>OX371203.1:2870000-12870000 GCA_947310845.1 Yponomeuta plumbellus
ACGATATATCGTAGCGATTAAACTGTGCAAACCGATTTGCGCAGATTTATCAATCGTGTGTATGACGAAAATCTGCAACGATTTGTCATACACACGATGGATAAATCTGCGCAAATCGGCTTGCGCAGTTTAATCGCTACGATATATCGTTACGTGTGTAGCCGGCATTACAAATACGCGTGCCCGCGTTGATTTGAAGTGGCAATGAAATGAAATCGACAGTGACAGTACCTAGTCCTAGTACAATGACAGTTGTACTAGGCAATTGCCACGATCCTGAGAGATCTCTTTTGCTTCATAGAAAGAAAGAAAGCATTTATTTATATTGCTAAAAGCACGCATAAAAATAACTTCAACATTAATTCATGCCAGATTGGGGTACATTTAAACATCTTCATTAACCCTTTGAAACGAAGTGTGACGCGAAAATTGGTTCCAATACAAATTAATTACATTTTTTATTATTTAATATGAAAAGCTCTTGTCTCAGTCATCAGTCGTGTCGTACTCCTCCGATTTTTATGTTTTTTTAGGCAAGTCTGATAAATAGGTCGTAGGCCAATTAATGTTACAAAACTACCTTTAACGGGTCAGTTTTTATGAAATGTAATTTTTAGTCGTGTAATCTTACGTATGTTATGATTTGCATGACGTGATCTTATTACTACAAAAAAATGCCACTATAATTCACTTGAGTATACTGAATTTACCTACTGCACAATTTAATTTTTTTTTTCTAATTTCAAGTCTAGTAGCGTCGTCTTGTTAATCTGTGAATAGTCACAGTAAACCACATATTGTTTTTTTTTATGAAACAGGCTCCTCTAGGTGTGAACCAAGGTTTGTGCCATCGAGGCACGATCGCGTCGCTTCCCCTTATCGAGATGGCGAGCATCCGCCATTTTGTTTTCGACGGCCATTTCTAAACTTAACCCGATAGGGATGACCTAAAAACGAGAGTCGGTATAAATAGCTATTCTTTTAGTTTCTTTAGCGGCAAGTTTCTGTCGTATGTCAACAAGTATGTATAATGAAACTTAACATTTGAGGAAAGACGGCCGAAGCGGATTTTTTTTCTCCACTACAAACTTGAGTTTGGCTAGAATTGTTCATCGACATTCAACAAACAGAATGTAAATTCGTAACATTGAAATAAATTTATTATTTCTGAACAGTCCTATTAGTCTCGTCTATTTATTTTGTTTCTGTGATGTGTTTCTTATCGCTATAATAAATGTTTCTTCTTCTTCTATTTAAGGTGACTTTTACATATATTTACAACACATAACATAAAAAAAGCTTTTGTCAAAATATAGTCTATGGTGTATTTTTTTCATATTATTATGTAACCTAATTATTTAAGTAAGTATATACGTATAAGATTTTAGTAAAGCATGTCGTCAAGAAAATTTATAAATTGTTACGCCTTGTTTCTCAATTGAAAACTAAGGCTATTGCACCAATGTCTTTAATTGAGCTTATTATTGCAGTGTAGGTACGCACATATTTCCCACTTTGGGGCCTAATAAAATGACGTTTTTAGACATTTAACGCGTAGCACCAAACATATCCTGAACTTGAGGACGATCAAAGTACTTACATACAATGCTGTGTGTCGTACATTGTATGTTAAGAAAACAAGGCTGTCCCAGAAGTGGAAAGGAATTATATTTCCCGTTTTGAATTCGCACTACCGATGAGTTATACTTCTTTTGGGAAATAATAATATTATTACTTCAGAAGCGCTTCAGAGGAAACGTAATATACATTTATTCCCTTTAGAGTTTTTTTACGCGGTTTTTTGCTGTAGTAAAATTGGCTCTTGAGTCTCAATTTGGAGTTGCATTTAGACCGAGCGTACGAAGTCACATTTGGGATGTTTAGTTAGGCGATAAGACGGACGATGGACTAAGGTAGCCACTGAGTGGTGGCCTAGAACTGGGTCTCGATTCTGTTAGCGCATTACAGTTCAATGACATTTAGGTCTTCTAATGGCGGTAATTAGCATAACAATAGTTAAACAATGGCCGCCTGTCCGCAGCGGGCGAACGCCACGGGAAGGGATACGCGGTCGGGTCACGTGACGTGTTTTTTCGTACCATTGACGCCTAGAAGGCTCAATATGCGTGCCGCGCATGACTTGAAGCGGCAATGAAACTAAATCGCCATGTTCATGCAGTTGTCTTTGTAGTACAATGCAGTAGCAGAATCTAGGCCTGGTCGGTGTGGTCTCCACCAGCCCGATGGGCCGACGACGATATGAACGCATCTGCGAAACATTGGACGAGACTAGCACTGGAGTGGATAGGTAGCGTGAAAGAGAAGAGGCTTATGCCCAACAGTGGGCTCTATCCACGGGCTGATTAGATTAGACAGTACAAAGTCGGTCAGCTATACGCGCGCGTTATGTTCGGAGTCTATTTGAGGGATCAGCAGATCAGCAAATATCAGTCATTTTATAGTCTAAAATATTTGCAAGCTGAAGTGGTAGTGGGCTGATCACAAATGCAAGAGAATCGATGGTCGCTGGAGTGCAAAGATTCTTGAGTGGATACCTCAAAATGGCGAAGGACGCCAACCAGCGACCGAACTGGGACCGGCAATCTGAAGCAGATGGCTAGCAGCGGCTAGATACAGGCACTTACATTGCTTCTGGCCCCACACTAGGATACCCTGCATCGTAGGAACCAGAAATAGCGACATGTAAACATCTAAGACCTGAGGTTCTTATATTTGTCCCCAGCTGGGATTCGAACCTAGGACCTCTCGCATGGTAGGCAGATGCGCTAACAGCTGCGCTACAGAGGTCGTCATAAAAAGTGGCGCAGGGCTGCTTATGACGATTGGGGAAGGGCTGTGCCTAGTAGTGGATGAGTACAAGTTGATTGGTTGATGTAAAAGTGGCTCTGTTTCTCGCACACTAAAAAACTGTTAATTCACTCCTAACAGCTGTCAGTTGTCTAGAGTGGGCACAGAAAATAAAACAAGTGACTGTTCTGCTGAGGTAGCAGCCTTCATTGGCGTCGTTATTGTTTTGTTTTTGAAATGATTGAATTTGTGTTGTTGTCCTTCTAAGTAGTGTCCGTCTACGACTAACACTATTGAAAAATGCCATTAGCGTTAGTCATAGACGGTGACCCATCCAAGGAATGAACGCGCCGTATGTTGCTTAACCTAAGTGATCACTTAAAAACACTCGGGCAGCTCAGGCTACGAGCGATTCTAAATAATAAAATAAAATAAAATCAGTCAATCCAACCGCCCAGTGACATATCCGACCCAAAGGTCCCTTTCTTCCCTTTTTTCCTGTATCAAATTAATTCGTCCGGTGTGATTTGATTCTAACAGAAGATAGCAGTGTTCCTTATCATATTAGCCTAACCTTATATCTACTTCCCAGTCGTTTTCATTTGATCATTTATTCCTTTCTACCTATCCACTTTGAACGCCTTATTATCTAATTATTATAGAGATATATACCTCTAGGTACAATAAGATTCTTGGTTTTGGGATCACATTAATTAATCACGGTAAATCGCATCGCTCGTAGCCCTGTCTGCCTGATTGATCTTAACCGATCACGAAGGTTAAGCAACAAAGGGCATGGATGGGTGACCGTCTATGACTAGCACTAGTGGCATTTTCCCGAACGGTTACGTGCTTCGCAAGGCACGTTAAGCAGTTAGTGCCGGCTGCCGTTAATAGATGGCAGTCATTACGCCAAGTCAGAGGCCTTATAAGACCACCCACTAGTCTTACAAGCCTCCACCAATCCGGACTTGCCTCCCGTGGTGGAGTATGGCCTATAACTTCCTCCCCTTTCGGTGGGGACATAATGGGTCGATGATGATGATGATGATGAATCACGGCTTGACTTTTGGCTTGGTCTTAATCCCGCATGATGGTGGGTAGGTAACCTATTTCCGGTATTTTCTTCAGAAGCATCGCTCTATGAGGTCTTTCTTCGCTACGACCATCCACCTGGTTGACACGACGATGTCTTTGTTTATTTGTAATAGTTCAACCTTGTAACAGTCTTGTTTATCACAACCGCTCACGAGATGGTTAGATCTGGAGACATATAACTCTGTCTGTCAAAAGGTTGTAACGGATTTCTAGGCGATTATACTGCATACACCCTCAATTTGTTGCAATTATTGCAGCTATAGGTTAGGTAGGATCTTAAACAACAGGTAATTTGTATCATGTCGGACACACAAAAGCTTTATAAAGAAAGGGTAGGTATTGGATACAGCCAATACCTAGGAACTGCATTAAAATGAGAAAATTACTTTGCTAAATTCCGCCAATATCCCACAATATCGCCAATATCTAACCGCATGGTGCTTGTGGGTTAGATTATCTAACCGCATGGTGCTTGTGGGATATTGGCGGAATTTAGCAAAGTAATTTTCTCATTTTAATGCTATTATGGATTTCCGCAAAGTAACGCCTGATTCTATACAAAACCTAGGAACTGATTAATTTGAACAATGTTGCTTATAAAATAGGGTAATCTCTTGTAGTTATATAATATTCTTATTTCTAGATCGTTCTTTAATATCATATTCTCAAATACCTTTTGGGCGACATGGGCTTTTTCTAATGTTTTAATGTTTCTAATTGTTCTGGCGGTCTGAGGCGGCCGCTATAGGACTTTTACTTGTAAAAATAGGTATTCGGATATCAAAATACACGTCATCGTAGTAATCATGGCGGAGTGAAGGGAAATCAAGATAGTAGGATTAATGCAGTACAAATTAAGTTCTTACGTAATAGGTATGTGTGGTGTTACTTTGAATAACAAGACACACAATAGTGTGCCTAGGAACGTTGAACGTTCGAACGGTGAAGGCTGTTATTGAGAAAGAATTTGTTAGAAGGATACCTATTAATATGTATTGTATGTAACGGCTGTTTATACAGGAATCAACTAGATTTTTCCCGGTCGAAGAGGCTGAGCGTTAGTTGCTGAATTCCCTCATCCCAAATGCCTCGAAGCGAATTTGTACATTTTTTAATTAAAAACTCAAGCGCCACTTTCGATAACCAGCTACCAACTCCGGCCCCGGCGGGTTATGGTTACGGGTTACGGGTTACCTAAACAAAACATCTAATTTCACTGTCCTATCCTTGCCTTGTCCCGGGGGAGTTGACACAAACCCGCTTCGCTCCCGTATTCCTAGCTCCTACTCGCGATGCGCCCTATTTGACATCGACAAAATAGTTCACTATAATTGAAACAGTAAATCGTCGTCTAAAAGTGTTAAGCTGCTAACCCCAAAAGTACAAATATTTAGGAGACTAATAAAACCACCCTATTTTTACATCAGGCAATGAAATGAAAACCTAAAAATACCGTTTTCGATCAAATTCGATGAAAATTTCTTTCATTTTCATCATCATCAGTTTTTCGTTTCATTGCCTGATATAAAATAACAATAATGATATAAGGTTTTATTAGTCTTCTGAATATTTGTACTTTGCTCTACAATATAAGGTCCTAACAAATCAAGCGCAAATATTTTAAGGGCCGATAGAGTAAAAGATAAGTAACAATTTATGTTCAATACATCAATTAAACAACTATTGTTAGGATTAAAAGGTCGAATAAAAAATCGATCATCCATACTAAATAAACACCCTTTAAACAATGTACATGCACACACAACTGCTGCCGCACTACGTACACATGCCATAAATGTCGCACATGTTATTAAAATTTGCATTGTTTACTGCCAGATACATCAATCGTGTTTGCGTGTGTGCATAAAAACAGCATGATATAAAATGAATTTGTTTCGAAGTTAAAATTTTTGTTAAAGAAAAAAATTAAGCATTTGCTTAATTTTTAATGATCTTATTTTTTTTTTTGCTCAAAGGTATCATTATACTATATAATTATTATTACCTGCCCCTTAAAATATTTGCGCTTGATTTGTTAGGACCTTAAATACGTTTCACTGTATGGCACCGGCCTTCTCTCATGGTATGGGCTATCACCGCGTGCCCTCCGCGGATTTTTGATAATAAAAAGACCCGTTTCGATAAGCACAACATCAGTGAAACCGACGCCATTTCCGGCCATCCCGCGTAGGCCCCTTCCTGTATAAATTAGTGACGTGCGCGAACAAAGGTGCCCAGTGGCGACCCCTATATCGGCCCGAAATTTATGGTTTATTAGACCCATAAAATATCGGCTGTGACCAGAAATGTTATGGCGAGTAGAGGCGCGGAAAATGGTAATGTCCCCGTTTGTTTTTAGGGATTCTGATGGACTGTTAACCGATGGGTGGCGTGTCACACTTCAAAGGGAATTTTGATTCGAGAAGCTTTTATTAGAGATATATTATTTATTTTTGCTTTGTTTAATTAAGATTACTAAGCAAAAAGAAGGGCTGGGCTGCCTGAGTGATCTTAAACGATCACTAAGGTGAAGCAACATACGGCGCGTTCATTCCATGGAAGGGTCACTGTCTATGACTAACGCTAGTGGCATTTTTCCGAGCGGCTCCGTGCTTCGGAAGGCTCGTTAAGCAGTTGGTGCCGGCTGCCGTCGATAGATGGCAGTAGTTAAGCCAAATCAGAGGCCTTAAGGCGGCTAGAAAACTTCTGACAGTAAGACCAGCCACTAGTCTTACAAGCCTCCTCCAATCCGGACTTGGCCCCCGTGTTGGAGAATGGCCTATAAATTCCTCAGGGAAGAGACCCGTGCCCCTCGGTGGGGACATGATGGGTTGATAATGATGTCTAAGCAAACTAACACAATAATTAGTAGGTAAAAGTCTGGGTCCGAGCTTAATTATCCTAGGTCATGGGTTCTAAAGTCGTATACATAGTTATATATAACTATGTGTACTGGCCAACAATATATGAGAGTAGCCGAGCTGAAACTGGGAACTTGTATCAAAATTTGATTGGAGTGACATTGTATTTGTAACAAAAAATGATTTATTTTTAATTTCGCCGTTGAAATGTAGGTACATGTTTTCTGATAAGAACATTACTTAAAAACATTTTAGGAGATTCACTCAAATAAGCTGTAGGTACAATAAGTACTTGCAAAGTGTACTCTACCTACCTATTGAAGCGCCTCTCAAAATTTCCGGTTTTTTGACGTCCCAATTTCCACGAAGCATTTTTCTACTACGTTTCTAGAATTACTCTTTCACAGGTTATATTGGAAAAACTTTTGCTCGTTGAGAAAGTATCCCAATTATTTATTTTAGCACGACCTTTTCAATGAGATCAAAGTTTTTTTTTGCAAGTTCCCCATTGTTTGTCGGTCCCCAGGTCCCCAGCCCCTAGCCGGTCAGGTAACGCTGGAAAATGTTAATGAATGGGGATGTTATGTTGAGTGGTAGCCGGGTCACGGCCGCAGCCTTTTCGTCGTCTTTCATAGTTTACGGTATTGGACGCTTTCGACCTGAAATTTTGACTCGACAACATGGTCTAAGTCCGTGGTAGGTAATCAATAGATTTTTTTCGGACTTGTCGTGTTCCAGATCTGTCGTACTCCAGATTGGTCGTATTCCAGATCTGTCGTACTCCAGGATCGCCGTAATTCGTACAGTTGAGCAGGTAATTAATAGCTAATTACATAATTTCACACTTAACTGTACTCAAAAAATAAATCTTACAAATGCCTGTGCGAATTGTGAGGTTAATTGTTTCATTTTATACATTTAGCAAGTTACAAAGTGTTTTGGTTCTATCGAAGCAGAGAGTTTTTTGTTCTATTGCTTTTATATTTGTTAATAAAAATTATTGCAAGTATGCTTCTATGGTGGACTGTATTACGGCGAATCTGGAGTACGACATATCTGGAATACGACAAATCTGGAGTATGACAGATCTGGAACACGACAAGTCCGGAACAAATCATCAAAAGTACTGTTTAACGTACATTTCACCGCGCGTAAAACTTTTATCTACCTATCTTTAACGCCCAGGATAGACGCCCACTGTTGAGCACGCCATCCTCGTAAGTCCAAACGCACGGTAGTCTTTTTATACGTGCACTCTAATCAGTTACGTTAAGGACGATTTTGCAATATAAATGTAAGTTTTTATGCTAGGGCAGCTGATTGCGTATTGTGAAAAAATATAAAAGTAATTTTTCAATCAAATTGTTTCTGGAGAAAAAATCATCGACATGGAGGTTTTTTCGTGGCATTTTTTTCAATCCTGCCTCTATACATCTGTATCCTAAAAAATATTTGTTAGTGTAACTTTTTTTGGCAAAAACATATAGCTAATTTAACATTTTTTGTTCCATTGATGATCCTCCATAATATTTATGATAGGATCTCTCATTTTTACTCTATACAAAAAAAAACACTGATAATAAATATCAAATAAAAAAAAACTGCAATATTCAATCAGGAATTCTGATTTCGAAATATATTAAAATTTTTCACAAATAAGTATTGTTTTTTTAGTCGACGTTTAGAATAAGTAAAAGACAGTGTTGGAAAAAGACGGACCCTCTCGAAGTCGAATAAAGTCTGGACTCCATTACACTGTTAGTTTAACATTTTTGCCGTCGCCACGAATACTAATGAGATACTGTGGAGATACTCGTAGTGACTTCAGACTTATTTGCCGAGAAGAGAGCTTCACTCATGTGACCTTTAACACATTTCATGATGTTCTTAGGTTCCCGTACCTCAAGTAAACCGGGGCCCTTATAGGGTCAATTTTTTAACCACACGTTCGTGCGTTAATCCTTTTTTCCTAGGAACAAACGAAGGTAGTTGAAATTAATGTCAAGTACTGAAAGCTCTAATTAAAATTGAAAACAAAACAAAAAAATTGTCACATCACCAAAACAAAATGTTTTTTTATTAAATGAACGTTAATGTTGTATTGATATGTATGCGTTTAAGAATGTGCCGCGATGCGACCGGCAGTAATAAACGTACTACGGTGGGATATAGTCGTTTCATTTATATTCCACTTGGCGACGAGTCTACCTACCCGCGCACTATTAAAAATGTCGGCTGTGATCGGAAATTTAAGTGTTTTTGACTTTAAATCACACGACTGGCAAATTTTCAACGGTTGGCTATCACAATTTATAAAGTTAAACAAAATTCCCGATGAAAACAAAAGCGCTGTGTTGTTAACACATCTTTCCGACGAATCATACCGTTTGGTGCGAAATCTCGCGCACCCCCGTGTAGTGGAAGATGTATCCTACGAACAATTAGTACAGTTACTCAACGGCCATTTTACACCGAAAAGGTCGACGTTTGCCGATAAGGCAAAGTTTTACGATGCGACCAAGTCGGACGGCGAAAGTGTCGAAGATTGGGCGGCGCGACTAAGGGGACTAGCGGTACACTGCGAGTTCGGCGCTGCTCTGGACAACCTTCTGCGAGATCGTTTCGTCTTAGGGTTCAAGTCAGGACCTGAGCGTGATCGTCTGCTGGAGCAGGACGCGAAGACGCTGACGTTGGCGAAAGCGATGGAGGTGGCGCAACAAGTGGCATGCGCGCGCGCGGCGCGCGGGCAGCCCAGCATCAAGGAGGAGCCGGTGTACCGGGTGGGCGAGCGCCGCGGCGGGCGCGCACCCAGCCGCCGCGCCCCCGACCAGCTGGAACCGCGATGCAAGGTGTGCGGCCTCAAGAATCACGACGCAGTTAATTGCCGTTACAAAGGCTACAGATGTCAGATTTGTGGCGATAAAGGTCACTTGAAGAAAGTGTGCTCTGCAAAGAAACCTCAGACTTCCCGGCTGCACTGCCTCGAGGTTGCGGAGGCGACAGCAGAATGTGAAGGTGACTGTAAGGAATGCCAACTTTTCAGTTTGAGGTATGTGGACTATAAATCTATTCAACTTTTCGTAACAGTCAACAGTGTAAAATTAGATATGGAATTAGATTCCGGTTCGGCCAGATGTGTTATTTCGAATCATTTGTACGTAAAAAAAATTCCAGGACTAAAATTAAAACAAGATAACACCCACATGTGTCTATACAATGGTCACAACATAGTTCCTATGGGCTACTTTGTTGCCAAAGTTGAATACGAAAATTCTATTGAAGAAATAAAAATCTATGTAATTGAAAAGCCCCCCCCCCCCCCCCTGTTGGGCCGTGATTTTATGTCTAAATTTAAATTTTATTTTGCGTCAAATCTTAATAATTTTTCTGTCATGACTGATAATACAGAAGTGCAGCAATTATTGAATGAGTTTCCGGACCTTTGGAAAGACGAATTGGGACGTTTTAATAAATTTGAGGTACAATTACATTTAAAAGAAAACACATCACCAAAATTTTTCAAACCAAGGTCAATTCCATTCGCTCTTAAAGACAAAGTAGACGATGAACTGGATAGATTAGTAAGCTTAGGTATTTTAGTACCAGTTAATTTCTCCGACTATGCTACTCCCATCGTACCCGTTCTGAAGGAGGACGGTAAGGTAAAAATAGCGGGAGAATATTCTTGTACGTTAAATAAAGACCTACAAATTGACAAATTTCCTTTACCTCGTATTGAGGAAGTATTTGCGAAAATTGGGGGTGGTGAGCATTACTCAAAAATAGACTTGAGTAATGCTTACAATCAATTCTCCCTATCTGAATCCTCTCAGGGCCTTACAACAATTAATACTCCCAGGGGTTTATTTAAATACACCCGCTTACTCTATGGCCTCGCTAACGCGCCTGCGATTTTTCAGCGCGCAATGGAGACCTTACTGGCCGGCATTGATGGAGTTAGTGTCTGGCTCGATGATGTATGTTGCACGGGACCGAATAAAGAGGTACACATGATAAGACTTAGAGAAGTCCTAAAAAGAATACAAAATGCAGGTCTAAGATTACATAAAGGGAAATGCACATTTTTTCAAAATAGTGTCACTTACTTAGGCTATGTAATCAATAAACATGGTCTTAGTACCTGTCCAAAAAAAGTAGACGCTATTCTAAAAGCACCGGTTCCTACGAGTGTATTAGAAGTCAAACGGTTTTTAGGAGTAGTAAATTACTACCGAAATTTTATACCGAACGTATCCTCGATTTTGGAGCCCCTCCACGAGCTTTTGCGCGCCGACGCGCGGTGGCAATGGGGCGAACGGCAGCAGAGCGCGTTGGACCACGTACGGAGCGAGCTGGCGTCAGCGCGCGTGCTGGCGCACTTTGACCCGAGCGCGCCACTCGTGCTGACCGTGGACGCGGGTCCGGCCGGGCTCGGCGCAGTGCTGGCGCACCGCCGCGCTGACAACACGGAGCAGCCCATCGCATTTGCCTCTCGCTCGCTTTTACATAGCGAGCGCAATTATAGCCAAATCCAGAAGGAGGCAACAGCCATAGTATGGGGAGTGAAGCATTTTCACCAGTATTTATATGGCCGACAAGAACCGTTTATTTTGAAAACGGATCATAGACCATTGCTGTCGATTTTTGGGCAGAAAAACGGAATTTCTGTAACGGCGGCATCTCGTTTACAAAGATATGCATTAATTCTATCGGCGTATAACTATACCGTCCAATATGTAACCGGCAAAAATAACCTGGTAGCAGATTATTTCTCCCGGTCACCGCTAGCAACTCGCAAGGAACATTGCGAAGATGAGGGTAGCTCAGTAAAATGTCATTTTCTGAACGCCAACATTGAACCGCTTTCATTCAGTGATATAAAACATGCAACACAAAACGATAAAGTCTTAAGAATAGTGATGAAATATATGAATGAAGGATGGCCTCGCAAGATAACGTGTAAATTAGTTAAACCATTTTTTTTGTGTAAAACTGATTTGGAAATAAACAACGGTTGTTTGTTAAGGGGTCATAGGGTTGTTATTCCTTCAGTATTTAAGGAGCGAATGTTGCAGGAACTCCATGTAGCACATTTTGGAATCGTAAAAACAAAAAGCAACGCCCGATCTAAAATGTGGTGGCCTGAGTGCTTATACTGAGTTTTTTCATTCACTCTCGATAGTGAGAGCGTTTGCGATTTGCATAGGAGTAACAAAGAGACAAATAGATGGCGCGCTTTGTCACTCCTATGCAAAACGCAAACGCTCTCGCTATCGAAAGTGAATGACAAAACTCAGTATACGCACTCTGGTATCGACGGCGATATCGAGCGTTACGTCGGTGCGTGTGCAACTTGCGCTAGTGTGCGTGCCGCGCCGCCGCGCGCGCCCGCAGCGCCTGGCCGCGCGCCGCCGGGCCATGGCAGCGCCTCCACATGGATTACATGATGATAGGCCACGTCGTTTACTTGATCGTCGTAGATTCGTACTCCAAATGGTTGGAATGCATTCAAATGAATTGTGGCACTTCTACTGGGGAACTGATTGCGAAATTAAAACAATTAATCTCACGATTTGGCATACCATACTTAATTGTATCGGATAATGATGTAAAGATATGTTCCTCAGAATTTCAACGATTTTGTAAAACTAATGGAATAAAATATATGACGTCCCCGATATATCATCCGGCCAGCAACGGTCAAGCCGAGAACTCTGTCAAGACCGCGAAAAAAATGATAAAATGCATTTTAACAGAGCCTTTATCAAATGCTCAAATTCAAGAAAAATTATTAGGGTTCCTATTTGAATACCGCAACACTGCCCATTGTGCAACGGGAGTTTCTCCGGCTCGGTTGATGCTGGGTCGCGCATTAAGGTCAAGACTTGATATGATTTTTACTACATCAAAGATAAATGATGATAACATAATCGAAAAAATTGCATTACAGCCAAGTAGATCATTCCAAGTAGGAGACAGTGTCTGGGCAAAATGGTATATTGCAAGGAAAGGAGTTTGGGCATTGGGTAAAATAGTTGCAATAGCGGGGTCTAGAATGTTCAATGTTTATTTTCATGATTATAACGTCACGGTGAGAAGGCACATCGATCAGATACTAAAAAAATCTTTTGTAAATAACTCGGAGGGTGATGTCACCGCAGGTGCAGTTTTAATTGACAATTTTTCGCCATCAATTCCATTGACACCACCGACCGAGCAAACCTTGCCCGTGCAAACCGAATTGTGTACGCCGCCAGCACCAACACCGCAGCCCTTGTCGTCAGCAACTGAGACACCAGTAGAACAAGTAGATCAAAGGGAAAATGATAGCGAGGTTGTTGTAGGCGGCGAAGGAGAAGGAGAGGAGTGGTCAGAGGCAATGGATGACAATCAATTGTCTGAACGATCTATCGTACCCACCATTAGTTCAGATCCAATTGTAACTGCAAATGACTTAGCCGTACAATCATCTAGCCGTACGCTTAGACCTCGAAAGCAAATAGATTATAAGAAATACTTTTAGCTGATTAATATAGAATTAAGTTTATACGAAGTAAGCTGAAGCATTATTAAATGTAACCTCTAACAGGCATTAGTATATTTATAAGAAGTGTAAGCTGGCATAAGTAATTAAGCAAGTACATTGTAGTTTAAGAAATAATGCTCAGAGTTTTATCCTAAGTTTCTGTCGAACCAATTGTTATTATTGTCCACAGAGCCAGTCAGTAATGGTGGAGAAATGATATGTATGCGTTTAAGAATGTGCCGCGATGCGACCGGCAGTAATAAACGTACTACGGTGGGATATAGTCGTTTCATTTATATTCCATGTATACTCATACTCTATGGAGAAAAGGTTTTTATAACATCAACGATTATAGAACACAAATATGTCTGTTAATTAAGTTAGAACTGTTTTGAAAAGAATAAATGTGGAGTTTCTTTGTTAATTTTCTCTCCATGTACCTAATCTATAAATTGTGAAAGTTTCTTTCAAAAAATTCTCCTCTGAATACATAATATCAAAACCAGGTACCAGAACTTCAAGATTAACACCAGACATATTTGTGTTCTATAATCGTTGATGTTATAAAAACCTTTTCTCCATAGAGTATGCTTAACGCATTTCTTAAACCGAGTTGGAAATAACTCTAATAAATTCAAGCGTCTAATCTAACGCCCGATTTCCCGTAAGCGAACTAAATTATGTTAATCTGCTATAAGCTGCCGTCAGCTGTTTTTTATGTTCTGTACCTTAAAAGTAAAAAAGGGAACCCTAATAAGATTCCCTTTGTTCTTGTCCTTTCGTCTGTCCCTTTTTCCTGGGAACGCGGGAATGTATCGAGTGGTCATAGAAGACATTTACTTCGTTGTAAATTGTTCTCCCGATATACTCGCTTTAGTCTACAGTCTCTTAAAGATTAGAAAAAAAAATGTGAAGCTAAAAAACATATCCCATTCTTCCCTATCATCATCTCATCATCATCATTCAGCCACAAGAAGTCCACTGCTGGACATAGGCCTCCTCCATGGATTTCCAAAAAGATCGGTCGGAAGCGGCTTGCATCCAGCGTCTTCCCGCCACTTGGATGAGATCGTCTGTCCATCTTGTGGCTGGGCGTCCTACGCTGCGCTTGCCGATATGTGGCCCCCATTCGAGAACATCAGTTCACATCAGTTCTGCGTGCTATGTGCCCCGCCCACTGCCACTTCAACTTACTAATCCGCTGGGCTATGTCGACGACTTTCCTTCGTCTACGGACCTCATCCTTTCTGACTCGGTCGCGTCTTCTTCCCTTTAAACAGTGAAAAAATCTGAAAACTACATTTGTAATCAAATCATTAAAAGAGTAGTCTTTGAAGTTACAATAATCGAAAAGAGCTCGGGAAAATCTAGACTCTATTTCTGAACTATTTTTGAAATTTAAGTACCTACAAATTTGTACGAAATCGTCGGAGGGCGAGTCCAGCTGGCATTGTTCGATTTTTTCTCTATGCATGTACTTTGGCCAAATGACAGCTATTATTGAGTAGACCCATAATCGGGACCCTCAGTCACGAGGGAACGACGACGAAGAGGAACAATTGATTAACAGATTTTTATTGTACAAAGAACTGAGAGTAGAGAATCTAAAGATAGTGATTTTTCGAAAGTATCTATAAATGGTCACTTTCTAGACAAGTTCTATTGGCATGTTGTAGTCCGCGACCTCTACCTACCCCTCTGGGATACAGACATGAGCGTATGTTTTCAGACAATCAAACTGACTGAAATTAGCCAGAAGCAAATGTGAAAATATTTTTCGTCTTGCAATATAAAAATATTTTTTACATTTCGTTGAGTTACGGTCTGCCACTTTCAGACCCTGCATACAAACAGGAATGTAATCACATACATACATAAGCTCACGCCTATATCTCAGAGGGGTTTCGGGTACTTTTTGTGAATGTAATTGTTGTACTAAAAAGCTAAATCGTTAAAATATACATTTAGGATTTCATCGTTGAATTAGTCCATTTGGAATCAAGTGCTAATAGTTCCAAAGCTCACATCTCAGCAACAGATCTGTAGCTTGGTCTATTTGTCTGCCAGGGGTAATTAATTTACGGAAATTTCCGTCAGTTGGACCTTTTTTTTCGCGCCGGCTCTTCGGTTGTTGTTTTAGGAGTTGCCTTAAATGATTCGAGCTTGATTTGTAGGCTTAGGAAGTGTTTTGTTTGTCTCTAATTTGGGCCCCGTACAGCCGTGTACCCGAAAGTACCAGCATGCGTGCATGCAACGATTATTGAATTTCGACGAAGCGAAAATGATCTGTCAAGATCGTGGCAAGTAGCAGAACCTAGTCTCTGCTTACCTATCTGTACATTTGAAAAAGGCTTGAGTTTATGTATGTATGTTAAAGTACTATTTATAAAAATTTTAATTTTTTTTTGTTTGTATTGCTTGTGTATGGTTCTGTTTTGTCAGTGTTTATAATTTGCTGTTAATTTGTGATTTCATTTGTTGCTATATGTAAGTACGTGTGTGTCCTATGGAAATAAATCTTTTATCTATCTATCTATCTATCTATATAACACGCTGCAAAATGTACAATTATTATTATTATTTATTTATTTAAATTGCATAACATTACAGTGTATAACCATTGCGTTAGACAATTCGAACATATAAAGTACATATTTACAACTATTTTATACAATTAATTAATTACCATAATCAAACAAATAAATAAATTTGGAATTAGATACACTCAAGAATAAAAAACATCAACAACAAATGATCACAAATAGGACACTCTTTCATTCATCACGCTCGCAATATTTCAAGCATTCCTCTGCTCCACCTGTACAAATAATTTTTGAACTAAAACTTTCGTAAGCACAACACATTGTAAACTTTTAGTCCGGATTTACTTACGGGTGTTGTTATATCGGAAGTGTCCGACCAGGTTTCGCCCGATTCGCAGAGCTTAATCATGGTGAGCAGAGACGGAGCTCGCGTCGTCGGTTGCTCGTCTCACACTAACAACATATAACAACACCCGTAAGTAAATCCGGACTAAAAGTTTACAATGTACAAATAATTTTAAGTAATGGCTTACTAAAACAATTTACTTCGGCTTACATTATTCTTATTAACTTTATACTTGAATTAAACGAAACACTTGCCCAATTATGCCTCAAGTTGTTCTTTTCAAAATGGGACGGCGGCGCCTACTTGAGAGCCATTTTGCATGATTATCTCCAGTCGAGATAAGGACAAAACGAAAATACCTTAACTCAGAAGAACGGTCTCGCTTTAGTAATCACTTTAAAAAAAACATGTCTCAAGAAAATCACGCATTAAAACGTTCAGAGTTCCATGACTTTCTTATGATTTCCAAAAAAAAACATTAATAATAAAAACATAAGCATAAACATTTCAATACAGGCACTTATATTGCTTCTGGCCCCACACTAGGATACCCTGTGTCGTGGGAACCAGAAACATCGACATCACAAACATGTAAACATCCAAGACCGCAGGTTTTTCCACTTCGCCACAGAGGTCATCTAAATAAAATAAATAAACTCACGCCCCTTTTGCCCGAGGGGGTAGGCAGAGGCACCAATCACTAGAACTGGGCCCACGTTTTGCCGAGTTTATTAGGTCCCAAACGTGACAAGTGGCCTGTCGCAGTTATCCGGGCACAATTTATCAGCGAATGGTGTTGCTGTACAAACAAACAAATGTACGTAACTAAAAGTCATTGCTACATGTGTGGTTCGAACCCAGACCCTCATGATCGAGAAGCAAGAGACAACCCCATTATGCCACCACCGCTTTTTTCATCATCTAAATCTTATTGTTTTAATTATTTTTATCAAGATCTGGGCTTCTGTGCTGATCAATACCCAGCAGCTCACAAGTCTCTGGAGATAAGTCGCGGCGCGTCTGACAGCGCACGTTACAAATTGAAGTGAAGGGAACGTTCCGGGGACGTACAAAGATGGACCTTCTAGTACCGGAAGGTTAGATCCACTTCATCTTCTATGTAGAATCGGCAAGTTATAAAAAGGTTCTTATTTTATTTTATTTATTTAGGAAACAAACGGTTCAATAACAATTATTAGATATGAACAATTTGAATTACATAAACCAGTGAAGTTTCCACTAATAATTATTACCATTGAGTTTATTATTACATATCTCATCAGGACAGACTTATTAATTAAAACATGCTTAATCAAGTTCGAAATTAATCTAAACTAACTAAATAAATTAGAAACCTATATTACATCATATTAGATCCATTACACCATCATGTTACAACATACAACTAAATTAAATTTTTTATTATTATTATTATTTTCCTTCATTCTTATAGTTTCTCTTAATTTAGTTTTAAAAGAAACAAACGGCTATTACTTAGTCGTGTGAAAAATCACCAAATAGAAGTAGGTTACTAGGAAACGCACGACATAGAACGTATTGACAATATCCTGCCACTGCCTTAGCCTGGTAATGATGCAAAAAAATGCCATGGTGGCATACTTAGTGGTTTAGAGCGTAGTGAGCCATCACTAATGAGGTCATTCACTTGGATCAAGAGCGCCTATAGTACGTTTTCCACCTCGCTTACAACTTTCATGTAAACGGAAATTACACTTCTCAGCCGCTATACAAGTTGCAAAAACCAGTAACAAAAACATAATATAATTAATTTATTTAAAACTTTTCGAGCTCGGTCTCTGCTCACCATGATTAAGCTCTGCGAATCGCAGCGAAACCTGGTCGGAATCGTCCGATAAAAACGCCCGTAAGTTGATCCAAAAATTTACGATATTTTATTTGTTTATTTATTAGACACACAAATCAGTGTTACGGACATAATTTACAGATACGGAATTACATAAAAACACTCAATTCAAACCATAACACCAATACATGTGCATACAGTATGATATATTACATTATAAAATTTACATTTTTATATAAAAGTTATAAAATTAATATAGTTAGAAGTACAAATTTAAAAAATAAATAAATCTCACGCCTGCATCCCAGAGGCGTAGGTTTTACATTTACATACAGGCACATACATTGCTTCTGGCCCCACACTAAGATACCCTGTGTCGTGGGAACCAGAAACAGCGACGTCACAAACATGTAAACATCCAAGACCTGGAGTTTTTTTTTCTTTCTCCCCAGCCGGGGATCGAACCCAGAACCTCTCACATGGTAAGCAGATGCGCTAACCGCTACGCCACAGAGGTCGTCAGGTCGGTAGGTTGAGACCAGAACCCTTTTCACGATCCTGACTGATCTGTTTCGCTTCATCGACATTCATTACTCGTTGCATGCACACACGCAGGTTTCGAGTACTTTTCTTCCAGTACTTTCGCGTACTTTAGAACCGTTCCGTGCTTCGCAAGGCACGTTAAGCAGTTGGTGCCGGCTGCCGTCATTAGATGGCAGTCGTTAAGCCAAGTCAGAAGTCTTTAGGGCGGCTTATAAACTTCTGACAGTAAGATCAGCCACTAGTCATACGAGCCTCCACCAATCCGCACTGAGCCCCCGTGGTGGAGTATGGCCTATACATTCCTTAGGAAAGAGACCCTTGCCCCTCGGTGGGGACATAATGGGTTGATGATGATGATGTAAATGTTTATGTTTAATTCTTGATGGGGTTAATATTAATATTATGGCACAACGAGTACAAATACCGGCAAGTGTTCGTAAGGAATGCGTCGTGCGATCCTCTTCCGCTGACATACGCCTGATATATTTTATTGTTATCGCGCGACCTTCGCTGGAATTTTTGAATTGCGCGTTCAAAAAGCTGTGTGTCGATCTTTGACCGTAAGGACGCATATAGGTCTGTTATCTAAAGCTGGCACGTTCACAGTACTCACACTTATGCAATTTCACTGTGCAGGATGTTTAAAAATATATGCGACTCTAGTTTAAGTGTAGACTAGAGTTAGGTTTTAGTAAGATAGGTGCGTTGTAGATAAATAAATACAAATATATGGGTTACTTGTTTTAATATATTTTTAGCAAATTCGAGCGAAAAGTATTAAAAACAAGGGGAATCAAGGGTTACAAAATAGTTTTAAATTTCAGTAAATTTTCACATGAACAAAAATAATTTCACCTAAGAAAATCTTTACCAAAACAGAAAATAATTATCCCAGAAATCCTCAACAATTTAATTATAATTTAATTATGTAACAAAGGGTAACGGACGCTCAGTGGTCAGTTACTGGATGAATTACCCTACCTTTTTTTCTAATTGCTTGCCACAGATAAAAACTTTATTAATGTTCTGTAATTTCATCAACTGGAAGGAATCTGTGATCAACTGAGCAACATCATTCGGTTTCTATTGTGGTTACGCGAATGTTCTGGTCTCCTATTCTTCTTCTTTTTCTTCAACGTTTTTTCCATGATTTTAGCACCAGTAGCAGTTGTTCGAAGTCCAATCACAATCAAATACAAGAGCCAAAAAAAAGAGGAAAGACCACAGAATAAACTGGCAATTCCCATTAGAAAAACAAAAACCCTCTCTTAAAAACTACTAATGAGCCGTTTTCAGAAGAAAAAAAAACGAATAGCTGTCAAAGGAATGCAGTTTTGGACCTCAGCCCAATAGCCATGTGTGATAAATGTTATTTTTTTTAAATTGAAAATGTTAGTTTTTTTCAATACAATATAACTCCGAAAGGACAAACATTTGGCTGTTGACGTCATAGTAACTTTTATTCAGCTCGCTGAGACCTATTCGATGATGTATCACACATGGCTATTGGACTGAGGTCCAAAATTGCATTCCTTTGACAGCCATTCGTTTTTTTTTTTAGTTCTTCTGAAAGCGGCTCATTTGGAACTACTTTTCTTAGCTGTCAGAAAAATCCCTCATTGAAACGCACATACGGTTGAATACCAAAAAGATCACGCTGTATATATAAACAGTAGTAAAAGTAAAACTATAACTGTCCCCTTCACACTCATAAGCTAGACCGCGCGCAAGAGAGACGGGCAGACTTTTCATGATGCGCATGCAGTACACGTCACGCCGCGCGCTATTCACAGACACTACACAAGCGCAACGTGTAAATGTGTTGAACGTGCCAGCTTTACTTAACTGACCTATACTTCAGAGCTATTGACCTATCGTTAATTTTTGGTATATTAACTCCTAGGGGAGCATAGCGCCTCAACCACAGATGTCCGCTTCAGACGGTGGTTCGCTGCGGCATCTTTTTTAGGCCAAGTAGTGCCGATCAACTTGATATCTTGAGATATACAGGGTGTCCCAAAAATCAACGATATGTAAAAAAAGACGGCAGGATAGATGGTAGTCGTCATCAGAAAAATATATATTAGAAAAAAATTCATACGTCCCTAGAAGTTAGAGGCAATAAAAAAACCACGTAATTTCTCAATACTGTAACCATTTTTCGGTTAACGTGTTTAATGTGTGTTGTTTTTGTCCACTCGAACGTTGTTACTGTAACCCTAAACATCATATCCATAACCAACCATAACAAAAGTGAAAAATTGTAACATAATTACCCCAAGTTTATTAACATAACGCAGTTTTCCGAACTAAGAACTCGACATTTTTGAAATTTCTCAAGTTTCACTGGACCTCATTTGTGAGTGGTTGACCAAAAAGGGACCTCAAGGGAAAATACTTGATTTCGATAAAATCGCGTTTGAAGTTTGGAAGGTTTCGACTCGGCTCGGCTCACAAAAAAAAATCATAAAAAATAACTACGGCACCTAAAAATATTCTGGTTAGACCAAAACAAAGCTAAAATACCACAGATTCAAAAATTTAAATAAGAAAAATTACGGTTTCCAATCCCTCCAGGTCCCTTTTTGGTCAAGCACTCAAATTAAAAAAAAAAATGTTCTAGAGCACTTTGACAAGTGATAATTAAAGTTTGCGCCTTTAATTAGGATTACAAAATGAAGAAAAATTAAAAACTTGTAGGTTTAATACTCATAACATCGTCTTCAGGTGATCCTTGGCCGCCCTATAGAGTAACTGTATACGGGCTTTTTTGTTGGCGATTTGCTAAAATGTGGTTTCTTCACGATTAGCGACTAGTAGAATAGAGAGCGCGGATCGGTAAAGGTGTAGGACGTCCTCAGACTCCGTGGAGCGATGATTTTCGCCGGGCGGCTGCCAAGAGGCTGGATGAGAGTATCCGAGGACCATGCTCAGTGGCGTGCAATGGGAGAGGTCTATGTCCAGCAGTGGACAATTACAGGCCGATGAAGATGATGATGATGATTATGATGATTGCTAATTACTTATAATTGCCACTTACAAGTCTGTGTTCAATTCGCTTCACCTTTTCCTTGCACTATCTGTCACCAGTCTCTTCAACGACAAAGGATTGCTGGAAGAGAACGCTGTAATTAATGCAATAAAGAATTTGAATATATAAATAATTCGCGGTAGTGTCATAATGAAATTTGGCTCGGCATGCAGCCATGGCAATAAAATTGGTAAATAAATAAAATAGTCTGATATAAAGTTTTATATCAGACTAATATCCATACCCACAAGCCGGCTTTAAGTTCAAGGCTTAAGTTTTTCCGCATTCGTTTTTCTGTTAGACTCACTCAATAAAGTCGTGCTCATTCGTATTTTCCGGCAATTTTTTACAGTTGAGCCGTAATGGGCGTCATGTTAAGCTTCTGCGGAAAAGTTCCCAAGGAATGCCGGGGCCTGGAATTCGGGAATTCCCCGCTCAAAATTGTTCCAGGAACGTTTTCTGCCGGCTCCATGTTTCGTTTGCCTCTGCTGCCTTGGGTGGATTGCTTGTTGCCGCTTTTTTGGTGGTTAAATTGTTCAAGATATATTGCTGAAGAAATGTGAATGTCCGTTGGCTTAGCAATTTGCACTGCAGGTTAGTATTTTGTGTTGAGTTAGTTTACGGCGTCGCACAGGATCAATGACGTCACTGGTCAGTAAACAAATACCAATGACCGTAAGAACGAGACGAATGACAGATGTTATATTTACTGATCTGTGACGTTTTCGATAAAATGGCTACAGTTACAAGATGATTAAATTTTATCCTGGTTTGTTGGATAAACGTTATTTTTTTTAAAGTTAAAATCACCTTAAAGCGGTTTTAAGACTCATATTTTTTTCGAATATATAGGTATAATTTCTATCCTATCCTAAAAGAAGAAGAAGCAATGTATGTGCCTGTATGTAAATGTTATGTTATGTTATATAATGTTATTATCTTCATTGTCTTTCTGTGACAATTCTGATAAAATCCTTCTTTCTTTCTTCTTTCTTTATAATTATTATTTTTTTCACACTGTAAATAGCCTATAATTAGAGCTGCTATCGACTGTAAGCATAGACATTAAGTTAAAATTGTTTAAAAAAATTTCATGTGGAGTTTCTTTGTTAGTTTCTTCTCCTCATAATCGATTAATTGTGAAACTAACAACTTTGACGGTCATAAAGTAAACATTTTGTTTTTATTGTAAAAAAATAATTCAATATGCATTTGTAATAGTAAACTGTTGGATGACAATCAGCAGGTGCGGACTCGCTGTCACACTGTTTTGTCACACTAGTGTGAAACAGAATATTTTTTCCTCACAGTCACACTAGTGTGACACAAAAGATTTTTTTTCCTCACAGTCACAAAAGTGTGTCAAAGAAGATTTTTTCCTCACAGTCACACTATGTGTGTACGAGTATATACAAGTTTAATTCACTATACTTTAATCGTACGGACATAAGGAAACAATTGAATTATAAAAGGAAACAGTTCATTTATAAGTGGTCAGTGGTTGAAATAATACTTATCAACAAAATGTGAAAGTGAGGAAAAAAATCTTCTTTGTCACACAGGTGTGACTGTGAGGAAAAAAATCTTTTGTGTCACACTGGTGTGACAAAATAGTGCGACAGCGAGTCCGCTCGCCAATCAGCCTATTCACGTCCCAAAGCAGGGTTCAGGTCGCCGAGAGAGATGAAATAAAGAACTAGAGAAACAATATAAACGTACAGGTTACCTAAAAAAGGGGGCCCCCTGCCACCCCAGCCAATCCGGGGCCCCGGCCGCCAGTCACGTCCCTTTTTGGCAACGACTCCTCGCCGACTAAATGTTGAGAAAAATTGAAATAGCACATCGAAATGAAGAGAGCGAATTTAATTCTACAGGCGAAATGTTGGAACTTGTGCTTGGGTAGGTCTTTTAATGAGCCGCGGGCTTTGGATCATCTGAAGATTTTATTTAGAAGCCTCCACAACATGAATGGCCTCTCTCCACTCCGTCAATTATTTGTCGAGATCATTTCGCCATCATCACAAGACATTTTCGTTTATTTTGTTTCTGTTATGTTTTCGTTTATTTAAAAAAAAAAAGTTTTATCTGTTTTATTTTCTATATTATTATTATAAAAATGAATTGCTGAATGTGTTGCTAAGCGCAAATCTCGAGAACAGCCGAACCGATTTCGTTAATTCGTTTTTTAGAATATTCCTTGAAGTACGAGGATGGTTATTACGGAGAGATTTTTTTTGAAGATTGTTAGGCAATCTAGAGCAAATATAGAGCTTATAAAAAGTGTCAGTATTGAAAGTGATATTTACCACAAAAGACCTATACTGGTGTTTTATCAAAACGTGGTTAGCGTAGTTGGGCAGTCGGAAATTGGCCATTCGCTGTGATAGATTTGGAAAATGTGAGGCTTCGTGAAGCTATTTTTAGATGTACTCGAGAATAGCGAAATACAATACATAACATAACATTTGCATACAGGCAAATAATTGCTACACAATAATAATAAGCTCCACACAACACAATAAATTGCTCCAAACTAGAAAACCCTATGCTATGATAGACATGCTGACATGGGACCAGAGCTACCGGATAAGACTAGAATACTGATGCTGGTCCCAAACTAGGATACCCTATACTTTAGTAACCAGACATCAGGAACAAGAAAATACACAGACTAAAGCAATTTCTGCAAAAGTACTTCGGCCCCCAATGGGAACCGAACCCACGCTTTCCGGCATAGTAATATTAATGACGTGATACCGATAGACCGACGAGGCTGACAATCTGATATGTTCACATAACTGACAACTAGAAATGGCCACTGATTACGTGCTGAAAAGTTTCTAAAATAAGACTTATATTCTAATAATTCTCATGTCTCAATGTTAGTGCGCATACTCCTCCGAAACGGCTTACCGATTTTCATGAAACTTTACATATATATTTGGTAGGTTTGAGAATAGGTTGTTATCTATTTTTCATACCCTTATCTGGCAAAACAACGTGTGCCGGGTCAGCTAGTTTACACAGAAAAAAACTCTACCACGAATTACCAAAAATACCAAAACACATCAGAGACGATATCTAAAATTACCGCTAAATATCACATTACTTTATCTGTGACTCATTTACAAGTAGGTAAGTAAATGTAGGTAAGTACCTACCCAATTACTTAATTACCTAACAAACATTAAACATTCTTTTAGGCCAAGGTCAGTCATTACAAACAAGCGAGTACAATAAAGAAAATAAGTAAGTAACATGTAGTTAATATCAACAAAACGCAAAGAATTGTTTACAGAAATCTTTGATTAATTACACTTGACACGCCTGAACGTTTTCACGTATTTCTCAACAAGCAAACACTGGAACAAGTAACAAACAGCTTATCAGACTAAAGACTATTTCTCTTTGCACCTGAAGCCGGGGCGATAACAGCACTCAAATGTCAAGATAGCAGTCCTATTATCATCAAATAAAAATAAAATCACGACGCGACGCCATCTTTTATTTTCTTTTCGCGCGAAAAGGAAAAGGCGTTTTTCAGTCGCCGGGCGCATGCTGCCCGGAAAGGGTATTTATTCAGATTCGCGCGTGAATTAATCGTGGCACAATCAAAGACCTTAAATTGCTGACGTCATTCGCTGCGTACGTGTGTGTAACAGTGTTGCCATTACATAAATTGATTGCGTACAGTGTCGTGCTTCGATAAGGGCCTTTACTGTTTGGTTGCCCCGTGAACGAGATATAAAATGGCGTACTTATTTTGATTGAAGTACTCGGTGCAGGGTGGGTCTTAATGCACTAGGAAAATGTATGTTGATTGTTATACAGCTTGTTGTTGAAAGGTTAATTTAAAAAAACTTTTGAAAAATGTATACTTTTCAAGTAACTTTAGTAAACTTAAAAAAATATGTGTTTCTGTAATCAACCTTTATATTGGTGTTAATCACATTTCTTTTGACATTACAAAACAAATAATAATAATAATATTAAGTAACTAAGGAAGTGTTATTTTGAGTAGATAAGCGGCGCAAGATTTAAAAACTGATTATCATCATCACTGAAAGGTTCAGTGGAACTTGAAGGGAGTTTATACTTCAATACAAACAACTCTTATTTAATTTTATTTTA
The DNA here is from genome assembly GCA_947310845.1 of Yponomeuta plumbellus. Lineage (NCBI taxonomy): Eukaryota > Metazoa > Arthropoda > Insecta > Lepidoptera > Yponomeutidae > Yponomeuta > Yponomeuta plumbellus. The sequence continues at coordinate 2,895,713 of OX371203.1, forward strand.
TTCCTGCAATTTGATTTTAGTTACAATCTATAACTTTGGACATGGTTTGTAGGCTTATAATATTATGTAGGCAGAGCACAGAGTATTTTTTTTTCATTTACTATATCTGTATGTATTTGTAGCACACAGATCAGAAAATGAACCAGGAACACGAATACGAACATTGCCAATATGCTTTAATCAATGTCCAATCTTTGCAAGGTACTTGTATCTGTTAGGTACTTCACCTTATTATAAAATAAAATGGGGATTTTGCGTCAAACTTAGATTGAGGTGACACTATTTACAAAATATGGCAAAAATAAGCCATCAAATTATTTTTTACAGTAACAGGTCTTTTAGCTAAACGTTTTGAAATAATAAAGGATTGATATATCTTTTCTATCGCATTGAAATAAAAATTTCGTCAGCACTACACGTTATTAGCTTTATTCCGGATACAAGTATGTGTTAAATAAAGTTATTTTTATACTTTTGCTCCTTTATTCACTAGAAACATACTCGTACACACATACTGTTTCATTAACAGGCAATGATAGCTATAAAAAGTGGTAACAAATAAAATATTTTTTTACATCCGCCATTTTGTTTCCCATTCTCGTGCGCACGGACTAGTAGACAGATTTGATTATATCCAATAGTGCTGGGGTTGATAACTGATTGATCGGAGCTCGATTGTGCGCTTTGTGTTTACCATAAATGGATTCATTTCGTTAAGTGAAAAGCGAATCATTTACCGACTGTAATTACTTGGTTCGGAAAGTGAAAGCGTTGATTTCACAGGTACGTCATAAGTAGACTACAATAATAAGGTATTTTCAGATGACATTCAATTGAACAGACACTTTACATTCTGTTTGTTGAATGTCAATGCACTTATATTGTTAGCCGCTGCCTTGTCAAACGTAGTGGAATAAAAGGCAGTGGGAAAAAATCTCTACTCTGACCATCTTTTACGTCACCTTAAGGCCCGCCTGCACCATCGACTAAAACCCATTTAACTTTAAGTTAAACCAAATTTTGACAGTTCCACCTTCCATTTTAGTCGGTTGTGCAAGCCAGCCTAAATCTATGATCAAAATTAGTACGAATGTCTATAATATACCGTAAGCTAACCTAAGGAGCTCAAGACACATGAGTGACTTGCATCACGTGCAATGTCAAAACATAGGTGCAGGAAAACACCAACACTGCGGTCAGTCACATGCATGGCAAGGATGACCCAAATTCGCCAGGCCCTGAGAAAGTGGCTTCCCACGGTGTGTCGTGCGAGCTGGTCCGCGTCCGTCCGCGATATCGCGGACCGTGGGAAGCCGACTTCAGGATCGTGGCAAATGGCAGTCCCTAGACTCTGCCTATCCTTCTAGTATACTAACAATTCTTTAATCAATATTAAACTGTCAATTGTTTTTTAGAATTTGCTTTTACCAACTAACATAAACCTATTATACGTGTACACTTGACAGCACATCGCACCCTTGCAAGAACAAAGTGATACTTCGAAGAAAACCATTTTTTATTCATAGATATATTTTTTTAACGCGATTGTATTTACTCCGAAAACGCCGAAATAATGAGCAAAAGAGACACTGCATCACGTTATAGCGCTATCTCTTGCGGCCATTACTTTAAAACCTTAAAAAGAAGCTCTCATGTAACGTAAGGGTTCCGAAATAACACGTTGTTCTTGCAAGTGTGCGACATGAAACTTTACATTTTAGCTGCAAAGTCGCCCATAACGCAATGGAATAGAGTACATCGATGTATAGGATGATGAGCTGTCCACGAGGAACCGAGATTAAATGCATCATTTACATACATACCTAGAGAGTTTAGCAAAGACGGTACATACAGACTACATCAGTTAAGTGATCTACATTCATACATAAACTCATGCCTGGCAAGCGACAAATTCCCAGAAACACTTTGTTTACGTGTCGGGAGAGTAAACCGATATGGAATCTTGTGTTTATCAGCGAAAGCGATTTGTACCGTTCTCAGATAAAAACACAAGAGGGATTAAATCTAAATGATACCACTTATTTGATAAAAATATTATCTTCTTAGTGAATGCATAATAAAATGCGGGCAACCTTTTCTTGCAAAATAAGTGCCTTTTTATTCCGATTTGAATTCAATTGTTGTGTTGCATATACGGAATCGCTCCTAGCCTGGACTGCCTGAGTGATCTTAAACGATCACTAAGGTTAAGCAACATACGGCGCGTTCAGTCCATGGATCGGTCACCATCTATGACTAACGCTAGTAGCATTTTTCCGAGCAGTTCCGTGCTTCGCAAGGCACGTTAAGCAGTTGGTGCCGGCTGCCGTCAATAGATGGCAGTCTTTAAGCCAAATCACAGGCCTTAGGGCTGCCTGAAAACTTCTGACAGTAAGACCATCCACTAGTCGTACAAGCCTCCACCAATCCGGACTTGGCTCTCGTGCGGAGTATGGCCTTTCACTTTTTCAGGGACCCGTGCCTCCCGGTGGGGACATAATGGATTGATGATGATGATGATAAAGTAAATTTAATTCGGTGCAAAATGTTTTTCTGTTTTGAAGTCAGCGTGTCGTCCTCTTTAGTGAATGATATTCAGCACAATAAAAAAAACTTTATAGTGTTACAATAAAATAAATGTACAATATTTAGCCACTGTCTTTAACGTTACTAAATCTGTTCCCGTTTAGGTACATGTGAGTAACGAATTTATTACGGCATTTATACAGTGTTTTAGATGAATTGTGTTCTTCTATGACCCCAGCGTTTATCAAGAGCTTAAATCCGTCCTTCGTCATTGTTGGCCTTCATTCAAACGCTTGTACTTAATATTTGATGGCGCTATTTTGTTACTTGAACTGGGCATGATTAATGTTACATGCTGAAATAGGTAATAGAAAAGAAACAGCCAAGTGCGATTCGTATAAGCGCATTAAAGGTTTCGTAGAACCACACATAATATAATTTTTGGGTTCCTAATGAATAATGTGTTGAAACGACACAGGTTTGCCAGGACCGTAGCAAATGGCAAACCCTGGTCTCTGCTTAGCCTTCCGGGATACAAGCGTGATTTTATGTAACACTAACTGTCCCGGCAAACTTCGTACCGCCAAAGTTTTCGTAATTTTTCCGTATTTTCTCACAATTTAAACCTTCCCTGGAATTCTAGAAATATAAAAAACCAAAAATCAGCCAAATTGGTCCAGCCGTTCTCAAGTTTTAGTGAGACTAAAAAACAGTAATCCTTTTTATTTGTAAGATTTATTCCTTTGTAAGGCTGTAACGCCTTGTGTCTTCTGATGTCTTAGTTTGAGCTCGCTTTGTATGACGCGTTTTGTATCTCGTGACTAGAATTAATTATTAATACCTGGATGACCAGTTGCTCGGTTTTTTTTTGTAATCTGGTTTTTCGAGCTCCCAATAATAGTTCTTCACGGAAGGAATAAATAAAATAAATAAATAATAAACTCACACCCGTTATCCCCGAGGGGGTAGGCAGAGGCTCCAATCACTATAATTGGGCCCACGTTTTGCCGAGTTTATTAGGTCAAAAGAAGGAACTTGAAAAAAAAAGAAAGAAAAATGAATCATCACGATTTGAACCGGGGTCTTTTCGACTCCGAGATGCCCGATTTCCCACCTGAGCTATTACAACCTTGCAGATTAATGCGAAAATTACCTTCGTAATATTATTATCACTGTTTAATTGCCTAAAACACGGATACAACGACGTTTTATAAAAATGAAACCTAGCAAGATCAATTAATCGCCCCTGAAACCACATGCATACAAAATTTCGTGAAAATTGTTGGTGCCGTTTAAGAGATTCAGATTATAATATATATACAATAATTGCTCGTGTAAAGAGATTAGTTTAGATAGATATTTTGTATTTTTATAATGACATATTATAATTTAAAAAATTTAGATCATAGAGAAGAAAAAATTTTTTTTTCCGCCAATTACTTTTCGTAAGTTCGCCATTCATTTACCATAATCTACTTAGGTTAGAGTAGATTCTGTGAATTTTAATCAGTAATTGTGAGGTGAAATTTATCTTGCCACCTACCACGGTTTGACGCCTTTCATAGTTAAGACAGACATATAGGTAGGAAGAGTAGATTAGGGTCTAAAAGGTTCCAATGGTACGAACTGTACGATGTACGGAATCCTAATAGAGAACGTTCGGGGGCAGTATGATTGAAAGGAGGTTGGTAGGAATGTATTTATATGAAAAGCATAGGAAAAATTATGTTCAGATCTTTTGACGCCTTCGTCATGTTATTTATACCCACGGCTTATTATAATATTGTGAGTATCATAATTAGGGCTGTGGCAGAACACGTACCTCACATACAGGAGATCTTAAGCTTGTACTTTAATTTTGGGCACTTACTAAAGATTTCAAAGAAATCTTTATTTCAGGTATTGCCCACACAATTTTAGTAACAATGGTGACTTAAAAACTATGTTAGTAACAATAATAGTATTTTCTTCTTCTTTATTTTTATAAGTGATTTATTTCTTTCCGGTTGATATAAAATAGTCATAAAATATCATTATTATTATTATAAATTTTGTCGTTGTCTCCGAAAAACAATACAATCAAAATCCCTTTATGATTGACAAAGATTGACAAATATTATTATATGTTGAATATCTAAATGACAAAGAATTCTGCAAATAACTTCACCAAGCCACTGTATATAATATGTATGATAAACTATGATTGTGACTTTTGATTTTATTATAGACATAAATTTGACCTAGTACTTATTGCATGTTAGATTATAGGTAATGAAAATATTTGCATGCAATTTTTAACAGAATGTGGAGTACATACATATATTTACCAACTACATTTAATCACTAATTAATAACATAACAATTATAGACTAAATATTAAAACAAAACTAAATATTACAACTAAACTAAATATTAAACTAAATACATACTGCATAAAAACTAAATATACCTTTACCAACTTATATAACCACCGACATTCCACAAATAAAGGATTTTGTATATTGTGTATTTAAAACCAAAACTTCAAAGTTACCCCTAAATATAACGAGTTCGCCATCATACGAGTATTTACTTTATTTATCTACGCTAAGGCCAACTTGCTCTTATCTGTTGCGTTATTACCTTGAAAAGCAGAGGCCTTAGGGCGGCTTGAAAACTTCTGACAGTAAGACCAGCCACTAGTTTTAAAAGCCTCCACTAATCCGGACCTGTTCCCCGTGGTGGAGCATGGCCTATACCTACCTTAGGGAAGAGACCCGTGGGGACCTCGGTGGGGACATAATGGGTTGATGATGAGACGCAATTTAAATCGAATTTTGTACGAAGAATGTAGTTAAATGCTTCAGCCACAATTTAAAAAAAAGTGGATCATGTTCAATTCCGTTTAAAAAACACTGATTGATGGTAAAAGTACTAGGTATCGACCGCCATAGATCTGGGTCACACAGTCAATCTACGACAGTAAACGACTGTGAAGTTATTTTTTTCATAAGCTACAGTTACAAGAACTACTTATATAAAAAGGTATTTAGAGTACAATATTGTGTCTAGTCTTCAAGATATGCACGAGTCAAGTTGAAAACTTTGTTAATAATGGAAAACTGTTTCGAAAAGAATGGATGTAGAGTTTCTATAAAAGTTTCTTCTCCACATAATCTATTAACTGTGAAAGTAACAACTTTCACGTTCATAAAGTAATAATTTTGTTTTTATTATGGATTGATTTCACTCGATTATCTAAAACGTATTTTTGTTAGACTCGCTTATAACTTTCTATTCTTTAATAAAACTCTGTTTATAGGGAAAAACTCTACACACTTACGAACATCTATCATCATCATCAACCGATTATGTCCCCACCGCGGGGCATGGGTCTCTTCCCTGAGAAAGGTATAGGCCATACTCCAGCACGGGGGCCAAGTCCGGATTGGTGGAGGCATGTAAGACTAGTGGCTTGTCTTACTGTCAGAAGCTTTCAAGCCGCCCTAAGGCTCTGATTTGGCTTAACTGGTATCTATCGACGGCAGCCGGCACCAACTGCTTAACGTGCCTTGCGAAGCACGGAACCGCTCGGAAAAATGTCACTAGCGTTAGTTACAGACGGTCAGCCACCCATGCACTGAACACGCCCCATGTTGCTTAACCTTCGTGATCGTTTAAGATCACTCAGGCAGCCGGAGCTACGAGCGATTCACGCGAATGCATAATAATTAATTAATTAATAATTAATGCGTGTTCTCGAATGGAGACCATATATCGCCAAGCGAAGCGTAGGACGACTAGCCACAAGATGGACAGAAGATCTCATCGAAGTGGCAGGAAGACGCTGGACGCAAGCCGCTTCCAACCGGTCTTTTTGGAAATCCATGGAGGAGGCCTACTCGTAAGTCCAGCAGTGGACTTCTTGAGGCTGAATGATGATGATGATGAATGTATGATAAAAAGTGTCTACGTAACCGTTTTAGCTCTGTATCAGAGCATGATTGTATTAGGACAATAAAAACCAATAACACTTTCAGCGCGGAGAAAATCATAAGCCGTGTTTACTGATTACGTGTGCTACATAACACGTACAGCGCTAAAATGTATGTAAAAGAACATTGTCCGACTTCTTAAATAGTGCGCAGCATATTTATTTATTTTATACTAGCTGACCCGGCAAACGTTGTTTTGCCAGATGGGGGTATGAAAAATAGATAACAACCTATTCTCAGACCTACCAAATATACATATGAAATTTCATCACAATCGGTGAAGCAATTAATTACTTCATTTTTATATTGAAAATACTCGATAATCCGAATTTTCCGCCTGTATGTTGTCGACTCCTATCGACTATTTTTGATCTTCAATTTGATGTTCATTTCGTTCGAGTCTACCGTAGACCGGTATGAAATGATAAATATTCTAAAGATGTGTACAGGTAGTAAACAAACAAATATTTATTGTATTTTCAAACGGTCTACAAGGTATTAAAAAAACACAACTTTTTCAATATATAATAATAATAATAATAAAAAAATATATATTCTAACTATACACTCACACACACACACACACACACACACACACACCTATCTTAAAAACATGTTATGTTATGTACACAAAACGTGTCATCTAACTTTCAAGGACCTAATGTAATGTGTAAACAAGACCAACTAGTCTTTTGTCCAAGTGTGGAAGAGCGGAGCTTCCTCATACAAGTATTCTACATACTTAAAAGGAAAATCTTGCCCGAATGTGCTAATGTAAATATCTGTTTAAGTAAATAAACTATTTTCATTTCATATAGCTAAACATAAATTGATCTAACAACTAACATACACACACGATTTTAAAAAGCACTACCCTTCAGTCGTCCGCAGTCGGGTAAACGAAAACGGGCGTAAAATCTGAAATTCTTTCCACTAATGTAATAAGGCAAGCTGCGGGCGGTACTGTAAGATATATTAATATGTAGTATACCATTCTGCTTAGGGCTATACGTGTTTATATTGTGGGCACGCTTAGTGTACTGTCCGCTGAAGGTAAATGTGAAAGGATCTTAGACCTTACCTACATATACACTGGTAATAAAGATAATAAATAGTAATAACTTTCACATAACACAATCACTCGTAGCCCCGGCCATCTGAGTAATCTTAAGCGATCACGAAGGGTGAGCAAAATAGGGCGCGCTCAGTGCATGGATGGATGACCGTTCTATGACTAACGCTAGTTGCATTTTTCCGAGCGGTTCCGTACTTCACAAGGCACGTTAAGCGGTTGTTGCCGGCTGCCGTCGATAGGTGGCAGTTGTTAAGCCTTATGGCGGCTAGAAAGCTTCTGACATTAAGGCTAGCCACTAGTCTTACACACCTCCACCAATCCGGACCTGGCCCCTGTGGTGAAGTATGGCCTATACCTTCCTTAGGGAAGAGACCCGTGCCACTTGGTGGGGACATAATGGGTTGATGATGATGTAACACTTTTGAAATAGTCAAAGCCTCAGCACTAATTCCGTTACCATAGTATATTAAATGTATAAATTTGTATGCTTCACAGGCAAAACATGCTCTGTACCTTATACAAAAACACCACCTTGTTTAAACACTACACACAAGTTTTACAAATAAAGCTCTTTCTTTCTTTCTAATCCCGTTTTTCAGTCTCCGCCAAGGTTTTCCACACTTATTCCTATTTTACTAAGACTCCGACGAAACTCCGGAAACACACATGTTTACTTCTTGCCGGCAGTACTCGGGCCAATCACGTAGCGGTAACAAAATATGCTGATACAATATGCATTTTATTGTCAAGTGTACACAGTAGATGTGCGCTGGTGTAAACTTGCCGAGTTGGGGCGCTAGGGCGTCTGAAAGTCTGGCTTTGGCGAGGTAATTTCTTATCAAACCTACGCAAGCAGTGATAATATTAATAATACCTATTAATATATTGTAATTATAAATAAAATAAAAAAATAATATTTATTATATTTTTTGTAAATCTAGGTTTTTTTAGCCGTAAGCCCCACCTGCGTGGTGTGTTTTTTATATGGTGTGAAGGAAGGTGAAGAAACAGCAAACACTGAAATAGCGTCATTTTCACACGCGCTATGTAACATAATTATTATTAATATTATTCTGTAAACATGTCTGTGGCAATAAATAATTTATTCATTCATATATTACGTTATAATAATATTATCATGATGTTAGGTTAATTATATTTTTTACATTATATGTAACTAGCTGTCCCGGCAAACGTTGTTTTGCCAAATTGGTTATCCTTATCACTTAAGTGTATGAAAAATAGATTACAACCTATTCTCAGACCTGCCGAATATACAAATGAAATTTCATCAAAATCGGTCAAGTCGTTTTGGAGGAGTAAGCGCACTAACACAGACACGAGAATTTCCTATATTAGAAGATGTTACTTGACTGTTCATTTTGTTTCTGTGGTTTGTCTTGATGGTGCAATAAATTATTTTCTTTTTCTAATTATTATTGTAACAATGACTTGCCCCCAACGCAATCGGTTTTCCTTGTCTCAAACTGTACGGGCCGGACAAGAGCATCACAAACATAAACATAAACATTTATAGACAGGCACATACATTGCTTCTGGCCCCACACTAGGATACCCTGTGTCGTGGGAACCAGAAACAGCGACGTCGCAAACATGTAAACATCCAAACACACACACAGAAACAAACACAAACACAGAAATCTACCCAGACTGAGACCATTGTAACAATGTACGGTGGCCCCTAGTGGGAATCGAACCCAATGGCCAACCTCCAGCATGGTCACGAGACGTGATACGCCTAGACCAAGGAGGCAATCAAATGATGAATCAGTCAGTTTAGATAAATTATGACGAATAAATTGATGAAGGAAGAAAGACTGACGAAGCAAATATATCGAGCGAATGTGAGTGGAAGGGGATACCGCCGTTTAGCCAAAGTATTTTTCGCCAAATTTTACTTCCCAATAAAGTTATGGCATCAGTTTCATTTCCCAAATGAAACTTTAGCAAGTTTTCATTTCGCATTTTATTCATTTGGTCAAATTATCATTTCGCATAATTTTACTGCGTCAAGTTTTGTTAAGACAAACGTTTATTATGCTAACGTTTTATTTTGGCTTTTATTCATTTGGTCAAATTATTATTTGGCATAAATATAGTTGACGATTAGGTACTAATTATTATTGAACGGGGGGTTGGCGATGTAAAGAATACGTGGCAACAGAAATATAGGTGCGACGACGCGCGTAGCGAAGCGGAGCGCGTCGGAGCGTTAGGTTCTCTATGTAAGATCGAAAACAGACTCGACTTTGTTGTGTCATTTACACACATTGCCGGCAACGTATTCGGTATTGTATGGAAAGGTACTTTTTGCCAAACGATACTTTTGACTGAATAAAGCTTGGTAAAATGAATTTTGACCAAGTATTTATTTGGTAAACAATAACTTGCCATAATAACTTTTGCTAACTGTTTATTTGCTTTAAGTTGTTTTGGGAAATGTTTTTTTGCCAAGTGATAATTTGCGGAAAATAGTTTGGCAACTAATACATTGGGAAACGATTTTTGGCAATACATTAGTAAACCGAGTGGAAGGGCCGGTGAGGGACGCCCCAGGTGGACATACTTCGACCAAATAGGGGATGTATTAGCAAAAGGTAAGATAAAAAGTACCCGAAATCGACGTGCGTGCATGCAACGACTAATGAATGTCGATGAAGCGAAAGTGGTTTGTCGGGATCGTTGCATGTTACAGTCCCTGGCCTACCCCTCTGGGATACAGACGTAAGCTTATGTATGTATGTATGTATGAATAAATTAAGTGGTGTATGAAATAGAAAGAGTCTCGGGTCTGAAATTAGAAATGGGCGGACACCTAGCCAGGCGGGAAGATGGCACGTGGACCAAGGCAATCACAGAGTGACGGCCGAGAATAGGACGACGGTCAGTGGGCATACCTGTGGCCCTATAAACTAAACATTTACATACAGGCACATACATTGCTTTTGGCCCTACACTAGGATACCCTGTGTCGTGGGAACCAGAAACAGCGATATCAAAAACGTGTCAACATCCAAGACCTGCGTTTTTTTGTCCTCAGCCGAGGTTCAAACCCGGGACCTCAATGGTAGGACGATGTCGTTGAGTTGGCGGTGGGTCCTGAGTAGAAAAGTACATGGATTTTTTCTATAAAACAAATAAAAAACATAGAATACTAACATTTTGTTTTTCGCAGCTTATATACGTCTTATTGTAGAGCACAAACCTTCTCTCAGAGAGAGATATTACCATACGTACTCACCACCTGTTCATGAGTTACTGATTCCTAAATAAAATATACGCAAATATCACAGTACTAAAAACTTCAATCTCTCAACTAGTGCAATAATATTTACTGCCCTTCACTAATACACTACTTATTTAGCCGCAGTCCGTTTCTTGAATGAGATTTTTCTGTGAGCTTTTTACACAAGAACACGTTGGTATTCTGTCTTGTGTTTTGCCGACCTGTGGTTGTATCTTCGGACTCTTGGTGGGTACTGTTGGCGGAAGAAGTTTTGTGTTATATCTGTGTTCTACTAGTTATAGTTCGCGCTGGGAGCGAATTTTCTGTGTATACGTATATAAGCAAAATGGTGTTATTTGGTTTTTACGTACTAGCATCACTCAGACATTGACAACCTTTGGATTGTTTTGAGAACGTGACAGTACAGACTTTAAGTAAAAACGAGAACAAAATACAAAAGTTACATTTTACTTCGTAGCAGTAGCCAAAGCATTTCTGCAATTCTAATAAAAGTTTTCTATGATCAAATCTATAAGTTACTAGCTTTAGCCCGCGACTCCGTCCACGTGGACTTTAGGTCAAAATTTTGCAACCACGTTCACTCCCGTAACTCCCGTTAAGGGTTAAATTTAGAAAAACGGTGAAATACGTGTTCAAGCAATTGTGTTCAAGAATATTTATTTCAAGTTTCAAGAAAATCAGAAAACATTGTTTATACCTCCCATACAAATTTTGGCAACCCTTTTCGCCCCCTTAGGGGTTGAATTTAAAAAAATCCGTTCTTATTCCTTGCCTACATTATATATAGATCCTCTGTGCAAAATTTCAGCTTCCTAAGTCAAACGGCTTGGGCTGGGCGTTGATGAGTGAGTCAGTCAGTCAGGACTTTGAATTTTATATATATCACACTAATATTATAAACGTGAAAGTTTGTGTGTGTGTTTATATGTTTGTCAGTCTTTAGCGCTGAAACGGCTGGACGGATTTTAATAAAATTTGGTATGGAGTTAGCCGATACCCTGGATTAAAACATAGGCTACGTTTTACCGCGGGGAAATATCTTATTCCTACGGGAAAATCGATGAACCGCGGGTAACACCGCGGGGCACAGCTAGTAGATTATAAAATATGTGAGTGGTTGACCAAAAAGGGATTGGAAACCGTTGTTTTATTTATTTAAATGTTTTAATCTGTGGTATTTTAGCTTTGTTTTGGTCTAACTAGAATATTTTTAGGTGCCGTAGTTATTTCATCCACACACAAATTACATTCGAGAACTCAGTTACCACACTAACAGTTTCCAGTCTAATAGGTTGATCTTAAATAGACATACTGGTGTCTACCGTACTTTTCTGACGTTTCTAGTAGCGGCCGCAACTTACTGTACTGTACTGTACACTTCCAGTCATAGTGATATCACGCATTCTGCTCATGACACAATTCCTGCTTACAACGTGTCAACTGCTCCACATGACAATGGTTAACACGGCCTCAGGTGAAGAAATTGACTCTCTCCTGTCAATAGAATGTCATGTTATTGACGCAGCGGAACTATGCAGAGAAGTAGCTGCGTTTAAAAGCGCTAACAACTTTTATGTGCTCTCTATGAACATCAGAAGTCTTAATCACAACATCCAAGATTTCATTGTGACACTAGATTGAATTGGAATTAAATTTGATGCGTTGCTTTAAACCGAGTGTTGGCTGAGTGGCTCTGATGTGAAAAATATTACAGGCTATGTATCTTATGCAACCACAAAATACACAAACAAAGCAGGTGGAGTGGTGGCATATGTTAAAGAGCAATGGAACGTTACCGTACACGAACTTAATATTGATCAAGCCCAAACTTTGGTTATATCCTTCCCCAACCTAACATCACTAATAGCAATATACCGATCTCCATCTCATCACAATCCCCACAACTTTCTTACGTCCTTACAAAAAGAGATGGAACCCCTACAAAATATAAAAAGTGTCATCTTATTAGGTGATATCAACATAGACATATTGGCAAACACAATCCACAGCTCTGATTACCTGTGTCTTCTCTCAGAGTTAGGCTTTCTCCCAGCAGTTAATAAACCCACACGAAATAACACCTGCTTGGACCATATCTTTGTAAGATCTAAATGCAAGAGCGAAGCTATTGTCTGTAATTCGTCAATAACAGATCACGACATAATAATGTGTTCCCTCCAGGCTCCCCATTCTAAAGGTGAATCTACTCTTATGTTACGCCAAATCACTGATTATTCCAAGGTTGCGGAGGACCTAAATGAAGTGGACTGGAAACCTGTTCTGGATTTGACTGATACAGAAGAGGCAGCATTTCAATTTAGTGAAACAGTTACCGATATTATCTACAAACACACTAAATCTTCAAAGGCATCCTGCTCCAAACACATTCTTAAGCCATGGATGTCTCCGCGTCTACTTAGATGCTTGAGACACAGGGACCGCCTTCACCTTAAGTCACGTAAAAACGCTAATAATCACACCCTGAAAACCACATACACACGGTATCGTAACTTTTGTAACACATTGATGAGAAAAGTCAAAAAAACTTATTTCAATCAGCAAATCCAAGAAAATAAAGGTAACTCCAGGGGCCTCTGGAAGACTATCAAATCAATGTGTGACCAAACATCAAAGAAAAGTAGTTACAGTGCCACTGAGTTAATAACTCCCGCACAATCTATGCAGACCTCTCTTGACAAATGTAATACTTTTTTCGCTTCCGTCGGACCTAATTTGGCTCAGGGGACTCTACATCAACTAAATAAGACTCAAGAACAACTAGCTTCGGAGGTAATAAGCAAAAGATACATTTTTTCTACACCCAACTGACTATCTTGAGGTGGGAAGTATGATACGCTAATTGAAAAACGATAGTTCTCCGGGGCTAGATGGCATAAGAAATTGTGTACTCAAACAAAATATAAACGCTGTGCTTCTTCCTATAACACACATTATTAACATGAGCCTATCACACGGAGTTTTTCCAAATTGCTGGAAAACTGCGGTTGTCTCACCAATCTATAAATCTGGTGATAAAAGCTCTCCGACAAACTATCGACCAATATCACTGCTGAGTGTCATCTCAAAATTACTAGAAAGAATTGTAATTAAAAGAATTGTCGACTTTTTAGAATCTAACACTTTATTATCTCCACATCAATTCGGTTTTAGAAGAGAAAAGTCAACAGAAGTCGCCGTATCTGGACTCTTAGATTCTGTTACATCTTCTCTTGACAGAGGTCAATGTACAATCGGCATCTTCCTGGACCTTGCTAAGGCGTTCGACACGGTGTCAATCCCACTGCTTCTTGAGAAACTGTATAGAATGGGTATCAGGGGTATCGCCCATGAGTGGTTCCACAGCTACCTCTCTAATCGAAAACAGCTCACAAAAATAGCAGGACAAAGCAGCTCCCCGAAGGGCATCACTTTTGGTGTGCCCCAAGGAAGCATCCTTGGTCCGACTTTATTCATATCCTACCTGAATGATATCGATCGGTCCTTTGATGAATCCTCGAACTGCAATATCTTCTGCTACGCTGACGACACAGCAATGATTTTTAGCGATACTTCATGGGAAAAAGTCTTAGAACAAGCAGAGACCGGGGTGAGGAGAGTGGGAACTTGGCTTAAAAACAATCTTCTTTCCCTGAATGCCGAAAAGACAAAATTTATCTGTTTCCACAAAACTAAAGCTTCAAGTCCAAAACAAGTCGATGCCCTAAAACTACATAGCTGCTCTCCTACCACTAACTATAAGCATTGCGACTGCACCAGTTGTATCAAACGTGTTGAGTCTATTAAATATCTGGGTGTAATTCTCGACGAAAAACTTAAGTTTCATGCTCAGATCTCTACTCTGGCTGGTCGTACAAGGAAACTGATTTACATTATGAAGCAGATACGTGATATAACTGACAAATCAATAAAAACACTAGTTTATACAGCACTTTGCGAATCCGTATTAGGATATTGTATCACCTGTTGGGGCGGAGCAGCTAAGTCTCACCTCATACCGCTGGAGAGAGCAGCGTTCGGTCCTTAAAGTTCTTCATAGGAAAAACTACCGATACCCCACACATACTCTATTCCTAGAATGTGAAGTGTTGACAGTTAGGCAACTGTTCATCATCAAATCTGCTTTGGCAGCTTATAAAACCCTTCTATCTTCACGAAATCTTTCAGAAATATTTTGCAAGCGCATCATTCGTTTACCAGTCCCCATTACAAAAACAAGATTCGCTCAGCGTTTTCCTTCCTTCCTTCAGCCATTCTTATTTAACAAATTAAATAAAATCAGTCCCATTATCGGATGCTCAGCCAGAGAGGTCAAAGAAAATGTAAAAAAACTTCTTTTAAACTTAAATTACAATTCCACCGAATCGCTCCTCGAAATTACAACCTAAACTTGCAGACGCAACATACACACTACATCTCACCTCACACTATATCTCACCTCACACACCACATTTCACACAACTCACAACACTTCTAAACTCACAATCAGTCACATTTTGTTTAAGGCACTTTGATAGCTAGGATTTGTCTAACACTCCATAGTTTCTCGGAAAAATTCAAATTTAAATTTACTTACATTTAATTTTTACTCTATATCATGAATTAAAATCATAGTTCAAATTTTTGTACAAAATTTGCTAAATTATAATTTTAACTAACTTTGCATGCAATGTAACTTAAAATGATAAATCATACGCCACAGTAAAATTATACCTGTTTTTCTTTCATTAGGTCGCCACAATACAGGTTTTGGCCTAGTGTGGAGACCACTGAAATAATTGTATGTGTATTTCTTCTGGAATAAATTTCATTTCATTTATTATGATTTTTTTTTGTGAGCCGAGCACGAGCCGAAACCTGTTTATACACGAAACTTCAAACGCGATTTTCTCGAAATAAATTCCCTTGAGGTCCCTTTTTGGTCAACCACTCACATATATTTAGTTTTTTTTTATTTTGGGTAATCTGCCACAAAAAAACAACTGGCCATCTATGACTGTTCATGAGAAAAAGAAAAAGCCTTTTTAAGCCAGATAAACAGACAAACAGACGACCCTTAGGGGCGTGGTAGGTACTCTAAAAACAAAACCTCTTTCTCAAACTTTTTTCTCACGCCCAACGTCTCCAGCCAGTAGGTATGTTCCTCAATATCTCGTAGGCTCGTAGCGTAGTAGAGGCCTACGCGGCGTAGCGTGCAACTTTGATGAGCGTCGTAGCCATGTGCTACGAGCTTGCTACGCCCCGTGAGGCGCTTCTAACAAAGGACTTATCACCTTTGTCGGGAATACTTGGGGAGTACAAAGTGGTTAGAGATTTGAACTTTGTTTACAACGTTTCTTTTTTATTTATCAAGAGTACCATTACACTTACAATAGATAAACAAACTAAAAGTAGGCTGCCACAACAGGCACTGTTATAGTGAGCTTTCAAATAGTTTGATTCCATTACCGGACATTACTTTTGCCCAAAATACAGTTAACTGGATAACTTTACTAGTGCTGAACTAACAGAGTTGTTGGAAGCCGGTTTCCGTTCGATCGAAATTGAACAGTTATATTGTGTTTCCTATTACAAACGTAATTATCACTAATTCGTTAAGCAAGCGTCGACTGAATGTTGAAGAAGGTTCGATAAAGATTCGTCGGGATCGTAGCAAACATGTTCTCAACCCACCCCTTCGTGAGCCAGGCGTGATTATATGTACGGAAAAAGCCACAAAATGGTCTCGAATAAAACCCACGACATTGGCCCGAGATTAGCCTATAAACGAAAATAATATCAATGTCAAAACAAAATGTCTCCAACCCAAAAATAACAGGCATCCCTCGATAAGTATTCAAGTTACAACTCTGTAACTAAGTTAGGAATACCCTCTCGATATTCCGACCCTGCTCCGCGTCATAAACTGTCGCCAGGGGCGGCGTCAGGATTAAAAAGAGGTTCAGGGCCTTTCTTTTGGATGATTTGGTTATTCATTTCTTGGCCCAAGCTCAAACTTTCATAAACATAAAACATAAACATTTACATACATGCAAATACGTGTTCATATATTTTCACAGAAGTTGTCGAGAAGAAATTGGTGTTAACATTAGGTAACGAGGACTAACATTTTCTTAACCACTACGCAGTATAGCTCTATTCCGGATACACTTACTTGATTGTTTGTCGGAAGAGTCCGACCAGGTTTCGCTCTGATTCGCAAAGATTGATCATGGGAAGGAAGGAGGTCGCAACGTCGGTTGCTCAAGTAAGTGTATCCGGGATAAAGTATATAATTACAAAGTCATTGTAACTTTTATTTATGTGTTGTGTCTTTTATACAATACATAATATTATCTTAAACGACTGCGTAATTGTCTATAAAATGGATTTTTTACCAAAGTGAGCCGCGATTTATTACTGCCAAGATTTTGGAAACTTCCCACAGTTGCAGCCGTCTAAATACAGGTTTATTTTATCTCTGTTTGATGTACCAAATTTAAAGCAAATACTTCACCATAAGTAGCATACTTTATTGTGCACCAGAAAGAAAGAAATGTTTACAAAAACATAAGCATACTGTACATAGGCCAGATTATTTCTATAGAAATTTCTTCTATCCAACCAGATGAGTTGTGAAACGATAAATTTAAATAGGTAGGAGAGTAAAGTGTGCACATTAAAGAAATAAAAATTAAAACAAAAGAGGATACATAAACTACTTACAAATATGTAAAAATATGGAATAAAGTACATAAAATTATTTATACTAATATAAATATTATATATAAATAATATTGCTAGCAAAAAGGTAACAAGCGCTCTTTCAGCTTGAATTAAAGAGTACACTAACCTATAAAAAAAAATTTGTTAATTAAATTCTTTTATCTGCACTTTGAAATACCTAAATTTCTGCTACTTTTTACAAAAAATATCCTGACCTGAAATTTTTATCGCCATGGTTTTTGTCTTTTTATTTATTTTTATTAGGTCTACCAACAGCCATTGAATAACAGCAAATAAAAAAAAAAAAGACAAAACAGACAAAAAGACAGACTTTTGAATATTACCCTCGCAGATGCAAAGCAAGACGCCTCGATCCACCCCTGAGCGTTACTTTTAGGTCACCACGTTTGTGGCCTGAAACATACATAATTTGTATTGTATGCCTCCACATGCTATCTGCTGCCGGCATGTGTTCCTGACACTTTTGTGGCTAATAAATATACGTTTCGGTGTTATCGATGTTATTATTGGGTATTTTATTTCTTTGGACTTTTGGAATGCCTGTTGTAGCTCCCTCTCTGTAATCCGAAAAAAATCTATGAAGGTTTTATAGAGCTTTTATCTATGTTGACGAAAACCTCTTCCTTCTCATGCCACCATTCTCAGTCCTCTGTCAATCTCGTCCATTTCTATTCATCGGCTTTAGTAATATCCTACAAATACAAATAGATTCATTATCACCTGATGAAAATAGACTTTATCCGTATTATCTAAAGATAGTATGGACAATAACAGATTATTGATAATTCTCACACTAGGTCAGGCGTGTCTTGTGCGGGCCACACAATCATTTGAGCAGCTACCATTTCAAGTAGCTTGACGGAATGTGGACCCTTTTTTATTTTAGACAAGATAAGAATACTCTTTATTGCACACTAAAAACGAGACACAGAAGCATTTAACAAAATTTAAATTAAATAAGTAAAAATAAAATATTAAGAATGTGATTTATGTAAGTTTATTATTAAGTATAAGTATGTATTATTCGTATGTGCACCAAAGACCCTTCTCTTTTTTCCTTTGGCCTTCTTCCTCTTACTTTTTTTTACCTTTCCGTCATAAGGTTGTCTGGAAGAAATTGCTCTTAGCAATAAGACCGCCTATTGTATATCCTTTTTATTTTTATTTTAACCTTTGTTTTGTATCTTGTTTCTTGTGTGCAATAAAGAATATTCTTATCTTATCTTAAAAATGAAATTAGACTGAATGAAATAAATCAGGTCGCTGGTCTGCCTACCGATCATGGTCGGTCGAACCTCGGCCACCACTCTGTAACAGCATTTGGCCACCTACTGTCCTGCCGCCTGACTACATGCTCTACCCAGGGCATACCGCGATACTTCATTAAAGAGTTATCTATATCTATCAAAGTTAACATATATTTTATTGACAGCAGAATTTAACGTTGCTGCTGAAACATGGTATTTAAGGTAATGTATGGCATTTAAGGAGTCTTATTGTTTCGGAGAAATACTGGACATAAAAGATAAATAATAAAAATAATTAAATATGTTTATTTTCAGTTTCAAACGTAATGTAGGTTACAATTTTTTGTGGGAGTTTCCTTTTAAGTAGAAAAAACCTCAGCCAGGGAAACTCGCTCTTCCTAATCGGTTAGCATTATTAAGTTGATTGCAGTTGACAATGGACTTAAATTCTCAAGTCTTTTTAATTTCAGTTTTGGTTTTATGATTTTAAAATCTAGAACTCGTGCATTCCACTGGCTTCAATAAGCTATTTGACTGATTTCTGAAAACCATCTCATATTTTTTGTTGATGTTCATGGAGTCCTTATAAAGTGGTCATTCTAAATTCTTTCGTGTATTTCACACTGTCAAATAGCCTATTCCAGACACTTTTGTCACCTAAACCATTAGATAATTTTAATCACTTAACCATCGCCTCTCTTGTTTCAGAACCCAAACCGTCGACTGTGACCGGTGGCCTTGCCTAGCTTAGCTCCCAGCTCCCAGCCCCTAATCCCAGCTCCCAGGCTCTCCCCCGAGTGTCCCAGTGTGTGCGTGTTGGCGTCTCGCCGGAAACAAGATGGCGGGCGCGGAGTGAGCGCGCTGGCGTACCCGCGGCACGTGTACGCGGGCGGCGCATATCACGCGCGCACGCCCGCGCACCCGCTCAACGCCAGTGAGTATACAACTTTATTCTAGAAAAAAAAAACAAACAAAACATTTACATACAGGCACATACATTGCTTCTGGCCCCACACTTTGTGGCAACCAGAAACAGCGACATCACAAACATGTAAACATCCAAGATCTGCATAGGTAGTACAATGACGCGGCTCAGGCGTTTTGTGGCGCTAAAATGTCAGGATTAACAGTTAATGCATTGGAACTTCGCGACTTTTATTTATTATGGTATCATCATCATCATTCAGCCACAATAAGTTCACTACTGGACATAGGCTTCCTCCATGGATATCCAAAAAGACCGGTTGGATGCGGCTTGCATCCTGCCACTTGGACGAGATCTTCTGTCCATGTCGTGGCTGGTTGTCCTACGCTGCGATTGCTTATATGTGGTCTCCCTTCGAGAACTTTTCAGCCCCATCGGCTATCAGTTCTGCGTGCTATGTGCCCCGCCCACTGTTACTCGAACTTGCGTTTATGATATGACAATCGATCAAAATACTTTCTTTACAAAGGTTTGCCTGTCTTCTTATGTTAAGTCATGGATATCTAAATCACATATTACAGTGTTAGTTATCGAACTTTCTCCGAAACGGCTTTAACGATCTTTATGATTTTTCTTGTGTACACATGAATTGCTCGTAGCCCCGGCCGCCTGAGTGATCTTAAACGATCATGAAGGTTAAGAAGCATAGGGCGCGTTTAGTACATGGATGGGTGACTGTCTACGACTAACAGTAGTGGCGTTTTTCCGAGCGGTTCTGTGCTTCGCAAGGCACGTTAAGCAGTTGGTGCCGGATGCCGTCGATAGATGGCTGTCGTCAAGCCAAGTCAGAGGCCTTAGGGCGGCTTGAAAACTTCTGACAGTAAGACCAGCCACTAGTATTACAAGCCTCCACCGATCCGGACTTGGCCCCCGTGGTGGAGTATGGCCTATACCTTCCTCAGGGAAGAGACCCGTGCCCCTCAGTTGGGACATAATATGTTGATAATGATGATATGTATTTGGTCAGAAATCAGGATAATAAAAGCGTAAGGTTTGTTATGCTGTCGACTAAACTCTATGTAGTGATAAACGTCCTGCACAGCAGCATAAGTAGACTATTCAAAATCAAAGATAATCCAAAGTAGGTCTAACGATTAAAATAAAGCCCCCTTATGTAGAATCTAGGTCACAAAACGAAACTTCATTAGGGCATATTCCATTTCCACTTTCATGTTTGCCATTTGTGCTGCCACATACACTCCGTCCACTCTACTCGGAAAACTAATGTAAACAAAGCCGTCGCAACGGTTTACAAACGTCGAGTCAACGGTTCTCTTAGGTCTGCCTTAAGAGAGCCCATGAATCAAGGTTGAGCTAAATGTTGATAACGCACTCTTGTGCGTTGTCAACATTTGGCTTTTTGACAGACTTCAAAAAAAGGAGGTTCTCAGTTAGTCGGAATATATTTTTTTAAATTTTTATTCACGTTTCCCGATTACTCGAAGAATCGTGGACAGATTTAATTTTTTTTAAAGGGCACACTTGACAGGTGTATTGTTACCAAGTCAGGATTTGATCATGGGATCCCGGAGAAATCAAGGGAACTCTTCAAATTTTAGATGCACACTTGAAGCAAAAAATCTTAATCGAAGCAAAAAAAAGTCACAAAAAATCGTAAATTTATTTAAAGTAAAAACCAACTTCAAAACACTACATCACTAAAAAACAGAAAAATAATTTTAACAAATATGACCTCTAAAGTGGATGTACTAGGTATTGAGGAAATGTAGTTTGGATCCAGTGCAAAATTACAAAACCAGAAATACATTTGGCTGAAGTATTGAAGTACAATTCCATAAATGTATTATTTTAACCACCAACTAGCATAAGATTGAGAACCAAAAAATGGTCGTTACCGCATTGAGTAGCGGCTAAAATGCTTGGCTACCAAAATAAAGGCAAGAGTGAATAGGCTCTTACTGAACCAACGAGGAACATCGTCGGCTCCATCTTCACTTACCATCAGGTGAGATCGGGGTCAATTGTTGGTCAGTTTTTAATAAAAAAAATAATATATACATCGTAGGTTCAATTCCGAGGTCGGATGTCTCAGTCTGTATGTTTTCAATTTTTGCCACGTTTTTACCTGGTTACAACTGATTATCCTAGCTTAGGATTAGGAAAAGTTATTGTGTTTTGTGGAAGTTATTAATATAATAGATTTGATTTGAACTCTTTAATCACATTGAATATTAGATAAGAGAAAAAAATTCTTTATTTGTACAAAGGCAAGCTTTATACTAATGAGTATTTTCCTCCAGCTAACCTCGGATGACATAGTCTTGTTTACGTTTCCCTCCACCGTCCCATGAACGTACTATACTTACCTACTACCTGTATGTAATACCCACCAACAAGCAATAGCTAAACGCTAGCGTGACAGATTAGCGATTAGGCATATCTTGATCCCGATCACGTAGCAAGGTGACATGTCATACTGAGGGAGGGATTTGTGGATGAATTTGTAATACCTACTCGTACACGTAATTTGATAGCACCCGAAGTAGGTGTTCTCCACGCCTGATGCACGTTTCATGGGACTCTAATACACTGTTTATTACGGTCATTTGAAGCACATTGCGTGGCCGATTAACCCACAGAATAACATAATAATATTAAACATAATCGCTCGCTCGTAGCCCCGGCCACCAGAGTGATCTTAATCGATCACGAAGGTTAAGCAACATAGGGCGCGTTCAGTGCATGGATGGGTGACCGTCTATTACTAACGCTAGAGGCGTTTTTCCGAGCGGTTTCTTGCTTCGTAAGACACTTTAAGTAGTTGGTGCCGGCTGCCGTCGATAGATGGCAGTCGTTATGCCAAGTAAGAGGCCTTATGGCCTCTCACTTGCACAGCGATTCAGAAAGACTTTTGTCATACTAGTAATAAATTGGTGTGACAAAAGTGTTTCTGTAATTCTGAACCAGTAAAAAGATAAGATAAGATATATTGTACAAGATGATAAACGTTTTCGCGTGACGACACACGCCTACATAGATGCGTATTATAAATATGCCAATTACCTTTTAGTTTTGACGTATGTGCACGGAGTGTAAAGCCCGACAAATTGCTTATACAACTAATTCAATGTAGGCATCCAAAGTATTGCTAAAGTATTCCAAATTAATTTGTGTGCAAGTTATTACATTTGTATAATAGGCTTCCAGAAAAGTCCAACCAGATTCAATCAGAAAAGTTTGCGAAACCGTGAAGACTGTTGGAATCTCTCGGTACCAAGTTTGGTTCATTTTAGGTGGATGTAAATAATACGGATAATGGATGTAATACGTTATAGATGTAATTGGATGTTAATAATAATATTTTAGGCCCTGTTTCACAATGTCCAAATAAAGTTCCAGATAAGCTATCCGCAACCAGGGCTGCCGTTTGTTCTAAATTTAAATAAATTTTCCTATATTGAGTGTGTTCGTTTATGGCTTCAAATTTAGAACAAACGGCAGCCCTGGTTGCGGATAGCTTATCCGGAACTTTATCTGCAGATTGTGAAACAGACCCGTATTTATTATTTGTTGTTACAATTAGGTTATAATGTTAATAATACACATTATTAACATTTTTACATTAATTATTCGCTCGCTCGTGAACGGATGCCGTCCGTGTATCTAGCCGCAGCATTGGTGTTTTATTACTTGTGTAAGAATATTAATAATGTTGACTTTGCAAGTATTGATTGCAATCATGGGTCTTGAGCTTCTTAGGTAGATGGACGTTCAGACCAAATTTGTATAAGATCTAAGGTGATTTGAGAAAAGATGGTCAGAGTAGAGTTTTTTTTCGCTGCCTTTTTCTCCACTACATTCGGCCCCAAGGCGGCGGCTAACATTTAATATTGTAAAGAATAGTCACGAGCAATAATATAATACACTGTCACATTTAATACAGCGTACACTTTTTGTTTTGTACTGCACACATGTATACGGCAAATTGTACACTTCCTTCTGGACTGTTTTAAGTTAAGACATTTAAAAATGTGACAGTGTGTCTATATTATTGCTCGTGGCTGTTCATTGACATTTTAACAAATAGAATTTAAAATCATCACGTTGCAATAAATTTCTGTTTCCTGATATGCACGCACGCCGGTTTCGAGTACTTTGTAATAAGATCTATTTTGACTGTCTCAATAGTCACACAGCCAAACTCTATTCGCGGCATGCATTATTACCGGTCCGTACACCGATCCGTATGCCACTCTGTATAATCTCTGAGGAGCCGTTGTAACTCAGAGGGAAAGAGACAGGGCGCTCTCTCGAACGGAAATTGTCGTTTCCGTTGTCTTAATGGCCTTGATCTGTTGAACGGGCTGAAAACAGAGTGATAAAATTGGGTACGGAAAGTGTAAAGCTGTTATTTGTATAGCGATACTAGCAGACCCACCAAACCTTGTTTCGCCCTATTTAATAAATGATTCGTAAGGATTATAATAAAAAAAAAATGGGATGGAACATCACTTAGGGTTATGAAAAAAGATACCTGTTCTCAGACCTACCGATTATATATATAAAATTTCATCAAAATCAACCTAGCCGTTTCAACACGGTGACACGAGAATTTTATACATATTATTAGAATTAAGATGGCGGGTTTTCATGCTAGTAGGTACTAGTCGTTGGGATTTCAACTCGCAAAAAAAAAACCGGTCAAGAACGTGTCGGACTCGCTCACGAAAGATTCCGTCCATTGTTTGTAGAACATGTCTACCTGTTGCTGTTTTATTATCGAACAAAACACACTGTTGTATGGGAGCTCCCCTTAAATATTTCATTTATTCTGTTTTTAGTATTATATTGATGACCTCTGTGGCGGAACAGTTAGCGCATCTACCTACTTGAGTCCCGGCTGGGGATAAAAAAACCCAGGTCCTGTTTACATGTTAGTGTTGTCGCTGTTTCTCGTTCCGACGACAGGTGAACCCAGAAGTAATGTATGTGCCTGTATGTAAATGTTTATGTATATGTATTACAGCGGCAACAGAAATAGATCAACCGTGAAAAATTCATGATGTAGCCTATAAACTTTTGACTTTAGGCCATAGGCATTCTCTCAGAGAGACAGTATGGGCGTAACCGCCACGCGTGCCCGCCGTGGATTGGCGATTTCCAGTGCTCCTCACAAACACATCAGACACTCAGAGTGCGTATACTGAGTTTTGTCATTCACTTTCGATAGCGAGAGCGTTTGCATAGGAGTGACAAAGAGACGACCTCTGTGGCGTATTGGTTAGCGCATCTGCTTACCATGCGAGAGGTCCCGGGTTCGATCCCCGGCTGGGGAGAAAAAAAATAATCCAGGTCTTGGATGTTTACATGTTTGTGACGTCGCTGTTTCTGGTTCCCACGACACAGGGTATCCTAGTGTGGGGCCAGAAGCAATGTATGTGCCTGTATGTAAATGTTATGTTATGTTAACTAGGTGGCGCGCTCTGTCACTCCTATACAAACTGCAAACGCTCTCGCTATCGAAAGTGAATGAACAAACTCAGTATAAGCACTCAAGTTTCCTCAGGATATTTTCCTTCACGGTTAGCATGTGGTATGGCTGCTATCTTCACCAATGAACGTAACTTAGAAAACATTTCATTGGTAGAAATAAAAAATCAGAAATTTATTTCAACGTAAAGAGTTTACATTCTGTTTGTTGAATGTCAATGTACAATGGACTACACTCGGCCCCAAGGTAGCGGCTAACATTATACATAAGTGTATGTACATTCTTTACGTTAAAATACATTTCTGTTTTCATTTTTATAATGCGTTGCTGGGGCCGAATGTAATCTACTCAGGTCTCGGACGTTTACATGTTTGTGATGTCGTTGTTTCTGGTTCCCACAACACAAGGTATTGTAGTGTGGAGCCAGAAGCGTTTGTACGTATGTAAAAGTTTGTGCTTAATAAGAAGATTCTTATTACTATTAAAAATAATCTCCTTTTCGGACTTATTCAGCACACGGATTTTACGCCCAAATCGGCACTAAACTGCCGGGCGGCTCCAGCTCGGCTGAATGCTTAAATCCGAAACCCAAATAGCATAGCGACGATTAAGCACACCCGACACGCGTGGAATGCACATTATTGCATTACTTACCGTACTCGGTGTGATGTGACTGTGGCCAATGCCGTGGAATGCCTACTCTGGAAAGCCAAGAGAACTTGACATTGAAATTGGAGAAAATGCTTGTTTATCACACTAACAGATTATATTGTTACAGTGCCACCATCTTATCTGTTCAGTTGATAGCGGCGCTAGTGCAGAAATTCTTTGTAAATTTAAGAAAATTACCTAGAAAAATGAGAATATTTTAATCCGTCTTTCAATTTTAATGAAAATATATTTATAATTCTTAGTACAAATAAATAAAATAAAAAAATGGGAACAGGATTTACAAATAATTTGCTAGTTACAATTTTGCCCTGCTGAACAGATAACTTGTTGGCTCTGTATGTAAGTATTTAAGACAAGACATTTTTCCTTTATTATTGAATTTGTTGTAAATTCTTGAGTACACGACCTCTCTAACCAAAAGAGTATGGGTTTTAGTCACCACACGTGCCGACGGCAGATTGCCGATTACAAGCGCTGAGATATTGAATAGCTCTGACACTCAGTTATTTTTTTTTTTCATTGTAACTTTAGTCACCTAATTGTAAAGAATTTATTATTATTATTATTACTTTTATTGCGCTTACATTTATAATAAACAAATACATAATTATAGTACAATGCGGCAGACTTATTGCTATAAGCATTTTCTACCAGACAACCGCAGGAGGTAAAGAAAAGCGTTGGTAGTCGTGCAAAAGTAATTAAATAAATATAAAAACATACTTATGTAAGGTCCATTAAATAAACTTACACATTATTATATACCTACACATATAATAAGATATATAATAAAAGGCTTATTTAAGTCTTAGTACCTGGGTGACCGAGCTTTGCTCGGTACTTTTTTTGTAATATAAAATTAAAATAATCCTTTTTCAACAAACAAAGACCTTGGAAAAATAACATCATGACTCGAACCGGGTCTCTTGAAATCGGCCCGAAACCTAGTTAGATCAATTAAACGCCCCCGAAAGCATCTGCCTACAAAATTTCGTGAAAATCATTGGAGCCGTTTCCGAGATTGTGATTATGTATAAATATATTTATATACAAGAATTGCTCGTTTAAAGAGATAGATTTATTTGAGCTATAACTGACAGAATTTGGGTATAGGTATAAAGATTGTAAAGAAGAATATTTTGAAAAGAAACATAGCAATAGCTCTAAAATGAATGATATGCCATTTGGCGACCTCTGTGGCGGTTAGCGCATATGTCTACCATGCGAGAGGTCTCGGGTTCGAATCCCGACTTACAAACCCCAGGTCTTGGATGTTTACATGTTTCTGACGTCGCTGTTTCTGGTTCCCACGACACAGGGTATCCTAGTGTGGGGCCAGAAGCAATGTATGTGCCTGTATGTAAATGTTTATATTATATCAGAATCCCGTCATTTCGGCATCGAGTTTTTTACATTTATTACATATTTGTATTAACAAGAATGAAAAATATTAACCTACAGTGTAAATGACTATTGTAAGTCCTGAGAATTGAACCTGCAAATAGTTCACTCGGCAATGGCACGACAACACATTGGAGGTGGAAGTAATGCAATAATGCGCATACCAAGCGGTACAGGAAGTAGGCTGCCTACTCTCGATATCAACAATCAACATTGCTGTATTGGGCTTTGATACGGTATGGCAGTTGAAAAATGACAGTTTTACTTTTTATAAAAACTAAAGTCCGTTTTTTAATTCGATGCAAAAAATATGACGCGGTGTTACGGCTATACAATATACAGGGTGGATTTTTGAGACGGGTCGGTAAGGGCAGGTATCCTAATCGTTATAGTTACAGGAAAACGATCCTAGAAGACCTTCCCCAACGATATTATGAACTGCATTCACAGATTTTGAAGAAAATGTACAAGCAGCGAAAAAAATGCTGAAATACAAAAAAAAAATATTTTTCCATCGATCCCATCGGGATGCCCATCGATCCTAATTCGTGTGAGGATCAAAAGACTTTATGGGACCATTTAAGGTTTGAGTACTAGAAATTTTGTACTGAAAAACGAAAATCAAGTCGAAATATTTTTTTTAACTAACTATATATTTATTGTATAACAAAACTTAAGTAACATACTCTATTAAACTAATCTATAAACTAATTATAACAAGTAATTACTTAATAAAACTAATATAAACTAAATTCCCAAAGTAAGTAATAATATAGCTTGTATATAAAACTATGCTAAAAATATATATTTACAAATAAAACACGTGCCCCAGGTCACCATCCCGCGGCAAGGAGCCCAGAACGCTGGCGACGTTGCCTCTTTGGACGGCCAGGCTTATTCTTTGGCCGAGGTACGCGCCAGCCCTCTGGGCCTCGATTCTTTTAGTGCATGATAGTTCAATTCCAGTTACATGGTTGGGTCACGTGACGTGTTTTTTTAATTTCATTGACGCCTAGAACTATTGACACGCGTGTGTGCGTTGACTTGAAGCGGCAATGAAAAGAAAACGACGTGTTCATGGAACTGTCATGGTACTATAATGCATTAGTAGAATCTAGGCCCTGGTCTCCTGATGCGTCGATTAGGCGCGCCGCTAGGTCCTTAAACAGCAGGAGCGAGTCTGGGCCCCGTGTGCCCATCGTTTCGACCCCAAACGGCGCAAATATGTAACCGTTGCCAGAAGAGCTGTATTTGCGCCGTTTGAGGCTTTCGGCCGCGCCGGCCGCTGAACCAGCGGCCCTTCCACTCTGGGAAACATGAGAGGGCGCCAGTATATCAACGCACGTAGCGTCCCACACTAGCGGCCTCAAATTATTCTTTATTTTGGCATTCATATTTCTTATTGTGATCAAAAGATTCTCTAAGTCCAACTGAAATTTAAATACAAAACTACGGTAAGTCACAACAACACTGCCATCAAACACAAACTTAAAAATAGACCAGGTGATCTACGAAATCAACTGCTCAAAATGACCGCCGTTTTCGCGAATACATTAGTTTACTCGTTTTTGTACTGAGCTAGTAGCAGACGATAATTTTCTTGGAATTATATTATTAAAAATCCTCGTTAATGCCTCTGTCAGCTCCTGAACACTGTCATAATTCCTTTTGCAGACTTCTTTTTTTAGGTGTACCCACAGCAGCAGGTTGACATTTTAGAACTTTATTTTGTTGTGAAAAATACACACACATACACACGCAGACACATGGATCAACTAGTTTAATAATATATGAGAATCTCTTGTCACGGCGCTTCTTATCAAACTCCTCCGACAAGGCTTCACCAACTTTTTTGCCTTTGTTTGTGTATATTTGGGACGTCTGAGAATAGCTCGTCGTATGGCAAAACAACGTTTGCCGGGTCAGCTATTTTATGCATAAAATCTCATGAGGTTTTCTATTGCACTGTCGGAGAGCAGATACTCTTTCTTGACCAGTGCATCGCGTTGTGTCGTGTGTGACATTTTGAACAAGAGAACAATAGAGCACGGAAAATACTGACCTATTTTCGTAACAGCTGTCGATAAACTCTCTACGATGCCCGAGAAGATATACCTAATAGGAGTTGATAGATACAGTGATTTTAAGAATATCTTTTTTGAAACTATTTTATTTCCGGAACTTTTGTCACAAGGTGACTATGACAGTTCTATCGTACCCGTTCTAAAATTATATCCTAATTAACTTTAAACTTAACAAAAAAAACTTAACTTTAGCTTAGACACATTGCAGAGCAAAAAAAAACAAATTTAGTCTCTTAACTTAAAATATTACTTCGAATTAAAATTCAAATATTTTTTCATAGTATCATCAACCCATTATGTCCCCACCGAGGGGCACGGGACTCTTCCCTGAGGAAGGTATAGGCCCTCCACCTCGAGGGCCAAGTCCGGATTGGTGGAGGCTTGTAAGACTAGTGGCTGGTCTTACTGTCAGAAGTTTTCAAGCCGCCACCTATCGACGGCAGCCGGCACCAACTGGTTAACGTGCCTTGCGAAGCACGGAACCGCTCGGAAAAGTGCCACTATCGTTAGTCATAGACGGTGACCCATCCATGGACTGAACGCGCCGTATGTTGCTTAACCGTAGTAATCGTTTAAGGTCACTCAGGCAGCCCAGGCTACGAGCGATTAACATTTCATAGTAACAACTTTCAAACTAACAACTTTGACGTTCATAAAGTAAAAATTTCGTCATAAAGTAAAAATAAACGTCAAAGTTGTTAGTTTCACAATTAATAGATTATGAGCTTCTAACAAAGAAAACCCACATTTATTATTTTCAAAACAGTTTTAGCTTAATTAACACAAGCTTCAAAGTTATTACTCATAGATGTGTTGAATACTAGACACAATACTCCTCTGAACACATTTAATATTAATTTACTGTCTAACACCTTCTTTGACTACTAAACACTCGTACTAGACAATTGTTGATATTCTAATAAGCTTTTTTGCAGTGTGCTTAACACATTTTTTAAACAGCGTCGGAGGTAACTCTAATAAAATATATTTGCATTATGATGGCTACCAATATTTTCGAAGTCTTTAATATTTTTTCAAACGTACGTAATATTTTCATAAATGTATTGGCTTACAACTGTTACGATGTTTGTTTCTTTGAAGAAATCTCGCTCGCTCGATCGCTCACTTCTGCAAGTTGAGGATAAAAAAAAAATCAAAATCAAAAATTTTATTTCAACGTAACGAATTTACATTCTGCTTGTTTAATGTCAATGTACATACAGTTATGTATAATGTTAGCCGCTGTCTTAGGGCCGTCTGTAGTGGAGAAAAAGGCAGCGAAAAAAACTCCACTCTGACCATCTTTTTCAATAGTTTCAATATCTCCTACCTGGCCCCATAGTAGTCTACCGTACTATGGAAGTAACTAAAATAAACAAGCACATACCTACTCTTTGCCCATTAGTGGCAACGTCAAGTGAAAAGTAATATCTGGCTATATTGGTAGAAACATACAATTTTGTTTTAATGTTTTGTATTTAAAAAAATCGCTTTCAAGTACTCATTCCTCATTCGAATAAAAAAATAAAATAACATGTTTCAAGGATTCCGTTTTGAGCCATCATGGCGTAAACCTCATTTTTTTGTAACAAATATTGCCCGAACATCCGTTAGGGCTTAAGTTTCGTACAGGCCCTGTAAAATAAAGATATAATAAAAAAAGTTATAATCCATGTCTCAATTTGAAATAATGTAATACGAGTAAGATCTCTTAAAAACTTAAATTAATGAATAGGCAAAGTTCGTATAAACCGGCATTGCGGCAAAAAAACCGTAGTGGCTTCGGATACTGTTTATCTTAAATCTTAAGAAAATTTTATAAGCCACGATATTACGGAAAATAAAAAAACTGTGGAAAAAAGCTATGGCCAAGAACAATTTTTATTTTAAATTGGATTTTACAAGATCAAAGTACACGTAAAACATTATCTTTTGTCGTGGTAGGTAGCTGTATCAAGTTAGAATATTTGCTTGTGAATTTTTTTTGTGATGAAGCCTGTTACCTGCTACGTTATCCTTTTACGACAAAGACTTTCAAATACTTCCTTTACCCGAAGATGATATTTTCGTTCCTTACATCAAAATGTCGAAACGGAAGGCCATGCTGAAAGATGTTGATTTGGTGACCTCTAGACAATCAATTAAATTCTTGATAAGCATGTGACTTTCCTGCCGACTCCGTCAATTAGGAGTTTTTTAGATGCTATTTGTTACGTTAAAAAAATGTTGGGAAATCACGGGCTTTGTTTTCTCTTAATCTGTAGAATTTAACCATAATAATCGTTTTTATTGTTCTTTTCCTTACACCTTAGGGCGGCTTGAAATTTTTCGACAGTAAGACCAGCCACTAGTCTTACAAGCCTCCACCAATCCGGACTTGGCCCCCGTGGTTTAGTATGGCCTATACCTTCCTCAGGGAAGAGCCTGAGGAAGGTATGGGTTGGTAATGGGTTGATGATGTATGATGTAAAATTGTTCTTTTCAAGGTCAAAACGCAACTGATTGACAGTATTGTCGCTCAAGTGACGTAAAAGAAAACGTAACAGAAGATCTTTTGGCTTTAGAACAACTGATCGAAGGTTGCGTCTGCGACTTTTGAGATAGGCCCACTTTTTATATTAAAGACCTTTCATAATTAACATAACATAATAACATTTACACACAGGCACATTATATTACAATTATGTAATACGAGTAGTTTAGGTTAGGACTTAAGTTTCGTACAAAGCCCTGTAAACAATCAGTTATTAAAAAAAAACATAGCCCTGCTTTTTTAAATAGACCTACATACAATCCCGCACCAACACTATAGGTACTATCAAACTTAAACTCCGCGTTACTTTGGGCAACATTTACCTACTTGTACCTAATACCTACCTTATATTTTATATGTATATTTTATTTCTTACTTGTTTTCTGTAATTTATTTTTAATTTATGTCCATAGAAAAAATCTAGGTACTTTACTAAGCCTTTATTTACTTTTTCATGAGTTTTTCAGGAAAAAAACTTTCTTGTTACTGTTATCCTGTTAGACATTTTTGCTGACACAATGTTCTAACAAACCATTTTAAGTACAGAAAGAAAAAAACGATGGAGAAGGATAAAAGGGTCGAAAAAAAAACTTTGTCCTTCTACGTAACGAGATGATTCATACCTACCGTCCAATGTCACCTTGTGTCGAATCGAACTCGTTCTAGATGAAGTAAGATGATTTCTACCGTAGAAAAGTGACCGGTACTGACGAGTAGACCTTTTTTTCGAAAAAATGTGGATTTTTTGTGAAACCCGCAGGCCACAAGTCTGGTGGCTTCAACACTCATTGTTATTCTAATAGCGGGCCCATAAATCCACTTTATCGTTTCCAGATATGAATTGAATACGATTTTGTGTGATAAATTATTGGGTTCTTCTCTGTTTGTTAGGAACGCTTATGTATTTATTTTTAGCTCTCAGATACAGTCAAATGTTTACGAAGAGTGCTGGTCTAAGTTATTTAAATGCAAAGTTTGATAACAATAAACAAAATATATATTTTTAAAATCTTTATTGAAGGGTTTGGCCACATAGTGATCACGTCACCCTCAAATGTACAAATATTTTCACAATAAAAACAAAATGCTTACTTTATTAAAGTCAAAGTGATTAAAAAAAAACATTAAAAAGTAGGAATATATTTCTATTAATATATGTCAACTAGTCAAAAATACATACGAATTACAATATTAGGTATATACCACGTATATACTGTAGGAGGTATATTTTTTTATGTAGTTGTATAAAGTAAATAAATTTTAAGTACCTACTTATCTTTGTCGTAAGTTTATGTACAGCATTGAATTTTCTGTATGTAATTCAATGATGTAGGTACAGGTACATACCGTGGATAGACAATAGACATCCTTAAATAATACGGTAAAGAATACAGTAAGTAACTGTATCTGGTTGTGAGTTCGTCCTATGTAATTCGTATTTAAATATAAGTTTACATCCTGACAAACATCATTGACAATTTTTATCAAGATCCATATCAGTAGCTAATTCATTGTAAATGCATTCCGTCCGTGCCACTTAATTCCATGAACCTTAAATCCGTGCTTAATTCTTAACACTAGCGCTAGCGCCATCTATACTTTTAAAAGCAAAACATAAGTTAGGACGTTTTTACCGACGCTAAAAACCGCTGTTTCTTCGACACTTATTTAACAAACGATTCTAGTACTTATCACGCTGAGCTAAGAGTTAAGATAAGAGCGGTTCGCGCATGCGTACGCTAGCGTTTGACAAGGCCACCAATACCAACACAATACTCCTTCGTGTAGTGGTGACAGACAGCTGCTTTGCTTGACACACGCACGCCATTTTGGCAGCTCGATACTGTGTTATTTTCATTTCTTCATGATGTGTTCGGGCTTGTGATTTTGTAAACAGGAGTACTCTAAAACCGTAAGTATAAGAAGGTTTTACTGTTACTTTAGTAGATTTTATTTCAGTTTTAGTGATATAACCTACAATTTACGAGTCGTCCAAGAGTCAAGGTTGTCTCATGTTTTTGATTCGAAATTGATTTGTGTACAGAAATTAGAGTAGGTATTATTCGGTCACCTTAATAACGCTAAGATTGCATTGCAAAATATTATGAAATTATTACTTACTTGCTCGGTCGTCGTGTGTATATTGCAGTTCTTTTTGGGTGATAATGTTTCGTTTGTTTATATTATAAAAGTTATAGATTATTAAACAGATTTTGGGATGCAGTTTTCTAAAAACAAAAAAACACGATAAAAGTGTAAATTAGAAAAGGAATCGTTATTAAAAGAGCAACAACGGTTAGATATTTTGGGTACTTATAACAACATCCGATATGGTCTAGTGGCTAGGATACCTGGCTCTCACCCAGGAGGCTCGGGTTCGATTCCCGGTATCGGAATAACAATTTTTGCTTTTTTTTCTGTACCTATCAAAACTAAAATTATTTACTTTTGCAGGTCCATCATGAATATAATGGCAGCTTTGGCCATCACGATGGTCTTCGTTGGATGTTGCTCCAACGTAGTCTTCCTTGAAATGGTTGTCAAGGAAGATCCAGGAGCCGGAAATCTGGCCACCTTCCTACAGTTCCTTTTCATCGCCATAGCCGGCTTCTGTACAGTTGGGAAATTCGGGACAGCAAAAAGAAACATTCCCTTCAAGAAATACTTGGTATTGGTTGGATTTTTCTGGACAAGCAGCGTAGCGAATAACTACGCATTCGCTTTCAACATCTCTATGCCGCTACACATGATCTTCAGAGCCGGATCTTTAATGGCGAACATGGCGATGGGCGTTTGGATTTTGAAGAAACGATACACACCCTTGAAGTACCTGGCTATATTTATGATATCTGCCGGGATCGCAATATGCACAATCGTATCCAGCGGCGACGTAAAAGCTCCAAGAGAGACCCACGAAGATGCAAACGAGGAGGAAAGATTAAAGTTCATAGACTGGCTTTGGTGGTGCCTTGGGATCACAATTTTGACCTTTGCGCTGTTCGTTTCGGCTAGAATGGGTATCTTCCAGGAATCTCTGTATGCAGAGTACGGGAAACACCCATGGGAGGCGCTTTTTTACACCCATCTATTGCCGCTCGTGATTTGGCTGCCCACAGCCCCCAATTTGGTGAACCACGTGAAAATTGCAACTGAAACGCCTGTGATAGACTTTTTCGGATTCGATGTGCCTAGACAAGTTGCCATGTTAATTCTTTACGTTGTCACTCAAGGACTGTGTATTAGTGCAGTGTATGTGTTGACCACAGAAAGTGCATCGCTGACTGTAACTTTGACGGTCACTTTGAGGAAGTTCGTGTCGCTACTGTTTTCTATAGTTTACTTCCAAAATCCATTTACTTTCGGACATTGGATCGGCACTCTTCTAGTTTTCATTGGGACATGTATATTTACAGAAATATTGCAAAAGAGTGTGGCGTTCTTGGCGCCGAAAAAAAAGAAGCAGTAGACTTTGCGGGCCCGTTTTTTGTCGTAGCAATCGTTGTTTTAATAAGCGCATTTGTGACTGTAAGAGACATTGGTGCCTATGTGAAGTTAGAAACATCTATGATTTTGGATTTGATATGCTTAATTTATAAATGAAGAACTAATTCAATTAATAATTGTAATATTATTTTAGTCTTGTTTGAAAAAGTAATATATTATTGAATTTGTATACACCATTTTTTGCAGATAAATTGCTTATTATAATATTTGTGAAACCACGAAGGAGGCCTGTGCCCAGCAGAGGCCGCCAAATGGGTAATGATGAAGATACTCTCGTTAATTGATTCAGAAGTAACCACATTAATTAAGGACTACTAAGAACAAATCAGTATCGCTTATAATTGAGACTAGAAGCAGTAATAGATATAAACTTCAAACAAATTAAACCAATCATTGATTCACGTGTATTAATAACAATGTTTTAATTGCACTAAATGTACGAAGATATTTCGAAGTGCATGGCTTAGGCTGTGATTAAACTAACATAGTGTGTGTTATATAAGGTCCTAACAAATTAAGCGCAAATATTTTAGCGGGTACTCATATACAGTGTAATAATACCTTTGACCAAAAAAAAAATTGATCATTAAAAGATTGCTTAATTTTTTCTACAACAAAAAATAAAACTTCCAAACAAATAAATTTTATATCATTCTGTTTTCATGCACACACACACACACTCACGATTGAAGTATTTTAATGACATGTGACATTTATGACACGTGTACGAAGTGCGGCGGCACTTATGTTTGCGTGTTCATTGTTTAAAGAGTGTTTATTTAGTATTTATGATCGATTTTTTATTCGACCTA
The DNA here is from genome assembly GCA_947310845.1 of Yponomeuta plumbellus. NCBI lineage: Eukaryota > Metazoa > Arthropoda > Insecta > Lepidoptera > Yponomeutidae > Yponomeuta > Yponomeuta plumbellus. The sequence continues at coordinate 2,931,990 of OX371203.1, forward strand.
TTATTCCTAATAATAATTGTTTAATTCATGTATTGATTTTCTAAATTGTTATTTATCTTTTACTCTATCGGCTCTTACGCTTTGCGCTTGATTTGTTAGGACCTTATATATTATAATTTTTAAAATAGTGAAGCCGTTTAACATTAATAGGTGAATTGATTGGTTGATATCAATTTCAACTAATTCGTTGGTACTAATTGTAACAAATAATTGATTGTACATTTTTACCAGTGGAATAAACTTACTTTTTCTTGTAACACTTTGTTATTATCTACTTCTTCCGCCAGTTTGTTTGTCTTAAAAATAATACGCTAAACGCTGCTTTGTTTACATTACAACAGGCGAATATCTACTTTAGATTGTCGTACCTCATGGTTAGGAATTTCTGCAGAATCATTATCGTAAACGACAGTCGGTAAATTCTCAAGATTGTAAGTCATCGTGAGTTGTGACGTAAAATTGGTTTATTATTTAGTTTTGGATCGAAGGTCACAAGCGATATGATAAGTTTATATAACGTAAAATACACATACAACTGGACCAAAAGTTCGCATTCTCTGTAGGAGTTTGCGATCGTTTGAAGAAAAAAGTTGACGTACTTCAGTAAAGTTATTACTTATTATAGTAAGTAAACATTACAGTGGCAATGCAGCGGACTTAATGCTATAAGCATTTTCTACCAGTCAACCGCATGAGGTGGATGACAATAACTGGTATCCATAAGAAAGTGTGAAGAAGCTAAATTTAATAAATAAATTATGAAATAAAACAACAGTGGCAGGCATAATAATTATGTACATAAAGTTGTTTCAATAGGCAGGAGTTTAATATACAAGAAAAAGTTTAAAAGTTTGTGTTATCAGTTCAGTTGCAACGAACTATAACTGTTAACGTTGGATCACATCGCAAATTGGAAAGGTCCCAACAAAAACCTTCCCGAGAATTTCGGCCATTGCGCATTACTCCAATCCTTCCGACAATAAAATAGGACTTTTTCGCACTTCACACGCAGCGCCCCAAGAAGGGAACAAATAAAACCAGCAAACATTTTATTACGAAAAAGTCCCAAGTAGGTAAAACCACAGAGTTTCGATGCCTAGAATTAGTGTGCGCTCAAGCCAGAGGCCAAAATTCTCAGCAGTATTTCTGTGTACCTCACTGACGCCACTAAAGCAAGGAAATTTAACTCTTATTGGCTAGGGATAAAGATCGCACTAAAGTAGCGCCGTAAGAAGTGTACGGGAATGGAATTCCACTAACTTGAAGCTGCAACTGGCAGCGACAAACTTAGCGTAGTTCACAATGACCTTTATTGTCTAGGATTTGAAGAGGTTTTCCTTTGGCTGGAGGTAATCTGGTTTTGGCGGGTATCTTCTTGACGTATGTTGCCAAATTCGTACGTTTTCACCTCTTACCTGAAACGGTTTTATTGTTTTCGGACATACGTTTGCTGTGCGAGTCGACTTTGGCTTCTCGAAAGGAACAGTTGCTTTTGGCAAGTGAGTTAAATATTATCAGGCGGTAAGTATAATGCCCGACAAATAATAATTACAACTTCACACAAAATGATCACTTAACCTGGTCGCAAACTAGGTTCATCAACCCATCATGTCCCCACCGAGGGGCTCTTCCCTGAGGAAGGTATAGGCCATACTCCACCACGGGGGCCAAGTCCGGATTGGTGGAGGCTTGCAAGACTAGTGGCTGGTCTTACTGTCAGAAGTTTTCAAGCCGCCCTAAGGCCTCTGACTCGGCCTTAACGACTGCCATCAATCGACGGCAGCCGGCACCAACTGCTTAAGATCACTGAGGCAGCCGATACGAGCGATATTATCAAAAACGAGCGATTTTTTTGACAGTAATGAAGTGAAATCACATGTCATTGTACTATAATGCCTTTGGAGAATCTAAGCCTTGTTCTTTTGTGATACGAGTGATTTTGCAACTACGATGTGAAAGTACCTAAAGGCTGAATATACCTACCTAAGCTATAGCAAACCCAATCCAACTGGGTCACAACAGTCATACAATGGAGACATTATTACATACAAGTTAACTCGACTCTTCAATCAACGTAATAGCCATTGCAGATAAGAAAATCAATACCTACCATTATCATGTTTATCAGGAATTGGTTCATGTAATAGATACACCGAATTATTCTCTACTAGACGAAAACCCGGCTTCGCTAGGGTAAAATGTAGACGCAAAATAATATTCCACTATGTTTTTTTATATGGTGACACCTCTGTATTTATCAACCACCAGTAGATATAAATCTCTTAATACATTCAGATACATAAGCTCACACCTGTATCCCAGAGGGGTAGGCAGAGACCACGGACTGTCACCTGCCACTATCCTGACAAATCACATTCGCTTCATCGACATCCATTAGTCGTTGCATGTACCCACATCGGTTTCGGGTACTTTTGATCTTGCCCTTTGCTAATACATCCCCTATTTGGTCGAAGTATGTCCAACTGGGGCGTCCCTTACCGGCCCTTCCACTCACATTCGCCCGATATATTTGCTTTGTCAGTCTTTCTTCGTTCATCCTCTCCACATCTCCAAACCAACGCAACATTCCTTTTTTCAATTCTAGTCACTCACTACATCCTCTTTCTCTACATCCTCGGTCTCTGATCACACTATTGTGTATTCTGTCATTCAAAGTAACACCACACATATTTCTTAAGGATCTCATTTGTACTGCACTAATCCTACTTTCATGATTCTTCTGACTTCTGCCATACCCAAATCTCCCTACCATGTTTATTGGAACCAGCACACTATTACGGATAGCCAATCTTGCTCTTTTGGACATGTTCTGGCTACTCACGAAGGAATGCAAGGCGAAAATCGGATACTTATCATAACTTTGTCATGGGTACCTCATCACAAATTACTAACTAAATGAGCTTCCTTCATAAACTTAACAGCTAGTGAATCTAATGACGTATTCAATGAGACGTAGAATCCACTTGGCTAATCAACTAAAAACACCTCCCCCTCTTTGGCTTTACAGCTTTTAGTTTTGTATTGACCACATGTTTTTCTTCATCATTTTAATTTTTGGTATTATTCTTATCTAGTGGCTTTTTCATTTCAATAAGTTTATTGGTACCTAACTAAGCAAAACAATATAGATCAATTTATGACTTTGATTTCCTTTTTCAATTATTTTTCAGACCCTTCCAAAACTCAATGTCAATTATTGTCTTCCCGCCAATGAAAAACACCACAGATTACTTACTACACCTTCTCAGTTGGCACATATTATAATAACCTTCTTGGATGCCACGGTATTCCACACACCATGGAGTTTACAAATTAGATCAAAGGGCCGGTTTAGATTATCTTAGTGCTTAGGAGAGTACTTTACTTTACACTCTGTTGCAACATTATGCTGAATCGGGCCCATTTTGGGGGCTCAACCTTTAATGTATTTTATTATTATTTTCATGTTGTACAGTTTATTTATTTTTACGTTTTTTATGCTTTCTGTGTTATTTTTTTTATTATTGTACGCACTCTGTGTATGTGAGTGTGTTTTTTTGTTTTGTTTTGAGTATCAAATAAATAAATTTTCTTTTTTTCTTTCTTTCTTTCTTAATTTCTTTCTTTCTTAAGGAGAGTGCTTTTGTAGAAACGTGTAAGCGCCACTTGCTTTAGTACGTTTTACGGTATAGTACGGTTCTAGTTGCCTTTCAATTAGAATCAAAATAGAATTGGTTTCTGTTGTTCTATCCAGTAACACCTGAGCGCGTTACTATCCTCGTTACTTATCTGTGTATAAACTAAAAATTTAGTGAGAACTTTAGGAGAGTGCGCAAGTGACCCGTGACGGGTGCGTGTTGTTTTCAATAACTCGAATTATCAAACTTACTTATGTGTTCCATTAAAACTCATAGTATTTTGAGTAGGATAGCGCATATTTCGCGACGTCGACGAAGTGACACTCCACTGGAAGAAATATAAACGTTCACTCGAACGTCTAGTAATGTACTAATGCACTTGCCTATCTAATTGTATTATAGCACTCTCCTAAACACTAAAATAATGTAAACCGGCCATAACAGTTCACAATGAAAACTTGTGACACTAACACAACAATGATGACATTGACATGTTTACTTAGCAATGTGACGTCGCTGTTTCTGGTTCCCACGACACAGGGTATCCTAGTGTGGGGCCAGAAGCAATGTATGTGCCTGTATGTAAATGTTAGGTTATGCTAATTCTTTACTGCACGAAAGATAGTATCGGCTTCGCCTCGGCCCACATTTCCACCTTCGTCCATGCCTCTTGTGCTGGCCGCTGCAGTAATGTATTATATTTTATCTTATGTACATATGTATGTATGTATAAGTGCTAAGTCAATTCAATTAAAACAGTTATGTAAGGTATGCATGTCGCTTGGTCCCCAGATGGCGAGCCAATCAAGCTGCCCGAAAACCTCGAAAGCCTACCGCGGGCGGAGCACTTCGCGGCGCAGAGGCATCGCTGGAACACCAATGAGGTAAGTGATTACGCCTCCTACCACGCAGTGTTGCCAACAATTATATTGAAATTCCGCCGACTTCGTAGCTAAATGAGCCGTTTTCAGAAGAACTAAAAAAAAACGCATGGCTGTCAAAGAAATGCAATTTTGGACCTCAGCCCAATAGCCATGTGTGATACATCATCGAATAGCCAACAGCCAAATGTTTGTCCTTTCGGAGTTATATTGTATTGAAAATATTAGTTTTTTTTCAATACAATATAACTCCGAAAGAACAAACATTTGGCTGTTGGCGTCATAGTAACTTATGTTCAGCTATCGTATCCTTTGACAGCCATTCGTTTTTTTTCTTTTGAAAACGGCTCGTTACGTAAGCATCCGTTAAATGCTGCCTGTTTTCCGTTAAGTAAATCCGTCAGAATACTTCGTGTAATAAATAAAAAAATAAACATAAATATTTGTGTTTAATGTAAATTACGAACATGGTCAATGAATTGATTGAACCTTCAATTAAACTTTCATTTAACATCCGTCAAGCAGGCCACAAATATGTGTTGTGTATTCGTATCTGTTTGTACTAACTACAACAAAAACGATTAAATACTTACCTAGGTATGTAAAAGAGAAAGAATGATACTAATTTGCCTGAAGTGTAACAAAGACCGCATCAGATAAATTGCATTTCGTTTAAAATGGAACGCAACTGTTTTACTTAGTTCTACCAAAATCATCAAGTTAGTGTGACAGGTGGAAAATCAAATCAGTGAGATGCAGTAATACCATGTCTATTTTAGCGTAAATAAAGAAAATGTTTTTAAACTCAAATTAACATAAAAATCTGTAAAAATTTTGATCCCGCAAAAAAATCTGTCAGCCGCTAAAGCGCGTTTTCTTCCGTTTTCTGCATATTAAATCCGTTAGATATGATGGGAAATCCGTTGAGTTGAGTAACAAAGACCGCATCAGATAAATTGCATTTCGTTTAAAATGGAACGCAACTGTTTTACTTAGTTCTACCAAAATCATCAAGTTAGTGTGACAGGTGGAAAATCAAATCAGTGAGATGCAGTAATACCATGTCTATTTTAGCGTAAATAAAGAAAATGTTTTTAAACTCAAATTAACATAAAAATCTGTAAAAATTTTGATCCCGCGAAAGCCTACCGCGGGCGGAGCACTTCGCGGCGCAGAGGCATCGCTGGAACACCAATGAGGTAAGTGATTACGCCTCCTACCACGCAGTGTTGCCAACAATTATATTGAAATTCCGCCGACTTCGTAGCTAAATGAGCCGTTTTCAGAAGAACTAAAAAAAAACGCATGGCTGTCAAAGAAATGCAATTTTGGACCTCAGCCCAATAGCCATGTGTGATACATCATCGAATAGCCAACAGCCAAATGTTTGTCCTTTCGGAGTTATATTGTATTGAAAATATTAGTTTTTTTTCAATACAATATAACTCCGAAAGAACAAACATTTGGCTGTTGGCGTCATAGTAACTTATGTTCAGCTATCGTATCCTTTGACAGCCATTCGTTTTTTTTTCTTTTGAAAACGGCTCGTTACGTAAGCATCCGTTAAATGCTGCCTGTTTTCCGTTAAGTAAATCCGTCAGAATACTTCGTGTAATAAATAAAAAAATAAACATAAATATTTGTGTTTAATGTAAATTACGAACATGGTCAATGAATTGATTGAACCTTCAATTAAACTTTCATTTAACATCCGTCAAGCAGGCCACAAATATGTGTTGTGTATTCGTATCTGTTTGTACTAACTACAACAAAAACGATTAAATACTTACCTAGGTATGTAAAAGAGAAAGAATGATACTAATTTGCCTGAAGTGTAACAAAGACCGCATCAGATAAATTGCATTTCGTTTAAAATGGAACGCAACTGTTTTACTTAGTTCTACCAAAATCATCAAGTTAGTGTGACAGGTGGAAAATCAAATCAGTGAGATGCAGTAATACCATGTCTATTTTAGCGTAAATAAAGAAAATGTTTTTAAACTCAAATTAACATAAAAATCTGTAAAAATTTTGATCCCGCAAAAAAATCTGTCAGCCGCTAAAGCGCGTTTTCTTCCGTTTTCTGCATATTAAATCCGTTAGATATGATGGGAAATCCGTTGAGTTGAGTAACAAAGACCGCATCAGATAAATTGCATTTCGTTTAAAATGGAACGCAACTGTTTTACTTAGTTCTACCAAAATCATCAAGTTAGTGTGACAGGTGGAAAATCAAATCAGTGAGATGCAGTAATACCATGTCTATTTTAGCGTAAATAAAGAAAATGTTTTTAAACTCAAATTAACATAAAAATCTGTAAAAATTTTGATCCCGCGAAAGCCTACCGCGGGCGGAGCACTTCGCGGCGCAGAGGCATCGCTGGAACACCAATGAGGTAAGTGATTACGCCTCCTACCACGCAGTGTTGCCAACAATTATATTGAAATTCCGCCGACTTCGTAGCTAAATGAGCCGTTTTCAGAAGAACTAAAAAAAAACGCATGGCTGTCAAAGAAATGCAATTTTGGACCTCAGCCCAATAGCCATGTGTGATACATCATCGAATAGCCAACAGCCAAATGTTTGTCCTTTCGGAGTTATATTGTATTGAAAATATTAGTTTTTTTTCAATACAATATAACTCCGAAAGAACAAACATTTGGCTGTTGGCGTCATAGTAACTTATGTTCAGCTATCGTATCCTTTGACAGCCATTCGTTTTTTTTTCTTTTGAAAACGGCTCGTTACGTAAGCATCCGTTAAATGCTGCCTGTTTTCCGTTAAGTAAATCCGTCAGAATACTTCGTGTAATAAATAAAAAAATAAACATAAATATTTGTGTTTAATGTAAATTACGAACATGGTCAATGAATTGATTGAACCTTCAATTAAACTTTCATTTAACATCCGTCAAGCAGGCCACAAATATGTGTTGTGTATTCGTATCTGTTTGTACTAACTACAACAAAAACGATTAAATACTTACCTAGGTATGTAAAAGAGAAAGAATGATACTAATTTGCCTGAAGTGTAACAAAGACCGCATCAGATAAATTGCATTTCGTTTAAAATGGAACGCAACTGTTTTACTTAGTTCTACCAAAATCATCAAGTTAGTGTGACAGGTGGAAAATCAAATCAGTGAGATGCAGTAATACCATGTCTATTTTAGCGTAAATAAAGAAAATGTTTTTAAACTCAAATTAACATAAAAATCTGTAAAAATTTTGATCCCGCAAAAAAATCTGTCAGCCGCTAAAGCGCGTTTTCTTCCGTTTTCTGCATATTAAATCCGTTAGATATGATGGGAAATCCGTTGAGTTGAGTAACAAAGACCGCATCAGATAAATTGCATTTCGTTTAAAATGGAACGCAACTGTTTTACTTAGTTCTACCAAAATCATCAAGTTAGTGTGACAGGTGGAAAATCAAATCAGTGAGATGCAGTAATACCATGTCTATTTTAGCGTAAATAAAGAAAATGTTTTTAAACTCAAATTAACATAAAAATCTGTAAAAATTTTGATCCCGCAAAAAAATCTGTCAGCCGCTAAAGCGCGTTTTCTTCCGTTTTCTGCATATTCAATCCGTTAGATATGATGGGAAATCCGTTGAGTTGGCAGCGTTCTACTACGTAACCAGGGCCTCGATTCTGTTAGTGCATTATAGTTCGATGACAGATACACGGTCGGGTCACGTGACGTGTTTTTTCATACCATTGACGCCTAGATTGTTTGATATGGGTGCACGCGTAAACTTGAAGCGGCAATGAAACTAAATCGCCATGTTCATGCAGTTGTCATTGTTCTACGATGGATAAACAGAATCTAGGTCCAGATATTTTATATATGTTCAAATTCAAATTCAAATTTTCATTCAAAATTCAAATTCAAAAATTTATTTCAACGTAAAGAATTTACATTCTGCTTGTTGAATGTCAATGTACATACAGTTATGTATAATGTTAGCCGCTGCCTTGGGGCCGTCTGTAGCGGAGAAAAAGACAGCGAAAAAAAACTCCACTCTGACCATTGAAAATAGATTTTTGTTCGTTAGTCTCACTAAAACACGAGAACGGCTGGACTGCTTAATGATAACTTAATGACATAATGATGCTTAATGAGGGGGGGGGGAATGTCACGATTCCTCTTTGTGGTAGCTGGCCGGCACAGCCCGTCTAAGATTATTTTAAATGATTGAAAGGGAATCGCTGCGTTTTTGTTTAGATGTCAGTCGATGACTAGCTAGAATAGGCAGTTCTCGATAAAAATAAATTGTATTGTTGCCTAAAAACGTATTAAAAGTACTGCGCTACAGTACTCTCTGGGATACCAGCGTGAGCTTATGTATGTATGTTATACTTAAAAGTCTTATGATTGCAATTTTGCGGCTTTAAAATTACCCTTTCAGCGTGGCTTCTACAGACAGATACTGAAACGCATGCACGTAGAAAATTGAAGAAAACGTGCACGTAACTTTGAGCAATCTTTTTTTTCAAGTTTTTTGTCCGAAGCGCATTGACAAAGTAGGTACTGCTCTTTAAAAAATTACACATACATATATCAAAAAAGGAAAAATTGAAGTAAGAAACATAAAAAGAGGTTTATTTGTCGGTCGGCAACTGATACCTATAAGTATATCTAAAATCTACATCGACCTTCAGTAACTGATTAAAGTGGAAAGAAAACCCATTTTCATTGATAGGTACTCGATTGTTTATCGTCGTTAGATGCTTATCTCCTCGATTTGATTAAAGACCGATTCCGTCATTGAAGAATTACACTGGCTTCACACGCAAATAGCGTAAGGAACCGAATTACACCAATAACATTTGACATCAGAGCGAAATCTGGTCGGACTATTCAGATAAAAAAGCTTGTAGGTGAATTCGGAATTAAGTTCATAATGAGTCATCATCATCATCATCATCAGCCCACCGCTGCCCACTGCTGGGTGTAGGCCTTTTCCCCCAAATGCCATTTCACACGGTCTCTCGCCATTCGCATCCACGGACCTTCCGCCGACTCAACGACATCGTCCGACCATCGGGCCGCAGGTCTGCCCACTGACCGTCGTCCTGTTCTCGGCCACCACTCTGTGATTTCCTTGCTCCACCTGCCGTTTTCCCGCCTTGCCAGGTGTCCTGCCCATTTCCACTTCAGTCTTGAGACTCTTTCGCCAATGTCATCTACCCTTGTCGGTGCATATTCTGCTTTGTCAGCGTCCAAGTTTCGGCTCCATATGTGAGGATGGGTAGAACACACTGGTTATATGTGTTGGTCTTTAGACATTGCGGAATCTTTGATTTGAAAACATCGGCAAGTTTCCCGAAAGCAGCCCTTTATCTGCAGCATCTTCTATCTTGCCCTGTGCTAATACGTCCCGTATTTGGTCGAAGTATGTCCGTCCTCCCCTTACCGACGCTGCCGCTCACATTCGCTCGATATGTTTGTTTCGTCAGTCTTTCTTCCTTCATCCTCTCCATGTCCAAGCCAACGCAACATTCTTTCCTCAAAATATAAATCATCATCATCATTCAGCCACAAGAAGTCCACTGCTGGACATAGGCCTTCTCAATGGAATTCCAAAAAGACCGGTTGGAAGCGGCTTGCATCCAGCGCCTTCCTGCTACTTCGGCGAGATCTCCTGTCCATCTTGTGGCTGGTCGTTCTACGCAAAATATAAATGAGGTCATAAAACGAGGCTGTTATAATGTACAGTTTATTTAATCTTCGCTTAAATAGCTCTATCAATGTAAACAGTCCCCGCGGCCTAACGCGGCGATATCATCTACCCCGACAAGTCAAATGTAACATTGCGAAGCCGAGATATGAAATGACACTATGAATGTTTGCATAATATATGAATTAACTTAGGATTTATGCCTCCACCACTACGGCTGCGGGTATGGTCTGCACAGAAAGTTAACTTAGACATTAAACCTTCGGTCTTGGATGTTTACATGTTTGTGATGTCGCTGTTTCTAGTTCCCACGACTCAGGGTGATTACAGGGTATCCTCGTGTGGGGCCAGAAGCAATGTATGTGCCTGTATGTAAATGTTCAAAGTTTGCCGTTATATATTGCCATTTACACTTTATGTTATACTTGGTGTTATGGTTTTTAAATAAAACATTTCTGACTTTTTTACTCTTACATAAAGTTTGGGAGAACACGCGCACATTTGTGGCTAGATCTTAATTTACTGCGTAGGACAAATATTGGAGATTAAGAGGTCCCATGTTTTTTAATATTCATGGTAAGATATTGCTTAAATACAATTTTGCGACGTGGGGCCGAAAGAAGACCTGTAAATGGTTTTTTAGTTGATAGTTTAATAGCTCATCAATTTCCCAAAGGCAAGCCAAGCTCACGATAGGCCGCGTGTCTGTGGTAGGTATTTGATAGTATTTTTTTGCTGGCGGCCTCTGTCGAATGTAGAATATGGTCATAATGTAACCATTATTCTATTATATTACATATTAATATTTTTTTAGGAATAACGAAGTTCCATCATCAATATTAATTACGATCCTTTTTTGAAGTCCGTTATAAATTATATTTAGCCGAATATTTTAAAAATGCGTCGTCTTCCAAACATCAAAAATTACCTACATTTAACATTGTATACTGGAATGCACCTCTCTTTTTAGGGTTCCGTACCGTCTAGGGTAAAACGGACCCTATTACTGAGACGCTGTTCGTCCGTCCGTCCGCCCGTCCGTCCGTCCGTCCGTCCGTCTGTCCGTCTGTCCGTCTGACACCAGGCTGTATCTCATGAACCGCGATCGAGTCGACCTTCTGCTGTCTCTAGTATATAATGTGACGGCGGGGTGTTAAAATAAATAGGATGGTAAGGCAGTTAGTTAGCTACGTAATAAGTGCCTGGCCTGTATGTCATTTTCAGGCCTTCCAATGCGCTATGTTTAGTACTGTAGTATTTATTACATCGTTAAGGCTTGACTAAAGAGGTTTATGCGACGTTCAGCTGTGGGCCGGAAGATGTTTTATTAAAAAAAGCAATTCATTTAAATCAAATTTATTTAACTTCAATTTTGATTTACTTAATGTAAATTTAAAAGAAAGCTTTAATCGGTGTAGAGTACCTAGATAGCATTGAAAAAGGCGACTTCTTTCAAATTTTATGCTAAAAGTAATTCCGTGTTGGAAAATGGCTTCGAGATTTACTACGGTTTTAATTATCACGCATGCAAATTTAATAAATGTACTAAATATTTAATTTCTAATCAAATTTATTTAATTTCAATTTTGATTTACTTAATGTAAATTTAAAAGAAAGCTTTAATCGGTGTAGAGTACCTACATAGCATTGAAAAAGGCGACTTCTTTCAAATTTTATGCTAAAAGTAAGTCCGTGTTGAAAAATGGCTTCGAGATTTACTACAGTTTTAATTATCACGCATGCAAATTTAATAAATGTACTAAGTACAGTCAACACCAGGTTGACAGATCGACTTAACTTTACATTTTTGTTGCAAAATCATCCTTAACCTAACTGATTAGAGTGCACGTTTGCAAAGCTTGATAAACTGTCGAAATGTCGCTTGTATTATTTATACGTATATTATTTGTACTCACAAATTAATACAGTCATAAATAAAATAATGAAGAATGTTTATTGGGCATATCAAAACCTAACAATATGTAGCTGTAAATCCTTTCAGGACCAGTGACCCATTAAGGGTGAACTTAAGTATATCACAACACAATATTTGTAAGTACAGTAATAATGAATCGCTCGAGCGACATTGTTTTCTCAAAATCAGATTTTGTTACTTTTTATGAGCATTCTTCTTTTTAGCGTGTCGATGGCAAAACAATTTTTAACAGTCTTTGCTAGACAGTTGCGGCCCAGAACTTTCACTTGCGTTTCAGTAGGTCCGTTCATAAGCATTTATAATGAAATGGTAGCAAAATCTCTATTTGAGAAAATATGCCACTGAGTTTTAGCTTTGAACAGACGATATCGTACACTTGCAAAAACAACGTGTCATTTCGTAACCCTTAGGTTACATGAGAGCATTTTTTTAAGGTTTCAAAGTAATGGCCGAAAGAGATAGCGCTAGAACGTGATGCAGTGTCTCTTTTGCTCATTATTCCGGCTTTTTCGGAGTAAAAAAAAGTCGCGTTAAAAAAAGTCAATTTCTATGAATAAAAAATGGTCATCTTCGAAATATCACGTTGTTCTTGCAAGGGTGCGATATGCTCCAAAGGCGACTCCATCGCATGCCGCCTTGGCGTTCCGCTCACCAGCTTTCTAACATTCAATAGAACACTTTTACCGGCCGCTAACGGGTTTCCTTCCCCCGCGCCCTTCCGCCCCCCCTTGTTTACACCTTCCGTTTACACGGACCCATTTTTACTCGTTTGTGTGTATGTAAATGTTGCGGGGAAAGCTAGAAGGACGAGTGACGCTAGATTAACCTGGGTCGCGATTCTGTGAAAACGAATTGTAAAGGACATAATAAAATAAGTAATAATGGGGCCTTCGATACAATAAACGTGATTTCTTTGCTCGTTTTTACTTGATATTGATAAAGGCAACAGGTAAACGCTTAAAAATAAGTAATGCAATGTGGGCTTTTCAGTAACAGCTGTCAGTTGAGTTCATTAAAAAAAAAAACAACTAGATGACGCTGCAAGAAGAACCAAATGTCATCATGTTTTTAGGTCTGTGGTTTTAATCGTTATTAATCTGTGATAGTCTAAACACAAACATTTATGCCCGGTTCCTATAATATACGCCTACCGGCTACGATCCGTTTTCCATACAATTTATTGAACAGTTCGTAGGAATTTCGTAGGAATTGTAACCGATCGTAAGCAAAAACGAAACGTTTTGTGGATATTGGAACCGGGCATTAAATAAAGGCAATAAACATTGCTTCTGGCCCCACACTAGGATACCCTGTGTCGTGGGAACCAGAAACAGCGACATCACAAACATGTAAACATCCAAGACCTGGGTTTTTTGTCCCCAGCCGGGATTCGAACCCGAGACCTCTCGCATGGTAGGCAGATGCGCTAACAACTGCGCCACAGAGGTCGCTGGTTTTTAACCTCGTATTTGAGGTTGACAACATTGGCTTAGTAACAACTGCAGTCTCGACCCGAAGTTTTCAAAGAAAGGAGAAGCGAAAGTGACTGAGGACTCTCCAAAACTGTTTGACTTTCTACAGTTTCTCGCCTTTTAAGCTTGCGCCCTTTTGCGAGGACAGCGCCGTATTCAAGGCACACCAGAAATTCATATATATTTTTTTTTATTACTTTATCAAAGTCCACAGCACAAAACATTACAAAAACAGGTAATTAATGTAGGCCAAACAGGCCAACTACGGATTAACCTTTTAAATTAATCTTACTTACGAAGCACAAATTTAAGACCTCCCCAAACAGGCAACGTTACATGGCATTGATTGGTTAAAAACATGAAAAATAAAAGCAAAATGAAATGCTGAAATGTTGCATGAAACATGTTAGTACATGTAAAATTTCGGCGCGTGTGTGAGTGTGTGTGTGTGTGTGTAAAAAAAAAGGTTGATACATTGAAATACATTGTAAATTGTGTCGCAATAATATTTCCGTTACGTTTCACCCTGTGTACGTCCCTGAGTTCCGAGTTGAATGAAGTGTTTCAAATGACGCGGAAATTGGCTTCGTTATTAGAGCATGCTCTAATGAGTGCTTTAAGAGAGTTTCCCTTAAGCCCTTTTTATCCGACTACGAAAGGGAGGGTTATGTTTTCCTTGCATATTTAGTCTGTTACGTTTGTCTGTTTGTTTGTGATCTAGAATAGGGTGAACTGTTTCACAATTTTACATTATTAATAGTTAGTGGAGATTCTTAAGAAGAAATAACCAACTTTGAACCCGAATTTATGTTGTAAAGATAAAATAGCGGGCTAATTATGCTGCCAGCCTTCTGGACTACCGGCCGACGCGACTGCAGCGACTTGGCCTTAATTTTTCGTCTGAAGTAATTAATTATTTTTGTGCATAAACTCTATGTATTTTTTATTTGTTTACCATAAGGTGTTTAATATAAAATTATGTTTGACAAAATAGAAAAACCTGACCCTGAGTCGTCACAAATTCCATGTACCTATTTAAAACAGCGCGTCCCAAAAAATAGTTTCAGAAATCAAATTCAGAGATCCACTGAGTAAAACTAGCGCCACTGAGGACAAGAAGTCATCTTTATTTCCAGATCAAATTTGTAAAAAATGTCTATAGAATATCTCAATCATGTTAGCTAATTGTAATTTTTAGAAGCCAAGATTTTTTTTTGTGTTTTTAGATTTATATGGTGACTTAAGTGACAATTGAAAAAGTGCCTAAATCTATTTCATTTCAGCATTTGGGTTTCTGCTTTTTTTATGTCGCTCTCACAGTATGCTTAGAGTTTTAATGACGGTTTCGAAGTTAGGCTATGTTAAGCCGCTACTCACAAATTTGACGCCTTCAAAGACGTTGATTTGATGACTCTTGTCTACTTTGTGTTAGGGAGAGGAGTCTCTGTTTTTCTGCGACTCTAGTATGTAGCTACAGTTGTAAATGTTTATGTTATGTTGATGTTATGTTATGTTTGTTCCATATTAACCATTCAATATAGCACTGATTGCTCGTAGCCCCGGCTACCTGAGTGATAGTCGTCGGGCTACGACCTATCAGTGCTAATTACTTCGGAATTACAATCCTGCTATCAAAGCAAACGAGTGTTCTATTTCATAAATCTCTGACAAACGTTAGGATCCGTTTGACTAGTCGGTTTTGGCCCTTGGTCCGTTACGTCTACGGTCGTGACGTCACATCCCATAGAATTTTAAGCCGCTATAAAACTTAAATCTATATATATATAAAAGAGAAGCTGACTGACTGACTGACTGACTGACTGACTGACTGACTGACTGACATATCCACGCAGCGCCTAAACTATAAGGGTTAGAAACTTGAAATTTTGCACACGGGTTCCTTTTGTAACGTAGGGGAGCATTAAGAAAGGATTTTTGAAAATTCATCCCCTAAGGGGGTAAAATGGGTGTTCAAAGTTAGTATGAAACTTTGCCGTTTTTGAAGTTATTCGAATGAAATTTGGTACGAAGGTTCTTCATTTAAAATTATGAAATACGTGTAAAATATTTTTTTTAAATCATCCCTTAAGGGGGGAAAAGGGGGGGTGCAAACTTAGTATGAAACTTTGCCGGTTTTGAAGTTATTCTAATGAGATTCAATATGAAGTTCCTTTATTAAAAGTCATGAAATACATGTCAAATAGTTTTACGAAAATCATCCCTTAAAGGGGCAAAAGTTGGGTGCAAATTTAGTATGAAACTTTGCTGTTTATGAAGCTACTTGAATGAAAATCAGCATGAAGGTCCTTCATTAAATGTCTTGAAACACATGTAAAATATTTTTTCGAAAATCATCTCTTTTATTAGGATAAAAGGGGGGGGGGTGCAAAGTTAGTATGAAACATAACCATTTTTGAAGTTATTCGTATGAAATTCAGTATGAAGGTCTTACATTGAAAGTCATGAAAGACGTGTAAAATAGTTTTTTGAAAATCATCCCTTAAAGGGGCAAAAGGGGGGTGCAAATTTAGTATGAAATGTATTTGAATGAAAACCAGCATGAAGGTCTTTCATTGAATGTCTTGAAACACATGTAAAATATTTTTTCGAAAATCATCTCTTAAGGGAATAAAAGGGGGGTGCAAAGTTAGTATGAAAAATTACCATTTTTGAAGTTATTCGTATGAAATTTTATATGAAGGACCTACATTGAAAGTCATGAAAGACGTGCAAAGTAGTCTTTCGAAGATCATCCCTTAAAGGGGTAAGAGCCCCCTCTTACCCCCGCTATAACTACGCAACCCCTTGCGAAGTTATTATGAAAGCTCTTTCGCATGCGCTAAAAGTATCTCTATCTTATTTGCAAACACTTTACTCAACTAAAGCCCACGCGGACGCAGTCGCGGGCAACAGCTAGTATAATATAAACGCTATAAAATTTACGTTATTTTTGTACTAAGACTATCGTAAGCACTACACATTGTAAATTGGTCTCTAGATACACTTATTTGATCAAGTAAGTGTATCTGCAGAACAATTTACAACTGTATGTTTATCTGGAAGAAATTACTGGTAGTTTCCAGGGTCAAAATAATTAAATTCTATTTAGTCCGTATTTTAGATTATAAAAAAATATTGGACATGTATTTTTTATTTTTTCGATTAAACAAAAAATAACAAAGATATAGCCCATTAAAATAACGTGTGACGTCATTCCGTGCTAAAAAATGCAGCACGGCGTGACGTCACACGTAACTTTAATGGGCTATATCTTTGTCATTTTTGGTCTAATTTGCAAATAAAAAAATACGTGTCCCTTATTTTTGAATAATCCAAAAGATGGACTAATTACATTTTTTAGGGCAACTAGTCCATTGTACCGTACTATGTTATTGCCAAATCTCATTGTGTAATACCTGGAGTACTTCCAATAAAGAATATTCTATCTATATATCTATCTACACATTTATATACAGGTACATACATTGCTTCTGGCCCCACACTAGGATACCCTGTGTCGTGGGAACCAGAAACAGCGACATCACATTTAAACATCTAAGACCAAACTGGCCAAACGCTTAGGACAACGATCAAGGTCCCAACAGTCCAGGTCCGGACTAGATTTAGGCGGGAAGGGCGGACTCATCTTCGATTCGGCACGGCTCATTAAGTCCTCCGCGCCCTTTCGAAGGGTTCCTGCCCTACTTACTCGACGGAAGACTCTGGGCCTTAGACTAATAAATTCAGGGAGTACGGCCTCTACCCATAGTTATACCACGCAAAGATAGAGTGTGTCGAACGAAATTCCGCTCAAAAGCGACTCGGTACGCACACATTATAACATAACATAACATTTACATACAGGCACATACATTGCTTCTGGCCCCACAATGGCCCAATGGAGGATATTCGGTGCAATCCAATGAAAAAAAATCGTTTCATCATTATTAACCCATTATGTCCCCACCGATGGGCACGTGTCTCTTCCCTGAGGAAGGTATAGACCGTACTCCACCACGGGGGCAAGTCCGGATTGGTGGAGGCTTGTAAGACTAGCCGGTGGTCTTACTGTTAGAAGTTTTCTAGCCGCCCTAAGGCCTCTAACTTGGCTTAACGACTGCCATTTATCGATGGCAGCTGGCACCAACTGCTCAACGTGCCTTGCGAAGCACGGAACTGCCCGGAAAAATGCCTCTAGCGTTAGTCATAGAACAGTCACCCATTCATGCAATGAACGCGCCCTATGTTGCTTAACCTTTGTGATTGTTTAAGATCACTCAGGCGGCCGGAGCTACGAGCGATCCGGCTCGAGTACATAATTCGTATCTATCCCTATGCATGAATAGGCTTTCCTCTACGAATCTTTGCACATCCCATGTGTTATTTACCGACTTAGCACTAATTCCGGCAACTCATTCATCTCTGACTCTATTCGGGAGCCCCGTGGCACACTGGGAATCGTATACCCTGCTCCGGGTAAAAATACCCTGCTCCGGGTTCCTTAAATGTAAACAAAAACTGTATGGTTTGAAAACCATACAGTTTATTGAACTTGACGACCTCTGTGGCGTAGCGGTTAGAGCATCTGCTTACTATGCGAGAGGTTCCGGGTTCGATCCCCGGCTGGGGAGAATAAATAAAAACTTCAGGTCTTGGATGTTTACATGTTTGTGACGTCGCTGTTTCTATGTTTATGATTACACAATGGCTATAACAATAGTTTTCCATTGTTATTTTGTCGACACGGGACTGAGGAGGTTAAGTACGCTGGTTTGTTTTTAAAAGGCTCTTTCCAATAGTAACTCCAATCTTTGAGACCCATTATTGTGATTATGATTATTGCACAATCTTCGTCGGTATAGCCGCTAAGTTGCTTAACTACCAAGATAGAGGCCGAGGATTTGATTCTCAGTAGAGGCCGCCGAACGTTTATACAGCCTGATTTTTTCACCGGTACAATAAATTTGACCATATCATTGGTATCGATAGTAGATTACATTTATCGAATAAAATTACCATATATTTTTTTTCATTTTCATTAATTTATCATTCATCAAATTTGTAACTCATGGACACCCATTACAAGGTGTCATCGCGGTGCGAGGCAGAGGGCGGCGGGGTGGGGTGAGTGAGCGGGTGGCGGGCTGGCCGGCGCACGATTTGGCCGGTCATTCATTCATTCCGCGCGCATTGACCTAGGTGAGTGCACGTGCGCCGTTTCCGCACTTCCTGCAGTCGAAAATTACGCGCGCACGATGTTTACAAACCGCGAGTATTACGAAATGGTTCGTAGTTACTTTCTCAGTGGGGAAAATAAAGTGCAGCTCGGCGGGTATACGCTGAAGAAAGTTTGCCCCGCCTGATAAATGCCGGTTTTATTTAACCTCAAATACTCAACACCAGGACATTCATGAGAGTGACGTAGCATTTCCGAGACTACGGACAGTTCACTGCACCAGCGCACGCTCAAGGCCGAGGAGGGAGACCTCCCTTGGCCGTGGAGATCGAGGAACGGATATTCGCGTTCTTCGAGGAAGACCCCAGAAGGAGCACCAACGACGCGGTACGCACGGCGTACTTCGGCGTTAGCCAGTACGTGGTGTGGAAATTCATACCACTACCAATCAGTGCAAGCATTCCACGCCGGTGACGGTCCTAAGCCCGTGCAAGTATGAAGGAAGAATTGAAATCAAGTAAGATTTTTTTGATACGTCATACATAAGTCATACCTACTGGCTGCGCCGCCGCCGCCGCTTCTTTTCCTTCCCGCAAGCCGCGCGCAGTTGCCAGTTCGGGCGTTTAGTTGTGCTCATGCGTAATGTGTCCATATTTCTTTAAGATTTGCGGATAGGTTCAGACATTGGTATTTTTCTTTTTTTGTACCAACGGGGTAGTAACAAAAAATGTTGGTATTTGTATTTTGGACTCAGTATTACGTTTGTTGATTTATTGTACCGGTGAAAATATCACCCTGTAGAAAAGGCCTCAGTCTAGGTGTATTTCATGTTTTTTATGTCCTTTTTTGGTTACCAAGAAATTGTCTTATCTGGAAGTTATTATGATTATTTCATGCGTTTACAAGTACACGTATTTAATGTCCCCAAACTAGAAAAGGCAGTTCGTAATTTATTTGTAAAGTGAGTAATATAACTCAATATTCTGTGAACATTTCAGGCGCCTATCTGTTGCCGTTATCAATATCGAGCAAAAAGATCACGTTTCTTTTATGGGAGTCCCCTTAAATATTTATTTTATTTTGTATTTTATTATTTGTTGTTATAGCGGCAACCGAAATACATCATTTGTGAAAATTCCAACTGTTTAACTATCACGGTTCATGAAATACAGCCTTTTGACAGACGAACGGACGGACGGACACCCGAGTCTCAGTAATAGGGTCCGTTTTACCCTTTGGGTACGGAACCCTAAAAACCATTGTTATGGTGAGTCAATCGGCCCACTAACAATTCTACAGGTTAAGGATAATAATATGTTTGTAAATTTTTGGTCCGGATCACCTTACGGGTGTTTTTATCGGACGAGTGCTTACGAAAGTTTTAGTTCAAAAAAAGATAATACATAATATGTTTGTTTACATCAAGCGGTTCTTCATCTGGGATAGACTAAAGTGGCAGAGGCAAAGAGCATGCATTAATTCCAATTCGCTTTGCCGTAGTTTTGCCTTGGCTTCCCGTCGTTTGCCGTTTGCCGTTTGTGACGGCGAATTGTGCAGCGCCCTCTATAGAGTGAAGTGACACGGTCGCGCGATCGCCTGTGGCTTTGAGGGGATCCATGAGGTTTGAAGATGTAGTGACTAGAATTGGACGTAGCTTAGCAAAAAGGTTCCAAGAAACACGAAGTGAGTTTTGAGATATTTGAGTTTTTAGGTTTCAGCTCATTTACGCTCTCCATACGTGTGGGTTCGATGAATCGCTCGTAGCCTGGGATACCTGAGTGACCTTAAACGATCACTAAGGTTAAGCAACATACGGCGCGTTCAGTCCATGGATGGGTCGCTGTCTATGACTAACGCCAGTGACATTTTTCCGAGCGGTTCCGTGCTTCGCAAGGTACGTTAAGCAGTTGGTGCCGGCTGCCGTCGATAGATGGCAGTCGTTAAGCCAAGTCAGAGGCCTTAGGGCGGCTTGAAAACTTCTGACAGTAAGACCAGCCACTAGTCTTACAAGCCTCCACCAATCCGGACTTGGCCCCCGTGGTGGAGTATGGCCTATTCCTTCCTCAGGGAAGAGACCCGTGCCCCTCGGTGGGAATATAATGGGTTGATGATGATGATGACGTGTGGGGTGGACTACCACCACTGCCATAACTTTGCACACACTAATCGGGTCGGGTCGCTATGAAAGTCTTTGATTCTAAAAATATTAAGCATAATGTGCTACTATAATGTGCTATTATTTCCAGTGCTAATCCCAAATAAATAAAATAAAATAATGATCATTTTGGTATATTTAACTCAAAAACGACCATCTTGTGGGTTGGATCCTTTTTGCTAAACTACAATTGGAAAAGAAATATCGTGTTGTCTTAACGTGTGGAGAGAATGAAGGAAGCAAGACTGACGAAACAAATATATTGAGCGAATATGAGTCGAAGGGCCGGTAAGAGTCGCCCCAGGTGGACGTACTTCAACCAAATAGGGGATGTAATAGCAAAGGGGGAGATAAAAAGTACCCGATACCAGCGTGCGTGCATGCAACGACTAATGAATACCGATGAAGCGAACGTGATTTGTCAGGATCGTGGCGGGTGGCAGTCCCTGGTCTCTGCCTACCCCTCCTTTGATACAGGCGTGAGCTTATGTATGTATTTATTGTATCTCTATAATATAACAAACATGAATCGCTGAATGTGTTGCTAAGCGCAAATCTCGAGAACAGCTCAACCGATTTGGAATACCCTATTCATTGAAAAACGAGAATGGTTCTTACGGAGAGAAGAATTTAAAAATTACCTAAAAAGGTGAAGGTTTAAATGGTGAGAAAATATAGAAAAACAACGAAAACTTTGGCGCTACGAAGTTTGCCGGGACAGCTAGATGTATAATAATAGTACAAGGCCACAAGTACATTCAGTTCCTAAGAGTACCACCGCCATTCTTTACGGAAGAAAGCTGTATCTACCTCTAGATGACCCACCTACCGCGAGGGGAACTCCACGATGCCATTCGGATTGTTTTGTTAGCGAGTTAGTAATTAATGGCGAGGCATCACGCCATGCCCGCTGGGGGCCGGGCAGGCTTTGTGCGAAGGTCAGAGCTTGATGGTGCGCTAAGTGATGTGTTGGCGCCTCTATACAGAACTGACCAAACAAAGACATTTTGTAAGGGTTTCTTGTTGAATACGGAACTCTTAAAAAGTAAGGTAAGTAAGTAATAGTAAGTAATATTTATTAATCTGAAAACACTTGCCATATTATCCTAATACCTACACATATGTATTTGACGAATATCATTTACGTACAGACTAACCCCCTTATTCATAAAAAAATTTAAGCATTGGTTAAGTAAACAACTGATTAAATGTCATGCTGTCCTTGACAGACGTCATTGAAATATAAAGGACAGCATGACATTTAATCAGTTGTTTACTTAACCAATGCTTAATTTTTTTTATGAATAAGGGGGTTAGTGTATAGGATTGTAACGTCGATGTCTGTACTAGTCTATAATACTGTGTGACAGACACCAGCGCCTTCCACCCGCTACACATATATGCTTAATTATAACGTATATTACAATCATGTCAAAAAAGCGTCAAAAAAGCGGTGGTGGCGTAGTGGGGTTGACCTTTGCTTCTCGATCATGAGGGTCTGGGTTCGAACCACGCATGTACCAATGACTTTTAGTTACGTACATTTGTTTGCACAGCAACACCATTCGCTGATAAATTGTGCCCGGATAACGGCGACAGGCTTGCCACTTGTCACGTTTGGGACATAATTAACTCGGCAAAACGTGGGTCCAGTTCTAGAGACTGGTGCCTCTGCCTACCCCTTCGGGGATAACGGGCGTGAGTTTATAAAATAAGAAAAATAAAATTACAATCATATTTATTCAACAATACATTAGCGTGTCTACGTTAAAAGCAAAAGTAATTATTTAAAACAAAAACAATAAAATAAATAAAGTTAAAGTTACGGTAGATATATAGGGGAGACGTATCGTTTGTGGCCAGTGTACCTTTTTTGGCCACCTTTATGTTCAAATTACTACCTACAAAAATAATCGTATAAAATTAAAACTTCATAAGTTTGCTTCGTATAAATGTAAAAGTTTAAAAATTCTAAGAAAATATTATGTCTACCGTTAAATTTTCTACAAATTAACTGAACATTCAAGTGCCCAAAAATGGTACTAAGATGGCTAAAACCGGTACTTATACCCTACTACTTACTACTCTCGCTCAGCGCCCATAAGTCGGTCTTGGCCTCTGACACAAGAAGTCGCTACTTGTCGCTGTCGTGCGCGGTCTCCTGCCAGTCAACCGCCTGCGACTCACACAGCTCCTTGGCCACTTCATCCTTCCAGCGATATCTGGGGCGGCCAACCGGTCTTTTGCCGCTTAGAAGCCACGAGTATGCTCTCTTTGCCGCTCGATCTTCTTCCATTCTTTCTACGTGACCTAGCCAAACAGATTTCTTGGTGACAATACAAAGAACTTTTATTGAAAACTCAAAACTATATGAGCTGTCATAAATATTAGAGCGGGTCCTCGATTCTGTTAGTGCATTACAGTTCAATTATAGTTACATGGTCGGGACCTGAGACATGTTTTTTAATTCCAGCAGATATTATTTAGGGGTTTGACTCGTAACTTGTCTCGAGGGGTCTGTACCTGAGGGGTAGGCAGGGACCAGGACTTGCCAACTGCCACGATCCAGACAAATCTCTTTCGCTTCATCAACATTCATTAGTGTAAAGCTACTTTCAGACTAACCGGTTTCAGGTTCTATTGATGGTCAATCAATTAATATACATTTATATAGCTCCCCACTAGATGAGGAGGGGCATTTAAATCAAATCAAATCATAACATTTATTTGTCATAAGCATAGGTATTTTACAGGTCTTGAGGGTCATTTAGATCTTTAAGCTTTACCCACAGGGCATACAAATATTTTTTAGGGCATAATATCAAATTAATATCAATTCTGAAAATGTCAAGTTTACAATGTTGTTTAATAAATATGTGGAAAAGAAGTTAAAATATGTCAAATAAAATTAGCAATTAAGCATTTTGCAATTAAAGAGTCTACACGTTTAGAAATTGTCAAAATGCATTGTGCATTGTGCTTGAATCGCTCGTAGCCTGGGCTGCCTGGGTGATCTTAAACGATCACTAAGGTTAAGCAACATACGGCGCGTTCAGTCCATGGATGGCTCACCATCTATGACTAAAGCTAGTGGCATTTTTTTGAGCGGTTCCGTGCTTCGCAAGGCACGTTAAACAGTTGGTTCCGGCTGCCGTTAAGCCAAGTCAGAGGCCTTAGGGCGGCTTGAAAACTTCTGACAGTAAGACCGGCCATTAGTCTTACAAGCCTCCTCCAATCCGGACTTGGCCCCTGTGGTGGAGTATAAACTATACCTTCCTCAGGGAAGAGACCCGTGCCCCTCGGTGGGGACATAATGCGGTTCTTTCATCAAAATAAACGATTTGATTTGTTTTGATGATGATGATGATGATTGTGCATTAGAAGAAACTAGGCCCAGGTCGTCCCACCATCTTTGCCTCGGTCCCTCACGTGGCAGTAACCATCGCCATACTGTAGGTACATAAGTATTCGTACTTTTTATGCCAATCTTTGGTCGATAAAACCCGCCTACAAATCGCAGGCAAATCGAACCCTAATCATAATCCAAGGAGGTCGTGAGAGACGAACTCTTTGCTCTACCTCCTTCGGAAAAAAAAAGAAAAAAGTCACTCGGGCCCGCCTAAAAGAGAAAACGAAAACACTAGAGATACTTTTTATTGTGCATGGCTCATTAGGCATGTGTCGCCTGCTACGGAAAGCGGGCACGCAAAAAGACCTTTTTAATTCCCCGCCCGCGTGGAAACAGACTCTAGCTTTCAGGAAATAGCGGCCAATTTCGCGTGTCAAAGGTGAAATGCAAGCTGAGCGCCGTCGCTTACAGAATTTCTTTCAGCTTAGCATGGAAAAAATATATCGTTGCCATTCTGCATGGGTGCTGCTAGGCTTTGACTATTTTTGGCTCTTGCGTCACGTGGCTTGAGCCTAGGCATTGATTGCTTAGACTTATTTCGTAATACACACATGGAATAGGTACGAATTTGTGAAGCGAAGGTCGATTAGGTTAGGGGATGATTTTGTTGGAATTTCGGCTTGTAATGTCCTATTATTGTAATGTGTATTTGATACAGTGTGTCTAGATGACTGCCTCTTTGGTCTAGTGGTTAACGTGGATGACTTCTATCAGATGTCATAGGTTCGATAGTCGCTAGAGGCTACCGAACTCGATCTGTCCTTGCCTTATTATGGCACAGAGTATCCTAGTTTGGAACCAGGACAAGCGATTGGGGTTTGTGGACGTGAATAAAATGTAAATTGCCGTTATTATATTGAACGGAATTACTAAATTTTAAAAGAAAAAAAAAAATTATACGACAAAACTTAGATAAATAAGTCTTATAATGTATTTGTTTGTTTTACTGGTGTGTACAATAAAGAGTTCTAATCTAATCTAATTATAATAAAAATAATGTTAGACTTAACATCGATAATATACCTACACAGAAACTACATTAACAGAAATTTAATAAATCTAAAAACTGACCTACGAGTACATATGGATTACCATAATGTAGGTTAATGTAGGTTATATCAAATACACTAAATTCTAACAACCTACATAATGGTATGTACTCGTATGTTGTTAATTATTTATGGCATTTGTTTTTTATTGTGCATTCCGCCAAAACAATAGATAGTACTCTGTGATTTTTTACTGGCTGCTCATTAAGATAGATACAATGTTCTATTAGAGGCTTCAAAGAACCAACCATAAGCCATTTGTATATCAGATAAACAGACGCCGCCTAAGCATTAGTAAGCTCTAAGGGTGACATTTCAAGCTTTGCGTAAGGAACACAAGATATGTCAATCCGTTGCCCCACTGCTGATAAACATAAACATTTACTTACAGGCACATACATTGCTTCTGGCCCCACACTAGGATACCCTGTGTCATGTGAAGTAGAAACAGCGACCACACAAACGTGTAAACATCCAAGTCCTGGAATTTAATTTTTGTCTCCAGCCGGGATTCGAACCCGGGACCTCTCGCATGGTAGGCATATTCGATACCCGCTGCCACAAAGGTCGTCAGAATTACAATAAGTTGTTCAGAGATATCGTGGTAAAACATATCGACGAACTAATTAAAAGATCGCTCGTAGCCCCGGCGAGTGATCTGAGTGAGTGAGTGAGTGAGCGAGTGCCTGAGTGATCTTAAACAATAACGAAGGTTGTGCAACATAGGGTGCGTTCAGTGCATGGATGGGTGACCGTCTATGACTAACGCTAGTGGCATATTTCCGAGTGGTGCCGTGCTTCGCAGTGCACGTCAAGCAGATAGTGCCACGTTAGTGGCCTAGGGCGGCTTGAAAACTTCTGACAGTAAGACCAGCCACTGGTCTTACAAGTCTCCACCAATCCGGACTTGGCCCCCGTGGTGGAGTATGGCCTATACCTTCCTCAGAGAAGAGACCCGAGCCCCTCGGTGGGAGATAATGGGTCGATGATGAAATTAAAGATCGACTCCACGATGTTTTCCTTCAAAGTAAGCGAGCAGTATCGCTTGGAAACTCAATGCACTCCTAAACCCACTTCCTAAACACGACTTTATCACAATTAACACAATAACTAGCGAGCCCGAAGACTAAGTGTGAAGTTAGCCAAAAACAACATTACGCTTAGGAACTTCGCGGAGAAGGCTGGACTTACACTGAGCGAGTTTGGTCGAGCGTTTTTAACAGACTTCAAAAAAGTATATAATTGTATTTTTTTCGATCTGTATTTTTAAGAAAGTTTATTCTGCCATATCTAAAGACCAGCTTTATGTTGACTGATTTGGAGCGCTTGGCGCACTGAAACGTTAGATTTGACTAATAAAATTAAAAAAAAGTTTTTAAAGTCCTTACAGCTCCACGTTGCAAAAAGTTGCTAATGTTGCCATAGTTACAAAACACAAAAATAATATGCTTTGTCGGGTAGCGAACATTTTGATTATAAATTTTATTATTTTATTTGCAAATCTTTTATACCGGCTATCGTTTAAACTAAACAGAACAGAAATACCACCTCATACGTTAAGAAGAACCACCATGATGCAGAAGAACAAATGTGTACAGAGATATCTAAAAAAAAACTAAACCTAACATTCCACGTTATATAAACGCAGAAATAGACTATCACAAGGAAGGGCCTATATTAAAGTTTAAAAGTCTTTTGAGAGGTGTTTTTTTATTCCAACAATGGTAACACAGCTAGAGGTAATTTCGATGAAAATATATTTTTGTTTTTAAGGATAGCAATATTCAAATATACTTCAAGTATCTAAATAAAGGTACTTAAAGTAGGTTTGAATATTGCTTTACGTTACAGTGTTATGCATGTATATTAATCTAGGTGAAACTATTCATCTTAAGCAGACTCAGGTTTTTTTAAAGTACGTATTATATAATCAAGTACGTATTTTTAAGAAACCTTGCGTTGATTTTCGCAGGATCCTCTCGATCAGTCTGCTTAGGGCCTAGCCCAAGCCTCTCGTATAAAGCGGCCCAATTAAGGCGGTCTCCCCTATAGGTCATCTGATAAAAGAATAAACTAGTCTGAACGCCCTCCCCAAATGTACGAGTTAGGCTTAATGTGGATCGCACAGGCAAACCGTTAGGGCTGCGATCTACCACGCTTCTAGCCACTACGGACGTGTCTTCGATACTTCACCAATGAAGAAGAATAAAATAAAATTACGTAAGTAAAGAGCCTTTGTCCGAAGTGAGGCTATAGTATAACTTCGTCATCGTCATCAACCCATTATATCCCCACCGAGGGACACGGGTCTCTTCCCTGAGAAAAATATAGGCCATACTCCACCACGGGGGCCAAGTCCGGTTTGGTAGAGGCTTGTGAATTAGCTTAAGTGGAAGCTAATTTTTAGTATTTTCTCTAAACTCAGTTGAAATTTTAAAACATTACTCTGAACTTCCGATAGTTAGGAAATAAAAGGATGCTGTGTTATTGTATAATGTTGAATCCAAAAATATGGCTGAATTAAATAATATTTCTTTCTCACTTTCTATAATAAACACAAGAAAAATCTGAAAAAAAAAATGGTAAGATGCATTAGCACTTCCGGATCTCGAATTTGCAATTATATTAAAACTATGATAATAGTGGCTATCGCTCGAGAGTCGCTCGTAGTCCCGGCCGCCTGAGTGATCTTAAACGATCACGAAGGTTAAGCAACATAGGGCGCGATTAGTGCATGGATGGGTCACCGTCTATGACTAACGCTAGGGGCATTTTTCCGAGCGGCTCCGTGCTTCGGAAGGCTCGTTAAGCAGTTGGTGCCGGCTGCCGTCGATAGATGGCAGTAGTTAAGCCAAGTCAGAGGCCTCAAGGCGGCTTGAAAACTTCTGACAGTGAGACCAGCCACTAGTTTTACAAGCCTCCACCAATCCGGACTAGGCCCCCGTGGTGGAGTATGGCCTATACTTTCTTCAGGGAAGAGACCCGTAGGTACCCTTCGGTAGGGACATAATGGGTTTATGATGAATAGCGGTTATGATTTTGTTCTCCGGAGTCGGCGACATGTTTTACCACACGAGGTTGCCTAAATACTTAACCCGATACAGTGGAAAGTTACGTAATACAAGGACAGCTCGGAGTCCACGGAATAGTAAATGATAAGTTGGCTCCGGGCTCACTATGTCTACAACTCGGCCACTTGTATTATTATGAAAGGGGTTGGCAAGAAAGCCGTTTATGTTTGTAATAAAACTTTCCTTCGAGTTGGGACGCCTCTGCCGTGAAATTGGTTTAACTGTAACTTACATTCGCGTATTATATTATTATAATGAGGCCAAATTACGTAGCGAGAATTTCGTGATGTTATTCGCGTTAAGTATATCTGTCGACTTGTTATTGAGATGTGCGATACAAATTAGAGGGTTATACTAGAATTGCGATATAGGTTACGTGGCCGTTATAATACATGTTGTATAATTTACTGCTATACAGGGTAGCTCATTTAGTTTACTCAGTATGAGAAAGTATGAAACTATAAGATTTATGAAGATGTTCTTACCAACCTTGTCATCGATTTTAGTAACAAAGAGAAACTTAGTAAATATAAACATAGCAAACATTTACATACAGGTATATACATTGCTTCTGGCCCACACTAGGATACCCTGTGTCGTGGGAACCAGAAACAGCGACATCACAAACATGTAAACATCCAAGACCTGGGGTTTAAATTCAATTATACACAATAACAGTCCGTCTACAGGCAGGCAGGACCGAACTTAATTCTTGGTCTTCTTTTATCATCATCAACCCATTATGTCCCCCCGAGAGGCACGGGTCTCTTCCCTGAGGAAGGTATAGGCCATACGCCACCACGGTCGCCAAGTCCGGATCGGCGGAGGCTTGTAAGACTAGTGACTAGTTTTACTATCAGAAGTTTTCGAGCCGCCCTAAGGCCTCTGACTTGGCTCAACGACTGCCATCTATCGATGGCAGCCGGCACCAACTGCTTAACGTGCCTTGCGAAGTACGGACGTTCTTTTATACCCTTTTAAAAATTCCAATTCTGATTAAATTCCCGCCCTCTGATTTCCCACGGAACGTGCGTAGGTATAAAGTGAGCCGCGTAAAACAAAGGTGCGACCGGGGTCTTATTCTGGACAACAGACCCATTGCGAGTAGCCTTACCATTAGTTTTCCTGAAATAATTCCTGATTTTCAAATAAAATTCCTGACATTGTAAGCAGACGAAACAGCGAAATCCTCAAAAGCCGCGTATTCACTAGGCAACATTTGGCGCGCAACACGTGGCGCTCAACATGTTCGGCAACGTTGCCAGGTTCACGCAACATGACGCGCGGCTTTTTGTTTGTGTCTTTTTTCTTTTTGATGCGTTTTTTTTATAAAATTATTAACACTGCCGCTGAAATCAACACTATTTACTCTGGCGACATGTTGTCGACGACTGATCATGAATAGACAGATAACGTTGTTAAACAAATGTTCCGCGCTGTCTCTCAACATGTTGGGCAATATGTTGTGCAACACGCGTTGCCTAGTGGATACGAGGCTTCACGGTAGCATCTGTTAGAACTCTGTACTAAACACTTTAATTTCAAAACCACAACCATGTAACGAATTTCATAAAATTTTAATAAATGATCAACAGTTATTAAAAGCAGTATCGAGTGGTTTATTAAACGTTGATTTATTAACTTTTCATGCATTTTTTCCAATAAATATGTATTAGTACTTGTACTTGTGTATTTTTGCCTTTCCTTAAAAAATCCTGACATTGTATAACTTTCCCTGTATCCCTGAAATTCCGGACATGTCAGGAAAATTCCTGTCATCTGGTAACCCTAATTGCGAGTTGGATTGCACACTGACCCTAGGTTTCTCGTAATATAATAGTTTGTTATTCTACTGTAGACGGCTCTCAGTTTCTTTTTATGCACCTTTGCTGCCTGAGTGCCAGTTTCTCAATCGAGAATTTCTTTAAGTAACTACTTTACTGTAGTCAACAACGAGACAAATTTCTCAGAAAAGAGCGCGGCAGGACGTTACTTAAGTATTTACTTAGCGAAATTCTCAATTCAGAAACCGGCCCTGAGTGTCAGCAAAAAACAGTTGCGTAAAGTCTGTTTTTTCATTCAATGAAAAAAAAATTATTGTCACGTTGACATCTCCATACAAGTCATAGGCTGTCAATGTCTGAATGTTGCTATTACGTAAAAACCAAATAACCCCATTTTACTTCCAAGTTAAATTGTGAAATTGTGAATTGTTAAGCGGTGGTGGCGTAGTCGGGTTGACCCTTGCTTCTCGATCATGAGGGTCTGGGTTCGAACCACGCATGTACCAATGACTTTTAGTTACGTAAATTTGTTTGTACAGCAACACCATTCGCTGATGAATTGTGCCCGGATAACGGCGACAGGCTTGCCATTTGTCACGTTTGGGACCTAATAAACCCGGCAAAACGTAGGCCCAGTTCTAGTGATTGGTGCCTTTGCCTACCCCTTCGGGGATAACGGGCGTGAGTTTATTTATTTAATTTAAATTGTGTATGCTACGCAGGTGTTTTTTTTAGACTTTGCTCTTACGAGTAATTAAATTTTAATGTCTTTGATGTGATAAGGATTTCGGTCACATGAGTCTTCTATTCACGGTAAAAAAAATCTACCGAGTTACCTATAGCTTTTATAGCGGTAGCACCGCGTCATTTTTTTTTTGCATCGAATTAAAAAACGGACTGTAATATGATGTAAGTGTAAGGAAAACCGGGTATAAGAAGTGGTTTTGCTACAAAATGAATTTAATATGAATAAATAATAAATCCTTCCGACCAGGTGGGATGATGATCTGCAAAAAACTGCAGGCAGATGCTGGATGCGGCAAGCTCACAGGGCGCTGTGGCGCTCATTAGGGGAGGGCTATGTCCAGCAGTTGACTAATACAGCCTGATGATGATTATTATTATTATAACATTTTTATTGCACAAAAACATGTTTGGTACAAAGGCGTACTTAATGCTAAATAGCATTTTCAACCAGTCAACCTTTGTTTTGTGGATAGTGGCTGGGTGGGTAGTGCAAAAAAAACCTAAATACTAGAAGTAGAGGGGCAATACTTATATAAATAGATGATGATGATGAAATAATAAATAACTTCCACACAACACAATCACTTGACCTGGACTCAAACTAGGATACCCTTGTTCGAAAAACGTCGAAAAAACCCAGAGTGAGGCCATTCACCAAATGTGCGGCGGTCTCTAGCGGGAATCGAACCCATGACCTTTGTCTTGGTAGGCAAGCGGTTTAATGGCTAGACCAACACTGCCGTCATAATAAAAAAGGCCATAACTTGAGTTGGAGCACTACTGAAAAACTAAATTTCAAGCATGTCTGCTAACTTGTCGTCGATGATTAGTATATTTGAAAATCACAAGAAAAAAATTTACATATTTCATATTTGCTTTAATTTAAGTGTTATTTTTATTCAAATACAGTTTACTTTTTCTCACTAGTAAATATTGAAGTTACTCGTATGGCCTTTCTTCTTATGACGGCTGAACTAGTCAAATAAGCAGGATAAATGATCGTGTTGCAAAGAAATTTTTATTATTTAATTCGTTATTCTTACAATGGCCGCACTGTAGTTTGTTATTCATTGTAATAATGACTAAATTGCATGCTCAGCGAGCCGGGCACCCATTGCAAGGTGCCCAGTAAGTTAGTTGTTAGAAATAATAAAGAAAAACATGTGTTCAGGTAATTTTTTATGCAAACTTACTGGTACAAATAAACGTAAGAAAAAGTTACGCGGGCTTAAGTGTGGATGGTGTACGAGTATGTGTTTTGAGTTTGAGAGAGCTTGAAGAGCTAAACATAAACATAAACATTTACACACAGGCACATACATTGCTTCTGGCCCCACAGTAGGATACCCTGTGTCGTGGGAACCAGAAACAGCGACGTCACAAACATGTAAACATCCAAGACCTGGAGTTTTTTTTTCTCTCCAGCCGGGGATCGAACCCGGGACCTCTCGCATGGTAAGCAGATGCGCTAACCGCTACGCCACAGAGGTCGTCAAGAGTCAGTCGTCAGCTAGAGGAGTTTGAGTTTGAACTTTTGAGAACTTTTATCTGTGGATTTTATACATCGAGCCTGCCAATGTCGCACCAGTTCGCGAAGAGCGCAAATGTCAACCGAACGAATTGGTGGGACTTACTTCCGTTGGCTTAGGTTTACCTTCTCCGGTCACTGCTAATCTATATTAATAATTTCGTTCGGGTCTACGGTAGGGTTTACTAATGTATTGCCAAAAATCGTTTCCCAAAGTATTACTTCCCAAACTATTTTCCACAAAATATCACTTGGCAAAAAAACATTTCTCAAAACAACTTAAAGCAAATAAACAGTTAGCAAAAGTTATTATGGCAAGTTATTGTTTACCAAATAAATACTTGGTCAAAATTCATTTTACCAAAGAGGCAACAAGAGGCAAGGTAAGAACGCATCAAAGTAGAGTCTGTTTTCGATCTTACATAGAGAACCTAACGCTCCGACGCGCTCCGCTTCGCTACGCGCGTCGTCGCACCTATATTTCTGTTGTCACGTATACCTTACATCGCCGACCCCCCGTTCCATTATTTGAAAATAACACTTGCCAAAATAAAACGTTAGCATAATAAACGTTTGTCTTAATAAAACTTGACGCAGTAAAATTATGCGAAATGATAATTTGACCAAATGAATAAAATGCGAAATGAAAACTTGCTAAAGTTTCATTTGGGAAATGAAACTGATGCCATAAATTTATTGGGAAGTAAAATTTGGCGAAAAATACTTTGGCTAAACGGCGGTATCCCCTACGGTAGACTCGAACGATATGCACACCAAATGAATGAGCGTAAAAAAATAGTTGATCTGAGACGACAACATATGGGCGGAAAATTCGTATTATAGAGCAGCATCAATATAAAAATTATTAAATTCAACAATGGCGTTGCTAAGTAAACATGTCAATGTCATCATTGTTGTGTTAGTGTCACAAGCAAGTTTTCATTGTGAACTGTTATGGCCGGTTCACATTATTTTAGTGTTTAGGAGAGTGCTATAATACAATTAGAGAGGCAAGTGCATTAGTACATTACTAGACATTCGAGTGAACGTTTATATTTCTTCCAGTAGAGTGTTACTTCGTCGATGTCGCGAAATATGCGCTATCCTACTCAAAATACTATGAGTTTTAATGGAACACATAAGTAAGTTTGATAATTCGAGTTAATGAAAACAACACGCACCCGTCACGAGTCACTTGCGCACTCTCCTAAAGTTCTCACTAAATTTTTAGTTTATACACAGATAACTAACGAGGATAGTAACGCGCGCAGGTGTTACTGGATAGAACAATAGAAACTAATTCTATTTTGATTCTAATTGAAAGGCAACTAGAACCGTACTTTACCGTCAAACGTACTAAAGCAAGTGGCGCTTACACGTTTCTACAAAAGCACTCTCCTTAAGAAAGAAAGAAATTAAGAAAGAAAGAAAGAAAAAAAGAAAATTTATTTATTTGATACTCAAAACAAAACAAAAAAACACACACACACAGAATGATACAGAATATTACAATAATAATAAAAAAACACAGAAAGCATAAAAAGCGTAAAAAAAAATAAACTGTACAACATGAAAATAATAATTTACGTTTACAAATTTACATTTACATACAGGCACATACATTGCTTCTGGCCCCACACGAGGATACCCTGTGTCGTGGGAACCAGAAACAGCGACGTCACAAACATGTAAACATCCAAGACCTGGGATATTTTTTTTGTCCCCAGCCGGGATTCGAACCCGGGACCTCTCGCGTGGTAGTCAGATGCGCTAACCACTACGCCACAGAGGTCGTTAAAGGTTGAGCCCCCAAAATGGGCCCGATTCAGCATAATGTTGCAACAGAGTGTAAAGTAAAGCACTCTCCTAAACACTAAGATAATCTAAACCGGCCCTTTGATCTAATTTGTTAACTTCATGGTGAATACCGTGGCATCCAAAAAGGTTATTATAATCTGTGCCAACTGAGAAGGTGATGAAGAAAAACATGTGGTCAATACAAAACTAAGAGCTGTAAAGCCAAAGAGAGGGAGCTGTTTTTAGTTGATTAGCCAAGTGAATTCTATGTACGTCTCATACGTCATTAGATTCACTAGCTGTTAACTAAATTCAATGCTGATAAGTTTATGAAGGAAGCTCATTTAGTAATTTGTGATGAGGTACCTATGACAAAGTTATGATAAGTATCCGATTTTCGCCTTGCATTCCTTCGTGAGTAGCCAGAACATGTCCAAAAGAGCAAGATTGGCTATCCGTAATAGTGTGCTGGTTCCAATACTGATGTAAGCATGGTAGCGAGATTTGGGTATGGCAAAAGAATCATGAAAGTAGGATTAGTGCAGTACAAATGAGATCCTTAAGAAATATGTGTGGTGTTACTTTGAATGACAGAATACGCAATAGTGTGATCAGAGACCGAGGATGTAGAGAAAGAGGATGTAGTAAGTGACTAGAATTGAAAAAAGGAATGTTGCGTTGGTTTGGAGATGTGGAGAGGATGAACGAAGAAAGACTGACAAAGCAAATATATCGGGCGAATGTGAGTGGAAGGGCCGGTAAGGGACGCCCCAGTTGGACATACTTCGACCAAATAGGGCATGTATTAGCAAAGGGCAAGATGAAAAGTACCCGAAACCGATGTGGGTACATGCAACGACTAATGGATGTCGATGAAGCGAAAGTGATTTGTCAGGATAGTGGCAGGTGACAGTCCGTGGTCCGTGGTGTGAGCTTATGTATCTGAATGTATTAAGATATTTACATCTACTGGTGGTTGATAAATACAGAGGCGTCACCATATAAAAAAACATAGTGGAATATTATTTTGCGTCTACATTTTACCCGAGCGAAGCCGGGTTTTCGTCTAGTTTCAATAAATTCAGTGACTGGTTGCGTTTATTACGTGCTACAGCTCGGGTACATCAAGCTGCAGCAATTTTTGGTAAAGTTTTGGCGTCTATTCGTAATTCTAAATCAAATGGCAATGTTTTACGTTCTCGCCACCCATCAACGTCTACAACCCTGTTACCCTTAAACGGTGATCTAATC
Organism: Yponomeuta plumbellus; assembly: GCA_947310845.1. Classification (NCBI taxonomy): domain Eukaryota; kingdom Metazoa; phylum Arthropoda; class Insecta; order Lepidoptera; family Yponomeutidae; genus Yponomeuta; species Yponomeuta plumbellus. Next base: position 2,967,567 of record OX371203.1, read on the forward strand.
AAAGCCGCTGAAAGGCACATTTTCCAGCAAACACAGTTGGACAGCTTTTCTGAAGAATTTCACTGCATTCTCAACTCGAAGCCAATCCCATCTAACAGTCGTCTCGTCAAACTGTCTCCCACCCTAGGAGAAGATAAGTTGCTGCACCTGGCTGGAAGAATCAAATCCGCAGAAGAAATTGATCCCAGCACGCGATTTCCGGTTTTACTCGACGGCCGTCACCCAGTTGTGCGATTACTGGTAGAATCCTACCATCGACGGGCTGGTCATGCAAACCATGAGCTGGTGATCAATGAAATCAGGCAGAGATTTTGGCTCTTGAGACTTAGAGACACAGTAAGATCCGTAGCAGCGCGATGCAAAATATGCAGGATCAGAAAAGCATTGCCGATGAGCCCTATAACTGGAGATCTTCCCCGTCCAAGGTTGTCTCATCATCAACGGCCCGTTACGTTTACGGGCATTGACTACTTTGGACCTGTCACAGTCACCATTGGGCGCCGCCATGAAAAGCGTTATGTCGCTCTACTAACATGCCTCACGTACAGGATTATGCAGCAACTAAAGGAATCAAATGGAGTTTCATCCCGCCAGCAGCGCCTAGGTTTGGAGGATCTTGGGAGCGATTAGTGCGGACTGTGAAGGTGGCCTTAAAAGCGACACTTACCCAAAGAGCTCCAAAAGAGGAAACACTAGTAACATTACTGGCCGAGGCTGAAGCGATAGTTAATTCACGCCCTTTGACTCACGTGTCTACAGATCCTGAAGACCCAACAACTCTCACACCATTTCATTTTCTAATCGGCACCTCATCAAACCAACTCCTTCCTCGATGCCTTGATGATCGTGACCTAATTCTTTGAGTTGAATCGAGGAAAGCTTTGCGTCTTGCGGATCATTTCTGGACAAGGGTGGACGACGTTGTTACAGCAGGGGGTACGCTACTTAAGTAGTATAAGGACTCAAGAAAATTATGAAAATGCTAATGATCATTACAAAGAGTTATTCGAAGTGGTGTCGGGTAGTTTTAAAAAGATTTTTAAATTGCGCCATCTAAAAAGCAAGGACAATAGAGTAGGATTCAGTGAATGGGCTACGTCAGGTATTCGAAAGAGCAGAGACACACTTTATGATTTATATGACAAAAAGACTTATACATATGACGCCAACTTCATACAGTACGTAAAAAATATTCAAAATTATTTAAGGCCGTCTGCCATAAAGCTAAATGCGATCATATAAAAGGTAAAATCCTACAATCACCGAATAAAGTAAAAACAATTTGGACCATAATAAATAGAGAAACGGGTAAAGCAAAGTTAGGAGACCGAGATATTTCACTTAAGATTGATGACAAAATAATAACATCAAATGAAGGTATCGCTGCAGCTTTCGAACAGTTCTTCACTAATGTCCCAATCATAACTACAGCTCCGTTAGACTCGTCACCTGATCGTGCGGCGACATTATTAAGGGACAATGTCCCCGCATGCGAACACGATTTTACGTTTAATTACATAGAGCCCCATGACATTGTTAAGAATTTTAAATTATTAAATCTTAAAAAAACCGAGGACTTATGGGGTATGTCAGTAACAATAGTTAGTTCAGTGATAAATATCCTAGCTTTGCCGTTAGCACAGATTTTCAATAAATGCGTAGATGAAGGAGCATTTCCAGACCTCATGAAATATAGTAGGTTAGTACCCTTATTTAAAAGCGGTGATAAACAAGATCCAACAAATTTTAGACCCGTTTCAGTCCTACCAGTATTAAGTAAAATATTTGAAAGAATTATGTTAGATCAATTACTTACTCATTTCAATAATTACGAACTCCTCCATAGTCAGCAGTTCGGTTTCATTAAAGGGCGGAATACAACAGACGCTGGAGTCATGTTAGTTAAACATATTTTCAGTGCGTGGGAGGATCATAATGATGCGATAGGAGTATTTTGTGATCTGTCAAAGGCATTCGATTGTGTAGACCACAAAACATTACTCTCAAAGTTCAAACACTATGGAATAAAAAAATTAAGTCTAGATCTTTTAAAATCATATTTAGAAGGAAGGGTTCAAAAAGCAGAAATAAATCGTATTAAATCGTCAGGCTCACTTGTAAAAATGGGAGTCCCGCAGGGATCTATCTTAGGGCCGTTCCTTTTCCTAGTCTATGTAAATGATTTACCGTTTTTGGTACAAAAAATGTGTAAGATAGTGCTATATGCTGATGACACGTCACTTGTTTTTAAAATAAAGAGACAGGAAAGTAATCTTGCCGAAGCAAATAATGCTCTCTCGCACGTTCTAGATTGGTTTACAGTAAATAATCTATTGTTAAATTCAAAAAAGACAAAATGTGTGAAATTTGCCCTACCTAACGTAAAATTAGTTGAAAAGAACATTGTAATTGAAAATAATAAGCTAGAATTTGTTGAAGATACTGTATTTTTCGGCATCACAATCGATGCCAAACTACAATGGGGTCCACATATTATAAAATTGGCACATAGACTAAGCTCCGCAGCATATGCCGTGAAAAGAATCCGAGAACTTACTGACGTTGCAACTGCTAGGCTTGTTTATTTTAGTTACTTCCATAGTATTATGTCCTATGGTATAATACTATGGGGCCGGGCAGCAGACATTGAGACTATCTTCATCTTGCAGAAGAGAGCGATCCGATTTATTTACAAGCTAGGTAGTAGGGACTCGCTAAGAGATTTTTTCAAAGAAACTAACATCTTAACAGTTGCAAGCCAATACATTTATGAAAATATTATGTACGTTCGGAAAAATAATAAGGACTTCGAAACTCTTGGTAGCCATCATAACGTTAATACTAGGAATAAACATAAATTGTCATTTCCACGATTTAGACTTGCAAAAGTTAATACTTCCTTTATGGGGCACTGTATAAGGTTCTACAACAAGATACCCCAAGATATATTAGAGTTACCCCCAACGCGATTTAAGAATTGTGTTAAGCACACTCTTTGCAAAAAAGCTTATTATACAATCAACGATTATTTAGAAGACAAGGGCATATGGCATTAAATAGTAGTTTAATATTAAATTAAATCAGAGGATAAATGTGTCTAGTGTTCAACACATCCAAGATATTATTTTGTATGTTTTATTTGTATTAGCTTTAAGGTGATTTGAGAAAAGATGGTCAGAGTGGAGTTTTTTTTTCGCTGCCTTTTTCTCCACTACAGACGGCCCCAAGGCAGCGGCTAACGTTATACATAACTGTATGTACATTGACATTCAACAAGCAGAATGTAAATTCTTTACGTTGAAATAAATTCTTGATTCTGATTCTGATTCTGATTCTGATTCTTAAGTTTTGGTTGACCTGGGCTATTTGAACTAATTGGTGCAGTGCTGCACGAGGGGCAGGATGTGGCGAACTCCTCGCTGTCTCCTTAGCTTTTTTATATCGTTTTTGAAGACTGATATTTTATACGTCACCTTTTGGTTCTGTTTTGAAATTCGTTTTTTTGTTGTCAATCACTTAGTGTGTTTCTGTCCATGTATACTTAATAATCCATTAAAATCATAATATCGCGAGGATTTCTACTCTTTTATTATCATTCATACGGTCCACCAGGCTTCCATCGTTTTCACATGGGTTTGAGTTGGACAGAACGTGAAGAACTAGAGTGACTGAGTTTGATAGAACTTTGATCTATAGATTTTATATAATATGGTTTTGAGTTTGATAGAGATTTTGTCTATGAATTTTATGTATGTTTTTGAGTTTGATACAACTTGAAGAACTAAAGTGAGTTTGATAGAACTTTAATCTATGGATTTTATCTATTTTTTAAACGGAATTGTGACTATGTCAATGCCAGACGTAGAAAAAAGATGAGTACCTAAAAGTTACTTTCAAGTTTTCTTCACTTCTCACGTGCATGGGTTTCACACACATAAGCTCACGACTGTATCCCAGAGGGGTACACAGAGACCAGGGACTGCCACTGGCCACAATCCTGACAAATCACTTTCGCTTCCTCGACATTCATTGGTCGTTGCATGCACGTACGCCGGTTTCGGTTTTTAACTAAATAAATTGTTGATTTATTTACATTTCATCAGAAAGCAACGATCTTCCATAATAAATACCTTGGTTCAAAGTGGCGTCCGCGACCTTTCCACTGCCGGTTTTGGGGTCAATGCTTAACGGGGGGCATGAAAGCCCCGCGGTAAGTAAACACGGGGTATAAAGAGACCCCAGGCGGGCCGTTTCCGGCACCGAAACGCGTTCGCTTTTACGGCTGTGTATCTCCTTATAACTTTTACAAGTCTGTTTCTTACGTAGCCTCTATTTGAAATATTAAAGAGACTAAAGATTATTTAATATTGACTTTATTTCGGATACACTTAGAGCCATCGCAAACAGGGCGACTTGTCGCCGCGTCTAGTCGCCGCGTCCGACGCGACGTTGTCATTTGCTTCTGGCGTCTTGTCGTCGCGACTCTGACGCCAAGTGGAGATTCGAACAAAATATATGAAAATTGACGGCCGTAGCCAGTCGTCGCGTCTAGTCACCGAGCTGTCGCCTGTCGCGTGTCGCTAGTGTGCGCCTAGGCTTACTTGACTTTTCGTAAGACTGACTGCGACCAGGGGTCAATTACGTAAGTCCTTCAGTGTATGGAGTTGTCTGATTTGCATCGCTCGTAGCCCCAGCCGCTTGAGTGATCTTAAACAATCACGAAGGTTAAGCAACATAGGATACGTTCAGTGCATGGATGGGTGACCATCTGTGACTAACGCTAGTGGCATTTGTCTGAGCGGTTTCGTGTTTTGCAAGGCACGTTAAGCCAAGTCAGAGGCCTTAGGGCGGCTTGAAAACTTCTGACAGTAAGACCAGCCAATATAGTCTTACAAGCTTACATCAATCCGGGCTAAGCCTCTGTGGTGGAGTATGGCCTGTACCTTCCTCAGGGAAGAGACCCATGCCCCTAGGTGGGGATATAATGGGTTGATAATGAACAAAAAAAACTGACAAATGTTTGTATATTTTGACACTTCAGAGTTGTCTAAATGCCCAACGCGATAGAGTGGAAAATTACGTAATACAAGGGCAAGTTTCGCTCTGGAATTTAATAAAGTAAATAATGCGTAGTGTTTACGAAAGTTTTAGTTCAATGATTATTTACATGACAAAGACGTCAGTGCGCGGAGTTACTCCATGAAATCCCTTAATACAATAATTATTAGGGTGTCATAAGAACATTTCAAGCCTTAACCAGGCATTTTTCCATTGATTTTGGACTTTTTTTTAAAGCGATAAGGTATAAAAACAGGTGTGATTTAGAAAACCATAGCCTAATTGAAAGTTATTAATATAAAGGCCTGCGGTAAATGCATAAACATGACATAACATAAACATTTACATACAGGCACATTTCTTCTGGCCCCACACTAGGATACTGTTTCGTGGGAATCAAAAACAGCGAGATCTCAAACATGTAAACATCCAAGATCTGGGGGTTTTTGTGTCCCCAGCCGGGATTCGAACCCGGACCTTTCACACGGTAGGCAGATGCGCTAACCGCTGCGTCACAGAGACCGTCGACCCGAAACAACCCGCCATCTGTCTCTACCTTTTTGTGCAAGTTTTGCTTTGTCCCATTTCCTTTTGCGAGATTTTCTTATTGCGATCGAGAGTGGTATCTAATCTCTTTAAACGAGCAATTCTTGTATATATGGTTTCTGTTTTGTTTTGTTTTGTTTCTGGTTCTCACGGCACAGGGTATCCTAGTGTGGGGCCAGAAGCAATGTATGTGTCTGTATGTAAATGTTATGTAATGTTATATATTTATATATAATCAGAATCTCGGAAACGGCTCCAACGATTTTCACGAAATTTTGTAGGCAGATGCGTTCGGGGGCGTTTAATTGATCTAACTAGGTTACATTTTTAGAAAACGTTGTTTTATCCGTGTTTTAAGGCAATTGAAATTTGCTATAATAACATACAGAGGTAATTTCGCATCTATCTGCAAGGTTGGGATAGTCCTGACGTGAAAACTGGCGACCCGTTTCGGGCCGATTTCAAGAGACCTGGTTCGAGTCATGATTTTTTTTTTCCAAGTTATTTTTTTTGTTGATAAAGGATTATTTACATTATATATTACATATTTTATATTACAAAAAAAGTACCGAGCAAAGCTCGGTCACCCAGGTACTATCCATTAACTGTCGTCCTAAAGTTTTTTGTGTCAAGGCAACTTATCATTTGTAAAGTTGAGCCAAAGGGTTAAATACATGCTCGCAAAGAAGCTCGGTCACCCAGGTACTTAAAATAAAATAAGAACCCGATTCGTAAAAGTTTCAGACAAGCCTTAGAAGAAGAAGAACACACATTTATTACAGACTACTTAAGACATTGAGAGCCGGTTTCTGAGTTGAAAATTTCACTAAGTAAATACTTAAGTAGCGTTCCGTCACTCACTTTTCTGAGAAATTTGGTGAGATAGCACGAGTACGTTACTAAGCGAAATTCTCAATTCAGAAGCTGGTCCTAAGACACTACAAAACAGAGTACTTAACAAAACATTTACAAGTCCTTCTGCTGCAATAGGTAGTTGACTCACTGATGACGTTCTGTCACGCTCTTTTCTGAGAAATTTCACGAGACAACACTACAGTTAAGTAAGTAGTTACTTAGCGAAAATTCTCAATTCAAATATCGGCCCTCAGCATACTGCCGAGGGTATTACTCTTCAGCACTTATTTTTAGTCAGTGCCTGTGCTATGAGCATGAGTGGAATTATGAATGGAAGCATGTGTGCACCAGGGATTTGAGGTTTTTTAATCTTACAATCACTCACCAAACTCTTGAAAAGCTGCAGGTGACTCAGAAGGCTATGTTGGGTATGTCACTCTGATATCGGATGATAAACACCGAAATCCGAAGAAGAACGAAAGTTCCTTTTTACTGTTCCGTTCCCAAAGGGTACGTTCCGTCGGCCCGTCTGTCGCCAGGCTGTATTCCATGAAGCGTGATAGTTGACAGTTGAAATTTTCACAATTTCCTTAGGCGTCCACCGATTTCCCTAACGAAAGCTCGTCCGTCATCCCCCCAAACTCCCATTGTTTCCACAGCCAGTGGGACGAGCAAACTAACACATAAACACACTAATTATATCATAATATAATTATATTATACTTACACATATAATAAAATACACAGCTTCCTCTGAAGTCATCAGCTTCGGCCATAATTATGTAATTAGGCTCACATCGGTCGCGGTTTGACAGTTCTCCCTGCCCTCGGCCCAAAATAATGTCCGGCCACAATTAACCAACCACTAAAACAACAGCATTAAATTGAAAAACCGCCCCGTCCGTTTACTGGCCGGCCCCCAAAGCGTACAGCACGAAGGCACAGACTTATAGGTCTTAAAACACGAATCTAAAATAACAGTGTTCAACTGTTCGGTCCACTATTATAATAACTACTCCCTGTTTGCGAGTTGTAAAGGAATGCTTCGGCTGCTACTCGAGATTTGTACGTCTACGGGAAGAAATTGCGACTTTGAGCTGATGTTACATGATTCAGCGTCTTGCGACTTCTAATTAGATTGACCGTTGCATTTAATGATATGATTTAGGCTTAATTTACACTAGATGGGTTACAGAGAAATACAGCCATTATATTATTACGTATTAACTTTCCACTCTATTAGGTTAAGCATTTAGACACTCGAAAGAGTCAAAATAAGAATGTACATGTGACAGTTCGGAGTAGGACTATGTAACAGTGTGACAAAAGGTGGTGTGACATACCGGGAACAAAAGGGCTAAATCAGACAACTCCATACAGTGGAGTCGTACGTTATTGCAGCCCAGAGCATAGAAAAAGTAAATTACATCGGTAACAGCGCCATCTGTTGAAATCGATGTAAACCAAATATGCATTAGCTTTGACATTGATAGCAATGTCGTGATGATTACATGTAACGCCACTAGATGGCGAGAGCGGTCTTTAAACAAAAGTGATCTGGACATAGATATCTGAATATTATGTCTGTGGTTCTGGTCTATTTATTGTACTTAATGTATGGGAATTAATATTCTCCCAATTCGACATATACTGTTATTTATAATTCCATAATATTCTCAATTAAAACAACTGTATTGATTTTTTTTGTAGTAAGTTTTTTTTGTCTCAAGCCATACCTGCATGGTGTGTTTTTTTATTTGGTGTGAAGCTGCTCTTCAAAAACCAGCGCTGTTTTGAATAGAAAAAGCAAACGCTGAAAGACATCCTGTAAGCATGTCTGTGGCAATAAATCATTCAATCATTTATTCCATACATACATCTACATAATCTCCCGCCTGTATCCCAGAAGGGTAGGCAGAGACCAAAGACTGCCACCTGCCACGATCCTGACAAATCACTTTCGCTTCATCGACATTCATTAGCCGTTGCATTCAAGCACGTCGGTCGTCGGCATTTGAGGTGTTGTTGTTGTTGTTGTTGTTGTTACACGTCATTCATTCCATCATTCAATAACCCACGAAATACCCCAAGTAGTCTACCCCAGTTAAATTCGCTTTCCATTTGTTTGGGCCGCCTGTAACTCATTATTAATATCTGGGCTATTTGCATATAATGAGCGAGTGGGGGCCGAAATGTGCTCGCAGCCAGTTAACGCTTTTACGAGCTAAAGCCTTGGCCACACGTCAGCCCGTACGGCTTCTGAGCACCCAAGTGCACCTACAGGGTGTCCCAAAACTGTACCGAGCGGAAGTTCAAGAAATAAGACTTTTATTAGGATTGTCGCAGAAACACAATGTAGACACAAGTACAGTTGACAGCACATCATGGTATACACCCATGCACTCTAATCCGTTGCATTACGGGCGACTTTTCAACTAAAATGTGAAGATTGACGTGCTGTCGACTGTACGAAATAAGCAAAATACACAAAAGTCACCTAAACAAGAAAAAGTGCTTATGGCAACACAGGTATAATCCACTTGTCTACACTTGGCATTTTTTTCAGACTTTAAACGACAATAAATCAAAAACCTTTAGCGGTAGAAAACTCGAAACAGTTTACAAATTTAGTGCTAGCTAGTATACAAAATTTGCAAATGGTATTGAATTTTCTACCGCTTTGTTTTTTAATTCAGTGTCGTTTAAAGTAAAAAAAAGTGCCAAGTATAGATAAATGGATTATAATATTCTTATGTTTCCTTTTTTTTTGTGATTTTTCTTCTTTTTTTACGACCTCTGTGGCGCAGCGGTTAGCGCATCTGCCTACCATGCAAGAGGTTTGAATCCCGGGTGAGGACGAAAACAAATAACCCCAGGTTTTGGATGTTTAAATGTTTGTGATGTCGCTGTTTCTGGTTCCCACGACACAGGGTATCCTAGTGTGGGCCCTGCGGCCAGAAGCAATGTATATGCTTGTATGTAAATGTTTGTGTTTATAAGTTGGCGAAACTGATAGTCGCTCTCTCTGTGTGACCGAATACCATGGCGTTTGTTGTGTTACGAATAAATAAATAAATTATCTGATTCCTAGTGCTGTCTACAGTCCACTACACGAAACCACCTTCAGAAATCAGAAATCAGAAATCAAAAATTTATTTCAACGTAAAGAATTTACATTCTGCTTGTTGAATGTCAATGCACATACAGTTATGTATAATGTTATTGTGTTAATGCCTTGAGCCATCGTTTCAGAATTGTCTGGGTTGGGTTTGTGGGGCAAAAAGCTGTAAGCGAGTCTGATACCTTTGTGGTGCTTTTATATACAGGGCGACCCACAAAATAGTGTCAAGTGGAAGTCCAGAGATAGGGCACTTCTAGGGGACCCGAATCACCTCCATAATTCTATGTTCCGCGATTTTCTTGACCTGCAAGTCATTATTAGCCACAGAGCCATGAATTATTAAGATACATGTTTTTTTTTTTCAAAATAGGTGAATAGTGTGCCTTCCAGACACAAACTCAACTGTGGGCTAAACTGATATAATAGCGCCATTAAAAAAATATATTATAAAGTTAGTTAAAATTTATAAATTTTTAAAATATTTGAGGACTCGAAACTACGAAAAATCGCGGAGTGATGGGAGTGATTCGGGTACCCCTAGGGGAGCTCTATCTCTGGACTACCGCTTGACACAATTTTTTGGCACACCCTATATATTATATTTACACTAATTTCAACTATCAGTATGCTACTGATCATGCTGTGTGAGCTGCATATGGGTTGCAGACTTGCAGCCTAGTTCATGAGTGAGCTCCCTCAGGAAAGAGACCAGTACGCCTCGGTGGGGACATAATGGGTTGATGATGATGTGTCTTGTTGGTATAATAAAACGTTTTCTTCACCTTCAAAATCAACAGACAACCTGCTGTGCTTCGAGTTTCAAACTTCACCGACGGTCTTTCTTTAATTACCTTCTAGATGAAACCGGCAGTTTTACGGTCCTTTCCAGCCGGAGGGTGTTTTCTCAAATGAGTTTTATGACAACTTTACGTCCAATTAGGTTATTTATTTTTTATGATTTACGGGTGCAGCAAGTTTTACGGTCTCTTCGAGTACCTCCGGAAGTTGTTTCGAACCTTGGGATCTGCACGGATTCAGTTAAGCTTTTAGGTGCTCCATGCAGGACGGGAATGGGGGTCAGCGCTGAGGGTTCACACCCTCAACCATGTGATAGCGCTCTCGTTATTGCAAAAAAGCTTATTATAAAATCAACGATTATTTAGAAGACAAGGACGTTTGGCATTAAATAGTAGTTTAATATTACATTTAATCAGACGTTAAATGTGTATAGTGTTCAACACATCCAAGAGTTTTTTTTTAAGTTTGTAATTTAGACTAAAACTGTTTTGAAAAGAATAAATGTGGAGTTGCTTTGTTAGTTTCCTCTCCATGTAATCTATTAATTGTGAAACTAACAACATTGACGTTCATAAAGTAAATGTTCTATTTGGATTATGAATAAAATATTTGAATTGAATTGAATTGAATTATTCTCGGCGTTTTTTTTGTCTCCTCTCTTTCCTTCTCTTCTTCTGTCTGCGTCTCTTTAAAAAAATCGGTTATTACTCGACAATAATCAAGATCAGTGGCATAGCTAGGCGTGGGCAAAGTTGGCCCTAGCCCACGGCCTCGCACTTAAAGGGGCCTCGCGAGGCCTCTTTAAATGTGATGCCACTAAACTTAAAGTCCCCGTTTATAATAAAAAATAAATATTCTATTCGGTGCTGTTCAATCCAGCCACACCCCCGTATCTCAAAAGGCGCTTCGCATTTTTGAGTGATACGCACAATCGCACTTCACGATCCGAACAGAATCGATTGCTGAAGACACCAAGTCACTCGACGAGGTTCTTCAGCAATTCTTTCTCTATCACAGCTGTGCGCCTGTGGAACGATCTACCTCTGGTTGTAAGATCTCCTTCCCTCGCAATATTTAAGAGCAGAGTCATCATCAACCCATTATGTCCCCACCGAGGGGCACGAGTCTCTTCCCTGAGGAAGGTATAGGCCATACTCCACCACGGGGGCCCAGTCCGGATTGGTACAGAAGAGCAGAGTACAGAAACATTATTTTTCCCTAATTTAAGCATGTGTTTCCTTTTCTTTTCTCTAGTATTATGTAGGTATATGTTTTCTATCATCTCCTCCATCCATATTATATTATTTTTATTCATGTATGTTTATTCTATACTTATTTAATATTTATGTACCGTTTATGTATGTGTATTAGATATAGAAATATCTTGTTTAATATTGTCTAGTTGCACCGACTACCCGTAATTTAGCTTCTTTATCTTTTTCCATCAACGGTTGACTGGAAGAAATTACTTTTAGTAATAAGGCCGCCAATTGTACTGTACTATGCTATTGTCAAATTTCATGTGTAATTCCTGGTGTACATACAATAAAGAATATTCTATCTATCTATCTATCTAACACTTAAAAAATATTGGCAACACTCGTCACTCAAAACTTTTCCGCCACACCAGCCATCAGTTCTCATTTTATTGTTATTGCCGTATCAAATCAACGCTCTTGGAATTGAAAGTCATGTCACGTGACCCCATCATGTAACTGTAATTGAACTATAATGCTCTAACAGAATCGAGGGCCAAGTCATACATCTGTGGCGAGCACATGTCAATTCTGCGCGCGCACTATAAACTCCAACATTCCTGTATCGCGCAAGCAAGGTTTACACATGACTTATAATACGTAAATGGGTTAATCAACTATTCTTTGTACTAAACAAGAGCGGAAAAATTTAGTTTTTCCTAAAAATAATAATCGAAAATATAAATTATTTTACAGCACATTTTAAAGATTAGTGAATAAAGTTGTAGATAAGATAACGCGTAGTGCACTTTTTTAATTTTTAAAGTGACATTTTGTTAAATATACAGAAACTATGACAGTATTTGGTCCTCTGCGTTACCGACTATATGAGTACAATTTAGGTAACAAAAACATAAACAATATTTGAATTAACGTTTTTATTGAGTACAACTAGCATCAGTCTTGTACATTAAAGGCTTACATTTCAAATTCTTTTGATATAACTATCATAATCATGTGGTATTGTGTCTCTTAAGTTACTTTATAGTTTTTATAATATCGTTTTTTAAAATAAATCAAGAACCTTCGTATTTTTTAATTGGAAGTCTATATAAAACAAAGTGTTCATTATTAATGCCTTAGTTATAAACTTTTTCAGCAACAAAATAACTAATTATTTTTTTCATTTTTTTAATTTGAAGACCTTAGGGACATTGTTGTAACGTAAGAGACATTCCTGGTAACTTAAGAGACTAACTAAGAAATAATATACATAACACCGCTTTCCAGTGTCAAATGCACACTATCACATTTTGTTGTCAATTTGTTGTTGATGTCATTTTGTTGTTAAATTGAGTCTTCATGTTATATGCGTGTTTTTTTAATAATTTTAATTCTTTGTAAAATCTTTATGTCATTTCTGTTGTATCTATTTCTTTGTCTTCTTTATCGTCTTTGAAAGCTTTATGTTCCATCTTTTACATATTTTTCTTCTTTTCTGACCCACCCGCTGTAAGTAACTTTGCCTTCTATCGTTTCTTTATTAAGAGATGGTTGTTTGTTGCAGCACTTCTCACAAGATCCATACATGCAATCCTTATTGGAAACACTGCAGACGGTCTCCAATATCAATTGACTGAGATCATGTGTTTTTAGGACTTGATTCTTCTTCAGCGCTATCGCTTTCTTGTAGAGACACATTTCTCGGCCAGACACCGACGGCGATTTGACATTCTAGGGCTTATTTTTGGTAAAGTAAAAATAAGAATTATGTCATCAGGGTATTCTTTTTGAAAGGTTTTGTGGAGGTTTTTCATGGTATTCCTTATTTTGAGTTGTGTCCTAAAGATATCTTATCCTTGTTTTTAGTGACTGTCTCTTTCTTTTCGGCTGTCATTCGTGACTGTTTTTGCTTGCAAGAGTGTTTTTTTTAATACTTGGCAAACGTGTTCTTACTGTGCCTTTAATTCCAAGAGCATCTTGCACCATTGTCTTCTTTAGGCGACAATTTTTAAGTTGGGATGTGAAAATATCTCTTTCAACATTCTTTTGTCTTTGTATCGCCTCAAACTTTTGTATCTTTGATTGATAGCATTGCTCAATACTTTGTTTTCCTTCTCTTCATGTTCTTTAGGTCTTAAGTCATTTTCTAATCTATTTTTCATTCTTTCGTACCTTTTCTTAAGAAACTAGTATTTCTCATATTTTTTCTTGAGTTGTTCCTTTTCAGATTCCAACTTTTTGTTTTTTCTATATGGCTTAGATCGGTCTCTTCGTACAGTCTTCCTTCCCCTTGATTTTGTACTTTCATTACGGCATGCAGATAGGTGCAGCTGAAGCACAATCTTGGTTTTGTAGTAGTCTTTGAGCTTCATTTTGAACATAGGGCGGTATCAGTGATTGAGGAGGAGTTTCATTTATCACGTTGGTAAGATCTCTTAGACGTTGGCGTTGAGCTCTTTTTTGAAGTTTCCAAATTACTCTTGCGTTATTCTTTTCTTTTCGTGTTAGGGAAATTAAATTTTTTTCTTGTGATAATTTTCTCTCTGTTGTCTTTTAACTTCTTCATATTTTATCTTATCCTGTTTCAGTCTCTTCTTCAGTCAGTTTCTTTCTCTATATCTTTTTCGCACTATCACAACCTGTAAATGTTTCATCATTACCTAGGTTAGTTGGAAGAGAATGCTAAGTAGCATTAAGCTCGCCTATGTGCAAAACTTGTGTTTTATTGCAAGAAAGAATTTTAATAGAGAATAATAATAACAATAAATACATTACATATTTGGAATTGATTAATATATGACTAAATGTGGAAAAGTTACACAGTTACAGTGAAATGTCCACTGTGATACTAGCTAAGTCTCTTGTGTTACCATTTAGGTAACGTAGTTGACGAGTAACAGAGGAGACGAATTACCATGAAAATTTTACCAAGTGATTTCTAAATCAATTTCAAAGCAAAATTGTACATATGTACTGTACTAGAATAATTTGCAATAATAATAAACAAGAATTTGTTAAAAAAGTCTAGACAATACCTGATTTTTCGCAGTCACACTGGAGACACGGAATTAACACACGCTAGTCGGAGCGCACTTTGTGACCGACTAGCCGGCACGTGGCAACCAAACTAGATGGCGGATGCTTGCAACGTAACTTTTAGGAACCTAAAGCCGTAAACAATCACAACTAACGCCATCTCCTATGAAAGATTTGAACTTTTTACACAGTTACGTGGGGGACAATATTTTAATCGAACTCCGTGGGACAAAATTTTAAAATAATTTATAATCTATATCATAATATATTTTATTATCCTTGTCAATATCAAATATTATAATTATTAACTACTACTATTTAACATATATTTTGTCTGTTTCAAAGCAAACTGTAATAAAATATTCGCTTTGGAAGTTTGCGAAGTGGCTGAAGGGACAGCTCGAATTTGTATGGCGTGGAAACATTGTCCCCTAAGTTACAGTAAAAATAGTAAAACATTCTTAATTAAACTAATATCGGTCACTGAAAAACTTTAAACCAATGATCTAAGAATCCTTTGAAGTAAAAATACTATCCTAAAATTACCTCCTTTAAAATAAATTAATTTTGTTTTTACTGGGACGCACTTTAGTACAAAGAATTTACCCAAATACAACGTCCAAGTTCAGTTCAGTGCTTCGCAAGGCACGTTAAGCAGTTGGTGCCGGGTGCCGTCGATAGATGGCAGACGTTAAGCCAAGTCAGAGGGTTCAAGGCGGCTCGAAAACTTCTGACAGTAAGACCAGCCACTAGTCTTACAAGCCTCCACCAATCCGGATTTGGCCACCGTGGTGGAGTATGGCTTATACCTTCCTCAGGGAAGAGACCCGTGCCCCTTGGTGGGGACATGATGGGTTGATGATGATGATGATGACAACGTCCAACAAACCGCAGTTGGACCGGCCGTCCCCAGGCATACGATCTGCCTGGCGGGAATTTTCCCTTTATTTTTTTTTTATTTTTTTATGAGCACGATCACCCGCTCTTCCCTATACATCCATAAGTCAAGGCAGCTTACATTGGTTATACACCTTTGTCTTGTGACGCTCGCTCAGGCATTTTGGACGCTAAAATATACAGCGCCACCAAGTTATCTGTTCAGGTGGGCAAAATTGTAACTAATTGTAAATCCTGTTACCCATTTTATGTTTTGTTTATTCACTTACTAAGACTTATAGATATGTTTGCACTAAAATTAAAAGACGGGTCTTTGACTTAAAATATTCTCATTTTTCTAGGTAAATTTCTTAATATGTACTACTAAATTCTCCACTAGCGCCGCTATCAACTGAACAGATAAGATGGTGGCACTGTAGTTCAGTTTCCCGAACGCTGCCACCAATACCTACCACTAACAATCACTTCTACGTTTCTAAAGCATCTAAAGCATAGGTTCTGCCTCGTAGGTCGAGCCGTTAAGGCGCTCAGCTTCTAAGAAAGAGGTCGTGGATTCTATTCCCTCTGGGGGCCGCCGTACATTTGTACAAATGTCCTCAGTCTGGGTGTTTTTCCATGTTGCCTGGTTTTCATAGCATAGGGTATCTTTTTTTTTTATTAAAAACTGACCAACTTCGTGTATCCTAGTTGGGATTATGTGAAGTGATTCTATTGTGTGGGAGATATTATAAATAATTATTTCTTTATTTTTTTATATAAACGGCCTATTATATTAAACGTCGCCCCGAATGTTCAGCTCATGCTTGCGAAAGAGGAAGTTTGAACTAGCGAACAGCCGATAACTTGTCCTTAACAAGTTAGAGGTATGAGCGGCGTTCGTTGTCCTCACCAACTTACGAGTAGTTCCACTTTATCTTGACCGTCCGAACAAGACATCCAGTCTTGTTGAGAGGTGTTTAAGGACAAACGTCAATAAAGGCTATTCCATACGGTTCCAGTAAAATTAACACAATTATAAACATTACTATCGCTCGTAATCCCCGTTGAGTGGTCTTAAACGATCACGAAGGTTAAGCAACATACGGCGCGTTCAGTGCATGGATAGGTGACCGTCTATGGACTAACGCTGGTGGCATTTTACCGAACGGTTTCGTGCTTCGTAAGGCACGTTGAGCAGTTGGTGCCGGCTGCCGTCGATAGAAGGCGGTCGTTAAGCCACGTTACAGGCCTTAGAGCGGCTTGAAAAGTTCTGACAGTAAAGACCAGCCACTAGTCTTATAAGCCTCCACCAATCCGGACTTGGCCCCCGTGGTGGAGTATGGTCTGTACCTTCCTCAGGGAAGAGACCCGTGCCCCTCGGTGGGGTCATAAAAATAAAAAAAAACAGTACTATCAACTTTTATTAGCTAATTATTATTCCACCCTATAGGTACACTGCTCTCTGTAGCAGCGCTTTAGAGGCCGTTTGGTTAACTGTAGCCTCTAGTAGGCATCTAGAGGCTTAGCGATCGGGGGCTTTGTCCAAAGGCGTGTTTGAGAGCTATCTGTAGAGATCTTCAGACCGGGCCCCGTAGAGATGTCACACTTGACTTGCCGACAGTAAGCTCATAATTTTAGTGGTGTGCTAATCTTATCGATAAATTTTTAGATTTTTAATAAACCAATCTGAATTAGCTTGATCTCTTCCAACAACCTAAGTAGTAAATAATTTAGTTAAAGTAATTTTGAACAAATTTTTTCCAGGCAATAATTTTGTTGATAATATTAATTTTATTTATTTAGGTATTAGGAGAAAATACAGGCGCAGATAAAGAACATTCCATGGTTTGCAATATAGGGTATTAACTTATCTCGTTAAATATACTTAGAGCAGATAGTGTAGAATCTAGAGGCGCTTGCTATTGCCTAAAGCCCACACAAAAAAAGAAAAAACACTTACTAAAGACAAATAGTTATATGCCACTCAACAGGTTAGAAAGTCACATTGTTATTTTACTAGAATAGTATACAGAGTACAGTAAGATATATACCATAGGGTGTTATTTAAATAGTTAGCATAGTATTGCTATTTTTGTGAGCAGAAAAATATAATCTGTGAGCAGAAATACCTAATTGATCAGCAACTCCGGGCCAGCAAACATTTCAAAATCAATCATCAATTTATGGCATCCTGGATGGCTGTAATTATTTTTATACAGCATATTAATTATATGAACTGCAATGAGCTGCTCCTGTTTAATAAAATTTTGGTAAGCATTCAGAGTGTAAGCAAAATAAATTAATTTTGTGCTACATATATAAACGTAGCAAAAATACTTTACTTGTTATGCAAAAAATGGACAAATTTCTTACAAAGATTATTTAATTTATTTACTCTCTGAGTGGATGTGTTTGTTAAGGTATGTTTTATTATTAATAGAAGTGTAATTTTTTTTTATTCTTATAAAAAATAATTCAGATAAATTAAAAAAAACTAAGACAATTAAGTAGGTACTTAAACTTTAATTAAAGACATAGCAAACATTTTCTGCACTTGCTCCGCCCACTTTTAACGTACATTGCCGATGTTTCAACAAAAATGCAATCTAATTAGTTATTTTGCTCACCATGTTTTAAATACGTATACCAATCAAATACACTGCTTATAGACATGTTTTATCTGCTGATCAATTAGAAATCTTGCTGATCAAGTAGTTATTTTGCGGGACTGAATGTTTATTATGCCAACTCATATTATTGTATGCTGCCTATTTATGATTTATTTTTTTACCATTATCAAAATTATTTGCGGAACCAGGATTGCTGCCTGATTTATTTTTATTGCAATCAAAATCTTTGTATGCTGACCAAATTACTTAAATGCTGTTTTTTGTGGCTGACCAAATCTTATAATAGGCTAGTTTCCTAAAAAAATGTAATTAGTCCGTATTTTAGATTATAAAAAAATATTGGATACGTATTTTTTCTTTTTTCGATTAAACAAAAAATAACAAAGATATAGCCCATTGAAGTTACGTGTGACGTCACTCAGTGCTGCATTTTGTAGTACGTATTTTTTTGTTTAATTGAAAAAAGAAAAAATACCTATCCAATATTTTTTATAATCTAAAATACGGACTAAATAGAATTAAATTATTTTGACCCTGGAAACTACCCTATTGCTAACCATTTTAATTACTTCTCTATACCATATTATTACCATATTACGAAAGAGAAGTAATTAAAATGGTTAGCAATTATATAATTTGGTCAGCAACAAAAAACAGCATTTAAGTAATTTGGTCAGCATACAAAGATTTTGTTTGCAATAAAAAAAAAATAAGGCAGCAATCCTGGTTCCGCAAATAATTTTGAAAATGGCAAAAAATTAAATCATAAATAGGCAGCTTACAATAATATGAGGTGGCATAATCTAACCTGCTGTATTGGGTGGAAAACCTGTAAGGGCGGGGTTTTTTAAGCAATAATAAGCATTCAGTCCGCAAAATAACTACTTGATCAGCAAGATTCTAATTGATCAGCAGATAAAACATGTCTATAAGCAGTGTATTTGATTGGTATGCATATTTAAAACATGGTGAGCAAAATAACTAATTAGATTGCGTTTTTGTTGAAACATCGGCAATGTACGTTAAAAGTGGGCGGAGCAAGTGCAGAAAATTTTCGTCATGTCTTTAATTATAGTTTAAGTACTTAGTACCTACTTAATTGTATTAGTTTTTTTTTATTTATCTGAATTATTTTTTATAAGAATAAAAAAAAATTGACACTTCTATAAATAATAAAACATACCTAAACAAACACATCCACTCAGAGAGTAAATAAATTAAATAATCTTTGTAAGAAATGCGTCCATTTTTCGCATGACAAGTACAGTATTTTTGCTACGTTTATATATGAATGCTTTCTGAATGCTCACCAAAATTTTATTAAACAGGAGCAGCTCATTGCAGTTCATATAATTAATATGCTGTATAAAAATAATTACAGCGATCCATAATGACATAAATTGATGATTGATTTTGAAATGTTTGCTGGCCTTGAGTTGCTGATCAATTAGCTATTTCTGCTCACAGATTATATTTTTCTGCTCACAAAAATAGCAATACTATGCTAGCCATTTAAATAACACCCATTACGAAATATTACACTAGTCTAGTTTTAGCGATCTTTTGATTCGTAAGCTTTACGTGATACACTAGATCTCTACCGTTAACCCTACTCTGAATGTTTTTGTTTATTTGTTACCTGTTTTACATACCTGGAAAGTAAAATTAAGCAATATCTGAAATTGTATCAAATTCAGCTTAACAATCCTTTTGATTTTAAAGATCTAATCGACCGACCATAAAAATATTTTTAATTGTTTCTTTCACGATCAGTAGCCAACGAGTTAATAGACAGGCTTTATTGGATTACTTGTGGTATGCATTACATTTTATTTATTATGATCTATTGACAACCGGCGTAATAACACATTATCCTGTAGAGATTTCAACTCGCCTTCTACATACGAGTATAACGATTTAAGTTACATAGCCCGACCTCATAACAATAGAAACCCGTTTGATACTTCGGGAACGAATTTCCAAAAACCGACCTAACTAACTACCTTTTTCTAAACGAGAGTTCGTTTAGAAAAAAGGTAAGCACATCGGAACAATTCTTCAAGTCAACTAGCTTCCACTCGGACATCAAACGGCAATAGCTCATTGGTACGAGCATACATGATAACTTCTTCCAATATGTAGGTAATTAATTATAGGCTGGTTTCTGAATTGTAATTTCACGTAAGTAAATACTTAAATAACGTTCTATCACGCTCTTTTCTGAGAAATTTGACGAGACAACACTAAAGTTAAGTAATGTATGTGCCTGTATGTTGTTTTAAGTAACTACTTAAAATAACATAACATAACATAACATTTACATACAGCTATTAGCGAAATTCTCAATTCAGGAATCGGCCGTATGCATCTTGTTGAGTTAAACTTAAATTTAGGCAAAACTCAAAGTTTAGCTGCGTGTATCCCATTTTTCTGTTAATTTAACGTTTTAATTTCAACATGAGTCTCATAATAGCTTCGGCATGATTAAAAAAAACCAGTAGCATTTAAGCGAAGTTACAGGCATAAGAACATACATCAAAATCTTTGCTATTGATTCTGGAAACTTTATACAGTTGACCTTGTCAAGATGATGCTCTTTTTGTAAGTATCTGCTTCAATATACTAGTGAAGTCTGGTGTTGTTATTTACACCAAACAAGCCATGTAAGATGTTGTCTTCTTCTTCGTTGACCTGCTCAGCATTCGACTGTAATAATACAATATAGCTCTCTTTTTTTCCCTGGATTTTTTCCAGTTATTCGTCCGTGATTTTTATTCGATTGCATATTCTGTTAGGCTAAGTCCAGAAAACCTGTTACAATAAAAAAAGGTAATAGTTGATTTAGCAAATCACTCTTACTTCTGATGTAGCTTTCGAATGCCCATTTTAAGAAGCTTTTCTATATAAAACTACAACTTGACAGCGTGATTCAAAGATAATCTCAAAGGTAACACAATCTAGGAGTGCCTGTCTGCGTTTGTTACACCATCTTTTTTTTTAAATAATACGCGGGAAATTAACTTTTAGTGTCCATTAACTTAATGTAAATAATTTCAGTGTCAGAGCAGGAAGACAAAACCCTTTGCAGTTGTACCGTGAAATAGCTCTGTTTAGACGTTCCTTCGTCCGCCTGCCTGCACGACGAATCCATTCCATTAGTTTTAGAAATAGGGATGGGACTTGCCGGAAGTGAGTTAACCTACAGAATTCTCTACTCTATGCAGTTTTAATTTAGAGGAAGGGTCATTATCAATCTAAGTACCCACTCCGAGAAAACAGCCTATGGTCTATTTCATAGCGAGTTACTTTGTCATTATTTTCCAATAAGTATTGAAAATGTGCCTGGTTAAAAAGTTACCCTCTTTAAATTCAACTTGCTTGCCCTAAAATGGTATCTCTCATATTTAGGGGTTCTCACTGCCTAATTTTAACCGACTTCAAAAGAAGGGAGGTTCTTGACTCCTTGGGATATTTTTTATGAATGTTGCCCTATTACTCGAGACGCATGATTGATTCGGATTTTTTTAATGCAAAGGAAAACTTTACATGTAGTCTCATAGTAACCATGTCAGGATGTGATGATGGGATTCTGGAGACGAAAATCTCAAATTTTAACATTAACATACACATTTACATACATTGCTTCTGGTTCCACACTAGGATACCCGGTGTCGTGGGAACCAGAAACAGCGACGTCACAAACATGTAAACATCCAATACCTGGGTTTTTTTTTCGTCCCCAGCCGGGATTTGAACCCAGGACCTCTCGCATGGTAGTCAGATTCGCTAACCGCTGCGCCACAGAGGTCGTCATTTTAAAAGCATACTTGAAGTTATTTGGAAGTTTTTTATAAGGGCTCATGCATTTGCTATCGAAAAACACAATCTCGCGGAGTCGTGTCAAAAAATTGTAAAAAAAAACAAAATACAAAAAATAAAAACCTACTTTATAACATTATAGCACTAAAACAGGGAAATAATTTAAACGGATATGACTTAAGTTCGTTGTTTCAGCTTATGATTTCATTATAACAGTGTGTTTAAGATTCGTGATATCATCACAAGTATAAGTCTTTATACATCGCTTTCGACATTCGAGATGCCCATCATCCTAGAGAAAGTTCATCGATACATTTCCATCGATCTTCGGCTCACCCCTATAGCACCAATTCTGTTAATGTAGACGTCGACGACTTTTTACTGTTCGCTGATGGCATGCTTTATTGAGTCCGATGTACATGGGATTAACGACTTTAATACATAAACGTCAAGACGCAAAATTCCGTGCATTTCTTTCCGGAACGAAATTGGCGACGAAAATTGGAGCCAAAATATGTGAGGTACTTTAGTTTTAAAGGGTTAGGCCATCGTAAAGTGATCCTTAAATTTACGTTCGTTAAGAGCCGAAGTTAAGCACTAGGGTTTGAGTGCTAGTGAAATCTTGTAATGAGTTTAGTGTATTTTTCTTTTCCTAGAAATTGGGCGAGCGTAAAATAGAAATAAGAACAAAAGTTTTATCCGTAAATGCTACTTATTCTATTTTAAAGTTATTTGTAGAGTTGGAGACGCCTTGTTTTACGGGTGAAAATAAAATATTTCTCAAATAATTCCACTTGTCTCATATCGAGGAATAACTTGTTTGAACTAAAATTTTCAAGTTACGTATGTTACTTAATATCATGTTATTGTGTTACTAAGTCACTTATGTTATTATTATGTTCTACGTTGTAGTTTATGTACTACATAATTATGTTAATAAATTAGTTTATGCAGTGTATCTAATCTAACTCTTTAAACGAGCAATTCTTGTATATTTATATATATTTATATATAATCAGAATCTCGGAAACGGCTCCAACGATTTTCACGAAATTTTGTAAGCAGATGCTTTCGGGGGCGTTTAATTGGTTTAACTAGGTTACATTTTTAGAAAACGTTGTTTTATCGGTGTTTTAAGGCAATTGAAATTTGCTATAATAACATACAGAGGTAAATTTCGCGTCTATCTGCAAGGTTGGGATAGTCCTGACGAAAAAAACGGGCGACCCGTTTCGGGCCGATTTCAAGAGACCCGGTTCGAGTCATGATGTTTTTTTTCCAAGTTCTTTTTTTTTGTTGGTTTTCCAATTTAGTTGGATTAAAATTAAAATTGGATTATTTTAATTCTATATTACATATTTTATGTTACAAAAAAAGTACCGAGAAAAGCTCGGTCACCCAGGTACTTATAATTAATATAATATTTACGTTTATAATCAGAAACTCAAATTTTGTTTCAACGTAAATAATTTAATTTCTTTTACTTTAGCTTTTTCTTATTTTGTAAAGAGAGATTAAATTAAACCACTTTTATAAGTCACTGTCACTTCTAGCGGAAGTCTGGTTACCCGTAATGTAGGTTAAGGGACCAGGCACTATCTTTGTACACTTTTATGACAATAAAGTTTTTTGTATTTGTATTGTATTGTACTTTTGTGAGCACTACACATTATGAATGGTTTTTAGGATACACTTTCTGACTGAGACTCAGTCAGAGACGAGTAACCAACGACGCGAGCTCCATCTCTGCTCACCATGATTAAGCTCTGCGAATCGGAGCGACCCTTGCTCGGAGTGTTTGTAAATGATTTCGCCTCAGAACCAAACAGACACTTTGAAAACAATGGAAATACATAGATGTTTTTGAAAAAAAATTGCTGTAACCACCCTTCACTAAGTTCTTCGTCATCATCATCATCATCAACCCATCATGTCCCCACCGAGGGGCACGGGTCTCTTCACTGCTGAAGGTACAGGCCATACTCCACCACGGGGGCCAATTCCGGATTGGTGGAGGCTTGAAAGACTAGTTGCTGGCCTTACTGTCAGAAGTTTTCAAGCCGCCCTAAGGCCTCTGAGCAGCCGGCACCAACTGCTTAACGTGCCTTGGAAAGCACGGAACCGCTCGGAAAAATGCCACTAGCGTTAGTCATAGACGGTGACCCATCCATGGACTCAACGCGCCGTATGTTGCTTAACCTTAGTGATGGTTTAAGATCACACAGGCAATCCAGGCTACGAGCGATTCTTACTAGGTTCTTAAAAACTGAAAATAACAGTCTATTTTCTTCAAATCTGTGTGTGCGACCATTTCAACCTGTAGAGGCAGTTAAAGAGTCTCCGAAAGAGGCATTACTTATATTTCATGACTGCCTCGTTGTTCTAGTCGTTAAGGCACTTAAGACAGAGGTCGTCCGTTCGATTCCCACTGGTGGACGGCGTCGACGGCGTCGTTACTGCAATTGGGTATTTGACAGGATGTCAAAGGAGTTAGTTTTAAAACGGAATTTTGTATGAAAACACTTGCTTGTGACGTCACATTTCAGAGCACTCTTTTTATGTTTCATCTATTTAAAAATTGTAAATGATTAAAAGAAATACATTTTCCGAATCATTTTGTAATTTTTATTTTAATCGAGCATCTCAAATAATTTATTGTTGGTAGTGTCAAATACCGTATTTTATTCAAAAATATTTATTTACACTGTTTTCAAAATGTCTGTTTGGTTCTGAGGCGAAATCATTTACAAACAGACCAAGCAAGGGTCGTTCTGATTAGCAGAGCTTAATCATGGTGAGCAGGAGACAAAGCTCGCGTCGTTGGTCGGACACAATCTATCAATGCATTGTAGTTCAATGACAACTGGATGAACTTGGCGATTTAGTTTCATTGCCGATTCAAGTCTATGCGCGCACGCATAATATGAAACAACCTGGGCGTCAATGGTATGAAAAAACACGTGACGTGACCCGCGCGTGTATCTGTCATCGAACTATAATGCACTAATAGAATCGAGGCCTTGGTCTAATGATTGTGTTGTGTGAAAGTTCTTATGTTGTTTAATATGTCTTGTGTATCATGTTTATATAATCTACAACCTCTTTCCAATAAATATCTTCCGGCACTACCCCATCCATTATCCTCATCAACAAAGGTTAGCTGGAAGAAAATACTTTTTAGTATTAAGCTCGCCTATGTACTATATTTTTATTGTGCAATAAAGAATTTTCATTCATTCATTCATTACTATTATATGAACAGGACTGAACCATTCCAACAGCGCGCTAACTTAACTGCATTTCCTTCGCATTTCAGCACAAGGTTTTGTTCCATATTTCACGCTCTCCAAAAACAGCACTTTAGCCCCGAAACTTATTAAAAGCTAACCTGAAAACTAAATGAACGCTGGACAGCGTAAAAGATGTGCTGCGAGCAACTCTCGACCTTATTCCGAGGGAAAAAAGAGCCCACTGGTTGTAAATCAAAACATCTGGGTGTAAGTGGTTGGAGGAGAGAAAAAGTGTAGCTCAGTGAGGATGTCGGGGACCGCGTTCATCTTCTTTGTGGTTTTAGTACAGGGTTTTATGTTGCTAGGACTTACTAAAGAATATTTTGTTTCAATGACAAAGAGACATAGAGAAAATACAAGTTTGCTTCTTAACATAACACAACATTCACATACAGGTACATACACTGCCTCCGGTACCACACTAGGTACCCTGTGTCGTAGGAACCAGAAACAGCGACGTCACAAACATGTAAACATCCAAGACCTGGGTTTTTTTGTCCCTTAACAGCCCCTTTTGTCCCTTAATTGATTTGTTTACTAATACGTGGAAAACCAACAGCTTAGACTACGTCATCATCAACCCATTATGTCTCCACCGAGGGTCACGGGTCATTGAGGAAGGTATAGGCCATACTCCACCACCTGGGCCAACTCCGTATTGGTGGTGGCGCGTATTGGCTGGTCTTACTGTCAGAAGTTTTCAAGTCACCCCGGCATCTGACTTATGTTAACGACTGCCATCTATCGACGGCAGGCGGCACCAACTGCTTATCGTGCCTTGCGAAGCACGGCTACATAATAACTTTGAAATAATAACTATAAAGCAAATTACAGGTTTTCACTAATAAACCACAGATTGATACAGTTATGTTTTACAAATACTTATGTTAACCGCCACCGAAGATTAATATATTAAATGACGTTGTAAGTTTTAAGTATGTCGTCTGTAAACTGAGATGTCAGAAGTGCTTTAATGGACGATACACTCGAATTAAAATTACAAATTATAAAAATATTTAAGGGCGTTTTTGCATCCAAATGCGACGGTTCACCTACTGTTAACTTTATCGCGACTATATCTAAACCACAGAAAGGTGTTATATCTTTAGCTATGCTGGCAGCAAATTGGCGAATTGGGGACCTATTCCAACAAAATCACACACACAACTGTTGGGCAAAAAGGTTTGCTAACTAATAAATAAGTTCCGAGAACTGCGGAAAACAATAAGTACAGGCAAGACATTTGTATTCTTTGGAATAGAGGCTTTCCATTGTACGCCACAGCTACAAGCTTATACTTGATGTAATTGGTTCATTAACTCATTGCCAATCAATATTGTGCTAATTTCAGTTCATAGACATTCTGGTTTTCCGCCTTAGGAGAGGACGAGTGTCTCCAATGCCCAGTAGACGAGTTTTTGCAAATGAATAAATAACAAGTAAAGCGAGGTAACAGTCCATATGAATCGTGTTATCATCATTAATCCATTATGTCCCCATTCGAGGGGCACGGTTCTCTTCCCTGAGGAAGATTTAGGCCATACTCTACTTAGAGGCCAAGTCCGCATTGGTGGAGGCTTGTAAAACTAGTGGCTGGTCTTACGTTCTTGACCAGCCACTAGTCACTAGACGGCCTCCAGCGCTGCATTTATCACGGCTGAAAGCCAAGCATCATTAGGCATAAAAAAACACTGTTAAGTGCAAATAATTGCCTAGATAAAAAACAAATTTAGGTTATACAGTCAAGTTACAGTGCATATCGAGCTAAAGCTAATCCAGAATTGGGCACTGTGACAGTCGATTCATCACTTTATTCACGGTTCGGTATGGGCGCGATATGAGACGGCCTCCAGCGCCGCATTTATCACGGCACAAAGCCATGCGGCAAAAACTGGACCACAGCCGTGGTCTGCCTTCAAGGTCGGGCTTAGCGGCGAGCGGGGCGGGAAGCGGGGGGATAAGCAGTCTATTCAGGGCGTGATTACAATACAGTATGTACATGCTGGGTTCCTTTGAGACAGACTGTATGTGGGGTGTGGGGTATGCTGTGAAAGCGACGGAAGGTTGACAGTGTTCTGTCAGGGGTCACCACTATAGGGAAGAGCGGGTAATCGTCATCATCATCATTCAGCCACGAGAAGTCGAGAAGTCCACTTCTCGTCCTAGGCCTCCTCCATGGATTTCCAAAAAGACCGGTTCGAAGCGGCTTGCATCCAGCGTCTTCCAGCCACTTGGACGAGATCTTCTGTCCATCTTGTGGCTGGTCGTTCTACGCTGCGCTTACCGATTATGTGGTCTCCATTCGAGAACTGTGAAGAGAGAGTTTTTTAGCTGATATTGCACACGTTTTATTGTTATTACATTATTTTAACGGTCTTTGCAATGAAAGGGTGAAAGGGGGTAGAGTCAGTAAAAAATAATGAACATTCAATGTGTTAACAAAAGTTTCTTGTATTGATGAATATAACCAATCGGCAATCGGCGGTAGAGACGGCTACGTCGCCTGTCACGTACCCCCGCCAATAGGCCTCAAAAAATTACTTCTGCGCATTCAAGGTCAGCGCGCTTAACTTGTGATGCTTTGTATACTTTCTTATACAGAAATGTTAACTCATGCCTGTATCACCACTTGCCGTGAAAACAAACCAACCTCCTTCGCTCAACAATCATTAGTCGCTGCGTGTACGGACACCCATTTAGGGTAATTTTCGTCCTGCGGTAGCTTTATTTTCTCTGAAAAAAATATGCAATAAATATTTAAAGAATAAAGAATATGTACAGTCGACAGCACATCATCCTATACACCCGTGCACTCTACCCATTACGGGTCATTTTGCAACTAAAATGTGAAGGTAGACATTCTGTCGACTGTACATATTCTGTTTATTTGTCTATCTCTGTCACTGGTGCAGGTTCTTGCTCAATAATGGAGTGGTGGGAAAAAATGTACCGCAAATTCTGAGCCTCGGAGCAGAACGTGTCCACAATTAATTGCTTTCACATCGTGTACTGCGTTATTTTTCGTCTCTTGTGTATCGTACAATGTCTGTGTTTTTCTTCTAAAAAGTTCTATAGGTATCATCATAGATCATGGTAGATCATGTTTGTGACGTCGCTGTTTCTGGTTCCCACGACACAGGGTATCCTAGTGTGGGGCCAGAAGCAATGTATGTGCCTTTATGTAAATGTTATGTTATGTTATAATCCATTTATCTATACTTGGCATTTTTTTCAGACTTCATATGAAACTAAATCAAAAACCTTTAGCGGTAAAAAACTCGAAACAGTCAAATTTAGTGCTAGCTAGTACTAAATTTGCAAACGGTATCGAATTTTCTACCGCTAAAGGTTTTTAATTCAGTGTCGTTTAAAGTCCAATTAAAATGCCAAGTATAGATAAATGGATTATACATAATTATCATTCTGATTGGCTAGAGCAGTGTGTTCCAATGTTTTTGAAGACGCGACCCCCTTTACAAGTGAAAAGTTCTAGTGACCCCCAAGGCTTCAAAGTAATTTCAAAGGTGATGTAGTGAGAACCTAAAGCCAAATCCTTTCTACCAAGTACTAAGCACAGGTACTCAAAGGAAACAAATGAGTGCAACCAGTCTCATTTTAAGTTGCATTTTACTTTTACCTGGCTGGCAACCGCGACCCCCTGAGCAAGACGTCTCATTTATAGGTCGCGACCCCTAGGGGGTCGCGACCTATAAATTGAAAAACACTGGTCTAGATGATCGTCTTATCTTATCCTATCTTGTCTTTTTAATCTAATCTTTTCTTTTTTGATGAGCCCTTTTCAGAGCGAGTTTAAAAAAATTGTACAATAAAAGCAGTAAAATTAGTACAGCACAGTAAAAACCTCCTTTGATCGATAGACAGCGCTGAAGCAACCCCTATCAGGGCGGACCCAGTGGGATCGAATCCGCGACCTCTGTTTCAGTAATCAGTCAGTTTTGGTTCAGGACCCCTTTTTTGGATGTGTTTTGCGATTAATGAACGTTTGTGAAACGAAAAAAGTTTGTCTAAATCAGGGCAAGCAACATACGGCGCGTTCAGTCCATGGATGGGCCGCTGTCTATGACTAACGCTAGTGGCATTTTTCTGAGCGGTTCCGTGCTTTGCAACGCACGTTAAGCAGTTGGTGCCGGCTGCCGTCAATAGATGGCAGTCGTTAAGCCAAGTCAGAGGCCTTGGCGGCTTGTAAACTTCTGACAGTAAGACTAGCCACTAGACTTACAAGCCTCCGCCAATCCGGACTTGGCCCCCGTGGTGGAGTATGGCCTATACCTTCTTCAGGAAAGAGACCCGTGCCGCTCGGTGGGGACATAATGGGATGATGATGATGATGAGGGCAAGCTCGTCTCTACCTACCCCTACGGGATACAGGCGTGAGCTTACGTAATCTAAAGTTGTACCTTCCTATGCCTTGTATAAGGTGCTGATTACACAAACCCAAAGTTGGCTTGTCGCCTCAAAATGTAGATCTCTTTCTTATCAACGGGCAACTTTATTCGTACGTCATGAAGCTTTGTGTTTTGCGAAGTTATTTTCTTTGCACTTTTGGCTGTGAGTTGGCGTGCCAAAGGTTTTCGGCTATCCAGTTGTTCTAGTTAGAAGGCTACATATGACGCAGGGATTGCCTGTATAATACGCTAGTTGCCGTAAAAAATGTAATTAGTCCGTCTTTTAGATTATTCAAAAATAAGGGACACGTATTTTTTTATTTGTAAATTAGACCAAAAATGACAAAGATATAGCCCATTAAAGTTACGTGTGACGTCACGCCGTGCTGCATTTTTTAGCACGGAGTGATGTCACACGTAACTTTAATGGGCTATATCTTTTTTATTTTTTGTTTAATCGAAAAAAGACAAAATATGTGTCAAATATTTTTTTATAATCTAAAATACGGAATAAAGAATATTCTATTCTATTTTATTCTATTCTATTCTATTATATACGGACTAAATATATTTTAATTATTTTGACCCTGGAAACTACCCTATTTGACATCCATTTCCAAGACATTAAAGCTTATTTTTGAGCTAAAACTTTCGTAAGCACAAGACATTAACTTTCATTTATTAACTTTATTCCGGATACACTCACTTGAATTTTTGTCGGAAGAGTGCGACCAGGTTTCGCTCCGATTCGCAGAGCTTAATCATGGTGAGCAGAGACGGAGCTCGCATTGTCGGTTGCTCGTCTCTGAAAAGTCAAGTACCTACTTGTATCTAATCTAATCTCTTTAAACGAGCAATTCTTGTATATTACATAATCAGAATCTTGGAAACGGCTCCAACGATTTTCACGAAATTTTGTAGGCAGATGCTTTCGGGGCGTTTAATTGATCTAACTAGGTTACATTTTTAGAAAACGTTGTTTTATCCGTGTTTTAGGGCAATTGAAATTTGCTAAAATAACATACAGAGGTAAATTTCGCGTTTACCTGCAAGGTTGGGATAGTTCTGACGGGAAAACGGGCGACCCGTTTCGGGCCGATTTCAAGAGACGCGGTTCGAGTCATGATGTTTTTTTTCCAAGTTCTTTTATTTGTTGAAAAAGGATTATTTTTATTTTATATTACAAAAATACCGAGCAAAGCTCGGTCACCCAGGTACTGAAAGTTTATGCGTAGAAAGGCCGGTGAGTTTTGGCCAAGGGAGATATATGTCGCTCAAATAAGGGATGAATCATCATCAACCCATTATGTCTACACCGAGGGGCACGGGTCTCTTCCCTGAGGAAGGTATAGGCTATACTCCACCACAGGGGCTAAGTCCGGATTCGTGGAGGCTTGTAAGACTAGTGGCTGGTCTTACTGCCAGAAGTTTTCAAGCCGCCCTGAGGCCTCTGACTTGGCTTAACGACTGCCATCTATCGACGGCAGCCGGCACCAACTGCTTAACGTGCCTTGCGAAGCACGGAACCGCTCGGAAAAATGCCACTAGCGTTAGTCATAGACGGTGACCCATCCATGGACTGAACGCGCCGTATGTTGCTTAACCTTAGTGATCGTTTAAGATCACTCAGGCAGCCCAGGCTACGAGCGATTCAGGGATGTAATACGAGTAGTAAAACGTGAAATAAAAAGTGTGTCAAGTGCCAGTGGGACTAACGCACGTAGGGTTCCATATCATTAGCACTTTTGGGGCAAAAAATGTCATCTATTGTATGTATGGGAGCCGTCGTAAATAATATTTTTATTTTCATTTCATATATTATTTTTCGAGTGAATTTACAATTTTATATTCTGTGAATAGTTCAATCGTCTGCGGTGGTCACTTGTTTACGGATGGACAGACAGACATGGCAAGGGAGTGGTACAACACCACCGGCGTCTCATTTGAAAAGTCGTGGGTTTGAATCCCAACATGAACTAATAACTTTGCTTATTTTGTTAATCAGTTATATTTAAATTGTAACTCAATATAAAAAAAATTCATACGCATGTACCTACCTAACAATAATTTAATGATTATACCTAAGTTAATGCCAATGTATTAAATGAAGAGCGGGGTTTCCTGGCACAAGCGTTTACACACTAAGGGCCGGTTTTTCAATAGTCAGATAAAACTTAACTGGAGAATAAAACTGATGTTGTCACTGTCTTGTCGTATGATTTGGACAGTGACAGCATTCAATTTATTCTCCAGTTAAGTTTTATCTGACTATTGAAAAATTGGCCCTTAATAGGAAGTCCCCACCACAAAATAAAAATATTTTTTTTACGTACACTTACATTGAAGTTGCAATACTTCTCGCTGTAAAATCGTAAGGAAACCTCTGAGGGGCTTTCGATTGCCATTACGCGATGGGCACGCGTGCTAATTAAGCCCATACTCTCTCAGAGAGGGCCTATGCCCTGCAATAGAACGTAACGTAACGTAACGTAACGTAACGACTACATAAAAAAAAGAGAGCTTGGCCAGTTTAACCGCAATTCCCTCACGAGCATTTTGTTAACCAAAAAAAGTCCGGAAAAAGTTCATAACGAAATGAAACAGGAAAACGGCAAACATGTTCAATTCGTCGATGCTCGGTCGTAGGGTGTTTAACAGGGTTATTTTCAAAATAGCAACATTACAATTTAGATGGAAACTATGGTTTATCTGGGCACAATCTCAGATACGAAAAGAATACTTTTTTTGTCGCGAGAAAAAAAGCAGACACATAAAATATTTACAAGGTACGAGTGTATAACAGTATAATCTAACTTAGCGGTAGATCGTTAATCTCGGAGTTAATCGACTTTACAATACACTGAATCGTCATACCAAGGAGAATAATTCTCCTTGGTCATACTAAACAATGAATTTTAAGTAGTCCTTGTTAGACATAAGAAGGCTTTTGATTTAGTAGGTAATTAAATTGGATTTTATTAAAAACCAATGCACTTTTCTTGTGTATGGAAATGTCAAAAGAGAAAGAAAAAAAAAGGTGGTGTCCAATTTTTATTTACATTTGTACAAACAAAATTTGAATCATTTAAAAATCACCTTAGACGACTGTGCCGTCCAGTTACTATAAAGAGGAATCGCTACATTAGTAACATAGTAGTTTTATTATTTTATGAAATAGGTAGGTATTAAAATACTAGTTTTCTTATCTGGAAACATTATTTTCAGCACGTCCCCAGCCGGATTTTAAAAGTCAGATTTCCACACGCCTTCCTAAACACTCACAAAGTTGCGAAGTCGCCGCGTCTTCAGCCATTACATTAGCGTCCGAAAACTTGCCGGGACCGTTCCTTTCGGCCTCCTAAACATGATTAATGTAATTTTAATGGCACATTGTTTAGAAGGCGATATCATGCGAAAACTCGGCGCTAGAGTGAGAAAGTGTAGAAGGATAGGTCATGTGTTTTGCGCTATACTAGAGCCATTACAAACGTGCGAACCAAGTCGTAAAAGTGCGAGCGAGAGTTCCGATATGCCTGATATGCCTCTTATATGTGTGAGAGAGAGGTCTGATACAAATGTTTATGACTCAGTTCGCACGTTTGTAATGGCTCAAGTATAGTTCGTTTGGTTGGCTGGTATGAATTTGATAAGCAGATTATTGTAATATAATATCCGGATCGCTCATAGTCCGGCTGCCTGAGCGATCTTAAACGATCATAAGCAACCTCGGGCACGTTCAGTGCATGGATGGGTGACCGTTCTATGACCAACGCTAGTGCCATTTGTTCCGAGCGGTCCCGTGCTTCGCAAGGCACGTTAAGCAGTTGGTGCTGGCTGCCGTCGACGGATGGCAGTCGTTAAGCCAAGTCAGAGGCCTTCGGGCGGCTTGAAAAAGTTCTGACAGTAAAACCACTAGTCTTACAAGGCTTCACCAATCCGGACTTGGCCCCCGTGGTGAAGTATGGCCTATATCTTCCTCAGGGAAGAGACCTCTGCCCCTCGGTGGGGATGTAATGGGTTGATGATGAATATAGTCAAAAAAGCAAATCAATTTGAAAACCTACTAAGTTATCTACTTTTTTAAAGACAGTAAACAAATCCGTTCTTCTGTTTATTGGTTATCTGTTTAGCTCTGTGACTCCGGACATCTTTATATTAATGGCACGAGATAAAGAGCGTCTATGGATTTATGATGTCCTGATACTTTTTAAAGCACACTTTGGACGTTAATGGTCGTTATTCTGACAGTTAAGTCATTAAGTGACAGTCTTCCTCAACGCTAAAATCTCACTGAAAAGTTTACAAAGTCTATAGAGATTTGATTTACTGATCTAGCTATGTTTTAATTTTCGTCGATTATACCTTATTATCGTGGGCTCGATCCCCACTAAGGGCCGCCGCACATTTGGACAAATGGCCTCAGTCTGCGTATACACGGATATTACAAGCATGGGAATACTCCCATGCTTGTAATATCCTTGCCTGGTTACTATAGCACAGGGTATCCTAGTTGGGACCAGGGGGTGCAATTACGTAAGATTCAACTGTATGGAGTCGTCTGATTTAGTCCTTTTGTTCCCATTATGTCACACCACCTTATGTCACACGTTACATTCTGGTACTTTTTACCCAGTAGGTATCTCATACTCCTACTCCGAACTGTCTTATACTCTTATGTCTCCGAGTTGTCTAAATGCTTACCCCGATAGAATGGGAAGTTCATATAACTGTAATTGAACTATCATACACTAAGAGAATCCAGGCCGAGGTATGACGCTAAATACGGAAATCTCATCTAAGTACTAACTACTATAAAAGCGTCATAAGCCTAGAGCAGAGGCTCCCAAACTATTTTTCTCGAGGGCCATTTTCAAAGTTTTACTATTTTCAGTAGACCCCCTGCTGTTACATTTCTACTGTATTCCCAAAACTCCTAAAAATATCACCCTAAATTTGGGTTGTTAAGAAGAAAAGAAAGTAACGAACACATTTTCTTCTGTCTTATTTATTAAAAATAATAGGTACTTGTGGTTATATTAAATCATAAACATTTATTATTACAAACAATCAACAATTATTCACGTACGTACCTACATAGGTAAATCCAAGCCAACATTGTTGTTCTTTATTATGGAAACCAGAAAATTTTTCGTTGACCGCCCCTTGCAACTTGTGTACCCCTGTTTTCTTTTCACATCTACGTGGACCCCTGTGTCATCTCCTAGGGATCCCTGGGGGTCCCCCTGGACCACTTTGGGAACCTATGGCCCAGAGCGACCAAATTGAACTGTACCACAAGAAGTTTAAAAAATACAGAAAGAAACTCTAGCGAGGTAAGCAAAGCACCTTAATTTCCGGTTAGTACCATCCAACTATCAACTAATCAGGCTTCTGGTGACCCTATTTTTCATACTTTCAGTACAAGCGGCGCGGCGGTGGCTGACACCGCCGTGAGAGAGGAAAAATTGTAGTTTTTTGTCTTTTTTAAGAATTAATTGGAAAAAGCTGGAACTTTTGAAATGAACTTGGTTTCTATTCTCTGAAAAAAATTGTCTGCTTTACGTAAGGAAATGTTATTGTGGAAGTCACTGAGTACAACTTATATTTCTTTTTAAAGTGTCAAGTAGGCAACTAAGCAAAGAAAAATATTTTAGAACAATACGGTATTTGACACTATCAACAATAAATTATTTGAGATTCTCGATTAAAACAAAAATTACAAAATGATTCGGAAAATGTATTTCTTTTCATCATTTACTAATTATTACAATTTTTAAATAGATGAAACATAAAAAGAGTGCTCTGAAATGTGACGTCACAAGCAAGTATTTTCACACAAAATTCGGTTTTAAAAGTAACTCATTTGACATCCTGTCAAATACCCTATTCGAAGGGAAAACTCTGTAATACGAGTGTGTTTCATCATTATTTGAGATTCTCGATTAAAACAAAAATTACAAAATGATTCGGAAAATGTATTTCTTTTCATCATTTACTAATTATTACAATTTTTAAATAGATGAAACATAAAAAGAGTGCTCTGAAATGTGACGTCACAAGCAAGTATTTTCACACAAAATTCGGTTTTAAAAGTAACTCATTTGACATCCTGTCAAATACCCTATTCGAAGGGAAAACTCTGTAATACGAGTGTGTTTCATCATGAATTGAATTGACACTACATATACACATACATACATACATAATCTCACGCCTGTATCCCAGAGGGACAGGCACTGTCACCATTGAATATGCCGTCCCCTGCCACGATCATGACAAATCACTTTCGCTTCATCGATTTATTTGTCGTATTAGTCGTTGCATGCAGTCACACCGGTGTAGGGTAATTTTCATCTTACCCTTTGCTAATACATCCCCTATTTGGTCAAATTATATCCGCCTAGGGCGTTCCTTACAGGGCCTACCACTTACATTTGCTCGATATATTTGCTTCGTCAGTCCTTCTTGTATACGTACACATGAAAAATTAAATATTATCATAATCATGATATCTGATAAATTAATGGAACATTGGCGTATGTCCTAAAACGAGAGTTCTTGTTAATAATGGCACGTAGTTCTGGTTTTTGACTTAAAGCTAGGAATGGCTGCAAACATCGTCAACCCATTATGTCCCCACCGAGGGGCACGGGTCTCTTCCCTGAGGAAGGTATAGGCCATACTCCACCACGGGAGCCTAGTCCGGATTAGTGGAGGCTTGTAAGACTAGTGGCTGGTCTTACTATCAGAAGTTTTCAAGCCGCCCTAAGGCCTCTGACTTGGCTTAACGACTGCCATTAATCGACGGCAGCCGGCACCAACTGCTTAATATGCCTTGCGAAGCACGGAACCGCTCGAAAAAGTGCCACTAGCGTTAGTCATAGAACGGTCACTCATCCATGCACTGAATGCGCCGCATGTTGCTTAACCTTCGTGATAGTTTTAAATCACTCAGGCGGCCCGGGCTACAAGCGATTCATATAAGCCATACATCATCATCATCAACCCATTATGTCCCCACCGAGGGGCACGGGTCTCTTCCCTGAGGAAGGTATAGGCCATACTCCACCACGGGGGCCAAGTCCGGATTGGTACATACCTTTAGAAAATTCTTTCTCCTGGTTGCGAAATAAAGTCTGTGGCCTGGTGCTAATAGGGCCAATGTCAGTAATCCCCGTCCTCCCTGCATCCCTTTTAAAACTAACAATTTCTACTATACCGATAGAAAGTCATACACACTACATTGGCCTCTTTACACATCTCGTCTTTGAAAATATTCTCGTTGCACTTACGCCCTTTTAGCACAAATAACTAACTATATACATTTTTCAATACTTTGGCATCAAAAGCCGATTTTGGGCCGATTTTAAAAAGCACTGCATCTAAAGCCAGCAATGTAAAATACCTCTCGCAACAACAACGCGTCGTTATAGTTCGTCGGAGGGGACAAGAAAAAAAAACCCGGGTCTTGGATGCTTACATGTTTGTGACGTCGCTGTTTCTGGTTCCCACATCACAGGGTAGCCTAGTGTGGGGCCAAAAGCAATGTGTGTGCCTGTATGTAAATGTTATGTGATAGTGAAAGGACAAGTTCCGGCGCTCTCTATTAAACCATGTCCAACATACTCGACTGAAATGGGTCACTCGATCAATATTATAGCGCGTTAATCGTTCGCTCATTGGCTCTCGTATCCTGCCGGCTGCAATTTCCGATTGCCCGTCGGGGGCCTACTTTGACTACAGGTGATGGCCGGTGTCGAAGACCTCGTTTAGGTTGGTGCACCATTTAAAATACAATACAATACAGTACAATACAATACAATACAATACAGTACAATACAATACAATACAATGCAATACAACACAACACAACAAAAAAAATATATAATACAGGACAAGACATGACAGGACAATACTATACAATACCATACAATACAATACAAATAAACTTTATTTCTCTATCCACAAATTGGGTACAATAGGATGCGATACAAAATGTGGCAAAGTAGAAGTAATTTGTAGAAAGATTGGGTCGCAACTAGATCAAAGATCTGTATCTTAGAATGCCAGGCCTCCCAAAAACTAGGGCAACAAAGTATGGAACATACTGTAGACTCATGTCAATGTATATTCGGTTTGAGAGTAGGTTAGTATCTATTTGTCATATCCCTAAAGGATAAGGGTGTCCACACTAATTGTTATTTTTTTATTTCGTCGACAATTTTTTTATTTTTATGTAATTATGATGTGACATTAAAAATCGGTACTTAAAAGACTACATTTTTATTCTTCTACCGTCAAACCATTTTCTGTAATAGCGATATTAGTAATTCAATAATTTTCAACCCCGGTCTATTGACCGTTCCGTTAGTCTAAAAACCGAAATAACATTTTTTGACAATGAAAATATTCTACAGAGTACTGAAAAGTTGTTTACATTTTGTCTTAGCCCCAAATAAATATGGTATAGTAATAAAATAATTACAAAATTAAGTCCTAACTTAAGTCTAAAAATTAAGTTATAACTAGAGGGTTAGTATTATTTTCAGAGTAGAGTCCAGCCTATTACAAATTAATTAACATCATTATAGTCTTCTGGGATATCGTGACTAATACAGTGTAATTTTTATGCTAGTTTATTGATTGGGGATTTAACGGTGAAAAATTTCTTAGTTCGATTACATTCATCATCATCATTCATCATGACAGATTTTTCTGAAATTCATCCCGGGGGCAACTAACTACTAATTTCGCCATTTTTCTAAATTTAACCCTTAAGGGAGTGAACGGGGTTGCAAAATTTTGAACTAAAGTCCACACAGACGGAGGCGCGGGCGAAAACTAGTTTACATTAAAATTAAATTACATTGGTAATATCC
Organism: Yponomeuta plumbellus; assembly: GCA_947310845.1. Lineage (NCBI taxonomy): Eukaryota > Metazoa > Arthropoda > Insecta > Lepidoptera > Yponomeutidae > Yponomeuta > Yponomeuta plumbellus. The sequence goes on from OX371203.1 coordinate 3,006,080, forward strand.
GTGCATGGATTAATAAATCATTAAATTCATTATATAGCATGCGTGTACAAAGACAAATTGTTAATTTTATTCCGGATTCATTTTTCGTTGGAAGAGTCCGACAAGTTTCCGCTGTGATTCGCAGAGCTTAATCATGGTGAGCAGAGACGAACCTCGCGTCGCGTCGGTTGCTCGTCTCTCTCTAAGTGTATTGTATAAGAGTATCTGGAATAAAATTAATAATGTGTAGTGCTTATAAACGTTTTAGTCCAAATCAATTGTCTCAATCGCTCGTAGCCTGGGCTGCCTGAGTGATCTTATACGATCACTAAGGCTAAGCAACATACGGCGCGTTCAGTCCATGGATGGGTCACCATCTATAACTAACGCTAGTGGCATTTTTCCGAGCGGTTCCGTGTTCGCAAGGCACGTTAAGCAGTTGGTGCCGGCTGCCGTCGATAGATGGCAGTCGTTAAGCCAAGTCAGAGGACTTAGGGCGGCTTGAAAACTTCTGACAGTAAGACCAGCCACTAGTCTTACAAGCCTCCACCAATCCGGATATGGCCCCCATGGTGGAGTATGGCCTATACCTTCCTCAGGGAAGAGACCCGTGCCCCTCGGTGGGGACATAATGGGTTGATGATGATGAATTGTCTCAAACTATGTACTTTTTTGCACCACCCAAAATTCATGGTTTATAGATACATCAATCAACGTGATGACTACGACATACCTAACGAAATTAAACACTGCTTACATTTTGATTATCGAAATCAGTTTGCCTAATTTTATCGACGCTCGTTGCGTAATCAGCAAATCTAAACAGCGCTGTTATACATTATAGACCAAAACAACACTTTAAAATTAATTTTCAGCGGCGCACTATTACCCCGCTTCAACTTAAACCGGGTGTTAAATCACCGAATTAACTAGTCCACATTAAAGGCTGCCGTCGGTTTAAGGCATAAAACAAAGTTTCCAGAAGAATTGGGTAACCACCTACATCTGAGATTAGATTAGAACTCTTTATTGCACTTACAGTCGACAGCACGTCAACCTTCATATTTTAGTTGCGAAGTCGCCCGTAATGCAACGGAGTAGAGTGCATGGGTGTATAGGATGATGTGATATCGAATGTACTCACCATAAAAAAAACAGTTTTTTTTTTCAGAAATCAGAAAATAATTAAGAGACTTACACAATTATCTAAGTTTATCCGTATACAATAGTTTCTGATATTTAAAAAATAAAGATTTATAATTATACTATCTGGCCCGGCAAACGTTGTTTTGCCAGATATGGGGTATGAAAAATAGATAACAACCTATTCTCTGACCTACCGAATATACATGTAAAGTATCATGAAAATCGGTGAAGCCGTTTCAGAGGAGTATGCGCACTAACATTAAGACATGAGAATTTTATAGGGGCTAAGCCACTGTCTCACAATGTTCAAATAAAGTTCCAGATAAGCTATCTGCAATCAGGTCTGCCGTTTGTTCTCACTTTCAAAAAAGTTTCCTATAATTGCGTGTGTTCGTTTATGGCTTCGAAATTAGAATAAAGGGCAGCTCTGGTTGCGGATAGCTTATCAGGAACTTTATCTGCAGATTGTGAAACAGACCCATAATGTAGTTACAGAGTCATAGCGCTCGTCGATACGATGCATTTTGAAATATATAAATATAAGGTTCGAAAATCGAAAAGATTTACTGAACCAACCTTCTGCCTCATTTATTTACATAACTAGTTGTTCAGGATAATGAGCTTGCAACTTAGGTAATGAGGGAGTTAATCTTAGTCTGCTAATTACAAAGTGCATCCGAACTTTGGCAGTTACTTTGTTCGGCAAGTTGGATTTGGTTCTAAGCTGGAGACAGACCAGGTGCACCAGACGGGAAAATGAAAGCGGACAGGAAATTGTATCTGCCATTTAAAAGGGCTCCCATACATAAACACGATACGCCGCGCCGTCGCGTCGTAACACGATGCGACTTCGTTTCACGATGCGATGTCGCGTCATAGAAATGTACAGTAGACAGGACATTATCCTATATACCCATGCACTCTACCCTGTTGTATTACGGGCGAATTTGCAACTATAATGTGAAGGTTGACATGCTGTCGACTGTACATTTCCACGACGCGACATCACATCGTGAAACGACGCACGTCGCATAGTGGTACGACGCGATGTCGTATCTTGCTCATGTGTGGGAGCCCTAAGGCTTCATAGTTGTAAAGTTGATTGCTGAATCACTTACTCGAATTTTTGTTGGTGAGCAAAGACGGACCTCTAGATAGGATAAGAATATTCTTTGTACCAGGAAAAACACAGAAAAAACGTTTACAAACATACAGTACAATTAACCGACCGAAGTGCGTACATGCAACGACTAATGAATGTCGATGAAGCGAAAGTCAGGATCGCGTCAGGTGGCAGTCCCCTGGTCTCTGCCTAACCCTCTAAGGTACAGGCGTAAGAGTATCTATATGTATGCAAAGTATAATTAGTGGTCTTCTACCGATATGAATCTGTAAATCACTGTCCTAATACCTAGATTGTTGAAAAAAATATTTCCAAACCTTCAAAGAGCGGCGGTCCCCAGTGGGTAACAATGTACTTGGAGGCAAGAGACTCTGGTTCGATTCCCAGTGCGGGCGTGTACCTATGACTTTCTTTTCAAATTACATCCATTTGCGAAGTTAAAGTAGCAATCTCACACACTAAGCTACTCGAAAGAAACATCATTGACTTTATTCCCGATACACTTACTTGAGTTTTAATTGGAAGAGTCCGACCTGTGCGTCGATTCTGTTAGTGCATTAAGTACAATGACAGATACACTGACGGGACGTGTAAATAAATAGTAAACCAATACGTAACACTGATTTGCAAAGAAAAAAAAATGTTTAAAGGAGTTTTTCGTTGCAGATCAGTGTAATTAGGCTTTTACACTCTCTAGCCTCTTGCGGCATGACCTTGAAAATAACAATTGTTTTTGTACTTCTCTGAGAACATTGGGCCTCACGAGGCTAGACCACATCATCATCATCATCATTCAGCAATAAGAAGTCCACTGCTGGACATAGGCCTCCTCTATGGATTTCCAAAAAGACCGGTTGGCAGCGGCTTGCATCCAGCATCTTATTGCCACTTGGATGAGATCGTCTATCCATCTTGTGGCTGGTCGTCCTACGCTGCGCTTGCCGATATGTGGTCTCCATTCGAGAACTTTTCGGCCCCATCTGCCATCAGTTCTGCCATCAGACCACATAAAGTATGAAAATACAGAACTGACATAAAACGAACAAAAGTAACCAAAACGTTTTTAAACGAGTCAAATAACGTTAAAATATATCTAAAACCAAACCCAGCCGGCGACTAAAATATTATTCCGGAAACTCCTTCCCCAGGGCACTTACTGAGTTTTCAATAACAATAGACTCCAAGGCAAATATTAGTAAAACCACCGTTAATTTCAATTATTATTGCGTAATGGTTGAAAGGAACCATCTTTCCCGCAGCGAGCTCTGCGCTTGATGTTGCAATCAGAGCCTTTTCACTGAGTTAATAGAGTTAAGAACGCTTCCTACATAAGGTTGCACTCACACTGTTAGAAAATTAATGGCCGAAAATTAATGGTTGCTGTCATTACGACCTTTGTTATTATAAATACTTCAACAACAACCTGTTCCCGGGCTCGATCCGCAGCCGGGGGCTGGGGAGAAAAAAAACTCTAGGTCTTGGATGTTTAAATGTTTATGACGTCGCTGTTTTTGGTTCCCACGGCACAGGCTATCCTAGTGTGGGGCCAGAAGCAATGTATGTGCCGGTACGTAAATGTTTATGTTTTATATTTATTTTCCTTATTTCTACCACTTGTATTATGACGTTGAAATAAAAATTAAAAACCATTGTTATGGTGAGCCCATGGGCCTCCCAAACTTCTAAAGGCTAATCATACTTTAAGCTTCTACATTAGTACAAGTTTCAAATTGCAAATATAAATTTTGCTATCCCTAGAACGAAGTTAAAAAAAAATCTATGGTAAAACGAAAAGATTTCTGATGTTTTTAGTTACCTTAAATTGTCGTTCTAATATCTCAAAATTACTTTTGTGACGTCACAAGACAGATTGTTTGCTTACGTGCTACCGGCAACCCATTCCTACTGTAAAATAAGTTATGAAAAGTTGTCATAAAAGAAAATAATACGACCTTCCAAAGGTTTTTCTTCTCCTTTCGAATGGGTAGGTCCAGTCTCCACGTAAAAAAAAAAACAGTATACAAATATTTGGTTCGACCTTTGGATGAAGTTGGAATCTTGCTAAGCATCTTAAGTAACTTAATTTTTATTGCTGGATATCTTGAGAGGTATCTTAATCCAATTTGCTAAGACACTAAATGCCAAAAACTGAGCTCTCACACAGTTATTATTTACTCGTAATCCATTCCTTTCGGTTTCTTTGACTCTACGCATAGACGCACTACAAATCAATGTTATGGATGTTCAAACTTGTTGCTCTAAGCCCATGTTGAACGGAATGTAATTGTAATATTTTATGTGCCAAAATAATTATATTCTATTAAAATGGAATTATTTGTGTAGACTAAATAGGAAAAAATAAGCGTCGGATTGAAAATCTCTTTTTTTTTAAAACGGTAAAAAAATAAATTTTACCACGCTTCAAGATAGGTAGATTTCACCAACTCAATGTAAAGGCGCCCTTAGCTGCCGTGCGACGACACCTTATTTCTTACCGCCACCGTCACTGAAGACTATATCAAGCTTTTTATTGCGTCCGCGACAACACCCCGGTAGGCATCACAGAAGGATAACTCAACTAAAACATCCAAGATAACATTGAACTAAAGTGCGTTTTTTAATTCGATGAAAAAAAAAAGATGCGGTGTTACCGCTATAAAATATGTATATAGGTATACTCTGTAGATTTTTTTTACCGTGAATAGAAGAATCATATGACCTCATATCAAAAGACATTAAAATTTAATTACACATGAGAGTAAAGTCTAGAAAAAAACCACCTACGTAGCACACACAATTTTGACTTGAAGTAAAATGGGGTTATTTGGTTTTTATGTACTAGGTAGCAACACTCGGACATTGACAGCCTATGGATTGTGTTGAACTGTCAACGTAACGGTTTTTTTTCATTGAATAAAGAAACAGACTTTAGTCTAATCGAGGTTATCTACTAAGGTTTGTAACTATGAGTAATATACTGTCATGCGTCTTACTATAATGCGCGTAATAGAAAAATACAGTATTAATTATAATTAATTGACTGTCTCGTTGGTTTGATTCCCACTGGGGGTCACCGTAGTACAAATGGCATCAGCAATGGTTTGACCTGATAACCATAGCACAGGGTATCCTAGCTCGGGGCCAGGGCCTCAATTCTGTTAGTGCATTACAGGTTGATGAAAGATACTCGGTCGGGTCACGTGACCTGTTTTTTCATACTATTGACGCCTAGAATTATTGCTGAATAGTGTTAGTTATTTACATTACATAAAATCACAGCTGTATCCCAAAGGAGTAGGCAGAGTTTGGCACCTATCACAAGCCTGACAAAGCTCTTTCGCTTCATCAATATTCATTAATCGTTGCACGCACGTGTTATTTAATATTCCTAATTAATGAGCCACTTAAAAGACAACCGTTGGTAACAGGATTATAGTTATTTTCTGTAACATACTCAAAGCGGTGAGTGTTATGGCGTTATTTGATTAACTAAATAGCTGCATAACGACGTGTTTTTTCATACCATTGACGCCTCGATTGTTTGATATACGTGCGCGTTTACACTTGAAGCGGCGATGAAACTAAATCACCATGATCATGCAGTTGACATTGTATTACAATGCATTAATAGAATGTAGATCCAACACTGATGTATGGTAGCGAGACTTGGGTGTGGCAGAAGAATCATGAAAGTAGGATTAATGCAGTAGAAATGAGGGCCTTGAGAAATATGTGTGGTGTTACTTTGAATGACAGAATACGCAATAGTGTGATCAGAGAACGTTGCGGACTGAAAGAGGATGTAGTGACAAGAATTGAGAAAGGAATGTTGCGTTGGTTCGGACATGTGGAGAGGATGAAGGAAGAAAGACTGACGAAGCAAATATATCGAGCGAATGTGAGTGGAAGGGCCGGTAAGGGACGCCCCAGGCGAACATACTTCGACCAAATAGGGGATGTATTAGCAAAGGGCAAGATAAAAAGTACCCGAAACCGGCGTGCGTGCATGCAACGACTAATGAATGTCGATGAAGCGAAAGTGGTTTGTCAGGATCGTGGCAGGTGGCAGTCCCTGGTCTCTGCCTACCCCTCTGGGATACAGGCGTGAGCTTATGTATGTATGTATGTATGTATCCAGGTTTCACTGTGATTCGCAGAGCTTAATCATGGTGAGCAGAGACGGAGCTCGCGTCGTCGGTTGCTCGTCCCTTAGGTTAATAATGTCTTTAAAATTTTAGTTCAAAAAATTATTTCTTGCGTTGCTATTATGTCTGCGTTTACGTCAACCAACAGAAGATTAATAAATTCTTTAGTATACTAGTTACCAAGGGTAATTGAAAAAATATCAGATCTAACAACTAAGTAATTTTTGAACTAAAACTTTCATAAGCACAACACATTGTAAACTTTTAGTCCGGATTTACTTACGGGTGTTGTTATATCGGAAGAGTCCGACCAGGTTTCGCTCCGATTCGCAGAGCTTAATCATGGTGAGCAGAGACGGAGCTCGCGTCGTCGGTTGCTCGTCTCACACTGCGGGCAAGCGCGCGGCGCGCCCGCGTCGAGAAGGGTGGGGCGGGTATAACAACACCCGTAAGTAAATCCGGACTAAAAGTTTACAACTAAGTAATTGTTGACAAAGTTTGCTGAACTAAATATATTCGAAATTTCTTGTTGCTAACATAACATAACATAACATTGACATACAGGCACATACATTGCTTCTGGCCCCACACTAGGAACCCTGTGTCGCTGGAACCAGAAACAGCGACGTCACGAACATGTAAACATCCAAGACCTGGTGTTTTTTTTTTCTCTCCAGCCGGGGATCGAACCCAGGACCTCTCGCATGGTAAGCAGATGCGCTAAATACTACGCCACAGAGGTCGTCAAAGAAAAAATATCTACTTCAAGCTTCTCAGCTCGATACAGCATAAAAAATGCGTATTGGATGCAAGCCAATTGAAAACATCTATCATTGTAATTAGTCCAATCACAGCTATGCGTAACGCGGCGTGGACCAATCACGGGTCGTTGCGCTCTGCTGTGCAATTTACGCGGGTTTAATTGGTTGTTTATGAAGCACGAGTAAGCTAGTGGATTTATTTGGGTACATATTTTTGCCAATATTTTTTAGGATTCCGCATTCCGCACGCAAGGGAAGAAGTAGCAATAATTATTTATTATAATAAACAATATATTTTTTATATTATATTTTTTGTCACCATTACTATTTTTTGTAACCGTTTTATAATGAGGTTTTTTAATTTTTTTTTACTTATCAACATTTATTATTTATTTATTTGTATTATAAATACGACATCTATGGCGCAGCGGTTAGCGCATCTGCCTACCATACGAGAGGTCTCGGGTGCGAAGCCCGGCTGGGGACACAAAAATGACATGTCCCATTCCCATGACACAAAGTATCCTAGTGAGTGGCCAGATGCAATGTAATATGTAAGTAATTTATCTTTTTTTATTTTTCTTAAAACGTCTCCAGCACTACCCATTACTCTTTCCACATCGCCCATGGTTAGCTGGAAGAAAATACTTTTTGGTGTTAAGCTCGCCTTTGTGCAGATATTTTTAAAATAATAATAAACTCACGCCCGTTATCTCCGAAGGGGTAGGCAGAGGCACCAGTCTCTAGAACTAGACCCACGTTTTGGGGAGTTTATTAGGTCCCAAACGTGACAAGTGGCAAGCCTGTCGATATTTTTCTTGTGCCATAAAGAATTTTCAATACCAAATCACATCAAAATGTGCGGAAAGTGTTCTATTGACTACCACCGCTCTCTTGTCAAGGGCCTTTTGATAATTTAGATCTTAAAATCAACAATCCGTGGGCAATGGGCATGCGCATGCGTGGCGATTAAGCCCATACTCTAAAAGTAGCCCACAGATGAAAACATAAATGGCATTAAACAAAACTCTTCATTTTGCAGTATGGCCGTTTTGAGATTTTTTTAATGTTCTGGTGGGTGATGTGGAACCGTAAAAGTTGTGAGTAAAGCTTTGTGACTAATCCACAAAGCTTTACTGACAATTTTTACGGTTCCACATCGCCCACCAGAACATTATACCGTACCATACCGTAAAAGTTGTGAGTAAAGCTTTGTGACTAATCCACAAAGCTTTACTGACAATTCTTACGGTTCCACATCGCCCACCAGAACATTATACCGTACCATACCGTAAAAGTTGTGAGTAAAGCTTTGTGACTAATCCACAAAGCTTTACTGACAATTTTTACGGTTCCACATCGCCCACCAGAACATTATGCCGTACCATACCGTAAAAGTTGAGAGTAAAGATTTGTGACTAATCCACAAAGCTTTACTGACAATTTTTACGGTTCCACATCGCCCACCAGAACATTATACCGTACCATACCGTAAAAGTTGTGAGTAAAGCTTTGTGACTAATCCACAAAGCTTTACTGACAACTTTTACGGTTCCACATCGCTCACCAGAACATTTAAAAAATCATTTCTATCTAAAAAACATTATCTATCTCTATTATAATTTATATTTATGTACCATTCGCTGATAAATTGTGCCCGGATAACGGCGACAGGCTTGCCACTTGTCACGTTTGGGACCTAATAAACTCGGCAAAACGTGGGTCCAGTTCTAGAGACTGGTGCCTCTGCCTACCCCTTCGGGAATAACGGGCGTGAGTTTATTTATTGTTATTTTTTTATTTATTTATGTAGGCATTGTTTATTATGTATACTATTCTTTTTACATGTATTTAATTTATGTAGTGTATTTATTTTCTGCATAGCGTAGGAAATGGTTTAGGATTTTTGTAGTTTATGTAGTCTGTTTTGTACACGTAAATAGACCGATTTTTTACCGCTGCTCCGACTCGCTAAGGTTTGCTGGAAGAAATCTCTTACAGAGATAAGCTCGCCTTTGTACATATTGCTTTTAATGTAATGTTCTGTTTAATGTCTCGTGTGAAATAAAGTATTATATAAAAAAAGAAGGCCTGTGTTCTATTGTGAAACGTATATAGATGACTTATATATGTTTAGGAATAGGTATATAAAGCTTTGTACTCTAAATCACTTTCTACCTAGTATTTGTTCTGTACTAAGCTATTCTACATTTAATGTCACCCTTATCTCAAAAGGCGTAAAGGCGGCTTTTAGTGCGAATTAATTTAGGCCACTTACTTGCTGAAGTTTTTTTCTTTACAAAAAGGACAGTGTGTTTTTTTCACACTGCGTTTTCTATGTTCCTGCTATACATTGGCACTATCGAGTCAGATACAGTACGTAAAATAAAAGATCTGTTTGTAGTCTACGAGCTTACTCTCAGGGAGAGATCATAGGGAATATCAGGCGTATGCTGAAACCAAAGGTTTACTGACAGATAAGATAAGATAAGAATATTCTTTATTGTACCAGGAAAAAACAAATACAAAACATTTAAAAAGATACAGTACAATTGGTGGCCTTATTGCTTAAAGCAATTTCTTCCAGGCAACCGACGATGGAGAGTTGCTGAAGTTGCTGACCTCTACAAAGTAGTACTGCGTTGATATTGGAAGCATTATAAGCACTCTTATACAATCATACGGAAACACAAACATACGTATGAAATTGAAATAAACATAAACATCTACATACAGACACATACATTGCTTCTGGCCCCACACTATCCCACACTACCCTGTGCCGTGGGAACCAGAAAGAGCGACGTCACGAAACTTGTAAACATCCAAGACCAGAGTTTTTTTGTGACCCCAGCTGGGATTCGCACTCCGGACCTCTTGCAAGGTAGGCAGATGCGCTAACCGCTGCGCCACTGAGGTCGCCAACAAAGTGTCGAGCACAAGGTCGAAAACAAAGCGCTAGGTAGCAGAGTCATTGATATTTGCTGGAAAAAGACGTGTTAGTACTATGATTTTTTGGGGTCCTGCTGTTTGACCAAAAGTCATTTAGCAAAATTACACTTGACAAACAATGTTTGACAAAAAATGCTTTCGCCAATTGATCATTTTACTACTAATCATTTTACAAATGACTCACTTATCCAAATGATCAACACTTAAATTTACATTTTACAAATAATTATTTTACTTAATGAACATTTAACAACTGAGTTATCAGACAAAACTACTATTGGTCTAAAAACGTTTGATAAAATGTATTATTTGACAAATGTTTCGTTTATTAATCAATCTTACGAACGGGGGGTCGGCGATGTAAAGAATACGTGACAACAGAAATATAGGTGCGACGACGCGCGTAGCGAAGCGGAGCGCGTCGGAGCGTTAGGTTCTCTATGTAAGATCGAAAACAGACTCGACTTTGATGCGTTCAACATTTTGTTAAATGACATTTGGACAAATGCTTCATTTGCGAAACATATTATTTGGTGAAATTAAAAAAGGTCAATTGACATTTTAATATTCAAAACATTTAACAAATGTAGTGTTTGCTAATGGATCATTTGCTAAGTGAGTTTTTGTAAGATGATACTTTTGTCAAATGTCTCGTTTGCCAAATGAACATTTGGTTAAACGTTGTTTGTCGAATGACCATTTGTCAATAATTTTTTGGTCAACCATTAGTAATCCTGATTTTTTTATTAGCAGACAAAATTGACGGATAATCCGTCAATCATTGCTGTAAAAGAAAACTTTCCTTTTTGCACGCCTACTTAAATATTTGCCTCTCCTGGATCTCCTTCGGGTTGACTGGTACAAAGAACCATTAGGATTAAGTCTACTTTTCACACATTATGGTTTGTCCAATACAGGATTACTAATAATAATAATCAAACTACAGTCTGTTAGATTTTAGAATTTACTCGTACTTCGGGCTTTAGAGTAGGTAATACTACTTCCTGCTTTGTATAAAACTTTTCTTCACTATTTTGAAAAGTTATGTAAAGTTATAAATAACAATACAAAATAAACCTTACCTTATTGCAATATAATCGGTTTTTGATTGCTCAGTTCAGGTATATTCTAAAAGATAAGACTGTACAATGACTACGCTGTTCATTGTTTATTTGTTTTTGTGTCAGTCATGAAAGAAATACCCACATTTATTTGAGTAATTTAGTTTTTATTTTGCACTAAGTTATACAATTTCCGGCCCCATAAAAATGTACACACAGCCGCCGACTGAACTTATAAATATTAACGTCAGCGTTACTTTTGGGCATATAAAATGAGAACGCTTTTATTAGCCCAGTAAAATCGTCATATATTCCGTCTTGTGTGCCGACGGATATCTGACGGTGGATCCCTTGCATCTAGATATTTCATGCTATAGCACCGAAATTTATTTATTTAATTTATTTCTTCACATTTCTTCATCTTCACATGCTATACATAAGTTAAAAATGCAAAAAAATATATACATACATATGTGTTGAAAAGCTGATATTTTTTGAGAATTCCGCAGAAATTTATTCCAACTTCAATTACATTACATTAGAACAATTTTTTGTGCACATCAGAAAAAAATAATACTTTAGGCATCTTACATCTGTAAGCTTTCATGAACGATTGGCGGTCTTATCGCTAGAAGTGAGCTCTTCCAGACAACCTTGGGATGGACAGAAAATATGTAGAGAGTAGATAGGCGTACGCAAAATACATCGCCGGGACATGCATGGTATTTAATAAGGGTATTCATATATAAATACAAATAATTAGGAGAAATAAAAAAAAAACGACGGTCGAAAAAATAACAACAACTTCCTCACAGCATAATTACTGGACCTGGTCCCAAACTAGGATACCCTGTGCTGTGGTTACCAGACAAGGACCTTACTTACATGGAAAAACACCCAGACTGAAGTAATTTGTACAAATACCCCCCCAAATACTGCCCCAAGTAGGAATCGAACCCACGACCTCTTGCTTGGTACCTAAGTGCCTTAACGGCCAGACCTACGAGGCAGTCAGCAACCACAGAACAGAGTAACCTAGTTTGGGACCGGACCAAGGTGTAAGTTGGCAGTAATAATAATAGGGTAGTTTCCAGGGTCAAAATAATTAAATTCTATTTAGTCCGTATTTTAGATAATAAAAAAATAAAATAATAGGGTTCTCAATATTTATTATGTAGGTACTTAACGAACAGTCCTTAATATATCTTACTTTATTTATTCTACACTACTATTTTCGGCCTTAGGTATTTGCATTTCCAGCGCTCATTTTCTTAATTACTTCTTAGGCTACATAATCTATTCATTATATCTCTTTCTCTCGGGGGAAGATGTGGCGGGGAAGATATTGGACACGTATTTATTCTTTTTTCGATTAAACAAAAAATAACAAAGATATAGCCCATTAAAGTTACGTGTGACGTCACTCCGTGCTAAATAATGCAGCACGGCGTGACGTCACACGTAACTTTAATGGGCTATATCTTTGTCATTTTTAGTCTAATTTACAAATAAAAAAATACGTGTCCCTTATATTTGAATAATCTAAAAGAGGGACTAATTACATTTTTAGGGCAACTAGCCTACTATTAAATTCCAATAAGGTAAGAACTTATAATAATTATTAAATTCCAATAAAGTCTCAACGTTTTTTTAACTAAGACTTTCGTTAACACTACATTATAAACTTTATTCCGAATACACTTACTTGACCCTCACAGACAGTCTTTGCTCAACATGATTAAGCTCCGCGAATCAGAGCGAAACTTGGGCGGACTCTTCCGTTAAAAAGTCAAGTAAGTCCGGAATAAAGTTAATAAGGTTACAACTTTAAACACTTTTGAACAAGCTCTCCATTCTTCGCGGGCGAAGTCGCGGTACAACAGTGGCCTGTATTTACATCTGCCCCCATTACATCGGTCTTGAGGCAAGCCAACGAAGTAATGCGAAGTAACAATTACCGGGGCTGGAAATGACTACGCTTACTTCAATAACGGTTCGCTTAGCTCATTACCGGCATTATCATCCCCGGACGCGGCGAGCCAACAAAATAACGTTCCTCAGAAGTTCCCTTAGGATCAATAGGGCTAATGATAGTTTGGCCTTTGTAAGTCCCACTTTAGGGCACAGGCTTCCTCTCAGAGTGAGGTTAGTAAACACATCGATTGAGGTGACGAGGCGTTGCTTTATTTTAATTTTTTAAACTTGTTTTCCGTAAGGGAAGAATAAAATACAAACGCCATCCGCAAATCCACATCCTCGAACACAATTCGTTTTGTTTGTACCTGCCAAGGAGCCTTGGTACCTACGTAATCAAATTTTATTATAAATCAGTAATGGTTGGTTGTATACCAAGGAGAATTGTTGTATATTCGTATAAATATAATTCTCCTTGTTGTATACTATGTATTTAACCCTTTGGCTCAACTTTACAAATGATTGACACAAAAAACTTTAGGACGACGGTTAATGGATAGTACCTGGGTGACCGAGCTTTGCTCGGTACTTTTTTGTAATATAAAATATGTAATATATAATGTAAATAATCCTTTTTCAACAAAAAAAAGAACTTGGAAAAAATACATCATGACTCGAACCGGGTCTGTTACGTTGATGGTATGTTATCGTAGCAAATTTCAATTGGCTTAAAACACGGATAAAACAATATTTCCTAAAAATGTAACCTAGTTAGAGCAATTAAACGCCCCCGAAAGCATCTGCCTACAAAATTTCGTGAAAATCGTTGGAGCTGTTTCCGAGATTCTGATTATATATAAATATATATACAAGAATTGCTCGTTTTAGAGATTAGATAAGGTTTACTTTAGCTTCCGAAATCAGAAATCAGAAGAATTTACATTCTGCTTGTTGAATGTCAATGTACATAAAATTATAATGTTAGCCGCTGCCTTAGGGCCGAATGTAGTGGAGAAAAAGGCAGCAAAAAAAACTCCACTCTGACCATCTTAAATCTAATACAGAGTTTGGTAGGTACGAATGTCCATCTACCCCGACTACCCACTACCAAATTTAGTAACATAAAGATTTCAAAAAATGTGTGGTTCGCAATAAAAACTATGAATTGGCATACGTTTTTCCCGTCTCTATTTTATTCTACCTTTACGGAAAGCATAAAAATTAAACAAGTTAAGTAAATCAGCCCTTAGCGATCGAAAATCCGGGGGCGGTCTCGCAATCCTCAGCCGAACTTCTGTTGGATGTTTGATCGACAAATAGGTTGCGAAAATTCACTGAGCCCAAATAACGCGTTGTAGCGTCGTCGGCGTGTTTCTGGAGATTAGTAAATAAAATGAACGGTATTTTCATCGTCGAATGCTTCGTTGGCACACTAGGCTATTTGACGGATTTCTGAAATCCATCTCATATTTTTGTTGGTGTTCATGGAGTCCTCACAAAGTGGTCATTTTAAATTCTTTCGTGTATTTCTTCCAAAAAAGATTACTACCCCGAGAATTTCCCACGGAACTAATATAGGTATTTCCACGGAAACGTTTTTACCACCCGTGCGAAGTCGGGGCGTTTCGCTAGTCTAACATAAAAAAACGTAAAACGGCCTTGCAATGATAATCCATCGTTTGTGATAATTTTTCCCCGCTTAATTTCTCTTTTTATGATTATCTCCATTAACGAACACGCTAAGGGATGTAATTTCTTTGATGAAGTGTAATTACAAATCCCTAATGAGTTTAAATTAAAGATCTCATTATTTAATTCGTTTACTTAGCGAGCTTATCTTTGTGACATTTTTATGCTGATCTTTTTTAACTTTTATAATAATGCAGACTCATAATTATCTTTGTTCAATTCTGTTATACATTAATTAAGTAACTTTTTATTTTGTAATATCAAACGAAAATAGTAGTAACAAATTAAAAGGGTGTCACACAAACACACACACACACAATACTAACAAAATAAAATCAGTCGATCAAACCATGACATACGCGACCCAAAGGTGGCAGCTTTTTTTTTTATTTTACCTTACTTTCGCGGCAGACCAGGCGGCACGACCTAAATGCATTCTTGCCGATATGTTGCGGGGTGGCTGGAGACAGAGAGGGATGGAAAGCAGAAAAGGAGGCCTTTGTCCTTTTGTCGGACACAAAAGAGGCTATGTAAAAAAAGTTACATTTATGAAAAAAAAGGTTGTGAGTTTATCTTATTTTTTTTCGTAAGAAACGCCGCAGCAAAGATTCTCTTTACCAAATATAATTCAGGCTGTAAGGGCATTATCCACGTCGCGACCTAAAAAAAAAAACTGTCAACAGTTCCCTTGCGATTGCCTCGGTCCAAGGGACCGCTTAGCTTCTTAACTAATTCATTCAGCCACTTAGGTATTCCGTTCCGGCCGCCTCCGGATTATATTCGTTGCAATAAATCTCGCTCGGCGAATACGTGAGGTCCCGAAGTGTTTGTATTATTTAGCCAAGATGGCGGCCGAGCGTTTCGCGCGCTCTTTTGACAGCTGTCACTGTCAGCCGCGCCACGAAAAGAGGTTGCGGGCGCGGAGTTTCCTAATTTGTGGCTGGTTTGGGTGTTTAAGGGTACCCCTCACGAAGCAATCCCCATACAAATATAGGTAGTTAGTTTTTGTTTACAAAAGTTTAGAGGACACAAAACAAGGTTTGATTATGCTTGTAACTAAATATAATAAAATGAAAAATTAACGATAGCCTCAAAAGCATGATGATAGTAAAGTTTGACTCAATCATCACTAACAGAAACTATTCACAAGATTTAGAAGCTTAAAGGAACTAATGATTTTGGTGTGTATAAACAGTAAAAATAATAACTATAAGTATTTTTAGAAGTAAAATAATTTAAATTTGAGCATCAGAGAGATTAATTTACAAAATTTATATTTCATCGATTTTTCCATGAGAATAAGATATTTTCCTGCACTAAAACGTAGTCCAGGATGTCAGCTAACTCCATACCAAATTTTATTAAAATCGCTCCAGCTGTTTAGACGTGAAGAAGTAACCAACATACACACTCACAAACTTACGCTTTTATAATATTAGTGTGATTAGATTAGAACGGAGTTCAGCAACTCTGTTAAAAGATACATTATAGTGATAATGATTTTCTTCCTAAATAATACAGTTTATAAACGGGTCACAACAATATGTCACATAAACCCCTCTTACCTCCTTAACCCTCGAACCCTTTTAGCGCTTGACCGGTTCTTTTTACTTTTATATAGCCTATTAGGCACACACTAGCGACAAGCGACAGGCGATAGCTTGACGCCTAGACGCGACGACAAGCTACGGCCGTAATTTTTCATATATTTTGTTCGAATCTCCGCACACTTGGCGTCAGAGTCGGGGAGACGCGAGGACAAGACGCCAGAAGCAAATGACAACGTCGCTTCTGACGCGGCGACATGTCGCCGTGTTTGCGATGGCTCTTATTCACGTGTTACTTCTTTGTATTTTGGTAAATTAGGGGTTTGTATTCGGCGGCTAAGCCGGTATTTTCGCAAAGAAATCCAAGTTGTTTGTTTGAGGTGTCACACAGGGCTAAAAATGTAAATGGCTGGCCTTGCTAAACGTACAAAAAAGTTTAGGCGGCAGCAACTTATTAGCTAATCTAACTTAAATACAAGTGGCGACAAAGGGAATGGGATTCGTCAAGATTTAGCTGTTTACATTAAAAATAAAATAAAATAACACGTTACGATTTAAAAAAAAAACCAAAATTCAAGTGTTTTTTTAATAACACGCGATGCGCATTTGTTAAATAAAATAAATAAAGGGTAATTAAATTTTATGTAATATAATGATCACGATTGTACTTGTTTAATTTTCCACACCTTGGATTTTCTTCGCTTTCTTTGTAAATTTTCATCACTCAATTTGCCTTCTTTGATAGAGGTATTAGACTTGAGCAACTTAATTCCTGATGAGTCTAACCAGATTCGACGCCAAAAGTTGATATTTGTGGGTCATCGCGGTGCGATGAAAAGTGTAAATTATTCATAGCCTTTCGCCCTTTTACTTCTGTTCACGCGCACGGTATAATAAAATTCAAATACGATGTTATATAGGGTTATTAAAAAAAAAATGATTCTACAAGCGTGTACCTGATAAAAAATATTGCTTAGTCAGACAATCGTACTCACTATAATATTATGCATTTTCTTTACATATTTACTAACAAAAAAAATATTGGCGCATGTTCACAACTTTTCATGGGAAGAAGCGAGAGGCGAGGTCCACAGCCAGTTAGGTTAAGCGGTCATTCGGATAATCGAGGTTCAGATAACCGACGTTCGGATAATCGACGTTCGGATAATTGACGTTCGGATAATCGACGTTCGGATAACCGACGTCCGGATAATCAACGTTCGAATAACCAACGTTCGAATAATCAACGTCCGGATAACCAACATTCGGATAATCGACGTTCTACTGTACATAAAAATAGTAACAATAGCTAAACAAAATCATTGAGGTACTAAAAAAATTCACCGTGGTATGAATTACATTTTGTGCAATAGCTGTCTACTACACGAAATAAATAAAAATAAAATAAAAGTGTGAAGATGATGAAGCAAAAATAACCTTATTTAGCGGAGACGGGTTTTTAACGAGGCATTAGGAGAAGTGCCTCTGTAGATCTCTCTTGGAGTGTATGTGCGTGCTTTTTATCTTAAGTACGTCTTGCGTACTCGTACATCTGAGGAATGAGTTTTGTTTTATCCTCGGATGTACGTCCCACATAAACGAGAAACAAAAATAAACGAGTGAATAATATTATTATTAACTTTATTCCTGATAAAGATGTCAGAGACGAGCAACCGATGACGTGAGATCCGTCTCTGCTCACCACGATTAAGCTCTGCGTATCAGAGCGGAACCTGGTCGGACTCTTCCGACAAAAAGTTGAGTAACTGTATACGGAATAAAGTTAATAATGTTTAATGCTTAGTGAAAGTTTTAGTTTAAAAAAAGAGTGAATATACTATACTTACAGATTTTCATACCGATAAACAATTAAATGTTTTTATTACGTAGTATTTTATTACTACTATATTTTCAGGTTTTACTATGTTATTCTCGGAAAAACTTGTTAGCTTGTCAGAAACAGAAAAAAAAAGTTTATTTTGGCATTTTTTGAAAAATTTGCATCTTTGGTTTTCTATTATATATAATATCTATAATATTATTCAATAAAATAATAGTTCAATAGTTACCAAGAGCTACATTATTTACTGAAAAATTCGAAAGATACATTTGGAGTCAGGGAAGTTATATTAGTAATACGCCACAGGCTAACTTGAAATAAAATATTGTGAGGAAACCTGAGTGACTGATCTTTTCGCAAACCTCAGCCAATATGCAAACTTACGCTGTGCCCTGCAGTGAGACGTTTACATATAATAACTAGCTTTCGCCCGCGACTCCGTCCGCGTGGACTTTAGTTCAAAATGTTGCAACCCCGTTCACTCCCGTTAAGGGTTAAATTTAGAAAAACCGTGAAACACGTGTTCAATCAATTGTGTTGAAGAGTATTTATTTCAAGTTTCAAGAAAATCTGACAACATTTTTTTATACCTCCATACAAACTTTAACACCGCCGTTTACCCCTTTAGAGGGTGAGTTTCAAAAAATCCTTTCTTAGTGCTCCCCTAAGCTCCCTAAGGAACTTCCATGCCAAATTTCAACCCCCTAGGTTCAGTAGTTTGGGCTCTGCGTTGATTCTAAGTCAGTCAGTCAGCTTCTCGTTTTATATATATATATATATATATAGAAGATATGCTGTTTGCTTACTTTTTTGTGAATATCTCGACACTTCTGCTATCGTTATAAAATACTCGTAGTGTGGTTCGAGACACAATTTGTTTTATCGATGTTCATTAGGGGCAAGCCCCCACTAAGTGACCTACTTGGCTCTAGATTCTGTTAATGCGTTGTAGTACAATGACAACTGCATGAACATGGCGATTCAGTTTCATTTCCGCTCCGTCTATGCTCCCACATATATCAAACCTTCTGAGCGTCGATGGTGTGAAAAAACACGTCACATGACCCGTCCGTGTATCTGCCATCACACTAATATTATAAACGTGAAAGTTTGTGTGTGTGTTTATATGTTTGTCAGTCTTTAGCGCTGAAACGGCCGGACGGATTTTAATAAAATTTGGTATGGAGTTAGCCGATACCCTGGATTAAAACATAGGCTACGTTTTACCGCGGGGAAATATCTTATTCCTACGGGAAAATCGATGAACCGCGGGTAACACCGCGGGGCACAGCTAGTCGTACAATAATGCACAAATGCCCGGTTCCAATATCCACAAAACGCTTCGTTTTTGCTTACGATCGGTTACAATTCCTACGAAATTCTTACGAATACGTCAATAAATTGTATGGAAAACGGATCGTAGCCGGTAGGCGTATATTATAAGAACCGGGCATAATAGAATCTAAGCCCTGGTCACGGTTGTGCGCATAGACCAATAAGTATTATTATTGTTGGTAGGTAGGTATTAAGTATTATTGGTCTATGGTTGTGGGTAATCGCTGGATGGGGGCGGCAGAAGTCCGGAAAGCTTGAAAAACTGTGAGGGGGGCCTATGCCCAGCAGTGGGCGTCAAATGACTGATGATGATCATGATGATGCTCATTAAGCAGTTTGCTCTTTTTGTTTCAGGAAATCGCGGCCATACTCATCAGCTTCGACAAACACAGCGAATGGCAGTCCAAAGAAGTCAAAATACGGTGAGTTTCTAACATTTATAATCCTACTAGCTCGTACTGACTTCGTCTGCGCAGGATTAGTAGGTACTACGAGTAAAAAATTTTCATTGAATCCCGAAGTAATATTTTAGACGCGAAAGTTTCTAAGTATCGATGTAAGTATGTAAGGATGTTCGTTACTCTTTCGCGCAAAAACTACTGATGGGATTTTAATAAAACTTCAATATATAACAATAAATCAATGAAAAGAAATAAAAAAAACAATCTTCGTGTAGAATTTACAATCTGTTTGCTGAATGTCAGTGTACAATCGACAGCACATCATCCTATATACCCATGCACTCTACTATCCATTTATCTATACTTCGAAACAGTTTACAAATTTAGTGCTTGCTTAGTAATAAATTTGCAAACCGTTTCGAGTTTTCTACCGCTAAAGGTTTTTGATTTAGTGTCGTTTAAAGTCTGAAAGAAATGCCAAGTATAGATAAATGAATTATACCCCATTACATTACGGGCAACTTTGCAACTAAAATGTGACGGTTGACGTGCTGTCGACTGTACTATGATAGCCGCTTTCCTTGGGCCAATTGTAGAGGAGTAACAGGCAGTGAGCAAAAAAACTCCACTCTGACCATGTTATCTAAAATAATTTTAAACTTAATACATCAGAGACATATAATATAGCTTTTACATCAGAATAACATTACACAATGACATAAGATATAATTTATATAAATTTTGGATGAAATTTAAATATTCTATTCATAGTAATATAAAAATATGTTTACTTTATGAACGTCAAAAGTTTCACAATTTATAGATTATGTGGAGTTTAAACTAATAAAGAAACTCCACATTTATTCTTTAAATATTAAGATTAGAAGTTAAGTTCATGCCATGTAATGTATACAATTTTTCTTTGAAATAAACAGCTTAACTTTTTTTTTTTTATATAAAGAGAGAGGTTTTGTAGAAAAAAAAGTCCATTTTTGCTCGTTAACTTGCAACTCTCTTTAAGTTGCAGTTAGTATATTATTTTGAATAAAAACATCTTATGATTGACAATTTATTGGTGAACAAGAAACCGGAGGTGAATTTGTCACTGGCATAAAAATAAAGCTAACAAAGTACTTGCGATGAAAAAATCTTAAAAACTCCATTTCTTGCTAAGTATATGCCAGCTATATTGTAGCACTGAGCTAGGACTTCTGAGGCGCAAGTTTAAGCAAATTAAAAGTTGTCGCTGTGACTGCCGACTCCTTGTCTTGGCCAAGTTTAAATATTAACTCCTCACTGGCTAGTTACTAAGCCGGACATGTTCTAAGTTTTTAATCTTAACTAGTTGAAAGCGAATATGAGGTTGGTTTAGGTTTCTTTTCTAGTTTTTTATTTTTTTGACCTGAAACTTTCGTAAGCACATTACTTTGTAAAATATTTTCCTGATACACTTACTGGATGCATTTTTTAACAGGAAATAAAAAAATACAAGCCATGTAGCTCACCTTTTTATTCTTTTTTTAATTTTTTTCAATGACATATAATTTTTTGAACTAAAACGTTCGTAAGCCCTACACATTGTTGGTATACTTTTAGTCCGGATCTACTTCAGCTTTATTGGTGAGTGATTGAGAATTATTCTATTATAGGTGATTCAGCTTGGTTGGTGATGATGAATATGTCCACTGCAGGCCACTGGGTGTCTGATGTTGTGGGATTGAATCCCACTGGAGGCTGCCGTACTTGATTTGACAAACCGATACTTGATTTGATTAATAACCGTACTTGATTTGACAAACAGACCGAACTGTCATATACATTCTTATTTTGACTCTTTCGAGTTGTCTAAATGCTTAACCCGATAGAGTGGAAAGTTACGTAATAAAAGGGAAGATCAAGTGATTGTATCGTGTGGTAGTACTGAGATTGTTTATCAGTGGACTGTACCCATTTGGAAGCCCATCAACAACAAAGCATGTTTCAAAAAGAATCGCAAGAACGAGCTTCGAAAATAGACCCCAATATCTCACGTGAACTTAAACCTAAAGAGAGCGGGTAGTTCATAAATATTTCGGATTACTCGTGAAGTTGCTTCGCCAGTTTTCAGAATAGCCCAAGTTTATTTCCTTTAGGGGCTTTTATGTGCCTTAAGCGGGGGTACCGGGAAAGTTGTCTAATTTCTGTGGTTCCCGGGAACGTTCTCGGGACTGAGGAGTAACGAAACTTATTGGTGTCGTTTCTTGAATACTTAATTTGAGAATGAGAATTGGTTATGCTGCTTATTTTTTATGGATGTTTTTATAATTTATTTTGATAATAGATACATAGATAGATAACGCTTTATTGTACATAAAAAATCAAATAACACAGGTATTGTCCACATATTGACCATTTTTAGAAACTCATTTCAGTATGTTTGAGTTTTATTAATTAGTCTTTTTAAAATATTTTTCTAGAATGTTGGTGTTTGTCACGTCATCAGAGCATGATTAAAGAGATAGTCTTTGCCTAAATACAAGAAAAAAAAAGTTTTTTAATGATAACTCATACTGTGTTTGCTGACGTCATAGAAAAGTTATTTAAGATCAAGTCTTTTTAGCGAATACCCTAAAAAATATAGACTTCTTTACAAGTTTATACATAGTAATTGTACTGAAAGCATAATTCTCGAAATGTTCTCGAGATATTTCAGTTCATGTTCAAAAATGTAGTATTATAAATATAGCCAATAGACTATTAGAATTATTTATATTATTCGTATAAATTATAAGTTTTCGAACAGCTTTAAGGCATTTCCACTTAAAAAAAAGAATCATTTGTCCGAAAAATCAGGATAAAATTTGATAACCTTCTATCTGTAGCCATTTTATCGAAAACGGCCTGGATTGGCAGAATCTATGATGACGTCACAGCACAGTAAAAATGGCTTCTGTTATTCATGTCGTTCTTACGTTCATTGGTTTTGTTTACTGACCTGTGACGTCATGACGCCATTTTGCTCAAGATGGCGTTTGGGCGGCTTATTATAAAAGTGTTTTTTTTCTTGTTTTTTTTAGAAGAAATAGACGGAAGAATTTAAAATTACCTGTCTGAGCACTCAATGAAGACTAACAAAGAAACTGAGATGGTTTTCACGAACTTGTCAAATAGCCTATTGGCGATAAGAGCCGTTAAATTAATTACGTTTTACTGAGTATAAGTAGGTGGAACTAAAATTTATTTTTTCCGTAGATTGTAAGATACTAAACCCAGTTTCTCGTACACTAACAGTGTGTTGGTAATCTACCGTTAACGACTTTCAGTTGGCTAAAGTGCAATTAAAGGAACCAAAATGCATCTGCTAACAGTTCCTTAACAGATTGTTAATGTGTAAGAAATAGAGGGTGCATCCGTTTACATCCCATACTTGTACCACCTAATTTAGTATCCTTATTTATTACATTTAAGATAAAACACGGAGGGACAAAAAATTATGTTCGTGACGCCAGTTTCAAAAGGGCATTATTATACTTTATAAAAAATTACATACGGGCATATAAATTGCTTCTGGCCCACACTAGGACACACTGCGTCATGGGAACCAGCGACATCACAAACATGAAAACATCCAAGACCTGGGGTTATTTTTTATCCCGAACCAGGGTTCGAACCTGGGACCTCTCGCATGGTAGGCTCAGATGCCCTAGCCGCATTATTGGCGAATCCTGTCACTAATGGCGAACCTCGTCTACTGATAGATCTAAGAGAAAATCTAGTTCTTTTAGGTCTCATCCACCGAGATCTATCGAACAAGCAAAGGGAATAAAACGCTTCCTTGCCGTAAAACTCCGCGCGCTTAACTTTATAACTTAATATTTCCCGGAACGAATTAACCAATCAGTCGTTGCCAAAAAACTCTTGCCATAGATTTCGGGTGCATCGATCGCAGAACGAATCGAATGCTGTAATCGAATTGGGTCTCATTCGATTATGGGTTGGAAAATCGCCGCTCTATTTCGTTAAGTTTAATATTGAAAAAGTTTTTTGTTGGTCTGGCAGCGACTTCGTTAGAGTAGGATTCGAATTAAATGTTCGGGCCTGGTATGTTAGTGGGCAAATCTCGTTTTGGCGAGCTCAAAACATTTTTTTTATGTACGTATAACAACCCTTCCCAACAGTTTCTTGTCTTCCTTTTCCTTTAGAATTTTTCCATCATAGGGTTCATCATCAACCCATTATGTCCCCACCGAGGGGCACGGATCTATTCCCTGAGGAAGGCATAGGCCATACTCCACCACGGGGGCCAAGTCCGGATTGATGGAGGCTTGTAAGACTAGTGGCTAGTCTTACTGTCAGAAGTTTTCAAGCCGCTCTAAGGCCTCTGACTTGGCTTAACGACTGCCATCTATCAACAACAGCCGGCACCAAGTGCTTAACCGCTCGGAAAAATGCCACTAGCTTTAGTCATTGACGGTGACACATCCATGGACTGAACGCGCCGGATGTTGCTTAACCTTAGTGATCGTTTAAGATCACAGAATAAACAACTTAAGAGTGTACAGAATAAACAACTGCCTACTGTTAACAGTGGATTAACAGATCGTCACGCTGGAGATCGTGGGTTACACAGAGAATTCCCGCTAGAGGCTTTCGTACAAATGTACAATTAATATATTTGGGCATGTTTACATATTAGCGATGTCCTTGCTTCGCTATCATAAAATGTATATTTGAAATTTGTTTGTTTTTTAATGCATAATTTTCC
This sequence comes from Yponomeuta plumbellus, assembly GCA_947310845.1. Taxonomy (NCBI): domain Eukaryota; kingdom Metazoa; phylum Arthropoda; class Insecta; order Lepidoptera; family Yponomeutidae; genus Yponomeuta; species Yponomeuta plumbellus. Next base: position 3,030,717 of record OX371203.1, read on the forward strand.
ACAGAATAGCATTGTATCATACCTTTTAGGACAGCACTGGCTCCTGAGATACAGGTCCCCACCTAGTTCAGGAGTCAGGGCACAATGATATTGTAAACAGATTTCATTTTATTTGTGTTCAAATAAACAATAATCTTATCTTATCTAATACAGGATATCCTAGTTTGGGACCAGGACAGACCAGGACGAAACTATTGGTAGCCATCATCAAAACTATTGGCACATACATAGCTTCTGGCCCCACAGTAGGATACCCTGTGTCGTGGGAACCAGAAACAGCGACATCACAAATATGCAAACATCCTAGACGAAGATTCAAGGGTTTTTATTTTAATTTCATTCCATATTGTAGATGTAACCTTAAATACACCCCACTTGTAGGTGTAGGATTTGAAAAGTAGAGAATCCTAGAGGAAGATTTGAAACCTTTCTAGGTCTAAAACCCTACGCCCCATTTGCCAGCAAGAAGTTATCGAAATTAGCATTAAAAGCTGATGTTCGTGTTGCAACAATGGGCCCTGTAACAATAGGTATAAAGGCGATAATCCTGTGCCAGGCCCGCCGCTGTTTAATTTGCTGAACTTGCTTTACTACCTTTGTAACGTTCGAATTTATTGCTATACTTTTGACCCCTAAATCAAAGAGTAAAGACTATAGAACGACAGTTTTTAACACGCATATTAGCCCTTGCGGGAATCTTTTTCACTTGACCTAAATCGTGTAGAGATTTTATTAGAAAGATTTTGAAATAAAAATTTAAATTCAAATATTCCGTCTGTACTCTTAGAATAAGAAATACCGGTGTAATCTCCTTTTTTATGAACAATAAAGTGTTCTCTCTATCTATCTATGATTATGATGATAGATTGTTTTACGGATAACTTGAATTTTGTCGAAAGAGTCCGACCAGTGGCTCAATCATGCTACCCTATAGTAGTTTAATTGTAGTGGCATGGAAATTAAAATCAGGCACCATTGCGTCATTTGTTGAATGAAACATATGGGTCGTAGGTATACTAAAAACGTCAATGGTTCCAGATTTTCCCTTCCATGCCACTACAATTGAACTACAATGGGATAGCAGAATTGAGCCACAGGTGTCGCTCTGATTCGCAGAGATTAATCATGTTGAGCAAAGACGCAGCTTGCGTCGTCGGTCGCTTGACTCTGACCGATATTTATTAAATTTTTTGATTCAAAGCTTCTCCAATCTTGACTTCTGTTGTTTGCTACTAAAAGTAAGTAATATCGTGGTTAACAAACATAACTCTCGGTACGGAATGAAAGGATCACGTTTAGTTTCCCGATCGTTGAATATTTTCAATTGTTTTCAGTTGTTTCTATACTTTCGTGAACGATTTCAAACGTATCAATTTTTACGTTATTGGATGGATTACTATTTAGTATAGGATCGTGATTTTTTTTCAATGGATCTGAATTGCTGTGCTTTTGTAACTTCAAAGCCCTATCCCGAGCTAAGTAGGGGAACCGAATGAGAAAAGCAGTTCTTTCGAAAGAATTCGGTCAAAATCGCAGCTTCTTTCCATTGTTTTCCATACATCTTTCACTGTTTTAGTCGATCTAGGCTGTGAATTCTAAAATGATAAAACAGTAATGTTAGTCGAAGCCGAGACTAACGTGTCTAATACCGTGTGTAAACGACGACTAAGTAGGAAAGGGGGGGCGGGGCTACTTAGACCTATTTGCGTTTTAATCTGTAGAGTTGATTTTATTTTTAGAGCTCAACTAGTCCTCAAGTCTCGATCAACATGTTTTACACTTTCGCTTAGGCTTAATAACAACCAATGGAGTTGCTATCGAAGAAATTCGGCAATCCACATAAAACGTAGAAAAAATCTAGGGCAATCGACCCCCGCCCAGTGGCGTCCCCAGAGCCGAATGGCCTAAAATTACGCCAGAATGGACCTAATTTAGTCCTAATTTAGCACATTTTCGGCGGAATGGCCGGACCAAGGAATTTTATCTGCAATTCGTTCGCCCTGTAAAAAGTGGAATGTTAAAAATGTGACGTCGACAAGGCCTGAATTATGTGATATATGGATTTGTTTTTTTGACTCATTTTTTATTTTTTCTAACGTAGACTACATAAGACGACTTCTATGGCGCAGCGATTAGCGCATCTCCCTACCGTGCGAGAGCTCCCGGTTTTGAACCCCGTGTGGGGACAAAAAATAATCCCCAGGTCTGGATGTCATATGTTTGTGATGTGACTGTTTCTGGTTCCCACGATACAGGGTATCCTAGTGTGGGGCCAGAAGCAATATGTGCCTTAGGTTCGAAACCGCGACCTCTCGCATGGTAGGCAGCTGCGCTAACCGCTGCGCTACAGAAGTCGTCCCCTAGGTGGTACTAACCCTAATAGTAACCCTAGCTGGGCGTGTGCGACCCGCATCGTCTCTCTATATAATTATATCGTCAAAACTCAATATATAGGCTTGTAAATCACTTTTTGGTGCCTAGAACTTTCAGTGCTCTAAAATAACAAAACTTCGTGATGTTTTATTCAAATTATAATGTAGGACATATTTATTGCCGAAAAGTGGTATTTCCATCGGCAACGTCTTGCCGAAAGTTTAAATACTTGAGGAAACAATTTTCGGTTTTCGAGCGAATAATGTGTCGCTGTGTTGCGAAGTTTTGGGGACTCCGAAATTAGCGCTATTTTATGACGACAATAACCTATGAAATTATGGCTCTTTAGTTCATAAAAGTACGAGGATGGGGCATAGAAGGTTGTTTTTGTAAACAACTTATTTACTATAAAGTTTATTAACTTTATTCCGGATCCAGAGAATCACTCGTAACCCCGGTCGCCTGAGAGCTCATAAAAAACGATCACGAAGGTTAAGCAACATAGGGCTCGTTCAGTGCTAGGATGGGTGACCGTTCTATGACTAACGCTATTAGCATTTCCCGAGCGGTTCTGTGCTTCGCAAGGCACGTTAAGCACTTGGTGCCGGCTGCCGTCGATAGATGGTAACCGTTAAGCCAAGTCAGAGAGGGCGGCTTGAAAACTTCTGACAGTAAGACCAGACACAGTCTTACAAGCCTCCACCAATCTGGCTTTGGCCCCCGTGGTGGAGCATGGCCTATGCCTTCCTCGGGGAAGAGACCCGTGCCCCTCGGTGGGGATATAATGGGTTGATGATGATTCCGGATACACTGACTTGACTTCAGAGACGAGGGACTGATGACGGGAGCTCCGCCTCTGCTCACCAGTCAATCAATCAATTTGAACTCTGGTCGGACTCTTTCGATAAAAAGTCCAGTAAGTGTATCCGGAATAAGTTAATAATGTCAGTGCTTACGAAACTTTTAGTTCCAAAATATAAGTAAAGTTATTATTAATATTACTTAAAAAATTGGCCAAATGCGAGAAAGACTCGCGCACGTAGGGTTCCGTGCCATTATAAAATTGGTCACTTTTGTTGTATGTATGTGAATCCCCTTAAATATTTATTCTATTCTGTTTTTTAGTATTTGTTTTTCGCTATAAAAACAGAAATACATCATCTGTGAAAATTTTAATACTAACTATCACGGTTCACAAGATACAGCCTAGTGACGGACGGACGGACGGACAGTGGAGTCTCAGTAATAGTATCTGTTTTACCCATTAGGTATGAAACCTAAAACGGGAGTTTACTTCCTTTTTTTGAACATAAACTTCGGTAAATGATTCGTACGATTAAGTACACGTAATTGTTGTAAGTTAGTAAATCCGGACTGAAAGTAAAAATTTTATTTATTTATTTATTGATACTTTTATTGCACTTACATTTAAAGTAAAATTATCATTTACATAATAATACATAACTAAGATTTTAACAATAATCCATTTGACGACTCTTTAACATAGTGGAAATCATTATTATTTTATGAAATAGTAATTTCGTAAAATTCTAAAATGATTAACAAAAAAACTGCAATATAAAAAGTTGTTTCCCATAATTATTATACACTCTTTTTTGGCCTTTTATTTTACTCTAGTATCTTCATTTGGTAGCGTGTGGCATTTCAAGTTGTTATAACAAAAAACATTAAATCAAAGATTTAAAGAAAAGCCCAAATATCAACTAAAACAATCTCGCCGAGTCAGGTGACCTTACTCGTAAAACGCCTTTCGTTTAAAAACATCGTCTCGCTAATACCGATTCCCTCGTTAAAAATATCGAATGCAAATAGTTCGCATAAATATTCACCAGGGCACTGTCACTGGCTCTCGGCACAAAATATCTACGATCAGAATGTCAACTTGATATACAGAATCAGAATCAGAATCAGAAATTTATTTCAACGTAAAGAATTTACATTCTACTTGTTGAATGTCAATGTACATACAGCTATGTATAATGTTAGCCGCTGCCTTGGGGCCGTCTGTAGTGGAGAAAAAGGCAGCGAAAAAAAAAACTCCACTCTGACCATCTTTTCTCAAATCAACTTAAAGCTAATACAAATAAAACTTACAAAACAATATCTTGGATGTGTTGAACACTAGACACATTTATCCTCTGATTAAATTTAATATTAAACTACTATTTAAAGCCATACGTCCTTGTCTTCTAAATAATCGTTGATTTTATAATAAGCTTTTTTGCAAAGAGTGTGCTTAACACAATTCTTAAATCGCGTTGGAGGTAACTCTAATATATCTTGGGGTATCTTGTTGTAGAACCTTATACAGTGCTCCATAAAGGAAGTATTAACTTTTGCAAGTCTAAATCGTGGAAATGACAATTTATGTTTATTCCTAGTATTAACGTTATGATGGCTACCAAGTGTTTCGAAGTCTTTAATATTTTTCCTAACGTACATAATATTTTCATAAACGTATTGGCTTGCAACTGTTAGGATGTTGATTTCTTTGAAAAAATTTCTTAGTGTGTCCCTACTACCTAGCTTGTAAATAAATCGGATCGCTCTCTTCTGCAACATGAAGATAGTCTCAATGTCTCTGCCCGGCCCCATAGTAGTATACCATAGGACATAATACTATGGAAGTAACTAAAATAAACAAGCCTAGCAGTTGCAACGTCAGTAAGTTCTCGAATTCTTTTCACGGCATATGCTGCGGAGCTAAGTCTATGTGCTAATTTTACAATATGTGGGCCCCATTGTAGTTTGGCATCGATTCTGATGCCCAGAAATACAGCATCTTCAACAAATTCTAGTTTTTCATTTCCAATCACAATGTTATTTTCAACTAATTTTACATTAGGTAGGGTAAACTTCATTCATTTTGCCTTTTTTGAATTTAACAACAGATTATTTGCTGTAAACCAATCTAGAACGTGCGAGAGAGCATTATTTGCGTTATATTCCTGTCTCCTTATTTTAAAAATAAGTGACGTGTCATCAGCAAATAGCACTATCTCACACATTTTTTGTACCATAAACGGTAAATCATTTACATAGACCAGGAAAAGGAACGGCCCTAAGATAGATCCTGGGGGACTCCCATTTTTACAATTGAACCTGACGATTTAATACGGTTTATGTCTGCTTTTTGAACCCTTCCTTCTAAATATGATTTTAGAAGATCTAAACTTAACTTTTTTATTCCATAGTGTTTTAATTTTGAGAGCAGTGTTTTGTGGTCTACACAATCAAATGCCTTTGAGAAATCACAAAATACTCCTATAGCATCATTATGATCCTCCCACGCACTGAAAATATGTTTAACTAACATGACTCCAGCGTCTGTTGTATTCCGCCCTTTAGTGAAACCGAACTGCTGACTATGGAGGAGTTGGTAATTATTGAAATGAATAAATAATTGATCTAAGATAATTCTTTCAAATATTTTACTTAATACTGGTAGGACTGAAACGGGTCTAAAATTTGTTGGGTCTTGTTTTTCACCGCTTTTAAATAAGGGCACTAACCTTATTTAAAAGCGGTGAAAAACAAGACCCATTAGGTCTGGAAATACTCCTTCATCTACGCATTTATTGAAAATCTGTGCTAACGGCAAAGCTAGGATATTTATCACTGAATTAACTATTTTTACTGAAAAACCCCATAAGTCCTCGGTTTTTTTAAGATTCAATAATTTAAAATTCTTAACAATGTCATGGGGCTCAATGTAATTAAATGTAAAATCGTGTTCGCACGCGGGGACATGGTCCCTTAATAATGTCGCCGCACGGTCTGGTGACGAGTCTAATGGAGCTGTAGTTACGATTGGGACATTAGTGAAGAACTGTTCGAAAACTGCAGCGATACCTTCATTTGTTGTCATTATTTTGTCATCGATCTTAAGTGAAATATCTCGGTCTCCTAATTTTGCTTTACCCGTTTCTCTATTTATTATGGTCCAAATTGTTTGTATTTTATTCGGTGATTGTTGAATTTTACCTTTTATATGATCGCATTTAGCTTTATGGCAGACGGCCTTAAATAATTTTGAATATTTTTTTACGTACTGTATGAAGTTGGCATCATGTGTATAAGTATTTTTGTCATATAATTCATAAAGTGTGTCTCTGCTCTTTCGAATACCTAACGTTGCCCATTCACTAAATCCTACTCTATTGTCGTTGCTTTTTAGATGGCGCAATTTAAAAATCTTTTTAAAACTATCTGACACGACTTCGAATAACTCTTTGTAATGAGTATTAGCATTTTCATAATTTGCTCGAGTCGTTATACCACTTTCGAGGTCTGATTTAAACGAAACTAATTTTTTACTTGTTACGGGCCGGCAGAGGATAACCGGTTCGGCGTTTTTTGTATTTATTTCAAAATGCACAACTTGAGCGCTATGGTCTGACTTTAGACAATTTACTGTGGAATAATCTGAAAAATCGCAATCGCAGTAAACATTATCTAGGCAGGTGGCAGCAGTTATCATAGAAGGCTCCAAAAAAATATTTATTAGATTAAACTATTTGAAGAGAATTGTCAATTTAGTATTCAAGGCGGTGTCTGCCATTAAGTCGATGTTGAAGTCACCACAGACTATGACTTTCTTATTGCTGCTAGAAGCTACCTTTAAAACATCCTCTAATATGGTTTCAAATAAACTGTAATTGCTGGTAGGGGACCTGTACAAGGCTACTACAATGTGTCTAGACAGTTCAACACACGATATTTCAATTACTTTTTCAACAGAAAGTCTGCAAATATCATTCCGTTCTTTAAATTTCAAATTATTTTTTGCTAGTATCAAGGACCCCCCATTCCTTGCAGACTTTCTATTGAAGCAACTGGCTATTTGATAATTATTCACAGAAAAATTCATTTGAGTCTCTAGTAGCCAGTGCTCTGTGACAGTGAAAGTATATCCACTCTGTGTTGTTCTAAAAACAACTCTAATTCTAATAATTTTCCAGAAAACAACCCTGTATGTTCTGATTAACTAAAATTAGTTTTTTAAGGAGGGCTTTTCCTTTGTCTGCGCTGGCAGTTTAAATCAGCGGTCAAATTTAACTTACTATAAGTTTTCTTCACAACCTCAGAGTACAGAGGTTGACAAGTGTCACTTGTCTTACAATTTCTATTACTTAGAGGTCCCTGCGTTATTGTATTAACAATAATAGGGTCATAAATATTGAATGCCAACAATTTGGCAATAAGTCGTTTAGAAGAGAGGGGCACATGCATTGTGTCCCGAGTTAAAATAAAATTTCGAATAAATTTAATCGTGTCAAAAAAAAGTAGTTGGTCTCTATGACCAAAGGTTAAATTGTACAGTTGCCGGTTTAATTTATCTATCCGGTCATTTTGTGAATCTGAAAGAGCTTTAGAATAGGGAAAAGCACAGAAAATAATTTTCCTTACTTGCAAAGCTTTTATGGACTCATAATAATTTATTAACTCATTTTGTTTTATTCCTGTGCTGTTCCCCATTAATAATACAATAGTTGTATTTCTGTCATATTTTTTTGCTAAGCACAGCGTTAACTATTTCTATATGAGATGCATTTGGCATACATACATTCTCCACATGCTGTCTCAAGTTATACTGAAGCCTTGTACCTAAACCTCTACCTATTTCATCAGAGTAAATTAGAGTCCTAAAGGGAGTGTCATCGTCTTCAATTAAACTGCCCGTAGGTCCCGACTTTGGTGGTATCGTTTTGGTGTCTTTAGTTGATTTTGCTCTGCCCCCACTTCCAACTTGTCTGCTTAGCTTTCCTCCATGCTGCTGTGCAGATTCCAGCTGTATAGAGGCTGGAATGTCTGGCACAATGGACGGCGGTAAACTTGGCTGTGGACTGATCAGTTGATGGTTGGAGCTCGGATGTAGAGGGGCTGGGTCTCCAGGCAGGTTCGATGGTGGTGGTAGAGGTGACGAGGTTAATCCTTCTGCAGAGTCATCATAAATCTGGACCGTGTTAGACTCAATGCGTTCCAGATTGTCCTTGCTTAAAGCAATCAACCCGTTCATAGATGAAATGCAGTTGTTATTCTGTGTCTGTACTACTGAGTATTTACAAGTAATGTCCAGTAATTGGAATCGCAGATCTTCCACTTGTAATTGTAGCTCAGCCATTGCTAGTTCATGGTCCACCTTGTTTTCTAGTTCCTTCTAGTAATAGTTCCTTCTGGCACTCAGTGATTTCTTTTTCTAATTGTATCTTTTGGCGGTGAAGAGGTACACATTCTATACTCTTACGGTTCTGCTTAACTAGTTTTTGCACCTTCTGAATGTATTTCTTTGTTTTTATATACTTTTTTATTTTCTTCGCACTGTTCATTTTTATACTGTTGCTGTTTTCGTGAGTGCAGGACTTATCGCTGGTCATAGTTAAGTCCACAGTTGGTATCCTAGCTTCACTCATTATTTCATTATACAAGGACAAGGTTTTAGATCTTTCCTTTTGTTCTTCTCGCTCACTGATTTGCTGAAGCTCGTGGTGTGCCTCAGCGAGCTCGTTTTCAAGCGATTTTATGCGTTGAAGTGCCATATCGTGGACATCATGGCACTTCTTAAATGAGTTGAGTTGATGTTGTAGCTCATCTCGCTGAGCAGTGAGGTCCTGGCATTGGATGTCCAACTCGCTTAGGTCTTCTTTGAGTGCCTTGTTTTTTTTTATTTGTTTTTCGATCTCTTCTTCACTGTCTGCTCGTTCCAGAAGCAGTGTATCGCAAAGCTCTTTGCTTTTCTTAAGCTCTAGGAGGGTCACCTTCAGCCTCAGCTCCATGTCGCGCGCAGTCATCTTGCCCCAAGTCAACATGTTGTTAGCCTGGAAAAAACCGGGAATCGGTGTCAGTATTTGATCCTTGAGAGTAGTATTGACCGATAGTGACGTGACAACACGTTTGTAGATGTACAGAGTGCGTTTTTGATGGCTGAGGCTTGGTTTTGTCGTCAACTTTGCTTCCACTTTTCGTCAAGTAAAGAGAGCCAAAACAGTGCCTGAGTGTATGTATTGGACGTATCTCACGTATGTGAGGTTGTGTATGGTTACTATATGCAGTACGGAGTGCGGTTTTGAATGTAATATAAAATATAAAAACAATACTTCCCCGTTTTTGTCGTTGCAATTCGAACTGTTTGACAGTTCGACAGTCCAGTACATTAATGATCAAGTTCTCCTTGAATTCGTATGTTTTCACTGCTTTATTTCATTATACACTTTGCTAAATGCTTTTATTACATTGAATTACGTTACACAAAAAGCACTAGAAATACTAATAAATAATAGAAAAACTACAGAGCTGCCTTCAAGAACAGCTGTTCGGTCTGGGTTTGCCAGCGGAAAAAACAGTTGCATAACATTATTTATGCGGTGTGATTGCATTATAATCCGACCTGCCCGCCAAAATATCTACAGGTTAATAGAAAAAAATCGTTATTATATGGCAATGAAGACATTTTTTAAGTATGGAATGCCTGTTCTAGGTGACTTCACTTTTACATTGCGTTAATCTGGCTTAGTTTGAGATGTTATTGAATCTTTAATCTACTACACAGGAAAAAAAAAACGTGTGTGTGTGAGTGGGTGTGTGCATGTGTCCGTCTGTGTGTTGTGTGTTAGTTGTACGACGAGAACTGTAAGTCTTTGTAAAGTGCAGACTATAATATCACCGATTGAAGTAGATAAAATATATACGCGGAGCTTAATCATGGAGAGTAGAGACGGAGCTCGAATGTCTTGGAGTAAAATAATAATAGATCGGTTTTACGAGTCTACTCGCTCTCTTATAATTTATCACTAGCTGACCTGGCAAACGTTGTATTGCCATACTAACTTTTTACCGATTTTTCACCAAACAAACACCGTGACACGAAATTTGCATATAATCTCTAATTATAATTCTTTCTCTTGGTATGTAAAAAATTTTTCCCTATCTATCTTTAAAATGATTTTAATTCAATAAAAAACGGAATCTAAAATGTTCTTTATTGTTGGAATTAATAAATTCTTTACATTTCTTGCGTTCTTAAAAAACCTTAATTACCTATATAAAAGTACCTATAATTGGATACACTTACAAACATACGTATGCGCTAAATAATACACATTACCCACTCTTCTCCGCATTTTTTACCAAACAAACACCGTGACACGAAATTTGCATATAATCTCTAATTATAATTCTTTCTCTTGGTATGCAATAAATTTTTCCCTATCTTTAAAATGATTTTAATTCAATAAAAAACGGAATCTAAAATGTTCTTTATTGTTGGAATTAATAAATTCTTTACATTTCTTGCGTTCTTAAAAAACCTTAATTACCCATATAAAAGTACCTATAATTGGATACACTTACAAACATACGTATGCGCTAAATAATACACATTACCCACTCTTCTCCGCATTTTTTTCAAGGCCCAGTCTTTGATATGTTCGCCGTATTAAATTTGAAGTTATTTTCTTGTGTATTTGTCCTGTCGTACCTGTGGAACTTCTGGAGTGAATATTTGATGTCACCGAGTCCTCGGTATCGAATACGATTCTTAATAGCTGGAGAATCGATTCGCGCGCAGATTGCGCGCCGATGATGGCGGGATTTGCTTTGGTAATGGCGCGTTTTGCTGGATCGCTGTTAATTGTTTCAATTACTGTTTTTTTCGAATCCCTGCGCATTTATCAATGATTTTATTTTTTAAATTACATACCTACATTTGATAAATTGGTAGTAGGAAATCGGTCGCGTGAAAGAAAATCGAGTGCTTGAGGTGTATAAATACTTTAGCGCTTCAAATTGCCAGTGTGCGTTGGTCACAAGTGTTAGTTTAGCCCTTACTCTCTCTGTCTCCCTTTCTCTCTCTCTGAGATAAGGCCTGTGCCCTTCAGTGAGACGTATATCATCATCAACCCATTATTTCCCCACCGAGGGGCACGGGTCTTTTTCCTGAGGAAGGTATAAGCCATACCACGGGGGCCAAGTCCGAATTGGTGGAGGCTTGTAAAACTAGTGGTGGGTTTTACTGTCAGAAGTTTTCAAGCCGCCCCTAAGGCCTCTGACTCGGCTCTATCGACGGCAGTCGGTGTATGAATGAAGCCGGCAATGTATGTTGAAGTATTTGCAATTGAAAAGTATAAAAAACTTAGGATCGTTAGTTATGATAGACTGATTGGCGTTGGCACTTAATAATTGCAACCAAAACCGCAAAGTCCCATTTATCTATTGAAAAATACAGTTCGCAATTACCCACGAAAAAGTTTGACCCACACCTTCAAAAGAAGCTGTTAAAATCTTAAATGTGCTTACCAACCCTGCGACCCCTCCGCGGCCTTACTTTCCAACTCTAGGTAGTATTCAACGCTGCTAGAGCCAAACAATTCAATCAAGCCGCGAAGCTGGAAGCTTAAATCTTTAGCCAAATCGAGCCTAAAGTATTGATTCGCCGATGGAACGGTGCCCGGTAACGCCCTCTGTACGACGCCAGAAGAATGATTGCGCCGGATCCGGTCATTAGGGAGTAAAGACGTACAGACTTGTCACGGCATTTGAAAATTACTGGCCGTTACTGAAGAAAGTACATCCGTGACTTGAAGTTGAATGGCGAAATCAGAAATATGTTTCAACGTAAAGAATTTACACTCTTGCTTGTTGAATGTTAATGTGGTCACACTTAGGCGCTGCATTAGGGCCGAACGTAGTGGAGAAAAAGGCAGCGGAAAAAAATATCTGTCAAATCACTTTAAAAATATTCTTATGTTATCTTATTATGATATGCTCCAGCTTTCATATTCAATTTTTCATTTGATGCACACTTAATTGCCAAAAAAATTGTTTGTAATGGTGCTTCCATAAAATAAAAAAAGATAAAAGAATATTTTTTTGGTATCGTGAATGTTCTCTGTTTCTCAGTTTTTTTCCACAAAAGTAACAGCAGCGGTCTAAACTTGAAGATGCCGATTTTAGAAGTTATCCTGTGTGGCAGCTTGCACACAATATATTCTCTCAGAGACAACGTCTGCTTCAACGCACCGTCTAGTCTGACCTTACTTACTCTATCAATACCTTAACTCGGCCAGTTTGTCTCACTCCGGCTAATCGAAGGATAAATAGGTGGATCCTATTTATCCTTCGGGTCGGATTTATGAATATCGAATAGTGCAAATCGAGTACATTAATCGACTCGGTTCTGTGGTCAAGTGAGAAATCGGGGGATAGATTATGTGTTGCCTAGATTTTGTACGGAGGCTTATCAAAAGTTTGACTGCTGTGCATCATCACGCTGGATCAATTTATAGGCAATTGCTGCTTGTCGCTGAGTATTTGAATCTAGCTTTTATAGCAGCTAACCCTTGTAGGACTATTTTGTTGTGTGTCAAAACCCTTTATCTCAGAAACACGTTAAATTAAAACCATATAGTTAGTCAGGTCTATGGTTCCCTCCGTGCGGAGTTTCTGGTCTTCCATGGGACGCGTTCCCCGGGTGGCGGATAGGGGAACGCCCTCCAGATATGGGGGGTACCGGCTTCGGCCGGCGCGGACCAAAACCAGAGGGCGGGGGACGTCCAGTGGCTTGCGCTGCTGGATGTCCCGCGAGGTCCACCATGGGCCCCGCACCCGTAACCCCACATTGAGGGGGCCGGGAGTCTTCGGGCCGCGAGGAGACAACCTCTATAAAAAACACACGGTGGGAGCCCTCTCTATGTCCCTCTGTCCAGCAGAGGGCATGGAAGAGGGCTGGAGGGGCGGGGAGGGGCGCGAGTTCCGTAAGCCGGGCCTAAGGGAGGGATACTGCAGGCGGTAAGCCAGGGACCAGGGACTGGCCACCCCATATGGTCTCTGGCCGAAGGGTGTTCTTTTGGGAGGGATTTTCAGATGGGCCGAGGATCCGGGCAGAGGGCCGCAGAGGTCCTCGGTAGCTGGAGGCTTGGGGAGCTCGCGCCTCTCCGCCGGGAGAGCCGGTGGCGCGGGGGACGCTGCGCGGACCTTGCGCCGCCGGTTGAGGGAGGGTCACAGACGGCAGGTCTGGGGACCTGCCGTTCGATATCGTGACGGGAGAAGGGGGTGGGGGGCCCATGCCCCTTCTCCAGTGAGGGTGGGCCCGGCGCCGCTGTCGCATTCGCCTTGTGGTTCACACCACTTGCGAGATCCGGCGGCGCCCCATTGCACGAGCGACAGGACGGCCCCCGGGGTGTTTTAGGAGGTATGCCTCTCCTATTATTAGGAGAGGAGAGTCCGACACACGGCCGTCGCCTTCCCCCAAGGGTGGCGGTTATGGTGCACAAAGCATTTCACCCCGTTAACAAAAAAAAAAGGTCTATGGTTCCCTGACGTTGTTGGAACTTCAATGAAAACATAAACGTACCTATACCTACCTCATTTCGTACCGAATGGAATCAAAACAAATAGGGTACTTTTTGTTGACCTAGAATGACAAAGTTTAGAAATACAAAATGTTTATTTGTCTACAAACACCTTACATTTGTCAAGTAATTTCTTTCGTTCCGATTTCACTTCTGCAACTAACATAACATAACATTTACATACAGGCACATACAGTGCTTCTGGCCCCACACTAGGATAACCTGTGTCGTGGGAACCAGAAACAGCGACGTCACAAACATGTAAACATCCAAGACCTGGTTTTTTTTTTGTCGCCAGCCGGGATTCGAACCCGAGACCTCTCGCATGGTAGGCAGATGCGCTAACCGCTGTGCCACAGACCTCTGTGATAAGATAAGATTAGATAAGAATAGCTGTTAGTAGACCTAAAATGATAGTTATAATATGCTACGAGGGGCAACTGGTCTAATTTGCGACTTCAATTTGGCCTATTTGCACTTGTACACGTATTTGTGCCCTGATTTATGTAAAGCGCCTTTGCTTTGTCAACCCGACGTCTATCTAGTAGGACTATCGACAGTTATGACCTCTGCATAGATAAGATGGGCTTAGTGGAAAACTATGATATGTGTGTATGGTATGGTAACTATAAGCGACTGTATAAGAATCCGATAGCACTGAACTTTCAGCGTGACAAAGCAATTACTGATATTGTTTGTTTAAGCCTAAGCGCACACTAGCGACACGCGACAGGCGACAGCTTGGCGACTAGACACGACGGCTACGGCCATTTTCATATATTTTGTTCAAATCAACGCACACGTGGTGTCAGAGTCGCGGAGTCGCGAAGACAAGACGCCAGAAGCAAATGACAACGTCGCGTCTGACGCGGCGACTTGACGCGGCGACAAGTCGCCCTGTTTGCGATGGTTCTTACTAGAGTAATTAGAGCCAACCCCAACTAAATGGGAAGAAGGCCGGTAGAAGAAGGAGAAGAAAAATGCTAGTAATTTAAATTATTTAATGATGCCGAATTGACATTTTTATAATTTTTTACTGTATAGAATTTTTATTTTAATAATAATCCGCTTATGATATTGCTATGCCGTGCCTGATGCAATTACACTCGTAATTTTATGAATAATACCTATTTAAGTCGTTTTTAATGTAATTTATCGCAATAAATTGAATTGAATTATATTAGATAGTGCGTTTAGTATGTAAAAATACTTATAGTAAAGAGGGTTTATTTACTATTTTTTAGGAACCAAGCAATAAGCAATCTAGTGGAAATTAAGTAAAAGCGAGAAAAGATTTGTGACTATTAATGTCAGTTTTAATACAAATCACTCTCCCCGTTGTCCTAGATTGCTAAAATAATTAGAGGAGAAGCAAGCCTCACATTAAATAGAAAGAAAGCAAACGAAAACAGTAAAATTATATTACAAAAAAAATTACAAACTTATCTCCACAATCCCAATTAAATTCAATTCTTACTTTGGACTGAAAATATATAATGACGACTAGCTGTGCCCCGCGGTGTTACCCGCGGTTCGTCGATTTTCCCGTAGGAATAAGATATTTCCCCGCGGTAAAACGTAGCCTATGTTTTAATCCAGGGTATCGGCTAACTCCATACCAAATTTTATTAAAATCCGTCCGGCCGTTTCAGCGCTAAAGACTGACAAACATATAAACACACACACAAACTTTCACGTTTATAATATTAGTGTGATTACAAAGCTTTTGGATCTAGATTCTGTTAATAATGCATAGTAGTACAGTGACAATTGCATGAACATGGCGATTTAGTTTCATTGACGCTTCAAGTCGACTCAAGCACTTATCAATAATTCTGGGCGTCAATGGTATGAAAAAACGCGTCACGTGACCCGACCGTGTATCTGTCATCGTACTATAATGCACTAACAAAATCGAGGGCCTGTTCGAAACCTTGAGGGCGTGGTTTTAGGGCCCTCGCCCACGGCGACTTCTTGCAGCGATGCAGTAGCGATGCCGTCGCGCGTTCGCATCGATACAGTCGCGATGCGGTTGCTAGCTGTGTGCCCTCGCCCAAGCAAGCACAATTCAGTCGCAATGCAAACGCGATACCGTCGCGCTGCTGTCACGCGACCCAACCGCGATTCAGTAACAATACAAAAATGCTATCGATCGCCAGATCACCCTTCCTTCAGTCTTTCCTCGATTTAGTCCAACACGGTCGCGCGTTGGCATCGCTTCTGTAGTGTGTTGCAAATGCGACTAACGCGTGTTGGTAGCGATGCTGTCGAGCGTTTACATCGCTACAAAAAGCCGCCGTGGGCGAGGGCTCTTGCTCGCATTTATTCACTTTTTCCGCTCTGCAAACCTTTGGCAAAGGTATCAGATAGTGAAGATCACCAATCGATGTGTTGGATCTATGAAACATTGGACAATGCCGCGCCATCTACGATCGGTCGTCTAACGGATCGACGAGCGAATCAACCAGGACATTAATTATTCTAATGTCCCGGTTCCCATCCCGAGCGAGTTATCGGATCCTAACATGTCTGGACGGGACGGAACAAATTGCCACAGTACGCCTGTGACCTCAGAGTCGAGGATTTGGTTCAGTTTCGGGGAATGTTTCGTGTATCGACTTCGAGATTGGGATTTCATTCTGTAGATGTAGAGGTGTATTTGTGGAAGTCTGTTGTTACTGGCTGCGTTTAGGTCTAGGTTTTGTTAGTGCAAGATTGCAGTTTTGCTAATGAGAGATTTTGTTTTTGATTCTTCCCTAGTCACCGGCTAGATGACGCTGAACTTCGTACGTTACTGCAAAGAACGAAGCGTCTCATTATTATTTTATTAATTCATTTGGATGTAATTTTGAGCTCATAAAACGAAACGTAGAAAATATGTCATTGTAAAGTAGGTGAAGCGAAAATCAACGACAATTTTGTTGTAAGCTTATTACAAATTATATAAACAGGGCACAGGAGGGTATTGACCCATTAGTGGGTCATAAGAAAAGAAGCAAAAAGATCACTCGCTACAAGACTAATGACAAATTTTAAATTCTTTCGCGTATTTCTTCTAAACAAAGCATATAAAAATTACCTTTTAAAATAAGTTGCCCTAACGCAATCTTGAGCAATAGGCGTCTTTATTCATGATTCCTATCATGACGTCACTGGTCAACAAATACAATGATCTTAGGAACGACATGAATGGCGGACGCCATATTTACTGTCCTGTGACGTCATCATAAAATCGGCCAATCCAATAAAATGGCTTCTGATACAAAATTATCTAATCCTGGCTTCTTGGACAAATCGTCAATGTTTTTTCAAAATTCATCAAAGTGGCTTGAAGACTCCTAATTTATATGAATCTGTGTATGAATAATACTTTTTTTCCAACTGTCAAATAGCCTATCCAATTATTTTTGCAAGTGGAAAATCGAACAGGCATTGGAATTACTTATTGAATTAATAGATGGGAAATGCTTAAATGCCTGCGCTTCAAGGGCTGACAGAAACACAAAGTCAGCGCTGCACTTAGCTGGGCATTAACATTCAGCAGAAGTACTCATTTAGTGCTTCGTGTTGCAATTTAACTCGCTGTAGTCTCAAGTGGCAACCCTAATTGATTAGTTGTAGGGTTGTTGCATCTGAAAGTGTTACGTTTTTAATGGGGTCCTGCTGTTTGACCAAAAGTCATTTGTCAAAATTACACTTGACAAACAATGTTTGACAAAAAATGCTTTCGCCAATTGATCATTTTACTACTAATCATTTTACAAATGACTCACTTATCCAAATGATCAACACTTAAATTTACATTTTACAAATAATTATTTTACTTAATGAACATTTAACAACTGAGTTATCAGACAAAACTACTATTGGTCTAAAAACGTTTGATAAAATGTATTATTTGACAAATGTTTCGTTTATTAATCAATCTTACGAACGGGGGGTCGGCGATGTAAAGAATACGTGACAACAGAAATATAGGTGCGACGACGCGCGTAGCGAAGCGGAGCGCGTCGGAGCGTTAGGTTCTCTATGTAAGATCGAAAACAGACTCGACTTTGATGCGTTCAACATTTTGTTAAATGACATTTGGACAAATGCTTCATTTGCGAAACATATTATTTGGTGAAATTAAAAAAGGTCAATTGACATTTTAATATTCAAAACATTTAACAAATGTAGTGTTTGCTAATGGATCATTTGCTAAGTGAGTTTTTGTAAGATGATACTTTTGTCAAATGTCTCGTTTGCCAAATGAACATTTGGTTAAACGTTGTTTGTCGAATGACCATTTGTCAATAATTTTTTGGTCAACCATTAGTAATCCGTTTTTAATATTATACTTTTTATTATTATAACAAAAAGCCATTTTTTCCGTATCGAAAAACAAACCACAAAAATTTCTTCTCAAGTTTACTATTTTATTATTTAAAATTTTCAAACAAATAAGTATTACAAATAACGATTAAGTCATGCCATTCGCACCTTTTATAACGTGGGTATGACTTGTTATTCTCATAGCGAAATGCCATTTTTTCTATATCGAATAATAAACAAGAAAACATTCTTCTCTTTTATTTTTGAATTTTTCATACAAAATTTGTAATTCGAAATAGTTATTTAATAACTATTTCCAATAAGGATTGTTTTAGATTGGAGTTGTGCCACTCGCACTACCTTTTATATCAAATATCTTTAACGACTTCTGTAGCGCAGTGGTCAGCGCATCTGCTTACCATGCTAGATGTCCCGGGTTCGAATCCCGGCTGGGGAGAAAAAAAACCCCGGGTGTTGAATATTTACACGTTTGTGACGTCGCTGTTTCTGGTTCCCACGACACAGAGTATCCTAGTGTAAGACCAGAAACGATGTATGTGCCTGTACGTAAATGTTCATGTTTATGCTTTAACAAGATATATTCGAAAAAAAGGTTTTCTGTACGTAATCAATTGCAATTCAACAGAACTTCCTTACTAATTGAGTCATTAACTATTATTGTAACTAACAACCGGGCTATAACATCACTCACTGCAGCCCACAAATTAACTCGTTATTAGCACTAAAGGCAGTGATTATGAGTAATGGATCGCTTGGATTGGATGCATTTGCATTTCACTACGTTTTTTTTGCACGTGGGTGAAATATGTTGCAAATGCGGAAGTTGACTCAAACTTAAGTTAGAGTCACATTGTTTTAATACTATGAAAGACATGAGAAAAAAATACCTGTAAGAAACTTGTTCTAGTAATTTTCTTCCTCCTGCAAATAAAATGCAACCTCATTTCAAAAGGCAGGGACTTCGTAAACTGATTAAAGCATTCTTTCACAATAAAAGCCATCTTGAAGTGTATTACAAGTTTAACGTGGGGCCACAAAACATCACCGAATAAGTCAATGTTTCGTTCTGATATATATACATATATAGAGATATATATATATATAAATTTAAAAAAATGTGTGTTTAAATGAAATTTGCTCTCTCGTAGCCCCGGCCGCCTGAGTAGTCTTAAACGATCACGAAGGTTAAGCACCATGGGGTTCAGTGCATGCATGGGTGACCGTTCTATGACTACGCTAGTGGCAATTTCCCGAGCGGTTCCGTGATTCGCGAGGCACGTTAAGCAGTTGTTGTCAGCTGCCGTCGATAGATCGCAGTAGTTAAGCCAATTCAGAGGCCTTAGGGCGGCTTGAAAACTTCTGACAGTAAGACCAGCCGCTAGTATTACAAGTCTCCACCAATCCGGACTTGGCCTGTACTCGGGCCTTATCAATAAATTTAAATTCTCAATGTATTTTATAAATTAAAGAGCCTGGTGAATCACTAAATAAATAAAATAAAAATTATATAATCCTAAAATAAGTACCTAAGTAAGTAATTCAGTCCCAGTTTAATTATTTTTTAATTAAGGGTTTTCTAATAAGAGGTGTTATTTTGATATTCAAAGAGAAATGCAAATTTTAATAATAGGTCTTTACCTATGAAATTGCCGTTCTGCAGTACTGGCCATGTCAAATCAAAATGATTTTTGTTTGGCTAAGAATTCTAATTTCAAATTAATTTTGTTTTAAGAACATGGAATTCTTTTTCCAAAAGTAGTCATTTGTTTATTGATTAGTGTTACATTTTCATCGCATTTCAATCTTATACGATCAGTATTATCGTGATATACGATAATTTTTATGGTGCCTATTATATTTTTGTTTGGAAAGTATCAAAAGGGACGGGCTGAAAACCAGCGCTGCGACTACGCATGCAGTCACGGCAATAAAGCTGAGCCCGCTCCTTTTTACCACAAAGGTGTGATTCTTGTAAGAAAACATATTGTTAATTAACCCTTAACTACTCGCATAAAGAAAATCACATAACTGCTCGCATGGGGTCCTCAGTGACCCCAATTTGGTTTTGTGAATTTATAATAAAGTATTTATAAATTTAAATAACTGCTTAGAAATTATATTTCTTCTTTATTCATATTAAAGCTTCAATGAAACTATTTAATCATAAACTAGTAGGAACTCAAAAAAAACACAAGCTTAAAATTTTCTCTCAAAAAACTAGTTATGGCGTACCTTGAGATAAAAACTGAATTATTTTTTTATTTTTGGCAACTAATCTGAATCACTATTATGAAAAGCTTGACAATAGACCTCACAGTGGTCATTGCAGACAAATTTCGTGCATTTTATGCATTTCATGGATACTTTCCGATCCGTCATTGGAGGACATGTGCTACATCGTCCACGCTTGACTGTCGATGATGAAGCTAGTCAATTCTCCATGTCATGCACCTCCAAAAGTCGTTTATTTATGAATTTTGGGGTTGCGGCTACATTCACTCGATGCTTCTAACGATCTTCAACTAGCTCTAGGGCAAGTTGTCGCAAGGAAATTGACGTCTCACATGGGTAAAAAATATAATAATAACTACAGTCAAAATTGATTCAATTAACTATATTGATAACATATGTACGAAAATTAAAGAAAACCGTTATAAGTTATATTTGAAAATACCGTAAATAACAAAAATACTCTCACTCGACTCGGTCGGAAAAGTTACGTAACTGCTCGCATGGGGTCACACTCAAGAGAGCAGCGACGCCTGCGCACGCTCCAAAGTCCTGTCAAACACTAAAATGGCATCTTTGGCGCGAATAAGAAAGCTACTAAATGGGACAACCACATATCAACAGCCAAAGTACATTTTTTTGGCGCTCAAAAATGCGCTGACCCCATGCGAGCAGTTAAGGGTTAATGTAAAAATTGTGGTAATTAAACTATTTTCACTTTCACTTTCACTTTCACTTTCAAAAAAATTCGTTTAAATTTTTTCATACAAAACGGCAATTTCATTGGTAAAGACCTAATGTAAAGGATCGGATGTTTATTTCATTACGAAGAGGAAGGTATGCCGTTAATAGTGGAAAATAACATCAGACAAATGACCACCATGATCACGCTTGCAGGACCATATCCTTTTCATGACATTTTCCATAACCAAATCGCAAAGTGGCTTCCCTGCGTCCTCGATAGGCTCACGAGTTCTATCTTTGAGTTCTTGAATCAACGCTGGGCTGTTGGCGTAGACCTTCTTTTTCACGTGGCCCCAAAGGAAGAAGTCGCAAGGCCTACGCCAATAGCTCAGCGTCGATTCAAGACCTCAAAGATCATTTGGTCATTTGCCTGATGTTATTTTCCACTATTAACGGCATACGTTCCTCTTCATAATGATATAAACATCCGATCGTTTACTTGATCAAAACTTTCGTAAATACTATAACGGTTTTGGTATAAGTACCACATAAAGATTTTCTGCCGCAACTTTCAAACTCCCGTTTCGTGGCCACACATCCTCTCTCGATCGCATCAGTATTCGGATCGCGGCTCCTACCAACATCGCTTCAAGCGCTGCAACCGCTTAATTGAACTAGACGGCGTCGCCGGAGTGTTTTTAGAGCCAGCAGATATGGAAAATGATTTTTGCAAGGCCTTGTGTTCGTTTTTCGAGCATCAGTAGCGCGGTCAAGATGGGGCGTGTTAATGAAATTACACTCGCTAATGGGACGTATCTATGTATGTATAATAAGGCGCCCTTTATCTAGGCAATATAAAAAACTGGCCAAGTACGAGTCGTACTCGCGCAGGAAGGGTTCCGTACCATTATCTATAAAAAACGGCAAGAAAATCTTGTCTGTTGTATAGGAGATAATTTTTTTTTTACATATTTATTCTATTTTGTTTTTTAGTATTTGTTGTTATAGCGGCAACAGAAATACATCATTTGTGAAAATTTCAACTGTCTAACCATCACTGCCAATGAGATACAGCCTGGTGACAGACGGACGGACAGCGGAATCTCAGTAAAACGGTCCGTTTTACCCTTTGGTTACGGATCCCTAAAAATGGGAGCTTTTGTCACGAGTGATGATGACAGTTCCATTGTAGGTTATGACTTCAATGCTTCAGCCACAGCTCATTAAGCTCCACTATAATGTCGTCGATTGCAGACGACTAGTCTGTGCAATAAGTCAGTTTACATGGGAGGATTCCGTTTTCAGCCATCATGGCGTAAAGTTCAATTTTTTGTAACAAATGTTTTCCGAACATCTGTTAGCGCTAAAGTTTCGTACAGGCCCTGTAAAAATAAATATATAATAAAAAATCAGTTTACATGGGTTAATTACAGGATAAATGAAAAGTAGGTTATAGATATAACGTACCTATTATATTTTATTTTTATGTAGAATACGAAAATAATCTTGAACTTCACAACTGCGTGACAGATAATAATGGTGTTGCCATACTGCGATTTTTAATTTCTACTCAAATTATGCATGTAATTGTAAACTGACTTATTGAACAGACTATACGGGCGAGCACGATTATGTACAAGCCATAATTCGGCTGTACGTGTACGCCAATAATCGTCTATGATCACCTATGATTGCATGCAACTCGTTTGCTGTCGGTTTTTCGGACACACACCAATGGGATTCGTCGCTTGTTGCGTCGAGGTGCCCAGATTATCGCCAATCATTCGCTAAATAGAACAAGATAAAAAGTACCCGATACCGTTGTGTGCATGCAACGACTAATAAATGATCTGTCAGGATCGTGGCAAGTCGCAGACACCGGTCTCAGCGTACCCCTCGGGATACAGGCGTGAGCTTATATATGTATGTATAATATGATGTCGTCGATAGATGGCAGTCATTAAGCCAATTCAGAGGCCTTAGGACGGCTTGAAAACATCTGGCAGTAAGACCAGCCACAAGTCTTACAAGCCTCCAACAATCCGGACTTGGTCCCCGTGGTGGAGTATGGCGTATACCTTCCTCAGGGAAGAGACCCGTGCCGCTCAGTAGCGATGTAATGGGTTGACGATGATTTTTTTTATTTTATTTATTCAAGGAGAAAAAACAGAATTGACAAACTTACTACGTAAAGAATATTAATGTTAAAACAGTACATTTTGCCAACTCCTAAGCTTGATGATGATGTTATGATATTTCCGTACAACCGCGGCTGTACCTAATTTGTTTTTTATTACAAGTCGAGCGTTTTGTTTTTATGATAAGTTTCTGTTGTTGCTCACTTCACAGCTCAAAAAGGCAGAAATCCAAATATATTGAGCAGATTAATTGCCAACACGCGATCCTATGATGCAATACAGACTTTGGCACGAAAATGGCTGTATAGGTCATTTGCCGCGGGGTTAACTACGCGATTATGTATAACGCACTAATAAGTTGTTACTAATAAGATGCACTAATAAGTGTACTTTAATTTATTATCGCATGGAATGGTTTTGTTTTTATTTTGTATTGTGTGACAAATTCTGAAGTTTTATGTAATGCTATTATTATGATAATGACAAAAAATTGTACACCTGTTATGGCAAAACATGCTGAACTAAATATTGTTAATTCCAACCTTCTGTACAGTTTGTCCAAAAACACTAGAAACCGGAAGTGAAAGTTTACTAATTGTTTTATTGTGTAGTCAAAACATTTACTCGTACTATATTTATTGAAGCACAATACCTTATTTTATGTAATAGTTAACGTTTTTAATTTATATATTGCTTGTAAGCGCAAGCTTTGAACAAACAACACAGACAAAAAGTCTGAGCAAAACCGTACTCTTTAATTTCTTCTCTTTCTGGAAAGGCTGTACACAGTTTGACAAATAAATATTTTTATCATTATCAAGTTATCACTCGGTTTCTCGTACGATTACAATCTGTTTACATTCTGTTGATAGATTGATCACCAAAACATACATTCATCAAATAAACACCTGGTGTTTCATACGTTTACAATCTGTTAACATTCTGTTGATAGATATGTAATGATTTTATTTACACACCAAAACACACATACATTATGGTTTAAATTAAAACTAAAAAACAAAAAAGAGAAAAAATAAAAACGGTCACTGATAGCTATCCGTTTTATTTTCATAGTGCACTTTGGCCATCTGATGCCCGGTCTCAATAACCTATCTACAGATAACTGATAGTTAGCTGTCAACGCGATATTGAAATATTCAGTTTTTCTTTTCTTTTGAGTGTGACTAGTTAACATTGGTAGATGGTTGGTAGGTTATTGGTGTTAGCAATAGATTAACAGCTTGTTAGGATACGAGCAACGGGGGGGTAAGACTGTTTAATTCGCATTCTATCGTATTTTTTATTTCAAAATACGTTGAAATTAAAAATACGACCTATTAAAAATTTGACCTATTTATTGAGCTCAATAAATTTTTTGTATGGAAAAGTTGAAATTTTGGTTCTGCTAACATTTTCATAGTGTTTTTTATTTAAATATGTACCTACATTTACAAACTCACGCCTGTACCTCTGAGGAGCAGGCAGGGGCAGGGTCTGCCTTTGTTTGTATTTAAGAGTAGAATAACCCAGTTGAGTTTTCATGGTAGGCATCCGAGTTCTAACCCCGGCTGGGGACAAAATTCCCAGGTCTTGGGTGTTTACATGCTTGTGATGACACTGTTTCTGGTTCCCACTGCAAACGGTATCCTAGTGTCGGGTTAGAAGCAATGTATGTGCCTGTATGTAAATGTTTATGTTTTACCGCACCTTGCTGCGGCATCTTGCATAACATAACATAAAATTAACATTTACATACAGGCACATACATTGCTTCTGGCTCCACACTAGGATACCCTATGTCGTGGGAACCAGAAACAGCGACACCACAAACATGTAAACATCCAAGACCTGGAGTTTATTTTTCTCTCCAGCCGGGGATCGAACCCAGGACCTATCGCATGGTAATCAGATGCGCTAACCACTACGCCACAGAGGTCGCCTTGCAACACCTTCTATAAACATTTTGAAGTAGGACATTTTATAATAATACCGATTTCTGAATTGTGAATTTACACTAAGTAAGAAACTTGACGAGACAGCACTACAGTTGAGTAATTACTTAACGAAATTCTCAATTCTGAAATTGGCCCTTAGGCTCATAATACTTTTCTTTTATGGCTTTTTTATACACGGCAACCTATCCAAAGTGGAGCAAATATGTTGATTCATTTGAGACCGCGTGTGTTCTTGCATGGAAGTTATAGCCGTGCGGTGCCAAAAATGGCAATTTATTATGGCAACATTTCGCATTCGCCCCAGATATTTGTGTGAATCAAACCATCGGTTCAATAGCGGTGCAACTGAAATCGCCAATCGTTCCGTGACGACGGGACATTAGTTTCCGAGCTGAAAATGTTAATTAGAGAAGTTCAACTTGAGACTTAGCGATACTTTTTAGGGGTTTCATAACTTTATAGTCTGCTTCGTATTTGGATTCTGACAAAAGTCAGTATGAAAACTGATTATATGAATGTAAAACGATACAATTTTAATACACATTCAAACATTTTTGTTGATTACGAAAAGATTGGTATACGTTTGCCCAAAGTGATTAATGTTTTAATCACAACTGTGGGTGAACTATCTAGAATTGAATTGATCGAAATACAATGAAAAGAACTGACGGCCAAGCTTTATCGTTGCGTACTAGTCCTCTACACTGATAACCTGCATAATTATGAAAGCATAAAAAGGAAGCGACGTAATTATGCTCAAGCGTGATGCAAGTTTAGGTCCAGCTGACCCCAAAAATGCTGTTTTGACAATTAGCCTACGACAAAAATCTTAAAAAAACATTGCCGTTGTAAACTTTACTTAAGTGCAATAGACGTATTATAATAAAATTGGAGGTATTCCATAAAAAAGAACTGATAAAATATTTTTATATAACAAATAAAGATAATTTATTTATTAACAAACTAACACTTTGGCAGGAGGTTTTTATGTCTTTACGGCCTTTAGTCTAATATAAAGATTTTTTTCTTTACCTCGTACTAAATGTGTACATTTGCGCTTTATTCGCAAGCGGATCTTCTGTAGTGCAATGTCCCGTTCGGATATTCGATTGAGATATTTATTTACTATTTTACAACTTTGGATCGCTCGCTCTTTATCGTTCGGTGTTATCGTTAGTCAGGCTTTGTTTTCCGGAGGCTTTTTCAAGCTAATGAAGTTAAAAACAAAAGACTGCCTCGATAAAACTGTCCCGAATGGAAATTGTGCCCGTTAGGAGGGAGCTTTATAATTTTAGCTTTGGTTATGATAGTTGGAGGATTAGTTAAGTTAACTGGGCTATGATTGTGTGACATGAAGCAGATCAACTCAGCCTGGAGTATTGTTTATGTCCGATTACTTTTGCTGGTGAAGTTTGTTTAAGATTACTTAGCGAATAATTGATGCTGAGCCAGCATTGAAGGTTTGTCTGAGTCGTGGCAAGTGGCAAACTCTTATCATTGCCACAGTATAATGAAGAAGATTGGTAACTGATTCTTATTTAAACTGTGTCATTGCGTACCTCTCCGGGATGCAGTGATGAGTGTGTTGAATCAACGTTATTTATCGAGTGTGAATAAGCCCCAAAAGTCCCTCAATAAAAGCTTTGTAATAAAACAAGCGATAGGGATGAAACATTGATAGTAGGTAAGTACTACTAACAGAAAATTGGAATTTTCTTGTTTCACAAGAACAAAATGATTGCACGTTGTAGACGCAATAATGAAATAATACAATAAAATATACTAACTTTCACACAGCACAATCACTTGACTGTGGTATGGCAACCAGATAAGGACATTACAAACTTGTATAATTATTGGTGCAGCATTGGTGTTTTATTACCTTTTAAGAATATTAAATCATGTTTGACTTTGCAAGTATTGATTGCACTCATGGATCTTGAGAGTCTTGGTATACGAACACTCGTACCTAATTTGTATTAGCTTTATGATGATTTGAGAAAAGATGGTCAGAGTGGAGTTTTTTTTTCGCTGCCTTTTTCTCCACTACAGACGGCCCCAAGGCAGCGGCTAACATTATCCTCTTGCGGCCCAACCTTGAACACAACAATTGATTTTGTACATCTTAATTGACATTGGGCCGCACGAGGTTATACATAACTGTATGTACATTGACATTCAACAAGCAGAATGTAAATTCTTTACGTTGAAATAAATTTTTGTTTTCCGATTTCTGTAAATACATCCAGACTAAGGCCATTAGTACAAATGTACAGCGGCCTCCAGTTGGAATCGAACCCACGGCCTCTGTCTTGGTAGTTAGCTCGTTAAATTATTTACTTATTAAAAATTGGCCTTTTGTTTGTTTTTAAACATTTTGTTATTCTTTGTTATGTCCTATTAGTCTTCCCAATATTAAATAAATAATAACTCTTAATAACTACTTGAGCAGTTTGAACAAGTGTCTACATAGATATGGGTGAACTGGGATACTGATGTAAATTAGGTGTTAGGCTACATTATTAGTTCAATATCAATCGGTTATTTACTATTGTTCGGCCGCTGGGAGTATACGATCCTGACATAAATACGACTAGTGATGGGAGAAAATCAACGTTATCATTCCTTACGTTATTCTTAACTAGCTTTTGCTACTAACTCACAATTAAGTAGTTTTGTTTTTTAGACGACCTTCACTCAGTCATCTCTTGTGCCATTTTCGCTGGCATTTTAAAAGGGTCATCATCTTTTTTGTGCCGAATGGCGATGAAGTGTTGTGGCGAGCTGTGCGACCTTTTATTTGAGCCCAGATCAGCTCAATCGCTTTGTACGGCAGTGGTACGGAGAGATTCTGAGAACGCGATGATCATTTTCTAAAGCCTGTTCATCAACTTCGTATCGCTAAAGGGACCGTTATTTATATTACCGTTATTGACGCCAAAGTTGCCACATCGAAAAAATGCTGACTAATTCCTTTTGGTAATTAACCGATTCATATATTTTCTGAACCTAAAATCTGTTGGCTATATCTATTCAATAAATCAAACACAAAGATTTACATATATCACAAATACATTGCTTCTGGACCCACACTAGGATACCCTATCGTGGGAACCAGAAACAGCGACATCACAAATATGTAAATATCCAAGACCTACTTTTTTGATCCCAGCAGGAATATATTAACTGTGATATTTACTAATGAATCAATCAAATCAATAAACCACGCTTCTATTAACCTAAAAATCCCAATAGCACCCGGCGCAAACAAATTCTACCCTAACGAACTGCAAAGGGGGACAAACAAAAAATAGCGCCCAAGGTTTAAATAAACACCAATTACTGTCATACGCTCGGTATTTCGAGCACTGTAAATAGGAGTATAATAATTTTACCGCTAGAGATTTATCCGCCCTACAACGGGCCGTGGACACTATTTTAGACAGCACTACTTTGATCAGTTGCATTACATTATGTCCCCACCGAGGGATACCGATACGCCCCAGGCGGACATCATCATCATCATCATCATCATCAATCCGATATGTTCCCACCGAGGGGCACGGGCCACTTTCCTGAGGAAGGTATAGGCCATACTCCACCACGGGGGCCAAGTCCGGACTGGTGGAGGCTTGTAAGACTAATAGCTGGTCTTACTGTCAGAAGTTTTCAAGCCGCGTAAGGCCTCTGAATTGGCTTAACGACTGCCATCTATCGATGATTTCATATACAAACATACATAAGCTCACGCCTGTATCCCAGAAGGGTAGGCAGAGACCAGGGATTGCTACCTGCCACGATCCTGACAAATCACTGTCATTTGCGTTATTCTATTTTATTTTTTATTTTCTTTAACAGACTACAACAGAAGTACAATGTATTTTGCACACACAACTTAAACGTTAAAAAACAGAATCGTCAATTGTACCACTTTTTACAATATTATTTCTATTAAACCAAGAAATCAAACAACGTTTTTAATAAAAAAAAACCTAGGATTCTTCAATAGATAATAAATAAACCAGGGATAGATTTTATTTTATTTTTATATTTATATCCAAGCATTTATAAGAAATACGGATGCGGTTTTTAATAATACGTTTTGAATTTTCACCAACTATACTTTTAAAGAAATCTATTCTACACTCACAGAAGTTACATTTTTGTTGGTTATAAGTAGCTTTTTACTCTCGTTAATTTCAATCTATCATCTTACAAACACTTTGGTCCGATAACCCACATCACAGCAGTAGGTAATATTGCTACGAACATTGTAGTTAGATAAAGTTAACGCTTCATTATATACCAGAATAAGATTTCCAGTGTAACAACCCTGCAACCCTGCAACAATGCAACTGCAATATTCATTGTCTCCGTTTTCCCTTGTCAACTAAACAACATTTTCCGCGGAGTCCGGAAAATCTCCCTAAATTCGCGGCCAAACGATGTTGTGGACATTTTTACACGGCAAATATTAATAAACCGATGCGATGTATGGCAAGGACAATAAAACGAAATTACGCGGGACACGGCAAAGCAGGAATTACGGGCAGCAGAGCTTTTTAATCTCCGAAGAGCAGACAAATAGTCCCCCATAAAGAGGGCTCTTCCACTCTGGCGATTTGTCAAATTAACGACCGACCACATTGTGATTTTCGAAATAATATTCCGAGCAGTGCCTTTTAAATTTGTGGGTGGTTTTGAGCTGCACTTTTTGCCGCACATTTGCGGCGTTAAAAAGGCTTTATGGGGATTGTCCTAAATAATGACTATAGTTACAAATGATCCGGCAGTTTGAAGGATGGGAATAAATTATTAGAGCATAAATATTTTTTTGTATTCTTGAGGTTGTGTTAACGTCGGGAATGCTGATTTACTTGCAATATTAAATTTTTGGTAGCAATTTCAGTATATTTCTTACAATATAAGGTCCTAACAAATCAAGCGCAAATATTTTAAGGGGTAGTCATATAAAGTGTAAAATAATACCTTTGAGCAAAAAAAAAGAATAAGATCATTAATTGATTTGCTTAATTTTTTTCTACAACTAAAATTAAAACTTCCAAACAAATTCATTTTATATCATACTGTTTTCATGCACACACATACACACACAATTGCAAATTCATAAAAAACACACAAAAAATGCAAATTTTAATGACATAATATGACATTTATGACATGTCTTGTGTAGGTACGTAGTGCGACGGCATCTATGTGTGCGTGTACATTGTTTAGGGTGTATAATTAGTATGGATGATCGATTTTTTATTCGACCTATTAAGTATTTCTAATAATAATTGTTTAATTGATGTTTTGAACATTCTAAATTGTTATTTATCTTTTACTCTATCGGCCCTTAAAATATTTGCGCTTGATTTGTTAGGACCTTATATATTATGTGTGATCAACATAATGTTTACTGTACGCTTTAATAAGTTTACAAAACCCACCAGATACCCAACCTTCTCATACGAGCAAAAGCGCCTTTTTATGTATAGAATAAAGCCAAAACGCACAAACGGCAGCTAACATAGATCAGAGCAGATTTATGCCCCGAATACAAGATTTATGCCCAGTTCAAACGTCATCAATTGAACGTTTTTGGGGGCGCGTGACACAAAACAAATACCTCTGATGCATAACCTCGGCCTCTCACTTGTCTGTCGAAAGGTGACATTCAACAAAATAAAGTAATAAAACTTTCGTAAGCACAACACATAGTAAACATTTAATCCGGATTAAAATCGATCCGACTCGTCCGATAAAACAACACGCGTAAGTTGATCCGGATTAAATGTTTATAAAGTAATAAAAATCAACAAATTTTAATCAGCCTGTCAACAATCAACTGGAAACAGCCAGTTTCTCAAACATAAAAATCTACTTATCTACAGTTAACTGTCTGTTTGTACTGCCTGTCTGTGAATGATATAAATAAAATATAGCTTTCGATTTAATGCAAAATTTGATACTTCAGTCAAATAACAGAGTATAAAATATTCATAATATGGTAATTAAAAATGAAAAATATGAATACAAAGTGAAGTAAACATATTGGATTGAAAATATTCCTTTTTCTTTTTTTTATACGTTGCATCTGGCCCCACACTAGGATACCCTGTGTCGTGGGTACCAGAAACAGCGACGTCACAAACATATAAACATCCAAGACCTGGGATTTTTTTTTGTCCCCAGCCGGGATTCGAACCTGGGACCCCTCGCATGGTAGTCAGATGCACTAACCACTGCACCACAGAGGTCGTCGATATGATATGACAAATGGACTTCAAATAGAAATATTATAGGTTCAAGGTTACCAAAAAATACGCTATTCCGCGTATTGTACAGTCGATAGCACGTCCACCTCAATCAATCAACTCAACCACAACCACACATTTTCGTTGCAAAGTCGCCCGTGATGCAACGGAGTAGAGTGCATGGGTGTATAGCATGATGTGCTGTCGACTGTACCAATACATTGACCAAGATGTTTTTTATATTGAAAATACTCCATGACTTGTCGACTCGGATTCACAAATTTTTTCGCTCTTCCATTTGATGTGCATAGACCGGTAGGAAATTATATACCTAAATAACAGTCTTCAGTACCTTATTCAGATGGATTCCAACTTGACTTTCAGTCTTAGGCGTAGTTTTGCGAGCTTTTTTGCCCTCGCTCTGGAAATTCCGCGCGTGAATCTAGCATTTTGGACAAAATATGGCCTTTGTCAAACGCCTATGTGTCGCGTGTAGGGAGGGTGTAGAGTGGACGAATTTATGATTATTACTGTGTCAATCACGGTGGACTATGACTTTTAGGGTTCCGTACCCAAAGGGTACAACGGACCCTATTAGGTACTGAAACTTCGCGACGGACGACCGAGACGGACTCCGAGACACCAGGCTGTATCTCATCATGAACCCTGATAGTTAGACAGTTGGAATGTATTTCTGATGTGGATGATGTATTTCTGTTGCCGCTATATTAATAAATACTGAAACACAGAATAAAATAAATATTTAAGGGGTTTCTCAAACTACAAACGCGGTTTGATTTTTTTGGTAGTTTTTGCTCGATATTGATAACGGCAACAGGTAGACGCTTGAAATTTTCACAGAATATTAAGTTAATTATTTCAAAAATAAATAATAAAAATAAAACAAATATTAAAGGGGGCTCCCATACAACAAATGTGCTTTTTTTTGCTCGATATTGATAACGGCAACAGGTAGACGCTTTAATTATTCACAGAATATTGAGAATAGGCCGCCGTCTGTACTCTTAGATTAAGAAATACCTGTGTGATTTCCTTTTTTATGTACCATAAAGTGTTCTCTATCTCTATCTATCTATATACACTTTAATAATAAATAATCGAAATAAAATAAAAATAAAACACTTTCAAACCTGGCCTTGAAAATAACAATGGTTTTTAATGGTTATTTTCAAGGTCAGGTCTGAAAGAGTTAAGGGGCTCCAATACAACAATTGTGTTTTTTTTTCAATTTTTTAATGGTACGGAGCCCTTCGTGCGCGAGTCCGACTCGCACATGGTAGATTTTTTTGTGTAAACAAAGATCAGGGCAGCTTTCGTATCTTTTAGGTTAGGTTTTTTTTTTTTTTTTTTTTTTTTTTTTTTTTTGACGCGGGGAAATGCATTTGCGCACTTCGCCGCTCTATTGTCGGGGGACAACAGAGCAGCTTTGTGGTGGACTCCCAGCACTATCGAGCCGCCTGCTCAGTGCTGGACTACCCCCTAAAACCCCGCGGTGTTCCTCCGCTACTCTACCGGGCCACAGGATAGGCCAGAGGTTAATTCACTGTGACCCGGCAAGAGCTCGCCCCCGAGGGGGCTCTACTGGTGGGGAGCCAGATTGGCTCCCCGGCGGCGCCACTCGCCCCATCGCCCATACGACGAGGCAAGGAAGCGCCGCCCCTCCTCTGGGGGGCCATAATGGCCCCCAACCGCTTCCTCGCGCCGCCCTCCCCCGACCCGTCGCCCATACAACAGGCAAGAGGAGGACGGCGCGACGCTGCGACGCCCGTCGCTCGCTCTCCAGCACTTCTCTGAAAGCAGAGAAGGTGGAGAGCGAGCGCACGGGCCCTCTCCTTTCGCGAGAAGGCACCCTCGGAACACACGAGGGTGCCTTCCGGCCCGCCGCGATCGTGGGCGTCGGGTCCCCCGACCCTCCGCCCGCGGCCACTCTTATCCGACTAGTTTGAGGCGCGACTGCGCCCCCCCCTAGCCGGACCTCCTTCGGTTGGTCGCCTGGGTCCCGATTCACAGAGGGATTGGAACCCACGCGACCCCTCGGGCCAGATCATTCGCCGTTAGCCAGCAAGATCCCACAAGGAGAAGTCACTGACTAACGCTCAGGGCGCACCGACCCCACCACTTGCCCTTCCATCTGGTTCACAAGGAATCAGAGGGAACGGAAGCGGAGGGGTACACGTGAAGGTTATCTGGCGTGGCGCCCCTTTTAGGTTAGGTTAGGTTAGGTTAGGTTAGGTTAGGTTTTCGTTTAGTAACGTTTTCTGGATACACTTAATTGACTTTTTGTCGGAAGAGTCCGACCGTTTCGCGGCCACTCCGATCGAGCGAGCGTAAGTTAAATCCAGCGGACGACCAAGATGCCTAGTGACCTAGACCAAGACCTAGTGCTGTTCATTATACCACAGAATACGTAATAGTACAGGTACAGAAGATTCACTCAAAATCAATTAAAGGTAAATGGACTTTAGCGGCGATATAATTAGGTGCAATTCAGATCGCACGGCGCTAAAAAAGTTACAGTTATATTCACCTACATGTTGCCTCGCTTTCTACCGCGTAACTCGCGCGCACGTCACTGCTCGTTTGCATGAGTCTCTACTTATCAGCCACTCTGGGTGCGTATACTGAGTTTTTTCATTCACTCTCGATAGTGAGAGCGTTTGCGATTTGCATAGGAGTGACAAAGAGACAACTAGATGGCGCGCTTTGTCACTCCTATGCAAATCGTAAACGCTCTCGCTATCGAAAGTGAATGACAAAACTCAGTATACGCACTCTGGTGTCGCCTCCGCATGTACTTACGCGTTCGATATCTATGTGCGGAGTGCGACAGGCCTGATTATACTGTGAGCGTGGAAACGTTAGCGCGTTTAACGCGCTATATAATGATGTCCTTATCTGACCAATGTTCTCTTTGGTCCTCAGGCCCAAAAGCGGCTCCATGCTGCTGTACAGCCGGAAGAAAGTGCGGTACCGGCGCGACGGCTACTGCTGGAAGAAGAGGAAAGACGGCAAGACCACGCGCGAAGACCACATGAAGCTCAAGGTGCAGGGAACGGAGGTGAGGCTCTTCAGCATTAATCATTAAACAAAAAAAATTACATTGCTTCTGGCCCCACAGTAGGATACCCTGTGTCGAGGGAACCAGAAACAGCGAGATCACAAACATGTAAACATCCATTATAATCATCAATGGTCGGCTACGGTAGCACATCAATGCCTGCAAAATAGGTGTAGAAGTAGTCGCTGTAACCGATATCGTTCGGTACCATAACTGTTATCGACATAATGATTAATGTGACCAAAAATTCCCAGTACTATGATGGCATCGCTAATGCGATTGAGGATGCTTTTTTACCTATTTCTTTATTGAAGGGTCTGGTCACATATTGATTATGTCACCTTATGGAACATCTAGTGATACTAACAAAGCAACAGAATGAAAACGTAAACATTTATATGCAGGCACTTACATTGCTTCTGGCCCCGCACTAGAATACCTTGTGTCGTGTCGTGGGAACTAGAAACAGCGACATCGCAAACATGTAAGAATCCACGGCCTGAGGTTTTTTGTCCCGAGCAGGGATTTGAACCCGCGATATCTCGCATGGTAGGCAGATGCGCTAACCGTTGCGCCACAGAGGTTGTGGTAATGTAACTTGATTTTCGTTTCCACGCTGTTTTTAAGCCAACCCAAAAACACAATACCAACCGGGCCAACCGCTACCGAATGGCAAGTTTGCAGCGAAAGCAATTAAAGCCGCCTTCATAATGGCAGCAAAGACTCGGCGGTCACGCGAAACGGAACGGAAGAGTTGAATGACGTGTTGAAAGGGAAATTCGAGCAAGAACAAGCGCTGCGGTCAGGAACTGGTTGATTTGGAATTTCATATATAAGGGATTTCACACACCGAATATACATTACATCTTAGGATGGGTCAGTACGTATAAGATACGAAGATGTACATTATAGCTGTCGTGTGTGGTCTCCTGACGATTTCTATGGAAAGATGTAATGAGATATATCGTGCTATAATATACATCTTTACCTTATAGCCGCTGTGTGTGGAGTCCCTTATAGTCTGTAAAATATAGCTTGAGCTCCGCGACAGCTGTCATGGACATTTGCGTCCATGAAGTTTTGAATTTTTCACAGAATATTTGCACTGTGAAAACTCCGTACTTACTGCACACTATTCGATGGAAGTAAGTACGGAGTTTTCACAGTGCAAATATTCCGGGAATTTCATAATACGAGTACAATAGCCTACAGATAACTTGAACTAAAATCCGAAAAGGCCTTTCTATTATATCTAAAAACATCTAAGTTAAGATTCGCTAAAATAGTTTTTGAGGATAAAACCGTATTTTCATGCGTCATTTTGCCACTAATAATTTGTATGAACCGCCATACCGCGATTACATTGGTGTGTTTTGTCTCGGATGTTCACATGTTTGTGACGTCGTTGTTTCTGATTCCCACGACACAGGGTATCCTAGTGTGAAGCCAGGAGCAATGTATGTGCCTGTATGTAATTGTTTATGTTTTATCCGTTCCTTCTGTCTTCACCTTAGTCCACCCACAGCGGGCTCTGTGCTGCGAAGGCCTCGCACAACCAAAAGTACATTCCGGCTAAGACAATTATTATTGCGTCCATGAAGCGACGCCGAAAGGCCTTATGTGACAGCTAGCGTGCCTGGCGCTGGCAAGGAGCCAACACACGCTCCCGGTCCTAGAGCTTGTGGCCTATCGCGAATCGGATGGAATAAGCAAGGAATCTTGAGCTTCTTACGTAGATGGACATACCAAATTTATTTTTTATCTTCTCTTCTCTCTAATATAATAAAAGTACCTGGGTGATCGTCAATAATCTGTACAATAATCTGGGGCCAAACGGAACGGGCACTCGAGTGGAGTCGGATTGTGTTACTAAAAAGCAGTGTTTTTACCACCGACAGATTTTTATCGATCTTGTGCTGTTTCATCGGAAACGTTTTTGCCACCCGTGCGAACTCGAGGCGGGTCGCTAGTCTGATATATAAAAGAAGTTTTCTCTTAAAACGATAGTACCTGGGTGACCGAGCTTTGCTCGGTACTTTTTTTGTAATATAAAATTATGTAATATAAAATTAAAATATTCATTTTTCAACCAAAAAAGATCTTGGAAAAAAAACATCATGACTCGAACCGGGTCTCTTGAAATCGGCCCGAAACGGGTCGCCCGTTTTCCCGTCAGAACTATCCCAACCTTGCAGATAGACGCGAAATTTACCTCTGTATGTTATCATAGCAAATTTCAATTGGCTTAAAGCACGGATAAAACAACGTTTTCTAAAAATGTTACCTAGTTAGATCAATTAAACGCCCCCGAAAGCATCTGCCTACAAAATTTTGTGAAAATCGTTGGAGCCGTTTCCGAGATTCTGATTATATATAAATATATATCGGCAAAACGTGGGTCCAGTTCTAGAGACTGGTGCCTCTGCCTACCCCTTCGGGGATAACGGGCGTGAGTTATTTTTATTTTTATTATTTATATATACAAGAATTGCTCGTTTATAATATAAATATAAAATTGTCGTGTCGCAATGTTAGTACGCGTACTCCTCCGAAACGGCTTGGCTTATTTCGATGAAATTTTATATATACAATCGGTAGGTCTGAGAATAGGTTATTATCTATATTTTATATCCCTAGGCGAAAAAAAAAATGCGGCGAAACAACGTTTGCCGGGGCAGCTAGTATTAGATATAAAGTGATTTGAGGAAAGATAGTCAGAGTGGAGTTCTTTCGCTGCCTTTTTCTCCACAACATTAGGCCCCAAGGCAGCGGCTAACGTTAACATTATAAGTCCATTGACATTCAACAAACAGAATGTAAATTCTTTGCGTTGAAATTAATTGGTGATTGCTGAACAATTTCTGAATTGCAAATTCATCAAAGAACGCCAGAATGCTCTGGACTGGAGGTGCCAGCATTAAAGCTTACTTTTGCTTAGCAAAAATAAAAGTGAAATATGCGGAAGTGACGGCCAACCCAGTTCCAGTAATGTAAAGGTACCAAAAGAAGAAGTGACAGTAGTGGGGAAATGAGAAACACCTGGGTCTAGATTCTGTTAGTATATTGTATTACAATGAAAACAATCCTCCGCCAATCCGGACTTGGCCCCCGTGGTGGAGTATGGCCTATACCTTCCTCAGGGAAGAGACCCGTGCCCCTTGGTAGGGACATAATGGGTTGATGATGATGATGACAATGAAAACTGCAAGAAGAAGGCGATTTAGTTTTATTGCCACTTCAAGTCAACGTGAGCCCTATCAAAAATTCTACGCATCAGTGGTATGAAAAAACTCGTCACGCGACCCGACCGGGTATCTGTCATCGTACTATAATGCACTAACAGAATCGGGGCCCCATCAGCTTCTTATACTCGTAGATAGATAGATAGAATATTATTTATTGCACACATACATAACATTTACAGAATGTTTATAAATCAATGTACAATTGGCGGACTTATTACTGTTAGCAACGTACTTACATAAACATTTTATAAACACACTTACATTGCTTCTGGTCCCACACTAAGATATCGTATCGTGGGAACCAGAAATAGCGACATCACAAACATGTAAACATTCAAGATCTAGGGTTTTTTTGTCCCCGGGGTTCGAACCCAGGATCTCTCGCGTAGTAGGCAGATGCGCTTTCACTGCGCCACAGAAATCGTCCTACAAACTTACTACATTCTGTCGTCCCTCATCACATAGGGCCTTTCTACAACTTAATGAAACATACACAAAGCTACCAAATTACACAACTAATAAATATTTGCGATACAAAAGAAAAAAAAATCGAATGAGAAATCCTTTGATGAAAATCTCGCTTTTATACTTCGGTATCGGTAGCTTGTCGGTTGGTTCACGACATAGGCACGGCTATGTGGAATTGCCCTTACGCCTTATTTTAGCCACTTAAATGCTAGCACTGGTTCTGTCTTGGACTTTATCGGATTAAGATACCCACGTGTTTTATTTCGGATGATTTGAACGATGAGTTGTTCCGGGGATGTACAGTCGATAGCACGTCAACCCTCACATTTTCTTTGCAAAGTTGCCTTTTGCGGCAACCCTGATGTACCACGGACTATTTTTTTGGTTATGCTTAATTTATTTGTTTTATTTTTGTCTGTTTTGTGACTGTATTGTGTTACTTGTCTGTTTATTTTGTTTTCATTATATGTCTTGTTGCTAGAATAAATATGTTTCTTTCTTTCTAATGCAACGGAGCAGAGTACATGGATGTAAAGTATAATGTGCTGTCAATTGTACTAGGTTGATGTTTAAATTTCACGTACCTACTCCTTGGTGATGGATTATGAGCAAATACATACATACCTAAGCTCACGTCTGTATCCCAGAGGGGGAGGCAGAGACCAGGGACTGGCACCTGCCACGATCCTGACAAATCACTTTCGGTTCATCGACATTTTTTTTATGAGCAAATAAACAAAGATTCCTTTAGTATTAACATATTTTTTATTTAAAACATTCGAAAGCACTGGATATTAGTCAGAGACGAGCAAACGATGACGCGAGCTACGTTGCTCACCAGGATTAAGCTCTGCGAATCAGAGAGACACCAGTCGGATTCCTCTGACAAAAAGTTGAGTAAGTGTATCCCGAGTAAGGTTTCATCATCAACCCATTATGTCTCCACCGAGGGGCACGGGTCTCTGCCCTAAGGAAGGTATAGGCCATCTCCACCACGGGGGCCAGGTCCGGATTGGTGCAGGCTCGTAAGACTAATGGCTGATGTTACTGTCAGAAGTTTTCAAGCCGCAAGGCCACTGACTTGGCTTAACGACTGCCTTCTATCGACGGCAAAGAAATATTTTAAACGTTAGAAGTATTATACGCAATTGGCCATGCTACATTTTTGAACTCGAACGAAAATCTCGGTCTATATTATTAGATATTCAAGAAAAAACCATATTATGATTATGAATCCTGTGCCTTACAAAAAAAAATTATATACTAGGTAAGAACAATCTCTTTAATCATGCTCTGATGACGTCACAAACACTTTTTTTTAGAGAGAGATTAAAAAATAAACATAATGAATAAGACTCAAAAATACCGAAATTATTTTCTCAAAATGGTCAATATTTTCAAAATAAATAATAAAAAACATAATATCAAAAATAAGTAGCATGACCAATAAATACACGAAATATTAAAATGTCTGTGTAAGTAAAACTAAAACAAAGTCGTACTTTTTATTTAAGAGTTACGTCGGAGCCATTATCTTTCGGTCGAAGTTTCCAAAGCCAAAGCGTTTATGAAAACTTAACGAACGGCCTCTCATAGCACCTTATTAACATGACGAGACTTTCGACAATAAACTGCAAACATTTAGCGGAAATATTAAAACTCGACCGTAACATTTATTTGCACTACCGCATGTCAGGATTCCCCTGTTTACCATACGAATTGTTCCACCGAAAATATTTAAAACATCCAGTGTATGTACTCTTAACTCAATTTGAACGGTGCATGGAAAGGCCGAAATTTCAACCTTAATAACTTCTGCATAAGCACTTTTAGAAACCACTTCGTGGAAAAACCCCTGAATTTTTTACTGAGGAGTTTAACACACAAAAATACGGTTATTCACATTTGAATTTTGTTTTTGAAATAGAAGTAATTGCTTCAGGATTCCGCTTTGTTTCAAGTTGCAGCACGCAATTTTGATAGAAGAACAGCTAGATGTTAGATAAAAGGAGTTACCTCCGACGCGGCTTAAGAAATGTCTCAAGCACACTTTGTGCAGAAAAGCTTATTATAGAATCAACGATTATTATTTGAAAGACAAGGGTGTCTGGTGCTAAGCAGTAGATTAATATTAAATGTGTTTAGAGATTTTTAAATTAAAATATTAATAATGATGACAATTTTATTGTGTCTAGTGTTTAACACCATCCATGAGAAATATTTTAAGTTTGAAAGTTTGTTAATTAAAAAGACTGTTTTGAAAAGAATAAATGTGGAGTTTCTTTGCTAGTTTTTTCTCCACGTAATCTATTAATCCGCTACTTGACTCTTTTTTCAAATAATA
Organism: Yponomeuta plumbellus; assembly: GCA_947310845.1. Lineage (NCBI taxonomy): Eukaryota > Metazoa > Arthropoda > Insecta > Lepidoptera > Yponomeutidae > Yponomeuta > Yponomeuta plumbellus. Next base: position 3,071,196 of record OX371203.1, read on the forward strand.
ATAATAAACTCACGCCCGTTATCCCCGAAGGGGTAGGCAGAGGCACCAGTCTCTAGAACTGGACCCACGTTTTGCCGAGTTTATTAGGTCCCAAACGTGACAAGTGGCAAGCCTGTCGCCATTATCCGGGCACAATTTATCAGCGAATGGTGTTGCTGTACAAACAAATGTACGTAACTAAAAGTCATTGGTAAATGCGTGGTTCGAACCCAGACCCTCATGATCGAGAAGCATGACCAAAAGACCAAAAAATATTTTAGTATATTTTTTGAGGACCTAAAAGCAACAAAAACATTATTTTATAACGTTGCTTTGCTAAACAGCCAAAAACGCGGTCCGCCATTTTTGTCTATGGTTTGAAGTCCTTTATTTTTGTAAACAAAGTTTGACATTCAACATAGGTAGAGTTCGTGCCACGAAAGAAGTACTAGTTAATTAATTTTGGCTTTTATTGTTATGGCCTTAAGGATTTTACCGTGGTACTTGTTTGGTGAAACGATCTTTACCTAGTCCTAAAATCTGTTAGTGATCTGTGAGCATAGTGAAATAACAACAACGCATTCATGATTTCATCGAGTTTACATGCAAAATATATCAATTATCATTATGAAACTTTGGGTGTATTTATGTGAAGATCACTTTAATGTAAGTCCTATAATATCAATGTACACAGAAACTGTTTTTAGCTGTAATAATGCTTGGTTTGATTTGGTTTGGTTTTGGCAAATTGGTACCACTAACTATCAGCTTCCACGAATCCAGCGTCCATGATTGCGCTTATCAATAATATGATAAGACACTAACTGCACAAGAAGAGTTTTTGCAAAAACACTAAATCCAATCCAAATCACAATAGAACCTACGCACGCACGACTGACAGATGTTTGTTTACAACCAAAGGTGCTTTCAAGATGGCGGATAGTGTTTTCACCGTTCCGATTTAAAAGCGACAAATATTTTTTTAATTTGCAATTTTTGCAGCCATCCTGCATATTTACTTAGCAAAGTCAATATATTTCGGTTTCTTACTTTGTACTTACGTCAAATTTGATACGAGTCAAGTAGCGTATTGTGAAACAAACAATTTTGACGTTAATAAAGTAAACATTTTGTTTGAATTCTGAATTTGAATTTGAAGAGGTCTATGTCCAGCAGTAGATGATTACGGGCGAACTGTTTGATTCATTCATGTTCTATTTCGGCAAATACCTTAAAGAGTGTTTGTTCTTTTGTTTCTTCCACTATCAGATGGCAGTAATAAAATAGTCGGATTTGCTGTGCAACACTGGCGTGACGCCAACAGCTGTTAATGTGGCCTTAACGAAATAGTTGCTGTTACCTGCCTCCTGACACCGCTTGCTTTTGAATTAAACGCTTTATTCTACAAGATTAAGAGGATCGTATGTTTTCAAGTTGGTGCCGGCTAACGTCGATGGATGGCAGTCGTTAAGCCAAGTCAGGCCTTAGGGCGGCTTGAAAACTTCTGACAGTAACACCCACCGGCCACTAGTCTTACAAGCCTCCACAATCCGGACTTGGCCCCCGTCGTGGAGTATAGCCTATACCTTCCTCAGGAAAGAGACCCGTGCCCCTCGGTGGGGACATAATGGGTTGATGATGAATATAGGAATTCAATATGTATCGCCCAGGCGATTAACTCCTGAGTAAGGCGCCAGCATAATACAAGAAAAATACACTAGCGCGGTTATATCACGGCATGCAGGTTCGATCTCTATTTATTTATATTCAGACCGGATAGGTCGTTAGTCGTTTGCGACTGCGGGCTGGATAGATACAGACAGTGATAGATGGTAGGAATAAGTTATAGCGACGCCGTCTCTGTTATTTGTTATTTGACTCACTGATTCGATTTATTTCCTGTCAATTTCATAATCAGCTTACTTAATGCTTTATACTATATTACTGAGAGTTTTAAATCCGTAATATTTTATTTCATTAAGTCATGAAACTTAACGTGTTAGCGTTTTCATTTAATTAAATTGCGTAAGATTGCAGGATTTCTGACTCGTGGTCCCACCCATTCTGTCCTACCGTACTCACTGTCACACCAGTGGTCCGTGGTCGTGGTCCCATCACTATTCCCACTGATAGCTACAACTGCATCATGGGGTCGTGGTCCCACTTAATAGATCTCTAAGGAAGAATTATGCTATTAATTAAATTTTTCATAGTTTTTTTGACAGATATCCATATATTATTGTTGTCATAGGTGGCCAGTACCTATCTTCGTTTTATTAACTTGTATATGACCTACCTTTAATAGCCATTGGCCGTGCGCCCTGGGACCACGAGCCATACTCTATAGCTATGACTGGTGGTCCCACCTAGCAGTGGGACCACGAGTCAATGTTTTCGGGATTAGTGGGACCACGAGCAATAGTGGGACAAAGACAGTGGGACCACGAGTCATGAATCGATTACAGTGAACATCCTTGCCTTAATCAATTCATATTATGTGGGCAAGACCCTTACGTGGTCATAACACAGAAACAAACATACATACACGCACGCAAAACCATAACCCTTCTTTGCGCTCGCAGTCAAGCGACTAACTAGGTCCTGAATTCTGATAGTGGATTATAGTACGATGACAGATACACGGTTGGGTCACGTGCCGAGTTTTTTCATACCATTGTCGCCCGGGTTGTTTGATATCATCATCATCATCATCATCATCAACCCATTATGTCCCTACCAAGGGGCACGGGTCTCTTCCCTGAGAAAGGTATAGGCCATACTCCACCACGGGGGCCAAGTCCGGATTGGTGGAGGTTTGTAAGACTAGTGGCTGGTCTTACTGTCAGAAGTTTTCAAGCCGCCCTAAGGCCTCTGACTTGGCTTAACGACTGCCATCTATCGACGGCAGCCGGCACCAACTGCTTAACGTGCCTTGCGAAGCACGGAACCGCTCGGAAAAATGCCACTAACGTTAGTCATAGACAGTGACCCATCCATGGACTGAACGCGCCGTATGTTGTTTAACCTTAGTGATCGTTTAAGATCACTCAAGCAGCCCAGGCTACGAGCGTTGTTTGATATACGGGCGCGCATAGACTTGAATCAGCAATGAAACTTAATTCATGCAGTTGTCAATGTAGTACAATGCATTAACAGAATCGAGACCCTGACAAAATACCTTGAACATCTTGACCTCCCTCGTAAATCCTCCGGCGAGCCGCGCCCGTCACAACCACGACGTCATACACTCGACATCATCACACGTTATGGTCTCGCGGCGAATCGTAAAAGTCTAATTCACTCACAGGGCGCTTCTAGACCGGATATTACGGCGCGAGCCACCGGATATCCGCTTTGAGGGCACTTGAGGGTCCTAATCAGGAGACGCGGAAGGCTCGCTTCAGATTATGAGCCAGTTTTTGAATTGAGAATTTCGCTAATAACTACTTAATTGGGTATTTGAGAAAATGTCAAATGAGTTACTTTTAAAACGGAATGGATGAAAATACTTGCTTATGACGTCACATTTCAGAGCACTCTTTTTATGTTTCATCTATTTAAAAACTGTAATAACTAGTAAATGATTAAAAGAGATACATTTTCCGAAACATTTTGTAATTTTTGTTTTAATCGAGTATATCAAATAATTTATTTTTGATACTGTCAAATACCGCTTTGTAGTGCTGTCTCGTCAAATTTCTCGGAAAAGAGCGTGACGGAACGTGTCTTAAGTATTTAATTACTGAAATCCTCAATTCAGGAACCGACCCTATGGCTGATATTTTGAGTGCCCGTGTGCGTTGTTCATTAGTGAGCGGATTAAACAGCAAATACTCGTAAAATCGGCTACGAACGAACGGTGGACGAATCACTGATATTAAAATTTTGATGATCGAATCGCGAATTTAGATAGATAGATAAAACATTTATTTGCATCTGCATACACATACTTACAATTTATATAGTGAAAATAAAACAAAGCAAACATTTTTTGCAGCAATGAGACAAGCAAAAACAAAAACAAAAGTAAGCAACGGCAAATCAAGATCGAATCATCGATTAGATTTTGTTTGTCAGGGAAGAAACCCATTCCCCTCGGGAAAAAAAATTTGGAAAAAAAAATGGAGTTAAGAGGTTTGCGACTTTAGCCGACGATTTGTATTTTTTAATGCTTTATAGGTTAGAAAATCATGAAATAATTACCGGCGGCCCTATTTAGAAGATTGTTAAGTATTTTCTGAAACGGCTTCACGGTTGTTAAAAAGGATAGTTAAACTTAAACGGTACTTTTATTTTATTGGTGCTAGTAAAGTTAATATTATCCCCTTCGATTAATTCGTCTTTTGTTTGAGTTTTGTTTGTTTGTTACGCTTTATTGCACAAAAGTTAAAAAAATACATAAAAACTTAAATAAAAGGTACCTATTGTGTCGACTTATTTCAAAAGAAATTTCTTCCAGCCAGCCTAAGAAATGTTTGCTAGCTGACCTTCCACCCATACTTATTTTGCACCAAATAGCGTTGCGGCGTTCCCAAAAACTGAAGGCACTTCACTTCCCTCACTCGACAAACAGAATGCTCAAAGATCAGGGATCACCAATAACTCAGCTGTCTTTTGTGGTCGCCCGCAGTCCAACTAACGTCCATAGATGAAGGGTGCCCAGTCAGTCCAGTTGGCTCGACCACCGTTATTGCTCTGGTGAAAATACGATTTTCCGATATGATAGTGCGATCTAGATTTGAGGTACCATTCGGAGCCCGTTGAGAGTGGATTCGCCGCCGGGTTAGTTATGATACCTCGGATTCGATCAGTGTTTATTTTGTGTCCGCGCTGAGTACTTGTTCGGACGCTCTCATATTATTTCATTGCTATGAGGTCAGATTTTCTTGTTTTTGTCCGACTACTGAAGCAAATGGGCGTCTAAATTTTTGAGCATATATTGAAGGTTGACTCTTCTCCAGTTGCATTACGGGGGACTTAGTTTTGGTCTTGGACTTGGTAACTGAAATGTGAAAGTTGCTATGCTGTTGTATCAGCGTGTGTAGCTTAACGGCACCAGTTTTCACTCATTTTGTGAGATTCCTCTTCTTCTTTCATTTTGTGAGATTCCGAGATACTGACAATGTCAGGTCATCTCTAATGTTTGTGGTGATGGCAAGTGTTATTTTTGTACCGTTTTTATTATTATTGTTGTTTGTTTATTGTTTCTGAATTGCTGTAGATGGAACCTTTATTTAGTTCACACAGTCTTCGCAAAAAAATTAAAGTTTTTGTTTTAAAGTTTAAAAACTTTTTGATCTGAAACTTTTGGAAGCAAACTGTTATCCGGATACACTTACTTTATTTTACTGTAAGAGTCCGACCAGGACCTAGATTCTGTTATTGCATTGTAATACAATGACAACTGCAAGAACTTGTCGATTTAGTTTCATTGCCGCTTCAAGTCTACGCGCGCACCCATATCAAACAATCTAGGCGTCAATGGTATGAAAAAACACGTAGCGTGACCCGACCGTATATCTGTCATAGTACTATAATGCACTAACAGATTCGAGGTCCAGGTTTTGCTCTGATTCGCAGAGCTTAATCATGGTGAGCAGAGACAGAGCTCGAGTTGATTGCCCATCTCAGACTGAGAACAAGTTCTTTAAGGACTGATTTTTCAATAGTCTGATAACTTTTATCTGAGGACTAAAAATGGCGGCTTGACAGCTTATGTATGAAAGTTATGTCAGACCGCCATTTTTATTCCTCAGATAAAAGTTATTTGACTATTAAAAAATCAGCTCAAGACGTGACTTTGGCATAATCTGTCGACATCAGTTGGTTGCTATGTCAACAAGAAATAGTAAGTTTTATTTTTAATTTTGCATTCAAAAAACAGTTCTAATTTTGAAATTCCACGCTACATCAAGCACTGGCACCAAAAAGGTCGTTTATACTCTTTGAACTTCGATTCACGAAACTTAAATTGGGACTTCGAATTTCGAACTGGCAGTCTAGCATCACTATATTCTCTCTATTCTTGGCGGGATGACGTTAGCACTGGAATTGCCATGCAGTGGTAACAGTGTTAAAGGAGCCGACGTGCATTCCGACCCCGAGTTAACCCCTCTCGCTGGGGGATTGGGAGTGAACCCCTTGCGCTGGGGAATTGGGTTTTGTTTGGACAACGGACGTGACAATCTACCTGACAGCTTCTGTGACACAGATAAAATATATGAGCAAAACTTTAGAAGTAATAGATTGAAGAGATAGATAAAATAAATAGATCTCAGGTTAAAGGGAAGACTTTTCCCAGAAGTAGGACAAAATCATTGAAATTCTTCAACATAGGACAGAATTGATTGGAAATTCTTTATTGCACAAGAAAAGATCTGCACAAATATTTAATCATGATTACTTATTTTGATTTTAATTTGGAGCTGTAAGATTAAAATCTTACAGCTCCAAATTAAAATAAATGTACTTAGAGTAAATACTGAAGGTTTTTTCAAATTATAATAGATAATAATACCTAAGGGTACGCATCATAATGTTATACCGAAGTTTAAAACGCCGAATGTTACAAAACCTACAAACGGAATGCCGAATGTCAAAATAACGAATGTTCATTTTAACGAATGTTCGTAATCCCGACAGTACGATTGACCGTATGTTTGTAAGGTCGAAGATAAAAATCCCAATGTTTCTTGTACCTACGATTAATGGATCGAATGATTTTTACTTTATTAATTACATACGTACGTGAATTGTGTCCTTACTCGTGGCTAGCCATGCGTTGTGCATTTTTGTAAAAACATAGGACAGAAACTACAGCGAAGGTACGGTGATGTCGTGTCAATTTTGACATATCATATGACGTTAGCACCATCTATCGGTAACTTGCGCTACTATTTTTTTTAACGACGCTTTGAAAAGCCCTTATTGTTGCCTTCGTCAAACTATCGTCAGTTCGCTTAACTCCCAATCCTCCAGCGAGGCTAAGTAACATGCTATCACGCTCTTTCCTAAAGAAATTTGACGAGACAGCACTACAGTTAATAGATACTTAGCGAAATTCTGAATTCAGATCGGCCGGTAGTGGGCGATCTTGTAATATAAATATGAGGGTGAATAAGCGGTTGAATGTACGTGATTTTAATGCGTTCGTAGTGTTTTAGTTAGATAAATAGTGCTTATAAGAGTTACATAAACGTGAGCGAAAAACCAAGATGTCTAGGAAATAATATCCTACCAAGTTCTTGGAAAATATCATTGAAAATCCACTTCTCAATTTTTATTCGAAGTTGCGCGTATGTTTCATTGAATAACAAAAGAAAATCCGACATGTTTGCAGAATACCCAAACACCTATAGAATTCCTTTCTTATAAGTTTAGTTTCTTTTTAATTCCTTACTTTTAGGTTTATTTGTATCACAGTCTATTGTTAAAGAAATTCAGTCATTTCAAATTTATATTTTGTTGATTCATAATCAATAAAAAAACTCATAAAACCGAAATATTGACTGAAAAGTATCTTTAAAGTTAGAAATTTGAGTATTTCTAGTTTGACCCTTGAAATCACATATATTTATCAGTGGCGGGCACACTCATGATTCTTAAGCCCACACACACACCCCCCCCCCCCCCCACACACACACATACACACACACACACACTCACACACACACACACACACACACACAAACACACACACACACACACACACACACACACACCTCTTACTGCGCCTTAGTGATTATGTGTATTATTTACTCCCCTCTAACATGTTCAAAATGCATGTTATTTCGTTAATTTAAAAGAGCTTGTAGTGGCTTTAAAAATCTGTACGAGAAAGCTTTCGACACGATGAAAGAGAAACGGAATGCTGCAACAGGGACTTTTTGTCTAGTTCAGCAGCAGTCGCTCACTAATTGTAAAAACAATTAAATATTTTTGAACTAATACCTTCGTAAGGCCTGTCCTTCCTCAGGGAAAAAAATACTTGACTTTTTGTCGGAAGAGTCCGACCAGGTTTCTCTCTGATTCGCTGAGCTTAATCATGGTGAGCAGAGACGGAGCTCGTGATTCAAAATTGTACCATTTTCGTAAGCCACCTTACCTTACCTTACACTCCTCCCTGCTCTCGGCCAACTCTTCCCACCCCGGTAAATATTTTGTCAGGTCGCTTTTTCCGAATAAAGTATTATTATTATTTTATGGGCTGCTTATTCGCTTATGGTATCATCATAGCCTTTGCCGATACACAGTAAAACTTTTTCCTTAACCGACCCATGGCTGGGCATAAATGTATTTGGCCTCAATTCCCCGCCACGTCCGCGCAGGAGCGGTCAGCGCACACAGCGCACGTCCGCGGCAAAAGGTTGCACTTTCAGAGGCAGAGGCAGACAGGGCCGGACTCAGTTGGGGGTTTTACAATACAATTCAATATTTTTGAACTAAAACTTTCGTAAGCACAACACATGTCATTGTGACGCGAGCTCCGTCTCTGCTCACCATGATTAAGCTCTGCGAATCGGAGCGAAACCTGGTCGGACTCGTAGGATAAAACAACACCCGTAAGTGGATCCGGACTAAAACTTTACAATTTAATATTTTAATTGCAGAAAATATTTACAGAGTTTTACTTTCTTGAGGTTAGTGTACACTTTTTATATAGTTTTATTTTACATGGATTGGGATCAAGTGCCTCAGCATAAGTTGTCAGTCGTATTTGCAATGATATTACGGTGACAGTCGATTGTCAAGTTGACGCAAAACGGACATAAAAAAGCTGTACATAATGAAAGTAGTAAGGGTATTTGGACTTTGGATTAGATTAGATTAGAACTCTTTATTGTACACACCAGGAAAAACAAACGAATACATTATTAAGACTTATTTCAATTTTGTTTTCAAGAAATCTCCACTTTATTCTAATAAAATTCACCATAAAATATGTCATCGTTGCCTTTTTAGAACCTTTAAATGCTTTCACAGCATAGGCTCAACCACATATAATATTCCAACTCACCGTTGTTCGCGTGGTTTGTCGTATCATCTTACACAATAATGATACGCGTATTACTCGAGTTTATTCCTCTAAGTGTAAATTAGGTTAGGTTTACTGGTAGTTGTATTAATATATATATTTCGCTTAGTTAGTGTCATAAGTAAGGGAGATTAAATGACACTCAAATTCATTCTGAGACATTTTTTTCAAATTAAACTATTTGTCTAAATAAATAAAAAACTTCCACATAGTACAATCACTTGTCCTAGTACCAAACTAGGATACCATATGCTATGGTAACCAAAGTTATTAAAACTATGTATACCGCTTTTTAATTACAGGTACACTAATCGAGGCAGTAGGCCCTCGACCTGAATGCGCCCCTGCATTAAGTGCACTAGAATGTTTTATTCAACAGTTGTTTCTGTGCACATGAGGCCCCAAAAGGGTTGGTGTTACTATCAGTTGCCGGTTTTCCAGATGCGAAATGAATGTTGCTCTTTTGATAGATAATGTTGCCTTCTTTTTCATTGCCTGAAGCTTTGAAATTGATAAATATGTTAGATACATACATAAGCTCACGCCTGTATCCCAGATGGGTAGACAGAGATCAGGGACTGCCTCTTGCCACGATCCTAACAAGTTACTTTCGCTACATCGACATTCATTGGTCGTTGAATGCACGATCACCGGTTTTACAGTTAGATAGCTCTATAAAATGTAAAAATGCAATAGGGAATCGTTACATTCCCTGTTTTCGTTTTTGTTAAAATAAATTGTGTACTTATTTTAAGCTGTTTCTACAAATATATCGTCTGCTTACTGCTAAAAACGAATAAATACACTTTTTGGCAAAATTGAGTTATAAATGCAGTTATATGTAATTTTTTACGGGCTTCCCACTGGTAAAACCCAATAAACGATAGAACCAATAGTAGCGAAGATAATATTTTTAAAAACAGATAAGTGTATGAAATTTGACCAAAATCATAGTGGTTTAATACGTAGGTCACACTAAAAGTTTTGCGTAACTTAAAAAACCAACATGTTATAACCAAAATATTATGTTTATTGCTTTTCAAAATACTCTCCTTTACATTTTAAACATTTTTTCTTGCAATCGAACCATATTTTAAAACAGGAGGACCACAGATCTGAAGGCAAGTTTTCTACGTGCTGATTGAACGCTATCACTGCCTCTTCGGAGTTGGTAAAAGTGAAACCTCTCATCAAATGTTTGATTTTGGGGAAAATACAGAAATCACAGGGTGCTAGGTCGGGGATATGTGCAGGATGGGTGACGAGTTGTACTTTTTCGGAAGTTAAAAATGACTTTGTTTTGTTGGCCGTGTGTGAAGAAGCGTTGTCATGATGTAGGAGAACGCGGTTTTTGGTCGTCTTTCGCGAACTTTTTCTAACACCCTGGGTAAACAAATGATAGAATACCACTCGGTATTAACACTCTTTTGATCTTCAAGTAGAATTGTGCAGATGGGACCCGTAGCTGAGAAAAAAAATGCGATCATTTTTTACCAACGTTTCTCGCCTGCCTCACTTTTGTTGGCCTGTTCTCATTTTCAAACACCCATTCACATGATTGCTGCTTTTTTTTCGGGTTCAAAACATTAAATCTACGTTTCGTGTCCTATGACAATAACATAAACAGCATTAAAATGTCCGTGGTCGTACTTCATTAGCATCTGTGAGCACCATTCTACGCGAGCCCGCTTCTGCTGCGCTGTCAGTTCATGAGGGATCCAACGACAACAAAGTGTCCTAACTTTTAATTCTTCGTGTAAAATTTTCTGAATTTGGCTCATACCAATCCCCAATAGTCTTAGAATTGTCTCATAGGTAATCCGCGGGTTTTTTTCAATTAGCCGCTTAACAGTAGCCACATTATTTTCGTTGACGGCAGTTGAAGGCCGCCCTTCACGAAATTCATCATATAAAGAAACCCGACCTCTTTCAAATTCTGCAAACCATCGCCTCACGGTGCTCAAACAAGGTGCTTCTCTCCCAAAAGCATTTTGAAGACGAGCGGCACAGTCTTGCGGAGAGAGAGAACTTTTAAAATCATAAAAAATCATCGCTCTAAAATCTTTTCGACTCTAACTCCATTTTCGTTCCGTACGTAGAGCTTTGATGTGTGAAAAAAAACAATTGACAAATGATTTCCCGCCAATTTTTTTTTAATTACTAAGAAGGTTTCAAGTCGCTTCAAACAATATAACATTCGACATTCAAATAGTTCCGATTAGCTAGAAGTGCAAAATTTTTAGTGTGCCCCATGTATAATAAATAACATTATCATCTAAATGGTCAAATTTTTTAGAGGCAAATCAACATAAATATGTTTAAAACGTTTTTCTGGTAACGGTGCCGAGTATGATTATCCAAATAATAACTGGTAAAAACAGATACTGGCATTTATTCATTCAAGCTTCTAATATTTCTATAATTAAAAAACAATAAAGTCGTTTATGATTTTTTGCGTAAGTATTACAGGACTGCATACAACAAAATTATTACTGGTAAAAACCGATACTGGCATATTTTATTCATTCGAGCTTCATCATCATCATCATTCAGCCACAAATCCACTGCTGGACATAGGCCTCCTCCATGGATTTCCAAAAAGACCGGTCGGTTGCGGCTTGCATCGTCTTCCCGCCACTTGGATGAGATCGTCTGTCCATCTTGTGGCCGGTCTTCCTACGCTGAGCTTGCCGATATATGGTCTCTATTCGAGCAGCTACCGGCCCCATCGGCCATCAGTTCTGCGTGATAGTGCCCCGGTCACTGCCACTTCAACTTACTAATCCGCTGGGCTATGTCGACGACTTTCGTTCGTTTACGGACCTCATCATCGAAATTCCAAGCATCCTTTCCATAGCTCGTTGCGTGACCTTGAGCTTTCTTATGAGGCCCATAGTAAGAGACCACATTACAGTGTCATAAGTCATCACTGGTAACACACACTGGTTTTGTTTTGAGGGATTGAGGTATATTGGAGGAAAATACTTTTCTAAGTTTCCCGAATGCTGCCTAGCCGAGTTGGATTCGACGATTGACCTCTTTCACGAAGTTGGACCGGCTTGGACTGTATGCCCTAAGTAGACGTATTCGTCTACAACTTCGAGAGTCGAGTTCCCCACATTGGGGTGGGCACAAAAGGGGCGTTGACATGACCTTCGTTTTGTCCATGTTCATTTTAAGGCCCACCCGTTGGGCGACTTGACTGAGGTCTTCGAGCATTATGCCGAGGTCCTCCAGCGTCTCTGCCATGACTACTATGTCGTCGGCAAATCGAAGGTGACTGATATACTCGCCATTGATATAGATGCCGCGTTCCTGCCATTCCAGAAGCTTGAATGCATCTTCCGGTCCGTTCGTGAACAGTTTCGGAGATATGACATCTCCCTGTCTCACGACCCTTTTCAATGGAATTGCCTCCGAATTCTACTCCTGTACTCGGACCGACATGGTGGCGTTGTGGTACAAGCACTTCAGCACCTCGATATACTGATAGTCAATACGGCAACGCTGGAGAGACTCGAGCACCGCCCATATCTCGATCGAATTGAAGGCTTTCTCATAGTCTACAAACGCTAAGCATAATGGCAAATTATACTCAGTCTTATGTATAATTTGCCGCAGCATGTGGATGTGGTCTATGGTACTATAGCCCTTTCAGAAACCGGCTTGTTCGGGAGGCTGGAAGTCATCAAACCTGCGTTCGAAACGATTCGTCAGGTCCCTCGAAAACAGCTTATAAAGATGGCTCAGAAGCGAGATGGGTCGGTAGTTCTTCAACAGAGTGTTATCTCCTTTCTTGAGAAACAGCGTCACTACGCTTCTGTTTCATACTTCTGGCGTTAGGTATTCCTTCGAGCACGACGGAATTGAAGACCCTCTGAAGGACTTTTGTTCCACCCGCTTTCAGAAGCTCTGATGTAATTCCGTCCTCTCCTGGTGCCTTGTTATTCTTGAGCTGTTTCAGGGCCATCCTAATCTCGTACAGGCTGACGTCCGGGATATCTTCGGTATAATGTTGGGTCAGTTAGGCTCTTGGGTCTTTGTGCAAACTTCTAATAGGTTTTGCGACTGAGGTGTAGTTATAGCAGTCCGTAGAAGCTCTCAATCTTCCTCAGCACCTCTGATTTAGCCGACGCTATACTACCGTCTTCTCTCTTAAGCTTCGTCAGCTTGCTTTACCCAATAGATATGTCTCTTGCGAACACTTTAGAGCCTTTGTTCCGCTATATAGTCTCTTTAATACGTTCGGTATTAAAGGAACGAATACTGTACCCATAAGTGAAGCCAAAAAGAAGGATCTCATTGGCTTATGCAATAAAAAAATCATTCCTGAAGAGCTTCACGGTTGGTTTTCCGAGCCTGCAGCTGATGAAGAATCTTCTGAAGAACAAAAATAAGTAATGATAGTACGACTATGAAGTCACCTTTAGTTGAGGACATTGAGGAGCAACTCCCAAGGATATGATTGATATTTTTTTGTTATCCAATTGTATAACTACCTTATTACTATAAAAAAAAAATACTTTAAGTTTTTAATGCATTTTATTTATCAATGGCTTTCACCAACTATAATTTATTGATAATATCATCGAACAACAAGAAGATCATTAGTAATTTGTTTATTATATGAGTGATTTTTGTATGATTTTCTGATAAGTGTAAATTAACAAAAAATGTTTACAAGTAAAAACGAATAAATAAATAAATAGTTGTGATTTCCAAGAAGAAAATAAGAGAAGGAATGTGTTTCTTCTGCTAATAAGACCATGATTTAGTTATTAACATAATAAATATTAAAAGAGCAAGTTACAGCACTGATTTAAGGAGTTATTACATATTTTTGAAATTCTGGTAAAACCGGATATATGCAGATACTTCGACAATAATTGTGTATTTTTTTCTATTATATTGTACAAAAATAAATCAAAACTTTATTATTTACAAGGTTGAAAGTGGTATGCACAATTTTTCTTAAGTACATTAGGTTATTTCAGGGACATAACATAGATAAAATTTGGTTTGAACTTTCAATTCGCATTTACTCAAAACATCCGAAACTGCATTTATTCGTTTTTAGCAGTAAGCAGATGATATATTTTACTTAGGCACAGCCAAGGACTGCTATTTATTTAAATCCTGACATGTCACTTTTGCGTCATTGAAGTTCATTATACTCGTAATAAAGCCTTTATTTGCATGCAGATAATCAGTATAAATTTTCATTAATTATTTAATATTAATTAAATATTTCTTGATTTATTAATAATAATAAAGGATCATAATTATATTATCAAAAATTCATTAGACATGCAATACCAGCCAACAAATTAACTTTAACAAATACTCCACAACACTGTGAAAAAGTTTATTGGTAATCACTTGTAGATGATCCCGTGGCATGGTAGGTCCTTTAGAGGACAAGGTAGGCCTCTCGCTAGGACCAGCGAGGTTTGGTCTAATTCACCCTAGCTGACCGGGCTTGTCTGGGTGATTTTCCTAGTATGGGTGGGTAGACCTTACTTCATAGGATCATTTCTATAGTAAGTTCTTCCCGAGATCTTCACTACATTGAAGTTCATTACACGTTGCAAACTTGCAGGCTGGTTTCCGCTACTTTTTATCTTGCCCTGTCTCAAAATAAACACAAACATTTACACACAGGCACATACATTGCTTGTGGCCCCAAACTAGGATATCCTGTATCGTGGGAACCAGAAACAGCGACATCACTAACATGTCAACATCCAAGGCCTGTTTTTTTTTTTGCTGTCTCCAGCCGGGATTTGAACTCGGGGCCTCTCACATGGTAGGCAGATGCGCTAAATATAAAAATCCAAATAAGCTTAACTACAACAAATTTTGACAAATTAAGACCGTCTTGCACCACCGACTAAAATCCATTTAGCGTTAAATTAAATAGAATTTTGACAGATAGTGTATGGCGAAACTGTCAAAATTCTGTTTAACTTAAAGTTGAATGGATTTTAGTCGGTGGTGCAAGTCGGCCTAAGTCAAGAGAGCCGTTTCCGTAGTTTTGCGCTCTGAATGGAGGAAGAAATGCAATAGGTTATTTTGACAAAATATACAAACGGGCTAGTAATTTACTGTAACGGCTGGATGTCACGGAACGAGTGGGGCGTCACCCGGATATTTCCAGTTTGCCTTCAAAATTTCACACCTGAACAGTGAATACTGTTGAGTCGCAAGTTTTTTTAGCTAATATAAAATATAATTCTGTGGCTTGGTGCTAATAGGGCCAATGTCAGTAATTCCCAATAGTCCCCATCCTCACTGCAGCTATTTCAAAACTAACAATTTTTACTGTACCGCATACCGGCACAAAGTCATACACCCTTCTTTGCATCTCATCTTTGAAAATATTGTCGTTACATTTACGCCCTTTTAGCAAATAAAAATAATAACAAAAATATCAATACTTTGGCATCAAAAGCTGATATTGGGCAAAATCTGACTTTGGCTCTTTTAGCACCAGACCACGGAATTATAAAGGGACTTAGAAATACCAAGCCGCCTACACTGCAAATTGCTTGCTTTTAATCCACGTTAAAAAAAATACGTCCAATTTCAAATTGTCATTTAAAAAGAAAGTCGCCATCTTTTTACCTGTCATTCAATTCTTAAAAGAATACCCCTCCTCCCTGCCCCTCTCCTCATGGATCTCTTCACCTGCTGATCGCGCCACCTCGCTTCTTCTCTGTCTTCTCCCTCACTCTTGTTACAGTATGGTGCGTAATTGAAAATAGCTTGAAAATTACAATAAGAAAACAATGTTATAGCAAAACGATCAGTCCATAGACATATCTACATGTTAATAATATTGTTCAATTTTATAGAAGTAATTTTTATGTAATTAGAATAGACCTTCTGGTTTGATATAGGCTAATCTGTTAACTTGCCAAAAATATGTCATCGTCATCATCATCATCAACCCATCATGTCCCCACCAAGGGGCACTGGTCTCTTCCTTGAAGAAGGTATAGGCCATACTCCACCACGGGGGCCAAGTCCGGATTGGTAGAGGCTTGTAAGACTAGTGGCTTACTGTCTTACTGTCAGAAGTTTTCAAGCCGCCCTAAGGCCTCTGACTTGGCTTAACGACTGCCATCTATCGACGGCAGCCGGCACCAACTCGGAAAAATGCCACTAGCGTTAGTCATAGACGGTGACCCATCCATGGACTGAACGCGCCGTATGTTGCTTAACCTTAGTGATTGTTTAAGATCACTCAGGCAGCCCAGGCTACGAGCGACTCAAATCTGTAGTGTATTAAGATTAGTATGCATATTTCCTTGGGAAAAAAATAAGAAAAATATATACCTCTACTATGTAGACTCTACCTTGATTGACTTCGACCAGGGCCTAGATTCTGTTAATACATAGCAGTACAATGATAACTGCATGAACATGGCGATTTAGTTTCATTGCCGCTTCAAGTCTACGCGCGCACTCAAATCAAGCAATGTAGGCGTCAATGAATCGCTCGTAGCCTGGGCTGGAATCGCTCGTAGCCTGGGCTGCCTGAGTGATCTTAAACGATCGCTAAGGCTAAGCAACATACGGCGCGTTCAGTCCATGGATGGGTTACCGTCTATGACTAACGCTAGAGGCATTTTTCTGAGCGATTCCGTGCTTCGCAAGGCACGTTAAGCAGTTGGTGCCGGCTGCCGTCGATAGAAGTCAGAGGCCTTAGGGCGGCTTGAAAACTTCTGACAGTAAGACCAGCCACTAGTCTTACAAGCCTCCACCAATCCTGACTTGGCCCCCGTGGTGGAGTACGGCCTATACCTTCCTCAGGAAAGAGAGACCCGTGCCACTCGGTGGGGACGTGATGGGTTGATGATGATGAGGCGTCAATGGTATGAAAAAACACGTCACGTGACCCGACCGTGTATCTGTTATCGATCTATAATGCACTAATATAATTGAGGACCAGGTTACCATATCACAGATAATCCTACTTTAAAACGATCGCCTTCACTCCCTTTTAATTAATTACACACCCTAAAGTTACTGATTTATCAAAATGTTTTGAACAAATCAGTAAGTCTGTACTTACACATTGAAGGCGCCGCCGCCGGGCAATTTACAGGTATAGGCCATACTCCACCACGGTGGCCAAGTCCGGATTGGTTATTTTCCTATTTGCCTGTAATACTTCATTTCTGAACTTTTACCAAAATGATAAAAGTCCTGGAGAACTGGAGTCAAGTTTTTAGCTGATCTTGAACAAAACAACCGCTAAAAATTGTTTTGGGTGTTTAGAAGAGATCACTTTTAGTATTAAAGCCGCCGACTGTTCCATAAGGTTAAAAAAATATCCGCACAAACTTTTTTTTATGTATATATAGTGTTCTCAATCTTTTTTTTTGTTATTTTTGATTTTCATAGCGTGACATTCTTTTGGACACTATCGGCCGATTTCTGAATTGAGAATTTTTGCCAAGTAACTACTCAACTGTAGTGCTGTCTCGACTAATTTCTCAGAAAAGAGCGTGACAGAACGTTACTTAAGTATTTACTTAGTGAAATTCTCAAACTAGCCCTATAACTATTTCAAAAGTTATGAAAATAGGATTTATCCTTTTATCTTGATTATAGGATCTTAAACAATTAAATCCAATCAATCAACATAACAATCCACAAACAGCTCTATAAGAAATTCTAGACCCGGCGGCCACAAGCACTTAAGTCAAATATTGTTCTTATGTCATACACCGGCTGGAATAAGCACTTAAGTCCTCAAACGCTCATGGGCCTGTTGATGTCACGTCGGTCATTCCGACTTAAAACTTTATTGCAATTTCATCCGCGATAACAAGCACCTATGTTAAACTAATTAGCCACTTATAACCTTTTGCCATCTTCTAAAATTTTTCCATCCATTTGTTTTTGACTTAGTTCTTATTCCTTCCGGGTCTAGCTAGAATTATGAACGTCGACGTTCGCTATTTCTAACTTTAATGAAATATTGCATCTAACAGAACACTTATCATTTATCAAACCATCTGTGGAACTGTGGATGTCCTAAACCGATCGTATATTTTGTTCCAGTGCATCTATGGCTGTTACGTGCACTCCGCCATTCTGCCGACTTTCCATCGGAGGTGTTACTGGCTGTTGCAGGTGAGTACCAAGTTTCCTCTTTACCCGTAACATGGTCTCGGGTAGTTTATGTCACCTGTAAATCAAACACCGGGCGGCTAAACTGTTTTTGATATTATGTTTGGGTGTAGTTTAGGAGTTCGGTTTGAGCAAGTGCTGGCTGAAATGGGGTTTGGAAGTTTTGGTCGCTATACAGGGTGGAACGAAATTTTTATTTGTAAAGAATGTTTGCTCAAGATTAAAAAAATGACACTAAAATTTACCACCTAATTTATGTTAAGATGATTTTTCTTTTTGCTGCCATGCAACCTGCTGTCTAATCTTGGGTCCGTAGTCCTATGTTTTCAGTCGTAGATCTTAAAATAACTAAAAATAAAAATAAATAAACTCACGCCCGTTGTCCCCGAGGTGGTAGGCAGAGGCACCAATCACTAGAACTGGGCCCACTATTAAAATAACTTTTGATACGGTTAAGAGATTGGTCTGACATAATTTGCATAAACATTAAACAATCTATAAAAAAAACGTGTATTATTTGTATTTTATTATGGCAAAAAACAGCCATTACAGGAAATGTTAAATAACAATAAATAGTCTTATACTTGCATTGCCGAAAATGTACAATGTCTGGTATTATGTTACAGACAAATATATCTCAAATTTAATTCTTGGTGTATTAAGGAATATTCTACCTATCTATCTGTCTAGTTCTTGGAGCCCCTTAATCATAAGCCCAAGTTTATATTAATTAATCTTTCGGACAGTCAACATCAATCACCAAAAATTCTTCAGGTTAAGCAAGATTCTTTCTGTTTTTTTTCTTATTTCTGTTTCAGTCCATCATCAATAAGGTTTTCAAGTACTTTCTTTAAGTAATCGTGTTATGTGGAAGTAGATAATTGTCATAAAATGGGCCTCAAAGCGCTTACAAAATCCCCATCCGTTTTCTCCAATTGTGATATAAATGGACGTGGTTTTGTATTAAATATTTCTTAGCCATTCCAAAATAAATCGTGGCAGACCACAGATGCAATGATTGAAAAATCTCAAAATGCTACAAACTTGAATTACAAAAAGTCCCCTTTCACTCCAAAGACGTTACTCTAACCAGGCTTTTCAAGAAACCAGATTTACTGCAATTTACCCTCAAGAATTTGTCAGCATAGAAGCGTAGCACAGAACTAATACTCGTTGGAAATATCAAAAAATCTCCCACCACAATTAATCCTTGCCCTCTATCGAGATGGTGCCTTAATTTAAAAAAATAATATTTTAAAAGATAATTTTAATTGTGCCATACTATGGAACTAATGCAAAATTTCAAGGGCTAGAAATATACGAGACTGTAAGCGTCAAACAAATCAGTCTTGACAGGAGATTATAATCTTATTTTTATTCTATTATGACTGATTTTTATGCCTGGGATAGTTTAGGTTAGTTTCTACTTCTACTGATAATAGTACCACGAGTGTCAATAATTATACGCTTACAAACTCACGCCTCTAAACTAAAGGGTTAGTGGATATCCCAAATTTTCCACTTGCAACAATCCTGACAAACATCTTTTGCTTTATCAATATTCATTAGTCGTGTATTATAATATTAGTTGGCATACTCGCCAGTTATCAAACAAACATTTTTTTTATTAGCTTTTTATGGAGAACCGCTATTACGGTCGTCAAGAAAACCGAGTCGACCCTCTGTAATGGACATTTCTCGCTAAAACTTTCATAACAATTTCCCGAATGCAGCTTCCGGGATTCAGGTTTTAATATTTGTGAAATATTTGCCGGGTACCGATGTAATATTAATGGAATTTGGCGGGAAACCCCCGCCATGTTGTCTTCAGAGGCGGCGCGTGCGGCATGAAAAATAAATGGGCCAAGCAAATAAAGTATGGCGTTGCCAAGTTAGCCAATAGCACAACTTTGTATTTGGTCTTATTAGAATATTGTGTCTGCGATTTTTCGCGTGGGACTCAGATAAAACTGTCGTCAGCTAATCTAGTACGTAATAACTGCTGTGTGACCTCAAACTTTCGTCTTAGTTTGTTCAGCATTTAATGCTGAACATATTCGTTATACGAGTAAGTATTCCACCGTAAGAAATGTAGCGGTCTGCTCGCTGGTAGGATTGTTGGTGTGCGAGAAACAGGGAGCTCAATTGCCACCTCAGGGCCGCCCATATATTCATTGAGTCTGCATTTAGTAGCCATAGCTTCTACTATACCTTGTCCTATTTTATTCATCATCATCATCAGCCTACCGCTGCCCACTGCTGGCCTTTTCCCTCAAATGCCATTTAATTACTATGAACCAATTTGTGTACTTTCAAAGATTACTCAATGCCCGCCCTCACTTTTAACTTACAATAAATATTTAGTGAGATTGGATAAAAACCTGTGTTACAGCAATCAGTGCCAATTTTGACAATACGAGAGATATGCATGAAGCGTATCAACTTGCGTTAATCACAAGATTAACTGCCAATTAGTCCAACGGTTAAGCCATCCATAAGCCCTTTAAGTTCTTTTTAATTTTGCCTTTAAAATTAATGTTCCTGAAGTATGCAATTAATGGGTACCTTTTCTGGAGAACTAATATCGTTTATACGAATCTAGGGATTTGAGCTTTACCTATTTGTTGCGTCTGGTATTGCATCAGTGAAATTACTTTTAGATACCTACTGGTGATAAGAATATTATTGATATTTATTTTATATAATATTTATTTGTATTTCTATCTTTGCGTAGATAAACCTGAATGGTTGAAGTATTGTTGTAAGAAAAGTGTAACATTTATTGATATTTTTTTCTATATTACACGGAAAAAAAAGAACGGCTAAAAGTAAATAAGTAGTGTATATTTTCAACCGAGTGACTTGGTTCTGAGGGAGCCTGCAAACTCTGTTGCTAAAAATTAAACCATTCAACTTTGTTGACGTATGTTGGTAACATTAACCCGATACGTATTTTAAAAACTTGGGCATCAAAGTTGGGTAACTTTAATGAAGCTTTTTAGTATTACAAATAAGTTCAATCGGTAGACACAACCTAGTTGCTTGGTAAACCTTGCCAAGTGCTTGGTATACTTCTTTAATAATCGAGCCACTTATTTGGAGATAAACAAGTGTAAGGGACTTTTTAAATAAGTTAAATAACATGCTTAGCCGTAGCTAACATGTAAGCTTGTCTATTTGTAAATGATTTCCGCAAAGGTTACATTTACCGAGACACTCGTTTGAAAATAAAAAAGTACTTTATTTAAAATAACCAAGAACATTTAGCAATAGTTGCTTGTCTATCATTAACAAAGCTGCAATGAGCGTTTTAAATACATCTTAGTTATATGTAGTCGAGTAATTTTTAACTAGAGTAAATTGGTACTTTGCTAGAGCAGATTTTTTTCCGTGTAGGGACAACAAACAGAAGTACAATGTATTTTGAATGGAAAACTTAAACATTAAAAAAATGCAATAATTTTATTAGTACCTACACCTAGCTCTGTCTCCACATTGTAGGTACAATAATGTTTTTATGAAATTAAGAAATCAAATAAACGCCACAAGCCAGACTTTACAGTTTGTTTAGTAAATAATCCTTGGAGAGAAAACGATAGAAATAGTTTTTTTTTTTTGTAACTGATGAATCAATTACAAAAAAAATATTTTTTTTTCCATGGATTTCGTTTTTTTTCCACATTTTCTCACCACTTAAACCTTTCCATTTTTTAGGAAAATTTTAAAATGTTTCTCTTCGTAAGAACTATCCTCGTACTTCAAGGAATATTCTAAAAAAGAATTAGGAAAATCAGTTCAGCTGTTCTCGAGATTTGCGCTTAGCAACACATTCAGCAATTCATTTTAATATTGTATTTTGTAGAGTTCCGTGGAGTGCTATGCTGCCGTCATAATAAAAAAGACCATAACTTGATTTCGAGCAAATTAGTGAAAAACTAAATTTCAAGCATGTCTGCTAACCTGTCGTCGATGATTACTATTTGAAAAACACAAGAAAAAAATTTACATATTTCATAAGCAATTTGCTTAAATTTAAGTGTTATTTTTATTCAAATACAGTTTACTTTTTCTCACTAGTAAATATTGAAGTTATGGCCTTTCTTCTTATGACGGCAGTATGTCGCTGTTACGGCACTTGATGCAAAGCGAATCAAACAGAAACTATTGACACCTGTTTGAAGCAGAGCAAGCAAACGCGCCTAGGCAAACAATTTAAGGGCTGTGCAATCAGAAATTCCATTACCAGCTGACATTTAGTTTGAGCTTCGAGGCTATTAGCTTGTGTATTATTGAGCTGTTTGTGCGGATTTGATTATAATTGGTTCCTTCCGTTGTTTTGTTAAATGTTAGGTGAGGTTAGCAATATTTACCCCCGGTTTCTCGAACGCTAAGAGTCTGTTAATCTATTGTTAATAGCTGTCAGTTGTCAAAAATGCATACAAACTGTAGATTAACAGACTGTTAGCGTTCGAGAAACTAGGGGTTAGGCCCAGAACACACGGTGAAACGCAAATGCAGCGAAACTGCAACTACTAGTAACTTTTGAGTTGCATTTAAGTTTCTGCCATAGATTCCTTTGAGAGCACACATGACGCGACCATTTTGAGACCGGTTTCAAACGCTACAAATCAGTCGCATTGAAACCGGCGTGCAGGAAACTCGGGTTGCGTTTCATTCATTTTTCTTCGTCACTTTAAGAACTCATTATGCAGACGTCTTTTCTCAAAGAAAACCGAAATGATTGTGGTTGCAGCGTGTGTGGAAAATAGTTGAAACTGGTTTCAAATCAATAATTTCAAAAGGGGTTCGTTGCTTTTGCGTTTCACCGTGTGTTCTGGGCCTTAGGCTTAAAATATGTTGCCGAAAGTCACCTTTTTAGGGTTCTTCACCCAAAGGGTAAAACGGACCCTTTTACTGAGACGCCGTCCGCCCGTCCGTCTGAGAGTTGTTCTTTTTACAGATTATGTGTTTCCTTTGCCGCTTTAACAACAAATACTAAAAAACATAATAAAGCAAATATTTAAGCGGGCTCCCATACAATTAACGTGATTTTTTTACTCGATATTGATAACGGCACAAGGTAGACGCTTGAAATATTCACAAAATAATTAGTTTGTTAGTTTCACAATTAATTGATTACAGTCTGTTAGCTTTTAGAATATACCTCGGGCTCTAGAGTAGGCGCGTAATTAATACCTGCTCTGTATAAAACTTTTCTTCACTATTTTGAAAAGTTATGTAAAGTTATGTGTCTTATTAATTCATATATTTCTATTACACGAATATATCCGATTCTATCCGATAGTAGCCGAGGTATGTTGTAAAAGCTAACAGACTGTATGTAAAGAAGAAGCTAAGAAGAAACTCCACATTAAATAATGTTTTCAAAAGAGTCTTAACTTAATTAACAAAGTGTTGATCTTAAAAAATATTTTTGAACTAAAACTTTCGTAAGCACAACACATTGTGAGACGAACAACCGACGACGCGAGCTCCGTCTCTGCTCACCATGATTAAGCTCTGCGAATCGGAGCGAAACCTGGTCGGACTCTTCCGATTTAACAACACTCGTAAGTAGATCCTGACTAAAAGTTTAAAAAATATTGTTCATTAAGTTGTTAAACACAAGATACAATAAAACAAACATAAACATTAATATTTACATACAGGCACATACATTGCTTTTGGCCCCGCACTAGGCTACCCTGTGTTGTGGGAGCCAGAAAAAGCGACATCACAAACATGTAAACATCCAATTGTCCTTCATCGCGGATTTTTCATCGCGGGCAATTTCAGGCACTAAAGTTAAAACACCTCTTGCAATCAGGTTTTCTCACGATATTTTCCTTTACAGTCGGCGTAAGTAATTATGTTTAAACGACACACAAAACCATATACATTGTATGACGTCTATGTCATCTATATCTATACTATCTGTACCAATATTATAAAGAGGAAATATTTGTATTTTTGTGTGTATATTTCTAATGAATAGGCTTAAGCTACTGGGCCGATTTTGAAAATTTTTTCACCATTAGAAAGCTACATTTTTCTTGAGTAACATAGGCTATATTGGATTTTTAAAAAGTTTAGGGTCCCATACAAAATCTTGAATAATAACGAAACGAAAAATTACTACCCCGGGAATTTTCCACGGAACTAATATAACTATTTCCGCAGAAACGGGGCGGGTTGCTGGTTCATTAATAAGGTGTCCTCTCAGATGTCTATAAACAGCATTCATTTTTATTGTCTTATCCAAGGAGAATCCTTGTCTTATCTAACATTTTTTCTAGATATTTACTTAAAAATTGTCGTAAAAATTAAATTAATCATAAACTTCCAAAGTCTAATTTGGCTTTATTAAAAACTTTTAGTGTGTGAAGCTGTTTTGTCGGCAGTCGCTTTGCCGGAAGCCTAGAATAAAATATGTCCTCTGCAAAATTTAATTCGGCAAATTCCTGCCACTTCACATGTCTGGCGGTCTCAAGAGTCTGTCACCATGGCAACCCGTTAGGGACTAGCTTGAGCCTAAATTGTGACTAGAGGCGCTGGAAAAAATAAGTATGGAACGTTGATAGGGCTGGCACTTCTATTTCATCATCATTAAGAGGAAACACAACGGCAGTTTTTCCATACAAACGTAGTCCACTGTTTCCTCCCTGGATAATGCCAGTAGAGCAATTCTTTTTTTCCATAAAATCTACGGCTACTATACAAATGTCCTTTTGTTTTTATTTTTTTCATATTTTCACAGTCAAAAATCTAAAAAATTGGCCCGATTTTCCGCTGTATTCAAAAAATCAGATAAGCAATTTTACTAGATTATATAAAAAACTAGCTGTGCCCCGCGGTGTTACCCGCGGTTAATGGATTTTCCCGTAGGAATAAGATATTTCGGTAAAACGCGGTAATACGTAGCCTATGTCTAATCCAGGGTATCGGCTAACTCCATACCAAATTTTATTAAAATCCGTCCAGCCGTTTCAGCGCTAAAGACTGACAAACATATAAACACACACACAAAGTTTCACGTTTATAATATTAGTGTGATGGAAAACATAGGAACACGGCCAAAGCCTTTCTTTAATTATTTGTGAAAAAAGTAGTTAATTTGGTTAAGTTTTGGAGAAGAAATCAGGGGACTACGAATCGTTGATTTTGTGTATTTTTAATTGGTATTTTCGGTCCAAGCTGCAGTTGCCTCTATCACTAGGATGCGCCGTACATTTGTACAAATGGCCGCAATCTGGTTACAGTTCCATGTTTGACGACCTCTGTGGCGTAGCGGTTAGCGCATCTGCTTACCATGCGAGAAGTCCTTGTTCGATCCCCAGCTGGAGAGAAAAAAAAAATCCAGGTCTTGGATGTTTACATGTTTGTGACGTCGCTGTTTCAGGTTCCCACGACACAGGGTATCCCTGGGTGGGGCCAGAAGCAATGTATGTGCCTGTATGTAAATATTATGTTATGTTATGTTTATCCCAGAGGATTGAGCCGAGACTAGGCCCAATAAATTAACTAGTCAAACTCTTTCGGCCATTGCCAACTAAAATTATCCCGCACATTAAATAACACTAAAAATTACGCAATAAAATCCCACACCGGCTAATAATAAACTAATAAACCACACGTGTGACAACCCTGGCTGGGGCCGTTAAATAAATAATGGTAGCCATGTTTATTGCAGCCATTTTGAAGACAAATGGATAGTTATTACCGAGCACACTGTTTTACATTCTCCTCTTTCGGCGCGCGAGATGTTTTCCACCGAGGTACGATTTGGTTTTCATCGTAAAGCAACCTTTCACATACATACATAAGCTCACGCCTGTATCCCAGAGGGGTAGGCAGAGACCAGGGACTGCTACCTGCCACGATCCTGACAGATCACTTTCGCTTCATCGACATTCATTAGTCGTTGCATACACCCACGCTGGTTTCCAGTACTTTTTATTTTGTCCTTTGCTTATACATCCTCTATTTGGTCAAAGTTTATCCGCCTGAGGCGTGTCCCCTACCGGCTTTTCACATACGAAAGTAGAATCACGATTGTGTCCCGAAAGGGAAGTTAGAGATAATCTTTTGCCATTAGTCACGATCCTGACGGTCATCTTATCAATTATTATAACATCAATTATTTTTTTTACATAAATATGAATAACTAGCTGTTGCCCGCGACTACGTCCGCGTGGTCTTTAGTTCAGTAAAGTGTTTGCAAATAAGAAAGGGATACTTTTAGCGCATGCGAAAGAGCTTTCATACTAACTTCGCAATCCCCTCTTACCCCCTTAAGGGATAATTTTTTAAAAACTACTTTACACGTCTTTGACGTCTCAATGACGGACCTTCATGCTGAATTTCATTCGAATAACTTCAAAAATGGCTAAGTTTCATACTAAATTTGCACCCCCCTTTTACCCCCTTAAGGGATGATTTTCAAAAAACTATTATACATGTATTTCATAAATTTTAATGAAGGAACTTCATATTGAATTTTATACGAATAACTTCAAAAACGGCAAAGTTTCATACTAACTTTGCACCCCCGCTCTTACCCTTAAGGGATGATTTTAAAAAAACTATTTTACATGTGTTTCATGACTTTCAATGAAGGACCTTCATATTGAATTTCATTCGAATAACTTCAAAAACGGCAAAGTTTCATACTAAGTTTGCACCCCCCTTTTCCCCCCTTAATGGATAATTTTTAAAAAGCTATTTTACACGTATTTTATAATTTTAAATGAAGAACCTTTGCACTGAATTTAATTTGAATAACTTTAAAAACGGCAAAGTTTCATACTAACTTTGAACCCCCGTTTTACCCCCTTAGGGGATGAATTTTAAGAAATCCTTTCTCAGTGCTCCCTTATGTTACAAAAGGAACCCCTGTGCAAAATTTCAAGTTTATAACTCATTTCTAACTTATAGTTTAGGCCCTGCGTTGATATGTCAGTCAGTCAGTCAGTCAGTCAGTCAGTCAGCTTTTCCTTATATATGTATATATATATATATGATATACCTATGCAGATGTTACATTGTAACAAGTTCCTTCGTAATTTTTCATTTTAACGTACAAAATTAAAAGTCATCTTATCGTTGCTATTAACCTTGCAGAGCTCATATTTATTCATATTTTGTTAGTTTTTTATAAAAATTAAAGCCTTCCAAACTTCCAATGAAACATTTCATTAAACCAAAACACTATATACCTGAAATTTCACAAATATAAAAAAAATACAATGGCTAAATCGGTTCAACCATTCTGGAGTTTTAGTAAAACTAACGAACTGCAATACATTTTTATAAACAATATCAAATTAAATTTTCTTTTCAGAAGGAGACCTTCGAAACACAGATAGAGTGTTTCCTCTGCGCGTTCATTAGTTTGTGTCTAGGGGCTGGAAATTAAAATATTGTGTAGTACTTATTTAGCGCCCTAGAGTCGATTTACAGGCCATTCAGCCTGTTCCCGCTCTGCTTTATGGGAGTCAACCCGCGCTCTTTCAACTCCCTGACATTTTTTCCTTTCATTCTCGGGAATTTAAATTATTAGAGCTTCTGAGATGCCCCTTTAGTTTCAACGCATTGAACAAAATATTGGCAATAGACACAAATTATACTTAATAAATATTAGATTAGAGGCTTTAGGGTGGCTTGAAAGCTTCTGACAGTAAGACCAGCCACTAGTCTTACAAGCCTCCACCAATCCGGACTTGGTCCCCGTGGTGGAGTATGGCCTATACCTTCCTCAGGGAAGAGGCCCGTCCGCGAGGAGACAACCTCTATAAAAAACACACGGTGGGGGTTCCACTATGCCCTCTGTTCAGCAGGGAAGGGGGTGGGGGGCCCATGCTCCTTCTCCAGTGAGGGTGGGCCCGACTCCTTGCGAGGGAAGGAAAAAAAAGGGAAGAGGCCCGTGCCCCTTGGTGGGGACATAATGGGTTGATGATGATGATGAAATATTAGATGTTGTTTGTTTGTTACGCTTTATTGAACAAAAGAAAAAAAAATGCTTGGATATTATTTTTGTGGAGAGGTTGAAAAAAAAACGGAGGAAGGACATAATAATATATCGAGCGAATGTGAGTAGAAGGGCCGGTAAGGGATGCCCAAGGCGGACCTATATTGACCAAATAGGGAATGTATTAGAATAGAATATAATATGGTTTGGTATTAGTAAATGGTAAGACATAAAGTAACTAATGAATGTCGATGAAGCGAACCTGATTTGTCAGGATCGTGCCAGGTCGTAGTCCCTGGTCTCTGCCTACCCCTCTGGGATACAGGCGTGAGCTTAGCTTATGTATGATTAGAACAATAAAGTAAATTATGTCTCACAAAACCTTTCTCCCTTTTTCCAGAACCCTGACATAGTCCTCGTACACTACCTGAACGTGCCATACCCTGACGATAATAAGCTCGCCACAGTCGCCCCGAGCTTGGCCCTCTGGGCCGACAAAAAGGAATGGACTAAGGATGAACTCGTCAGCCAGTTGAAGCCTATGTGTGAGTACCAGCCATCGATTTATGTACCAGCGTTATAAGCTCGAAATAGATTTTATTGACATTTTTTTATTATTGAACTAAAAGTTACGAACGCATATTATGAACTGTTTTCCTGATATACTTACTTAACTTTTTGTCGGTAGAATAAGTAAGTATATCCGGAAAACAATTTACACATATAGATGTATATGTGTACGTAAATTGTTTTCCGTTATATATATACAAGCTATGCCCCGCGGTGTTACCCGCGGGTTATTAGGGAAAATAAATGGTGTATTAACAGAAAAAATAATAACTATTCACATTTTTAGGGATTTCCCCTTGGAAATAACATATATTCCCGCAGTAAAACGTAGCCTATGTGTTAATCCAGGGTGGCAGCTAACTCAATACAAAATTTTATTAAATACACACACTCACAAACTATCGCCTTTATAATATAATATTATTAGTGTGATTTTTTTATTGTTCACTCAATTTCGGATACACTTACTTACTTTTCTCGGAAGAGTCCGACTAGGTTTCGCTCTGATTCGCAGAGTTTAATCGTGATGAGTATATACAGAGCTCGTGACGTGTGTTGCTTACGAAAGTATTAGTTTTTTTTATTATTATTATTATTTTTCCACAAATATGTATAATTACAGACTTAGCCTCATTCAATTTGGTGCTACTTACAAATGCCTATGATAATATTATTTCTAATAATTATGATACTTGAAATATAACTATATACATCGCCATAATAAAGGCACTGCTTCACTTCACATTACTAACTTAAGTACAGACTTACAAGTAAGTAAATCCACTCAAGTCAAGTCAAGTAGAAATATAAGAAATATTAAGAAAAATACCTAAGTAGTATTTTTAGCCAAATTGCATAACAGTTTGTTGACAGATGCTCTTGGTTTTACAATTTATATTAATTATTATTCTTAACTATTAGGCACACATACTAAAAGGTTTTTGAAACTCAAATCTAACAAATCTAAGAAAGTCCAAGAAATCTAAGAAAGTACATTAGTAAAACTATGTTTAAGTATCAGCCATTCATTTATATAATAGCTTGACACGCCTAACATGTTCAATGTCGATTAGAAAGAACCGATTGAAACCAGTTGAAGCCTCTGTTACTAATTCGAACAAGCCGTACGGTGTAGTGATGGCGGTCTTGTCGATATCGGCATCATATATAGGTAGTTGTGCATATGCCCGGTTCAAATCGATGACGGAGAAGATATTTTTCCCGCTCAGCTGGTAGGTGAAGTCTCGGAGTCGCGGTATTGGGTATCGGTCGGGCTTCGTAACTGCGTTCAGTCGTCTGTAGTCGCCGCACACTCGAAGGTCACCGTTCTTTTTAGGTACGACGTGTAGGGGACTTGACCATGGACTTTTGCTGGGGCGGCACAAGCCTTGCGCCATCATGTCTTCAAATTCTTTTTTCACAGCTGCGTATCGATGCGGAGGGATGGGCCGCGCCTTGGAGTGTATGGGCGGGCCAGTGGTTTCGATGTGATGCTCCACGTTGTGCTTGGGACATTCCTTCATTGATGAGAGTCGAGTGACGTTCGGGAATTCGGCCAAGATGTCGTGATATTTTTGTTCGACGTCGATAGTGCGAATGGTGGGTTCAGTAGAGTTGCAGATCGGAACTTTGACGGATAATTTCGTTTTCTTGTCGATGATGCTTCTTCCTGCTATGTCGATGATGAGTTGATGATGTTCGAGTAAGTCGGCGCCTATGATTGGCTTACCGACTGCCGCGATGATGAATTTCCACTTGAATGGTCTTCTCAGCCCGAAGTCTAGTTCCAAGGTTTTTTCCCCGTAGGTAGGTATCAGCGTGTTGTTGGCGGCGTAGAGCGAGAACTTCGTAGGCGAGCATGTTGCGTTTTTTGGTTTAGGTATAACAGAGATGTTGGCGCCTGTGTCGATGAGGAATGTTAGTTTGGACTTCTTGTCTTGAATGAACAGGCGGTGGGACTTCATAGCGTTGCTTGCCGCCTCACACAACGCTGGCTCTAGTTTTCCGGCTTCTCCTCGAAATTGCAGGGGCGCGTGCATTTAACTGCTTTGCTCCCGAAGCGACGGTGGTAGTAACATATTCCGCTGTTTAAACTTGCGGTTACGGGCGCGCGCGAGTCGTCGGAGGCGGCGGCGGCGGGTTGCGGGCGGGGTGTGCGGGGGCGGGAACGCGAGCGCTGTCGTGTGTATTGTGGCTCGCGATCACGTGACCAGTTGTAGTGTTGTTGCGAGTTCTGCCATTTTTGAGTCTTCAGTTCGGCGATTTCGCGCATAAGAAATTCAAGTTTCTCGTTGATGTCTTGGTTTGAACTTGCTGGTGCTGATTTATGTGCGTCGACGGCAGCGATTGACGTCCCGGCGGCGGCGGAGTTGTGCGACATTTGTGTGCTCTCCATAATCTTGTCGGCCATTTTAGCGAGCTCGTCGATGTCCGCCGTTGTAGCGATTGTAGAGGTGACGGCGAGGACTGCTCGAACGGACGATGGTAGGTGTCGCATCCACAGGTTGCGTACGGTGTGGTCGGTCATCCCGTCGCCGGCGAGGTGCTGCATTCGGCGAAGGAGCTGTGACGGCTTCAAGTCGCCGAGTTCAGTTTCTGCGAGCAGGCGGTCGAGGCGGCGTTCGTCTGAGTCTTCATAGAATGCTAGGAGTTTCGTCTTGAGCGCTTCGAACTTGTTGGTTTCCGGTGGCTTGAGGATGAGGTGGTCCACGATGTCCAGGTCTTGCTTGTCGAGTTGCCGGATGACGATGTCGAACATTGCTTGGTCGCCTTGCCTGAGCGGTTTCATGATGGCTTCGAACTGAGCGAACCAGAGGCGAAGTCGTTGATGCCAGACGGGTGGAATCCGCATGCTGAGGGATATTGCAGAGACGTCTTCATGGTTTCCGAGGCGAGATGGAGCTGGGGCATCTTGCTGAGTTGCAGGTGCAGGGGCAGATTTTTCGTCGGCGCTTGACATCTTGAGGCTTGAAGTGTTTCAGAAGCTGCTTTCTTCCTTGGGGTCACCACTTTGGCAATATAGTGTAGTAAGTAAAGATATTACTCGGAGTGGACAGAATAAGATGATTTATTTACAGTTTTTTTTTTTTTTTTTTAGCCCTATAAAGGGCACCCTCCGGAGGACACGGGGGAGGGAGGTGGTGAATGCTCATGCATGCACAGCACGGGCCCGGCCGTGCTGCCAATGTGGGACTCGCAGAGTGCGCCTACCCACTAAACACCACCTTGGTGCTGGTTTGGTCCTAAGGACCCCTAAACCTACATCATGAGCGACCCCCCTCGAGGCCGAGGAGGGCGCACAGCGGAGCTCACTAGAGCTACCGCTTAGGGGGATTCGTCACATAGTGACAGAAACAGAAAGAAAGAAAAAATTTAAGTGTCCCCGGGGACACTGTTGGGAGCGGGGGCTACATCTGACTGGGCCTGGGCCTCCAGGAGGAGGTCGAGGTCGGATGAGAGCTTATCGGGTGGGTCGACTAGAACGTTCCTGGGCCTGCGCACCAGGTAACGAGGATTAGTCGTGGGGGGAGGGTAAACTGCTGATTCGCGGATCAGGGGGTTAGAGTGTTCTTCAGCGCGGCTGAAGAACGACTCTGAGAGGGATCTAATAAACTGTTGGATAGTTGGAATCTCCATATCCCGATGGAGATCGGCATTTCTGACGCACCAGTGTGCGTTCAGAGCCCTACGTAAGAAATTATTCTGGACTATCTGAAGTTGATACATGAGATTGGGGGCCGCGTGTGCGAAAACGGGAGCCGCGTAGGTCATCACGGGACGAATGCAAACTTTAAAGAGCGTGCGCTTGTTCCTGGCTGTCATTTTACTTTGTCTGCCTACCATGGAAGATAGGCGGCAAAGGTAAAAACGAGCGGTCCGGGTTACCTTCCGGATGTGTGTCCTAAAGGTAAGTCTGTTGTCTAAGGTAACTCCTAAGTACTTGGCTGATGTTCGCCAGGGGACTGGGGTACCTAACATGCGGATGGGGGGGTCGCTTAGACCCCTCCTGCGTTTGTGGTCGAAACGCACTGCTGTGCTCTTTTCTGGGTTGACCTCAATGCGCCACAGCCTGAACCAGGCTCCTAGCTCATCGACCGCGGATTGTAGCCTTTTATGGATGTATGTCATGTTGCGACTTCTGAAATAGAGTGCGGTGTCGTCGGCGAAAAGTGACAGTTGGACCCCATTGCCTGGGATGGGGATGTCATTTGTGTACGAGATGTACAGAAGGGGGGAGAGCACGGAGCCCTGCGGGACTCCGGCTCTGAGAGGACGTGGGGACGAGAGTACCCCCTCGTGTCTGAAGCGGAAGGACCGGTCCTTCAGGAAGCTATCTATTACGCGGACAAGTCTGTCGGGGAGACCCAGCTCATATAATTTATAAACTAATCCGGCGTGCCAGACCTTATCGAAGGCCTTAGCAACGTCGAAAAATACAGCTACCGATTTTTCGCGCCTAGGGTAGAAACCTTTCAAAATGTACTCTACTATGCGGTGGACCTGTTGAGGGCAAGAGTGCCCCGCACGAAAGCCAAATTGGTGGGGAATGATAATGGGGGGACCCTCTGACGGGAATAGGTGGTTTCGCATGCGGGCGAGGATTACTCTCTCGAAAAGCTTGCCCATGGCTTTTAGGAGACTAATGGGGCGATGGTTAGACGCTACATTTAAGGGCTTACCCGGCTTGGGTATTCCTATGACTGTCGCCTCTTTCCATGCGGATGGAAAGTGGCACAGTTCAAAACAGGCATTGAAAATAATAGTTAGCAAAATTAATAATTGACTGGGGAAATTTTTGAGCGCTAGGTTGGCAATACCGTCCGCTCCTGGGGCCTTTTTAGGTCTAAGTTTTTTAATGAGAAACTGAATTTCGTCTGTGTCCACCGCAATGGGGACGTCGGTTGAGGGGAGGGAGGTCTTTTTACGGACCTCCTCCTCAACCTTGTCCACGTGAGCTGGGTCGCACGGTTGAGCGCTGGGTGTGCATTGAGATTCAATGCTGTCAGCGAAACATTCGGCCTTCTCATCGTCCTCGAAGGCGATGGTGCCATCTCTACGCGTCAAGGGAGGGGTGTGGGTGATCGCGTCTACGCGTAGAGCCCTAGCTATTTTATAATAAGCCAAGTGGGTGGGGGCTATGGTCTCCATGAGGTCAGCCCAGTTAGAGTTGGCCTGCTCGGATAGTCGAGCTCTGACTTGCTTCTGCAATTCATTGGCGCGTTTCCTGTACTCAGGAGTTGGGTAGAGCTTGGCCCTACGGAGGGCGGCTCTTTTGGCTCTAATCAGATTCCTGACAGCGAGAGGCAGTTTCCGGTCGCGGACCGGTACTACGCGCTCGCTGTCACGAATGGCTGTTTGGACCAAAAACGTGAGGGAGTCTACGGCGCTATCTATTTTGTCCGTACTATCGAAATAGTCGGGTGTGAATGCACAAGGGGAGTCTGGGGCTGCTAGAGCAGAGACAAGGGAGGTTTTAAAACCGTCCCAGTTGGTAACGGTTTTAGTAGAGGGTGAGGAGTGTGGTGAGGGCCCTAGCTGAAGGGAGACCGGCCGGTGGTCAGAACCTAGGTCGTCGAGAGACTCTATTGCCCTAAGGTTTAATTTGACGCCCCGTACTAGAGCGAAGTCTAGTATGTCGGGGGGGGTGGTGGTCTGATCGGGGTAGTGAGTTGGTGAGAGAGGACATAGGACATCCATCTCTAGTGCCTCGGTTATGCCAAGCAGTGCTATACCACTGGTGGTCGTCTGTCGGCAGGTCCACAGCTCATGTTTGGAGTTAAAATCACCAAACATGACGGTGTGGGCGCCTAGGGCGAGAATGGCTTCGAAGTCACTTCTTAACGGAATTGAACCGCTAGGAATATAGATAGAGGCTATTACTAGAGATGGATGTCCGGTCATCGCTAATCTACAAATAGTGGCCTCCATGTTAGTGAGGGCTGGTGTGGGGATGTGAGAACAGTGAAGTGATCTCTTGAAATAAATGGCAGTGCCGCCGCCTCGTCGGCCGTCGGCTCTGTCATTCCTGACAAGAGAGTACTTGGGAATTCTGAGACCCCGCATGTTGGGTTTTAGGAAGGTTTCCTGTACTAAAAGAAGATCTACTTCGTTACCTTTAACGAATTCCCTAAGCTCATGAATATTAGTGCGGAGACCGCGTGTGTTGTACGAAACAAGCGAGACGCCCCTAGGTTTGAGTCGTCCCGTGGTGGCGGGAGGGGGAACGAGAGCGGTCAAAGTGACCGGGGGATTTGGCATAGCTTAGTTAAGTTAAAATTAAATTTAACTTAACTAAGCTAAGCTACTTAGCATATGGCTATGATCAGCCAGAGCCAGCAG
Organism: Yponomeuta plumbellus; assembly: GCA_947310845.1. Lineage (NCBI taxonomy): Eukaryota > Metazoa > Arthropoda > Insecta > Lepidoptera > Yponomeutidae > Yponomeuta > Yponomeuta plumbellus. The sequence goes on from OX371203.1 coordinate 3,106,226, forward strand.
ACGTTCCGTCGGGGTAGATGCGACTCGTAGCTTGTGCGCTAGAATCGCAATCTCCTCGAGATCTATATTAGCTATCGCGGCGCCGATCAACCTGAGGTCGGCCGCGGCCTGGTCCTGGGAGTGGGATTTGGGCGGGGCGGGACGCGAGGTGTGGGGACGCGACTGGGTAGGCGCTACAGGCGCGGCTGTAGGCGGAGGGCTAGGTCTGGGGGCCCATGCGGAGGCCGGTGGGGCGGTGGGTTTGGCACTAGGGCGGCCTAGAGCGGGGAAAGCCGCTGAGTCCAGTGCCGGCACTGGTTTTGGCTTTGGTGCCTTAGGGGCCTTGGGAGCCTTAGGGGCCTTGGGAGCCTTAGGGGCGGGGGCGCGGGGGGCACGCGGGCACCCACGATAGTTAGCCGGATGGCCGGTCTGCTTGCACAGCACGCAAGCCGGAGGTCCCTCCGACTCGCGCGTGCGCTTGCACTCCCCAGTGGCGTGAGGCTCCAGGCACTTCACGCACCTGGGGGGCGCAGAGCAGTTTGCCGCCGCGTGGCCATATAATTGGCAGCGGTGGCATTGGCCAGGGTGCCCCCGTCTGTGAGGCTTTTCGACCTTAATGTTCGAAAGTCCACAGACGGTGGGCACTCCCGCGAAAATAGATCGGGCTGCGGGGGTGTTCGACAGAACTACTGTCGCTAGTGGGAAGGACTTCCCGCGGTTGCTGTGTACGGCGTACACAGCCTCCACGGGATGCCCTTGGGAAATGAGGTCTTCCTTGATCAACTCCACGGGGAGTTCAACTGGAACGCCTCGGAGGACGGCACGAACCTTGCGCTCCTCGGGAAGCGCATAGGTGTGGTAAGGGACTTTATTTAGTGTTAGGAGCCTAGTAAGGCTCCTGAACACATCAGTGGTGGGGGGTCTCTATTTTGATATTGTCCCCGTTGTTCTGTGCCTTCGTGTAAAGGACATTATTGTCCTTGCACAGCTTGGACATTGCTGTCCAAGCGGCCTTGTCACGGAGGTACACAGGCTTATTTACAGAAAATATGCCTACTTATATACAGAAAGAGGTACTGATCGGGGAGTCCGCGGGGCGCGCGGGGAACGACATCACGCGATCCGCGGGGGGGCGGCCCCCGCGCCGCTGACGCGCGGTCGCAAGTTAAATACTCGTGGCGCGGGGCCTCGTTCCTTTTCTGCGCCCGGACGTCGAGCGAGGTGCATCTCCGCTGTCGCCGTGCCGCGTGGTCGTCGCTGCTGCCGCTTGCTTCAGCTCGCTGTTCAGCTGTTCTTTTCAGAACTCCATTCCTTGTTTCTATAACTTGCACCCGATATGTTTCTTATAACATTGCGAACAGTTCTTTTCAGAACTCCATCTTTGTTTCTTGCAACCGATGTGTTCAATAAAACATTGCGAAATACTTGTTGTTTACTGATGTTATTGGTAATGGTAATGGTAATGGTAATGGTAAGGTGTTGCTTGCTGGTACGGTACGGTTCTGTAAGGTTGTTGTGGTAAGCAGAACGTAAGTAGCCACACTTGCAATAGACATACGAGGCTGCTACTTATGTATGCGGAATAGAAAAAATAAACAAATGTATATGGCTAAATATGCTTTTATTGTTTTTCAAAGTATTCTCCACTATGATCGATGCACTTTTGCATTCGATGAAACCAATTTGTAAAACACTTTTTCCACTCTGATTGAGGTATCTCCAAAACGTGCCGTTTGAACGCATCTACGGCATCTTCACGGGTCGAAAATCGTTGACCTTTGGGAATCTTTACATTTGGGAATAAATAGAAATCATTGGGAGCCAAATCAGGGCTGTACGGTAGATGATCCATCAATTCTATTTTTTGACCATCCAAAAATGTAGTTGTTTCCTGAGATGTATGACAGCTGGCATTGTCATGGTGAAGTATGATTCAGCGTCGCTGGTTGTTTTGGCGTAGTTCTTCAAATACTTCCGGCAAACAAATGGTCGTGTACACGACCATTTGTTTCACCATTCGACTTAACCGTTCGAATGGACCTGGAGAATCGCAGAACGGTTAATTCGAACCACATGGCCATTCATACCAAAAAAGCAGGCCACCATTTGCTTTACAGTGCTTTTTGCACGAGCCACTTTCGTAGGGTTCGGCTCATTTTGAAACACCCAAACTGTTGATTGTTGTTTAGTTTCGGGATCGTACGCGTAGATCCAGGATTCGTCACCTGTGTAGATATTGTAAACAGATTTTGAGTCGCCTCCGTTGATTTTTTTTAAGGTTTTCTTGCACCATTCGACGCGAGCATTTTTGATCCTAAGTCAAGTTGTGCGGGATCCAACGCGAACAAATTTTTTTTACAGACAAATAGTCATGTAATATCTTATGAATGCTCGTCATACATATGCCCAGAATAGCCTCTATCTCGCGATACGTAACATGGCGGTCTCGCATTATTAGTTTTCGCACAGCTTCAATATTTTGTGGCACAACCACCGATTTCAGGCAACCTTCTTTAACTTCGTCCGTGAGCTTACTGCGCCCGCGATTAAACTCACTAAACCAGTGATACACAGTCGTTTTTGATGGAGCTTCACCACCAAAAGTCGAAGTTAATTGATCTACGCTCTGTTGTTGCGTTAAACCACGTCGAAAATCGTAATAAATCATAGCACGAATATTTTCACGAGTGAGTTCCATTTTTTCAGCGATATGACATTTTAAACCCAACAAAAACAAAACACTAACGTATATAAGAGAAAAATATTAGCGGCCAGTATTTAAAAAAAGAACGAATTTGACCATGGAGGTCAGAAATTGCGTTTAAAATTATTGGAATCCCAGATTCCGCATACATAAGTAGCAGCCTATGTATCAACGTATCAACGATAAATGATGGAAGTGCTTTCATAAAGATTGTGAAAGTTAAGTTAATACGTGTGCAAATTAAATCAGTTTGTCCCAATAGACCCAGATTTTGATTTATTTCATTTTAAAATATTATAGACACTATCACTGACAGTCATTTTCTATTCCACTGGTAATAACATTTATTAACAACCGAGATGAAGGTCCTTAGACACGGTAGCCTCATGAATAAAACAATGGTCTGAAATGTATATCAAAAGAAGGATATTTTCATCAGGCGTAGTATCTCCATAAATTTAAATACCCTTGACAGATAACAGTGGAATAATCAAAGTCTTGTCCACTTTGAAGGTTCATAAAATTAAATGCGAGACGCAGTTGGAATTAAATAGGTATGATATCGATCAGTGTCCTAATTGGGTTGATAGTACTGCAATTCAATTATATATTTTACATTTTATTAGTCGAAGTAGTTGTGGAAAAAACTAACTATTGGGCGATAATTTAAATCTTTTACAAATAGGGAAAAAGGATGTAGCAAAAAACCAGCTGAAAACGGCTGAAAACCTGCGCTACCCGCGGCTGTTCGGGGTAGCACCAGCTGAGCCACTACCTTTTGCCTTATTGTAAACCTAGTTTAGTCCATAATGTGATAAAATTTTATTTGATGAGGCCATAAATACTTTTTTATCTTTTTATCTAACTAGAATTGAGAAAATAATATTCTGTTGGTTTGGACATGGGTTACCTTGGAGAGAATGAAGGAAGAAAGACTGACGAAACAAATATATCAAGCGAATGTGAGTGGTAGGGTCGCCCCAGGCGGACATACTTTGACCAAACGGGTTAGCAAAGAGTAAGATAAAAAGTACCCGAAACCGGCGTGCGTGGACGCAACGACCAATCAATGTCGATGAAGTGAAAGTGATCTGTCAGGATCGTGGCAAGTGGCAGTCCCTGGTCTCTGACTATCCCTCTGGGATACAGGTGTAAGCTTACGTATGTTTGTACAAATAATAAAACTTTGTTTTCGTAACGTCTTTTACGTTCCAACCATTTTGTTTTTCTTTTAATTAATTACCGGTTTGAACACCAAGTGGAAGTTTGTTTGAATATTCATTGAAACGAGAATGAATTCACAATGAGTCCCAAATTAATTATTATTTATGCAACCTACGAAATCACCCCTTTATTTTTCACAATATTATTGAGATTGATGATCAATTTGGAGTTTATCTTTGTGTTGCTTTCTATTGTGATTTAGGCACATGTATTCTATAAACATAAACATTTTCATACAGGCACAGACATTGTTTCCGGCCCACACTAGGATACCCTGTGTCGTGGGAACCAGAAACAGGGACATCACAAACATGTAAACATCCAAGACCTGGGGTTTTTTACATCCCCAGCCGGGATTCGAACCTTGGACCTCTCGCATGGTAGGCAAATGTCGGCAGGTCGTCATATTTTTTCCCGAGTACTGTATTTACATAATACCTGGACTTAGATTTTGTTAATGCATCGTAATACAATGACAATGTATGAACATGGCGATTTAGTTTCATTTCTTCTTACCTACCAACAATCTTGATACCTACGTCTTTTTATTGAAATGTACCCTTATTAAAACAAAATCTTTACACATTACCAATTCAATGTGAAACTAAATTAATTTCATAAAAACACATTTAATTTGTAAACATTTTGATTTAAAAAGTGTATATTGCAATAAAAAGACTTATCCAGATTGTTTACCTTTAGTTAAGTATCGAAACATATGAAGTGTAGTGGTAAATAGATCTAAATGATTGCTCAGATAGCAGTTTTTTCATACAGACGCGAAAGGTGTTAATAAAACTAGGAAGGAAAAATTCTGCATTTAATTTTAGCTGCATACATATTTTCATCAATACTTATTCGTATTATAACATACAAATACTGCAAATGTGGAAATCTGAACTCAAATAGAGGTAAAATATTTTTTGCAGGCACTAACTTTTTTGAGTTGTCTTTATCTCAAAACCACTTAAGTGTATAATAACTCTCTTCATAACTAAAGGCGACGGTGCATGTTTAGTTTAAAGTTATAAATAAGTTTGCACAAGTTATATTTTTATTATACCGGGTGTCCCAAAACTCGACGTCAACCCGGAGCCGGGTGAAAAGGCAAGTCAAGCTGGTTGTCAGAAAAATATAAAAAATCTGCCGAATTATTCCTCCCACATTAGACTCTAACTTTACGATACCTAATATCAATTTTCCTTTCAGTTTTCAGCGAAGACGAGCCAGATATCAACAATGATTTGGAAATATCGGTCAGTAATTTGGTAAAGACAATTTTCTTCCTACACTTCCCATTTCTTTTTCTAGGGGGGCATTGCGAAAAACCATTGAAAAGTTCAAAAAATTCCAGACGGCCGAGACGGTGGAGGCGATCGTTGGGCAGCTGATGGAGAAGCAACGGGCAGCTAGAGCGGCTGCTTTGGCTAGACAGCTCGAGTGTGGATGCCCTGACTCCACTTGCCAAGACTCGAGGACATGCGTCCATCCCCTCCGGCGCATACAAGCGGCAAAGCCACCGCCTTCCGACCACCACGTTTCATCGACAACAGGCCCCTCCCCGCGGCCCATGTCTCAGCCACCTCGACAGTACACGAGAGATCATAGAACGTCCCAACAACCAGCGTCACCACTACTCTTGTCGCTAGGGCAAATCCAAGGCGGCGGAGGCCTGCTAATACTAAATGGTGCTGGAAACTCAGCCCAACAACACTCTTCTTTAGTATCACCGCTATCGGTGACTTCATTTGTCTGCGAAGAACCGAGGGACAGGTACAGGCAGCAGTACAAACCTACCTTTGTCCTAAAAAGGGAGGTACCGGACAGCCACCAGTCATCGTGTCTTCACAACTCGGATTCCAGCTTTAAGGTCACGGAACAAGTTGAAGAAAACGTTGAAGTGGAATTCGAAAGAAGAACCAAGACAGAGCCAAGAAGTCGGAACCAAGTCATAGCGAGTGCTCCGGCCACGCCTTCCCGGTACCCCGACATTATAGAAAGATTAGAAAGCAAAGGTCTTACCGATCACTGTGACGATACGCTAGTTTTACTGGGTTCAGATGGCCACTTAGGTTCCGCAAGCGGATTTTTCGATGAAACCCTTGAATTGTCTCATGAAGATATACAGAAAACCTTATCAGCCAATATGCCCCATTGTGACTTGAATAGAAGTGGAGTTAGAACAACAGAAACCTCAAATGTGATGGTTTCGGGAATAGATACGATGGATTTCATAGAAAGCTGCGAGGCTGTGGCGTCGCCAACTCATGTGGTTGACGATAACGTGTTCGTGAATCTGGATGCGTTTGACATGCTCGGAGACTTTCCCGAGTTGGAAGTGTTGGATCCAAGCACTTTGACCAATAATATTGTTGTGAGTAACATATTTTATTTTCATTATCTTATTTGCTATTCACACTTTCTTAATATCTCTTTGAAGGTGTCGACACGACAATGAGATTCTATATGAAGGTCCTTCATTAAAAGTCATGAAACATGTGTAAAATAGTTTTTCGAAAATCATCCCTTAAGGGGGTAAAAGGGGGTGCAAATTTAGTATGAAACTTTGCCGTTTTTGAAGTAATTCAAATGAAATTCAATACAAAGATCCGTCGCTAAAAGTCACGAAATACATGTAAAATAGGCTTTCAAAAATCATTCCTTAAGTGGGTAAAACGGGGTGCAATGTTAGTATGAATGAAACCCTGCTGTTTTTGAAGTTCATCATCATCATCAACCCATTATGTCCCCACCGAGGGGCACGGGTCTCTTCCCTGAGGAAGGTATAGGCCATACTCCACCACGGGGGCCAAGTCCGGATTGGTGGAGGCTTTTTATTGATTATTCGAATGAAATTCAGAATAAAGGTCCTTCATTGAAAGTCTTGAAACACATGTAAAATAGTTTTTCGAAAATCATCCCTTTAGGGGATAAAAGGGGGGTGCAAAGTTAGTATGACACCTGCCGTTTTAGAAGTTATTCAAATGATATTTAGTTCGAAGGTTCTTCATTTAAAATCATGAAACACGTGTAAAATAGTTTTTCAAAAATCATGCCTCAAGGGGGAAAAAAAAGGGTGCAAATTTAATATGAAACTTTGCCGTTTTTGAAGTTATTCGAATGGAATTCAATATGAAGGTTTGTCATTAAAAGTCATGAAATACATGTAAAATAGTTTTTCGAAAATCATTCCTTGCAGGGGATAAAAGGGGGGTGCAAAGTTAGTATGAAACTCTGCCGTTTTTGAATTTATTCAAATGAAATGCAGTACGTAGGTCCTTCATTGAAAGTCATGAAAAATTGTGTGAAGTAGTTTTTAGAAAATCATCCCAAGGGGGGTGCAAAGTTAGAATGAAAGCTCTCTGATATTCAGTTATTTCAATAATATGTTGTATTTGGGTTATAAGTTCCTGATAAAGTTATTGATTATTGCCGACAGCCCTTTTTGTGAATTCAATACTTATGGGGGCTGCAAATTTATATGGTATAAAAGTTCTTCGTATTTACTTCGTATCGTCGCTTTGATTATTAAACATTTCGCTGCTATTTTTGAATTGAATTTCTTTGTTCTTCCATGTATTTAAATACCACCTTAAATACTTGCTTACTTTCTTATTTTTTTTCATATTGGTTGTTCTGACTCTTGAATAAATTTTCTCAATTCTTCTTATTATTTCTCCGTTCATGTGTTCATAAATATTTCTCAGTTCTTTAAACTACAACCCATATTAAACAGCCTATACGAGTATATGTCCCACTGCAGGGAATAGGTCTTCTCTCAGAGAGAGTAGTATGGTTTTATTTATTTCGCATGCGCTAAAAGTATCCCAATCTTAATTGCAAACGCAAACACTTTACTCAACTAAAGCCCACGCGGACGAAGTCAGCTAGCTAGTCTATCTATATATATAAAAGGAGAAGCTGAATGACTGACTGACTGACTGACATATCAACGCAGGGCCTAAACTATAAGGGTTAGAAACTTGAAATTTTGCACAGTGGTTTCTTTTGTAACGGAGGGGAGCACTAAGGTAGGATTTTTGAAAATTCATCCCCTAAGAGGGTAAAATGAGGGTTCAACGTTAGTATGAAACTTTGCCGTTTTTGAAGTTATTCGAATAATATTTGGTACGAAGGTTCTTCATTTTAAATTATGAAACACATGTAAAATAGTTTTTTAAAAATCATCCCTTAAGGGGGAAAAAGGGGGGTGCAAACTTAGTATGAGACTTTGCTGTTTTTGAAGTTATTCAAATATGAAGGTCCTTCATTGAAAGTCATAAAACACAAGCATAATTATTCGAAAATCATCCTTTAAGGGGGTAAGAGGGGGGTGCAAAGTTAGTATGAAACTTTGCCGTTTTTGAAGTTATTCGAATGAAATTCAATATGAAGTTTCTTCATTAAAATTTATGAAACACATGTAAAATAGTTTTTTGAAAATCATCCCTTAAGGGGGTAAAGGGGGGGGGGGTGCAAAGTTAGTATGAAAGCTCTTTCACATGCGCTAAAAGTATCCCTATCTTATTTGCAAACACTACTCAACTAAAGCCCACGCGGTCGTAGTCGCGGGCAACAGCTAGTACTTTATAAAAGTCAAAGTTGATAGTTTCACAATAAATAGATTATGTGGAGAAGAAACTGACAAAGAAACTCCACATTTGTTCTTTTCAAAACAGTTTTTAGCTGAATTAACAAACTTTTAAACTTAAAAATTATTACTCATGGATGTGTTGAACACTAAACGAAATTCTCTTCTAAATGTATTTTAATATTAATATACGGTTTAACTTGTATTTTAATATTGATGTAATGTTTAACTGCTCCACCAATCCGGACCAGACCCGCGTGGTGGAGTATGGCCTATACCTTCCTCAGGGAAGAGACCCGTGCCCCTCGGTGGGGACATAATGGGTTGATGATGATACTGTTTAACATCACACATGTTCATCTTCTAAATAATCGTATCCTAACTGACTTTTCAAATTTCAAGCCTCTCCGTGGTAAGACTTTACCAGCTGAACAAAATGGGAACGAAAAGATGGTGACTGATTGCAACGGGGAGGAGACCCTGAACATAGCTGACTACTCTCCCGAGTGGGCTTACCCCGAGGGTGGGGTGAAGGTGCTGGTGGCCGGCCCATGGGCAGATACCAGCGACCAGTACACTGTACTGTTTGACAACTTCCCTGTACCCTCCATCTTAGTACAGAACGGATTGCTGAGGTGTTACTGTCCAGGTAAGTGTTTCCAGGTGATAATCAGAACTGCATAATTTCTTTGGGGCATTTTTTTTTTCATATTAACTCAATAACCTCTTAAGATTCTGGGTACACATGTGCACCATAACAATGGTTTTCTATTGTTATGTTCAAGGTCAGGATTTAAGAGGTTTTAACCTCGTGAGGCCCAATGTCTTCAAGTGATCACAAAATCAATTGTTATTTTCAAGGTCGGGCCTCTCGAGGATAAAGTAACATAATATCATAGTAGATGCCACGAACACCTACCCTACAAATATGTTACAATACAATCTTCAGGGCCATTAAACTCACAATACTCGTATATGTTACTTTTTATTCTTAATATGAAAAAAATGCGCCAAAGGAATTATGCGATTTGAGCCGTTTTCTGAGAATCACCTTCCACTGTTAAACTACTCTATTACTTTTGTCCCAATTTTGATCAGTGATCAGAAATCAGAAATTTGTTTCAACGTAAAGAATCTACACTTTGTTGAATGTCAATGTACGAGTACTTATAATGTTAGGTGCTATCTTGGGGCCGAATGTATTAAGATTTTTTTCGACACATCAAACGTTTTAGCGCGTAGTTTAACGCGCTAAGGGATGTTGGCCACACTACCGCCCGCCGGCTCATTCCGCGGGGCGCGTGGAAGTCGAAGCAGCTGCAGCTAGTGCAGCTGCTTCGACTTCCTTTTTGTGAGTTAACCCGTTACCTTATAACTTTAGCGGTGTTGTAACCTAAATGTCGCCAACGCACATTTTTAGTGCATTAATTAACGAGTAGGACATTATTAAACCTTGAAAATAACAATAGTTTTCTATTGTTATTTTTTCGACACGGGACTGAGGAGGTCGTCAACGTTACCGTTAATGCAGGTGTAGTGCAAGCAGTTACAGTTAAGTGCAAATTAGTGCTAAGCAATGGACCAGACAAAAACTTAAATAAAAAGTACGTCTTAAGGAAATTGAAATATGATGATACTTGGGTCGTTGATCTGAAGGGGTTACTTAAGGTAAAATGCAGGTGTTATGTTTACATGTTTATTAGTTCACCTCCGAATATGAAGTGCCGCGCTTAGTCACGAAACAATGTATTTTAAGTAAAACTTATTGCTAACTAAACGCTACGAATATATGTCACACAAACACTACTGTGAGCGTATAATACATAGACATCGTTTACGTTGATGTCACCATACTTCAAAATAAGAAACGGAAAAACTTGCTTAGAGCTTGTTAAGAATAATAATTGAAAATTAATTGCATTTTTTCGGTATTCCAGCTCACGAAGCTGGCCTGGCGGCTTTGCAAGTGGCAAAGAGTGGCAAGGTAGTTTCGGACACGGTGGTGTTTGAGTACAAGCCGGGGCCGGCGGCCGCCCCCTCGCCGGCGTCCGCGCCGCTGACGTCACTGGACCTGCAGCGGTTCTCGCTTCTTCAGCGGCTGCAGCGGCTCAACTCGCGGATGCAGGTGAAGACCGAGCCCAAAGACGAGGCTAGCCAGGTGAGGGCAATGCAATAAAAAAAGACAGTAAAATACTTTCTTTGTGTAGTTTCCATAATATGGGTTATAAAAGGGGGGAGCCCCTTTTATAACGAATATTTTCTGTCATGCCACCTCTGACCATCGCGGGAAGATTCTGTTAGAAACCTGTCTTTTATATACTCCCGGACACATCTATCGGCCCACCTAGTGTTTTAAGTTTTACGGTCCCTAGCTAAAAATAAATGTTAGGTGGAGCAATAAGTTTTTATGCAGTTTTGAAGCTGATTTGGTTGAGCTGGTTGACCAATAAATCAGCTTCAAAACTTATTTGGGCCGATAGATGTGTCCGGGAGTGTATAAGAACAGAATAATGTAAGCAAGCTTAAAAAACAAAATAAAAACCGGACTCGCGCACGGAGTCCCCAGAATGGTACGGAACCCCCGTACCATTATCTATAAAAACGGGAAAAAAAATCGCGTTTATTGTACGAGTGTTAAATATTTATTTTATTTAAATTTAATTTTTAAGTGAATAATATAACCATGGATGGGTCACCGTCTATGACTAACGCTAGTGGCATTTTTCCGAGCGATTCCGTGCTTCGCAAGGCACGTTAAGCAGTTGGTGCCAGCTACCGTCGATAGGTGGCAGTCGTTAAGCCAAGTCAGAGGCCTTAGGGCGGCTTGAAAACATCTGACAGTAAGACCAGCCACTAGTCTTACAAGCCTCCACCAATCCGGACTTGGCCCCCGTGGTGGAGTATGGCCTATACCTTCCTCAGGGAAGAGACCCGTGCCCCTTGGTGGGGACATGATGGGTTGATGATGATTCTGTAAATATTTCAAGCGTCTATCAGTATAAAAAATCACGTATGTGTTATGGGAGCTCACTTAAATATTTTTTTAAATATGTTCTTTAGTATTTGTTTTTCTAGCGGCAACTGAAATTCATCATCTGTGAAAATTGCAACTGTAAACCTAACTATTACAGTTTATGAGATACAGCCTGGACGGACGGACGGACGGACGGATGGACAGCGAAGTCTTATTTTGACGACCTCTGTAGCGCAGAAGTTAGTGCATCTGCCTACCATGCAAGAGGTCCCGGGTTTGAATCCCAAATGGGCACAAACAAAACCCCCAGGTCTTGGATCTATTCACATACCTCAGCGCTTGAAAGCACCGAAATCACCAATCCCGGCTGGGGACAAAAAAAAAAAGAAACTCAGGTCTTGGATGTTTACATGTTTGTGACGTCACTGTATCTGGTTCCCACGACCTGGGGTATCCTAGTGTGGGGCCAGAAGCAATGTATGTGCCTGTATGTAAATGTTATGTTAATACGCAGTGGGCACGGGTGGTGATTAGGCCTATAATCTCTCTCTGAGAGAAGGCCTGTGCCCCTACTGTGGGACGCAATCATGTGTAGGTGGCTTATATGTTGAACATTAATCATCATCATCATTCAGCCACAAGAAGCCCACTGCTGGGCATAGGCCTCCTCCATGGATTTCCAAAAAGACCGGTCGGAAGCGGCTTGAATCCAGCGTCTCCCGCCACTTGGATGATACCGTCTGTCCATCTTGTGGCTGGACGTCCTACGCTGCGCTTGCCGATATGTGGTCTCCATTCGAGAGCTTTTCGGCCACTGAACTTTAATATTATGTTCATATCCTTTACTGAGTCTATGTCTTGTCAATTCCAGGTGGAGGACGTGAAGTTATTCTCCAATCCGAAGTTTGAGGAACGCTTGGTTACGTTTTGCCGGTCGCTGATCTCTCGTAGCTCTAGTTTCGCTTCGGAGGGATTCACTACTGAACCAGGTAAAATTAATAACACTGCTGCATTTTGTCTTGTCATTACTACACCTCTTACGAGCAATAATAAAATAAAAATCGGTTGAGTGCGAGTAAGACACGCGCACGAACGGTTCCGTACGTTGATGTATAAGGCCGGTTTTAGAGTCACGCTGACACTCGGCGCTGACCAGGCCAATATGTACTACATCCTAAGGAGCGTTTTAGAAAAACGCCAACCGTTCAGCGCTGACCAGCCATACCTTTTGTCTCTCAGCGCTGACGGTCAGCGCGTGGTCAGCGTGACTCTATAACCAGCCTAACGCACTTGAATATACCTCTCGTCTATCGTCAAATTTTGTTTTAGAAATAAACATTTTCATTTTTTCGTTTTCATTTTTTCATCGTGTATGATTTGTTGTCCATCGATAAAAAACACTTTTATTGTATGGGAGCCCTATTAAATTATTTAGTTTATTTGTTTTTAGTCCCTATTTGTGAAAAAATGAAAATGAAAATAGTTTATTTACATAACAGATATTTACATTAGCACAATCGGGCAAGATCTTCCTTTTAAGTATTTAGAATACTTGTAACAGGAAGCTCCGCTCTTCCACATCGGACGTAAGACTAGTTGGTCTTGTTTACACATTACATTAGGTCCTTGAAATTTAGATGACACAACATGCTATGTAAGATAATAATTAACGAGTTTTTAAGGTAAAACTATAGTATCATGCGTATGTACCTATAGTGTATGATGATGAGTGTATGTGCGTGTGTGTGTGTGTGTGTGTGTGTGTGTGTGTGTGAGTGTGTGTATGTGTGTGTGTGTGTGCGAGTGTATAGTTAAAATATTTTTCTTAATTATTTTATTATTCTAGTACACCTCGTACTCTCCTCGGAAGAAAATTTACACAAAATTAGACCCTATAAACTTTATTTCGGATACATTTCCTTATTTTGTAATGTATTAGTACACTTACGGCCCTACCAATAAAGGTTATGAGCTGTGTATACAGCCGCTATGCGAGGTCTGACAAAGTAATTATTTGTACGCTGAATGCGATTATACCAGTATAAGTTGATATACGTCAAATAGTTATTCAGAGTGTATAACTTATCGTCAGTGAAGTTCTAACAGTGCGTAAGTAAAAAATGTCAACTTTACAGGAGAGCGAAAAAACTGTGTAAAATTTCAAAATTTCAATTAGCTATATTAGAGGTGTACATTATTTGGGAAAAGTATTTAAAATCAACTTATTGAAGATTAACAATTGGTCGGTCGAAAGAAGCGCGCCACTTTTCTTCATCAAATGGCATCAAAAGGTCGAAACGGCCAAAAATGACTTTCGCACTGTTAGAACTTAACTGACGTTATTTATTAATAAGGCCGTTAATGTGCAGTGCTTAGGGCTTGAAGCCTTAGTTGAAAAATAACGCCCCAATGCGATCCAAAAAGGGCAATGTATAAAAATAAGAAACAACAAACTAATTAGGCGTTGTAAGGTTTAAGCTACTCACCCTCTAGATAGCTTATGCTCGACAGTATTCTCACATCAAAATTCAGTTGACATCCATAACAATTGATTGCACTCTTGCCCTGCCCTACGCCACAGCTTGGGATCGGTATAAACACACTTAACTATTACATAATTAAAACCACAGGACAAGATGGTACATTACATTCGACAAAATTTTATCAAGTGATTTCAACCTTAAAGATCAATTCATACGAACGATAAACCGATAATAAAATTCATGAAGGTAGCTAGTAAAAATCAAACATCATGGGTAGTGGGGAAACAGTCAGACAAGAATCAATACTAAGACTCTGAACTTAGGGGCGAAGATCCATGAACCAAACTATTTGCCGGCCTAGTGAAGTCAAGTTAGACCACATTAAATTTGAACCTGTCACATTTTCTGATTACTACTAATAGACCGAGTTAGCAGTATTATACAATTATATGTAACAAATTATCACTAATATAATTATAAGATGCAAGTATGATCATACTCAGGGTCACCGTTCTGCGGTTAACAAACTACGCCTTACATAACAAATTACAAATTTCTGTGAACTGACATAATTGTTTAAAACGTGTTTGCGCATGGATGCATGCACATACATATATTCATATATACATATATATAATTTGTATATATATTTAATGCATACACATACATACACACACATATATATATACACTCCGTCGCATACACGCACACACAAACACGCTGCTCAAGGACATTATCTAAATGAAAAGTGTCCAATCGCATTTAAATTCGTGAAATAATAATACTCGATCACATTTATTTTAAAATTTTAAAAAGATTTTCTACTTTTTCATAGTCTAAAGTTTTAACCCACGATGTGATCAACTTTTTGCAGTCATACTGTGTTTTGGGGTATAAATCTAGTACTTTATTTATTTTATTATACAAATATGAGGATCTCCCTTCTAATTGACATGCAGCAAAAGTAGTTCTTCTATATTTAGTTGGCGCAACATTCGCATTTCTTTTATTTTTATAAATATTTAAATCAAAATTAAGGCTCTTATGTTTTTTTAGGACAATATTTAAAACATATAGTTTCCTCACCGAAAGGAGATCACTGAGAGCGTAAAGGGATGTCGTGGCAAATTTGAATTTCTTAAAGAACATAGTCTTAAGTAAAGCCCGCTGTGCTCTTTCAACCTCCATGAATTTTGTTTTTAAGGCACCCCCCCAAATTGTTATGCAATAAGTTAATACTGATTGAGCTAAGGCTACATAAATTTTAATTAAAAGTTCCCTGTTAGCAATATATCGTAAAATTTTAAAAATCCATATCATTTTTCTAATCCTTGCTGTTAATAGATCAATGTGTGCATGCCAAGACAATCTTTGGTCGATCATTACACCTAGATACTTAACGGTAGTGACTTTGTTCAATTTAGAACAGTGACAGGCAGTGTCATTAGGGTCTCCACATGTGTGAATGACTAGTTTAAGGTCATCATTCGGCTGTGTACGATTTGTGATGGAAAAACAGATGTAATTAGTTTTGGCTATGTTCAACGATAGTAAGTTAATCTCTAGCCATTTAGAAACCGTAGTAAGACCCTGTTCAGCTGTTTTATGAACTTCCTGCCACGATGCCCCAGAAAATACAAGAGCGGTATCGTCCGCATAGGAAAATATGGTTCCGTTTTTTAATTTAAGACTGCTCAGATCATTTATGTAGACTAGAAAAAGAGTGGGCCCGAGGACGCTTCCTTGCGGGACTCCAAAAGATACGTCCGTATAATCGCTCACATAGTCTCCAACTCTAACACTCTGTTTCCGGTCACTAAGATAATCTCCAAACAGTCTCAAAGGAATATCGCGGATACCAATGTCTTCCAGTTTACGCATCATAGTCGGGACGTCCACTGTGTCAAATGCTTTCTTGAGGTCAAGAAATACAGTTAAGCATTTTTGCCCAGTATCTAACTCATTGACCACTAATTTTGTCAATGCAGCGATGGCATCTTCAGTTGATTTTCCAGCCCTAAATCCATATTGTGAGTTCGATAGGAGGCTAAAAGTTTCTAGATATTTTATTAGCCTATCATTTATAATCTTTTCTATTATTTTAGAAATAGAGGGTAAAACAGAAATTGGTCTGTAATTATTCACATCCTCTTTACTTTCCCCTCCTTTGAATACAGGTGTGATCAAAGATTGTTTTAGGGGAGATGGGAAAGTACCCTTACGAAAGCACAAATTAATTAAATGACTGATGACAGGGACAACAATTTTATGAGTTATTTTTAGAAAATGGGTTGAAATGTTGTCCCATCCAGCTGCGCTATCATTTTTAAGGCTCATTAGAACAGTATGGACTTCTTCCGGAAATGTTTCGAGTAAAATAAATGAAGAGCTGGGCACGTCTTTAGGTCCCTTATCGCAATCAAGATCATGAGTGTTGGTAGATTTTGAGGTAATATCTTTAGCTAGAGTTTTGCCAATATTAGCAAAATAATTATTAATTACATTTGTTGACTGTACTTTGGATTCACTTAGGTTTAAAAGCGCACTATTTTCAGTTTTATTATTCATATTTGTGATATTTTTAATATTTTTCCATAGTAGCCTAGAATTTTTAGTTGAATTATGTAATTGTACGCGTTCATATTTTCTTTTTAACTTTTTTATTAATTTATTACAAAAATTGCGATATCTCTTAAAAGTTAGCAGTAAAATTTCATTATCAGGGTCTGATTTTAAATCTTTTTGCATTTTGTTTCGGTTTCTAATGCAATTTAAAACCCCAGGAGTAATCCAAGGTTTTATGATACGCTTTGCCTTTGGTATTTTGACAGACTTAGTGTTAGATTTCAAAGCATTTGAAACTCTGTTTATTAGCTCTCCAGCCACAAAGTCAGGGTCGTCACTGAGGAGAAGATAAGTTAGGTCTTGCTTAGTCATTGATGTAAGAGCATTATCAATATTAGTACTCATCTTCGTTTTTTGAGAAATATATTTAAGCTTTGCATTATAAAGTTCCATGAATACCATTTGGTGGTCAGTTACAGAGGTGTTTAGAACAGCAATTTTGGCTTTGCATGTGTCTTTGACCAGTTTTAGAAAGATATGATCAAGACAGCTTTCCTTCCTTGTAGGATAGAAGTGACCTGGCATTAGTCCATGTGATGCCAACATGTTTAGGTAGTTAGAGCGGTTGTTATAATCATAAGCTGCGTTGTCTCTTGCCAAAATATTGATATTTAAGTCACCAGTCAATATAATATTTTTATTCTTACCTAATGTATCCAAGTGAGATTCTAATGAATTTATAAACTGTTCAGCATTTAAATTTGACGGAGAGCGATAAACTCCTAGAATAATGTTATTATTTACAATTATTTGTAGGCCTGAAGCATGCACCAAATTTAATTCATTTACAACAGCAGCTAAAGATTTTATGATGTAAACTACAACTCCATCACATTGATTTATATGAAGAGTTGTATTGAAGGAGTCATAATTTTTAAGACGAGGAATTGGTTTATGAGGCGAAATGCGACATTCTGTAAGTATCAATATGTCTACAGAAAACGCAAGGTTCGACAAAGTCAATTCAAGGTCATCAATATTACTGTAAATGCTTCTAACATTTTGTGTTATCATAGTTAGTTCTTTCTCTTTTCTTGGAATACGTAGACGTGAAGACAGGTTTTCAATATCGCACTGAAAGGTCTGTGCTACCTCTGACTTGTCTAAATCATTTAGAATATGAACAGGCCTATCCATCATAGAGTATGAGAATTACTTTGGTCTTATGACAATAGGAGTATGAAATTTGTACAAGTCTGTGTGAGAGACGAGAGTTAATGAGTGTGTGTGTATTGTTCTGAGTGTTGTGTTGTGTGAGTGGTGATTGTGTGTAGTGTGTCTTAAATATTAAGTTTTTTAGCATGTATTTTAATAAAAAAGTGTATGGACAAGAGGAGACTTTAGGCTCCACTTTCTTACTAAAGAAGTTGATGTATTTGAGACTCACTAGTGACATCAATAAAAGGTGAGTTGTCATCTTTGCGAACACGTACTTTTCCATAGGAAGTCCAGCAGTATTTATAATTTTTAGTTTTTGCGAGTTCTCTTGCAAGAAAAAACAACCGTGCTCCTTTTGCCGTCAACTGTTCAGACACGAAGATTGGAGTTTCCTCAGAGCTTCGAAGGCCAAGATGTTTAGCACGTAGTTTATCTTTATTCTTTCGATTAAACTCCTTACATTTCTTCAGTAAGTTAGCTCTTAGGAGTGCTGATGTAGTTTCAACTATTATCGGCAACTTTGTGGTTTCTCCTTTTTTTCCGCGGATGCGATAAATGTCTTTGATGTTTGAGGTGCTTATTTGGCAGTCAATAGTCTTCGATAGATTTTGCACCATTTGTATTAGGTCTTCTGTACGTTCGTTGTCCTTTTTTGGCACGTTTTTTATTTCGATGGTGGTCTTGCGACTCGTCCTCTGGATTTCTTCTATTTTCTCTTCTAGTTCCGCTATATGCAGGTGATCCTCCCTCGAGGAAACCTCTAGAACTTCTATTCTCTTCCGATATTCTTCATTCTGCGCACTCAGCATTGCGATGGCTTTGTCTGCATTGATGTTGGACTCGCGTATCTCTTTCTGTATATCAGAGATGCTTTGTAGTTTTTTCTCTTGGACTGAGAATAAATCAAGCATTGTTTTCATGATTTCCTCTTTGAAATTCTTCATATCTTGCTTAAAATCACTATAGTCTACTTCTTCCCTTCGTCTTTTGAGCCGCGATAGCATGTAATTTATAGGTGTCGTTTCATTCTTCTTAGTATTTAGCTCCGGGTCTGACGAAGATTTGTCTAATTGGCAATCACTGTTTTCAAAACTCATTGCAAGTTTTGTTGAAGTTCGCAGTTTTTGTGCTCAATGTTCGATGTTTCTATGCAACCAAGTTTGTGTGACCTCTGCTGCTGTGCTACGGAAACGTAAGTTTAGTGTCTTCTTAACGTGGACTCACGGTTATCAGTTGTCCGGTCTTCGATGAACTCAAATTGCCCAGGCACCGTTGCGCGATGAAGATCTGGATATGCTGGTCGTTTCGCTCTATTCAAAGCCGAGACTTTTGTTCTCTTTTGTTCAAAAATGTAAAATGTTTTTTAATTTAGCACGGGCGACACGTCTAATCACCAATAGCGGTCCGACGGAGACGGAAGATTTGTTGTTACAGAGGCAACAGAAATACATCACCTGTGACAATTTTAACTGTCTAGCTATCATGGTTCATGAGATACAGCCTGGTGACAGACAGACAAACGAACAGTGAAGACTTAGTAATAGGCGCCCTTACCCTTTGCTACGGACCCCAAAAAAAGCGGTGACAAAATTGCAACCTAGGAATAGTTGACTATTTCTAAAATAATTGGTATCGTTTTTCTGTAAAATAATAACTAGTCAGAAAAGTTTTGCATATGCAAGACTGAAGTCATATGAAGTTGATTACAAAACATCAGATTGAATATCAGCTACGTCTATGAGCAATGGGATCTGACGGTCAACTTCCAGCAGAGGAGAAAAATATGTGACTTCATCCACACAATTATTAATTAAAAAAAAATAGTTTTTTCCCGGCCGGGAAAAAATAACCCCAGGTCTTGGATGTTCACATGTTTGTGATGTCGCCGTTTCTGGTTCTCACAACACAGGGTATTCTAGTGTGGAGCCAGAAGCAATGTATGTGCTTATGTAAATGTTTATGTTCCTCTAAGAGAAGGCATTTCGATTTCCAGGCGAAGAAGGTTCAACGGTACTGCACTTGGCCGCATCGCTAGGCTACACCAAACTGACCACAGTGTTGCTACGATGGCGCCAGGATGACAATAGTCTGGCGCTCGAGAAGGAGGTGAACCTTGGCTCGAGGGACAGTGAAAATTGCACTCCTTTGGTAAGCGTTCCTTTACTTCTAACGTATCGACCTCCTCTGTGGCGCAGTGGTTTGAGCATCTGCCTACAAGGGACTTTAGAAGTCCCCGTGCTTCACCCAGGTGGAGAAATTATGTGAACCACGGGTCCGGACCCGTCATTGTACTACTTACAATGATTCCATTAATGGAATCTAGGTCCAGGCCTTCTCTCTCTCTCTGAGAGAGCCCTTAGAGAGACCTCATATACGCGGTATATCAATTGTGTGATAACCAATATGTAAACTACTGTGACTACAACCTATGTATAATTATGAATAGTTGGAAACGAAATAAAAATATTTCATCATCATCATCATCATCAACCCATTATGCCCCCACCGAGGGGCACGGGTCTCTCCCTGGAGGAAGGTATAAGCCATACTCCACCACGGTGGCCAAGTCCCGATTGGTGGAGGCTTGTAAGACTAGTGGCTGGTCTTACTGTCAGAAGTTTTCAAGCCGCCCTAAGGCCTCTGACTTGGCTTAGCGACTGCCACCTATCGACGGCAGCCGGCACCAACTGCTTAACGTGCCTTGCGAAGCACGGAACCGCTCGGAAAAATGCCAGTAGCGTTAGTCATGGACGGTGTCCCATCCATGGACTGAACGCACCGTATGTTGCTTAACCTTAGTGATCGTTTAAGATCACTCAGGCAGCCCAGGCTACGAGCGAAAAATATTTCTATTGTATAATTATATTATACTATGTGGTTAGGGCCCACGAACACTCTCATGGATTCTTTATCCTATTTGAGGGGTGTAAAAGCAAAGCCGACTCTGTCCATGAAGTGTCAAACTGAGTTATAAATAAGCGATATTCGGTTTTTTTAGTCAACAGCGGTCATAGAAAAAGTTTGTTTATTTAAGGAATTAAAATAAAGTCTCAGATATTCAAAACCCGAATTAAAATGCTTTAAACATTCGAATATACGCAAGTACAAACTAAACTACATTCGCAGGTTAAAATATTCAAAAAGTGGACAGAGTTGAGTTTGCTTTTATACCCCTCACTTTCTCTATAGTACCTCAATGGTTTATTTTCCAGATGCGTGCCAGCGCTGCGGGCCACACTAACACAGCTCTCGTCTTGGCCCGCTGGAGCGCTGGATGGCGCTGCGAGGCGGGCGCTACCCAAGCCGTGGCCGCTGCTAGACGCTCCGGTCACACCTCGCTCGCTGCAGCGCTCGAGCGGATCCATCCGCCGTCGAGGGATGGTGTCTTTCTTAGACCTGACAGGTGGGACTTTTTAGCTGTACAACCACTAAATAGCGTCGAATGAATGAATGTAATCAATAGGCTATTTGACAGTGTGAAAGAAACAGTATAATTTATACGAAATTATGTGTCTTAAAACCGCTTTAAGGCATTGTAACTAAAAAAAACCAACTATGCTTACATGTAAAAAAACTCAAGATAAAAATTGATAATTATGTATCTGCAGGCATTGTATCGAAAACGGCCTGGATTGGCCGATTCTATGATAACGTCACATGCCAGTAAAAATGGCGCCTGTCATTCATTCTTTCTTACGTTCATTGGTTGGTTTACTGGCAAGTGACGTCATAATTCCTGTGCGACGCCATATAATGTTTTGGCGGTTTATTTCAAAAGTAAATTTTCATTTGCCTTTTTTAGAAGAAATGCACGAAATAATTTAAAAGGACCACTTTCTGAGAACTCCATGAACACCAACAACAATATGAGATGGCTTTCAGAAATCGGTCAAATTAAAATAAAATGGATACAGGAAAACCCTCAGTTTGCTAACTATAGTTTTAAGAAAGAATGATTATACATATGTACCTACGTGCAAAAACTCAAGCCTGTATCCTACAGGGGTAGGCAGAGGCCACGGACTGCCACTTGCCTTGACCCTGACAGATCACTTTCGCTTCATCGCCATTCATTAGTCGTTGAAAGCTAGCTCGCCTGTTTCGGGTTCTTTTTATCTTGCCCTTCGTTAATACATCCTCAATTTCTTCGTCCCTCGCCGGCTCTACGACCCACATTCGCTCGATATATTTGTAAATATATTTAGTCTATCTTTTTTCCTTCATCCTATCCAAAATTAGTTATTTGGGAAGTTTGTTGCCGTAACTACTAGTCTTGCAGTACTTTTAGACTTTTCAGTCTGGAAAGGTTCGTGATCATGACTGTCAAAATATGTTTTCCCATTTCAGTCTATCGCAGAAGGGACGAGCTGGCAGCCTTGAAAGCAACTTAGTGAAGAGGCCTTCCATTGACAGCGGCATCAATATGGCCGACGCGTTCCGTTCAAGTTCCGCCATTGATAAGCCCGACGGCAAACTTTCCGCCCGGTATGTTTCTATCTACTTGATGAAACAATTTATACAGCTTCCAGTGTCACCTTCACCCACATTATCTAGTTGGTAAGGACTAACTACTTGGAAGCTGCAGTGCCTGGGTGACCGCATTTAGCTTAACACAACGATTAGTAATCGCTAAGTCATCGATCGATGGAATTTAGTGTGCGTTCAGCAGAAACTTTGTAATCGATTACTCATCGTTGGGTTCTGCTAAATGCGGCCAATAGGCTAGTTGCCCTTAAAAATGTAATTAGTCCGTTTTTCAGATTATTCAAAAATAAGGGACACGTATTTTTTTATTTGTAAATTAGACCAAAAATGACAAAGATATAGCCCATTAAAGTTACGTGTGACGTCACGCCGTGCTGCATTTTTTAGCACGGAGTGACGTCACACGTAACTTTAGTGGGCTATATCTTTTTTATTTTTTGTTTAATTGAAATAAAATACGTGTCCAATATTTTTTTATAATCTAAAATACGGACTAAATAGAATTTAATTATTTTGACCCTGGAAACTACCCTATTATTTCGATTGGGTTGGCTTTCCCAGTAGTCAGGATGTTTCTGGAAACATTTACAAGAGACATGACTTATTGACGCAGTCTCTAAAATTCACAAGGTGAAGTTTTGTCACATCTATCGGCTGTTAGAATCAACTACGGTTGTTTAAAAAATCTGGAATGAAGACAGTGTATGAAAAAAAAATGACGACTAAGAGGAATAGACGGACATGTTAAGAGAATTGAGAAACTAAGGGTATAAATTAGATATCAAACATTTATTTCATCAGAATTTAATTTCTATTTGTTGAATGTCAATGTGCTAGTGGACAATAAGGCAGCGAAAATAAACTCAACTATGATCATCTATTCTCAAATCATCTTAAATCTAATACATAAGGTGGTACAAACGTCCATCCACCTAAGAAGCTCAAGACACTTGAGTGCAATCAACTCGACGTATCTGTTAATATTTTGAGGTGACGTCACTTGAGATGACCTATCAGTCAATATTTTTAAGGGATTTTTCCTATGAAATATAGACAGACACTTTCGAAATTATAACTCTGCCAGCTCCCGTTACTTCTTACTTAAACTTTGACTGATTCCAGATGGGAGCGTAGTATGTCTCTGCCCTTAGACTCAGATACCTCAGAAGACAGCTTTAGTGACTCCAAAATAGGACGTCGAATGGATCTCGCACTTTGTAAGTAACTTTCCCAAATTACTCCACAGGTTTCCAAACTCTTTCCATACATAGAGAATTAATATTTCAGTTGCTGAGAGTTTATTTGTTTTAACTTGTTAATTTTTATTATTGGTAATACGGGTGGTATCCCTGGGCAGTCATTTGGAACCAGCATTTTATTTATATTTCGAGAATAAGTTTGGTTGCTGTAAGGTTTTATGAAGCTCAGTTTTTGAATTTAAGTAGTTCACGGCTTTTAAGATGAAGTGAAACAACGTTAGTTTTATTAATTTACAAATAGTACAAAAACTTAAATAGAGATTTTGTCCCAAAATGAGATCGTATTAATACCTTTCTCAAAAGCTTATAACACAGCTTGCATGCTTTTGATGGATAGACGCTACGAACTTGAAATTTCTTGAAATTTCTCAATGTTTCGACATCCTCAAATCTACCAATTAGGATCATCAACCCAGTTGATAATTAAAATGGGGGAGATTTGTGTTACCATAGGCATGTCATACATTGACATGTTCTCGAATCTCTCAAAAAAAGCTTTAATATTTTCAATATATTCGCGCCTCACATCTGCAGGCTTGAAACTTTGAGGTGTCATTTGAAACACAACCTAATGGCATGCCATTTACATAACTAAAATGATTAAGAAATTTTGAAGATGAGCATAAATGGGGCTCCGATATAAAAAATGCAACAATAGGTACCGAATAACGAATCGCATCATATTGGTTCGAGTTCATTGAGGTGTCTTCTGACACTCAATCTAATAGCATGCCATTTTACTAAACTGTTTAATATGAGTAAAAATGGGGCTCCGGTATAAAAAAGCAACAATAGGCACCGAATAACGAATCGCGTCACATCGGTTGTCCAGGCGAGACGTTGTGCGATGGACGATCCGCCAGCCCCCTTATAGACGTGGAAGGGATGTCCGATGACGCCGCCTCGCCGGCGCCGCCCGCGCCTGAACCAAGCTTACCGAAAGGTCAGTTAGGCGTAGGAAACGGTATAGAGGTCGGGTGCTTTCTTTGTGCAGAAGAAACGTGGCATGAAGTTCTTTACACCTGGAAAGTGATGGTGCAATTGGTGAAATAATTGTTACAATTCCAGCTTCTATTTGAATTTGTCTTATGCTCGAACTCTGTGTATTGTAAGCACTAAATAACGTGGTAGGAAAGGATTAAGCTTAAAATAACGCCGCGGCTTATAAAGATTTGATCGCGATATTATAGGATCATGTCTATGCTATAGAGTCTAGGTTTGAGAAACGTTTGGTAAAACTTAAGGGTAATACATTTCTCAAGAAAACAAATAACCTTTACTATTGGAGAAACTCCAAAATGTTCAAAAATATCATTCGGTTCACACAGATTTCTAAAAAAAATTGTTAAGTAGTCGCTGATATTTTTTTTCAACAGCCATGACAAATTCCTATGTTGACATGATTTATATTAATTTTTAACTAGTAATATAAAAGAAATGTCTACGATTTAGTTAAATAGAATATTCAGAAACAAATTTGCTTCAGATCAGAGGATCCCTTCGAAATTCACCATTCGTGCCATCACTTGTAAAAAACTGAATATTTTTCAAAACTTCTATACCATTTCTAATCGTAGCAACCCTTCTAAGCTCGTCATCTGGATGTTGTGAACGTAGTAGCTGATATGGCTCAACATTTCTACCCTTTGACGTTTCAGATATAATATCAGAAGTGACACTCCTTGCCTTATCTGTTTTCCTGTCGTATAGTCTTTGATCACTGTTGTCTTGAACCTTGACCACTCTTGTCTCAATCATCATGACAGCTAAAAAGTATTGTATGGTTATATGCCGCGACCTATAATAAATACCTACACAATTTGGTTTGAAAACCACATTAATCGACTCACAGAAAGTATCTATTGTAGACTTTTACAGTCGATTTGAAATTTGAGGCGATATTACCACCTACCAGTTAGGATTAGATAGAGAATTAGTAATGGTTGATCCAGGTCATATGATAACATAATGACGTGTTTGTAAGAACGAAATATATTGACCATAGCGTCAAAATGATGTGCTACTAACTCATAATTCTGTTACAAAACATCCTTGGTCCAATCAACTTGGAACATCCAAATATTGTCATTAGTATGGTCTACATTTGTTTGCTCAAAATTTGATCTGATCATTATATTTTGATCATTATACCTTCCTCAGAGAAGAGACCCGTGCCCCTCGGTGGGAACATAATGGGTTGATGATTATATTTTAAACATTATGTAATATTTTAAGCGATATTTCATGAATTAAGTCTCGAACGTCACTTGGCTTGCTTCCAACCCTAACTATTGGAAAATAAATGAGTATAAAAATTCTACTTGAATAATTGAAATACTTTTTTCTGTCACAGTGACCCTGTTTAGTATACCATTATGCCTCGGTAGTATCTTCAGAAATGTATGGTCGTCGTTTTATTGAAACCAAGTGTGTTGGTGTTATACATTGTTTATTTAGTTTTGTAATCAAATCGACCTGTGAAAATTTGTTCGTTAGGAGAAATGCAAATCATCAAACTTAGAAATAGAAAAATAGTTCCTATATTGAAATTAGATGCTAATAAAGTTCGTGAGAACGAAGAATCAAAATTAAGCAAGACACAATTTAAGGTCCTGCTTTTAATGGTCGATTTGAGTTGATAAATTTGATGTTGTATTCGATGTTGCTTCCACAAATGTCTCCAATGATCCGTGTTACGATTTGGACACTTTACTTCTTACCTACACTTAAAAAGGCTTCACAATAATTGGTCCAATTTTAACAATATTCACCACCAAATTATTGAATCCGGTATTTCATATAAGCTATACTTTAAACTGACAAAAACACGGCATGGTACAAAAACACAGCTTGCATGGATTTATGTATGAATATTCTATGAGTATTATTGGAGCTTTTTATGTGTAGATTATTCAGCTATGTTGTGTTTTATGGTCACCGTTTTGCAGGTAAGTATAATGTGATTCTCATCTAGATGTTTAGCATAGATTTTTTTTGTAAACATCAAACAAACACCACAGGATACCTGCTCGTTTTTTCTTGACGTTGTACCACGCTATCTTTTAAGCGACAACAGTATGGCAAGCACAAGGATTTTGAGCAAGTTTTCGGCAAGTCAAGATTTTTTTTAAATAACAGAATAACAATTATTAATGTTTCGTAATAACATCCTGACACTAATTTCAAAATTGATTTGGATTTTTTTAAAGCAGATGATAGCATGAAAATTAATTTGCAAGTGAAATAAATGTCACTATTTACCAAAACACAGTATCGGCGTAACAAGGCGGAGATCTAAAACGGCTGTTACTAATGAGAACATCAAATTCTGCTGAACAAAATTATGTTTCCGAATCCTGTAACGAAATAGAGACCAATTTCTGTTTCGAAATCTGATTTACATCCCACAATAAAGTAATTTGATATACTTGAGCAACTTGTATTCGATGTTATGGCTAAGTAGATAGATTGATGTTGCAGTGTTACTGGTGTTACTGTTGTCATAAGTGTTGTTTTGTGTAGCAGTTGCGATATTGACCTTCACATTTCAGGGGAGCAGGACGATCGAGTGTTCACGCTGGCCGAGCAAATCATCGCTGCTATGCCAGAAAGAATAAAAGTGAGTAGCAAAATTGTAGAGTTATCAGTATCAGGAACCGTGTTTTCGAATACCGCTCAGGGGCATTTCTGATGCAAACAACATCCCTCGCTGTGCAGCCCGGATGTGTTTCGGGCCGGTTTATTCGATTGACTGACTTTTTGACATTGTTTTATTACTACTAGTTGACGTCCAATGCAGGACATAGGGCTTAATCTTGGTTTCCAAATTTCCCGGCCCTTTGCCGCCCGCATCAAGAGACTCCCTCCTCCAAGGTTTATAGCGAAGTATTTTTTAGGATTTACGTAAGTAACTGATGCTATTTGGTTTTAACCTCGTATCTTTTTTTTTATTAAAAACTGACCAACGATTGACCCCGATCTCATCTGATGGTAAGTGAAGATGGAGCCGACGATGTTCCTCGTTGGTTCAGTAAGAGTCTTAAGTTCTTTAGTCCTCAGAACTGGATAGCTAATAAAACCCCAACTTCTCTTGTAGAATGAAAGTTCGTCCCTCCTGTCGGGGTGTGGCATGGACACTGGCGCAGTTGGCGGGGAAGACACGCTCATGGTCCCCTTACTTGATGACGCGAGCGCATTCAGCACTGACTTCAGCTTTGAGTTCTCCGATAATACTTACAGGTACGACTTAGAGATTTAAGGATTTATTTGAAAAAGTTGAGACCCCAACATAAGCCCCCCTAACCTCTTAAGTCCTGACATTGAAAGACTAATATTCTATATAAGCGAAAACTGCTACTTGAAAAAGCTGTTCAAAATTTGATGTAAAGTTTAATGACGTCATCAGACCTTTATGTTAGCGTAACATATTTTTTAATAAATTTATTTACAAAGTTCAAATTGTCTTTTTGTAAAATTTCGTGTTTTATAACTTTTGTCTTAATTTTTTGCAGATACTTTAGATTTGAATGCAATTTATATATTCCAATCTAATTTTGAGTCAACTTTATACTTTTACATGGTTTACAATGACATAGTCGGCTCACATGACATGTTTGTTATTTCCATTCTACTAATACACGAGCGCGCTTTGATTTGAAGCGGCAATGAAGTTAAAACGACGTAGTACTACCATGCATTACTAGAAATTGGGCCCTGGCCCTGGAAGCTTGGTGGTGATGATGATGAACAAACAAACAAACATTTACACACAAGCACATACATTGCTTCTGGCTCCACACTAGGATACCCTGTGTCGTGGGAACCAGAAACAGCGACGTCACAAACATGTAAACAACCAAGAACTGGAGTTTTTTTTTTTCTCCAGCCGGGGATCGAACCCGGGACCTCTCGCATGGTAAGCAGATGCGCTAACCGCTACGCCACAGATGTCGTCATTAGTTTTTTTTTTCACTTAGGACTATGAAAAATAGATAACAACCTATTCTCAAGCCTACCGAATATACATACAAAATTTCATTAAGATCGGTCAAGCCGTTTCGGAGGAGTATGCGCACTAACATCGAAACACAAGAACACGAAACACATCGAAACAATTTTATATATTAGAAAAAGAAGATTACTAAGAGGAAGAGTTTGAATGTAAATTAATTCTACTTTGGCTACTTCTGTAAGTAAAGATATTTGTATTGCATTGTAAGTTTGTGTGTTGGGGTTAAACTCGAAAGTACTTATGCGATTTCAAAAAACCATTCACTAGTATTTAGAATGGAGTTTCAGGGTGACGCGAACGTAGTCGCGGGCACTGCTAGTGTCTTATTATAATCAATAAATAATCATCAACTCATTATTCCCCACCGGGGGGCACGGGTCTCTTCCCTAAGGAAGGAAGGAAGCAATTCTACTTTGGCTACTTCTGTAAGTAAAGATATTTGTCTTTTTTTTTTTATTTATTTATTTACAAAAACAAAAACCTTATTCAACTACACAATTACGCCAAACTGCAAAACAGTTTGTTGGCGAAGCGCTCTATCTCTGTATATAACCAACTTATTTAATACGTATATTATTTGTATACATAAACAACATCATACATATCAATGACTAGCTGTGCCCCGCGGTGTTACCCGCGGTTCATCGATTTTCCCGTAGGAATAAGATATTTCCCCGCGGTAAAACGTAGCCTATGTTTTAATCCAGGGTATCGGCTAACTCCATACCAAATTTTATTAAAATCCGTCCAGCCGTTTCAGCGCTAAAGACTGACAAACATATAAACACACACACAAACTTTCACGTTTATAATATTAGTGTGAGTGTGATTCGTTTCAAGTACATCATCATATTATACATACTTTCCCAAAATGTCTCCAGGTACTGCGGAGGGTCCACGCCTTGCTCATCGGGCTCGGTCTCCCCCGGCTCGGCGCTGTCCCCCCCGCCCCCCTCCCCGCGCGCCCCGCCCCCCGCGCACCCCGCCACCCTGCAGGAGTTCCTACACGCCACCACGCACTTCTCCAATCTGACGTTGAACGGTGAGCTGACCCCTTGAGCGCTTAGCGTACACCCGTGTGTACGCTAACTTTTTGTGCCCCAACTGCTTAGCGTACACACGGGTGTACGCTAAGCGGTCGATGGATTTGACTTCTATTATCTATGGTGTTTTTATTCTCTATGGCCAATATCCGGTTTTCTCTTGACCAATGGTTACTAAGGATTACTTTTGTCAACCAATTAAGGCTGTAACAAGGGCGAATGACTTTGAGCATTTGACCTCTGAGTTATAGAATAATAAACTAGCGCAATCTCTTGAATGTTTGTTGTACTTCTTCGGCGAATACTTTAGAGGCTAATCCATAATCCAAAGATTACACAGATAAGAGATGTGGCGGATGTTCGATGGCGATTGTTCCCTGCGCTAAGTAAGAAATCGTACAATTTTGTACTAATCACGCTTAATATTAACATTAAAAAATATATGAGCAGTTAGGATTGCAGATATTGATGTGGCCGATATTTGCATGAAAGATTTAAATGAAAAGCTACTATCGTTTACCAGCGAAATTAGATTCTGTGAAAAATAAAGCTTGTGGAAAAAAATTTTTTTTTGCCATCTAGACAGGTTAAATGCAATTTTTTTTCCGGACGAATTAGTCACTGATATATTCTTTATTACCAAAGATTTTATTCAGAATTTTTTAGTGCGTATTTTGCCTAACATTTCAGTTAAAGCTAGCCAATTTTGCAACATTTACCCTTGTTACACCCTTAACACATAAACGTTTACATACATGCACAGTTGTACATCGCTTCTGTCGTGAGAAACAGAAACAGCGACATCGCAAACATGCAAACATCGAAGACCTGAGTGTTTTTTTGTCCCAAGCCGGGATTCCAAACCGGGACCTCTTACATGGTGGGCAGATGCGCTAACCGCTGCGACACAGATGTCGTCATTAGTTTTTTTTTTCACTTAGGACTATAAAAAATAGATAACAACCTATTCTCAAGCCTACCGAATATACATACAAAATTTCGTTAAGATCGGTCAAGCCGTTTCGGAGGAGTATCGAAACACAAGAACACGAAACACATCGAAACAATTTTATATATTAGAAAAAGAAGATTACTAAGAGGAAGAGTTTGAATGTAAATTAATTCTACTTTGGCTACTTCTGTAAGTAAAGATATTTGTATTGCATTGTAAGTTTGTGTGTTGGGGTTAAACTCGAAAGTACTTATGCGATTTCAAAAAATCATTCACTAGTATTTAGAATGGAGTTTCAGGGTGACGCGAACGTAGTCGCGGGCACTGCTAGTGTCTTATTATAATCAATAAATAATCATCAACTCATTATTCCCCACCGTGGGGCCCGGGTCTCTTCCCTAAGGAAGGAAGGAAGTGCCAAAGAAATTATGTAATTCTTAGAATCACCCTTAAACTTAGATAACTTATGGTGGCATTAAAATGAGAAAATTACTTCGCTAAATTCCGCCAATATCCCACAAGCACCATGCGGTTAGATAATGCACCGCCCTCCCTCCCACTTTTTCAAGCAGAAGCAAGACACGAACACACCACCACCGACAACAATACTTGTGTGAGACAATGCGCGACGCGTTTCGCCTCTAACACGAGGCATCCTCAGGCTCACAAGCACAAGTAATTTTCTCATTTTAATGCTATTATGGATTTTCGCAAAGTAACGCCTGATTCTACATAATTTATGGTGTCCTGCATGAATAAAATATTAAGTAAATTTGAAACCAAACTTAAATCACATTTTGTAAATTAACATTGCCGGGCTGCCTGAGTGATCTTAAACGATCACTAAGGTTAAGAAACATACGGTGCGTTCAGTCCATGGATGGGTCACCGTCTACGACTAACGCCTGCCGACGATAGATGGCAGTCGTTAAGCCAAGTCAGAGGCCTTAGGGCGGCTTGAAAACTTCTGACAGTAAGACCAGCCACTAGTCTTACATGCCTCCACCAATCCGGACTTGGCCCCCTTGGTGGAGTATGGCCTATACCTTCCTCAGGGAAGAGACCCGTGCCCCTTGGTGGGGACATAATGGGTTGATGATGATGAAATTAACATTTAAGAACAGATGAAACTTGACACTCTCCGGCTCCTACGCCATCACAAACCACCTCCGTCCACAGATCGTGAGCAGCGCGAGCTTTACTCGGCCGCCATCACCATCCAGAAGGCTTACCGGCAGTACCGCGGGCGGCAACTGCAGAGGCGCGCTGCGGCCGCCGCCATTACCATACAAAACTGCTACAGACGGTATAAGCAGGTCAGTGGAATAGTACTCAAAATTCAAAAATTTATTTCAACGTAAAGAATTTACATTCTGCTTGTTGAATGTCAATGTACATACAGTTATGTATAATGTTAGCAGCTGCCTTGGGGCCGTCTGTAGTGGAGAAAAAGGCAGCGAAAAAAAAACTTCACTCTGACCATCTTTTCTCAGATCACCTTAAAGCTAATACAAATCAAACCTACAAAATAATATCTTGGATGTGTTGAACACTAGACACATTTATCCTCTGATTAAATTTAATACTAAAATACTATTTAATGCCATACGTCCTTGTCTTCTAAATAATCGTTGATTTTATAATAAGCTTTTTTGCAAAGAGTGTGCTTAACACAATTCTTAAATCGCGTTGGAGGTAACTGTAATATATCTTGGGGTATCTTGTTGTAGAACCTTATACAGTGCCCCATAAAGGAAGTATTATCATCATCAGTCATTTAACGCCCACTGCAGGACTCCCTGAAGGTTTTCCCTGCCACTGGAACTAAGTCGTCAGAGCATCTGGTGGGGGTCTGCCCCTCAGCGCTGTCTGGTCCGCAGTTGCCAGGGCGGGATACCGCCGTTTAGCCAAAGTATTTTTCGCCAAATTTTACTTCCCAATAAACTTATGGCATCAGTTTCATTTCCCAAATGAAACTTTAGCAAGTTTTCATTTCGCATTTTATTCATTTGGTCAAATTATCATTTCGCATAATTTTACTGCGTCAAGTTTTATTAAGACAAACGTTTATTATGCTAACGTTTTATTTTGGCAAGTGTTATTTTCAAATAATGGAACGGGGGGTCGGCAATGTAAAGAATACGTGACAACAGAAATATAGGTGCGACGACGCGCGTAGCGAAGCGGAGCGCGTCGGAGCTTTAGGTTCTCTATGTAAGATCGAAAACAGACTCGACTTTGATGCGTTCTTACCTTGCCTCTTGTTGCCTCTTTGGTAAAATGAATTTTGACCAAGTATTTATTTGGTAAACAATAACTTGCCATAATAACTTTTGCTAACTGTTTATTTGCTTTAAGTTGTTTTGAGAAATGTTTTTTTGCCAAGTGATAATTTGCGGAAAATAGTTTGGGAAGTAATACTTTGGGAAACGATTTATGGCAATACATTAGTAAACCTGCCAGGGCACGTCTTTAAAATGTAATATATACAATTGTACCATAAAAGAAAGCAATAAATATACCATTAACAGCAATTCGTACCTGTACAGTACTGGTACCGGCATTCTCCGTCCGTAAAGTAAAAATACTGGCAAATACTGGAAGTTTCCTGCATTTGTACGTTCATTTTGAGTGATAAAATATGACTATCAGGCACATTTTTTTGTTAGTATAGAAGATTAGTGGTAGAATTAGCGGTAAAGAGCGCAGCTCGAACTGTAATCGGCCGCCACCATGATTCAGAATGCTAATTCATAAATAGGTAGTGATAATATTAGTACGCAGTAGACGGTGTTATTATCGATGAAAAAAAATAAAATAAAATAAACTCACGCCCGTTATCCCCGAGGGGATAGGCAGAGGCACCAATCACTACAACTGGGCTCACGTATGTTATCGATATAATTACCGATGTCCAAATATTTTCTAGGATCAGTAAATAAATCCTTCGTGATAAAATAAGAACACTGCTACCAGACCTTACTACGCTATTTTCTACGCTAGTATTCTACTGGTATTATGGTCAGATTCAGACTAAACTTAATTGATAAAATTGTGTATATTTTTATTACAGTTCAATGTTCTTCAACATAACATAATTATGTAACATAACATAACAGAATATAAAATAATATAATAATAATTATGTCTTCATTAAAATGCTAGTCGATCATGCTTGTCTTTCATGCTAGTTTTTTTAGTCCAGCGGCATTTTTGTAAGAACGCAATTCCTCTAATATCAGTCTAAAACTATTTTATCTGTCATCTATAATACAAAGTCAGCGTCCTTGAAATCCATTGGGGAGTTAAGTTTTTGTAAGTGGGATTTGTAGTTAGTTTAAGTTTTAGTAAAGTTATAAGCTTTCAGGCATCCGCTGAAAACCAGTGCTGTATCTCTGCTAAGGAATTACGTGGAGCTGAGATCTTTTTGGTACTGTTATATTAATTGAACACTGTATTTAAACACAAGTACCAAATAACGATTTTCTATTTTATTCTATAATATCAAAATACTGTTCCGAATTCCGTCCCATACCGACACCGGTACAGGCAAGGTTAACATATATCCTTTATACTACACCTGCTTGGAAAGTACCTTGATACTTTATCAAATTTACGGTGGAAAGTACGTCATTGCATATCGAACAAATATGCGGGGAGAAAACGCATCTGAGCGGGAGAGAAAAGTGTATGAAAAGCCATTTCTTACGTGGTTTTTCTTTTTTAATTTTGGGTAAGACTATGCGCCGGTAACCTAAATATCAAAAGCCAAAAAGTTTTTACAGTGAGTTTTAATCTCCAAGTTCGCAAAATGACACTGGCCACTGCCTTCTACGAGCGCAGTGCCAACAGCACAGCCAGTTATTCCTCCTACATTGTCGCAAACATCTCAAACAAACATTAATGGAAAAAGTGTTACATTAAGCTTCACTAACTGCAACAATTTTAATATAAATTTCAATTAGTAAAGATTTCGTTTTTATTTTCCTTGTAGGTGTAGTATAAAGCACTATGTATCACTCGAGAGAAACTGCGATTCCCGATCTCAGGTGTTTTAAAGCCCTCGCCTACGGCTCGGGCTTCAAACGACACCCTCGACGGTAATCGGTCACTTTCTCCTCTCGGTGAACAATGTACTATTTCTCTTGCAGTTTGCCTATCTGAAGCAAATGCACGCGGCAGCAACGGTGATCCAGAAGAGCTACCGTTCTTACCGTGCTCGCCGGCGCAATAGTGCCACCGCTCAGGGGCAGAATAACGCCATGAAGTAAGTTTACATAGGGCTAGTTTCTGAACTGAGATTTTCGCTAAGTATCTACTCAACTGTAGTGCTGTCTCATCAAATTTCTCGGGAAAGAGCGTGACAGAACGTTACTTAGTGTTCAAATCCCGGCTGGGGACAAAAAAAAAGAAACCCAGGTCTGGATGTTTACATGTTTGTGACGTCGCTGTTTCTGGTTCCCACGACACAGGGTGTACTAGTGTGGGGCCAGAAGCAATGTATGTGCCATTATGTAAATGTTATGTTATGTTTACTAAGGTCTGGTTTACTTTGCTTTATATGATGGTTTTGGATGCTTTCCATAGATAAAATAGAGACGGCAGTTTCTTTTATAATTAATCAGTAAAGCAGAATTTACATTTATGAAATTAGTGGCACGCATGTTGACCTCAGTTTCACGAAAGTAGTTTCGATATATGCGAAAGTAATTTCGTAAAATAATTAAAGTCGTGAAATCGTCAATATCGCAGTAACCGTGGCCCTATCAACATCAAAGCGATATTAGCCATTTTCAACGCTTGAAGGCTCGAAGCGCGTGAATACATAACTAATATTATAGTATTAATATGAAATTAGTTGCATGACACTAATTTCACCAAAAAATCGCGCAGGTCACGAAATTCATTAGCTGTCGCGACATTAATGCATGCTTTACGAAAGTACTAAATTGCACGTGAAAACTTTAATGAAACTCATGTTACGACCTTAATTTCATGCCACTAATGGTTGGTTGTGTACTGTTCTTACGATTTTTCGAAAGCAACTGCCACGATCCTCACAAATCATTTTCGCTTCATCGACATTCATTAGTCGTTGCATGCACGCACGCCGGTTTTGGGTACTTTTTATATTGCTCTTTCCTAATATCATCTATTGGAGACTGTACTGGAACATTTCAAAATTTACTATACCCGAGTAATTGGCAATCAAAGTTTTGATCTTTTAGGACTGTAATGGTTTCTAGTAATTAAAAAATAAATAAAAGGAGTGTTCTAGATATTAGTATACTTCACTAGACTGCAGTGGTCTAGAGCAGTCTATTTTGAAACCGTTGGTGTAAAAAACTGGATTTTCAAAATTTTGGATAAAATATGTTCCAGTACTGTCTTCGATAGACTATATATCCCATCTTATAATGTTTCATCTGCAATAAAAAAATATTATTATCACATCCCCTATTTGGTTCATCAACACGAAGAACTTTGCCTATGTGTTTGACCTCGAAATCCCGAATTAAAACTGCGGTACCGAATTCGATTCCTACTTAAAAAATGTGTAGAAAAGCAGATTTTTTAAAACATATTTGGAATTGGTTTCAACGAAAAGTTATTAGTATTGATATCAACACCTTGTAATACTCACACGTGGCTTGTGTTAGTGGTCCTTGATTTTGTTTGAATGATCCTTGTACTATTTTGTTCGACCCATTTGGCCAGTGAGTGAGCGAATAAAAACAACATCTAGTCAAAATGACACATCCTTCTCAGAATATAAGCGTTATTTTTGTGTGTACAGAGTTATCTAATGTAAATCTAATGTAAAAAAAAACTGTTCAGTGTCCTCTCGGAATTTGCATTTCATTATCATTTTATTATTATATTTTTGATGAGTTATTATGTCTTGTTGCAGACGCACCTACTCCCAGAGGCGACAGAACCAAGCGGCAAGAAAAATACAACAGTTCATGCGACAATCGAAGATCAAGTAAGTTTGTTCTCCCCCATTTTTAACTGTAGGTGTATCAGGGCCTGCAAATCTACCACGTCATATTTCAGAAAATGTAAAGCTGTTTGCAAGTCATTATCAACCCATTATGTCCCCACCGAGGGGCACGGGTCTCTTCCTTGAGGAAGGTAAAGGCCATACTCCACCACGGGGGCCAAGTCCGGATTGCTGAAGGCATCTAAGACTAGTGGCTGGTCTTTCATCATCAACCCATTATGTCCCCACCGAAGGGCACGGGTCTCTTCCCTGAGGAAGGTATAGGCCATACTCCACCACGGGGGCCAAGTCCGGATTGGTGGAGGCTTGTAAGACTATTAATGGCTGGTCTTACTGTCAGAAATTTTCAAGCCACCCTAAGGCCTCTGACTAGGCTTAACGACTGCCATCTATCGACGGCAGCCGGCACCAACTGCTTAACGTGCCTTGCGAAGCACGGAACCGTTCGGAAAAATGCCACTATCGTTAGTCATAGACCGTGACCCATCCATGCACTGAACGCGCCGTATGTTGTTTAACCATAGTGATCGTTTAAGATCACTCAGGCAGCCCAGGCTACGAGCGATTCAAGCGTTGGCAAATATTTCTTTGAAATTCGTCGTTAAGTTCATTCACTGTGGTTCACGCCATACAAATTACCCTAATAACCCTAATTACCTTATCCAGTATTAGTATAAATTTTTCATTGGTTTTGGCTTTTATTTTAGAGTGATAACTGTGATAAGGTTGAATCTAAAGCGAGAGGGAGATGTTTTAAACCGTGACTTGATAAAGGGGTGGTCGTAGATACCGCTAATTGCCCCTAATGTAGTCACCACATTTACAGTTCATTATCATCGTCATAGTCATCATCATCACCAGCCCACCGTTGCCCACTGTTGGGTATAAGCCTTTTCCCCCAAATACCATCTCACACCATCTCTCGCCATTCGCATCCAATGACCCTCCGCCGACTCAACGACTTCGTCCAACATTTACAGTTAGAGTAGTGATATTTATAAAAAAACGATTCTTAAAAACACTCCTTAAATGCGTGATAAAGGAAAAAGTAGTTTCTTTTGAATTTGACATTTTTTCAGCAGAAATATAAAAACGCTACAAAAAGGCGTGGAGCATTCATATAATTGAAAATCGAATACTAAGTAATTATATGAAAAATCCGTTGATCTAGCAAAACCTCATCAAAATATTATTTAGAATAACTACTCGGAGACATACGAGTATGTAATACAATCTCGCGAGATTGGGGCTCAGGCGAGATCTCCCGAGTTTTTTGAATGACAATACCACGAGATCTAGCCAATTTCGAGATTCAATTCAATTCAATTTAATCTCGAGATCTCGAGTGATTGGCAGTTATAGAAGAGTTTCACTTGGCCTCATTAAAATACCAACTCATTTTTTATTGTGTGAAAAATGTTATTATGCTATGATTTAATACTTTACCGAAAGATAATTTATAAATTGTGCGACACTGCCGTGACACAGCATGTTAACATTGTATTGTATTTAATTGACGTGACAGTTTATTCATCATCAACCCATTATGTCCCCACCGAGGGGCACGGGTATCTTCCCTGAGGAAGGTATAGGCCATATTCCATCACGGAGGTCAAGTCCAGATTGGTGTAGGCGTGTAAGGCTAGTCTTACTGTCAGAAGTTTTTAAGACACCCTAACCTCGTGAGGCCCAATGTCTTCAAGTGATCACAAAATCAATTGTTCTTTTCAAGGTCGGGCCTCACGAGGCTAAGGCCTCTGACTTGGCATAACGACTACCATCTATCGACGGCAGCCGGCATCAACTGCTTAACGTGCCTTGCGAAGCACGGAACCGTTCAAAAAAATGCCACTAGCGTTAGTCATAGAATGGTTACCCATCCATGCACTAAACGCCTCCTATGATGTTTAACCTTAGTGATCGTTAGAGATCACTCAGGCGGTCAAGACTGCGAGCAATTCGTTATATTATATTAGAAATATTGCATGATCTTAATGTTTTTAAATTTTCAAAGTAAAGTAAGCCTCAAATGACAACACAAACTTCCTAAAGACATGTGAAACATGTTCCTTACAATACGTACTAGCTGTCCCGCCAAACTGCATACCGCCAAAGTTTTCGTGTTTTCTATACTTCCTCAACATTTAATAAACCTTCCTTCAAACCCTTTTAAGGCAATTTTTTATTTTTTTCTCTCCCTAAGAACCATCCTCGTACTTCAAGGAATATGCTACTAAAAAAAAGAATTAGCAAAATCGGTTCAGCTGTTCCCGAGATTTGCGCTTAGCAACACGTTCATCGATTCATTTTTATATTACTACTATATAATATATTAAATGGGGCATTTAGGTCCAGTCTAACTAACCGAAATGAGAATAAAGGGAATATAACAACCCCAAAATATAATAATGCGACAAAAAGGCTTGGAGAATCCGTGGCGTGTTTATTTGGGCCTTCATTACTCGTGACAAAGGCACCGAATGTCCACGCAATATCCCTTATAAACTTTAATACATGGTTTTCTCAACCGCGGTGGAATATGGGACAGTTAGGATGGTCCATAAATTTGAACTAGGTACATTATTTATTTGTATAGGTACATCACAAAACACCGGATTAACCATTAACTCAAATACCTAATTATTCGTACATTTGTGTAAAATTTATAGTAAAATTTTATTTATAAAATTTTTATAAAATTTTAAATTTGTACAAAGGACACTACAAACATTTAATGTTTGTAGTGTCCTTGCCTGGTTACCATAGCACATGGTATCCTAGATTTCCTAGGTTGGGACCAGGTCAAGTGACTGTGTTGACTGGAAGCTATGTTTTTCAAAGATTTTTAATGTGTAACTCTTTTAATGGCATTGTTTCAGACTCTTAAAACTATGTGTGATAAATCGAAGGGGCGTTGTTCTATGTCGAACAATAATTTAAGTATTATAAATTAAATCTAATATATAAAATTATTGTGTCACCGTGTTAGTGCACATACTCCTCCGAAACGGCTTGGCCGATTTTGATGAAATTTTATATGCATAATCGGGAGGCCAGAGAATAGGTTTGTTATCTATTTTTCATACCCCTATCTGGAAAAACAACGTTTGTCGGGTCAGCTAGTAATATACAAACCCGAACACATTTTGAAAATATGAAATCGAAATATCTTTATTGTGAAATACAATTTGCCTATTTAAACATGTCAAACAAAAGTTGTTGCATACTTTGAGGTACAGGGCGTGAGTTTATGTAATCAGGATATTTTAGGAATTTTGCATGTTTCAGATAAGCAAGTACAGATTATGTGAAACTTGCTAGCGTTGTTCTGGCTTTGTTGAATATGAAAAAAATATTACTTTATTATTATGTCCAGGTATGCAGGCTTCACTTCTGCATTCACTTCTCTAAGCATTGACTTAAAATTATAACAATCATAGTGACTTTTAAATCCATGGAGGAGGCCTATGTCCAGCAGTGGACTTCTTGTAGCTAATTGATGATGATGATGATGAATCATAGTGACTTTATAGTAATAATATACTCAGAGGCACAATTAACAGCCCACTTTAATTTTCCGACTTAACTTGAAATATTAATTAAGGAATGATTTCCACTCGCCTTTTAAAATTGACCCAAACGTGTTCGATAGGGTATACCCACGGCATCAAGGTACTACGTGAGTGGTCATGGCGAGTGCGAATCATTCCCTAATGAATATTTCAAGTTACGTCGGAAAATTAAAGTGGGCGGTTAATTGTGCCTCTGAGTGTAGTAAACTAAAACTGTGAACGTAATATGACCAACAATAATAATAATAATAGAAATTTATACGTCAGTGACACTTTGTTAGAGGCGGAATATAATACCGTGTCTGTTTCCACCATGATCCCTGGAATCTTTATGAAATACAGTTTGTGAATAATAACGTTCGGCCTCTATTGAATTGTGGGTAGGATTTGATTTCTATTGGGAAATTGCGAGGGTGGGCTTAAGGGAAGGTTGGTATTACTGGACTAAATTAAATAACTCTCTTAAAAAATCCAAATCCAAATGTTTTTCAAATCGAAGACATTTTCTCATATTGCGAACAAACGCGTGCATTGCGTGTATTTTGTTTGTTACTACATTGTGTTTCTGTGACAATTTTAATAAATGTCTTTTTTCCTAAACTAAAACTTTCGTAAGCACTAGATACACATTGTACATTTTTGGTCCGGATCAACTCTTTTTATCGGACGAATCCGTGTCCGTCTCTGCGGATCGGAGCGAAACCTGGTTGCACTCGTCTATAAAAAGCCAAG
Organism: Yponomeuta plumbellus; assembly: GCA_947310845.1. NCBI lineage: Eukaryota > Metazoa > Arthropoda > Insecta > Lepidoptera > Yponomeutidae > Yponomeuta > Yponomeuta plumbellus. The sequence continues at coordinate 3,147,022 of OX371203.1, forward strand.
TAAGTTGATCCGGACCAAAATGTCTTCTTTTCTTTTCGAATGTTATATTTTCTTATCATAGGTAGATACTTGATAGAGGCCACTATTGCACAACTAGAAGGAATAAGCACATTAGGCTTCTTATTTTGACTGCCTCGTTGGCATAGCCGCTAAGGCGCTTTACTACCTGACAGAGGTCATGAGATCGATTCTCACTGTGGGCCGCCGTATTTATACAAATGGCCTCAGTCTGGGTATACACCACCAAAGGAAAAGACATTAAAACATATACAGGGCGTCCCAAAATTATGGGACATGAAGGGAAACTACCTTAAATATCGTAGATAGGGTATTTTGCTGAAAGAAGACTTTATGTTATTTTAAAAGTTAGTAATTCTGCATTCGAAGATTTTCCAAAAAATTACTTCCCTCGTCTGGGAATCGAACCGACATAAATGTTTAAAAAAAATAACCCACTTTTATGATGCCAATCGAGAGAATAGCAAAAAAATAATAACTATTCTTGAGTACCTAACATAGTATTTTAAAAGAAAGAAACAGCGTGAAATTAATTATTTTAATCAAATTAAAAACATACATGAAACTGCCGTAATCAATTAAGTGGGTATTTTTATGTAAATTAGTTAATCTGACCTGTTAAGTTAATTTAATTAATAAGTCCTGGAATTTAATCTGGGTCTCCCGGTTCCGAGTGTTCTTCCCACTACGCTAACACCGATTTTTATAACGAGTAACAGGATCATTTCGTCATAATGAGAAGGGTCACACCGATCCCTCCTTAGGCGGGAGCTCCGGCAAAACTTTTGGGTGTAAAAGTTTTGAGATGTTAATAACGAAGTTGATGCTTTTGATAAAATTCGTGTTTAATTAGGCAACTTTTCAGGGTATCTTTCGTGAAATACCGCCTAGGTACGGTAGCGATTTCTCTTTAGCCTATGCGATACGCGACAGCGACAGTTCGGCGACCAGACGCAACGACAGACTACGGCCGTCTATTTTCATATATTTTGTTCGAATCTCCGCACACTTGGCGTCAGAGTCGCGGAGTCGCGACGACAAGATGCCAGAAGCAAATGACAACGTCGCGTCTGACACGGTGACTAGACGCAGCGACAAGTCGCCCTGTTTGCGATGGCTCTTATAGTAGCTGGCTGGCACAGCTTTCTAGGATAAATTTTTAAATAACTGAAAGGGAAACGCTACGTTTTTGTTTGGATGTCAGTTGATGACTAGCTAGGCTAAGCAGTTCGCGATAGAAAGATAAAAATTAATGGTGTTGTATCTAATAAAGCATTTACTTTAATAAAATTAGAGTGCTATATTTGGTGGAGGCGTTGGATCTAGGGAGGGTTAGTTATCGATTTAGTAACGGAGCGTCATGCGTTCGCCGGGATTGTATGATTTCCTTGACACGGTTAGATGTCTGACGTTGGTTTACCGAAGTGTTTTAGCTAGGGTAAATCTAAATTGTTATTAAAATTTAATGATATCAGAAAATGGGGAGGGGGATGTAGCAATTCCTCTTTATAGTAACTGGCTGGCACAGCCGTCCAGGATTATTTCAAGTGATTGAAAGGGAATTGCTACGGTTTTGTTTGGATGTCAGTCGATGACAAGCTAGGCCAGGCAGTTCTCAATAGAAAGATAAAAATAAACAGTATCGTCGCTAATAAAGCGTCTTTTAATAAAAGTAGAGTGCTATCACACGTAGCCGCGGCCACCCGCCTGAGTGATTTTAAACGAAAACGAAGGTTAAGCAACGAAGGGCGCGTCAGTGTATAGGGAAGAGCGGGTGATCATGCTCTTCCACTATAAAGGGAAATTTCCCGCCAGGCAGATCGTATGCCAACTTTGGTTTGTTGGACGTTGTATTTATTATAAGTCATGTGTAAACTTTGCTTGCGCGATGCAGGAATGTTGGAGTTTATAGTGCGCGCGCAGAGTTGACAAGTGCTCGCCACAAGTGCATGGATGGGTGACTGTTCTATGACTGACACTAGTGGCATTTTTCCGAGAGGTTCCGTGCTTCACAAGGCACGTTAAGCAGTTGGTGCCGGCTGCCGTCGATATATGGCAGTCTATAAGGCAAATCAGAGGCCTTAGGGCGGCTTAATAAATTCTGACAGTAAGATCAGCCACTAGACTTACAGGCCTCCACCAATCCGGACTTGGCCCCCGTGCATCCATCCAGACTTGGCCCTCGTGGCGAAGTATGGCCTACCTATACCTTCCTTAGGGCAGAGACTCGTGCCCCTCGGTGGAGACATAATGGGTTGATGATGATGCGACGTCATCCCAAACCCCCGGACTTTGGATGTTTTCTTGTATAAAATTAGTCTTCTAAATAATACATTTTTATGCTTTTACGCTGCTCAGTACTTGGGAAGAGTTCTCAACAAACGTAAGTGATGTAGTATGTTAATTTGTTTTTTAATTCAGTTTGTGTTTTTCTCTTGAACTACTTAACTTTAGTGCTGTCTCGTTAAATTTCTCAGAAAAGAGCGCGACAAAAATGTACTTAGTGAAATTCTCCATTCAGAAACCGGCTCATTATCTTTTGGAGAATATTTGCTTTTCTTAATTTTATTGTTTTTTATAGTAATATTCGCCTTGACTTATTTGTTTAACGTCTTCAGTCCCGACTATGAAAATAACAAAACATTGTTCATGACTGAAATGGTTGATTGACTAAAGAGTTGGCGATTCCAATAAATAAATTAGTTTCGTCATAATTCTGAGTATTCTGAAAATATTGAAGTAATGGGCTAGTTGCCCTAAAAAATGTAATTAGTCTGTCTTTTAGATTATTCAAAAATAAGGACACGTATTTTTTTATTTGTAAATTAGACCAAAAATGACAAAGATATAGCCCATTAAAATTACGTGTGACGTCACGCCGTGCTGCATTTTTTAGCACGGAGTGACGTCACCCGTAACTTTAATGGGCTATATCTTTGTTATTTTTTGTTTAATCGAAAAAAGAAAAAATACGTGTCGAATATTTTTTTACGGACTTAATACAATTCAATTATTTTGATAAGATAAGATAAGATAAGAATATTATTTATTGTACCAGGAAAAACATTAATACAGAACATTAACAATAAGATGCAGTACAAGAGGCGGCCCTGCCATTTTGACCCTGGAAACTACCCTATTCTCAAAAGCATTGACTGAAAAGAAATAAAACGATTAATTTGGTGAAGGTTGCAGAACGTGCGAGCAGAAAGAGGGAGGGAGGTCCAGCTGTTGCAGGGTGCCCACCAAAACTCGCAGCCGCCCACCACCAGTACTCAACACATGCCCAATAGGTAATATATTACCTAGAATCCTTTATATAATTTTCCTATAACATAGAAAGAAAGACAAACATTAATTATCCTCTTAAGTCCTGACCTTGAAAATGACAATGACTTTCGATTGTTATTTTCAAGTTCAGGAGACTTACCTGAGAACTTAAGAGGTTAAAGATGCCCAATAGGTAAAAAAATATACATAGAAATTTCAAACAAACATTAATTATCCTCTTAAGTCCTGACCTTGAAAATGACAATTACTTTCGATTGTTATTTTCAAGGTCAGGAGACTTACCTAAGAACTTAAGAGGTTAAAGCCGCAGGGCACATCACAGAAACAAAATAGACAGACAAGTAACAGAATATACAGTGTGTTGATTTGTACAGTTTCGTCCCACTCAGGGGTGGTTATTTACATGATACTGAAGCAAAAAAGAATATAAAAAAATATATTTTTTTAGTGAAAATTACCTAAAACTCATAAAGTTGTATGACTTAGCTTCTATCGTTTGCACTTGACGGGTCCGGCGGGGGTTTTGCAGGGCGGGGCATGAGAGTGCGCCCGCGCGCACAAAAAAATTGAGGTCTTTTTCACTAAAAACTATTTTTTTATATATATTTTTTGCTTCAGTATCATGTTGATAATCACCCCTGAGTTGGACGAAACTGTACAAATCAACACCCTGTTTGTAACACAACATAAAACATTAAAACAACCATAGATGTAGTCTGTGGTATGTTAAGGTTGCCACACAGGGTAACTAACTTAACATCAGTCACTCATCAGTAAAGCTCGTTCCACGAAAGAAGTCCCATGAGTTAATGAATTTTGACTTTTATTCTAATGTGATTAGGGATCATACCATGGGACTTATTTGGTGACACGATGTTTACTTGTCCACTGCTGGACACTTCGGTCACTTTCTTTTGTACTCGGCTCCACTTTTCTAAACGCTGCCAGCGAACTGCCTCAGGTAATAATCTTACGTGTCTCTTATTTTACAATACAGCTTAAGTACATTCCACTGTAGGTTTTTTGAAATCTTTATTTAGGTTACTTTAGGGACGTATCACTGTAGGACTCCGCTGTCTCAGGTGTGTCATCACCAGGCTGTATGTCATGATCCGTGATAGTTAGACAGTTGAAATTTTCACAGATGATGTATTTCTGTTGCCGCTAACAAGTGCCGAAAAAAAAAAAAAAATTAAAGGGGAGAATATTTATTTCATAATTTTTTTATATAACAAACATGATTGACAGACCTTGTCTCAGATAGAGACCGAGTATAGGCTTTATCACCACGGGTGCTCACCGCGAAATGCGTTTATCACGACCGTGACAAATTGCAAAACCTATTTCTGTTTACACCCGTTAGATGATTATGCTGGCTGATTTTAATAGAGCAGATAGTGAACGATAAACTCACGCCCGTATCTCCGAGCGGTAGACAGAGACAAGAATTTGATATTATAGCAGATATACAGGATGTCCCAAAACTCAACGTCAAGCCGGAATCGGGTGAAAAGGCTAGTCATATTGGTCATATGAAAAATAAAAAAATAAAAAAAATTATGTATACATAATTATAGGCCTTTAAAAAAAAAGAAAAATCCTGTTACCACAAATCTTTACTTTTTCCATTTTTTTTGTTTTGTTACTCTGAATAATGCTTCTTTAAACTGTTAAAAAAATTTCAAAACCAGCTGCTCCAGCTTGGAAGAAAAGGAGACTTTAAAAAAAAAACTTATAATATTGCCCGTTTTCAATTTTAGTTTTAATTATGTTTGTCAAATTTATTGAATAGGTAAATAATTAAAAAAAAAAAATTATATTTTTCTGATAACCAGGTTCCGGCTTGACGTCGAGTTTTGGGACACCCTGTATATATTTTATTTTGTCATCGCCCCAGGATCATCGATTATTTGGCGCCCGAGTCTCCATTGGACGCCAACGAGGAGCTTCTTCTGCAGCTGCTCTACAAAATGTGACGAGCTGCAAGCTTGACCGCAAGGCGGAGGGAAGAAAAGGACAAGACATTTGGTAGAAAGAGACGACAGAAGATTTCAAATTTCGACGTCAAAGAAAGACGTGGTTAGCAGACGTTCTTCCCTAAGGTAATCATTGATTGGGTCCGTTTGCCACAACGATTGTTAAGGGGATGTCAAAAATTAATTAGGAATATAAAAATCTCCGAAATGAGGATGAAAGGTTACTTTGGTGATTTATTGGCCGTGAATGATGTTCACTTCGACGGAAAGTGTTCGCATTTCAAATATGCTCTTTAAACATTGCAACACCAAATGCTAAGGTTTCGTGGTAACAATGCGTTACTAACACCTACCTACTAATAGAGTTGTGGAACTTTAATTTCCAAATTTCAGTCTTAAATCTGGCTAAGCGAGTGATAATATGTACCTAGCTGTGTCACTAAATGGTTCAGAATAAAAACAAAAGATAAATATATTTTAAATCAAGTTTAACCTAGACTTTATGACAACACTGAAGCCTTGAATTCAATTAAGCGATTTAGTTGAATTTTTGTATTGTTTGTTGATGTTAATTGAATTAACTAATGTGTTTTTGTTAAGTAGTTCAACTGTTTTCTCTGTCCTGTTGTGTCATGATTCTTGGTATCTTTTAGGAATTTCTTGTATTTTGTATTTTAATTTTAACTCTTCAGGTCATAGACAGGGTTATATTAAGTATAAATTTTATCGTATTTGTATTGTATGTATTTATATTTTCATAACGTATTTTTGAGACATTTGTTTAGGACATTTATTGGAATCATATTGAGGAAAAATACTAAATTGATTGCGTGTAAAATTAGATCATCAGTCACAGACATAACAATTTTTACTTGTAAAATATTGTTAGTTAAAATTTAGCGACATTTTTTAGGACAAGTTTGGTATTTTATTTTGTATAAAAGTTTAGCCCACTTCAGTTTTCAAAGCTCATCACTTTCGCATAATTGTATTTGGAAACTTCGTCATGACAGAAAATATTTTATTGATAAATCTTGATGGCATTCATTTCAATATTTTTTATGACATCCTAGTATCATTTCTCTACCAAACGTAGGTTAAGTACAAATTTAAATCTATTAAAAAGCCACTGTTCTTATAAACGTAGTTGCACGTAGCGTAAAATACAATAAACCCGATGAGCTGTGAGTATTTTGAGATTTTATCGTATTTAAGAGAAAAAAATAAATTAAACAAAACTTGAAAAAATATACAAAAAAATACATTTACTTATATAAAAGAAATGCGACGTCAAGATACTTAAACGACTTCTTACGTTCCAGCCTAAATAGGTTTATAGACATCTTTTAGTCTTAAATTGCAGTGAAACATTCAATAAAGCCTTAGATTTACTCTTTAACGTTTACATACCTGTAGTTATTTTAATAGTTCGTTGTATTAGTTATTTGTTTCATCTTTACCTACATACTGTCATTATGACCATAATTTTTGGTCGCTAATTGGTCATACTGTAACATATTTTGTTTTCTTTGTCTCTGTCGCCAAAAATACTAACTTCAAACTTTTTTGGGGTTCTCATCCATTTAGTCGGACTAGTTTAGAGTTTAATAATTTGATTTAGATCCTAAAGCTATATTATACAGTAACTCTTAGCGTTCATGATAAAAAAATAAGGTTGTGCACCACAGTAACGATAGAAATACCTACCTAAACATTCCCTTTTTCTGAATTCTCTGATATTTTAACGTAGCCTAGTACCTAATAATTAAAAATGAATAGGCAGTAATGTAGCTTACTTACGAGACGACGTCAGAACATATTTTCGATTCGTATTTTTATAAAGCAAAAGTTACGATCGATAATGAACGCTTTGCTTGTGCAGGGCCCCAGTTTTGGATGGAAGGTTAAAAAGGGAATTTTAATATTACTCAAATTATTACTAAATTAAAAAAAAAATTCAAAGTCTTTATTTATATCGTGCATAGTTTAGTTAATTATTCTTACAACTTTTTATCGTAATCCATTTTTATATTAATTTAAGTTATAGATCTTGCAATAGTTACCAAATTGATGATTTTATACGTTTAGTACAAGTTTTAAGCAGTTATGTAAAATATGGACTTTGCTCGGAAAAAAACATGAAAAAGGCACTAAAATGAAATAATCAAAGTAAAAAGAAATTCACTTGTCTTAATGTCAATCCTGACCTTGAAAATAGCAATGGTTTTCTATTGTTATTTTCAAGGTCAGGGCGGAAGATTTATCGTCAAAGCCCACTTATACGACTCTTGGGCTTTAAATATTGCTGTTTAGATATATTTGTGTAGATATACATTGGCATCATAAATTAGCTGATAGCTGACAGCGAGTTGCTGTCATTGATGCCAATATAAAATATATCTCAAGAGCAATATTTAAAGCCCATATTTGAATGATATTATTTTTACCGGGTGGGAGCAGAGTCGTGTAAGTGGGCTATGACCTTAAGTATCCGTATTTGCCCTTTCAAGCACAGCATAGATTTTTTCGTAATATTACTTTCTTACCTTCAAACGGGCCAGTTTCGTTGTTTAGATCAGATCTGATAATTCAAAACGAGAAAGTAATGTCGCACGATGCTGATTGAGTATAACCGTCCATAGAGGCGGCTTTTGCACCCACAGTAGGTAGCGATGGCAAAAGTCGCAGGCAGGCAACAGGCATGGACCCTAACGCAATGGCAACAGGGCCGAGATTGGCACGCGCTGGCAAGCACGAACTCAATGTGTGTATATTTTATATTTTTGGAACGCTAATTTTAAGATGTTATATTTATATAATATGTATATGTAGTGATGGCGGATACGAGAAACAGTATTTCACGAAGTGTTGCGCCAAAAGTTTTGATGTATTAATTTTCCAAATGACGATTTTCCCTCAGTTTTCCTTTTATGGACGAAATAGTTCAATTAGCTAGTGGTCACTTGGTCAGCATTGTCTATATTTTTTGATAATAATGATAAGTGAATAAAGTAAAATAAAAGTGCACAGTTGCTTGTATAGTGCTCCATGGTACCTATTTACGGTGACGAAGGTCGACGTGACTATTATTGAAATAATGATGGTAATTTTAATCGACGACAATTAATATGCTCTCAACTGTACACCTCCAAAAGCAATAATATTTTTGTGGTCTAAAGTGTGTTCAGAGAAAAAAGTATTTTATTAACCATACGATTACCGCAATAAAGGTACTTGCAGTGCGCTTTTTAGAGCTCAAATAACATGTTATTTTTAAAACTTTGTACCTAACCAGTGACAAATATGGCAACACCGTAGTTGAAACTCTTTGTGACAGATACATAGATCGATAGGATCATCTATCTATTTGAAACAGAAAAACTAACAAAGAGGCGTGGGCTCTATTTTGCTGGTTATTCCACAGAATTTAAAAATAACATGTTCTCGAATAATGTAGTGACCACGGGCTACCAAGAGTGCACTAAAAATAGGAATAAACCTAGTTAGATAAAATTACTACTTACCTATATGAAACTAAAAAAATCTTGAAATCTACATTTTAGAATTGAAAAGTTTAAAGTTTAACTCGTACTTTTATTATTATAATATTAATAAGACGCTTGTTCACATTTTAACTTCATATTTAGTGAGTATTCCTAAGACTTATTATTATATATTTATTATGATAGTTAAATTACGATGATGGTTCAGGTGTGAGGTATCTGGTATTGAAAGGTTTGGACTTAAAGTGAGATATTGGGCAGATGGTAATATTTTGATCGACCGTTAAATTTGTAGGTTTAATATTTTGCCATGGGCATACCGGTTTATTTAATAAGTTGTTACTACAGACGTATGTAGAGAAAATAGATATGAAAATAATAAACGGCTAAGTGTAAAGGTCAAGCGTATACTTAAGGCGGGTCTTACTTCCAGCATCAGTCTTTGCATTCTGTTTCGAACATTTTATTGATTGCAGATCAAATGTAGTGCTTTTGAAAAAAGTAGCTTGTATCTATGGCAGTATTAAAAAAGAATTACGATATATTATAACCGTAATCAAACTAAAACCCTGGAGTTACAAACTAATCAATAAGTACAAAAACTACGTCTTTATTTCAATAAAAAAAATTAAAAAATTACGGCCAAGTTGTTTGTAATACTGCCTTAAACTATATAATCTAAATAAACAAGTATACTCACACTCTTACTTACTTATATTCTATTGTCCCTTACCAGAGAGATAAAGCCTTTATAAAAGATCTCCACTTGCTGTGATCTTGAGCGGTGACTTCGAGATCTTTTCTCATATTCTCTTCTTTTTTTTTCCTTTAACTCCTAGCGAAGCATATGGCCTCAACCACAGATTTTCACTTGTGACGGCTATTGTTGTTACACTTTATTGCACAAAAAAAACATAATATAAGTTAAATAACAAGTTTGCGTTAAAAAATACGTGCAAAGGTGGACTTATTTTTAAAGAAATTAAGAAGAAGAAGACGGTCGTTCGCAGCAACTTCTAATTCAGCCCAGCTACTGCTTGGGCTATAGATATTCTCCAGATGACCCTTCGCTGTCCTCTCTTTCAGTTGCCCGAAATATTAATATTCCCTTACAAGCATTGAAAATATTAAAATGGTCGAGCAAGCGAAATGTCAGAAGTAAGTGCCGCCTTAATCAGCTGCGTTATGACCTTGAAATTAACAATTAACTTCCTCAGTACTGACCTTGAAAATAACAATTGTAAACCATTGTTATGGTGCACATAATATGTGTACCCAGAGGTTAAGAGGTTGTAGGAGGTTAAAAACCATTGTTATGGTGAGACGATCGGTCCACCAAAAATTCAACAGGTTAACAAATTAAAGGCCGTTTCTGAATGGAGAATTTCACGTAAGTAAATACTTAAATAACGTTCTGTCACGCTCTTTTCTGAGAAATTTGACGAGACAACACTAGTTAAATAGTTACTTAAATTCTCAATTCAGAAATCGGCCGATAGTCTTTTGTGATCTCGAAATTCGTCTAAATAGAGACAATTGTTTGTCACAAACTAGGTTCACATGCAAAAGGGCAAGATAAAATGTAGCCGAAAGCTGCGTGCGTGCATGCAACGACTAATGAATGTCGATGAAGCGAAAGTGATCTGTCAGGTCGGTGGCAAGTGGCACTCTGCTTGCCCCTCTGGGATACAGGCGTGAGCTTATGTATGTATGTGTACAAAAAAAATTCGAGGTAAATTTGGTTTCGAGGTTCATCATCTTTATCTTCTTCTGTACAAATATTTGTGTTTGAAAACTAATTGAACTTATGGTTGATCGTAGTCAATACAAAGTAACGTTTATTATTTGCTCGAGCCTGCCGAAAATGTATTGCATATCAATTAGAAAGTAAAGTAATATTTTTAAAAGCTACGCGCCCTCCGTTTTCTGGAGTAAATTGTTTTTCTAAAAGCTAAGCGTCTATGAGTCAGTAGTGGAGCATTTTGCATTTAGTGGTTTATAGTTTTAAAAACACTGCAGCCCTTTGGCATGATTGTCGTCATTAATCCCCTTAGATACCTTGTGCTGTGTAAAACACTTTATTGTATTTTCGAACTAAGGAATTTTGAAGCAATTTTTTACATAGTTTAGCGCTACTTGCAAAGTCATAGTATGATAATTTTATTACCTTCTTGAAATATTTAACAATGTTGTTTTTGTTTATAAAATTAGAATTATTCTGTTTAGGTACTGCCAGTATTCTTATGGACAATTATGTCTTATTAAAGTTTAATTTGTTTTTTATTTCTTATCAGCTGCCACATAACAGATTGAAATTGTTAATTTGTTTCATTTGTTATTATTTGTACCAATGTAGTTAGAAAAAAATAATCTTAAAAGGATTGAAAATGTAATGAAATGATGAGCCCGAGAGTGTTATGTAATTAATACCTAAATAAATCTTCCTTTGTAATTATATCTATAAACACTACAAAAATTATTGAATTGTGATTCAAAGCAATTAAAATATTACTGCTGATTAATTCACTTGTTTTATTTGGAAAATCTAATACTGAATAATCTTGTATCACATGTGAATTATCCAAATGTTGTTTAGTACTTCGATAACATGTTATCGAAGTACTAAACACCATTTGGATAATTCATTTGGCAAAATAAAGTTTCCCGGGACAGGTAGCTATTTTATAATTTACGAGTTGACCTGGCAAACGCTGTTTTGTCAACAATATTTAATCTACGACCTTTTCTCGGACCTACCAACCAAATATGCACAAAAATCGAGATAGATAGATAGACTCGTAAACTTTATTGCTAAACCAGGATACAGAGTGCTTATACTGAGTTTTTTCCTTCACTTTCGATAGCGACAGCGTTTGCAATTTGTATAGGAGTGACAAAGCGCGCCACCCAGTTGTCTCTTTGTCACTTCTATGCAAATCGCAAACGCTCTCGCTATCGAAAGTGAATGAAAAAACTCATTATACGCACTCTGAGATATTGTAATTTCCTTATGTCTAAGTAATGGTATAAAATTGGCGGTCTTATCGCTTAGAGCGATCTCTACCTTTGGAGATATTGGTTGTGGTACACCTCGTCACTTCACGTAGGTGATCTACAAACAAAAAATTGTGTTCGTCGTGGGTCACCTCTGTCCGTGGGGGAGCCACGAACATATTTTTTTTTGTTCGTGGTTCACTTTACCGGTGTACAACAACAAAAATCGATGAAGCGTTTTTGTATTTATGATATTAGAAAGAGCAATTGAAAAACATTGTAATGCTGATTCGATTGACCTATAAACAGTTTACAGGTTAATTAATACAAATCAGTGAAGCCGTTTCGGAGGAGTTAAAAAACACAGTAAAACAAGATTTTTATATACCTATTAAGGATATCTCGACGATGAAAGGTGTAATCAGTTGCGTTTTGACTTTGAAAATAACAATTAAAAATCATTGTTATGGCGAGCCAATCATCATCATCAACCCATTATGTCCCCACCGAAGGGCACGGGTCTCTTCCCGGAAGATATACAAATTCTATACTCCACCACGGGGGCCAAGTCCGGATTGGTGGCGAGCCGATTTGCCTACAAAAAATTCTACAGATTACAGTCTGTTAGCTATTAGAATATACCTCGGCTACTATCGGATAGAATCGGATATATTCGTGAAATAGAAATATCGGTAGAAATATGACACTTAATTCCGAAATCGGAACTAATATGAGGGAAGTAAACTAAGAGCAGGAAGTAGTATTACACTCGTGTGCTTTCGGCGAAAACCGAAGCCTACTGTAGAGCCCGAGGCATATTCTCAAAGCTAGACTGTAAATACGTCTTGCTTAACGACGATTCATCAAAAAGAACCCAAGAACTTCGCGCATTCTTTTCATCGGAAAATTTTGTTTGTTATATTGATACGGTCGAAGGGAACGTTTTGTAAAGTTGATCGCACATTTCGTCTACCGGAGACAGTACTGGAACATTTCAAAATTTACTATACTCGAGTAATTGGCAATCAAAGTTTTGATCTTTTAGGACTGTAATGGTTTTTAGTAATTAAAAAATAATGAAAAGAAGTGTTCGAGATATTTGTATCCTACACTAGATTGCAACGGTCTATAGGAGTCTATTTTGAGACCTTTGGTGTAAAAAAACTGGATTTTCAAAACGAACCGATTTTTGGATATGTTCCAGTACTGTCTCCGATAGACGATTTGTCAGCACCGCACGCGCCGCACGCGCCGCATTTTAAAATTGGGTCGCACGTTTGTCAGCAACGTACGCGCCGAACGCGCCGCATTTCTGTGTGTTGTCAACAATTTTTGCAGTTTTTTCTTGCCTCTAGTGTGAAACGGTGCGGTGACATTGTGCTATGGAAGAAATTGGGATGTAGCCTTGGGGGCGCTATGGGCCGAGGACTTAGAAAAAGTTTGCAAAATTATTTTTTCTTCCTTTTAGCAATCGGTTTAAAACGCTAAAATAATACGTTTTTGTTCATTGACTTTTTTTAGTAAGATTGTTTTTTTGTCGAGTTATGACTTCAAAAATTTTTGCAAAACTTTTGTTTTATTCTTCCATTGTGTAGGGACGATCTATGGGAGCAAAAAAGGTCCCGTAACTTGGTACCGTAAAATGCACCGTTTTCGAGTTATGATTGAAAAACGAAAACCCTTTTTTTTTCTTTTCTTTTTGGTTGGGCATGGGTAAAGGGGGTCTTGGGGAGCAAAAAAGGCGCCGTAACTTGTTACCGTAAAATGCACCGTTTTCGAGCTATAATTGAAAAACGAAACTCCACGTCTCGAAAATTTTACAAGTGTCTGAAAGCAGTAGCCATGTACCATTTACTACCATTGGGGACACAGATAACAGTTTACTGCGTCAGCAATGTCGTCGGAAACGGTGCATTTTACGGTACCAAGTTACGGGACCTTTTTTGCTCCCCAAGACCTCCCTTACCCATGCCCAACTAAAACGAAAAGAAAAAAAAAAAGGATTTTCGTTTTTCAATCATAACTCGAAAACGGTGCGTTTTACGGTACCAAGTTACGGGACCTTTTTTGCTCCTCAAGACCTCCCTTATCCATGCCCAGCCAAAAAAAAAAGAAAAAAAAATCGCCCCCAAGGCTATACAGCTACTACTTTCAGACGGGATACCGCCGTTTAGCCAAAGTATTTTTCGCCAAATTTTACTTCCCAATAAACTTATGGCATCAGTTTCATTTCCCAAATGAAACTTTAGCAAGTTTTCATTTCGCATTTTATTCATTTGGTCAAATTATCATTTCGCATAATTTTACTGCGTCAAGTTTTATTAAGACAAACGTTTATTATGCTAACGTTTTATTTTGGCTTTTATTCATTTGGTCAAATTATTATTTGGCATAAATATAGTTGACGATTAGGTACTAATTATTATTGAACGGGGGGTCGGCGATGTAAAGAATACGTGGCAACAGAAATATAGGTGCGACGACGCGCGTAGCGAAGCGGAGCGCGTCGGAGCGTTAGGTTCTCTATGTAAGATCGAAAACAGACTCGACTTTGTTGTGTCATTTACACACATTGCCGGCAGCGTATTCGGTATTGTATGGAAAGGTACTTTTTTCCAAACGATACTTTTGACTGAATAATGCTTGGTAAAATGAATTTTGACCAAGTATTTATTTGGTAAACAATAACTTGCCATAATAACTTTTGCTAACTCTTTATTTGCTTTAAGTTGTTTTGAGAAATGTTTTTTTGCCAAGTGATAATTTGCGGAAAATAGTTTGGGAAGTAATACTTTGGGAAACGATTTTTGGCAATACATTAGTAAACCCTTTCAGACACAACTTGTAAAATTTTCGAGACGAGGATTTTCGTTTTTCAATCATAACTCGAAAACGGTGCGTTTTACGGTACCAAGTTGTGGGACCTTTTTTGCTCCCATAGATTGCCCCTACACAATGCAAGAATAAAAAAAAAAAAAAGAATTTTTGCAGAAATTTTTGATGTCCAAAAAATTTTTTTTATAAGGATTTTTATTTTTTTCGTTTTTGCATCCAATTGGGTTCCTATAGTGCCCCCATGCATACACCCCAACGCCTAATCCCCGCCCCAACTTTACCCACCAACCACAACAGTAATTCAAAAATGAACTTATATGGAGCAATTCAGCTCTTCGGATCCGAATGAGGCAACACTGAGTGGCAGCACGCATTATATGACGTCATCAGAATTCTTCCGTCGGAGTTCGGATGCCTACCGTATTTTACGAAATGCGGCGCGTACGGTGCGGATAAATATGCGAGATTTCATATAATTGCATACAACGAATTCTAAAATGCGGCGCGTTCGGCGCGTGCGGCGCGTACGGTGCGGATAAATGTGCGACCAACTTAATGCGGTGACTTCTCAAATTGGTGCGATTTTACTTCGGGATACGCTACTTGTGAGTGGAATAAGATTTGCTTCAACCAGTTTTGCAAAATGACGAGGCGTACCACGACCAATAACTCATCTGAAAGAATACTTTCAGTCCACAACCCGTCAGTCCGTTAACACACTATTGATGTAACAACTCTAATTTAAAACTATGTCCTTTCTGAAGTACATATTGTGTAAAATACCACTTTCGATATTATACCTATCATGGTTTATACAGTCTTTAATCGGTGTTATTACCATGCATTAGAGTAGGCTTACATTTGGCATGCCCGCATTGTGTCCTTGCACCAAAATCTTTCCTGAATAATCGAAGAGTCCCTTTTACTATACGACCATCGGTTTAGACCTTTTAAATCCTTAAATAAAATACGATAACGTCCCTGTGACAATAGATTGCCCGAGACCCTTCAAAGGGACCTTACCATGAGACATTTAATAATACATGGGTTAGCTTAAGCACTTGCGTTTTGACCTTGAAAAGGCCCCGGCTGCCTGAGTGATCTTCAATGATCACGAAGGTTAAGCAACATAGGACGCGTTCAGTGCATGGATGAGTGTCCGTCTATGGACGATTAAAGACCATTTATTATTATAAATGGTCTTTATTAGGATTTTATTTTACGTTAGTTCTTCCGTCCACGATTTGTCAGCTGTCATCAGAGTGAACAAATGAACAGAACTTAGTGCACACAAGTTATTTGCATTACGCAGCGGAGACAATGCGTGGCAATTCATGGTAAGCTTCTGTCCTAATTCTCTATTTAGGGGTAGCCGTAAAATTTTAATTGCTCCATATTTTATTGGAAGACGATCAATCTTCAGATTAAAACACCCGGAATGCTCAAATCGGTATGGTGGATGTTTTATAGGTTTAAAGCCGCAAAAATTTCCGAGGTCCGACGTTGGTTTTTTTATGTTCTGTGACTTTAGTATGTATTATAATGCCTAGCTAACTTGACCAATGATTCGCGTAGTCAACGATTTGTTTACTAAGATCATTGTGCGAATGTTGTGTCAACATTGTATGAACACTAAACTAACGTTTAGAAAGTGTTCTGTTTATTCTAAAATATTAAAACATTTCAATTTTGGAACTTAGGATCTCAGATAAAAAAATAACTTAGGATCGAAATGTTCTAAGTCAAATCTCGCGTCTCCCGCCAATAAGACCTGAATTATCCATGCGCAGTGAAAGTAATTTTGTCGAGTTATGTGGAGTAAATATTTGGTAAATACTTTAGAAAACGTTCAGCTACAATCAAATGGTGTGGTATTTATCTCTATGCTAACGGAAGAAGATACATTGAGTATAATTCTAATTTAATTAGTGATTGCTGCTGTGGACGTGTCTGATGTGAAAATACGCGTAAGTGTGCAGTTAAGTTGTATAATTTATCATTTTTTTATTTTATTTTATAAGGAAAACTAACAGCTTATCACTAACACATTAAAATTTACACACATAGAAACAGAGAGCCAACAAAAGTTTTCACAGATAGCCATAATTTGAGCAAATAGTACAGGTGGAAGAAAAACGGCACAAGACACCGGAGTCTGCTAATCTATGAATAAACGAGGCACACCGTCAATAAGCTGCATGGGTAATAAAGCCTACCTACACCGAGTCACAAAATCTCGAAGCTATTGCCTTGCGAACAACGGAAATGGTGTCCGTGAACAAATCTATGACAACATTTTCAATACATAAGTCGTTAAAGGATCGTATAGCTCTAATGAAGTAAGAGTTTTGTCTAAAGTTTGTGCGAGCCCAAGGCACAAATAATAATAGTTTACGATGAGACTGGGAACGTGAGGGGACGAGGAGATTAAGCTTAGCTAACAAGTCAGGACAGTCAACAAGGCTGTTCCTGACGTCACGAACGGACCTCCGCGGGCTGCGGCGGCGGCTCGGGAGCAGCGGGGCTTCGGACCGGTTGGACGGGCTCCGCGGCCGACACTCACTCGCTCAGACTTTTTAACGCGATCGCACGCACGTCGGCGCAACTTAGAATTTAATATACCTACCAGAACCTACGGAAATACATTGTGTTTTATTATTAGTCAAGATATCCTGAAGATACCCTGAAGGAGCTTGACACTCAGCCAAGGCCCTGGGCAATTTTCATCAGATAGGTGATGTCAGTTGTGTATCGCCGTACATGCAATGGAAGCAAGTGGAGCTTAATACATAATTGGTTATAGGGAAGCTTGGGAAGTTTGAATTTGAATTTAATATAGCGGATGAATTTATTTTGAATGCTCTCTAATTTATTTATATATACTTTATAACTGGGGTTCCAAACTTGTGAGGCATATTCGAGATGGCTACTGACAAATGCACAATAAATAATTTTTACAGATTTGAGACGACGAAGATTTTTGCAGGATCGTATGATAAATCCTAGAGCCTTATACGCTTTATTAGTAATTGCACTAATATGCCTTTCAAAGATAAGTTTATTGTCCATAATGACGCCAAGATCTCTAATTTCGTGGATTTTAGATATAGGTTTGCTTTTCAATGAATAACTGTTGTTAAATACGTTACGTTTGCGAGTAAATGATACAATAAAGCATTTGGATACATTAAGGTCGAGTTTGTTGTTAAGGCAATAATTATCGAATTGGATAAGGTCGTGCTGTAGTAATGATGAGTCGTTAGCATTGTTAACAGTTCTAAATATTTTCATGTCGTGGGCAAAAAGTAGGAAATGGGAATTTTTAAAACAATTGGAGATGTCAGAAATAAAAAACATAAAAACATAAGCATTTACACACAGGCACATGCATTACTTCTGGGTTAACACTAGGATACCCAGTGTCGTTGGGAACCAGAAACAGTGACATCACAAACACGTAAACGTCCAAGACCTGGGGTTTTTCTTCGTCCCCAGCCGGAATTTGAGCCCGGGACCTCTCACATGGTAGGCAGATTCGCTAACCTCTGCGCCACAGAGGTCGTTCGCTCGATAAAACGTTTTAAAAAAGCCTTAAAATAACATGAGTGGTCTTCCTCTTTATAATGTAATTAGAAAGAAAGGACACGATGTTTGGAGGTTGATTTCATATCGTTTCTTCAATAGCGCAGGATTGCCACTACTCACAATGTATTTTCTACCATACACAAAACAACTTCGCATTGTAGATTGCTAAATAGATTATTTATTGCATGTACGAGGGCTGCTACTTATGTATGCGGAATAGAAAAAATAAACAAATGTACCTATATGGCTAAATATGCTTTTATTGTTTTTCAAAGTATTCTCCACTATGATCAATGCACTTTTGCATTCGATGAAACTAATTTGTAAAACACTTTTTCCACTCTGATTGAGGTATCTCCAAAACGTGCCGTTTGAACGCATCTACGGCATCTTCACGGGTCGAAAATCGTTGACCACGTAATTTATTCTTTACATTTGGGAATAAATAGAAATCATTGGGAGCCAAATCAGGGCTGTACGGTGGATGACCCATCAATTCTATTTTTTGACCATCCAAAAATGTAGTTGTTTCCTGAGATGTATGACAGCTGGCATTGTCATGGTGAAGTATGATTCAGCGTCGCTGGTTGTTTTGGCGTAGTTCTTCAAATACTTCCGGCAAACAAATGGTCGTTTACCACTCCGAATTAACCGTTCTGCGATTCTCCAGTGGTATTGTAGCCACATGGCCATTCATACCAAAAAAGCAGGCCACCATTTGCTTTACAGTGCTTTTTGCACGAGCCACTTTCGTAGGGTTCGGCTCATTTTGAAACACCCAAACTGTTGATTGTTGTTTAGTTTTGGGATCGTACGCGTAGATCCAGGATTCGTCACCTGTGTAGATATTTTAAACAGATTTTGAGTCGCCTCCGTTGAATTTTTTAAGGTTTTCTTGCACCATTCGACGCGAGCATCTTTTTGATCCTGAGTTAAGTTGTGCGGGATCCAACGCGAACAATTTTTTTTTACAGACAATTGTTCATGTAATATCCTATGTATGCCCGTCATACATATGCCCAGAACAGCCTCTATCTCGTGATACGTAACATGGCGGTCTCGCATTATTAGTTTTCGCACAGCTTCAATATTTTGTGGCACAACCACCGATTTCGGGCGACCTTCTTTAACTTCGTCCGTGAGCTTACTGCGCCCGCTATTAAACTCACTAAACCAGTGATACACAGTTGTTTTTGATGGAGCTTCACCACCAAAAGTCGAAGTTAATTGATCTACGCACTGTTGTTGCGTTAAACCACGTCGAAAATCGTAATAAATCGTAGCACGAATATTTTCACGAGTGAGTTCCATTTTTTCAGCGATATGACATTTTAAACCCAACAAAAACAAAACACTAACGTATATAAGAGAAAAATATTAGCGGCTAGTATTTAAAAAAAGAACGAATTTGACCATGGAGGTCAGACATTGCGTTTAAAATTATTGGTATCCCAGATTCCGCATGCATAAGTAGCAGCCTATGTACATGTAGACCATATTAATTAAGTCAGTACATTTTTTATGGGGCGCTGCATAGGGTTCTACAATCAAAGTTACCTCCGACGCGGCTTAAGAAATGTGTTAAGCACACTCAGTGCAAGAAGCTTATTATGAAATCAAAGATTATTAAACTTAAAATATAATACATTGGCAAAAAGCTTTGTCAAACATAATTGTAAAAACCAATACTAAAACTACAAACACGCACATATTATAATAAAAATAATAACACTAAGAAAATAAGCAGCCGCGAAACCCATACGACGCAAAGGTTTAAGTTTAGACTTGCACAAGTAGATAGACAGATAGATAACACTTTATTGCTCAACCAGGATACAGAGTTATTATAATTTTCTTATTTCTAAGTAACGGTATAAAATTGGCGGTCTTATCGCTTAGAGCGATCTCTTCCAGACAACCTTAAGTATGCAGTAACGCAAGTTTTGAGACTTGGGAACAACGATATACTTGCGCAAGTAACTGGCGTAAGTATATCACTACGAGTATGGCTACCATAACGCTTGCAGCGTTATCGCGCTGCACTGCGAGGGAAATCATCTACACAAGATAGGCCCCAGAGCGGCAGTCATAGCCACGGACCCTCAAGCGGCGACCTATTTCCTCAAGAAAAGCTTATTTAGAAGACAAACATGTCTGATGTTAAACAGTACACTTACAGTGTTCAAGACATTAATGAGTAGATTTTTTTTTTAATTTGAAAGTTTGTTAAATAAGCTCAAAGTGTTTTGAAAAGAATAAATCGTGTGCTTACTGGTCAAACATAATACCTACCTATCTATCTTGATCCGAAATTTTAGATAATGTTTTTTGTTAAGCTAAATTAAAGAAAAAAGTGTTTTATATTAGGTATCATACACCGTCCACGATTCGAAATAATAAAAGTAAAATAAGTTTAAAATTAAAGTTTCTCAAAATTGCACTTATAGATAGATAGATAGATAGAGAACACTTATGTGGTTTGTAAACCTGTAAACAGACAAAATGTGAGGTTTCTTTGTTAGTTTTCTCTCCACATTTATCTTTGAAAAATAACTGTAATATAGGTACTGCAAAAAAAAAATTGAATTTGAATTTATTTTAGTTTCTTAGTCTATTTTGGTATCATTGGTATGGTTCAGTACAACTAAAACTAACACAAAAGCTGCCTTATTTTGTCGTGTTTTATTACCCTTCTTAAGCCGGGACTTAAGCGGGTTGGATTAAACGGCCCTCGGCCTTTCATACAAGGATGTTCGGCGGAAACCGATTCGTTTGTTGATAAATCTCCCGGCCAAGCAAAATTAACTTTCTCTAGGTCATTATAAAGGGAAGAAAAAAAAGATAGAGAAACATGCACAGCAGACAAAACATAAAAATTAACTCTAAAACATTATAACAATGAACAACAAAAAATAATAAAAACAGTTTACAAACTTTGCCGCGATGTCTATGCTGTTGCATATGGGAGCTGACTCAGCACTCAGAGGGCATGAACCAGCGCTGATTTTAGGTGAATTAATCCACATTGAGCTCCCGCCTAAATAGCACCTGCACAAATAGCACCTAACCTAGTCCATATTCAGCACCTACTGATATTTTTGCTGCTAGTGAATTCAAATGTATTTATTCTGCCAAAAATATCAATAGGTGGTGAATCAGGACAATGTGGATTACCTCTTTTTAGTCAGTGCTCTTTATACTCATCGAGTAGCGTAAACGGACAGTTTGCTTAAAGCAATGTAAGTAGTGACTTTCCGCTAGCAAAGATAACTCTTGCCTGGAGTAAAAAATATGCACTTTCCAGAAAGTATTCCCTAAGCATACCGTTTTTCAACGTGAGATAAAGCCTTTCAGCGGTAACATTGTATGGAATTTTCTCGGTCGCGTATGTTACGATGGCTGTTGGAGCGAAAAATTTATGATTGAAAAATTGGCGACCGCGGATCTGGTGCTAGATTATGTTATTGAATTGTAGTACCATGACAACTGCAAAAACATGGCGATTTAGTTTCATTGCCGCTTCAAGTCTACGTGCGCGCACATAGCGAACCTTCTAGACGTCAATGGTATGAAAAAATACGTCCCGTGAGGTCAAGTTCGTCAGACCATCTGGTGGGAGCCTACCCACGCCTGGCAGTACCTACGGTGGCAGGTCACAAGACTGGGAAGCTTGAAAACCAAAAAGCCTATGTCCTGCGCTGGGCATCAAATGGCTGATGATGATGATGATGTATGATGATGAATCGCTCGTAGCATCGGCTGCCTGAGTGATCTTAAACGATCACGAAGGTTAAGCAACATAGGGCGCGTTCAGTGCATGGATAGGTGTCCGTTCTATAACTAACGCTAGTGGCATTTTTCCGAGTGGTTCCGTGCTTCGCAAGGCACGTTAAGCAGTTGGTGCCGGCTACGGCCGATGGATGGCAGTCGCTAAGACAAGTCAGAGGCCTGGTCGGCTTGAAAACTTCTGTCAGACAGACAGTAAGACCAGTCACAAGCCTCCTCCAATCCGGACTTGGCCCCCGTGGTGGAGTATCCACTACATTCGGCCGCAAGGCAGCGGATAACATTACATTATAAGTACATTGACATTTAAGAAACAGAATGTAATTTTTTTTTGTTAAAATTTCTTTTTACAGACAGACGTACCGACATGGCAAAACGATAAGGGCCTTTCTCCACTGCTCCGGTCCAGCAAACGTTAATTACCTTTCCAATTTAGAAACACACAAAGCTTCTCCACTACTCCGGCATCCGGTTTTTAACGGTCCGATAATATGCTAGATCGGAACGGTATTTTACCGGTCCGAAGTGATCGACGTACAAAAACAATACACGTTTTTGCACCGCGCATACAACCCAAAAATGTTCCCATACTATTTAATTAGATTAATAGAATGTGTGGAATGTGGCAAACGTCCCATGCCTCGAATAGAAAAAATCGAGGAATTTTAATAAAGCACTGCGTCACGTTCATTGCCGATTATAGTCGGATGTCCCTTGCTGACTAAGGAGCCCTAAAACGCAATGCCATGGAAATGCTACAAAACTGAACGCTTAAACAAACGCAACTTGCAGCGTAATTCGAAAGAAAGGCGGGGCCTGAAATCTGCAAATGCATTGTAGGTGTCCGTATAGTTGGCTTTCACGTGGACGATTTCAGTAATTTCAACTATGCCACCGAAGTGTGAATTAATAGTGCCTAATAGTGCTACAAGGCACAATTAGCAAGGACAAGTATTTCCAGAGATATTCAGGCGACTCACTGAGGCAGCCAACTAGACGTCTACTTAGCAGACACATCACAAACGGCTGTATATAGAGTTATGGTTTGTATGCCAGATAATTGTGCGCTAATAGTGCTCCCTACATACCAAGTTTCCAGAATAGTGCTTCAATACAAGCTGAGAAAACATACCCTATTGTTGAGGCAGCCAACTAGACGCTTTTTCTTACTATGATTTCTTCGTAACGGTGTAGAGTTTTAAAACAAAACCTATACCAAAAAACTGTGCGTTAATAGTGCCTCTCAATGAAACACAAATGCGTAATCACCTATGCTTTTAGCTAATAAGTGTATGCAAACTGCTACGTACTAAACAATAATTTTGCAATAAATTAAAATGAACTCTTATAAAAACGCAATTAGGGTGAAAATTGTTTGCAACCATTATTTGATACCGACAAGCAGAGAAGTGATTATAACACTCGGTGAGTGTCACTCACGGCCATCTAATGGCTAGTTGGTTTAGTACACTGTGCGTCTTGGGCATTGTTGGTCAATAGTGATGTTGAGTAATAATGCGGCGGCGAAGCCCAAAAAGAGGATTAATTTTCAAATGTTGTAAGTACCGTATGTCCAGATGCCCCGCTTTAGTGGGATGTTCCCCTTTTTGGGTATCGCACCCAGGGTGCCAAACAAGACTCTTTTACCTACTCTGCGTTCACTATCTGTCCTTACCTGTTCAACCTTCTAAGGGCTGTGTCTTAGCAGTAACCAGTCGAAATTTTCACAGAATATGTTATGCTAAGGCAGATTACCTAAAAAAATTAAAACAGAGATTTTTGATTTGAAGATGAAGATTTTTTATATATCGTATAGTTTCTGAGATATATTTCTTTTTTTTTAATAATTTTTTGGAAAGATAATTTTGATGTATATTACTGCACACAGTACATACTTACTCATAATAAATCGACGCAGGACGAAAACCCTTGCCGATGTGTTGCGCTGGAAGAGTCAAATCAGTTAGCCATGTTGTCACATGACCGAAAAAAAACTGATCCCTGGTTAGCGCTAACTAAATTCATGTTCATGGAAAAAAAATTGTACTAGTTAATGTCGAAGGCTTTGTTCGTCATTTCTCTAATTCTCTCACCGCTTTCTGAGAGAAGAGTCTACCCACAGCGTCTTACTATCTTAAATTATAAAAAATAGTACATTATTAATTTAACCAATTGAAGCACTATTCTGGAAACTTGGCATGTAGGGAGCACTATTAGCGCACAATTATCTGGCATACAAATCATAGCTCTATATACAGCCGTTCGTGATGTGTCTGCTAAGTAGACGTCTAGTTGGCTGCCTCAGTGAGTCGCCTTAATATCTCCTGAAATATTTTTCCTAGCTAATTGTGCCTTGTAGCACTATTAGGCACTATTGATACACAGTTCTGTGGCATATTCGAAATTACTGAAATCGACCCTGTGAAAGCCAACTATACGGACACCATTGTAGTACAATTTACTTACTTATTTAAGGCACACCAAGGTAACATACAAGTCTGTTTCAAAATCTGCAAATAAAGTTCCGGATAAGCTATCCGCAACCAGCGATGCCGTTTGTTCTAAATTTGAAGCCATAAACATACATACATACATACATACATAAGCTCACGCCTGTATCCCAGAGGGGTAGGCAGAGACCAGGGACTGCCACCTGCCACGATCCTGACAAACCACTTTCGCTTCATCGACATTCATTAGTCGTTGCATGCACGCTCGCCGGTTTCGGGTACTTTTTATCTTGCCCTTTGCTAATACATCCCCTATTTGGTCGAAGTATGTTCGCCTGGGGCGTCCCTTACCGGCCCTTCCACTCACATTCGCTCGATATATTTGCTTCGTCAGTCGTTCTTCCTTCATCCTCTCCACATGTCCGAACCAACGCAACATTCCTTTCTCAATTCTAGTCACTACATCCTCTTTCAGTCCACAACGTTCTCTGATCACACTATTGCGTATTCTGTCATTCAAAGTAACACCACACATATTTCTCAAGGCCCTCATTTCTACTGCATTAATCCTACTTTCATGATTCTTCTGCCACACCCAAGTCTCGCTACCATACATCAGTGTTGGGACCAGCACACCGTTATGGATAGCCAATCTTGCCCTTTTGGAGATATTCTGGCTACTCACGAAGGAGTGCAAGGCACCATTTACACAATTTCCCGCTTTTACTCTCCTTTCTATATCACCTTCACACTTACCATCCCTTGTAAACAGGCTCCCCAAATAGACAAATTCTTTCACCTGTTCCACCCTTTCATCTCTAATCATAATTTTGCACTCAGTCATGTCATCATCTTTTTCGAAGACCATTACCTTCGTCTTACTCACATTAATGTTCATTCCTTTCCTTCTAAATGCCTCATCCATTACTGTTACTTGTGTCTGCAGTTCTTCCACCGACGATGCGAACAAAACCTGATCATCGGCGTACAACAAACATTTAACAAGTAACTCACCCATCCTCATCCCACAGTTATTCTCTCTCAAATCAGTCAGGCAGCTGTCCATGAATAAGTTGAACAACCACGGGGACGCGACACATCCCTGTCTAACACCCTTGCGAATGCAAAACCAGTCAGTGTACGCCCCATTAATTCTTACGCAAGCACTGGAGTCTCTATACAGAGACTTCAAGGCTCGCAGGAAGACGCTGTCCACCCCATACTCGGACAGTACTGACCACAGGTCATTCCTCACCACTCTATCATAAGCCTTCTCCAAGTCGACGAACGCACAGAAAACCCTTTGACTTTTGGCCAAAAGTCTCTCCACCATCCGTCTCAAAGAGAAGATTTGATCCACGCATCCCATTCCCTTTCTAAAACCCGCTTGAACATCCCATATCTTTTCTTCAGTCACATCCAGAACTCTTTCAATCAAAATCTTTGCATACAGTTTGCCGACAATGCTGAGAAGGCTGATACCGCGGACAATAAAACACACGCAGTATAGGAAAATTTATTTAAATTTAGAACAAACGGCAGATTATTTGCAGATTGTGAAACAGATCCTTAAGCTTACTAAAGGTTCTATTCTACGAGTAGTATGTTAACCAATTACAGGTGGGCACAACATTATCTTGTTTGGTTTTTTTAATACTGTTGATAGTACATTGGGAGGTCTTGACACTATGCTAAAGCATCAGACAGTGTTAGATATATTAGTAATAATAAAAACTACAGTCGTAGTTTTTATTAAACGGAGTAAACTGACAGTAGCTTGAAAAATAATGTTGCCATGTTCAATGTAATAGTGATGCGTTCAGTTCAATCACAGGAATGAATGAATACTTCGTTAACATTACCTTATTGAAACAAAAATCGCTCGTAGCCCCGGCGCCGCCTAAGTGATCTTAAACGATCACGAAGGTTAAGCAACATAAGGGGCGCATACAGTTTATGGATGGGTGACTGTTGTATGACTAACGCTAGTGGCATTTTTCCTAGCGGTACCGTGCTTCCCAAGGCACGCTAAGCAGTTGGTGGCGGTTGCCGTCGATAGATGACAGTTGTAAAGCTAACTAGTAAAAGATTGATGTCATTGTTTCATTCACTCACTTTGTCACAACACTATTTTTATTTCGTCAAAACCTGGCAACCCAGTAAACGTCAGTTTACTCCGTTTAATAAAAAAAATGACTTTACAACAAAATATAAATTAATGACAATGATAGTTGCATGCACGCGTCGATTTCATTTCATTGTCGCTTCAAGTTAGGGCGCATACGAGTGTCAATAATTCTTCAATTAAATTTAAAAACATTGTCACGTCACCTGACCATAACTGTAATTGAACTATAATGCACTAACAGAATCGAGCCGCAGATATCTATGTTTCCAGCTCTTCAATGGATTCTAGATTTGTATTCGAGTAACGCCTTTGGCCGTCAGATTATTTATTCATTATTGCTGAGTACCGATCTAATAAGAGAGGCGTGATCACAGTCTACAGAATGTACACGATATTTATGAGATATAGCTGTGCCCCGCGGTGTTACCCACGGTTCATCGATTTTCCCGTAGGAATAAGATATTTCCCCGCGGTAAAACGTAGCCTATGTTTTAATCCAGGGTATCGGCTAACTCCATACCAAATTTTATTAAAATCCGTCCAGCCGTTTCAGCGCTAAAGACTGACAAACATATAAACACACCCACAAACTTTCACGTTTATAATATTAGTGTGATTTCGAGGGAATGTTCTTCCCGTGAAAGAAACA
This sequence comes from Yponomeuta plumbellus, assembly GCA_947310845.1. Lineage (NCBI taxonomy): Eukaryota > Metazoa > Arthropoda > Insecta > Lepidoptera > Yponomeutidae > Yponomeuta > Yponomeuta plumbellus. The sequence continues at coordinate 3,174,237 of OX371203.1, forward strand.
GTTATGGTATACATTCATCATTCATTAATTAAGTAATCATTAATCTTAATTAATTCATCATCATCATCAACCCGTTATGTCCCACTCCCACACTGTCCACTAGCGTTAGTCATAGAACGGTCATCCAACCATGTACCGAACGCGTCCTATGTTGCTTAACCGACGTGATCGTTTAAGACCACTTAGGCAGCTGAGGATGCGAGCGATTCGTATACATTGGAAATATTGAGTTTTTTTTTCATATTCATGTTCATGAACAAATAAATGATTCTGATTTTGAAGTGAAAAGTTTTATCACAGTATTATTTATTATATTTCTAAATCATGGAACGAATATCCCGTAACCAGTTGCCCTAAGATCTTAAAAAGTAGCTACAATTAAAAACCTTTGTTGTGGTGTGCCAATCGGTAAATATTTTTTGTTTTTTTGTATTTTTTTCTAGTGTGCAATAAAGAATATTCTATCTCTGATCTATCTCACCAAAAGTTCTACAGGTTAAAAAACTGCGAACAAATTCAAAGTTACTCTGTAGTTTCCATAGTCTGTATACGCTTCACTATCGCATTTTAATATTTCAAGCGGGTTGCGTCTGAACAGGTTCGGGCCTTCATTCATTTTAATGAGACACGAGATGCGCGTTTATATTGACTTTGAAAGCAGTCCGAGTTATTATTTTTGTAGTTTTGTACCTCCTTACGTACTTCAGATATTATACAAGATACTAGCTGACCCGGCACTAACACGGTGTCACGAGAATTGTATGTATTAGATTAGATTACATAAATATAAAAACTTTCATACATGCAGGCACATAGATTGATTAGATAAGATTAGAACTCTTTATTGTACACACCAGAGAAACAACAAAAACATTGCTCCTGGCTCCAAAATAGGATACCGTATGTCGTGGCAACCAGAAACAGAGACGTCACAAACATGTAAACACCAAGAACTGGGTTTTTTTTCTTGTCCCCAGCCGATGTTTGAACCCAGGACCTCTCGCATCTAAAGCTCGCTTTCATTTCAATAATATCATAGCAAATAAGATTTGCATAAGAACTTACACTGTATTAAATTCTTCCGTAACACTAGTCAGTAGCAAGCTTATCTAAGCACATCGATGTGTCCATAATTAAAATAATAATACTTTTATTCCCAACAAAAAAAAAAAAAATTTATGATCGTCAAAGTTGTTAGATTCACAATTTTATTAAAAGAGTAAGAGCCTACAAATTATAGTAAGCCCTACCTACAAATTACTTAATTGTGCAATAAAAGAAAAATCTATCAATCAAGATAATGTGGAGAGGCTAACGAAGGAACGACTGTACCGTGAAAGCCCGTGGGCCATAACATAAAACGCTGCCCTAGTGAATTATTTCACTTCGAGCTGACCACTTTTATCTGTCGACCGTGCATTCAGTAAATCCGGCAGGCCAGGGAACCCCGTATGTCACAACATCATCATAACACTGTGTGCGTATAGCCAACAACCCATCAAATGCGGGTAATACTCAAGCGTGTGCTTCAAACTAGCAGGGCTACTGCTAAAACTTCCAAAAAATAAAGGCATTTACTTTTTTATTTGAATAGCTCGTAGCCGCGGCCGCCTGAGTGATTTAAGCAACATAGAGCGCGTTCAGTCCATGGATGGGTGACCGTCTACGACTATCGCTAGTGGCATTTTTCCGAGTGGTTCCGTGCTTCGCCAGGCACGTTAAGCAGTTGGTGCCGGCTGCCGTCGATAGATAGCAGTCGTTAAGCCAAGTCAGAGGCCTTAGGACGGCTTGAAAACTTCTGACAGTAAGACCAGCCACTAGTCTTACAAGCCTCCACCAATCCGGACTTGACCCTCGTGGTGGAGTAATGCTTATACCTTATCCTTAGGGAAGAGACGCGTGCCCCTCGGTGGGGACATAATGGGTTGATGATGAAAGACATTTAACTTGTAAAATTTTCGGTGGGCCTATGACCGCATAATAACAATGGTTTTTAATTATAAGCTATATTTCGGACACACTTATTTTCTCGTCGGAAGAGTTCGACCAGGTTTCGCTCTGATTCGCAACGTGACGTTGCTTACTCGTCTCTCACACAGAGTCACTCGGAGCTCAGCTCTAGAATCCGGTGAAACATGGGCCTACATTCTGCTAATACATTGTGTCATAATACATGACAGTTGTGTGACTGCGTCGATTTCATTTCATTGCCGCTTCAAATCAAAAAGCACACGCGAATTCTTAATTCCACGCGTCAATAGAATCAAAAACCATGCCACGTGACCCGACCACTGTCATTGAACTGTAATGCACTAACAGTGTCGAGGCCGTCGGACTTTTCCGACGACAAATGAAGTAAGTAATTCCGCAATAAAGTAAATAAGGTGTAATGCTTTCGGAAGTTTCGGTCAGCTGTCCTTTTCAAGGTCATAATGCAATTGAACTGAAACTGCACTGAGTTACTTTGTTGAATTGAGGTTGTTCCGTATTATAACATTATGTTTGTGAACCAGCACAAAACAAGGATTACTAGTTTCTGTTTAATTTTCGTTTTCTTTAGTTTTCCTTTTTTTATCAAATGATGTATGGGTTCACGAACCAAACGTCCGTTCGATGCTATTTCTAAACGCACTGAATTAAAAAAAAAACTTCTTGCTCGATGGCCGACCGTGAAGCGCGCTAACCCGCTGCTCCGTACAAAATATTTACAAAAAATATACGTCGTGTTTCCTCAACCTAACCAGCACACCAGCATCACCAGCACCGTCGAATCCATAACCGGGGCCCCGGATCCACTGCAGCTGCCGCGGACCATGTGAGTGGATTCATACATCAATATTATACATCTTTCGCTGGGGGCCAATTTGCTTCTCAAATTCCCCTACAGAGTTACCTACCTTCTTTTTCGCAATCGGGGAGGTTGGCTATTTTTTATTAAAGTTTCAGTATATGTCGTTTCAGTAATTTTATATACAGGACCTATTATTTTCTATCTCTAGTATATAACAATCCGGTGTCACAGTATTTATAATCAAACTCGTCCGAAACGGTAACACCGATTTTGCTGAATCACTTTGTGTTTTTTTTTTAAGTTAATGGGACAAAGCAACGTTTGCCGGGTCAGATAGTATTCACAATATTGTAAAACTATAGAGGTTTGGCTACTTTGACGCACACGAAAGTCTACCGAAAAGGTTCAATGTTACTCTAAAACTCAACTGTCCGTGGAAAATTCTGAAATCACGTTACAAATTCGACCCACACGTTCCCTTTTGCGCTGTCGAGCGCAAAATTTCGTCTCGACCCTTTTTTTCGGGCAAAACGACTATTTAAACACAACCATTTTTGGACCCTTGTCTTAACAAATAAAGGCAGGATTAAAATTTTCTTTTTTTATGCAAAACGCAGATTTTTTCCCCAGTTTTTGCTTGTATTAAACTTAGGCATGGGGTATTAAATTCAGAACAAGGGTAAGACGGTACTTGTAAATTGTGTGTTTTTTTACGTTCATCATCATCAACTCATTATGTCCCCACTGAAGGGCACGGGTATTTTCCGTGAGGAAGGTATAGGCCACACTCCACCACGGGGGCCAAGTCCAGATTGGTGGAGGTTTGTAAGACTAGTAGCTGGTCTTTCAGAAGTTTTCAAGCTGCCTTATAGCCTCAGACTAGCCTTAACGACTGCCATCCATCGACGGCAGTAGGCACCAACTGCTTAACGTGCCTTGCTAAGCACAGAACCATTCGGAAAAATGCCACTAGCGTTAGTCATAGACGGTCACCCATCCATGCACTGAACGCGCCTGGTGTTGCTTAACCTTCGAGATCCCTTAAGATCACTCAGGCAGCCGGGGCTACGATCCTATAATTTCGTATCGGTCTACGGTAAACTCAAACTAAATGCACATCAAAAACTAAAGTGCGTAAAAAATTAGTCTATCGGAGTCGACAACTTCTATGCGGAAAATTCGGATTATCGAGTAGTTTGAATGTAAAAATGATTTTTTTGTTAATGACGTTGCGAAGTAAACACACATGTCAATGTCACCAATGTTGCGTTAGTGTCATGTCATCAGGTGTCACAAGTGTCCATTGTGGACTCTATTTGTTAACTCCATGGTGTGTGGGATACCGTGGCATTCATTTGTATATCATCTAAATTTTATGAAAAACATGTGAAAAATAATTACGAGTCTAGATTTTAGCTAAGCGGAGCCGGGTTTTCATCTAGTATGTATATAAACTTTCATTTTGTAATGTAGCCGTGTTGCGCACAAAACTTGCCACTTAGAATGTATTCTATACAAACTAATAAAGTCCCTAAGATACACCCCTCCCCCAGTTTGTGGACTGCCGTTGAACCGTGCATTATGCATCTACCCACTTCTTTTGTTGAACAAAATTTATGTTACAGCTGCTGTACTTACAGTCTGTTAGTTTTTAGAATACCTCGGGCTCTAGAGTAGGCTTCGGTTTTCGCCGAAAGCACACGAGTGTAATACTACTTCCTGCTCTGTTTAAGCGAAATTAAGTGTCATATTAGTTCCGCTTTCGAAATTAAGTGTCATATTGAAATTGAAATAGTTTATTTTGGACTATAAAATCCATATGACCGGTTAGGTCATAGGTTAGGTTAGGTTATAACCGAATCTTAAAAATATCGATGAGACATAATTGAAAACATAGTTGAAAACATATTGATTGGTTGGTTGGTCCACTGATCAACTGAATATAATTAGTTAATCAGTCAACCAACCAATCAAGCATCCAATATGCATCTTCTCAAAATGATGCCACATAAGGCAATCTGGCCTGTCAGCGTAGGATACCGCCGGCGCTGCCGCGGTCAACTAGGGACGCTACTTTGCACATTAACGCGTGAAAGCCGTCCGTGCGGGCCTCGGCAAATATGCCTGAAGCACTGCAGTACCGCGGAAGCCCCAGCAGCATCCTGAAGATGTTGTTGTATTGTACGCGGAGAGCGCTGACAGCCCGCTGGGTACATTTAGCCCACAGGCTGCAGGTGTAGAAGGATTGGGAATAGGCCTAACCAATGGTTACTTTTACCTCACCACCACACCGAGCAAACCTGTGAACCAGCATGTTCCCCCGGACAGCCAGCGCCCTTAATTCCGATATGTCTATCATACAAATATATCCGATTCTATCCGATACTAGCCGAGGTATATTCTAAAAGCTAACAAGCTAGGCTCAAATTCAGTGTTTAAATATTTCACTTCTTCATGATGACCAGCGCTAAGCTATAAACATAACCGTGTTCATTAAACTGGGTCCCCGAGTACAGATAAAAGTTCAAGCTTTAGCCGCGGTGGCCCTTAAGAGACCTCTGAGGTCGGAAAATCTAGTTAAAACCTTGAGTTATGGATTCAAAGTTATTTTTTTCTGTAAAATGTTTCGGGTTCTGCGATAATTTTGGTTTAATGAAATTGGGATTTTTAGGCGAGACTCAAGAAGGGTTTTTTTTTCTTTGAGAAAATCCACTGCAAATGTAACAGATTTATAGCACTAGCGATTTGCGAACGATTTGAAAGCGATGCGCTTGCGCGGCGATCGCAAATAATTTGAAAAGATTATATTACGCAAGCAAGTTGAAAAGATTATACGATAACTAGCCGACCCGGCAATTTGTTTTGTCTAAACGCATATTAATCATCCTGTAATGATTACGAACTATTTTCATACCTACCACACGTACAAAAAAAAATCATACAAATTAGCGACGTCACAAATACTGTGACAAGATATTTTTTTATATTACATAAAATAAAATATAACATAGTTTATTTGCAAACTTTGATTACGTGACTATGGGCCGATTTCTGAATTGAAAATTTCTCTGAGTAAATACTTAAGCAATAACGTTCCGTCACGCTCTTGGGTGACCTAATTTTAAATGTTTACTTAATAATGATAGACAGAATGAAAATAAATACTACAACGAATCACGCTGGCATACTACGACGTTCCTAAACTTGTATCATATCCGAATATCCTCCTTTACAACAGTACAGACGCGCTGCGGCGTTCCTAACTCACTTCAATCAATGGTCGGTCAATGTTTGTGGCAGAGGAGTGCTAACATGAGACTCTGTCGTTAATCGTTTCCGGTTTGATCTCGACGTAAATTTGCTCTACATACAGAATAGCGTCTAATTATGCGCACCATAATCATCAGTCCATTTTGTCCCCACCGAGGGGCACGGGTCTTTTCCCTGAGGAAGGTATAGGTCGTACAAAATCACAAAATCCTGAGCAATTGGCAAAGTTACTTATTTTTTATGTATGTTTTTTAAAATTTATTTTGAAAATTTTGACCATTTTAAGAAACAAATTTCGTTGTTTTTAAGTTTGTTCATTATGTTTATATTTAGTATTTTATGGAATACCTATTGGTATTTGTGACCGAGCATGTCTTAGCGTTCATAAAAAAAAACAAATGTCATTTATTCTTTTTTTCATACTTATACTGATTGCTGACGACATAGAAAAGTCACCGACCGTCGAACGCTCTTGGCCATTCTCCTAAGTATGTATGATAATATTAATTTGCTGAAGGCTTCGACACCGATACTTAGGGACTGTTTCACAATCGGCGGATAAAGTTCCGGATGAGCTATCCGCAACCAGGGCTGCCGTTAATTCTAAATCTGAAACCATAAACGAACACACGCAATATAGGAAAATTTATTTAAATTTAGAACAAATGGCAGCCCTGGTTGCGGATAGCTTATCTGGAATTTTATTTGAACATTGTGAAACAGGGGCTTAGAGTGCGTTTTTGCGAATTTTAAGTATCAATTGATCGCGACCTAGATGATTTTACTATTTTTTTATTGTGGGGAAATGATTTGACACTATTGTAAATAGAATTTATGCTTTGGCACTTCCGCGAGCGATTTGTTTGATTTTATAATATAATCTAAAGATAGGAAATCTTAGTTTCATTCTAACACCAGCCATTAATCCTACAGTACACTGCACTACAAGTGTGTGCTACACCAAAATCGAAGCTAAGAATGAGCATGACCTAACTAATATTGTGTAAACAATATGTACTTATTTGGGAAAAAACATCGCCTTTATCCCAGGGGGGTAGACAGAGACCAGAGACTGCCACCTGCCAGATCCTGACAAATCACTTTCGCCTCATCGACATTCATTAGTCGTGCACGCATGTCGGTTTCAACCAGAAGAAAAAACTCTTAGGATATAAGCTTTAAGTCACACCTCCTCATAGTTGACTAATCCTGATGTATTGATTTCTTCTGGTTGTGAAATTAAGTTTTCCCTTTTATCTGTCTAACAAGAGTGTTCCAAAATTGCGCCTTCTAATAATCTAAAATACAAATTACTAATTCTCGTGTCACAGTGTTAGTGCGCATACTCCGCCAAAACGGTTTGGCCGATTTTGATGATATTTTATACGTATATTCGGTAGTTTAGAGAATAGCTATCAATAGATAACAACCTTTAATATGAAAAATATTTCATAGCCCTGAGTGAAAAAAAAAAATATACATATATATATATCTATATATATGGAAGAAAGAACGTTTGCCGGGTCAGCTAGTCATTCTAGTCATCCCTATATATCGCACCCGCTAAAATAATGTCGTAACTCTAAAAGCGCGAGCATTCGAAAAATTGCTTTCTTTCAATTGAGTGCGGTCTATAGTCCAAAGTCATTGTCCCCACCGAAGGGCACGGGTCTCTTCCCTGAGGAAGGTATAGGCCATACTCCACCACGGGGGCCAAGTCCGGATTGGTGGAGGCTTGTAAGACTAGTGGCTGGTCTTACTGTCAGAAGTTTTCAAGCCGCCCTATCGATGGCAGCCGGCACCAACTGCTTAACGTGCCTTGCGAAGCACGGAACCGCTCGGAAAAATGCCACTAGCGTTAGTCATAGACGGTGACCCATCAATGGACTGAACGCGCCGTATGTTACTTAACCGTAGTGATCGTTTAAGTTCACTCAGGCAGCCCAGGCTACGAGCGATTCAGTCAGTGTTATAGCGGGAGTGATGCCATTCGTGGTTACTACAAGTGGTGTCTCAATAAATCAGGCGGCGCTGGCAACAGCGTCATCCCGCGCCAATGGCGCTATATAAATCATTCACACGACTAATGCAGTATTCGGTAACTGCCGATCAATACGCCTGGGTTTAAATGGCTAAACTCATTTTTATATCATATCATGCAGTGGGCAGGGCAGACTTGTGCCTACAAATGTGAACAAAATATGAAAATATGTTGAACAACATTTTACAAGAAGAAAATTAAAACAAAAGGAAAAAAAAGAACTGTGTACAATATTAGAATTTTTATAAATAGTTACGTTTTATAATAGTTACGTGTGTGGTTGCTGTGTTTGATATTTGCATGCGTGCCAGCACGTCGGTTTTTGGTACTTTTTGTATTTCCCTTTTCCAATACATACCCTATTTGGTCGGTATGTCCGCCTGGTCCTTACCGGCCCTTCCACTCACATTCGCTTGATATATTTGCTTCGTCAGTCTTTCTTCCTTCATCCTCTCCTGTCGATGAAGCGAACGTGATTCGTCGGGATCGTGGCAAGTGGAAGTCCCTGGTCTCTGCTTACATCTCTGGGATACAGGCTTGAGCTTATGTATGTATATAGAATAAGACATACGTACTTACATATACGATAAACTTATTACTCTCCTTTTAGGCTCCGCGCAGTCAATTGAAAAGCTGACCTTGCAGTTAAAAAAACCCATGAATAAGTAACGCCAACGTCATTATGTTCCGGACAATTTCCCGAACTGGGTCGTGTGTAAGTTTTCCGTTTACTTAGGCCGGGGCTCGCCTGGGGCCTATTCACATAGACCTTCGGGACTGCCAACTTAAGAACGACAATTTCTCTTTTTATAATCACATCTCTTCTTACACTGGAAATAAACGGATTAGTAGTGAAGACTTCAAGTAATAGTGCATATTTTTATTTCATTACAAATTGAAATTATGCCTCTGTTTGTTTTGCGGGAGGTCCAGCCAGATACTTAGCCAGATACTTCAATCGCGCGTGTGTTTGTGAGCATGAAAACAGGATGATATAAAATGAAGTTTTAATTTTTGTAGTAGAATTTTTTTTAACAAATCCTTTTATGATCTCTTTTTTTTCTGAAAGGTATTATTACACTATATATGACTACCCCTTAAAATATTTGCGCTTGATTTGTTAGTTCCTTATAGAATAAGACCCGGTTTCATCAAACTCTGTTTGTTAGTGGTAAACGCGGCATTTATAAATCAGCCGTCAAAACTAACAAGGATGTTAAAGCAATGTTACAATGTCCATGTCCTATGAGCTAAATTTAACAGACCATTAGTAAATCAAGCATTACGTGAATGAAACGCAAACCAGTCATTCAAATTCCTGTCAAACGTTAAACATTTGCGTCTGTGGTTCAACGCTTTTGAGGTTGTGAAAAGATTTTTCTGGTTTGTTTTGTTGTGATTTTGTTAAATTCGTGCGTTTTCTAAATTAAATTACAAGGGATGTCTAAGAAAACACAATAACCCAATTTTTCTGCTAACGAAAAGGATATCCTCTCCCATTTAGTGTCAAAGAACAAAGATGTAGTGGAAAATAAAAAAAAACATACGCCGTTACGTACGACTTCTATGAAACACGAAGGATGGCTGCAGAAGTCCAGGGCCTAGATTCTGTTGATGCATTGTAGTACAATGACAACTGGATGAACGTGGCGATTTAGTTTCATTGCCGCTTCAAGTCTACACGCAAACTCAAATCAAGCAATGTAGGCGTCAATCGTATGGAAAAAGACGTCGCGTGACCTGATCGTGGATCTGTCATCGAACTATAATGCACCAACAGAATTAAGACCCAGGTCAGCGTATTCGTCAAAGTAGTCACGCTGTGTTTTGAAAATCTTATTAGGACGGCGTATAACGTGCTCCAAATTATCCAAATTTTCTAAAACATCTTCATTTTCAAAAATAATATTGTAGGCAGCGTCCATTTTGACAGTTTTGACGGAACTAAATCGACTGTTAATGTTTTAACGGACCTCCAATGCCAGGATTAGATTTGATGCTTTGTTAAAGAAGTTAACGGTCCATTAGAGCGTGGTGGGACACTCGACAGCATTTAACAGTCCGTCAGAAGATGTAACAGACTGTTAGACCATTAACAGAGCTTGGAGAAACTGGGCCTTAAACATGTACATTCGACAGCACATCATCATTATACACCCATGCAATAAACTCCATAGCATTACGGGTGACTTTGCAACTGAAATGTGTAGGTTGACGTGCTGTCGACTGTACTAAAATACAACGAACCTTCTCCTGATGTTTTCTCTTTCCTTCTTTCATTTCATTTCATATTAAAAATCTCGTGTGACGGTCCCAGCGCGCATATTCCTCCAAAACGTCTTGAACGATTTTGCTGAAATTTTATATTTATATTTGAGAGGTTTGAAAATAGCTTGTTATCTATTTTTCATAGCCCTAAATGATAAGAATGGTCCATATCGTCCCTTGAAATAATTTATATGGCGCGTTTGCAGGGTCAGCTGGTATCTCTATAAAATACATATTTTATCTACTCACTATCTATTGATTTAAGAGAATTCCAACAAATAGCTAAAAATGAAGTAAAACTGACTTTTCCCCCACTTAATTTATGTTAACGGGTCATCGAAGGCCACGTTTACACAGACCCTGGCCGGGAAAAGGTTCTAGGGAAAAATTTAATCGGAATTTGTCGTTGTCGCTACTAACCGGGTTGAAACTCTGATAACTACAAAATACAAATACAAAATACAAGGTACGAAACTTCGTACGAAATACAAACACAAAATACAAATCATCAGCAGTAATAGCCATCACTGCGTTTTACTTTGGATACAAAACTGAGCTACTCAGTAAAAAAATACTTTACTTATAAATATACCACCGAGTAACTCATTTTTGCATCCAAAGTAAAAACGCCGTAATGGCTATGACTGTGTTTCTCGCTATGAGAGCAGTATACTAGGACATAAGTATAGTACAGTATAGTTACAGTGCTACGAGTGCTACGAAAAGCCTAAGATAAATCATCGTCGTACTACGACCGCTACGTCGTAGCAAATACAATCCGTTGTTACTAGTCCCCAACTTTGCGCGCTCTCGTTCAACTTATCTGCCAAGTATAGTAGAATCAGACCGAAACTAAGCAGAAGCGTGTAAATAATAAAACATACGTTGAAATGAGGCTTTTAGTTAAAGTAACCAGTTTTTGCGGGTCGGAGGTTTGTACATCAAAGGATTTTCTTCGCCAACGTGTTTAGCGCTATTTTAAGCCGGTTTTTTCAGCTGAAACTGCACCGCAATTTTTACCGGCGCACTGGTGAATTGTGCAAAGTGGATTATGGCCCTTTGGTGGCTAGTAACTGGGTTTAAAATTGCATTTCATAGCTAACGAGTTCATTGTCGGATGCTCCAGGACTCCCGACCGACTTTTTATGCAGGAAAAACGTTGTGTTATCAGTAAAAATTGCGCATATACTGCGTTAATTTCATTATTTTAGTTTAATTTGCTCTCTTATTATTTTTTTTTTTAACTAAGGTATAAAAGTGATAACAGTCAGTAAATCAGCATATTTACTGTACAAGCTCGCACCAATAGTAAATATTAACACCTTGCTAACGGCCTATTATAGTTTAACAGAATCTATACTAAGATATGGTATCATATTTTGAGGAAATGCGACAGAACGCGAGCGAGTTTTTAAAGTACAAAAGCAATGTTTGCGAGCAATGTTTGGACTGAAACCAACCGACTCATGTAAAACCTATTTTATAAAATATAATATCCTAACATTTTACTCACTATATATTCTTGAAGTTGCAATGTTTGTGCGATTAAATTCAGACCTGTTTCCACGTAGAGAAGATGCAAAAGGTATGCGATCAAGTAGAGATCCTACACGCATAAGAGTCAGGGAAGCTAAAACTGCATTAATGTCCAAAAGCATTTTAGGTATGGGCCCGAAAATATACAATACGTTGCCTGCTAGCCTAAGAGAATCAGAAGATGACATGATATTTAAAAAACAATTGAAATTAAAGCCAGGCGAAAAATGTTATTATAAGTTAAATGATTATTTTAATTATCCCTTTTAGTGTGAACTTCACAGTCTTGTTAAATTGTATTAGTATTGACAAGAAATCATTCATAGACTTTTTATTGGATGTTATTATTTATTTTTGTTGTTAATAGGTTAAAATTGCATCTTGTCATAGCAGACTTTTGACTAGGTAAATAATATAAATGCAAATGCCGGCGTGTTAAAATGTTAATTCATTTAAATGGTATATAAGTTTTCTTTTCCTTTTGACATTGTATGACTTATTGGTAATTATTTTTGGAATTAACTTTATGGTGCTTGAAGCTTTGACATACTTACTTGGACATTTTCGTTTTTCTTATTAGTTTTATTCATTGAAAAGACATTTTATTTAGGTAGGGATCACAATTTTGTACGCCTAAAGGCAAGACATAGAGAGACTATAATATTTCTATAACAGCTTGTAATATTAACCTATGTTTACAAATAAATAAATTGATTGATTGATTGATTGTAGATTCAAGAGTTTGCAAGGACCGAAAATATTTCGAATTCAGTCGGAAGATTTCATCATCATCATCATTCAGCCACAAGAAGTTCACTGCTGGGCATAGTCCTCCTCCATGGATTTCCAAAAAAGACCGGTTGGATACGGCTTACATCCAGCGTCTTCATGCGACTTGGATGAGATCGTCTGTCCATCTTGTGGCTGGTCGTCCTACGCTGCGCTTGCCGATGTGTGGTCTCCATTCGAGAGATTTGATTCATCAATATTCAACCTACGAGCATTAATCCAAAGTAACCCGAAACCGACGTGCGTGCATCCAACGACTAATGAATGTCCATGAAGTGAAAGTCATTTTTCAGGATTGTGGCAGGTGGCAGTCCCTGGTCTCTGCCTGCCGCTCTAGGAGACGGGCGTGAGCTTATGTATCCGAAGTATTAGATACCAGCAGTGCCGGAGACTATGGTAGCGTCAACAAATTAGTTACCTACTAATTTACCTACTATTTATATTATTATTATTTCCCTACCTAATTAGGTAGGAAAATAATAATAATATAAATATATCACAAAAAATATATAATATACTAGCTTTCGCCCGCGACTCCGTCCGCGTGGACTTTAGTTCAAAATTTTGCAACCCTGTTCGCGCCCTTAAGGGTGGAATTTAGAAAAACGGCGAAACACGTGTTCAATCAATGGTGTTGTAGAGTATTTATTTTAAGTTTCAAGAAAATTAGACAACATTCTTTATTCTTCTTTTACAAATTTTGGCAACCCTTTTCGCCCCCTTAGGGGTTGAATTTCAAAAAATCCGGTCTTATTCCTTGTTAAGTCAATTCGTTTGGAGCCAAACAATGTGTGGGTGTCCTCACGATGTTTTTTTCATAATTCGTGAATTGAATCAGGAAATTATTCTTTAGTTCCACACGCACATACCCTCACACACACAAAAACAACCTTAAACACACGCACATACTATATGCAGTCATGTAATTTAATAGCGCTCCGTTCCTATATACAAACAAGTTTTAAAATACGCAAGGCCCTAGCCCGTTTTTCTTGTTTTCCACTGTAAAATATATTTTTTTTAATCTTTATTAATTTAAAAGTGTTTGGTTCACAAGTGACCATGTCACCCTCATAAGTACAAATTTTTAGTTATATACATTTTATGAACTTAAACATCTATATGAATACATAGCTAATTTTTTATTCTAATCTTGCTCTTAAGCCGAACCTAACTAGTTTGTACAGCATTCTAGCTTCTTCGGAATTTGGAAGCGCTAAAATGCTGTTACAACCACCGACTGTGGAAAACATTTCGTTGTTGTACATTTGCTCTCCTATCCTACTGTTACGCAGACATTCTGTAAGAATGTGCTGAACATCTTCAACCACCCTGCACACTGAGCAGTTCGGAGACTCTGTTTTTCTCATCAAATAAGCGAACTTATTTAGGGCTAAATGGCCTGATCTTAACCTAAAGGCAGTCACAACATCTCGCCTAGCCAACTCCGATGAGTCAAACCAGGGTGACCGAGTTGGATGCGATTGAATCGTTTTATACCATATGCCCATTGTCAATGACCGCTCATCAAAATATTCTTTCCACAAGGAATGACAATCACCTTTAACAGTGGGTAGAATATCTGTATAAAACGGTAAAATTTCTGTAGGGTCACCATCAGATTTGGTTAGTTCCGCTAGTCGGTCAGCTTCTTCATTGCCATACATACCAATATGAGACAGTATCCATTGCAAAGCTAGAATTCTATTACATTTCGCTAATCTCATGATCATATCCAGTATAGAATAGGCTATCGGTGAACATCTAGTGCTAGAGGTGCATCGAGCCAAATGCTGAATCGGTAAGTACAACACATTTCTGAACATTCAAACTAAAACAGTATGATATTGCTTCTGCCAAAGCAAACAGTTCAACAAACATTATTGACAAAGGATGATGCGCAAAATGGGCCCAGGTCCAATAAAAATGGCTTGCTTATTAGATTAAAGGTCTAGATACATACGTTCATTATCAGGTAGGTGCATACCAGAATTCGCTGTGTGGCTGGAGTTATTTGATTTAGAAAAAGTTGATATTTTTGGTTATAAATAGAAGTTTTTGGCTTAAAAAACCATTTTTTTCTTATACGTAAACTACTTAATACTACATCATTTACTATAATAGTAAATTACTAACCCATTTCAGCCTATGGATTTCGTAAGAGGTGACTTACGGCCATTTAGACCTTAGCGCAGACTACATTGCATACATGACCTAAGACATATCTGGTAGCCCTTCTGGGTTGTCTAGCAATCGCTTCATGTAAAAAAACAATCATCATATTCTTGCCCTGTTCCCATTATTTGGGGTCGGCGCAGTATGTCACTCTCTTCCATGCGTCCCTATAACTCGCCATCTCTGCATTCACATTCTTACTAACATCACGCACACAATCCAACCACCTTTTCCTCGGTCTTCCTCTTCCAGCATATCCATTAGACCATGTAAAAATTGGAATCGCTCGTAGCCTGGGCTGCCTGAGTGATCTTAAACGATCACTAAGGTTAAGCAAAATACGGCGCGTTCAGTCCATGGATGGGTCACCGTCTATGACTAACGCTAGTGGCATTTTTCCGAGCGATTCCATGCTTCGCAAGGCACGTTAAGCAGTTGATGCCGACTGCCGTCGATAGATCGCTTGATGGGTTGATGATGATTTAAAAATTAGTATTTGCGCCATAAAACTTAGTGTAGTTAGCGCACTAGGAAATTGGGATGACGCTATCGCTAGGATGATGACGTTAAGAAAAATCTGATAATTGCGTTAGGTAGGTACTTGCAGATCGGCCCTAAACCGATCATTAATTTTAATTCTCGTGAAGCGTGCTAGATGAGTGCGCCTCATGCGCATGAGGCGATGCTACTGTGGAGACCTCTCCGCCACCCATGCTAGGGATACCGATAATTTATTGGTCTATTAGAATTATATTATTTTCATTCCATAAACCAAAAACTTTTATTTTCCTGCCCTAAACATCTGTAAAAATTTTGTGGCGTAGGTCATCATGTTTTTTGTGCCGAATGGCGGTGAAGTGTTGTGACGAGCTGTGTGACCTTTTTTTTGAGCCCAGATCAGCTCAACCGCTTTGTACGGCAGTGGTATGGAGAGATTCTGAGAACGCGATGATCTTTTTCTAAAGCCTGTTCATCAACTTCGTATCGTTAAAGGGACCGTTATTATTTTCATTCTTTTTGGTACGTCACTACAAAAAAATACGGTTGACATAACCTTGTAACAGCGTAGTAAGGATTTTATGCACGAACATTAAATATTGATTTCTTCTTATTTAACATTTAAATCACTGTGCAAAATATAACATTGGTTGTAAGTTTTCACAATGATATAGTTTCAATGACAATTATTTGCTAGTAGGATAAATAGGACATAAAAATATTTTACTCAAAAAGGAGGACCAGACAAAATGGTCTTTGATACTAATAACCACGTGACATGTCTCGTTAGAAAGGTATTCCTATACTCTACAATAGTTACTATGGGAGCTCGGTTCAAAACGCTGTGTGAAAAAAGATATAGCGATATAAAAAATA
This sequence comes from Yponomeuta plumbellus, assembly GCA_947310845.1. NCBI lineage: Eukaryota > Metazoa > Arthropoda > Insecta > Lepidoptera > Yponomeutidae > Yponomeuta > Yponomeuta plumbellus. The sequence continues at coordinate 3,190,481 of OX371203.1, forward strand.
TTTTTTTCATAGACCATTTTAAGCAATAAAAAATATCTTTTCACTTTTAAATGGCATTGGCAGTCGCTTTGTGAGTACCTACGTTACAAGTGAATTTCTTTGTATTCTTGATTGCCGTGACTATTTTTGACCTGACTTTGATATTGGACTTTGTTTGCTTTTCCGTTGACCCTAGGCTTGTTATTGGAGTATCGTTGCTTACTACCTATTGAAAACGGTATTTACCTATATTAGACTTGATATCATAATCTGTTTTACCTTTGTTTATCTAAACATAAGAAAACGTTATTTGTTACTCACATTGATAATAATAACAACAATGATATGATACCTAAAACTAATGAAGCCTTATAATTATTATTATGTAAAACTTCCCGATAAGGCGAGCTAAGTGTCCCTGTACACGAGCCACTCGCCACAGCCACAAACGCCACCACAAGAAGCTATAATTTGCGCTATAGATTGATTGGCTATAGATTGGCTGAAGCGCGCGACATCCACTTGTGGCCGGTGGCCGACACTTGAGGTCGGTGGCCGCTACTTTTTTATTTAACCAATGCGATCGCAGGACGGCATTGAATCTCTGATATAAATAATTCTATATCCATATTTAATTTTATTTAAATGAACAACAGACTACGTGGCGTTGCCGTCGACTTGAACAGGTTAACTGAGGTAAGGGAGAGAGGGGTGAGGAATAGCGCGAGTGGCGTGTGTCGGCGTTATTGGCCGGTGTGGGCCACAAGAAGCGAGCAGCGACGATTGTAGTGTGTGGCGGCCACCGGCGTCAACCGTGTGGTGCGGGTCGTCTATGAAAAAAATATTGTTTATATCGCTATAACTTTTTTCACACAATTATTTGAAGTGAACTCCCATAGTAACTATTGTAGTATATTAAAAAACCTATCTAATGACATATGTCACGTCGTTATTGGTTCTTGGACCAGCCTCCATACATGTTTGCCGGTTCTCCTTTAACGCCACTTCAAGGTTACGTCGTCCGTTCTTACATGACCTGTCAGGATCGTATTCTCCCAGCGGCCGGACGGTAATTTTTGGACATTTTTAACATAACCACACTTTAGAAGTTAACTTGAGCTGAAGGTTTCGTATTAAAAGAAAAATAAAATATCCAAGGAACGTTTACTTGGCACACACTGTAACACACCTTCCATATTTCTCAATGTTCCGGAATAATTACTTTCCCTCAGGTCGGACTAATGGATTTTTTGTGGGCCGCTGAAAACTTGTTTTTGCACCTGAACGAAGGATCACTTACGGTAGCGGCCACGGATGCTGAAAAGAAAAAAAAACTTCAGAAAGAAAGAAAAAAGTTCCCATTGTTGGTGGGCCTTATAGCTAAAAAAATACTGGCACGTTATAGGTAGAACCCATATAGGTCTGTCAATGTCAGTCACCGACCTCCGTGGTGAGTGAGTAGAACTGTTCTACAAATGAGGTAAGGTGCCGTTGGCATACAGGATTACTGGCCAGGTATAAATTATGTATTATCGCGGCGAAACCAAAGTGCGATGGAACCCTGTCGAAGTGAATTTGATCTTTGAATTTCAAGAAATACTATCGGATAACTTGCAAGTATTTTTTTAAATTAGGACTTCGACAATACTCTATCCCATTCTGATCGAGCAAAGGCTCTGAGCGAACCGTGTAAAGTCGGCTTCCCACGGTCCGCGATATCGCGGACGGACGCGGACCAGCTCGCACGACACACCGTGGGTAGGGTGTCGGTCCGCGGTAGCACAGACGTCTGTGGCATTGCGTCGTACCGACGTGCGTGGTGCATGGCTGTCCGTGGTCGTCGGCCGGCGACGGCTGTCGGCAGAATCGCGCACCGTGGGAAGCCAGCTTAATATACGAAGTGTGTTTCTATGTAGCTGTTAAAGTCCCGTTTCTATGCATTAGTATTAGTCCAAGATTTTTAGATGTCCGCTCTGCATAAAATCCTTCTACGTGATTTTTTGATTGGATTATGTCGGAGGGTGCCCCCCAAGTATAAAACCGAGTTTCTGTCGCCCAAAACTGCGAGCGTTAGCCGCCATCTTGGAAAACGTTTTTTTGCATATATCTCGGAAACGGTTAGTTTTACGTTAAAAACCGAAAAGATCTTTTTCAAACATTTTTTTCGTATCTCCAAAAATTATTGAGTTACTTTGCAAAAACAAAAAATTTGGTTTTTTTTACTTAAATATATCGGAAAATATCAACAACTAGCTGACCCCGCGAACTTTGTTCCGCCTTAGACTTCTTTTTTTTTTTCATCCTCTTTGACTATATTTGCAGCACGCATTCAGTCAATTCTATGTCAAATGTCTTAAGGTTACATTAAAAAAGTTTAATAATTTTATATGGTGGTTAAGTAATTTTAAATTTTCTAATTTTCCGCGCAATTTCCTTAATTTTTTCTTTCATAAAAACCTTCTCCTGATAATAACGAACAGAACAAAAAAAGAATTAGCGAAATCGGTAAAGCCGTTCAGGCGTGATGCCGTGACCAAGGGAAATAGGGATTCATTTTTATATATGTATATAGATAGGGGGAAAAGTTTGGTATAAAAAAGATGGGAAATTTTGTTCTCTACAAAAAAGATCTCTTCGGTTTTTAACGTAAAACTTACCGTTTCCGAGATATATGCAAAAAAACGGTTTCCAAGATGGCGGCTAACGCTCACGGTTTTGGGCGACAGAAACTCGGTTTTATACTTAGGAGGCACCCTCTGACATAATCCAATCGAAAAATCACGTAGAAGGATTTTATGCAGAGCGGACCGATTTTTGGTGCTAAAATTCCTGGACTATATTAATTTTCGGACTATATAAACAGGAATTTCTAGTCGCGTTGTAGATATTTATATTGGTTTTTATGCTGTGCTCTGCAACCGGTCTGCCGCAGCGCTCTGCAGGCTCCGTGCAAGCACCAATAGTATCCTGACTATGATAGCAGAACTGTAGATAGTCTATACACTGAAATGTGGGCCGAGAGACATAGACGTCTCTGTAAAATTAGGTACCTACAGTGAGAAACTTTGCACAGATTCGAATATATTATTGTTATTACCAATACAGTTCTTAAGTCACCATTGTTACTAACATTATATGGGTAATGCCCGAAATAAAGAATTTTAATTTTTATTACTATAAAATAATATTAACTTCGACGGTGGTGCTGGTCCCTAACTAGTATATACAAATCAAGTATGATGGAATCCAGCGTGAATCGAACCCACGACGTGTTGTTATTCAAGCCTATTATAGCTACACCATCAACGCACTGGAATTCACTTGAATCAAAAGCGCATAAAGATTAATTAACTAATACGTTACTCCATTTAATTTTAACCCTAACCGAACGCGAAGTAATAAATATTACACAGCTCAGGAAACAATACTCGGCGTTTTATGTGACAAGATGAGCCTGCCTACCCCCAACCAGTTAAGCCTTGAAGATGGATTGAGACTCATCCGACATAGGATTAAATACCTCCCCTTATCATCACACCCTTCGGGGGTCTACTCTTAAACCCCTTTGCTCTGCATCCTTTTGCTCTGCAGTGCGATCACACAGGGTTTTTTTATAAAATGGTTTATTTCTCATCATCATCATCATCATCATCAACCCTTTATGTCCCCACCGAGGGCCACGGGTCTCTTCCCTGAGGAAGGTATAGGCCTTACTGCACCACCGGGGCCAAGTCCGGTTTGGTGGTGGCTTGTAAGATAAGTGGCTGGTTTTACCGTCAGAAGTTTTCAAGCCGCCCTAAGGCCTCTGACTTTCACTTTACTTTTACAGTTCTTGGTTCTTTTACAGTCCTAAAACAAGACTATCATTATGCTTTTATATTTTTTTTAAGATTTTCGTAGTTACAAGGTGCAAATAGTACAAACAAACAAACCTGCGACATCCCGAATTCCAACTTTCTACCATTACGTTACAATGCTATCATCGCGACACGCAACCTATAAGGGTACAGTCTACAAAAACTTCGTTCCACGGGTCGTTAATAAGGTAATTAATGATTGCGAGGCCTTTTTTCGACTACGCTCTCTAGTTACCTGTCCTTTTTAGCTCGGTAACGATATTCTAAAGGCAGGGCAAAAAGTTCTAGAGACTCTAGTTTCGGAGTTTCGATTTGTATATCATCATCATAATCATCAGGCTATATGAGTCCACTGTTGGGCATAGCCCTCCCCTAGTGAGGGGAGTAATAATGATTTCGATTTGTACAGTAATAATTAAAACTATGATAACATATTGTCAACTTTTAGTCCGGATTTACTTACGGGTGTTGTTATATCGGAAGATATGAAAACTATGTTGATAACATAGTTTTCATATTATTGTGATTTCGAAGTACATCTTACCAATTTTTTCATAAATGCACTACATAATTTTATTCTCGTTCAAAATTTGCTGAGGTCGTTTGCTAATCCGTTCTTAGTTAAGCATATTGAATTAAATAATAAAGATAATATTATATTATTCACATTGCTGAAGAGTTCGTTGATGGTACAATATTATGATAGGAATATATTACAATATTCGTATAAGTAGAATGAGAATCAGAATCAGAATCAGAAATTTATTTCAACGTAAAGAATTTACATTCTGCTTGTTGAATGTCAATGTACATACAGTTATGTATAATGTTAGCCGCTGCCTTGGGGCCGTCCTTAGTGGAGAAAAAGGCAGCGAAAAAAAAACTTACAAAACAATATCTTGGATGTGTTGAGCATTAGACACATTTATCCTCTGATTAAATTTAATATTAAACTACTATTTAAAGCCATACGTCCTTGTCTTCTAAATAATCGTTGATTTTATAATAAGCTTTTTTGCAAAGAGTGTGCTTAACACAATTCTTAAATCGCGTTGGAGGTAACTCTAATATATCTTGGGGTATCTTGTTGTAGAACCTTATACAGTGCCCCATAAAGGAAGTATTAACTTTTGCAAGATTAAATCGTGGAAATGACAATTTATGTTTATTCCTAGTATTAACGTTATGATGGCTACCAAGTGTTTCGAAGTCTTTAATATTTTTCCTAACGTACATAATATTTTCATAAATGTATTGGCTTGCAACTGTTAGGATGTTGATTTCTTTGAAAAAAATTCTTAGTGTGTCCCTACTACCTAGCTTGTAAATAAATCGGATCCCTCTCTTCTGCAATATGAAGATAGTCTCAATGTCTGCTGCCCGGCCCCATAGTAGTATACCATAGGACATAATACTATGGAAGTAACTAAAATAAACAAGCCTAGCAGTTGCAACGTCAGTAACTTCTCGAATTCTTTGTATGCTGCGGAGCTAAGTCTATGTGCTAATTTTACAATATGTGGGCCCCATTGTAGTTTGGCATGGTATCTTCAACAAATTCTAGTTTTTCATTTCCAATCACAATGTTATTTTCAACTAATTTTACATTAGGTAGGGTAAACTTCATACATTTTGTCTTTTTTGAATTTAACAACAGATTATTTGCTGTTAACCAATCTAGAACGTGCGAGAGAGCATTATTTGCTTCGTCAAGATTATTTTCCTGTCTCCTTATTTTAAAAATAAGTGACGTGTCATCAGCAAATAGCACTATCTCACACATTCTTTGTACCATAAACGGTAAATCATTTACATAGACCAGGAAAAAGAACGGCCCTAAGATAGATCCCTGGGGGACTCCCATTTTTACAAGTGAACCTGACGATTTAATACGGTTTATGTCTGCTTTTTGAACCCTTCCTTCTAAATATGATTTTAGAAGATGTAAACTTAATTTTTTTATTCCACACCCACATGTTTTGTGGCACACCCACATGTGGCCTAATAGTGCCATTTAACTATATGTTTGTACACATAAGTTAGTTTGTAAGTTCCCGTGCCAAGGCTATTGTAATATTTTATTTGCTATGTAACGCTTTATGTATGTGTGTCTTTAAGCCCAAATAAATGTTTTATCTATCTATCTATCTATCTTTTTGAACCCTTCCTTCTAAATATGATTTTAGAAGATCTAAACTTAATTTTTTTATTCCATAGTGTTTTAATTTTGAGAGCAGTGTTTTGTGGTCTACACAATCAAATGCCTTTGACAAATCACAAAAAACTCCTATAGCATCATTATGATCCTCCCACGCACTGAAAATATGTTTAACTAACATGACTCCAGCGTCTGTAGCGTCTGTTGTATTCCGCCCTTTAGTGAAGCTTAAGCCAGATAAAAATTATAAGTATAATAATATGTTAGCAACACAAGATATTGTAAAATTAAGGGTCTGTTACACGATTTGCAGGTAAAGTAAAGTTCCAGATAAGCTATCCGCAACCAGGGCGGTTGCGGATAGCTTATCTGGAATTTTATTTGAACATTGTGAAACAGGGCCTAAGTCTAATGTTTAATTTCCTAATTATCTCAAGTTCAGGGTAATGTTTTAAAATTTCAAGTAAATATAGAAAAAACACTAAAAATTAGCTATCACTTAAGCTAGTACCAGAAAGGATCTCACTTATATTTTTTTTCTCCGGAGCCGGCGAATTATTACATATGAGCAGTGCCATATTCAAAATCAAATTCTCACTCATACACTCTCAGTGTTTCGCTTACTCATTCATTAACTCACTCACTTTCAAACTAACACATTCACTCATAGTGTAAGTCACTGCGAGTACACTCGTAAAAAAAAACTTTAGCCTTTGCATTTAAAAAATCGTGAAGGAACCGGAGTATCTGAACTATTCAATATTGTAAATTTTTGGTCCGGATCAAGATATGATTAAACTCTGAAAATCGGAGCGAAACCTGGTCAGACTCGTGGGATAAAAACACCTCTAATTTGATCCGGACCAAAAATGTACAATGTGTAGTGCTTACGAAAGTTATAGTTCAAAAACTATTCAATACTTCAGCGCTTAAATTCACCTATAGTCTCTCTCTGAGAGTTGGTGCTGTCCTATACCGGGACGTATAGCTGCTCACTACACTTGTAAGATAAGATAAGATAAGATAAGGAAAACCACAAGCATAAAATATTTCAAAGATAACAGTACAATTGGCGGCCTTATTGCTAATAGCAATTTCTTCCAGACAACCCTATGATGGAAAAAAATCTGAAGGAAAAAGGAGACGGGTGGTCGGTGCAAAAAATGAATATTAATATACATACGTACGTATTATAGCATCGACGAGGAGAACATAAGATCAAGATAAAAGTGTTGTCCCACTATAGGGTAACGGCATCTCGCTTTATGGGATAAATATTTATCGTGACATCATGCTCCCCTCTGGTCCTACATAGCCGGTCTAACTGAAGATACGACTATGAAACTAATCTCACATAGGCCTATGGCTTAGGTCTATGCGCTTTGCCAGCAGCTGCAAAACACTGCTAGTAGTTACAGGCAGTGGTGCGGAATGTGCTTGGCTCAAAGCAAGCAGTTGCAGGCTACTGTTGAATGCGCTCGAATTTAGGGTTCTGTAAATCTGTACAGAATCGCTCGTAGCCTGGGCTGCCTGAGTGATTTTAAACGATCACTAAGGTTAAGCAACATACGGCGCGTTCAGTCCATGGATGGGCCACCGTCTATGACTAACGCTAGTGGCATTTTTCCGAGCGGTTCCGTGCTTCGCAAGGCACGTTAAGCAGTTGGTGCCGGCTGCCGTCGATAGATGGCAGTAGTTAAGCCAAGTCAGAGGCCTTAGGGTGGCTTGAAAACTTCTGACAGTAAGACCAGCGACTAGTCTTACAAACCTCCACCAATCCGGACTTGGGCCCCGTGGTGGAGTATGGCCTATACCTTCCTCAGGGAAGAGACCCGTGCCCCTTGGTGGGGACATAATGGGTTGATGATGATGAAATCTGTACACGGAGGATTTAAACAAAATAGATTTAAGTAAATTCAAGACTGTTTTAAGGACTAAGGACCGGTTTCTGAGTTGAGAATTGTCACTAAGTGAATAATTTTCAAAGTACAGTACAAAAGATAAAGCACTCCAATCATGTTTTTGTAACACTTACATGCTTAACTCACGTGTCACAGTGTAACTTTCTGTTTAGTAATCCTAAAATAAATAAATGAAATTGAATATAAGGCTCTAATTATATGCGTCCGCGCGACCGAGCGGCCCGGCCGCTACACCACGAAATTAGAAGCAATTGTGTGTAACGATTTATGTAAATAGCGGCGCGATCGCGCCTTCGAGCGGCGTGGTCGCGCGGCCCGGTCGCTCGAACGAGTTTCCACGTGTTCACTTGTATCGGTGCATTTGAAACGGACGGGACACTCTTTCGTTGTTTGTGAGAATGTGTGGAGAGCGGAGACGCTCGGGCCACTTCATATAAATCAAAAAGCGACTTGGCCGCGGCCGCTGGAATTTGCGGTCAAACCGCTCGGTCGCGCGGACGCATATAATTCAAGCCTTAACATCATGATGGCTACCAACATCAACAAAGCCGATCGACTGAAAAAGCCTTCAATGAATAGCCACCCTCGCCAGCTTATGGGTCCGTTTCCGATATTCGATCCACCGTATGTAAGGCTAGAAGCGATGCCAATGCGTCCCGCAGCGTCGCAACACCCAATCGGATCATCCCACCATTTTCTTATTTGAAATCTGTGTTCTCTGCATAGCCTCCATGCAGGCTTCGTAAAATTCCACCAAAACCTAGCAGCCTCTCCGACAGACCAGTCTATCCTCTATGGCTTACGGAATAGAGGCCTCGGAAAGTGTGCAGCACAGTTGGCTCGCGAAATCCGCTTAGGAGGTGCGAGCCATTTCAATTTTGGAATAGTGAAGTTTCAGGTCGGATTTGGGAGTTTTTTAAAGCTGTACTCGAAATGGGGTAAGGTTTAAGGTCAAAGAAGCTAAGCCTCTATTTTTTACGATTTATTATGGATGTGGGTTCCGTAAAATGGACACTGACGTTGCGGCAGACCAAGGCGAAGATGGCGAGATGACCTAAATTTTGTTAGTGCTTTGTTGTAGTACAACGACAACTGAATTAACATGGCGATTTAGTTTCATTGCTGCTTCAAGTCTACGCGCGCAAACATATCAGACAATCTAGGCGTCAATGGTATGAAAAAACACACCACGTGACTTGACCGTGCATTTTTCATCGTACTGTAATGCAGCAACAGAATCAAGCCCGTAGATGGTGTGAGGTGGCTAGAGACAGAGAGAGATAGAAAACAGGAAAAGAGGTATTTCCCAACAGTGGGACACAAAAGAGGCTATGTAAAAAAAAGGTTTTATTAAGGAGTTTTTTCGGTACTTTTTTCTTCGGTATAATTTTTTTTAAGGCGGCTAAAGTTGTACTTTGACTTTTTACCAACTTTGTGAGTGTGGTTTGGACGACGGATCTGCAGAACATCTGCTTTTCAGGTGCCCCAATGGATGTCCTGCCTAATAACATTATCCGACCTACTTATCTTAAACTTCATCTCCCAGGCAAATTCCCCTCTTGTTTACATTTTAGGTAAATTCCTTTTAGACAACAATATCAAACTATAGATTAAATAAAAAAAAAGAACAGTTCTGATTTACTCAAAATTCTGACCGAGCCTTGTTTGCTTGTGATTGGCTATAGTCTTGTCTAATATTGGCGAAGTTGTACTGGACAATCAGTGCATTGAGTCCAAAAAACAGAATTGAAATGAATTGACTTTTAACCAAAGCACTAATTATACCGAAATCACTGGACGCAATTAGCATAAATTAATAATGTGTACAGTCTGTTAGCTTTTAGAATATACCTCGGGCTCTAGAGTAGGCTTCGGTTTTCGCCGAAAGCACAAGAGTGTAACACTACTTCCTGCTCAAAATGTATCTCTCCCCTCAAGTTAATACATAAAATCATATATTAGGTTCAGTTAATCTGTAAGACGATATTCATTGACTGTTAAGGTCATAGCCCACTTACACGACTCTGCTCCCACCCGGCAAGAGTGGTGTCATTCAAATATGGGCTTTAAATGTTGCTCTTTAGATGTATTTTGCGTTGGCATCGTGGATTGGCGGACAGCTCGCTGTCAGCTGTCAGCTAATTTATGATGCCAATGTAGAGTATATCTAGACAGCGGTATTTAAGGCCCATATTTGAATGGTATTGTTTTTGCCGGGTGGTAGCGGAGTCTTGTAGGTGGGCTATGACCTTTAGGCCGTACGAAGTTCGCCCGGTTAGGTCTCTCTGTTATCTACATTTAGGCTTGTCTTTCTAGTACTAAGATTTTTATGTGAATCTATTCTGAAATAAATCTATAAAGGCTTCCGGCCTTACATTATAGAAGCAGATTATACACACTACCCACAGAGAAATCTGTTGGAGAAAGAATGCTCCCACTCAAAGTATAGGAATATTAAACACATACGTACATACATAATCTCACGCCTGTATCCCAAAGGGGTTGAAAGGGGTTGGCATAGAACAGAAAATACCACTTGCCAGGATCCTGGCAGTTTACTTGCGCTACATCGACACTCATTAATTAATAGGAATATTTAAATATTATTATTATTATTAATATTTTATTTGCTCCCCATGCAAATAACGTGATATTGCTTTTCCTTGCATAAGCACGTTTTTTATGTCAAGTATTTTATCCCACTGCAGGGCATATGCCTTTGTCAAAGAGAGAGGGCTTAATCACGACGCGTACCTACCGCGGATTGGTGATTTCAAGGACAGATACTCAGAATTTCTTACGATGTATTTCTCCATGATTTAACAAGAAACACCAGCAAAACTAGCACAGAATGACCGATAATTTTGCTTGCCATTTTCCCGGACACAAGTTGGGGTGGTATTTCAATATTAATCTCGACAGAAACGCGACAGCACCTAATCCCGATGTAACACGATAATGAATCGCCCCACTGGGCTTTGTCCGTACTATACCAAATTGTAGTGGCTGGTTACAGTGGACATACATTATTTATCGCTCGCAGCCCCAACTGCCTGAGTGACCTTAAGCGATCACGAAGGTTAAGCAACATTGGGCGCATTCAGTGCATATATGGGTGACCGTTCTATGACTAAAGCTAGTGGCATTTTTTCGAGCGGTTCCGTGCTTCGCAAGGGACGTTAACCAGTTGGTTCCGGCTGCTGTCGATAGATGGCAGTCGTTAAGCCAAGTCAGCAGCCTTAGGGCTGCTTGAAACTTCTGACAGTAAGACCAGCCACTAGTCTTATAAGCCTTCACCAAACCGGAAGTGGCCCCCGTGGTAGAGTATGGCCTATACCTTCCTCAGGGAAGCGACTCGTGCCCCTCGGCGGTAGGGATATAATGGTTTTATGATGATTATGAACCATAGCACAGGGTAATATAGTTTGGAACCAGGACCAAAAAATACAACCTGTTTATCGTGAGTGTTAGGACCCGCTATGGGCTATAAAACTATTGACACTGGTAACGTTCATGATTGAAAGACTATTCTGATATTTCGTGTGATGAGGATCCGCAAAAAATATAATTTCTTCCTTTGACGGCGAACGTCTTATTGCATGAAGGCATTTAAAGCCTAGCAAAGGTTTACTTTCAATATCGACTGCCGTAACTACTCGTAAGAAACGATCGCGGATAATCCGACTGTTCACCATACACATTGGATCAAAGTAGCGCCCATTCATTCGATCTGAGCCGTCCCCATTCAAACAAACTGTCCCTCGGCGCGAATAAACCGAGATTGAAAAAAGCGCGGCCAATAAGGCCTCTATTTTCAAAACTACGCCGTGGCTTTCGGTAGTTACGTACACGTAAGCTCACGCCTGTATCCCAGAGGACCAGGATCAGAGGCTGAAGATCAGAGCTGGATTACCATTCCTCCAGCATATGCTGAGTCAGAGCCCTTTTGCATTTGCCACACCCACAGCACTCACACTGGATAACGGATCTCTCTTTTCATGCCTCCTTTGTTAATTTTTTTGTTTTGTTAATTGTTTCATTGTGTTTTGTATGTGTTGTTTGCTTTTCTTACTACTGTATTGTACTGTGTCTGCTTACTATTGTTTTTATTGCGTGTGTGTAAATGCAAATAAATGATTTATCTATCTATCTATCAGAGGGGTAGGCAGAGACCAGGGACTGCCAAATGCCACGATCCTGACAAATCACGTTCGCTTCATCGCATGCACGCACACCGGATTCCGGTACTTTTTATCTTGCCTTTTGCTAATATTTCCCCTATTTGGTCAAAGTATGTCTATCTGGGGAGTCCCTTACCGGGCCTTCCTCTCAAATTCGCTCGATATATTTGCTTCGTCATTCATTCTTCCTTCATCCTCTCCACATGTCCAAACCAACGCAACATTCTTTTTTCAATTCTAGTCACTACGTCCTCTTTCAGTCAGTGACTAGAATTCAGTTTAAAAAGTAAAAAAGCCTCCATCGATCCGGACTAGGCCCCCGTGGTGGAGTATGCCCTATACCTTCCTCAGGGAAGAGACTCGTGCCCATCGGTGTGGACATATTGGGTTCGCCACGAGGAAATCGCAGTTCTCAACTATACTCGTAAACGTAAACGCCTAGTGTGTACCCGCTCTAAATCAAAAAATTCTCTAGAAAACTCTGTCATCCAGACTTTCAAAGACGTACTGCTTGATAAAAAAAAAACAGTACCGTATTACGTACATTTCCTTTGCAGCTTAGAGAATCGTTCGCCCAATTGCTTTTTTCGCAATTTGAGCGATTCTAAGCTCTCACGAAACGAGTCGGGCGATCTCAATGAGTTAATCTATTTGGTTCGAGGAAAACGCCATGAGAGCGGTAAATGACTCGATGGGCTATCTTTCTAAGCCGACGATCATTATACGGCGTCAAATGGAACATACTCGTAACTTGAAGTTATAGTTTTGACTTACATTTGGAACTAGTATTAAAAACGTAAACATTTAGATAGGCCCCACACTAGGATACCCTGAGTCGTGGGAACCAGAAACAGCGACGTCACAAACTTGTAAACGTCCAAGACCTGGGGTTTGTCTCCAGCTGGGATTCGAATCCGGGATCTCACGCATGGTAGGCAGATGCACTAACCGATACGCCACAGAGGTTGTCTTTGTGTTAGAGGTTGACATAACACGTAACTTGAACTTAGTTTTGACTTACACTTTAAAATAGGATTTTACTATTTTTTTATTATTATTAACATAACATAACAAACATAACATTTACATACAGGCACAAACATTGCTTTTGGCCCCACACTAGGATACCCTGTGTCGTAGGAACCAGAAATAGCGACGTCACAAACTTAATAATTAATTAATTATTAATTTATTGACATTAAAATATTTCTTCAATACTATTACTCTATTCTTCCTCAGGGAAGAGACCCGTGCCCCTCGGTAGGCACAAAATGGGTTGATGATGTGTGTATGTACTATTTACTCTATAACTATCTAAATCAAATTCAATATCAATCTAAAATCTATGTTTGAAACTTATTCTGTTGCTGGATTATTGTCAACGTTCTTTGTGTTTATAATACCGCATGCTGCTTGTAAATTGCTGCGCCCTAAGTGGGTACCATGTATCAGACAATGTATTACCAAAACCACTACATGGTCGCAATAAAGTTATCAATTATAATAAGTAAGAAGGAAAAAAAAGGCGGGTAGTCAATAATATTATAGACATAACATAGAGCCGTTCAGTCGCTAATGCCGGCTACACACGTAACGATATATCGTAGCGATTAAACTGCGCAAGCCGATTTGCGCAGATTTATCCATCGTGTGTATGACAAATCGTTGCAGATTTCGTCATACACACGATTGATAAATCTGCGCAAATCGGCTTGCGCAGTTTAATCGCTACGATATATCGTTACGTGTGTAGCCGGCATTAGCTACCAACAAAGAGATCGTGGCTTCGATACCCAAAGGGGGCCTCCATACGTTTGTACAAATGGCCGCAGTCTGGGTATTTTCCATGTTTGTAATGTCCTTGCCTGGTTACCATAACACAGGGTATCCTAGTTTGGGACCAGGTCAAGTGATTGTGTTGTCTATACACTTCAATATACTATATACAAAATAACTTCTATAAGTTATTTTTATTAAAATGATACATGGTGAACCACTCGTAGCCCCGGCTGCCTGAGTGATCTTAAACGATCGCGAAGGTTAAGCAACACAGGGCGCGTTCAGTGCATGGATGGGTGACCGCCTGTGACTAACGCTAGTGGCATTTTTTCCCTGCGGTTCCTTGCTTCGCTAAGCAGTTGGTGCCGGCTGCCGTCGATTGATGGCAGTCGTTAAGCCAAGTCAGAGGCCTTAGGCTTGAAAACTTCTGGCAGTTAGACCAGCCACTAGACTTACAAGCCTCCACCAATCCGGATTAGGCCCCCGTGGTGGAGTATGGCCCATACCTTCCTCAGAGAAGAGACACGTGCCCCTCGGTGGGGACATAATGGGTTGATGATGATGATGATGATGGTGCAAAAGACATACAGACATTAGTAAATACACATAATAAAACATCGTATTGTACCTAACTCCATTAATTCGATTTCTCATTCACCCATGGAACCGTTGACTCTTTGAGAGAGATAAAACTTCTTCGCAGTAAACTCTTAGACAAACTCCACCCAAAAGTTATTTCAAGACGCTTTTGTTACAAGTGACAGTAAATATTGATGTTTAAGGCATTTTGCATAAATGTAAGCTACCAATTTACATAAGAATCACTCGTAGCCGGGCTGCCTGAGTGATCTTAAACGATCACTAATGTTAAGCAACATACGGCGCGTTCAGTCCATGGATGGGTCACCGTCTATGACTAACGCTAGTGGCATTTTTCCGAGCGATTCCGTGCTTCGCAAGGCAAGTTACGCAGTTGGTGCCGGCTGCCGTCGATAGATGGCAGTCGTTAAGCCAAGTCAGAGGCCTTAGGGCGGCTTGAAGACTTCTGACAGTAAGACCAGCTACTAGTCTTACAAGCCTCCACTAATCCGGACTTGGCCCCCATGGTGGAGTATGGTCTATACCTGCCTCAGGGAATAGACCCATGCCCCTCGGTGGGGACGTAATGGGTTGATGATGATGCTGAAGTTTGGAATAACGAATACTAATAATTATAATGGCAGCCTAGCTGGCATACTCTCAGAGAGGGTATGGCGTTAATTACAACGCGTGGCCACCATAGATTGGCAATTTCAGGTGCCGAGGTAGTGAATGCATCAGACCAGGTTTCCCCACGATGTGTTAATGCATATGCAGAGACAAAAATCGAATTGGGTTCAAATAAACCTATTGTATCAGAAGCCAAGAATTTATTTCAACGTAAAAAAATTACATTCGGTTTGTTGAATGTCAGTGTACATCGTAAGCCGCTGCCTTCAAGCGTATTTACCGTGTTAAACTAGATGGTACATTCATTTTTGTCTTACCACCATCAAAGATGAATACGACACACATAGTGTAACTTTCAAATCCGATACACATATGTTTAGCTATCAGAGTCTCTTACTAGGCTAATCCATAGCCGCACAGAGTATCCCAGCTTAGGACCAAGTCAAGTGATTGTGTGGTGTGGAAGTTGTTATTATAGGCGCATTAATATATAAGAAGGATTAGCTCTTCCGAGCTTCTTTCCTGACAAAAGACCTGTAACTGCGTTTTCCTAATTTAAGTCGGCCCAAAACCCTTTCGAAGGGCCTCGAAGTATTCCAAAACTCAGATAAAACTCTAACAATTAGGCCTAGACTCAAGTCCTGTAAGCCAAACAAGTTTTTCCTTCGTAATTCCCCGTTGGAGCAGTTCTGGCACCACAGAGCTTTGAATTTGTATAGAATTGACAGCATTACATAGATAAACTTGCTTTTTCGAGACAGAGATTAGATTAGAACTCTTTATTGTACACACCAGAAAAACAAACAAATACATTATGAGACTTCTATATTTAAGTTTTGACGTATACAATTGGTTTTATCGCTTAAAACAATCTCTTCCAGAAAATCTTGGGATGGATAGAAAAAAATGTAGAGAAAAGGTATTGTACAAAAAGTATACGAGTTTACTTATGCGAGTTTTGTGATTTTGTTTAACTATCCAAGTATAAACAAATTGAAGGTTTTTATATCATTCTTAGGTGTGAATTAAGAAGCTGTGACGAATTAATTAATTTTGTAATTTTTTAAATAAAATTTAATAATTAATAATTGAATAAATTTTATTTTATTTAACTTCTTGGCGGCCTGTATCCTGGAAACGCCTAGGAAAAGAATAATGCGCATGCTACGAGCAAAACCATTAGCAGTAGTATGCACTATGAAAGCATCCCGATGTGCAGCTCGACACTGGTGTTTATTATTTTGTTTTCGTACGATCGATATCGTACCGATGTACAAAGGCAGACTACATACATTACATTTTACTTTGTAATTAAATTAATTAAAACTTTCTTCGGTTTTCATTTTCAAATGACATGATGCAGTGTAACATATTTAAAAGCACAACACTAGATTTGATCGAGCTTACGATATATAATATTTAGTACCTGGATGACCGAGCTTTGCTCGGTATTGTAGGTTTTCACACAAAAGAAGGAACTTGAAAAAAAAAGGAAAAATTATTATCAAGTCTCGAATCAGGGTCTTCTGTTTACGGTATCGTCCTATTTCCCACTTGAGCTATGACAACCTTACAGATGGTTGGGAAAATTTCCTTCTTGTAGTGTAGCAGTTATTTCTTTGCCTTAAAACACGGTTAAAACGACGTTTTTTAAAAATGAAACCTAGTTGGATCAATTAGTTGTCCCCAAAACCCCCTGTATACAAAATTTCATGAAAATCGTTGGAGCCGTTTCCGAGATTTTGATTATATATAAATATATACAAGAATTGCTCGTTTAAAGAGATTAGACATTAATGTATTTTAGTGAAATTTCTTGAATAAATAAATAAAAAATTTTATTACATATTTGTGAAATACAAATTGGAATGTCTACTCCATTTACATTCCTAGCTCTACCCATTTCGGCTCACTCTGCAGCCTAAGCTTTAAGTCCGTATCCCTACAGTTTAAGTCCAAGGATTTAACTTAAACTATCCACTTCTTAGGTGACTGGTGTCGCTCTTGTTAACTGAATACTCTTGCCAAGTTTACTGGGCGTTTGTCACGGTGGGGCCACGACTAAGTACTCTACCTCAGACTTAAAGCGCAGTTTAGAATTTTTATTCCTCACTAAGTACATGCGTGTGTGTGTGTGCGTTTGTATGTGCTTATGAGGTAAAATATTGGTTTGTGTATAACGCTAAGCAGGCCTGTTTCACTACGCGTGTTGTGCGTACACGACATGCGGCGACCACTCCGGAGTGGCAAATAGGTAGGAATTCAGGCGCTAGAAGAGGTAAGAGTTACGCGGTAGAAAGAGAGGCAACATGTAGGTGAATATAACGTAGCTTTTTTAGCACCGTGGGATCTGAATTGCACCTAATTGTATCGCTGCTAAAGTCCCTTTTTCTTTAACCCTCAATTCACTACCTGTCAAATAGTAACATAATTCACTAGTATGGGTCCCAGGGACCCATATTTTACTTTTTTTATTTAATCATGAAAACAACCTTTTATTACTAATACTTTTATATGTATATTAAGGACAACTATAAAACGAAAAAACCTATAGTAAAGAAATAACAAAAATTGCATTATTTTACTACTAATTGAGTATCTGCAAAGACATAGCAAAATCAGCATTTTTAGCAATGCCTTACAATAATAATCACAATTTAATATTGTGGAACATGTCCGAGGTAATTTTTTAAATTACAAATAAATATTTATCAAAAAGAAACACAAACACCATCAGCCACCGTACAAAAAAATAAAACGTGCAGGGGTGCAAGTCAGTATTGCACTTCTTGTTTATTCTCAGAGTCACTACCTTCCTCTCTTAGCCATTGATTCAAAATATTCGAAGCTTCATCATCATTCACATTAACTAGCTCGGTCCAGGTCTGTTACTATCCATTTTGATTACATACAACAACAAAAACATGTTACACATAACCACATACATAAAGAAAAAACTTACATGATTCACTACTATGGGTCCAGGGGACCCATAAACATATGCTCACTCATACTTGGAAGAGTCGCACACGCACGTCCTTTAGCTAGCACGTTCGGCGCTCCACTGCATGAAGGTAATGAGAAGCACAGAAAAATTTGCGCGTAATTCAAAGAGTAATTAAAGATTACAATTCTGATATGGGTCCATGGGACCCAGGTAGTGAATTAAGGGTTAATTGATTTTACGGAGTGAATCTTCTGTACCTGTACTATTATGTATTCTGTGCTCTAAGGCTGGTTTTAGAGTCACGCTGACCACGCGTTGACCAACAGCGCTGTTATACAAAATGTATAGCTGGTCAGCGCAGAACGGTCGGCGTTTTTCTAAAACGCTTCTTAGGACGTAGTACATATTGGCCTGGTCAGCGTCGAGTGTCAGCATGACTCTAAAACCAGCCTTAACATTCTTTTTAGTTCTAAGATGACCTTGACGACCTCTGTGGCATAGCAGTAGCACATGCGAGAGGTCCCGGGTTCAAATCCCAGCTGGGGACAAACAATAAACGCCAGGCCAGGGTTTGTGATGTTGCTGTTTCTGGTTCCCGCGGCACAGGGTATCCTAGTGTGGGGCCAGAAGCAATGTCATGCCTGTATGTAAATGTTTATGCTTAAGTAACGGCCTTATTAGGTCTTAAAGATTGTTTTTTCTAATTTATTTAAGGCCTTTAGTTGTAGAATGAATGTCTCATCCTAGCAAAGAGCTTAAAGACTTAGACGAAGTGTCGTGTCAGGGTTAATGATTGCTTTTCGGGTGTGGTAAAATAATTACTCGTTCCGACTTTTTTGATAGAACAGACACAGATGATACACATACAGATATTTATACTTTGTTGCATAGCCAGGAAAAATGGATTACAAAACAAACGTAAAGTAATCGAAACTGTTGATTTTTAGCTTACCGCATAATATTGCCCTTTAACATAATTTTACCCTGTAACATTTATGAACTTGATTTCATTTTTTGATTGTAAATTTTAATTAATAATGTGACTTGTAATGAATATTACCAATCAATGATGTCTATGTTTATGTCTAATAAATATAATTAATGTTAAAAGTGAATTTATATTTGCTCCTTTTAGCACAAATTCACGAAAGAATTTAAAATTACCGCTTTCAGACCACTAAATGAACACCAACAAAAATCTGAGTAGGTTTTCAGAAACCTAAAAGTCTATTCCAGACGCTATTTGGGTATCTGTTTTTTTATTCGCCAATCCCCCTCTAACTTTGGTAAGTCAACAAATCCCCAAGCCTTGCTTTCATCGAAATGTTTGGCACATACCTAGCAGCCTTCCAATTTACCAACTTCTGTCTATCGGACCTCTGACTGTCCGGCAAAAATCTCACTTAACTCCCACGAGGACAGCTATAAAACGCACTCTTACAGTATTGCGTTAAGGTCCCTTTTAGTTCGTGTAAGAAAGGTCTTGTAGGGTGTTTTTAGGTTGCAATGGTAGGCTCTGTCAGGTTGTCGCTAATGATGTGGTTTTAGGGCTAGACCAGTTCTAAATTAGTGGGCAGGCAGGTGAAAATATATTTCTCAATTCGAGAAAAAGTCACTTTGGTACGACTCGTAGTCTAATTTTCTTTTTATAATAATTACATGTTACTAAGAAAATATTCATTAAGATTTTTCGGTTTGTCCACCGTAGGTATTTCAACAGTATTTATTATGAACTTTCAGTATTTTGATACGTACCTTCATCATCAACCCATCATGTCCCCACCGAGGGGCACGAGTCTCGTCCCTGAGGAAGGTATAGGCCATACTCCACCACGGGGGCCAAGTCCGGATTGGTGGAGGCTTGTACGACTAGTGGCTGGTCTTCATGTCAGAAGCCGCCCTAAGGCCTCTGACTTGGCTTAACGACTGCCATCTATCGACAGCAGCCGGCACCAACTGCTTAACGTGCCTTGTGAAGCACGGAACCGCTCGGAAAAATGCCACTAGCGTTAGTCATTGACGGTGACCCATCCATGGACTGAACGCGCCGTATGTTGCTTAACCTTAGTGATCACTTAAGATCACTCAGGCAGCCCAGGTTACGAGCAATTTCTACGTACCTATCCGTTATGAAAGTCAGTCTATAACACCTAATTAGGTTAGTTTGGTTTCTGTATTGAACTGCAACGTACGTAGCTTCGGAGTATTTAACTAACGGTGAAACACCCGAAGCCGTTGCAATTTCACACACCGCATAGTCTCACAAAGAGCAATTTGCAGGTTTACTCACGATGCTGTCAAACGTGATCTAGTACTGCCAACCTCTAACGAACGACGAATATCACATCAAACATATTCAAAGACCTATTTTCCGAGGGATTCGAACCAATATCAAAGCTATGAAATTGGAAACATTGCAAATTCATTTGTCCTCCACAGGGTGTAACCGATTCCAATTTCTGTCGATATATATTTACATACAGGGTCATACATTGCTCCTGGGCTCACACTAGGATACCCTGTGTCATGAGAACCAGAAACATTCACATCACAAACATGTCCAAGACCTGGCCTTTTTTATGTCCCCAACCGGAATTTGAACCCGGGTACAAGTACATGGCGTCGTTGCTCTTGGAAAAACTGACAAACGTATAATGTTAACTATTTAGGAGAAATAAAAAACTTAATAATTTCATAACTACGCCGCCTCTTTTTATTCAATAAATACTTAGCTTATATTTACATTTTAAGTTTTAAGCTAGCTAGCACAAAATGCGCTTTACATGCGCGTCGAGCTGAGAAAATACTACCAAAACATAAAAAAACAAAATTTTCCAAAAAAAAATCTGTTAGATTTTCCAGGTGCAGCGACGATGGACATTTGACAATAAATATAGGTAAGTACATTGACATTCGACAAACATAATGTAAATTCTTTGCGTTGAAATAATAATACAAGTAGTTGATTAACGGAATCCGAAACGAAACACAACACTCCAGAACCAAGATTGACAATTTCGGACCTGCAACCGCTAATTTAAGAACTAGAATCGACAGGAAGGGCGCAGGACTAGAGCGCAGAAAAGCAAGACACATAACGATCTTGAATATGTAAATAGTTCTTAGTGATTGGTGAGTGTATTATTTATTTTATTTATAAAACTATTGTTAGTAATTATTGACCCCTCCACCAATCCGGACTCCTCCACCAATCCGGACTTGGCCCCCGTGGTGGAGTATGGCCTATACCTTCCTCAAGGAAGAGACCCGTGCCCCTCGGTGGGGATATAATGGGTTGATGATGATGATGATGATTGACCCCTAGGTCTTGGATGTTTACATGTTTGTGCTGTCGCTGTTTCTGGGACCCACGACGCAGCGTATCCTAGTGTGAGGCCAGAAGCAATGTATGTGCCTGTATGTAAATGTTTACCTTTATGTTTTGTTGTTATGGTGAGCCGATTGGTCAAAAAAAAACTAAAAGTTAATTCATAAAATCCTCTAGAAAACTCTGCCATCCAGACTTTCAAAGACACTGTTTGAAGAAAAAGTAATGTCATTTTCAACTATTTTGTACCTGCGTAATCTTTTTTTTTATTTACAACAAAGTATTCTCTATCTATCTATATATTTCCTTTGCAGCTTAGAGATTCGTTCACCCAATTGCTTTTTGGCCATTTGAGCGATTGAAAGCTGTTACGGAACGGGACGGGCAATCTCAATTAGTTAATCTATTTGATACGAGGAAACGCCATGGCGGCGGTAAATAGTTCGATATTGGCTGCCTTGCGAAGCCATAGCGATCATGCTACGGCTGCAAATGGAACATAACTTGAACTTGATTTGAACTTAGCTCGTCAGAGACGAGCAACCAACGTCGCGAGCTCCGTCTCTGCTCACCATGATTAAGCCCACCTTTCACTACACGCAACGCGAGCCGAGCCCCGAGCCGTACCCATTCGTGGACAAATCCGTCATCGTCCGCACTGTACACGAGCGCCGAGCTGCTTACTACTTTATCTCCAGACGACGAGCGCCGCGCTGGGCACTGGACTAGACATTCCCTTCCAACTGTTATAAACATTCCAGACGGACATACTTCGGCCAAATAGGGGTTGGTTATTCTATAAAAAGTACTAGGAACCGATGTGCGTGCATGCAACGACTAATGGATCTGTCAGGATCATGGTAAGTGGCACTAACGCATAGTAGTACAACGACAACTGTATGAACATGGTGATTTAGTTTCATTGCCGCTTCGAGTCAACGCGAACCAACGCAATAATTCTAGGCGTCAATGGTATGAAAAAAATGTCATGTGACCCAACTGAGTAACTGTCATCGTACTATAATCAGCTCAGGTCTCTACCTACCCCTCGAGAATACCGGCGTGACTATAGCTAATGTTTTTATTTTTATTATTAACATTGCTAGTCCAAACGTTTCAGAAATGTCGAGTTTATTTAAGTGAACTCTGGCTGGCTTGCACCACCGACTGAAATTCATTTAACTCTAGGTTAAACAGAATTTTGACAGATAAAGTATGGCGGAACTATCAAACCGCAGCCTTCGGCCGGCGAACTCTGGACGCGCTCGGGCCGGTCCTGCAAAACTGGCTCGAGCGGCCGCACGGTCTCCTCTCTTTCAGACTGGTGCAGGTGCTGTCCGGGCACGGATGCTTCGGATCGTACCTGCACCGGATCGGGAGAGAGGAGAGCCCGGGTGCCACGGCTGCGGCGCGGCGGACGACACGGCGCAGCACACCCTTGAGATGGGCCCGTCGCTGTCCGAGCGGCGCCGCAGTCTTGTCGCCGTGGTTGGGTCGGACCTCTCGCTTCCCGGAGTGGTAAATGCCATGCTGGGGAGCGAGGAGGCGTGGACGGCGGTCGCCTCCTTCTGTGAGGACGTGATGTCACAGAAGGAGGAGGCGGAGCGTGCGCGGGAGAACGATCCTCTCGCGCAGCTGCACCACCGACGAAGGAGGGGCAGGAGAGGGCGGATACCCAACCGCCCCCTCTCGCCCCATGGTGATGAGCAGCTCGCCCGCATTGCACTGCTCATCACCGCGCCGTACGAGGACGACCGTGCGCTCCCGGTCGTCCTCGGGCGCCTCCCCGTGAAGGGAGGGGCGCCAGGGGCCCGCCGCGTCTAGGCGGGCAATCGCCGGCGGGGGACTGGAAGAAGTGCCAGATTCCCAGACCCCCGCCACCAAGGCGAAGAGGGAGTGCCGCTGGGTTGTTTAGTGGGTATACCGGGAACCACTTCCCGGGGAGGCTCACATACTCCTTCCGTCCCCCAACGGGAGGAGATGCGTAACGCATTTTTCCCAGCGTGAAAATTGCGGAACTATCAAAATTCTGTTTAAGTCGGGGTTAAATGGATTTTAGTCGGTGGTGCAAGCGGGCTTAAGTATGTGCCAAGCCCGCTATTTTGTATCGAAATTCTCAGGCAAGATGGTGGCGCTAGATGAGGCTGCGTTTTCCGGCGGTGTAGCGGTGTGGTTTTCATGGACTGTATGTATCGTGTTGAATAAACGTAGCTGCAAACGTGTACTAGCGAAGAAGGTATTCTAATGTTAATTTTTAGACACAAGTAAAATGGAATAAAATGAAATGAAGTGAAATGAAAATAAATAAAATCACATTAATTTAAATGAAATTAAATGAATATAATGTAATTAAATGAAATTGAATTAAATTTCTTTTTATATTTAAGTTATATTTATTTTTATTTGTAGTAAGTTGATTATTAATATTAAACATTATAAATGCTAATTATTCCTGGAGACTGGCTTATAGAATTCTAGCCATTCAAATGTATAGGACAGGCTATGGAAAGGCCTATGCTCGGAATTTCTCTTCGAGCCCGAATCAGAAATGATGAGATCCGTAGACAAACGAAACTCGTCGACATAGCACAGCGGATGAGTACGTTGAAGTGGCAGTGGGCGAGGCACATAGCGAGCAGAACTGATGGCCGATGGGGCCGAAAAGTTCTCGAATGGAGACCACATATCGGCAAGCGCATCGTAGGATGACCAGCCGCAAGATGGAAAGAACATCTCATCCAAGTGGCAGGAAGACGCCGGATGCAAGCCGCTTCCAAACGGTCTTATTGGAAGTCCATGGAGTGGACTTATTGTGGCCGAATGATGATGATGAAATGTCTATGATTATGGTTCCACCTGATTTCAGTCACGGCTCCTAGTTTAACTCCTAATTTGGTGGCGTTGGTGCGCTCGCTTATGGCTCGCATAGGCAACCTTTTTTCATAAAGACTCTGCCACATTGCAGACATGTAAGCACACCATCTCAAAGTAATAATGATTAACCCCAGCTTGTGGACGGGCTTTACAGGCTTCTAATAAATAGTTTTATGGATCCTCATACTTAACTTTTTGTCGTAAGAGTCTGACTAGGTTTCGGTCTGATTCGTAGAGCTTAATCATGGTGAGCAGAGACGGAGCTCGCGTCGTCGGTTCCTCTCTGTCTCTCTTCGCGTCCAGCTCAGATCGCCTCATCATCAACCCATTATGTCCCCACCGAGGGGCACGGGTCTCTTCCCTGAGGAAGGTTTAGGCCGATCTCCACCACTAGGGCGAAGTCCAGATTGGTGGAGGCTTGTAAGTTTAGTGGCTGGTCCTATCAGAAGTTTTCAAGCCGCCCTAAGGCCTCTGACTTGGCTTAACGAGTGCCGTCTATCGACGGCAGCTGGCACCAACTGCTTAACGTGCCTTGCAAAGCACGGAACCGCTCGGAAAAACGCCACTATCGTTAGTCATAGACGGTCACCTATCCATGCACTGAACGCGCCTACGTACGCACCCTGCTTAACCTTGGTGATTGCTTAAGACCACTCAGGCGGCCGGGGCTACGAGAGATCACCTAAGAGCTGTAAAAATGCCTTTTAAATACCTAGAAACACTCCAACCTTCCGGTACCCTTTGACATCGACGATACGCATCGTCAGTCTCTTTGCAGAGCGAACTCGCCTGTGGGCTTATTTGGTATGCATAGTATGAATTGAAATGTCACTGATATCTGTCGTCCGTATCCAAGGCATACAATGTGCTTCCGGAATAAACCTGAAAGATCATTTTGTTAGATTTTTACTTATTGGTTCTATTTTGTAATTAGTCCAGTTAACACGTAACTTAACACTAGCTGTGTTAACCTAGTAGGTAAAATAAATGACTCGGAAGCGACAGACCTAGGTGCAGGCTTATGTTCAAAGTTACATTGTACTCGTACATCTGCGTATTCGTTGTAGTAGTATACATGCACTCATCTTCTTTTTCTTATATATAATGCCGGCGCCAGACCTAGCTTCACATATTTGAACACATCTTTGAACACATCTTTGAAGACTTTGCAAAGACTTGAACACATATTGGCGCAACCTGCCAGACATGCTTCACAAACACTTCTCCCCACAGTATGAAACTTAGAACGCTTTGATGTGCGCTAAAAAACCGACACCGCATGGCAAAGCGCAAATGTTTCTTCAAACTTTGCAAAAGTCTTCAAAGATGTGTTCAAAGATGTGTTCAAAGATGTGTTCAAAGATGTGTTCAAATATGTGAAGCTAGGTCTGGCGCCGGCATAAATGTGTATTGCTGTTCGTTATTCTCACTAAAACTCGAGAACGGCTGGACTGCTTTAAGCAACAAGGCCCCCAATTGTACTGTATCTTTGTAAATATTTTGTATATGTTTTTCCTGGTAAAATAGAACCGTTTTCCACCCCAAAGGGAAGAAACCGATTATTTTAGGTCGTGCCGAGGCTTGACCTTTCGGAGATTAACCTTCATTACTTTACCTCAATGCAGTGTTCTAGAGCTTCATACTTACGTCTGATAGCGTGTAGAGAGGCGACGCAGGGCGCGGGA
The DNA here is from genome assembly GCA_947310845.1 of Yponomeuta plumbellus. Classification (NCBI taxonomy): domain Eukaryota; kingdom Metazoa; phylum Arthropoda; class Insecta; order Lepidoptera; family Yponomeutidae; genus Yponomeuta; species Yponomeuta plumbellus. Next base: position 3,216,400 of record OX371203.1, read on the forward strand.
TGCGGCGCGGGGCGGGAGCTCCCCGCGCCCCGCGCCTCGCGAGTCGGCGGCGCGCGCGACGCAGCGAGCTTTTACAGTACTAGTCTCGAAAAGCCGGCAAGGCCCTTACTCCAGGTCAAGCCTCGGCACGACCTAAAATAATCGTTTTCTTCCCTTTGGGGTGGAAAACGGTTCTATTTTAGTCCGTTGCCTTCGGCTTGACCTTTCGGAGACGTGCTCTACCATCTGCCGGCGCCTCAAGCGTACTGTGACTTTTCTAGCAAGGTAAGGTGTTTCCAAGAAAATGACAGCGAATATAAATGTACTCAAATCAGACTTTAATAGCATTATCGTCCTTATTGCTAAGCAATACAGTCTGAGAACCCGCATAAAATAAAATTTAAGCATTTTAAGTTTAAGATTACTTATAATTATAATCACAGCCGCTGGTAATTCAAGAAATACTTTATTATTAATTATAATTATAATCACAGCTGCTGGTAGCGAGATCAGGTAACTTAATAAGTAAGATGATGTACGAAAATAAACTCAAATAACATTAAACGATCTGTTTAAAGCGTTGCCACTAGAAGATCGGGGACAATCTACAGTTCTACAATAATGCTTGAAAAAATTACTGGAGCCCCGCCAGTTACCTCTAGACAGAATCCTATCTAGTGGGACATCATTTTCAAAATCACTCGATGCCACAGCTGACCGTATGGACCCCGGACTACAATCAATTCCCAAGTCCTGAAAAGCAGTTTCAAGCCAACCGGCGATTATCGTTCTAGATGCAGCCTTTACTTTTCCCCGAGTAGTAATAAATAAATTACCCTTCCTCCTCTCCGAAGAGCATTCAATCAAGCCTTTTACCCATCTGACCAAATCCAAAGAAGAATCTCCCGAAGGCATCAACTCCCAACTTGACTGTCGAGTTTTGATACCATCAGTCTTTGATCCAAAAGCCGGCCAGAATCGGATTGATTCCTCTAAAATCTAGCGATGTTGTTCATCTATTCTGAGGAGAGTTAGATCGTGAACTCTTCGTCCAGATGCCAATAATAAAAGAAGAGCTACATGACGTGACACTTGAAAGATACTATTCGACGACGGGGCATTCCTCTTTAACCATTCTATAAGATCCTGTACATTCCATATTGTGGGGGCAGATGATGAAGCAGAACGCTTGGATAGACCTATCCCCTTCAGCATTACAGTTACCAGGGGATGTGAAGAAAGACGACTTTCCTGAGATGGATCAGCCAAGGATACTATCACTGATTTATGTTCTAATATTGTAGCATAAGCCAAGTTTCTTTCTTTAGCCAGGTACCCTAAGTAAGACGACAAGTCCAGTGGGCGAGGCTGGCTAGGATTTACCCCATTCTTTTTTCCCCACGAGACCCACTGTTTCCAGGCTGACCCATAAGTCTTCCATGTAGAATCCCGCCAAGCAGACTGCAACAGATTTACGTAGTCAGGCTTCAAACAAGACACTAACACGCCCCACCCCGTACCTTCCAAACCTCTAAATGCAGATCCTCTACCTTCTCCAGACAGCGATTGGATGACAGGTCGATCAAGTGATGACTCAGGTCTCGAATCTCGAAGGGGGCCTCTAAGGCTCTGCGTTTAGGAGCTCCTCTCCAAAAAGCTTTCTCCCATCGGGGCACCACCACTAGAAAAACCCCTGATGCCCTGAAGAGATGCTGGAGAACCTTGGGAATTAAAGGAGGGGGTAGAAAGACCCAAGCCAGGTTGAAATGCCACTCCTGACTGAACGCGTTTATGAATCTCGCCTCTGAGTCCCTTGCATCCATCGTCACATAGCAGGGAACTACTCTGGACTGGTGAGTAGTGAAGAGGTCGATTTGAGGCATTCCCCACTTCATGAAAACAAGAGTTGTTATCGAGTCGCTCAGATGCCAATCTGGAAGAGCCATTGACCTGGACAGTCGATCTGCTACTGTGTTGTACCTGCCTGGTATATAGAAGGACTTATAATTAATAATAAAGGAATTATATAGAAGGAATTATAATTAATAATAAAGTAAACAAGTGGTAAACTTACCATTTATTCGAATAACATCCAAATTCCGAACGTTACAGCAACGTTTAACCAGAACACTAAAACATAACACTACACATCGGTTCGGTAATAACAGCGTACTGTCAAAGCTCGCTGCGTCGCGCGCGCCGCCGACTCGAGAGGCGCGGGGCGCGGGGAGCTCCCGCCCCGCGCCGCATCCCGCGCCCTGCGTCGCATCTCTACACGCTATCAGACGTAAGTATGAAGCTCTAGAACACTGCATTGAGGTAAAGTAATGAAGGTTAATCTCCGAAAGGTCAAGCCGAAGGCACCGGACTAAAATAAAGAATATTCTTAAGATAATATTATTGCTTCCACCAATTCGGACTAGGCCCCCGTGGTGGAGTATGGCCTATACCTTCCTCATGGAAGAGACCCGTGCCCCACGGTGGGGACAAAACAGGGTTGATGATGAGGAAGATTATCTTTATTGCTCAACCAGAATTCAGAATCATTGAAGTGTCCTTCTATCTAAGTAATTGTAAGCAATTAAGTTGTAGTTATTTTTTGTACGGTTTCTTGTGACGTCGGTTGAAGAATCATCCAGGATACGTCTACCAAGGTTTAACGTTGCACAGAATACTGTTGCTTAACCTCGGCGATATTTCACCCTGGTAGAGAGCTTCATCATAAGCTAAGCACTAACATTACACGGGGCTAATTCTAAAATAGAGGATGTGTTAGCAAAGGGAATTAAGATTAAAAGTATACGAACCCGGCATAAGTGCACACAACGACTAATGAATGTCGATGAAGCGAAAGTAATTTGTAAAGATCGTTGCGTGAACTTATCTCTGTCTACCCCTCTGGGATATAGGCGTGAACTTATTTATAATAATATAAATTATAAATACTTCTAAAATGCGCAAATTCTGACAATAACAACAATTTATTGTTATTGTCAGAAATTGCAATAACAACAAACTGTTGTTATTGACAATTTTGTGAGGCCGAAGTCTAAGCTCCGTGAGCGGGGCAAGAGGAACCTTGCCGAGGCAAAGCCCAAGGCCGAGCTCCGTTCATGCTGAGGCCGAAGGCCAAGACCATACGTCACGCAACCATCGTCTCACTCGTCAAATTCCAATCGGGTATCTTGCGAGGCCCTAATGAATTTTGCATTGGTCCAGTAGAGTAGGTATTTGATAATTACATGTATATTGTATATTTGTATATGTAATTAAAAAAAACATAAAAATATTTCATTTTTACACTGTCAAAATGCACTATTGCGCATTTTAAAATGACCTTGTATGTATCTCTGACCTCCCTGGCGAAGGGGTAGTGCATCTGCCTACTATACCAGAAGTCCCTGCTCGAATCCCGGCTGGCAACAACAAAAAGTCCTAGGTCTTGGATGTTTACATGTTTGTGATGTCGCTGTTTCGGGTTCCCACCACACAGGGTATCTTAGTGTGGGGCCAGAAGCAGTGTATGTAAATGTTCATGTTTATTTGCGCAGACTTAGAGCGGGTACACACTAGGCGTTTTGAAGCGCGCGCTTTTGTAACGCTTACTGCGCCTTTGCATGTGCACACTTCAATCAGACCTCATAGTTCTTACAACGCGCGTTGTGCGAGTGTGTACCCGCTCTAAGTCTGCGCAAATAAACATGAACATTTACATACACTGCTTCTGGCCCCACACTAAGATACCCTGTGTGGTGGGAACCCGAAACAGCGACATCACAAACGCACAAACACAGTAAGCGTTACAAAAGCGCGCGCTTCAAAACGCCTAGTGTGTACCCGCGCTAACTCTGGCACCAGCACGACTTTTTGCGTAGCCGGTTATTTCTTTTTAAACTTCTGTATGTTGTGTTAGTAAAAGGGCTCTCTGCAAATGTCCAAAGTTAAAGCGGTCTCTAGTGGACAACAACCAAAAGTTAAATTGTGTAGGATTTTGGTCCGACGTTAGTTTTCTGATTGCCAGCCTCGTTTTAGTAGCGGCTTAATTAAGTTTGGCTTTTTGTGAAAACATTAGAAAACTTTCCAGCTTACCTGCATTGTTACTTCACTTATACAGAACGTAACACTATATTCTATCGGGAATAAATTTTTACAGCTGTTATTTAAACAATACAGAAGTTATCATGATCAGTTGAAAAATTTAATAGGCAGTCATTTAATTTTGCGGCGGTTAGTAAATTAGTGATTCAGTAAAACATAAGCAGTACTTAAGTAATAAAAATATTGGTCTGTTATTTTCATCAATCAATGTCAGTGCAAAAATTACTCAAGTACTTTAATAAATTAATGAGCAGTAAAACGGTTGGGATGGGCAGTTCGAAAATAAGTTTGTCAATTCACAGTGAGCGGACGTCACTTTGATTGAAAAGAGAGGTAAACTTTCGGGAGTTTACGCGTTTGTATTTTTTGAGTTGGTAGGTATATTTAATGTTTTTGTATCCTAATTTTAACATGTACCCTAATGCCAAATTATAAATACTTAGGTACAGATTGCGCTGATTCATGTGACTATTAACATGTATCTTAGTTTTTGTATCCTAATTTTAACATGTATCCTAATGCCAAATTATAAATACTTACAGATTGTCGTAATATTCTTTAGTTTTACTCTCCGACCATGTATAACATAAGGGTGTTCAATGTTTATGTTCAGCATTTAATGTGAAGAAGGAAAAAAAATATGATACATAGTTAGTATGGTTATGCTTCATATTTATTCCCTTCTTGACATTCAATGCTGAAATACACAAGGAATACATTTTACCGCCTCATCGTTTATAGAACTGCTTAAAATACAATTTATTACTAACCAATTACGATTTTTTAACTTTACGCGCCTAAACGCTCAGTTCAACTATTCCACTGCTCAGTATTTATTGAACTGCCCGTTTATTTTATTTTATGACTCATTTTTATTCAGTGTACTGCTCAGTTTTTACTGCTAAACTAGTTTACAAACATGCGTTTTTTATTTTTTTACCTACCATAACTCAAATATTAAACTGCCGCTTTAATTCTATGCCCATTATATCACAGAAAGTTAATGGTCAGATTCAAACAAAATTTAATTGATATTTTTTTCTTACTAGTGGCCTTTTTGTAAGAACGCGATTCCTCTTATGTCAGTCTACGACTATTTTATTTAATCCGACATCTACAGAGTCCGTATTCTTGGACTGCTTTGGGGAGTTGAGTTTTTGTAAGTGGGACCGATAAATTTTTAGTTAGTTTAAGTTTCAGTTATAAGCTTTCAGGCATCCGCTGAGAACCAGCGCCGTATGGCTCTAAGGCTCTAATTATATGCGTCCGCGCGACCGAGCGTCCCGGCCGCTACACCACGAAATTACAAGCAATTGTGTGTAACGATTTATTTAAATAGCGGCGCGGTCGCGCCTTCGAGCGGGGTAGTCGCGCGGCTTGCCGTTCTCACAAACAACAAAAGAGCGTCTCGTCCGCTTCAAATGCACCGATACAAGTGAACACGTTGAAACTCGTACGAGCTTCCGGGCCGCGCGACTATGCCGTTCGAAGGCGCGACCGCGCCTTCTTCGCCGCTATTTAAATAAATCGTTACACACAATGTGGAGTGTCCGTATAGTTGGCATTCACATGGTCGATTTCAGTAATTTCTAGTATGTCACAGAACTGTGTATTAATAGTGCCTAATAGTGCTACATGGCACAATTAGCTAGGAAAAATATTTCCCGAGATATTAAGGCGACTCACTGAGGCAGCCAACTAGACGTCTAGTTAGCAGACACATCACGAACGACTGTATAAAGAGTTATGATTTGTATGCCAGATAATTGTGCGCTAATAGTGCTCCCTACATCCTACAATTTTTGTTCTCACGGTTTAACTGTAAAATCAAATGTGGCCGAGTTGTTTAAGAAAAACCATTTAAAAAAAAAAAAACATATTTCGAATATACGCAGTAGTCTGATTAAGTCTACTTTTTGAATTTACACTCCCAGTGACCCCCCCGAGGGACCTACGAAAAAAATCCAAGAACTGATTATTCACGGGTCAAAATCTATAATGACTGAACTAATATAGTACTTTGTGTTCCCGACTCGAAAGCACAGAATCGCTCGAATGAATGACGCGAGAAATTTTTTTCTCTGATCTGTGACGCGAGCGAGCGATTGAACGACAAAACGGGGGCCGACAGTTGTGCACCGCTGCACGCTTCGTCTGTCTGCAATCAGTAATGAAATGGAGTAAATAATTTTTTTTTTCATTTTTGATCAAGTAATTTTAACAAGTCTAAAATACCTTGTTATAATGCTTCAAATAGATTTATTATAAATATAATATTTACAGTAAGGGTTAATTGATTGCCAGTCACAAAATAAAACATAAAATAAGACATTTTTACCGTGATGAACGACATTTTTATAAAGTTACAGTCATTACTACACTAAAATTTATAAAATGAGAAAATAAATTAAGTTAAGATTGTTTCTACTAACAATCACAATATAAAAAAAACAAGATTTTTTTCGTCGAAAATATATTTTTTTAAGTTACTCTCTTTTTGTTTTTACAACAGACTGGGTTCAATGGACTTTTGTGCAAGTTTATCTGGCACGAACTATAGTTAGATCAATAAAATTAAACGCCCCCGAAAGCATCTGCCTACCAAATTTCGTGAAAATCGTTGGAGCCGTTTCCGAGATTCTGATTATATTTAAATATATATACAAGAATTGCTCGTTTAAAGAGATAAGATAGATAGATAATGGCAAAGAAAGTAACAAAGAAACTCCACATTTATTCTTTTCATAATCAACTGCAACTGACGTCACGAGCTCCTTCTCTGCACACCATGCTTCACCATCATCAACCCATTATGTCCCCACTGAGGGGAAAGGGTCTCTTCCGTAAGGAAGGTATAGGCCATACTCCACCACAGGGGCCTAGTCCGGATTGGTGGAGGCTTGTAAGACTGGTCTTACTGTCAGAAGTTTTCAAGCTGCCCTAAGGCCTCTGACTTGGCTTAACCACTGCCATCCATCAACAGCAGACGTTACCAACAGCTTAACGTGCTTTGCGAAGCACAGCACCGTTAGGAAAAATGCAACTAGCGTTAGTCATAGAACGGTCATCCATCCATGCACTGAACGTGCCTTATGTTGCTTATGTTGTTGGGTTCCATATTTGCGAGCGTTTTAAACATAAACATAAACATTTACATACTGGCACATACATTGCTTCTGGCCCCACACTAGGATACCCTGTGTCGTGGGAACCAGAAACAGCGACGTCACAAACATGAAACATCCAAGACCTGGGTTTCTTTTTTTTTGTCCCCAGCTGGGATTCGAACCCGGGACCTCTTGGATGGTAGTCAGATGCGCTAACCGCTGCGCCACAAAGGAAATTGGTTTGAAATTGGATTTTAAGGACACTGGCTCTCTCTCTTATCTCGAAAAACATTTTTGAAATAAAGAAGCATACTTTTCTCTAATTTAATTTCCATTTTAAGGCCACGTGTTGGTTTGCAAATTTTAATTTCCTTTGTCGTTATTACGCCTCATACTCTTTACGGGCTCCTGAGTCCGCAGTGGGGGACTTGAACAAGAATTGTTTTAATCTCATTTGAGAGGTCGTGTCCAAAGGAAAGTATCTCTTTTTCCCCTGCGGCTAAAACTTTTTAAAATGTGGCGTAGCAACTTGTACCTTGATACTTGCACTGGATGTGACAAAGAAATTTGGCTCTAGCTATGACGTCACAAGGTGCACGTGAGGCCTTATGAGTGAAAAATACATATTTGTCCGAAACAGACCCTGTTAGAGCTCTAGCGTATTACTAATTATTAAGAAAATAAAAAAATATATATAAATAAACTCACGCCCGTTATCCCCGAGGGGGTAGGCAGAGACATCAATCACTAGAACTGGGCCCATGTTTTAATTACTAATTACTAGTAATGCTATATTTAGGTTTACAAAAATAAACAGCGTCTTCGCCACAGGAAACTGTTATAAAATTTTATATGTAGTAAAGACAAATAAAGTTAAACACAATGACATAACATAACATAACATTTACATACAGGCACATACATTGCTTCTGGTTCTACAGTAGGATACCCTGTGTCGTGGGAACCAGAAACAGCGACGTCACAAACATGTAAACATCCAAGACCTGGGTTTTTTTTTTGTCCCCAGCCGGGATTCGAACCCGGGACCTCTCGCTTGGTAGCCAGATGCGCTAACCGCTGCGCCACGGAGGTCGTCAAATGACAGTGTTAGATAACTAGATAAATAGATAACACTAATTTATTTCCCAACCAGGATACAGAATTATTGAAGTGTTGAGTGTAATTTTTATGTCTACACCTTCGGAGGTGGAGAATGAAACTCTTCAATAGACAGCAGCAAATAAAACCTGATGAGTCATTTGAGATGAATGAGAGGTCATCATCATCATCAACCTATTATGTCCCCACCAAGGGGCACGGGTCTCTTCCCTGAGGAAGGTATAGGTCGTACTCCACCACGGGGGCCAAGTCCGGATTGGTGGAGGCTTGTAAGACTAGTGGCTGGTCTTACTGTCAGAAGTTTTCAAGCCGCCCTAAGGCTTAATGACGGCATGCGAACATCACCCGTTTACGAGCAAGGGTGCTTGAAGGACTACGCCGACTGTAGGTATACAATAGGCTATTTGACAAATTTCTGAAAGCCGTCTCATATTTCTTGTTGGTATTCATAGAGTCCTCAGAAAGTGGTCACTTGAAATTCTTTCGTATATTTCTTCTAAAAAAGGCAAACCAAAATTTACTTTTGAAATAAGCCGCCAAAACGCTATCTTGGGCAATATGGCGTCGCATAGGTTTATGACGTCACTGGTCAATAAACAAACCTCAGAATAAGTCCTTATTCTGAGAAACAAAGCAATTAACTTAAGAACGATATGAATGACAGACGCCATTTTCCGTAAACTGTGACGTCATCAAATAATCAGCCAATCTAAGCCGTTTTAGATACAATGGCTGCAGATACATAATTATTAAATTTTATATCGTGTTTTTTTTATAAATAATATTTTTTATGAATGCTTAGAGCGGTTTTAAAACTCATAATTTATAAGAATACGTATAGATTATTAGTAGTCAGCGTCGCAAATTTCTGGGCCGCAACTGTAGGTATAGTAAAGACTCAAAAAATTGTTTTGCCATTGACACCCTAAGAAGAAGACGTATAAATAATATTGTTTTTTCACAAAGTCAAATAGCCTATTTGGGATAGTTAGACTATCCCTTGGGACCAACTCAATTTAGTCTGCATAAGTTGGCGTCCGGGGTAATTTTGCAAGACATTAGCCTGCAAATGGGGTAGCCGCTGCTGTTAACAAAGCTTTTTCGACCAAGTAAATAGTGTTTTTCTACTTAACTACCAAGACAGAGATCGTGGGTTCAATTCCCACTGGGGCCATCGTACTTGTACAAAAGCCTGGGCGTATTTATATGAATAAGAATACATTTTATTTCAAATAGTTACACAGAGTCACTATTACAGTTACACTAGGCTAAAATTACAAAAAAAAACCGAGTTGGCCTCCGTTGCCGAACTAGGTTAAAACCTGTATTTCAGCAAGCAGCGCCTTCCCCACTGAAAACAATTTGTAACAATGACGGAAGATTAATTAAAGTAAAATAAATTTTAAATGTGAGTGCTGGTGTAGTCCTCTCGGTGTGTCGATTGTGTATGTGAATGTATGCGTGTGAGAGGGTAAGTGAGATAGTGTAAGTTTGAGAAAATGAATGAATGAATGAAAATTCTTTATTGCACAAGAAAAGATCTGCGCAAGGCGAGGTTAATACTAAAGAGTATTTTCTTCCAGCTAACCACGGGTGATGTGGAAAGAAAGGAAAGGAGTAGTGCTAGAGAAGTCCAAGTAAAATGGAAAAGATATATTACTTACTTACAGATTACCATTGATGTATAATATCAATATTTTAATACATAAACTTCTAATACAGAAATCAGAAATCAAAAATGTATTTCAACGTAAAGAATTTACATTCTGTTTATTGAATGTCAATGTACATACAGTTATGTATAATGTTAGCCGCTGCCGGGGCTTTCTGTAGTGGAGAAAAAGGCAGCGAAAAAAAACTCCACTCTGACCTAAAATCACCTTAAAGCTAATACAAATTAGGTATGAGTCTTCGTATACATGTTTGTTCTGTCCTTGCCTGGTTACGATAATGCAGATATCCTAATTTGGGACCAAGGCCTCAATTCTGTTACTGCATTATAGTTCAATGACAGTTACGTGGTCGGGTCACGTGACATGGTTTTAGTTCCATTGACGCCTAGAATTATTGATACACGTGCTCGCGTTGAGCTCAAGCGGCAATGAAACTGAATTGCCATAATTATTCAGTTGTCATTGTACTACAATGCATTAGCAGAATCTACACCCAGGTCAAAAGATTGCGTTTTGTGGAAGTCATCATTATCATCATCATCTTTCAACCACAAGAAGTCCACTGCTGGACATAGGCCTCCTTCATGGATTTCCAAAAAGACCGGTTGGAAGCGGCTTGCATCCAGCGTCTTCCCGCCACTTGGATGAGATCGTCTGTCCAACTTGTGGCTGGTCGTCCTACGCTGCGGTTACCAACGTGTGGTCTCCATTCAAGAACTTTTCGGCGCCATCGGCCATTAGGTCTGCGTGCTATTTGCCCCGCCCACTTCCTCTCCAACTTACTCATCCGGTGGGCTATGTTGACGACAATTTGTGGAAGTAATTATTATTCGTAGAGTTCGAACCACGCATGTACCAATGACTTTTAGTTACGTACATTTGTTTGTACAGCAACACCATTCGCTGATAAATTGTGCCCGGATAACGGCGACAGGCTTGCCACTTGTCACGTTTGGGACCTATAAACTCGGCAAAACGTGGGTCCAGTTCTAGAGACTGGTGCCTCTGCCTACCCCTTCGGGGATAACGGGCGTGAGTTTTTTTTTTTATTATTATTATTTCGAACTTTCAGCCGTCGGAAAGCTAAAGTCTTCATGTAACTAATTTCAGGCTTTGTATCTCCAAAACATGTGTGTCTAAGTAAGTGTAACTAGTTGTAAAACTGAAAAAACCTTGAACGATCAGCAAAAAAGCTGATTAAATCATAACATTATGCAAGATTAACTGCGAATCGCTCGTAGCCCCGGCTGCCTGAGTGATCTTAAATGACCACGAAAGTTAAGCAACATAGGGCGCGATTAGTGCATGGATGGGTGACCGTCTATGACTAACGCTAGTGGCATTTTTCCGAGCGGTTCTATGTTTCGCAAGCCAAGTTAAGCAGTTGATGCCGGCTCCCGTCGATAGATGGCAGTCGTTAAGCCAAGTCAGAGGCCTTAGGGCGCCTTGAAATCTTCTGACTGTAAAACCAGCTTCTAGTCTTACAAGCCTCCACCAATCCGGACTTGGCCACGTGGTGACGTATCCCCTATACCTTCCTCAGGGAAGAGACCCGTTCCCCTTAGTGGGAATATAATGAGCTTATCATCATGAACGAACTAATGGAAATAATGAAGCAAAAAAAAATAGAAAAAAAAAAACTGTCACTTTCAAAGTCAAATAAGGACAAAGCAAAAAGTATTATACCGACGCTACGTAAATCGAAACGGCCTATTAGCCTAATTGAGTTCGGTGACAAAAAACGCCTTAATACTACATTTCTAAATCACAGCCTTAGAGCTGGAATTGCGTCGTAAAAGACCTCTGGGGATTAAAATAAATTAACAGAAGAAGAGACTGTAAGAAAAAAAAAAAACAATCTTTTTAATCTCTGTCAGAAGGCGAGATTGGCAGATGCCTCGGGATATTTTATATCAGCCAAACGCTAAGCTAGGGGCTTGGGACATTAAAGGCGACAGAATTCAGGATCCTAGTGTAGAATCATCATCAACCCATTATGTCCCCACCGAGGGGCACGGGTCTCTTCACTGAGGAAGGTATAGGCCATACTCCACCACGGGGGCCTAGTCCGGATTGGTGGACGCTTGTAAGACTAGTGGCTGGTCTTACTGTCAGTAGTTTTCAAGCCGCCCTAAGGCCGCTGACATGGCTTAACGACGGCCATCTATCGACGGCAGCCAGGCACATACATACAGGCACATACATTGCTTCTGGAACTACACTAGGATACCCTGTGTCGTGGAAGCCAGAAACAGCGACGTCACAAGGATTCGAACTCGGGACCTCGAGCATGGTAAGCAGATACACTACCCATGCGCCACTGAGGTCGACTATGGATTTCAGAGACACGCCCCCAGCACGTCACAAAAAAAAACCTTTTTTTATCGCTGGCAAAAATGCAATTAGACATCTCCAACCTTCGAGGGACGGCAGGAGTATGTGGGACTCCCCGTGAACGGTATACCCACTAAACAACCCAGCGGCACTCCCTCATCGCCTTGGTGGCGAAGGCCTGGGAAACCGGCACAGCCTTGACTTCCAGACCCCCACCGGCGAATGCCCGCCTACGCGGGCCCCTCACGCCCCTCCCGTGCACGGGTAGGGGTCTGAAGACGACCGTGAGTGCCCGGTCATCCTCGTCCGACGGGGTGATGAGCGGTGCAATGCTGCAAGGGTGCCCCCGCGTCTTTCGCCCGCTGCTCATCACCAAGAGGCGAGGCCCCTCCTGCTCCATCCCGGACCATCCTCTATGCCCTCTGCTGATCAGAGGGACATAGAGGAGGGCCCTCCGTCCCGTTTATTATAGAGGTTGTCTCCTCGCGGCCCGAAAGCCCCCAGTCCCACTCAGTGTGGGGTTCCGGGTTTGGCCACGGCCCAGTAGCTGCGCAAGCGCATCCACCGAGCCGAACACAAGTGCGGAGCCCAAATTGGGCCCCGCTAGACATCCAGCAGCTGACGCCACTGGACGTCGCCCCTCTCCTGGTTTTGGTCCGCGCCGGCCGAAGTCAGTACCCCCCATATCTGGAGGGCGTTCCCCTATACGCCACCCGGGGACGTGTCCGATGGGAGACCAGGAACTCCACACGGCGCCTCTCCACACCTACCGTTTTTTTTTAACGCTGGGTTAAATGCGTTACGCATCTCCTCCCGTCGGGGGACGGAAGGAGTATGTGGGACTTCCCGGGAAAGTGGTTCCCGGTATACTCACTAAACAACCCAGCGGCACTCCCTCTCTTGGTGACGGGGGTCTGGGAATCTGGCATTTCTTCCAGTCCCCCGCCGGTGATTGCCCGCCTAGACACGGCGGGCCCCTCGCGCCCCTCCCTTCACGGGGAGGGGCCCGGGGATGACCGGGAGTGCTCGGTCGTCCCCATACGGCGCGGTGATGAGCAGTGCAATGCGGGCGAGGGCGCCCCCGCACCTGTCGCCCGCTGCTCATCACCATGTGGCGAGAGGGGGCGGTTGCGTATCCGCCCTCTTCTGCCCCTCCTTCGTTGGCGGAGCGGCGGCGCGAGAGGATCGTTCTCCCGCGCGCGCTCCGTCTCCTCCTTCTGTGACATCACGTCCTCACAGAAGGAGGCGACCGCCGTACACCTACCGTATTTGCCTAACCTCGGTCAACTTTGCGAGCAGTGCAGAGTGCGAGTTTGGTCGCAAAAATGTCCTCGGCCCTTTTGTGAGCTCACAGTTTTTTAGCTATGGGGCAAATTAAAAATTAAAAGAAGCCGGTCTGGAAGCCATGGCTATAATAATTTGCGCGGCAAAAACATTCTTGGAGTGTTTTTATCTTCCGCCTAAAATGAAGACGAGCGAAAATGCGGAAAAACTTGTTTTTTACTCGCCGTCATCCGACATTATTTCCTGTCTATTCTGATGCTTTTTATTATGAAAATTCCTCCTCCATATTGTATTATTCTCTGAGTCAATAATATACAGTCAATAGAACATCATCCTAATACCATAACACCATTTCGACGACCTCTGTGGCGTAGGGGTTAGCGCATCTGCTTACCATGCGAGAGGTCTCGGGTTCGATCCTCGGCTGGGGGGAAAAAAACTCCAGGTTTTGGAAGTTTGTGACGTCGCTAATTCTGGTTCCCACGACACAGGGTGTCCTAGTGTGGGGGCAGAAGTGCGTGTATGTAAATGTTAATGTTTAATATGAATGGAAAGGCCGGTAAAGGACTCCCCAGGTGGGGACATACTTCGATCAAATAGGGGATGTCTTAGCAAAGGGCTCGATAATAAGTACCCGTAAGTAATAACCCGTAAATAAGTAAGCCGACGTGCGTGCATGCAACGACTAATGAATGTCGATGAAGCGAAAGTGATTTGTCGGGATCGTGGCAGGTGGCAGTCCCTGGTCTCTGCCTACCCCTGTGGGATACAGGCGTGAGTATCACTATCATTTAGATATAGGAAACTTCAATAATGGACTATTTGACAGCCTGCAAAAAAAGTGTTGTTTATATTATTAGTACCTGGATGACCGAGCTTTGCTCGGTATGTAGGTTTTTACACAAAAATAGGAACTTGAAAAAAAAAAGAAAATTTATTATCAAGTCTCGAACCAGGGTCTTCTGTTTAAGGTATTGTCCTATTTCCCACTTGAGCTATGACAACCTTACAGATGGTTGCGAAAATTATCTTCTTGTAGTGTAGCAGTTATTTCTTTGCCTTAAAACACGATTAAAACGACGTTTTATAAAAGTGAAACCTAGTTGGATTAATTAATTGCCCCCGAAACCCCCTGCATACGAAATTTCATGAAAATCGTTGGAGCCGTTTCCGAGATTCTGATTATATATAAATATATATACAAGAATTGCTCGTTTAAAGAGATTAGATAGATAGATACTAGCTGACCCGGCGAATTTTGTTTCGCCTTAGAGGCAATAAATGAGCAGACTTTTGATTTTATCAAGGTCAATTTTTTATTGGCATAATTAGTATAAATTAAAAAAAGAAAGTATTTTAATGATTCTTTATCGGCCATGTATTTTAGTGTATCGCGACATGTAAACACAAATACCGCATGTTTCCAAATTTCCACTAACAATCAGGATGGCAACTTCATCTATTATTGGAGCGTTAAATGTGAATTCGTGTGTTCCACCGCGTAGGAGATAACTCTAATATAAACATTTAAACATAAAATGTATACATAGGATGGGAGGATACCCTGTGTCGTGGGAACCAGAAACAACGACATCACAAACATGTAAACATCCAAGACCTAGGGTTTTTTGTCCCCCAGCCGGGATTTGAACCCGGGACCTCTCGCATGGTAGCCAGATGCGCTAACCACTGCGCCACTGCGCTATGATGGCTACCAAGAGTTTCGAAGGCTTTAATATTTTGATTGATTACCCAAATCCCAGTCATGGTTTTTACAGATTTTTTTCTTCGTAATATAGCAGAAAATACGTGGGTTTCGAAAGTACATTAGTAAATAGCAAAGAAAATTGGCATTTGCGCCAAAATAGTGGACGGTAGCAATACTCGGAACTCCTTTGGCACTATCTCCAGAATTTCATTAACGGAGTGGTAGCAGACGAAGCGGAAGATAGGAACTGATTCGTTCAATATTCTCGTTCATTAGAGGTTTTATATTCCGCCGAAATTGTTAAATACGTGGTTGTTTTTCTGTTGTTACATACATAGATAGATAGAATATTACGTACACCAGGGATTACACATAAAATTTGACAATAACGTAGTACAGTACAATTGGCGGCCTTATTACTAAATTTAATTTCACATACATAAGCTCACGCCAGTATCCCAGAGGGGTAGGCAGAGACCAGGTACTGCCAGGATCCTGAAAAATCACTTTCGCTTCATCGACATTCATTATTGCACGCACGTCGATTTCGGGTACTTTTCGGGAAGGGCCTGTAAGGGTAGGCGGACATACTTCCAAGTCCAAGTAGGGGCTGGATTAGCAAAGGGCAAGGTAAAAAGTATCGGAAACCAACGTGTCGTGTTATTTTCGTATTATTTATTTAATATTTAGTAAAACAAGTGACTAAGCAAACATGATATTATGGGCATTTCACCATTTTTCTGTGTGACTGTATGTGTCCTGAATAAAATAAAATAAAATTTCTCCACGGGGTCCGAATTTGACGGCCCGGCGCTTAACATGTCCAGGTTATCAAAATATACCCCTGTAAAAAATACTAGTGTCCTCTAGGTTCTCGCCTACCTGGAGAACATGCAAAATTTGCTGAAAACCGTTTGCAACTCACAGAAAAAAAATCTGAAATGACTGAAAATGACCTTCGGTGGCTTGTCCCCGACCCAAAACTTGACAATTTATAATTATTTCTATAAAACTCAGACTGTTTTCCGGGAATCTATTTATGTTCACATATTGTCAGATAGTTAAAGTACCTCTCATTTAAATATCATAAGAATCTAATCAATAGTTCGCCTACAATAGCAAGATGTTTGAGTGTCCCTTGCTTGTGCCTGAATTTGGTGGCACTTATGAACCAAGCGTTTCTTCGGTCGTAGATTACTCTAGGAATTCACGGTGTGGACGAACCATTATGTCAGTCACCCCGCAGCGCAAAGGTCAACGGACGGGTGATTGAATGAAAGTATTGGGAAATATCAGGGTAAGTAATTTATTCTTCAGATTTGATCCAGGGCACACTTTGACTTCGGTGGAGGTGTTATTAGGAAGAATACTTATTGACTGTAAAATCTAGTGCCTACTGCATAATTTATCTCAGTGACTACTTTCTAGTGCCTTGAGCTGGGGTTGATACGTGGTGTTGTATAACAGTGAACTTGAAAAAACTATCTTTTCTGATTTCGGTGTGCTTGATTTCGGAGTCTTTTTGAGCACCAAAGTCAGAAAAATTTCCACCGAAGTCAAATTTGCCTGATTTCAGTGTATTTCGTTCGACTTTAGAGAACCGAGGTCAGATTCCTTGCTTGTAAGTTTCAAGTAGGATATGCGCATTTGTTTTTTTGGAAAAGTAATCGCTAACTGTGAAAGAAAACATCGTGTGGAAACCTACGAATAGTATAACGACAAAAATATGTTGTTTCTGTCATAATTGATTTCAGTCAGATTAAAAACTGCTGCAGCAGCAACTACGTGCCTACGTTAACTTGAAAATGTGAAACATGTGTACCTATTCGTGTGTACATTTTTTCATATGCATGTGTGTGTTTATTATGTCTGTGTTTGTGAATTATGTGAATGTGTCAACAATGGCAAGTTTAAAGTACCTACAAGAAAGAAATTGCGTGTACATTTCTTTAACATATTTTTCTTATAGTTTGTGGTCAGTCGGTGTGTACGTTTATGTAGGTATGTACAGTAGGCTATACATCAACCTACTCTACCTACCATTATATTCTCTTTGACAAGAGGTTGTGTAACGACCAGGTTCCGTACATGTGCTCACGATCGATAATATAATCTGAATTGCTTTTTTGTCGAGAGGTTTTCGAATGGAAGTTAGGAGGAACCGAGACATAGCTTAGTTTATTTACTTATCCTAAATAAAATACAGCTAGTTATATTTTTTTCTTTCATCAACAGTATTTGGTTGTGTTTAAATGGTGCAATAAAAATTTGGGGATGATAATTGGGGTTTGGTAACTACATCTAGTGACGAGGAGGCTCACACAACTTATAAATATTTATTGTTGGAAGCTCGCCAACTATCGCTAAATCGCGACACAACAGTTCACCACAATGTGCACACCTAGATGGCCTACATATCTGTATATATCCTCGTAAGGCCCGACCTTGAAAAGAACAATTGATTTTGTGATCACTTGAAGACATTGGGCCTCACGAGGATATGATGGCCACATACCTAGATAGGTTGAGGCTAGGAAAGCTAGCTATATATATACTTAAATCTCTAAAATCACACTCGAAAACTTCCCATACTTTTAATTGACTGTTAGGTGCAATTACTGGCATCAAATTGTGACTTTGGCACGTTAAATGATTCTCTGGTCATTTTCTGATTCCAGTGAATTAGTGTCTGATGTCGATGCTTACAATCTGATTTCGGTGCAGGTAGTCAGATTTCGGTGTTAGTTTTTCTGATTTCGGTGCTGGTAGTCTGATTCCGGTGTACAGTTTTCTAATTTCGGTGTAGTCTGATTTCGGTGATTCAACCTTCAAGTGGGCGCGCGTAGTCGAATCGACCGCGCTTAGTACATTTTCGTTCCTATTATTATTATTACCCATCACATTTAATTTTCATTTCTAGTAGCCTGTCGCTATGTCATTGGGAGTAAAATAAAGAATAAACCGTCGCTCGGGGCGCTCCCCCCACTCCACAGATCGCAATTGTTTTAGTCTCGGTGCAGTCGTCGAAAAGACTACCCGCGCCTGTCGTCGAAAAGGTTACGCGCGACGCTCAACGTGACATGCCCTCGTTCACGCTTGTAGTAGTTTTTCGGCCATCATCATTGAATAATATTGGTTATCGAATTAAGCTTGGATTTTTTTAACAAAAAAGAAACATAAGGGAGCATTTGAATATGGAGGATAGTGCTGCTGATACGGAAGCAGGTATTTCTGGCACATGCAGAGGTACTTGTAAAATAGGCAAAAAAAACTCAATGTATGAAAAATATTTGCAGAAGTCATACAATATAGTCAACAATGGACGAAAAAACTGATTCTGATGAAACTAAACCAAAGTTAATTAATTTTTATTCTTATTTTATAATTTTTATTATTAGAATAGGTATATAAACTAGTCTAAGGTATGTAAAAGGGTTTTGTTTTATTTTGATTCAAAGAATTGAATCAATACAAAAATTAGGAACCCAAATACACATAAAATAGGAACACATATTTGAGTTATGTCAATTAATTTTATAATTGTATCTTTTTCATAATTTTAATTACTTTTTTGACAAATCAGACTTTAAAGAAATGATAATATATCTGAGTACAAATAAATAAATAAATATTCAATAATTAGTGCTTTATTTCTCTTATTCATTACATAGGTCTTTTCGGCTACGCGCGCCCGCTCCCGTTACAAATGACCGCGCGCCCGCTTGAAGGTTAAATATTTCGTTATATAACCGAGAATCTGGGTGCCCAAAATATATCACGTTTTACAGTTTTTAGCCCTTTATCCAAAACAATCGATAAAATTCCCGAAAGACGAAAAAAAAACGACCACCGAAGTCAGCCATTTTTTCCTCTTCTGGAGAAATGCCCTTATAAAAATAAAAAAAACAGACAGTCATTATTTACTATTTACTACCTGATGTAGCAATCGGCACAGACCACAGGTTACAGCTACGGAGTTTCCTGGCACAGGTCTATACTTTTAACAGAAAGTCCCCACCACAGTGTGAAATAAATCATAAGTTAGTAACGAAATAAAAATATTTTTATATCATTTATTTCTTTTTAATTTAATTTATTTTTTTGGGGCATAAAAAAATGTACACTCGTGTAAAACAGCAGCTTAAGTAACAAATAAATACTTATTTTAAGTAGTACAACCAACAACGAATACCACAAATTGTGAAAAAATAAATGAAAGCTATGCAGAGATTCCTAACTTCTATCTTATTCATTAATTAAAACTAAATTAAACCTGATACTTATAATGTTTTTATGTAGTTCAAGTTAGAGTTGAGATTTCATAGTCGGGCCATTGTACATAGGAAGAGCTGTGGTAGGTAAATACCTCAGACACGGGTTGCCTCATGATGATTTCCTTTACCGTTAGCGCGCGATATTGCTACTATAACAACACAAATGAACGTAACTTCGAAAATAAAGTCATTGATACATGTCGGGGTTCAAACACACGACCTCCCGAATGAGAAGGCGGCTTTCCACAGCTCCGCTACCACCGCTTTATGTTTTATACGTTTTTTATGTATTTGTTTTATTTCACTTCGGGCCTATACCTTCCTCAGAGAAGAGACCCGTTCCCCTCGGTGGGGACATAATGGGTTGATGATGATGATATTTTGTTTCTGTGATGTGGGTTGTTGACGGTTTATAATGTCTTTTTTTCTTACTTATTTTTTTTATTATTATGCTTTATATAAATATATATTATGCGTTGATATGTCAGTCAGTCAGTCAGTCAGTCATATATCGCGGGCTTCATATCATAGGGGCGTATGCCCAAAAATGCATTTTTTTTTATTATGTCATTCGATTCCTATTTGGAGTTTGCATCTTCTGTATTTTTTTCTTATTTTTTTAACAATTATATTTTCAGTTATTGATTAAAAATCGAAAGGCGTATCTATTATAACAACGACTTTTTGTTGAAACAGAAAGGCGCATAGTGGCAGCAGTAACAATCATGTTCATTCTGATCTCACATTGATAATATAGTCATATTTGTAATACCTTACAATAAATACCCAGGACGTCTATCGTGTTTTGCTTTTACTATTTTCTCTCTTAAATAATTTAAAACATATTCTCACAGCTGTATAAAATGTTCTTAAATTGGCCCAAGTCAAATATTTGTGCCAAATCATACGGACGTATAAAATTTGAAAAATATGAAAATAATAATATTTTGGGACGAATGTTACTGTGAGATGAATGTAGATAAAACATTATATTACCAGAGGCCTTCGTGATGGTATAAGTTATCAAAATAAAAAGTGATTTTATACGCCTATTTTTCGTATGCACTTTATGATCATAATAAGACTAAATTGAGTGATTTTTGACAAGTCCATGGGCGTAAATACCAGAAACTGATCTTGGAGCTTAGATAGATAATAATGATGTTAGGGCACAAATCAAAGTCGCCTTGTTAAGCTGTATGCCAAGTTTTAGCACGATAACTTCATTACGTACGATGTTATTAAGTTTTTTGTCTCTCCTGAAAAGTAGGTGTTTGGGCATACGCCCCTATGATATGAAGCCCGCGATATATATATAAAAAGAGAAGCTGACTGACTGACTGACTGACTGACTGACATATCAACGCAGGGCCTAAACTATAAGGGTTAGAAACTTGGAATTCTCCACAGAGATTTATTTTGTACCGTAGGGGAGCACTAAGAAAGGATTTTTGAAAATTCATCCCCTAGACGGGTAGAATGGGGGTTCAAAGTTAGTATGAAACTTTGCCGTTTTTTCAGTTATTCGAATGAAATTTGGTACGAAGATTCTTCATTTAAAAGAATGAAACAAGTGTAAAATAGTTTTTTGAAAATCATTCCTTAAGAGGGAAAAAAGGGGGTGCAAAATTAGTATGAAACTTTGCCGTTTTTGGAGTTATTCGAATCAGATTCAATACGAAGGTCCTTCATTAAAAATTATGAAACACATGTAAAATAGTTTTTCGAAAATCATCCCTTAAGGGGGTAAGAGGGGGTGCAAAGTTATTATGAAACTTTGCCGTTTTTGAAGTTATTCGAATGAAATTCAGAATGGAGGTCCTTCATTGAAAGTCATGAAAGACGTGTATAGTGCCACCATCTTATCTGTTCAGTTGATAGCGGCGCTAGTGGAGAATTTAGTAGTAGCATTTGACAAACTTACCTAGACAAATGAGAATATTTTAACCCGTCTTTCACTTTTGATGAAAATATATCTATAAATCTTAGTAAGTGAATAAATAAAACAAAAAATGGGGATTTACAATTTATAAGTTAGTTACAATTTTGCCCACCTGAACAGATAACTTGGTGGCGCTGTAAAGTAGTTTTTCGAAAATCATCCCTTAAGGGGGCAAGAGGGGGTTGCGAAGTTAGTATGAAACCTCTTTCGCATGCGCTAAAAGTATCCCTATCTTATTTGCAAACACTTTACTCAACTAAAGCCCACGCGGACGTAGTCGCGGGCAACAGCTAGTCACTTATAAATATCATATTGGTTCTCCCGATAAAGTCAAACAAGATATTTACCTTAAAAGAGTATTCTTTATTGCCTCGAGTCACGGACAAGGCACAGCCAACTGGACCTATATTGTGCTTTTGGAATAACTCCAAATATCTTCGGAGGAACGCGAATTTTATCTTTGGTGTCGAGTGCAGCTGGTCTTTTGAAATGCTTATCTAGATATGAATGCGGCCCCCGAGGTTTTCCACTTGGTAACATAGTTTTTTCGCATAAAATAGATTTGAATATTCTTTTTCAAAGGTAGAATGGACGTGGGAAATTATGAAAATCCTAAGATTACTACGATGACGTGTATTTTGTAATCCAAATGTGTTCTAAGGTCTTTCAAACAGGGCGAGTCGATGTTGACAGTTTGGAGCGGCCTAGTTGTTTTTGTGACATCTGTCAAATCTGTTGTTTTTTAATCAGTCATTGATGTAAATTCACGTGTCCGTATAGTTGGCTTTCACATGGTCGATTTCAGTAATTTCTAGTATGTCACAGAACTGTGTATTAATAGTGCCTAATAGTGCTACATGGCACAATTAGCTAGGAAAAATATTTCCCGAGATATTAAGGCGACTCACTGAGGCAGCCAACTAGACGTCTAGTTAGCAGACACATCACGAACGGCTCATGCCAAATTTCCAGAATAGTGCTTCAATACAAGCTGAGAAAACATACCCTATTGTTGAGGCAGCCAACTAGACGCTTTTTCTTACCATGATTTCTTCGTAACGGCGCAGAGTTTTAAAACAAAAACTATACCAAATAACTGTGCGTTAATAGTGCCTCTTAATGAAATACAAATGCCCCCGAATCACCTATGCGTTTAGCCAAGAAATTAATGCAAACTTTTACATACATTACGGTTCTGGTACATGTAAGGACAAAAGTGAAAAAATAGTATCAATGAGCAAATATGGCAAGGACTAAAGTATCCGGAGTTGGTTCAACGCTTTTAAAAAAGTTAGCAAGAGGGTGGCCTCGGTAATTTGCCTGTTGCGTATTGGGACACTGCACACCCGGTTTTTTGAGATTTCCGTTCATTTTCAAAAATAAGTTATAATGTTATACTAGTTAGTTCTTGAAGTTAGAACTTGTAAATAATAAGTACAAACTATACTTTCAGCCTGATTAAAATAAACACTTGTATGATTGTGATTATTACTATTCTGTGACGATTTGCTTTCTGTGCGATTTGTGTATAATCCACATAAAAATAAGATTAATTTCTGTTCGTACGGTAACTACTCCACTTAGTTAATTTTTCCAGTATCTGGCAATATAGTGTTAGGCGCATATATTTTTTCCTCAGAAAGGATTTGTTCTTTTATCACTTAAGTAATTTTGGCTTATTTGCTTTTTTCCTACGTGGCGTTTAGTTAAAGTGCCTATGAGCTACATTTTAATTTAATTGTTACTGAGCATCGTGTTGTGACTGAAATGTTACTAGTTTTCTAAACATATTCACATTTTGTATTGATTATGATAATAAATTATTAATATAATATTATTATAAGAATGAATAGGACTAAATACTTAAATTTGTGATCTCAATGTTCTTAAAACACATAGTATATACTATATTGTGATATACGAGTAGATTTATAATACCTAACTTATCCTAATACTGTGTACCTTTTGCTTTGTTAAAATTAATAAAACTCAAGACAGTTTAAGTGCATTTTATTTACATTCTTTAATAAAATATTAATCCAATTTTCAATAAAAATTTAATTTAGGTCAAAGTTACAGAAAAAAATTAATTAATATTTAGTTGGTTTTGCCTCAACTTCCACATGTTTTTTATTTTGTTAAGGCAACTTTTATTCTAATATAAATTCTAAAAAAAGATATGTATTATATTTTTACGATACCTTCCTTAATCAGAGCTTGTCGGTTAGTCAATTTTTCCCATCTCTACTTTTACGGAAAATCTTTAAAACTAAGCATTTAAGAGTGTAGGACGCTGTGGGTAGACTCTTCGAAATTAGAGTTAGAATTACAGAAAAACGAACGCACGAAGCCTTCGACACTAACTAGTACAACATTACGCCGAAGAGCTCGCGCCATCGCACGCCTAGTTAAAAAAGTATTATATCTCAGAAACTACAAGATATACCTAAAAGAACTTAATCTTCAAATCAAAAAAATAATTTATTTTTTTTTAGGTAATCAGCCATAACATAACATACCTATTCTGTGAAAATTTCGACTGGTTACTGCTAAGTTACAGCCCTTCAAAGGTTGGATAGGGAAAGAAAGACAGTGAAGGCAGAGTAGGTAAAAGAGTCTCGATAGGCACCCTGGGAACAACACCCTAAAACCAGGAAAATCGCACTAAAGCGGGTCATCTGGACATACGGTACAACATTTGAAATACTATTCTCCTTTTGAGCTTCGCCACCGCAGTCGTACACAATTTGTGAGGGAGAACGTAAACGAATACCGTGTCTTGTTCATCATTAGCCCACTATTGACCACCAATGCCCAAGACATGCAGTGTACGCAGCGCAGCCTGCTTTGGAGCAACTAGCCACTAAGTGGATGACAGTGAGTGTAATAATAACTTTTCTGCTTGACGGTATCATATAATTGTTGCAAACAATTTTCACCCTAATTGCGTTTTCATAAGACTTCATTTTAATTGATTCGAAAATTATTGTTTAGTACGTAGCAGTTCGCATTAATTTCTTGGCGAAACGCATAGGTGTTTCGGGGACATTTGTGTTTCACTAAGAGGCACTATTAACGCACAGTTATTTGGTATAGTTTTTGTTTTAAAACTCTACGCCGTTACGAAGAAATCATGGTAAGAAAGATCCGCCCCAACGATAGGGGGGACGGCACGGCCCTTGTATCGTGCCCGGTCGACGCCGCGAAGCGGATCACAGAGGCCGGCCGCCTGCTGGTGGGCTGGAGCTCGGCGCGTGCCCAGCTCCTTGAAGCGCGCCCCATGCGCTGTTACAAGTGCATGGGGTTGGGGCACACGCGCCAGCTGTGCCCATCGGCGGCGGACCGTAGCGGCATCTGCTACCACTGCGGCGTGTCCGGGCACACGTCGGCGACGTGCCAGGTCGTGCCCCCCCACTGCGCCATATGCGCAGACAGGGGCCTCAAGTCGGACCATATCATGGGGGGGCGCAGCTGTAACCCCCCCCATGTCAGAGGGAGGCTGACTCCGGCACCTCAGGGCCAGAGAGTGGAGAGCCGCCAGACGGCAGCCGCGAGGGACGTTGAGATGTCGCACTGATGGACAGCAGACATCTCGGCGTCCTACAGGCGAACATCAACCACTCCGCCGGGGTGCAAGACCTGCTCTTACAGTCCATGGCGGAGTGGGACATAGCCGTGGCGGCAGTGGCGGAGCCTTACTTCGTCCCTAGCCAGCCTCATTGGCTGGGAGACGAGGGCGGCTCCGCCGCCATCGTTGTGAAGGCTGGCCCTGGGGTCCCCTTCTCCCTCGTTGAGAAGGGGCCCGGCTACGTGGTGGCGTCATGGGGGGAGTACGCGCTGATAAGCGTGTACTTCTCCCCAAACAGACCGTTGGCGGACTTCGAGCGGTTTCTCACCCGACTCGGAGCCGCCATCGGGATGGTGGCGCCCCGCGAGGTTCTGGTGCTCGGGGACCTCAACGCGAAGTCCGTCGCGTGGGGGAACCCGAGCACCACTCCAAAGGGTCGGGAGCTGGAGGCCTTTGCCCTGGCTTCGGGGCTGACCCTGCTCAGCAGGGGCACAGCCCACACCTGCGTGCGGCAGCGGGGGGGATCCGTGGTGGATGTCTCATTCGCCACGCCCGCTGTCGCCAGCAAGGTGTGGGACTGGTGCGTAGTTGAAGAGGTGGAGACCCTGTCGGACCACAGGTACATCAGGTTCGAAGTCTCCACCTCGGGCAGGGCGGCCCGGCACTATTCTGGAAACTTGGCATGTAGGGAGCATTATTAGCGCAAAATTATCTGGCATACAAATCATAACTCTATATACAGCCGTTCGTGATGTGTCTGATAAGTAGACGTCTAGTTGGCTGCCTCAGTGAGTCGCCTGAATATCTCCGGAAATACTTGTCCTAGCTAATTGTGCCTTGTAGCACTATTAGGCACTATTAATACATAGTTCGGTGGCATACTTGAAATTACTAAATTTGACCACGTGAATGCCAACTATACGGACACAAATTCACCGTGGCAAGTTACAGTAAGTACAAATGAAAAACTTTATTATCTTAGGAAGGAATCTCTCGCAAAGGCGACAGGACAGGCCACCAAGATCGTGCAGTTTGACTCCGTTAGACATTTTTGTGGGGTTACCTGAAGTCACAAATCTACGCCAATAAACCGCAATCGACTGATGCCCTGAAATTCATTATAACGCAGACCATCGCTCAGATTCAGCCGGATTTATGCAACAGTCATAGAAAATTGCACCTCTCATGCCACTGCTCAAAGCCGCGGCGGACATTTAAGTGATGTCATATTCCATAACTATTCCATAGCATAGCTATAAGTGAAAACCTTCAAATGACTTTTTGCTGCTATATTGTCGCTGTTTCTGGTTCCCACGACACAGGGTATCCTAGTGTGGGGCCAGAAGCAATGTATGTGCCTGTATGTAAATGTTATGTTATGTTATTGTACAATGTACCCTCCATTTTGCTGTATTAGTCGATGGTTTTCCTAAAATCCAATAAATAAATAAAGACATTAATAGGCCTTTCGAATAAACTAAAAAAATACGTAAATATCTCACACACAGCTTGTTTTATTCAATTTTGACATCGGCCTGTCCTTGTTGAAAGACCTTTTACAAGAGAAAGTCCTATAGCGACCGCCTCAGTCTGACGAAGCCATGCCAAATGTTTATTCACGCGAACAAAGGGTTACGATTATCTATCATATTCATCAACCCATTATGTCCCCACCGAGGGGCACGGGTCTCTTCCCTGAGGAAGGTATAGGCCATACTCCACCACGGGGGCCAAGTCCGGATTGGTGGAGGCTTGTAAGACTAGTGGCTGGTCTTACTGCCAGAAGTTTTCAAGCCGCCCTGAGGCCTCTGACTTGGCTTAACGACTGCCATCTATCGACGGCAGCCGGCACCAACTGCTTAACGTGCCTTGCGAAGCACGGAATCGCTCGGAAAAAATGCCACTAGTGTTAATCATAGACGGTGACCCATCCATGGACTGAACGCGCCGTATCTTGCTTAACCTTAGTGATCGTATAAGATCGCTCAGGCAGCCAAGGCTACGAAAGATTATCTATACAACATTGGAATATGTATTTCAAGCCTCTACCTGTTGCTATCAATAATCTCGAGCAAGCCTCTACCAATCCAGACTTGACCCCCGTGGTGGAGTATCGCCTACCTTCCTCACGGAGGAGACCCGTGCCTCTCGTTGATGATGATAATATCATAAATTAAGTTCAGATAATTAGTAACACGACATTAAATGTTATTGACTGTTGGAGGGTACAAAGTTCGCCTAGCCAGCTAGTAAACTTATTATTCGATTAATTATCCGTACATTCCGGATAAAATATCAAGTGGAAAATCCTACATACTATAACTTGCAGTAGATTTTAATAAAAGATAACTCGAAATTACGCTCCAAGCAGTGTTACTCTGAAAACTAATTATACTTTAATACGGATAATGTAGTTTTACATAAGCGACACGAGTGTTAATAGGACGGTAAGGTCGGCAATGGAACTTGACCCAGTTTTCTGGGGGAAAAAAATTGCGTCAGGCATAGCGGGAGAACGTGAGAACAGCCAGCGCTATGGGAAATTTTGTGACAGAGTGGTCCGGAGTGACTGAAAGTGTTGCTTTGCTTCAATGGTTTTTATGCTTGCCTTTTTAATGTCATACTATAAGAAAACGCTCGAAACCCCTTCTGCCTGAGTGAGCTTAAACAATCACGAAGTTTAAGCAACATAGGGCGCATTCACTGCATGGATGGGTCACGGTCTATGACTAACGCTAGTGGCATTTTTCCGAGAGGTTCCGTGCTTCGCAAGGCAAGGTTGGTGCCGACTGCCGTCGATAGATGGCAGTCGTTAAGCTAAGTCAGAGGCCTTAGGGCGGCTAGAAAACTTCTAAAAGTAAGACCAGCCACTAGTCTTACAAGCCTCCACCAATCCGGACTTGGGCCCCGTGGTGGAGTATGGCCTGTACCGTCCTTAGGGAAGAGACCCGTGCCCCTCGGTGGGGACATAATGGGTTGATGATGATACTGTACTATAATATAACTCTTAGGGGTCCATTACACGATAGGTTTTGCTGTCAGTTTTACCACAGTCATGGCTGTGACTGACAAATAACCACCGATGGTTGCATATTTTGATATTTTGATTTTTGCATCATGCAACTATCAGTCATGACTTTTGAGTGAACGTGTAATGGCATTTCGTCAATCACGCGTCAGTCAGCGCGCAGACAGCGATGGAGTCGGACACGGAACACTTCGAAAAGGCGGCGCCGCCGCCCAACTCTTGTTTATTTACTTAAAAATTACTATCACTACATACTCAGTAAGATTATAATAATTTATTCTTTTTGTTGCACTAACCCGTGCTAAGGACAATTTAAAAACCTATTTAGAGGCATGGGTGCAATTTTTTGCATCTAAATAGGTTTTTAAAAATTATAATAACATAACATAACATGACGTGACGTGACGTGACGTGACGTGTCGTGAAGTGACGTGACGTGACGTGACGTGACGTGACGTGACGTGACGTGACGTGACGTGACATGACATGACATGACATGACATGAAATGACATGACATGACATGACATGACATGACATAACATATACATACAGGCACATACATAATACAATAATTATATTTTACCCTCATTATAATTATCTCTTATTATTTTTGCATCTGTTGGTGGCTTTCGGTTCTTAGTGGGTTCTAAAGTCAATAATTGACTACCGTTATGTATTAGTTTTCCAATTTGATGCCAGATGTCAGATCCAACATCGCAGTCGAAATTCCAACACAGGCTTTTCTTTTATGAATATCCATTATTATCTTGGGTAAATACGTGGTATCCCTTGTATCCTTTGGGTATGACTGACGATCAATCAGAGTGACCGTCTAAGGTCTATATTAATTCCGTCAGTCACCAACAATCAAACGTAATTCATGATTGATGGAATTGACTGACGCTTGCATGACCGTCTAATGGACCCCTTAGACTAATAATGTAAACTCTGTCAATCAAAGAGTTTAAATTTTAATTTGATATTAAATTTGGAAATTTAAATGGATACCTAAACAATTGATACCTAAACATTTAAAAAAATTGTAACGTTCATTGAGTCGCAGTTTCAGTGTTGTTTTAAACATTACATTTTTATTTCTTTTGAATTGAAGCCTTGGCCCTACTCCAGCCCTACCACGGCCGAGTAAGGGCCCTTAGCGAGAAACGAGAATTCAAATGCGCGCAAAAGATTACAGAGTCCCGCTCGCCGCAAACTTGTAAAGATAACTGACGACTTAGCCGCGGAACTTAGAGTTTCATTATGAAATTAAGAACGTTAAATGTTTAATTTGTCGATACTTTAATAACCTCTTAAAAGGATTATAAAGCGTGCTTTTGTTTTAGTAATGCCTGTGTAGAGTTTTGTGCGACAGACGAGCATTTTACCGTGAATTTGGCATATCACAAACCATCCATCAACAATCAATGACTGTCTAGAGGTAAAGGTGCTACCCACCAAGACATAGGTTATGGGTTCGATTCCCACTGAAGGCTACCGTACATTTGTACAAAAGGCCTCAGATTTTCCATGTTTGTAAAGTCCTTGGCTGATTACCATAGCACAGAATAGTATGGTACTTGATCAAGTGATGGCGTTGTGTGGATTTTTTTTTTTAAATAAAACCTGGTTGGACTCTGCGGACGAAAAATCAAGTAGATATATCCGGAATAAAGTCAAGCATCATTATCGACCCATTATATCCCACCGAGGGGCACGGGTCTCTTCCCTGAGGAAGGTATAGGCCATACTCCACCACGAGGTCCTAGTCCGGATTGGTGGAGGCTTGTAAAACTAGTGCATGGTCTTACTGTTAGAAGTTTTCAAGCCACCCTAAGGCGGCCTCTGACAATAATATTTAATTTTCATTAGCCCATGCTCATCCACTGCTGGACATATATCTCACGTTTGAATCCCGGCTGGGGACCAAACAAACCCCAGGTCTTGGATGTTAACATGTTAGTGATGTCGCTGTTTCTGGTTCTCAAGACACAGGGTCTCCTAGTGTGGGCCCAGAAGCAATCTAATGTGCCTGTATAAATGTTTATGTTTGTTTTATTTTTATGTTTTATAAATCGAAGTCCATTTGGCGGTCTTATTACTATAATCAATTTATTTCAGGCAAACATAGATGTAAACAAAAAAGAAATGAGAGACGGGTAGTCGTGCAATTAAGAAATATACATTATCGTCACCATTACTTTGCTAAATTAATGCAATAAATAAATCAGTACTGAATTACCAATAATGGTATACTTTTTTGCAACACCCAGCAGAGCCGTCAAAACTTACACAGCACAAACATAAACCCAACGTGATACGAGCACCGTCGACTTTTTCCCATAATTTATTTTTATTTATCCAACACACTTTTTCGCTCTCAGCTAATTCATATAGCACCCTCCCGACAGGTTTGCTGTAGGACTGCGGGGTTACTATGGACTGCCTATTATTATTGTAAGAAAAAGTTGCCTGTTTCATATCGCCAATCCACAACTGACAATTGGCTACGCTACATTTTTGAACATAAACGAAAGTCTCTAAATTATTCCGAGAACTACGATTTCAGTATAATTTTATTTTTGTCAGATTTTTAAATAAGTCTATATGTTTTTAAGATATTCAATAAAAAGTCTTGACCATAAATGACTTTTGTATGACATCGGCAAACACAGTATGAGTATGAATCCTTTGCCTTACTTACAAAAAAATCAATGACATATTATTTTTTTGTCTGTATTCAAAGACTACTTCTTTGGTCGTGCTCTGATGACGTCACAACACCGAAATTATGAGAAAATATTTAAAATAATTACAATAGCCTCCAGTCTTGACCTTGAAAATAACAATGGTTTTTGTACCTTTTTTTTTAGTACACCGGGACTTAGGAGGATAGAATGAATAAAAGTGTAAAATACCGAGATTTATTTCTTAAAATTATCAATATTTTTAAACTCAGTTATAAAAAACATACCTATATTAAAAACAAAAACGCCTAAAATGGAGAAAACTGACAATGTACTGGATGGATTGTCAATATGCGGCCACGAATGAAAAATCAACAGTGGTATTTTTTATTAACAATTTGTAGGAGCAGTTCACTCCGATATTAAAGCGTAGGGCATATTCATGCCTGTTTTGTCCATATTTCCGAGCTGCCGATACTGTAAAAGTATTTGTTGTAAATAACATAATCATTATGATCAATTCAATCAAAACGGATTGCCAACTGCACCGAGTTTGCATGGCCTACTGTGTAAGATGTAGGATAATTACAATGATGATGAGGTTTACATAACAAACCTCATCATCATTGTCATCATCCTACCTTTGTCCACTGCTGAGGAAAATTCTGACACTCAAATGAAATCAAATATTTTGATCATAATAAAAACTGAACGTTTCCTTTGCTTTACTTTTCGAACGTCAAAGTTGTTAAGTCCATAATTATTAGATTATGCAGCAGTGACGTAAGTAAAAGTTTCGTTTCAATGATATTTGTAAGCCAAGACAAGAATTATCGGGAAGTCAACTTGCTTCCATAGGACACCCCCAAAACAAACTTCTGGGGAATCGAGCCTGGTACCTAATATTGCTTACTCATGTACGTATAACTTTCGCTCCCTTGGGCCCAAGAACATACGCAGCGTCTGTATGTTATTAGGGTACCGTGAGAGAATTTATTGGTTGATTGGAAAATAAAGTTCCAACGGATAGAGTGAAGCTTGGTCGGAAAAATATATAGTGGTCGATGGATTGACAGGTTGGAAATGTGCTTGGGAATATTTCAATTTGTGAAATGGTTCAGCCTAGGTGGGTGAAATGTACAGTCTGTTAGCTTTTAGAATATACCTTGGGCTCTAGAGTAGGCTTCGGTTTTCGCCGAAAGCACACGAGTATAATACCTACTACTTCCTGATCTGTATAAAACTTTTCTTCCCTAGTTATGTAAAGTTATAAATAACAATACAAAACAAACTTACCTTATTGCAATATAATCGGTTTTTGATTGCTCAGCCGAGGTATATTCTGCTCTGAATAAAACTTTTCTTCATTATTTTGAAAAGTTATGTAAAGTTATAAATAACAATACAAAACAAACTTACCTTATTGCAATATCATCGGTTTTTGATTGCTCAGCCGAGGTATATTCTGCTCTGAATAAAACTTTTCTTCACTATTTTGAAGAGTTATGTCAAGTATTGTATTATTTCGACATTTCTATTACACGAATATATCTGATTCTATCCGATAGTAGCTGAGGTATATTGTAAAAGCTAACAGACTGTAATAAGCGTATGTTACAGCTACAGCTGAAGCCCTCTGTGGTGCAGTGGTTAGCGTATCTGAATAACATGCGAGAGGCCCCGGGTTCAAACCGCGGCTGGGGACAAAAAAACCTTAATCTTGGACGATTCTAGTTCCCACGACACAGGGGTATGGGGCCAGGAACAATGGATGTGCCTGACTGCCTGTATGTAAATAGTATTTTCTTGTAAATCCTAAGTCAAACCGATTGAAAACTTTTTTTATTTTTATTTACTAAATGAAGGGCTGGTTCCTGAATTGAGGCCTAAGGGCGGAAACAGACAATTGATACGCGACGCGACACCACTTATCGACACCCGATGTGCGTCATGCACTTTACCAACACGCGATGCCTAATATGATTCTGATAATAGAAAACCCATCAAAAACATAAATGTGAATGACAGCCAAGTTCAATATTAAGAACAGGTGTCGTTATCGACTTCACCGACAAAAGAATTGAGATTTATATGGGCGCTGCCAAGTTCTCAGTTGAAAATCATGAAATTTTAGTTACAAGATCACTAGAAATGTAAATGCCTTGATGCCAAATATCAAGTTTCTAGGTCATCTATAAATGGGTTAGGTTTTTGATCTATAAGTGAGTCAGTCAGTCAGTCATAAAAATGCCAGTTTAAAAAAATTAATATATCAATAATTACTGTTTGAGCAAAATTGATGAAATGTTGAATTCTAGGCAAGCTAAGAGATTTTAATAAATGTGCCAAATTTCATATACGTAGGTTAAATAGTTGTAGAGTTGTGAAGGGGTTAAAAGTAGCTCGAAGTGGTTCCTGTAATATTACACATGGCTGCGTCTTGGCTGGACTCGCTGTCGCGTGTCTAGATAGTAGATTTGATTTGACTCAAAACTCGTCGCGTTGCGTCGAGTCACGTGGCGTCGGGTCGTGTCGCGTTTCAATATTGGGTTTCAGGTTTCAGCCGTAAAACTCAATTAGGCTGACCGCATACGTATGTTTTCCTTTATCGTTTTCTGTATTCGGGTTCTCAAATGCTTCAAATCCGTTTAAAGTCCTGCATACACACGTTTTTTTCCGTACGGCATATTTTTCGCACTTACGTTTCGAATGTCAGCCGGCGCGATGCTAGCACAACCCGCACTGGCACCTTTATTCTGAATGACAGAAAAACTAACGTCTGCCCTAGGCTCACGGAATTACGAATCAGTATTTAGCATTAGAAAAACTAAAACTGAATGTAAGCGGCCAGCCTACCAGGCGTGCAACAACACTTTCGACTGACAGTCAAACTGACGCAAAGAGATGCGTGTTGAGTCAAATTAAGGGCGGAAACAGACTATTGAAATGCGACGCGACACCACGTATCGACACCCAATGTGCATAATGCACATTACGTATGTACCTGTATGTAAATGTTTATGTTTACGTTTATTACCAAGAGGCGATGCCTAAAATGATTCTGATCATAGAAAATAGTAAATTTGATTTGACTCAACACGCGTCATGTTGCGTCGGGTCGCGTCGCGTTTCAGTAATGTGTTTCCGCCTTATATCTACTATTTCCTGTAATCAGAATCATGTTAGGCATCGCCTGTTGGTAATGTGCACAATGCACATCGGATGTCGATACGGGGTGCCGCGTCGCTTTTCAATAGTCTGTTGCCGCCTTTACTCACAAAACTAATATTATCTATATAGTTTATAAACTTACAGCTAATTCCTGAATCGAGAATTTCGCTAAGTATCTACTTAACAGTAGCGCTGTCTCGTTAATTTCCCTACGTAAATTACTTAGGTATTTACGTAGTGAAAATTTTGAACTCAGAAACCGCCCCTTACCCCGGTTTCTGGGACGCTAACAGTCTGTTATTCTGTTGTTAACAGCTGCCAGTTGTCAAAATAGCATACAAAAAAAAATACTGACAGTTGTTAACTGTAGATTAACAGACTGTTAGCGTTCGAGAAACCGGGGGTTAGTGCAGTTTAAACGCGGTACACCGCACCGTGGAATCGCTCGTAGTCCCGGCTGCCTTAGTGATCTTAAGCGATCACTAAGGTTAAGCAACATAGGGCGCGTTCAGTCCATGGATGGGCGACCGTCTATGACTAACGCTAGTGGCATTTTTCCGAGCGGTTTCGTGCTTCGCAAGGCATTTCAAGCACTTGGTGCCGACTGCCGTCGAAGGATGGCAAACGTTAAGCCAAGTCAGAGGCCTTAAGGCGGCTTGAAAACTTCTGACAGTAAGACCAGCCACTAGTCTTACAAGCCTCCACCAATCCGGACTTGGCCTCCGTGGTGGAGTATGGCCTATACCTTCCTCAGGGAAGAGACCCGTGCCCCTCGGTGGGGAGATAATGGGTTGATGATGATGATGATACGCGGTACAGACGATAGCACCTTTAAATCAAATCCCATTCAAAAAAATAACGTAAATAAAGTACATTCTGTTTGCTAAATGTCAATGTACTATATCGACCGCTGCCTTTGGGCCGTTATTAGAGTGGAGAAAAAGGCCGCGGCAAAAACAACTTTATTAGCTTTCAAACTTCATTAACCTTTACGTGTTACTTTACAACTGGTCAACTTTTTATTGCAAAGTCGTCTGTGGCTAAGTGGACAAAAATATGGAATAAATAAATTACATCAATGTATGATTGCATTTTGTAGGTCAGAAATCAGTATGCACCACTGATTTCTGATTAAAAGCTAAAAGTGAGCTAGCTATTTGCAGTTGTGCCAAGTGCAGGATTTTCCAGTGCCGCCGACGCCCGGCCTTGAAAAGTTAGCTAATAAAATTGTACGAGAAAAGCGTTCGAAATTAAAAAATCGGCTTCATATTCAATTCAATTCAATTAAGAAAGAAAAAAAATAAAAAGTTTCCGAGAAAACGTGTGGATGAAAAATACATACGCACATCACACTGTGGGGCACAATCTTCTCTCAGAGAGAGACTAATTTTATCATTCGTCAATTGCGTTCTAACTGGCTTTAAGTTATGTATTTATTTTTCACTTAAATTTACATTAGTCTGTAATAAAATTATTGGCCAATTTCTCTACGTTTATGCCTTACCATGGCTCTTACTATTTTAAAACTTAATACAAATAGCTGTAATCACTGGTATCCTTAGATAAGGGTACTAGACTATTAATTTTAATAAGAGCTTAGTTACTAAACTAAGCTCTAATTATAAGGAGAAATAATATTACATTCAGAAAATCCAGAGCCTCAATAAAAAAGCGCTACTGAATCTAATCTCTTCCACAATTAACTACGCATAACCATTTAGAGAGGGGTGTATCCCAAAAACGGCGCATTCCTATGACACCTATTCTTATTATACTTTCAAAATAAACACAATCTTTTCAGTTAATTTTGCTTTAAGCAATAAGGGTGCCAATTGTACTGTATCTCTTTGTAAATGTTTTGTATTTGTTTTCCCTCGTACAATAAATAACATTCTTATCAAATTTTCCTGGATATTACTGGCTGAAGCGCAATCTAAATCTACGCCTCTAGGATACTGTGCCGAGCTCATTTGTCTATAAGGCCATAAGACGTAAGTAATAAATGAATAACAAGTTCATTGAGACGCAAAATCACCTTCAAAACACGCACCAAACAGAAAACAAACATTAACATTAGGTGGCACTGTGGCACTGACGGTATTTCGTATCGCAGTATGGTTGTATCTAGATTTTGCCATCCTGATTCTGTCAACAGATCTAGACCAAACTTATATGACACTACTTGTTTCTAACGTCGCAATGAGATTGTAAAAAAGTGGTAAGGAATTGCGCTGAAAACACATAAAAATAACTTCCCAAAAAATTAATAACCTAGAAACCATGAAGATGACCTATGTCTTTATGTGTAGAACCTCCTCCTTTTTTGGTAATCGGTTAAATCATTCGATATTTTTTAATAAGTGAAACCTCATCGGACTCCTCCAAACAAACTGCAATCAAGTAAAATGACGACCTCGTTAGAGCATCTGCTTACCATGCGAGAGGTCCGGGTTCGATCCTCGGCTGGGGAGAAAAAAAAAACTCCAGGTCTTGGATGTTTACATGTTTGTGACGTCACTGTTTCTGGTTCCCACGCCACAGGGTATCCTAGTGTGGGGCTAGAAGCAATGTATGTGCCTGTATGTAAATGTTTATGTATAAGTAAATCGGGACGTAAATTCTGAAACTGAATAATTTCAAATGCCAAAATGGAGCTAAAGGGAGTGGCCCTAAAAAGCCCACTCGCCTGAAATGGTCAAACGGAATTACGGAACCCTTCCGCAGGGCCTCTTTTATGACACCTTTAATGACCATAAAGTGGACTCCAAATGACCTAATAATTAAGGCTCTAGCAAGTCATCGCTGCGGATAAATGAGACTGATAGCGCGCCCTTTCTAGGGCGCTTCAGAAAGGGGATTAATGTACAATACAATTCTTATACGGTCGGTAACACATAAGATTAATGCCCGGTTCCAATATCCACAAAACGCTTCGTTTTTGCATACGATCGGTTACAATTCCTACAAAATTCCTACGAACCGTCAATAAATTGTAGAGTAGAACGGATCGTAGCCGGTAGGCGTATATTATAGGAACCGGGCATTAGTAGTTCTAAGGTAAGTATTACTCTTTTGTTTTTATATTGAGGCCCGTTGGAGTTCCAAGGTCTCGTCAAGACCGTTTCCGGTGGGAATGATAGCAACAAAAAAACCACGATGCCAGTATTCATTACTGGCTAGTGTGGGGACAGAAGGAATGTAGGTATGTGCCTGTATGTTTATGTTTATTGGCTGTATCATCATCATCAGCAACCCATTATGTCCCCACCGAGGGGCACGGGTCTCTTCCCTGAGGAAGGTATAGGCCATACTCCACCACGGGGTCCTAGTCCGGATTGGTGGAGGCTTGTAAGACTAGTGGGTGGCCTAACTGTCAGAAGTTTTCAATTTTCGCTCGTAGCCTGGCTGCCTGAGTGATCTAAAACGATCACGTAGGTTAAGCAACATACGGCGCGTTCAGTCCATGGACGGGTCACTGTCTATGACTAACGCTAGTGGCATTTTTCCGAGCGGTTCCGTGCTTCGCAAGGCACGTTAAGCAGTTGGTGCCGGCTGCCGTCGATAAATGGCAGTCGTTAAGCCAATACCAATATGGACTTGGCCCCCGAGAGTACGACCTATACCTTCCTCAGGGAAGAGACCCGTGCCCCTCGGTGGGGACAGAATGGGTTGATGATGATGATTACCTATGTATGTATTAGATTGTAACAAACGCTTAACTTTTTTTTTTTTATGCGACGTCTTAATCGAAACTTATTTGATATTCTATTGGGTTTGTGGTGTGAAAAGTTGTAAGTGATTTTTAGTGCGGATCTGATATCTGTTGAGCTTTTGCTTTTTTTTCGAATGATACTACTAGCTGACACAAAAGTACCCAAAACCGAACGTGCGTGGATGCAACGACTAACGAATGTCGATGAACCGAAAGTGATTAGTCAGGATCGTGGCATGTGGCAGTCATTGGTCTCTATTTACCCCTCTGGTTACAGGCTTGAACTTATGTATGTAAGCATGTACTACAAGCCGACATTCTGATCTATCTAGTTTCAAGGGCTACCTGAAGACCTTTTTGCTTCTGTTTTCCCTTATATTTATTACCTGTCAAAGTAGCTTTTGGGAGGTTTTTGTCGAGCGAGGCCTATACCATATTTGTTTAGGGCTGAGACAAAATGTAAACAACTTTACAGTACTTTTTAGACTATTTTTATTGTCAAAAAAGTTTATTTTGGTTTTTGCACTAAGAATTAATTAAATTAGATTAATCTAATCTAATTTACTTAATTCTTAATGTTATTTCGGTTTTTGCACTAAGAATTAAGTAGAGTTAGCGCGCGCTGTCATTTGAAGCGGTCGTATACAACTTCTGTCTAGTAAAAAATATTCAATATAGTGGTAAAAAGTGAAGTGATCACTTATAAAGTTACAAAGTCAAAAAGACAATTCAGTATTTAACAAAGCTGTGAAATCAGAATTCAAAATAATGAAAGATTGCGGCAGTAATCATCGAAAAACCTAATAGAACCATCGTTAAAATTCAAATTGTGAGTGTGAGTCATTGTGAGAGTGCAATAACCGGCGTTGGCTTGACCTTGGTGAAATAAAAGCTTTGCCAAATAGAACGAAACTCAACTACCTAGAATATATCACAAAATTCGCATCACTAAGTAAGCTTTACTATGGCGCATTGGTTATAACGCATTGTCAAAACGTTACTTTGATGATGCGGTGGTCCCTTGTTCGATCCTGAGCTCAAAAACATTATTTCTCTTTTTGTGTTTCCTACCGTTTCGGAAACCACGAACTCAATCAGAATCACAGTTAATGGATGAAGAACTCAATACCACAAAAAAATCGCTAGATGGCACTAGTAGTAGTCTGCTCTTAATGTCTGAAGATGACGAAGATGAAATATCTGAGCTCAAAAACCAAATAAAAAAATTGAAGTTAGAGTTAAAAACAGCTCATAAAGAAATAGATACCTTGAATCTAGAGAATAGACATTTAATTAAAAGTATAGAGGAATTAACAAAAACAAATAAAATCTGCAAAAAGGTGACCGAAAGCCTAAAAAACGATTGTGTCACTCCAAAAACTAAGAAAAGTAAATCTTCAAATTCTACGCCTCGCCGTCCCACAGATCGCTCTGACATACCAACTAGCTGAACCTCAGACGGACAACCGACATTAGCCAGTGGCCGATATTAGGGGAAAAAAATCAGCTCCAATCTGAAAAACAACAGCCTCTTAAATAGCTTCTAATAGAGCAGAATGCAACTTCTAAACGCCCGTTATCAAATCAGACAGGGACGACACCAACAAAAATCAGAAAACCTGAAAAAACTAAGGTTACCATAATAAGTAGCAATACACGAAATAGCGTGCTCGATATTGCTGAGGAAACTTTTAACCGAGACGTACAACTGTGCCATTACTTAACTAGCAATGTTGGAATAAAAATCCTCCTGAAAGACATCGAAAAAAAATAAAACACCATTCAATGAATGACTACTGCGTCGTGATAATTGGCGAAAGAGACTTCGAGGAAATGAATAATTACTTTGAGATTATAGAGTACATAAGATGCACACTTCTCAAGATACAACACACCAACATTATTCTTTGCCTGCCTGTGTTTAAATTTGGCGTAGACCTCAACATGTTCAACTATAGAATCGAGATATTCAATAACTTATTATATTTGGACAATACATAGGCTGCTACTTATGTATGCGGAATCTGGGATTCCAATAATTTTTAACGCAATTTCTGACCTCCATGGTCAAATTCGTTCTTTTTTTAAATACTGGCCGCTAATATTTTTCTCTTATATACGTTAGTGTTTTGTTTTTGTTGGGTTTAAAATGTCATATCGCTGAAAAAATGGAACTCACTCGTGCTATGATTTATTACGATTTTCGACGTGGTTTAACGCAACAACAGTGCGTAGATCAATTAACTTCGACTTTTGGTGGTGAAGCTCCATCAAAAACGACTGTGTATCACTGGTTTAGTGAGTTTAATCGCGGGCGCAGTAAGCTCACGGACGAAGTTAAAGAAGGTCGCCTGAAATCGGTGGTTGTGCCACAAAATATTGAAGCTGTGCGAAAACTAATAATGCAAGACCGCCATGTTACGTATCGAGAGATAGAGGCTATTCTGGGCATATGTATGACGAGCATTCATAGGATATTACATGAACATTGGTCTGTAAAAAAAATTTGTTCGCGTTGGATCCCGCACAACTTAACTCAGGATCAAAAAGATGCTCGCGTCGAATGGTGCAAGAAAACCTTAAAAAAATTCAACGGAGGCGACTCAAAATCTGTTTATAATATCTACACAGGTGACGAATCCTGGATCTACGCGTACGATCCCGAAACTAAACAACAATCAACAGTTTGGCACTGCAAAGCAAATGGTGACCTGCTTTTTTGGTATTAATGGCCATGTGGCTACAATACCACTGGAGAATTGCAGAACGGTTAATTCGGAGTGGTACACGACCATTTGTTTACCGGAAGTATTTGAAGAAATACGCCAAAACAACCAGCGACGCAGAATCATACTTCACCATGACAATGCCAGCTGTCATACATCTCAGGAAACAACTACATTTTTGGATGGTCAAAAAATAGAATTGATGGGTCATCTACCGTACAGCCCTGATTTGGCTCCCAATGATTTTTATTTATTCCCAAATGTAAAGAATACATTACGTGGTCAACGATTTTCGACCCGTGAAGATGCCGTAGATGCGTTCAAACAGCACGTTTTGGAGATACCTCAATCAGAGTGGAAAAAGTGTTTTACAAATTGGTTTCATCGAATGCAAAAGTGCATCGATCATAGTGGAGAATACTTTGAAAAACAATAAGCATATTTAGCCATATACATTTGTTTATTTTTTCTATTCCGCATACATAAGTAGCAGCCCTCGTACTACGCACGCATACGCATATATTCTGAACTCAAACGAAAATCTCAGCTATGACCACGACATGTTTTCCGGGCGGCAGAAAGCGCTAAACGACTGCGGAATGAGACGCATATTTGCGGATATTAAAGCATATATGTCAGCTATAAGTAATGACGAAACAATTGAGCGTGTTGATAACAACAACGAGAGGAAAAGCAACCAGCGTCCGCAAGCCTACACAGAAAAAAAAGAGACTCAGTTTTTTCGCGTATAATATAATCTATATTTTACATGAAAACATAGCAGGACTTCTCAACAAGTCAGACCTGTTAAGTATACATGTGTCAAACTTAGGTTCCTTAGGTAAAACTATAGACGTTATTTGCTGTACTGAACATTTTATAGAGTCTGGGTATGAGGACCAACTATGTCTACCAAACTATAGCTTGGCAACGTGCTATTCTAGGAACAACGCAAAAAGGGGGGGTGCATGTATCCTCGTAAGGCATGGAATAAAATATAAAAATATAGAGTTGAAAAATGTCTCGATAGAAAATAATACATAATGTTGTGCGATAGAATTGATTGACTATGCCTTTATAATAATGTGTCTCTATAGAGTCCCTAAGATGTCTGTTCTAGCACTAAATATCTTCTTTACTCAATTAAATAAATTATTGACATTAATAAATAAAAAGAAAGACAAATTAGTCGTTCTCTGTGGCGACTTTAATATTGACATCCTAAAACCTAATAAGACATCTCAGGAATTCGAAAATTTATTGACTACCCATAATTTGACTTTAGCAATTAAGGAACCTACAAGATTACAAAGAAATACTTGTATAGATAATTTCGCTCATAACGATATTAAATGTGAGTCTGAGGTAATCGATTTAGGAATATCTGATCATACAACCCAGTTATTAAAATGTAGCGTCAAAAAGACATGCAGGCTAAAGTACTGGCGAATAAAGCGACGTAACTATTGTGACGAAAACTTACAGACATGTAAAAGGTATTTGAGTGAATGGTCATATAATAGTTTTCTTGATATTTTTACTTTGCTGTATGAGCTATGCTTTCCTGTAAACAGTATTAGGATTTCTTGCGAAAGGAGAGTTAAGTGGATTTCTAAAGGCATAAAACTATATACAAAGAAACAGAGAAGTATACTTTGGGCCTATAGAAAATTCCCAAATGAAACCAATAAAACTCGTTTGAATACCTACACACGAAGACTTCGAAAGATAATTAAACTTACACAAAAATCCATCAACAATAATTTAATACGAACATCAGAAAATAAGTCCAAAAACTACATGGCAAATAATCAACAGCAGTAAACCACCCCAACCTAGAGAACCTATTCGTAAGCTTAAATATAAAAAAGAAACTATAACAGACCCAATAAAAATTGCGAACACATTTAATAACCACTTTATAGACCACATAATTACGCCACACATAGACCCAGACCAGGCTCAAGATATGAAGTACAAACCAAAGTTGGACACTCAACTGACTTCCCTATTTATTTCACCTACAATTCCGTACGACATATACAAAATTATTAAATGTTTGAAAAATAAAACTAGCGTAGGCTATGACAACATTAGCACTAAAGTCATAAAATACGTCAATGAAATAATTTCACCCCATCTTAGCTACATAATAAATCGTTGTATTATCAACGGAACTTTCCCTGCAAAATGAAAAACGACAATAATAAAACCGATCCATAAAAAAGGTGATAAAGAATCGGTTCAAAATTATAGGCCAATCGCACTAATTCCAATATTTTCCAAAGTAGTAGAAAAAGTTATCTATAACTCTTTATATAACTATATCGACAAACATAATATTTTTGTAGAGTAGCAAAAAGGCTTTAGGAAAAACTATTAACCTCGCTATATATGACTTTCTCGTAGAAATAATTAGATGTGTAGATTGCAAAGTCCCTGTGTGAGCTATATACATGGACATGACAAAAGCATTCGATTACGTAAATCATAACATCTTATTGCAAAAGATAGAGTCTTACGGAGTTAGAGGTACACTTTTGCAACTTATAAAATCATATCTAAGTGACCGGACGCAACAAACACACCTCACAAATATATGTACTGATACAAACGATGAAGTAACATACACATCAAACAATCGTTTGTCTCTACATGGTGTTCCGCAACATACTGGGTCCATTAATTTCCTTGCTCTACATAAATGATTTACCGTTAAATGTAAGCTACCCAATGACTCTATTCGCAGACGATATCACTGCAGTTATTAAACAAACTGAAAATAGGAATTATGAAAGTGAAATAAATAGAACCCTTGAAGATATAATGAAATGGCTTGAGTCCAACTGCCTGAAAGCGAACTTGAATAAAACGAAAATCATGCATTTCCATCAAAAAACTATCATACCGCCGGTAAACTTGGTTTATGATAACAATTGATGAGGAATATTCCACCAGATTTTTAGGTCTGATAATTGATAAGAATCTGAACTGGAAATGTCAAGCTGAAGCTACGTGTAAAAAGCTAAGTAAATATGCTCTATTCAAACTAGCTAAAATTGTCAGTACAGATGCTGTGCTTTCAGTTTTTCACGGGTACGTCATGTCAACTTTGCGCTTTGGCATTATATTTTGGGGCAATAGTACGGACGTAAAAACGGTATTTAAAGCACAAAAACGATGTGTTAGATCTATGTGTGACTTTAAATCCACTGAAAGCTGTAAACCTTGTTTCAAAAAGTATAAGATCCTCACACTTACCTGTTTATACATCTATGAGGTAGCTATTTTCGTTAAGACTAATGAGTCACTATTCCCGAAAGCCCACGAAACTCGATACAGAACTATACGCCACCCCCACAAACTTGTAATTGAGCCATGAAAGATTTCAAACAGAAAAGTATCATAACTATGGCACCAAAAATATATAACAAATTACCAGATGATTTAAAAACGCTAAATACAATTCAATTTAAAAGAAAGCTCTATGACATTCTCATAAACAAATGCTATTATGACTTACAAGAATTCTTCACTGATAAATTTTAATTCCAATAAGTACTGCTGTTTTATTTTGACATTTTAACAATTTTTTTAATATCTATTTTAATTTTATTGTTAAGACTTTTAACATGTATGACACATTATTATGTAATTGACATTAGTAATTATTGTTATTTGACATTGTAAGTTTAAAGTGGCCCAAGTCTTAGTTGTAATTTTATTTAATAACATTTTTTTAATTTTTTTATTGACATTATATTCTTATTGACATTAGTAATTACTTGACATTTGTAATTTTAATACGGCCTAAGACTTAGTTATTAATTATTAATTTTTTTAAATGATCTGTATGCCTATCAGGTAGAGCGCAAAGCAACTCTATTTTTTAATGTAACATCTTTATCACTTGTGTCTCACCGATCAATAAATGAATTATAAATTAGATGAGATTAATCTAATTTACTTAATTCTTAGAGCAAAAACCGAAATAACATTTTTTGACAATGAAAATAGTCTAAAGAGTACTGAAAAGTTGTTTACATTTTGTCTCAGCCCCAAATAAGTATGGTTTAGTATTAAAGCTGGACTATTTTGTAACCAAGTAGGTAGGTGACCGAACAAATTCGTCGGGAAATCTCTTGAGTACGGTTAGTGTGACCTTGCATATAACGTTTTATTTGACTGCGGTCAGTTCGGGTGACCAATAGTGGCTCGTTATTAGACAAAGACTTCACACTTAAGAGAGTAACCCCCGGTCTCTCGTACGCTAACAAGGTGTCAATCTACTGTCAACAGCGGTTAGTTAGCCGAAACGCAGTAAATAAGCCGTTTTCAGAAGAACTAAAAATAAATAAATAAATAAGCGGCTGTCAAAGGAATGCAATTTCGGACCTCAGCCCAATAACCATGTGTGATACATCATAAAATAGGTCTCAGCAAGCTGAAAAAAAGTTACTATGACGCCAACAGCCAATTGTTTGTCGTTTCGGAGTTATATTTTATTGAAAATGTTAGTTTTTTTGAACTAAAACTTTCGTAAGCACAACACATTGTAAACTTTTAGTCCGGATCTACTTACGGGTGTTG
Organism: Yponomeuta plumbellus; assembly: GCA_947310845.1. Lineage (NCBI taxonomy): Eukaryota > Metazoa > Arthropoda > Insecta > Lepidoptera > Yponomeutidae > Yponomeuta > Yponomeuta plumbellus. The sequence goes on from OX371203.1 coordinate 3,261,398, forward strand.
TTATATCGGAAGAGTCCGATCAGTGTGAGACGAGCAACCGACGACGCGAGCTCCGTCTCTGCTCACCATGATTTAGCTCTGCGAATCGGAGCGAAACCTGGTCGGACTCTTCCGATATAACAACACCCGTAAGTAGATCCGGACTGAAAGTTTACAATGTTAGTTTTTTTTCACTGTTAGCGTTCATAGTCTGTGGTATGGCGGTGTTGCAAGAAAAGGCAACTGACTTAAGGTCATAGCCCACTTACACAACTCTGCCCCCACCCGGCAAAAACAATATCATTCAAGCTCATAATGGCTTTAAATATTGCTGTTTAGATACATTTTACATTGGCATCATAAATTAGCTGACAGCTGACAGCGAGCTGTCTGCTAATCATGATGCCAATGCAAAATATATCCAAAGAGCAACACCCAAAGCCCATATTTGAATGACACCACTCTTGCCGGGTGGGAGCAGAGTCGTGTAAGTGGGATATGACCTTTAGCGTTGTGCTGCGCCTCAGCGCTGATTTTCAGTCAGTGCCCACGGTAACTTTACTGACAACGTCGGCTCGTTGTTTGTAAATGTTTTGCTAAGTATTCTGTTTTGTAGTGTAAAACCTTACACATACTTTTAATATATCATATTAAAAGTATATGTAATGTTTTGTGTAACTTTTGCTGTAATAAATGTGCTTTCTTCTTTTTTATCTTAAATAAATGATACCAAACTCACAGAAACTGTTATAATCACTTCACAATGATTATTCAGTTGCGTTATGACCTTAAAAAGAAAAGTTATGGCGAAAAAAAATTTTACAGGCTAAGCCCGTTGCACACGTATATAATAATAATAGCCATTTATTTAAAAAAAAAACACTACATGCATAGTGGATTCGTTCTCAAGATAACTTCAATTCTATTAACATTCAAGCCAATTTAATAATGAAGTGATATAAATTGTTTAATTTTACACACTTAGCTACAATCGCTCGTAGCCTGAGTGCCTGGGTGCCCGAGTGATCTTAAACGATCACTACGGTTAAGCAACATACGGCGCGTTCAGTCCATGGATGGGTCACCGTCTATGACTAACGCTAGTGGCATTTTTCCGAGCGAATCCGTGCTTAGCAACGTACGTTAAGCAGTTGGTGCCTGCTGCCGTCGACAGATGGCAGTCGTTAAGCCAAGTCAGAGGCCTTAGGGCGGCTTGAAAACTTCTGACAGTAAGACCAGCCACTAGTCTTACAAGCCTCCACCAATCCGGACTTGGCCCTCGTGGTGGAGTATGGCCTATACCTTCCTCAGGGAAGAGACCCGTGCCCCTTGGTGGGTACATAATGGGTTGATTATGATGATGATTTAGCTACAATAAATATTAATATGACGTGCGAAAATATAATTACGGTATTAGTTGGTGACGTCATAGAAATATATATTATAGCTGCGTGTACAGTCACTTGAATATTGTATAGAAAATATATCGTAATATGTAATATATTAAAGCTACGTGTGTAAAGCTGATGGCCGATGGGGCCAAAAAGCGCTCCAATGGAGACCACACATTGGCAAGCGCAGTGTAGGACGACCAGCCACAAGATGGACAGACGATCTTATCCAAGTGGCAGGAAGACGCTGGATGCAAGCTGCTTCCAACCGGTCTTTTTGGAAATCCATGGAAGAGGCCTATGTCCAGCAGTGGACTTCTTGTAGCTGAATGATGATGATGATGACGTGTGTAACGGACTTTAATTTAGATGCGCTTACTTTAATTTTTACGAAGGAATCTGATCAAGTTTCGCTCTGTTTCGCAGAGATTAATCATGGTTCCGGACGGAGCCTAAACTTTTCCAACAAAATTTTAAGTAAATCCGGACTTAACTTATTAATCCCCTTTAGCCCATCTCAAATCAATAAAACAAAGCCAACGCCTCAGGGCCAGATAAATCACGATATTGTGGTGTCCCAACTTTCACTTCCCACCCCAATAAATCACAGGTTACTGGGCCTGTCCCTCAAAGTACGTAAAAATGGTCACCCGTCACTGCTAGAGTGTCTATAAATCTGTCACCACCGCCCCTTGCCGAGGACGAGTAGAAAGCAACGGCTCGATTGAGTTTGTTTGAAAGTTTGCTATTATACATTGTATTCCAAAGCTCAACGTCAAGCTGGAATCGGATGAAAAGGCAAGTCATGTTGGTGATCAGAAAAATAAAATAAATAAAAATTGAATGAATGTATACAAAATTATAGGCATTAAAAAAAATTGAAAAATCCTGTTGCCACAAATCTTTACTTAACAAGTTGCCCACTTTTAATTTTAATTTTAGTTTTAATAATGTTTGTGAAATTTCTTGAATAAATAATTTTAAAAAATATTGTACTGAAAATAAAAAAGACGATTTTTTTATATTTATCTGATAACAGTATGACTTGCTTTTTCACCCGGTTCCGGATTTATGTCGAGTTTTGGGACACCCTGTATATCCTCCTAGCCGTATTGGGCTATGGCAACTGCTGTCTGTCTCACGATTACCGTTGGTGCGGGTTTCGCTGGTGTGCCTTATGTAGCAGATCGTGGCCTTGAAAGTATGTGCAATTGTGCAGAGTGCACGTCAAGACACCATTCATCATCAACCCATTATATCCCCATCGAGGGGTACGGGTCTCTTCCCTGAGGATGGTATAGGCCATATTCCACCACGGGGGCCTAGTCCGGATTGGTGGAGGCTTGTAAGACTAGTGGCTGGTCTTACTGTCACAAGTTTTTCAAGCCGCCCTAAGGCCTAAGTTAAGACTTGGCTTAACGATGCCCATCCAGGCACTGAACGCGCCCCATGTTGCTTAACTTTCGTGGTCGTTTAAGATTATTCAGGCGCCCGGGGCTATGAGTGATTCTAAGTACCTAAATGCTTAAATATTTACTTAGTGAAATTCTCGTTCCAGAATCCAACCTATAAGCCCCGCGAATAAGAGCAAAATCTGGTTGGACTCTTCCGACTAAAATCACGTAAGTGATTTCGGAATTATTATGTTTTAAAATATAATAAATAGCTACATTCGCTTTTTTGTAGTTGTCAATTGCAGAAATTTGGAATTTCTGATAAAAATGGTTTCATGTTTCACATTTTATTTAGTTTACTAGTAAGAGATTAATAGATAAGAGTAAGAATAAATTAAGTTAAAATTAAAATGAATCCCATTTGTTAAGCCTTTGACTTTACTGCAATCAAATTACAGGGATGGATGCTGAATTTATCGATTTGTCTATGATGAAAATCCAGTGACTTAAGCACCTGCATAAAAATACATTTTATTGTTTCTACATACATTTTCTAATAATACAAGGCGAGCATCCGTCGTTAAGCCAAGTCAGAGGCCTTTATAGGGCTTCTTGAAAAACTTCTGACAGTAAGACCAGACACTAGTTTTACAAGCCTCCACCAATCCGGATTTTGCCCCCGTGGTGGAGTATGGCCTATACCTTCCTCAGGGAAGAGACCCTTGCCCCTCGGTGAGGACATAATGGGTTGGTGATGATGAGAGCATCCGACAAACTCACCTACCAACCAGCCCAAACCGTGGGATTTAGATAGTTGAAAATGTCCACCTTTGATAATAGACCTACGCGAAATTCAACCCCCGAAGGGGTGAAAAGGGGTGTCCAAATATGGTCAGATTCATAGAAAACTTGGTACGTATGTACACCTACGTATCTTAGGAAACTGTTTTCCAAATATTAGTTTTTCCTCAGTTTCGTAAAATTCAACGCTTTAGGGAGTAGAAAGGGGTGTCAAAGATTGTATGGGAAATACAATATTTGTAGATGAATTCTCACAAAACTAAGAAATAATGTACTTTAATAAAATTAATTAAGGACATACACATTTCTCAGTTTTGCAAAATTCAACCCAAAAGGGTTAAAAAGGGGTATCAAAATTTATATGAGAAGTTACTTATTTGTGGACGGACATTCATGAAACTTAGCATGAATGTATGTACTTCAACAAAATAATTAAACTACTCAATTCGAATGGTTTTTTTTATGTTTGTAACCTCTGAACTTTTGACTGGGTGAACCAATTTTGATGATTCTTTTTTATTTGAAAGCTGGTGCTTCAATGGTATTTCAATTTAGTCCAATTCTGATAGTAACATTCGTGAGAAAACCATATAAGTCTTAAATTTATCTACTCAGGCCCCTTCCACTTTCTTCATAGCAACAAGTCACCTGAGACCCGTGATTAGCAGAACAAAATGCCTGGAGTTTTTAAGACTTTAGATTCACAAAACATAAAAAAATAAAATTAACAAAAGAAAAAGTGACTTCAAACAAAAAACTATAATTGTAACGCAAGTAAGTATAAGAATACGCAATTGTTTTCAACTTTGTAGTGCATATAATTTGTTTTGGAATAGTTTTCTGTTTGAAGTCGGTTTTTTTTGTTTATTCTTGTGGAATTGTTCTAAGCGTTACTCTTCGTACTCTTGAAACTCTGTGAGAGATACTCTGCTACCTTCGCTACGCTATTCCCGCCGGGAGGAGATAAATCAGTTCAGAATTCAATTATTAGTTACCGTGGCCAATTAAAATTGAATTAATAGGGGATAATAGGATTGATCCTTCCAGCGTTTACCGTTGGGCTTAAAATATCTGCAGGCATTAGCGGTGGATTATCGAATTAGTTCAATCCGTAACGTTAGATATAAAATAACTGGAGATCTAAGCCGTGTATTTATTATATAAATTTGTTAAGATGATTACACTACATTGAGTGTTTAGATAGATACATGGATGAACGGATAAACGGGCGGACTGATAGATAGACATAAACTGTCGCTCTGTGTAAAGTTTTTGTTTCATGATAATTTTTGTTAGCAAACCGTTCGACCCGAATAGCGTGCAGGTCGATTTACTTAAAACGAACGAAGAGCTAGAGAGCATTCTTTCTTGATCTTTTAGTGTAAACGAAAGCTCGTTTTCACCGTTCACACCAAAATATCAACGAGTTAGAATGAGAACCAAGAACTAGAATTCTTGCACAATGTTGTTGAAGGTCGATTTACATCAAACGAATAAAGAGCTAGAGCTAGAACACAAGAACACTTTGATGAGATCGCTCGGGGGAGCGAGCACGTCCGAACACGCAAGACCGTTCTAAGCAACTGTTCGCACGCTCTAGCCGCGTTTACATCGAGCGAGCGAGCATTCTTAAAATATTCCATAAAATCTTTGCGGACGTAGACTGAGCAACGAAAGAATGTTGTACTCTGTTTACACTAAAATAATTTGATAGAGTGGGGATAGAATGAGCATTCGCTCGTCTCATGTAAATCGACCTTGAAACAATGTAAGCGGGCTGCTCGTGTCAAATGGCGCAAAACCTGATTTCTGTATGAGTGAATGGCTCTTATTGCATGGCGAAAAACAATATGAGCGGATCGCTCATCTCGCATGGCGCGCAACGATACGCAAGCAGACCGCTCGTGTCGCATGCTGATAAACAATTTGAGTGAAACGCCTAGGGGCCTCCTTTTGCTAGTGCATTATAGTTCAATGACAGATGCTCGGATGGCAACTCCTAGGCGTCGTGAGATGTTTTTTTATACTATTTATACCTAGAAGGTTTGGTACGTGAGCGCGCGTAGATTAAAAGCGGCAATGAATTGAAATCGCCGCGTTCATGCATTTCTCATTCTACTACAATGTACCAGACTCTAGGCCCTGGGCCTAAATTCTGCTACTGCATTGATTTTCACTATCCGAGCTTCAAAGCATCATCATCATCAACCCATTATGTCCCCACCGAGGGGCACGGGTTTTTCCCCTGAGGAAGGTATAGGCCATACTTCACCCTAGGACTTACTCCGGATTGGTTGAGGCTTGTAAGACTAATCATGGCTGCTCTAACATCAGAAATTTACAAAGCCGCCCTAAGGCCTCTGACCTGGCTCTGGCTTAACGACTGCCATCTATCGACGGCAGCCGGCACCAATTGCTTAACGTGCCTTGCAAACCACGGAACCGCTCGGAACGGAAAAATGCCGCTAGCGTTAGTCATAGACGGTCACCCATCCATGCACTGAACGCGCCCTATGTTGCTTAACCTTCGTGACCGTTTAGAATCACTCAAGCGGCCGGGGCTACGAGTAGCAATTAAATTAAACTCAAAGCATACCTACGTATAACGTAGATGATCCGGCTTATTTACACTAACAGGATGTAAGTAGGTATTACCTTCGAAAACATTTCTTATTTTTATTAAAACCAAATAAGTTTTCCGGGTCATAAATTACATTTCATACTTCTCATCAAAGAGCGGGACCACCGTGATTTAGAAATTTTCAATACATTTTCTAAACAATAGCAGCTTTGAAGCCGCGAAAACAGCGTATAATTTATTTACTAACCGGACTTTCTAGTAAAGCTGCCGATTGGCTGAGAATCTAAAAGGTGATCAAAATTTTAAGGCTTCCTTTCCGCCTCCATTTAATTGGTCGTAACGCTTACAACTTCGGCTAGATACCTTTGTGGCTATAAATTTACCGTAATTTATGTGTGCCTATCTTTTGTAACTCATACAGTGAAAGGAATGTTCGGCGCAAAAACTTTGAGTAAAGTACCTACTCTGTGATCTTCGGCTTCGGCGAAACCGGCTTGATGTTGAGTTTTGGGACACCCTGAATAACCCTTGGCTTTTCAGTGTTAGTTTTCAGCTGTAAAGGAATAATATTTACCCCCGGTTTCTCTTTCGCTAACAATTTGTTAATCTACTGTTAACACCTGTCAATTGGCCAAAGTGCATACGAAAAAAACGTTTGTAAATTCTAAAACATCTTTTTTAAATAATAGGATAGATAGACAGAATATTTTAGTAGAATCCGACTGACTAACGATTATGTTTGTGAAACAACCTGTGACATGTAAAGTAAATACTCCAGGTCTTGGATGTTTACATGTTTGTGACATCGCTGTTTCTGGTTCCCACGACACAGGGTATCCTAGTGTGGGGCCAGAAGCAAAGTATGTGCCTGTATGTAAATGTAATGTAAATGTAATGTAATGTTACAATATTTCATGAAATTATGGATAATAAAAAAAAAACTCACATCCCGCTATCCCCGAGGGGGTAGGCAGAGGCACCAATCACTAGAACTAGGTCCACGTTTTGCCGAGTTTATTAGGTCTCATCCAAACGTAGGTTAGGAAATTATGGATCTTAGTCCGAAATAAATAATCTCATTTTAATTTACCCCAAGTTAAATATTACAATCTACGAATGCTCAATCAATAATTTAAACTACGATATCTCTTGGTCACACGGTTGTCTGAAAGAAATTTATAATAACAACAAAAAAAAGATTAAAAATGCACAATATTAAAAAATGTCTATTGTGCATTTTTCATCTTTTTTTTTTGTTTCTTTTTTTTTGTGAAAAACACATATTGAAAATAGTTAACACAAGCAGCATTATTACACCCGCTGTACTGCATACTCTGATAGTATTGTTTCAAATTTCTAACTGTAATAGAGTCAGTTTCTCAATTGAGAATTTCGCTAAGTAACTACTTACCTTTATTTTCGTTTTTATTTTATAAAAAAGTGAAGAAACCGATACAAAGTACATTGCAAACATTTGACAAATAGATGTAAGTAAGATGTCGAGTAGGTACTGCATCCTTAAAGCCTCACTATCCTGTGGTGCTGTCTCGTCAAATATCTCGAAACAGAGTGTGACAGACCGTTACTTATGTATTTACATACACACATACAGACATACATAAGCTCACGCATGTATTAGAGAAGGGTAGGCAGAGACCAGAGACTGCCACCTGCCACGATCCTATGACAAATCACTTCAGAATTTATTTAGTGAAATTCTCACTTCAGAATCCGGCCCATAGTATAGGTATGGAGCATAGTATAGCATAGTATAGTAGAGGTATGGTAGGTACTTATTATTTAACAACAACGCTCACATCATCATATCAAGTTTTCACCATAACAGTGGAGTCGTAAAAGCAACTTTCTACATTGAAAGTTCCACACTTTTAGGAGCCGAGTTACCATGGACTCTCATGCTACCGTTCAAGATTTCACTATGTTGGGTACGTCACGTTCTGGACCAACGTTGGGTGGGTCACGTTTTGCTAATGCATTGTAGTTTAATAACAATTGTATGAACGCAGCGGTTTCATTTCATTGGCGCTTTTAATCTACGCGCGCTCACGTACTATACGTTCTAGGCGTCAATGGTAAACAAAATCATGTCACGTGACCCGACCGAGTATCTGTCATTGAACTGTAATGCACTAGCAGAATTGAGGTCCTGTTGTCACGTCACGGTTGTCTAAATGTAAATGGTGTATCGTAAAATAAAGGGGCATAAAAAAAGGAGAGATCAGCTTTGGTTCTAAACTAGTTTTATCAGTTGGCAACCCAATAAAGTGTAGTAATTTTTGCGTTTTATAGCTGTGGCAACACTTACTTCGCTTTTGGGTCAGGCGCCACAACTTTAACACCTATATTTTCCTGCATCAGCCCTTCTATTACGTAATTTTCCACTCTATCGGCTCAACTATTTTGACGACTTCCAAGCGTCAAAATACGTATTTATTTGACAGTTTGGACTAGGCTAAATTTTACAACTGCATACAGTGAAACAATCCGCTCTTGACCACCAATCCGGACTTGGCCACCAATCCTAACTTGGCCCCCATGGTGGAGTATTGCCTATACCTTCTTCAGGGAAGAGACCCGTGCCCCTCGGTGGGGACATGATGGGTTGATGATGATGAATATACAGTCAAGTACTTACTTAGTAGCGTCCCAGGAAGCTGTCCACAGTAGCCCAGCGGTTGTAAACTCTTTGCAAGATTTAATGCGAGATGACAAGCTTTTAAATCTGTGCGGGGCTTTCAGCAGAGTGTAGGTAATCTGCCTGCACAGCTTTATGTCGGGACCTGTTAGGGCGCTGAAGGTGGGTCAATGGCGGCGCAGTGGGCGGACTAGTGGGTAAAGGTGAAGCAAAAACAAAGTAAATATGCGTTTACTGCGAGTAACAATACAGCAAGACAAAAACATTCGTCATCACCATCATCATCATCAACCGTCGGACACTGCTGGATTTAGGCGTGGATGTATATGCCACCTCGCCATTTGCATCCACGGACTCGCACTTGAACACAGCAAACTTGCAACAGAGCGAACCGTATTTCTTGTACTATATATTTTTTATGAATTTAGTTAAAGCTAAAGTAGGACACATCTTCCGTATTTTATTGTATGTAATACCTATATTAGTATGTAAGTTCAGACAAAATTGTAAAGGTATATCGATATAAAAGTATTTTTTTGCTTTGCAAACTGACCAATCAATACAGGCCATAAAATATCATCACTCGGCTCGGATCCACCATTACACGTAATCCACGAAGTAGAAACACACTAAATTCTACGAGTATTAGTATGAATATGGTACCCGTCATGGATTGTGACATGAGTACAGTCTTTGATATTAGTAATGTTAAGTCTGCGGCATTTTGCAATAATAATAATAATAATAATAATTCAGTTTGGGAGAGGAGGTACCAAAGCTCCTCACCTCTTCTACGTGGATGACCTCAAGCTTCTCGCCCCAACACGGGCTCGCTTGATGGATCTACTAAAAATCACATGTGACTTTAGTGGATCCATTAGGATGGAGCTTGGGGTTGAGAATTGTGCAGTTATGCATGTGGAAAGGGGAAGTATAACTCATTCTGAGGGCGTAGATCCTTCTATTCCCGTCAACTTAAGAACCCTCTCCGAGGCTGAAACATACCGGTACCTGGGTATGTCACTGAGCATCAACGTCATGGAGGTGGACATGAAATAGTCAGTTTGCAGCGTATTCTTCTCGCGTCTGACAAAAGTGCTTACGAGCTATTTGTCAGGCGTGAATAAGATACGCGCTTATAACGGCTGGATCATGCCCACCATCATGTATGCGTTCGGCATACTCAGGTGGAATCAGACTGAACTACAAGCCCTGGATAGGAAAGTCCGCACAACTATGACTCTCCATAGAATGCATCACCCGAATTCGTCAGTGATGAGGTTGTACTTGCCGCGAAAGCATGGTGGTCGTGGGCTATTGAATGCCCAGACCATGCACAATCGCGAGGTAAGCAACCTCCGTAGCTACTTCCTGACGATGACGGACAGTCCGATGCACAGAGATGTCATAGGGTGTGATAAAGGACTAACCCCTCGGCGAGCAATGGCAAGACCCGGTAGTACTGAGTGTCTCTGGGCGCGAGGACATATGGAAGGAGAAGGAGCTGCATGGGAGGTTCTTCAAGGCTCTACACGAGCCCCACGTGGATATGAAGGCCTCACTACACTGGCTACGATTTGGTGACCTATTCGGGGAAACTGAGGGTTTTGTCTGTTCAATACAAGATCAGGTTATCAAGACCAACAACTATAGGAAATACATCCTGAAGGATGGCACTGACGATATTTGCCGGGCGTGTCGCCATCCCAGTGAGTCACTCAGGCATGTTATATCCGGTTGTTCGGCGCTTGCTAACACTGAGTATCTGCACAGACACAACCTTGTAGCCAGGATTCTCCATCAGGCGCTCGCTCTGAAATTTGGCCTCGTCGCACAGGGACTACCGTATTACAAGTACACACTGGAAGCCGTGCTCGAAAACGACCGCACCAAGCTCTATTGGGACCGGCCCATTATCACAGACAGGACCATACTCGCGAATAAGCCTGATATTGTGGTGGTGGACCGGGCGCAGAATAGGGCATTTTTGGTAGACATCACAGTTCCGTATGATGAGAACCTTGTGAAAGCCGAAACAGATAAGAAAACCAAGTATCTGGACCTGGCGCACGAGGTTACCGACATGTGGGGGGTGGTGTCGGCTGAAATCGTTCCTATAGTCCTGTCCGCGAATGGGTTAGTTCCAACCAGTCTCGCTAACCATCTGAGGCGGTTGGAACTCCGTGTGGGCATCATCATCATCAACCCATCATGTCCCCACCGAGGGGCACGGGTCTCTTCCCTGAGGAAGGTATAGGCCATACTCCACCACGGGGGCCAAGTCCGGATTGGTGGAGGCTTGTAAGACTAGTGGCTGGTCTTACTGTCAGAAGTTTTCAAGCCGCCCTAAGGCCTCTGACTTGGCTTAACCACTGCCATCTATCGACGGCAGCCGGCACCAACTGCTTAACGTGCCTTGCGAAGCACGGAATCGCTCGGAAAAATGCCACTAGCGTTAGTCATAGACGGTGACCCATCCATGGACTGAACGAGCCGTATGTTGCTTAACCTTAGTGATCGTGTAAGATCACTCAGGCAGCCCAGGCTACGAGCGATTCCGGCGTGTGGGCATACTTCCGGCTATAATGCAGAAGGCGGTGCTGCTTGATACAGCCCGGATAGTCCGGCGTTTTCTCTCGCTGTCGCCCTAACCTCCGGCCGCTTGGACTCCTCAGCCGGAGGGCGTCCGTCTGGCCACTTTGGTCAGACGAGACAATAACCATATTTTTTTTCCCTCATAATAATAATAATAATTATTATTATTATTATTTCATGTGGTGTAACACTGTCATGTGGTTGTATTCATTTTGAGGTTACCATTTTGTCGTACTGTTTTGGTTGGAGTTTGTGATTAACTTTGTGTTTACTGCGGAGTTTTGTGAGAAAATGCATCGCTTTGAATTTAAATATCACTAAAAATAATAGACAATATAGATAAGATTCTTAAGACTGCTGTTCTTTTAGCTAGGCCCCCGATCGACTGTGAATACGAAAATTCCGGCGCTTTACTAAGTATGACTTTAGTTTACTCTGCTAAGACTGCTTGCTCTAAGTGTGAACTTGGGATTCGACTCTGAATGTCAGCCCAATTTTCGATTTCTGAATTGAGAATTTCGCCAAGTAACTACTAAATCCATTGCTGTGCCGGCAAATTTCTCAGAAAAGAGCGTGACAGAACGTTACTTCAGTACTCATTTACTTACGTGAAATTCTCAATTCAGCAACAGGCTCTTAAACTTTGTTATGTGTTAAGTTTAAAATAATTTTGAGTGGACTTTTTTTCCCGTTGCCTTTTTCTCCACTACAAAAAACAAACAGAATGTTCAACGTAAATTATTCCGATTTGATTTGATATTTTTCGTTAATTTTTGTTTCGTATTTCTTTGTTGTGTGTCACTATTAGTGCTAGAAATGTTTCTCTTTTCTTTTTAATCGAGGTCGTTTTAATCATTAATGAATACCTGCTTAAATAATTCAACGGGTCTTAAGCGCCCTTCAGCCAAACAAACTATTCACTAACTGCTCCTCTCTAACCTTAGATTAATTAACCGCGCTTACGCGGTGGCACTCAGCCTCGTTTCTGCCAAATGTCCTCATCCCTGTAAGTGAACGTTAACGGTACATTTGGCATGTAACAAACGACGTTACTTTGTTAAACTGGTCCTTTATTGATCCGGGGTAGTTACATAGATTTGAGTAATCGCTACTGAGAGTAGTAATGCAAAGTCTCTTGCCAAGGCTTCTGTTAGTGTACAGAACATTGATTTCTACATAAGTAAATATAACTAGGATACTCTGTGTCGTCGGAAACAGAAACAGCGACATCACAAACATGTGAACATCCAAGACCTGGGGTTTTTTGTTTTTGTCCCCAGCCGGGATTCGGACCCGGGATCTGTCGCATGGTGGCGCACTGTATTTATTTAGTTAATTCTATTATGTTCTATTCTATACATCATAAACATGGAAATATACCCTGATTGAGGTTATTTCTACAATGTTTGGCGGACCCTTACATTAGGAAATACTCGTTTTTGTATATTTAGCCGATAGAAACCATATTTTATTTTTTCAATGGAGAAATCGTTTGATTGTTGGTAGAAATCCTCGGTTTCATTTATGAGAAACATCAAGTGATACTATACACCCTGTACGTTGGGCCTAGGGACAAACAGCAAAAGGGTCCGTTAGATTGATAGTATTCCCGAAACTAAACTCAATCTCAACTAAACTCGAAGGGAGTCTATTTTCATTCCGCGCGATTATCAACGCCGTTTTGGGTTTAACGATAGTTTAACTCGTTGCTTAACGACAGTTTTAGAACCTCTGGTGTTTTATTCAACTGTTAAGTCTATTTGTGTGTTTATTTAATTTTACATGATCATAATAAATTGTACTTTCGATACTGCTGATGTTAGAAAAAGTAAAAATTTGGCAACAACCTACCTAAAAATATCTTGTGACATGACTATCTATAACTTTATTTGTCTTTAAAAAACGTGAATAAACACAACACTAGTATTTAACTGATTAATTTCCGGGAAAGTCTAGCTATAGACATCACTTTGTCAGAGAAATTATAATCTGTTCTAAGATCTGTTCAGACAACAAATACTTGTATATTCCATCCCAATAGACTGACTGATTCCGTCACCCAATCGCGGTTTCGTCGTAGACTTACAATAGGCTATTTTACCGATTTCTGAAAGCCATCTCATGTTGTTTGTTGGTGTTCATGGAGTCCTCAAAAAGTGGTCATTTTAAATTCTTTCGTGTATTTCTGCTGAAAAAGGCAAACGAAAATTTACTTTTCAAATAAGCCGCCAAAACGCTATCTTAGGCAATATGGCGTCGCACAGGAATCATGACGTCACTTGCCAGTGAACGTAAGAAAGTATGAATGACGCCATTTTTACTGGCACGTGACGTCATCATAGCATCGGCCAATCCAATTACCAAATATCTGCAATAAAGTTTATCAACAACAAGGAGAACTAAATTTAAAATAACAATGATAAACTAAATATTAAAACTAAGCTAAATATTAAAAACTTAAAATCACATTAATATTAATAATGAACTTACAATAAATAAAAATAAATATAACTTAAATATAAAACTATACTAGTACCTTAAATATAAAAATATATATAACTAATAATCTGTTTATTAAATATTAAAACAAAACAAATACAACAACATAAAAACTTAAATAACAATCTATTAAACTAATCTACTATAAACTAAATCATATAAATAATACTTAAATATAAATTATATACGTATTTACAAATAAAAAACTTGCCCCAGGTCGGTGTCCCGCGGCAGAGAGCCCAGAATGCTGGCAACGTTCCCCCTTTGGATGGCCAGACTTATTCTCTGGCTGAGGTATGCGCCAGCCCTCCGGTCTCCCGTGGCATCGATGAGGCGCGTCGACAGCTCTTTAAAGAGCGAACGCGCCTCGGGGCCCCACGGGCCTAGTGTCTCGACCCCAAACGGCGCAAATATGTATTGGTTGCCCAATGACGCATATTTTCGCCGTTTGAGGTCTTCCGCTGCACCGGCCGCTGAGCCAGCCACCCTTGTACTCTGAGAAACATGGGAAGGCGCCAGCGTGTCGACACAAGTTGAGTCCCACACTAACGGCCTCCCATGTTTCCAGGGAATTGACGTCATTCCGTCGGGCCTCTTCCCATCATCGTGGAATATTCCTGGGGGTTCCAGCATTGCTGGAACTCCGGATGTGGCGAGGGCCCTTCGGATGACGTCATTTAAGGTAGCATGCCTCGATAAGCGGCCCGCACTCCGTTGGCACGAAAGCCCGTGGTGACCCAAATGATCGACGTCAGCGCCGCAGGGACACCGATGGGGCACAGTCACAGTTCAACCCAGACGCAGTCCCACAGCAGTGGTGAAAGAAATGTTGTCCATCAGTGTGCCAATTGCCACTGATGGATGTGCCTGTAACCAATAACCCGACTGGCGTTCTGCGACAGCAAGGAGGCGGGCTCGCTCTGCGTCGCTGACGCTAGATTCAACTAGCTGTTTTTGCGTCAGCTCGCAAAGCGGCCCGTCCCACTGTCTCTGCACTGTCGGGTCCTTCGGTGGGTCAGTGGAGGGGCAAGCCAGTCTCCATACCTGCTTGGCTTCCCCACAGCATGAGACCTCAATCGAACCCAGGGATGGGCTGATAATTTGCTTATACAAGGCCTCGATGCTGTGGATGGAAGACAAGAAGGCAGGCAGTGCCACGCTTATCACTTTTCTGACTCCGAGCCCTCCCAACCTGATTGGGAGGGAGGCCTGGAGCCAGGCTCGTTCCGAAATGGGGCAATTTAAAATTTGTATTAGGGCCAAATGAACCATTGAATCCATTGGCCCCAAGAGTGCCGCCTGGCTAAAAAGCGGACTGCACCTTAGATAATAAGTGAATTTTGGTACAAAAAGACAGAAACGGATAATGTCTGTAAATTAAAGGCCATATGTCTGTTAATTTGGCTAAGGTGCGGAATGGTCTCGAAAAATTTGTTTTTTTGATTTTCCAGGAAATGTGGGAACGCTTTTTCTAGCACTGGAGCCCCTAGGAGGTAAAGCGTCTCATTGTCTAATATTTTTAAATATCTTGTGTTTTTTTACAAATCACAATTGTCATAAATCACAAATATGTGCCCAAATATGTAAGTTCTAAAATAAGAGAATGATAAATTAAAAAAAAATATTATGATATACATACATTACCATGCAAACTTACACCAAAAATTGGTTTGAACGAGTTTTTTTTTAATACGTCATAAATCGTAAATCACAATTTATCTTTCATCCAATCAACACAAATTTAAAATAAAAAAAAAACTACTTGCTGCTACGGAACCTTTCATGGACGAGTCCGACTTGAACGTGGCCGCTTTTCAAACTTGCTTGGAAACCTTATCTTAAGAAACGCTGTTATAGATTACCTTGCACAGCTAAGGCCTAAGAAGAGCTTCAGCATAGACCATTTTCGTTCCTTTATCGTCGAAAGTAGCAAGTCTGAGTAACAAAAAACTCGTCTACCCTCGCGCCGGCATCAGAGATATTGCTTCATTCATTATTCGCTCCGCCCTCAATCAAGGGCAAGGATCGATGAGAAAAAATCCGAAGGCTGCGTTGACGCCCCAGCTGTTTTCTTTGGACCTGAACAGTCCAAATGTTTGACCCGTACAGTTCAAGAAGTTACAGTTATGATAAAATTAAATCACTTAACTTTATTGCACAATAAAAAAAATGTACTTACAGAATAAAATATTATTTACTATAATATGCATTAATTAATTACTAGAACCACATGCACAATATCCCACCAAATATTTCGTCAACAACACAGAAAGAATAATAAAAAATAAAATAAAAAAATATAAATCATAAAATTGTTTAAGTTTATCTAAACATATCGAGCAATCGCACTTGAGATTTTTGCAAGAGGGATTTTCGCACAAACGTTTTATCGCATCAATAAAGCATCTATGGGATAAAACATCGCGCCACTGAATTATCGACACATCGTCTTCGCTATAATAACAATCGAATCATTAGCTCTCGCATACAAGTAAAGAACTCATGATGCCACGTTATACTACACGCTTTTTAGTAAATTTGGATTGTTTTTCTTAACTCCTTTTATTGTGTTAAATGTGGGTCGTGGATTCATGGTCTGATACTCTAGATTTTATAAGCTGTACGTTTGTTAATTTTATGTCATTTCATTTGTATTTTTATAAAGTTTAAAGTGGTTTGTTCATTTGCAACTTATTTTGAAACTTTTTTTGATAGTGAAACATTTTTTAAAGTACATACACCCACGCCTGTACCAGGAGGCGTAGGTAGAGACAAAGGGCTGCCGCTTGCAAGCCTGTTACAAACCTCTTGCACTGCATCAACATCGGATTGCTTGGATCTTTTTTATCATCCCTTTCCCTACCCTACTTACCGCAGAAGGATCCAAACTATAACTAATATAGCTCAATATTAAACAATCACGAAGGTTAAGTAACATAGGGCGAGTTCAGTGCATGGATGGATGAACGTTCTATGAATAACGCTAGTGGCATTATTCCTAGCGGTTCCGAGCTTCGCAGGGCACGTTAATCAGCTGGCTGCCGTAGATGAATGGCAGTCGTTAAGCCAAGTCAGAGGCCTTAGTGCGGCTTGTAAACTTCTGACAGTAAGACTAGCCACTAGTCTTACAAGCCTCCAACAATCCGGACTTGGCCCCCGTGGTGGAGTATGGCCTATACCTTCTTCAGGGAAGAGACCCGTGCGCCGCGGTGGGAACATAGTGGGTTGATGATGATTGGGAATTCTACTCAGGGTGCAACTTCTTGGACTCAACTGGTCCAAGCCCAGCAAGCCATCTGCGCCAACGCGTCTCCTGGGCGCAGTTACTCGTAACAGACTCAATTCCCTTCATGTATCTAGTATCCACGCCACATGGCGCATTCCATTACCAGTTCCAGACGAAATGGGACACTTTCCGTCGTCAAGGATTCCTTGATGACACAAAAACTGGGCCGTCGATTCTGCTTTCGGAAATGTATTCTCAGATGGTTGTTAATTTTTTTCCGGCTGCAAAGGAAAGGAGGGCTATTGTTTGCGCTTGGTAATGGGTAAGCCTAAACAATGTCTCAGGCAATGCAATGACCAAGTTTAGTGATCCCTTCATCCATCTAATGAGTTCAAAGGTGCCACTAGAGGTTGTATAGGCTGAGAACCGTTCGTAGCCCCGGCCGCCTGAGTAATCGTAAGCGATCACGAAGGTTAAACAACACTGGGCGCGTTTAATTCATGGATGGGTGACAGTCTATGACTAACGCTTGTGGCATTTTTCCGAGCGGTTCCGTGCTTCGCAAGGCACGTTAAGCAGTTGGTGCCGGTTGCCGTCGAAAGATGGCAGTCGTTAAGCCAAGCCTTAGGGCGGCTTGAAAACTTCTGACAGTAAGACTAGGCACCCGTGGTGGAATGGCTTATACCTTCCTCGTGGAAGAGACCCGTGCCCCTCGGTGGGGACATAATGGGTTGATGATGATGAGAGGCTGTATAAATAATTTCATGGACACCCAAAGGCAAATTAATAATATTTAAGCCATAGGAGATTAACCTGTAGAAATTTTGGTGGACCGATCGGCTCACCATCTTTGTTAGGTAACATATTATGATACCTAACAATAGCTTTTAATTAATATTTTCAAGGTCATACATAATGCAACGGATGAAACGAGATTTCGACTCTTCACTTCATTGCTGTTTTCCTACTTTGGTAAGTATCTATCTTCTATATAAATAAAATGCAAATTCAAATTCAGAACACGTGTTTCACCGTTTTTCTAAATTTAACCCTTAAGGGAGTGAATGGGGTTGCAAAATTTTCAACTAAAGTCCACGTGGACGGAGTCGTGGGTGAAAGCTAGTATTGAATAATGTTATGATATTGCAAGTAAGTGTTGATTGCAATCATTGGTCTTGATTTTCTTACGTGGATAATGGTACCAACTTATGTATTAGACTAAAGGTGAATAATAAATTGACAAAATATGGTTAGAGTGGAGTTTTTTTTTTCCGCTGCCTTTTTCTCCACTACATTCGGCCACAAGTTAGCATTACAAGTACATTGACATTCAACGAACAGAATGTAAACTCTTTAAGTTGAAATAAATTTCTGATTTTTGATTACTAGACTACCGACCGATGACTAGTGTCAAAGATAGAAAAATATGATTCGTTCGTCCAAGTAACTTTATCCGGAATAAAGTTTATAATACCTCGGCCAAAGGATAAGCCTGGCCATACAAAGAGGCAACGTCGCCAGCATTCTGGGCTCATTGCCGCGGGACAGTGACCTGGGGCAGGTATTTTATATGTAAATATTGTAAATAATATATTAAGCTAATGTATAAATTTATCTAGGTACTAGAATAGTTTTATATTTAAGTTATATATATTTTTTTTATTAATTGTTAGTTATTAATATTATTAATATTATTTAATTAAAGTATTGGAATATATGTATATTAATTCGTTCTTTTAAAACACTTTTTTCACGATAGGTCAACCTCAGAAACTAAACCATCTTGGCTTTAATCTACGAAGATACTGGTCTGCCACGTTCAATTATGTGGAAGTTCGGTACAGAGCCCACCTGCAGATGCGGAAAGGTACAGACTATAATATGCCACATTACTGATCACTGTCCGCTATAGTCCATTGAAGGAGGCATTCGGTTCACCAAGCTGACAAGAAAGTGAATGTGTGGATTGATTGCCTCCTTTTCGTATATTAACTCCCTGCATACTATAAGCCATAAAAAATTAATAATAAGTCTCAATAATGGATACAGCTATTTTTATGATCTACTGAGTAGAAGCACGGTCAAATGACCTAGCAGTTGAAATCGTTTTCGCCAAAAAATGCCGTTATTACCAGAAATTGATTAAAATCTTACGGTCTCGTGTATAAGCTACGACTTTTAGAACACTAATCAGAGGTAGTTTAACAATCTGTGGTTTCATATTTTTCTTAACCTAAACAAAGGCTACTTAAACTGCCTCTGAGGAGTGTTATAAGGAATCTTGTTTTTAAATAATACCGCCAATCTATGTGATACTTGTGCGTGGGTGCGTGCACATGTTTTGGTTATTTCTAGAAACTTTTCATGCATCCAACTAACTAGCACTAATGACTTTTGTTTAAAATTTTTGTAAACATAAGCTTAAGAAGAGTTTCAGCGGCATTCTAGTTTAATTATAATAGAACAAGTACCCGAAATCGATGTGCGCGCATGCAACGACAATGAAAGTTGATGAAGTGAAAGTGATTTTGATGGTGGCAGGTGGCAGTTCTTGGGCCGCAATTCCGTTAGTGCATTATAGTTCAATGACAGATACATGGTCGGGTCACGTGAGGTGTTTTTTCATACCATTAACGCCTAGATTGAATGATTTGAGTGCGCTCGTAGACTTGAAGCGGCAACGAAACTAATTCACCTGGTCTCTACCTATCCCTCTGGGATACAGGCGTAATCTTATGTATGTATGTATAATAGAACACTGTAGATTATTTTTTGTTCTCTAATAAGAGTAAAAGTGCAAGCCCTCACGAGTTTTTATGTCATTAAGTCTACTATTGTGTGATCCACGAATAATGCGGATCCATTATTTCCATACTGCTGCACAGCACAATCGCACAATACAAAATGCTACCCACAAAACCACACATAAACATAACAAAAGGAGGGCCGGCAAAAGTATTCTTCTATTAACTCAACCATAATAATATTGCGTCCAAATGTAACACACTTCATACCTTCGGAGAATTCCCAAGAGAGGGAACGACAGAAGATTCGATTCTATTTTATAGTATATATTATGTAAAAGACGTTCGAGTAATAGATGCTTGAAGCCAATCAGAGGCCTTAAGGCGGCTTGAAAACTTCTGACAGTAAGATCAGCCACTAGTCTTACGAGCCTCCACCAATCCAGACTAGGCCCTCGTGGTAGAGTATGGCCTATACATACCTCAGGGAAGAGACCCGTACAGCTCGGTGGGGACATAATGGGTTGATGAGGAAGATGCTACGCGCTGTCACTGTGTTTGAGATTCAGAAATCAGAAATTTATTTCAATGTAAAGAATTTACATACTGTTTGTTGCATGTCAATGTACGTAAAATGTTGGCTGCTTCCTTGGGGCCAAATATAGTGGAGAAAAAGGAAGCAATTCTAATTGTGATATTGTGAGAAGAAGTGAGATAAGTTTGAGAAGACGGGAGGCCGACCTTTCATTTGTCCTATTTCCTTCACAGGCCTAATGTACACAGGGAACACAAAAGGCGCGAAATCTCTGGACGTAGTGGGAATACTTATTACTCTCTTGAGCAAATATCCTTCCTCAACTAGGTAACGCAATGTGCTAAAATCAGTGATTAAGCAAGTAAGAAGTTTGAGTAGACATGACAATGCTCAAAATTGATCAATCATTCCTTACTCATCTACTGCTGGACAGGGATTTCCGTTAAGGCACGCAATTTTCATCCATCCTCGGCCATCCTCGTCCAACCGCCAGCTATCTGCTTCAGATCGTCGGTCCAGCAAGCTGGTGTCTTACCTTGGATGGATATACTAGAATTCACACGGGAGGACGGTCATACGCTGGATGCCCCAAATTACTAATGGAATAACTTTCTTTTACTGAAACGAAAAGTAAATAATAATATCACTAAGGGGCAGGAAGAGTGTGGTTGAACATAAATATATGTGTGTGTGTGTGTGTGTGTGTATGTATGTATGTGTGTGTGTGTGTGTGTGTGTGTGTGTGTTCAAGATTCTACTAACTGCTATTACGTATCAGGGATTTATTAGCCACCATGTCATTGTAATTTATTGACTACATTGAAAATTATTAAGAATATAATATTTTCGACATTTTATTTATTTTATTAAGTAAATAAGGGCGGGCGCGGGCCCCGGTTCAAGGAAAAAAACCTGCGAGCAAAGAAAGCTTTGATTTGCAACGATCTTCACCACTGTACAGTCGTTCAATAATTCTATTTTCTTTCTAATAGATAGATATATAGATAGAATATTCTTTATTGTACTCATAGATAACATTGCACTTAGTAAATTATTTAACCCTTGCCTTACCTCTTTAAGAAAGCGTGCTACCTTATCTTTGCCCCTTAGGTCCCATACACGCCTGGCGACGGGTTATTGAATGGCTCTAATGAATCCGACGGGCCGAGATTAACGACTCTAGCTCCTTGATGAATGGATAGTCTTCAGTTCACTGACGAATAATTTGGGGGCGCTACTCATGGAGTTTGGTGGAATATCCGAAGTCTTTCTAATCAGTTGAGTTCAGACATTTAGAAACATAGATAAATCATGTATTTACACTCACTTATACGCACACACTTAAAAGAAAACGCGGCCTTAGGGCGGCTTGAAAACTTCTGACAGTAAGACCAGCCACTAGTCTTACAAGCCTCCACCAATCCGAACTTGGCCCCGTGGTGGAGTATGGCCTATACTCGTACCTTCCTCATGGAAGAGACCCGTGCCCCTCGGTTGGGACATAACAGAGTTGATGATGAAGAAAAACAGAGCTCGGAGACAAACATAACAAATCAAACGTATGTTCCTACACCAAATGCATATGTGTACGACGCAATATTGCTGTGGGTGCGCCATATGTAAAATGCTTAGCTTATTATGCACTTTAGCACATGCTGAGTCAGACGCACTGACTTAGCATGTGCTAAAGAAGCGCGCTACTCCAGCGCTGATGTTATGTCAGTACCGGTACTTAGTAAAGGCAGCGAACTAAATTGGACTTTATCTCCAGACGACCTCTGTAGCGTAGTGGTTAGCACATCTGCGTACCATGCGAGAGGTCCCGGGTTCGAATCCCGGCTGGGCACAAAAAAAAAGAAAAAAGAAAAAAAAACCCAGGTCTTGGATGTTTACATGTTTGTGACGTCGCTGTTTCTGGTTCCCACGACACAGGGTATCCTAGGTATCCTAGTATGGGGCCAGAAGCAATGTATGTGGCTGTATGCAAATGTTTATGTTTATGTTTCAAGTTATGTTGACTCATTTAAGTGATCAAACTCTAGAGTTTGATCACTTAAATGAGTCAACATAATAGGGACCGCATCGGTTAGCAGGGTGGTCTACTCTAGAGTAGACCACCCTGCTAACCGATGCGGTCCCTTAACGACGCGGTTTGTGGAAGTGTTCATGTGTTAGCTCAAGGTTTATTATAGGAAGTGCATTCTTGTAATAATATACACTAGGCGAAAACCTGGCTTCGCTCAGCTAAAATGTACACCCGTAATGATTTATCATAACACTTTCAGAGCTAGCCTACGGTCGGCATTTTACTAAATAACTATCGTCTCTGTCTCAAAATCAAAGAACTTAGACCATAGAGGTCACAATAGATAACAGAACATGTGACATTAAGGACATTGACGTGTTTACTTGGCAACGCCATATAGATAGATAGATATATAGAATATTCTTTATTGTACTCATAAATAACGTTTACAGATTTTGGTAAATCTATCATCAATTATAATATATATAAATTATAGTGATTATAAACATAAATTTAGCTATATTAATAATTTCATTCCGGTCTACAGTAGACTCGAACGAAATGTACATCAAATTAAATAGCGTTAAAAAGTAGTTAATCCGAGTCGACAACTTATAGGCGCAAAATTCGTATTTTGGTGCATTTTCAATATAAAAATAATTAAATTCAATTATATCCTTGCGAAGTAAACATGTCAGTGTCACCAATATTGCATTGTCATTGTGAACCGTAATGTCTTGTATAAACTTAAATTATAAACATTGCTTCTGACATTGATACACAAATAAATATATATCACTTGTATATATATATATATATATATATATATATATATATATATATATATATATATATATATATATATATATATATATATACAAATATAAATATATACAAATACAATATATACCCACAATATAATCCCACCCCAATACCCAACTCAATATAATACTATAACTTTCATTTCTCACCCTGCAAACATAAAGCAAGTAATAAAGTGAAGTAATAATTGTATAGTGCCAAATTAATATTATTACAAATTCACTTTATATTATTAACCCCTTATAAATAACACAAAGCAACACTAAAACACAAAAATTACAAAAATTTACCTAAATTACATAAATAATATATTATCCCAATACCCAAAGGACAATATTAAAATCATGACCCTGTACACACGGCAACTTTAAATTTTTCACCCCATATAAACCACACGTAAAACGGTGCCGTTACGTTCCGTTATGTCTGAAATATACTTATAGGTAATATAAATATGATATAAACATTCACACACATTCACTTACGCTTACACAACACACCTTACAAAAACAAGTCAATAAAAATCTATAGTTTATTAATCACACGTAATATCTAGAATGCTTACGTTTACTATGCACTTCACGCACACCACACCACACCTGTCTCATCATCACCTATCCGAACGTACTCTCGCGCACGATGGCTGCCTCACTACACTGAAACGATAGGTGATAGCAGATAGCAGATGCACAGCGCGTGTCTCTCTGGTGACCCCGAGCGCCCACACATGCCGTGGACGGTCGGGTGCCCAGAGGGCCAGGCGATTCGGGTTCTGCTAGCGTGATAACCCTACCAATTCTTTTTAAGTTACCCTCTCACTCGAAATCTACGCTCAGCTAACTTCTAAGCCTTGCTAACCTTGCCGAGATATTTCTCCGCAAATACATTTTAGCCTAAAAACCCTACATTGTGAACCATACAAAACCTATGCTGTGGTTTAAAACTATTGTATAATGTTTATTATGTGCGTTGTGAGATCAATCGATTGTGCTATGTATAAAACAAAAAAACTACTGTGTTGTGCTACATTTCTTTTTTCTTTTTTTTATTGATTTTAACACTGTGTTGTGCTTAAACAAACTGGTAAGCTTAAACGTAACTTAATTAGATATAAGTAAACTGCAATTATGCATATTGTATGTACAACCAAATACGAAAGTGCCTGGCTACCCATAGCACAGGGTATCCTAGTTTGGGAGCCAGGACAAATTCTGTAACACTTTTAGTACAAAATAAATATTTTTCATTTAATTTCATTTCATACATTCTGTATTCCTTTCGTTTAATAAATCTATGAAGTAATATTTTCTTGGTTGGTTTGTGTTTTGTTATTGTGGCATGTGTATTGTTTTTATAATAAATGTTTTTTCTTCTTTTGTTTCTTTTTTCGTAAGAGGTACCCACAATTAGCGGTCGGTTTATTCATTGTAAGCTGTTTCCTCCAAACAAAAACCACTTCTATATTAATCATTGTATTTTTCTTGTCGAAAATAAAATAAAAATAAATAAACTCACGCCCGTTATCCCCGAAGGGGTAGGCAGAGGCACCAGTCTCTAGAACGAAAAAACACCCTGTATAACTTCCATCAAAGCCTTGAAGCGGTGCCTAAACAAAGGACACATTTTGTGAGTTTAGGCATGATTTGGCCGCTTCTTATTCAAGGACCCCTAGACCTAATTTCGTCAAGAATTCGCAATTTTTTACAGTCCTCGTACCTTCTACGTGAAAGAAAAAACGATTTGGTACAGTCCAAGGTAGCTAAGCGAAACACTTGATTCTATACTATGCAGAACGCGTAATAGAAACATGAGCTGTACCTTTAATCATCATCATTAACTCATTATGTCCCCACTGAGGGTCACGGGTCTCTTCCCTGACGAAGGTATCGGCCTTACTCCACCACCAATGTTCATATTGTTCATGTCTTGGATGTTTACATGTATGTATGTGATATCGCTGTTCCTGGTTCCTACGATACAAGTTATCCTAGTGTGGGGCCAGAAGCAATGTATGTGCCTGTATCTAAATGTTTTTTTTTTATTCGATGCGCAACTTGGTCGGACTTTTTCGTCGAAAAATCAAGTGTTTCCGGATTGGATGCTTAGTAGAAGTGTTTAAATAATTGATACTAATAAAACGGTTATTGTAACGTTAATTCCATAAGTCTTTTTCACATTCCTTTTTTGTGTCCCAGTCCCTAATATCGTATATTTTATCCTCGGTCTTACTGTATAACGGTAAAAATAACAACCCTCTTCCTTTGTCTTCACACGTTGGGGAACGGTCATTAAGTTTCGGAAGTGAAAAATTCGCTCCTGAATTAATCACTCGAATAATCGTGCACTCGTTAAGGCTCGCGCAGATTGAGAGACGGATTCCAGTATAGATAGATAGTTAAAACTTTTACTTAACGACACAATTATCAAAATGTGACATAAACATGTTATACATAAAATATAAATGGAAAACTAAATACGTTACTGGTGAATAAAAAATATGAAGGTTGATCACAAGATAATTAATTAGCAAAAACAATTAGCAAAAGTAGATTAAAATTAGCTGCTAAAAATGCACAAATATTTTTGATTGTTTTGTGGCTCTAGTGATACCAAGTCCGGTTACCAAACTGGAAGTTGTGGGTTTTATTCCCACTGGGATCTATACAGAAAAATATTTAAAAAAAACTTTTTTGGTATTTATGAACATGATGGAATTACAGAGTTTCGACTCTCCTGTTAAGTTAAAACCAGTGTAAGGAAAGGTCCGCTCTTTCAAAGTATATACTATTTAGACGTGTGTTACATTAAAGGTGTGTAAAGTGAATGTTAATCAACTAGGATTTAGGCCGACTGGCACTACTTTCCTAAATATAACCAAACAGCATTACTAACATTCTTACTACAAAAGTCCATTCGAATGGCAAATTAAGTGACAGCCCAAGAAATGGCGCAAACATAAATTTCTTAGAAAAGAGCGTAAAGAAACACGTTACTTAAGTATTTTTCAATTCAGAAATTGGCCCGCAGCCGACTTAATTAAGCCGCACTCTTCAGACAACCGTCCTATTAGGCAGCGTGTGTCAAAGTACTATGCGAAAACCTTATAATTTTTTTTCCGCAAAACAATATTTTACGCGAAAACCTTTTCATCTTCTCAGTGTCATTATTCGGCCGTCGCACAAGTCTGCCGGCACCCTTACGAGGCCGGGGCTCAGCTGGAAACAAAAGTGCGTAGTTATTTTTTTCATTTCGCTCGTCGCAGCCAAATGGCTGGCTGTCGGCGGTCGGACCCTTCCCTACAGATGCACCGTGGTAAAAACACTTAATTATTTATTTATTTATTCAGTTCGGAGAATCATCAGCTTATAAAATTAATCTAGTGGAAAAAAATAGGTAAATAGGAGTTAATAACAGATGAATTAATGAACTACAGTCTTATTTATTTACTACCTAGACGCAGCAAAGATTGTATATCCATAGTAATTAGCCTGTTTCACAAGACATACCGTAAATTCAACGTCCAACAAACAACAGTTAGACTGGCCATCACCAGACATACGATCTGCCTGGCGGGAAATTTCCCTTTATAGTTGAAGAGCATGATCACCTTCCGCATCAGAAGGTTGCGTGTTCAAATCAGGTCGGGGTTACCACTCTAGGTAAAGCGGGGAATTGTTTATAAAGCCAGCTCCACGAGAAAATAATAATCTGAGTCTGATATCATAAGCTGTAAAGAATGATCGAGTTGTAGTTTCAGCAAAAACTCATTTGCCATATCCACAACCACCCTTATTGAATAGACTTAATTGCTGGGAATATTTCCAGTTAACAGAAGTGTTACTATTGAATTACTAAACGTCATCATCACCACCCATTTGAATCACTGCAGGACATTAGCCTCCCTCATGGTTTTACAAGTTTTTGGTCTTGTGCCGCTGACATGCAGCGTCACCTTGCCACGCCACAGTAACTATATAGGTCCGACCATCTAGTTAATTTAACAAAATTTTTAATTTAATAAATTTTAAATAAAAAAGCGTCCACACTGTGTCAAAGCAGCTACTAAAAGAAAACCTATCTGGTATTTTTTTTTAAATGGCCCTCACAGGACAGGCCTGACCTAGTGTGAGGGTCACCAATAATCTGTTTGCTGTCCATACTATCTTTAGATAATAAGGATGAAATGTATTTTTATCTGGTAATAATAAATTTATTTGTATTTGTATAGGATATAAGTTTTCCACCAGCTATCAGTTCTCGGAGCTATATGTCCCGCCCAGTACCATGTCATCTAAGCAATTCTTCAAACTATGTTAGAAAGTAGGGTCAACTGAACCTAATTTACGTGTGATCTAACAGTCATGAATGCATACAATAGTTATACAACTATTTAACCTCCACATTCTTATTTGCATACCTAATTAAACATTATTTCATATAATTTAACACGGTTCGGAGAGTTTTTGCAACATTCAGAATATTCGCAGAATTCCTAGCAAAGACCTAAAACTGACTAGTTAGGAATAGACCATAAAAACCCTCCGTAGATTACTGGGTGAGAAGATCAGAAGCTGATATCTTAATTCTGATTTAATGCCCAAATAGCTTTTGCTGGAGGCTTAGACGGGTCCTTTTTAGGGGGACACGGAAAATGAGTTTTTTTTTGGAGCGAAAGAAACGGGAGATTTTGAAAATGTGTGTTTACGACCAGTTCATAAGTAATTCTTACCGATAAAACAGTTATTTACAATTTACTTACCCTTAATTGTTTAGAGCCATAATTCAATAGCCAATATTGAAAGGATATAAATCATCTTCATCATCATCGGACGGACGATTCAAGCAGTGCCGGACACAGGACTTGACACTTTTTGGAGTGACTGAAAAGTCCAATTCGAGAGCGGCAGCCCCTACCGCATGTAGGACATTTAAAGAGATGGTGCGGAGTCGGGTCTGGACTGATTTGGTGCCTCCTGGTATCATCTTATGTAGATAGAAACTAGTAGAAAATAAGTGACGAAAACGCCTACAAATAGCAACTTTTTTTTATCATTGCAAATTTCGTAGTATATACGTTATAACCTGAAAAAGGACCTTTGGAACTTTTAGTTCACGTGAACGTTTATTACATTTGTATACTTATATTATGTCTATTTATTAATACCGGAAACCGGCGTACCAGCATGCAACGACTAATGAATATCTATGAAGCGAAAGTGATCAGCCCATGTGTATGTAGGTACATATATACATAACCTCACGCCTGTATCCCAGAGGGGTAGGCAGAGATCAGGGACTGCTACCCGCCACGATCCTGAAAAATCACTTTCGATTCAACTTCATTAATTAGTCTCTATGTACCTATATAAATTATTAAGTACAACTATAAGTATTATGATACATTATTTGTTTATTTAGTGAGTATAGGATGTATTTAAGGTGTTTTATGTATATGCAGCACGCTTCGCAAGGCACGTTAAGCAGTTGGTGCCGGCTGCCGTCGATAGATGGCAGTCGTTTAGCCAAGTCAGAGGCCTTAGGGCGGCTTGAAAACTTCTGACAGTAAGACCAGCACTAGTCTTACAAGCCTCCACCAATCCGGACTTGGCCCCGTGGTGGAGTATGGCCTATACCTTCCTCAGGGAAGAGACCCGTGCCCCTTGGTGGGGACATAATGGGTTGATGATAATTATTTTTGCAATAAATATCTTCCGGCAGTACCCCATCTATTATCCCCATCACCAAAGGCTAGCTGTAAGAAAACACTTATTAGTATTAAGCTCGCCCAAGTACAAATGTTCGTATTGTGCAATAAAGTTTTGAATCAATCAAAATTTCTCTCGCATTTCTTCAATCGTAAGTGTATTAAACTCTTCCAGTACATTGGTCATAGCTATTAAAATTTATAATAAACTCCCAAATCACCTTAAAGAATTAAATAACGACAACAATTTCAATAAAGCTTTAAAGAAAATACAAATTTCAAAATGTTATTACACCATAGAAGAACCCCCCCGTGTTCCATGGTGTGAATCTGCTAGACTAGAAAGACATCACGTCATTGCCGCACACAGGATGCGATCCGGCCACGTTCCATTAAAAAAATTCGCTTACATTATGAAAAAAGTTAGTTCCCCGAATTGTGAAGTCTGTGGTTTGGAAGAGGATTTACTGCACATATTAATGGAATGTGACCGTAATATAGACAAGAGAGACCATTTAATAACATCACTGCAACTCAACATATTAGATGTAGGCTTATTCCAGAGCATCATAGCTGAACCTTTGTCAAGGGCAGCTAGAATGTTGTACACTTTTTTGTAATTCGTAGACTTAAGTAATATAGATAAGCAGAACTTAGTATAAGGAACGATGGGGCTGGCATCGTCACTTGTAGTGTACAAAAGTCCCTAATAAATGAAGATAAAAAAAAAATGTATAAGGATACATTTTTAAATAGAATTAACTAAAATGGCATGAATTTCAATTGTAAGTTAATGTAATGCATATTTTAATATAGCACTTTAAAATGTTGCGTGCCCTACAGGGTCCAAAAGATCTCATCAAATAACTGTTAAGTTAAAATGTAACAACCGTAAAACTTGTGAAATGCGATAAAGTATTGAGTATTCTATCTTTACTCTGAATTTTATTCTATCTTTGGCACGTGGTAAACAGTTAAGGTCATAGCCCACTTACACGACTCTGCTCCCACCCGGCAAAAATAATAATCATTCAAATATGGGCTTTAAATATTGCTCTTTAGATATATTTTACATTGACATCATAAATTAGCTCGCAAGCTCACATCTGACAGCAAGCTGTCTGCTAATTTATGATGCCAATGACAGCAAGCTGTCTGCTAATTTATGATGCCAGTTTAAAATATATCTAAAGAGCAATATTTAAAGCCCATATTTGAATGATATAATTTTTGCATTGTGGGAGCAGAGTCGTGTAAGTGGGCTATGACCTTTAATCTCAAAGCGTAGAATGAGCTGACTATATAAGGAGTCCAAATTACCTAGCCGCGTTCGTTTCTAGTTGAACGAACTGCCGTATTTACATAATAAATACTGATTATGGATTAACTTACGCTACTCCGTTTTGCCGCGTCATGATTTTTGAAAAGGTCGTGCTCCGTTTACCTGGCGGCGCGTTTAAAGGTACCGAATACACTTGTGGGATATTTTTGGGATTTCTTTATTAGTATATTTGTTAATTTATTCATTTATTAGTTTATCAGTTTATTTGTTTATTCGTTTGTTCGTTTATTGATGGAATAGGCTATTTGGCAGTGCAAAAAAACAGTATTATTTATACGTATTCGTATTACCGGAAAGTGACGTCATAATTCCTGTGCGACGCCATATTGCCTAAGATAGCGTTTTGGAGGCTTATTTGAAAAGTAAATTTTCGTTTGCCTTTTTTAGAAGAAATACATGAAATAATTTAAAATTACTACTTTCTGAGGACTCCAGGAACACCAACAAACAATATGAAATGGCTTTCAGAAATCAGTCAAAAAACCTATTGTTCTCGAAAATTAACATCCTCCTTGCGGTTCGACAAGTTATAAAAATAGAACGCAGTAGGGGTTACTTGAAATACATACATACATACGTACTGAAGCTCACGCTTGTATCTCAGAGGGGTAGGCAGAGACCAGGAACTGCCATCTGCCACGATCCTGACAAAAATCACTTTCGTTGCATGCACGCACGCCGGCTTCATGTTACTTAACCCTTAAAGTAGCAGCGTGTAATATAGTATACGCTGACTTTAATTAATTGTGTAACGGAAACAAACTACTTATTTCCAATTTTTTTTACCTGAAACTAATTTTGAGACCCAGTCCTATAAGAAAAAAAATACTGGTGTGTAATCTGTGGCAAAATTTTGATGTTTCACTAATTCGAACGCAACGATGCCGAGGTATCTCAAGCACTTCAAGGTAAGACATATTTTATTCGTGAATCAAGTTTTATTCTTAACCAAAAGTCATGTGTTTTGTATCTTAGATATATTCTTGCCATATTTATGCCAAAATATATAACAAATATGTACATTTTCTGGTCCTTCACGGCCTTGAACTTTGGTGTATAACATAGTATACACTGCGCCAGATCCAAACAAGTAATCTCTTTTGGCTATGTATATAATTTTATACACTGCGCTACTTACTAACAAATAACTACGTGTATTATTCTATACGCTGCTACTGCCGTCGTAAAAAACATTTTGGTTTTCTCGTATGGTGTTTTATGCACAGTTGCCTAGTTTCATAGTTTTTTGTTATTTGCTTGCTTGATTTTCCTCTACACTTTATTTTTTGCTTTCACACGGTTGTTGGGTTTGCTTATATGCATGCTTTTTATCATTCTTTTACAGCCTCAACAACGCGAATATTTGGGAGTAGTGGTCATGCCACCGTTCAAAGATTATTGGAAAGAAGATACGGGTACGAAAAGATTCCTGATATAATGTCAGTTAAAAGAATAATTTTGTTGATAGCACACAAGCTGATGAGACTGACCGGTACTGCAAACTAAGACCACTTATTGACCAAGTCAGGGCACGGTATCTCATTGTTGAAGAAGAGAAGTTTTTCTATATTCATGAAATGATCATGCTCTACAAAGGAAACAGCAGATTCACGTCGACAAAAAATCTGGTACGAACGAGAGTGCCTGGAATGATTTACGACTTCATGCTGTACGAACTTGAAGATACTTTCAAAGGAATAGAATTTCACCTGAAGAAAATCGCGGCATTGGCGCGACAGTATTGGCCTTGTACAAGACCATCAAGGCACGAGCCAGTATACACGTTGCTAACTGGTTTTCGTCACTCAAAGTGGTTTATTTGCTCAGGCATAATTATGGCTTTACAGGTTGGGGACGATGAGAGAAATAGGCTTCGGGAGGCAAATGCTCTTTTGCTGTCTGACAAGGCTTTTCGAAAAAGGGTTTGGCTTGTACACTGAAACCACAGGCAATAAAAACCAAATTTCAGCAGTAAAATGGTTCGACAATAAGCCGCCGAGTTCTTAGGTATGTAGACGCTTATCCAGTCGACAAAGTCAAGAGATTTCACAAAGATTCCAAAGAGCGTATCGACGTAGCATTCCCCCAAATTGAAAAACATTGTAATCGACACATGGGTGGAGTTGGTTTGGCTGATATGTGGATTGCCTTATACCAAATCAACATGAAACATCAAGTGCGCATTGCAAGACATGTGAAATTAATAAGTACCTACATTAATGGTATGTTTCTAAAAGACACCATTTTGTTGAACTTCA
Organism: Yponomeuta plumbellus; assembly: GCA_947310845.1. Lineage (NCBI taxonomy): Eukaryota > Metazoa > Arthropoda > Insecta > Lepidoptera > Yponomeutidae > Yponomeuta > Yponomeuta plumbellus. Next base: position 3,293,951 of record OX371203.1, read on the forward strand.
TAAAAAATAATGTGTTTACAAAAGTTCTTACATTTTTTAATATTTTTCCTTGTAACAACTGGTTTCATAAGGAATATTTAGTTTTATGTGCCTTTTATAAATAAAAAATAATAGTTCTTTAATATTAGAGTATTTATTTCTGCAATAAATTAAAACATTTTCTGTCTATTTTCATATTACTAGGCACCTCAAAAATTATTTTCAACATTATCATCTCCTAAGTATAGCTACAAATACTACTACTTTAGCAACTTTGTATAAAATACTATACACGTTAATCACGCGACATTTTTCAGCAAAGGGGGCAGTGTATGATATAATATACATACGGTTTCTTGAAATCTAACAGTCAGATATTTTTTTCTTCATTTTTTTTGCTTCAAAATAGGTTAAATAATCCGGAAAATTAAAAAAAACACCACTTTTAAACATTTTATCATCCTGCGACTTTAAGGGTTAACCTGCAGTAGAATATCGGCACGCTTGGTTTTCTTACAAATTTCGGTAAAAATTTTTGTATTGACTCATGTCTGTTTTCAGTACATTTTCATATATTTTACGCGTGTAATCTTTTTACTGCAGATCAAGTAACCCTAGTGCGTTTTAGTCTTAAGCTTATGTTACAAATCTATGCTATGTTTAATGTAAATGAGGCTTTCCGTGAGAACGTGAAGGGTATTCGAGCTAGTGCGGATTAGGTAGTTCCCAAAATAACATAACGTAGACTCACGCTTGTATCCCAGGAGAGTTGGCAGCGGCCAGAGCATAGATTCTGCTAATCGTTTTGGTGCATTGCATTGTAGTCCAATGACAGCTGCATGATTTAATTTAATTACGGATTTTTCATACACACACATACACACACACACACACACACACACACACCGACACACACACAAAACTACACGTTACACTTTACTCACACACTTTAAAACTAGAATTAGATGTGTAATAACATTTAATTTAAATTAAGTTAAGCTAGTAAACTCAAATCTGCAAATAAACCACTCAAGTTTAAGCAGCTTGGTATTCTTGTAACCCACTCTGTACAAAAATATGTCATAAATAAATTTTAAAAAAAACACACATACACACACGCACAAACATAGTTAGCTAAGTAATTTTTCTTTATTTTTCCTTTGTAAAAACATCTGAAACTAAAGTAGTTTTATGGTAGGTATGGAAGAGCGGAGTTTCCTAGTACCTCAGGCATTCCATGCTTAAAATGTGACTCCAGTTCCTGTGTACCGAAAAAAATGAAGATAAAGAGTGAATATTTTTATATTGTATCCATAATTGAAGCTGTCATAGTCTAAAAAAATATGACATTTTACCCGATCATGTAACTGTAATTGAACTACTTTAGACTGGCCATGTCTGCCGTATGAGCATCGATAGGTGTGCTAAAATTGCGACAGACTCGGTTCCGCAAAATGGCCACCGATGTCGCGGCAGACCAAGGCGAAGATGGCGGGACGACCTAAATACATTCTTACCGGGAAGGTGCGAGGTGGCTGAAGACAGAGAGAGATGAAAAGCAGGAGGGGAGGCGTTTGCCCAGCAGTGGGACACACTTGGGATTTTGAATTATATCGTACCTGCCTTCAGCTAATACAACCATACATCTGTTTTTGTAAATTATTTTTCTCCGAATACAGTTACCTACTTGACTTTCCGTTGGAAGAGTCTGACCAGGGCCTAGATTCTGTTAATGCATTATAGTGTGTATGCATGAACATGGCGATTTAGTTTCATTGCTGCTTCAAGTCTACGCGCGTACATATCAAGCCTTCTAGGCTTAATTCCAGTGAAGTATGCTGAGTTGGAGCCCTTTTTTATTGTCACAGGAGCACCTGAGGCGTTTGGAGTTGGGGGTGGCTGGGCACCATACACTACTGTGTGGAGCCCTGCTGCCGTAGATTTAAGAAACGGTTGTTTGTTTTCCTTTGTCTCTATTTTATTTTTCTTGTTTTGTTGACTCTTGTGTATTTTGTTTATTATGTACTTTTGTTTTCATTGTGTTTCTGTGACAATACTAATAAAATCTTTCTTTCTTTCTTTTCTTTCTAATTACACTCGCGTAAGCCAACGAATTGTTTATAAGCTAGGTCTAGACTCTGCTAATGAATTGTATTGCAATGACAACTGCATGAACATGGCGATTTAGTTTCATTGCCGAATCAAGTCATCGCAAACACGTGTATCAATAGTTCTAGGCGTCAATGGTATGAAAAAACACGTCACGTGACCCGAACATGCATTTGTCATCGTACTATAATGCACTAACGCAATTGGGGCCCGGCTTTGCTCTGATTCGCAGAGCTTAAACATACGTCTGATTTTCGTTATTTCTTAGAGAGTAAGGGCTTTTCTCCACTGCTCCGGTCCGGCAAACGTTAATTACCGATCCGATTTAGAAACACACAAGAATAGTAAGAATGAGCTTCTTCACTACTCCGGCATCCGGTTTTAACTACCGATAATTCGCTAGATCTGAACGGTATTTTACCGGTCCGAAGTGATCGACGTAAAAAAACAATACACGTTTTTGCACCGCGCATACAACCCAAAAATGTTCCCATACTATTTTATTTACATTAATAGAATGTGTGGAAAACGTCCCTTGCCTCCAATAGAAAAACCGAGGAATTTTAATAAAGCACAGCGTCACGTCCATTGCCGACTATAGTTGGATGAAGTGGAGAAGCATCATCCGGCATCCGATATCTTTCTCATGACTGATTGCAGTTCCGACGCCGGACCGGAGCGCAGTGGAGAAAGGGCCTAAAAGTTCGTGCGACGTACCGTTGAGTTGAATAATATTTATGCATGCGGTAATGCCTGTTATTTCTCAATATTTTCCATTAAACTTTATGAATATTGTTTCGCTTATTTAGATAGTTTAAATAAATCGTCAATTTGTTATCCATCGCAACGAAACTATTTTGCAAATTCGAAATAATGTTATGCCAGATGTTTCAGCAAACATGTTTGAGTAAAATGCCGTCAGAAATCAACATCACGCTTAGTTGAAGCAAAGTTAAAGCTATGAGCTAGCAACAGAAACGTCTTGCGGTCCAGTGACTCTCAAATCTTGCCTGAACTTCGGGCACACAAAAATGCCCTCGGAAAGGCATTTACCTCTTTCTTTTCTATTATTTTTGGAGTGAAGCCCGCGTTTGAATTTCCACCCTCGTGAGTAGACATGTCGGCCGCTGTACGGTTGAAATGTCTTCTGATTTTCCAACTACTCGTAGTTTTGGCTCCAAACTTAATCGCGTTTAAGAGAATAATATCCTTGAAAACTAAAACTCGGGCACACCGCACATGGTATCTTTGTAAGGGAGATGAGATGAAATTAAAATTAATATTGTAAAACTAGATAGATGGCAGTCGGTAAGGCAAGTCACAGGCCTAAGAAAACATTTGACAGTAAGACCAGCCACTAGTCTTACAAGCCTCCACCAATCCGGACTTGGCCCCCGTGGTAGAGTTTGGTCTATACCTTTCTCAGGGAAGAGACCCGTGCCCCTCGGTGGGGACATAATGGGTTGATGATGATGATGAAGCGTGGGTATACCTAAGTAGCAATTTTCATCTTAAGACCATAGAAGACTACAAGGACCGTAATAAGTGAGTGCATGGTGTAGCAGGTAGTATTATTTATTTATAAGTGTTGATGTTCTAGTAAGTGATTCGGGAATTAAGTTAAGAATGTATTTGAGAGTGTTATATTAAAGTACAAAAATTTCTTGTAAGTTAATTAGTTTCATTGCCTCTTTGGTCGAGTTCTAGCTACTAAGAAAAGGTCGTGGGTTCAATTCCCATTGGACGTTTGTACAAATGGCCTCAGTTGGGTGTTTTTCGATGTTTGTAATGTCCTTGCTTGGATACCATAGAACAGGGTATCCAAATTTGGGGACGGGTCGAGTGATTGTATTGTGTGAAAGTTATTACGATACCTATTTGTTACGTTAAAGTTATCTATTCTATTTTTGGGGAGGCCTATATGTAGCAGTGGTTGAGTACCGGCAGATTTATTGAATATCCAAGCATCATGACGCACATTCATAGTTCAGGAGTAATACTTACTAATGTGATATTGGGTTCAATGAATTCAACGGCGCAAGATGAGGTTTTTTTATGCTTCACGCTTCTGTATATATATAAGCTTACGAGTAGCATGGAAATATTTTCTTGAAGGCTTTATAAAACTGCTTTGCTTTTGAACATAAGTAGGTAACTTTCTCAGAGGCTCAGCTTGTTGGTTACCATAGCACCGGGTATCCTAGAATGGGACCAGAACAAGCGATTGTCGCAATAAACCCCAAAATACTAGTTTGGCTTTCAAATCATATCTCATTTCAATATCTCGATAGTCTTCGAGTACATTATTGTACTCAAAAATTCAAAATTGGCAACCCACTAAATGACAATTTGGTACAGAAAATAAAAAAAGAGTATAGTGTGGGCGAAGATGCCACCGGACACTGTATAGATAAATCCTCTCATTACGTAGATGCAAAGCCCAAAGTTTTATGTCACATGGTCTACGTTGACTGGAGACATTCGTATTCAAGCCGGTTATTCTCCTTTCACCTCCAATAAAAGAATTTACCCGTAACTTTTCCAGGCACGAAAACCTCAGCTAGTCATTCGGCCAAATAAGCAATTTTTCTTTCCCGCACTGAGTTCCCGATTCTTAGCTAATATTTTATATCTAGCCGTGACCGTGGCTTCGTTTTAAGAAATTTTAATTGGTGCTAAGTAAAGAAACCACTTTTGGCCGGTCCCAATAACCTATCTACAGATAACTGACAGTTAGTCTGCCCTAGTAAGGAAGAACGCAGTAATAGCCATTACTGCGTTATTACTTTGGATGCGAAATTGAGCTCCCTGGTGGTACATCTATAGATGAAAGAATAATGGTGGCTGTAGGTATACTAGAAACCTGAAATCTCATAGGAAAATATGCAGTTTAGTCATGAAATGATATACTCAGAACTGCGTTTTTACGATTACTGCGTTCTTCCTTACGAGGGCAGAGCTGTCAACATAATATTGAAATGTTCCGTTTTTCTTTTCTATAATGTCATAATTTTTGATAAATTTGTGCAAAGGTTCTATTTAATTTAACATTAAAACATTATTTTAGGACGACCCGTAATTTATAAGATGTATTTAATGTAATTTTTAACAGTTCATTATTTTAAAAGTGGCCATTTGAATAGAATTGCATTTTCAACGGATTTGTCAAAAAATGTCGCCAAGACCAACCAATACCATGCGGTCGCCTTTAGTCATAAAAGGGAGGGCTCGACGATAAACCGGCAGTCTTGTTCTGGCGCTGTGATCAGGCGGAAGCTCTGCGCGATTTAAGAATTTATATTTATGATTTATATTAACCCCTTCGGGGATAACGGGCGTGAGTTTATTATTTTTATTTTATTTATTTAAAAGTTAACTTAAATTGTTGGAGGTGACTATACATACAGTGATGTAAGATTTGTTAAGTGAATTGTGTTGTTTGTGATAATCGAGTGACCTATTACTCAGTTGACAGCTAACTGTCAGTTATCTGTAGATAAGTTACTGAGACCAGGCATTCGTGATGTACTGAAAACTCCAAGAGCTTGCTGACGAAAATGATTTGGCGACAGTTCGAGTAGATTAGACCAAGACTTGAGTAACTTTAAGCCCACCATTTTACACGTACCGCGAACCGAGCCCCGAGCCGTACCCATTAGTGGACAAATCCGTCATCGCCCACACACTACACGAGTGCCGAGCTGTTTACTACTAACTACAGACGACGAGCACCGCGCCGAGCCGCGAGCCGCGCACCGAACCGAGAACCAACACATTCACACGCAGATTTGTCTGCGGACTTGTCGCCAGCGACAAATCCGGCGGGTGGGCGCGCCTGACAAATCTGGCTCCGTCACTTTCAAGTCACGTATGACAAACATAGTCGATAGTCGACGGTAACTCGCCGTCGATGGACTTCAAATCGTTGCCGAGCGCGAATCTTGATTCAGAATTCAAAGCGCCACGTGTCAGTCCAAATACGCTCTAATGTTTTATTCAGTCCAACCATCCATCTGTAGGAGACCTAAGTGAATTAAATCCACTCAGAGAGGCATCGGTTTTAATTAAATTTTTATTTTGATTCTTAGTCAATATCTACTCCAACCGCTCGTAGCCTGGGGTGCCTGAGTAATCTTAAACGATCACGAAGGTTAAGCAACATAGCGTATCGTGTGTAAAACAGTGTGGATGGGTAACCGCCTATGACTAAAGCTAGTGGCATTTTTCCGAGCAGTTCAGTGCCTCGCAACACACACTAAGCAGTTGGTGCCAGCTGCCGTCGATAGATGACAGTCGTTAAGCGAAGTCAGACGCCTTACGGCGGGCTTGAAAACTTTTGACAGTAAGATCGGCCACTAGTCTTACAAGCTTCCACTAATCCGGACTTGGCCCCCGTGGTGGAGTATGGCCTATACCTTTCTTAAGGAAGAGACCCATACCCTTCGGTGGTGATATCATGGGTTGATGATGATGATACGCAAGAATTATCAATATGTACATTTTAATTAATAGTAATAACGAAGTGTGCGTGTGTGAAAAGGGTGCGTAACTAGGTATATGTATGTAAATTATATTTTAAAGAGACTCGGTGAAATCGTAATAATAATAATGTTTTTAAGTACGAATCTAGCGTAGTTAATGATAGCCAACAAATGTACTTGTCCACATCATAACACACTTATTTCACAAGAAAAACGACTCGGCGTCGAACTACGCAAAGTTAGCTGCGGAAACTAATATCTAGTAAGTCCACGGAGCCACGGCAACTTTGTAATAAGATTTCCGCTGGAGTCCATGTTAACGCCGCTATCACACGCCCAGCGGGACGGTGGCGAAGCGAGTGCGGTTCGGACACTAAGAGTAAAGTTGTCAGATTAGGGACTTTTTTTCACGATTTCGGTGAAAAAGTTGGCTTTGGATAACAATATTTTGGAAAGTACAATTTATCGCAAAATTGACGAGGAAACATAGAAATGAATTAGAGGAATGCATGTAAAATGATAATTTAACTGATACATAGATTTTTATTTTGAAAATAGTAATTATGAAGCTCATCGAAGTCAAATGAAATTATCTATATCATTGAACTAAAACTTTCGTAACCACTACACACTGTAAAATATGGCCCGGATTAAAAAAACAAGTACGTTAATTCGGGCCATATTTTACAATAATATGTCTTCATTATAGTTTTTATTAATTATGATGCCAGTCCTAAATACAGATTAGGTCGGATTCCTACTAACAAAAAAAAATACGCCGAATTAATGTCTATTTTTTCCTTATTATTCGCCGTGATAAAAAGAGTGCTACCTATTTAATTATTTTAAGCATTCTGACAAAAAAGAATTGAAAACGGGCATCCTGTTTCTTCCCCTCACAATCATTTAAAGCTGCCAACAATCATTTAAAGATGGACAACCCGCGCGCTCAAGCGCCGCGCACAATGACATTTTCAAACATATTTGAACCACGAACGCAACGCTACCATTACGTCAAACGTGTGACATCTGCTTACCTGGTATGAAAACGGGCTGCATCGCGCAATGCAATCTCTAGACTAGTAGGTATCACGTTGTCTTTGTCTAGAACTAGCTATAACTTACAACTTGAAAGGAAACTTTTAAATTGCACTTGTGCAGCTAACAAATGAAGTGAGGCTTGTATTGTATTGCTGTACTTAGAGAGTCGTCATTTGACAGATGGCATTAATAAAATTAAATGCAAAAACTTACAGCGGTCTTTACGAGCAATGTTTTTTGCGACTAATATTTTCTAAATGTAGTACTAGTTGTAGGGCTGAGCAGTTTTTGACACACATCTGTTTTAAAATCTTTATCGGTCAATTCTGTTATAGGAATCATCATCAACCCATTATGTCTCCACCTAGGGGCACGGGTCTCTTCCCTGAGGAGGGGCCAAGTCCGAATTGGTTATAGGAATGTACAACATGAATTCGTTTTTAGCACAACAATTATGGTCTACATAAGAATCAATATAATATGCGTAACATGACATTAAAAAAAAACGTATAACCAACAATATTTTTATGGATGAAAAAAATTAAACGCCTACTAAGATTATACAAAGTTTTATGTTTAAAGAAACTTTTATGTTATTTTATCATCATCAACCCATCATGTCCTCACCGAGGGACACGGGTTTCTTCCCTGAGCAAAGTATAGGCCATACTCCTCCACGGGGGCCTAGTCCAGATTGGTGGAGGCTCGTAAGACTAGTGGCTGGTCTCACTGGCAGAAGCTTTGAAGCCGCCCTAAAGCCTCTGACTTGGCTTAACGACTGCCATCTATCGACGGCAGCCGGCACCAACTGAGCCGGCACCAACGCCTACTAAGATTATACATGTTTAAAGAAACTTTTATGTTATTTTATCATCATCAACCCATCATGTCCCCACCGAGGGACACGGGTTTCTTCCCTGAGCAAAGTATAGGCCATACTCCACCACGGGGGCCTAGTCCAGATTGGTGGGGGCTCGTAAGACTAGTGGCTGGTCTCACTGGCAGAAGCTTTGAAGCCGCCCTAAAGCCTCTGACTTGGCTTAACGACTGCCATCTATCGACGGCAGCCGGCACCAACTGCTTAACGTTTCTTGCGAAGCAAGGAACCGCTCGGAAAATTGCCACTAGCGTTAGTCATAGAACGGTCACCCATCCATACATTGAACGCGCCCTATGTTTCTAAACCTTCGTGATCATTTAAGATCACTCAGGCAGCCGGGGCTACGAGCTCTTCTTGTATGTTTTTATTGTATATTTTATTAATGACCTACTTGTATATATTTTTTTATTTTTCTTGAAAGTATTTCTAAGATATAAAAATTAAATAGTCCATTCTACTATGCTTAACTATCCTTTTGTTTTAAATAAACTTGATGACGTCATGATTAGATGCTAAAAGGAATCCTCCTAATCCCATACAACAATAAATTATCATCGAGCGTGAAATGAGGTCACTAATCAGGGCTTCAATTACGTTTGGCCGAGGAGCAGTTACGAACTGCGATAATAGTAAACAGGAACTGAAATAAGCCCAAAGCAGAGATAATTCACTCCAATCTCGACCTTAATAAACCCTCTGATCTCATTAAATCTCGGATTCCGGAAAAAACCCGCAAACAATGTGCGAATCAAATCGAAAAGATATACTATACTTGAGCCATTGCAAACGTGCGAACCGAGTCATAAAAGTGCAAGCGAGAGTTCCGATATGCTTGATATGACTCCTATATGTAATTCTGAAAGATCTGATAAAAATGTTTATGACTCAGTCCACACGTTTGTAATGGCTCAACTATAGCGCTAAACCAAAACAATGAATGAAGGTGGTAACACAAGGAGAAAATCGTTATGTGGGACACAAAAATGGTCGTCGTAAAATATCATGAAATATTTTGATTAAGCAATCCGGACTAGGCCTCCGTGGTGGAGTATGGCCTATACCTTCCTCAGTAAAGAGACCCGTGCCTCTCGGTAGGGACATAAATGGGTTGATGATGATGATTTTGATAGTGGATTTTTTATTTTAGCTGACATTAAGTGATTAGAGCTAAATCTATTGAATAAAAGTTTAAGTAAATTTTTATATAAACTTTGATGTACATTCGAAATCACATCAAACCTTCCAGGTATGCACTATAATCAGCTATGAGCTGTTTCGGGCGATTTGCAAGAACAATAAACATGTCCGAAAATTTTAATGTGGGTTATTGGTGCGTCAGCGACGCTTTATTTATTTATTTATTAAAGGTCAACTTACAGATAACAACCAAAGAGGCATTAAAACTATTAACAAATCATGAAGCATGCATGATAGCATGCAAGTATAAGAGGTTAACATTAAAATGCTAATTACATGTTTTTATTAGTTTATAAACCTACTTGTTATTTTTCAAGTAACAGTCTCCATATAACAGGACGTAAATACCTACCTATTAATAGTGGTAAGACTTTAAGATACGATAAGAATATTCTGTATTTTACCACCAAAAACAAATACAAAACATTTACAAAGAGAATTTACCGACGATGGAGAGTTGCTGAAGAAAATTGTGACGGTTTGTCAGTGCAAATAAATTAGTACTTATGCCTAACAATAAAAATATACACACATCAAACGTGTGGGGAATGAGGCGTTTTTCACCGGAAATTTATGAATTTAAACGTGAAAAAAAAAACTCACGCAGTTATCCACGAAGGGGTAGGTAGAGGCACCAGTCTCTAGAACTGGACCCACGTTTTGCCGAGTTTAAACGTGAAAGTGTGAGGATTTTAAATTGGCTGTTGTACATCAACGCGGTTGTTTTCCTGGTGGATGCCATTTTTTGCTAGGAAAAGAAAATGAGCTTTTTTTTCTTATTGCTGGATGCCATTTGTTCCTACGAAAAAAAACTTTTTATTTTATTAATCAAATGTCATTAAATGACAATAAATGAATAAAACTATTTTTGTTCCAACAACAATATTTGTTTCTACGTCCGCGTGGACTTTAGTTCAAAATTTTTCAACCCCGTTCACTCCTCTAAGGGTTAAATTTAGGAAAACGGCGAAACACGTGTTCAATCAATAATTGTGTTGAAGAGTATTTATTTTCAGTTTCAAGAAAATTAGACAACATTCTTCATACCTCCCATAAAAAATTTGGCAACCCTTTTTGCCCCCTTAGGGGTTCAATTTAAAAAAATCCGGTCTTATTTCTTGGCTACATTATAGACCCTCTGACCCCCTCGGTTTGGGCTGGGCGTTAATGAGTGAGTCAGTCAAGTCAGTCAGGACTTTGAATTTTATTTATAAAGCCACATAAAATAAGGATAAAAGGAAAGACATACGTACATTCGGGAAAACGATAATAATATATAAAATTATTTAATAAATCAGAAAAATAATTAGAAAAATAGAAAAAGATTTATTGCATTCATAACATTTTGCGAGTATTCAATTCGTTTGTCTAATTTACTAGTACTGAAATTTAGTTGCCCATCTAGATCAACATGATGGTTTTAAACCTTCATGTTGTCACTATAAAAAAAACAGTCTAATTTAATTACACCTTCTCGTTTTTCGAAGTAGGTCAAAAAATAAAATGAGGCTCCATCTTGTCAGGTCGTTTCATTTTGCGGGAATGAAGTATTGTAATTTTGTAAAGTGAATTACTCCAGAAAAAATTGCTGCCTTAAAGTGCTTATTCCAATGTATAAAATGCAAACAAATTGAGAATATATACATATACCTTATTGCACAAGAGACATTGAACAGAACATTACGTAAAAACAACATGTACAAAGGCGAGCTTATCTCTGAGAGATTTCTTCCAGCAAACCTTGGAGAGTCGGAGTAGCGGTAAAATAAAATAGGGCAGATATAGGTACGGGTACGAAATAGACTACATAAACTACAGAAATCCTAAACAATAGCCTACTTTATGCAGAATAATAAATACACTACATAGACTAAATACCTGCCAAAATTAATAAAATACATCATGAATAATACATAAACAAATGAGCTATAGCTCGAAGTTATGATAGAATATAATGTGATAAGTTTAAATTTAAATGAGTGTGTCTTTAAGTATTTTATTAAAAATAGTCCCTACTTGAAATAAATATTACCTATTATCAGACTGTACGATAAAAAGTACCCGATAACGGCGTGCGTGCAATTGCATGCAACGACTAATGACTGTCGATTAAGCGAAAGCGATTTGTCTGGATTGTGGCAGGTGGCAGTCCCTGGTCTCTGCCTAACCCTCTCAGTTACAGGCGTGAGCTTATGTTTGTATGTATGTATTAACTATATCCATACAGGAGTGCCTAAAATATACGTTGCTCGTCCTCTAATATACAATTTGGCATGTAAATGTATCTGTTTGTGTATTCAACTCGTGTGTTGTGTGATAAGAATTGCGGGCGTATGCCACATAAAGTAATGAAACAGAGTTTGAGATGGAGTTGCAGTTTTATGTTAACACTAGCTTTCACCCGCGACTCCGTCCGCGTGGACGTTAGTTCAAAATTTTGCAACCCCGTTCACTCCCTTACTTAAGGGTTAAATTTCGAAAAACGGTGAAACACGTGTTCAGTCAATATGTGTTGAAGAGTATTTACCTATTTCAAGTTTCAAGAAAATCAGACAACATTTTTTATACCCCCCATACAAATTTTGGCAAACCTTTTCGCCCCTTAGGGGTTGAATTTCAAAAAATCCGTTCTTATTCCTTGCCTACATTATATATACATCCTCTGTGCAAAATTTCAGCTTCCTAGGTTAAACGGCTTCTTGGGCTGGGCGTTGATGACCAAATAATAACCTACAAGTTATAATCATCATCATCATCATCATCATTCAGCTACGAGAAGCCCACTGCTGGACATAGGCCTTCTCCATGGATTCCCAAAAATACCGGTTGGAAGTGGCATGCATCCAGCGTCTTCCTGTCACTTGGATTCTGTCCATCTTGTGGCTGGTCATCCTACGCTGCGCTTGCCGATATGTGGTCTCCGTTCGAGAACTTGTCGGCCCCATCGGCCATCAGTTCTGCGTGCCATGTGCCCTGCCCACGGCCACTCCGACTTACTAATCCGCTGGGCTATGTCGACGACCTCGAAGTTATGATTTTTAGCATTTATTTAGAGCTATCACAAACAGGGCGACTTGTCGCCGCGTCAGACGCGACGTTGTCATTTGCTTCTGGCGTCTTCTGGCGCGACTCTGACGCCAAGTGTGCGGAGATTCGAACAAAATATATGAAAATTGACGGCCGTAGCCTGTCGTCGCGTCTAATCGCCGAGCTATCGCCTGTCGCCTCTCGCTAGTGTGCGCATAGGCTTAACCCTTGGCTGGTATCGCTAAAATCAGTAACGTAGTAGGTGTCGGGGGTGAAAAGTGACCCCATTTAAAGTAAATCAAGAAAACATAGAGATATTTAATTTTTGTCATCATTTTGTTATTTAATCAATTAAACAACTTACAATCTTTGTTTGAAACAAGATATATTAAACATTTAGAGAATAAATCAGGCTTTTTTGGAACATAATCTAACCTCTAATATTTTTATCAAATTTTCAAAAACTCGACTTTAGGAGCCATTATTATAATAAAAACTTACACATAACACAAATAATCTTCTTTTTATAATCTTCTTATATAGTCTACATAACAAAAATAAGAAAATTTTCTTTAGACAATCAAATACAAAAAAATGACATCTTACTACTAAAGCACTTCTTTATACGCATATATTTTATCACAATAAGTTTAGCATTTAGTGCATGTAACCGCTTTGGCCGTATGGTCTTTACATAATTATGAAAAGTAAGTATTGGCTACACTTTTTGGTACATTTTAGTCGAAATTAACGTCAGCTTCTAACACAATATCTTTAGAATAACTGACCGCTTCTGTTTCTTCACAATCGTTGATTTCTTCCTGATCGCAAGTAGTTGCAGGGTTATTTTCTGGACCAGACTCGTCATTTTCGTCCTCCAGAAATTGATAAATTTGGTCATTGGACAAAATGCCGGACATGGTTATGAAAAAGTGATAAAAAGCTATAAAATTGCATTACACTAATACCACTACTTTCGGTATCGGGGGTGATTTTTGACCCCAACAGTGTACGTACCTCCGTTTTCGACAATAACTCAGCGACGCGCTTCCGTCGCCTGTCGCACACTGCGATGAAATGAGATTACATAGATGCGCACGAGTGTGAGTGATTATACTGCAAAGTTATTATAGAAAATATGTGGCACTGGGGTTATTTTTGACCCCCGATACCAGCTAAGGGTTAATGTGACAATACTGGAACGGACCATCTCATCGTGACAGTCAAAGATTTTAGCGGGAAATCTGTTCTTCTTCGACGTTGAGTATACCGTATTATTTAATTATGAATATATAAATCTTAATACTGTGAACGTAATCCCCTAGGTTGATTATTTTACTATGATTTAGTGTCGTGCTGTGCAGCACGGATAAATAGATAAATACATAAAGAACATACAAAAATTGCGGATGTTGTACGACCGCTAGGTTGAAGTGATACTTAGGTGCAATTACGTAAGACTCCACTGTATTGAGTTGTCTGATTTAGACCTTGAACTACACAAATATTGTGTAGATATATTTTTATTTCACAGTATTATTTTGCAATTTTTCATCAGATGATACATACAACCAATAAAAATAACCTGGTCAAGGTTTTTTAAGCGGTTAGCAACATAAAAAAGTATATCGTCATATAAAAGTGTAAAATTCGATGATAATTTCATCGAAAACGGTATTTTCAGTTTTTCATTTCATTGCCTGATGTAAAAATAGGATGTTTTATTAGTTTCCTGAAAATTTCTACTTTTCGAGTTAGCAGCTTAACACTTTTAGACGCCGATATACTTTATACCACATACTATGGGTCAGCTTTCGTACATCCATGGTGAAATTATTGTCCCCACATTATACGGCTCATAACCGAATTACAATTAGGCAATATTTGTGAAAGGACAGCTGCAGTATTCGGGTAGATTACAATAGTCATACGTTCAATCCAATATTGAATTAATTTGATTTATTAAAGGACGTGGATTGAATTCGGCAATCTCTATCTTGATAGAGTTTGTTGAGTTTCACCTAACATATTGGTTATTCTCGCTTGCAACTTTATGCTGAGTAGGGTCCAATTTAGGGATTCCATACTTAAAACTGCGATATTTTATTATTATTGTTTGTCTTCGTGTTACCTACTTATGCAGGTGTTTGGCGTGAAACCGTAAAAAAATAAAGTATTTAGTACTTTTACCAACGTAACCAAAAAAGTTAGGGCTCCAACAGACGAGTGACAGCTCGCGACGCCTGCCGCCGACGGTCGCGCGACCGTCGGCGACGCCTGCCGCCGACGGTCGCGCGACCGTATAAGCTTCTAGTCGCCGACCGTCGCCGACCGTCGCCGACCGTTGCCGATCGTCGCCGACCGCCGACGGTCGTGCGACTGCCGCCGACCGTATAAGCTTCAAGTCGCTGATTTCGGAGGAGGTCGCGCGACCATCGGCCGCCGGCGTCGCGAGCTGTCACTCGTCTGTTGGAGCCCTTATGAGGCTTGAAATACCAAGTTATAGGTAATTTTTGAAACATATTAAAAATCATATCTCCATAACGGTAACTCTTATGACCCAGGGTCCAAGGGTGGAATGTAGAAGACCCCACCAGTATCCCGAAAATTTTTAAAGGTCCATGCGCCAAACATCCTGTATTTCTGCCGCTACACACTTTTGTGTTGATTTTGTGATTCCTGTTGACTGTAGCATTTTGTTGCGTGATTTTATGTTTTTGAGTACCGTGTCGTCAAATATATATATTTTTTCTACATTATAGATTTACTTATTTACTTTTACTTACTATTTTTACTTATTTTGTACATCTGCTTCCTTCTCCAATATTTTGCTCCAGTCCATCCAAAGGTTGTCTGGAAGAGATCACTTTTAGTGATAAGGCCGCCGTCTATACTCTTATATTAAGAAATACCTGTGTAATTTCCTTTTTTGTGTACAAAGTGCCCTCTATCGATCTCTATAAATATCATTTCCTGCATTAATGCATATATTTCTGAGACAGGAGAAAGCCTAGTTATATTTCGTTCCGCGAGTCCAAACTCCTAAGAAACTAAATACTCACATATTTTGACGACCTCCATGGCGCAGCGGTTACCGCATTCGGCTACCATGTTAGTGGTTCCGAATTCGAACCCCAGCTGGGGACAAGAAAAAAACAACTCTTGGATCTTTACATGTTTGTAATGTCGCTGTTTCTGGTTCCCATGACACGGGGTATCCTAGTGTGGGGCCAGACGCAATGTATGTGCCTGTATGTAAATGTTTATATTTATGAGTTTGGTCAATGCGCATGTACCAATGACTTTTAGTTACGTACATTTGATTGTTTGTACAGCAACACCATTCGCTGATAAATTGTGCCCGGATAACGGCGATAGCCTTGCCATCTTGTCACGTTTGGGACCTAATAAACTCGGCAAAACGTGGGCGCTGTTCTTAGTGATTGGTGCCTCTGACTACCCCTTCGAGGATAACGGGCGTGAGTTTATTTGTTTTTTATTTATTTATTTATTTGTCTTAGATTTTTGTGTAATTAATTCACGCTTCACGCTTTCTGCTAATGTCACAGCCTTCAGTAAAAAACGTTTCATTCTATTTTGCACCTAAAATATGGTTTTAAGCATTATCTAATACAGCGCCACGCCAAAGCAGAAAAAAATTAAGATTTTTTTCTACAAATGAAATATTGAAAATTTAAAAGTTACATTTTCTACAATATTCAAGTACATAAGTGCAATTGATAAATAAAAAAAAGTCATTAAACAAAAGTTTCCCAACTGGTGTTGATCTTTTTGTTAAGTGATATGTTTTAGTATTGGCTTATTAAAAATAGCCTTGTATACCTACAGATGAATCTCTTTGAAATAAAACATAAACATTTACATACAGGCACATACATTGCTTCTGGCCCCACACTAGCATACCCTGTGTCGGGGGAACCAGAAACAGCGACGTCACAAACATGTAAACATCCAAGACCTGGAGGGTTTTTTTTCCCAGCCGGGGATCGAACCCGGGACCGCTGGCATGATAAGCAGGTGCGTTAACCGTTACGCCACAGAGGTCGTCAAATTTATACTTGATACAACATATCAACCTAGATATTCCTGTGTAACTTGTGAATTGCTGTTATATGATACGGCATAGTCAGTAAACTAGATTCCCTCAACTTCAAAGCTTCATTACCATAATGATCCATGCTACCAGAATAATGAATAGCCGTTTTAGTATACAGTTTAGAATACACTGCTGCAGACGACAAATTGGCATGGTAAACGTAAAATTTATACCAATGTGTAAAATTAATAATTTAATTATTTGCAGCATGTCAACTTTACAAAAGTCAAATACAACGTCAGTACAACCCCAAATGTTTTGTCTTCTAATATTTCTTCTAATATATAAAATTCTCATGTCTCAATGTTAGTGCGCAAACTCCTCCAAAACGGCTTCACCGATTTTCATGAAACTTTACATGTACCTATATTCGGTAGGCCTGAGAATAGGTTGTTTTCTATTTTATAAAACCCTATCTGGTAAAACAACGTTTGCGGGGTCAGCTAGTTATAAATATATTCTGATTAAGTAATTTATTTTCGTTACAACCGTTTAAGCTTCCGACAAACAGTTCTGATTGACTCAAAATTCTGTCCGAGCCTCGTTTGCTTGTGATTGCCCATAGTCTTGTCTAACACGGGATATTGGCAAAGTTGTACTGGATAATCAGTGCACTGAGTCTTTATAACAGAATTGAATTGAAAAACCGTTTTTTGATGTTTTCTTCTCATTTGTATTTCGTATTTTTGTTGTGTGTGACTGTTGGTGCAATAAACGTTTCTCTTTCTTTCTTTCTTTTTTGTTTTTTTCAATCAATCAGTAATCAAAAATGTATTTCAACGTAAAGAAATTCCGTTCTGTTTATTGAATTTCCAATGATATCCGCTGTGTTTGGGTCGATTTGTAGTATCTTTCATTAGTTAATACAAGTACCTAACAAGATCTCAATCGGGCTTATAACACAATCCTTTGACGGAAACATTGTACATGAATCCCTACAAACTATAAATGGATAACTTCCTGTGATATTGGAAACGGTATTGATAGATTCGAGTTTCATTATCGTTCTGAATTCGTGTGTTGCCAGCTTTGCATACAATACTCCATAACTGGATTCAAAAAGCTATTGGCAAGGAAGTGAAATCACATTTTGCCAGAGTCTTAGGCTGACATTCAGAGACGAAAACTAAGCAAAGACTGGTCTCAGAAATGTCAAAATGACGTACTTAGAAACATCTCGTATTGAGAATCGAATCTTAGCAAGTTCAGTATGAAATGGTGCTTAGCTAAGTGTAAATAGTCAATATCGGTGACTTTACGTGAACTTAGAACTGTCACTTCTAAGCTTTTTGTTAACAGACTACTCCAAACGTCATTTCACTGATGTTCTACGAGCGTTATATCTGTGGGATTTTTTTATTCACTCTGACATATACATGAAATTGTATGATGTTGTCCTGCTCTCGTGTAGCAATGTCAAATTTAAAAAACCGGTAAGAACTACATCACTAAAAAATGATAGACAATATAGGCTATATGACTTTCTTACGTAACTGTGAATACGAAAATTAAGGCGCTTTACTAAGTACGACTTTAGTTTACTTTGCTAAGACTGATCTAAGCGTGAACTTAGGATTCGTCTCTGAATGTCAGCCTTAGTACTTTGCTGCATTGGCCAGCAAAAGGCAAGAGGTAAAGGCACTTGCAATGTAAGTCAATCGTTAATTTTATTGTGGTCAAGGCTTGTATTTGAAGATACAATCACTTTTCAAAATCAATAAACGAATGAAAAAATCAAACGAACGACAAAAAAGATCCCGCGTTTACAGTGCCACCATCTTATTTGTTCAGTTGATAGCGGCGCTAGTGGAGAATTCAGTAGGAACAATTAAGAAATTTACCTAGAAAAGTGAGAATATTTTAACCCGTCTCTCAATTTTAATGAAAATATGTCTATATGTAAATCTTACTAAGTGAATAAATAAAACAAAAAATGGGGAACAGGATTTACAATTAATTAGTAAGTTACAATTTTGCCCACCTGAACAGATAATTTGGTGGCACTGCTGTAAGTGTTCATAATTTCTTTTTCTTTTTTTGCAATAAGTAAACAGCTTTCTATTTGCACGCACGTTCGAAATTCAAATAAAACCTCTGTTAAGTTACCTCTTTGGTTGCCATGTTTCGGAGCAAGAGATCGTTCCACTTTTCAATTACACGACAGATATCAGTTTACTTTGTAATTTATTTGGCCGCTTAAATTACTATCTCGAAGAAGGTTGTCAAAGTAATGCTTACATTTCGAGACATTTTTGAATAAATTGTTGAATAACCTGAAAGATAGAGCGCTGAAAACCGTCTACCAAAAGGCATGGTAGGGTAATCACAGCGTATAAGTCACTCGACCCCTTTTTTGTCACATATTATAAGGGACTGTAAGGCCCATATTTCCATCCACGCCCCCTAATTTAAGGACAACGTGACGAAGGTTCATATAAGGGTCTATTCAGATGAACCACGCGATAGTGGCAACAATGTTGCCGAGAAAAAAAATAGGGTAACGATTTGGTGACAAATATTTATTTTGTTTTTATTTAGTTTTTAACAAAGTAATTGACACTTCAGTCATGGTGGGACATTTAGGTACTGACTGAAAACCAGCGCTGAGGGCCTATGCCCTCAGCAATATGCTGAGTCAGCTTCCTTTTACAGCAACGGACACACACGGCTACCAAACTGTACAAATTGTATTTCTTTATGAATGTTTGTACCTTTTGTTTTCGTGTTTTTTGTTTGTATTTCGTATTCCATTGTGTGTGACTGTTGGTGCAACAAATGTTTCTTTCCCTCTTTCAATGTAAAATTAGCCGAGAAGTAAAATTACGGTAACAAATAACTTGATGACAAATGTTCACTTTATTGTTGTTCAGTTTTTAACAAAATAAATGTCTCTTTTAATAAAGAACCCACCGTTTGCTACCAGTAAAAAAATATTTAAATGGCGGATTCTTCAAAAAATCTTCTGTTGCTGATGAAATTCTTTTGCTGCTAATATTGTAATACTTTATATATACGTAATTACTTTTTTATAGTTTTGATTGTAATGTTGATAACTTTAATTTCACTGCAAATGTTATTGACATCTATAACTGGAATGCGTGACAAATATAAGTTATCAGTATATCCTAAGTGTTACGAGAGACTTTAAAACAAAAATATACAAGTGACCTGTCTTTGACTCTACATACTTTAACATAAAGCTACAGGCTTCATGAAGTTTTTTAACATAAATTGTTTTGAAACGGGTCACTTGTATATTTTTGTTTTAAAGTCTCTCGTAACGCTTAGGATACACATATGTAAAGGTTAATCTGCTGTCCAATGTAACCGTAAGCAAGAGCCCTCAAAAGTTTCAAAAAACAATATAAAAATCTGTAAGTGATAACTTATGTTTAATGTACTATGGCTTGGTCATTCAAGCGCAAAGGTATGCGATTTCTTCAGAAATGTAATTTTCTTCACGATTTTTTCCTGTTTACATTCTCCGTTAGTAGTAAGTACTAGTACGAACTAGTAATAAATAGGATAATTAACGAGATGTGCATTTTAAGTGAATCTATCCGAGATTTTTTCACGGCACATTACTATGATTTTTTTATATTTAATATCGTGTTCTTGATCTATCTAATATCTAGAGCAGGATACTCTGGAACGAAACATAATTACGCATCAGAGTGCTTAGTGCGATTATTTTCATTCACTTTCGATTGCGAGAGCGTTTGCGATTTGAATAGGAGTGACAAAGCGCGCCACATAGTTGTCTCTTTGTCACTCCTATGCAAATCGCAAACGCTCCCGATATCGAAAGTGAATGAAAAAACTCAGTATACGCACTCTGATGCATCGTGTGTGTGTGAAACGCCACAAAATTCTCGCGCGATTTTCTATCGTCCCAAGTTTCACCTTGTGAATGTACATTCAGAGACAAAAGTCCTTAATCCCGATGAAAAAAGGGAAAAACCGAGGAATCCAATTTTCCAACATTCTATACGAGGTGACTTTTTGTCAAAGACGATCCGACTCGATATTTGTTTCGTAGCATTTTTACGTAGGTACTGAAAAGAGATCACTTCAACATGGCACAAACAAAAGAAACCGCAAGAGGATGCTTTAACTCGCGTTACATTTTTAGGCATGTCTCTTCGCTCTAAGTCTCGTTTAGATTCAGATTTTAAGAAATATTTTATCATCGGCACATCCGCAAGCGCAGCGTAGGACGATCAGCCACAAGATGGACAGACGATCTCATCCAAGTGGCAGGAAGACGTTGGATGCAAGCCGCTTCCAACCGGTCTTTTTGGAAATCGATGTCCAGCAGTGGACTTCTTGTGGCTGAATGATGATGATGAAATATTTTAGATATGGAGGATGCTTATTATGGCATTCGTTGTGAACCCGATGAAGTTAGAACAGTTGCGTTACAGCTATTGGTCTAAGCACACGTCGTGCCTTTCATGCCCTACGGATGCCCGCCATGCGCAAACAAATACATTTTGATCAGCTGCGTTGTGATCTTGAAAAGAACAATTAATAAACCAGCCTTGCACACGAAGGGTTCCGTACCATTATAAAATTGTAAACAAATCACGTTTGCTGTATGGGAGCCCCCTTAAACACTTTCATCATCAACCCGTTATGTCCCCACCGAGGGGCAGGGGTCTCTTCCCTGAGGAAGGTATAGGCCATACTCCAGCACGGGGGCCAAGTCCGGATTGGTGGAGGCTTGTAAGACTAGTGGCTGGTCTTACTGTCAGAAGTTTTCAAGCCGCCCTAAGGCCTCTGACTTGGCTTAACGACTGCTATCTATCAACGGCAGCCGGCACCAACGGCTTAATGTGCCTTGCGAAGCACGGAACCGCTCGTAAAAATGCCACTAGCCTTAGCCATAGAACGGTCACCCATCCATGCACTGAACGCGCCCTTTGTTGCTTAACATTGGTGATCGTGATAAATTTTAAATACTTATTTTATTTTGACTTTAATTATTTATTTTTAAATTGGATATATAATTAACTATTCTGCGAATATTTCAAGCGTTATTGCCGTTATTAATATCGAGCTAAAACGAGCAAAACGATCACGTTTGTTTTATGGGAGCCTCCTTAAATATTTATTTCATTCTATTTTTTAGTCATTGTTGTTATACCGGCAACAGAAATACATTATCGGTGAAAATTTCAACTGTCTAACTATCACGGTTCATAAGATACATCCTGGTGACGGACGGACGGATGGACGGACAGCGGAGTCTCGGTAATTGAGTCCGTTTTACCATTTGGCAACGGAACCCTAAAAACTATTGTTATAGTAAACCGATCGGCCCACCAAAAATTCGACAGGTTAAGACATTAATGGAATTAAGATACATAAAAAAAGCTTCTGAAGAGTCGATGGAAGAAGTCGCGGCAAAAGCGCTAGTAAATAATGGAAATAAAAAACTCAATCCCATCGGAATGAGTTTAATTTATTCCAAGTAATTGCTGTGGAGCTTTTGTTTTCATTTCAATTTGCTCGGAGTGAGTATCGTAGCTACAAGGAGATAGGTGACAGTTCGATTTGATTTCGAAATGGGAGACGACCTCTTTGAACGTTTTCTCTTTTGTTTTTTAAATTGTGGCCAGTCATGTTTGAAATTAATCTGAAATAACAACTACGTAGCGTAACACTGGCCAAATAAATAAAAAACTTTGCATTTGACAGCCAGAAACTTTTTAAAATGCATTAATAAACGCCTATATGGGCTGGCCAATATTTTATGTCATTTTCCGATGGCAAACTGTTATTAATTTTTTTGTCTTATATCGAAAGATTTAAGGCTAACTTAAATAAATAAAATATAAAGCAATGAAGTTTAAATATGTATAAATAAAGTATTTATTACAATTAAAAATTTTTATTTTGCTAAGTCCTGCGACAATCAATAAACGACAATCTTTCCTCTGCCTACGTGCTTTTCTAATTTTATTGTTCCGTGACAAACTATTCGCAGCGGTGCCCCAAAAAAGCGGCCAAGTGCCAGTCCGACTTGCCCATGAAGGGTTCCTCAAATGTTTTTTTTTTATTTTGTATATTAGAGTTGATTGAATGAAATAGTACATTGCAATCGTAAAGATTTAAACAAAACTACTTATGCCCGGTTCCTATAATATACGCCTACCGCCTACGATCCGTTTTCCCTACAATTTATTGACGTTTCGTAAGAATTTCGTAGGAATTGTAACCGATCGTAAGCAAAAACGAAGCGTTTTGTGGATATTGGAACCGGGCATTACCAGATCTCGTTCGAACCAATTTTCGGTGAAAGTTTGGATGGTAATACATAATATAGTTCTATCATTCTCTTATTTCAAAGTAAATAAAAATGTTCACAGCGGAATAATCACCTTCTCCCACATCGGTTCTGCGATACTGCGTGAATAATTTCGACGTAAGTTGTATGTATTTGCATAAACCTAACCACGTCACCAAAGTGTTTGCCGACGAAACTTACTGAAACTTTAATCATAAAGCGATCATTGTTTATAGATGGAAAACGTGTATACTTGTAGGAGAGGCGTTCATTTTGAATAAAAAGAGTGCATGGATCATCAATGGTTGTCTGGAATAAATTACTTTTATCAGGCCTGTTTCACTACGCGTGTCGGTATCGAACGCGTAAGTATATGCGGCGACCACTCCGGAGTGGCAAATAGGTAGGAATTCAGGCGCCAGAAAAGGAGAGTTACGCGGTAGAAAGAGAGGCAACATGTAGGTGACTATGACGTAGCTTTTTTAGCGCCGTGCGATCTGAATTGTATCGCTGCTAGAGTCCCTTTTTCTTTAATTGATTTTGTGGAGTGAATCTTCTGTACCTGTACTATTAAGTATTCTGCGCTTTTAGTAACAATTAAGGGCGTCAATTGTACTGTACTATGTTATTGTCAAATCTCATGTGAAACTGGTGTACTTACAATAAGGAATATTCAATCTCTCTACTCAATCTCGTATCGCTCGTAGCCGGGGCTGCCTGAGTGATCTTAAACGATCACTAAGGTTAAGCAACATACGGCGCGTTCAGTCCATGGATGGGTCACCGTCTATGACTAACGCTAGTGGCATTTTTTCCGAGCGATTCCGTGCTTCGCAAGGTACGTTAAGCAGTTGGTGCCGGCTGCCGTCGATAGATGGCAGTCGTTAAGCCAAGTCAGAGGCCTTTAGGGGCGGCTTGAAAACTTCTGACAGTAAGACCAGCCACTAGTCTTACAAGCCTCCACCAATCCGGACTTGGCCCCCGTGGTGGAGTATGGCCTATACCTTCCTCAGGGAAGAGACCCGTGCCCCTCGGTGGGGACATAATGGGTTCATGATGAATCTCTCTATATTTTTTACAACTCAAAATAGAAGAGAAACTTCAAAGCACTAGATATAACGCAAGCTTAATATAACATTGACCCATTAGTAGATAGGTCACTTGAGTTACGCACTTGCTATTATGGAGCTATGCTACCTGTTGACGCATAAAATTCAAACTGATTTATTAATTAAACATGAATGCTTGTATTTTGAACGTAAGATTAACTTTACTTTTGATGAATCTGAGGAAAAAAAATCCGAACGTAACTCAAAAGCCCTATCTACTAATGGGTCAATGTTCTATTCATTCATCAACCCATTATGTCCCCACCGAGGGGCACGGGTCTCTTACCTGAGGAAAGTAATGTTCTATTAAGCGTGCGTTCAATAGTCAGAATTGTATTTTAACTTATGCTTATGGTTACAGCTTGGCAAATATATCAAAATGACTAATGGGTAGAATGGGTAGAACGATGGCGCGCGCGAGTTTGTTGTGCTCCGGTTTTAATTGGTCTTTTCGTGTTTAAGGCCTTTTAAGTGGAAGAATTTAATCTAAAGAGACTCAGTGACTATTATTATATTAGTGCTATCGGATTTAAGTGCATTGAATATTGGACAGAGACACCATTTGAAATTGTTGCCAGTGACTTTGTTGGGTAGCGGACGAACATCTGTCTCGCCCACCCGCCGCGTAAGCGTATGTAGTGGTCTCGCTCGTGAGCTGGCCTAATCAAACGCAAACATGAACTGTGCCTATTGCAAGAAAACAATTGAGCGTTTAGAACTTTTAAAATGCAGTGGATGTCAAGATAATTATCATTTTGGAT
The DNA here is from genome assembly GCA_947310845.1 of Yponomeuta plumbellus. Lineage (NCBI taxonomy): Eukaryota > Metazoa > Arthropoda > Insecta > Lepidoptera > Yponomeutidae > Yponomeuta > Yponomeuta plumbellus. The sequence goes on from OX371203.1 coordinate 3,318,941, forward strand.
GCTTAAATATACCGTCTGCTATCTTTAGAGAACAGTCTGGGCAGTTGAAGCGATCATTCAAATGTGAATCATGCATGAATGTAACTCGGCGAGTCCGAGTCGCTGATGATACTCCGATCCGCGGTGGCAGCGCCGTGCGGGCCGGCGCGGCTGGAGCGGCGCAGAGAGAGGTTACTGTGCAGAAGGACAATGTGAACCTGTCGCTTGAAGGAAGTAGCTTTGTCGAGTTTACGCCACAAAAAAATGTACCTTCAAACCTTGGTGGGATAGATATGTCGGCTCTTGTGAGTGCTATCAGCGAGACCGTAGATAGAAAGATGAATATCCTGGAGGCCAGGTTGATAGGTGAAATTAAGGCCACAGTTACAACTCTAGTAGAACGTGAAAATAGTTTACTGAAAGCTGAACTATCAGAAGCAAACAGAAAGTGTATATTATTGCAGGAGGAAGTAGATGATTTAAAAGCCAAACTTGGAACCTATTCGACCGCTAGCAAAAACCTGAAACCGGCTACTAAAAAGCCAAAACCCAATACAGTCTGTGATGTGGAGACCGAGGCAGTGGCAACGAGCTCAGGAAGATCGGCGGTTGAATCGCCGAACCCCACCATCACCCAGGTGACTCGACCTCCTATGACAAGCTACGCGGCGGCGACCTCTAAAACGACGGTGGCCAGTAAAATCGCGGATACCGGGAACAACCAACAACGAGTAACAACACAGGAGGATGATGCATGGATTGAAGTGAAGACCAAAAAGATAAAAGCGATGAACCCAGTCAAAAAAGGGGAGAGTACCTCCATACTTCAAATAAAAGCAGTTGAGCGTAAAAAACACCTTCATTTGTGGAGACTTCTCCCAGAAACATCAGCAGAAACTTTAACAGAATATATACAGACCGTGCTTGGGAAGGAAGATTACATTAAAGTTGATAAAATCAACCATAAAACGGAGAGAGGATACTCTTCTTTTAGAGTCTGCGTGAGCAATTTCGAAAAATTATGTAATCCGGATATTTGGCCAAGTAACACGGAATACTGCGAGTGGATTTGGTTTCGTGGCCCAACCGCGAAACCTCTGTAATAACAAGCTGAAGTTTAGTTCAAGTAAACATATAAGTATACTTCACCAAAATGTTAGAGGTCTTCGTACGAAAACGTCAAAGTTTTTATCTTTACTTGAATCTTCGGGCTCGGATTTATTCGCCATAACAGAGACTGGGTGTAACGAGTCGATTAATAATGCAGAGATCGCGCTACCGGGCTACCCAATTCTGCGATGCGATCGAGCTGACGGACGGAAGCAAGGCGGCGTACTTTTAGTGGCCACACCGAGGCTCGAGTTGCGGCAAGTACCTACGCCTAATAATGTAAATATAGACACTTGTAAGTTTGAGCTAATCTGTGCTACAATTCATATGCAAAATAGATTCTTATTTACGTGTTGTGTGGTTTATATTCCACCTAAATGTGATGATACTGAATATATGGTAATGTTTAATTTAATAGAAAAAATATGTATAAGATATAAGAATAATGTGTTAGTGTTAGGAGATTTTAATTTATTTTCGTGTAGCAACAACGTTACTAACTATTATGAGTACTTTGTGGCCTTCTGTGAGCTCGTTCAGTGTAATGAGATACCAAACTGCAACAACAGACAGCTTGATCTAGTGTTGAGCGGGCGAGGCGGGCGCGCGGCGGTGCGCCCCGGCGGCCCGGACGAGGCGCTGCAGCCCGTGGACGCGTACCACCCTCCGCTCCTCATTGAGGTACCAACTGCTGCCCGCGCCGCTGCGCCGGCTCGGCACATACACTACTCACAAGCACCCATATCTTCAGTTCAATTAAAACAATGGAATTTCAGTAAAGCCAACTTTAACCAGTTATACCATCTTCTCATGATTGTAGACTGGAGCCATTTGTACAACTTAAGTGACCCCGAACTAGCTTTAACCTGCTTTTATGATACAATCAATAAAATTTTCGATGCATGCATACCTCTTAAAAAGGAAAAACAAATCTATTCCAGGTATACCTACCCCGTTTGGTATACCTCGGAAATTATTAAGGATATTAAATTAAAATCTGAACTACACAAAAAGTACAAAATTAGCCATTCACCACGAGATTATGAGGCGTTTGCTCGTTGTAGGGCTAGAGTAAAAGTTGAGACACAGCTTGCTCACGATCATTACCGGGACCGCGTACAAAGCCACCTTGCGACGGATCCGAAAGCGTTCTGGAGCTATATAAGAGCGAAAAAAGATAATTCTAGCCAACACAAATTAGTAAAGAATGGGCGAATCTTATCAGAACAAGAATGCTCCAAAGAATTTGCGGATTTCTTCCAGTCCGTGTATAATTCAGAGCCGGCTCAACTGAGCGTTGAGCTAGCGAGTGGCGGCGGCGGCGGCGGCGGCGGGGGAGCGCGGGCGCACCTCGCACGGCTAGAGCCGGACGCGGTGCTCCGCGCGCTTGCCCGCCTGCCGTCCAAGCGGTCGGTAGGACCAGACGGTATACCGCCGTTTGTTTTTAAAGACTGTCGCACGGTGTTGGTGGAACCATTGCGGTATATCTTCAATATTTGCATTGCGGCAGCGACTTTTCCTTGTCGTTGGAAGCTCACACGCGTGGTGCCGGTACCGAAAGGTCGCGGGGGACCGGACGCCTGCAACTACAGGCCAGTAGCAGTGCTTTGCACTCCGGCCAAGGTGTTCGAGTCGGCCATACAGTACTCCTTGTATCAGCAAGTGAGCGCTCGGTTGTCCGACGCGCAGCACGGCTTTCGTCCTGGGAGGGGGACAACCGGGAACTTACTAAATCTAATGACACAACTGGTACCGGCGGTGGACGCTGGTCTTCAAGTAGATGTCGCCTACTTCGATTTTAAAAAGGCCTTCGACACGGTCGACAACGATATCCTGCTCGCGAAGTTGGCCGGCGTGGGCTGCACACCACACATGCTGACCTTCTTCGCCAGTTACTTGCGGGACAGACGTCAGTACGTTGACTGCGGGGGCCACTTGTCAGAGCCTTACTGGACACGATCGGGCGTCAGCCAAGGTAGTAACCTAGGACCTCTGCAATTTATCATAATGATAAATGACTTACCCGAGGTAGTCAGCGAGTCAACATGTCTGCTGTTTGCTGACGACCTAAAATTGGTCCGTGAGGTGAGAGATAACTCTGACCATGATAAACTGCAGCAAGATATAAATGAGATTGTGAAATGGAGCAAAGAAAATAAGTTATTTTTTAATGTTCCCAAATGCTCCATACTATCATTTAGTCGCGCGCGGGTCCCGCACCACCACCCGTACCATATGGAGGGAGAGCTGCTGCAGCGCGTCACTGAAGTCAAGGACCTGGGCGTTCGCTTCACGCCTGATCTGAGGTTTAGGGAACACATCATCGATGTCTGTAAAAAAGCCTTCCGGAATCTGGGGTTTGTCTTACGTCAGTCGAGTGGTTTCACCAACACCAGTGCTTTACGCGCCTTGTTTGAAGCCCTTGTAAAAAGTCACCTGGAATTCAATTCTGTTATCTGGTCACCGAGTGAAATAAAATACAAAATTATGCTTGAACGTATTCAAAATAAATTTGTCCGATTTTTGTATTTAAAACTATACGGTGTTTATCCGGGATTCCCGTTGCTGTATCCTACTTTGTTTGTTCTGGGCATGGTGGGATACAGTAAACTCGAAATACGGAGAGAAGTGGCCCTCGCCACCTATCTATTTAAGGTGTTGCGCGGTGTGGTGCACAACCCCACTGTGCTGCAAGAGCTGCGCCTGTGCGTGCCCGATGAGTGCGTGTGGCGACGGCGGCGGCCGGCGCTGCTGGCGGTGCCGCGCGCGCGCACTAACCTGCTGCGGGACGTGCCGCTCGTGCGCGCGCTTCGCACTCTCAACGGGGTGGCGGTCACAATAGATGTGTTTACATGCTCACTGAGCGAGTTCATAGGAGCCACTTTGTACATGTTAGGTGGATAACTAGTAATTGTATATGTTGTAAATGTTAACTTCGCTATTGTATTAGGTTAGTCCTGTAATGTTAGCTGTAAGTGGATTAAATTAAATAAATAAAAATAAATAAATAAAAAAAATTTGAATCAGCCGGTTCCGAACAGACAATTTCACAAGATAAGTACTTTTGACAAGAGTTGTTGGGTCTCTTTGTTTTTAACTTTATTTCTTCTTTTTTTTTTTGGTGCTATCTGACGAGATCACGACATTGATACTAAAATGTGTGCTTAGTGAAAAGTTTTATTCAAAAACTGGCAATTTGTCTTCGCTGCTGCTTGTTATACTACCACGTTTGAAAGATGTAAGTAATTATTGAGCTACACAAAAAAAATACCGAGCTGTAATAATGTAAATGAATCGCTCGTAGCCCCGGCTGCCTGAGTGATCTTAAGCGATTAAGAAATGTTAAGCAACATATGGCGCATTCAGTGAATGAATGGGTGACCGTCTATGACGTGTTTCCGTGCTCCGCAAGGCACGTTAAGAAGTTGGTGCTGGCTGCCGTCGATATATGGCACTCTTTAGACCATTTTATTTAGAACCGACAACACCAGATATGACACAAAATGTAAAGTAGCAAAAATTGGTCTTAGAAGTATCTTAAGACCAACTTTTCCAAACTCTTATATCACTTTTACAGACGTCTGTAAGTGTCGAAAAGGGTGCACTTTGTAAGAGCACTTACCCTGAGACTGGTCTTAGTGTGGTCTTGTCAAGAGTTGTTTCAAACTTATACATATCTGGCGTAAGGCTTGTGTAAGAATAATAACTTACAACGGCCTCTTATTTGCATGCCATAGGTCAATAAGTCTTTAGTTGATTTGGCTAATGCCGTAATAAGTGTAATTCGTCTTGTATTCGACTCAGTGATCTGTTTGTAAGACCTATCAGGACACAGGAAATTTAAATTGAAGGACAAAGTTACTAATCCTCTGTTAACATAGGGCAAACGACCGCAGGACTTAGCAGTTTAACAGATTGTTAGAGTATGATAAGCTGGGGTAACTATTTTATTGATGAAGTAACGGAGTTCTTTTTTGAACTAAAACTTCGTAAACACCAGACGTCTGAGCAAAACCTGCCATATATTACGTAACTTTCCACTCTATCGGGTTAAGCATTTAGACAACTCGAAAGAATCAAACTTCGGAGTATTAGTATGAGATACCTACTGGGAAAAAACAGTCCCAGAATCTAACAGTGTGCCATACCTACCGGGAACAAAAGGGCTAAACGGGCTGCACCCCTGGTCGGACTTGTCCGATAAAAAGCCAAGTAAGTTGATCCGGACTAAAAATGTACAACGGAGTTCTTGTTGAAATTCAGAAATACATTCAAAGGGATTATTTGAATTTCCAAGTGCTTTTTCCCTTAATTAATATTTTTCCCGTTTCTCGCTGGAATTTTTCCGCGAAAGTTATGTAGAAGTCCCGTATCCGGTCCTGGTGCAACGGTTATCCTGTCCGCCTCATTTGTCAAAGCAATAGCGCCGAGCTTTTGCGAGCACTAATTGGTAGGCGCATGCTGACTCCTAAATTATGGACCTGTCGTCTCTTTGGTCTGTTGTCTTATCTTATATTATGGAGCTTAAAACTAAATATTCGTATTTTTTTCATCACATAACTTGTTCGCGACATAGATTATTTTATCTTACTTTTAATGTGGCAACATTGTTTCGCGTTCTGCATAGGTAGTACGAAGACGCGAGTCACGCGTTTTGTGGCGCTAAAACGTCAGAATTTGACAGTTAATCTACTGGAAAGTCGCGACTTCTGACGTTATGGCGCGTGACTCGCGTCGTCGTACTACCTATACTGATGTTGTCATTATTGTGAATTGCGTTCGCGTTTTGCCGCTCCCGCACGCGGTTGTTTGTCTTTATAATATACCTAGTCAGTTAACATTGGTTTAATTTATCATTAACCCCATATCATAAATGTATTGTCTACTAACCTACAAGTGTGTGCTACACAACTGGCAGTTTCATAATAAAAATCGCCAGTCAAAATTATAAAATTTTGTTGGCTGTCGAAAGTGCATAATGTCTGAGTGTTGCTAGTACGTAAAAAACAAATAACCCCATTTTACTTCCTAGTAAAAATTGTGTGTGCTGCGTAGGTAGGTTTTTTTTTAGCTTTGCTCTTATGAGTAATTTGAATGTTTTGATGTAATAAAGATTTTCGTCACATATGTCTTCTATTCACGGTAAAAAAATCTACCGGGCCAACCTAAACATTTAATAGCGGTAACACTAACACTGCGTTTTTTCGTGCATCGAATTAAAAAACTTAGTTTACGTAATCATGGCTTTTAAGACACCCAGATTTCGGCATGTAGAACGCATTCATAAGATTTTTACCTAAGAGCAAAGGTAAAAACATTAAGTGGCCAGACTTTACATTCACAAACTAAACGTCGGCTTCCAAGCTACGAGGGGAACGTGGCTTGCTTATAACGCTCCACTTACCGAGTTTTCGCAGCGCAGAAAACACAGCCTTTTAAATGCTGCTTTAATGGAGTTTTAAATAATGCCGTTGAAAGAAAACCTCGTGATTTTCCGAGCCATTTAGCTTCGTCATCATCAGAAAATTATCATCGTCAGACATTTGAAGCCGACTGCTGCACACAGGCCTCTCTCATTGCACGCCACTGAGCACGGCCCTCGGCTACTCTCATTCAGCTCTTGCCAGCCGCCCTGCGAACATCGTCGCTCCACCGAGACTGTGAACGTCCTACACTACGTTTACCGATCCGCGGTCTCCACTCGAGAACTCCCCTACCCCATCGGTTATCAGTTCTTCGGGTGATATGGCCGGCCCACTGCCAGTTCAGCATGCTAATTCGGTGGGCTATGTCGGTGAATTTAGTTCTCTGTCGGATTACCGCGTTTTGAATTATATCTTTCAGAGAAACGCCAACCATCCTCCGGGCAGTCTCCCTTATGGTTTTCCAAACTTCCCGGTCTAGTGCCGCCCGTATTCAGCGCCTCCCTACCACCATAACCAGGTCGTCAGATCATCTGGAGGGGCCCTATCAAGTTCGTGATCGCCAGGTCAGAATTTTTTTGCTCCAACGGCCATCAGTTCTACAAGCTATGTACCCTGGCCCCTGCCACTACAACTTAGTAACTCTTCGAGCTATATTAGTGACTCGGGTTTCCATTCTTATCTACTTTCTTATTTCCTGTGCCATAGATGATCGTGTTTATTTAAAGGTACGTTTACGCAAAACCACAGGTTTCAGAGTCTATGCAACTGATTTGAATTCATTATAATTCAATGCTTAGCTATTTATAATAAAGAAGTAATAATAATGAAGTTCAATTAATGGTATTATGATTGTAAAATAATCTTATATCAATAAACCAATTTCGATCTCAATTGTTTTCTCCTATAAAAATAAAAGTAAATTATTTCTCGCAGATAATAAAAACGGATAGCGTTTGTCCGTGGCAATCAATTAGCCGGTTTCATTTGTGGATAGTCTCCCGCACCGATGAATAATACATGCGGCCGTCGACACTGGGAACTTTTGTTAGACTATACCTCGCCAGCTTTGGATACAACAGCTAGCGACATACAGCCTGTTAGCTTTTAGAATATACCTCGGGCTCTAGGCTTCGGTTTACGCCGAAAGCACACGAGTGTAATGCTACTTCCTGCTCTTTATAAAATTGTGTGTGTCATATTCATTTCGATATTTCTATTACACGAATATATCCGTCTAACCGATAGTAGCCGAGGTATATTCTAAAAGCTAACAAACTGTACAGTTTTGCTATGGTGTCATTCATAAAAACTTACCATCGTCAACCTCCCCATTATGTCCCCACCGAGGGACAAATTCATAACTGTCGTGTTTTGCGGCCAAATAAATAACATACTAAACTCATATCTGTCGTGTTATTTAAAAATGGAACGATGTTTTACTCCGAACCATGACAACTAAGGAGGTAACTTATCAGAGGTTTTATTTAAATTTCGAACTGGCTTGCGATAGAAAGCTGGATATACCTATTGAAAAAGAAAAGAACACTTTAACGCGGCAAAATTTATTGTTGTTCGTCGTGGTTCGTCGGATTTTGAAAGTTTACTGAATTTAACAGAATGGGTTCATAGTTTTAATTTCCGTGCATTATTTGAGAAAAATCATAATATGTACAAGCCTTGGCCACAACTAGGCATTGATGGACTTACGTATGTGTGCCTCGGTTTTGCCTCGGCCTACATTTCCACATTCGTCCATCAATGCCTCTTTTGCTGGCCGCTGCAGTAATGTACTATTACAATAGAAATATATACGAGACATTTGTAAAGTGTTCAGCAGCTGTAGTACCTTCACCTTAGCTATACTGCCACTCGCTCTCTATAGCTCTGTCGGAGAGAAAAGTAATACCGTTTCCTTGAAAGACAAGGAAAGGTGGAAGTTGTCGTTTTGTGAACTAAATAAATTGTTTGCGCGTTACAATAAAGACGGTTTAAGTTAAACGGGAGATTTAGAAATGGCTGCGTTGTTGGATTGACTTGGGATTTATCTACGTAGTTTTAGGGTTGCTCACAAAATATATTGTATAAGAAACTATTTTTTTTATTCAACGACGCCCCACGTTGGGCGCCAATCTAGAGTTCTTGAAGTAGATTAATAAAATATTTACGACTTCGAAGAACAGTGCTTTTATTTTGACGGTAAGGTAGGTATTGAAAAAAGAATGAAATATAATTCGCAAGTAGAAAGCTGTCTGTGGATGTGTGATGTGTATCTATTCAAAAGGTGAAAAGAAGGAATGGATGTGAAATGAAATCTATACATGGGTGACGACGTGCTATTTACGTATTTACATTTAAAATGCATAACCTCAATCGTTATGGATAATAATTGTACAGACTTAAATATGTGTTGTGTATACACCTGAAAATGTAGAATATGGAGATCCAGATGGATGGAGAACAGTCCGGATTGATGGTGGCTTGTAAGACTAGTGGCTGGTCCTACTATCAGAAGTTCTCAAGCCGCCCTAAGGTCGCTGACTTGTCTTAACGACTACCATCTATCGACAGCAATCTTTGTTTCAATTCAATTCAAATCAAATATTTTATTCATAATCCAAATAGAATATTTACTTTATGAATGTCAATGTTGTTAGTTTCACAATTAATAGATTACATGGAGAAGAAACTCTACATTTATTCTTTTCAAAACAGTTTTAGCCTAAATTACAAACTTAAAAAAAAACTCTTGGATGTGTTGAACACAGACACATTAATTTATCGTCTGATTAAATTTAATTTTATACTACTATTTAATGCCACACATCCGTGTCTTCTAAATAATCGTTGATTTTATAATAAGCTTTTTTGCAAAGAGTGTGCTTAATACAATTCTTAAACCGCGATGGAGGTAACTCTAATATATTCTTGGGGTATTTTGTTGTAGAACCATAAACAGTGACCCGTAAAAGAAGTATTAACTTTTGCAAGTCTAAATCGTGGAAATGACAATTTATGTTTATTCCTAGTATTAACGTTACGATGGCTACCAAGTGTTTCGAAGTCTGTAATATTTGTCCTAAGGTACATAATATTTTCATATATGTAGCTGGCACCAACTGCTTAACGTGCCTTGCAAAACACTGAACCGCTCGGAAAAACACCACTAGCGTTAGTCATAGAATGATCCACTAAATGTCTAACTATAAAAAAAAAATATGCTTCAGGGAGCAGTAACAAAAAACTAGGTTAGCCAAACGTCTTTACAATCTCGGTCACGTTGCAAAGTCACTATTAAGTTAGCAAGTACAGGCTCGGCTTTTAAAAAAGTTTCAAGAGGAGATTCCTTAAAGGCGGTCCCTATTGGTCATGCTATGTTTTTGATACATGTTTTTCTTATATTTTACTAGCTGACCCAGCAAACGTTGTTAGATAGGGGTATAAAACATGGATAGCAACCTATTCTCAGACCTACCGAACATAATATATATATATATATATATTAGATTCCATCAAAATCGGTCAAGCCATTTCGGAGGAGTATGTGCACTAACCTTGTGACACGAGAATTTTATGTATAGAGCATTTTAAGAAACTAATTTAGGTACATTTGAGTTTTATTCATTATGTAATTTAAATATATTTCTAAAATATTGGTGTTTGTGACGTCATCAGAGCATGATAAATAAAAAAAAAAACTTTTAGGTAGGGCAAAGGATTCATACTCGTATTGTGTTTTGATGACGTCACAGAAAAGTCATTTAAGGTCAAGGCTTTTGACTGAATATCATAAAAAATATAGACTGAATTCCTCAGAAAAGAGACCCGTGCCCCTCGGTGGGGACATAATGCGTTGATGATGACAAAGATGATGATGATGAATATTTTTTCTTTTTTTTAGCCAAGTTGTGTGTATAGGCGAGAATCTGTTATTAGCTCATAGTTACCTATTTTTATTCCACTAGATTAATTTTATAAGCTGATGATTCTCCTAACTGAATAAATAAATAAATAAATAAATAAATTAGTTTAAAAGAGAACAAAAACAAAAATAAAACTTAAATAACGGGACAGTTTATGCCAGTTAGAACCACAATGAAGATGCCAAGTTCCAAGCGGTTCGTATTGCGAATTGGGAGCTGAAATAAGTGGTATGTTTACTGCTTGAGCTGAAGAGATAAGAAAAAAGTCTATCTCAAGGAAAATAAAAGGGAACTCGACGGAATTGTTAAGATAGTGGAATGTAAGTGTTATTTACGGTTAGCACGAAGTAAATACAAATACCTACGTAACCTGTTCCGTCCTGAATGAAAACCATTGCTATTTTCAATGTCAGGACTGAGGTTACACTAACAGTGCCACCATCTTATCTGTTCAGTTGATAGGGGCGCTAGTGGAGAACTTAGTAGTAATATATAAGAAATTTACCTGCAAACATGAGAAAATTTTAACCCGTCTAATTTTAATGAACATTATATCTATAAATCTTAGTAAGTTAATATTTATTTAAAATTTAAACATTAATTTAAAACAAATATGGGGACAGGATTTACAATTAAATACTTAGTTACAATTTTGCCCACCTGAACATATAACTTGGTGGCGCTGTACGTATGTATCTCGGAGGGATAAGCAGAGATTGCCACTGGCCACGACCATGACAGATTTACTTGTGGAATGAAAGAGGATGTAGTCAATAAAAATGAGAAAGGAATTTTGTGTTGGTTTGGATATATTATGCGGCCTTATTTATAAGGACATTATTTCTATAAAACCAATCTAAACCTTTTTTTACTTAATCTGTGGCTTCATCTTTCTTTCGTAAAATATCCACCATAGACTATTTTTGAACAATATATTTCGGAAGCACTGCACATTGTAAATTGTTCTTTGATTTTGAAAACTAAGTTAATTAATCTGGAGAACAATTTACAGACTATTTTAATCGGCGTTTTTGAAATGTGTTATAAGGAAGTGAGCACGTGGAAAGTAGCTATCCGAAGTCGAATCGCCAGAGAAATATATCAAGAATTTTCAATTGGAACTGCGCGATACCCAACAGTAAATCCGACAGCTACTGCAGGCAACATATTCTACGCAAATTCGAATTTGGAATTCAGCACGTAGACTCTGCACCTGCTAAGTTTGGATTGGCGCATCTTCAGCGTCAGTTCAGGATAAATAAGTAATTATAATTATTCTTTCCTATGGGGATAATCCGTGCAATAGCGATGTGCGATTGTTCGAAAAAAAGCTGTCGACAGTTTGGACCAATTTGAGAATCGAATAATATTGGGGAAATCTCCGCAACCTTATAGCTGTACACACTATGCCGGCGGCACGGCCGGCGCGGCGGCTTTTTGCCGCGCGGGTATGCCGCCGGCATGTTTAGGCCGCCGGCACTTGCGCTGGCTGCCGCAGAGCATCATTGGCGTCATTTTCTAGTTACTAGCCGCATAGACCGGTGCACAACACTTTCAATCGAATGCCGGGAACGAACTGCCGCCGGCTTGGCGCGTAACCCGCCGGCACGACCCGCCGGCCTGCCGGTGGTGGTGTGTAGGAGCCATTAGATTGGAGTACATTTTTTCGCATTTATTGAGTCCTGTAGAACCCTGAAGAAAATATTATCCTAGTTTCATCGTTAGGGTTCCTTACCCAAAGTATTACTAAGACTCTCCGATTACTTCCGAGTCAGATTCATCATCAACCCATAATGTCCCCACCGAGGGGCACTGGTCTCTTCCCTAAGGAAGTTATAAGTCATACTCTGCCAAGGGGGCTTTGGGGGATTGGGGGGAAAAATTCCACTAGCGTTAGTCATAGAACAGTCACCCATGCACTGAACGCGCCCTCACTTTAATCCATGCCATATAAGTTTTATTTTCTCATTAATCAGGTGAACTGTAAGTTCTTTATGAGAAATGTCTTCGAACCCAAGTATTCTTGTGTGAATCGTTTTCGAAACTACTCAACCTTATAATGGGCAAACAAAGCTAAACTTCAGTTTGACATGTAAGCTTCAAATTCACTACGTTTCACACATCACGAGGGGAGAGTGAGCGCGGAAAATGCGAAATGCATTTCACTTCGCTTTAAAAGTGAACCGGTTGTGTCCAGTTCAAACCAGTTCCAAGCAGTGAATTCTCGTGAGAAATGGAATGTGATTTGAATTCGGAATGCAATTCTGACGCCATTTTTATTTCCATGACACATTTCCATGAAGTGCAACGGCTCTGTTCTCTTTTATCTATATCTATACTTTATACTAATTTGTAAAGAGAAAATATTTGTATTTTTGTGTGTATGTTTGTAATGAATAGGCTCAGAAACTACGGAGGAGATTTGAAAAATTCTTTGAACATTAGAAAGCTACATTTTTCGTGAGTAACCTAGGCTATATTGGATTTTCAAAAACTTTAAGGTTCCGTACGAAATCTCGAATAATGTAACCCAAGGTTGTAAAAAAAATACTACCCCGGGGATTTTCCACGGAACTACCTAATAGCTATTTCCACGGAAACGTTTTTGCCACCCGTGCGAAGCCGGGGCGGGTCGCTAGTCTAAAAATAAATGTAAAATCTTCTGGGCGTATTTGCATAAAGAATTCAATTTATTAAGAAAGTAACATAGCTTCTGAAGGTATAAAATAGCTATAACTGTTTTATTACGCGTTTATAAGCCACGGAGAGATTGAATAAACCAATGACTTTGCTATGAAACTTTACAGTCCATTTAAAAATTATATGCAGCCGACAATGTGAGCGATTCATGTTATATAGCCTTTCTAAAGGCGCTGACACACTACATTACATATTGCGTTTTATTTATACGCTCTCCTTACAATTACATACTTTTTAGTCTCTGGGTTAATCGGTTATACAATTTAAATTTATTTTTTTACCTAAAACTTTTGTACGCACGACACATTATTAATTGTTTGTTGGATACACTTACTTCACTTTTTGTCGAAAGAATAAGACTCTCCTGACACCTGACGAACTCTTCCGAAAAAATAAAAACAAGTAAGTGTGTATGAAAAACGATTAATATTGAATTGTTGTTATGAACCGTTAATTGTATATTAGGTAGTAGAATCGCTCGTAGCCTGGGCTGCCTGAGTGATCTTAAACGATCACTAAGGTTAAGCTACATACGGCGCGTTAGTCCATGGATGGGTTACCGTCTATGACTAACGCTAGTGCCATTTTTCCGAGCGATTCCGTGCTTCGCAAGGCACGTTAAGCAGTTGGTGCCGGCTGCCGTCGATAGATGGCAGTCGTTAAGTCAAGTCAGAGGCCATAGGGCGGCTTGAAAACTTCTGACAGTAAGACCAGACACTAGTCTTACAAGCCTCCACCAATCCTGACTTGGCCCCCGTGGTGGAGTATGGCCTATACCTTCCTCAGGGAAGAGACCCGTGCCCCTCGGTGGGGACATAGTGGGTTGATGATGATGTATATTTGGTACATTAAATAAACTCACACCTGTGTCCTGGAGGGGTCAGCAGAGATCAGGTTTTCCAATCCTGACTGACCTCGCTTCATCCACAATCATTGGTCGTAGCATGCACGCAGGCCAGTTTCAGGAACTTTTATCTTGCCCTATATATTTTCCCGTATACATAAGGATGACGAATCACTAGTAGCCCAGGCAGCCTGAATGATCTTAAACGATCATGAAGGTTAAGCAACATAGGGCGCGTTCAGTGCATGGATGGGTAAATTACTACTGCTAGTGGCATTTTCTCGAGCGGTTCGGTGCTTCGCAAGGCACGGACAAGGAGAAAGAAGTCGATAGATGGCAGTAGTTAAACCGAGTCAGAGGCCTTAGGGCGGCTTTAAAACTACTGGCAGTAAGACCAGCCACTTGTCTTACAATCCTCCACCAATCCGGATTAGGCCCCCGTGGTGGCGTATGGCCTATACAATACAATACATTCTTCAGGGACGAGACCCGTGCCGCACGGTGGGGACATAATAGGTTGATGATGATGATGATTAGGATGTAACATAAGATGAGATGAAATAAGATTAGATGAGAACAGAAGGGAAGAAATAAGATGAGATAACAATATTCTTTATTGACTGTTCCTCCAGCTAAGTATCAAGCCAACTTCCACGACCATTAGCAGTACTGCATTCTACGCTTACAGAGCCTAATTTATGTAAGAGAGTGGTACTAAGAAGTGTACCGAAGTAGGTGTGGATGCATCTCAAAGGCGAAAAGTGCATTCAGAGACGTCTCAGAGCATTATACAATGTGGTGGCAGCGCTTCGGAATATTTACAGAAGGTTTTTCGGCTTTAGAGATACATTTTGAAATCTATCGAGAAGGTAATTTAGCTTAGGTATCAGGCAAATCATATGTTGCAAAAACGCGATTGGTAATCATAAACCCATTATGTCCCCACCAAGGGGCATGGGTCTCTTTCCTGAGGAAGGTATACTCCACCACGGGGGGCAAGTTCGGATTAGTGGAGGCTTGTAAGACTTGTGGCTGGTCTCACTCTAAGAAGTTTTCAAGCCCACCTAAGGCTTGGCTTGGCTTAACGACTGCCTGTATTCAGAACAGAATTATTTTATTGTGCAATGGGTATGTTTACTGTACTTGTACTTTATGATAGGTATATTATAACCTTACATCACATTAACAACATGCAATTCCTAAATATGATTCTGATCACAGAAAATAATAGATTCGATTTGATTCAACACGCAACATGTTGCATCGGGTCGCGTTTTAATAATGTGTTTCCGCCTTATCTCTTAACATGACCTTGACAATTTTACTACCTCGTTGGTCAAGCCGTTCAGGTGCTTACCTACCTTGACATGGCAGGTAGGTAAGTACAGTTCTTGAGAGGTGGTGGGTTCAATTCTCCAAGAAGCCACCATACATTTTTACAAACGGCCTCAATCTGGGCATTTTTCCATGTTTCTACTGTCCTCACCTGGTAACTTACTACGGTATCCTAGTTTAGGACCAGGTCAAGTGATCGTGTTGTGTGGAAGTTATTATTATTAGGCAATAATTTAGAAGTTTTCTCATAGTAAAAGTTAAGACGAATAGAACCTTTTAAATTCTTGGGATTTTGTTACACCATGAAAAGGTTTACGATTCAACATTAAGACTGGCTTGCACTGCACACATGCTATCCAACTGTACTATTTATTTCTCTATCCATGGATAAGTCTATCTAATTAACAAGTCCAAAAAAAAAGATCCAGCACTTCGACATTTGCAGAGCCTGCAGAAACCCTGCCAAACAGCTTTCCGTTCGTCTTTTCCTAGATAAGTAGTTATTTATTTACTTAATTATCGAGTAACTTGGCGCGAATCTGTCCGTGTGTCACTCCTTATTTTCCTTAATCACATTGAAGCGGGCCTTCTAAGAACTTCCTATCTCGGACGCCATTTTGAATTTTACGAGCCGTCTACATTCATTTCCTTGTCCCGACACGAAGACTTTATTGAGACTATTTGCGACTTACTTTGCAGCCGCTAAAATATTTTATCGTATTGCATAAAGCATAGCAGTTATTCTATTAGCTTTTTTAAAATATATAGGTAGGTATACTGATGTTAAGCCAAGTCAGAGGCCTACGGACGGCTTCTGACAGTAAAGCCGGGTCCGCTGCGCCATGTTACGCGTGTTACAAAAAACGTAACACGTAAATATAATAAAAATGGGGCGTGGTATAACACGTTACGTGTTACATAACGTTACGTTGCGTGTTAAGTAACACGTAAAAAATTAATGCCACTCCCCATTTTTGTTTTAATATCTGTAATTGTCTTGCATGCAAGATCTTATCTTATCTTATCTCCACCAATTCGGGCTAGGTCCCTGTGGTGGAGCATGGCCTATACCTTCCTCAGGGAACATAGCGTCCCCTCAGGGCCCCTCGGTGGGAACATAGCGTCCAAGTTAACCTTCAAACGTTTATCGTTAACTTAAGGGCTACATTGCAACAAAAGCTGCTGTCGCCTAAACTGTACTTAAACATTTTTAAGCTTGGGAGACTTACAAAAGAACAATGCCATATGCGGCTGAACAAATTCATATTAAACGTAAATACTTACACTTACGCCTGTATCCCAGACTTGTGACTTGTGACAATCCTGACAGATCACTTCCACTTCATCTACATTAATTAGTCGTTGCATGCATGCATCCAGATTTTGGGTACTTTTGTATGAATTCATGCCAATACATACCGTATTTGGTCATAGTGTGCCCACTTGGAGCAGCCCTTCCACACACATTAGGACGATATATTTGTTTTGTTAGTTCTTGTTTCTTTAACCTCTCCACATGCCCAAACCGACGCAACATTTCTTTCTCCATTCCTGTCACTACATCTTCTTTCAGTTTTTGAACTAAAACTTTCGTAAGCACTACACATTGTAAATTTTTGGTCCGGAGACGAGCCACTGGTGACGCGAGCTCCGTCTCAGCTCATCATGATTTATCTCTGCGAATCGGAGCAAAACCTGGTCAGACTTATCCGATAAAAGCCAAGTAACTTGATCCGGACCATAAATTTACAATTTTCTTTCAGTTCACAACTTTCCCTAATCAAAATATTCTTCATTAGACGCGAGAAGGCTTGATTGTAATCAATTAACCGCTCAAATATATTACAAGATTCCAAGTAGCTCGAAAAGATTTCAAGGTGCGTATCCCCATCATCTATTTATGACCAACTAATGTAGAACGAATGCAGGTGAAAGGGCCCCTCTTAATAGAATAGTCAAAACATATAACACTTACTTTAATACTATAGATATATTTTCACTTACCCCTGGGTCATAGGGCACTGGCTCTTAAAATTATTAAGGGTTTAGATTCAAAATTTGAGGGTGGATGTTTTGTTGTGAAGCCATAATTTTTTTTTTGTTGTTTTTGTTCTTCTCCTTTTTTTCCATGGATTTTTATTGAACAATCCTTGGTCTAAGCCTGTGGCGTTTGTTAGATTCCTTAGAGTAATGGAAACATATTGTAAAATGTGGATAACGGAGCTGGATGTACAATTGAATAAGCTGTTAATTTTTAAGTTATGTGTTCAAAATACATTGTACCTCTGTTTGTTGCCCCTAATAAAGAAAATAAAAATAAAATAAAAACTAGGTATTGCGTATCCTGTTATTCAAAGCAACACGACACTTGTTTCTCGTGAACCTCATTTCTACTGCTGTAATCCTACTTTCTTGATTCTCTTGTCCTACCCAAGTCTCGCTGCATCAGTTTTGGGACCAGCACTCCGTTATGTATAACCAATCTTGCTGTTTTGGAGATGTTTTGGCTACTCATAAAGAAGCGCAAGATACAATTACACAATACACATAATAAAATTACACGTCTCACGTTTACATCATCCATCTGTCGTAAAGAGGCTCCCTATGAAATAGACAAATTCAATCACTTCTACCTTTTCACCGTTCAGTCGCTATCCTGCACTCAGTAATTTCATCATCTTTTTTAATGACCATTACTTTCGTCCTACCCACATTGATGTTCCTTTCTTTGCTTTCAAATGGTTAATTTGACTTGTGTCTGCAGATCTTCGACCGACGATACGAAAAAAACCTGATCATCATTAAATAAAAAGCATTTAACATGTAGATCACCCGTCCTTATTCTATAGTCAATCTCTTCTATTCCCTATCTTGACACCCTTGTGGATACATCGCTTCTGGCCCCATACTAGGATACCTTGTGTCGTGGGAACCAGAAACAGCGACATCACAAACATGCATCCAAGATCTGGATTTTCTTTATCCCTAGCCGGGATTTGAATTCGGGACCTCTGCCATGGTGGGCATCCCACCCCTGTGATCCCTGATGACCCCTCATCAGTAAAAATAAGGACAGTTAAGAACCATTGCCTTACTTCAGGTAGCGCACCAAAAATTGTACGCGTTAAAACATTTTTTTGTGCAAGTCCATAATTTTGAAGATTCTTAATCCAAAAGATGTTACGGCTCTACCGTCTTGTCACAATCTGAAATCCATTTCCATACATCACAGATGCATTACTGACTAAAAGCGTAAGCGTGCGAATGCATCGCATCAATCATTCTAATATTTGTTGCGGTCATTGGTTGAAAGAGTCGTATTTTTGACGTCGCAAAGTTAATCGCAGTTTAATGTAGCCTCTCTAACGCGGATCCTATCGGGACATCTTTGGGGTCACTTGCATTGCTTACTTTACATACGGAAATAGGCATAAAAACGCAAAACATTAAGCAGGACGTTTCAAATTTAAAGTTAGAAAGCGAAGTTGAAAAAGAAGAGAACCTTATTAACTTTATTCCGGATACACTTACTTGACTTTTTGTAGGAAGAGTCCGACCAGCTTTCGCTCTCATTTGCAGAGTAAAATATATTATATAGTGTGGAATTTTGTAATTCCACCTGAAGGGGAAGTACTCTTAATACCGTAGATAGAAAATTTTACTCAAAGAAAACATTTCTTTGTTTTTGAAAAGAAAGAAAACTGCATTCAAAGATTTTTAAAAATTCGCTTGCCGCACCCGGTAATCGAACCGACTAAAATCTGTGAAAGTTGCACCCTGTACTTTTATTGCATCGATCGTTAGGGTCAATTATAAGGATGAAATCTCTCTAACAAACTTCATAAATTAAATGAAAGAAAACAATGAAATCTTAAATTGTTTTAATTATTTACTGGCTCCGTTTTCTTGGATACACAAATTTATTCTTCTAACGAATTCCTTTCTAGTAACCTTTGATAACGTGTTGTGGTGAATGTTATAAATCGTATTCTGAACTTCAACTCTCAACTTGTTTACATTCTCATAAGATTTAATGTAAATTTGATTTTTCACATATCTTAGTTATGTCGCATCTAAGAAAGGAGTCTGTATTACAAACACGTGCAAATTGCAATCGTCTTATCTAAATAGTAGGTAATTCGTCATTTTAATGGATAAATGACGTCAATGATAATTATTAATTAATAACATAATTAAACATAAAGAAACAATAAAATAAAGAAAGATCTTTGAGTAAAAGTGCCTTAACTTGACCCATTGAATTAATAATATTTCATTGTTTTCCTTTCATTTAATTTATGAAGTTTGTTGGAGAGATTTCATCCTTATAATTGACCCTAACGATCGATGCAATAAAAGTACAGGGTGCAACTTTCACCGATTTTAGTAGGTTCGATTACCGGGTGAGGCAAGCGAAATTTTAAAAATCTTTGAAGCAGTTTTCTTTCTTTTCAAAAATAAAGGAATGTTTTCTTTGAGTAAAATTTTCTATCTACAGTATTAAGAGTACTTCCCATTCAGGTGGCATTACAAAATTCCACCCTGTATATAAATATTTCATCAAATGAAATGTGTACATATAAATCCTCCTAGCCATATTTGGCTATGGCGACTGCTATCAAGCTCTAAAATGGTTGGTAAGGATTGTGATGGTGTGCCCTCTGGTGACTTATGTATTTGATCTTGGTCTTGAAGGTGTGTGCGCACAGAGTGCACGTCAAGACAACGAAATTATGTAACACAATAACAACATGAACAGTAGTAGGTTCACTAATGTTTGACTAAAAATGTATGACAAATGATCATTTTTACAAATAAAGTTGTCAATGTTTTTTTATAAAATAATAATTTGTTAAATAAGTTATTCACAGATACAACACTTTATTTAAAGATGAATTTGAGAACCATCATTTTGTCAATCGTTATTTGTCACATGAAAATTTGTAATTTGCTTTTTGGCACATGACAGGACACCGCAGTGGTACCATGAAACCAATATCAAACCTTGTAACTAGAATACTCCGCCTAAAGTTATCCCAAGAACATTTCGATTAAAGATTTCCTTGGAGCCTCGACCGAAAAGGAAATTAAACGAGAGTCTTGCGAGATAAGGTGTCTTGAGATGATCGAATAAAAATATGGTTTTAATACTGGCCCGGTTCGCGAGATAAAGACGTTACGCTTTTGTTTTCCATCGCTGCTAACTTAATTTTTATTTGAGCTTACCCAAGTCTTGGATGTTTACATGTTTGTGATGTCGCTGCTACTAGTTCCCATGACATAGGGTATCCTAGTTTAGGGCCAAAAGCAATGTATGTGCCTGACCCATACATTTCTGCAACCTATAGGTTATAGGGGTCTGTTGGACCTTTCCCCATCACGCTACACCTCGCGGTCTCTTGCCATTTGCATCCACGGACATACACGACAATACGCAAATGACTATTTCAGCACTCATCATCATTCAGCAACAAGAAGTCCACTGCTGGACATAGGCCTCCTTCATGGATTTCCAAAAAGACCGGGTGGAAGCGGCTTGCATCCTGCGTCTCCCAGCCACTTGGATGAGATCGTCTGTCCATCTTGTGGCTGGTCGTCCTAAGCTGCGCTTGCCGATGTATGGTCTCCATTCCAGAACTTTTCGGCCCCATCGGCCATCAGTTCTGTGTGCTATGTGCCCCGCCCATAGCCACTTCAACTTACTCAGCAGTAAAATAGGTATAATACAATTCACACAATAATTTCCGCGGTACTTTAAGAGTGTCTTTGTTCAATAAACAATTGTGTCTAAAAATACGACCGGAGACGTCAGCTTTGAACAAATATGACACTTGGGGCCTAAGTACACAAAAATGTGGAAATGCTTCGAGCTCCCAGCATGGCTCTAGTGAGCTACGGGATAAAGGTTTTAGTTCGAGTCTATAGGCCGCCATTTTCATATGTTTGGATAACACTAGGTCAAAAATAATATTATGCCGAAGGGTGGCCATTTTTATATTTGACTAAAATAACGTTTAAAGGGTTCCTGGAGTGAATTCGCGAATGGTCGAGTTGAGGATGAATTTGAGAGGAAAAGTAAATAGACTTTTTATCACAAAACTCGTCGGTCGCATTACCGGCAATGTAAAGGCTAAACGAAAACAAGTAAAATTGAAATACCTAAACACTCTTATTTTTATGGATCTAGGCTAAGTAACTGTTTGGTAGCTGCCATTTACAAACCCTGCCAGATAAAGATAAAGATACAGATAAGATAAATAATTTTACTTGTGAAACATGGGTAATCATCTGATGGTATAACAGTAGTCATTTGGGAGCCCAGCATGTTTTGCAGTTTGAGGCGTACAATTATTGAAAATTTAACAACTTCCCTGTCCAATGAGTCATATATGACTCACAGGAGCGTTTTGGAATAGGTTCATGAGTCACAGGTGACTCATTTCTCTATACATTTTAAGGGACAATTTTTGTAATGAACGTGAAGGGATATTTTTTTGAATCCCACCTGGACGTAGGGAAATAACCCTAAAGTTTTTAATAAAAAAATAAAAAATCGCGATTTATTTTTATTTTTCATGAAATTACTAGTAGAAACTTGCAATACATAAAACTCAAGTAAGTATTAAAGGCAAGGTTTTATTCAAAGAAAAGTTTCATAAAATAAACTGTGTAAATGTATTATATTCCATATTACTTTTTTCTTTTATTAATTTTTTTAACGCAATATGTCTTCACTCGTATACCTTTTGGCCATTTTCTCGAATAGTAACAATTATTACATGAATCGAACTTT
The DNA here is from genome assembly GCA_947310845.1 of Yponomeuta plumbellus. NCBI lineage: Eukaryota > Metazoa > Arthropoda > Insecta > Lepidoptera > Yponomeutidae > Yponomeuta > Yponomeuta plumbellus. The sequence continues at coordinate 3,341,048 of OX371203.1, forward strand.
TTTTTTCAATAAAATATAAATTATAACCCAAAAGTAACAATTTACTTTCTAACCCAATTAGATATTGACAGTTGATTTACGTTTGACTAAAAAAATGCCTTTCCGTGTGTGCGCTCACATATGACTCATTGAACGTGTAGTAGAAAATTTATTACGCTACGTTCGTGAGTCACATTTGACTCAAAAAAAACCACCAGAATGAGGGTAGTTTATAAAATAACGATTACAAAATTATTATTTTATGTATAACAGTAATGTTATAAAGCTTTTACTTTAAAAAAAAAATGGACGTGGGGCTTTACTAAAGTGAGTTGTATGGGGACAGGGAAGTTGTTAATAACATTACAATCGATACATCCAACCGACAGAGGAATTATGTAATAAGAACCTCAGAAAAGCGCAATTCAAAAGTACGCTCAAGCGCTTTGTTTTAACTTTCTAAAGGTACCTACCAAGGAGAATTTCTCCTTGGTACCTTTCTTTATCTTTTGCTTTAGACTCATAAATTATCATCGATAATGTTGGTTATGTCTTGGATTGCGTCATCATCATCATCATCATCAACCCGTTATGTCCCCACCGAGGGGCACGGGTCTCTTCCCTGAGGAAGGTATAGGCCATACTCCACCACGGGGGCCAAGTCCGGATTGGTGGAGGCTTGTAAGACTAGTGGCTGGTCTTACTGTCAGAAGTTTTCAAGCCGCCCTAGGACCTCTGACTGGCTTAACGACTGCTATCTATCGACGGCAGCCGGCACCAACTGCTTAACGTGCCTTGCGAAGCACGGAACCGCTCGGAAAAATGCCACTAGCGTTAGTCATAGACGGTGACCCATCCATGGACTAAACGCGCCGTATGTTGCTTAAACTTAGTGATCGTTTATGATAACTCAGGCAGCCCAGGCTACGAGCGATTAGATTGTGTAAGTGATAACAATTTGTTCCTAGAGCTTGCCGCACAGTGACGAGAAATCTATGAATCGCGAACCCCAGTTAAAAGTGAACAATGAAGAAGATGAATTGTTGAACTAAAACGTTAGTAAACACTATACATTATCTCAACTTTATTCCGGACTTACACTTACTTGAATTTTTGTCGCAACAGTCCGACAGGTTTCGCTCTGATTAATAGTGAATCGCTCGTAGCCTGGGCTGCCTGAGTGATCTTAAACGATCACTAAGGTTAAGCAACATACGGCGCGTTCAGTCCATGGATGGGTCACCGTCTATGACTAACGCTAGTGGCATTTTTCCGAGCGATTCCGTGCTTCGCAAGGCACGTTAAGCAGTTGGTGCCGGCTGCCGTCGATAGATGGCAGTCGTTAAGCCGAGTCAGAGGCCTTAGGGCGGCTTGAAAACTTCTGACAGTAAGACCAGCCACTAGACTTACAAGCCTCCACCAATCCGGACTTGGCCCCCGTGGTGGAGTATGGCCTATACCTTCCTCAGGGAAGAGACCCGTGCCCCTCGGTGGGGACGTGATGGGTTGATGATGAATAGTGAAAAGAGACGGAGCGGAACAGTAAAAGTAAATAAAATACCGGCTTTGAACGCGCGACCTGGGCCTAGATTCTGTTAATGTATTGTAGTACAATGACAACTGTATAAACATGGCGATTTAGTTCCATTGCCGCTTCAAGTCTAAGCGCGCACGCATATCAAACAATCTAGGCGTCAATGGTACGAAAAACCACGTCACGTGACACTACCGTGTATCTGTCATCTTACTATAATGCACTATCAGAATCGGGGCCCTTTCTTCTTCTGCTTGCTCCATTTAGCCCGTGCGGGGTGAGCGAAAATATCTTCACTTTGAAAACTAAAGTGAGTACCAGATCAAATATTATACGTTCAAATAACGGACGTAGTCGGTAGGTAATGCTCTCGGCAAACAGTTTTAAACTCTTTCTCTACGTTGTTTTTGGGGAAAACGTCTTTACCGACGTACTTGAGTTTTAGCTTCCAAAGGTCGGTTCAATGTAAGTATTTCTCTAGAGCAGTAAGCGTAATACGAATTCACGAAATTGCAGTAGTTTTTTATTCACTTTTAACATTAACTTAATGCTACTCGTGCATTGATTTGTCATAGCAAATCATAAGATGCTGTTCTATGATGTTAATAGCATCCTAGTAGTTGAATAAAAGTGCTAGAGGACCCGGCAAACGTTGTTTTCCTATATTTATTAGCCTCCGGCCTATTTTCAGACATGCCAAGTGTAGGCTAAAATTGGTGAAGCCCTTTCCCAGGATAGATAGCCAGAAAATAAGCGTTTTTCCTTATGTCAAATTTAGTTTTAAAAGGATCCCTAGGTGGCGCTGCTGTACCGTAATAATAAACGTCAAAGCAAAAAATAATACTATGGTTCTGTGGAATTTGTGATGGTTGATTACCGAAAAAAAATGCTATTACGTTTGGTGATAAGTGCGCTTTGGGATACTTTGGAGTCTTTGCTATGGATTGTGGGTTTGAATTTTTATTTTTATTACGAAAAACCTCGTCCAAATAGCAACCCTGGTTCCTTCTCTTGTTTAGTAATCTGTGGACTGACTTTGACATTGATTGCTACGAATCACAAATTCGTACGTAGAAACGAATGACGCCATCTAGTGTATCTCAAGGAACTAAGAAAAACAAAAAGAAAGGAAAAACGCCCATTAGAATGACAGACAGACAGATGAACAAATGGACGGACGGACAGGCAGACAGATAGATAAAAAGGTGTCTTACAATCAATCCTTCGAAGTATCATTCGGTGGTTGTACGATCTAGCGTCGCACATTTTGCTTACGCGCTTAACCAAATTTTAATTACCTTAGTATGGCACGTTAAGCAGTTTACATTATTAGGTAATCTTGTAAATACTGTGCTGCGCAGCACAGTATTTGCCTAATACTGCGCTAACAATTAAGTTGGTCTATCGTATACTGCACTAGAGAGAGGAACCGTCAATGCTCTACCTATCTGTAGATTTACCAACATATTTATTTTATTCTACTACTGTTGGTGCGAGTTTCTTCTACTTCTACGTCACCTATAGACTCAACTCAAGTGTAGCAGTACTAAACTCCCTACTAAGAGCCCAGTAGGCTACAGTGGTGAAACGTATTTCAAACACAGAATTTTCGGAATGAAGTAGGGAACCCCATGTATGTATGTACACCAGGAACTACATATTAGATTTGACAATAAGATACAATTACAGTCCAACTGGCGGCCTTCTTTTAAAAATAATCACTTGTTGTTGTTTCACTTTATTGCCCAAGAAAAAAAAAATCTTGAAAAATAGGTAGAGAGTCTAAATGACGAGCAGTTCGACAAGTTTTATAACAAATACTGTGACATAAGATAAATTAGATTAAAACCATAATTGCGAACATTATGCGAATGTTGTTTGGGTACTGACAAATTGGGTTGATGACCTCTGTGCCACAGTGGTTAGCGCATCTGGCTACCATGCGAGAGGTCCCGGTTTCGAATCCCGGCTGGGGACAAAAAAAAGAAACGCAGGTCTTGGATGTTTACATGTTTGTGACGTCGCTTTTTCTGGTTCCCACGACACAGGATATCCTAGTGTGGGGCCAGAAGCAATGTATGTGCCTGTATGTAAATGCTATGCTATGTAGTTAGTAGTAATACTGTTGCTGTAGTGCAGTTATGGCTATAAGCTAGCCATTGACTTGAGTCCTCAAGACTCAGTCGATGCGTGTACAAAAAACATTTATATCACCATTCGTATGCCACTATCACTCGTCACAACTGCGTCCCTTCGGTTCGGGGCAAACAGGAAGGACGTGGGACGACTGCGCCACTTTTCAACAGAGTTCGCGCCCTCGCTTTGTCTCTTCTGTGTGAGCTTTATCCTGGCACAATTTAATTTAATTCAATTCAATTCAAATATTTTATTCATAGCACAGGCAAAATGTTTACTTTATGACGGTAAATGTTGTTGTTAGTTTCACAATTCATAGTTACATGGAGAAGAAACTAACAAAGAAACTCCACATGCATTCTTCACAAAAAAGTTTTAGCCTAATTAAAAAGCTTTAAAAGGCTTTAGGGCAGCTTGAAAGCTTCTGACAGTAAGATCAGCCACTAGTCTTCCAAGCCTCCACCAATTCGGACTTGGCCCCCGTGGTGGAGTATGGCCTATACCTTCCTCAGGGTAGAGACACGTGCCCCTCGGTGGGGACATAATGGGTTGATGATGATGAAAAAGCTTTCAAACTTAAAAAAAATACTCTAAAAATATACTCTCTGCAAAAAAGCTTGTTATAAAATCAACGATTATTTAGAAGACAAGGATGTCTGGCATTAAACAGTTTAATGTTAAATTTATATGAAAAAAATAAAAATAAAAAATAAACTCACGCCCGTTATCCCCGAGGGGGAGGCAGAGGCACCAATCACTAGAACTGGGCCTACGTTTTGCTGAGTTTATTAGGTCCCAAACGTGACAATTGGTAAGAATGTCGCCGTTATCCGGGCACAATTCATCAGCGAATGGTGTTGCTGTACAAACAAATGTACGTAACTAAAAGTCATTGGTACATGCGTAGTTCGAACCCAGACCCTCATGATCGAGAAGCAAGGGTCAACCCGACTACGCCACCATCGCTCACTTTAATTTTAATGAAATCTAATCAGAGGATAACTGTGTCTGGTGCTCAACACAATTGGATGTTTTGTGTGAATAACCGTGGATTTTATAATAAGCTTTTTTGCAAAGAGTGTGCTTAACACAATTCTTAAGCCGCGTTGGAGGTATGTAACTCCAATATATCTTGGGGTGTCTTGCTGTAGAACCTCAAACAGTGCCCCATAAAGGAAGTATTAACTTTCGCAAGTCTTAATCGTGGAAATGACAGTTTATGTTAAACTAACTGTCCCGGCAAACTTCGTGCCGCCAAAGTTTTCGTAATTTTTCCATATTTTCGCATCATTTAAACCTTCCCTGGAATTCCACAAATATAAAAAACCAAAAATTTGCCAAATCGGTCCAGCCGTTCTCCAGTTTTAATGAGACTGACAAACAGCAGTTCATTTTTATACATAAAGAAGATAAGAATTTGTTACAAATCTTCCTACAAACATCCGAAATGCGCCTACAGTTTTGTCTCCAGCCGCGATACCTCTCGAATGGTAGGCAGATGCGCTAACCGCTGTGCCACAGAGATCATCAAGTATATCCTGTGTGTTTCTGTATGCCCCACGCCTTCGGGGGCCAATATGTAGCCAGCGTAAGTGCAAAAGAGTGGCGAGTAAACACATTAGGCGACGAGGGCTCCCTGGAACGTTCTGTCGACTTATTTGAGGTAAAAGGCCGACTGAATTATGTAACAGAATTACGTTGGCCGGTGTTGGTGTATGGCTTCGGACTATTTTTGTAGGGCTGCCTTCAAAGAGCAGTTTTCATACAAACAAATCAGAAGAAGAAGAAGAAGAAAAAGATATATTTTTTGTGTGATATTGAAAAAAACTAAAAAAAAAAGTTAAAGGTAACTCGAAAAATACAAAAAAAAATCGCTGAACATAACTACATGGGGTATTTTCGGACATACCCAGGTCTAAGAAATCTAAAAAAAATATTGACGTAACTAGTTGGACCGCCCTGTATAGGTAAAGATTCCTACATATACACACACTAGCGATCCACCCTGGCTTCGCACGGCTGGCAAAAATGTTTCCGTGGAAATAGCAATATTAGGTAGGTCAGGGTAGTATTTTTTTACACCTTGGGTCACATTATTTCAGATTTCGTACGGAATCCTAAACTTTCTGAAATCCAATATAGCCTATGTTACTCAAGAAGAATGTAGCTGTATTTCTAATGTATTTCTAATGGTGAAAGAGTTTTTAAAATCATCCCAGCAGTTTCTGACCCTATTCATTACAAACAAACACACAAAAATACAAATTTTTCCTCTTTATAATATTAGTATAATTAGTACCTATAATATTATAGATATAGAAGTATAGATATCGATTTATAATTATGCAATTTATGCATATTTCTTCGTTAATTATCTGTAGCCGAATATTATATACTGTAAATAACCCTGTATTTGACTTAATATTATGCTGAAGCACGGCCCAGCGCCTCAATTATCTTGGCCTTCGCCCGAAGGACGAAAGCCTTTTCCCATCAATAATTCCTAGAGCCTGAAAGCTAACCCCAGATCTAAAGGGAATTGAACTATCAAAATTCGGCCTGAATACTTCCCGAAGTGATTACTTAAATCGAAAAAGGAATGGCTACTCTAGAAGTATTTATCATAGGCGTCTATTTAACTTACTCTGTGTCATCACCATCATCAACTCATTATGTCCCCGCCGAGGGGCACGGGTCTCTTCCCTGAGGAAGGTATAGGCCTTACTCCATTACGAGACCACGTCCGAATTGGTGGAGGCTTGTAAGACTAGTAGCTGGTCTTACTGTCAGAAGTTTTCAAGCCGCCCTAAGGCCTCTGACTTGGCTTAACGATTGCCATCTATCAACGGCAGCCGGTACCAACTGCTTAGCGTGCCTTGCAAGGAACTACTCGGAAAAATGCGACTAGCGTTAATTATAGACCGTCACCCATCCATGCACTGAACGTGCCCTATGTTGCTTAACCTTCGTGATTGTTTAAGATCACTCTGGCAGCCGGGGCTACGCGATTTTTTTTGTAGTTTCTCAATGTAATAAGTAGTCAGTATGTCTAATGTTTTGTGTAACTGTTGCTGTAATAAATGATGTTGTTGTTCTTCTTCTATGAAGGTTTGTAAGAAGAAAATCCCCAGCAGGTCTTACATCACATATTTGTGATGTCGCTGTTTCTGGTTCCCACAACACAGGGTATCCTAGTGTGGGGCCAAAAGCAATGTATGTGCCTGTATGTAAATGTTTATGTACACACACAGACGTACAGTCGACAGCATATCAACTTTCACATTTTAGTTGCAAAGTCGCCCGTGATGCAACGGATTAGAGTGCATAGGTGTATAGAAAGATGTGTCGACTGTACAAGTGATGGAATAGTAGAATCCCCAACGGATTTTTTGTTCCCTTGCCACCTTTTAACTATCTGTTAATGGTCGATCGCAACCAAAGGTCGGCACAAGATTTTTCTTCCAGTCCTCAGTGGCCAGACAGCGATTGGCAGGTGCCTAATGATTGTACGGGAGCCGGTGATAGATGAGTCGTAACTTTTCAAGAGGTCTATTCACATAACAACGGGGCAGAACTCAGCAGTCGACGGACGGAACACGGACGTGGCACGGCCGGGCTGGGATGGTGCTTGGCATTTTGCTAGTGATAGATAGTTAGACAGATAGATAGATATAGATTTTATTTACACACCAAAACACACATTTTTACATTTAGGTGATAGATAGATTAGAATTCTCATTTATTTAGTGGTTTTGTTCTTTTATTTTATCATAATACATTTTTCAGTAAAATGGACACGGACGTCGCGGCAGACCAAGACTAAGATGGCGGAACGACCTTTATGCATTCTTGCCAAGATGGCGCGAGGTGGCTGGAGACAGATAGGGGCACGGGTTTCTTCCCTGAGGAAGTTATAGGCCAAACTCCACCATGGGGGCCAAGTCCGGATTGCTGGAGGGTTGTAAGACTAGTGGCTGGTCTTACTGTCAGAAGTTTTCAAGCCTCCTTAAGGCCTCTGACTTGGCTTAACGACTGCCATCTATCGACGACAGACGGCACAAACTGCTTGACGTGCCTTGCGAAGCACGGAACCGCTCGGAAACGATCTGGAGTTTTTTTTTCTTTTATCCCCAGCCCGGGTTCCAACCCAGAACCCTCTCGTATGGTAGGCAGACGCGTTAACCGCTGCATTACATAATATATGGGTTAACACCTATAAGAAAGGGTTAATAACAGATTTGTTTGGGTTAGAAATCACAAATCAGAAATTTATTTCAACGTAAAGAATTTACATTCTGCTTGTTAAATGTCAATGTTCATAAAATGATAATGTTAGCCGCTGCCTTGGGGCCGAATGTAGTGGAGAAAAATGCAGCAAAAAAAAAAAACTCCACTCTGACCATCTTTTCTCAAATCATCTTAAATCTAATACAAAGTTTGGTACGAATGTCCATCTACCTAAGAAAGTCAAAATTCAAGACCCATGAGTGCAATCAATACTTGCAATGTCAAATATTATTAACAGTAACCGTCCGTTCACTGTACGAAACCCTTGCCGCGGGACTAAAAATGGTTTGAATTTTATCTGAGCGCATCCAATCACACGTTTTTTTTGTTTAAAAAGAGCGCAATTTTGCGAACCATTCTGCTCTTTCTCGTTTAACAAAACAACGGTGTTTGTTGTGGAAATTAGGGTTCGGGATTTTCACGCGGGTCATACAATGAACAGTCCTTTGAAATCTATGTTACCTTAGACAAACCTTGTTTCTGAAGGATACAACTATTTAGAACTTCAAAGGAAAGGGAAAGATGATAAACGTTATGTACTTACAGCCATTGGAGTATTTATCCAGGTACGGGAAAGACAGAAAGTAACCGAAACCGTCGGGCATGCATGCTAACTAATGAATCATCATCATCATCATTTAGCCACAAGAAGTCCACTGCTGGACATAGGCCTCCTCTATGGATTTCCAAAAAGACCGGTTGGAAGCGGCTTGCATCCAGCGTCTTCCTGCCACTTGGATGAGATCGTCTGTCCATCTTGTGGCTGGTCGTCCCCCAAGAACTTTTTGGCCCCATCGGCCATCAGTTCTGCGTGCTATGTGCCCCGCCCACTGCCACTTCGGTGGGCTATGTCGACGACTTTCGTTTGTCTGTCTACGGACCTCATCATTTCTTATTCGGTCTCGTAGAGAAATTCCGTGCATAGCCCTTTCCATAGCTCGTTGCTAATGAATGTTTCCTTTTTAGTTTAGTTAATTCTTATTTTGTCTTTTTTTGTTTACTTCGCTAGATCAGCAACCCGAAGTGGGTCGTGGTCAGACACAAGAAGTCATTAATAGCCTCTGTTTACAGAAATATAAGCGTAATATAGGCAATTGGGTAATTGAAATGTCAAATAAGTTCTTTTAAAACGGAATTTTGTATGAAAATACCGAATTCTGACGTCATTATTCAGAGCACTCTTTTTATGTTTCATCTATTTGAAATTGTAATAACTAGTAAATGACTAAAAGAATTAATACATTTTCCGAAATATTTTGTAATTTTTGTTTTAATCGCGCCAAATAATTTATTTATTGTTGATCGTGTCAACTACCGAATTACATAGGCGAGCTTATTTTTATAGAAATTTCTTCCAACCAAGCATCTTCTCACGCAACTGATCTCAGTTATGTAACAAATCAACAGTTAAAAAATAAACCTAAGGTAATCAAACACCTTTGAGTAAGGAACGCTAAAAACGCACGCTTGGATGCGTCAAAAATTCAAAAACCATATTTCAAGCAATGTTTGAACTGTGCAGCGTGAAATCATGGCAAAACGGTAGATATTGGAATGGAGGGCAGATGGCTGGTAGGTTTATTTTGCATGTCAATATTTTTTCAATTTAACGTGTTGAACTACGAGTATGCTACCATTTAGAAGCACCGGTGATTAACTTCCATTCATAAATATGTACATAAGCTCACGCCTGTATCCCAGAGGGGTAGGCAGAGACCAGGGACTGCTACCTTCCACGATCCTGACAAGTCAATTTCGCTTCATCGACATTCATTAGTCGTTGCATGCACGTTCGTCGGTTTTGGGTACTTTTTATCTTGCCCTCATTATCATCCCACATTTATTCGAAATACTCGTATATCCGCTAGGGAGTTCAGGAACCGAGTCTTGCAGTTTTTTCCGAGCTTTTACCAAACTTCAAAGATTATTTTACGATTTATTTAAAAATTTACAGTTTACAGATTTTTCCTTTTGCTTGTAATAATAAGACCTAATAATAAGATAATACGAATTTGCCAAATTTCTATAATAATATGAAATTAATTATATAAAAATATGGTATATTTCACAGGTGGTTTCATTGCCACCAAGTCATGATGTAATGATGGGATCCTGCAGAAGGAAAGCAGAATTTCAAAGGCACACTTGAAGCGATTTGGGTGTTTTTTTTTATAGTGAAACGTGCATTTGATTTTAGAAAACACAATTTGTTGGAGTCGTACTCAACAAAAAAATCTTATTTTTTTAAATAAAAAAAATATAACCAACTTCGAAACACTACAGCATTAAAAACAGACAAATATTATAAAATTATATTATAAAATATAAAATTTTAACGAATATGCCCTTTAAAATCTATGTAGGTATTGTAGAGTTGGTGCCTAAAATGTATATTGTAGTCCTGTTTGACGACCTCTGTGGCACCGTGGTTAGCGCATCTGCCTAGCAAGCCAGAGGTCCCGGGTTCGAATCCCGCCTGGGGACAACAAAAAACCAGGTCCTACATGTTTACATGTTTGTGACGTCGCTGTTTCTGGTTCCCACGACACAGGGTATCCTAGTGTGGGGCCAGGAGCAATGTATGTGCCTGTATGTAAATTTTATTTAAATAAAATGTTGCACCGGCTCCAAATAAATTTCAACAATATTTACATTAAACTTTGGACTGAACTGGGGGAGGCCTTTGCCCAGCAGTGGGACACACAAAAATGGAGGCTGCGTAAAAAAATAATTACATTAAATTAAAGACCATATTCATTTCAATTATATCTCTGCTTTTTGTGTTGTAATGTTTTGAAGTCAGTTTTTATTTTTATTCTAAGCTCTCCAAAGCGCTCTGTGATATAACGACGTTACAAAAATAGACAGCATAATATAACTGATCTACGACTGTGACCTACTGGCACTGAACACTGAACAAGATTCTTACACCTGGTAGAAATATAGTCATATGCATCCACACAAATTAATTTTCAGTTTTTAGTATTCACAAACCATTCGAAAATTCTATTACTTTCTCGCTAATTCGTTCCAAAATGAAAGAGAAAGGTAAAGTGTGAACTTTTCAGAGAGAACGTGTGATGGCAAGAGATTAAGGGCGTGCGATCTTATGAGATGAGTGTGTATGTCTTTTTTTAGAATTCAGCAAGCAAAATAACACTGGCCACCTACCGGCGACAGTTTGGTTTGGATAGGCGCGCGCACTACTCTATAGTAAGTTTTAAAAATAAATACCTAATTAAGAAGAAATTTCTGTATGAATTTCAATAGGCATCCGTCACAATTACTGCCAGTACTTTTTGGAGGTTATAAAACTCCTTTTATTGATTCAAGACCTTTTTTTTTTATTTAATTTAAAGGCTCTTTTGAAACAGAGTGCTATGTGTAAGAAGTGATGTGACATGACAAATGAAAGCATGACAATTTATTGTTACTGTGTGCAAAATAGTAACACAAATTATGGAATAAGTGAGTTTTTTGCGGAATTTAGTTTTACTGGTGGGATGTACTAAATAAATGTTTCCATTCCAGTGAAGAATGTTTTGCGAATGGTACTTGTCCCTTTCCACATTATATTCAGGGATTACAAGAAACCAATATAAACGCTGAAGTGGTCTATTTCTAGAAGTTACAAGTGATAAACGCGTCTAAAAGATATTGCGTGGAATGCGCGGTGGGCGAGACATTTTAATAGATTAAACATTGACATAAAGACTTGCCAAGGTCATTACCTAGGTTTGAATCACGCCAGTTTATAGACTGTATAAACTGGTGTGATTCAAACGATTATATTAGATTAGACGAAATATACACAATTTAAACGGCCTTTACTGGTAAAGAGTTTCGAAATATCTTTTCTAGAGCAAATAACAGAAACTTGAATCACTTGATTTTTTTTTCTTGATTCATGTTTATTTCTTCGCCTCATTTCTTGTGTGCAATCTATCTATATAAATAAAATTCAAAGTCCTGACTGACTGATTCATTCACTCATCAACGCCCAGCCCAAGCCGTTGGACCTAGAAAGCTGAAAATTTGCACAGAGGGTCTATATTAATGTAGGCAAGGAATAAGACGGCGTTTTTTGAAATTCAACCCCGAAGGGGGCGAAAAGGGTTGCCAAAATTTGTATGGGAGGTATAAAAAAGGTAGTCTAATTTTATTGAAACTCAAAATAGATACTCTTCAAGACAATTGATTGAACACGTGTTTCGTCGTTTTTACTAAATTTAACCCTTAAGGGAGTGAACGGGCTGCACAACTAAAGTCCACGCGGACGGAGTCGCGGGCAAAAGCTAGTATAGAATATTCTTATCTTATCCTAAATAATCTAGAAACCCTTATGTTTCATTCGAATTTTCTCTAGGATACAGACTCTCTCAGAGAGATAGAGAGGGTATGTGCTTAAGCACTATGAGAGCCCTAGGTATACAGATTGACGATTTGAAGCGTGATGGTGCCACGCGACAATCATTAACAGATAAATATTGTGAGGAACCTGAACCTGTCGTTGAATTATCAAACGCCGTCTGTGTTTTAGCAAGGAGAATTTGGTTTTAGGTTTTAGTTAGGTTGTGAATTTGGAAATATTTGCTGTTTGTAAGTCTCGCTAAAACTTGAGAACGGCTGGGCCAATTTGACTAATTTTGTTTTTTTTTTTTATATTTGTGGAAGTCCAGGAAATGGTTGCTATGGTAAAATTGGGCTATGGTAACTAGGTATTGTAAATACTAAATACTATGGTAAAAACACCCAGACTGAGGCAGTTTGTACAAATGAACAGCGGCCCCCAGTGGGAATCGAATCCATGACCTCTGTCTTACTAGTTAAGTGCCTTAACGACTAGACCAACGAGGCAGTTAAAGCCGAGATTTCTAACAAAACGGTTTATATGCTCAAATATTCCTTCATGTTGCCTTTTCAAACTTCAGGATAAAATCTCTTTGTGATAGTAGTATTTTGTAGTGATCCTACGTTCTTGCACAGCCGCCATTTCCACGTACTAGTTAATCGTAAATTCCATTTGAACTCAGCATGGTTAATATCCTCCACCAATCCGGCTTTGGCCCCCGTGGTGGAGTATGGTCTATACCTTCCTCAGGGAAGAGACCCGTGCCCCTCGGTGAGGACATGATGGGTTGATGATGATGATCTAAACAGTTACAGATTAGTATTACAGTTACAGGTTAAATATTAATAATTGTTAAATATTTTCTTTTATTTGAGGGCTGCCTGAGTGATCTTAAACGATCACGAAGGTTAAGCAGCATAGGGCGCTTTCAGTGCATGGATGGATGCATGGAACTTACTGTCAGAAGTTTTCAAGTCGCCCTAAGGCATCTGACTTGGCTTAACGACTGCCATCTATCGACGGCAGCCACCACCAACTGCTTAACGTGCCTTGCGAAGCACGGAACCGATCGAAAAAATGCCACTAGCGTTAGTCATAGACGGTGACCCATCCATGGACTAACGCGCCGTATATTGCTTAACCTGAGTGATCGTTTAAGATCACTCAGGCAGCCCAGGCTAGATTCCGAGACACCCGCCACCAAGGCGAAGAGGGAGTGCCGCTGGGTTGTTTAGTGGGTATACCGGGAGTCCCACATACTCCTTCCGACCCCCGACGGGAGGAGATGCGCAACGCATTTTTCCCAGTGTGAAAAAAAAAGGCAGCCCGAGCTACGAGCGATTCTCTAAATGCTATCTGTACAAAAATAATATTATTTCAAACAGCGCCACATTTCCAGCGTAATTTAGTTGCTTTTGTTGATTTTCCACGGTTAGACAAAGCGGCGAGACAAATATTTACTTAACCAAAAACAATAACAAGTAATTCTGCGATAATAATCAAGAAGCCTTCATTTTGAACAGTTGCAATATTAATCTGTTAGACGCTCTTACCTAGGTATGTACAGTTAACAGCACATCAACCTTTACAGGCTTGCACTTTATTCCGTCGCATTACGGGTGGCTTTGCACAGATAGAGTTTATGTCGACTGCACTTAGAGAACATTGCGCGACGTACAATTCTTAATGTGTTTCAGTTAGACTTCTTTGACTGTGAACTTGACCCCATTTAAAAATGTGTTATTGATAGTACTTTGAATGGCCTTCTCTTTCCAGGAATGAAATTGGGATGAAAAGTCCGTAATTATTTGCACAAAGCATTTTTCTTAATAAGTGAACCACAATAAGACAATGGGCTAGTTGCCCTAAAAAATGTAATTAGTCCGTCTTTTAGATTATTCAAAAATAAGGGACACGTATTTTTTTATTTGTAAATTAGACCAAAAATGACAAAGTTATAGCCCATTAAAAATACGTGTGACGTCACGCGCCGTGCTGCATTTTTTAGCATGGAGTGACGTCACACGTAAATTTAATGGGCTATATCTTTGTTGTTTTTTGTTTAATCGAAAAAAGAAAAAAAACTTGGCCAATATTTTTTTATAATCTAAAATACGGACTAAATAGAATTTAATTATTTTGACCCTGGAAAATACCCTATTGTGCGCGTCGAAAACTAAAGATTGCGTTGAGCCAAAAAAAGCATAATCAAAAGACTGAAAAGGTAAAAATAATACAGTGAGATTTGCTTCGAATCACAAATGAAGCGTATAAATGGCCGTCCTTCAAAGACGTGTCTTCAAAGATCTGTCCATGCTTCAGAAGTTACCAAATGAACTATAATGTATTTTTTTTTAATCTATCTAAATCTTAGATCATATTACTTAAATATACTTGGCCTAGCGACAGTATATTTTTTATTCCAATTTACAACAAAAGTAAAAAAATACAAAATTACGAAAACGAGTAACTCAACGAGTTACCCAATAAGGTAAAATTTTGGGGATTACTGATTATTGTCCCCAAAATTTGAGAATAAATGTGTCATGGACGTCGACGCCCGTAGAGCAATGGGGTCTATAGGGATTTTCAGTCTATTTGTGTGAGTGTAACTAGTGTGAATACACAAAGGTAGGGGTCCTAGGAAAGAATATTATATATGTCTATCTAGTTTACGTCGTACCATATTTATTCTACGTAGGTATGTGCACGAGGCTTAAAATGTTAAAAAACAAAATCTTTGATCCAGTGTTACAAAAACATTACCTTTTATTTAAAGCTTTATGTTTTTTTTTTTGTGCAATAAAGCGTAACAAACAAACAATACCTAAATATTACCTTGCTGAAGTTAAAAAGAGGTTTTGAGGCCTAGTTGTTTGATGTCTATGAGATCTCAACAGCTATCTACATAAATAATTCACTTTGCAATCCAAGTCGTTAGTTTCAGTGGTTTAAGAATACATTACGAGGTTTTGGAGCGATGCTTTAATTTATAACTAACGGTTTCAAAATGTTGGTAATAGTATGTAAAATTACCTATTTATTTTGGTCTATGATATTCTCTCCAAATAAGAACATAATTATGAACCACACTGTCAAATTAGAAGGTAAGCGCTATCTATGCGATTAATGCCTGAACTGATCAGAAATCAGAAATTTATTTCAACGTAAAGAATTTACATCAAAATAACACATAGAGTACAATTTATACTGATGATGAGTGAATTGTCCAAAATATGACGATAAGTGTCAAGTAGGTAAGTCGGAAAAAATCTACCATCTGCGAGCTATTCTGGCGTGTGCTGCCAAAACCGCTAGAGTTACACATAATAATATTATGTAATATATTATAATGTTAGTTATTTTCTTTCTTCGCCACGCTAATACTTATATTATAGTAGCTTAATACTCGAAATACTAATCCTGCGCAGACGAAGTCGCGGGCCCCAGCTGTATACTATAATGGAGAAGGAGCTAACAAAGAAACTTCACATTTTATTTTTGTTGTCACGAAGAAACGAAAGAAACTTCACATTTAAAGTCAGTTTTTATTTTTATTTAAAAGTTTTGGAAAACGTCCTGTATAGTCCCAGCTCAGAGTGCTTATACTGAGTTTTTTCATTCACTTTCGATAGCGAGAGCGTTTGCAATCTGTATAGGAGTGACAAAGCGCGCCACTTAGTTGTCTCTTTGTCACTCCTATACAAATTGCAAACGCTCTCGCTATCGAAAGTGAAATGAAAAAACTCAGTATAAGCACTCAGGTCGGTGATCCTTGGCACTCTGTACACGAAATAGTTCGTTATTTCAACTGAAATTAATTGCCGGCACACACAGTTTGTTGGAAATATCACCATCTTGATATTCTTGACATCGCTTTGTGCAAAGTAATTTGAATCTCAATTGGATTTCTGTTTCGAATACATGTTTCATGAACACACATACTGATGACGCTTTAACACAAATTACTGTTCAGAACTACGGTGACAAAGCAATGCACGTCTGTGTAAATAATGTAATAGGTACATTGCTATTCACAAACAAGTAATAAATAATGTTGCGTATCTACCGAAAAAAATGCGTTTTTATACGGTGACAATATTTGTGCTCTTGCTGAAATACGGCAAAAGATAACTTGATTAAGAGAAAGAGGGAGAGAGATAGGGAGAGAGAGAGATAGAAATAATTTATTCAACGGCACAATACTCAAAACATAAAGCTGGCACCACACTTGGCCACTCGCATTTGCGTATTTGGCAAATATTCATCATCCATTGCTATGTGTCCTGGCGAATCTTATGCATTGGTTTTTGTTAAACCGGCAATAATTCTGAATTGCGGCAAATACACGAATACGAATAACGAAGTGTGGTGCCGGCATAACAAAACGGTAAAAAATACACAAAATGTACTTACATTTGTTATTTGGGAAAATGTCAATACCCAGAGCGAGCAGAGGTGGACTGATGATGATCGACGACCTCTGTGGCGCTAGCGCATCTGACTACCATGCGAGAGGTCCCGGATTCGAATCCCGGCTGGGGACAAAAAAAAGAAACCCAGGTCCTGGATGTTTACATGCTTGTGACGTCGCTGTTTCAGGTTCCTACGACACAGGGTATCCTAGTGTGGGGCCAGAAGGAATGTATGTGCCTGTATGTACCTAAATGTTATGTTATGATTACCTAAATGACGATTTCTTCTTTTTTTTTCAGGTGCGCCGCCAGAGTGTAACAAAATTCGGTGTTGTGTGAGAAAAAAGAAAAAAACCGCATCAGTTTCGTTTAAGAGTAAGTACAGTTATTGTTATAAATTCCTTATAACAGAGCACTAAAAATAAAGTCAGAGAGACTATTGAAACGTGACGCGACACCGCGTATGGACACCCAATATGCATCGTGCACATTACCAATATCTTGTTTAATATTGTCTAGTCGCACAAACTACCCGTAATTTAGCTTCTTTATCTTTTTCTATAAATAATTGTCTGGAAGAAATTACTTTTAGTAATAAGGCCGCCAATTGTACTATACTACGTATGTTATTGTCAAATTTAATGTGTAACTCCTGGTGTACATACAATAAAGAATATTCTATTAATGATATACCAACAAGCGATGCCTAATATTATGATTCTGATCATAGAAACGGGTAGATTTTATTTGACTCAACACGCGTCGTTTAGCACGCGTTGCGTCGGGTCGCGTCTCGTTTTGTGTGTTTCCGCCTTTAGAGCTCTGCCTCGCTTGGATCGCCGTGGCAACGTCGTCAACTACAGTCGTATTTTTTATTAGACGGAGTAAACTGACAGTAGCTTGAAAAATAATGTTGCCATGTTCAATGTAATAGTGATGCGATAATTCAATGTAATAGTTTTGTTCAATCACAGGAATGAATGAATACTTCGTTAACATTACCTTATTAAAACAAAAATCGCTCGTAGCCCCGGCGCCGCCTAAGTGATCTTAAACGATCACGAAGGTTAAGCAACATAAGGGGCGCATACAGTTTATGGATGGGTGACTGTTCTATGCCTAACATTAGTGGCATTTTTCCTAGCGGTACCGTGCTTCCCAAGGCACGCTAAGCAGTTGGTGGCGGTTGCCGTTGATAGATGACAGTTGTAAAGCCAAGTCAGAGGCCTAAGCTTGAAAACTTCTGACAGATCAGCCACTAGTCTTACAAGCCTACACCAATCCTGACTTGGCCCCCGTGGTGGAGTATGGCCTATACCTTCCTCAGTGAAGAGACCCGTGCCCCTCGGTGGGGACATAATGGGTTGATGATACACAATGAAGTGGGCTAAGAACGTCATCCACCGCTTCCGGTATCTTTTTATTCGATATTTATATGTTACGCTAGCAGTGCCCGCGACTTTGTTCGAGCCACAGGATTAACCTATGTCCACCCTGAAGGTTCATCTTAAACACTCGTGAAACCATATTTGAAATTAGATATCTACTTTCGGATATTACCCTTTACATACAAACTTTTTCTCTCTATAATCTATCTTATATACTCTAATATCCCTTCTAATGGCGATAATTGGCATAAATAAGTAAAATTCTTGCTCTAATATACCTAATTTAATCACTATATTATTATTGGAAGACACTGTTGACGAACCAATTTCACATGTCGATTGTGATCTGGCTAATTTTATTACTTATTTACTTACTTACTGCGATGGCTCAGCGACCCGAAGTGGATCTTGGCCTCTGATACAAGAAGTCGTTACTTGTCTCTGGCTTGGCTACTTTTATTACTAATTTTTAATAATTCTGGGTAAAATCCTATCTCTAGTTTGACAACTTTACAGTTTGGATTAAAAAAAAACTGGTTTGATTTCCTCAGACAAAGATGGGAAAGGATGAGTTTATCGAAGTCAAATAACGCGCAAATTTTCAAATATATAGAGATATTTTTTAAGCCAAAATGAAACAACGTGGTTAGGTGAAGCTTGGTGACAGTAAGACCAGCCACTAGTCTTACAAGCCTCCACCTATTACAATTAAAGAAGAGGTCTTGTCTCTCATAATGTTTATTTACAAGTGAAGTTTATCAACACCGAAAGTCAAAATAAAAACGAACGTGTCAATACAAATAAGAACTAATAAATCAAAACTATAAAATACAATTTTGATTAGTAGCCAGTACTACAACAGCCCCCCTTAATCGATATTGTCCCGAAAAAGCAATAATAATAATAATTAATTTATTAAACCTAGACTAGCTGTACATCTCCTATGTGTAATAGGCCCGAGAGGCTTTGTTAGGACGTCTGCGGGCATATCGCTACTTTTCAAATAATTTAGATTTACAATATTAACAGATACCTTCTCCCTAATAAAGTGATATCTGGTATCTATATGCTTCGTCCTGCTATGGTGTATAGGATTGCGAACGAGATTGATGGCACTTTAGCTTTCAGAAGCTAAACTAACTGGAGACAATTTACCTCTTATCTCACTGATAAAGCGACGTAAGTAACACGCTTCCTTTGTGTATAGATATGTATATGATATCATCTACAAAAATTCCCATAATGACGAGTTCTTGACCAAAAAGTTTAGTGTACACACACGGCTCAGAAGGAGTTCCCGTAAAACCTATTTTTAATAGTGTATCGTTTAACTTTTTATTCCAAGCTCGCGGCGCCTGTTTAAGGCCATATAGTGATTTCTTCAGCAAACAAACCTTGTCCTCCTTGATTTTTTCTCTGAAACCAAGAGGTTGTTCCATAAAAACTTCCTCTTCTAGGTCCCCATTTAGGAATGCAGTATCGACATCCAGATGCTTCATTGTTAGACCCATTTCTGCAGCTAATGCAAATAAGGTGCGTAGGGAAGAATGACGAATCACTGGCGCAAAGGTTTCATCGTAATCTACTCCTTTGACTTGATTAAAACCTTTCACAACCAGTCTCGCTTTATATTTAATAGTATTGCCATAAGCATCCTTTTTAATTTTATAAACCCATTTGCATGGTATAACTTTTTTCTTCGGTCTGTCAACTAGTTCCCAAGTTTGAAGCTTCATCAATGAGTTGTGCTCATCAGCCATAGCACGATGCCATTCATCGGCTTCATCAGCATGCACAGCTTCATAATATGTCGTAGGCTCATACGAATCGACTGCTGCCACATTGTATGTTAGGAAATCTGGTGGCCTTCTATTTCTTGAGGGGTACCTACGTTCATTGTTCGGAATCGGCTCATCAGGAGCTTGTTCCTCTACTGTCTCACTGTCTTCGGTGGACTCATGAGAAGCTAGTTCCTCTTCCGGTTCGCTATTCTGAGTCTTTTCCACGTTTGCTGACTCTTCATCTTCATTTGTACTTAGTATATTATCCGGTAAAGACGGATCATCAGCAGAACTGTTACTTTCCACACAATCAAAATATTGAGTAACATCGCTCCTTGTGGTCTCATCATCTTCAAATAATAATATTGAGTCCGACTGTATCTCAGGATTCCTTTAACGCAGTAAACCTATTCTCAAAAAAAGTTACATCTCTGGACTTAAGAATTCTTCGTGGATTCGAAGGATCTCGAAAAATATAGGAGTTAGGATCTTCGGAATAACCAACGAAAATAGCTTCTTCTGCCTTTAAGTCTAATTTCTTCCTCTGACATGAAGGTACATGGACAAGCGCTCTACACCCGAATACTTTTAGATGAGTGAGGTCACTTCTACGACCACACCATCTATCGTAGCGTATTTGTCCACCTAAGGCTCGATGAGGAGACCTATTTTTCAGGTACACGGCTGTCTTAAACGCATCCTCCCAGTATGCTTTCGATAGTGAGCTTTCAGCTAACAACGTCCTTGCCTTTTCTGTAATGGATCGGTGCGTCCGCTCAGCTACTCCCATCTGTTGTGGGCTATACGGCGTCGTTGTTTGATGCACGATGCCCTTTGATGAAAGATAATCATCGAATTCTTCATTAACAAACTCTGTACCGCCATCTGTCCTAATCGCTTTAATTTTCAAATTTAACTGATTTTCAACTAAAGCTTGAAAATAACAAAATTTGTCTTTCACCTGTGTCTTCGAAGAAACAAAGTAAACAAATACTTTTCGCGTGTAATCATCAACCAAGGTTAACATATACCTATTCCCTTGTAAAGAGGTTGTAGAACACGGCCCCCATAAATCAGCGTGAATTAATTCTAATGAAGAGGTTGCCCTATTAATAGCTACCTTCTTAAACGGTTTTCTGGCGGCTTGTTTACCTTCTACGCAAGCGATGCAATTATTTTTGTCTACTTTAGTAAACTCTACGCCTACCTCGTGATTCTTCAGTTGATTCATGCCAATGCGACATAAATGTCCTAATCTCTTATGCCAAAGTTGGTAGTTGTTCTGACAGCCAGAGTGCACATCTTGGGTTAAGTAATTACTGTTATTTGACACATTTGTAGAACCATCAAGAACATACAATCCATTGCAGGGTGAGGCATGAAGAACAGAATCACCTGTAACACAAAAAGTATTATTTTTATAAAAATTACATCCACTTTTATCAAAAACACATATAAATCCTTTTTCAATATCCTTCTGTACAGATAACAGATTAGCTCCTAAATCTAGCACAACGGCAACATCTGTAATCTGATTCACTACATTTTGAGGTGTATTAATAGAAATATTTCCTATTCCACAACATTGAATACGTTCACCATTTGCGACAGTAACGCTTCCTGCTTTTATTGGCGAAATGTCTTGAAACCAGTCACTTCTAGATGTCATGTGCTTAGTGGCGCCTGAGTCTACACACCAAACGTCCTTATTGGATGTCCCAGAAGTATTCAAGGCTGTAAAAGATGACACCACTTCATTTACCACGTTGGTTGTCTCCTTCTCCTTTTTTAATGGACAGTCTGGACTTTTATGTCCAGGCACCTTGCAATCAGAACATGTAATTTCTTTTCTTCTAGAATTTAATTTCGTTTTCGCCTGGAAAACCGAATCTGTTGGTGTTGTATCACTCTTAGATATCACATTCATGAGTTTTGTTTTCACGAGATCGGTGGTCACATCAACATTACTATTTTCAAGTGTCATAATGAGAGGCTCATACTTCGAGGTGAGACCTCCTAAGAGTATAGCTACAAGAGACGCATCATCGATCTTCTTGTCGATATCCGCCAGGTCCTGAGCGGTTGACATCACAGCGTTTATGTACGACTCTATGTTGTCGAAGTCTGACAAACTTAAGCTGTACAACTTACGCTCTAGTGTTAGTCTTCGTCCCATACCCTTATCTTCGAAAGCTTTCTGCAAAGATTTCCAGGCTTCCGATGCAGTTTTCGCACATCTAACATGGGTGATAGCTGTACCGTCCACTGTTAAGCAAATTTTTGCAAGAGCTTTATCATCATTCCTTGTTTTGGCAGAGGTGGGAGTGGTATCATTTTCTGGATAACCATCTACTGTTTCCCACAAATCCTCGTGAAGGAGTAAGTTTCTCATTTTAAACTTCCACGTAGGATAACCCTCTTTATTTTTTAAGCAGAATGTAGGTATTAACGAAGAATTTGACTTGGAAACATTACTCGAAACAACTTGATTTTCATGTGACACAATTTGATTTTCATGTGACATTTTTCGCGTCTAATTTTCTTTTTACGGTCACAAAAGAAGGAAATATCTATTATTGCTTACAATATATATCACAAATCACAACCAGAGCTCTCGTGCTGATAACGTATTAGAATTAAAGAAGAGGTCTTGTCTCTCATAATGTTTATTTACAAGTGAAGTTTATCAACACCGAAAGTCAAAATAAAAACGAACGTGTCAATACAAATAAGAACTAATAAATCAAAACTATAAAATACAATTTCGATTAGTAGCCAGTACTACAACACCACCAATCCGGACTTGGCCCCCGTGGTGGGGTATTGCCTTTAATATTAAATTATGGGCTATAATAAAAAATACTGTTTTATATTACATTTAACCAGAAACTAACTAACAGATAACTGTGTCTAGTGTTCACTACATCTAGGGGTAATAATTTTTAAGTTTTAAAGTTTGTTTATTACGCTAAAACTGTTTTGAAAAAGAATACAATTGTGGAGTTTCTTTGTTAGTTTCTACTCCATACAATCTATTAATTAGGTACACATTTAAACATTTTGTTTGTACTATGAATAAAATATTTGAATTTGAATAAAATGTTTTTCGTAAATAGTTCTACAAAAAAGCCCATCACAGTGTTCGTCTATTATCTTATGTGTAAGCCATTAGAGTCAAAACAGTGAACCATATAATATAGTTTATAGGGGCATACTGCATAGCTACCTATAGGTCTATGATTAAGGCTCTGCTTAGTTACCGTATTTCTTATGTTGACAATATTGTTACCTTACACTGTAACATCTCAACATTGTCAGCCTGTCATATTTTTCAAATGCGACCCAAAAAATATTTATGTGATAATTTTAATGTCATAATGTTTCTTTTGTACGCTACGCTAACGAGCTACTCGAAATACTAATCCTTCGTAGACCAAGTCGCGGGCGCCAGCTAGTAAAAGATTGATGTCATTGTTTCATTCATTCACTTTGTCACAACACTATTTTTATTTCGTCAAAAACTGACAACCCAGTAAACGTCAGTTTACTCCGTTTAATAAAAAATACGACTTTACGTCTCCCGGCACTTAATATTGAAAAAAAAACTCACGCCCGTAAAATGTATGGTAATAATCAGTGGTCGGATAATCGGATGCATATTTATAAAGTTAATTTTTGGCAATTTAAAGCGGTGGTGGCGTAGTGGGGTTTACAATTGCTTCTCAATCATGAGGGTCTGGGTTCGAACCACGCGTGTTCCAATGACTTTTAGTTACGTACATTTGTTTGTTTGTACAGCAACACCATTCGCTGATAAATTGTGCCCGGATAACGGCGACAGGCTTGCCACTTGTCACGTTTGGGACCTAATAAATTCGGCAATACGTGGGCGCAGTTTTAAGTGATTGGTGCCTCTGACTACCCCCTCGGGGATAACGGGCATGAGTTTATTTATTTATTTTATTTCATTTTTGGCTAGGAAATTATGGAAGCGGCTTCTTAAGACGTACCTTTTAAAATATAGATACCTAAATCCAGGGAAAACAGAAAATTTGAGAATGCAAAACTAATCAGTGACATTACCACTGGTAATAACTCATTTCGCGACGGTTTGCCAACATTGGCTATCCGGAAGCGTACAAATCTTACGCCCAGTTTTTCGAACGCTAACAGACTGTTAATCTATTGTTAATACTTGTCACTTGTCGAAAGGCTTACAAAAAAACAACTGACAGCTTTTAACAATAGATTAAAAGACTGTTAGCATTCTAAAAACCGGGGGTTAGTGAGACAGAGCTCTGATGTGTAATAAACCGTGCAATAACATTGAATTTTTAACAACGTTTTATGATAAATCACAGTTACAAAATGAACCAGACCAAAATCAACACCTTCATCGTCATTACCTTCTAACTAGTCCTTGATGTTATTGTAGTTACAGTACGCTTGTTTGCACAGAGCGTGCTTAGCGCAGTATGAAACCATGTCGTATCTAATCTATCTATCTAATCTCTTTAAACGAGCAATTCTTGTATAACTATATATTTATATATAATCCGAATCTCGGAAACGGCTCCAACGATTTTCATGAAATTTTGTATACAGGGGTTTTGGGGGCGATTAATTGATCCAACTAGGTTTCATTTTTATAAAACGTCGTTTTAACCGTGTTTTAAGGCAAAGAAATAACTGCTACACTACAAGAAGGAAATTTTCGCAACAATCTGTAAGGTTGTCATAGCTCAAGTGGGAAATAGGACGATACCGTTAACAGAAGACCCTGGTTCGAGACTTGATAATAACTATTCTTTTTTTTTCAAGTTCCTTCTTTTGTGTGAAAACCTACATACCGAGCAAAGCTCGGTCATCCAGGTACTGTAACTCTATATGTTGAAATTTTGGATTCTAGGCAAGCTAAAGGACTTTAATCAATGTGCCAAATTTCATATTTTTTTATTCTATTTTATTTTATAAGGAAAACTAACAGCTTATCACTAACATATTAAAATTTATGCACATAGAAACAGAGAGCCAACAAAAAGTTTTCACAGATAGCCATAATTTGAGCAAATAGTACAGGTGGAAGAAAAACGGCACAAGACACCGGAGTCTGCTAATCTAAGAATAAACGAGGCACACCGTCAATAAGCTGCATCGATAATAAAGCCTACCTACACCGAGTCACAAAATCTCGAAGCTATTGCCCTGCGAACAACGGAAATGCTGTCCGTGAACAAATCTATGTCTACATTTTCAATACATAAGTCGTTAAAGGATTGTATAGCTCTAATGAAGTAAGAGTTTTGTCTAAAGTTTGTGCGAGCCCAAGGAACAAATAATAATAGTTTACGACGAGACTGGGAACGTGAGGGGACGAGGAGATTAGATTAGCTTAGCTAACAAGTCAGGACAGTCAACAAGGCCCTGGGCAATTTTCATCAGATAGGTGATGTCAGTTGTGTATCGCCGTACATGCAATGGAAGCAAGTGGAGCTTAATACATAATTGGTTATAGGGAAGCTTGGGAAGTTTCAATTTGAATTTAATATAGCGGATGAATTTCTTTTGAATGCTCTCTAATTTATTTATATATACTTTATAAATGGGGTTCCAAACTTGTGAGGCATATTCGAGATGGCTCCTGACAAATGCATAATAAATAATTTTTACAGATTTGAGACGACGAAGATTTTTGCAGGATCATATTATAAATCCTAGAGCCTTATACGCTTTATTAGTAATTGCACTAATGTGCCTTTCAAAGATAAGTTTATTGTCCATAATGACGCCAAGATCTCTAATTTCGTGGATTTTAGATGTAGGTTTGCTTTTCAATAAGTAACTTTTGTTAAATACGTTACGTTTGCGAGTAAAAGATACAATAAAGCATTTGGATACATTAAGGTCGAGTTTGTTGTTAAGGCAATAATTATCGAATTAGATAAGGTCGTGCTGTAGGTAGTAATGATGAGTCGTTAGCATCGTTAACAGTTCTAAATATTTTCATGTCATCGGCAAAAAGTAGGAAATGGGAATTTTTAAAACAATTGGGTATTTGACAGGATGTCAAATGAGTTACTTTTAAAACGGAATTTTGGTATGAAAATACTTGCTTGTGACGTCACATTTCAGAGCACTCTTTCTAAGTTTCATCTATTTAAAAATTGTAATAACTAGTAAATGATTAAAAGAAATACATTTTCCGAATCATTTTGTAATTTTTGTTTTAATCGAGCATCTCAAATAATTTATTGTTGATAGTGTCAAATACCGTATTGGAGTTGTCAGAAATAAAAATTGTTAATAATAACGGCGCTAGTAACGACCCTTGGGGAACTCCTGAGGGAATATTAGTCCAGTTAGATCTATAGCCGTTGAGTACAACTGCCTGGGATCTGTTTTTAACGTATGATGAGAACCACCGAAATAAATCTCCTCTGATGCCAACTGCAAGAAGTTTTTTTAATAGGACATGATCTATTCGGTCAAAAGCCTTGCTATAATCGGTATAAATAGCGTCCACTTGATCACCGTTGTCTAACTGCTGGGTGATAAAATCATTAAATAGTAATAAATTTGAATCAGTACACCTTTTCTTGAGAAAACCGTGCTGTTGAGGGCAGAACGACGACTTTAATGCAGCATACACTTGGTTATAAATAATGCGCTCAAACACCTTGGCAATGATACATAACTTAGAAATAGGCCGGTAATTATCCACTCTACTTTTTTGGCCTTTTTTATGGATAGGGGTGATAAAGGCAGACTTCCTGATAGCCGGCACGACACCTTCGGCGATAGATCTCTTGAATATAAGAGATAAAGGCAGAGGCAGAGAAGCTCTAGCTGTGTCGCTCGATATCTCCAAGGCTTTCGATAGGGTTTGGAATGACAGCCTCATTAGCAAGCTACCTGCGTACGGAATCGCGTCTGGTCTGTGTTCTTGGATCTCCGACTTTCTGAGGAATCGGTCAATTCGTGTCGTTGTGGACGGTTGTTCGTCGGACTTGATGACGATTGATTCGGGTGTTCCTCGGGGGTCAGTACTCTCCGCGACACTTTTTTTGCTGCATATCAACGATCTGCTTAAGCCCGGTACATTTGGGTACGCAGACGACAGCACAGTCACGGAGAGTTACGTATCCAACGCACGGACCAGTAACGCCGAGATTGAGTCTCTCAGGGAAGCCATGGTAGAGCGCACGAACGAAACCTTGAGGGCTGTGTCCGTTTGGGGCGATGCCAACTTGGTTAAGTTCAACGCCACCAAAACACAGGCGTGTTTATTCACTGCAAAGAGGAGTCCATTCACATCGACTCCTACTTTCCAAGGTGTGTCCGTACCGCTAACCAATCACCTTGAGCTGCTGGGTTTGGACCTGTGCTCTAACCTAAACTTCGGCCGTTGTATTGAGTCCAAAGCGAAGACTGCTGCCAAGAAGCTGGGGATCCTGTTTAAAGTGCGGCGGTATTTCACACCGGGACAGCTCT
This sequence comes from Yponomeuta plumbellus, assembly GCA_947310845.1. NCBI lineage: Eukaryota > Metazoa > Arthropoda > Insecta > Lepidoptera > Yponomeutidae > Yponomeuta > Yponomeuta plumbellus. The sequence continues at coordinate 3,368,410 of OX371203.1, forward strand.
TAAATCTTTACCAAGCACAAGTCCGCTCGTGTATGGAATACTGCTGTCACCTCTGGGACGGCCCGGCCAAATATCAGTTAGCTGCTTTGGACTCCGTAGAGCGTCGAGCGCGCAAGCTAATTGGTGATGCTCCCTTGGTTGAGGCCAAACTGCAAAGCCTCGAACACCGACGGAAGGTGGCCTGCTGGCGGTATTCTACAGGATACATTTTGGAGAGTGCGCACGGGAATTACACGATCTTATCCCGCCATCTCCTTTCCATCACCGGACATCCAGGAGAGGGGAGCGACTTCATTCTTATGTTGTGCAGACACCTTTTGTGCGCACGAAGCGATTCGCCTCGTCGTTTCTAATGCGCACCGCTAAGGAATGGAATTCGCTCCCTTCCTCTGTTTTTCCGGAAAGGTACAATTTGGGTGTCTTTAAGGCTAGAGTGAATAGGCTCTTACTGAACCAACGAGGAACATCGTCGGCTCCATCTTCACTTACCATCAGGTGAGATCGGGGTCAATCGTTGGTCAGGTTTTAATAAAAAAAAAATAAAAAAAAAAATAGGTTGTCGGCACATTTAACTAAAAAAACCGCAGGGAGTTCGTCAGGACCGGCTGATTTCGCCAAGTCTAAGTTTTTTAGCAGTTTTGTAATTTCGTCAGAGACGATTTCGGTGGATGCTAGATCAGATAAAACCGGCTCCGGCGGTTCTGAAAATTGTGTGCACGATGTAGGGTCTCTTTCGAGAAAGTTTGAAACGAAATATTCATTGAACAGATTGCTGATGCCGTGGCCCGTAGCAGAAGTAGTACCTAAATAGGTCATCGCAGCTGGAAATGACGATTTATTAAGACTGCTTTTTATAAACTTCCAGAAATACTTGGGATTTGCCTTAATCGAATCTTCTGTAAGGTTAATGTATTTAGTGTAGCACAATTTTTCCAGCCGCTTAACCCTATCTCTTAATAATTCGAATGTATGCCTATCAGACAGATTACCATAAGTCTTAAACCTTTTAAAATATTTGAATTTTTCTTTAATAGCCTTGATTAGGGGGCGGCTATACCAAAATGGATAACTGTTGTCACCACGTTTGACTCGTTGAGGAATGTGTTTTGTACGCAAATTATAAATAACTAGCTGTGCCCCGCGGTGTTACCCGCGGTTCATCGATTTTCCCGTAGGAATAAGATATTTCCCCGCGGTAAAACGTAGCCTATGTTTTAATCCAGGGTATCGGCTAACTCCATACCAAATTTTATTAAAATCCGTAAAGCCGTTTCAGCGCTAAAGACTGACAAACATATAAACACACACACAAACTTTCACGTTTATAATATTATAGTGTGATTTTGTAAAAGCATTCGACAGCCTCATCTAAAGACCCTCTGCGGTCAGACCAATTCGCAGCAGCAAGTTCATCCTTAATCGAGTTGTAGTCTCCCCGATTATATAAAAATACGGTATGATTTAATACAGGGAGAGATGTAGACTCGACAAAGGGCACATTTATACAAAGCGCTCGATGATACGGGTCTTCTGGGACAAGGGGATCTAGGCATGGGGCCACAGAAACGTAGATTAAATAGTTGTAGAGTAGTGAAGGGGTCAAAAGTAGCTCGATGTGGTTCCTGTAATATTACACACGGCTGCAACGTCGCCAGTTCCTTTTTCTCGAACTTGGCTGGACTCGCTGTCGCGTTTCTAGGTATTTTATACTGGATGAAAACACGGCTTCGCTTGGCTAAAATATAGTCTCATAATGATATTCCATATTGTATCGACCACAAATTTTAATTCAGCATTTAGTTTTTGGTATTTTTCATATCCATTTGCTTTTTCATTTCAACAAATTAGACCTTAGAGTTCACAATGAGCACTTTGGACACATCGGCAAGCGCAGCTTAGGACGACCATCCCCAAGATGGACAGACGATCTGATGGAAGACGCTGGATGCAAGCCGCTTACAACCGGTCTTTTTGGAAATCCATGGAGGAGGCCTATGTCCAGCAGTGGACTTCTTGTGGCTGAATGATGATGATGATGACTTGTGACACGTGATGACGTGACACCAACGCAACATTGGGGACATTGACATGTTTACTTCGTAACGCTATTAAATAAAAAGGTAATTTTTACATTGAAAATACTCTATAATCCGACTTTTCTCCCTATAATTGTCGACTTGGATCATCTATGTCTTTACGCTCTTCAATTTGATGTGCATTTCTGTCGAGTCTATCGTAGAACCGGTGCAAAATTATTAATTTTGTATTACTTGCTGACCCGGCAAACGTTCTTTTGTATTTTTTTCTTACTTTGGCCTATGAAAAATAGATAGATAACAACCTGTTCTCAAACCTATCGAATATACATACAAAATTTCGCCAATATCGGTCAAGCCGTTTCGGAGGAGTAGGTATGATGAATTCTGTGATCCGAGAATTTTATATATTAGACTAGCTGACCCCACAAATGTTGTTTTGCCAGATAGGGGTATGAAAAATAGATAACAACCAATCTCAGACCTACAGATTGTATATATAAAATTTCATCGAAATCGGCCGAGCCGTTTCGGAGGAGTATGCGCACTAACACTGTGATCCGAGAATTTTATATATTAGACTAGCTGATCCGGCAAACGTTGTTTTGCCAGAAGGGTGTATGAAAAATAGATAACAACCTATTCTCAGACCCACCAAATATACATATAAAATTTCATCAAAATCGGTCGAGCCGTTTCAGAGGAGTAGGTATGCGCAATAACACTGTGACACGAGAATTTTATATATTAGATTAAAATTACGATATATTCGTTAGCGTTTCTTTTTAAATTAATTTTCTAAACTCAGTTACAATGTTTGCTTCGAGCAATCATTAAAACTAGACAACGATAATGGAATGCGACGGCCCAATGAGCCGTGGATGAAAGCGCTTTCTTTTGAAGCAGAAAATTGTTGTAACGTCCGTTGCGAACTATTTTCCCGATAACAAGCGCGGATGAATGAATGAGAAATTATTTATTTACTTATTGGATTTCACAAAAAACAACATAAAATAGGTACCAAGATGCTCAAAGTGCTTTTTTCCTAAGCTGTTTCTAATAGTGGAGACTTGAAATTGGCCCTCTGTATGTTTAAATAATATGTTGATCGTTGTTATGTGTTGTTAGTCTTCCTAATATTAAATAAATAAGATAAAAAGTACCCAAAATTGGCGTGCGTGCATGCAACGACTAATGAATCTCGATGAAGCGAAAGTGGCGGTCCCTGGTCTCTGCCTACCCCTGTGGGATACAGGCATGAGCTTATGTATGTAGGAAAAATATCAACATAAAATAACTAAATATTATACAGTTTTATAGCAGAAAGTCATCCAAAGGTTTTCACTTACGAGTACATGGTAGTTGTTTAGGACATATCAAGATTATGCGTTTACAACATCGAAAAGTCACCAATCACCATCAAACAATATCTAACCATATAACTATATAATAAACAAATTAAAAAAAACCTTTTTCCTATCATGAATATTCATAAAACAATGATTTGAACATACTAGTTTTGTTACAAAAAACAGCCAAACTACTATTTTTTTAAATAATAACTAATGTGTTTCTTCTTTTTATTCTTCTTCTATTTTAATTTGTTTATAAATTGTCATTACATTATTATAATAAGCACCATTGGGTGGGGCGTAGAACAATGGACTCGGAAGCGGGAGACCCAGGTTCGATTCCCAGTGCGAGAGCCCATACTCTCTCTTTGAGAGAAGGTCAGTGCCCTACAATAATAGTGGGACATATTTATGCTGCTTACAATCGCAAGGATTCAATAAAAACTCTTCGTAACCTCACTAAACGCTGTCCGCTCGGACTCGAATTGATGAAAATGGATTCTGTGTGTCTGTCTGGCTGTAAAAAAAATTAACGAAAAAACCGACTTGAAACAAAAAGCTATTCCAAAACAATTATATGCACTAAAAAGTTGAAAATAATTGCATATTTTCACTTACTTGCGTTACAATTATTGCTAGTTTTGGAGTAGCTATCAGACAAGAAAACACTATAATATTCTTAACCATAATGACACCGAATCCAATAGTAACCCATTATGTCCCCACCGAGGGGAACGGGTCTCTTCCCTGAGGAAGGTATAGGCCATACTCCACCACGGGGGCCAAGTCCGAATTGGTGGAGGCTTGTAAGACTAGTGGCTGGTCTTACTGTCAGAAGTTTTCAAGCCGCCCTAAGGCCTCTGACTTGGCTTAATGACTGCCATCTATCGACGGCAGCCGGCACCAACTGCTTAACGTGTCTTGTGAAGCACGAAACCGCTCCGAAAATGCCACTAGCGTTAGTCATAGACAGTGACCCATCCAGGGACTGAACGCGTCGTATGTTGCTTAACCTTAGTGATCGTTTAAGATCGAGGGCTCGTAGCCTGGGCTGCCAAATCCAAATCTAACAATAATTGTAACGCAAGTACATATTTAAGTACTAAAAGGCATTGTTGACGGGATTTACTGCCACATTTTTAGTGACTGGATTATGTAAGCGTGTGCGTTAATAATACCAAATATTTAAATTAAATTACCTTAAGCCGACTTACCAAGACTTAGTTACTAATATAAATTAAGTAAAACTAATATTTTTTACACGGATATATCCCGAAATAAATATCAATAATAGTAATAAGTAATAATTGTCTAATATGGTTTTATCATAGACGCAATTTCAGAACTGGATCAAGTTGAAATACGGGACGCACCAGCTTTCAAATAAAAAAAATAAGCATCAAAATCGGTTAACCCAGTCAGAAGTTCTGACATAAAAACTGTAACAAACATAAAAAAATACAGTTGAATTGAGAGCCTCGCCCTTTTTGAAGTCGGTTAAAAAGACGAATAGTGAAACTAAGTGACGGGCTGCACTGAGAATTGGTGACATTCAGCTCGAGAGCTGAAATAAGTGCCTGGAAACCTTTCAGTGCGATTAAAATTGCAAAATAAATACGAACGCTGGTCGCCTTTCGGGTACACTTTATTTGTTTGAATTGCACTGAATTTCGCTGAGAGTATAGAGAGTACCTATTATATATACTAGCTGTTGCCCGCGACTACGTCCGCGTGGGCTTTAGTTGAGTAAAGAGCTTGAAAATAAGATAGGGATACTTTTAGCGCATGCGAAAGAGCTTTCATACTAACTTCGCAACCCCCTCTTACACCTTTAAGGGATGATTTTTGAAAATATATTTTACCTGTGTTGCATGACTTTCAATGAAGGACCTTCATGCTGAATTTCATTCGAATAACTTCAAAACTGGCTAAGTCTCATACTAAGTTTGCACCCCCCTTTTTCCCCCTTAAAAGATGATTTTTAAAAAACTATTTTACACGTGTTTCATAATTTTAAATGAAGAACCTTCGTACCAAATTTCATTCGAATAACTTCAAAAACGGCAAAGTTTCATAATAACTTTGAACCCCCATTTTACCCCTTTAGGGGATGAATTTTCAAAAATCCTTTCTTAGTGCTCCCCTAGGCTCCCTAAGGAACTCCCATGCCAAATTTCAACCCCCTAGGTTCAGTAGTTTGGGCTCTGCGTTGATTCTAAGTCAGTCAGTCAGCTTCTCGTTTTATATATATAGAATAGAAGATAGAAGATAGATAGAGAGAGTGAGGGGAGTAAATTGCTTCTGACCCCACAGTAGGAGGCCATTATGAATAATGTGAGGACTTAAAATAAATATAAATGGATACCTTCCATATAAAACAAGGACTTGCATGGTTTGCTTACCGTAGTTTGGGACCCAGCAAAAGTGGTTGTATCGTTTGGAAGTTATTTTTATTAATTAACACAAAATATTTACCCTTTTTCATGGTACCCGAAACCGACGGGCGTGCATGCAACGAATAATGAATGTCGATGAAGGGAAAGTGAAAGGGAAAGTGTCAGGATCGAGCCAGGTGGCAGTCCCTGGTCTCTGCCTACCCCTCAGAGGTACAGGCGTGACCTTATGTTTGTATTTACTAAAACATATTTTATTAAATAAAAAAATAAAATCATGAACAACAAGTTGTATATTGTGGACGTAGATCAACGAGCTAGTAGAGCTATTATTGTAGTTCGGTTTTAACATATGTATAGTATTTTTGGTAGGCCAATCGACTCACTTTAACAATGGTTTTTAATTGTTCTTTTCAAGGTAGATTGTTGAGGTCAGTGTGCTTAGTGCGAGTTTTTTTAACTACTCGATCGCGTTAACGTAAACTCATATTCCATAGGAGTGACAAAGCGCGCCTGCTAGTTGTCTCTCTGTCACTCCTATACAAATTGCAAACGCTCTCGCTATCGAAAGTGAATGAAAAAACTCGCATTAAGGGCCCAGATTGTACGAGCGGGTACACACTAGGCGTTTTGAAGCGCGCGCTTTTGTAACGCGCGTTGTAAGAACTATGAGGTCTGATTGTAGTGTACACAACACATGCAAACGCGCAGTAAGCGCGCTGTAAGCGCGCGTTTGCATGTGTACACTTGGCAACGGCAACGGGCGTAGCTGTCATGATTATTGTTCAAAGTAGGCAAAGTAAAGTTCTGATAACATTATATTCATAAGTCATAACACATCTTCTGCGACACAGTAATAATTGCGTTAGCTTATAACGTGTTTGCGAAGTGAAATAAGATCAAGTTAGAGTAGGGTGTAGTCACACTGAAGAAAATTAAGTCGACATTTTATTTTTTATTTTATCAAATTAAAAAAAACCAAACCCAAACATGTAACCAAAACTAAGACTTGAATTCGTACAAAAGAACTATAACTATAACGATCTATAAGTAGTAATACTCAATAACGTCGACTTTTAACAAGGTTTACTTCTTTTTTTGAATGAAAACTTTCGTAATAACTAATAATAATTCAATTCTATTAATATAGACTGAGTCTTCCTAGGACTAATATTTTTAAATGGAATTATTATAAAATAAATGAAAAGCAACACATTATGAACTTTTTTCCGGATTCACTTACTTGCTTTATTATCGGAAGAGTCTGACCAGGTTTCTCTCTGATTTGCAGAGTGAACACTTATCATCGGTTGAATCCGGAATAAAGTTAATAAAGAAACCAGGTTGTTGACTATTTCTATTTAACTTTTTAATTTTTGACTGATTGTGGTCTTTAGAATTTTTCGTTAAATTGATGTTAATTTCATATAACTTATGATACTCGTAAAAACACGGCGAATCCATTGTCAATTTTATCATTGCTTTAGGAGTCTGGGGAGCATACAATTTTCTAAACTATTATCTGGATATATGAAATTTTCTTGATTAAGCCATGATTAAGTTTAAACGTGGTTGGACTCTTCCAACAAAAAATCCGGATAATAGTTTCGAATGTGTAGTGCTTGCGAATGTTTTAGTTCAGCTGTTTGTTTATGTAAGTTTATATTTTTGTGATTTTTAAATTCTTTCTCATGTGCGTTGATTTCATGTAGATTATGATAGTCACAAAAACTCGACGAATTGATTAAGGTCTCATTTAATGTAATGAGGGAGGGAGGGAGAGAGGGAGGGAGAACATAGAACCGGACATACATAAATTTAAGTCAAAAGCACTACCCTCCTTTCGAGTTCTGCCGCAGTTGGGTAAACAAATTAAAATTACTCATTTTTTACTTTTCACTGCCTCATTGGTCCAGCCGTTAAGACGCTTACCTTCCAATTCAGAGATTGTGGGTTCGATTCCCACTGGGGGCCGCCGCACATTTGTACAAAAATCGCACCCTTGCAAGAACAACGTGATATTTCGAAGAAAAAAATTTTTTATTCATAGAATTTTTTTTAACGCGAAAATCTACTCCTAAAACGCCGGAATAAATAATCTCTTTTGGCCATTACTTTGAAAACCTTAAAACAACGCTCTCATGTAAAGGAAGGGTTCTGAAATAACACGTTGTTCTTGCAAGTACGCAAAATGGCCTCAGTCGGTGTGTTTTTCGATGTTTGTAATGTATTTTCTTGTACTCGGGCCAGGTCAAGTGATTGTGTAGTGTAGATGTATTTATTAAAATTAAAAAAAGAAAAAAATAGTCTTTCCCACCAGTGTGACAGCGTCCTAACTCATACAGATATCACTCCTGAAGCGTGGTTACATCTCGAACTTCTGCTCGAGTAAATTGTATTACTGGCGCCAATGTCTCCCTGTTACTCCCAACTTTGTTGTCGCGTGTGGATCGTGGCCGACCTAGTTCGAGATTCGGTTCGCAGGGATGAACGATGCAGTTCGCTTTGATATTGGTCTCGGACGTGGCTTCGGGGCCTTGTTATGAAATAGGCTATTTGACAGTGTGAAAACATAAAATGTGTAGACATGAAAAAGGATAACATTGACATTGTATAAAACCCATATTTTTATTGATATTATTTATAATTTTACATATCGTTGACATTACTGCCTGTGACTATCATAAAATTAATTTATTTAATATATTAATTGACATTGCTTGCGACTATCATTACATGATTATATGAATGATTGTAATTACTGTTTAATTTATTTTGAATGATGAATTGTAAAAAAAATTAATTTTAAAAATTATTAATATTTGCATGCCTAGAATAGGTAAAATATGTTGGAAACACTATTTGAACATAACATCAAAAATGATACGCAAATAAATGTCTTGTATCTTGTGAAAAAAACAGTATTATTTATACGTATTCTTAAAAATTATGTGTCTTAAAACCACTTTAAGGCATTTTAACTAAACAAAACAGTTATGATTTGTAAAAAACACCAAATAAAATTTGATAATTCGTATCTGCCGCCGTTGTATCGAAAACGGCCTAGGTTGGCTGATTCTACGATGACGACGTCACATGCTAGTAAAAATGGCGTCTGTCATTCATTCTTTATTACGTTCATTGGTTGGTTTACCAAGAAGTGACGTCATAATCCTGTGAGACGCCATATTGCCTAAGGTAGCGTTTTGGAGGCTTATTTGAAAAGTAAATTTTTCTTTGCCTTCTTTAGAAGAAATACACAAAAGAATACAAAATGACCACTTTCTGAGGACTCTATGAACACCAATATGAGATAGCTTTCAAAAATCTGTCAAATAGCCTATTACCAACATTCAATTATTTCGTTTTTGTTTCGTTGTTTCATTCAACATATTTTGTTTTGCCTTTGTACATGTTGTTTGTATGTAATGTTCTGTTCAATGTCTCGTGTGCAATAAAGTATATCGTCGTCGCTGCGATTGCCAATTCCGATAATGTGCATTTTCTTGATTTATTTTTTCTTCCATATTCGTGCTCAATACCTACATGCTATGATATGGGGTTATTTTTTTCATAAGACGATTTCGATATTTTGAACGTGATATTGTAAATAAAATATTCACTTACAGCTTTTTGTTTTTGAATAAAACAGTTGTCTATACTGAAAAGTAATTAAAATGCACATTATCGGAAGTGGCAATCGCAATGACGATTTACAAGTTGTTTTCACACTTGACGGTATAATCTCAAAAAATAAGTTTTTTTGTTTCTTTAAGTTTTTTAATTAGTTTTTTGGTACATTGCTTTTATTTATGTTAATAAAAATAAGTAACAATTTGTAAATTGTTTTTTATTTTATAGTGAGTATGCTTCTATGCTGGACTGTATTACGGTGAATCTGCAGTACGACCGATCTGAAACACGACAAGTCCAGAACAAATCGTTTTTAGTACCAAAGTATTTTGAAATCGGTGTTTTTTTTTTATTATTTTTTATCGTATTTTTTTTTCTTATCTAGTATACAGATTTTTATTGAAAAAGGTTGATTAATATACCTACTAGAAGTATTATTTAAAAAACTTCGCAAAGCACGTTAAGCAGAGTTGGTGCCGGCTGCCGGCGAAAGATAACAGTCGTTAAGCCAAGTCAGAGGCCTTAGGCCGGCCTGAAAATTTCCGACAGTAAGACCAGCCACTAGTCTCACAAACCTCCACCAACCCGGACTTGGCCCCCGTGGTAGTGTATGGGCTATACCTTCCTCAGGGAAGAGACCCGTGCCCCTCGGTGGGGACATAATTGGTTGATGATGATTGACCAATGATATGGTTCCCTAAGACCGAATGCTCGCATCTGATTGGTCAAGTTCCACTCGTGGAATAGTGATCAATTCTTATCCACGCTTTGGGCACACGTGATGGAATCCCACTCGCGGTGCGCGTGACACAATCGAACGCCGATCACTCAACCCCTCTATAAATAATCTAATGCGGCTGCCATCACCAAAATAACGCGCCAGGTGTAACGCGGAAGCCACCGTGCTGCAGCTCTGAGTCAGAGAAACAGGAGATGCGCTCTGACAGACTTTGGTCCGTTTTCTGATTTGAGAGTTTTCCTAAGTAATAGTCTCCTTAAATTTCTCAAAAACGAGTGTGACGGAGCGTTACTTAAGTAGTTACTTAGCGAAATTCTCAATTCAGAAACGGGACCTTTGAGAGGTATTCTCTCGCTTCTTACATAAATTCTTACTTACGACCTCTGCGGCGTAGTGGTTGGGGTATTTGCCTAACATGCGGGAGGTTCCGGGTTCAAACTCCGGCTGGGGACAAAAAAACCTCAGGTCTTGGATGTTTAAATGTGTCTGACGGTGCTGTTTCTGGTTCCCACGACACAGGGTATCCTAGTGTGGGGCCAGAAGCAATGTATGGGTCTGTATGTAAATATTTATTAAATGTTTATACACATACAAGCGCCCTAGGATGTTTGGTTACAATTCAATGAACATAGCGTAGTAGATTCTTTCTAATCTTTAATTAATTTTAGGTCAATCGGCTTTGCGAGATTGAATTGTCATAGTTCTATTCATTAGCGCGGAAGAGTGCAAGTCTGTAAGTTGCGTTACTATTAAATAGCGTGATAGTAGTAAGGCGATAGTTGTTTCATTGACACGAGAGATGGTCTACTAACCAATCGCATTAAATAGTATTACGCGTGCAACTAAACTCGGTGCCTCGCGCAATTCAACGTTATTCGTGACAGATACCCATTTGATGACGACCTCCGTGGCGCAGTGGTTAGCGCATCTGCCTACCATGCGAGAGGTTCCGAGTTCGAATCCCGGCTGGGGACAAAAAAAAGAAACCCAGGTCTTGGATGTTTACATGTTTGTGACGTCGCTGTTTCTGGGTCCCACGACACAGGGTATCCTAGTGTGGGTCCAGAAGCAATGTATGTGCCTGTATGTAAATGTTATGTTTTGTTACTTTATTTAGTTTGCACTGCTTAAATTGCACCATTGGCTCGGCATCTTTGCTTGCTTTGATTGCTTTGCAGACTACCAAATAGAGGCAAGTAACAACTATTGTCCATCTTATGTCATTCCATTGTATTCTCTAACGTTAAAAGTATTTCCGTAGTCGTCCCTTCCTTAGTGTGAGATTTTCGACTTCACAATGAACATCGGATTCGGTATTGACACTATCAACAATACATTATTTGATATGCTCGATTAAAACAAAAACTTCGAAATGTTTCGGAAAATGTATCTCTTTTAATCATTTACTAGTTATCACCAATTTTTAACGGATAAAACATAAAAAGAGTGCTCTGAAATGTGACGTCATAAGCAAGTATTTTCATACAAAATTCCGTTTTAAAAGTAACTCATTCGACATTTTGTCAAATACCCAATTGTCATAATAAATCACGCATTGAAACAGCCCCAGGTGTCTTCCCCGGGGCCTCGATTCTGTTAGAGCATTATAGTACGATGACGGACATACGGTCGGGTCACGTGACGTTCTTTTTCATACCATTCACGTCTAGATGGTGTGATATGTGTGCGCGCGTAGACTTAAAGCGGTAACGAAACTAATCCGCAACGTCCATGCAGTTGTTACTGTATTACAACGCATTAACATAATCTAGGTCCAGGACACCTGTCCCCGTCATTCTTGACAGTAATTGTGGCAATACTAATGCGTTTGCGTTGACGACGACTTCGCGGTGACATGCCAATTCAAGAGACACTTTCGGAACAAGATAGTAACATCGTAGACTAATTTAGAGCGTTACAAATTATATAATTGATATACCTAAGTATGCTTTTAAATTTATTTAGTTACTTTTTTTTGCATGGCTACGAACTCTTTCCTTTACCTCCTGCGGATGACTGGTAGAAAATGCTTATGACATTAAGCCTGCTACTACTATTTGAAAAAAATATGTAAGTACATTTAAAGTATCAATAAATAAATAAATAAAATATGTGTATAACATCAAACTCTTACGTCTTGTAAAGAACAAGAAAAAAAATTACTGAAGCTGAAATTTGATTGAAAATTGTAAGAAGTTTCTATGAAAAAAAATACGAGGCTATTTATAAGCCTTATAACTTAACATAAACATTTACAAATAGGTACATACATTGCATCAGGCCCCAGACTAGGACACCATGTGCCGTGGGAACTGGAAACAGCGACATCACAAACATGTAAACGTCCAAGACCTCAGGGTTTGTTTTGTCTCCCCCGGCTGGAGACAAAAAAACCGATTCAAACCCGGGACCTCTCGCATGGTAGGATGGTAGGCATGGGCTAACCGCTGCACCACGGAGGTCGTAAAGAGCAATTCAACTCCATATTAAAAGTTTAAGAGGAGCCGGTTTTTGAACCAAAACTTTTGTAAGCACTGCACTTCATCATCAACCCATTATGCCCTCACCGGCGGGCACGGGTCTCTTCCCTGAGGAAGGTATAGGCCATACTCCACCACGGGGGCCAAGTCCGGATTGGTGGAGGCTTGTAAGACTAGTGGCTGGTCTTACTGCCATAAGTTCTCAAGCCGCCCTAAGGCCTCTGACTTGGCTTAACGACTGCCATCTACCGACGGCAGCCGCCACCAACTGCTTAATGTGCCTTGTGAAGCACGAAACCGCTCCGAAAATGCCACTGGCGTTAGTCATAGACAGTGACCCATCCAGGGACTGAACGCGTCGTATGTTGCTTAACATTAGTGATCGTTTAAGATCACTCAGGCAGCCCAGGCTACGAGCGATTGGAGCGATTTGACTTTTTGTCGTGGAAATCGATTTATATTGATAGGACGGAAAGAGCAAAAAGAAAAGCTAAAGAAGGTATGTCGTACAAATCACTAAAAATGTAGAGCATCGTACACATGTGCTTGCTTCAGAGTATACATAACGCGCGTTGTATCTGATACAGAGTCACCAACATCAGTATTCAATATCGGTCTACCCGCTATCTCGAGGAAAGCTCGGATCGGCACACGATGTAGAGATATTACAGAAGTTTCAGTCCGTTCTCCCCTCAGGCCTAAGGCCTACAACAGTTTTTCTTTCACAGCTTAGTTAGTTATTCACAGAGTAATGGTTGGTCATACAGCTGTGGTCTATATCATCTTCATAATTCGATTCAAAGTGCTGTAGCAATACCGACTCGCTGGCCGGCCTAACGGAATGCTCCGTAGTGGACCCGCCGGCGGGTCCTCGGGGCTTGAGGGTTTAAGACTGATAAGAGTATTCTGATTTGGGAAATTTAACAAGAAATTTGCATGTATGTACATGAATGTACGTACACAAACAAACAAACTCACGCGTGACCTGCAGAGGGGTAGGCAGAGACCAGGGACTGCCGCTTGCCACGATCCTGACACAACTTTTGCTTCTTCCACATTAATTAGTCGTTGCACGTACGCCGGTTTCGGGTACTTCTTATCTTGCCTTTTGCTAAAACATCCCTTATTCAGTGGAACTATGTCCGCTTGGGGCGTCGCTTATCGGCCCTTCCACTCACATGCGCAACGGCTAGCCGCATCTGCCTACCATCCGAGAGGCCCCGGGTTCGATTCCCGGCTGGGAACAAAAAAAAAAGAAACCCAGTTCGTGGATGTTTACATGTTTGTGATGTCGCTGTTTCTGGTTCCCACGACACAGGGTATCCTAGGGGCAAGAAACAATGTATGTGCCTGTACGTAAATGTTAAAAAAATATGTATTTATAATTCGATGTTAAATAATAGTAATACTATCCCCCACACAATACAATCACTTGAACTGGTCCCAAACTAGGATACCCTGAGCTAAGGTAACCAGGCAAGGACATTACAAACATCGAATAACACCCAGACTGTGGACATTGTACAATTTTAAAAAAGGCACAAAAAGTAACATAACACTTACATACAGGCACATACATTGCTCCTAGCCCCACACTAGGATACCCTGTGTCGTGGGAACCAGAAACAGCGACGCCAATGTAAACATCCAAGACCTGGGTTTCTTTTTTGACACTGATTCATCATCAAACCATTATGTCCCCACCGAGGGGCATGGGTCTCATCCCTGAGGAAGGTATAGGCCATACTCCACCACGGGGGCCAAGTCCGGATTGGTGGAGACTTGTAAGACTAGTGGCCGGTCTTACTGACAGAAGTTTTCAAGTTGCCCTAAGACCTCTGACAAGTGCCGTCTTTATTCACTGTCATTCACTTTAGTCACTGATTAAACAAGCAAAATCCACGTGTCACTTCTGCTCTCCTTCTTTTACGGTCTATAGGTAAGGGGAGCGCGGAAAACGACTATTCAATGGGACTCGATTTAGATAATACATGTCTCCGAGTCTGTGCCGTCGACTCACATACAGAATTGAGCATCGCGACTTCAGAGCATTCTTGTTGCAAGGCGTAACCCAATTTGGAAAGGCACCTCTTTTTTAATAATTACCTACTGGATGAAATTTTCTTCAATTTTCCTCTGTATCGATATTTCATCATTATCATCATCATCATCATTCAGCCATGGATTTTCAAAAAGACCGGTTGGAAGTGGCTTGCATCCAGCGTCTCTCTGGCACTTGTATGAGATCGTCTATCCATCTTGTCGTCGACATAGCCCACCGGATGAATAAATTGAAATGGCAGTGGGCGGGGCACATAGCACGAAGAACTGATGGCCGATGGGGCCGAAAGGTCTTGAATGGATACCACCCATCGGCAAGTGCAGCGTAGGACGATCGATATTTCACCAATAGATATTTCTCCTAAATGTTTGCCCAGGTAACTATAATAATAAATAATAAAAAATAAAAATATTTTTATTTCGATACCAAAATTATTCATTACACATTGTGGTGGGGACATCCTATTAAGTGTGTAAACACTTGTGCTAGGAAACCCCGCTCTTCAC
The DNA here is from genome assembly GCA_947310845.1 of Yponomeuta plumbellus. Classification (NCBI taxonomy): domain Eukaryota; kingdom Metazoa; phylum Arthropoda; class Insecta; order Lepidoptera; family Yponomeutidae; genus Yponomeuta; species Yponomeuta plumbellus. The sequence goes on from OX371203.1 coordinate 3,383,611, forward strand.
TTAATACATTGGTATTAACTTAGGTATAATCGTTTACTTATAGTTATGGTAAGGTACATGCGTGATGCGTATAATACATATTTTAATATTGATTACAATTAGTAGCTGACACCTACTTGTTTCATTCATGTCTTCTCTTTTATTAGAAATAGTTTAAACTGAATGTAAATTTAACCATTTTTACTATCAGTAAAGATTTATTATTATTATTATTATTATAATTTAAATATATCTATTTGACAAGATTTTCAAATATTTAATTAATTTAAGTATAAAAAGATAAATCATGTATCAATTCGCAAGAGATTTCCAATTCTTTCGCGATTAGCTATAACTATTAATAAATGGACAATATAGTTTATAATTTAAATTTTTATTACAATATTTTTATTATTTCAATTTTCTAATCATTAGTATTATTAAGTAAAATTGGAATAGATAATTAACTTAATTAAATGCGCATCTCGGTTTGTGTGTGTGTGTGTGTGTGTGTGTGTGTGTGTGTGTGTGTGTACGTGTGTGTGACGTCTATGACGAACTATAACGTCTCTGTCTCAAAACCAAAGAACTTATTAGACCTTAGAGCAGAATGGATAACAGAATACAAACCTATGACACCTGTGACGCGTTATGACGTCACAACCAACATGCATTGGTGACATTGACATGTTTACTTCGCAACGCTATTATTAGAAAGATGATTTTTACATCGAAAATACTCGATAATCCGAATTTTCCGCCTATAAGTTGTCGAATCGGATCGACTAATTTTTTACCCTCTTCAAATTGCTCCTCCACCCAACACAATCACTCGACCTGCTCTTGTTTTACGGAATTTTCTATAAAAATACTCTATTGGGTTAAGCTTTAGGCAACTCCAAAGTGTCAAAATACTAGTCAGTTCAGAGAAGGTTCAATCAGACGTTGGAGGAATCTCATAATTGCACTCCTGGACCCGATTAGGATACTATGAGCTGTGGTAGCCAGGCAAAAACATCAAGAATATGGAAATACACACCGTTGTATAATAGTTGAATACACTACACGAATTACACATCTTGAAGCCAACAAACTTGTGTAACACAACCGCAGACATGCATTGTTTACTAAAGCTGTCCGCGACACAGGCTCGGCCTAGTGCGGCAGCGAAAGTCAGTCCATATTAACACCTCCGTCCGCATGCCTACGACTGTGCGGTGACTCGCTTGCTCGATCGGTGCAAAACAAAATATTATGTAAGCTACCTGCCACCCGCGACACAGGCTGCGCCTAGTGTGGGAGGCGCTATGATACTAATGTCAATATTCCTTTTCTTACAATAAACGATTTTTTATTATTTTATTTATTTGCAAAAATTTGCAAAATCTATGTATACCTATAGTTCTACCGAAACATACGTGCGTGCATGCAACGACTAAGGAATGTCGATGAAGCGAAAGCAATTTGTCAGGATCGTGGCAGGTGGCAGTCCCTGGACTCTGCCTACCTCTCTGCGATACAGGCGTGAGCTTATGTATGTATCAATGTATGTATATAGTTCTACGACCCCAAATGGCATAGGGAATAAAGGGCAAAGGGACTAAGACAATTCAAAGTCAATTGCGAGAAAAAGTCGTTCCACCAAAAAGTTAGTAATTCTGCATTCAAAGATTTTCTAAAAAATACTTGCCTCGTCTTGGAATCGAACCGACTTAAAGGTTAAAAAAATACCCCTACTTTTATGATGCCAATCGAAAGAATGGCTAAAAAATTATAATTCTTCTTAAGTAACATAGTATTTTAAAAGAAAGGAACAGCGTGAAATTATTTTTAATTACATGAAACTGCCGTAATCAATTAAGTGGATACTTTTTTGTAATTATTTTTGTATTTCTTTGCGTAAGATAGGAGGGATCACATTTTGAGCAATAATCAACTAATTTACAAAAAAGTACCCACTTAATTGACTACTGCAGTTTCATGTATGTTTTTAATTTGATTAAAATTATTAATTTCACGCTGTTACTTTCTGTTGAAATACTATGTTACTTAAAAAGAGTTATTATTTTTGGTCATTCTTTCGATTGGCATCATAAAAGTAGGGGTGATTTTTTTCTACATTTAAGTCTGTTCGATTCCCAGACGAATAACTACTAACTTTTAAAAATAACATAAAGTCTTCTTTCAGCAAAATACCCTATCTACGATACTTAAGGTACATTCCCTTCATGTCCCATAACTTTGGGACGCCCTGTATACTAATCCGTTAACCACGCTAACATAGTCACAGGCACTTCCGGTCATTTATGAAAGTCAAGTCTCTAACTTCCGTTCCCAGATGCAAACTTGCTACCAATGCTAACCTAAACGTATGTGAAAACTTGTTTCCCTAGGCACTGTTGTCCCAAATTATAACAAGCATTGGCCGAGCAGTCGGCTGCAAGTTTTCAATGCGTATAATGAACTATGGGATTCAGAGCACGACCCGAGCGAGGGATGTTGGCACAATGTAGTTGCGGCATTGAGGTACGAATAGAAACGTAAACCAATGCCATTGCGAGCATTATCATTAAATTAATCTTATAATTAACTTATTTCAAAAGTATTATGTGCAGTCGACAGCACGTCAACCTTCACATTTTAGTTGCAAAGTCGCCCGTAATCCAACGGGGTAGAGTGCATGGGTTTTTAGGATGATGTGTCATCGACTGTACATCAGTGAAGTCAAAGTATAGGTCTGTTATCTAAAGCTGGCACGTTCACAGTACTCACACTTATGCAATTTCACTATACAGGATGTTTAAAAATATATCGCGGGCTTCATATCATAGGGGCGTATGCCCAAACACCTACTTTTCAGGAGAGACAAAAAACTTAATAACATCGTACGTAATGAAGTTATCGTGCTAAAACTTGGCATACAGCTTAACAAGGCGACTTTGATTTGTGCCCTAACATCATTATTATCTATCTAAGCTCCAAGATCAGTTTCTGGTATTTACCCCCATGGACTTGTCAAAAAACACTCAATTTAGTCTTATTATGATCATAAAGTGCATACGAAAAATAGGCGTATAAAATCACTTTTTATTTTGATAACTTATACCATCACGAAGGCCTCTGGTAATATAATGTTTTATCTACATTCATCTCACAGTAACATTCGTCCCAAAATATTATTATTTTCATATTTTTCAAATTTTATACGTCCGTATGATTTGGCACAAATATTTGACTTGGGCCACTTTAAGAACATTTTATACAGCTGTGAGAATATGTTTTAAATGATTTAAGAGAGAAAATAGTAAAAGTAAAACACGATAGACGTCTTGGGTATTTATTGTAAGGTATTACAAATATGATTATATTATCAATGTGAGATAAGAATGAACATGATTGTTACTGCTGCCCCTATGCACCTATCTGTTTCAACAAAAAGTCGTTGTTATAATAGATATGCCTTTCGATTTTTAATCAATAACTGAAAATATAATTGTTCAAAAAATAAGAAAAAAATACAGAAGATGCCAACCCCAAATAGGAATCGAATGACATAATAAAAAAAAATGCATTTTTGGGCATACGCCCCTATGATATGAAGCCCGCGATATGATTTTGATTCAAAATGGGACTCTAGTTTAAGTGTAGACTAGAGTTAGGTTTTAGTAAGAGAGGTGCGTTGTAGATAAATAAATACAGATATATGGGTTACTTGTCATAACATATTTTTAGCAAATTCGAGCGAAAAGTATTAAAAACAAGGTGGAATCAATGGTCACAAAATAGTTTTAAATTTCAATAAATTTTCACATGAACAAAAAAATTATTTCACCTAAGAAAATCTTTACCAAACCAGAAAATAATTATCCCAGAAATCCTCAACAATTTAATTATAATTTAATTATGTAACAAAGGGTAACGGACGCTCAGTGGTCAGTTACTGGATGAATTACCCTACCTTTTTTTCTAATCGCTTGCCACAGATAAAAACTTTATTACTGTTCTGTAATTTCATCAACTGGAAGGAATCTGTGATCAACTGAGCAACATCATTCCGTTTCTATTGTGGTTACGCGAATTTTCTGTTCTCCTATTCTTCTTCTTTTTCTTCAACGTTTTTTCCATGATTTTAGCACCAGTAGCAGTTGTTCGAAGTCCAATCACAATCAAATGCAAGAACCAAAAGAAAAGAGGAAAGACCACAGAATAAACTGGCAATTCCCATTATAAAAACAAAAACCCTCTCTTCAAAATGCCATCTACTGACTAATGAGCCGTTTTAAGAAGAAAAACTGTTGACGTCATAGAGTGCCACAAGTGAGTCCTGGCACAAGCCTTTGGCGGGAAATTTAAAAATCTTTTAGTTGATAACCCTGCATCTATATGCCATAAACCATCTTGATACTTTTGCTTAAGTTTATTATTTGTTTAATTAGTTTGGAGTCTCCAATGAATTTTGTCCAAACATAAATAAATATAAGCAAAACGAAAACATTAACTACATCAAAACCAACATTTCCACTCCACCAAAAACAGGGATAATAAAGATGCACCACATAAACTTATAAATATTAATGCTGAACCATAATCAAAATCTGATTCATATCTTTTTTCTCCAACATCTTTGAGTTCTTTGACTAAGTCTTCGATCTGACGTTTAAAATTTTCGTCATCCGACAGACCTTACAGCAAGAAATAATTCATGTTTGTTTTAAAACATTATTACTCGTATGTATATACTAAAACATAGGTAAAATTATGTTGAATAGAAACAAAAGTTCTTGTTTAAATCTAGGACGAGTATCAAAATGTTTGGGCTGTACTACTTGCAGCTGAAATACCTAAGTTTGACAGTCAGAGTGTGGCCATATGAAGAATTCGAAATAAATCCCGTCCCAGGACTCGCTTGTCAGACTCTAGTAACTTTTATTCAGCTCACTGAGACCTATTCGATGATGTATCACACATGGATATTGGACTGAGGTCCAAAATTGCATTCCTTTGACAGCCATTCGTTTTTTTTTTAGTTCTTCTGAAAGCGGCTCATTTGGAACTACTTTTCTTAGCTGTCAGAAAAATCCCTCATTGAAACGCACATACGGTTGAATACCAAAAAGATCACGCTGTATATATAAACAGTAGTAAAAGTAAAACTATAACTGTCCCCTTCACACTCATAAGCTAGACCGCGCGCAAGAGAGACGGGCAGACTTTTCATGATGCGCATGCAGTACACGTCACGCCGCGCGCTATTCACAGACACTACACAAGCGCAACGTGTAAATGTGTTGAACGTGCCAGCTTTACTTAACTGACCCTAGCTATAGGTAACTGCGAAGGAAAATCAAATTCAAATATTTTTTACACAATAAAAACAAAATATTTACTTTGTGAACGTCATAGTTGTTAGATTATAGAGAAAATAGGAATTACATTACTTTTTTTTCACATTCGAAAATTCTAACCGATGATGTAGACATTGCTCATACTGAGTGCGTATACTGAGTTTTGTCGTTCACTTTCGATAGCGAGAGCGTTTGCGTTTCGCATAGGAGTGACAAAGCGCGCCACATAGTTGTCTCTTTGTCACTCCTATGCAAATCGCAAACGCTCTCACTATCGAGAGTGAATGACAAAACTCAGTATACGCACTCAGATTTTCACCATTAAATTCACTTTTTGTTGTCTAAAGTATGTAATCAGATTGTTTATTCTCGTCGTATACGCATTATTTACACCGAAAACGCCCTGAAAACTGATAAAACCAACTAAAGTAAAGGACTAGACGAAACCAGCCTGGCGACCAATGTATGATTTATGGTTATCCACGATATGACACAATACGTACCATGTCATAGAGCTAGGTACAAAAATACATTAATTATTTTTGACTAAAACATCGTAAACACCACATATTATTTACTTAATTCCGGATATACTAAAGTCAAAGTCAAAGTCAAATATTTCATTTATAGTACAAACAAAATGTTTACTTTATGAACGTCAAAGTTGTTAGTTTCACAATTAATAATGGAGACATAACAAACTTTCAAACTTAAAAAAAAACTTTGCATGTGTGAACACTTGATTTTAAATTTACTTTGTACAGTTACGTACATCTGTAAACTTTTAAATTCAAACATACTTACATAAAATTCCTCTATAATACGAAATAGTTAAAAAACGTTTAAATTGGTACAAAGGCACAGATGGAATTTGCAATCAAGCAACTCGTGCAACCCACTTACAGTATTTCGAAACAAATGACATCGCCTGCGCGCTTTACGTATGCGGTGGAAAAAGCCAGTTGCGAATGCGCGCTCACATCCTATAAACATGTCCCGAAATTTATAACCTTTTCATTAGAATATATTAACAATTTTCTTAAATTAACAATAAAACATTATTATTTCCCCGCTCCCCAAACAAACATGGCATTCGTGGTTAACGGAAACGCGACGCGAACCACGGGTGTAAAATCATAGGGGCTACCGTCCGGACGACGCTGGATGGTCCCCCTATATACTTTATTCGAAATTATTGAAAGTTTTGCTCTACCTACCCGTCCGAGATACAGACGTTAATCTATTCTATGTAAAAATTAAAAATGGAAAAAATATTTATTTAAAGTAATGGTTATAAAGACTTAAATTAATGGTTATAAAGACATAAAGACTTTTTGTGCTTATATTATTCTTAAAGAAAAACATAACAAAAGACGTAATTTTATGTGACTACTATTATAACTAGACTATCGAGTAGCCTGTATTTATGGTTAGTAGGCCCGTGCTGTAGATAAATCACAAGGCTGTTTGCATTTACTTTTGCAGTGAAATACCTCATCATTATCATTATCATTCAGCCACAAGGAATCTACTGCTGGATATAGGAAACCTCCATGGATTTCCAAAAAAGACTGGTTGGAAGCGGCTTTCATCCAGCGTCTTCCTGCCACCTGGATGAGATCCTCTGTTCATCTTGTGGCTGGTCGAAACATAATTATCTACACCTTAAAAGAAAAATAGATAAATCAGTCCCAATTTAAAGCTGACTGTGCGATTTTAAGACGTCCAAGTAACTTGCTACAAACACAAAAGCGTAGCACAAAGAATGTGAAGCAACACAATTACCGAGGAAGCAGCCACGTTTTAATAAGAAAGTGCCGACAAATTTAAAGGAGAATTGCAAGTAACTGCAACGTGGGCTCAAGAAAGGAAACTAAAAATTAAAACGTTCGTAACAAAAACAAGTCAACAAAAACTTTCGTAACCACTAGACATTACATAGACAGTTTAGCAAAAAGGTTCCAACCCAAAACATGGTAATTTTTTAGTTAAATATACCAAAATGATCACTATGCCCTATATTTTAAGAATCAAGGACTTTCATAGCGATCCGACGAGTATGTGCCAAGTTATGCACATGGTAGTCCAACTACATGTATGGAGAGCGTAAATCAGCTAAAACCTAAATACTCAAATATCTCAAAACCCACTTTGTGTGGGTTGGAACCTTTTTGCTAAACTTCGTCCACCTATTATTAACTTTATTTCGAATAAGCTTACTTGACTTTTTGTCGGAAGAGTCCGACCAGATTTTATAGACCAGTCCGAATAGATTTCGCGATCACTAAAAATGTGAGATTGTGTGAGTGCGAGCAAGACAGCAGGATCTCGATTCTGTTAGTGGATTACAGTACGATGACAGATAGGTACCTACACGGTGCGGCCGCGCGACGTGTTTTTGCATACCACTGACGCCTGGATTGTTTAACATGTGTGCGCGCGAAGACTTGAAGCGGCAATGAAACTACATTGCTATGTTCATGGAGTTGTTATTGTACTACGATAGGTCCAAGTGTAAGTACAATGCATTAACAGAATCTTGGTCCAAGTTGAAGGGCCAAACCAAACCAAAGCAAAGGTTGACTGGTAGGAAATGCTATTTGGCATTAAGTAACATACGGCGCGTTCAGTTCATGGATGGGTCGCCGTCCATGACTAACGCCAGTGGCATTTTTCCGAGCGGTTCCGTGCTTCGCAAGTCACGTTAAGCAGTTGGTGCCGTCTGCCGTCGATAGATGGCAGTCGTTAAGCCAAGTCAGAGGCCTTAGGGCGGCTTCAGAACTTCTGACAGTAAGACCAGCCAATAGTCTTACAAGCCTCCACCAATCCGGACTTGGCCCCGTGGTGAAGTATGGCCCATACCTTCCTCAGGGAAGAGATCCGTGCCCCTTGGTGGGAACATAATGAATGAATGAAAACGTTTATTTCGGACCATAGAATACATATAACTTAACCTAGCCTTAAAAATATCGATGAGACAATTGAAAATTTAATTGAAAAACATAATTGATTGGTTGGTTAGTCGACTGATCAGCTGAATATATACTAGTTAGTTAATCAATCACCCAACCAATCAACCAATAGGTATGCATCTTCTCAAAATGACGCCACATAGGGCAGTCTGGCCTGTCAGCCAATACTCGTAGGTTACCGCTGGGGCTAATGATAATGGGTTGATGATGATGATTGAGTACGCCTTTGTAGCAAACGTGTGTTTTGCGCATTAAAGAATTTAATAATAATAAAGGGCAGTCGGGTAAAACAGAGGGAAAAACAAACGTATATTTACTGTCAATGTCACACATTGCAACGCTGGTTCCCAGCATCGTTAAATCCAACTGTGAGGTTGTAAAAGTTTTATAAGCGCTGTGTTTTTGTCAGTAACGGCTTAGAACTAGTACGCCTGCGGTACCTTGAGTAGCAACAAAATGCTTTACCTGATATTTGCTCATAATATTTGCTTTTTTGGCAAGCAGAGGTCGAAATGTGCATTTGGTACTGACACACGTGGTCATTAGTAGCACGAAAACTTGCTTATATTGAGCAAGTGCGTGCAAGCATGCTTTCGTGCTACTAATGAGCACGTGTGTCGGTACCATAAAGCACTTGCTCAGTATAAGCAAGCTTTCGTGCTACTAATGAGCACGTGTGTCGGTACCATAAAGCACTTGCTCAATATAAGCAAGCTTTCGTGCTACTAATGAGCACGTGTGTCAGTACACACGTGCTCATTAGTAGCTTTAAGTGCTTTACTCCCAGGCCCGTATTACAGAATCGTACTCAAGCACTGATCTCTGCTTAAAACTAGACTTAAGTATCGATTTGATTTTAGAACGTTACTTGAGTTGACACTTTCGAATCGCAACTCAACTGAGTAAACGCTAATTCGAGAACGATGCTTGAGTAGCGATCTCTACTTAAGTGAAGATCAAATCTGTATTTACTCAAGCGTGGTTCCGACCACGCTTGAGCATCGATTTTCCTTATGAATTGTTTTGTTTCGTGATTATTGCAATATTATTACAAAATGAATATACTCAAAAGTATTGACTATTAGGACGATATTATACAAGTTTATTTTCAAAATGCGGACATACTTCGACCAAATAGAGGATTTATTGGCAAAGGACGAAACCGACGTGTACCTATAGGGATTCCTACCTACCTAATGAATGTCGATGCAGGGAAAGTAATGAGACAGGATCGTGGCAAGTGGCAGTCCCTGGTCAGCCTATCCCTCTGGGATACGGTCATGAGTTTATGTGTATATAAAATTTTCGTGTCACCGTGTTAGTGCTCAATTGAAAAAAAAATAGTGTCTGGGAACCACTTTTCATCATCATCAGCCAACCCCTGCCCACTGCTGGGTAGGCTGTATAGGCTTTAGGTTCATTATATGCTATTTGCTGCGGTCTCTCCCCATTCGCATCCACGAGCCCTTTGACGACTTGTTCCCATTGTCCGACCATCGGGCCATCGGTCTACCCACTGACCGCTGTCCTGTTCTACGCTGTCACTGCCCTGGTCTCCCTGCCAGTGCAATCTTCCTGACAACTTTTGTTTTCTCAGGTTTTTAATTTTCAGTACATATCAGGTTTTAATTTTTTACCATTATTATAAATGACTATGACACTCTAACCGACCAGTTTTAGGAACCTGTATTTAATGAAAACACATAAGCCTTCCGGCAGCCGGCACCAACTGCACAACGTGCCTTGCAAAGCACATAACATGCTTTGCAAGGCACGTTGTGCGGTTGGTGCCGGCTGCCGTTGATAGATGGCCGTCGTTAAGCCAAGTCAGAGGCCTTAGGGCGGCTTGAAAACTTCTGACAGTAAGACCAGCCACTAGTCTTACAAACCTCCACCTATCCGGACTTGGCCCCCATGGTGGAGTATGGCCTATACCTTCCTCGGAGAAGAGACCTGTGCCTCTCGGTGGGGACATAATGGGTTGATGATGATGACATAAGCCTTAACATCAGTGTTCCACCTATGCATATTATAGACATTCTTTATCCTTATTTTAAGGATTTGTATAGATGTGAATCGCATAATAAAGTGATTCAAATTAGAATTCGTGGAAAATATTATCATCCCATTATTTCAACATGTTCTTATCAAGACAGGAGCTGTGTAGGGAAACTTCATGAGGGAATCCGAGTGCCTGAGATGTTCACACTCCTCAGTACTAGAAATCACCAGTCTGGTGTGGGTGCGCTTGGTAATTCTGCCCATACACTTTCATGGGGAAAAGTCAAGACACGGAATGTGGTCGAAAGAACTTATGGCAGCTGGAAACGGAGATTCCCTTGCCTACGCAGAGGTCTGGGTACGATTGGGCAGTGTCGAACATAATTTTTGCATGAACTGTGCTTTCACAAGTAATGCAACACCAGCAGAGGATGGCCAGATGGACAATGAAAGCATAAACATTCCGCTTCACTGCAGTGAAGTGCATTTTCCTCATTTTGTCACATTTATTGTTTCAAAATAGCGATTTCTAAACAAAAACAAAATATCCGACGAAGGTCACACACAACACAAGTAACTTTATTAGCGCTGACATTTGTTTCGTTCCGTTCTTCGTACAAACAGTGAGAAACGTGTAGTTACGTGTCACTTTCTGCAAATAATAAGTTTGCCACCTAAAACTAATAACTAAAAAAAACTTGAACACCTGTTTCATGAATAAATAAAACATATTTTAGTTTTCGTTGTAAATCTCACATAATTATCTAACTTTCGTCAGTATCGTTTTTTTTATAACATGCGTAGAACGGAACAAAAAAATTATACCGGTTTTTTCTTGTCATAGAAAACAAGCTTTGACCACAGACTATCTGATTACAGTTCACAATCTCTACTTAAGCAGTGATTGGCTGATCAACACTCAAGTACTGTTTAAAAATAAAGGGGCTGCTTGAGCATCGATTCAGTGCTCAAGTAATGATTGGGTGATCAGAGATCAAACTGTGCTTGAGGATCGTTCTGTAATACGGACCCCAATCTTTTCTGTATGTAGGCACAAAGACATTCAACAAACAGAATGTAAATTCTTTACGTTGAAATAAGTTTATGATTTCTTAAGACAGTAGTCACTGACAACAACAATGCAGTCTTAAGTGATCAAACCTTAAAAAAAAGGAAGACGGATAGATTAAAACATCGAATACAAAAATACAGAAAATATTGGGAGTAAAGCACTTGCTCAATAAAAGCATGCTTTCGTGCTACTAAGGATTATAGGTAGGTACGCTATACAATCAGGCGTAATGCCATCAGCGTTGTGGAGCAAATTCTGCTTACAATTAGCATAATTATAAGCAACTGGAGCCTTCCAGATAACTGTGGCGTGCAATATATGGATCCACAAGACGGCAATGCACTTTTCTGCAATGATCAGAAGCATCTATTTTTCACGTTCTGTGAAGTTTTTGCCCCGGGTTGCTTTGCAATTCATTTTAGATTAGACCAACTCAATAATAACTTTTGACCAGAAAAACTTTTCATTTCGGCGCGAACCAAAACTTCAACTTCAACCAGCGTTGCCAGACTGTGCTGCCAGAATTACCGTAAAATGTACCCCAAAATTACCGTACAAATTACCGTACCACATATGTAAGCGTACACACTGATTTTATGATGAGTTGCTATAAAAATGAGATAATTACTTATTTTCTATTAAACAGAAAACTAGTCGTAAATTACTTCGTAAGTTTTATTTCTTAAATAATAATGTAGTTTTATTCGGTAAAAGTAACTCAAAACTTTTTGCCAATGAAAGTGAATCTGCTTTACCACTACATACCTAGTTGGTTTACTGCCCCAATTTGATGATTCAGAGATATTTCTTACCCAAGAAAAAGCAGATTTTGTCATTATATTCAGATTTAGTTCGTTTTCAGTTTTAGTTTCGGATTCGGATCGTTCGTATACGTACAATCATTCATGAATGAAGAAAGAAAATAGCGGAAAAATTTCTTGAAAAAAGACAGTTTCATAGGGGTTTGTGGGGAGGGGGGGAGGAAGGGGGGGGGAGAGAGACGGGACCTCCCCCCTAAAATCTCTAGTCTAGGAAATGAATAGTTTAAAAGTTATGAAGGTTTTTATACCAGAAAAAGTCTTACTTGATAACTCTGTAAGATAAGATGAAGAAGAAGAAGCCTCCGGCTTTTCATATACACTCTAGGGAGGTAACCACAGACACTGCATGGAAGTTGGGTGCACTAAGTTGGGTTGTTACAAAAGAGAACATTCACGCAACCAGAACAGAAACGGAATGAAATCACAGAATGAAATGAATCATAGATAGAGGTGAGATGAATGAATGACAAACAACAAAATGGCGTCCGCGCGGCGCATCAGCAAGATTACGTTCCGTTTCAGTCATCCCAAATGCATTTTTGACATTAATCTCATACAAACTCAACAAAACACGTTCCATTTGAACTAAGTTTTTAAATATTAATTTGTTCCGTAATACATTCTATTCCCATTTCCTAGTCGTGAAAACCAAGCGAATGGTTCAAGCTAAATACCAGCAACCCCCAGTAAATAGCGTATAATTAAAATCAACTGGCTTCTTTTAAGTGCCAACCCCTCAGAATTACCGTACGTTTTTGGTACCACGATAGATTACCGTACAAGGCTTGAAAATACCGTACAAATACGGTAATTACCGTACGTCTGGCAACGCTGACTTCAACTGACATTACTCCTGTCATTAAAATATCTTTTCTTTTTTTTTTTTTTTTTTTTTTTCTTTTTAAACTGTAAACTAGCATGCTAGTCATCAATGTACTCTGTGCTAGTCGTGCTAGAAAAGTGTGTTTGACAGTTCGTATGGTTAAGTTAAAATGATCGACTGATTAGTAAATTTTTGGCTGATCTGCCCTCGGGAAACCCGATTTGATTTGATTGCTTGGTCAAATTAAATGCTTTGTCAATAAATCACAACTTTGAACAGCGCCCAAGAAACCGGCTGTTAGACTTTTTTCCCAGTAGGTATTATCTCATACTCCTACTGCGAACTTGTGATATTCTTAGTTGCAGACGACGTACTGTTCGTGACGCACTTTTTAGTCTGTGATAATAGATCCTATGAAATATGCAGTAGCACATACGACGGGCAAAGAGTCCGGCGCACAATCATCATCAACCCATTACGTCCCCACCGAGGGGCACGGGTCTCTTCCCTGAAGAAGGTATAGGCCGTACTCCACCACGGTGGCCAAGTCCGGATTGGTGGAGGCTTGTAAGACTAGTGGCTGGCCTTACTGTCAGAAGGTTTTAAGCCACCTTAATTATTAAGGCCTCTGACTTGGCTTAACGACTGCCATCTATCGACGGTAACCGGCACCAACTGCTTAACGTGCCTTGCGAAGCACGGAAGCGCTCGGAAAAATGCCACTAGCGTTAGTCATAGACGGTCACCCATCCATGGAGTGAACGCGCCCAATGTTGCTTAACCTTCGTGATCGTTTAAGATCACTCAGGCAGCCTAGGCTACGAGTGATTCGTAGTATGAGAAAAAATAAAACGATTGCTTCAACTCTTTATTTGCAACTCTTTAGTCTGCATTTTGCATTTGTTAGGGATGGATGTACGTAACTTAAACGATTTAACACATCGGCGTCAGAGAATACAAAACAGACCAGCAATTAATGATACTTCTATGGCAGAATATCTTGATAGACATATAAAAAGAAGTGCACGTTTATTACACTCCTGTTTTAGTATTGAATGGTTTGGCTGGACGCATGAACAACTTACTCTCTTCAACGGAACAGATGGAACAACTTTTTGCGCGCCATGTAGACTTTTCGTGCGCCGCAGACTCGATCGCACAAAAAGTGTGCCGTCTGCGCTACACCTTATTTTGACTCTTTCGAGTTGTCTGAATGCTTAACCCGATAGAGTGTAAGTTACGTAATATAAGGGCTGGTCGAGAGTTGAATCGACCACCTATAGTAGCCATTTCACTGAAAAGTAGCCTGATGTAAACAATTTGTGACCAAGCACGTTTTATGGCAGTTCATGAGTTTGCAGCACATACAGTCGACAGCACATCATCTTGTACCCCTATGCACTCTACCCCGTTGCATTACGGGTGACTTTGTAACTGAAATGTGACGGTTGACGTGCTGTCGACAGTACGTAATTTATATACCTATATAGTTCTTTTGTCAACCTGTGTTACAAAGGAGCTATGTTACATGGGTGGCATACTGCTAGGTCAGGGCAAGTATACTATAGTATAGTCAGGGCAAGTATAGTATAGTATAGTCAGGGCAAGTATAGTATAGTATAGTCAGGGCAAGTATACTATAGTATAGTCAGGGCAAGTATAGTATAGTATAGTCAGGGCAAGTATACTATAGTATAGGCAGGGCAAGTATAGTATAGTATAGTCAGGGCAAGTATACTATAGTATAGTCAGGGCAAGTATAGTATAGTATAGTCAGGGCAAGTAAGTTTAGTATAGATGGCTAGGCAAACGTCGTGTTTTTCAGACTGGCGGGTCTGAGAAAAACAACGTTATACATACAAAACCACAAAAACAATTTACAAAAAAAACCCGACAAATGCGAGTTATCTGCGAGACTCCGTATCTGCGATTTTTTATCTTTTCCTATCTTCAAAGATTTTTTTAATGATTTAATACATAATTATGTATAAGCAAGATTCATGAATTTTATTTAGCTTTCTAACTAGTCTATTAAATATGTCTTTTGTTTTGTCCTCTGAAAGAATGTTATAGTAAATTATGTAAATTTATGTATGTTATAAGTATGTAAAGGTTTATGTATGTATATTACTATTATGAATAAGTATTTATATATATGTGTTCTTATTTGCACCGACTACCCGTCTCTCTTTTCCTTTCCATCGTCGATTGCCTGGAAGAAATTGATTTAAGCAATAAGGCCGCCAAATGTTTTGTATCTTTTTATGTTTTGTATGTGTTTTCCTGCTACAATGAAGAATATTCTTATCTTATCTTATATTTATATACACCGGCCTCGTGGTGGATTATGGCCTATACCTTCCTCAGGGAAGAGACCCGTGCCTCTCGGTGGGGACATAATGGGTTGATGATGATGATGATGCTATTTTATATACCTACTTGTATTTGTATAGGACGTTATCACCTACTTACCTAATTTCATATTTCTGGATCAACGAAACAATTTTTGTTCCTTTTATTGTCGAAATATACGTTTTGCTGCATAAACGGTCGTATCCTTTTGTACGTTAAATTAGAAGTGTGAGATTTTCACAGCGTAGTAGGTATCTACTAAATGTCTAAAATACCATTTCGGGTAAAGGTGAAATTAATACTTGATAGTATTTTCTTCCAGCTAACCTATGTTCTTGTAGAGAGGGGATGATATAGCGCCAGAAGCAATTAAATTACACTTTATGTGCACTTTAAAGTAACACAAAACACGCATGACGTATGCTCATACTTTATTACTTACAGAAAAACGAATGAGACCCGGTACCAATTTTTCGGAAAAAGAAACAGTTTCGCTGCGAACCACACGCATTGCACCCTGGAATTATACCAATTTCGTAGAGCCGTCGAGTATCATCACCAACCCATTATATCCCCACCGAGGGGCACGGGTCTCTTCCCTGAGGAAGGTATAGGCCATACTCCACCACGGGGGCCAAGTCCGGATTGGTGGCTTGTAAGACTAGTGGCTGGTCTTACTGTCTGACTTGGCTTAACGACTGCCATCTATCGACGGCAGCTGGCACCAACTGCTTAACGTACCTTGCGAAGCACGGAATCGCTCGGAAAAAATGCCACTAGCGTTAGTCATAGACGGTGACCCATCCATGGACTGAACGCGCCGTATGTTGCTTAACTTTAGTGATCGTTCAAGATCACTCAGGCAGCCCCGGCTACGAGCGATCGAGCCGTCGAGTATAAATTTACATTTAAATTCCTTTTCCGTTGTGACAGGCTGTGTAAGATCAGTATTTCGAATAGTGAGAATGAAGTTGAAGGCTTTTGAACGCGAAGCAATAATGTAGCACCCTGTGCAGAGTCGGCGGGAACGACGCATCCCGCAGTTGTTATCGGCTCTTTCGTGTGCGTCAGAGTAGCTGGCCGGTAATGCAATAATAACTTTTTGGAGACTCGCACTGGCAGCCATGTGCAATGATTTAAAATAAAATAAAAACATTCTTACCTATTTCGTGTTAATTAAAATTGAAACCAGTAGTAAAGAAAATAAAACAGTGATGCACATCATGCACATAACAAACTTTCTAGGTCGTTGATTTTTTTTAATTTTGATCTTGTGATTGATCAGCCCTTGTATTACGTAACTTTCCACTATAACAGGTTGAGCATTTAGGACCGATTTCTGAATTGAGAATTTACATTAAGTAAATACTAGTAAACATCTGTCACGCTCTTTTCTAAAGATATTTGACGAGACATCACTAGAGTTAAGTAATTACTTAGCGAAATTGTCAATTCAGAAATCAGCTCTTTGACATCTCCAAAATGTCAAATAGTCGGCTAAAGTCTTGCGTAAAATGCCCACTGGAGACCCCTGTCCTTGTTTGTACAAATGGTCTTAGTAAGTATGTATTTCATTTTCATGTTTGTGGTCTCTTTGCCTAGTTGCCATAGCATAGGTTTTCCTAGTTAGGGATATGTCTGTTTATATGATATATTTATATGATATATATGATATAGATACTCGTCTACGTAAACACAAATGACTGTTGTAATCGTGATTATTTATTATTATCGCAATTAGACCCGTCCATTCTAGGACTAATTAGCATTGCGAGTCATAAAATTGGTACTATGAATATTATAATGTAAGATAAAAGCCTGGGTTACATCATACATAATACACACGTTTATGTGAGGCTAAGCTAGACTCACACGGGAGCGGTCGCAGTAAGCGCGTTCCATAAAGCTTGCAACATTTACTGTTACTAATACTTAGATATGCAGAGACCAGGGACTGCCATCTGCCACCATCCTGACAAATCACTGGGATACAGGCGTGAGCTTAGGTGCGTGTATTACTTAGGTTGCAGCCATTTTACACTTTATCAACTTTATTTTGGATACACTTGACTTTTTGTCGGAAGAGTCCGACCAGGTTTCGCTCTGATTCGCAGAGCTTCATCATTGTGAGCAGAGACGGAGGTCACGCTTACGTTTACACTTTTAAAAGTAAAGTAAAAATTGTTTATTTCTTAATATTGTGTTTGACAGTATACAATTTTTGGTGGGCCCCACACTAGGTATATCCTGTATCGTGGGCTCCCGTTTGTGGGTTTCTAATTGTAAAAACACCCTATCTGCCTCGATAGACAGCAGATAGGGTGTTCTTTATAATAATAATCTAGGATTTCATTACACTAAAGCTATTAACTAATTCTAATATTATATAATTATTATTTTTGGTCTTTATGTTTGGAAGGATCGCTTATTAGTGCCGTACGATTCACGTTGTCGAACTTAATTGAATCACAGTGAGAACTTTATTATTATGAAGTTGTAGACATGAATAAATATGTATATTTTGCTAGAAGGATAACGGGTATTGGCAACTAGTTTACCTTTTTATGTTGAGCAGTGTCGCAGCGCATTCATGTCTTTGTATTGGATTTGTTAATAATTGTGGCTTTAAAAATATAGGTACATTAGAAAATATGTGAAAGTGCCTACGATAAGACAAAAATGCGCACGAAATTGGGTACGTATTCAATAAATAAGCACAAGTATTATATTATAGTGAAAGCCGCCCATTGTTCTTGTTCAATTTGTTGTTGTTGTTGTTGTTACACTTTATTGCACAAAATAAAATACATAAAATAACTTAAATAACAGGTTTGTAACTTTTATTTATATTTTTTGTGTGTAATAGAAAATATCTTATCTTACATCGTGTGGCTTTTTTGGTAAAGCAAATAAACTTGTCAATTATTTATTTATATGCATATTATTATATGTATCTCTAATATTATTTTTTGTACTATCTCATTGGATTGAGAGTGTAACTCTAGTGCCAAAACATAGTGTGAAATGTTTATGTAACAAACAAAAATAAAATTACAAAACCAAATAAAAAGAAATGCTTGAAAACGAAAACTTAGAATCATAATCAACCCATTATGTCCCCACCGAGGGGCACGAAGCTTCCTTCGTATAGGCCATACTCCACCACGGGGGCCCTAGATAATACTCTTTTTTATAATAATTTTGAATTAGCTTCTTGTGGTGTAGGTTGCAAATGTATAAGTCATCTACCTAACAAAATAAAAAAAATCTTACTAGCTTTACAAAATGTAAAAGGTGAAGACAATTTATTTACTAACTCATATTTTTCAGGGTGGCTTAAAAAGGAGAGGCATGTATTTGTGCCGGAAACAACTGCTACTAAGCATCTAAGACAATGGATGACAATATTAAACATTAGACTGCCATGCTACATAGCTATTGGGATCTTATCAAGCTTTGTCATGGTGTATACTCTCCAAATAAGCACGATTCAGTTTCAATTAAATGATGGCTCCATATACAATAGGAGAGTCACAATAAGTGAAAAACCAGAAGAAAGTAACAATTCTCAAGATGCTGTAAAAGAAGAAGTCCTTTACTGGCCTGCTATGGTAAAAAACGAATCAATTATTGACACTTTCCATCAATATCGGCATGCCCAATCAAATCATCGTACAGTGTTCAACATTGCATCGATCTTGACAACAATTGCGACATGCGGATTCATTGTCACCCATTACAAACTGCGGGGCTTAAAAGAACAAATATCAAATATGAAACAGGTGATCCAGTATCGACAGATCAAATTTCAACTGCCGTTATCTGCAAATACCGAGATGCGAGAATTGAGTAGACAAATTAAACGTCTGCTCAAAGAAAATTATAAACTAAAACAAAAGTTGAATATGTTGACTCAAAGCGTGATCAGTGATAGTCTAACTGGTTTGGCCAACCGAAGTTGCTTTGAAGGTCGACTCTCCAGAGCACTGAGAGACGTTGCAGATAAAGACAAATTTGCCGTGCTCTTCATAGATTGTGATCGTTTCAAAGCCGTCAACGATACATACGGCCACGCATCTGGTGTCTTATTGAAAGTCATAGCTGGGAGAATTCGCGGTCAATTGCGACATGACGACATCGTAGCACGATGGGGAGGTGACGAGTTTACGGTCTTACTAAATCATCTACGTCACGTAGAAGAAGTAACACATATTATAGACAACATAGCATATAGTATGACATTACCTGTAGCTCTGCCAAATGGCAAGGAAATTTTCACATCTTTGAGTATTGGGTTCGCAATGTATCCAGAGGACGCAACGACTGCCCAGAATTTAATGAACAGGGCTGATAATGAGATGTATCGGATAAAAAAGGGAAAATTAAGTGTATTGTTCTAAGTAATAGGGACTTGGCCTCCGTAGTGGATTATGGCCCATACCTTCCTCAGGGAAAAGACCCGTGCCTCTCGGTGGGGACATAATGGGTTGATGATGACAGTAACAGTTTATTTCACTATGCAGGTTTCTGTCACCGAACCGTGGTCGTGGTCCTGTCAGTTCACACAACTGGACTTTTCATACTTTTTTTATAGCGTCTATGTAAGTGGTTTACCACCTATTATGAGTTGATGTGTAACTGGATGCTGTACCGAGGGGCATGTGTCTCTTCCCTGAGGAAGGTATAGGCTAAACTCCACCACGGAGGCCAAGTTCGGATTGGTGGAGACTTGTAAGACTAGTGGCTGGTCTTACTGACAGAAGTTTCCAAGTTGCCCGAAGACCTCTGATGAGTGCCGTCTTTATTCATTATAAAACAAAATGTATAATGAACGTTAAAATGCTTATTTTCATATAAAAATAATACATCAAAAATGAAGTTTCCTCTAAGCAGGCTCGCTACCTTGACGCACAGCGAAAAGTGGCGCAATTAGCGAGCTCGCACGTCGGCTGCGGGTACCGGATGTGACGTCACAGAGCGCCGCGTTTTGTGCCGTTTTAGACAGCGACTTTTTAAGTTTGTCTAGCTTCGTCTTTGTTGAGTATCCTTTGTATTCTTATTCTGTGGTAAATGGATTCTTTTATTATGAGACTTTTGTTGTAAGACCAACTATGCATCAGCTCGTATGTACATTGTACATCGGTCGCAGGTACCGGATGTGACGTCACAGATCGCCAAGTTCTTTGCCATTTTAGACAGAGACTTTTTAAGTTTGTATAGCTTTGTCTTTGTAGAGTATTTCCTAGTTTTTTATTCTTTGGCAAATTGCATTTTTTAATATGAGACTTTTTTAATTTTAACTATGTATCAACTCGCTCATTGATTGTCATAGGTGAGTAAGTAATTTATTTATTTCCTTCTCACAGAGGTATCAAAACACTACAAATATGAACAATTGGAATAATCTACACTTAATCCTATGTGAGAGGCTGGAGTCCATACTAGGATAGATCCTGTGTGACAGATCTCCAGGCCCTCACTAAAATTACAATGATTTATGTTTCTTTTGTATATTTTTTTTGTTTGAACAGGAAAATTATAATTAAAATATAGGTATTATGGGTTTTAAGTAAATACATTAATAGAATAATAAGATGCACGTGAGTGTATGTATGTACGTGTGTGGGGGTGTGCTTGTGTGTGTGTGTGTATGTGTTAATGCGTTAACGTGTGTGTAGAAGCACCTCGCGTAATACTAGTTTTAGTTGATTGTGATTAAATTACGATATTATTTTTAAGAGATCTTCAGTAGAATCATAATGAAGTGTTAATAATCAGTCTGTTACCTTTTTCTTGCAACTGAACTTAGTATGTGACTTTATTGATAAAGTAACATTAGCTTTGCTATACAAATAGCTACCCAAAAAACAGAAGAACGTGTCAGAAAATTTGGTTTTTAGGGATATTGTTGCACAGACTGTATGTTTTCTTGTTTTTGTTTTAAGCTGGGGATCATAGTTGAGTTGGGAGTGTTTAAACAAAATTGTGAAAAGAATAAATAGCTGCCTTACGGATCGAACCGAGCATTGCTTTATAATTTCACCGTTCGATACAGGCGTGGGAGAAAATTACTAACCTTCAGAACTGCATGAAGAAACATGAAATTTCTAAACAACTTTACTGCTCTGAAACCACAGCAAAGTGATCAAAATCATCCACGAGGGGTTGGGGGAGAATTAGCCGAAAACAATACCAATGTTTACGAATTCTCTTTGCGAACTTAGGGAAGGTATTAAAATGCGATTGGTATTCGAATCTGCTCACTCTCTTGCCCCATTTACATTCAGCTTCGTATACTTATCTTGTACTTAACTTGTATATTTTACTTATTTTGTACATCTGCTTCCTTGTCCAATATTTTGCTCCAGTCCATCCAAAGGTTGTCTGGAAGAGATAACTTTTAGTGATAAGGCCGCCGCCTGTTTTCTGAGATTAAGAAATAACTGTGTAATTTCCTTTTTTATGTACAATAAAGTGTTCTCTATCTATCTATCTATCTATCTTATCTCTTCATAATCATCCATTTGACGTCCACTGCAAAAAATAAATTCAAATTAAAATATTTTATTTATAATAAAAACAAAATTTGGTAATAAACACAATTTAAATTTCACGCCTCCAGCAATCCGGACTTGGCCCCCGTGGTGGAGTATGGCCTATACCTTCCTCAGGGAAGAGACCCGTGCCCCTCGGTGGGGACATAATGGGTTGGGTTGGCACGAAACTGCTCGAAAAAAATGCCACTAAGCGTTACTCATAGAACAATTACCCATCCATGCACTGAACGTGGTCTACGTTGCTTAACCTTTGTGATCGTTTAAAGTCACTCAGCCGGCTGGGGCTACGAGCGAGATTCTCTCCTAATTTAGCCTTATTTCTTAGTTAAGTTTTTTTTTCTAGGTATCACGTGTTATTTAAAGACTTAAATGAAATGAAAATGTGTGTGTGCTTCAGAACTATCTATAAACTGTCACAATGGGTTTGGAAAGAGGGCATCTACGTGTGACATTTCCTTTTGGACTTTTGGAGGAACCGATTTAAGGTCATACCCCACTTACTCGACTCTGCTCCCACCCGGCAAAAATAATATCATTCAAATATAAGCTTAAAATATTGCTGTTTAGATATATTTTACAAGTGTCGACGCGTTACGTTGATTGAATTTAAACATTGAAATATACAAATCCGATGTAACTTTGGTTTTTTATTCACTTTTCTTAGTGCCTACGTTGTTTTTCTCGAAGTGGGCTTTACTTATTATTGAAAAAAATTGCTTTTTGTGTTGTGCTTCAGACAATACGACCTTTCTGTCGGGATGACAGAAAGTGGCGGCCAATAGAGAATTGTGGAGAACTAAGGGGGCGGAAATGCCCAAAAGTGGGCCACTGTCAAAAGTAGATAAAGTAAAATCATTGTCTATTTATATTTTCAAAACCGCTGCTTTAAAATTCCCCTTCTAAGAGCAGCTGCATTGCGCGTAATGTAAAGCAATCACGAAGGGGCGTTCCGAATTACTTTTGCAAAGTCCGCCAATAAATTTTCACAAAACAGTTTGAAAGTATTTCATGAAGAAAATTGTAAATAAATTCGCACGTAGGCAGGGCTGTCGAAGGTAATGTTTTTATAATAATAATAATAACAAGTAATTACAATTTTAAAATAAAAATTTTTTTTCAATATGATTGTTAAAATTGGTATTCTTCAAAATTTCAAATTTATTATTTACTTAAAATGTTAGAAAGTCTAACGTTTTATTCATTTAACTTTTATCCACATTTATGTAACTGTAAGTAAAATTCTTTCTTAAGCATTTAGAATGCACCTTCAGAATAGACGTTTTTACCACGCAATAATACATTTATTTTCTACATTATGTAAAGTAAATAATGTGCATAACAGTGTTAGAATGACATTTTTGTACGTGTTAAATATTTAAAAGTTTGTACTCCTATACGCGTTAACAATTAAAATAACACGAGCCGGCGCCGGCCATAAAACGCTCGAACTAAAGTGTTTATAATTTTTAATACTTTTTTCTTTCTGTTATTGTTTGCTTATGCTTGAATAAAGTATTAGTATAATTAAATTCTTTATTGCCCACCAGTGGGACAAAAAGGAGGCTAAGTAAAAAAAAATTGCACGAAACACCTTGTCTGGTACAAAGGCGTATTTAATGCTAAATACTTCATATAACTTTTCTACCAGTCCTTTGATTTGTGTGTTAGTGCAAAATACATAAATACTAGAAATAAAGGGGCAACACTTTAACGATAAATTAAGTAAACAGTAGTTTTGGGAAAATGTTTTTTAAGTGTATCATTTTCACAACCAGCTCCATATAAATGTATATACGAGTCAAAACAAAATAAGGGCCACTACGATTTTTTTAAGTACATCAAAAACAATACATTGCATTGTTAACTTGAAACAATAATTACATAAAAGCAAATGCAAATGAAAATAATGATTTAGCTGAAACAGAAACCCCAAACAACACGCCACAATTCAAATTGAAAGTTTATTAAACATTATCACCAGCAAAGAGTTCAGATAATAAAGAGTTCGTAACATCAGTGTTTGGCTACTTGTCAAGTAGTTTTGTTAAATAAAATATGTATATACGGTTAATTTAGCAGTGGCCTCTATTTTGTTTTGACTAGTATATATTTCTAAATTAGTAAGAATATTCCCTTAAAAACTGCGAAGAAATTCAAAGCCAACCAATACAATATTTTTGAAATTTTGGGAGCCCTAATCTGAAAGTACTTGGCAAACCGAAGAAGTAAATAACTCGAATGCGAAGTAAGAGGGTAATCTGCCAAGTTGGAACCGAGAGGAAGAATATCCGATATCATTCCGATATCCAAATATCTCTTATGCTTTGTTTTATCCACCAAACCTTGTTTTTGAGCACTGGATTTATTTAAAAATATACAGCCAGTTTCTCAAGCTTAGGCAGCCGCCTAGGAGCTTCAAGGAGCTTTTCACAATACAAACGTACTTATGTTTTAATTTTATTCACTTTATTCCGCATGCACTTAATTGATCAAGTTGTTTTTTTTGGCAAAATAAACCTTTACATTTTCGTTTAAACAAATGTCGCCAAACTGCTGTGCAGTTTGTTGGCGAAGCGCTCTTATGTATTATGGTTTCCAATGGCAATTTTACAGCTATAATAACTATAATTTTACAGTAAAGTTAATGAAGTAACTTTATTTTTTTCTTAGAATATTTACGACAATTTATTATATCAACATTAATTATTCCTAAACCAAGGCAGCGGCTAACATTATACATGAGTGTATGTACATCGACATTCAACAAACAGAATGTAAATTCTTTACGTTGAAATAAATTTCAGATTTCTGATTTCACATAATCCACCACATGTTTCGTCAAAAGTTGATTTAATCAGAATCAGAAATTTATTTCAACGTAAAGAATTTACATTCTGCTTGTTGAATGTCAATGTACATACAGTTATGTATAATCTTAGCCGCTGCCTTGGGGCCGTCTGTAGTGGAGAAAAAGGCAGCGAAAAAAAAAACTCCACTCTGACCATCTTTTCTCAAATCAACTTAAAGCTAATACAAATAAAACTTACAAAACAGTATCTTGGATGTGTTGAACACTAGACACATTTATCCTCTCATTAAATTTAATATTAAACTACTATTTAAAGCCATACGTCCTTGTCTTCTATTAAGAAATACATCTTCATTCATCTCGGCTGTTTGAACAATGAAATTCGTCCACTCAATTTTCTATTAATTAACAAGAAACTTCGATTTCCGAATGGAACCCCATCAGGTTGCCTTGTACTAGTATCAAGAAACAGTTATTGTTGAAGTTTTAAAGGAAATGGCCTCAAGTAAATAAATTATATAATAGGAAAAAGTAAAAGAAGAGATTCAAATAGAGGAGAATAATAATTATTTAGAAATAAAACTTTCGTAAGCACTGTG
This sequence comes from Yponomeuta plumbellus, assembly GCA_947310845.1. Lineage (NCBI taxonomy): Eukaryota > Metazoa > Arthropoda > Insecta > Lepidoptera > Yponomeutidae > Yponomeuta > Yponomeuta plumbellus. The sequence goes on from OX371203.1 coordinate 3,408,941, forward strand.
TACTTTATTCCTGATACTCTTACTTCATTTTCAGTCGGAAGAGTCCGACCAGGTTCCGCTCTGTGTGCTTAGTGCGAGTTTTTTTGGGCCCTTAGTGCGAGTTTTTTCATTCACTTTCGATAGCGAGAGCGTTTGCAATTTGTATAGGAGTGACAGAGAGACAACTAGGTGGCGCGCTTTGTCACTCCTATAGAATATGAGTTTACGTTAACGCGATCGAGTAGTTAAAAAAACTCGCACTAAGCACACAGAGTGCGTATACTGAGTTTTGTCGTTCATTTTCGATAGCGAGACCGTTTGCGTTTTGCATAGGAGTGACAAAGCGCGCCATCTATTTGTCTCTTTGTTACTCCTATGCAAACCGCAAACGCTCTCACTATCGAGAGTGAATGAAAAAACTCAGTATAAGCACTCTGATTCGCAGGCCTTAATTATGGTGAGTCGAGACGGAGCGCGATGTACCGTCTGTTCTCGTCAGAGAGGAAACGAGAATCAGAGCGAAACCTGGACTCAGATTCTCTTAATGCATTGTAATACAATGACAACTGCATGACCATGGCGATTTAGTTTCATTGCCGCTTCAAGTCTACGCGCGCACTCAAATCAAGCAATGTAGGCGTCAATGGTACGAAAAAACTCGTCACGTGACCCGACCGAGTATCTGTCATTGAACTATAACGCACTAGTAGAATTGAGGCCCTGGACGGACGCTTCCGACGAAAAATTCTCAGTTTAAAACGTGTTTGCCCTTCAGACATTCTGGTTATTGAGATCCGGCATGTCGTTTGAGAATGAATTAATGAAACCTTTTGAATCTTGTCTCAAAACTATTAATAATTTTGTACCAATCTACGGTAGACTCGAACGAAATGCAAATCAAATCGAAGAGCGTAAAAATTGTCGATTCGAGTCGATAACTTACGGGCGGAAAATTCGAATTATGGAGTATTTTCAATGTAACAATGATTGTCTTTCTATAAATGGCTTTGCGAAGTAAACATGTCGAAGTCTATGATTTCTTGAGTACGTGGGACTCTAGTGAGAATCGAACTCACGACTTCGGTGTTGGTAACCAAGCGTGGCAGCGAATCTGAGAATTGGGTAATTGACAAAAGAGTTACTTTTAAAACGGAATTTTGTATGAAAATACTTGCTTGTGACGTCACATTTAAGGGCACTCTTTTTGTGTTTAATCCATTTAAAATTTTGTAATAACTAGTATATGATCAAAAGAAATATATTTTCCGAATCATTTTGTAATTTCTGTTTTAATCGAGCATCTCAAATAATTTATTGTTGATAGTGTCAAATACCGTATTCTTTGTATGAACTTCTTTCACCTACCTGCATCACTTTTGGCGAATTTGGAATTCGGAAATTTTAAAGGCTTCCAATAACTTTGGTGCGGTTGACCTAGCCTTAGAGTCTGAGACAGGATATAGATAGTTTTTCAATAGGATAATAAAAACGAATCAAACTAGGGGATTAGTTTAACAGTCTTAAATATCATCATCATCAACCCATTTATGTCACCAATGAGGGGCACGGGTCTCTTCCCTGAGAAAGGTATAGGCCATACTTCACTAAGGGGGCCAAGTCCGGATAGGTGGAGACTGTAAGACTATGGCTGGTCTTACTGTCAGAAGTTTTTAAGCCGTCCTAAGGCCTCGGACTTGGCTTAACGACAACCATCTATCGACGGCAGTAGGCACAAACTGCTTAACGTACCTTGAAAAGCACGGAACCGCTCGGAATAATGCCACTACGTTAGTGATAGAACTTTCACCCATCCACGCACTGAACGCACCCTATGTTGCTTAACCTTCGTGATCGTTGAAGATCACGCCACATTCAATACTTGCAAATAATAATATAAACACAACAATGTTTTTCGCCTCTACTTGGTAACTAGTAGTCTTAAGCAATATTAAAGTACAATGTCATTCGAATGGTAAAATCCGCGCAAATAATGTAGGCATATCTCGCGAAGAAGATTGGATCGCCGGAGGCATCGAGTTGCTCTGAAATGCAGTTGTGAGTTTATGAGTATCTAGGTAAGACTCTGTCGAACAAATTGTCACGTAACAAGCCCAGGAAGCTCAGCGGATGCAGAAATAAGGAGACTTCGTTGGGTGTTAGGACATCTTTTATTGTTAAAAAGTAGAGGCACCTGATGACAAAAGGTGCATTTTTAAAACTAAACTTTACACAAAGCTAACAGAGAGCTACGTAAAAAATAACACGTGTCTACGAAAGTGTAGACGGTGGTGGTTGTAATAATGAAAACCACTGTGCTAAAATTACTTATGGGTGTAATTGGCGATTTAGCACTTTTACATGAAGTTTTAGTTTATTTCTAATTAAATTGAAAGAAGCGCAATGTCCCGAGTCACAAGCAGGAGCAGAGAGTGCGAGCGCGGCGAGGCGCGGGGGAGCGGGGCGATCGGCTTCGGCTGCGTTCCGTTTTTTTGTTGTTTCACGCATCGTGGCGTAAACATCCTCCGGGCCCGGCTTCATAAGGCAGCAGCGGACAGAGCCGTGTGAGGGCGCGGCGGACAGTGCTTCGAGCTGTGGCGATGTCAGCCACGCGTGAAATACCATCATGGCCTGGGTAAAGCTTTGTGATACGACCCATCTTCCAGGACAGGGGTGATATATTATCCTCTTGGATAATGACGAGATCACCCAACTTAAGACTTTCGGTGTTGGATTTCCATTTAGTTCTCTGCTGAAGCTCGTGTAGTCTATTTGCCATCTGGTGCAGAAGGACTTTCTTAGTTGCTCTAGGACTTCATAACGAGCTGTGTGCGCGGTGCGGTCAGGTGTAGGTAGTGCTGTGAGCGGCACGGCACAGCTAGCCGGCCAATCAGGAAATGTCCTGGGGTGAGAGAAAGGAAATCTTGAGAGCAGGAGGAAAGAGGATACAAAGGGCGGCTGTTCAAAGCGGCCTCAACCTGCGTGAATAGAGTGGATAGTTCTTCGAATGTTAAGTTGGCGTTGCCAAGTACGCGTTTAATGTGGTGCTTGGCAGACTTAATACCGGCTTCCGCGAGACCAGAGAAGTGAGGTGCGTAAGCTGGATGAAAGTTAAACTTTATTTGCTCGGTTGCTGCATATTCGGTTATTGAAGCAACATTGGACATGAGAAATCTGCCTAACTCCTTAGCAGCACCTTCAAAATTACGGCCATTGTCAGAGAAAATTTCGTAAGGTTTTCCTCTGCGGGAAATAAATCGTCGTAAACAAGATAAAAATGCTTCCGTGCTGAGATCGCTTACGGCCTCAAGATGGACACATTTGTACCTAAAGCAAATAAACAAACAAAGGTAGCATTTGGAAGTACGTGCACCGCGACCTTTTTTGCTTATAATATTGAATGGCCCAGCCATATCCATGCCGATGGACTGGAAAGGAAAAGCAGGCGTGACTCTTTCTGGAGGTAGATCACCCATCATAGGAGAGAGTGTTCGACCTTGATGCCGTTTACAAATGACACAGTTACGCACGGTGCTTCTGGCGAGTTTTCTGCCTGACACAGGCCAAATTGATTCGCGAATTGTACTTAGTAGTAGTTGCGGACCGGCATGAAGATGGCGCAAGTGCTCGTGCTGAAAATCAGCTTTGTTAAATAGTGACTGGAACAAAGTATTATAGGATGCTTCTTGTTAAAATCGTAGTCGGACCTGTTCAGTCTACCACCTACTCTCATTACATTGTCTTTGTCTAAAAAGGGACTGAGAGATAAAATCTTACTTTTAGGGGCAATACATTGACCTTTAGAGAGAGCATTATACTCTTTTTGAAACGAGTTTACTTGAGCCTGTTTGGTTAGAAGTGAGAATGAATGTTCAAGTTCGTCAGCTCCTAATGGACCTTTGATCTTCGCAGAAGGATACCTTGTGTAGTTAGCAAATCTAAAAATCCAGGAAAATACTCGCTTGGCTCTGTTAAGGCTTGAATATCTAGTGAATTGTATTATAGGCTCGGCTTCGCTTGGAACAATCAAGGCAATCGCCTCAGGGTCGTCCTTCCGAGCAGGTGACATCGGCCATTGGGCCTCATCTTGGGATAGGAAAGACGGGCCAGACCACCACATATCGAGGGGGGGGATTTTCTCGGCTGAAACACCTCTGGAAATGTAATCAGCGGGGTTAGACGTAGTTGGCACATGTCGCCAGTCAGATTTATTTGTGTTTTCGCAAATCTCAACTACTTTGTTGCCTATAAAACTTTTTAGGCGGCTCGGGCTGCTGTTAAGCCAGGCTAGTACAACACTAGAATCAGACCAGTGCACACAGCGATCTATGGGGCATCGCAGCGCCTCGAGGACAGACTTGCAAAGATTGGATGCTAGCAGAGCGCCTAAAAGCTCTAATCTAGGTATGGTGAGTGCCGGTTTAGTGGGAGCCACCCTCGACTTGGCACAGAGGAGGCTAACTAGTATGTTACCATGGCTGTCCATCGACCTTAGGTAGATACAAGCACCATACGCTAACATTGAACTGTCACAAAATGAATGTATTTCAATTGACTTGGGATTATCGCATAGAACGCGCCTTGGAAGCTGCAATGTAGCGAGGCTAAGAAGACCGGATTTGATGTGGAGCCATTTCTTCTTTAAATCATTTGGAACAGCGTCGTACCAATCAAGTTTGTGAAGCCATTGCTGCATAAGCATTTTAGCTTGGATTGTACTTGGACACAGCAGTCCAAGCGGGTCAAAAATCTTACATGACGAGGCTAAAATATTGCGTTTAGTTACCTCATCGTTGCTAGGAATGTCAATTGTAAATTGAAATTTGTCAGACTTGGGGTCCCATCCGAGGCCCAAAGCGCTTGATGAGTCACTCAGGCTCAGTTCATTCTGCAAATTTACATTTGATGACTGAAATATTGATGGTGAGTTTGATCTGAACTTGCGTAAATTGAAACATGCTGACTGCATGGCAGCAGTCACGGAGTTAAGAATTTTTACTAGCTCGGGCTCTGAATCGGAGCCAGTGAGAAGTTCATCACAGTAGAAATCTTTTTGGATTATAGTTTTAATGAGCTCGTCAGGGCATTCCTCTTTTAACTGGAATAAGCACCTTGTGCTGAGGTAACTGGAGCTAGCGAGGCCATACGTCACAGTGTTAAGGCGCAGGGTTTTTATTGGTTGCGATTCGTCTTCTCTCCACAATATTAGTTGCAAATTGCGGTCATCTTCGTGAACTAAACCTTGTCTGTACATCTTCTCGATGTCTCCAGTGAGCACGAATTTGTACTGACGAAAACGCAGGAGAATAGCAAAAAGCGATTCTTGTACAACGGGGCCTACTAGATGGTCGTTTGCGGAGTACCCGGACGCAGTTGGCTGTGATCCATTGAAGACCACGCGAAGTTTGGTAGACTCGCTGTGCTCGCGCATGACAGCATGATGGCACAAAAAATAGGCAAGATCTGGACGAAGGATAAGCGACTCTGAGCAATGACCCAAGTGAGTGTATTCTGAAATGAAGTCACAATAATCTTTCTTGAGCTGTGGCTGCTTGCGAAATCGTTTCTCTAGACTTAAAAATTGTCCTTTTGCTACATAATAAGAGTCACCCAGACAATCAGGGGTGTCTTTAAGTGGAAGCCTGACGCAAAAGCGACCAGAATCTAGGCGGGTAGTGTGGGCCTTGAATAACTCCTCACATTCCTTCTCGCTGTCACTTAATAGTGGTTTATTTTTGGGCACTTCTTCAAGCTCCCAAAACTTTGTTATTGAATCTAGTAGATCAGGTTTTTCAAACTCGTTCATGGTAAAATTGCATTGAGTGTCTCTCGCTCTCGGTCCATGTTTAATTAGAATAGGGCCTGAAATGAGCCAGCCTAACTTGGAGCTAATCAAGTAGGGACGATTGTCACCGAGAGGGATCTGGTCAGGGCCGATAACTTGCCAGAACAAATCGGCACCAATTAGTAAGTCAATGGGACCAGATTCGTTAAATTTGGGGTCAGCCAATGGAGTAATATGTGGAGGGATATTGAAATGCTTTAAATCGATGGGAGCTTTTGGAATATTTCCAGTAAGCTCGGGCAAAACAGAACATGCCATTGTAGCATTGAAATTACTGTGTAACGACTCCACAAGCAACACACACCGTTCTGAAACATGCTTGCACGAGGTGTTTCCTATGCCTACTATCTTTGTGATTTCTGTCGGTATTGACTGTAAGCCTAGTTTTCTTTTGAGATCGGTAGTCATAAAACTTGCTTGACTTCCGCAGTCTAAAAGAGCTCGGACTGCTTCAGTGCTACCGGTAGATGGATTGGTTACTCGGATCACAGCAGTGGACAGCATGACATGGTTCACAGGCTGTGCAGTGAAGTTTACAGCAACCTGGACTGGATCCTGTAGAGGTTCGACACTTGTATCAACAGTGCTGGTGACAGCAGGTTGGGAAGAAACGCTGGGTATAGGGGGCTTGGAGCACGATTTATAGTGCAGCAATGTATTATGTCGCTTTCGGCATATACGACAGGGACCCATGCGACATTTCTTCGCGATATGGCCAGTCCTCAAACAGTTAATACAGAGAAACAGCTTGGCTGCTTCAGATGAGCGCTCGCTTGGTGATTTCGATAAAAACCTTTGCCAATTATAAATTGTATGATCACCTTGACAATAGTGGCACTTTACTTGAAAGTGAGTGCTAGTTGGGGTACTATCTTCTTGGGTAGTACATGAAAAAGACTTCAACCATTTTTTTTCGAATGATTTGTAACCGCTTGAGGCATAGGTAGGTTTATTTTTAAACTTTTCCGCTTTCTTTTGATTGTGTGTCTCAAGGACATCGGCCCGGTTTTGAAGAAATTGGAAAAATTGTTCAAGAGTCGGCAACTCTTCGAGCGAGCCTTTGTACTCTTCCCACTGCAAACTTGTGGAATTTTCTAACTTTTGTGCGATCATATGTATGATAATGTTGTCCCAATTTTCTATAGGTTGTCCTAAACTAGCGAGAGCCCGCAGGTTTTTTCTCGTAAGGTCTACTAGTGACCTCAGTGAACTTTCTGATTCACGGTTTATATGTTCAACATTTAGCAGCGCGTTCAGATGAATATTTATCAGCTGTCTTTTATTATCATATCGTTTGCATAATATGTCCCACGCTTTCAAATAGTTCACTGAGGACACCTCTAAATTGAGGATGACACGCTTGGCCTCCCCCTCTAAATAGGAATTTAAATAGTGAAATTTGTGGATGGGCATCAAGCTGTCATTTTTATGTATGAGGGACTTGTACATGTCGCGAAATTCTAACCATTTGGAATATGTACCATCAAATTTGCCAACTTGGATTGTAGGTAGTTTAAATCCTACAGGGTTTCAATTGTAATTAGGCTGAGAGTGATGAGACTGAGAGCTTGTATCTTGCAAGTTGTTTTCAAGAATGGTTTGACCAACTGCTATAGCACTTGTAAAACAAGAGTCAGTCTCGTCCCTTTCATTCTTTTGCTTAGATCTAAATCTTGTACTAATGATGCCTCAATATTGTCCTGCAGTGTATCAAACTCTGTAGCAAGTAGTTTAATTTTATCAAGCTTTATAGTTAATTCGTTCACTTGAGTGCCTGTAAGATTTGGTACTGATTTGACTAGTTCTAAATAACTTCTAAATTTGGATGATGAGGATGACACGCTTGGCCTCCCCCTCTAAATAGGAATTTAAATAGTGAAATTTGTGGATGGGCATCAAGCTGTCATTTTTATGTATGAGGGACTTGTACATGTCGCGAAATTCTAACCATTTGGAATATGTACCATCAAATTTGCCAACTTGGATTGTAGGTAGTTTAAATCCTACAGGGTTTCAATTGTAATTAGGCTGAGAGTGATGAGACTGAGAGCTTGTATCTTGCAAGTTGTTTTCAAGAATGGTTTGACCAACTGCTATAGCACTTGTAAAACAAGAGTCAGTCTCGTCCCTTTCATTCTTTTGCTTAGATCTAAATCTTGTACTAATGATGCCTCAATATTGTCCTGCAGTGTATCAAACTCTGTAGCAAGTAGTTTAATTTTATCAAGCTTTATAGTTAATTCGTTCACTTGAGTGCCTGTAAGATTTGGTACTGATTTGACTAGTTCTAAATAACTTCTAAATTTGGTCAAACGACCCTTAATTGAGCTTCGTTTAGATTTTAGTGCTTTAATGTCAGCCATGGTGAGTCAGTACTGCGCAGTCAAGTAAATTGAATTAAATAATAATAGAAATTTCTCACGCTCCTTCTCTGGCCTACGGTCAACGGCACGCTGTCTGCCAAGCGAAGTGAAGAGGGCAGAGCACGGAGAGCAGCACAGGGAGATGCTGGGAGGCGCGAGGTACTTCGGAGCGGGCAACGTCAGGCTGAAATAGTCAGCCCAAGGCGAAATTTATACCACGCACACACAAAGCTTGCACACCAGGCAGAGAAGAAGTTGCGATGATAGACTTGTTGGACAAACGCTTGCAAAAAACAAAACTTTGGCAAACACTTGCAATATAAGGAAATTGCTTGAAAATATTGTTATGTAATGCTTGAAGCTCGAGTGCTTGTGAGTAAAATACACAAGGGTTCACTGCAGGCAAGGCTTGAAATTGTAGTTGACAGGCACTGCAATGAATGTAAATGCGGAAGATTTACAAATAGAAAAAATACTTGTATAGGCGTGTAAATAGAGAAGTTGTGCTGAGATAATAGAATAGAATCAACCTTAACACACACACCGTAGCAAATAACTTTAGGCTTTTAATAAATGTTTTACACCCTAACTTGACGGGTGACACCTTTGCTTGCTAGGTGGGTTATAGGTTATAGGAAGGATGAGGTAGGTAAAATGAACTTAGCTTGGTTGGCCTGGCTGGCTGCGCGTGTGGCGGCGGTATTGTCCCGCAGACTGACCGCACCGCACTGGCTGACCTCTTGTCCTTCTTTGCTGCTCTGCTCGCTGCTTCCTGCGCTTGTTCTTGCTAGGTGAGGTTTCCTTGCCGGTCTCACTTGTAACTTGTATCTTGAATCTTGCTGGATGGAGCCCGTAGGGAGAATCCACACGTACTTCGTGCTTTCTATTGCTAGGTGAGGTGCGTTGGGAGGCTTCACATGCACTTCATACGTCAATCTTGCTGGGTGGGGTCCGTTGGGGGAGTCCACATGTACTCAGTGCTTTCTGTTGCTAGGTGAGGTCCGTTGGGAGGGCTCACATGCACTTCGTACGTTAAATCTTGCTGGGTGGGTCACGCTGAGGCGACTCACGACGCTCGTCGAGTTTGATAATAGCTGGGTGGGCCACGTTGAGGCGACACACGTACTCGTCGAGCTTGATAATTGCTGGGTGGGCCACGATGAGGTGACTCACGATGATATAAGTAGCAGGTTAATATGTTACTCACTGACGGGTTGTCTCGCGCTTCCATTTCTCGTCCTCGGCCTGTGTTCGCGTACGCGTACTTGTGACATACACGTTACGGCCCATTTTGGCGTGAACGGGAAAAATTCTTGCAGGTCACCATTTTGCGAACTTCTTCTTAGTTTGTATTTCCTCGATTACCCGCAAGTCTATTTCAAAACAGTATTTGTACGTCACAAATTTATTTGTTTCACTTTTTACCCGATCTTATTTTATGTATTTGTTACCTTCACTCTTCACAAGCACTACACAGTATAATATTTAAGTAATGTAGGTATTCTATTGTATTTTTGGCACCGTATTTATTACCTTCACTCTTCACAAGCACTGCACAGTAGGTATAATATTTAAGTAATGTATCTTATTGTCATTGTCTTTTTCACACCGTTGGGCAGCTTATTTAACCTTACTTTTTCACACGTACAATGCTAACCGCAGTTTGGACCCGACTGAAAATCAGCGTTGCAACGGACCACTCTGTTGCAACATTATGCTGAGTCGGGCCCATTTTGGGGGCTCAATACTTAAAAACTATAATGTATTTTATTATTGTTTTCAGGTTTTATCGTTTATTTATTTTTTACCCACTTTTTGTAACCTTTCTGTGTTAATTTGTTAAAAAATGTAGGCATCTTGTATTGATAGTGAGTGATAAATTTTCTTTTTTTTGTTTTGAGTATTGTGTCGTCAAATAAATGAATTTTCTTCTTCATATTGGGCCGTCATCGATACGAAATCTTCTTGCAATGCTAATGTCGCGTGCAGCGCACACGCACAGGCCGATCTTGTCTTGTCTTGCAAAGTTGCAAAAGATGGCGGGCGGCGACGGCGGGCGTGGTTCGAGTTTTCACGGTCGCCAAATGTCTACGAAAGTGTCGACGGTGGTGGTTTTAATAATGAAAACCACTGTGCTTAAATTACTTATGGGTTTAATTGGCGATTTAGCACTTTTACATGAAGTTTTAGTTTATTTCTAATTAAATTGAAAGGAGCGCAATGTCCCGAGTCACGCGCAGGAGCAGAGAGTGCGAGCGCGGCGAGGCGCGGGGGGAGCGGGGCGATTGGCTTCGGCTGCGTTCCGTTTTTTTGTTGTTTCACGCATCGTGGCATAAACAACACGCAACACTTACGAATGTGCCTCGTTGAAGATAAGGTTTTGGAGTACAGAACTGTCAGGATTAGATAACATACACTGAATACTGAATTTAACTTGCACTGGTTCACTAATTCACTTTAAATAATCAATAAAAATATGTAGTAAAACTGAAGGCACTGGGCGTGCTGTCTCTTCTAAGACTTGAGATCGAAATGACCTAGGCGATAAATAGATGACAAATAAAGTGAACTACGAACAAAAGATAAATAATTTGAATTTGAAAATTGAAAACGGAATCGAAAGTTTTAAAAGTAAATAGCCTAAATATAAAACTAATCAACAGGTTTGTAAACGAGGTATCACAACCTCGCTACAAACTATGCATTTTATACACTCTACCCCCATTCGGTGCGGAGAGGTGCGCGTTTCACTAAACCGTCTATCTCGAGCCATTGAAGACAAAAATCCTCTTGAGTCGAACATCGAATTAAGAATTCGATTAACGGCACCGGGAGGCGCAGACTTTGTGATGTAGCAGAGGCGGCAGTGCCGAAATAATTTTATTATTGACTTTGTTCCGGATACACTTACTTGACTTTTCGTAGGAAGAGTCCGACCAGGTTTCGCTCTGATTCGCAGAGCTTAATATGAATTGCTCGTAGCCTGGGCTGCCTGAGTGATCTTAAACGATTACTAAGGTTAAGCAACATACGGCGCGTTCAGTCCATGGATGGGTGACCGTCTATGACTAACGCTAGTGGCATTTTTCCGAGCGGTGCGTGCTTCGCAAGGCACGTTAAGCCGTTGGTGCCAGCTGCCGTCGATAGATGGCAGTCGTTAAGCCAAGTCAGGGGCCTTAGGGCGGCTTGAAAACTTCTGACAGTAAGACCAGCCACTAGTCTTACAAGCTTCCACCAATCCGGACTTGGCCCCCGTGGTGGAGTATGGCCTATACCTTCCTCAGGGCAGAGACCCGTGCCCCTTCGTGGGGACAAAATGGGTTGATGATGATGATGATGACTTACTATGAGTCGAGACGGAGCTCGCGACGTCAATTATTCGTCAGAGATGAGACGAGAATGATCGAAACCTGGTCGGACTCTTCCGACGAAATATGAAGTAAGTCTGGAATGTAAGCTGTAAGCACTACGGTGCAAACGAAAGTTTATTTCCAAAATAAATTTATCAAAGCGTTACCTACCATTATTCTAACTAAGCACTACATGTCAAATATTGTAGCATTCTTCGTTTATAACAATGTCTAGCTTCTTTGCTGTCATTTGTGTACTTGGTGAAAGTGTTTCTAATAGAGGAGACTTATAATTGGCCTTCTGCATGTTTAAATATTTTGTTACTCTTTTTTATGTGCTGTTAGTCTTCCCAATACTAAAGAAATAAATAACTTGCCATGCCGATACAATAGTAGTTAATAATAATACTGAGGCAACTGCTACATTGGCACTGCATCGGAAATTAAGGTGATTATATGTATAGATAGGTAGATAAACAATTTATTTACATAAGACACGCACACGAAACAAAATAAATAAATAAATAATAAACGCATAGAAAAAAAATACAGTACATACCTTACATACATAAGAGTAAGCTCCAACTTAGCATGCGCTGAAAGTTCCAGAACAACTTCCGCCCTTAAGTTTACCTAAGTTTTTTACCTACCTAAGTTAAGTCTTTTGAGTTGATCAAACAAAACAACGAAATAATTTTGCTGCAACATCAAAGCGACTTCACGGAAAGGAGTACTTACAAGTTAACCTCCTTGATCCTTTGAAAAGTTATTAATCACCGTAAAAAAAACTTCCGAGTAGACCTATATATTTTAGGCGTAAACTTATATAAGGCTATGCAACATACGGCACGTTTAGTCCATGGATGGGTCACTGTCTACGACTAACGCTAGTGGCATTTTTCCGAGCGGTTCCATGCTTCGCAAGGCACGTTGAGCAGTTGGTGCCAGCTGCCGTCGATAGATGGCAGTCGTTAAGCCAAGTCAGAGGCCCTACGGTGGCTTGAAAACTTCTGACAGTAAGACCAGCCACTAGTCTTACAAGTCTCCACCAATCCGAACTTGGGCCTCGTGGTGGAATATGGCCTACACCTTTTTCAGGGAAGAGACCTGTGCCCATCGGTGGGGACATAATGGGTTGATGATGAATGAATGATGAAAAAAACCAATATATTTTATAGTGGTAACACAGCGCATTTTTTCCCATCAAATCAAAAAACTAACTTTAGGAGAAAATATTTTCGAGCTAAAACATGAAAAAAATGAAAAAATATATATTATTATCATCTAATGTTCATAGCCTTGTAGTTTTTGGAGGAATTGATATATTGTGAAAAGATATAGGCGTGGTCGATTCTCAAGTAAAAATTTAAACATGACGCCTGCTACGTTCCGTTGTCTACGCGGAGAGGGGACATCTAAATCGAATAACCAATTGAAAGACTCAATCCCGTCAGGCGAATTGTCCAAAGCCCTGAGCTTATCTCACTGTGAAGCTGGGCTACACTGCACAGTCAAATGTATTGATGAGAAAGCGATGGAAAGAAACAAAGTCCGGTTTTTAATTTGATGCAAAAAAAAAGTGTGCGATGTTCATCGTTATCAACCCATTACGTCCACACCGAGGGGCACTGGTCTCATTCTTGAGGAAGGTATAGGCCACGGAGGCCAAGTCCGGATTGGTGGAGGCTTGTAAGACTAGTAAGTGTCAGACGCGGACATACTATTTTTTAATTACCCGTTTCTGTGTCCCACTGCTGGGCAAAGGGCTCTTTTGGTTGGTTGGTTGGCGCGGGTGTTACTGTCAGAAGTTTTCAAGCTGCCCTAAGGCCTCTTGGGTTAACGACTGCCATCTATCGACGGCAGCCGGCACCAACTGCTTAGCGTGCCTTGCGAAGCGCGGAACCGCTCGGGAAAATGTTACTAGCGTTAGTCTTGGACGGTTACCCATCATGCACTGAACGCGCCCTAGATGGTTTAACCTTCGTGTTGGTTTAAGATCACTCATTTGCACGGTGTTACCGTCATAAAATATTTAGGTTTACTCGGTAGTTTTTTGTTACTATGAATAGAAGACTCATGTGACCAAAATCTCATTAAAATACAAAAAGACATTAAAATTTTATTACTTATAGGAGCAACATTTTATATATGTATGTTTATTTTATTTTATATTTATTTCATATTCAATTTATGTACGGTTTAAGTATGTGTATTAGTCATAAAGATATCTTATTTCATATTGTCTAATTGCACCGACTACCCGTCATTCAGATTCTTTATTTTTTTCCGTCAATGGTTGTCTGGAAGAAATTACTTTTAGTAATAAGGCTGCCAATTATACTGTACTATTTTATTGTCAAATCTCATGTGTAATTCCTGGTGTACATACAATAAAGAATAATCTATTCTATTCTAAAATCTAAAAAAAACACTTACGTAGCACTTACAATTTTTACTTGAAAATGGGGTTATTTGGTTTTTACTTACTAGCAAAACTCAGATATTGCCAGCCTTTGGCTTGATATTGATAAGTCAACGCAACAGTTTTTTTCGTGGTTTTTTGTGATAGTGGCGAATATGGCGAAACAATATTTGCAGAGTCAGCTAGCTGTTATACATGTAGAATAAATTTTTCACAGTCAAAAACTTGTTACGGAATAACTGCAATACGAGTATGCTTCGAAAATCCGCAATTTATTGTCCACCAAAGCTTTAGAGCGAATTTAAACTCATTTTATCACAATGGCCAATAAATTTAAATAATACGAGCGAAGAAGAATGCTCCACCCAGCCATGAGTATTGATAAAAGAATATTGAAGGTGTGACCGGAAGTTGAAGGGAAGCTGCCACATAACATTTTCCAAACGGATAACCATCTACAATGGTGATAAACTGGTTTCCGCCATATACATCCTCGGTATTTTTCTTTTTTTGGGATTCGTTCGTTACTTTTATTACCGCTTTGGCTTGTAATACATTTAGAAGAGGATCAAATGAAACCAAAACAATTTATTTCAACGTAAAGAACTAACGTTCTGTTTGCTAAATGTCAAGAGAACGATAGAAATACAAGAGAAGGAATCACACTTTGATCTCATCATCATGTTACTATGATATGTCATTATGTCCCCACCAAGGGGCACGGGTCTCTTCCCTGAGGAAGGTATAGGCCATACTCCACCACGGGGGCCAAGTCCGGATTGGTGGAGACTTATAAGACTAGTGGCTGATCTTACTGTCAGAAGTTTTCAAGCCGCACTAAGGCCTCTGACTTGGCTTAAAGACTGCCATCTATCGACGGCAGCTGGCACCAACTGCTTAACGTGCCTTGAAAGCACGAAACCGCTCGGAAAAATGCTACTAGCGATAGCCCTGGAACGGTCATCCATCCATGTACTGAAAAGCGCCCTATGTTCCTTAACCTTCGTGATCGTTTACGATCACTCAGGCGGCTGGGGCTACAAGCTGATCTACTAGGTACTTTTTTTGTATGAACTTTTGCCAACTGACGGGTGTTAACAATAGATTAACAAACTGGTAGTGTACGGGAAACCGGGGGTTAGAGCCTTTAATACTTGGAGCTTCAGGATATTATTACCCTACGGACCCCTCAAATATAGAAGAAAATGAAATAGTCACAAACTTCCACGCTGTTTTTTCGCTCATACAGAGCTCTAATTTGCTGGGTAGAACAATATTGCCTCCACATAGCTTTTGAATTATATTCTTTGTCCGTTTTATTTAAAAAGAGTGGGTTTTATGCTCCTGGGTGTTGACACTTCCTGACAAAATAAACTAGGAAATCTATGTTTAATATCTATGTTATATGTTATAGTTTACTTAAAAAATATATACTATGAGTGCATGACAATAATAATTCTAAGAAAAACACAGTCTATGTCGCAGGCCGATGGTACCGCCAGCGTCCACCATGACTCACTCCCAGAGTACGTGCAGTGCCCAGAGTGCCCCCAGCCGCGCTTCTTTAAAGGGAGGGCGGGTTTAAATATTCACAAAGCTCGAACACATAAGCCGCCCTCCCAAAATTCATACTCCCAACCAGCCCTTCCCACATCGACCACACAGCAAAATCCAGGAACGGACGCACCTTTTTGGCAAACTTTAGGAAAATGCAAATCCTCTGTGAAAATAATTAAAAGAATTCCCCGCGGAGCACGCATAAGCGTAGCGCAATATTTACAATCAACCATACATAAATTAGTGGAAGAAAACTGGAAGCGCGCATGGGAGGCACTCTTCACCTTTGCCTACCGGACACTGCACGTGAAAGAGAACA
Source organism: Yponomeuta plumbellus (assembly GCA_947310845.1). Lineage (NCBI taxonomy): Eukaryota > Metazoa > Arthropoda > Insecta > Lepidoptera > Yponomeutidae > Yponomeuta > Yponomeuta plumbellus. Next base: position 3,424,773 of record OX371203.1, read on the forward strand.
CGAGAAACCGCAGCTCCCTGACCCAATGCATAAAAAACAATTGTTCGAACCCAGTAGATATCCCAACATCTACAAAAGATAAATTTCACAGCCATAGTAAATACCGACACGTAGAAAATAAGGTTAGTGACGGCGACATCCGGGGAGCTGCTCAGCTCTTGTTCTCGAGTGATGATATCGCTCCCGACTCTCGCGAAACAGTCTCGGCCTTGGAGAGTAATCATCCGTCGCCCCTTCCAGCGAACGTGTTTCCACCTGCCCCACAACCCAATGACGCCAACATCGGAGTAATCAGCAAAAGCCTTTTGTCGGCTGTGATGTCCTTCAAGGGAGGGTCAGCGAGCGGCCTCGACGGTCTGAGCCCCCAACACTTAAAAGACCTTCTTTGTGGCTCAACCGGCGAGGCGGGCGAGTCTCTGTTGAGGGATCTCACGGCCTTGATTAACCTGATGTTGGCTGGGAAGGTATGTCCCGATTTCACAGACATCCTATATGGAGCCAACCTCTGCGCTCTCCTAAAAAAAGATGGTGGCATAAGACCCATTGCCATAGGATCAAGCATACGGAGGCTGGCTTCCAAACTGTGCTGCCGCCACATCCTACCCTCGCTGTCCGGCAAATTCCAACCAATCCAATTAGGCTTCGGTAGCCGAGGGGGCTGTGAAGCGGCAGTACCTGGAATGAGGACATATCTGGAGCAGGATGGCGGCGAGGTTGTTGTTAAGGTCGACGTAAAAAATGCCTTTAAATGTTGACAGAGGTGCTATCCTGACACAGGTGAAGGAGGTCATACCGGAAATCTACAGTTATATTTGGCAGTGCTATAGTACACCCTCAAAATTGCTCTACAGAGAGCACCTCCTTCATTCGTCAGTAGGCTGTCAACAGGGAGACCCACTCGGGCCCTCCATATTTAGTCTCGCCATTCACCCCATAATATTAGCGCTTTCCTCGAGCTTGAACATCTGATACCTGGACGGTGGTACCCTGGGAGGCGACCAACAAACAGTGTTGAGCGACCTTTCATCTCTGATACAAAATTTTAAACATTTAGGTCTAGAATTAAACTTCAGTAAATGCGAAATTTTCATAAAAGAATCTTTAGGCAACAAAATTAAAAACGAAATAAAAACGAAATTCAACACACTGGCCCCAAATATCAAAATTGTAGACAAGCGCTCATTCCGCCTCCTAGGGGCACCAGTCTTCAGTGAGGCAATAGAACCATATGTTGAGGACCAGGTGGCCAAGTTCAAGGAGACATCATTCCATCTGACCAAAATAAAAACTCACATGGCATTTACCATGATACGTTTTTGTTTATTTGTGCCCAAATTTACATATGTCCTCAGATGCACGCCTGTTTGGAAATTCAATTGATTGCTGTTACCGGTAGATAATCTAGTACACTCAACCCTAACCAAAATTCTAAATTGCCCGCTCATCGAGAAATCCTGGTGCCAGGCCACCTTGCCTATAAGGTATGGTGGGATTGGCATCAGGAAAGTATCAGATGTCTCCCTACCCGCCTTCCTATCCTCAGCCCACAGCACGACCTCCTTGTATAAAAAAATTATACTCGCCTCCATAGGTGATATTGAGGTGTCGTGCTGTGAGCAGGCTAGGAAGGCCTGGATACTGGCCTGCCCGAATGAGCGCCCTCCATTAAATCCCGCAGTGCAGAGACAGTGGGACGAGCCGCTCTGCAGGGCTGTTCATTTAAATCTTTTGGAGACAAGCAGCAGCCCTGCGGAGCGAGCTCGTCTGCTAGCAACAGTAGAATACGAGTCGGGGCTGTGGCTGCAGGCACTTCCATCAGCGAACGTAGGCACGCTGATGGACAACATGTCTTTTGCAGTTGCCATCGGCCTCCGATTGGGCTGCAAAACCGTTCAGCCCCACCGCTGCCTTTGTGGAGAGAAAGTCGACGAGTTGGGGCACCACGACCTATCGTGTCAACGCAGCGTGGGCCGACTGTCGCGTCACGCGTCCCTGAATGATATAATCCGCAGGGCTCTTTCCAGCGTCGCCGTGCCGGCCATCCTTGAGCCTAACGGCATAGCACGGGACGACGGAAGGAGACCTGACGGTATGTCACTGGTGCCGTGGCAGAACGGGAAGCCGCTGGTGTGGGACGCCACCTGCGTCGACACACTGGTGCCTTCCCATATCACGCACACCAGCAGGGCCGCGGGCGCGGCAGCGTCTATGGCAGAATGTCTCAAACGGCGCAAATACGCTGTCCTTGGCGACAGTTACTTAATTGCGCCGTTTGGGGTCGAGACGATGGGCCCTTGGGGCCCTGAGGCGCGTAAACTTTTCAAAGAAATATCAACGCGCCTCATCGACTCGTCAGGCGACCCTAGAGCTGGTAGCTACCTCGGCCAGCGCATCAGCCCGGCCATACAGAGAGGAAATGCTGCCAGTATCTTGGGAACTCTCCCCAACGGCAGCGGTCTAGAGACTGTTTTTTATATTTAGTTTTTATGTAGTATGTATTAAGTTTAATATTTAGTTTAGTTTTAATATTTAGTTTAGTTTTATTATTTAGTCTATAATTGTTATGTTATGTTATTTAACTTAGATTTATTTTTATATAAGATTATATTGAATTAAAACTTATATGTTCAAAGAAAAAAAACTAGTCATTTATTTACTATAATGTCAAAAAAATTGCATCATAAAATTAAAATGGAATACATTGGCAAAAAGCTTCGTCAAGCATAATTGTAAAAATTAACGTACAACAGAAAATACATACACATCACATATAACACATACACTCACACACATTACAATATAATAAAAAACACAAAAAAATAAGCGGCCTCGAGACACATCCGACGCAAACTAGTTTTGTTATGACCACGAAAAGGACAATTAAAGTTACGGTGAGCCGATCGGAAAATTCTACAAGTTCAAAGACTACAAGTTCAAAGTCTCAAAACAAAACCACTGATAAGCTGTGATCAATGACATGCTCTAATTAAAACTTCAGCTTTTTAAAGCCTGAAGGGAATGGGCGCACCAAAAATTTTACAGGTTAATGTACCAACTCACCTTTATCATGCTGACACCACACTTGGCTATTCGTATTCGCGTATTTGCCGACGATTTAGAGTACATTGCATGTTTACAAAAATCTGTGCTTGAGATTCGTAAGGATACCCGGCAATGTATGGTTAATATTTGCCAAATACGCCAACGCAAATAGCCATATGTGGCGCCACCATCAAAATTTATTTTTTGGGTAGTCGTCGTAGTCGTATGATTAGAATAAATCCTAAGCACAAGTGTCAGTTCTGAAAGAGAACACCACTCACATCTCGACTATGGTGCATTCATTTAGGCTTGTCCGTATGCGATGTTTTCCCCGTTTTTGTTGACATACCCGCGTTATTACTATGGTAAGCAGTTTTGGGCCACTCTGCTTTTTTTTCGCTACCTTTAACCTACGGTTTTTTTTCATAAATGGCCGCCACGTTTGCTAGCTTTTAAGCTTCATCTCAGCAACTTTCGACTAATAAGGTATATTTTTTCGTTAGATTGATTTATCTTAATTTTACCAGAGCAATTTGAGCATTTGTTATTGTTTTGTTATGTTTTGAGTATTTTGCCGTTAAATGAATTATTTTGCTTTCTCTCTCAATTTTTCGTTAGGTTGACTCACTCAACTGCTCAGAGCAATTTTTGTAAAGTTCTTAACTTGAATTGCTCATACCAGATTGTTAGCGTTTCTTATCTTAAAATGCGCTATTTCAAAATTATTAAACAATTTTTCGTTAAATTGTGTGATGTATCTAAAATTGCTCCCAGCTGCTTTTGGTTAGATTCCCATAACTTTGATTGCCCAGCGCTATTTTAAGTTAAGTCGTGTTGATTTGAGTTGCTCACAGTAATTTTTCGTTAATTTCTCTATCATAAATAGCACAGAACATTTATTTGACAGATTTTCTTGTGATAAATTGCTTAAAACTTTTTTCGTTACATTGCTTTATTTGTTCCGATCAATTTATGTTTATCTTATAATTGCATTTAAAAATGCTTACTAAATTGTATTAACCTAGACGCGGTTCTTTTTTTTCAATTTTTGTTTCGGTACGAATTATTTTTCTTATTAACCCAATAGATAGGTACATTTCTTGTTAAGCATCTAAATATAAGCCTAGCGAAGAAATCGGGCCACAAGGAAAAAGACGCCTATTCCCAAAGGAAATATGAACCGGATGGAGAAATATTGCCTCTCTAGTGCAAGGGTCAGATTCCGAACGCGGGGCGACAGAATGAAAAATAGCATTCGACCGTCCACATTGTCTACATTTATTAAAGGCTGACACACGTCGCTATAGAAACAAGTGAAAAGACTTGCCACTGAAGTTAAGTAGAAATAAGTTAAAAAAAGAATATACTTTTTTATATTTTGCGCACAATTTTGTCTTATGGCTCCTACACACTATGGCTCGGTTTCTAGAAGAGCGATCAAATGTTAATCTCATGTTAAACTCACGTCAAGCTAATTTCAGCCAATCACGTGCGGGTATTTTGAATTAATCTTAGATTAATCTCTTGTTACATTTGTGGGACGTCAATAAAAGACAGCGGTCTAAGCTAACTGATAGGTTTATTGTGGGTACTTTTATTATACATCACATTATCTCCACCTTAAGTATATACTACACCTAGGATACATAACTATGTTGTCTATCGCTGAATACGTGGTTTCATACAATTAATATTAACTTTTTAAAAACTAATAACATAGGTGCTTCTTTTACTAAAACTAGAAATCTTATCTTTATATTTTTATTGATCTATGTTTTAATCTTAATTATCTTACATAATCAAATAATCAACTACTTATTTCATTGCGCAACGTCTTTCCTCAACTGCCGCCGGTAGGCTCGCATCGCTCTCTCACTCGCATTCTCGGGCGGTGGTGCTGCGGCCTCGCGCGGCGTTCCCGGCGGCGGCGCCTGCGAGTCCGCAGCAGCATCGCTCGGTGCGTCCTGGCGATGGCATGGCTCTTGCTGCGGCCCGCTGCTACTCTCTGCCCGAGGCAGGTCCTCCACAGGTAGTGTCATAGAAAATCTGCTGTGGCGTACTGCTACTATTTGATCCGCATGTCTACGCCCACTCCCACCATTATTTAAGTTAATTTTATACGACAGAGGACCTGTTTTTGCTGTTATCTGTCCTTCCGTCCATTTATTATTGTTTCTTAGCGAAAAATCGCGTGTTAAAACTCTGTCTCCTACATCAAATTGTCTATCTGACCCCCCCGCGTTTTGTATTTGCCTTTCTTGTGCCTCTCTAACAACCTCGGCTGTATTTGGCCGTAATATGTCCAATCTACCACGAAGTCGACGGCCTAATAAAGCTACCGCAGGAGCCACGCCCGTTGTGGAGTGTTCACAATTTCTGTATTGGAATAAAAATCGAGTCAAAGCCGTTGTTACATCTTGCCCCTCATGTACCGCCTTTTTAAGTGTTTTTATATTTTGACGGAATTTTCCGCAGCGCCATTACCTTGTGGCCTGTAAGGGGCGCTAGTAGTATGTTTGATACAGTTTTTTGCACAAAATTCTTTGAACTCTGTAATTTGAAATGTCAACCATTGTCTGACACTAATTGGTGTGGTAACCCAAATTTGGAAAACAGTTTTCTGAAAAATCTTAGCGTCTCAAAAGCGGACGTGCCTCGCACTTCTTCAACTTCCAGCCATTTTGAGTGCGCGTCTATGATAATCAGATAATATTTATTTTGAAATTGTGCAAAATCCACGTGAAGCCTTAGCCATGGCGCGGCGGGAAATTCCCACGGGTGTAATGAGGCATGCGGGGGCGCATCACGCACACTGCGACATGCCTCGCAGTTGCGACACAACGTCTCAATGTCATTATCTATTGTGGGCCAATAGACATAATTACGAGCAATAGACTTCATTTTTACAATACCCAAATGCCCCGCATGAATTTCGGACAGCAATTTCGTTTGTAATTTACCTGGAACCACTACTCGATACTTATGCAATATACATCCGTGTTCCACATACAGTTCATTTCGTCTGAAATAAAACGGTTTTTCACGATCTTCAACTGTATGTGGCCACCCGAACATAATGTATCCGTATATCTTACTTAACAACGCGTCGGTCTTTGTGTGTGTGGCTATATCTTTGTAACTCACTGGGACCGATTCATCAAAAAACATAAGATAATGACATTGTTCCGCCGCCGCCTTCCTCATTTTTCCAGAGGCACTCCGCGGTAGACGCGACAATGCATCTGCATTTCCGTTATCTTTCGATGGTACATATTGTATTTTAAAAACGTATGCTGCTAGTTTCGCAGCCCATCTTTGTAATCTACTGGCCGCCGTTTGAGGAATACCTCCTTTCGGTCCAAAAATAAAGGTCAGTGGTTGATGGTCAGTCTTCAATGTGAATTGCCGTCCAAACAAATATTGATGGTGTTTACACACCCCGTAGAAGATCGCTTAGGCTTCCTTTTCCAGCTGACTATAGTTTTTCTCCGCGTCCGTAAACGATTTTCACCAACTCCGCAAAGGTCTTGGTTTCTGGCAACGCCGGTACACATAAATCACACATCAAACTGTACGTCGTATCACCTACCATCGTTATCAAAGTAGCAACGTGTAAATCAACCTCAATTTTGTTGAGTTTTATAAACTGTTCTACTCGTCGCACATAACTTGGCCATTGCTTCGAGGTTAGATCAAATGGTTCCACTTTACCGTACGGCATTGTCACAAATCCTTCGAAATAACACGGATTTAACGTAATTACTTCGCAATTAACGAATAAAAATCCCGACCCGTCGCCAATGGGACGTCAATAAAAGACAGCGGTCTAAGCTAACTGATAGGTTTATTGTGGGTACTTTTATTATACATCACAATTTGAACACTCTTTCAGAAACTGGGGGTATGCCGGCTATGCCGCCGGCACTGCCGGAGGGTAGAAAGCCGCCAGCAATGCCGCACAAGCCGAGCCATCGGCAGGCCGGTGGGTTGTGCCAGCGGGTTACGCGGCAAGCCGGCGGCAGTTCGCTCCCGGCATTCGATTGAAAGTGTTGTGCTAGAAAATGATGTCAATGATGCTCGGCATAAAGCCGCCCGGCCGTGCCGCCGGCATAGTGTGTAGCAGCTGTTATACCCACAAGAAGTCGCCACTTGTCAAGCTTGGTTTCCTGCCAGTCGTCCGCCTGGAGTTAAAATGATTTATAATTGCGTGCATGCAACGACTAATGGATGTCCTTCATCGACATTCATTAGTCGTTGTATGTACGCGAAATTGATTTGTGGCAGTCCCTGGTCTCTGCCTACCCCTCTGGGGTACAGGCGTGAGTTTATCTGTTATCATCATCAACCCATTATGTCCCCACCGTGGGGCACGAGCCTCTTCCCTGAGGAAGGTATAGGCCATCCTCCACCACGGGGGACAAGTCAGAATTGGTGGAGGCTTGTAAGACTAGTGGCTGGTCTTACTGTCAGAAGTTTTCAAGCCGCCCTTAGGTCTCTGACTTGAGTTAACGACTGCCATCTATCGACGGCAGCCGGCACCAAATGCTTAACGTGCCTTGAAAGTACGAACCCGCTGAGAAAAATGCTACTAGCGTTAGCCATAGAACGGTCACCCATCCATGGACTAAACGCGCCCTGTATTACTTAACCTTCGTGATCGTTTAAGATCACTCAGGCAGCCGGGACTACGAGCGATTCAGATGTATGTATAAATGATACATATTTTACTCTTACATTTTAAATTGGATCATGTAGCTGGCGCCAAACTGAGGCAATGTAGGTAAAGAATAATGATTTTCCGATACACTATTCACTAGCTAAGGCTAAGTCCACTGTCCAGCGCTGATAACGTTGCAATAGCTCTATAAAGGTTTATTAAATGTAACCCTCGTAAAAATGAGTGAAAAACTTCAGTGAAAGAGTCAGAGGGTTTTTACAAATATTAGGCTTACAAGGTGTCCCAAAACATAGTTTCAAGCGGAAGTCCAGACATAGAGAACCCTTTTTTTTCCCCAGCCGGGGTTTGAAACCGGGACCTCTCACATGGTAGGCAGATACGCAAACCACTTCGCCACAGAGGCTGTCATTATTCCCACTCCTGTACCTTCTACGGCTTACTGCTAGGAAATGTTATTAGAATTTAGTCCACCTTTTCTACGCTTTCTTATGTGCGATAAATCCTACTAATATTATAAACGCGAAAGTTTGTAAGTATGGATGGATGGATGGATGTTTGTTACTCTTTCGCGTAAAAACTACTGAATGGATCTCAATGAAAGTTTACAATAATATAGCTTATATATCAGAATAACGGTTTACTAATGTATTGCCAAAAATCGTTTCCCAAAGTATTACTTCCCAAACTATTTTCCGCAAATTATCACTTGGCAAAAAAACATTTCTCAAAACAACTTAAAGCAAATAAACAGTTAGCAAAAGTTATTATGGCAAGTTATTGTTTACCAAATAAATACTTGGTCAAAATTCATTTTACAAAGCATTATTCAGTCAAAAGTATCGTTTGGAAAAAGTACCTTTCCATACAATACCGAATACGCTGCCGGCAATGTGTGTAAATGACACAACAAAGTCGAGTCTGTTTTCGATCTTACATAGAGAACCTAACGCTCCGACGCGCTCCGCTTCGCTACGCGCGTCGTCGCACCTATATTTCTGTTGCCACGTATTCTTTACATCGCCGACCCCCCGTTCAATAATAATTAGTACCTAATCGTCAACTATATTTATGCCAAATAATAATTTGACCAAATGAATAAAAGCCAAAATAAAACGTTAGCATAATAAACGTTTGTCTTAATAAAACTTGACGCAGTAAAATTATGCGAAATGATAATTTGACCAAATGAATAAAATGCGAAATGAAAACTTGCTAAAGTTTCATTTGGGAAATGAAACTGATGACATAAGTTTATTGGGAAGTAAAATTTGGCGAAAAATACTTTGGCTAAACGGCGGTATCCCCAGAATAACGTATAGCATTTATAAAGATATTGTGTCAACTGTCCAAAATTTGACGATAAGTGTCAAATAAGTAGGAAAAAACTACCATTCTATTCATTTCATTCATTTCATTTCAAAACTACCAGCTATTCTCGCGTGCGCTGCCAAAACCGCTAGAATTACACATAATTACGTAATGTATGATATGTTACTTTTTCTTTTTACCCCACGGTAATACTTATGTAATAGTAGCTTACTACTCGAAATACTAATCCTGATCAAACGAAGTCGCGGGCACCAGCTTGGCCTTGGCCTGGCTCAGCGACCCGAAGTGGATCTTGGCCTCCGATACAAGAAGTCGCCACTTGTCTCTGTCCTGCGCGGTCTCCTGTCGGTCACTGGCCTGGAGCTCGCGCAGGTCCTTGGCTACTTCGTCCCTCCAACGATGTCTGGGGAAGCCCCGAGTACGCGCGGGCACCAGCTAGTAATCAATAATAACAACAGTCTATCTACGTATTTGATGGTAAAAATACGATGTCACTCCAATCCAATGGGACATGCGCTCATCGGGAATCAAATCCCGTGATAGAGAGTCAGTGTCCTGGTCCTGAATAAAACTTCCGTTTGAGTGACGTAGGGCCGCATACGAATCAATATTCATTCAATTGAATGTCGAACTCACTCAGCGCAAATTGTGTCAAGGACCCTCACTGTTTCATCGGGAACATTAATATAGGTCTAGTGTCGTGAATTTGGGTCTTCTTCCATTATCATAGGTGTTAAGTTGTTAACCCTTTCAGACCTGACCTTGAAATGTATAGAAAAGCATTGTTATTTTCAACGTCAGGTCTGAAAGGGTTAACTGACACGTTAGAACCATAGTGCTTTAAGGCACAACGGTGATCTAACGATGACGGCCTACTAAGCGAGAGGTCCCAGGTTTGAACCCCGGCTGAGAGTATTAAAAAAAACCCAAGTCTTGAACGTTTACATATTTGGGTTGTCGATGTTTCTGGTTCCCACGACACAGGGTATCCTAGTGTGCGGCTGGAAGCAATGTATGTACCTGTATGTAAATGTTTATGATTTGTGTAATGTCGACCCTTTGTGGAGCTATGTTTGGTGTAAATCGACGAATAATGCAGTCTTAATCAGTTTTTTAAGCTCTTTCGATTTTATACTTATATTTTTCTCAAATTCGCAATCAAATGCCATTTATTTTTTTAATATTATTATTAGTTTAGTTTTGTAAATACTTTGTAATTAGTTTTCTGTTATGTTATATTTTAATACACTAAAAACATTTGAACAAATGAAATTTTGTTTAACACACTCTCTGTCTTTGCGTCTTTGCTTGGCTAGATTTACTTGGCGCAGATTCCAGCGATCGCGGCCAAGTCGCTTTTCGATTTATATGAAGCGGCCCGAGCGTCTCCGCTCTCCACACGTTCTCACAAACAACAAAAGAGCGTCCCGTCCGCTTCAAATGCACCGATACAAGTGAACACGTTGAAACTCGTACGAGCGGCCGGGCCGCGCGACCACGCCCCTCAAAGGCGCGACCGCGCGGCTATTTAAATAAATCGTTACACACAATTGCTTGTAATTTCGTGGTGTAGCGGCCGGGACGCTCGGTCGCGCGGACGCATATAATTACAGCCTAAAGCTCAATTCAAACTGGCACAGAGTCGAAGCGTCGCGTCGCGAAGCGAAGCGTCACGTTTTTCAACTGTTCTAAATTCATCTCTATTTTTCTTTCGATACGGTACAAAGTTGTGTTGCGAAAAATTGAAAATAGTCACTTCGCCTGCAAGGGTTGCTCGGATTCGGATTCGCGCATTCGCGCGAATTGTTTTGCGTCTTCACCTGCAAGGGTCGTCGGGTTCGCGCGTCGATGTGCGCAGACGCGCGCATTCGCGCGAATTAGTTCGCGTCGCGTCGCTTCGCTTCGCTTCGACTCTGCGCCAGTGTGAATTGAGCCTAAGAGAAATACCTACATTTCGAACTAGAAACGCCCGTTTTCACCATCCGGAACTTCATAGCTTGATGTTTCTTATTGAATTTTCTTGCCCTGTTAACTTTCTTGTCTGAAATAATGAACTCGATTCTAAACTCGGAGTTTCACTTCCACTTAACTGTACCTTTGTTTCTATCGTTTCTTGAACAAACTTCAAGAAATAAACAAAACTAAGCTCTTTGGAGTATTTTTATTTTATTACTGTAAAAAATATTATGTTGTGTGTGATATATTTAAGTCACAATAAAGTTGTGGCAATGTTTTTGACCACCTCTGTGGCTCAGCGCATCTGCCTACCATGCGGGAGGTCCCGGGTTCGAACCTCGGCTGGGATTGTTTCATCCTAAGTGTTGGATATTTACATCTTTGTGACGTTGCTGTTTCTGGCTCTCACGATACGGGGTATCCTATTGTGTGGCCTGAAGCAATGTATGTGCCTGTACGTAACTGTTTATGTTATGTTTATGTACGTTGCGAGGTACGTACACACCTCAATATAAACACCTCAGAAGTCAGATTTTTCTCACGATGTCTTCGTACATATACTACAAATTCACAAATATAACTCACCAATAAAATTGTACAGTGCCAGAAAATAAAGCAAGGTCCTCTTGAATACGATGCCAACCTATGTACAGTCGAAAGCAGATCATTCTAAACACCCATGCACTCTACTCCGTTGCATCTAGGGCGACTTTGCTACTAAAATGTCGTCGATGCGCCTGGGAAATCAGAGCAATTTTTTTTTTAGCATAAATAGTTTTTTTTGTATTTTCTTAGTACTTTCTTAGCCCGACACGCCTGTAAACTCCATTTTGTGCTAGCTAGCTTGAAAAATAAAAAGTAAATATCATCTATGCATTTACTGAATAAAAAAAGGCGTCGTAATTTTGAAACAATTGATTTTTTCTTTGTCCTGAATAGTTATCGATTTGAAAGAAAGATAAACGTTTACTGCAACAAGAGACAACATACATTATTCAAAACTTAAAAACATGTGCAGAAAAAAACAACACTTTACAAACTTTGTCGCGGTGTGCCTCTGCTGCTGCAAATGGCAGCTGACTCAGCATAGTGCTGAGGGCGTGAACCCTCAGCGCTGATTTTCAGTCAGTCATTTTACGTTTTTCGGTTTTCCCAAGCTCAACGACGATGTGAAAGTTGACGTGGTCACATCATGGTATACACCCATGCACTCTACTCCGTTGCATTACAGGCGACTTTGCAACTAAAATGTGAAGATTGCGACAATGTTGAATTTGAGCCCCGCCCGCTTACTCCAAATCAGATGCAAACAGAGTACTGAAAACATAGATTACTCGGTCTGCGTACATATTTGAAGCTCGTCGCCGATCCTGGAGGCATGTTGCCCTCGTTTCTGAGAGAAAAAGGCTTTCGCAGCTTATCGCTTGAAGGGGAAATGTGGTGGAAAATTGACACGTTCATGTAGGGTGAACTCGTTTAAAAACAGCCTTTGTGCCTTATTAGGTTTAGAGTAGAGCTGTGTTTCATCATCATCAACCCATTATGTCCCGGGTCGGGTCTCTTCCTTGAGGAAGGTATAGGCCATACTCCACCACGGGGGCCAACTCCGGATTGGTGGAGGCTTGTAAGACTTTTAGCTGGTTTTACTGTCAGAAGTTTTCATGCCGCCCTATTAAGGCCTCTGACTTGGCTTAACGACTACCATCTATCGACCGCAGCCGGCAACAACTGTAAACGTCCCTTGTGAAACACGGACCGCTCGGAAAAATGCCACTAGCGTTAGTCATAGACGGTCGTCCATCCATGCACTGAACGCGCCCAATGTTGCTTAACCTTCGTGGTCATTTAAGATCACTCAGGCAGGCGGGGCTACGAGCGATTCAGCTGAGCTTTCAACTGAGATTCAGCGATTCGGTCTTTGCTTAGATGTCGGCAAAAGCCTAGCCTCGAGAGGTCGTCGGATCAAATCCCAGCAAGTACATGTGAGAATTGCAAGTATTCAAATTTGCTTGTGGCCCCATCTAGCTTTGACAACCCAAAAACAAACATCGACCGAATGACTCTCAAGAACAACTCATTCGCAAATATTTTTCATTCAGCGATTCATTCATTCACTCCTATTCGCTAAAAAGATGAACGTTTGCGCGTGAATAAAAGTGGATCAAGAAGCCACACTAAAGGCGGCAGCAGGGACCTTATTTCTGAACACACGTAAAAGATAGATAGATAGAATATTCTTTATTGTATATACACCAGGAATTACACGTGAAATTTGACAATAACATAGGACAGTGCAATTGGCGGCCTTATTACTAAAAGTAATTTCTTCCAGACAACCAAAGATGAACGTTTGGTGCGAGCCTTGGTAATTTCTGTTATTGTATAATTTGAGTTTGAGTTTCCGTCCAATGTGATACTGACCAATAGGTTACTTGACCGATTTCTGAAAACCATCTCATATTTTTTGTTGGTGTTCATGGAGTCCTCAGAAAGTGGTCATTTTAAATTCTTTCTTGTATTTCTTTTAAAAAAGGCAAACGAAGATTTACTTTCGTAATTAGCCGCCAAAACGCTATCTTAGGCAATATGGCGGAGCACAGGAACGTACAGTGCCACCATCTTATTTGTTCAGTTGATAGCGGCGCTAGTGGAGAATTTAGTAGTAACATTTAAGAAATTCACCTATAAAAATGTGATTATTTTAAACCGTCTTTAAATTTTAATGAACATTATCTATAAATATTAGTAAGTGAATAAATAAAACAAGAAATGGGGAACAGAATTTACAATTAATTAGTTAGTTACAATTTTGCCCACCTGAACATATAATTTGGTGGCGCTGTATGAACGAATCAGTCATTTTAACTTTATTCAGACGCCATGACATGTGACATCATCATAGAATCGGCCAATCCAGGCCGTATTCGACACAATGGCTGCAGATACATAATTATTTAAATTTATTTTGTGTTTCTTTTCAAATAATAATTGTTTTTTTAGTTTAAATGCCTTAAAGCGGTTTTAAGACTCTTATTTTATACGAATACGTTTAAATAATTCTGCTTTTTTTTTTCACACTGTCAAATAGCCTATTCCGATGACCGACCGATGTCCTTAGGAAGTTTCTACCTGGAATTAATTCAGATATCGCCTTCAAGGGGGAAGGACATTAATTACACTTAATACCGCCAGTTGACCCTTGGGACGTCAAGTCTCAGTAGGCGAAATTGATATTATATACTCTATTCACGCCATATTCCCTGAACATTGAACAATGGAGACAACTTCTGACGTTCATTTACACGAAGTTGCACGGTGCTACAAGTAATAATATATTATTTTATACTAACATTTTGAACCTCCGTCCGTCCCCATCGAGGGGCACGGATGTCTTTCCTGAGGAAGGTCCATACTCTACCACGGGGCCTAGTCCGGATTGGTGGAGTCTTGTAATCACATGGATATTGCACTTTCCAACGAATCCATCGGGCCTACTCGGGTGCATGGCGCGAAAAGTTCGGCAATTATCGCTGCCACTAGATGAAAAAAAATAGTAGAGGCTTATTTAATCAGAAATAAGATATAAGTGGCGGTGGTGGCGTAGTGGGGTTGACCCTTGCTTCTCGATCATGAGGGTCTGGGTTCGAACCACGCATGTACCAATGACTTTTAGTTACGTACATTTGTTTGTACAGCAACACCATTCGCTGATAAATTGTGCCCGGATAACGGCGACAGGCTTGCCACTTGTCACGTTTGGGACCTAATAAACTCGGCAAAACGTGGGTCCAGTTCTAGAGACTGGTGCCTCTGCCTACCCCTTCGGGGATAACGGGCGTGAGTTTATTATTTATATTTTATTATTTTATTTTAAATAAGATATAATATCCATTGTGCTCTGATAATTTTATTGTGATATCCATGTCATTTTGTCATTTGTCACATGGATATCACAATGAGATAATTATATATCTCGTAAACATATTTTCAATGTGATGTTCCATGTAATTGTGATTCATCTCGATTCCTCAAATGATAACGATGTGAACGGTGTGTTTATTTTGTTGTAATATTTGCTTACTATCTAGGGTATTTCTGAACACTTGAACAGATCTTCCGCAGTTTTAACATCCGTCCACTCCTTGATGTTGCACAGCCATGACATTGCCCATCATAATAGTCGGCTCCATCTTCACTTACCATCAGGTGAGATCGGGGTCAATCGTTGGTCAGTTTTTAATAAAAAAAATAATAAAAAAAATTGTCAAAATTGGTATTTTTTCTTTCGTAGCACATGGATTATGTTGGCAACTTTACGCTGCGAGCAATTCATTGCGTAAATTGTATAACCCACTCTTAACTAAAACACTTATACCAAAGGCGAACTTTCCGTGTAGCTCTACCCTGTCAGTAATTTTACATGAATGTTGAACAGAATAACTTGGCTGGCCGCAGGGCACAGCAAATGTTTCGAAATGGGGAGTCAATTTCGGGCGGGAGTCGTACAAAGATGTTTGAAATCAAACACAGAACGAACTGTTTCTGTCGTGTCACCGAGCGTTTTGGCAATTGAAATTGGGGCTCGTAACAATGATGGGGGGAACTTAGGTGAAGTTACTTACAGCCAAAGTTATTAGGAGTCGATGTCGAGTTTGTGGAGCTTTTTACGTGTGAAACGTACGTTTTCTTGTAATGTGATGATGTACTGGTAACAAAGAATGAACGGTGTCACCACAGCAAAATAGACCGTTCAATGTAGATAAAACCTACACTTGTATATTGGAGGGGGAGACATTAATTATTGTTTGTCTTTTGCCACGGTTCTAAACAGCGTATTTTTCTCCATTTACATTTATTGCGTGCGCGCATAAGCACGCTATTTTTTTCTCATTTTAATCAGTTATGTTATCACTATAAAAAGAACAATAAATTACCAACGTTATGGTGATACCATTGGCCCGCCAAGAAGCAAGTCTTAGACTCTGATAATGCATACAATGAAAACTGCATGAACTAGGCGTCAATGGTATACAAAATCATGTCACGTGACTTGACCGAGTATCTGTCATTGAACTGTAATGCACTAGCAGAATCGAGACTCAGAATCTCAGAGTAGAGATCGTTGTGCAATGTTTAATGCCAACTCAGTTAAACACAAATGTTTACATCAATTAAAAGAAGCCAGGTCAAATCAAGTCATGACGTCGGAACCGTCGTAAAAAGAGCAGACTTATTACAGCTAAATAGTCATAAAAGAGGAGTTATACAGGGAAAGGAAACGAGGGCGTAATGGAGGAGACAAAGAAAAGTCAGAAATGGAACGTTTCGTGAAACGTTATGTTTTTTCCTCTATATTGACAATGCGTAATGGTCTTACTATCATAATACATTTTCTATCACACATTTGACGCTAAGCGGACTGTATATTATAATTATGGGCTGACGTTAAATTAAAATCGAGGTTTACAATTTTTATCTATATTTTAGGGTCAAACAAACCGCAAAGAAAGAACTCTGTTTACAATAGTCACAATTTTGCATTGAAATTTTATGAATAATGTTGACAAGGTTCTTCGTAGAGAAATTTTCCATATGCTCGGATTGTGATAGTAGCAAGCATTTCTGTACAAATATAATGCAACATAAAAAATGGTAACTGTGAATAAATATTATTATTGACTTCTACGTTTAGTGCACTTTTTTCTTTTTTATCCTATTATTGTTCACTTTAATACATTAATTACATCTCAACATTTTTAAGTCGTCGATTGCTTACGCTTGGTATCTTAGAAAACTGCGTTCGATTTAAAATTGAAGCAGAAAATTTGTGACTTTTGGAAGGAAATGTAATTAGTCGACACTCTTATTAAAAATATTATTAAGTATCTTAGTGGCCACCAACTGTACTGTATTTTTTATTTCATGTGCTGTAGTGTACCTACAATCAATAATATTCACATCATGTCATATTTTGCAAAGTTTTTTTAAAATTCTTACGTTATGTTTTTCAATCTAAGATGTCGGTGTACGTTTTTCTTGGGACCGCCATGCCTTAGACCACATTTTATCGGTGGTACAGAATACAAAAAAAGAAAAACTTTTATTATACCAACAAGACACATCACAGAAAGAAAATGAAATGAACAGTCAAGTAACATAATGTGCGTAACAAAAAATCAAAAAAGAAAAGAAAACAAATAAATTAAAACAAAACCAGTCTGTGCTAGCTACGTTGCCACAAAAGGCTACTGACTCAGCGATACCATACCATTCCTTTACAATCAGCAAACATCTTAGAATGTACTACCCAGGGATTCCAGAAGTAAAACAGCCTTAACTTCGTGTTCCGAGGGAGACTTGGCGTATCTACACGGACGCCAGCCGCGGTAACTGGCGTCACGCCAAATGCCGCGTGTGGTCTGACTATAGAACTCTCAGCAATCTTTTGTTATTCTTTTTTTTTTCTAAGATGCGTGAAAGCGGCCAGGGCTAAAAGATAATAAAAAACAATCGAATTGCTTTTCTTTAATTTTTCTTTTTTTCTAAGATGCCTGAAAGTAGCCAGATCTGACTTATAGAAAAATAATAGTTTTTTTGTCTTTTTCTCTAAGAATGTATGTTACGGCCAGGACCACAATAATATAAAAGCAGGACAAGAGTTCGTTTGGCTCGCCCACACAGGGTTTCGTGCTAGCAGATTTTTTTAATTTTCCCGAACTTCAAAAACATTTTTTTTATGATTTAATTACAAATGTAATGTATAGTTTTCATCTTTTTTCCCTGCATTTGTACTTTGAAACGATATTATATTATATTACCTAAATTTAATCTTTATAATATGCTACCGGGAAATATCCCGTAAATTTTGATTCACTTCATTGACAAATTATACGTCTTTCGCAGCATAAACAGTACGTAAGTAACGTCGTGTCCCGATCTTTTCTGAGAAATTTGACGAGGCAGCACTACAGTAAATTAGTTACCTAGCGAAATACTCAATTCAGAAACTAGCCTTAAGCCTATGCCATGGACCAAACGTCTAAGCAACGTAGCAGTTAGAATTAACTGAACTCGACTCCTATAAGCGTGATCTTAAGGCGCAAATTTCCGTACTTCCTTGGCAAAACTATTATTGCGTGATCTGTCCCATCGGTTCTACTTGTTCACTTGTTGAAGTGGCCCCTCGAGTTAATGTTAAGCTTGTATAAACTTGTTTTGCCGTTGGAAGACTATCGGAGCAAAGATCTGCACAAAGCAATACGTAATGAGCCGTTTTCAGAAGAACTAAAAAAAAAAATGTTACGGCTGTCAAAGGAATGCAATTTTGGACCTCAGCCCAACAGCCATGTGTGATACATCATAAAATAGGTCTCAGCGAGCTGAACAAAAGTTACTATGACGCCAACAGCCAAATGTTTGTCCTTTCGGAGTTATATTGTATTGAAAAAAAAACTAACATTTTCAATAAAATATAAATCCGAAACGACAAACATTTGGCTGTTGGCATCATAGTAACTTTTATTCAGATCGCTGAGACCTATACGATGATGTATCACACATGGCTATTGGGCTGAGGTCCAAAATTGCATTCCTTTGACAGCCGTAATATTTTTTTGTTTTAGTTCTACTGAAAACGGCTCATTGGTCATTCTAAAGTTTTGAACAAGAAAGAACATTTTTTAGAATTATGCTTGCAGTACAATTAATATTTTTCAGATTTGTAAATAAACATTTTTTTTAAACATTTCAATACATGCACATACATTGCTTCTGTACCCACACTAGGATACCTTATGTCCTGGGAACCAGAAACAGCGACGTCAAAAACATATAAACATCCAAGACCTGGGTTTCTTTTTTTTTTGTCCCTAGGTAAAATATATTGAGGCTTGTGAAGAATAAGGTTACAGAAAAACTACACTGTTACTCTTACAAAGCAGTTCTTATTTAATTTAGACTGATTAATTTAACTTAGTTTCATCATAAACCCATTTAACGTCGTGGCTTTTTATTGAATTTCTAAAACAATACAGATGACGACCTCTGTGGCGCAGCGGTTAGCACATCTGCCTACCATGCGACAGGTCCCGGGTTCGAACCCCGGCTGAGCACAAAAAAAATCCAGGCCTTAGATGTTTAAATGCTGTTTCTGATTTCCACGACGCAGGGTATCCTAGTGTGGGGCCTGATGCAATGTATATGCCTGTATGTAAATGTTTGTGTGTATATTTACTTTTCTCTCGGCGGGTGTTGTTATTTCACCATTTATGGAGCGGGTGCGTTCTTCCTGCTCCGGATGTAATGTCACGTATATTAATTTAATTAACGGGCAAGAAAATAAATTGGGAGCGGACACGTTTCGTTCCCTCGCTCGAGCATGAACCTTGTTTTTATTTTTAATGACCGCAAATGAAAGCTATGTTTTTCACATGGACGTAACTATGTGATTTGGTTAATGACTACCCAGTGACTAAACGGCAGGAATAATTTTGAGAAATTAAACATCTTACTTACATACATGGCGTAGTGGGGTTGACCCTTGCTTCTCGATCATGAGAGTCTGGGTTCGAACCACGCATGTACCAATGACTTTTAGTTACGTACATTTGTTCGTTTCGTACAGCAACACCATTCGCTGATAAAGTGGGCCCGGACAACGGCGACAGGCTTGGGATTGGGACCTAATAAACTCGGCAAAACGTGGGGCCAGTTCTAGTGATTGGTGCCTCTGCCTACCCCCTCTGGGATAACGGGCGTGAGTTTTTTTTATTTACATACACTCGTACCTATATCCTAGAAGAGTAGTCAGAGAGCTGGAACTGCCTTTGCTGATAATCTTCGAATTGCATCTTGACTTAACAGTCCAAATGACGTTCCAGCGGATAAAACTAATAAACAGAATAAACATTTACATACAGGCACATACATTGCTTCCGGCCCCACACAAGGATACCCTGTGTCGTGGGAACCAGAAACAGTGACATCACAAACATGTAAGCATCCAAGACCTGAGGTTTTTTTTGTCTCCAGCCGGGTTTCGAACCCGGGACTTCTCGCATGGTAGTGATAGGCAGATGCGCTAACCGCTGCGCCACAAACAGCCCAGGCCCCTCGGTGGGGACATAATGGGTTGATGGTGATGATGATTATTATTGCCAACTAGCTGTCCCGGCAAACTTCGTACCGCCAAATTTTTCGTATTTTTTCCATATTTTCTTACCATTTAAACCTTTCCAGGGCCTAGATTCTGCTAATGCATTGTAGTACAATGACAACTGTATGAACATGGCGATTTAGTTTCATTGCCGCTTTAAGTCTACGCGCGCACAGATAAAGCAATCTAGGCGTCAATGGTGTGAAAAAACAGGTCATGTGACCCGACCATGTATCTGTCATCGAACTACAATGCACTAATGGAATTGAGGCCCTGGAATGCCACAAATATAAGAAAACCGTAACACAGGTTTTTAACCTGGCATAGCGTCAGAAGCTAATCGTCGATTTTGTATTTATCTAATCATCATCATCATCATCAACCCATCATGTCCCCACCGAGGGGCACAGGTCTCTTCCCTGAGGAAGGTATAGGTATACTCCACCACTTGGAGAATCGCTCGTAGCCCCGGCCTCCTGAGTGATCTTAAACGATCACGAAGGTTAAGCAACATAGGGCGCGTTCAGTGCATGGATGGGTAACTGTGCTTCGCAAGGCACGTTAAGCAGTGTGTGCCGGCTGCCGTCGATTGATGACAGTCGTTAAGCCAAGTCAGATGCCTTAAGGCGCCTTGAAAACTTCAGCCACTAGTCTTACAAGCCTCTACCAACATGTACCTTCTATACTTGTACTAATGTTTTTGCCTAGTAAATTGTATTGTAAACTCCGCACTACTGATTGCTATCTCAAACGTCAGGACCGGACAGGATTTGGTGCGCATAATTTGGCCACTTTTCTTGTTAACGTTGCAGGCTGTTTATTTTATTAGCTCGTGTGCTCTGCTTTGTTGATTTACGACTTAAAAATTCATTATTTCGGAGTGCTCAGACCACCTGTTACGGGTCGGTGAAATAATATCGTATAAGAGAGCTGTTACTTCTCTAATATTTCATGCTTTAGCATTGGATTAAGCCCCCTTTGTAAGTTTGTAGCGCTTTTTTTCTGCGTTTTTCGATAATCGAATTCGGACTGGGCTACCCATGCAGATGGATTCTAAGTTTGGGAGCCAGTGACCTATTTAGAGTTCCATACCTCTGAGGGCCTTCGCCCTGGGCGACTTTTTGCAGCGATGCTGTAGCGATGCCGTCTCGCGTTCGCATCGATACAGTCGCGATGCGGTCGATAGCTGTATGCCCTCACCCACGTAAGAGCAGATTGAAGTGTACACATGCAAACGCGCGCTTACAGCGCGCTTACTGCGCGTTTGCATGTGTAGACTTCAATCAGACCTCATAGTTCTTACAACGCGCGTTACAAAAGCGCGCGCTTCAAAACGCCTAGTGTGTACCCGCTCTAACCACGATTCAGTCGCGATGCAAACGCGATACCATCGCGCTTCTGTCGCGATGCAAACGCGATTCAGTAACCTAGGAGCCACTCTTCCTCCATTCTTTCCCCGCTGTCGTCCGTCACGCCGCGCATTTGCATCGATACCAGCCGCGATGCTATAGCGCGTTGCAAATGCTACGAATGCGCGTTCAAAGCGATGCTGTTGAGCGTTTACGAAACGTGCGACGGCATCGCTACAGAAAGTCGCCATGGGCGAGGGCCCTAAAGGAATGGCTCGTAGCCCCGACCGCCTGAGTGATCGTAAATGGTCACGAAGATTAAGCAACATAGGGCGCGTTCAGTGCAAGGATGGGTGACCGTCTATGACTAACGCTAGTGGCCTACACACAAGCCTACACTAATCCGGACTTGGGCCCCGTGGTGAGGGCCTATACCTTCCTCAGGGAAGAAACTCGTGTCCCTCGGTGGGACATAATCGGTTGATGATGATGATTGACTTTATTCCTCGGTAGGGGCATAATGGTTTGATGATGATACCTCAAAAGGAAAACGGAATCTTTATAGGATCACTTTGTTGTCCGTCAGTACGCGTGTGTAAGATTTAAGAAATATGAGAGCAATATGGAAGCTAAGCTCAATTTTACAAGATCATACTAATACGAAGCTAACTTAAATAATGACATGTAATCTCATAATAAAAAGCAAAAGTAATGAAAGTTAACTTGGAAAGCTATTTGCAATAAATGTTCGTTTTAAATAGGCAATTACCTAGTAGGTACGCAAATAGAATTTTAATACTATTGTGTATTTATTTTTAGTCTACCTTCGCTATAAACTATTCTGAGGGGACAGCGAATTAAACAGCAAATAAAAGAACTGTAGAAGTGTATTAGGGTGAAGAAGAACAATTACACACATTAACCCTAGAAGCCCGATCATATTTTACTAGCTATAAAGCCCAAACATAGTTCAAATTGACCTGCACGAATATTCCTGACTCAGTTTATTATATTACATCTATTATTTTTATTAATTTTGTAGGTATTAACGGACATGCAATGATAAATGTTACCCTAAAACTAAAAAAGGAGAAGCCCGTCCCGCGTACTATTACATTTAGGCCAATAAAAAACATCGATATGACTTCTTTTAACAAAGATCTATATGCATGTGACTTCGCTTCCATAATAAATTTTGATACAGTAGATGATATGGTTCTGAAGTTTAATGCGCTTATCATCCAATTGCTTGATAAGCATGCCCCTATCCGAACAACCTGTATAAGACATCCGTCTACTCCTTGGGTTACAGACAACTTAAAACTAATGATTGACACAAGAGACAAGGCGCTTGCTCGGTTTCATAGAACAAAGAAAGATTCTCATAAAGAATATTATAAGGAACTGAAAAAGTGGGTCGGAGAAGCAATGTATAACGAGCAACGTGCGTTTTATGACCAAATCATTAGTAAAAACATGCATGACTCTAAAAGTTTATGGAAAGGTTTGAAAAAACATGCGCTGCCCTTGTATGGGAGCGATGACTTTCTACCCCCGCAATTTGATGACCCTGACAATATTAATGAGCATTTCCTCAACATAAAAAAAAAAACTCACGCCCGTTATCCCCGAAGGGGTAGGCAGAGGCACCAGTCTCTAGAACTGGACCCACGTTTTGCCGAGTTTATTAGGTCCCAAACGTGACAAGTGGCAAGCCTGTCGCCGTTATCCGGGCACAATTTATCAGCGAATGGTGTTGCTGTACAAACAAACAAAAGTCATTGGTACATGCGTGGTTCGAACCCAGACCCTCATGATCGAGAAGCAAGGGTCAACCCCACTACGCCACCACCGCTATATCACATACCAGGTAATAATGAGATTCTCCCGTCAGTATTCGAAAGCTTTAATGTTGGTAAATACAACGAGAACTTTAATTTCAATTTGCACCCAGTTGATGATGAGATTGTTGGCAAGATTTTACTCGAATTAAAATCTAACTCTTTAGGTATAGATAATTTAAGCTGGGACATGATCCTCCTTACTTTGCCACACACTTTAAAAATAATAACAATTATAATAAATACCTCAATAGTTACTTCTACTTTCCCCACTCTATGGAAAACAGCTCTCATCACACCAGTCCCCAAAATCTCTAACCCTAAAGTATTGAAGGATCTCAGACCCATAAGCATCCTGCCTTGTCTCTCAAAGGTGCTGGAGAAAATTGTCCATCTGCAGCTCTCAGAGTATCTTGAAGGAAACAATATCTTGCCAGCAGTTCAGTCCGGTTTCAGGAGAGGTGTCGGTACGGCCACGGCCTTACTTGATGTGACTGACAATATATCGGCGGCTGCAGATGATGGTTTGAGTACGATCTTAACACTCTTGGACTTCTCTCGCGCATTTGACTGCATCAACATAAAATTGCTTCTCTCTAAATTGAATTATTACGGCTTAGGTGCATCTGCTGTGGAGAGGTTTAGGAGTTATCTCTGTAACAGATCCCAGATAGTTGAACTACGAC
Source organism: Yponomeuta plumbellus (assembly GCA_947310845.1). Classification (NCBI taxonomy): domain Eukaryota; kingdom Metazoa; phylum Arthropoda; class Insecta; order Lepidoptera; family Yponomeutidae; genus Yponomeuta; species Yponomeuta plumbellus. The sequence continues at coordinate 3,448,808 of OX371203.1, forward strand.
GAAGCGATGGAACCACTGTGCTTTCTTCTGTGCGTGGAGTCACAAGAGGAGTGCCCCAATTCTTGGCCCTCTTTTATTTATTTTGTACACCTCTGACATGGCGAAACAGATTCAGGACTGTAAGTTTCATCTCTATGCCGATGATGTCCAGGTTTACATTACTGCAGACCTTAAAAACGTAGCGCCTTCTATATCTAGGTTAAACTCAGATTTGAATCGAATAGCCGACTGGGCAATGCAGAATGCCCTCGTTCTTAATCCCAGTAAATCGAAATGTATGGTCTTGGGAACTAAAATGCAAGTTCAATCAAGCCTTTCTCATGGACTTTATCCAGCAATAGCTGGAGCTGATATCGAACAAGTAGAGGAGGCTAGGAATCTTGGTGTTCTAATGGATGGTAAACTCCGCTTCGAAAACCATGTTCTTAACGCTGTCAAGTCCTGTTTTAGTCGTCTCAGGGTACTGTACCGGATACGCCATTTATTGTGTGAAAGAGTACGTTTAATGCTATGTGAGTCCCTGGTTCTCTCACTGCTGAATTATTGTGATGTTGTGACAGGTCCTCGTCTACTGGCACGATCAAAAAAACTGATACAGCGGGTACAGAATGCCTGTATTAGATACTGTTACAAAATTCCCCCGCGTAGTCACATCACTCCGTACCTTAATAAAGCTAGGTTGTTGAACATGGACTCCAGACGTGAGCTGCACTTGGCTGGCCTTGTCCATAGCGTAGTAAAATTTAAAAAACTCAAATACCTCTACGACAAACTTAGCTGGTACACCTTCCATAACTCTTTTAATTCGCGCCGGGCACAAAGACCGATTTTAGCAACGCCTTATCACAAAACAAGAGCGTTTGAGGGTAGTTTTTGCTATCAGGCAACTAAATGTTGGAATAATCTCCCGCCGCCGCTTCAAAAACCCATTTCAAAGGCAACCTTAAAGTTCAATTATAAAATATTACTGTTGGACAAACAGTCCTCACTATAGTTGCCTATAGTTGCCTAGCTACTTGAGGTGTTACCTGTATGTACCCGTCTTATGTCCGCACATCCACGCTCGCAAGCACGCACGCACCCATATACACACACGCTTGCACCCTCACACACACACACATACACACACACACACACACACACCCTTACACACACACACACCCTCACACACACACACACACACACACACACACACACACACACACGCCGAAATGTATTAAATTTGCTTTATTTTTATTGCTGGCATTTGGGCCATTACTTTATTCGATTTTATGCTTATTTCTATAAAAATGTTTTTAATCCAATTATTGTATGTATTCGTCTATTCTTTCTATTTATAGTCAAATTTTGTTCATAGTTCAGCGAATTAGGTGCAGCAGAAAACCAGCGCTAGTCGCCTCTGGCTAGCATTTTGCTGAGCTGCAGCCTTTTTCTGTTGTAGCACATTTCGTTCAACATAATTTTATGAGGGACCTTTATTTTTATGTTTTTGGTTTACTACAAATATTGTTTATAAATTGTGTTATGGTGTTACAATCGCTACAAATAAATGCTTTTCACTTCACTTCACTTCACTTCATATCCATTTTAATTTCTAATGTAGGGCTAACATTATTATTTATTATTACCGATGACTATATGTCTAAATAAATTATTTCTTAAGCAACTCTGCGAACCACAAAAAGAACACTATTTGTTTAATATCGGAAATACATAGGTTCAGGCACTGGCATCAGTTGGTATCTATTAACCAATTAGTGCCTGGGTGACCGAACTTTGCTCGGTACTTTTTTTGTATTATAAAATATGTAATATAAAACTAAAATAATCCTTTTTCAACAAAAAAAGAACTTGGAAAAAAACATCATGACTCGAACCGGGTCTCTTGAAATCGGCCCGAAACGGGTCGCCCGTTTTCCCGTCAGAACTATCCCAACCTTGCAGATAGACTTGTACCTCTGTATGTTTTTATAGCAAATTTCAATTGACTTAAAACACGGATAAAACAACGTTTCTAAAAATGTAACCTAGTTAAATCAATTAAACGCCCCCGAAAGCATGTGCTTACAAAATTTCGTGAAAATCGTTGGAGCCGTTTCCGAGATTCTGATTATATATAAATATATATACAAGAATTGCTCGTTTAAAGAGATAGATAAAAAACTAAATTGTGAGTTTTCAAATATAGACAATATAAACAAGATCAAATAATGGATACATTTTAAGTTAAAATATCTTTTATAGCTGTAAATCATAAATTAATCAATGATTTGACCAATAATCTGTCACGTGTTTGTCACGATCATTTATCTCGAAAACGTGAGTAGGTATCAAGTTGCAATTAAAACCAAATACTCAAGTCTACGGTCTCTGGAAGCTGTGAAAAAATCATACTTCTAAGTTACACCTTCGGGGTCCGAAATGTGAGTGGAAATACCGCCAAGAGACGCCCCAGGCAGACATACTTCGACCAAATAGGGGATGTATTAGGAAAAGGCAAGTTAAAAATGTGCCCGATACCGACGTGCGTGCAGACAACGTCTAATTAATGTCGATGAAGCGTAAGTGATTTGTCAGGAGCATGGCAGGTGGCAGTCTCTGGTCTCTGGCTACCCTTCTGGAACACAGGCGTGAGCTTAACTATGTATGGACTTCTGCCAACTGTCCCGGCTTCAGTCAGCAAAAAAGTCGGAAAAAGCCTTAGAGCCACATTAAATGAAGCGTGTGGCTTATAGCGTAATTCGACGCTACACAAAGCGCCAGTAAATTGTCTGGGTGGCGTCGAGCACAAGAGTGTTTCTCATTTCAGCACACTTGGTGCAGTGAGTGTTAGATTTGGCTCGCTTCCAGTTGCACCCGCGCTTTTGCTCCCCCCTGCATGCATTCCAGTTCGGCGGTTTTATTCTAATATGCAAATCCCGCCTCATTGAGGTCTCCGTTATGAGCGAACTTACGTGCCGAACTTTCATGATTTTAACGGAAAGTTTCCTGTCGTAAATTGCCGCTAAAATGGGGCTTATGGTTGGAGTGGAGCTGGTTCGAAAGGTGATTTTTATTAAGTGTTTTAGCCCGTTAAATTTTTGCATTTATTGACATGCATATTGACAAAATTCTGGCGTATTTGGCAGTAGAATTGCAGCCTTCCTGAGGTTCACTGAAACTCAAATAACTCTTTTTGGGCCGGTTTTTGAATTGAGAATTTCTAAGTAAATACTTAAGCAAAAAAAAATAAAAACATACATGAAACTGCCGTAGTCAATTAAGTGGACTCATTAAAAGATTAGCGATTTGCGTAAGATAAGGAGGATCACATTTTGAGCATTTAATTAATTAATTTAAAAAAAATACCCACTTCATTGACTACGGCAGTTTCATGTATGTTTTTAATTTGATTAAAATGATTAATTTCACGCTGTTCTATTCTTTTAAAATAATACTATGTTACTTAAGAAGAGTTATTATTTTTTGGCCATTCTTTCAATTGGCATCATAAAAGTAAGGGTGTTTTTTTACAATTAAGACGGTTCGATTCTCAGACGAGGCAATTAATTTTTAGAAAATCTTTGAATGTAGAATTACTAACTTTTAAAAAAACCATAAAGTTTCTTTCAGAAAAACACTCTATCTATGATATTTAGACCCGGTTTCATCAAACTCTGTTTGTTAGTGGTAAACGCGGCATTTATAAATCAGCCGTCAAAACTAACAAGGATGTTAAAGCAATGTTAAAATGTTCATGTCCTATGAGCTAAATTTAACAGACCATTAGTAAATCAAGCATTACGTGAATGAAACGCAAACCAGTCATTCAAATTCCTGTCAAACGTCAAACATTTGCGTCTGTGGAAGTCCTAGACGATACTTAAGTTGTGTATTATTGTTGCCGTAATATAATACAATGTGATAAAACTGGTACCCACGATACGGGGTCTCCTAGTGTGGGTGCCGCCGGAAAATGTATTTACTTTTAAGTTATGGGCAATAAACGATTTTTTTACATTTTTTACTTTACTTTACTTGTGGTTCAACGCTTTTGAGGTTGTGGAAAGATTGTTCTGGTTTGTTTTGTTGTGATTTTGTTAAATTCGTGCGTTTTCTAAATTAAATTACAAGGGATGTCTAAAAAAACACGATAACGCAATTTTTCTGCTAACGAATAGGATATCCTCACCCATTTAGTGTCAAAGAACAAAGATGTAGTGGAAAAAAAAAAGACGCCGTTACGACTTCTATGAAACACGAAGGATGGCTGCAGAAGTCCAGGGCCTAGATTCTGTTAATGCATTGTAGTACAATGACAACTGGATGAGCGTGGCGATTTAGTTTCATTGCCGCTTCAAGTCTACGCGCAAACTCAAATCAAGCAATGTAGGCGTTAATCGTATGGAAAAAGAAGTCGCGTGACCCGACCGTGGATCTGTCATCGAACTATAATGCACCAACAGAATTGAGGCCCAGGTCGTCGTATTCGTCAAAGTAGTCACGCTGTGTTTTGAAAATCTTAGGACGGCGTATAAAGTGCTCCAAATTATCCAAATTTTCTAAAACATCTTCATTTTCAAAAATATTATTGTAGGCAGCGTCCATTTTGACAGTTTTGACGGAACTAAATCGACTGTTAATGTTTTAACGGACCTCCAATGCCAGGATTAGATTTGATGCTTTGTTAAAGAAGTTAACGGTCCATTAGAGCGTGGTGGGACACTCGACAGCATTTAACAGTCCGTCAGAAGATGTAACAGACTGTTAGACTATTAACAGAGCTTGGAGAAACTGGGCCAAAGGTACTTTCCTTTCATGTCTAATTTTTTAAATAATTTTGGGACGCCCTGTATAATCTGTGAATCTTAGCATCACAGAAAAAAAAAATTGCCGATCCCACCCAGGACGAGATCCACCAAGAATTCTACTGTAATGTTAAATAAATCCGTTTGTTTGGGTCACGCGCATGGTAAGGTTTTTGAATGATTTATTTTGAGTATTGTTGAGTCATTAGTTTTCAATATTATTGAGTCATTAGTTTTACTGATAAGCTCGCGGTATTTGGATGAGCTTATGTACATTGGTTTTCATTTTCCTATACGTTAACGGGCTAGGAGGTGAACTGGGATAAGTATCCAAGATCAGATTAATAAAAAAATAACTTCCAAACAACATTACACAATCAACTGAGTTTATAGTCGGGAGTAACCGCTGAAGGTAGGTCTTCAGACTGGGCACAGGCTGTAGGGTAATTCATTGACGCAAACATGACTTCGCTGGCACAGCAACAATTTATATTTATGTCTACCCCACGTTGGGCGCCAGTGTCGCGGCTTAGTAATGTAGGAGGTGCGATTCGTAGTAAAAGAAGGGTTATAGTATAATATGTTTACGACGTAAAAGAAAGGCACCTGGGAACAATGCAAATAGAAAGTCTTAAATAAGGTCTAAAAAAGTAAATAAAAAAATTCAGTAGGAATATAAAAAGAACACTTACATAATAATTGTGCCTTTCGTATATTTATTAAATGATTGTTATGGATACAGATATGGAGAATAGAGCAATCCGAGTCGTTATAAAAATAAAGAATGACATCAGTCGACCTTGCAGGAAAACTGAGGGTTATCTGGATCCAGATACGTCCAACCACTGCAGCAAAAGTCAAAAACTAATTAAATTTAGAATAGTTACTGGCCGAAAATAATAAAAAGCAACAAGAGGAATTACCTCATTACAAGATGATCACAATGACATTTCTCTTCCAGACGGTGCCAGCTTAACCCTTCAAGGAGGGGGTCCAAACGGACCGCCCGCGCGGGCCCACCGCCGTCTGGCTGGGCCCGCCGCTTTCTTCAAGGGAAATAATAAGGTAAGTGTTGTCCTTTTACGTTCAAAGGAGACTCTGGCTGTTGTCAACTTCTCCACATTGTTGTTAATTGTCCTGGTCTTGGTAACGAGGCAAGGACAGCATTACATAACACGTTAAGCAGTTGGTGCCGGCTGCCGTCGATAGATGGCAGTCGTTAAGCCAAGTCAGAGGCCTTAGGGCGGCTTGAAAACTTCTGACAGTAAGACCAGCCACTAGTCTTACAAGCCTCCACCAATCCGGACTTGGCCCCCGTGGTGGAGTATGGCCTTTACCTTCCTCAGGGAAGAGACCCGTGCCCCTTGGTGGGGACATGATGGGTTGATGATGAAGAATTTTAAATAATATTTGACTTTCCAAGTATTGATTGCACTCCTGGGTCTTGAAGTTCTTGGTAGTAAGACGTCTATAACTGTAATAGACGACCTCTGTGGCGGAGTGGTTGGTGCATCTGACTACCATGCGAGAGGTCCCGGGGACGAATCCCGGCTGGGGCCAAAAAAAAATTCCGGGTCTTGGATGTTTACATGTTTGTGACGTCACTGTTTCTGGTACCCACGACACAGGGTATCCTAATGTGGGGCCAGAAGCAATGTATGTGCCTGTATGTAAATGTTTAGCTTTATGTTTATTTAAGGTGATTTGAGAAAAGATGGTCAGAGTGGAGTTTCTTTTTCGCTGCCTTTTTCTCCACTGCACACGGCCCCAAGGCAGCGGCTAACATTATACATAAATTAAGTGCATGTACATAGACATTCAAGAAATAGAATGTAAATTCTTTATGTTGAAATACATTTCTGATTTCTGACTGGGATCATGAGGTCAAATATGTGGTGGCTCCCTGAGGAATAGAAATCAAACATCAGGCATAGTAATCAGACGTGACACCTCTTGACCAAGGAGGAAGTTAAGTGTTGGCCTTATTCCTTTGAAGGTGTTCCTCCTGGTTCTCAAACTTCCACACAGCACATTATTTTTCCTGTCCATGAAATCAGAAATCAGAATTTTTTCAACGTAAAGAATTTACATTCTGTTTGTTGAATATCAATGTACATCATCATCATCATCATCATCATCAGGCTATATTAGTCCACTGCTGGACATAGCCCTCCCCTAATGAGCGCCATAGCGCCCTGTCTTCAGCTTGCCGCATCCAGCATCTGCCTGCAGTCCTTCGCAGATCGTCATCCCACCTGGTTAGAGGGCGTCCTACACTACGTTTGCCGAGTCGCGGTCTCCACTCAAGAACACGTTTACCCCAGCGGTTGTCGGTTCTTCGCGAAATATGGCCAGCCCACTGCCACTTCAGCTTGCTAATTTTCTGAGCTATGTCGATAACTTTGGTTCTCTGTCGGATGTATTCGTTACGAATCTTATCCTTCAAAGAAACTCCGAGCATAGCTCTCTCCATAGCTCGCTGAGCGACTTTAAACTGGTGGACCAACCCTTTCGTGAGTGTCCATGTCTCGGCTCCGTAGGTCATAACAGGTAGGACACACTGATTGAAAACTTTCGTTTTCAAACACTGCGGTATGGATGACGAGAAGACTCGACGTAGTTTCCCAAACGCTGCCCAGCCCAGCTGGATCCTCCTCTTGGCCTCCTTCTCGAAATTGTTTTTACCTAACTGCAGAATCTGCCCGAGGTAAGTGTATTCGGAAACGATTTCGAGAAGGTGACCTTCTACGACGACCGGTATTGGATCAATGTGGCCATTGATCATGACTTTGGTTTTATCCAAATTCATGCCAAGACCGATACGTCGCGAGGCTGAAGCTAGGCCGGCCAGCATCTGGTTCAGCTCCTCTAGCGACTCCGCCATTAAGACAATGTCGTCTGCGAATCGCAGGTGCGAGATGTAGTCGCCGTTTATGTTAATGCCCTTTCCTTTCCAGTCCAGCGTCTTAAACATGTCTTCCAACGCGCTTGTAAACAGTTTCGGGGATATAACATCCCCCTGTCGTACTCCTCTACGCAGTTGGATAGGTTTAGACTGCTGGCCCTGTACTTGGACACTCATGAAGGCGGCTTCGTACAGACATCTCAACACCTCGATATAACGACAGTCTACTTGGCATCGCTGTAAGGATTCCAGAACAGCCCAGGTTTCGACAGAGTCAAAGGCCTTCTCATAGTCCACAAAAGCAAGACACAGGGGCTGATTATACTCTTCGGTCTTCTGTATAATTTGCCTCACTGTGTGAATGTGGTCTATGGTGCCATATCCTCCGCGAAACCCGGCCTGTTCCGGCGGCTGGAACTCGTCGAGTCTCCTGGCGAGACGATTTGTGATCACTCGTGAAAACAGCTTATAGACATGGCTCAGGAGCGAGATGGGTCTGTAATTTTTAAGAAGAGTTTTGTCACCCTTCTTAAAAAAGAGCACCACCAAACTCCCGCTCCATGCCTTTGGAGTTCTCCCACTGTGAAGGACGGCGTTAAAGAGCCTTTGTAATTCCTGTATAACAGGGGCTCCTCCAGCTTTCAAAAGCTCTGATGTTATTCCGTCCTCACCGGGGGCTTTTCCATTTTTAAGCTGCCTCAGAGCTAGCACGATCTCGTCTTGACTGATGTCAGGCAGTTCGTCGGTGTAGTGGCGCGTCAGGGTGGCTCTGAAATCTTGGTCGTCTCGTTGGGAATAAGAAGCATGTGCAGCGTATAATCGGCCATAGAAATCCTCTATCTCGGCGGAGATCTCCGGCTTCGACAATACGGTCCTCCCGTCGTGCGTTGTAAGCTTCGTCAGGTGGCTCCTGCCAAGCTGCTGAGTGAATACTTTGGACCCTCGGTTTTGCTCTATTGCCTCTTCAATGAGGCGTGTGTTGGAGCTCCGAAGGTCGCGCCGTACCATCTTCGCAATTTGCTTGTTCAGGTTTGACCTCTCTGACGAAGTCGCTTGGGTGGTTTCCCGTCTTTTTGTCAGTAACCGGAGAGTCTCAGCCGAGAGTTTGGATTTCTTGCCTGTCCGCTGCGTTTTGCAGAACTTGATGCCCTCGTCCCTAAGAGTTACGACCAGATTGTGTAGGGTCTCGTCAGCGTCGTCGGTGGGCTCCAAGGCAACATATCTATTCCCGAGAAGCTGCTGGAACTTCTCAGTGCCCGCCATGATTTGGATTGGGTTTGGTCGGAGCGTGGACTTCATCAGACGGTTTCTCTCAAGCTTCAAGTTGATATTCAGAGAGCCTCGGAGAAGTCGGTGATCAGATCCGGTATTAAACCTGTTGATCACTGAGACATCTGTGAATATATGCTTGCTATCCGTCATGATGAAGTCGATCTCATTTTTGGTCACAGTGTCGGGGCTTTGCCATGTCCACTTCCTTTGAGGCTGTTTCTTGAAGAAAGAGTTCATCAAGAATAGTTCCTCTTTCTCAAGGAAGTTGACAAGCATTTGCCCCCTGTGATTCCTGACTCCATAACCATGCGGGCCTATTCGGGACTCGTTGCCACTCTGGGTTCCCACCTTGCCGTTAAAGTCCCCCATAACAACGTTGAAGTGAGCCTTCGTGGTGTTATGTAAGGCTTTGGATATGTCTTCGTACATATCCTCAACTTCATCATCCGAGTGTGCCGAGGTCGGTGCGTAAACCTGAATGACCTTCATGCTGTAACGCTTGGACAGCCGAAGGATCAGGTACGCTACCCTGGTCGACACACTAGAGATTTCTTCAACGTTGTTAGAGAGGGCCTTATTGACGAGGAAACCTACGCCACCCTGGGATGTTTTATCACCCTCGCGAAAGTAGAGAAGATGGCCCGAGTCTAGGGTTACGGTGTCCTCCCCCTCTCTACGGACTTCACATAACCCCAGAACATGCCATTTAATGTTCTCTAACTCCACTTCCAACTGCGCTAAGGTAGCCCGTTTGTGGCAGCCTAAGGTAGCCCGGTGATTCTTAGCACCCCCTACCCCGCCGTTACCATGGCCGCTGCCACGATGGCCAGGAATAGCGAGGCGGCCGGGAACTAGGGGCCGTTTCCGAGGTTGTGCCATCATTGGGGGTAATGCCCATAATCCCCACGCTGGGCATGCGGGTTGGGGATCGCAGTGCGGTAGAGTTGTACTGCAGGAGGCGCTGCTGCCCACCCCCCGGTTTTGTGTCCCTTAGTCGCCTTTTACGACACCCGCGGGACGAGTTGGGTTGGTGCTATTCTCTAGGCCGACACCACACAGCAATGTACATACACTTATGGATAATGTTAGCCTAATATAATAAGTTAAGCCAAATATTATAAGCAAAAGATTTTTTTAATGTTTTTTTATAGTTCTTTCCATAAAATCATAGCAATGTTTGTCTTTGTCTGCTTGTATTCTAACTCGTAATTTACTTCACAAAATGGAATTGAGTGTCATCTTACGAATGAAATAAGACTTGCAGCATTGTATTTTCCTACTACTCTACAAAATGGTGTCAAGAGACATCGAAACACAAACACGTATTATAATAGAGGAAACTAAATAAATGTTTGTCGCATTCATATTCATACTGCAAGCGAAATAAGCTTTTGCTGGCGCAAAATAAACTTGTGTCACATCACAGAAAAGAATAAAAGAACGAGTATGTCTACTGTTAATTTAGTGTATTTTGTACAGTAAAAAGATGAAGAATTTCTAAGTATTTTTCAAAATTTTATCCTTAATCGTTGAGAAATATACCTATGTGTGGTGTTACTTTGAATGTTAGAATACGCAATAATAACATAACATAACATTTAACATAACATTTACATACAGGCACATACATTTCTTCTGGTCCCACACTAGGATACCCTGTGTCGTGGGAACCAGAAACAGCGACGTCACAAACATGTAAGCATGCAAGACCTGGGGTTTTTTTTTCGTCCCCAGCCGGGATTCGAACCCGGGACCTCTCGCATGGTAGTCAGATACGCTAACCACTGCGCCACAGAGGAAGTAATGCGATTAGAGAACGTAGTGGATTAAAAGAGGATGTAGCGACTAGAATTGAGAAATTAATGTTGCGTTGGCTTGGACATTGTGGAGAGAATGAAGGAAGAACTAATTATGAAGCAAATACCTATATCGAGCAAATGTGAGTGCAAGGGCCGGTAAGAGACGCTTCTTCTTCAAAAATAAAAAAAATCAAAAATCAGAAAGTTATTTCAACGTAATGAATTTACATTCTGCTTGTTGAATGTCAATGTACATGAAATTATAATGTTAGCCGCTGCCTTAGGGCCAAATGTAGTGGAGAAAAAGGCAGCAAAAAAACTCCACTCTGACCATCTTTTCTCAAAGCATCTTAAATCTAATACAAAGTTTGGTAGGTACGAATGTCCTTCTTCCAGTGCCATCTCCTATCGGAGGTCGGCTATCATTTTGGCTACACTGTCACGTGATGTAGCTGCTCGCAGAAGTTTTATATTTCTCGTGTTGAACCACTCTGACATGTTTTGGAGCCATGATGTTTTTCTTCGGCCAGGTCTTCGCCTTCCTTCAATTTTCCCTTCCAGAATAAGTCGCAGCAGATTATATTTGTCAGCTCGCGTGATATGACCAAGGTATTGTAGCTTTCTTCGCTTTACAGTCTTTAAGAGCTCTACCTTTTTGTTAATTCTCTGCAGAACCGCGACGTTCGTTACTCTGTCATTCCATGATATTTTCAGCATCCTTCTATACACCCACACACACACTTCTACACACCCACAAAAGACGCTACAGGCGGACATTCTCCGACCAAATAGGGGATGTATTAGCAAAGGACAAGTAAGGAGTACCCGAAACCGATGTGCGTGCATGCAAAAAGTAATGAATGTCGATAAAGCGATAAAGTGATTTGACAGGATCGTGGCAGGTGGCAGTTCCTGGTTCCTGCCCCTCTGGAATACAGGCGTGAGCTTATGTATGTATGTTTTTGAAGTCATTTTCGCTTAATCGACATTCGTTAGTGGTTCCATGCACGCGCGCCGGCACTTGATTTTTTAGGATCGTGGCACGTAGCAGTTCCTGGTCTCTGCCTACTCCTCTGACTTACATGCGAGAGCTTATCGAGGATATACTGCGAGAACCGAATAAGTACAAATATTAAAAAAAAATAGTTTCTAATGCAGTTTTGCCTGAGTATTGAAAATGAGTATACCTGCATGAGAAACTAACTTTTTTAAATTTTGTACTTATTCGGTTCTGCCAGAATATCCTCGTTATGTATGTACGGTTTTATAAATAAGACTGTTAGTTTCTAGATACCACGCCTTCCTTCTGTCTCTCAAGGGCGAACGTTAGCAGTGTTGCTTACACTCGGCACAATGTAAATAAGCAGCGTTTTGTTTTCATAAACAAGTGCTGTCGCGGTTGAGAGGTTGGTGTCTGTTGAGTCTACATATGCTTATTCAAGTTAACTTGGCTAAAGGACAATTCATTCGTCGATTCGAATACTGGCATATACCAATGACTTTGTTTAATGTTTATAATTGTTTCTTCTAAGTTACTATTAATTAATGATTTTTGTTGAAATATTCTATCTGACAAACCTTGGGCCCAGTTCTAGTGATTGGTGCCTCTGCCTACCCTTCGGGGATAACGGGCGTGAATTTTGTTTTTATTTTTATTCTATTTATCAAATCAGCCCGTAAATTGGTAGTTGACACGACCAACAATAAATTGTTTCATATGCTCGATTAAAACAAAAATTACAAAATATTTTGGAAAATATATCTATTTTAGCCAATTATTAGTAATTACAATTTTTAAATAAATGAAACATAAAAAAAGTGATCTAAAATATGACGTCATAATTCGGTATTTTCATACAAAACTCCGTTTTAAAAGTAACTTGTTTGACATTTTGCCAACTACCCTAATAAAGCCCATTGTTGGGCATAGGCCTCTTCTCTTTCACGCCAACCCATCCGGTCCAGTGCTACTCTCGTCCAATGTCTCCCAGCCGCTTTCACAATGTCGTCAGCCCATCGGGCTGGTGGTCTGCCCACCGACCGTCGACTCGTTCTTGGCCACCACTCAGTATCTACCCTAGTCCACCGGCCGAAATATTGAAAAATATCTAATACTAGCTGTGCCCCGCGGTGTTACCCGCGGTTCATCGATTTTTCCCGTAGGAATAAGATATTTCCCCGCGGTAAAACGTAGCCTATGTTTTAATCCAGGGTATCGGCTAACTCCATACCAAATTTTATTAAAATCCGTCCAGCCGTTTCAGCGCTAAAGACTGACAAACATATAAACACACACACAAACTTTCACGTTTATAATATTAGTGTGATTAGACATAAAAATTTACGTACATTGCTTCTCCATGCTTCACAAACATGTAAACATCCAATACCTGGGGTCTTTTAGAGCCCAGTCGGGGTTCGAACTCGGGACCTCTCGCATAGTAAGCAGATGCGCTAACCGCACTAATCAAATCTGCGCGGATTTTCATTCAAGTAATCTGCCAGCTGTAACCCCTGATTTATTTCGTCTAATATATAAGTTTCTCATATCACAATTCACAACAGCTGCACCGCCCTAACTTAGCAGAAAATGGCCGGGAAAGTGGGACGGGCAGCATCAACTTTTTAATTCTCCACACTGTTGTTGCATTATAAGCCTTTAGGGTCAGGGTTGCCATCTTTCCGCATTGTTCCGGGTATGTCGGGATTTAATTAACCCATTTCCATTTTGTTGGTCGGTGTTAATGTTAGAAAATATTTTAATTTTAATTATTTTTTTGTTATTGATCCTCATAGGCTATTTACTCTTGATTTTTTTTGTTTTAATTTAGCTCATAATTATAAACTAATAAAATAACATCATTGTTTCAATCCCAGAAGGTTTTTATTTTTATTTTCTTTTATTTTTGGTCCTTCCTTCGGTTTTCGTCTTCCGCAATATAATTTCGTATTTATGGCTTTAAATTGGATTTTTAATAAAATACCTAGTAACAAAAAAACCTTTAATAAGTGAGGTGATTAATTATTAAGTAAGCTAAAGAAAGGAATATGAAACTAAAGGCAACAAAAAAAACGAAAAAAATATGAATCTATGGACGTCTCATCAAGACGGATAGAGATATGAGCAGCTCTATTAGAACAAATATAGTGATTGAAAAATTTGAAACTTGTTTGTCAAGACGCTAAAAACATGCATAAAAATACGTTTATTCTATCAGTCATAACTTTATAAACGGACGGCTTTGCTAGTGTTACTGTATGTTCATCATTATCATCATCATCATTCAGCCACAAGAAGTCCACTGCTGGACATAAGGTCTTCTCCATGGATTTCCAAAAAGACCGGTTGGAAGCGGCTTGCATCCAGCGTCTCCCTGACACTTGGATGAGATCGTCTGTCCATCTTGTGGCTGGTCATCCTACGCTGCGCTTGCCGACATGTGGTCTCCATTCCAGCACTTTTTAGCCCCATCGGCAAGTAGGTGAACAAAAATAAATCCGGAATTTTGACAAATATCTGGATATTTTCAGGGCATTCATAATTTATTTTGAAATAGCAACCCAAGTTAGGGGCAGGGTCGGTGGATGTTTCGCTTAGGCAATTTGAAGGGTTGATGGGCGGGCGCGGAGTTTGTGAAAATATTTTATTGTGTTATACTCCGAAGGAGAATGCGGCGGGATAGCGGTGGAAAACCTATTTGTTTGTTATGCTATTTTACAATATCCAAATCCTCTATAACAAGACTGGCCAAACCCTTTTAATGTGCCCCCCAGCACTTCGATAGGTTAGCCAGCAAAACTAGCTAAAAAAGCTACAAAAACCCCTTCATAGCTCACATTAAATAGAAATCAAATGTTGTTATGTTACTTAATGTCATTTACAAATAAAGTTAATTGAAGCATATTTTGTCCTTTTGTGTATAATAGGGTATTTGTATAATTGCTTATGAATATTATCACGGTATTTGGCCCGGCGCCGCCACAGTCTATGAAATTTTGGTCACCTGGAAAATCTATTGGCCAGCCTTGCTCTACAATTTCTTCTACGAAAGAAGAAATAATGGCACACAAAAGAAAAGGAAAAGACAAAAATATACTTTTTTTTGAAAAGAATACATGTGGAGTTTCTTTGTTAGTTTCATCTCCACGTAATCTATTAAATTTGATAGATAGATAACACTTTAATGTACATAAAAAAGAAGATTACACAGTTCTTAATCTAAGAGTACAAACGGCGGCCTTATCACCTAAAAGTAATCATAATTGGACCTAGTTTAGCAAAAGGGTTCCAACCTACAGCATGATATTTTTTGAGTTAAATATCGTCAGTTAAGTTCTAACAGTGCGAAAGTATTTTTTTGCCGTTTCGACCTTTTGATGCCATTGGATGAAGAAAAGTGGCGCGCTTCTTTCCGACCAATGTTATCAATCAATCTTATTTTGTCTTCAATAAGTTGATTTTAAATACTTTTCCCAAATAATGTACACCTCTAATGTAGCTAATTGAAATTTTACACAGTTTTTTCGCTCTCTACAGGAGAGCTCTCCTGTAAAGTTGTCATTTTTTAATTACGCACTGTTAGAACTTAACTGACAATATACCAAAATGATCACTATAATCTATACTCTAAGAATGAAAGATTTTCGTAGCGATCCGATGAGTATGTGCAAAGTTATTGCACATGGTAGTCAACCCACATGTATGGAGAATATAAATCTGCTTAAACCTAAAAACTCAAAGCTCATTTTGTCTGAGTAGGAAGCTTTTTGCTAAACTACGTCCAATTATGAAACAGATAGCTTTGATGTTCATAAAGTAAACATGTTGCTTTTTAATATGAAAAAAACGTAGGAGTTTTAATTTGACAACGAAGGAGAGTAGGAGAAAAGGGTATCAAACGAACTAAAAACTGACATTGATTTATTTATTTATTGATACTTTTATTGCACTTACATTTAAAGTAAAAATATAGTGCAATGCGGCGGACTGAATATCATAAGCATTTTCTACCAGTCAACCGTAGGAGGTAAATGGAAAGAGTTGGAACTACAAATTAAATCACTGCCAAGGACGGCGGACACAGACATGAAAGAGAGGAAAAACCCATGAATAAGTAATTCATTCACCATTTGTTTGTCATTCACTCAATCACGTCATCATTATTGCTATTTAACGTCCACTACAAGTCATAGGCTTTCATCAGGAAATGTGTTAGGCACGCTCTGTGCCAAAAACCTTATTATAAAATCAACGATTATTTAGATAAGACCAAGATATTATTATCTGGTGTTAAATAGTAGATTAATTTTAAATGTATTTAGAGGACAAATTGTGTCTAGTGTTCAACGCATCCAAAAGTAATAACTTTTAACTCTGGCAGGTTGTTAATTTAGCTAGAACTCTATTGAAGAGCGTAAATGTGGAGTTTATACTGGGTGCTGATTTGTATCCGACATCCGATATACTTCGTCCGACTCAGGGGTGGTTATTTATATGATACTGAAGCAAAACAAAAAATAAAAAAAATATATATTTTCTTCAATATCATGTAAATAACCACCCCTGAGTCGGACGAAACTGTACAAATCTACACCCTGTATATTATCTTCATCTTCATATAATCTATTAATTAATGTGAAACCATGAAACTGACCACTTTGACGTTCATAAAGTTAACATTTAATTTTAACTGTGAATAAAAATATTTGAATTTTAACCTTAATATTTTTCCAAGGTCCCAGACCATCTGGCGGGGAAAAGGTTACGCTGCGTGGTCCGATTCGCGGTCACCGGGTCGGATTATTCCGCTCGATCCGCCATCAGTTGATAAACTTACTTACTTACATTCACACTGTTCGCGCGCGAACTTTTAAATAAAGTACTGGTGGCGCCATCTATCTACGTCAACTAAAAACTAAACATTGACCGAATGACATTCAAGAACAACTCATTCGAGAAATCTTTCATTCACCGATACATTAACTCACTCGTTTTTTTTCCGCTTGAAAAATGAAAAATATCCGCCGACGTTTGCGCACAAAATAAATACAAGTTAATAACTGGATCAAGAAACTACTGGAAGAAAAGACGACAACAGGTAACTGAATTCTGTATACACACAATGTTACATACTACCAACAATAACAAAGACGCTAGTACGCTAACGCTTCAATTCCCAAGAGAATTCACCGACAGTTAATACTAATTTTCACCCGAAAACGAGACAGCGCAAAAGGGAGTTACGGGTGCTGTAAAACTCTGCAAACTTTGCCCTTATGCATTAAGAGCCTAATTTGATACAGAAGGTTGTACAGAAGAAAGCTGCTGTCGCTAACTATGTAGCTCAAATAAAATCACTAAATGTGTTTTCATTCATGTTCAGGTCATGGATGGGTGACCGTTCTGTGACTTAACGCTAGTGGCATTTTTCCGAGCGGTTCCGTGCAAGGTACGCTAAGCAGTTGGCGCCGGCTGCCGTCAATAGATGGCAGTCGTAAAGCCAAGTCAGAGGCCTTAGGGCGGCTTGAAAACTTCTGACAGTAAGACCAGCCACTAGTCTTACAAGCCTCCATCAATCCGGACTTGGCCCCCGTGGTGGAGTATGGCCTATACCTTCCTCAGGGAAGAGACCCGTGCCTCTCGGTGGGGACATAATGGGTTGATGATGATGACTATCCAATAGTGGAGCCCTTTGCTGGGCATAGTCCTAGATCTAGATTCTGTTAATTCATTGCAATACAATGACAACTATAGGAACTTGGCGTTTTAGTTTCATTGTCGCTTCAAGACTCGCGCTCTCACAAATCCAACTTTCTAGGTGTCAATGGTATGAAACGTCTCGTGACCCGACCGTGTAGGTAGTCGGAAAAAAACCTACGATTCATATGTTGTTGTTTTTTAAAGGCAATATTCATAGAGTTACTCTTAGGCATTGTTTAAATCGTCTGTGAAGGACGCAGGCTGAGGAATCGACTTTAGCTTATGGCCTGCGCAGACGACGGAATTTTCGAAATACTGGGTCCATCCCCTTAGGGGCCGTTAATTAATCACGTGATCTTTTTTTAAGCATTTTTTAACCCCCCCTCCCCCTTGGTGAGACATGGTGAGGTTTAAGAATAGAATAGAAATGTTTATTTGGTACCATTATAAACATAAAACTTAAAATCTACACATTTAAAAACTAAGAATTGGCACCAAAACGGCCTCCGCTCAGCTTTATGCCGTGGCCGGTAGCGACCACGACGCTGGTTTTCAGCGGATACCACAAAACAAAACAAACATAAAACAACACAATACTGACAATACAAAACAATACAAACTTGGACACATGGAACGGCATCGCTATAACACAGAAGTTTAACGTCCATATCCGGAATATTTCAATGCATTTGCTCTTAAGACTACCCCCCACCCCCAACATCACGTGTATTTTTCGTATCTACAAAAAATCTTAAATTTTTTAGAACTAGAATTGTCTTGTGCGCGCCAGCGCGCGTGTGTTCAGGGTGCACGTTTGAAAAAATAATGAAAAAATAAATACACGTGATAACACTACACCCTCCCTCCCCCCTTGTGACATTTCGTGACTTTTGTCAAACCCCTCCCCCCCCCCCTTTCAAGCATCACGTGATTAATGGGCGGCCCCTTATTTCAAATGGATATTTCAACACGGACTAAAGTCCGCCATGTGCGTTGCTTCGCCTAGTCTCACGAGTTCTATTTTTTTTTCGGGAATTCCCCCGTACTTTTGTCCGGTCCGCTCTCTGCATGTCCTCGGTTATTTGTCGGACTTTTGGCACGCGGTACTTTTAATCCCTCGTTTGCGTTACACGATACAGTTGTAAGCGATCTATTTTAGCGGATAAAAAAGTCCGTGGACAAAAATCCCGCGTCTGCGCAAGCTATTATGATGATATTCGTTTACCTATACAATACAGCCTGCGAATGACGCACACTGTTGGAGATTGGTTTTTTTTTACCGTCATGCCAACCTCTCCCCGGTCTTCTGGTAATCTTGTACATTGTTATTCATGAGAGTTTCGAACTCATGGTGTGAGATTCCGACTCACACTTGGCGTATTTTTAGGATCACTTTTTTGCGCCCGTACGTCCATTTATGTGTCTGTCAAGACCCTTTATCTCTAATTTCTTTCTTGTCTCCGTCTATGGTTGCCTGGAAGAAATTGCTTATAGTATTAAGGCCGCCAACTGTACTTACATGTATAAAAATCTTTAACCCTTCATTTGGCGGTAATAAGCATAACAATAGTTATGGCCGCGTGCCCGCTGCGGGCATTTGCCAAGCGAAGGGTTAAATTATTAGGGGGTTAAATTAGTTACTGTTATGCAGTTTGGCAGAAACCAACTTCTGTATTTTACTGTATATTTATTTGAATAAACGTCTTCAATCAATCAAATGTAATTTATGAGTACAACAAAGAATATTCTATACTAGCTGTTGCCCGCGATTACGTCCGCGTGGGTTTTAGTTGAGTAAAGGGTTTGCAAATAAGATAGGGATACTTTTAGCGCATGCGAAAAAGGTTTCATACTAACTTCGCAACCCCCTCTTACCCCCTTAAGGGATGATTTTCGAAAAACTACTTTACACGGCTTTCATGACTTTCTATGAAGGACCTTCATGCTGAATTTTATTCGAATAACTTCAAAAATGGCTAAGTTTCATACTAAGTTTGCACCCCTCTTTTTCCCCCTTAAGGGATGATTTTAAACGTGTTTCATAATTTTGAATGAAGAACCTTCGTACCAAATTTCATTCGAATAACTTCAAAAAGGGCAAAGTTTCATACTAACTTTGATCCCCCATTTTACCCTCTTAGGGGATGAATTTTCAAAAATCCTTTCTTAGTGTTCCCCTACGTTACAAAAGGAACCCCTGTGCAAAATTTCAAGTTTCTAACCCTTATAGTTTAAGTCCTGTGTTGATATGTCAGTCAGTCAGTCAGTCAGTCAGTCAGTCAGTCAGCTTCTCGTTTTATATATATAGATACTAGCTGTTGAGTTAAGTGTTTGCAAATATGATAGGGATACTTTTAGTGCATGCGAAAGAGCTTTCAATACTAACTTCGCAACCCCCTCTTAAGGGATGATTTGCGAAAGTCTACTTTACACGTCTTTCGAATAACTTCAAAAATGGCAAAGTTTCATACTAACTTCACACCCCCCTTTAAGCCCCTAGAGATGATTTTTGAAAAATGATTTTACATATGTTTCAAGACATTTAATGAAGAACCTTCATTCTGAATTTCATTCGAATAACTTCATAAACGGCAAAGTTTAATACTAATTTTACATCCCCCTTTTACCCCCTTAAAGGATGATTTTCGAAAAACTGTTTTACATGTATTTCATGACTTTTAATGAAGGATCTTCAAGGCAAAGTTTCATACAAACTTTGCACCCCCCTCTTACCCAATTAAGGGATGATTTTTGAAAAACTATCGTACATGTGATTCATGACTTTCAATGAAGAATCTTTATTCTGAATTTCATTCGAATAACTTCAAAAACGGCAAAGTTTGAGACTAACTTTGCACCCGTAAGGGATGATTTCCGAAAAAATATTTTACATGTTTTTCATAACTTTTAATGAAGGACCTTCATATTGAATCTCATTCGAATAACTTCAAAAATGGCAAAGTTTCATACTAAGTTTGCACCCCTCTTTTTCCCCCTAAAGGGATGATTTTAAAAAAACTATTTTACACGTGTTTCATAATTTCAACTCAAGAACCTTCGTACCAAATTTTATTCGAATAATTTCAAAAACGGCAGAGTTTAACTTTGAACCCCCATTTTACCCCCTTAGGGGATGAATTTTCAAAAATCCTTTCTTAGTGCTCCCCTAAGTTACAAAAGAAACCCCTGCGCAAAATTTAAAGTTTCTAACCCTTATTGTTTAGGCCCTGCGTTGATATGTCAGTCAGTCAGTCAGTCAGTCAGTCAGTCAGCTTCTCCTTTTATATATACTAGCTGTTGCCCGCGACTACGTTCGCGTGGGCTTTAGTTGAAAAAACTGTTTGTAAATAAGTCACGGATACTTTTGCGCATGCGAAATAATTAAAACAAAAAATGCGTGTTCATTAACATTATATTTATTACATAATTTAGATTTTATTGACATATTTTAAAAAATCAGAGTACTTTCACTTTAACGTTCCACCCCTTATTACCCCCTTAGGGATTGAATTAAAAAAGGGATCTCGGAATAATAATTATTAGGAACCTATGACCCAAATACAACATTTTATTGAAAAAAACCTTGAAAATCAGAGAACATACTTTCATACTTACTTTGCACCCCTTTTTACCCCCTTAAGGGATGATTTTCGGAGAAATATTTTACACGTGTTTCATGACTTTCAACACGCTTTCAATGAAGAACCTTCATACTGAGTTTCATTCGAATAACTTCAAAAACGGCAAAGTTTTATACTAACTTTGTACCACCCCTTTTTCCCCCTTAGGGGTTGAATTCACAAAAAAGGATATTAGAAATAATTATTACCCAAATACCACATTTTGTTGAAATAACTTTGAAAATCAGGGAACTTTCATACTTCCCAGGGAACTTTCAAACCAACTTCTGTATTTTACTGTATATTTATTTGAATAAACGTCTTCAATCAATCAATCAAATGTAATTTATGAGTACAACAAAGAATATTCTATACTAGCTGTTGCCCGCGATTACGTCCGCGTGGGTTTTAGTTGAGTAAAGGGTTTGCAAATAAGATGATTTTAAAAAAATTTTTTTACATCTATTTCATAAATTTTAATGAAGGAAGTTCATATTGAATTTCATTCAAATTACTTAAAAAACGGCAAAGTTTCATACTAACTTTTCACCCCCCTTTTTCCCCCTTAAGGGATGATTTTGAGAAAACTATTTTACACGTGTTTCATGATTTTAAATGAGGAACCTTCGTACTAAATATCATTTGAATAACTTTGAGAACGGCAAAGTTTCATACTAAAGTTGAACACCCATTTTACCCTCTTAGGGGGTGAATTTTCAAAAATCCTTTCTTAGTGCTCCCCTGCGTTATAAAAGGAACCCCTTTGCAAAATCTCAAGTTTCTAACGCTTATAGTTTAGGCCCTGCGTTGATATGTCAGTCAGTCAGTCAGTCAGTCAGTCAGTCAGTCAGTCAGTCAGTCAGTCAGTCAGTCAGTCAGTCAGTCAGTCAGTCAGTCAGTCAGTCAGTCAGTCAGTCAGTCAGTCAGTCAGTCAGTCAGTCAGTCAGCTTCTCCTTTTATATATATAGATATAGATATCTATCTGGAGACGCGCGGAGGTCTCGAGCTGAAATTAAAACCATTAACTGAAGTGTAATCTATCCTAGAAGCTGTAACAAAATGAAATTTTTAATGTAACGTAAAAAAAGATGGCTGTTTAAACTGCTAAAATGTATATGTCAATACTCAAGAGCATCAATATTCATAGGGCATTCCGTCATTATATCAATATTCCGGTGATCCGGTATTAACTGATCTGCCAAGTAATATTGTGATATACAAAATGCATACAATATTGTGATACAACTAAATTTATGGAAAAAACTGAAAACTGTTCAATTTTGATTAAATCGTTTTGTCACTGAACTTCGGGCTAAGTTTGGAAAAATCTGCAATTACGGAACCCTCAGTGGGTTAGCCTGACTCGCTCTTGTCCGGTTTTGTTTTAATCGTCACTGAGTCAAACTTCTGTTTTGTTACACCCCTTCTTCTTGGAGTGAATTACAAATTCCAAACTGAGAATAAAATGTAAAATCGACTCGTAATCTTAGACCTCCTTTGATAAAACTCTGCCTCTTGAGAAAATAATTTTGTTCAGAAACAATATTATTCAGAAGTCACTTTATTAAATGCCTACCTATTTATTATCTTCAAGGGTTATTAATCTAAGGTAAGTTATATCTACATCAGTGTTTTGAATTTTAAGCTGTGCTTTGAATCTTTTTGTAGACGAAACAATTCGCAAGTGATATTTAGTTATGATGAATTTTGTAATATTGCCTGAGTGATCTTAAGAAGTTTAAGCAACATAGGGCATATTCAGTGCATGGATGGGTGACGGTCTAAGACTAACGCTAGTGGTATTTTTCCGAGCGATTCCGTGATTCGCAAGGCACGTTAAGCGGTTGGTACCGGCTGCCTTCGATAGATGGCAGTCATTAAGCCAAGTCAGAGGCCTTAGGGAGCTTTCAGAAAATTTTGCTTTGCGGAAAACTTCTGACAGTAAGACCAGCAACTAGTCTTACAAGCCTCCACCAATCTATACTTGACCTCCGTGGTGGAGTTTGGCCTATACCTTCCTCAGGGACTCTTCCCCAAACCGAGGGGCACAGATCTCTACCTGTGCCCCTCGGTGGGGATATAATGGGCTTATGATGATGATGATGATAAATTTTGGTCGTCTTTTCAATAAAAAGCGAAAAATACTAACAATTAGAAAATTAGAAAAAAACTGTTATAGGAATTTCGAATAACTTTGTAAGTATTGTACAGTTTTTTTATTTGGTTATATTCGACTGTTATTTGACTGAGCACTTTAGTCACTGTAGTGGTTTTCTGCAAATGTGTGTAGGATGACGCACAAAAATGTACTTTATATGTTTTTGACATCAATGATTAAATTCTCGTACGTACAACACGTACGAGAATTTAATCATTGACCGAAGCTGTTGGTGATGTTATTGGTATCATCATAACTATGTTTGAAAGACAGACTCTCGATACCTTATACTTATTTAGTACCTGGGTGACCTAGCTTTGCTCAGTACTTTTTTGTAATATAAAATATGTAATATAACATAAAATAATCCTTTTTCAACAAAAAAAGAACTTGGAAGAAAAAGCCATGACTCGAACCGGGTCACTTGAAATCGGCCCGAAACGGGTCGCCCGTTTTCCCGTCAGAACTATCCCAACCTTGCAGGTAAACGCAAAATTTACCTCTGTATGTTATTATAGCAAATTTCAATTGCCTTAAAACACGGATAAAACAACGTTTTCTAAAAATGTAACCTAGTTAGATCAATTAAACGCCCCCGAAAGCATCTGCCTACAAAATTTTGTGAAAATCGTTGGAGCCGTTTCCGAGATTCTGATTATATATAAATATATACACAAGAATTGCTCGTTTAAAGAGATTAGATAGATAATATTAGTGTAGATTTATACATAAGCAGTTTTACGTTTATGAGTAAACTTATAGCATTCCTCTGTAACGGCTAAAGACCGAAGAAGAACTAAAAACAATTTTAAATTGATTTGAAGTCTAATTCCGACAAACAACTTCTTAGACTTACTTTATTCACGAGAATATGAACAAGTTGACTAGCGAATTTTCGTACTTAAATTCCCCAGTTTTATTGAGTCAAGTTCCAAGTTGAAGACTTGGCCTAACTGCGGACAGATAAGGCTCCAATGGTTGCAGAATAACTTTTATTTTCATCATTCGAGTTCGTTTTAGCCTCATAATGACTTTTTCTATCTTTGACTTGACGTTTCAACTTAAGAACTCGTATAATGGAATCTGATCACTTCAGCAAGGACTTTCCTTAGCGTAGTGTTACAGTACTTACTGCATTCTAAAACAAAAAGATATTGGTTATTTTTGAAGTATATTATATTTATTTCGCTTGTTGCCCCGGCTGCCTGAATGATCTTAAGCGATCACGAAGGTTTTAAAAGGATAAAAAAAACTTCAGTTCTTCAACGTTTACATGTTTGTGATGCCGCTGTTTCTGGTTTACACGACACAGGGTATCTTAGTGCGGGGCCAGAAGCAATGTTTGTGCCTGTATGTAAATGTTTGATATTTAATCGTCCTTTTACTTCTAAAAAAAACTTCTTACATTTAAAATAAAAGGACGTTATTATTATGTTAAGTTGTTATTATTATTATACGTCAGAATTTCATTGAAGTTGTCCATCCAATTTTTTTTTTATTTACAATTTAATTTATTTTAAAAATATACACCCAGTATAAAAAGCCAGCCTTGCTGTGATTACTCCAAATTACTGAAGCGCGTAGAACTGTCTTGGCACCTTCGAACAATGTTATTAAATCTCGAGCAAACTGGGTCGATTTTAAAAGGATTTCGTGAACCAAATCGGTTCTTATCTGATCGTGATTTCTTTTTAATAGGCTCTCGGTCCCAATTTATTATCGGTTATCTTTTTCGGCGGAGACAAAAGTTTTTTCACCATCATTTCTCAGGGAAAAATTGTT
Source organism: Yponomeuta plumbellus (assembly GCA_947310845.1). NCBI lineage: Eukaryota > Metazoa > Arthropoda > Insecta > Lepidoptera > Yponomeutidae > Yponomeuta > Yponomeuta plumbellus. Next base: position 3,473,831 of record OX371203.1, read on the forward strand.
GCCACAAGAAAAGCAATTTAGGATATGGATATTTTTATGAGACTGCAGTTTTTCCTCTTTCATCATGGGGTATTCAGTGGGATACTCTACGGAATGTTTTTAATTAGGATTAATCCGAATTACAAGTAGGTCATCATGAAGGTCTGGGTTTGAATTACGCCTGTACCAATGACTTTTAGTTACGAACATTTGTTTGTTTGTATCATTCGCTGATAAATTCTGCCCGGATAACGTCACTTGTCACGTTTGCGACCTAATAAACTCGGCAAGACGTGGCCCAGTTCTAGTGATTGGTGCGTCTGCCTACCCCCTCGGGGATAACAGGCGTGAGTTTATTAATTATATTTCATTTTATAAGTAGGTAGTCTAAATGTATGCTAGGTACACAAGTTTACTCTCATAGGCTAGCTCTGATTGTATGTTTTGTGTCCTAAATAAATAAATAAATACTTTATTGACTCGTTTATTTTAAGATAAGATTATTTTTATGTGTAACTTATCAGGATGAGATTACAATAGGTTGTTATCCCAACAAATAAATAGAAATAAAAATAACCTTATATGTTTTTATTTATTGAGATTAACAGCGTTGACAGCTAACAATATAATTCTGAAACTAAAAGGTAGGTATGTCATTGATTGATTGAAAATTCTAAATTGCACAATAAGCACATTTGTACATAGCCAATGACGTGTCAAATACTTTATCTCAGTATTAAGAAACGTAAAAAACATAAATATTTACATACAGGCACATACATTGCTTCTGGCTCCATACTACGATACCCTGTGTCGTTTTGTAGGGATTGTATTAAAGGTTTGCATGCATGCATTGACCGCCGTGCGTGCATGCAATGACTCATGAATGTCAATGAAGCGAAAGTGTTCTGTCGATTGTCAGTCCCTGTTCTCTGCCTACCCTCCTAGGATACAGGCGTGAGCATATATATGTAATGCAAGGATTAATAAAAAATAGGCAATAACATATAACAATAGGGTGCTCATTAGGGGAGGGCTATGTCCAACAGTGGACTAATATAGCCTGATGACGATGATGAGGCAATAACAGGCTTAAGTTCGAACGGCATTACTGCAACACGTGAAAGAAAACAAACAAAATCCGAGCTCAAATTATAAACTTGAAAGCGTCACAGATTACGCCAAAGGATTTTCTGTAGTGCCGGTGAAACCCGACCCTAAATAAGAAGAAAGATTTTTTTATTCCGCCACTCCTTTAGAATTCCAGCGGTCCATTGAAGGTGGATGTTGGAAATTTATTTTTATGGTGTCGGGGGATTTATTGTTTGCTACAAATGGGATTCGGGGACGGGTAACGATTTTAAATGTCCGTGCCTGAAATGTTGAGTCGCTATGTAGGTGTCGGTTTATATCCATTGTATGGCCCCAATGCGCGGAATATCGCCGAGAAAAAAACTGGCGTTTTTGGTGAGATTGAGGCTGTGAATATTTAACACCGGCTGTGATCGTGACTTCAAGGTATTCGAGGAATAAAATAAAAGTGAAAATTATAAGGTGCTTTTATTTAGGGGATGTAATAGCAAAGGGCGTGATAAAAGGTACCCAAAACCGGCGTGCGTGCATGCAACGACTAATGAATGTCGCTGACGCGAAAGTGATTTTCAGGATCATGGTAGGTGGCAGTCCCTAGTCTCTGCCTAACCCTCTCGGATACAGGGGTGACCTTATGTTTGTGTGTAAAAACGATTACCATAATAAATTACAAATAACACAAACACTTGTACCGGTTCCAAGCTGGAAAAGCTTGTGCTATGGCAACCGGAAAAAAATCTTAAGCTTGAAATAAGAACATTTTATTGCAAATAAAATGTTACAATTTGTGTCCTAAGTCCCAAACTAGGATTCTCTGTGCTATGGGTAGGCAGGCTGCTTCCGTGAGCTAAACTTAGGAGTAATGATAGTTTTAAAAACAAAAACAATGCTTCTACTAAGATCCAAATAGGTAAAACATTTTTGTTGTGGGTATTTTGTTTAGCCAGCCGCGCGACAAAATTCAAAATTCAAAAATTTTTATTTCAACGTAAAGAATTTACATTCTGCTTGTTGAATGTCAATGTACATACAGTTGTGCATAATGTTAGCTGCTGCCTTAGGGCCGTCTGTAGTGGAGAAAAAGGCAGCGAAAAAAAACTCCACTCTGACCATCTTTTCTCAAATCAACTTAAAGCTAATACAAATTAGGTATGAGTGTTCGTATACCAAGAATCTCAAGATCCATGAGTGCAATCAATACTTGCAAAGTCAAACATCATATAATATTCTTAAAGGTAATAAAACACCAATGCTGCGGCCAGACACACGGACGGCACCCGTTCACGAGCGTAACGCAGAGGTCAGCCATCACCAGTCTCAACCATATTAGAGGGAGATAGGCGACCCGGCCACCGCGCCACCATTCGCATGGCCTTTGGCAAACTTGTGTGATAAAGTTCTTGTCAGTTATCTATAATAATAGCATAGTTTTGATATGACATGAAATACCAACAGTCCCATTGATTTCAGTTCTGCAGGGCATGTAGTAACTTTGGTATACAACCGTTGAAAGCTTAGGTAAGCAGAAATTTAAGTTTGGCACTTGCCAAGATCCTGACAGATCAATTCAGCGAAGGCTTTCTTCGATAGAACCACACCAAAACAAAAATGTTCAGGTAAGACAATTCTACCGAAAAGCAACTATCAAAGTCAAAATATAAACCAAATACTTCCATGATTAAAGAAGCTACAAAGCAGTGACTAATCAGCCATGTGGCGAAAAATCCAACGCTACAGAGTATATTTTAACTTCATTGAGGCAACGCGAAAACGTAAAAGTTCACGTTTTCAAAAGAAGATCTAAAAAAGGCGCAAGAACGTAAGGAAACGGAGCTAAATGAAAAATAATCTATGATCGTAAAAAAAATTGCGCTCCTAAGCTGTTAACACGTGAGGTGTTTCTTTATGTTCCGCCTAAGGGGCGTATTCACGGGGCAATTTTAGACGTAATTTCCGTCAGTACCTAGAGGCAAAAACTGGCTTCTTAACCACCAATACAGGATATAAAAAATTGGGAGGGAAAGAATGAAAGAAAATTAAAAGTAAAGTACCTATACTGTATCTGACGATCTCTGTGGCGTAGCGGTTAGCGCATCTGCTTACCATGCGAGAGGTCCCGGGTTCGATTCCCGGCTGGGGAGAAAAAAAAAACTCCAGGTCTTGGATGTTTACATGTTTGTGACGTCGCTGTTTCTGGTTCCCACGACACAAGGTATCCTAGTGTGGGGCCAGAAGCAATGTATGTGCCTGTATGTAAAATGTTAATGTTAATGTATTGGCAATCGATGTATTGTTATCCGATTTGGCGTAGGGGACGCTCGTAGCCCCGGCCGCCGGAGTGATTGTTAACGATCACGAAGGTTAAGCAACATAGGGTGACCGTCTACAACTAACGCTAGTGGCATTTTTCCGTGCGGTTTCGTGGTTCGCAAGGCACATTAAGCTATTGGTGCCGGCTGCCGTCGATAGATAGCAGTCGTTAAGCTAAGTCAGAGGCCTTAGGGCGGCTCGAAAACTTATGACAGTAAGACCAGCTACTAGTCTTGCAAGCCTCCACCAATCCGAACTTGGCCCTCGTGGTGGAGTATGGCCTATATCTTCCTCAGGAAAGAAACTCATGCCCCTCAGTGAGGACATAATGGGTTTATGCTTTAGGGCTTTGTCTTTCTTATAAAGGTTTTTTTTCTACAAACGCTATATCAAAGTGAAAAATTACAACCATGTATCACATAACATTTAAATTAACTTGCGAGATGATATTATTCTAACCATTATTTACCAAGAAACGAGCTTAACTCGTGTTGGGAATTTTTAGGGGCATATTCCAAGTCCACGTAGAATACTGTACGTGCACAAATTGTTAACTAATATCTACAAATTACAAACTAAATAAATATCACCCACAAATACATTTACGCTGCAAAAAATCAAATCCACAGTAACATTATTAATAAGTGACAATAAAATAAATAAATAAATAAAGAGGAATGTTGTATTTTATTATATTATCTATATATTTGGTATCAAGTAATAGTTTAAGTAATATGGTAAATTATTTTGTATCCTTAGTATCTTAGTATTTATTATAGGTATATTATGTATATTTTATGTTGTTTAATATGTGTATCATGTTTATGCAGGGTTACAGGGAAAGTCGTACACAATATTAAAGGAGGTCATTATTTAAGTCATTTCTGATGGATTTTTTAGATTTTTAGAGTCGTAGAAATTTTAAAATTATTTGCAGAATAAGTTCCATACGTAAATTTTTTTTTAAGAGCTTCAATGTGAAAAATATTTAGAGAAAAAATATTTAATTCTAACCGTTGCCGAGTAGTTTTTTAAAGCTGTTAGTAGTAGGTGCAGCTTTTGCTGATATTTTTTTATCAATTGACATGCCTTTTAACTAAATACATTAAAAAAAACACTTTACGAGCTCTATTCTGAGAAAAAAACAATCAAAAAGCCAAAAAAAATTGATATATTTTTTTAAATCTTTAACAGTCAACATCTCCATAACGGCTAATTTTTGGACCCTATATAATAGAATAAAATCCATCAGAAATGACCTAAATAATGACCTCCTTTAATATTGTGTACGACTTTCCCTGTAACCCTGTATAATTTACAACCTCTTTGTAATAAATATCTTCCGGCACTACCCCATCCATTATCCTCATCAACAAAGGTTAGCTGGAAGAAAATACTTTTTAGTATTAAGCTCGCCTATGTTCATATTTTTTTATTGTGGAATAAAGAATTTTCATTAATTCATTTTCATTCAATGTTGGTATGGTTTGCACATGTGGAGACGATGGTGGAAGAAAGACTGACGAAGCAAATCATCATCAACCCATTATGTCCCTTCCGAGGGGTACGGGTCTCTTCCCTGAGGAAAATATAGGCCTATTTTGTCTTTCCCTTTGCCATAACACCTCCTGTTTGGCCGAAGCATGTCCGCCTGGGGCGTCCCTTACCGGTCCTTCCACTCACATTCGCTCGATGTATCTGTTTCATCAGTATTTCTTCTTTCCTCTTTCTCTCATTAGACTATTGCCTATTCTGTCGTTTAATATAACACCACACATATTTCTCAAGGACCTCATTTGTACTGCATAATCCTACTTTCATGATTCTTCGGCCATACCCAAGTCTCGCTACCATACAACAGTGTTGGGACCAGCACACCATCACAACTACATGTATGTATTTGTATACATACATGTAGTTGTGATGCGACGACCTCTGTGGCGTAGTGGTTAGCGCATCTGCGTACCATGCGAGAGGTACCGGTTTCGAATCCCGGCCGGGGACAAAAAAAAAGAAACCCAGGTCTTGGATGTTTACATGTTTGTGACGTCGCTGCTTCTGGGTCCCACGACACAGGGTATCCTATTGTGGGGCCAGAAGCAATGTATGTGCCTGTATGTAAATGTCATGTTATGTTATTCTTTAAAATTCTTTAAAATGATTAGTTTTATAATTTATAACTCGTCTTCGTCCAACACTTAACCCATCATCATCATCATTCAGCCACAAGAAGTCCACTGCTGGACATAGGCTTCCTGCATGGATTTTCAAAAAGACCGGTCGGAAGCGGCTTGCATCCAGCAATGACTTATGGCACTGAAACGTGGTCTCTTACTATCGGCCTCATAAGAAAGCTCAAGGTCACGCAACGAGCTATGGAAAGGGCTATGCTCGGAATTTCTCTACGAGACCGAGTCAGAAATGATGAGGTCCGTAGACGAACGAAAGTCGTCGACATAGCCCAGCGGATTAGTGAGTTGAAGTGGCAGTGGGCGGGGCACATATCACGCAGAATTGACGGCCGATGGGGCCGAAAAGTTCTCGAATGGAGACCACATATCGGCAAGCGCAGCGTGGGACGACCAGCCACAAGATGGACAGACGATCTCATCCAACTGGCGGGAAGACACTTCACCCAATAATTGAATAATTAAACGTTTTAATGTTTTAGATTAAGTTATAACTGCATATCCCGCTTCCAATCTGGCAAACTTCTATGTTTACATACTTTGGACTGCAGTCCAGAACACAAACAGTTTATTTTTAAGTTGAATATGTAACGACTGTATTCTGTTTTGTAAACTTAATAAAATAAAAATAAAGTATATCAATTGTTATTCCCTAGGTATGTTGTGTTGAAAGATTTACCGACATACAAACAAAGTGGCCACTTACAAATCTTAGAACTACATTGCCCCAAAACAACAGAAATAAACAACAACCCTAAGTACTCACTTATTTTAGGTCCCTAATGAAAAGCAATTTGTCATATCAAAGGGAAAGACTGAGAAGTTTTATTAGTCTCAGAACCTTTACACAATTACGTGGAGTTTTCGAGAGAACCAACCAAGCGCAAGTTAGACTCGCAGTCTAGAGGCGCTCGACCCTCGCTTAGTTCTTACATACAGCTACTCGTGGTAGATGTTATATTTGAGCTAGTTAGCAACACTGTCTTTTTTATTATCATCATCAGCCCATCCCTGCCCAATCTTAGGTATAGGCCTTAAAAAAATATATTTAAAATTGCTTCTCGATCATGAGGGTCTGAGCTCGAATTCCGCATATACCAATGACTTTTAGTTACGTACATTTGTTATTTCTACAGCAATACTATTCGCTGATAAATTGTGCCTAGATAACGGCGACAAGCTTGCCACTAGTCACGTTGGGACCTAATAAAGTCGGCAAAACGTGGGCCCAGTTCTAGTGATTGTTGCCTCTGCCTAACCCTCGGGGAAAACGGGCGTGTTTTTTTTTTTGTTTAAAATTTTAGCAAAGAATAATTTATTCATCATCATCATCATCAACCCATTATATCCCCACCGAGGGGCACGGGTCTCTTCCCTGAGGAAGGTATAGGCCATACTCCACCACGGGGTCCAAGTCCGGATTGGTGGAGGCTTGTAAGACTAGTAGCTGGTCTTACTGTCAGAAGTTTTCAAGCCGCCCCTAAAGGCCTCCGACTTGGCTTAACGACTGCCATCTATCGACGGCAGCCGGCACCAACTGCTTAACGTACCTTGCGAAGCACGGAATCGCTCGGAAAAAATGCCACTAGCGTTAGTCATAGACGGTGACCCATCCATGGACTGAACGCGCCGTATGTTGCTTAACCTTAGTGATCGTTCAAGATCACTCAGGCAGCCCAGGCTACGAGCGATTCCAAGAATAATTTATTACTGATAATGATTTATTGCAAAACCCTAACCATGCACAAACATACTTACGAGATAGGTATGTTTACTGAGCAAAGTATGAGTAGCTTCGTTAAAAAATATGAGTTTTCAGTCTAACTTAATACAACATTTTTCATTCATACATACAAAAGCTCACGCCTGTATCCCAGAGGGGTAGTCAGGGACTAAGGACTGCCACTTGCCACAATCCTATCACTTTCTGCACGCCAGTTTTGGTAACTTTTTATCTTATCATTTCATTTTACATTACAGAATACGAATCGTACTGGGCTTCGGTTTTGAATTATTTTTTAGGGTTTCTCTAAGCACCCGCTGTGAACCCAAAAAACTCAGTTTGCCCTGGATTCTCCGTAGAGTCTGATAGAAAACAAGATTATTTTGAGAACAACGTAAAATTTGGCGCGATAAGTCTACCTTATCTAATTGTAGCTTCAGACGCTTTTGCTGAAGACATTATTTTCAGCGTTTGTCGAAAAACAATATTTTACGGAGTTCTAGACTGCTTCAAGAATTTTTTAAATCTCCGTGAGGTTTTTCAGAATTCTGCACCTCAACTGTAAAACTAATATAGCTGTATTAATAGACGTCTAAGTGTTGCCGTTATTAACATCAAATTCGTATAGTTTATTCACAATTAAAACAAAATGTTTAAGAAACTTCACACATCAATTGAATCGCTCGTAGCCTGGGCTGCCTGAGTGATCTTAAGCGATCACTAAGGTTAAGCAACATACGGGGCGTTCAGTCCATGAATGGGTCACTGTCACTAACGCTAGTGGCATTTTCCCGAGCGGTTCCGTGCTTCACAAGGCACGTTAAGTAGTTTTTTGCCGGCTGGCGTCGCTACAGAAAGTCGCCATGGGCGAGGGCCCTAAAGGAATGGCTCGTAGCCCCGACCGCCTGAGTGATCGTCAATGGTCACGAAGATTAAGCAACATAGGGCGCGTTCAGTGCAAGGATGGGTGACCGTCTATGACTAACGCTAGTGGCATTTTTGCCGAGCGGTTCCATGCTTTGCAAGGCACGCTAAGCAGTTGGTGCCGGCTGCCGTCGATAGATGGCAGTCGTTAAGCCAAGTCAGAGGCCTTAGGGCGGCTTGAAAACTTCTGACAGTAAGACCAGCCACTAGTCTTACAAGCCTCAACCAATCCGGACTAGGCCCCCGTGGTGGAGTATGGCCTATGCCTTCCTCAGGGAAGAGACCCGTGCCCCTCGGTGGGGACACAATGGGTTAATGATGACATCTATCAAACGAAAAATAGCAAAATAATCACGTTCGTGTTATGGGAGCCCCCCTAAACATTTCAAGGCGGGCGGGCCGGCGGCGGACTGACAGACGGACTGATGGACATTAGTGTCTTAATAATAAGGTCTCTAACCTTTTGGGGTACGAAACCCTAAAATATAATAAGTATCTTTTACAGATTTTTAGGATCGCTCGCATCGCTCAAAGAGAGAGAATATTACTTTGTTGTACTCTTTAGCAATTACTAACATCGGTACGTAACGAACAAGTACCGTTTATCTTGTGCTGGTGGCGCGTCTGATATGAGCATTATATCACTCTTCCGTAGTTTGGGAAACCTAAGATACAGATTGTCGACGCCAATCTCGCTTCTGGCCCCACACTAGGATACCCTGTGTTGTGGGACCCAGAAACAGCGACGTCACAAGCATGTAAACATCCAAAACCTGGGTTTTTTTTCTGTCCCCAGCCGTGATTCGAAACCGAGACCTCTCGCATGGTAGTCAGATGGGCTAATCGCTGCGCCATAGAGGTCGTCAAATAGGATATGAGTATTATATCAATCTTCCGTAGTTTGGGAAACCTAAGATACAGATTGTCGACCCCAATCTCTTTATTTATTTCACATTGCCATACAAACCACTCATTCATTCATTCACGCATTCAACTCACTCACTCATTTCCCCCGTTTCCTGGTGGTCATACTAATTTGTCATATCAGTATGACTACGAGGATATACATGTCGTCCTGGTCATACTCACTTTTCTGAACATTCTGTATAGGGAAAAACAAATGCATGCAAGCACATAAAACTACAAGTAAATACTACTGAATAATAGAAGTAGAAGTATTCACTACTTTCTTTATTTACACAGAAAACTATTTATGTTATACAGGAGGAAGGAAAAACCTTTTTCTAAAAATATCGTGTTACAGTATGACTAGGAGGACATGTATATCTTCGTAGTCATACTGATATGACATAATTATTAGTATGACCACCAGGAAACGGCGCTCATTTCCTAATCCTTTCCTTTTACTCGTTCTCCACGCACTCTTTCCGATCTCAGTCCAAAAACTGCGCCCGCGCCGCTCGCCGAAAATGTCTCTTGTTGTAATCCTCAAAAATTCTCGCTGGACTCTCTAACTAAACTAAGTTAAAGAATTCTTTTGGCTACGGAACTTCTTTGGTACAGCGCTTTTGTGCAGAACCGTAGCTCAAGTAAGAAGTAAACTAACTGTAACAACGTACTGACTGCATGAATGCTTGATGATACCTAAACGAAATTTCGGAATACAACATTTTAAAATAAGAGCTGAAACTGATTGCCAGAAGATTATTACACCTAAATATCATCATCATCATCAACCCATCATGTCCCCACTAAAGAGCACGGGTCTCTTCCCTTAGGAAGGTATAGGCCATACTCCACCACGGGGGCCAAGTCCGGATTGGTGGAGGCTTGTAAGAGCACCACCTAAATATATCAAAGGAGAAAAAATACATCGAAATGTTAAATTTTCGCGGAACCCTTGAGAGCCTTTTACGGAACCCCAGGGTTCCGCAGAACACCATTCGGGAACCGCTGCTCTAAGCCATCAGTGGCCATCAGTCACAAAACAATTTAACACTACAAACTAGCAAAAGACCTCTTCTAGAGGTCCGGATCGGCCTCCGCGTCTAACTGCAGAGCCGAGCTATCGAAGAAAATCCAGGTACCTCCCTCCTCCTAGTCCACAGATCTTTTGATCCAATTTACGCTCCTTTTTTCCGAAAATAGTGTACATTCTGCTGCAGCGTATTGTCTATTCAATATGGTTTTCCGTACTTATACCAATTTACTTTGTGAACCGATAAGAAAATGCCGTTCATCCGCTGGTATGCCTAACGTGGACTACGCAATCTTGCCCACTACTTTGTGACCGCCTTAGTTACCTTAGGTCATAAACATAAACATTTACATACAGGCACATACATTGCTTCTGGCGCCACAATAGGATACTCTGTGTCGTGGGAACCAGAAACAGCGACATCACAAACATGTAAACATCCAAGCCTGGGGTTTTTTTTTGTCCCCAGCCGGGGTTCGAGCCCGGGCCCTCTCGCATGGTAGGCAGATTCGCTTACCCAACAGAGTTCGTCTTGATCAAGATGTCCATTTGCACGTTAATTTTGTAGTTCACGTGCCAAAGGTATTTCGCTACACTTTTATAGCCACGAAAAGTATAACTGAAAATGTTTTTAATCATCAAAATCGAGACCATTAAGTATTACGACTTCGCGAAAAGTATCATAATGTACCTGCGTGTTCTAAGTGTAGTAAAAACATTTAAATGGTCTGTTAATAGCGTTACGGTTTTTTAAAGGCGCGCACTCACTTGTCTCTGCTATGTAACGTACCTTACAATATCGCAACATTACAAATTGTAAAATTTAAAAATAATCACGTATTTTATTTATTTTATTTTTATTTTAGATTCTAGGAAGACTACCAGCTATTACAAGGTTATAATATACAGTAAAATTAAGACACACTGAGCCAATTAGAAGTCGTCACAATTAGATGTAAATTATAAAAAACGCAGACAGTTCACAGAAGATTACCAACCATTTTAAAATTCCTACTTGCACGCACGAGATAAATGTTCTTTCTGTAATTAGTTGATACGTACGTATGAGCGTTATAACAGGAAAGTAGTTATGCCCGAAAGTTTAATCACACGGATTTTAAATAAAAACTTAAGTGGTGGCCAAGAACGGGGCCTCTCGTATTACAATATAATTTTTTCGAAACGGTTTCACCGATTTTTATGATATTTTTTCCGGTATATTTGGTAGAACTGAGAATAGGTTGTACGCTTTTTAATATGGCAAAACAACGTTTGCCAGATCATCTAATTGTATTAAAATTCCTTATTTTACGCGTCAAACGCGTTTTCATGCGTTTATGTATGAAATGAATAAAAAATAAGATTATTTATACAATTTCGGCAAACTGCAACTTGACGAAACGTTTTAGTTATATATACTACTTACTTATATTATACATTATTCTTACTTATAAACAACGTTGTTGTAAATTTTTGGTCCGGATCAACAACGTGTACCAAAATTTCCAACAAAACTTATTTATTATTACGTACAAAAATGTCACTCAGTCTGCATGCAGCTTTCGCTACCACGTCACTATTTAGCCGCGCCTACATAAACACGAAAGTGTCTTACTCATCTATTTAAAATCTTTGCGCCACGAAAGTGCATGTCAACCTTAATAACCGCGTCCTTCAATGCATTACCTGGGGGAGGTTGTTAAAAGTTTTAATATCGTCAACCCGGACAGAGTGAGACACTTCAATCTGTGGACCTATGGGTCTGCCCTCTCTTGGAGTTTTCTTTAAACATAACCTCAAAATTAAGTTAGCGTGATAACTTAGAAGATAAAATAAGATAAAAGTATTCTTTATTGTACACTTGAACACAGTACCAATTTCAATAAACAATTTCAATTTCAATCTTTAAAAAAAGTATATTTTATTTCAGTTGATAGGGCGGGAACATAACCTCAAAATTCAGTTAGAGTGATAACTTAGAAGATAAAATAAGATAAGAGTATTCTTTATTGTACACTTGAACACGGTACCAATTTCAATTTCAATCCAATTTTTTTTATTTTATTTTATAATATTGGTTTATTGACATAAAATTAATTCACAATCAGATCTATTCATAACATAACATGACATACATACATACATAAGCTCAAGCCCTGTACCCCAGAGGGACTGTGGGCAGAGACCAGGAACTGCTACTTGCAACGACCCTGACAGATCACTTTTGCTTCATTGACATTAATTAGTCGTTGCATGCTCGCACGCCGGTTTCGGGTACTTTTTATATTGCCTTTTATTAATACATCACCTATTTAGCATAGCATTAATTCGACTTCAATATTCAATAAATAAGTAAACATTGATTTTTAGTATATTTAGATCTATTAAGAACTCTAAGCCCTATGGTACATAAAAATCTGTGATACGACAGTGGCCAATACCATGTTAAACCGAGAGATATCTTTAAATAGGTCCCAAAAATGCAACAAAACTAGTTTCTCTAATTATCAATTCAATGTTAAGTTTTTTCGTTGGAATCTTTCCTATTTATGTACGTTTTTAAGTTAGAACTTGAGGCTTTTTATGTTAGAAATTGAGTATTTTATTGATGAAATTCTCGAATACATTTTATTTGTTATACAAAATTACATGTAACCGACACAGTTATTTTCTCATTCGACACGTAAATTTCTCACATAATCATGGCCTACACAATAATTATACATGTCTTGATATTTGTTTTACAGTAGGTATACACTGTAAAAAATACGAGAAGTATGAAAAATCATTACATAAACTCACTCCTGTATCACGGAGGGATAGACAGAAACCAGGACCTGCCACAATTTCAATAAAATTGTGAAGTTTTAAAGTCCGTACGTCTCCAAACGTCTTGTGAAGTTTCATATTTTTTACAGCGTCGCGGCTCTTTAGCACGACATCGTCATCTCCCCCTCTTTTAATTAATATTACACGTTCAAACTCAACCCGAGACTATTATGAACCTTTTGACTTTGACGTAGAGGCTATATTGCACTAAACGCGTCCGCTTCCTGATTAAGATGATTCAAAGTTTTGGATAGATTGATGCGAATTGTTCTAAGGCTTTATATTGCTAAAGTGCGGTGAGGACAAGACAATGCTTTTGGTGATCTAAGGGAAGCTTTTGTGAGATTGGAAGTGGAGGTCTCCAGAGAATTTAGTAGCCAAAGATAAACTAGAGAATTCACTTAGGAGCGCATAAGTTACGTGAAATACGCCTTTTGTATCGGGTGTTGGCGCCAAAGAGTTCAAAAACCTTTGTTGTCTTGCCGGAGGTTGCAGGTTCAATTCCCACTGGGGGGCGCCGTGCATTTGTACAAATGGCGCCAGCCTGGGTGTATTTCAATGTTTGTGACGTTCTTGCCTGGTGACTGGAAAAAATTGTGATATGTGGAAGTTATTTTGTGTGTCTAACGTTGGAATTATTAGATATGTATAACATATTATTTAGTTTTGAAGATGATCTCATACAGTTAAGGATTTTATTATAAAACTAGCTTTCGCCCGCGACTCCGTCCGCGTGGACTTTAGCTCAAAATGTTGCAACCCCGTTCACTCCCGTTAAGGGTTAAATTTAGAAAAACCGTGAAACACGTGTTCAATCAATTGTGTTGAAGAGTATTTATTTCAAGTTTAAAGAAAATCTGACAACATTTTTTTATACCTCCATACAAACTTTAACACCGCCGTTTACCCCTTTAGAGGGTGAGTTTCAAAAAATCCTTTCTTAGTGCTCCCCTAGGCTTCCTAAGGAACTCCCATGCCAAATTTCAACCCCCTAGGTTCAGTAGTTTGGGCTCTGCGTTGATTCTAAGTCAGTCAGTCAGTTTCTTCTTTTATATATATAGATTTTATAGTAGCTTTTTTCATTTGTGACTATCTCCATCATACATATAATATAAATAATATTATGTGAAGGATGGTTGAATGTGAGTACACCTGTAATATTAAGGTAAGGTTAACCCATGTCTAAGCTCACAATAAACATACTTGATTCTTGATTCTTTTTATTATAGAAAGACTAGCTGACCGGGGAAACATTGTTTTACCAAATTAATTAGCCCACGTTCTATTTTCAGACCTACAATATTATACACAAAAAAAAAAAAAAAAAAACTCTGAAGCCTTTTTGGAGGAGTTCGAAAACAAACTCTTAAGCCTTACTACAAACGAAATTTTAAATACGCGTTAAACAGCTATTTAGTCGAACACGGTCTAAAAATTAAACACGTGTTCAACAGATGATTTGCAATCTTTACCACAGAGGTGTCTAACTTTAAGCAGTGTTTAAAGCATGTCTAAGTTTAGGCACTTATTAAAAGTTTGTTTGTGGTACGATTTTTTCGAGACAATTGTTGAACGCGTGTTCGACATCGGTAAATTTTGTTTGTGAAGACTGTTAGAAACAATATTTTTAGCTATTTCATATACCGCATCCTTAGCTTACAATATTCTGACTATCCAGTTTCCTAAAATATTTGTAAATATTTGACGACCTCTGTGGCGCAGCGGCTAGCGCATCTGCCTACCATGCGAGAGGTCCCGGGTTCGAATCCCGGCTGGGGACCAAAAAAAACCCCCTGGTCTTGGATGTTTACATGTTTGTGACGTCGCTGTTTCTGGTTCCCACGTTACAGGGTATCCTAGTGTGGGGAAAGAAGCAATGTATACGCTTGTATGTAAATGTTATATTTCGTGTTTTTTCCGTTGTACAATGAAGAATCTTATCTTATCTTATCCAAACATAGAATGAACCTCGAATGCCGAATGAATTAATTAGTGAACAGATCCAAAAATGTTGTTTCTGAACTAAAACTTTTATAAGCGCTACTTATATCCGTTATTATGAGTAACATTATCTTCGTTATTATATATCAAATTATTATTTTATCCTTATATTATTAAGCCCGCTTGCACCACCGACTTAAATCTATTTAACCCCGAGTTAAACAGCATTTTGACAGTTCCGCCATATGTTAACTGTCAAAATTCTCTTTAACTCGGGGTTGAATGGATTTTAGTCGGTGGTGCAAGCAGGCCTTACTAGTATAGGTATTTGGAGTAAAGTTAATAATGTTGTTTCTGTAAGACTGTCTACTTTCATGCTCTCGGCGAATGCATAAGCCTTTGTATATATTTTGTAATTTTTTTCGGTGTACAATAAAGAATACTCTTATCTTATCTAAACATAGCATGAACGTCGAATGCCAAATGAAATGTCAACTTGTGTTAAAATAAAATAGTACCGAATCGCTCGTAGTCCCGGCTACCTGAGTGTTCTTAAACGATCACGAAGGCTTCATACGCAACATAAGGCGCGTTCAATGCATGGGTGACCGTTCTATGACTAATGCTAGTGGCATTTTTCCGGACTTGGCCCCCGTGGTGGAGTATGGCTTATACCTTCCTCCTTTGAAGAGACTTATGATGACATAATGAGTTGATGATGATGAAGTACCTATTTGTAGGATATGAACGAATAAAAACGTGGCAACGTGTGTGTGGCAAATGCAAATAGGTCTTGACTCGGCATGTGCTGAGAGCTTAAAAACAAAACTCCAGCGCTAGTATTCTGCCGATACGTGAGCGGCGTGCAGAGTCCAAAGAATTGATGCTTGTAAAGAAGGGCAGGAACTCAAACGACAAAGTTAATCAAATATAAATTTATTTGGGCAGAGCTTCGCCCTATTAAATAATTACAACAGGAAAAGTCCCGATCCAACATTTGTAATGGCTTAAATAGGCAGGCGTTGTTTCTCCCACCCTCACAACCGGCGAGCGAGATGGGGCAAACGAGTGGTGCGCGGCGGCGCGCGGCGGTGACGTATGCTGAGGTCACGGCTACTCTGGCTTGGCTATGGCTGGCTTGGCTATGGCTGGCTTGGCTATGGCTGGCTTGGCTATGGCTGGCTTGGCTATGGCTGGCTTGGCTATGGCTGGCTTGGCTATGGCTGGCTTGGCTATGGCTGGCTTGACATGGCACTGGACTGGGCTGAGCGTTACAGTCGGCCATCCTGTAACAATTGCTCCCGCAATGGGAACAGAGAAAAATATTAGCTCTCTAGTAAGTCTATTAGGTCTTCAGTTTCTACCTGTTCGTCTGAACTACAGGCACTATCTGTCATCGGGGCAATACCTCTGTACTGTCTAATTGCATCAGATGAAATTAATCCCTGAGAGCTCTTATAACCACGAATACCTTTAATGCTACAAATCTGATACCTGCCATTAGGTAGTACCATAGTTATTTCCGAAGGTCCTGAGTAAATATCGTCCAACTTTGTGTTCACTTTACCTGCGCTACTAGTAGGGGCTTGTCTCCACAGTACATAATCCCTCTTATACTGTGCTGTCTTTACGCCGTTTGTCGAAATTACGTTTCATCGTATCACTCAATTTATTTATTCTCAAAGTAACCTTAGTGCGCTTTGATTGCACAGGCTCAGGAACACGTTCGGGAATAACGACATCGCATAGAGACCTACCTGAATTGGCAAACATCAAGTCATATGGTTTATAGCCAGTAGATGCATTCAAAGTACCTATTGGTAAAAGCCTTCACATGGTCTGAAACGCTATCCGTTTTAATCAAATCAATTATTCGCTTTAATTTCTCGTCCTGACTCTGAATCGTATAAAACCAATCTGAAATTTCTAGTCAATTACGTTTACAGCGTCTATTGTATTTCTACTTAAAGCATCCACGTGCTTCATGCGCTCACCGGGTCTGCATTCAATACTTATATGTCATAATCTTGAATTAACATCCACCATCTTGCTATACGTGGTACTAAGCCTCAGTTTCTGACAGAGTGTTCAAATGTATAACAAGAGATTAATCTAAGATTAATTCAAAATACCGGCACGTGATTGGCTGAAATTAGCTTGACGTGAGATTAACATGAGATTAACATTTGATCACTGTTCTAGAAACCGAGCGTAAGTCGCGTTTAGTCAAAGTCGCACGTACCGTGGTGCAATCTGTAACTACCTTCACATTTAGACCTACAATGCAAACACGGAACCTGCACAGCGACTCTACAACAGCAAGTGTTTCTAACTCGCAGCTATGATACACACTTTCCTCTCTACTGGTAACCCGGCTAAAGTACATTACGGGTCTCAATGTACCGTCAGGTTGTTTTTGCAATAAAATTCCGGCTATACCTAACTTGCACGCATCCGTGTGAATCTTGGTGGGCAACGATCGATCGTACAATGCTAACACGGGTTTTTACTACACAATTGCTTTTTTTTTAATTTCTCAAAACTCAGCAACTGCTCATTGCTCCATACCCAACTAGCATTTTTTGTCAAATCTGTGAGTGGGCGAGCTATTACAGCAAAATTAAAGATAAACTTTCTGAAATAGCTGCATAGTCCGATAAACTGGCGTACTTCATGTAGGTACATTTTGTGGAACTAGAAACAGCAGCTAACTTAGATTCACCCGGCTGTATGCCCTCCGCTAATATTTCATTACCTAAATACAAAATGTTTTCTTGCAGAAACGAACATGTTTAGTCTTAGGTTTTCTGTGTTAAATTTTTGTAGAACCTTTGCTAACAATAGTAGGTAAGCCACCCTGTACATCGTACGAGGGAAGGAGTATATCGTCTAGAAATGCAAGTATTTCAGCAGGATTGTGTAAGCTGCCAACAATTGTATTTATCAATCTCATGAAAACCGCCGGTGCATTTGCTAGACCGAATGGTAAGCGTAAAAAAATCATAATGACCTTGTGGAGTAATTAATGTGGTCTTGTGTGTATCAGTAGGACAGATTTTTGCTTGGTGGTAACCCTGCGCCATATCTAGACTAGTAAAAACGCTTTTTACCTGCCAATTTAGACACTGTCATCAATGTTTGTTAATGGGTACCTATCTCGCACTGTAATCGATGCATAACCGACTATCACCGTTTTTATTTTTAACTAGAATGACTGGGGAATCATAGAGCAGCTGGACTCAAATTATTTTATTATACCCGCAGCTAGTAAATCTTGGACTTTTGATTTCACTGTAGCCTGTTTGCTATGCGATAATCTATGGGTGCGATGATATACAGGCTCATTGCTAGTGACATTTATTTTCATCTGTAGTAAATATGTGCATCCTAACTCATTACTTCATTAGTATCGCTGGGAAAACAGTTCCTAAACACAAACAAAATTTCAATCAAGGTTTTTTTTTCTCAATTTCATTTAAGAGTCCTACAGAAATATTTTCTATATCTACCCCCCCCTCTGGCAGAGTTTTTATCAAGGCAAGTTGTTAGTACACTTTTGGCTGACCACGAGCAATCGGAATGGCTAGTAATGGCAATTGGGCTAACCTGCGTATGAAGCGGCGTGTTCTCGCAGGTCTCGGCGCGTACTAGCAGCTATCCCAGCCGGCTCCGACACGATGTCCGTGGTCCCGATGTTGATCACCTTCATGTAGCCTTGATTGCCTCGTAGGATGGTTGCAGGCAGCGAGTAGGCCAACTCTTCCATCTCGTGATGGCGCACAGGTGTGATCACGTCGTTATTGTCCTTTTTTCCTAGTATTTCGACTTTTGTAATAGATGTTCCGGGCGGCAAGCATTCTTTAGAAGTTCTTGAACCAGAAGATTTTTCAGTAGTTTTCTAGCAGGCGGTGAAGGATCTTCTTCGATTTCGGTGAGCGAGACTTGGATCCACGTGGCGGACACGAAGATGTAGATTGCTCGATTTCCGGAGACCGAGGCCTTTTTATTCTGTTTTTAGCACGAGCACTCTTCGTGAGTAATACCACTTCTGAATGTAAAGAAGGGCAGGAACTCAAACGACAAAGTTAATCAAATATAAATTTATTTGGGCAGAGCTTCGCCCTATTAAATAATTACAACAGGAAAAGTCCCGATCCAACATTTGTAACGGCTTAAATAGGCAGGCGTTGTTTCTCCCACCCTCGCAACCGGCCGGTGCGAGCGAGATGGGGCAAACGAGCGGTGCGCGGCGGCGCGCGGCGGTGACGTATGCTGACGTCACGGCTACTCTGGCTTGGCTATGGCTGGCTTGGCTATGGCTGGCTTGGCTATGGCTGGCTTGACATGGCACTGGACTGGGCTGAGCGTTACATGCTAGTAAACTAGTAGCACAGAATACATAATACCTAGTACAGGTACAGAAGATTCACTTCGCAAAATCAATTCAGTTAGGTGCAATTCAGATGGCACGGCGCTAAAAAAGCTACGTTATTTTTACCTACATGTTGCCTCTCTTTCTACCGCGTTACTCTTCTGGCGCCTGAATTCCTACCTATTTGCCACTCCGGAGTGGTCGCCGCATGTACTTACGCGTTTGATACCGACACGCGTAGGCCTGCTAGTAGGTATAAAATCTAAAAAATCTAAAGCAAAAATTAATCGAACCTGTGCAAACTTTGCAACCTCAAAGTCACAGATAATAGTAATGTAATTTAGAAATGTCAATTTTCGTGCTCTCGGCGAATGCACAACATTGCGCCCCATCACTTCGCAGACTTGACAAAGGGTTGTTGTTCCAGTGTCCCTTGTTTTGATATTGAGAAATGTTGACGACAATTTCGGAATTTGTGCATGTGGAGTGGCGTAACAGGATAGCACGCTTGCTCTATAGCCTGCTCTATATTTGCTTGCTTTTAGAAACAAGGGCGCCAACTGTACTGTGTTTTGTGTTTTTTCTAGTGTACGAGTGTATTCCAAAGGATACTCTTATCTTATCTAAGCACAGCATGAACGTCGAATACCTATTGAATTAATAAGTGAGCAGATTCAACAATTTTGTTTCTGTAATGGCTCCTACACACTATGCCGGGCGGCACGGCCGAGCCGCCGGCTGGCCGGCGGGATGTGCCGGCGGGTCGTGCGGTAAGCCGGCGGCAGCTCCCGCCCAAAATATATATTTTTTTGAGTCTTTTGCTAATTAAAATTAATATTAAGGCCGCGATGGCGATGTCAACCGCTTCTTTGCCCATTGATAAGAACTAGGAACACAAACCGTACAACACTACTGGTCTACCCGGCTGACTACTTAAAAATGATGCCACAGAGACAATGATTCTCTGCGGCAGCCAGCGGCCAGTGCCGGCGGCCTGAATAACCCGGCGGCATACCCGCGCGGCAAAAACCCGCCGGCCGTGCCCGCCATAGTGTGTAGCAGCCATTAGCTGTCGACTTTCATAGTAATTTTTACGTTTGTACGTAATTTTTTTTTTTTATTTCTATTGCCTATTTTTTTGTTATTTCTAAAACTAATAATAGAGATAATAATTTCCAAAAAATTTGGTGCTTGTGTCGTCATCAGAGCATGATTCATGATTACATATTTTGCACGTCTGAATAATAGAAATTGAACCGAAAGCAATTCTCGAATTGGTTTTGAGATTTCCGTTCGTGTTCAAAATTGTAGCTTGGCCAGTTCACGACAACCTGATCCTTCCTTTATAAAGCTTGAACTATGAGTGTTCCAACGTTTGCCCGAAGCCGTAGCATTAATTTCATTAATGCAGTCGGCTTGTATTTCATTGCTGCTCGTGCTATATTAATTGCAGACGTTTAACACTAGCTACTCCCTAACGTTACGTAGATGAACAGCGGAGGTTGCAATGGCTGCGAAATAGTGTTATATTATTTAGGTAATTAATCACGGTTGCGTCTTGGAATTCTACACTAGGGGCCGGCTTCTGAGTTGAGAATTTTCACTAAGTACATATTTAACTGTAGTGCTATCTCGTCAAATTTCTCAGAAAAGAGCGTGACAGAACGTTACTTAAGTATTTACTTAGTGAGAATTCTCAACTCAGAAACGAGCACTAGGTATTAAGGGTGGTTTGAGTTTGACAGCAAAATGAATGTTTATAAGAGAAACGAATGTTGCGTTGGTTAAGACATGTGGAGAGAATGAAGGAAGAAAGACTGACGAAGGAAATATATTGAGCAAATATAAGTGGAAGGGCCGGTAATGGACGCGCCAGCCGGACTTTAACCGGCCCTTTAACATAATAGGGAATGTATTAACAAAGCACAACATAAAATGTACCCGAAACCAACGTGCGTGCATGCACCGACTAATTAATGTCGATGAAACGAAAGTGATTTGTCAGGATCGTGGCAAGTAGCAGTCCATGGTCTCTGCTTACCCCTCTGGGATACATGCGTGAGCTTATGTATGTACTTTGTACCTCTAAATTGTTCTTAAGCCTGCGTTTTCGCCGCTGGAGTAACAACCAGTTTTCAATTTTATCGCGTCGTAAAATCATGCCCTAACACTAACGTTTTCTAGGGCAGGGGTTCTCAACATTGTGTTCCCTTGACTCGTGAGCGGAAAATGCGCTGATCACGATTTTATTTACTGAAGTAAATAGTATGATTCGTTAGGGTTTTTCCTTCGTCATTTGGAGTTACCTACTAAATGAATGCAAACGAACGAAAGAACACGAATCGAATCAATATATAAATCAGAAATCAAAATAAAAAAAAAAATATTCCAACGTAAGGAATTTATTTTATTTTTATTTTATTTACTAGAAAACCAACAAACACGGTGCAAAACAAAACAGTACATGAAAAAGGTGCTACATAAGGCCCAAAAATAGGTTTACATTAAAATACTTATGAAAAATCAATACACGTTACACGAGAACTTACTACTGCATACAGCTAATAAAGACTGCGGAACATTACATAATTAAGATTTTTCTCTTATACTCCTGAACAGATGGTTCTTAAATGAGTTCTTAGGAAGATAAAATAAATCTATGTCATTGAAAATATTATTATAAGTGCTCATAATTCGACAGAGTACACAATTTTGACCGTAATTGCTGTGGCTGAATGGAACCTGAAAAGGAGTTTTTATTCTGGTTGACGCTCTTGGGACTCTGAATGATAATGATGACAGCAACCTGTTACAATAGACTAATCCATTTACATTGTGTCTGGTCGCGCCAAACATTAAGGTAAATTTGAGTTACTGACATACAGATAAAATCATACAGACGTAATACATATTTTTTATTTTATATCACCAGCAACCCATTATGTCCCCACTGGGGGACACAGGTCTCTTCTCTGAGAAAGGTATAGGCCATACTCCAGCATGGGAGCCAAGTCCGGATTGGTGGAGGCCTGTAAGACTAGTGGCTGGTCTTACTGTGAGAAGTTTTCAAGCCGCCCTAAGGCCTCTGACTTGGGTTAACGACTGCCATCTATCGACGGCAGCCGGCACCAACTGCTTAACGTGTCTTGCAAAGCACGGAACCGCTCGGAAAAATGCCAGTAGCTTTAGTCATAGACGGTCACCCATCCATGCACTGAACGCACCCTATGTTGCTCATTTGTTTAACCTTCGTGATCGTTTAAGATCACTCAGGCAGTCGGGGCTACGAGCGATTCTTTTTTAAATTTAATAAACTGTCATTAATTTTGTTTTCTTGTTTTAAGTATTTTCTTGTCCAAGTCTCAATTCATATTATCAAAATAAAGAACTTTGTACAGAGTTTGCAACTGTAAATTAATTATTTGATGCTATCTAACTCTATTGATCATCCCGCGAACCCAATGTTTGGAACCACTGTAACGAAGATTAATAGCAATTTTAGTATCTGCAACAATATTATGCCACGTAGTAACGCATTTTCCCTTACATTGCCCGTTTCGTTATTTCTTCCTTGCATCCCTATAAAACAAACGCTTCAGTGTAAGACACATACGATCAGAAAATCACTTATCTAATACATTCTAGATACTAATACGAGGCTTTTAATACAACGTAGTAGAGCTCAGAACAGCACCCACCTTTCGCACTTTAGCCAAGTGACATATAACAGTTTTTATGACCTTATTTAAGATCCAAAGTTATCCATAAGGAACCACATAAAAGTTTTATTCAAGTGTAATAAATTGATAAGTCTCTGTGATCCCTAGGGGCACATAGACTTGTAGATTGATTGATACATAACACTTTGTTGCTCAAAGAGGATACAGAAGTTTTTTTTATATCTAAGTACATAATGCTATACAATAGGTTTAACAAATCTTTTTTCCTAATAATGAGTACAATAAGTACAATGAGTACCTCCACCAATCCGGACTCTCCACCAATCCGGAGTTAGCCCCCGTGGTGGAGTATGGCCTATGACCATTATGTCCCACTGAGGGGCACGGGTCTCTTCCCTGAATAAGGTATAGGCTATACTCCACCACGGGGGCCAAGTCCGGATTGGAGGGTCTTAGTGTCAGATGTTTTCAAGCCGCTCGACGCTTTAAGGCCTCTGACTTGGCTTAACGACTGCCATCTGTCGACGGCAGCCGGCACAAACTGCTTAACGTGCCTTGCGAAGCACGGAACCGCTCGGAAAAATGCCACTATCGTTAGTCATAGACAGTGACCCATCCATGGACTGAACGCGCCGTATGTTACTTAACCTTAGTGATCTTTTAAGATTACTCAGGCAGCCCAGGCTGCGAGCGATTCTTATCTGATATCTTATCTTATCTTTATTTGTTATTTTTTTGTCTGTTGCGTAATAATGCTTAATATATGTATTATGTTACTTGTTTGTTTATTTTGTTTCTGTAATGTTTCTTGTTGGTATTATATTTTTTTCTTTTGTTCTTCTTCTAATCTACGCTAATTATTTACTTACTTACTTACAGCGATGGCTCAGCGACCCGAAGTGGATCTTGGCCTCCGATTGGCTCATTATTTACAGCAACAAAATCCGTCGCAACAACCCCCATAAAACAGGCCAAATAGAACGCTGAATCGCATATCCACAGCATTGCAAATTAATTTCACCATTCACGCCGCCATATTTTCTCGCCTCGTTAGGTAATTAGCAGTAAAACATCGGGAGACAACGTGATAGGCCTTTTTTCTGGAAAATCATCGTGAGGAGACCAGAAAATGACACGCGCCGTCGGAATAAATGGGTACCGCGAGATTAAAATACTAATGATATTAAATGAAATGTCTGGGTGATAAGTAGGGTTTGAGTTTTCAGATAACTTGACCCAGACTGAGCGGGCTTAACCGCGCAGTCTGGGTGAGATTGTGATAGTTATTGGTTCATTAATTTATAAATACAAATACAAAAATACAAAATTGTTTACTACATCTTTGACTACATACATTGATGCTATCTCATCATCATCATCAACCCATTATGTCCCCACCGCGGGGCACGGGTCTCTTCCCTGAGGAAGGTATAGGCCATACTCCACCACGGGGGCCAAGTCCGGATTGGTGGAGGCTTTTAAGACTAGTGGCTGGTCTTACTGTCAGAAGTTTTCAAGCCGCACTAAGGCTTCTGACTTGGCTTGACGACTGCCATCTATCGACGGTAGCCGGCACCAACTGCTTAACGTACCTTGCGAAGCACGGAACCGCTCGGAAAAGTGCCACTAGCGTTAGTCATAGACGGTGACCCATCCATGGACTGCACGCCATATGTTTGCTTAATCACTCAGGCAGCCCAGGCTACGAGCGATTCAGATATTATCTACTAGTTAGTATAAAGATACCTGTAGCAGTAGACACCGCCCTTCCACAACTAGAAAGGTGTTGTAATAATAGTGGATGAAACAATACAAATTATCAACATTATCTCTAACCTAATCAGTGAAATCATTTTAGCAAAGATTTGAAATGTTTGTTTGTGTGTGTGTGTGTGTGTGTGTGTGTGTGTGTGTGTGTGTGTGTGTGAGAGTGTGTTTGTAAGTATGTAAATGTTCTTTAACCAGCCATGCGACCGGAGTCTTGGGTTCGGGATCGGCCACATTATTTACTTTACACAACCACAATTATTGTTTCATTAATCTTTAATTTCATTGATCTATCTATCTATCTAATCTCTTTAAACGAGCAATTCTTGTATATATATTTATATAAATCAGAATCTCGGAAACGGCTCCAACGATTTTTACGAAATGTTGTAGGCAGATGCTTTCGGGGGCGTTTCATTGATCTAACTAGGTTACATTTTTAGAAAACGTTGTTTTATCCGTGTTTTAAGGCAATTGAAATTTGCTACAGAAACATACAGAGGTAAATTTCGCGTCCACCTGCAAGTTTGGGACAGTTCTGACGGGAAAACGGGCGACCCGTTTCGGGCCGATTTCAAGAGACCCGGTTCGAGTCATGATGTTTTTTTTTGTTGAAAAAGGATTATTTTAATTTTATATTACATATTTTATATTACAAAAAAAGTACCGAGCAAAGCTCGGTCACCCAGGTACTTTCAATTAAACGGTGGAAGATGGAAACCTAGTGAGTAGAACAATGGACTCTGAAGCAGGGTCTCCCTGCCAATGGACTCTGAAGCAGGTTCGATTCTTAGTGCGGGCATTTACCTCCAACTTTGTTTTCTGAGTTAAGTTCATTTGTGAAGTTATAATAGCAATACCACTTGTTAACGGTAAAGGAAAACATCGTGAGGAAAGCTGAGTTTCTGAGGTATTCAATGCCTTAGAGTTTGATATCACCAATCCGCGGTGGGCTCGCGTGGTGATTAAACCCCATACTCTCTCTCTCGCTAAGAGAAGGTTTGTGCCATAGAGTGGGACGTTTACAGGCTATTTATACGCTGTTTAGATAATTGTTAATTTACCGTTCAAAGAATTTCACGTTGCAATCCACTTCCTCCGCCAGCAAGATTCGTACTACGTGGTGCATGCGAAATCAAATTACAATGTCATGTCATTTGTGGGGTATTATACCTATGATTCATTATTATAAGGTTCTACAGGCCGTGACTGATTAAAAAAACCAAAACAAAAATATTGAACCAAAAACTAGAGCCAATTAGAATATACCATAAAAATTAAAAACAATATCACTAACATAAAAAAGTGAATGTTGGTTTGTGGATGTCTCAATTTCCACAAAGGGTATTTGACTCAGTGTTGGGCTAAGAATGGTCGTCATCACCACTATCATGCTCTAGCGTGTCAAAGGCGTAGGCCACATAGATGAGATGTCGAGCTAGGAGGTGGCGAAGGCGCAACGTGCTGTAAAAGGTGCTTGCAACACAGAATAACATTCAAGAGCGTGGAAAAAACGCGATGTGTTGCATAAAGTTTGCACCCTAACCCGAGATTTTGATTGATTGAAAGATTTTGTATGAAACTTATTTGAAAGGATGCCGCGTCTCCACCCCGTGCGCGTCCTACGTCCTTGCTGTATGATCCGCGCCTAAACATCATATCATTATTATTAAGTGCACAGAGGGCTAATCTGCAAAGCTTAGTGTAACAGTTTGCGGTCGTAACTTCAGTTTCAGGGCTTAAAAGCTTAGCAGACATAACCCAAGGATTGCTTTGAGATGATTATAAATTCATATCATAATCACGGGTACTTATAAATTATATACCCGTGATTACGTGCACTTACAACTTTGTAGCAGCAGTAGGACTCGCTATCGGGGAAGCAAAACATCGTGAGGAAACCTTAGGTTTCCTGAGATTTTCTCATAATATCTCAGCTGTAGACATTGGCAATCAGCGTTGGGCACGCGTGATAATTAACCCCATAATCACTCCCTGATTGCAGGCCTGTACTCTGCACTGTTGCACGATGTACTTGGCTTATTAAAAAAAGTGGCCAAGTGCGAGTCGGGCTAGCGCACGAAGGGTTCCGTACCATGACAACGACAAAATAATCATGTTTGTTGTATGCGACCCCCTCAAATATTTATTTTATTGTATTTTTTAGTATTTTTTGTTACAGGGGCAATAAAAAAACATCATCAGTGAACATTTCCACTTTCTAAGTGTCACGGTTCGTAAGATACAGCCTGGTAACAGACGGACGGACGAACGGACAGTGGAGTCTCAGTAATAGGGCCCGTCCGTCCGTTCTTGTAGATTTTCCAAAACATAATATATATATCTACGAGAACTATCTATCTACAAGAAAGTACTTGGCGTTTTACGCTGAATCCTAAGAGTTTGGAATAAGAAATTTTTTTGTAAATGTTATTATTATTATTATTAAAATTCTTTCATGCACTAAAATGTGTACAAGGGCGTGCTTAATGCAGAAAGCATTCTCTTTCAGCAAACCTGTGGAAGATAATATAGTAAAACTTATTATTATGTTATCTTTTATGTGTGCAATAAAGTATAAGTTCGATCTATTGAATCTTGAAGCTTCCAACTGCAGCGTATTATGACAATATACTAGGTTCAACTGAAAAGAAACGATATCCACAAGAATTATGTAAAAATCTACAGAGCTTACAAAAACTTTGCGGTATTGAAGCAAAACCCGAATGTTTGAAAACAGTTTTATTCCTATCTATTGTAACACTTTGAATAGAAACGTAGTATCATAGAATTTATTTTCCAGAAAAACACTTTTAAAAGAGCAATATATTATTTATGTTTATTTAACATGATAAAAACTTAACTAACACTATTAAAGTAATCTATAAACTTAATTAAACTAATATAAACTAGTTAATGGGTTGGGTATTTACAAAACTAATACTAATAATAATATTTAAAAAAAAGTAATCTAAATCTATTTTCTAATTTAAATAAAATATTGGAGCCAAATCGCTGTCGGCCTGTAGAGTTCCAAGAAGGCTGGAGCAATTAAAATACATTATTAATTTCATTAAATAAATAAATAAATAAATAAAATGTTTATTTCATCAACTTAAGATACATTTGGTCTTTACAGTATTTGGAGCCCCATTTAAGCAAAAAGATGCCTGTGTTAGGACGCTCCGCTCTTCCATAGCCAGTATTAACTATTTTCTAGCAAAAAAGAAAATTAAACAAATTTAGACATGTGTGTCTATTTGTCTTAGTGTGAGTGAGTGTGTATGTTCATTCCGGATACACTTAGGTACTTGACTTTCTTTCTCAGTCAAAGACGAGCAACCGACGACGCGAGCTCCGTCTCTGCTCACCATGATTAGGCTCTGCGAATCAGAGCGGAAACCTAGTCGGACTCTTTCGACGAAAAATCATGTAAGTGTATCCGAGGAACAAATTACAAAAATACCACGTTTATTTATTTTTAACATACACTCTCTGATAGGATTTTTTTTTTGTGAAATTCTCCATTGTAAACACGAGCCAGACATTCTAAGCCCTTTCAAACTTAAATAAGCTATTGCACTTCACTTTTACCGGCCAATTTATGCTGTATGTTAGCTGTAGCTTTAAGAAATGTATCAAGCACACTCTGTGCAAAAAAGCTTACTATAAAATCAACGATTATTTGGAAGACTAGGATGTCTAGTTTTAAAATATTAAACTTATTTAGAAAAGAAATAAATTAATTTTATTTAATACTGATAATTGTGTCTCGTGTTCAACACATCCACGAGTTTTATTTTTAAGTTTGAAAGTTTGTTAATTAAACTAACAGTTTTAAAAGAATAAATGTGGAGTTTCGTTGTTTGTTTCTTCTCCACATCATCTATTCATTGTGAAACTAACAACTTTGACGTTCACAAAGTAAACATTTTGTTAAAGTTTTGAATGAAGAGATTTTTTTAATTTGAATTTAAAAATTTGAATACACAAAGACGTACTTCTGGCGCCGTCACAGAGCCGCAGTACTAAACTAGATTTCTATAGGGAAAAATATTCTTTTGTGCCGCACACGACTGTGTCCTATATTTCGCATTGAAAAAGACTACAAGCTCTTGAATGGTGGACGACTGAAGGGAGTGTGTGTGTGAATGGGGAATGGAATTAGTGCATGAAACGAAATATTTGTAAACATACCTTCGCTTTGAAAAATACAGCAGACAGAAAAAAGAAAATTCATTTGACGACACGTAACTTTTCACAGATATAAAAATTACTTTCACACAACATACTGCCTCGTTGGTCTAGCTGTTAAGACTCTCAGCTTTCTGGTAGGTACGAGGTCGTGGGTGGGATTCCAACTGAATGGGCAAATTCAAGATGTCCCTACGTCCATTTGGGGATTTTATGCACTGTTTTTATAACCTTTTCTTTATGATTTTTAACTTGACTTGTATTTAAAAACATTCAAATTGTTACGCCCCCTAAGTAGTAGGTTTTTACCAAAATTCATGCTTCTCAGTAATCTAGTGTTATTTCAAGAGGCAAAACGTTACTTTGCTCCGTCGTTTTGCAAATCTATGAAATTGGACTTAGGGACATCTTGAATTTGGCCATTCAATTGGGCGCCACCGTACATTTCTACGAATGCCTGAGTCTGTTTTGCGATGTTTGTAGTGTCCTTGCCTGGTTACCATAGCACAGGGTGTACTAGTTTGGGACAAGGTTTAGTGATTGTGTTGACATTAGAAACATCGAAAACTACCCTGACTGATATTTGATAAATATTATTCGATAAAACTGGCTTGATAAAAATGTATTTAAAAAAAACATTTACCGATCCTAATATATTACGTAATATCCATGAAATAGTTCAATAATTTGTGTTTTATACAGGTGAGTTAAAATAATAATAAACTTTCTATGTTGATATTAGAAATAAACATAGTTAATCATCATAAAATGTACAAATATATAGCCAGCTCCCCAAACTACGTATAATGTACTTAATACACATTTATATTATGGTTTCATTTTTTATGCAAAAAGATGGAGTAAAAATTTAACCGCTAAAACATGGGAATTGAATTTGAATTAAACGATAATCTAATTTTATCACAAACGTGTTGTTTAAATTGTATTATGTAATTTTTTTATCATGCAATAACGTGTAACAACTACAACAAACACCATAAGAACAGTTTTTAATTGTTTTTTTAAGATTAACGTAAGTGAATTACTAACCTATGTTACTTTTTCTCGTCAACAGTAACTAGGTACCAGAAATTAGTAATCAGAAATTTATTCCAACGTAAAGGTTACGTTATGTTTGTCGAATGTCCATGTACGTACAATGTTAGCCGCTGCCTTGGGGCCGAGTGTATTGGAGAAAAAGTTAACAAAAACTAACTTAAAATCTAATACAAAGTTGGTGTGAATGTCCATTTACCTAAGAAACTCCAGACCCATGAGTGCAATTAACACTTGCAATGTCAAACATTAATTAATATTCATACGAAAGTAAGAAAGCACCAATGCTGCGGCCAGACACACGGCCGGCACCCGTACACGAGCATAACTCAAGTGACAGCCATCGCCTCAAACATATCGCACCTCCAGAACTAAAGTGACCTAACTCAAAATATGGGTAAAATGAGTTAAATACTCAGAATGACTCAAAAAGGTATACTCTTTCATGCCTACATTAAAAAACCGAATTTATTTGGTCGAAGAGAGATGGAGGAATATTTCGGTATGTTTTTTCTTGAGCAACTCGCTTATAGCGCCGAATACATTTTCTTCATTTCCCAAAAGTTGCAAATTTTGAGTTCAGTCACTATAGTTCTGGAGGTACGATATTTGAGCGAGATTGGCGATTCGGCCACCACGCCACCATTCACATGGGCTTTTTTAGAATATTCCTTGAAGTGCGAGGATGCTTCTTACGGAGAGAAAATATAGAGAAAAAAAACGAAAACTTTAGCGATACGAAGTTTGCCAGGACAGCTAGTTTATTAAAATTAGGTATGCACAAAATACCACTAGCTCGTTGTGGAATTGTTTTACTGCCAAAGGCTTACAAGGCTTGTTAGTATTAAGCTCGCCTTTGTGCTGATCTTTTCTTGTGCAATAAAGAATTTTTCATTCATTCATTACATCATTCATAAAGTAATCTACTTATAATTAATCAACTTTATAAACCCAGTCGCTCGTAGCCTGGGCTGCCTGAGTGATCTTGAACGATCACTAAGGTTAAGCAACATAAGGCGCGTTCAGTCTATGGATGGGTCACCGTCTATGACTAACGCTAGTGGCATTTTTCCGAGCGATTCCGTGCTTCGCAAGGTACGTTAAGCAGTTGGTGCCGGCTGCCGTCGATAGATGGCAGTCGTTAAGCCAAGTCAGAGGCCTTTAGGGGCGGCTTGAAAACTTCTGACAGTAAGACCAGCCACTAGTCTTACAAGCCTCCACCAATCCGGACTTGGCCCCCGTGGTGGAGTATGGCCTATACCTTCCTCAGGGAAGAGACCCGTGCCCCTCGGTGGGGACATAATGGGTTGATGATGATAAACCCAGTATTAAGGTGGAATTTCTAGCAAACTTTACAGCACCCCTTATATCTCTAGCAGCATAAGGGTAGTTTAGTGCACAGCCGCAGCTATACCGTCTTCACAGACCATTTAACACATAATCCGAGGCTTGAGTAACACACAGTGGGACATAATAACACACGGTATTCTCTTCGGCTTGGTAACTATAAGCACAGCGACGCATTTGGCTAAATTAATGCATGGGTAGTATTGGGTAGCTTAGTGGATAGAACAATGGACCCAGAAGCGAGAGACTCAGGTGTGATTTCAAGTACGGGTTTTGTGAAGTTATAGTAGCAATACTACTTACTAATAGTGAAGGATAATATCGTGTGGAAGCCTTAGTGTCTTAAGCTAGTCACGTACCTCAGCGGTTGAAATTGCCAATCGAGAGAAGGCCTGTGACCTAGTGGAACGTATAGACTGCCAACGAACTCATCAGAAAATTGAAGTTTCTTGTCCTAAATTTAAATGAATGTATTATTATTATTATTATTAAATTCTTTATTGCACAAAACAAATGTTTGGTACAAAGGCGTACTTAATGCTAAATAGCATTTTCTACCAGTCAACCTTTGGTTTGTGGATCGTGGCTGGGTGGGTAGTGCAAAAAAAAATGTATTGACTTGAAACTCACACTCACACGTTTTATCTGTCTTCAATTATTACAGTTACTAAGCTTAGACGCAAAACTGCTTTCTTTCACTTTTAAAATCGCGTGCAACGAAAACTTAATAATATCTCGCAATAGCAGTTACTCTGGGTGCGTCTCGTGTGCATAGAAACAAAGTAGAAATTACTTAAAAATTAAAATTACCTCTTGACTATTGTCTTAACACATTGCAAAGCTTAAGTTAAAAAATATTGCGTCAAGTAAGCAGCAACGTTTTATTTCCACGTCAAAATTTGAAATAAAGCAACAAAAAAAAATTGAAATTATTTTTATTTAGCCTTAATGACGTGGAGTATTTTTTTTCCTACTCTCTCTTTCTCTCTCTCTCTCTCTTTCTGAGACAAAGCCTGTGCAACATATTATATTTGGTAGTAGAACATATTATTTTTATAGGCTACATAAAAAAATGTAAAAAAGTATTATTTACAATGCCTTTGTATGTTAGAAACCTTCTAAAAATTTACATCTACCTAGTCTCCATTGTACATGCTATTTGTTATGTATTGTTTCGTGTTCATTATATTACAGTAAATATTTCTCTAATTTTTTTTTATGTTTATGAACGAATCTAATGCTCTTAGCTAATGCTTATGTAAAAATATCTAATTATTTTCGTTGTTGGATTTAAAACTATTTGCCTGATAAAACGTGCAATATATTCAAGTGTCACTTCGTAAGTAAACCACTGCTTTTTCCTACACCGTGCAACGGCATGCGCGCGATTAGATGCCCAAATGCCTGTGAACTGAGGT
Source organism: Yponomeuta plumbellus (assembly GCA_947310845.1). Lineage (NCBI taxonomy): Eukaryota > Metazoa > Arthropoda > Insecta > Lepidoptera > Yponomeutidae > Yponomeuta > Yponomeuta plumbellus. The sequence goes on from OX371203.1 coordinate 3,506,591, forward strand.
TTCAGTTTTTGGCTCTGACGTTTTGAGGGCTTAATGAAGTAAGTGCACATAGGATAAAGTACGTCTTATATTAAACAAGTACAAGGATGCAACTAGAATCTATACTAGTGCATCTATATAAACAAAAACATAAACATTTCCACATAGGTGTATACATTGCTTTTGGCCCCAAACTAGGATATCCCATGTGGTGGGAACCAAAAACAGCGATGTCACAAACATGTAAACACCCATATTATCATACCATCATATGTATCAGACCCGCTCGTAGCCCCGGCCACCGAGTAATTTCAAACGATCACGAAGGTTAAGCAACATAGGGCGCGTTGCGCTAGTGGCATTTTTCCGAGCGGTTCAGTGCTTCGCAAGGCACGTTAAGCATTTGGTACCGGCTGCCGTCGATAGATGACAGTCGTTAAGCCAAATCAGAAGCCTTAGGGCGGGCGGCTTGAAAACTTCTGACAGTAAGACCAGCCACTAGTCTTACAAGCTTCCACCAATTCGCACTTGGCCCCGGTGGACTATGGCCTATACCTTCCTCAGGGAAGAGATCCGTACCCCTCGGTCCCCTGGGGACATAATGGGTTGATGATGATGATGATCATATATTACTAATATCTCGACGACAGAAGCATTCCCGCCGTCCCCGTCCCACCTTAAGAAATGCATTCCGAATTTTTAGTATATTATACCAAAAATTCGGAATGCATTTTTTTGTCTCTTCTACACCAACGTGTGAGGTATTGTTAAATTGGTCGCTTCCAATTAAAATGTAGGTATTCCGAGACTCTGAATACCTTACGGACTGAAATAAATATCAAAAATATTGTGTAAAAATGTTTACACCTTTACTAGTTCCATAATTTCAAACGGCTCTTAGCAACATCGCCACTGGTAAGGAAACACGCTAGCCTTGTGATTTTCTTCTCCGCCATCTCATATAAGCAATAAATCCGCGCATAGCAGTTTAAAGAGACACGTAAAATGCTGCCATTTCGCTTTACGACCGACTGAAAGCCTTATTGCAGTCGGTTGATGTAGTTTTTAAACTATACAGTACTGTATAGATGTGTAGTTATTAGAGAGTGTAGCGTTCGGATGCCATCTCGGTAAGTAAAACATAAAATACAAAGCTCGAAAGTAATGGTTTATGTAGGTCTATTGTTATTTATGTAAGTATGTATATTAATATTCATTTTTGCACAGACTACCCGTCTCCTTTTTCCTTTAGAATTTTTCCATCATAGGGTTGTCTGGAAGAAATTGCTATTAGCAATAAGGCTACCAATTGTACTGGTATTCTACCCGAGTTCCACGGCACAGGCTGTGCCTAGTGTGGGAGTGGCAGTTGATCATAATTGTAATTACTTGTATTTTTAATTAAAGGACTTTTATTTTATTGTTTTACTATTACCTCGTAAATATTTTATGTTTGTGTTTTTCCTCGTGTGCAATAAAGAATATTCTTATTTTCTTATCTCGACGTCACAAGCATAAGGTTCGATTCCGCCGAAAATAAACACAAACATTTACACACAGGCACACACATTGCGTCTGACCCTACACTAGGATACCCTGTGTGTGTCGTGGGACCCAGAAACCGCGATATCACAAACATGTAAACATCCAAGACCTGGGATTTTTTTTGGGGTGCTCCACAGAGGTCGTCCAAATGACTTTTTATAACTTCAACCTCAGCTTTTCGAGATCTTTCTAACCATCTGAGCAACATACTTCTATCTTATCCTGCTGCCGTAGATTTAAAAAACGGATGTTTTGTTTTATTTTGTTTTTATTGTATTTTTCTTATTTTGTTGACTTTTGTGTATTTTTTTATTACATACCTGTGTCCGTTCTTTGACTAACGCTAGTGGCATTTTTCCGAGCGGTTCCGTGCTTCGCAAGGCATGTTAAGCAGTTGGGGCCGGCTGCCGTCGATAGATGGCAGTCGTTAAGCCAAGTCAGAGGCCTTAGGCTTGAAATCTACTGACAGTAAGACCAGCCACTAGTCTTACAAGCCTCCACCAATCCGGGCTTGGCCCTCGTGGTGTAGTATGGCCTATACCTTCTTCAGGGAAGAGATCCGTACCCCTCGGTTCGGACATAATGGGTTGATAATGAAGCAATTGCGTCTACATTGTGTTTCTGTGACAATTCTAATAAAAGTCTTCTTTCTTCATTCTATTCCTGGGATATTTGAGGTGCATAGCGACGACATTATGCACCTCAATTATCCCAGGTAGGCTTATTAATAGTAGCTCTTAGACACGCCCTCCTTCTAATACAGTGGAACTTGGTTAAGTGGGACCTGGATAAGTAAGAAACCTCCACAACTGGAATTCCCAACAGGAGATTCATATTCAAGGAAAAATAATTAAAAAAAAATGTTTACGAGTTAAATTAATTTTGAAAATGGCCGCGGCCTGCAAGTGTTGTTGTTGTTTTAATTTGTTTGTTCGTTCCTAATTTTGGGACTGATAAATAAAAATAAGCAGCCCTGTCACTTTGTATTTTGATTTGCGGATACACTTACTTGATTTCTCTTGGAAAAGTCTGATCATGTTTTGCTCTGGTTACTTTTAGTTAAAAAAAAAACCTTGTCACTCTTTCATAGAACTTGTACAGACTTTCAAATGAAATTTATGTTGTATCATTTTCGATACAACATGCATGTAAGGATGACCGTGACGTCGGAATGTCATGAATACGACTATTCCAGCTCGGGATAATCAACTAGCGCTAACAGGCTTCGCCATTGAGTTCTATAAATTTTTAAAGAAAACTCAAGCCGCTCTGGCGTAGTTTCGTACTTAGGTAAAGTTTCATAAGATGCAGAGTTCACGGAATTTACTCAACTTTACTAGACACGGGTAGTTTCTTGTATTATTAATGAGTTGGTTTTTTTAATTGTTATTTCATTTCATAGTCTTTTTTCATCTTCTTAGTAATCTTTAGTAAATACAGGTAACAATTAAAATGTTTTTTACGGACATTTCTATATCATCATCATCATCATCAACCCATTATGTCCCCACCGAGGGGCACGGGTCTCTTCCCTGAGGACGGTATAGGCCATACTCCACCACGGGGGCCAAGTCCGGATTGGTGGAGGCTTGTAAGACTAGTGGCTGGTCTTACTGTCAGAAGTTTTCAAGCCGCCCTAAGGCCTCTGACTTGGCTTAACGACTGCCATCTATCGACGGCAGCCGGCACCAACTGCTTAACGTGCCTTGTGAAGCAGGGAACCGCTCGGAAAAATGCCACTAGCGTTAGTCATAGACGGTGACCCATCCATGGACTGAACGCGCCGAATGTTGCTTAACCGTAGTCATCGTTTAAGATCACTCAGGCAGCCCAGGCTACGAGCGATTCTATATCATAGTATGTTTCTAAATCTTGGTTAAAATGTCCTTTAAAAATGGTGAACAGGTCCGAATTTTATTCATCTTCATCCTTAGGTCATCCTGTTTGTTTACGTACATACAAACATTGATTAAAAATTAAACGAAAACACTTGAAAAACACTTAAACGAAAAAAAGATCTGCATAACAATAATTATAGCATAATTTGTATTACAATAGAAAAATCTATTATTTTATTATGCAAGTGTATTGCATTATTGTTTGTACACGTATGTTTATAGCCTAAAGGCTACTATAAAGGTCCTTTACATACTGCAAATTTTAGGCAGTCGCGATGTTGTCGCGATGCAGCATCGATGCAGTCGCCGTCGATGAAGACCATTCGGTCCACCTTTACACACTTGCGCTAGTGCTGGTGTCGCGATGCTGTCCGCGTTTCAAAAATACGCGACTGGTTGGTTGTTCGTATGTCATCCAAAATGGCGAAAGTTTAAAAAAATATTAATGCGTAATAGTAGTACCAGAAGCAGTGTTTCTTCGTCGAAATTCATCTTATAAATGAACTCGCATCATTATTATTTTGCGGTTGAACACAACTGCTCCAAGCAGTCGCAGTCGACTGCATTATGCGGTCGTGTTGCAGTCGTGTACGACTTCAACGCGACCGCTCTAGAGCAGTCGGTCTCGACTACAACATGCGGTCCGTCTATGGCCAGCACTCACACTAGATGGGCGAAGGGACAACTCGGACGCTGAAGTGCTTGGGACTAGAAGAAATAGGCTTGCCAGCATCTGCCATCACGACAGGTTAGTCAGCCTTGTCCACAGGAAAGACATGCCAATACTTGCTGAGCCAACAAGCCGCGAGTTTTCTCCTCATTATCAACCCATTACGACCCCACCTAGGGGCACGGATCTCTTCCCTGAGGAAGGTGCCTATGCCATATAGTCCACTACGGGGGCCTAGTCCTGATTGGTCCACGGGGGCCGGGTAGTTTTCTCACGATACTACAAATCAGTAGTAGCCGAGGACCATGCTCAGTGGCGTGCTATGGGAGAGCCCTATGTCCAGGAGTGAACAACCATAGGCCGATAATTATGATGATGATTTTTGTTTTGTGCAATAAAGAATTAATAATAATAATAATGATGACTAAAAACTAGCAAAAGTACGGAACTTTGGAAATAACTAAAGTGTGGTGTAGGTATTAGGTCCATGCCCGCAATAGGAATCGAACCGGGGACTCTCGTTGCCGAGACCACTGTGCCAAACACATTATACAATTTGAGCTCCGGCAACGTTGGGTAGAAGCGCTGAATGGAACAAGGCTGCTTGAATATTGTTATATTCTAATCTCCACTTAGCAAAAATGTTGGAGTGGAGTTCTTAAAACGACCAAGGATAAAATTAGGTGGAAAAACAGACAGCTTCAAGGGCCCCAGAATTTGTGTGGAATAGCTGATATTTTTTCGAAATTTCGGAGGTAACCTCGTTGTGAATTTAAATATTATTATTTACAGTAAGTACAAAATGTGTTGAACACTAGACACAGGTTATCCTCTGGTTAAAATAAATTCAATTTCAAATATTTTATTCATAGTACAGACAAAATGTTTTGTTCACAATTTAAAGATCCCACAACGCCACTAGCAGCGTTAGTCATAGACGGTGACCAATCCATGCCCTGAACGCGCCCTATGTTGGTTAACCTTTGTGATAGTTTAAAATCACTCGAGCGGCCGGGGTTACGAGTCATTCAGATTAAGAATTATCATTTTTACATTCTATTTATTATGTATTATCCTGTTAAATTATTCGTGTGTAATAAAAGTATAATTAATTAATGACTTCTTTTTCCACAGCAACTTCTTCTGTTGAACTTTATTAGGGGCCGTAATTACCTTGTTAGGAAGACTCCCCTTATTTGCTAATTCGAGCTCTCGGCTTGGGCTAATCTGCATCGTTACTAAACACTTCAGGAAAAAATGTTCGTTTGTTTGTCTGTTGTTACGAAATTCAAGTTGGATATCGAGTCTATTTTATTGTAGTTGTTTTACTTATTTTGTGCTTTTGCTTTTTCCGGTGTGCAATTAATAATATTCTATAATAAAAAAAACATTTGACAGCTGTTAACACCAGATTAACAGATTGTTAGCGTACGAGGAACAGGGGGTAAGTCATTTTAATGATTTTTTATTTAATATTTAAAATTATCTAGAATAGACATATTATACTTTTAAATGCTTTTTATTATTATTATTAACTTTATTCCGCATTCCGAAAAAGTTGCAGGTGCCTTTGACCCTTAACCAGGCCTTTTTTTTTGTTAACGGGGTGAAATGCTTTGTGCACCATAACCGCCACCCTTGGGGGAGGGCGACGGCCGTGTGTCGGACTCTCCTCTCCTAATAATAGGAGAGGCATACCTCCTAAAACACCCCGGGGGCCGTCCTGTCGCTCGTGATCTCGCAAGTGGTGTAACCACAACGCGAATGCGACAGGGCCCTTAAACAGGCCGGGGCAGTAAGGATTTTTCATTGGTTTAGGACTTTATTTGAAGATGATAATATATTTGCTTGTAATACAATGAAAATGAAAAAAAATAAAAAATATTTATTTGTTTCAAAAACAATTTCATACAAAAGGATGAAGTCCTAGTTTCCACACGCACAATAATTATTATTAATTATTTCGTAAGCTTAAGACAAAAAAGCATTAATTAATTCAATCACTCTGTTCAGCTCTGTGTCCGGAAAAAAGTTAATAATGCATGCATGCGAAACATTTAGAAGTGTATGGTTTTTTTTTATAATCTATGTATACGAAAGAAGACCCATGAGTTAATGAATTTTGGCTCTTATTATTATGGTCTTAAGGATCTTACCGTGCGACTCGTTTGGTCATCTTGAGTGACTGCATCAATACGCAGTGCTATGCATGCCTATAAGTGATGAGTCCTGACGGCACCTTAACGCGGTCTATCTAAAATATAAAATTCTCCTGTCACAGTGTTAGTGCGCATACTCCTACGAAGATTTTGATGAATTTTTATATGTATACTCTGTAAATCTGAGAATAAGTTGTAATCTATTTTTCATAGCCATAAGTGTAAGTATCGCTCGTAGCCTGGGCTGCCTGAGTGATCTTAAACGATCACTACGGTTAAGCAACATACAGCGCGTTCAGTCCACGAATGGGTCACCGTCTATGACTAACGCTAGTGGCATTTTTCCGAGCGGTTTCTTGCTTCGCAAGGCACGTTAAGCAAAGCAGTTGGTGCTGGTTGCCGTCGATAGATGGCAGTCGTTAAGCCAAGTCAGAGGCCTTAGGGCGGCTTGAAAACTTCTGACAGTAAGACCAGCCACTAGTCTTACAAGTCTCCACCAATCCGGACTTGGTCCCCGTGGTGGAGTATGGCCTATACCTTCCTCAGGGAAGAGACCCGTGCCCCTCATTGGGGACATAATGGCTTGATGATGATAAGTGTTAAGGGTGGTCCAACCCAATTTTTTTTTAATAACAACCTTATGAAATCATTAATAAGGTTTGCCAGGTCAGCTAGTTCTACTCCATTTTCTGAAAATACTAATTTTATTCCGGATGCAATTATTCGATTTTTTGTCGGAAGTTTTCCGACATTATCTAAGATAGCAATTGGTATGCCGTCACAAACAAAAAAATACCCGTACCCCCGGTTCCTGGAACGCTAGCAATTTGTTAATCTACTATTAACAGATGTCAGTTGTTTTTCTTATACACTTTTGACATCTGACAGCAGTTAACAATAGATTAAGGAACTGTTACCGCTCGAGAAACCGCGTCGGTTAATACCATGAATACTTTCGTCAGTCAATCGCAGGGCGCAGGAATTCGAATGTATAAGAACCAATCCAGAACTGAAGAACTAGTCAAATTAATAGCAAGGAGAAAGGCGCAGCCTCGTTTTGGGGCGCGCAAGAAAATAAATTCTCCACGAGAAAACGCTATGATTACAAGCGTTTGCGTAATTTAAAGTTGCCTAAATTGGGCCCATCTTGCGTAATGTACGGCGCCTATTTTACGCTTTTTACTGGCATTGCTTGATAACCTTGGGGCGTCTTTACACTATGAACATTTTTACACGGTGAAATAATTTCCTTTGTCAGCATCGGTTGTGTCAATACAGTTATTTTTGTATAAATACTGCAGTTTGTTCGCGCTGAAATCTTTGAAGTCGCGGTCACGTAATTAGTAAATAAAAATGGCATATATTTAAGCTAATGTAATATCCATTATCATAGAACTTTGATCATAGGCTGGCTTATAACACAATAAAGCAATGGATATCGCCTAGGATTTCACCTATGAACTAGTGGCATTTGACTGTTAGTTTAAAGTTTAGACGTATATCCTCGTATATCGCGTGTGTGTGTGTGTGTGTGTGTATTTTTTTTAAAGGGGGAAAAAACTTTACGTATTCAACAGGCTTAGGTGTTTAGACTGGATATGTCGGAATCGAACATTGACTGGTGACTTGTCAATGCTAATACCGACTAAAACCTTCCCTTTTCTATAATAAACCGGGAGATAGTGACACAGGTACCAGCGCTATGACCATCATTTTTCTTTTTGTCTTTGCGTACTAAGACCCCTGAAGAACCGCCATACTGTTACAAATGACCAAGTAATTTGTGTCATTATCTCCCGGTCTATAACGTTAAGCATTACTTCGTGAGGGGAGGATCTAGCTACTGCTTTTTCTTCTTTAGCCTAAGGTGATTTCTTCCTTTCGTCTAGCTTCTGTCGTGTGTGTGTGTGTGTGTGTGTGTGTGTGTGTGTGAGTGTGTGTGTGTGTGTGTGTGTGTGTGCGTGTGTGTGTCTGTACATGAATACAATGAACCGGTGAGATGGTGAGTGTTCACCGAACACTCACCATCTCACTGGTGTGAGGAAACCTAAGTGTCAGAGCTATTCACATACCTCAGCGCTTGAACTTGCCAATCCTCTGTGGGCAAGTGTGGTGATTAAGCCCATACCATCTCTGTGAGAGAGGGCATGTGCCCTACAATAGGACGTTTATAGGTGGCTATGTATGAAAGAGACCCGTGCCCCTTGGTGGGGACATAATGGGTTGTAGATGTTGATGATGATGTATGAAAGAAAGAAAAAAATAAATATATTTATTGCAGCTACAAGACACATCACAGAAGCAAAATAAACAGACAAGTAGCACAATATAAGAACACAACAGACATAGATAAAACAAATAAACTAAGACATGACTGAATCGCTAGTACCCCAGGCTGCCTGAGTGATCTTGAACGATCACGAAGGTTAAGCTACATAGGGCGCCTTCAGTGCATCGTTGGATGACCGTCTGTGACTAACGCTCCTGGCATTTTTCCGAGCGGTTCCGTGCTTCGCAAGGCACGTTGAGCAGTTGGTGCCGGCTGCCGTCGATAGATGGCAGTCGTTAAGCCAAGACAGAGGCCTTAGGGCAGCTTGAAACCTTCCGACAGTAAGACCAGCCACTAGTCTTACAAGCTTCCACCAATCCGGACGAGGCCTCCGTATGGTCTATACCTTCCTTAGGGAAGAGAGCCGTGTCCCTCGGTGGAGACATAATGGGTTGATGATGTACGACTGTTTAATTATTTTAAATACGCCAGTTCTGTTCTAGATTTATGACCAACAAATTCTGTTTCTAATTACGAGTGGTACTGCGCATTGTTTCTCAATAAGGAAAAGTATCAGTCCGAGAAATTGACGCCATCCGTATTTAATAAGGTTAGCTGGCCGTAAGCTGCGCGGTACAAAAGTAGAGGGGTTTCTTTCGTCAAACTCGTTTCAGTAAGTATTTAATACAATTTTATGAATTGATTGTTTATTCTATTAGTTGATGAAATTCGATTATTTTTTTTAAAAGGTGTTTTTGTATATTTCATGAAATTGTATTTTTTTTTAACCCATTAACGCCCAAATAAAAACTACACATAATATCATCAATATTTTTGGTTTCATTGGTTGAAAAAAATGTTATTTATAAGAAAAATGGCGAAAAAAAAAAATTTATATTTTATTTTGTTGACTTTGGAAGGTGTACACAGTTGTGTACACTGGGCGGATTCAGGAGTGGAATTCACCAAAGCAGGGTCTCTCGATGCAAAGTGTTTTCTGGCACAATGAACACTTCCAGCTGTCTCTCATACGATAAACAACACACCTCAATGGGTTTTTAATTTTCACAGGATTGGGTCCTCATGATTGGGTATCTCAGGTCCATTATTTCTTTGAGAAACTCCAGGAAAACAGATGAGGAAGCACAAAAAAAATGTAAAAAAAACTTTTCCTTTTCTTCCAATGGTATAACCCATCGTTTCACCTTCCCCAAAGGCTCGACTCCATCATTATTGGTTCAAATAGTACAGACGTTGTTGTCCTTCCATCTCACGTTATTTCATTTGTTGTATCAAACCGGTCAGCAATGGGAATTTTTTCCATTTAGTTTCAGCAAGTTGATCCACTCTAGCTCGTTTTGTTAGAACGGATAAATTGACCAATACCTCATCATCACTGTCATCCTAATCTGAAACGTCATGGTCAGAGTCACGAACCGTTAACTCTATAGTACCTCGGACATCTCTAGGAAGTACTGCCGCTGCTAAATCGTCTTCAGGACTTTCTTCTTCGTCACTTATAACGGCTGGATCTGGAGGCAGTAACACCATATCAAAGTCGGCTTCATCTTCTTTAGCCATTATGGCTTCAACAGCTTCCTCTAGCCTTGTGTAGGTGTTTAGCCTAGTCAGACCCTTTCTATTAGCCATCTTCATAAACTGTGGAAAAATATGATATGGATCCGCCCACTGTACACGCTTGTGTACAGCTCGTAAAAGTAGATGATATATGTGAAAGTCCAAATAAAATCTAATTATTTTAACTTGAATTATACAGAACAGGTCTTACTTTTATTGTAAAAGCAATAAGTTTTGGAAAATGCTGTACCGGTATCCAAAAAGAATAAAAAATATCTTACCTTTTGTAACGGACTTCAGTTCGCCAACTATAAATTCACAGAACTAACATGTAAATCAAATCTACCCTCAACAAAAAAATATTCTTGGTAGTTAACAGCTTTAGTTTATAAATTAATGTAGTAGGAGTAAAAAATTATTCACGCGTCACAATAAAAAAAAATGTTCTATGGCTGTACACAACTGTGTACAGAGGGCGGCTATGGGTTAAGTAACCGAACTTGACGTGCGTGCATGCTACGACTTATGAATGTCGATGAAGCGAAAGTGATATGTCAGGATCTTGGCAGTCCCTGGTCTCTGCCTACCCCTCTGGGATACAGGCGTGAGCCTATGCATGTATGTTTGTTGTATTTTTTAATATTTTTTTTATTAATGATCTGTTTGTAGAAATCTTTAAGACTTATGCATCCAGGGGCGATCAAAACGAGTAAAAAGAGATCCGAATGCGCTTTATTGAGAGCGTTTTGTCTCTCTTTTGCCACGTTGCTCCGTCGGTTAGCATGGTTGACTTCCACGACAAAGGCCCTGGGTTTGATTCCAACAATAGACAACCGTACTTGAGTTGTGCAAATGGCTGGGGTTCGGGTGTTTTACATATTTGTAATATCTTTGCAAACGAATGGTATATTAGTTTGGGATCAAGGCCTCGATTCTGATAATGTGTTGTAGTTGTATTACAGTTACATGGTCGGGTCATGCGACATGTTTTTTAATTCCATTGTTTTTTTTTATTGGTTTAATGGCAACATATAATTTCTGCCAATGTCAGGGTTGCATAAAGTAACAGCTCAGGGAATAATCAGTTATTTAATTTAAGTTTCACTCTGTAATTCCATTGTTGTGTAGAACGTCAAAGTAGACGCGTAATGGAACTGTCATTGTACTACAATGTATTAGGAGCATTTAGGCCTAGGATTGGTGCCGGCTGCCGTCGATAGATGGCAGTCGTTAAGCCAAGTCAGAGGCCTTAATAGGGCGGTTTGAAAAACTTAGCCTATTTGTAATGCCAAAATTTGTAATGTCAAACATTATTTAATATTTTTACAAAAATAAGAATACACCAATACAGCGGCCACACAATTCTAAATAATATCTACAATTTTACATAATTGTCCAGTAACTTCTGTTTCAGCCAATGCCAAATATTCTCTTGGCACTATTCAAAACAACAACGTAGGACTTACGACACGGTAAAAAAAATAACAACGCACTTTCGGTACGTTTCATTCATATAACATTATTTGTATCTTCCACGCTAAACTCCCCTTTTCCTTTTATGTTACGTGTTACAAGCGGAATTGGCCAGTAAGGAATAATGTCACAATCTAAGTAACAAAGAAGGAGATTTATCGAAGGTAAATTGGCTCTTTTATTAGTCACTCTTAATCCGCCATCCGCTAGGACCCACACACAGAGAACACGTAATTTAATGACATCTAGACTTCTAAGACACAATAACTTGTACCGTCTTAATTTTAATCAGTTTAATCACACTGCGATTTGCGCAGAATTAACCCTTTATAAGGCTGTGTATCATATTTATATGCTCACTATAATTTGAACTTTATTGCATTGAGTCCAAAACCAATGAAAATTTAAACTAGCTCTGCCTTATAAACGGTCAAGACATTTTATGTCATGGAAGACACGTTATGATATCTTGAAACAAAACAAAATTAGGCTTTCGCATTGGTCAAAAACAAGGAGAAATAGATGCACACTTTCACTTTTAGCACATTATTGTTAATTACGACTTAACATAAAAACATAACCATTAACATACACATTGCTTCTAGCCCCACACTAGGATACCCTGTGTCGTCGGAGCTAGAAACAGCGACATCATAAAAATAAACATATTAAGTATAAATTTTGTTACATTCTTGACTCGACGACATTTATTCACGACAAAACCACCTACATTGAAACAAACGCAAACCAAAAGACACTGTCACTGGTACCACAAATGGTACAGGTGAATTAAAAAAATACATTCAGCATTTGATGAAAGAACTTTTCTTTCATCTAATGCTTTTTTGAAACCTTTCAAGAAACAAAGAGTTTGTCTCCTTTTATGTGCGGCTACTTGTATAAAATAACCACATCTCGGTAGGCACAGTACCTCGGATGGTGGACTGTAGCTCCGCAAATTGCATAAAAGAAAGACTACGATTAAATGTGCCATCGTGGAATCTGCTTAGCTTTACATGTCACGCTTTCTTTTGATATATTTTGTTTTGCTTTTTCTTAATACGAGATTAGGATACAACATACATACTTTGTTCATGAATTTTTTTTTGTTTATTTGTTGCTGGGTGTTGGGCACCGTAACAGTGCCGTTACTTTTCTATTAAAAATAAAAGATTTGCCACTTTAATTCACTGTTTACTATTAAAACTGCATAACAGAATCACGTAACTAGACAGTAGATACAAGGACACTAACTGACATGAATAGAAAAAGTAAATAAACAAGCTAAATTTAAAAAATGACAATATCAAAGAACAAATCAATAAAAAAGAAAACAAAGTGATCTAAAAAAGGTCTGTCGCCAACACTGGGTATTGAACCCTGAGATCGCTGAAGGGTTGTCTTTTCTTTAATAAGGGCGAGGCTAAGGGTTTGGAGGTGTCGCGGGAAAAATAACCGGGCTGCTTATATAATAGGCACAATGTGAAAAAAACAGTATTATTTATACGTATATATTCGTATAAATAATGAGTATTAAAACCGCTTTAAGGCATTTTAACCAAAAACAATTTTTATATGGAAAAAAAAACAAAAGATAAAATTTGATAATGGTGTATCTGCAGCCATCGAAAATGGCCTAGATTGGCCGATTCTATGATGAAGTCACGTTTCAGTAAAAATGGCGTCTTTAATTCATTCGTTCTTACGTTCATCGGTTGGTTTACTCGGAAGTGACGTCACAATACCTGTGCCGCCTGGTCAATAGCCCAAGATAGCGTTTTGGCGGCTTATTTCAAAGGTAAATTGTCCTTTATCTTTTTTAGAAGAAATACGCGAAAGAATGGGCCCAGTTCTAGTGATTGGTGCATTTGCCTACCCACTCGAGGATAACGGGCGTGTTTATTTATTTTCATGTTACACGAATTAATTTCAAATGACCACTTTCTGAGGACTCCATGAACACCAACAAAAATTTGGGATGGTTTTCAGGAATCAGTCAAATAACCTATTTTTGAAGATGGCGTAATTTTAAAAAGCCAAACGCTTAGATGGAGCGGCAGGTGCAGATGCTGCCTTCACTAACATAATATTGTGATAATTAGACAGAAGAATCTAAAGTGGCCTCAGTGTGGGTGTTTTTCGATGTTTGTAATGTCTTTGTCTGGTTAACATAGCACAGGGTATCCCAGTTTGGGACCAGGTCATGACCTATGTGGCGTAGCGGTTAGCGTATCTGCCTTTATGTTAGAGTTCAAATGCCGGGTTCAAATCCCAGCTGGGGTACAATAAAAACCGTCCAGATCTTGGATGTTTACATGTTTGTAACGTCACTGTTTCTGGTTCCCACGGCACAGGGTATACTAGTTTGGAGCCAGAAGCAAGGCATGTACCTTTATAAACGTATGAATGTGTATAAAAAGTAGCCTTTTTATAAACTAATCTAGATAAAAAAAAATCACCTCTGTCTCAAAGTGCTTCGTGCCCACTTTGACATAGACCATTGTTCACGCTTTTGATACCAGAGCAAACTTCACACACGCATTACACATGCCAACGACGACATTGTGTCAAATTTAGAAGATCACGTCATCTCGGTCCAATCAAATGCAAGACGGTGCCGTGCTGTCAATAATATAGCCAATAGGCGCGCGCCAACTATTCACCCTTCCACAACCTACATTTTAAGCTTACTCTACGTGGCTAACGAGCTTTTTACTCTTGAACTTTGTAATCTTAGTCCAAATAAAATGTAAAATAAGTAATTCATCACCGTGTCCGATTGCAGGCTACCATTATAGTGTGAAACTTGTCTCACAATAAGACTAAATTTATATAAAATTGCTTGTAGCCCCTTAATCTTAAACGATCACGAAGGTTAAGCAACATTGGGCGCGTTCAGTGCATGGTTGGGTGAACGTGTATGACTAACGCTAGTGGCATTTTTTCGAGCGGTTCCGTGCTTCGCAAGGCACGTTAAGCAGGTGCCGGCTGCCGTCGACAGATGGCAGTCGTTAAGCCAAGTCAGAGGTCTTAGGGCGGCTTGAAAACTTTTGACAGTAAGATCGGCCACTAGTCTTACAAGCCTCCACCAATCGGGACTTGGCCCCCGTGGTGGAGTGTGTTCCTCAGGGAAGAGACCCGTGCCCCTCGGCGGGGACATAATAAGTTGATGATGATAAACTCACACATACCTAGCCTTGTTACTACGTGTACGAGTTGTGTTTTAACGTTCCCAAGGTTAATGCGTTGTAAACTCTGTTATTTAGTTCAATGCAAAAAAATAAAACAATCACGTTGACATCTCAATACAATCCAATGTCTGAATGTTGCTAGTACGCAAAAACTAAATTACCCCATTTTACTTCCAAGTAAAAATTGTAGGTGCTACGTCAGTGTTTCTTTTTTGACTTTGCTCTTATGAGGAATTAAACTTTAATGTCTTTAATGTGATAAGGATTTTGGTCAATTCACTGTAAAAAAAATCTACCGAGTAAACCTATATTATAATATTTTATAACGATAACATCGCGTCATTTTTTTTAGCATTGAATTAAAAAAACGGACTGTAAGAAGTTTATTGGTTTATCTACAATCTAATCCCTTCCATCCTACGAGACGGGAAAGGGTAAAAAGCTATATTAGCACATGATTATGCTAAACAAGTGTACCCAGATAATATCGCACGAGTTATTAAGGCGCGTGAATACATTAAATATAATAACGTACTTCTGCTTAGCGCGCTTTGCGCTCGGATTAATGTAACGTTGTGATTATACAGCCTCGTACGTACTTATTTGGGTGTTTGCTCTGATGCTTAAGAGGTACATTTGTAGCTGTAGAAATGTTATTTGAATTCAATTCAATTTGGTATGTAAGGTAGTAATGCTAATGAGTTAAGAGGTTTGCGACTTTAGCCGACGATACGAGTATTTAGTTCTACTTGAGATTTCCGCACTTATAAAATAAGAATATTCTTTATTGCACATAAGAAACTAGAAATAAAAATGAAAGTTTTTTGAACAATTTAAAAAAGCAATTTCTTTCAGACAACCTCAGTTGGGACATTGTACATACTCGTAGCAAGCCTCAAAGCATGTGAATAATTCAGACAAAATGGTCTTCTCCCTATAATTTTCTTCACAGAAATCGTGTGGTGTCCCTATCATAACTTCACAAAAGTGACTTAGAAAACAAAGTCATTTAGAAAAAAGTACTTAATAATAATAACTTCTACACAGACAATCACTATATCCTGATCCTAAACTAAGATTCCCTTTGCTGTAACCACGCAAGAAAATCAGGCATAAATACACCCACACTATATATACATACATAAGGCTCATGCCTGTCTCCCAGAGCGGTAGACAAAGTACCAGGGACTGACCTGCCACGATCCTGACAAATCATTTTCGCTTCATCGACATTCATTATTCTTTGTATGCACGCACGTCGGCTTAGGGTAATTTTTATCTTGCCCAGACTTTCGTTGAAGTGGACACCTTGTTACGCTGTTCTTATTCTAATCTTTGTTGCTGTAAACAATTGTAAACAGTCATGACCTCGAAAAGAACATTTAAAAATCATTGTTACGTTGAACCAAGAATTCTACGTGTAAAATTAAACATATTTTTCAAGACATTCACTCTATTTTTGGACTAAATGCCCCTAAATACAAAACGTGTCAGAGCTAAAACAAAGAGACGCGGGAGCTCTCGGCACTGGGCCAAATAAACGGTAATGGTATGGAGAATGTCCCCAGAGATTCTGGATTTCATGATCATCCGAAGTAATAATAGTTTTATTACGGGGAAATAGTGTAGATCATTAAATATCAAACGTTAATGTAAATACAGGCACGTGTGTTGCTTTTCGCCGCACATTAAGATACCATTGTGTTGCGGGAACCAGACCCAGCGACTTCAGAAACAAGTAAATATCCAACAACATCTACGTATATTTATCATCAACCCATCATGTCCCCACCGAGGGGCACGGGTCTCTTACCTGAGGAAGGTATAGGCCATACTCCACCACGGGGGCCAAGTCCGGATTGGTGGAGGCTAGACTAGACTAAGACTAGTGGCTGGTCTTACTGTCAGAAGTTTTCAAGCAAGCCGACGACCTCTCGAGGCTAGGCTTTTGCCGACATCTAAGCAAAGACCGAATCGCTGAATCTCAGTCGAAAGCTCAGCTGAATTGCTCGTAGCCCCGCGTGCCTGAGTGATCTTAAATGACCACGAAGGTTAAGCAACATTGGGCGCGTTCAGTGGATGGATGGAAGACCGTCTATGACTAACGCTAGTGGCATTTTTCCGAGCGGTTCCGTGTTTCACCCGCTCGGAAAAATGCCACTAGCGTTATTCATAGACGGTGACCCATCCATGGACTGAACGTGCCGTATGTTGCTTGAACTTAGTGATCGTTTAAGATCACTCAGGCAGCCCAGGCTACGAGCGATTCACACTTCGTATTATTAATTTTATTCTGGACACACTTGCTTGACTTTTTATCCGAGTGCGTATACTGAGTTTTTTCAATCACTTTCGATAGCGAGAGCGTTTGCGATTTGCATCGGAGTGACAAAGTGCGCCATATAGTTGTCTCTTTGTCACTCCTACGCAAATCGCAAACGCTCTCGCTATCGAAAGTGAATGAAAAAACTCAGTATACGCACTCTGAGTGCTTATACTGAGTTTTTTCCTTCACTTTCGATAGCGAGAGCGTTTGCAATTTGTATAGGAGTGACAAAGCGCGCCATCTAGTTGTCTCTTTGTCACTCCTATGCAAATCGCAAACGCTCTCGCTATCGAAAATGAATGAAAAAACTCAGTATAAGCACTCTGACCAGATTTCGACCGGTGAGCAGTGAAGGAGCTCGCGTCGTCGGTTGCTCGTCTCTGACTCAAAGCTAATAGTAAACTCAAATATTTATCACCAAAATAAAAACGAAATGTTTAGTTTACGAACCTCGAAGTTGTTTGTTACACGATTAACAGATTTTGTGGAGAAGAATCTAAGAAAATAACTAAAAATTATTTTTTTCAAAACAGTATAAGCTTCATGAACAAAGATATTAACCTAAAAAATTGTTACACATGAAATTGTTGAATTCTAGATACAATGGTCATTTGTAATACTTTTAATATCAATCTACGTTTAACACCAGACATCTTTGTGTTTTAAATAATCGTTGATTTTATAATAATATTTATTTATTTATTTACTTACAAAGTTCTTGTAGCTGAACAGTATACACCAAATTGTTACAGAACTAAAGACAACCACTCACAATAATCTCTCTAACATTATCTTACATTTATTCATCAAACCTGTATAGGCAGTCATTTCACAAACTTGCCCAAGTACTTGGGAAAAGTCACGGATAAAATACACGGCCCAGTTATCCGGCCACACAGCCGATAACCGAGCTCCATGCCTACCCATACCTAGCATACAAAAAGCACATTATCATGCACCGAGCTCACGCGGCGAACCGCAAACAATTTCACGATAATAATAACGATTCCGCCGTGAAAGTCCCCTTTTCCGGCATGTCTAACCATACGCGACTGACTGAATAAATTCCACACGTACTCCAGTGTACTATGGGTCGCAGGTGTAAAGTCTTCGAGATACGATGGTATGTACTTTTTTGGACTGGGAATTTCTCATGGTTGAGGAGGTCTGGCCCCCTGATAAGGAGAAGAAGAAGAAGAAAACCATTTATTATAGGTACCAACAAATTACATCACAGAAACAAACAGACAAGTAACATAATTATAGGTAACAGAAAAGACCAATAAACCAAAACCATAGAATATAGTCTATGGTATGCCTAGGTTGCCATAAAACGCAGTGGCAGACTGATTTTCAGTCAGTGCACATTTGCCCATGGTAACTCTCAATTTGTATTCCGCAGTGCGTGTCGTGGTGCATTTAAAACAAATAAAATAATATACATTCATCACCAACCCACTATCTCCCCGCCGAAGGGGATAGGTCTCTTTGCTGAGTAAGCTATAGGGCATACTCCACCACGGGGGCCAAGTCCGAATTGGCTTTTAAGACTAGTGGCTGGTCTCGCTGTCAGAAGTTTTCAAGCTGCCCTAAGGTCTCTAACTTGGCTTAACGACGTGTACGTGCTGCGCGCTTGTGGTACACTAGGCAGATTTCTGAGTAGAGGATTTCACTAATTAAATACTTAGGCAAAGTTTTGTCACGCTCTTTTCTGAGAAATCTCATCCAAGTGGCAGGAAGAGGCTGGATGGAAGCCGCTTCCAACCGGACGGACTGGAGTGGACTTCTAGTGGCTGAATAGGATATTATATTAAAATATATACCATTTTATGTATTTTATCTATATCTATATTTTTTGTATAGTTTATGTATTTTTTTTATGTATATATATCTTCTTATACATATTTCTTCATTTTAATGTGCACACGTTAATCCCCTACCTAATTACATAATAGTTTCACAACTGATCTGGTTAGCTGGAAGAAATTTCTATAGAAATAAGCTCGCCTATGTGCTCACCTATATTACGCTTATATTTTTGTAATATTTCTTTTCCGTGTACATTAAAGTAGGAATAAGGTACTTGTTTGTCTGCCCAAACAAATAAAGCGCGTTATTATTTTGCTCGCGGTAATTTAAAATACTAAAACATGCAAGGATATACCATACAAAGGAGCCGTATGGGAGATATTTGGATAGTCCTAAGAGTAAGAAACAGCTTCTATAGGAAAATTGTTAGTGAAGGTTTCTTGTTTGAAATATCTATCACAATTCGTGTTGCGAACTGACTGTATTATGTACATTGGAACTAGCTGCCCCGGCAAACGTTGTTCCGCCATATAATTTTTGTTCTAATTTAGGACTAAGAAAAATAGATAACTATAAATTCTCAGCCCTACCGAATATACATATAAAATTTCATCCAATTTGGTCTAGCCGTTTCGGCTAAGCACAAACCTGAACAAATCTATTTACAATAAAGACAACATCAGAATGGCAACAACAAAGTTGCCACAATAAAAATATGGTGAAATAATCTATGTCGCGAATAGTAGAAATTGTTATTATAATATTATTAGTGTCATCACACGTTGAAGGGTAAGTAACTAGACCATAAGATCCATCACGATATCATAACATGCAATGTTGCCTATCTGTTGTGTGATGCAATAAATAAAATAAAGTATACCTAAAACAAGAACGAGCCGAATCGACTTAAAAACATGAACTTGAAAAACTGAGTATGTAAAGTGATTTGTCAGGATCGTGGCAGGTGGCAGTCCCTGGTCTCTGCATACCCCTCTGGGATACAGGTATGACCTTATGTATGTATTTAGGACCTTGAAAAACTTCATCATCAACCCATCATGTCCCCACCGAGGGGCACGGGTCTCTTCCCTGAGGAAGGTATAGGCCATACTCCACCACGGGGGCCAAGTCCGGATTGGTGGAGGCTTGAAAAACTTAAAAACACTTATTTGTGGTATCTCATCTACTAGATAGGTACTTCATCGATTTTCAGAACTCGGGGAAATCGTGTGACGTAATTTATAGATTGCTTGCCTGCTTAAATGTTTTGTAGAGTATTTATTATTAATATGTATGTCTTACTCCGTAGTAAAGTCGGCGATGCATCTTCAATCGGCAGTTTATAGAATCGATATCTTTGGGGAATTCGCTCCTGTGTATCGCGTGCTAATTGTGAGCAAAATGACCGGGAGGGACTGCGGGTGACAATGGCTTTCAAATAAAATGCGGGAAATATAGAATGATTATACCTACACTATAGAACTATACTACTAGTATTATAGTATACATGTATTCTATAGATATTTACGATACTATAAAGAAAGGAGAACACTGGACTTTTCTGAGTCTAAGAACTAAATAAAATACGTACTCCTTTGTTTTTCTCAAAGTACACTCTAATAGACCATATGGACTCAGCACGACCTGCTGCCGTATAAGGCTTAGTGTACCGAAAGGGAGCGTTATACAGGGCGGTGCCTTTTCAAATATTTACCATTCTGACCTTGACACCTTTCAGTCGGAATTGAGAACGGCCGGAGTTGTGGTAATGAAGCGCAGTCTGACGACGTCATACTAGGCCAAGTCGGAGTTGGGACGGGCGGCGATATCGCGCGTAAAAGTGTAGGTTGCCTATTTAGCTTGTTATTTTTGGCACGGGATTCCTACGAAATAGATGAATATGCTGTTTGTCTTGTATTCCTGAAGCAATTCGTCTTCTGTTACAAACAAATGGGTGATCTACTGCACGTTCTTCTTTACATAAATGTACTTAACTCAGTTATGTAACAGATGATTAAGCAAGAAATTATTACAAGTTGAGCTTATTTTGACTGTTCAAGGCGTGAAAAAAAAAACAGTTAAAAAGTGAAAGCGATATAACTTGATTGTGCTTATACATTTAGTTTAAAATTTCTGAAAACAGAATTGTCTTATTCTAGTCATTATATTTTGACCGAATTATTTGCTCTCAGTCTAGTCTACCCTTTTGGGATGAGTTTATGTATGTATGTTAGTTATGTCCCGCATTTTCACCATGACGATAATAAAATTTTAATTGAAACAATTATTGTTATTAAACCAATTATTGTTATTGAAAAAATATGTTAGGGGACAATATTTTCACGCAACCGTTAAAAAAATATCATATTCCCTTGTTTCTTCCATTTAATTTATTAATTGCCATCGTTGCTTTATTGATTCCACACTTTTAAAAGCAAGTAAACTTAATCTTTTTTACTTTTTCAGGTAAGAAAACCTTACGAGGTCGGTAAGTATAGATCTTATCTCTTCATAAATCAATCAATCAATCTTCAAATAAACATTAGTTTGTTGCTGAAGATATTTCTAACTTTATTGAAATGGATGGAAAGATAGATTGGGAACTTTTTATCGCACTACCATAAAGTAAAGTCATTACTTAAAATGAAGATGACAGACGAACACAGTCACAAATTTCTGAACTAATATGAAAAAGGCGTTATGGAGTCGGAGTCTCATATTATAATTGAAAAAAATATTTGACGAATATATAAAATAACGTTAATAAAACTTTATATTATATTATATAATATAATATAATATAATATAATATTATATTATATTATATTATATTATATTATATTATATTATATTATATTATATTATATTATATTATATTATATTATATTATATTATATTATATTATATTATATTATATTATATTATATTATATTATATTATATTATATTATATTATATTATATTATATTATATTATATTATATTATATTATATTATATTATATTATATTATATTATATT
This sequence comes from Yponomeuta plumbellus, assembly GCA_947310845.1. Taxonomy (NCBI): domain Eukaryota; kingdom Metazoa; phylum Arthropoda; class Insecta; order Lepidoptera; family Yponomeutidae; genus Yponomeuta; species Yponomeuta plumbellus. The sequence goes on from OX371203.1 coordinate 3,528,506, forward strand.
ATATTATATTATATTATATTATATTATATTATATTATATTATATTATATTATATTATATTATATTATATTATATTATATTATATTATATTATATTATATTATATTATATTATATTATATTATATCATATCATATCATATCATATCATATCATTGTACCAGGAAAAACAAATACAGAATATTAACAATAAGATGCAGTACAAGAGGCGGCCTTATTGCTTAAAGCAATTAAGTCGGAAGATTCCAACCAGCCTTCACTCTGACACTCAGTCAGAGACGAGCAACCGACAACGCAAGCTACGTCTCTACTCACCATGATTAAGGTCTTCAAATCAAAGCGAAACTTGGTCGGACTTTTCCGACAAAAAGTGAAGTAAGTGTATACGGCATAAAATTAATAATTTCCAAAATTTTGCTAATTTTTAATTTTTAATGAGAGACTCCGAATCGGTAACGCCTTTGTTGTATTATTTTAGAAATTCGTAACTATGTTCGCCTGGCATCCTCTTTATAAATAATTACTTTACTTTATGGTATTGCAATAAACAGTTTCCTATCTGTCTTTCCCTCAATTTTAATACAACTATATATTATTATTTTCTTAAAAAAAAGTAAAAAAAAAATTACTAATATACGAAGACTTCCCACTGCCCTGCGCTCTGGAAAACGAGAGTGGAGTGCGTGAAATGGAATTGGGGGTCGTATTAAGAATTAGGTATGTTTAACTTGACTTATATGAGGATCGTATGGGTTGAAATGTTTGTTCGTGCTCCTTTTCTTCTTTATTTTTCTTTAAATCTTATCTTAAGACGCTCCGAGTTGTCTAGAAAGATTAGGTTTCGATTTATTTGCTCTGTGTAACTTCAGCGTTGTAAGGGTGGGTGTAGATTTGCTTTATACGTCTACCTTATTTATAAAATTCAACAGTTAAATTTACAGAAACGTAGATTTATATTAATAATTTCTATTAGTGGCCGGAAGGTTTTATTCCATAGATTTTCGTTAAGTGAAATTACTAAGGACAACATTACACTTCAGTATTATTTTGGTTACCGTTACTGTCCACGTTTGGAGACTTAGAAGGATTAATTAACAAATGATTTTGTCAAAAAGAAACATTTTACAAGAAAAAACGTGTTAATTATGTTTTATTGTTTCTCAGTAAATTGTAACAAATGTTTCTAACGGATTTAATAAAGTTTTTTTTTTTCATGACGAATAAGTTTTGACACTTATGATAACTGATATAACGTAAAAGAATTAATGAATGTTGCGTGAGTCCAATCCGGACTTGGCCCCCGTGGTGGAATATGGCCTATACCTTCGTCAGAGAAGAGATCCGTGCCCCTCGGTGGGGATATAATGGGTTAATGATGATAAGTGTTGCGTATTTAATTCATTTGTATACGTGAGCAGCTATCAGAAATTTATTTCAACGTAAAGAATTTACATTCTGCTGATTAAATATCAATGTACTTATAACACCACCATTCGCTGATAAATTGTGCCCGGATAACGGCGACAGGCTTGCCACTTGTCACGTTTGGGACCTAATAAACTCGGCAAAACGTGGGTCCAGTTCTAGAGACTGGTGCCTCTGCCTACCCCTTCAGGGATGACGGGCGTGAGTTTATTATTATTATTATTATTATTTGTACTTATAATATTAGCCGCTGCCTTGGGACCGAGTGTAGTGGAGAAAAAGCAGCGAAAAAAAAAACTCCACAAAATATGTTATTGAAGTGTAAATCGGGCTTTATAGAGCTACAGTCCATAAGTCTACGACGTTCCCCTCTCCGTTAAGAGTTTGGCAGATGGTAGGTGAATACTCGTATTGTGATATTAACAAATTCTACGCAAGTCTGGCGTGCTAGTTTTTGCCCCCACGTACCATATGTAACATTCTGAAAAATTCTTCACACTAAACGGGACATGCCTGGGGGTATTGTTCGCACGCAGACCTTTTCGTGGAACTCGTTTTAGCGTCAGTGTAGGCTACAGTGCCTTTGAAATGCTTATTGCCCAATGGTACTGGATATTGGACCCATTTTCTTTTGACACTTTTAATTAGATCACCATGACACGATTCCGCCTAATGTTGTATCTGTAGCTTTTTAGTTAACTATGTGGCGTGTCTATGTGGCAATATTCTATCTATCTATCCAAATAAATGTATTTCTTTTACTTCTTCTTTCTTAATTTCTTCTTTTTTGCGTGGCTCTTTTCCATTTTCCTCTTCTTTCATCATTTACCTACCTTTAATCTCCTGACTACTGAGACAAGTTTTTTGCTGCGATCAAGTTGATATTCAGAAATTGGCTTCAGAATAAGGTATTTTTCAACTAATAAAATGTTGAAAAAATTCTAATGTTAATTAAAAAATTAATATAAAAATTAAAACAAAAATTTTAATTCTTTTTAAAAACCCTAATTCTAATTCTAACTGTAATTTCTAATGATATCACTAGTTGTAGTTTCGCGCAAATCATTTCAAACCAAAGAAGACATTTTTATTTGTTTTATGTCCTTCCATTAGTCACTCAGCGGTCAGGAGGTTAAAAAAAGGGTAAAAGCATGGGTCTAAACACGTAGTCAGCCTCTTCGCTCGGTAAACTTTCTGAAACAAAAGGAGTCCGTGCAAAATGTCCTACTCATTTCCCCACGCAGAAATTTCGTGCTCATTCGGCATATTAAGTTTTATTGGCAGATTCTCTGTTATAATGTGTTTCGGGTGACGGTAAAATGTAACGAGGGGGTCTAATTTCTTGTTCTTCAGGTTTGTTTTTCTTGCAAGCGGTTGGGGCTGAGGGAGGTGCAAGTTCATTAAATAAACATGTACAAAAGTAAGACGAGATTTCTTTAATAACAGTTTTTAAAGAAACATCGCTGGCTGTCTGTATTATTAACCGACTTCAAAAAAAGGAGGTTCTCAATTTGACCGTATTGTTATTGTTTATCACAGAGTTTTGATTACGTGAATATATAGGGTGTTCGGTGCATGGACCGTCAAAGATTTTCGCGGTACTGGTGGGGTCATATACTACGTAAAAAAAATTAATAAAAGAAACAAAAAAAAAGTAAACAGTAAATAACCCCACCAGTACACCAAAAAATGTTGACGGTCCATGCACCGAACACCCTGTATAGGTAGTCCCTTCACGTCCCTCCTTTAAAAATGTTGTCCAAGAACAGTAACTTAGTGCCGTCAATAGCAGGCTGTCCATTCAAACTGATCAATAATTTTGTTTTCATTGTAAGTGTACCTTTTTTTTATCTATGCTATATTTCTTATTTGCAAAGAGTAAACATCTATTATTAACTTTTTTATAATAATATGTATGTATGTGTTTAACCTCCTCAGTCAAGGGGACACAAAGTAACAATAGAAAACTATTGTTATTTTTAAGGTCAGGACTGGGGAGGCTATGTTGAAACAAATAAAATTCTACGTTAGATATACCTTTATTATGTAATATACATACTGATTTATGTATCGTAGGTAATTTCAGTTGGTTAGTACGTATTATCTTATATTATTGCTTTAGATATGCTTCTTCTTATATTACATTTAAGTACTTCTAAGTATTTTTCTCTTACTTTCTTAGCACAATTACCTCAATTTTAGCCTGTCCTGTACGTCCTGCGGTTTTACTGGTAGGAAATGCCATTATCATTTAGTTCACCTTTTGCACACAATTTGTGCACTAATTATTTTAATCAGATGCGTTATGACCAAGCGACACAGGGTACCCTAGTGTGGGGCCAGAAGCAATGTTTGTGCCAGGTTGTCAAGTAACAAGGACAGGAAGCTCAGCGGATGGTGAAATAAGAATACTTTGTTGGCTGCTTAGACTTATTTTGATGGTAAAAAGTAGAGGCACCTGATGATAAAAAGGTACATTTTAATACTGAACATTGAATTTAGTAAATTCAATGTACTGAACTTACACAAGCGCTATCAGAGAACTACTTAAAAACATAACACGCTACACTTACGATTGTGCCTCGTTGAAGATAAAGTTTTGGCGTACAGAAACTCCAAAATTTGATGATAACGCTGATACTGAATTTAACTTGCTCTGGTTTATTAATTCACTTCTAATAAGTAGCAAAAGTATGTAATAAAACTAAGGCACTGAGCGTGCTGCCTCTACAAGGTCTCGAGATCTAAAATCGTTGCTTTTCTTTCTCAAACTCGTATCTTAAAAAAGACAAATTTTCAGGAGAGAAATAAATCTGTCTGTCTTTTTATACTATGGAGTTTCGGTAAAAAATGAAATTCCATTTCTCAGATGTGGACTATTACGTGAAATTTATTAGACGTGAACTACGAACAAAAGATACCTAAATAATTTGAATTTGAAAACGGAATCGATAGATTTAATAGTAAATAGCCTAAACATAAAAGGTAACCTACTAAACAGGTTTGTAAACGAGGTATTACAACCTCGTTACATAAATCTCTCTGAGACTTGAACTGAGCCCTGCAGTGAAATATAAATTGGCATCAGATGCATTAGAAAGAACTTTTAGCACTTGTCCACCGTTTTAGTTTGAATTTCGAACAACTAGTTCATTCTCGTATAATTCTCCCAGCAAGAACCTAATTTGTGCACATTATACTCGAAAGAACTACCCTAATGGAGCTTCCAACAAAGCACTTCACCTTGCCGGTTCTCCGTTTTATTATTCCATAAATGTTGAGTGTCCACTTCTAGGTAGAGATTTTAATATGGAATATTCTGGAAAGCACCGGAATATTGCACAGCGCTTTGCACTGCCTACTGGTGAGGCAGAGTTGAATATTATTCAAAATTAGCTTTAAAAAAGTCATGATTTTGAAAGTGGGAATAAGTAAAGTTATTAACTGAGAGTAAAAAAACTCCAGGTCTTGGATGTTTATATCTTATCCCCACAATACAGGGTATCCTAGTGTGGAGCCAGAAGCAATGTATGTGCATTTGTGTAAATGTTTATGTTAATTCTGGATTAATTTATTTCCTTAACGGAAATCTCAAAACCATCTCGAGTATTATGATTTCAGTACAATTTATATTTATCAGATTTTAAATAAGTGTTTATTTTACACGACATATTCAATTAAAAGCCTTGACCTTTAAATGACTTTTTTATGACGTCAGCAAAGACAGTATGAGTATTAATCCTTTGCCTTACTTACAAAAAAAAATTTCTATTAAATTTGTATTTTTTTTATTTTTTTATTTTAATCATTCTCTGACGACGTCACAAACAGCAAAACCTTAGATTCAAAAATACCGAAATTAGTTTCATAAAATGATAAATTTATTCCAAATAAATTTTAAAAAGCATATTATATCAAAAATAAGTAGTTTGGCCAATTAAAGAAAGTGTCAGTTTAAATAAATAATAAAATTAGACCACTTCTATGGCGCAGCGGTTAGCCTGATAGCCATGCAAGAGGTCCGAGGTTCGAACCCCGGCTGGGGACGAAAACCCCAAGTTACGGATGTTTACATGTTCGTGGTGTCGCTGTTTCTGGTTCCCACAACACAGGATATCCTAGTGTGGAGTCAGTAGCAATGTATGTAAATGCTCTGATTTTTTTTGAGATTTAATTAGATGCATTCTGTTTTCGTGCTTCTTCATGAAATAAAATAAATTACCAGAAAATAGGAATAAGCAGACGTAGTTTTCTAGCCCCTTTAGTAAGCCAGAGGTCACAAAATGCCAAACTGTTGGTTCTTGGAATACTCAGAACACGCTGCCAAGAAAACACTAAAGTAAAGTGGAAATTTATATTTTCCAGGTAGCTCTGTGTCTGGTGCCTTTTGTGAGCGTTGCATTTCCCTTCTAAAACATTCCTTTGAGCTCCGATGCTAATTGGTTCGTTATTAATTCAACTGTCTGACGTCAGTTGTCCTTGTTCAGTTTTAATTGTGATTTAAAATTACGTAAAGTGAAAGATTTGTTTTGCCTCATGTAAGTATGCTTTGCTGCTGCAAAATTAAATTTAAATTGCTGTTAGCAATACATAACTCCGCTCATTCATTATCACCCCCACCGAGGGGCGCGGGTCTCTTCCCTAAGGAAGGTATAGGCCATACTCCACCATGCGGTCCTAGACCGCATTGGTGGAGGCTTGTAAGACTAGTGGCTGGTCTTACTGTGAGAAGTTTCCAAGCCACCCTAAGGCCACTGACTTGGCTTAACGACTGCCATCTATCGACGGAAGCCGGCACCAACTTACATTTATTTACGTACAAGCACATACATTGCTTCTGGCCCCACACTAGGATACCCAGTGTCGTGGTAACCAGAAACAGCGATAACACAAACATGTAAACATGCAAGACCTGGGATTTTTTTTCTCCCCAGCCGTGATTCGTACCCGAGACCTCTCGCATGCTAGGCAGATGCGATAACCGCTGCGCCACAGAGGTCGTCAATGTTAACATCCTAGGTTTTTTTGTCCCCAGCCCTCATCCAACATCCTAGACCTGAGGTATTTTTTGTCCCCAGCCGAGATTCGAAGCGGGACCTCTCGCATGGTAGGAGGATGCGAGATATCATATATGTTTCTCTATACTTTAAGTAGTAATGACTCTTTATGTAAGCGGTGGTAGCCTTGTTGGTATACCAATGGACTTGAGAGCTGGAGACTTAGATTTGAATCCCAGTACAGGCGTGTATACATAGTTATACGATATCGTGGCGCAGCGGTTAGCCCATCTGACTACCGTTCGAGAGGTCCCGGGTTCGAATCCCGCCTGGAGACAAAAAAAAGAAGGAACCCAGGTCTTGGATGTTTACATGTTTGTGACCTCGCTGTTTCTGGTTCCCACGATACAGGGTATCCTCGTGTGGGGCCAGAAGCAATGTTTGGGCCTGTATGTAAATGTTATTGTTGTTATTGTTTTCTAAGTTATTTACATCTGAAAAATTATAGTAGCTATACAACTAGATAGCAGTGACGTAAAACATCGTGAGAAAACCTGAATGTTTGAGCTATCGAACACCTTAGCACTTGAAATCACAAATCCGTGATGGGCACGCGTGGTGATTTAAGCTACTAGATGAAAATTTTGCGGCTTTGATGAGGCTTTGCTCTTTCGTTTCACCAAATTAGACCATAGAGTTCACAATGACACCTGTGACAAGTACTAACGTGACACCAACGTAACGTTGGAGACATTGACATGTTTACTTCGCAACGCCATGGCATAGAAAAATGATTTTTACATTGAAAATATACACTAATTTTATAAAGAGGAAAAATGTGTATTTTTGTGTGTATGTTTGTAATGAATAGGCTCAGAAACTACTGGGCCGATTTTAAAAATTCTTTCACCGTTAGAAAGCTACATTCTTCGTTAGTAACATAGGCTATATTGGATTTAAAAAAAATAAATGGGTTCCGTAGGAAATCTCGCATAATGTAACCCAAGGTGTAAAAAAACTACTATTCCGGGAATTTCCCACAGAACTAATAATGATATAGCTATTTCCACGAAAACGTTTTTGCCACCCATGTGAAGCTGGGGAGTTGCTAGTACTTGATAATCCGAATTTTCAGCTTATATAAGATAAGATAAGATAAGAATATTCTTTATTGTACCAGGAAAAACATTAATACAGAACATTAACAATAAGATGCAGTACAAGAGGCGGCCTTATTGCTTAAAGCAATTTCTTCCAGGCAACCGACGATGGAAAATATGTAAGTTGACAAAACGTATCGAATAATTTTGTACGCTCTTCAATTTTATGTGCATTTTGAGTCTACCGTAGACCGATACGAAATTATTAATATAGGTGCTGTCTTTTTGAGAAAGGGCCTGTGCCCTAAGTGGGACGTGTATAGACTGCTTACATAAGTTATGTAAAGCGTAATAGAGTGTCTTTATTGACAATGAAATGGTTTTAATTCTCCTGTTACAGTAGCTTCCTACGATGAAGATGGTGTAAAAGATTCAGAAGTACGCCAAAGCATATCGTTGGTTGGAAGCATAACCGCTTCCGACATTTCCAAAAATACGATTTTTGAGACCCCTTAAGCGCTTAGCGTACACCCGTGTGTACGTTAACTTTTTGTGCCCCAACTGTTTAGCGTACACACGGGTGTACGCTAAGCGAGAGACTGGATTTGACTTCGATTTCTGCCGTGTTTTTATAGTCTATGGCCAATATCCGGTTTGTCAACGAACTTCATGCCATTCCAAAGAAAAAAATAAAGTTCTCATCGAAAAACAAGTGAACCGCGTCTGACAGACGCCATTTTGTGTTTTCGTCGCGAGTTGCTCCGCCCGCTCGAGGTTTTTAGATAATTTCGAAAGGAAGCGGATAGTATTTGTTTATGTGTTATATATAAAATTACTGGAAAAAGTGTGTAGATTATGTTTCAAATAATAGTTTTGTTGTATTTGATGGAAAATCAAATGAAAAAAGCCTCGAACTTTTAGTGCCGCGTCAGGCGTTTCGGCTCCGCCCGCTGGAGGTTTATAAGTTATTCAAGAGGAAAGCAGATAGTATTTGTTTTGTGTTATATATCAAATTACTGGGAAAAGTGTGTAGATTATTTTTCAAATAATAGTTTTGTTGTATTTCATGGAAAATAAAGTGAAAACAAGCCTCGAACTTTCTGCAAAGGTTGCGCGGCCCGTGATGGCATTTATCTCTTCGTCATTTATAGCTTTATTTTGGTGATTTATATTAAAAAATAGATTAAAATAGTTAAAAATAATATGCAAATCATATTATAAGTGTTAGTTCAGTGCTAGTGAAAAGTGCAAGTGAAAAAAACGAAAAAAAGTTCAAAGTAGTAAAGGATGGTGTGGATAGTGGAAATTCACCTCGTCATTTGGAAAACAGGTAAGTTTTATTATAATAAAATATATAATAATTGGATAGGAAATTTCATGCAGATTCTAGATATATATAACACTTATTGAATAATTATGTAGTACTTTCTCTAATTTGAGAAATGCGGAACGGCGTCCCATAAAAAATGTAAAAAAATATGGCAGCGCCTTAGGGCCACTCAGGAAGGGCATATGGGCACACTAGGTAGTCTAGACGCGCCTCGCCGGACGGGTTAAGTGTGCAGAATGGTGGATATTTTGAAGATATTTCCGAATCACTAACGGTACAAATCAAATGATTTTTTTATCCGTCACATAAAGACTAATTCCAGTAGAGAATAATTTTACGTCGATTACTCAAAACAAAATATTTTGAAATGTACTCTTTATGATTCCGACCGACGATATATATAATTTTTCTTCACAACAAATGAAACTAACGAAGCTACAATAATCATACTTTATTGTAGAAAAGAAAGAAAATATGTTTCAAAAATGCAAGCGTAATATACATGGTGTCCCAAAAAATACACGTCACAGTGACACCGAAGGTAGACCTGCTCGAACATTACCTCAGTAAAAGTTGCAGGGTTTTCGAGATACTGCAAATTTAAACTTTTTCAAAACTTTCAAGTTTTTTAACTAGTTCAATGCTTGCATTAAGTTAGATAACCCTCGTGTTTGTTTTTTTGAAAACAGTGCAACTTTTACTAAGGTCATGTTAGGTATAATCTTCTATTTCTTCTATTTCAACTAGCATTTCCCTTTATTCACTTTACTAAAAATAATAAAATTTATTCAATTCAATTTAAACTATAATAGTTAAGACAAAACACAATTGAAATACCTGAATTATTTACATAATACAAAAAAATCATTACAAACATAATCAAAATTCACATAAATTCACATTCACATGTTAGGTTGGTTCGATGCCTTTTGACCAGGTCTACCTCTGGTGTCACAGTGACATGTCATTTGTAGGACACGCTGTATTAGGTGAGTATATAGGCGAACTTATTTCTATGAAAATTTGTAACAATTAAAATCAATCAAATTAACTGTCAATCAAATTTATATTTTTAATAATTTAATAATTTAGTCACGCTATAAAGTCACAAAAATTATAATTTACTTAATAATACATTACAGTACATTTACATACATTACATTTACGTACATGCACAAACATTGCTTCTGCCCCCACACTAGGATACGAGTACACTGTGTCGTGGGAACCAGAAACAGCGACGTCACAAACATGTAAACATCCAAGACCTGGGTTTCTTTTTTTTTTGTCCCCAGCCGGGATTCAAACCCGGGACCTCTCGCATTGTAGTCAGATGCGCTAACCGGTGCGCCACAGAGGTCGTCACATCGTCACACAATTATCTGAACTTAATTCGAACGCATTTACTTGATTTTTGCCCGAAGAGTCCGGTTATCACTCTGATGCGCAGAGCTGAATCATGGCGAGTAGAGACAAAGCTCGCGTCGTCAGTTGCTTGTGCCGTTATTAGAGCCATCGCAAACAGGGTGACTTGTCGCCGCGTCTAGTCGCCGCGTCAGATGCGACGTTGACATTTGCTTCTGACGTCTTGTCGTCGCGACTCCGCGACTCTGACGCCAAGTGTGCGGAGATTCGACCAAAATATATGAAAAATGACGGCCGTAGCCTGTCGTCGCGTCGAGTCGCCGAACTGTCGCGTATCGCATACGCATAGGCTTAATTTCATGCTTACAAAATTTTTAGTTCAAGGTAATTATGTTCCTGGTAATAAACGTTAACATAAACGTTTCTTTCAGCCACCACTGAAAGTTTCTGGTTAGAATAATTGGCACAGAAGAATGGTTGTGTGGTTTTGAAATGAACAGTTCTACAGACACTTGCACATAAATCAAATCCAATCAAATATTTTTATTATAATACGACCAAAATTGTTAATTTCACAATAAGTAGTCAATTATGTGGAGAAAAGGCGATTTTTTTTGTTCAAAACTGCTTTAGCTTAAATAACGAAGTTTTAAACTTAAAAACTGTAAAAGTTGGCATTTGGACTTCATAACTGTATCTACTAAAAAAAAAGGAAACTGATGAAATCGAATAAAATAAGATATAATTGTAAATAAATAAAAAGCATATGGGTGATGAGGTGGTTGATGATGAGTGGTATACAACAAGTATATTACAAGGTGAGTGAGATAAGATAGGAAAGTCAATAAATGTAAAAATATAAAAACACAAAATATTGTTCTAATGACTCTTCAACTAGGGTAAAGAAGCCATTGTACTTTTTTAAGTCATCGTCATCATCAACCCATTATGTCTCCACCAAGGGTCACGGGCCTCTTCTCTGAGGAAGGCATAGACCAATGTGTTGTGCTTACGAAAGCTTTAGTTCAAAAAAGTAACTTCTTTGTTGACTTCTTTGTGTTGTTGCCTCAAAACAAGATTGTTTGACATAAGTATTCACGGTATGGCTTCTAAAATATATAACAAACTATCTAAGTCTCTGAGAGAACTCGATAATAGCCACTTATTTAAAAGAGCCTTACTTAAATTTCTGTTAATCAAAGCCTACTACAAAATAAATGAGTTCCTCGAAGAAACCGTCTAGTTTAACCACAGGCAATTAATATGAACACTATGACAAACATCAGCTGAAATTGTATATTATTTGCATAATGCGTGGCGTGACAATTTAAATGTAGTTTGTAAGAAGTGTATTTTATAAGAAATTTACACACCCTTATGGGTAGAACATAGTTGGATTATAAGTATATAGTAACACATATTAAGTAACCTATGTTTAAGTAGATAAAAATTGATTGATTGATTGACTTGTTGATTGAGTAGACACGGACTTCCGCTACACTTAGTTTGTGCCCTCAGTCTGTTGACAACGCCCCACACAATCCGGGGAGCAATTTCGTTACTCCCATGAATTGCTTCGCAGTTCGCGGCAAACGGGCTTAGAGTGTTCCGTTTGAGACCCTTGTTTTTTCCTACAGCCTGGGGCACACCTGAGTGCTTAGTGCGAGTTTTTTCATTCACTTTCGATAGCGAGAGCGTTTGCAATTTGTATAGGAGTGACAAAGCGCGCCACCTAGTTGTCTCTTTGTCACTCCTATACAAATTGCAAACGCTCTCGCTATCGAAAATGAATGAAAAAACTCACACTAACCACTCAGAGAGACGTAAGACAAAGACGTGACGCATCGTATTGAGTCTATTCCGTGTGGGTTTCGTCCCGTTCTTTCAATACATTTTGTATGAAAACGAATCGGAATAGTTTGGATATAGGGCCTTCGTCATCAACCCATTATGTCCCCACCGCGGGGCACGGGTCTCTTCCCTGAGGATGTGATAGGGCAGACTCCACCACGAAGGCCAAGTCCGGATTGGTGGAGTATAGGGCCTTAATACTACATAATTGAAATTATAATTATCAAGACTAGCTGTGCCCCGCGGTATTGACCGCGGCTTATTAGGGAAAATAAATTGTGTATTAATAGTCAAAATACTACTCACATTTTTTGAAGCAAAATTATCTGAATTCAAGCATCGGAAAGATCAATTTACCAAATTTCATTTTCATCGATTTTCCCATGGGAATAAGATATTTTTCCGCAGTAAAACGTAGCCTATGTGTTAATCCAGGGTGTCAGCTAACTCCATATCAAAGTTTATTAAAATGTCTCCAGCCGTTTAGACATGAAGAAGTAACAAACATAGACACTCACACTTTCACAAACTTTCGCCTTTATAATATTAGTATCATATGATACCACATAACTTAAGCGTAATTAAGTAGCCGAGAACAGAAGAAAGTGTCATGGCTTGGGGGAGATCTGTGTGTAGCAGTAGACGAGAACGGGCTGACTGATTGATTGATAACGATGGCACAATTTGATTAATAACTCCGAGTCTCGTTCGCCACGAAGCAGTTACTCAACTGCTTACATCGTCAGCTGTTCAAAGTGACTTCAAAAGAAAACATGCCAAGCTTCTAGCAGTAGACTAACAGACTGTTACACTCACAAGGACGGACTGTTACCTCTTGTACCCTAACAAGCTGTTAATATACCTTTAACGGCTGTCTGCCACAAAGCATACGACAAAAACATTAATTCACTCACGCTGCCAACGAAGTGTCGCGCTGCCTGGCCTCCATCCCTGGGGTGGACGTAAGGCTGGGACCCAATTTTGACACTGTTAACGGATTGATTTAAAGATTGTTAGCGTATGATAAACCGGGGGTATGTGACCGAAAAACCGAGGGTAAGTCTTCTTTTAATACGAACGTTGGCAACGTACTCGCTTTTGAATAGCTATGCGAAACGCAAAATCGTATGACCGCCCGTCTACTCATATATCACAGGAAATTAACTTTGGCATATCTATGCCTTCTCGAAATCAGTTTTCGGAATACGATAATATATTCTCAGACTGCTGAAGTAAATACAACACCCGCTGGCAAGGTTGTCACTTCTATGCTATTCTTAGTTTAGTATCATGATACTGTATACATCATCATAAACCCATTATGTCCCTACCGACGGGCACGGGTCTCTTCCCTGAGGAAGGTAAAGGCCATACTCCACCACGGGGGCCAAGTCCGGATTGGTGGAGGCTTGTAAGAATAGTGGCTGGTCTTACGTGGGCCCAGTTCTAGTGATTGGTGGCTCTGCCTACCCCCTCGGGGATAACGGGCGTGATTTTTTTTCCATAGGTGCTCAGATTTTTTTTTGCCGTTTTTATAGATAATGTAATGGAATCTTTCGTGCGCAAGTCCGACTCGCTCTTAGCCAGTTTTTTTTGTAGTCTTTTCAGGATCTAAACGGATGCAAAACTGTAAGTCAAGTGAGGAATCATACCGAATTGTGTATTAGGAAAGGAAACGTTACAGAAAGGGTTTCCGGATAACAATCTATTTTTAGTTTCGTACCCGACCAAATCTGGAATTTGATAGGATGTATAAAAATAAGCACAAAATATTCCAATATATCAAAATCTCGAGTCATTGTATTTCTAATCGAACTTCTACTTCTGCGGCTTCACTGACTGATTTCTTAATCTGTTTTGGTAGGTCTGACAATATTATTAACTTCATTCCGGATTCACTTACTCTTTGTCGGAAGAGTCCGACCAGGTTACGCTCTGATTCGCGGAGCTTAATCATGGTTTTACTGACTTGGTTACTCGTCTCTTCCCGGTCGGACTCTTCCGACGAAAATTCAAGTAAGTTTATCCGGAATAAAGGTAGTACGGTTTTTGTTTGTTGGCCAACATTAAGAGTTCTCGACGTCTAAGGAATTGGTCGGATTTGTCATGTTATACTTTACAGGATAGTGTACCTACTACTAGGTTCCATCATCAATCAATTATTCCCCACGGAGGGGCACGGGTCTCTTCCCTGAGGAAGGTATAGGCCATACTCCACCACGGGGGCCTAGTCCAGATTGGTAGAGGCTTGAGACTAGTGGCTGGTCTTACTGTCAGAAGTTTTCAAGCCGCCCTAAGGCCCCTGACTTGGAATAACGACTTTCATCTATCGACGGCAGCCGGCACCAACTGCTTAGAGTGCCTTGCAAAACACGGAACCGCTCGGAAAAATGCCAATTGCGTTAGTCATAGACGGTGACTCATCCATGCACTGAACGCGCCGTATATTGCTTAACCTTAGTGATCGCTTAAGATCACTCAGGCAGCCGGAGCTACGAGCGATTCTACCTACTACTAGGTTACTATCGATTTTTACTGTCATTTTTAAGGTCAGGACTAAAGAGGTTAAGCCTACATACGACATTATGCACCTGCGTTATCCAAGCAATAGAATAAGATATCAATTGTTTCTTAGATGACTAGAAAGAGCTTAACTAGCTGAAATTGAAGGTATAAAAAGTAATTTTCGTCGGAATCGAACGTCCATCCATATGTTTTTGGGTGATTCTCAGAACTGCATAATTTCTGTCATAAACTCAATAAAAATAACATTAATTTGTAGTAGATGCCACCAAAACCTACAAATACGTTACAATACAATCTTCAGGGACCAATAAATCTATATTATAATCGGTCCAATCATTTATTTAACTTTTGACAGATGCACACCCATGAAGTTTCTTATTTATTTGACAGAAAATCACAGGCGAAAAATGTACCACATCATGGACACCTTTATTTTTTCACAATAGTGATGTTATTATTTTGCTACGATATTTTAACGAGTAGATTGATGTATCGAAGATGATAAAAAATATAAACATTATTACAAAGATCTATACTATAAGAAATTAGTTTTATTAATAAAATAAGTAGAAAATAATTGTGACAACCCGTTGGGTAATTTTTAAGATCATCTCGCTCAAACTATAAAAATATCAAAATAAAATAGCAATGCAACGAATCGATTAAATTTAACGTAACTTAAATCGATTATGTCATAAAAATCGAATCGGCAACTTCATAGAACATCACTAAATTGACCTGTCAAAAGTTAAATAAACCGTTGGACCGACAATATGTTACTTTTTATTGAGTAAACATGGACAAAATGCACCAAAGAAATTGTGCAATTTGAGCCATTTTCAGAGAATCACATAAGGTTTTACCTTAGACGCATCTGACATCAGGTCGAAACCGAGATATTAAATATTTAAGTTTTGATTTTTCTTAACGCTTGCTGTCCTCAGCTGCAAGTGATAATTTTTTTTTTTATGTAAAGCTTTATGTCTGTATCTTATTACTAAGTATAAGTATTTATATCTATGTACTTATTTGCACCGACTACCCGTCTCTCTTACCCTTCAGCAACTTTGCATTGTCGGTTGCCTGGAAGAAATTGTTTTAAGCAATAAGGTCGCCAATCGTACTGTATCTTTTTATGTTTTGTATGTGTTTTCCTGGTACAATAAAGAATTTTCTTATCTTATCTTAATGTAGTTATTTAGATATTAATGGATAGTTTATACGAATCTATTACATCTTAGTTCAAGTCTAAAACGCTTTTTTAACTTAAAAAAAACCCAACAAAATACGTTGTCAAATGAGTTTTTTAACTAACTCTAACTTCGCAGAAGTTACCAAGCGACGTTGATGCGACATGGTATTTTTTCACCTGAACTGGACTAAGCTAGTGGATATTAAACTTTTCACCTGAAAAACGGAGCCTGGCGCCAGAAAAATATTACCCATGCCGGACGGACAAATAAAAGGAAAACACAGAACGGGTAACTTTTTGCACGTTTTCCCAAAGTTATTTCGTTGGAACTAAAGTCCCTCCAAAGCGTGGCTGATTAAACGAGATGGTACGCTAGCCAGTAGTACGCGAAACGCTTCACTGAAAAGAAAAGAGTGATATGCTTCATTTCCTTATCTGAACTACTTCACTGTATTAGTTCATAGTTCACTAATAGTCTACTTCATAGTTCATAGCTCATTCATAGTTCAGAGTTCATTCATAGTTCATAGCTCATTCATAGTTCAAGGCTCATTCATAGTTCATAGCTCATTCGTTTGTTCATAGCTCAGTAATTCTTTCACGTACCTTTTGACTCACGGCAGTCAGCGAATGACAAAGGTGTTTTGAATTGAATTTTATGTCACGATGTATGTGGATGTAGGTGTATCCAACATAATCGAATGTGTCGTAAGTGCCCTTTTTACAACTGCTAGCGCAAGACGAGAACGACAACGAACTGGCGAGTTACATGAGTTACAGAATTTTGGTTCTTAGCGCGGTAGATATAAGAATTTTTCTTGAAGAACTACTACGTGGACTATTAGAGTGAAGGAGATATGTTAAGATTTGTAGTGAATGAATGAATGGTTTCAAAAAACGAATGCATTGAATCGAAGCATTTATTCGCGAACTACACACCTCTGCTAGCCAGCACGTAAGCCTTTACAGACTTGTACTCTACGCGATTGCGATACAGGTGGCATTACAACTAAAACAAAGATGTTGATGTGCTGTCATCTGTACCCCTAATTATTTGGTTATACAGAGATCAATGCAATTTTGTAAGAGAAAATGCCCGACAATTATATACTATGGCTTATGGTGGCAAGTTACTTATATCAATGGGTCTGTTTTAATTAATTTGTTTTTTGACCCTATTACTGAGACTCGCCGAACGTCCGTCCGTCCGTCTGTCACCAGGCTGTAACTCATGAGCCATTATAGTTAGACAGTTGAAATTTTCACAAATGATGTATTGCTGTTGCCGCTATAACAGCAAATACTAAACAAACGAGTTAAATAAATATATAAGGGGCTCCCATACAACAAACGTGACTGCCGTTTTTGTAGATAATGGTATACGGAACCCCCCCCCCCACGCTTATATATGATACCCTTCGTGCATAACTCCGACTCGCACTTGTGCCGGTTTGTGTCAGCTTTGTTATTAATTTGTTGTTTTGTATGGAATGATTGTCATTTTTTGCGGTATAATTTTTATAAAACTCCCATTTATACTGGCAATCTTAATTGGTCTGTATATCGAGAGCTTTAGGTTGGTGATGATGACGCAAAGATAATCATGATGAAATATTGTGTATAAAAAGCTTCGAAACCCAAAACAACACGCAAGTCATCGTTATCAACGATCATGACGACATTTTCAGCTGAAAAAGAGAGAACGTAAACAGGAACTCTTGACTCATCTTAAAATAATATCAAAGTCTATTTCGTTTCTGTAACCGGTCGCTAAGCAAATAGTAAAGAGGTGGAGATCACTAGAAAATAAACTCACAGAGAATTTACTAGTCAGTCATCAATGACTACTGACGTGATCTGGGTTATTCACAACACCCTGTTATTAACGTACTTCAGCTGTTTCATTGAACTACAATAGAAATTGGATTACTATGACAATTCAATGTACATTGCAAAGTCCCACAGATTCACTATGCACTATGATTAGGTCAACCAGAATCTCATGGCAATATTAACTGGATTAAACGATCTTGATACTATTCAATTTTATTTATTTTTTTAGTATTTACAAACACGAAGTATATTAGTTATGTATATTAATAATCTTGGTATACATAGGGTTCTTAGATAGGAAAATATGTCATGAAAAATAAATCAATCGTATAAATGAATTTATCTACTAATTTATTATATCATTTCAATCATACAAATAACTTAACACCTCATTCAGAACTAGAAAACAATTCCAAGAACTGAACTTGCATTTCTCAGGGAAGTGACCCGTGCCCCTCGGTGGGGACACAGTGGGTTGATGATGAAGTAGGTACTAATACGAATAAGTAATAACTGAAAAACACTTAAATGAAGTGGTCAAACACAGAGAAGCTTAAATTCCAATTATTTTCCAAGTCTTTGAACCAGCATTTGATATGAGTTTTTGAATGACAAACGTGCAATGCAGAGATATTTTTGTTGCGAGTGTTTTTCATGAACACAGGACGCGTTCAAATATTCTACTCAAGTTATGGGTAAAGGGTAAATTTATGTTCTGTACCCAGAAGCATTAGGAGTGTTTATAAAAATGTCATCCGTACCAAGCTGCATTTTAAATTAACGTTTTAATTAATTTTAGGGGCACTACGAGCCCCTACAAAAACGAAAATTTGTTTTTTAGAATTATGTACCTCAATAAAAACGGCATTTTTATATGATTACTCTGTTGTCTGTTCGTCCGTCTGTCCGTCTTTTCATCCTTGCATTCGTCCATATCCGTCAACCCGTCTATACTTGTCCATATCCGTCCATCCGTCTATATCCGTCCATCCGTCCATCCGTCTATATGCGTCCATCCGTGATTTAATTTAATTTATTTATTTTATTTTTTATTTATATTATTTATTTATTTTAGAATTGTATAAATGGATTCTGTAGCGAAACAATTTTTGCCAGGGCAGCTAGTATTTTTTAAATTCTAGGAGCTACATAATTATCCTTACTGATAAATACTAAATAAGAATCGGGACGGTGGCATTCAATTTTCCACGCGAGTCCATGTAGCTACGTTTCAGACTACTTCCAGCAGTCGACTGCACCTACTACGTCAAAAGATTTTTCATAAGAGAATATCAAGGGAGAGCAGTTTGTTTACAGAAAACATTATAACGCTTGGATTGTACTTTGTCGTAAAAGACGTCATAACTTTACTTTGTCAATTTTTATTTAACTCAATCAATACAGAACGTTTGATACCTGATAGTCAGAATTAGCTAATTACGATTGAATACATAAAACAATCGAAAGCCGACGTCAAACGCCATGTGTCCAATGACCTTTCTGAGACCAAAAGTAAACTGTGACGGAAGAAAATACATTTCAGTAACCCTAATACGCTTTCAATACGCGGGAGGATATAGTAGTTGTATGCTCTATCTCACGCTTTCTAACTACGAAGAGAGGGACGTTGAGAATACCATTGATCTATAGAGCGCGTGTGTAGACTGCGTGCTAGACATACTGAGCTGCGCGAGCGCGTCCAGAAATAATCGTCCAAGGAGAGGTATCGTATTGCCCACAGTATATTCTAGCGAGCGCCCAGGCGCGCACATTTCCGAACTGTGATATTTCAAAAAAAGAACTCTCTTTATTCGAAAAAGTGTCAACCGGCCGCTGCGAAAATGTCAAGTAATTAACTGCCAGTGTGAAGTAAAAACTGTTTTGAACCCCGAGAAAATACTTTTTGTGTGGAAAACTATTTGGTTGGATTAACTCCCCCTTAGCTATTTTTGTATCCGTTTGCTTTCACCCGTGTTCTTTAGAGGAATCTTGGAATTTCGGCGTGTGTTTGGGTTGTTTTAATGTGGCTCTAATAACTACAGCTGTAAGTATGGCTTGTACAAATTAAAGGTGTGTATTCGTCGTGAACATTTGCTTTGTAGAGACGTTAACAAATTATATCGATAACTATTCCGCTATACGTTCTGTACGAACGGTATTTTTGACAGCTTAGTTATCGCTGGCAATTTAAATTGGACTCTATGCATTTAACATAAGAAAGTTGTATTTTTTTCACCATTGTTACTTTTTGACTAATTCTCAAATAGATACGTAGACACTGATAAATCTCTAAAGTAATCTGAGAAGACTAATCGCAAATGTTCAAAATTAACTACGTACTGAATACGCACCTTTAGATATAAAAAGTTAGCAAATATATCCCTCTAATCCCCGGTTCCTCGTACGCTAAAAATCTGCTAATGTACTGTTGTCAAACACCTGTCAAACGTTTTTTTTATAACAATTATGTACTTTGGCCAACTGACAGCTGTTAACAGTAGATTAACAGCTTGTTAGTATACGAGAAAACGGGGATAAATCTTGCACCATATTTGAGTAAGTTTAGTTTTTAAGTTGAACTACCGATTTTGTTTGTCACCTACTAATGTTTCTTCTTACAAAATAATTTGTTCACGGCTCAAAGTTATTCTCTTTGACTTTTCTCGCTATTCAAACATTTGTTGCGTGGACCATTAAAATAATGTCCTTTGTGGAAACGCTCTAAATCGAAATGAAACCGTACAGCAACCTTTGTACATTCCCAGTCTTTGTTCTGTGACGTCACTACCTGCAAACAGCTGCTTACTTTCTTCAGATCTTATTTACTAAAATAATATTAAATTTCTATAAACTCCTAAGTCCCCGTGTACTAAAAAAAGTACGAAAACCATTAATTTTTTTTAAGGTCAGTACTTAGGAGGCTGAAGCACTCCTCAGAGGCAGTTCAAGAAAGGGAGTCTGAATATAATTAGCCACTGAGGAAATAATTTTTTTTTACACGTTACAAAAAGTGTGTGTACAATCTCTCATAATGTTAATTTCTAGAACACATAGGTGGACACCTAAGGCAAGTAACCTAGCATTAACCCCAAAAGAAAGAAGAAATAGATAAAGTAGACTTTTGTCAGAGTTGTCACAGAAGCACAATGTAGACACAAGTACGAAAAAAACAAAATACACAAATGTCAACAAAACAAGAAAAATGAAATAAAAACAAAACATCCGTATTTAAAATCTAAGACAGCAGGCTTTCACACAGTAAGGCTACGGTTCCACTGAGGCGGAGCGGAGACGAGCAGTAACGTGATTCACCAATCACATAGCGGAGTGGAGCAGAGATATGGATTTCAAGCCATGTGATTGCTCCGCTCCGCCTCAGTGGAACCGCAGCCTTAAGCGACCGTTTTTGGCATTTATGTTATCGAGTTCCAGATTCACGATACCAGGTTCTTTGTCTTGGGTCCTTTTGGAAAATTCAATCTGAAAAAAATATGTTTTTTTTTTCGCGGTAGCGCTAGTGTGAACCTGAACTTCCCTGGATCCCCTTGACCCTTCAGGCCTAGAACACTTTTTCTTTCACAGCTAAGTTAGTTAGGTATTCATAGAGTAATATTTGAAATTTATCACAGTTTTCAAAGAATAAAACCTGATCATACGACTGTGATCTATCTATATCATCTTCAAAATTCGATTCAAAGTGCGGTTGCAAGTACGACCCGCCGGCGCCGCCCGGTCTATTGGGCTTGGGGGCTTAATCTGTGGTTACGTGTTTTCCTGTAGTCTCCACCACCATATAACAATATAAAAAGTGTAACAAAATCCGAAGATAATTTCTGTTTCAAAGTTAAATCTGTAACCGTAGTAAAAGTTTGGTTTTTTTGTGAGATTTGACGACAGCCATAAAACGTTTCACTGCAAAGCGCATGCCTTCTCTCAGAGAGAAAGAGAGAGAGAGAGAGAGAAAGAGCCCCTCTCTTGTGTGATGTTTCATAAGTAACATATTTTTTTACATCGCTTAACTTGGTTTGTACTAAACTGTACGCGTAAAATCATGAGAACATAAATTAAAGAGTGACGTTTTAAATTCCACAAGCAAAAAGGCCTTGAGGCGCAAATAACGAAGTGGCACTAAAAAGAAACGGGTCAAGTATAAATGCGAAAACCTTGGTCCAAAACTCGCGAATTCCTTAATAAACTCGGGGGAAACACCTCAAACGCCTAAAATATTCTTCTTTCGAACAAAAGCGTTCGAGGCATACATTACGGGGCGTAATCTTAACAACCGGCTACCCCCATAAATTTTCGAAGATTTTAACTGCGGACGTGGAGAAAAATAATAATACGCAGCTGGCAACATTCTGGCGAAAATATTTGCCCGTTGAAAGAAAGCGGTTTTTAATTGGTTCTCTTTTCGAGGTGGCGGATTGTTTCCACTTTGTGGAATTTCAAATTGCTCTTCAAAAAAAGTTAGCTCAAAAAAAAATTCTTATTCTGTTGATTTACTTGACTTTGTTATTATGATCATACTAAAATGCACACACAATAACACAATACAGGAAAGGAAACAAAAAATACATGCAAGTTTATCTCTGTAATAGATGTCTTCCAGAAAATCTTTGTGAGTCGGAACAAAGGTTTAAGACGGGTCTACGCACGTGCACATAATTACCTACTACATTAATATTTTTACATAAATAACGGACTAATATCAATATAAACACCTACGCAAAATACACCATGTGCCAATAATAAAAAAAAACTACATAAACAATCAAACGAAAAATACATACTTATGTAAAAATATATATCCAGTGTTTTTGAGACAGTGTTTTTATCTATTCTAAAGACAGTGTTTTTATCAGGAGTTATGATATTGATAGATATTGCTCCTTTTAATTATTTTATCTGATATCTTAAATCATACAGAAAAATAATACAATAGAAAAACTTATGAAAGCTAACAAAAATAATAGTTTCACCAACAACTCGCTTTTCCTAACATAATTATGGTTTTCATAAAATCTTCGCAAAAAATTCTTTCAAGGAATATGTTTGGTAAATATAGCGTACCTATTATTTTTAACTACATCTCTCGGAAGCACTAAATATTTATTAACTTTACACTTACACTCCGGATACACTTACTTTTAGTCCGAAGAGCCCGACCAGGCTTCACTCTGATACGCAGAACTTAATCATAGTGTGTAGAGGTGAAGTTTGCGACATGGTTTGCTCAAAATCAAGTAAACTTAGGCGTACACTAGCGACACGTGACAGGCGACAGCTCGGCGACTTGACGCGACGACAGGCTACGGCCGTCAATTTTCATATATTTTGTTCGAATCTCCGCACACTTCGCGTCAGAGTCGCGGAGTCGCGACGACAAGACGCCAGAAGCAAATGACAATGTCGTGTCTGACGCGGCGACAAGTCGCCCTGTTTGCGATGGCTCATAATGTATCTGGAATAAAGTTAATAATATTGTTTTATTATACAACCTAGAATCAAAATAATTCCTAGGACAATTGCGATCCTACGAGTACCTATAAATCTTTTGAAATCTCAGTTCTCAATTCTTACTGAGCCTTTTCTCACGCCACGTTTTACCACTGGCATCTATAGTGTAATATTCTGATCGCTCCGGCGAAAACATTTGCGGCAAGGCTGGCGTGATTGGTAAAAGAGGGCGAAATCGTATTCCGCTCAGCAAAATTTAGCACTCGGATTCTTCTGCGATAGGGTGGTCTTACACTGAAGTGATACGCGCGAGCTAACGCCTCCAATACGCTTAAGTTCAACAAAGGTTTTGGGTAACATGAGGTTTCCTTATCAAGATGTAATGTTATTTCTGTCTCGATATCGATTGCTCTTAATGATTTTTATTAACTTGTTTTGGTTTTGACAACCTCTCTGGCGCAGTGGTTAGCGTATTCCGGGGTTCAAATCCCGGCTGGGGACAAAAAAAACTCCAGGTCTTGGATGTTTACACGTTTATGATGTCGCTGTTTCTGGTTCCCACGACACAGGGTATCCTAGTGTGGGGCCAGAAGCATTTTATGTGCTTGTATGTATTATGTGCATTATGTTGTCGCTAAGCCAAGTCGGAGGCCTTATGGCGGCGTGAAGGCTTCTGACAGTAAGACCAGCCACTAGTCTTACAAGCCTCCACCAATCCGGACTTGGCCCTCGTGGTATTGAGTATGGCCTATACCTTCCTCAGGGAAGAGACCCGTGCCCCACTGTTTGAATATAATGGGTTGATGATTGTAATGATGTATATGTTTGTGTTTATGTTTATTGTGGGCCAATTTGCTCACTGTAACAATGGTATTTAAATTGTTCTTTCCAAGGTCATAACGCAACCGATTACACCAATTGTTTGTATTGAAGAAAAGACGAGTTGAATTAAATGTCCCCTTAATTTCGGAAGCAAATACAGCTGCCAAAGAATACGCGTTCACACATCGTAAGGTATCACACAGTCACTGTTCTTCTCGCAAAGGAGACATATCGAACGCGTGGAGCGTCGGGCGATAATTTAAACGCATCTTTACTCAAAACATTGCGTCAACATTTTTTTGGTGAGAAGCATCACTGGCTTTAACACTTGGTTACATATCGATGGCGCTAATTGGATGGAAAATAATATTTTGAGGGAGCAGATATTGCGTATGCCTCTGCCGCATTTTGAACTCGGCAATATATTGATGCCTGTGAAATGAAAAGCGGGCGATTATAAAAATTTTCAGCGATTATACTCGTACAGACTATCTATTATACAAAATGTTTGTGTCACCACTCACAGTATTAGTGCGCATACTCCTCCGAAACGACTTGACGGATTTTGATGAAATTTTATATGTATATTTGGCAGGTCTGAGAATAGATTGTTATATATTTTTCATACCCCTAAATAGTAAAGATGGTCCACCAAAAGCATTTTATCTGGCAAAACAACGTTTCCCGGGTCAGCTAGTAATTATATGAAAATCTCGTTTCACATAGTGTTTCTTATCGAGCCCCTTCGAAACTCTGCAGCGATTTTATTTATTTAGTAGTTCTAAGCATGGGTCGTAGACTACTTAAATATAGCAGAGCAATCTTTGCCTGGTCAAAGCTAGCCTAGTAAAAATATGTATTAGCACCTTTGTTTGTTGTAAGACGCACAACTAAAGTAATGTCCCAACATCCAGGAGACCATACGTGAGGGATTTGAAACGAAGTTTCTTTATTCGATCTAATATCCACCTACGGTATCTGTGACGCTTTTTATATTGCAAGTCCAGGTATTCCTCGGACGTACTTAAATTAGTACCAGTTTGTTTTCCTTGAGACGGCATACAGTTTCTTTTTATTGGCATACTTTAAAACGTGACGGCCAAGAACTATGACAAAAAATTCGGTCCCAAATCTTAGGTATTTTTTACGCTGAAGATATAAATGCTCCAGACAAAATCACTTGCTTTTATAGTGTAAGTAAAAGTACGTTTAAGTGGAGTTTAATTGTCATAAAATTCATATTTACTATGGAGCAACCTATGGAAGCACTATCATAATATCAACTCAATGAAAGATTTATCTTTCAGAGGCAGAATAATTAGGACAATTTTCTTCGAATAAAAGAAGTTTGTCATCATTGTACCACAACGCGGTTCATCATAGTGTACCACACCGTGGTCTGTGAAACGTCACAGGGGGTATCACGGGGTATCTTTTGGCACTGACTGTAATTTAGCGCTGAAGGCTTGCCCATCACAGCATACTGCTAACTGACCTTTATTTTCCTTCTGAATATTGTATGTTTTACTTTTGAATATTTTTTGTTATTGTGGAGCGTGTACTGTTTTTTTAATATTTGTTTCTTCTTCTTTCATAATGTTTTACCTATAATAAAACTCGAAGGCCGAATACAATCCATTTTTTCATCCCAAATTGAGGTGAGAGAAATGCCAAATTGGCGTGCGACGTCATCGTATCATGAGCGAGCGTGCCGTCAAAAATATGATGAGTCATTTTGTATCGGAGCTTTGAGCAGGCAGCTTTTCTTTTCTGTAACATCTTTCTTACAAATTGTGTTAAGCGGTTTTGTTTCCAAGACGTGAGTCGTCGCTTCTAACAAAGAAAATAAAGAATCATCGTTGACAAAAATAAAATTATACACGTCACTTAAGGCGCTTAGCAGGCAATGGTGTTGGCTAAAAATGTCTCTCAATCCTTGTGTCCTTTTCTATGCAGCAATTGTGGCTAGTTCCCAGATTTTAAAATTAAAACTACACCACAATACCACTTTGATATTAAAGTGATACTTAATTAAAGTTTCGCTATCTGCGAGCTTAATACAAGAATAAAGGAAAACATAAATAGGTAAAAGAGTCGCTCGTAACCCCGGCTGCCTGAGTGATCGTAAACAATCACGAACGTTAAGGAACTAGGGCGCGTTTAGTGCATGGATGGGTGACCGTCTATGACTAATGCTAGAGGCATTTTTTGCAAGGCACGTTAAGCAGTTGGTGCCGGCTGCAGTCGACAGATTGCAGTCGTTAAGCCAAGTCAGAGGCCTTAGGGCGGCTTGAAAACTTATGACAGTAAGACCAGCCACTAGTCTTACAAGCCTCCACCGATCCAGACTTGGCCCCCGTGGTGGAGTATGGCCTATGCCTACCTCAAGCAAGTGAAAGGAATTTTATTTTAATGTTTTATATCTATCGCTATAGACATAACCTAAAACCTGATACGGACAAAATATTACCTATAACATAACTAAAATTTACGCCTAATATTATACTATTCAATAGTATAGGAATCAAGATGTTTACATATCAACGCACAAAAAAGTAATCTTATAACAGTTCCTTTTTTTTCCCCCGTTTCCTGGTGGTTATACTAATTTATCATATCAGTATGACTACGAAGATATACATGTCCTCCTGGTAATACTCACGTTTCTGAACATTCTGTAGAGGGAAAATCAAACGCCAGCACATAAAACTATAAGTAAATACTACTTAATAATAGAAGTAAAAGTATTTACTACTTTCTTTATTTACACAGAAAATAATTTATATCATGCAGGAGGAAGGGAAAATCTTTTTTCTAAAAATATCGTGTTACAGTATGACCAGAAGGACATGTATATCCTCGTAGTCATACTGATATGACATATTAGTATGACCACCAAGAAACGGCGTTTTTTTCGTTTTTCCAGGCACGGAACCTTTATGACGAATCAAGGTGTTAGAAATCTAAAATTATCTGTTAATTTAAAAATAACTCGTTGATTTGTCGTCAAAACAATTCACAATTTTGCGAACATTAATTAACTAACGCGTACCTTGACCAGTTTCTGGTTGTTTTTCTGATAGCGCATTACTCACAAAGACACTTAAGTGTGCCAAGAAACACTCCATTATCTCAGCACTTGTGACTCCAATATTATTTTTTACCCATCATGTCTCACGTGAATGGGACAATAAAGTGTCTTTGAAATATATTTTTACAAAAAAAACTTGTAGCTAAATAGAACATAAACATTTACACACAGGCACATACATTGCTTTTGGTCCCAAACCAGGATACTCTGTGTCTTAGAAACCAGAAACCGCAACATCACAAACATGTAAACATACAAGACCTGGGTTTTTTTTATTTGTTGGTGGAGGCTTAGGGAAATAGACTTAATGGACCGACTGGACATTCCGGTAATAAGAGGTTCAGTGCTGAGAGGGTTGATGTCAGCTGGTTCTCCAGCGGCTTTATTTACACTAATATTCTCTTTCTATCAGCCATACCTTAACACGTAGTACTATAACGGCCCGATGATTGAGACATAACACGTGTTGGACACGGAATATTCGTAAATAACATTCTCAATTCGTAAGAAACCGTCGCCATCGCCTTTGACGTCTCATAGGAAAGTTTTAACGCTTGTGACGTCAAATTGTTGAATTTCTCGGCGCGACGGCTATTCTGAAAATGTGATCACCTCCCCGTTTTATTCGTCAAAACAAGACGAAAATGGCTCGCCGAGAATAGACGTTATCTTCATACCAGACGCTATTCCTTACTCCGTGACAGGGAAGGTCTGGGAACTAATTCGTGGCCACCTTGAAGATTACTTTGCAAAACTGTCCAATGCTCTTGAAAGAAACAGCGTATTTTTTGTACACTGCTTGGCTTGTTATGATAGGATCTTAGGTCAATTCTCAGCGTTCTATAATTTTTTACATACATAAATAATTACTTACATAAACTCTCGCCTGTATCCCAGAGGGGCAGGCAGATACGAGGGACAGCCAGTTGTCACGATCCACGGTTGCCACGGTCGAAGTATGTCCGTCTGGGGCGTCTCTTACCAGCCCTTCCTCCCACAGTTGCGCGATATTTTTGTTAACGTTGTAACAATAAAAACACATTAGACACCCAGGTTTCCTCACAGTATCTTCTTTTACCGTTGACAGTGGTATTGCTATCTAACTTACATACATGAAAATGTAATTGTTACATGCTAAAATAACACAAGGCATGCATGCGTAGTACGACGAAGACGCTAGTCGCGCATTCTAAATGTCGAACTTCGTCATTATCATCATCATCATCATCATCTTCATCATCAGCCCACCGCTGCCCACTGCTGGGTATAGGCGTTTCCCCCAAATGACATTTCACACGGTCTCTCGCCACTCGCATCCACGGACCTACCGCCGATAATAAATATTTACTTCGTAGATAATAACTATTTATTAGCTATTAGCAAGACGACCTCTGAAGCGCAGCGGTTAGATCATCCGCCTACCATGCGAGTAGTCCCGGGTTCGAACCCCGGCTGGGGACAAAAAAAATCCCCAGGTCTTGGGTGTTTACATGTTTGTTTTGTCACTGTTTCTGGTTCCCACGACACAGGATATCCTAGTGTGGGGCCAGCAGCAATTTATGTGCATGTATTTAAATGTTTATTTAATAATAACTTAAAAAATAAAAAAACACAAACACTAATACTAATTAAAAATTCTTTATGCACCTACTAGGAGGGCTAGGAGGGGTAAATTTCAAATACCTATACAGAGTGAATAATAAAATTATTTTGCTAAAACGAAAATTAGCAATTGACTGCCTCTAAGGTAGAGTCATTCATCATCATCATCATTCAGCCACAAGAAGTCCACTGCCGGACAAAGGCCTCCTCCATGGATTTCCAAAAAGACCGGTTGGAAGCGGCTCGCATCCAGCGTCTCCCTGCCACCTGGATGAGATAGTCCGTCCATCTTGTGGCTGGTCGTCCTACGCTGCGCTTGCCGATGTGTGGTCTCCATTCGAGAACTTTTCGGCCCCATCGGCCATCAGTTCTGCGTGCTATGTGCCCCGCCCACTGCCGAGCCATCAAGTCTTAGCTACCAAGAAAAAAGTAGTGGGTTTGATTTCCACTCGGGCCGTCCTGTATTTGTACAATTAGCCTCGGGGTTTTCTACTTATATACGTCCCACTGTAGGGTAGTAGCTTGGGCTTACTTAACACGCGTGTTTCCTTCACATTTATACAGGGTGTTGACTTGTACAGTTAAATCCAATTCAGGCGTGGTTATTGACATGATACTGAAGCAAAAAAAAAAAAATTTTTTTTTTAGTGAAAATCACCTAAAATCCCCGTTTTTGCGGCCGGCGGCGAGCGCGCGGGCGCACTCTCCCGCCCAGCCCCGCGAAACCCCCGCCATAGAAGCTAAGCCATATAAATTTATAATTTTTAGGTGATTGTCACAAAAGAGCGGTGGTGGCGTAGTGGGGTTGACCCTTGCTTCTCGATCATGAGGATCTGAGTTCGAACCACGCATGTACCAATGGCTTTTAGTTACGTACATTTGTTTGTTTGTACAGCAACACCATTCGCTGATCAATAATTGTGCCCGGATAACGGCGACAGGCTTGCCACTTGCCACGTTTGGGACCTGATAAACTCGGCAAAACGTGGGCCCAGTTCTAGTGATTGGTGTCTCTGCCTACCCCTTCGGGGTTAACGGGCGTGAGTTTATTTATTTTTTTATTTTTATTTGTCACAAAAAATAAATTATTTAAATTTTTTTTGCTTCAGTATCATGTAAAGAACCACCCCTGAGTCGGATTTAACTGTACAAATCAACACCCTGTATTGCTACCGTAACTTCACAAATGTACGTAGCTGAGAAGAGAAAGTCATAGGTAAATGTCGGGATTCTAACCTACGATGGCCAAAATGCTACTAAGCATTAATCAGTTGCGTTATGCAAATTCTCCGCCAAAATTGGCTATGGCCCGGTTACTGAGTTGACAATTTTCACTAGGTAAATACTTAACTGTGGTGCGGCCTCGTCAA
The DNA here is from genome assembly GCA_947310845.1 of Yponomeuta plumbellus. Classification (NCBI taxonomy): domain Eukaryota; kingdom Metazoa; phylum Arthropoda; class Insecta; order Lepidoptera; family Yponomeutidae; genus Yponomeuta; species Yponomeuta plumbellus. The sequence goes on from OX371203.1 coordinate 3,558,463, forward strand.
ATTTCTCAGAAAAGAGCGTGACAGAACGGTGAAAATTCTCAACTCAGAAACCGGCCGTGTATCAGCCACTTGAGAGCACATCCGCGTCACTCTGAATACTCTGAATAGTCAGATCCTAGATGCTGTTGCCGAATACGGTCGGGATTCATATTATACATGGTGTCCCAAAAAATAGTGTCAAGCGGAAGCCCAGATATATACAGAGCACCCCTAGGGGTACCCGAATCACCCTCACAATGTTGCGCAATTTTTTGTTGTTTACGAGTCATCAAACATTTTAACAATTCATAATTTTTAACTAACTTTGCGATCCTTCATTTTTTATGGCGCTATTGTATCAGATTGACCCACAATTGAGCTTGTGTCTGCAAGGCACACTATTCACCTATTTTGAAAAAAAAAAACAAAGCATGTATGTTAATAATTCATGGCTCTGTGGCCAATAATGTGGCTTGGCCACAGAGCCTGTGGCTTGTAGGTCAAGGTGGGACAAAAATACGAAAAAAAAATTATAACTCGAAAACTACAAAAATCGTGGGGGTGATTCGGGTACCGCTAGGGGTGCTATATCTCTGGACTTCCGATTGACCTATTTTTTGGGATGCCCTGTATATAGTTGCGTTATGACCTTGAGAAGAACAGCTACAAACCATTGTTATGGCGCGCCGATCGGCCCACCACAAATTCAACAGGTCAAGTACGCCTTTGTACGAAAATACTTTCGATCCAGTGAAGAATTTCATGATAAATAAAGCCGGATACGCTTACTTAATTTTGAGCAACCGACGTTGCGAGCTCCATCTCTACTCACCGAGAGAAAGCTCTGCAAATCAGAGAGAAACCTGGTCGAACTCTTCCGACAAAAAGTCAATCAACTGTACAAGAATACAATTAATAATATTACGTTGCCTTAGTAGTGAAGGGAGCTATTCCACACTTGAGTGGTTTCGAGTTGAAATTTATTGAAAAAAATAGGTGCCTGGAAAAAAATATTATTTTATTGTACCTCCTCTATATGTTCAGATTTTCACATTAATTGTGGTACATATTTGTATGACACCAATAAGTTGTGGTGAACAAATTCATGGCGCTCAAATTAAAATCACTGCTGGATTTTTTCTTCCTCTTTCCATTTAACCACTTTCACATCTGAATAAAAAAGAAACTGCTATAGTTTTTACTTAGATCTCTTTACCAACACAATCTCCATTTAACGCAGAGTAGGGTGGTGTTCATAACTCAATACAGTCAAAAGTGTTGCATAGCTCACCACTAAGGCAATTAATAAAAATATTCAGAAGCCGCCGACACCACTGCGTCCTTCTTACCTGCAGAAAACCCTCGCGCGTCTTCCAAATATCACTGCATCGCCCTCAACACCAAACCCATCTATTTATACACATCCACCGAGCGGATACGAAGAAGTGAGATCACGACGGTTTTAGCCCGTTGCGTCACAAGCTGGGAACCGGGGAATGAGTCTACCAAATGCCTGTTTGTTTTGTAGAGTGATATTGGCAAGATAATTGCTGTTTTATCGACACTTTTCTCTGTTTTTTTAGTAGGTCTTGCTCCTTTCTGTGTCTCTCCTCTAATGGAGGCCGGCCGGACTGCCGGCTGAGATCGGACGATCTCAGAATTTGTCTTAAATTCTTGTCTAAGCGAAGCAGATCTTCGTATCTATTTATATATTCTATCGTACGATTCGTACGATTACTTATCATTCAGTTTTCAGCCAGAATTAATTTAAATTTAAAATAACTCCATGAGTTTTTTTTTTCGAAACACAAACAAAACAATTTTTCTTAAAATACTCCTAAAACACTCACTAAAATAGTTTGTGGTGGATATCTTCCAAGAAAAAGACTTAATGACGGATTAAATACTAATGACACTTTTAGAATACACCTCGGGCTCTAATGTAGGCTTCGGTTTTCGCCGAAAGCACACGAGTGTAATAGTACTTCCTCCTCTATATAAAACTTTTCTTCACTATTTTGAAACGTTATGTAAAGTTATAAATAACAATACAAAAGAAACCTTAAATTATTGCAATATAATCGGTTTCCAATATAGTAGCCGAGGTCGTGCGTGTGTGACGTAGTTTAAATATGAAATGTTCCATTTGAAAATAGAATTTCATTTGTTATTCACATTTGATTGTTTTTACAAATCATTTCGATTCACACTTGCAGTTATGTCGCATCTAAGAAAGGAGTCTGCATTACAAACACGTGCAATCGTCTTAGCTATTTTAATGGATAAATCACGTCAATGATAATTATTAATTAATAACATAAGTGAACATAAAGAAACGGATCTTTGAGTAAAAGTGCTTTAACTTGACCAATTGAAATAATCATTTAAGATTTCATTGTTTTCCTTTCATTTAATTTATGAAGTTTGTTAGAGAGATTTCATCCTTATTGACCCTAATTGACCCTAACGATCGATGCAATAAAAGTACAGAGTGCAACTTTCACAGATTTTAGTCTATTTGATTACCGGGTGAGGCAAGCGAATTATTAAAAATCTTTGAATGCAGTTTTCTTTCTTTTAAAAAATAAAGGAATGTTTTCTTTGAGTAAAATTTTCTATCTACAGTATTAAGAGTACTTTCCTTTTAGGTGGCATTACAAAATTCCACCCCATATAAAACCGATAATCTCTAAGGAATGCTTTAAAGTTATCGTGTTTTTATAAATATGACCAAAACTCCTTTAAAATATTTCTATAGTTCAGGAATTGTTAATTTTAACACAAATAGCTATCTTTTTTGAGATTCAAGCTCAAAAAAGGGCTCGGCGAGAAATATGTTGAAATAAACAATTTCATGATAAAAAAACAACTGCATGACTCGGAACAAACCCTCAATACACTTTGTACATTCGCTCGGAAAGTTTGCTTTTCATAAACATGAAGGAATCAGCTTCCGCCGAGGGCTCTCCGTAAATTCGCAAACATTCCAGTTTATATTGAGATGAACGGATTGAATTTCCTACAGATGTTTACCTTCCATAAGGTAAGCAAAGCTACTCAGGATAAAATAAGTACAGGCTTTTATTTTTGGGGCCTGATACAAATTGTTAGTAACGCCCTTGCCAAACATTGTTGGTTTGACGTAGGTAAGTCTCATTATCTTATCTCACTACGAAATAAAACCAAGCTCTAATAAAAATCAAGTCTTTTCCATTAACTCATAAAGGGTTTTTTTCCTTAAGACGACATCAATAAACGCAGTAGAAATCAAGCTCTTTCTTTCAGCCGCACGCCGCGAAATATTAACCAGAAAACACTAAAGTTAATGATAATATCGTCTATCGAGACAATACTGGATTTCAAAATTTACTATACTCGACTAATTGGCAATCAAAGTTTTTATATTTTAGGGCAGTAATGGTTTTTAGTAATTAAAAAATAAATACATATAATTAGTGTTCGAGATATTCGTATACTGCAGTAGATTGCAGCGGTCTAGAGCAGTCTATTTGGAAACTTTTGGTGTAAAAAAACTGAATTTTCAAAATGTTTGATATCTTTCAGTACTATCTCCGATAGACGATACCGAATGTACTTAATTTTAATTAATTTAGTCTTAAAACGTCTCCGTCAAATCGCTCTGTCCGTGGCCACAACTTTATCCCCTACCCAGGTATGCCTTCTGTAAGGATCTGAGTCTCACAGCTAGCCATTCATTTTGGAACTATTAAACTAAACATTTCAACCCACAAGACATTACTTTTTATATAAGATAAGTTCCATATTTTTTGTCCACACGTTTTTATTTGCAGAGACTATAAAATAAAACACACCTGAAAAAAACCTACCTGCATTATGCATGAAAAATGCCTGATTTCTCGCCAGTTACGCAGTATGGGTTGGAATGTTTCATCGTAACAAGGTACAATTTTGTTTGTTTAATCAGTTGCGTTATGACTTTGAAAAGAACAATTAAAAACTATTGTAATGGTAAGCCAATCAGCTCACCAAAAATTCTACACGTTAATCAATAATGCATTATCAATATTCTTTTTTCTTTCATAGATACCTAGCCACAAAGCGAACGCAAGATGGAGCAGTTCGAGTCACTACTGACATGTTGCGTGTGCCTAGATAGGTACCGCAACCCGAAGCTGTTGCCATGCCAACACAGCTTCTGCATGGAACCTTGCATGGACGGCTTGGTCGACTATGTTAGGCGACAGGTAAATATGACCTTAATTGCTATAGTTATACTGGCCAAAGTTAGGTACGGAGTGGATGACAAATTCTGATCGAAATCCACGCCAGAAAATCGTCATGAACGACTAACTTTCAATCGTGCAATCAATTGTAACCTTGCACATATAAAAAAATATTTACACGAAAGCTCCCGTTAAAACATTACCAAATTGAAATTAATGACTAGGTACTTTATACAACATTCTTTCAATCCTCAGGTAAAATGTCCAGAATGCCGAGCCGAACACCGAATCCCCTACCAAGGGGTGCAAGGATTTCCTACCAACGTGACCCTCCAGCGGTTCCTGGAACTCCACCAGCAAATAGCCGGCGAACTTCCAGACCCAACAGCTGGACAGGTCATGGAACGCTGCAACGTATGCTCAGAAAAGGCTTACTGCGGTCCGTGTGCCCACTGCGACAAAAAAGTCTGCGAAGACTGCAAATCTGCTCACATGGAGGTCCTAAGAAGAGAAATCGCAAGGATCAACAACCAGATTAGAAGGGGTGTCAATCGACTGCAAGATATTCTTGCCATAGTGGAAAGAAACACGACAAATTTACAAACTAACTGTGCATCAGTCGCTGGGGAGGTTGACGAAATCCACAAACGTCTCTCTAAAGCTCTGAAGGACAGGACAGACTTCCTAAGGAACGAAATCGATAGGTATCTAGCGACTGAGTTGAGAAATCTCACTCATTTGAAAGATAATTTAGAGTTAGAGTTAACTAATATTCAAAGCAACTGTGATCTTGCTGATAAATATATGAACGACGACGTCGACTGGGAGGACACGGAGCTGGTTGACACGAAAGAGATCTTCCTAAAAACTGTTGAGTTCTTGAGGAACTTCGATTATGAGGCCGGTGATTATAACCGTAGGATACGGTTCATCATGACTCATGATCCTAACCAACTCGTCTTGCACGTAGCCAGTTACGGAGAGCTCAATATGAACAATCCCGTCCTTGGCTACTCGGCAGGGCTAGGCCTTCAACCTAGCCAAGGTCTTACCAGGTCTAAAAGCGATCACCGTCTTGCTACACAATTCCGCCAGCAAGAAGAAGCCAAAGGCTACACCGAAAACGATGAACCCGTTTTAGGTGGTCGCAAATTTGGAGAACGTAGGCCACCGCCTCCAGAAAAACCTGCACGAGACTACGGAGCTACTGAGGACTACAGCGGATACGAATCAGAACACAGGCCCTCGCGCCGTTTCCGTTCTCGTTTTGTAAAGAGCCACCAAACGGACTACGACTCCGATTCGGAACAAACAGCCCGCGCAGCGAAAGAAGAACAAGCGCATAAGGAAAAAGCCAAGGTTACTGACACTGAGGACGCTACTCGGGGGCCTCTGAGTGGCATATTCAGACTCAGCGATTGTCCTCGCGTGATGCAGAGGATAATGGACGTTGACAGCGGGAAAAAGAAGGAGAAAAAAGAACCTCCGCCACCGCCAAAGCCTGTACAGCCTGCGCCAACCCCACAGCGCCGTCAACCGCAACCACAAAGGCAGCAAAGTGAAGACGACGAGATATCACGTTTGAAAAGACAGAATAAAGCTGGAGCAGCATCTTCCCAAGAGCCGGAGCGAAGTATGCCACGTGAGGAAGAGAGAAGTGCGGCCCGCAAACCACCGACACCCGCTCGGGAGGTGAGTTGGGAAGGGTGGGACGAAGAAACAGATTGATCTACCGAAGACACTTCATCATCAAACAACTACTAATAAGAAACGCGCGACGACTAACGGCATTCCATTAAGATACACTCCACGTTAACATTTTTTTAACTACACTACAAACGACACATGCGAATTCTGCAATCAAATTGAAATAACCTTCGAAATGTTACGAAAACATGTTAAATTAATCTTCTCAGGCATCCAGCGATGGGGAATCCGACGATGAGTCTGTCTCTGTGCAACGTACGCGGAAGAATGTACCAACGACACCGAAACCCACAGCTACAGTCAGAAGACCGTCTGCATCCAACGAATCACCCGCGCACCGGCCCGCCGCGCGCGCCGCCAGCACAGAATCGAGTGCATCAACTGAAAGCTCGGGCTCGGCGGTCAAACACACAGGTGCGATACTGTCCATCGCTGAATTGAAAGCCAAATACAGCCCAGCCGAGCCCAAACCAAAACTCAGCGTTTCCTTTTCAGCCACCAACGATAGACCCGCCACTACGAATGGAACGTCTGGGGCAGCTCGGGTGCAAAGCCGTTTTATTGGCTCACAGCGGCCGGCTCCAGCTCCCGCTCCGCCTGAGCCTGCTGCCGAGGACTCCGATACTAGCTCCGAGGAAGAAACTGATTCTTCTGAAGAGAGTGAAGAGGAGCCTGCATCTCAAAGGAAGCCCGAGAGCCAAGCGATGGCTCGCAGCGACATAGGACCTTTACTAGCACGCAGTACCAATGCTAGGAATGACGCTCAAGACAACAAAAACACTAAAGAATCGCCAGCCACAACTCGACTGAGACAGCGTCAAGCATCAACCACAGAAGAGGAATCGCCGTCACGATACGGCACCACCAGTGGCTCGGCCTATAGCAACCGCTACGGCAGCAAGCCCAAAGACGACGAAATGAATTCTTCAATCGATGACGACTCCAAGTACCCGACAGCCCGCTCCAGATACTTGGCTATGAAAGAGCGACGCAACCGTCTGGCCAGAAGCAAAAGCAGTCACACAGGCTTCGGGATCGGAGACGACGACGACCACGAAGACCCTGTATCTCCAACCACTGCTTCACCATCAGCATACTTAGCATCCAAATATGGGTCCGGTACTGCTGGCACTGAGTTGTCGCGCAGCCGTTCCTCCCATGCTTTGAAGTCCAGAGAGAGCTCTCCGGAAAGACCACCACCTGGAGAGAAGGACGGTGCAGCCCTGAGTTCATGGGCTCGATACTTGAAGAACAAATACGGTTCACGAGGCAAGGAGCGCGATACTGGGACCAGCTCGTCGAGCACGTCCCGTCGCTTGTCTCTCGGGTTGCCTTTGCGCTCAGCAAACGAGCTTGCCAGTTCTGATGACGATTCAAAAAACGCGGCAGGCTCCCCCATCTCCCCTACGGCGGCTACAGCAGCGGTAGCAGGTTAGGATGAAATGGAGCGTGTGAAGCTGTAAATAGTGCTTAATTTACCGTAATTTTAATTATATAATACATGTTCCGAAGCGTATGGTTACTTCATTAGAGTAGTTCAATAGCGTAAAGATATTTCACATACGTGTAAATAATTTAATTTACATGTAGACTAAAATACATTAAAATTCATTCCTCATTACAGCAAAAATCACATGTTAAAATTATGTCAAAAGACTTCAAATGATTGCTGAGTGTAGTTTAAGAAAAAAATATGCAAAAACATTCACCTCAAACACTTCTTGCATTATTTTCATCGTTCAAACACTCCAAACTAATGTCATCCAACGTTTAGTGTCGACATCCAGGCAGCTGCAGTAATAATCTACCATATCAAAACCATACGTTTCGGAATTGCGAAGTGTTACTACAAAATACGATTTATGTCGATATATCGGCGATAACAAGGGAACACTAATGTTGTGAATGAGTCTACGGTGACTATGTAAACAAACATTACTGCCTCAACAATTCGCATTTCAAAGTAGCACAATCTATCCCCTCACTACTTCTCTTATCTAACGAGTCCCCAAAACTCCAGGTTTCGCAGCAGCCGGTTCCTCCCCTAGGAGCCAGTATCTGCAGAAACGCCGTCTACAGTTCAGCGTGGGGAGTCGGGGGAGCGAACCCGGATGCTTCACTTGGCCTCGTGGCATCGCTGTCGGCCCAGACAATACTATGGTCGTGGCTGATTCTTCCAACCATCGAGTGCAAGTGAGTTTAATTGTCCTTAGCTATTAATAGATGAGCACTTTCCAATTACCAAAATTGTAAACTTCATTTTTTTATTGTTTTTTCTTAAATTGTTTAAAATTGTGTTTTTTTTGGTAATAAACTATTTCTATTCTATTCTATTCTAATTCCCTAAGATTTTGTATCTAGTTGAAGACGGACACGTCACATCTACAGAATAACTGATAAATTGATGATGTAAAAAAGTTCTCGTGTGAGATAAACTGAATGCATATTTCTGGTGGACAACAAGAGGTTAGTCAAGGATACAAAGTTAGCGTACATAGGAGAGACTAATGTCAAACAGAGGATGGAAGTGAACTGATACATTTGAAAGTCTTCTTGTGATACTTTCATGTTCTGCGTTGCCTGTAATAATATAAAATAATTTGGTAGGTCTTGTAAATCCATTTCGCTACTTTAATCACATATTAGCATCATATACAAGGAAGAAAACTTAATGAAAGAGAAGATAAGATATTAGAATCAGTCTCTAAGGTTTCTCGCAAAAGACGGATCGTTCGTTTGATTGTTTAATTCTGGTGTTCCCGTCATGAAGGACTTTAATCTGGTGTCTGTTCAATAGTTGCTAAGCAACTATGTGTGTTAGTAATTTGAGTATGTGCCCAGTTTTTCTATTTTCCGAGGTTTAGCATTTACAATTCTTTAAGTCGCTTTGGTCTTTTGAATTCAATTTGATCTATTAAAAACGCTTCTTTCTTACTTTCATTGTTGAAATTGTCAACTGTTGTGTACTGTGTATTTTATTGGTATATATGTTCCGAAATAAATTTATTTTATTTATTACCCTCTTTCTCTCTCACCAGGTTTTCGACTCAAACGGTATATTCGTGAAAGAGTTTGGCGGCTACGGCAGCGGTGAAGGAGAGTTCGACTGCCTTGCCGGAGTCGCCGTCAACCGGATCGGCCAGTACATTATTGCTGATCGGTACAACCATCGTATACAGGTAAGAGCACGTTGCTTATGATACACCAACTAAGAAATCATTGAATTTCGTACTGAATTCTGCCCGCTGTATTTCCGACACTAGTTTATCGAACTTGCGCTAAAATTTATTTGCATTTATTTATTTATTTGTCGGCGGAAGGTCCGTGGATGCGAATGGCAAGAGACCGTGTGAGAAACCCAGCAGTGGGCAGCGGTGGGCTGATGATGATGATGATTTATTTGGCCAGAATATGTTTTGAGTTTCTAATGCGCTCTGAAGTTTCAATACGTTTTATGCTATTGTTCATAAATTGTAGTAAGCCTAAAAAGTATTCTCAAACGGTAATCAAGGACATTGCCTATGTGCCAAATAGCTATGAGTTTAATCCTTTGGGAGATTAAACTCCAGGGCCTCGATTCTGTCAGTGCATTGTAGTGCGATGACAGACACACGTTCAGGTCACGTGACGTGTTTCTTCATACCATTGACGCCTAGATTGTTTGATTTGTTTGCGAGCGTAGACTTGAAGCGGCAATGAGAGAAATTTCCATGTTCATGCAGTTGTCTTTGCAAAATTTACAGAATCTTTATCCAGGCCATTTACACCCTAATTAATATAAACTTCCAAACAACACATTCGCTTGACCTGATCCCAAACTAGGACACCTGAGCCGTAGCAACCAGGCAAGAACATCACAAACATGGAAACACACCCAGACTTTGTACGGTTTCTGTCTTGGTAGTTAGCACCTTCCTTGATGCCTTCCTTCCTTCATGATTACTAGCTAACCCGGCAAATGTTCTTTTAGCCTATGACCTACTCTCAGATCAAGCCATATACACGTCACGTTAATAAAAATCGGTGAAGCCGCCGGAGGCGTTTGAATACTACATATAATACTGTGTCACGAGATTTTTATATGGGTAATAGATTTGTCAAAGAAAATCCCTACCTATGCTAGATATTTAAGTATCTGGGACATATTTTTGAAGATTCACATCTTAAAACTAAATTTAGGAAGGTTTACTCAGCACATATAACAACCTCCCATCTTCCGGCCTGTCTGGATGTTTTCCAAGTTATGTTCTCTGGTATGTCACAGGGTATTCTTAGATTTCTTTGAGAAAAGCTTTGTTCCCTATAGTGTGATGTTGAGCTACTTACTTATACTCGTATGGGTGACACGTTGAGCTACGTATATTTCATTTAAGAAGGCGGCGAAAAGTTTAACCTGAACCCACCTTAGCTGTTTTACATTATGAATACGCAAATTTCGCATAAGCTCTTGAACCAGTTACTATTCGTTTTAATACTAGAACAGTGGGTCTTTATTTGCGACTAGAACTAAATGCAACATTTTTGACTTTATTCCGCATACACTGACTTTTTGACTGAGTCCGACCAGGTTTCGCTCTGATTCGCAAAGCTTAATCATGGTGAGCAGAGACGGAGCTCGCGTCGTCGGTTGATCGTCTCACACATCTCACACGTCAGTGAGATCATGATTAAGCTCTGCGAATCGGAGCGAAACCTTGTCGGACTTGTCGATCTAAAAGTTTACAATGTGTTATATTACGAAAGTTTTAGTTAAAAAATACCTCTATTTTGGTAGTCAACCGTGTTCACCGCTACATCAACGAGGCAGTCTATGTCCTCTATCTTCTTTATCCCCGATTTCTGAAACGCTAACAGTCTGTTTACTACTGTTAACAGCTGTCAGTTGTTTTTTTTTATGCACTTTTGCCAACTGACAGCTGTTAAGAATAGATAAACAGACTGTTAGCGTTCGAGAAACTGGGTTAATGTATTTGTCTGATTGCTTTTATAACAGATTACTCTAGGTCCTTTGGAACCAAGGCCTCGATTTTGTTAGTACATTATAGTTCAATTACCATTAAAAGATCGGGTCACGTGACAGGTTTTTATAATTCCAATGACGCTTAGGGTCTGTTTCACAATCTGCAAAGTTCCGGATAAGCTATCCGCAACCAGGGCTGCCGTTTGTTCTAAATTTGAAGCCATAACGAAACATATAATAGGCAAATTTATTTAAATTTAGAAAAACGGCAGCCCTGGTTGCGGATAGCTTGTCAGGAAGCAGGAACTTTATTTGAACATTGTGAAACAGGGCCTTAGAATTACGAACACACGTGCACACGGTGTTAAGAAGCGGCATTGAAATGCAACCGGCGCAGTCATGCAACTGTCATTGTACTATAATGCATTAGCAGAATCAAGGCCCAGGACAAGTAACTCTGATGATAATATCGGCCATATTATCGCCTTTATGTCACTTAAATATACAAAGGGGTTTGGGTAACTTTGTATGGACGGTTGGCGTCATTTTTTTTTTGAGCGGCCATCATTTTTGTCCGTGGCCTTTTGTAATACTAATTTAACTTAACATAAATATAAAATAAGTTTAGCTGTAAGTAATATTGGACAAAAAGTTATGGCTCTTCAAAAATCAGAAAAAAAAAGTTTTATTCTGAGAAATTATGGGGCGTGCAAGCAGATTGCCCTGCGCTCGTCATAGTTTTGGAAAAGTTAATATGTCTAAAATAAATAAATAAATAAAAAACTCAAGCCTCCTCGAGGGGGTAGGCAGAGGCACCAAATCACTAGAACTGGGCCCACGTTTTACCGAGTTTATTAGGTCGCGATGCAAACGCGATTCAGAAATAACACAAATCCGACACGGTCACTCGCTTGCATCGATAAAGTCGCGATCCTGTAGCACGTTAGTAGCACGTTGGCATCGCTTCTGTAGTGCTTTGCAAATGCGACAAACGCGTATTAGACCCTTTACACAATACTACTTTTACAGGAAATCCAAACTCTCGGCTGAGACTCTCAGGTTGCTGACAAAAAGACGGAAAACCACCCAAGGGACTTCGTCAGAGAGGTCAGACCTGAAAAAGCAAATTGCGAAGATGGTACGGCGCGACCTTCGGAGCTCCAACACACGCCTCATTGAAGATGCGATAGAACAAAACCGAGGGTCCAAAGTATTCACTCAGCAGCTTAGCAGGAGCCACCTGACGAAGCTCAAAACGCACGACGGGAGGACCGTACAGTCGAAGCCGGAGATCTCCGCCAAGATAGAGGATTTCTATTGCCGATTGTACGCTGCATATGCCCCTCATTCTCGGCGAGACGACCAAGGTTCCAGAGCCACCCTGACGCGCCACTACACCGACGAACTGCCTGACATCAGTCAAGACGAGATTGTGTTAGCTCTGAGGCAGCTTAAAAATGGAAAATCCCCCGGTGAGGACGGAATAACATCAGAGCTTTTGAAAGCTGGAGGAGCCCCTGTTATACAGGAATTACAAAAGCTCCTTAACGCCGTCCTTCACAGTGGGAGAACTCCAAAGGCATGGAGCAGGAGTTTGGTGGTGCTCTTTTTAAGAAGGGTGACAAGACCCTTCTTAAAAATTACAGACCAATCTCGCTCCTTAGCCATGTCTATAAGCTGTTTTCACGAGTGATCACGAATCGTGTCGCAAGGAGACTCGACGAGTTCCAGCCACCGGAACAGGCTGAGTTTCGCGGAGGATATGGCACTATAGACCACATCCACACAGTGAGGCAGATTATACAGAAGTCTGAAGAGTATAATCAGCCCCTGTGTCTGGCCTTTGTGGACTATGAGAAGGCCTTTGACCGTGTCGAAACCTGGGCAGTTCTGGAATCCTTACAGCGATGCCAAGTAGACTCTCGTTATATCGAGGTGTTGAGTGTCCAAGTACAGGGCCAGCAGTCTAAACTTATCCAACTGCGCAGAGGAGTAAGACAGGGGGATGTTATATCCCCGAAACTGTTCACGAGCGCGTTGGAAGACATGTTTAAGACGCTGGACTGGAAAGGAAAGGACATTAACATAAACGGCGACTACATCTCGCACCTGCGATTTGCAGATGACATAGTCTTAATGGCGGAGTCGCTAGAGGAGCTAAACCAGATGCTGGCGATGATGATGATGCGACCTAGCTTCAGCCTCGCGACGTATCGGTCTTGGCATGAATTAGGATGAAACCAAAGTCATGATCAATGGCCACATTGATCCAATACCGGTCGCCGTACATGGTCACCTTCTCGAAATCGTTTCGGAATATACTTACCTCGGGCAGATTCTGCAGTTAGGTAAAAACAATTTCGAGAAGGAGGCCAAGATGAGGATCCAGCTGGGCTGGGCAGCGTTTGGGAAACTATGCCGAGTCTTCTCGTCATCCATACCGCAATGCTCGAAAACGAAAGTTTTCAACCAGTGTGTCCTACCTGTAATGACCTACGGAGCTGAGACGTGGACACTCACGATACGGCTAGTCCACCAGTTCAAAGTCGCTCAGCGAGCTATGGAGAGAGCTATGCTCGGAGTTTCTCTGAAGGATAGCATTCGTAACGAATACATCCGACAGAGAACCAAAGTAATCGATATAGCTCAGAGAATTAGCAAGCTGAAGTGGCAGTGGGCTGGCCATATCTCGCGAAGAACCGACAACTGCTGGGGTAAACGTGTTCTTGAGTGGAAACCGCGACTCGGCAAACGTAGTGTAGGACGCCCTCCAACCAGGTGGGATGACGATCTGCGAAAAACTGCAGGCAGATGCTGGATGCGGCCAGCTGAAGACAGGGCGCTATGGTGCTCATTAGGGGAGGGCTATGTCCAGCAGTGGACTAATATAGCCTGATGATGATGATGATGTGTCGATATAGTCGCGATCGGGAAAAGAATGGAGGAAGGGCCCTAGTTTACCGAAACGCGTTTGCATCGCGAAAGAAGCGCGACGGTATCGCGTTTGCATCGCGATTGAATCGTGGTTGTGTGGGCGAGGCCACACAGCTAGCGACCGCATTTCAACTGTATCGCGAACGCGCGACCGCGTCATGCAAAAAGTCGCCGTGGGCGAGGGCCCTGGTTGAGGTGACCGTAACTTATATTATAACTTAAGGTGACCCATGGTGTCGATGAATAATGCCGCATGGAATTAATCGAGAACCATTATTTCGACTAGAAATAACTTGATAATTTAGTTTTTACTTACTACAACAAAAATTATTGGATTTTACGATTGAACTTTGAACTGTAATATCTCGGCTCCGATATTATTTAGCTATATATACCCCATAATAAAAATTGTTTATTTTATTTTGCTCTGTCGTAAAATACAACTTTCATGAATGGCCGCCACAATTTAAAACGACGCCAACTTTACCCAATCCCCTTTATAAAAAATAAGAGAGTAATTATATTCTTCCAGCAGCGAGACGCTTCGCGAAAATTGTGGCTTGCCTTGCCGTTTCTTTATCAAAACATATAGACTACAAAGCCCCAGAGACGATGAGCAATAAATTAATAACTAAGTTAATTAATGACTCCCTAAATAAGCATAAGCATAATATTATAATGATAAAGGAGAGAGTGCGAGTCGACAGCTTATAGGATTAATTTAGAGCTCGCATTTTGTGAGGCTTCGCGCTGAGTTAAAGTTTAATTAATTAAAATTTATGTGAGACCCTCGTATGGCTATTGGTCGGGAATCACCCAATTGTGCTTGTTGCTTCGTTTACACTAGGGTCGTTAAGATAACAAAATAATTTCACACAAACTGAAATGAATTCCTGATCTGAGAATTGTGTAGCGAATTTATAGGGCAAGTAAGTAGGGATAAATGAATGTGAAGGAGTGAAAAAAAAGTGTTGATGAGTTTTATGTAGCCTGGATCATCATCATCATCAACTCATTATGTCCCCACCGTGGGGCACGGGTCTCCCTGGTTCCCTGAGGAAGGTATAGGGGGGCCAAGTCCGGATTGATGGGGCTTGTAAGACTAGTGGCTGGTCTTACTGTCAGAAGTTTACAAGCCGCCCTAAAGCCTGTGACTTGGCTTAACGACTGCCATCTATCGACGGTAGCCGGCACCAACTTCTTAACGTGCCTTACGAAGCACGGAACGGCTCGGAAAAATTCTGAGCGAAATTGAGCGAATGAAATTTTATAAATGTATTCGGTTAGTCTGAGAATAGGTTTTTACATATTTTTCTTACCCCTATTTGGCGAAATCACGTTCGCCGGGTCAGCTATCATTATTATACGAATGAATTAAAAGCTACTTCAAAATCAAAATCAAATATTTTATTCATAGTACTGATAGTACAAACAAAATGTTTACTTTATGAACGACAAAGTTGTTAGTTTCACAATTAATACATTACATGGAGAAGAAACTAACAAAGAAACTCCACATTTACTCTTTTCAAAACAGTTTCAGCCTAAATTACAAACTTGCAAACTTAAATAATATTCTCTTGGATATGTTGAACACTAGACACATTTAGGTATCCTCTATTTAAATTTAATTTTAAACAGTAGTTTGAGAAGACAAGGATGTCTGGGATTAAATAGTAATTTAATCCCAGACATCCTTGTCTTCTAAATAATCGTTGATATTATAATAAGCTTTTTTGCAAAGAGTGTGCTTAACAGAATCTTCTTCACAAAATAATTCGAAATTAATCGTACTTCCACGATAGGCAAACTTGATAAACGATTCTCTATTGCTCCAGGTGTTCGACCCTGCCGGCAGGTTCCTGAGGGCATTTGGCAGCCAGGGCACCGGCGACGGCAAGTTCAACTACCCGTGGGGCATCACCACTGACGCCCTCGGATTCATCTACGTGTGCGACAAGGAAAACCATAGAGTTCAGGTGAGTACCGCTGCTCATGTAACAAAGAAAACTATAAAGTCAATTATATTGGCAGGCCTATTTCACTAAGCGTGTCGGTATCGAACGCGTAAGTACATGCGGCGACCACTCCGGAGTGGCAAATAGGTAGGAATTCAGGTGCCAGAAGAGGTAAGAGATACGCGGTAGAAAGAGAGGCAACGTGTAGGTGAATATAACGTAGCTTTTTTAGCGCCGTGCGATCTGAATTGCACCTAATTGTATCGCTGCTAGAGTCCCTTTTTCTTTAATTATTTATTTTGCGGAGTGAATCTTCTGTACCTGTACTATTATATTATATTCTGTGGTAAAAGTAACAGCAGAGATGAGTTCCTACCCTCCGTACTAGTAAAAACTGTGTTAAAAAAAATGCTTGCATGGCATTGTAATGTCAGTGGCATGTGATAGCATGCTACTAACCTGAAATTTGATTGTTTCGGCACTGAGCTGTGTCTGAGTTGTATCACCAAACACACCAAATAAAACTGAAATAGGGCAAAAAATTTCAACAAAGAATATCCCTTTTCACTGGAGCTCTCTCAGACCTTAACATTTGACCCTCCCACGTTCTACACATGCCTAAATTCCTCCTCTCAACGCGGTGTGAAAAATTTTCAATGTGTAGTTAAAGAAAAATCATGCACAGGGCTTTTTCCAGGTGTGTTTATTATTATTATTCGACGACTTGTGTGGCGCAGCGGTTACCGTATCTGCCTACGATGCTAGCGGTCCCGGGTTCGAAGCCCGACTGGGTATAAAATAAACCTCAGGTCTTGGATGTTTACATGTCTTTGATATCGCTGTTTCTGGTCCCCACGACACAGGGTATCCTATAGTGTGAGGCCGTTTTTATAGTTTTTATTTTAGGAAAACTATTGGTTTATGCTGAGCTAAGGTTGAGCAGTCAGTACTTCAGGACACGAAAAGATTGTTTTGATAAAACCGTGCACAGCTACACGTTGGAAGACGGATGATGTTAATGAGAGGCAAAAGCAAACTTTTTTAATAAATAGATAGATAGATAGATAGATAAAACATTTACTTGCGCTTTGAAACACACACACATAAAACATAACACAATGATCATCATAACAATATAGAATGTAAAATAAATCATAACAATGATTCTTTCATAACATACTTTCTTTTGTTTTCTTTGTAAAAGGAAAAGACTTTTATTTCTATGTCTTTGTATTAATTTATGGAAAATGCTTCTGGTACAATAACATCTACATATATAAATGTATCGTTTTCTGACTTGTAATTATAATGCACAAATTGTTAGTTTTCTTTCAATCATCATAATCATCATTCAGCCACAAGAAGTCCACTGCTGGACATAGGCCTCCTCCATGGATTTCCAAAAAGCCCGGTTGGAAGCGGCTTGCATCCAGCGTCTTTCTGCTTCTTAGATGAGATCGTTTGTCTATCTTGTGGCTGGTTGTCCTACGCTGCGCTTGCCGATAATTATGTGGTCTCCATTCGAGCACTTTTCGGCCCCGTCCGCCACCTCACGGCCACAGCACGCAGAATTTATTTTAATTAATAAAAAATAAATACTTGGTACTTATCCTGATGACGTTATTCCGGTTTCGTAATCTCTGGTTCCTTTTTTTCGCTTCAAAACTTAGTTATAGCTGTCCAATACAAATATTCGGCCTATGCTCTCAAAATAACCTTTTGTCTTGAAAAAAAATCGCTCGTAGCCCCGGCTGCCTGAGTGATTTTAAACGATCACGAAGGTTAAGCAACATAGAGCGCGTTCAGTCCATGGATAGGTGACCGTCTGTGACTAACGCTAGTGGCACTTTTCCGAGTGGTTCCGTGCTTCGCAAGGCACGTTAAGCAGTTGGTGCCGGCTGCCGTCGATAGATCGCAGTCGTTAAGCCAAGTCAGGGGCCTTAGGGCGGCTTGAAAACTTCTGACAGTAAGACCAGCTAGTCTTAAAAGCTTCTACCAATCCGGACTTGGCCCCCGTGGTGGAATATGGCCTGTACCTTCCTCAGGGAAGAGACCCGTGCCCTTCGGTGGTGGGGACATAATGGGTTGATGATGATTTGAAAAGTGATTTTTTTTTTTAAGAATTTCCCATTAATGTTTGTTATATCTATGTTAGTTGCCAAGTAGTATAATGGACGAAGGCCTTACCCTGTAACCTGACATTCCGATTCAACAGGTACATAGGTACGTCCTCGACGGTACACCCCGTTGGCCTTCGGGTACACTCGACCTCAGCGTTTTTGTCCTAAAGACGCCTCTATTGCCACTGAGTAGAGTGCCCGCGTATAAAGGTCTAAGTTCTGTCTTTTGTACACATAGCGAGAATTGGATTGTAAATATATACTGAATTTTTTGGTTGTCGGGTGTGTGCAAGCAAGTGTGCCTGTCGGAGGAGTCAAAGAAAACTTGGCCGTCTAAGAATTAAATAAATATATAATCTATATATATAAAAGGAGAAGCTGACTGACTGACTGACTGATTGACTGACTGACTGACTGACATATCAACGCAGGGCACAAACTATAAGGGTTTAATGGGGTAAAATGGGGGTGCAAAGTTAGTAAGAAACTTTGCCGTTTTTGAAGTTATTTAAATGAAACTCAGTATGAAGAGTCTTCATTGAAATTCATGAAACACGTGTAAAATATTTTTCCGAAAATCGTCCCTTGAAGGGGTAAAAGGGGGGTGCAAAGTTAGTATGAAAGTTCTCTGATTTTCAAAGTTATCTTAATAAAAAGTGGTATTTGGGTTATAAGTTTCTTATGATGATTAAGTATATCCGGTATCCCTTTTTGTGAATTCACCCACTAAGGGGGTAAAAAAGGGTTGCAAAGTTAGTATGAAACTTGAAGTTATTTGAATGAAACTCTGTATGAAGGGTCTTCATTGAAAGTCATGAAACACGTAAAATATTTATCCGAAAATCATCCCTTAAAGGGGTAAAAGGGGGGTGCAAAGTTAGTATGAAAGCTCTCTGATTTTCAAAGTTATCTCAATAAAAAGTGGTATTTGGATTATAAGTTTCTAATGATGATTATATCCGATATCCCTTTTTGTGAATTCACGCACTAAGGGGGTAATAAGGGGGTGCAAAGTTAGTATGAAACTTGAAATTATTTGAATGGTTTCATTATGAGGGGTCTTCATTGCAAGTCATGAAACACGTGTAAAATATTTTTCTGAATCCCTTAAGGGGGTAAACGGGGTGCAAAGTAAGTATGAAAGTTCTCTCAAGGTTTTTTAAAATAAAATGTTGTATTTGGTTTATAAGTTCCTAATAATAATTATTCCGACATCTTTTTTTCAAATTCAATCTCTAAGGGGGTAAAAAAGGGGTACAAATTTAGAAGGGAGAAGTAGACTAACTTATTTACTGACATATCAGCGCAGGCTCTGAACTATAAGGGTAAGAAACTTGAAATTTTGCACAGGGGTTCCTTTTTTAAGGTACGGGGCACTAAGAAAGGATTTTTGCAAATTCACCCCCTACGGGACTAGAACGGGGGTGCAAAGTTAGTATGAACGTTTGCCGTTATTGAAGTTATTCGAATGAAATCCAGTATGAAGGTTCTTCATTGAAAGTCATGAAACTCGAGTAAAATATTTCTTGATAATCATTCCTTAAGATTCCTTAAAAGGGGGTGCAACGTTCTCTGATTTTCTAAATTATTTCAA
This sequence comes from Yponomeuta plumbellus, assembly GCA_947310845.1. Lineage (NCBI taxonomy): Eukaryota > Metazoa > Arthropoda > Insecta > Lepidoptera > Yponomeutidae > Yponomeuta > Yponomeuta plumbellus. The sequence goes on from OX371203.1 coordinate 3,577,920, forward strand.
TAAAATGTAAATTATGTAATAGATATGAATGTTAATGAGCACACAATTTTTTTGTTTTAATTATTTCACATGCGCTAAAAGTATTCGTGACTAATTTGAAAACACTTTTTTGAACTAAAGCCCACCCGGACGAAGTCGCGGGCAACAGCTAGTAATATATATTTTTGAACTAAACCTTTCGTAAGCACTACACATTGTAAAATTTTGGTCCGGACAGACGACGCTATCTCTCGTCCGATTAAAAGCCAATTAAGTTGATCCGGACCAAAAATCTAGAGTATATATCATTTTAAAGTCCGACAAATCGGGCTAGGTTACAATAAGGGCTACATAAAAAATTAACATTTACATACAGGTACATGGTTCTGGCCCCACACTATGTAAACATGTAAACATCCAAGACCTGGGTTTCCTTTTTTTTTGTCCCCAGCCGTGATTCGAGCCCGGGACCTCCCGCATGGTAGGCAGATGCACAGGCGCGTAGAGCAAGAAATAATAACTTTATTTAGCGCACGATTACAATTTGTGAAAATGCCAACGAAACACAGAAGCGCCCTCTGGCGGAACCAAAGAAAAAATGTGACAAGTTCAGAAACTATATTATTATGTTTACTTATTTTCCACACATCTTCCCCATGGGGGGCCCTATAGAGATTTCTGCTAAAATAAGCTAGCGAAGAATTGCTCAGTTAAAGCAGCAGTTAGCGGGGCACATAGCTCCGAGAACTGATAGCCGTTGAGGCGAGAAATTCTGACCTGGCGACCGCGCACCGGACGACGCAGCGTGGGCAGGCCCCCCACCTGACTACGGTGGCTTGGAAAACCTTGAGTGAGGTCTATGTCCCGGGCTGGAAACACGATTGGGGACCAAATAAAACCCCAGGTGTTGGGGTCCCCACCAGATGGTCTGACGACCTGGTTACGGTGGCTTGGAAAACCATGAGAGAGCTCTATTTCCCGGGTTCGAGGTCTTGGATGTTTACATGTTTGTGATGTCGCTGTTTTTGGTTCCCACGAAACAGGGTATCATGGGGCGGGGCCAGAAGCAATGTAGGTTTGTGCCTGTATGAAAATATTTATGTTTAAAAAAGGCGTAAAAAATGCCTTAGGATGAAATAAGAAATTTTATTGTGTCACGGACGTCTGTATAACAAATATATATTTATACATGTAGAATAGAACGTAACATTGTAATATTATCTTTTCACATCGAAAACCATACTAGGCGAGCGTGTATCATGGCTTTCCACGTCTCCCATCGAGTTGAAAAAGAAAGAAAACACATATTGTGCCGAAACATACATTAAACTTGCCGTGTACCCTTTTTTATTTTGTGAACTTGGTTTTTCTCTAAGTCTTTTATGCGTGCAATATAAAATGTTGTATATCCCCCAGGTGTTCCAATCAGACGGGACGTTCGTGGGCAAGTTTGGATCGTTCGGCTCGAAGCTGGGCCAGCTCGAGCACCCGCACTACATCGCCGTCTCGAGCACCAACCGGGTGCTCGTGTCCGACTCGAACAACCATCGTGTGCAGGTGCTTTTACTTTCTTTTTTCCAACTGCGGTGGAGCCCAAAACGAGGGTTATGTGTTTGGTTCGTGTATGAATAAATATACCACGATGTGTTGATTTCATAAAGTAACTTCCGACATAAGACCAGTTGACCAGTTTTTGAATTGAGAATTTCACTAAGTAACTACTTAACTGTGTCTCGAAAAATTTCTCAGAAAATAGCGTGACAGAAATACACTTAAATATTTACTTACTGAAATTCTTAATAGGCTATTTGACAGGTTTGTGAAAACCATCTCATATTTTTTGTTGGTGTTCATTGAGTCCTCAGAAAGTGGTAATTTTAAATTCTTTCGTGTATTACTTCTGAAAAAAGCAAACAAAACTTTTTTTTTTTACGTAGCCTCTCGTGTGTCCCACTGCTCCCAAACAAAACTTTACTTTTAAAATAAAATAATAATTTAAAATATTTTAAATAATTGGACAAAATGGCATCATGACGTCACAGTTCAGTAAACAAAACCAATGAACATAAGAACGACATGAATGACAGACGACATTTTTACTGAGCTGTGACGTCATCATTATATTCTCTCGTAAGAATGGTCAACTCTAGTAAGTAGGTTACCACAAAATAAACTCTAGTAAATATAGCTATTCTAGCAACATATAATAGTAATAGTTTAGTTAAAATAGTTCTGGAAGATTGTTATGATTATAGATCTAAGCCCTTTCAACTTACCCTATTAATAAAGAAATTATATTCACTATCAAACATTTGTCTATACAGGTGTTTGACGTGAACGGTCGAGTGCTGGCTTCATTTGGCGAGGAGGGATCCGAGGAGGGCCAGTTCAAGTTCCCCAGGTACCATTTCAAATTTAATAACACAAACATAGACAGAGATGTTCCACCCCTCCTTTTCCGCACTCATACATAATACATATACACGCACTCATACACACTGACACACATAGACTCACTCACACACACTCACTCTCTCTCTGACACACACACACACACACACACACACACAAACACACACACACACACACCCTCACACACACACACACATCCACATGAAATAAAATGCATATATTTTATTTGCTGAGCGTTATCGTGATATTTTTTTAGTAATGCCTATTTGAGGATGTCTGTTATTGGCTTCGCGAACTGTATTTTTCTTTTTCTGATCTTATTATTTGTTTACGCTGTTGATGTCCTCAATGAAATTAAATAAAAATATATGATACACTGAAAACATTTAAAAAAGCTAAAAAATTGTAATATTCATTGCATTCTACGCCAACTACACTGACCGCAAAATTTATGTAAAACGAAACGGCTTTATCGATTTTTACTTTTTCTGGAACAAGCAGACAGTGTAATATTAAACCGCAACTTATTTCTTACGAAAGCAAAGCGCTTCAATTAATTTTATTCTTTTACTCTAAGCATCGAGCCTATGTCTATAGAGCCCTACATTGTTGATTTAAAGCTTTTTATTCAAATTAATATACAGAAGTTGGTTTCTACCAAACTGCATAACAGTTTATTGGCAGATGCTCTTGGTTTTACAATTTAAATTACTCTTAAATGCTAGGTAAGTACTGTAACGATTATTTTATGAAAATACGCTTGTTTGCAATATTATTACTTTTATTTTATATTTTTTAGCCTAGCCTAGCTGGCCCTCGACTGACATCTTAACAAAAACGTAGCGATTCTCCTTCAAAATATTTAAATTCAAACAAGACGGCTGTGCCAGCCAGTTACTATAAAGAATAATCGCTACAGTACATACAATACAAAAAAGATATTTGAAGCTCTGTACACACCACCGTCTTGCTTGCTCTACGCCTAAGACTTGAGTTCGGTCAGTCACATGACAGTGCCACAAACAAGAGGTCAGTGTGCCGGGCAGAATCAAAACTAGCTAACTACATACGGTATAGTTTGATTTAACACGGCAACTACAATGGACTCAACAGAAATTCTGTAACTTGTGTAATTCGTGGTGTACATACAATAAAGAATATAAGATTAGATTAGATTAGAACTCTTTATTGTATACACCAGAAAGAGATTATACATTGGAAACCTTACATCTAAAATTTGTCGTATACAATTGGCGGTATATTATCTAGAATATTCTATCTATCTATCTAACTTTTTTTTATATGTAACTTTACAGACATTCTCACTACTTAAAGTAACATCTGCCTACCCCTTCGGGGATAACGGGCGTGAGTTTATTATATTATTATTATTTTTAAAGTAACACATTTTAACATTTAACATTTACATACAGGCACATACATTGCTTCTGGCCCCACAATAGGATACCCTGACTGTGTCGTGGGAACCAGAAACAGCGACGTCACAAACATGTAAACATCCAAGACCTGGGTTTCTCTTTTTTTTTTAGTTCCCAGCCGGGATTCGAACCCAGGACCTCTCGCATGGTAGGCAGATGCGCTAATCACTGCGCCACATAGGTCGCCAAGTAACAGGAAGATCATTTAATATTTTCCGAATGAGATATTTTCTCATACGCATAATAACTTAGAACTCTAGGTATCACCGTTTTCTGTTAGCTAACTGTTATTTCTTGTCAAGATTGTACATGTTATTGGTTTTTTATACTAATCAAAAATAAAAGACTATTACACTACCTAAATGACCAATATATTTTACCGATTTAACGATGTAAGTTCACTTATACTCTGCCAAATTCAACTTGTTCAACTGCCAAAGTCTCATCATCATCATCATCATCATCATCATCATCATCAAGATCATCAGCCCACCGTTACCCACTGCTGGGCTTTTCCCCCCAAAATCCATTTCACACGGTCTCTCGCCATTCGTATCCACGGACTTTCCGCGGCCGGTCTAGCCAACTAAATTGGACGTATTTTGCACAAAAGATCCAACGCACACAAAGTGAGTATTAAGATATTTGAGTTTTTAGGTTTAAGGGCTGATTTTTCAATAGTCAAATGACTTTTATCTGAGGAATAAAAATTGCGGTTTGACGTAACTTTCATACATAAGCTGTCAAACCGCCATTTTTATTCCTCAGATAAAAGTTATCTGACTATTAAAAAATCAGCCCTAAACTGACTAACGCTCTCCATACATTTGGGATGACTACTATATGCCATAACTTTACGTATACTCATAGGATCACTATGAAAGTTGTAGATTCTTAAAATATAGAGCAAAGTGATCAGTTTGGTTCAAATAACACCATGTTCGCCACCACCGCCATCACTAAGGTTAAGCAACATACGGCACGTTCAGTCCATGGATGGGTCACCGTCTATGACTAACGCTAGTGGCATTTTTTCCGAGTGATTCCGTGCTTCGCAAGGTACGTTAAGCAGTTGGTGCCGGCTGCCATCGATAGATGGCAGTCGTTCTGACAGTAAGACCAGCCACTAGTCTTACAAGCCTCCACCAATCCGGACTTGGCCCCCGTGGTGGAGTATGGCCTATACCTTCCTCAGGGAAGAGACCCGTGCCCCTCGGTGGGGACATAATGGGTTGATGACGAACACCATGTTGTAGGTTGGATCCCTTTTGCAAAACTACGTCCATTGTGGTCCACACAGTTCTTAGTTTCCCAACGCGCAGTGATTTTGATTTAGCAGCAAAATAACGTAGGCTACACAGTTTCGGGCACATTGGTTCCTCATTACAGTCCGCTGGGCCAGATGACGGCTGTTGTTATAACAAATGGACGCGAAAGCCGCACTTTATGCCTTCCAATGTTTCCGTTATTATCCGTAACAATAGTGGGTCGCTGAAAATTGCGAAGCTGTTCGCTTGCACAGGACTGTGGACTTGCCGCTAGCTATACCTTGATTTTTAATTAGGTGGACTAAACTGACAGTTCAAAAAGCTCTTATTTTTTTAAAATGTTGCCAGAGCAAGATCGTAGTGATGTGACTTGATGTGTTCATTGAATGTTCGATTTCATTCACTCTTCAATTTTATTTCCTTTGTTTGGGGAAAATAATTTAACTTCATCTTAATCATTAAATACCTACCAATTAAACAAACATACCTACATCTGAAAAACCCACAAACTTTAGGAAATATTTCGTTTAAGTAACGAGATGACAACCCGACTAGACATATAATATACACTTTTTTTTCATAAGGTTTAGATGATAACTCTGTAGTTAACCGTTTTCAACAAATAATATTTTGGCTAGTGATAGATTCGTATACCATATTGTGTCGTGTCTACTATGTACAGTATCTTCTTTATAGTAGGTATTTATTGGTCACATTGTAACACCTCAGCCTTTAACGCTTGAATAATAAAGTTTTGCCTTCAAGACGTACTTTATTTTTCATTATATCTTGAAGGATCAATACAATAGTATCATGGCTGGGTTCCTCATCACAAATTAAAAACAATAAATAAATTTATGAACCTAATAGCCAGTGAATCTAACGACATAATATGCGACTTAGACAATAATCCACATGTGCCTTCAAGGAAAAAGGAGAAAGCTGTTTTCTCAATGTAGAATTACAGCTTTCATTATTGTATCAACCACATGTTTTTGTTCAATATTAAATTATTATTATATTTTTTTTCATATTATCTATTTGATTTTCCACTTCAATAAATTTATTAGCTAAGCAAAACGAAGCTTGCACCAAAATCTTTAAACGTGTTTAGTTGCTAATTTTATTTTAATGTGAAGTCTTTGTATAGTTTGACAATACAAAGCGATAACGCATTTTAAAATCGAGGTGCAATTCGTCCTAAGACTTTAAAAGTGATTAAAATTTTAAATCTAGTTTTTATTTTATTTTTTCCTATTCCAAAACAGAAAGGAATGAATATGGTATGTCTGTCATGTTGTTAAGTTATAAATGTATAATTTTATCACGAAATCTTCTAACTTAAGTATCATTTAATTTTACAGTTTATTCTATCTAATCAGCCGGTAAATAGAGCCCACTGTTGGGCATAGGACTCTTCTCTTTCACGCCAACCCATCCGGTCCAGTGTCTCCAAGCCGCTTTCACAATGTCGTCGGCCCATCGGGCTGGTGGTCTGCCCACCGACCATCGACCCGTTCTTGGCCACCACTCAGTGGCTTCCTTAGTCCACCGACCATCTTCCCGCCTAACCAAATGTCCCGCCCGTCTCCATTTCAGCTTAGTAATTCGTGTGCGTACGTAGAGTTTATAATGTAATTAAATTTGTTTATTGGAGTGTAAAATAGGAAACAAACAATCAATATGACATACAGAGAGAGATAAGGTATAAGAATATTAAGAGAGCTTAATAGAGTAGATCTAGAATGTCACCCAAAGCATACACACACGTGAGATCAGGAAAATATAAAAAGGCTCACATAACCAGACGACGTTTTAAACTTATCTAGCCTCAGATTTAACAAAATTATTTAAACATTTTTAACAAATTTGAACAAATTTAAAAATTTAGGAATATGGTTAAAGAATTACCAAAACTAAATCTTAAATCACTCAGGGCCTGGCGAGCGAGTTACATTACATACACCAGTCTGCAATTGAATGAACGAATGATTGAATGAAAATATTTATTATTCGATCACTCTGAGCACAACACTATTTATTATTTTCCCTTACGTGGCAACCCACCAACTGTCAGTTTAGTCCACCTAATTAAAAATCAGAGTATAGTCGGTATTTGTTACTCTGTTGGCTTTTAGAATATACCTTGGCTACTGTCGGATAGAATCGGATATATTCGTGTAATAGAAATATCGGAACTAATATGACACTTAACTTTACATAACTTTGACGACCTCTGTGGCGTAGCGGTTAGCGCATCTGCTTACCACGCGAGAGGTCCCGGGTTCGATCCCCGGCTGGAGAGAAAAAAAAATCCAGGTCTTGGATGTTTACATGTTTGTGACGTCGCTGTTTCTGGTTCCCACGACACAGGGTATCCTTGTGTGGGGCCAGAAGCAATGTTTGTGCCTGTATGTAAATGTTTATGTTATGCTTATGTTTTCAAAATAGTAAAGAAATGTTTTATACAGAGCAGGAAGTAGTATACACTCGTATGCTTTCGGCGAAAACCGAAGCCTACTCTACAGCCCAAGGTGTATTCTAAAAGCTAACAGACTGGAGTTGCACGTGTATATTTAATGGTACCTACCTCTGAGTTTGAAACTAATTTGTTTTTTATTTATTTCATAACACTTACAACTATCATTACAGGGTGACCTATTGCGATAGTGAAGTAATTATAAATTATTAAAAATACAAATTGCATTATAAATTAAAATCAATATAATTATACAAATACAAATTTAAATATTCTTATTACATGTGTCAATAAAAATACCTAAAACCATAAAAATAATATAACATAAATTAATTCACAAACTTCATAAAAAAATGTCAATCATAAAAAAAAAATCTACAAAGATTTGCATTGTAATATAAAACAAAGAATGAAGCTTTTGTGAATTCACTCAGAGTACAATTAAAAAGGTCAATGGTTTCCGAAATGCAGTTTAGAGTGCGGATGGCACGCGTGAGGGGAGCGTCCCGCAGCAGGTTGGTGCGCGCGCTCAGCTCGACGATACGTTTCAACATGAGCCTATATTTCCTCTTATGTGTATAGTAAAGAATTATATTATACCTATCTATCTATCTAATAGTATTGTACTACTAAAAGCCAACGCCTGTACATATTCCTTTAGACGAAATAAAAGCCGCGCGCAAGGGCATGTCTAGAAGCAACATAAACCACCAGAACGAAGTTTCGAAGTAAAGTGATCGTAAATCGAGTCGGAATCGAAGTCCGGATAATAGACCAATTGTATACACGTGGCTTCTCCGTTTTGGCTTGGGTGAAAGGAGACTTCTTGCCTTATTATTGGGTCCAAGTTGACTTTACATTGGACCGGCTTCCAAAAACGTAGTGCAAAAGATTTGGGAACATCGGTACACCCAATGCTTACTGCATTAGTGTTCCCATATCTTGAATCAGAAGAGACTGTGTCTTAAAAAATCTACTTTAGGGAAGGAAAAAAAAAACAGTGCCCTTACAACCGTACAGTCTGTTAGCTTTTAGAATATACCTCGGTCTCTAGAGTAGGCTTTGGTTTTCGCCGAAAGCACACGAGTCTAATACTATCGACGACAGCCGGCACCAACTGCTTAACGTGCCTTACGAAGCCTCCACCAATCCGGTCTTGGCCCCCGTGGTGCAGTATGGCCTCTACTATACCTTCCTTAAGGAAGAGACCCGTGCCCTTCGGTGGGGACATTATGGGTTGATGATGATGATGATTAGGTCAACATTCAAGATGATCAATGGAAAACATTATAATCCATTACAGGTCCATAACATACTGTACTACTTCTAAACTTACTACAATATTTTCACATTTAACAAGATATTGTAAATTATTTTAATGTTGGAATACTGATTTCCGACATAAAATAAAGCTTTATAAATGCATAACTTTTGTACGGCTGGGCTGTTACGAATTTAAAGTTCGTGGATCTTACATAACTCTCTAGCGAAGTTTTCATGAATGCTGCGGTCAGGTACGTATAAAGGGAGACATAGAGACACATTTAAAAGTGTGATTCTCATAAAATAACTTAAATTGCATAATTTCTTTGGCGTTTTTTTTTCATATTAACTTAATAAAAAGTAACATAATTATATTGTAGTTTTATTAGCCTTGAAGAATATATTGTAACATACTCCTATTTGTAGGTTTTGGTGGCATCTACTACAATTTATGTTACTTTTTATTGAGTTAATATGAAAAAAATGCGCCAAAGAAATTATGCATTGTGATAATCAAATCACCCAAAACACATATATATTTTTTTACCAAATTCTGACTCTCTCCTTAGTCGAGCGATAAACATGTTTGACTACCAAAACAAGGGTCGTGGATTGGACTCCCGTTACATGACTTCCTTACATACTTGATTGGTACAAATGGCCTCAGTATGGGTATTTTTCCTAGCTTGTAATGTCCTTGCCTGGTTGCCATAGCACAATGTATCCTAGTTTGAAACTAGGTCAAGTGATTGTATTGAGTGAACCTTATTACTATAGTAAGCATGCTTGGATACTAAAACACAGGTCGTGGCATGGATTTCCATTGAAAGCCGCCGCAATGGCAACTTCAGAGCGGATCGGAAACTGACAGCATACTAAATTAGTCAAACTTAGGCAAACAATGGGACTGCCATTCAGCCACTTTGATGACCATTTCATTTTTTTAGTCCGACTCCAGACAAATCCTGAGTGCGTCCCTGCCAAGCCTCGGGCGATATATAGAACGCAGTTTCATCAAAACTCAACCTCGGAGGGATCAAAGAAAAGTTCACTAAATTCACTTAGCCATTATACCTTTTGAAGATAAGGCCAAAATCAGCCTTTAGCCAAAAACCATAGTACAGGGTGTTGATTTGCACAGTTTCGTCCGACTCAGGGGTGGTTATTTACATGATACTGAAGCAAAACAGTATATATAAAAAAAATATATATATAAATATTTTAATAAGTATCTTATCATATACCTAAATATCTTAAATAAAATATTTTTTTGTAAAATCACCTAAAATCGAAGAGCGCGCGGGCGCACTCTCCCGTCCCGCAGAAGCTAAACTAAATATAATTTTATGATTTTTAGGTTATTTTCACTAAAAGAAATATTTTTTTTAATTTTTTTTTGCTTCAGTATCATGTAAATAACCACCTCTGGAACACGGTCCGCTTCACAGGGTAGGTAATATCGACTTGAAGGTCATGCTCTAATGTCGGTTAAGACCGATGAGCGCACGTGGACGATTTTCTTTGGGGGCTCGTTTTGTGGAATGGAGTATAAGTGAAATGATTTTGGTACTTGTGAGAATAGAGTCTAGAGAGTTATAGGTTTTTAAGCTGCTTTGGCGCTACCAGCACCGTTTATTCGTCTTGTATGGCGCTAGGTGTGTTATTGCCATAAAAGGCTCATTTTTATCGGAAATGCATTGATAATAATAATAAATCTTTATTGATAGTTAAAATGGTTTGATGTTAAAATTGATGTTTTCTGAGTTTTGCCGATTCGGTAATCAGAGTTCTGGATAGCTTGATTTCTAGACCATCATCATCACAAGCTATAAGCTGCTTATCGGCTGAAGGCTTTAGCTTTGGCTTCGACGGAGGATATTTTACATAACGCCCACCCGGGGTTACCAATAATACGGGATTTGTTGCCCCCGCGACATAATGAGGTTTCTGTGAGCAGAAATTTCAAACTGCATGGTCTGTCTGGCCGCTTGAAATCAGAAATTAGAAATATAATTCAACGTAAAGAATTTACATTCTGCTTGATGAATGTCAATGTACCTAAAATGCTAATGTTAGTGGCAGCAAAAAAACTCCACTCTGACCATCTTTTCTCAAATCAACTTAAAATACAGTCTAATACAATATTTGGTACAAAATGCCATCTACTTAAGAAGGTCAAAATTAATGACCCATGAGTGCAATCAATACTCGTAATGTCATTACATCGATTGATTTTCTTAAACAAGTATGAAGACATCAATGCTGTGGCTAGACACACGGACAGCTCCCGTTCACGAGCAAAACGCAGTGGGCAGCCATCGCCAGTCTCAACCATATTGAAATCCCAGAGTATGCTCTCTTCACTGCTCGATCCTTTTCCATTTATAATTCAATTTTATTTATACGGTAAATCTATATAAATAAAATTCAAAGTCCTGACTGACTGACTCATTCACTCATCAACGCCCAGCCAAAGCCGTTGAACTTAGGAAACTGAAATTTTGCACAGAGGGTCTATATATAATGTAGGCAAGAAATAAGACCGTATTTTTTAAAATTCAACCCCTAAGGGGGCGAAAAGGTTTTCCAAAATTTGTATGGGAGGTATAAAGAATGTTGTCCAATTTCCTTGAAAGTTAAAATAAATACTCTTCAACACAATTGATTGGGCACATGTTTCGCCGTTTTTCAAAAATTAACCCTTAAGGGAGTGAACGGGGTTGCGAAAATTTTGAACTAAAGTCCACGCGGATGGAGTCACGGGCGAAAGCTACCTAATATTCTTACCTCATCTTCAACGAGATTCTCACATTCCACAGAGGTGTCGCCGTCGACGACCAAGGCTACATCGTGGTGGCTGACTCCGGAAACAACCGCATTCAGATCTTCCATCCAGACGGGGCCTTCCTCAGGGCTTTCGGCTCTTGGGGTAATGGCGACGGGGAGTTCAAGGGCCTGGAAGGCATCGCCGTGATGTCCAACGGGAATATCATCGTCTGCGACCGCGAAAACCATCGGGTGCAAGTGTTTTGAGGTGAGACTTGTATATGGCGCTAGAAGTTACTAGCGACAGTGATGAAAAACAAGCATAAGCTTAATTGAGTATGCTATTTCTCGATGTCAGAAGCATTTGGTCGCATATGTCATTTTATACGTTACAGGAGAGCGGGGTAGAATTTCCTATAAGCCTACATACAACATTGTGCACCTGAATTTTCTCAGCAATAGAATAAGGTACAAATATGTTTCTCAGATGATTAGAAAGAGCTCGACAAACTGAGATTGAAGTTATGAAAATGTCACTTTTGTCGGAATCGAACATACGACCATACGCTTCTGAAGTCAAGATTTATTTTCGACATAATATTATGTTTTCTAGAGAAGAGGCCTTTGCCCAACATTCGGCTCTATTTACGGGCGGTATTTCTATCTCTACATGTTTTTTTATATTGTCGCTGCAATAAGTTGCTGAAAGTCAGTCGATCATCTAAGTAAATAATGATTTTAACAACTACAACAGTGGACCTAAGGCCAAAAATGTTTCCAAAAGGGCAGCCGATGTTGGCATAATCTGTTATAGTATTCACTGGTATTATTGACCTTAGTATTTAAAGTGTAATTACTGGGTGTTAGTTATTTATTAGAATATAGTATATTATATTATGTACGTATATGTGTAAGTTTATGGTGTGTGTTTCTATATTATTTATATAAGTATGAGTGCGTATTTGTTACGTTTTGATGCTCCGTGAGTCACCGGAAGGCCCTAGCTGAAAATCAGTGCTTTGGGTGCAAACCCTCAGCAAATACTGAGCAAATATACTGTAAACACTATTTGTCTTTGTTTTTTCTCACTGTAGCTTTATATATCTTCTACTTTTGTCTAATATTAGCCTTATGTGTAATTATATTAGCCTTATGTGTAATTTTGTGTAATTATTTATGTCCATGTGGCGAAAATTTTTTTTTCTTTCTTTCTTCTAATCTAGTCTGGAGATATTATCTAGTCTCTGGCCTCTGTTGGTAGAAAAATCGCAATTTACGTGATTGCCAGATTTTTTGCCTATTTTTTTTGTTCGGTAATCACAATTTTTTTCATTAGTTTGCACCACGGGTGAAAAAAATCAAGTTTGAAAAAAAATGTTCCGTGGTTTAATTTTTAATTTAAAATATTTTTTCTTTGTTTCAGATTACCAGTAACAACAGTATCAATACAAATAACGTTTCAATTATATACTAAGTAGCAATATCATTTTATACCTACCGTTTTGTTACGTTTTTTTGACTAAAACTGTCAACATTTGTCAGCAACTGAGAAAGATGATAAGATCAAAATGGTGTCTATAAAGATCATTCTTGACTATAACAATCAAATAAGGTATAGTTTTGCATCATTAATAAGTCATTGTTATTGATGTTAAAAACAGTTATTTTAAAATAAACTTCAAAATTTAACGTTTTTCTCAATGCATGCTTAGAATTTACTAGTCAAAATATTTAAGTTATTGGAACGTTGCATTTCTATAAAAAATACTAAGTTTTTAAAAGTTTACACAGCATTCAGAATTGAAGCTGCATTTACAGTTCTCCTATTTGCATACTTTTCTTAGAAAATTAAATAACCGTTTAAGTTTTACATCTGAAAATGTACATTGAGACCAAAAGGGTATTTGAGTAAAAATACCTTTTTGTTAAATAACACCGATATTCTTAACCAGAGTTAGAATGCACAAGGTCCTATCTAGTCCATTTTGTAGTTTAAAAAGTTTTAAAATATTTACGTGGAATAGTATTATCTAGTCAATGAAATCATCTACACTTGTTTCGTAGAATAAAATAATTATAATTTTACAATATTTACGCAATATATTAACATCATCACGGCTTTTGCTTTTTATATAATAAATATGTACTTATTCATTTGTACAAATCATCAATTTGAACGTTAAACATTAAACGAAATGTGTACACATTTTAAATGGTTTTAAAATTTTTAATAAACAAAAATTGTTACATAAATCAGTGGTGTTTCAGTTCTGCAAAAACGCATATTTTAGCGGATTAAAGGTCTATATCGCATCTAAAACCGAAATGGTAAAAAATATTTACGAAATTGCAAATATGCTTATTTTTTCAATTAACCCGTTGGCTCAACTCTGCAAATGATAAGTCGCCTTGACACAAAGGGACTTTAGAACGACGGTTAATCAACGTAAAGTTTAATTTCTCTTCCGAGTACCCGCTACCAAATTTAGTAGCCGCCGAGACGAAGGGTTAAAAGTGTAAGCCAGCTGAAAAAGAGTAAAAACAGCTCTATCTCTGTAAAACAAATAAAAGGTAGGTACAGTCGGCAGCATATCATCCGATACACCCATGCATTCTCCTCCGTTGCATTACGAGCAACTTTGCAACCAAAATGTGAAGGTTGACGTTCTGTCGACTGTACACATATACCCTTTTGCGGGCAACGCATTTAAGTAGCGTTTGAATGTAGCTGTTGGAATGAAAATACTAGCAAATTGGTTAAAGTTACAGAGAGGATATTATGTTCAGAGTGGCACTCAGTTCTCTGTGCGAGAGAACTAGTTGCCACTCTATTTTCTCGCATGGAGAACTTAGCCACTTTAACGTAACAGCCCATAACTCGCTTGTTTGATTTTCACAAAATCTACTTTCAACTTTGACAATTCTTTGGGAATTTTTACTAAACCCTTTTACTTTTTTTTTTTTGCGTAGCCTCGAGTGTGTCCCACTGCTGGGCAAAGGCCTCCCCCAACTTAGACCAGATGTCTCTGTCTTGTGCCACCTCAGACCACTCCGGCATGTGTCGGTCGAGATCGTCTCGCCAACGTCTTTTACTTTTATTGCACACTTTTAGAGCGGGTACACACTAGGCGTTTTGAAGCGCGCGCTTCAAAACGCCTAGTGTGTACCCGCTCTCACACCACACTCATATCCGAAGCTGCTTCACCGATTTTTAAAACTTGTGACATAAGATTTGCATGCCTATTTAGGTAGAGAACAAAAGAAACTGTATTTATCAACCATTACACCTAATGTACTTTTGTATCACAAATCAATAAATCAATTATGAATATGCTTGAAGACTAGCGGTGGGTCGCTGTCGGTTTTTTCGACGACAAGACGACGACAACCGTTTTTTCAAGAACGAAAACTAGTCCGCGAAACGGTTCTCTTTTGCAACGGTTTGATTGTTGGAGACGGGCGGCAGACAATGACTACGCAGCGACGGTTGAACGAACGCAACGAATCTATAACATGCTCTTAATCGAAATCTCGTTGACGCCAACGTTCGGTCGTCTAGGTGACGATTGCGGACTCGTTACCGTATTATTACTTGTTTTATATTGAACTCTATATCAAACTACATATTACGATACGCAGCCATGACCACCACATTGCGAACAAGATGAAACATCGAAACAAACAGCAGTCTTATACGATAATCAACAGTAATAAAGTTTAAGATCAGACAAAACGGAACGAGCAACGATGTCGCAATGGTCTCATAGCATTTCAGTTTCATTTACGTTACTCATAAGTGCGAATTCACGTCAAACATTTCGAGGACTAGTTGTGCGACGAGGACTGGTTTAAAATGAAACTTAAAACAGTTTATAGTCGCGGAACGGAACACAAAATTGTCTTTCGAAACGGTTCGTCTTTTGGAATGACCACTTCCACTGAACTCCGTTTGCGGAGTCACTAGTTATAATATAATAGCAAAGACAACTTCCGTCCTAATAAACAGACACCAGCCTGGCAGCTCATTCAAATTCATGAACGTTACAGAATATTGCCCTGTTAATCGCCCAACTTGGACTAAGTAACTGTAAGATGGCGCCATACAATATTGAGTACACAGCCTCGGGAGTTTTACGATAGTTTAATTGAATCTTGGGGTTGATGGTAATTTAATGTTTACACTGGATTTTAAGCGTTGAAAATATAACAATTAGATTTGAGAAGTAGGTACCGAATGAATGTTGATGAAGCGAAAGTGATTTGTTGTAGTTGTGGTAGGTGGCAGTCCCTGGTCTCTGCCTACCCCTCTGGGATACAGGCGTGAGCTTATGTATGTACCGACACCGGCGTGCTTACATAAAACGATTGATGAAGCAAAACGGGTGTTGGGTAGGAATGAAGCACATGCAATCAGAAATTTATTTCAAGGTAAGTAATTGCAGGCTACGAGCGATTATTTGCATTAGTCCACTGTTATTCAGTACCTAAGCTGGTTACTCATCCATAGACAATTATTCTACCCACTAGACTACTACCGTTAGTAATGTGCAGTGTTCACTGAAGTATTCAGAAATTTATTTCAACGTAAAGAATTTACATTCTGCTTGTTGAATGTCAATGTACATAAAATGATAATGTTAGCCGCTGCCTTTCGGGCCGAATGTAGTGGAGATAAAGGCAGCAAATAAACTCCACTCTGACTATCTTTTCTCAAATGATCTTAAATCTAATACAGAGTTTGGTAGGTACGAATGTCCATCTACCTCCATGTTTCGCATACATAAGCTCACGCCTGTATCCCAGAGAGGTAGGCAGAGACAGGGACTGCCACCTGCCACGATCCTGTCAAATCACTTTCGCTTCATAGACTTCATTAGTCGTTGCATTCACGGACGGTGGTTTCGGATTTTTTTCATCTTATCTTTCCAAATTTTGCTTATAAAATTATTGCTTAATAAATTGTTCGTAGCCTGGGCTGCCTGAGTGATCTTAAACGATCACTAAGGTTAAGCAACATACGGCGCGTTCAGTCCATGGATGGATGACCGTCTATGACTAACGCTAGTGGCATTTTTCCGAGCGGTTCCGTGCTTCGCAAGGCACGTTAAGCAGTTGGTGCCGGCTGCCGTCGTTATATGGTAGTCGTTAAGCCAAGTCAGAAGCCTTAGGGCGGCATGAAAACTTCTGACAGTAAGACAAGCCACTAGACTTACAAGCCTCCACCAATCCGGACTTGGTCCCCGTCTATATACCTTCCTCACGGAAGAGACCCGTGTCCTTCGGTGGGGACATAATGGGTTGATGAAATCTTTAAAATTTAATTAAATTATGAAAATACGTTAAGATAATGGATAGAGAGGCATTTTTAGGGTTCCGTACCCAAACCGGACTCCACTGTGCGTCTGTCCGTCCGTCTCTCTGTCCGTCCGTTCGTCCGTCCGTCCGTCCGTTCGTCCGTCCGTCCGTCCGTTCGTCCGTCCGTCCGTCCGTTCGTCCGTCCGTCCGTCCGTCCATCTGTCCGTCTGTGCGTCTGTCCGTCGGTCCGCACCTCCGTCCGTTCGTCCGAGCAACACCTAACTACCCTGGGTCTAAAATTAACCGAGACCGAAATAACCCCGGTATCATTTTATTGCCAGCTCAGAACAAATAACTATTTATATAATGCGTCCAAAAGGAAAATGAAGGTTCAATAACCGCACAACACGCCGCGGAAAAAGTCTATCTCGACAAATTAATTGCTCGGGCTCACAGTTCAATAGCCCTCTGTATTCAGTGGAAAAAAACAAGCGAGCAACCTTTCAGCATTCCCCGACTGAAACATTATGCAAGTAATCTAATCCGGAGCATATTCCTGCAGATTCAGCCCCTCAGATGGGGATTTTATGCTTGACGGAGCAAGAATGATGTATAAAGGCCTCGCAGCGATAAAAAGAACAAGACATAACGGGAAATAAGTAAATAATATATAAAGCTAGGTGGCGGGGAAAATCTCCTAACGATTAGGGCGGCAGACCAGTGTGAGAGAGTAGCGCTAGCTCTGATTGTGTCTTGATTGAGACTAAAATGTAATTTCGCCATACAGTTTTTTATTTAATAATTAGTGATTAATTTATAATGTTCTGCTTATTGTTAATAAGTATGCAACAATGTGGTTAATTGAGAGAGGTTTTCTTTTTGAGTAAAAAAAAAACGAAGTTTCTAAGAACTCGGTAGATGGCATTGAACTGACTACGTTACTGGGTGCCAAAGCCAAAGTAAGTTTTAGTTTCGTTGTTTTATCTTTTACACAAATCCACGAGGCAAAGACTTCTCTTCTTTTTCTCTTTGGACATTTTCTTTCTGGCGTGAAAAACCAATAAAAAACTAGTAATTATTTTCTCTTTCTCCTTGCTGTTATTATTTATTTATTTTCAAAATGTTATTGAGATGTGATGTGACAGTGACAATGAATGACTTACTTCTCTTATTATTAGCATGCAAATATGTATAGCACTTCTTCTTCTTCTCGTATTTTAATTAGATATTCTGCGCAGACCTATTTATTATGTTTCTCTGGCGAAAAAGTTTTTGTTGTTTTTTAATCTCGTCAAAGTAATCTGTGGGTAATGTTGTGGGTTATACTCTTACCTTATTCGATTTTACACTACTGTGTAACCGTTACTGTGTAACCGTTTATTATCCCAAATAAAATAAAGTAAAATAAAAATAAAATAAAACCCATTGATCCGTTTAAAGCATCTTTATAGAGAAAAATAGGAACATAAAAATATACTATTAGTATATCTGTTCCCTGTCCTCGTATCCCTGGCTGCTTGAGTGATCTTAAGCGATCACTAAGGTTAAGCAACATAGGGCGCGCTCAGTACATGGATTGGTGACCGTCTGTGACTAACGCTAGTGGCATTTTTCCGAGCGGTTCCGCGCTTCGCAAGGCACGTTGAGCAGTTGGTGCCGGCGGTTGGTGTTGGTGGTGGTGGCGACCAGCCACTAGTCTTACAAACCTCCACCAAGCCGGTCTTGGCCCCCGTGGTGGAGTATGGCCTGTACCTTCCTCAGGCAAGAGACCTGTGCCTCTCGGTGAGGACATGATGGGTTGATGATGAACAACACAAACATAAAAATACATTGCTTAAAATGCTTTTAAACATACCTATACTCCATCCCGCAGTTGGGGCCGGCTGCCGTCGATAGATGGCAGACGTTAAACCAAGTCTGAGGCCTTACGGCGGCTTGAAAACTTCTGATAGTAAGACCTATGATCTATCGACGGCAGCCGGCACCAACTGCTTAACGTGCCTTGCGAAGCACGGGACCGCTCGGAAAAATGCCACTAGCGTTAGTCATAGACGGTGACCCATCCATGGACTGAACGCGCCGTATGTTGCTTAAACCTAGTGATTATTTTACATCACTCAAGTAGCCCAGGCTACGATCGAGTTTATGTTGTTGTTGCGTTAAAACTGAAAACTAGTTTTTTTTTATTAAAAAAAAGAACGAACAGACAAACCTAATAGGTTACATTATGAGAATCGCTCGTGACAGTAAGACCAGCCAGTCGTCTTACAAGCCTCCACCAATCCGGACTTGGCTGCCGTGGTGGAGTATGGCCTATAACTTCCTCAAGGAAGAGACCCGTGCCCCTCAGTGGGGACATAATGGGTGATGATGATGATGAAATGAGAAGCGGCAATATTAGAAGAAAAGGTAAGTAGCTTATTTTCAAAATATATAAAAAAACATATTTCAGCATCGCTCGCAAGCACTGTAAGATAGTCTTTAAATTACTCTGTTTCCAAATAATTACCCCTGTGTTGTTTCAACGCTTCGTTAACAAGAAAAATATTTGTATGGGATACCTTTGGGAGGCGGCTATAATGGGATCCACGCACGATGCAGAAAATGGACAAATAGATACAAATAAATTATCTGGCGCTTCGGTAGCGTTGTGTTGGCAGATAAACAAAGAAAGCAAACAGCTACAATATAAAACGCTTAACTACGTCCTTTATGTAGATACATGCATACATAAGCTCACGCCTGCATCTCAGAGGGGTAGACAGAGACCAGGGACCGCCACTTGCCACGATTTTGACGGATCACTTTCGCTTCACCGCCATTCGTTAGTTGTTGCATGCACGCACGCCGTTTTCGGGTACTTTTTATTTTGCCTTTTGCTAATACATTTAAAGTATGACCAAGGTTCTTATGTACCTACAAATGAATTGGTATTAAGTTCAATATTCCTTTCATATATATAAGCGCAAATATTTTGAGGGGTAGTCATATATCCTCGTAAGGCCCGATCTTGAAAAGAACAATTGATTTTGTGATCACTTGAAGACATTGGGCCTCACGAGGATATAGTGTAATAATACGTTTAAGTAAACAAAATATAAGATTATTAGAATCAGAATCAGAATCAGAAATTTAGTTCAACGTAAAGAATTTACATTCTGCTTGTTGAATGTCAATGTACATACAGTTATGTATAATGTCAGCCGCTGCCTTGGGGCCTGCAAGGATTTGCTTAATTTTTTTCTACAACAAAAATTAAAATCAAATCAAAAATCAAAATCAAAATTGACAAGTGACATTCATGACATGTGTACGTAGTGCGGTTGACTGCGTATGTGTGCGTGTACATTTTTAAAGGGTGTTTATTTAGTATGGATGATCGATTTTTTATTCGACCTATTATTTCTCATAATATCTGTTTAATTGATGTATTGAACATTTTAAATTGTTATTTATATTTTACTCTATCGGCCCTTAAAATATTTGCGCTTGATTTGTTAGGATCTTAAATTTATTTTATTGAAGAAAATAGCGGTCGAACGTCGGGTTCTCACTCGCGAGATCTTGGGTACGAATTCGTATTTGGTCGAAGTATGTAACCCGCTTGGGGCGTCCTTTACCGGCCCTTCCACTCACATTTGCTCGATTAATTTGTTACTACTTACTTAAGTAAGTAGGTGCAATGTTAGTTGATTTATTTAGCGTCTCGTGAAAACACCTAGTTATACAGGGAGACTACTAATTAGGGCGATGCCACCGCTCAGTCAACGCAGCGTTAACGCAACGCACAGACAACGCCCGTGTGGCATCTCTCTTATGTGTATATGCCTACTATGTGGATATACACAATAATACACACATCCATATGTCCATGGATCCATAAGTCCGAAATGAATTATATTAAGCCATTACCGATCGAAAGATAGAATATTCTTTATTGTATGTATAACAGGAATTACACATGAAATTTGACAATTATTTATCAAAACTGTTCGTTATAAATTAAGATTATTCCCTCAAACAACGTCCAACAATTTCAAAATCACACAGTAGATAGGTAAATGAACATTAAAACGCCTTGGTGCCTGGAATATATTATTTTTAGGCGTAGACGAAAGCAGACAAATTTTCTTGTAATTAAGGTAATGGAGAATTTAAGAGGGGCCATGTCAAAAGATAGATGAACGCATTTATTTTCGTTCTCAACAAAGAAGACTTTTCATTACATAACTTGTTGTAAAGAGATTCTAGCCTCGGGGTTCATAAGCACTCTATATTATATTCATCATCAATCCATTATGTCCCCACCGAGGGGCACGGGTCTCTTCCCTAAGGAAGGTATAGGCTACTCCACCACGGGGGCCTGCTCCGGATTGGTGGAGGCTTGTAACACTAGTGGCTGGTCTTACTGTCAGAAGTTTTCAAGCCGCCCTAAGGCATCTGACTTGGCTTAACGACTGCCATCTATCGACGGCAGCCGGCACCAACTGGTAAACGTGCTTTGCGAAGCATGGAACCGCTCGGAAAAATGCCACTAGCGTTAGTGATAGAACTATCACCTACTCATGCACTAAACGCGCCCTATGTTGCTTCACCTTCGTGATCGTTTAAGATCACTCAGGCAGCCGGGGCTACGAGCGATTGCTTGATTCGCTTCACACGTATTAACTTGTCTTTCCTGTGGGTTAGGCTGAAACATACATAAGCTCACGCAGACGGTTAGGCAGATATCAGAGACTGCTATTTACCACGACCATGACAAATCACTTTCGCTTCATCGACTGAGTGCCACTTGCCACGATCCTGACAAATCACTTTCACTTCATCGACATTCATTAGTAGGTACGTATACTTTATACTTTTACTTTATGCACACGAGACATTGAAAAGAATAGAAAAAACAACATATACAAAGGGGAGCTTAGTCGTTGCAGAATGAACGCCGGTTTCAGGTACTTTAGAAACTATTTTTAATTCCATCAAGAATATCTTCTTTTTCTTTTATATATAAAAATGGGTTGCTGTTCGTTAGTCTCACAAAATCTCGAGAACGGCTGAACCGATTTGGCTAATTATTGTTTTTTTATATTTGTGGAAGTCAGGGGAAGGTTTAAATGGTGAGAAAATATGGAAAAATAACGAAAACTTCGACAGTCCGAAGTTTGCCGGAACAGCTAGTTGAAAAGAAAATAAGCTTCAGAGCAAAGCCTTCAAAAGCGTTCATGGTATTTTTATTCCAAATTGAACCAGAATCCCTACCTCAGAGTGGAGTACGCAATACAATATTCCCTGCAGGCGCCACCACGCTCTTTGTGGAAAGATATTTCGCCATTCGGGTTGAAAATCACACTCGTTCGAAGCGAAGGTACAGTCAATATATGTTTTTAATATCTTCCCAAGCCAGTTACGACCCACGGAGCTACAATTTGAACACTGGTGACAGAACTAATCCACCTTCTAAATGTCACTCAGCGTGCAATGGAATGGGCTATCCTCAAAATGTAATCGATTTATCACATTTAAAAAATAAAACCAACAAAAATACAAAGGTGAACATGCCGAAGAACCGACAGTCGATGGGGTGCAAACCTTCTCGAGTGTAGATTTTCAAATCGCTCGTAGTCCCGGCTGTCTGAGTGGTCTTAAACGATCATGAAGGTCAAGCAACATAGGACACGTTCAGTGCATGGATGGCTGGCCGTTCTATCACTTACGCTAGTGGCATTTTCCGAGCGGTTCCGTGCTTCACAAGGCACGCTAAGCAGTTGGTGCCGGCTGCCGTCGATAGATGGCAGTCGTTAAGCCAAGTCAGAGGCCTAGGGCGGCTTGAAAACTGCTGACAGTAAGACCCAGCCACTAGTCTCACAAGCCTCCACCAATCCGGACTTAGCCCCCGTGGTGGAATATGGCCTATACCTACCTTCCTCAAAGAAGAGACCCGTGCCTCTCGGTGGGGACGTTATGAGTTGATGATATAATTTTCAATAAAAATTGTTGAATCATATTACCTACCTATATTCGCTGAAAGATATTGTCAGATCAGCCCGCTCAATGTCGGACGTTCAATCCTGTACCAGCGCCAAACAATACCCTTAGGTTGTCAGATAAATATGATGGAAAGCCTTTGTTAATAATGTAGGGTGCTCAATGACAGAATGTGTGGAGATAAGGCTTTATTGATCCGTCGGGGAACGCTTTTTAAAATGAAGATTGGGAATTGAGAACGGGGTTTCAGCCAAAAAGATTATTCCGCGTTGGCGACAGACCTTTTCTATTGTTTTGTGTTTATTTATGCAGGGCATCACACGGCTATGCCACATAGAGGGGAATAATGTTGAATATTGTAAATCTTTTTTTGAACTTAAACATTCGTAAGCACAACACATTGTAAACTTTTAGTCCGGATCAACTTACGGGTGTTTTTATCGGACGAGTCCGACCAGGTTTCGCTCCGATTCGCAGAGCTTAACAATCTAAGCCTTGAATATTCTAGATGAAACATTTTACTGAAAAAATAAATTATTAGCTTCTCCTACATATAATGTCATAATCAAAAGTGTGCAATAAATAGTAGTGAATTTATATATAAACGATTTAATTTATTTTTAGAAAAGTAACATCACCTATACGTATGAAACCTATATGAAAAAATGCCACTAGCGTTGCCATAGACGGTGACCTATCCTTGCACTGAACGCGCCCTACATTACTTAAGCTTAGTGATCATTTAAGATCACTCAGGCGGCGGGCTACGAGCGATTCGTTAATTATAAAGTTACTAGCTATCCCGGCAAACTTCGTAACGCCAAAGTTTTCGTAATTTTTTCATATTTTCTCACCATTTAAACCCTCCCTGGAGTTCCACAAGTATAAAAAACCAAAAATCATCCAAATTGGTCCAGCCGTTCTCGAGTTTTAGCTAGACTAACGAACAGCAATTCATTTTTACTTTTAAAGAAGAAGAAGATATAAGTACCAAAATTTCTTTTCAAGATCAACCGCTGCGATAGCCAGCGTTAAGTTGAAATTTTATAGCTTGCGATTTACCCGCCTCACATTCGATTTTAGCAATGAAACTCAACGCTCAAAGAAAATTCCACCGAGGGTCAAGTTCAAAGACCAACCCGAATAAAGAAAACACGTAAACCCGAATTACCTACCTATTATCAAAAGCTACCGACTCTGCGCCCTATAATACACCCCGGAGTGTCATTATCGTATATTTTGGTCAAAATAAATAAAATCCTGAATAAATCGTGAAAGCATCTACTCAGTACCTTTTTAATAATGAACCTATTATGTCCCCACCGAGGGGCACGGGTCTCTTCCAGGTAGGTATAGGCCATACTCCACCACGGGGGCCAAGTCCGGATTGGTGGAGGCTTGCAAGACTAGTGGCTGGTCTTACTGTCAGAAGTTTTCAAGCCGCCCTAAGGCCTCCGACTTGGCTTAACGACTGCCATCTATCGACGGCAGCCGGCACCAACTGTTTAACGTGCCTTGCGAAGCCCGGAACCGCTCGACGGTCACCCATCCATGCACAGAACGCGGACAATCATGCTTAACCTTCGTGATCGTTTAAGATCACTCAGGCAGCCGGGGCTACGACCAATTCTATTAGAATATTTCGTAATGTCATATGTAGCCTTGTAGTGTCTTGTAGGCTTGCTCGCCTGTAAAGTGTAAAAATTACAAATCCGACCAAATGCTTCTAACATCGAGTATTTTATTATGGGTTTGAATGTTTTTGGATAACGCGAATCAATCTAAGGGCTCGTGTTCACGAGACGGTTTCTACCCGGCACGGCGCTGGTCCGGCGCCGGGCCGGTGGCAGTTATGTATGAAGCACCATGAAAGTCTGTACATGAAACCGTCGCTAACGCCGGCTCACAAACAAGCAAGCCGGCGCCGTGCCGGGTAGAAACCGTGCTCGTGTACACGCGCCCTTAGTACTTTGAAATGCATCAAATTTCCGAGCGGACAAAAGCGTTGCACGATTCAAGTGAATTATATTTCCTCACTGAGGTCCGATTTCAGGCGCCATGATATATTTATTTCTGGGGCGACGGCATAATTTATTTCTATATTTTTCCCATCGTGATAAATTATATAAAGATTTATACTCCACCAATTCTAGGTGCTTAGAAAGCTTTATCAAAATGAATACGTTTTTTATGGCGTATCTAAAATATCTAGACACGTCCGGCGTGCGTCCATGCAACGACAAAAGAATGTCAATAAAGCGAAACTAATCTGTCATGGCAAATGGCAGTCCTTGGTCTGTGCCAACCCCTCTGGGTTACAGACGTGAGCTTATGTAGTGACGTTTAAAACTAGTATTGCCTCTGTAAAATAAGGGGTATCTAACTCGCTTTATAGCGTGAAATTAGATAGTATGACAAATACTCAATAATAAATAACAAAAAAAAAATATATAATAAAATAAATGAAAATATTTTTATGAACCTACGTACTACCTGGAGGCGCTCCGTTGAGAAAGAGGCTGCCTCAACGGGACTCAACTGGAAAGAGTTAGAAGTTGCCGCACAAGACCGCGAGAAATAGAGATAAATTCTAGGAGCCCTGTGTCTCCGATAAGGGATAAGAGGAAATCATCATCACCATCATAATAATTAAAATTATTTACCAAGAATTTACTTACAAAATAATTTGAGAAAATTAAGGCCGAATCGCTCGTCGGCCGGTAAGGTGCCTAAGCCAATGTGATATACATAACTATCATAATATCCTCGTAAGGCCCGACCTTGAAAATAACAATTGATTTTGTGATCACTTGACACACAAGACATTGGGCCTCACGAGGATATGAAACTATTCCGTATTCTACACTTATTTTGAGTATCCTACACTACATTCGTCGTGCGGCTGTGAAAAACCCCCCAAACTGGACCACTGTCAGGCTTCAGAGTAGGCCCCTTCGGTAATCGCTTGACAAACGCCGTATAAGAGAACCCACCGCTTTTTCTTATCGTCCGCGCTAACGACTCCTATAAGGGTGGGCGATTTTTCTTAACGACGCTGCCCCATTCAGGAGCGACGAGCGATTTTGAACCTTTTATTATGAATAAAGTTCAAACTCGCTAACGCCACACTGAATCACATCATGACAGCCTATAAATCGATGCAAGAACCAATTTTTTTGTATTTATTTTCAAATTATAAAAAAAAATTACACCTCGTAAAATAATAATGCGAAAAAAATCAGAATTTATCATTTTTAATTAGGTGGACTTGCCACGTAAGGGAAAATAAAAAATAGTGTTGTGCTCAGAGTGATCGAATAATAAATATTTTCATGCAATCATTCGTTCATTCAATTGCAGACTGGTGTATGTAATGTAACTCGCTCGCCCGGCCCTGAGTGATTTAAGATTTAGGTTTGGTAATTCTTTAACCATACTCCTAAACCTTTAAATTTGTTCAAATGTGTTAAAAATGTTTAAAAAAAATTGTTAAATCTGAGGCTAGATAAGTTTAAAACGTTGTCTGGTTATGTAAGCCTGTTTACATTTTCCTGATCTCACGTGTGTGTGTGCTTTGGGTGACATTCTAGATCTACTCTATTAAGCTCTCTTAATATTCTTATATCTTATCTTATCTCTCTCTGTATGTTATATTGATTGTTTGTTACCTGTTTTACACTCCAATAAACAAATTAAATTACATTATAAACTCTACGTACGCACACGAATTACTAAGCTGAAATGGAGACGCGCGGGACATTTGGCTAGGCGGGAAGACGGCCGGTGGACTAAGGAAGCCACTGAGTGGTGGCCAAGTACGGGTCGACGGTCGGTGGGCAGACCACCAGCCCGATGGACCAACGACATTTTGAAAACGGCTGGGAGACACTGGACCGGATGGTTTGGCGTGAAAGAGAAGAGTCCTATACCCAACAGTGGGCTCTATTTACGGGCTGATTAGATAGAATAAACTGTAAAATTAAATGATACTTAAGTTAGAGGATTTCGTGATAAAATTATACATTTATAACTTAACAACATGATAGACATACCATATTCATTCCTTTCTGTTTTGGAATAGGAAAAAATAAAATAAAAACTAGATTTAAAATTTTAATCACTTTTAAAGTCTTAGGATGAATTGCACCTCGATTTTAAAATACGTTCGCGCTTTGTATTGTCAAACTATACAAAGACTTCACATTAAAATAAAATTAGCAACTAAACACGTTTAAAGATTTTGGTGCAAGCTTTGTTTTGCTTAGCTAATAAATTTATTGAAATGGAAAATCAAATAGATAATATGAAAAAATAAACAAAAAATTAAATACTGAACAAAAAAATGTGGTCGATACAATAATGAAAGCTGTAATTCTACATTGAGAAAACAGCTTTCTCCTTTTTCCTAGATGGCACATGTGGATTATTGTCTAAGTCGCATATTATGTCGTTAGATTCACTGGCTATTAGGTTTATAAAGGAGAACCGGCAAACATGTATGGAGGCTGGTTCAAGAACCAATAACGACGTGACATATGTCATTAGAAAGGTTTTTTAATATACTACAATAGTTACTCTGGGAGTTCACTTCAAATAATTGTGTGAAAAAAGTTATAGCGATATAAACAATATTTTTTTCATAGACGATTTTTAAGCAATAAAAATAATTGTTTCGTATTCGATGACATTATAGTGCAAGTTAAAACATGTTTATGAGTGTTGCTGGCGATGCTGAGTGCAGAGTGATGGTCAATCTCTATCAGAACGTAAAATAAAAAAAGTTTTGATAAAATATAGTTTTTCTAAAACCAAATAAGATAAGATAAAACCAAAGTTATGATCAATGGTCACATTTATCCAATACCGGTCATCGTACATTGTCACCTTCTCGAAATTGTTTCCAAATACACTTCATCATCATCATCATCATCGGCCTATGGTTGTCCACTGCTGGACATAGGTCTCTCTCATTGAACGCCACTGAGCAAGGTCCACGGCTACTCTCATCCAGCTCTTGCAGGCTGGAGCAGGCTCTTGCAAGCGATGACGCTCCACCGAGACTGAGGACGTCCTACACTACGTTTACCGATCTGCGGTCTCCAATCAAGAACTCGTCTACCCTATCGGTTATCAGTTCTTCGGGTGATATGGCCGGCCCACTGCCGCTTACGAATACACTTACCTCGGGCAGATTCTGCAGTTAGGTAAAAACAATTTCGAGTAGGAGGCCAAGAGGAGGATCTAGCTGGGCTGGGAGCGTTTGGGAAACTACGCCGAGTTTTCTCGTCATGCTTGAAAACGAAAGTTTTCAATCAGTGTGTCCTACCTGTCATGACCTATGGAGCCGAGACATGGACACTCACGAAAGGGTTGGTCCACCAGTTCAAAGTCGCTCAGCGAACTATAGAGAAAGTTATGGTCGGAGTTTCTCTGTAGGATAGGATTTGTAACGAATACATCCGACAGAGAACCAAAGAAATCTTCTACAGCTTGGTAATTTTCTGAGCTATATCAGCTCAGAGAAATAGGAAGCTGAATTGGCAGTGGGCTGGCTGGCCATATTTCGCGAAGAACCGACAACCGCTGGGGTAAACGTGCTTTTGAGTGGAGACCGCGACTAGGCAAACGTAGTCTAGGACGCCCTCCGACCAGAGTGCGTATACTGAGTTTTTTCACTCACTTTCGATAGCGAGAGCATTTGCGATTTATTTATTAGATAATAATTGAATTGGATAAATAAAAAAGTAGCGGCCACCGACCTCAAGTGTCGGCCACCGGCCACAAGTGGCCGCTTCTAGCTTCTTGTGGCGGCGTTCGTGGCTGTGGTGAGTGGCTT
Source organism: Yponomeuta plumbellus (assembly GCA_947310845.1). Classification (NCBI taxonomy): domain Eukaryota; kingdom Metazoa; phylum Arthropoda; class Insecta; order Lepidoptera; family Yponomeutidae; genus Yponomeuta; species Yponomeuta plumbellus. The sequence continues at coordinate 3,606,642 of OX371203.1, forward strand.
GTGTGCGGCGACATTTGGCTCACCTTATCGGGAAGTTCTACTTAACAATAATTATGAGGCTTCATTAGTTTTAGAATCATATCATTGTTGTTATCAATGTGAGTAACAAATAACGGTTTCTTATGTTTAGATAAACAAAGGTAAAACAGATTATGATATCGAGTCTAATATAGATAAATACAATTTTCAATAGTAGTAAGCAACAATACTCCAATAACAAGCCTCAACGGAAAAGCAAAGTCTGGTTAAAAATAGTCATGGCAATCAAGAACACAAAGAAATTCACTTGTAAAGTAGGTACTCACAAAGCGACTGCCAATGCCGTTAAAAAGTGAAAAAATATTTTTTATTGCTTAAAATCGTCTATGAAAAAATATATTTTTATATTGCTGTAACTTTTTTCACACAGTGTTTTGAACCAAGCTCCCATAGTAACTATTGTAGAGCATAGAAATACCTTTCTAATGAAATATGTCACGTGGTTATTGGTATCAAGGACCGTTTTGTCTGGTCCTCCTTTATTTATTGTTTTTAATTTGTGATGAGGAACCCAGCCATTAGACTATTGTATTGATCCTTCAATATATAATGAAAAATAAAGTACGTTTTGAAGGCAAAACTTTATTATTCTATCGTTAAAGGCTGAGGTGTTACAATGTGACCAATAAATACCTACTATATAAAGAAGATACTGTACATAGTAGACACGACACAATATATCGAATCTATCACTAGCCAAAATATTATTTGTTGAAAACGGTTAACTACAGAGTTATCATCTAAACCTTATAAAAAAAAAGTGGATAATTATATGTCTAGTCGGGTTGTCATCTCGTTACTTAAACGAAATATTTCCTAAAGTTTGTGGGTTTTTCAGATGTAGGTATGTTTGTTTAATTGGTAGGTATTTAATAATTAAGATTAAGTTAAATTATTTTCCCCAAATAAAGGAAATAAAATTGAAGAGTGAATGATTGAATGAAATCGAACATTCAATGAACACATCAAGTCACATCACTACGATCTTGCTCTGGCAACATTTTAAAAAATAAGAGCTTTTTGAACTGTCAGTTTAGTCCACCTAATTAAAAATCAAGGTATAGTTATTTGTCTGATACAGGGAAAAACCTACGTCAGACAAAAAACTTTACTAGATTCTGTTTTTTTTTAATTAGACCACGATACAGGTTGGGTTTTCGATGTGATATATAAGAGCAACCACTCTAGAAGCATTATAATCTCACATGGAAGATTTAGCTTCCAGAGCAAGAAAATAAGATTTTATAATTTTTGGTTTTTCTCTGAAATAAATTTAACTAGCAAATTTAATATACACTGTCACATTTTGTACAACTTACATATTTTGTTTTGTGCTGCACATGTGTACGACAATTTTCCTAAATTATATAACCAATAGTTAGATAATTTAGGACAAATAGTCTTACACATTTTTATAAAATATTACAGTCTATATATTGACGCTTAAATAGGGAATGTATGAAAATATCAGAAGTGCTTGATATTTTTTTTGGTGATAGGAATAACCTTCCTTAACGCGGGAAAAAGGTTTCAATTTTTTTGGCTTATATTATATATTTGGAAAAAATATCAAGCACTTCTGATATTTTCATCCATTCCCTATTGTATTAATATTGCTTGTGACTGTACTAAGTTCAATAATAAATTTGCGATAGATACACATTTTTTGTTGTACCTACATACGTTCGTGACGTCAGACGACGTAGACAGGTTGGTGGGGAGCCCGTGGATGCCAATGGCGAGTGACCACGGGTTTTGGCGTGATGGGAAAAAGGTCTACACCCAGCAGTAGGCAGGATTTGGCTAATAATGATGATCAGACGTTCTTTACACAATATCTTTTCTTATTCTTATTCTTTATTTAAGATATCTGCACGCTCATCTTATGACTTATGACGGCACCGTAAAAGCTGGCGATTTCTCGTAACAAGAACTCTGTGCGCTCTCTCTTCACAAAATAAATAGAATAGAAATACCTTTCAAGACTAAGCGTGAGGAGCGGCTAAGAATTATAGACATAATTTCAATTCTATCAATTTTTCAGTGGAACATTGCTAAAGCGCACTGTAAATAATACAAAGATTACGTTCTTACTAGACTCAAGCCGGATGATACTTTGTTTCTAATTTAAAAATAAAATTTAAAACAAGAACTCTTACAAAAAAAAATTTTCAATACAAACCTCCGATTTCTCGTATAATAACATGCTGTTAATCTCCTGTTCACAGCTGTCAGTTGGCCAAAGTGCAGACGAAAAAAAAACGTTGGACTGCTGTTAACAGTAGATTTACAGATGGCTAGCGTACGAAAAACCGGGGTTAAGTAGGTATGAGAAACAGCTAAAGACTATTTTATTAATGAAAGCACAATGTCTCTAAAACACTCCTCAAATGCAGTTTAAATAGTCTATAGTAAAGTTGTTTTTTTTTTTCGTCACAGACTATTTCAACTTGGTTTCAGAAGTATTATAAGTAATTCACGATCTCTGCAGCTCAGCAGTTAGCACACCTGCCTAACATGCGAGAGGTCCCGGGTTCGAATCCCGGCTGGGGACAAAAAAAAACTCCAGGTCTTGGATGCTTACAATTACAAGTATGTGATGTCTCTGTTTCTGGTTCCCAAACACAGAATACACTAGTGTGGAGCCAGAAGCAACGTATGTGCCCGTATGTATTTTTTTATGTTTATGCTTAATTGCGTCTTAAAAATAAAACAGTATAATGTTTTTTTTTTAGACTTTGAATTGGACATCATTTTTTGAGTTTTGTAAAGGTAAAAGACTTGGTAGGTCGGTTAGAAACTACTTCAAAAAGGAGAAGATTCTCAGTGTTTTTTTAATATTAATTATTTTCTTAAACCTCAGTTACTCAAAGACGCGTAGACCGGAGATTTAGATATTTTTTTAAGTGTACACTTTGTAAGACCAGCCACTAGTCTTACAAGCCTCCACCAATCCGGACTTGGTCCGGTGGAGTATGGCCTATACCTTCCTCATGCCTTTCGGTGGGAACATAATAGGTTGATGATGAAAGTGTACTTCACAGGTGATTCCATAGTCACCAAGTAAGATATTAATGATGGAATCTTGGAGAAATTGAGGTACCTAACTCTTCAAATTATAATTTCAGTGCTGTACGAAACCCGGCTGCCTTCGATTTTATATGCCTCACATGTTCGTTCCAAGATTGTTTGTTTTTTTTGTTACAAACAAAATGGACCAAATTCAAAAAGACTTAAGGTCATAGGCCACTAACACGACTCTGCTACCACCCGGAAAACATAATATCATTCAAATATGGGCTTTAAATATTGCTGTTTAGATATATTTTACATTGGCATCATAAATTAGCTGACAGCTGACAGCGAGTCTGCTGTCATTGATGCCAATGTAAAATAAATCTACTGAGCAATATTTGAAGCCGACATTTGAATGATATTATTTTTGCCGGGTGGGAGCAGAGTCGTGTAAGTGGGCTATGACCTTTATTCTTAGACAATTAGAAGACTTAGTTATGTATTGTTTACTGTATGTTCCTGTGACAATTTTAATAATTTTCCTCTTTTTTTTTCAACTTTCAAAGGCACACGCAACGCGAATCTTGCAATCAGAAATCAGTCCTTCTTCAGTTTCTATTTTGTGTCCTCACAACATCGGCGCTAACAATCAGACCTGATTACTTCGCGGCCCGTTCTAAAAGATACTCCAGATCCTGCCGTCCTAAGTGGACCAAGGTTATTGCTTTTTTAAAGGTCATCAAAGAATCAAAAAACATTTACGATCGTTGGCCGAAATCAAGTAAGCCATCAACTAATAATCTATATATGTAAAACGAGAAGCAGACTGACTGACTGACATATCAAGGCAGGGCCTAAATATAAGGGTTAGAAACTTGAAATTTTGCATAGAGGTTCCTTTTGTAACGTATGGGAGCACTAAGAAAGGATTTCAGATAATTCATCCCCTGTGGGGGTAAAATGGGGGTTCAAAGTTAGTATGAAACTTTGCCGTGTATGAAGTTATTCGAATGAAATTTGGTACGAAAGTTTTTTGATTTTTTTTAAAAATCATCCCTTAAGGGGGAAAAAAAGGGGTGCAAACTTAGTATGAAACTTCGCCGTTTCTTAAGTTATTCAAATGAGATTCGATATGAAGGTCCTTCATTAAAAGTTATGAAAAACATGTAAAATAGTTTTTCGAAAATCATCTCTTAAGGGGATAATAGGGGGGTGCAATGTTAGTATGAAAGCTCTTTTGCATGCGCTAAAAGTATCCCTATCTTATTAGCAGACACGTTACTCAACTAAAGCCCACGCGGACGTAGTCACGGGCAACAGCTAGTACTACTAGCTGCCCCGCAAACGTTGTTCTGCCTGATATGGGCATAAAAAATAGATAAAAACCTATTCTCAAACCTACCGATTGTATATGCAAAAATTCATTAAAATCCGCCGAGCCCTTTCGGAGGAGTATGCGCACTAATATTGAGACATGAGAATTTTATATATTAGAAGATATAGATATATTTTTGTCACAATAGCTTACATAAAACAATTAGTTTACTTGGTCCCAAACTAGGATACCCTCTGTTCGTGCTATGGTCACCAGGCAAGGACAAACTATTTGGTCTGGCGAAACCTGCAGGTCTATTTAAAACCTGCAGGTTTATTTGATTCATATTGTTTTATATTATGTTTTTTTTCAACTTATAACACAACAATTACAGATAATATAAAGAGGAAGAAATAAAACAATGTAATGTATTATTGTTATTTATGGTATATAATATGTTATCTTTAGATCATACCCTTTTCATTGTCTCATTTCCCTCATTCACTAGCGAGGCTAGGTCACACTCTGATGGAAGTTGGCTTTTTCTTAATTTTCGTTAAAAAACTTTTGACACTCTGGTTCATTTGAAAAAAATGACCAAATATAAATAACCTATTGTAACATACCTACAATTATTTACCTGAGTGACAGGCACGTGCCCCTAGTTGGGGATATAATGGGTTGATGATGATGATTGTAACATACTTACCGGATCCACTTACTTGATTTTGATTGGAAGAGTCCAACCAGGTTTAGGATAAATAACCTTTTTAAGTTAGATAGAAAATCAATTCCGCCAGCCTTCTTGGAACTCTACCGGCCGACAGCGATTTGGCTCCAATATTTTATTTAAATTAGAAAATTGATTTAGATTACTTTTTTTGAATAATTCTTATTAGTATTAGTTTTGTAAATACCCTACCTATTAGTTTATATTAAGTATTACTTATATTAAATAGTTTATAGATTACTTTAATAGTGTTATTTAAGTTTTTATCGTGTTAAATAAACGTATCTTTTTTTGGTTAAATAGATATAACGTATTTATTAGAAAAATATCTTACTCATTATTAATATAATTTGTTTTTATACCTGAGTTTATAAGAACTTTTTATATCTTACATAGGCTGCTACTTATGTATGCGGAATCTGGGATTCCAATAATTTTAAACGCAATGTCTGACCTCCATGGTAAAATTCGTTCTTTTTTTAAAAACCGGCCCCTAATATTTTTCTCTTATATACGTTAGTGTTTTGTTTTTGTTGGGTTTAAAATGTCATATCGCTGAAAAAATGGAACTCACTCGTGAAAATATTCGTGCTTTGATTTATTACGATTTTCGACATGGTTTAACGCAACAACAGTGCGTAGATCAATTAACTTCGACTTTTGGTGGTGAAGCTCCATCAAAAACGACTGTGTATCACTGGTTTAGTGAGTTTAATCGCGGGCGCAGTAAGCTCACGGACGAAGTTAAAGAAGGTCGCCCGAAATCGGTGGTTGTGCCACAAAATATTGAAGCTGTGCGAAAACTAATAATGCAAGACCGCCATGTTACGTATCGCGAGATAGAAGCTATTCGCGAGACGAGCATTCATAGGATATTACATGAACATTTGTCTGTAAAAAAAATTTGTTCGCGGTGGATCCCGCACAACTTAACTCAGGATCAAAAAGATGCTCGCGTCGAATGGTGCAAGAAAACCTTAAGAAAATTCAACGGAGGCGACTCAAAATCTGTTTATAATATTTACGCAGGTGATGAATCCTGGATCTACGCGTACGATCCCGAAACTAAACAACAATCAACAGTTTGGGTGTTTCAAAATGAGCCGAACCCTACGAAAACGGCTCGTGCAAAAAGCACTGTAAAGCAAATGGTGGCCTGCTTTTTTGGTATTAATGGCCATGTGGCTACAATACCACTGGAGAACCGCAGAACGGTTAATTCGGAGTGGTACACGACCATTTGTTTGCCGGAAGTATTTGAAGAAATACGCCAAAACAACCAGCGACGCAGAATCATACTTCACCATGACAATGCCAGCTGTCATACATCTCAGGAAACAACTACATTTTTGGATGGTCAAAAATTAGAATTGATGGGTCATCCACCGTACAGCCCTGATTTGGCTCCCAATGATTTCTATTTATTCCCAAATGTAAAGAATAAATTACATGGTCAACGATTTTCGACCCGTGAAGATGCCGTAGATGCGTTCAAACAGCACGTTTTGGAGATACCTCAATCAGAGCGGAAAAAGTGTTTTACAAATTGGTTTCATCGAATGCAAAAGTGCATCGATCATAGTGGAGAATACTTTGAAAAATAATAAAAGCATATTTAGCCATAAACATTTGTTTATTTTTTCTATTCCGCATACATAAGTAGCAGCCCTCGTAGCTCTTGAAATTAACAATCTGCGCTGGGCATGCGATTAAGTCCATACTCTCATCCTGAGAAGTATCTGTGCCCTTAAGTTTAAAGTACTAGAACTAAAGACAGCTTGCTTAAATTTACTATTTATTTGTAAAAACTAGGATACGAACTAACTAATATAGTGCAAGCCTTAAAGCTTTTTAAAGATGATTGAGTTATTATTAGTTAACCTCTATTTTGAAATACATTTACATTTGCCGTTTGCCAATTAGGACTTGACCCAAACACTCATTGTAATCAAGAACGAAATAATATGGGATACTTCTCTGAAGTGGATGGCGTTTTGTTCACAACATGTAGTAAGTAAGTCTTTATTTAATTGATGTTATTTTTAGATCAACAATCCTGCTTTGTCGTTGTGTCTGTAATTTAATCCTCTATCTTCTTTTGTATATTGAACTACTCTGAACTCGGAATCGTTCGTAGCCTGGGCTGCCTGAGTGATCTTAAACGACCATACGGCAAGCAATATACGGCGCGTTCAGTCCATGGATGGGTCACCGTCTATGACTAACGCTAGTGGCATTTTTCCAAGCGGTTTGTGCTTCGCAAGGCACGTTAAGCAGTTGGTGCCGTCTGCCGTCGATAGAAGTCAGAGAAAATCTTGAAAACTTCTGACAGTAAGACCAGCCACTAGTCTTACAAGCCTTCACCAATTCGGACTTGGCTCCCGTGGTGGAGTATGGCTTATACCTTCCTCAGGGAAGAGACCCGTGCCCCTCGGTGGGGACATAATGTGTTACGTAAGGGATACGTAAGTAAACACAATTTGTAAATACAACAGTCTATTCTCTACAATCTCTGTGAGAGCAGCATCTCTACATAATTAAGAACACAACATAGTAACATTGTATATTGTGTCACTAAAACGTAGACCTATTTTTGCCTTCATATCACTGTGATGTCTCTAACAAGGGTCCAAGACTATCTCACATTAGTCCATAAGATCCGGGTATTACATTGTCACGATGATTGCCGCTACAGAGACGTATTCAGGGTGTAGGACCTAGATTCTGTTAATTCACTGTGGCGCAGTGGCAGACTGCCTAACTTGTAGGCTCGCTCTCCTGTAAAGTACAGTCTGTTAGCTTTTAGAATATACCTTGGGCTCTACCTTGGGCTTCGGTTTTCGCCGAAAGCACATGACGGTAACACTACTTCCTGCTCTGTTTAAACATTTTCTTCACTAATTTGTAAAAGTTATGTAAAGTTATAAATAACAATACATAAAAAAACCTTTCCTTATTGCAATATAATTGGTTTTTGATTGCTCAGTTGAGGCATATTCTAAAAGCTAACAGACTGTATTACAGCAACCAATCCGTAAAACCTTCCTTTGTCCCGAATAAAAAACATTCAAAACAAAATGAATAATAAACCACTACACTACTTGATGTACTTTTTTAATTACTTGGTGTTGGATACAAATAAACTTTTTTCATTTTATTTTTCTCCAGAAATTGTTCGTTCTTAAAATAGCTCTATATAAACCATTCAAAGCTGCAGACATCGCCCGCAGTTATATCATCGTCCGTCAGCGCCCATCCCATTGAATTTAGACAGGAAATCACGTATCACTGCACACGCCCCTGTGCTCCAGTTATATAATAGCCACGACGGGTGACAATTGCGTTTGCTGTTAACAAGCCAGACTGTAACTTACATTGCTCTGTCACCCTGTAGTAATAAACATTCAAACCCTTCCTGTGGAAGGGCTAGTGGATTCACGTTTGTAATTGGACATGTATGACCCTCGCAGTAACTTGAATACAGATGAGAGATGTGTTTTAACAAGTTGTCGATACTAGATGGAGTCGCAGTTACGTCGTCAATTTTCGATCTAGATGCTCTCGTGGGTCGGCTGTCGACACAAGATGGAACGTGCGTTGATTATGAATACTATTGCACCCCCGCTAAAATAATGTCTTAACTCTAAAAGTCTATACTCTATAGTACAAAATCACTGTTTGGGAGGTATGTGTCAGTGTTATAGCAGGAGTACGATATGTACATGGTGTCGTAAAGACTTGCATAGATTGTCAATACTACATGATGTCGCAGTAACGTGCGTCGATAGTCGATACTACATGATGTCCCAGCAACGTGCGTCTATTGTTGTACTAGGTCTTGCCGTAGCAACGTGCGTCTGTTGTCGATAGTATTATTGTCGCAGCGAGGTGCGTCGATTTTTGATACTAGATAATGACTCAGCAGCGTGTCTCGATGGTCAATACTAGATAGTGTCGCAGCGACGTGCATCGATTGTCGATACTAGATTGTATTGCAGTGACGTGCGTCGATTGTCGTTACTAACTCATGATGCAGCAACGTGCGTCAATGTAAAATTTGAGGTAAATAAATTATTTTCACTTTCAATTGTCGAAACTAGACGGTATCGCAGCAATGAGTGCCAATTGTCGACACTAGGTCATGACGCAACAACTTGCGTCAATAATGAATACTGCGTACAAGCTGTCACGGGGACGTGCATAGATTGTGGATACTAGATAGTGTTGCAGCGACGTGAGTTGATTGTCGATACTAGATAGTGTCGTGGCAACATTCAATTATCGTCGGTACAAAAAATTGACGCTACAATAATTTATTGTTGATACTACAGATTCAAGTAATTACTAATATATACACATCATAAGAACACGTTTACAACAGCGGTTGTCGGTTCTTCGCGAAATATGGCCAGCCCACTGCCACTTCAGCTTGCTAATTCTCTGAGCTATGTCGATAACTTTGGTTCTCTGTCGGATGTATTCGTTACGAATCCTATCCTTCACAGAAACTCCGAGCATAGCTCTCTCCATAGCTCGCTGAGCGACTTTAAACTGGTGGACCAACCCTTTCGTGAGAGTCCATGTCTCGGCTCCGTAGGTCATAACATGTAGGACACACTGATTGAAAACTTTCATTTTCAAGCATTGCGGTATGGATGAAGAGAAGACTCGGCGTAGTTTCCCAAATGCTGCCCAGCCCAGCTGGATCCTCTTCTTGGCCTCCTTCTCGAAATTGTTTTTACCTAACTGCAGAATCTGCCCGAGGTAAGTGTATTCGGAAACGATTTCGAGAAGGTGACCATGTACGACGACCGGTGTTGGATCAATGTGGCCATTGATCATGACTTTGGTTTTGTCCAAATTCATACCAAGACCGATGCGTCGCGAGGCTGATGCTAGGCCAGCCAGCATGTGGTTCAGCTCCTCTAGCGACTCCACCATTAAGACTAATTGTCACCTGCGAACGTGTTCTTGAGTGGAGACCACGACTCGGCAAACGGAGTGTAGGACGCCCTCTAACCAGGTGGGATGACGATCTGCGAAAAACTGCAGGCAGAAGCTGGATGCGGCAAGCTGAAGACAGGGCGCTATGGCGCTCATTAGGGGAGGGCTATATCCAGCAGTGGACTAATATAGCCTGATGATGATGATGATGATGATGATGACACATCATAATTAAAAATTCATTCTCTCAAAACGTTGCTAACTCTTTTCAAATCACGCTGTAGATTGTGAAGCAGCAACTTGCGTCGATTGTCAACACTTGAAAATGTCTCAGTGACATGCATCAATTTGGCGATACTTAATGGTGTCACGCGGCAACTTCGACGGTAAATACCGTCGACAAAACTAGGGTTGATTTCAAAGAGTCGAGTAAGTTCATACCCGACCACACGTAGGAAAACACAAATACGACACGGTCCGTGAATGTGTTAAGGGCGCACGATTTATGGCGCAATTGTTCCAGATAAGGCACGTCGCCATTCCTAGCCCGATAGAGCTTAAGATAGAGCCTTGTTCTTCGGGAAAACGAAATACTATGGGAAAAATCGGGTTCGTTGCGTATTAACTTCTTTGACATTCTTTTTCACATCTAACTGAACTTCGGAATCCAAAATATTTAAAGTTTTTTTTTTGGAAAATAATAATAATGTTGTGTTTTGTATGCCTGACTGCCATAAATGTATTTTTTTTCTTTGTGTTTGTGCTACCTGAGTGATCTTAAACGATAATTAATGTTAAGCAACATAGGGCGCGTTCAGTGCATGGATGGGTGACCGTCTATGACTAACGTAGTGGCATGTTTTCGAGTGGTTCCGTGCTTCGTAAGGCACCTTAATCAGTTGATGTCGGCTACCGTCGATAGATGGCAGTCGTTAAGCCAAGTCAGAGGCCTCAGGGCGGCTTGAAAATTTCTGACAGTAGACACACCGCTAGTAATATGCAGTGTTCACTGAAGTTTGACGAATTATTTTGTTGCAAATTTTTCATAAGAACTTCGCCTTAAATGGCGTCTTAACTCAAAAACGATGGATAAGCAATTAGGCCTTAATGGGTTTCAGATCTCGCGCCATGCGGGTGCTTGATGAGTGTTTTTATGCCTATTGTAGGTCGTTTGTACGTGATGTCAGCTCTTAAAGATCACTTTAACTGCAATAGAATTAGTATGATGTAATATACATACATGGTGGAGTATGGCCTATACCTTCCTCAGGGAAGAGACCCGTGCCCTCGGTGGGGACATAATGGGTTGACGATGATGTTGGTTTAGCTGTAAAGCTCACACAATATTTTTTCTGTGACTTTATTCTTCACAACCGTCTTTACAGTAAGATAAGAAGTTTTAAGGCTCACTCGTTGAAACAAAACATGCAGAGTATAATCCTCCTTAAGAGACTAATTAAGGTTAGGCTATTAGGTTTTACAGAGCTTTCGAGGCACGCTTTCTTGAGTACAGCCAGATCTTATCAAAAGAAGCTTTCCTAGGTCATTTTGTTGAACAACTCGTTGGGTGTTACATACTGGGAAGTCAACGATGTATTGTATGAGAAATATGCATGATTTGTAGGTTTAGTTTGTGGTTAGTAACCACGTAAACATTTATTTAACCTGTGGAATTTATGATGAGCCGATTGGCCAAGCGGTTCCGTGCTTCGCAAAGAAGTATTTCAGGAGATATTCAGGCGACTCACTGAGGCAGCCAACTAGATGTCTACTTAGCAGCCACATCACAAACAGCTGTCTAAAGAGTTATGATTTGTAGGCACTATTGATACACAGTTCGGTGGCAAGCTTGAAATTTCTGAAATTGACCACGTGAAAACCAAGTATACGGACACATTCAGTAATTGTAATAGAACCCAAAACTATTTCAGTTAGGAGGGTGCTTACGTGACAATTTATTGGTTTGGTCCTCTCATTTCGGTAACCATTATGGTGTGAATTACAGAGTATTCTGAGCAGTTCAGAGGTATGCAAATATACGATACAATCAAGCCGCGGGTTTCCTTACGATGTTTTGCTTAGTATGTGGCATTGGTACTACAAATTCACATATAAACATAAACGTAACTAGAGGTCTACTTCATCACCATCAACGCATTATGTCCCCACCGAAAGGCACGGGTCTCTTCCCTGAGGAAGGTATAGGCCATACTCAACCACGGGGAGCAAGTCCGGATTGGTGGAGGCTTGTTAGTCTTACAACCCACTAATGCTAGTGACTAGTCTTACTGTCAGAAGTTTTTCAAGGCCTCTGACTTGGATTAACGACTGCTGTTATCTATCGACGGCACCCGGCACCAACTGCTTAGCATGGCTTGCAAAGCACGGAACGGCTTGGAAAAATGCCTCTAGCTTCAGTCATATAACGGTCACCCATCCGTGCCCTGAACGCGCCCTATGTTGCTTAACCTTCGTGATCATTTAAGATCAATCAGACAGCCGGGCGACGAGCGATTCTCGTAGCGTAGAGGTCTACTTATTATAACATAAGATAGGAAAATTAAAATTATTAACATTAGTATTTAAAGGACTGTTTGTTTCTAAATAAAGATAACATATTATAAAAAAAACAGGGTATCCTAGTGTGGGGCCAGAAGCAATGTATGTGCCTGTATGTAAATGTTATGTTATGTTAAATAAACGTTTACATGCAGGCACACATTGCTTCTGGCCCCACACTAGGATACCCTGTGTCGTGGGAACCAGAAACAGCGACATCACAATCATGTACGTAACTTTGAAATAAACAAAGACATAGGTGCATGCCCACACTAGGAATCGAATCGTAAGATAAGATAAGAATATTCTTTATTGTACCAGGAAAAACAAATACAAAATATTTACAAAGATACAGTACAATTGGCGGCCTTATTGTAATGTTTGAAAAAAAAAGAGAAGCTAAGGGAAGTGTACATTATTTTATGTTAAACGTTGAATAAAATGAGATGTATTAATTTGACAGTATTTCTGCCTTGCCTGTATTTCTTGTACTTTTTATTATAAATGTGACATGGACGCGCTGAAAATCAGCGTCGCCGGGTTTTTTTGTACAAATCTAGCGACACAGCTGAGCGCTCTTCCTATTGCCAAAATAAAATGTTTTGTAAAACTAATATACATTTATTTTATAGTTTTTAGTTTAGCTATTAGATTTAATTTCAAGTTTTGCATGCAATTTTTGGCAATAAACTTTTTTATTCTTATTCTATTCTTAAAAGGTTTTCAAATCAAATTCAAGGATAGTATGTTCGACGTTAAGGTGTCACAAAGACATGAAGTTCAATGTGAACTTCAAGTTAAGGCGAGGGTCTATCTGTAGTTAGAACTATACACGTTCTAATATGATAGTAGACGATCGCAATCGGATTGGAATCGTTTAGGATTTGGTAAGAGTGAGGCTGGGGCGGGGCAGACTGGCGTGCAAACGTTAGTCCTAAAAAAATATCACAAAAAAACCAGAGCAACATTCCAACCGCCTATTATTTATTTATTGTCCCCCTAAGCCACGCTATTGGTAAAACATGTTGCTTCCTGAAACACAAGTGGGAATCGGAAAAAAAGGTCCGTCAGAAAATATAACTTCCAATTCGTAACCTTAGCGTTGTTTCGACTGGGCCGGTTCTACCATTTTGGTAACGAGAGAGTTTTTTAAACTCAGGTTAGGTTAGACAGCGGTGTGTTGTATACCTGTCTTTTAGTTGCAATATTCTGTTTTCACGAAGAAGAGTAAAATAAAGTAAAATGTAAAAGATGTATTTGTTCCCAATAGAATCATATAAAAAAGGATGAAGCTCTAGTCCCCACACTAGGATTCCCTATGTTGTGGAAATTAGCCCCTTTTGCTTAATCATCATCATCATCATCAGCCGTTTGACGCCCACTGCAGCACATAAGCCTTCCTCATGGTTTTAATGGTTGAAAATGTAGGAATATGAAGAGTTTATTGGCAAAGAGATGAAAGCTTAATAAACAAAATTGTGCCGTGTACGAATCGCTCGTAGCCTGGGCTGCCTGAGTGATCTTAAACGATCACTAATGTTAAGCAACATACGGCACGTTCAGTCCATGGATGGGTCACCGTCTATGACTAACGCTAGTGGCATTTTTTCCGAGCGATTCCGTGCTTCGCAAGGTACGTTAAGCAGTTGGTGCCGGCTGCCGTCGATAGATGGCAGTCGTTAAGCCAAGTCAGAGGCCTTAGGGCGGCTTGAAAACTTCTGACAGTAAGACCAGCCACTAGTCTTACAAGCCTCCACCAATCCGGACTTGGCCCCCGTGGTGGAGTATGGCCTATACCTTCCTCAGGGAAGAGACCCGTGCCTCTCGGTGGGGACATAATGGGTTGATGACGATGATGACGATGACGTGCCGTGTTGAGCACAAACTAGTATAAAGTTGAGATTTAAAAATGTTTCTTTATTTTAATCTGTTCATCTTAACTTGAAACGAGATTGCTTAGTTTATTTTTTACTCTAATTTATTCTCTAATTAGTGGCGTTATGACCTTGAAAAGGACAATTTAAAAACCATTGTTATTAAGTTATAGGTAGGTTATACATTTATAAAGGTATGCACTTAAGTAGATGGCATTTTTTTTAATACCACAACCTTTCAAATCACTCAGATCTCTGTCTATTATAGAGTTTATTTATTTATAGAATTTATTTATTTATTTATAAGTGACAGGAATATATGATAGGGTACTAAACATACTTAAACTAGTCGTTTTGTCTAACATGAAATTTTCATACTTACGATGGCGACTGTACTTGTTTTTTATTAGAACTTGATACAGTCATCAGCGTCACTCGAAATGGTATTGTGAGTATGAATTATTTTTCCTTAGCACTGTCTATAAACGAATTTAAGTATAACTAAGCCCCGGTTAGGAACCCTCTGGTGTAACCGGCCCTTAGGGTCGCAAGCGTAACGTCTATGCTACTTCACGCGCCCACTTTTTATTCCAATAAATCGTGTACGCGACACGACTTTTGTGAGGTTCTCCGTCAATTCCTGACTGGATAGCCCTTTAGCGACTCGGAAGTACTTAATTTATGAAATGGTCAAGCAGGACGCAGTCACGCAATGTCCAATCCAAAATCGGTTCGATCTATCCATTTTGGCCCCACACTATAGAGTATTGCGTGTCGTGGGAACCAGAAACTGCGACAACACAAACATTTAAACATCCAAGACCCAGGTTTTTACCCCCAGGGGTAAAGGTTTTTTTTGTCCCCATCCGGTACTTATAGGTACTTAATTGGTGATAACGAGGAAACGAGACGAAAATAATAATTCCTCCTCCATTCCACAACAACTTAAAGTAAATTGAAACAGCCCACTTTGTTTCAATTTGAATTCAAGTCTTGACATCCCAGAAGGGACAAAAAAATATAAAAAAAATTTAGCTCTTTCTTTGAAACAAGGTCGTTTTAGTAAAGATTTACGCTTGAGCGGGCTTGTCCAAGGGCCCTCTAAAAAAACGTTTTGTAATGATGAAATAAGGCCCTATTAATAATAATTTGCAAAAGGGAAAATGTGGCCGAGGAAGCCAAGGGGCGACCGGACAGGCCCTTACTCTGGAGTTAAAGTGGGTATAAATAAATAAAGGGATTAGAAACTTTTTGTATGAGACGTTGGCATTGTGCTGGCGATCATTTTGCGGGATTTTTTCTTAAACCGGGGATACTTTATGCCTCTTTATACCTATAGAAAAACAAGTCATATCAAACAAGTCGGAAGCATGCACGTTTTACTTTCCTTTACTTTACTTTAACTTTATGTTTTGACATAAAGTTTCTCGGGATAGTTGATACTAAATATGCACTGATTACATACAGAAGGCACATACTTCACTTTTTCGACTTTTCAGATTTAGAAAACGCATTCTACTACGTATATTATAGCCGACCCGGAAAACATTGTTTTGCCATGTTAATTAAAAGACGACCTATACTCAAACGCACCTCTCAGACCATAAAAAAATCACGAAAATTGGTGAAGCTGTATCGGAGGAGTTTGACAGCAAACACTGTGATACGTGATTTCATAATATATTTTATTGTAATAATAGTTTACATCATCAGAATCAGAATTATTTACAGAATCGCTCGTAGCCTGGGCTGCCTAAGTGATCTTGAACGATCACTAAGGTTAAGCAACATACGGCGCGTTCAGTCCATGGATGGGTCACCGTCTATGACTAACGCTAGTGGCATTTTGTCCGAGCGATTCCGTACATCACAAGGTACGTTAAACAGTTGGTGCCGGCTGCCGTCGATAGATGGCAGTCGTTAAGCCAAGTTAGAGGCCTTTAGGGGCGGCTTGAAAACTTCTGACAGTAAGACCAGCCACTAGTCTTACAAGCCTCCACCAATCCGGACTTGCCCCCGTGGTGGAGTATGGCCTATACCTTCCTCAGGGAAGAGACCCGTACCCCTCGGTGGGGACATAATGGGTTGATGATGATGATAGTAAAGTTTACATACAGTAAACAATATTAAATATCTGTATCAATATTTTTCAAATAACAATATGGTGCTGCGAAAGCGGCAACTGGGTGGACTGTATTGGCGAACAAATGGGTAACACCAGGAAGGTGCTCGTTAGAAAGCGTTGGAAGGACGTACCTGGGATTCACGCCCACGGATGCCGAAGGACGATCGCGGCAGCGTAGGTGGGCGCCAGATGGTCCCGGCCTCTGGTAGTCCAAAAGGCAGTGTATATCTTCGATACAAACTGCAGCGTAAATAGAATGAGACTTTTCTCATTCAATACCAAAACACGTCTGTCATATTGATTGTCAGTGTCACTTTAAATTTAGTTGGTCCTCGGCCAGGAGTCCAGCGCAAGTGCTGGCTGGATTGTCCCGCGGAATCCACGAAGGGAGAAACCAAAGTTTGGATCCACTCCTAAGCCTCCACGAGCCCCTTCCACTGTTCACCATAATTATGTCCGCAACCAACAGCCCGTGCCAGTTGCCAATCCGGCCAAAACCAACAAACGTTTAATGTTTTCATTTCATTTCTGTCTGTCATCTGCCATTCTATCCAGCGCCCCTTTTTGTTCAACATTTTTTTTTAATCGAAGAGCAATATTGCCATATTAACATCTGGAGTAGAGTGGCAGGATTTCCGCAGTTGTCAGGGAGTTCACGCAAGTGTCCTATTAAATTAAAAAGTTTCATAAAACTGTTATCTTTGGGATTTTTGTTCGAAAAATTTTTTTTTTCATGAAACATGCCTGTATTTTTTATTTATATTGTGTGATTGTTGGTATCAACAAATGATTATTATCAATGTTAAGTGTAGATTTACCTATCATTATTAAGTGTAGATTTTACAACTAATACATAAATTTACAACTTTCTTTTACTATTATTAAAAAATATTATTCAAGTTGAGAACAAAGTAAGAATAAAAAAATTAAGGCCGTAAAAGACTTTTCAGACTTCCAACAAGGCTCAAATTTAAATAAACACTTAGATACAAGCACATATGTTGCTTCTGGCTGACTTGGGTTTTTTCTGTCCCTAGCCGTGATTCGAACCCGTGACCTCTCACTAAGTAGACACTAACACTGCGCCACAGACGTCGTTAAGTAAATTAATAAAAGGGCCGATTTTGGAGTGTTCCAATGCATACTGGCTGAGCCAGGGTCCAACTGTTATTTTCTTTTAAGTTTCGAGACTGATAAGTTTAAGTTTTTTTTATTTTATGGTCACGATTTGAACTGTCATCGTCACCCTGTGATCAAAGTTCCTAAATAAAAGAAGATTAAAAAAAAAGTAAATTAAGCCTATGCGCACACTAGCGACACACGACAGGTGACAGCTCGGCGACTAGACGCTACGACAGGCTACGACCGTAAATTTTCATATATTTTGTTCGAATCGCCGCACACTTGGCCTCAGAGTCGCGGAGTCGCGACGACAAGACGCCAGAAGCAATGACAACGTCGCGTCTGACGCGGCGACTTGACGCGGCAACAAGTCTGCGATGGCTCTTAAAGTAACTTTACCCTTAATTTGAAGTGCAAATTGAAAAATATTTACTAAAAGGGAAGCACTCAAATGTGCTGCTCATTATTCAAAACAGATCGAGGCGTCGCTGGCTCTTAAAAACGTGAGCTGAAAGTTAAGTAAAAATATTTTTTACTAAGTTACAATTAATGTCGGTACTGACGGCGCATCATATTTGAATTTCTGATGAAGAAACGAAAAAGTGGACGGAATAATTTTGTAATTCGGTTTGCAATCAATCAAATAGGATGGTCCTAAATTGCAGAAAAGAAAATATGAAGTAAAGAATAACTCTTATCCAATGTACTTACAAAGCATTTTAGTGAAAGTTTTTGAAGGCAATTTCAAGCGTTGATGCAGGCCTGTCGCACTCCGCGTGTAGATATCGAGCGCATAAGTACATGCGGCGGCCACTCTAGAGTGGCTGATAATTAGGCACTTACGCACGAACGAGCACTGACGCGCACGTGATTTACGTGGTAGAAAGAGAGGCAACATGTAGGTGAATATAACTGTAGCTTTTTTAGCGCCGTGTGATCTCAATTGCACCTAATTGTATCGCTGCTAGAGTCCGTTTTTCTTTAATTGATTTTGCGGAGTGAATTTCTGTACCTGTATTATTATGTGTTCTGCGATTGAGGTACGTGAACACCTTAGATACTCAGGTTTCCTAACGACGCTTTCCTTCAGTTAAGATTGAAATTACTTTAAAATTATGAACAATAAATTTTATGTGTTATTTCATTTCCGTTAGTGAAAGTTTGAATGAATTATCGACAAACTTGTACTACTATTTTTCAAATACATACCTATAAGTATGTATATAAGGTCCTAACAAATCAAGCGCTAATAATTTAAGAGGTAGTCATAAATATATAGTGTAATAATACCTTTGGGCAAAAAAAAAAGCGATCATTAAAGGATTTGCTTAATTTATTTCTACAACAAAAATTAAAACTTCCAAACAAATGCATTTTATATCATCCTGTTTTCATGCACACACACACACACACACTATTGAAGTATCTGGCGTGACATGTGTCACGTGAAATTTATGATATGTTTGTCTAAACGGCCAGTAGTGCGGCGGCACTTTTGTGTGCGTATACATTTTAAAGGGTGTTTATTTAGTACGGATGATCGATTTTTTATTCGACCTATTAATCCTATACAATCGTTTAATTGATGTTTTGAACATTCTAAATTATTATTTATCTTTTACTCTATCGGCCCTTAAAATATTTGCGCTAGATTTGTTAGGACCTTATATACCAATGGCTCATAATATTGGAAAGAGTCAAAATATAATGCCCACCAAGGGACTATCTTTTGTGGACTGAACGATTCTCAAAGCCCCAAAAGCGATTTCTCCAAACGCCGAAAAAAAACACCGAATCGTTTCAAATAAAATTGCGTCGCCTCCCATTTGGGAAACTAAAAATAAACAAGGAAGTAATTTAAAAGCCTGGCAAGTGCGAGAAGATTCCGTGGGCAAATGGGTTCCGTGGCACGAAGCAAGCGGTCGTGGCACAGCGGTAGAATAGCGACCTAACATTCGTGAGATCGTGGGTTTGTATCTCGTTCGTACATTTATGAAGTTGTAGTAGCTTCACTAAAGTGAAGGAAAACATCTTTAGGAAGCCCTAATGTCTAAGATATTTACATACATACCTGAGCGCGTGTTAAGTACAATACAGCCCATGTAGGAGGCTAAGTGCGGAAACCTTAGATCTATCTAAATCTCTGTGCCATCCTTAAGCAATATTATAAACTGAAGAGGTAGACAGAACCAACATCACTTCAACAATATTAGTGACGCAACAGATATTTGAACTGCTGCAAAATATATAATTATGGCCCCAAAAACACAGGGCCGATGCTTTCAGGTAGAGAGTATGGATGGGCTTAACCACCACTTGTGCCCACGGCGGATCGATGATTTTAAGCACCGAGGTATCTGAATAGCTCAGATATTCAGTTTTCCTCACGACGTTTTCCTTCCCCGTTTGCGAGTGGTATTGCTAGTAAAACTTTAACTATGTACCTATTTAACTTAGAAAATAAAGTCATGCCCGCATTTGGGACTCGAACCTGGGTATCCCACTTCTTAATCCGTTGTTCTACCCACTGGGCTCCGACCGTTGGTCATTATCGAATCCTTATTAGGAATAATGTATTTTTGGAATTGCTAACAAGTATATTCATCATCATCACTCAGCCACAAGAAAAGTCCACTGCTGGACATAGGCCTCCTCCATGGATTTCCAAAAACACCAGTTAAAAGCGGCTTGCATCCAGCGTCTTCGTGCCACTTGGAAGAGATCGTCTGTCCATCTTGTGGCTTGTCGTCTTACGCTGCACTTGTCGATATTTAGTATACATTCGAGAACTTTTAAAATACACATTCTGATGCTGGAGCATTTTATCGCAGATACATTTTTGTCGTTGAGGATTACACATCTTGTCGTTTGTTCCTTTGGACCGTCAGTGCATTCTGGCATAGTGTCTTTAAGGACCCGGCTAGAAATTGGGTCCAGGACAAGTGATTGTGGAAGTTATTGTTATCAACTGCAAATCCTCAAGGTCTACTTGGATTTCGATTTTATAACGGAACCCTAAAACAGTTCCGAGAACGGAGAGTTATAGGAATACGGACGCAGTGTTGGGCACATAATTATTTTTTTCCTCACGAAATAAGACCCTTGCGAGACACTTCCCTTTAGAGCTTTTGTATTCAGTGCAGGATTTTGACACGTCTTACCAAAATGACTTGACGACCATTGTGGCGCAGAGGTTAGCCTACCATGCGAGAGTTCCCGTGTTCGAATCCTGGCTCAGGACAAAAAAACCATGGACATTTACATGTTTGTGATGTCGCTGTCGGCCAGAAGCAATGTACGTGCTTGTATGTAAACGTATTCAAGACCTGGCTTTTTCCCCAGCCGGGGCTCGAACCCTGGACCTCTCGCATGGAAGGCAAATGCGCGGGGTCCTGCTGTTTGACCAAAAGTAATTTGACAAAATTACACTTGACAAACAATGTTTGACAAAAAATGCTTTCGCCAATTGATCATTTTACTACTAATCATTTTACAAATGACTCACTTATCCAAATGATCAACACTTAAATTTACATTTTACAAATAATTATTTTACTTAATGAACATTTAACAACTGAGTTATCAGACAAAACTACTATTGGTCTAAAAACGTTTGATAAAATGTATTATTTGACAAATGTTTCGTTTATTAATCAATCTTACGAACGGGGGGTCGGCGATGTAAAGAATACGTGACAACAGAAATATAGGTGCGACGACGCGCGTAGCGAAGCGTAGCGCCTCGGAGCGTTAGGTTCTCTATGTAAGATCGAAAACAGACTCGACTTTGATGCGTTCAACATTTTGTTAAATGACATTTGGACAAATGCTTCATTTGCGAAACATTTTATTTGGTGAAATTAAAAAAGGTCAATTGACATTTTAATATTCAAAACATTTAACAAATGTAGTGTTTGCTAATGGATCACTTACTAAGTGAGTTTTTGTAAGATGATACTTTTGTCAAATGTCTCTTTTGCCAAATGAACATTTGGTTAAACGTTGTTTGTCGAATGACCATTTGTCAATAATTTTATGGTCAACCATTAGTAATCCCAAATGCGCTAACCGCTGCGCCACGGAGGTCGTCAAATATTCTTCGCTTTCGCCCTGTTCATAATAAAATAAATAAAATAATAATATAATTTGACGACCTCTGTGGCGTAGCAGTTATCGCATCTGCTTACCATGCGAGAGGTCTCGGGTTCGATCCCCGGCTGTGGAGAAAAAAAACTCCAGGTCTTGGATGTTTACATGTTTGTGACGTCGCTGTTTTTGGTTCCCACGACACAGTCCTAGAGTGGGGCCAGAAGCAATGTATGTGCCTGTATGTAAAAATGTTATGTTATGTTATATGATTGCCATGTTGGTCTAGCCGTTTAGGCGCTTACCTACCAAGAAAGAGGACGTGAGTTCGATTCCCACTGAGGGCCGCCGTACATTTGTACAAATGGCCTCAGTCTGGGTGTTTTTCCATGTTTGTAATGTCCTTGCCTGGTCACCATAGCACAGGGTATCCTAGTTTGGGACCAGTACAAGTGATTGTGTTGTGTAGTGGTAATTATATTTTTTTGTTTTTGTTATAATAAACTAAGTTTATATTCTTGAGTTTACTTTTCGTTCGGAAAAATATTAAAGACTTCGAAGCTCTTGGTAGCCATCTTAACGTTAATACAAGGAATAAACATAAATTGTCATTTCACGATTTAGACTTGCAAAAGATAATACTTCCTTTATGGGGTACTGTATAAGGTTCAACAACAAGATACCTCAAGACATATTAGAGTTACCACTATCGCGGTTTAAGAATTGTGTTAAGCACACGCTTTGCAAAAAAGCTTATTATAATATCAACGATTATTTAGAAGACAACGATGTCTGCTATTAAATAGTAGTTTAATATTAAATTTAATCAGAACATAACTGTGTCTAGTGTTCAACACATCCAAGATATTAGTTTGTAAGTTTGAAAGTTTGTAATTTAGGCTAAAACTGTTTTGAATAGAATAAATGTGGAGTTTCTTTGTTAGTTTCTTCTTCATGTAATCAATTAATTGTGAAACTAACAACTTTGACGTTCATAAAGTAAGTACATTTCCTTTTTTATGTATAATAAAGTGTTCTCTATCTATCTATTCAATTTGTACTATGAATAAAATATTTGTCTTTGACTTTGACTGACTTTAATTTCACCCGTCTCTAGAAGACCACTCTTTAATCGAATTAGATTTCCGTAACGAGAGAGTCTCCGGTATGTTTGTTTGCGTATCTCCTTTTCTTATTAGCTCACTTGATAGAAGCTATTTCGGCTTTCATGTTCCTGAGGCAATGCCCCTTTGCAATCCTGTTCTTAAATAAATGTCCGTCCGAAAAGTCAAGGCTTTGTTTTACTCCAACGTTCAACTTCACAGCACCCTGGGGCCTACCAACGAGAGGTCCCGGGTTCGAATCCCGGCTGAAGACAAAAACCCCAGGTCTTGGACGTTTGCATGTTTGTGACGTCGCTGTTTCTGGTTCCCACGACACAATGTATGTATGTGCCTGTATGTAAATATTTATGTGTTGTTAGTTTAATTTAATTAATTATTTACCTATGTTTACAAATAAATAATTGATTGATTGATTATTTAATTAATTTAAATTTCATCATCATCATCATTATAATGTGATTGGTTACGTAAATAAATAATTTTGAATTTTGAATCATCAACCCATTATGTCCCCACCAAGAAGCACGGGTCTCTTCCGTGAGGAAGGTATAAGCCATACTCCACCACGGGGGCCAAGTCCGGATTGGTGGAGACTTGTAGGACTAATGGCTGATCTTACTGTCAGAAGTTTTCAAGCCGCACTGAGGCCTCTGACTTGGTTTTGACTGATTGATTGATTAAAAGCCTTTGTTTTGGTGAGCTGATTGACCCTGTAGAACATTACAGTCTAGAGAGAAATATTGTCCATAAAGCGACAAATAGCCTCCAAAAGGCTTCATCACCTAAAACGGATATCTCATTCCGCTTATCCGCGATGAGTGATATCGCCTATCAATTGTAGGAACTCAAAACGTACTCAGCTCATTTCCTAGGTATCACACACTCATCTTGCTAAGCCCTACTAAGTGGATTCCTCACAAAGGTAATCGACTGAGCGTAGGTAACTTGTACTGCTATTCTCTGCCTTCTTTTTTGCGGATGGACTGTGCTGTCAAAGAATAAAGAAGCGACAGATAAATGTATTCATTTCAGACAGATTTGGCAGAGTCATAGCTATAGTATTATAATAACATTTTGTTTCTTCAGAACATTATGTTTATAAATTAAATTAATACTATTTTTCAACCGAAACTTTCGTGAGCACTACATATTATTAATTTTATTCCTATACATAGTTTTAATAAAGGAAAGATGTTTCCAAAATTATTCATTAGCGACCCATTTTTTAAGGTAGATAGATAGATAGATTATCCTATATTGTTCAATAATTACATTTACAGATTTATTATTAATCGAAGTAGAATTGGCGGCTTTATTACTATAGATAATTTCTTCCAGGCAACCATCAACGGAGACAAGAAAGAAATCAGAGACGGTCATTACGGGATAACACAAATATGCCTCCAATATTTGACCACGTCCGTCAAAAGTAAACTTTTTTATTACTAATGCCAAAAATGTTAAATGGTGCGAGCGGGATAGCATGCTCCACGTTGCAGCTATGCATACTCCAGCGGATTTAAATGGCTGGTGAAAAACAAAAAGTGTCTAGTCTATACAGCGACAATGTTTACCCTGTGAGCAGAGACATCTGGAGACGTTAGCCGAGCAATCGTGCTAAGAATCAGAATCAGAAATTTATTTCAACGTAAATAATTTACATTCTGCTTGTTGAATGTCAATGTAAATACAGTTATGTATAATGTTAGCCGCTGCCTTGGGGCCGTCTGTAGTGGAGAAAAAGGCAGCGAAAAAAAAACTCCACTCTGACCATCTTTTCTCAAATCAACTTAAAGCTAATACAAATAAAACTTACAAAACAATATCTTGGATGTGTTGAACACTAGACACATTTATCCTCTGATTAAATTTAATATTAAACTACTATTTAAAGCCATACGTCCTTGTCTTCTAAATAATCGTTGATTTTATAATAAGCTTTTTTGCAAAGAGTGTGCTTAACACAATTCTTAAATCGCGTTGAAGGTAACTCTAATATATCTTGGGGTATCTTGTTGTAGAACCTTATACAGTGCCCCATAAAGGAAGTATTAACTTTTGCAAATCTAAATCGTGGAAATGACAATTTATGTTTATTCCTAGTATTAACGTTATGATGGCTAGTGTTTCGAAGTCTTTAATATTTTTCCTAACGTACATAATATTTTCATAAATGTATTGGCTTGCAACTGTTAGGATGTTGATTTCTTTGAAAAAATCTCTTAGTGTGTCCCTACTACCTAGCTTGTAAATAAATCGGATCTCTCTCTTCTGCAATATGAAGATAGTCTCAATGTCTGCTGCCCGGCCCCATAGTAGTATACCATAGGACATAATACTATGGAAGTAACTAAAATAAACAAGCCTAGCAATTGCAACGTCAGTAAGTTCTCGAATTCTTTTCACGGCATATGCTGCGGAGCTAAGTCTATGTGCTAATTTTACAATATGTGGGCCCCATTGTAGTTTGGCATCGATTGTGATGGCCAGAAATACAGTATCTTCAACAAATTCTAGTTTTTCATTTCCAATCACAATGTTATTTTCAACTAATTTTACATTAGGTAGGGTAAACTTCATACATTTTGTCTTTTTTGAATTCAACAACAGATTATTTGCTGTAAACCAATCTAGAACGTGCGAGAGATCATTATTTGCTTCGTCAAGATTATTTTCCTGTCTCCTTATTTTAAAAATAAGTGACGTGTCATCAGCAAATAGCACTATCTCACACATTTTTGTACTATAAACGGTAAATCATTTACATAGACCAGGAAAAGGAACGGCCCTAAGAGCCCTGGGGGACTCCCATTTTTACAAGTGAACCTGACGATTTAATACGGTTTATGTCTTCTTTTTGAACCCTTATATGATTTTAGAAGATCTAAACTTATTTTTTTTATTCCATAGGGGAGAGTGGGTATGATTCGTACACCGGGAGCATTCGTACAAAGGCCATAATTCGAATACGCAAAATAGTGGTGCCTTCGTATCTGTGTATGTGATGCCCACTCACACGTATAATCTAACCGCGGAGTGGCTCGCCCGTGCGGCCGCCGACTTCGATGTGATAGGTCGTTACGTGTTTTCGCTTCGCGTAAATAATTTTTCGATGCAACTTTAAACGTGTTTTTCTTCTATAAGTTTTGCTGCCATTGTTAACTGATTTTGTGTGGTGTTTGAGTACATATTTCAGTTCATTATTTCGACATTTACTTGAAGATAATCTCAGCAGTTATTTTTATTTTCAATATATTAGTAAAATTTTTCTTCATTGGGGTAGCTTCGCACAGGTCTGAACGGGGTGGATTCGTACTGTACGAATGTACCCCACGTATGATATACAATCTTTATTTTCGTAGCTGATTGAGCTTGATTTGCCATCGAAATCTGCTCAAGGATTAGTAACGCCAGAAATGATCCAACCCTACCCTAAAGTGGCTAGAGATGTGACCAAAAAGTCCAAAAAAGGTAAACAACAGATACTCCCGAAAAAAAATTGGCGTGACAAAATAGATAAAGCAAAACAGTTAAAGAAGCAAGAGCAAGAGATAAAACAAAGAGCTAAAGAGATGAAGAGGGCATTAAATTTGATATCAGGTAAAGATATGTTAAATAAACCAAAAAGAAAGAGGCAAAGTTCCTGTTCCCCCATTGAAGTGATTGCTGAAGGATCTGATGTGGAGAACGAAACTCCAGTTTTAACTGCATTTGTGAAAGAGAAAGGCTTTATTCTAGTGAAGTTCAAGAAGAAAAAATCTGTCAAACACTATGTTGGTCAGGTGATTACAAAATATAGTCCCACTGGGTACAAAGTTTCATTTTTAAGAAAGAAATCCGGCGCCTGGATATTTGTTTTTCCCAATAACATAGACGAAGGGACTGTTTACATATCTGACATCGTATATTATATTGCCGGAACCCAAATCTGCTTCTACAGCAAGAACAGCTAACATTTAGCTTTCATAAAGATCTGTCTATGTACAATGTGCATTAAGTAGATTCATAAAAATATTATGACTCTTGTTACCCTAATGGTAAATATTATTGTTGATTCATTTCTATAGGACATAAGAAGTTAAATAATGTTAAAACAAAAAGCTTAACTAATTATTGTATTTAAAACTATCTTATTATTAAGTACTTAGGCACCCAAGGCTGATTCCGTGAAATTTTGATCTCAATAAACGGTAAATTTTCTATAAATAGCATTTCTTCAATCATGATGTTCGGAGGTACCCCACCATGTACGAAGCTACCCCAACACATGTATGAAGCTACCCCGTGAGTGGGGTACATTCGTACGACTTCCACTTTTTTTTAAAATCGTCATAGCTTGGCCACACTTCTTTCTATGAACAAGTCGTCTAAGGGAATATTGTAGGCAAATATATAAGCAATCTATCATTGCTCAAATTGTTTTCAAATAGCGTTTAGTTTTTCTGCTATAGGGCTTGAAGTGAAAAGTGTACGAATCCTACCCACTCTCCCCTAGTGTTTTAATTTTGAGAGCAGTGTTTTGTGGTCTACACTATCAAATGTCTTTGACAAATCACAAAATACTTCTATAGCATCATTATGATCCTCCCACGCACTGAAAATATGTTTAACTAACGTGACTCCACCGTCTGTTGTATTCCGCCCTTTAGTGAAACCGAACTGCTGACTATGGAGGAGTTGGTAATTATTGAAATGAATAAGCAATTGATCTAAGATAATTCTTTCAAATATTTTACTTAATACTGGTAGGACTGAAACGGGTCTAAAATTTGTTGGGTCTTGTTTATCACCGCTTTTAAATAAGGGCACTAACCTACTATATTTCATGAGGTCTGGAAATACTCCTTCATCTACGCATTTATTGAAAATCTGTGCTAACGGCAAATCTAGGATATTTATCACTGAATTAACTATTTTACTGACAAGCCCCATAAGTCCTCGGTTTTTTTAAGATTCAATAATTTCAAATTCTTAACAATGTCATGGGGCTCAATGTAATTAAATGTAAAATCGTGTTCGCACGCGGGGACATGGTCCCTTAATAATGTCGCCGCACGATCTGGTGACGAGTCTAATGGAGCTGTATTTACGATTGGGACATTAGTGAAGAACTGTTCGAAAGCTGCAGCGATACCTTCATTTGTTGTTATTATTTTGTCATCGATCTTAAGTGAAATATCTCGGTCTCCTAATTTTGCTTTACCCGTTTCTCTATTTATTATGGTCCAAATTGTTTTTATTTTATTCGGTGATTGTTGGATTTTACCTTTTATATGATCGCATTTAGCTTTATGGCAGACGGCCTTAAATAATTTTGAATATTTTTTTACGTACTGTATGAAGTTGGCATCATGTGTATGTCTTTTTGTCATATAATTCATAAAGTGTGTCTCTGCTCTTTCGGCAGTGGACTGATCAGTTGATGGTTGGAGCTCGGATGTAGAGGGGCTGGGTCTCCAGGCAGGTTCGATGGTGGTGGTAGAGGTGCGAGGTTAATCCTTCTGCAGAGTCATCATAAATCTGGACCGTGTTAGACTCAATGCGTTCCAGATTGTCCTTGCTTAAAGCAATCAACCCGTTCATAGATGAAATGCAGTTGTTATTCTGGGTCTGTACTACTGAGTATTTACAAGTAATGTCCAGTAATTGGAATCGCAGATCTTCCACTTGTAATTGTAGCTCAGCCATTGCTAGTTCATGGTCCACTTTGTTTTCAAATAGTTCCTTCTGGCACTCAGTGATTTCTTTTTCTAATTGTATCTTTTGGCGGTGAAGAGGTACACATTCTATACTCTTACGGTTCTGCTTAACTAGTTTTTGCACCTTCTGAATGTATTTCTTTGTTTTTATATACTTTTTTATTTTCTTCGCACTGTTCATTTTTATACTGTTGCTGTTTTCGTGAGTGCAGGACTTATTGCTGGTCATAGTTAAGTCCACAGTTGGTATCCTGGCTTCACTCATTATTTCATTATACAAGGACAAGGTTTTAGATCTTTCCTTTTGTTCTTCTCGCTCACTGATTTGCTGAAGCTCGTGGTGTGCCTCAGCGAGCTCGTTTTCAAGCGATTTTATGCGTTGAAGTGCCATATCGTGGACATCATGGCACTTGTTAAATGAGTTGAGTTGATTTTGTAGCTCATCTCGCTGGGCAGTGAGGTCCTGGCATTGGATGTCCAACTCGCTTAGGTCTTCTTTGAGTGCTTGGTTATTTTTATTTGTTTTTCGATCTCTTCTTCACTGTCTGCTCGTTCCAGAAGCAGTGTATCGCAAAGCTCTTTGCTTTTTTTAAGCTCTAGGAGGGTTGCCTTCAGCCTCAGCTCCATGTCGCGCGCAGTCATCTTGCCCCGAGTCAACATGTTGTTCGCCTGGAAAAACCGGGAATCGGTGTCAGTATTTGATCCTTGAGAGTAGTATTGACCGATAGTGACGTGACAACACGTTTGTAGATGTACAGAGTGCGTTTTTGATGGCTGAGGCTTGGTTTTGTCGTCAACTTTGCTTCCACTTTTCGTCAAGTAAAGAGAGCCAAAACAGTGCCTGAGTGTATGTATTGGACGTATCTCACGTATGTGAGGTTGTGTATGGTTACTATATGCAGTATGGAGTGCGGTTTTGAATGTAATATAAAATATAAAAACAATACTTCCCCGGTTTTGTCGTTGCAATTTGAACTGTTTGACAGTTCGACAGTCCAGTACATTAATGATCAAGTTCTCCTTGAATTCGTATGTTTTCACTGCTTTCTTTCATTATACACTTTGCTACATGCTTTTATTACATTGAATTACGTAAAAAATTACACAAAAAGCACTAGAAATACTAATAAATAATAGAAAAACTACAGAGCTGCCTTCAAGTTCCAAAACAGCTGTTCGGTCTCGGTAAGAACCGCCTCTCTCCCTGCGTTTTCCAAACTAAAGCTATGGTAAAAAAATGTAGTGTCTAATCTTTACAGAGACAGTGCAGTTAGCCGATCGTTAGCGCTAAAAGCCGCCGCTATATTCCAGTGTTGTCACTTTGAATCTTTATTTCTTTTTTCCAGGAAAAATTGTAGTGTCAAGTCTACACAAGGAGAGTGCCTACTCTATGAGCAACTACATCAGTATGCGGGCATTAATCGAGCAATCGAGTTGAAAACTGCCTCTCTCTCCTCGCGTCTTCGAAGCCTAACTTGTGGTATATGGCTACGCTAAAAAACGTAGTGTCTAGTCTGTACATAGAGAGTGCCTACTCTTTGAGAAGCTACATCTGAAGGCGTTAGCCGAGCAATCGCGCTAAAAGCCGCCGCTCTCTGCCGCGTCTTCCCGCGCCTTTGACCCGCCTCGCACCTTGATCATGGAGCGTCAGCATAAGAAAGAAAGTAGTAATAGATAGATAGATATGTCGTTTATTGATGCCAACAATCTTAAGGTTAAAATGTTAACTATACAAGCTTGTTTAATATAGAAAAAATTTGGATAAATTTAAATTTAATTTGATTAAGATAGTTATAGAATAATAATAGTATTGATGAATTATTTTAACAATGTCAATAAATTAATAATAATAATTGGAAAAATAATTCTTCTTACGGATTTTTAACATTTCATTAAAATAAAATAAATTAAATCAAATAAATCAAATTAAAACCTTAAAATTTTCCAATGTCAATAAATTAAAATGTCAATAAATTAATAATAATAATAATTCTTATTACGGATTTAAATTTGTTTAAAGTTGTTTTGAAATTAATTTGTAAATTATGGTCTTCCATCCAGTATATGATAGTTTGTAAAGTGTCTTTGAGTTTTTTACCATAGTCGCATTTCGAGTTTATTTGAACGGGTAGTTTCTACGTCATTTGATGAGAAATTATAAGACTCTATTTGGACATATTGAGTGCGGCACTCTAGATATGACCTAAACCAATTAAATACTATACCCCTAACGCCCGAGCCATATAGTTTACGTTATAGTATTTTATATGAGACTTTATCATAAGCCTTGCTGAGGTCCAACAGCAGACCCACCGCTCTCTGTTTTTTATTTATAGTCTCTAAGACCTCTTGTATATATTTATGTACGGCTAGTTCTGTTGAATGTTTTTTCCTAAACCCATATTGACTATGATCTAATATTTGGTGTTTTTCTAGAAAACTGTTGAGACGTTTGCACATGGCCTTTTCAAATATTTTTGAGGGTGCTGGTAGCAACGCAATAGGGCGAAGGTCACCAGCGTTTAGTACGTCACCTTTTTTAAAAACCGGTTTTATTAAAGATATTTTTAGATCGTCCGTGAAGGTGCCTTCACGGAATGATTGATTTATAAGTTTTGTAAAAGGAGCAGCTAATTCATTGCAACAGTATTTATTTCAATAGTTTTGGCGGAATTTCGTCGACACCAAAACTGTTTTTATTTTTTAGACCTCGAATTATAGATCGTAGTTCGCGCTCGTCCACGGGATGCAAGAACATAGACTGCTCTGGCGGGTTGACGACAGGCCGGCCGGGAGCTGCGTGTTGCCGTTCGATGATTCGAACACGCCGTGGAAATAGTCATTGAATGTATTTGCAATTTTAGTAGGGAAACTCGTGATTTCATTATTTTTCCCTTTGAGTTTTAGGTTATTTTTTTCTTTATTTTGATTTTGATTTTTGCCGGATGTTTCATTTATAATAGCTCACATTATCTTTATTTTATTTTGAGAATTTTTCATTAATTTTATGTAATTTAATCGTTTTGATTTATTGACGCATGTTTTAAGTATACTCTCATAGATTTTATAATATTTTGACAAGCATTGTTTTTACATTTCATTTTGTTTATTATTATTTTTAGTTGTCGTTTATGATAACAAGATTTTTTAAGTCCTTTCGTCAGCCAAGTTTTGTTTTTATTTTTTATTTCTAAGCGTTTTATCGGGATAGTTTCATTGAGAATGTCGATAGGATAGGTTTGAAATAAATTGTAATTTTTATTTACAGTACTATGAATGAGGATAATATCCCAATTCAATACTTGCAATCTGTTTTTAAATAATATTAAATTCTTTTCACTAAATATTCTTTTTTTTATGAACCATTTTCTATTTTATAACTTAAGTAACTTTGATTGACACTTTTATGATCCGATAATCCGTTAACTTGTACTACTATTTCATAGGAATTGTTGTTTGTGAAGACTAGATCGATACACGTACTAGATGTATTTGTAACTCGTGTAGGTTGCATAACAATTTGTTTGAGATTTATTGAAGACATTAGGTCAATAGCGATTTACGTTT
The DNA here is from genome assembly GCA_947310845.1 of Yponomeuta plumbellus. Classification (NCBI taxonomy): domain Eukaryota; kingdom Metazoa; phylum Arthropoda; class Insecta; order Lepidoptera; family Yponomeutidae; genus Yponomeuta; species Yponomeuta plumbellus. Next base: position 3,638,841 of record OX371203.1, read on the forward strand.
TTTGATTTTTCTAAAGCATCTATGTTAAAATATTATTTATTTATATCATTATTTAGCATGCAAATAGTATTTTTAGTCTATTGTCTATTGTGAATGTATTGGTGTATATCTTGTTAGTGGTCCTAATAAATAAAATAAAATAAAGTAACGTAAAAATCTCCACATGTGTGTATGTGTTTATTTGTGCATATATTGTCTGTATTAGTTGCTCCTGACGCACAGGTTATCCTAGTTCGAGAGCAAGGGCTTCATAATTAACTGGGGAAAATTGTATTTCTTAATAAAAATATTTAAGACGGTGCGCGATTCTGGCGACGACCGACGCCGGCCGACGACCACGGGCAGCCCTCATGCACCACGCACGAGGCTCTTCTCCCGGTGCGCGATTCTGCGGATATCGATACGACCACGTACCAACGACCGGTAGGGCGCACCGCCACAGACGTCTGTGCTACCGCGGACCGAAACGCTTTCCACGGTGTATCGTGCGAGCTAGTCGGCGTCCGTCCGCGATATCGCGGACCCTGGGGAGCCGACTTATAAGTGTGCGTGTGTGTGTAATAGAAGCTACGTAAAAAAAGAAAGAAATTCCTCTGCCAACGGTCCAAACCGGGGTGTTCATTAGTCGCATTGTGAATCGCGTGGGGGTCTATTGACGTGTCGATCTCCCAGCTATGCGAGACACCCCCACTTCAGCTTTGAAGTCGGAGCCGAGGAAATGACATGAGCTTGTGACGAGGCGGATATGGCCCTAACAAGGGTTTACGGGTTATCCCTGCCGATCGTTACACGTAAGTTCCTTGTTTAGGGTGTGCAGTAATTACCAGTCAATATCTTGTTCGTCAATTGGTCATGCTACTTATTTTAGGGTTCCTTACGCAAAGGGTAAAACGTAAAACGAATTAGTAAAACGTTAAAGCTGTCCGTCCGTCTGTCACTAGGCTGCATTTCAATCATTAGAGAGGTACACTATGTACAGTTGAAATTTTAACAGATTATTTATTTCTGCTGCCGCTATAACAATAATGTCAAAAAAACCAATATTTAAGGGGGCTCCCATACAAAAAACGTGATTTTTTTTCTTTCGTTTTTGCTCGATATTGATAAAGGCAATAGGTAGACGCTTGAAATATTCACAGAATATTTGCTTATATATTGACTTTAAAATAAATTATTAAATTAAATTAAAATAATTTACATACTTAAGGGGCTACCATACACAAAACGTGATTTTTGGCCGTTTTTATTGATAATGGTACGGAACCCTTCGCGCGCGAGTCCGACTGGCACTTGGGTGGTTTTTTTTTGTATTCTTATTTTTAATTTCAGTATTTCGTAATAAGTATTTAGTTGTAAAAATGTACGACAGTAAATTAATTATTACTTAGATTTAGAAATTGTAATTCTTCACATAAAATTCTCTTTATATCTCTATTTCATATTTTATTATTATCTATTATATATCATCATCATCATCAATCCATTATGTCCCCATCGAGGGGCACGAGTCTCTTCCCTGAGGAAGGTACTGTCGAATACATAAATATTTTGTCATTTTAAATGTATAAACTAACACAGTGAACTAGTGGAACAGTTCTCAGTGCTTTTTAGGGTTCTGCAGTCGACAAGGAACCCTTGCCGTTTCGCCATGTCCTTCCATTTGTCTGCCTGTCTGTTCGAGGCCCAGCTAAGAGACGATTAGTACGAGATTGTAGACGAGTAATAGGCGACCAACTTATAAAATAACTTCTTACAAAATCCATTAAAAATACTTTAAGGAACTTGTTACTTCTGTGAAGCAGATAAGACGCCCTCTTTCTACGGAACCCTACTTGCGCTTGACTAGACACGAACCTGGCTGGTTTTTCGGACTTATTGGTCATTTAAATCCTAGGTCGTTTTAGATTATCTATCTAAAACGACCTATCTATCTAGAGAGGTAGAATATTCTTAGTTAGTTTTATGCCGTCCAAGCACGCTAATTGAATGGCGATCAGTGGCAAAGATCGTGGCAAGTGGCAGCCCCTGCTCTTTGCACACCATAGCGTTTATATCTGTAAGTACGCAACACCATAGAGCTTAAATCTGTAACTTAATACACTTTGTATGTACAGGTAGATGTGACGTCGACCGAAAGTCGACAGCCCTTCAAAACTAACATTCGTGACCTCTAATCAGTGGCGTTAAGGGTGACTTTGAAAGCAAACTATACAGGTTGAGGTGCTGTAGACTGTATACATGAACGCAAACAACAGGCACCCTCATTAACTCTCACTTTGAATCGCAGAACCGTCAGTCCGTCTGTCTGTCACGAACAGGGCGTACTATTTGCGTTATGACTATAAAATAAAGTGAAAATCTCCACAAAGGGTTGTTGGTTCCTTTAGGAATAATTAAACGAGCAGCCTTACCTTTTGTGATGCTAAACTCGCTAGCCTTGAAGAAAAGTATCTTGGGCAAACCCGAGTAAATATTTTAGGAAATTCAAATGAACCAACAAACAGATCTGGTTTATTTTAACAGGAGGATCTTTTTGCTCGAAATAAATAACAATTCATATTGAATTAAAATCTTTAACACTTCGCAAGAATCGTGGTAAAATAGAGCATTCATCATCAAAAAAATATTTAATAGTCGTTTAAATTCATATTAACCTCATTCTGTATTTAAATTGCTTAATTCGGTTGCGTTATGAGTTTGAAACAATTTAATTAAATAAAAAGACATTGTTATGCTGAGCTGACCGGCCCACATAGGGGTATTTGACCCCAAAAGGCGGACATACCAATTTTATAGGCTTATATGGTTAAGTGGCACCAGTGGTGGTAATATAAATATGTAAGACAAAAATAATTTTTTATTTACAATTGTTTTTAATTTATATAACTTTTTAACTTTTTTTAATATTTATACAGAAAATAATCTCGTAAGCACTCTTAAGATTGTAACACTATTCACTAACCGACTCCGAACTTTCGTCATACAATGTATCCAGTGCCTTTATCAGCTTGTGTCCTTATTTGCCATATTTGTATGGTTTTTTTATATGCAATATGAAGCAAGGTTTGGAAAAATCTTATTTTTGCGTGCAGCACTGACAAGCCAAATTTTTAAGTATCTGCATCTACTTCTTTTAATGCTGCCAAATATTTAAATACTCGTATTAAGAAGTTGCTTTGCAAAAATGTAGCATCTCATAGTAAGTTGATAGTATATGGGTGGCTGAAAGGTGCACATTTTACCGTCAATCATAGTGAACAGCATCGTATTTTTTATAGATATTTCTCCTGTTGCCCTTGCTATCTTTGTGTCCTCTAAACATCTTATGGGCCCATTGAAGTATTGTATTTCCTCGTTAGTAAAGTCAGTTAGTAATGTTTCGTGAACAAATCTAATTCTTATGGAATCTAATTCATCTGGGATCTAAGCTTCATTCGAGTAGCATAAATGACCTCTTCAGTTTCAGTCCTGTGTCTTAAAGAATTCGTTTTACGCCTTTTACTGCGATCAGACCATTCGTCGATCAACTTCGGCTGACGACCACTCTTTTTTCCGATGCCAGTATGATGTATTTCAAATGCTTTATTTAACAAAACCGTGATCCATCTTATTGGCCGCATCCCACCTCATCTTAATTACCACTTTTGTGAGTTAAAACTGATGCAAAAACCCTTTTTTTTGTCCTCCGGAAAAATAGTTTTTTTTATTACGTTGTTCTCCACAAAATCCATTTTTTTAGCAAATTCTTCATCAGAAAATTCCTTCAACATGTTATACAAACATTCTTGTGTCAGAACATTAATACCGGAACAACGTAAATAGAAAAAAACAGCACAAATGAAAATTCAACTGAAGAATTAAATTTGTTTTGTAAAATAGCGTTGCGAAAAAAAATATAAATAAAATATAATCGGCAACTTTCGGCAAACTTTCTTTTATGCATCAAGAAGTAGAAGGATTCAATTACTTATGAACAATAAACATGGCACCGGGACTTACCCAAAAGTACATCAAAAACCTTTGTGTTAGCATGAAAGACCAATAATCTCATAACGTAGTTGTGCGGTTTTTTTAACGACTTGTATAAATGATTCTATTATTATTATTTTGAAAATAATTTCTGAAATACACAGTACAAACCTGGTTCATCAGTATCCATCACGAAAATAATGCCACTTCCTTGTATAAAGTTACTTTAAAAAATCATGATTATAGACTTAAATAATAGAACACTTTAAGTTCAATACTTGCAAATAGAAAAGTTGCTTACATAATATTATCTCACGAGGAAACTAAGCTGTCTAAAAATAAATCTTTGACGCGTAACTGTGCTCTAGTTCATTAGCTACAATAAAATGTTAACCATTTGTGAGTAGTCCACAATTTCTTCTCATCGTCTTCTGACCACCTTTTGGGGTTGAATACCCGTCCGATCAAATATTCTAAGTTAACCTTTTCATAATAGACCACTATTAACTTTATTTCAGAAACACTTACTTAATTTTTAGGTAAGTAAGTGTATCCGGAATAAAATTAATAATACTATGACTACTGACGATCTAACGATAAGACCCGGTTTCATCAAACTCTGTTTGTTAGTGGTAAACGCGGCATTTATAAATCAGCCGTCAAAACTAACAAAGATGTTAAAGCAATGTTAAAATGTCCATGTCCTATGAGCTAAATTTAACAGACCATTAGTAAATCAAGCATTACGTGAATGAAACGCAAACCAGTCATTCAAATTCCTGTCAAACGTTAAACATTTGCGTCTGTGGTTCAACGCTTTTGAGGTTGTGAAAAGATTTTTCTGATTTTTTGTTGTGATTTTGTTAAATTCGTGCGTTTCCTAAATTGAATTACAAGGGATGTCTAAGAAAACACGATAACCCAATTTTTCTGCTAACGAAAAGGATATCCTCACCCATTTAGTGTCAAAGAACAAAGATGTAGTGGAAAATAAAAAAAAACAGACGCCGTTACGACTTCTATGAAACACGAAGGATGGCTGCAGAAGTCCAGGGCCTAGATTCTGTTAATGCATTGTAGTACAATGACAACTGGATGAACGTGGCGATTTAGTTTCATTGCCGCTTCAAGTCCACGCGCAAACTCAAATCAAGCAATGTAGGCGTCAATCGTATGGAAAAAGACGTCGCGTGACCTGACCGTGGATCTGTCATCGAACTATAATGCACCAACAGAATTAAGGCCCAGGTCAGCGTATTCGTCAAAGTAGTCACGCTGTGTTTTGAAAATCTTAGGACGGCGTATAACGTGCTCCAAATTATCCAAATTTTCTAAAAAATCTTCATTTTCAAAAATAATATTGTAGGCAGCGTCCATTTTGACAGTTTTGACGGAACTAAATCGACTGTTAATGTTTTAACGGACCTCCAATGCCAGGATTAGATTTGATGCTTTGTTAAAGAAGTTAACGGTCCATTAGAGCGTGGTGGGACACTCGACAGCATTTAACAGTCCGTCAGAAGATGTAACAGACTGTTAGACCATTAACAGAGCTTGGAGAAACTGGGCCTAAGTCTCGCAATCTAACGAGATCTAATGCGAAAATCCAACGTAGGCAGATAGATAAAGCACACTTAATTGTAATTAAGCAAAAAAAAATACAATTGGTTTCTGGTATGGTATACTCTTTATTATACATTTCCATAATTACCGGATAACGGATTTCTTTTTTCCGACAAAAAACCAAGTAAGTGTATAGGGCATAGACTTAACCGATAGTGCTAACGCAAGTTTTAGTTTAAAAATAATGGTTTACAATTGGCGGTCTTATTTTAAAATACTGCAGAACCCTTCTCAGAGGCAGAAACATTTCAGGTGCACTATTTTACATATAATTATTTACTCATTTGAATTAAATATTAAACAGCCCAAGCAGTTTCCGCAAACAACACTATACAAATACCTGCCATGATGTGGATTTTGAAACCAGTTCGCCGGTTAGAAGACAAATACAGTGTAGTACTGTTTGTGTTACGCCAAACACTACTTTTTGGGTGTACTAGGTTAACTACTTGCTTAATTAACGCATACAAACCGTGGACAGTCTGCAGACAGACAGTGTTTACAGACAGCTGAACTTATACCTGTATCCCAAAGGGGTAAGCAGCGGAATATACATTACGAAATTAGTGGCATGAAATTAGTGTCGTGACATTAGTTTTATCAAAGTCTTCACGAGTAATTTAGTACTTTCGTAATGCATACATTAATTTTGCGACAGCTAATGAATTTCGTGTCCTGCGCGATTTTTTGGTGAAATAAGTGTCATGCAACTAATTTGAGTTTGATGTAGAGTTTGATGAAACCGGGTCTAAGACCCGGTTTCATCAAACTCTGTTTGTTAGTGGTAAACGCGGCATTTATAAATCAGCCGTCAAAACTAACAAGGATGTTAAAGCAATGTTAAAATGTCCATGTCCTATGAGCTAAATTTAACAGACCATTAGTAAATCAAGCATTACGTGAATGAAACGCAAACCAGTCATTCAAATTCCTGTCAAACGTTAAACATTTGCGTCTGTGGTTCAACGCTTTTGAGGTTGTGAAAAGATTTTTCTGGTTTGTTTTGTTGTGATTTTGTTAAATTCGTGCGTTTTCTAAATTAAATTACAAAGGATGTCTAAGAAAACATGATAACCCAATTTTTCTGCTAACGAAAAGGATATCCTCACCCATTTAGTGTCAAAGAACAAAGATGTAGTGGAAAATAAAAAAAACAGACGCCGTTACGACTTCTATGAAACACGAAGGATGGCTGCAGAAGTCCAGGGCCTAGATTCTGTTAATGCATTGTAGTACAATGACAACTGGATGAACTAGGCGATTTAGTTTCATTGCCGCTTCAAGTCTACGCGCAAACTCAAATCAAGCAATGTAGGCGTCAATCGTATGGAAAAAGACGTCGCGTGACCTGACCGTGGATCTGTCATCGAACTATAATCCACCAACAGAATTAAGGCCCAGGTCAGCGTATTCGTCAAAGTAGTCACGCTGTGTTTTGTAAATCTTAGGACGACGTATAACGTGCTCCAAATTATCCAAATTTTCTAAAACATCTTCATTTTCAAAAATAATATTGTAGGCAGCGTAAATTTTGACAGTTTTGACGCAACTAAATCGACTGTTAATGTTTTAACGGATCTCCAATGCCAGGATTAGATTTGATGCTTTGTTAAAGAAGTTAACGGTCCATTAGAGCGTGGTGGGACACTCGACAGCATTTAACAGTCCGTCAGAAGATGTAACAGACTGTTAGACCATTAACAGAGCTTGGAGAAACTGGGCCTAAGGGAGTGAACGGGGTTGCAAAATTTTGGACTATAGTCCACGCGGACGGAGTCGCGGGCGAAAGCTAGTCCTTATTATAGAACAATATAGAATGGTTAATATAGAAAAGTGAGTATACTTTTGATGAATGTGGTCTGAGCGTTTGATTGATGATTAAGCTGTCGGTGTTCATGATAAATTTTTACTATCCTGTTGTAAATCCTGTAGTTTTTTTATTCAGAAAAATTTATCCTATAATTTTATTTAAGTTAAATAAAAACATTTTCGATATTAACCTGTCGATTATTTTTTGAGCCGATCGGCTCACTTTAACAATGATTTTTTTTTAATATTTTAAATCATAACACAACTGATTACGAACTGCGTCCAGGAAAACAAAAATATATAGAATTTGATGCGTTATTGTGTTACAAGCCTTGTAATAAATACCTACTTACCTAAAACAAATAATAGAATGCATATACACACAAAATATTTACATACAGGCACATACATTGCTTCTGGCTCCACACTAGGACGACCTGTGTCGTGGGAACCAGAAAAAGCGACGTCACAAACATGTAAACAATCAAGACCAGGGGTGCATAGGTGCATGTACTTGACGAATAATAATAAATTGTATTCCTTAATAAATAGAAACAACAATTTTAGCAAACAAAAACCGACTTTGAAGAAAAAACTATGCCAAAACATACAAACAGGTATACGCACTAAAAAGTTGAAAATAATTGCGTATTCTTAAGTAAGAACACGCCCATGTGATTACGATATGTGATTGCGTTAAAATTAGGCATTACCAGTTTTGGAGTCCGTTTCGGCAAAAAACACTACAATTTACCTAAAAAATAATGACAAAGACGATACAATATCCTTAATTTTTGAAGTCGATTAAAAATGAACCTCAGAACACATTTTTTCAAAACTTTACTCATTAAATTACTATATGTAAGAATGTTAATTAATGCGAGCGAAACAGTACGCTTCATGTAAGAACAACCCCCGTCCGGCGAGGCGCGTCTAGACTACCTAGTGTGCCCATATGCCCTTCCTGAGTGGCCCTAAGGCGCTGCCATATTTTTTTACATTTTTTATGGGACGCCGTTCCGCATTTCTCAAATTAGAGAAAGTACTACATAATTATTCAATAAGTGTTATATATATCTAGAATCTGCATGAAATTTCCTATCCAATTATTATATATTTTATTATAATAAAACTTACCTGTTTTCCAAATGACGAGGTGAATTTCCACTATCCACACCATCCTTTACTACTTTGAACTTTTTTTCGTTTTTTTCACTTGCACTTTTCACTAGCACTGAACTAACACTTATAATATGATTTGCATATTATTTTTAACTATTTTAATCTATTTTTTAATATAAATCACCAAAATAAAGCTATAAATGGCGAAGAGATAAATGCCATCACGGGCCGCGCAACCTTTGCAGAAAGTTCGAGGCTTGTTTTCACTTTATTTTCCATGAAATACAACAAAACTATTATTTGAAAAATAATCTATACACTTTTCCCAGTAATTTGATATATAACACAAAACAAATACTATCTGCTTTCCTCTTGAATAACTTATAAACCTCCAGCGGGCGGAGCCGAAACGCCTGACGCGGCACTAAAAGTTCGAGGCTTTTTTCATTTGATTTTACATCAAATACAACAAAACTATTATTTGAAACATAATCTACACACTTTTTCCAGTAATTTTATATATAACACATAAACAAATACTATCCGCTTCCTTTCGAAATTATCTAAAAACCTCGAGCGGGCGGAGCAACTCGCGACGAAAACACAAAATGGCGTCTGTCAGACGCGGTTCACTTGTTTTTCGATGAGAACTTTATTTTTTTCTTTGGAATGGCATGAAGTTCGTTGACAAAAGTAATCCTTAATAACCATTGGTCAAGAGAAAACCGGATATTGGCCATAGACTATAAAAACACGGCAGAAATCGAAGTCAAATCCAGTCTCTCGCTTAGCGTACACCCGTGTGTACGCTAAACAGTTGGGGCACAAAAAGTTAACGTACACACGGGTGTACGCTAAGCGCTTAAGGGGGTAGCCAATAAGACGTTCGTGCTACGATCATTCCATACAATTGCTACGCAGAATAATAGGACATTATGCCATTTTCATTCCTGCAATGGTTTCTGTATAATAAAATCTCTTTAAGAGAAAAGAAAAAGAAATTGATTGTTCAGGTAAAGATTTTTACTTTATCAAACTTGGTTTTTGTATATTGCACTATTGTAACAAAACTAAACTGTATTTTTCTTATATTCGAAAACTGCGCACATGAGTCTATATTATGAATAGATATGGTTGTATTTGAGTTGTACTGAGCTTGGGATAAAAAATACTCAATCGAGTATAAATTACCCTCGGTTTCTCGAACGCTAACAGTCTGTTAATCGCTGTTAAGAGCTGTCAGATATTTTTTCGTATGCACTTTTGCCAACTGACACCTGTTAACAATAGTTTAAGAGACTTTTAGCGTTCTAGAAACCGGGGGGAAATATGCGACAAAATTCGTCGGCGTCAAAATTATATTAATCTGTAGAATTTTTGTTGGGCCAATCTGCTCACCATAACAGTTTTTGATGTTTCTTTTCAGAGGCATAAATCACCTGATTACTATGATTTCTATATTTGCAGTTTAAAAATGCTCACTTTTTTTCCAACTTCTCGCTCGCGCCCTGCAATAAGTTCCATGCCAATCCAAGCGCTCGGTGAGCCCAACCTTCATCACCATCATCAGCCCACCGATGCCCAAATACCCCAAATTTTCCCAAATTTCTAACACGTTAGCATCGATACAGTCGCGATGCTAACACGATACAGCATCGCGAGTGCATCGATGCTGCATCGCGATTGCATCGATACTGCATCGATACTGCATCCCTACAGTTCAATTGGCCTGCTTCTACATCGCGACAGCATTGCGACTGTATCGCGACTGTATCGATGCTAAAGTTGAGCAAGTGTGTGAAGGTGGACCATTTGCGACCGCATCGATGCTTCATTGCGATTGCATCGATGCTGAAAGTCGCAGTGTGTGAAGGGCTTTAAAAGTGATACATGTCTAATTCTGATTCTTATCTCTCGGTAACACCTACCGCAGACCACTCGCCCTAATTTTACCGAATCTTGTTTTCGGTAGGTATGTACATATTTTTCTTTAAATGAAGACAAATGTTTCCTCACGACGCTTGGCACTCTGAAATAATCACTTTGGAGTCCAAATCCAAAATGGAGAAAGTTTAAACGGTACACCTGAAGGAGCGCTTGCTGAGAATGTGATTTCCCAAGACGAAAATGTACGTGAATAAAAGACCGGTGAAGTGCGAGAAGGACTTTCACGCTTTGGGTTGAATTGAGCAAACAAGAGGCTTGTTGCCCTAAAAATGTAATTAGTCCGTCTTTTAAATTATTCAAAAATAAGGGACACGTATTTTATATTTGTAAATTAGACCAAAAATGACAAAGATAATAGCCCATTAAAGTTACGTGTGACGTCACTGCATTTTTTAGCACGGAGTGACGTCACACGTCGTCTTAATCTATATCTTTGTTATTTTTTGATTAATCGAAAAAAGAAAAAATACGTGTCCAATATTTTTTTATAGTCTAAAATACGGACTAAATAGAATTTAATTATTTTGACCCTGGAAACTACCCTATTATGTTTGCTCGGAACCCAAAGGTGGTGCTGTGTGTGGTACCTACTAATTATAAATATACATTCTTGTCATATAACTACTAATTCGACCAAATAGTGGATTGGTGTAGTGTAGCACACACTTGCAGGTTTGTAGACTGTATAATATACAGGGCGTTCAAAAGTTATGGGACATGAAGGGAAAGTACCTTAAATATCGTAGATACCCTAAAAGAGTTATTATTTATAAGAGTTATATTTTTGGCCATTCTTTCGATTGGCAACATAAAAGTAGGGGTGTTTTTTTTTACACTTAAGTCGGTTCGATTCCCAGATGAGGCAAGTAATGTTTAGAAAATCTTTGAATGCAGAATTACTAACGTTTAAAAATAACATAAAGTCTTCTTTCAGCAAAATACCCTATCTACGATATTTAAGGTACATTCCCTTCATGTCCCATAACTTTGGGACGCCCTGTATATGTGACTGATGATAAATTAAACCGATATTTACTATTTTAGACTATATTATAAGGTCAAACAAATTTTGTGCGGGAGCAGCGACATCAGAATGTAAAACAATGTTGCCACAATAAAAGTATGGTAAAGCGAGAAACAAGATAAAAGTAACATTTAAAATTATATGAATTTGGCTCAGCATAACAATGGTTTTTAATTGTCCTTTTGAGGGTCATAACGCAGCTGATTAAAATGGTCAAGGCGGGCTTGTATCGCTCGTAGCCCCGGCTGATAAGGAAGGTTAGGCAACATTGGGCGCGCTCAGTGCATGGATGGGTGACTGTCTATGACTAACGCTAGTGGCATTTTTCCGAGCGGTTCCATGGTTCGCAAGGCACGTTACAGCAGTTGATGCCGGCTGCCATCGATAGATGTCAGTCGTTAACCCAACTCAGAGGCCTTAGGGTGGCTTGAAAACTTCTGGCAGTAAGACCGGCCACTAGTCTTACAAGCCTCCACCAATCCGGACTAGGCCCCCGTGTTGGAGTATGGCCTATACCATCCTCAGGAAAGAGACCCGTGCCTCTTGGCGGAGACTTAATGTGTTAAAGACGTGCTCCTGTGTCTGAATTAATAAAGAATATAATAATATTATTATTTTACCTGTATCTAATTATCGCAGGTTTTTTTATCAGCCTGTTCATTTCCAAGCAAAACGTACTAACTCCGATAATTAGTTGGCTTCTCATCAACCGTCCATGTTTATTCAGAGGTGAAACAGGGTCCTCATGAATTATTTAGCTCCTAGACTAGCGTAATACCACAAAACAATGTTGGAAGGAATTTAAGTTACTGTGTTACATTACTTTCTAGTTATACTAGGCCGCAGCTGGACGGTCGAAAACCCTGTAATGGCCTTTTTTAAACCACTTAATAAGTGGCACTTCATCATCAACCCATTATGTCCCCACCGAGGGGCACGGGTCTCTTCCCTGAGGAAGGTATAGGCCATACTCCACCACGGGGGCCAAGTCCGGATTGGTGTAGGCTTTGAAGACTTGTGGCTGGTCTTGCTGCCAGAGGTTTTTAAGCCGCCCTAAGGCCTCTGACTTGCCTTAACGACTGCCATCTATCGACGGCAGCCGGCACCAACTGCTTAACGTGCCTTGCGAAGCACGGAACCGCTCGGAAAAATGCCACTAGCGTTAGTCATAGACAGTGACCCATCCATGGACTGAACGCGCCGTATGTTGCTTAACCTTAGTGATCGTTTCAGATTACTCAGGCAGCCCAGGCTACGAGCAATTCACTTATGTGGCACTTAGTTATAATTATTTTAATCATATCTTTGATTTTTAAAAGATTTCAAAGAATTACGTCACCCATTCCTGGATTTCTTTAGACATTAATTCCGACTTTCACTCAGACGGGCAGGGCTACGAGTGACACCGGACCACAAGACATATTGTTACATTTTAGTATAGATAACATAGCATAACATTTACATACAGGCACATATATTGCTTCTGGCCCCACACTAGGATACCTTGTGTCGTGGGAACCAGAAACAGCGATGTCACAAACATCCAAGACCTGGGTTTATTTTTTTTGGTCCCCAGCCGGGATTTGAACCCGGGACCTCTCGCATGGTAGTCAAATGCGCTAACCGCTGCGCCACAGAGGTCGTCGATGACATCAGTCTGCCTGTTTGTGATGTCATTGCCTGGTAACCTAACACAGGGGATCCTAGTTTGGGTTAGAAAACATTTCATAGCATAGAAGTTGTTTCGTAGAATAACCGCCTAGAATAAATCGTGAGAGTCGAGATCAGGGCCTAGATTCTGCTATTGGATTGTAGTACAATGACAGTTGTATGACTGTGTCGATTTCATTTCATTGCAGCTTCAAATCAACGCGTGCGCACGTGTTCGTAATTCTAGGCGTCAATAGAATTAAAAAACGTGTCTTGTGCTCACAATGTCACACGGTGTCACATGGCTGATGATGGTGTAAAAGTTTAAGATAAGATAAAGATAAAAAAGTGTTTATATTAAAATTTCAACAAATTAATACTAAACTAGGTTTATAATAAGGCAAAATGTAGTGGCTCAGCTGGTGCAGACGCGGGAAGCGCTGGTTTTCAGCCACTGCCTTTCCATGAGATGTTGTGCGGGAGTAATGTAAAGAGGGCTTAAAATAGCCGAGTTGTAGATCGTGTGTGTGTATATATGTATGTGTGTGTATGGGCTGTCGTCATAAAATATGTAAGTCAGATACTACAGATAGGGTTTTAGAAGTAAGATTAAAAATATTCTTTCAGGGACAAATTTCTGGAACAAGCTTGCCTCAAATTTTCAGTGGCAAGCTGTCTTTGAAGCAGTGCTAGTTTATACTTAGTTTTGAATACCTGCACATTCATCTTGATTATCATTGGTCATTTTATATTTTAGACGTCTTAAATTTGAAGGATCCACGGTGTCGCACTGCTTTGAAAATTGATCCCTTCAGTAGATTCTGCGTGGCAGAGCAAAGGCTTTTTAGGACTACATTGCTTATCCATGTAAGTTTCTCAAATAAATAATCTGGTTGATGCTGTCGGCTGTACTCATCGAGAAGGTCCGAGATGATATCAGAGGGCCGTCCCTAACTAAAGTATACAGGCTTTGTAATCTTTGTCTCCGTTTTGGGGCAGTACAGTGAGTAAGAAAACTGGATTGCGATTATGATTATGATTATGTATTTAAATAGATAGGAAGTTTATGAAAATGGTTCAGTTTTTAACCGCAAAATTAATATTTTATATTTTAAACTGTCGATAACATAAGTAATAATAAATATGTCTACAAACAAAAGTCCAGGCTTAAGGTTTGTCAGAGAGCAATGGAGCGAAGTATTTTGGGCGTCAGGAGGGTAGACCGTGTCCGAAATACTATACTACGCACCAAAATCCGAATAATCGACGTGGGCGTCCAGACGGTGAAATTAAAGAGGAGCTGGGCTGGTCATGTCAGTCGAATGGACTCGGATAGGTGGGCGAGACTCGCCACCGAGTGGGTGCCACAAGACGGACAATCGAGGCCGGCCTAGGAGACGTTGGAGAGACGATCTTGACCAACACCTGCCGGAGTGGTCTGAGGTGGCCCAGGACCGAAAACTTTGGACTGAACTGGGGGAGGCCTTTGCCCAGCAGTGGGACACAAAAATGGAGGTTACGTAAAACAAAATGTCTATATTTAATAAAAACATAATTTTTTGTAAAATAATATTTTTTATTTTAAAACCTCCCGAAACCGGTGAGCGTGCATATATGTACATGCATTAGGTGATGAATGTCGATGAAGCGAAAGTGATTTGTCATGATCGTGGCAGTACCTGGTCGCTGCCTTCCCCTCTGGGATATCGGCGAAAGCTTCTATTAGTATAGATGTATTAAACTGTTGCTATTTACTTACACTATGTTTAGGTCGATAGCGATTAAATAAGACAAGTAATGAGTTGATCGTTCCAATATTCAAAGACAGGTTTCAGTAAGGTTTTTTTTATAACACACCATATATTTTGCAAAATCGACTTGAATAAATAATAAAGAAAAAAATAACGGCATTAAAAAAGAATAATAAGTACTAACATATAATAGTTTTCCTTCCGGTTGTACAAAGTGTTCGATTCGGCGTTGATTGTCTAAGTTTTGACGTCGCATTGACAATTCGGGCGCCAACTTTTGATAGCGGCGAGACAGCATTAATCACTTGACAATAATTATACTTCATCACTAAGGTTTTAAGAAATCGATTAGGACTTGATATTGCTATATTTTCCTGATTACATAAATTTAATTAAATTTTGTTTATTCATGAACTTAATTTAAGCTGAACTTAATTCTTAGAATAGACAAGTTTAATAGCGAAATATAGGTTACTTCAGAAAGATACAATGTACTGAGCATTTATGTTAATGTGACAAATTCCTTAAAACCGAATCAACCAGAAGCAACACACAAGTAGGAACTTATTTTTAACAAAACTGAATTGTGAATGTACAGATAAACTGTTAGCATCATTTCATCGTCGTAATTAATAGAAGTCAAAATTGTAAACGATATCGATAGGAAAATTATGTTTTTTTTCTTCAAAACTTACTAAGACGAATAAAAGTGCATGCAATTGCAATTTTCGGCTGCCATAATTGCATTATCTGGCAACACTGACAAACAATCGCTCGCGTGTAGAGTCCACACCACAGATTGAAGTTACTTCTTATAGAAGTAGGTTTGGGACATTGAACGATACTTTAGTTGTGACGGGCTCTAACGTGGAGAGTGACTTTATAAATAATCTTTTAGTTAATATCTGTCTTAAGACCGACCTAAGCCTTTATAGACCAGCCGTTTTAATAGATCGTTTTTTTTTAAAGACTAAGGTGCTATAGAAAAGTTAAAATCGGTCTTGTTGTTTTACTCCGCACACCATTGGTATTCCAATAAATAGTTTATTAACTTATTGCCGGATACACTTACTTGCCTTTTTGTCGGAAGTGTCCGACCAGGTTTCGCTCTGATTCGCAGAGCTTATGAGAACGAAAGAAAGAAAAGAAAAGAACGTTCACCAACAACACACATCACAGAAATAAAATATACAGACTAGTAACATTATAAGTAACTGACGACCTCTGTGGCGTAGTGGTTAGCGCATCTGCGTATCATGCAAGAGGTCCCGGGTTCGAATCCCGGCTGGGCACAAACAAAAACCCAGGTTTTGGATGTTTACACGTTTGTGACGTCGGTGTTTCTGGTTCCCACGACACAGGGTATCCTAGTGTGGGGCCAGAAACAATGTATGTGCCAGTATGTAAATGTTATGTTATGTTAATATAACAAAGACCACAGACAGACAAACAATTAAAACAAAACCATAGATATAGTCCACGGTGTATCTAAGTCGTGACAAAAGGCAACTGACAGCGTTGTGCTGAGGGTGTGAAACCGTAGCGCTGATTTTCAGTCAGTGCCTACGGTAACTTTCAGGTGGTAGACCAAAGTGCGTGTCGTGGTGATGATATGTCTAGTGCTCAAGAGAGTTTTAGTTCAAAAATAAATGAATCGGTAGTTTCAGA
The DNA here is from genome assembly GCA_947310845.1 of Yponomeuta plumbellus. NCBI lineage: Eukaryota > Metazoa > Arthropoda > Insecta > Lepidoptera > Yponomeutidae > Yponomeuta > Yponomeuta plumbellus. Next base: position 3,655,404 of record OX371203.1, read on the forward strand.
AAGAACATTAGTCATAATCTGCTTACTTTTCAGTTGACATAAAAAACTGATTGCATAGTGGGACTAATGTTGTTTCTGCGTCTACTGAGATTTTCAGTGCCACGTTAGTTCAATTGATATTCATTGGACTAATGTTCTTTCTAACAATAAGTAAATCACACAAAATTTGGACTAATGTTCTTTCTGAAACTACTGATTCAAATAGTTTGTTTATGTCTACCTCAGGAAAGTGTTTCTGAAAAGGTGAATATTTCCAGATTCCCCACTTTCCACTAGAAGTGGGCCTCGAGAGGCGCCAACCCCGTACAAGTAATCAACGTCGCTTCAGACAAAGATGTCCAAGTTGTCGGCAAGTTTGGTTGTTTTTGAGAGGCGCCGCGACAATAGGTAATCAGCTGTTAGACAGTTGAAGGACCGAGGCTTAAACTTCGTGGTAAAGGTACAGTCAACAGCACATAAACACTTCGCTGATAATGAGCGATTTTCTGACAGCTCCTAAAAATGTTCCCAATCTCGCTACTAGATGGCGATGGTGTCTACGTACTGTTATGACGTAGACTTATATGGCTGTATTGCTGATCTAAGCAACCTACTTAATTATTTTATTTTATTTTTTTCTAAATGCAAACCTTGCATCTGCTTCGAATCTGAACCTTGCACTCAATGTTGCATCAGCCGAGGCTTCATTAAAAATTATCGCTTTACAAAAAGTCAAGTTCCATTACAACTTTGATCGGTTTAACATCGAAATCCGTGCGGAGTCAGAGTCCAAATTCGGGAGTTGTGTTTAAGGTGAAATAAAGTGTCGTGTAGATAAATTTGTGTTTTTTAAAAAGACTCCACTACGAGACACCCTAACAGTACGTAATTTTTTTATTGAACAGCTGAGAGCCCTTCATTGATCAGAAATCAGATTTTTATTTCAACCTAAAGAATTTACATTCTGCTTGTGGAATGTCAATGTACATAAAATGATAATGTTAGCCACTGCCTTGGGGCCGAATATAGTGGAGAAAAAGACAGCAAAAAAAACTCCACAATATGTGTCGGTACGTCACTGTCATGAAGGTACGGTAACTGGAATTCGAAAATTATAAAAATACGATCGGCACCAAGAAATTTTCGAAAATAATGGAGAAACAGTAAAATTTTGTACGAAGGCAGGTTTTCATCACTCACAGATTACAGGCGTATTGTAAAAAAAAAATTACGTTGTATCAGAGCCATCTGTCGCAGTTTCAAGAACTATATATTTTTTTTAGTGAGCTGTAAGAAAATACCTCATAGCACGGAAGCCGGGTTCAAATCCGGATTTGACCTTTCTTGTGAACTATTTTTCCGAGTTATGTTTTTTTTTAATTGTTGACGACAGACTTTTATAATTGTATAGATTTCCTTTTTTATTGATATGGTTTTTTTTACTATCGTCATTTTTAAATTTAGTTTTTCTTCTTTAAGTTTAGTTCCTGTAGTTGTTCCGTCTCATGTTTCCTTCAGCAACTGTCCATCATCGGTTATCTGGAAGAAATTGCTATAAGCAATAAGGCCGCCAATTGTACTGTATCTTTGTAAATGTTTTATATTTGTTTTTGCCGGTACAATAAAGAATATTCTTAAGTTATCTTATCTTATCTAATGTTCTCTTTTTCCTTCGCCAACCTTTTCGTCACAAGATTGTCTGGAAGAAATTTATAAATATTGTTTTAATGGTTACTTTTATTTGTCTCTTGTTTCTTGTGTGTAATAAAGAATATTCTTATCTTATATTATGTAACGTCATAGTAAAAAGTGTGCAATAAACGGCAGTGTACATTTAAAAAATTTTACTTATTTTTTAGACATTTAACGGTACCTATATGGTGCTTAGAAAAATATTACTCTACAATAACATTAAGACAAGACAAAATAAGAATATTCTTGCACATAAGTAATAGAAATACTCGTATTTATCTTTATAATCTAGCTTAGTTATCTACCACATTATAATTATAATCTGGCTTAGTTAGTCTTAGCACAGAAAACATAATAGTACAGGTACAGAAAAAGGTACTCTAGCAGCGATACAATTAGGTGGAACTCAGATCGCACGGCGCTAAACAAGCTACAGTTATATTCACTTACATGATGCCTCTCTTTCTACCGCGTAACTCGCGCGCGCGTCACTGCTCGTTCGTGCGTGCGAGAGTTCCTACTTATCAGCCACTCTGGAGTGACCGCCGCATGTACTTACGCGTTCGATATCTACACGTGGAGTGCGACAGGCCTGGTCTTAGGCTGAGATTCTTAAACTGCACTTTGACTTTACTTTGACGAAAAGATCGACTTTCTATCAAAAATATGTTTCATAGCCCTGTCACACCATTGCTTTACTTTCACTAGCCTACACTTTGCTTAGTAAAGTCGAAGGAGTCGATGATCATGACTTTGGCTTCAAAGTAAACTTAGCATCAATATGCGTACAAATAATGTAGTCCTGAATGATTAAGACATTTTTATAATACCGAATCAAATTTTATTAGGTTGGGTTATACTTCAGAAACGTCAAGCCAATTTTTTTTTTTTTTGTCTTATTCGCTTTTCACGGACCAAAAAGCGCCCCGAAAGGAGGTTTATTATCACACATCCTTGAAGTCAAGGTAAAGTTGACATATTTCAATGACATTCCGTTTCATTCAAATAAATCAAGTTTAGATTATATTTTCACCATTATTTCTTGAATGAAAATTATGCGTGTAATGTAACAGCTTCTGTCAAATTCAATACTTGCTCAGACTTTACTTTGAGGACGTGCTTTGCTAAGGAAAGACCAAGGAACTGTCTCTGAAATTGAAAAAGTTGAAAGTATACTTTGTCAAACAAAGCTTACTTTGCGAAAACGCCTTTACTCTAAAGTGAAGTCACGACTGTGAATCTGGCCCTAAGTATACAACTTCCTCGTAGCTAGCAATATGCACGAGGAGATTCATAGTTACATTTATTAGTTGCGATTTTCCTTAATCCCTTTTTCTATATATACGAAATTAAGCGGAGAGTAATTCTGAATAAATAGCATTTTTTGTTTTCGTTCGAGTTTGGCAGTTGGGTGCTCCCGGAAGTAACACTAGCGCCATCTAAGGAAACATGAAATCATTTTTACAGATCGTAACTTTAAAGGACGACCTCCATGGCGCAGCGGTTAGCGCATTTGCCTACCATGCGAGAGGTCCCGGGTTCGAATCCCGGTTGGGGACAAAAAAAAAAGATACCCAGGTCTTGGATGTTTACATATTTGTGAGACGTTGTTGTTTCTGGTTTCCACGACACAGGGTATCCTAGTGTGGGGCCAGAAGCAATGTATGTGCCTGTCTGTAAATGTTATGTATGTTATGTTAAATTAAAGATGTTTGGACATCTCTCAATCATCTATACTGTTTTTTACGACTTATGGCCTTGTACCTAAGGCAAAAAACCAACGACTAGATAGATTGGGCAAAAACGGCCGTTTCTCGTGTGAATACTATCTAGTGGCAGGTGAGTCGAAGGTTGTCTGGAAGAAATTGCTATTAAAGGCCGGCCAATGCACTTTTTTAAATTATAACTTCTATTTATATTTCTTGTTTCTTGTTTGCATAAAACAATATTGTTATCGTATATTTGTGATCATTTTGATCCTAGGTTCAAATATATATAATTTTAGGTCCCTAATATTTTCTCCACCAATCCGGACTTGGCCTCCGTGGTAGAGTATGGTTTATACCTTCCCCAGGAAAGAGACCCGTGCCCCTCGGTGGGGATATAATGGGTACATCGCACATTTGCAAGGACAACGTGTTATAACGGAACCCTTACGTTATATGAGAGCATTTTTTTAAAGTTTCAAAGTAATGGCCGAAAGAGATAGCGCGATAACGTGATGCAGTGTCTCTTTTGCTCATTATTCCGGCGTAATTGGAGTACATAAAATCGCGTTAAAAAAAAATGAATAAAAAATGGTTTTCTTCGAAATATCACGTTGTTCTTGCAAGGGTGCGATATATATACCTACATACCTAAATAGAATCACTTTATAGCTTTTAACGTAGTATGTAGACATACAACAGATGTAGAGCTGGCCGCTTTCATATTTGTCCTATAAATAAATATCCGCTCCAAAATCAACCTTATACCCACATCAACAAACATCGTGTGATAAAAGTATTGTGAATCCCTTTAACTCCAGAATGAACGCCTGAAGCGGATCGAATTGGAGCCTTATTTTATTTGCAATAACAAACAAAAGAAGTGTGATTCCTTTACTAATGAATGCGACAATAAAGCCTCCGAGAAAATTATCGCATAAAATTGATCGCGTTCATAATAATTTATATTGCTTAGGGCGCAGAGTTACGAAGGACCGGTCGAATATGGAAGTGGCAGTATAACCTGCTATTGAAATAACAAAATGCAAAATTAAAAACCAGTTTTTGAGTGTAAAATAAGAAAAAAAAGCATAGAAAATATTTTTTTTACTATTCAAACAAACTGACCGCGTAAATTTATTAAATGTTTAAAGGTACTTAAATAGGAAACAAATTGGGAAGTTTAACTCCCGATTTCACGTACACTGACAGTCTGTTAATCTGCCGTTAACAGCTGCTGTCAGTTGGTCAAAGTGCACACAAAAAATATATTTGAACAGATTGTTAGCATACGGAATACGGATACGGACGAATACGGAATGGAATCGCTCGTAGCCTGGGCTGCCTGAGTGATCTTAAAACGATCACTAAGGTTAAGCAACATACGGCGCGTTCAGTCCATGGACGGGTCACAGTCTATGACTAATGCTAGTGGCATTTTTCCAAGCAGTTCCGTGCTTCGCAAGGTACGTCAAGCAGTTGGTGCCGGCTGCCGTCGATAGATGGCAGTCATTAAGCCAAGTCAGAGCCTTAGAACGGCTTGAAAACTTCTGTCAGTAAGACCAGCCACTAGTCTTACAGCCTCCACCAATCCGGACTAGGCCCCCGTGGTGGAATATGGCCTATACCTTTCTCAGAGACGAGACCCGTGCCCCTCGGTTGACGATGATGATTATTATTTAATAAACATAGAGTAGAAACTAAATTGAATTAAATAGTATCTAATAATAAAACAGCTAAAAACTTTTGCGTTAAATTTTTTAGCGCTTCAGCGCTAAACCTAGGCGCAATACTAAACCTAGGCGCACACTAGCGACACGACAGGCGATAGCTCGGCGACTAGACGCTACGACAGGCTACGGCCGTCAATTTTCATATTTTGTTCGAATCTCCGCACACTTGGCGTCAGAGTCGCGGAGTCGCGACGACAAAACGCCTGAAGTAAATGACAACGTCGTATCTGACGCGTCGACTAGACGCGGCGACAAGTCGCCCTGTTTGCGATGGCTCTAATATATTCCAAATTCAAAAAGTGCGCGACACAAATACTTATGTGTTCGTCTTGATTTTTATGGAAAACTTACCGTATCCTAGCAAACAATGGCCAACCGAGTGCCTTGTCAAAAAATCGTACATAATGGGAAGTTTTCCTATTATCGACTTATCTCAGTCCCGTTATTCATAGATAGTCGTTACCGGTGACATTAAGGGCCGAACCGAAATATTTGGCATGATACTTTATTCGGCCAAGAGATTGTTAAGATGCGCGCAGACTTTTTGAAGATAATTTAAAGATAAAAATTTATTTATTTGCTAAAACCTGTGTCAATCAAGAGACAATCATGCATTTTGGATACTAAACAGAACAAATTTGGAATCAACATGTTCTCTCGTTATTATTGTACAAATTAGAGTAGCGGTGAGACTCCAGTCTAACCGCTACTCGCAACCGTTTCAATCATTTCTCAAAACATTATAACAATTAAATATTCAAATATTTACATTACAAGAAATCCGTACGTTTAATAAATTACAACTTTATTTACGTACACTATGTTTATGTACTGTACACTTGAAAACTTCTGACAGTAAGACCAGCCACTAGTCTTACAAGCCTCCACAAATCCGGACTAGACCCCCGTGGTGGAGAATGGTATATATCTTCCTCAGGGAAGAGACCCGTGCTCTCGGTTGGGATATAAATAGGTTGATGATGATCAAAATTATACAAAGAGACGGAATGTTTTTCCACGTCTCAAACTGAAATGTAGAAACATGTATTCTTCTCTCGCTTAATTTTAATATATTTTACTACCTGACCGGGCAAAGGTTGTTTTGGCGCTCCTAGATAAAAAAGTAAATAAAATGACAGTACACGGATTACCTAGTCTGCAGTCACCTTTGCCCGACTCCGGTTATCCGTAAAGATATCGTTCCGAGCGAATAGGTTGACGGGAATTATGGTCCGGGTTACACCGGACATAAATTGGTGAGACAATTATTGCGATGTTAAAGCTTCGATAGGGCGAACGGTAAGGTCTTCAGCCATGAATAAGGCGCTGGCTCTGATAAGGCCTCTTAGGATTCCACGCTAAGAAAACAATTACCTAGAATTTATAATAAACTACCTCGAGACTTAGGCGAACTTGACATAAAATTTTCAAAATATAAATTGAAAATTATGTTACTGGATAAACGGTAATTATTACAATGTAACGGGATCCTTGACCAAAAGATAACTTGGATGGCTTAGACAATAGTCTGGCTTAATATTATGGACGTTGTTAATTTTATTTTATTTATCGCTGATATTTTATAACTTACTTCATGTAATTGTGTATATTATTTCCAGCATCTGGACATCAGCTTCAGCTTTCCATCCCTATTTAAGCCCGTGGTCCCAACAAACTAGTCTAACTACCTCCATATTCCGCACACGTGTCCGTAGACAATTCATGTGGGGTCATAAAATGGTCTAGTCATGCACCTAGGAACGCTATTACGCTACTGACGTGCATTGAATATGGTCGGTGTCATGGTAGAGGTGTAAAAGGTGTTGTGCTAAGGGAGCGTCTTCATATCCTGTCGGTGACAAAACCATTCAGAGTTTTTAAAAACTTTTGTGAGCACTTTACATTATTTATTTTATCCGGGATACCTTACTTGATTTTTGTCAACAGAGTCCGACCAGGACTTACTGTCTGTTAATAAATTGTAGTACAATGACAACTGCTTGAACTTGGCGATTCAGTTTCATGCCGCTTCAGGTCTACGTGCGCAGACATATCAGACCTTTTAGGAGTCAGTAGTATGAAAAAACAAGTCACACGACCCGACCATGTATCTGTCATCGAACTATAATGCACTAACAGAATCGAGGCCCAGGTATTGCTCTGATGCGCAGAGTTTAACTATGGTGAGTCGAGACAAAGCTCGCGATGTCGCGATCGCCGAGCTTGCTATTTCCTAGTACTCAATGTAGATAGATAGTTAACACTTTATTGTACATAAAAAAGTAACTAGGCATCAGGGCGAAGTCACAGCTCAGGACATTTTCCATGTTTGTGATGTCGCTGTTTCTGGTTCCTAAGACCCAGGGTATCCTAGTGTATGGGCAAAAGCAATGTATTTCCCTGTATGAAAATGTTTATGTTTATTTTCGTCGCCTATCTAAAACTAAAGCATGGCGTCCGTTAGGGATGAGTTGAGCCAAAACGCGGCGAATCACATGGAATGTGTTGCATTGGTTATTCAGCGTAAACGCTTATAAAATTTATTCAGTGACACTTATTTGTGTAGTTTGAAGAGAATACTCTGTAATGACACCGCGGTCTCTAGGACACCTAAGTCAAATCTTAATACCAAAGATTACCTTTGCATTAGATATCGTTCGATGTTTGATACAGTCTAGACTAAATTGAGATAAAACGCTAAATTCAACACCCTTTTAGGAATGCAATGTATGTGCTCGTATGTAAATGTATATCTTCTTTTCTAACCACCGGATTCTCGTACACTAACAAGCTGTCAATCTCCGATTAACAGCTGTCAGTCGGCCAAAGTGCATACGAAAAAAACGTTAAAAAGCTGTTAACAGTAGATTAACAGATTGTTAGCTTACGAGTAACCGGGAGTTAGTCTTTGGAGAAGGAAAGAGACCCGTGCCCCTCGGTGGGGACATAATGGGTTGATGATGACGATGAATCTTTGTAAATTCACAGATCAAAATCTGTAAGGTTTTTCTCAGATATTTTTTTAATATCAGCGTTTTTTGTAGCTTGTAGGTATACATTCCACTGCAGAGCATAGGCCTTGGTCAAATGGAAAAAAAAATACATAAGCATAACAAACCAATGGTCCCCCTTTTATGCTGTTCACATCAAGATTTGAGAAAAGATGGTCAGAGTGGAGTTTTTTTTCGCTGCCTTTTTCTCCACTACAGACGGCCCCAAGGCATACATATGTATCACTGAACTAACAATTTTTACTGATATACCCCATAAGTCTTCGGTTTTCTTGAGATTCAATAATTTAAAAATTTTAACTATGTTATGAGGCTTAATGTAATTAAATGTGAAATCGTGTTCGCACGCGGGGACATGATCTTGCTGCTGCACGATCAGGTGACGAGTTTAACAGAGTGGTTGCAATTGGTATATTAGTGAAGAACTGTTCGAAAGCTGCAGCGATATCTTCATTTGTTGTTATTATTTTGTCATCAATCTTAAGCAAAATATCTCGTTCTCCTAATTTTGCTTTACCCGTTTCTCTATTTATTATGGTCCAAATTGTTTTAATTTTATTCGGTGATTGTAGGATTTCATTTTTTATATGATCACATTTAGCTTTATGGCAGACGGCCTTAAATAATTTGGAATATTTTTTGACGTATTGTATGAAGTTGGTGTCGGAGGTATACGTCTTTTTGTCATATAGTTCATAGAGTGTGTCTCTGCTCTTTCGGATACCTGACGTTGCCCATTCACTAAATCCTACTTTATTGTCATTGCTTTTTAGCTGGCGCAATTTAAAGTTTTTTTTAAAACTACCTGAGATTACTTCGAATAACTCAATATAATGAGCATTAGCATTTTGATAACTTTCTTGAGTCTTTATGCTACTCTCTAGGTCTGATTTAAACTAAATTAATTTTTTACTTGTTACGGGCCGGCATAGGATAACCTGTTCTGCATTTTTCGTATCTATTTCAAAATTAACAACTTGACCGCTGTGGTCTGACTTTAAACAATTTACTGTAGAATAATCTGAAAAATCGCAGTCGCAGTAAACATTATCTAGGCTGGTGGCAGTAGTTTCAGTAATCCTAGAAGGTTTCGAAAAAATATTTACTAGATTAAACGATTTGAAGATAATTGTCAATTTTGTATTTAAGCGAAGTCTGCCATCAAGTCGATGTTGAAAACACCACAGACTATGACTTTTTTATTGCTGCTAGAGGCTACCTTCAAAACATCCTCCAATACTGTTTCAAACAAACTATAATCGCTAGTAGGGGGTCTGTGTATGGCTACTACAATGTGTCTAGACAGTTCAACACATGATATTTCAATTACTTTTTCAACAGAAAGTCTGCAAATATCTTTCCGTTCTTTAAATTTCAAATGATTTTTTGTAAGTATCAGGGATCGCCGTGCCTTGCAGACTTTCTATTGAAGCAACTGGCTATTTGATAGTTATTTACAGAAAAAACCATTTGAGTCTCTAGTAGCCAGTGTTCTGTGACGCAAAGTACATCTACTCTATATTGTTCTAAAAACAACTCTAGTTCTAATAACTTTCCAGAAAAACCACCCTGTATGTTCTGGTTAACTAAAATTAAGTTTTTTAAGGGGGGCTTTTCTGTGATCTGCGCTGGCAGTTTAAATCAGCGGTCAAATTTAACCTAGCACTAGTTCTTTTAACAACCTCTGAGTACAGAGGCTGGCAAGTGTCACCTAACTTACAATTTGTAATATCTAGAAGTCCCTGTCCTATTGTCTTAACAATATAGCAACAACACGTCGTACTACAACCCTATCTCTAGAATGTAGTAAACTTAATAAAATGAAATAAAAAAAGAAACAGATAGATAGTGTGATAGTCACCGTCTATGACTATCGCTAGTGGCATTTTTCCGAGCGGTTCCGTGCATCGCAAGGCACGTTAAGCAGTCGTTAATTCAAGTCAGAGGCCTTAGGGCGCGGCTTAAAAACTTCTGACAGTAGGACCAACCACTAGTCTTACAAGCCTCCACCAATCCAGACTTGGCCCCTGTGGTGGAGTATGGCCTACACCTTCCTCAGGGAAGAGACCCGTGCCCCTCGGTGGGGACATAATGGGTTGATGATGATAATGATGAGGTAGTGTGGGCTTAACTACCACCCCTCGCTTCATCGGTGTTTTTATTTTATAACGCTGTTAAATTTTCCTTCTATGCGCTTCTAAAACTTTAATGTCCAATCCTGTACAAACCAGCAGCACAGCATTGCAGAAAATGTCTGTCATGTGCGATACCGACATTTTCTTGCCGTTATTGCTTATTTATTATTTACGAACATAAGTCTTGAGAAAACTAGAAAACAAAGAATTGAAGAGTTACTCAACACGTTAAGACTCTACCCTTGTTAGATTTTGCAGTCAGCTATAAATTCTAAATCACCCTAACAAAGTTTCGCTTGATCAAACCTCAAATAGGCTATCCAAAGCCTATTTAGGGTGTCGTTGTCATCAAAGAACCCGTATTTGGCCGTGTCATGTCATGTGCGATACCGACATTTTCTTGCCGTTATTGCTTATTTATTATTTACGGACATAAGTCTTGAGAAAACTAGAAAACAAAGAATTGAAGAGTTACTCAACACGTTAAGACTCTACCCTTGTTAGATTTTGCAGTCAGCTATAAATTCTAAATCACCCTAACAAAGTTTCGCTTGATCAAACCTCAAATAGGCTATCCAAAGCCTATTTAGGGTTTCGTTGTCATCAAAGAACCCGTATTTGGCCGTGTCCGGTCGTCTAGGTGGGACACGATTAATACAAATAAAAGTATATTAATAATGAAGACAAAATCTAAAAAATAAATAAACTCACGCCCGTTATCCCCGAGAGGGTAGGCAGAGGGACGAATCGCTAAGAACTGCGCCCACGTTTTACCACAAAATCTAATATACATATAAAAACCTCGTTTCAAAGTGTATGTTATCGAACTCTTCCAAAACATCTTCGCTGATTTTTTTGTGTCTGTAGGTCTATAGATCTGGCAGTCAGTCTATACCTGTCTGTGTAGGTCTGCGTAAATGTCACAGGCTTATTAATTTGGCAAAATCTTAGGGATATGTACTCCACTACACGTAAATTAGGAATACCATTTTTCCAATAACACCATAAACATTTGCATATGCACATACATTGTTTCTGGCCCCACACTAGGATAGCCTGTGTTGTGGGAACCACAAATATGACATGACATGATATCACAAACATGTAAACATCCAAGACCTACGGTTCTTTTTTTATGGCATCTCCAGCCGGACCTCGAACCCAGGGCCTCTCGCATGGGAGGCAGATCCACTACCGCTGCCCCACAGAAGTCATCAAAAAAGTGGTTATCTACAGGCCGTTATACAAGTCTTGATTTATTCATTCATTCATTCATTCAGCCATAAGTCCACTGCTGGACATAGGCCTCCTCCATGGATTTCCACAAAGACCGGAAGCAGCTTGCATCCAGCGTCATCCTGCAACCTGGATGAGATCCTTTGGGCGGGGCACATAGCACGCAGAACGCAGGTCGCAAAGTTCTCGAATGGAGACCATATATCGGTAAGCGCAGCGTAGGATGACCAGCCACAAGTCTTGATTGTCTCATTGAAAAAATCGTTCATATTCTTTCTGGCCTGTACCTAGTATAAGACAGGCAGTCGCGAACAATTTCATTAACTAAGTAGCGTGGCGGCTTCAATTACATTCCAAGACGCGAAGCCCTGTTTGAATTATTCACTAGCTCACAGAAAGTGATGGATCGGCAATGGAAAAAGCTACGGATCTTGCACTGTATCTAGATGATTTACACACCAACCTGGGGAACGTATATTAATTTGTAGTATTAATGTCTACAATCTATCTATCTATACTAGTATTATAAAGAGGAAAGATTGATATTTTTGTATTTTGTGTGTGTGTATGTTTGTAATGAATAGGCTCAGAAACTTCTGGGCATATTTTAAAAATTATTTCACCATTAGAATGCTACACTCTTCGTAAGTAACATAGACTTTATGGAATTTTCAAAAAGTTTAGGGTTCCGTACGAAATCTCGAATAATGTAACCCAAGGTGTAAAAAAATGACTACCCCGGGGAATTTTCCACGGAACTAATATAGCTATTTCCAGGAAAACGTTTTTGCCACCCGTGCGAAGCCGGGGCGGGACGCTAGTGTCTAATAAATTGCAAGTATTGATTGCACTCATGAATCTTGAATCTTGAACTTCTTAGGTAGATAGACATTCATACCAAATTTGTATTAGATTTAAGCTGATTTGAGAAAAGGTGGTCAGAGTGAATTTTTTTTTGCTGCCTTTTTTTCCACTACATTCGGCCCAAGGCAGCGGCTAACATTAGCATTATAGGTACATTGATATTGAAATAAATTTGTGATAACTTATTTCTATCACTCGCTAGTTGTGAAGAAAAACATCGTGAAGTAACCTGCCGCCAAATTGCTCGCACGAAACGACGAAACATCGAATAATGTATCCCAAGGTGTAAAAAAATTACTACCACGGGAATTTTCCGCGGAACTAATATAGCTATTTCCACGGAAACGTTTTCGCTACACATGCGAATCTGGGACGGGCTGCTGGTAATAATTATATAGGACACGAGGCGGTAAGTGATACTTCTGGTCACATTGTTTTGTTTCCCAGTGTTTGACTAGACCACCTACCGGTGGTCTCACACATCGGACTCGTAGCGCGTCTCGTAGGCGTACCACACGTACCACACGTGTGCCACTCGACAGTGGAACTTTGGTGAGAGCGAAATCAAATTTGTTACCGGCAGTCGCTTTGAGTCGCTTCCAGTTGAGAACAATGACACTTTTAGGGGCGTTTTATACTGCGATGTTGGGTTGAACGACTTGTTTTATACTGCGATGTTGGGTCGAACGACTTGTTTTGGAAATTTCCGTGCCTGTTTGTTACCAACGAACCGAGTTTGGTATGGAACGATAGTCTGAAGCAGTACGCCGTTCGTTTTCGATGGCTAGATAGAAGTGGCGTGTTTTTTTTAAAAGTAAAGTAAAAGTAAGTAAAAAAGATTTTATTGCCACCAACATTAACATTGGGTAGGTACATATTTTTATAAGCTAATCTTAGCGAGGTAACAATTAAGTCTCCTTGGCACTTCCTATATTGTATATAAGAACAGTGACCAATGAGATCAGCCTCCTATTTAACAGTTGGCAGAAAAAGGTATAGTGCTCAGCGCGGGCCGTCAGATCGGCGTTTCACGCCCTCTAAAGGCGCTGATTTTCAGCACTCACCTAAATTAAAATTACTTAAAACTAAAACTTAACTTAATTAAAATAAGGGTAGAAGGTATCTTTGCGCGGGTTGGCAAACAAAATTGGAATAAACCATAATGGGACTTTTGGAACACCCGTATCCGACGGTGGATGAATATGGCCAGTATTGGACCATTTTTGTTTTCTCTCTTTTCTTTCGTCTATGCAATTGTTTATCTATTTTTGTGTGCTCCTGTGTCTAATAAAGAACATTTTGATATCATAAGATAAGAGTATTCTTTAAAATATAATTTTCTTTTATTATTTATTCTTATAAAGGTTCCGTACGCAAAGGGTAAAATGGACCCTATTACTGAGAATCCGCTGTCCGTCCGTCCGTCTGACACCAGTTTGTATCTCATGAACTGTAATAGTTAGATAGTGGAAACTTTCAAAGATAATAAAAAACAGAAGAAAATAAATATTTAAGGGGAGCCCCCTTAAAATATTTATTTTATTTTGTTTTTTACAACCAAAGTGATTTTGGAACGACAATAGGTAGACGCTAGAAATATTCACAGATTTTGATAACAAATATATAAATATTTACTTTACAAATAAATGATTAAATTAAAATAAAATGAATACAGTTCGACTCGCACTTGGCTGGTTTTTCTTATTTTTATCCTACGTTATCGACAAACAATATTATTATTCAGTTAGATTCCGACACAAAACGGTGGTCAAGATTGTTTTGTACTGTAATGCAAAATTATAAAATTATCATTTAAGTTGCTTACACCCAACACACCTTGTTATTGTTCGCGTATTTTGGACGAAAAAAGTTTCTTCAGCCTAGTAAAAAATCATAATCAAATCTGAATGTTCGTTGTCTTCCGGACGATCGTCGATCATTGATGTATTGTTAGATTGTATTTTTTTTGTGCTTTGTAATTCAATAAATCAAAGTTAAAGACTTCAAAAGTGTCAACGAGTTTCATTCTGCCTTAAGGAAGTTCATTAATAATTTGTGGTACCTACCTAGAAAACGCATTAAATCCCCTACCAAGAACTACGCACAGCAGCAAGCCCAAGGTGCGGAGTCCGGTCATATTTTGCTTGATCTATTCAAATTAACTTGAAATTAAATGATTTAAAAATGAAATGAATTTATTTTTTCCAATTAAATAACACGACATGGCACCTTAAATAATAATTCAATAAGAGAAAATAATTAAAATTCAAATCATATCTAGAACAAGACCATTACGTCAGAAATGACATGTACAAACGTGAACTTGCCTACCTCTCCACAGTGCCTACGGTGCCGTAGCTAAAAACGGGGCAAAAAAACTCTACCGACAAAAAAACTCCACAAAGATAACGGAGTGAATGCTATCAGGATGTAATGGTCGGGTTTTGCCACACCCTTCCCACCGGCATTGTGTTGACAGAGACGTCTTCGGCTATAAGGGTCTGGGGCACACAGAAAGGGCGTAGGGCGAGGACGCTCGATCGGAAAATATGCGACGCATTCTATACAGGTTTCTAACGTCGCGGTAGGCGTCGACGGGGTATCGTCCCACATCTCTGTTATGTGCCCGAGACCACAGTTTGAG
Source organism: Yponomeuta plumbellus (assembly GCA_947310845.1). Taxonomy (NCBI): domain Eukaryota; kingdom Metazoa; phylum Arthropoda; class Insecta; order Lepidoptera; family Yponomeutidae; genus Yponomeuta; species Yponomeuta plumbellus. Next base: position 3,670,404 of record OX371203.1, read on the forward strand.
TAAGAACACGTTACCAATCTTCCTACTAACATCTGACAGCGTCAATACAATATACTATGTATATAGAAAAGTGAGATCTCGGTGAACTTCCGTTTACAAGCAGTCTGGTATTCATCGTGTGAGTGATCGGCTAGCAGGACGTGAATGAGAATGTATCAACAGCAAATCATCCTATACACCCATGCACTCTACCCCGTTGCATTACATAGCGACTTTGCTACTAAAATATGAAGGTTGACGTGCTGTGGACTGTACCACAAGCTTCGTCTTTTTGTTACGTTGCGAGTAAAAACTAGACGTATTATTCCGTATCAACTAATATACTTCATACTAAACAAGCACTCATTAATACAAATAGCTACCCAAAACTCGCGAAATGCCTGGTAAATGAGACGACAATATTTAAATTTGGCGTCAACCCTGTCGCACCTACTCCGATCGAGCGAGCGTAGGTAGTTAAATCCAGCGGACGGCCAAGATTGCCTACTGGTGTTCATTATACTGTCCCGAGACCTTATCGCCGTGGCCTTGTATCTTGTGTGGGCTTCATCCCGTCCTTTCAGTAGATTTTGTAATAAACTGAGTTGAAAAGACGCGTCGTCTTTTCAATGCCCTCGTCCCGCGACCGATCTGTGTGTCTCAAGCCTAGAACGGACGTTGTATAGAGTCACAGACTACATAGCAATCACAGAGCAAGGACTGTGGTATTTAATGAGGGATTTTCAATGACAGCTGTCAGTTGAGTTCATTAAAAAAAACTAGATGGCGCTGCAAGAAGACCAAAATGTCATCATGTTTTTAGGTCTGGTTTTAATGGTTATTAACCTGTGATAGTCTAAACATCTCTTTGTAGTCTGTGATTTAAACTAGACTTTGTTTCGAAACTGTTGAAACTTGAAAGTTATCGAAGTATTTTTACTTTAATCATTACATACGTACGTGAATTGTGTCTTTGCTCATGACTAGCCCATGCATTGTGCATTTTTGTAAAAACATAGGACAGAAACCACAGATTTTCATACACCTCTGCGGTTGACTGGTAGAAAATGCTTGTAGCATTAAGTCCGCCGCGTTGCCATTATAATATTTACTTATGTGCAATAAGGTACAGTGATGTCAGGTCGTCAGCACCATCTATCGCTGATTTGCGGTACTATATTTTTTTTAATGACGCTTTGAAAAGCCCTTATTAACAACTCATCGAATACTTTTCCACGCCATGCCCCTTGTTCTTTCTAAGTGGCCTACGCCTTTAATAATGCGCGCTAGGGCTGTCTTCTCTTGGGGGAATAGTTGAACCAAAAATGGCTCCGGCATTTTGTTCTGGCAGGTAATTCCGCTAATATTGACAGATAACTGTCAATATTAGCGACCTCTAGCGAGCAATATTGACGACCTCTGTGGCGTAGCGGTTAGTGCATCTGCTTACCATGCGAGAGGTCCCGGGTTCGATCCCTAGCTGGAAAAAAAACTCCAGCCAGGTCTTGGATGTTTACCTGTTTGTGACGTCGCTGTTTCTGGTTCTCACGACAAAGGGTATCCTAGTGTGGGACCAGAAGCAATGTATGGGCCTGTATGTAAATGTTTAACTTCTGATTTTTAACCAACTTCAAGTAAGGAGGTTCTTCACTAGAATTACTAGAAACTTACAGCTCGTGAAATCTCAGCTGTGGGCGTTTCTCAGTGCATGACGTCCTTCCGGTGACGTAAACTCTGATTCTTTTTTTTTTCACTTTGAAAAACTCTAAAACGCAATATTTGGCTAAGCCACAGGCTTGCCACTTGTCACATTTGGGACCTAATAAAGTCGGAAAAACGTGGGCCAAGTTCTAGTGATTGGTGCCTCTGCCTACCCCCTCAGGGATAACAGGCGTGACTTTATTTATTTTATTGTTTTTTTTGCCAAGCCACGCAAAAACTAGAACATACACACATATATAAGCTCATGCCTGTATCCCAAAGGGGTAAGCAGAGACCAAGTGCTACTTGCCACGATCCTGACAGATCCCCTTCACGTCATCGACATTTATAAGTAGTTGCATGCACGCACGCAGGTTTTGGATATTTTCTACCTTGCCCTTTGCTACAAAATTCCCTATTTGGTCAAAGTATGTCCGCCTTTTTTTTTTTTTGTTAACGGGGTGAAATGCTTTGTGCACCATAACCGCCACCCTTGGGGGAGGGCGACGGCCGTGTGTCGGACTCTCCTCTCCTAATAATAGGAGAGGCATACCTCCTAAAACACCCCGGGGGCCGTCCTGTCGCTCGTGCAATGGGGCGCCGCCGGATCTCGCAAGTGGTAGACCACAGTGCGAATGCTACAGCGGCGCCCCGGCGACGTCGACCCGACTCGCAAGGAGTCGGGCCCACCCTCACTGGAGAAGGGGCATGGGCCCCCCACCCCCTTCTCCCGTCACGATATTCGGACGGCAGGTCACCCAACCTGCCGTCTGTGACCCTCCCTCAACCGGTGGCGAACGGTCTACGCAGCGTCCCCCGCGCCACCGGCTCTCCCGGCGGAGAGGCGCGAGCTCCACAAGCCTCCAACTACCGAGGACCCGTTGTGGCCCTCTACCCGGATCCTCGGCCCATCGAATGCCCTCCCAAGAAAACACCCCTCGGCCAGAGACCATATGGGGTGCCCAGTCCCTGGTCCCTGGCTTACCACCCGCAATGTCCCTCCCTTAGACCCAGCTTGCGGAACTCGCGCCCCTCCCCGCCCCTCCAGCCCTCTTCCATGCCCTCTGCTGGACAGAGGGACATAGAGAGGGCCCCCACCGTGTGTTTTTTATAGAGGTTGTCTCCTCGCGGCCCGAAGGCCCCCGGCCCCGCTCAATGTGGGGTTACGGGTGCGGGGCCCATGGTGGACCCCGCGGGACATCCAGCAGCGCAAGCCACTGGACGTCCCCCTCCCTCTGGTTTTGGTCCGCGCCGGCCGAAGCCGGTACCCCCCATATCTGGAGGGCGTTCCCCTATCCGCCACCCGGGGGACGCGTCCGATGGAAGACCAGAAACTCCGCTCGGAAAAGTATGTCCGCCTGGGTAGTCCTTTACCGGCTTTTCCACTCACATTCGCTCCATGTATTTCATTTGTCAGTCTTTCTTCGTTTATCCTCTCCACATGTCCAAACCAACGCAACATTCCTTTCTCAATACTAGTCACAACATCCTCTTTCAGTCCACAACGTTCTCTAATAACACTATTGCGTATTTTGTCATTGAAAGCAACACCACACAGATTTGTCGTGAAAGAATATTATGGTATAATATAAACAGCAATTTTAATGGACCAGCACTACATTTTGGATAGCAATGTAGATTTTTTGGAGATATTTCAGACAGTGCAAGACAAGGAAGTGAATGTGGAAGCCCTTCAGTCAGGCCTGTTTCACTACGCGTGTCAGTATCGAACGCGTAAGTACATGCGGCGACCACTCTGAAGTGGCAAATAGGTAGGAATTCAGGCGCCAAGAGAGGTAAGAGTTACGCGGTAGAAAGAGAGGGAACATGTATGTGAATATAATGTAGCTTTTTTAGCGCCGAGCGATCTGAATTGCACCTAATTGTATCGCTGCTAGAGTCCCTTATTCTTTAATTGATCTTGCGGAGTGAATCTTCTGTACCTGTACTATTATGTATTCTGTGCTTCAGTTAACAATAAATAAACAAAATTTTCAACATAAATTAAGGCAGCAAAAAAACTATAAGCTGAGAGGGTCATCAGCACTTAGATTGCCGGCTCCCAAACGAGAAAGAGAAGTAAATGAATGGTAGTCTTAAAACGAGCCACCAGATGGAGCTGTGCGCTTAACTTTCATCCCGTGGATTGTAAACACAATTTTCGTAAAGCTTTTAATGCGGGGCAAACAAAGTCCTCCATTGATATTCTAGGGGCACGCACTGGGCTACTAGGAGTTTTCGTATGTTAAAACTTTTAACTTACCCTTTTGCATCTTAAGATAAAAGATAAATATGTTTATTGCCATACAAAATTATTTTTAATTTTATTCCGGATACACTTACTTGACTTACTGTCGGAAGAGTCCAACCAGGTTTCCTGTTTCAAACGAGCGACCGACTATGCAAGATCCGTATCTACGAACCATGATTAAGCTCTGTGAATCACAGCGAAACCTGATCGAGCATTTCCGTTAAAAAGTAAGTGTATCTGGAAAGGTTAATAATGTCTTATGCTTACGAAAGTTTTGGAAAAAAATATTGTGTGATATAAACACAATATATAAGATTCCAGGTTCGAATCCTGGCAGGGTCATCATGTAAGGTGGCGCCTTCAAGAGGCAAGTGAAAGCGTCGATGGTTGATACAAGACTGTCCTTTATTAGCAGATAAATACATTTATAAGAGATTGATATTGTCATATGCTACTTAAAGCTATTTACACACTACAAACATTTAAATATAAACATTTACATACAGGCACATACATTGCTTCTGGCCCCACACTAGGATACCCTGTGTCGTGGGAACCTGGAACAGCAACGTCACAAACATGTAAACATCCAAGACCTGGAGTTTTTGTATTTCTCCTCAGCCGGGGATCGAACCCGGGACCTCTCGCATGGTAAGCAGATGCGCTAACCGTTACGCCACAGAGGTCGTCAATCTAGTGTATATAGTGATAAAGACAAATTTAAAATAGTGTGTTCGTCTTCTCACTTTCACACTTCTCACACTAGGCGATGCCTGACCCGTGGTGGATAGGAATAATATTTTACCTTTTTGAACATGGTGGGTCTTGGCCTCCAACGCAAGAAGTTCACGAGTTGGATTAAACCAAATGTCTACCGCAACGACGGTCATAAATGTATATTAGTGCAAACGTAATAAGGTCGTATTTTCCCTGTACCGCACTAGCTCTCGTCTGCCGTCGATTGTCCTATAATTAAAACCTCTTCTATTACATTTTCAAACCGCTTAGAGGGAAAAATTACGGACTACTGGATGCCCGAAAAGATTAAAACAACAGCTATCTAAAAAGAATGAAGTTTTTCCTTTTGAGCTTTGAAATGTCCGTTATTTTTGTTTCGAAGCAGTTGGAAAAATGTTAAATTTTCAAAAGCTTTTCGTTTAATGATTTAGGAAGTTTTTTTGGAAGGTTACATTAATGCTTTATGCTACTGACACACGTGCTCATTAGTAGCACGAAAGCATAATGCTTTTATTCAGCAAGTGCTTTACTCCCAATCTTTTCTGTATTTTTGTATTCGATGTTTTAATCTATCCGTTTTCCTTTTTTTGAGGTTTGATAACCTAAGACTGCATTGTTGTTGTCAGTGTTACTGTCTTAAGAAATAAGTACCTGGGTGACCGAGCTTTACTCGGTACTTTATTTGTAATATTTTTCGTGATTTTTAGAAATTATATTTAGATACGAATTAAATGATGAAATATCAATAATACTTTGAGAACTTACATCCCGACCTTGGGTATCAGGACTTATTTGCTGCGCACAATTCTACTTTTTTACACTACTATTTTTTTTTGTCATAAACAACAAACTTTAAGGGCAATTTTTTTTCGTGTTTTTTTTGTTAGAGATTAGACAAAAGATAAAATTAATTAAAATTAAAGTTATCCTTTTCCAAAAAAAAAAAACTTGAAAGTTAAACATCGTGACTCGAATCGGGTGTATTGAAATCGGCCCGAAACGTCACGCCTGTTTTCCCGTCACTATCCCAACCTTTCAAATCGCCGCGAAATTTACCTCTGTATGTTACTATAGCAAGTTTTAATTGCCTTAAAACACGGATAAAACAACGTTTTCTAAAAATGTAACCTAGGTAGATCAATTAATCGCCCTCGAAAGCATCTGCCTACAAAATTTCGTGAAAATCGTTGGAGCCGTTTCCGAGATTCTGATTATATATAAATATATATACAAGAATTGCTCGTTTAAAGAGATTAGATAAACTTATTTCAACGTAAAGAACTTACATTCTGTTTGTTGAATGTCTATGTGAGTGAATATACGGTATTTGATTTTTTTGTGTCCCAGAAGGAAATGTAATCTGTTCCATTCAATATTGATAATTTCTCTATTTGACACAATTTTAAATGTTTAATGATGAAGGCCAGATGATTTTTCAATTTTTTTGAATTTTATAAGCACCAGAGGTAAATGTGTTACCAGAGGACTGACACTATTGGCAGAGTAGTCACAAATGAAAGCAGGGAAGTGACAGGCCATTGATTATAGCTAAGAAAGGGGACACGTATTAAATAAAACATTAAATATGCCAGAGGAGTGACGCCACAGGAGTGACAAAATCGCACAAAACCTACAAAAAACATATCACTCGCTTTTCTGATCACCGTTTAACGTAATACATGACATCTACACACAATAAACATTGCATTGTGCAAATATACAATTTCGTAACTATAAAATACAAAAACATAGACTTGCCAGAGGAAATACTCCAACGACTGGCAGAAACACGCTTTCCTACAGCGAATCGCAAATTGACGCTATATTATAGGAATTTTGCTCAACGTCATTAGCTTGTTTCTAACTTAACACTATTGTGTGCGCGTAGTTCATGGACAAAAGCATACTTTTGCGGTTTTAAGTCAAATTTTACTTCTTTGAGTTTCGCCAGATGAAGTGACATTATTGTGACGTGACATGAAAGTAAGTTATTTTTATTTATATTAATAACGTTTTTTACTGTATATTTTGATGAAATATGTTTCGATGTTTATAAAGGCGTATGATCATATCAAAAAACATAATGGCATACGTATTTAAAAATATCTCGCCATAAAATCATAATAATCTAGAAATGAGGAGGCCAGAGGAGTATACATTTACAACTATTTTTAACGATTATGTCTTAAATTAAACAATTATCGTGAATAGACTATGTGGGCCAAATAAAAGACCATATTGTTTAATGCTTAAGAATACGGACACAATAATATAATAAGTTTAACATAATATTTATCCATGGACCATAGAAATTTAAATAGCGTATATTGACCCATGTGCCTACATACAGAAAAGATTGGGAGTAAAGCACTTGCTCAATATAAGCATGCTTTCGTGCTACTAATGAGCACGTGTATCAGTACCAGAGTGCTTAGTGCGAGTTTTTTCATTCACTTTCGATAGCGAGAGCGTTTGCAATTTGTATAGGAGTGACAAAGCGCGCCACCTAGTTGTCTCTTTGTCACTCCTATACAAATTGCTAACGCTCTCGCTATCGAAAGTGAATGAAAAAACTCGCACTAAGCACTCTGTATATTCAATGGTTCCGACTCGCAATGGTTTATACTAAAACTAAACATAAGAGTGATACAAAAAAAAAACAAGAGGTACCTAATTTTGAATATATTTATTTAAACACAGTCGGTTTAAATAATTGACAACAGCTACTAAGGCACATAGTAGGACAGACAGAAATAGGTCTCCCTTGTGGTCCTACTAGTAGGACAAACCAGTAGACCCCCATTTTTAGAACTGTTTTACTTTTATGTATCAACGACCTCTGTGGCGTAGCGGTTAGCGCATCTGCTTACCATGCGAGAGGTCCCGGGTTCGAGCCACGGCGGGAGAAAAAAAAAAACTCCACGTCTCGGATGTTTACGTGTTTGTGACGTCGCTGTTTCTGGTTCCCACGACACAGGGTATCCTAGTGTGGGGCCAGAAGCAATGTATGTGCCTAAGTGTAAATGTTTTATTATTATATTTATTATCAATCCGGACTATTCCTCCGTGGTGGAGTATGGCCTATACCTTCCTTGAGGAGTACTTCCCGTTTCCCTCGGTGGGGATATGTCCGCTATGAGTTGATGATGATGATGATATTTTATTTTTATGTACCTACTCGTGTATTAAAGAGTTCTCTATCTTTTTATTTGTTTTAGAATGTTATAGTTTTTAACGATTTATATTCGGTATATTTAAAGTATTTTTAAAACTTAAACTTTCTCGAAGATAATAATAATACCTCCCACACAACATATCACTTGACCAGCCCGTATATTATGTAACTTTCCACTCTATCGGGTTAAGCATTAAAACAACTCGAAAGAGTAAAAATAAGAATGTATATAACAGTTCGGAGTACGATACTCCTAGTATAAGATACAAACTGGGAAAAAAGTCCCAGAATGTAGCAGTGTGACATAAGGTGGTGTGACATACCGGAAACAAAGGGGCCAAATCAGACAACTCCATACAGTGGAGTCTTGCGTAATTGCACCCTTGGTTCCAAAATGGTAACCAGGCAAGGACGATATACCTACCTATACAACGGCAAATGAAAAGAAAAAAATCCACCAAGCAGGATTTCCAAAATTGTCAGCTAAATCATCTCCGGTATCCATCCGCAAATTAATTTTCACCGAATGCCCGAGAAAAGTCCGTCTTAAACAAGTCTTAAGTCGTCCCAAACAAGGTCTCCGAGCCACAACTCGAAACTGTTTTTGTTCGTCCATTTGAGATTCATAAATCATCACGAACACCGACAATAACACCGGCTTTATTAAACTAGAGTTTTGATGAATTGTTTTCTTCCTAGACCGGCTATTACGCGACAATTCTCGGGTCTTTTCGAGCCATCGCAAACAGGGCGACTTATTGCCGCGTCAAGTCGCCGCGTCAGACGCGACGTTGTCATTTGCTTCTGGCGTCTTGTCGTCGCGACTCCGCTACTCTGACGCCAAGTGTGCGGAGATTCGAACAAAATTCATGTGAAAGTTGACGGTCGTAGCCTGTCGTCACGTCTAGTCGTCGAGCTGTCGCCTGTCGCGTGTCGCTAGTGTGCGCCTAGGCTTAGCCTTTTTTTTTTTTGACGGGGAGGGAAATCTTCCAAAGATACCCGAATTCCTGGGGGGAAAACCGGGTTATCATCGAATTATCTTCAAATCGTTTAATTTAGTAAATATTTTTTCGGAGCCTTCTAGGATAACTGAAACTACTGCCACCTGCCTAGATAATGTTTACTGCGACTGCGATTTTTCAGATTATTCTACAGTAAATTGTTTAAAGTCAGACCACAGCGGTCAAGTTGTTAATTTTGAAATAGATACGAAAAATGCAGAAACGGTTATCCTATGCCGGCCCGTAACAAGTAAAAAATTAATTTCGTTTAAATCAGACCTAGAGAGTAGCATAAGACTCAAGAAAGTTATCAAAATGCTAATGCTCATTATATTGAGTTATTCGAAGTAGTCTCAGGTAGTTTTAAAAAAAACTTTAAATTGCGCCAGCAAAAAAGCAACGACAATAAAGTAGGATTTAGTGAATGGGCAACGTCAGGTATCCGAAAGAGCAGAGACACACTCTATGAAATATATGACAAAAAGACGTATATCTCCGACACCAACTTCATACAATACGTCAAATAATATTCCAAATTATTTAAGGCCGTCTGCCATAAAGCTAAATGTGATCATATAAAAAATAAAATCCTACAATCACCGAATAAAATTAAAACAATTTGGACAATAATAAATAGAGAAACGGGTAAATCACAATTAGGAGAACGAGATATTTCGCTTAAGATTCATGACAAAATAATAACAACAAATGAAGATATCGCTGCAGCTTTCGAACAGTTCTTCACTAATATACCAATTGCAACCACAGCTCTGTTGAACTCGTCACCTGATCGTGCAGCAACGTTATTACAAGATCATGTCCCCGCGTGCGAACACGATTTCACGTTTAATTACATTAAGCCTCATAACATAGTAAAAATTTTTAAATTATTGAATCTCAAAAAAACTGAGGAGTATGTCAGTAAAAATTGTTAGTTCAGTGATACATATTCTAGCATCGCCGTTATCAGAGATATTCAATAAATGCGTAGATGAAGGAGTATTTCCAGACCTCATGAAATACAGTAGGCTAGTACCTTTATTTAAAAGCGGTGATAAACAAGATCCAACAAATTTTAGACCCGTATCAGTCTTACCAGTACTAAGTAAAATATTTGAGAGAATTATCTTGGATCAATTACTTTTGCATTTCAATAATTACAAACTCCTTCATAGTCAGCAGTTCGGTTTTACTAAAGGGCGGAATACAACAGACGCTGGAGTCATGTTACTTAAACATATTTTCAGTGCGTGGGAGATCATAGGGATACTGCTGCTGTAGGAATATTTCTGGATTTGTCAAAGGCATTCGATTGTGTAGACCACAAAAAACTACTCTCAAAGTTAAAACATTACGGAATAAAAAACGCAGGATTAGATCTTTTAAAATCGTATTTAGAAGGAAGGGTTCAAAAAGCAGACATAATAATAATAATAATAAACTCACGCCCGTTATCCCCGAAGGGGTAGGCAGAGGCACCAGTCTCTAGAACTGGACCCACGTTTTGCCGAGTTTATTAGGTCCCATACGTGACAAGTGGCAAGCCTGTCGCCGTTATCCGGGCACAATTTATCAGCGAATGGTGTTGCTGTACAAACAAATGTACGTAACTAAAAGTCATTGGTACATGCGTGGTTCGAACCCAGACCCTCATGATCGAGAAGCAAGGGTCAACCCCACTACGCCACCACCGCTCCAAAAAGCAAAACGGGATCAAAATCGGGTTCAAAAAGCAGACATAAATCGTATTAAATCGTCGGGTTCACTTGTAAAAATGGGAGTCCCACAGAGATCTATCCTAGGGCCGTTCCTTTTCCTGGTTTACGAGTATGTAAATGATTTACCGTTTATGGTACAAAAAATGTGCGAGATAGTGCTATTTGCTGATGACACGTCACTTATTTTTAAAATAAGAAGACAGGAAAATAATCTTGACGAAGCAAATAATGCTCTCTCGCACGTTCTAGATTGGTTTAGTGCAAATAATCTATTGATAAATTCAAAAAAGACAAAATGTATGAAGTTTACCCTACCTAACGTAAAATTAGTTGAAAATAACATTGTGATTGGAAATGAAAAACTAGAATTTGTTGAAGATACTGTATTTTTGGGCATCACAATCGATGCCAAACTACAATGGGGTCCACATATTGTAAAATTAGCACATAGACTTAGCTCCGCAACATATGCTGTAAAAAGAATCCGAGAACTTACTGACGTTGCAACTGCTAGGCTCATTTATTTTAGTTACTTCCATAGTATTATGTCCCATGGTATACTACTGTGGGGCCGGGCAGCAGACATTGAGACTATCTTCATCTTGCAGAAGAGAGCGATCCGATTTATTTACAAGCTAGGTAGTAGGGACTCGCTAAGAGACTTTTTCAAAGAAACTAACATCCTAACAGTTGCAAGCCAATATATATATGAAAATATTATGTACGTTAGGAAAAATATTACAGACTGCGAAACACTTGGTAGCCATCATAACGTTAATACTAGGAATAAACATAAATTGTCATTTCCACGATTTAGACTTGCAAAAGTTAATACTTCCTTTATGGGGCACTGTATAAGGTTCTACAACAAGACACCCCAAGATATATTAGAGTTACCTCCAACGCGATTTAAGAATTGTGTTAAGCACACTCTTTGCAAAAAAGCTTATTATAAAATCAACGATTATTTAGAAGACAAGGACGTATGGCATTAAATAGTATTTTAATATTAAATTTAATCAGAGGATAAATGTGTCTAGTGTTCAACACATCCAAGATATTATTTTGTGGGTTTGATTTGTATTAGCTTTAAGGTGATTTGAGAAAAGATGGTCAGAGTGGAGTTTTTTTTTCGCTGCCTTTTTCTCCACTACAGACGGCCCCAAGGCAGCGGCTAACATTATACATAACTGTATGTACATTGACATTCAACAAGCAGAATGTAAATTCTTTACGTTGAAATAAATTTTTGAATTTGAATTTGAATATGTGGGGTTTTACCCACGAAAACCCCTCTGGTGGCATTCCTGCGTGCTTTGTGGGGAGCACCGGGTACTGACTAGAACACTCCCTTCCACCGTGTGTGCACCCTGCTTTGGGCTGGCTGGGCTATCCCAAGTGCCATCGTGGCAAAGAGATTCCACCATTCCAACATCCTCCGAAACTGCATGGCTGATTTTGATGAAACTTTATATGTATTTATAATCGGTAGGTCTGAGGATAGGTTGTTATCTTTTTTTCATACAACCTTATTATTATTATTAATACGTTTATTGCACATAAGTAAAAATTACAATGGCAACGCTATCTATTTTTCATACCCCTATCTGGCAAAATAACGTTTGCCAGATAACCCTAGCGCTCCTTTTGTGCACCGCAGCAGTCGCAAAAAGAGACGTATCGCCAACCAGTGCGCATAAAACGGCTCAAGTTTCAAATCTCGATTTCAATACCTTGCCACTGGAAGTTTCATTTGATATTTCAATCAAAACTTGGTCCCTGATGAGCATTGTACCCGCCGAGTAATTTATCCGACGCACGATAAGTCTGCTACTTTAAAAGTCCACAGTGAACATTGTTAAACTAAAGCACATTCTCTTGGAATGAGAAATGAATCGCTTCTTTCGTTCTATGACTAATTAGTGGCATTTTTCCGAGCGGTTCCGTGCTTCAGAAGGTACCTCAAGCATTTGGTGCCGGCTGCCGTCGATAGATGGCTGTCGTTAAGCCAAGTCAGAGGCCTTAGAGCGGCTTGAATCTGAGAGTAAGACCAGCCACTAGTCTGACAAGCCTCCACCAATCCGGACTTGGCCTTCATTAGGGAAGAGACCCGTGCCCCTCGGTGGGAACATAATGGGTTGATGATGACGATGATTTGTTAATGTAAGGATTGTATTTATTAAAAGATCTCCACGTCCTGTTCGAAATAAGAAAACCGTACAGTGAGAGACAATTTTCTTTTAAAACATAATTCTTGAGTTTCTAAAGAAAAAATAATTCTTACACTGACTCGAAGGGAATAGAAAGCTCGGCGGCGCCACCTCTGATATAGGAATATAATAAGAAAAATTGATAAACTTCTTTTTATTGAAAACAGGGGGTGTAGCCCTGTGGGTAGGACAATAGACATAAGTTCGATTCCTAGTACGTGCACGTGCCTGTGACACGAGGAAGTCGTTCAGACTTTCCAGAGCTAAAAAAAACCATGATTATTTGAGACTTCATTATGAAACATTCACTGATGATGTTTGAGGGTTCGGGAGGAGAGAAGCGCAGAATGGCCGCAGCATTGGTGTTTTCATACTTGTTTAAGAATATCGATTAATGTTTGACATTGCAAGTATTGATTGCACTCATGGGTCTTGAATTTTGACTCTCTCGTACCATTCGTACCAAACTTTGTATTACATTTAGAGCCCCCGCAGACTGCAGACTTTTAGTCGGCCGATAGTGTGGTCGGGCTCTATGTAAATCAGTTGGAGTGTAATGTGCGCACTACCATACATCTCAGTACTGATTAAGAGCCCGACCAAACTATTGGCCGACTAAAAGTCTGCAGTCTGCGGGGGCCCTTAAGGTGATTTGAGAAAAGATGGTCTAGTGGAGTTTTTTTTGCTGCCTTTTTCTCCACTACATTCGGCCCCAAGGCAGCGGCTAACATTATCATAAGTACATTTAAATTCAATAAGCAGAATATAAATTCTAGTTGAAATACATTTCTGATTATAAGTTAACATGTTTATTCTTGAGTAGTTGGTTAGAGAGTGCATCCAGTTTACATGGAACAACTTATTTTGAATGCAACTTATTGCTAACTTAGCAATATACGTCGCTGTGACGCGGTAACTACGTTAATAATTTACATTGCTGCATATCACATCTCAATTAGGTGGTGACGTCAGGCACTCGGATTTCGTCACGGTGTTTTCCAATATTAGCGACGGTATTGCAACGACAAATACACAGTCGCTTATGCCAGTATAACTTTTCGAATAAATTTAAGTGAGATTTAAATATTACTTATAATATTGCTAAAACCTTCGTAGCTTGGTCTTACTGTCAGAAGTTTTCTAGCCGCCCTAAGGTCTCTGATTTGGCTTAACGACTGCCATCTATCGACGGCAGCCGGCACCAACTGCTTAACGTGCCTTGCAAAGCACGGAACCGCTCGGAAAAATGCCACAAGCGTTAGTCATAGACGGTCACCTACCCATGCACTGAACGCGCCGTATGTTGCTTAACCTTCGTGATCGTTTAAGATCAGTGATCTGATCTGGCTGCCTGAGTGGCAGCCGGGGCTACGAGCGATTCATTAATATTCATTAACAATGCATTAGTAGACTCTTGACCCAGAGGTATGGTAGGAGCAGTTCTTTCGTCGTTTACTTCCTAGTGACGGCATTCGCCATAATATTTGCATACCCGCATAAACTTAGATTGGATCCAGCCTTACCTTGTCGCCGGGTAGGTTCATTTATATTTTATAGGTTTCGCATTTAATTTTATGCTGACAAGAAGGTTCAGCCCCATATCTTTTCTTCTGAAGAAGCGGAGTCTCCTTCAGAGCCGTAATTTTGAGATAATAAAATTTAGGGGCGACGAGGCGCTGCCTCAGGTTCTAAGGACTCAGTCGAGGTAGACATCTGGAGTCAAATCTTCGTTAATAAGTTCTTGATCTTAAAAATTACTTTCTATCTGAGTTTTTTTACGAAAAAGTCTGCTGGTTCTGGCGTGAGTAACTATAAAAAGTAATAAAAGTTGAAAAAAAATCAAGGGATGCTTTGAGCATCGTATGGTCAGCGTCGGCCAATTCAATTGTTCTTTCACTTGTTTACTCGTGTTGAACTTTTAAACATTAACGTAAAACCAAAAATATTTTCTGGGGGCACGATACTTTTGATAATTTTGAATCTAATTTCCAGTCAATGGTAACTTTTATTAAAAAAAAATTATCACAAACATGTTATTTAAGTTATATTCTGTATTTTTTTCCAACTGTGTAATAAAGTGTTACAACAATTACTGTAACTTCAATGATGATTTTACGCTTTTTTTAATTAAATAAATAAATCTTCTAATGTATAAAATTCTCGTGTCTCAATGTTAGTGCGCATACTCTTCCGAAACGGCTTGGCTGATTTCGATGAAATTTTACATATACATTTGGTAGGTCTAAAAATAGGTTGTTATCTATTTTTCATGCCCCTATCTGGCAAAATAACGTTTGCGGGGTCAGCTAGTATATAATAATAATGAGAAGTCACCAATTTCTAGATTTCATTCGACATCCATTCCGACTTCACCTTTTGACGCTTTCATAAACTGACCACTTCCTACTTGTTAATTACGTACATTTTGTTCTGTTTCCTTTTATTTTTATCAACTTTTTTTAAATTAATTATTAAGCATGAAACCTTGAGCGATAATAGCCCAGTGGGTAGAACAATAGATTAGAAAACAAGAGACAAAGTATTGGCATGCTATGACTTTGGTTTCTAAGTTATGTACATTTGCGAAGTTATAGTAGCAATACAACTTGCTAACCGTAAAGGAAAACATCGTGAGGAAACCTGATGTGCCAGAGCTTTTCACATACCTCAGCGCTAGAAATCACCAATCCGCGGTGGGCACGCGTGGTGATTAACCCTTTATAAGGCAGAGCTAGTCCTTAATTTAAACAAAGGTTTGCTGGAAGAGAATTCTTCCTGCATTAAGCACGCCCTTGTACAAGTATTGGTGCAATAAAGAATTTTAATAATAATAATAATAATTTTCATTGGTTTTGGACTCTATGTCAATGCAATAAATTTCAAATTATGGTGGCTATATATGGTACAGAGCCTTATAAATGGTTAAGCCCATACTCTGTCTTTAAGAGACATAATATGTAGGTTGCATCGATTATCATAAATCTTCTATATATATAAAATTCAAAGTCCTGACTGACTGACTCACTCATCAACGCCCAGCCCAAGCCGTTTGACCTAGGAAGATGAAATTTTGCACAGAGGATCTATATATAATGTAGGCAAGGAATAAGAACGGATTTTTTGAAATTCAACCCCTAAGGGGGCGAGAAGGGTTGCCAAAATTTGTATGTGAGGTATAAAGAAAGTTGTCTTATTTTCTTGAAACTTAAAATAAATACTCCAACACAATTGATTAAACACGTGTTTCGCCGTTTTTCTAAAATTTACTCTTAAGGGATTGAACGGTGTTGCAAAATTTAGAACTGAAGTCCATGCGGACGGAGTCGCGGGCGAAAGCTAGTTAATTATAAAATTCTTGTTCATGTAAATGTTGGTAGAAAAGAAGGGTTTTCAAAAGTTCGGAACTTCACAAACCATTTTTCTATGTCAACAAATAAGCAATGCAAATTAAATTGTATTTTATTTATTTATTTTTCTTGCATAATAGACCGACCCTTACTAATTAAACCCACCCAATACTAATTAAATAAAACTAGCGACCAGCCCCGGCTTCGCTCGTGTGACAAAAACGTTTCCGTGGAAATAGCTATATTATTTCCGTGGGAAATTCCCGAAATAGTGTTTTTTTACACCTTGGGTTACATACGAGATTTTTCGTAACAGATTTTGTCACTCAGGAAGAATGTATCTTCCTAATGATGAAAGAATTTTTAAAATCGGCCCAGTAGTTTCTGAGCCTATTCATTACAAACATACACACACACAAAAATACAAAAACACAAATCATTCCTCTTTATAATATTACTATAGATGGGCGAGCGAGATGAATGTCAGTCGAAACAGCTTAAAAACAAGATTTTTCTCTCAAAATTGTTTTTTTTGTTGCTGATTTACGTCTAGTAAAAGCAACCTGTAGAGCGCTCGTTATTCAAACTGACACTAATACAGTTTGTAACTAAGTGAGTTGTTTGTAGAGCAGTGTTTTTGTCTATTCACTAGGAATGAGATGCCAGTATTTTAGGCGGAGTGCCAGCGTTCATGCTTAGACTTCTTTTAGCTTGATTTGTCGGTTGTTTAGATCTGTAAGTAAGTTATTCATTTATTTCCTTCTCACAGAGGTATTGAGACACTATACATATGAACAATTGGAATAATCTAGACTTATTCCTATGTGAGAAGCTGGAGTCCATACTAGGAAAGAACCTGTGTGACAGATCTGAGGGCCCTCACTAAACTTACACGGCCTCTCTAATAATACACTCTGAATAACTATTTGACGCATAGAAATGTATATTGGTTAAATCGAATTTAGCGTACAAATAACCAGTTTTTCAGACCTCGCATAACGGCTGTATACACAGCTCATCTTTATTAGTAAGGCCGACAATGTATTGTTTCTCAATTGTAGATAATAATATCTTTTTTTAAGTTATTGAGTTGAACAGAAAAATGGTAACTTAAATATAGGTGTGAATGGTTTTAAATAAGTAAATTAATAGAAAAAAAAGATGCATTCGGACTTGATGAGATGTGTAACGTGTGTGTGGAACAAACAAACAACCAACCTAAAAACAAAATCTTTCGTTGTGGCATAATGCGCGTGATAGCAATTTTGTAGCGAAGTGTGTTATGCTTTTCAGATTTTCTTTTTCAGTTTCTGTTATGCGAGATCCTCATATAAGTGCATGTAAATTGTAATTAATTTATTTTATTTCAATGCCTCTGAAATGGTACGATAATAAATAAGGTCTATTTGGGTCTACTACATAAGGCAGAGGTTCTAATGGGTCAACGTCCCCTTTAAGTTTAGGCCTTGAACATACTTAGTACCTAAACCAAAAGGTCGATTCTTGATCTCTATAGAAAAGCTCTGAAAAGGACGAATAAAGTAAGTAATTAATGGAAAGCTGTTAATGACAGAGCTTTGATGCTTTAATTAAGAAAACTCAATTTGCTTTTCTAGGGTGAAAATAGTTTTATTTCACTCAGTCAGAGAAGACAATTTTTCCAACTCAATGTTTTTGTTCATCAACGCTCTTTCAACACTAAGTTTTAACAGTTTTATCTAAAAAAAACACGACCCCTTAAAACACTTCTCGGAGGCTATTTAAATTGTCTGTTACAACAAAAAAAAGGCGAAGTACAAGTTGTGACTCGCGCACGTAGGGTATCGCACCAGTACCGTGGAGATTAATTTTTGCTGCCTTTTTCTCCTCTACATTCGACCCCAAAGTAGCGGCTAACATTATCAATACGGTACATTGACATTTAACAAACAAAATGTAAATTCTTTACGTTGAAATAAATTTCTGATTTCTGGTTATCAACCTAAGACGCAACGATCGAGAAAAATACTGCAAAAAATACGTTTGTGTGTGGGAGCCGCCCTGATTTTTATTTAATTTCATCATCATCATCATCAACCTATTGTGTCCCCACCGAGGGGCATGGGTGTCTTCCCTGAAGAAGGCATAGGCCATACTCCACCACGGGGGCCTAGTCCGGATTGGTGGAGGCTTGTAAGACTAGTGGCTGGTCTTACTGTTGGAAGTTTTTTCAAGCCGCCTTAAGGCCTCTGACTTGGCTTAACGACTGCCATCTATCGACGGCAGCCGACACCAACTGAAGCAATTATTTCATTTTATTATTTGATTTCCAATTAAAACATAAATATTGACCAAAACTGTTTTTTTTAATCAATATTTATGTCTTGGATGTTAACATGTTTGTGACGCCACTGTTTCTGATTTCTACGATAGAGAGTATCCTAGTGTGGGGCCAGAAGCAATGTATGTGCCTGTATGTAAATGTTATGTTATGTTCTTTGTTCTTACAGAGGCAACTAAAATATATCATTTGTACAAATTTCAACGGTCTTGCTTTATAGACTGCCAGCCATGACAGAAAGACAAACGGACACTGTAATCCAAGTACTAGGTGCGGTTTGGCACCCTTCCAGTAAGGAACAATAAAAACCTAACCATAAATTATTTAAACTGCCTCCCAGAATCATCTCTTTATAATTGACATCGTAAATATTTGTGTTAAGGGTTCATTAAGTGTGTATGAATAGTAATGAAAGTAAGTATGAAAAGAGAAACGTTCATAGCCACGCCTGTCTGAGTGATCTTAAACGATCACGAAGGTTAAGCAACATGGGTGCTTTCATTGCACGGATGGGTGACCATTCTATGACTAACGCTAGTGGCATTTTTCCAGCCGGTTCCTGCTTCGCAAGGCACGCTAAGCAGTTGGTGCCGACTGGCGTCGATAGGTGGCAGTCGTTAAGCTAAGTCAGAGGCCTTAGGGCGGCTTGAAAACTTCTGACAGTAAGACCAGCCACTAGCCTGGTCTTACTGTCAGAAGTTTTCCTATACCTTCCTCAGGGAAGAGACCCGTGCCCCTCGGTGGGGACATGATGGGTTGATGATGATGATGATGATCACTAAAAAATAATAGAAAATATATATGACATTCTTTAGACTGCTCTTCTCTTAGCTAGGCTCCCGATCGACTGTGACTACGAAAATTCCGACGCTTTACTAAGTATGACTTTAGTTTACTTTGCTAAGACTGCTTTAGAGAGCACGCTTAGGCGTGAACTTGGGATTCGTCTCTGAATGTCAGCCTAAGGCTTATTACCTGGATTTACTTTGCTATACAATCATGAATTAGGTCCGCAGTAAGATAAGATAAGATAAGATATTTATTAACCTTTCTTGTTGTACATGAGAGATCTTATATATAGAAAAAGTATCAAACAAGAACCCTGCTAGGGCGCTGCCAATATAAATTTGTTAATATAAAATTATGTAGGTAGCTTAAATAACTAGTTCATAGTAATAATTATAACTTTTCTTTTAAAGAATCTTATTATAAAACACAACAATATTTAGTATAATATTTATAATATTTAGTAGGTACGTACAACTATTATTTCATTTCAGTAGATAAATTATTGTCGTTTACATGTGTGCGTTACTTAGTTGCTGAGTGATGGAGACATAAGATTGAGAAACTTGAAAGACCTTAAGAGAGGCCTACGGGTGATGATGATGATAATGATTACTTAGAGCGACATGCGCCAAATCACTTGACGTATAAGTAAATGACTTGAATGAATGAATCGCTCGTAGCCTGGGCTGCCTGAGTGATCTTGAACGATCACTAAGGTTAAGCAACATACGGCGCGTCCATGGATGGGTCACCGTCTATGACTAACGCTAGTGGCATTTTTTCCGAGCGATTCCGCGCTTCGCAAGGTACGTTAAGCAGTTGGTGGCGGCTGCCGTCGATAGATGGCAGTCGTTAGCCAAGTCAGAGGCTTTTAGGGGCGGCTTGAAAACTTCTGACAGTAAGAACAGCCACTAGTCTTACAAGCCTCCTCTATAATCCGGAATTGGCCCCCGTGGTGGAGTATGGCCTATACCTTCCTCAGGGAAGAGACCCGTGCTCCTCGGTGGGGACATAATGGGTTGGGGATATGTATATAAGTAAATGAGTGAATGTTCAATGTAAGTTGAAGACTGTAGCGCAGCGGTTAGCGCAGTGGTTAGCGCATCAGTCTGCCTACAGTGAAAGAGGTCCCCGGGTTTGAACCCCAGCAGGGGACAGAAAAGTGAGCAAGGTTTTGGATGTTTACAGGTTTGTGATGTCGCTGTTTCTGGTTCCCACGACACAGGGTATTCTAGTGTGAGCCAGAACGCAATGTATGTAAATGTTAGTGTATATCTATGTAAATGTTTGTGTATAAGTAAATAGATAATTAAGTATCCAGGGATAAACGAATAAAATAATATGTGATTAACGGGGATGTCAGATGTACGATTTATGTATGGACTAGCTTTCGCCCGCGACTCCATCCGCGTGGACTTTAGTTCAAAATTTAGCAACCCTTAAGTTCCGTTCACTCCCTTAAGGGTTAAATTTAGAAAAACGGTGAAACACGTGTTCAATAAATTGTGTTGGAGAGTATTTATTTTAAGTTTCAAGAAAATTAGACAACATTCTTTGTACCTCCCATACATGGCAACCCTTTTCAGCCCCTTAGGGGTTGAATTTAAAAATTCGGTCTTCTTCCTTGCCTACATTATAAATAGACCCTCTGTACAAAATTTCAGCTTCGTAGGTCCAACGGCTTGGGCTGGGCGTTGATGAGTGAATGAATCAGTCAGTCAGGACTTTGAGTTTTATTTATATAGATAGATAAGTCTGTGAATGTCGCTTTACTTTAATGCCCCGTTTTAAACTTTAAGTCCTGAAATAGCTTGTTTTCTATATTAAGAGAAGAATTCGTTCTCGATTGATTGACAAACAAACTCTCTACTATGGCACCTTTATTAGGCAGCCCCGTCCGTCCGCACGTCCATTACCGGCCTTTTGGGACGAAATTTAATCACTCTCTTAAGATGGGTCGTTGTTTTCCTTCTATTAGCGCTGGATAGATGGAGGCTGAAGCGAGGAGTAAAGTGTCGACGAATACGTGTACAGTTACAAGCAATAATATATACATATATATAGACTGTTATATTTTATAAAAATCCTAACGTAAACGATCTAGTAAGAAGTGTACAATTTGTCCTAAATTATGTAACCAATGGTTAGATAAGAACACACGTGCAGTACAAAACAAAATGTGGACGTCGTACAATATGTGACAGTGTATATAATTATTGCTCGTGACTGTACATGGTGTGACAAAGTTCGCACGCCTATGTCTAAAAATGGGGACTCTATATACGTCAATAAACAAATAACTATTGCTACATTTATTAATACTAGCTGACCCGGCAAACGTTTTTTTGCCAAATTGGTTATTCTTATCACTTAGGGGTAAGAAAAATAGATAACAAATTATTCTCAGATCTACCAAATTACACATAAAATTTCATCATAATCGGTCGAGCCGTTTCGGAGGAGTATGCGCACTAACACTGTGACACGAGAATTTTATATATCAGAATTCATTTTTACACCGACTAGCTGCCTCCCTTTTCCTTCATCATTTCCATCACAGGGTCATCTGGAAGAAATTGCTATCAGCAATAAGGCCGACAATCGTACTATTAGGCAACCATGTAAATATTATTTTTTTCCTCGTATAAAAAACAAAAAAAAAAAATGATGTCCACTCCTGGGAATAGGTCTTTTCTCCCAAATGCGATCTCACACGGTCCCTCGCCATTCGCATCCACGGACCCTCAGAGTGCTTAGTGCGAGTTTTTTCATTCACCTTCGATAGCGAGAGCGTTTGCGATTTGTATAGGAGTGACAAAGAGACAACTAGCTGGCGCGCTTTGTCACTCCTATAGAATATGAGTTTACGTTAACGCGATCGAGTAGTTAAAAAAACTCGCACTAAGCACTCTGCTGACCCAACGACATCGTCCGACTGTGTCGGGCCGCAAGTCTGCTCACTGGCCATCCTGTTCTCGCCACCACTCTGTAATTGCCTTACTGCCGATTTCTGAATTGAGAATGTCGCTAAGTAACTACTTAACTCTACTGCTGTCTCGACAAATTTCTCAGAAAAGAGCGTGACAGAACGTTACTTAAGTATTTACTTACGTGAAATTCTCATTTCATAAATCGGTCCTTAGTCCACCTGCGGATAAGAGAAACAACAAAAGATGTCTGCCCTAACGAGGCTTCCGTTTTTCACTGTTTTTTTCCGAACTTTTCCATAACTTCAAAGATTTTATTGCAAATGCATACACATTTACATACAGGTAAAAATACATTGCTACAGGCCTTACACTGGGATACCCTATGTCGTGGGAACCAGAAACCACGACATCACAAACATCCAAGACTTGAAGACTTTTTTGTCCCCAAGTTTCGAACCCGGAACTTCTTACATGGTAGGCAGATGCACTAACCGCTGCGCCACAGAGGTCTTCAATAAAAACCGAATGTTTACTTTGCAAACGTGAAAATTGTTAGTTTCACAATTAATAGATTATATGGAGAAAAAGATAACAACGAAACTTCACATTTATTTTTCTATCTTGCAACTGCGGGTAAATACAATTTTTACGTAGTTTTGTAAATTCAAAAGACCAGATTCACAAAATAATTCATAGAAGATTGACTGACCATACAATCCCTCTACCGATGTATATGAGAACACTTAAGTAATGGATCCATCTTTAAGGCATTGTCCAAGAATAGGCTCCCACATAAAATTCGTATATAGGCGCACAATCCACGTTCGCTGAGCAAGCCGAAATAAACTCTGACTCTACGAGTTAAGAGCGAATAAAAAAACTGTCTGTAGAGTTTTAACGATAGTCCCCAAGATGCTACGCTCTGGGAGTTGTGATTTTTTTCTATACAGTTTTCTTTGCGGCCTAAGAAAATGTTGCGTTTTGACCAGTTGTGCTGCAAAAAATTCAAAGTTTTTCAGGGTTCTGGTGTTCGTAACGGAACCTTTGGAGCAATTCGACGACCTCTGTGGCGTAGTGGTTAGTGCATCTGCTTACCATGCGAGAGGTCCCGGGTTCAATCCCCGGCTGGGAAGAAAAAAAACTCCAGGTCTTGGATGTTTACATGTTTGTGACGTCGCTGTTTCTGGTTCCCACGACACAGGGTATCCTAGTGTGGGGCCAGAAGCAATGTATGTGCCTGTATGTGAATGTTTAATTACTAAGCCTGCACTATCCGTATATTCACACATCCGGTATTTCATTAGTCCGCTATCTGTCTTGCTTTTAAGATTGGTTTTCTTGCAACGGAATAATTGAATTCATCGCATAATTAATAATAGTAACTTCTACACAAAACAATCACTTATCAGAAATCAGAAGTTTATTTCCACCTAAAGAATTAAAATTCTGTTTGTTGAATGTCAATGTACACACACTTATAATGTCAGGCGCTGCCTTGGGGCCGAATGTAGTGGAGAAAAAGGCAGCGAAAAAAAACTCCACTCCGCGACCACCTTTTCTCACATCACCTTAAGTCTAATACATAAGTTGGTACGAAACTCTATATAATATCTAAGAAGCTCGTGACCCATGAGTATATATCCTGTGCCAAGATTCGGCTAATTCATTGAAGCACAATGACATCATGACTGCGTCGATTCAATTTCATTGCCACATCAAAACAACGCGCGCGGGTATTCGTAATTCTACTCGTCTATGGAATTAAAAAACGTGTCACGTGAGACTTTAGTCTAAGTCTTGTCACGTTGGGACCTAATAAACTTGGCAAAACGTAGGCCCAGTTCTAGTGATTGGTGCCTCTGCCTACACCCTCAGGGATAACGGGCGTGAGCTCATTTATTTATTTATTATTTTTTAAAAGTCTAAACAAATTCACTTATTTATTACTTAAAACCATATAAGCAACACTTTGAAATTCAAATCATTTCAAAATTTCAATATGCTTAGATTGTTTGATTTGTAATTTTAAAATTACAAATCAAACGATTTGTAATTTTACCCAACGCAAATATTTTGCAGTGAGTTGGTACGTAACCTTCGATCCGCGACTCTGAATCGTGCTTGGCCAGTTTTCTTTACTGTAATTTAGAAGAAAATAAAGTTGGTGCCGGTCCGAAATGAGGCCGTAAGATTTTATACAACTTTTTGACGCAAAACCGAATGCTGGCAATGAGAAATAAATCACAGCTTGGAAAAAAGAATAAAATTAAAATAAAATAAGATTACAGCGCCACCAAGTTATCTGTTCAGGTGGGCAAAATTGTAACTAACTAATTAATTGTAAATCCTGTTCCCCATTTGTTATTTTATTTATTCACTTACCATTTTATTTTATTTATACTCTTTCACCCCACAACGTTTTCTACTTACACTATTGCGTATTCTGTTATTCAAAGTATAATATATAATGTATAATATAAACTACAAATTTAAGAGACCAGCCCTGCATTATGGGTATCAATTTAATTCTCCTTGGTATCAATGCAGATTTTTTGGATATATTTCAGACAGTGCAAGAGGAGAAAGTAAATGTGGAAGATAAATGTAAATATTCAATCTATTTTTATAATTTAAGGCAACAGATCCACCAATCCGGACTTGGCCGCCGGTGGTGGAGCATGGCCTATACCTTCCTCAGTGAAGAGACCCGTGCCACTCGGTGGGGACGTAATGGGTTGATAAGGCAACATAATCACTGAAGAGTGATCTTGATCACGAAGGTTAAGAATCCTAGGGCGTATTCAGTGCATGGACCTTTCTATGACTAACGCTAGTGACATTTTTCCGGGCGGTTCCGTGCTTCGCAAGGCAGGTTCAGCAGTAGGTGCCGGCTGCCGTCGATAGATGGCAGTCGTTAAGGCAAATCAGAGGCCTTAGGCCTTATTTCTAATAGTTATGTAGTGTTGTAAGACTAGTAGTTTTTAAGAAAGAGATAAGTTACTTACCTACAAATTACCAGCAACAATAAATGAAGTGCCGAAATAAAAACCAACCAAAGAGCAGCCCGATCTGTTACTTGGCCGAGACAATATAATACCATAATATTTCCCTATTTTCCGAACAAAATATAAGCCTTTGGGGCTTAATATCCGGTCCAGTCCGTTGGAGAAATAAAGTGAATGCTAGAGTCGAGTGACGCTAAAATGTTGTGCGAATATTAAACAGGATGTTGGATTGGGGAGTTCATACTCGTAGCAATAAGTTCCACACAACACAACCACTTGTCCTCATCCCAAACTTAGATCATCATCATCATCATCATCAACCCATTATGTCCCCACCAAGAGGTACGAGTCTCTTCCCTCAGGAAGGTATAGGGCATTATCCACCACGGGGGCCAAGTCCGTATTAGCGGAGGCTTGTAAGACTAGCGGCTGGTCTTACAGTCAGAAGTTTTCGAGCCGCGCCCTAAGGCTTCTGACTTGGCTTAACGACTGCCATCTACCGCACGGCAGCACCTGCTTAACGTGCTTTGCGAAGCACGGAACCGCTCGGAAAAATGCCACTAGCGTTAGTCATAGATCGGACACCCATCCATACACTGAACGTGCCCTATGTTGCTTAACCTTCGTGATCGTTTAAAATCACTCAGGTGGCCGGGGCTACAAGCGATTCCTAACTAAGATACCTTTTACCAACTGTGGTAATTAAACAAAGATACCACAAGCATTGATTGACACAAGCAAAGATAACACACAGATTGGGAACACAAAGGTGAAATCCATAGAGGCTTTTATAGAATCAAACTAAGATAAGGTGAGATGAGATGAGATGAGATGTGATTTGATTTGATGTGATGTGATGTGATGTGATGTGATGTGATGTGATGTGATGTTATGTGATGTGATGTGATGTGATGTGATGTGATGTGATGTGATGTGATGTGATGTGATGTGATATATGTGATGTGAGGTGAGGTGAGGTGAGGTGTGATGAGATGAGATAAGCTGATGAGATGAGATAAGAATTTTCTTTACTGCTCACTAGAACATGAAAATCATTATTGACAACTGCACACAGCTTCAGCAGTGGCAGCAGTGATGTACTGGCGTGAAATCACTGTCGAATGTTCAGTCGCATTTTTGATGGAAATTTCAGTTTTTCTTTCTACAATCTATCGACGAGTTCAAACCAACAATATTTTTATGATATTTTCATAAAACAGCCTATATACGACCCACTGAAAGGCACGGGACTTCTCTCAGTGAAAAAGTACGGCTTTAATTACCACGCATGCCCGCCAGACATAAACATTTACGTACAGGCACATACATTGCTTCTGGCCCCACACTAGCATACCCTGTGCCGTGGGAACCAGAAACAGCGATATCACAAACATGTAAACATCCAAGACCGGGGAGTTTTTTTGTCCTCAGCCGTGGTTCGAACCCGGTAAGCAGATACCCTAACCGCTGCGTCACAGAGGTCGTCGTGAATACCTCAATCACTCAGTTTTCATCACGATGTGTGATTTCCCCAAAGATATTTATTTGTGAAATTTAGTGAGTAATACTAGTAGTAAGTTTTGTTAATACTTTGGATTGTTTAGTATCACAACACGGTATTTGACATTATCAACTATAAATTATTTGAGATGCTCGATTAAAACAAAAATTACAAAATGATTCGGAAAATGTATTTCTTTAATCATTTACAAGTTATTACAAATTTATATAGATGAAACATTGTCACATTTCAGAGCAATCTTTTTAAGATTGCTCTGAAATGTGATGTCACAAGCAAGTATTTTCATGCAAAATTCCGCTTTAAAAGTAACTCATTTGACATCCTGTCAAATACCCAATCATGCTCTATTAGGGTGTCATAATCACAATGTGACCAATCTTTATAAGAAAAAAAGAGACGAAATGGTGCATTTTTTTACGCTATGCCAGTATGAAGCGACCCTTAGAGCCGTTTTATTCCAATCTCAGAAAACCACCGGCGGAAATTATTAAAAAATCGGAAGCCTTGTAATTAGCGCAAGGTTTAATTCCGGAGTAATTAAGGAGTTTTTTCGAAGTTCGGAATATTTTGTTTTTTCAATCGTCGGATGAAAGTTTTGGCGAATGTTTGTGATGGTTCTTAGGGTCCTATGTGGTATATTCACAAAGCCTTCTTATTTTTTTGATCTCATAATAACTGTCTACCTCTTTGCTGCTTTGGTGCTGTTCGTATGTATAGCTGCAACATTAATGGTTTTGCTACTTTTTTAACAAAATTAACTAATGTTTTGACTTTTAAAGTTATGATTGTCATAGAATCTTATCATGTACTTTTACCACCTGTTTCTCGTACGCTAGCAGTCTGTCAATCTACTGTTAACAGCTGTTAAATGTTTTTTTCGTATGTACTTAGGCCAACTGACAGTTGTCAACAGTAGTTTAACAGCTTGTTAATACACGAAAAACCGGGAGTCACACTCAGATGTATTAAGTTTAAAATGATTTTAGAAAAGCCGGTCAGAGTGGAGTTTTTTTCCCCGCTGCCTCTTTTTTTTCTTTACAAATTCGGCCCGAAGGCAGCGGCTAACATATGTACTACATTGCCATTCAACAAATATAAATTAGATTAATTGCCAAAGCACAGCTTAAACAAAAATTTTGCAAACATTAGATTACAAAAAACAAGATAAACCTGTTGTTATTGGTCTAACATTATTAACAAACTTATATTGACGGTTGAAATAAAGTATTTTTATTTTACTTGGTTTGCTGTCAACAGCTCTGCTGGTCATAGTCATAATATAACATTTCTGCGGAATATTTGTCGCATACGATGTTATGCTGAGCCGATCGGCTAAAACGAGAATTCTACAGGTCAAAACTATTTTATATTATTGTGTGTAAACCAAATTATTGTGTGTAAAGAATTTTTATTTAAGAACGTAAAATTATACTTTTACTTGCTTTTACTTAAAATTTTATCAGTATATAAAAATCTCGTGTCACAATTTTTTTCCGCAGCATTTTTTTAAGCCGTAAAGGCTTCATTGGTTATTGGGACAATTAGTAAACATATTTTTTTTTTGTAAAATTACTTGTTGTTGGGTGCAAATAAACTTTTTTATTCTCATATGGAATAATAACCCGCTGGTGATCCAAAATAATTTTCAATAAATAACTTGCTGTGACGAGCTGGAACCTTTGACTTACCAGTACATCTCGCACTTGGCCAATTTTATTTAAGAATTTTCAACTTAAGAAGTATGCCGTCAAATAAAATTAATATTCAGTTTTGATTTTCAATTTATTAATGAACACAAGTTCGATAATCAAAATAATTTTATAATCATACGAAAATCTCATGTCTAAGTATTTGTGTTCGAACTCCTCTAAAATTGCTCACTAATTTTTATAACTTTTTTGTGTATGTTTGACCTAAGAAAAAATCGGTTATATGCTTGCAAAAACCCGTTTCATAATACAACTTAGAATCCTATAAGGTCCTTTATAACCTTTTCATCTTTGCTTTCAAGGTCACCCATAACGTAACTGATAACAGTGCAACTATGTAAAGGTTTATGTACTTGCTCGCTAAAAATATTACCTTAGTAACTAAATATTTACAGAAAAATTAATAAAGAACGGATAATATCTTATTATCTCACTCGTCATACAATTCAATCAGTAGATACGATATTATGACAATATATATTATCATCATCGTTGTGATGTCCATTGAGTTGCTTGTGGAGCAATATTGTATCTTAGGGCTCCCACACATAAACACGATACGACGTCGCGTCGTACCACGATGCGACGTCGTTTCACGATGCAATGTCGCGTCGTATAAATCTACAGTCGATAGTACATCAACCTATACACCTATGCACTCTACCCTGTTGCATTACGGGCGATTTTGCAACTAAAATATGAAGGTTGACGTGCTGTTGACTGTACATTTCCACGACGCGACATCGCATCGTGAAACGACGTCGCATCGTGGTACGACGCGACGTCGCATCGTGTTTATATGTGGGAGCCCTGAATCAGCAGAGATACGTCGGTTTCGTCCTATTTACCGTGTGTGCATACATACATAAATTAGCTCACGCCTGTATCCCAGAGGGGTAGGCAGAGACCAAGGACTGCCACCTGACTCGACCCTTTTTTTTTTTTTTTTTTGTTAACGGGGTGAAATGCTGTTGCGCACCATGACACCGCCACCCTTGGGGGAGGGCGACGGCCGTGTACCGGACTCTCCTCTCCTAATAATAGGAGAGGCATACCGATTAAAACACCCCGGGAGCCGTCCTGTCGCTCGTGCAATGGAGCACCGCCGGATCTCGCTTGTGGTAAGCCACAGTGCGATTGCTACAGCGGCGCCCCGGCGACGTCGACCCGACTCGCAAGGAGTCGGGCCCACCCTCACTGGAGAAGGGGCATGGGCCCCCCACCCCCTTCTCCCGTCACGATGTCGGATGGCAGGTCCCCCAACCTGCCGTCTGTGACCCTCCCTCAACCTCCTCTATGCCCTCTGCTGAACAGAGGGACATAGAGGAGGGCCACCACCGTGTGTTTTTTATAGAGGTTGTCTCCTCGCGGCCCGAAAGCCCCCGGCCCCACTCAGTGTGGGGTTACGGGTGCGGGGCCCATAGTGGACTCCGCAGGACATCCAGCAGTGCAAGCCACTGGACGTTCCCCTCCCTCAAATCACTTTCGCTTTATTGTCATTTATTTAGTCGCACGTTGGTTTCAGGTACTCTTTACCGGCGCCTTTAGAGGGAAAAATGTGAGTTTCCAATGAAGGCGCAAGCAACAGCTAAGTAGTATGAATAGAGACGTCTACATTCAAGCCATTCCACGCATATTAAGACAGATTACAGCAGCAGGTTGCAGGAAATCCTGATAAAGTGACGTCATCATTCGTATTTATGACGTCATCACGTGCGTGTATACGGTATTATTTTGCGAGCGAGGCGGTAAGGCCACTAAGTTGATTTACATAAAAGTTTCACTCAAAGAACAGCCTAAAATTGTGTGCTCTATTTTCTAATATTTCCATGGGATTCCTAATGAATCGCTATGCTCGCACATTTTTTTCGTACCCTCTATTATTGTGTCCCACTGCTGGGCAAAGGCAACCACTCGTTAAATTCATTTCCAAATCAAATGAATTCATTTTGTTTGTACAAATCTGTACCATATGGAAGTATATAAATAAAACTCTACAACTTGAAAAAACAAATGAAAATGTGATTGCCACTTTATCGTTTATATTTTTATGATGGCAAGCCAGCTGTATAGCCATTATTTTTTCACTCCATCTGCTCGAAATGATGCATTTTGGTGCCCAAATTAAGGCCAAAAACACGCTATTGTTGTTCAAGCTAAGATGCATCAAAGTAAATAGATTCAAAATTGGGGTTTGAATCTATTTACCTTTAGGTACCTTTAAGTAAATAGACTCAAAATCCAATTTTGAATTTATATATTAATACACTCATTTACTAAGAGAGTCGAACTTCTCTTTCACTCTTGAGGTTTCGTCCTATATCTTTTTCGCTTCAACCCAATCAATAAGTTTTAAAACCGAGTTTGGAACTACTTACTGAACTTCCAAACTCTTTGCTGCAAAACTTTTAAGTACCTATAATTGTCAAAAGTTTTTTTTTATACAATAAATCAATAACATTGGGGCGCCTTTTTTGTCTACTTTCACTTATTTTCTCGGAAAAATGTCGTCAAGCGATGATGATAGTGTCTTCCTATCACCAGAATATAATATAACGACAGTTATATTTGAGTGGTATGTAACTGTTATCTTTATTTCATTCCTCTCAGATGGTATTGAAAAGCAAAGTGTTCTACACGGGCGCAAATAATTTTTGGTCTCGGTAGTGTTGAATCCCTTGCTCCTTCAGTGATTCTTAGTTAAAGCCCTCGCTTCGCTCAGACTTTAATGCAAGAATCGCCTCGGTTCGCTCTGGATTCAATTTTATAACCCCGACGCAAAAAAAAAATTGTTTGCGCCCTTGGTAAACAATCTACTATTGGCTATTCATATGTTTCGCGTCAGGCAAAAGCGTTTCTCCCGAGGGCTGAAAAGTAGTATTTTAAGCCCGCTTCTCAGACAACTTCAGAATTACTTTTAGAGCATGATTAATGAAAAATGGCTTCTTATGCCAGTATAACAAAGTTTTTTTACAAAAATCAGGTCTTCTGCACGCTTCCAGTTTATGAAAACGGGGTCGTTTTGTCTCCCGTATTTTCCCGCGAATATACGCATTTCTGCGCCATCTAATAGGAATGCAAATTGTATAGGACGTGAATGAATTTCAAATTGAATTTCGTGGATAATTGCGCGCGTTTGTCAATCCATGTTTGTATAAAATAATAGTATAGAATCATACCCGTCGTGACCAACCAATCCAGCCGTCAGCTGGATTGGTTATCAAAAACTATGGACAATTGTGTAAGACATAACCTCACGCCTATATCCCAGAGCGATAGACAAAGACCAGAGACTGCCAATTACCACGATTCTGACAGATCACTTCTGCTTCATTGGCATTCATTAGTCGTTTTATGCACTCACCCCGGTTTCGGGCGCTGTTATCTTTCATCATCAACCCATTATGTCCCACCGACCCACCAAGGCGCACGGGTTTCTTCCCTGAGGATGGTATAGACCATACTCCACCACGGGGGCCAAGTCCGGATTGGTAGAGGCTTGTAAGACTAGTGGCTGGTCGTATTTTCAGAAGTATTCAATTCAAGCCGCCCCTAAGGCCTCCGACTTGGTTTTACGACTGCCATCTATCGACGGCAGCCAGCACCATCTGCTTAACGTGCCTTGCGAAGCACGGAACTGCTCGGAAATATGCCACTACCGTTAGTCATGAAATGGTCACCCATCAATGCACTGAACGCGCCCTATGTTGCTTAATCTTCGTGATCGCCTAAGATCAATCAAGCGGCCAGAGCTTCGAGCGATTCCGGATACACTTACTTGATTTTTTATCGGAAGAGTCCGACCAGGTTAAGCTCTGATTCGCAAAGCTTAAACATGGTGAGTAGAGACGGATCTCGCAACGTCGTTCCGCGTCTATTAAAAATCAAGTGAAGACCAAGTGACGACCTCTGTGGCGCAGCGGTTAGCGCATCTGACTACCATGCGAGAGGTCCCGGGTTCGAATCCCGGCTGGGGACAAAAAAAAAGAAACCCAGGTCTTGGATGTTTACATGTTTGTGACGTCGCGGTTTCTGGTTCCCACGACACAGGGTATCCTAGTGTGGGGCCAGAAGCAATGTATGTGCCTGTATGTTAATGTTATGTTAAGTAAGTGTATCCGGTATAATGTTAAGTACCTGGGTGACCGAGATTTGCTCGGTACTTTTTTGTAATATAAAATATATGTAACTAGACGAAAACCCGGCTTCGCTCGGGTAAAATGTAGACGCAAAATAATATTCCACTATGTTTTTTTATATGGTGACGCCTCTGTATTTATCAACCACCAGTAGATATAAATATCTTAATACATTCAGATACATAAGCTCACACCTGTATCCCAGACGGGTAGGCAGAGACCACGGACTGTCACCTGCCACTATCCTGACAAATCACTTTCGCTTCATCGACATCCATTAGTCGTTGCATGTACCCACATCGGTTTCGGGTACTTTTAATCTTGCCCTTTGCTAATACATCCCCTATTTGGTCGAAGTATGTCCAACTGGGGCGTCCCTTACCAGCCCTTCCACTCACATCATCATCATCAACGGCCTACAGTTGTCCACTGCTGGACATAGGCCTCTCCCATTACACGCCACTGAGCACGGTCCTCGGCTACTCTTATCCAGCTCTTGCCAGCTCTTCCACTCACATTCGCCCGATATATTTGCTTTGTCAGTCTTTCTTCGTTCATCATCTCCACATCTCCCAACCAACGCAACATTCCTTTTTTTAATTCTAGTCACTCACTACATCCTCTTTCTCTACATCCTCGGTCTCTGATCACACTATTGCGTATTCTGTCATTCAAAGTAACACCACACATATTTCTTAAGGATCTCATTTGCACTGCACTAATCCTACTTTCATGATTCTTCTGACTTCTGCCATACCCAAATCTCGCTACCATGCTTACATCAGTATTGGAACCAGCACACTATTACGGATAGCCAATCTTGCTCTTTTGGACATGTTCTGGCTACTCACGAAGGAATGCAAGGCGAAAATTGGATCCTTATCATAACTTTGTCATGGGTACCTCATCACAAATTACTAAATGAGCTTCCTTCATAAACTTAACAACATTGAATTTAGTTAACAGCTAGTGAATCTAATGACGTATGAGACGTATAATCCACTTGGCTAATCAACTAAAAACAGCTCCCTCTCTTTGGCTTTACAGCTTTTAGTTTTGTATTGACCACATGTTTTTCTTCATCATTTTAATTTTTGGTATTTTTCTTATCTAGTGGCTTTTTCATTTCAATAAGTTTATTGGTACCTAACTAAGCAAAACAATAAAGATCAATTTATGACTTTGATTTCCTGTTTCAATTATTTTTCAGACCCTTCCAAAACTCAATGCCAAATTCAATCCATGGCCAAATTATTGTCTTCCCTCCCGCCCTCAGAAGAAGGACCTTCTTCTGAGCTCCCGCCAATGAAAAACACCACAGATTACTTACTACACCTTCTCAGTTGGCACAGATTATAATAACCTTTTTGGATGCCACGGTATTCCACACACCATGAAGTTAAGAAATTAGATCAAAGGGCCGGTTTAGATTATCTTAGTGTTTCGGGGAGTGCTTTACTTTACACTCTGTTGCAACATTATGCTGAATCGGGCCCATTTTGGGGGCTCAACCTTTAACGACCTCTGTGGCGTAGTGGTTAGCGCATCTGACTACCATGCGAGAGGTCCCGGGTTTGAATCCCGGCTGGGGACAAAAAAAAATCCCAGGTCTTGGATGTTTACATGTTTGTGACGTCGCCGTTTCTGGTGCCCACGACACAGGGTATCCTAGTGTGGGGCCAGAAGCAATGTATGTGCCTGTGTATATAATGTTATGCAATACATACAGGCAATGTAAATGTAAATATGTAAATGTAAATTATTATGTTCATGTTGTACAGTTTTTTTTTACGCTTTTTATGCTTTTTGTGTTATTTTTTATTATTGTACGCATTCTCTGTGTGTGTGTTTTTTGTTTTGTTTTGTGTATCTAATAAATTTTCTTTCTTTCTTTCTTTCTTTCTTTCTTTCTTTCTTTCTGTCTTTCTTTCTTTCTTTCTTTATTTCTTTCTTTCTTTCTTAAGGAGAGTGCTTTTGTAGAAACGTGTAAGTGCCACTTGCTTTAGTACGTTTTACGGTATAGTACGGTTCTAGTTGCCTTTCAATTAGAATCAAAATATAATTGGTTTCTATTGTTCTATCCAGTAACACCAGAGCGCGTTACTATCCTCGTTACTTATCTGTGTATAAACTAAAAATTTAGTGAGAACTTTAGGAGAGTGCGCAAGTGACTCGTGACGGGTGCGTGTTGTTTTCATTAACTCGAATTATCAAACTTACTTATGTGTTCCATTAATATTCATAGTATTTTGAGTAGGATAGCGCATATTTCGCGACGTCGACGAAGTGACACTCTACTGGAAGAAATATAAACGTTCACTCGAACGTCTAGTAATGTACTAATGCACTTGCCTCTCTAATTGTATTACAGCACTCTCCTAAACACTAAAATAATGTAAACCGGCCATAACATTTCACAATGAAAACTTGTGACACTAACACAACAATGATGACATTGACATGTTTACTTAGCAACGCCATTGTTGAATTTAATAATATTTATATTGATGCTGCTCGATAATACGAATTTTCAGCCCATATGTTGTCGACTCAGATCAACTATTTTTTTACGCTCTTTCATTTGGTGTGCATATCGTTCGAGTCTACCGTAGACCCGAACGAAATTATTAATATAGAAGAGAAGATATAAAATTAAAATAATCCTTTTTCAACAAAAAAAGAACTTGGAAAAAAAGCATCATGATTTAAACCGGGTCTCTTGAAATCGGCTCGAAACGGGTCGCCCGTTTTCCCGTCAGAACTATCCCAACCTAGCTGATAGACGCGAAATTTACCTCTGTATATAATTATAGCAAATTTCAATTGCCTTAAAACACTGATAAAACAACGTTTTCTAAAAATGTAACCTAGTTAGATCAATTAAAAGCCCCCGAAAGCATCTGCCTACAAAATTTCGTGAAAATCGTTGAAGCCGTTTCCGAGATTCTGAGTATATATAAATATACATAGGCTGCTACTTATGTATGCGGAATCTGGGATTCCAATAATTTTAAACGCAATGTCTGACCTCCATGGTCAAATTCGTTCTTTTTTTAAATACTGGCCGCTACTATTTTTCTCTTATATACGTTAGTGTTTTGTTTTTGTTGGGTTCAAAATGTGATATCGCTGAAAAAATGGAACTCACTCGTGAAAATATTCGTGCTATGATTTATTACGATTTTCGACGTGGTTTAACGCAACAACAGTGCGTAGATCAATTAACTTCGACTTTTGGTGGTGAAGCTCCATCAAAAACGACTGTGTATCACTGGTTTAGTGAGTTTAATCGCGGGCGCAGTAAGCTCACGGACGAAGTTAAAGAAGGTCGCCCGAAATCGGTGGTTGTGCCACAAAATATTGAAGCTGTGCGAAAACTAATAATGCAAGACCGCCATGTTACATATCGTGAGATAGAGGCTATTCTGGGCATATGTATGACGAGCATTCATAGGATATTACGTGAACATTGTCTGTAAAAAAAATTTGTTCGCGTTGGATCCTGCACAACTTAACTCAGGATCAAAAAGATGCTCGCGTCGAATGGTGCAAGAAAACCTTAAAAAAATTCAACGGAGGCGACTCAAAATCTGTTTATAATATCTACACAGGTGACGAATCCTGGATCTACGCGTACGATCCCGAAAGTAAACAACAATCAACAGTTTGGGTGGTTCAAAATGAGCCGAACCCTACGAAAGTGGCTCGTGCAAAAAGCACTGTAAAGCAAATGGTGGACTGCTTTTTTGGCATTAATGGCCATGTGGCTACAATACCACTGGAGAATCGCAGAACGGTTAATTCGGAGTGGTACACGACCATTTGTTTGCCGGAAGTATTTGAAGAAATACGCCAAAACAACCAGCGACGCAAAATCATACTTCACCATGACAATGCCAGCTGTCATACATCTCAGGAAACAACTACATTTTTGGATGGCCAAAAAATAGAATTGATGGGTCATCCACCGTACAGCCCTGATTTGGCTCCCAATGATTTCTATTTATTCCCAAATGTAAAGAATAAATTACGTGGTCAACGATTTTCGACCCGTGAAGATGCCGTAGATGCGTTCAAACAGCACGTTTTGGAGATACCTTAATCAGAGTGGAAAAAGTGTTTTACAAATTGGTTTCATCGAATGCAAAAGTGCATCGATCATAGTGGAGAATACTTTGAAAAACAATAAAAGCATATTTAGTAATATTCATTTGTTTATTTTTTCTATTCCGCATACATAAGTAGCAGCCCTCGTATATACAAGAATTGCTCGTTTAAAAAGATTAGATATTCAATGAGAATTTTAACGAAATAATAACAACTTGACCTTAACAACACACTTCACTTGACCTGGTCCCAAACTAGGATACCCCGTGCTATGGTAACCAGAGAAGGACATTAGAAACATGAAAAAACACCCAGACTGAGGCCATTTGTACATACGACGGTCCCTAGCGGGAATTGAACCCACTCTACTTTCTGTGTCTTGGTAGGTTATCATCTTAACGACTAGACCAACGAGGCAGTTAAACTACAACGCCTACGGACCCCTATTTTGCTAGCACTTGAAAAGCTTTTGATCAATTTTAAAATGAAAAAGCTCGTAAACAATCCAGTGAATACTTATATTTTTACTCACTTTTGCGCTTTCCAACCGGAAATACGGACCTCTCCTATGAACGCAGAAATGTTTGCTACGAAAATCGTAGCACCTGCTACGCCGTAGCTGCTACGAAAGGCGTAGCAGGTGGCCATACATTAAAAATATGTTATCGTTTAATTTTTTGAAGTTTTAGCTTAGTGGCTGTCCGCTTAGGTACATTTTAATTATGGTAGTACGATTGCACGCTTTTTAGCTGCATTTTGTCTAGAGGGGCTTTCCTGGAAATTGTTTTCGTAAAAGAACAGTGCAATTACATCTGTGCGGGACAGGATAAAATTTACTGTAGATATTTTACTATAGCTAATTTGACTGTAATATGATTATTTAGACATTGTAATAGTTCAAGTTATGAGTTGTATGAGTTTCTTTCATAAAGTTCAAGTATGAGTTTATTTTATATCGCTTGGGGTAGCCACGCCCCTTTCTGTAGTTCTCGTTGCACTACCTGCTAAATGCGATGTAAATTTCTAGTATAAGTATAGTATAGGCCAATATTGAATATTTTTTTCTACTTTTTCTCTCCATTTTCAAGTGTTTTATTTCGAACCATCTCCAAACCTGTCTACAAATCTTCCAGTGTGACTGTGTTGAACGAATCGAGGGGACAGCCACAACATAATTTGATTTTAAGCAACACTAGAGTGCTTACAATTTCTTCGGTATTTCAATTATCTTGTACTGTCTCGAGCGTACACACGGGTTGGCTGTCAGCTGTCAGGCTGTCAGTAGTCGGCTGGCGAGCTGTCAGTGTCAGTTGTCACCAGTCAGTCAATTACTAAGTATTAGTCCGGGAGCCGGTCGGACGTGTGTCGGGAGTGTGTGTGAGCGAGCCAGCCGTTTCTGGCTAACTGAGGATAAGTGAGATATAAATTAATAACAAAGGATTAGCTATAACTGTTCTGGAGTGGATCCTAGCTTTCCATATTCTGTTAATCCTTTCTACGTCAACGATACTGCGCTTTATCGCCCGTTGGCGAACTTTGAGTTGGTTTTCAGTGGTTGGTTTTTGTTTGATCAATTTCTATTGACATACAAAACACTTGAAAAATATGACTGGCCTTTCATAAACTTTTTTGTGGACCATTAGTTTTTTTTGAAACATACATGTACAAGCTCCGGCAAGGTTATTGAAATCGATTTATCAAGATAACACTAAAGTAAGTAACTGATCACTATAACTTCCACGCAACACAGTTTATTTAATAAACACGCAATATTTAAGAGCAGAGTACAGAAACATTATTTTTCCCTAATTAAAGTATTTATATGTTTCCTTTCTTTTCTTTATTATTATGTAGGTATATGTTTTCTGTCATCTCCTCCATCCATATGATATTATTTTTATTTACTTATGTTAATTATATATTTATTTAATATTTATGTACCGTTTATGTATGTGTATTAGGTATAGAAATATCTTGTTTAATATTGTCTAGTTGCACCGACTACCCGTAATTTAGCTTCTTTATCTTTTTCCATCAATGGTGGTCTGGAAGAAATTACTATTAGTAACAAGGCCGCCAATTGTACTGTACTATGCTATTGTCAAATTTCATGTGTAATTCCTGGTGTACATACAATAAAGAATATTCTATCTATCTATCAATCTATCTAACTAAATTACGATATTTTATGGTACTCAATTAGCGGTAAAATAACAGTCATTTAATAACAGTTGGGATTCTGATCAAAGTTTATACAAAAGCCACAAATGACACCCGTAAATACTTCACTTGTCGAGAAGGGTATCAGTAGAACGCTCAGTTTACATCCAATAGGTAAGATGAGATGAAATCGACGACCTCTGTGGCGTAGTGGTTAGCGCATCTGCTTACCATGCGAGAGGTCCAGGGTTCGATCCCCGGCTGGGGCGAAAAAAAAACCTTCAGGTCTTGGATATTTACATGTTCGTGACGTCACTGTTTATGGTTCCCACGATACAGGTTATATTAGTGTGGGGCCAGAAGCAATGTGTGTGCCTGTATGTAAATGTTATGTTATGATAAATAACATGAGATAAGATGAGATGACATATGGGTGAATATACGGTATTTGATTTTTTTGTGTCCCAGATGGAAATGTAATCTGTTCCATTCCATATTGATAATTTCTCTATTTGACACAATTTTTAAATGTTTAATGATGAGGGCCAGCAGATTTTTCCATTTTTTTGAATTTTATAAGCACCAGAGGAAAATGTGTTACCAGAGGACTGACACTATTGGCAGAGTAGTCACAAATGAACGCAGGGAAGTGACAGGCCATTGATTAAAGCTAAGAAAGGGGACACGTATTAAATAAAACATTAAATATGCCAGAGGAGTGACGCCACAGGAGTGAACAAATCGCACAAAACCTACAAAAAACATATCACTCGCTTTTCTGATCACCGCTTAACGTAATACATGACATCTACACACAATAAACATTGCATTGTGCAAATATACAATTTCGTAACTATAAAATACAAAAACATAGACTTGCCAGAGGAAATACTCCAACGACTGGCAGAAACACGCTTTCCTACAGAGAATCGCAAATTGACGCTATATTATAGGAATTTTGCTCAACGTCATTAGCTTGTTTCTAACTTAACACTATTGTATGCGCGTAGTTCATTTACAAAAACATACCTTTGCGGTTTGAAGTCAAATTTTAGTTCTTTGAGTTTCGCCAGATGAAGTGACATTATTGTGACGTGACATGAAAGTAAGTTATTTTTCTTTATATTAATAACGTTTTTTACTGTATATTTTGATGAAATATGTTTCGATGTTTATAAAGGCGTATGATCATATTTAAAAAAACATAATGGCATACGTATTTAAAAATATCTCGCCATAAAATCATTATAATCTAGAAATGGGGAGGCCAGAGGAGTATACATTTACAACTATTTTTAACAATAATGTCTTAAATTAAACAATTATCGTGAATAGACTATGTGGGCCAAATAAAAGACCATATTCTTTATGCTTAAGCATACGGACGCAATAATATAATAAGTTTACCATAATATTTGTCCATGGATCATAGAAATTCAAATAGCGTATATTGACCCATATAATTTATTTTACTTAGTTGTAAATTGTTCTCTGTAATTTTTAATGCTTGTTTTATTGACCAATAAACAATGATTCTGAAAGTAATTATTGGTTTTATTGTAAATAAATCAAGTTGAAAAA
Organism: Yponomeuta plumbellus; assembly: GCA_947310845.1. Lineage (NCBI taxonomy): Eukaryota > Metazoa > Arthropoda > Insecta > Lepidoptera > Yponomeutidae > Yponomeuta > Yponomeuta plumbellus. Next base: position 3,710,786 of record OX371203.1, read on the forward strand.
GATTTTATTTTTGTGCAACTAACCCCGCAACGTGACGTTTTCGGACATATTGACCTTAGTATTTTTATGTTTTTAGAAGTGTCCCCAGTCCATGTATATATATTCTATTTACTGAAGCGAACGACTAAAGTTAAACAAAGACACAGCATCTCTCAAACTTACATCTCACTCAAAATAGCTTATGCACGCAGCTTTGCTTGCATCGTTGTACTATTATGTATTCTGTGGCATCGTATACATCGGGCAGAATCAGCGTTGGGTCCGGCTTGCTCGCCCATATTTTCCGTTTCTTAATAACAAACACAAAAGTATAAAACAACTGGACGATGGACCAAAAAACTTTACCAATACCTTAATGATGAACAGACTAAAGATAAGTTACCTATTTTATTTTCTTTAGTCGCACTCCCATCAACAACAACGTCAATCTTACTTTTTTTTGTCTTTAATTAAAAAAGAGGTTCGTAGTCAGCTCTCCATACTTCTTCCCACACTTCGCGTAGCTTATTAGCATAAAATAGTCGATCATAATCGGCCTTTAAACAAAAGTCCGTCATCTTTCCTAGTTGCGAACATATTTGGCAGCAGTAGGATCGCTTTTATTTGAGGACCACTGAAATTTTAGGTATTTTTGGGGCATAGATCTCTTAAGCAAATGGTATTTTCATGATAAAATAAAATATTAGTTAAATAAACTGCAAGTGGAGGATAAATCAGGTAATAACAGTGTTATTACCCCTTCGGGGATAACGGGCGTGAGTTTATTTTATTTTTTTATTGTATTAATTGCTTAATGGTATTTATTACGCATATCGTTTTGTATAACTTTGCTAAATATTATGCAGTGTTATAAATGTGGCATTTTGAAAAACCTAATTTTTGACATTTTGAGTTTACGGGGTAGGTTTGAGAGTAGATCGTAGGTTAAGGGCTGTATATCGCACATGTAAAAATGTTAGTATGGCAAGGGATATTTTCTACTTGTATTTGCCTCTTGCCTGCGGTGTCTGAAAAAAAGCCTGCAGTGGAACATATATCCTCGTAAGGCCCGACCTTGAAAAGAACAATTGATGTTGTGATCACTTGAAGACATTGGGCCTCACGAGGTTATAGGACACCTAAAAAAGGTCCTTGCAATTTCCGTAGCTCCAGTTTAATCAACGAAAATACATTTGTCTTCTGGAAGTTGAAAAAATTAGGAGCAAAAAAACACAAAGTGCCCAACGATGCTAATAACGCGGAATGTGGAAAACAAAACGCAAATCAAGCAACGCTTTCGGTTGGCCCAGTTTTTACTCGTGGGAACCGTTTTGTAGCCCCAAAAAATTCAATGTAAATTCAATCTTAGAAATTATGAATTTGTGAATTTGGAAGGAAATTAAACCTGATTGCTGGAGGTTTTCATAGTATATTCTTCCACTGCTGGCGATAGCCCCCAAAGTATACCAATTTCAATATATTGATCACAAGACAATCTTAAAGCAATTGACTTTTTGTACAAATTGACGCGGTCAGGTAAGTTTGTAAAATAATGTCTTCTTTATTTTAAATTCAAAATTCAGATAATTTTATTCACAATCAAAACAAAATATTTGCTTTACAATGTCAAAGTTGTTAAGTTCACAATTAAAACACTATATGGATGATGATTTAGGAAAGTTCACGTCTCAAACTCACGTCTATGTTCCTCTTATAATACTCGTACGTTTTAGCAAAAACTGAACATTGTAAATCTCATAAGAATATAATTAATTATTAAAGCTATTTTTCGAACTATAAGCCTAGGTCCAGAAATCAAGGAATTTAAAAAAAAATTGACAAAAACGGCTGAATCATTAAAATTTCGTCCTTTTGTTGGTCTGTCATTTGATGTTGTTTTGTTTGGTTTTCTAACTTTATTTGCTATGCTGTGACACTAATTAGAAATTCCTGCAAGTTAAAACCAGCTAGGTTCAATCCTTGCGACCTATTTTGAAATCGACCTCATGCCCGCCACGCATGTGACTAATGACTGTTCCAGAATCCGGCTTCTACCCGATACGACTCTCCATTATTTAGATTTGGACTCAATTTTTTCCCCTAACCTTACCCTTGGTGGGATGCCATGCAAATTATGCGCACGGAGAGATTAAATGGCTTAACCCTTTACTGCATGTTTTTTTTATTGTTGAAAAAACCTATTTAAAAAAGAAATATTATAAATATTTGATGTTTCTTACTGTTTTTTCTAGTGTGCAATAAAGGGTATTTTATCTATCTACCTATCTATATTTTAGAAAAATACAAACAAAATATATTTATTTCACAAAACACTTTTGTTTCAATATGGAACCTCGTGCAAATGGGTATAAGTTCATGTGTGTTCCAAATTCAGAACTACATATATTTGAACTTTATTGGAATGATATAAAAGATAGAAAATCAATGGTATCACAGATAATATACTCGTATATCTTTTTACTCGAAAAAAAAACGATGTATTAGAAAATAACCTTGTCGAGGTAAAAAGTTTAGCACATTTAATATTCATGGATTTAAAGCTAATATGAGGTGGTAATAGGTATGGCTTGAGACTTAGTAAATATTTTATCTGCAATGAAACTATGTAGTATTATTTACAAATTTACATAACCTCCTGAGAACCGACTTTGAAAATAACAATGGTTTTTGTATTTCTCTTACTACATTGGTTCTCACGAGTTGTAACCCTTACTGCATGCTGTTACAAATTAGTATTAAGACGTTAGTGTCCCTAAACTGGAACTAATATAATAGTATTTATTTTTCTGTTAAACCTTTGGAAATCTGTCGCCCAATTATCTCAATAAAATCTGCTAATATCTCGCACCAAAGAACTGCAAATTGTTACTTTCATGAAAATTTGGAACGTCGCCCCGAATGATTTACCGATCGAGATTTCTAAGTAAAAATTAGCTTAGTATTGGTATCTATTTATAGATAATTCAAATGGACAGCTAAGAAATTAACTTAATATGCCTTCATATTTGGTTTTAATACAGCACTAAAAATATTTTTTTAAGTTTCCCAAATTTGGTGCCATATACGGAAGAGGGTTAAAGAGGCTTTGTGTGAAAGCTTCGAGATAGGGCGCCAAATAGGATCCCTGAAGGTATTCTTTCCAGAAACGTGGTTCAAAAAATTGTTTAGCACATTTTGTGCCTAATTGTATAACATTAGTTAGATGACAAAGATGACTGTAAAGAATGAAAGCCAGATATACTCTGATTTTTAATTTCGTGTACCAAACTGACAGCTGCAAGCGCCCTTTCTTTTTTAAAATGTTGCTAGCTCAAGGAGTCTCGACCGAGTTCTCGGTCTCGGTCTCGATCTCGACATTGTCAGCTAAAATTCTACTTTTTATTTCCTTATTGGTAACCAGGTGCTGCGTTGCAAACTTATCGTCATAAAAAAAATAGTATCGTATCATCTGAGTGATCAAGTGATTTCTTTTTTAAATTTACTAAAATAAGTAATTTTAGAATCTTAATTTACGTTGATCAATAATAAATAGCGTTGATTTCCTATCTACAGTGACATTTTCAATATGGTTAAATTAATTTAAGGAAGAAAATCATAAATGTAACGTGCAACTTTTTTTTCAAATCACCAAACCGAATACTAGCTTGGCTTTCGAATCATATTTCGTCTCAATATCTCGATAGTCTTCGAGTACATTATTGTACAACAAAATCCAAAACTGGCAACCCACCAAATGTCAGTTTAGTACACGAAATGAAAAATCGGAGTATAGTACAATGCATGGTTTTAAAGTAGAACCTGAGAGACTAAGTTTAAAGTTTACATTTTTCTCTCTAAAATAATCTAAATTTTTAATTTAAAACCTGTTATATTATGTAAAATTCATTAAGTTCCTGTGTTATCTTGGAATGGATCGCTGTTCGTTAGTCTCACTAAAGCTCGAGAACGGCTGAACCGATTTGGCTGAGTTTTTATATTTTTTTATATTTGTGGAATTCCAAGAGAGGTTAAAATGGTATAAAAATATGGAAAAGTTACGAAAACTTTGGCAGTACGAAGTTTGCTAGGACATCGGACAGCTAGTTATAAATAAAACAAGTAGTATTCCAATTACCCATTGTACTTCGATTTATAAAAATTCTGTGAATGTAATTTCTCAAAACAGACTGTATTTTTAATAACTTGCATTACTAGGAGCGGCCTAATAAATAATAAAAAAAGAGAAGAGCCTTATAAGTATCACAAAGTTAAGTTGCTGTTGCTGCAAAACGCTGCCAATGAGATTTGCAATGTCGTATCAACAAGAAAGGTTTGCAAATACAAAAAACATTTACAAAGATATAGTAAAATTGGCGGTCTTATTGCTTAAAGCAATTTCTTCCAGACAACCGACGATGGAAAGTTGCTGCAGGGAAAGTGAGTCGGATAGTCGGTGCAAATTATAACACTTACCTTCGAATGGCTCTAAAAATCTCACGGTGTGTGCAGTTTTTGTACTTATTTGCTAAATACAGTTTTCGCCCTTTACTCCTGAAGTACTTTTGTATATGTAAACCGTGAAATTGACTTATCAATTTTGGACACGAAATTTGCATACAAATGGCTTCCTGCATAATGGTAACTGCGTAGTTGGGTGGGAGGTACAGTTTCTAAACTAATGTTGCGGCTCACCCAGTTCTACACCGTAGATTATTGCAGCAAGAGTACTATATTACTGTATAATACCGTCATAAATGTTGGGATATGCCAACATGACTTGCTTACTGCAAGGTATAACCTAAAGAAGCTTTTAAAGGTTTTTTTTAATAAGGAAACATTCTGGAATTTACGGAAAGTATCAGGCAAGGCCGAAATAAACAATTATTAAATTGACTTCATGAAAGTGATATTAAATTTGATAACTGTCCTGTTATTTGCAAAATGCGCGATTTCTTAAATTTTTCTTTTATTTAGGTATATGCTTTTTATTTATATATGATATGTTATGAATTATTAATTAAAAGAAATATAAAATTAGAGTTTAATTACAAGACTTATTTTTTATTTTATTTATTTGCTCCGTCAACAGGATAATACATGGTACATTAAAAATTTACATTAAAAAACCTTATTTTTATTCATAAAACTAGCTGTTGCCCGCGACTTCGTCCGCGTGGGCTTTAGTTGAGTAAAGTGTTTGCGTTTGCAATTAAGATTGGAAAACTTTTAGCGCATGCAAAATAAATAAAACCATACTACTCTCTCTGAGAGAAGACCTATTCCCTGCAGTGGGACATATTAGATACTCGTATAGGCTGTTTACTATGGGTTGTATTTTAAAGAACTGAGAAATATTTATAAACACATGAACGGAGAAATAATAAGAAGAATTGAGAAAATTTATTCCAGAGTTAGAACGACCAATATGAAAAAAAATAAGAAAGTAAGCAAGTATTTAAGGTGGTTTTTAAACACATGGAAGAACAAAGAAATTCAATTCAAAAATCGCAGCGAAATTTTTAATAATCGAAGCGACGATACGAAGTAAATACGAAGAACTTTATACCTTCTAAATTTGCAACCCCCATAAGTATTGAATTCACAAAAAGGGCTGTCGGCAATAATCAATGACTTTACCAGGAACTTATAACCCAAATACAATATTTTATTGAAATAACTTTGAATATCAGAGAGCTTTCATTCTAACTTTGCACCCCCCTTGGGATGATTTTCTAAAAACTACTACACACAATGTTTCATGGCTTTCAATGAAGGACCTACACACTGCATTTCATTCGAATAATTTCAAAAACGGCAGAGTTTCATACTAACTTTGCACCCCCCTTTTACCCCCTGAAAGGAATTATTTTCGAAAAACTATTTTACATGCATTTCATGACTTTTAATGACAAACCTTCATATTGAATTTCATTCGAATAACTTCAAAAATGGCAAAGTTTCATACTAAATTTGCACCCCCTTTTACCCCCTTAAGGGATGATTTTCGAAAAACTATTTTACACGTGTTTCATGATTTTAAATGAAGGACCTTCATATTGAATCCCATTTGAATAACTTCAAAAACGGCAGTTTCATACTAAATTTGCACCCTCCTTTTTCGCCCTTAAGGGATGATGTTCGAAAAACTATTTTACACATGTTTCATGACTTTTAATGAAGGACCTTCGTACTAAATATCATTTGAATAACTTCAAAAACGGCAAAGTTTCATACTAACTTTGCACCCCCCCTTTTTCCCCCTTAAGGGATGATTTTTGAAAAACTATTTTACACGTGTTTCATGATTTAAAACGAAGAAACTTCATACTGAGTTTCATTTGAGTAACTTCAAAAACGGCAGAGTTTCATACTAACTTTGCACCCCCATTTTACCCCTTTAGGGGGTGAATTTTGAAAAATCCCTACGTTATAAAAGAAACTCCTGTGCAAAATTTCAAGTTTCTAACCCTTATAGTTTGGGCCCTGCGTTGATATGTCAGTCAGTCAGTCAGTCATTCAGTCAGTCAGTCAGCTTCTCCTTTTATATATATATATATATAGATAATCATGACAGTCAAACGCTCATGTTCCATACCATCATCAACCCATTATATCCCCACCAAGGGGCACGGGTCCCTTCCCTGAGGAAGTCCGGATTGGTGGAGGCTTGTTAGACTAGTGGCTGGTCGTACCGCCGCCAGTCTTAAGCCGCCCCAAGGCCTCTGACTTGGCTTAACGACTGCCATCTATCGACGGCAGCCGGGATCAACTGCTTAACGTGACTTACGAATCGCTCAAAAAAACGCCACTAGCGTTAGTCATAGAACGATCACCCATGCATGCACTGAACGTGCACTACGTTGCTAAACCTTCGTGATCGTTTAATGCTGCGGCCACACTTGAAGGCAAAGATTCGTGTTCGCGTTGTCGCGACAAAATTTCGTGTCCGCTCTACGGCGAAGAGCTTGGCCACATCAAATAAACCTTCGCTACGTCGCGACAATCTAGAACGTTGCTAAATTCATTTGGCACTTTGATGTGCGGTATTTTACCGACAGCAGCGCGAAGGGTGTTTGTATTCGCGATGATGATTCGCGATAGGATGAATTTTTTGGCCAGACATGTCACGACAACGCAAATCTTCGTGTTATCGCGATAGTGTGGCCCTACCATAAGAACACTCAGGCGGCCGGGGCTGCGAGCGATTCCAAGTTCCATATGCGTCATTGTATTTATGTATTTTGTCTATAACGTTACTGCGTAATATCAACGTTAAGGCCCCTACTTAAGCCTCATGGAGACTTACTTGGTGAATTCACAACTTGTAAAAGTTACTATAATACGCAACCTGATACATGCTTCAATCCGAGTGCTTTGAAAACCGAGGTTATGTAATTAGTATTTAAACTTAATGATTTTGAAAACGATGGAAACCTGGTGGACTGTATGAATGATAATAAAAGCGTAGAAATCCTCGCAATGTTATGATTTTAATGAACTATTAAGTAAACAAACATGGACAGAAAAGCTACTACTTGACAACAAACAAAAACTAATATTTCAAAAAGACATCAACCTGACATATAAAAGAACAGTTTTCTTTTAAAAAGATGTTAAAACCTCAAGAAGCAGCGAGGAATTCGCCACAGATTTTTATAATAAAACTTTCGTACTTCTTTCTCGACTTTATTCCGGGTACCAATACTTACTCGACTTTTTGGTGGAAGAGTCTGACCGGGTTTTGCTCTTGTTTGCAGAGCCTGGTTGTAGTGAGCAGAGACGGAATTAAGTTAATAATAATTATAATATATCTTAAAATAGTTTAGAAATCATGTTTTCACCTGTAGAAACAAATTTATGATTTTAGATTGCTATTACAGAGGGGACGGCCTAGGACAACCTGGATAAGATCTGTAACCCAAGAAGTCAAGTCGATCGGCACTAGCTGGCCTGAATTGGAAGCTGCCGCGAACGACCGTCAAAAATGGAAATCTGTGGTTAAGGCCCTATGCTCCCCTAGGAGTTAAAGGACCGAAGAAGAAGAAGAAGAGTACAGAGTAGGCCCTCAGAGGGAGCTCATTGCAGCCAAAGACACTTTCAATTTTCCTTTAGGCATGTAACTCGATATTTTGGCACGCGAACGCGGTATTCGCCTCGTTTACATGGGGACAGTAAATTGGCTATTAAGGGAGCACTTACAGTTTATTTGGGCATACAGCACGTGGCGGCGCTCGGACCTCGTGCCTTTTACTATATTGAATGACTAACGTATTCCAATGTAAAAGAACGTCTTAATTTTATATTGAGATATTTCATACTTAGGAGACCTTGAATAGTAGCCAAAATTTGCTTAAATATTCAAAAGTAACGACGAGACTAGCACTGGACCGGATGGGTTGGCGTGAAAGAGAAGAGGCCTATGCCCAACAGTGGGCTCTATTTACGGGCTGATTAGATAGATAGATAGATTCAAAAGTAAGTAGTTTAAGTCGGCGATCCTCGTTTTCATACCACCCCGTATAATTTACTACTGATCAATCACTATCAACCCTCAGAGAGAATACTCTCTGTATTAGCTTAATCACCACCCACGCGTGCCTCCTGCAGAATGACGGTTATAAGCGCTAATGTGTATAAATAGCTCAGACTCAGGTTTCATCACGTACATTAAGCAAGTGGTACTACTATAACTTCATAAATGTACATAACTTAGGAAACAAAGTCATTGGTACGTGCCGGCACTGGGAATCGAGCCTGAGCCTCTCGCATTTAAGTCCGTTGTTCTGCCTATTGGACTACCGCCGCTAATTGCATACAATCTTTTCTATTTTAGTTCTATTACTCCTAATGTGCCGTTATTATTCACAAAAGTTTCAAGGCCATCAACTATGTACACTTTTAAAAGAACTAGTCTGAATTTGGTGCGCATAACTGACCTGACGGTATTGGCTTGATTCTTAACAGCTAAGTATTAATTAACTGACCTACTAACTTCAAAACAAAGTGTAAAGGAGGCATAAAACGAGCAATATATTATCGTACTATAATTTGCTATAACAACTGACAGCTGACGCGAGCTATTGTTATTGTTTTTCTCACGTACCAAATAAAACTTGTACAACATTTTCGTCTTTGTGTTAAGCTTATTAAGAAGATACCTTCCGTAAATTTAGTCAATACAATTTCAACAGTCAATTATTTATAGAATAAATAAATCTTACAAGAAAGCCCCAGTTTAGGTTTATTTCCATATTTATGAGGTCTCTGCCTGGTTATCATAGATAGATAGAATATTCTTTATTACAGACATAAATCATAGCACAGGGTATCTTAATTTGGGACCTGGATAAACTGTGTGGGATAAATTCATACAAAAACAAAACAAACTAAATGACAATTAACTGACATGTTATAAAATAGCATTGAATCCAATTCAGAATGGTTTGCACCATATTTTGGTGTCCGCGCCCTAGCGCCCTAGTGCGCGGACACCAAAATAGCATTGAGTCCAATTCAGAATGGTTTGCACCATATTTTGGTGTCCGCGCCCTAGCACCCTAGCGCGCGGACACCAAAATAGCATTGAGTCCAATTCAGAATGGTTTGCACCATATTTTGTTCCTTTCTTAACCTCTTCAGTCCTGACCTTGAAAATAACAATAGTTTCCTATTGTTATTTGTCGACACAGGACTGAGGAGGTTAAAGCGATTTAAAATAATTAATGTACGGCGGACTTCGCTCGTAGCCTGGGCTGCCTGAGTGATCTTAAACGATCACTAAGGTTAAGCAACATACGGCACGTTCAGTCCATGGATGGGTGACCGTCTATGACTAACGCTAGTAGCTTATCTCTAAAAAGTAACTCTTCAAGTCAACCTTTGATTGACTTTATTAATACATTGGAGGAGGAAGTAGATGTACAAACTACGGGTAGCACTTTAATGTTTTATCGTGGCAATAATTACGTATTTCTGAACAGCAGCTCCGCGCTGAAACCTGTGAATAAATCAATGTTTTCCCACATTTTCCGTCAATTTAAAAACGCACTCGAAATCATTGGAATAATTACGTTTTCACCAATCAATTAATATGATTTTCGTTTCAGTTATAGAGCAATAATAATTAAAATAATTGTGGTGCCGCGTGTTATTCAGAGTGTAGGCCACGGACTGGCGATTATGAAGTTTATGTTTGAAATTGGCTGCTGAACGCTTCACTGTGAGGGCCATTAGCGGCAACAACGAAACAAAATCACACTCGATCATGCTGAATATGATTTAAAATCCATGTGGCCGAGAACCTATGGCAAAAAATCTATGACGGCATTGACGCCAAAACGACCTTTTTTTTATAAATACTATCTAGTTAGGGCAGTTATGTGTTACATTCGAAATAAAAATAATTGCGGTTGTAAACTTGCTCATTTGGTACGTTGTTTTGGGTCCACCTAGATAGTATTTATCCAGATTTTCAGCAGCCTTAAATTCTGGCGCGCTGAGTAGTTGCTGAAAAACCACAATTTTTTTCTCTTTTTTTAGTTTTATGCCAAAAAAACATTAGAAGGCTATGACGACAAAAGTCTCTACTACTTTTTTAAAGAGAACCAAAGTTCCTGACAGTTTGAGCGCTAATTTAATTGTATAGGTCTAATAGGTCACACGATACAGGGTTCTCAATGTTCACTTGTTTCCCCAAAATGTTGAAAAATTGAAAATTTCTAATTTTCGATCACAATATCAGGCATCAGGCAAAAGTTTATAGTATAAACGAAAGTTTTAGGTCAAGAACTCTTTTTGCAAATAACACTATAGAGATTTTTAATTTGTGAAAACTTACAAGATAAAGTAATTATTTTGATTACATGTCAATATCGTGGCGTTAAAAAAATTTTAGTACATAATTTCATTCACGTGTGAAAACAAACTTTTGAATGTCGAATTACCCCCACACTTATTCACAAACATACAACAAGTTATTGAATATTATTAATTTACACTTATAGCATTGTATTCACTGACCTTTATACCTTCAAAATGAAAGACAATTAGTAACAATTAATTGAAAATATTTACGAAAATTCCCGTCCCGCCAGTTCCGTGGCACAAGAAAAAAGAACTCGCTACCGAATCGAATCGAATCCGTCGCCGCGCTCCCAATGAAAAATAAAATATTTATGAGCCTCCCCGATGAGAATGATGCCATTTGGATCCGGCTGAATAATTAAATTTGCCCAAAACTGAGGTACAAGCGCGGGAGCGTTTTATTTATGACGCTTTTTGCGTCTTCAGATTGGTGACAGGAGAAAATTCGTTACGGAAACTTAATTTACCTATATTATATAATTTATAATTATATTTTATTGCACACGAGACATTGAACAGAACATTACATAAAAAATCAACATGTACAAATACGAGTTTATAAGTTCTATAAGTTCGCTCGTTCGAGATAATTTGTGAGTAGTACAGTATTGGGACTATAATAGCAACACTCAGCAACACGCAACATTGACAGCCTTTGGCTTTGCCAACGTGACAGTTTTTTTTGTACTGAATTAAGCGGTGGTGGCGTAGTGGGGTTGACCCTTGCTTCTCGATCATGAGGGTCTGGGTTCGAACCACGCATGTACCAATGACTTTTAGTTACGTACATTTGTTTGTACAGCAACACCATTCGCTGATAAATTGTGCCCGGATAACGGCGACAGGCTTGCCACTTGTCACGTTTGGGACCTAATAAACTCGGCAAAACGTGGGTCCAGTTCTAGAGACTGGTGCCTCTGCCTACCCCTTCGGGGATAACGGGCGTGAGTTTATTATTATTATTTTATTATGAATTAAAAATTGACTAGGTATCGTCTTACGACAACAATAAGTGCCTTTTCACATGCATCCGGCCGCCGGCCGGTCGCCGGGCCGGTTAAAGTAGTACTGTATGAGCTCCAATAGGAGCTTTCACATGCACAACGACCGGCCGGTTGTTGGAGCTCATACATTACTACTTTACCCGGACGCCGCGGCGCGCCGTCCGGTCGCATGTGAAATGTGAAAGTGCATGTGAAAAGGCACTAATTGTTTTCAATTGTTCTTTTCATGGTCATAAAGCAACTAATCATTCCATAAAAGCCTTAAGTTCCGTGGCCGTGAATGGCCAACGTATAGAGGCTGCTGCGGCTTCCCGCCTACACTTTCTAAGGCTTGACATTATTTAAAAAATCTAAGTGTACGCAGTCTTGAAAATTCATGCCATTCTGCCCGATTTAAGATAAAATGGAAATAGACGACCCTGATTAACATTTCAACCCCTTTCTATCTGTATCGTTAAAGACAGCAAAACGGAGTAATTTACTTTATTAGACTATAAATTGAGCGGAACGGTCTAATTAATAAAAAAATAAGTAATGCCTCTCTCAGAGACTCCTTAAGAAAAACCTCGTATAACCAAGGAGAATTTGGTATAATTAAGGTATAACTGTACTTTTTATATTTTTATATGTAGTGGCCAAAATTTGTCACAGGTCTTCTCTCAGAAAGATAGTATTGACGACTGGCAAGAGTACATCATAAACCCATCATGTCCCCACCGGGGGGCCCGGGTCTCTTCCCTGAGGAAGGTGCAGGCCATACTCCACCACCGGGGTCAAGTCCGCATTGGTGGAGGCTTGTAAGACTAGTGGCTGGTCTTACTGTCAGAAGTTTTGAAGCCGCCCTACGGCCTCTGATTTGGGTAACCACTGCCATTTATCGACGGCAGCCTACATCAACTGCTTAACGTGCCTTGCGAAGCACGGAAACGCTTGGAAAAATGCCACTAGCGTTAGTCATAGAACGGTCACCCATCCATGCACTGAAAGCGCTCTATGTCGCTTAACCTTCGTGATCGTTTAAAATCACTAAGGCGGCCGGGGTTACGAGCGACCCAAGAGCAATTCGAGGCAAGAGAACGCATAGTACAAAATACTCGTAAGTGGAGAATTCTTGTGTCGGAGGCCAGGACACACTGCGGTTCGTTGAGCAATCGTAACCGGAGTATGTAATAAGTCCATTCTTTACAGTCTATGGTCAAGTCCCCGGTCGTTATTTTTGTTCGAAACATATTATTTCTTGACATTCAGCTCCTTTTTATGAACACAATGTTGATTTACGAATAGATTCACGATTGCAGGAAATGAACGACCACCGCAAGATTTTTGTTTGAAAGTCTAATCTGTTGATATAAGTTTATACTTATACCGGAAAACAGATAAGACGTAGATTAGAGAGATTTCTACGGTAGTCATGGCATTTACATTTGCTTTATTTTCATACTTTTTAAGCATACTTTCCATAGATGTAATCATGCTAGCCAGGAATCGGTCGTAGCCCCGGCTACCTGAGTGACCTTAAATGATCACGAATGCTAAGCGACATAGGGCGCGTTTAGTGCAGAGTGACCGTCTATAACGCTAGTGGTATTTTTCCGAGCGGTTCCGTGCTTCGCAAGGCACGTTAAGCAGTTGGTTCCGGCTGCCGTCGATAGATGGCAGTCGTTAAGCCAAGTCAGAGACCTTAGGGCGGCTTGAAAACCTCTGACTGTAAGACCAGCCTAGTCTTACAAGACTCCACCAATTCGGACTTGGCCGTGGTGGAGTATGGCCTATACCTTCCTCAGGGAAGAGACCCGTGCCCCTTGGTTGGGACATAATGGGTTGATGATAAACCCACGCCTAACTTTACGTTATGAAGGGTTAACGGAGATTTCGAGATGGCGGAGATGAGAATTTTAATTATTAAATCATAACGTTAACTTAAGACCGCCATAAGTCTAACTGAGGACTGTTTAAAAGAAACGCTTTTGAAAAAAAAGTTTTAAAAAGTTCTCATATTTTATTTTCGGCCAGTAACACCTAAATGCGGTACAACATACATTTTACTTTTAAAAATCGCATGTCACTGCATTTGAAATAAAAGTGATTTATGTGAAAAGCTTTACCATACAAAAGCTATCGCTTAAAATATAGTGTTATTGGGTTGATTTATGAATCGGATTAACTGCAAAAATCTGAAAAGTGTATGTTTGAAATCCATTACAGATAGCAAAGTATATTTTTGCAATCATACTGCCTCGTTGCCTTAGCGGTAACACGCTTGACTACCAATACAGTTCATGGGTTCGATTCTCGGTGGAGGCATCTTTGATTTATACGACTGATTTCAGTCTGGGGTTTTTTTTTAAATTGTGATGACCTTGCCAGGTTACTATAGAACAGGGTATCCTAGCTTGTGAATAAGTCTAGTTTTTTATGGGTGTTTTATTATCTCAATTTACTATCTGATTTTTCAAAAGAAAAAGTTCAAAAGAGATTTCTTAGATTTTTGTATAAAAATAAACAAGGATACTTTCCCTTTCTATATTCGACTCTATTCCTACAGGGACACTTAGGCTACGATTCGCTTGAGCTCAGGAGATCAATGGCCTTGGTAAAATTCACACTTAACATAATCAAGAACAATACCGATTGTATCGATCTGGTGGAAAGGATGGTAAAACTCAACGTGCCTGACAGGTACGTCAGGGCGCGGCAGCACCGGCTGCTCACCGAGCCGCGCGCGCGCACCAATTTACTCCGGTGGTCGCCGGACGGCTCCCTGCTCGCGGCAGCGCCTCACTGTGACTTGTTTGTGGATGGTATAAAAGGTTTGATGTATGAATGTAAGATATGCTTTCTTGGTTATGTAAGATATGCTTTCTTTCTTCCCAATTTGCTTTCTTGTCTAGCACTCACAGCAGACCGCTCCGATCTTCTCAGAATCTTCTCCTTAGCACCCCTTTTCACCAGTCTGGTTTTGTCTCAAACTCTTTTTCTGTAACAGCTGTTTGTCTTTGGAACGCCCTTCCCGAATGCATTCGTAAAGCCCCCACTCAGAATGCTTTCAAAGCCCTCGTCCGCCAACACTTTCTGGATCAGTGTTATCCAGTTCCCCCTTGATCTCCTCCCCCACGAGGAGGATGTCAGCTGTGTACATGTACCATCTCTCACTGTATTTTTATTAATATGTTTTTTTTCCTCTCCTTTATAAGTAGTATACATTTTCCTATCACAAGTTTTTAGTACACTATATTATGTATTATAATTATATTATTATTATGTTATATTATATATTATACTATAGGATATTATATCGTATTATATCGTATTTATATTATAATTATAGCATTATATTATATTATATACTAATTTAAAATTACAGTTTGCCTACCATTTATTTTCATACACCTCCTGCGGTTGACTGGTAGAAAATGCTTGTAGCATTAAGTCCGCCGCATTGCCATTGTAATACTTACTTATGTGCAATAAAAGTATTAATAATAATAATGTTAGAGATTACTGTGAGTGGTTGTCTTTAGTTCTGTAACGATTTGGTGTATACTGTTAAGCTACAAGAACTTTGTAAATAAATAAAAAGCAAACTTTATCTGCTACGGCTAAAGAGCTCGTGGATATAGCGTTGTTTTGTTCTTGGCTGTTTTGTGAATACAGAGTGGACAATTTCTTTAGATACCATCCAACAACTTAAAAACAACAATTTGACAATGTCTGTAGCGCAGCGGTTAGCGCATCTGCTAACCATGCGAGAGGTCCCAGGTTCGAATCCCGGCTGGGGACAACAAAAAAGGAACCAAAGTCTTGGATGTTTACATGTCTGTGACGTCGCTGTTTCTGGGTCCCACGACAAAGGGTATCCTAGTGTGGGGCCGGGAGCAATGTATGTGCCTGTATGTAAATAAAAAATAAATTAATATAACAGTTATCTTGGGCAAATCCGAGGAAATATTTTAGGAAATTCAAATGTACCACCAAACAGATCTGGTGTTTAGAGCTTTTTCGAACAGGAGGCTTTCTCGCTCGAAGTAAATAGTACATTACTGCAGCGGCCAGCAAAAGAGGCATTGACGGACGAATGTGGAAATGTGGGCCGAGGCGAAGCCGAGGCACACATACCTGAGTCCATCAATGCCTGGTTGTTTCCAAGGCTTATATATGATTTTTCTCAAATCATCAACCCATTATGTCCCCACCAAGGGGCATGGGTCTCTTCCCTGAGGAAGGTATAGGCCATACTCCACCACGGGGGCCAAGTCCGGATTGGTGGAGGCTTGTAAGACTAGTGGCTGGTCTTACTGTCAGAAGTTTTCAAGCCGCCCTAAGGCCTCTGACTTGGCGTATCGACTGCCATCTATCGACGGCAGCCGGCACCAACTGCTTAACGTGCCTTGCGAAGCACGGAACCGCTCGGAAAAATGCCACTAGCGTTAGTCATAGACGGTGACCCATCCATGGACTGAACGCGCCGTATGTTGCTTAACCTTCGTGATCGTTTAAGATCACTCAGGCAGCCCAGGCTACGAGCGATTCTTTCGACGACGATCGACGAGGCTTTCTCAAATAATGCGCGGAAATTAAAACTATGAACTCGTTCTGTTAAATTCAATAAACTTTTGAAATCAGACGGTGGTTCGTCGAAAGAACAACAATAATTTTTGCCGCGTTAAAGTGTTCTTTTTTTTCAATAGGTATATCCAGCTTTCTATCGCAAGCCAGTTCGAAATTTAAATGAAACTTCTGATAAGTTACCTCCTTGGTTATCATTGTTCGGAGTAAAAGATTATTCCATTTTTAAATAACACGACAGATATGTGTTTAGTATATAATTTATTTGGCCGCAAAACACGACAGTTATGAATTTTCATAGAACTTTTTCCGGCCGCTGCTCGCGTGTAATTGGCCAGTACAGCAGTTTCGATTTATTTCGAAGAATGTTGTCGAAATAATGCTCAAATTTCCAAGCATGTTTGAGAAATAAAATTTGCATGAAATTTATGGTTTCGGAAAAAAGTGGCTGTGATATACGAACGGACAGACAGACAGACAGACTTGACGAATCCATAAGGGTTCCATTTTTTGCCATTTTTCTACGGAACCCTAAAAAGGGAAAAATATGAGTGAAAAAAGTGTGCCTCATGAAAGCTAAAAATGTGGCAATGTGGCAGTACTTTGTTCAATATACAGGGTGGAATTTTGTAAAAATATGTAATGTTAATTTTTTAAAGATCTTTGAATGCATTTTTCTTTCTTTTCAAAACTAAAGGAATGTTTCGTTTGAGTAACATTTTCTATCTACAGTATTAAGAGTACTTCCCCTTCAGGTGGCATTCCACCCTGTATGTGTAACTAGGCTTCAAATAACAACCAACCAACCAAGCTCAGTTATTTTTTCTATTAATTCTTCTGTAGACTGATCAATGAAGATGATGATGCATCTTCTCCCACTTGACTTCCACTGAAGGACATAGGCGTCCCTCATGGTCTTCCAAGCTTCCCGGTCTTGTGGGGCCCACATTTATCGACTCCCCGCCACCGGGTCGTCAGACCATATGATGGGGGACCTGCCCACGTTGCGAAAGATATTCTTATTCATTTATTTAGCTTAGATAACAACATCGTCAAATACTTTTAAAAATAATGATGAAAGTATTTATTGCCATAAAAAGGTACAGTTTTGCTGACCCCCACACTAGGCAAGGCCTATCACATGGGAGACGAACGAATATTTATCCGATGTTCTTTCATCCCCCACGTGACAGGCAAATACAAGATTTAAGCAGATGCTTAGCATAAATAACATAATAATAATGGTAATATTGTCTCATAATACATTGAAATAATCATATTTACTGTATTATAATAAGATGATGTGTGGTTAATCACATCATGGACAGTAAATTAATGTCAATTCGGTTGTTTGTTCAGATATTTACCAACAGAGTAGGACGCGGGACAGTAACCTAGGGCAGGTATTTTATTTGCAAATATATTTTAATCGAAGATTTATATAGCATAGTTTTATATTTAAGTTAGATTTAGTTTTATTTACAGTTCATTATTAATATTATGTTACTGTATGTTTTGGTAATGAACTAATCTTTCCTACAGAGTAGTAAGTTTTTTCACTCAGATAATTTTTAGATACCTAGAGATAGAGAACAAGACACGCCTGCAGTCAGAGGCAAGCAACCGACGTCGCGAAATCCGTCTCTGCTCACCATGATTAAGCTCTGCGAATCAGAGCGCTACCTGGTCGGACTCTTCCGGCATAAGTCAAGTAAGGGTATCGGAAATAAAGGCATAAATGGAAACAAGACAAATATACCTTCTTATACTTTATGATTTATCCATATACATTTTTTAGCACTACCCTTTTCACTACCCACGTCACTCCAGGTTAGCTGGTAGAAAATATTCAATGACTATTGAATATTGTCTGAGGTTAATGCTTCTAAGAGCCGGTCCAGACGAAGCGCTTTACCCGCGAGAGCACTCGCGCGTGTTCCTAATCGCGCGTAAAACGCACATCTGGACGGGGTGTATGCAGCTCTAGTACCTCTGGAACGCGCGAGTGTCAACGCGCGAGAACCCTCGCGCGTAAAGCGCTCGGTCTGGACCGGCTTGTAGCTCTAGTACTTCAGGAACGGCCATTTTAAGCGCGAGTAAGAATACGCTCTATAGCATCTCGACAGGGTGTATGTAGCTCTAGTACCTCGGGAACGCGTGAGTGTCTACGCGCGAGGGCACACGCTTCGTCTGGACCGGCTCTAAGTGTTCCTAGTTCCGATTTTTATAGTAACAATAACAAGCGCTAACCGTAAAGCAAACGTCCAAGGTTTCAGACTTCTGCGGTTGCATATCCACTTAACAACGTACTCTCTCTGAGAGAAGGCCTGGGCCTCGATTCTATGAACATTATAGTTCAATGAGAGTTAAATGGTCAGGTCACGTGACATGTTTTTTAACTCCGTTGACGCCTAAACTCTGATTTTTAATTTCGTGTACTAAACTGACAGCTGCAAGCGCTCTTTCTTTTTTAAAATGTTGCTAGCTCAAGGAGTCTCGACCGAGTTCTCTATCTCGGTCTCGATTTCGACATTGTCAGCTAAAAGTCTACTTTTTATTTGCTTATTGATAACTAGGTATGCGTTGCAAACTTATCGTAATGAAAAAAATAGTATCGTATCAGCTGAGTGATCAAGTCGTTTCTTTTTTAAATTTACTAAATTAAGTAGAGAGTAGAGTAATAAAGATTTCTATCTACAGTGACATTTTCAAAATGGTTAAATTAATTTAAGGAAGAAAATCATAAATGTAACATGCAATTTGTTTTTCAAATCACCAAACCGAATACTAGTTTGGCTTTCGAATCATATCTCGTTTCAATATCTCGATAGTCTTCGAATACTTTATTGTACAACAAAATCCAAAACTGGCAACCCACCAAATGTCAGTTTGGTACACGAAATTAAAAATCGGAGTATAGAGTTATCGATACGCGTACGCGCGTCGACTTGAAGGGGCAATGAAATGAAATCGACGCGTTTGTAAGATTTAAGAAAGAAGAGAGCAATATGGAAGCTAAGCTCAATTTTACAAGATCAAACTAATACGAAGCTAACTTTAATAGTGTAGGTAATCTGATAATAAAAAGCAAAAGTAATGAAAGTTAACTTGCAAAGCTATTTGCAATAAATGTGTGTAAAACACAATAGGCAATTACCTAGTAAGCAAATAGAATTTTAATACTACTGTGTATTTATTTTTAGTCTACCTTTGCTATAAACTATTATTATTATTATTACTTTTATTGCACTCACATTTAAAAATTAAAATATAGTACAATGCGGCGGACTTAATGCTATTAGCATTTTCTACCAGTCAACCGCAGGAGGTAAAGGAAAGTGATGGTAGGCGTGCAAAAGTAATTAAACAAATATACATACATACTTATTTATGGTGCATTAAATAAAGTTATACATTATCATATACTTACACATATAATAAGATATAATTATAATAAAATAACATATGTAATATAATATAATATTCTGAGGGGACAGCGAATTAAACAGCAAATAAATTAACTGTAAAAGTGTATTGGGTTGAAGAAGAACAATTACACACATTAAATCAAATTAAAATAATTTATTGTACTTTTAAATAATTTACTGAATATCTATATTTTATATTAACCGCTGCCTTCGGGCCGTAATGTAGTGGAGAAAAAGGCAGCGGGACAAAAAACTCCACTCTGACCATCTTTTCAAAATCATTTTAAACTTAATACATCCAAGCCTAAGATTAATATTAATAACTTTTAACTACACGTTAGGCTATAAATTGAAACACATTTAAAGAACAAATAGAACAGTTCAAACGCAATAAGTAAGCAACAATTTTGGAACGCAGTACATAACTTACTTGATAGATCAGGCTCCAAGGGCGAAGACAGCAAAAAGTCCCACTATGAAACATTGCACTGCCTTTATACCCTGCCCGAGCCCCCTACTTATGCCGGCTACACACGTAACGATATATCGTAGCGATTAAACTGCGCAAGCCGATTTGCGCAGATTTATCCATCGTGTGTATGACGAAAATCTGCAACGATTTGTCATACACACGATGGATAAATCTGCGCAAATCGGCTTGCGCAGTTTAATCGCTACGATATATCGTTACGTGTGTAGCCGGCATTACGAGTATCTCTAAACAATATGGCAACCTATCTAGCCAATGACAGAATACATCCTGTCAAACGGAAGCCTTTCTAAAAGTATTATCGATTAATCTTATTATTCATTTTAATTGTCTAATGTAGTCTTAA
Source organism: Yponomeuta plumbellus (assembly GCA_947310845.1). Lineage (NCBI taxonomy): Eukaryota > Metazoa > Arthropoda > Insecta > Lepidoptera > Yponomeutidae > Yponomeuta > Yponomeuta plumbellus. The sequence goes on from OX371203.1 coordinate 3,731,462, forward strand.
CATTATTATTTATTATTACCGATCACAATATGTCTGAATAAATTATTTCATAAGCAAAGCTAAGAATCACAAAGAGTAACACTAATTGTTTAATATTGGAAATACATAGGAACCGCTCGTAGCCTGGGCTGCCTGAGTGATCTTAAACGATCACTAATGTTAAGCAACATACGGCGCGTTCGGTCCATGGATGGGTCACCGTCTATGACTAACGCTAGTGGCATTTTTCTGAGCGATTCCGTGCTTCGCAAGGCACGTTAAGCTGTTGGTGCCGGCTGCCGTCGATAGATGGCAGTCGTTAAGCCAAGTCAGAGGCCTTAGGGCGGCTTGAAAACTTCTGACACTAAGACCAGCCACTAGTCTTACAAGCCTCCACCAATCCGGACTTGGCCCCCGTGGTGGAGTATGGCCTATACATTCCTCATGGAAGAGACCCGTGCCCCTCGGTGGGGACATAATGGGTTGATGATGATAGGAACCGGCACTTGTATCAATAGTTGTTTTTTATTAAACTATTAAATTTTATTAATAAATTAAATTGTGGATTTTCAAATGTAACAATATAAACAAGATTACATAATGGATACATTTTAAATTAAGATATCTTTTATAGCTGTAAATCATAAATTAATCAGTGATTTGACCAATATTCTGTCACGTTCGTACAACTTTACTGTCATTGTAATACAATGCATTAGAAGAACTTAGGCCCAGGATTAGCAACATACACCTTTAAGGGGATACAGTGGGTAACACTAGCGCCAACGAGGAAAAAATTTAAAAAAATACAGAACGAATTTGCAAAAAGTGCCTGTACGGCGCTTTCGTACAACTATCATTGTACTACAATGCATGAGCAGAATCTAGACCCTGTGCCTTGTAGTAACATAACATAACCTTTATTGTCATAAACATTTGTACAAGCTTATTACAGTGAAATATATGTGGGTAATTGGATAAAATCAACAATTTTAGTAATAGCAGTAAAATGACAAAACTACCCTCCGCGCTAGTTAATACTGTGTTGCGGCAAGGTGGACAACGTATAAGGGAGACATAAAAAAGATTACCTAGTTCAAATGATTTTCCTCTGCCGTAAAGATTGTTCAATCGGTCAATCGATCAACGGTTGTCAAGAAACACTCCTTCTCGCCTACGCTCGGCAAGGGAGTGGCTTTACCTTCAGAAAAAGGGTTTTACCTAATGATAGGGGAGCCGAAGAGGGGATTTCGGGAGTTACTAAAGCGCGGCAGATTAACATACAGGGAGATACCTTGTACCAGGTAAAGTACCTCCACCAAATATGAGCCCCATATATACTTAGTCTGGCCATAAATACTGTTACAATTAAAAATAAACAAAATATTACATTTGAATTTGGAATCTGTCATTTTTATATGATTGTTCATTGTGTTTTCTCATTTTGGCGCCAATATATTGTACAATATTTTGCGATATTAAAATGGATTGGGGCGATAAAGAGAACCGAATCGCTGTGATTGCCTTACACAAAGTAGGTATGGAGCCAAATGCAATTTTTAAAACTCTCCATACGCTTGGTATTAGTAAAATGTTTGTATACCGGGCTATTAATAGGTACAATAAGACCTCCTCTGTCTGTGACAGTAAAAGATCTGGCCGTCCACGTAGTGTTCGTACGAAAAAGGTGGTCAAAGCAGTAAGGGAAAGAATTCGAAGAAATCCTGTCCGAAAGCAAAAGATTTTATCTCGGGAGATGAAGATAGCACCTAGAACCATGTCGCGTATTTTAAAAGATGACTTAGGACTTGCAGCCTATAAGAGACGTACTGGTCATTTCTTAACTGATTATTTAAAAAAGAATAGGGTGGTAAAGTCGAAACAACTACTGAAGCGGTACGCAAAGGGAGGTCATAGAAAAATTTTGTTTACGGATGAGAAATTTTTTACAATTGAGCAACATTTTAACAAACAAAATGACCGTATTTATACTCACAGCTCTAAGGAAGCTTCCCAATTAGTCGACAGAGTGCAACGTGGGCATTATCCGACTTCTGTGATGGTTTGGTGGGGTGTTAGCTATGAAGGAGTGACTGAGCCATACTTTTGTGAAAAAGGTATCAAAACATCGGCGCAAGTGTATCAAGATACCATTCTTGAGAAGGTAGTGAAGCCTTTTAACAACACCATGTTCAATAACCAAGAATGGTCCTTCCAGCAAGACTCGGCGCCGGGTCATAAAGCTTGGTCTACGCAATCCTGGTTGGAAACGAACGTTTCGGACTTCATCAGAGCTGAAGACTGGCCGTCGTCTAGTCCCGGTCTTAATCCGCTGGATTATGATTTATGGTCCGTTTTAGAGAGTACGGCTCGCTCTAAGCGCCATGATAATTTGGAGTCCCTAAAACAATCCATACGATTGGCAGTGAAGAATTTTCCCATGGAAAGAGTGCGTGCTTCTATTGATATCTGGCCTCAACGTTTAAAGGACTGTATTGCACCCAATTGCAACCACTTCGAATAAGCTTTTTATATTTTAAATTGTTTTATATTTATGTATTAAACTAACAGACTGTAAAAGTAATAAATGTTATTTTCAAAAGAAAAAAAATAATTTTTGTTTGTTACAGTATTTATGGCAAGACTAGGTATGGTCGCCTGTCAAGGATAAAGGATTAGATTAGTAAAAAAAAATTGATCATCAGAAATTCTCGAGCGCGTCAGATTAAGGTAGGGTGAGTTAATTACATAAGTGTATATTCCACTAAAGTCATAAAAATGTAATAGGCCCGTTTTGACATTGTCATCGCGACGTAACTATTGATGTAACCATGCGACGTTGTACTCGATACACACGAAATCAATGGGCGTTTTTCCTTTCTTTTTTTTTCTTAGTTCCTTGAGATACACTATATGGCGCCATTCGTTTCTTCTTACGAATTTGTGATTCGTTGCAATCAATGTCAAAGTCAGTCCACAGATCACTAAACAAGAGAAGGAACCAGGGTTGCTATTCGGACGAGGTTTCGCGTAATAAAAATAAAAATTCAAACCCACAATCCATAGCACAGACTCCAAAGTATCCAAAAGCGCACTTATCACCAAACGACAACAGCATTTTTTCTTCTAGGTAACCAACCATCACAAATTCCACAGAACCATAGTATTATTTTTTGCTGTGACGTTTATTATTACGGTACGGCAGCGCCACCTAGGGATCCTTTTAAAACTAAATTTGACATAAGGAAAAACGCTCTTTCAAGTTGTATAGTATTTGATCGATTCGATCCTGTTTAGCAAAGTGTATCGGATTAAAGTACTGATTAGAAAATTTAACTGAAACTTTAATGTTGTAGATATTTTCAAATAATACAGTAAAGGTAAATTTGTCTTTAAATTAATAACATTCATTTTATAGTAGCACACTCAATCATCTTCTTCGGATGATGAGCCAAAATCGTCTGATGAGCTATCGTCACCTGTAAATACAATTACTTCATTTTCAATGATACTATCAATATTGACATCTCTGTCGTAATCCTCCTTTATAATTTTTCGAGTTTTTTCTACCACTTTTGCCCAGTCTTCTTGAGTAATTATGCACAAGCTTCTTGTAGCAATGTCATCATTTTTTTAGTGGAGAAAGGCGGCTTTGTATAGTGGCGCGCTGCGTATCCTGTGACTTGAGCACAAATCAACTCAATAGCATTATAATGACAATGATACGGCGGCGTTCTTATTACTTTGTGCCCATGCTGAAGTGCCAAGTCATCGATTTTATATTTTAGTTTCGCAGGTATATGTTCCTTAACCATTTCCAACAATTCTGCTTTCTACAATTTCATGTCAGCTTCAACACCTTGTCTTTGTAGCCATGCCACTAAATCAGCCTTTTTCTTTGTTTTAGTAGGTGCTTTATCTATTTGTACCGAATGGTAAGATGCATTGTCCATAATGATTATGCACTCTTCGGGAGATTTGTTAACAACCTAGTAAACCACTCAGTGAATTTATTTGCGTCCATTTCCTCGTGATAATCTTTTGTGCTTTTAGACTCGAACGCGAGTAAGCCATCATTCACAAAACTTCCGTATTAAAATAACAAACCTCAATATTTAATTTCTATTAAAATCGAATGAAGTTGGTGTAATTCCGTAATTTTTTTTTTACAACACTAGTATTTAAAATAGTAAAGACTGAGAACGTAAATGTTTTGAGACGTTTCGTAATTATTAGAAATTGCATGCTACTATTAAGAAAGAGTGAAAACGATGATCGTAATATATTCTATCATATTATCTAATGCGCCAAGAATAATGTATGCATTAGTAAAACACTGTACCTAATTTATTATGATTTAATTGTTACTTTCAGTTTCGTTCCAAGTTACATTCTAGGGACATTGTCAAATGTCAAAACGGGCCTATTATATTTTTACAACTTTAATCTGACAATTTTCGCGTGACGTAGAGAAGTAAGAGGGTTATATATAAACTTGTAAAAAAAACGTTATCTCCACTTTCTCGAGCGTGGCTGATTTTTTTTTAATTTTGAAGAAAATAATTCAAGGATAATGAAAAATATAAAATCTGACGATTTCCATGAGCCGAAGTAAGAAAAAATAATAAGTAAAGTTTAATGCGTGCAGCTATGGGGAGGATGAGGATGGAATCAAGCCAGAGGACGAATATGATTCTACCGATGAAGAAGATGATGGTTAAAAAATTAATATGCGCAAAAAATTTAATTTTTTATAATTATTTTCTTATAAACACAAGCATTATACTTAAACCTGTACTTTTTTATTTGCATGCTATTTCTTCAGCTTTTCAATTAATTAAGTTCAATGATTTGAAAAAATATTAATAAAAAAAAAATTTTAATTTTCAGATTAGGCGAATCGCTCTAGATAATCGTCAGATTATGAGACAGCACGTCTAGGGCATTAAGAAGAACCATATATATCTTAATCTGACGCGCTCGAGTATTTCAAAATGGCGAATTTTTTTTGCACATTCTAATAATGGCCGCGAGTTTGCGTTACATCCAAATCGTCAGATTATTATATAAGAGCTTTTTTTAGGTGCAAATAACATCCCCTTAGAAAATCTGACGCGCTCGATGAATTTTTTGTTTTTCATTTTCAACCCTTACGTACGACCACCCCCAACATTGAAACAATCAGATTAACATACGTACATTTTCAAAAATACACAGGATATCTGACGTGCTCGAGTATGTCCATGCAACAGTTTTTTTTACATTTTTGAAAATCTATAGTCGCTCCCCCACCGATGAAAAGGTATATATTACATGACATTTTTTTTCTTCTTATCATCTAAACTTCACAATCAAATAGGTCTCTATGACGCTCGAGTAAATCCCGATTTAGCATCATGGGCTCCCCTACTATAAAGGCGATTTCGATGGACTGTCCGAAATTGCCTTCTTGAAAGTATAACGAAACGTGCGGCTTTTCAAGAAATAAGGTCTGTTTTTAAATTAAACGCAAAAAAAACTGTCACGTTGACATAACAATATCAAGCCTGGCTGGCAATGTCTGAGTGTTGCTAGTACGTGAAAACCAAATAACACCATTTTACTTCCAAGTGAAAATTGTGTGTGCTACGTAGGTGTTTTTTTGGATTCTTATGAGTAATACAATTTTAATATATCACATGAGTCTTCTATTCGCGCTAAAAAAACTACTGAATAAACGTACATTTTGTAGGGGTAACACCGCGTAATTTTTTCTTTTGCATCGAATTATAAAACGGACTTTAGGTGAGTTATTAAGCATTCATGCCACTCTTACAACTCCTTCCGAGCGGAGCTAAGTAATAAATAAACAAATCGAGCGGTATTTAAATCACGCAGACTCGGAATAACCGGGCAAGACGTAACTTTGTACAACAAAATAATACGGCCGATGAAAACTCGTGAATTATTCAGTACACTCCTTTCTTTCGTGACGAAAAAAGTCGGTGATCTCTTCCCACGCTAGTGACACTTGAGGTTTGACTTAAATTTTAATTAATAATTGGTTCATGTAGGTAGTTAAGTTTTGAACGTGGATGAAATCAGAGGTTGTTATTTTTTTCTAACGTCTTTTCTAATAGACTACGTAAAATGACCTTTCTGTCTAGGATTATATATTTTCTTCAGTAGTGAATAAGTGATGAATATTTAGACTTTTTTATTAAATTGTACAATTGCACATTGACATTCAGCAAACAAAATGAAAATTGTCAACGTTGAAATAAATTTTTGATTTCTTGACATCTGAATGTGCAAATATATAGGCGTGAGTTTATGTACGTTGTTTATATGTTATTTATATACGTTGTAGGTATGTTTTTAAAAATTGCTATTTTTAGTAAGGGACAGTAGAGAAAAATAAATTCTACAGGTTCTAATATTGCTATTAGGAATAAGTTGCACCAATTCTGAAACATAATTTATGCCGCATTCTATTTGAATTTAATATGAGTTTTTTTAAGTTATATACTACTTAAGCCATATTTGATAAAGTATTACAAGTAGGTTTAGGTTATTTGGAGTAAGCGCAATAAATGGTTTATTCAATAAAATAATACCGGAGCAGAAAACTATGTTTTATCTGTTCCATCCCTTCTGTCTTATCTCAGACTGGCGTGGATCTCTTGACGCAATGACAAATTCGAGGGCGAAAAAAGTAGAATATACAAAAAAACAAGCTTTTTATAGGAGTCTTGATGAAATTTGTGCAACAAGATGATATTTTTATGGCTATTGTTTTAAGGTCGCTGTTGGATTTACGACATTAAGGCTGGAATGAAAAATGTCAATGCTATTATTACTTTGAAGTTCTTGTGGACTTATGAAATCTACTGGTATAATCTTTATAAGGTTCTATAACAAGGTTCTTACTAAGAACAAGATACTTTTATCTCTATCTTGTTTGTTGTGTGCACACATAAAACAACATAACAAAATTATTAAATTATGGGCTACCATTGCGTATTGTTGGGCAAGTATGTACCCATAGTGTGTACCTTTTTATTTTTACCTTTCTTATTATTATCACATAGGTACATTTACTCTTTGTATTTAGTCTATAATGGACTTCCTCTATACTACTTCACAAATCTTAATACTTACAAATATAGATAATGTATTTAATACTATTATTATTATTATTTATTATTAAATAAATAAATAAATAAACTCACGCCCGTTATCCCCGAAGGGGTAGGCAGAGGCACCAGTCTCTAGAACTGGACCCACGTTTTGCCGAGTTTATTAGGTCCCAAACGTGACAAGTGGCAAGCCTGTCGCCGTTATCCGGGCACAATTTATCAGCGAATGGTGTTGCTGTACAAACAAATGTACGTAACTAAAAGTCATTGGTACATGCGTGGTTCGAACTCAGATCCTCACTATCGCTATCCTCACTATTTATTATTATTATATATTTATCCTTTATTAGGTGTAGGTTTATTGTATTTTTTTTTTAATTATTTCGCAAATGCACCACGACACGCACTTCGAAGTACAATTGAGGCACTGACTGAGGGTTTATACATCTATGGTTAATACCATCAGCACAACGCTGAGTCAGTTACCTTTTGTGGAAATTTAGACACGCCACATGGTTTGGTTTTGGCTATGTTTTTTGTTTTATGTTTACATATGTTTTTTTTATCTGTTGCCCTACTTATATTATGTTACTCTTGTCTGTTTAATTTGTTCCTGTGATGTGTCTTGTTGGTATCATCATCATCATCAACCCATTATGTCCCCACCGAGGGGCACGGGTCTCTTCCCTGGGGAAGGTATAGGCCATACTCCACCACGGGGGCCAAGTCCGGATTGGTGGAGGCTTGTAAGACTAGTGGCTGGTCTTACTTGTTGGTATAATAAACGTTTTTTCTATCTTTCTTTCTTTCTATATATATTCTAAAAGCTAACCGTACCTATTTTTAGTATGGTTAAGCAACATAGGGCGTGTTTAGTGCATGGATGGGTGACCCTCTGTGACTAACGCTAGTATCATTTATCCGATCGGTTTCGTGCTTCGCAAGGCACGTTAAGCAGTTGGCCCCGGCTGCCGTCGATAGAAGGCAGACGTTCAGCCAAGACAGAGGCCTTAGGGCGGGTTGAAAACTTCTGACAGTAAGACCAGCGACTAATCTTATAAGCCTCCACCAATCTGGACTGGGCCACCGTGGTAGATTATGGCCTTTACCTTCCTCAGGGAAGAGACCCGTGCCCGTGATGATGAATTAAAACATAAGCACCACGTGCGGTAGCGGCTGCCGCTCTCGAATTGGACTTTTCAGTCACTCAAAAAAGTGTCGAAGTCCCACAGGATACTGCACTGCGTGAATCGTCCGTAACGGACGCGAAGGCCTATGATGATGATGACATAGATAATTTGGCACAATCCAATTGGTGGTATAAATGTATAATAAGATTATGGTGGAACACTGTGTCCCGAAATACAGGTTCACACCCATTTCAGCTGACAGAGTCAATTTTTCGTAATATGTCACAACCACCATAATAATTGTATTCTCTGGATGTACTTAATTTTTTTTTACGTATGTAATGGTAATATGGTGTGGTGAGAAATAAATTTTTTTTTCATCGGCAAGCTACCACCCTGTTGGTGTTTATCGTCCTTAAATTAGCCGTCTCCTTCATTCTTACTTTCCTTGAGTCACTTCTCATTGTTGGTTTTTTTTTCAATTTATTTTTATATTATAAGTTAATACAAGGTTAGAAAAGCTACTTCTACCTTGCGTTATTACAAAATAAATTATATAGTCACCCACCCTAGATTTACCTTTTGTTGTTACTTTACATGACTTGTTATCCATTGAACCTTTTGGTTCAGTGGACAATTGTACTAGTAATTATAATTGAACGACAGTTCGAAAATTTAAGTGTTGAAAATAGTTTTGTTCATGTGCTCCATTTTTTATTAATATCTCAATTAAAATTATACAGCAAAATACGTTGAGAGCAATTACGTCGACCATGTCGAAAAGCTTGCTCGCTTGAAGCAAAGTTAAGAATCGCAACAATTTCTGTTTCAACAGGTCGCGAACCATTTATGTAAAAAGCGTTGAGCACCATGAATTATATGACACAAAGGTCTCCGACGAAAGTAACATAATAAGCCACGAATCGTAAACAATTACAATTGGAAATTCTGACGTGCTGTAGATTGATTTAAATTATCACATAACTTAACTACAAATTCGCCACGGAAATAAAATGGTTCGTCCCAAAGTAGCTGCAGCATTTTCGCAATGCTGCAGGAAGTGCGTCGCAGCGCGAGGGACACAAAGTAAACGAGGCATCAAACCGCGTTCGCGGTGGTAAATAATTCGGCGGGCGCACGGAAATGGGCGCGGAGATTTTTACGAGCCCTCGCGGTGTACTGGGCGAATGAAAAACGCGTCGAATGGTCGTTTACGCCGTGCGCTAAAGGCCTTTTTGCTCCAGGAATGATTAGACGGCTTAGAGCTTATGAAACACGGTTCTAACTGCCTGTCTGCGGCTTCGGTCCTGGAAGACTATCTGACGGTAACGAAACCTTAAGTAGTTGTAGTAGGAAAACAAAAACAAATCGAGAATTCGATCTATTGCTTGCTCATATTAATAGTTTTTTTTTATTTATTTTACAAAACAAAACCTTATTCAATTTTTACACAATTACGCCAAACTGCAAAGCAGTTTGTTGGCGAAGCGCTCTATCTCTATTTATAACTAACTTATTAAATACGTATTATTTGTATACATCAACAACTTAATACATATTAATGATTCGTTTCAAGTAGGTACATAGGTGTAGGTTAGCTAGTTTTATTTTATCATTAGTTCTTTAAGTTTATATTTAAGTGTGGCTTTATATACTTTGGTTTTATCAAGCAAAAGAGGGTAGCTATTACAAATTCTAGGTGTCAAATAATCAAATATTTTTTTCTAAAAAAATAAAAATTTCATAAATAAATTGTTTAAAGCAACACTTTACAAGATAAAGGATGTCAAGTTTAGGTTTGGCCTCAGTCTGGGTGTTTTTCCATGCTTGTAATGTCCTTGCCTGGTTACCATAGCACGGGGTATCCTAGTTTGGGACCAGGTCAAGTGATAGTATCGTGTGGAAGTTATTATTATTTTAGATATTTGTGGTAGCGGAAATTTCTTTTTTTTTATCACGATGTTAATTTTAAAACTTTGATCTATTAATTTTGTCAATAACATCTTTTATCTCATATCACTTTCACTTTCTATTCTGTAAGTGCATTATAGTACGATAACAGATACACGGTCTGGTCGCGTGATTAGTTTTTCATAGGCTAAGTGCACCTAGACTTAAAGCGGCAATGAAACTAATTCGCCACGTCCATGGGGTTATCATTGTACTACAATGCAAAAGATAAATCTAGGTAGGTACTGGTTGCAAACTAGTTCCTGCGCAATGGTAACCAACCAACGTCACACACAAGTAATACATCCAGACTGAGACAATTTGTACGAATTGCGTATAGCAACTACAAGTAGGAATGAAACCTGCGACCTTTTTATTTATTTATTTTATTTTATTTTTATACCTTAGGGATATCAACAGCGAACTTAATTAATGAGAATACTGATTCTAAAATACTACAAATGAGCATTTCTCCAGAAGAGGCAAAAATGGCTGACTTCGGTGGTCGTGTTTTTTTCGTCTTTCGGGAATTTTATTGATTGTTTTGGATAAAGGGTTAAAAACTGTAAAACGTGATATATTTTGGGTACCCAGATTCTCGGTTATATAACGAAATATTTAAATCACCGAAATCAGACTACACCGAAATCAGAAAACTGTACACCGGAATCAGACTACCAGCACCGAAATCAGATTGTTAGCATCGACATCATACAATAATTCACTGGAATCAGAAAATGACCAGAGAATCATTTAACGTGCCAAAGTCACAATTTGATACCAGTCATTGCACCTAACAGCCAATTAAAAGTATAGGAAGTTTTCGAGTGTGATTTTAGAGATTTAAGTATTTATATAGCTAGCTTTCCTAGCCTCAACCTAGTGGGCCATCTAGGTATGCACATTGTGGTGAACTGTTGTGTCGCGATTTAGCGATAGTTAGCGAGTTTCCAACAATCAATATTTATTAGTTGTGTGTGCCTCCTCGTCACTAGATGTTGTTACCAAACCCCAATTATCATCCCCAAAATTTTATTGCACCATTTAAACACAACCAAATACTGTTGATGAAAGAACAAAATATAACTAGCTGTATTTTATTTGGGAAAAGTAAATAAACTAAGCTGTGTCTCGGTTCCTCCTAACTTCCATTCGAAAACCTCTCGACAAAAAAACAATTCAGATTATAGTATCGATCGTGAGCACATGTACGGAACCTGGTCCGTTACACAACCTCTTGTCAAAGAGAATAGAATGGTAGGTAGAGTAGGTTGATGTAGAGCCTACTGTACATACCTACATAAACGTACACACCGACTGACCACAAACTATAAGAAAACTACTCGTATGTTAAAGAAATGTACACGCACTTTCTTTCTTGTAGGTACTTTAAACTTGCCATTGTTGACACATTCACATAATTCACAAACACAGACATAATAAACACACACATGCACATGAAAAAATGTACACACGAATAGGTACACATGATTCACATTTACAAGTTACAATAGGCACGTAGTTGCTGCTGCAGCAGTTTTTAATCTGACTGAAATCAATTATGACAGAAACAACCTATTTTTGTAGATGCTGCTGCAGCAGTTTTTAATCTGACTGAAATCAAATATGACAGAAACAACATATTTTTGTCGTTATTATTAACAGTAAAGAAAATATCTACACGTGTAATACTATTCGTAGGTTTCCACACGATGTTTACTTTCACAGTTAGCGATTACTTTTCCAAAAAAACAAACGCCCATATCCTACTTGAAACTTAGAAGTAAGGAATCTGACCTCGGTTCTCTAAGGTCGAACGAAATACACCGAAATCAGGCAAATTTGACTTCGGTGGCAGTTTTTCTGACTTTGGTACTCAAAAAGCCTCCGGAATCAAGCACACCGAAATCAGAAAAGATAGTTTTTCCAAGTTCACTGTTATACAACACCACGTATCAACCCCAGCTCAAGGCACTAGAAAGTAGTTACTGAGATAAATTATGCAGTAGGCACTAGATTTTACAGTCAATAAGTATTCTTCCTAATAACACCTCCACCGAAGTCAAAGTGTGCCCTGGATCAAATCTGAAGAATGAATTACTTACCCTGATATTTCCCAAGACTTTCATTCAATCACCCGTACGTTGACCCCGGGCGCTGCAGGGTGACTGACATAATGGCTCGTCCACACCGTAAATTGTTAGAGTAATCTACGACCGAAGAAACGCTTGGTTCATAAGTGGCACCGAATTCAGGCACAACCAAGGGACACTCAAACATCTTGCTATTGTAGGCGAAATATTGATTAGATTCTTATGATATTTAAATGAGAGGTACTTTAACTATCTGACAATATGTGAACATAAATAGATTCCCGGAAAACAGTCTGAGTTTTATAGAAATAATTATAAACTGTCAAGTTTTGGGTTGGGGACGAGCCACCGAAGGTCATTTTCAGCCATTTCAGATTTTTTATCTGTGAGTTGCAAACGGTTTACAGCAAAGTTTGCATGTTCTCCAGGTAGGCGAGAACCTAGAGGATACTGTAGTATTTTTTACAGGGGTATATTTTGATAATCTGGACATGTTATGCGCCGGGCCGTCAAATTCGGACCCCGTGGAGAAATGCCCAAATAGGGCCAATAACAGATAATCACATTTATATATTAAATAAAAGCGAAAAGCCAACGTAAAAGCTAAACAAAATTATACGCTGAAATTGCTGCGGTTGTCGGTGTTAACCGCTTCACCAACGAAGCAGTGAAACAAGAACAATCTTAGCAGCAAAACCGCTTTTTCGCCCTTCGAGTTATATAAAACAAGGTTTCATTTAGACTTTATTACGCACGAGGACTAACACTAACGTACAAATATTTAGCCAGACCTACCGGAGCTGCGGTCAAAAAGGGCAAACTATAGCCCCAGACCAAGAGAAAACAATAATACGTGGTTGTGGACAGTCTACACTCGAGAAATATTTGTGATGCGAAAGCCTCGGTTGTTTGACGACCGCTGTGGCGAAGCGGTTAGCGCATCTGCCTACCATGCGAGAGGTCCTGGGTTCGAATCCCGGCTGATGACAAAAACCCCAGGTCTTGGGTGTTTAGGTCGTCAATGTCAGTTGTAACTCTCTAACTATATTTTCTTCTTTTATCGGAAAAGAAAAAACAGACAAAAAAAGAAACAGGTTTACAATATAAACCTCCAAGACCTGTTTTTTCTGAGGTTCTGAGTTATGGCTGCTTTGCTCTACTCTAAGATATATAAATGAACTGCGCCTGACCTATAGTTACAGAGGTACAGCCGACATTGACCGAAGGACGACCCAGAATCGCCATATTTGTGATGACGCTGTTTCTGGTTCCCACGGCACAGGGTATCCTAGTGTAGGGCCAGAAGCAATGTTCGTGCCGCTATCTAAATGTTTATTTTTATACAATTGGTAATTAAATTGCATTTCTTTAGATCATTACGTTCATTATCATCATCATCAGCCATTTGACGCTCACTGCAGGACATAGGGCTCCTTTGCAAAAGCTTTCGTTGAGCCACGTACATTTTGAAATTGCAAAAATAGTTTTCAACTTCTCAGGGCTAGAACATTTTTCTCTCACAGCTAAATTTGTTTTTGACACAGTAATATTTGAAGTTTATCACGGTTTTCAAAGAATAAAACATGCTTATACAGGGTGTTGATTTGTACAGTTTACTCCGACTCAGGGTTGGTTATTTACATGATACTGAAACAAAAAAAATATATAAAAAAAATATATTTTTATTGAAAATCACCTAAAATCCCCGGTTTTGTGGGGCCGGAGGCGAGCGCGCGGGCGCACTCTCCAGCCCCTCCCTGCGTAACCCCCGCCGGACCCGTCAAGTGCAAACGATAGAAGCTAAGCCATATAAATTTGTGATTTTTAGGTGATTTCACTAAAAAAAATATTTTTTTACATTATTTTTTTTGCTTCAGTATCATGTAAATAACCATCCCTGAGTCGGAGTCAACTGTACAAATCAACGTCCTGTATAACTGTGGTATGTATCATTTTCAAAATTCGATTCAAAGTGCCGTTGCAGACCTACCCGCCGGCGGGTCTCCGAGGTCTGAGGGAATGCGCCGTAGCTTACACTCAGGGTTTGAGGGATTAAGGGCCGATGTCTGAATTGAGAGTTTACACTAAGTAAATACTCAAGTATCGTTCTGTCACGCTCTGTTTTGAGAACTTTGACGAGACAGCACTACAGTTAAGTAGTTGCTTAGCGTAAATTCTCAATTCAGAAATCGGCCCTAAGCCGCCGCAAATTCATGCTGAGCCCAGCAAATATACAGGGATACTTTTTCACCGGTACAATTAATTTTACCATAATCATTGGTATCTTTGTTTTTTTTGTACCAAAGGGGTAGTAACAAAAAATGTTGGTATTTGTATTTTGGACTTAGTATTACGTATGTTGATTTATTGTACTGGTGAAAAATATTCCTGTATAGGTAACATTGTTTCCGTTATTTTTTTGGTTATAGTAGTAATACTCGTTTGGCACCATCCTCGCGTCATCACGCGTCATTGTAGGGTAACGAGGGTAACCATAAAAATTTACATACAGGCACATACCTACATTACTTATTTCTTAATTAACACCTTGGCTGTGGCCAGTAAAATCATGGACCTTCATCTGATGCGGCGACCGGGTCAAAATACGCCTCTAACGATATTTCCGCCAGTGCGTAATAGGTATTTATTGACCCACCAGCACTACGATAGGTTAAAACGCTATAGCTTTGCGAAAACACAAGCTGAAATATACATATATTTGTCTCTGTCGCACTCTTACAAATGAGGCATATAGAATCAAAGGCTGCTAAGTGCCATACTTTGCAAATATGAGTCACCTAGTGTATTTCGAGTTTAAACTATGCATTTTTTCAATTTAGTAACAACATCAGCAAAAGACCACTTAAAACCTCATACAAATCTCATATTGGGTTCAAAGGCTGCTAAGTTGCTGCCGCGTTGGAATCAAATGCGGCAAAGTTGCTTGTGGTACTTTGCAGCCTTTGATTCTATATGCCTCAAATACCTGAGATAATTGTTCCGCACAGGCGAGAGGGACACAGTTTTTTTCAACCGCACCAGCTGAAATACTGATATAGGCCTGTTCCGCAGTGAAGGTGTTAAACTAAAAAAACTTCAATCTAAATGTCTCGCGAAGACGCGAGCGTAGCTAGTATTCAATAAACCTACACAAAAGAGATATAGGTACTTTTGAATAGCGGCAATCAATCTCGGATCGTAAGGAAAACTTTTCCCAATCGGATCGAATTGTCCAAAACTTTCCTGCGAGACAGACAGTAGGTAGCTCGAAAGCCGTGTATAAGCAATCTGCCTGTGACTTTTATAGCTCTTCCTCTTTCTTGTTTGCTTCCGACGACAGGGATGGCAATAATGTTTTGGGCACAAACTTATTAAGGACTTGTTGTTTTCCTTAATAATAATATTGGTAATATTTCATAAGAAACGTGCTTAGATTGTTCTCTATGTATCGACTTTTGTTTATTACCTCTGAAGCTAATCAAAATGCCTTATTATTCTTTTGTTACAGGATATTTTTTCAAGATAAAAGAAAAGACGCAATTTGAAACAATACCTCAACTTTCTCGGAAACCATTTGAGTGTGTAAACAAAAAAATTACAATAAAAATTCAATTTCCGATCCGATACTATTTAAATTAAGAAAGAAAAGGAAAGCCGACATCGATCTGGCAATCTTTATTTTCGTCAGCCGGTTGCCTTGAAGGAAAAAAAGTGATTTCAAATTTGGAACTTGGTGTAGGGTGACTACCTACTCAAGATTTCACTTACAACATGTATAGTACGGCCAATTTAGACATTTGAAGTTACATAATCGTTATATCTCTGAAACAGTGACTCGTAGGAAAAAAGTATTTGCACATTTTTTATAGTTAATTTTATAATCTACAATTTTGATCTGAGGTTGTTTATGATAAAACTTACCGTTTTGCTGAAAATCGCAATAACATCATATTTTTTACCTTTCACCTTGAATAGATTTTTTTCCATACAGGGGAAAAATGGGGAACTTTCAAATTTAATTTATAATTATATATTAAACAATCTCACCAATTTTCAGCTTGTTATAAATTTATGTAACTTTATATTTTTTTTTGGTCTAATTTTACCGGACTAGTATGGATTTCTAGAAAAAATATCTTCCTTGACAAAAAACTGGTAGGCACCCGACTTTTATTGTTCTACTAGCTGATCCGGCAAACGTTGTTTTGCCAAAAAGGGGTATGAAAAATAGATAATAAACTATTCTCAAACCTACCGAATACACATATAAAATTTCATCAAAATCGGTGATGCCATTTCGGAGGAGTATGTGTACAAACACTGTGACACGAGATTTTTATATAGAAAGAAACTAATAATGTTTAGTACGTAAGTAGATTAAAGTTTCGAAAAGTAATTTAATTCGTGGCAAGGTAGAGATGATTGCTGATTATTTGAACAGAATATATATCTGGGGACGGTGTAGGGCATTGCCTACCATTTTATTTGGCGCCAACTTATTACAAAAGAGGGGGAATTATTTTCTGTCGAACCAATCGAGATATTCATTGTTTTTTTTGTTTTTGTCTTGGTTTTGTTCTTTTTAGCCAATAATTAATAATAATTGTTTTTCGGAAAGACCTAAGCAGAAACGTAATCTTGTAACTAAAGTTACGATTATAACTTAACATGAAACAGTTAATAGTTTTTTCATAATTTCGAAGTTTTCTACATAATTTAATTTTAGAATAGAACCCTCCCCTCCAGTTTCAATATATTTATTTATTTTTATACGATATAAAAATGTATCAAACTCATAAAGATGTACCTTTGTTCTTATTTTTTAATTTTATATGTCATCGTTATTATTGAAAATAGGTATTCGTGTTCACAAATAAAAACTAATACTAACATACTTTTAAATTGTTAGTTGTGGCTAGTGCCGTTTTGATTCCCTTTATGACTGTAGTACATAACAATAATATGTGTAAATAAAATACCAGTATTACAAATAGATACCGTCAATGTACGTAGTTTAAGATGTAGTGGATAACGAAATAAAGAATTTTGTATTTGTATTTGTATTTGTATTTTACTTTAATTGATTTTGCGGAGTGAATCTTCTGTACCTGTACTATTATGTATTCTGTGGTACAGGGAGCCAATTCTGACTTCATTAGCAAATAATACGTATACGACTCTAAGGCGTATGACTTGAATTCTACATAAAGTCGAACGACACCCAAATTCTGTGAACACCTTGCGACATTGAATTCGAATGAAAAAAGAAATGTCTAACGACTAAAACAGTAATCTGTGAATCCTACGTTCCATTTTCTCGATTGTAAATTGAAAGTTAGTCGAATCTTAAAACATTTACAATTTCACTTTTAAATTGATACATTTTGCGGCAAATTATTACTTTGAGTGTTATTTTATAAACTAAGAAACTGTTTAGGTACAAAACATACGTTATTTAAAAGTTTAATACACTTAACTCTTAAAATTTACATCTGAAACTTTACTTAGGTATAACGAAACGTCAATTAATCAATCGATTGATGAAATCAATCACAGCGCGAATCCGACCCGAGTAGGGTTTTTGAGCCTACTGCACTTAAGTGGATTTGCGCTGTAATCGATTTTATCGCATTTTGGAATACGCCCACCTTCAACTATCAATGAATGCGTTCAAATTTCATATGCCTTTTGCGAGTCGCATGGTAATTACCATGCGACAAGATGACACTTCAAAGCGAACAAAAATTATTAGCAAATTTGAGTAAACGACTTTGTGAGAATACATGAAACTGATTTTTATGCGACAAATGTCTAATCCTTCAAATGTTTGGCGTCTACGCTTTCAATTCGAATGGGCGAGAATCGGCCTCCAGGTTTGCAGCTCCGGTAATAGGCCAGGGGTTAGAGCCCGACGCCAGAATCCCGATAGCGGAAATGAGTACGTTACTGCCTGGGTTAAATAATTAAAGCTTAAGCTTGACTACAGTATAGTCGATCGACCGTTCAATGCGGTCCCGGTAAAATTATGAGCACGGCAGAGACTGACGGTGACGGGTGCAATCATAGTTCAGTCATTATAGATTTTGACCCGTGAATAATCAGTTCTTGGATTTTTTTTTGTAGGTCCCTCGGGGGTCACTGGGAGTGTAAATTCAAAAAGTAGACTGAATCAGGCTCCTGTGTATGTTCGAGAAATTTTTTTATTTTTTTTTCAAAAAAATGGTTCTTCTTGGATAACTCAGGCATTTTTGATTTTACAGTAAAACCGTGAGGACGAAAAATATAGGGAAGATTCTCTACAATTTTTCTTCTAGGATCGATATTTTCAATCTAATTTCGAGGAGCCTGATTCAGTCTACTTTTTCAATTGACACTCCCAGTGACCCTCCCGAGGGACCAATGAAAAAAATACAAGAACTGATTGTTCACGGGTTCCGTTTTTTTGTATATAATGACTGGACTATCAGTTGTGAGGCAGGTTTGGCGCGACATAGTGTCAATGTTGAAACTCAAAGTTTCAATTCACCCAATCTGCGGCTTATATTATTTACGACAAATTTTTTGCTCAAGGCCATAAACGGAATTAAGCGCCTTACCTATAGTTTTAATGGGCTGATCGGCTCAACGTAATAATAAACATAAACATTTACATACAGGCCCCACACTTGGATACCCTGTATCGTAGGAACCAGAAACAGCAAGGTCACAAACATGTAAACATCCAAGACCTGTATAGTTACAGAGTTACAGCCGACATTAACCCAAGGACGTCCTGTACGACCGACACATCCAAACCCTGGATTTTTGTCCTCAGCCGGAATTCGAACCCGCGACCTCTCGCGTGGTAGGCAGATGCGCTAACCGCTGCGTCACAGAGGTCGTCACGACAAAACAATGGTTTTTATTTGTTCTTTTCAAGATCATACCGCTTAAACCTTAGCACAGACTGAACGGTTAATTAATAGATTCAGCCGCATTGGAGGTTCGTAACACACTCTACGATGGAGCGAAACCATCCAGTTTTATTGTCAAACAAAACACAGACAATTATATAAATGTCGCCTCTTAACTGTGCGCCCGCGACCGAACAATCGGGACAATGGGCAGGACTAATGGAATATACCGGGGGCAGGTAGGTATTCAGGTTATCAGCCTTTGGGAGGGGTTTTAGATGGGCCGAGGCGTCCCCCGCGCCGCCGGTTGAGGGAGGGTCACGGACGGCAGGTTGAGGGACCTGCCGTCTGTAATGTAACGTGCACCAAATCCTGGACGATTTCAGTCATCTAATTGTCACGGTCCACATAAATCCTTCGCGCGAACGTTTAGCAGGATTTAGTGAGCATAATGTGCATGAAAATATGAATTTGTTGTGTTAAAAATATGTGTCTATTACAATTTACAGATTGTAAGATCTATTTGCTACATATTACAAAGAACAATATGTTTGGGAGTACACGGCGATTTATAAAAAATATTTAAATAAAAGCCAAATAAAAGCAACGTGCTGGACAGAGTAATGGTGTAATAATGTAAAATATTCACAGATTAGAAAATAAAGAAAACACAAACTCTTTACTTAGACCAAGGAGTTTTAAGACTCCTTGCGAAAACTAACTTAACCTAATGGTGCGCTTCGTTGTAACGCGTTATAGCGTATTACGCCTAAACATGCCCCCGGGCGTTGAAAGCATCGCTTTCAACCAGAATCTTGTGAAGACACCGGCAGTGGACAAATCCTGTTAAGAGCTCTTCATATCGTTCCCGTGGAAGTCTTGATGTCGGCAACGCGACCTACTTCATCGGCACCGGGGAGAACTGCGACGATTCTTCCAAGCCTCCATTTTAACGGGGGAAGATTGTCTTCTTTCACCACAACCAATGTATTCAGCTTTAAGCCATCATGGCGAGTTCGCCATTTTATACGTTACTGTAATTCTGAAACGTACCCACTCCTTACTCCAACGATCCCAAAAATGTTGGCGAAGCTGCTCAATACGTTGAAATCTCGTTAAAAGAGGAGCAGAATGGTACTGGTACTCTGGTTGTGGTAACGAAGTCAGGGGACGTCCAATCAGGAGATGACCCGGCGTTAAAGGCATGAAATCGGCGGGATCTGATGAAAGCGGTGTGAGCGGCCGAGAGTTCAGAATTGCTTCAATTTGAGTTAACGTGGTGTTCAGCTCCTCATAAGTAAGATTACAATTTCCCAACACTCTAAGCAAATGATGTTTGGTCGATTTCACTGCCTGCCAGAGACCACCGAAGTGAGGGGTATATGCCGGAATAAAATGAAAATTAATGTTTTCATTGGCCATATTTTCACTCACAGAATTGCCCTTTAAGAATCCAAATAAGTCTTTGCACGCACCAACAAATGAAGTTCCATTATTGGAATATAAATGAAGTGGTTTGCCTCTCCGAAACAAACCTGCGTAGTGCCAGCAGAAACTGATTGCTCGTTAAGTTTCCCAACTCCAAATGAATCGTTTTGGTTGTGATAGAATGAAAATGCAAACATAAACCTTAACTAGCAGACACCCGCGACCTTGACGACTGGCACTTAGAATGGGACCCGCGTAATCAAGCCCTATGGTTTCAAAAGGAAATCCACCTGGAATAAGCCGCCGCTGTGGCAAGTTGCCTATCAGAGGCGTCGAGATCTTGCCCTTCATACAACGGCACAGCACAACTTGTAATAACAGGCCTTTGCAAGATTTCGATCCCCTATGGGCCAATATTTTTCCTTAATACAAGCCAATGGTAGCTGGGGTCCAGCATGCATCAATCTTTGTGCTCATATGGTCAAATAAAAGTTTCGTGAATATATGAGTGGACTGTAATAATATAGGGTGGTAAGTTATAGCATGTAAAATGTAATATTTCTATTACATCTAAATAGACATTAAATTTTAAGAGTATAATTTTAAGAGACTCTTTAGGTATATTCTTTTTATGTAGCAGGAATTTATGCTCTAGGAAAGAGTCGCCTTGGCACTTTGAAACAATTAAATGTAACGCGTTTCTTAATTCTTCATTCGTAAGGAATTTAGATGATATTAGACCTTGCTTCTTACAACATCTAATAAACCGTAACACGTAAGCTACGGAACGGATAAATCGTATAAGTAATTTGAGAAACGACTAAAATCGATGAACTCATCGATGCTAGGCTCACTGACTACTGGTGTCATTCAACAATGATGTAGAATTGCTGCTTGAAATAGGACCAGAGACTATCCATCCTAACCGAGTTTCCTGCAGTATAGGCTTATGACTGCCAAGCTTAATTTTCTGTGTCCCCAACAGATCCCAAAAGAAATCAGCCCCGATCAATAAGTCAATTTCAGCAGGCTTATAAAATGTGGGGTCAGCCAAGCATATATGAGAAGGAAGCTCAAGTTCAGATAGGTTCACCTAACGACTTGAGACCTTACTGGTTATTGATGGCAAAATAAAACAATGAAGATCAGTATTAAAACTGTCATCCAATAATTTTAAGTGTACTTGACATCTTTTGCCTACGTGAGAAGTCACGCTATTGATACCCAAAATGGACCTATCTGTCTCGACAGCCTCTAAATGCAAACGTTGTTGCATTTTCTCTGTCATAAAGCTTGAAGTACTGCCACTATCTAAAACTGCGCGGGCAACATATTCAATGTTATTGCAATCCAGCACTTTAATCAATGCAGTCGATAGTAGTACCTACGTCATGTTGCTGTGTACAATGATCGACGCTCGCAGATAATGATACATTCTTTACGCCGGTAGCTGTATTTAAATCGCATGACGTCACGGGAGACACAGTCGCATCCCTATTTTCAGGGCGCGCGTTCAAACCTACCTTCAGCTTAGCAACGTGAACCAATGTATTTTTATCCTTGGTGATTTTAACGCCCATCCCGGTGAGCTTTTCAACAAGGAGCTTCTGAAGTTCTCGAAGGAACAGGACTGGGTATGTGCAGACTATAATAAATTACAGTTAGCGGCGGACACGTTTACTTTTATTAGTGAAGCCCATGGGAGTAAAAGGTGGTTGGACCACTGTATAGTTTCACAGGCTGCCTGGAAATGTGTAACGGACATTAACATTAAAGACGATTTGTATTGGTCGGACCACTTTCCATTAGTTATTAAATGCAATTTAGACGTTGTAAGTCGTAAGATGATATTAAAAGATCGTGCTTGTAATAAGGTACATTGGGGTGAAAGATGCGCGAAACAAATTAGCCTTTACGAAAATTTATGTAATTCTAAATTAAGAACTATCGACCTAGACAGTGAATTTTACACGTGTGGAGGAAAACACTGTTCTCTGCAACACCATAAAAATGTGATAAATAAATTGTATACAAATATTGTGAACGTATTAAGTGAGGCCGCTAGTTCTACTTACGAAAAAAGTAAGGGAGAGCGAAAAAGGGTTCTTAGCGGCTGGAATAAGCACGTCAGCGAGGCGCACAGGAATGCTAGACTTAAGTTTGAGACATGGGCATGGTATGGCAAGCCACCGGTTGGTCCCATTTTTAATGACATGAAGGATGCTCGTAAAATATTTAAAGGAAAGCTTGAATGGTGCCAAAACCATCAAGAACAAATAAAAATGGATTTGTTGGCAACTCATCATTCTAACTCCGACTTCAGAAAGTTTTGGAAATGTACAAATAGGCTTAATCATAGAGCTGGCATTCCGGTAAGTGTCGATGGTGTCTCGGATCCGGCTGATAGTATAGCTAATGTTTTTAAAAAACATTTTTCTGTAAAATCACCCTTGGGACCGGCATGCCGGGATTTCAATGCTGAGACAGTGGAATTGACAACGGTAATTCTTGCGAAGGATGTCAGACTTGCAATAAAAAGAATGACCAGGGGCAGATCGCCTGGGTGTAATGGACTCAGCATTGAACACCTTAAGCATGCTGGCTACCACCTTCCTAGAGTACTTGCCTTGCTTTTTAACTTGTGTTTGAGCCATTCGTACCTGCCACGGGACATGATGGAAACTCTGGTGGTGCCCATTAGTAAAAGTAAGACTGGAGATGTGGCTGATAAATCTAACTACAGACCCATTTCGCTCGCTAATGTCATGGCGAAAGTGCTTGACAGTGTGCTCAACTCTTATCTAAATAAGCATGTTACGATACATGACGCTCAGTTCGGGTTCCGCCCAGGATTGTCGACGGAAACTGCTATCTTCAGCTTGAAGCACACTGTCAAGTACTACACAGATAGACAAACACCTATATATGCAGCCTTTTTGGATCTCTCGAAGGCTTTCGATCTCGTGTCATACGACATATTATGGCGAAAACTTAAAGAAACAGTTCTGCCGCCTGAGTTAACATCTCTGTTAAGATACTGGTACCTTCATCAGGAGAACCGTGTGAGGTGGGCAGGAGAGTTGTCAGAGTCATGCATACTGGAGTGTGGGGTTAGGCAGGGGGGGTTAAGCACGCCGTTACTCTTCAATCTATATGCGAATGCGCTGATCGAGCAGCTTAGTGGTATGCATGTCGGCTGCTTTGTAGACGGAATCTGCGTTAACAATTTAAGTTATGCAGACGACATGGTGCTGCTGGCTCCTTCGGTCTGCGCACTTTGAAAACTCATTGCAGTCTGTGAGTCCTACGCTGGGTCGCATGGCTTAATATACAATGCCAAGAAATCTGAATTCATGGTCTTTAAGTCGCGTGGCAATGTCCATCCGTGATACCACCTATTTTGCTAAATGGGACTCCACTCAAAAGGGTTCTACAGTTTAAGTACCTTGGGCACATGGTAACGGAAGACCTCAAAGACGATGCAGACATGGAGAGGGAACGCAGGGCGTTGTCGGTGAGAGCTAACATGTTATATCGCGATTCTCTCGGTGTACCGATACAGTGAAAACTACTCTGTTCAAAGGATTTTGCACATCACTCTACTCGGGGGTCTGTGGTTTACGTACACTCAAAAAGCCTACAACGCCCTGCGGGTCCAATTTAACAATGCGTTCAGGATTCTGTTGCGGTTGCCGCGCTTCTGCAGCGCCTCAACAATGTTTGCCGAGGCCCGAGTAGATGGTTTTGACGCCATCTGGCGAAAAAAGTCAGCATCATTACTAAGCAGAATGAGCGGGAGTGGCAATAGCATTCTGAACGCGACTGCATCACGGCTGGATAATCCACTGATATGGATTCTAATTGAACGTACAAAGTCACTGCTAGATATTAAATACTAACAATAGGCTAAGTTTTATAATTATGGCTACTAACAAACATTGGACCATGTTGTCTGTAAACAAAAGAAAATAAATAAAAAATAAATAAATTGTGTCGGCGCTTGCATAGCTTGCATCCCGGTTTTTTGCAGTGATTTGCGTAGTGACCTACTTTAAAACAATTATAGCAAATCTTGTAACTCGGAAGTAATTTCAATCGAGCCTCGTTACTAAATGCAAGAAACTGTGGACAGTTTGCTAAGCCGTGGTCACCACTGCATTTCGGACAAGCATGTTTCAGTGACTCAGTGGTGCCATTGTGTACGTGTTGTACTGAAACCATGGACTTTAACTTAGGGGTTGGTTTGATTGGTATGTGTGTGTTACGTGTCTGTATGTTACGTGACATCTCTAGTGTTTCAATCAAGTCAGCTCGGCCACGCACAAATCGGAGAAATAAGTCGAATGTGATAGATTGAAAGAAACCTTGTCACTACCTACTGACACAAATGAGTCAATTTTAGTTTTATTAAAATCGCTCAATAAATTCTGGGCCTTAGCGAGCGATTTGTAATATAAGGAATCGAAATTTGTGCGCTCAATAACCTGTGCATCTATACTCTCGGCTAGGCATTCCAGCTTGACCTGAACCTCATCAAATTGGTCGTACATTGACTCAAGCTTACCCAAACGCAATTGCAATTCCGTCGCATCAATTTCCTTTAGAGGTATTGCGAGCGAATCTAGGTAATTGTTGAAAACTGTTAAACGGCCCTTGAAACTGGCTCGTTTTCGAATCAAATCCCTTTCTTCACCAGGTTTTTGTTCCTTGGCCATTCTGGGGGACAAAAGCGTACGACCTGGAATGTATACAATGACACAGATAACTAAAACTTAGTTTAGCTTATGTATTTACCAAGATATTTTTAACGCAAGTAGGCACAATGTTAACAGAAATATGTAAGCACTAAATTTCTTGCTTTAAAACCTATAATTGAATAAATAGGTTCTGAAACTATCTTACTTATTATTAAGTTTAAGTGACAAAAATATTGTCTTATTATTACGATATATTGGTGAAGTTTACTAACAAACCTTTTGTGTAAACAAAGCTAAGAAAGAAAGCTGGGCTGAGATGACAATAAGATCTTTCGTCTAACTTTAACTAGACACTAATACCTTAATTAGAGTGTTGGGTGACGATAAACCATGAAAAATTGCCCCTAAACACCAATAATATCTTGAAATTACTCCATGCCCACGCTGCCGCTTAGGTCACTCATCGCCGCGTATACTTGTCTCCAAATAAACTCCGCTATGTTCTAATATGGTGATTTGAATTCTGGTTCTTGCAATTTATAAACATCCGGCGATGATCCAGGACCATGTTCGGGATTGCACGGCGATTTGTAAAAAATATTTAATTAAAAGCCAAATAAAAGCAACGTGCTGGACAGAGTAAATATTAATGATTTCCATGGCCTACTCCCAGCCCACTCGTTTGTAACTCGTGAAAATAATTGCCTTGACCACGTCATGTTAAAAAGCAATAAGAACTCTACCACCTTGGTATTGGACTCCTTCATAACAGACCACGCTCCAATACTTTTCTGCATTGACTATACGGGCAATGCCAAAAAACCAAAAGCTTGTTCTGTAAAAATTAACTTTTTAGATGTTGTCCAAGACCTAGGAAAAATAGAACTCTCAGCTATATTAAATTCCACTGATCCTGAGTCGACTGCGAATTTTCTTATTACAACTATTTCTGACACAATTGCTAAGCATACAAAAACAATACCAATATCTCAAAGGAAAAGAATAATTAAGCCTTGGATAACGCCCGGCCTTCTCAAATGCATCAGAAACCGTGATAGACTGCATAAAAATTCGAAAAAGGCTCCTGAAAATTTTATATTAAAAATAACATACACACGCTACAGAAATTATTGCAATAACTTACTGAAAAAAATAAAACGGGTCTATGAACAAAATGAACTTGAAAGGGCTAGGAATAACCCCAAAGATACTTATTCAGAAATTAACATAATTAAAAAAATTGCTAATATTCAGAAAAAAACGCTAGATAGTAGAGATCTTCTTAATATGACACCTAATCCTCAAACCTCTGTCGGAAAAGTTAATCAATATTTTGCTAATATTGGAAAAGAGCTAGCTATGAAAATTAAAGATAATAACTCTGAACAACAATTCGTTTATCAGCAAGACACTTACGAATCCAGTCAACAAATTCACACCATGTATCTATCTGAAGTTGACCACGCTGAAATTGAGAATATTATACTGGGTTTACGTGATGATTGTGCAGTAGGTTACGATGGAATTTCGTCTAAGATCTTAAATCTGGCAAAAATTCATCTTATACCAATTATCACTCACCTGTACAATTTCTGCATCACCAAAGGTGTTTTCCCTAAAGTTTTTAAAAAGGCCTTGGTCCACCCAATCTTCAAAAGTGGCGACAGAGACAGTGTTACGAACTACAGACCAATCTCAGTCCTTACAACCCTTTCTAAAATACTAGAAAAGGTTTTGAATAAAAGACTGACCAATTTTTTAGATAAATTTAAAATCATTGCTTCCAATCAATATGGTTTCAGAAAGGTCACCTCTGTCGAAGATGCTGTCCTGGAACTTACGAACCAAATAACAGCTAACATTGACAAAAAGCAAAATGTTATTGGCATATTCTTAGACCTGTCGAAAGTTTTTGACACTGTCTCTGTCCCACTGCTCCTAAAAAAGATGGAAAATATTGGAATTAGAGGTCTGGTGCTGGACATTTTTAGAGACTATCTCACAGACCGGAGTCAACATGTTAAAATCGATGCATACACTAGTGAAGAAGAGGTGCTGGGTTTTGGTGTGCCTCAGGGTAGTGTTTTGGCACCAACCCTCTTCTTAATTTATGTCAACAACCTTTGCCGGCTTTCTCTCCCAAATTGTAAGACCCTGGCTTATGCAGACGATACAGCTCTGGTCATTGATAGCAAAACATGGGACACAGCACGACAAACTGCTGAAAACTCTCTCTCAATTGTGATGAGCTGGCTATCAAAGAATCTTTTAACGTTAAATGTCCAAAAAACAAAATTTCTTACGTTCTCACCTTGTTTGTCCTCTCAACCTAAACAGGAATCTTTTAATCTCACTGCGCATACCTGCAATTTTCAAAATTCGGCTTTCTGTACTTGTGCTACCATTCAACGCACCGATTATATAAAATACCTTGGAGTTTACATTGATAGCACATTCAGTTGGCACCATCACATATATGAAGTTAATAGTAGAACAAGAAAGTTAATCTTCACCTTTAAACGTCTAAGATCTTCTGTTGACCTAAATACTCTAAAAACAGTGTATCTTGCTCTAGCGCAGTCGGTCTTGTCTTACTGCATAGCGGCTTGGGGTGGCACTTTCAAGACTTCTCTACTACGCCTTGAGAGAGCTCAAAGAGCCGTTCTAAAGACCATTCGCAAGAAACCCTATCGATACCCTACAGTACTGCTTTATAAAGAGAGCAAGGTGCTTACAGTACGGCAACTATTTATTCTTCAATCTGTTCTTCGTAGGCACCGGGCTCTACAATATGATCCGACCTTGATCACCCGTAAACGAAGAGTTGACTTAGTCTGTAGGGTCCCAACACATAGGACAGCTATGGCTGCACGACACTATCGAATAATTAGCTCTCACTTGTACAATAAAACTAATAGACTAAATAATATATATCCTCTAACTGTCTCAAAATGCAAAACTGTAGTAACAAAGTGGTTACAAGACTTATCATATGATGAAACAGAATCTTTATTATCTAAACCCAAGTAACAAATAAAAGCTAAGTAAAACACCTACTCGTCTTACATTATACAAAATAATAAATTATTATCCATATATTAACTGTAGTACTCATCCACTATAACATATCCAAACACACACTCACACACACACACACACACACACACACACACACACACACACACACCCTCACTCACACACACACTCACACTCACACACACCACATACACACACACACTAATTTAATTTAATGAAATTAACTAATTTAATGAAATTACTTTCTTCACAAATGTTAAAATAGGATAATTACTTGTTCAATTTTTTCTGTAATAAATAAATTTCAATTTCAAGTAATGGTGTAATAATGGAAAATATTCACAGATTAGAAAATAAAGAAAACACAAACTCTTTACTTAGACCAAGGAGTTTTAAGACTCCTTGCTAAAACTAACTTAACCTAATGGTGCGCTTCGTTGTAACGCGTTATAGCGTATTACGCCTAAACACAATAACCATACTCTACTTGATATTAACATCTTATTTTTTTAAGTATACCGGTCTTAGTACGACTCTAGTCCAGTCGAGATCTTTTTAGGTGTACTTTTGCACACACAAAATCAACCCCTATAGAGCTTAGCTGTAAACATGTTACAACAAACAAAAAAAAACTTACCCCTGATTTTAATCTGTTAGTTATAACAATCAAGCAATCAGTTAATTATGTGTTAGTTGCCAATAAATGAGCAGCTTAATTTTGTTTTAGAAACTGGGGTGAATTATAACAAGTTATGACAAAATAACCGGTGACCCCAATCTCCACTGCCCTGAATACGTCCCTGTAAACGGCGGTTTATTTGGCTATATGTCCATTAAACATAATATTACGTGACACAATAGTGGTTGGACAATAGATACACGCCCGTTAGGGGATGGACAAAGTTAATTTATAGGAGAATTTTGCAATCGGATCGTATCTAGAGGTATCGCGTGATACGCGAGTACGGGAATGTACCTATACTCGTATTTCATTGGCTTCGGAGAAAAATGAAGATGGGAATATTATGTTTGAGATTATGTAAGTGAAATACGCTGCTGACGATTCTACATAGTGATTAAAATTATTAGAGAATGATTTCTCGGTTTTCCGTAAAAAAAAAACAAATATAACGTAATATTCATATTAGTATCACGTACATATTGAGTGTTATTATTATTATTATTAAATTATTTATTGTACCAGTAAAAATTGTACAATTGGCGGGCTTAATACTAAAAAGTATTAAGTAGGCACTGTTTTAGTTTTGTGTATTTAAAGAGATCTTGTATCGAGTCACGGTATCACAAAAATCTGACAGCTCGCAGGAACTCGATGACGTTTTGCCGTGTATGACGTACTTCCGGTTTCATGGACTTTTTATTTTTTTATTTTCACTCAGTAAAAAAATAATTATAAATATATATACATACATAAGCTCACGCCTGTATCCCAGAGGGATAGGCAAGAACTAGGGACTGCCACCTGCCACGATCCTGACAAACCACTTTCGCTTCATCGACATTCATTAGTCATTGCATGCACGCACGTCGGTTTCAGGTACTTTTATCTTACCCTTTGCTAATACATCCCCTATAAAAATAATTCATCATCATCATCAACCCATTATGTCCCCACCAAGAGGCATGGGTCTCTTCCCTAAGGAAGGCATAGGCCATACTCCACCACGGGGGCCAAGTCCGGATTGGTGGAGGCTTGTAAGACTAGTGGCTGGTCTTACTGTCAGAAGTTTTCAAGCCGCCCTAAGGCCTCTGACTTGGCTTAACGACTGCCATCTATCGACGGCAGCCGGCACCAACTGCTTAACGTGCCTTGCGAAGCACGGAACCGCTCGGAAAAATGCCACTAGCGTTAGTCATAGACGGTGACCCATCCATGGACTGAACGAGCCGTATGTTGCTTAAAATAATAAATGCAGCCTAAATCGAAGTATCCAGCCTCTAAAACTACTTACTTTCTCGAAAAAAAAAACAGAACCAAACTTTTTTGGGACAATGCTGATTGGTCAAAAAGAGTAGAGAGAGAAAGAGATGGAAGAGACCGTCTCTCTGAAAAATATGTCGCAGTAGTAGATCAAACGACTGAAATATTGTTCTAAAGAAAATAATAACTCGGCGCTAGGGCGGCGCGGAATTTGTTAACTGAGACAGAGTTAAATCTTTGCTTTTAATTAAGATTTCCTTTATCAAAGCCAACTTTGTTCAAAGAAGATTAACAAAGAATCCTTTGTTTCTTGTTGATATTTTTGTCACTATTTACTGATTGGAAACTTCTTTTTTTAAGTACTCTTGCAATCAATATCAGTATATTAAATTTCGCTCGTAGCCCTGGCCGCCTGAGTGGTCTTAAACGATCACGAAGGTTAAGCAACATAAGGCGCGTTTAGTGCGTGTATACGACTTCGAAGAACGCCGGTTTTATTTCTATGATAAGTGATAAAAAAAACAAGTTAAATTACTTTTGCACGCCTACCAACTCTTTCCTTTACCTCCTGCGGTTTACTGGTAGAAAATGCTTACAGCATTAAGTCCGCCGCATTGTACTATATTTTTACTGTAAATGTAAGTGCAATAAACGTATTAATAACTAGCTGTCCCGCAAACTTCGTACTGCCAAAGTTTTTGTAATTTTTCCATTTTCTCACCATTTAAACCTTTCCTGGAATTCTAGAAATATAAAAAACCAAAAATTAGCCAAATTGGTCCAGCCGTTCTCGAGTTTTAGTGGGACTAACGAATAGCAATCCTTTTTCATATGTAAAGAAAGAAGAAAGAAGAAGATCTTGACGTAACTTAAAATCTCAAGTTAGCAATCAGAGAGAAATGGGTGACGTAATTTTAAATTCTGATCAAACATTTCTAAACAGAATGAAAAATATACAAAAAATTGGTGTAAAGCGGTTTACACATTTTACAATTTCGGTCTTTAAAAAATTTTTAGATTTTTTCTTTCGGCAGCACTGCTTTTACTCAACGTATCCCTTAATCACTCGGGCCCCGAATTGGAAACCATAAATTTCGGCCCGTTTTTCTAACTTGTGCATTCTTGCCGTCACACGGGAGCGCGAACTAATTCAGGGATTCCCCGCACGGATGAGGCGAATTGTTCGCTGCAATTAGTTGAGCAGTGTGCTCAGTGCGAGTTTTTTTAACTACTCGATCGAATTAACGTAAACTCATATTCTATAGGAGTGACAAAGCGCGCCACCTAGTTGTCTCTCTGTCAGTCCTATACAAATTGCAAACGCTCTCGCTATCGAAAGTGAATGAAAAAACTCGCACTAAGGGCCCTGGAAAGACTTGGGATTCGAATTGCGAATGGGTCCTCCAACTATTAAATAGCTCAGCTACCTGGCTGCTTATTTCTGCGGTTGGTCGCTGAAAGATAATGTAAAACTTTAGAGGGGTTGTTATATTCACCAAAGACTCATCTGGCAACCTTTGTGGCGCAGCGGTTAGTGCATCTGCGTAGCATGCGAGAGTTCCCGGGTTCGAATCCCGGCTGGAGACAAAAAAAACTCCAGGCCTTGGATGTTTGCATGTTTATGATGTCGCTGTTTCTGGTTCCCACGACACAGGGTGGGGCCGGAAGCAAGGTATGTGCCTGTATGGTAATGTTTATGTTTACCTCTGAAAAAATAATTACTAATTCGTACCATATTTTTATACAAAAACCCTACAAACAATGTCAGGCTGATCTCAGGTTCTAATCAAAGTTCAAATATTTATTCATAGTAGGAACAAAATGTTTACTTTACAAACTTCAAAGTGTTAGTTCAGAAAATGAATCCTATTCATTTGCAGCGCAGAGAGTGATAGATACAGATAGATGTAATATCTCCAAAACTGTTTACAGCTGCACCTATTAATTGCTACACGTATTCAAAATTTTAACTGACAATGAACTGGCATCAATAAGTTAATACAGTTAGGAAGGAAGTTAATGTACTTGTCATTTAGACAAGTATATTAACTTCCACACAACACAATTTCTTGACCTGGTCGCAAACTAGGATACCCTGTCCTATGGTAACATGGTACTATATCACTCACTTCCAATTTGCCGATAACATGGATCTTAAAATAAACATGGACCAGACCAAGATAATTTCAAACGCCCATGTAGCACCCACTCCTGTCGCCGTTGGCAGTTTGACCTCGAAATTGTCGACCGTTATGTATACCTGGGACAAACTGTCGAGTTAGGTAAGTCCAACTCTAGAAAGGGGTCACTCATCGAATCCGACTTGACTCTTCTGTCGGATGAGTCCTTACCAAAGTTTTAGTTCAAAAAAACTCATTACGATTTCAGAGATGTTTGCATAACGACATTTTAAAGTCCAAAAGTACAGTGCCCTTTTGGCGAATTACATTTTTGTTCCTCTTGCGGTTGAGACCATGGGAGCTTGGGGGTACAAGCCAAGACTTTTGTTAGGGAGTTGGGGCGCCGTTTGAGGGACCGCGGGCTTGACTGCCGTTCTGGGGCATTTCTTGGCCAAAGGATTTCATTGGCGGTGCACCGCGGCAATGCTGCCAGCGTGCTGGGGCCCTTTGGTCCAGGTGCTTTCGTCGGAGGTTTGGTTAGGTTAGGTAGGGTTTTTTATTTTTGTTAATTTTTTTTCTTTGTGCCTTAATTACATCACATTTTACTGTATCTATGTTGTCAATGAAACATTTGGTGGATTTTGTGCATGTTTATAGTTTTTAGGAATAATTGAATTGAATGAAATATGGTAATAAATATATTTATATTTTACATAGTTTAATACTGATAAAATAAAGTTTTTTTATCACAAACCTCTTATTTAAGTTTTATTATGTATTTTCTTTTGTGCAATAAAGTGTAACAACAACAACAACAATAAAAAATTAAAAATACACTATTATTAAAATACCTCAAAATCAGTTTGAGTTTCACAACTTTCATTCTATACGTACGAGTACCATACGTTCCATACGTACAGCGTTAATTGAACGGAAAATGCATATTTGGTCAACTCGCAAAACACTACCACATTGAAATGTTTTTGTTTAGCTGCAAATGGCCGTTTAATTCGAGCATATCGGAAATGTAGGTATTTATGTGCATCCATTTAAATAACCGATGAACGCAAAACCATTTGAGTTGACGCGTTCGGATTTTTCTGCGGCAATAAATACCAAAATAAAAGCGCTATCAAGTTGATTCCGGATCTTTTTGTCTGAAGAGTAAAAAAAAAAGTAAAAGTTTTTTATTTGATTAAAAACCATACACTCTTAAGTCGTATAAAATTAAATGTGATAGTCTAGTCTAGTAGCAAGTGATACACATATTAATGCGATTTCCAACTCCTAAGCTAGGAATTACCTGTATCTTAGGAGTTGGACCTCTTTCGACAAACGACTTAAATTATTACAAACTATCTAGACTTAAAATGAAAAGGGTAGATTCAGCAAGACAATTTGAATACATAAGTTAACACTTCTAAACGGGTTAACATTGAAGTAGTAACTAGTAAGTAGAGTCCGGCCAGATAGTAAGTTAGTTAGTTAGACCTAAGATTTCCGCACTTAGCCTCGTAGTTGGGCCATTGTACGTAGCAAGGGTGTGAGTTCACTCCAGCCAGACTATCTCTTTCCAGAAAGCCAGCAATGCTCTGATATCTCTGCAGGCCGGCCAGATTTCGTTCTGAGCAACGCAAGCTCCGTCTCTGCTTACCGTGATTAAGCTCTGCGAATCAGAGCGAAACCTGGTCGGACTCTTCCGACAAAAAGCCAAGTAAGTGTATCTGGAAAAATGTAAATAATTTTAATGTAAAACTCTTATGATCTTATTACCAGCCCATACTCCACCACGGGGGCCTAGCCCGGATTCGTGGAGGCTTGTAAGACTAGTGGCTGGTCTTACTGTCAGAAGTTTTCAAGCCACCCTAAGGTCTTTGACTTGGCTTAACGACTGCTATCTATCGACGGCAGCCGGCACCAACTGCTTAACGTGCCATACGAAACACGGAACCGCTCGAAAAAATGTTACTAGCGTTAGCCATAGAACGGTTACAAATCCATGCACTGAACGCGCCCTATGTTGCTTAACCTTCGTGATCATTTAAGATCACTCTGGCAGCCGGGGTACAAGCGATTCGAGCAAGAAAGATAGATATTTAATTGTATAATATATAATAATCGCAACCTCTCTGGGATAATGGCGTAGGTTATGTTATGTTCTGGAGATAAGAAATATTATTTAGTATGTCAAATAGCCAAGACTAATATCACCATTAATTAGCGGTACAATATCGGCCGCTCGTTGACTAATTGGTGAGCTTTATGCGTAGATGTTGTACATTGACAACTGTATGAACGTGGAGATTTATTTTCATTACTGCTTTAATAATACGGGCGCACCACACATGTATCAAACCTTTTCTTTAAAGAGAAATATGAACTGACAGCTATTAAAAGTAGCTGTAGCTTAACTGGTTTTTAGTGTACGAGAAGCCGTGTGTTAGTTTTTTTTATTTTATTTATTTTTTACTAAGCCTCTTTTGTGTCACACTACTGGGCAAAGGCCTCCCCCCCTACTTACCATCTCTACCTGTCCCCAGCCACCTCGCACCATCCTGGTGCCCAACCATAATAATTACGTATTTTTGACTAACTGACCACGCTACTCACATGAGTACTTTTGCTTTTACGTACCGTACTGCCCAGAAACTTAAACTTGAATAAGTCACAAAAATTATTATATAGACATTGTAATGATTATAATTATAACAATGATATACAATAAACTAAGTATTCGACCTCGCAGGAGGAACGTGGGCATTTAGTCCAAAAAAAATGTTTATAGCTTGGGCAGTGACGGCTTTACTTGTTTAGTACCCACAGAAGTACCGTGGGCAGAAGGTTAAAGCATTTAATGTCTGTTTTTTAATTCAATGAAGAAAAAAAATACTGTCATGTACAAGCCAAGCACTGTCAATGTCTGGGTGAATCTCCTCAAATTGACGGCGTCATTGTCTTTGGAAGTGTCACACTTATATGTTGTCAGTGCAACAGGTTGTTAAAGATATTTTTATTTCTATATTACTCGTAGTTGGAATTGTCTGACAATCTTACATACTGTAACGACAATAACTGTATACTTAGTACATTTCTGTTGTGCTGAGAACTGTGAGAGATTAATGACAAAAATGACGAATTAGGTTCTAATTATATGCGTTCGCGCGACCGAGCGGTTTGGCCGCAGATTCCGGCGACCGCGGCCAAGTCGCTTTTTGATTGATATGAAGCGGCACGAGCGTCTCCGCTCTCCACACGTTCTCACAAACAACGAAAGAGCGTCCCGTCCGCTTCAAATGCACCGATACAAGTGAACTCCTTGAAACTCGTCCGAGCGGCCGGGCCGCGCGACCACGCCGCTCGAAGGCGCGACCGCGCCGCTATTTAAATAAATCGTTACACACAATTGCTTGTAATTTCGTGGTGTAGCGGCCGGGCCGCTCGGTCGCGCGGATTCATATAATTAGAGCCTTAGCGATAACTCGAGGAGATCCACCCGTCTGAATGTTGCTAGTACGTAAAAACCAAATAACCCCATTTTACTTCCAAGTTAAAACGCTACGTAGATGTTCTTTTTAGACTTTCCTCTTAGGAGTAATTAAATTTAATGTCTTTGATGTGATAAGGATTTTTGTCACTTGAGCCTTCTATTCACAGTAAAAATAAATATACTGAATCCCGGCTGAGGACAAAAAAAAAAGAAACCCAGGTCTTGGATGTTTACATATTTGTGACGTCGCTGTTTCTGGTTCCCACGACACAGGGTATCCTACTGTGGGGCCAGAAGCAATGTATGTGCCTGTGTATATAATGTTATGTTATGTTATGTTATAATTATTTTATAGTGGTAGCACCGCGTCATTTCTTTTTTCCTCGAAATAAAAAACGGACTTTTAGTCACCGAAGAAAAATGTTGAAAGGAAACCCGAGCGACTGAGATTTTAATTTCCACCTACTTCAGACCTTGAAATCACCTAAACGCCGCCGTGAGTGCAATTAATGCTTAAGCCCATACTCTCTCTCTCTTTTTTTGGTCTCCCAGAGTTGTTCCCCACATTGGTACTGTTAGAATTATTGAATGTCTATATGTGAGTGGTTGACCAAAAAGGGATCTGGAGGGATTGAAAACCGTTATTTTTTTTTATTATATTTTGTTTATTTGTGGTATTTTAGCTTTGTTTTGGTCTAACCAGAATATTTTTAGGTGCCGTAGTTATTTTTTATGATTTTTCGTGAGCCGAGCCGAGTCGAAACCTGTCTACACACGAAACTTCAAACGCGATTTTCTCGAAATCAATAATTTTCCCTTGAGGTCCCTTTTTGGTCAACCACTCACTATATGACCTGATCTAAATGTGAATGTTGCGCCGACTATCCGATTTTCATATACCTTTGCCTTTTCCGAGAATCCGTTGTCTGGAAGAATTTACGTTAGAATATAATAGAATATTCTTTATTGCACACTAGAAAAAAATACAAAAAGAACACAAAATATTTACGAAGGTTCATGCGGCCTTATTACGTTAGTAATAAGCTTGCCAATTGTACTGTGGGCCAGTTTCTGAATTGAGAATTTTGTTAAGTAACTATTTAACTGTAATGCTGTCTCGTCAAAATTCTTTAGAAAAGAGCGTGACAGCACGTTACTTAAGTATTTACTTAGTGTAAATTGTCAATTCAGAAATCGGCTCTGTAACTTAAACAAATCATAAGCTAACCCACGCCTATATCTAAGAGGAGTAGACAGAGACCAGTCTGGCAGTGGCTGCGATAGTGACAGATGTATTTTTTCTTTAACTGGTATCTATTATTTTTTAAATTTTAATTGAATTTCTTCATATACATATTCACTAATCGCTCGTAGCCCCGGCCGACTGAGTGATCTTAAACGATCACGAAGGTTAAGCAACATTGGGCGCGTTCAGTGCATTTATGGGTGACCGTTCTATGACTAAAGCTAGTGGCATTTTCTCCGAACGGTTCCGTGCTTTGCAAGGCACGTTATGCAGTTGGTGCCGGCTGCCGTCGATAGATGGCAGTCGTTAAGCCAAGTCAAAGGCCTTAGGGCGGCTTGAAAACTTCTGACGGTAAGACCACCCACTAGTCTTACAAGCCTCCACCAATCCGGACTTGGCCCCCGTGGTGGAGTATGGCCTATACCTTCCTCAGGGAAGAGACCCGTGCCCCTTGGTAGGGACATGATGGGTTGATGATGATATACAATGAAGGTTAATCTATCGATGTTTGACAACCGGCAACTCATTCTCAGAACATTGTCAACCTCTGCCGCCGGCAGATAGGTTTGCAACGGTACTTCGAATCGAATTTCGAAGATGATACATACCACAGTTGTATGAGCATGTTTTATTCTTTGAAAACTGTGACAAATGTCAAATATAACTCCGTGTTCTACTACAATTAGCCTGAGCGGTTAATTACTATTGACAGAAAAGCAAAAAGTAAATTTAACTTAGCTCTGTTGTCTTAATGCCTCTATTGAAGATCTGTCTCGCCTTATTAGCTCCATGAGGAACGACCTTAAATCAGAAATCAGAAATTTATTTCAACGTAAAGAATTTACATTCTGCTTGTTGAATGTCAATGTACATAAAATTATGATGTTAGCCGCTGCCTTAGGGCCGAATATAGTGGAGAAAAAGGCAGCAAAAAAAACTACACTCTGACCATCTTTTCTCAAAACATCTTAAATCTTATACAAAGTTTGGTAGGTGCGAATGTCCATCTACTTAAGAATGTCAAAATTCAAGACCCATGAGTGCAATCAATACTTGCAATGTCAAACATTATCTGATATTCTTAAACAAGTATGAAAACGCCAATGCTGCGGCCAGACACACGGACGGCACCCGTTCATTACGCAGCATTACGCAGGGGTCAGCCATCGCCAGTCTCAACCATATTTGAGAGAAATAGGCGACCCGGCCACCGCGCCACCATTTGCATGGCCTTTGGCAAACTTGTGTGATAAAGTTCTTGTCAATTATCTATAATAATAGCATAGTTTTGGTATGCAATCACAGCGTCTGTACATTTCTGTAAAATTTAACAAACAAATATTCATGATTATCTACGGAACACCAGCGACCATCTCGTTGTGGAATTGGTTTACCTTAAACGTTAAGGGTAAACATAAGCACCTGTTTAGCAGTACCTACTTGAGTTGCGGAGCCAGAACGTCGTGGACTGAAAGAGAATGTAGTGACTAAGAGTGACAAAAGTATGTTGAGTTGGTTTGGAAATAGTTTTAGTTACCTACACCTGAAATTTCCGCTCTTAATTCCAGAAGTCAGAGGCCTTAGGGCGGCTTGAAAACTTCTGACGGTAAGACCAGCCACTAGTCTTACAAGCCGGACTTGGCCCCCGTGGTAGAGTATGGCCTATACCTTCCTCAGGAAAGAGACCCGAGCCCCTCAGTGGGGACATGATGGATTGATGATGATGATGATGATGAATTCCAGAAGTGGCAAGCGCTGAAAATACCTCATACGATAGTCTCCTCACCATGTTGACCTTCTCAGTTGGCAAATGTTATCGCCCTACAGCTCCTCTAGAAATGTGTGTAACTTACCCACAGTTTCTCGAACGCAAACAATCAGTTACAGATCAGTTAGGTAAAGCTGGCACATTTACACGTTGCGCTTGTGTAGTGTCTGTGAATAAGCGCGCGGCGTGACGTCGTACTGCATGCGCATCATGAAAAGTCTGCCCGTCTCTCTTGCGGGCGGTCTAGCTTATGAGTATGAAGGGGACAGTTATACTCGTAGTTTTACTTTTGCTACTGTTTATAAATATAGCGTGATCTTTTTGGTATTCAACCGTATGTGCGTTTCAATGAGGGATTTTTCTGACAGCTAAAAAAAGTAGTTCCAAATAAGCCGTTTTCAGAAGAACTAAAAACAAAACGAATGGCTGTCAAAGGAATGCAATTTTGGACCTCAGTCCAATAGCCATGTGTGACATCATCGAATAGGTCTCGTTGCATAGAACTTCATACAATTTTATAGAGCGCGCCTTGGGCGCTTTCTATGACTAGTCCCTAAGAGCCGTTTTCAGAAGAACTAAAAAAAATAATATTACGGCTGTCAAAGGAATGCAATTTTGGACCTCAGCCCAAAAGCCATGTGTGATACATCATAGAATAGGTCTTAGCGAGTTGAACAAAAGTTACTATAACGTCAACAGCCAAATGTTTGTCCTTTCGGAGTTATATTGTATTAAAAAAAAACTAACATTTTCAATTTCAAAAAAATGACATATATCACACATGGCTATTGAGCTGAGGTCCAAAACTGCATTCCTTTGACAGCCATTCGTTTTTTTTTTGTTCTGAAAACGGCTCGTTAGTCAGTAGATTTCATTTTTAAAAGAGGTTTTTGTTTTTCTAATGGGAATTGCCAGTTTATTATGTGGTCTTTCCTCTTTCC
This sequence comes from Yponomeuta plumbellus, assembly GCA_947310845.1. NCBI lineage: Eukaryota > Metazoa > Arthropoda > Insecta > Lepidoptera > Yponomeutidae > Yponomeuta > Yponomeuta plumbellus. The sequence goes on from OX371203.1 coordinate 3,771,290, forward strand.
TTTTGGCTCTTGCATTTGATTGTGATTGGACTTCGGACAACTGCTACTGGTGCTAAAATCATGGAAAAAACGTTGAAGAAAAAGAAGAAGAATAGGAGAACAGAACATTCGCGTAACCACAATAGAAACCGAATGATGTTGCTCAGTTGATCACAGATTTCTTCCAGTCGATGAAATCACAGAACAGTAATAAGGTTTTTATTTGTGGCAAGCAATAAGAAAAAAAGGTAGGGTAATTCATCACCAGTAACTGACCACTGAGTGTCCGTGACCCTTTTTTAAATAATTAAATTATAATTAAATTGTTGAGGATTTCTGGGATAATTATTTTCTGTTTTGGTAAAGATTTTCTCAGGTGACATTATTTTTGTTCATGTGAAAATTTATTGAAAATTAAAACTATTTTGTGACCATTGATTCCACCTTGTTTAAAAACATACTTTTCGCTCGAATTTGCTAAAAATATATTATTACAAGTAACACATATATTTGTATTTATTTATCTACAACGCACCCATCTTACTAAAACCTAACTCTAGTCTACACTTAAACTAGAGTCGCATTTTGAATCAAAATCATTTATTTTTAAACATACCGTATAGTGAAATTGCATAAATGTGAGTAACTGTGAACGTGCCAGCTTTAGATAACTGACCTGCAATCTACTGTTTACAGCTGACAGTTGTTTGTTGTACTCATTTTACTGACAGCTAATAACAATAACATAACAGAACATAACATAACATTCACATAGATTAACAGACTGTTAGCGTTTGAGAAACCGGTGGTTAGAAAGCAAAGTGGGTGCTGGAGCTCACACTCACAACCTCTGCGCTGACACCACTTGTTTTGAAACAACTAAAAACACATAAACACTTACATACAAAATATACAAAAAAAAAATACAAAAACTTTTATTCTTTATCTTCATTTTTTTTCCGGTACATAGTAAATGGAGTCACCTTTTAAGCATACATTGCTTCTGGCCTACACTAGGATACCTTGTATTGTAGGAACCAAAACCAGCGACATCAGAAACATGTAAACATCCAAGATTCGGAGGGGTATTTTGTCCACAGCCGGGATTCGAACTTGAGAGTTCTCGCATGTTAGGCAGTTGCGCTACCGCTACGCCACAGAGGTCGTTTTGGACGTGTGGATGGGATTTAGGAAGAAAGATTTCCGAAAGAAGTGGAAGCAAGAGACAAGGCAAACTAAATAGGAGACTGATTAGCGAAGGGTGAAATAAAAAGACCTGAATCTGAAATTTATTTATTTTTACACTTCACATCACGGACAATATTACCTTCAAGCCCATAGAGAGTAGAGGCCCCATTTTGCAACGATTACTTATCAACGGCATCTGAGAGAAGCGACATTCCTTACAAAGTGTACAAAGCAGCACAGCAAGTAAACCACACACAATATCTATCTTTCTGAAAATGCATTAAATTAAAGCGCAAGTAAGGGACTTGTAAGGGGGGCCTTTTCAACTGTTCGATCTATTCAAAGATAACTTGCTTGAAGATGCGAGAATGGTCGGTCAGGCGAAAATAACTCAGCCACCGTGATGCCAAAGCAACCGATGACGGTATATACTCACCATGATTATGCTCTGCGAATCAGAGCGAAACCTAATCCCGCTTCCGACAAAAATCAAGTGATTCCTGGAATTATGTTAATAACGTGTAGTGATCATGAAAGATCTAATCCACAAATGTACGTAATTTGCGAATTACGTATTTTTAAGGCAAAACTAGGCAAAACGGCAAAGGCTGGTAATAGCTAACAGATAGATGCATAGATAAGCAAATAGACAGTAACTTTATTGCAGTCGGGAGAAATAATTACTATTAGTTTCTTACACTTATATCTCATGTATTTGTTTGTTTTTCTGGTGTGTAGAATAAAGAGTTCTAATCTAATCTAAGATATTGTATACAATAACAAGACCGCCATCTTGCTAATGTACACCAAACGAATGAGAATTAAACGGCATAATTCACAATGTCGTCATTCAAACAACGTCGTAGTAAGTGAGTCAGCTGTTTCGCTTTTTCCGTAGCGGTTACCGTGATAAATGATTCGCTAAATATTGCTTTCTCTATAGAACGAGAGGACGCTACAATATGTGCCGGGGGATACATCACGCCGCTTATAAAATACCTTCACGGAGTGACACATTGAGCGCTTAAATCTAACTACGTACGATATTTATTGCTAAATCACCTTGGGAGACGCGCGTAGGCCGTGAAATGTGCTCAGCATCGAAGTAAAGGATGGTTAGCAGGAGTTCGGAACTTGAGAATGTGGTCGTGCCCGTAAATTGATGTCATTTACCAACAAATTATTGGAAATATGTTAACTGGTCCCTACAATGGAATAAACATAAAGATTTACATACAGGCACATAGGATGGAAGAGCAGAAACTCCACACGGAGAAGCAGTGTACCTAACACTGCTTCTCCGTGTGGAGTTTCTGCTCTTCCATCGGACGCGTCCCCCGGGTGGCGGATAGGGGAACGCCCTCCAGATATGGGGGTACCGGCTACAGCCGGCGCGGACCAAAACCCGAGGGAGGGGGACGTCCAGTGGCTTGCGCTGCTGGAAGTCCCGCGTCGTCCACTATGGGCCCCGCATCCGTAACCCCACACTGAGTGGGGCCGGGGGCCTTCGGGCCGCGAGGAGACAACCTCTATAAAAAACACACGGTGAGGGCCCTCCTCTATGTCCCTCTGTTCAGCAGAGGGCATAGAGGAGGTTGAGGGAGGGTCACAGACGGCAGGTTGGGGGACATGCCGTCCGACATCGTGACGGGAGAAGGTGGTGGGGGGCCCATGCCCCTTCTCCAGAGAGGGTGGGCCCGACTCCTTGCGAGTCGGGTCGACGTCGCCGGGGCGCCGCTGTCGCATTCGCGTTGTGGTTTAACACCACTTGCGAGATCCGGCGGCGCCCCATTGCACGAGCGACAGGACGGCCCCCGGGGTGTTTAGGAGGTATGCCTCTCCTATTATTAGGAGAGGAGAGTCCGACACACAGCTGTCGCCCTCCCCCAAGGGTGGCGGTTATGGTGCGTAAAGCATTTCACCTCGTCAAAAAAAAAAAAGTACACTGCTTCTGCCCCTACAGTAGAATAGAAACAAAACAGTCTTGTTACGTGCAGTTATTGGGAACATTTAACATAAGCATTTACGTACAGGCACATATCTACATGTAGCTTCTGGGCCCACACTAGGATACCCTGTGGGAACCAGAAACAGCGACATCACAACTATTTTTTTGTCCCCAGCCGGGGTTTGAACCCGGCACCTCTCGCATGGTAGGCAGATGCTCTAACCACTGCGCCACAGAGATAATTACTTTGAGTATAAATGAAAGTTAAAAATACAGGATCAGGATCGTCCCTGGTCCCTGCCTATCCCTCAGGGATACAGGCGTGACCTAATGTATGGCCGCGAAAATTTACAACTACTTACCTAAAAATACCCAGATATTAGAAAAACCTAACATATTCAAAAAAGCTCTTAGTCAATACTTGAACGAAAAATGTTACTATACCTTGAAAGATTTTATCGATGAGCATGACATTAATATAAGATTATAAATTTCATTGTATTAAATGGTTATAATTGTGTATATTTGTGTATAAAATATGTACATTGTAAATAGAGTTGAGTTTAATTTAGTTATAGGTAAATATAACTTAATTTTAACTCTCAATTTAAAATCAACAATAATTGGGTATTTGACAGAATGTCAAATGAGTTACTTTTAAAACGGAATTGTGTATGAAAATACTAGCTTGTGACGTCACATTTCAGAGCACTTTTTTATATTATCATCTATTTAAAAATTATAATAACTAGAAATTGGATAAAAGAGATACATTTTCCGAAATATTTTGTAATTTTTGTTTTAATCGAGCATAACAAATATTTATTGTTGGTCGTGTCAACTATCAAATTGAGCGAGAATAGCGGATATAATTACTACCTCTATTTACAGCAACGCATTGTTTCGTTACAAACGTCTCATGTATATTTAAAATAAATACATTTTCCGAATCATTTTGTAATTTTTGTTTTAATCGAGCATCTCAATTAATTTATCGTTGATAGTGTCTAATACCGTATTGTGTATTCCTCATACCTACACCCTATATCCTCGTATCATGTAGGTATGCTTAATACTCTGAGTATAAGAGCTTAGTTTAAAATCAACGATCACCATCCCTGGTCTCTGCCTACCCCTCTGGGATACAGGCGTGAGCTTATATATGTATGTATGTGTATTAAGAAGATAAAGATGTCTGGTGTTAAACTGTAGATTAATATTAAAGGTGTTCAGAGGACAATTGTGTCTAGTGTTCAACACATTCATGCATGAATAACAATTTTATGTTAAAAACCTTGTTAAACAAGCTAAAACTATTATGAAAATAATAAATTTGGTGTAGAAACCAAGAATAGGCTATTTGACCGATTTCTGAAAGCCATCTCATATTGTTTGTTGGTGTTCATGGAGTCCTCAGAAAGTGGTCATTCCATATTATTTCGTGTATTAGGCAAATGAAAATTTACTTTTCAAATAAGCCGCCAAAACGCTATCTAACTATCTAAGGCAATACGCCATTTTTACTAGCATGTGACGTTATCATACAATCGGCCAATCCAGGCCGTTTTCGATACAATGGCGGCAGATACAAATTATCAAATTGTATCTTGTGTTTTTTTACAAATCATAATTGTTTTTTTTTTTAGTTAAAATGCCTTAAAGCGGTTTTAGGACACATCATTTATACGAATACGTATAAATAATACTGTTTTTTTCACTCTGTCAAATAGCTTATTGTTAGCTCTCCACACAGACATCTGAACCTTGAGTAAGCTCCGCGAATCAGAGCAAAACCTGGTCGGACTCCTCCGACAAAACATCAAGTATGTGTCTCTGGAATAAAGTTAATTAAGCCTGTATTACACCAGGGCAACACTGTGCGGCATTGCGGCATGCCACAAGGCCGCATGCTACAAAGTTGCGGCAGAAGAAGAAGAAGAAGCTGCGACAGTTTGCCACATGACGCAAGGTGTTGCCATGCCACACGGTTCTTGCCACAATGTGCGACTATGTAGCATGCGGCCTTGTGGCATACCGCAATGCCAGTGTTGCCCCGGTGTAATATAGCCTTAATAAGAGCGTGGCCCCATTAGTGCGTTGCGCTGCGTTGCGTCGTCGCAGCGTCGACGCAGCGTCGTTTTCCATATATTTTTATCGTCATCAACCCATTATGTCCCCACCGAGGGGCACGAGTCTCTTCCCTGAGGAAGGTATAGGCCATACTCCACCACGGGGGCCAAGTCCGGATTGGTGGAGGCTTGTAAGACTAGTGGCTGGTCTTACTGTCAGAAGTTTTCAAGCCGCCCTAAGGCCTCTGACTTGGCTTAACGACTGCCATCTATCGACGGCAGCCGGCACCAACTGCTTAACGTACCTTGCGAAGCACGGAATCGCTCGGAAAAAATGCCACTAGCGTTAGTCATAGACGGTGACCCATCCATGGATATTTTTATGACCTGCCCCATTACACCGTTGCGTCGTCACGTGCGACGTTTCAACGGATCGACGGACAAGAGACGAAGCGGGGGAGGTTGATGCGCTGCGTGGTGTGTCACTGTAGCTTCACATTTCTTCTAATCGGCGTAATAAAAGCAACAAAAGAACACGTCTTTATCTATCTATCCATTACAAAAGATGAACTGAGACGCAGCTGCGACGGCATTCAAACCCTCTTGCGTCGCGACGTCGTTCGTCGACGCAACGCAGTTGTGGCATACAATTCTTCGATCCGTTGCGACGACGCGACGCAACGCTGCGCAACGCACTAATGGGGCCTCGTCCCTAAGAAAAATTGCGTAACATACATTGTGTTCTTTTATTGAGCGTTTTTCCTTTCTTTTCTTTCTTAGTTCCTTGAGATATCTAGATGGCGTCATTCGTTTCTACATACAAATTTGTGATTCGTAGCAATGAATGTCAAAGTTAGTCCACAGATTACTAAACAAGAGACGGAACCAGGGTTGCTATTCGGACGAGGTTTCTCGTATTATAAATAAAAATTCAAACCCACAATCCACAGCAAAGACTCCAAAATATCCAAAAGCGCACTTATCACCAAACGACAACAGCATCTTTTTTTCGGTAATCAACCATCACAAATTCCACAGAAGTGTAATTTTTTGCTTTGACCTTTATTACTACGAAACGGCAGCGCCACCTACGGATTATTTTAAAACTAAATTTGACATAAGGAAAAACGCTCATTGTTGTTGAACATAAATTCTAATTGAAGTATTTCAGTAACTTTAGCAATAGCTCCGTACATCCATTGACTAGCTCTATAAATCAAGAATCAATAAGAATCCATCGCATCGCCATCCCAGTTACCAAGACGGCACATTTTCCTTAGACTTTATAGCCCTCACATAGCCCCAGGCTCGTTAAATATGAACCAAGGTAGTTCATAAAAATGCAATAAAAAGGCGGGCCATCAAATCTTCTGCCCTAGAGTACAAAACAAAGAGTCACAAAAGTACATTATGTATGTTATTTTGGAACTACAACTTTAGTAACCATTACAATTTAAGAACAAAACATATTTTCATTTGCCAGGATTGTTCAGTTTGGTTAGAATTATAGTTTAATCCTAACCAAACTGAAGAAACAATTAACTGAAAGCGAGTACACGGACGGTGGGTAGAACACTAGCCCGGCGGGCCGACGACATTATAAAAGCGGCTATTGGCATGAAAAGGAAAAGGCCTATGCCCTACAGACAGTGGACTCTGTTTAGGGATTGATTACATAGATAGACGTGTTGGCATTGTTTCGCTCCAGACTGGGGGCAAATTGAATAAATTCGATGACCTCCGTGGCGCAGCGGGTAGCGCATCTGACTCCCAAGCGAGAGGTCCAGGGTCCGAATCCCGGCTTCATCATCATCATCAACCCATTATGTCCCCACTGAGGGGCACGGGTCTCTTCCTTGAGGAAGGTATAGGCCATACTCCACAACGGCGGCCAAGTCCGGATTGGTGGAGGCTTGTAAGACTAGTGGCTGGTCTTACTGTCAGAAATCTTCAAGCCGCCCTAAGGCCTCCGACTTGGGTTAACGACTGCCATCTATCGACGTCAGCCGGCACCAACTGCTTAACGTGCCTTGCGAAGCACGGAACCGGTCGGAAAAATGCCACTAGCGCTAGTCATGGACTGAACGCGCCGTATGTTGTTTAACCTTAGTAATCGTTTAAGATCACTCAGGCAGCCCAGGCTACGAGCGAATCCCGACTGGGGACAAAAAATATCGCAGGTCTTGCATGTTTACATGTTTGTGATGTCGCTGTTTCTGGTTCTCACGACACAGGGTATCCTAGTGTGGGGCTAGAAGCAGTGTATGTGCTTGTATGTATCATAGACTTGTCTTTAGTAACGCATACTATTTGTTAGACTCAAAAACGACTTGTGGACGTTACACTTCTGTGCCTATAGGCTGACAATAACGTGCAAACGTCTGAATAAAACATACATGTGTAAGTTACGATGTTGATGTATACTATAAAGTACATGGTGGGTTGGGATATGTCAGATTCGCATAAAGGTCTTATTTGCATGGCAAAGATGGTATCTCTGCAAATGTTATTGTGCAAGACGTTTTCGATTTATTCACTGGATAAAGCTTATCTATACAAATAATATATAGAGGACAAATTTGTAATTTTGTGGGTATGTTTGTAGTGAATAGGCCCAGAAACTATTGGGCCGATTTTAAAAATTCTTTCACCATTAGAAAGCAACTTTCTTTGTGAGTAACATAGGCTATATTAGATTTCAAAAAGTTTGGAGTTCCGTACGAAATCTCGAATAAAGTAACCCAAGGTGTAAAAAAATTACTACCCCGGGAATTTAACACGGAACTAATATTGCTATTTCCACGGAAACGTTTTTACCACCCATGCAAAGCTGGGGCGGCTCCCTAGTCTCTGGATGAACAGGTAGATAGTACTGTCATTCTTATTCAAAGTCCTAACAGCGCAACCAGGATAAAAACTCTTTTTCAGATACCACTTAATTATAAAAACCTGTATTATGAGAGGCCCGCTCTTTCTACCGATTTACTATTTGCACTTGTACAATGGACCAACTATGTAGATAAATGCGAATATCTCAGGTTGGCTTAGAACTTCAAAGCCTGGACGATTTGACGCCTTTTAAATATTAACTATGACAGAAACTATTACCGCTAAGATAACCTGGAACAGACAAACAGATAGATTGGTCTTAGGTTCAGATTTTAATGTAAAACGGAGCAACTGGTCTTAAATATCAAGCTCAAGTACTTAAGTTTATTACTAGCTAAGTAACCATGTGACAGATCGGATGAAAATTGAATGAAATTCCATTCTGACAGAAGACAGACAGACGGATTTTGTATTAATAAGGTTACAGTGTATAAGCGTAAGCCTACACAGGAATCTCAATAATATTTTTCTTTTTTCTCCTTTGTAGTAGGTTTTAGAATTATTTTATAATAAACATACACATAACATCGCTCGAAACCCCGGCCACCTGAGCGATACTAAACGATCACGAAGGTTAAGCAACATAGGTCGCGTTCAATGCAGGGATGGGTAACCGTTCTATGACTAACGCTAGTGGCATTTTTCCGAGCGGTTTCGTGTTTCGCAAGGCATGTTAAGCAGTTGGTGCCGGCTGCCGTCGATAGATGACAGTCGTTAAGCCAAGTCAGAGGCCTTATATAGGGCAGCTTGAAAACAGTAAGACCAGCCACTAATCTTACAAGCCTCCACCAATCCGGACTTGGCCTCCGTGGTGGAGTATGGCTTATACCAACCCATTATGTCCCCACCGAAGGGCACGGGTCTCTTCCCTGAGGAAGGTACAGGCCATACTCCACCACGGGGGCCAAGTCCGGATTGGTGGAGGCTTGTAAGACTAGTGGCTGGTCTTACTGTCAGAAGTTTTCAAGCCGCCCCTAAAGGCCTCTGACTTGGCTTAACGACTGCCATCTATCGACGGCAGCCGGCACCAACTGCTTAACGTACCTTGCGAAGCAATCGCTCGGAAAAAATGCCACTAGCGTTAGTCATAGACGGTGACCCATCCATAGACTGAACGCGCCGTATGTTGCTTAACCTCAGTGATCGTTCAAGATCACTCAGGAAGCCCAGGCTACGAGCGATTCTAAACATGTAAACTAAACATTGATTATTCTTTCACTTTAATTTATTATTAATTTCCTCACCTTTACTTTTCCTGATGGGAAACTAGAGTCTGACAAGCGAGTAGTGGGACGCGATTTATTTCGAATTCTTCATATGGCCACACTGCTGACTGTCAAACTTAGGTATTTCAGCTGCAAGTAGTACAGCCCAAACAGTTTAATACTCGTCCTAGATTTAAAGAAGAAAAAAACTTTTGTTTCTATTCAACATAATTTTACCTATGTTTTAGTATGTACATACGAGTAATAATGTTTTAATACAAATATGAATTAATTCTTTTTGTAAGGTCTGTCGGATGAGTGGAGTGGAAATGTTGGTTAAACAAATAATCAAGTTAAGCAAAAGTATCAAGATGGTTTATTCAGACTATATGCAGGGTTAACAACTAAAAGATTTTAAATTTCCCGCCAGAGGCTTGTGCCACGACTCACTTGTCGCACTCTATGTAGAGATTAGGTAAAGTGTTATAACTGCAGCTCTTATCAAATGAATTAAAATTGCACTTTACTAAAGCTTTCAACGCAGTTTTATTAGTAAAAGTTAGCTAACATCTCCCTCTTAACCCATTTCTGCAAAAAATATTCCATTTCTCTTTCATACAGATCTTTTGTCACGAGGTTAACTAATTATCCAGGAGCGCGGGCACAATGTAATTTAATTACGGCGAACTCGTTCCAGCTTGTATATAAACACAACAACGCTCTCATCTAAGCAAAAGACGTACATAATCACATTCATAACATCAAATTAATGCCATTTGAACGCGACGAGATACAAAGGCAAGAATGTAAGAGCGTCAAATTTGCCAATCTCGAACCAATATATCGGAGCCTACAAACCCGTTGTCAGCTCGCCTTCACTTCACCACGTCTACAGAAGCAAAGATGGTTAAACTACTAAGTTGTCAGTGTTCTGGTGAACGTCGGCTTCTCAGAATTAGTAATGTACGTTGGCGACCACAGAATTGGCAGATTTTAGGTCCACTGCGCGCGCCGTGATCTCAGACCCAGCCCCCTCAGTCTGCTTTCATCTGTAGTCGAGGCCGCACACTCTTTTGTCCTCTACCCCCAATCGAAATATTCCACACACGTACTAACCTTGCCCTCTAAAAATTAGTCTCTTTTAAAAAAAATCCTAACCTCCTTGGCAAAGAAAGAAAAAATACTGCGCGAAAAAAAATAAAAGCGAGAGCGGCGTTCGAAATTTGAAACTTTTGCACGGAGTGTGTTTTTGCGCGCGAGAAAAGTGGTTTTTCCGCCCAGTTCAAGTTAAAATGTAACAGTTGAATTGATAATTGTGTTGGTAAACATTTCTTGTGTTGAATGATGGTGCAACGATGACGGCTGTTACTGTGAGATGGTCGGAATAGCTGGCCATTTAGAAGCAGCAACGTGGGAAGGTAAGCGGTTTTTAAAAAATATTTTCATTTGAAAGATAAGTGGAAAAATAACAAATAATAGACCAGCAGCACAGAGATCAAAACTTAATTTTGTTAGTGTCAAAACATTTCTGAAACCTATATTTATTCACACCGACTTGTTTAAATGTGCCATTTCTATAAAATAAGCTGTATTTCCATATTAAAATGACGAAATTAATTAAATTAATTATGTACGAAAACTATGTCATAAATTGTGAAATTTTAAAATGACTTTTTACCTATGTGCTATTCTACATTATAATGTCATATAACATACCAAATTTCATCTAGATCCAATCAGCCTTCTTGGCATAATTTAGTAATCAACATTAAATGTATTACCCAATTATGCTGACAAATAAATGAAATATGAATGAATATGAATACAGAGAATCCAATTAAAATGGCTACTGTATTGTTTTTGCTGTAATAACTTTTATCAAATATGATGAATTTAATTCCGTAGCATTATATCATATTATCTCACATAATTTAATTACTAATCTATAAATTATGACATTTGACAAACTCTTGGTTAACATTATAATTATCACACACTATTTTAAATAAATCCAAGATAAAATAAGAGACCCGTGCCCCTCGGTGGGGACATAACGATGATTATGAAGGTAAAGGAGTGGTAAATAAATAACTTATTATTTACCAAGGTTTTTTTTCTAGTTGATCTTCATACTTTTTGCCTAAGCGCATTGTAGTCAGTATTGTTATATTACCACAAATTATACTTAACTTGTTACCTCAACTTAGGTATATAATACGTAATGGTAATAACATCTACACAACACAATCACGTGACCTGGTCCCAAACTAGGATACTCTGTGGTATGGTGACCAGGCAAGAACATTACAAACATGGAAAAACAGCCAGACTGAGGCGATTTGTAAAAGGGCCTTGGTGTCCCATGGTGGAGTACGGCCTTACGGTCTATACCTTCATCAGAGAAGAGACCCGTGCGCCTCGGTGGGGACATAATGGGTTGATGATGATGATGATATAAGTACACCTTATACAGGGTGGAATTTTGTAATGCCACCTGAAGGGGAAGTACTCTTAATACTGTAGATGGACAATTTTACTCAAAGAAAACATTGTTTTATTTTTGAAAAGAAAGAAAACTGCATTCAACGATTTTCAAAAATTCGCTTGCCGCACCTGGTAATTGAACCTACTAAAATCTGTGAAAGTTGCACCCTGTACTTTTACTGCAGCGATCGTTAGGATCAATTATAAGGATGAAATCTCTCTAACAAACGTCATAAATTAAATGAAAGGAAAACAATGAAATCTTAAATTATTAATTCAATGGGTCAAGTTAAAGCACTTTTACTCAAAGATCCGTTTCTTTATGTTTACTTATATCCTCGTAAGGCCCGACCTTGAAAAGAACAATTGATTTTGTCATCACTTGAAGACATTGGGCCTCACGAGGATATTATTTATTAATAATTTATCATTGACTTCAATGATCCATTAAAATGACGAATTACTATTTAGATAAGACGATTGCAATTTGCACGATCACCAGATCTCATCTCTTTAGATTTTTTTTGTGGGGATATGTAAAAAATCAAATTTACATTAAATCTTATGAAAATGTAAACGAGTTGAGAGTTGAGGTTCAGAATACGATTTATAACATTCACCACAACACGTTATTAAAGGTTACTAGAAATGAATTCGTTAGAAGAATAAATTTGTGTATCCAAGAAAATGGAGCCCTTTTCGAGCAATTAAATAGTTAGTTTACCATTTTTTGAAAATAATTAAAACAATTTAAGATTTCGTTGTTTTCCTTTCATTTAATTTATGAAGTTTATTAGAGAGATTTCATCATTATAATTGACCCTAACGATCGCTGCAATAAAAGTACAGGGTGCAAATTTCACAGATTTTAGTAGGTTCGATTACCGGGTGCGGCAAGCGAATATTTGAAAATCTTTGAATGCAGTTTTCTTTCTTTTCAAAAATAAAGGAATGTTTCCTTTGAGTAAAATTTTCTATCTACAGCATTAAGAGTACTTCCCCTTCAGGTGGCATTACAAAATTCCACCCTGTATACATCCTTCTTCACAGCACAACACACAAGGTCAAAAAGTGTAACAAAAACAAAGGTCTTTTCTTTGGGCATATTTAGTTTTCTCTCACTGAGAGAGAGATAAAGCCTTTGGGACTTAATTAAGTGCCACGCGACATAATCATTATTAACTTTACTCTGGGTGCATTTACTTGACTCTCTAAGTTTATTTATTACATTGCTGATAATCTGTAAGTTAATAATTTATGCTTTTTTTTTAGAACTGATCTAGCACTACCCCTTACTTTTTCCAAATCACCTAGGACTAGCTGGAAGAAAATACTAATACTACGAAGCAAATATATCGAGCGAATTTGAGTGGAAGGGACGGTAAGGGACGCCCCAGGTGGACATACTTCGATCAATAAGGGATGTATTAACAAAGGGCAAGATAAAAGTACCCAAAACCGACGTGTGTGCGTGCAACGACTATTGAATATCGATGAAGCGAAAGTGATATGTCAGGATCGTGGCAGGTGGTAGTCCCTGGTCTCTGCCTACCCCTCTGGGATACAGGTATGAGCTTGTGTACGTATGTGTAAAATACTTTTTAGTATTAAGCTCGCTTTTGTGAGGATCTTTCTTGTGGAATATAGAATTTTCTATCAATCATCATCATTAGCCTTTTAGAGCCCACTGCAATATATAGGCCTCCCTCAAAGTTTTCGAAGTTTCTTGGTCTTGTACGGCCCGCGTCCAGCGACTCCCTGTCAACGAAACCAGGGCCTAAATTCTGCTAATGCATTGACCTACAATGACAATTGTACGACTGCGTCGATTTCATTCCATAGCCACTTCAAATGCGCACATGCGTATTCGTACTTCATCACACTAATATTATAAACGTGAAAGTTTGTGTGTGTGTTTATATGTTTGTCAGTCTTTAGCGCTGAAACGGCTGGACGGATTTTAATAAAATTTGGTATGGAGTTAGCCGATACCCTGGATTAAAACATAGGCTACGTTTTACCGCGGGGAAATATCTTATTCCTACGGGAAAATCGATGAACCGCGGGTAACACCGCGGGGCACAGCTAGTACGTGATAAGATTATTTTGCAGCGTCCAGTCGCACTTTTATTCACAATTAATTGTGTGAAAGGACCACTTGGACGCTGCAGTAACCGGGACAATGCTTATATAGAGTAGGCACCAATACCACCCTGAAAGCTAAGGGCCAGATCCACAGTCGTGACTTTACAACAAAGGCGTCTTCACAAAGTAAACTTTGCTTTGTCAAAGCATAGTTTCAACTTTTTCAATTTCAGAGACAGTTCCATAAGAGCTTGGACTTTCCTTAGCAAAGCACGTCCCCAAAGTAAAGTTTATGCAAGTATTGAGTTTGCCAGAAGCAGACGCATAATTTTCATAATTTTCAATTTATGAATCTGGCAATAAGTTGGTTTAGCCCACAGCACAGCCAAAAGGAAAGACAGGAGGAGTACATTCAACAGTACATATAATACACTGTCACGTTTTGTACGACGTACACGTTTTGTTTCGCATTGCACATGTGTACGACAATTTCTCCTAAATTATCTAACCATTGGTTACATAAATAAGGACAAATTGTCGTACACTTCTTTTTAGATTGTTTTAAATTAAGATTGTGAGACAATGTGACAGTGATATTATTGCTCCTGACTGTACAAATTTTCAAGTATTCGTAAGCCACTGCATCTCGAATGTGAAACCCGCGATCTGCCATCGCACTACCACTGACTCACAATTCAATTAATGAACTTAAATTAACCGACCTGATGTTGTCACTGACCATTAGGATAGTTAACAGGTAATTGGAATTGTTATACTATCTAACTGATATACAACCAATTGTATTCTCTTGAAACTCTTAGAGCCATCGCAAATAGGGCGACTTGTCGCCGCGTCAGACGCGACGATGTCATTTGCTTCTGGCGTCTTGTCGTCGCGACTCTGTGACTCTGACGCCAAGTGTGCGGAGATTCGAACAAAATATATGAAAATTGACGGCCGTAGCCTGTCGTCGCGTCTAGTTGCCGAACTGTCGCTGTCGCGTGTCGCCTAGTGTGCGCATAGGCTTGTAGCGTAGATAGTGAATGCCTGGAAAATTCTTCGCTACACTTAAATCGCTCAGGCATTCTCTAAGCTTATTACATTTGTGACGTACATTTGTGAAGACGAAAATTACTTTTATACCTGCCATCTCAGCTTGTCGAGCTCTTTCTAACCATTTGAGAAACATATTTATATCTTATTCCAGTCTTGGGATATTTCAAGTGCATGATGTCGTAAGTAGTGTCATTTTGACAAGGCACGCTAAAAATTGGTGCCGGCTACCGTCGATAGATGGCTGTCGTTAAGCCAAGTCAGAGGCCCCTGTGGTGGAGTATGGCCCATACCTTATTCAGGGCAGAGACCCGTGCCTCTCGGTGGGGACATAATGGGTTGATAATGATTATAATTAATATACGTACATTGAATATAGGAAAGAAGAGTAGCCGAGGACCGTGCTCAGTGGCGTGTAATGGGAGAGGCCTATGTCCAGCAGTGGACACCCGTAGGCCGATGATGATGATGATGATGAATATAGGAAAGTCTTATTTCACTTTAATAATGCAAAAACTTTCATACAACAGAATCACTTGACATGGCTCCAAACTAGGATACCCTGTGCAATGGTGACAAGGCGAGGACATCATAAACATGTAAATACACCTCGAAAAGTGCGTTGCACGTACGTTTCAATAATGTTTGACTTTGTTAGTATTGATTGCACTCATGGGTCTTGAGGTTCTTGGTAGATGGACATTCTTACCTGTATTAGATTTAAGGTGATTTGCGAAAAGATGGTCAGAGAGGAGTTTTTTTTCGCTGCCTTTTTCTCAACTACACACGGCCCCAAGGCAGCGGCTAACATTAGACATAAGTGTATGTAGGTACATTGACATTCAACAAACAGAATGTAAATTCTTTACGTTGAAACAAATTTCAAATTTTTCGAAATCAATCGAAATTCAATTAGTTTCAGTATTCAAACAATATCGATCACCTAACCAATTAAACGGTGTTAGGTTAGACAACCAATAAGTTCCAGAGGTACACAACCTTTTTTCTTATTGACCTCTGTCCTTCGAAGGACGTCTAGCTAACTACTTGGGCGTATAGGCCGCTGAAATATAATATAAGTTCGTACCCACATTATTTTAGTGGATGCCATTTGTTTTACGTTCTTGAGGGGCAGCAATGTTTCTTTATTTGGTCGTATAAAGCAAAATGACTTGGCCATTTCGCGTCAGGTAAATATAAAACACATGTTACTCAAGTGTAGCCTCAAGCGGTACAGGTCCAAATTGAAACCATAAAAAAAATATAGGCATTATACTATCTTCTAAGCTAATCGAAACCTAACATAATAAATATTAACTTTAAAAACAATTGTTTATGTTCCCAACAAAGCTTCTCTAGACGAAGCAAAATTTAATAACATAACATAACATTTACATACAGGCGCATACATTGCTTCTGGCCCCACACTAGGTACCCTGTGATGTATGTGTTCAAAGGTACTCTAACCAAATAAACAGACCGAAATATCCTAGTATATCCTTATGAGAAGATCTTTGTGTATTGTATCTTTGCATTTATAGTAACAAAAAGAATTTTACAAATCAAATCAATCAAACTAATCGAAATCAGAAATTATTTCAACTATAAGATTTTAAATTCATCGAATTTACGCCTGAAGCGTCTTTTACCGGCCCTTCCACTCACATTCGCTCGATACATTGTTTCGACAGTCTTTCTTCCTTCATTCTCTCCACATGTCCAAACCAACGCAACATTCCTTTCTCAATTCCAGTCACTCTATCCTCTTTCAGTCCACAACGTTCTCTAATCACACTATTGCGTATTCTGTCATTCAAAGTAACGCCATAAATATTTATCGGGGACCTCATTTCTTCTTCATTAATCGTACTGTCAATCATGATTCATCAGCCTTACCCAAGTCTCACTACCATAGATAAATAACATAACATAACATTTACATACAGGCACATACATTGCTTCTGGTCCCACACTAGGATACCCTGTGTCGTGGGAACCAGAAACAGCGACGTCACAAACATGTAAACATCCAAGACCTGGGTTTCTTTTTTTTTATAGAATAGTCTTTATTTTAAGTACACCAGGAGTTACACATGAGGTTTGACAATAAGATAGTACAGTATAATTGGCGGCCTCATTACTAAAAGTAATTTCGTCCAGAAACCATTGACTGAAAAAAATAGACAAGTTAAATGACGGTGAGTCGGTGCAACAATAGATTTTCAAAAACAAATTAAAATAATAACAAATTTTCAATATTAAGCAAGATATATATCTAAGTCCATAATAGAGTTATCATACATCAGTGTTGGGACCAGCACACCATTATGGATACCCAACCTCGGTGTTTTGGAGAAATACTAACTAACGTACTAACGAATGATTTAATAAAGACAATGAAACATTGTTGACCTATCACTGGACTATACTCGCGAACAGGTGCTATTCATATGTCTGGCCGCAGCATTGATGTTTTTCCAACTTTTGTAGGAAAATTAGCAAGTTTTTACTTTTAAATTTATGGCAATCACGGAATACTTAGGCTCTGTTGTTATTTAAAATTATTTTAGAAAAAAGGTCAGAGTAGATATTTTTTCCCGCTGCCTTTTTCTCTGCTATAAATACGGCCTGAAGGTAACTAAGATAGTACTTTGACATTCAGCAAACAGAGTATAAATTCTTTTCGATGAAATAAATTATTTTGATCTTATTACATTTGGGCAAATATTCTCTAGTACCTTCCTTTAATTTCATCATCAACCCGTTATGTCCCCACCGAGGGGCACGGGTCTCTTCCCTGAGGAAGGTATAGGCCATACTCCACTACAGAGATCCATAGTAGAGTATGGCTTATACCCGGTCACAAGTCTTACAAGCCTCCACCAAGTCCTGACTAGTGGCTGGTCTTACTATCAGAAGTTTTCAAGCCGGCCTAAAGCCTCTGACTTGGCTTAGCGACTGCCATCTATCGATGGCAGCCGGCACCAACTGCTTAACCTGCATAGCGAATCACGGAACCGCTCAGAAAAATGCCACTAGCATTAGTCATAGACAGTCACCCATCCATGCACTGAACGCGCCCCAGGTTGCTTAAGATCATTTAAGAGCACTCGGGTAGCCGGAGCATGTTTGTGATGTCACTATTTGTCGCTCCCACGATACAGGGTATGCTAGTGTTGGACCAGAAGCTATATGCGTTGTGCGTGCCTGTATGTAAATGTTTATGTTTATGTTAGACAGCCTTAAAAATAATCACCTCAAAGGTTTCGCGACCTGAGGAGCTTCCCTTGAAGGTGGGCGGGTGCGAAATAGTTGCGTCCTGGCGATGTGTGAACCCCACATGCCTCGGCACCTGCAACTATTTGCGCTGGATGTCCCGAGTGGATTTATTATGTGTCAACCAAGCCCATAGGCACACCGAGCGGGAATGGTTTTTTCTCTGTTTAAAATGACGTCGCAGGGGGCTCAATCGATCAATCAGCCTGCTCGTCCACAACTGTAACAGCTTCTTATAAATAAACATGGATTGCGGTTCGTTAGTCTCACTAAAACTCGAGAACGGCTGGGCATCTTTGGCTGATTCTGGGTTTTTTATATTTGCGGAATTTCAGGGAATAAAATTTAAAAAAATTAAATAAACTCACGCCCGTTATCCCCGAAGGGGTAGGCAGAGGCACCAGTCTTTAGAACTGGACCCACGTTTTGCCGAGTTTATTAGGTCCCAAACGTGACAAGTGGCAATATAATATTTCAGGGAATATGCAAGAATTACGAGAACTTTTGAATCCGTGCGTACTATAAACGAGTATAAACTCCGTCAATTCAGCATCGCGCAAGCAAATTATCACACATGACATACCATACATTATGACCTCTGTGGCGCGCGTATTTACGCAGATGCGAGAGGTCCCGGGTTCGAACCCCGGCTGGGGACAAAAAACCCCAGGTTTTGGATGTTTACACGTTTCTGACGTCGCTGTTTCTGGTTACCACGACACAGGGTATACTAGTGTGGGGCCAGAAGCAATGTATATGTCTGTATGTAAATGTTTGTGTTATAAATACAACGTCCAACGAATATCAGTTAGACCAGCCTTGGACCAGACAAACCTTGAGCGGTGGTAGCCTAGTGGGTAGAACAATAGATTAGAAAACAAGAGACAAAGTATGGGCATTCTATGACTTTGGTTTCTAAGTTATGTACATTTGTGAAGTTATAGTAGCAATAGAACTTGCTAACCGTAAAGGAAAACATCGTGAGGAAACCTGAGTGAAATCGCCAGTCAGCGGCGGGCACGCATTGTGATTAAGCCCAACATTCTCTCTCCCTCTAAGAGAAGGCTTGTATCCTGGTGGGATGCGTATGGGCTGCTTCATCATCAACCCATTATGTCTCCACCGAGGGGCACGGGTCTCTTCCCTGAGGAAGGAATAGGCCATACTCCACCACGGGGGCCAAGTCCGGATTGGTGGAAGCTTGTAAGACTAGTGGCTGGTCTTACTGTCAGAAGTTTTCAAGCCGCCCCGCCCTAAGGCCTCTGACTTGGCTTAACGACTGCCATCTATCGACGGCAGCCGGCACCAACTGGTTAACTTGCCTTGCGAAGCACGGAACCGCTCGGAAAAATGCCACTAGCGTTAGTCATAGACAGTGACACATCCATAGACTGAACGCCCCGTATGTTGCTTAACCTTAGTGATCGTTTAAGATCACTCAGGCAGCCCAAGCTACGAGAGTATGGGCTGCTTACAAGGTACAATTTGAAGCCACATTTGGAGCAAAACTAAAACCCTTTTTTACTAGGGTGCCAAAGATCAAATAGTAATCAAGCTCTTTGACACGCTGTAAGTCATATGTAAGATATGCAACGTAGTTACTGAAATGTATTGAAAATTTTTTTTATTGCACAAAACAATTTTATATAAAGGCGAGCTTAATTTTTGGACAG
The DNA here is from genome assembly GCA_947310845.1 of Yponomeuta plumbellus. NCBI lineage: Eukaryota > Metazoa > Arthropoda > Insecta > Lepidoptera > Yponomeutidae > Yponomeuta > Yponomeuta plumbellus. Next base: position 3,791,139 of record OX371203.1, read on the forward strand.
CAGCGACATCGGCACGTATACGGTCTGCGATTGCCAACCCGCCTGCTCAGCGTGGCAATTACGAGCAAATCATTCCATGAAAAGCCAGAACGGACCACGGCCCCCAGTTCCCGGTCGCCCTGCTATTCCTGATTAAGGCGGCGGTCACGGTAACGGCAGGGTAGGGGGTGCGATGAATCCCCGGGTTACGAAAGGCTGCCAAAAACAACTGACCTTGGCGACGTATAACGGACGCACATTACGGCTGGACGAGCACCTGGCACAACTGTAAGTCGAACTCGAGAAGGTAAAGTGGGATGTTCTTGAGTTATCTGAAGTCCGAAGGGAGGGGGAGGACACCGTAACCCTTGAATCAGGCCACCTGCTGCACTTTCGAGAGGGAGACCAGCTATCTCAGGGTGGCGTAAGGTTCCTGGTAAATAGAGCTCTCTGTGACAACGTTGTAGAAGTGTCAAGTGTGTCGAGCAGGGTTGCGTACCTCGTCATTAAGCTTACCGAGAGGTATAACCTCAAGGTTGTGCAGGTTTACGCACCGACCTCGACGCACTCGGACGATGAAGTGGAAGATATGTTCGATGACATATCAAAGGCCTTACACTCCACCACCAAGGCCTACTACAACGTTGTCATGGGAAACTTCAACGCCAAAGTGGGAGTACAAAATTGCAAAGAATCGGTAGTAGGATCCCATGGTTGTGGAAACAGGAATCATAGGGGGCAAATGCTAGTCAACTTCCTCGAAGGGGAGGGGTTATTCTTGATGAATTCATTCTTCAAGAAAAAGCCCCAAAGGAAGTGGGCATGGCAGAGCCCCGACACTATGACAAAAGACAAAAAATGAGATCGATTTCATCATAACGGACAAGAAGCGTATATTCAGAGACGTCTCAGTGATCAATAGGTTTAATACCGGAAGCGATCACCGACTTGTGCGAGGCTCTCTGAATATTAATTTTAAGCTCGAACGTGTCCGTTTGATGAAATCCAGGCTCCGACCAAACCTGCACCAAACTATAGTGGGATCTGAAAAGTTCCAGTCTAACCTGGAGAACCGATTCGCTGCCGTGGAAACCACAAATTACGTTGACATTGACCATGCCCTCGAGAATGTAGTCGGAATCCTCAGGGAGGAAGGCATGAGATTTTGCGCAATGCGGCATAAAGGCACGAAGTCAAAATTTTCAGAAGAAACACTCAAGTTTATGGAGGAACGACGTGAACGCCCACCAGTCACTGCGTCAGAAAGGCATGCTCTAAACAGGAGAATTGGCATACTAGTTCGACGCGATCTCCGATGCTCCAACACTCGTTCAATAGAACGAGCAATCGAGCAAAATCGGGGATCGAAAGTGTTTGTTCAATCTCTTGGGAGAAGCCATCTGACAAAGTTGACCACCACGGATGGAGTGGTTGTTTCCTCCATACCAGAGGTTCTTTCGGAAGTTGAAAACTTCTACGGCCAGCTGTACGCTGCGCATGCATCTCGGCCTGATCCCGACAATGAGGATTGCAGAGCTACATTGACACGCCACTATACTGAAGACTTCCAGAAGTCAGCCTAGACGAAATCGCGATGGCTCTTAAACAGCTTAAAAATGGAAAAGCCCCTGGAGAGGACGGTATTACAACTGAGCTCTTGAAGTCCGGCGGTAAACCCGTAATGAAGGAGCTCCAGAAGATCTTTAATGCTGTCCTCTTTGATGGGAGAACTCCGGAGGCGTGGAGTAAGTGTGTTGTCGTTTTGTTCTTCAAAAAGGGTGATAAAACCCTTTTGAAGAACTACCGACCCATTTCACTCTTAAGCCACGTCTACAAGCTGTTTTCAAGAGTCATCACGAACCGTCTTGCGAGGAGACTCGATGAGTTTCAGCCACCTGAGCAGGCCGGCTTTCGATTGGGTTACGGCACCATAGACCACATTCACACAGTGCGGCAGATTATACAGAAGACCGAAGAGTATAATCGGCCCCTGTGCTTAGCGTTTGTGGACTATGAAAAAGCCTTTGTCTCGGTCGAAACCTGGTCTGTTCTGGAATCTTTGCAGCGATGCCAAGTCGACTGGCGATACATCCAAGTGTTGAAAGGTCTATACAACGCCGCTACTATGGCCGTCCAAATCCAGAACCGGCAATCTGAACCTATCCCCATACATCGTGGTGTGAGACAAGGGGATGTTATTTCCCCCAAATTGTTTACAAATGCTATGGAGGATATGTTTAAGACGCTGGACTGGAAGGGGTACGGCATTAATATTAGCGGCGAGTACCTTTCACACTTGCGATTTGCAGACGATATCGTCATCATGGCGGAAACGCTGCAAGATCTGCAACATATGCTGAGTAGCCTAGCTGATTCTTCCCAACGCATTGGTCTCCGGATGAACTTGGATAAAACCAAGATTATGTTCAATGAACATGTAAATCCGGAGTCAATTGCAGTTCAAGGCAGTATTCTCGAAGTCGTTAAGGAGTATGTTTACCTCGGGCAAACCATGCAATTAGGTAAAAACAACTTCGATAAAGAGGCTAATAGAAGAATACAGCTGGGCTGGGCAGCATATGGGAAACTACGTCGAGTCTTCACATCGCCAATCCCACAGTGTCTAAAGACGAAAGTCTTCAACCAGTGCGTCCTACCCGTCATGACATACGGTTGCCGAAACGTGGACACTCACGGTGGGGCTGATCCACAAATTTAAAGTCGCTCAGCGTGCTATGGAAAGGGCTATGCTCGGGGTTTCTCTGAAAGATCGAATTCGAAACGAAGTCATCCGACAGAGAACCAAAGTCACCGACATAGCCCACCGAATTGGCATGCTGAAGTGGCAGTGGGCCGGCCATATCACCCGAAGAACTGATAACCGATGGGGTAGAAGAGTTCTTGAGTGGAGACCGCGGATCGGTAAACGTAGTGTAGGACGTCCTCAGACTCGGTGGAGCGATGATCTTCGCAGGGCGGCTGGCAAGAGCTGGATGAGAGTAGCCGAGGACCGTGCTCAGTGGCGTGTAATGGGAGAGGCCTATGTCCAGCAGTGGACAACCGTAGGCCGATGATGATGATGACAAGGTACAATTTGAAGCCACATTTGGAGCAAAACTAAAACCCTTTTTTACTAGGGTGCCAAAGATCAAATAGTACATCAAGCTCTTTGACACGCTGTAAGTCACATGTAAGATATGCAACGTAGTTACTGAAATGTATTGAAAAATTCTTTATTGCACAAAACAATTTTATATAAAGGCGAGCTTAATTTTTGGTTATTTACCATCCCATCCCGCCAATATTTACGTATGTGCCAGTTTATGCTTTTCACGGAACAATATCTGAATTTAAATGAGGTATTTTTAGGGTTCTGTACCCAATGGGGTAAGGCACCCTTTTACTAAGACTCCAACTTCCAACTGTCTGTCACCAGACTGTATCTCATGAACCGTAATACCCGGACAGTTGAAATTTCCACAGACGGTGTATTTTAGTTGCCGCTATAGGAGAAAGGAGCAAGTACTAACAACAAAATAAAATAATTATATAAGGGGACTCCCATAACATATACGTGTTTTTTTTTGTCGGTTTTTGCTCGATATTCAATTAATTAAAGACGAAGGGAATGTCGTCAAAATTTGAACAAACCTTGCTCATGGAGTCGGGTAAAAAGGATAAAATATTTTGTTTATCACAAAATATGACCTTAAAAATATGATAAAATATGGTCCCATATTATATCTCAGAACTCATTGGAAGAAATAGGTAAACCAAGATGCAAGTAAAATCTTAATTAGTTAGGTTTATTTCGAAGATAACTAATTAAAAAACAACAATGATAAACTAAATATTAAAACTAAACTACAATTTTGGCAATATATGTAACTTCGTTAGGTTTTAAAATTGTTATTTACTTACCAATGCATGTAATCCCATTCACAGTAAATAACTGCAACAGTTAGACGCTTGAAATACTCAAATGTTGTATATAGATTCTATAAAGATACGGAACCCTGCGTCCGCGAGTCCATCTTGGCCAGTTTTTTTATCCAGCAACGATCAGTGTATGTATGACGTCAGATTTCGAAATGCTCATTCTTTTCATGAGAGCATTTCGTGGAGTTTTCCAGTAACGCAAAGTATTTGAGACTACCGCGAACCCGGGCGGCTGTTTCATCCTGCCAATTTTAATTTCCAATGCGTGACATTGAGTTAGCTGTTTTATGGAATGTTTGAATGGGTCGTTAATTTAATTACTCCATCATCAACCCATTATGTCCCCTCTCTTCCCTCAGGAAGGTATAGGCCATACTCGACCGACAGGGGCCGAGTCCGGATTGGTGGAGGCTTGTAAGACTAGTGGCTGGTCTACTGTCAGCAGTTTTTCAGCCACGCTAAGGCCTCTGACTTGACTTAACTACTGCCATCTATCGACGGCAGCCGGCACCAACTGCTTAACGTGCCTTGCGAAGCACGGAACCGCTCGGAAAAACGCCACTAGGGTTAGTCATAGGGTCACCCATCCATGCACTGAACGCGCCCTATGTTGCTTAACCATCGCGATCGTTTAAGATCACTGAGGCAGCCCGGGCTACAAGCCGTTTTAATTGTAATTAATTAATTACGTATAGGTGTTCCCTTTTGTAAAGGTCTTTATGTAAGTATTAATTAGAGCTTAATTCTTTCAGCTAAAAGGCTTAGCTTATTATTACCAATGTTTTCGTGTATTTGGATTTGGACACCACTGGGAGTAAAAATCAACCACCACAACGCAATAAGGTCGCCAATTATACTGTTAAGGAAAATATTGTATGTTTGTGTTTTTCCCTTGTGTACAATAAAAAATGTTCTTATCTATGTTAGACGCAACTTCCCCCATTGATACTAGCGATATGACAAAGTAGATCCAATTGGTAGACCTAAAATTTTTATGAATTTTATGAATAATCTAATCTAATCAATATTTGGTGGTGACAGTTTCTATTTAAAATCCCTTTTTTTCACTGAGCACAGAAAATACGACTTATTTTTTACTCTTTCTACTCGTAAAGTTAAAATTACAGTATGTAGGATAACAATAATATTATGCTTGTACAATTTCATCGGCCCATCGAGCAGGGCCTCAATTCTGTTAGCGCATTATAGTTCGATGACAGATTCACGTTCGGATCACGTGACGTGTTTTTTCACACCATTGAGCCTACATGGCTTGATTTGAGTGCTTGCGTAGACTTGAAGCGACAATGATATTAAATCGCCATGTTCATGCAGGTGATCTAGACCCTGGTTTTCAGCCCACCGACCGTCGATCCGTTCTCAAGCGCCACCAAGTTGTCTATTCAGGTGGGCAAAATGGTAACTAACTAATTAATTTGTAAATCCTGCTCCACATTTTTTGTTTTATTTATTCACTTACTATTTATAGATTATATTTTCGTTAAAAGTGAAAGACGGGTTATAATATACTCATTTTTCTAGGTAATTTTTTTAAATGTTAAGTACTACATTCTCCACTAGCACCGCTATTAACTGAACAGATAAGATGGTGGCACTGTATAACTAGATGAAAATTGGGTATTTGACTGGATGTCAAATGAGTTGCTTTTAAAACGGAATTTTGTATGAAAATACTTGCTTGTGACGTCACATCATTTCAGAGCACCCTTTTTATGTTTCATCTATTTAAAAATTGTAATAACTAGTAAATGATTGGAAGAGATACATTTTCTGAATCATTTTGTAATTTTTGTTTTAATCGAGCATCACAAATAATGGTGAGTCCAGCTCCGAGACTTGTCTGATACTAAATATAGGTAGTCCGAAGTCACACAGCTTGCAAAGACAATCCAAAATAATAATCTATTATACGTGTCTCGGTGTGCCTTAACCCTAAGCGCGTGTTAGCGGTGACAAACGACTCGCGGACGTTCAACCCTGTCACGTGGGACGTGCGTGGCCCTACTTAGGGCGTCCGGGGTCTCTCAGGCTCTGTCTTCATAGTGTCATGGAGCGACCCTAAGGAAAGAAAAGAAACAGCGCTCTTTTTTCCAACTATTCACTATTGTCACAGAGCATATTATTGAAAATAAAGGTGGTGGGCTGAATTCCCAGTAGTGCCCACAGTGATGATAAAGTGATCATCATCAACCCATTATGTTCGACAGTACTTCATTTGTATAAATTGCACCAGTCTGGGTGTATTTCTACGTTTATTATGACCTTGCAAGGTTACCATAATATCATGATATTAGTGTATTCCGAATTGTATTGGAAACAAAACAATAGAAAATTGGAAAATAATTGCGTAAATCGTTTCCAAAAGTAAAAAATTATTCGTATTGGAAACACTGTCCGTAATAACTGCTTTCCTCTATGTAATTTAACGTTCTTTTGTTTCGAAGGACCATAAAGAAATAGTGTGATGTAAATGTAAAACGTATAAAAACTGAGATGGAAAAGCAACGTGTGCACTGGATGAAGAGATTGGAAATTTAACAAAAGAAAATTGGAAAACCATTGAGCAAATCCTTTTCAAAAGTTATTAGTGTTGGAAACAATATTTTCCATTTCCACAGATAATAATCGATAGTAGGTAATAATGTCGATCGGAAACATTAAGCCTAGGCGCACACTAACGACACGCGACAGGCGACAGCTCGGCGACTAGACGCGACGACGGGCTACGGCCGTCAATTTTCATATATTTTGTTCGAATCTCCGCACACTTGGCGTCGGAGTCGCGGAGTCGCGACAAGTCGCCCTGTTTACTATGGCTCTAATGGTACATTGCAAAATATTCAGTTTCGAGTAATTAACGTTTAAAACAAATAACTGAAATAACTCTTTTTGTGATCGCTCCACCGTCTTTTAGGCCGGCCTTAACTTCGATGTCGTAGCACTCACTCGATGGCGAGTCTTGGAGTATCCAAAATAAATACCACACTTCGCATAAAAAACCGAATAGTGTACATGGGCGTCCAGATGGTAAAATTAAATTAGTACTGGGCTCGTCAGGTCAGTCGAATAGTCCTGCTAATGTAAAAAAAACATTTGCACCATATAACCATTAAAAGTTTCGTTGACAACACAGAACAAATAGGTACAATAATAGTTTAAGCATACAAAAAAGACTTACCTAACCCAACAAACCACGCTAGAAAACAGCTTATTCAAAAGTTTCCAGGGCCTAGATTCTACTAACGAAATGTAGTACAATAGCCTTTTACTGACCGCGTCGTTTTCATTTAATTGCCGCTTCAAGTCAAGGCGCGCGCGTGTCTCAGTAATTCTAGGCGTCAATGGAGTTAAAAAACATGTCAAGTGACCTAACAATGTAACTATAATTGAACTATAATACACTAACAGAATAGAGGCCCAGCACGCTGGCAGCATTGCCACACTGCACCGCCAAAGAAATTTTGACAAAGGATCTTTCTTGCAAATGCCACTAAAATTGCATACCTCTTCTAACCGGCAGTGTCGTAAATTTTCATCGTAATTCTCTTGTGTCAGAATGACACACTCAGTCTTACAAGTGACAAACGACGTGTTGAGACAGGCGCACGCACGCTGAAACTTAAAATTCGGTTTTATTGTCAATAATAAACGTGGTTATCACTAAACTCTGTTTAGCACTCCTACTCATAATCTCACACAAATCCATTTCCAGACAAATTATGGTTTTATTCTCAGCCACTCCCATCTAGCCAGCACGGTAAAGGCAATCTGCTTTGGTAGGATTTATTTTTACGTCGTTCCGATTCTAATGACCGTTAAGAACTTAATAGTACAAGTTGCTCTCTATTGTAAAGCATATCTTCTTCTATATATATAAAATTCAAAGTCCTGACTGACTGATTCATTCACTCATCAATGCCCAGCCCAAGCCGTTGGACCTAGGAAGCTGAAATTTTGCACAGAGGATCTTTATATAATGTAGGCAAGGAATAAGAACGGATTTTTTTAAATTCAACCCCTAAGGGGGCGAAAAGGGTTGCCAAAATTTGTATGGGAGGTATAAAGAATGTTGTCTAATTTTCTTGAAACTTAAAACAAATACTCTTCAACACAATTGATTGAACACGTGTTTTGCCTTTTTTCTAAATTTTACCCTCAAGGGAGTGAACGGGGTTGCAACATTTTGAACTAAAGTCTACGCGGACAAAGTCGCGGGCGAAAGCTAGTAAAGTATATTTTCGCACTATAAATGTGTAGTGCTAACATTTATAGTGCAAAAGTATACTTTCAGCAAGTTCAGCAGTATTCACATAATAAAATGTAAAATGTTATCTACCATTTTACTTGCGACATTGCGAAAACGGTTTTGCAATAAGCTCGTTACCTCATAACAACAACTCTTTGTGAACAATTTCGTGAACAATGCTGTGAAAAACTATGTAAATCTCTTGAAGTAATCAAAGTCACACTTTTTCCTTTGCCCGTAGGTAATGTTATCTGTCAAGCTCTGTATTAATTTAAATTATTAATAATCTAAACAAAGTACCAACAATAAACACTATCAAAAATAGAACCCTCTTTTAAATTTAATGCTATCTGCGAGACTAGCCCATGGCTTTTTTGTGCCACTATTTCACTTAGTGTATTTTATTACTACATGTAAGGCTTGAATTATATGCGTCCGCGCGACCGAGCGGTTTGGCCGCAAATTCCAGCGGCCGCGGCCAAGCCGCTTTTTGATTTATATGAAGCGGCCCAAGCGTCTCCGCTCTCCATACATTCTCACAAGCAACGAAAGAGTGTCCGTCCGTTTCAAATGCACCGATACAAGTGAACACGTTGAAACTCGTCCGAGCGGCCGCTCGCGCGACCACGCCGCTCGAAGGCGCGACCGCGCCGCTATTTAACGCATATAATTAGAGCCTAAGATGCAAGATCTCTAAATGCTCTAAATAAGAAGATAAGATAAGAATATTCTTTATTATACACGAGGGAAAACATAAAATATTTAAATATTTATGTAATAATAAATACATAAATAATAATCAAATTGTTCGATTAGTTTGTAGCTAGACGGCGTTTAATTTGACGAGTGAAATTGGCTCTAAACGCGGATGGGCCGAGCTGCGTAACCTCGTTTACTATACTTACGTATACTACTTGTATACTTCATTAAGTTAGACTATCGAGACTGATGACCTGTTTGATATGTAGAATTTTTGGTTGGCCGATCGACTCATTTTAACAATGGTTTTTTAAATAATTGTCCTTTTTATAAGATCATACCGCACCTGAATAAGTTTATTTGATTATCTCATATTTGATAAATAAATTTAATTTTTTTTTCTACAACAGGATGATTTTTTTTTTCTTTGTTTAATATACATAAGCTCACGCCTGTATCCCAGAGGGGTAGGCAGAGACCAGAGACTGCCACCTGCCACGATCCTGAAAAAACACTTTCGCTTTATCGACCGTTTAATATTTAATTAATATACATTTTACAGCTAAATACTAAATATCTTAAAATTAATTATAAAACTAAACTAAAAGGATAAAAATGTACAGTAATTATTTAAAATAGATATTACTGTACAATAGGCTTACTTTTTAGAATATTCATATTTTATTTTATATTCTTCTCATTTTTTAAATACATATCTGATCTACCTATCTACTTATAACTTAAAGTTATTTATTCTGGAGAAACATTAACAGAAAAGACTATAGAAGCTGGAAGACGACCCTATTGTATATTCTATATATTTTTTCATGATAACGAGTGGTATTACTACTGAAAATTCAGAACAATACAAAAACTAAGAAGAGATATTGTAAAAACGGATATAATGCCATCTAAAGTAGCAAGTTATGTAAGGATGTTGAAATTTGCTCGCAGGGATTTAATTCCTGAACCGCTTTGTTATTATAACGCTAGCAAGTTTAGCTAACATAAAAATTACGTTGAAATCGATCCCACTAGGGACCTTTAGACTTGGATCGTATAATTTGAGTATTAGTCTGTTTGCGGGCCTTGTGTGGTTGCCACATCATAAAGCCACACACATAGCTATAATATATATTGATATGCCGTAACATAATTATATTATAGTAAGCTACCACACACGGACACCCTTTTGCCTTCATTTCATTGATGGTTGACATATACATATGCGATAATATAAATTACAGTAAAATATATTATTATAGCTGCCTGTGCGGTCACTTGAATATTTGTGTAGAAATTATATCGCTATATGCCTTGCTATAATTTATATTAGTATATATTATTGCCCTCCACTAATCCGGACTAGGCCCCCGTGGTGGAGTATGGCCTCTACCTTCCTTGAGGAAGAGACCAGGGCCTCTCGGTGCGGACATAACGGGTTGATGATGACGATGATGTATTAATAAACATAAACCAATATGACTTGCCTTTTCACCCGATTCCGGCTAGACGTTGAGTTTTGGGACACCCTGTATATGTGTTATCTGGATCTTACTTATAAATTAATTATGTCAAAGACCTTTTTCGAAGACCTCGGCTTACGCGCGCGGCCTTTGTTTGTGATTTTCAGACAAGAGACGTAAGGAAGCAATCTCTTTGGAGACGCAAATCCCTCAGATCATGAGATCCGCGAACTTCTTTAGGCTAATGGCTTTCCGAGTAAAGAGGCGGGTGGATTTGGACGCCTCATCAGGGGTTGTATGGCTTTGTCTACGGCGGCTCGCGGTGAAAATCAAACCCGCGACCTCCGGCGTGGTAATCAGACGTGATAACGATAGACCAACGAGGCATTCGGTTGAAAGAAGACATCATTCATTATTTGTGATCATCTGGTCATCTATTGAATCATCTATTAGTGACGACATCTGTGGCGCAGCGGTTAGGGCATCTGACTACCACGCGAGAGGTCCCGGATTCGAATCCCGGCTGGGGATAAAAAGAAAACCCAGGTCTTGGATGTTTATATGTTTGTGACGTCGCAACTTCTGGTTCCCGCGACACAAGGTACCCTAGTGTGGGACCAGAAGCAATGTGTATGTGCCTGTATGTAAATGTAAATGCAAAATTTATAAGGTCTCGTTACCAGGGAAATTTCTCGATATAAATTCAAATTCAAATATTTTATTCATAGTACAGACAAAACGTTTACTGTATGAACGTCAAAGTTGTTGGTTTCACAATTAATAGATTACATAGAGAAGAAACTAACAAAGAAAAAACAAACTCCACGTTTATTCTTTTCAAAACAGTTATAGCACAATAATGAAACTTTCAAACTTATAAACTATTAGGTACTCTTGGATGTGTTGAACACTAGACACAGTCATATACAGTTATCCTCTGATTAAATTCAATGTTAAACTACTGTCTAACGCCAGACATCCTTGTCTTCTAAATAACCGTTGATTATATAATAAGCTTTTTTATATTATATAACACCCTATCTTAGTTTGGGACCAGTTTATGTTATTATTAATAAATTGAGGTTTTATTACCTTCACAAAATAAATATAGGTTAGATTGAGGTTTGGGCAAGATAAAAGTACCTGAAACCGACATGCGTGCATGCAACGACTAATTAATGTCGCTGAAGCAAAAGTGATTTGTCAGGATCGTGGCAGGTGGCAGTCCCTGGTCGCCTACCCCTCTGGGATACAGGCGTGAGCTTATTATGTAATTATGTGGTTTGATAGTCGACGTTAAAGCGTATCTATTAACTTTAGTAAGGTTTTTGAACAATAAATCTAGTGCATTTCGTCTTTTTTGCACGAAATCGAACGGTTTTGAGTGTTGTAGCTTACCGCAACAAACGGTTGCCGGCTGAAGTTTCTATTCGTAGCTCAAGAAGGTCATCGGTACACAAATCAAGTGCTATTTGCCTTCGATTTCCGCGCATAATTGAATAATAGCCTTTTTCACAATAGGCCGAGTGACTTGGAAAGACGGCACACTCCTAAACCTATCTATCTATACTTCTGGCACCTTATCTACCTAAGAAGCTCAGACCAGTAAGACAAGAACACTTGCTATGTCAAAACATTACTAATAGCATAGTTTTTGATACGCTTTCTCAGTGTTTGTACATTTATGAAAAAAACATTAAACCTTTTAATTATATGTGAAGTACTTATGATTAGCTCGTTGCGGAATTGGTTTAGTGCCAATTACATCATTTATAAAGTTGTATATCCTATAATAAACTCTAATATATAATAAACTTAAATAACATAACATTTACATACAGGCACATACATTGCTTCTGGCCCCACACTAGGATACCCTTTGTCGTGGGAACCAGAAACAGTGACGTCACAAACATGTAACATCCAAGACCTGGAGTTTTTTTTTTCCCAGCCGGGGATCGAACCCGGGACCTCTCGCATGGTAAGCAGATGCGCTAACCGTTACGCCCCAGAGGCCGCGCCATAGAGCCTTTTTAATAAACATTTTAAAGAATTGTAACTCTCAATTCAGAAACCGGATCTAAATCTTTTTTTGAACGAAAACCTTCGTAATCACATTATTAACTTTATTCCGGTTACAGATTCCGGAATACCTGAGTCAGACACGAGCAACCGACAATGCAAGCTTTGTCTTTGCTCACCATGATTAAGCTCTGCGAATCAGAGCGAAACCTGGTCGGACTCTTCCAACAAAAAGTCAAGTAAATGTATCCGGAATAAAGTCAATAATACTGAAGCTTCCTCACCATTACTTAGTATCAAATACTACAGATTAATGGATTGATCATAGATGGCAGTCGTTAAGCCAAATCAGAGGCCTTAGGGCGGCTTGAAAACTTTTGACAGTAAGACCAGCCACTAGTCTTACAAGCCTCTACTAATCCGGACTTGGCCACCGTGGTGGAGTCTGGCCTACACCTTCCTTAGGGAAAAGACACGTGCCCCTCGGTGGGGACAAATGTGTTCATGACGAAAGAAAATCATCCCGCCACCAATAAACACTGCGGAACAAACGTGTAATACGAGTATTTACTACGTGTTATTCAATAATCGCATTTACCCCACTCGCAATAAGACCTACACTTGAAAAGCCACGACAGTGGCCGATTTGATGTGAAAAAAATGTGAAGTAAGGGAGTGCAAAAAAATGCCCAAAAGAAACGTAGAAGATGTGTCTGCGAGCTCTTTTGTGAGTCGCTGGCATGAAAACGGTTAATCCAGGCATGGATCCTAGGCTAACATAAACCAACGCAAAATTATACATATTATGCGATAATATAAATTACAGTAAAATATATTATTATAGCTGCCTGTGCGGTCACTTGAATATTTGTGTAGAAATTATATCGCTATATGCCTTGCTATAATTTATATTAGTATATATTATTGCCCTCCACTAATCCGGACTAGGCCCCCGTGGTGCAGTATGGCCTATACCTTCCTCAGGGCAGAGACTCGTGCCCCTCGGTGGGGACGTAATGGGTTTATGATAAGAAGTTGATATTTTATTATAAGAGAACTTAACGTTTTGATGTTTTGAAAACCTTAAAAAGTTTTCTATGATAATTATTATAAAACTCGTAAACATCTCTCAAAATGAATTTACTACTAATTAATATATTACGGCACATGGACTTATTTATAGTTTGTACATCGAAATAAGAAAATTAAGCTCGAATACTTCGACGGGAATCCTTACCTCCTGGGTACGTCCCTGCTCCCAACAAATAACATAAAGGATTGCCCGAGACACGGACAGACAGGAGACCTCTCTAATAGAATCCGTTATTTATTCGGCAACATGGGACTTGACAAAGAAAAAAAGAGTATTATATTGTTAAAAAAAGTTATATTACGTCATGGTTATAGTAAACTTTCTCCGTAAGAGGTCAAGCTAGGCGAAAAGAGACATTATAACTTTAATACCATAGACGATCCTCGGACTAGCGTTAAACTTGGTTTTGTTATAACATTTATTTTAGTCCTTGGTCTAAGCCTGGTACTAAGCTAAGATAAGTTAAGATATTTATTTCATCAAAAACAGAGATACACAGATATGGAACAATAACAAATGTAAGTACATTTTCGACATTAGGTTACAAGGCTTATACACAAATAATTAATTCCTGATGTCTAAACTAGGCAGGGCTTGTTGTATAGAGCAGCAGTGTTTCTTCCGTAGTTATATTCTAAAAAATTAGAGAAATAAGAGCACATTATTATTATTCATTCATTATTATTATTCAGAAAAAAATAGAGCACATTATTATTATTCATTAATTATTATTACGATCAATTTGTCCTATGATGTCACATAGATAAAACTGTATATTCAATATTGTTATATAATAAGATTTGAATCATTCTGCAATAAATTATTACATATTAATGTTTAAATTAAAATTGTATTATTTATAGATTTTTAGATTCCTATTTATGATTTATTTTAAACTATACTAGCATGCATGTGAAAAGTGTGAGGGTGTAAACTGTGTATCTGTGAAGTGTAGTGAGTGTGTGAAGAAATTATGTAGCGTGTGGCGAATGTAGAGTAAAATATTTAGTGCCATATATTATGTAGTATTGTAAGCTACGTACTATCTTTAGACCTCGTTTTGGAATAAGACGGTATAGCTTTCACATTTACATTAAGCATTTACATACAGGCACATACATTGCTTCTGGTCCCACACTAGGATACCCTGTGTCGTGGGAACCAGAAACAGCGACATCACAAACATGTAAACATCCAAAACCTGGGTTTTTTTGTTCCCAGCCGGGGTTCGAGCCCGGGGCCTCCCGCATGGCAGACAGATGCTCTACAGATGCGTTAACGACTGCGCCGCAGAGGTCGTCAAACAGTCGTTTAAATATACTGGCTTACGACGTCACATTTCAGAGCACTCTTTTTATGTTTAATCTATTTAAAAAAATTAATAACTATTAAATGATTAAAAGAGATACATTTTCCGAAACATGAGGTCGTCAAACCGTCGTTTAAATATACTGGCTTACGACGTCACATTTCAGAGCACTCTTTTTATGTTTAATCTATTTAAAAAAATTAATAAATATTAAATGATTAAAAGAGATACATTTTCCGAAACATGAGGTCGTCAAACCGTCGTTTAAATATACTGGCTTACGACGTCACATTTCAGAGCACTCTTTTTATGTTTAATCTATTTAAAAAAATTAATAACTATTAAATGATTAAAAGAGATACATTTTCCGAAACATTTTGTAATGCTGGCAGTAGGTATTTTGGGAACTCTCCCCAACGGCAGCGGTCTGGATACATTTTTTTATATTTAGTTTTTATGTAGTATTTAGTTTAGTTTTAATATTTAGCCTATCACTGTTATGTTATGTTATGTTATTAAGTAAATCCTTTAAAAAAAGTGTTAAATACCGAATTGTCGCAGTAAGCCGTGAATGGTGGCTATGAAACAGGCCCCAGCCAGTCAACTATGTAATTTGTAGACTACCCACTTGCTGGTATCTGCGTTACCATCTCACTATTGTTTTCAGTTGGAACGTTCATTGTTTTATCTTTGCTCTCGTCTCTAGGTACGACACCGTTATCGGTACCCGATTGTGGACTACAAATAATGATGATAAGTTCCTCACAATACAATCGCATGTCCTACCTAGTCCCAAACTAGTTTATCCTGTGCAAAGATAAAGATAGATAGATAGAATATTCTCTATTGTATGTACACCAGGAATTACACATGATATTGCCAATAACATAGAACAGTACAATTGGCGGCCTTATTACTAAAAGTAATTTCTTCCAGACAACCATTGCCAACTAACTAGACAATGTTAAACAAGATATTTCTATACATAAACAGTACATAAAAATATATTTATTTGTCAAATATTACTTTTGTTTTGAGAGAGCGCCTTGAGGTTAAGCGTTTTACCGAAATAAGTTTTTATATAACAACTAGTTGCCTTAACTACTTGTTACTAACGTTATGCCACTAACGTTAGTCGTAGAAGGTCACCCCTCCATGAACTGAACGTTGCCTATGTTGCCTAACCTTCGTGATCGTTTAAGATCACTCAGACAGCCGTGGCTACAAGCGATTCAATTTTTTATCTCGTCTTTTGCTAATACATACTCTTCATGGGGGATATGTATTCATCATCATCATCATGATCAGCCCACCGCTGCCCACTGCTGGGTAAAAGCCTTTTCCCTCAAATGCCATTTCACACGGTCTCTCGCGGTTTGCATCCACGGACCTGCATTAGATGTATTAATATACCATCTTGAGATCTTAGTCGGTATAGCATACAGATAACACAATTTAATACGTGCGGAGCCAACCAAACCACAGAGTTGACTCAGTGTAAACTAATTCCGATTTCAAGCACTGAAGTACATGAACAAAGACATAACATAACATAACATAACATTTACATACAGACACATACATTGCTTCTGGCCCCACACTAGGATACCCTGTGTCGTGGGAACCAGAAACAGTGACGTCATAAACATGTAAGCATCCAAGACCTGGGTTTTTTTTGTCCCCAGCCGGGATTCGAACCCGGGACCTCTCGCATGGTAGTCCGATGTCTAAAGTCTGTTTTTTATTTCAATGCAAAAAAATAAAACAGTCACGTTGACATCTCAATACAATCCAATGTCTGAATGTTGCTAGTACGCAAAAACCAAATTACCACATTTTACTCCCCAGTAAAAATTGTTTGTGCTACGTAGGTGTTTTTTTTTTACTTTGCTCTTATGAGGAATTCAACTTTAATGTCTTTGATATGATAAAGATTTTGGTCACACAAGTCTTCTATTCACAGTAAAAAAAAATCTACCGAGTAAACCTATATATTTTACTAGCTGTTGCCCGCGACTTCATCCGCGTGGGCTTTAGTTGGAAAAAGTATTTGCAAATAAGTCACGTATACTTTTAGCGCATGTGAAATAATTAAAACAAAAAAAATTGTGTAATCATACATTTAATATTAGTAATTTACAGTAATTTACATTTTATTGAAATAATTTAGAAAATCAGAGAACTTACATATTAACATTGCACCCCCTTTTACCCCCTTAAGGGATAATTTTCGGAAAAATATTTTACACCTGTTTCATGACTTTCAATGAGGAACATTCATACCGAGTTCCATTAGAATAACTTCAAAAACGGCAAAGTTTCATACTAACTTTGCACCCCCCTCATACCCCCTTAGTGGGTGAATTCATAAAAAAAGAAATATTAAATAATCATTATTAGGAACTATACCACTTTTTGTTGAGATAACTTTGAAAATCACAGAACTTTTATACTAACTTTGCACCCCCCTTTTAACCCCCTAAGGGATGATTTTAGGAAAAATATTTTAAACGTGTTTCATGACATCCAATAAGGAACATTCAAATAACTTCACAAACGGCAAAGTTTCATACTAACTTTGCACCCCCCCTTTGTATCCCCTTAAGGGATGATTTTTGAAAAACTATTTCACAGTTTTTCATAACTTTTAATGAAGGACCTTCACATTGAATCTCATTCGAATAACTTGAAAAACGACAAAGCTTCATACTAAGTTTGTACCCCCCTTGTTCCCCCTTAAGGGATGATTTTTGGAAAACCATTTTAAACGTGTTTCATAATATTAAATGAAAAAATCTTCGTACAAAATTTCATTCGAATAGCTTCCAAAACGGTAAAGTTTCATACTAACTTTGCATCCCCCCTTTTTACCCTCTTAAGGGATGATTTTCAAAAACTTTTTTACATGTTTTTCATAACTTTTAATGAAGGACCTTCATATTGAATCTCATTCGAATAAATTAAAAAACGGCAAAGTTTCATACTAAGTTTGCATCCCCCCTTTTCCCTCTTAAGGGATGATTTTTGGAAAACCATTTTACACGTGTTTCATAATTTTAAATGAAAAACCTTCGTACCAAATTTCATTCGAGTAGCTTCAAAAACGGCAGAGTTTCATACTAACTTTGAACCCCCATTTTACCCCCTTAGGGGAAGAATTTTCAAAAATCCTTTCTTAGTGCTCCCCTACGTTACAAAAAAAACCCCTGTGTAAAATTTCAAGTTTCTAACCCTTATAGTTTAGGCCTGTATATCGGGACACTAAATGTCAGATCATTAGTTGGCGTTGGTCGCCAAGAAGAATTAGATCATGCCTTGAAGAATCTTAAATGGGACATAATAGGCCTATCAGAAGTTAAAAAAGAAGGAACACATATTTTAGAATACGAAAATTATATTTTCATGTACATGGGCAAGAAAAGCGGAAGAAACGGAATTGGTTTTATAGTTAAGAAAGAACTTAAAACAAACATCATAAATTTCACAGCAATCTCTGATAGAGCTGCTCGGCTAGACTTGACTATAGGAGAGCAACCTTTAAGCATTGTACAAGTATATGCACCTACTGAGAAAGCTAAACTAGAAGAATTAGAATGTTTCTATGATGAAGTCCGGAATGCCATAGACATCGAACACTCAAATGTTTTTATATTAGGAGACTTTAATGCCAAAATTGGCGACAGAACACCCGTAGAAAGGGCCGTCATGGGTCCCTGGGGGTATGGCAATAGAAACGAAAGAGGCAAAGTGTTACTAGAATTCTGCACGGAGAATGAGATGTTTGTTATGAACACTTATTACAAGAAAAAACCTAAACAAAGGTGGACATGGCGCTCACCAGATGGTAACACCTATAATGAAATAGACTTCTGTTTAGTGAAGAAAAATAAAATAAATAATATACAAAATGTTGAAATTATTAAAACAACCTTCTCAACTGATCATAGATTGGTGAGAATAACATACATTATGAGCAGTCAAGAAAGAAAATCAAGATACACATTCAGAAGGCAATCTGGTCTAACACCATTAGAACGCGATTCTCTAACTAATATTTTTAAAAGCTATGATAAGCTTCAAGAAAACCTAAACATCCAAGATAACTATGCAACCATCATCGACAACATCAAGAAAAGTGTCACAATGTTACCTAAAGTACCCGAAATTAAGAAACTTGATGTGATAATTACAGAAAAAGTTAAACAAATGATACTTGAACGAACGAACCTAAAAGAAAAAACAATTAAGACTTATACCGAGAAGATACGGCTTAAAAACCTATACCAGAAGATACGTACAAACATAAAGAGAAACAAACAGAGACACCAATCTAAAATAATTGAGGAAGAACTAGAGAAAAGAGGATCTGTGAAAAGAGGCACAAAGCGTCTTTGCGACATGCTATGGATACCAGCATTAACTACTATATCTGGTACAATTTCTACTAACAGAAAGGACATCTTAGGTACGGCCACGGAATACTATGAAAAATTGTATAAATCTATATGTACGAATAACAAAGCGACCAACCACTTACCTAGGTCGAAAAGCGAAGAAGTAGCTCCTTTTATAGAGTGTGAAATAAATAAGGCAATATTGTCACTAAAAAACATGAAAAGCCCCGGAGAAGATGGTGTAACCAATGATATTATTAAAGCCATGATAGAGCCTCTAACCCCAATATTTAATAGCCTGTTTAACAAAATATTAGAACATGAAACAATACCTAAAGAATGGGAAACTTCAATCATAACATTGCTTTACAAAAAGGGTGACCCACTGAACATAAATAATTACCGTCCAATTTCAATGTTGCAATCGATATACAAGCTATTTACAAATGTTGTTTTGAACAGATTAAAGAAAACTCTTGACTTTGAGCAACCAAAGGAACAGGCTGGTTTCAGAAACAATTACTCCACACTGGATCACATCTTTACTATGACTCAGTTAATAGAAAGATATAAAGAATATGGAAAGACTCTTTACATAGCGTTTGTCGATTATTCTAAAGCTTTCGATACTATATCTCACGAAGCTCTCTGGATTGCACTTTTAGAGCAAGGCGTTAACATAAAATACATTAACATACTTAAGGAAATATACAGCAAGAGCAAATCTAAAGTTAAGCTTGAAAGAAAAGGAAAACCTTTTAAGATCCAACGAGGGGTGAGACAAGGAGACCCTATATCTCCTCCTTTATTCACTGCTTTGCTAGAATATATCTATCGACAGCTAGATTGGTCTGGAAAGGGAGTGAATGTGAATGGAGAATTCTTAAATCACTTGCGTTTTGCGGATGACATTGTCATTATCACCGAGAAACACGAAGACCTCGTCAATATGTTAACTACGTTAGATTCTGAAAGCAAAAAATGTGGCCTCGAGATGAACCCAAATAAAACTTGTGTAATGACCAATGGAGAACAATTTTTTACCGAAATAAACTCTCAAAAAATTGAATATGTCCAAGAATATGTGTATCTGGGACAAAATCTTTCATTCACAAAGCCACCAATCGCAGAAGTAGAGAGAAGAATAAAAAAGGCCTGGGCAGCTTACTGGACCCTCAAGCACATTTTTAAATCAAAGATGGACATAAAACTTAAAAAGAAGGCATTCGATTCAGTCGTAACACCAACTCTGCTCTACGGGTGTCAAACATGGCCACTAACAGTTGAAATCACTGCAAAACTGAAGGTATTTCAGCAAACTGCAGAAAAAAGTATGCTGGGATTGAGATTGAAAGACAAAATACGCTTGGATGTCATACGAAAGAAAACTAAATTAATAGATGTCGCTAAACAAGCATGCCGTCTAAAATGGAGATGGGCCGGTCATCTAGCGAGGACCTGTGACGGGCGTTGGAGTGAGAAGATGTTACAATGGTACCCACGCGAGTCGCACCGCCCCCCGGGAAGGCCGCGACGTCGCTGGCGAGACGATATAGTGGCTTGGACTAGCATCACCTGGACAAGGCTAACAACAGATAGACATGCATGGAGCGAGATGGAAGAGGCCTATGCTCGACATACGAGCAAACCAATTTGCATGAAAAAGTAAAATACCTAAATAAAGGAATATAATTAAAACTAAATTAATTAAATTATCAAAATAAATACTATAAATCAATGTCAATAATTTGTTAATTTGATAAGTAATTTAAATGTACTCGTATAATAATAATTTATTTTTGTAGAAGGAATGATATAATTTATAAATTTAACTATAATAAGCATGCAAAAAGGAAATAAATGGCTATATTATTATATTATAGTTTAGGCCCTGCGTTGATATGTCAGTCAGTCAGTCAGTCAGTCAGTCAGTCAGTCAGTCAGTCAGCTTCTCCTTTTATATACATAGATAGCGTCATTTTTTTTGCATTGAATTAAAAAACGGAGAAAAGGGCGTCAGCCTATATCTGATACAGACGTTTTTATTAGTATTTTCTTTGTTGCTTCCATATACAGTGCTTTATTACCGTCAAGGAATCCAAAGGGCTGCAAAGGACTTTGTTATTTATTGTTAATAGTAAGAGGTATTAATTTGCAGGGCCTGATTGAGCACTGCCATTACAAAAATTGAAGTTACAATTACATTTCGATATAGAAGTAGTATAGTATACGACGAGTCGTATACTATACTATTCCCTATTTCGGATTTTGATACCCAAGTTGATTTGCATTGCGGGAGGTCCTGGGTTCGAATCCCAGCTGGGGACAAAAAACCCCCAGGTCTTGGATTTTTATTTGTTTGTGAAATCGCTGTTTCTGGTTCCTACGACACAGGGTATCCTAGTGTGGAGCCAGAAGCAATGTGTTTGCCTGTATGTTAAGGTTTATGCTTATGTTTTATCATCATC
Organism: Yponomeuta plumbellus; assembly: GCA_947310845.1. NCBI lineage: Eukaryota > Metazoa > Arthropoda > Insecta > Lepidoptera > Yponomeutidae > Yponomeuta > Yponomeuta plumbellus. The sequence goes on from OX371203.1 coordinate 3,812,775, forward strand.
AACCCATTGTGTCCCCAGCGAGGGGCACGGGTCTCTTTCCTGAGGATGGTATAGGCTATACTCCACCACGGGGGCCAAGTCCGGATTGGTGGAGGCTTGCAAGATTAGGTGCTGGTCTTACTGTCAGAAGTTTTCAAGCCGCCCTAAGGCCTCTGACTTGGCTTAACGACTGACATCTATCCACGGCAGCCGGCACCAACTGCTTAACGTGCCTTATGGGTTTACTAATGTATTGCCAAAAATCGTTTCCCAAAGTATTACTTCCTAAACTATTTTCCGCAAATTATCACTTGGCAAAAAACATTTCTCAAAACAACTTAAAGCAAATATACAGTTAGCAAAAGTTATTATGGCAAGTTATTGTTTACCAAATAAATACTTGGTCAAAATTCATTTTTCCAAGCATTATTCAGTCAAAAGTATTGTTTGGCACAACAAAGTCGAGTCTGTTTTCGATCTTACATAGATAACCTAACGCTCCGGCGTTAGTCTTAATAAAACTTGACGCAGTAAAATTATGCGAAATGATAATTTGACCAAATGAATAAAATGCGAAATGAAAACTTGCTAAAGTTTCATTTGGGAAATGAAACTGATGCCATAAGTTTATTGGGAAGTAAAATTTGGCGAAAAATACTTTGGCTAAACGGCGGTATCCCGCCTTATGTTTTATAAATAGCACTAAAAGTCATTGGTACAAGTTGGAGTCGAACCATGGACATCTTGAACATAAGACACGCGCTTAACCAACCCGCAAGCTCTTTCGTAACTACGGCCCCGTTCAGCAAGCTTCAACTTTTGAGTCTCGCATTGCTAAAAGCTGAGTTCCGAACTCCCAACTTCCAACTAACTTGGTTCAGGGCGCCCTCTGCTCTTTAAGAACTTCCAAGTTGCCAATTCGAGGTAGCCCTTTTGTTTTTCCTATACCTTTAGGTTGCCCTTAGGGCTAGCTCGTAATTATTATTTTTTTTGTTTTAGATTTAGTTCGTTATTTTACTACTAAATGAAGGTTCAGTCGTCGGCGAATCAGACTTTAACCTGGCTCTGCCTACCCTTCTGGGTTACAGGCGTGAACTGATGTATGTATGTGTGTTAGAATCCAACGAAACGTCTCCATCGTACTGAACCTCTACATCCATGGAAGAAATACACAAAACTGTCATAAACATTCACATCATCATCATTCAGCCACAAGAAGTCCACTGCTGGACATAGGCCTCCTCCACGGATTTGCAAAAAGACCGGTTGGAAGCGGCTTGCATCCAGCGTCTCCCTGCCACTTGGATGAGATCGTCTGTCCATCTTGTGCTGACAGCGTGTCCAGCTGGTCGTCCTACGCTGCGCTTGCCGATGTGTGGTCTCCATTCAAGAACCTTTCGGCCCCATCGGCCATCAGTTCTTCGTGCTATGTGCCCCGCCCACTGCCACTTCAACTTACTCATCCGGTGGGCTGTGGCGACGACTTTAGTTTGTTTTTTTTTTCGTAATGTTTTTTAACTTTCCTAAATTCTTAGCTAACCGTTATTTAATTGCGGCTTTCTTATAAAATATAATAAATGATTGTTTGGTCATGATTTAATTACTGGAATAGTTATTAAATCACGATGATTGCTTTCCGAAAATTGCTTTCCTTCCTATAAACACTTTTTTATTGATTTCGTCTACCAACACTTTTTGTATCTGCACATGTTTAACAGTAACTTATATTTCGACTAAATCTTGATACAAAAACTAGTCAAAAGTAAACACAACAAGTGCATGTGGTGCACTACTTTCAAATCTTAGAATAGAATATCATCAAAATAATGATCATATGAAAATGTTAGGGAACTCTAATCAAATGGTCGCAAAATATATTCATTTTTAATTTCCAAATTTTGTCATTGAACAAATCAAAACGATGATGCGACAAGCCGAAGGCAGGGTGCTATGGCGCTCATTAGGGGAGGGCTATGTCCAGCAGTGGACTAATATAGCCTGATGATGATGATGATGATGATGAAAACTGATCAAAACAAAGGCACACTGAGGTTCCACTAGTGTTAAAAACATACCACTTATGTTAAAAACATAAGTGGAACCTTTTTTACCCATATCTTTATAACACACGGGCAAAGGTGACTCTGCGCAGATAATAAACATTTAAACATAGGCCTGCACATTCACATACAGGCACATACATTGCTTCTGGCCCCACAATTACACGACATCACAAACATCTAAACATCCAAGACCTAGGATTTTTGTTTATCCCCAGCTGGGACTCGAACCCGGGACCTCTCGCAAGGTAGGTAGATGCCCTATCGCTGCGCCACTGAGGTCGTCAATCTACAATATTCTACCCAAAACCCTCTTCCGCGAGATAACAAGGTCCTAAATTCTCATCGAATTGAATTAAAACTATCCGCAATGTGATTTTAATTCAATGAACGGTACTGTTCTGGGCACAGGAACAAATCCCCATCCAATTATTCCCAAGTATCGTATTCAATTAAGCGGGAAAACTTCCATTAAATTTAACTTCAGACGCATAACCCTTCGGTGATAAGCCGAAACGTTCGTTGGTCCGTACGGTCGACAGCAGTTTCAGCTTAAAGTGTTTATTGTAAAGTCACCCATAACGCAACTGTATAAAGTGCATTGCAGAAGTTTCATTCGAAATGGTCCCGTGGTCTAATTAAAATCAACAATAGGCAACAATAGGCGAATAATTCTTAACTACTTCAACCTTTTTTGGGCAAACAACTATTCACCGCCTAAACTGATTTTTCACAATGTAACCAGCTTTTGGCGAAATATTTTTTACCACGTCAACCTGTATTGAGCGAATAATCTTTGCCACGACAACCGATTTTGGGCGAATAATTCTTTACCATCAACCCATTATGTCCCCACCGAGAGGCACGGGTCTCTTCCCTGAGGAAGGTATAGGCCATACTCCACCACGGGGGCCAAGTCCTTACAATTATAAGTAATTCCTTACCATGTTCAAATTATTTTGCACGAATAATTCTTTACTGCGTCAACCGGATTTCGGTCGACCAATTCTTCACCAAGTCATCCGATTTTGAACGAATTATTTTTACCATGTTAACCGATATTGGGTAAAGTTACCACGTCAACAATTTCTTCAACTTCATAACGTCAATTTATTGTGGAGAAAACATTTTTTACTACGTCATTCGGTTTTAATAATACTTTACTTACATATACTTTGCAAATAATACTTTATAACGCAAACCATTTCCGAAAACTGCCTTTATTTCGGAAACGAATTACTTAAAGAGTACTTTTACAGAAAGGACGTTACAATGAAATCTACGACCATTATAATTAAATATAACTTTACAATTCTAATGATTGCGTAAATTATTTTCAGGAACTTTTTAGAGCGGGTTTGTTTTGAATTTTTTTTTCAAACGTAAAGCCATATAGTATAGTCGTATGTAGCTGCTATAGCGTCATTTTCTACTTCGAAACTCATTCTGCCTTGTAGTAATAACCCCAATGACACGGACAGGTCGATAGCGGTCCCATCGTCTTAGGCCCTTTCTCCACTGCTCCGGTCCGGCGTCGGAACCGGAATCAGACGTGAGAAAAATATCGGATGGCGAATTATGCTTCTCCACTTCATCCGACTATAGTAATTATAATAATCGGCAATGAACGTGACGCAGTGCTTTATTAAAATTCCTCGGTTTTTCTATTCGAGGCAGGGGACGCTTTCCACACATTCTATTAATCTAATTAAATAGTATGGGAACATTTATGGGTTGTATGCGTGGTGCAAAAACGTGTATTGGTCGATCACTTCGGACCGTTAAAAACCGAATGCCGGAGTAGTGGAGAAGCTTATTAGAATTTTTGTGTGTTTCTAAATCGGATTGGTAATTAACGTTTGCCGAACCGGAGCAGTGGAGGAAGGCCCTTAGGATATGGCTTTGCAATTCAAATGTGCCAAGTCGTGTTAAGGAGTATAATAATATGGGATCTCATTTACAAAATGTGGGAACGTTACAATTCACTTACGTTCCAAGTAAATATGGTCTGGATGATATTACTTTAGGCCGTGGTACCATTTTTGTAACGTCTTGTTTATGATTGACTTTTATAACGTGACCTATTTTTCCTAATATTCCTGACGAAACTCACGGCAAATTATTTTATCTTTATTAGTTTCGTGACATGTGTTTTTTTTCCTTTAATAAAATAAGTCTTCTTGGTTTTCTAGTGTAACAATAAAGACTATTCTTATGTTCAATAGCCATAGCATTTAGTCTATGCTCAAAAAGATTATTTTTATAACGTGATTCTGCTGCTTTTTGCCTGTTGGACGATTTACCACCAATTGGACGTCTGCTCTCTTTCTGAATTCTTTCATGATTTCCGCCCAGCCTTCCTTCTATATTTCTTTTCTTCCTCTCCTTCTTTTGCCGTCTTTGTTTCTTTCTTTTCTTGGTCTTTTCTTCCATCTTTGTTTGCTTTTTTCTTCTTTATTTTCCTTCTATCTTCTTCGTTTCTATATTTCTTTGTTTTTTTTTATCTTACTTTATTCCCTTGCTTCTTTGTCCCTTATTTCTTTTCTTGCTTTTTCTTTGCTTCATTCCTTGCTTTTTCCCTTTCCTGCCATCATTCTTCTCTTATTGTTTTTCCTATTTCCTCCGTCTCTCCTCCGTTTCCTTCTTTTTTACTTTCTCTTTTTATACAGCTTAAACCTCTAAAGTACAAATTTTGTAGCCCATTCTTACCATGCACTCGGTGTAACTTTCCACTGATACAAATAATGTTTGCAGAATAACGGCCAATTCTATCACATCAAATATGCCCTGAGGGAAATATGAGAAGAAGGTAATAATTTTATTCAGTGTTTCATTCAAGTTCTCTGAGTGTTGGATGAATATTACTTTTAAATAATTTTGTACCTATGAGTCATAATTTACTGTACACCTTTTATGTTTAGACATTTCCTTTATTTGAATATTTGCGGTTGGCTCAAACTCTATCTCAGAGAAAACGCCTTGCCCTACATAAAAGTAAGGCGTAAATTGATTGCTTATAAAATGCCTTATAGACTAGACTAGCATAGACTAAATCAAAAGTGTTTTAAAAGAATAGCTGAGGAGAAAACTTGACGTAGTTTTCCGATTGCAGCCCAACCAAGCTGCTCCCTTCTTAGGAGAACGTAACTACCGCGAACGCTAAAATTAATGCTTGATTTTGTTAACGCTACCTTTTCTAATGTATAGATTTGAATTGGTTGCGATTATTGATAATAAATAAGTAGTTTTATGTAGAATGAAACAAACATCAGGAGGAAAGTTTCTAAATTCATTAATTTACCAACTAATTTATCACATAAAATAATAATTCAAACAACATGCTAACACTCATTCATAATACACACTTACATACATAATATACATACACACGTACACTCACGCACAATCACACACAAACAAACCCACAAAAGATATGAACAAATAACTTTTTTACATTCTAAAGTTTGTTTTTCTTTTCTTCTTTTGTTGTATGATATCACTAGACGAAAACCCGGCTTCGCTCGGTTAAAATGTAGACGCAAAATAATATTCCACTATGTTTTTTTATATGGTGACGCCTCTGTATTTATCAACCACCAGTAGATATAAATCTCTTAATACATTCAGATACATAAGCTCACACCGACGAACTGCCTGACATCAGTCAAGACGAGATCGTGCTAGCTCTGAGGCAGCTTAAAAATGGAAAAGCCCCCGGTGAGGACGGAATAACATCAGAGCTCTTGAAATCTGGAGGAGCCCCTGTTATACAGGAATTACAAAAGCTCTTCAACGCCGTCCTTCACAGTGGGAGAACTCCAAAAGCATGGAGCGGGAGTTTGGTGGTGCTCTTTTTTAAGAAGGGTGACAAGACTCTTCTTAAAAATTACAGACCCATCTCGCTCCTGAGCCATGTCTATAAGCTGTTTTCACGAGTGATCACGAATCGTCTCGTCAGAAGACTCGACGAGTTCCAGCCGCCGGAACAGGCCGGGTTTCGCGGAGGATATGGCACCATAGACCACATTCACACAGTGAGGCAGATTATACAGAAGACCGAGGAGTATAATCAGCCCCTGTGTCTTGCTTTTGTGGACTACGAGAAGGCCTTTGACTCTGTCGAAACCTGGGCTGTTCTGGAATCCTTACAGCGATGCCAAGTAGACTATCGTTATATCGAGGTGTTGAGATGTCTGTACGAAGCCGCCACCATGAGTGTCCAAGTACAGGGCCAGCAGTCTAAACCTATCCAACTGTGCAGAGGAGTAAGACAGGGGGATGTTATATCCCCGAAACTGTTTACAAGCGCGTTGGAAGACATGTTTAAGACGCTGGACTGGAAAGAAAAGGGCATTAACATAAACGGCGACTACATCTCACACCTGCGATTCGCAGATGACATAGTCTTAATGGCGGAGTCGCTAGAGGAGCTAAACCACATGCTGGCCAGCCTAGCATCAGCCTCGCGACGCATCGGTCTTGGTATGAATTTGGATAAAACCAAAGTCATGATCAATGGTCACATTGATCCAATACCGGTCGTCGTACATGGTCACCTACTCGAAATCGTTTCCGAATACACTTACCTCGGGCAGATTCTGCAGTTAGGTAAAAACAATTTCGAGAAGGAGGCCAAGAGGAGGATCCAGCTGGGCTGGGCAGCGTTTGGGAAACTACGCCGGGTCTTCTCGTCATCCATACCGCAATGCTTGAAAACGAAAGTTTTCAATCAGTGTGTCCTACCTGTTATGACCTACGGAGCCGAGACATGGACACTCACGAAAGGGTTGGTCCACCAGTTTAAAGTCGCTCAGCGAGCTATGGAGAGAGCTATGCTCGGAGTTTCTCTGAAGGATAGGATTCGTAACGAATACATCCGACAGAGAACCAAAGTTATCGACATAGCTCAGAGAATTAGCAAGCTGAAGTGGCAGTGGGCTGGCCATATTTCGCGAAGAACCGACAACCGTTGGGGTAAACGTGTTCTTGAGTGGAGACCGCGACTCGGCAAACGTAGTGTAGGACGCCCTCTAACCAGGTGGGATGACGATCTGCGAAGGACTGCAGGCAGATGCTGGATGAGGCAAGCTGAAGACAGGGCGCTATGGCGCTCATTAGGGGAGGGCTATGTCCAGCAGTGGACTAATATAGCCTGATGATGATGATGACATAAGCTCACACCTGTATCCCAGAGGAGTAGGCAGAGACCACGGACTGTCACCTGCCACTATCCTGACAAATCACTTTCGCTCCATCGATATCCATTAGTCGTTGCATGTATCCACATCGGTTTCGGGTACTTTTAATCTTGCCCTTTGCTAATACATCCCCTATTTGGTCGAAGTATGTCCAACTGGGGCGTCCCTTACCGGACCTTCCACTCACATTCGCCCGATATATTTGCTTTGTCAGTCTTTCTTCGTTCATCCTCTCCACATCTCCAAACCAACGCAACATTCCTTTTTTCAATTCTAGTCACTCACTACATCCTCTTTCTCTACATCCTCGGTCTCTGATCACACTATTACGTATTCTGTCATTCAAAGTAACACCACACATATTTCTTAAGGATCTCATTTGTACTGCACTAATCCTACTTTCAGGATTCTTTTGCCATACCCAAATCTTGCTACCATGCTTACATCAGTATTGGAACCAGCACACTATTACGGATAGCCAATCTTGCTCTTTTGGACATGTTCTGGCTAGTCACGAAGGAATGCAAGGCGAAAATCGGATAATTATCATAATTTTGTCATGGATACCTCATCACAAATTACTAAATGAGCTTCCTTCATAAACTTAACAGCTAGTGAATCTAATGACGTTTGAGACGTAGAATCCACTTGGCTAATCAACTAAAAACAGCTCCCTCTCTTTGGCTTTACAGCTTTTAGTTTTGTATTGACCACATGTTTTTCTTCATCATTTTAATTTTTGGTATTTTTCTTATCTAGTGGCTTTTTCATTTCAATAAGTTTATTCCACACACCATGGAGTTAACAAATTAGATCAAAGGCCCGGTTTAGATTATCTTAGTGTTCAGGAGCGCTTTACTTTACACTCTGTTGCAACATTATGCTGAATCGGGCCCATTTTGGGGGCTCAACCTTTAACGACCTCTGTGGCGTAGTGGTTAGCGCATCTGACTACCACGCGAGCGGTCCTGGGTTCGAATCCCGGCCGGGGACAAAAAAAAATCCCAGGTCTTGGATGTTTACATGTTTGTGACGTCGCTGTTTCTGGTTCCCACGACACGGGGTATCCTAGTGTGGGGCCAGAAGCAATGTAGCCTGTATGTAAATGTAAATACGTAAATGTAAATTATTATTTTCATGTTGTACAGTTTATTTATTTTTACGCTTTTTATGCTTTCTGTGTTATTATTTTATTATTGTACGCATTCTGTGTGTGTGTGTGTGTTTTTATGTTTTGTTTTGAGTATCAAATAAATAAATTTTCTTTCTTTTTTCCGGCTTTCTTTCTTTCTTTCTTTCTTTCTTTCTTAAGGAGAGTGCTTTTGTAGAAACGTGTAAGCGCCACTTGCTTTAGTACGTTTTACGGTCAGACGTTCTCTCACATTAAAAAAAACATCAGACGCTCTCTCACGTCAAATCAGACGCTCTCTCACGTCAAAAAACATCAGACGCTCTCTCACGTCAAAAATATCAGACGCTCTCTCACGTCAAAAAAACATCAGACGCTCTCTCACGTCATAAAAAAACTCAAGACGCACTCTCACGTCAAAAACATCAGACGCACGCTCACGTCAAAAAAAACTCAAGACGCACTCTCACGTCAAAAACATCAGACGCACGCTCACGTCAAAAACATCAGACGTACGCTCACGTCAAAGAAAACTCATTGAAAACTCATGACACTCATTTCATCGGCGAGTTGGCACTGCTTGCTAGCACTGCTTGTTAACAAAAGATTCGTAGACTGTTTTATTTTTAGATGGTTTCAACCTGTAAGCTGTCTAGGAACTAAAATTATTCTTATTCGGCTTAGTGTATATTGGTTACATTGTCGTTGTTGAGTTAGGGCGAGATCGTAGCTACTATTTCGAGCCCGCCATCCTGACATCAGATTATCAAATTTAAGTATGATTTTTAAGCGACCAACGATATCCCTACCGGAATTAAGAACAATTTATACATACATACATAAGCTCACGCCTGTATCCTAGAGAGGTAGACAGAGAACAGGGACTGCCACTTGCCACGATCCCGACAGACCATTTTTGCTCCCTCGAACTGTCGAGCTGAACCGAGCAATGAGTAATGACTGCATTACTCGTTGCACGAACTCACGCTGGTTTCATCTTGCCCTTTGCTAATACATCCCCTATTTGGCCGATGTATGTCCGCCTTGGGCGTCGCTTACCAACCCTTCCACTCACTCACTCAGTCTTTCTTTCATCATCCTCTACCACATTTCCAAACCAACGCAACATTCCATACTCCATTCTATATAATCACTACATCCTCTTTTAGTTCATAACGTCCTCTAACCAAAGCGTATTCTGTCATTCAAAGTAACCAATCAAACCTTGTGAAATTGAACAACACTCAAACTACAGCATGTCCGTCCGTGGCATGACACAAATCCCTCTATTTATTGCGAATGGTGAAATCACCGCAAAAATAATCACGAGTCACAGACGGATAAAATGAGTGTAGAAGGACTACCTGGAATTTATTTATCTATTTGAATAAAATTCAAAGTCCTGACTTACTCACTCATCAACGCCCAGCCCAAGCCGTTGGACCTAAGAAGCTGAAATTTTGCACAGAGGGTCTATATATAATTTAGGTAAGGAAAAGACCGGATTTTTTGAAATTCAATCCCTCAGGGGGCCAGAATTTGTATGGGAGATATAAAGAATGTTGTCTAATTTTCTTGAAACTTAAAATAAATACTCTTCAACACAATCGATTGAAAACGTGTTTCGCCGTTTTTCTAAATTTAATCTTTAAGGGAGTGAATGCGGTTGCAAAATTTTGAAGGTCCACGCGGACGGAGTCGCGGACTAAAGCTAGTTTTAATTAAATTATCGCGAAAGTCGCAAAGAACTAACAGCTGCTGGGGTAAACGTGTCCTTGAGTGGAGACCGCGACTCAGCAAACGTAGCGTAGGGCGCCCTCCAACCAGGTGGGATGACGATCTGCAAAAACTGCAGGCAGATGCTGGATGCGGCAAGCTGAAGACAGGGCGCTATGGCGCTCATTAGGGGAGGGCTATGTCCAGCAGTGGACTAGTCTAGCCTGATGATGGTGAATTAACTTTTGATTAGGAGAGTACCTCGTTGGCTTAGCAGATTGCAGTTTCTTCGAGGTCATACATTTTTACTGCCACGTTGGTCTAGTTGCTAAGGCGCTTATCTACCAAGACAGAGATGATGGGTTCCCGCTAGGGGCCACCGAACATTTGTACAAATGGCCCCAGTCTGTTTTCCATGTTTGTAATGACCTTGCCTGGTTACCATAGCACAGGGTATCCTAGTCGGGGACCAGGGTCCCGATTCTGTTAGCGCATTATAGTTCAATGACAGTTACAAGGTCGGTTCAAGGGACATGTTTTTTAATTCCATCGTCGCGTAGAATTACAAATACGCATGTGCGCATCGATTTCAAGCAGCAATGAAAGGGAATCGATGCATTAGCAGAATCTAAGCCCAGATAAGGTGTTTGTTTTGTGTGAAAATTATTATCATTATGCAGTTGATAGTGGTCAAGTTTTCATTTAATAAAAACTTCAGCAGAAAACATTGAAAACTCATAGAACAGATTTTTTTGTAAGTGAAAAACTCTAACTTCATATTTCAAGAACTGCACATCTTCATTTTAAAAAATGATTCTGTACATTCAAATGTCACACGAAATTCTTAGGATGACTGGCTGTAGTTGCTCGGTCCTTCTTTTTTATCCCGTGGACAGGGCCACTGTGACTAGTGATGGGCGAATGAGAAAGTTGCAAGTAGACGATGAGAATTTTAAATTGGAAAAATAAAGGAATTATCTTCATTATTTTTTTTAAAGTGGAGTAACTTTTAATTTAATAAACGTGGGTCCAGTTCTAGAGACTGGTACCTCTGCCTACCCCTTCGGGGATAACGGGCGTGAGTTTTTTTTTTTTTTTTTTTAACATTTAATTGATAATAATATAACATAACAATGATAGACTAAATATTGGACACCGTACATTTGTAGAAATGGACTCAGTCTGGGTTTTTTTTTCGATGTTTGTGATGTCTTTGCCTGGTTACCATAGCACAAAGTATCCTAGTTTCGGATCAAGTCATGTGATAGTGTTTTGTGGATTTTATTATTATTATTAATCCTTGGTCTATGTACTTACACAGCACTTGCAACCGCAACACAGGCTTTACTTGTAATCGTAATTCGTAAAGGACTGTTTACTTTTTTTACAGCAAAAATACTTGGATTTTATTTTAAACAACAATTTTATTACATTCATTAAAATTATTAACAGTAACGTGTCACGATCCTAAGAGATCACATTCAATTCATCGTCATTCATTACCTAGTCATGGTATGGTCGCACGTCGATTCGGGTTCCAAAAATTTCACACTTCGTAATTCATTTGTTGGATTCACACTGTAACTGTGTGATTTGTAGTATTTTTTTTAAGATGTATGTGCGTCTGTCTTACAAACCTCCGCCAGTCTGGACTTGGCCCCCGTCGTAGAGTATGGCCTATACCTTCTTCAGTGAAGAGACGCGTGCACCTGATGGGGACATAATGGGTTGATGATGATGACACTTGTAATGACAGTACAACTAGCTAACCGTGCCCCCCGGTAGGGACATAAAATGGGTTGATGATGATGATGCGTCTCTCGTAAAACTTAATAAATCTTCGTCATACGTATAAAATGGATAGCTGTGTACTAGTCTCACTAAAACTCTAGGCTTGGATTTGGCGGATTTTTGGTTTTTTATGTTTGTCGCTCGTAGCCTGGGCTGCCTGAGTGATCTTAAATGATCACTAAGACTAAGCAACATACGGCGCGTTCAGTCCATAGATGGGTCACCGTCTATGACTAACGCTAGTGGCATTTTTCCGAGCGGTTCCGTGCTTCGCAAGGCACGTTAAGCAGTTGGTGCTGACTGGCGTCGATAGATGGCAGTCGTTAAGCCAAGTCAGAGGCCTTAGGGTGGGCGGCTTGAAAATTTCTGATAGTAAGACAAGCCACTAGTCTTACAAGCCTCTACCAATCCGGACTTGGCCCCCGTGGTGGAGTATGGCCTCTGCCTTCCTCAGGGAAGAGACCCGTGCCCCTCGGTGGGGGCATAATGGGTTGATGATGATATTTGTAGAATTCTAATTCCAAGGTTTATGGTGAATAAATAAGGAAAAATTACGAAAACTTTGGCGGTGCGAAGTTTGCCGGGACAGCTAATAAAGAATAATAATACTCTCCTCGGCCCATCACTAGCTGTGACCGCAGCGCTCTGTCTAGATTTTTTACTATACCTAGGCTGAATTGCAAAAAAAATGCACCGCCCCCGCCGTTTCTAGGTCACGCTCTATTCTCTCGATGCAGACTATTAAAAGAAAAAGCCTTTTATCTACCTACCCTCTTTAACGAACAAAACGGTCCGCACCAGTGGTAGTGTGTCGTTTATAAATTACATAAACTCACGCCTGCTACCTGGAGAGGTAAGCAGAGTTAAGTGCCCTGGGAAAGATCAAATTTTCTTGACAAATTTGTTAGTCAAACTTTATGTTTTCATCAAACAATAGCTTAAACGATCAAACCAAATGACAAATAAACTGGCCATAGATTCTGTTTTTGAACATTTTGAGCGCACAAAGGAATGCACGCACGCTAGCACAGACAGACAGTTTTTCAAGTTTGATCCGTTGAAGAACATAATGATTTTTGTTAATTGCTGGTACTAGTTAGCCGTAGTCCCTCGCTCGATCGTAGCCCTGGCTGTCTAAGTGATCTTAAACGATCACGAAAGTTAAGCAATATAGGGCGCGTTCAGTGCATGGATGGGTGACCGTCTATCGACTAATGCTAGTGGAATTTTTCTGAACGGTTCCGTGCTTCGCAAGGCACGTTAAGTAGTTGATGGTGGCTGCTGTCGATAGATAGCAGTCGTTAAGCCACGTCAGAGGCCTTAGCGCGGCTTGAAAACATCTGACAGTAAGACAAGCACCTAATCTTACAAGCCTCTACCAATCCGGACTTGGCCCCCGTGGAGTACGGCCTATACCTTCCTCAGGGAAGAGACCCGTGCCCCTCGGTGAGGATATAAACATAAACATTTACACACATGGACATTACATTGCTTCTGGCCCTACACTAGGATACCCTGTGTCGTGGGAACCAGAAACAGCGACGTCACAAACATGTAAACATCCAAGACCTGGAGTTTTTTTTCTCTCCAGCCGGGGATCGAACCCGGGACCTCTCGCATGGTAAGCAGATGGGCAGATATAATGGGTTGATGGGTTAAAAAAAGAAACCCAGGTCTTGGATGTTTACATGTTTGTGACGTCGCTGTTTCTGGTTCCCAGGACACAGGGTATCCTAGTGTGGGGCCAGAAGCAATGTATGTGCCTGTATGTAAATGTTATGTTAAATTATGATTATGACTAGTTAGCTCACTGGATTCGCCAAATCCTCCCTGCTCATAAAATAGCGACGTGTTATTTGCTCTATGACGTTCCCATTTCTAAATGAAATTGATTGAGAATTCGGTTTGATTGGATACTGAAGTTCAAACGATTTGATGGCTCGCGCGGTGGCCCGGACATATTGAGGCTTGTGTATTCATAAATACTTCACTCTGACAGTCCAAATTGAACTTTATTCCTCTAAGATACGTGTGGTCCTGAAGTCTAGCAAAGTCATGAAGATAGATTTTTAAGAATAATGATAGAAGATCCATCATCATCAACCCATTATGTCCCCACCGAGAGGGACGGGTCTATTCCCTGAGGAAGGTATAGTATAGGCCATACTCCACCACGGGGACCAAGTCCGGATTGGTGGAGGCTTGTAAGACTAGTGGCTGGTCTTACTGTCAAAAGTTTTCAAGCCACCCTAAGGCCTCCGACTTGGCTTAACGACTGCCATCTATCGACGGTAGCCGGCACCAACTGCTTAACGTGCCTTGCGAAGCACGGAACCGCTCAGAAAAATGCCAATTGCGTTAGTCATAGACGGTGACCCATCCATGGACTGAACGCGCCGTATGTTGCTTAACCTTAGTGATCGTTTAAGATCACTCAGGCAGCCCAGGCTACGAGCGATTCATCCATGCACGTATAAAAAAAATAACTTAACCCAAGACAGTAAATTCGAAGAATTTTATTGTTTTGAATAAAAAAAATCACATATTCTTGGTCGGAAGATTCCGACCAGGTTTTGCTCTAATTCGCAGAGCTTAATCATGGTGAGCAGGGACGGCGCTCGCGTCGTGAGTTTCTCGTCAATTTAATGTATCCGAGTGCGTATACTGAGTTTTTTCATTCACTTTCGATAGCGAGAGCGTTTGCGGTTTGCATAGGAGTGACAAAGAGACAACTATGTGGCGCGCTTTGTCACTCCTATACAAATTGCAAACGCTCTCGCTATCGAAAGTGAAGGAAAAAACTCAGTATAAGCACTCCGGAATAAAGTTAATTATATATGTGTAGCGTTTACGAAAGTTTTAGTTCAAAACTGTAACAAAATGAAGCGGAAACTACAATACCTCGTAATATGCCATTTGACAGGTTTCTGAATAGCATCTCACTAATATCTTTGTTATACTTGAACCATTACAAACGTGCGAACTAAGTCATAAACATTTGTATCAGACCTCTCTGTCACACATATAGGAGGCATATCAGGCATATCGGAACTCTCCATCGCACTTTTAAGACTCGGTTCGCACTTTGTAATGGCTCAAGTATAGTGTTCATTGAGTGCTCAGAAAGTATCTAATTTTAAATTTTTCGTGCATTTCTTCTAAAAAGAGCAAATTTTTTTCTTTAAATAAGCCGCCAAAACGCCATCTTGAGCAATATGGCGTCGCACAGGAACCATGACGTCATTGATCAGTAAACAAACGAATGAACGTAAGACCGACATGAATGAGAGACGCCATTTTTACTGAGCTGTGATGTCATCATCGATTCTGCCAATGCAGGCCGTTTTCAATAAAATGGCTAGAGATGAAAATTATCAAAACGAATCCTGGTTTTTTGGACAAATTATCGATTTTTTTTAGTTGAAATACTTTAAAGGGGTTTGAAGACTCATAAACTCATAATTTATACGAATCTATGAGTCATATAGCAGGAAAGGCAGCAAAATCCACACTTTTTAACTGAACGTTGCTGCCTTTGCTTCTAATCCTTCATATATAAATAATACTTTTTTTCACACTGTCAAATAGCCTATTGCTACACCCTTATAGCGCATGAAGTAACCGCGAGGATCGCACAGAATCCGCACCTCTAGCTGCAATTACTGTGCAAAGAGAAAAAAGTGAAAAGTGCACTTACCCCATATTTTCCGTCGATCGTTATCTACCGTTCGATGTTACCAATTTGCGGGCAATTAAGTTGAGTGCTCTATGGTCAAACCCGTTAGCCAAGGAGCCGTAGACTGTTAAAAAAAGTAAGTTAGCGACCTTTATTCAGCCCGGTGCCGGGCACAGAGAGCTTTCTCTCAAAGAGAGAGTGCGGGAATTATGAGCCGTTTTCAGAAGAACTAAAAAAAAAATCTAATGGCTGTCAAAGGAATGCTATTTTGGACCTCAATAGTGGTGGCCCAATAGCCATTTGTGATACATCATCGAATAGGTCTCAGCGAGCTGAACAAAAGTTACTATGACGCCAACAGCCAAATGTTTGTCCTTTCGGAGTTAGATTGTATTGAAAAAAAAACATTTTCAATACAATATAACTTCGAAAGGACAAACATTTTGGCTGTTGGCGTCATAGTAACTTTTGTTACGGGCCCACGGCGACTTTTTGCAGCGATGCAGTAGGGATGCCGTCGCGCGTTCGCATCGATACAGTCGTGATGCAGTCGCTAGCTGTATGCCCTCACCCACGTAACCACGATTCTCGTCGCGATTCTGTCGCGATGCAAACGTGATTCAGTAACCTAGGGGCCACTCTTTCTCCATTCTTTCCCCGATGTCGTCCGAGACGGTAGCGCGTTTGCATCGATACAGCCGCGACGCATCGCTTCTGTAGTGCGTTGCAAATGCGACTAACGCGTGCTCGAAGCGATGCTGTCGAGCGTTTACGAAACGCGCGACCGCATCGCTACACAAAGTCGCCGTGGGCGAGGGCCTTTAAATGTATTCTTACCGAGATGGTGCGAGGGAGACAGAGTGCGATAGAAAGCAGGAGAAAGCAGGCCTTTGCCCAGCAGAGGGATACAAAAGGGGTTACATATTTTAAAAAAAGAGTGCTGACAGGGAAAGGTGTTTTACTCATCGAATATAAAATCTTATAATCATTTACATATGAAACTCTCCAGCGTGTATTTTGCCCGATTTTTGTACGTGTTGTTTAAGTTGGTTTTGGAAAAGATATCGTTTTGGTCTGCTTGTGGTCCGTCAAAAGTATTGCCGTTAAAGGACACCAGTAACTTCCATTACATTTTAAAATGGGTGCAAATTATTTCAAGAGGACATAGCAGCAGGGCAACCTTCTAAAATTAAACCGCAACAAGGATTCCCCAGCAATCTGTTCACGATTTATTTGTCGAGGCTCAAACTTCAAAGTAAATGACAATAGGCTAATTTGAGAGGCAAAACATTTGTTATTTCACCCCGTTTCGAACAAACTGGCAACGACAGAACGTAACATTCACCACTTCCATCGGTGACTTTCACAGCGAAGATTACTTTTTCTGGTTGTAAGTACTTTACTTTGCTTTTAGAACGTTCATGATCCTAGGTAATTGGGTAGTGCCTTGTAGATTTTGATTACTTTTGCCGGCTGTACCACTTAATTAAAGGTGGCTTAGTCACCTGCGTTATGACTTTATGACCTTGGAAAGAACAATTAAAAACCGGGCAAGTGCGAGTCAGACTGGCGCACGAAGGGTTCCGTACCGTTATCCCTTGAATATTTGTTTTCTTCTAATATAATAATTTATTTTTAAAAAGAATAATATAACTCGATATTCTGTAAATAGTTATTTCAAGCGTCTACGCGGGTAGACGCGGCAACAGTGCTGTAATCAATATCAAGCAAAAAAATCACATTTTTTGTATGGGAACCCCCTTAAATATTTTTTTATTACTAATTAAATTACAAATTCGAAAAATTCTATACGTTGATCAGTTGCGTTATGACCTTAAAAAGAATAATTAAAAACCGTTGTCATGTTTAGCCGATCGGCCGACCAAAAGTTCTACAGGTTTAACTAAAATTCTTAGTTGATATTAACTTAAAGTTCACAGCTTTGTTATTGTTATTACGGATGACTTGTACTTTCTTCGGAAGAGTCCAGCAAGGGTTTGCTCAGTATTGATTGTTGTTCCTTGTTTTGACACAGCCGTGACTGGAATCCAAAAAACAGGCGGAGAAGTGTTTGCAGCAACCAACGTGATGACGATCGCAACGGACTGACAACCAGCCCCCATAATTTTATTTGTAAGCAGCCTATATACGTCCCACTAAAGGCCACAAGCTTTCTCTCAGAGAGAGAATATGGGCTTTAAACACCACGCGTGTCCGCCGCGGATTGGCGATTTCAAGTGCTGATGTGTCGAATAGCTCAGACGCTCAGGTTTCCTCACAATGTTTTCCTTTACAGTTAGCGAGTGGTATAGCTACTATCATCATTCAGCACATCACTTGCCGATGTGTGGTCACTATTGCTACTATAACCTCATAAAATATACATAATTTTAAAAACAAAGTCATAGGTACATGCCCGCACGGGTATCAAACCTAAGACTCCCGCATCTGAGTCTATTATTTCACCCACTAGACAACCACCGCTTGCCCCCGGCAGCCAAATCCTGAAGGATTCTAATCATCTAGTTGTAAGATTTCACACTAATTGGTATAGCAAACTTCAGAATTCTGTTGGTGCGTAATAAGAAATCTGTTCAAAGTGGCAAGGATAATGTGCAATGTGCATGCTAAAAGTGCTTTTTAAGAAACTCGGCGTTGGGTGACTGTAGGTTTATAGGAAGATTTTCCGAGCGATTCCGTGCTTTGCAAGACACGTTAAGCAGTTGGTCCCGGCTGCCATCGATAGATGGTAGTCGCTAAGCCAAGTCAGAGGCCTTAGGGGTGGTTTGAAAACATCTGACTGTAAGACCAGCCACTAGTCTTTACAAGCCTCCACCAATCCGGACTTGGCCCCCGTGGTGCAGTATGGCTTATACCTTCCTCAGGGAAGAGACCCGTGCCCGTCGGTAGGGACATAATGGGTGATGATGAGGTTGAAGTAGACGAATAAAGTTATTACCACTGTTTCCGCTTTTTCGTGGTACGCGACCCTATAAAACAACCCCAATTATTTATGAAAGGACATTAACTGAGAGTGGCCATTCTGTTCCCGTTTGGTTGCCAACGCAATCGCCAATCAGGCGAGAGCCTTTGAAGAGAATTAGTGGCGTGATTTTGTTACCCGACCTCGGGAACGGGAGCGTTGATTGTACTGTCGGCTTTGCAGGGCCTTTTTTAACGGCTCTGGTAATAATAAGCTGCACCAAGGGCCCTAATGAAAAAAACCCAGCCAAGTGCGAGTTGGACTCAGCCACGAAGTTGGACTCACCATTATCTTTAAAAACTGCAAAAAAAAATCACGATTGTTGTATGGGAGCTTCTTAACCTCTTCAGTCCTGACCTTGAAACTGACGGACTGAGGAGGTTAAATATTCATTTTATTTTGCTTTTTAGCATTTTATGTTATAGCGACAACAGAAATACATTACGCCGGTTTCTGAATTAAGAATTTCACTAAGTAAATACTTAAGTAACGTTCTGTCACCATCTTTTCTGAGAAATTTGACGATTTGACAGCACTAGAGTTAAGTAGTTACTTAGTGATATTCTCAATTCATAAACCGGCCCATTATCTGTGAAAATTTCAACTATCTAACTATTACGGTTCATGAGATACAGGCTGATGACAGACGGACGGGTGGATGGACAGCGGAGTCTCAGTAATAGGCTCCGTTTTACCCTTTGGGTACGGAACACTGAAAACGCTTTTGCAGATTTGATCGAATTTGAGTACGCTATCAATGCTGTTAGCTACAACCAAAACGATTTTTGACTCAATTCTTTCTTTGCACTATCATTATCACAACCCAAATAACTTTATTAGCAATAATTTTATTACGACATTAGTGCGCTTGGGCAGAGTGACGAAAGTTCTCTGGACTTACTCGTATCTGATAGCACGTGACTTTCTTAAGGCTGATTTCTAAATATAATATTTGCTAAATAACTGCTTAACCGTAGTGCTGTCTCGTCAAATTTCTCAGAAAAGAGCGTGACATAACGTTTCTTAAGTATTTCATCATCATCAACTCACTTATGTCCCCACCGGGGGGCACGGGTCTCTTCCCTGAGTGTTTATTTAGTTGAAATTCTCAACTTAATTAGAATCCGGCACTTAGTATATTGTGAAAAAAGCAGCCCATTTTCGTACTAAAGCCGGCTACACACGGTCCTAAAATCAGAGGCAATATCGGGGAAGTGTTGGGGAGTACCCTAGATCGCTCCCTTAGATCGCCTCATGTGTAGACAAATCGTACCCTAATTTCATACTCAGAAATCGGTTCCGGCGAGCTCACGATTTCATCCCCACCACTATTGTCCTGATATCGCCACTGATTTTAGGCCGGTGTTTAGCCGGCTTAAGATCAACGGTGCACACTATACAAAGGAGTATTTACTGCCTATACAGTACGGAGTACAGTCTGTTAGCTTTTAGAATATACTTCAACTGAGCAATCAAAACCGATTATATTGCAAGAAGGTAAGGTTTATTTTGTATTGTTATTTGTATTAACTTTACATAACTTTTCAAAATAGTGAAGAAAAGTTTTATACAGAGCAGGAAGTAGTATTACACTCGTATGCTTTCGGCGGAAACCGAAGCCTACTCTAGAGCCCAAGGGATATTCTAAAAGCTAACAGATTATACTTACTGTGTGTACTATACTTTAGGCAGTGGTATGTTTATTAGCTGATTACGTCAAAGGCTCCTGTCACTCGGACCTCCCTCAGTCGAATGGCCAATATCCCACAAGCAACCTTTGGCGGTCGCTCCTAGTAATAATTAATCTACGTCACAAGGCGACGGGAGAACCAAAATATCAAGAAGGCCTCTGTAAACAAAGCCCTGTAAACATAAACAAGATTTGAGTTGGGGCAGGAACGTAAATAAGTATGGCTCATCTGGAACAGGCAATGAATGTAAACGGGAGAGGGAATTTTCGACGATTGGCCTATTACGTTATTTTCTGCTTGAGGAAGAAACGGGGACAGGGGGGTTGACAAAAAATTGTTTTGCCCCAATCGAGTGGCCTTAATTGTAGAATAAATTTATAATCCTTATAAATAATTTTCACTCCGACTGATGTAGAAAAATAATGCCTCGTTGATGTAGCCGTTAGGGCGTTCTTACCACTTTAAGGGCCGGTTTTTCAATAGTCAGATAAAACTTAACTGGAGAATAAAACTGATGTTGTCACTGTCTTGTCGTATGATTTAGACAGTGACAGCATTCAATTTATTCTCCAGTTAAGTTTTATCTGACTATTGAAAAATTGGCCCTAAATGTTTTTATACTGTCCTGTACGTCTTCCCAGTATTAATTAAATAAGGGCTGATTTCAATTCAATAGTCGGATAACTTTTATCTGAGGAATAAAAATGTCAGTTTGACAGCTTATGTACAGAAAACTATGTCAAACTGCTATTTTTATTCCTCAGATAAAAGTTATTTGGCTCAGCTAAATCAGCAGTAAATAAATAAAATAATCTTTTTATGGATTCTTTCCGGGTTGGTGGAGGCTTGTAAGACTAGTGGCTGGTCTTATTGTCAGAATTTTTCAAGCCGCCTTAAGGCCTCTGACTTGGCTTAACGATTGCCATCTATCGACGGTAGCCAGCACCAACTGATTAACGTGCCTTGCAAAGCACGGAACCGTTCAGAAAAATGCCACTAGCGTTAGTCATAGAAGGTCACCCATACATATACTGAACGTATGTACATGTACCTAGGCCCCTGTGGTGGAGTATACCGTATACCTTCCTCAGGGAAGAGACCCGTGCCCTCGGTGGGGAAGTGGAGACATAATGGGTTGATGATGATGATGGATTTTTGTAACTTTTTGGTTAGTATAATTAATACTGATCGCCTCAATCTGTTTTTATTTATTTAATATTGGGAAGAACAACAGCACATAACAAATAGTAACAAATTATTTAAACATACAAGGCCAACTATAAGCCTTCGGTATTAAAAACACTAAGTTGTAACCAACTACACAAGTGGCAACTTAATAACTTGAAACTAAATTCTAGAAATAAAATAAACATAAACATTTACAAGCACGGACGTACACTGCTTCTGGCCCCACACTAGGACACCCTGTTTCGTGGGAACCAGAAACAGCGACATCACAAATATTATGTAAACATCCAAGACCTGGGGTTTTTTTTAGTTCTTAGTCTTTTATTTAGTTTTTTTGTTCAATCATAACGCATATAAGTACATGGTTGTTTATGGAATAACAAATCGAGCAAATGGCCTCCCTCCACAGCTTTGCATACACACACGCACTCGTTTGTCGAAATTTTCCACGAATCTTGGATTAATGTGGCTGAATTTCGTTGATGCAGCGTCAAATCTCCTTTAATGCACGTAAGGTTGTGTGCTTGTTGACATAGTGTTGTTGTTGTTGTTACACTTTATTGCACAAAGAAGAAAATACTGAATTTCTGAATTGAGAATTTCGCTAAGTAACTACGTAACTGTAGTGTGGTCGCGTCAAATTTCTTTGGAAAACAGCGTGACAGCGCGTTACTTAAGTATTTACTTATGTATTGTAAATTCTCGATTCATAAATCGGCCCATAAATAACATTTTGCTCGATGTCCCATGTTCCCACAGTTCCCACGAAACAGGGTAGCCTAGTGAGGCAGAAGAGCAGAGAAGCAATGTATGAATGTATGTACCTGCATGTTCATGTTTATGTTTTATGATTCCATTTATCCATTCCATTTATCTAATTAAATAGAAAACACAGTCTTGCATTAATTTTGGGACACCCATAATACTTACACCAACTATAGGTACAGGTATCTGCCTAACCCTCTGGTAAGCAGGCGTGAGCTTATGTATGTATGAATCGGGTGTCCTAAAACTCAACGTCAAGCCGGAACCGAGTGAAAAGGCAAGTCATACTGGTTATCAGAAAAACATAAAAAATTTTTTTTTTTATTTTCAGTACATTCAGTATTTTCAGTTTTTTTAAATTATTTTAGTAAACGTACCAGTTATGGACAGTATAAGCTAGAAATTGCACTTTAAAAATTAATTTAAAAAAAACTAATATCCACATTCTGGTCACAGTTTAAAATAAAAGTGTTCGTTGCATAGTAGCTTTTAGTAAGCATTCAAACGCTCGGATAATGTATTTACCCGTAACAAAAAATCGAAAAAGAGAATAAGCTTAAAATGATCTACTAATGGACACCATAAAAGCTAGTTATGGACACCCAGTCATGGACTGGACACCCGGGTAATGGACACTCATAAATAAAAACTGGTTAGAGTTAGTTATTTTATTGTTCTTTTATTTTAAGATACCATAACAATTACAAGAACATAATAATATTCTCCTTCCCTTGATTTTTCTTATTGTAATCTGCAAGGTGTTTTCATTACTTCAAATTTTCCTGTTTTATCATTAAGTACCATTTGCAAGTCAACACTGTCTAATATTTGCAAGCTTCGTGCTGAGGATAAACTTTCTGTTAGATGTTCCTGTTCTTTTCTCTGTTCGTTCTTCTTTTCTTTCTTCCTTCTGTCATTGTCTCCTGTGTCTTTTAGTGTCTGTAAAGCTTCAGATGGAATAACTTCTTCTTCTGTAATACAAGAATTTGTAATGTTCTCAAAGTTTTGATCATTTTCTAAATATATGTCAATATCAATTTCACTTTCTCCAGACTCTGCATAGGTTACATCACTATTTTCAGTGTCACTTGAAGTAACGAACGCAGGATTGACGAAGACGCCCATAGAACATACTGCAGGACTTTTACCAGTGACTTTGTTTAGTAGCGTTATGCGGGGTACGCCCTAATTTTTAGCTGCAGTGGCTAAACTTAGCCCCTTTCTAACAGCTTCCATAGCTTCGCCCATTTGCTTTGGCGTATAATTTTTTTCAGGCGCCATGGCTGTAAGCAATACACCTAGTTATAGAATGAACCAGTATTGGACGTACCAGTAATAATCACCCTATGTCCATGACTGGTACGAGTCCTAGGAAAACAACCGTAAATATAGTACAATTAATCCTTGTCCATAAAGTAACGGAATCTGGCTTTAAAAGTAAAAACAAACATTTTACCAGTAATGGACAAAACGTCCATTACTAGATCAAGCAAATATCACTTGTACCCATTATGGACAGTCAGATAGTCGTAATACGAACTGTTATTTTCGTTAAATCTAATCTAATTCGTACGTGAAAACGGTTAACAAAACCACAAACATATAAAAATACAAATTCCTTGAAATATTAAATATATAAAAACCTTCCCGGTTACTCACCTCACTAACAAATTCACTAAGAAATCTCCAAGCCAGAGACGCGCCGCTGTTTAACGTGCGACCATTTTCAAACTGAATGACTGACAGACGTGATCTTTCACATTTTGACAATTTAATCCCTGTTGTCTATGGTTGAATGTTGCCAGACACGAAAAAGCATCTACAGGTCTTGTTTTTGTCGATGAAACTTCAAATGTCCATCACTGGCACACTGTTCATAACTGGTACGTTTACTTATTCAAGAAATTTCACAAACATAATTAAAACTAAAATTTAAATTAAAAATGGGCAATTCTTTAAGTTTTTTTTTAAGTCTCCTTTTCTTCCAAGCTAGAGCAGCTGGTTTTAAAATGTTGTTAACAGTTTAAAGAAGCATAATTATTCAGAGTAACAAAACAAAAAAAAAATGGAAAAAGTAAAGATTTGTGCCAACAGGAAATTTCAATTTTTTTTAAAGCCTTTAATTTTATATAACTACGTTCAATTTTATTTTTTTTGTATTTTTCTGATAACCAATATGACTTGCCTTTTCACCCGATTCCGGCTTGACGTTGAGTTTTGGGACACCCGATATAATATACTTGGCGCCGGCTCCAAACTATATTAACTGAACAAAAGGATTGTGTTATCAATGTTGTACTGAATATCGTATTTGTATTTGAATAGACTTTCTGCGTCACCAAATCATTCTATTACTTTATTTTTGTCCGTACCAAGAAATTACCCTTAAAATCAACCATCGATTTTTACGAGACAGCCTAATATTTTTATGTAATGATACCCAATTCCTGTCCCGTATTTAGGATCACAGGGTTCGGAAAATATTAAATACATTTCTTCTAAATGGATATCGACGATTCGTATATTCGTTTGATGTAGAAACAGGTTATTTTTTACGATATTCGTTTTGGGTAGTACCGTAAAAAGACTTCTTATCGATCTAGACGAAATCGTGTATATTAAAGAATTTATAGAATAATATTGGTAGCCATCATAACGTATAGAAATAAATGTTAATTGTCATTTCCACGATTAAGCCTTGCAAAGATGATCCAAGATACATAAGAGTTATCTCCGACGCGGCTTAAGAGTGTTTAGCACACTCTGTACAAAAAAACTTATTAAATCAACGATTATTTAGAAGATAAAGATGTCTGGTGTTAAACAGTATATTAATATTAATCTTCTCATAATCTATTACAGTGTCACCATCTTATCTGTTCAGTTGATAGCGGCGCTAGTGGAGAATTTAGTAGTAACATTTATGAAATTTACAGAGAAATGAGATTATTTTAACCCGTCTTTTGATTTTAATGGAAATGTATCTATAAATCTTAGTAAGTGAAGAAATAAAACAAAAAATGGGGAACAGGATTTACTATTAGTTAGTTGGTTACAATTTTGGCCACCTAAACAGATAACTTGGTGGCGCTGTAATGAGGGCTTTTCAGTGACAGCTGTCAGTTGATTTCATTAAAAAAAACTAGATGGCGCTGCTAGAAGACCAAAATGTCATCATGTTTTTAGGTCTGTGGTTTAATCGTTATTAATCTGTGATAGTCTAAACATCTCTTTGTAGTATGTGATCTGTGTCTTTTTTTTAATGACGCTCTGAGAAGCCCTCATTGTGAAACTAATAACTTTCACGGTCATAAAGTAAACCTTTTTTTTAATATGAATACAATTATTTTGATTTGAGTAAAAAAAGAGTGAAATATTTGAGTGATATGTTTGGAACGAAGAAGGTAGCAATGCCTGGTCTCTCCCTACCCCTCTAGGACACACGCGTGAGCTTAAGTATGTTTTACTGCACCTCTATGCAGTACAATAAATTCTGTAACACAATAAAGTGTAATCTAACATGAAAACGCTTTAAAACTGCTATCGGCCTATGTTACGAGGTTGATGCGCGCGACGATTTTTTTCAGCTATAAATTTCTTTATACACCCTGAGGCGGTATTGTCATGGTTTTCGTTTTTTACTTTATATGTACCTTTTTTTTGTTTGCGTTTATTTCTATGAGCGAATTTTTGTGTCTGAATCTACGAACGCCGATAAGATGGCCCATTGCGTAGCGCTGTAAACTTTTACGCTTAAATTTTATGCCCTTTGCTGAAAATTTCTGGCCGTAATATATTTTTATTATTTGCATACATACATTTACGGTTAAAGAATATTTTGTGAGTAAGAGCCTTTTCACACTATTCGATCCGATATCGGTGTCGGACGCCGATCCAATATCTCTATAAGTAAAGTGTATGAAATATACATTTCTCTATTTACTTATATAATTATTTCAACACAACAGTAATTACACCAAAGCGTTACAATATTAAAACTGAGCACGGCCTATCAAACATTTTCTAGCATTCTTTTACACAACTTCACAATACTTGCAATCCCATCCGCAAACACATCACACTCTGGTACTGCAGCTAGGGATATGGTATCAAAACAAAAGTATCGATACTATACTCATGAGTAGTATCGCATCAAAAGTAATCGATACTGGTATCGTACTTGTATTAAATGTATCGAGTTACTCAGGTATCGAGTACTTTTGGCATTTAATTATAGTGTTAATAAAAAGACTTACATTTAATTTAAAAGAATGTTTCTTATAAACAAATTATGTTGTGTTACAGTTCAAACTCATTTTCCGTACAATCAGATAAATATGATAATTTGCTGACCCTTGAACCCAACAGGCGGTTTCGGGTCTCAGTGATAAGGGCTTTCAAAAATAGACGCTCCGCTGGAACTAACGTCCCCGGTATTATAAAAAAAATCGGATTGCAAGCTTAAATAGTCCCGGAAACACAGTTTTCATATCTTCCCACGGCTGCAACGAAAAAAGTATCGAGTACTGTGAAAAGTATCGATTCTAACTCAGTATCGTAATAAATAGTATCGAGTACTAAATTACTCAGTATCGTAACCAAAGTATCGAGTATACTCAGGTATACTCGAGCGAAGAGGCACATCAAACGCATCAACAAAGCATTGAAGAGTAATATAGGCATTGTTAAGTGCATGAGTGTGAAAAAAGTTAATGTTAGCCTACAAAAGGACTTATTGACAAGTGCGATGGATTATGAAGTACGTTCTAGTGACTATGAGGCAAAAATAAAGGACTTACACTCTCACATACTCAGCCTGGAGCACTCGCTGCATGACTTAGATAGGCAGTTCACCGAGGCACAAGAAGAGATGCATGAGTATGCAACACAATTAACGGCAATCGGAGATTATAATATGGACAGGTTGGAATCTCTTACAAACAGAATACCAACAGTGTGTACTGTAGGCAAGACACCAGGTGATGACTCATCACCTGCATCGGCATCACACAATACCCATCTGCCTGGTTCCACCGAGAAAAGTGCTCCACCTGTGTCACGCCAACCTGCAGCCGTTCCTTCGGTGACTACCAACAACAACGCCAGCCTGACCAGTCCATGCAGCCACTCAGGGCCCCGCTCCACAATGAAAAGAAAGACAATTGTCTATTCAGATAAGATAGGTGTAGGCCTAGGTCCCTTATTAAATGATAGACTAACGCAAAATGTACTCAATGAATGTCATCCCCATAAAAGTTTCAAAGACATTGTACAAGAATTATTTAAAAAACCGCTTGAGAAGGATACTACCTACATATTATTAGTAGGTAATAGTCGAGATGTCAAAAAAACTGACATAAATAATGTTTTTGACTTGTATGGTCGGGCTAGGGATGTCCATCCGGAGGTGGGAAAATTATTTTTCTGTTCGTTCCCATACTCTCAATCCCTTTCTGAAGAGGATAACAGAGACATCCATAGTCTGAACATGCATATACAGCATTTGACATGTCGTCATAGTGACGTATCATTTTTCGACCTTAACAGCTTTGTTAAGAATTATTTTATGGCGAGAGATACTGTGTATCTTTCTAAAACCAGTCGACGTAAGCTAGCTAGTCTATTAGCTTATAATATTTTTGACTCAGTTATAGGAATTATAACACAGTCACACAATAATGACAACCGTGATACTAGCAGTAGTATTAATATTTCAACGGGCTCACACACAAATGAATCATTGGCTTTAAACTGCCAATGCAGACAACGGAAAAGCCCAAAGTAGGTCTTAACATAGTAGCACAAAATATTCAGGGCTTTTCCGGCAAGGAAAATATGACAGAACTTTTTTAACAGATTTTAATATAGATATATTATGCTTAACAGAACATTGGCTAAAAAAATCAGAAATGGTATTTAATTTAAAAGACTACCAGCCTATTAGTACTTATAATAGAAGTAAAGCATTAAGAGGAGGTTCTATGATAATTGTAAAAAATACTTTAAGAAGTAAGGAACGCAAAGACATTGTAAGCCTTTCTGTTGAGCGATTAGTTGAAATCTCGTGTGTGGAATTGGACAGGTATATTGTTATGTGCGTTTACAGGCCACCTCAAACTAATTACAATGACTTTGAGGCAGTCGTAGAAGAGGCATTAAAACGTCTGTTTGCGAGCAATAAGCGCATAGTGATATGTGGCGATTTTAATATTGATCTGTTAGTTGAGAGCCCACTACACACCAAAATTATTAGCTTATTTAGATCATTTAACTTACAAAACCAGTTTAAAGAACCCACTAGAACAACGGCAACTAGTGCTACATGTATAGATAATGTGTTTTGCAACTGTGAGCATCTTGAAAAGAAAATTATAAATAACCTACAGTCAGATCATAGTGGTTTATTCATTGTTTTGCCTACAACAGTAGAAAAAGAATGCCAAAAAATAATTTGTAGGCCCATAACAGAGAGAAAAATTGAATTATTTAAAAGGAAATTAAGTACCCACATAGGCTTACTAAAATTTGATAGCAATGATCCCAACACATTATATAAAGAATTGTTTACCACAATAGCAAACGAATTCGAACAGGTTTTTAAAATTAAAAAAATTAAAGGCGTTAAAGGTGGTTTTTCAGAATGGGCCACTCCTGGTATACATAGAAGTAGAAAGAAATTGTATGAATTGTATGAAGAAAAACAATCAAATCAGGATCCGAGTTTTAAAGAATATGTAAAAAAATATTCTAAAACCTTTAAAAAAACCTGCTCTATAGCTAAAGCTCTCAGTATAAGTAAAAAAATAGAAGCGTCATCGAATAAAATAAAAACGGTTTGGCAAATAATTAACAAGGAGACAGGCAAAACTAAACCTAGGGATCAAAATTTTGTACTAAGGGTAGATGGGAAAGTAGTTGACACAAGTGAGGATATCGCAAAAATATTCGAAAATTTCTTTACAAACATGCCCCTCAATATAACAGCGTGTTTAAATTCTTCCCCAGAGTCAGCAGAATCCTTGATGTTAGAAAATATAAAACCGTGCACAATAGCATTTCAATTCTCCCACGTTAGCCCCCAAACCATTTTGAAAGCATTTAAACAAATAAATATAAAGAAAACCGAAGATCTCTGGGGACTATCAGTTAAATTGATATCCACGGTAATTCATATCATGGCACCACACCTTGCTATAATTTTTAATAAATGTATTGATCAGGGGACGTTCCCTGATCTATTAAAGTTTAGTAAAATTGTTCCTTTATTTAAGTCAGGTGACAGTGATGATCCGAACAATTTTAGACCCGTAGCAATACTTCCAGTATTTAGTAAAGTATTTGAAAAAATCATTTTACACCAATTGCTGACACACTTCACATTAAATAAACTCTTCCATAAAAAACAATTCGGTTTCACTAAGGGTCGTTCAACGACAGACGCAGGTGTGGCGTTGATGAATCACATCTTTGATGCGTGGGAGGAGGCGCAGGATGCCATCGGGGTTTTCTGTGACCTATCCAAAGCTTTTGATTGCGTAGACCACAAAACCCTCCTTCGTAAGATGATCAGATACGGTCTCAGTAATAAATCTTTAGAACTTCTTAGATCGTATTTAGCTAATAGAGTGCAGAAAGTTGATATTAATGGAGTTAAGTCACCCGGATCCGATGTTAAAATAGGAGTTCCTCAGGGTTCAATTTTAGGGCCGTTCCTTTTCTTAGTGTATGTTAATGATCTGCCGTACCTAGTTGAGAAATTGTCACAAATAGTATTGTTTGCGGATGACACTTCTCTAATTTTTAAAATCAAGAGAGGTCAATCTAATTTAGACGATGTAAACAATGCTCTTTCTAAAATTCTGAACT
Source organism: Yponomeuta plumbellus (assembly GCA_947310845.1). Classification (NCBI taxonomy): domain Eukaryota; kingdom Metazoa; phylum Arthropoda; class Insecta; order Lepidoptera; family Yponomeutidae; genus Yponomeuta; species Yponomeuta plumbellus. The sequence continues at coordinate 3,842,817 of OX371203.1, forward strand.
GGTTTAACGTAAACAATCTTATGTTAAATGCCAAAAAAACAAAATGTATTAAGTTTTCATTGCCCAATGTCAAAAAAGTGGACACAAGTTTAACAATAGCTGGTGACAGACTAGACTTAGTTGAGACAACGGTGTTTTTAGGCATTACAATAGACTCAAAACTACAATGGGATCAACACATAGAAAAGTTAGCGGGTAGGTTGAGTTCAGCTGCATTTGCAGTTAGAAAAATTAGACAACTAACAGATGTAGAAACTGCGAGGCTAGTTTATTTCAGTTATTTCCACAGCATTATGTCATATGGTCTGCTACTATGGGGGCGGGCGGCAAATATAGAAACATTTTTTATTCTCCAAAAAAGGGCTATTAGAGGTATTTACAATTTACCTGCCAGACACTCACTACGTGAGTTTTTTAAGGAAATAGGAATTCTTACGCTAGCTTGCCAATATATATTCGATAACATAATGTATGTACGTAAAAACATAACTACATTTAAGCTAAACAGGGATATACATAACGTTAACACCAGAAATCGAAACAAAATTGCCTCATCTAGATTCAGATTAGCCAAGGTAAATACATCATTTGTAGGATATAGTGTACGTTTTTATAACAAAATTCCTGAAAGTATTCTATCCCTGCCAGGAAATAAATTTAAATTTGTTATTAAAACTGCGCTGTGTAAAAAGGCATACTACAGAATAGATGACTTTATAGATGATAAAAACCCTTGGCAGTAAACCAATTCCACAACGAGCTAGTTATTGGTATTCTAATAATATATAGGGTTTAATAAATTTCATACATATGTACAGACGCTGTGATTGCATATCAAAACTATGCTATTATTATAGATAACTGACAAGAACTTTATCACACAAGTTTGCCAAAGGCCATGCGAATGGTGGCGCGGTGGCCGGGTCGCCTATCTCCCTCTAATATGGTTGAGACTGGTGATGGCTGACCTCTGCGTTACGCTCGTGAACGGGTGCCGTCCGTGTGTCTGGCCGCAGCTTTGGTGTTTTATTACCTTTTAAGAATATTAAATGATGTTTGACTTTGCAAGTATTTATTGCACTCATGGATCTTGAGATTCTTGGTATACGAGCACTCATACCTAATTCTTATTAGCTTTAAGTTGATTTGAGAAAAGATGGTCAGAGTGGAGTTTTTTTTTCGCTGCCTTTTTCTCCACTACAGACGGCCCTAAGGCAGCGGCTATCATTATACATAACTGTATGTACATTGACATTCAACAAGCAGAATGTAAATTCTTTACGTTGAAATAAAAATTTTTGTATTTTGTATTTTTTGTATTTTGTATCGATACATTTTGCGTATCCCTAACTGCAGCAAGCAGGGCACAGAGTAGCCGCAGCACACGCGCGACTGGTGATATTATTATGTACCTATCTTACATTTTTTCCGGTCCGTTATCGAATATCGTGTCCGATATTCGATAACGCCCCGGACCGGACGCCCCAATATGTTGGGGCGGTATCATCGGACACCCGTGAGCCGCCGGACTATAATGTTTGTATGTGTGCTGTACGGTGTACGTATATCTAAATTGTCTCTGTGTGCAAATTAAGAGCCCGATACGCGGCGGCCATTTTTAAAATGGCCGTATCGGAACGATTTTGTCGGATTTATATCGATACCTTAATACGCTAAGCCAGAGTTGGCGCGATATGTAAGAACCGCTCAATTGGTGTCGGTTATTGACGTTCGACAGATGGTTGGAGTAGAATTTTTTTTCGCTGCCTTTGTCTCCACTATATTCGGCCCCAAGGCAGCGGCTGACATTAACATTATAAGTACATTAACATTCAACGGAAATTTATTTCAACGTAAATTCTCACGTAATTCTTTACGTTGAAATAAATTTCTGATTTCTGATATCGACACCGATATCGGATCGGACAATGTGAAAACGCTTTAAAGAATATTTTATCTTCTATGAGTTAGCTCTCTAGCAGTCTTGTAATAGCCTAGTCGTTTTGCATTTGCGGGGTTCACATAACATTCACATAAGTAGTCAAATTAGTGACTTTAGTAGGAGCAAAGTAGTTCGGTTATTTTGAAATTTACTTTTTAATTTTGTTTGGCAATACGCTACAGAGTAAAATGGTTATTACGTTAAAGGAAATAAAGCTTAAGTAGCAGTGCAAATGTAGCCTCAGTAGGCTACAGTTAAGTCACAAGCTCTCTCTGAGAGGCACCACTCGTGCTCAACACGGATCGGCGGTTTCATACTCAGAAAAATAAACTGCTGTTTAAATTCAGAAATAAACTAGCGGCTAATTGGTATGCGTTCAAATACCCGCACATGTAAATGTACTGAAGCGCCCTTGCGGTACGACTTTTAGGGTTTAGTTAGCAAGAAAGCCTTATAGCAAAAACCATGTTCGTCCGTCTGTATATCTGTCCGCGGCTTAATGACTACCTCTGTGGCGGTTAGCGCATCTGACTACCATGCGAGAGGTCCCGGGTTTGAATCCCGGCTGGGGACAAAAAGAAAGAAACCTAGGTCTTGGATATTTAAATCTTTGTGACGTCGCTGTTTCTGGTTCCCACGACACAGGGTATCCTAGTGTGGGGCCAGAAGCAATGTATACAATGTACCTGTATGTAACTGTAAATGTTATGTTATAGTTAAACGACGATTAGTACCAGAAAGCTGTTTGTCATAGTTATGCCTATGTTAAGCCAACTCAGAGGCCTTAGGGCGGCTTGAAAACTTCTGACAGTAAGACCAGCCACTAGTCTAACAAGCCTCCACCAATCCGGACTAGGTCCCCGTGGTGGAGTATGGCCTAGACCTTCCTCAGGGCAGAGACCCGTGCCCCTCGGTGGGGACATAATGGGTTGGTGATGATTCAAAATACTTATTGTACATGTAAATAAGTTATTTTCGATTCAAAGATCCGTTAGCAAAATATTGAGCCTTATAAGGCAATTTTTTCTTCCAGTAAGCAAATTTATACAAGACGACCCTGTTGGTGGGCTAATTTCTAACAATAAAAAACATGAATAAAATCAGACAAAATCGCAATAAGAAAAAAATTTTTGAAGTAAAACTTTCGTAAGCACAACACATTGTAAACATTTAATCCGGATCAACCTGGTCGGACTCGTCCGATAAAACAACACCCGTAAGTTTATCCGGATTAAATGTTTACAAGAAAAAAAAATCTAACTAAATAAATTCAAAACCCCCCTTCTATGAAAAAACGCACGTACTGTCTATACATACTTATATAAAGTTACGCCTGTATCCCAGAGGGGTATGCAGAGACCAGGGACTGCCACCTGCCACGACCCTGACAAATCACTTTCAATTCATCGATATTCATTGGTCGTTGCATACATGCACGTTGGTTTCGGGTACTCGCCCGTTTTACATTTTAGGTACATCCCAGTACTGTCAATAACAATAAAATAAACCTATTCTTAAGTATCTCGAGCCCTGGTTCGACTGTACCAATCTGTATTCATGAGCCCCACCTGTCTGAGGGATCTGTTTGTTCTGTTTATTTTAGACTACAATTTAGTATTCGACGGGGTGAAATAACACGTAAAACATGCCCGCGATTTCGGTGTGCGGCCGTTTATGTATATTTTGTTTGTGAATAAACAAAATAGGAGTCACTTAATAAAGTTGTCTATTATACATACACGCCCCGCTGCGGGGCACACGCCTTCTAAAGCTGGCTTCCTACTGTCCGCGATATCGGCGGACGGGCGCGCACGGCCGACGACCACGGACAGCCCTGCACCACGCACGAGGCTCTTCCCACGGTGGGCGATTCTGCGGATATCCGCGCACGGCCGACGACCACTTACCCACGTCCGGTACGGCGCTCCGCCATAGTCGTCTGTGCTACCGCTGACCAAGACCCTTCCCACGGTGGATCGTGCGAGCTGGTCCGCGTCTAACTATCTCTTTAATCATGCACTGATGACGTCACAAACGCCAACATTTTAGATAAATATTAAAAATTAGTCACTTAAAATGGTACAATATTTTGAAGAGAAAATAAAATATTACATTAAAGCTTACCTATAGCAGGAAAACAAATAATTATAAAAATAAGTAGCATGGCCAGTTGGAAAGACGATGCGTCTATGCCGCGCCGTTGCCCCAAGTTCCTTATGTGTGGCCACGGCCTAATGTAAGTTTTTATCGCAATAGCATAGGGTTATTTCGGGTCGTCACCTTTAAGATCGATGTGATATCGCTTGTACAGGCGACGGGTACTCTTGCTTCGCATTTTCCGTTAAAAATTCACCCTTAATGTAACTGTGTAAAGTAAAGAAAGTGAAAGCTAATTATATTATTGCTTATCTATATATAATCTCTTTAAACGAGCAATTCTTGTATATATATTTATATATAATCAGAATCTCGGAAACGGCTCCAACGATTTTCACGAAATTTTGTAGGCAGATGCATTCGGGGGCGTTTAATTGATCTAACTAGGTTACATTTTTAGAAAACTTTGTTCTATCTGTGTTTTAAGGCCATTGAAATTTGCTATAATAACATACAGAGGTAAATTTCGCGTCTACTTGCAAGGTTGGGGTAGTTCTGACGGGAAAACGGGCGACCCGTTTCGGGCCGATTTCAAGAGACCCGGTTCGAGACATGATTTTTTTTCCAAGTTCTGTTTTTGTTGAAAGAGGATTATTTTAATTTTATATTAGATATTTTATATTACAAAAAAAGTACGGAGCAAAGCTCGGTCACCCAGGTACTTGTACTTATACAAACAATCCTAACAAAAAACATAACATATAGAAGTAGTTTTTGGTGCAACATTGTAATCTTATCTTAACGGTTTTGGCAAATGGACCCATGCTCAGCAATATGCCGTCTGGAGACGCATGCAACACAGGTCAGCGCTGATTTTCAGCATGAGCCATTAAGACAAGGAACCATCATCATCAACCCATTTTGTCCCCACCGAGAGGCACGGGTCTCTTCCCTGAGGAAGGTATACAAGAAATACATTGATAAAAACTAAATAAGGCGTCGTAACGCTGGAGTCATACAAACATCATCATCATCATCATCAACCCATTATGTCCCCACCGAGGGGCACGGGTCTCTTCCCTGAGGAAAGTATAGGCCATAGTCCACCACGGGGGCGAAGTCCGGATTGGTGGAGACTTGTAAGACCAGTGGCTGGTCTTACTGTCAGAAGTTTTCAAGCTGCCCTGAGGCCTCTGACTTGGCTTAACGACTACCATCTATCGACGGCAGCTGGCACCAACTGCTTAACGTGCCTTGCAAAGCAGGAACCACTCGGAAAAATGCCACTAGCGTCAGTCATAGACAGTGACCCATCCATGGACTGAACAAACATATCTAAAGATTTATTTAGATTATTTACCAAATGGGTACAGTCCACGCCTCTGAAGGTCGTACAGTCGACAGCTTATCATCGTGTACACCCATGCACTCTGCGCCGTTGCATTACGGGTGACTCTGCAACAAAAATGTGAAGGTTGACGTGCTGTCGACTGTACTGTCGACTCTACCACTCTTTGCTGGCTACAGTTACCAAGGAGTAGACGTTTGTAGTGTAATACAGTTCCTGAGGTTTTCGGAACGCTCTCTGTATTTTACAAGCAAAAGCTTTTACTTGCATTACCTTCAATGCGTACGGAGTAACGACATTTACGCGATGTTTTTTGTTATGTCTTTAGCATTATTCCTGAAAGGGTAAGGTACCTATATGGGCTGCCAGGGCATCGATTCTGTAAGTTAATATTACAAATGGGGTGAATTGTGGATGAAATTCCGGGAGTCGAGGGTTCGAACCCCGGTATGTGCAAATGTATTTGTTTTCTAAATAATGGGGATAGAAAAAAAAACAGAAATTTATTTCATTACAAAGAATTCATATTCTGTTTGTTGGTTCCGCTCCACCTTACGCGACATCACACCCTCGCGGAAGGACACCATCGCCAATTCTTTCCAAACTCGGCTATCCTAATTCAGCCACTGCCAATCAGCCTCAGATACTCAGTCCAGCTCTCAATTCAATGTCACTTTGTCAGTTTTGCTACAAGCAGCACGCACCAGCAATGCATGCAGAGTTGTTGACCCTTTTTCTTGCTACGGAGGCACAATGTCGCTTTTGTATCCTTGTCCTAGTCATTGTGTCATTATCAACCCATGAGGATGGTATAGGCCATACTCTCCCACGGGGGCCAAGTACGGATTGGTGGAGGCTTGTAAGACTAGCGGCTGGTCTTGCTGTCAGAAGTTTTCAAGCCGCCCTAAGGGTTCTGGCTTGGCTTAACGACTGCCATCTATCGACGGCAGCGGCACCAACTGCTTAAAGTGCCTTGCGACCTGATTAGATTAGATTCATTTTCAGTGGCCACTATCTTGACAATTACGCTATTACTCTCAGATATTTTGATGTGCAAATGCTTGATTAAGTTACTCATAATGTGCTTTTATTAGTAACACGGCGGTTCGCCTCCCGTATCTCTATCCAAATGCTAAAATAATGTTCGCGAGGAATTGTATTATCCTTTACCTCACCGAGCGAGTGTTGTGGCTTTGCGGAGAGCGCAAATGGTTGGAATTTATTAAATTCATTAAAATTTTCGCTATGAAAGTGTTTCAGAGTGTCATTAAAAAATAACGGAGCACTTGCACGACCAAAAATGTTTACTCCTGATTTCTCGTATATAAATAATTTGTTTTTACACTTTTAAAGGCCTCCAGTTTCGACGAGAAACGTTTTCAGTTCGGTAGTAAGGTAAAATGAAATTGAAAGTATGTTTATATACTATATTATCCGGGTACACTTGCTGTTCTTACTGTCAGAAGTTTTCAAGCCGCCCCTAAAGGCCTCTGACTTGGCTTAACGACTGCCATCTATCGACGGCAGCCGGCGCCAACTGCTTAACGTACCTTGCGAAGCACGGAATCGCTCGGAAAAAATGCGACTAGCGTTAGTCATAGACGGTGACCCATCCATGGACTGAACGCGCCGTATGTTGCTTAACCTTAGTGATCGTTCAAGATCACTAAGGTTAAGCAATGATCACCAGGCAGCCCGGGCTCCGTGTGGAGTTTCTGGTCTTCCATCGGACGCGTCCCCCGGGTGGCGGATAGGGGAACGCCCTCCAGATATGGGGGTGACCGGCTTCGGCCGGCGCGGACCAAAAAGAGGGAGGGGGACGTCCAGTGGCTTGCGCTGCTGGATGTCCCACGGGGTCCACCATGAACCCCGCACCTCTCTATGTCCCTCTGTCCAGCAGAGGGCATGGAAGAGCACTGGAGGGGCGGGGAGGGGCGCGAGATCCACAAACCGGGCCTGGGAGGGGAAACTGCAGGAGGTAAGCCAGGGACCAGGGACTGGTCACCCCATATGGTCCCTGGCCGAGGGATGTTTCATGGGAGGGTTGACTAGATGGGCCGAAGACCTGGCAGAGGGCCAAAAAACGGGTCTTCGGTAGCTGGAGGCTTGGGGAGCTCGCGCCTCTTCGCCTGGAGAGCCGGTGGCGCGGGGGACGCTGCGCAGACCTTGCGCCGCCGGTTGAGTGAGGGTCACAGACGGCAGGTTGGGGGACCTGCCGTCCAACATCGTGACGGGAGAAGGGGGTGGGGGGCCCATGCCCCTTCTCCAGTAAGGGTGGACCCGACTCCTTGCGAGTCGGGTCGACGTCGCCGGGGCGCCGCTGTCGCATTCGCGTTGTTCACACCACTTGCGAGATCCGGCGGCGCCCCATTGCACGAGCGACAGGACGGCCCCCGAAGTGTTTTAGGAGGTATGCCTCTCCTATTATTAGGAGAGGAGAGTCCGACACACGGCCGTCGCCCTCCCCCAAGGGTGGCGGTTATGGTGCACAAAGCATTTCACCCCGTTAACAAAACAAAAAAGGCAGCCCAGGCTACGAGCGAGCTACACTTACTTGATTTTACAAAAAAAAGTTTAATTACAGTGTTTATCCTGGTACAATAAAAAATATTATTGTCTTATGTTACCTTACAGTTGGATGTGCCGCAAGAGACATGACATGCCTTTCGACGGCGTTTTTTTTTATTAGCACTCACCTTCCTCTTTTTAAAATAAAAAACACGATAAAAAATCGAAAATATACCTCCAAAGATGAAAAAAAGTATGTTCAATGGCATGACAGACACGGCTTTTGTGTTTCTCATTCACTCGTGTGTATAAGGCACACCACAGATTAAAGACACTGCTTGCGGACGAAGGTATAAGGGACATTAATTAATGAGACTTATTTGCAGAGTTGCAGATATTGAACTTTCTAAATCATAATTTAGTTAATATGAAAGAGAAAGAGAAAGAAAGAAAGAGAAACGTTTATTGCACCAACAGTCACACACAACAAAAATATGAAATACAAATGAGATCTGTTTTATCTGTTATATCTGTTTTAAGACCGACCCAAGCCTCGTTAAAAGTGCCGTTGTATCGGAACCGATTTCTTCAGAAATGTTTGTTGAATGTCAATCAAATGTACATACCTACTTATAATGTTATATGCTGCCTTGGGGCCGAATGTAGTGGAGAAAAAGGCAGCGGAAACAAAAGCTAACTGTTTTGAAAATAATAGATGTGGAGTTCCTTCTCTACGTAATGTATTAATGAGGGCTTATCAATGACAGCTGTCAGTTGAGTTCGTTAAAAAAAACTAGATGGCGCTGCGAGAAGACCAAAATGTCACCATGTTTTTAGGTCTGTATTTTAAATTGTTATTAATCTGTGATATTCTAAACATCTTTTTGTAGTCTGTGATCTAAACTAGACTTTGTTTCGAAACTGTTGAAACTTGAAAGTTATCGAAGTATTTTTACTTTGTTTATTACTTACGTACATTAATTGTGTCTTTGCTCATGACTAGCCCATGCATTGTGCATTTTTGTAAAACACAAGACAGGCGCCACAGATAAGGTACAGTGATGTCATGACGTCAGCACCATCTATCGGTAATTTGCGGTACTAATTTTTTTTTATGACGATCTGAAAAGCCCTCATTGTCAAACTAACAACTTTGACGTTAGATTAGACTTGAATTCTTTATTGTACGAGTACATACACACCAGAAAGAAACAAATACATTACAAACCTTACATATCTAAGTTTTGTCGTTGAGTTTTACGTTCATTAAAGTAAACATTTTAATTTTATTTGTTTTTTTATGTTGTAGAGCTGTTTATCAATTTATAGTGACCGTATATAACGGAAAAAAACCTCAACGAAGGCGCTAAATCTGTAAATACGTGACGCGTGCAATTCATTTACATAATTGAGTAGAGAAATATACCTACGAGTATACTCATATCCTCTTGATCCGTGTCGCTAGATGGCGCCAGGGCCGCAAACATATTGGGCGTTAGAGCCTAAAAAAATAATTTAGACATATAGTACACCAACGTCCGTGTAACCCAACACAGCACTACGTGACTCTTCGTAAGTATAGTTTGGCCTAGAGGGCATAATAATGTGACTCTCCTACCGATATTTATCTACTATACGTCATACGCCGTCTAGGTGGCAATCAGCAGACGGTTAACGTTCATTAACGTATAACGGCAAATGCTTTCAGTGTGATTGTAAATTAATAAATATAATAATATTGTGTATTTTTACTTATTGAATTTTAGTGCCCTCCCTCACCGGGACGCTATGGCCACGTCGCCAGCTACGTATCCAAACAGTTTGTATTCAATGGCGACGTTGCCAACCGTCGCCAAGTGAGTTAGGCACCTTACATTTCAATACTAACTGCTTGGATACGGTCGCTGGCGACGTCGCCATGGCGCCCTAGTGAGGCAGGGCCCTAAGAGCCGAGACAAGACGAGCAACCAATGAAGCGAGCGCCGTCTCTGCTCACCATGATTAAGCTCTGCGAATCAGAGCGAAACCTGGTCGGACTCTCCCGACAAAAAGTCAAGTGAATCCGGAATAAAGTTAATATCCAATTTAACATTAATTTGGAGTTTATTGCGCATAAGTGGGTGCGATGGGCACGAGTCTCCTGCCTGAGGAAGGTATAGGACATACTCCACCACTGGGGCCAAGTCCGGATTGGTGGAGGCTTGTAAGACTAGTGGCTGGTGTTACTATCAGAAGTTTTCAAGTCGCCCTAAGGCCTCTGACTTGACTTAACGACTGCCATCAATCGACGGCAGCCGGCACTAACTACTTAACGAGCCTTGCGAGACACGGAACTGCTTGGAAACTCATCCATGCACTGAACGCGCCCTATGTTGCTTCGATAACCTTCGTGATCGTTTAAGATCACTCAGTCAGCCGGGGCTACGAGTTATTCATCACTAGCATCGCTGACTGTCGTTCTAAAACTCCCTCATTGGAAATGAAATTTCGCTTTCTTATTATTGTATGAAGAGCGATCTGCGTTGGCGTTTCCCCTGCGGCTCGTTTGAATATCTCCGTATCTTTGTGGCGGTTATTTTTGGGATCTCTTGACATATTTACCTTCAGTTAAAGGTAAACTTGGCTACTAGAGTAACAGCACTCCACTTCAGTCCAGTGGTCGTAGCATGACAACGGATAACAGTGTTTAATAAGTCAATAAACCAATTTTAAACAACCGGCCAAGTGCGAGCCGGACTTGCGCACGAAAGGTTCCGTACCATTGTCTATAAAAACGGCAAAAAAATCACGTTCGTTGTAGCCCCCCTTAACCTCTTAAATAACGTCTTAACAGGTGAAATATTTGTTTTATTTTAATTAAATTATCAATTTTTAAAGTGATTTTATCTATATTGATAATTTCGTACCGGTCTACGGTAGATTCGAATGAAATGCACATCTAATTGAAGAGCGTAAAAAATTTGTCGATCCGAGTCAACAACAGGTGGAATATTCGGATTATCGAAAATTTTCAATATAAAAATGAAGAAAATTCTATATTCTGGCGTTGCGAAGTAAACAAAACAGGGCAATGTTGCGTTGGTGTCACATTACCACGTGTCACAGTAGACTCTATGGTCTAATTTGTTGAAACGAAAAAGTTAAATTTTAGCCGAGCTAACCCGGGTTTTCATCTAGTAACTAAATAAATATTCTGTGAATATTTCAAGTATAGAACATGCACATGTTATCGTTATCAATAACGAGGAATAAATATCACATTTGTTGTATTGAAGCCCCCTTAAATATTTACATTAGATCAAATTAGATTAGACTTAGACTTAGATTAGAGATTAGACTTATGTTGTACACACCAGAAAAATAAACAAATATATTATGAGACTTATCTAACTAATTTTATTTTATTCTGTTCTTTTAGTATTTCTTGTTACAGCGGCAACAGAAATACATCGTGAAAATTGCAAAGATAAAGATTAATTATTTGTCAAACAAAAGATATAAGGTTGATAAAGATACATTGAAATACATACTGTACATGTTTCGCCCATCGGGACTTACAAAATATTTAGAGAGAGCACCATTGTTCGTTCAACTGTCTAACTATCACGGTTCATGAGATACAGCCTGGTGACAGACGGACGGACAGCGGAGTCTCAGTAATAGGGTCCGTTTTACCCTTTGGCTACGGAACCCTAAGAATCATGTTGATAGTGCTAAAGATAAAAATAATTTTGTTTCAGGTGGGAGGCGTTTCGTGTACGATCATGAATGTATCGCATCTCGTCACAAATGGAGGCTTTAACTTCGCCAACGGTAAGTGTACTTACATTGGGCAGTGTTACGCAGACACATTCCAACCCACAATTTCGAGAAGAATCATTTGGACAGTGTCAGACTACCTATGTCATCATCAACACATTATGTCCCCACCGAGGGGCACGGGTCTCTTCCCTGAGGAAGGTATAGGCCATACTCCACTACGGGGGCCAAGACCGGGTCGGTGGAGGCTTGTAAGACTAGTGGCTGGTCTTTCTTTTAAAAATTTTTCAAGCCGCCCTAAGGCCTCTGACTTGGCTTAAGCTATCGACGGCAGCCGGCACCAACTGCTTAACGTAACTGATTTTTCAATACTCAGAGTGCGTATACTGAGTTTTTTCATTCACTTTCGATAGCGAGAGCGTTTGCGATTTGCATAGGAGTGACAAAGAGACAACTATGTGGCGCGCTTTGTCACTCCTATACAAATTGCAAACGCTCACTATCGAAAGTGAAGGAAAAAACTCAGTATAAGCACTCAGATATCTTTTATCTGAGGAATAAAAATGGCGATTTGACAGCTTCTGTATGAAAATTATGTCAGACCGCTATTTTTATTCCTCAGATAAAAGTTTTTTGACTATTGAAAAATCAGCCCTAAGTGTACCCGGGATAAAGTTGATAATGTCTAGTGCTTACGAAAATTCTTATTGTATGCTTAGTTATGTGCAACTTGCAAATAAATAAAAGATTGACCGTTAACAACTTTATTCCGGATACACTTACTTGATTTTTTGTCGGAACAACAATCACCCTTGCGAGCTCAGTCTCGACTCACCATCGTTGTTGTTGTTGTTGTTACACTTTATTGCACGAAGAAAAAATACATAAAATGACTTAAATAACAGGTTTGTGATAAAATATACGTGCGAAGGCGGACTTATTTCTAAAGAAATTTCTTCCAGCCAGCCTTAAAATTTTCGAATGTTAAAAAAAGAGAGCGATGATTAAGCTCTGCGGGGAAAAATCAAGTAATATACTATCTGGAATAAAGTTAACAATGTTTGTGTAGTGCTTACGAAAGTTTTAGGTCAAAAAGGTTGAGCGTTCTCAACGAAGTAGAGAATTCGGTATAACGTTTAGGCAGCAAGCCTTTCGAGTCTTAGGGCTCCCGCACACGGGCTACAACCACAAAACGCCGCCACTGGCATATTTCCTGTAATTTTCATACATTTTATATGGACTCGCCGCACACGGTTGACGCCCGGTGGCCGCCACACGCTACAATCTTCGCTGCTCGCTTCTTGTGGCCCTCACCGGCCAATAACGCCGACAGAAAACGCCGCCACACGCCACTCGTGCGATTCCGCACCCCTCTCTCCCTTACCTCAGTTAACCTGTTCGAGTCGACTGCAACGCCACGTAGTCTGTTGTTCATTTAAATAAATATGGATATATAATTATTTATATCAGAGATTCAATCCCGTCCTGCGATTGCATTGGTTAAATAAAAAAGTTGCGGCTACCGACCACAAGTGTCGCCCACCGGCCACAAGTGGCTGTCGCGCCCTTCTGCCACTCTGTAGCAGCTTCTAGCTTCTTGTGGCAGCTTTTGTGGCCCTGGAGAGTGGCTCATGTGCGGCGTGGGCCTTTCTCCACTGCTCCGGTCCGGTAAACGTTAATTACCTATCCGATTTAGAAACACACAAGAATACTAATAAGCTTCTCCACTACTCCGGCATCCGGTTTTTCACGGCCCGATAATTTGCTAGATCGGAACGGTATTTTAGCGGTACGAAGTGATCGACGTACAAAAACAATACACGTTTTTGCACCGCGCATACAACGCAAAAATGTTCCCACACTATTTAATTAGATTAATAGAATGTGTGGAAAACGTTCCCTGCCTCGAATAGAAATCCGAGGAATTTTAATAAAGTACTGAGTCAAGTCCATTGCCGATTATAGTCGGATGAAGTGGAGAAGCATAATCCGGCATCCGATATTTTTCTCAGGACTGATTCCGGTTCCGACGCCGGACCGGAGCAGTGGAGAAAGGGCCTTAGTCTAACGGTCTGTCCACTTCCACCGCTTAAGAGCATAGCCGTTTTCGTTTGTCCCAAATTAAAGGACAGAATCAGAGCCAGATTGTTTTGTGTTACGGAACAAAGTGGCCACTTGACGAAACTTTCCCGGCACCGTAAAGGCCTGGCTACCCTATTCGAGCTGCTGACGTCACTTCATAAAGCTGCTGTCACTGTGTGAGAGAAAATCGACTCGACTTTACTAATTTGACTATACTCTTCAGATATATTTATGTGTGAGTTTATTGTATCTTTATCAACCCATTATGTTCCCACCGGGGGGCACGGGTCACGGATCTCTTCCCTGAGGAAGGTATAGGCCATAGTCCACCACGTGGGCCAAGGCCGGAATGGTGGATGCTTGTAAGACTAATGGCTGGACATACTGTCAGACGTGAGTTTATTTAATACACCTAATATTGCGATAAGACCGTTTTGTATAGGTACGACAAAACTTGGATTTGTACAGTTCCTACTGTATTTTTTTTTCTACTGTATATAATAAATAGTTCTGATCTAAATCTAATCATATTAAATATTAATAACAATGTTTAAAAAAATTCCTTACTTTTCTTTCACACACTTGCAGACTCTTACATTCCTCCTGTGGTTGACTGGTTAAAAATGCTTATGGCCTTAAGTCCGCAGCATTGTACTATTTTTTTAATGTAAGTCCATTTCTCACATCGGTGTCAATTGCGATTTATTTTTATTTTAATACCTACTTCAACAGTTTGACGTCAAATTATGTTTACAGTAAACATAATTTAACGTCGATTAGCAGGTTGAAATGGTAGTGGGCTAATCATAAATGCCAAAGAACCGATATTCATTGGGATACAGAGGTTCTTGCGTAGATAGCAGGAAGTGACAAACGCTGTCAATAGGCTAGTTTCCCAAAAAAATGTAATTAGTCCGTCTTTTAGATTATTCAAAAATAAGGGACACGTATTTTTTTATTTGTAAATTAGACCAAAAATGACAAAGATATAGCCCATTAAAGTTACGTGTGACGTCTTGTGTTGCCAATGGGAGCAAGTTGAGTATTAGCTGTCAAAATACACATCAATGAAGTCAATGGTTTGACGTTTTTGTATTAAGCCAATCAGCCACGCTGTCACTTACCATAGCCCAATCAACGTTCACGTCGTCGCGCATAGCGCGCAGTGTGAACCAATCACAGAGTGATTCACTCTACAGTTCATCTTGCGCTCATTTCATTGGTAAATACTGCTTGAGAGGACTGGGTGCGAATGTGAATTAACCCTTTAACGGACAAAGCTTACATAGTTTTTTATTAGTTTTAGACTTTATTTCAAAGTGATAAGGTTCAATTTATGGGCACCATTTTACTACTGCTTACTAGGCAGACGAGGCAGGGCCTAGTAGAGGGTTAAGAAATACGCCTAAGGTTTTTGTTTTTTGTAGGTGCACTGACTAAGCCAGCTGTCACAGTATAACCAGGGCTCAAGCCTCGTAAAAGTGGCTTTTCTCGTAAAATAATACAATGTTGTCGGTCGTTTTGTGGCTCCCCATTGTTTTTTGTTTTTGTTGCGATTTAAGTTCCAATAAAAAATATGTTGAGGGAGCTTAGTGGCTTTACTGCGTTTTATTTTTGCTTTTTGCTTCGTTTTGAAGTACAGTACCCAAAATATGAAATGTCGTAGTGCATATTTTTGAGGTACTGATTTGTTCTGTATTTTGTATGTTTAACTATAATTCTTTACCACGTTTTTTAATTGCATTTGTCTCTGAGGCTACAATAGGCCGCATAACATAAATACTTATTTAAAAAAAAACCTTATTACTAAAATATTTACAGTTGAATAAGCTGAATTAACACATCCCTTTAAAGTATCGCACGGCATGTTAATGATAACGCCGTCGTCTTCCTAATCCATTGGGACGCTCTTGGACAAAGGTTGCATAGATACTTATATCTGTATCTCCTCAAATAGATTGAAAGCTTTTATTTGTCTAGTTTAGATTGACATGCGGATTTCTAACTCTCCCAAGAGGCAGAGTGGCTATTCCGATACGTATCACGATAGAGAAATAAATCCACTCCGATTGTTTGTGCAATGTGCGAGAAGTCCAGCGCGAACAGATTGATGGAAATCGAACAGATATTTTCTTTCTCACCGACGTTAAAAAAAGGAGGGTTCTCTGATTGTCGGGATTTTTTTTTATGTACCTACAGTCGGGGTCTGAAAATGTTTACCACCTTAAGGTTCATAATTGCACAGACAATTATGCGACACAAGGTCGATATTTGTACCTATTGATTTCTGAGGATAAAGCATAAAGCCGTGGAGGGTAATCAACGCATAAAGCTCAGAATAACGAGTACCAACCTGTCAAAGTTTAGAGCAAACCTTCTTCGCTCCCTCAAAGAGGTTTTATTTTATTTATTTTATAAAAATAGTATTCAATATATTTTGAAACTTTCTATTTTGACAGAGTTTTGATCTTTATAATTTTAACAAATGCAATAATTTTAAAATAAGAAATGAATTTAGATACTTGTTAGAATCCAGGCTTCGGAACTTTGAAAGGTAATAAGTACATTGTTAAAGCATTATAGACTATAATGCACATCTTGCGACAAAGAATCAAGTTTGAAAACTGGTAAACCTTTTTAAACCCCGACCGTATGTCACCCGTTTACTTGAAGACGCGTGGACTGATTTGGAAAATTATTTTTCTGTTCGAAAGGATAGACTTCTCAGGTAGTCCCATAGTGCCAGTGTCTGAATTGTGAATTTCACTAAGTAACTACATAATGGTAGTGCTGTCTCGTGAAATTTCTCATAAAATATTCACACTCGACACAACCTTACTTAAGTATTTACTTAGTGAAATTTTCAATTCATAAAACCCTAGCCACCAAGTCAGAATCTGATGATGGGAACCTGGAGAAATCGAAGGAATTCTTCAAATTATAAAGCACACTCGAAGCAATTTGGTTGTTTTAGTGACTCGTGCATTTTATTTTGAAAAACACAATTTGGTGGTGGTATACTAATATTCACAAAAATCGCGATATCAGTGCTGACAATCAGCGCTGATATTGCGATTTTATTGCGATCTAAGTATATTCTGGAGTCGTTGCCTAAAATGTATACCTATATCGAATTTGAATGTCATATTATTCGTTTATTTTTTTTCTCTCTTACTATAGTCAGTGCTGTAGTGCTTTGAAGTCGGTTTTTATTTTTATTAAATTTATTTTATGAGCACGATTCAACGATATTATATTACAAACTTACACATTCTCTTCTCACTCCCTCGCGAATCGTTATATTGTTTTATTATTGTAGTAGAAAGTAAATAAAAATATGTCTTAAGTGTCATCATCATCAACCCACTGTGTCCCCACCAAGGGGCACGAGTCTCTTCCCTGAGGAAGGTATAGGCCATACTCCACCACGGGGGCCAAGTCCAGATTGGTGGAGGCTTGTAAGACTAGTGGCTGGTCTTACTGTCAGAAGTTTTCAAGCCTCCCTAAGGCCTCGGACGTGGCTTAACGACTGCTATATCGACGGAAGCCAGCACCAACTACTTAACGTGCCTTGCGAAGCACGGAATCGCTCGGAAAAATGCCACTAGCATTAGTCATAGACGGTGACCCATCCATGGACTGAGCGCGCCGTATGTTGCTTAACCTTAGTGATCGCTTAAGATCACTCAGGCAGCCCAGGCTACGAGCGATTATCATCTTAAGACGATTATTAAGTCTTAAGTATGCGTGAGTTTATTCTCTAGTCTCGGTTAGATCAGAATTATCAGTCTTTTGATTGCTTTTTTTCGCTGACTACCTTACTTTTCTGAATTTCATGTAGCAATAATAACGTCACTATACTGATCACATGATGCATCATTTCATTATCATTTCAGAAGACTATTTTCAACATCCCAGGTGTGCATACTTCGAGCAAATCTATATAAATAAAATTCAAAGTCCTGACTGACTCACTCACTCATCAACGCCCAGCCCAAGCCGTTGGACCTATATAGGAAAGCGGAAATTTTGCACAGAGGATCTATGTATAATGTAAGCAAGGAATAAGACCGAATTTTTTGAAATTCAACCCCTAATGGGGCGAAAAGGGTTGCCGAAATTTGTATGGGAGGTATAAAGAATGTAGTCTAATTTTCTTGAAACCTAAAATAAATACTCTTCAACACAATTCAGTGAACACGTGTTTCGCCATTTTTCTAAATTTAATCCTTAAGGAAGTGAACGGGGTTGCAAAATTTTGAACTAAAGTCCACGTGGACAGAGTCGCGGGCGAAAGCTAGTAAGCGATAAAAAGTACCTGAAGCTGGCGACCGTGCATGCAGCGACTAATCAATGGAATGAAAGGTGATCGTAGCAAGTGGCAGATCTTAATCTATACTTGGATAAGCAGGAGGGTTCCCCAGAATACAGGCGTGAGTTTATGTACCTATGTACATATTTTAAGCATCTGTCTCTCCAGTGCGGCGGGAAATCAATTTCGTGCGAAAAGTTAGATCATTTTCCCACAAACAAGGGCAAATTGCTCGGTCGCTAAAATTCTTACAATGCGGCGAAGTCACGTTCGCCGTCCGTGCGAAAGGCCGCTTTAAACTTGGCAGAGCTTACCCCTCCACCCTTGCAAGGCTAGGGCTTGTCCTAATACAACGCGATGTAAGAGACGGGATCACATAAACTAAATATATTGAACTGCGTAAAGATAATGGTTAATCAATGAAAGCCAAAATATGAACCACATTAAAAAAATAAATCCTAACGAGGTGACCATTTATGATCCTCTCTCTTCACAATATACCTTGTCATATTAAAAGATATCAACAGTTGGTAAAAAAGGCGCCTATTGTCAGAGCTGCGTGAGTTCCACTTCTTTTAACGGCCCTAATTTTCAGCACTCCCCTTAATTACAGCTAACTAAGCCGTAATAAAGTAAAACTAACCTAAAAGGTGGAAGCATTCCTATATTATCAATATTTTTGAGCGCAATGCTCCCGTCACGCATTATTAGAACTTTCCTTTGACGCGGAATGTTTAATCGCGCTCTCTGTCGCGTCGTATTAAAACGCTTTTTTGAAGCCAGCATGTTTGAACGCACGCCTAGTGCTCGCGGCTATCCTTTGACGTCATAATATCTGAGCCCGTCGCGCGCGTTGCGTTCATTAGGACAAGCCCTTATTCCCCGTAATTTGTTCTGCGATCAAAAGCGGTTCACTCGAATAATTCGAGGGGCGATTAACGCTTTGGATATAAAATAGCGAATTGCGGACGGTCTTCTTCAGTTGGCCTCGATTTTAATTGCTTCGCTCAGTCGGTTGACGTAGAAATATAGCTCGTTTTAAGCTCTTATCCCAGTGCATAGATATCTACTTAAAGTGGGTTTTAAGTGAGCTATACCATTATATAAGCTTAGACTTTCGTAAGCACTTCACATTTTTATATCGCGCGGTTTTATTTACGACTGCACACCATGACGTCGTAAGAGATATCATGTGTGTAAGTATATATTTATGTGTAAGTTTATTTAATACACCTGATACATATAAGCATTATTGTATGTTTTTAAATTTATTTTTCTTTTTCTTCTTTTGCACACCTACCAACTCTTTCTTTTACCTCTGTGATTAACTGACGGAAAATGCTTATGACATTAAGTCTGCCGCGTTGCACTACATTTTTTTAAATGGAAGTGCAATAAAAGTATCAATAAACAAATAAAGACTTTGTAAATTCATACCAGTAATACAACTCGCTAATCGTGAAAGGTTAATTTTTTACATAGCCTCTATAGCCATCTCAGTTTCTTTGTTAGTGTTAATTGGGTGCTCAGAAAGTGTGGCAATTTTAAATTCTTTCGTGTGTTTCTTCTAAAAAAAGCAAATAAAAAGTCACTTTTAAAATAAGCCGCCAAAACGCCATCTTGAGCAATATGGCGCCATGACGCCACAGGTCAGTAAACAAAACCAATAAACGTAAGAACGACATAAATGACAGACGCCATTTTTACTGAGCTGTGACGTTATCATTGACTCGGCCAATCCAGGCATTTGTCGATAAAATGGCAGGTAGAAAATTATCACCCTGCTCTGGACTGGCTGGACAATCCCAAGTGCCGTCGCTACGGCAACGAGAAGCCACTCACAGGTTGCCGTCTTCCCGAAGTCTCTTAACGGACGGATCGAGCATGGTGGAGTATGGCCTATACCTTCCTCAGGGACTTCCCTGAGGAAGGTATAGGCCAAGAGACCCATGCCCCTCGGAAGAGGGACTCTTCCCTGAGGAAGGTATAGGCCAAGAGACCCGTGCCCCTCGTGTCTGTCTGTTATGATGATGGTCGAAAAAAAGCAGCATTTACATGGGGGTTGCGCTGTTCACAAGCTTCATCGCTTGCCACATAATCCGCTCTAAAGCCTGTATTACACCGGGGCAACACTGTGCGGCATTGCAGCATGCCACAAGGTCGCATGCTACAAAGATGCGGCAGAAGAAGAAGAAGAAGCTGCGACAGTTTGCCTCATGACGCAAGGTGTTGCCATGCCATACGATTCTTGTCACAATGTGCGACGTTGTAGGTTGCGGCCTTGTGGCATACCGCAATGCCCCGGTGTAATATAGCCTTAACATCGCCTTCTCTTTTATCGCCAGATACCACCAACCCACCGACCGACTGGTACGAAGACAACTGCACCTGGTCCGATGCGCCGTGGTGCAACCTCACCCTTAACGGCACAGCTACCAACTCCACTGACAGCGATGACAAGTCGCTGGTCTACATGGCGGTCACATCCGTCGTGCTGGCGATTATCATCCTTGCCACCATTATCGGTAAGAGCTACCTTGCTTGGCGACGCCGCTTTTAGAGTTTTTAGGGTTCTGTGGCCAAGTCGCAAAAAAACGGAAACCTTATGGATTAGTCATGTATGGCTGTCTGTCTGTCCGTATGTCATAGCCACTTTTTTCCGAAACTATACTATTGAAACTTGGTAAGTCAACCCATCATATCCCCACCGAGCGAGGGGCACGGGTCTCTTCCCTGAGGAAGGTATAGGCCATACTCCACCACTGGGGTCAAGTCCGGGTTGGTGGAGGCTTGTAAGACTAGTGGCTGGTCTTACTGTCAGAAGTTTTCAAGCCGCCCTAATCCCTCTGACTTGGCTTAACGACTGCCATCTATCGACGGCAGCCGACACCAACTGCTTAACGTGCCTTGCGAAGCACGGAACCGCTCGGGAAAATGCCACTAGCGTTAGTCGTAGACGGTGACCCATCCATGGACTGACCGCGCCGTATGTTGCTTAAACTTAGTGATCGTTTAAGATGACTCAGGCAGCCCAGGCTAGGAGCGATTCTTTAATTAAATTTTAATGTCTTTGATATGATAAGTATTTTGGTCACACGAGTCTTCTATTCATGGCAAAAAAAAACTACAGAGTAAACCTATATATTTTATAGCGGTTACACCGCGTCATTTTTTTGCATCGAATGAAAAAACGAACTTTAGTTTGCATCGGCGCCACTAAGTTTGAAATTTCGTTGGAAAATGCAACGTGTGTTACCTAACATTATTATTTGAAACGTAACTCCATTATACTCGGGCGCGACAGTTATTTACGCGGACGCATAAGGCGATAAAAAATACGCCCTCACACGCTTAAAGCCCCACGGGGTAGGACAGGGGCACTAATTCTTATTTATGTGCTTAAAGAAAAACGATATTATGCTCTTGCATTTATGTGTTAGCGTCGGAAACATTATTTCGCTGGCGGTGAATATGAATGAATTAACGAATAGCCGTTTATTGCCAAGACCAGGGGTGCAATTACGTAAGACTCCACTGTATGGGGTTGTCTGATTTAGCCCTTTTGTTTCCGGTATGTCACACCACCTTATGTCACAATGTTACATTCTGGGACTTTTATCCCCAGTAGGTAACTGGAATCCTAGACTTATACTAGTGTCAAGGGACATTATGTTAAAGGTATAAGATAGGTAGAACACCAGTACAATCATCATCATCAACCCATTAGGTCCCCACCGAGGGGCACGGGTCTCTTCCCAGAGGAAGGTACACTCCACCACGGGGGCCAAGTCCGGATTGGTGGAGGGTTGTAAGACTAGTGGCTGGTCTTGCTGTCAGGAGTTTTCAAGCCGCCCTAAGGCCTCTGACTTGACTTAACGACTACCATCTATCGACGGCAGCCGGCACCAACTGAACGTGCCTTGCGAAGCACGGAACCGCTTTGAAAAATGCCACTAGCGTTAGTCATGAGGATTTTATCACGTTTTTTTTATAATTTGTTTGAATTTTAAAAGTTTTTTTTTTATTTCCATTTTTTCCATGTTATCTGTCTATTAGTTCTCAAAATACAATCTTCAAGTGAATACTTATTTTTGTGTTCGTTTTATTTATTTTTCGTTTTTACAATATTTAATTAACCCACGTCATAAACCTCAACTGCACGCGCAGCGGCCCGCATAATAGCACAGGGTATCCTAATTTAGGACCAGGGCCTTAGTGCGAGTTTTTTCATTCACTTTCGATAGCGAGAGTGTTTGCAATTTGTATAGGAGTGACAAAGAGACAACTAGGTGGCGCGCTTTGTCACTCCTATAGAATATGAGTTTACGTTAACGCGATCGAGTAGTTAAAAAAACTCGCACTAAGCACACAGGTCAAGTGATGGTGTTATAAAAAAGTTATAAAAAAAACTTACTAAATAATCCAGCTAGTTGGCGTCCCACCATTCGCCAATAAAATATTTGGCAAAATTTACGATTCATGAAACGCGATCGCGTTGCCAGGTCTCCCCCGAGAAAGCAAACTCCGGTCCTCCCAAAATATTAATGGAATCACCTCCTACCCCCAAACGTCTCAACGTGATGCTTTACTAATTAGATCCGCTAATTCAATGTGCCAATTCAACCGTGCCCCGCGGGCCAAACCTTAAAACTCAGTTACTAGGTACCGAAGAAGCCGGTATCGTCTTCCACATTTGTCACCTGGCAAACTATAACGGGCCCAAGTAATAGACCACTTAAAAATCACTTAAATAGTAATATTACACACAATCATGACATTTTGACGCTATAGGTACCTACTAGAGCTGGGCCAATGATAGTCTATACGTAGTTCAATGAAAGAGTTTTCAAGGTTTACACACTATATTAACGACATAGACACAAAATCACTACAGTCTGATTACATAAAGTATAAATTTTTGAAACAAACCATAACACAAGATATTGAGCATGTGTAGGCTATCTTACACACACACACACACACACACACACACACTCACACTCACACAGATACACTGGTTAAAACTTCAAATTATTCAAATCAAAATATGGACAATAAAAGATAGACTTGACTGTGTGTCTCTGATGCTGCAAATGGCAACTGACTCAGAATAGTGGAGAGTGTGTGCGGTCCTTCTGCGCTGATATCCAGTCAGTAATGAAATCCTTAAGTGATCCATAAAATTTGCATTAAAATCGGTTTAGCAATTTTCATATGATGCGAGTACATACACTCTGAAAAAATAAAGGCATTTTTACAGTTACATAACCAATAGGCTATTTGACAGTGTGAAAAAAACAGTATTAGTACGTATTCGTATAAATTATGAACCTTAAACCTGCTTTAGGCATTTTAACTAAAAATACAACTATGATTTGTAAAAAAACACGAGATACAATTTGATAATTTGTGTCTGCCGCCATTGTATCGAAAACGGCCTGGATTGGCCGATTCTATGATGACGTCACAAGGCATTGATTGGTTTACCGGCAAGTGACGTCATAAATCCTGAGCGACGCCATATTGCCTTAGATAGCGTTTTGGCGGCTTATTTGAAAAGTAATTTTTCGTTTGCCTTTTTTACAAGAAGTACACGAAAGAATTTAAATGACCACTTTCTGAGGACTCCATGAACACCAAAAACAATATGAGATGGTTTTCAGAAAATGAGATGGTTCTCAAATAGCCTATTGAGAAGATTTTTCACGAAGAGAGTACCCTTTTGGCATACCCCAAACCGAGTTACTTTCCGTCTTGCGCCGTTTTATTGAGTTATTTTTAATTAAGGCAAGTTAGGGTACCCTGTGGACCTATTATGAAGCGCGATTAAGTTTGCTTCGGGAGAGTTAACTGGGTGTGAATGTTATATTTACAAGTAGGAATTTTAATATATTGTCTGATCAATATGACCTAGATTTGTTTAATACTGCACCGGCTGAGGTGAGGCGTGTGCTTAGTCATTTGTTTTTTGACAATAGCTTTTTGAGGTGAACGGAGCTTGAACTGAAGCAATCTTATCTAACAATGATTTAATGTTACTTTCATGTTTGACGCCTTTGTGTAATTTTGTTTGTATCTGAATGTTGGTTATCTTCTCTGAACTGTCTGCGTTTTGTATAATTTACATCTAATTGTGAAGACTTCTAATTGGCTCAGTGTGTCCTAATTTTTCTGTATATTATAACCTTGTAATAGCTGTTAGTCTTCCTAGAATCCAAAATATAATAAATAAATAAATAAATAAAATGGAACTATCTGAGTTTTGTAACTCTACATGCATTATGTTTGTGCAGCATTGTAAATATTATTAGGTACTTGCGTGAAAAGTGTTGTTTTATATTAAACATATTATATAAAACATAAACTCACGTATGTACCTCTGAGGGATAAACAGAGACTAGGGACTGCCACTTGCCACGATCCTGACAGATCACTTTCGCTTCATCGTCATTCAATAGTCATTGCAAGCACGCACGCCGATTTCATGCCAGTCATAGATGATTTTATTTCACACTAAATAGAAAAAGTTCAATTCCTTAACTATATTCTTAAGCTATATTCATTAATTTTACAGAAAAAAATAAGAATCTGCATTTACAAAATCAATAGTAAGTCAGTGCTAAGGCATGGGCGACATAGGGGAAGACGCTTTGGCCTAGGCGCACACTAAGCGACACGCGACAGCGACAGTTCGGCGACGACAGGTTACGGCTATCAATTTTCATATATTTTGTTCGAATCTCTGCACACTTGGCGTCAGAGTCGCGGAGTCGCGACGACAAGACGCCAGAATCAAATGACAACGTCTTTGACTTTCTTAGGTAGATGGACTTTCGCACCAAACGGTACTGTTTGGTACGAAAGACCATCTACCTAAGAAAGTCAAAATTCAAGACCCATGAGTGCAACCAATACTTGCAATGTCAAACATTATTTGATAAATAAAGAATTCAATAATAATGCTACACTGCACTGTTTCAGTCTGTTCACTCGTGAATACTTCCCGGGCGATCCCCCAGGAAGTAAGGCAGCAACTTTAGCCTCGAGTGTCAGCTTTAGCATACACCGCCGGGCGCCCGGACGCTCAAGTCCACCGGATAATCCGGACACTGAGCTCCAACACAAACACGAGCGATATCTTGACCTACGCTATTTCCAGTGTGCTCCCTTTGAGCCTCAAGGTATAGGGTGTCACACAATCCGCTACTTGACTCTTTTTTCAAGTATGTCTTAAATGCTAAATATCTCTTCCATTAGACAAAAAAATATTTTAGTATATTTTTTGAGGACCTAAAAGCAACAAAAACATTATTTTAAAACGTTGCTTTGCTAAACAGCCAAAAACGCGGTCCGCCATTTTTGTCTATGGTCTGAAGTCCTCTACGTTTGTAAACAAAGTTTGACATTCAACATAGGTAGAGTTCGTGCCACGAAAGAAGTATGAGTCACAATAGAACCTACGCACGCACGACTGACAGATGTTTGTTTACAACCGAAGGTGCTTTCAAGATGGCGGATAGTGTTTTCACCGTTCCGATTTAAAAGCGGAAAATATTTTTTTTATTTGCAAATTTTGCAGCCATCCTGCATATTTACTTAGCAAAGTCAATATATTTCGTTTTCTTACGTTAGATACTATAGGAAATATCCATTTATCGCGTCAAACTTGGTACGAGGCAAGTAGCGTATTTCCGTCAGACAATCAATCCATCAGCGCTCATTCCACTGCTGGATGTATAACATACATACATAATTTACATATAGGCATAATATACACAGTAGGATACCCTGTGTTGTGGGAACCAGAAACATCACAAATATGTTACTTAAACCGAAAATTTTGAGAATGTTTCCTAATCGTCGCCAAATGTTAAAATGTCAACCTACTTGACCAGTCCTCCAGTATACAGACTATAGTCTAGTGTGGGGTTCGCCGGTAAGCATTGTCATATTATTCTTAACATAAACCGATTACTTCTTTACCTTCTCATATTGTAAGTAGCACTGTGTAAAGTGGTTTAAATAAATATTTTTTATGTTTATGTTATGTTTATGTTTATGTAAACATCCAAGACCTGGTCGTTGCATGCAGGCACGCTGGTTTCGGCTTTTTTTTCTTAACCTTTGCTAAAACATCGCCTATTTAGTTGAAGTATGTCCGCCTGGGGCGTCCATTGCCAGCCCTTCCACGGTCGTATTTTACGGGAGATGTCTTGACCTATGCTACTGGGGCCTCCGGTGTTTTCCCTTTGCACCGCCTATACAGGGTGTCATAATTTTCCCGATAGGCATACAATCCACTAGCGCATCTCACTGGATATATTCTACAACACAAACACGGGGCGGCCTATGCTACTGGGGCTTCCGGTGTGTTCCCTTCCCAGATAGCATTTTTTGGTCGCAAAATAAAGAAGTCGGTAACAAGTTTACAAAGTTCCGTTATTGTTTCGAAACAATGCGACTGTGTTTGTTTCGGTTTGTATGTGTGGTAACAGTGTGTACACAGTTTGACCAGAAAGTGTTTCAGTAACTTTTTGTAGTCGATGAGTCGACACAATGTTTACGGATTTGTGTCGACTTTATTTTATACACTTTGCGTTGAGTTTTCAACAAGCAAAGGATCAAAGGTAAACTGTGTTGTAACGGTGTGGTAACTTTGTTACTAGAATAATATTTGGTCACACAGTTTCGTAAATGTTACGTCATAGTTCCGAAACAAAATTTTACCAAAATTAGCTTAGCAATATCAATCAGCTGCACCTGGTTCCCAAATATTTCTGAATTGTCTGCCAACTAAACATGAGTAAACAGCCAAAAAAGCGTAATTTCCGGACTTACTTGCTACAGGAAAATCAACGATTTATTAGTAAGACAAAAGGAAGCTCCAAGTAAGGGATTGGTTAATTTATAATATACTAGCGACCCGCCCCGGCTTCGCACGGGTGGCAAAAACATTTCCGTGGAAATAGCTATATTAGTTCCGTGGAAAATTCCCGGGGTAGTAATTTACTATTGTATTGTATTGTAATTACTAGTGGAAAAAAATAATTATTCGAGACTTCATACGGAACCCTAAACTTTTTGAAAATCCAAAATAGCCTATGTTACTCACAAAGAATGTAGCTTTCTAATGGTGAAAGATTTTTTTTAAATCGGCCCAGTAGTTTCAAAGCCTATTTATTACAAACATAGGTAGGTAGGTATACCTAGACTAGTTGCACCGGCAAACTTGTTGATCTGCTATTTTTTTTCAATGAAGGCTATGAAAAATAGATAACAAGCTATTCTCAGAACTACCGATTATTATAATATATATAATTTCATTAAAATCGGCCAAGCCGTTTCGGAGGAGTATGCGCACTAACACTTTATTTCAGGTTATTGGTCTAGTAAAAGTAATTAGGTAATTAAAAACATATCAATGAATTTCAAGTAATATATCAAATGCATGGTCTTCAGCATATCCTTCTTGTAATTCTCGTTCGATGGACTGTAGATCTGGATGTTTCTTATTCATTTCACGTGTTTTGTAATACCTGGAAAAACGATAGTTATGTTGTATTTTGCAAAATTGGTCGAAAGCACACAAGTCACAAAACTAATGTAAACGGTGTAACAGACAGCTTGGCAAACACTTTAAGGACGTGATTAAGTTATTAAACTTTCTATTACATATTTTTTATTCTTCCATAATAAATCATCACTCGTACGCAACGCGCCCTATTGTCCGGCTACATACTGTAGATACCTATACAAATATTATATTTTACGCTTATTAATTTTTAAAACGTATTATAAACATATAACTGAAAGCACGCAAAGTTTTACAAATTTAGCCCTCTTTAGTGAGGTTAATTATTAAGAATGGCATTATCAACAGTTTCAGAACCGCTGGACACAATAAAGTGAGAGACACCATATTGTAAATTCAGTAACTTTGTGTCTGCAAGTCGACGCAGTGTCGTAACTTTGTTACCAAATACGACTAGAATAATTTGACTATGAAAACAAATGTTTTTGTAAGTTAATGGATTATTTTTGATTAAATATCACATTATTAGCATAAAAAGAGTACAGTTTGATTAAACTGAAAGGTCTGGAGAATGAACAAAACTTGTAGTGAAAACCTAAACATTTCAATAAACTGATTAAATTGCAATTACGTGATGGCCCATTGATGATTTTCAATGTATTTGGTTACATAATACGACAAATTTCTTTTCCCACTATTATCACAATAATAATAGACATCTAAAACTAATTAACTTCAAAAATAAACTGACGCTGTCAAAATAATATGGCGAACCTTTCAATTTGTCTCCATATTGCACAGAGTTTTCTTTGACATTTTAGTTGTTTCTTAAATAAAGGTTGCAAAGAATGAACGGAATTGACGAATGAACGAATGATTTCTGAAATAGTCGGCACAATGTTACCACACGGCGTCGTAACTTAAAAACCAAATGTTACTGTGTCGAGAAGTGCCCCACTTTAGTCGCAGCGACCGAAACAATGTCGTAACAGCGACCAAAAATGTTACTGTGTCGTCTTTTTAGTGTCGACATTGTTTCGTAACGGCTACCAAAAAATGCTATCTGGGTTTGCAACTATTATACAGGGGTCACGAGATCTAAATCAGTCACTTAATCAATCAACGCGTATTTATCCACTGGTAAATGGTTCACCCAAGGCACGACCTTTTTTTTCCAGAAATTCCCATACTTCCCAAATTCCCCTGGTCGTAAATAGGGTCTCATAATCATCCGATAATGGGGAGTTTCACTTTTTTTTCGCCGTTTTAAGGGACATTCTAGATATCTTTATAGATAGATAAATCTAAATTATTTATTTGCAGGTACTTCTTGACACATACAGACACACACACACTTTGCGAGGTTAAGAAATAATATAATCGTGTGATGTACAACTTCAACTTCAAATAGCCTATTAAGAAGTAGAAAGGCAGCTTGTGATCTTGTCAAAAGGTGAAGTAGGCATTATACAAAGAGGCTTACACTTTAACTCAAGCATCACCATCATCATCAACCCATTACCACCCCCACCAAAGGGCACGGGTCTCTTCTCTGAGGAGGGTATAGGCTATACTCCACCAAGGTGGCCAAGTCCGGATTGGTGGAGGCTTCTAATACTAGTGGCTGCTCTTACTATTAGATTTAACTTAAGCATAAATCTCACTTACCATCAGGTGAGATCGGGGTCAATCGTTGGTCAGTTTTTAATAAAAAAATAACACGTAAAGTAAAAAAAAAAAACGCTTTGAACGTCAAGTGATTGTATTTTGCAAAAGTTTTGTTTTAAGTAGGTATATGGTATTATTGCCATATTATATTATATTATTATTGCCAGATTGACTGCCAACCTTCGCTAGTCGGAGATTCACCTTAAGAAGAAGATGTTATTATTTATTTCAGCACCACCATTGTAGTCGGCCGCAACGTAAATAAGCCGTAGGATAGAAGTTAAATTGCAGCGAGATAACAGCTTAGCCGCGAAACTAGGCGAGTAGTTCAGAAACTGTGAGGGTCCATCGATATTTGGCATTTGCGAACACCGTGAAGAGCCCTCTACGTGTCGGCTTACCCGCTAGTCGAGAACAAGGCTTACTTCCAGCGCCCTATGTGGTACCTATATTGATCATCATCAACCCATTATGTCCCACGGAGGGGCGGAAAGAAAGGAGAAGAAGGTACAGGAAAGAAAGGAGAAGACTTTTATTAGAATTGTCACAGAAACACAATGTAGACACAAGTAAGTAATAAACAGAATACACAAAAGTCAACAAAACAAGAAAAATTAAATAAAAACAAATAAAACAAAACATCCGTTTTTAAAATCTACGGCAGCAGGGCTCCACACAGTAGTGTATGGTGCCCAGCCACCCTTGACTCCAAACGCCTCAGGTGCTTCTATGGATAACACAACACCAGTAAAACTGATTTTCAGTATAGGCTATGGCCTATACCTTCATGGTGGAGTATGCTCAATCTACCGCTCGTTGACTCACTCAATCGTTCGCACACTCACTCATTAGGGAGGGAAGGTGACCAATTTATTTATTACAGCCGTATTAAGAT
Source organism: Yponomeuta plumbellus (assembly GCA_947310845.1). Classification (NCBI taxonomy): domain Eukaryota; kingdom Metazoa; phylum Arthropoda; class Insecta; order Lepidoptera; family Yponomeutidae; genus Yponomeuta; species Yponomeuta plumbellus. Next base: position 3,872,960 of record OX371203.1, read on the forward strand.
AGAATATTCTTTACCACGTATTGTAAATTTTTGGTCCGGATCGAATAACGTAAGTTACGTTTATTTTTATCGGGCGAGACTTTTTATCTTGTGAGACGAGCAACCGTCGACGCGGGCTCTGACTCTGCTCACCATGATTAAGCTCTGCGAATCGGAGCGAAAACTGGTTTTGTAGCATTGTTTTATCGGACGAGTCCGATATAAATACACGTAAGTTGATCCGGACCAAACATTTCCAATTTTTTATCACATTGGCATCATCAATTCTTACGTACGACCTCGTATACGTATAATTTTAATCTAGGTATTTTTTATCTGAAACCGACTATAGCGCCTTTGTCTAGTTCTTTTCATGGTAAACGCTTAGCTGGCTCTGGCTCACTGTTCAATGGTTCACGTTTCAAGCTCCGATGGGCGCGTATTATCTTCTGGAAAGAATTGCTGTGAGGTTCAGCCGCATTAGAAGTCAGCCAAATGTGTGTTTGCGCAAACAACAACTTTTAAAACAATCTAGTGATAAGTTTTTTCAAGTATGTTTTTTGCACTTAACTGCGAATCGGGTTGCTTAGCCTGCGGTCAATTGGCCACGCTAAATTATTCAAAACGAACTGTTTGACGGAAATGTCAAAAGCATTTCGAGAATTTTATTATCTTATCTTATCTTAAAACACCTTGACCTTAATGACGTTTCTATGCCGTCAGCAAACACACACATTATGAGCACGAATCCTTTGCCTTACTTACGAATAAAAATACAAATGATAAGATAAGAATACTCTTTATTGCACACCAGAAACAAGAGACAAATAAAAGACAATTAAAATAATAATGATACTTGTTTTTACTTACAACAAAAATTACAAATGATATTCCTCTTTAATCGTGCTCTGATGACGTCACAAACTCCAATTTTTTATAAAAAGTATTAAAACTACTAAATGAAATTCAAAATCAAATCAATCAAAATCTAAAATTGGTTTATTGAACAGGAGACAGATAACATAAATGTATATAACTTTAGTTTCTTAAAATGGTCAATATTTTCAAAATAACTTACAAAAACATAATTATAACAAAAATAAGTAACATGGCCAATTCGTGTATACTCGTACTGTTCGGGTTGGCCCAAACAGATTGTGATTTGTTCCCGAATTTATAGATAGATGATATTTTGCTGGTAGGTGCCCGAGAGAGCACTCAAGTTAGTAAAATTACCTATGTAACTTGATTTCCTACCTTAATTAAAGTATGCTTTGCTACTAATATCTCTCAGCCTACGTGTGTATTTTCATGTTTGTGCCGTCCTCGCCTGGCTACCTTAGCACATGGTGTCCTGAAATAAAAATTGATCGGTTTATAGAAAGAATACAACGACAAGTTTACCGGCGAATACAAAATCGCTCGTAGTCCCGGCTGCCTGAGTGATCTTAAAACGACCATGGATGTTAAGCAACACAGGGTGCGTTCAGTACATGGATGGGTGACCGTTCTATGGCAAACGATAGTGGCGTTTTTCCGAGCGGTTCCGTACTACGGACCGCAAAGCACGCTAAGCAGTTGGTGCCGGCTGCCGTCAATAGATGGCAGTCGTTAACCCAAGTCGTTAGCCAAACCCAATTGGTAGCGTTCCCAAAATAATACAATGATACTGTTTTTAATCCTATAAAATGCCATCGTCGACTAAAAAAAAAAGATCTTACTGTCAGAAGTTTTCGAGCCGCCCTAAGGCCTCTCTAACTTGGCTTAATGTTAATTCGTCAGTCAGTTAGTAATTAATTGTGAGGCAATCATGGAGTTTTTTTAAATGTAGGTAAGTGTTAAGCCAATGTCAGAGGCCTTAGGGCGGCTTGAAAACTTCTGACAATAAGACCCAGGCACTAGTCTTACAAGCCTCCACCAATCGGGACTTGGCCTCCGTGGTGGAGTGGCCTGTACCTTTCTCGGGGAAGAGACCCCGTGCCCCTCGATGGGGACATAATGAGTTGATAATGATGTACATGAATACAATCTTTTGTTAGCTTTTGCTTTTGTTATCGGGCAAAAAATAACAATGATTTCACACTGCCAAGTGTGGGACACGACTACTGGAAATTTGCACTGATGCAATATACGAGCTGACTTGCTGGCAGCTGGCCAGAATCAAGCTGTATTGGTTGAGCTAAGCTATGGCCACACTGACAACTTAGGAAGAAATAAGGCTCGACGCGCTTACACGATCTGTCAATGGCAGCGTGGACCAATTCAAATGATAATCGACGTAAAAAAAAGGCTCTCAATTGGACTCTATTTTTTTATCTTTCATCATCATCAACCCATTACGTTCCCACCGAGGGACACGGACCAAGTCCGGATTGGTTTGATTAATTGAATACTTTTATGTTGTTTGTTTATTGTGCCATTGTATGACAAAGCTTTTAGTGAGTATTTAATATTGTACCTATGTATGAAATGTTATTAACTTTATTCTGGATAAACTGTCTTGATTTTTTGGCCGATTTTTTGTATGAAATGTAATGTGTCTTATTAAATTAATAACGCTTCAAAAGCGGCATTTTATGCGCTACCACGGGGCTATTGGCATTTAGCACTGCTGATTTATATGTAGCTGTGTCTCGTATTTGTGATATGAAGAACCTCGTAATGAAACCTGAGAGTCTATAGTGTTTAAAGACTCCAGCGCTTAAAATATTATTATAATTAAATTCTTTATTGCATCGAAAACATTTTCGTCCAAAGCCCTATAATGCTAGATAGTATTTTCTTCCAGTCAACCTTTGGTACTTGTAGCTTTGGCAATGCACGAACAATATATACTAATACATACATACATATATAAGCTCACGCTTGTATCCCAGAGGGGTAGGCAGAGACCAGGGACTACCACGTGCCACGATCCCGACAAACCACTTTCGCTTCATCGACATTCATTAGTCGTTGCATGCACGCACGCCGGTTATGGGTATTTTTTTATCTTGCCCTTTGCTAATACATCACCTATTTGGTCGAAGTATGTTCGCCTGGGGCGTCCCTTACCGGCCCTTCCACTCACATTCGCTCGATATATTTGCTATATACTAATACTTACTTTTATTTTAGGTTATCCAGCCCATAAGCCTAAGTCCGTAACACTAAGTCCTGAATTCAAAGTTCCTCAGTGCAAAATCATGGTCTTTGTCTACTCCTTCGGGATACAAGCGTCGGTTGAGATATAGCCAATTAGCCACCCCTGTAACGTTAACAAAGGTATAATCCATTTATCTATACTTGGCATTTTTTTTGGACTTTAAACGACACTGAATTGAAAACCTTCAGCGGTAGAAAATTCGATACCGTTCAAGAATCAAGAAGAATCAAGAATTTATTTCAACGTAAAGAATTTACATTCTGCTTGTTGAATGTCAATGTACATACAGTTATGTATAACGTTAGCCGCTGCCTTGGGGCCGCCTGTAGTGGAGAAAAAGGCAGCGAAAAAAAAACTCCACTCTGACCATCTTTTCTCAAATCACCTTAAAGCTTTAAGAATTTAAATACAAATAAAACATACAAAATAATATCTTGGATGTGTTGAACACTAGACACATTTATCCTCTGATTTAATTTAATATTAAACTACTATTTAATGCCATACGTCCTTGTCTTCTAAATAATCGTTGATTTTATAATAAGCTTTTTTGCAAAGAGTGTGCTTAACACAATTCTTAAATCGCGTTGGGGGTAACTCTAATATATCTTGGGGTAACTTGTTGTAGAACCTTATACAGTGCCCCATAAAGGAAGTATTAACTTTTGCAAGTCTAAATCGTGGAAATGACAATTTATGTTTATTCCTAGTATTAACGTTATGATGGCTACCAAGAGTTTCGAAGTCCTTAATATTTTTCCGAACGTACATAATATTTTCATAAATGTATTGGCTTGCAACTGTTAAGATGTTAGTTTCTTTGAAAAAATCTCTTAGCGAGTCCCTACTACCTAGCTTGTAAATAAATCGGATCGCTCTCTTCTGCAAGATGAAGATAGTCTCAATGTCTGCTGTCCGGCCCCATAGTATTATACCATAGGACATAATACTATGGAAGTAACTAAAATAAACAAGCCTAGCAGTTGCAACGTCAGTAAGTTCTCGAATTCTTTTCACGGCATATGCTGCGGAGCTTAGTCTATGTGCCAATTTTATAATATGTGGACCCCATTGTAGTTTGGCATCGATTGTGATGCCCAAAAATACAGTATCTTCAACAAATTCTAGTTTATTATTTTCAATTACAATGTTGTTTTCAACTAATTTTACGTTAGGTAGGGTAAATTTCATACATTTTGTCTTTTTTTAATTTAACAATAGATTATTTACTGTAAACCAATCTAGAACGTGCGAGAGAGCATTATTTGCTTCGTCAAGATTATTTTCCTGTCTCTTTATTTTAAAAACAAGTGACGTGTCATCAGCATATAGCACTATCTCACACATTTTTTGTACCAAAAACGGTAAATCATTTACATAGACTAGGAAAAGGAACGGCCCTAAGATAGATCCTGCGGGACTCCCATTTTTACAAGTGAGCCTGACGATTTAATACGATTTATTTCTGCTTTTTGAACCCTTCCTTCTAAATATGATTTTAAAAGATCTAGACTTAATTTTTTTATTCCATAGTGTTTTAACTTTGAGAGTAATGTTCTTTGACAGATCACAAAATACTCCTATCGCATCATTATGATCCTCCCACGCACTGAAAATATGTTTAACTAACATGACTCCAGCGTCTGTTGTATTCCGCCCTTTAATGAAACCGAACTGCTGACTATGGAGGAGTTCGTAATGATTGAAATGAATAAGTAATTGATCTAAGATAATTCTTTCAAATATTTTACTTAATACTGGTAGGACTGAAACGGGTCTAAAATTTGTTGGGTCTTGTTTATCACCGCTTTTAAATAAGGGTACTAACCTACTATATTTCATGAGGTCTGGAAATACTCCTTCATCTACGCATTTATTGAAAATCTGTGCTAACGGCAAAGCTAGGATATTTATCACTGAACTAACTATTGTTACCGACATACCCCATAAGTCCTCGGTTTTTTTAAGATTTAATAATTTAAAATTCTTAACAATGTCATGGGGCTCAATGTAATTAAACGTAAAATCGTGTTCGCATGCGGGGACATTGTCCCTTAATAATGTCGCCGCACGATCAGGTGACGAGTCTAACGGAGCTGTAGTTATGATTGGGACATTAGTGAAGAACTGTTCGAAAGCTGCAGCGATACCTTCATTTGATGTTATTATTTTGTCATCAATCTTAAGTGAAATATCTCGGTCTCTTAACTTTGCTTTACCCGTTTCTCTATTTATTATGGTCCAAATTGTTTTTACTTTATTCGGTGATTGTAGGATTTTACCTTTTATATGATCGCATTTAGCTTTATGGCAGACGGCCTTAAATAATTTTGAATATTTTTTTAAGTACTTTATGAAGTTGGCGTCATATGTATAAGTCTTTTTGTCATATAATTCATAAAGTGTGTCTCTGCTCTTTCGAATACCTGACGTAGCCCATTCACTGAATCCTACTCTATTGTCGTTGCTTTTTAGATGGCGCAATTTAAAAATCTTTTTAAAACTACCCGACACCACTTCGAATAACTTTTTGTAATGATCATTAGCATTTTCATAATTTTCTTGAGTCCTTATACTACTTTCTAGGTCTGATTTAAATGAAACTAATTTTTTACTTGTTACGGGCCGGCAAAGGATAACAGGTTCGGCCTTTTTTGTATCTATTTCAAAATGCACAACTTGACCGCTGTGGTCTGACTTTAGAAAATTTACTGTAGAATAATCGGAAAAATCGCAATCGCAGTAAACATTATTTAGGCAGGTGGCAGTAGTTTCAGTTATCCTGGAAGGCTCCAAAAAAATATTTGCTAGATTAAATGACTTGAAAATAATTGTCAATTTTGTATTTAAAGCGGTGTCTGCCATCAAGTTTCTTATTGCTGCTAGAAGCTACCTTTAAAACATCCTCTAATATGGTTTCAAATAAACTGTAATCACTGGTAGGGGGCCTGTACAAGGCTACTACAATGTGTCCAGACAGTTCAATTACGTTTTCAACAGAAAGTCTGCAAATATCATTCCGTTCTTTAAATTTCAAATTATTTTTTGCTTGTATCAAGGACCCCCCATGCCTTGCAGACTTTCTATTGAAGCAACTGGCTATTTGATAATTATTCACAGAATAATTCATTTGAGTCTCTAGTAGCCAGTGCTCTGTGACACAAAGTATATCCACTCAGTGTTGTTCTAAAAACAACTCTAGTTCTAATAATTTTCCAGAGAAGCCACCCTGTATATTCTGATTAGCTAAAATAAGTTTTTTTAAGGAGGGCTTTTCCTTTGTCTGCGCTGGCAGTTTAAATCAGCGGTCAAATTTAACCTACTACTAGTTCTTTTCACAACCTCTGAGTACAGAGGTTCGCAAGTGTCACTTGTCGTACAATTTGTATGACCTGGAGGTCCCTGTGCTATTGTATTAACAATAATAGGGTCATAAACATTGAATGCCAACATTTTCGCAATTTGTCGCTTAGAAGAGAGGGGCACACTCATTGTGTCCCGGGTTAAAATAAAGTCTTGAATAAATTTATTCGTATCAAAGAAATGGACTTGGTCTCTATGACCAAAGGTCAAATTATGTAATAGCCGGTTTAATTTGTATATCCGGTAATTTTGCACTTCTGAAAGAGTTTTTGAATAGGGAGATACCTTTTGCAAATTTAGTACTAGCTAGCACTAAATTTGTAAACTGTTTCGAGTTTTCTACCGCTAAAGGTTTTTGATTTAGTATCGTTTAAAGTCTGAAAGAAAAGCCAAGTACAGATAAATGGATTATACAAATATACGCGTACCCATGTTTACCCAAGTCTACACTTCCGCTACTTGATCAAGTAGCGGGAGTGTAGACTTAGCTTTACACTTGCTAATTCAGTATTGCTCGCCGCTTTCAAGCCGAGTACAACACGATTAAAACCAAGTGAAGTCTAAATTACACAAACACTGCTCGGAACCAGTTCTCTCTTTTTTGCCACTTTGTTGTTGTCGTTTATTGTAGTTACTTCTGAATATACATGAAAGTAAATCACTCATATCCCGACTGCCAGAGTGATCCTAAACAATCACGATTAAGCAACATTGGGCGCGTTCAGTGCATAGATGGGTGACCGTCTATGACTAACGCTAGTGGCATTTTTCCGAGCGGTTCCGTGTTTCGCAAGGCACGTTAAGCAGTTAGGGCGGCTTGAAAACTTTTGACAGTAAGACTAGCCCCTAGTCTTACGAGCCTCCATCAATCTGGAATTAGCCCCCGTGGTGGTGTTTGGCCTATATACCTTTCTCAAGGATGAGAACCGTGCCCCTCGATGGGGATGTGCCGTCAATAGGCAGCCGGTACCAACTGCTTAACTTGCCTTGCGAAGTATGGAACCGCTCGGAAAAATGCCACTAGCCCTAGGGACTCCACACACGACAGCTATAAGGTAAAGATGTATATTATAGCACGTTATATCTCATTACATCTTGCCATAGAAATCGTCAGGAGACCACACACGACAGCTATGTTATACATCTTTACATCTTCGTACCTTAAAGGTACTGAGCGATACGAAGATGTATATTTCCGTGTCGATACATCTTAATATATCTCAATACCTTTTCGTATATTACGATACATCTTTCTTCGAACAGGGTGTTCAAAAAGTTTCTTGGTAATCACCAAGAAAAAGAAAACTCCACTAGGAGTCTTATGTCGCTAAACGACATAGGTATTCAGAGTCCTGTCTCAAAAAATTAATTTGCTCCACATCACTTGTAGTCCTATCTGTAATCACTAAATAGTCTCGCTAAAGGCCAGTTTCCGAATTGAGAATTTCACTTAAGTAAATATTTAAATAACGTTCCGTCACGCTCTTTTCTGAGAATTTGACGAGACAACACTAGAGTTAAGTAGTTACTTAGCGAAATTCTCAATTCAGAAATCGGCCGTAAGCTACGTTTCGTAAGCTTGAGGAAGGTATAGGCCATACTCCGCCACGGGGGGCCAAGTCCGGATTGGTGGAGGCTTGTAAGAGTAGTAGCTGGTCTTACTCTAAGGCCTCTGACTTGGCTTAACGACTGCCATCTATCGACGGCAGCCAGCACCAACTGCTTAACATGCCTTGCGAAACACGGAACCGCTCGGAAAAATGCCACTAGCGTTAGCCATAGACGGTCACCCATCTATGCACTGAACGCGCCCAATGTTGCTTAATCGTGATTGTTTAGGATCACTCTGGCAGTCGGGATATGAGTGATTTACTTTCATGTATATTCAGAAGTAACTACAATAAACGACAACAACAAAGTGGCAAAAAAGAGAGAACTGGTTCCGAACAGTGTTTGTGTAATTTAGACTTCACTTGGTTTTAATCGTGTTGTACTCGGCTTGAAAGCGGCGAGCAAAATGCCAATAGCGTTAATCATAAACGGTCACCCATCCGCGTACTGAACGCGCCCTATGTTGCTTAACCTTCGTGTTCGTTTAAGATCACTCAGGCAGCCAGGGCTGCGTGCAATTCTTCGATTCAGTCGATTGATGACCTATGATTTTATAGATATAACATAGGAAGTTACTAATTATATAGTGATGGAATATAGAGTCTGACAAGCGAGTCCTGGGACGCGATTTATTTCGAATTCTTCATATGGCCACATTCTGACTGTCAAACTTAGGTATTTCAGCTGCAAATAGTACATCCCAAACAGTTTGATACTCGTCCTAGATTTAAACAAGAAAAAAACTTTTGTTTCTATTCAACATAATTTTACCTATGTTTTAGTATGTACATACGAGTAATAATGTTTTAAAGCAAACATGAATTATTTCTTGTTGTAAGGTCTGTCGGATGACGAAAATGTTAAACGTCAGATCGAAGACTTAGTCAAAGAACTCAAAGATGTTGAGAAAAAAGATATGAACCAGATTTTGATTATGGTTCAGCATCAATAAATGTTTATAAGTTTATGTGGTGCATGCATCTTTATTATCCCTGTTTTTGGTGGAGTGGAAATGTTGGTTTTGATGTAGTTAATGTTTTCGTTTTGCTTATATTTATTTATGTTTGGACAAAATTCATTCATGGAGACTCCACAAATAATCAAGTTAAGCAAAAGTATCAGACGATATGCAGGGTTATCAACTAGAAGATTTTTAAATTTCCCGCCAAAGGCTTGTGCCACGACTCACTTGTCGCACTCTAATATTAAAGTTGCCTTTAACATGAAGGATAGTACCAAAAATCAATCTACCTCAAGAAAAGAAAAAAAAGTGTAGCTACACAGTGGTCATCAATTTTGTAATAATATCATGAATCGCTCGTAGCCTGGGCTGCCTGAGTGATCTTAAACGATCACTAAGGTTAAGCAACATACGGCGCGTTCAGTCCATGGATGGGTCACCGTCTATGACTAACGCTAGTGGCATTTTTCCGAGCGATTCCGTGCTTCGCAAGGCACGTTAAGCAGTTGGTGCCGGCTGCCGTCGATAGATGGCAGTCGTTAAGCCAAGTCAGAGGCCCTAGGGCTTGAAAACTTCTGACAGTAAGACCAGCCACTAGTCTTACAAGCCTCCACCAATCCGGACTTGGCCCCCGTGGTGGAGTATGGCCTATACCTTCCTCAGGGAAGAGACCCGTGCCCCTCGGTGGGGACATAATGGGTTGATTATGATGATCATGCCTGTCCACTAGGTGGCGATATCTGATAATTCCGCATATATTTAAACTCTTCGGAATTTTCCTTACTTTATATGACGTTCAATGCACATCGTTCTATTTTTGAATGAATGAATGAATTAATGTTTATTGTCACAGCATGCTTACAGAATAATTAATATTAATAATAGTTATTATATAATATACAGCGTGTGACAAAGGGGCTATTTCAGCATGCATATGCACATGTGCCAACGCATACGCGCATCAGAATCTCAATCATTTTCTGATGAACTACCTATCTATTAAATCTAGTAGTAAGTAAGTCGACAGATCCGTAACAACACCCTGTATAACCCCTTAGCAGCCGGAACGTGTGTCGGTCGAGACGTATGTCAACGAAATGAAGCGAAATATACATTACGTTACCTGTTGCGTGTGTGATACTTTAATATAATGTAAAGCTATACATCCCGGGATGTAATGTATATTATAGCCGTCGTGTGTGAAGTCCCTTACTCGTAGACCGTCACCCATCCATGCACTAAGCGATAGAGCATATATTGATATGCCTCTGACGACCTCTGTGGCGCAGTGGTTAGCGCATCTACCTACCATGCGAGACGTCCCGGGTTCGAATCCCGGCTGGGGACAAAAAAATAAAACAGAAACCCAGGTCTTGGAATTTTACATGTTTGTGACGTCGCTGTTTCTGGGTCCCACGACACAGGGTATCCTAGTGTGGGGCCAGAAGCAATATATGTCCCTATATGTAAATGTTATGATATGCCTCCACAATACCATAAAAAGATCGCCTCTTTGTTTTATGAGATCCTATTATTTAGGTACGTGTCTCTTTTCTGTTCTAATAAGTGGACAAGAAACACAAAGAGGCTGATTATAATCTCAAATGGCAACAAGCAAATAACAAACTCGAAACAGCTCATAAAGCAAAAGAATTAAAGCGCACATTTCTGTGACTCGATCAGCTACGAATAAAAAACACTGGCCGTTTTTAAAACACGGAGGTGAAGTATTCTTTTTTTTTTTCACTTGACTTTTTTTGTTGCAGGCAACGTGTTCGTGATAGCGGCCATTATCATAGAAAGGAACCTGCAAAATGTAGCCAACTACCTCGTTGCCTCACTGGCAGTTGCAGACCTTATGGTCGCGTGCCTAGTGATGCCTTTAGGAGCCGTGTACGAGGTAATTTTTATTTTTCTACAATAAAAAATTTACCCTTAACTAGGCTACGATGTAGTAGATCCCACTTTAAATAACGTGCATCATACAAAAAAAAAACATTTGACAGCCGTTATTATCATCAACACGTTATATCCCCACCGAGGGGCACGGGTCTCTTCCCTGAGGAAGGTATAGGCCATACTCCACTACAGAGGCCAAGTCCGGATTGGTGGCGACCAATCGGCCAGCCACTAGTCTTACAACCCTCCACGAAAGATTTGTTTTTTTTTTATATTTAATTTATTAATTATTGACGTGTATTATAAGATACACGTCAGTAATGTATGTTTGAACTGTTACCTTACACCTTATTAGTAGTAGCATAAAGGCTTTTTTATTATTTATTTTATGTATTAAAGAGTGTTAACTTTCACAGGTGAGCCAAGGGTGGATCTTGGGCCCGGAGCTCTGCGACATGTGGACCTCCAGCGACGTCCTGTGCAGTTCTGCTTCGATACTGCACCTCGTTGCCATAGCGACAGACAGGTTAGTACGTTCATTGGGCAGCGACAGAGCACCACTATTGAGTGGAGCCACGTTGCTAGCCTTTTGGGCAATTCAACGTAATTAAATATGATCTATGATACCTACCTATATTATTTTGAAGTGTCATCCTCATCATCATCGACCCATTATGTCCCTGCCGAGGGGCACTGGTCTCTTCCATGAGGAAGCTATAGGCCATACTCCATCACGGGGACCAAGTCCGGATTGGCGGAGGCTTGTAAGACTAGTGGCTGCTTTTACTGTCAGATTTAACTTGAGAATAAATAAGCAACTTGGCTTAACGACGATGAAGTGTCAGTTACCTTATAAAAAAAATTCAGGCATATTTCAAATATAAAGAGACAAATATTAAATACATTATATACCTACATACTTACACAAAAATTACATTTTACAAAAAGTACACATTATTACGCTTCGCAAACTCACAAAAATTCCACAGTATCAATGTACTAAATTCAAAATGGAATGTCACGACAATATTACAATAAAAAAAACAAACCAAATAAACCGCTCCGAGCTACGACCCAAAAGTCCCACAATCTAATACGCAATAGCAAGGGAAATCCTTTGGCTCAAATATGCCCCAGAGCGAATGTCCATGCCGCGGTCCCTCAATCGGTGTCCCAGCTCACGAATGAAAGCCCTGCCCTGCGTTCCCCACACACCAGAGTGTTCAATAGTTTAACGTTTTCTCTCATAGATCACAAACGTAAGTATATTATGTACTAGCTGTGGCCCGCTGTGTTACCCGCGGCTTATTAGGAAAAATAAATTCATCAAAAAATCAATGTACAAAATTTAATTTTCATCTATTTTCCCATGGGAATAAGATATTAGTAAAACGCGGTAAAACGTAGCCTATGTGTCAATCCAGGGTGTCAGCTAACTCCATACCAAATCTTATTAAAATCGCTCTAGCCGTTTAGACGTGAAGAAGTAACAAACATACACACTCACAAACTTTCGCCTTTATAATATTAGTGTGATGTGATGTGATGATACGTTCAATTTCAGAGCAAAGGACTTTCTCACAGAAAAAGAAGTGTTTCTTTGTCATTGTTAGGGAGAAGAAACTATTTTTTAGTATTAAGCGCGCCTTTGTGCAGATCTTTTCTTATGCAATAAATAATTTTCAAATCGAATCTAATGAAAATGATAGCTCCAAACCCTCGTTAATAGTCAAGGTAAAAATTAAAATAAATAATTTAAATTAAATAACCCGAGGGGCTAGGCAGAGGCACCAATATCACTACAACTGGGCCCACGTTTTGCCGAGTTTATTAGGTCCAAACGTGACAAGTGGCAAGCCTGTCTCCGTTATCCGGACACAATTTATCAGCGAATGGTGTTGCTGTACAAACAAATGTACGTAACTAAAAGTCATTGGTAAAAATAATCGTACTTTTTCTCACATTCATATTTTTCTACTTTACATGCATACAAAAAAATACAAATTTAATGCTCCAGAGGCTCCTCACATTCCTACATACATATAACGGACTCTTTTGTGAACGGGTTTTCTATTCAGCGCTGCTCCAAGTCACTGTGATTAATCCGCTACATTGTTTGTTAGGCAAGGGCTGTGCCTAGGCTAGGATAAATCTCCCTAATTTACTTTTTTAGGAATTTTAAGATATTAATGGTCAATAGCTCGTAGCTCCGGCCGCCTGAGTGGTCTTACACGATCACGAACGTTAAGCAACATTAGGCGCGTTCAGTGCATGGATGGGTGACCGTCTGTGACTAACGCTGGCTTCGCAAGGTACGTTAAGCAGTTGGTGCCAGCTGCCGTCGATAGATGGCAGTGGTTAAGCCAGGTCAGAGGCGTTGAGGTGGCTTGAAACTTCTGACAGTAAGACCAGCCACTAGTCTTACAAGCCTCTACCAATCCGGACTTGGCCCCCGTGGTGGAGTATGGCCTTTACTTTCCTCAGGGAATAGACCCGTGTCCCTCGGTGGGGGCATAATGGGTTGATGATGATAAATGGTCTGATGTTAGATTTCAATTGATATTAATGTCAACTAAACAGCTGTACACTGTCCTGAGAAAAAGGTATTGACAGGACAGTGGATGGGCGAACATAATCTATTAATTGTAAAATTAACAACTTTGACGTTCATAAAGTAAACATTGTTTTTATTGTAAATAGAATATTTTAATTTGGCAACCTCTGTGGCGCAGCGGTTAGCGCTTCTGCCTACCTTGTGAGAAGGCGCGGGTTCGAATCCCGGTTGTGGACAAAAAAAACCCCAGTTTTGGATGTTAGGTACATGTTTGTGATGCCGCTTTTTCTGGTTCCCACGACACAGGGTATCCTAGTGTTGGGCCAGAAGCAATGTATGTGCTTGTGTGTAAATGTTTATATTATTATTAATTTTGGATTTGAACACACTGGAATCATCGTGAGGCGGTTTTTGGCCAACAAAAGAGTTTTATTTTGAAATTTTAGTTCTATTAATTTGAATTTAGCGTTGATTTTGCTCTTATTGCTATAGAAATGAGCTGGCTAAACAAAAAAATACCAGATCCATTCCGCCCATTCTACAAATGTGCAGACCTACTGAAAGATATACAGATAAAGCTATTTACTAATGCACAGTTTTATGTGTTGGCAGTAAACATTTTTTATGCCGACTTATCTTAAAGTAAAATATGCTAAAGAGTCGTAATGCTATCACAAAGCTGTTAACGTATTGAATTTATACGCCGGCTGCAATAAAATAACTAAATAAATTGCGTTCCAGCACTAAATATGGCACTTTATACCCTTTTAGGTACTTGGAATGAAAATGGCATATTTTGGCTTTGTCCCAAAAATTTGTAACTAAAGTATCGAGAAGAAGGTTAGCATATTTTTGTTGGAGGAGCCACCGGCTTCACCCACATATAAATTTCTGGCAACATTCAACATTTTAGGCTTAAGTTATAAATGAAACGAAAATAAATAGATAATAAAAAGAAATAATAGGATACCCTGTGCTACGGTAACCAGGCATTACAAGCAATGAAAGACAACCAGACCTAGGCCATTTGAACAAATATACAGCGGCCTCCAGTGGGAGTCGAACCCACGGCCTCCGCCTTGGTGGCTAGACCCACGAGGCAGTCACAATTCATCTTCATAATGAAGTAATTATCTTTCACACATCACAATCACTTGACCTGGTCCCAAACTAGGATACCCTCTGCTATGGTAACTAGGCAAGGACACTACAAACATGGAAAACACCCAGACTCCGTTAGAAAATAGCTACTACAACTTCACAAAATAGCATCATCATCATCAGCCCACCGTCGCCCACCGCGGGGTATAGGGCTTTTCCACCACATGCCATCTCACACGGTCTCTCGCCATTCACAAAGTATGTAGCTAAGAAAACAAACAATAAGAGTAATACCCGTAATAAAAAAAATATTGCCAATAAACATACAAAGCAATTCAGAATCAAAGTCATTTATTTCAACGTAAATAAATTACATTATGTTTCATCATCAACCCATTATGTCCTCACCGAGGGGCCCGGGTCTCTTCCCTGGGGCCTAAACCTTTTTAGGCCATACTCCACCACGGGGGCCAAGTCTGGATTGGTGGACGCTTGTAAGACTAGTGGCTGGTCTTACTGTCAGAAGTTTTCAAGCCGCCCTAAGGCCTCTGCTATTGGCTCAGCACTTACATTTAAAAAAAATCCATGATTGCCTAACAACTAATTAACCAACTGACTGATGAATTAACGTTAAGCCAAGTCAGAGAGGCCTTAGGGTGGCTCGAAAACTTCTGACAGTAAGACCATTTTTTTAGTCGAAGATGGCATTTAAATGCATTTAAAAACAGTATTATTTTGGAAACGCTACCAATATGTATTTTCTAACGCAGCCGTGAACGAACGATCGAATGGCATGCAGCTGATGGGCTCATTAATTAATTAAGTCATTCATTCATCACTCATGATAAACTTAGAATTTCATTATAGGTAATTTCTTTCGATTCGATTTCGAACTTTGCAATATTGTAAGATTGTGCGGTCACATGAGATGTCGAAAGTGCAAAACAAACAGTACCAAGAAAATACGTTTTATTTTATGAGTGAAAATACTTGCTAAAAGCCTACACAACACATAGCAATGAAATGTTATTTGTGGATATGACAATTAAAAAAAAATGGGAGTTTTTAAGGGGAATTTGAAGATTTTCTTGGGGGATTTTTTCTGTAGGGGTTGGCAACACTGGAAAATACCGATATTGTCGACGGTAAATCCGAATGCAGTGGACGCACCCTTTCGGCATTTTGTAATGCTGACGCCTCATACGGTGCATACGCTCCGGTGTGACTTGGCTAGTTTTCACGTACTGGCTAAATAATATTATTTAATGAACTCTACTTCGTTTAGTCATACAGGTCAGTTATCTAAAGCTGGCACGTTCACAGTACTCACACTTATGCAATTTCACTATACAGTATGTTTAAAAATAAATTATTTTGATTCAAAATGCGACTCTAGCTTAAGTGTAGACTAGAGTTAGGTTTTAGTAAGATGGGTGCGTTGTAGTTAAATAAATATATATGTGTTACTTGTTATAATATATTTTTAGCAAATTCGAGCGAAAAGTATTAAAAATAAGGTGGAATCAATGGTCACAATATAGTTATAATTTTCAATAAATTTTCACATGAACAAAAATAATTTCGCCTAAGAAAATCTTTACCAAAACAGAAAATAGTTATCCCAGAAATCCTCAACAATTTAATTATAATTTAATTATGTAACAAAGGGTCACGGACGCTCAGTGGTCAGTTACTGGATGAATGAGCCGTTTTCAGATGAACAAAAAAAAAACTAATGGCTGTCAAAGGAATGCAATTTTGGACCTTAGCCCAATAGCCATGTGTGATACATCATCAAATAGGTCTCAGCGAGCTGAACAAAAGTTACTATGACGCCAACAGCCAAATGTTGGTCCTTTCGGAGTTATATTGTATTGAAAAAAAAACTAACATTTGGCTGTTGGCGGCATAGTAACTTTTGTTCAGCTCGCTGAGACTATGATGTATCACACATGGCGATGATGTATCACTTTTGCTACTGTTTATAAATACAGCCCAATGGCTGAGGTCAAAAATTGCATTCCTTTGACAGCCATTCGTTTTTTTTTTAGTTCTTCTGAAAACGGCTCATTTGGAACTATTTTTCTTACCTGTCAGAAAAATCCCTCATTGAAACGCACATACGGTTGAATACCAAAAAGATCACGCTGTATTTATAAACAGTAGCAAAAGTAAAACTATAACTGTCCCCTTCGCACTCATAAGCTAGACCGCGCGCAAGAGAAACGGGTAGACTTTTCATGATGCGAATGCAGTACACGTCACGCCGCGCGCTTATTCACAAACACTACACAAGCGCAACGTGTAAATGTGTTGAACGTGCCAGCTTTACTTAACTGACCTGTACGGAGGTTAGTGTACTTTCTGTTTGTATTGTACTTATGCTGTTAGGTTGATATCATACCTATGTGACTTTTCTGAAATTTGGTTTGTTGGTAAAAACTAGCAGTCAAATCTTGAGCTTTAATTACAATTCACATCTCAGTGATCTTGTAACTAAAATTTCATGATTTTCTTCAGAGAACTTGGCAGCACCCATATAGATCTCAATTCTTTTGTCGGCGAAGTCGATAACGACGTCTGTTCTTAATATTGAACTTGGCTCTCATATCATTCACATTTGTTTTTGATGGGATAATAACATACAGAGGTAAATTTCGCGTCTATCTGCAAGATTGGGATAGTCCTGACGGGAAAACGGGCGACCCGTTTCAGGCCGATTTCAAAAGACCCGGTTCGAGTCATGATGTTTTTCTTCCAAGTTTTTTTTTGTTGTAAAAGGATTATTTTAATTTTATATTACATATTTCATATTACAAATACATAAATAAAAATAATAAATATAAATATTACAAAAAAAGTACCGAGCAAAGCTCGGTCACCCAGGTACTACTTATAGATATGAGACAGGTCATAAAAACGTATGCTGGCTCGGTCCGGGACTTGGCCAAATGGGACAAGCAATATTGAAGAGGCGATATACAAGGCGTTATTAATTATACTTTTGTATCGCTCGTTGCTTGAGTGATCTTAAGCGATCACCAAGCCTAAGCAACTGCAGGGATGGGTGACCGTTCTATGACTAACGCTATTGGCATTTTTCCGAGCGGTTCCGTGCCTCGCAAGGCACGTTAAGCTGTTGGAGTCGGCTGCCGTCGATAGATGGCAGTCGTTTAGCCAAGCGAGAAGCATTAGGGCGGCTTGAAAACTTCTGATAGTAAGACCAGCCACTAGTCTTACAAGCCACCACCAATCCGGACTTGAGCCCAATGGTGGAGTATGGCCTATACCTTCCTCAAGAAGAGACCCGTGATGCCCCTCGGTGCGGAAATAATGGGTTGATGATGATAATGTCTTAAATAACATGTTCATAACATGTTTTACAAGTTTGTTTATGCTCAATAAAAAATATTCTATCCATCTATCTAATGTTTACTTAATCAACGTCCACTTATCAATACTGAGGAAAATGTTTGTAAGTTTTGATCTATTTCTATAACACGTTGTATAATACGCACGTTGGCCAGCGGCCATCATTGATATTCTCAACTTAGGCCTCTGCACCATCTATGCTAAATCATGCAACTGGAATGCACTTAATAACGGCCATTTGTTGTGCCAAGACTTCAAATCTTAAATTCAAAGTTGACTGCCTCGTTCGTCTAGACCAGTGGTGGGCAAACTTTTTTATTGGGGGGCCACAAAGTTTAAGAAATTCTAGCGGAGGGCTAGAATTACAGAAAGCTAGCGGCTAGTTTAGCTTCTCTTATAGGCATCTATTTTTCTACTAAGTAGAATCTACTTCATACTTCTAGACCGTCAAAATGTAGTTATCTATAGCGGGCCATATACCGTAGAATGGGGCGACTTTCAAATTATGGGGCGAAATTTATAATTAATATTTATTTTGTATTTAGCTGCATAAATCGCTCCTCGTAAGGCCCGACCTTGAAAATAACAATTGTTTATGTATTTCTCTGACTACACGGGGCCTTACGAGGTTAAAGCGATCCATGTCCATGGACCCTCGGCAGGCCGGATTAAATACTTTCGCGGGCCGCACTTTGCCCATCACTGGTCTAGACCAACGGCAACGGCTAGTCGTTGAGGCGCTTACCTACCAAGAGATTTGGGTTCAATTCCTACTGGGGTCCGCTGGACATTTCTCCTTTGACCCGCCGGACATTGCCTCAGTATAAGTGTTTTTCGATATCAATTGGTACGTGTATATTGCTTTTCAGTCCAGTTGAACACGTGGAGGGGAGATATCCCAGCTGAACAGACTGACACTGCAGTACCTGAGGCATTATTTTAGATGGAGTAGCCTTGCCCAGCAACTATAAGAGGGATGGCGAATCAATGGCTCGTGTGCCATTTATGGCACCTGAAATAATCATTCGGGCACGCCAACAATTACGGAATTTATGTAAACTTGTCAAAATTTTATTGATTTCAATATGAAATCTAAAATGTTTTGAAATACAGAAACGCAAAATATTTGAAAACTAAAATTATGAAAGTCAGAATCAAAGCCTGCTAGTTCCGGCTGATATTCTTCGGAAAAATGGCACGACATCACTCACATACATACATTTTTTTATAAAAATTTGGCACGTACTATCACAAAGGTTTGCCATCCCTGGACCTAAATTCTGTTAATGAATCGTAGCACAATGACAACTGCACGAACATGATTTACTGAACTGCCTACTGATGACCTGCGATTTCGTTTGATTGCCGCTTCAAAGCAACGTAGCCATGCGATTTCGTAATTCTATGCATCAATGAAAACAAAAAAAAACATGTCACCTGATCCGACCATGTAACTGTAATTGAACCGTAATGCACTAACGGAATCAAGGCTCTTTTCCATCCTGATGCTTAGTCGGCAGCCCACTGGAAAAACTGTTTAATATATGCTTGCAGAGTGAACCCATCCGGAGATTTCCTCGCGATGTTTTTCCTTCACGGTTACCATGCGAGAGGTCCCGGGTTCGAATCCCGGCTAGCGACAAAAAAAATAAACCCAGGTCTTGGATGTTTCTGGTTCCCACGACACAGGGTATCCTAGTGTGGAGCGAGAAGCAATGTAAGTGCCTGTATGTAAATGTTATGTTATCTACTATCATAACATGAGCAGTCTAGCAGAGTCCTAAAATAAAAAAGTGGTGTAAGCGGCCCACAAAAATTGTCATATCAATTCACATGAATAATAATGACTTACACAAAGCAGATATTTTGTTTCACATAAATATTTTCACGGAGAGAAACATCCATTCGGGGTGGGACTTTTCGACTCGAATGAAACACCGAGCCCGAATAAAACAATGTACTTCGCCAAGAATTTCACAGAAGAACGCTTGCATTTGTATATTGTATGATATATTTATTATTTCATCAACCTATTTTGTCGCCACCGAGGGGCAAGGGTCTCTTCCCTGAGGAAGGTATAGGCCATACTCCAACACAGGGGCTAAGTCCGGATTGGTGGAGGCTTGTATGACTAGTGCCTGGTCTCACTGTCAGAAATTTTCAAGCCGCCCTAAGGCTTCTGACTTGGCTTAACGACTGCCATCTATCGACGGCAGCCGGCACCAACTGCTTAACATGCCTTGCAAAGCACGGAACCGCTCGGAAAAAAACACTAGAGTTAGTCATGGAACGTTCACCCATCCACACACTGGAGGCGCCCTAAGTTGCTTAACCTTCGTGATCGTTTACACTCAGGCAGCAGGGGCTACGAACGCTTCCGATTTTATTGATAGCACGATTGTATTTACTAAATCTATATATTTACTATCAATTAATAGTATAAGTTTATTTTGTATAGTTAGTAAGTATAATGTAAAGCCAATTTAATAGGTCACATTTGACACTTCATCAAAATGCATCAAAGTAACCTTGTAACGCAGGGCACACAATATTATTTATTTTTTCAAAGTTAGAACTGCACAATTGCTTCACTTTTTTCAGTTAATAATACATATTTATTGTAATAATGTCCAAAGAAGGCATTATTACAATTTACTTTGACTAATAAACCATTCTAAACTTAATAAACAATATTTGTCCTAAAAAACTGAACTTCATCACAAGGTTATGTCAGTCAACCCTTTCTGTTTTTAAAAACAAGGGATGTTACCGTAAAAATCAAAGGAATCACCAGTCAAAAAGTTGAATTGAATGCAATGATTACCTGTAAAGGAATGTATAGCCATACTAACATAACATGATTCCACATTGTGATTATTTTATTAGTAGATTGTACAACTAGTACGAATCACATAAAGACGAACTTTACTTTTATAGCATGAGAAGTGTAAAACACTATTATATTATTATTTTAATAATCTAAAAAATATTTACAAAAATAATTGAATAGGAACAAAATCCGTTTGATAATTTTTTTTTTTAATCTTGTGTTTCAAAGCAGAAACACAAGATTAAAAAAAAATATAATCAAACGGAAAATATTTTTTAGATTATTAAAATAATAATATATTAGTGTTTTACACTTCTCATGCTATAAAAGTAAAGTTCGTCTTTATGTGATTCGTACTAGTTGTACAATCTACTAATAAAATAATCACAATGTGGAATCATGTTATGTTAGTATGGCTATACATTGCTAATAGCAGATTGCCAATTTGATTTGCCATTCAAATTTGGTTTGATTTGATTCTGGATTTGATTTGACTTGGCTAGGTCTAACGTTTTTCCTTTTTCTGTATCCGAAGACAACTTGTTAATACAGGTAATCCTTTGTAGAAGGCCAAAGCCATATCTTTGTTATGTTTTATAAATATCTTTTTCATGTTAAGACCGAAGCCAAAACCTTTGTAAAAAATTTTTTGACGTATTTTTCTTGTTAAGGCCGAGGCCCATTTCATTATATTATTACACTTTTGGGCAAAAAAAAACTCGTAGGATGTTCTTGGCAACGTCCTCGAGAAGACAAACAAAATAATTTTACATCTCTCATGTTCGGTAAGCAGGTCCTTATTACCCCCAAATGGGTCTTGTAGGTGACCAATTAGTGCTCTAGGGTAATAATGTATCTAGAAAAGCGGTAAGTAATTAAAAAAAACTCTTCACTCTTTCAAAAAGTTCGCGTACATCTAACCATCATGCTGGCAATAGACATCATGCATTCAGCCCAATGACAAAAGAGGTCGCTTCGCTATTCAGCCTTGTCTTCGTATGAGTATAATAGTCATCAATTTTACATATCGAACGGCGAAGGTCAATTTCGTTCTTGAAAAAAAATATTAAAAAAAAAGATAAAAAAAGGCGGGAATAGAAAACTTTTATTTACTTTAAATATTGTTTGTTTTTGGGTTTTTTTATAATAACGTGCTAATTAGGAAAAAACATGAGTTATTCAAGTGATGAAGATATAAGCTGCACTCCCGATTCAATAAAAATGGAAGCTGAAGCAGCAATTATTAATATTTTGCCTGAAAGTTCTAAAGAGAGATATTTGAAAACTTACGACGAGTTCATGAAGTAGCGAAAAGAAAACCGAGTATTTTTTTTCTACTTCCCTCACAATCGAGATATAAAGCAGAGTAGTTAGCTCGGGTGTAAGCATCAATTGCACCCTATATCCACAATATCTCGGGCTGCAATTGATGCCTTACAGCCCTTGGCTACTAATCTACTATTCGATGATTTTGAACGAGATGTGAGAATCGATAACATTATCGAAGAAGAATTATATCTTTGATGCTGGGGCCGTGACTGCGTCTATCGTGACAAAGCTTCGCGCCAGTACTCTGTGGAATGTAGTGACTGAAATGCCTGTGGCGCGAAGCTTTGTCACGATAGACGCAGGTGCGGCCCCAGCATAAGAGTAGACAGCAATGACGACGATGACAACACTCTTTCGTTATAATTATATACGTGTCTTATTTTGTTTTATAACTTTAGGTTAGACAATAATGGGACAGGGTTCTAATTAATAATTGTTTATTTGATTTGATTTTCAATGGAACTCAATGAAAATTACAGTAGTTATGCGTACTTTTTCATAAAAACTGCATTCGATTCACAAATGTTTGAAGTCCGTATCGATTCATTCGATTTAATCGATGTTTTTTAGCATGTCACCTCATTATGAAGCTAAGACAGACACATGTCAAATGTGGCCTATTAAATTGACTTTCCTGTAGTGTTTATTATAGGCATCTATGTAGGTATATGTTGTTTAATATCTGTTTTATGTTTATCAAATAGCGACCATTTTCTAATAAATATCTTCCGGTACTACCCCATCCATTATCTCCATCACCAATGGTTACATGGAAGAAAATACTTATTACAAATGTTTTTTATCGTGCAATAAATAATGTTCAATCAATCAATCATTCGCCTTACACACACGTTGCCACTTTTTTATTATATGTTTTTTATACCCTACAAATAGGTACTTCCCGTACCACATAAAATGTCAAACTATGTTTATATCCTTTTTTTATGTTTTTGTATTTAGATAAAAATCAATATGTTTTGTTGCCATCTACGAATACCACACCCAATACAGTATACTGTGAAGCCTTAAGGTATATTGAAAACATATTGAAAACTAAAATAGTAAATCCTATAAAATTAAACAGTCTATTTAAAAAACTGTCTATAGAAGAAGAAAGAAAAAAACACATTTATTGACAAAATGATTCGGAAAATGTATTTCTTTTAATCATTTACTAGTTATTACAATTTTTAAATAGATGAAACATATAAAGAGTGCTCTGAAATTTGACGTCACAAGCAAGTATTTTCATACAAAGTCCTGTCAAATACCCAATTTTCGAGAACTCCTTCTGTCACAATTAGTCTGTCCCTAGAACTTCATTAACATTTTGTTAGGGCACATTTTGTTGGGCGGTTGTTATGTGTTCTCAACACGCGATATTTGTATTATACTAGCTTTTGCCCGCGACTCCGTCCGCGTGGACTTTAGTTCAAAATTTTGCAACCCCGTTCACTCCCTTAAGGGTTAAATTTAGAAAAACGGCGAAACACGTGTTCATTCAATTGTGCTAAAGAGTATTTATCTTAAGTTTCAAGAAAATCAGACAAAATTCTTTATACCTCCCATACAAATTTTGGCAACCCTTTTCGCCCCCTTTGGGGTTTAATTTCAAAAAATCCGTTCTTATTCCTTGCCTACATTATTTAAAGATCCTCTGTGCAAAATTTCAGCTTCCTAGGTCAGACGGCTTGGGCTTGGCGTTGATGAGTGAGTCAGTCAGTCAGGACTTTGAATTTTATATATATAGATAAATAGAAGATAGATTTCGCTGTCATGTTCCTTGGGGCTTGGTAGTCTTGTCTCGATGAGGGTGTGTAAGCCACTCACACATTATTTTCTGCTGACAGCGCTTCCACGGGCGCCTATTTACTTCAAGCCGTAATTATTATTGTTTACCTTAATTATTAACCTTGATTGTTTCAAGCCTTACTTGATAATTATTGTTTTGAAAATTGCCACTATTTTACACTAACCTCAAGGTTTTAATGAACTATTTAATAAAATGTAAAATAACAAATCGTTATAAAATAAATTAATTTAACATTTTTATTTGTTTCCAAATAAAGCTGAAAAATTGGCTTGACCAGAAAATTATATATTATTATTATGGCTCGTTTTAGGTCTAAAGTTATCTGACATAATGGTATATAATTATTATTAACTGATTAATTTAATTATTGTTTATGCGGAAATATAAATTGTAACACATCTAATTCATTGAATTGACGTGTAATTTCTAATTATTCATAATTAGAAATATGTCTATGTGATTAGTAAATTATATAAATATTAAATTTAGGTACTATGCAACCGCAGTCAGCAGTTGTAATGTGCCTTTATTTTTATCAAACGTACAGCAACACTTACCTGTAATTTAAGTTTTTTAGGTATTTTTTTGTAACAAAGCGTAACAAAAAAACCTTTGTTTTTCTCCGTAAACTGGTCTGTACATTATTACGACAATGAGAATTGATAGTAACCCACCTAGATATCTAACCCTGAAAGATATCTAACTCCCAAATTAACCAACACAATCTCCTTTGCAGATACTGGGCTGTGACTGATGTCGACTACATCCACATCAGGAACGAGAAAAGAATCTTCACTATGATCGTGCTAGTCTGGGGGGCTGCCCTGGTCGTCTCCTTAGCCCCTCAGCTAGGGTGGAAGGACCCAGACTACCTCGCCCGCATCACGCAGCAACAGAAGTGTCTCGTCAGCCAAGACCTAGCATACCAGATCTTCGCTACCTGCTCCACTTTCTACGTCCCTCTTACAGTGATCCTGATCCTGTACTGGAAGATCTTCCAGACGGCTCGAAGCCGTATTAGGAGAAGGCGGGAGCCCCCTCCGCCGAGACCAACCTCGGCAGATGGTGCCGTCGCCACTGCAAGGCCAGTGCAGTCGGCGCGAGACAGGAGATTCGTAAAGAAACGGTTCCTGAATCTAAAGAAGTGCAATCAACGAACAAGGACGGAGACTTTAGCTGCGGCGCTGCTGCTGACTGAAGGGCAGAGCACCTCCACTGTGGATACTTTAGATGAAGAGCCAAGGACCACCGCGTTCACGATAAACGAGAGGGTCATGCCCTCGGTCTCACCAGAGAAGTCTTCCTCGACGGTCACGAACGGATCCAAAGCTGAAAAGCCCATCGTTTCCGCTCCCAGTCACAGAGAAAAGAAAGAGTCCCTAGAAGCTAAAAGGGAGCGGAAAGCGGCCAAGACGTTAGCGATCATCACTGGGGCTTTTGTGATCTGTTGGCTTCCATTCTTCATAATGGCATTGGTCATGCCGATTTGCCAAACGTGTGTTATAAGCGACTATCTGGCCAGCTTCTTCCTATGGCTCGGGTACTTCAATTCGACGTTAAATCCAGTGATATATACGATCTTCAGTCCTGACTTTCGGCAGGCGTTCGCGCGGATCCTATTCGGCACTCACAGAAGGCGTAGAAATAAAAAATTCTAACGAAAATGCCCCTACTATGTATATAATTGAGCTCAACTCGAAGAATGCTCATTGTTACTCGTATGGACTTTTAAATATTATTCCTGTACTATATTTCGAATCAGTCAGTCAGCTTATATAATGTATAGAAAAATTGTAACTTGTATGTTATACATACTGTAATAAATGAATATAAAGAAAATACTATTACAAATGGTCATTAGAAAAACGTATACATATAGGTAGGTTATGTGAACTGTGGCGAATTGTAAATACGTTAAGTGGCAAAGTTGTAAATAACGAATGCAGTATATACATATAAAAATACATATTATATTAATAGCAAAGAAATACGAAATAGTAAAATGATGTTGACAATTGTTTTTTATATATATTTTGCATGCGATCGATTGCCTTAGGACTGTTTGGTGAGCGACATCAAGATGCTTGGAATATATACTAATGTTTACATTAAGTTCACCAAACAAATTACACAACTTAAATGTTCACAGCAAGCTTTCAGAACTACTATGTAGTGTTGAGGTCAGAATCCGTTCTATTTGGTTACCCTCAACTACATATTTTTATTTTGGGAAAAATGTTTCATATCAAAACGTATGACAAACTGTAAAACCTCAAGCTAAAACGAACAATAACAAAAATTTTACTCCTTTCTAGACATTCTCAAGAATAACCCTTCGAAATAAGATTGTATGTATTATTTCAGAAAATCTTTGCTTCTATCTAGGCAGTGTTCTCAAAAACCTGTTTGTCTCTGAAAGAAATCTTTTACCTCGCTATGGGATGTTTATAGGCTACTTATATACTGCAAAATAATGAGCCCATTTCGGAACGACTTTAAAAAAAACTGTCTCCTTTGATCGACGGCGCTGACGCAACCCCTATCTGAGTGAAGGAAGTCCAGCCGATCCGAAGCTAAAGAAACCTGTCTTCATAACGGATAGTATTCAGCGAGGTCTCTTTAGTATACTGATCCTAGTATAGTAAACGTTAACACAAAAAACGACGTCGCACGGAGTACTGTCTCGCTCTAACATAGGGTCTTAAAAGAAGATAGTGCTATACAGTAGTGGTATACATGACTTTTTAAGACGTATGAATATCCGTTGCGAAAATTACATAATGAGCCCACTGGTCATGCATATAAGGTAAAATCCACATTCTGCTCTGTGCTTCTGTCACACACTCACAGAATATAAAAAGCAACTGTCAAACACGCTGTATACTGTGTCGATGGCGCTCCTTGCGCCTTGCCGTTCATACACGTTCATACATGTACAGTGTTGCGTATATCGCCATCAAATTAGTTATGGTGAACCCAACTGACACTGTCAAAAAAGCTGACTTGTGGTGCCATCGCGTAAGTCTTCCACTGTATGGAGTTGTCTGATTTGGTGTACTCCGAACTGTCAATTACATACAAATTTTGACAATTTGTAGTTGTCTGAAAGCCAACCCGATAGAGTGGAAAGTTACGTTATTCAAGGGCTGAAAAGGGCTCATTCATTCGAGTAACATTTCTTTCGCTGGCAAAATTTACAGTAGCCTAAATAGCAAAAGAGTTTTAAGTTTCGCAGTTTCTTGTACGTGTGCTTATGAGGTTATTTATTTCATATAACTTCTAAACGCTTTAGCCGATTTGGAAGGATGTGATTTTTTTATAGTCCTTGTGTCTTACCGGGCTAAATAGGGTACATAAAGATAGTCGTATCTTTTGTTTTATATCAATGATTCGTCTGACCATTCTACTAGCTAGTAAATTCCAAGATGCTTGCAGTGAACATGAATCTTAGACCGGTATTATGGAACGGAATAAAGTGCCGATTTAAATTGAACACTCTTTCATATGTCTTATTAAGATTGTTACCAGTTTTACATAATAAAGAACATTCAATCAATACAAGCGACAATCGTCCATAGGTCTGGGTAATAGTCTCAAACGGAGAATTGAGGTTACTACGCTTAAAACATATTGAGACAATCAATATCAGTTGTAAGTGTCAGAACAAACCTGAAATGTCGTGATAGTTCAATATCTTGGGTCTTGAAAAAAAACAGAAGGTTTATCAATGTAATCTTTCTTTAAGGACCAATTCTTGTTGAAGTGTTGACTGTACCATACAATTCGTAAATCATGAACAAGTGTATGAAAAAAAAGACTGCCATAAGTTCTCGTCATATTTGCGTAACAAAAAAAAATATTACCCAATATCGTTCAATTATGAGTATAGTAAAACCCCCGCCTCACGACAATGCGATAAACATTTTATCGTTTTATCGAACAGTGCCCGATGGTTGTTCTCCCGATAAAGACGTTTGTCGCTACGTTGTGCTGCTGGGGCAAATTATGTATGAATAATAAAGTAACTTTTACAACACATATGTAAAAGCCAGTTTGCTATAAGGAAATGCGATTATTTTATGTGCGAGTACCTACATATGAAACGGTGAGTGTAGTGATGGGCTGCGGAGAATATTTTCGCATTAGAAAACTTCAAATTTAATAGAGTGCAAATTATCTTTATTGAACGAATTTACAGCAAACTAATGTCAACTTACGCCAGGTCACTGGAGAAGTTAGTAAATAGAAATACTTATCCAGGTTAAAACGAATAATTAGCTGCTTGACACGGGTAACAGACATACAATTTATTCATGGATAGCTCTTCAAATGTCATGGCGCAAGATGTTTTGGTGTTATTAAATATATTTTCCCGGTTTGTGAAATAAAATGTTGTATTTTTATCTTTTATTTTAGTCATGTGAATAAGAATATCTGTAACGGTATGCGCGGTATTTAGTGAGCAAAATTTCTGTAAATTTCCATTCGAGAATACTCTCGAAGAATATTCTCCATAGCCCATCTCTAGGGTGCACTTGGCAGTACGGATAAGTAACTTTTAACAGCTGTGAATTTCTTTTTGTATTCTCTTTGGCCAATTGACAGCTGTTACAGTTGATACAGTTGATAAACATATTGTTAGTCTAAAAAACCAGAGGCAAGGCGACTAGATTCTCTTCTCTCTCTGCCCTAAACTCACTGTTCTAATGAACTCGCACCATTCTGTAAACCGGTCATATCTAAGTCCAAACTATAGCTGTGTGACGGGAAATTTAAAATTTAAAATTACATTTATCAACTGGGTTTAGGATAAAAATTGGGAATAACAAAAATTCCCACTACATTTTCAATTAAAACTTCGAATTAAAATATAAGAAATGACCGATAACCATCACGACCAAGCATTGCGAATCAGAGCGAAACTAGGTCGGACTCCTCCGACTAAAGTTCAAATATATAACTCCGAAATTAATAGAATATAATAGAAAAAATATATTTGGTACTTATACAGTGGAAAATTAATATAACTTAAAATTAATATAACAACACTAAAAGTAAGTAAATAATGTGTACAGCACGTTTAATTAATGAAAGGGACTTCGTAATAACTAAATTAATTTTTTTTTTTCAAATTTAAATATTCGCAATACAAACAAAATGTTTAAAGTCAAAGTCAAATATTTCATTCATAGTACAAACAAAATGTTTACTTTATGAACGTCAAAGTTGTTAGTTTCACAATTAATAGATTACATGGAGAAGAAAGTAACAAAGAAACTCCAAATTTATTCTTTTCAAAATAGTCTTAATATAATTAATAATAATAACGTATACACCATAACTTGTAACAATCCTAAACTAGGATACCCTGTGCTATGGTAACCAGGCAAGGACATCCCAGTCATTGAAATACACCAGTTGGTGCATGCGATTTAAAATTTCCCGTCACACAGCTATAGTGTAGATTATGACTGAATTACAAAAGGAGCAAGTTAATTTGAACAGTGAGTTAAGAGAGTACTCTCAGGACAAAACAAATAAAGAATTGCTCCCAGACTGAGGGCGACGACCTTTGTGGCCCAGCGGTTAGCGCATCTGCCTACCATATGAGAGGCCCCGGATTCGAACTCCGGCTGAGGACATAAAAAACCCAGGTCTTGGATGTTTACTTGTTTGTGACGTCGCTGTTTCTGGTTCCCACGACACAGGGTATCCTAGCGTGGGGCCAGAAGCAATGTACGCGCCCGTCTGTAAATGTCAATGTTAAAATGTCATATCAAAATAACTAGTAGCCGCTCTCGCTCATTCAAAATCCATTGCTATATTTAAAAGGCGAGGGTAAATAATTGCCCAGTCAATTTCTTTGAAACAACGTTATAGTGCTTAAGAAAAGTTTAAGACTTTGTTGTCGTGTTCAAGGCGTAGCTGTTCTGTGGTACCGGTCTAACAGTTAATCGGTCGCACGTCAAAATGAATAGTTTATGTTCGGTGCGCGCTCGCCTTTGAGTCCGCGGCGACCGCGTGCCCTCGTTGCGTTGTTCCAAGTGGCATTACTGAATAAATATATTTAAAACTATACCAGCTGTTGTATTCATTCGGAGACCAGACCCCTTAGACCCCTTAAGCACACTGCATATTTTATACGCGCAGACGATGCGCGTATCAGAAACGTGCGCTTTCGGCGCCGTAGGTACAGATTGTTGCGTTTATACTTATTGAAACGCACGTTTAACGCGATAGAAACGCACGTATACGCGCGTTTCAATCGATACAAATGTGCGTACAAAGGGGTGGAGGAAGGGGAAGAGGGGCGCGCGGCCACATCGTGTTTGTACCACTTTATCTGCGCGTATACGGGCAGTAGAGCACTGCGCGTATATGCGCGCAGTAGAGGCGCGTATACGCGCAGTAGAGGCGCGTTTGACAATCTACCTGTGTGCTTAGGTTACAAAGTTGCGTATGAAGCGCGTATACGGTAGTCATCTGCGCGTCGTCTGCGCGTTTAAAATACGTAGTGTGCTTAGACTCTTAGTAGAACGGTATATCAGTAGCGTTATGACATTGATGAGAACACAGAACAAAAATGAAGTTCTGTGGATGAGAACAATTAAAATCCATTGTTACTGTAGCTGATCGGCGGACCAAAAATTCTACAAGTTAACGGTGCGACCGGGAGCTCTAGCGTCAACATTGGAGCTTGATTAACCTAGAGTCTAGGACCACCCTGAAAGTCCATTCTGAATATTGATGAAAGAGTTTTTGAAATCGGAAAAGTACTTTCGGAAATTTACTCCTAAATACAAACTTATAAATTTACAAACTTTTTCTCTTTATTAGTCTACACTAAGTAGTGATGAAAGGACTCTAGCCTTTATGGCCTTTATTATTAAGGCTAGCCTCAAGTTTGGTGATTCCAGCCTCGAAAAAGGCTCGAGGTTTGAGATTTTTGTTATAAAACTAGAGTCTTTTAAGAAAAGACTCACGTAAAAGACTCGAATCACGCCCCAAGCCTTTTAAGCGACTTGCAACTGAGGTGTAATCCCATAAGGCTTTAAAGAATGGAAGCTCAAGCGTTAAGCCTTTGCTATTACAATAAATTATTAATTTTATGTTTTATGCTACTTTTATTATTATTATTCATGTGGGATTCCGAAAAACGCGGAAAACTCACTATATAAGTCGATGTAAACTCGTCAATCTATCGCCTCGGCCGCGATTTGACAGCCATGTACGCCTATCGGCTCGGAGCTCCTGAGGCGACTTGATTCTAAAAAGCTCAAGTCTTTTTCTTTAGGCTGAGCCTTTAATAAAAACGAGCTAAAGGACTCACAAAGGCTAAAGGCATAAAAGGCTCTTTAAAAGACTAAAAGGCTTAAAAGGCTCTAAAGGCTCTGAGCTAAAAGGTTAAAAGACTCGATTTAGTCTTGAGGCGTGAAAATTGAGGCGAGTTTCTCTTAAAAGGCTTAAAATTAGTTTTGAGAATTATCAGTAAGAGCAAAAAAAAACGTAAGTTTGTACAAAAGTTGTGATAAAGCACAATATCAAAAGTTATCGAAAAACACAGGATCGCTAAAAATGCACACCTCTGTGTCTATACAATACACATCATAATCAACCCATCATGTCCCCACCGAGGCTCACGGGTCTCTTCCTGAGGAAGGTATAGGCCATACTCCACCACGGGGGCCAAGTCCGGATTGGTGGAGGCTTGTAACACTAGTGGCTGGTCTTACTGTCAGAAGTTTCCAAGCCGCCCAAAGGCCTCTGACTTGGCTTAACGACTGCCATTTATCGACGGCAGCCGGCACCAACAGCTTAACGTGCCTTGCGGAGCACGGAACCGCTCGGAAAAATGCCGCTAGCGTTAGTCATAGACGGTGACCCATCCATCCACAGAACGCGCCCTATGTTGCTTAACTTTCGTGATCGTTTAAGATCACTCAGGCGGCCGGGGATACGAGCGATTCTATACACGCCTGTGGGTAAAGGGAGCGTAACTCACCGTAAGCTTACATAAGTTATAACTTCGCTCAATCCTATTAATAATTACGAAACAGGGTATTAATATCTTCCCGCGAGCTTCGCTTAATCCTTGGATTAGTTAAACTGCCTGGTAAATTCACACTGGATACGGGGCTTACTGGAGGCTGTAATTAACATACGTGAAATTCTGAGTACGAGCATAAGAAATAGTCTGACTCGCCAGTCAGCGGTTGGGAAACGTGTTCATTAAGCCCATCTCTCTCTTTCTCTCTCTCTCTTTATCTCTCTCTCTCTCTCTTTCTCTGAGAGAAGGTCTGTTCCCTGCAGTGGGACGTATACAGGGTGTCCCACGGCTATGCCACAAGGAGGGATAGCACCTTGAATATTGTAGACGGAACATTTTTTGAAATCATCATCATCATCAACCCATCACGTCCCCACTGAGGGGCACGGGTCTCTTCCCTGAGGAAGGTATAGGCCATACTCCACCACGGGGGCCAATCCAGATTGGTGGAGGCTTGTAAGACTAGTGGCTGGTCTTACTGTCAGAAGTTGTCAAGCCGCCCTAAGGCCTCTGACTTGGCTTAACGGCTGCCGTCGATAGATGGCACCAACTGCTTAACGTGCCTTACGAAGCGCGGAATCGCTCGGAAAAATGCCACTAGCGTTAGTCATAGACGCTGACCCATCCATGGACTGAACGCGCCGTAAGTTGCTTAACCTTAGTGATCGCTTAAGATCACTCAGGCAGCCCAGGCTACGAGCGATTCATGTCTGATTTACTCCCTTTTATTTACTTATGCTTGTTTATATTCGATCAATTAGATGATAATGCGACAGAGCCGGCCAGTATCATCTGAATAATTATCTGGTCTGCCAAATAATCTCCTCTGTCCTTCTCCCTTTCTCCCAGTCATCGGCAAAGCCTTGCTTCTCGCTCACACGCACAACGGCCCAGTAATTACCTAAAAAGATTAACTTCAGCGGAGGCCAATCAATCAATAGGTGGGCTGATGTATTCAAATATGCTAAGCGATGCCTCCAGTTTTGGCTGCTGAGTTGGGAAGTTTGTTTCGGGTGAAATTAAGGCATTATTACAACGAGCCGGTGATAGCCTAACGGGTAGAACGATGGACTCGGAAACGAGAGACTCAGGTTTCGTTCCCAGTGTGGACATATACCTATGACTTAGTTTATTGCCTACCATGCGATAGGCCCCGGGTTCGAATTCCGGCTGGGGACAAAAAAAAAGAAACCCAGGTCTTGGAAGTTTACATGTTTGTGACGTCGCTGGTTTTGGTTGCCACAACAAAGGGTATCCTAGTGTAGGGCCAGAAGCAATGTATGTGCCAGTATGTAAATGTTATGTAATGTTATTTTCAAAGTTACTTACGTTTGTAGTAGTGCCAATACCACACGCTGTAGGTGAATGAAAAGATCGTGAGGAAATCCGCGGCTTGGTGGGCTCCGCACGCATTAAGTTGTCTTTCCGGTGGACTAGGCTGACTAAGCTGTCAAGATGGTTTAACCTCATGAGGCCCAATGTCTTCAAGTGATCACAAAATCAATTGTTCTTTTCAATGTCAGGCCTTACGAGGATAGGTGCTCGGAAAGTCTACTACATCTAGGCAATGTCCCTGACACTGCAGCGTCCCCATCACCCATGATTGAAGGTGCCACTAGACGCTGTATAAATCTATCCAAATAAAGTTGAGTGTATGTAAGTCTTGTGTAGCTCATTAGGGATCGTTGGATGATGTGAAATCAAATAGCCGAAGAAATAAAGCATGCATTTATTTACAAAGTTCCTAATATTGTACAGAAAGCATGGTTCGCACTTAGAACTATATTGCGCGAGTAGGGTGTAGCGTTATCTCATTCGCACACTGTTACTGTCTGCTACAGTTTCATTTACACTGTAGCCGTCCTTAAAAGGCATAACAGGTAAACAAACTTAACGCACCAAAAAAATGTGACATTTCATAGTGTTGGTTATTACTGAATGAATGATTGATGAATGAAATTTAAGATTATGTTTTGTTTGATTGGGTGATTCAGTTTAATACTTAATTTAATTTTACAGGCTCTCTGACTAATGTCGTCAAACATGTTTTTGATAAGTTTCAAATCAACAATAAACAAGAAAACGAGCATAATAAGTAACAACCCAAGGCCATGGGTTGTAATGCTGGAGGACCCAAAACACAATAAAAACCTGGCAAGGGACACCCCTTACTAGGTTTTTAAAATGGTTTTTGGCCTTGCTAGGTTTTTGAAATTGTCAAAGACGGTTGGTTTTCACACGCCATCGATAGAAACCTTGCTAGGTTTTTAAAGTTGTCAATCAGCCATACATTCAGTTATAAAAACGTTACAATAAGGGCCTGCGCAGACGAAGTACTTTTCTCCGCGGACTCTTTTATCCGCTAAAATAGATCGCTTACAACACCTGTATCGAGTAACGCAAACGAGGGATTAAAATTACTACGTACAAAAAGTCCGCGGATCCGCAGTCCGCGGAGAAAAGTCCGTCGTCTGCGCAGGCCATAATAATAAGTAAGGGCCATAAAACATGATCTATGATACTATTAAATTCTGTGTAAAGGCAAGGATACATAGCATCTTTTGATCTAACTCTAATGTCTAGCTCTTATATTCTCAGTAAGGCAAGCTCTCGAAGTGATCAACTCGGTTTTTGGCTCTCATGTAAAATTTGTTACTTACTAGGTTTTGAAATTGTCCAGGCGACATAACTGGTTAGTATTGCCATGTATTGTAAAAAAACATAGCAAAAAGTTTCAATAACGTGCGAGGTTATACAAAAAATAAAATCAATGAAAAAAATATTTTTTAAATAAAATATTAAATATAATATAACAAAAAAAATGGGGGTTAAATTAAGTTAAATTTTATACCAACCACCATTTATTTTGTTACTTTTTTTTGGCGTCCCAAAGTTATGGGACATGAAGGAAAAGTACCTTAAATATCGTAGATAGGGTATTTTGCTGAAAGAAAACTTTGTTATTTTTAAAAGTTACTAATTTTGCATTCAAACATTTTCTAAGAATTATTTGTCTCGTGTTGGAATCGAACCGACTTAAATATTTAAAAAAAACCCTACTTTTATGATGCCAATCGAAAGAATAGCCAAAAAATTATTACTCTTTTTAAGTAACATAGTATTTTAAAAGAAAGGAACAGCGTGAAATCAATCATTTTAATCAAATTAAAAAGATACATGAAACTGCCGTAGACAATTTTTGAAAATTTATTAATTAAATGCTCAAAATTTGATCCCTCTGGTCAAAATCGCCATTCTTTTAATGAGTCCGCTGCGTGTTGATTTTTATTTTTAATTTTAAACTTAATTGACTACTAATTTTAATTTGATTAAAATTATTAATTTCACGCTGTTTCTTTCTTTTAAAATACTATGTTACTTAAGAAGAGTTCTTACTTTTTGGTCATTCTTTCGATTGGCATCATAAAAGTAGAGGGTTTTTTTTACATTTTAAGTCGGTTCGATTCTTAACTTTTAAAAATAACATAGTCTTTTTTCAGCAAAATACCCTATCTACGATATTTAAGGTACTTTCCCTTCATGTCCAATAACTTTGGGACGCCCTGTATTTTTTTTTTTTTTTTTTTTTTTCACGCTGGGAAAAATGCGTTACGCATCTCCTCCCGTCGGGGGACGGAAGGAGTATGTGGGACTCCCCGGGAAAGTGGTTCCCGGTATACTCACTAAACAACCCAGCGGCACTCCCTCTTCGCCTTGGTGGCGGGGTTCTGGGAATCTGGCACTTCTTCCAGTCCCCCGCCGGTGATTGCCCGCCTAGACACGGCGGGCCCTTCGCGCCCCTCCCTTCACGGGGAGGGGCCCGGGGACGACCGGGAGTGCTCGGTCGTCCCCATACGGCGCGGTGATGAGCATTGCAATGCGGACGAGGGCGCCCCCGCACCTGTCGCCCGCTGCTCATCACCATGGGGCGAGAGGGGGCGGTTGCGAATCCGCCCTCTCCTGCCCCTCCTTCGTTGGCGGAGCGGCGGCGCGAGAGGATCGTTCTCCCGCGCGCGCTCCGCCTCCTCCTTCTGTGCCATCACGTCCTCACAGAAGGAGGCGACCGCCGTCCACGCCTCCTCGCTCCCCAGCATGGCATTTACCACGCCGGGAAGCGAGAGGTCCGGCCCAACCACGGCGACAAGACTGCGGCGCCGCTCGGACAGCGACGGGCACACCTCAAGGGTGTGCTGCGCCGTGTCGTCAGCCGCGCCGCAGCCGTGGCACCCCGGGTTCTCCTCTCTCCCGATCCGGTGCAGGTACGATCCGAAGCATCCGTGCCCGGACAGCACCTGCACCAGCCTGAAAGAGAGGAAACCGTGCGAGCGCTCGAGCCAGTCTTGCAGGACCGGCCCGAGCGCGTCCAGGGTTCGGCGGCCGAAGGCTGCGGTGGCGAGGTCCGCCGTCCAGTGATGGACTATTGCCTCCCTCGCCTCCCGCCGAACGGCCGCCCGTACCTCAGGGGTGGGGCGCTCCCCGAGCGCCTTTCGCCCCGCCGTCCATTCGTACACTCTGGCGAGCACCCACGCCTCTAGCTCCCAAGGCGGGGTGCCCGCCAGAGCGCACGCGGCCGCGAACCCAACCGTCCGGTAGGTTCGCGCCACCCTCTAGGCGATGGCCCTTTGAGGCGTCCGAAGGGCGGTGGCATTCTCTCTCCTTTGGAGGGAGTCCGCCCAGATGGGCGCCCCGTACAGGGCCATGCTCTTCAGTATGCCGGCGTACAGCCGCCGGCATCGCCCGCTCGGCCCTCCCAGATTCGGCATGAGCCATGAGAGGGCCCTCGCCGCCTTCAGCAGGCGCGACGACAGTCCGCTGAAGTGCGGACCGAAGCGCCACCTGCTGTCCAGCGTCAGGCCCAGATACTTCATCTGGGCCTTCACCTCAATCCTGACGCCCTCAACAAAGATATGGGCGTCAGGCGGGGGGCGCTGCCTAGGACCGTGAAAGAACACGGCCTCGGTCTTGTGCAGCGCCACCCTCAGCCCTAGGCGGCGGATCCTCCCGGCGATTAAGGATCCGCCCGCCGAGGCCAGACTGGCCGCCTCCCTGAAGCTTCCTCCCCGGGCGGTGAGGAGAGTGTCATCTGCGTAGCAGATGACACTCGTGCCCCGGAGGAGGGCTCCCCGCAACAGCCAGTCGAACCCGATGTTCCAGAGAAGGGGCCCTAAGACCGACCTCTGCGGAACACCGGATGCGACGCCGTATCGCCGGAGCCGGCCAGTCTTGTCTACGAGGAGGACCACTCGGTCCTCCAGGTAGTCCGCCAGAAGGCCCCGCAAATACCGAGGCACTCCGTGAAAACGGAGTGCCTCGAGGATGGTGGAGTGGGGAACGGAGTTGAAAGCGTTGGCTATGTCGAAGGACACAGCCAACACTCCGTCCCCAGCGTCCACGGCCTCCTTCACCTGACCCTTTAGCAGGGCCAGGGCGTCCACTGTCGAACGCCCAGTCCGGAAACCAAACTGAGCGTCCGACAGGTCCGGCCCGACCGCCCGCAGGTGGTCGTTAAGGCGGGCGGCGATGATCCCCTCGAACGTCTTACCGACCTCATCGAGCAGAACGATGGGCCGGTATGCCGAGGGGGAATCGGCCGGGCGCCCTTCCTTACGGAGGAGGCACAACTGCCCCTCCTTCCATGGTTTCGGGAATCTCCCCGACGCAAGACACGCGTCGAAGAGATCCCGAAATCTGCCCACCATCCGGGTGGCGGCTATTGCCACCACCCTCGCGGGGATGCCATCTGGCCCGGGGGCCGTCTTCTTTGCGCGGAGGCGAAGCGCCACCGCGCGAAACTCGGCCTCCGTGAGAGGAGGCACCACCTCCTCCTCCTCCTCCTCCTCCTGAGCGGCGGCCCGAGGAGGACCCATCGCTGGTGGGGTGAAGTTGGCCCTGTTTGGAAACAGGGACCGGACCACCCCGTCCAGCAATGCCGGCTCGAGGGTCTCCGACAACGGGGGGCCAAAGGGGCGCAGTTTGTTCCGCGCCGCCTTATATGGCCTCCCGAAAGGGTCGTTGTCGAGACCCTCCAGCAGCTCGTCTCGCGACGAGTCCTGCGCGGCGAATATCGCAGACCTGAGGGCCGCCTTCGCCTCCACGTACAGCTCGTAGAGGCGGTCCTCGTTGGCCTGGTCGCGTATTCGCCGCCGCCGGCTTCTGGTGTACTCCCGTCGGGCCGCCACACAGTCAGCCCGGAGGCCCGCCAACTCCTCCGACCACCAATAGACGGCGCGCCGGGGGGGCCGTCGACGAGACCTAGGCATGCTTGAGTTGCACACCTCGGTCAACGACCCCCTCAGCTGGGCCGCAGCGGCGTCTACATCCAGGACATTTAAGGCCGGCGAAAGCCAGTCCTGGACGAAGGCCGCCTCCTTGGCCGCCTCCCTGTCCAGGTGGACGAGAGCCCACCGAGGGAATGGGGATTGGCCCGGTGGGGCCACTCCCTGGGGGCTCTGGGTGGAGATCTCGAACCGCACGTAGCGGTGGTCTGAGAAAGTCTCCACCATGTCCACCCGCCAGTTGTCCACACGGGCAGCTAGTGCGGTCGAGGCAAAGGTGAGGTCCACGATTGACCCACCCTGCCGTCGCACGCACGTGTGGACACTCCCTCTGTTTAGGAGGGAGAGACCGGAGGAGGCAGCCCACAGCTCCAGCTCCCGCCCGCGCGCGTCTGTGGCCGGGTTGCCCCACGCCACCGACTTGGCGTTCAGGTCTCCCAGAACGCAGACCTGACGCGACCCAGCCCTGCCGACGAAAGAGGCGAGGACTCCGAGGAAATCCTCGAAGTCCGACAGTGAGCGGTTTGGGGAGAAATATACGCCCACAAAGGCTATCTCTCCCCACGCGGCGGCCACGTATCCCGGTCCCCTCTCTAAGAGCGAGAGGGGAGGGGAGTCCGTGGAAGACCGCGCCACAAGCGCCACCAAGCCGTCCCTATCTCCTAGCCAGCGGCCAGGGACGGAGTACGGCTCGGCGACAACCGCCACGTCCACCAACCACTCGGCCATGACCTGCACCAGCAGGTCCTGGGCCACTCGGCAGTGGTTGATGTTCGCCTGTAAAATGCGAT
The DNA here is from genome assembly GCA_947310845.1 of Yponomeuta plumbellus. Classification (NCBI taxonomy): domain Eukaryota; kingdom Metazoa; phylum Arthropoda; class Insecta; order Lepidoptera; family Yponomeutidae; genus Yponomeuta; species Yponomeuta plumbellus. Next base: position 3,912,030 of record OX371203.1, read on the forward strand.
GGACCTCCCCCATTACTGGTCCATCGCATTTCCCTCGTCGGCCGGCGGTGTCGGACCCTCGGCGTGCTCGACAGCGGCGGCGGCGGCAGCAGGCCGGACTGGCACCTGCTTTCGGCCCTTCTTTGGTGGAGGATTGCACTTCCTCCCCGCCATCACGTGGTCGGCCGGGCGGCCGCTGGCGGAGCAGACAGCGCAGCGCGGCGAGGCCACGCTGCAGGCCTTCGCCTTGTGCCCCACCTCCCCGCAGCGGTAGCAGAGCTCTGACCTGTCTACACTGGATGGGCACAGAGCTCTAGTGTGTCCAAGTCCGAGGCACTTGAAGCAGCGGAAAGGCACGTCTTCAAGTGCCCGGACCACCGCCGCTCCGAACCCTACGGGGAGCCGCCCCTTGGCCAGGACAGCCTTCGCCGCCGCGACTGGGCACTCCACACGTATAGCGCCCAGTCCGCCGCGGCCGGGTCTGATGACCCGGCCCAGCACCGCCGCCACCTCGCAGCCTCCTGCAGCTGCGACCGCCGCCACGACCTCCTCTTTGGTGACCGAGTCATCGAGGCCGGTCACCTCCAAGGACGCCGTCTTCGCCGGCCTGACCACCTTGGCCACGTCCGCTATGACCTCTTGCAACTTTGTTGCAAAGAGGCCAGCGTTTTCGTCGCGGTTGGCCCCCGGGAACTCGAACAGTCGAGCCCCGGTTTGGGTCAGGCGGCACGTCACCGGCCCAATTCCCAGCGCAGCTGGGTCGACGTTGGTACGAGCCCGTTTCAAAACGGACTCGTATGTTTGGGAGGAACGAGTTTCCTCCCTGCTGGCTTGGGGGCCGATTTCTTGCCCCTGCCTTTCCCCTGTCCCTTGCCCGTCGATTTCGACGCGCCGGGAGGGGTTTTGGCAGAGGGGGTGACGGCCGACACCGCCTTTTTGGCGCCTCTCTTCTTCCTCCTGACCACCTCAGCCCACGACTTGTTGGACGGGGTGGTGGAGGGAAGGAGGGCGTCATCCCTCAGGGAGCTTGGGGCCGCTGATGCAGCCGCCGGTTCAGCCTCCCGTTCTGCCACTGGTGCCGGAGGGGTCGCCGACGACTTTTTCCCCTTGCCCTTTGAGGGCCTCGGGGTCGCGGGAGGAGCCATCGAAGCTTGGGCTGGGGCCGGGACAGGCGCAGACTTGTCCGCTGCAAGTGGCGGCCTGACACGCCTCTCAGGCAGGAGCCTGTCCTCGATGCCCGCTATGCAGGCCCTGGTAAAAGCCCTCTCCTCCATCACCACCTTTCGGATTATGTCTTCGAGATTGGAGGAGGAGAGGTCCACCGCCGGTGCTGCCGGTGAGGCCCGAACGGGCTGCGCCGTGGCTTCAGCGAGCTTCTTGTGAAGCTCGCTGACCTCCTTCTGCAGGCGGTCGACCCTTGCCTGCAGTTGCCCGACCTCGTCAGTAGACGTGCGCTGCGCCAGTTCGCATACTATGTCGCGCATGCTGGCGGCGCGACATTTGAGGGCCTTTTGAAATGTCCCCTTCAGGTTGGAGGACTTTGAGGCGACCCTTACGATCTCCTCTTGGTCCTCTTGGGCCATCTTTGCCAGCTCCGCCAAGGAGTAGTCAGCGTACAAGACGACTGATGCGCCGTAGCCTGCCTTGGCCCTTCGGGCGCGCACCTGCTTCTCCTTGGCGGCGACCTGCTCTTCGAGCTCCATCTCGAGCTGTGCCCTGTTTGCCGCCTCGAGATGGCGCTGGGCCTCCTTCAGACCCACCTCGTGGCCTGTGCTAACCGCGGCGGGGGTGGACGACTTTTTAGTCTTCCCTTTCTTTCTGGGCCCACTTTTGGCCGAGTCGGAGGAGCCCTCCGAACTCTGCCTCAAGAAGGCCCGCTTGTTGGCCCGTCGGCCCGACGGCTCCGCCGCAGAGGCGTTACCGTCGGTGTCCGACAGGTCCACGTCCACCAAGCTGGCCGCAGATGCTGCGCGGCTAGCCTCTGACAGCTCGGCGTCGTCAGGGTTGGCCCTGAGAAGGGCCGTTTGAGATGCGAAACGCCCGGAGGCGTCTCGCAGCGGTTTATCCGTTTTCGTGCCATGGTCGTTGGAGTGCAGGGAACTCCTCGTAGCCCGCTTACCCTCCGTCGTCTTGTTCCTATCGCTTGCATCGGAGTCCGTGTTTTTGCGTTGGTCGTCAGTGTGAGGACGAGCGGTCTGCCCATCCTGAAAGCATTTGTTGCCTCTCCCGTATACAGCGAGGCAGCTCTCGGCCGAAGCGGAGAGATGGGCTTCCCCCTTTCGGGGACCCATCCGGGAAGTAGATTCTTTTTCTGTATTTGACATTTGCTTTTTTGCACTCCTTAGGGTGGAGTGCAAACCCGTCACGACACGCCCGCTCGATGGCGGACGGATAAGGACGCCCTCGCGACTGGTCACCCACCAGCCATGCATCCCTTCGCCGGGCGTCAAAACTTGGGATTGAGGATTTTTATAGAGGTTGTCTCCTCGCAGCCCGAAGGCCCCCAGTCCCACTCAGTGTGGGATTCCGGGTTTGCCGACGGCCCGGTAGCTGCGCAAGGGCATATACCGAGCCCGCCGCCAAGTGCGGAGCCCAAATTGGACCCCGCCGGACATACAGCAGCAGACTACCACTGGACGTCCTCCTCCTCCCCTGGTTTTGGTCCGCGCCGGCCGAAGCCGGTACCCCCCACATCTGGGGGGCGTTCCCCTATCCGCCACCGGGGGACGCGTCCGATGGGAGACCAGAAACTCCACACGGAACGCCCTGTATACCCTAACTTCCAACTTTAAAATAACATCGCAATAATTTAATTCATTCGTTCTTTCATTCACTTCATCCCACCACAACAAAAAAGTAAGGAAAAGGCAAAATAAGGGAGCAGATTTTATTTTTTACCTTGTAAAACTTTCATGGCTAACACACATTATCTGCCCTACCCGACTCTTTTTTTTAACATTTCAAAATTGCTAGGCTGGCTGGAAGAAATTTCTTTAGAAATAAGTCCGCCTTTGCACGAATTTTTTTTTCACAAACCTGTTATTTAAGTTATATTAAGTAATTTTAAGCGAACAAGAACAACAACAACAACATTTTGAGCCGCAGTTGCTACTATTATTCATACAAAAATAAGCTCAAGCCTGTATCCTAGAGAAGCAGGCAGAGACCAGGGACTGCCGCTTGACACGATCCTGACAGACCACTTTCGTTTCATTGACATTCATTAGTCGTTGCATGCAGACACGCCGGTTTCGGGTGCTTTTTATCTTGCCCATTGCTAAAACATCACCTATTTGGTCGAAGTTTGTCCGCCTGGGGCGTGTCGCTATTATAATTTAAATAAATGTATTAAGGTTAAGCGACATAGGGCGCGTTCAGTGCATGGATGGGTGGCAGTCTATGAATAACGCTAGTGGCATTTTTCCGAGCAGTTCCGTGCTTCGCAGGGCATTTTAAGCAGTTGGTGCGGGCTGCCGTCGATAGATGGTAGTCGTTAAGCCAAGTCAGAGGCCTAAGGGCGGCAAGAAAACTTCTGGCAGTAAAACCAGCCACTAGTCTGACAAGCCTCCACCAATCCGGACTTGGCCCCCGCGGTGGAGTACGGCCTATGCCTTCCTCAGGGAAGAGACCCGTGCCCCTCGGTGAGGACATAATGGGTTCATGATGATGAACCCCTCCGCGCCGGGTCCAATGTATACTACAGCGCATTCCGTCAGACCCCACACACGGGCGGGTCGGTCTTGCAACGGCACTTTGAATCGAATTTTGATGATGATACATGCCACAGTTATCCGAGTTTTATTCTTTGAAGACTGTGATAAATTTTAAATATTACTCTGTGAATAACTAATTTATCTGTGAAAGAAAAATGTTCTAGACCTGAGGGGTAATATTTATTAGTGAAAATGACACGAAAAATTAAACTACGATCAAAGTTAAGCCGAAACTTCGCTAGACAAAGCTCTCTAATTTTCCAACTGCGTAATTTTGTTTCGCAGATTTTATCAAGCAAAGTTATTCCAGAGCTAATATAATAATAGCCAATATTTTGGTACTGTCGAACGGAAAAGGCTATGCTCCGACTTTCTCTACGAAACCGAATCAGAAATTATGAGGTCCGTAGACAAACGAAAGTCGTCGACTTGCCCACCGGATGAGTAAGTTGAAGTGGCAGTGGGCGGGGCACATAGCACGAAGAACTGATGGCCGATGGGGTCGAAAGGTTGAATGGAGACCACATGTCGGTAAGTGCAGCGTAGGACAACCAGCCACAAGATGGACAGACGGTCTGATCCAAGTGGCAGGGAGACGCTGGATACAAGCCGCTTCCAACCGGTCTTTTTGGAAATCCATGGAGGAGGCCTATGTCCAGCAGTGGACTTCTTGTGGCTGAATGATGAAAATTATGATGATGGACGGTAAAGTCATTGTTAAACCATAACATAACGGCAGCAGTTTCTGCCTTTACACCCCCCACAGAGCACAGACCTTTTGAAAGAGAATGAAAATAAAATAAATCACTTCCAAACAACACGATTACTCATTACGATCCCAAACTAAGACACAACCTGTTCTATACGCTATGCTAGACAAGGATTAGTAGGTTTATAAATACACCCAAACTAAGGTTATGTGTACAAATGTACGGTGTTCCCCGTGGGAATCGAACCCGCAACCTCTCGCATGTAATCGAACGTGATACCGCTAGAACAGTCAGGCAATTGTAGAATAAAAGAATATTTGCCTATTGTTATTAGATCGCCTAGGTTTGAGTTGAACGGAACTTTAATTTCTTTTTTGAATTTTAGCGATATTTGCAAAACTAACTACCGAAAATATCAACGTTTTCTAAAAATGTAACCCTGTTAGATCAATTAAATGCCCCCGAAAGCATCTGCCTACAAAATTTCGTGAAAATCGTTGGAGCCGTTTCCGAGATTCTGATTATATATAAATACTAGCTTTCGCCCGCGACTCCGTCCGCGTGGACTTTAGTTCAAAATTTTGCAACCCCGTTCACTCCCGTAACTCCCGTTAAGGGTTAAATTTAGAAAAACGGTGAAACATGTGTTCAATCAATTGTGTTGAAGAGTATTTATTTTAAGTTTCAAGAAAATAAAAAAAACTTTTTTATGCCTCCCATACAAATTTTGGCAACCCTTTTCGCCCCCCTAAGGGTTGAATTTCAAAAAATCCGTTCTTATTCCTTGCATACATTATATACAGATCCTCTGTGCAAAATTTCAGCTTCCTAGGTAAAACGGCTTGGGCTGGGCGTTGATGAGTGAATGAATCAGTCAGTCAGGACTTTGAATTTTATATGTATATATAGATATATACAAGAATTGCTCGTTTAAAGAGAAGTACCCAAAAGCGGCGTAAGTGCATGCAACGTCCATTAAGCGAAAGAGATCCGTCAGGATCGTGGCAAGTGGCAGTCCCTGGTATATGCCTACCACTCTGAGATACAGCCGTGAGCGAATGTATGTAATATTTTCACGACTCTCAAGTTTTATCTATAGAAAATTTGTTCGTATTGACAACTGAAAATACCGATTTTCACCAAAAATTTTGAGCCGGTATGAGGATTTCGTTACAACCTGCATTCCTTGACACCCCCATAGGTACAGTCGTCAGAACAGCAACCCTTCCATCGTGGATTCTATTCCGTTACATAACGGGTCATTTTCCAACTAAAATTTTGAGTTTTTTTTTTTTTTTTTATTCAAGAAACACAAACCGTCACTCAAACCTGTGTAGATTTATTTTTGAGGTGAGTTACTCTTTGTTACTAATAAGGGCTGATTTTTTAATTGTCAAATAACTTTTATCTGAGGAATAAAAATGGCGGTTTGACATAAATTTCATACATAAGCTGTCAAACCGCCATTTTTATTCCTCAGATAAAAGTTATCTGACTATTGAAAAATCAGCCCTAAGTGTAATCTGGCGACTGTACCTGCGACGCTAATCTAGCCAATTTTATCGCAAATTGGCTAGATTGCCGTCGATCAATTGAGTGCGTTTATTTGTATTATTAAATGTAGACGCAAAATAATATTCCACTATGTTTTTTATATGGTGACGCCTCTGTATTTATCAACCACCAGTAGATATAAATCTCTTAATACATTCAGATACATAAGCTCACACCTGTATCCCAGAGGGGTAGGCAGAGACCACGGACTGTCACCTGCCACTATCCTGACAAATCACTTTCGCTTCATCGACATCCATTAGTCGTTGCATGTACCCACATCGGTTTCGGGTACTTTTAATCTTGCCCTTTGCTAATATATCCCCTATTTGGTCGAAGTATGTCCAACTGGGGCGTCCCTTACCGGCCCTTCCACTCACATTCGCTCGATATATTTGCTTTGTCAGTCTTTTTTGGTTCATCCTCTCCACATCTCCAAACCAACATTCCTTTTTCAATTCTAGTCACTCACTACATTCTCTTTCTCTACATCCTCGGTCTCTGATCACACTATTGCGTATTCTGTCATTCAAAGTAACACCACACATATTTCTTAAGGATCTCATTTGTACTGCAGTAATCCTACTTTCATGATTCTTCTGCCATACCCAAATCTCGCTACCATGCTTTGCTTACATCAGTATTGGAACCAGCACACTATTACGGATAGCCAATCTTGCTCTTTTGGACATGTTCTGGCTACTCACGAAGGAATGCAAGGCGAAAATCGGATACTTATCATAACTTTGTCATGGGTACCTCATCACAAATTACTAACTAAATGAGCTTCCTTCATAAACTTAACAGCTAGTGAATCTAATGACGTATTCAATGAGACGTAGAATCCACTTGGCTAATCAACTAAAAACAGCTCCCTCTCTTTGGCTTTACAGCTTTTAGTTTTGTATTGACCACATGTTTTTCTTCATCATTTTAATTTTTGGTATTTTTCTTATCTAGTGGCTTTTTCATTTCAATAAGTTTATTGGTACCTAACTAAGCAAAACAATAAAGATCAATTTATGACTTTGATTTCCTTTTTCAATTATTTTTCAGACCCTTCCAAAACTCAATGTCAATTATTGTCTTCCCGCCAATGAAAATCACCACAGATTACTTACTACACCTTCTCAGATGGCACAGATTATAATAACCTTCTTGGATGCCACGGTATTCCACACACCATGGAGTTAACAAATTTGATCAAAGGGCCGGTTTAGATTATCTTAGTGTTTAGGAGAGTGTTGCAACATTATGCTGAATTGGGCCCATTTTGGGGGCTCAACCTTTAATGTATTTTATTATTATTTTCATGTTGTACAGTTTATTTATTTTTACTCTTTTTATGCTTTCTGTGTCATTTTTTTTATTATTGTACGCACTCTGTGTGTGTGTGTTTTTTTGTTTGTTTTGAGTATCAAATAAATAAATTTTCTTTTTTTCTTTCTTTATTTCTTTCTTTTTTTCTTAAGGAGAGTGCTTTTGTAGAAACGTGTAAGCGTAACTTGCTTTAGTACGTTTTACGGTATAGTACGGTTCTAGTTGCCTTTCAATGAGCCGTTTTCAGAAAAAAAAAAAAAGTTAATAACACAAAAACTCAATAGATGGCGCTCAGTTGGCGAAAATAGTTCTGTCATAAACGTAGCATTTTTTATTTAATCTGTGGTTGTGACCGCTCGCTTCTTGACGCAGCAAAGGTAGTACAGCGCCACCAAGTTATCTGTTCAGGTGGGCAAAATTGTAACTAACATGTAAATTGTAAATCCTGTTCCCCATGTTTTGTTTTATTTATTCAGTCACTAAGATTTATAGATATATTTTCATTAAAATTGAAAGACCGCTTAAAATATTCTCATTTGTCTAGGTAAATTCCTCAAATTTTACTACTAAATTCTCCACTAGCGCCGCTATCAACTAAACAGATAAGATGGTGGCACTGACAACGCGAAAAGGCGCGAGAAATTGACAGTTAATGTACTGGGTGTTGGTTAGGTCGACCGTTCCGAATCTCTCGGTTCGGCAATATCACTCGATGAAGTCGAAGCCATTGCCGTCCAAGGAAAAATAGATGGTACAGCTGTTTTCTTTAGTATTCTTAGTTTGCCACCTAAAAACAGAGAAAAGCAAAATTGAATAATAATATTTTACATCTACTTCACTAATATTTTATTTTACTGAACTTAAACGAAGAAATTCGTACTTACGTGTCATATAATCGTTTGGGGTGAAATGATCCGAACAAATACATGAATGTTTACGCATGTTCCATCCAATTTTTCGATTTACATCGACTCTGGTTGCTTTGATCCATTGTCGCTTCTGGGTTTCATTGGTACTGGGGAATGTACTCGTATGAATTCCTGTATTTTTGCACGTCACAACGGCACAGGTACGCATTTTTGTATACTCAAAGAAAGTTCCTAATTTACAAGGTATCGAAACCAAAATTAAAGTAAAGTAATTAAAAACTTACATACAGCAGTGTAACAAAATTACAGTATTTCCTACTTAGTCTGTGCAGTCTTCTAGGGGCACGGGAGCGCCCTCGCCAAGACGCGAGAAGATGGATAGTGCACTACCTACCTGGGTGAATCTCCTCGAATAGGGAATGGATGAAAATATCAGAAGTGCTTGATATTTTTTTCGGTGATAGGAATAACCTTCCTCAACGCGAGAAAAAAGTTTCAATTTTTTTGGCTTCTTAGTTAATTTTTAAATAATCTTTATATTTTTCCATTCGTAGTTCTGGGCTCAGTACGGCTTAACAGACATATTCCTTGGTCCGCTACGTATTAAAAAAAAATCTGTGGTGACATTGACAGCTTTTCAAGGTGGATTTTTTTTTCAAACGTAGCGGACTAAGGAATATGTCTGGTATGCCGTACTAAGCCCAGAACGACGAATGAAAAAATATTAAGTATATTTAAAAATTAACTACGGGGCCAAAAAAATTTAAACTTTTTTCCCACGTTAAGGAAGGTTATTCCTATCACCAAAAAAAATATCAAGCACTTCTGATATTTTCATCCATTCCCTATTGTCGCTAATTCGTCATTGTTGTCATTAATCTCTCACAGTTCTCAGCACAACAGAAATATAATAAGTATACAGTTATTGTCGTTACAGTATGTAAGATTGTCAGTCAACTCCAACTAATATAGAAATAAAAATATATTTAGCAACCTGTTGCACTGACAAAATATAAGTGTGACACTTCCAAGGACAATGACGCCGTCAATTTGAGTAGATTCACCCACCTACCTCTTCTTGAAGTGTTTCGTAGATTAAATACCAATCCTACATCATACCATCTAATTTTGCTGTTGATAGGGATAGAAAGTGTATGGGGCCAAATTAGGTCAGATTACTAGAAAAGTCAGAAAGCGACGAAAACTTTTGTATGGAATAAAAACACAGCCCGAATAAATAAACCATCCTACAAAAAAACATATCATAAAAAGGATGACAAAACAAGCCCTAATTTTACCAATCATACAATCATCATGGTAAAGAATAGGGCTTGGCCGTTTTACAATACCCAATAGGGAATGGATGAAAATATCAGAAGTGCTTGATATTTTTTTCGGTGATAGGAATAACCTTCCTCAACGCGAGAAAAAAGTTTAAATTTTTTTGGCTTCGTAGTTAATTTTTAAATAATCTTAATATTTTTCCATTCGTAGTTCTGGGCTCAGTACGGCTTAACAGACATATTCCTTGGTCCACTACGTATTAAAAAAAAAACTGTGGTGACATTGACAGCTTTTCAAGGTGGATTTTTTTTTCATACGTAGCGGCTAAGGAATATGACTGATATGCCGTACTAAGCCCAGAACGACGAATGGAAAAATATTAAGTATATTTAAAAATTAACTACGGGGCCAAAAAAATTTAAACTTTTGTCCCGCGTTAAGGAAGGTTATTCCTATCACCAAAAAAAATATCAAGCACTTCTGATATTTTCATCCATTCATTATTTCTTTCCTTAGTTAAGAAGTAACGGCCAAGCCTTAAGCTAAGGTAATAAATAAAATTATGTAACATAGATAGTCATGCATGAGTTCATGCATGATAACTTTTTAAACTGTACGCATACATGTCACATCATGAGCTTGTGTCTTGGCATCCTTTTTACATAAAATGTTTTGTCGGGTGGATTTGACAGATATATTTTTCTGACTTTCACGCCATCTAGTAAGTGTTGTGGAACTAGTTTTTTTTTTTTTTTAAAACGCCTCATTAGAATCAAAATAGAATTGGTTTCTATTGTTCTATCCAGTAACACCTGAGCGCGTTACTTATCTGTGTATAAACTAAAAATTTAGTGAGAACTTTAGGAGAGTGCGCAAGTGACCCGTGACGGGTGCGTGTTGTTTTCAATAACTCGAATTATCAAACTTACCTACTTATGTGTTCCATTAAAACTCATAGTATTTTGAGTAGGATAGCGCATATTTCGCGACGTCGACGAAGTGACACTCTACTGGAAGAAATATAAACGTTCACTCGAACGTCTAGTAATGTACTAACGCACTTGCCTCTCTAATTGTATTATAGCGCACCCTAAACACTAAAATAATGTAAACCGGCCATAACAGTTCACAATGAAAACTTGTGACACTAACACAACAATGATGACATTGACATGTTTACTTAGCAACGCCATTGTTGAATTTAATAATTTTTATATTGATGCTGCTCGATAATACGAATTTTCCGCCCATATGTTGTCGACTCAGATCAACTATTTTTTTACGCTCTTTCATTTGGTGTGCATATCGTTCGAGTCTACCGTAGACCCGAACGAAATTATTAATATAGATTTAGCCAAACAATGCCTTTAATTACTATCCATGGCTGCCAACCGTGCAAGCGCGATGACACAAACGAAAATGAACCTTGTACATTATTCTCAGAATTCACTTACTTGACTTTTTGTCGGAAGAGTCCGACCAGGTTTCGCTCTGATTCGCAGAGGTTAATCACGGTGAACAGAGACGGAGCTCGCATCATCGGTTGCTCGTCTCAATTTAGTTCAAAAGAAAAAGAACCTTACCTAAGCACTACGGTTAAAGACTACAATAATAACGCAAACAAAGCCCGGCGACTTTCGACCAATGGGTAGCCGACGTGCACGACATTGGAACGGGCTTTTTTGCTTTCGTATTGCCGTCTTTAACTTCACAGTATTTAAGGATAGTTTAGATTGAAAAGTTGTAACGTGGCGAGAGCTTGGATGGGCAGTGTTAAACTAAAACACATTTTCGCGTCCAAAATACCTCAGTGTCGTTAAAGGGTGGCAATGGGTGGTACCAGTGATGGCTTCTGGATATTTTTAGGCTTAGTGCCAGTATTATTTAGTTTTTTTAGTAATAAGATCGTCAATTGTACTCCGAATCGGCCAAGCCGTTTCGGAGGAGTATGCGCTGTTCGAGAGTGCAGTCGGAATAAGTAAAAGGGGTATCCAGAGGCAGGAAATATTTATATTTTATTTATGAGGTAAAAGAAAGGGACATAATAATATGTGCCTTTCGAATATATATTAAATGATTGTTATAGATGATAATAATAATATGGAAAATAGAGCAACCCGGGTCGTAATAAAGGTAGAATGACGTTTACGTCCACTCAGTTTAGAAGCTGAGGGTTACCTGGACCTCCAGCTACGTCCGACCGCTGTGTAAAATGTTGAAATATAATTGAATTTAGAATTCTTAATGGCCAGAAATAATAGAAAGTAACGAGGCGAACTGCACCTCGTTACAGCGCACTAACACGGTGACAAAAGAATTTGAGAAAAATATATATATACGAAGGTAGTTAAAGTGGCTCAAAAGTAATTTACAGAATTGTTTGTCATTCAAACCGTCAACAATATAATAATACTAGCTGTTGCCCGCGACTGCGTCCGCGTGGGCTTTAGTTGAGTAAAGTGTTTGCAAATAAGATAGGAATAGTTTTAGCGCATGCTAAAGAGCTTTTAGACTAACCTCGCAACCTCCCTCTTACCCCCTTAAGGGATGATTTTCGAAAGACTACTTTACACGTCTTTCATGACTTTCCATGAAAGACCTTCATTCTGATTTTCATTCGAATAACTTCATAAACGGCAAAGTTTCATACTAACTTTGCACTCCCCTTTTACCCCCCAATAAAGGATGATTTTCGAAAAACTATTTTACATGTATTTCATGACTTTTAATGAAGGAACTATTGATGATGATATAATGAATATTGAATTTCATTCGAATAACTTAAAAAGCGGCAAAGTTTCATACTAACTTTGCACCCCCCTCTCACCCCCTTGAGAGATGACCACAGGCAAAATAACTGAAAATGCCAGTACCAATATAGCACGTTACTGTCAAACACATACATTTTTAAATTAAAATTGACATGCACTCCCATAAAGGTTCGCCAACCCTGCCCTAAAGGGTAGCATAGAGTTTTTGACATAAAACCCCGTGAATGGCATCAAGATTGTTTTTAGCACGACTGTACCTTACCCAAATCAGGGTAGGGTACTTCAATGTTTTCCTATTATGAAATATCACGTCAGCGGCAAGATTGAAAAGGGATGTTAGTCAAAGATTATTAGACGCTCAAACTGTAACTTGTATACACATGTACAGTCTGTTAGCTTTTAGAATATACTTCGGCTACTATCGGATAAAACCGATTATATTTCAATAAGGTAAGGTTTATTTTGTATTGTTATATAAAACTTCACATAACTTTTCGAAATAGTGAAGAACGGTTTTATACAGAGCAGGAAGTAGTATTACACTACTTCCTGCGGAAGCCGAAGCCTATTCTAGAGCGCGAAATATATTCTAAAAGCTAACAGACTGTATATCTATCTAATCTCTTTAAATGAGCAATTCTTGTATATATTTATATATGTATAATCAGAATCTCGGAAACGGCTCCACTGATTTTCACGAAATTTTGTAGGCAGATGCTTTCGGGGGCGTTTAATTGATCTAACTAGGTTACATTTTTGGAAAACGTTGTTTATCCGTGTTTTAAGGCAATTGAAATTTGCTATAATAACATACAGAGGTAAATTTCGCGTCTATCTGCAAGGTTGGGATAGTTCTGACGGGAAAACGGGCGACCCGTTTCGGGCCGATTTCAAGAGACCCGGTTCGAGTCATGATGTTTTTTTTCCAAGTTCTTTTTTTGTTAGAAAAGGATTATTTTAATTTTATATTACATATTTTATATTACAAAAAAAGTACCGAGCAAAGCTCGGTCACCCAGGTATTATATTTTATTTGGGCTAAAACTTCCGCTAGATTACACGCACAGACACTAGACATTACTATCTTCATTCCGGATACACTACTTGACTTATCAGAGCGAAACCTTGTCGGTCTCTTCGTACAAAAAGTCTAGTAAGGCCCTTTATCCACTGCTCCGGTCCGGCGTCGGGACCGGAATCAGTCATGAGAAAAATATCGGATGCCGGATTATGCTTCTCCACTTCATCCGACTATAATCGGCAACGGACGTGACGCAGTGCTTTATTAAAATTCCTCGGTTTTTCTATTCGAGGCAGGGGACGTCTTCCACACATTCTATTAATGTAAATAAAATAGTATGGGAACATTTTTGGGTTGTATGCGCGGTGCAAAAACGTTTATTGTTTTTGTACGTTGATCACTTCGGACCGGTAAAATACCGTTCCCATCAAGCAAATTATCGGACCGTTAAAAACCGGATGCCGGAGTAGTGGAGAAGCTTATTTGTATTCTTGTGTTTTTCTAAATCGGATCGGTAATTAACGTTTGCCGGACCGGAATTTCACAGGTAGAAATATTGTAGTAGAAAAAGCTTAAAGTAGAGATTATAGAAAATCACACCCCAGATCTTGGATGTTTACATGTTTGCGATGTCGATGTTTCTAGTTCCCACAACGCAGGATATCCAAGTGTGAGACTAGAAGCAATGTATGTGCCTGTAAAAATAAGGAAAAAAAACGTAGTACTGAGTGACCTAGTTTGATTTTCGACGTGCACTTAATTAAAAATACATTTGCCACACATTTCCGACATGTAATAATGACCTTTTACTTTTCTTAAGCATGTAAGACGTTTGTAAACGTTATAAATTTCTTTCTTTCTTTCTTCTTCTTCTCCAACGAAATTACACGCATTCAAGACAAATAGATATTCGTGAATACCCTTATAATTACAAAGGTATTCGTGGTCTCAAATTTAATTCCTAGTGAACAATAAAAAAATCCAAAATTATCTGCCAATCAATACAATATCAGAGAGCAAGGGACCCACTACTTAATCCACCGATAACTTATCAACTTATCGTGGCAAGTGGCAAGTCCTTGTCTCTGCATACCTCTCCGGTATACAGGCGTAATTTTATTTAATGCAATCTATATCTATACTATAATATTATAAAGAGGAAAGATTTGTATTTTTCTGTGTATATTTGTAATGAATAGGCTCAGAAACTACTGGGCCGATTTTAAAAATTCTTTCACCATTAGAAAGCTACATTCTTCGTGAATAACATAGGCTATATTGGATTTTCAAAGAGTTAGGGTTCCGTACGAAATCTCGAATAATGTGACCCATGGTGTAAAAAATTACTACCCCGGGAATTTCCCACGGAAGTAATATAGCTATTTCCACAGAAACGTTTCTGCCACCCGAGCGAAGCCGAGGCGGGTTGCTAATATTAAATAAAACAGTCATTTGACGTTATTTTGTCAACAAAACAGTTACGATCTAACTTTACTGCATTATTCTCGCTGACTGTACATAATAACAACCTCTAAGAGCACGCAAACTTCAAGGGAAATTATTTGTATGGAATCATCATTCTAACGAGGCTCATTCTATATCACGGACGAAGGGTCATTAAACCTACACTTCTATTGAAACTTGCACCCACCAAAATGTCCGGGTCGTCTTTTCAAAAGTTACGCCTGAAGACATGACATGGGATATTTTTTTAATTATGTGAACTTCAAATTTATTTGCATGCATACATAAGCTCACGCCTGTATCCCAGAGGGGTAGGCAGAAACCAAGGACTGCCACCTACCTCGATCCTGACAAATCACTTTCGCTTCATCGACATTTATTAGTCATTGCATCCAGGCACGTCGGTTTCTGGTACTTTTTATCTTGCCCTTTGCTAAACTTAGGGGACGTATTACGTCCCCAATTTTTTATGATTTTTTTTTCTAATGGCGAAACTTCCATTTCGCTTCTTATGTCTTACGTTCTAAATGTTGTATTACATCCTCGAAAGAAAACCAAGAGATCGCCGCGTGTGGCATAAAAAAAACAATTTAAAGTCTTGAAAGTCAAACGACAATCTACCAAAGGGTAAGTCATTCAAATAAGTTATCTATATTAATAATTTCGTTCGGGTCTACGGTAGACTCGAACGATATGCACACCAAATGAAAGAGCGTAAAAAAATAGTTGATCTGAGTCGACAACATATCAATATAAAAATTATTAAATTCAACAATGGCGTTGCTAAGTAAACATGTCAATGTCATCATTGTTGTGTTAGTGTCACAAGTTTTCATTGTGAACTGTTATGGCCGGTTTACATTATTTTAGTGTTTAGGAGAGTGCTATAATACAATTAGAGAGGCAAGTGCATTAGTACATTACTAGACGTTCGAGTGAACGTTTATATTTCTTCCAGTAGAGTGTCACTTCGTCGACGTCGCGAAATATGCGCTATCCTACTCAAAGTACTATGAGTTTTAATGGAACATATAAGTAAGTTTGATTTGAAAACAAAACGCACCCGTCACGGGTCACTTGCGCACTCTCCTAAAGTTCTCACTAAATTTTTAGTTTATACACAGATAAGTAACGAGAATAGTAACGCGCTCAGGTGTTACTGGATAGAACAATAGAAACCAATTATATTTTGATTCTAATTGAAAGGCAACTAGAACCGTACTATACCGTAAAACGTACTAAAGCAAGTGGCGCTTACATAAAAATTAAAAAATTGCCGAGTTTATTAGGTCCCAAACGTGACAAGTGGCAAGCCTGTCGTCGTTATCCGGACACAATTTATCAGCGAATGGTGTTGCTGTACAAACAAATGTACGTAACTAAAAGTCATTGGTACATGCGTGGTTCGAACCCAGACTCTCAAGATCGAGAAGCAAGGGTCAACCCCACTACGCCACCACCACATACGCTTACATGTTTCTACAAAAGCACTCTCCTTAAGAAAGAAAGAAAGAAAGAAAGAAAAAAAAAAATATTTATTTGACACTCAAAACAAAACAAAAAAACACACACACACAGAGTGCGTACAATAATAAAAAAAATAACACAGAAAGCATAAAAAACGTAAAAATAAATAAACTGTACAACATGAAAATAATAATAAAATACATTAAAGGGCCCGATTCAGCATAATGTTGCAACAGAGTGTAAAGTAAAGCACTCTCCTAAACACTAAGATAATCTAAACCGGCCCTTTGATCTATTTTTTTAACTCCATGGTGTGTGGAATACCGTGGCATCCAAGAAGGTTATTATAATCTGTGCCAACTGAGAAGGTGTAGTAAGTAATCTGTGGTGTTTTTCATTGGCGGAAAGACAATAATTGACATTGAGTTTTGGCAGGATCTGAAAAATAATTGAATGTGAAACCTGTCTACCATTCGGGTGGCGGCTATTGCCACCACCCTTGCGGGGACGCCATCTGGCCCAGGGGCCTTCTTTTTCGCGCGGAGACGAATCGCTACCGCGTGAAACTCAGGCTCTGTAAGAGGAGGGACCTCCTCCTCCTCCTCCTGAGCGGCGGCCCGGGGAGGATCCATCACTGGCGGGGTGAAGTTGGCCCTGTTTGGAAACAGGGACCGGACCACCCCGTCCAGCAATGCCGGCTCGAGGGTCTCCGACAACGGGTGGCCAAAGGGGCGCAGTTTGTTCCGCGCCGCCTTATATGGCCTCCCGAAAGGGTCGTTATCAAGACCCTCCAGCAGCTCGTCTCGCGACGAGTCCTGCGCGGCGAATATCGCAGACCTGAGGGCCGCCTTCGCCTCCACGTACAGGTCGTAGAGGCGGTCCTCGTTGGCCTGGTCGCGTATTCGCCGCCGCCGGCTTCTGGTGTACTCCCGTCGGGCCACCACACAGTCGGCCCGGAGGCCCGCCAACTCCTCCGCGCCTTCAAGTGTCCGGACCGCCGCCGCTCCGAACCCTACGGGGAGCCGCCCCTTGGCCAGGACAGCCTTCGCCGCCGCGACTGTGCACTCCACACGGATAGCGCCTAGTCCGCCGCGGCCGGGTCTGATAGCCCGGCCCAGCACCGCCGCCGTCTCGCAGCCCCCCGCAGTTGCGACCGCCGCCACCACTTCCTCTTTGGTGACCGAGTCATCGAGACCGGTCACCTCCAAGGTCGCAGTCTTCGCCGGCCTGACCACTTTGGCAACATCCGCTATGACCTCTTGCAACTTTGTTGCGAAGAGGCCAGCGTTTGCGTCGCGGTTTGCCCCCGGGAACTCGAAGAGTCGAGCCCCGGTCTGGGCCAGGCGGCACGTCACCGGCCCAATCCCTAGCGCAGCGGGGTCGACGTTGGTACGAGCCCGTTTCAAAACGGACTCGTACGTCTCGCCTTTTTCCGCGGCCTCCGCAGTGAGCGTCACTACGACGGCCGCGGTTTTGGGAGGAACGAGTTTCCTCCCCGCCGGCTTGGGGGCCGATTTCTTGCCCTTGCCTTTCCCCTGTCCCTTGCCCGTCGATTTCGACGGGCCGGGAGGGGCATTGGCAGGGGAAGCGACGGCCGACACCACCGTTATGGCACCCTTCTTCTTCCTCCTCACCACCACGGCCCACGACTCGTTGGACGGGGTGGTGGAGGGAAGGAAGGCGTCGTCCCTCTGGGGGCTTGGGAGCGCCGCCGGAGCCGCCGGCTCAGCCTCCCGCTCCGCTACTGGTGCCGGTGGGGCCACCGACGACTTCTTCCCCTTGCCCTTGCCCTTTGAGGGCTTCGGGGTCGGGGGAGGGGGCATCGAGGCCGGGACCGGGACAGGCGCAGACCTATCCGCCGCGAGTGGCGGCCGGACACGCCTCTCAGGCAGAAGCCTGTCTTCGATGCCCGCTATGCAGGCCCTAGTAAAGGCCCTCTCCTCCATCACCACCTTTCGGATGATGTCCTCTAGGTAGGAGGAGGAGAGGTCCACCGCCGACGCTGCTGGCGAGGCCCGAGCGGGCTGCGCCGTGGCTTCAGCGGCAGCCGGCACCAACTGCTTAACGTGCCTTGCGAACCGCTCGCAAAAATGCAAGTAGCGTTAGCCATAGAAAGGTCACCCATCCGTGCACTGAACGCACCCTATGTTGCTTAACATTCTTAACATTCGTGATCGCTTAAGATCACTCTGTCAGTCGGGGCTACGAGCGATTCAGAAGCATAATGGAACTTAATTCTTCGACATTTGCACGGAAAAAGAGTGACGAGCTGTTTATTGCCGTGAATGAATGATTTTGGTCCTTTGAATCGGTATTTAACCACCGTAGCTCTTATTTCGAGTGGTGTAAGAGGGAGTAGGGCACAAGAGCCAGTTTTAGTAGCGTTATAAATAGCTTATTTTATTAACCGACTCCAAAAAAGGAGGTAGTTCTCAATTCGACTGTATTCTTTTTTACGTTTCATCATCAACCCATTATGTCCCCACCGAGGGGCACGGGTCTCTTCCCTAAGGAAGGCATAAGCCATACTCCATCACGGGGGCCAAGTCCGGATTGGTCGTCCGTTTTTACGTTTGTTACCTCAGAACTGTTGACCAGGTCGACCGATTTTGATGTTTTTTTTTTATTTGAAAGCTCCTGCTTCCAGTATAGTCTCATCCTTTGCCATAATATGCATGAGAAAACCATATCGACCTCTGTGGCGGAGTGGGTAGCGCATCGGCCTACCATGCGAGAGGTCCCGGGTTCGAATCCCGGCTGGGGACAAAAAAAAGAAACCTAGGTATTGGATGTTTACATGTTAGTGACGTCGCTGTTTCTGGGTCCGACGACACAGGGTATCCTAGTGTGGGGCCAGAAGCAATTTATGTGCCTGTATGTAAATGTTATGTTAAAAAATGTTGTTAAATAGGTCTTAAATTTGTCTGTTCGGCGCCTACATTTTTTTTATAGCAACAAGTCACGTATCCTCGCTAATAGTCATGACTGTGGTCTATTGAATAATTTGGTGGCGTCCAATTAGTACAGCGCTACCAAGTTATCTGTTCAGGTGGGAAAAATTGTAACCAACTAATTAATTGTAAATGCTTTTCCCCATTTTTTGTTTTATTTATTCACTTACTAAGATTTATTGATATATTTTCATTAAAATTGGAAGACGGGTTAAGATATTCTCTTCTTTTTTTTTTGAAGTCGGTTTTTTTTTGTTGAGCTTATTGGGTACTCGTTTTGGGTACAAACGCTAGTGCGCAGTGTTTATAAAGCGAAGCACGTTCAAGTTTATTTTTAGAAACAGAAACAAACGAAGATTGAATAAACAGGATACTTTAATTTACTTGAAGAGGCATCTGAGTGGCATCTGACTCCGATGTCGGCAGAAATTTTTCCTCAACAGACAAAAAGACAAGACATTCGTACAATAAGAGCCTATGAAAATAAGGTGTTTATTTTAAATATTTATAGCCAAACATAAAATTGTCGCAGATGCGTGAAACTCGGGTCGACTTGCGGCAACGCTACGACATAAACATAAGCATAAATATTTACACACAGGCACATACATTGCTTCTGGCCCCACACTAGGATATCCTGTGTTGTGGAAACCAGAAACAGCGACATCACAAACATGTAAAAATACAAGACCTAAAATGTTAACTTATGTTTATATTGATTATACGAGTATGTATGTTCCTGTTTCGTCAGTGTTTATAATGTGCTGTTACCTTGTGATTTAATTTGTTATGCTATATCCTCGTGAGGCCCAATGTCTTCAAGTGATCACAAAATCAATTGTTCTTTTCAAGGTCGGGCCTTACGAGGTTATGTACGTGTGTGTGTCCTATGGCAATAAAGCTTTTATCTATGTATCTAAATAAAATAAAATAAAACATACAGCCACTAGTCTTACAAGCCTCCACCAATCCGGACTTGGCCCCCGTGGTGGAGTATGGCCTATACCTTCCTCAGGGAAGAGACCCGTGCCCCTCGGTGGGGACATGATGGGTTGAAATAACATACAGGCACATTACATTGCTTCTGACCCCACACTAGGATACCCTGTGTCGTGGGACCCAGAAACAGCGATGTCCAGTAAACATCCAAGACCTGGGTTTCTTTTATTTGTCCCCAGCCGGGATTCGAACGCGGGACCTCTCGCATGGTAGGCAGATGCGATTCGCCCGGCTGGGGAATAAATTGATGACGCTTCTAGAAAGTTTACAAGAGTTTTATTGATTATTCTACAGAAATGAAGCGTTACGTGGTGACATACATAGGTATCAATTCTAGAGTGTCCAGCGGAGAACCCGCTTGACTACCAAAACAAAGAATGAAAGATCGATTCCCACTTGAACCCGCTGCACTTGACTTGTACAAATACACTCTAGGTGTATTTCTATGTTTATGATTCCCTTGTATGATTACTCATTACTCTGGTTAATTAAAAAAAATCGATTTTTTCATTTTATCCTCGTAAGGCCCGACCCTCACCCAGTTCCGGCTTGACGTTGAGTTTTGCGACACCCGATGATACGATGTCTGGTTACTACAGTATAAAAATCTCTGTTTGGGACTTGAACAAGTCATTGTGTTGTTTGGAATTTATTTTATTATTGAGAAACATTCAAAAGACAAAGTTTGTCATGACAAGGACCTCCATAAGAGCTCATTACTACAGTGAAACAAAATTCGTCTAGACTCCCTAAGGGGTTTTGCCCGAAATCACTACGTTGGGCTGGCGGGTTGGTGATCGCAATAGAAGTTTACTCTAGTACAAGAAAGGTGACCCTGCCCGCCTTCGTCACTTCTTCCGAAACCCAATGGATGAGCCGGGGTCAAATTCTTACACTAAGAACCAGTTTCCCGAACACTAACCGTCTCTTAGGGAAGAATAGGACGTGCTCGTCCATACAACAAGAGAAAACGTTTTTCTACTTCTAAATGTTTTCCAATCTCCATGATTTTTTAGTATGTACATATGTAGTATGTATGTTTATAGCTTTTTCTTTTTTCAAAATTTGCTATAGATTCAAACTTATAAGCACCTCAAGTAAAGTAATTTTTGTGATCAAAACTGTGTCGAATTAAGCCGTTTCTTGAACAAAAACAATGTATTTTTTTTTAAAAGCGGAACCTATAAACTTAGAATATTATTATCCTGAAGCGATCGACATCAAATTCAAAGAGGTCCACTTGCGTCAGCCTTTTTTTTCTTTTATCGCTGGGAAAAATGCACTTAGGCATCTCCTCCCGTCGGGGGACGGGCGGAGTATGTGGGACTCCCCGCGAACGGTATACCGACTAAACAACCCAGCGGCACTCCCTCTTCGCCTTATTGGCGAGGGCCTGGGAAACCGGCACAGTCTTGACTTCCAGACCCCCACCGGCGAATGCCCGCCTACGCGGCAGGCCCCTCACGCCCCTCCCGAGTACGGGTAGGGGTCTGAGGACGACCGTGAGTGCCCGGTCATCCTCGTCCGATGGGGTGACGAGCGGTGCAATGTGGGCGAGGGCGCCCCCGCGCCTTTCGCCCGCTGCTCATCACCAAGGGGCGAGGCCCCTCCTGCTCAGTCCCGGGCCTCCTTCTATGCCCTCTGCTGATCAGAGGGACATAGAGGAGGCCCCTCCGTCCTGTTTTTTATAGAGGTTGTCTCCTCGCGGCCCGAAAGCCCCCAGTCCCACTCAGTGTGGGGTTCCGGGTTTGGCGACGGCCCGGTAGCCGCGCTAGCGCATTTACCGAGCCGACCGTCAAGTGCGGAGCCCAAAGTGGGCCCCGCTGGACATCTAGCAGCAAGCGCCGCTGGACGCCCCCCTCTCCTGGTTTTGGTCCGCGCCGGCCGAAGCCGGTACCCCCCATATCTGGAGGGCGTTCCCCTATCCGCCACCCGGGGACGCGTCCGATAGGAGACCAGAAACTCCACACGGACACTTACGTCAGCCTGGGTTAGCTCATTTAACCCGAGTTAACGGGTTATTTCGATAATTTTGACAAATAAAGTATGGCGGAACTGTCAACATTCTGTTCAACGGGTCAATGGATTTTAGTCGGTGGTGCAAGCGGGCTTTTTTTGTATGCACTTTTGACAACTGACAGCTGTTAACAATAGATTTACAGACCGTTAGCGTTTGGGAAACCGGTGGTTAGACCCACACAGGATATATAATAATAACACAGGACACACACAAAATTTTACCTGCAACAACTAACAGCTCTGCTAGTATAAAATCAGCATTCGCTACGAACGGCTACTCGTGCTACGAATACTACGCCGCTACGGCGTAGAAGTTGCATACGAAGCTACGAAGGTATATTTAAATTGACTTCATAATGCAGAGGTTGCCAACTATAACTTCTGATTTTCACTGTAAATGGTTTGCTCTATAATTTTACGATAATTTTACGGATAGTAACTGTTTTTTTTATTTAAAACTTTATTTTCCTTTTCTCTGTCTTATTAAAAAAAAACTGTTGTAGCATTTGGACTCTTTCTTGAAAACCAACTTAGTTTTAATCGTACTTTATTCTACTTGTATCAACTCTCTCTCTCTTTCTTTCCTTTTTTCTGTCTTATTAAAAAAAACTGTTGAGCGTCTCAGACTTTTTCATACAAAAAAACCTAGTTTTAATCGAACTTTATTCTACTGGTATCGCCTCTTTCTTTGTTTTTCTCAGTCTTAGGCCTGGTTTACATTTGCTTTATTTTCATGCTTTTTAGCATGCTTTTCACAGACAAAGCATAAAATAGAGACGGCAAAAACATATGCCAATTCATAGCTTTCATTACGCACCATATATTATAAAAGTACTTTAAAACAATCCTTAATACATAGCATACAACCAACCATTACTGATTTATTGTTTGCTTATGTGCTTATAAAAGGAATTGGCGTCTCTTTTCTATTCCAGCTCTACGTAAAGCTTGCTAAAAAGCATGAAAATAAAGCAAATGTAAACCGGGCCTTCATCATCATCATCAACCCATTATGTCCCCACCGAGGGGCACGGGTCTCTTCCCTGAGGAAGGTATAGGCCATACTCCACCACGGGGGCCAAGTCTGGATTGGTGGAGGCTTGTAAGACTAGTGGCTGGTCTTACTGTCCGAAGTTCAAGCCGCCCTAAGGCCTCTGACTTGGCTTAACGACTACCATCTATCGACGGCAGCCGGCACCAACTGCTTAACGTGCCTTGCGAAGCACGGAACCGCTCGGGAAAATGCCACTAGCGTTAGTCATAGACAGTGACCCATCCATGGACTGAACGCGCCGTATGCTGCTTAACCTTAGTGATCGTTTAAGATCACTCAGGCAGCTCAGGCTACGAGCGATTCCATTTCCGAACCATCCATTACTGACTTATTGTTTGCTTATGTACTTATAAAAGGAATTGGCGTCTCTATTATATTCTAGCTCTATGGAAAGCATGCTAAAAAGCATGAAAATAAAGCAAATGTACACCAGGCTTTATGAAAAAAAAACTGTTGTAGCACTCAAGCCATCGTCCCGTTACTTCGAAGCGTTTTATTGCCAAAAACCGGATTCCCGGAGTACATGCGTTTTTCTATTACAGAAAACATTTCCCCGACTTTTTACGATTACTAACTCCGTCCAAATTGGAGAAACGGACCGCGGCCTAGCTTTTACGGCCTTCCCGTATTCCCTAATCGTGTTCTGAGAGAAACCAAAGCCAGGAAGAGGACGTGGCTATAATCATAATAAACTTTCCGACATCCCGTGCGCGGTAACTGTGTAGAATAATCCCATAAGGAAATCTTGCAGAGGGGTAGGCAGAGACCTGTGGGCTCATTATGTAATTTTCGCAACGGATATTCATACGTCTTAAAAAGTCATGTATACCACTACTGTATAGCACTATCTTCTTTTAAGACCCTTTGTTAGAGCGAGACAGTACTCCGTACGACGTCGGTTTTTGTGTTGACGTGACTCTTTAAGACGTATGAATATCCGTTGCGAAAATTACACAATGAGCCCACAGGGCCTTAATTCTGCTAGTGTATTACAGTGTGATAGGCAAATAACATCATCACGCCACATGCCTTCACGTATCTGAAATATAGACAACTCCTCCCAAAGCACGTAGGATTATTATATATAAGCTAGTGTAAGACTAGAATAAGGGAGTTAGGAGACTGGAGTCTTAACGATGTATTAATTAAAATGTGATCAACCGTTCCTGTTGTTTCTCTGCTGCGCCGCCGTCCTGCAACCACTCCCCCCACCACTGGGCATACTTCAACAGTTCAATGACAGATACTCGGCCGGGTAACGTGATATGTTCTTGATTCCATTGATGCGTAGAATTATTGACTCGCGTGCTTACGTTGACTTAAAGCGGCAATGAAATGAAATCGCCGCGTTCAAGCAGTTGTCATTCTACTGCAATACATTAGCAGAATCTAGGCCCAGGGACTGTCACTTGCCACGTCCTGACAAATCACTTTCGCTTCATCGACATTCATTAGCCGTTGCATGCAGGCACGCCAGTTTCAGGTATATTTTACCTTGCCCTTTGCGAATACATCCCGTATTTGGTCGGTATGTCCATGGTGGGATGACGATCTGCGAAGGTCTGCAGGCAGATGCTGGATGCGGCAAGCTGAAGACAGGGCGCTATGGCGCTCATTAGGGGAGGGCTATGTCCAGCAGTGGACTAATATAGCCTGATAATGATGATGATGATGATGATGTCCATCTAGGGTGACCCTTACTGGCCCTTCCACTCACTAGATTTATTTATTTCATCAGTCTTTCTTCCTTTGTCTTGTCCAAACCAACGCCACATTCCTCAATTCTAGTCATTACATCCTTTAAGCCACAACGTCTTTTTAGTATTGTTTTTTCTTGAATGTTTCTGGTTCCCACGACACAGGGTATCCTAGTGTGGGGCCAGAAGCAATGTGTGTGCCTGTTTGTAAATGTTACGTTTTGTAGGTATGTAAGTTATTTATTTAAAATAAGTGAATGTTTTTAATTGAGTTGTAGGGTTTATCTTTTCTTAATTAACATTAATAGTTCAGAAACCATTGTCTCAGCGTCATCTATTTAATGTTCATATTACATACTTCTCTGTGTGAAGGTCTAAGGATGCAGTACGATACCTTCTCAACATCTTACTTACATCTATTTGTCAAATGTTTGCAATGTACTTGTACCTATCTGTTTCTTCACCTTTTTATAAAATAAAATAAAGGTAAGATAAGATAATCATTTATTAAATTACCACAACACATAAAGATATACATAGACAGGCATAGCATGTTAACAATAATATTCAGAATAAAATATAATAAAGAGATTTTCCTAAAATTACGATAGGCTGTGCATTATGTGCTATGGCAATATAAAAGGTGCCCGAACTCAGCATATGCTGCAGTTATTGCGAAGCAATGACCTGCAGCGCTGGTTTTCAGTCGGGACCTTCTCGTTATCATAAACGTTCTCTAATCAAAGTATTCTGTATTCTGTCATTAAATTTTCAAAGTATCATCACACATATTTTTCCTCTCCACGTGTCCAAGATAAATAATAAAAAAGGCAATTTAAAGCTTCATAGTGAGTTATCACGGGGCTATATTTTTTATTATTAATTTAGTTACCAATTCTAAGCAGGGACAAATTTCATTCAATAAACGTATTGGCAAAGTTTCGCTGCGATCTACCCTTGTATAATATGGGAATCACTTCGTGAGTGTCTTTCTTAAGGGGCTCCGGAGGTATCGGAGGTACAAAGGTATCTCGGACTTAGCTAGATGGACGTTTATACCAACACTGTAATCAACAATCAGAAATTTATTTCAACGTAAAGAATTTGCATTCTGCTTGTTGAATGTCAATGTACTTATAATGATAATGTTAGCCGCTGCCTTGAGGCAGAATGTAGTGGAGAAAAAGGCACCAAAAGAACTGCACTCTGACCATCCTTTCTCAAATCACCTTAAATCTAATACTTACAAAGCTTGGTACGAATGTCCATCTACCTAAGAAGGTCAAAATTTGAGACCCATGAGTGTAATCAATACTTGCAATGTCAAACATTATTTGATATTCTTAAACAAGTATGAAAACACCAATGCTGCGGCCAGACACACGGACGGCACCCGTTCACGAGCATAACGCAGGGGTCAGCCATCGCCAGTCTCAACCATATTAAAGGGAAATAGGCGACCCGGCACCGCGCCACCATGTATGTACAAAGTAGAAAAAGACAGCGAATTATGACCATTTTTCATGGTCAAAGTGGTCTCCATGGTTCCATGGTCACGGAAAAGATGGCCAAAATGGAGTTTTTTTCTCTCTGCTTTTTTCTCTAAATTTGAAGTAATTTGAAAAAAGATGGTCCGAGTGTAGTTTTTTTTCACTGCTTTTTTCTCTAAATTTGAGGTGATTTGAGAAAGGATGGTCAGAGTGGAGTGTTTTTTCGCTGCCTTTTTCTCCGCTACATTCGGCCCCAAGGCAGCGCCTAACTTTATAAAGTAGGTACAAGTAGGTCAACAACCAAAATGTAAATTCTTTGTGTGGTGCTCTGCCACAAAGCCACCACCTTACAATCTGATCATTTATATCTTAAAAGGATGTACGTCAAACGAACATAACGTACGTATGCCGTTATCAGCTATACGTGCCTTAGGTAATGTTAATATAGACATTGATTGTGGCTCTGCTGCGTATCATACTCTCTAGCAGGGCCACAAATAATATGTACTCAGGAAAGATAAACGTTCCTGTTTTGAATTAAAACTGATGCACGAGTAGTGTTTATTGCGTACGTGTTAAATAATATCATTGTCAGACAGCGGCGATTTTATTTATTTTACGTTTACCAAAATTTTCTTAGAAAGCGCCTGGTTATTATTGTTGGCATTTTTTTTTTTCTATAATATCGCGAGAACGAGAACTTTTTGTGACCAACCAACGAAACCAACGAAAATGAAAGTGAAATATGTATTGGTTGTTTAATGATAGTTTTTTGACGTACACATACACAATATTCTCAAACGTAACTGAAGCTACATAGTAAAGAATCAAAACCCTTTGACGACCTCTGTGGCCCAGTGGTTAGCGCATCTGCCTACCATGCGAGAGATCGCTGTTTTTAGTTCCCACGTTATAGGATATACTAGTGTGGGACCAGAAACAATGCGCGCGCCATTTATATAAATGTTTACGTTTATATTATTGACTACGGAACCTTAAAATCTTCTTTTCCTCTGTGGGGCTAGTGTTACCTCCCTTGGAGCCTCTTAAGGCGATGCCTCCTGGCGTATGACAGCTGTCTATTATTACGGTAACGAACGAGTGGTATCAGCGTGAGAGTGAAAGAGATGTCTTCGATCCAAAGTGGAAGTGTAAGGGCTGTCACTTAATGGCCTATTACTGGACTGTTGGAGATTGGATTTTGGAGACGGCGTGTTTTGTATAGTGGAATAAGCGAATTCTATAAAGACACTTGTAGCTTTTTATTATAAGATAGATAGATAAGATAATATAATTGTTTATTTGAACACAAATAAAATTAAATTTGTTTACAATATCATTTGCGCCCTGACTCCTGAACTAGGTGGGGACCTGTATCTTAGGAGCCAGTGCTGTCCCAAAAGGTATGATACAATGCTATCCTGTGGAAAATTATTCATTATAAAACAATCAAATTTCAAACACCTATACATTTTTCTACACTAAGATTAAGAAAGGAATTATTTTCAATAACACAATTAAAATTTGAAGATAATATTACATCTAATTAGGTTATTATTAATTAAAAACGAATTGTCATCAAACATTTTTTTATGAGCAGCATGAGTGTGTGTGTGTGTGTGTGTGTGTGTGTGTGAGGGTGTGTGTGTGTGTGTGTGTGGTATTGTAGTATGTGACTGTAAGTGTTTTAGTGTTTATCCCAGTACAAACAATGTGTTCTCTGTGAAAATATAATCTTTAGTAATGAGCCAGTCGAAAACTTTGCGCCTGCATTCATAGGAATTGAGATGGTAAATATCACAGATTTTGTTCAGTTTATTGTATAGAAAAGATACAAAGAAACTAGACACGCGACAGCGAGTCCAGCCAAGTTCGAGAAAAAGGAACTGGCGACGCAGCAGCCGTGTGTAATATTACAGGAACCACTTCGAGCTACTTTTGACCCCTTCACAACTATTTTACCTACGTATATGAAATTTGGCACATTATTAAAATCTATTAGCTTGCTTAGAATCCAAAATTTAATCGATGTTGCTCAAACAGTTGCTAAAAACCGGCATTTTTGTGACTGACTGACACTTATAGATCAAAAACCTAACCCACTTCTAGATGACCTAGAAACTTGATATTTGGCATCAACCTAGACTATTAGGCATATACAAAGGAAAAAATGTAAAAACTGAAAATTATTGATATTAAGATAAATCTTAAGCTTGAGTAACAATTTACATCTCTAGTGATCTTGTACCTAAAATTCATGATTTTCTACAGAGAACTTGGCAGCACCCATATAGATCTCAATTCTTTGGTCGCCGAAGTCGATAACAACGTCTGGTCTTAAGATTGAACTTGGCTCTTATTCACATTTATGTTTTTGATGGGATAAGATATTATGGCAACCAGATGGCGTAACAGTCACTCGCTTATTGTTTCCTTGTCCATACATACAAACATACATACATAAGCTCATGTCTGTATCCCAGAGGGGTAGGCAGAGACTAGGGACTGTCACTTCCCACGATCCTGACAGATCACTTTCGCTTCATCGACATTAATCAGTCGTTGCAGGCCGGCACGCCGGTTTCGGGTTCCTTTTATCTTGCCCTTTGCTAATACGTCCCCTAATTGGGCAAAGTATGTCCGCCAGGGGCGTCCCTTACCGGCCCTTCCACTCACATTCGCTCGATATATTTGTTTCATCAATCTTTCTTCCTTGATCCTCTCCACATGTCCAAACCAACGCAACATTCCTTTCTCAATTTCGCTACATCCTCTTTCAGTCAATAGCGTTATTTAATCAAACTATTCCGTTAAAGTAACGCCATACATATTTTTCAAGGACCGCATTTCTCCTTTCTGTTGCATTAATCCCACTTTCGCGATTCTTCTTAAGTCTCGCTACCATACATCAGTGTAGGGACCAGCACACCATTTTGTTAATCTTGCAAATCTTGCAATCTTGTGTGTTGTTAAACAGTATATTAATATTAAATGTATTCAGAGGAGATTTCAATTAATATTAATATTGTGTCTAGTGTTCAATACACCAAAGGGTAATATTTTTAAGTTTGAAAGTTTGTAAATAAACTGTTAACAATTAAACTACTAACTATTTTGAAAAGAATAAAATGTGGAGGACCACCAATTTGGATCCTCCACCAATCCGGACTTGGCCCCCGTGGTGGAGTATGGCCTATTCCTCCGGGAAGAGATCTGTGCCCCTCGGTGGGGACATAATGGGTTGATGATGAAAAAATGTGGAGTTTCTTTTTTAATTTCTTCTCTACGTAATCTATTAATTGTGAAACTAACAACTTTGACGTTCATAAAATAAATATTTTGTTTGTATTTAGAATAAAAACATTTGAATTTGAATTTGCACTTTTGGAGAGGTTTTGGTTGTTTTGCCAATCATACAACTAGAAAGCAAAGTTGTTAGTAGATACGTTCCGGAATCCGAACTCACGACCTCTCAAATGTCAGGCCAGCGTTGCTTTACCTCATTAAAGTCTTGCTTAGATAGGCTTCATGTTTTATGCCGAAATAAACTTCATAGCCTTCACCACTTCCCACCGCCCCGATCTAACTATCTCCACATATCGAGTTCACCAACATACCCGTGCATTTTACATACACCATATCTCTTCGTAATAGAGTCTATAATCCCGACAACAGCTTCGCCGTATAACTCTGTCGAAACCGCCCGCCAGCTGCACTATTTGGCGTTAGATGTAACACAAACTAATTGCATTGCTTAATTCTAGTGGAGTATGACAAAAGAGCCCAACTTCATTTAAGTAATGGGCTATTAATTTAGTTGGTGTAGCGGGTGATAACGTTGCAAGGAAGGACGTTTTTTTGTTATATAGCCCGGTTCCCGTCACCATGACAGCAAATACTTTTAAGCATAAGTTTCCACCAATCTGGACTCTCCACCAATCCGGACTTCTCCACCAATCCGGACTAGGCCCCCGTGGTGGAGTATGGCCTGTACCTTCCTCAGGGAAGAGACTCGTGCCCCTCGGTGGGGGCGTAATAGGTTGATGATGATAGGTGGTGTAGAGCATAGTAAGAATCGCTCGTAGCCCTGGAAGCCTGAGCGATCTTAAGCGATCACGAAGGTTAAGCAACATAGGGCGCGTTCAGTGCATGGATGGGTGAACGTTCTATGAGTAACGCTACTGCATTTTTCTTAACGAAATTCTCAATTCAGAAATCGGCCCTAACTGACTGTCAGCGTTAGAGAAACCGGGGTAAGTCTTGCCTGCAGCCATTTAACTACATAAAAATAAGAATATTTTTTTTGACGTTAATTCTGCCTTCGTAAGGAAGAACGCAGTAATAGCCATTACTGCGTTTTTACCTTGGATGCAAAATTAAGCTCCCTGGTGGTACATCTATAGGTGAAAAAATAATGTTGGCTGTAGGTCTACTAGAAACCTGAAATTTCAGTAAGAAAATATGCAGTTATCTCATGAAATTATATGTTTGTGATATGTT
Source organism: Yponomeuta plumbellus (assembly GCA_947310845.1). NCBI lineage: Eukaryota > Metazoa > Arthropoda > Insecta > Lepidoptera > Yponomeutidae > Yponomeuta > Yponomeuta plumbellus. The sequence continues at coordinate 3,942,892 of OX371203.1, forward strand.
TTTCGCTATTTACTCAAAACTGCGTTTTTACGATTACTGCGTTCCTCCTTACGAGGGCAGAATTGTCGGCAGCCATGACTTTTTACAGAGTAACGGGCACATAGCGCGTATAGAAAACCTCTGTGTGTGAACGTACTACCGTCAATATAGTGAAAATATACCAATATACCGACCTAGGTGCCTGGTCCCAAAGGACAGAAGAGACGTAAATATTGCCGATCGCGACCCCAACTTTCAATTCAGTTTCGTGTAAATCCCTGAGTCAGCCGCATCATATTTCTATCCCTTAAAGAAAGGTTAGACTTAAGACCAACGTACACTGAGATTAGAGAATTACCCTTTAAGCAAAATGTGGTGAAAAAAGGTGCTCAGAGTGGAGATTTATTTTTTCGCTGTCTTTTCTCCACTCCATCTCCACCCGAAGACAGCGGATCACATTTTACACATTGGCATTCAACAACTACTCGTTAGATCGCTCAATTCACCGATTCAAATTACCTACCAAGCGTGCCCGAATTGGCAACTAAAGCCTGAGGTTTGTGGAGGAACACTTCGTATAGGTACTCAGGTTACCTCACGATGTTTTCCTTCCCACTAGCGAGTGGTATTGCTACAACCATCACAGGTGTACGTAATTTTGAAAACCCATCATTGCTACATGTCGGTAATCAAACCCACGACAAAAAATCGCAGAACATACATGCTATGATACCGATGATTCGGATACCCCTAGGGGTGCTCTATCTCTGGACTTCCGCTTGACACTATTTTTTTGGGGCTCTTCCACGTAGTCAAACTATTTTGTCAAACTGATTTGACCATGGGACACCCGGTATATACATACTTATTATGGCAATGGTAATAAAAGGTTATCACTAACGAGCCCAGGAAACTCAGCGGATGGTGAAATAAGAATACTTCGTTGGGTGTTTAGATTTCTTTTATTGATAAAAAGTAGAGGCACCTGATGCAAAAGGTGGTACATTTTTAATATTGAACTTAACACAAGCCCTATCAGAAAACTAAGTACCTACGTAAAAAAAATAACACGCTACACTACGATTGTGCCTCGTTGAAGATAAGGTTTTAAAGTACAGAAACTTCATGATTTGATGATAACGTACATACTGAATTTAACTTGGACTTGTTCACTAATTCACTTCAAATAAGTAATAAAAGTATGTAATAAAACTAAGGCACTGGGCGTGCTGCCTCTTCAAGGACTGGAGATCGAAGTTACCCTGGCTGGCGATGCCATGACAAATAAAGTAAACTACGAACAAAAGATGAATAATTTGAATTTGAAAACGGAATCGACAGATTTAAAAGTAGGTAAATAGCCTAAACATAAAAGGTAACCTAAGAAACAAGTTTGTAGACGAAGTATCACAACCTCGTTACAAGGTTATATGGTAGGTAATCGTTGTCCACTAGAGCAACGAGACAGTCAACTGAAGAACCACTAAGAATACCTATTAAGCCCTACAAACAATCAAACAACTGTCGACACTATACAAAACTAAACACTACACTAAACAACTATAGATTATCGGCCTTCAGTAAACTATAAAGAGCTGAAGATCCAAGCTCAGCCCCGAAACTCAATGTGAGTCGTTCCTAAGCGTCCTTAGTTGTGGAGAATTTGGTTTCACGTAATACGGACGCGGAAGGAAACCGAGAAGGCTTTACTTTATATGCATAATATTGTATTGGAAGTTGGGTCGCGGTGCAACTCGCGAGTGTAATGTTCACACAAGCGCTATTTCTGAAGTGTTTGTCGTCATTCTTCTTAGCGTGTCGATGGCAAAACAATTTTCATCTGTTTTTCACTTGGTCCTCCTGAGTGCAGGTGTTAGGGCACGCAGGGGACCATGAGAGATGGTCCATCGTCTGGGAAGTACCGCACAAATAGTTCAAATTATCGCTGACGGAATCCGCCCTGGACACTGATTACCCCCACCTGGACATTACCTTACTTTGATTCGTTATCCTTACTTTCACGTCATTGTCCAAACCCGAATAGCTCTTGTTTTAACGTCAGCAAGCGCTGTTATTCAATTTGATGGGTATGCATTGGACGATGGTAGCGCTGGAATAGAACGCCAACCTCGCATCCGAGAGGCCGTGGATTTGAATCCACGGCATGTAGCAGTGACTTTGTGTTGTATGTGCCACTCTGTCCAGGAAAACCTTGTGAGGAAACCTGAGCCTAGATTCTGCTAATGCATTGTAGCACAATAACATTTGCCTGAACGCGTCGATTTCATTTCATTGCAGCTTCGTCAACGCGCCCACGCGTATGGATAATTCTAGGCGTCAAGGGATTTGAAAATCATGTCACGTGACCCGGTCATGTTGCTGACATTGAACTATAATGCACTTACAGAATCGAGGCCCTGATATCTAAAGTATTCACAAGCCTCAACACTTGAAATCGCCAATCCGCAGTGGGCACGCGTGGAAATTTAGCCCATACTCTCTCTGAGAGGCCTCCGAGACAGCTGTTAACAGTAATATAACAGATTCTTGCTTTACGAGAAATCGGAGGTTAACGTGGTAGTGTGTGAAGTGGATGTAAATGCGCACTTACCTGTTTGCACCTACGCACATTCGAGCAGTATCGGAATCAAATTGTTGATCGGCAAATTTTGCGTTCAAATATACAGGGATCACAATCCACGATAGCATCAATTTACTTTCAGGGCCGAGTTTCGTAAAACTAGAAATCGTAGTTTATTATGACAATTCGAGGGATACATATGATTGTTTGTTGATTGATCAAGCCATTATGTCCCCACCACCGAGGGGCACGGGTCTCTTCCCTGAGGAAGGTATAGGCCATACTCCACCACGGGGGCCAAGTCCGGATTGGTGGAGGCTTGTAAGACTAGTAGCTGGTCTTACTGTCAGAAGTTTTCAAGCCGCCCTAAGGCCTCTGACTTTGCTTAACGACTGCCATCTATCGACGGTAGCCGGCACCAACTGCTTAACGTGCCTTGCGAAGCACGGAACCGCTCGGAAAAATACCACTAGCGTTAGTCATGGACTGTCACCCATCCATGCACTGAACGCATTCTATGTTGCGTAACTCAGACGGCCGCCGGGGCTACGAGTGATTCTTAATATACAATCTCAAACTCTCAATATATTTACCACTTTCAGTAAACGAGGGCTTAGTACATAAATTACCAATTTTATTCTCATATCTTCGGTTCAAAGCTAAAATGCATTAAAACAACAAGACTAGCATTGCAAATTTATTTTTATTAAAAATTCAAAACCTAATCCAATCAAATTAGTTATTATCATTATGCTTAAATAGTATAAAACTACACTAGAAAACTTTCTTTACAAACAGATATTTTATACCTATTTTTACACATTTATCAAACTAAACATCTACCCTGTAGGTACAAATAAACCGGCATAAAAGTTAAGCTGAGCGCAACTTTACAATAGAAAAAAAAAACTGTAGTAAAAAAAATATTGCAACCATAAGACTAACTAGGAAAATTAGAATTATCATTATCGATCCTGTAGAGCAAAGCAAAATGCTTACATCTAACTCTTAAATTAATTTCACTATTCTTTACACCATATTTATTATTTGGATGACAGTGTTTTTAAAACAATAACTCTACTATTAAATTATTAGCATTTGGTTATGCGGTAATAAGGAGTCATTCCTAGGCCTCGTAAAATTTTACTTACGACTAGATCATGAGAAATGATGCGGCGTTTCTTCGTGGTCACACTAATTTGTCATATCAGTATGACTACGAGGATATACATGTCCTCCTGGTCATACTGTAACACGGTATTTTTAGAAAAAGGTATTTCCTTCCTCCTGTATAATATCCTCCTCTACAGGATGTTCAGAAAAGTGAGTATGACAAGGAGGACATGTATATCCTCGTAGTCATACTGATATGACAAATTAGTATGACCACGAGGAAACGCCGAAATTATGTAGGCAGCTAAAGAGGAACGGTCTAAGCATTGACCTCAGGTACCTAAAGAACAAAGATGTCGGGTAAAGTTAGGTTAGGTCATGTTATGCTGTTGTAATGTAGCCAGATGGTTAAATTAGCAAGTTTGGTTAAGTCACATTTTTAGCAAACATTTTGTTTCCCACTGAGGTAAAATGTCTGCCGTAAGAGAGCAGACATAAGGACAAAATTACGAGTCAATGGGTTGCACAGAATCTACAGCGACTTGGCAGATTGCAGCGGAAATGGCGGTACTATTGGAATCATATGTTTATTTGCCATGGGTTGGAAAGATTGTAGAGAAAAGGCATTTTTTTATTTAAAAAAATATACCTATACTCTGATATTTTTTATTCCTTAGAATTCTGACATTTCATAAGTGTTGCTACTGAAAAAGTTCTCCACCGAAAAAGGGACAAATTTGACCCATTTGAGGGCAATAAAAAATTAAATGCTACTTATTTTTTATGTTTTACCAACAAAAAGGTTAATCTAAATATTTACTTTCTCAAGTGACCTAATACAAAAATAACAAATATTTTAATATCACGAACAATATATCGAATTAACTTTAATTACTTTATTTTATTTTTTAGCTGGCATCACTGCCTACGAATTCAAGGTTTCGTAAATCTTTTTAGAAAAGTGAAGTATGCCGCTGTTAGCTATCTTAATAATTCATGTCAGCGATGATGATGATGATGATGATGAAGATATTAGTATTAATGCTGATTAGATATTTTAATAAAAAAATATGTTTTCTTTACTTGTACTTTTTTACTGTTTATGTGGTGAAAAGGGGCACAATTGTCACTCGCCTTAAATTCTCTTTTAATTTGGAGCTCCACACTTTATAAAATGAATACATTCACTAACAAATTAAATGTGTAGACTCAAATGTTCACACTCGTATTGAAATTGAAAAATGTGCCCGGCCAAAAAAGGTTTCTAATCTCTGACATGTCAAAAAATTATAACTGTCAAAATTCTACGGAATAAAAAATCAGACTTTATCTACCTTTTTATGCCTATTTTCTCCAACATCTCCGGCCAATGGTATTTTAAACCGGTAGTTAAAAACTGAAAAATCAGTGGAATTATTTTAAGTAACACCTTATTGCTGATCTTTAAGAATTGTCAGTTTCTTTTATTTAACCATCTGGCTGAAGGAGTTCTTTTTAATTATTTTAGTTTAACGGCGACATTGAATTAAATGCATGCCTACTATTCTTCAGCAACTTATCCTTGAGCATCAACTTTGGAAACATTACTACCTGCATATGTAGTACGATTATGTGAGTCACGCCTTTTGTTTCGCCAAAATGTCAGAATTTGACAGTTAATGTACTGGAAAATCGCGAGTTTTGACGTTATGATGCGCGACTCGCGTCGTCGGCTGGTTTATAATAAAAAATATTCTATTTATTTATTTTTCTTATGGACATACATAAGACCTATATTCCCTTTTTAATAAATGCTTTTCTTGATTTTCTTTTAATTAATTATGGCAATTATTTAATACAAAAAATCTACGTAGGTAGGTGTATCAACAGCTACCTCTACTATGTTATAATCACTACATTATGAATTCTTAAAAAGTGCAAACAAAAACTTTGAGCAAACAAAAATTACATTTCATGATGACTATTTCGACTTAATAACTAATAGTTATAGACTAATGTTAATTTTTGGTAATTATTATTTTTGGAGAATGCAGGTAATATCATTGTATAATATCACAGGTTATTCTAGTTTATGTAGAACTAGCTTTTGCCCGCAGCTTCGTCTGCATGGAATGAGTAATGTCCTGGATGAAAATTATCCTATGTCCTTCATCAGGACTAAAACTATCTCCATACCAAACGTCATCAAATTCAGTCGTTATTGAGTGATTGAGTAACAACCATCCAAACATCTTCACCAACTTTCACATTAATTTGTAATTGGACGTAGTTCAGCAAAAATGCTCCAACCCACACAAAGTGAGTTTTGAGATATTGAGATTTTAGGTTTAAGCTGACTTACGCTCTCTAAACATGTGGGTTTTATTTTATTTTATTTGGGATAACAAACAGTTATATACTATGAGTAATTACAAAATAGTCAAAAGTAATACTAAATATATCACCCACGACATTATCCTCGGCTTACTTTACAGTGTTGCTTGTGCTAAATAAAAGAAGAGAAAACAACTAAACTAAAACTGAGTACACCACACACAAATTCATGTAAGAAAGTAGTACGGAAAAATCAAATAACAAACCAATTTACGCGTTCATCAGGGTACGAATAATTTTCTTTTTAAAAGAATACCTACTTTGATTCATAAAAAATATCCACATGGGTTTGACTACCAAGTGCCATAACTTTGCACATACTTATCAGATCGCTATGAAAGTCTTTGATTCTTAAAATATAGAGCATAGTGATCATTTTGGTATCATCATCATCATCAACCCATTATGTCCCCACCGAGGAGCACGGGTCTCTTCCATAAGGAAGGTATAGGCCATACTCCACCACGGGGGCCAAGTCCGGATTGGTGGAGGCTTGTAAGACTAGTGGCTGGTCTTAGTGTCAGAAGTTTTCAAGCCGCCCTAAGGCCTCTGACTTGGCTTAACGACTGCCATCTATCGACGGCAGCCGGCACCAACAGCTTAACGTGCCTTGCGAAGCACGGAATCGCTCGGAAAAATGCCACTAGCGTTAGTCATAGACGGTGACCCATCCATGGACTGAACGCGCCGTATGTTGCTTTACCTTAGTGATCGTTTAAGATCACTCAGGCAGCCCAGGCTACGAGGTATATTCAACTCAAAAACGACCATGTGGGTTGGAACCTTTTTGCTAAACTACTTCCAGTTTAAGTAGGAATTAGGATAATCGCCAAGGGATACTCTATTAATCACGTGAGACTCGAAAGGAGGGAGAAAACATACATACACAGATACATAAGCTCACGCCTGTGTCCCAGGGAGGTAGGCAGTCAATCATTTTAATTCAATCATTTCTGAACGTAAAATTTCTAAATACGTGACATCACACTAGGGACTCAAATGTGACCAGCTGTGACAAAGACGGGAGGGGTCAAAAAATCGTGGAATGCGTGTGACGTAATTTATGGATGATCCCTTTGAGAACTGTGATAAATTACAAATATTACTCTGTTGAAAAATGTTCAAATGTTCTACATTTTTTATTCGCATCTAAGTTATACCCACCTACATATACCCAGCAGTGGGCAGCGGTGGGCTGATGATGATGATGATGATGATGAAGTTATTCACCTGAGGGATAGGGCATAGCTAGTAACTCTCACATACATTTTCCCCGTACTAAAGTTGTTCATATCGACGAGAACAACTTACCTAAATCGCGTATTTGACACACTGACCGACGGTTTCTAAATTGAGAATTTCACAATGTAAATACTTATATAGTACATAGCGTTCTGTCTTTTTAGTGGTTTGGATTATAGATAGGTTCTTAAGTTTTTAAGACTACTGTTCCGTCTAGCAACCTTCTCGGAAAATATTATGTGTCCGGAATAAAATTAATAATGAAATGGCGGCATTTGAAAATTAAATTACGTAAATTTTAGAGACATTTATATTTTTTTAACCTGATATTTTAGGTATTTAGAGGATAACAATTTAACAAGTCAAAAGCATATTATTCATTATCTAATTGATGTGTCACGGTCACTTTTCAATTAACAAAGATAAAAAAAAAAAATTTATTTTTTCTTTATTAATTTAAATGGGTTTGGTGCACAAGTGACCATGTCACCCTCGTTTTTGCTATTCTAAACTTATCGATTTATTGATTGACGCTAATCAAGCTCGCAACCCAAAATTAACCATCTTGTACACCATTCTAGGTTCTTCCGAACACGGAAAAGCTAGAATGATGTAACAACCACCTACCACATTATATAGTATTCATAACTTTACAGCAACGAGCCGTTTTTAAGCTCATCAAAAATGTATTTGGCGTTATTAGCTTTTGGAAATACAGATTAATGAAATTGGAGAACCAACCTACTTAGTAATAATATTAATGAACTAGTTATCCTGAGTTAATTTACCTATAGTTTGCAGAAAGCGATCTGATTCAAAAGATAACAAATCTCTTAACGAACTTCTCAGTACTAGAGGTTGGCACTGGTTTAATTTGTATTTCAAAAACCTCATCGAATATTAGAGTATGCCAGCAAGAAGGATGCCAGACGGAAAATCAGTCTTAGAGCCATCGCAAACAGGGCGACTTGTCGCCGCGTCAAGTCGCAGCGACAGACTCGACGTTGTCATTTGCTTCTGGCGTCTTGTCGTCGCGACTCCGCGACTCTGACGCCAAGTGTGCGGAGATTCGATTCGCAGCCTTCTGTTAAACATGTGAACCTGAGCCATCGCAAACAGGCCGACATGTCGACATGGCTGTGGCTAGTGTGGGGTCACCAGTGTAAGCATCGTCTCACCAATTTTATTTGCATTATTAACTTTATTCCGAATACACTTATTTGACTTTTTTTCGGAAGAGTCCGACCAGGGCATCGATTCTGTTAATGCATCGTAGTACGATAACAATGGAATGAACATGGCGATTTAGTTTCCTTGCCGCTTCAAGTCTACGCGCGCACTCAAATCAAGGAATCTAGGCGTTAATGGTATGAAAAAGCACGTCTCGTGACCCGACCGTGTTGTTGTTGTTGTTGTTACACTTTATTGCACAAAAGAAAATGCATAATATGACAATATATCTGTCATCAAACTACAATGCACTAACAGAATGGTCAGATCAGCTCAGCTCAGATGGTCCGTATAGCAGAACGTCTTTATATCAAATCGTCAAATTATCAAAGTGACTAGACACTTATGCACAAAAATAAAAATTATATGTGCATACAGCCTCCTGCTGCCTTGCATTGAATGGTCTATTTACTTTTATCATATCACTAGCTGTGCCCCGCGGTGTTACCCGCGGTTTGTTTGGGAAAATAAATTGTGTATTAACAGTACACATTTTTTTTTAAAGTTATGTACATTATTCCTCGTACATTATCCGCGAATTCATTTTCATCGATTTTCCAATGGGAATAAGATATTTTCCCGCAGTGAAATGTAGCCTATTTTATTAAAATCGCTTCAGCCGTTTAGACGTGAAGAAGTAACAAACTCAATACACTCTCACAAACTTTCGCCTTTATAATATTAGTGTGATATATTTTTTATAGTGACACTTATTGTCAAAAATGCTAATTAGTTTTAGTTCAAAAATTGTATTTGCCTTTTTGCACGATACGAGTATCATTTATCGTCCCTCGGAATCAATTATTTACCAGAACATTTCCAAAATATGATTTTATGAGTTAAGTGTGCAGAAAGGTACAAATCAAATAATTTTTTTATTCGTCACAAAAAGACTAATTCCTGTAGAATGTGAAACAAGAAACAATGATTTTTTTTATGACAATTTTCGAAATCTTTAAATGTCAATTACTTAAAACGGAATATTTTGAAATGTGCCATTAATGCTTCCGACCGACGATAATATATATTCCACATGATAGTAAATTTTATACGATTCAAATTCAATTTTCATTTTACTTGTAGGTAAATCCCAATTCAGAAACCGACCTGCCAACATAATAAAACCTGACACTTACGGCCGATATCAGAATTGAGAATTTCGCTAATTAACTACTTAACTCTAGTGCTGTCTCGCCAAATTTCTCAGAGAAGAGCGTGACAGAACGTTACTTAAGTATTTAACTAAAGTCTGTTTTATAGTTCAATGCAAAAAAATAAAACAGTCACGTTGCATTCTCAATACAATCCTATGTCTGAATGTTGCTAGTACGCAAAAACCAAATTACCCCATTTTACTTCCAAGTAAAAATTGTTTATGCTACGTAGGTGCTTTTTTTTAGACTTTGCTCTATGAGGAATTATACTTTAATGTCTTTTATGTGATAAGGATTTTGGTGACACGAGTTTTCTATTCACGGTAAAAAAAATCTACCGAGTAAACATATATATTTTATAACGGTAACACCGCGTCGTTTTTGTTTGCATTGAATTGAAAAACGGACTTTGCTTACGTGAAATTCTCAATTCAAAAATCGGCCCTAATTCCCACTGCGCCGTTCAAATTGATTCCTTTCACTTATCAACAAGCATTTAAATGCTGAACTGTTTCCATACAGCCAATCACATCAATCAATTATCATCCATCGTCTCATTTTGCACGGGCAGTATTACCGAGGAATTCCTTTTCGCCTCGACTGTGAACGTTCGGCTGATGCCGTAAGGTCGAAGATGGTACAACAGATAGTCCAAGACGTACATCTGTTGTGGAGGCACGTAGTGGAATGTTATTGCGTAGTCTGAACAGCAGTCGAGACCCTGCAACGAAGAAGTAGTATTTCGATTAACCAGTAGAGATTTATGTTATATCGCACCCCTAGATGAAAACCGCACTAAGTCGAAATAATACGTGAAAATTTAGTTAGCTACTTTTTCGACTTACTGATCTTATACCGGACCGGACAATATAACTCCCATAACGATACCTTCAACTTGAAGGAGACGTTATGGGAGTTATACTGTTCGGTCCGGTATAAGGTCAGGAAGTCGAAAAAGTAGCTAACTAAATTTTAGTTTACATGTTTGTGGTTGTGACCAGGGACTACCACTTGGCACGATCCTGATAAATTACCTCCGCTGCATCGACATTCATTTTCGGGTACTTTTTATCTTCATCATCAACCCATCATGTCCCCACCGAGGGGCACGGGTCTCTTCCCTGCGGAAGGTATAGGCCATACTCCACCACGGGGGCCAAGTCCGGATTGGTGGAGGCTTGAAAGACTAGTGGCTGGTCTTACTGTCAGAAGTTTTCAAGCCGCCCTACTTGGCTCACCTAACGACTACCATCTATCGACAGCAGCCGGCACCAACTGTTTAACGTACCTTGCGAAGCACGGAACCGCTCGGAAAAATGCCACTAGCGTTAGTCATAGACGGTCACACATCCATGCACTGAACGCGCCCAATGTTGCTTAACCTACGTGATCGTTTAAGATCACTCAGGCAGCCGGGGCTACGAGCGGTTCTTTTTATCTTGCTCTTTGCTAATACATCCCCTATTTGGTGTCTGCCTGGGGCGTCCCCCATCGGCCCTTATCTTTAGGAATTTTATTGTGAAATTGTACACAATGTGCCATAAAGAATGTATGTATTGATGACCTCTATCATAGGTCCCGAGTTCGGACCCCGGCTGGGACAAAGAAAAACCCCAGGTCTTGGATGTTTTCCGTGTGGATTTTCTGGTCTTCTGGAGGCGTCCCCCGGGTGGCGGATAGGGGAACGCCCTCCAGATATGGGGGGTACCGGCTTCGGCCGGCGCGGACCAAAACCAGAGGGAGGGGGACCAGTGGCTTGCGCTGCTGGATGTCCCGCGGGGTCCACCATGGGCCCCGCACCCGTAACCCCACACTGAGTGGGGCCGGGGGCCTTCGGGCCGCGAGGAGACAACCTCTATAAAAAACACACGGTGGGGGCCCTCCTCTATGTCCCTCTGTTCAGCAGAGGGCATAGAGGAGGTTGAGGGAGGGTCATAGACGGCAGGTTGGGGGACCTGCCGTCCGACATCGCGACGGGAGAAGGGGGTGGGGGGCCCATGCCCCTTCTCCAGAGAGGGTGGGCCCGAGCGAGCGAGATCCGGCGGCGCCCCATTGCCCCGAGCGACAGGACGGCCTCCGGGGTGTTTTAGGAGGTATGCCTCTCCTATTATTAGGAGAGGAGAGTCCGACACACGGCCGTCGCCCTCCCCCAAGGCCGGTGGTTATGGTGCACAAAGCATTTCACCCCGTTAACAAAAAAAAAAAGGTCTTGGATGTTTACATTTCTGTGATGTCGCTGTTTCTGGTTCCCACGACAAAGGGTATCCTAGTATCCTAGTGTGGGGTAGACTCTCACCTCATCGGTGGGGTAGTAGATGTACTGCCAATACCAGAAGCTCTTGTCCTGAGTGGGGAACAGGTGGTGTTCAACTTGGAAGGGGAAGAACCGGCCACGATTGAGGGCGTCGCGGGAATCCATCGCCTTCACGCCGATCTTGTCCAGGCATATACCTGGCGAGTAAGACATTTGTAAAACTACCATATTTGACAGTGTGGAAAAAAAACAGTATTATTTATACGTATCCGCATAAATTATGTGTCTTAAAACTGCTTTAAGGCATTTGAACTAAAAAAAACAATTGTCATTTGTAAAAACGCACAAGATAAAATTTTATAATTTGTATCAGCCGCCATTGTATCGAAAACGGCCTGGATTGGCCGATTCTGTGATGACTGTGACGTCACATGGCAGTAAAAATGGCGTCTGTCAATCAGTCTTTCTTACGTTTATTGGTTGGTTTACCGGGAAGTGACGTCATAATTCCTGTGCGACGCCATATTGCCTAAGATAGCAAACAGCCAACAACAGGGTTGATGGTGAGACACTCGAACGCTTACCCATCTCGGCATCTTCGGCTCCGTGGTCGCTCGCCTTACAGAGATGCGGATTCGGCAAGCCACGGTTCACGAACCGCTCCAGCGCGTTTTGACTCAGAACATAACCGGCGCCACCGCTCATATAGCCCTGGTGACGCGAGAATCATGTAAACGTCAACCATCCAATCTGCCGTCATAAGAGCAAAAGACGCCCCGCAACTACAGTCTGTTTTTTCATTCAATGCAAAAAATATATATTGTCACGTTGACATCTCCATACAATTCTTAGGCTGTCAATGTCTGAATGTTGCTAGTACGTAAAAACCAAATAGCCCCATTTTACTTCCAAGTAAAATTGTTAATGCTACGCAGGTGTTTTTTTTAGACTTTGCTCTTACGAGTAATTCAATTTTAATGTCTTTGATGCGATAAGGATTTTGGTCACACGAGTCTTCTATTCACGGTAAAAAAAATCTACCGAGTTAACCTATAGCTTTTATAGCGGTAACACTACGTCATTTTTTTTTGCATTGAATTAAAAAACGAACTGTAACATTTTTGCCGAGATTGATATATTCGGAACGAGGAAAAATAAGACGTATTTTTCTGTGTTTTATTTTTATTTTGATAGGAGCATTTTCTGCGAAGTTAGAGTTAACAAAAAGACGCATTGACAACGTATTTTGTTGGTTTGTTAAGTTAAAAAGGCGTTTTAGACTTGAACTAAGTTTATCTTACGTATTTGGTCATTTACTTCTGCAATACGATAGAAAAATAAATGAAGTTACTAAAGTAAAATGACGCTTAAAACGCAATTCACAATTGCTTACTTAAAACTTAAAATCTAATTTCTCAGTTTCGACCTGATGTCAAATGCGTCTTTTACCTTATGACGGCAGTAATAGACTATCAAGCCATAGGGTTTAGCAGAGGGCTGGGTCTGTTTCATAGAACTATAATAGGCAGATTCCCAAAAAAAATTGGTTGTTTTGTTTCGGAATCTGGGTAATTTTGAGAGCCCATCTTTCGATTCGGGCTGCTTTTGGTCATTTCAAAGCAAAAAAGAAGAATCTGGAGTGCAATTACGTAAGACTCCACTGTATGGAGATGTCTGATTTAGCCCTTTTCCTTTTCCCGGTATGTCACACCACCTTATGTCACACTGTTACATTCTGCTACTTTTTTCCCAATCTCAATTCTCAATCTCATACTTCTACTCCGAACTGACATTACATTTTTATTTTGACTCTTTCGAGTTGTCTAAATGCTTAACCCGATACAGTGGAAAGTTACGTAATATACGGGCGGACGGACTCTTCCGAAGAAAATTCAAGTAAATGTACCCGGAATAAAGTTAATAAGAACAATCAGAGTCAACGAAACCGGAAGTGCGTCACGTGCACGGATAACGTCATCAACTCACATGGCTCGATACCAAGTATTAAAAAAACTAAAATTTGTGGAAACGTAAAAGATTTTAAGAATAAATATTTATTTTTTACGCAATACACCAAGATATTGTGAATATCTTGACGTTTTTAATAAAAAATATTAAAATTACTTTTTTGCGTGTAAAACGTTGTTTGGAAGGTCTAATTAGTCGGACAATTATGAACTGAGAAAAATAGTACATACTAATAGTAAAGTTAACGTGTACAATTTTTTATAACAATGGTTTTTAACAATTGTTCTATTGGAGGTCAAAACGCTACTGATCAATAAAGTACCTATTATCTATATTACCTACAGTACCTATTATCGACCTTATTCCTTTAAAATGAAGTATAATTTGTGACGGTTGTTAATATTGAGGACAAGGCCAATTACAATTTACAAAACATAATTATATTATTAATCAGCCTAGAATACTGTTGGGGAGTGGACAGTATTTTGAAAAGGGGTGAAATTGGTAAAATAAAATATAATAATAGAATACGAGATCAAAATGGGTGAAGATGAGGTGACAATCAGAATATTACAATAATGAGTGACATGAGTTAAAAGTCAAAAGCCAAAAATATAAAAACACAAAAATATGGTTCCAAGGTCTTCAACAAAGACGGTGGAGAGACGATCTCGATCGACATCTGCCGGAGTGGTCTGAGGTGGCCCAGGACCGAAAACTATGGACTGAACTTTTGAACTGAAGCCTTTGCCCAGCAATGGGACACGATAAAAGAGGCTACGTAAAAAAAACAGCCTTTTTTCCATAGACACCGAGGATGATACCAACCTGCTTGCTGAACATTTTAAAACGGCATCCAAAATATATAGGGTCGCTGCTGCTGTAATTTGACAGCATATAGCGCAGGTTTTCGAGGATCACGTATCTGAAAGGAAAAGAGTAATGAAGACTATACATACATAAACTCACGCCTGTATTCCAGACGGGTAGGTAGAGACCAGGTCCAACAGACGCTCAAACCACATTTATCAAAAGTGTACTTCTACTCAGTAAAAGTATTTATTTCTATGAGCCTATGCGCACACTAGGCGACACGCGACAGCGACAGTTCGGCGACTAGACGCGACGACAGGCTACGGCCGTCAATTTTCATATATTTTCTTCGAATCTCCGCACACTTGGCGTCAGAGTCGCGAAGTCGCGACGACAAGACGCCAGAAGCAATTGACAACGTCGCGTCTGACGCGGCGACTAGACGCGGCGACAAGTCGCCCCGTTTGCGATGGCTCAGGTTCACATGTTTAACATAATACTGAGGATCCCACACTAGGCGGACCTGTATCGTGGGATAAAGTATACTTGTATGGAATCAGGCGTTACTTTGCGGAAGTTCATAATAGCATTAAAATGTGAAAATTACTTTGCTAAATTCCGTCAAAATCCCACAAGCACCATGCGGTGTTAATGCACCGCCCTCCCTCCCACTTTTTCAAGCAGAAGCAAGACACGAACGCACCACCACCGACACCAATACTTGTGTGAGAAAATGCAGAAATCGCATGGTGCTTGTGGGATTTTGGCGGAATTTAGAAAAGTAATTTTCACATTTTAATGGTAAAGTATAATTACTTTACTCTCTAGTATCATCATCATCATCAACCCATTATGTCCCCACCGAAGGGTACGGGTCTCTTCCCTGAGGAAGGTATAGGCCATACTCCATCAAGGGAGCCAAGTCCGGATTGGTGGAGGCTTGTAAGACTAGTGGCTAGTCTTACTGTCAGAAGTTCTCAAGCCGCCCAAAGGCCTCTGATCTCATCTATCGACGGCAGCCGGCACCAACTGCTTAACGTGCCTTGCGAAGCTCGGAACCGCTCGGAAAAATGCCACTAGCGTTAGTCATAGACGGTGAACCATCCATGGACTAAACGCGCCGTATTTTGCTTAGCCGTAGTTATCGTTTAAGATCACTCAGGCAGCCCAGGCTACGAGCGATTCTTAATATTGTTTGAGAAAATATAGTCAAAGAGAGACGCTAGCCGAGACTAAGACGAGTGTAACAATTTTATTGTTTCATGAATGCCTGTCCTTGGAGCGTCCATTTAGTCACAAGACTACGTAAAATATGTTTTACATCACAACTAATTTTCGATGCCCTATTATCTGCGAATAGTTCGACCTACAGTTTCGTATTACTCGCTTGACGGACCAAAGACTATCACAGTCACCGTTCAAAGGAATATTATTGGAATATCTTCGTCTCTGAAGCATTTGAAATTGGTATTTTCAACGCTTTGATTGAAGGTAAGAAGGACCAGACAACTTTGCCGTTAGACAAATCCATTTGGGTGTCTTTCAATGTTTATAACGTCCTTGTCTGGTTGCCTTATCAAAGGGTATCCTAGTAACAGAAATGTTGTGTATGTGTGTGTGTGTGTTTGTGTGTGTGTGCGTGTGTGTGTGCGTGTGCGTGTGCGTGTGCGTGTGTGTGTGTGTGTGTGTGTGTGTGTGTGTGTGTTATAGATTGTTTTAATGATATACTTACTTGAATGGGCTAGTTGCCCTAAAAAATGTAATTTTAAAATAATATTTTAGATTATTCAAAAATAAGGGATTATTAAACGTTATTTAACGTATTTTATTTTTAAACGTTATTTAACGTATTTTTACCGTAATTAGACCAAAAATGACAAAGATAATAATATAGCCTATTAAAGTTACGTGTGACGTCACGCCGTGCTGCATTTTTTTAACACGGAGTGACGTCACACGTAATTTTAATGGGCTGTATCTTTGTTTTTTTTTGTTTAATCGAAAAAAGAAAAAATACGTGTCCAATATTTTTTTATAATCTAAAATACGGACTAAATAGAATTTAATTATTTTGACCCTGGAAACTATCCTATTCTGTCTGTGTCTGTTTGTGTGTGTATCTCGCCCAAATAAAATCAAATCCACTAAATCTTTACATTTTCCATTTTTTTTTTTGTTTTGTAACTCTAAATAATGCTTCTTTAAACTGTTAACAAAATTTCATAACCAGCTGCTCCAGCTTAGAAGAAAAGGAGACTTAGAAAAAAAAAACTTAAAAAATTGCCCATTTTTCATTTTAATTTTAGTTTTAATTATGTTTGTGAAATTACTTGAATAAATAATTTTAAAAAATATTATTGTACTTAAAATAAAAATAAACTATTTTTTTTTGTATTTCTGATAACCAGTAAGACTTGCCTTTTCACCCGGTAACGGCTTAGCGTTGAGTTTCGGGACACCCTGTATAAGCCCGGCAAAGACACTCACTCAGTGGCCGGCCACCATGCTCAGTGGCATGCAATGGGAGAGGCCTATGTCCAGCAATTCCTTACATCTACTTGTCAAATGTTTATACTCGTAATGTACTTGTATCTGTTTCTTCACCTTTTATAAAATAAAAAAAATGGACAAGCATAGGCCGATGATGATGGTGATGATGAGTCGCCACTCACGTGTCATCGTCGGCCTTCATGAACCAATCGGCGTCCCTCCGGTGGTGCTCGTACACGTATCGGAAAGCTGCCTTGGTTTTGGCCCAGAGATAATTCCGTCCCTCCTCCACAGGCAGTTTGACAGCGGGCAGCGAATCGTCTGGAAAACATGGAAATCGGAGTGTTCGATTTCTGCTGGAAAACTTCGCGGAAACTTTGCCGCGCGGCATTTCATATACTGAGGCGTAAAATGTTCGTAATGGTACGGCCACACTATCGCGATAACGCGAAGATTTGCGTTGTCGCGACATCATCATCAACCCATTATGTCCCCACCGAGTGGGACGGGTCTCTTCCCTGAGGAAGGTATAGGCCATACTCCACCACGCGGGCCAAGTCCGGATCGGTGGAGGCTTGTAAGACTCGTGGCTGGTCTTACTGTCAGAAGTTTTCCAGCCGCCCTAAGGCCTCTGACTTGGCTTAACGACTACCATCTATCGACGGCAGCCGGCACCCAAATGCTTAACGTGCCTTGCGAAGCACGGAACCTCTCGGAAAAATGCCACTAGCGTTAGTCATAGAACGGTCACCCATCCATGCACTGAACGCGCCCTATGTTGCTTAACCTTCGTGATTGTTTAGAATCACTCAGGCGGCCGGGGTTACGAACGATTCTGACGATACTAGGTGTTTTGGCCAAAAACGGGCATTTTTGGCGTTAATGCTATCTATTCCGTAGTATTTATTTGCGGTTCACGGCCGTGGGTTCTAAAAATCGCTATAGAAATTACAGAGAGATTGTAAAGATACTTTTTGGAAATTCAATCTGTAAAAAGATACGATTTTACTTCCTCAATGGCGCTAGTTTTCCTCAGGATACCCTTGAACACCTTTTAACATGCTGCCTTCTCGAGACCTGAATAAGACCATGTAGACCATGAAACAGGGTATCCTAGTGTGGGGCCAGAAGCAATGTATGTCCTTGTATGTAAAAGTTATTTATATCCTAGACACCAACCTGCTTCAGTGCTCATGAAGAGTAGCTTATTGCACCGTTTGCCCCAAGTAGCTTTGACGTGCTCGGCTTTCTTCTTATGGTTGCTGGGCTGCGTCATGACCCAGCATAGGACTCGTACGTTTTTGAACAGCTCGTCAGCCACTGTGCTGTCTTCATCCTGATGCGCTGGCTCGCTAGCGTCATGGTGGCGTATGCCAGTACTTATTGGATACTGGTTGTAGTCGCGGTTCTTTTCTCTGGAGGCGATTTGTTGGTGAAGGAGTAAGGTCAGAAGTGGGATGTGCGTAGTGTAACCGAAAACCGCCTGGACTGTCGACAGAATCACAATGATTCTTTCAACAGTCCATACGGCGTATCCCGTACACCACTGGCGGTAATTTGGAAACTAAAGCGAATTGTAATAAATACTATTACTATATTTAACTGGCTCAAAAGCCCTGTATTTGACAGGGTGGGTGATGAAATAAATGCCATACTGCAAAGGATGCACCATGACTGTTTTGTTTATGCATTGAGTGCAAAAAATCCCCATACTCATGCGAATATCGCGGGTTCTAAGCGCGAAGAGAACGATAAACTTCAAAATCCATTACTACGCGTGGGACTGTTGATTATTTTTTGCCAAGTTTTTCTTTTAGTAAAACAGGTTCTCATTTACGAGTAGAACCCTCCATTTTCGGATGTATAGTACGGTGGTTTTGTTACACCCTTCCTAGGGCAAATAAGATATGATATCTACCGTGGCTAAAATTTAATCTGGCTTAAGGCTGCAGCTATGCCTAGCATGCTGTCTTACTCGCACTTTGTAATCTTTTTAAGGATTATAACAAAATGAAGAAACTTTTGATCAATGTTTTCTGAGGATTTCATAAAAATAATAAAATGACAGACATTCAAGGCATATTTTTACTTATAGTATGCCTAATTTTTGTTAAAAATTCGAATACCATAATTAATATTTGTCACAACTTTTCCTATAGCATAGATGTATCAAAAAGGGCCGTAATTTTACTAACTGTCAAACACATTTATCCGAAGTATATTTTTTTTATAAACAAACACTAAAATGTTAGATCGTGCGAGCGAGACAGCATGAAAGACGTAACAGCGGATTAATAATACGTTTTCTTCATGATTTTATTCTCTTTTCTGGAAAGTAAAACGAAAGTGTTAAAAGTAATTTTAATTTAGGCCTGTTCTTTTATCATCATCAACCCATTATGTCCCCACCGAGGGGCACGGGTCTCTTCCCTGAGGAAGGTATAGGCCATACTCCACCACGGGGGCCAAGTCCGATTGGTTGCGAGTCCGGATTGGTGGAGGTTCTTTTATAATGCAAGATAATTCAGGAGAGAAGGGGTTTAACTCAACTCTTACTCCTAGTTTCTCTTACCTAACAATCTGTTAATATACAACTAAAAACTGTCAGTTAGGCAAAGCGTAGTTAAAAAAACAACTGACAGTTGTTAACAGTGCATTGACAGATTGACAGGGTACGAGAAACCGGGGATTACTTTTTTATGGGGGTTGAATTAAGGCTACTTTTTCGTCTGATCTACATCTATGGAAAACTGAGTGTAGGTATTACTTTTTTTTAAACATAGTAAAATTTTGAATGTGCGAACGAGACGGGTGCCAGATGTAAGAGCAGCCTTAATATCTAAGAGCCGGGTTCTGAATTCAGAATTTCACTAAAAAATACTTAAGTAACTTACCGAACGCTTTTTTCTGAGCAATTTGACGAGACAGCACTACATACCTACAGTTAAGTAGTTACTTAGTGAAATTCTCAATTCAGAAACTTCCACTTTGGCACATAAGGGGATGAGGGGCTGATCAGAAAGTGGTTAAAAATCTCGCACCTAATAAATCAACAGGCCCATTCCAGAACTTTTAATTGTCAAATTAAATTTTGTTCACGGCAGAATCGGCTTAACTACGAGCTCAGGGCCCTTAGTGCGAGTTTTTTCATTCACTTTCGATAGCGAGAGCGTTTGCAATTTGTATAGGAGTGACAGAGAGACAGCTAGGTGGCGCGCTTTGTCACTCCTATAGAATATGAGTTTACGTTAACGCGATCGAGTATTTAAAAAAACTCGCACTAAGCACACAGGTCAACTCGCACCACTAAATAAGTCAAAATAAGTCATTTAAATCGAATTTTGTATGAAGACAGTTTTAGTGAAATGCTGTTTAAGATTACAAGAAAGTAGTACAAATCGGCCTTAAATGTGTTTGAGCATAAACTAGCTTAATATGGGTTTCGATTTTATGGAATTGTAAAAATGTAGGCCATGCTTCGACTATGGGATTGAAGTCTGCTGTTACGTCTCGCATCCGTCTCGCTTGCACATTGTAACATTTAATAATAGTAAAATAATTAGTATAATTTTGGCAACTTAATGTGGTTTAATGCGCGACTAGATTTTTATAATCTACAATTTTTTGTAGCAAAAACTTGGAGTAAGGAGGTATATAAGTGGTTAGTTAAGTAATTAAGTGTATCAAAAACTGAGTACAACAAAAATACGAGTATATATTTAATTCGTCTTTGATTTCAAACTTCAAAAAAGAAGGGCTCAGATTTTTTTTTAATACCACATTTTGTTTTGTCAAAAGTATACTTAAACATTAATTTTATGAATCATATAAAAAGAACAATGTGCGAGCGAAGGGTGCCAGCTGTCAAGCAGTCTTACCCGCGGTTTCTCGTACACAAACAAACCATGGATCTACGGTTAACTGAAGCCTAATGCTTACAGAGTATTGTCGGAGCCCTGACGTTTGGGATGGCAAACGTCAGGGCTCGTTTGAACGGAAATCTCAAAAACATTTCAAGAATTATGCTTTCAGTACGATTTCTGTTTAAAATCTAAAAAGTCTATATTTTTTAAGACATGCAACCAAAAAAACCTTAATCTTAAATTATTTGTCTATGACGTCAGCAAACACAGTATGAGTACGCATCCTACTTACAAAAAAATACAAATGACTTTTTTTTTCTTTAATCATGCTCTAATCCCGTCACAGACATCAACATTGTAGAAAAATATTAAAAATAGACATAGGTAATGGATAAAACTCAAAAATAACGAAATTAATTTCTTAAAATAGTAAATATTGTCAAAATAAATTATAAAAAAAATTTATAAAAAAAGTAGCTGGACCAATTAGTATGGAATTTGACAGACTATTATAATTGTTCAGAAATAGGTGCGCGTAATATACGAGCCGTAAGGACTTGTCGATTGTTGTTTCTATTAATTTTGTTTATTTACTGTTAACAGTAGATTAACAGGTTATTAGGTAACAAGAAACAATGGATTAATATCTTTACCAGCCCTGTATGTATGCCATTGGAGCAAATCTTAAACGGACCACATTCTTTAAAGGTCGGTTTAAAATATTTACTATTCAAGTAAGAATTATGTCCGCATAATTAATAAACACTTTAGGAAGAAAACACTCGTAACAATTTAAAGAAACGACAAACATCAGTTCTACGGAGAAAAGCGCAATACTCGTACCTAAAGTAAGAACTCTAGGAACTCCAAATATAATCTAAGAACAAATATTTTTAAACTAAAACTTTCGTAAGCACTTATCATTATTATCTTTATTCCGGAAACACTTACTTGACTTTTTGTCGGAAGAGTCCGACCAGTTTCGCTCTGATTCGCAGAGCTTAATCGTGGTGAGCAGAGACGGAGCTCGCGTCGTCGGTCGGTCTCTTCCGACAAGAAGTCAAGTAAGCGTATCAATAAAATAAAGTCAATTACGAACAAATTAATATCTTTATTTTTATTCTAAAACCGTAGCGTAAGTTACTAGAAATTGGCATTTACATACGAGATAACTTGACTACTTTCTGACCCTCTACGTAAGGCAAAATTAACCTTATTGCTACTCCACAAATAATAAATTAGGTTTTATCCGACCCGAGCCCCTACCTTTGTCTAAATCGTTATCGTGATCAGGTCCCGAGATGCTTATTAATGTCGAACAGATTTCTTATCATCATAAAACTTCATAAAGAACCATACAATCTACCTAAAGTTTAAATCCTAATTAAAATCGATTGATTGGCGTTCATAGTAGTACTGCGCAAGAAGCTAACACTCTCGTACATTCTCTAGACGAGTCTGTTTAAACAAACATTTTTAAAATACGCTAGGCAACACATATCAATGACGTCAGTCACTTTCTGGTAATTCTTGACTCATTAGTTTTGTGGTCTGGACGTACTCTTTCCTGCCTCTGGGGATTTTTTTACTATTATAATTTTAATGATTCTTGCACACGAATCATTAAACAGAACAGAACAAGTACATGTACAAAGGCCAGCTTATCTCTAGAAGAGATTTTTTTCAGCAAACCTTGGAGAGTCAAAGCAGCGGTAAAAAAGGGGCCAATATACGTGTACATAATAGACTACATAAACTACAAAAATCCTTAACAAGAACCTACTTTACGCAGAAAATAAATACACTACATAGACTAAATATCTGTAAAAATAAATAAACCAAACTAAAACAAAAATAAAACTATACATGGATAGTATAGAAAGACGATACGACGACTTGGAAAGACGACCCACGTCCTGTGGGTCTCAGACTTCGGGCAACAGTTTAGTCAAATTAACAAATGTACTATGTAATTTGTCTAGTTACGTGCCGGGCATCATACATACAACATGCAGACAATCGCACCACACGGTGTGTCTAAAATCGATTTTCACCAAGACAAGCGGTCAAATCACGGAAAATAGGTACACCAGCCTTGGAATTTGCCTTGGTGACTTCCAATGTCATGTGGGATAATCAAAAAAGGCAGTTCTTAAAACACTCCAATCACAGTTTTTGTTGCAACAGTTACCTAAATCATCATCAACCCATTATGTCCCCACAGAGGGGCACGGGTCTCTTCCCTGAGAAAGGTATAGGCCATACTCCACCACGGGGGCCAAGTCTTAGTGGCTGGTCTTACTGTCAGAAGTTTTCCAGCCGCCCTAAGGCCTCTGACTTGGCTTAACGCTTGCCATCTATCGACGGCAGCCGGCACCAACTGCTTAAAGTGCCTTGCGAAGCACGGAATCGCTCGGAAAAATGCCACTAGCGTTAGTCATAGACGGTGACCCATCCATGGACTGAACGCGCCGTATGTTGCATAACCTTAGTGATCGTTTAAGATCCAGGCTACGAGCGATACAGTTACCTAAATAATGTTAACTAATCTTAATGTTTTCTTTTTCGAAATAGATTTAAATAATTGTAATATATTGGCAATTTAGGGGTGATTCTCAGAAAATGGCTCAAATTGCATAATTTCTTTGGCGCATATTTTTTTCATATTAACTCAATAAAAAGTAACATATATTGTAGGTTTATTGGCCCCTGAAGAATGTATTGTAACAATTTCTACCTCAATATATTATGTTACTTTTTATTATTATAATGGTCCCGTCTGACTAAAGTGGCCAGACGGACGCCCTCCCTATTATTATTATTATTAAAATACTTTATTGCACTGTTTTAAAGAAATAAAAATACAAAGGCGAACTTAATGCTAAAAGCATTATTGAGTTAATATGAAAAAAATGCACCAAAGAAATTATGCTGTTCTGAGAATCACCGTTAGGAGCCTTACCAATGATACAGTGTCTGGTATTTCATTGTTTTACATTGAAGAATGTCTAATCTATGTATTCAACGGCGCCGCTGCAGGACGCAGCAGAATAAGCATTCATAGTGTTTCATTTTAGGAAAAATAATCGCAATACAAAAGTTCTAGGAAATAACAAACTCGTATTGAAGTGTCTCAGGAATTGCGCATTTTCATTTCAACCCTTTAGCGATGGGTTTTCTCTTAGATACCAATTAGAGATAAGTGAGAAAATTCTCGCGTGCTTAAACCTTACAAATTGAAAAATTATGTCTATGTTAAATGAATTCAGCACAGCTGTATCAAATATTGAGTTTACTGGAAATTATTTCAATAATTAACGCTTGAAAGATAATTCACGATTTTTTTCCAATTTCAAGTTTTCGTCATGCGATAACATTCTCCTCATCCCTTAGCTAGGCTTTACTCGAAAACAACATTGACAAGTGATCAGTGACTAACTAAGTGCCTGAAAGTAAGAGCGTAGATTCTTCTATAATGCACATCAATACATCAATCTCTACCTAGGTTACGGGAAGGTTTATAATAAAAATGTAAATGACGAATAAAAGACTAGCTCTGGAAAATTTGGTGGATTTTGAATTTCATTCACTCGGAAATGTCAAAACCATACCTAATATGTATTCATTCGCCAGATCGAAAGTTATAAAAAAATCTAGTGGACTGTTATCGAATCATGGCGCAGGACGGTCCAAAATGCCGAACAGCTTGAAGTGGCTATATAACAAAAAAATATACTGTAAAAAATTTGAGCCCTAACTTCTTTGTATTATGTATGGAATTGTGTCAGTGAAATTTGTTAAGATTACGAATAATACGATAAATACCACTAGCATGCAAAACGGGCTAAGGCGGGCAATTAAAAAGTTAAAGGTTTATCGAGTTAATTAAACATAACACTGGCAGCCAAACATGCGCGAAAAAATAAAGTACTTATTTAAAAAAAAAACAAAATAGCGGGCCATGCAATGCGACAGATTCAGAGTCTTTACCTGGAGTTGTACCAAGACACATCTTTCGCGAATCCACTGGATGTTAGTAGAATATACGCGCAACTAAATCCGGCCGAGATTCCGATCACCAGTGTTAGCACAAACTTTCTGCCCATCACCGCTTTCCCCTCGGTCTGTGCGAGGGGCGTGTACGCAAACAGACGCTGTGCACGAACGAACATATTTTTAGGGATGATTTTCAGTGAATCAGCGCGAAATTTAGAAAATCGAACGCTTGGTGTTCGCACGCAACGAGTTACAGGCGGCGTGTGAGCGCCGCCCCGCATATTCATTTCTTTCATGGTGTTCGGTACAATTTCGTATGTGTGATCATGGACATAATTTTTTTACCTCAAACAAGTGCAGAAATACTGCCGCATTATACTATGTTTGACTATGGACATAGCAGAAGTTACAATTGGAAATAAAATACTCAGCCTCAGTTTCTGAAAGAGTGTTCAAATTTAACAAGAGATTAATCCAAGATTAATTCAAAATACCGGCACGTGATTGGCTGAAATTAGCTTGACGTTAGATTAACATGAGAATGAGATTAACATTTGTTAATAACGTAGGTGCCTACTCACATTTATATTAAAACTTGTCACAATATTGTCAATATGTTACTAATTTTATACAGTAATTTTGTACAATTCGCGGAACACACCGAAATAATCGAGTAATTTAAGAACTTTTATATTAAAACTTGTCACAATATTGTCAATATGTTACTAATTTTATACAGTAATTTTGTACAATTCGCGGAACACACCGAAATAATCGAGTAATTTAAGAACTCAGAAAAGATTACAACCACCCCTTTCTTTTTCCCACCAAAACGAGAACGAGAAGCCAAGATGGCGCCACCCTTACTTTTTTTTCTTATGACATCGTCACATGAAGGTTTCATATCTGTAAGTGTAAGTACATGTCATGTTGTTAATTTTGATGGCCATTTTGATTAAATTTTCAATAGTCAAATTGTATATTGCTAAGTTATTATAAATACGATGAAGGGCTACCACTAATAGTAAATAGTTATTATTACGTTGTAAAGTGTCTGACGCACGTTATCTAGGACATAACTCGTGCAAAGCATGTTTTATAACAATTACTATTTGGCGAAAAAAAAAACCCCGGCTTCTCGATTATTAATGTACAGTCAACAGCTGTCAATATTTTTTTTTATTGGGAATTTTTATTTTATATTTCCAAAACCTACAATACAACCCCAAGAGAATCGTAAACTTTCACCACGGACGTTCCGCAGCAGTTGAGATTAAACAGAGTTTATAGCTTACATTAGCGTCACCGTCACCTAATTACAAAAAGTAAGCAACACTAGAACGCCTTGGGAAAAGGGTCTAAGAATGTTTGATCAGCTGAGTATTATTGACATCTCATAGTTGCACAACGGATAAGTAGTACAGTCGACAGCACATCAACACACGCGTCAGTAAAGACCAACGCCTTTACATGCCAATGTAAAGCCAAGACCAATACATTACAGTTCAAGTGGTCGGTCACGTGATACGCTTTTAATTCCATTGACGCATAGCATTAGATATACGCGTGCGCGCGTTGATTTGAAGCAGCAATGAAATAAAATCGACGCAGTCGTGCAACTGTCATTGAACCACAATGCATTGCAGTCGACAGCAGGTTTTTAAAGTTTTATGTCCGAATGGCTGGTTCAAAGGCTGTCGGGAAAGTTTATTTACAAATTATTATCTGTTTGGTACAAATTTTAGAAGCAATTGGTACTACTAATTGTCGTCCCCTTGTTTACTATAGAGCACCCAGAAAGTACTTATAACTGCAATCTATTTGCTACTTTCACCTTTTCCAGTTTAAGCTTCGTACGCACATTGGGTTGAAATAGAAAGTATTAAGTAAGTTTCAAATGGTCCCAGAAAGCTTACAAGTGACTGCAAGGGTGTCCAGCCTATTCGTATTTTAAAATAGCTCAGGCTCTAACTATATTTATTTAACTTTTATTCACTTAGCTACCATGGACCAAATATAAACCTATCTAGAGTTTTACGGGTAGTATTTTACGGGTAACTACAAATAAGTAGTCCGTAGAATCCCTACTAAAAAAAATCTTGTTACATCAAAATCATGGGGACTGAATACTCCGTATGGAAAACAGATACAATTTTCATTCTGTTTGTTGAATGACAAAGTAAAATGTGCCTCCTACAGACTACTCACGAAGTTCCTCGACAAAGTAACATTTTAACATTTACGTGCAGGCACATACATTGCTTCTGGGCCCACACTAGGATACCCTGTGTCGTGGGAACCAGAAACAGCGACGTCACAAACATGTAAACAACCAAGACCTGGTTTTTTTTGTCCCCAGCCGGGATTCGAACCCGGGACCTCTCGCATGGTAGTCAGATGCGCTAACCGCTGCGCCACAGAGGTTGTACTCGGGAAAGTTGACCGAAGTACGTAGCTACACACTCAAGGTTGGACGAAGTAAGACGAAGTGCCTCTCCACACCTACCGTATTCGCCTAACCTCAGTCAATGAGCCGTTTTCAGAAGAACTAAAAAAATATATGGGGGCTGTCAAAGGAATGCAATTTTGGACCTCAGCCCAATAGCCATGTGTGATACATCATCGAATAGAAGCGAGCTGAACAAAAGTTTCTATGACGCCAACAGCCAAATGTTTGTCGTTTCGGAGTTATATTTTATTGAAAATGTTAGTTTTTTTTTCAATACAATATAACTCCGAAAGGACAAACATTTGGCTGTTGGCATAAGAGTAACTTTTGTTCAGCTCGCTGAGACCTATTTTATGATGTATCACACATGGCTATTGGGCTGAGGTCCAAAATTGCATTCCTTTGACAGCCCCCACATATATTTTTTTTAGTTCTTCTGAAAACGGCTCATTTCGCGAGCAGTGCGGAGGCCACATTAAAAGTTAGCCGCTGCCTTGGAACCAAATTATTTTTTACAAATGACTACCCGGTCACATCTACACTTGTAGAGATGGTTACTTAACCGTAAGCCATTTAGTTAGGGCGTAGAGTTATCAGCTCGGTATGTAGAGTACGGTCCTCATAAACATTTTAGAGTTCCGCAAGTCTCTATCGCTGTTTGACAAACTGCAATTGTTAAAAGAAATATTATGTCCTCGATACAATTGGCTATAACGGGTGAACAACCCTTTTCGCACCGTTTACGACCTTACATCGCACAAAATAAGGACCACAAATTGGTAGCGAACTTGCGCTTAAGGCGGCGCACCTATTAATACAACAGTACCGAACAATAGCGCAACAGATGAAAACACAGTTGTTTTATAAATAAATGTGTAAGTCTTATAATTTAAAATATTATTCTTATAAGACCTATTATCAAGAGGTAGTGCCCATGCAAACAAAGAGAAGTACTTAATTGATCCGTAAATTAATATTTGATCAGCAAAAAAAAAACATTCGACCGGCATTGGACTCGGATGAGCAAAATGAATAAATTATTATGGTCAGGACATAAACCAAATAGACCCAACTCATTTGAATCATCATCATCAACCCAAATATCATATATTTTCATAATGAAAAATGTAGCTGGTAGTATTAGGTTTTCGGAACCAATACAGGCTAACCATGATTTTTAATAAAAGGTAAATCTTACTTCGACATAATTTTCTATCCCAGTGTCATATTTCATCTAAATCCTTTCAGCTGATTAACTGCGATTGCATGACTAACATTTAAAATACAAACTTTAGAACAAGAGAGAAAAGCCAGGAACATTACCCGCCGTCTTCACACGTTGGTATATTAGCGACAGCAGTTCTCAGCTTGGCAATGACGTCACCAAGTTTAGTTTTAAACTGGCGAAGGGGGCCTTTCTGGCCAGCATCAAGCGACTCCATCGCAAGTGTTGCCAGCAACACTGATAATAAGAGTCGCATCGTGGGATATCTACGTTTTTTTATATATTTAAAAAAAACACTCGGTTTTTCACACAAAAAGACTGGCAGGAAGTATTTTTCTTTTCTTAAATTTCCCTTATGGTAAATATTTGCCTGTATTTGATATTAATTACTTGAATATTTGTATTTTTATTTTCACGATCACTAGGAAGGTACTAGGTAGCAAAACTACAAATAACGATACAATACTGTACACTGTATTCAAAATTAGTTATTAGGAAGGGACAGTCTAAGATTACGTTTGTAAACAAGCTGTCATGTTTTTAAATAGCGTTTGTAGTCGAAAAAAACACACATTGTTTAAACTCGAACTAATTAGTGAACATAAATACGAATCCATTCACTTCTAACCAGACTGTTGGACGCAATAAAAAAAATCAGTTACGTTATGGCCTTGAAAAGAATAATTAAAAATTATTGGCATGGTGATCCGATCCCCCCAAAATACTACTTTTTTTTTGTAGATTAAAAGAAGGGTTGCAAACAAAGGCAGGGCAGGATCTGCCTCTTGCCACGATCCTGGCAAATCAGATCAAATCATCAATCAGAACCATAGTCAATTAAATTATCATTGACTTTTGTCAAGGGTCAATTAAGTAAGTGAGTTAGTGAGTAAGTGAGCGAGTGATGAGTGAGTGACTTAGTTAGTGGGTGAGTGAGTGAGTTGGGTCAGTGAGTGAGTGAGTGCTGAGTATTAAGTAAGTAAGCAGCCTACATACAGTGCCACCATCTTATCTGATCAGTTGATAGCGGCGCTAGTGGAGAATTTAGTGGGAACATTTAAGAAATTTACCTAGAAAAATGAGAGTATTTTAACCCGTCTTTTGATTGCAATGAAAATATATCTATAAATCTTAGTAAGTGAATAAATAAAACAAAAATGGGGATCAGGATTTACAAATAGTCAGTTAGTTACAATTTTGCCCACCTGAACAGATAACTTGGTGGCGCTGTACGTCCCACTGCAGGGCACATGCCTTGTCAGAGAGAGAGACTGGGCTTAATCACCACGCGTGTCGAGGGTGTGAATAGCTCAGACACTCAGACCACCTCACGAAGTTCTCCTTCGCCGAACGCGCCCTATGTTGCTTAACCTTCGTGATCGCTTAAGATCACTCAGGCGGCCGGGGCTGTTTTCGCGTTACAGAAAAAGATTTTCACTGGTGTCGCTACTGTACCTACCACAATATTTCCAAAAAACCCCAATGAAAGAAATGTATATGCATCTGAACTAATTGTGTACCAAAATACTGCAACTTCCCGAAAATGGGAGGATCTACTCTTTGATACGAACAAATTCTACTATAGTGGCAACCAATTATTAGCTATTAGTATTGGGATAACGGACTAACGGGGATAACGGACGTGAGTTTATTTACTATTTTATTTAGTTCTAATTAGGAAACTTGCATTACATTACAAATGATCAGATACTTGATTGAACTAAAAGCTAAAAATAAGTTTCTGCATATGGGAACAATGTGACAAAAAATTGTAAGTATAAATAAGTTGAAACTAAGTTTGAACTACACTACAGCACTAAGAACGCGACCTTAAA
This sequence comes from Yponomeuta plumbellus, assembly GCA_947310845.1. Taxonomy (NCBI): domain Eukaryota; kingdom Metazoa; phylum Arthropoda; class Insecta; order Lepidoptera; family Yponomeutidae; genus Yponomeuta; species Yponomeuta plumbellus. The sequence continues at coordinate 3,973,457 of OX371203.1, forward strand.
TGGTTTTTAATTGAGAAAATAAATTCACCACTGCCATAAGACCAAATAAATAAACTAGGTATCTCCAGAAGAATACTCATTGCTCACGTATCGGAAAGAGAACCGAAATTATGTTTGGTGATTTTTTGCCTTAGTGTGGTTGTGTTTGAATTAAACGGATCTATGTCAAAACTATCATTTAAGGAATTAAATTGATTTTTTTTCCACAAACTTACAGCTTTCCTTACAGGAGACCCTATTGCGATAGCGAAGTACATTATTAAATTAAAATAAATATTAGCCACATTAAATCCCAATAAAAATTTAATTAAAAAATCAAATAATTAAAACATGTCAATAAAATTTAAAAATACATAAAAATAAATTCAATTCAAACCATGAATAAAAACGATTCAAAGGGATTTAAAAAAAAGATTACTCGCTTATGCAATGAAACTGTTTCGCTATGTCCTGCGCCCCCGCCCTGTCCTTTCTCTAATTCTCAGGCCAATGACACCAAAATGTTTGGAACAACGATTTTTTTTTGGGACATCGGAGTTGCCACTAAAGTAAAAGTCATTTGTATTCATAATATTCAATTTGACAGTGGGGAAAAAAACAGCTTATTATTTATACGTATTCGTGTAAATGATGTGTCTAAAAACAGCTTTAGGGCATTTTTACTAAAAAAAAACAATTATGATTTGTAAAAAAAAACACAAGATAAAATTTAATAATTTGTACATGCCGCGATTGTATCGAAAACGGCCTGGATTCGCCGATTCTATGATAACGTCACATGCTAGTAAAAATGGCGTCTGGCATTCATTCTTTCTTACGTTCATTGGTTGGTTTACCGGGAAGTGACGTCATAATTTATGTGCGACGCCATATTGCCTAAGATAGCGTTTTGGTGGCTAATTTGAACAGTAAATTTTCGTTTGCCTTTTTTAGATGAAATACACAAAAGAATTTAAAATGACCAATTTCTGAGGACTCCATGAACACCAACAAACAATATGAGATGGCTTTCAGAAATCGGTCGAAAAGCCTATACAATAAAATTAAATGATACACTCTTTTGTATAATTTGAAACTGTTGCGTGCAAACACTCACGAGATCTTTTGGTGGAAACATGTTGTCCCGAAAAAAATATTTTTTTGCTGACACAAATTCACGGCACAGAGATCGGTGACAAAGTGTCGGAGACAGACTGATATTGTAATCTGTTGATTATTTGTTGGGACTGTTTACAAACCATTATAGCCCATTGCTCTTGATTGGTATGTGATAATAATTATGTTAACAATTTTTTTGGCATTCCTAAAGTGCATGTCCACTGCGAAATGTTTTTTTTGACGTTATCATCCACGACTGCTAGATAGATAGCAAGCAATCAATCTTTGGATGAGTAGGGTACATTGTGCGGTCGATTAGTTCGGTGCAGATAATTATAATATAATTATAATTTATATAATTATAACTATATAACTATAACGACGACCTCTGTGGCGTAACGGTTAGTGCATCTGCTTACCATGCGAGAGGTCCCGGGTTCGATCCCCGGCTGGGGAGCAAAAAAAAAAAGAAAACTCCAGGTCTTGGATGTTTACATGTTTGTGACGTCGCTGTTTCTGGTTCCCACGACACAGGGTATCCTAGTGTGGGGCCAGAAGCAATGTATGTGCCTGTATGTAAATGTTTATGGTTATGTTTAACTATATAATTATAACTCTTCTATTTTCGCCACTCGCAAACGATTTATGTATTAAAAATTGCAAGTTCAAATTTCAATAACCCAATGGTACAGACCTCCTACACTCAATTATGACTGCCTAGTTGGTCTACCCGGTTAGGCGTTTAGACGAATACCTAACCGCACTGTGCCCGCGACTGCCGCGTGGGATCATATAGAGTAGTAATTTGAGATGAGCTGCTTTATATGATACACAGGTAGGTTTACATACATTGGGCGTATACCCAAAGATTGGCAACCCACCTAAACATATAAATAAAAAATACATATATAACATTAATTTTAATAAGAATAAAAGAAAATAAACTCACGCCCGTTATCCCCGAGGGGGTAGGCAGAGCCACCAATCACTAGAACTGGGCCCACGTTTTGCCGAGTTTATTAATTTTATTAGTTTTAATTTAATATTAATAATTACTAAATAAATACTACTGAAATGACATGTGATGAAATTTATTTATGCTTATTTATGTCTAATTGATTATTTTAAATTATTTATTAAATACTATTGATAAAAAAATATTTATCTATATAATGCATGAATATTTGTAATTATAAATATGATTCAAAATTTATATTGTGTAAGGTAATAAAATGCTTGATAAAAAAACATCAGTACGGTCACAAATTGAGACCTGTATTCAATTATTATTATTTTGTATTAATTAGTGAAAAATACCAAAGAAAAAATACCAATTTTTACGACAGTTTACTTCACGGTTGAACAGTAGTTTTATGGTGAAATGCCAGTTAATCTTAATAACGGCTGTACAAATTGAGCTATAAACTATTTTATTGCTCCGTTCAAATGGTTTCTGATAAAAGTTTGACTGATACTTGCAATGAGAGTCACTGCATATAGATAGATAGATAGATAGAATATTCTTTATTGTACTCATAAATAACATTTACAAATTTTTATAAATCTAAGTACAATTGGCGGCCTTATTACTATAAGCAATTTCTTCCAGGCAACCACAGACGGAGACAAGAAAGAAATTAGAAACGGGTAGTCGTGCAACTGAGAAATTAAGAAATATTTTTATAATTATATAAACCTACTTAAACCATACATACATATTTAAATAAATAAACATACATACATAGTAATAATAAAAATTATATGTGGGAAGAGGAAATAACATAATATACCTACATAATATTGGATACCTAGATCAAATTCTGCATTATCTATGCAGTGGACAGGTAATATTCTAATTTGCATATAATTCACTAATAGTATTTGTTACAGGTAAACCTCATCAGCATCATCAGCCTATCTGCTTGTCCCCTGCTGGACATAGGGCTCTCCCATTGCATGCCACTGAGCACGGTCCTCGGCTATTCTCATCCAGTTCTTGCCAGCCGCCTTGCGAAGATCATCGCTCCACCGAGTCTGAGGATGTGCTACACTACGTTCCATGTAATAATACCACTCGCTAATTGTGAAGGAAAACATCGTGAGGTAACCTGAGTATCTGAGGTATTTACATACCCAAGGTTCAAGATTCTCAAACTGTGCCATGGTAATTAAGGCATTATTATTATTATTATTATTAAAATACTTTATTGCACAGTTTTATATAAATAAACGTATGAAGATAATGCTAATAGCATTATCTTCATACTCTCTTTATCAGCTCCAGAAAGACCTGCGTACGAAAAATGTACAAATCTGTTATAGTAGGACCAGGATGTCGTGAAATTTGGTAATCCCCAACTGAATAGTTGCCTGGGCTATGACACTGGGTTTCCAAATGGTTTGGACTATTACTGATACTAATTTCGGACAGTAAAGGAAAACATTGGAAAGAAATCTGTGTGACTAATAAAAAGGTTGCTCATTTATTATCTGAGAATGTTTTAAGGACTCTGGCTGTAGAGTTAGCTAAGTCAGGTTTGCCTATTTTGCCTCAGTGGAGGCGACCCCACCAAGGCAAAATAACCCTTATCAATCTAACATATCGTCGTTAATATTGCAAAAGGTTCTATGTCACACTTTGTGAGGTTTTCAGGAGTCACAAAAAACGTTATAACTTTTTTGTTTCAAAACTTAACGACATCTAATTTACATTCAGTTATACTTATCCAAAACCACGCAATATTATGTATTAGTTAATCAAAATAGATAACTCCTTGTTACAGTTTTAGTCACAGAAGACCTATTGCAGTTAATTATTTGGTGAAATTTGGTAAAATTGTATGACATAAGACAATTTGCACTTTAATGAGTAATGAATGAAATAGTGGATTTGAAATAAAAAATACACTAAAATATAATTGTTAAGCTTTATTTAGTACAAACAAAGTTGCTTAAAAAATTTGAAGAAATAAAAACGATACCTCTCTATCAAAATAATCAATCAATCCTGAATCGAAAACTCTAAGAAAACAGTCGACTCTATACAAAATCTATACAAAGTAATCAAAACGTAACAAAAATAAATCTTGCCGAACAATTAACAAAGAAAATATCTTAACTCAGACATTACGACGATGTGGACAAGCTTCTTCTGCGCAGCCATGTTCTAAATAATCATAAAAAGGGGGGCATCACGGGGCATCAGGTGCTTCATTTCTTGTAAATGTTGGTATTTAGTGGGATCAATAGGCAACGGACGATCATACAGTGGTTGAGTGGTGACTGGAGATCCATTTGGTCTTCGGGGCAAATATTCGTACTGTTGGTCAAAGTTCACTTTGTATTTTATTTTTCCTTCAGGCAAATACTGTAATTCACAAATATCTGTGACACAAGGGTCCCCTTTCTTGTTTCCTGGTCTTATGCTTGAGTATTTGCCGCCTTTCTGTTTACTAAAATCTTTGTAGTGTAGGACTTCGACTCTGTATGGTTCGGGTACTCTCCGAGCTGATGTTATCACTCTTATGTAATCCGCTGGGATATAAATCTCTCGGTGGGGTGGTAACTTTCTTTCTATAGCGCTATGCATAGTGTCAACCTCCATTTGGGTGTGCCCGACTTCTAAATATTTCTGTTCTATTACTACATTTTCTTTGATAACAAATTCTAAGAGAGCGTTAGCCATCACTACTGATCGATTTTGGTAACAGCAGCCGTCACTCCAGATAATAATTTTTGACGGGTGAAACAGTCTCATTTGTTCGGTCAAGTGTTTTATTAAAATAGAAGCAAAAACATCACTCTCCAGGCCACCATTTTCTTCGTGCCACAAATAGCAAACTGCTGCACCTGTTTTTAAATTGTAGTGAGTGGAGTTGTGGACTTTCAACTTTGTTTTATAGTATGTAGCGGAAGCTTGGATTCTTGGGCAGAGCAACACAGCCTGTACGTCCATAGTAAAGACAAGAGTTTCCTCGTCAGACTGTTCTTTATCTCTGGATTTTTCTTCTCGAGACTTTACTTTCTTTTCTTGATGTTTGTCGTACTCTTCTTGGCTTAAATTTTTATTTTTATATGCAAGACATTTATTGCATTGGTCTTTTCTCGGCTTGAAAATATCATAACGTAAACTACGAAATGTCTTTACGAATGAGCTTTTGCAGTAAGCTTGTTTGTTATTTGCAGAACAATAATTTAAGTATTCCTCAAACAAGTCTCCAGTTACACTGTTCCATGTAGATTCTAAGTACTTTTTCGTGGATGAAGCCCTGCAATAGTGTGACATTTTAGGCAAAATCTCTAAAAACTCAACGATGCTATTAGGTGATCCGTCATCTGGTCTCGCTGGGCCTGGTTCCGACTCTTGGGCGTTCTGATCGCTAGAGTTCTCGCTCCAAGTTCTGAGCTGACGAGCACCAATGCCTAGAGTAGAGGTAAACATTTTCTTGCACACGTGCACCCTTTTTACCTCGCCACTCTCAGATTTATAGTTCAAGAAGTACTTGAACGATTTCTTCTTTTTTGGAGCATTATTAGTAGTACTCGTAGTAGATCTACGATGTTGTGTTTCATGACATGTTATCATACTGCGTACATAAACTTTCCGCGATTCCCATGATGAAAGAGCCCAATAAGCTTGAAATATTTTTCTTCGAATATCCTCAGTCAAAACATTGCAGTCAAATTTCTGATTCGGGCCATCGCGTTGTCTTGTTGGTTGGGGATGAATGTGACGAGTGCATCCATTTTTTAAAGCTTTTGCGGATCTTAATGCAGTCTGCTTGTATTTTCCATTCTCGTCTTTTTGATACCCTTCATAAGCTTCACCTTTGAGCCTCGCCAGTTGAGCTTTTTGCCTTTTCCATTCTGTTCTGTCACCTTGTCCTTTCGGCTTGTGTTTTCTCTTCCTTCCGTTTTCTTTGTAAATGCGCGTTATTTGACCAGTAGATTCATCAAGAACATCATCGTATATTTCACTCTCTGAAACATTTAAATTATCTTCTTGCAACTCCGAATCCGATGGGATGTATTCAGAACCTGATGATTCGTAGTCAAAAGTTAGTTCTTCCGTTTCAGAACTATCAATTTGAATGAGAATATCGCGAGAATCAGTAATCGGCCGAAACACACCTGTAACTTCGTCCAAAAACGTTTGGGTGTTTTCTTGTTTGGTGGAAGCAAGCTTAACTAAAAGTTTTCCTCTTTGCAGGCGACTCATAGTCTGTGAATGGATAAAAAATCGGGTAAGCTAAGCGGGTAGGCACCAAAATAAAAAATAGAATGAAGTGAAATTTGTTACATGTCAAGAAAAATACTTCGCCCATGAAAAATACACGACATGGGTCTTTTTGAAAGAAAAGAAAAATTAAATAGATTGCTTTTATAGCTACTTGAATTGTATTTACCATCACCCATCACATTTCAAGACCATTTAAATATGAATTAAGCATTGCCCATAAGAAACAGCCATAGTTTAGTTGCAACAGCAAAATTGTGAGGTTAGTTTGCCAAACCCACGATCAAAATTCCCAAAGAAAACAATCTCCAACCATTTTACTTATCTGTACGACTAAAATACAGCAAAGTAATGATCTAGAACATAGTTCTTACCTTTATTTAACTTCGATTCCAATTTTAAAACACCGTAAACAAGGCCAGATCCACAGTTACCATTCAAATTTGCACATGTGACATATTGCATGCAGTACTAAAATGGTCCACTGCCTACGAAGTGACGTTTTACCCACACGCGAATTGGCGTTTTCTGATTGGCTGAGTGCATAGGACTCTTTGCAGATGCGTTCAGAAACTAGTTTTGGTACATGTTTGATAAAAAAACGAAAATCAAATATTTTCGACATATGACGTTTTGCAATATTAACGACGATATGGAAAAGTAAGCCTTATTCAAGGCCCCCAAAATTGTCGCCTACATAGAAAATAAACTAAAAGATCCTTAGTTAGGTTCTGACCAGGCACCCAATAAAGCCTGGTCAGCTAGAGTGATTAGACCACACCTCACAAGCCACATGGCTTGTGGAAGGACAAGCATGTCCCGGACAGGGACCCCCTAGGAAAATGTGCATGAAATGCTAAAAAACAAAATATTTTAGAATTCACAAATTGTTTTATTAAGTACCTAATCTTATTTTGAATTTATTAAATTTGATGCATTTAGATAACTAATTATTATTTATAACAAGCATCATCAACCCCTTATGTCCTCACCAAGGGGCACAGGTCTCTTCCCTGAGGAAGGCATAGGCCATGCTCCACCACGGGGGCCAAGTCCGGATTGGTGGAGGCTTGTAAGACTAGTGGCTGGTCTTACTGTCAGAAGTTGCCAAGCCGCCCTAAGGCCTCTGACTTGGCTTAATGACTGCCATCTGTCGACGGCAGCCAGAACCAACTGCTTAACTTGCCTTGCTATGGCTGTTATGGCTATTGTCTGTACCCTTGGGTTAAGAAATAGCTGAGTGCATCTTTTACTCAGAATTATCTGAACATAAATGGGCGTGAGTTTATTATTATTATTTTATATCTGAACGTAGAATAAATCTCGAGACAATGATGTATTAATAAATAGATCCAAATACATTGAATCTATTCAGTCAGGATATATTTATAATTCTTCTACTAAAAGAAAAAAAAGAGTAAAAATCCTATACAAAAAGGAATGTAGGATAATTGATTAATTAGCTATTTGAATCTCACTCACACTATATTGATGGCAATATGTGTGAATGAGAAAGAAACAGTACAGTTGACAGCACATCACCCTATACACCCATTCACTTTAGTCCATTGCTTTAGGGAAGACTTTGCAACTAAAACATGAAGGTCGACATGCTGTCAACTGTACATTTAACTTTTATATTTAAATTAAATATGTCACCCAAGTGAAAGTTTATCTGAGTTAATCATCTGAGCCTATCTTTTTAAAGTTCTGCAAACTGAGAGACCTATCACACAGAATCTTGTAGTACAGAATGCTGTCTACTTTTTGAAGTAGTAGGTAAGTAAACTTTATTTTGCATATTATAAATATAAACACATAAACATTTACACACAGGCACATACATTGCTTCTGGCCCCACACTAGGATACCCTGTGTCGTGGGAACCAGAAACAGCGACGTCACAAACATGTAAACATCCAAGATTATATATCTCTGAATGCCTTAAACTTCTGTGTCTAGGGGATACACCAAGGAAAACGGCAAATGGTGTACCGCCCTATTTACAGAATGTTTTGGGGTTATATTTTCCCAACTTTAGTATTTCGCAACTGAGTCTTTTTTCAGTTTTTCAAATATTTTTTTAAAGTAGGGGGAAGAAAATAACTAAATAAAACGCAATTTAGAAACAGAAACTAGAAATGTCAAAGTGAAAATCAGTAGAGTTCGTTTCATGAAAGAAGTCCTATGAGTTAATGAATTTTGGCTTTTATTGTTATATTATTAAGGATCTTACCGTGGAACTACATCACACCAAACAGGTGAAACAATCTTTTAGGTGTTCTGTGGGACTGCTTCGGGCAAAAATAAAAAAAAAGAAGATACTTGCCATCTCCACAACAAACATGATATTGGCAGAATCCTAGGGGAAAGAATTTTATTGAATTTAAGTCTCGTCACTCTTCAGGAAAAACATACTTTGTTTTTATTGTACCTAACTGAAAGAGGTAATCGTGGCAGAGAAGCAATAATAAGTTATTGTTGTAACTGTTGTAGGGCTGAGATCTGTGGGGTGTTGTTTCCATGTGATGAGTATCATCTGGTACAGGTACCAGATGCCGGATACCAGAGCCCAGGGGCTATGCTCTCCATGAGGGAGTGACGCAACCAGCTAACTTCTTGGATGACCTTATTTTAAGAGTGTAGTTGATTGAAAAGGCGCCGCTATCCATATTTTTTTGTACTACATGTAGATCAGATCTGTCTCAATAAATACCATTTAATGAAAAGGTGGTTTTTGATATTCGAAATATGCAAGTAAATTGTATATTATGTAGTAGTAGTAGACTATGACTATGGTGAGAGTTCTAAAATATCCTAGAACATGAGAAAGTGGCTTTACACGTAGAAAACTGCTGTTGCTAGTTGAGCAGTAGGTAATACATATTCTTAAAAAACAACCATAACTTATGACTCCCAACTTTAAAAAAAAAGAAAATTGATGCAACAAATTCTAATACAATGATCTATTGAATATAAATATTTCATGTTGATACACGACTTTTTGTAGGTGTACTAGACTTCCACTGAAGCCTGCCATTCTCCTTTACAATTAATAGACAACATAACAAGTATAACAACCCACCTTTTAGCAGTTATTAGCACAGAATATCTAAGTTAGTCACAGGTTTAAAACCAAATTACTAGAGCAAGAGAGAACATTTGTAACTGTAAGTACGCACAATAATTATGCCACAATTTCGTTCTGGTGTGTAAAAGGAAACTGATAAGAAACGGGATATTATTCACGGAATACCTACTAAAGTGTAGGTACACAAATGTCAACAAAATAACGATGGAAGAAGGTCCAATGTTAGGCGGCAACTTACGGGCATTCTGCTTTAGGCGGCAAGGTTTCACAGAAAACTGTCACTTATTAACATTATGTAGTAACTTTAGTACCAAGCTGCAGACGTGGATATTTACATTTTCATCAGAAAAATTCGGAAATTCGGAATCCTTCTGTAAAAGCCCAAATGTCATACAATACAATGCAATCACAGACTAAGTGCAATCAAGCGGGTGACAGTTTGTTTCTTTTGTTGATGAAATTACTTCACAGTGGGTCCGTTTTCAGCCATCATGGCGTAAAGTTCAATTTTTTGTAACAAATGTTTTCCGAACATCCGTTAGGGCTAAAGTTTCGTACAGGCCCTGTAAAAATAAATATATAATAACAATAATTACTTCACAGATTAGATGTGGCTCCGACACCCCGACAGACTATCATTGGGTGCAATCAAACACAAATTTTTACTCGCGTCGCGCCAGTGCCCGAAAAATTACTGGCCGGCCGCTGGCCGGCCAAATACACAAAAATTGGCAGCAACAACGCAGTATTGAAATGAAAATAAACCTTAAATTCGAGCACAGTCATCTGGCTTTACAAGGAGCCGGAGCTGACAGTATTTTTCGCTGGCCCCCCCGGTATGTGGTCAGTGGGAGTTGAAAGCTTAAAACTAGAAAAACTAGGTAGGTATCTCAGTAGATTTCCACATCATTTTGATTGTTTATATTATTGCTACTGCTAAATAATTTCATCATTCTCAGTATTGGTAAAAAAATCCCATGTAGCTGAAAGTGTTTATCTGGAAAAGAGAGAGTTCAATTAGCTGACCGAGTATTGAGTCTTAGAACAGAATAGTTTATTTGTTCTAAGAGATCGGGTGAGTCTATAATATTATTTACTATTTTATAACAAAGTACCTGTACAGGGTGTTTGGTACAGGATCCGCCATAGTAAAATCACATTGGAGGAGGTCATATGCTACCTATTGAAGCTTACCTACTTTCCCTCACTAAAGTTTTATAGTTTATTAGGGGGTAGGTTAACTTTTAATTTTCTTTGGGATTTTTCCGAAATTGGATCTTAAAGCTGCCGTAACTTTTTTTTATTTAACATTCTATTGAACTATTCTCTTTTTTTGTTTGCACATACAAATATTTGATCAAATTACGTCGGAACTCTGCTCAAACTAGGACCAAAAAAAAGATATTACGCTTGAAAAAGGAGAAATTACCGAAAATAAAACTTTTAAGATAATTTTATTTAAATTAATTAACAAAACTGTTAAGTTTCAATAATTTATTATACTTTAAATAACTTACCTAGTTCATCATCTATCCAACAATACCAAATTTGTATCCAAAAAGTAAAAAAGTTATTAAATTATAAAAAATCGTAACTTCTGTAAATGCCGGTCCATTCAGGTAAAGGTTCATTGTTTTAAACAAACAGTGGCCATGGTCCCTTAGCATGACGTCAGAGCTTAGAAATACAATGTCATTTTTGGTCTCTTACTTACGATAAAAGAAGGAATAGAAGAAGTGCTTAATGTTACATTAACATTATTTATTGAAAGTTATATGTACTTTACAATGATATGACACATTTAATTTTATAGATCGTTAATGGAGGTTATGCTCGAATTGCTGTCCACGATATCTAATACTGTATACCCGATATCTTTTCCTAATTTCTATCGTAGTAAGATTAAGCTTAATCTCTTCTTTCATAATAACAAAAGCATTATTTTTTTTTTGTATCAACTCCTCTTTGCTTAATCTTACTACGACATAAATTTAGGAAAAGATATCGGGCATGTATTAAAAATCGCGGACAGCAATTCGAGCATAACTTGCAATAACGATATCCTTTTTATGCCCGATAATTATCTTTTCCTAATCACAATAAAATTAAATGTGTCATATATCATTGTAAAGTACCTATAACTTTCAATAAATAATATTAATGTAACATTAAGCACTGTATTTCTAAGCTCTGACGTCACACAAAGAGACCGTGGCCGCTGTTCGCTTATAACAATGAACCTTTACCTGAATGGACCGGCATTTACAAAAGTTACGATTTTTTATAATTTAATAACTTTTTTACTTTTTGGATAAAAATTTGGTATCGTTGGATAGGTGATAAACTAGGGAAGTTATTTAGAGTATAATAAATTATTAAAACTTGGTAGTTTTTTAATTATTTTAAATAAAATTATCTTAAAAGTATTATTTCCGGTAATTTCTCATTTTTCCAGCGTAATATCTTATTTTTGTTCCTAGTTTGAGCAGAGTTCCAACGTAATTTGATCAAATATTTGTATGTGCAAGCAAAAAAAATAATAATTCAATACAAAGTTAAATAAAAAAAGTTATGGCAGCTTTAAGGTCCAATTTCGGAAAATAGCAAAAAGGTTTAAATTGCACATATGGTCTCCTAAACTATAAAACTTTAATGAGGGAATGTACGCTTCAATAGATAGCATATGACCTCCTCCATATGTGATTTTACTATGGCGGGTCCTGCCTGCACATACCAATCACCCTGTATATTAACCAAAAAATATCGTTATATTTTCGCAAAAACAAAAGCAAAAGCACTAAATAAAGAATATATTTGTTTTGGGCCGCCGTAAACACTACCTACGAATTATTCAGAAGTTGAGGCCCAAATGAGGCTTAAAATCCACAATCAAAGACGTAAAAAAGCGCGAGAACATTCAAAAGTTCTACGGTTGCTAAGCTCGAGTCTGTGCGACCAACATAGAAAAATAATACAAAAAAAAAAAAAGGTGCCATGTTGTTTTTCGTAGCCTCGGATTTTGGACGAGTGTTTGTTTGTTTCTGAAAAATAAGTGGTTGGTGACCCATAAAACTAGCTTTTAGTAATTTTGCCGACACACAATGGAAACAGCATAGATTACGCCACTTTATCCTTAGCTAGGTTTTGAAAAAACACATACCATATGCCGTAAAGTTCTTAGAAGCGGCCCGATTACAATGGGATCCTTGTTTTTATTCGTGAGTTTTGGCCTGCTTGGCTTTATATATTGCGACAACAAGCTGTGTGGAAATAAATCCTTCATCAATACTAGCAGCTGCACTAAACAGGTAACTATAACAAACAATGTTTTGTATTGAGTCCTCTAGTTATGACGCATCCTTGAAATTATTGATTGGTTTTCATACATTGCTCGCGCCCTAACAACAATAGCGGGTCCGAGCACCGGGGATATTGATTTTACCGCTCGGCTTTATGACGTTGACGAACCGGGCATTTCTATGATCTTTGAAGAAACGTAGGAAAGTTTATTTAACTAGAAAACGCAGCTTGGATAATTATGTAGGATCAGTTTCAGTTTTGGTAAACCTACTAATATTATCATAAACGTGTACGTATGTAGTCAGTCACACGAAAATGGCTGAACCGATTCGGATGAAATTTGTGTCATGGATATTGTGCATATTATTTTAAGAAATCAAAGATTTTTCATAACAAAAACAAAATTTTTACTTGATGAACATCAAATTTGAAAAGGAGCGACCTCTGTGGCGCAGCGGTTAGCGCATCTGACTACCATGCGAGAGGTCCCGGGTTCGAATCCCGGCTGGGGACAAAAAAAAGAAACCCAGGTCTTGGATGTTTACATGTTTGTGACGTCCCTGTTTCTGGTTCCCACGACACAGGGTATCTTAGTGTGGGGCCAGAAGTAATGTATGTGCCTGTATGTAAATGTTATGTTATGTTAAAAATTTATTTATTTCACAATTAAATGTGGTGTTTCTTTTAGAAACTTATTTCTAATTTATTATTTACAAAACAGTTTTGCTTAGTTAACAAAGTTACATACATACATACATAAGCTCACATCTGTATCCCAGAGGACTAGGCAGAGACCAGGGACTGCCACCTGCCACGGTCTTGACAAATCACTTTCGCTTCATCAACATTCATTAGTCGTTGCATGCACGCATGTCGGTTTCTTTTTATCTTGCCCTTTGCTAGTACATCCCCTATTTGGTCGAAGTATGTATGCCTGGGGCGACCCTTACCGGCCCTTCCACTCACATTCACTCGATATATTTGCTTCGTCAGTCTTTCTTCCTAACAACGTTATCAACTAAAAACTTATCACTCATTCATAATGTTGAACACTAGAATAGAATAAAAAGCATTTATCAACATAATTAAGTGAAGGGTTGAGGCTCAGCATTGTGCAACCAAGTCAATGCAGTGCGTCAGAGATACTATTTTGTCCTAAATAGGTACTTTATTATTTACCAGACATCTATGTCTTCTAAATAATCACTGATTTTATAAGATTTTCTGCAGTGTGATTAACATATTTCTTAAAATGTGTCAGGTAACTAACATATCTTGGGGAATCTAGTTGTAGAACCTTATACAGTGCCCCATAAAGGATGTATTAACTTTTCACGGAAATGACAATTATTTATTTCTAGTATTAACATTATGATGGCTAACAATATTTTCGAAATCTTTAATATTTTTTCTAATTTACAATAATATAATAAAAGAGTGCAAGTAGAAACACTAACCTAGCATTTGAATTCAATACAAAACTAATCCCTCATTCTGATCACTGCACATCCCATATGTCATAGTCTAAAACTAACAACTTTGACATTAACTATTTGGTTCCTATAAAACATTTATTGATTATAAGAACAAAATGAAAGATTAGAGTGCTTTAATTACAGATAATAGGTGACGCTAACGGTCATCCTGAGCCATGTACTGTCAAGGTGTTCGAGCGAGACAGTACTGCTTGCAAGAACATGAGTTTTGGACCCATAACGCAGAGTGATCAACTTGGCGGAGTACAGCTCAGGCCCTACATACTTGAGTTGAATGACCACCACTGGAGATACTATGAAAATATTACGGTCTTGAATATATCATTCAGCAATATTAAATGGAAAAGTATGTACAAATTCTCTTACAGCCTTATTAATAAAAAGTCAGGTCACTAAAAGCACTGCTATAGTGGCCTTATAAGATCATTATAATAGGGTTTCACAAAAACGTTATTAATAAAACAAAATCCACATTATAACTGGGCTATAACCCTGCTATAACTTATAGTTGATGTGGCCCTACTTTATCTCGACTACAAGCTTACTATAAGCGATATTTTAATCTGTGGTTGCAAAACCACAGATTACAAAAGTGTGCATTTGTCAGATTGCTGTCTGAAGTGGTTTGGTTGTCATTGAAATCCTGAAGTGTTTTTTCGTGAAGAAACCGTTTTTGGCCTGTTTACTGGACCCTGATTGACTACGGATTACCTATATTACCTTGGCTATTACTGGACACCGACGAATCTGCTCTCACAGTTGACATTGGCTTTGTATAAAATAAAATGGTATAAAATGGTATCCTCTTCATTTCAATTCTTTTTAAATGTATCCTCTTTAAAAACTTTCAAACGAATTATAAAACAAACGATTAATAAAAACGACCTATAGACTGTTATAGTCTTATTAATAAAAACGACCTATAGTGTGCTTGTAGCGCACTTTGGCTATAGTCCTCTATTAGACATATAGTACGCTCTAACTTTTCCTTATTAATAAAAGTACAACAATCCTACTTTAACTATCGTGCTCTTTTACGACCTGTCAATTTGGCAACGTCGCGTACTATGATTCGTTCATTCTTTTAAGTCTGTGGAAGTGTCAAAACACCCAGATTGTCTAATCTATGTACATGACAAGAAAAAAAAGTTTTCAACTTTTCGTTTGAAAGTTTTTGAAGAGGATACTTTTAAAAAGAATTGAATTGAAGAGAATACCATTTTATACCATTTTATTTTATACAAAGCCAATGTCAACTGTGAGAGCAGATTCGTCTCTGTCCAGCAATAGCCAAGGTAATATAGGTAATCCGTAGTTAATCAGGGTCCAGTAAACAGGCCAAAAACGTTCGATAATAGCACTTTTTCACGAAAAACCACTTCAGGACTTCAATGACAACCAAACCACTTCAGACAACAATCTGACAAATGCACACTTTTGTAATCTGTGGTTTTGCAACCACAGATTAAAATATCGCTTATAGTAAGCTTGTAGTCGAGATAAAGTAGGGCCATATCAACTATAAGTTATAGCAGGGTTATAGCCCAGTTATAATGTGGATTTTGTTTTATTAATAACGTTTTTGTGAAACCCTATTATAATGATCTTATAAGGCCACTATAGCAGTGCTTTTAGTGACCTGACTTTTTATTAATAAGGCTGTTAGTCTTTTTCTACTTTTTAACTTCAAGTTAAGATAAAAACAATTTGCATTGTCCTAAAAAAAAGATAAGTTCAGTTTTTATTATTTTTTTGTAGAAAAAAGGTAATTTGGAGAGCCTGAGACAATGATTTCGTTTTCTTGGCATTTGTTATGAAATTACATTAATGATACTTTCATTGATGTGTGACACCAATATTAGAAGTTTGAATTAGTCTCACACTTATTTATATGCAAAAAATCTGTGAGTATTATTAATTGTAGTATTAAACCTTTAAAATGACATATTATTAAATATATAACTATTGTCAAAATTTAGGACTACGCCCATGGTCCATGATATCACTATTGCCATGAAATACAAAGTGAACTTAAATCAAATGAAGTGATTTTGTATGAAGCAATAAAGAAAGTAGATTTATTGCTATCATTTGCAAGGAAGAAGCAGACAATGTTTAAATTTCTCATCAACATTTTTCTTGAAAGCTGATCAAAAATTAATTTCAGTGTCTTAAATAATTTTATTGCAGATAACAGTGAATAATGTGAAAACAGCTAATAATTAATTGTATACTTATGTATACTTTACGATATTATGTATACTGATACTGCTGTATTCTGTTCCAGCAATGAAATTTCGCTTCCAACGAGACCAGCAATGGAAAAATCACTGCAGTAGCATCACAATATCTAACAATGTCACCGTGAATGATCAGTCTGTACTTTACTATGACTGCTATTGGTCCATGATGGACAATGACAGTGGACAAAGCCACATTCTAGACTTTGAAGCAGCTAATGATACGGTGGTTAACAGGCGACGGTTCAACTTCAATATACCTTCTGTTGCTATGTTGAGTGAGTATCTAATGTATAAAAATTTAGAAAAATAGAGGAATTTATTCTTCTCATTTCCTCTGCCAACAGGATTATACAATAAAAATTTACACGATTGCAAAATAATAATATGTACATCCCAATTACAGGCGGATACGGCGCTTACTATTAACTGAGTTGATTGCAAATGTTTAGAGCAGGTCATTTATATTTATTTTGACGAATCAAATATTAATAATATTTTATTAAGTTGAATTTTGATAATAATGTTAATATAAAAACGATAATTGCATTTTAGTGTATTGTAAGCATTAAATTATATATTCTTATTATTGTTTTCACAGCTATATATTTGTTTACATGTTCATATATTACATTATGATTAATTCCGCAGGTATGTAAGCTAAGAATATTTTTTATTTTACACGAGGAAAAAAAAACACATTAATTATTTACAAGATAACAGTACAATTTATTTATTTATTTATTTACAATTTATTTAGATTTAATTTATCAGACATAATCCAGAGACAATACAGTCATGACCATCACCAAAATAAGCCCACAGCTGCAATGTAATGTTAGCTATATACTATCCCTGCTGTTTAACTTATGTGATAGTTTTGTATAATATACTGTTTTTTTTATTCACAGGTCCGACCGTTAGCCTGGAGGTTTGGACACCGTTCATCTATATTGAGACACATCAAGAGATGATGAAATTGCACATTCTACCACCGCCACAGCATTTGACCGTTCGCGCCTACCGCATAGAGGTCAAGCGAGAGCGCGATAAGTGCACTAAATGTGCTGAGACCGTCTCAAAGTCCATCGTACTGTTGAAGAATAAAACCGATGAAGTGACGTTTGAATACAGTCTGCTTTGGGGTTCCGGGACCTATTACTTTGTGGTGACGCCCCTCCATGAGTTGTGTCGTGATGACAGGGAATGTAAATACGTGGAGAGTCCAAGGATAACTATTAGTGAGTATTCTTGCAATATCATTTTGATGTCAAGTTGAAGGAAAACTGCTCTCTCTGAGAATAGGCTTGTGTCTATTGGTAAATGTTATATCTGAAAAACTCATTAGCAATATTTTTATTAACAATATGTTAAGGGAGTCTAGAGTCTGGCAAAGCTAACTTTGCAATGGCCTAAATATGGTAGATTGAAAAAAGGGGTTATGGCATTACCTATATTTATCACCCAAATTATAATATTGATACTTGATCCTGCTTAGATAAGAATTTATATTTAACATTCACAGTATCAAAACTATTTAAGCAAGCTTAACAATTTTTGAACTTTTACAAAGCTTAATGAAAATGACTGAAACGAGTGTTGCTACAGTAGTTTTTCTGTGGGGTTGCCATCTAATTCTGATTAAAAGTTAGCTTTGCCAGACTCTAGACTACTCCCTTTGAATATTGTTAGTAAAAATATTGCTAATGCTGCTATTGTGGCCCACCACTTAGAAATATTCTCAGATAGAATAACAGAAAATCTACCTAACTAATCTAACTTTCCGAAATAAATAACGCATCTGACAAGCATAAAGAGTCAATTGCAGATCTGTTAGAGACCCACCAAATTTAATCACACTATATCACACTAATATTATGAAGGCAAAAGTTTGTGAGTGTGGATGTTTGGTACTTCTTTACGTCTAAACGGCTGGAGCGATTTTAATAAAATTTGGTATGGAGTTAGCAGACACCCTGGATTAACACATAGGCTACGTTTTACTGCGGGAAAATATCTTATTCCCATAGGAACATAGATGAAAATGATTTCGCGGATAATGTATGGGGATAGTTATTACTTTTACTGTTAATACACAATTTATTTTCCCCAATAAACTGCGGGTAACACCGCGGGGCACAGCTAGTACACACTGTCCATAAAGTCTAGAAAACGGAAGTGCTAAATATTGTACGAACTTTTCAGGCCATCTTCTATTCTAATATAAGCACAATTATTGTAACTGAGACCAAGGTTAATTCTCCTTGCTGAGACTATCCCTCAGTTTCTGAAAGAGTGTTCAAATGTAACTATAGATTAATCTAAGATTAATTCAAAATACCGGCACAATTGGGTGAAATTAGCTTGACGTGAGATTAACATGAGGTTAACATTTGATCGCTCTTCTAGAAACCGAGCGTATGTCTTTTATTACTAAAAGTTTGCGTATGGAAAATAAAAGTATTAGCAAAATCGCACTTTTTATTTTATAGATTTTATGGACAGTCTGTATGTTCTATTTACGTAACACTAGTGTCCATCCGGCAGATACGGAAACCCACCAGACCCTGAACATTTGCATCGCGAGCGTCACCGCGCTCATTGTTGCGACCCTCTTCGCCTACTACATATTTCTGCGTGTCGTTCGCAAGTGCTGGTGCAAGTATGCGCACTTCGCGCCCATCAGTGAGTACTCATTTTTCCTCTTTAACCCATCGGGACAATTTATTTGTTTCATTTTGTATTTTGATCTTTATTCTTGAGTGGAGACCGCGACTCGGCAAACGTAGTGTAGGACGCCCTCCAACCAGGTGGGAAGACGATCTGCGAAAAACTGCAGGCAGATGCTGGATGCGGCAAGCTGAAGACAGGGCGCTATGGCGCTCATTAGGGGAGGGCTGTGTCCAGCAGTGGACTAATATAGCCTGATGATGTTGATTTGTATTCAACAGTAGACAGAAAGCTGACGATTTGCTGGCACCACACTTATATTTTCATCATCATCATCATCATCAGCCCAACTCTGCCCACTGCTGGGTATACGCCTTTTCCCCACTACGCCACATCTCGCGGTCTCTCGCCATTCGCATCCATGAGCCCCTCGCTAACCTAGCCACATCGTCCGACCATCGGGCTGTTGGTCTACCGACCGACCGCCGGCCGCCCGCTTCTCGGCCGCCACTCCGTTACTGCCCTGGTCCACCTGCCGCCCGCTGCCTGGTCTACTTATATTTTGTTTGGTATTTTTTCGGCCACTGAATAACATTGCACCGCCGCTAAAATGGTGCGAAATTATTACTGTGAAAATCACGCACATTCGAAAAATATTTAATTTTCTCTTTCAAATGAGTGATCTATTCCAAAGTTGTGTCAGTGTTTAAGCGGGAGTTTGTTTGTTGGTTTACAAGGTGTTCAAAAGTTGCAGTGCAACTGACAGCCAAAAAACGTACTAATCATAAATTTTAAAAACATTACACCTTGATTGGGTAGCGTTGTAAAAAATGTATCGCTCACTTTCCAGGCAAAGAAATACCGCCGCCACCGAAGGTCCTTGTTATCTACTCGACCACGAACCGTCTCCACGCCGAGTGCGTTTCATCCTTCGTGAGCTACCTTCGCAGCCAGTACGGCTTCGATGTCATGTATGACTTGGACATCGCTGAGACGCCTCACGGCGACCCATTCGTCTGGGCAGAGGAAACCTTTAACGCGGCTACACACGTCCTGTACATAGCAGGCCCATCCGAGAAAGCAAGCATCTACAACAATATCTACGACCAGCCCATAATTAGCCCATACAGAGACGTCGACATGTTACAACTGAACCTTATCAAGGCTAACAAAGGAAACAAGCGACCAAAGGAAGTTGTTAACATTCTATTCGAGCACTCTGATGGTGTCTTGCCCGTGGAGACTAAAGCAGAGAAGACCTATTACCTGCTTAAGGACTGGCAGAAGTTAATAGCCTATCTCTCCATGAATTTGTGGCCGAAAGTGCAGATCAGTTGCTCAGAGAAGGGTAAGTGCTTCATCGATGATTTGAACCGTGCTAACAAGCTGCTTAGTATCAAGCGAACGGATGTGGTCGTTCAGTGTGAGAAGTTTAAGGTGCCTGTAGACAAAAAGGTGCTGTTGTAACTTATCGGTCTGTCTCGTAAGTTGTTACAAAATTGGCGGTTTCACACTAATCGTCCCAGAAGCTAAAGGAAGCAAAATATAAGAAACTTAGAAGTACATTTTCCAACTACGGGGCGATTCTAGTGTGAAAACGCCCACTGACCCTGCCTATAGGCGGTTGTTCTACTGAACAGTTGACCATATTGAGACTAAAATGGATTTTAATGAGCGGATTTGAAATTTTTACTGCTATTTTCATGGTTGGTTTTGATGTCAAATTTTGGCCGAATGCAAGTTCTTAGAACAATCTGCCTGTAGAGGTTAGGGCCATCCATAAATTACGTCACACGCTAAGGGGGAGGGAGGGGGTCGACGAAGTGTGACATTGTGTGACAAGGGGGTGGGAGGGTCTTACATTTTGTGACGTCACATTTAAAAATCTATTCTCTAAGAGTTAAAACACGAACTTAGAACTATCAACGAAAAATACAAAAACTTTTGCAACTCTATCTATTCCTAACTCTATCGGAAATAAAACTAACTTCGGAACTGCTGTTTTAATCCAATAGAAATCTACATGTAAAATTGCAAAATATGTGACGTCACACTAGGGAGGGGGGAGTCTCACAAATGTGACCAGCTGTGACAAGGAGAGGGGGGGGGGAGGGGTCAAAAAATCATGAAATTCGTGTGACTTAATTAATGGATGGCCCCTTATTCTATTTGGTGTATGTACCCTTTTCTGAAAAGAATGTTGAGTGTTCCGTTTCTCAATACAAACAACTTTTACTGTATGAGATCACTTCGAACATCTGTAGTATACTGTATACTCGGTGGTCTAGTATACAAGCTTCTACTTTCTGAGATTTACCAATGTTTAAAATATGGAAAGTTGTTTCTCCGCACGTTCTATACGTTCAAAAGATCTAACTTTGCTCCAAAACATTGTCATTGATCGGCAAATACTGGGAGAAAACTAAAACTTGGCTGGCTTACCGGTTTTTCTGTGTTTTGCTCGCGCTTTAAAGGTAAAGTGCGAAAGTAATTTATTTCCAGTAAATTGTATACGAATAAATTTCGAGAATATTTCTGAAATTCGTTCCTATGTATATTCATGATTACGTGTTTTACATTCGTATTAAGTGTCGATCTTATAATTGAATATTCGGACTTATTTCAGTGTTTACTTATTAGAAACGAAATAATTAATACTGAATCACCAAGCAGTCTATTATATTATATTTTCCATTTCCATACTTTAAATTCTCCTTGCTTTAAGTCACTTTTCTGATCGTACTAAAATTATTTGGGAAATGTTCTGAGTTTTAGAACAGGAGAAAAGTACGCGGAGTTAGTACTTCGATACAAAAAAGGATTAGAAATATGTACTAATAATGTGTTAACTTTGTTTACATGTAACATTATTTGTGTAATATCTTCATTAGCAGTTAAAACGATAACAATTCATATTTGTGTAATACGATTATTAGCAAAATATCCTTAGTAATGAATGTTATTTCAACATATCGTACGTATTTACTCTATATTTTTGTAGTGATAAGTAATTATATTTTTGTACTTTCGTCGAATTTTCAACGACAATAAAATCTGTTGAAATTTTGTTCCCGTAACTGGTATTTCCCTTAGTGTCGCAAAAGACAAATCGTTCATCCGCTCCAGAGCAATGTCCCGCATAATAATGTTTTCTTTGATATCTAGAAAATTATCAAAAAAGATAAAAAAATAATATTTTTTTAGAAGATTAATTTGGCAGGAAAAAGAACATAATTATGCGACATACAAGTATGTACTGGATGTGCCATGCGTCAAGGCGATATCTGAGTGTGAACGCTACTATAACTCTTTCCACAATATCTATTTATTTTGTTTTGCAAATGTTGTTTAGATCTAAAACCGTTGTCTACTGAAACATTTGTACTTTTGTTAGGATGTGTATAGCTTAAGCCCATTTACGTCATTTAAGAACACACAAGTTGTGCATACTTGGGTGGGAGGGTAACTTAAGATGTCATCGAAGGCGCCATGTCAATAGAAAATAAACCTTAAACATGGGAGGTTAGAGGCTAACTGTTGAACGGGTTTAATTTGCACTAAAACCACACCCATAAAGGGTTGTAATGTTGCGGGACACGATCCAATTCATAAAATAAATTTATTAACACTTGCCTATGTGCTATAGGCATTTCGGTTCAGTCCGTCTCGTAAGTCCTGCAAGTACTTAGTGTATAATTCAAACCAAGAATTGGCTAAAAGTAACAGAGTTGATCATCTGACGAAAACACTTATTGTCTTATTTTTAAAAAAATGTGTTTAGTTTCTGGATTCGGATATGACCCAAATATAGGAACCCTGATATTTTCGTGAATGGGCTAAGCAATGTTGATCTCATAAATGTTTATCGAAACCAGTTGGTGTGTTCTAACTTTATATTACTTACTTAACATAATATTATATAAAAAGAAAATTATACACGACCTTCAATCAAGCTCAATATATTGTAAACCTTGTGATGTATTTTTATAAAATTAAAAGTCTCTAATAAAACATAAAGTATTTAATATTCCCAGATTTCTGACCCACACATGAATTATGTATATCGAACGGGATGGATCCCAAACAAAAATTAATACAGCACTCATTGGTTTATTTATCACTGACATAATAACATAACATTTACCATAATTTACAAAATATATTCGGAAAACAAGACAATTTTATTCATACATAAAAATAAAATAATAAACTCACGCCCGTTATCCCCGAAGGGGTAGGCAGAGGCACCAGTCTCTAGAACTGGACCCACGTTTTGCCGAGTTTATTAGGTCCCAAACGTGACAAGTGGCAAGCCTGTCGCCGTTATCCGGGCACAATTTATCAGCGAATGGTGTTGTTGTACAAACAAATGTACGTAACTAAAAGTCATTGGTACATGCGTGGTTCGAACCCAGACCCTCATGATCGAGAAGCAAGGGTCAACCCCACTACGCCACCACCGCTTTACATGTATTTACAAAATATAACACCGTACCTGCCTGACACGGAATCCAATTTTATACTGCTGGCTGCTGGAAGTTGTACGGATGTAAAGGGCTGTAGGTACAGTTGTAGTACAAGGGATTGTTGTCCATCTGGCACTTAATCCTAAACGGTTCCAGTCCGCCTCACTATCAAATTCCATACTAAATGCTAGCATAACGCAAGTGGATACTATTATTGACCTAATTCCAGATACCGGTGTAAGGTTTCTAATGTATTTATTTCTTTTTGGTATGTACAATAACCTTTCTAATAATTTAATTAATAATTAACCTAATAATTTTCCGACAAAAAGTCAAGTAAGTTTATCCGGAATAAAGTTAATAATGTATAGGGGAATCAAAATTAGGCACCAACAACATTCACTTCCACAACACAATTTACAAGTGGCTAAAACGCAACACATATCGGAAGTTTGACGAAGATCTTATCTAGTAACGCTAACCTTATCGATAGTAACAAATATGGAAATAGATTTCGTATTCTTGGAATTAAAATCATTTGAGCCATTGAACGACTTTGAACTAATCAAAAGCCGAACAATGTTGTTGCCTTTTTTATCGGAACTTGTTAACATGTATCAAATAATACAATATGTTAGTATGCCGGGCAATCCTACTGCTGAAACATGTCCCAGGCAGAGTCTGAGAGGTCACGTCGTCTTTCTACATAGTGTAGTTAGGAGTTGCTTATAGCTAGCAATTGTTTTATCAGATAAAATCAATACTAAGTAGTTATAAAAATACCTTTTGACTAACCATTGACTGCAGATAGTCAGTCTGACATTGATCTTCACGTGACACAATTGATCAACGATATTTTGGAGCGATCTTATCACAAATGCATAGAGTCATTTCATATTTTCATTTAACATTTAAAATTATTGCTTGCTGTGATTGAACAATACATACGTAGATTTGTTTTTGGCAAATAAATAAAAAAAAAACACATTTCCACGCCACTGCCTTGTAAAACCCAACATTTTATAAAACAGTTTGATTATACAGGGTGTAACATGAAATGACGTGATTAATGTGACCAATACGGGCATACTTTACTACTGTGCAAATATCGAAAAACCAGCCAGCTGCTATAATCAATTCATACGCCATAAAAATGTATACAATTGATAATCTTTGCGATCTTTTTGTCTCTATAGTAAACATTTTTCGTAATGATTTGGACCACACAATTTCCGGACCAAATTAGCATAATAATATGCATGTTACACCCGATATTTACAAGTTGACAATGAGACGTTGCCCAACTTCTTTAGACTATACTATACTAGGAATAATACACTCTTTTCTACTCACCATGGATAACGGTTTGACAACGTCGCCTTGTCTCCCAATTAACGTAAAACCAATACCATAGCAGAATACCGATATCATAAATATCAATAAGTTTTCGACTAGTCTCACGTTGCTTTTTGCGCCTTGACCCTTGAGCTTCATGTTCTGAAACAATGAGAACGGACTTATTGAAATTGGGTCCATCTTAGAAACAAATTTCAAGTAGGGCAATTTTTATATCTTAGACTGAGAATAATTCTTAGTTAGACTGACTGTGAATCAAAATATCTTAAATGAGAGTGATTGCGTATGGAATTATTATTATAATGAGACCGATTGCGAATGGAAGGATCTAAAAATTGTATGATTACAAATGCAAATACCTTGACTGAAATTTAAATTGACTGTTTAAGAATGGAAAGATCTTGGAACGAGACTGGTTGGGAATGAAAGGATCTTAGAATTATGTAGTCTCATTGCGAATGGCAATACCCTAGTTTTAGACAGAATGGAAAGATATTAGAACGAGACTGATTGCGAATAGAAAAACCTTAGAAAGGGACTGATCGCGAATGGAAATTTCTTAGAATGAGACTGATTCCGAATGGAATGATCTTATATGAGTCTATTTGCAAATGAAAATACCTTAGAATGAGACTGATTGCGAATAGAAAGACCTTAGAATGGGACTGATTGTGAATAGAAAGACCTTAGAATGGGACAGATTGCGAAGGGAAAGATCTTAAAATGAAAGAGACTGATTGACTGCGCATCGCAGCAGAAAAAAAACGGATTAGAATGAGACTGATTGCGAATGGATTGATCTTATATGAGACTTATTACGAATGAAAGGATCTAAGATGGGACTGATTGCAAATCGAAAGACCTTGGAATTAGACCGATCGCGATTTTCAAGATTTTAGAATGACAGTGATTGAGAATGAATAGATTATTATTATACTTTATTGCACACGAAACATTTAACAGGATAATACATAAGAAATAGCATGCACAGTCGACAGCACGTCAACCTTTACATTTTAGTTGCAAAGTCGCCCGTAATGCAACGGACTACAATGGGTGTATAGCAGGGTTTCTTAAAGTGGGGTCCACGGGCCCCTAAGGGGTCCGTAATATGCGCGCTAAGGGTCCGCAGCAGCTCAATTACGAGTAACTCCTAAGATTAATGAAAAAAGATGAAAGTTAACTAAATCCTAATTGAATCGGTTATTTAAGAAAGGGAACAAGTCAGGTTTTTTGCAAATGGCGATTTTGACGTAAGTATGATTTTTCAAATCATACTTACGACTATAGAAAAAAAAATAATTGGAAAATAACATAAAATAAAATAAATAAATAAAAATAGCCTTTATTCCACTGACTTGACACAGGTACAATATTAAATCAATTTGTATTATATTTATTATTATCACAATCAAATTAAATTAAATTAAATTAAATTAAATCGAATCAAATTCCATTAAATCAAATTAAATTAAATCAAATCAATTCACTCGATTAAAATTAAGTTAAATAAAGATTTTAGCCGACATCGGCCCCCACTGCGTCATCATCAGGCTGTCCCTCGACATAGGCCTCCTCCAGCGCCTTCCACATCCTCCTGTCTTTCGCCAGTCTCCTCCATCCTTTGGGCAGGTCATCCTCCAATCTGGTGGCTGGTCTGCCTCTTTTTCTTTTATCTCCTCTCGGGTACCATTCTACTAAGTCTTTGGTCCATTTTTCTGCTGTGTCTCTCATCATGTGTCCCGTCCATCGCCACTTGAGTTGTCTAACCTTTCTTATGACATCTAACACACCTGTTGCTTTTCTAATTTTTTCCAGGTGCCATTTATCACTTATTCTTATACCCAGCATGCTTCTCTCCATTCCATGTTGACATACTTTAAGTTTCTGTTGAAGTTCTTTTGTCAGCGACCATGTCTGGCATGCATAGGTTAAACAAGGGAGGACGCACATATTGAATACTTTAGCCTTTTCTGCAACAGGTATGTCTTTGTTTTTGAATACCTCTTTCAGTGACCAATATCTGTTCCATGTACTTTTCACCCTTCTGTCATTTCTTTTGCCATTTGTTGCTTCGGTGATATTAGTTGCCCTAGGTAAATGTATTCATCTACATATTGGATGTTCTCGTTTTGGACTTCTATATGTTCCTTGGTGTTATTTGTCATAGCCTTTGTTTTGCTGATATTCATTGTAAGACCAGATTTTTTGCTCTCTATTGCTAGTTGTTGCAGCTGTATTTGCAATGCAAGAAAAATATAACACTATCGAAAAAGAAGTACTGAAAGCAGAAAAGAAACTATTAATAAAAAAACAAGCCGATAGATTAGGCGACAAAGCTATTAATCTCATGAAAGAAAGAAGGAAAATAACATAATACATTGTAATTAAATATAATACTGTAAAAAAAAATCTTAATTTATTATTAATCTTAAAATTATTTAGTTTTTGTCGTCTCATGAAAAATTGTGGTTCCGTGACTTGTTCCACTTCTAAAATAACCGATTCAATTTGCTTGACCACTCTCGCTGGTTATTGTCAAGCGGCGCGAGGCGAGAGCAATAAAAGTGATTCTTTAATCTTGTTTTTTTTCCACAAGAGGTAAATATTCATATATTGACAGGGGGTCCGTGGCATTTTAGGAATTCTTAAAGTGGTCCGTGACTGCAAATAGTTTAAGAACCACTGGTGTATAGGATGATGTGCTGTCGACTGTACAAAGGCGAGCATATCTCTGCAAGAGATTTATTGCAGCAAATCTTCTCATTCTTTCAAAGACTCATTCTAGGACCCGTTTTCATCTTAGAATGATACTTATGACTGAATGGACAATTATCTTCCTTGGTTTCTATGTTGGTGACAGGAATCATAGTTCAGAACCAGGACAACTGACTGTGATGTGTAGAAGTAACTCTTATTTACGATGGCATATGGGACTTACATTCGAATCGCGAATCGCTCGTAGCCCCGGCTGCCTGAATTATCTTAAACAATCACTAAGGTTAAGCAACATAGGACGCGTTCAGTGCATGGATGGGTGACCATCTATGACTAACGCTAGTGGCATTTTTCCGAGCGGTTCCGTGCTTCGCAAGGCACGTTAAGCAGTAGGTGCCGGCTGCCGTCGATAGATGGCAGTCGTTGAGCCAAGTCAGAGGCCTTAGGGCGGCTTGAAAACTGACAGTAAGACTAGCCACTAGTCTTAAGCCTCCACTAATCCGGACTTGGCCCCCGTGGTGGAGTATGGCCTATACCTTTCTCAGGGAAGAGACCCGTGCCGCTCGGTGGGGGCATAATGGGTCGATGATGATGGGACTTACATGATCTCCAGGCTGCTGTCACTGTTTTTCGTCGCGTGCTCGCCTTCGCTGGAGTTGGAGCCGCCGGATTCGGAGCGCTGGCTGCGGCTCCGGTGTGGCTTGCTTGGCTTCTTATCCTCTGCAGCCTCTGTGGACGTGGCCTCTTCCGATTGCCGCTGCCACGCCGGTATCGACGGCGGCTCCGAGCGCGTCTTTATGGAGGGGAACTGGTTCCTGCAATGGATGAGTCATTATTATTATTTTGACGACCTCTGTGGCGCAGCGGTCAGCGCATCTGCTACCATGCGAGAGGTCCCGGGTTTCAACCCCGGCTGGTAAAAAAAACCCTAGGTAATAAATTAGCAGACAGCTTGCTGTCAGCTAATTTATGTCACCTAATTTATGATGCCAATGTAAAATAAATCTAAAGAGCAATATTTAAAGCCCATATTTGAATTATATTATTTTTGCCGGGTGGGAGCAGAGTCGTGGAAATGGGCTATGACCTTAAGACATGGAGGGTATTCTGGCAGAACCGAATAAGTGCCAAAATTTCCAAAAAAATAATTTCTAATGCAGTTTTGACTGAACATTGAAACTGAGCATACCAGCATTAGAAACTATTTTTTTGGAAATTTTGGCACTTATTCGGTTCTGCCAGAATACTCTCGACATGTCTTTCCCCGCTCAGAGAAGAGAAAAGCTCACCTATTGAGCAGGATTCCCTTGACGGAGGCTACGTCGCTTTTGACAGCGTCTAATTGGGACCGCAGAAGCGCCGTCTCTGTGCCCTGGTGCCCCGTTTGCACCTCCGCCCGCAACGCCGCCACGTTCACGTTCAACGTGTCCAGGGACTTCCGGAGCTCGTCTAAACACTCCGCCGTACTCTTCGGCCTGGGCTGCTCGACGAAGAGCAAGCGGTGCAGGCAATTCTGTGGGGTTAGAGAGTTGGATTAGAATTCTGCGGATGTTAAGCAGCAGGGGAGCAAAGGTACCTCGTCCTGACCTTGAAAACAAGTTGGTTGCTTATTGTTTGTTATTTTCAAGTACTGTACGTGGGAGGTTATACATACGAGTCCACGGGCCGAAGCGGAGTAAGATGGTGCGTATAAGCTAATAATGTACCTAACAGGCATTAATCCTAATCTCAAGCGAACGACGCGAGCGTAGGTTTGATTGTAGTAACGTCTATACTACCCAGACGGCAGGCACTCGTTCTAGGGCCCTACTAGGGCCTACTACTAGGGCCTAAAAAGCAGACATAAACCGTATTAAATCGTCAGGTTCACTTGTAAAAATGGGAGTCCCCCAGGGATCTATCTTAGGGCCGTTCCTTTTCCTGGTCTATGTAAATCATTTACCGTTTATGGTACAAAAAATGTGTGAGATAGTGCTATTTGCTGATGACACGTCACTTATTTTTAAAATAAGGAGACAGGAAAATAATCTTGACGAAGCAAATAATGCTCTCTCGCACGTTCTAGATTGGTTTACAGCAAATAATCTGTTGTTAAATTAAAAAAAGACAAAATGTATGAAGTTTACCCTACCTAATGTAAAATTAGTTGAAAATAACATTGTGATTGGAAATGAAAAACTAGAATTTGTTGAAGATACTGTATTTCTGGGCATCACAATCGATGCCAAACTACAATGGGGCCCACATATTGTAAAATTAGCACATAGACTTAGCACCGCAGCATATGCCGTGAAAAGAATTCTAGAACTTACTGACGTTGCAACTGCTAGGCTTGTTTATTTTAGTTACTTCCATAGTATTATGTCCTATGGTATACTACTATGGGGCCGGGCAGCAGACATTGAGACTATCTTCATATTGCAGAAGAGAGCGATCCGATTTATTTACAAGCTAGGTAGTAGGGACACACTAAGAAATTTTTTCAAAGAAATCAACATCCTAACAGTTGCAAGCCAATACATTTATGAGAATATTATGTACGTTAGGAAAAATATTAAAGACTTCGAAACACTTGGTAGCCATCATAACGTTAATACTAGGAATAAACATAAATTGTCATTTCCACGATTTAGACTTGCAAAAGTTAATACTTCCTTTATGGGGCACTGTATAAGGTTCTACAACAAGATACCCCAAGATATATTAGAGTTACCTCCAACGCGATTTAAGAATTGTGTTAAACACACTCTCTGCAAAAAAGCTTATTATAAAATCAACGATTATTTAGAAGACAAGGACGTATGGCTTTAAATAGTAGTTTAATATTAAATTTAATCAGAGGATAAATGTGTCTAGTGGTCAACACATCCAAGATATTGTTTTGTAAGTTTTATTTGTATTAGCTTTAAGTTGATTTGAGAAAAGATGGTCAGAGTGGAGTTTTTTTTTTCGCTGCCTTTTTCTCCACTACAGACGGCCCCAAGGCAGCGGCTAACATTATACATAACTGTATGTACATTGACATTCAACAAGCAGAACGTAAATTCTTTACGTTGAAATAAATTTCTGATTCTGATTCTGATTCTACTAGGAAACAATATTGGCAGTAGTAACCCATCACAACACCAGATGGCCTGTGCCCTTCAGTGGGACGTAAACAGGCTGCCATTGGCAGTAGCTGTTTCGTTAGGTGTTAGGCTGCGTCCCCAGTTGGCAAACAGTTTGACGCCGACTGAGTTAGTGGCATATCGGTTTAGTATGCCCTTCCATATACTTTAAATGGAGTGTTTGCTAGTTTTGCGCCCAATCTACGCAATTTGCAACGTTACGCTCGCCGACTATCTCAGCGGGCGGCTGACTCACAGAAAAGTCTATTCCACTCAGGGGCGAAATAGTTTTAGTGAGTATGCCGCTTAGTCGAATTTGAGTTGGATACAAATTGGCGGCTCACTCAGCAGCGAACAGTTTGCCTACTGGGGACGCAGCCTTAGTCAGCGCATGACCTTAGCTGTTGTTAGACCTGAGATTTCATAGTTGGGTCGATCCACCCAGTGGAGAATTGTACTTGTAGAGAATTCTACATGTAGAAAATCTAGAGAACAAAATACTAGAATCTCATTGGGCAATGCGCGTGGCTTGAGATAAGCGAAAACGGTCAGCTTCATAGGGTAGGTTTACGTGCTATTGAAGATTCACGCGCGTTAATTACTTTTCGCACATGGACGATTTTTTTTGGGAGCGTTTTGTGGAATGCAGTAAAGTGCGTAATTTTAGTGTGGGATGTATAATGGGTGGCCCTCATCGAGTTAAAATAATATAATTTATTAGGTGGCAGATAAGTGAGAGAAATTGAGAGCACAGCTGTGTTACAAAGTTACCAATTAAATGCTGAAAATTATCAACATTGAACTTTGGCCCATTACTTTAGTGAGACAACCTAATTTGAATCTTTTTTGGATAACCTGGCATCAATATTATCAGGAAAATGTTTAATTGCTGAACTTAAAAAAAAGGTTATTAACCATTCCCAGCAAATTCTAAAATTTAATCCAAGTTTTATGATTTAAGATAACACAGAGGTAAGCAATAATTCTTATCATACCTACACAATGACTACAAGTAGAAATTCCTATTATACCAAGCCTCTGCCAATATTAATCAAATTGGATGTGATAAATTAATATGATATTGTATGGAGTTGATTTTTCAGTCAAGATTTTTTGTTGAACTGATGATCAGGGTATCTGATGAGTAAGAACCTAAAACAACTTTTTTGGCATGTAAACTAATGCATATTGTAAACTTTACTGAGCCAGAATAAGTATATTATTTATTACATAAATAAAACAAAGCATGATTAATTTTTAACATCCATCCAGCAGTAAGGTCTTTACAAACTAAAAATACATTGTAATTCTTACCTTATAAAACCAATAAGCTCCATATGCAAATCCACCATAAATTATCAACGGCAGCACATTGTCTCTGAACCAAGACCGTCGGGACTGATGGAAAAACATCAGCTCTGAGGTCATTGAAGGTACATCTAGCATGTCAGCACATTTCTCGAGAGCTTTCCGGATCTCTGGGTCGGTCAGACCTTTGCCCCTTAAAAAACGTTCTTTGCTCTCCATTGTGCATCGCTGAACATTTTCATTTGTTAGGAACTTCACCGCAGTGTTTACCTGCAATGGTAAAAGGTACATAATATTAATAATAACTTACACAGAACATAGCACTTGACCTGATCCTAAACTAGGATACTCTGTGCTATGGTAACCAGGCAAGGACATTACAAACATGGAAAAACACCCAAAGTGAGGTCATTTGTACAAATGTACAATGGCCTTCTGGCTTATATAAGATAATAGAAAAAAGTAATTAATATGGGAAGATCCTTTACATATGCTTTATCCATTTCACGAGGCATTTAGACTCCTTAGAACATGCTGCTATCTGCAAAGCACTTTTACAACAAGGAATCAATGAAAAATATGTGCAAATACTACATAGCCTGTACTCAAACTGCTCTTCCAAAATACGACTCGAGGGAGATGAATCAGAATTTCCAATAAAGAATGGAGGCAATTGGCAAGGCAATCCTCTTTCTCCCAATATATTCCAAGCAGTGCTTGAGATGATATTCGGAAACCTGAACGAAAAGGAATGAAAAGAAGGATACAGAGACTACCTATGAGTAGTACCTATTCCACACCAGAGTGCACTCTACACTACACAATGGGTGTTTAGGTAACACAGCTGTTCATAGTAATTTGAAATATTGCAGACTACAGAGAAAATTGTGTCTATTTGAAGCTCTAGGGAGAATGTTAAGAATGTTCTTTTGTACAAAAATGTTTAGAAAAGAACATTATCAGTCATTACTTGACTCTATATGGTTAGTACAATCCAATAAGAAACTAAATAGAATCATCTCACAAGCATGTGATGTCCTAACTAGGATTCCAAACAGAGTTGAGGCCATTCTTTGTCTTAAATTATTGTTTACTTTTCATTTGAGTTCTGTTGATTGTATCGACAAGATGCAATTAAACATAAAGATGTTTATATAATGAACAGCTATTAAACATAATTTGGTTACGTAGGATCGTGCTCTGTTACAATATTAACTGTTCTCAATTTTGTACTGGTTTTAATTTTACTCTTACATTAACTAAAAGTAGATAAAATGAAATAAAAATCAATATAAAGGATACCATTACAGAGATGTTATTTTTCAATTAATTGTTCGTAAAAATGTTGCTTTGTTCCGGGTAGGACATTGATTGACAATGGTAGAGAAATAAAGAAGTGCGAAGGTCAATCTTTCTACTTCGATCTTTGGTTTGTGCCAGCAAATTAATACTCATGAACGCACGCTAATTATTCTACTCATAATACTCATGAATGCGCTTAATGAATCTTTGTAATGACCTGTGCATTTCTTCATCTGTTTTACATAATAGATAATGCTGTAATTTGTTACCAAATTCTCCCGGATTTCGTTGCCAGCTTTTGTTAGTACGTCTGATGCCATTTTGAAGTCAGAATTATATTAAATACAACACTGGGAAATATATTGTAAATTTTACTTAATTTTGAACAATTATAACACGCTGTAGAATTAAATGAATAAAAAACACAAAAAAATCCACCCGCGGAGAAAGAAACAACCACTTCTATTTAATGAATGAATGATTGATACATTAAAAGTCAAGTCAGATCGATTGAATGAACCACAGATTAAGAATAGATACTATATAGTTGAACGAACAAGTCACGATTTTAAGGTCTTTAACAATAATTTAAGCTGCTTGATTTTAAAACGCTGAGACGACGCGCATCAAACAGCCTGCCGAGGTAGTATGAGGACGCGAGTCGCGCGCGACAACGTCAAAAGTCGCGACTTTCTAATACATTAACTGTCAAATTCTCGCGACTTATGGCGTTGTCGCGCGCGACTCATGTCCTCATACTACCTTAGCTGCTGTTGTTTTATTTTGTTAGCTGATTTGTAGCAGGCTAGGGTCCATGCACAATAATTCATTTTCCTTGCTGTTATGGTGCATCTACATGATGGGCCAGCGCTGGCCCAGCGAGATGGCCATGCGATGGTTGAATGGCCACTTCACGATGGTCATTCATTTGTGATCTTTACTATGGTCGAGATGGACGTGGTCGGCCAGCCGTCGTTATCTTTGTGTTGTTTATGTTTGGGATTCCTTATCACGCTTTCTCCCCGATATAATTCTAAAAATTGTATTGTTTCACTATGAGGCCACGTAGTCGTCATTTTGAAAGTTCCTTATTAAAGCGTAAACGTCCACACGCAACCGTGTTCGAGCAGGCATTGAGGAATGGGCCACGTGTAGATGCGTACCACCATCGCTGGCCCACTACCTTTGATGTGTGGCCAAAAAACCGACACCGACGCCATCCCACAACCATCGGACGCGCCCTAATGCATCCATCCTACACCACTATACCCTTCACACGCTGGCCCATCATAGTGGCCCACCGCGATGGCCCATGGTATAGAGGCGCCTTTATATCACTCAGCGTTATTCTGTACGTCATCGTCAGTTAGTTCACAAATTAAATAGAATCTCCAAACCAAACAAATCTGCGGGTTCATTTCATTTTCGCAGTTTTCGCTTCGTTTAGTCCAAAAGCCTCAAGAAATGGGTGACTTTGCCAAAGCCACCGAGGCAGCCACCCTGGCCGTCCAATTCGACCAGGCAGGCCAGGTGGACAAGGCCGTGGAATGCTACAGGACGGCTGCAAGAATGCTCGACCGCGTCCGCAGCCAAATCGCGTTAGAAAAGCAAGCAGAACTTGGCAACAAAGTGCGGGAATATCTAGAGAGAGCCACATTCATACAGGAGCAGAAAGGTTGGGTCAATAAATAATTTGCTGTGTAAATCACTAGAATACGTACGCCCTTGTCACATCTTTGTTTCTTTCAATGAGTCATTTCTCATTCTTTAGAATAAAAAAAAATTATAAAAGTACCGAAAACGGCGTGCATGAACCGACCGTTTGTGGCAAACAATCAAACTTAGTCAATGATTGTTATGGCCCTTTTACACGAGGCCAATAGCTGAGACAATCCAGTAAGCCAGTCCAATATTGTCTTCGTGTGAATGGAGCCAGGACAATGCATTGGATTGGCCCAAGCCAATGGATGAAGCCGATCCAATGAAATATTGGATTGGCTTACTGTCCTGGCTTACTGGATTGTCTCAGCTATTGGCCTCGTGTAAAAGGGCCATAATGGATTTTGGATAAATGAGTTTTTGGAGTAGATGGACATTCATACCAAATTTGTATTAGGTTTAAGGTGATTTATGAAAAGATGGTCAAAGTGCAGTTTTTTTCGCTGCCTTTTTCTCCTCTACATTTGGCCCCAATGCAGCGGCTAACATATTGACATTCAACCTAATTCAAATAAATTTCTGATTTCAAAAAGGCGGGTGTTTGTGATGGGAAACATGCCATAAAGTTGTACTTCTTATAAAGTAATCTTGTATTTTATTAAATACCATAAAAGGCATGAAAATATGACCAGAAAATTTTGTATAAGTTTTTGTTGTCTTAATATTCTAAAACTTATTGGATCTAGTTTTTACATTGAATTCTTAACAATTTCTGCTAGAGGTGTGGAGACTTTAAAACATTATTTTGGCCGATAACTGATAATACTCATAAATGCTAATATTTTTTAAAACATGTCTTTTAAACATTTAAGTTGTAAAGAAAGTTATGATGACTATTATAATCTTTTTTTTTATTGTCTTTTAGTCTGTAGGATTTCTGGTGGGCCAATCGGCTCACCCTGACATTGGTTTTTAATTGTTCTTTTCAGTCATAACGCAAGTGATTAACTAGGTCTCTACGATGAAATCAAAATCTTATGTTTCGTGCAAGTACCCCATTTCAAACAAAACCAAACAATGTAATTCCCTCAAGCTGCTCAGTCTTAAGAACCAGAGCAATTTATTGCCAATCACAAAGTGCTCATGCCTTAAGATTTCCTTCATCACCAACCCATTATGTTCCCAGCCAGGGGCACGGGACTCTTCCCTGAGGAAGGCATAGACCATACTCCACCACGGGAGCTAAGTCCAGGTTGGTTGGAGGCTTGTAAGACTAGTGGCTGGTCTTACTGTCAGAAGTTTTGAAGCTGCCCTAAGGCCTCTAACTTGGCTTAACGACTGCCATCTGTTGACGGCAGCTGGCACCAACTGCTTAATGTGCCTTGCGATTAAGATTTCCATGTCAGATGAATTTTTGTTTCGAACAGAAATGATCCAGCAAGCAGATTGTGAGCGTGGCATGCAGCAATGCTACTTCATCATGCAGCAGGCGCTGGATGCGGATGAGGCTGGTCTCAAGGACCTGGCTCTGCAACTTTACACACAAGCTGTGGAGATGGCCGTCAGTATGGTAAGCTGCAATAGGCAAGCCAATTTAATAGGCCACATTTGACATGTGTCTGTCTTAGCTTCATAGTGAGGTGACATGCTAAAAAACATCGATTAAATAGAATGAATCGATACGGACTTCAAACATTTGTGAATCGAATGCAGTTATTGTGAAAAAGTAAGTATAGCTACTGTAATTTTAATTGAGTTCCATTGAAAATCAAATCAAATAAACAATTATTAATTAAAACCCTGTCCCATTATTGTCTAACCTAAAGTTATAAAACAAAATAAGACACATATATAATTTAACCAAGAAAAAATGCATTTAGTCACTAAAACTAATAGAATTATAACGAACGAGTGTTGTCATCGTCGTCACTGCTGTCTACTCTCATGCTGGGGCCGCACCTGCGTCTATCGTGACAAAGCTTCGCGCCACGGGCATTTCAGTCCCTACATTCCACAGAGTACTAGCGCGAAGCTTTGTCACGATAGACGCAGCAAAGGTAGTACGTCGCGAGAATTTGACAGTTAATGTACTGGAAAGTCGCGACTTTTGACGTTGTCGCGTGCGACTCGCGTCCTCATACTACCTTTGCAGGTGCTGCCCCAGCATCAGCGATATAATTAATTCTTCTTCGATAATGTTATCTATTCTCACATCTCGTTCAAAATCATCGAATAGTAGATTAGTAGCCAAGGGCTGTAAGGCATCAATTGCAGCCTGAGATATTTAGGCGCACGAGCGCAGCGAGGGCGTCTATAGTTCAAGGGTGCAATTGATGCTTACACCCGAGCTAACTACTCTGCTTTACATCTCGATTGTGAGGTAAGTAGAAAAAACTTACTCGTTTTTCTTTTGGCTACTTCATGAACTCGTCGTAAGTTTTCAAATATCTCTCTTTAGAACTTTCAGTCAAAATATTGTTAATTGATGCTTGAGCTTCCATTTTCATTGAATCGGGAGTGCAGCTTATATCTTCATCACTTGCAGAACGTTATTATAAAAAAAAACCCAAAAACAAACAATATGTAAAGTAAATAAAAGTTTTCTATTCCCGCCTTTTTTTCATCTTTATTTTAAATATTTTTTTTCAAGAATGAAATTGCCCTTCGTCGTTCGATATTTAAAATTGATGACTATTATACTCATACGAAGACAAGGCTGAATAGCGAAGCGACCTCTTTTGTCATTGGGCTGAATGCATGATGTCTATTGCCAGCATGATGGTTAGATGTACGCGAACTTTTTGAAAGAGTGAAGAGTTTTTTTTTTAAATTACTTACCGCCCTAATGCTTTTCTAGCTACATTATTACCCTAGAGCGCTAATTGGTCACCTACAAGACCCATTTGGGGGTAATAAGGACCTACTTACCGAACATGAGAGATGTAAAATTATTTTGTTTGTCTTCTCGAGGATGTTGCCAAGAACACCCTACGAGGTTTTTTTGCCCAAAAGTGTAATAATATAATGAAACAGGCCTCGGCCTTAACAAGAAAAATACGTCAAAATTTTTTTACAAAGATTTGGCCTCGGTCTTAACATGAAAAAGACATTTATAAAACACAACAAAGATTTGGCTTTGGCCTTCTACAAAGGATTACCTGTATTAACAAGTTGTCTTCGGATACAGAAAAAGGAAAAACGTTAGACCTGGCTGCACGGACGAAAGTCCTTTGATTATTCTGCTATTAGCAGAAACACAAGATTTAAAAAAAAAAAATATAATGAAACGGATTTTGTTTCTATTCAATTATTTTTGTATTTTTTTGATTATTAAAAGAATAATATAATAATGTTTTACACTTCTCATGCTATAAAAGTAAAGTTCGGCTTTATATGATGCGTACTAGTTGTACAATCTACTAATAAAATAATCACAATGTGGAATCATGTTATGTTAGTATGGCTATACATTCCTTTACAGGTAATCATTGCATTCAATTCAACTTTTTGACTGGTGATTCCTTTGATTTTTACGGTAACATCCCTAGTTTTTAAAAACAGAAAGGGTTGACTGACATAACCTTGTGATGAAGTTCAGTTTTTTAGGACAAATATTGTTTATTAAGTTTAGAATGGTTTATTAGTCAAAGTAAATTGTAATAATGCCTTCTTTGGAAATTATTACAATAAATGTATTATTAACTGAAAAAAGTGAAGCAATTGTGCAGTTCTAACTTTGAAAAAATAAATAATATTGTGTGCTCTGTGTTACAAGGTTACATTGATGCATTTTGTGAAGTGTCAAATGTGACCTATTAAATTGGCTTTACATTAGGTAGTTATCTATATATATAAAAGGAGAAGCTGACTGACTGACATATCAACGCAGGGCCTAAACTATAAGGGTTAGAAACTTGAAATTTTGCACAGAGTTTCCTTTTGTAACGTAGGGGAGCACTAAGAAAGGATTTTTGAAAATGCATCCCCTAAGGGGGTAAAATAGGGGTTCAAAGTTAGTATGAAACTTTGCCGTTTTTGAAGTTATTCGAATGAAATTTAGTAGGAAGGTTCATCATTAAAAATTATGAAACACGTGTAAAATAGTTTTTAAAAAATCATCCCTTAAGGGGAAAAAAGGGGGTTGCAAACTTAGTATGAAACTTTGCCGTTTTTGAAGTTATTCGAATGAGATTCAATCTGAAGGTCCTTCATTGAAAGTCATGAAACACATGTAAAATAGTTTTTCGAAAATCATCCCTTAAGGGGGTAAGAGGGGGGGGGGGGGTCCAAGTTAGTATGAAACTTTGTCTTTTTTGAAGTTATTCGAATGAAATTCAATATGAAGTTCCTTCATTAAAATTTATGAAATACATGTAAAATATTTTTTTGAAAATCATCCCAAAAGGGGGGTGCAAAGTTAGTATGAAACTTAGCCATTTTTGAAGTTATTCGAATGAAATTTAGCATGAAGGTCCTTTATTGAAAATCATGAAAGATGTATAAAGTAGTTTTTCGAAAATCATCCCTTAAGGGGGTAAGAGGGGGTTGCGAAATTAGTATGAAAGCTCTTTCGCATGCGCTAGAAGTATCCCTATCTTATTTGCAAACACTTTACTCAACTAAAGCCCACGCGGACGTAGTCGCGGGCAACAGCTAGTCAACTATATTCTGGATACACTTACTTGACTTTTTGTCAGATGAGACTTTTTGTCAGATGAGTCCGACCTGGTTTCGCTTTGATTTGCAGAGCTTGATCATGATGAGCAGAGATGGAGCTCGCGTCATCGGTTGCTCGTCTCGGACTGATATCAAGAATAAAGTTAATAATGTCTGTTGCTTAGAAAAGTTTTAGTTAAAAAGTTGCCAGGTAGTTATTGAAAAATCCTACACGGTCAAGTAGCCTATTGTTTTATTTTTTTGCGATTGTGCTACCATTTTTTTTGCACAATAAATACTTAATGTTTCAATTAAATTCAATATTGAAATTTATTTTGAATTTTGACAGAAATCATCTGACCCCGACATAAAGTCAAAAGTGACGAAGATTGCTGAGCAAGCTCTGGACAGAGCGGAGATGTTGAAAGGAATTCACAAGATGTCCAACTTGTCCATCAGTAATCATCGGAAACCAGGTACCTAATCGACATTACACAAAACTAAGCATAAAAAACTAACATAACATTACATTTACATACAGGCACATACATTGCTTCTGGCCCCACACTAGGAACCCTGTGTCGTGGGAACCAGAAACCGCGACGTCACAAACACGTAAACATCCAAGACCTGCGTTAACTGTTAGACTATTTTAAATATTTATTTTCTCGACCATAATATTTTTTCTTTTTTTTCTGTTTTTTATTCGTTGGGCGCCCATGGTGTCTAAGACCGTACGCTCTTGCTCTGAGAGAACGAATGTGCCCTGCACATTTTTTATTTTATTTAACCTGCTTTGTTAATTTTATTTAACCTGCTGTATTGGGTGGAAAACATGTAAGGGCGGGGTCTTTTAAGCAATAAAATAAAAATATAAATAAATAAAATAAATAAATAATAAACTCACGCCCGTTATCCCCGAAGGGGTAGGCAGAGGCACCAGTCTCTAGAACAGGACCCACGTTTTGCCGAGTTTATTAGGTCCCAAACGTGACAAGTGGCAAGCCTGTCGCCGTTATCCGGGCACAATTTATCAGCGAATGGTGTTGCTGTACAAACAAATGTACGTAACTAAAAGTCATTGGTACATGCGTGGTTCGATAAAAATCGTGGTAAAATAAAAATATTAAAAAAAATAAACTAAAAAAAACAATTTACTTAGCAAAATTAAACGAAGAAATGTAGGTACCTACTGTCTTTAAATATTTTGTTTCATTCTTAAATGTGTAATACTTATAGACTAACTTCGTTAATTCTATAAATTTTATTGTGTAACGAAAACTTGTAATTTG
Source organism: Yponomeuta plumbellus (assembly GCA_947310845.1). Lineage (NCBI taxonomy): Eukaryota > Metazoa > Arthropoda > Insecta > Lepidoptera > Yponomeutidae > Yponomeuta > Yponomeuta plumbellus. The sequence continues at coordinate 4,014,452 of OX371203.1, forward strand.
GACAATTTGATAAATAAATAAAAGGTTTGCAAACCAGGTCTAGATTTTTATTCCGTGTTCAAGATTAGCAGGTGGATAAGTAAATTGAGTTTATTGATTACCTATAAAAAATAATATGAAGAAAATCTCGAAACAATATATGATACAAACAGGAAAAAGCCCGATACAAAATACACTCGGTTATCAGAATATCGTCTGTGTAATTACGTGAGGCGTTTCATCACAAATTTAGATTTCTGCCGCTTCCGCCGATTTTTCTGCTGCGCCACAGAGGTCGTCGATGTTATTTTTACTTATATAGGTATCGTGTAGTCTGTTAGCTTTTAGAATATACCTCAACTGAGCAATCAAAAACCGATTATATTGCAATAAGGTAAGGTTTATTTTGTATTATTATTTATAACTTTAGATAACTTTTCAAAATAGTGAAGAAAAGTTTTATACAGCGCAGGAATTAGTATTACACTCGTGTGCTATCGGCGAAAACCGAAGCCTACTCTAGAGCCCGAAGTATATTCTAAAAGCTAACAAACTGTAATGATTGTGATCTGTTTTGTATACAAAGTTAACTAAAATAAAATAACCTCAAAATAACCATCCATTTCTTCTGCCCCCAGCCACGACGCCAGTGAAACCCCCTCTGACGCGCGAACAGAGCGTCCAGCTGAAATTGACAGCTGGCCAGCACACATACACAGATGAGGAGAAGGCAGTCCTGCTGCTAACATCCAAGATAAACAACAACTGCTTTGTGCCCTTCATGGACATCGATTTGAGCGAGAAGTTTCAGTATGCGATCCCTTTTCATGGTAAGTCACAATGTTCCTTTCGATTAGGAGACCAACAAAGTAAAAAAATCAAACGTATTTAACAAAACAAAAAATAAAAATAATTTATTTCAATGTAAAGAAATTACATTCTGCTGAATGACAATGTACTATGTTAGCCGCTGCCCAATGTACTATGTTAGGCGAAAACTGTGACTTCCTATGTTTCTAGTGACGCCATAAACTCTATTCAATGTTATTTAATAAGTTTTCTCGTAAAAATATTTTTTTATGTCTACGCCCTTATTAGAAACCATTCAGAATTCATTGCTAAAATAACCGACAGGTTGATGAAGTATGCATATAAGAATATGTCTAGCAGTGGGCAAATGTGGACTGTTGGAGTATCAGATAAAGGCAGCCTGATGTTAATGCTAAACTCCATTATATACATATTCACACCTCATTTCTCCACTGTTGGACACTCTGATGGATTCTATTGGACTGTTGACTTCAGACAAAGTTAGCATGCGAAAGCTAAACTCCATGTATGCATTAACTCCTCATTCGTTTGATCAAACTGGGACTGTCGGATTCAATAATGGAATCGGGTTGGACTGGTGATTTCAGACAAAGACGGCCTGCTAAAGCTAAGCTCGAAGCAGGAGCGTGAATTCGACCGCTGGGTGCGTCCAGATGAGATCTGCAGCGACCCAAAGCTGATCGTCGGCGGCCATATTGACTGTTTCAGTATCAAGCAGACTGTAAGTAAAGTTCTGTCCCTTTTCATCAGGAGTGTTAGTATTATATGTATTGGTTAAACGTAAGGTCATTCCACTGCTGGACATAGGCCTCTCCCATTGCGCACCACGTTATTCTGATCCAGTTCTTGCCAGCCGCCTTGCGAAGATCATCGCTCCACCGAGTCTGAGCACGTCCTACACTACGTTTACCGATCCGCGGTGTTGGGGAGTGGACTGTATTTTAAAGGAAAGGGTGAAATTGGTTAAATAAAATATAATAACAGAAAACGAGAACAAAAGTGGGTGATTATGAGGTGACAAACAGAATATTACAAAGATGAGTGACATGCGATAAAAGTCATAAAAGCAAAAATATATGGGTGAATATACGATACGGTATTTGATTTTTTTGTGTCCCAGAAGGAAATGTAATCTGTTCCATTCAATATTGATAATTTCTCTATTTGACACAATTTTAAATGTTTAATGATGAGGGCCAGAAGATTTTTCCATTTTTTTGAATTTTATAAACACCAGAGGAAAATGTGTTACCAGAGGACTGACACTATTGGCAGAGTAGTCACAAATGAAAGCAGGGAAGTGACAGTCCATTGATTATAGCTAAGAAAGGGGACACGTATTAAATAAAACATGAAATATGCCAGAGGAGTGACGCCACAGGAGTGACAAAATCGCACAAAACCTACAAAAAACATATCACTCGCTTTTCTGATCACCGTTTAACGTAATACATGACATCTACGCACAATAAACATTGCATTGTGCAAATATACAATTTCGTAACTATAAAATACAAAAACATAGACTTGCCAGAGGAAATACTCCAACGACTGGCAGAAACACGCTTTCCTACAGTGAATCGCAAATTGACGCTATATTATAGGAATTTTGCTCAACTTCATTAGCTTGTTTCTAACTTAACACTATTGTATGCTCGTAGTTCATGGACAAAAACATACCTTTGCGGTTTTAAGTCAAATTTTACTTCTTTGAGTTTCGCCAGATGAAGTGACATTATTGTAACGTGACATGAAAGTAAGTTATTTTTCTTTATATTAATAACATTTTTTACTGTATATTTTGATGAAATATGTTTCGATGTTTATAAAAGCGTATGATCATATTAAAAAAAAACATAATGGCATACGTATTTAAAAATATCTCGCCATAAAATCATTATAATCTAGAAATGGGGAGGCCAGAGGAGTCTACATTTACAACTATTTTTAACGAATATGTCTTAAATTAAACAATTATCGTGAATAGACTATGTGGGCCAAATAAAAGACCATATTCTTTAATGCTTAAGCATATGGACGCAATAATGTAATAAGTTTAACATAATATTTGTCCATGAACCATATAAATTCAAATAGCGTATATTGACCCATAAAACACAAAAATATGGTTCCAAGGAGTCTCCAACACGCGGTCTCCACTCAAGAACTCTACCCCATCGATTATCAGTTCTTCGGGTGATATGGCGTGCCCACTCCCACTTAAGCATGCTAATTCGGTGGGCTAAGTCGGTGACTTTGTTTCTCTGTCGGATCACTTCGTTTCGAATTCGATCTTTCAGAGAAACCCCGAGCATAACCCTTTCCATAGCACGCTGAGCGACTATTAATTTGTGGACCAGCCCCATCGTGAGTGTCCACATTTCGGCACCGTATGTCATGTCATGACGGGTAGGACGCACCGATTAAGAGTCTTTAGACTTTGTGGGATTGGCAATGTGAACACTCGACGTAGTTTCCCATACGCTGCCCAGCCCAGCTGTATTCTTCTATTGGCCTCTTATTCCCTGTTATATTTACATACTAATAAAAAATATTCAAATAAATCGATCACAGTCGTTTCGATACAGTCCTCTCTCGTCCCCAGATCGTATCGGACTGTTCCTTTGTGGCCTCTCTGGCAGTGAGCGCTCTCTACGAGAGAAGGTTCAACAAGAAGATCATAACGAACATCATCTACCCACGGAACAAGAGCAAAGAGCCGGTTTACAACCCGTTCGGGAAATACATGGTCAAGCTTCACCTCAACGGGGTCCGGAGAAAGGTAGGTTTACTATCAGTGTATGGTTTCAGGACTTATGTAAGCATGCTGTGACAATAAACATTCATTCATTCATTCATTCATTCATTATTTGCTGTTTAAACTTTAGTTTTTTTTGTACATTCATACATAGTTATCGGCTGATTTCTGAATTGAGAATTTCGCTAAGTAATTACTTAACTGTAGTGTTGTCTCGTCAAATTTCTCTAGAAAATAGTGTGACAGCATGCTCTCACACATAGGAGATATTATCGGAACTCTCGCTCGCACTTTTATGACTCGGTTCGCACATTTGTAATGGCTCAAGTATAGTACCAGGATTAAGATATTTTCCTTCATTACAGGTTATTATAGACGAGTTACTACCGTACAGCCGCCACGGACGGCTGCTTTGCTCGTTTTCGAGCAACAAGAACGAATTTTGGGTCTCCCTGCTAGAAAAAGCCTACATGAAAGTGATGGGCGGTTATGACTTCCCTGGATCCAACAGCGTGAGTATATATTAGTTATGTTAAAGGTTCAAAGGTTCGTTGTCGAGAATACAAACTGGCAAACGCAGATTAGGACCCCTACCCTACTATACAGGGTGGCTCATTTAGATAGGCCAGTATGAGAAAGTCTTGTACTCTGTCTGGGTACAAGAACAGAAAAAATAAGAATACGATTCCCGAGCTGCGTAGAGTTTTTTTTAAATGTATGAATGTGCAAGGAGTTAGTTTTGTTACTAAAATCGATGGATGGCTGGATAGATCTTCTTGTCTTATAGTTTCTTCTTTAGCTCTCTGGACGGATGATCTGAGGCCGATTGCAAGATTGAAATGCGAATCTCTTCAAACGAAATTATGAAATGACTGAGTCCAAGATAAGGATTCTCGATTCTCGGCGGAATGTCCGTGGAAGCGAATGGCGTCCCTTACTGGCCCATATCATTATATTCATTATATCTTTAAGGATTTTATTGTAAAACGGTACACAATGTGCCTGAAATGAATCCGAATCAGAATCAAGAATTTATTTCAACGTAAAGAATTTACATTCTGCTTGTTGAATGTCAATGTACATACAGTTATGTATAATGTTAGCCGCTGCCTTGGGGCCGTCTGTAGTGGAGAAAAAGGCAGCGAAAAAAAACCTCCACTCTGACCATCTTTTCTCAAATCACCTTAAACCTAATACAAATAAAACATACAAAATAATATCTTGGATGTGTTGGTATGTTGTGTGATGATATATTAACCTTCGCAATAAATTTCGTCCTCAGAACATCGACCTCCACGCCCTGACTGGATGGATACCAGAGCGATGTGCCATCCGCAACGGCGAAGCGGATTTCAATTCGGAGTCCCTCTACGAGACTATTCGGACGCGGCTCGAGAGGGGCGAAGTCCTAGCCACGGTCGCTACGGGCGCACTCTCGGACGCGGACGCCGAAAGGACGGGGCTAGTCGCGACCCACGCTTACGCTGTGCTCGACGTGAAAGTTGCTAACGTAAGTGCAAAAGTAGGATTTTTTTTTTTTTTATTAAAAACTGACCAACGATTGACCCCGATCTCACCTGATGGTAAGTGAAGATGGAGCCGACGATGTTCCTCGTTGGTTCAGTAAGAGCCTATTCACTCTAGCCTTAAAGGCACCCAAATTGTACCTTTCCGGAAAAACAGAGGAAGGGAGCGAATTCCATTCCTTAGCGGTGCGCATTAGAAACGACGAGGCGAAACGCTTCGTGCGCACAAAAGGTGTCTGCACAACATAAGGATGAACAACATAGGATTTCTAGTACAGTCCGTTTTTTAATTCGATGCAAAAAAAATACGCGGTGTTACCGCTATAAAAGCTATAGGTTAACTCGGTAGATTCTTTTTTCACCGTGAATTGAAGACTCATGTGACCAAAATCCTTATCACATCAAAGACATTAAAATTTAATTACTCGTAAGATCAAAGTCTAAAAAAAAACACCTGCGTAGCATACACAATTCAACTTGAAGTAAAATGGGGTTATTTGGTTTTTACGTACTAGCAACATTCAGACATTGACAGCCCAAGAAGTGTATAAAGATGTCAACGTGACAATATTTTTTTTGCATTGAATGAAAAAACAGACTGTAGCATTTATACCTCTCGCTGACTTAAGCTCGGAGTCCCTATACGAAACTATTCGAACGCGGCTCCTGTGAAGTTCTAACCACGGTTGTCACAAACACACTCGCCGAAAGGTTGCGGCTAGTACACGCAATGTTCGACGTTAACTTGCCAACGTAAGTTCAAATTTGTGGACTTCCAGTAACAATACCACTCACAAACAGTCCAAGCGGTCTCGTAGATGACCTCTGTGGCGTAACGGCTAGCGCATCTGCTTACCAAGCGAGAGATCCCGGGCTCCATCCCCGGCTGGGGAGAAAAAAAAAATTAACTCCAGATCTTGGATTTTTACATGTTTGTGAGTTACAAGTTTAAAGGGTATCCTAGTGTGGGGCCAGAAGCAATGTATGTGCCTGTATGTAAATTTTTATGTTTATGTAGATAGCTTGGACGCAGCGGGATAGGTCCGAAATCATAGCCACGGTTGTCACAGGCAGACTCGGATGCGGACGCCACGCATACTCTGTCCAACGTAACTGCAATGTTTGTAAACTTCCGGTAGCAATACTGAACTCGTCACACCTCGACAAGACCGTCCGGACACAGGTCGATAGGCGCCTAGTCCTAACCACGGTTGTCACAGACCCAAATTAACGATTTTTCTCTAAGTTTGTTTATGTATGTTTTATTGAAAGTACCTCTTAGTGTTTCCCTCGGTTTACTAATGTATTGCCAAAAATCGTTTCCCAAAGTATTACTTCCCAAACTATTTTCCGCAAATTATCACTTGGCAAAAAAACATTTCTCAAAACAACTTAAAGCAAATAAACAGTTAACAAATGTTATTATGGCAAGTTATTGTTTACCAAATAAATACTTGGTCAAAATTCATTTTACCAAGCATTATTCAGTCAAAAGTATCGTTTCTGTTTTCGATCTTATATAGAGAACCTAACGCTCCGACGCGCTCCGCTTCGCTACGCGCGTCGTCGCACCTATATTTCTGTTGACTTGCCAAAATAAAACGTTAGCATAATAAACGTTTGTCTTAATAAAACTTGACGCAGTAAAATTATGCGAAATGATAATTTGACCAAATGAATAAAATGCGAAATGAAAACTTGCTAAAGTTTCATTTGGGTAATGAAACTGATGCCATAAGTTTATTGGGAAGTAAAATTTGGCGAAAAATACTTTGGCTAAACGGCGGTATCCCGTTTCCCTCACAGGGTGTTAAACTCCTCAAGCTCAAGAATCCCTGGTCACATCTGCGGTGGCGCGGTAACTACTCTGAACTGGACACCATACATTGGACGCATTCCTTGCGGGCGCAACTGGACTACGACCCCGACAGCGCCGCACAGTAAGTTGATATTTATACTAAAAATAAAATAAAATAATAAACTCACGCCCGATATCCCCGAAGGGGTAGGCAGAGGCACCAGTCACTGGAACTGGGCCCACGTTTTGCCGAGTTTATTAGGTCCCAAACGTGACAAGTGGCAAGCCTGCCGCCGTTATCCGGGCACAATTTATCAGCGAATGGTGTTGCTGTACAAACAAATGTACGTAACTAAAAGTCATTGGTACATGCGTGGTTCGAACCCAGACTCTCAAGATCGAGAAGCAAGGGTTAACCCCATTACGCCACCACCGCTTTTTACTCTACTTACTATATTTATACTACTACCTGGCAAACGTTGTTTTGGCATATTATTAGCCTACAATCCTATTCCTGGATTCCAGCAGAATCGCTCGTAGCCTGGGCTGCCTGAGTGATCTTAAACGATCACTAAGGTTAAGCAACATACGGCGCGTTCACTCCATGGATGGGTCACCGTCTGTGACTAACGCTAGTGGCATTTTTTCGGGCGGTTCCGTGCTTCGCAAGGCACGTTAAGCAGTTGGTGCCGGCTGCCGTCTATAGATGGCAGTCGTTAAGCCAAGTCGGAGGCCTTAGGGCGGCTTGAAAACTTCTGACAGTAAGACCAGCCACTAGTCTTACAAGCCTCCACCAATCCGGACTTGGCCCCCATGGTGGAGTATGGCCTATACCTTCCTCAGGGAAGAGACCCGTGCCCCTCGGTGGGAACATTATGGGTTGATGATGAATCCTATTCCTACAAAATATCACAAAAAAAATAATAAAAATCTGTGAAGCCTTTTCGCAGGAATTCGATAACAAATATTGTGTTTTCATTGTGATTTTCTCACGAGATTTTTATAATATACTAGCGACCCGCCCCGGCTTCGCACGGGTGGCAAAAACGTTTCCGTGGAAATAGCTATATTAGTTCCGTGGAAAATTCTCGGGGTAGTAATTTTTTTACACCTTGGGTTACATTATTCGACATTTCGTACGGAACCCTAAACTTTAGAAAATCCAATATAGGCAGTGTTACTCACGAAGAATGTAGCTTTCTAATGGTGAAAGAATTTTTAAAATCGGCTCAGTTGTTTCTGAGTCTATTCATTACAAACATTCACACACACAAACATACAAATATGTCCTCTTTAATATATTATTAGTATTAGCAAGGAGAATTAAATTCTCCTTGGTATTAGTATAGATGATTAATGAGGTTAAAAACTGAAAGCTCATTGTAGTTGGCAGCACTGTTGAGTGTTCCTAAGAACCGTCATATTGTACTATTTTGTTGTTTGGTCTCGCGATTATTATCAGCTAGAACGAAAAAAATTGACTCGACTTGTAGTGTAGCTGAACTAAAAGGCGAGCCTGAAATTGGAGTTTGAAAATGGGCGGCACATAGTCTTGACGAAGTACTAGCCATCCAATTTTTTCTACAAAGAGCTTTCTCCCACAGTTTTCTTCTTTTAGGTTCCTTGGGAAATAAATGGATTCCCATATTTTTGCAATCAACGGCTGCACAAGGAGTCATTGTATGATATTATTCACAAAACAGTTAGTTTGTTTACAAATTTAATAGGAGAACTGTCAAATCCATGGTACACCCAACAGTGGTGACATCCGTAGTGAGTATTAGGCAGTTTTTAAGCCCATTGGACCGCGCTACGCAAAAACATTCCAACCCGCACTCAGGAACTTTTGAGTAATGCGCTTGTCAATTATAACATTGTTTTTGTTCAGATCAGATGTAACGTTATAGCGATTAAACAAACATGTGATGGAACAATGCTATACGCATTGCGTTTTTTCTCGTAAGTTCTTAAGTGGGAAGGATTTTTTCTGTGTAACTCAGTCTAATTTACTGTTACGTCAAACTGAAAACAACTTTCGACGCAACGATATTTAGATAGATAAACGAGATGATGGCACAGAGTGCTTAGTGCGAGTTTTTTCATTCACTTTCGATAGCGAGAGCGTTTGCAATTTGTATAGGAGTGACAAAGCGCGCCACCTAGTTGTCTCTTTGTCACTCATATACAAATTGCAAACGCTCTCGCTATCGAAAGTGAATGAAAAAACTCGCACTAAGCACTATGATGTCTCGCAGCCATTGACCACTCTTAAGATAGTCTTTTATTATTTTATACAACGCAGGTATGACAACGGCGTGTTCTGGATAGACTACTCGAGCATTCTGAACTTCTTTGACGTGTTCTACCTCAACTGGAATCCGGCTCTGTTCGAGTTCACCTACTGCATCCACCAGTAAGTGCTAAAGTTTTAACAAAAATTTAACTTTTCGGATTTTAGAATTTATTACCGGGGCGATAAGGGTGAGAGAATTTACTTCAGGTTGGCTTTTCGCAATAACAAAATCTTAAAATTACTGTTTCCAACACAATCGCTTTCATAATTTCATTTTTTACAGTCGCTAAGGACTTGGACATTGGAGGACATTGGTGACCTGCGGCATTTGCTTTCTTACTAACATTTGTTACACTCCGCCCCAACAGAATTTAATTCTTATACACTTTAACTTTTATAATTACATGTTTTAAACTCTCCTCAATAGAAAATGGGGGTCATGCGTCTTCTTTACTTTCATAATTACATATCGTACATACGCCGAAACAGAATAAGCTTCATCGCTTACGCTCGCTCTTGTACTTTCATAATTACATATTTTACACTCGCCGAAAGATGCCCACCCACTTTCTGTGGGTCCGTCGATGGCATAACCACATAGAAGATCCTTGGGGCAAAAGGCGGAAAGGCTCGCCCTGTCTCTTCATTGTGGGCTTCATCCAGTCCCTTCAGTACATTTTTTTTAATTCTTTTATATGCGCACTTTACTCCCCTTTCTATTATAATAATCGTTTCACAACTGATCTGGTTGGCTGGAAGAAATTTCTTTAGAAATAAGCTCGCCTTACATAGGAGCTTATTCCTACTCGCCTATATCACCCTTATATTTTTGTAACACTTATTTGTTGTATACAATAAAGTATCTAATAAATTCCGTATTAAAATTAACTGGAAAGACGGTCTATGCTGCGCCTTCGCCCCACGTCCTTTCTACGTGTCTCAGGCCTTGCTCGAGCGGGGCCTTTACTTTCATAATTACACATTTTACACTCGCCCCAACAGGAAATGGGACGCTGGCAACGGTCCCGCTAAGGACGCGTACAATGTGGGCGATAATCCGCAGTTCTCGCTGCATATGCCGACGGCAGGTGCGGTCTGGCTGCTGTTGACGCGTCATATCACCGACATCGACGACTTCCGCGACAACAAGGAGTATATCACGCTGCTCGTCTACAAAAACGACGGGAGGCGCGTGTACTATCCCTGTGAGTAAAATCTACATACATACCTAAGCTCACGGCTGTACCCTAGGGCGGTAGGCAGAATCCAGGGACTGCCACCTGCCACGATCCTGACAAATCGCTATCGCTTTATGTCATCATCATCAGGCTATATTAGTCCACTGCTGGACATAGCCCTCCCCTAATGAGCGCTATAGCGCCCTGTCTTCATATTGCCGCATCCAGCATCTGCCTGCAGTCCTTCGCAGATCGTCATCCCACCTGGTTAGAGGGCGTCCTACACTACGTTTGCCGAGTCGCGGTCTCAACTCAAGAACACGTTTACCCCAGCGGTTGTCGGTTCTTCGCGAAATATGGCCAGCCCACTGCCACTTCAGCTTGCTAATTCTCTGAGCTATGTCGATAACTTTGGTTCTCTGTCGGATGTATTCGTTACGAATCCTATCCTTCACAGAAACTCCGAGCATAGCTCTCTCCATAGCTCGCTGAGCGACTTTAAACTGGTGGACCAACCCTTTCGTGAGTGTCACTGTCTCGGCTCCGTAGGTCATAACAGGTAGGACACACTTTTCACAGCTTAATTCATTCAATAACCGTAAATAGTCAATATCTAATGCAGGTAAGTATGTCTTATAAATAAAATTAAATTTTATCGCTATGTGTAACTTAGATAATAAATAGTACATTAATGTCAAATTTATGTTACAACAATTGATTGGGGCAATGTGGATCATAATACAGAATCAATTAAGTATCAAAACGACGAACCTGATTTGATTATAGATAAAATTGCGTTAAATTTACAATTTGTCAGCAATAAATTCATTGATTCTTGAGCTTCTTCTTAAATATACATAATAAAATTAATTATGGTTTTTGATTGCCAATGGAGTTTTCTTAAATATTTTTGGCGCCATACCAAACACACTTGCTCATAAGCGCCGTGTGAGCCGTATTTAGACGAAGTCGCGTGTTCATTCATAATTCATAATTCATTCATAATTCATTTATTGATTTGTGAGACACAAGTACATCAGGTGTAATGGTTGAAAAAATATAGCTTCTTTTGTGCTCTACCTAAATAGGCATACAAATCTTATGTCACAAGTAAAACTTTTTAAATAATTTTATAAAAATACAATTAAATACAGAATGTCAAAAATTAAAAGATTAAGTTAATATTAAAAAACAATTTAAATAAATACAAAATTAATGTCACGGTTATCTGTTATGTGTCATGTGTTATCTCGTTGATTACGTCCATTTAAATCGCAAGCACGTTCAAATCGACCTTGGTTTGTTTTAACAAAAATTGCTATCTATAATCCATTTATCTATACTTGACTTTTTTTTTACTATAAACGACACTGAATTAAAAACCTTTAGCTGTAGAAAATTCGATACCGTTTGTCAGTCAGTACTAGCTAGCACTAAATTTGTAAACTGTTTCGAGTTTTCTACCGCCAAAGCTTTTTAATTCAGTGTCGTTTAAAGTCCAAAAAAAAATGCCAAGTATAGGTAAACAGATTATACGGACGTACATTTATCGACCGACAACCGTTGGGGTAAGCGTGTTCTTGAGTGGAGACCACGACTCGGCAAACGTAGTGTAGGACGCCCTCTAACCAGGTGGGATGACGATCTGCGAAAAACTGCAGGCAGATGCTGGATGCGGCAAGCTGAAGACAGGGCGCTATGGCGCTCATTAGGGGAGATCTATGTCAAGCAGTGAACAAATATAGATTAGATTAGATTAGACTAAAACTCTTTATTGTACACACCAGAAAAACAAACAAATACATTATAAGACTTATATAACTAAGTTTTGCCGTATACAATTGGCGGTCTTATCGCTAAAAGCGATCTCTTCCAGACAACCTTGGGATGGATAGAAAAGATGTAGAGAGAAGGTAGGTAAGTGTACAAAAAGTATAATGAGGGGATATGCACATAAACAAACTGACTTACAGATTTTATTCGGTCCATTAGATTAGGTATTTAATAATTACATAAAATTGTGTATAATATTCAATATAATACTTAAACTTACCATAAAATACACATATAATTTTTATATCACACTAATATTATAAACGTGAAAGTTTGTGTGTGTGTTTATATGTTTGTCAGTCTTTAGCGCTGAAACGGCTGGACGGATTTTAATAAAATTTGGTATGGAGTTAGCCGATACCCTGGATTAAAACATAGGCTACGTTTTACCGCGGGGAAATATCTTATTCCTACGGGAAAATCGATGAACCGCGGGTAACACCGCGGGGCACAGCTAGTTAATACATACGTTAGATATAGCCTGGTGATGATGATGACACTCATCGATACCTTCTTTTCACCCGAACGCTCAGACGACCCGCCGCCGCACATCGACGGCGTCCGCATAAACAGCCCTCACTACCTGTGCAAGGTTATAAGCGGAGCGGACGGCCACCGCTACACGCTCGTCGTCTCGCAGTACGAGAAGTCTCGCACGATCCTCTACACGCTTCGCGCTTACGCCACGGCCCCCTTCCAGCTGGACCGGCTCAAGCCCTTCCCCCACGCTGTCACGGTGAGATAATTGTTTTAATCGACCATCTCAAATAATTTATTGTGGATAGTGTCAAATACCGTAATAGTGTGTTACAAAATGTCTTGGAGATTTGCTAAAAAGTGTGGCGCCTATGAAACTTACGACTGTTGTAGAAAGTCCGATAAGGAACAAGTAATACAAACACAATTTTAAACTCTATTCCTTTGTATTACTTAGGCAGCTATCCGCGTAGTACTATCCGCGCGTATCCGCGCTTCGGCATTCCAAAGGTTAATAAGGAATCGTTCTTTTCCATTTTAACGATCTTTTACTCCATTTTAATCGTTAAAAGAACTGGAAATATCAATTTCATTTGCGAGCTAACTAGCAAGTTAAAATCGTCCAACAACTAACACATCAAAAATGCAAAAAAACTCTGAAACGAAAACGCAAAAATGTACAATCTTAACTTCTTTCTCGAACTCATTCATTATTTAATATACTTTATTGCACATGAAAAAATTAACAGAATAATACATAAGAAATAACAAAGCCGAGCTTATCTCTGTAAGAAATTTGCTCCCCCACCCCTCAAAACCTTGGAGAGCCGGATTTCATTCATTCATTCATTCATTCGGTTGTCCATTTTCGAGTGTTTCAAACATGTGTATCTTTAAAACGATACCCAGCCCATAATGTTAAATGGGTGGGTATAGTCCACTTAATTACCCATGATCCTTTATTCCCCAGATAAAAGGCGAATGGTCAGGCCGTAGCGCCGGCGGGTGTGAGAACCACCCGCAAAGCTACCAGTTCAACCCTAAACACGCGCTTTTGGTCCCCCGAGCCGGCACCGGTTTGGTCCTCGAACTAAAGGGGCCGAAGCAGTACCAGATTGGACTCGACCTCAGGGTCGAGTCGCTTGAGGACCCGACCGTCACTGCGCCGTTCGTCACAAAGTCCAGCGGGCCTTATAGGTGGGTGAAACCTTTTAGACCCTAATAAACTCGGCAAAACGTGGGTCCAGTTCTAGAGACTGGTGCCTCTGCCTACCCCTTCGGGGATAACGGGCGTGAGTTTTTTTAATTTTTTTAAACCTTTTAGACTGAATTTATAACCGCTTGAGTTCTGATCTTGAAAATAACATTAATTTTCCATTGTTATTTTCAAGGTCAGCGGTGCAATTATGTACTTAGTACTCCACTGTATGGAGTTGTCTGATTTAGCCTACTCCCTACCTCACCTTGAATATAATCTCCTCAGTCCCGTGTCGACAAAATAACAATAGAAAACGATTGTTATTTTCAATGTCGGGACTGAAGAGGTTAAGAATTATTTTCTACCGTTATTTTCACGGTCAGGTGTGCAATTACTTAGTTATTCCACTGTATGGCGTTGTCTGATTTAGCCTACTACCAACTGTCAAATAATAAATAATAATAATAATAAATTGTTTATTGAAAAAAGTTATGGTTACATAGTAATACATCTACATTAAGTTATTCAATAGAAAAAACATAACATAAAATGTACATTGGTAAGTGTCTGCTGCCATAGCTAGGCTCACATGTAGCCTGTGTTTATGGCGAGCAGGCCCGTGCCTCTGGCGAGGTACATGCTGAGACATAGAATTTATGTGGTGTCATGCGTTGGATATTACAATGGAGGTATAAAAGTAAAAGCTAATGTAAATAATTTTGGGAAGCTAAACACGAAGATAAACAAAATTAAATTAAAACTAAATTGATTGCTACTAAATAACATGCTGACGTGTGTGTGTGTGTGTGTGTGTGTGTGTGAGTGTGTGTGTGTGTGTGTGTGTGCGTGTGTGTGTGCGTGCGTGCGCGTGTTTGTGTGCGCGTGTTGTGTGAGTTTGTGTGGGTATGTGGCTGTGGTGTGAAGTCATTTATTAAGGGATACTATTTGCTAATCAGCTGGAGAACGGGTTAGACGATGTTAGAATATTTTCGGTTTGTTCGTAGGAAAGAGATTTTAAAACTGAGTTCACTTTCTTTTTACATTTGTGTGACGTAAGCGTGAAGATAGGATGTTCATATTTACATATTTTGACACTTTGTACTAAATGCTTAACCTGATAGAGTGGAAAGTGACGTAGGGGTCCCACGGTCCGCTATTCTACGGATCAGCCACGCACAGCCGGCGAGCACGGACGGCGACGCACCGCCGGCAGGGCCGTTCCAACGGTGCGTGTCGGTCTGTGTAGATCTTCAAGCTTCATTTTAAATTGCACCGCACCTTTGAAGTTACCGACTCGCGATGGATACGGCGCACCGCCACAGACGTGTGTGTGCTATCACGGACGAGGCCGGTCCCACAGTGCGTCGTGCGAGCTGGTCTGCGTGCGTCCGCGATTTTTCGGACCGTGGGACCCAACTATAATAGTTACAAGGGCAGGAAACTTTTATCTTAGTGAGTTCCTAACGGACAAAATAAACCAAACGTCGTGGTCTAAAAGTTGTGGTCTATACATACGTCACGTAGTATTTGTTGAGACATGTTTTATCGTGTTTTATCGTGACTTGTTTTATCCTAAAAGTGTGCATAAATGAATGAATCGCTCGTAGCCTGGCCTGCCTGAGTGATCTTAAACGATCACTAAGGTTAAGTAACATACCGCGCGTTCAGTCCATGGATGGATCACTGTCTACGACTAACGCTAGTGGCATTTTTCCGAGCGGTTCCGTACTTCGCAAGGCACGTTAAGCAGTTGGTGCCGGCTGCCGTCGATAGATGGCAGTCGTTAAGCCAAGTCAGAGGCCTTAGGGCGGCTTGAGAACTTCTGACAGTCAGACCAGTCACTAGTCTTACTAGCCTCCACCAATCCGGACTTGGCCCCCGTGGTGGAGTATGGCCTATACCTTCCTCAGGGAAGAGACCCTTGCCCCTCGGTGGGGACATAATGGGTTTATGATGATGTGGATAAATGTCGATAATTATAATTGTTGTGACAAGCGCTAAAAATAGAACAGTATAGTATATACATTTTTTTTTATTCCTGACATGATTCTAAACAAATCTTGGCATATTCTCGAAAGTAACTGTATTACTACAGTTACTTTCGAGAATATGCCAAGATTTGTTTATAATCTATCTCTCTCTGAAAGAACTGATTCATGGGGAAGGTACTCTCTCTCTGAAAGAAGGCCTTTGTTCTACAGTTGGCGTATACGTATTATAGGCTGCTTACTATGAATCAGTTCCGTGACTGACTGACAGACAACACATAGCCTAAACTGGTCTAAACATATAAAAATTATAGGAAATATTGCAATTGTACCATAGGTAGGTTTGCTAATTTTAGTTTGTTAGGTATATTTGTAATGCTGCTAAAGCTAGAAATGGTTTCAATTAAATTTTCCGTGTTACAGGTCTGGTTTTGTCGCTCTAGAGCTAAGCAATCTACCAGCTGGACGCTACATGGTCACCGTGTCGACCTTCTATCCAGGACAGGAAGGTCCCTATTTCCTTGAAGTGCGATCAACCGCGGAGGTCAGTTTGCACTAGACGGATGGGTCTTGATGAGTGAGTGAAGGAACGAAATCTTTTTTCACAAAAAAGAGGACTTTTTTATTTCTGTGCTAAACAGTGTATTTTTATGTTAAAAACGCGTTTTAACTTGATTAAAATATATTTAACACAAAAATACACTATTAAATTTTACCTATCAAGTGAAACCTATTACATCGACTGTACAGAGACTAGTCGATCAATGAACAAGCGGAAGTGTTAGATGTGTCATTACAATTTCAGCAGTGTGAAATAAGTAAAAATGAATTTCGACTACGTATGATTCGTCGAAATGAAAGCGAGTGAGTGAGAATATACTAAGCTTAGAATTGTTTTGTGAGCGAATTTATTTGTTCATTATGAATTTGTTCGTAAGTAACCAACCACTGTAATCTTTAGCATCATCATCATCCCATTATGTCCCCACGGAGGGGCACGGGTCTCTTCCCTGAGGAAGGTATAGGCCATACTCCACCACGGGGGCCAAGTCCGGATTATCATTAAATATATATTTTTACGAAAAAGTGTATAAAACCAAATAAAACACGGAAAAATATTAAAATGCTCATTGTACTTTCAAACACAGCTGCTTGTATAATTATTATTATTATTAGTCAAAATTTATTATTGTTTGTTGGTATTTTATTTAGCACTTGCTCTGTGATAATAGAGTTTAATATTAGGAAAGTAAATCAAAATATTGTACACTGTGAAATGTTTTTATATTTATGTATAGAATCTATAAATGAATTATAAAAAAACGTTTATTACCATAGCATTAAGTTCTTGTCATACTAAATTAAATATTTTGCTACAGAAATTGTTCTTATTTAAAAATACACCCTTAACAACAGTAACCCTTAAGAAAAATAGGAGATTTTGAACGCCCCTGGATCAATCCAAATGGATTTTCATCTGTCGAGACTACAACATCTATACTTAAGAAAAATAGGAGATTTTGAACGCCCCTGGATCAATCCAAATGGATTTTCATCTGTCGAGACTACAACATCTATACTTAACTGAAAATGAAATGAAAATAGTATGAAAATGAAATGAAAATAGTTTATTTGCTTTAGAGATGTTTACATTAGCACAATCCCCTTAAACATTTATTTTATTTGAATTTAATTATTTATTTGTAAAGTGTATAAATATAACTCAATATTCTGTAAATATTTCAAGCGTCTACCTGTTGCCGCTATCAATATCGAGCAAAAAAATCACGTTTGTTCTATGGGAGCCGCCCTTAAATTTTTGTTTTAGTTTAATTTAATTATTTATTTTTAAAGTGGGAGCCCCCTTAAATATTTTTTTCTTTTTTTTTAGTATTTGTTATAGCGGCAGCAGAAATACATCATCTGTGAATATTTCAACTGTCTATGTCTAACTATCACGATTCATACACGGTTCAAGATACAGTCTAGTGACAGACGGACGGACGGACGGACAGCGGAGTCTCAGTAATAGGGCCTGTTTTACCCTTTGGGTATGGAACCCTAAAAACTGACTTTTCTAGATAATAAAACAACTCTGTTGTTATAGATTAAATTTTCAAGACCTGCCCTTGAAAATAATGGTTTTCGATTGTCATTTACAAGGTCAGGGTTGTCATTTACTTAGGAGGGTGAGACAGATTATTAGTTTACGGGAAACCGAGGGTAAGCCTATACCGATTACTCGTAATTAGTAAATAACCAACGTCTTTTTCATTAATACGAGCATAAAATTAACCTTTTAATAAAATTTATTCTTACACACATGACACAACACACGGAATAATATGCGTATTTCGAACGACAAAAGCTTCTTCACTATACTGGTGCCTTCCGGCGACCGTCGCGCCCCTACCGGCGACGTGGCACACTTCTCTTGAGAAAATTCAAACGTGAGAGAGGTTGAGCTCTATGTGTTTTTTCATGCTCTATATTGAATCCCTCAAGTTTAAGACGTTAAATGTGCCAACGACTTTCATTTCGCCCTTGATGTTGAAGAATAATTTGTGGTGCCTCGAAAAAGCCTTAAGGCACTCGCCCACGGCGACTTTTTGCAGCGATGCAGTAGCGATGCGGTCGCGCGTCTTCATCGATACAGTCGCGATGCGGTCGTTAGCTGTGTGCCTTCGCCCACGTAACCACGATTCCGTCCCGTTGATTCAGTAACGACACAAAAATGCTTGTGATCGGCTTGTGCGGAGAACGGTACTACATCTGCTATGCGACAGAGTTGGGTTGCACACGCTCTCCTTTCACAAGGTCTGTACTAATTAACAACCCCTAAAGCATGTGTAGGTTGCATCTAGGCACGACTTATGCCGTAAGGCCTAGCGTGGTATAAGAAGTAGTCGAAGACATACATCTCTTCCGGGCTCATGTTGTGGAAAGAGATGGCGTAGTCCGACACTTGTGATTCACCCTGAAAAAGACATTTGAAAATTATTAAGCTCTGCCAATCTGCTAATCAAAGCGACACCAGCATAGGTAGTACGATGACGCGAGTCACGGGTTTTGTGGCGCTAAAATGTCAGAATTTGACAGCGCGACTCGCGTCGTCGTACTACCTGTACAAATACAAATACAAAATCATTTATTTGTGGAATGTAGGTGGATATATAAGTTGGTAAATACATTTATGTACTCTACATTCTGCTAAAAAAAGCATACAAATATTTTCATTACTTATAGTCTAACATGCAATTCTAATAGTTGATCAAATTAATGTCTTTAACAAATTCAAAAGTCTCAATTGAAGTTTATCATACATGTTATAGAAAGTGGCTCAGTGGCTCTGTAAAGTTATTTGCAGAATTCCTTGTCATTTAAATATTCAACAATAGAGTAATAAGACTTCTCAATCAATATGGATTTAAGCTTTAATTTAAAAGTATTAACATTAAGGCTTTTAATATTATTAGGAATTTTATTGTAAATTTTTGGAGCTAGTCCAATTACGCTTTTACTAAGTAGAGCCGTTTTTGAGGTTACATTTTGAAGCCTATGATAGTGGATCGTCGTTATGGCCTTCCTCCACTCCGATTCGGCAAACGTTAATTACCGATCCGATTTAGAAACACACAAGAATATTAATAAGCTTCTCCACTACTCCGCATCCGGTTTTTAACGGTCCGATAATTTGCTAGATCGGAACAGTATTTTACCGGTCTGAAGTGATCGACGTACAAAAACAATAGACGTTTTTGCACCGCGCATACAACCCAAAAATTGTCCCATACTATTTATTTACATTAATAGACTGTGGAAAACGTCCCCTGCCTCGAATAGTAAAACCGAGGAATTTTAATAAAGCACTGCGTCACGTCCATTGCCGATTATAGTCGGATGAAGTGGAGAAGATAAAGATAAAGATAAAGATTATTTATTTGTCAAACATGAGATATAAGGTTGTTACATTGAAATACGTCCTGTACATGTTTCGCCCATCGGGACTTACAAAATATTTAGAGAGAGCACCATCGTTTGTCATTAAAATATATCTCTATCACAAAATACTTTCCATACGAGCTATATTTACGTCAATTATGTTGATATTGGTAAATACAAATGCAGTCCGAACAAAAAAAAAAAAAAAAAATGAAATATCAACTTGTCAAATATTAAAGTACATTTCAAAGTCAAGTTTGTGTGTAGAAGAGTCAGTACATAGTCATATAATAATAAATCAATCAGTTAGAAATTCTATTAGCTTATAGTAGCATTTTTCTAGTAGCATTTTTTTCAATTTAAATTTGAATTGGCCCATGTCAAATTCTCGTATATCTCTTGGTATTTTATTATAAATCATAGGCCCCATACAATATAGACTTTTATGCATAAGTGCGGTATTGGCTCTACGTATACATACTCTATTTTCATCCCGTTGTAAGCGGGTTCTGACTTGCGAGATCGGTCGGAAAATGCCTGGGTTCGATTTTACAAAGAGTGCTACATCTAAAATATACATTGACGGAAGTGTTAGAATATTGTAGTTTTGAAAGTATGGTTTACAACTATCCGTCTTTTTCAGTCCAAACCTTAGACACCTTTTTTGTACTTTGAATGCTATCTCTCTGTCGGTTGAGTTACCCCAAAAGATCAGACCATACCGCAACAATGAAGCTACCGTGCCATGATATGCAGTAATTAGAGCATCAATATTAGTGACAGGGGCAAGTTTATAGAGGAGATAAGCAGACGAGCTAACTTTTTTGCAAAGTTCCGCAATATGCGCTTTCCAGTTTAAATTTCGGTCCACCGTTAGTCCTAAGAATTTTGTGGTCTCTACTTGTTGTATTTTAATATTTTCATAATGAATATCCAAATTTGCTGTTGGTAACCTTTGGCTAAATTGCATAAAATTAGTTTTACTTAAATTTACCTTCAGGTTATTATTGTTTAACCAAATTATAATAGATTGTAGAGTCCGATTTATATCACATTCGTAAAAAGTTTCTTGGTCACATTGGATTGTGACAGTGCTATCATCTGCAAATAGGGTCATCGGGTGTGGAGTGGCTCTGGGAAGATCATTAATGTACAGTAAGAATAGTAACGGTCCCATTACACTGCCCTGTGGGACGCCATGGCGAACTTCACGCTCACGTGACCTATAAATATCTTCATGTTTAGTTTTAGGATTGATTTTTGAGATTTCTGTACATTGTGTCCTGTTTTTAAGATATGACTCTATTAATTTCCACACATTTCCCCTTATTCCGTATGCCTCAAGCTTTCGCAGTAAGATAGTATGTTCTACGTAATCGAAAGCCTGTGTCATATCCATGTATAACGCAGAGACTGGAACTCTTGCATCTACACATGTCATAACTGAGTTTAAGAAATCGTAAACAGCCAGATTAATCGTCTTATTTTGCCTGAATCCCTTTTGTTCCTTAGTTAATATGTTATTATGTTCCAGATAGGCGTAATCATAATCCGGCATCCGATATTTTTCTCATGACTGATTCAGTCAGTCTGATTCAGACCGGATCAGTGGAGAAAGGGCCTAAGGCCTCCTCCGCAAAAGGGATGCAAAACCTGTCACCATGAAATGTTAAAATACGAGTACATACAATAAATAATTTTCTGTCATTGAATTTTAAGTAAAAAAATGGGACCGAGACTGCGTATCTACGTATATCTATCTTTTATGTAGGTACAATAAAGTGTTCTCTATCTATCAAGTGTAAAAGGAACCTTAAGAACCAAAAGAAATAAACCATCATCGAAACTATTACTGAAATTTCACCTCTTTGTGCATAGGATAGAAGCTATAATCCCAGTACCACGGCTGTCCCTCGGGTTTGGGGAACAAGTGTCTGGTGGGGCTATCGGGGAAGAACCGCCCCCGGCCGTATTCATCTCGCGAGTCCACTGCCCTCACGCCGACTTTCTGGAGACATTTACCTGGGAGTAGAAGGAAACATTAAACAATATTGCTTCTGGCCCCACACTAGGATACCCTGTGTCGTGGGAACCAGAAACAGCGACGTCACAAACATGTAAACATCCAAGACCTGGAGTTTTTTTTTCTCCCCAGTCGGGGATTGAACCCGGGACCTCTCGCATGGTAAGCAGATGCGCTAACCGCTGCGCCACAGAGGTAGTCGATTAATTTACGACAACGGCTTAATGTAATAGTGTCTAATGTATAGATAATGGTCCGGAACTCTTCATGCGCTAGTCCGAGACACTATTGGCCGATTTTTTATATAAGACCGTTATTGTTTAACCCTTCGGCTCGGCGGCTACCAAATTTGGTAACGCGCACTCGGAAGCGAAATTAAACCTTATATTTATTAATCGTCGTTCTAAAGTCCCTAGTGTCAAGGCATTTGCAGAGCTGAGCCAACGGGTTAACGAGTTGCCTAAATATGGTAGAGTAAAAAAAGGGTATGGTATCCCTATTCTCTATATTTATAACCCCAATTATAGTCTTGTAAAATAAAAACTATTGTAGAGTCTGGCAACTTTGCTAAGGAATTAAGTGGCAACCCCACCGAAGCACTACGTGTTGCTGTGGCAACACTCGTTTCTGTCACTTTCATTGATAAACTTGGTTGAATGTAAATTCTTAATCTAAGTCCGACATTCAAAATTCAAAGTATCAAAACTGTTTAAACTGCCACCATATTATCTGTTCAGTTGATAGCGGGGCTAGTGGAGAATTTAGTAGTAACATTTAAGAAACTTACCTAGAAAAATGAGAATATTTTAACCCGTCTTGATTGTAATGAAAATATATCTATAAATCTTAGTAGGTAAGTGAATAAATAAAACAAAAAATGGGGAACAGGATTTACAATTAATTAGTTAGTTCCAATTTTGCCCACCTGGACAAATAACTTGGTGGCGCTGTATGCAAACTTATTGAAAGCAATGAAAGTGACAGAAACGAGTTTGCGACAGTAGTGTTTCTGTGGGGTTGCCACTTAATTCCTTTGCAAAGTTGCCAGACTTTACAATAGTTTTTTCTACCGCTACTTACCCATATCGACGTCATCCGCAGTGGTGTTATCGTTCTGGCCGAGCTTACAGAAGTTTACTAGTCCTTGGTTTACGAACAATTCTAGCGCCTCACGACTGAGCACGTAACCGGCGCCGCCGCTCATGTAGCCCTGTTCAATAAGAAGCCTCATCATGTCTTACGGTCGGTCGGTCTCAATAACGTATCTATCTTTTACTAGAAGTTAAAATAGCTATCTTTAGTATCTATCGGCGAAATTTTCTGTTTCAATAAACAAAGATAGATGGAAATACCTATCCGTGACGTTGATCTATCTTTTGGAGGGCCTATCGCTTACCACAGATAAGTAGCTGCATAGAAAAAAAGCCCTTGAGCGTTTATTAATTATACTGTTGGCAATTTATTATCGAATGTGATAATACTGGAACGATCCGTCCTTGTGACAGTCTAGTAGTCCAGTCATTCAAAAAAGAAAATGAATTTGCGGATCTAATTTTTTGATATGCTGTAGGCGATACCTAGAAAAGCTTAACTTGAGTTTTTCGACCAACCTTTCCTATGAGCTTTCGCCGCCATCTTGAAAAAAGGGGTAAAATTTGTTTTTCCGCAATAACTCGGCTATCCAATGAGACTCGAAAATTTTTGTAAGACACTTTTTGTATCTTTTTTGTGCTCTACAATAAAGTCCTGACCATTTTTAGCGTATCATGAATCGTTATCGAGATATCGATCGATAAAGTCAAAAATGTAGGTCACAATTTTTGTTTTTCGTTCGTGGCTCGAGTGCACAAAAAAATAAAACAAAAATTGTGTCCTACATTTTTGACTTCCTTACGCTTCCTATGGCGAAAGCTCATAGGAAAGCTTGGTCGAAAAACTCAAGTTAAGCTTTTCTAGGTATCGCCTACAACATATAAAAAAATTAGATCCGCAAATTCATTTTCTTTTATTTGCCTTTTTTTCGCATGAAATGACTGGACTATAGATTTTAGCGGGGAATCGGTTGTTCGACCATGAGTGTTGTATTATTTGATTGTGTATATCGACGGTTAAAAGGTAATAGGGCATAAGCGACATTTTTGGCCCAAAATGACTTTTGAATGCCATCTTACTTAAAAAAAAATCTGCGTCAAATGCGCTTACTCCCGCGGCTCTACGATGACTTTTCTGTCGCTTGTGCCCAAGCAAAAAACTGCGTTTTTAAATAGTCGTTTTGGTGTTACCGACCGTTTTTTAGGCCTTTTTTTGCTTAACGGCGTTTGTACCCCTGTAAAAGTGGCATCATTTTTGGTCTCTAGTCGGTAATGTATTTTTACTTCCTACTGGTTTGGAGCTTCTGGGCGCTTACGGTTCTTTACCATAAGCACCTATTTTGAAAGTTGGAACTAATGTCTCTTTACCTTTGTCGTCAAAAACATAAAGCATCGGTTATATCTTACTACCAATACAAGTTCATAATACAGCTGTCGCTTATAGGCAACTACTAAAACCTGATTAATATTGAACTGTCGGTTATATCCTACTACCATACACAAATTTGCCGTACAATTGTCGCTTACAGGCAATTACTAAAAATTAATTAATATTGAACTGTCGGTTATACCCTACTACCATGCACAAGTTCACCAAATAGTTGTCGCCTATAGTCAATTACTATAACCAAGTTAACTATTTAACTGTCAGTTACTCCCTACTACCATTTTTTTACCATTTTTTGGTTCCCACGACACAGGGTATCCTAGTGTGGGGCCAGAACCAGTAAATGTGCCTGTACGTAAATGTTATGCTATGTTCTGTTGTTTACAAATATAATAAAACTCTGTTAATTACGCCGTATTACTTTATAATTGAGATTTATTAATTGGTGTGTATGGCAATTTGTAAGATAAGATAAGAATATTCTTTATTTTACACCGGAGAAACAAAAGATACAAAATATTATTCAAAATAAAAAAAATCAAAATCAATTTTTTTTTTATTTGAAAACCAAAAAAATTACAATATGTAAAACTGACGAAAATCGTTTGGTGCTAAATCTTTCATCATGTCGCCTAAGCTTGGCGAAAAACCTGTATCTTAGGAGAAAGTGAAATAAAGTTAAAGCGTTATAAATGTGCACACATACGTAGTCGAGATACATTAAGCCAACGGCTGTCAGTCAATATAACAAAATTTGTTACAAATATTTGCAAAGGTTCGCGGCTTTATTACTAAAATAAATTTCTTGAAAGATTAATATAAATATAAAATTCTACACAGGAAATAAAAAAGAGTAATTACAACAAAGTAAAAATAAAAAAAAGTAAAAGTAAAGTAAAGTAAGTAAATACACAACAAGACAGTTAAATAGATATTAGTCAGTTAAATAGTTAGAGATTAGAGTGATAAATATAGATCAAGAATCCTGCTTTTGATGACAGCTAGGGAAGAAGAGTGCCTTATTGAAACCGGCAGATTTTAGAACAGCCGGGCGGCCCTTACCGCAAATAAGTTGCCCGAGTTGTCGAGTGACTTGGTGTCTTCAAAGTCAACGTCAGGTCAGATCGCGGTGCCCGGCTGTGGGAGTAACTGAGGTAAATAAAGCGCTCTTTGAGATAACGAGGAGTAGTGGGATTTCGCAGTGCTGAGTAAAGAAGAGAGAGGAAGTCTTAGTGAGCGTAAGCCAAATATGAACCTTATAGCAAAGATCTAGCGGCGCTCAAGTTTATTAAGTTGTTTTTTAATCAACTCAAGATAGCTGGCATTAGCATAGTCGCGGATCGGGAGCAACAGAGATTGCGCAAGTGCTTTTTGGTCGCTGAAAATTTTCCGACTCACCTCAAGCAGCCGATGATGATGCCCAAGTTTTACCTTCTGACTGAATGGTATTATTACACTGCCGAACTACTCCCCTAGAAACCGTTCTAAGACTGCTAACCACGATCATCTGCGTCTTGACGGGATTATCCCTCAAGCCATGATACTTACTCCATTTCAAAATACGATCTAGGTAGATCAGCATTTCTTTTAGCAATCGCCGAGGGCAGACTATCTACAGCACTATGCTTATAAATTTGGAGGTCATTTGCATAAAGGTCGTAGGAAGAAGAGAGGTTTCTGGATAACTATTGATGAAAATTGCAAAGAGAAGAGGACACAACACACCACCTTGCGCGACACCGGCAGAAGTATCAGACTAAGCGAAGAAGGATTCATCGAGAGAACAGTGTCCAGCAGGATGTCAAAGTCAACCGTGTTGATGAAGTGCAACAATGTGCGGACAGTTGCATAACCATTTTCCTATAATTTTACTCCATTTCATTCGACTATAATCTTAACAAGTGCAGAAACTGTGCAGCCTGCACAAAAGCCAGATTGAGACCGTTTTTGCTTAGGAAGATACTTACTTGGTAATGGATAAGACGCTCGAAATCTTTTATGATGAATGGATGGATATGGGCCGAAAATCGGAGAATGAGGAAGCATCAAGCTTTTTGGGTAAAACACCAGTCTTGACCGAGTAGTTGAAATGACTTCTATTATGGCCATTACCATTTTTCGGCTAACGCGATACTGATGGCGTGGGTACTGACCCACGGCCTTGTAGGTCACTAGATATGCTCTTTGCAACATCACAATAGGAGAATTCTTCTTGAAAAAAGCGGAAAATCAGTAATTGGAGCTGAGGAAAGATACTCAATGTGTAATTTTTAATAGTTCCAACAAATTCACCGAATGTTTTGTTGACAACACAGATACAGTAATCGGTTAGGGGCACACAAAAAAAATTACCTAACAACCATAATATCCTCCTCGAATAACACCTGAAATAAAGGTTCCCAGCGCGCTGGTAGCACTGGAACGCTGCACTGCCAAAGAAATCCTTTGACCCAGAAATGCCCCAGAGCGGCAGTTAAGCCCACGCTCCCTCAAACGGCGCCCCAACTCCCTAACAAAAATCTTGGCCTGTTGCCCCCAAACCCTATAGTCTCCACTGCTAGTGGACAAAAATGCAATAATCCATAAAGGCACTATACTTTTGGAGTTTGACCCTCGCTGTCGATTCAGCAACGGCACCGGGAGCAACTGCAGTAGCAGATAAATGCAAGAGAGCAAAAGTGCGGATGCAGGCCGAATCCCACACTGAACAACACCCCTTCTCGCAGGATAAATGAGTGACACTGTTCGGATGTTTCTCATCGGTGCGACAGAAGCCCGGAGGCTCTAACACGCAAGGAACGTTGACAGAACAGAGAGCCCTGCGGATGAAGTCGTTCAATGAATGGTTTACAGACCATCTACCCGCACTCCTAACACAATGCAGCCCGTGATGTCCCAACACACCCCACAGACACACAGATCGGCTCGCTCACCTTGCAACTCAAACAAAGCGCTACTGCTGTACGTAGGGAGTCATTATCCAGCAAGGTTCCAAGCTGTAGAGACGGTAACGCTGGCTGCCACAAACCTGACTCCAGTTCACGCGTCAACAGTGGACTTGCATATGACCTCATCCCAAGAATGCTGACAACGAGCCTGCTACAACTCCAAGGCTTCCTCTGCAAAGGGGATGTGAAACCCGCCGCCATTAAAATTCAAAATGCGAGTGACGAGGTCCAACATCCCATGATGAAGCCAAGAAAGCTGGGAACGATGAGATGATGATGATGGAGAGCGATACTGGACTCCACTGAGATTAGGTCATATACACGTAAAGAATAAGAGCGAGCTTCCTTCCTTCTTCAATATGGTGTCATAATCTATTGATGCCTCTCTCTGCAGCCACAA
Organism: Yponomeuta plumbellus; assembly: GCA_947310845.1. NCBI lineage: Eukaryota > Metazoa > Arthropoda > Insecta > Lepidoptera > Yponomeutidae > Yponomeuta > Yponomeuta plumbellus. Next base: position 4,042,102 of record OX371203.1, read on the forward strand.
TGGAACCGTACGAATAGTGTAGTTCAGCTTTGGGATTGAGAAACAACTACGCAAAATCATCAGGGCAACACGTGCTTATAGTTGCCTTAGGGTGATGCCTATTTGCCGACAAAATATCATTCTTCTTCTACGCAGCACCCCTGGGATGCCTTCTGGAAATATTGGGGCAGAGTAAAGTCTGACTTGTCCAAGAGTACGATCCCAGGGACCTCAGCGTAAAATCTGGGACGTCACTTCCTGTTACGCCAGCCCTAAGCATGGAAACAGTTGCGACTTCTGTGTGGTACGTATCGCACGTGTTGATACGTGGTTTTGGGTATCTGGAGCCCCAGATAGCCTTTTGGATATCTCGTATCAACCTTTTAACATCTTCAATGAAAACATCTGGGCAGCCACCAATGGTGCCGTCATCCAGGTACCACACGTTCAAAGGAGAACTCAGAGAGGATCAAACGCATTAAATTGAGGAACAAAAGTGAAGTGACTAATGAGAGCATTGACATTAAGGTCTTTAGAAATAGAGGCCTGGCGTGGTTTTCCAACTCCTAGAGGTTTGAGAAAATTCCAGACTTTAGCTGGATCTCCATTATCAATAGATTTTTGTATTACCTATTCAGGTCTTTTTTATACTCAGGTAGGTACCTATATTTTAAGTTTTCATTTCATCGCACAATCAAGTCAAATAATCGTTACAAAATCATACCTTATGTAGGTAGGTGAGTAATCTTGTACGAACGATGATGGTGACACTAACATCCTCTAACGTTTGCAGTTGCTTAATTCTTATTTCAAAGGAGAATAATGTTGGTTGAGATTGTTGAGAATGTATTATTTTTCGGACGTGACGTTTAATCTACGTTACCAATTGCCCAGATAATGTCATGTGTTGTATATTCTTGTTTTCCTCTTGGCCTACAAATCTCGATGTGTGGAAATACCATGTTACCTTTTTTTCAACCATCTTACGGAGTCGCTAATGACTGATATCCTCACGGTATTTTTGCTAAGCACTGTCTCTTGTGCTCCATTACCTTTTGTCACAATGGTGTGAATTGTAATATATCCTTTTTTACTTATTTTAGTATTCAACAGTCATGTGACTTATGCCCTATTACCTCCTGGTATACGGAAACCAAATGTAGCTTAGTCGTCTATACTCTTCGTTTTTTTATTTGTAGATGTAACATATGATGAATTACCTCATATAAAAATTATGTTCAATTGGGTCAAGCGACATAAAGCTACATAATACAACGTCCAGTCAAATAAAATTAAATGGCAATTAATGCTCGTATTTTTTTTTAGTTTAGAGCTGTTTCCATCTTTACGTTATGATAATAAATAAAAAAGTTATGATTTTTTTTTTGAAATTTCAAACTTTAAAATGCTCTCCTGAACAATTTGCTTTTTGTCGCTTAACCCCTATATACTTTTAACCGTCGATATATTTAATACTGTGAAACTAATCCCCTAGTTTGATTCTTTAAGTCATAGACATAAACCAACACGAAGAAGCAGAAGCTAGATCTAGATACTCGTCCATATGATGCATTTTTACCTCTCCCCCGTGCTTGTCACAGTTGGTCTCATTTTGAGACCACTACCAAGTGTGTTTTTACCTGATCAACATGTTTTTTGAAGCGGCATCCGAAGTAGAGCGGCTCCGTACTCTTGTATCTCGACAACAGGTGGCGGACATTCTCCGGAATCACGTACCTAAGTTAAAAAGTCAAATATTTTATTCATAGTACAAACAAAATGTTTACTTTATGAACGCCAAAGTTGTTAGTTACACAATTACTAGATTACCTACATGGAGAAGAAACTAACTTAGAAACTCCACATTTATTCTTTTCAAAACAGTTTTAACACAACATAACATTTACATACAGGCACATACATTGCTTCTGGCCCCAGTTTTAACTTAATTAACAAACTTTCAAACTTAAAAAATATTACTCTTGGCTGTGTTGAACACTAGACACAGTTATCTCCATGATAACAATTCTAATCTACACCATGAAATTGTGGTATTTTTTATTATTATTTACGAAACCGGTAAACAATAGCAAAATTACATATTCAAAGAAAAATTTTAGATTTCCTTCCGAGTTGACTCAAAATGGAATATACTGGAATAAATGGAATGTATGTAATTTTATAATAAATAAATCAACGAAACCAAAACGGGAACTTTTGCAAACCGTCAAACAGAGGAAAGTTGGGTACTTAGGTCATATCATAAGACATGACAGATATGAGCTACTACAACTCATTATGATGGGAAAAGTCGCCGGGAAATCGTTGGTCGGAGGAAAAAGTCGTGGCTGCGAAACATTAGGGATTGGACGGGGATAGCGAGTGCTGCACACCTGTTTCGCATCGCTAGGGATCGAGTGGAATATGCCAGATTGACTGCCAACCTTCGCTAGTCGGAGAGGCACCTTAAGAAGAAGAAGAAGAAGATTTTATTTAGAAATTGAAATGTGACATTATTGACTAATTAAAATTATAATTAAACTTAAACCATCTGTAATGAAAATGCATATTTTTAAATGAGTCGCTCTCAAGTTTAATATTTACGTTAATTCGAATAGGTTTTTTACCATTTTGCACCGCTTGTCCATGTGTTAATCTTAGCTTAATGTTTGTACAATGGGTATAATGTAACACAGAGAGACCTGTAGCTTATTATAATATAATATTATAATATAATATTATAATATAATATTATAATAATAATAATATTATAATATAATAAGCTACAGGTTTATGAACATGAATGTCACTTATGTTGTTTATTTATTTTATTTATTTATCATATTGTCCAAGATTTGAACGAAAGAAAATTTAAACAATTATCAAAGTTAGCATATTACACATTTAGGTAATAAAGAAACAAAACAAACAAATGATTAACCTAGTACATTTTTAATTTCTTCTTTGCATTCACCCAAAGAAAATGAATTAATTCGTTAATCAAAATAAATTATTTCATGGATTGATTGATTGATAATCCACGTTGATCAAATTGTAAAAATACAAAAATTATTTATTTGAGAAAATATATTTTTGCAAAGTGGATTCACATAGCTCAGGATGCCCTATTACAATAAGAGTAATTTATTCGTATATTTTTAGTTTTTCTGTGGCCCCACACTAAGCAGGCTTGTATCGTGGGTACCAAGGGTGCAAAGTGTGCACTCACGTATAGTCGTCGGCCTTCAGGAACCAGTCTGCGTCATTGCGGTGGTGCTCGTGAATGTACTGGAAGGCAGCTTTCGTCTTCTCCCAAGGATGGTCCCGCCCCTCGTCCACGGGCAGCGCGATGATGGGCAGCTGGTCGTCTAAACGAGGAACGGAAAGTGTAAAATTTATGGGGCTTAGTAGCAGTTTTTTGTAAAAAGTTTCGGACCAATATCTCGAGTGATTTTTGGAACCTAAGGCCGAGAAGCCTTAGATCCTGTCCTGACGAAGCGTTTTACGCGGGAGGGCACTCGCGCGTAGACACTTGCGCGTTCCCGAGCATCTGGACGGGGTGTTTGTAGCTCTAGTACATCGGGAACGGGCGTTTTACGCGCGAGAACATCTGGACGGGGTGTATGTAGCTCTAATACCTCGGGAACGCGCAAGTGTCTACGCGCGAGGGCACTCGCGCGTAAAACGGTCCGTCTGGACTGGCTCTAAGGGAGTGAAAAATTTAAACAATCAGAGTGCTTAGTGCGAGTTTTTCCATTCACTTTCGATAGCGAGAGCGTTTGCAATTTGTATAGGAGTGACAAAGAGACAACGCGCGCGCTGGTGGCGCGCTTTGTCACTCCTATAGAATATGAGTTTACGTTAACGCGATCGAGTAGTTAAAAAAACTCGCACTAAGCACTCAGACCTTTTGTTTGAAGTTTGGGTGTAAGTTTGAAATTCCATTCATTCAAATCCACTAACTCCATTCCATCTTACAGTACTATAGGTAATTAGATGGCTGTGCCACCTGCCCTTATATTACGTAACTTTCCACTCTATCGGGTTAAGCATTTAGACAACTCGAAAGAGTGAAAATAGGAATGTATGATTATGACAGTTCGGAGTAGGAGTATGAGATATCTGCTGGGAAAAAATGTCCCAGAATGCAACAGTGTGACTTATGGTTGTGTGACATACCAGGAACGAAGGGGCTAAATCAGACAACTCCACATAGTGGAGTAGTTACGTAATTGGTTACGTAATACACCACTGGTCTTGTTTGCGAACCCATAAAGAGTCAGTGTGCCGATACCTGCCGTTTCACTCACACACCCCATTCGGATGCAACACACGTCTAACTTACTGGCTTGAGTGCTAAAGAACAGCAGCACATTACAGCGGCTACCCCACGTGTATTTAACGTGCTCAGCCTTCGCGCGGTGGTGGGCCGGGTGCGTCATCACCCAGCACAGTATGCGCACGCGCCGGTACAGCTTATCGGCCGTCGCGGCGTCCTCATGCGTGTGCGCCGGCTCGTCCAGCTCGTGGCCCCCCGGCGCTGCCCGTGGGATACGCCGTCTTGTATCACTAATGCTACAATGATTTTATATTTTTTAGTTATGGAAACCCGAATGGTCAGGAGATAAAAAAACAGGATGTTGACATAACATAAACATTTACATACAGGCAAGGCACATACATTCCTTCTGGCCCCACACTAGTACCCTGTGTCGTGGGACCCAGAAACAGCGGCGTCACAAACATGTAAACATCCAAGACCTGGGTTTTTTTTGTCCCCAGCCGGAATTCGGGCCCGGGACCTCTCGCATAGACAGATGCGCTAACCGCTGCGCCACAGACATCGTCGCATGTTTGTGATGTTGCTGTTTCTGGTTCCCACGACACAGGGTATCCTAGTGTGGGGCCAGAAGTCATGAATGTGCCTGTATGTAAATGTTTATGTTTATATAGTTGAGACGGCGGAGGGCCCGTGGACGAAGAGGGAAGGCTGCGGTTCCACTGAGGCGGAGCGGAGCAGAGCGGAGACAAGCAGTGCCGTGATTCACCAATCACATAGCGGAGTAGAGAAGAGATGTGGATTTCAAGCCATGTGATTGGTGAATTAGCGATTGTTGATCTGATCTGCTCCGCTCCGCCTCAGTGGAACCGCAGTCTTAGGGACCGTGAGGGATGCCATTTGGGTGAAAAGGACTCTGCTCAGTGGGCAGCAGCGGTGGGCTGATGATGATGATGAATAAACTGGACAAAAGCGAACGCCAAAGATTAGCGAATTGGAGAAGAAGAGACTGAAGAGGAAATTGGGTCGAGACAATTTTCCTTCTCATCCAGTCTCCCGCAAAATCTATTCTCTATATGACTAGGTACTGAGACCAGCAAGTCTTGTTGACTGTTAGCACTCGACTTGCTATGACATTGTAGGTAAGTCGTATATACCTCATTCCAGATGTCGGAATATCCGTAGTAAATCCACTGGATGTGCAGTATAGGGCCAATATTGTAAAGTTCACAAACACTACGCCAAGAACTAGCTTGCGACACATGGCTCTATAAATAGTGTCTAAATATGCTGCTGATGTTACAAAATCAAATGTGGAAGACCATATACAATACTTTAGAATAAGTTATCTATGGGGTCTTTGCTTGCTGTTTATAACGACGAACGACTTTCTACTTGGTCAAAAACGATAAGCTTGACGGATCAGTTTTACTAGATGAGTTAAGCACAAATAAAATTAATTTAGGTTTGAACGATCGGTGATCGATCTAAATGACAACTGTGCTAAATTTTACTGCATCCAGTCGTTAATACAACGTTTTTTTTCTCAGGCCATTGATCGTCCAACTCTGATTGGTAGGTATGCAACTAAAACAAACTGTTTAAAAAATCATTTCCTTTTATTGAAATAGGTGGGCTAACTCGAAGTTTGTTTAAACTAAATCTATTGTATTTGGACAAGGATGTTGAAAGAGGTTTGTGGCCTGAGAAAGCAGGAGATCTAGGTATAAAGGACACTGGGGAAAAACTCTCACTCATACCAGAGGTCTTTATGGGTGATGAACTGATGACGCCATAATCATAATTCTTTGTGAAGCTCCTTGTAGATTTAAATCTATCTGTAAGATATTAAAGTACCGCTTATACTCTCAAAAACAGTAAGTTGCAGTACCCATTGTAAGTTTTATTTCTATCTCTTGTTTAATTTTAATCTAAATTCTTGCAGAACCTCTATAGGGGTATCGCGGAACACTAGGGTTCCGCGGAACAGACGTCAAGTATGGCTGTTCTAGACGATGAGCTGCCCACCATCAAACAGCCATAGCCAGTGAATGAGGCCCGCAACTATCTCTGGGCGAAGACGAGGTCCGCGTTCATACTATTACTATTATGTATTCTGTGCTGTTATGTATTCTATGGTTCAAGTACCTATCTCCAGCTAAGCTGAACAAGTAAATCATGTTTTTAAGATCTTGTGCCTGTTATAATAACACGATATCCGTGGGCAATTCATGGCGTGTTACTATTTTGATAACAACATTATTAATAGTACTGAATGTTCATACTTTGAAGAAGATTGAATACTTACTATTTCATTATAGCCTACTACGAGGACTATTATGATTGGAAATATATAGTAACAACTTACCTACAACCTACCTACGTCTATCAATGCTGAAAGCAACTTGGTACCTAAATCGTAAACGTTAAACTTAGTGCATTTTGCTACTCGAGGAGTGCGATCGTGCAATAATTATTACTAAATAACTTAGTAAAAAGTCTAACTATTCGTATTGTGCCTTATTGTCACCAGATTCTAAAGTGAATGCAGATAAATAAAAAAAAAATAGCAATCACAACTTACCATATATTTAACAGAAATAAATTGATCAATATTTGCAACAATAAACTTAGATACGCCTGTATCCCGGCAGCGTAAAGCCACTATCTGTGTAGGTACTATTCAACACCTAAAAGTGTTGAAATCACTTAGATATTGTTTCTCATTTTCCGAAAAATTCGAGGACACAATCTGTTCTTACTTAGCGCCATATTGATAATTTTTACGCAACATATTCCAGTCTTTGGAATAAAATAAGACCCAAATTATGTTCGCGTTCAACCTTTTCTAAGGTAACGCACTGAGCCGCAACATGATTTTTTGATCCGAAGAAGCATTCAATCTGTGTGGAACATTGCATGCATCAGAAAGAGATAGACATAGTATTCCGTCATCTCATATGACTGTTTGTTTTACTTACCTTTGCAATTTGCACTTTTAGGACAGTTGAACTGTGACCTTGGCCTCAGAAAGTAAAATATGTATCAAGTAATAATAAATAACGTTGGTTATTCTTATTCAATCGGATTAGAAGTATGAATTTGACTGACAATAATAACTTCAAATACTTTTTAAATGTGATGTGCCGAAGCTATACAAAAATATGACGAAACATTAACAGAAATAAATTCTGAATGCTCACGCATTACTGAGATCATGAAACAGAATTACACCCCCAATAAAATGATAATTCGGTGCAAATTCTGTAAAACTCTGTCTAACATAGAAACGGAGGAACCAGTTATTGCATTTGCTACAGCAATAACGAAAGCAATGCATTCTAAAAGACACTAATGTAAACCTAATAAATATTAATGTTATTACAGTTTATGTTGTTTTATTAATTTTTTTATTAATATTAAATTATCATAATTAGTCTACACTTTGATGAACTTAAATAAACAAACCTAGAGTTTATTAGCTACCGATATTTTGCTTAAACTTAACGGATTTTGTTGCGTTTCCAGTAGGCTCAACGCTGCTGGCGCGTAACATACTTTGTCCTTTGAAAATAAGCTTCATAAAATTTTAACGAGACGCGTTCTGTTGCGGCTCAACTCATACAGTGTTGAATAGTACACAGGGAGTGGCTATACGCATCCCGGCAGGCTAGGCTGATACCAGGGCCTAGATTGTGCTAATGAATTGTAGTACGATGACAGTTGCATGAAGGCATTGATTTAATTTGATTGCCTCTTCACGTCAACGTGTACCTATACGTATCCAAGCAGTTTGTACTGAATGGCGACGTTGCCAGACCGTCGCCAAGTGAGTTGGGCACCATACTATCAATATTAACTGCTTGGATACGGTCGCTGCGTCCTAGTGAGGCAGGGCACTTATGGTGCGACTAACTATATATTTTCGGCTACCCGGGTAACTAAGATCGGTGACAAAATGGAACTCAAGGTCGTACTGCTCCTGATTGGTGTCCTGGCCGGTTTCAGTCTCGCCTACTTGCTGCTGGCATCCAGTGGGATAAACAAGGAAAACCGTAGGTAAGAAACCCGAACAATCCTGCCACTATCCAACTGCCTCGGCTACATTTCGCACAACTACAATTCGTAGTTTATGATTACAATTCGATTTACATTGCGTAGCAGAGTGTAGGTACTTGTTAATCTTTGGTTTAATCAACTTTGCAATGGACATTGAATTGTCACAATAAACCATGATTTGTACTTTAAAGAAATAAGCCCTGGGGTGCAATTACGTAAGACTCCACTGTATGGAGTTGTCTGATTTAGACCTTTTGTTCCCGGTGTGTCACACCACCTTATATCACACTGTTACATTCTCGGACTTTTTTCCGAGTAGGTATGGAGTATTCCCGGGAGTATGAACTCCTACCTACTCCGAACTGTCCTATGCATTCTTCAAATCAAAAATCAAAAAATCAAAATGAAAATATTTATTTATACAACCGAAACTATTCTAACATACACTTTTGCTGGGATTCCCTTGTTAGTATAAAATACCTGTGCCAGGGAAACCCGCTCTTCCACAACTTAAAGTTTCAACAACTAAATTAAACGTGTGAATAATATTTTAATTTTATGTAAAACATTTCTTATAAAGCTAGTTTAGTTATAGACTTGTGGTGTGCGTGTGTCTGTGTGTGTGTGTGTGAGTGTGTGTGTATGTGTGTGAGGGTGTGTGTGTGTGTGTTGTTTTCTATTTATTCATGTTTATTTCACTTATAGCTAAGTAACATTTTGTAACAATTCTTCAGTTTCCTCATAGTTCTGGCTTAGCAGCCATTCGGACAGTACTTTCTTACACTCAAATTTCAGCATAGGATAGATGTGTATTCTGCGATTTATCTGGTTATACCTACAAATAGCCAGACAAATTTTCATATTGGCGACTAGCAAAGCATGTTTTCACGTGGTTTGATTTAGTGACTATGTCATTTCTCCTCCTAGACTGAATCTTAGGGTCATATGCCAAGGATTTATGTTTTTTTAAGATCACTGCCAAAATATACAACTTCCTGATTGTAAGCAATTTACACGATTCGTATAGCGTTTCTGTGGAAAATAAGCGAGGTTTATAGAACATTACCTTAAGTAGAGAACGTTGTGCTCTCTCAGCCTCCAGAAAATTCGTTTTTGTTGTCCCTCCCCATACCGAAATACAGTAAACTATAATAGACTGGACCAACGAGGTATATATTTGGATAAGTAATAGTCTCGGCGCTACATGTCTCAATTTTTTAAAGATCCAAATTAGTTTTCTTATTCGGCTGTTAACTAAATCAATTTGACAATGCCAGGAAAGCCTCTGGTCCATGATAATTCCCAAGTACTTGGTAGATGTAACTTTATTAATACAGGGACAGGAACATAGGCTATTTTGTATGTTATTGCAACTGTGTATTCTAATTTTTAAATCTGTGTCGGGTTGTGTTCGTTTGTAAATAGTGAAGCAAATGTAGTTCGTTTTCTGGGTGTTTAGCGTAAGTAAGTTTTCTGTCAGCCAGTCTGATGTCTTGACTAGTTCCCGTTCCACTATTTCATGAATTTCCTGCCATGAACCACCTGTAAAGGCTATTGCCGTATCATCTGCGTATGATATAGTCCGAGTATAGCTGTTTTTCATATCGCACAAGTCATCTATGTATATTAAAAACAAAGTGGGGGCCAATACACTACCTTGTGGCACTCCGTAAGTTACACTAGAATCATCACTGAAATGTTGGCCAATTTTAACACGCTGTTTTCTATCTTTTAAGTAGTCTTTGAATAGTGCTAGAGGTGCGTCCCTGATGCCTACGCGTTCTAGTTTTTGTAGTAGGATGGGGACAGAGACGGTATCAAATGCCTTCTTGAGGTCTAGAAAAACAGTTAGGCACTTTTTACCACTATCCATTTGCTCAACAATATAAGAGCTTAGGGCTGTGACAGCATCTTCTGTCGACCTGCCCTTCCTAAATCCGTACTGATTCTCTGATAATAGATTAAATTTTTCCAGGTAGTCAAGAAGCCTACCATTTATCAGTTTTTCTAAGATTTTCGAAATAGAAGGAAGAACAGATATTGGCCTATAGTTATTGAGGTCGTCTCTGTCCCTCTTATTTTTATTCATTCTTATTTTGACTCTTTCGAGTAATCTAAACGCTAAACCCGATAGAGTGGAAAGTTACGTAATAATATAAGGGCTGGTCTACCTGTAACACATCGTTACCATCAGAGGCCGCATTTCCTTGACCGTTTTATGTACGGCAGATGATTTGAGCAATTCCACTTTTTTCTGTGTCAAAAGAACAAAGAAAAAAATGTATCTCACATATCGCATGTATTGATTGCACTCATGGGGTTTTTGCTTCTGGACCCACACTAGGATACCCTGTATCGTGGGAACCAGAAAGAGCGACATCATAAACATGTAAACATCCAAAACTTGGGTTTTTTTTTGGCGGAACCCGGACCTCTCGCATGGTAGGTAGTTCTGCTAACCACTGCGCCACAGAGGTCGTCGACATTTGGTCGAAGTCTTTCCACCATAAAACTCTCCACGTCTACTCCAGCCCCCAGTCTCGTCCCCGCCTGCGCAGGGCCGCCAACACCACGGCGAACTTCATCGAGTACATAAACACCACTATCGCGGACCAGCTGTATAGCTCTGTGCGCGTGCTATGCTGGGTCCTGACTTACCCGGACAACCACGACCGGCAAGCTAAACATGTCAAGGCGACCTGGGGGAAACGGTGCAACGTGCTGCTGTTTATGAGCACCGAGCAAGGTAAACACGATCGATAATATACGAGAAATAATAATAATGGTTCCGACCGATTTCGGTCACGGCGACTACTTCAGCTCTTGTCTTGGTGTCGTTAGTGTGCTCGCATAGCCAACCTTTTTTATAAAGGCTCTCCACACTGCAGACATGTGAGCACACCGTCTATGTAATTATAATTTATCGCAGCAGGTGGACGGGCTTTACAGGCATCTCTCTTCGCGTCCTGCTCAGATCGTCTAAGAATTTCAAACTCAGAGACTTTGGTGTTGATGAGAGACCTCCATTCCGGTCGATTTGCCGCTTGTTGCTCTCCTAACAAGGGCTACGAGAAATAAAGTAGTGACAAATTATACGTTTGTTGTTCGATCCTGTTTTATGAGCAACAAACCCTGAGCGATTCATCATCATCATCAACCCATTATGTCCCCAACGAGCGGCACGGGTTTCTTCCCTGAGGAAGGTATAGGCCATATTAATTTTGTTTAAGAATAAATAAATTTAATCAGTTTTCCGAGTTATGTAGGTACCTACCCCGCCCGATTAATTTCATTGGTGGCGCCAGTGCCAATGATACTCACGGATCCTTATGATTTTGCTATCTCAGTCAAATTGCTGCAGATAATTCGCTGCCAACCATCAAGTTGGCGGTCCGGGAACAGAAGTCCCACCTCTGGGGCAAGACCAAGGCGGCCTTCAAGCATATCTACGAGTACTACCGCAACGATGCCGACTGGTTCCTGAAGGCCGATGACGACACGTGAGTTCAAATATCAAAGTTCCCACTGCCCTACAATAAAATATGAATTCCTTTAGAATGCTTAAAGGAATGAGAATCTTTAAGAAGCTCAATTTTTAGTGTTACCAGCATCGGGTGCTGGCCTAGTTACGCCCTCTAAAGCAAAAATTTTTACTAATCAAGCTGGGATACTAGCTCATCTCCCTATTAAATGTGTGGTGCACCGACTGCACCGTATCAATATCTACAGGTACTTAGGCCCTATTTAAGGAAAAATGTAGATACATATATTTTCAGCGAAATAAAGTAGATATTTTAGTTGGCAGATATAGGAGGTTTAAGAAAGAGGCAGAAATCAGAAATGAACAGGATACAGGTACTGTGGACTCTGTAGGAATCTTATCTTACAGGATCACCGACTTATCTGAAGGGAAGCTTTATTGCCCCGAATATCGGTGGTCCGTCTGGATCAAGACGTCCCAATGGACACGTCGTCTCCAAGCTACACAATATTTTTTTTCCCCCAGGTATGTGATCGTGGAGAATCTCCGTTATTTACTATCGGAGTATGACAGCAACGACCCCATTTATTTCGGTTGCCGTTTCAAAAGCTACATGGAGCAGGTATTAGAATGATCCTTAGTAATGCTATCTGACGTCGAGCTCTGTATCAATATAAATGATTAAAGATCTAAACATTGAAGTTAGAACCATTAACGGTACAAAAAATAGAACACTCATACAAATATAATGCTATCTGAGATTAACACACATTGGTTGCACTCCTAGCAACGGATAACACTGATAAATCATTATCCATTTTGATGAAGGTTGACGTTCATGTGATCGTAGGTGGATCGTAGGTGTAAAATAAAAATGGAGAACAGCTTTTTGTAATTTATGATCATATAATTTGACAGCTCTATGAAATCACATAAAAATGATAAATATAATTATGATAATGTTTATCGGCCTAAATAACAGTGCGTCTTTTTCGCGCCCTCCCCTGACATACACAGTTTTTTTTTTTTAAATATAAGGTTTGACGGCCCTGGATACTAGTCCTTTTGAGCCTGACATACACAGACCGTCTGAACCACAGATTAGTACAACAGAGCCATTCCTAATCGTTCCCCGAAATGTGTACCCACTTAAATAATGGACTAGGGCTACATGAGCGGCGGAGCAGGCTACGTGCTCAGCCGACAGGCGCTAGAGCGGTTCATACACGACGGGCTCCCCGACCCGGCCAAGTGCAAGGGCTCCGACTTCGGGGCTGAGGACTTCGAAATTGGTACGCATTTATAGCCACAACTCGTTAGTGGATAGTACAGGCTGTATGGAGTTGTCTGATTTAGCCCTTTTGTTCCCGGTATGTCACACCACCTTATGTCGCACTGTTACATTCTGGGACTTTTTTCCCGGTATCTAGGTATCTCATACTTCTACTCTGAACTGTCCTAAACCTAATTACATTCTTATTTTGACTCTTTCGATTTGTCTAAATGCTTAACCCGATAGAGTGGAAAGTTACGTAATATAAGGGCAGAACAGTCATAATTGTATATTTATATTGTAGGTTGTAACCAGAAATAATACTCCCCAGAGGGGGAGGGGGAAATATCTTGCGACCTATAACAATAATAATAGATAGTATATTCTAAAATAAAAATAAGAAATCTAAAAAAACATCGTCCAACATTTGTACGCTTGGATTGGACGATGTTTTTGGGCAGACGGAGCATTCCTTTGTTTTAGAGGTAGGGTATTATTTCTGGTTACAACCTACACTATAAATGTTGGTAGGTCGGGTCACGTGACGATTTTTATACCATTAACGCCTAGCGGGTTTGATATTTGTTAGCGTAGACTTGAAGATGACCGGCGGTCGCCAGGTCATAACTTTACCCCTATTTATTATAATAATATGTTAAAACATTGCTTCCCAGGCAGATGCTTAGCCCTGTCTGGTGTGACGGCGATGGATTCCCGTGACGACGCGCAGCGCGGCCGTTTCTTCCCGTTCCACCTGCGGGACCATCTCTTCCCCAGCCGGAACAACAAGTACTGGTACTGGAACTACCAGTTCTACCCCGACGAGGAGGTGCGAATTAAATTACAAACATAAGCCCACGCCTGTATGCCAGAGGGGTAGACAGAGACCAGGGACTGCCACTTGCCAAGATCCTGACAAACGACTTTCGAATTATCGACATTTATTAGTTGTTGCATGCGCGCGCGCCGCTTTTGGGTGCGTTCTATTCGTATTCATCATCAACCCATTATGTCCCCACGGAGGGGCACGGGTCTCTTCCCCGAGGAAGGTATAGGCCTTACTCCACCACGGGGGCCAAGTCTGGATTGGTGGAGGCTTGCAAGACTAGTGACTGGTCTTACAGTAAGACGTTTTCAAGCCGCCCTAAGGCCTCTGACTTGGCTTAACGGCCAACTACGAGTATCGACGGCAGCCGGCACCAACTGTTCGGGTGCCCCTAGAGGTGCTCTATCTCTTGACTTCCGCTTGACTCAATTTTTTGGGACACCCTGTATAAATAATGTTTTCAGGGTCTAGACTGCTGTTCGCGCTACGCTATATCGTTCCACTACATTTCTGCGGAGCAAATGTACATAATGGATTACTTGCTCTACGGCCTCAAGCCGTATGGGCTCAACTGCAACGCGATGCCTCTCGGCTATGGTATGTCCATGAATACGCTAGAGTTTTATAGGTACACCAGGGGTGCAATTACGTAACTTCTCCACTGTACGGAGTTGTCTTATTTAGCCCCATTGTTCCTGGTATGTTACACCACCTTTTGTCACACTGTTTCATTCTGGGACATTTTCCCCAGTAACTAGGTACCTAACTATCTCATACTCCTACTCCGAACTGTCATATAGGTACATGCTTGTTTTTCGAGTTGTCTAAATGCTAACCCGATAGAGTGGAACGTTACGTAATCTATGGGCTGGTCAAGTGATTGTGTTGTGTGGAAGTTATTATTATGATTTATTGATGTTATGTTCTTTGCAGCAAAGCCGATTTGATTACGACTGACAAATACTACATACAGGAAAGGAAATCTAATGAAGCAGGCACCACATCTGGATTACACTAGTAGGTACTTCTCGGTACCGAACGGTATCAAAACGCCCTGCACGCGTCTTCATACAAATCCGCGTAATCGGGACGAATTTGCAATGGAAACTTCATGGGATTTTTTTAATGCCAGCGAGACCCGAAATACCACCAAACCACACAAGTATGAAATTGTAAATCGCTAAAAACGTTTGGTTTTTTTTTCTTTACGCCTGTCTATTGTTTAAGTGTCCAACAAAAATAAACTCTATTGCTTGCCATTAAGCCATAATTAAGAAACATTAAAAATACACACAAGCTAATTGAAATCTTTTATTTCCACTGCAATTTGAGGACTATTTCATCTCAGGGTATAAGTAGTAGGTAGTAGGTATGTTATAATCCAACATAATAAATCCAACAAAAAATAACTCTATTGCTTGCCATTAAGCCATAATTAAAAGACATTCAAAATAAACGCAAGTCAATTGAAATCTTTTATTTCCACTGCAATCTGAGGACGATTCCATCTTAGGGTATAAGTAGAATGTTATAACTAGGTAAGGTATGTAATAAAAATAAAAAAAACACTTGTCAAAAAATTTATTTAATGTACGAGTTTATTCGAAATGGTAAATACAAACATATATTATTGCTTACGAATAAACTTAAACATCTTTTTAATATTTTATTTTTTTAATTATAAAATGTGGTCCCTAAATACTCGCTATGCTAGTCAGAGGCCTAATTTTGCGCATCAAATACAGAGCGATTCCAATCGTGTAGGTAACTGTTAAAATATACATACATACTAATTTGTCAGTTAGATGATTAACTAGAAGGGCTCAGATTGAATCAAAAGAGACGATTTTTAAGCATGCTTTCCATGGAGGTAGAATAAAATAGAGACGGCAAAAACGTATGCCGATTCATAGTTTTTATTACGCACCATATATTGTAGAAGTACTCAAATACATAGTATACCTACAACCAACCATTACTGACTTATTATTTACTTATGTAATACTTACAAAAGGAATTGGCGTCTCTATTATTCTAGCTCTATGGAAAGCATGCTCAAACAGCATGAAAATAATGGTACTGACACACGTGCTCATTAGTAGCACGAAAGCATGCTTATATTGAGCAAGTGCTTTACTCACAATCTTTTCTGTATGTAGGCACATAGACAATCAACAAACAGAATGTAAATTTTTTAGGTTGAAATAAGTTTATGATTTCTTAAGACAGTAACACTGACAACAAAAATGCCGTTATCAAACCTCAAAAAAAGGAAGACGGATAGATTAAAACATCGAATACAAAAATACAGAAAAGATTGGGAGTAACACTTGCTCAATAAAAGCATGCTTTCGTGCTACTAATGAGCACGTATGTCAGTACCATATAGCAAAAGTATACCAGGCCTAATAAATGGGCTGAGCAGAGCAAGCAGAAAATCCTTTTCTAAGTCGAAAGAATTTCAGTTCCTTTTTTTCAACGCAGTACCGCGTCTGAGGCCGTATGGTCTGAGGTGGTAAGTGAGAAAGTCCAACGCGTACAGCTGCTTTGGCGTCACGTAGTGAAAGGAGATCGGCACATCGGAGGCGTAGTCCAGACCCTGGAATTACATACATACATAAGCTCACACCTGTATCCCAGAGGGGTCAGAGACCAGGGACTGCCACCTGCGACGATCCTGACAAATCAATTTCGCTTCATCGACATTCATTAGTCGTTGCGCGCACGTACGTCGGTTTCGGGTACTTTTTATCTTGCCCTTTGCTAATACATCCCCTATTTGGTCGAAGTATGTCCGCCTGGGGCGTCCCTTACCGGGCCTTCCACTCACATTCGCTCGATATATGTGCTCGATATACCCTGGAATTACAGCATAGTTTTCAAACGAACAGGGTCTAGATTCTGCTAATGCATTGAGATTACAATGACAGTTGCATGAACGCGGCGATTTCATTACATTGCCACTTCGCGAACATGCGTATAATTCTCGGCGTCAATGTAATTAAAAAAACATGTCACGTGACCCGACCATGTAACTGCAATTTAACTATAATGCACTAACAGAATCAAGGCTCAGGTGGATTGCTGGCAGCGGCTGCATAATGTTGGCCGAGAGATCGAAGTCGCGAGCTTCGGGCCTATGTCTAGCAGTGAATAAGTGAAGTTTATAATAAATCAATAAATCACGAGCTCGTCAGTCACTCGCCTATCGATGAACAGAGAATAATGTCGCATGAAAATATTGTGAATAGTCTCTATTGTAGATAGATAGGTGTACACCGGGAATTACACATGAGATTTGACAATAACATAGTAGCTACAGTACTTTGTAATGCTTCACATTTACAGTGAGCTAATGCTACAGTTACCCATGCTCTAGAATAGCATGCTAAAAAGCGTGCTTATGAGTATGCTTAATAAACATTTGTTTATGGGCGATGTTTATGAGTCCCGACTGTCATAATAACGTTAAATTAAATTCTGAAGGCAACATTTTGAAAAATAAATAATCCTTTCACTCCTTTTTTTTATCATTCGAGTGAATCACGATTATTGTAGGACTAGGTATCTCTTCTGAGTAGGCGGTCCATTTAAACAATCTTGTTTTTTTTGCTTTGAATTTACCATTCGGCAAAATGTAAGCCCAGTTTTAGTGATTGGTGCCTCTGCCTACCCCCTCGGGGATAACGGGCGTGAGTTTATGACGATTATTTATTATTATATGAATTTACCACTGCACCCGGGTTTTTTTTTTTGTTTTTTTAATAAACATATTCAATATTATAGATTATTTTCAAGGTTTCGTTAAGCAAGCGTTACTAAAAGGGATTCAAGAGGCATCAATAAACTGATAAGCTTTATTTAACTCATCATGATGGTCAATATCGTCGTGTACCTACGTTAGAATGTAAGGCTATGTCGTTTAAGAAGGTCAGAAGTGTGTCAGAGGTAGTATTTATTTTTTATAATAAGTAGGTAGGGAAGAGACCCGTGCCCCTCGGTGGGGACATAATGGGTTGATGATGATGAAGTAGGTATAATATCAATTTTCAAACTCTCATTGAGTAAGTAAGTTGCAATATTCGAATCAACTCTCGGATATAAATACCACAATATAACCAGCCAGTACCTATGACATAACAAAAACAGTGACTTGACTGTCTCAGGCCACTTTTATCGTTGAGAATTACCCCCAGCTCACCGGCATTAGCTTGTAGTACCCGTCAAAGCAGTACCACTGCGCGCTGGTGCAATTACTAGGCATGAGATGGCTGGCGGCGGGCATCGGGAAGAATCGAGAACGCTGGTGCTTGTCGCGCGTGTCAACACGCGCCACGTCCACGGCGCGCAGGCACTCACCTGGCGAGAAAGTTGTCGTGAGGAAATCCGCGGCTTAACTTGGCTACTAGACTAACCATGGGGTAGGGTTGCCAGGTGTCCGGATTTCTTGTAACATCATCATCAATCCATTATGTCCCCACCGAGGGGCACGGGTCTCTTCCTTCCACCACGGGGGCCAAGTCCGGATTGGTGGAGGCTTGTAAGTCTAGTGTAAGCTTGTAAGGTCTTACTGTCAGAAGTTTTCAAGCCGCTCTAAGGCCTCTGACTTGGCTTAACGACTGCCATCTATCGACGGCAGCTGGCTCCAACTGCTTAACGTGCCTAGCGAAGCACGGTACCGCTCGGAAAAATGGCACTAGCGTTAGGGATGCCCCAGACAGACAAACTTCGACCAAATACTATTTTGGCAAATAGGGATATATTAGCTAAGGGCAAAGGAAACCGGCGCGCGGGCGTGCGTGCGTGCGTGTGACAGAATATTGGTCAAATCACTGATTAATTAATGATTTACATACAGCTATAAAAGATATAGTAACTTAAAATGTATCCATTATTTAATCCTGTTTATATTGTGACATTTGAAAATCCACAATTTAATTTATTAATAAAATTTAATAGTTTAATAAATATCAACTGATACCAGTGCCTGTACCTATGTATTTCCGATATTAAACAATTAGTGTTACTCTATGTTATTCTTAGTTTTGCTTATGAAATAATTTATTCCGACATATTGTGATCGGTTATAATAAATAATCATGTTAACCCAACATTAGACAATTAAAATAAATAATAAGATTGCTCGTTAATATTTTTAGAAAGACTTCTGTTTGACAGGATGTATTCTGTCATTGGCTAGCTAGGATGCCATATTGTTTAGTGCACAGACCTACTCTTTCTCATTGGTTTAGTGATAAGTACAGCGCCACCAAGTTATCTGTTCAGGTGGGAAAAATTGTAACTAACATATAAACTGTAAAACCTGTTCCCCATTTTTTGTTTTATTTATTCACTTACTAAGATTAATAGATATATTTTCATTAAAACTGAAAGACGGGTTAAAATATTCTCATTTGTCTAGGTAAATTCCTCAAATTTTCCTACATAATTCTCCACTAGCGCCGCTATCAACTGAACAGATAAGATGGTGGCACTGTAGGGGGCTCGGGCAGGGTATATAAATCGTAGTGGGACTTTTTGCTGTCTTCGCTGGTCTTCGCCCTTGGAGCCTGATCTATCAAGTAAGTTATGTACTGCGTTCCAAAATTGTTGCTTACTTATTGTTTTTGAACTGTTCTATTTGTTCTTTAAATGTGTTTTAATTTATAGCCTAACGTGTAGTATAAAGTTATTAGTATTAATTTTAGGCTTGGATGTATTAAATTTAAAATTATTTTGAAAAGATGGTCAGAGTGGAGATTTTTGTCCCGCTGCCTTTTTCTCCACTACATTACGGCCCGAAGGCAGCGGTTAATATAAAATATAGATATTAAGTAAATTCTTTAAAGTACAATAAATTATTTTAATTTGATTTAATGTGTGTAATTGTTCTTCTTCAACCCAATACACTTTTACAGTTCATTTATTTGCTGTTTAATTCGCTGTCCCCTCAGAATAGTTTAAAGCGAAGGTACACTAAAAATAAATACACAATAGTATTAAAATTCTATTTGCTTAAGTACTAGGTAATTGCCTATTTAGAACACACATTTATTGCAAATAGCTTTCCAAGTTAACTTTCATTACTTTTGCTTTTTATTATCAGATTACACTATTAAACTTAGCTTCGTATTAGTATGATCTTGTAAAATTGAGCTTAGCTTCCATATTGCTCTCTTATTTTCTAAATCTTACACGTGCAACGACTAATAATGTCGATGAAGCGCAAGTGATATGTCAGGATCGTGGCAGGTGGCAGTCCCTGGTCTCTGCCTACCTGTCTGGTATACAGGCGTGAGCTTATGGATGGATGAGCAAACTAAATCTCACGATGTTATGCTACAGCTACTGATATTTTTGTTGAGCTACCTCTTCCTTGAGGTTTCACAGGAAGAGAAACAACCAAACAATGACCATAAACATTGCCTCCATGTTTATCTAGATTTAAAAATCGCAAGAAAAACGCGACACAACATGGACTATTTGTTATTAAAATTTGTTGATGCCTCTATCAACCCTTTTTAGCGTAGGAGTGTGTCTAGTGTCTAGGTAGTTGCGTGTGGCTTACAGCCAGCACCGGTTGTACCTAAGTGATAATTTGAATACATAAAAAGTACCACTCTGTACGAAGATAAAGATAAAGATTTATTTATTTGCTAAAACATGTGTTGGTCAAAATACACAATCATGCATTTTGGATAATAAGTAAAGCTAATTTGGAGTCAACATGTTCTACTGTTATCAGCATGCAAATTGGAAATCGGAGTTTTTTTGCGAATTTCTCAATTCAGAATTCGGCGGCTATAAATTGTGATTTAGTTATCCAATTATAAATCGGTACCAATATCTATCGATGCACTCCGATCCAGAGACTTTCGCTGAGGAAGGTATAGGCCATACTCCACCACGGGGGCCAAGTCCGGATTGGTGGTGGCTTGTAAGACTAGTGGCTGGTCTTACTGTTAGAAGTTTTTAAGCCTAACTGACATATTAGTTTAAAATGTGATTTGGACTTTGAAATCGCTCAGGCTTTATTTTATTTTATTAAGGATCACCAAAGACCTACCTAGTAACCACGTAAAAGACTGTGAAGTGGGCAGTCCTCAGTAATAAAAATAATAATTTATGTAATTTAAGCTGAATCATTAGAATTTAAGGTAATAAAGCTTTCTTTCCTAGGATTTATTTGTTTAGGTAATAATAGTCAGACCTTTACTAACAGAAGACTTGAAGGTGTTAATGTTAAATTTAGATTAGTTTTGATGCGCATATTTAGGCCACTGAGAATATTTTGGACGTCTCATTTTTCGTTTACGTTTTTCTTGTAGGAGTGTTTTTTTTTTTTGTTTAACTTAATTAGGTATTGTTTGCAATAAAGTGTTCTGTATCTATTTATTAACAACCGCAACAATAGACTTATTCTGATAGGACAGAACTAATAGGACTCTCGGGACTCCGAGAGTCTTAAGGTCATAGCCCACTTACACGACTCTGCTCCCACCCGGCAAAAATAATATCATTCAAATATGGGCTTTAAATATTGCTCTTTAGATATATTTTACATTGGCATCAATGACAGCAGACAGCTCGCTGACCACCCGCTGACCGCCAGCGCTGATAGCCAAAATTTATGGCTGGTCAGCGCTGAACGGTCGGCGTTTTTCTAAAACGCTCCATAGGACGTAATACCTACATATTGGCCTGTCAGCGCCGAGTGTCAGCGTCATTCAAAGCCAGCCTTACTCCAATCTGATTCTATCTTCCAAAAAAATTAAAGACATCTCACGTTAACCCTGAAGCCTTTCGCCCCACTCGACCCCGGACAGAGCCACTCGGGGCAGGTTATAGTCTGGGGCCTCAAATGGGCCTCTGCGCCGGCGTGGAAGAACCGGATGCGGTTGTCGAGCTCGAACGGGTCCACTAGACGCACGGAAACAGCGCGAAGGCAAAGCGCTGGCGAAAAAGAAAGATTGGCCAATATTAGGAAAAGTCGACGACACCATTCGCTGATAAATTGTGCCCGGATAACGGCGACAGGCTTGCCACTTGTCACGTTTGGGACCTAATAAACTCGGCAAAACGTGGGTCCAGTTCTAGAGACTGGTGCTTCTGCCTACCCCTTCGGGGATAACGGGCGTGAGTTTATTATTATTATTATTATTAGGAAAAGTCGACACCACATCGTCTTTATGTGCACTCTATTCAGTTGCATGACTTTGCAAAAATAAGTTGAAGCTATCAACTATCGATAAGGGTTCACTAGGCGCACGGAAACGGTGCGGAGGCAAATCGCTGGCGAATAAGAAAAATTGACCAATTAGGAAAAGTCGACACCAAATCATCCATACGGATAAGTCTATTCAGTTGAGTTCGCGCGAGTTTGCAAATATAGCTTGATACCGGGGCGTGGAGGCAGATCACTGGCCAAGAAGAAACATAACATAAACATTTACATACGGGCACATACATTGCTTCTGGTCCCACACTAGGATATCCTGTGTCGTGGGAAACAGAAATAGCGACATCTCAAACATGTAAACCTCCAGCACATTTTTTTTTGAGAAAGATCGGCCAATTAGGAAAAGTCGACACCACATCGTCCTTATGTGCTCACTATTCAGTTGCACGACTTTGCAACAATAAGTTGACGCCATCGACTATCGATAAGGGTTCACTAGCACACGGAAACATGTGAACACTAGGCGCACAAAAACGGTGTGGAGATTAGCCAATTAGGATTACTCCATTCAGTTTCGTAATGGGCAACTTTGCAACTTGTAAAGAAATGCAGTCAATTTTATGTGTCGAACGCATTGCACCAAGAGCAGCATTTATAGCATTAACAGACGATCGAACTTGTACGGAGCGGACAGCGGACCTGGGTACGGCGTACAAATCCGCTAGTCACAACAGACGCCCGGATCTCGCAGTAACAGCTGGTAATGTACAGTCGACAGCACGTCAATCTTCACATTTTAGTTGCAAAGTCGCCCGTAACGCAACGGAGTTGAGTGCATAGGTATACACCATGATGTGCTGTCGACTGTACACAGTTCAGACGTCATGCCTTTGACATATATAAAATTCAAAGTCCTGACTGACTGACTCACTCATCAACACCCAGCCCAAGCCGTTTGACCTAGGAAGCTGAAATATTGCACAGAGGGTCTTTATATAATGTAGGCAAGGAATAAGAACTGATTTTTTTCAAATTCAACCCCTAAGGGGGCGAAAAGGGTTGCCAAAATTTTTATGGGAGGTATAAAAGATGTTGTCTGATTTTCTTGAAACTTAAAATAAATACTCTTCAACACAATTGATTGAACACGTGTTTCGCCGTTTTTCCTAAATTTAACCCTTAAGGGATTGAACGGGGTTGTAAAATTTTGAACTAAAGTCCACGCGGACGGAGTCGCGGGCGAAAGCTAGTTTGTCCGGTCCGAGCGTGCCAAATCCGCTGTCCGGCCCGTACCAAGTTCGATCGTCTGTTAATACTATTAGAAGAAAGCATTGAATTTAGAATTCAATGCTTTCGGGTGAGGCGTTTAATTCTGAACACCATGTAAATAATGCTTCTAATTGATTACTTAGGTATGAGACAACCTACTGTACCTATGATTTTGTCTGACGACTTCCTTGCGGTTGACATTCCATAAGTAATAAAGGTATTTAACAATAGTAAATTACTTGTAGAAAAACTTGGAGATGAAGGATTATACATATATCACTTTACTGAAGAATGAATGTTGTGATGTACTTATTCATTATAACTAGTATGTATAAAGCCGCCGTTCGCTCGTAGCCCCGGCCGCCTGAGTGATCTTAAACGATCACGAAGGTTAAGCAACATAGGGCGCGTTCAGTGCATGAATGGGTTCTATGACTAACGCTGGTGGCATTTTTCCGAGCGGTTCCGCGGCTTCGCAAGGCACGTTAAGCAGTTGGTGCCAGCTGCCGTCGATAGATGGTAGTCGTTAAGCCAAGTCAGGGGTCTTAGGGCGGCTTGAAAACTTCTGACAGTAAGACCAGCCACTAGTCTTACAAGCCTCCACCAATCCGGACTAGGCCCCCGTGGTGGAGTATGGCCTTTACCTTCCTCAGGGAAGAGACCCGGTGCCCCTCGGTGCTTGGCGGAATTTAGCATACTGTATAGAGCTAATTATGTACCATTGGATTTAAAATTCAATCTATGGCCTAGATACGTGGGGTATCCACGTAATTTGAGCAAAAACTGAAAACAAAGTTTTATGTACATAGTTCCTTTATTTCATGGTTTTTAAATGTAATCTATAATTTATTTATAATCGTAGCTTATTTACAACTATACAGGGTGTAATAAAATCTCCATGTACATCCGACAGTTCCGAGTCTGAAGCAGGTTTTGCATGGCGAGCCGAGTAAAAAATATAGCATGACGACGAGCCGCGAGCCAGGCTCGGCGGTATTTAATACCGCGGTTTTGCAATGATAAACCGGCGAGCTTTTCCGACGAGCCATAAAACCGCGGTCTTACTCGCCCGTCGATCACCCACTAGACGGAAACTTGTCACACCCTGTATTTATGCTAGTAATAATACTATTCGTTTTTCACATAATTTTTAATAGACATGGCAATTTTAACACAGTCCAGTGGATGTGAAACTTCTCTAGGTTTGACTTGCATACTGTACATGCTAAAGTCCCTTTGTTTCGGCCTCTTGAAGCCAGATCGTACGCCGTAGGGCTTAATGCGTATGCCATAAGGTCGAAGATGGTAAAGGAGAAAGTCGATTAGGTAGAGGTGTTTGGGGCTTAAATCGTGGAAGGATATTGGGTAGTCGGACGCAGAAGCCAATCCCTGCAAGAGAATAACAAGTAGAATTTAACGTTTATTTTATTAGGAAAATATCGTCATTATCATCATCAACCCATTATGTCCCCACCGAGGGGCGCGGTTCTCTTCCATGAGGAAGTTATATACGGCGCGTTCAGTCCATGGATGGGTCACCGTCTATGACTAACGCTAGTGGCATTTTTCCGAGCGGTTCCGTGCTTCGCGAGGCACGTTAAGCAGTTGGTGCCGGCTGCCGTCGATAGATGACAGCCGTTAAGCCAAGTCAGAGGCCTTAGGGCGGCTTGAAAACTTCTGACAGTAAGACCAGCACATTGTACACATTTTAGCAGCCTTTGCACATTGTTTTTATCACAAACCTGTTATTTAAGTCATATTATGTATTTTCTTTTGTGCAATAAAGTGTAACAACAACAACAACAACCAGCCACTAGTCTTACAAGCCTCCACCACTCCGGACTTGGGCCCCGTGATGGAGTATGGCCTAGAAAAATACAGCATCTCTTTTTTACTATTGTGTCCCACTGCTGGGCAAAGGCCTCCCCCAGTACAGTACAGAGTTTTCGCTCCTGGGTCACCTCAGACCACTCCGGAAGATATCGGTCTAGGTCGTCTTTACCGTCTTCTAGGCCGGCCTCGACTTCGATGTCCGTCTTGTGGCACCGACTCGGTGGCGAGTCTTGCCCACCTATTCGAGTTCATTCGACCGATATAAAATGTAATAATATTTAAAACCCTACTCCGTACAAGCATTGGCAACTGAGATGAGAACGGCAAATCGTGCTTATCAAAAACAAGGGCATATGAATGGTATAAAGCTTATAAGGAAGGTTAAGAAGTAGTAGTGGACTTGCGTCGTTCTAGCAGACCTTCGACGGCTACGAACAAAGAAAACATCGGCAAAATCAAGAATCTAGTGCTCAACAATCGTTGTATGAGTCTCAGAGAGTTAGCTAATTAAAGTAAAGCCAATTTAATAGGTCACATTTGACACTTCATCAAAATTCATCAACGTAACCTTGTAACGGAGGGCAAGCAATATTATTTATTTTTTCAAAGTTAGAACTGCACAATTGCTTCACTTTTTTCAGTTAATAATACATATTTATTGTAATAGTGTCAAAAGAAGGCATTATTACAATTTACTTTGACTAATAAACCATTCTAAACTTAATAAGCAACGTTTGTCCTAAAAAACTGAACTTCATCACAAGGTTATGTCGGCCAACCCTTTTTGTTTTTAAAAACTAGGGATGTTACCGTAAAAATCAAAGGAATCATCAGTCAAAAAGTTGAATTGAATGCAATGATTACCTGTAAAGGAATGTATAGCCATACACGATTCCACATTGTGATTATTTTATTAGTAGATTGTACTATCACATAAAGTCGAACTTTCATAGCATGAGAAGTGAAAAACGTTATTATATTATTCTTTTAATAATCTAAAAAATACAAAAATAATTGAATAGGAATAAAATCCGTTTCATTATATATTTTTTTAATATTGCAGAATAATTCTAATAGCAGAATAGGCAAAGGACTCTGACTTGGCTTGACGACTGCCATCTATCGACGGCAGCCGGCACCAACTGCTTAACGTGCCTTGCGAAGCACGGAACCGCTCGGAAAAATGCCACTAGCGTTAGTCATAGACGTTGACCCATCCATGGACTGAACGCGCCGTATGTTGCTTAACCTCAGTGATCGTTTAAGATCAATCAGGCAGCCCAGGCTACGAGCGACTTTTTATCTTGCCCTTTGCTAATAGATTCTCTACTCAAACTTACGTACCTGTTTCAGTTGATAGTAGCTACTTTTGGCGTAGTTAGGCGCTCGTAACGGAAACAATTGCCTTTCGACGGTGCCGGGGAAGAACCTAGCACGCCCGAGCATGTCCCGGGACTCCCCCCGCGTCACGTTTACGTTCGTCAGGCAACAGGCTGGAGAGTAACCGCATCGTGAGGAAACCCGCACTCGGAAATTAAGGTGCCGTCATTGATATTGCTATTACTCTTAGGTATAACAAGATCTTTCATGAGGACAGGTTTTAGCCACTCAACACAGCCACTCAACACCACGCTGGCCAGTGCATCTTGGTGACATTTCCTGACTTTATATAGTCTGCCTGTTCTTACCTGAAGCATACTATATCGATCGCACAATTGAAAATTTTTAATTACCATGATAAAATGAGACATAGGTACTTAACATTTCAAAATTACTTTTTTTTTAAATAATTTATTCAAATATTTGATATGATGTTGAAACTTAAAAAGAAAAATTTCGGAATTTCTGATGGAAAATAGCAAAATACGTAACCACAGAAGAAGAAATATAAAAAAATGTGCACATAGGTTCACACTGTTTCAATGGAACCCATACATATTTTGACATTTTGGCGTCGTCAAATTGGCTAACCCGATAGAGTGGATAGTTACGTGATAGACATCCACTCACCGATATGTACGTCTTCAGGGCCAGAGTCAGCGTCATTGCACAACGTTTTGTTAGGCATGGCTGTGTTTATAAACCGGAACAACGCCTCGCGACTTAGCACATAGCCCGCACCACCACTCATGTAGCCCTGAAATATTTTATTTAATGTTAATATATATACAGTTTCGTATCTACACCGAACATTAAATAAACATAACATAAACATTTACATACAGGCATATACTCGTACATTGCTTCTGACTCCACACTAGGATACCCTGTGTCGTGGGAACCAGAAACAGCGACATCAGAAAGATGTAAACAGCCAAGATCTGGGGTGTGTTTTTGTCCCCAGCCGGGTTCGACCCCGGGACCACTCGCATGGTAGGCAGATGCGCTAACCACTGTGCCACAGAGGTAGTATACAGTTTCGTATCTACACCGAAATAAACATTACATAAACGTTTACATACAGGCGCACACACGTTGCTTCTGACTCCACAATAGGATACCCTGTGTCGTGGGAACCAGAAATTTCCATGGATTTTGGTCACATGAGTCTTCTATGCACTGTGTAACACCGCGTATTTTTCTTTGCCACGAATAAAAAACGTACTTTTAGTGGAAAGGTACCAACCCCCGGAACGTGGTTCTTCAGCCGATAACCGAAGTACACGGGTTCGTTTTTGCTGTAGTTCGACAATAACAGCCGCAAGTTTTCCAGGATCACGTATCTGAAGGTGAAAAGCTTAATTTAAGGCTCAATTAGACACCAATTAATTACCACCATCAATTAATTATATTATGTTGACATTAAATAGTTAATATATTAGCACAGCAATCGGTAGATCCATAATTTCTGACATTTAATTTTTATTGTTTCATTCTAATTATTGTATCAATTAATTTTATTATGTTGACAAATTATGAATTGTATTTTTGAATTAAATTTAATTAATATATTTGCACACCAACCGGTAGAGCATGAAGGATCTTAACAATATTTTAAGAACTTAATGTACCCATGTTCTGGCAAATAAACGATTTTTACTTTTTTACTTTACTTTTACCGATTTCGTACAGCCGCGACGTTCCTCCGAGCTCCTGCATATTACATTACGTGTTGTTAGTTAGGCCTGATATTTCCGTACTTAATCCTGGTTTATATTCAAGGGCGCCGCCGAGGGGGGGCAGGGGGGCAGTTGCCCCCTCCTAGAGATCAAATGTATCTAGCTGCAAAGCGACCAAGGTGCGAGCAGTTGACTTCCTTACCTACGATTAATAAATTCCGCATCGCATGACAAAATGTAAGGGAAAGACTACCAAAGTGTAAGTAAACAAACAGTTCGAAACAGTTTGCAAATTTAGTGCTAGCTAGCACTAAATTTGCAAACGGTATCGAATTTTATTACACCACTAAAGGTTTTTAATTCAGTGTCGTTTAAAGTTAAAAAAAAGGCAAGCCTATAGATAAATGGATTATAGCTTAAAAAACAAAGTCATAGCTACATGCCTAGAAAACCTAAGCTTTTTCCTAAATATCGTAGAGAATAACGTGTGTCGTGTCGCTCACGTGTCGTCATCAGCTTTCAGGAACCAGTCGGCGTCGTCTCGGTGGTTCTTGTAGACATACCGGAAGGCCGCCTTGGTCTTCGCCCACAGATGGTCGTAGCCCTCCTTAACTGGCAACTTGACGGTCGGCAGCACGGTGTCTGTACGTCATCATCATCATCAACCAATTGTATCCCCACCGAGGGGCAGGTCTCTTCCCTGAGGAAGGTATGGGCCATACTCCAGGGACCAAGTCCGGATTGGTGGAGGCTTGAAAGACTAGTAGCTGGTCTTACTATCAGTTTGCAAGCCGCCGTAAGGCCTCTGACTTGGCTTAACGACTGTCTAGCGACGGCAGCCGGCACCAACTGCTTAACGGGCCTTGCGAAACAAGGAACCGCTCGGAAAAAGCCACTAGCGTTCACCCATCGGTCACCCATCCACTCAACACACACTTGCACAATTAAATTACTTAGGGCCACTTTTTGAATTGAGAATTTCGCTAAGTAACTACTTAGCTGTAGCGCTGTCTCGTCAATTTTCTCAGAAAAGAGCTTGGCAGAACGTTACTTAAGTAACATAACATAACATTACCATACAGGCACATACATTGCTTCTGGCCCCACACTAGGATACCCTGTGTCGTGGGAACCCGAAACAGCGACGTCACAAACATGTAAACATCCAAGACCTGTGTTTCTTTTTTTTTGTCCCCAGCCGGGATCCGAACACGGGACCTCTCGCAGGGTAGGCAGATGCACTAACCACTGCGCCACAGTGGTCGTCAAGTATTTACTTAGTGGAATTCTCAATTCAGAAACCGGCCGCAAACAAACTTTAAGTATTCATTAATGAGTAATGAAAAATTCGTTACTAACATAAACATTTACACACAGTCATATACATTGTTCCTGGCCCCACACTAGGATACCCTGAGTCGTGGGGACCAGAAACAGCGACCTCACAAACATGTAAACATCCAAGAATTGGGGTTTTTTTGTTCGAACCCGGGACCTCTCGCATGGTCGACTCGCATATGAGCCAACCCCTGCGCCACAGTGGTCGTCACTTGCTGTACTAAGACATTTCTACATGGCCTGCCCTACCTCTTTCGGTGCTCATAAATAGTAGTACGTTGCAGCGCCTCCCCCACGTGGCCTTGACGTGGTCCGCCTTCTCCCGGTGGTTCTTCGGGTGCGTCATCACCCAGCACAGAACTCGGACCTTTGTAGATAGATAGAAATATTTATTTGGTACCACTAGCTTTCGCCCGCGACTCCGTCCGCGTGGACTTTAGTTCAAAATTTTGCAACCCCGTTCACTCCCGTAACTCCCGCTAAGAGTTAAATTTAGAAAAACGGTGAAACACGTGTTCAATCAATTGTGTTGGAGAGTATTTATTTTAAGTTTCAAGAAAATTAGACAACATTCTTTATACCTCCCATGCAAATTCTGGCAACCCTTTTCACCCCCTTAGGGGTTGAATTTAAAAAAATCCGGTCTTATTCCTTGCCTACATTGTATATAGACCCTCTGTGCAAAATTTCAGCTTCCTAGGTCCAACGGCTTGGGCTGGGCGTTGATGAGTGAATGAATCAGTCAGTCAGGACTTTGAATTTTATTTATATAGATTATAAAAATAATAGTAATAAGTTCCACATAACGAAATCACTTGACCTGGTTCCAAACTAGGATACCTTGTGATGTGCCAACCACGTAATGTAGGTATCCAGGCAAGGACATTAAGCATGTCATGTAAATATTTAAAAATTAATGCTGTGGCCAATAGCGACCACGACGATTATTTTCAGCGGTTAAGAAAACAAAACATAATGTAATGAGTGTGTGCTGTGGAGAAAATACATAAACATAAAATTCGATGTATCTTCTTCTATATAAATAAAATTCAAAGTCCTGACTGACTGACTCACTCACTCATCAACGCCCAGCCCAAGCCGTTGGACCTAGGAAGCTGAAATTTTGCACAGAGGGTCTATATATAATGTAGGCAAGGAATAAGACCGGGTTTTTTGAAATTCAACCCCTAAGAGGGTGAAAAGGGTTGCCAGAATTTGTATGGGAGCTATAAAGAATGTTGTCTAATTTTCTTGAAATGTAAAATAAATACTCTTCAACACAATTGATTGAACACGTGTTTCGCCGTTTTTCTAAATTTAACCCTTAAGGGGGTTGCAAAATTTTGAACTAAAGTCCACGCGGACGGAGTCTCGGGCGAAAGCTAGTAATTATATAAAAAATACGCTATACAAGTACATAAATCAATACCATTCAATTTAGATTCAATGTCAATACGTAGGAATTTTGCTGATTTGCTCGAATAAAATGTTGTATTACGTTTAGATTCCAGCGAGTACCTTCATTTTCGAGTAAGGGCCGGTTTCTTAACTGTGAATTTCACTTGCTTGCTTTCAATTTCAATATTCGGTGCTGTCACGTCATCTCATAAAAGAGCGTGACAGAATCTTACTCAAGTAACGTTTACTTAGTAAAATTGTCAATACAGAAACTGGCCCTAAATTGGCAAGTGCATTCGACGAGCTCATTGATTAGGCATTTTGGACTACACCTGTTACAAATGCTACGCTTGCTACGACGTAGAGTATATTAACGTAGGCGCGTAGCGTATGCAGGCGTAGGCGCGTAGCGTACACTGACGTAGGCGCGTAGCTATTACCAAAAACGTTTGTGTACTTTTACCTTATAATGGAAGATAAACTGATCAGTGACGTCACTGATTCCTGTGCGACGCCATACCTACTGCCAGATATAACGTTTTCTTGTTTTTTTTTTAAGTAAATTTTTATTTGCTTTTATTAGAAGAAAATATACAAAATAATTTCAAATTCTTCTTCCACACTTTCTGAGCACTAAATGAGCACAAAAAAAACTGAAATGGTTTTCAGAAACCTGTCAATTAGCCTATTACTTATACCGGATATATGTAGTTACCCTTTTATAGAGTCGATCGGCGATAGAGGAGTTCTCGTGCCGGTGAGCAATCTCATAGGGCTTGTGACGGCTCGCATCAAGGGACCGCGGCAGGCGGACAGCACGGGGAGACGGTCTGAAACCATATCATTAACTTTTTCACATTAACACAACATGTAACATTGACATGCCACTGTTATGTGGCTGTGCCAGCCTGCATGTGCCCTCTGTGTACTACTGTTAAATGTAATTTGTCAATAATATTGTTGGCGCCAAGCTCTGGTGCAGAAGGCCAACGCCATCATTCCATATCTATCCCATACATTTTGATGGCGCCGTTGATAACTTTTAAAGAAAAGTTCCTGGACCCCATTTCATAAAAGTGCAATTTATATTATTATTACAATTCTATTTAAGTATATTGCGTGTAAGTCTTAAATTCCTACTTGGTAATGTTAATTTGCGATGTTCAATGAACTGTCGTACTGAACCATGAATGCTATGAAACTGGCCCTAGATAATTTCGAAGGTTTGAAGAGTTGAATCTTGCTATTAAAAAAACTAGGATTCACTTTTTAACTACAACTTTCGTAAGCACTAGACATTATTAACTTTATTCCGGATACACTTAGGTACTTATCTTACCCCCGCTTTCTCGAACGCTAACAGTCTGTTAATCTACTGTTAACAGCTGTCAGTTAATTTTTTTGTATTATGAAATTTTCACAACTGACAGCTGTTAACAATAGATTTACAGACTGTTAGCGTTCGAGAAACCGGGAGTTATTCTCTCGCTCGCGTCGTCGAATCGAGTCCGAAACGAGCAACCGACGACGCGAGCTCCGTCTCTGCTCACCATGATTAAGCTCTGCGAATCAGAGCGAAACCTGGTCGGACTCTTCCGACAAAAAGTCAAGTAAGTGTATCCGGAATAATGTTAATAAAACTATCACAGGTATAATCCCTAACTTTTTTAGTTAATAGGAATTTAAATCGTGTACATCTGGACACTTACTTGGATTCGTACGAAGAGATATCTTCAATCAGTCCATTGGAGAATGCTTGACTGGACAGGACGCTAACCAAGCCCGCAACCAACGCCACTATAGCCACTGTTCCCGCTGTCTTAAGGTTCATTTTCGCTCGGCGCTCGGGTTGGACAAAACTATCTGCAACTTTTAATAGGTAGTTATTAGCAAAGCTTTGTTCAGAACTACCACAGTACATAAGCTCCCATTCAGAACTTGACGACTATTCTTTTCTTACTACATATGCCAAGCAATATAATTACCTACCTACTAATTATATTGAATTTGTACCGGAAACAAAAGGGCTACATCAGACAATACCATACAGTAGAGTCTTACGTAATTGCACTCCAGGGACCGTTTCGCTTCATCGACATTCATTAGTCGTTGCATGCACGCACGCTGCTTTCGGGTAGCTAGGTATGAAATCAGAAATTTATTTCAAAGTAAAGAATTTAGGTACATTCTGTTTGTTGAATGTCAATGTATATTACACTTATGTATAATGTTAGCCGCTGCCTTGAGGCCGTATGTAGTGGAGAAAAAGGCAGCGAAAAAAAACTCCACTCTGCCCATCTTAATAAATAACCATCTTAATAAACGCTTAATAAATATTACCTACTATTGATAATATTAAATGTATTATAAGCGTTTACGCCTAAAGACTATTAAATTCAAACTTAAATGGCACTACAAGTACACGGTAGAACGGAAAACTTCTGTGTCACCAACGGACTTGAGCCGAGTATACCCGATTCAGCTTCAACGGACGTGACGGTTGTTTCCTACACTGCTCTCGTACTCCTAAAAACTTTCGCGTTTCACTTCATAAATAATTATAATCGTTTTCTCTACAGTTACGACTTCGAGTGCTACGGAGACTTTCGAAGCGTATCTGAGGTACAGTCTCTTTTATAGTAGCGATCGATTGTCTCTGTTAATTCTCATGAGAGACAAACTTCCCTTCGGTTGTATAAACAGAGTATGTCTATTACTGGCCTGTGAACAAGTTAGGTATATCTTTACATTGTTAACGTCTTGCAGAGAAACGACCACCCTGTGGCACAAACGTGTTTTTGGACATTATTTTTTTTCCGCGAGAGATGTCGGTCAGATTCGTATTAAGTGGCAAACTCTGGTCTCTACCTGCCCTTCCAGGATAAAAGCGCGAGTTTATAAAATGTACAAAATAGTCCAGTCTTTGAGAACATTTTAAAGAAATTCGCTTTGAAAAATGTGGATAGCTCTAATAATTTTTTTTATTAGTGCTATCCTACTGTTTAAAAGACACATAATGTTTAGGTTGGGTGCCAATAAATCCACATATCGCCATATACCTACTTTTATTTAACCGATATGGAGCTATCCAAACTTCGAGGTACATTTTATTTAAATAAAGGAATATCTAGTTATTTCTGGAATAACTTTGTAAAACGGTATAGACTATATAGTCTAGCAGCGAAAATGATCTGTCCGGATCGTGACAAGTGGCAGTCCCTGGTCTCTGGCTACCCCTTTTGGTATACCAGCGTGAGCCTACGTATGTATGTAAAGTCTAGTCCAATTATTCAGGTTTCCCGAGTTCATAGGTATGAGCAAAGACGAAACACCCCGAATTTTTACATACAAACATAAAATCAATCACACATCCAGGAGGGGTAAGCAGATACCAGGACGTGTGTTTATTTTGGGCTTCAAAAGAAAGAAAACATTATGTTGCACGATTTTCTTTAATTTCATTCCTTCAAAAGTCATAATGTTACAAAAACCACTAAGTAGACAACACTATAAAAACTAGAAATAAGTACAACAGTCTAATCTAGGCCTTAGCTATATATTAGGTCTAGAATGGATATACAGTATACATGTTAGGCCAAAGGCAACTAAATAAATGTCTGCTAAGTATTTACGGTCTTATTTATAAAACACGAATCCTTAAAACGGCGATTAAAATAGTCTGTGGCGGAGATTTTACAAGGAAAAGACGTAACCACAGATTAGATAAACTGCGTCTGAAAAATACTTTAGAGGAAGCTATTTTTATGAATAAGACCGTTAAAGTATTCTCAACACTTCCAATTGTGAACTTCACTGGTCACAGAAAATCCACTACATAATAAATAATTTATTTAACAAAATAAATGATTACCTATCGATTCACAATAAATCTGTCTACTTCGACTACACCGACAAAAGTGTTTAAGATATGTGATGTTAAGATTATATTTCCGTGGCCTGGTGCTAAAAGGGCCACAGTTATATTTTGCCCAAAATCAGCTTTTGATGCCAAAGTACTGAAAAATGATATACATATTTATTTGTGCTAAAAGGGCGTAAGTGCAACGTCAATATTTTCAAAAATGAGATGTAAAGAGGTCTATGTAGGGTGTATGACTTTCTACCGGTATAGTAGAAATTGTTAGTTTTAAAAGGGCTGCAGTGAGGATGAGGATTACTGACATTGGCCCTATTAGCACCAGGCCACAGAATTATACTATGATAAAACTTTTAAAGGCACAGTACATACTTTCATGACTAACAAATTCGGAGTATTTATCGATGAAGAACAGTTTGTCCAGAAAAAGTAGAAATTAAAAAGTACGGCTTTGCTCAAACTTATTGTCTGTGTTTGTTAATAGCTTGCACTTGCAAGCATTATATAAATAAAAAACTTGAGCTATTACATATTACAAGGCATTGCTTCAGTAACCGTAAATGTTTATAGATTTTTCGATAAAATAAGTAGTAAGCTTTGACTTCCGGTTTCTTGTAATTTTGGACAAACTGTATGTTATCATCAATTAAAACAAAATCTTCACAATTATTTAAAAAAAAAAGAATTAAAAAACAAATATTTTCCGGACTAGCATTGCATCGACGGTGAAGCCCTTATAATAAGCGCACCGAATCCCGAGCGATTTCAAAAAGTATTGAATTTGACAGTTAAACGTTTGGGATCGCTCAGAATTTTGTGCGCATAATAAAGCCCCTTGAGAGTCGTGAAAGTAAATAATTTTCAGAAAAACAGAAAGACAACATAATTAATAAAATTGTCTTTTTCCTACTGGTATGAAAGTTGTTCCAAGTGTGCAAAGCTAATATTTACAGTCGATACAATTGAATGTATTCGGAGAAAAAGTGTGTCTACAGTCCGTTTTTTAATTCGATGCAAAAAAAATAACGCGGTGTTACCGTTTTAAAATAGGTTTACTCGGTAGATTTTTTTTACCGTGAATAGAAGACTTGTGTGACCAAAATCCTTATCACATCAAAGAAATTAAAGTTTAATAATTCTTCTGAGCAAAGTCTAAAAAAAACATCTTCGTAGCACAAACAATTTTTACTTGGAAGTAAAATGGGGTAATTTGGTTTATGCGTACTAGCAACATTCAGACATTGGATTGTATTGAGATGTCAACGTGACTTTATTTTTTTTGCTTTGAACTAAAAACCAGACAATAGTGTTCAACACATCCATGAGTAATAATTTTTAAGCTTGTTAATTAAGCTAAAACTGTTTTGAAAGGAATAAATGTGGAGTTTATTAAATAAATTTTGTTAGCTTCTTCTCCACGTAGTCTATTAATTCGGGATGCAAAAAAAAAAGTGAACTGCCTGAATCGAAAACCATTTCGAGCTTAGCATCCAAACTACAGTATTTTTTGTGTAAGAGATTTTTATCTTAAAAGATGAGCCTTATTTTGAGTAAATAATAATATTTAAATGCCCTTCATTTGACCTCTATGGTGACGTCATATGTTAAATCGTCTGTAGTAGGTTATTCTGTGAAAATCTACCAATGGTCTGTCAACTTCTTTGTCAAACACATCGATATTATGGTGCCACCATATTATCTGTTCAGTTGATAGCGGCGCTAGTGGAGAATTTAGTAATAACGTAACATTTAAGAAATTTACCTAGAAAAATGAGAAAATTTTAACCAGTCTTTGAATTTTAATGAAAATTATATCTATAAATCTTAGTAAGTGAATAAATAACACAAAAAATGGGGAACCGGATTTACAATTACATAATTAGTTAGTTACAATTTTGCCCACCTGAACATATAACTTGGTCGCGCTGTAAACACGATTTTTTTTTTACACTAAACCACAGACAATCTAGATGGTTTGGCCCATTCACAGGCAAATGCAATCGCGAACTCACCTACACACACAGTAAGTAGCATATGACGTCACGCCGAATAATATTTACTTTAATTAATTAACAATGACAAACTCGATTAATCACGAAAAAAATGAAATTAGTTTCTTAAAAATTACGTCTACAATCAGAATATAAAATAAAATCCAATCATAAAAAAAACTTTGCATCCCCAATTGTGAAACTAACAACTTCATCGTTCATAAAGTAAACATTTTGTTTTTACTGTGAATATTATTTGAATTAGAACTCGATAATAAGAACGGACGCAACAAAAATTACTATTTATTATTCTATCGTCCATATTATCTAATATGGACGATAGAATAATAAATAGTAATTTTTGTTGCATTTATTATTTCAGATTTAGTACATTGATATCTTGCATTAGCTATATATCGATATATGCGAAAAACTGCAGGCAGATGCTGGATGCGGCAAGCTGAAGATAGAGCGCTATTAGGGGAGGGCTATGTCCAGCAGTGGACTAATATAGCCTGATGATGATGATGATATGTCGATAGCGCCCAGCGGTTCAGGATTATTTTCAATGGAGTTTTCAATTTGACATTTTCAGTAATAAAAATTGTCAGTGGCGAAAATTGGCGCAGTTTTCATCAAATGTCACAACCCGAATAGCAAAATGACTAATTCAAGTTTTGGCGTAATCGCAACCAGCTGGGGCTAGATTCTTCTAATACATTGTATTACAATGATAACTGCATGAACATGGCGATTCAGTTACATTGCCGCTTCCAGTCAACGCGAGCACGTGTATCAATAATTCTACGCGTCAATCGTAAGAAAAACACGTCACGTGACCGGACCGTGTATCTGTCATCGTACTATAATGCACTAACAGAATCGAGGCCCTGGTGTAACGTTACAGAGAAAAGATTAAAATTCTATTAAAGTCTGTTTTTTAATTCAATGAAAAAAAAACTGTCACGTTGACATATCAATACAAGCCAAGGGCTGTCAATGTCTGAATGTTGCTAGTACGTAAAAACCTAACAACCCCATTTTACTTCCAAGTTAACATTGTGTGTGCTACCTAGGTGTTTTTTTTTAGACTTTCCTCTTATGAGTAATTAAATTTTAATGTCTTTGATGTGATAAGGATTATTGTCCCATGAGCCTTCTATTCACGGTAAAAATAAATCTACCGATTACGGATACCGACCTTTATATTTTATAGTGGTAACACCGCGCGTTTTTGCATCGAATTAAAAAACGTATTTAATTTAATGTATTTAAAAGGCGGTGGAGTGACGTCCTAATAAATAAAACGGATAAATCCAATCCGTTCTGCTCTTCGAACAAAATCTTACACTAGACATGACATGTGCTGTTTATTTTGTTGAGGTGGCGTGTGTTGTTGGTATAATAAAAAAAATCTTCTTTTTCTTCTAAACGAATTTACCAACGGATGACGTCATCGTATTATTAAAAAAAAAACTGTTTGATATAACACAAGAGGTCTTAGGGAGGCTTGAAAACTTCTGACAGTAAGACGAGCCACTAGTCTTACAAGCGTCCACCAATCCGATCTTCGCCCACGTGGTGGTATGGCCTATAGCTTCCTCACGGAAGAGACCCGTGCCCCTCGGTGGGGAAGCTTGACTGAAATTGTATCTAGTCTTAGTCTACGGAGGAAATTAACTCCGGAACACCGGGTATTGAGTATTGAGTAGTAAGCCACAGACCAAGACACAGATAGTGTCTTACCAAGACACAGACCTTTATACGGTAATTGTAGAGGATTCCAAGGGTGTTTTATAAACAGCATCGATTATATTTTAACAGTTTATCACGTACTGAGCCGGTTTAAACGCGTTGTGTGATCGAAGAGCATAAATCTATATTATATTTATTTTATATGTCACAAGGAAAGAGTAAACTATTATCTACAAAGTGTTAAATAATAAGGAGGGGTTAACATAAATTGTTCACTTACACACGAACTTAACTAAAATTATAAAGTGGAATCAACCAGTCCTTAACAGTTAGAGTTGCTATTTTCAATGAATTTTAAACAATAAATAGCTGATAATGACTTTCATTGAGTCAATGAGGGGCTTTTCAATGACAATGTCAGTTGATTTCATGAAAAAAAAAGGAGATGGCGCATGGCGCTGCACGAAGAACAAGTGACATCATAAGTTTTAAATGTTTTACATGGTTGTTAATCTGTGATAATCTAAACATCTCTTTGGAGTCTGTGATCTAAGCTAGACTTCGTTTGTTTCGAAGCTGTTGAAACTTGAAAGTCATCGAAGTATTTTTACTTTGTTCATTACATACGTAGGTACGTGTATTGTGTGTTTACTCATGGCTAGCAAAACAATAAAAAAAACAAAACCTTAACAGCCAAACCACAGAACACAATCGTCAACGAAACAAGCAAGCAACGTGACAGAAAACACAGAGAAGGTACAGTGACATCAACAGTTATGTGACGTCAACACCATCTATTGATAACTTGCGATACTGTATTTTTTTAATGAGGCTTTAAAACCCTCATTGCACTCACTATCATTAAACAAATAAGTAATTATGTACTAGAGTGCGCGCCAGATAAGTCTGCGCGCGGCCAAAATTGGAACTATTCCCAGGCCGCCATGTTTGTTGTGTCAGGTGAAGTGAGCGTGTTGAGTGTCTTGTGTTTGTATTCGTATTTATTGATCAAATTTCGTAATTATCATGCCAAAAGTCGTTAAAAGTGCTGGCAGAGAGATTGCTCTGCAGGTGAAACGTTCTTGTGAAGCAGAACGGGACAATAAGGGGCCAATGGTTCCATTTTCTAAAGTACGGGCTCGGGTTGCTTTCTTGACAGGTAATTTTTGGGGTGACCATTGCTTGGTATTTTGCCTTCGTGTGGGGTATTTTTGTTTTATTGGTATATTGTTTAATTATTCATACATCTGTTTATTTCAGGTATTTCTGAACGCACCGTCACTCAAATAACTCAAGAAGGTAATAAAGCTGAAGCTTCGACTTCAAAAATTGTAACTCCAGGAAAAAATAGAAACCGAGAAAGTTTTTTGTTAATAGACGATTTTGATAAGTGTGCTATAAGGCATATTGTACACTCATTTTATGTCGTCAAAAAAGAAATTCCGACCACTCATAAGCTTTGGCTCGCATTGAAAGCTGATATTGATTTCAAATACAGCAAAACAAGTTTAAGGCGTATTTTGAGAAGCATGGGGTACAAATATAAAAAGTGCCAGTCCAAACGGAAAATTTTAATGGAACGTTATGATATTGTAGCTTGGAGAGCTAAATTTATTTTAAGGATGCGTAAAAACCGTTTGGAAGAAAAGCGTCCTGTCATCTACCTTGACGAAACATACATCCATGCCTCATATCACCTTCAAAAATTTTGGCAATCGAGTGAAGAACCAGGTGTTTTGACATCGGATAGTACCGGTGCAAGATGGATTATAGGTCACGCTGGCGGAAAAACAGGATTTGTTGAAAATGGACTCCTATTGTTTAAATCACAATCCAAATCGAGCGACTATCATGATGACATGAATGCGAAAAATTTTATGCGATGGATGACTGAAAAAATTCTTCCAAACTTGCCACCTAACTGCATCGTGGTTATGGATAATGCACCATACCATTGCACACAAATAAATAAAGCACCCACAATGAGCAATTTAAAAGCAGAAATGCAGCAATGGCTTTCAAATAATAGTATTCCATTTGAAGACTACTGGATAAAACCACAGTTGTACGAATTAATAAAAAAACACAAAGGAGACCCAGTGTATGAAGTCGAATATTTGTTAAATCAACATGGACATGAGGTCGTGCGCTTACCTCCTTATCACTGTGATTTGAATCCAATCGAAAAAATATGGGCTACTGCCAAAAGACGTGTTGCAGAGAAAAATGTGAGTCAAGCCACAAGTGAAATATCCTCAATAACTGAAGCCGCATTTAGTTCTATAACTACAGAGGAATGGATTAATGTGTGTCAACACGTGGAAAAAATCGAAAAAATATTTCGAATCCGACAGGCTTTTGGATATAGAATTGGACAAATTTATAATTGATCCTACAAGTGACGATGGAAGCTCAGACTCATCGGACGACGAAATGAGCGAAGATCCAGAAAATAATACAATAGAAGGCATTGACCCACTTGAGGACCACACTTATCCAAAATTTAAAAGTACCGCTAGATGTCTAATAAGAAATTTTGAAAAATATATAATGTTGTTTTATTTATTTTTAAAGTACAAACACTTAAAATCGGTCCAGCTGTTCTTAAGCTATGGTGTAATCAATATATAAAAAACAGTCATTGCTAATGTTTGTGGACACCCCTCAGCCGAGCGCAGTGTGCCGCGGCGCATTGGCCGGCAAGTGTGAGAAGCAAAATAGCTAGCTTTCATATTATTCCTAATATGAAATATGAACTTATTTTAATCTTAAATATTACTTTTGAATTATTATTTGGTCGTAGTTCACTTTATTTAGCTAGATAGATGTTTTCTTCACCTCCGATTTATTTTTATCATCGGAAAGCGATTTCCCATAACTAGCAACATTAGCTACGCCACCAGTCGCGCGCAGACTTATCTGGCGCGCACTTTACAAATAGTTTCAATAACATTGTCGGTTCCAACTGTCAAAAATCACAAGTTTCCGCCGATCCCACTCTAGTGTAGGTACTTCTTGGAAAAGATAGATTAGAAAGAAAACTAATAATTAATACTATTTTTAAAGTTACGTTATAAGCTGTCATCATTGGAAGTAGTTCCTCTTCTTTCTGGACACCCTGAGAACAAATATTAATAAAAAAGTTACAATAAGGCATTTAATTAAAATCTTAACTTCAATAAAAATAAAAACTCCTTCAAAGTTCTATATTTTCACGGATAATACGGAACCCTTCAGTGTGCGGGTTTTTATTATCGTTTGCCAACTGTCCCGACAAACGTCGTTCTGACAAAGCTAATTTGACACTTTATTAAAAACGTCTATGCCTTGAAGGCAACTGAAATTAATTTTGCAATCCTACTACAGCGTTTGTGGATACCTAAAGTCGTATTTTTTATTAAACGGAGTAAACTGACGTTTACTGGGTTGCCCGGTTTTGACGAAATAAAAATAGTGTTGTGACGAAGTGAATGAATGAAACAATGACATCAATCTTTTACTAGCTGGCGCCCGCGACTTCGTCTGCGAAGGATTAGTATTTCGAGTAGCTCGTTAGCGTAGCGTAGAAAAGAAACATTATGACATTAACCTCGTGCGGCCCAATGTCAATTAATATGTACAAAATCAATTGTTGTGTTCAAGGTCGGGCCGCAAGAGGTTAAAATTATCACATAAATATTTTTTGGGTCGCATTTGAAAAATATAACAGGCTGATACTGTTGAGATGTTACAGTGTAAGGTAACAATATTATCAACATAAAAAATACGGTAATTAAGCAGAGCCTTAATCATAGACCTGTAGGTAGCTACTGCAGTATGCTCCTATAAAATATATTATATGGTTCACTGCTTTGGCTATAATGGCTTACACATAAGATAATAGACAAACACTGTGATGGGCTTTTTTGTAGGACTATTTACGAAAAACATTTTAATCAAATTCAAATATTTTATTCATAGTACAAACAAAATGTTTAAATGTGTACCTAATTAATAGATTATATGGAGTAGAAACTAACAAAGAAACTCCACAATTCTATTCTTTTCAAAACAGTTTTAGCGTAATCAAAAAACTTTAAAACTTAAAAATTATAACCCCTAGATGTATTGAACATTAGACACAGTTATCTGTTACTTAGTTTCTGGTTAAATTTAATGTAAAACAATATTTTTTATTATAGGCCATAATTTAATATTAAAGGCAATACCCCACCATGGGGGCCAAGTCCGGATTGGTGGAGGCTTGTAAGACTAGTGGCTGGTCTTACCGTCACCAAGCTTTACCTAAACACATTGTTTCATTTTGGCTTAATATATATTTGAAAATTCACGCGTTATTTGACTTCAATAAACTCATCCTATCATCTTTGTCTGAGGAAATCAAACTAGTTTTTTTTTTGTCCAAACTGTAAAATTGTCAAATTAGAGATAGGATTTTACCCAGAATGATTAAAAATTAGTAATAAAATTAGCCAAGCCAGAAACAAGTGGCGACTTCTTGTATCAGAGGTCAAGATTCACTTCGGGTCTCTGAGCCACC
Source organism: Yponomeuta plumbellus (assembly GCA_947310845.1). Lineage (NCBI taxonomy): Eukaryota > Metazoa > Arthropoda > Insecta > Lepidoptera > Yponomeutidae > Yponomeuta > Yponomeuta plumbellus. The sequence continues at coordinate 4,085,178 of OX371203.1, forward strand.
GCAGTAAGTAAGTAAGTAATAAAATTAGCTAGATCACAATCGACATGTGAAATTGGTTCAACAGTGTCTTCCAATAATAATATAGTGATTAGATTAGGTATATTAGAGCAATAATTTTACTTATTTATGCTAATTACCGGCATTAGAAGGGATATTAGATATAAGATAGATTATAAAGAGGAAAAGTTTGTATGTAAAGGGTAATATCCGAAAGTAGATATCTAATTTCAAATATGGTTTCACGAGTGTTTAGGATGAACCTTCAGGGTGGACATAGGCTAATCCTGTGGCTCGAACAAAGTCGCGGGCAGTGCTAGCGTAACATATAAATATCGAATAAAAAGATACCGGAAGCGGTGGATGACGTTCTTAGGCCACTTCATTGTGTATCATCAACCCATTATGTCCCCACCGAGGAGCACGGGTGTCTTCACTGAGGAAGGTATAGGCCATACTCCACCACGGGGGCCAAGTCAGGATTGGTGTAGGGTTGTAAGACTAGTGGCTGGTCTAACTGTCAGAAGTTTTCAATCTTAGGCCTCTGAATTGGCTTTACAACTGTCATCTATCGACGGCAACCGCCACCAACTGCTTAGCGTGCCTTGGGAAGCACGATACCGCTAGGAAAAATGCCACTAGCATTAGTCATAGAACAGTCACCCATTCATAAACTGTATGCGCCCCTTATGTTGCTTAGCCTTCGTGATCTTTTAAGATCACTTAGGCGGCGCCGGGGCTACGAGCGATTTTTGTTTCAATAAGGTAATGTGAACGAAGTATTCATTCATTCCTGTGATTGAACAAAACTGAACGCATCACTATTACATTGAACATGGCAACATTATTTTTCAAGCTACTGTCAGTTTACTCCGTTTAATAAAAAATACGACTATAGAGAGTTATAGAGGGTATACTGTAATATGATCTCAGGACACATTATTTGATTTTAATTTTAATTTTGGTCACCTGAAAACCTTGAAAACTGTTCAGAGCGAAAACTGCGTACAGTAGTCACGCAAATATCGTGTAAAGCAACAGCCGCGGGGAAAGCCCGCTTCATCTATTAGTCGCGTCGAGAAGAACCCGCGAAGCTTGGCGGAGAGCTGCATTACGTGCAGAATAGTAGCCGCGGGGAAGGCCCACTGCTCCCAATAGGCGCGTCACTTACCCAGTGTCTGCGACCGAGAAGAACCCGCGAGGCTTGGCCGAGAGCCGCCTGACGGGCAAAACAACAGCCGCGGGGAAGGCCCACTGCGCCCAGTAGTCGCGTCACTTACCCAGTGTCTGCGGGCGAGAAGAACCCGCGAGGCTTAGCAGAGAGCCGCATGACTCTCTCGTCTCGTCTCCAGTAGTCGCGTCACCTACCTTATGTCTGCGGGCGAGAAGAACTCGCGAGGCTTGGCGGAGAGCTGCATTACGTGCAAAATAGTAGCCGCGGGGAAGGCCCACTGCGACCAGTAGTCACGTCACTTACCCCGGGTCTGCGGGCAGGAAAATAACCACCACTGCTTGGCGGAGAGCCGACAGGCGGGGAAGCCCCACTACGCTCATTAGTAGCGTCACTTACCCAGTGTCAACAGCAACAGCCTCAGGAAAGGCCAACAGCTCCTAGTACACTTACCCAGTGTCTGCGGGCGAGAAGAAGAACCCGCGAGGCTTGGCCGAGAGCCGCGTGACGGGCGAAGCGTCGGCCGCGGGGAAGGCCCACTGCGCCCAGTAGTCGCCCGGAAGCCGGAGCAGCAGTTGCATCACCTGCGGGCGATTTGTCACATTTCACATACTATTCATCATCATCAGCATCATTCAGCCACAAGAAGTCCACTGCTGGACATAGGCCTCCTCCATGGATTTCCAAAAAAGACCGGTTGGAAGCGGCTTGCATCCAGCGTCTTCCCGCCACTTGGATGATATCGTCTGTCCATCTTGTGGCTGGTCGTCCTACGCTGCGCTTGCCGATGTGTGGTCTCCATTCAAGAACTTTTCGGCCCCATCGGCCATCAGTTCTTCGTGCTATCACAACTATTAAGCCCCAGTAAATATTGTTGCATATTTTTGTTATACGAAACGGTGTAGGTATCAGAATTCCCGTTCGCGTCCGAAAATTGAGGGTTTCACGATTTTCGGGTTTTCCGTTGAAATGGTTTTTGGCATACATTTTTTTGAAGTCGCAAGATTCAAGAATCTTCGGCGTGGTTTTGCAAAATCACAATTTATTTGTTTCGTTATTACATATATTCCATGAAGAAAAACGCAAATATAAAAACTTAAATAACAATACTGAAAGATTCGCGTATTAAGGTTGCTCGAGCAAGCGTTTAGCAGCAGACGTGCTATCGGTTGCGTTCTGCAAATATATAAACTTACGCACTAATATCACCTCAACTGCTTTAGAAATTGTGAGCATTTTACCAAATCAAGTGACCGCGTATAAATTCTCGCATCAACAAAACACCAGGCGCTAGCCCACCCTTCACCCCCTCGGGTAATGAGAGTGGCTGGATTTTTCGATACACTCACGCACATAAGGAGTGTCGTGGATCCCGAGTACTCACGAGCCATCACGAAGAGCTGTCGAAGACACTACGAACACTCGAGCCGGTATGTCCTATTCACGTAAATCCACAACGGTCGGAAACGATGCGAGACCGCAGCCGGACCCAAACGGTTCTAAATCAAAAGATAATGAATTACTGAGTAGAAAACGAGAGAGGGAGTGTTGCGACATCTCAGAAAGACTAGCCAGAATTGAGGAGACGATGATGACTAATTTCAGTAAATTGTTTGAGGGAGTCCTGACCCAACAAAAATTGTGCGTCTCGGTAGATATAATCCTGAGACCAAAAGATCTATGAAAGTCATCTTTGAATCAAGCGCCACAACAAAACACATACTGAAAAATAAACATAAGGCAGATGAAAAAGTTAAAATCTACTCGGATCAGACTCCTATGCAGAAGAACTTTCTCAAATCACTAAAAGAGGAACTAAAATCAAGAGTGCAAAATGGAGAACAGAACCTTACAATAAAATACATTAAAGGAACACCCAAAATAATACATAATCAGTCAAAAAACTAAACAGAGTAACAAAAACAGAAGAAGAATATAACATAGCCCACCAAATCACAGATAGATACGAAAAACTAGTAATAAACGAAGGATCTTTGAGGTTTTTCTATGCCAACACCCGAAGTATTCTAAAGAAAGGAAAGTTTGATGAACTTAAGTGTGTAATAAAAGTAATGAAAGTAAAAATTCACTTAATTCTCCTAACAGAAACATGGATGCTGAAATCCTAAAACTGGATAATTACACCCACTACTATAATTATAGGACTGACACCATAGGCGGAGGAGTTTCTATTTACGTTCACAACAGCCTTCAACAATCACAGATCGAAGAGAACTATATTGCAGGGACCAACTATCTCTGGATACATCTAAATAAACTCGCCCTAGATGTTGGAGTCTACAAACCAGGCGATACCAAAACTAAATGGAACGCAACTTTTGCAGACTTCATAGACAATTACGAACCACAGCTACTGAAAAGAAAGCGAGCAATTGTCTTTGGTGATTTTAATCAAGACCTTTTAAATCCTAACAGAGACACAAATTACTATAAAGAAGTTATAAACGAAGCAGGTTATACTATACTAAACAAAATTGATGAAACTTATGGTACTAGAGTAACTGCAAATAGCACAACAATATTAGATATCGTATCCACGTATCCACAAACCTGAAAGATAATATCTTCAACCTAGCAACAATAGACTCGGCCATGTCCGATCATAACCAAATATACGTTGAAATGAAAACTTCAACTCACGCCAAAAGAAAAAGTTCAATATAAAGCCGTGGACTATAAACAGCTATACGAATCAATTGACATCATGAAACAAGCGAACGAAAATACATATGAAGAATTAGAAGTACTTATAAAAGACGGCATAACCAGAAGTTCAATTACTAAAACTAAAATACAGAATACCAAGAAAGAAGACTGGATAAATAAAACAATAGTTACAGAGATAAATGAAAGGAATATATTATGGCGTAAAACTAAAATATTCCCTGACAATCAAGCATTAAAACAAGAATTTATTAAGAAAAGAAATAGTATATTAAGTCTAATAAGAAAAACCAAAAATAATTACTACGTTAACGCTTTTGATAAATGTAAAACAAAACCGAAAAAGATGTGGAGTTTAATAAATAGTTTGGCAAGGAATACAGATAAACATAGTTGTGCACCCTCAAAACTAGAAGGACCATCTGGGCTTGTAACGGACAAGATGGATATTTGCGAAACTTTTAACACTTTTTTCTCTACTATAGGCACTGTATTGGCACAAAAAATTCCCCAAAAATATCACACATACAACATAAGCACTATTACACACTTTGATACACCTACTCTTTCCGACCTCAAAGTTAATAAAATAATAGACAACTTAAACCTTAACACAAGTACAGGAATAGACGGTATAAGTACAAAAAGCATTAAATGCATAAAACCACTAATTACAGAAAGACTCACAAAATGTCTCAATAAGTGTTTAAAGGATGGGACGTTTCCAAACAGCATGAAACTCTCTAAAGTTACTCCAATCTTTAAATCCGGCAATAAAACTATACCAGGGAACTATAGACCGGTCTCAGTTCTGCCTGTGACATCAAAAATATTAGAAAAGATTATCTACAGCCGCCTTGAATCACATCTCACACAAATTAACTTTCTTTCTGAGAAACAGTATGGATTTAGGCCACGGTCAAACACATTATCTGCCACGATTGATTTAGTTACAGACATTCAAATTAATTTAGATAGCAAAAAAATTGTACTTGGTATCTTAATTGATCTACAAAAGGCTTTTGATACTGTGAGTCATAAAATCCTACTGAAAAAAATAAATAATATAGGGCTGACAGGGGCTGCATATAAAATGTTTGAGTCTTATTTAACAGGTAGGTACCAAAAAGTTAAAATAGATGAAATTGAAAGCAATCCACACGCTATTACCTGCGGTGTGCCGCAGGGCTCCATTTTGGGTTCACTACTGTTTTTGATATACCTTAACAATATTAGTGAGATGGGACTAAATGGGAACATTGCCTTATATGCTGATGACACTTGTCTGTTATATTCTGGAAACGCAATTGATGAAATTCTCACACTAGCTCAAGAGGATCTGGATAGACTGTCAGAGTGGTTCCAGTGTAATCTTCTCTCTATAAATACTTCAAAAACCAGCTACATAATATTTTCAGCGAAAAATAAGAAAATAGATAACCACCAACCACTGACCATAAACGGCGCTACATTACAGCAATCAAATCAAGAAAAATACCTAGGTCTTATATTGGATTCACAATTGTCATGGCAGGAACATATAAAACATCTAAAATCAAAAATAACATCCCTCACTGGAGCGTTGCGCAGAGTCGCAGGAGGTTTTCCAAGACGAGTGCAATACGTTATTTATAACTCACTGATAAAACCACATTTAGAACATCTTATCGAAATCTGGGGGACAGCAGCTAAAGTACACTTGCAAAAACTTCAAAGGGCACAAAATAAACTTATCAAAGCTCTCTTTGGCTATAACTATTTTACTCCTACTGACAACCTTTATCAGGAAACCAAATTAATGCACATAAACCAAATATACAATTTTTAAATCTGTTTGCTAATACACAAAATAATAAAAAAATCAACACATTCAAACCTATCATTTACAAAAAAATCGCACGGATACAACACTAGAAATGACCACAACATACAAACTAGATCACCAAGAACCAACTATGGTAAGAAGAGCATAAAATTTGAGGGAACACAACTTTACAATAAACTACCAAAAAAAATTAAAGAATTGGAAAAACTCAATATCTTCAAGAAACATTTAGCAAAATACGTCCGCGAAAATATCGCTCGCATAGTTTAGTCGATCCACATACTGTTATAACTTGCATCTGTTGAACAGAATACGGCCGCGTAAATAAGTTAAGCCAGTAACGTGAGCGCTTGCGCTCAGAGTTTTTGTGTTTGTTTTGTATCCTACCTACAAAAGTGTGCTATCGATACTGTAGTGACAAATTATTACAGCATACAACTACCTATATAACTATTGTCTGCTTGAATCATAAATGAAACTACCGTTATTTTATAAGCTCTTGCATGTTAACTTACTTAATTAATTAATAATTCTCATTTTAAGTGAACATGTGTATTGTTTTTATGAGAATAAACGTCTTAAACCATAAACCATATTTACATTTTTTTAGCTGGCGCCAGTGAAGTTCATGGAACCAACCCTTCAAAGCGCCAATAGCTGTAGTACTAGTGAACGTCAAGAATTGAGATTAAAGAAAGAAAGCTAACTATGGTGGCGTTAGTTAGCTTGCTTTCCCCCCCTAAAAGTGCTGAAAGTACCGTATCGTATTGTAGTTATTGTATTGTACACTTGGTCCGTCGATGCGATGTTCCGTGAGTCACTAGACCAGGCCCTCGCTGAAAAACATTGCTGTGGGCAATAAGCCCGCAGTAATTACTGAGCCTGAGGCCGTTTTACCGCCGCATGGATATAGCTGATGTCCCCTACTTGTTGTGTTCTGTTGTTTTTTATTTTTTATTTATGTTTCTCATGTTATGTGTGTTTATGTAGGGATAAATAACTGTATTTCTGCTTCTTCTTCTGTTCTTACTCATGGAATCTCTTCTCTTGGACCTAGTTTGAAGGCCTTAATTTCTAAAAATAGCTATCACTATAAAAATATTTTAGAATCGCTCTTAGCCCCGGCTGCCTGAGTGATTTTAAACGATCACGAAGGTTAAGCAACATGGTTAAGCAAGTCTATGACTAACTTTAGTGGCATTTTTCCGATCGGTTCCGTGGTGCAATCAGTTGGTGCCGGCTGCTGTCGATAGATGGCAGTCGTTAAGCCAAGTCAGAGGCCTTAGGGCGGCTTGAAAACTTCGGACAGCAAGACCAGCCACTAGTCTTACAAGCCTCCACCAATCCGGACTTGGCGCCCGTGGTGCAGTATGGCCTATAACATCCTGAGGGAAGAGACCCGTGCCTCTCGGTGGGGACATAATGGGTTGATGATGATGATAAAATATGTTAACTCACGTTAAACATCTGCGCGGTGGCTGCGTACATCTCGGCAGCCTGCGTCATCATCCCGTAGCCGACGATGGTGGGGCCGAATATCTTGGCCAGGTTCTCGATGCCCATCTCGCATTCGGGACTCTCCGCCACTCTGTACGAGGCAAGAAAATCAGAAATCATAAATTTATTTCAACGTAAAGAATTTACATTCTGCTTGTTGAATGTCAATGTACATATAGTTATGTATAATGTTAGCCGCTGCCTTGGGGCCGTCTGTAGTGGAGAAAAAGGCAGCGAAAAAAAACTCCACTCTGACCGTCTTTTCTCAAATCACCTTAAAGCTAATCAAACCTACAAAATAAAATCTTGGATGTGTTGAACACTAGACACATTTATCCTGTGATTAAATTTGATATTAAACTACTATTTAATGCCATACGTCCTTGTCTTCTAAATAATCGTTGATTTTATAATAAGCTTTTTTGCAAAGAGTGTGCTTAATACAATTCTTAAATCGCGTTGGAGGTAACTCTAATATATCTTGGGGTATCTTGTTGTAGAACCTTATACAGTGCCCCATAAAGGAAGTATTAACTTTTGCAACTCTAAATCGTGGAAATGAAAATTTATGTTTATTCCTAGTATTATCGTTATGATGGCTACCAAGTGTTTCGAAGTCTTTAATATTTTTCCTAACGTACATAATATTTTCATAAATGTATTGGCTTGCAAGATATCTTGGGGTATCTTGTTGTAGAACCTTAAACAGTGCCCCATAAAAGAAGTATTAACTTTTGCAAGTCCAAATCGTGGAAATGACAAATCCGCCACTGCCGGCAGTAGTGTGAACACTCACTTCTGCAAATGCAGCATGAGCAGTGCGAGCGTGTCGCGGTTGGGCGGCGGCAACTGGCTCACAGCGTGCACGGCGGCGGCCGTCGCGTCGCCGGCGTCGCCTGCGACAAGGGACGGAGTTTAGGTACACAGTACAAGAAATCAGAAATTTGGTTTACTAATGTATTGCCAAAAATCGTTTCCCAAAGTATTACTTCCCAAACTATTTTCCGCAAATTATCACTTGGCAAAAAACCATTTCTCAAAACAACTTAAAGCAAATAAACAGTTAGCAAAAGTTATTATGGCAAGTTATTGTTTACCAAATAAATACTTGGTCAAAATTCATTTTACCAAGCATTATTCAGTCAAAAGTATCGTTTCTGTTTTCGATCTTATATAGAGAACCTAACGCTCCGACGCGCTCCGCTTCGCTACGCGCGTCGTCGCACCTATATTTCTGTTGACTTGCCAAAATAAAACGTTAGCATAATAAACGTTTGTCTTAATAAAACTTGACGCAGTAAAATTATGCGAAATGATAATTTGACCAAATGAATAAAATGCGAAATGAAAACTTGCTAAAGTTTCATTTGGGAAATGAAACTGATGCCATAAGTTTATTGGGAAGTAAAATTTGGCGAAAAATACTTTGGCTAAACAGCGGTATCCCCAGAAATTTATTTCAACGCAAAGCATTTACATTCTGTTTGTTGACTGTCAATGTACATACACTTATGTGTAATGTTAGCCGCTGCCTCGGGGCCGTCTGTAGTGGAGAAAAAGGCAGCGAAAGAAACCTCCACTCTGACCATCTTTTCTCAAATCACCTTCGCACAGACAGTTCATGGTGTCACTTATGTATAATGTTAGCCGCTGCCTCGGGGCCGTCTGTAGTGGAGAAAAAGGCAGCGAAAGAAACCTCCACTCTGACCATCTTTTCTCAAATCACCTTCGCACAGACAGTTCATGGTGTCACTTATGTATAATGTTAGCCGCTGCCTCGGGGCCGTCTGTAGTGGAGAAAAAGGCAGCGAAAAAAACCTCCACTCTGACCATCTTTCCTCAAATCACCTTCGCACAGACAGTTCATGGTATCATCTGTGAATCCCCACCTGTGCATATTGTCCTTGCTTCGGCCGACTTGAGTGCGGAAGCGGTTTAAGGAGTTTAGCCTTATCTGCGAACAGTTTGGTATAGAGATGGTGGTGGTTCTCCAGAAACTAGACTAGGGCACGAATCTTGAAATATCCAGCGGCAGCTCAAATTCTTTTAGAGATGATTAAGAATCAAAAGTCACTTTGGTTTTTCCACCAGATTGTTTATGTCCAAATGTCTCGCAATGTTGAGAAGAATGATACTTTCAACATGTGGAAAAAACGATAGGTTCAAAAGTGGTGGAGATGAACATCAACTACTACAGCAAGGCTGGTGCCTATTGCTTAGGTACGTCCATCTGGTGTGGGGCCAGAAACAATGTATGTGCCTTTATGTAAATGTTATGTTATGTTATATATGTTATCTTCGCCTAGGCTCTAAGGATCGGGTGTCTCTGCCTAGTTCATCACGACATTCACGTTGCCAAGCTGTAGGTACTCGTAGTTATAATATTTTGTGGTGGCCTACCACCCGATGTTTGACGAAATTCGCCGGCCGGCATGGACAGCGGCCATCCCATCCATGATCTCTCGTCGTCTGTATAGTTTCGCTGTATTTGTGACGCATTAATTATTGTTTGTTTATATTAAGTAATTGGGTATTTGACAGGATGTCAAATGAGTTACTGTTAAAACGGAATTTTATATGAAAATACTTGCTTGTGACGTCACATTTCAGAGCACTCTTTTTATGTTTCATCTGTTTAAAGATTGTAATAACTAGTAAATTATTAAAAGAAATACATTTTCCGAATCATTTTGTAATTTTTGTTTTAATCGAGCACCTCAAATAATTTATTGTTGATAGTGTCAAATACCGTATTGTTTTTTTTTGTTTTGGTTGTATCCTAAACAGTGCACCACCAGTTCGATAATCCACCAGCCGCCACTGGTGGTAGGTATAATATTTTGTCGTATACGCCAGTTGATCTGCTGTTGTGTGGCCTCAATTTGGCCTGGGCCCTTAGTGCGAGTTTTTTCATTCACTTTCGATGGCGAGAGCGTTTGCATTTTGTATAGGAGTGACAGAGAGACAACTAGCTGGCGCGCTTTGTCACTCCTATAGAATATGAGTTTACGTTAACGCGATCGAGTAGTTAAAAAAACTCGCACTAAGCCCACTGATGAAACTCATAGCATCCGACGAAGAACTCGGAAACCCACCACCGAGGCCGCAGGACGGTCATATTAATTCCATTAAACTATATAATTAGATGCGGAATCGCTCGTAGCCTGGGCTGCCTGAGTGATCTTAAACGATCACTAAGGTTAAGCAACATACGACACGTTCAGTCTATTCCGTCTCATTCCGTGCTTCGCAAGGCACGTTAAGCAATTGGTGCCGGCTGCCGTCGATAGATGGCAGTCGTTAAGCCAAGTCAGAGGCCTTAGGGCGGCTTGAAAACTTCTGACAGTAAGACCAGCCACTAGTCTTACAAGCCTCCACCAAGTGGCCCCCGTAATGGAGTATGGCCTAAATCTTCCTCAGAGAAGAGACCCGTGCCCCTCGGTGGGGACATAATGGGTTGATGATGACAGTATAACTAAACTTTGCAGAGTAAATGGGGTTAAGATAAAACAAACTTTTATTACGTCAAACATAATTTTAAAAACTAATACTAAAACTACACACACACATTACAATAAAAATATAGGGGTTAAAATAGTTAAATTATACTTTTGCAGAGAAACCGGAGTTAAACAGTACATCTAAACTTTGCAAAGTAACTCACTTAAAACAGACTTCTGTGAGCGCTTTACTTCAATGAACTCATATAATTCTATCAAGTTTTTTATTTTGACTTGATAAATATTTTACAAATGTACAAGTGCATCACGTTAAATAATAATGCTAATAGCAAATGCGCAATATCTGAAACGTGTCGGAAGAGTTACTGAATTGTTCGCGCTTTTTTTAAAAACATTTTTCAACTCTCCTTTTTATTTACGTGTTAAAAATCAACAATGTAAATAGATGCCATTTATTATTACTCCCCACATAACGGCGGCTTTGAAACACCGAGATCAGTATCATCATACACCCATCAGGTCACCACCGAGGGGCACGAGACTCTTCCCTGCGGTAGGTATAGGCCAAACTCCACCATGGGGGCAAAGTCCGGATTGGTGGAGGCTTGTAAGACTAGTGGCTGGTCTTACTGTCAGAAGTTTTCAAGCCGCCCAAAGGCCTCTGACTTGTCTTATAGACGACCTCTGTGGCGTATCGATTAGCGCATCTGCTCACCATGCGAGAGGTCCCGGGTTAGAACCCCGACTGGGGAGAAAAAAACCTCAGGTCTTGGAGGTTTCCATGTTTGTGACGTCGCTGTTTCTGGTTCCCACGACACAGGGTATCCTAGTGTGGGGCCAGAAGCCATGTCCATGCCTGTATGTAAATGTTCACGTTTATCGTCTGCCATCTATCGACGGCAACCGGTGTAAAACATACCTATAGCGGCGGCCGCCATGAAGTCAGCCCACAGAGCGTTGCTGACAAGTGGCTCTCTCAGACAACGCAGGAAGTCCTTGATACAGCCGCACAGCACGTGTACGTCCTCGTGAGTCAACTGGGGCGATCCACAGCCGCGGAGGAAGCGCTCCTGTCGACAAAACATTTTATTTACATTATACAGCGTTACATAAGGTATTCTCTTTGTAACAAATGCTGAGTCGGGTCTCTTCACAAACGCTGCACTGACATTCCTTGCATGTTTCTTCTTAATTTGAATTTAAAATTGTTTTACTTTGTATTTGTATTTTGTCATTGCACTGTGTTTTAAGTGAATAAACTATTTCAATTCAATTCAATTTACATAAAAAAATAATTTTCAAAATCAATTCATCCACTCCAAAGTTCTGAGGCAACATAAAGAAAAATACAGTGGAATAGAGAACCTTCTCCTTTTTTGAAGTCGGTTAAAACCAGCACAACACGGCAAGGGGGCGTCCATTAATTAGGTGAGGTATTCAGGGAGGGGAGGATCGAGCCAAATCTTACTAAATCTCACTTGGGAGAGAGGGGGTCTAAGCAAATATCACGTATTTTTTTAGCAGGGAATGGTGTGAAATTACGTAAATTAAAGTTGAATGAATCAATGAAAAAATAAATAACAATAATAAATATATAAACTCACGCCCGTTATCCCCGAGGGGCTAGGCAGAGGCACCAATCACTAGAACCGGGCCCACGTTTTGCCGAGTTTATTAGGTCCCAACGTGACAAGTGGCAAGCCTGTCGCCGTTATCCGAGCACAATTTATCAGAGAATGGTGTATCAGCGATTGAATTTAAAATCTTTCGACATCTCACGAACGGTTAGCGGGGGTCAAACAATCCTCATAAATGCCTCACATAATTAATGGACGCCCCCAAGACCAGTGCGTGGGTGCATGCGTGCGTGCGTGCGTGCGTGCGTGCGTGCGTGCGTGCGTGCGTGCGTGCGTGAGTGCGTGCGTGCGTGCGTGCGTGCGTGCGTGCGTGAGTGCGTGCGTGCGTGCGTGCGTGAGTGCGTGCGTGCGTGCGTGCGTGCGTGAGTGCGTGCGTGCGTGCGTGCGTGCGTGCGTGCGTGCGTGCGTGCGTGCGTGCGTGCGTGCGTGCGTGCGTGCGTGCGTGCGTGCGTGCGTGCGTGAGTGCGTGCGTGCGTGCGTGCGTGCGTGCGTGCGTGAGTGCGTGCGTGCGTGCGTGCGTGCGTGCGTGCGTGTGTTGTGGTTTTTTTCTTTGTGGAACTCCAGCGAATGTTTAATTGGTGAGAAAATATGGAAAAATTACGAAAACTTTGGCGGGACGAAGTTTGCCGGGACTGCTAGTATTAAAATGAGAAAATTACTTTGCTAAATTCCGCCAATATCCCACAAGCACCATGCGGTTAGATAATGCACCGCCCTCCCTCCCACTTTTTCAAGCAGAAGCAAGACACGAACACACCACCACCGACAACAATACTTGGGTGAGACAATGCGCGACGCGTTTCGCCTCTAATTTTAATGCTATTATGGATTTCCGCAAAGTAACGCCTGATTCTATACAATAGGGAATGGATGAAAATATCAGAAGTGCTTGATATTTTTTTTGGTGATAGGAATAACCTTCCTTAGCGCGAGAAAAAAGTTTAAATTTTTTTGGCTTCGTAGTTAATTTTTAAATAATCTTAATATTTTTCCACCTTGAAAAGCTGTCACTGTCACCAGATTTTTTTTTTCATACGTAGCGGACCAAGGAATATGTCTGATATGCCGTACTGAGCCCAGAACTACGAAAGGAAAAATATTAAGTATATTTAAAAACTAACTACGGGGCCAAAAAAATTGAAACTTTTTTCCCGCGTTAAGGAAGGTTATTCCTATCACCAAAAAAAATATCAAGCACTTCTGATATTTTCATCCATTCCCTATAGGGACAGCTAGTCAAACGTCTAAAATTAAACGTTACCTTCAGCCGCTTGACGTCCTTTTCCACGGCGCTGATGCGGTAAATCCCGCGCTCGGTGAGTCCCCGCTTCTCCACCTCGTTGATGCAGTGCACTAGCAACGCCGGCACCATGGGCGGAGTACTCGGCGCGAAGTCCGCTATGCTGCCCTCCTGACGGCATTACATTATTATTTATTTATTTAAATTGCATAACATTACAGTAAAACCATTGCGTTAGACAATTCATTCATTAGTAAACATAATCAAACACATAAATAAATTTGAAGTTAGATTACACTCAGTAATAGAATTAAAAACAAATGATCACAAATAGGACACCCTTTCATTCATCACGCTCGCAGCACTTCAAGCATTCTTCCGCTACACCTGTAAGCCGGTCAGCAAACAAATCACACACCGGTGCTGACCTCAGGAGAGCGTTGAGAGATGAGAGCGCGCGCACAAGTAGGAATAATCTTCCTTAGCGCGAGAAAAAAGTTCAAATATTTTTTGGCTTCGTAGTTAATTTTTAAATAATCTTAATATTTTTCCACCTTGAAAGGCTGTCATTGTCACCGCACTGAGAGTAATGCGTGGCTACGAGCGCGCAAGTAGTTGTCTGGCACGGACAATCTGCACACCCGTTGAGTAAGCTCCGAGCAGTCACCCTCTCCTCGGATCATACGGCAGACTGTCACCAGCTGCTCACAATTGCTTACATGGCTTTCTTCAAGACGTAATTGGCTATGGTACATTTTTTAACATGAACGGAAATGTCAAAACCATTTCGAGAAATTCCCATGTGATTCCCACGACACAGGGTATCCTAGTGTGGGGCCAGAAGCAATGAATGTGCCTGTACGTAAATGTTATGTTAAATGTTATTATTATAATTATGCTTTCAGTACAATTTCTATGTATCAGATTTTTAAATAACACATAACATAACATTTACATACAGGCACATACATTGCTTCTGGCCCCACACTAGGATACCCTGTGTCGTGGAAACCAGTCTATAATTAAGTCTATAATATAATAAGTCTATATTTTTTAAGATAATTCAATAAAAAGCCTTGACTTAAAATTATTTTTCTATGACGTCAGCCATGACAGCATGAGTATTAATCCTTTGCCTTACTTACAAAAAAAAATACCAAACCAAATTGTTTGTTTAAATATTTTATTGATAAAATAAAATATTGGCATGATATCGGCTAGACCTAGTATCAGCTACTAGGGTTTGGTTGCACCTAGTTCTAGCCGGAATGATACCGGCTACAACTAGTTTTACCCGAAAACAATCGGCTTATACTAGACTTAACCAAGAGTAAGTGGCTACACCTAGTTCTAACCAGCTAAAACTAGAGGTAGCCGCACTTAAGAGTTTTAGCCGTGACAGATACATTAATAATATACATGACAGATGTTTGAACAATATTATTACTATACTTGAGCCATTACAAACGTGGGAACTGAGTCATAAACATTTGTATCAGACCTCTCTCACACATATAGGAGGCATATCAGGCATATCGGAACTATCGCTCGCACTTTTATGACTTGGTTCGCACGTTTGTAATGGCTCAAGTATAGTTATAATATCATTATTACTGTCGACAATCTCATTCACTAAGATATTTATTTATTAGGATTTTAATTTTATTTGGTTTTAGAGAAGCAAGATTATCCACCACGATTTTTAGCAGTTGGTTGAGTATAGTCGGTACCATAGTCTACTGTTTTTTTTCCGTAGTTATTGTTATACACGGTGGCCGGGGGATAGACGTCAAAAAAAAAAAATTAGGTCCCTCTTGTCATGGGGTATCCGAATCACCCCCATGTATGTTCCGCGATTTTTCATAGTTTCGAAGTTATGATTTTTTTTCTGAATTTTCATGAATTTTCGCCTTATCAATTTTGAAAATTTCTAAAAAAAAAACTAGAAACTTTTTTCAATTACTTTTTTTTGTAACTGAATCTTCACAAGTTGTTCTTCTATGCATAAAATAATCAGCTTCGTAACTTTGATAAAAGTTATTAAAGTGTTGTTCTAAAGTCAAAAATTTACGTTCGGTAAATTATGACTTGAATTTTCAAAAATAAATTAAAAATCCAAACAGATGTTTTAATGGTTTCTTAGTTAGCCTCAGAAATGCGCAAGACTCTCAGATTTCATAATCATTAAAAAAAAGTACTGCTTAACGAGCTACTTTGTGTACATTCGGCCTTCGAAGACAGCGAGGTGAAGAATTATTAAAATTAACAAAATTTTTTTTCTGCCATTTCGTCTTTTCTTAGTTTATTAATGAACGAGTCGTCATCATCATGATGAATAAAAGTGGTTTTGTCAATAAAACACAGATTAAAATGTAAAAAAAGTGTTTATTATAGGTTTTCAAAGTTGCCACCTCCAGCAGCAATACACATTCTACACCTACGTAGGAAATTATCTTTTAATCGTCTAAAAGCTGCTCTGTTTTCCTTTACAACACGTTCGGCTTCTGTTAATTTCTGCCTCAGCTCTTGTTCACTCCCACTTTCTCGTGCGTATGCTATTTCCTTAAAATAGCCCCAAATAAAAAAGTCCATGGGGTTGAGGTCAGGTGAGCGTGGAGGCCACGATATTGGTCCGCCGTCTCCGATCCATCTATTGGGGAACGCCTCATTTAAATAATTTCGGACTTGCGTTGCGTAGTGACATGGAGCGCCGTCATTTTGAAGAACCATGGTTCGTCTTAGTTCAATATTCACGTCTTCTAGCAACAATGGAAGTTCATGTTCCAGAAAGTGTCGGTATCTTTCTCCATTTAATGTGGACGGCAATTCAAATGGACCAATCAGTTCGCCATTGAGAATACCAGACCACAAGTTAACGCTGAAACGATGTTGAAACGTCGACGCTCTCATTTCGTGTGGATTTTCAACCGCCCACGTGTGGTAATTATGAATATTGAAAATTCCAGTGCGCTCAAAACGTGACTCATCTGACCATAAAACTTTATTGAAAAATCCAGGATCTTGTTGTTCTTTTTGTAGCATTGTTTGGCAGAAATCAATGCGCAATTGGTAGTCTGTAGGCAGTAAAGCTTGGACTCGTCGGATATGGAACGCATGATATCCTTCATCGTGAAGTATGTCTTGGATAGAAGTTCTTGGGATGTTCAGAGTACGAGCCATAGCTCTGGTACTCGTGGAAGGATTTCGTTGAACTTCTTCGAGCACAACTTCTCTGCGATCCGGGTCAACTCTAGGGATTCCTTCCCTATCGCCTCGTTGGCCAGGAATGCGGCCTGCCATTAAGGTTTTGTGCGTGTTAATAAAAACGCGATGGTCGGGATAATGCTCAGGTTGCGGCCCACC
The DNA here is from genome assembly GCA_947310845.1 of Yponomeuta plumbellus. Lineage (NCBI taxonomy): Eukaryota > Metazoa > Arthropoda > Insecta > Lepidoptera > Yponomeutidae > Yponomeuta > Yponomeuta plumbellus. The sequence goes on from OX371203.1 coordinate 4,102,054, forward strand.
ACGACGTTGAAGTTGTTCGCGATACAGTCGCGCTGCTTCAAGGCCGTTTCCTTGTGCAACTCCATAAAAATAGTGCATTTCTGCGTATTCACTTAACGTGTAACTCATCTTTTACACTTCCAAGCAAACAAAGTCCAAATCAGTATGCAAGACACAGTCCAATTAACGAGCAAAGTAAGTAGTCAAATAAGTAGGCAGCGGAATCCGCGGACAAAGCGAGACAGTGAGGTAAAACAAAATGAAGACACGTGTAGCAGTAAACACAAAGTGAGAACGACTGAGGTACAAACTTGTTTTGTGTTCGCTTCTGCTGCGCTGGCCCTCTCACTCTTACCGCTGAGAGTGAGAGAGATAGCAATAGTTCGGCGGCCTCCTATCCTCAAAGACTATTGTTATTACAGGTAAAAAGTTGCGTCTGCATTTACAACCCATGACCCACGAGAACGGACCGCGCAAAATTAATTACTGCAAAACGGAAAATGCCTCCAAATTTTTTAATCTGTGTTTTATTGACAAAACCACTTTTACTCATCATGATGATGACGACTCGTTCATTAATAACCTAAGAAAAGACGAAATGGCAGAAAAAAATATATGTTAATTTTAATAATTCTTCACCTCGCTGTCTTGGAAGGCCGAATGTACACAAAGTAGCTCGTTAAGCAGTACTTTTTTTTAATGATTATGAAATCTGAGAGTCTTGCGCATTTCTGAGGCTAACTAAGAAACCATTAAAACATCTGTTTGGATTTTTAATTTATTTTTGAAAATTCAAGTCATAATTTACCGAACGTAAATTTTTTACTTTAGACCAACACTTTAATAACTTTTATCAAAGTTACGAAGCTGATTATTTTATGCATAGAAGAACAACTTGTGAAGATTCAGTTACAAAAAAAGTAATTGAAAAAAGTTTCTAGTTTTTTTTTAGAAATTTTAAAAATTGATAAGGCGAAAATTCATAAAAATTCAGAAAAAAAATCATAACTCCGAAACTATGAAAAATCGCGGAACATACATGGGAGTGATTCGGATACCCCATGACACGAGGGACCTAATTTTTTTTTTTGACGTCATTCCCCCGGCCACCGTGTATTTAGGTACATTAGGTACAACACAACACAAAAACTGATTCTTTTTTTCATTCTTTCACACTGCATGGTGTAGTTACTAATGAATTACACGTTTACGTACCGTGTTATTAGTAGCGTTGGATGGGGGCGGCACGCAAGGTAGGGGCAGTAGGGCGCGACACTCGGGGTGGGTCTGTGCGCGACACGTCTCGCACTTAACGCCCACCTTCGCGAACTTTATGCTGCGGACGACGGTTTAGTTGTGAGGTGAGTAAAGCTGGCTTCCCACGGTGCGCGATTCTGCCGACGGCCGACGACCACGGACAGCCATGCACGAGGCTCTTCCCACGGTGCGCGGTTCTGCGGATGTCCGTACCCACGACCGGTAAGGCGCACCGCCACAGACGTCTGTGCTACCGCGGACCGAGACCCTTCCCACGGTGTGCCGTGCGAGCTGGTCCGCGTCCGTCCGCGATATCGCGGACCGTGGGAAGCCAACTTTACGCGGGTCACGCCATTCGTGCAGATCCGTGGCTCGGCTCATTCCGAACGCAATTTATCTACCAGACCAGACACTCGCTACGTGAGTTTTTCAAGGAAATAGGAATTCTTACCCTACGCCTACTAACGGCAGGTAATCAGCGGCCAAGGCCGGTCAAGTAGTTCTCGGCGAGATTTAAAACTAATTAATGAACAGTACAGTGAGTAAGTGCATCTCTCGTAGTTCCGGCTGCCTGAGTGATCTTAAACGATCACGAAGGTTTTGCATAGGGCGCATGCAGTGCATGGAAGGGTCACCGTCTATGACTAACGCTAGTGGCATTTTTCCGAGCGGATCCGTGCTTCACAAAGCACGCTAAGCGGTTGGTGTGGGCTGCCGTCGATAAGCTAAGTCAGAAGCCTTAGGGCGGCTTGAAAACTTCTGACAGTAAGACCAGCCACTAGTCTTGCAAGCCTCCACCAACCCGGACTAGGTCCCCGTGGTGGAGTATGGCTTAAACCTTCCTCAGAGAAGAGACCTGTGCCCCTCGGTGGGGACATAATGAGTTGATGATGATGAGGCACTTCCCAACGCTGTCCTAGAGTACGTCTTCCCGCACGGGCCGCAATTCTCCCGCTTGTCGAAATTCTTGGCGATGAAATTGTGCTGGCGGGGGCGCGCTTTAGACACTTTCCAACTTGTGGCTCGACTGAAGCCCTCCCTAAGGGTGTCATAGAGTACTCACGTCTTCCCGCAAGGGCCACAAGTCTCCCGCTTGTAGAAGTTCTTGGCGACGAAGTTGTGCTGGCGGGGGCGCGCGCGGGGCGACCCGTAGCGCGCTGCGAGGGACGAGGGCGTCCGCTGTGGGACCGCGCGGGGCGTCTGTGGGGCGTCCGACGCGCTCTCGGACTCTGTAGGGTCAGGGATTTATTTATTAGGCTCTCCCAACAGACACACACATTAGAAACATAAAAAACAATGCAAATGAATCAAGCTACAGAATTAATAAGCTACTGACAAACGCAACGTTCCCACCGCAGAAATCAGAAATTTATTTAAACGTAAAGAATTTACATTCTGCTTGTTGAATGTCAATGTACTTATAATGCTAATGTTAGCCGCTGAATTAGGGCAGAGTGTAGTGGAGAAAAAGGCAGCAAAAAAAAAAACTCTACTCTGACCGCATGTATCTAATGTAAGACTTTCTTACTCCAAGTTTGCATAACTAACTACTAACTAGGACCTAAAGTTACAACAAAAATGTCTTATCGATTAATTATATTGGTCATACAATTTTCATATAGTAAGGACGTATGAATCGCTCGTAGAAGGGGCTGCCTGAGTGATCTTGAACGATCACTAATGTTAAGCAACAAACGGCGCGTTCAGTCCATGGATGGGTCACCGTCTATGACTAACGCTAGTGGCATTTTTTCCGAGCGATTCCGTGCTTCGCAAGGTACGTTAAGCAGTTGGTGCCGGCTGCCGTCGATAGATGGCAGTCGTTAAGCCAAGTCAGAGGCCTTTAGGGGCGGCTTGAAAACTTCTGACAGTAAGACCAGCCACTAGTCTTACAAGCCTCCACCAATCCGGACTTGGTCCCCGTGGTGGAGTATGGCCTATACCTTCCTCAGGGAAGAGACCCGTGCCCCTCGGTAGGGATATAATGGGTTGGTGATGAAGGACGTATAGTAAGTCTATTTGTATACTCCATCTGAGAACCCTTCAGTGGGACGTATTCCGGGCATTTTTTTTCTAGGGTTTACATGGATATACCTAATTGGGTCTGGATCGAGTCCATTAACAACTACGTTTGAGATGTAATTTACCGGTTGCCAGTGGGGCGGTGGATGTAGGCGCTGCGAACTCTTCTTTCACGGAGCTTCGCTTAGACTGAGAAGCCGAACTGTCACTGCTTTCGGAGTGTGGTTGCTGGGATAATCCTGGGAACGGTGCTAGGGTGGGCGCAGGAAGATTGCTAGGGAGATTTCTGGGAAAGGGTTCTAAAGGATGTGGACCTACGAGTGATCGCACCTGATCTTTATGGCCAGCGCAGACGACGGACTTTTCTCCGCGGCGAAGAAAAAAGTACGCTCCGCGAATAAAAAGTCCGCCGCGGATTTACCGCGAACTCAGCGCACACGGCGTGCGAAATACTGGGTCCATCCCCTTATACAGCGTGTCCCAAAAATGACACGTCAGTGACACTGGAGGTAGACCTGCTCAAGAGGCGTCGAACCAACCTAACATGACCTCAGTAAAAGTTGCACGGTTTTCGAGATATGGCCAATTTTAAAATTTTCACTTTTTTTAACAACTTTAGTGCTATGCTCTTACGCACTTAAGTTCGTGACCGAGTACAAATAAAAAAACCAAACACGAGGGCTATCTAACTTAACGCTAGCACTAAACTTGTTAAAAAAAGTGAAAATTTAGAACAAGTTTAAATTGGCCATATCACAGAAGCCGTGCAACTTTTACTGGGGTCATGTTAGGTTGGTTCGATGCCTTTTGGGCAGGTCTACCTCCGGTGTCACTGTGACGTGTAATTTTTGGGACACTCCGTATTTCAACGCGGACTAAAGTCCGCCTGTGCGTTGTTTCGCCTAGTCACACGAGTTCTATATTTTTCGGGGACTCCCGCGTACTATTGTCCGGTCCGCTCTGCATGTCCGCGGCTATTCAGGGACTTTTTGCACGCGGTAGTTTTAATCCCTCGTTTGCGTTACTCGATACAGTTATAAGCGATCTATTTTAGCGGATAAAAAAGTCCGCGGACAAAAATCCCTCGTCTACGCAGGCCATTAGTCATGCAGGGGCCGACTTAAGGTCATAGCCCACTTACACGACTCCGCTCCCACCCGGCAAAAATAATATCATTCAAATATGGGCTTTAAATTTTGCTGTTTAGATATATTTTATATTGTCATCATAAATTAGCACACAGCTCGCTGTCAGCTGTCAGCTAATTTATGGTGGGTGGACCATCCAGGGACATAATCGGTTGATGATGATTACTTACCAGTGGCAGGTGGTGCAGTGGGGGTGGGCACTGGGAATTCGTCCTTCACGACGCTGCGTTTGGACTGACGAGCCGAGCTTTTGGGGGCTGGAGCCTCGTCACTGCTCTCGGATATTGGTTGCTGGGAAATAAACATAACACTCTAATTCTTAGGGTTCCATACCCAAAAGGTAAAACGGAGCCTATTATTGAGACTCTGCTGACCGTCTGTCCGTCACCGGCTGTATCCCATGAACTGTGATAGTTAGACAGAAACTATATGAACTTGTTATAAACTATAACAAGAAATACCAAAAAAACATATAAAATCTATCTAATCTCTTTAAACGAGCAATTCTTGTATATATATTTATATATAATCAGAATCTCGGAAACGGCTCCAACGATTTACACGAAATTTTGTAGGCAGATGCTTTCGGGGGCATTTAATTGATCTAACTATTACATTTTTAGAAAACGTGGTTTTATCCGTGTTTTAAGCCAATTTAAATTTGCTATGATAACATACAGAGGTAACACATTCGCGTCTATCTGCAAGGTTGGGATAGTTCCGACGGGAAAACGGGCGACCCGTTTCGGGCCGATTTCAAGAGACCTGGTTCGAGTCATGATGTTCGAGCCATGACGGTCACCCAGGTACTAAATAATTAAGGGGGCATGAACAAAAATATACATAAAAAAATCAAAAATCCTCTTCAGTCCTATTGTTATTTTCAAGGTCAGGACTGAGGAGGTTATTATTACTTACAAAGTTCTGGGGCGGCTTCAGGTCGTGATTAGTGGGGGCGCGTTCCAGTGTGAGAGTCGTAGTCGCCGTAGCCAGCACCTTGCCTCCTTGAAGCTCCACCATCTAGAGTACAACAGAGCAGTTATCAAATATAGGCAAAATATACCCGGGTTTTTTCCTGGGGGCGATGGAGATGGCCTGCCACAACAAAACCAAATGCAGTAGCCATACAGCCTGGGTTAGTAATAATAATCTTTATTGACACAAAACACGCACAAAAAAAATATTACATATTATAATTCATAGCATAGGTTTAGGTACTGAACTAAAGGTACCTACACAATCTTGATACATTCGCCTTTTTATTGAAATGTAGACTTATTAGATCAAAATCTTTACACAATACCAATTCAATGTGAAATCAATAGTAATTTCGTAAAACTACATTTAATTTGTAAAAATTTTTATTTAACATAACATAACATTTCGTAACATTTATTGAGGGTTAATTCATATTCAAATACACCACAACATACAGGCACATAAATTGCTTCTAGCCCCACACTAAGATACCCTGTGTGGATAAATGTATATTTCAATAAAAATACTTATAAAGACTGTTTACCTTTAGTTAAGTACCTAAACCTATGAGTGCAGTATGCCATTAAATTAGAGTTACAGACTTTTCTGTTGCATACACTAGCAGCCAGTAGTTGCCATAGCTCAGGATAAGACCGGACATGTATTTGTACTATTTTGATGCTCCGTGAGTCACCGGAAGGCCCTAACTGAAAATCAGTGCTTTGGGTGCAAACCCTCAGCAAATACTGAGCTAGAGACCTCTTTTTCTGCTGCATCGACATACAGCGCAAATATACTGTAAGCACTCTTTGACTTAGTTTTTTCTCACCGTAGCTTCATATTTCTTCTACTTTTGTCTAATATTTGCCTTATTTTTCTGTATCTACTTTTCTTGTTTAATTATGTATGTGGCGTTAAATAACATAACATAACATTTACATACAGGCACATACATTGCTTCTGGCCCCACACTAGGATACCCTGCGTCGTGGGAACTAGAAACAGCGACGTCACAAACATGTAAACATCCAAGACCTGGGTTTCTTTTTTTTTTGTCCCCAGCCGGGATTCGAACCCGGGACCTCTCGCATGGTAGGCAGACGCGCTAACCAATGCGCCACGGAGGTCGTCAATAAACCTTTTTTCTTTCTTTCTTTACATGTGTTTGTGTTCAAAATTCAAAATTCAAAATTTTTTATTTCAACGTAAAGAATTTACATTCTGCTTGTTGAATGTCAATGTACATACAGTTATGTATAATGTTAGCCGCTGCCTTAGGGCCGTCTGTAGTGGAGAAAAAGGCAGCGAAAAAAAAACTCCACATGTCACGTGGATGTTACCTTAGTTGCAGAAGAATTGGTGGAGGAGCGTCGCCGCTTGTTGGCGGGCGCACTCTCGCGGGCGGTCCAGCCGCCGCGCTGCACCCAAGACCGCCGGGTGGAGGCCAGCGAGAGGTCCAGGTCATCCTCGGAGCGGGAGTAGGACATCTCGGAGAGGAGGGTTCCTGTCAAGTTGTAAAAAAAAAAACTCACGCCCGTTATCCCCGAAGGGGTAGGCAGAGGCACCAGTCTCTAGAACTGGACCCACGTTTTGCCGAGTTTATTAGGTCCCAAACGTGACAAGTGGCAAGCCTGTCGCCGTTATCCGGGCACAATTTATCAGCGAATGGTGTTGCTGTACAAACAAATGTACGTAACTAAAAGTCATTGGTACATGCGTGGTTCGAACCCAGACCCTCATGATCGAGAAGCAAGGGTCAACCCCACTACGCCACCACCGCTTTTTCACGTTTGTCAAGTTGTGTGCTGTGATAAAGTGGGTTGTTTGCACCGATGTACAGGGCGACCCAAAAAATAGTGTCAAGCGAAGTCCAGAGATAGAGCACCTCTAGGGATACCCGAATCACCCCCATGTTCCGCGATTTTTTGTAGTTTTCGAATTACAATTGGACGTAGTTGTTAATATCTTGAGGAGCTTCCGGGATTCAAAATGAAAGGCTGGATTCGGTAGACAGCTTCTTGCGTGTATTCTTCGTGTAAATCGATCCGGAACAAGAGGAATGTACATGGTTCCGTTTTCTTTTATATTAAGTCACCCCTCCCACTGATATCGAAACTCGCGCCACCTAGACGTAAACGCGCAAACTAAGTTAGTTCTAGGGAGTATTATGTGTGGCTTGTTAGCCCACAGAGGATTAGAAAGTTTAGCCATTATCGTCTAGATGGCGTTGTTTAATAATTTAACAGGAATTATTAACAAGTTTGGCAAAAAGGTTCCAACCCACACAAAATTAGTTTTAAGATATTTGAGTTTTTAGGTTTAAGCTGATTTACGCTTTCCATACATGTGGGTTGACTACCATGTGCCAATAACTTTGCACATACTCATCAGATCACTATACAAGTCTTTGATTCTTAAAGTATAGAACATAGTGATCATTTTGGTATATTTAACTCAAAAATGACCATGTTGTGGATTGGAACCTTTTTGCTAAACTACGTCCAATTTTATTTCGAATTTTGTTGTCCCACCTTGACTTACAAGCCATTATTGGCCACAGAGCCATGAATAATTATTAAGATACATGCTTTATTTTTTTTCCAAAATAGGTGAATAGTGTGCCTTGCAGACACAAACTCGATGTGGGTCAATCTGATACAGTAAAAAAAATTAAGAATAATGGGGAACATACATGGGGGCGATTCTGGTATCCCTAAGGGTGCTCTATTTCTCAACTTCCGCTTGACACTATTTTTTGGGACACCCTGTATATAGTATAGGCAGTATGTGTAAAGAGCTGAGTAGCCTGGATATGGAAAAAAAAACTAATGGGGTTATTATAGAAAGTAGATTCCACTAACACACTCAAGAAAGTTTATAACATATACTATGTAAGCAATTTGTTAGGATGAATGTATTCCCTTTTTCTTTAGTCATTAAACACGCATTGTGATGAAAACACGTCTTTTAACTTGACACCTCTCGCGCCACACCTCATGGCGACCCATGCCAGTCAAAGTGCTTACGAAGATACTTTACGCGAGCGGCCGCTCCGAGACTGATAAAATGAGTGCGCTAAAAGCTAATAACGTGTGCGGACGTAATCTTGTGACCTTGTGCTATTTTACGCTATTTCATTTGCTATTTCATCATGGGGAGTCCTCAAAGCAAAATAGCTGAACGGAGGGAGGAAATTATAATTGCCCAAAACGGGGCCGGTAATTCTGCGGCGGCCTCCGCAGTCTCAGCGGCGGCAGACAAAACCGACACCTATCACACACTTGTGATTTTGGTCTTGGTGATAGTTATATTAGGCGCCGTGTACTTCCTTTACACAAAGTGTCAACAATACCAAAAAAACATAAAACATACCAAACCCTCTCCAGCGTTCTAAAGGAGCTGATTTTTTTGTAAATAAAACTGTAATGTACCCTATAATATACATTGTATCTCTCACTATAAATTGTGAAACCATGAACTCTCAACAACCTTGCAAGCTCAATAGGCTAGTTTCCCAAAAAAATTTAATTAGTCCGTCTTTTAGATTATTCAAAAATAAGGGACCGTATTTTTTTATTTGTAAATTAGACCAAAAATGACCCATTGAAGCCCATTGAAGTTACGTGTGACGTCACTCAGTGCTACAAAATGCAGCACGGCGTGACGTCACACGTAACTTTAATGGGCTATATCTTTGTTATTTTTTGTTTAATCGAAAAAAGAAAAAATACGTATCCAATATTTTTTTATAATCTAAAATACGGACTAAATAGAATTAAATTATTTTGATCCTGGAAACTACCCTATTACTTGATTATGTATGTCATGTGCTAAGTGTATAGTTTATAGTTTATCTATAGTCTATGTGCTTAAAATGTTCAAACAAGGAAATTAATAGTGTATTTATTTCACTGTTAATTTTCTTGACAGAGTGTTCTTAAAACTAGGTGGAAACTGCACGCATTTGTTTATTAGTGTTGATCTCGACAACACACTATACCTCAATCACATACAACACCCTCAAAATATTTACCTGTTGAGTTGAGCTCCGGCACACCACTCAGCTTGGCGTTATGATCCTGTTGCGCCGTCCCGTTCAAGAATGCCAGCTTTTGCAGGGTCTCATCGTTGAGCTTCGCACGGTTGTCGTTGAAGAGAAGGTCGCGCGCCATGTCTAGTAGCTTGCTCTGTAAATTTATTCCGTATTGACATGTTTTTTATGTGTAAATTATTTAAACTCTACAAAACGTGGGCCCAGTTCTAGTGATTGGTGCCTCTGCGTACCCCCTCGGTGTGAGTTTTATTTTTATTTATAAATTATTTAAAGTAAAGTAGACAATTTTATTGTGACCAATAAATACTAATTTGACAAATAAAAATAAATTAATTACTAAATTACAGTTGGCAACAAAAGTGCTCTGCATGTGCTGCCAGAGATGACGCCTTTCGACGGTGCTGTATTTCAGCAGTGACCTGCTTATACAACTAACCACAAACTAGTTCCTTATCTTAACTAATAAGTGTGACATAAGAGTTGTAGAGTGATTTTTAAAATATCCCAACGCATTTTTAGCAGAATCTGAAATATTCTAATTTTATTTTTAAGCTCTGCAAAACGTGGGCCCAGTTCTAGTGATTGGTGCCTCTGCCTACCCCCTCGGGGATAACGGGCGTGAGTTTATTTTTAATTTTTTCCTAGAAGACTATACTTTATTTCCACACTCTTACAGGTTATATTGGTGGGCTCGGTAGACCGATAAATGTAATTTGCTTATTAAATTATCCATCCAGACATTATTACACCCCAATTCTGCCGCCGTACGGAGAAAGGCCGTAACTTAGTTGAAACTAGTTTTTAGTAAATTAAAATCTTGTTTGAATTGAAGTTTGAAACATTAATATTAACTTTAAGCCTATGATAGTAGTTTTAAAATTTATAGAAAAATATGTTACATCATTATGGTTTGTGTTTTGTTTCCGTATAGACTAGCCTTTCTAATAATTTGCAGATTTCCCTTTCACTTGAGTAAAAAAAATATTTTAAGTAATATAATGTTAAGCAAGAAAGCCATAATTAGAAAGTTAAGGCTTTTCTTGTTAAATTTATCAAGTCATCAGTAATATAATTTTGGATATTTCTTCAGTTGAAAAAGCCCTAACTTCATTTTTTCCAAAGAAAACTATCTATTAAGAAAACTAACTATTAATATTATGGCATGAAATTTAATTTTATGGAAAAAAGGTATCAAAATTAAAACAAAAATGATCGAAATGAACGCTATGAACCATAAAAAAAGATTTAATTATTGCCAGTTATTCGAATGTTTGTTTTTATTGTATATTATAAGCAAGGAGGTTATTTTTATCTTTGTACTATAACATTCAAATAGGCTATTTGACAGTGTGAAAAAAACTGTATTATTTATACGTATTCGTAAAACCGCCTTAAGCCATTTTAACAAAAAAAATATTATTTATAAAATAGACACAGGATAAGTAAACTTTTAGTCCAGACAACTTACGGGTGTTTTTTTATCGGACGAGTCCAACCAGGTTTCGCTCCGATTTGCAGTACGAGCACCCGTAAGTTGATCCGGACTAAAAGTTTACAATGTGTTGTGCTTACGGAAGTTTTAGGATAAATTTTGATAATTTTATGTATCTGCAACTATTGTATCGAAAACGGCCTGGATTGGCCGATTCTATGATGACGTCACAGTTCAGTAAAAATGGCGTCTGTCGTTCATACGTTCATTGGTTTGTTTACTGGTATGTGACGTCATAATTCCTGTGCGATGCCATATTGCCCAAGATACCGTTTTGGCGGGTTGTTTCAAACGTAAATTTTTGTTCGCCTTTTTTACAAGAAATCCACGAAAGAATCTAAAATGACCACTTTCTGAGGACTCCATGAACACCGACAAAAAATATGAGATGGTGTTCAGAAATCTGTCAAATAGCCTATTGTGGTGTGATCGATACATCTATATATTATATATATATATATAAAAGGAGAAGCTGACTGACTGACTTAGAATCAACGCAGGGCCCAAACTACTGAACCTAGGGGGTTGAAATTTGGCATGGGAGTTCCTTAGGGAGCCTAGGGGAGCACTAAGAAAGGATTTTTTGAAACTCACCCTCTAAAGGGGTAAACGGCGGTGTTAAAGTTTGTATGGAGGTATAAAAAAATGTTGTCAGATTTTCTTGAAACTTGAAATAAATACTCTTCAACACAATTGATTGAACACGTGTTTCACGGTTTTTCTAAATTTAACCCTTAACGGGAGTGAACGGGGTTGCAACATTTTGAACTAAAGTCCACGCGGACGGAGTCGCGGGCGAAAGCTAGTTTTCCTATAATTTCCTTAAGTGTGTAGATGATTTAGTAATGTTAAAGTTAAAGATACTCATTATTATTACTATTGAAATTACTGAATTATAGTGATAAGATTTTTTTTTGTTTTGCTTAAAAAAAATATATCTTATAATTTTATAAAGGTTAAGATATCAGATATGAAAATAACATGAAAAGCCGCAACTTGGAAATTACGGCTTTTCACGTTAAGGTTTGTTGTTATTTAAAAATCTTTGGATTCAATTACGGCCTTTCATACTAGTCAAATGTGATTTATAATGTGAAAAGCCCTAACAATCAAAATGCGGCCTTTCATTTTAAAATTCAAGCGAGTTTTGTTGGAGGATGGCTTTTTACGCCCTGTTATTTTCGCCTAGGTAGGAGTTAGACCTTATTTACATAGACCGAAACATAGATTTTTCTTTGCTGACTCCAAATTAGTACTTAACTAAATTTTGCCAAAAACTTGAGTTACGGCCTTTCTCCGTACGGCGGCAGAATTCAGCTGCCATTTGCTTATCACACACCTTAACCCAAGGAAAATTCGAAAAGAAAAGAACAATAGGTACAGCCGCAGGTATTAAGACCGCCTATTGTATATTTTTTTAATTGTAACTTTTACTTGTCTCTTGTGTGCAATAAAGAATATTCTTATCTTATCTTAAGAAACCAGAACATACCAGTTCACTGTATTTCTTCAGCACAATGTTCCTTTCCCTCTTCTCTCCGTCTAACAGCTTCCGGACGTGTGCAAACTTTGCCTCCCACTTGGCGAGGGTTCTTAGTGCCTCGTCAAGCTCCGTCTGCAGTCGTCCGGCCTCTGCCTCCGCCGCCGCCCACTGGCCTCGGACCCACTCCATTTGCTTCACAAACGCTAGGAAACCTGCCAGCGAGAAAAGAGTTGGGTAAGGAAACATACCCATATGTGCAGCACATTGTCTTTGCATAATAACTTACTAGCCTAGGGGAGGGGAGAAAAAATAAAAATTGGACAAGTGCGAAATATTTAGTGATTTGTCAGGATTGTGGCAGGTGGCAGTTCCTGGTCTCTACCTATTCCTTATAAATTTGTGAGCTTATGTTTGCATGTAAAAAAAATTATTCGTGACTAGCTGTCCCGGCAAACTTCGTAAACAAACTCAGCAAACTTTTGTTATTTTTCCACATTTTCTCACCATTTAAACCTTACCTGGAGTTCCACAAATATGAGCCACAGCGGTCAAGCCGTTCCTGAGTTTTAGTGAGACTAACGAAGAGTGATCAATTTTTATAAAAAAAAAAAGACAAGTATACATTTTTAAAATTTTTCCCTTTACTTGTAGTATAGGAAAATATTACTTCTCAAAGGATGATGGGCAAAATGGGCCCACCTCCAATAAAAATGGCTTGTTTATTAAATTAAAGGTGATGTTGGTTTACATATTAGCAAAAAAATGGTTTTCTAAGCCAAAAACTTCTATTCATAACCAAAAACATCAACTTTTTCTAAATAAAAAAACTCCAGCCACACAGCGAATTCTGGTATGCACCTACCTGATAATGAATGTATGTATGTCGACCTTTAATTTAATAAACAAGCCATTTTTATTGGAGGTGGGCCCACACTTCATACATTTTTGCCCATCATCCTTTCATAGTTCTAGATCAATGGAAAGTACCCTAATATATTTTGAGTTTGATTGAAATATGATTATTTTTTTCAATTTAATCAATTCAACACATCATTTCTGATAAATGTGGTTCGGGGCTTTGTGAGAAATAAAATAATGAAAATATTTTTTTTCGAGAAAACAGTTTTTATATTTATTTCATTTCATGGGCTAATCGACTCTGCTATGTACATCAAATCATTGTTATACTGTGAGTAATGAGCAGCATCTTTGTTATGAAAAATGCTCCTTGACTTTATGTAAGTATAGGTAAGTAGGCCTGAGTATAGCATGAGTAGAATTCAGAATGCTATTGATAAAAGATAGTAATTGTTGCTTGGGTATGTGGAAACTTAGTGCAAATTACAGGAAGTAGCATTGAAGAGGTTCTAGTATCGTAGGTTTATTTTCACTAAAACGGCTGTGCTAGGTTGGTAGAGCAGATATTACACTGTTAACTTTTAGTCTGGATCTACTTACGGGTGTTGTTATATCGGAAGAGTCCGACCAGGTTTCGCTCCGATTCGCAGAGCTTAATCATGGTGAGCAGAGACGGAGCTCGCGTCGACGGTTGCTAGTCTCACATCGGAGCGAAACCTGGTCGGACTCTTCCGATATAACAACACCCGTAAGTAGATCCGGACTAAAAGTTTACAATGTGTTGTGCCTACAAAAGTTTTAGTTCAGATATTACACTTTTATGAAAGTGATCACGTTCTTCAATTTGGTTGCTTCATCCAATTAAAAGGCAGAAGTGAACCGTGTAATATCACCATAAATGAATAGGAGGTAGGTAATTTTTTACAACTTACATTCTTCCGAATACCCGTCGTTGAGAATACCATTCAAACGATTGATGTCATCAAATTGTGCCACTAAAGACAAAGTGATGCTCTGACCCGAATCAGAGTTTTCCGTACTCATTTTGTTGCAATGTGTCTTCACTTTATAGTCAAATTAACTGCAGAATAGAAATATTCTATATTACATTTCAGTTAGAACCGGCCAACCAAACAGTATAAACTTGAAAAATAACGGCGACCAAAATGTCAAAGGCAAACGGCAAGACGAGAAAAAAAATGACGCAAAGAAAAAAATATAATGTTGCCAACAAATAATACAACGTTGTCAATTATTTAACTCAAAACATTGATTTTATTTCAACAGTGCTGCAACAATGGTCACACTAGATGCGCGATCAGAAAGTGAAATAAATTGGGGTTACGAATCTATGTCGAAATCTATATCTACTACAAAAACTGCAATAGTTCTTTGTAATAATGATGAATTTCAGTTGAAAGAGTAACAAAACAGAAATGATAATATTCTACTTGGTACAATATTATATTATATTTGAATTTTTATACAAATACATGTATTTTTAGTATTTGAATGTGAGCACAAGTGCAGTGTTGCCACTTTTTTCGTTTAACCTCTTTTCAGAGAATTTAACACCTTCATTTAGTTGTCAGTCTTTCATCACACACAGTCCACCACCAGTCCCTTAAAGTAGAAACCATAATTCGAGAGAATTATTTGACAAGTGTGTGACGGATAAAGGGTTACCAGGGTTAGAGGAAATTAAATAGTGACGTAGCTATTATCGATAATCAATATCGACTCAACAAATTGGTTTGCTAAGTCGTAATAATTAGCGAATATTTTAATTGTAATAAGCCCTTTTCATGTCAGCTTTTTCACAGCTGTCAGTCGGGTTAGCCAAAATTAATTAAATGGCGTTGTACGCAACCTGGGAACAGTAAGAAGTTCAACACAGCGTATAGGCGTGTCATCATAGTTGTATTCTTTGATATCCAACCACGAAATAGTTTGAATACTCTTCGGTTAGTCTTTCTTCATTCAGAGAGGGTTTGCGTCAGCGCCATCTATCGATCAAAGGAGTACCATTTTTTTAAAAGTCTGAAAGCCATCTTCTTAAAAGATCCTTAAGTACTAGGTTAGAAAGAAGAAAGCACTTTGGTTAAGCAAAGAAACAACGGTGTTTTATTGGGAGTACCATTTATTCAGAATCATGATCCTCTCATTTCATCATCATCAGAGAAGTTTATAATAAATCGAGCGGATACGGAATCAACGTGGTTGACGCACTCTTTCCATGAATTTATGTATGAATGTTCGTATGTTGTGTGTTAATCTGTTCCCTCACAGAGCCTTAATGACTGATTCGCTTTTGACAAATGAGGATCGTTGATTTTTTCTCATTTACCCAAAAAATTATACAGCCTGATTTTTTCACCAGTACAATAAATCAACATACGTAATACTAAGTCCAAAATACAAATACCAACATTTTTTGTTACTACCCCGTTGGTACAAAAAAAAACAACACTACCAATGTCTGAACTTATCCGCAAATCTTAAAGAAGTGTGGACTCATTACGCATGAGTACAACTAAACGCACGAACTGGCAACTGCGCGCGGCTTGCGGGAAGGAAAAGAAGCGGCGGCGGTGGCGCAGCCAGTAGGTATGACTTATGTATGACGTAGCAAAAAAAATCTTACTTGATTTCAATTCTTCCTTCATACTTGCACGGGCTTAGGACCATCACCGGCGTGGAATGCTTGCACTGGTTGCTAGTGGTATGAATTTCCACACCACGTACTGGCTAACGCCGCCGCCGTGCGTGCCGCGACGTTGGTGCTCCTTCTGGGGTCTTCCTCGAAGAACGTGAATATCTGTTCCTCGATCTCCACGGCCAAGGGAGGTCTCCCTCCCCGGCCTTGAGTGTGCGCTGGTGCAGTGAACTGTCCGTAGTCTAGCAAATGCTGCGTCACTCTCATGAATGTCGTGGTGTTGAGTATTTGAGGTTCAATAAAACCGGCATTTATCAGGCGGGGCAAACTTTCTTCAGCGTATACCCGCCGAGCTGCAGCTGTATTTTTCCCACTGAGAAAGTAACTACGAGCAAATTCGTAATACTCGCGGTTTGTAAACATCGTGTTGCGCGCGTGCACTCACCTAGGTCAATGCGCGCGGACTGACCGGCTCGGCTAGCGGCTCACTGAACTCGTGCGCCGGCCAGCCCGCCGTTCACTCACCCCACCCCGCCGCCCTCTGCCTCGCACCGCGATGACGCCTTGTAATGGGTGCCCATGAGTTACAAATTGGATGAAGGATAAATTAATAAAAATGAAAAAATATATATGGTAATTTTATTCGATAAATGTAATCTATTATCGATACCAATGAAATGGTAAAATTTATTGTACCGGTGATAAAATCAGGCTGTATATGGCGGCCGTGGGGGGTTCTATAGTGAGGACTTCAGAAATGAAAATTGTAGCATACTATTGTCACGGGTATCAAATTAAAGGTATTCAATAGAGCTTTTCAAAAATGTATAAATAATTTAGGGTCAATAATAAATAATAAGGAAAAATAAAAAAATTAAATGTGTTTGTTTTGTCGTTCTTGGTAGAAGCTTTTAGGTGATCGTCCAAAATTACTTTGATACTAAAAAAAAATTAAGTAACTATACGGTATAGAAATTTATTGCTTAGAATATTTTGCAACTCAAATATGAGTCGCGTGGTGATTAAGCCCCGTACTCTATCTCTGAGGGAAGGCCTGTGTCCTGCAATGGGACATTATATGCTAGTTATTTAATGATAGTTGATTAAGTCATCATAATTAATGGATAAATACCAATGGTAACCAAAGCCGATATCGATGCCAAAGCCGATTAAATAATCGATACCTAATAAAAGCACTAGCTTGACTATCGCAACACTTGTGTGAAATGAACTGTCAAATTGGTCTCTCGAATTATGGTTTCCACTTTAGTCCCATCTCCCATCTAGGGTAAAAAAAGGAGTGAAGTTAGAAGAGAAAATAAAAGAGAAACCAGTTTTTTTATTACAAACGTCACGGTACAGGTCACGACGGTCCTTGGGTGCAAAGGTGATGTTGTTGGTCACGCATGCCACACTAGATAGATTAACGGTTTTCGGCTTAAATTTTCTCGAGTTAATTTCAACATAGGTTCATATTTTGATTTTTATTTGTACTGCTAAAATTTAAATTCATGCTTACGATGATGCACGCTAAACAATGTGGTATTAATTCTTGAGCGCACTTCGCGCGCCTTGATGTTCTACCAACTTTATCTCTATTGTTTTAGCAATTATCATATTTGTCTTTATTTCAGTTGATATGTATGTGTTTTAAGCTGTAAGTTTTCCTTATAAAATAAAATAAAATATTAGTTATATGATATTTTTTGTAGAGGCATTTAATTTGGAGATCTACAACAATATGAATTATCGATCGTTCGTATTTGTTGCCACTAGATTCTACCCTGAACAGCGCGTCATCTTGCAAAGCAGAAAATAAAATACATGTCTTTTTCTCGATAAATTTTCTTAACTCGGCAAATCACAATCAGTTTGTAGCAACACTGCTTTGTTTCCCCCACTTCGCTTGTCAAAGCGACTTTTCGTCCGGGGCTCCCGATTGGCTGACTAGGGCGGCCGCTCCAGTTTTGTTTGACGCAAAACGCAATGACGCGCGGCTGAGTGCGGTCGGTCGGTGTGCAGAAGGGCCCGCTCGTGTTATTCGGTGTGTTATAATTGTATTTCGGAACCCGGCGCCCTCGGTGCCGCGCCCGTCGCGATGGCGGACGACGATAATTGTGATGACAGTGGTGGTGATCTGAAAATCGGGCAAGCCTTCCGCCTCCGCGGTCGTAAAGGCGCCCTCAAAAAGAAGAATGTTTACCTGGTGAAGGATCACAAGTTCATGCCCCGATTCTTCAAGCAGCCTACGTTCTGCTCCCACTGCAAGGATTTCATATGGTGAGTAATCCCTGGAACATTTTAAATTAATTCATTGTCAGGTGTTGGGTATTGATTGTCTAAATTAAAAATATACATTGTTTGTTTACAATGCTCGCGCCCCAATGAGTGTGCTATTCGCACGGTGGGGCAGGGTGATAGGAATTGGCACAATGATTGGACGTGTAGCGGACAGGATTGACCCATTTACCCTACGGCTCGCTGTTAGGTGAGAATGCTGGCTGGAATCAAAAAATCAATGACCATTGAGGTTTCTTCTTTTATTGTACCTTTGTTTTATCTTTGTCACCCACCAGTTAGGTAGGGACCATGCAGGTTAGTAATCTTTGTAGAGTAAGGCCTTCTTTGTAATACACAATACCATTTTGCCTTGATTCTTGTTAGAGTCTCATAAGATTTAAATTTTACAGTAAGAACATTAGTTTATAAAGTTTTAAATGAGTTATTGATTTAGTAAAATGAAATCTAATTAAAGATTTGTCTTTGAATTATGACCTAAAAAGAGTTTGTTCATTCTTTAGTATTTTTAATACAATATTTGTACAAAAATGGTTTTGAAGCAAACTTACTAAAAAACATATTTTTTTACTTATAATAGAGTTAAACAAACAACCACTGTGCTCATTCAAAGCCATTTTAATTAGAGCAGTCTCAGAGGCAAAAGTGTAAATCTGGCTTACCTATTTACTTTTGTTATTAAGAGCAAGCCTTTTATAAAGGCAATAAAAAAATAAAATATGTGCTGTAGTGGTTTGTAATGAATACCTACTGAGTTTTAAGATCTTTTTCCATCTTCTGTATTTAAATCCAACAGAGGAGCTGGTTTACTTTGAAACATGATTTCCGGCATGAAATTTAAAAAAAATTAATTGATATCTGAGAAATCATGAATGAATGAATAATTACGAAAATTCATGACTCAGTGATATAAAAAATGTATTAATTATATTAAACCGGCTACATTACTGTGGCATTAAGATATCTTTCATTCGCTGTTATATTTTTTATTGTACAGACATAAAATTTGCAAAACTACACAGTACAATGTGTGGCGTTATTGATAAAAGCTATTTCTGTTCATAGTGACTCGGGTAGTAATATTGTACCCTGACTGACATCCAACAAACAGAATGTTAATTCTTTATGTTTCGTTGAAAATGAGTGATTTCTTAATTCTGAATATTGCTCATAAACAAAGTTAAGTAACAAAATTGAGCTAGCCTACAGAAACTATAGATAGATAGATAGAATATTTTTTGATGTACTCAAGAATTATATTTACAGATTTTTTATAAATCTAAGTACAATTGGCGGGCTTAAATAAATTGTTAATGAAACTTGAAAATGTCAGACCATAAGATAAACTCTTTGCTATACCTACTTCCTTCATTATCTCTCTAAACCTACTGGTACTGACTGTTACTGACATGCACTGATTTACCGATTAATAGATAGACATAAAAAATGGAAACTAATAATTAATACAATACAGACTTATTTAAATAGTAATAAATATTGGGGGAAAAATAGGCCTTATCTTGAGACCATTGACAATAGGCTAGTTGCCCTAAAAAAATTAATTAGTCCGTCTTTTAGATTATTTAAAAATAAGGGACACATATTTTTTTATTTGTAAATTAGACCAAAAATGACAAAGATATAGCCCATTAAAGTTACGTGTGCCGTCACGCCGTGCTGCATTTTTTAGCAAGGAGTGACGTCACACGTAACTTTAATGGGCTATATCTTTGTTATTTTTTGTTAAATCGAAAAAAGAAAAAATACGTGTCCAATATTTTTTTATAATCTAAAATACGGACTAAATAGAATTTAATTCTTTTGACCCTGGAAACTACCCTATTATTGAGAAACAAAACATAATTGATGACGACATAAAAAATTTGAAACTAATTGATATAATAAAAATAACAAAAAAAGTAATAAATATTCGGGTAAAATAGGCTTTATCTTGAGATCTTTGACAATAATTGAGAAACAAAACATAATTGATGTGACATTCAGTAAAATGGGGGCTATTCATAGGACCCGTTTCTGGATTGAGACTTTCACTAAGAAAATACTTAAGCAAAATTCTGTCACACTCTTTTCTGAGAAATTTGATGTGACAGCGCTTTAGTTAAGTAGTTAGAGAAATTCTCAATTCAGAAACTGACCTACATTAACTCATAATAATATACGAAAGTATAATATGCACTGCACTATATTTTAAAAAACACGCTGTAGAAGCCTTAAGCATTCCTTCTTTGTATTATTTTATATGAAAATACATTCGAAAAATCCTCAACGAAATTCAGAAAGAACAATTTAAAAAAAATTGCCTATTTTCTAAATCTACGATAACGGAATTGCGGACAAAAGCTTCGTATAACCCCATTTCAAATTAGCTCTTTATTGTTAGAGACACATTATAACGTGTGATGCAATTCTTAGGAATGCGTTTCGACAAAAACATTCCTTCTATCTATTGCCCGAAGGTTCCTGTTTGTTACGAAGGGATTGTTCAAGAAAATACGACAATAGACGACTATGGCGCGCGGTCATACATAATACACACGATAATGCTGGAATAAGGGCACGCCCATTCGCTGACGTAATTGACCACGGTGGTCTGTGGTGGCTATTGCCGGCGCCAGACCTAGCTTCACATATTTGCACACATCTTTGAAGACTTTGCAAAGCTTTGAAAACATATTTGAACACAATATTGGCGCAACCTGCCAGACATGCTTCGCAAACACTTCTCTCCATAGTATGCAACTTTGAACGCTTTGATGTGCGTTAAAAACAGACACCGCATGGCAAAGCGCAAATGTTTCTTCAAACTTTGCACACATTTTCCAAGTCTCGCGCCACACATAGTAATCAAACATGTGTTCAAATATTTGAAGCTATGTCTGGCGCCGGCATATTAAGAACTCCACTCGTGCAAAAAAGCCTTTTTGTTTTTTCCTGTCAATATTTTTTTTTTCACGTCGCGGCTGACCAAGGCGAAGACGGCGGGACGACCTAAATGCATTCTTGCCGGGGTGGTGGAAGGAATAGTTACGAATTTATTAACTAAAGTATTACTTAGATGAACTTCACATGAAAGGAAAAATTCCGGGTCGAAGTGGGTTTCGAACCGGTGTCTTCTTGTTTGATATCAACCTACCTACCTTACCATTTTATCGTAAAAAAAAGTATAAGTGATTTAAATCAACGAAATTATCGTAAAACTAAACTAAAGAATAAAAAATACTAAATAAACTTATATTTCATAAAAATGATTACAATGGAAATTTTTTTTTCGCTGACTTTTGACCACTACAAATCTGACCCCAATCAACAATCTATAAAGCTGAAATACTAGTCACTGTTCTTACAAACTTTATTTTAGGAAAACGCTAATGCTTTAGCCAGATATTTAAGGACAGCACTCGTTCTTATTTTTTTTTATCTGGCCCATGTACGTCCTACACGGCACTCATTTGTGCCTACCGGGATTCGAACCCACGACCTCCCGAATGCGAGGCCGGCGCTTTACGGCTGCGCTACCACCGCTAAAATAAATTCTGATAATAATGTGTGAATTTCCTATTTCAACAGGTCCCCAGTTTTCCTGTTCCGAAGATGACCTCACCCGATCCGTCCAGTCCGCATCATTATCCCGTATCCGCATCCTTCCTCCTGATTACAGTCCCATGTTATTGTAACCATTTTGCCAACCACAACCAATGAAGTACTATTTATTGCCAATATGCCCGTGAACGAAAAGAGTACTTTCGTGTTGTGTATTCAAAGAAAGAATAAGAAAATAAAAAAGTTACATATAAAAGTTCAAATGACTTTTTAATCTATCTATAATAAACGTACCAAATCTTAAACGATCCAATCTACCTTTCAAACTCCATACTAATTCCTGTTTCAAACATCAGGACTCCAACAGAATTTGGTACCTAGGTACCTAATTAAATCGTAGTGTTGACGTGTAGCTAACCATAGAATAATATAATAAACTCTAAACATTTTTGTCTACAAACACGTGTTTATGAAATCCTCTAAAACACTCCACAAATGCGTAAAAAGTGCATGCGAGAGGTGTTAAAGAATCTGATTTTGATCATAAATAGGACCGTTAGTTTATAGATGATTTTCAGTAGATGCTAACGACTTTACATGCTTTGAAGTGACAAGTCGTGACCTAGACATACGGTAATTGGATTCGCCTACAATCTCGCTTCAAAATCTAGGTAACTAGCTTGCGCAACTACATCCATACGTCCACAGCCTCAGATCTTCAATAACAATGGGTTGTTAGGTCGTTATGCGATGATTGAATCGCACGTGTGTCTGGCCCATAGCGGAGCGCTTTTGGCTATGTGCAGTTCACAGGTCATGATTACTGTACGCTGCACAAACAAAGCAACGATGCGATAGATCGCGGTCTACATACTAATGTGGCTAGGCATTTAGATGTTTTGTGGTACTGAGATGATCTTGGATAACCATAATTCATCATCATCATCAACCCATTATGTCTCCACCGAGGGGCACGGGTCTCTTCCCTGAGTAAGGTATAGGCCATTCTCCACCACGGGGGCCAAGTCCGGATTGGTGGAGGCTTGTAAGACTAGTGGCTGGTCTTACTATCAGAAGTTTTCAAGCCGCCCTAAGGCCTCTGACTTGGCTTGACGACTGCCATCTATCGCCGGCAACCGGCACCAATTGCTTAACGTGCCTTGCAAAGCACGGAACCGCTCGGAAAAATGCCACTAGCGTTAGTCATAGACAGTCACCCATCCATGCACTGAATGCGTCCTATTTTGCTTGACCTTCGTGATCGTTTAAGATCACTGAGGTAGCCCAGGCTACGAGCAATTCAATCATAATTCAATTCAATGAAATTTATTCATTTCAGTCAATTAGTCCATAATATTATGTATGTTGTAATTTATTCATCATAATACTATTTATAAATCACATTATAACAATGTTATTTTTCGTTGGGCGACATTATCATAGCTGATCCGACGCGTCTTCGCCCGTCTGTACTCACGCGCGATGACCGCTGAACTGCGTGTGACCCGAAGCTCACCGAGATCTCGCGTTTCGTAGCTATGTATTCTGTACAGACGCATTTCCGACGTTAGTAGGAAGATCGGTTGTCGCGAGATGGGGATTCGGGGAGTGCGGACGGTAGAAGTAAAAGTAGGGGTATCCACAGGCAGATAATTATATTTTAATAGCTGGCCCTGCAAACGTTGTTTTGCCAGATAGGGGCATGAAAAATTGATAACAACCTATTCTCAGACCCACCGATCATACATATAACATTTGATCAAAATCGGTCAAGCCGTTTCGGAGGAGTATGGGCACTAACATTGAGACACGAGAATTTTATATATTAGATAAGGTAAAAGAAAGGCACATAATGTGCCTTTTAAATATTTAATTAATGATTGTTATAGACAACAATATGCAGAGTAGAGCAATCCGGATCGTAATTAAATTCATGGTAAAATAATGACGTTGGTCCACCTTGGATGGAAGCTGAAGATAATCTGGCTCCAGATACGTCCAACCACTGTGGCAAAAGTCAAAAAGAATAGTTAATGACCAAAAATAATAAAAAGCAACGAGGCGAATTGCATATCGTTACACGGTAACTGCTTCTTATTTTAACTTTGCCTATGCTCCACTGTTACTGACTAACCCCCGGTTTCTCGAACGCTAACAGTCTGTTAATCTATTGTTAACAGCTGTCAGTTGTCAGAAGTGCATACAAAAAACAACTGACAGCTGTTAACATTAGATTAACAGACTGGTAGCGTTTCAGAAACCGGTTAACAACCGATTAGTTGTTATTAAATGCCACCACGGTCTACATGCGACTACCATTATTTCAAATTATTAATTAACAAACTATTTAACTTGAGGATCATTAAACACTCGTGCTGTATGTCTACCAAAGCAGCATAAATAACTTGTATTAATGGTCGAAAATCCAAGATATCTAATGATCAGTCTAGATACCCATCTTATTAGGCAAAACCTAGTGTTATTTCCTCTTGATTCTTGATTGACCATAAAAAAATGGTTTTTACAAATAAAAAAACCGACTACTCTTTTGAAAGGATCTTAAACAAGGTCAAGTTGAATGAGTCAATTTTTTTACATCTGGCGGGAGTTCCCAATTGATGTTTTGTATGTATTGTGTCCAGAAAAAAACCCAGGTCTTGGATGTTTACATGTTTGTGACGTCACTGTTTCTGGTTTCCACGACACAGGGTATCCTAGTGTGGGGCCAGAAGCAATGTATGTGCCTGTATGTAAATGTTATGTTAAAAGCTAGGCCGAGCCTGTATCCTACAACTTTTTTACAATGAGCGTTTTTCCTTTCTTTTTTTTTCTTAGTTCCTTGAGATAATCTAGATGGCGTTATTCGTTTCTACGTACAAAATTGTGATTCGTAGCAATCAATGTCAAAGTTAGTCCACAGATTACTAAACAAGAGAAGGAACCAGGGTTGCTATTCGGACGAGGTTTCTCGTAATAAAAATAAAAATTCAAACCCACAATCCACAGCAGACTCCAAAATATCCAAAATCGCACTTATCACCAAACGACAACAGCATTTTTGTTTTTCCGTAATCAACCATCACAAATTCCACAGAAACATAGTATTATTTTTTGCTTTGACGTTTATTATTACGGTACGGCAGCGCCACCTAGGGATTCTTTTAGAACTAAATTTGACATAAGGAAAAACGCTCATTGAATCACAAATGTATATTTTTCACATATTTTGTTGTATTTGTAGTATAGTACGATATTGCTTGCTAAATTTTATAGTTCTAGGTCAACGGGAAGTACCTTTGAATTTTTATTCCCTTGGATGTAATTTTTTTCATGTTAATTTAAAAGTTTGATTTTATCACAGCGTCAAAGGACCGTAGATTTACTTTTTAATTTAAACTCAATACCTCCACGTGGTCCAGACATCAAAGGTCTTGAGAGAAACGAGACAGGACAAGACCTCTCTTTAAAAAATGTAGGTTTTGGTGCTGCTGAGGTTTTCCAATAATTGGCCACATTTTTTTCGTGACCTCTTGTAGCTGTCGCCAATTGATAAAATTAGCTGTCAAATAAACTGCCCGCAATGTTCATTAGGTGGCGCCATCTAATTAAAAGACTGAAGTAATCGTGCAAAACCTTAATATTTTAATGGTCATAGATACTAGGAATTTTTCATTGGTTTTGGGTTTTATCTCAAGGTAAGTAAAGTTCGATTTTAAGTGGGAATTACTATCCCTTTACCTTATTAGAGTTCAATCAACTGCCCGAAGGTGGCAAGCCAAGTGGTTAGTAGTAGACTGTGACAATCCAGTCTACAATATCTTCACTGGTCGTCTCATTTGCTCTGCAGTCTGCCACAATTTGACCGGT
Organism: Yponomeuta plumbellus; assembly: GCA_947310845.1. Lineage (NCBI taxonomy): Eukaryota > Metazoa > Arthropoda > Insecta > Lepidoptera > Yponomeutidae > Yponomeuta > Yponomeuta plumbellus. Next base: position 4,127,707 of record OX371203.1, read on the forward strand.
CATAAGAAAACATTAAACATAAACATAAACATAAACATTTACACACAAGCACATACATTGCTTCTGGCCCCACACTAGGAAACCCTGTGTCGTGGGAACCAGAAACAGCGACGTCACAAACATGTAAACATCCAAGACCTGAAGTGTTTTTTTTTTTTTCTCTCCAGCCGGGGATCGAACCCGGGACCTCTCGCATGGTAAGCAGATGCGCTAACCGCTACGCCACAGAGGTCGTCAATAATAAGAAAACATTGATTGTAATTATACTTACATAATCGCCAAAAACATAGCCCTCAGTTACTCTCGCAGTCGGGTGATTCGAAGCAGCAAACCAGTTTTCTCGTAGTGGGTGGTAACAATGTGTGCAGATATTTTGACTTTGACATTGGAGCTACAATGTTTTTTTCATATGATTCAGCAACTAGTATAAGGAAAACCGTTCACAAATGCAGCGCGTATTTTTAGCCTATGCGCACACTAGCGACACGCGACAGGCGACAGCTCCGCGACTAGACGCGACGACAGGCTACGGCCGTCAATTTTCATATATTTTGTTCGAATCTCCGCACACTTGGTGTCAGAGTCGCGACGACAAGACGTCAGAAGCAAATAACAACGTCGCGTCTGACGCGGCGACTATAAATACATAAAACTAAAATTTAATAATTCTATAAAAAATTAAATAATACTAGGATATATAATAAAGATATATAATAAATATATAATAAATATAATAATATAATATATATAATAAATATATAATAAATAATACTAGGATATATAGGAATACTATAATAAAGATTTTTAATCAATAATTTTAGGTCCATAGCATTATACAATTTGACTGCCTGGTATCGTGCACTATGTGCAGCTATTTTCATGGTCGGTTTTGTTGTCTATATGAATAACTTTGCGTCCCTAATTTTAGGCAATGAAATGCAATCGACGCGCTCATGCAACTCTCATTATGATACAATGCATTAGTACGGTGATAGATACACGGTCAGGTCACATAACCTCTTTTTTCATACCATTGACGCCTAGAATTATTGATACGCGCGCTCGCGTTGACTTGAAGCGGCAATGAAACTACATCGCCATGTTCACGCAGTTGTCATTGTACTACAATGCATTAGTAGAATCTAGGCCCTGGTGGGTTTTAGTGCTGGGTTAGAGTACGTGTATAGCTGAGACACGGGTTACTTCTTTAATGTCGGAGAGTGGAATGGGGATAATATAGGGGAATGGCAGTCTTAGTCCGAAATTAAAGTGTGGCAACTAAGACACAGCACAGACTATATCTGGTTTTGTTTTAATTTACTTGTGTTTTTTTGTGTTTTGCCGTAGTTATATTATTTTACTTGTCTGTTTAAATCGAATCGCTCGTAGCCTGGGCTGCCTGAGTGATCTTAAACGATCACTAAGGTTAAACAACATACGGCGCGTTCAGTCCATGGATGGGTTTCTGTCTATGACTAACGCTAGTGGCATTTTTCCGAGCGATTCCGTGCTTCGCAAGGCACGTTAAGCAGTTGGTGCCGGCTGCCGTCCATAGATGGCAGTCGTTAAGCCAAGTCAGAGGCCTTAGGGCGGCTTGAAAACTTCTGACAGTAAGACCAGCCACTAGTCTTACAAGCCTCCACCAATCCGGACTTTGCCCCCGTGGTGGAGTATGGCCTATACCTTCCTCAGGGAAAAGACCCGTGCCCCTCGGTGGGGACATAATGGGTTGATGATGATGACTTGTCTGTTTAATTTGTTCCTGTGAGGTGTCTTGTTGGTATAATAAAGGTTTTTTTCTTCTTCTTCTTTCAAATTCCGGATTAGCCGGTTGCCGCATAACTCGTTTGCCAACCTATTGTCTGTCGGTACTGCGGCGCCAGCATTGCTGGGGGTTCGGTTATTGAGGCTACAATCAACACATCAGCGGCCGCTAACAAATAGAGTACTGCCGGTAATATTTATTTCACGACAACGGATTAGTTATGCCCATCGATCAGCGTCCGAAACCATTAGCATCTTTAGCGATTGGTTCTTAAAAATAACCACCCCTGAGTCGGATTTAACTGTAGATACAAATCAACATCCTGTATATCATGATGATTGATTATGTATTATATCAGACCATTTGTCCTTATGTTACATTATAAACATAATCATTACATGCAGGCACATACATTGCTTCTGGCCCCACACTAGGATACCCTGTGTCGTGGGAACCAGAAACAGCGACGTCACAAACATGTAAGCATCCAAAACCTGGGTATTTTTTCCCCCAGCCGGGATTCGAACCCGGGACCTCTCGCATGGTAGTCAGATGCGCTAACCGCTGCGCCACAGAGGTCGTCATAAACATTAAAATTTCCTTGAACTTCCACAAATTAAAAAAAAACAATAATTAGCCAAATGGATCCAAAGGTTCTCGAGTTTTAGTGAGACTAACGAATCGCAATTAATTTTTATTTATAAGGAAGATGTGATTTGTAGTCATGATGCCGCAAGTCTGCTAAGGAGACTTATTAAATGTTAGTCGCTCGGTAAACTACGTACTCGTAGCTCTTACAGTCTCGGTCCTTGAATCAGTGACATCATCATGCCTAAAATTCAGAATTAAGATAGTGCCCTCATAAAATCAGCTCACTTATCGCGTGTCTCATCATTGCCTCATAATTTTGATATTATATCATCTGCATAAACAATCTCGACGTGCGCTTGCAAGAGAAACAATGAGTCTCGGGCAGGTTTATCAACCTAATATTATCATATCATATTATAATGGATAGCTAGGTAGATATCTACTCTGTCTCCAGCCGCTGGGCTAGAATGCATTATACTATGTGTTGATTTGTACAGTTTAATCCGACTTAAGGGTGGTTAGTTACATGATACTGGAAGAAAAAAATTTAAAAAAAAATTTTTTTTTTGTGAAAATCACCTAATAATCATAAATCTATATGGCATAGCTTCTATCGTTTGCACTTCACGGGTCCTGCGGGGGTTTCGCGGGGAGGGGCGGGAGAGTGCGCCCGCAGATGATTTTTTGCTTTCAGATGGTTTTCACTAAAAAAAAATTTGATATTTTTTTTTGCTCAGTATCATGTAAATAACCACACCTGAGTCGGATTTAACTGTACAAATCAACATCCTGTATGTTAAAAAAATAAACCCAGTAAAGTGATAATAAAGCTTTAAATTTCATGAAGAAGATAAGATAAAAAAAACTCTGCAAAACGTGGGCCCAGTTCAAGTGATTGGTGCCTCTGCCTACCCCCTCGAGGATAACGGACGTGAGTTTATTATTTTATTTATTTAAATATAAGAAAACAAATAAAAAAAAAATTACGCGCGCACTACGAGCAAACTACTTGATAATCATTATTAATTTCCTTATTTTAACCGTTTTTTTTTATTTTTAGTTTAACACAACACCCACAGCACAAGTTAAATTATAAAATATGGTGGTGTGAAAATATCCAAACATAGGCCACTTAGGGGCTTACATTATATTAACTTAGCTTCTAGAGGAACAAAAAATAGACTTACATAATTTAAGTTGTAGAAACATATTTTACAAATTTTACAGTGGAATAAGTGGAATAAAAAGAAGAAAACAGGCTATGGCCTTAGATATTTTAAAACTTATTTTTATAAAGGAACAGAGTGCTGTTAAATTTCATGACTGCATAGTGTGTGCGTGTGCGGGTGTGTTTGAATGCGTGAGGGTGTTTGTGTGAATAATTTTGCCGATGTACGGGATTTGTGAAGTGAGGGAAGAAAGAGTGAGGTAAAAATATACCAGAACTCATTTCTTTTCCCCAAGGGAACCTAAAAGTGAACACTTAAAATCTGACTTGGACAAATGGAAAATATCTAAATTGGAAAAAAGTTTATTATATACATTCGGCAAGCGACAGCTCAGGGAGCCTTGCGCATAACATAATTTGTAGTAATCAACGGTTTGTTCACGTGTAGACAAAAGGAATTATTTAATAACGTAGAACGCGCCACGAATATTTATGTCGCTGAAGTTAGCTGCGAATTAATGTGCGCGTTCGCAGTTATTCGCTTTCGTAGGCGATTTGCAGTTGTACGATTAGCCATATGCGTCACACTGACGCTAATACTGGTTACTATTGGGAAACGCTGATGTCTGTAACACCGGTTGTTAACACCGGCATCAGAGCAAATAAAATAAAATTATTGTAAGCTACGATGCAATACGAATCGCTCGTGGCCTGGGCTGCCTGAGTGATCTTAAATGATCACTACGGTTAAGCAACATACGGCGCGTTCATTTCATGGATGGGTCACTGTCTATGACTAACGCTAGTGGCTTTTTTTCGAGCGGTTCCGTGCTTCGCAAGGCACGTTTAGCAGTTGGTGCCGGCTGCCGTCGATAGATGGCCGTCGTTAAGCCAAGTCAGAGGCCTTAGGGCGGTTTGAAAACTTCTGACAGTAAAACCAGCCACTAGTCTTACAAGCCTCCACCAATCCGGACTTGCCCCCCGTGGTGGGCCTATAACTTCCGCAAGGAAGAGACCCGTGCCCCTCGGTGGGGACGTAATGGGTTGATGATGACGATGCAATACCGCTAGCTGTGCAAATAAAACTAGCTGGGATTGAGGCTTGATAGAAAATCCCAGAAAATCCCCTAAATGCAGGGTGTTTTTGAAGTAAAACTTTCGTAAGCACTAGACATTTTGTTATTCGGATGTACTTACTTAAGCTCTGCGAATCAGAGTGAAACCTGGTCGGACTCATCTGATAGTTATCAAGCAACTGGATCCGGATACTATTAAAAAATATAGGTGTTCGTATGTCATCATCAACCCATTATGTCCCCACCGAGGGGCATGGAAGGGTCTCTTCACTGACGAAGGCATAGGCCACCACCACTCCACCATGGGGGCCAAGTCCGGATTGATGGAGGCTTGTAAGACTAGTGGCTGGTCTTACTGTCAGAAGTTTTAAATCCGCCCAAAGGCCTCTGACTATGGGTTTCTTCACACGTACCACAACCACACCACGACCACAACCGCACCTCAACCACACCACGTGGCCGGGCGTATATTTTGTATGGAAAATGAATAGGACTATTCACACGTACGACTTTTTGCAGTCGTTAACGACCGTGTGTGTGTGATACCGACCACATCGCAACCACCAGCCACACTGCCTACTAGTGGCCGCCCTCATCGCAAAACACAACGTAGCGTCGACGCCATTCCATGAGTTTGATCAGTCAACACGTGCTTCCGCGACGTAACCACATCGCCACTGCTGGATACAACGCAGCCACATCGACATTTTCTCGGTACCACAACGCACCTACAAAAAGCTGCAGCGACACTATTCACACGTATCCACTGCTTGACAGCATTTTGTCGTGTGGTTGTGGTACTTGTGTAGAAGCCCTAAGATCACTCAGGCAGCCTGGGCTATGATTGAGTTACGAACATCGATCCACTTCGCATTTTGTATTAGAAAAATACATATGCCTACATATTCCCAGCTAGCCTTATTTTGGTAGGTCTACAGTAAATATGCGAATGATCTTATTATTCCAACGTTTGCCCTGTTTGGGATTTGTTTGGACAGGTGCTTCTTTCTCAATGATGTTTTGCTATTTCGCTGGGATTCTCGAAAAGGCTAAGTTATGCTACAATAACACGCTTGTCATCTGTGCTTGGTTTGTGATTTAAAGCATGTATTTGTGATATCTTGACGTCAGAAGAATATTGTCGTTTTAATACCTTTAATTTCGGCTCGTCAAGCTCTTTCTAACCACCTGAGAAACAAATTTCCATCTTATTCTATGGCTGGGATAATTCAGGTGCATAATTTCGTATGTAGGCATAGAATAAGTTGTAGGTTTGCTCGTCTGTAAGGTTTAAAATGACAAATCTGATCAAATGCTTCAGATTTAATACATGACTTTCTGATGTTTTTATTTTGGCACATCCTACAGGTAATTTATGAGCTCATCATCAACCCAATATGTCCCCACCGAGGAGCACGGGTCTCTTCTCTGAGGAAGGTATAGGCCATACTCCACCACGGGGGCCAAGTCCGGATTGGTGGAGGCTTGTAAGACTAATGGCTGGTCTTACTGTCAGAAGTTTTCAAGCCGCCCTAAGGCCTCTGACTTGGCTTAACGACTGCCATCTATCGACGGCAGCCGGCTCCAACTGACTGATTCGCAGGCTGATTGAATGGTAAGTATTTTGGTACACCCTGTATAACGTGGGACAAGTACATGGGACACGAGGACAATCCTCTGAGAGTACAAAGCGTCTATAAAATTCTGCGAGGCTACGGACGCAATAAAACTGTGAGCTCAAGTACGATGGCTGTCATATGGGAACGAACGACGCAAGGAGACATAAAGCGAACAGCTTTCAGCCAATTGGTACCTCATGTGGGACATCGGGACTGCATTAATGTACTAGGGGGACATAGGTTTAAGCTTTTTGTTGTACATGAGGTCTTCTTAAATAGGTATTTATTTATTTACTAACAGAAATATTGCAATATAACAGTAATTACCCCAAAGCGTTACAATATTATAACTGAGCACTAAATATCAAACATCTTCTAGCATTCTCTCACACCTTCAGCACGCTTGCAATCCCATCCGTAAACACATCACACTCTGGTGCTGCAGTGATCAGGGCACAGTAGCCGCCGCCGACTGGCGAGTTCTGGTACTGGTTGGTGCACGCTTCTATTTCGGCGAATAGTTTGTGCCTCTGCGCCCTGCGATATCTGTCAGGTACAAATAGTCGGACGACCTTTTCGACTCGGTCGATGGCGTCGATTTTTACCTCTTATTATATTTAAGACAAACTTTGCAAGAGCCTAATTTCTCCTTGGTTCTAGCGAATCAAACCCAAGACATGCGTGTAAAAAAAGGGCTGGATACGAGTATACTAGGAGGAAAGGGTTTAGTACCCATACATTTACTTATAAAGATATCTTAAACATCTTTTCTGGACCTGAATGTAACATGTAACAGAAGGACGACCGATCGGACGTGTCGCCAATCTGCACAGTGACCCACGCGCGGTGAACACCGGACTGCGTGTGACCCGAAGCTCACAGAGATCTAGCGTTTCGTAGTTGTGTATACTGTATAGCGTTCCGGACGTTAGTAGGAAGATTGGTAACTGATTCTTATTTAAACTGTAGTTGGGGCACAAGTGTGGCCGCACAGGAAATCCCCAGCTTTGTCTTGGCAGGGTTCCATCGCGGTGTTCAATGGGCTCGCCCGCTCATGCATATTGAGCAGCCCCACGTTGGGGCGCCAAATGATAGATTGTACCATCCGCTGTTATTATTTTTAAGTAGCCGTATTTATGACGATGTAATTCAAGAGCCCGGCGATGGATAGATACGCTACTTCCGGTTGTGATTCGTACGCACGTAAGACTTCAAAATACATTACTATTATTTAACCTGTAGAATTTTTGGTGGGGCGATCGGCTCACCAGACCAATGGTTTTTAATATTTCAGATAAATGGTTCTTTTTAAGGTAATAACGCAACTGGGTGATTCAGAAAATGGCTCAAATTGCATAATTTATTTGGCGCATTTTTTTTCATATTAACTCAGTAAAAAGTAACATATATTGTAGGTTTATTGGCCCTGAAGATTGTATTGTAACATATTTGTAGGTTTTGGTGGCATCTACTACAATATGTGTCACTTTTTATTGAGTTAATATTTTTAAAAAATGCGCCAAAGAAATTATGCAATTCTGATAATCACCCAACTGATCACAACATAGGTGTTTGCAAGTATCTAAATGTTTGAAAAATTTAAATAGCTACTTAAGTAACATGGCAATGTTACTTAAGTCGCTATTTAAATTCATTTGTCTATGAAGAATTTCAGTTAAATAGCGCATAGCGCTGAAAAGTCTAACAGTGTATTAAAGTACCCAAAACGACGTGCGTGCATGCAGCGACTAATATAATGTCGATAGGCAGAGGACCTGGCTTGCCATCTGCTATGATCCTGACAATCACTGAGGCGCCAAATGACAATTGTACGACAATTGAATTCGTACATATAATAATACAAATACAATATTATGTAAATGTTTATAAGCTCAATCCTGTATTCCGGAGGGGTAGGCAGAGGCCAGGGTTTTGGGTATTCCTCCTGCTCCTCACGTTTTGTTTTAATGTTTTTGTTCATACGTTTAAGGTTAGAGCAATTACAAATTTCGAATCGCTCGTAGCCTGGGCTGCCTGAGTAATCTTAAAAAACGATTATTAAGGCTACGCAACATACGGCACGTTCAGTCCATGGATGGGTCACTGTGTATGACTAACGCTAGTGGGATTTTTCCGTGCGGTTCCGTGCTTCGCAAGGCACGTTAAGCAGTTGGTGCCTTCTGCCGTCGATAGATGGCAGTGGTTAAGCCAAGTAAGAGGCCTTAGGGCGGCTTGAAAACTTCTGACAGTAAGACCAGCCACCCATCCAGACTAGGCCCCCGTGGTGGAGTATGGCCTATACCTTCCTCAGAGAAGAGACCCGTGCCCCTCGGTGGGGACATAATGGGTTGATGATGAATTACAAATTTTAATATGAAACGTCTGAAGAAAGGCATGAAACAAAATGCTAATAAAAGCGGGTTAGAAAGCCGATTCGTAGGCTAGAGTGCTGTCTGCCAGGTGGACGACCTTGATTTTGTCGAGCGATTTTTCATTTTCGCCGATGACGCATTTATTTTTTGCCGGCTATTACGTCCCAAGGCCGTCCATGGAATGAAGTTCGAATGAGATACTAGAGATAATAGAGCGCAGAGCTGATTGTGGTTGGTTTTCCGGTTTTTGCATTTGTCTCGAGTTTAATCTATATTAATCTAAATTCTTAACATGCTGGCAGAAAATAATTACGTAATATAATACAGATTCTCTTTCCACCGTCATTCTGTCCCTATTTATGCTTAGATTTTTAGAACTCTCGACACCAGAAGCATAGTCGGATTTGTCATTTTTATACTTTACAAGAGAGCGAGCCTGCAAGTTACTAGCCTACAAACGAAATTATGTTCCTGAATTATCCGAGCAATCGAATAAGATAGAAATATGTTAAATTGATAGAGCGAATCGCTCGTAACCTGGGCTGCCTGAGTGATCTTAAACGATCAATAAGCAACATACGGCGCGTTCAATACATGGGTGGGTATCTGTCTATGACTAACGCTAGTGGCATTTTTCCGAGCGGTTCCGTGCTTCGCAAGGCACGTTAATCAGTTGGTGTCGGCTGCCCTCTATAGATGGCAGTCGTTAAGCCAAGTCAGGGGCATTAGGGCGGCTTGAAAACTTCTGACAGTAAGACCAGCCACTAGTCTTACAAGGCTCCACCAATCCGGACTTGGCCCCCGTGGTGGAGTATGGCCTATACCTTCCTCAGGTAAGAGACTCGTGCCCCTCGGTGGGGACATAATGGATTGATGATGATGACTCAGATGGTTAGGAAGAGCTCGATTGAATGTAGAAACAAGTAATTTTCGTCGGAATCAAACATGCGACCATATGCTTTTGACGTCGAGAACTACGCAACGAATTATCATGCGATTTTTTTAATAGATAGAGTAATTCAAGAGGAAGCAAAATATAGTAGAGAAACGTGAGCCAATTGGCCCACCAAAAATTCAACATTACTACATTATACATCACATTATTACATTACATTTACATACAGGCACATACATTGCTTCGGGGTAACATAATCTCTTAACCCGCGCGCGATAGTAGTTTAACCCTCGGTTTCTCGAACGCTAACAGCCTTTTAATCTACTGTTGACAGCTGTGAGTTGGTTTTTTTGGTGCACTTTTCCCAACTGACAGCTATTAACAATAGATTAACAGACTGCTAGCATTCGGGAAACCGGGAGAAATACTCGCACCATCCCCCTCTCGTCCGCCACGTGAGTTCAGGATAGGGCGATTATTTGTCTACTTCTCGCGCGCGGAATAAGAGATCATGCCAAGGGGGTGGAGTGGACTCTTGTCAACGGCCCTCAAGTTCCTACCACCGTTTACTCGGCCCTTTGATTAAATCAAAGTGGCCAACCGATATTTCGAAGGTTATTGGCAGATGTCTCGAGGCAAGTGTTCGGAGGCTCGACATCGGCACAGCTGGGCGCCCTTGGCCACACTTTAGGTGCGACAGAGGGTCTGCTAGAAGAGATATCAGAAACCAGATTCTTATAGATCGATACATAGATCTATAGAGAACACTTTATTGTACATAAGAAAGGAAATCACATTGGTATTTCTTAATCTAAGAGTACAGGCGTCGGCCGTATCACACTTATTTCACCTTAAAGAATTTTTCTCAAACATGCTTGGAAATTTGAGCATTATTTCGACAACCTTCTTCGAGATAGTAAATCGAAATTGCTGTACTGGCCAATTACACGCGAGCAGCGGTCGGAAAAAGTTCTATGAAAATTCATAACTGTCGTGTTTTGCGGCCAAATAAATTACATTACTAAACTCAATATGTGTCGTGTTATGTAAAAATGAAACGATGTTTTACCACAGAATACATAATAGTACAGGTACAGAAGATTCACTCCGCAAAATCAATTAAAGAAAAAGGGACTCTAGCAGCGATACAATTAGGTGCAATTTAGATCGCACGGCGCTAAAAAAGCTACGTTATATTCACCTACACGTTGCCTCTCTTTCTACCGCGTAACTCCTACCTCTTCTGGCGCCTGAATTCCTTCCTATTTTCCCCGTCGACGCGGTCGCCGCATGTACTTACGCGTTCGATACCGCCACGCAAAGTGAAACAGCCCTGGTTTTACTCCGAACAATGACAACCAAGGAGGTAACTTATCAGAGGTGTTATTTATATTTAGAACTGGCTTGCGATAGAAAGCTGGATATACCTATTTGTTTAAAAAAAGAACACTTTAACGCGGCAAAAAATATTGTTGTTCGTTCGTGGTTCGTCTGATTTTCAAAGTTTATTGAATTTATCAGAATGAGTTCATAGTTTCAATTTCCGCGCATTATTTGAGAAAAATCATATACAAGCCTTGGCCACAACTAGGCATTAATGGACTCAATGCCTCTTTTGCTGGCCGCTGCAGTAATGTACTATACATTCTGTTTGTTGAATGTCAATGTACCTCTACTTATAATGTTAATGTTAGCCACTGCCGTTTGGCCGAATGTGGTGGAGAAAAAGGTAACGAAAAAAACTCCACCCTGACCGTGGAACGGAGTATAAATTCAAATCAAATAATAGTAAAACAAATCTACGAAAACTTCACACAAACGGTCGGGACTTTACTGGCGTGTTTACTACACATGTCTGATGAATGATAACGTACATTCAAAATAGAGACGTCATAGTAGGTAATCCTTTCGAGTTCCTCACCTTGAATGAATTTGAATGCTCACACATTTATTAGGAGTTCATGAGCTTCAGAGCTGATTTCTGAATTGAGAATTTACACTAAGTAAATACTTAAGTAACATGCTGTCATGCTCTTTTCTAAAGAAATTAGACGAGACAGCACTACAGTTAAGTAATTACTTAACGAAATTCTCAATTCAGAAATCGGCCGTTAGTCACCTATATGTAACTGATCAACTATAAAAACATGTACTTACAGCCACATACATTTCTTCTGGCCTCACACTAGGATACCCTGTGTCGTGGGAACCAGAAACGGCGACATCACAAACATGTAAACATCCAAGACCTGGGGTTTTTTTACATAGATTTCTGCCTTCGATTTTATATGTTGTTTCATGTATCGACATATCACTCTGTGCCATTATAGGTATGCATTACATAATTTGGTATCATGTCAACTCAGCACGCCCACAACAAACACCAACATTCTACATCGCGCAACTCGAGTATTACATATGAATTACTATAAAATACATATAATGTTTAATAAACATCAGTCGGACGAGGCGTCCCCCAGGCATACGAACTGCCTTTCGGGAAATATGCCTTCATAGTTGAAGAGGACGATCACCCGCTCTTCCTTATAAACCTATATAGCATACAGACCCATCGTAGCTTTGTGGCATAAGCCCACCGTCTCTCGTAAATTAATTAGACGTTTCAGATCACTGGCGTCGCAGAGTTTCATATCACATTGTTTAAAGGGCCGACTGGTAAAAATAGCGCGATCTCCGTTCACCTTTTTGTGACATTCCGCGTGATAATGGTCTGGAATAGGTTTTTTACGATTCTGTACCCGAAGGGTGCTGTCTGGTCTAAAAAGGGCGTAGTCTCACGGACTGTGTAAAAACTAGCCAATGAATTATTTTATCACTAGACGAAAACCCGGCTTCGCTCGGGTAAAATGTAGACGCAAAATAATATTCCACTATGTTTTTTTATATGGTGACGCCTCTGTATTTATCAACCACCAGTAGATATAAATCTCTTAATACATTCAGATACATAAGCTCACACCTCATCCCAGAGGAGTAGGCAGAGACCACGGACTGTCACCTGCCACTATCCTGACAAATCACTTTCGCTTCATCGACATCCATTAGTCGTTGCATGTACCCACATCGGTTTCGGGTACTTTTAATCTTGCCCTTTGCTAATACATCCCCTATTTGGACGAAATATGTCCAACTGGGGCGTCCCTTACCGGCCCTTCCACTCACATTCGCCCGATATATTTGCTTTGTCAGTCTTTCTTCGTTCATCCTCTCCACATCTCCAAACCAACGCAACATTCCTTTTTTCAATTCTAGTCACTCACTACATCCTCTTTCTCTACATCCTCGGTCTCTGATCACACTATTACGTATTCTGTCATTCAAAGTAACACCACACATATTTCTTAAGGATCTCATTTGTACTGCACTAATCCTACTTTCATGATTCTTTTGCCATACCCAAATCTCGCTACCATGCTTACATCAGTATTGGAACCAGCACACTATTACGGATAGGCAATCTTGCTGTTTTATACATGTTCGGGCTATTCACGAAGGAATGCAAGGCGAAAATCGGATACTTATCATAACTTTGTCATGGCTACCTCATCACAAATTACTAAATGAGCTACCTTCATAAACTTAAGAGCTAGTGAATCTAATGACGTATGAGACGTAGAATCCACTTGGCTAATCAACTAAAAACAGCTCCCTCTCTTTGGCTTTACAGCTTTTAGTTTTGTATTGACCACATGTTTTTCTTCATCATTTTAATTTTGGGTATTTTTCTTATCTAGTGGCTTTTTCATTTCAATAAGTTTATCGGTACCTAACTAAGCAAAACAATAAAGATCAATTTATGACTTTGATTTCCTTTTTCAATTATTTTTCAGACCCTTCCAAAACTCAAATGTCAATTATTGTCTTCCCTCCCGCCCTCAGAAGAAGGACCTTCTTCTGAGCTCCCGCCAATGAAAAACACCACATTACTTACTACACCTTCTCAGTTGGCACAGATTATAATAACCTTTTTGGATGCCACGGTATTCCACACACCATAGAGTTAACAAATTAGATCAAAGGGCCGGTTTAGATTATCTTAGTGTTTAGGAGAGTGCTTTACTTTACACTCTGTTGCAACATTATGCTGAATCGGGCCCATTTTGGGGGCTCAACCTTTAACGACCTCTGTGGCGTAGTGGTTAGCGCATCTGACTACCACGCGAGAGGTCCCGGGTTCGAATCCCGGCTGGGTACAAAAAAATCCCAGGTCTTGGATGTTTACATGTTTGTGACGTCGCTGTTTCTGGTTCCCACGACACAGGGTATCCTAGTGTGGGGCCAGAAGCAATGTATGTGCCTGTATGTAAATGGTAAATATGTAAATGTAAATTATTATTTTCATGTCGTACAGTTTATTTATTTTTACGCTTTTTATGCTTTCTGTGTTATTTTTTTATTATTGTACGCATTCTGTGTGTGTGTGTGTTTTTTTGTTTTGTTTTGAGTATCATTGCAAATAAATGAATTTTCTTTCTTTCTTTCTGTCTTTCTTTCTTTCTTTCTTTCTTAAGGAGAGTGCTTTTGTAGAAACGTGTAAGCGCCATTTGCTTTAGTACGTTTTACGGTATAGTACGGTTCTAGAAGGACGAAGGACGGTCGACGAAGTGACACTCTACTGGAAGAAATATAAACGTTTACTCGAACGTCTAGTAATGTACTAATGCACTTCCCTCTCCAATTGTATTATAGCACTCCTAAACACTAAAATAATGTAAACCGGCCATAACAGTTCACAATGAAAACTTGTGACACTAACACAACAATGATGACATTGATATGTTTACTTAGCAACGCCATGGTTGAATTTAATAATTTTTATATTGATGCTGCTCGATAATACGAATTTTCCGCCCATATGTTGTCGACTCAGATCAACTATTTTTTTACGCTCTTTCATTTGGTGTGCATATCGTTCGAGTCTACCGTAGACCCGAACGAAATTATTAATATAGATTCACCAATTTTTTTTATGGACTTTATTTCAGTGATAATTTTATAGTTTTATATTTTTAATGCGTTGGTGATGATGATGATGATGTGACATCATCAGAGCATGATTAAAGAGATAGTCTTTGCCTACATACTAAAAAAAAGCAAATGTTATTTGTATTTTTGTTTTGTAAGGCAAAGGTTCATTCTCGTACTGTTTGCTGACTTCATAGAAAAGTCAAGGTCATGGCTCTTTATTGAATATCTTAAAAAATATAGACTTATTTACAAATCTTACAAATAGAAACAACATAGGCTGCATTGGCTGCATAGGCTGCGTTCAGTGCATGGATGGGTGACCGTTCTATGACTAACGCTAGTGGCATTTTTCCGAACGGTTCCGTGCTTCGCAAGACACGTTAAGCATTTGGTCCCGGCGGTCGTCGTTAAGCCAAGTTAGAGGCTTTAGGCCGGCTTGATAACTTCTGAGAGTAAGACAAGCCACTAGTCTAACAAGCCTCCACCAATCCGGACTTGGCCCCCGTGGTAGAGTATGACCTATACCTTCCTCGGGGAAGAGACCCGTGCCCCTCGGTGGGGAGATAATGGGTTGATGATGATGATGAATAGAAATTGTACTGAAAGCATAATTTTCGAAATGATTGAGATTTCCGTTCATGATCAAAAATGTAGCATGGCCAATTATTGCGCATTTTACAAATAACCCCGTATGGATACTTGAATCAGAATCAGAAATTTATTTCAACGTAAAGAATTTACATTCTGCTTGTTGAATGTCAATGTACATACAGTTATGTATAATGTTAGCCGCTGGCTTGGGGCCGTCTGTAGTGGAGAAAAAGGCAGCGAAAAAAAAAAACTCCACTCTGACCATCTTTTCTCAAATCAACTTAAAGCTAATACAAATAAAACTTACAAAACAATATCTTGGATGTGTTGAACACTAGACACATTTATCCTCTGATTAAATTTAATATTAAACTACTATTTAAAGCCATACGTCCTTGTCTTCTAAATAATCGTTGATTTTATAATAAGCTTTTTTGCAAAGAGTGTGCTTAACACAATTATTAAATCGCGTTGGAGGTAACTCTAATATATCTTGGGGTATCTTGTTGTAGAACCTTATACAGTGCATAAAGGAAGTATTAACTTTTGCAAGTCTAAATCGTGGAAATGACAATTTATGTTTATTACTAGTATTAACGTTATGGTGGCTACCAAGTGTTTCGAAGTCTTTAATATTTTTCCTAACGTACATAATATAAAATGTTAAAATGTTATGTTATACATGACCGCACTGGGAATCGAAGCTGGGTCGGTTCATTGTTCTGACCACTAGGCTACCACCGCTAATAAACAACGGGCTAAAGAGCTCGATCAGGAATTGAAAGAAAGAAAGAAAGAAAAAACTTTTGTTATACCAACAAGACACATCACAGGAACAAATTAAACGGACAAGTAAAATAATATAAGACAGCAGACAAAAAAAAATCTCGCTCATTTTAGGAATAGCACTGTATATATCTTAAGTATAGTCTATATACGGAGAGAGAGAGAGAGAGAGAGAGAGAGAGAGAGAGAGAGAGAGAGAGAGAGAGAGGAATGGAGAGGCTTAATCCCCACGCGTGCCCACCGTGGATTGGCGATATCATGAGCTGAAGTATGTAACATGAAAATACAGACGGATACCGAGAGGGTAACCCTGCCGAGATCCCAGCTCTCAATCGGTAATTGGCACCCACTATCCACACGCCATATCGATGATTTCATATCTGCTGACAATTTGAACCGCCTTACTGCCATCCGAATTTGACCCTTACCCTCTTAGTCTTAAGAGTTAATATGAGTGGTGTTTTAGCGAGTTAGTATAGGCTGTTATGCACTGCGGTGCTGTCAGTGGAACGCATATGTCAATCGTATGTCCATTACCTACATCTGCCGCGGAAGGGCGTCGAGAGCTTTGGACATAATAGAGCTTAGAATAGCCTTTTCACGCTAAGCTGGGAGAGGAATTTGATAGCTTCACT
Source organism: Yponomeuta plumbellus (assembly GCA_947310845.1). Taxonomy (NCBI): domain Eukaryota; kingdom Metazoa; phylum Arthropoda; class Insecta; order Lepidoptera; family Yponomeutidae; genus Yponomeuta; species Yponomeuta plumbellus. The sequence goes on from OX371203.1 coordinate 4,144,194, forward strand.
TTACTCCGAATAATTTTGCTATTGAAAGGAAGGGTGATGTACATATGGATTTTAAATCTTCTTTTGCTAATTATCGCGTTGTGTGGATGTTGTATTAGGTCTTTACCTATGAAATTGCCGTTTTGTATGAAAAAATTGAAACCAATTTTTTTCATGTATTTTTTATTGTATTAATCGAAGTAATCACCCATGCAATCAATGCATTTTTGCCAATGCAGTGGCAGTTTATTGATGCCCTTCTTAAAGAAATCAGCTAGACGGGAGGCAACAAATTCTTCAAAGGCATTTTGTACTGCCTCTCGGGTATTGAATTTTTTTCCCGCCAAGAAGATGTCGAAATTCTGAAAAAAGTAGTAGTCTGTAGGCGCAAGGTCTGGTGAGTAGGGTGGATGACGGAGAGATTCCAACCCCAGTTCTTGCGACTTGGAGACCGTCTGCTGTGCAGTATGAGGTCGCGCGTTGTCGTGCAGGAGCAGCGGAGACGAGCGATTGACCAATGCTGGTTGGAGATGTGCCAGCTTCTCCATCATTATGTTCAGTTTTTCACAGTACACATCTGCAGTAATGCTCACCCCGTTTGGTAAGAAGCTGTGATGAATCACACCGGCGCTAGACCACCAAATAGTGACCATCAATTTTCTAGGGGTGAGTTTTCGTTTAGGGCATTGTTTAGGTGTTGAACCAGGATTCAACCAACTTGCTGAGCACTTGCGATTATCAAACAGAATCCATTTTTCATCGCAAGTAACAATGCGATTCAAAATTCCTTCATTTGTGTATCTGTTGAGCAGTGCAAGGCATGTCTCGACGCGTACTTCGCGCTGGCGATCATTGAGTTTGTGGGGCACCCATTTGTCAAGCTTTTTTACCTTGCCAATTTGACACAAATGGACCAATATTTTTTTGTAGCTAATGTCGAAAGCTGCTGCTGATTCAGCCGTAGATTGTATATCATCAGCTTCCACAAGCGCCTTTAATTCGTCATTGTCGACCAAAGTCTTCGGACGACGTCGAGGTTCATTTTTCAGGTCGAAATTTCCAGAACGGAAGCGAGCAAACCAATAACAGGTGGTGTGTTGGCTTGTAGTGTTAACTCCGTAAACGTCGTTGATGTTGCGTGCCGCTTGTGCCGCGTTGCTGCTACAACGGTACTCATATTCCATAATTAGTCGAATTTTTTACGTATCCATGATGACGAAAAAGATTGAAATGCGATGAAAATGTAACACTAATCAATAAACAAATGACTACTTTTGGAAAAAGAATTCCATGTTCTTAAAATAAAATTAATTTGAAATTTGAATTCTTAGCCAAACAAAAATTATTTTGATTTGAAATGGCCAGTACTGCAGAACGGCAATTTCATAGGTAAAAGACCTATTATTAACATTTTACAAATTCCCCTTAAAATATACCTGTTGAACAAAACACGATATCTAAAGAAAATTTTTGTGATTTTTTTTTGTTAAATTAAAAATGGATTAATTTATTTAAAAAAAATCATAAAACTCTTTCAAACCCAACTTTCAGAGGTGTCTCGATTTTTCTGACGAGAATGTATTTTACTGATAAAGTTCATAACAAAATCGGTAAATTCACACATTCGTCACGGCTCCGTCAAAAAAAGAACAAAAAATACAAAAAACTGATCTGTTTAACAAGTAACTAACAAATATGTTCGAAACTAAAAAGTGCTTAATCTTGATAAGTAAGTAATTCAACCAAGATTCTAGCAGTTTATAAGTTGTGCTGAGGTAACTACTGAAAAATTCCATTGTTTTCGTTTTGTTTGCAATGGACACACCGAAGAAAAGCAATTATATTCTTGGTCTATTATTCTATTATATCAACCATTGCATCAACGGAAAGTGATGAATGATGATTCTTTATTTTATTACAGCAATTGTTTGTAGATATTATTTAGAAATGAAATCGTAGTCTCATAACAATGTTGAACTTTACCGGTGTCAAAGCTCTTTATTAATAATGACAATAATTTGAAGAAAGACGTAAATAAGGTATGTTTTCATATTGTGAAAACGTTACACGGCATTGAAATAAATCGCCTACGATAAAACAACATAGGACAAAAAAATCATTGTGAAAAAAGCTACATTGTGTAATCGCTCTTTATAACTAGAGATATTTTGTAGTAGTTTTGTTTTTGAGTTGAGTTTTTTTACTTAAAAGTTGTGGCGGATGTGCGATATTATTACACGTTAGAATTTTAAATTTATTTTATGAACTAACATAAACGTTGGTGGTTCTCAAGGCAAGGTTACATACTTGTCTTTGTTCTATTAGGGAAGTTATCTCTATCGCAAGCTCTCCGTCATCCCTCTACATAATGTTCCACCCGAGGGACACAAATTGATGCCTTTACACCTAATGGATTTAACTTCATCATCCTTCGTAGGTAGAACGTTTTGGACAGAAAGACCGTGTCCATAACGTTTTCATAATGAACATACATATAAACTCACGCCTGCATCCCAGAGGGGCAGGCAGAGACCAAGGACTGCCGCTTGCAATGATCCTGACAAATCATTTTCGCTTCATCGACATTCATTAGTCGTTGTGGGCACGCACCGGTTTTGGGTATTTTTTTTACCCAAGTACCACTGCTCTATTTGGTCAAAAATGTCAACATTAAAGGTGGTATTTTTGAGAATGTAGTATTTTCGTAGAAAGTAGTCATTATGGTAATGTTAACATTAAAGGTGCTATTTTTGAGAATGTAGTATTTTCGTAGAAAGTAGTCATTATGGTAATGTTAACATTAAAGGTGGTAGTCATTTTGGGAATATAGACTTTGTGTTCCTAAGCCGTATGTTCGGCTTGGGCATCCCTTGCCGGGCTTTCCATCCTTGTAATGAAGATGTCTTCGCGAAGAGTTCTATGATTTTCTTGCATTTTAAAGTAAAAGTAAAAAGTTTTTATTGCCACCAACAATAAATTAACATAGGTACATATTTTTACAATCTAATCTTGTGAATATCAGTCAATAGACCTTGACCGAAATGTTCATCACAGCCACCCGGGTTTTCCCCGTTTCACCTCCATCACCTATTCAGAGCAATTTGAAACAATCGCGCGGAACTTTTCGCAAGTCTTGTTAAAGTTCCCAACTGTTGCAATCACGTCGCAGGCGCCGGAAAGTTGGCAACTTTTATACTCCGTTCCAGGAGTCGAACTCCTAGGGAACCAAATACTCGCATCTCATTGGCCAATGCGCGCGGCTAGAGATAAGCGAAGATGGTCCCGTGGCAGTGGCTATTGAAGCCTTCATGCTCAATAGGTCCAATTCGAAAAATGTCCAGCAGACTCAAAACGTCCAAATCGCATAATGTCCATCTCTCAAAATGACCAAGTCGCAAAAAGTCCAATTCTCAAAAGGTCCAGTTCGCAAAATGTCCAGCCGACTCAAAACGTCCGAAATCGCATAATCTAAAAATGACCAAGTCCCAAAAAGTCCAATTCTCAAAAGGTCCAGTTCGCAAAATGTCCTCTGAATAACAATGTTGTAGGTATTGAAGGTTACGCGAATTAAACAATTTGATAACGAAACAAGGACGATTTTCAAAGCACAAAAAAGTATCTTCGGGCTATTTGGCGTATGTCACGGAAAGAGTCATGCAGGCCAATTATTTAAAAACATAGACTTTAAACTTTCTACGCTTTGTACATTTTTGATTTCAGTAAAGGACATCGCCCATTTTGGGCCTGATGTTACAAGGTTGAATTAAGTACCAAAAAACCTCAATTTTTTATGCGTAACTTAAAAAAAGCGGTATCACGAAAAGCAATAACCAAATGGAAATAGATACGATTTACTACGTAAAAGACACACACACACACACACACACACACACACACACACACACACACACACACACACACACACACACACACACACACACACACACACACACACACACACACACACACACACACACACACACACACACACACGTTTCAAACGCCATAGCTGCTACATGTCAATTAATATCTAATAAACTACCTAAAACCATAAGTACTCTACTAGGAAAACAGTTTATCTCAACTCTATATGCCTTCTAATGGCGGTAATTAGCATAACGATAGTTAAACAATGGCCGCCTGCCCGCTGCGGGCGTTTGATTAGATTAGATTAGATTAGAACTCTTTATTGTACACACCAGAAAACAAACAAGTACATTGTAAGACTTATAGATCTAAGTTTTGCCGTATACAATTGGCCAAGCGAAGGGCTAAAAATGGTTCGTCCAAAAGCCTGTGTACATTATTATTAATACATATTTGTATATGCCAGCTGCGCTGGTGCGTCACGCCTGTGCTACATGATAATTAATTATTATCATTAATATGAATGTACCGTTTTTCTGACAAATAAATCTAATATTTTGTTTTTAAAACTCGATACGTGGAATGGATAGTAGCGACCGCCATTACGTTGCGCGCTGCGTATTGCGCGGATAGCTGTGCGCTGTGGGTTACGGCTTCGGCTGCGGTCTTGGGCTCGCTTTTGGAACACCAGGGTATCGATCCTGTTAGTGCATTATACTACGATGATAGATACATGGTCGGGCCACGCGACGTGTTTTTTCATACCATTGATGCCCAGGTTGTTTCATATGCGTGCGCTCATAGAATTGAAGCGACAATGAAACTAAATCGCCATGTTCATGCAGTTGTCATTTTATTACAAGGGAATAATAGAATCGACGCCCTGGATTGAAGTAGCGGTAATCATTTAAGTAGGTACCATACCTCGTCGCCAATGAAGTGAATGAAAGAGTTATTAGTTATTAGAGTTACCACCGACACGGCTTAAGAAATGTGCTAAGCATCATCATCAACCCATTATGTCCCCACCGAGGGGCACGGGTCTCTTCCCTGAGGAAGGTAGGTATAGGCCATACTCCAGCACGGGGGCCAAGTCCGGATTGGTGAAGATAGATAGATGTACTTATTTGCCGGATATTATTTGGCAGTAAGATCAAATAAGCATTTTCGTTACTGGACGTTTAATTTAAATAGTTGAGACGTGGGCGAAATTACATTCTCTGACACAGACAGGTATTTCCCTCGGGGCGAAACAATGTAAATAAAAATTTAATAAAAGCGAGGGATATTTTTTAAGAAACATTACAATTAATTCACGCTAAGTTTCTACAGAAACGGAAGCAACTATGTCGGTACTCATGTAGGTCTTTTACATAGTAGTAGATATCTATCTTCTATATAAATAAAATTCAAAGTCCTGACTGACTGACTCACTCACTCATCAACGCCCAGCCCAAGCCGTTGACCTAGGAAGCTGAAATTTTGCACAGAGGGTATATATATGTAGGCAAGGAATAAGACCGGATTTTATTAAATCCAATTCCTAAGATGGCGAAAAGGGTTGCCAAAGTTTGTATGCGAGGTATAAACAATGTTGTCTATTGTCTATTTTCTTGAAACTTAAAATAAATACTGTTCAACACAATTGATTGAATACGTGTTTCGCCGTTTTTATAAATGTAACCCTTAAGGGAGTGCACAGGGTTGCAAAATTTTGAACCAAAGTCCACGCGGACGGAGTCGCGGGCGAAAGCTAGTAGTAGATAACCTCTATAGCAACAGTGCTAATGACTTTGAACTCATTTACAATATTTGAAGGCGGGGATTTTAAACATGGTGGTAATTTATTAATAATTAAAAATTTTCTTTTGTACCCGAAATCACTTTACTTAAGCATACACCAAGAATATCAGGACGAGATGTAATTAAAATAAATAAATAAAATAAAAATAACCTTTATTCCCTACTTAGGTGCACAATAATTTTGGTTAGTTAATTCATAAAATTGTTTTTTTTTACATTTTATTATTTACATATTTAGAATTTTATTTCACAAATTGTTATAATTAATTTAGTTTGGGGGTACTCATAGCTGGGTTTAGGCCTCCTCTTTCTACGTAAATTATCTTATGATCAGCGTCGGACACCGCAATTGTTTTTTTAATTTTTCACGTAGACGACAGACTCTTACGCATATTAGAAAACATATCAGAAAACATTTTTCAACATATTAGAAAACATTTTTCAACGCTACGGTATTTGCAAACACTTCAAATCAGGATATACAGTTTACAGCCAAAGATCGTTAATGATGACGAATATTTACAAATATGTATGGTATACTAGTACCTACTCGTACTGATGAATCATGAATAATACTGTTTTTCGTCATAAAAATAAACATTTCCTCAAAATACGTTTAACGAATTCAAAGTCACCCTGTAGTAACTAAGCAGGGCACTTCTTGCAAAATACATTGGAATTTAACAATCCACGGTATTGAAACCACCGAAGCCAGTATCGAAATATAGTTTTTTTATTCGCTTGGGAATAAAAAAATACAAGGTACTTCCCGTGACCTTGTCATGTACTAAAAATACAGGGAAGAATCTGTATTTCTAGTACAAGATGAAAAACCATACATTCTTAATTAAATAAGTGATAAGAGTCAATTGCTTACCACGGGCACATTTTCGAGTAAACACGATAATGGCGGAATCCATTTACTTGTCTTGCCCCATCACTTTAGGAATTCCAAATACCCAAAGGTATTTTCTCCATCGCACGTAGGTACACCTGTTAAACAATTCCGAAAGTAATTAAATCCACCAAGACGGGATGCGATGTACAGTCGACTCGAACTCGGTTAACAAACTCGCTCGTAACGCAACAGATCACGCAAGTAAAGGACGATAGGGTGTCGACTGTACAGGCGCCGAAGTTACGCCTTTTATGTCCAAAACTCTTAAGGCCAGGTTCTCCGGGCGCACGGTTCCTGTTGGAGTGATTACACTGCGCGTGGTCATAGTTGGTGGTAAAGTACGCATAGGTATTTCTGAAGCCACCGGAATGATCTTCTAATTAAAACAATTTTTACGACCAATGTCGCTTCATCATTTAATGATAATGGTTTTGGTACAATATTATTATTCAAAACTTTATAGTATAGCTGAAATAAAACTGTATTTACTTCTAATTTAGACTTATGTTCGCGATTCTTTCTGATGCAGTAGGTAAAATTACCTTAGGTGAGAAATTGGCTTTTTATTTGTTTTTAGTCGTTTTTCGTATTTAAAAACTGCATTTTAGACAGTTGCGTTTTGATCTTGTTTTTAAAAATAAAAATTCAAAACCATTGCTATGGTGAGCCGATCGGCCCACCAGAAATTATACAGGTTAAAAACCTTTTTTAGGGTCACCGTTCGAGATCCTCGCCTTAAAGCACCTGTTATAAAATATTCCAATAGTTAGACTTAATATATCTGTCACCTGAGGGAACCGAAGTTTCTTTCGTCTAATTTCGTATCAAATTTACTAACTTTAGCTTTACCGTCGTTGAGCTAATAACAAGTAGTAAAGTTTTCCTCATACAGATAACGTGGTTATTTTCAGTATGCCTAACCCTCGTTCGATACGCGAGTTCAATGTTATTATATTGCGCTACGTCCGGTTTCTGAATTGAGAATTTCAATAAGTAAATAGTTAAGTAACGTTCTGTCACGCTCTTTTCTAAGAAATTTGACGTGACAGCACTACAGTTAAGTAGTTACCTAATTAGCGAAATTCTCATTCAGAAATTGGCCCTCAGAGCCGATTTCTGCACTGAGAATTTACACTAAGTAAATACTTAAATAACGTTCTGTGACGCGCTTTTCTGAGAATTGACGAGACAGCACTACAGTTAGTCAGGTAATTAGCGAAATTCTCAATTGAGAACCAGCCCTTAGTTAATGTAAAGCGAATCAAAATTGAAGCACTTGAGTGGAGAAGACCACGAGCTTTTGCAATCGCAGCGTGGAACGCCCGAGGATTGCCGAGGACAGAAAGAATATTGAGGTGCATCAGTTGCATGAACGCGCCGTTTTCATTTCATTGCCGCTTCAAGTCAACGCGAGCACCAACTCTAGGCGTTGGGGGTCCATTAGACGGTCATGCAAGCGTCAGTCAATTCTATCAATCATGAATTACGTTTGATTCACCAACAATCAAACGTAATTCATGATTGATGGAATTGACTGACGCTTGCATGACCGTCTAATGGACCCCTCAATGGGATTAAAAAACACGTCACGTGACCCGACCATGTAACTATAAAATTTAACTGAGCCGATCACATGTAAACTCTGCGCATCCACCATGAACTCCAACATTCCTGCATCGCGCAATCAAAGTTTTACACATGACATAACATACCTACAAACTCCGAACGAACGACAGTTGGATCGGCCGTCCCCGAGCACGGGGCGCTTATGCACTGCAAGGAATTTTACTATCCGGTAGTCGGAGTTTTAACGGTCCCATGTGGGATGAAAAAAGTAGACGATTGGCTTGTGCACTTGTCCGTCATTACTCGGATGCCGATGCCGGTGCGCGCTGTTAAAGGTAGATAGATCTCTTTGATTGAAATAAACACGTAATTACGCTAAACTAGTAATAGGAACGATGATTTTCTTGGAACGTCGGCAGTTGCTTGCTTTATTACTCGACGTGCGAAGACATAGAAGACAAAAATAATTTTGTGTCTATCCCCCGGCCCGGTGAAGAGTAAAGCTGATTCCCACGGTGCGTGATTCTGCCGACGGCCGACGCCGGCCGACGACCACGGACAGCCATGCCCCACGCACGCTACGACGTCTGTTCTACCGCGAACCGAGACCCTTTCCACGGTGTGTCGTGCGGGCTGGTCCGCGTCCGTCCGCGATATCGCGGACCGTGGGAAGCCGACTTAAAATGTCGGACGGCAAAATTACGTGTAGTGCACAAACTATCATATGAATTTATGGCGTGGCACATCGGACCGTAAAAATCGGACTACCGGACAGTAAAATTCCTTGCAGTGCACAAGCGCCTGGCGGGAAATTTCCCCTTATAGTGGAAGAGCACGATGTTCCGCTATTCCCTATAGAAGTATAATTCACTAATAGGATCGAAGCCCACACCTGGTACTGTTAGACCAATGAAGCAGTCGCTTTACCCTCTAATTCACAGTCGCACAGTGGGGCAGGAGACCCTCAAACCTGCCATCAAATAAGCTGAACCTGTTAGACCGTCTAAAGTGTATTGAATGTTTTCGTAGATAACTTAACTCTATAAAAAAACCGGTCAAGTGCAAGTCGGACACGCGCACGAAGGGTTCCGTACAGTTATATATAAAAAAGGTAAAAATATTCAGTCAGTTGAAAACGGCACCATATTCTCAGGACCTCGCCCATTTGGATCCGCGATACCTCTCGGAATGGAAGTGAATAGACACCAAACACCGAGGCTACTTAGGCAGAGAGCTGTGGGAATAGAACTATCTCCCCTGCGGACCCACTCAGCCTGTCTGTGGTACGAATGGTGAGACGCGCTCGGCCGCCAGATAAGACAGTCGTTGACAATATCAGGAATAGGTAGGGCAGTTTTGCAGATTGATAGATAGATAGATAGAATATTCTTTATTGTATGTACACCAGGAATTTCACAACAGTCTTGTTTAATTTGAAATTCGAAATTTATTTGTCACAGAAAGTTCAACAATTTTATTGTAATGTAATTTTATTAATTTATATTTAATTGTAATTTTATTTTATTGCAATGCATTTACTGTGAACAGTAGAAACTAATGGATTTTACTGTGTAGGTCAGGAAATTTTATTATTTAAATACAATTTATTTATATTTAATTACATAATTGCTTTAAGCAATAAGACCGCCAATTGTAGTGTATCTTTGCTTATGTTTTGTTTGTGTTTTCCTGGTACAATAAAGAATATTCTTATCTTATCCCATAGTCATAGGATTAGAACGATGGTGTCTGTATAGTACAAGTTATAAAAGTGTTTCACAGGCAGCGCAATAAAATAATTAAATTCAGCGCCAAAATTAAACTATTTTATTACATTGCTTGAGTATTTTACTATAATGGATGCTAGTTACACGTTACTACATGACATTGTATCAGTTTAATAGAGTAATATACTCACTATGTTTGCCTTCACCGTTTTTAGTAGCTATAATTGTTTGAATTACCGTTTGCACTGACTGAAAATCAGCACTGAAGGCTGATTGCCTCAGCAGAACGCTGAGCCAACTGTCATTTGCGGAAATAGCCAGTCTTTGGTCTTGGATGTCGCTGTTTCTAGTTCCCACCACACAGGGTATCCTAGGGGTCAGAAACAATGTATGTGTCTGTGTTATGTATGTTTTATGTATAAAGACACTGGCTTCATCTAAATTATTTTTTGTCTGTTTCTTGTTACATTTTCTTTCTGTTGTTATAATTATATTACTTTATCTGTTTATTTTTTTCGGTGATGTGTCTTGTGGCTGTAATATGGGTCTTTTCTTACTTTTTCTTTCAATAACACTCATTAAGGTGGTTGACCCTAAATGCGCTACCTATTCCCATCGACGGCCAACATCAGCGACGACGCCTTTGTTATGACTCCAACAAAAGGTGTCTCTCTATGACTTACGACCAATTTAACTTACGTGCGGTTGCTAAGCCATAATGTCCCTTATCCCGACGGGGGAAGGGCTGAAGGACCAGGATGGGAGGTGCTAGTCAAAGTGGCTCTATATCTAGGCATCTAATGTCAGTAGTAGTTTATCTTACGTGATGTGCTGGCCGATGTTATTTTTCACTCGAGGTATTCATTAGACTTGGGTAACTCGGGAATATATTATATGGCACACATATCGGGGAACCTAAATTCTGTCTATTATATCCGAGAGATATCAACAATATCTTAATATCTCACTCTACATGAAATTCTCTGCGCTAAATTGGCTGCAGGTGTTTTATGGCTATAAAATGACCCAGAATGCAGAATGTCTGTTTTAACTCGCTGGCTCGGCGGCTGCCAAATTTGGTAGTGGGCACTCGGAAGCGAAATTAAACCTTATATTCATTAATCGTCGTTCTAAAGTCCCTTGTGTCAAGACAACTTATCATTTGCAAAGTTCAGCCAAAGGGTTAAAAATAGACTCAATAATATGAAAACAAAAAACAATCAAGTGCAGTGATAAGATATATGCCCATCAGCTCTAAGCTGCTGGAGTTTCAAATAATATATATACAAACATGAGCTCACGCCTATATCCCAATGGGGTAGGCAGAGACCAGGGACTGCCACCTGCCACGACCCTGAAAAAACTTTCGGTTCAGACATTAAGTCGTTGCATGCATACACGCCGATATCGGTTTATTATCAAATAATATTAATGCCGTATCTTAGTATACAGGGCGGTAGGACAATTCAAAACCCAGTAAATGCACTGAGACATTTTACCGGAGAGCCAATAAACGAGTTAGTCACTTCGAGAGCTTGCTTTACTAAGAATATGAGTACTGAATATATTAGATTTAGAAACTTGGATCAAGGGACACCCCCAAGTTTTTAAAATAGTTTTTGGCCTGGCTCGGTTCTTGAAATGGTACTATACCCTAGCTAATTTTTCAACATTCAAAATCATACCCATTCTAAGTTCTTTCTAGACCTTTTGAAAATGCAGATCGATGCTTTGTGATCTAGTTAGCTGCAAAATGCAAAAACCCGTTTTTTCTTCGACGTGTCACTTGCTAGGTTTTGAATTTGTCCAGCCAAAACGTGTTAAGAACTTTGAAGAGAACGGCCATCAACGGAGAGATGTACTGCGTTGTATGCGCCCGAATCTTTTAAACGAAGAGCGGATGTTCCATACACCTCGCCGCACGCTGACGACGCTGGTAGCCGCTACAAGCTACAAATGAAATGTATGAAAACTACAGGAAACATGCCGGAGGCAGCGATCTGTGTTTGGGGCGTGTGTGTGGCAACCCTAAAAGCTGTCGAATATATTCGACATCGAAGTTTCAGTTTTCATCTTCCACACAATTTATGTCAAAAATAAACTCCATTATCTTCCTCGTGAAGGAAAGGGAAGAAAACTGTATTATGTCGTTCGATAGCGGTTAGTAACCTCTCCGTAAGTAGGATTATTTATAGATGGAGTGGTGTGATCGTCATTATTTAGGAAATTGATTTGCTAAGCAGAGCTCCTTTTGGAGTAAATTAGATTGGTTTTAGATTGGGGAGATGGAAACTCGAAGAAAATCAAAGACCCTCATTTCTACATCTACATGCCTATTAGACCTATGAAGATTTTGGAATTGGATTGCAGAAACAAGCTAGCAAGAAACGCTACGTGATAAAAAAATAAACAATTAGTTAAGTAAATCAATTACAACAGAGAATAAAAAAAAAAACAATAAAGAATATTCTATCTTTTTACACATTTAATCCGGATCCGGTGTTGTAAAAAAATATTCTATGTATGAATCTATTGATAGATTCATACATAGAATATTTTTTTACAATTAATGAAAAAATGTTAAAAATTTAAAAGCGAGAGGAATCTCAGAGAAGTGCAAAAGGCACATCAAACCACCGTCTAACTGGTATTTTCTAGCTGCTCCAAGTTTCGAGCATCGAATGTTCAGTGCTGTTATTTGAGATAATAATTTAATTTTGTGTGAAGGCCGAAACCGGGGTTGATTGAATCAGGATTGGTATTTATTATCAATATCTTTGGCAAACTCACAACAGAATCAACAACACGAAGAGGGGCAGCCCCCTTTGTTTAAATAATAAAATATAGAAACAACAGCGAAGGGTTCGGTCGTAAAGTCAACTGTTTAAGCGGTACTTTATTTAGGCAACGCTCGCCTAATCCCGGTTTATTCGGCGCCAGAAGAGCACAGAAAGTTACAGAAGTCCCAATGATCTTTTTAAATATTCCTTTTTGGCAAACAATACTTATTGGAATATTACATTGTAAAGAAGGGCAGGAACTCAAACGACAAAGTTAATCAAATAGAAATTTATTTGGGCAGAGCTTCGCCCTATTAAATAATTACAACAGGAAAAGTGCCGATCCAACATTTGCAACGGCTTAAATAGGCAGGCGTTGTTTCTCCCACCCTCGCAACCGGCCGGTGCGAGCGAGGTGGGGCAAACGGGCGGCGCGCGGCGCGCGGCGCGGCGTGGCGCGAGGCGGTGACGTATGCTGACGTCACGGCTACTCTGGCTTGGCTATGGCTGGCTTGGCTATGGCTGGCTTGGCTATGGCTGGCTTGGCTATGGCTGGCTTGACATGGCACTGGACTGGGCTGAGCGTTACAACATTTAAAAAAATATTAACTTTATTCCAGATACAGTAGCTTAGAATGTGGTACAGGTTAGTTATTCATTGCAATCAAATTCTATATACATTGGATTATAGATGAAGTAATACCCACTAGCTACAGTTACTATTACAAATGATTAATTTGACTAATAAGTCAATAATAATAGTAAGACTAATATTTATTGTACACAGACATAAAATAGTAAAAAATATGTATGTAAAAATATATATGCAATGACAAATGAATGTTAGTGACGCGAAAGAGATCGCGTCGTCAGGATCGTGAAGATCGTGTCCCTACGGACTTCAGGCGTGAATTTATGTACGTATGTTTAGAAAGAAAGAAAGAAAGAAAGAAGGATTTCATTAGAATGGTGGGATGTGTGTATGGATATGGATATGTGTTTTATGTTTCTGGTAGGATTATCTATATCTGTACTAATAATATTATAAAACATTATTTTTAAATTTTGAGGAAAATGAATAAGTGACATTACTCTAAAAAGATTGACATTTCATTAATTATTTTGTGACAAAATTCAATTTTATGTGAATATTATTATTATTTTGATCGAATTAATTTATTGACATATGAGTCATATAGAAGCATAGTCAGCAACATCCACTTTAACTGAAAAGCATAATAAGATATTTTTACTTACAATTATAATGTAGTAGCTTCTAATTAATATGAGTTATATACAGTAATGTAAAATTAATGTACTAAAAATACCTGTATTAAAAAGTCCTGAAAGAAGTCTGATTGTTCCGTAAAATAGCTAATACTTTTGGATGTGAAAAAAGTGGATGTTGCTGACTATGCATCTATATGACTCATATGAATGAATTGTAGTTTAAATTTTGTTTTTGAATTAATTTTAATTTTATATTACATCTAGAGTAAATTGTTCATATGTATAGAATTTTGACATATATTTTTTTTTTAATTTCATATTTTTTCACCATTAGAAATCTAAATTGTTGGTCAGTAACAAAGGCTTCTTGGATTTTGATTTTTGGATTGGATTTTGTATTGGATTTTCAAAAAGTTTCGGGTCAGTACGAAATCTCGAATAATATAACCAAAGGTGTAAAAAAATACTGCTCCGAGAATTTTCCAAGGAACTAATAAAGCTATTTCCTCAGAAACGTTTTTGCCACCCGTGCGAAGCCGGGGCGGGTCGCTAGTTATTAAATATAAATATTTATATCAATGTTCTTATTTGCATCGATTACCCGACTCATTTTTCCTTCAGCAACTCCATCGCCGGGTGACTGAAAGAAATTGCTTTAAGCAACAAAGCCGCAAATTGAACTGTATCCTTGTAAATGATTTGTCTGTTTTTTGTAAACAACGACTATACGTCTCACTTTTCCTTCAACAACTCTCCATCGACAGGTGTCTGGAAGAAATTGCTTTAAACAATAAGGCCGCGAATCGTACTGTATCTTTGTAAATGTTTTTCCTGGTACTATAAAGAATATTTTTATCTCATTTTCGAAACTCAGCAGCGGTTAGAGTCGGGCCTTCTGGCAATATCACATGGTGTCTGACGACAGGCGGGCTCGTAAACAGCCTGATTATGTGGATTGTTTTGACGCGTCGTAGTGGTCTGGTCTCTTGATGCTGCTTAATTTATAGTGGGCACTGAGTAAACAATTAGTTGCACGAATTACTGGAATTTAGGCGCTTTCGGGCGCTGCACTTCACACATGTCGAATTAATCTTACGCTAAAATGAGTGTTGAAATTATAAGACCGCCTATTGTCCTATGTTATTGTCAAATCTCACTAGAAACCTGGGCCTCAATTCTGTTAGTGCATTATAGTTCGATGACATATACATGGTCAGGTCATGTGACGTGTTTTTTCATACCATTGACGCCTAGATTGCTTGATTTAAATGCTAAAAAGCTAAACCTCCATATTCAAGCAGTTGTCATTGTACTACAATGCTTTAACAGAATCTAGACCCACATTATATACAACAAAAGAAAAGCCCAAAATATGTGCAAATGTGCAAGAAAAATAGCGAAAATATGCACAAAAATCCATAAAAACACGACATGGAGCATGAAGTGATAAAATAGTTGTGTTTTAGTTTAAAAAACATTATTTCACAGACCTCTTGTTTCTTGGTTCTTATAACAAGTTGTCAAAGTGCATATAGAAAAATAATTTAACGGCTGGTTACGGCAACTGAGGGATAATCAATCATATCCAACAAACTAACGGCAAAAAACGGCGACACTTGTTAAAATAAAAATGTAAAGGTAAAGGCTAAAAAAAACCGGCTATAAATCAGAAAATATAGTCTTTCATGAAATCTCAATAAAATAGCAAGGCCTTAGGGCGGCTTGAAAACTTCTGTCCAGCCTCCACCAATCCGAACTAGGCCCCGTGGTGGAGTATGGCCTATAACTTCCTCAGGGAAGAGACCCGTGCCCCTCGGTGGGGACATAATGGGTTGATGATGCAAGTATTTCGTAGACAAATTGTGTTCACAATCTTTTAATACCTATCTTTTTGTGACTGGCAAAGGCAGTGGCGTAACTATACCATCTGGGGCCCGTGGCAAATTCTTCAGTAAAAATCGTCACGTTGTAATGAGTTTCATTTTAATAGACCACTTAAGTAGTAACCCAACACTACTAACAATTTTATTTTCAAGAGCATGGGTTTATACATTTACATTCACTTACATTCACCAGCCTTTAAACTTTTAGTCGTCTCACTTTAACCTCCTCAGTCTCGACCTTGAAAATAACAATAGTTTTCTATTGTTATTTTGTCGACACGGGCCTGAGGAGGTTAATGAATTTTAAGCAGAACTTAAAAAAAAATACTTCTCAAATAAAATAAAAAACACAGATACAACGTTGAAAAAATTTGTCTGAGCTCGCGGCCTCTTAGGCCGGGGCCCCCTTGGGTCGGGGGCCCGTGGCATTTGGCCAGCCCCGCCACCCTATAGTTACGCCACTGGGCAAAGGACCATTCTACGTCCACTGAGGTATCTGGGTTGAATCGAATTAAAATTTGGTAACATAAAAGAGTTTTGAAACAAAATTTTCTTTCATTTTGCATATGAACATCATCGACGAATTTACGAGACAGATTTTCTTTGTACTTTCCTTGTTTCTCAAAAATGTCGATCGAATGATCGATCGATGTAGCGTAAACAAGCATGAATTCGAAATATTTGCTAAAATATGCAACAACCGCTAAAATGGGCCTGAATATGCAAAAGCATATGCAAATGCATAATCCGTTCTGACGACCTCTGTGGCGTAGTGGTTAGCGCATCTGCTTACCGAGAGGTCCCGGGTTCGATCCCCGGCTGGACAAAAAAAAACTCCAGAGTGCGTATACTGAGTTTTGTCATTCACTTTCGATAGCGAGAGCGTTTGCAATTTGCATAGGAGTGACAAAGCGCGCCATCTAGTTGTCTCTTTGTCACTCCTATGTAAATCGCAAACGCTCTCACTATCGAGAGTGAACGAAAAAACTCAGTATACGCACTCAGGTCTTGGATGTTTACATGTTTGTGACGTCGCTGTTTCTGGTTGCCACGACACAGGGTATCCTAGTGTGGGGCCAGAAGCAATGTATGTGCCTGTATGTAAAAAAAATAAAAAATATGTTACGTTCTCTAGCAAATACATACATTATTATTATTATTATTATTTGTAGACGGGCAGGCAGTTGGAACAACTGATAATTGCCCGCATCCAGTTTCACTTGCTTATTTTTTTCTTTTGGTCAGTGATGTGTTTGTCCAGTAAGTTCTTGAATTTGTTGACGTTTGGTGCTGAAACCACTTCTTGTGGTAATTTGTTCCATCCATTCACTACTCTGTTAGAGAAAAAGTGTCTGTGAGGATTGTTGTTGGAGAAACAAGTTTGTAGTTTAAGGTGGTGTCCTCTCAAGCGGGTGTTGTTGTCTCTTCGAAGAATTTGTTTATCAAAATCCTGTAGGTCGTAGTGTCCATTTAGAATTTTGTAGGTTTCGATTAAATCACCACGCTCTCTACGCTCCCTTAAAGAAGTAAGCCTCAGCGCTTCCAGCCTTTCTTCGTATGATCGGTTTTTTAGCTGTCTTGGAATTTTAGTAAAGCTGCGCTGAACTTTTTCCAGAATGTCAATGTCTTTAATGAAATATGGGCTCCAGACTTGGAAGGCATACTCAAGTAGGGGTCGTATGTAAGTTTTATAAATGGTTAACATCATTTCTGGGGTTAGTACTCCAAAAGCTTTTCTGATTAAATAGATAAAACTCTTTGCTTTTTTTATTATGGTTGTTATGTGTTGCTCCCATTTTAAGTTTTTAGAGATAATTACTCCCAGGTCCTTTTGTTCATTAGCTGCGTGAAACTCAACATTGTTTAAAGTATATGTTAAGTGAGGATTGTTGTTTCCTATATGCAGTACTGTACATTTTTCGCCATTTAAACTTATGAGCCATTCTTTTGACCATTTAGCAATTTTGTTCAAGTCTTCTTGGAGGCGATCGTAGTTCACTAATGGATCAGCAAATATTTTAGTGTCATCCGCGAAGATACTAACGTTGTTACTTAGTTCGTCAGGTAGGTCAAATGTGTATATGATGTACAGAATAGGGCCCAATACGGATCTTGCGGCACTCCGCTGTGAATCTCCCTGTGACTAGAAAGAACATCACCCACTCTTACTTGGAAAGTTCTATTCCGCAAGAAACTCTCGATCCAATTCAATAACCTTCCCCGTATACCAATAAATTCCAACTTATGTAGAAGTCTTGTTGTTGGGACTTTGTCGAAGGCTTTTTCATAGTCGAGATATATCACATCAGTGGGTTTTCTTTCATTGAAACTGTCTGTCCAATATGAGAGGCACGAGAGCAAGTTTTAAATTGTAGATCGATGCGGACAAAAACCATGTTGTTGATCGCTGATGATTCTGTGCTTGGTTAAGAATTTCCTTATGTGATAGACAATAACTTTCTCCATGACCTTACACACAATACTTGTAAGACTTATTGGTCTATAGTTAGACATTAGGTTAGAACTATTGTACATAAAAGAGAAATAAATACATCAGAAGGCTTACCTAATAATATCTAAGTAAAAAAATCCCGACAAATTGTATTCCGGCAATACAATAGGCTAGTTTCCCAAAAAAATGTGATTAGTCCGTCTTTTAGATTATTCACAAATAAGGGACACGTATTTTTTTATTTGTAAATTAGACCAAAAATGACAAAGATATAGCCCATTAAAGTTACGTGTGACGTCACGCCGTGCTGCATTTTGTAGCACTGAGTGACGTCACACGTAACTTCAATGGGCTATATCTTTGTTATTTTTTGTTTAGTCGAAAAAAGAAAAAATACGTGTCCAATATTTTTTTATAATCTAAAATCCGGACTAAATAGAATTAAATTATTTTGACCCTGGAAACTACCCTATTGTCGGTCCTTTCGCTCGCTCAGCTCGCGTGCTGTCTGACATCTTTATAATTTACTGGAGCTTGGCTGAATGATCGTGAAAATGTTCGCCGCTATGACGCAATTTAATCGCAAGTTATTGTACCGTGGTATAATGTACTTTTTATTGTATGATGGGGATTTATCTTTTAACAATTTATCATCATTCCGTCCGTCCCTTGGTATTCTTCTGCAAATGTAGGACAATGTCTAGAGTCCTTAAGCAATTAATGGTGATATGAAAAAATAAAAAAAATCTTTATTTGACTTGACGACCTCTGTGGCGTAACGGTTAGCCCATCTGCTTACCGTGCGAGAGGTTCCGGGTTCTATCCCCGGCTGGGGAGAAAAAAAAACTCCAGGTCTTGAATGTTTACATGTTTGTGATGTCGCTGTTTCTGGTTTCCACGACACAGGGTATCCTAGTGTAGGGCCACAAGCAATGTATGTGCCTGTATGTTATGTTTATATTTGACCGCCATATAAAATCTAACTTTGCTTATAATATGTTCAGGAGCACTAGCTCGTCACTAGATAGTCACTAGACTAACCTAGTCACTAAACAGATGCCTATATATTTATCTATATATTATAAGTTAGTCACTAGCTCCTGAATAATATACTGAGCGAATAATAAAACCGTTTCCACCCAAAGTCTCGAGCAACAGCCACGAAAGAATAGAGATGAATTGTTCTCTGACATTATTCTCTTACAAAATAAGTAGCTGAACATTTCCCCCTTAAAATATTCTTGTTTATCTATAATAACGAAGTACCCAAGTGCTTTGCCAAGGCCACAAGCCCAGAACGGAGCCATGCACTCACATAAAATCCGAAACCTCAGGGTTTATATCAAAATTTAATCAAGACAATATTACAAAGGAGATTTTCCCCTTGTTTTGTATTTAATTTCTCGTTAAACTCCTACCGCTTTACGGTGTTAATACTCTGCATCCTGTCAACATGAGCCTCTATTTTGCGAGCGACAAATGACAAGGATTCGCGGCGTCCTGTGCTAGTGCGTAGCGTAATACGATATCGGTGTAGCGCAAGCCTTTGATAGAGATAAAGATAATATTTATTTTAGGCAGGTACACGAGCGGTGTAAGGTTTCGTTGTACCGGGCAGGGTCCGAAGTACACTTAATGCATACTTAGTCATTCAAAACAGTGAAAATATCATGGCGAAAAGTGTTTTTGACACGTTCACTAAAAGATCTTATTGCGATTGTACTAAAAAAAAACCTTAATTAAATACCTTTTGATTGGTTAGTAGACAGTAGTACAAACAGTTTCAATAAAATGCTATCTCGTTGCTATGACCATTTTATTCTAGTGAACGACAGATATTGTGCATTACATAGGAGACATTAGAAACATTTTTTTTGTCGCAATTCATCATTATCATCATCACTGATGAGAGCTTGTACACGTTGACGTCTAAATTTTAATAAAAATGTGATTAAATTTTAAAATATTTTTTCAAATATTTTTACGAATAACATGATAAAACACGGCATACAATTTTTACTAGCTGTAAATAAAAAAAGAGGAATATCTTTAGCTAGATCATAGTATAGTATACCTGTTGTGGTTTTCAGAATGATCTTCAGCGGATACAGTGTACAGGTACCAAAGCGCGGGATCTGTTGCTCGCTCCACGTTAATTTTGAAACTTCATTTTCTTATTCAATTTGGTTCTTGCCAAGGATTTAATACACCGTGTACTTTTTTCACGGCAGACGGGTTTTACCTAATTTGCCTTTCAGCCTATCTAACGATATTCACCAAAATGGACTTATTTTTAATGCTTATTTTCTTGTTCTATTTATTACTCTAGATGGATTAAATCGGGGTCAGCAATTGAAAAGAATCAAAAGAAAAAAAGTCCGTGTGTCAAGATCTTTTATTGCGGGAACGACGAAACGTGAAACGTCTTCACGAAACGACATTCGAAAAGATGCAAAGTTTACCGTCCCTTGAAACTCACCCACCAAATAAATACAAAAAGAATCATAAAAACCTTAAAGATTTTTATACACTACATTTTATTAAAACAAGCACTGCAGTGTTTGTACAATAGTAATTTATCATGAACATCTGACTGGGATTCCCAGCGCGATGAAATTCGTCGAGGATGCGTTCAAAAATAATGCTTTTAAGTAATTAGTGTTGGAGGACAAAATAAGGTAAGAGTTTTCTTTATTGCACACCAGAAAAAACAAAAAAAAGACACAAAAAATGTACAAAAATTTTTTTTATCATTACAAAGGTAAGTTAAAGAATTCAAATGTAAGTACTATCCGATACGGACAATAGTATAATAATAGGTACTCAGTATAACATAACATAGCATAAAGGCACATACATTACTTCTGTCCCCACACTAGGATACCCTGTGTCGTGGGAACCAGAAACAGCTACCTCACAAACATGTAAACATCCAAACCTGGTGTTTTTTGTCTCCAGCTGGGATTCGAGCCCGGGACCTCTCGTATGGCCGATGCGGTGCGATGCGCCACAGACAATTATAGTACAGAATGCAATCCTGCCTATGAGTTCGACTCCTGGAACGGAGTATAGACTGTATTGTTAGACCCAGATGTACGCCTGGGTTTTTCATTATTACTCCTAAGCAAAATCGGCTTGGAAGAGCGAATGAACCTTTGATCGCTCAGGAGGGCCGTAAAATACTGAAGAGGCTTTGAATATTTGAACACGACTCGGCCAATCCGAGGCCGACGTGACAAGCAGGTCCATTGAATTCTAACCGACCTCGCGAAAGAAGAGGTACTCCATTCCGAAGAGAGATTTTGAGATGCGCACTTAACTACAATACTTTTTTTTTTTTGTTATTGTATAAAAGGTCAAAAAACTAATATTTGTAAAATGGTACTAGCAATACTACTTGCTAATAGTGAAGGAAAACCTGAGGAAATCTCAATGTCTGAGGTTTTGACATACCTCTGTAATTATTAGGATATTATAAGCCCTCCGGGGCAGTAGATTATATTCGCCCACTAGCATATTCTCATCATCATCATCATCATCATCAACCCATTATGTCCCCACCGAGGGGCACGGGTCTCTTTCCTGAGGAAGGTATAAGTCATACTCCACCACGGGGGCCAAGTCTGGATTGGTGGAGCAAATTCTCGAAACATAATATTCTCCTGTTATGATATTATCGCGTCATGATATTAGTAAAGTACTACATTCGCACAACAGCATTATCACAGAACATGATATTCGTAAATAATGCTATTCTATGGCCTGTGCAGAAGTTTTCTTCTTCATCCCGTAGGTATCAAATAATGGACTCCCCCGTACTTATAACATTTAACATAAAATTAACATAACATTTACATACAGGCACATACATTGCTTCTGGCCCCACACTAGGATACCCTGTGTCGTGGGAACCAGAAAAAGCGACGTCACAAACATGTAAACATCCAAAACCTGGGTTATCTTTTCTTTCTTTTTTGTCCCCAGCCGGGATTCGCACCCGGGACCTCTCGTACGGTAGGCAGGTGCGCTAACCACTGCGCCACAGAGGTCGTCAAGTCCAGTGTCCGGTTCAGTCTCTCGGTGTCACAAATATACAGCTTGCTTAGGACGCTTGTCATGTGACGTCTTCTAGTACAGATGTATAGCTTAAATAGGCTTTTTTCAGTAACTTCCACTCACTACAATCACTTGTACTGGTCCCAAACTGGGATAAAGGATAAAAGTTACATTAACTTTAGTAACTTTATTCCGAATTCACTTGATTTTTGTCGGAAGAGTTTTTACATTTACTTTGCTGATTTTGATATTTCAAGTATGATAACCACAAACGTAAATATCTCTCTTTTTAAACATATAAAAAAGTACTATAGTATAATTATTTATACGTATTTCTATACTTATCGACTTTCAAGAGAATTTACATTTAAAATGTAAAGACGAATTTATTGACGAATCTGTCTTAGTAAAATCAGACTCCAGAAGACAACAGATAAAAATCACACTCACAACATAAAAGAAAACCACATACTTCCAACACATTTTTATGAACTCCTCAAGAAGCCTGTATCGCAGGCAATCTCGTAGCAAGCTGCTACGCCGTAGCACGTAGCAGCGCGCGTGCAAACGGCTACGAGACCGTAGTCGTTTGCTACGAAGTATGATATTTTCTTTCGGGGCGCGTGTCCTTAGCCTTACGAAGAGCTTTAAAAGAGATTTATATTGCTTGAAATTTCCAGTGGTCATTTTAGTAAGTACTTTCTAGGGTTCGGTAGTCGACGAGAAACCCTTATATGAAACCCTCCATCCGCGGCTTAGCGCATAGGTGTATTTCGGCACAGATATACCATGTAATGATGTACACATATATTGCTGGGAAAAATGCCAAAAAAAAATCTTGGCGTACTTCCCCTAGACCTAACGTTTGACTTTGCAAGTATTGATTGCACTCATGGATCTTGAGATTCTTGGTGTACGAACACTCATACCTAATTTGTATTAGCTTTAAGTTGATTTGAGAAAAGATGTTCAGAGTGGAGTTTTTTTTCGCTGCCTTTTTCTTCACTACAGACGGCCCTAAGGCAGCGGCTAACATTATACATAACTGTATGTACATTGACATTCAACAAGCAGAATGTAAATTCTTTACGTTGAAATAAAAAAAATTGAATTTTGAATTTGAATTTTGAATCATGCAGTTGTTATTGTATTACAATGCATTAGCAGAATCTAGGCCCAGGTGTTGTGCCACCCGCATCAAGCGACTCCTCGCCACCGTAACGAGTCGATAGCATTAAATTGAGAAAATTACTTTGCTAAATTCCGCCAATGTCCCACAAGCACCATGCGGTTAGTTAATGCACCGCCTGTGCTTGTGAGCCTGAGGTTGCCTCGTGTTGGAGGCGAAACGCGTCGCGCATTGTCTCACACAAGTATTGGTGTCGGTGGTGGTGTGTTCGTGTCTTGCTTCTGCTTGAAAAAGTGGGAGGTGCATTAACTAACCGCATGGTGCTTGTGGGATTTTGGCGGAATTTAGCAAAGTAATTTTCTCAATTTAATGCTATTATGGATTTCCGCAAAGTAACGCTTGATTCTATAGAATACCAGTCGATAGACCCTGTGGAGGTGCTTGCCCACGTCGCGCCGATCGGTCTGCTACATAACATTTATATTTTTTACATTTAACATTTACATACAGGCACATACATTGCTTCTGGCCAAACACTAGGATACCCTATGTCGTGGGAACTAGAAACAGCGACGTCACGAACATGTAAACATCCGAGACCTGGGTTTCTTTTTTTTCCAGCCGGGTTTCGAACCCGGGGCTCACGCATGGTAGGCAGATGCGCTAACCGCTGTGCCACAGAGGTCGTCGTCGCTACGATATCTTAAAGAATTTGTGAGCAGCCTATATGTACACGTCTTACTACGGGGCACACGCTTTTTCTTGGAGATAATCTCTCATTACAAGCAATATAAATCAATTACTCGCCACATGTTCGCACGTACGCGGTTCCACGTTAGGTGGGAGGTGGGACGGTGACCTAAATAACTTGATAGCCTACTCCAAGACTAACTCGGTATCCATTTTCACCTTACTCCTTGGCTAGAAGGCCGATATTGGAGTGATATTGAATTAATAGAGAATTGTTAAATCGTGATAATTCTGTATCGAAATGATTGCAAAGAAACGGGATCCTTGCTGTGATGAAATCGTCTCATCATCATCAACCCATTATGTCTCCACCGAGGGGCACGGGTCTCTTCCCTGAGGAAGATATAGGCCATACTCCACCACGTGGGCCTAGTCCGGATTGATGGAGGCTGGTAAGACTAGTGGCTGGCTTACTGTCAGAAGTTTTCAAGCCGCCCTAAGGCCTCTGACTTGGCTTAACGACGGCCATCTATCGACGGCAGCCGGCACCAACTGCTTAACGTGCCTTGCGAGGAACGGAACCGCTCGGAAAAATGCCACTAGCGTTAGTCGTAGAGGGGCACCCGTCCATGCACTGAACGCGCCCAATGTTGCTTAACCTTCGTGATCATTTATGTAGGATCACTCAGGCAGCCGGGGCTACGAGCGATTCATAATTACCTACTATTTATTTTCTGTTATATGTATTCCAATTAATTAGATCTATATTTTCTTTTGATTCTAAGAATCTTCAAGTGGTCTTGGATGTTTGCATGTCTGTGTTTGTAAAACAGCGACGTTTCTGGTTCCCATGACACGGTATCCTAGTGTAGGGCCAGAAGCAATGTGCCTGCATATAAATGTTTAAAATCAAAATCGAGTATTTTATTCCTAGTACAAACATGTTTACTTTATGAACGTCAAAGTTGTTAGTTTCACAATTAGTTTCTCAAGTAGTAGTCTCAAAACAGTTTCTTTTTGTGTTTGTTTGTTGGAGGATGTTTGTTTAAATAGTTTAATAAAAAAAATAGTTTAAATAATTCAAATAGATTTAAAATATAAATAACTGAAATAAACATAACCAACAACCATGGCCTCGGTCGAATCTCTCGTAGCCTGGGCTGCCTGAGTGATCTTAAACGATCACGAAGGTTAAGCAACATACGGCGCGTCCAGTCCATGGATGGGTCACCGTCTATGACTAACGCTAGTGGAATTTTTTCCGAGCGATTCCGTGCTTCGCAAGGCACGTTAAGCAGTTGGTGCCGGCTGCCGTCGATAGATGGCAGTCGTTAAGCCAAGTCAGAGGCCTTAGGGCGGCTTGAAAACTTCTGACAGTAAGACCAGCCACTAGTCTTACAAGCCTCCACCAATCCGGACTTGGCCCCCGTGGTGGAGTATGGCCTATACCTTCCTCAGGGAAGAGACCCGTGCCCCTCGGTGGGGACATAATGGGTTGATGAAGTATGGCCTCGGTTGTGTAGCGAAAGTAACCTGTCAGGATCGTGCCTGTCTGTCTTCATATCCCTCTGGAGTGCATGCGTGAGCTTATGTATATATGTTGAATACAGTATTCCGGCGCATAATCGTCGTGTGCTCCGTTGATAAGTTCTTTCATTAAGTCTTCTTTAATTAAATTTAATAATTCCCTCCTTGATGGACAGTCGGAACGACTTTGTCGCGAGCACCTCCATAAATTAGGAAGGCTCAAGGCTTTGAGGCCCGTACTGAAAATTCCGAGGAGGCAGTTTTCGCTTGTGCTGGGCCCGCACCTGCGTTTATCGTGACAAATGACGTCACAAACACCAATATTTGAGAAAATTATAAAAAATAGGCATAATTTTAATCAAAAATACCGAAAATACTCTCTTAAAATCGTCAATATTTTCGAAAACAATTATAAAAATATTTAATAAATAAAAAATATATATCAAAAATAAGTAGCATGGCCAATTGGTTTTTGGCTCACCATTTTTTATATCGACGATCGATTCCTTCGCATGAGTTTGTATAATGTAGATAGATAGATATATAGAGAGATCATCATCATCATTCAGCCACAAGAAGTCCACTGCTGGACATAGGCCCCCTCCATGGATTTCCAAAAAGTCTGGTCGGAAGCGGCTTGCATCCAGCGTCTTCCCGCCACTTGGATGAGATCGTCTGTCCATGTTGTGGCTGGTCGTCCTACGCTGCGCTTGCCGATGTGGTCGTGATGTGTAGAACTTTTCGGCCCCATCGGCCACCAGTTCGATAAAGAGATAGTTTTTAAATAATGTAATATGTTTTTTTAATAGATAGATTCATCTTTCTTGCACTCCAGTAATACGCAGTGGTAGTTAATAGTGTCTTACGATCCTAAATCATGGTCAAAATACCCCTTGAAATTTTGCTAACGAATTTAATGCCATACCTCCTGAAATATGTACATGAGGACGATCAATCTCTACTTTTATACATATATATATGCTAACGCCTTTATCCCAGAGGGGTAGGCTGACACAAGGAACTCCCACCTGCCACGATCCTGACAGATCATATTCGATTCATCGACATACATTAGTCGTTGGATACAGGCACGCCTGTTTCGGATACTTTTTATCTTGCCCTTTGCTAATAAATCCCCTATTTGGTCGATGCATGTCCTCCTGGGGCGTCCCTAACCGGCCCTTCTATTCAAATTCGCTCGTACTTCTATATAGGCTTGGAACAAGCAAGTATGTATGTCCAAGTCGCTAGGTGCCGAGCCGAAGTTACCGATTTACCGATACGAAACTTGGGTCCGCAATCTGTGTAACTTCCGTCGGGTATCTCGACTTAAATATACAAACTGGATAAACTTAGAACGTTTAGAAGGCCCAACTTGAATGGCTACTATCTGCTAGCATGAGAAAAAGTGAAAAGTGATGGAACGAAATTTAAGAGTTGCGACTGAAGCACCAAAAAGAAATTTTTATGCAAAATTTTATGTCGTGCAAAATTTACTTTCAGAGATTGTCTTGACAAATATAACTCTATCAAAATGGTGAAGAATTAATGGTTTTTATGCAATATGTCTTTATTTTCACGCATTTGTTATTTCCTATACGAAATAAACACGAATAATGGAAGTTCGAAATTTACAACATTTTTGGCCAAGTTTTAATGCCTAATACTCCTCTGGTTGAATCGAGTATTTCTCTTGGCTCAAGTCATCATCTAAGGTGAATTTCTTAAATAAAATAATATAAGTATTTAAATTGATTTTCATGAATATGAATTTTATTCATGAAAATCAATTTAAATTTATCGTAGCTAAGCCACAATTAATTTGACAGTTTTTATATTTTACTTCAATAATTTTCCATCTTGTAAGATTTTATAATATTGTGTAGTAGGTATTTTAAGCCTATTGTTTTTTTTTACTATCGATAGTGAACATATTGTTTTCAAGTTTTGTGTTGTTTTAATAAGATTTTGTATATGCTATTGTATTGTTGTTGGTGTTTTTAGGCATTTGTAATGTCTTTGCGAGGTTACCTTAGCACAGGGTATCCTAGTTTGGGACCAGGTCAAGTGATTGTGTTTTGTGGATGTTATTAAAATTATTTTTAGTCTTATAAAACCGGAACACTTATTACGGCCACCGCTGAAGTGTTAGAACATGTTATTGTAGCTCTAACCTACGAATAGTTTGAGTTCTAACACTTCAACACTCACTTTCCCTATAGCTTTCTCGATCCTATACACGTAACAAAACACTTCGCGTGAAAGTACTCGTATTAGTGACAGTCAGCAATAACCATTAACACTGGATCTTAGCGCCGATGTCTGAGCACTGAAACACCGACTCTCGTCGCATCCCGTCTAGACGCATTAGCGGAGTGCTGGGGGAATAAACAACACCTTATAATTAGGAGTAGACACCGGATTATGTACAACATGAAGAAACCAAAATATGCATGTAAATGTGCAAGAAAGATATCGAAAATACAGATTCTCAGAAAAGGGCTCAAATTGCATAATTTCTTTGCGGCATTGTTTTTCATATTAAAACACTAAAAAGTAACATAAACAATTTTTTTTATTTTTTTATCCTTTTCACAGGACTCTGAGAAATTTTGGTTTTATTAAAATAAACTAAAAAGAATACACGGTTTTTCTGGAATAATCTTTTTTTTTATTCATAGATAATGGTGGTTTTTGTATAAAACTGTGGTTTTATTATGTCGGCGCACTGTTTTGGGATCACATAGAATGTTGTTTGAGCTTGCTACCTAAATCAGAACCGAAGTTATAACAATTTCTTTAAATGGGGTATCCAATTGCAACTTAATTTTTTTTTTCATCATCAACCCATCATGTCCCCACCGAGGGGCACGGGTCTCTTCCCTGAGGAAGGTATAGGCCATACTCCACCACGGGGGCCAAATCCGGATTGGTGGAGGCTTGTAAGACTAGTGGCTGGTCTTACTGTCAGAAGTTTTCAAGCCGCCCTAAGGCCTCTGACTTGGCTTAACGACTGCCATCTATCGACGGCAGCCGGCACCAACTGCTTAACGTGCCTTGCGAAGCACGGAATCGCTCGGAAAAATGCCACTAGCGTTAGTCATAGAGGGTGACCCATCCATGGACTGAACGCGCCGTATGTTGCTTAACCTTAGTGATCGTTTAAGATCACTCAGGCAGCCCAGGCTACGAGCGATTGCAATTTTTCTTTAATTATTTATATATTTTAAATATTTTATATATTTTTGTCGATAAAAATATGCCTAGTATCGCCTTTTTTCTTATGTGCACTTTATAAAGAATCACACTGTATTGTAGGTTTATTGGCCCTGAAGATTGTATTGTAACGTTACTTTTTATTGAGTTAATATGAAAAAAAAAGTGCCAAAGAAATTTTGCAGTTCTGATAATCACCCAGCCTGGTGACATACAGACAGACGGACAGCGGAGTCTTAGTAATAGGGTCCCGTTTTCTCTTTTTTGCGTACGGAACCCCAAAAAAATCCCAATTCTTTTGTTAAAGTCTGTTAAAAGTTTACGCGGGAGCGTCTCGAAACGTAAGTATATCTGAAGCAATCTTCGCCCAAAAACAAATATATCGCGGGCCCTTCTTTTAAGAAGCTTACCGCGCCCCCTTACACGAAGATTGTATTATATCAAAGCCTACAGCCTACTCTCGACGCTAATTTAGCCATCTTGCGTTACAATTGAGTGTATTTATTAATCTGCTATCTTATCAAATCGCTCGTAGCCCCGGCTGCCTGAGTGATTTTAAATTATTCCACGTTCAGTACATGGATGGGTGACCGTTCTATGACTAACGCTAGTGGCATTTTTCCGAGTGGTTCCGTGCTTCGCAAGGCACGTTTAGTAGTCGGTGACGGCTGCCATCGACAGATGGCAGTCGTTAAGCCAAGTCAGAGGCCTTAGGGCGGCTTGAAAACTTCTGACCGTAAGACCAGCCACCAATCCGGACTAGGCCACCGTGGTGGAGGATGGCCTATACCTTCCTCAGGGACGAGACCCGTGCCCCTTGGTGGGGACATAATGGGTTGATGATGAGAGGTAAGTACATAGGTATACACTTACGTATAGGTATATTACGTATAGAATATTCTATTCTATATACTTTCAGTTTTCAATGCGCTCTGATGTTTCAATAAGTTTAATGCTATTTTTACAACGGAAATGTTTACTGTCTTATTGCATATTATCTGTCTCTGACTTGTTGCACTTAATTGTGACGCAATTTGAACACAATAGCGTAGAGAGTAGAGGGTGTGCTCTAGAAAATTTCCCTCCGGATTGCGTAGACACCCGGGTTATGAGCTTTGTTTGTTTCTTGTGAGAGGTTTCCATCGAAAAACAATAACGTATGATGTTTACATTAACGGCTATACAACAATTGAAATTTTCGGCACTAAAACTTTTGTGGGGGCTATACATTCTTAACCTAATACTGAAAAGTTTAATTATGATTAAAAAAATTATATTTTCAGTTACATATACGTATATTAACCCCTCAAGCCCTGAGGGCCCGCCGGCGGGTCCAATGTAAACTTCGGTGCATCCCGTCAGACCCCGTATACCCGCCGGATCAAATTTCGAAGATGATACATACCACAGTTTAATAAATAAATATAAGATTAGAAGATAAGCTTAAGCTGGCTTCCCACGGTGCGTGATTCGGCCGACGACCTCGGACAGCCATGCACCAGTTGCACCACGCACGCGGCGTACAGCGCACCGCCCAGACGTCTGTGCTAGCGTGGACCGAGACCCTACCTACGGTGTGTCGTGCGAGCTTATGCGCCCAATGCCTCCAGACCAGACTGTTTAAAGTAGATCGTGAAACTTGCCTTCAAAAGGGGTCTTAATCTTTGATCTTTCAACCCAGAATTCAGGCTCCTGTACAAATATCATGTTTTGAACTCGTATTAACGTGTAATGAAACATAAACATTTACATACAGGCACATACATTGCTTCTGGCCCCATACTAGGATACCCTGTGTCGTGGGAACCAGAAAGAGCGACGTCTTAATATGTAAACATCCAAGACCTGGAGTTTTTTTTCTCCAGCCGGGTTTCGAACCCGGGATCTCCCGCATGGTAAGCAGATGCGCTAACCGCTACGCCACAGAGGTCGTCAAAGAGGGGGAAGGGGACGGGGAAGGCGTGAGGGGAAGGGCCGTTAAGGGACGCCCCAGGAATCGAACCCACGACCTCTGTCTTGTTGGGTAAGCGCCTTAACGGTGGGACGGGTGATTCTCAGAACTGCATAATTTCTTTGGAGCATTTTTTAATATTAACTCAGTAAAAAATAACATACTATATTGCAGTAGATGCCACCAAAACGTACAAATATGTTACAATACAATCTTCAGGGCCAATAAACCTACAATATACGATGTTACTTTTTATTGAGTTAATATTAAAAAAATGCGCCACAGAAATTATGCACTTTGATCCATTTTAT
The DNA here is from genome assembly GCA_947310845.1 of Yponomeuta plumbellus. NCBI lineage: Eukaryota > Metazoa > Arthropoda > Insecta > Lepidoptera > Yponomeutidae > Yponomeuta > Yponomeuta plumbellus. Next base: position 4,175,259 of record OX371203.1, read on the forward strand.
GACAATCACCCGTATACACTTACACTTTGCTTATATATAGATTTTCCGCTCTGTTCCCTATTAAAATGGTAAGCTTCCTTTGATTATGCTCCGTCAAATAAAAACCAATCGGCTCCATAGAACAGAGGGCACTCAATCGCCCGTTTTCCCTCCGAAATTACTGTGTCGATAATCTGTGAAAAAAAAACGCGTAAGGACAAGTTGAACTAACGCTCTGAGGGTTCCGTCCTTCTTTCTTGTACCCTTCCTTAACAGAGCGGACTATTTTTCATCATCATCATCATCATCAACCCATTATGTCCCCACCGAGGGGCACGGGTCTCTTCCCTGAGAAAGGCATAGGCCATACTCCACCACGAGGGCCAAGTCCGGATTGGTGGAGGCTTGTAAGACTAGTGGCTGGTCTTACTGTCAGAAGTGTTCAAGCCGCCCTAAGGCCTCTGACTTGGCCTACGACTGCCATATATCGACGGCAGCCGGCACCAACTGCTTAACGTGCCTTGCGAAGCACGGAATCGCTCGGAAAAATGCCACTAGCATTACTATTTATACTATTTTATGTAACTTTTATAATATTCTATTTCTATTATATTCTATAATAAAAATGTTCTTCTTCTTCTTCTGCATAGGGGATGTATGTATTAGCGAAGGCAGGATAAGCAGTACCCAAAACCAGTGTGCGTGCATGCAAAGACTAATGAATGTCGTTGAAGCGAACTCTGGAACCGTAAAAACATAAACAAAACATAAACATTTAGATACAGACACATACATTGCTTCTGGCCTCACACTAGGATACCCTGTGTGGTGGGAACCAGAAACAGCGACGTCACAAACATGTAAACATCCAAGACCTGGGTTTTCTTTTTTTTGTCTCCACCCGGGATTTGAACCCGGGACCTCTCGCATGGTAGGCAGATGCGCTAACCACTCCGCCACAGAGGTCGTCCAAAAAACGTAACAAAACCCTGGAACCCTAAAAAACAGCCAACGTGCCCGCTAATCCACCCGCCAACTTCCTCTCTTTCTACTCCAGCTTAAAACCCTTAAGAGTGAAACAGACAGAGCTACAATCGAAAAATCCAGGCGAAGACCGGTCGTTAGTCAGAGATCCTGCTTTTATCCGCTAATTATCCGGATCAGTTCGCCCCGGTGACCGGGAAATTCGTACAGGTCTTTTGTTCAGAAGAGAGTGCCTCCATACCATATTCTTTTGCTATATTAATAGGCTATTTGACAGGTTTGTGAAAACTATCTCATGTTCTACAGGCTACTTGGTAGCCTAGCTATAGTATCAGACACCTACTTGTTTCATTCATGTCTTCTCTTTTATTAGAAATACTTTAACTACTGGCAAATTTACTATTTTTTGTTGGTGTGCATTAAGTCCTCAGATAGTAGCAATTTTAAATTCTTTCGTGTATTACTTATAAAAAAAACAAACGAAAATTTACTTTTAAAATAAGCCGCCAAAACGCTATCTTGGGCAATATGGCGTATGTCACATGGCAGTAAAGAAAACCAAAGAACGTAAGAACGACATGAATGACAGACGCCATTTTCACTGAACTGTGACGTCATCATAGATTCGGCCAATCCAAGTCGTTTTCGACAAAATCGCTGCAGATATGTAATCATAAAATTTTATCCTGTTTGTTTTTGATAAATAATTATTTTTTTTTAGTTAAAATGCCTTACAGCCGTTTCAAGACTCATAATTTATAAGAATACGTATAAATAATACAGTTTTTTCACACTATCAAATAGCCTATTAGCCGACGACCTTTTCTCAGACATGCCAAATTTTAATGTACACAAAAAGTTTTATGAAAATCGATGTCGCCGTTTCAGAGGTATTTGATAACAAACACTGACGCTGGATTTTATGTAGAGGATTTGCTGTTCCTTACCCCCGGTTTGTCATACGCTAATAGTCTGTTAATCTACTGTTGACAGCTGTGAATTTTTTTTTTACCGTTCTATGAGTAACGCTAGTGGCATTTTTCCGAGCGGTTCCTTGCTACGCAAAGTACGTTAAGCAGTTGGTGCCGGCTGCGGTCGATAGATGGCAGTCGTTAAGCCAAGTCACAGGCTTTAGGGCGGTTTGTGGTTTTGTTTTAATTTATTTGTTTCTTTTTGTCTGTTGCGTTACAATATTATGTTACTTGTCTGTTTATTTTGAATGAATGAATGAATGAATGAAAATTCTTTATGGCACAAGAAAAGATCTGCACAAAGGCGAGCTTAATACTATTTTGTTTCTGTGATGTGTCTTGTTGGTTCAATATTTATTTTTCTTCTTCTTTTTAATAGAAAAATATTCACTAAATGCTTTGTCATACAAAGTGACACATCAGACCACCAATATAAAAAGTAAAAACAAGCATGTCAACATGCAAGTCAATGCTCCCACGTAACGTAAGAGTCAACTATAAAAGCGATACCACACGGGCGCTGCGACTGCGCTGCGTCGTCGCAACAATCATTTCAACGCACTAATGGCACTGCGTCAACGCAGCTATTCCTCATATAAGCCACATAAATAAGAAGATAACATAAAAATATGCTTTATTGTACACGAGGAAAAAGCATAAACATAAAATATTTACAATACTTAAATTTTTTAGTATAAACAAAATAAATACCGCAGTTCCTTTCCCCACCACGTCTCCCTCCTCTCCTTGAGCGTTGCGTCGCCATCGGTGAATTCAACGCATCGTTTATATTATGATGTAGAACGATGAAGCGTCAACGCTCAATCGACGCAAAGCACAATCAACTGCGTTGCGTCGTGGCCGTGTGGCACCTCTCTTAGGCTAAGTGCGGATATCTCAGAGTCTAGTAGTTAACCACTTTACTGATTTTGATGACTTAATGACCGCATAATCAAGTAGGGAAACATTTCTTAGTCATCACAGGGAACTCCGCCGCCAACTACTGCAGTTGTTACGACACAAAAAACTAGACTCGTTGATTTTGTGTAGAAACCTTGAATCGGTAATTAGAATGGTCTGCACTTGACCTATGTCTCGTCCAATGGTAAGCGATGACGGTGTAAGGTCGAATACACACTTGCGGTACATTTCTTTGGCAAACGTCTGTCATTTCAACAGTATGAGGACAGTTACTAAAACCGCTTGCAAAAATAAAGTATTAGTCAAAGTATTTTTAAATGATATTTCGGTTCCAACGGAGGATCTCCTAATAATGTAATCTCTTTAAACGAGCAATTCTTGTATATATATTTATATATAATCAGAATCTCGGAAACGGGTCCAACGATTTTCACGAAATTTTGTAGGCAGATGCTTTCGGGGGCGTTTAATTGATCTTACATTTTTACAAAACGTTGTTTTATCAGCGATGTATTCGATCCATGTGCGGGCTTGGATCCAGAGTTAGCTGCAAATCCTTTTTCAGATCGTTAAATTTACTTACATTGCCTTCGCTCTATATTTTTGAAGTGGCAACATTCGTTAAAAGCAATCCAAAACTATTTAAAAAAGCAGGTCAGGTACATGATAGGGATATGCGAAATAGGGATAGATTGACAGCAGCTACATGTAAAACGGCTTTAAAACAAAATAGTGTCCTAGGTATGGCTCCAAAAATCTTTAATAAAATACCGGAAGAAATTAAAGCCCTGAATCTAAATATGTTTAAAAATAAGTTACGAAAATTATTAATTGAAAAATGTTATTATAAGATCTGTGATTTCTTAAGCGATAGACTATGATTGTTATTATAATTATTGTTATGACTTCATTCTTATTATACTTTTTTGACATACATAATTACTTAACATACTAATTTCATGACATACATTATGAACAAATAATGATTTCTGTTTATGGACATACAATTTTAATAACTTAATGCATGCTTTAATAAAATTATTCATGATATTATTAATGTTCTGGAACCTTGTACGCCCAAAGGCATAGCTTAGTGAGCTTATATCTACCGAAGAACTGTACATACCTACACTATGTTATACATTAAATCAATTGAAAAAAAAAAACGTGTTTTAAGGCAATTGAAATTTTCTATAATAACATACAGAGGTAAATTTCGCGTCTATCTGCAAGGTTGGGATAGTTCTGACGGGAAAACGTTTCGGGCCGATTTCAAGAGACCCGGTTCGAGTTTTTTTTTTCGTTTTTTTCCGAGTTCTTTTTTTGTTGAAAAAGGATTATTTTAATTTTATATTACATATTTTATATACAAAATTTTATAAAAAAATTACAAAAAAAGTACCTAGCAAAGCTCGGTCACCCAGGTACTAATTAAGTAATGCGCGTGGATTATGTTATTAGTTTACGCACACACATATACACACACACACACACACACACACACACACACACACACACACACACACACACACACACACACACACACAGAGAGACACCGGCTGCAGTTACCCTAGTGCTAACCACACGAATCGTTCGGTATTCGTGTGGTTAGCACTAGGGTACTGATAGAGTCTCTAGTGAATATTAGTAGTACTTGATTTGATAATCAATTTGGATATTTCTTACTTCCTATCAGAAAATTTGAGAAGTTTCATAGCAAAAACCAACACAGGCGAAAGAAAATAAAAAATTCTTATCTATCTACATCTAACGTAAAATGATTGACCCCTACAGCCTTAAATCACTCGGCACCCCTATTCTGAGAGTCGATCGACAATCTCGCCGATTACAAGCGTCAATTTCACCCTATTAGGCCGGCATGTCGCAAGAGGGATGGCCTCCAGAATCGACCCTTAAATCACTTAAGGCGCTCATGTAAAAAGCGCGGCGCGATCGCCCACTGAAAGTTGAAAGAACGATAGATCGCTTGGATTTTGCCCCTTTAGGGTTCTGATTTATTATAAAAAAAATGTTATGTGCATGTTTTTATAGTGTGCATCTATCACATTTCTCTGTGCAAAAAAGCTTACTATGAAATCAACGATTATCTGGAAAACAAGGATGCTGTTAAACAGTAGATGAAAATTAAATTTAGATTTTTAATTTCAATTAATATTAATATAATATGTCTAGTGTTCAACATATCCATGATTAATATTTTTAAGTTTGAAAGTTTGTTAATTAATCTAAGACTGTTTTGATAATAATAAATGTGGAGTTTGTTTTGTAACCCTGCCCTCTTTGTGTCAAGCCTGCATACTCCTAATCCGAGGACAAACCCCGATAGTCTCCCTGAAATATGCAGTGAATTAGGGCCGCGGATCGTGCTGAAATTTAATGTCGATAAAATTAACTTTGTTAGGGATTTTTCGGGCTGGCCTCAGAGGTGATAAAAGGCAAGCTTACCCTCCTGATTTACGAGAGAGACGGCGCAGGTTATAAGTGAGAATACTTAGATAAAATCCACTCTTTTGGAAGCTTAATTCAAATCTTAAATCGAGGGTCCAAATGTGGGTCCAGTTCTAGAGACTGGTGCCTCTGCCTACCCCTTCGGGGATAACGGGCGTGAGTTTATTTTTTTTTTAAATCGAGGGACTGGCGGTTGTTTTCCCCTGACGTTACTAACAACAAACATAAACAATACATACAGACACATACATTGTTTTTGGCCCTATACTAGAATATGTACCCTGTGTCGTGGGAACCAGAAACAGCGACGTCACAAACATGTAAACATCAAAGACCTGGGGTTTTTTTGGTCCCCAGCCGGGATTCGAACCTGTGACCGCTCGCATGGTAGGCAGATCAATCAATGAATCAGTCCGTATAAGCCTTACGAAGGCACGGTACTTCCTTCCGTCCTCGACCATCCTCATCTAGCCGATACTAAAGCCTCAGATCGTCAATCCAGCAGTTAAGTTGGACCTAGACTCTGCTAATGCATTGTAGAACAATGACAGTTGCATTACTACGTCGATTTCATTTCATTGCCTCTTCAAATCAACGCGCGCACGTGCATTTGTAATTCTACGCGTCAATGGATTAAAAAAAACAAGTCACATGACCCGATCGTGTAACTGTCATTGAACTGTAATGTACGAACAGAATCGAAGCCCTGGTGCAATTACGTGAGACTGCACTGTATGGAGTTGTCTGATTTAGCCCTTTGGTTCCCGGTATGTCACACTGTTACATTCTGGGACTTTTTTCCCAGTAGGTATCTCATACTCCTACTCCGAACTGTCATATACATTCTTATTTTGACTCTTACGAGTTGTCTAAATGCTTAACCCGATAGAGTGGAAAGTTACGTAATATAAGGGCTGATCTGCCTGGCATTTGCTGGTGTTAAAAAGTTGTGCCTGTGACCGGTAAGAAAATAAATACATTTCATATCAATAAAGACATTTTTGAACTAAAACTTTCGTGAACACTAGACATTGTATCCGGAATAATGATAATAATATGTTAACATAAGACATTGTTAAATGATAAACTATGGTATCTACCTAAGGTAATGTAGGCGTGAAATTGCTTACGTGTATTTGGGACGCTTCCTCCTTTGAATAACATGTATTTAGAGAGGTACTTAGGGGTTCGAAGGCGTCTCTTTTAGCGGTGCTGAAATACCTTGTCCACAATAGTTACGTACAGATATAGACGATTATTCGACGCGTCGCGTCGCGTTTACCGCGAGAAAATTAGTGCATTGGGGTACAGTTTGTCAAAAATTACAAGAAACCGGAAATTAAAGTTGACCACTTGTTTTATCGAAAAATCTAAACATTTACTACATTTATTGAAGCACAATACATAAAATAAGATGTAATAGCTCATGTTTTTATTATATAATGCTTGTAAGTGCAAGCTATTACCAAACAGACAAAAAGTCTGAGCAAAACCGTATTCTTTAATTTCTACTTTTTGTGGACAAGCTGTAACCGCGAGATAGGGCCCAAAAATACAAATGCACTCTACAGTGTTAACTATTGTACCCAACAAACATTTATTCTTTTGATCTCTCTCTTTGAGAGAAAGCTTGTGTAGTGCACTATTTGTGCTCCATAAAAATTGTAAATTATGTTCATTTAAATAATTTACCTACATTATTCTAAGCAAAGGGTTCCCTCTCAGAGAGAAAGTTTGGGTTTAATCGATACACGTGCTCGCCGAGGATTGGCGATTTCAAGCGAAGGTATGTGACAGCTCACTCAGGTGTCCTCACTTTATTTTCATACCTACAGTAAATTTATTTAATATCTGTGATGAATTAAGCAGTGAATAAATAAGCGACATTAATGGAACCAAGACATCATTTTTCAATTTGCAAAGCTTCGTCATGTGATCTAGCTGAAAATCAGTGCTTTGGGTGCAAACACTCAGCAAATACTGAGCTAGAGACCTTTTTTCTGCTGCATCGACATACAGCGTAAATATAAACACTCTTTGTCTTTGTTTTTCTCACTGTAGCTTCATATTTTACTAATATTTGCCTTATTTTCTGTATCTACTTTTCTTGTATAATTATGTATGTCCATGTTTTTTTGGTTGAACCAACGATTGACCCCGATCTCACCTGATGGTAAGTGAAGATGGAGCCGACGAGTCCATGTGGCGAAAAATAAACCTTTCTTGTGACCGGCGCATCTCTAGGCGCGACAAGTAAAGCTCAGTGTCTGAACGCAACTAAGCGCGCCATACACGGCCCTGATCCCGCCCCATTGATCCTCGAACGCTGAACAATGCGACCGTTTCCTGAACCGCTAAGCAACTATATTTTTTTTCTTCAACACCTCTGCGCGCATTAGCGCTGCTTGAAGCAAGAAAGGAGAGATTCTATGCTTCTTGTTTGTTAGGAAAAAAACAACTTTTGTAAGTTGCCTTCAATTTTACTTCACGAATCGTCAGCCATCCTTATTCAGACACTACCAGCGAGCTGCGCCCAAGCTGCGCCTAGGCTGCTAGTGCATTCTGTGGCACAACGACAACTACATAGACATAGCGATTCAGTTTCATTGCCGCTTCAATGCGACCGCGTGTATCGATAATTCTAGGCATAAGTGGTATGAAAAAACATTGCACGTGACCCGACCATGAATCTGTGATTTATTTGTCATCTGGGGGCTTTAACCAAGACTTTAACTACCCTTCAACTGCCCATGTCCACTTTAAAAAGTGGAGAATTTCTAGTTTCTTCATGATCTTTTTTTTCACGCCGTGGTATTGCTAATACAACTTCATAATGTAGGTACATGTCATGCCGGGTTTCGAACCCACTAACTCTACGCATTCAATAAAGCCTTGCATAGGCTGTCGTCGACATAGCCCACCGGATGAGTAAGTTGAAGTGGCGGTGGGCGGGGCACATAGCACGAAGAACTGATGGCCGATGGGGCCGAAAGGTTCTTTAATGGAGACCACACATCGGCAAGTGCAGCGTAGGACGACCAGCCACAAGATGGACAGACGATCTCATCCAAGTGGCAGGGAGATGCTGGTTGCAAGCCGCTTTCAACCGGTCTTTTTGGAAATCCATGGAGGAGGCATATGTCCAAAGTCAAAGTCAAATATTTTTATTCATAATACAAATATAATATTTACTTTATGAACGTCAAAGTTGTTAGTTTCACAATTAATAGATTACCTGGAGAAGAAACTAATAAAGTCTAGCAGTAGACTTCTTGTGGCTGAATGATGATGATGATAGGCTGTTACGCCGTAAATCCCAATTAAATCTGTTGCCATCTTATCTGTGAATTCGAGCGCTGAAGCACCACCGTTGGTGTCGAAGTGTATTGACACGTTTGTGCAAATATTGGCCTTACCAGAGGGCTCGAGGCTTAGGGAATAAACAGGAACATTTCTGGCCCATGCGTCTTTCGGCTTTTCTGTGCGGTATTGAATAAACATGTCCTAGGGAGGCGATATCGATGTCTGAATTAAATCCACATTGGGGTGGAAAATTGCTTGTAAATATAGGCCTTTCTACACCGCACAATATACCTAACTGTGAATGAATGACAGAGTTTTTTTAATGGACTTGAGAAGGATACTTGAAGTAGAATGGTAAATGGTCTAGCAGTGTCACGTCTGTTTGTGAATAAAACTTCTAGTTTACCTTAAAAAGCAGTTGAATATTACGTAATTAGTAAGAATTTTTATTTCAGGTTTACATATTTTAATTTTTCCTGTATGTTTAGAAATAATTGTTTACCACGTTTGTCTGATTTTTATTAGAAAAAAAATACTAGTCTGTCAAGACCCTTTATGTAGGGCAGCCATACTCGAAGTGTGTGTGTTAAAAGTGAACCCTAGGGTTCCCTGTAAGGGTTCCACAAGAATTAAGAAAAAAAACACCTCTCTTTCGTCGAGCGTAATAGGGTAGTTTCCAGGGTCAAAGAATTAAATTCTATTTAGTCCGTATTTTAGATTATAAAAAAAAATTGGACACGTATTTTTTCTTTTTAGATTAAACAAAAAATAACAAAGATATATCCCATTAAAGTTACAGTGCTAAAAAATGCAGCACGACGTGACTTTAATGGGCTATATATATCTTTGTCGTTTTTGGTGTAATTTACAAATAAAAAAATACTTATTTTACCTTACCTTATTTTTGAATAATCTAAAAGACGGACTAATTATATTTTTTAGAGCAACTAGCTCATTATACAGTTATCTATATATATATAAAATTCAAAGTCCTGACTGACTGATCCATTTACTCATCAACGCCCAGCCCAAGCCGTTGGACCTAGGAAGCTGAAATTTAACACAGAGGGTTTATATATAATGTAGGTAAGGAATGAGACCGGATTTTTAAAAATTCAACCCCTAAGGGGGCGAAAAGGGTTGCCAAAATTTGTATGGAACGTATAAAGAATGTTGCCTAATTTTCTTGAAACTTAAAATAAATACTCTTCAACACAATTGATTGAACACGTGTTTCGCCGTTTTTCTAAATTTAACCCTTGAGGAAGTGAACGGGGTTGCAAAATTTTGAACTAAAGTCCACGCGGACGGAGTCGCGGGCGAAAGCTAGTTCTGAATAAATTTATTTTTATTAAATTTAGAAAAACGGCGAAACACGTGTTCAATCAATTGTGTTGAAGAGACAATTGATTGAACACGTGTTTCGCCGTTTTTCTAAATTTAACCCTTGAGGAAGTGAACGGGGTTGCAAAATTTTGAACTAAAGTACACGCGGACGGAGTCGCGGGCGAAAGCTAGTAAAAATAGTTTGAATCGTGTTATTGTAGTGTTCCGTCAAGTATTTCGATTTCCAAAAGGGTTCCGTCACAAAAAAGTTTGAGAACCGCTGGTCTAGGGAACACGAGGCGGTGTCTAGTTAAAATCATATACCGTCTACGGTCCCTTGAAGCTGTAGAAACAACAGACTTCTCAATTAACGTGAAAAAAGATTATGTGTATATTTCAGACGTTGTTCTGATACAGTATTATCTGATATTATGATATAATGTGCTTTGATTCAACGTCATTAACTTTTGTGTTTTCATTTCAGGTATGTATCCAGTACCCGTCAACGGCGACCAATGCGGCCACAAAACGAGGCTGCTTATCTGACACCATTGAGCCAGGTTTTTTTTCTCATTTTTAGTCTCATCCTTATCTCTGGCATTTATTACATACGTAGGTATTTTACTCAATACGTATACCTGCCTGCCTATCCTATAGTGTGATATAATTTTATGATGATCAAACCAACCTTGTTCGAATGGCACGTACGTGAAACATGATCTGAATTAATGAACTGTAAGCAAAATAAACATAAACATTTACATTCAGGCACATACATTGCTTCTGGCCCCACACTAGGATACCCTGTATTGTGGGAACTAGAGACAGCGACGTCACAAACATGTAAACATCCAAGACTAGTTTTTTTTAAATAAACAGTGGTAAAAAGGTGAAATGAAGCATCGGTGTAGTATAATGTCATAACGAAGCTTAGTTCAATTCATCTTAAGGTGAGTCGTCATAGTAGAAATGTAACAAGGTTAGGCGTGTTTCAAAAAGGGCGTATTGAACCCGTATTTAATTTGTAATCGCTGTAGTTTATTTGTGACGAGATTTGCTAAAGTGGCGGGCTTAAAAAACTTAAGCCGCCAGAAATAGCCCTAAAACTAATAGGACATAATGAGCGTAATTTGAAACACTTTTTGCCAATTTCGTCGTAAGAAAAACAACGAACACAATTTAGATTCCCCACCGAAATGTACACAGTATTGTAGCTACTTTACCATAATTACTTTCGGAACCTTTTATTCCTGTCATTTCGCTAAAATAACGCAGGGAAGCTTAATTAATAATTTATGAAAAGACCCCTGCGAAACAGGCCAGTCAGCCGTTCAAAGAAAATTGTGAGGCTTCTAATAATAGGCATGGGAAAATTAAGAAATAAATATCGATAAATACAGTAAATATTATCAGCACTTTATTCATATCTCTTGTTTTTTGTGTGCGATAAAGAATAATCCTATCTTATTATAATGTAGCCTGCGACTGCCTAGTATCACGTCTGATTACCGTCGAGGTACCGGGTTCGATTCCCTCGCCGAACATTTTTGCATAATAATATGGCATCAGTTTGGATGTATTTCTGTGTTCGTGATATCCTTGCCTGGTTACCATAGCACAGCGTATCCTAGTTTAGGACCCGGACAAGTGATTGTGTTTTGTGGTAGGTAGGTTATTTATACAAATTACCTTCAGCACACAGACGTTCTCTCAGAAATTTAAAAAAAATATATCTTCACTCAAAATAGGAATGTCTCTTTTCATACCGAGATGAAACCAAAATAACGCAAAACAACTTTTATATAAAATGTGTCTTTGTCTTAATTCACGATTAACTGACTAAAAAAGTCTATAATAAATTATTGCAATTTTTTTAAGTGGCATCATTTAGATAAAGATTTTCGATCACTTCCCACCCCTGACCTCTCTGGCTTGCTGGCCTGGCTCAGGACTTGCGTACTCTTTGAGGTTATCGGGATTCGTAAACTTCGATAGGTTTGTACTTAATTAAAAAAATATCTATGTTTTTATCTATCGACATATTTTGCCCATCCCTACTGAGTAGTCAGGTAGGTAGCACTCAGTCTTTAAGGTATTACGATCGCTTGTTGAACCAACGCCTGTTACAGAATACGGCATTCAAGGAGTTTGAAACTTTGAAGGAGTTGTAACGTAGCATAAGGTAAAGAAAAACTCAATCTACTTTGGTCTAAACGTAAAAAAACCAACATCTAACAAGTTCTTGCTCGTCTGAGGTCATTCACTCCGCTCAGTTCTTCAACAAACAACAACCCTTATTAACGTTTCTTAACTTCATAAAAAAATGGCTTATACTCAGACCGAAGCCAAATGAATCGAAATATAATTTGAAAAGTAAAGCTCCTTATTATAATTAAAAAATCTGTCTTTTATGTTCCATTTCTGAGTCCAGACGTAATTAATTTCGTGAATCTTTTTTTCACTAATTAGATAAAGGAACCCAGTAAGACCGTCACTAGTCTTACGAGCTTCCACCAATCCGGACTTGGCCCCCGTGGTGGAGTATGGCCTATACCTTCCTCAGGGAAGAGACCCGTGCCCCTCGGTGGGGACATAATGGGTTGATGATTATGATGACCATCCTTTCCCCTCGCGAGACATTGTCTCCCTATTTTACATGAAAAAAAATACAAAAACACAATACATCATACAGGTTGTTATGGCTTAACCCTACATCGCTTGCAGTGACATATGAGGCACAACCAATACCAGCTGATTTAGGCATTAAATTATGACAAGTAGCGACATCTTTGTTGTAAGTATGGAAAGTCAATAGAGTTTTACAGGGCCTACTTCAGGTTATTTCCGCTTGATGGCGTTAGGTGTACGATAATTGACTTTCTTTCCGAAAATTGAGTGGATCGCGTGCGGTGGCAATTTTCTCGAAGTTTGAAATTGTAAAAACATACGAAAATAATTTCATTTCCACTTGAAAATAATATTGGCGTGTTGGTGAATCCATGAAAATGTGAGTAGTAGTTAGTTCTTTTCTTTTTATTCATATTTACTATTCAATTTGAATGTTTTTTTGGTCGTTCCTGATATGGCAGTTTGTGCACCAACTATCCTTTTGGGGTCAAACTATATACAAATTTTTTACCTGCTTTTATACGAGATACGAAAGTGTTTTGATGTAGTAAGCTGAAAACTACCCTCAGTTTCGATTAATTTATTTATTGTGCGATTCTTTATAACATTTTATTTACATATTTACAGAGAATGTCTGCAAAAAAAATAAATGAGGTGGAAATAGAAATATATCTGCTGAAACCGTCTGGAAGTGAGGACGAGGAAGAGTCTTCGGGAGGCGACAGTAGTGATGACCATGTCAAAAAATTACGAGCCACCATCAATCGTGCTTGTCTATCTTCCACTGATTCAGAAGACGACTCTTTCCCTGTTCCGCAGCCTTCAGCCGCCAAATCCTGTGGCGCAGTATTAGCCCACGATACAGATGTTATCGCAAGTTCATCTGAGCTCGAAAGCAATAACAACATGCAGACGGATTGTTCCAACTTGTGCTTTGAAACGCCACAGCCCATTACATCTGCACGCTCAGCTTCAACATCATCATCCGCTATATTGCCCAAAAAGTCTGCAAACAAACCTACCCAACCTGTCTTCAAAATAAAGAAGAAGAAAAGACGTTTTGTTTGGAAGAAGAAGTGATTTTGTTCTCCAATGCCTGAATTTACAGGAAACACCGAGTTGGCATCACCATTTATTAGCATGGAAAGCCCCTTACAGTTTTTTTTCTTTTTTGACACAGACTTACTGGATCATATCGTTAGAGGGATCGTCCAACGTCTGCATCTGATGACATTATTGAAAAAAGAAAAAAAGAGCTAATGTTAGGGTGTTAGGTATGTAAGGATATTCAAAAGTAGATAAATAAATAAAATAATTTAAGTAAAACAAAATATTTCATTTAATAATATTAGTAACGTATAAGGCAACCAAAGTGTACAATGTGACACATATGGCACATCTGAAAAAAAAAATCGATCTATCACAAAAAAAAAAGCTATCTCCTAAAAATACCTATACGATATAAACCTAAAGATCGTAAAGCGTATGCAAAATTAATTTCGTGCTGAAAAAAAAATCGTGCGATGTAGGGTTAAGGCGTGCTCAGCGTCTGTTCGCGCCTTGTCAAATCAGGCTTACGATTTTATTTCATTAGTCGTTGCATGCACGCACGTCGTTTTCGGGTACTTTTTATTTTGCGCTTTGCTAATGCATCCCCTATTTGATTGAAGTATATCCGCCTGGGGCTTCCCTTACTGGCCCTTCCACTCACATTCGCTCGATATATTTGCTTCGTCAGTCTTTCCTCGTTCCTTCCTCTTTTTGGACGTCATAATCGCCTCATCTGGCAACACAGCTTTTGTGTTTGACATTCATTCACTCGCGAGTAGAGTGCGTACCACAGATTAATGACACTGCTTAAAGAAGTAGTTTTAAGGGACCTTTAACGAGACTTTAGTTGCGGAGGGTTCTAACATGGAGATTTCACTTTATAAATCACTAGCGACCCGCCCCGGCTTCGTACGAGTGGTAAAAACGTTTCCGTGGAAATAGCTATAGTTAGTTCTGTGGAAAATTCCCGGGGTAGTAATTTTTTTACACCTTGGGTTACATTATTCGAGATTTCGTACGGAACCCCAAACTTTTTAAAAATCAATATAGCCTGTGTTACTCACGAAGAATGTAGCTTTCTAATGGTGAAAGAATTTTTAAAATCGGCCCAGTAGTTTCTAAGCCGATTCATTACAAACATACACACAAAAATACAAATCTTTCCTCTTTATAATATTAGTTAGTATTAGTAAAATCATAATTTAGTAAAGATCTGTCTTAAGACTGACCTTAGCCCTGCTAAGTGCTGTTTTAGTGGTATTGTTCTTAATATATAACCGTGTCTGAGCATCGCGAGGGATTACAAAATACCTCCGCTAATACTCCCAGTGGGACGCCGTAACAGGCTGTTACCGTACTTATAATACGGTCCACGTAACAGGTGCCAGTCCGACTGTCTTTTCGCCTGCGGTAATCGCGGTAATTACGCTAATTATAACGCCCGTGGGCCATTAGGCCGCTCTGAGTGGCTCGTAAAATCTAACGTTGCACCCCTTAAGAAAAATCCAACGTCTGCCGCAAAAAAAATCTGTTAAAAAACCGACTGAAAAAAGTCGTAAGACTGATGCCACATCCAGCATGCCGTCTCGCTCGCTCATTGTTTTTTTTTATATACAGGCACATACATTACTTCTGGCCCCACACTAGGATACAGAAGAAACAGCGACGTCACAAACATGCAAGCATCCAAGACCGAGGTTTCATTTTTTTGTCCGCTGCGCCACAGATTTTTATATCATTTAAAATGTTACATCGTGTATGTAACATTTTAAATGATATAAAAATATATACCTTAGACTTTGTTTTCTAAGTTATGTACATTTGTGGAGTTATAGTAGCAATACCACTCGCTAACTGGTGAAGGAAAACATCGTGACTGAATAGCTCAGACACCTGAGTGTCTGAGCTATTCAGTACCTCAGCGCTTGAAATCGCCAATCCGCCGTGAGCACGGGTAGTTGTTAAAGCCCGTACTCTTTGAGAGAAGTGACGTATACAATATACAGGCTGCTTACAATCATCATACCCATTATGTCCCCACCGAGAGGCACGGGTCTCTTCCCTGAGGAAGGTATAGGCCATGCTCCACCACGGGGGCCAAGTCCGGATTGGTGGAGGCTTGTAAGACTAGTGGCTGGTCATACTGTCAGAAGTTTTCAAGCCGCCCTAAGGCGCCTGACTTCGCTTAACGACTGCCATCTATCGATGGCAGCCAGCACCAACTGCTTAACGTGACTTGCGAAGCACGGAACCGCTCGGAAAAATGCCACTAGTCGTAGACGGTGACCCATCCATGCTTAAACTTAGTGATCGTTTAAGATCACTCAGGCTACCCGGGCTACGGGCGATTCAATACCTTTTATAAAATTAAATGTGGTCTGAGATTTTGCTAGATAATAAAATTAATAATAAAATAAAATTACTGACATCTCGTAGAACCTCTTACCTACGTTTCGTATTATTTGTTTTTTAGTCATTGTATAAATATAGTTGTTTTTTTAAGTGTGCTTTTGTGGCAATGTTTATAAATACTTTCTTTCTTCTTTCTTTATCAAAAGTACGAAGGTACTTTTTACAATTATTAATAATGTCAGAAAGGCAAATTACTTTTTGCTCTACGTATTGCGGAGTGGGGTTCTGACCCCACCAAAAACTTTGTAAAGCCTTTAAACATTAAAATTGCCAAAACTTCACGTTTGTAATGAAACATGTTCGTATTGGGTTCGTTCGGGTGTAAACCCGTAAAAACTGAATTAAAAATACGTAGTTACGGATCGACGTAACGTATTACGAGTTTGACGGATAGTATTATATCGATAATACTATCCGAAAAACTCTTCTCATACGGTAGAATAATTTTAAATTTTACGTGTTGATTGACTAGTCCAGTAAAATGTTTCAGCAAAATATGAACAGATAAGCGCTGGCCGTTTATAAACGAAATAAAATTCCACGAATACGCACTGGCCATTTATTTATGAATAAAAATTTAACGTTCGAAATTCGAATGAACGATGGCGCTCTTCCTGTCACGACCTGACTGACATTTTGCTAATAAAGGGACAGTGATATTTTAAATCCAATATAATGTTAGTGTCGGAATTAAAACAGGGTATCGGCTGAAAATTAATGGATCGTCGGGGTCGGGCGGGACGAGGGTTTCCTTTCGACCTTGCCTTTTGAAACTCCGTAGAAGTTTGCCGAATTTAAACTCCCTAAACTCAATACCTTAGAAAGCATATACTATGTCCCTACTGTGGTTTGAAAGAAGCTGTGCGTATCGATAACAAATCTTCGCCCAACTTCAGAAATACGGTCGCGTAAAGCCGATATGATCGTGTGACATTATCTCACTGAGCTCTCACGTTTCGTAGTTATATATCTTGTATAGGCGCGATTTGGGCGTTAGTATGAAGATTGATCATCATCTCCATCAACACATTATGTCCCCACCGAGGCCACGGGTCACTTCTCCGAGGAAAGTATAGATAGGCCATACTCCATCACGGAGGCCAAGTCCGGATTGGTGGAGGCTTGTAAGACTAGTGGCTGGTCTTACTGTCAAAAGTTTTCAAGCCACCCTAAGGCGTCTGACTTGGCTTAACGACGGCCATCTATCGACAGCAGCCGGCACCAACTGCAGATTGATTGATTGACAGATTGATAACTGCTTCTTATTTAAACTGTGTCATTAGGCTCCATGCAACTCACCCAGTTCAATAACATCTACACATCTGTCAACACCAGTACATTCGACGGCACATCTACCTTAACACGCTTTTTGTTACTCTTATACGACCAATAAGAACTAACTTGTTAATGCTATAAGTTCTTAGTTTATTATTGTCATCCATTAAGCGGAGGGGACTAGTTTTCACGGGTTATTCACCAACTGGACACACATGACTGGACACACCTGTGTCGAGTTGGTTAAACTCAAATTAGTATCATTTATTCTTTCGTCATCTGGACACACAAAGATTTTTACGTGTGTCCAGATGGTGAATGCTAAAATAATAATTTTAATGTTTTCGTCAACTGGACACACTCTGTTTTTTTGTAGAAAAAGGGTACAGTCAGGTTAACAATCGCCTCGCTCATTGAATTATTGACCTCTAACAGTGGTCGCGATCATAGTGTTCATGCTGATAGTTTCAATTGTTTTTCTTGCTATAAGATCTTCATCATAAGTTTTATTCCCTGAATCTCGATTCCCATAATTTCGCTTTGCGTTTTACTTCAATTCCCAGTACTTCGCTCCTCGCTTCACAGTAGTTTCCAGTACGCCCCGTCGCACTTATGGTATGGTCCAGAGCAGTTAAAAGTACTAGGGTAACAAAAGTTAGTAGGTAGTAGTAGTAAACAACCCTGTTTAATACTGCGCAGTATTAAGCAACACCATGAACTAAGCCGCATGTTTTTCATGAGATTTTATTTTAGCCGCAATATCTTACATACTTCTGCTACCCTAGTACTTTAGTACTATTTACTGTAAAATAATTGTAAAAGTATTGTAAAATTACCCGTTTCCAGCAGTGGAACATTTGATGGCCGATGATGATGAAAACATTCTGCGCATGACTGTACTTCGTCATGAATTCGGGTAAAATTCGAATGTGTGCCCAGTTGACGAAAACATTAAAATTATTTAAATACGTTTCACAAACTGGACACACGTAAAAAGGGTAAAATTCGAATGTGTGTCCAGATGACGAAAGAATAAATGATACTAATTTGAGTTTAACCAACTCGACACAGGTGTGTCCAGTCATGTGTGTCCAGTTGGTGAATAACCCGTTTTCACAACACAGGGAATCCTAGTGTGGAAACTAGGGCTTCATCCTTTTGTATGAATTTGTTTTTGGAACAAATAAATAATTTTTCGTTTTCATTTTTTCATTCACTCTATTCAGCAACTTACTGGGCGACTTTGCAACAAAAATGTAAAGGTTAACCAACCGTCGAATGTACGAATACTCGCAGATAGTGAGTCTACCCTAATCACCTCGCTGAACGTCGCCTCGTTGCTTTAATTTCATGCAATAATTCTAGCGGTAATGGCTGGTAGTTCCCCAAACCGTAGTTAGCAGCACGGCTCAAAGCGGAAGGGCTCCGATCGCAGGCTGCCGATATTAAAACTCGTAAATCGCCAGCGAGGTGCGTTCAGACACAGGGGATTGCTCGACGTACTAGCCCGCTCCGCCACTGTGTGGGTGGAGCGAAACCAGTGTTGCCAACGAAATTTTCCGATGGTTTTACCCAAAAACTCTGTAAATAAGCGCTAATTTTCAGTTTTCAGTAACTTATTTTTTGTATACAAGAAAATAAATAAGTACTTACATTATGAAGTATAGTTAATGGAAACCTTAGGTTATAAGAGCGCAACGCCAGCAAACTGCATAGTAGTTTGGCGCACTTGTTAAAATAAAAAATTATAGGTTTATTTTGCTAAAAATACATTTAAAAACGTTCAATCTGAGCAATGTTTTACACGGTACCGCCATCTAGCGCCAGGAAAGGAGTAATGGTTATCTTGCACGACTCGTAGTTGCAGCCCTGGCCGAGGTGAAATGTATTATTTGTGTCCCCCGTTGGCCTAGCCGTTAAGGCGCTTACATACCAAGACGTAGGTCGTGGGTTCGAATCCCACTGGAGGCCGCCGTACATTTCTACAAATGGCCTCCGTCTGGGTGTTTTGCCATGTTGGTGATGTCCTTACCTGGTTACCATAGCACAGGGTATCCTAGTTTGGGACCAGGTCATGTGATTGTGTTGTGTGGAACTTGTTATTATTATTGTTGCCACGGACATTTTCCGTTGGTTTAACGCGAAAACTTTAAATAAGCGTTAATTTAAACTAAAAGTTAATTAGTGCAATTCTCGATTCAATTAAGATAAAGTTGAAGCATTGACTTTGACAGATGACAGATGAAAAACATTCAGATTCAAACGATTCAGTCGTTCTCGAGTTTTAGCGAGTCATATTTTTACTTTTGTGGTGTCCTTGCATGGTTACCATAACACAGAGTGTAAAAGTTTTTGCTTTCATATTAACAGTAGATCTGTTTTGATTTATTTTCTTTTGTTGGTTGCACTGCGCCGATCAATCATCTGTGTTTGAACGCAGCCCTTAAAGGCGTGCGAACGCATATCGATTCGCTTGTCCGCGATAGCGCTTAAAAAGCGAAATTGCTTTTTAGGCGGCGTTCAATTAAAATTTTATAGACTAGGTAAGGGCGGTTCGTGGTGATAACGGGAGAGCTTCGGCACACCTGTTTCTGGTACAATCGGTTGATCACCAGGACGTAGATTCTGCTAATGCATTGTAGTAGAATGACAACTGAATGAACCTAGAGATTTAGTTTCATTGCCGTTTAAGTCCGCGCGCGCACACATACCTATCCTTCTAGGCGTCAATGGTGTGAAAAAACACGTCACGTGATCCAACTGTGTATCCGTCATTGAAGTATAATGCACTAATAGAATGGAGGCCCTGCAAGGTGGTTGCAAAATCACCCGTACCATAAGCGATTACTGCTCAAGAGTTGAGGTATTGTCGACTGTTTGTAAGCTCGATTTGGCTGGACTGGTTGAACGCGCTGCCTCGATGGTCTAGCCGTTAAGGCGCTTAGCTACCAAGCTAGAGGTAGTGGGTTCGATTCCCGCAGAGGCCGCCGTACAAATGTACGAATGGCCTCAGCCTGGGTGTATTTACGGATTTGTGATGATGTCGTTGCCGTCGTATTATATAGGGATTGGGTATCCTAGTTTCGGTCCAGGGCCTAGATCCTGTTAATGCATTGTAGTATAATGACAACTGCATGAACATGGCGATTTCATTTCATTGCCTCTCTTAATCTACGCGCGCACACGTACCAACCCTTCTAGGCGTCAATGGTATAAAAAAACATGTCACGTGAGTCGATCGAGTATCTGTCATTGAACTATAATGCACTAGCAGAATTGAGGCCCAGGACAAGTGATTGTGCTGTGTGCAAGTTGTTATTATTATAATACAGCCATTTTGGTCTAGCATTAATAAACTTGTAAACTAATAAAATAATCGGGCAAAGGAGAACGCCGAAAGAATTCGGCCAGAGCGGCGGGCCTTTTGGTGCCATTTACTATAGACTTATTTTATGGTAGTAAGTACCCAATGTAGAACCTACGTTACACGCTAAACCATGATTGTTTTTATTTAATTCTGTTGGTCTCAAATAAACGTTAAAAAAAAATATATATATTTCGCTGCTTATAAACTAAAGTGCCACAAATCAAAATTGTCCAAAAACGTTTTTAATTGAAAAATGTAACCAAAATCGGTCTTATTTTCATATTTCACGAAGGGCGCATACGTCAATCGGCGATTTAGAGGCTGAATTTGACGGGTGTCTTCGTGAAATATGAAAATAAGATCGATTTTGGTTCCATTTTTCAATTAAAAACGTTTTTATACAATTTTGATTTGTGGCACTTTAGTTTATAAGCAGCGATTTCTTGTGTTAGGACCCACTTTTTTGTTTCTATAATATGGACTTTTACGATTTTGTAGTGTGCTACGAGCACTGGTATCTGCCCACCTATTCGGGATACAGACGTGAGTATCTTTAAAGACGTGAGGATAAAACCGGCACGATTATTCAAATCCTAATAAATTATTCTTCTAATGTGAAATTCCTAAAGTCAAGTATTCCTAATCTAATTAACGAAATTAGCTCCCACCGAAGCGAAGACAGCTTCAAGCACGAGCTCCGTAAACATGTTTGTCTCCAGCTAACACTTGGCACTGTCTAAACAATTTGCTGGCGTAAATAAACCCTATTTACATTTTCAACTTATTCCCTGTGATGAGTTGGCGCTCACTGCTGCCGGCGGCAAAAATCTTCATTGTACACTTTAGCTCAAGCAAACAGCTTGAGAATCATCATCATCATCAACCCATTATATTTAGTTCAAAAACCCATTATGTCCCCACCGAGGGGCACGGGGCTCATCCCTAAGGAAGGTATAGGCCATACTCCACCACGGGGGCCTAGTCCGGATTGGTGCAGGCTTGTAAGACTAGTGGCTTGAGCGCTTGGGTGTTTTTCCGGGTTTTTATTGTCCTTGCCTGGTTACCATAGCACAGGGTGTCCTAGCTTGAGACTAGGTCAAGTTATTGTCTTGTGTGGAAATTGGATGGATTATTTTTATTATAATAACTAAAACGCGACTTTCATAATGAGCAAGATTGAAAGGAAGATATTAGTAGAATAAGAAAATGTGCACGTACTCAAGAGTAAACCCTGTTAGGCAGTCCCAGTTACTGTAATTTGATTCGTTAATAAAAACAGCCATAGTCTTGAGTGAATCTAGTCGTAGTGTAGTTCAAATTTTCGAAAGAATACAGTATTTCAAGAAGATCAATATTCAAATCAAGCGCACTCAAAATTAATCTTACCGGTAAGACCGTTTTATTTAGAAATACATAAGTTATGTAGTAACTTAATGCCAGTTTCGGAATTGACAATTTTATTAAGTAACTACTTCACTGTACTGCTGTTTCGTCAATATTCTCAGAAAAGAACGTGACAGAACGTTACTTAAGTATTTTCTTAATGAAATTCTCAATTCAAAATCTGACTCTGAGGCCACTTAAGCCTTGTCTATTATGTAAGACGATTTGGCGGAGACAAGTAGAACGTCGAGCGCGCAAGCTAATTGGTGATGCTCCTTTGGTAGAGGCCAAACTCCAAAGCCTCGAACACCGACGGAAGGTAGCCTGTTTGGCGGTATTTTACAGGATACATTTTGGAGAGTGCGCACGGGAATTACACGATCTTATCCCGCCATCTCCTTTCCATCACCGGACAACCAGGAGAGGGGAGCGACTTCATCCTTATGTGGTACAGACACCTTTTGTGCGCACGAAGCGTTTCGCCTCGTCGTTTCTAATGCGCACCGCTAAGGAATGGAATTCGCTCCCTTCCTCTGTTTTTCCGGAAAGGTACAATTTGGGTGCCTTTAAGGCTAGAGTGAATAGGCTCTTACTGAACCAACGAGGAACATCGTCGGTTCCATCTTCACTTACCATCAGGTGAGATCGGGGTCAACTGTTGGTCAGTTTTTAATAAAAATAAAAAAATAAAAAAAAAAGTAAAAAAAGATAAATTGTGCCCGGATAACGGCGACAGGCTTGCCACTTGTCACGTTTGGGACCTAATAAACTCGGCAAAACGTGGGTCCAGTTCTAGAGACTGGTGCCTCTGCCTACCCCTTCGGGGATAACGGGCGTGAGTTTATTATTATTATTATTATTTTTATTTTTTTTAAATATTTGATTGGAAAGAGGCTGATTCCGCGTTACGTTAGGAGGAAGGGAGAAAGTCAGAAAGTGATTAAAATGTTCCTACGTACATTACGTAAGAAACCTAAGTAATACAAAAATTTAGAATAACTTTACTTACTTGCTGCGCTGGCTCAGCGACCCGAAGTGGGTCTTGGCCTCCTACATAACAAGTCTTGAAATTTACTAACAGGCCACAACCATTATAAAGCACATCCACTAGAGATTCCTCAAAAACTCAAAAAGACAGTCAAGTTAAAAAAAAAGTTACACCTAATACACATTACACGTAGTAGAAATAAGAGCCGTATTAGCAATACATATTTTACGAATAGAGGACATCTAGGACTATGCGTTTTTGCGAACTGCCTCTATTTTACTCTCACCAAATCCTGAGCAATTCCCATTAAAAAGCATGGAAATAAAACGAATGTAAATAAGGCTTGAACCTTTCTAGAGAGCCGGGAGCAGCGTACTAGGATCTGCAGTTAAACACTCGGTTCTGATTACTAAACGAGGTGTTTATTGATTGGGTCTAATCTAAATTGGCTTTATTATAGTTATCATTAATTAACAGTTTAATTGCAATTGGAGGCTTGTCTCTACGCAAGTGATTGGATGGACTATTATTGCCCGGTTCCAATATCCACAAAACGCTTCGTTTTTGCTTACGATCGGTTACAATTCCTACGAAATTCCTACGAACCGTCAAAAAATTGTAGGGTAGAACGGATCGTAGCCGGTAGGCGTATATTATAGGAACCGGGCATAAGAGGTATAATAATACTGTAGTATATAGTACAAATCACGCTGTTTGTGTCGGTCTGAATTCCAACTTTACGGCTTTGTACTAAGAACGCTCTACGGTTGTCCTTAGATAGTTGTTAGTTTTGCGCTTTGTCGCATCATCGAATCATCATCATCATCGCCGGACAACTATGTGCGAGCTCGCAGATACGCCGTTGCAGCGCTCTCCTCGCTAAATCCCAAAGTGATCTGTTTGTTGATAGGATTATGAATGCAGCTGAAGAATGTCTGAAATACTGTGAATGAGATGAATGAAAGGATGTCCTAAATTAGATGTCAATTATTGTGGAGGGATAGGAGAGGAACTATAGTGGAGGATTTACATCATTGCACCCTTGGATACCATTGTAGATATAATCGTATCGTACACGAAAAAATCGATACCGTGCTGTGGAAGCCCCGCAAAAAAGAAGGTCATGTAAATCTCATCAGGAAATGACCTACCAAAGTGACTTTCAGGTGATCGAAAAGGCCCTTTCAACTAGAACTAAGGCTTGGTATTCGAATATTCACGTCTTTCGATCATTCGCGTCAGTAACTATTCGAATTTAAATGGAGAAAAGCTGGATGATATTGAAATAATTCCCAGACGCTATAAATGCAAGTTACCGAATTATTTTTAACGCTAACGACTTCTGGTGATCGAGGGTCCTAAGCCTCTAAATAGTATTCGAACATTCGCCTCGTTTACTATTCGAATCTAAAATGAAGGACTGGTAGTATTCGAATGTTTCAGATGCTCGATATAATGACAGCGAATGTCGGAATTAAGAGCCGGTAAGGGAGGTCCCTGGCGGACATACTTTCACCATATATTAAGGGGGTGTAATGGCATAGTTAGATAAACATCTGGGAATTGAACTAGTTCAGTGAAATTGTTGTAGGTTTCATCATCAACCCATTATGTTCCCACCGAGGGGCACAAGCCTCTTCCCTGAGGACGGTATAGGCCGTACTCCACCACGGGAGCCAAGTCCGGAATGGTGGAGGCTTGTAAGACTAGTGGCTGGTCTTACTTTCACAAGTTTTCAAGCCGCCCTAAGGCCTCTGACTTGGCTTAACGACTGCTATCTATCGACGGCAGCCGGCACCAACTGCTTAACGTGCGAAGCACGGAACCGCTCAGAAAAATGCCATAAGCGTTAGTCGTAGGTTTAAGAATAAGAAATTGAGGACTGAATTTTAAAAGACTGAGTTTGCAATTTGTTATCTGAAAGATCTAGACTTTCTTTTAAATGTAATGTTTGTTGAGTCGAAACTTTCGCTAATAAGTTAAATTCAATTCTTAACTTTGATTTCAATTTATTTTTGTCCCTAAGTTTATGGAGTGACGTATCAAATATCTCTTGATAGTGTGGTGGAACAGGAAATAAGGTGTAGTCTACTTTGATTTTAATTTATTTTCGTCCGTTAGATTATGAAGTGACGTATCAAATTTCTCTTGATAGTGTGGTGTGAACAGGAAACAAGTGCTCTCTTCAAAAACATTTTACTTTGATTTAAATTAATTATTTGCATACCTACCTTAGATTACGGAGTGACGTATCAAATAAATCGTTATAGTGTGGTGAGACAGGAGATAAGGTGTTCTCTTAAAAAAAATATGCAAAGATTAAAAATTACGCAGCAAATAAATTCTGACATTTTGTACTTTTAACTAAGATTAGATAGTCCGGTTTACAGGCGAATTTTGGCGATTAGACTCGGCGAGGTCAACGGGTGCTAGAGGCGTTCATTGAGGAAGCTGGTACGATGACGTCGCGTTTATCACATTCCGCGTAAAGTGGTAAGCAAGTGTCAGCTCGCTCCTGGTAAGAGAACACCTACTTTGCTGTGCCAAAAAGAAAATGACGACGATGACATCGCTTTTATCACATTCCCGCGAAAGGTGACAAGCAAGTGTCAGCTCGACCCTGGAAAGAGAACACCTGTTTTGCCATGCCATAAAGAAGTTCACGACGATGACGTCGCTTGTATCACACTCTGCGTAGGGTGGCAAGCAAGTGTCAGCTCGCTCCTGGTAAGAGAACACCTACTTTGCAATGCCAAAAAGAAGCTGACGACGATGACGTCGCTTTATCACATTTCCGCGCAGTGACATCTGACACAGCAGCCGCCTGTCATATTTTATTACATTTTTATAATAAAGTCCGTTCGCTTAGATAGTGTCGGTACACACGAAGGAAATCTTGGTTTTAGTAAAAAAACATTTATTTCAATAATACAACTTAGACGGCCAAAACACTTTAAATAGAAAAAAAACATGGTACACAATATAGGTATATTGAATGAATGAAGCACAAAATAAAACACTACTCTTCATAACTCGAAGTGTCCTCAGAATATTCATCTCCACCTGAATTTAGAATAGGTACCTAACTAAGTGATGCAGGATCGTTTCGTTATAAATCCATTCTAAAATACTGATTGATTTAGTTCTTTAATTGCGTGATCTACGTAAGTGCGAAGAGATTTGAAGCACAACTTTCAAATAGATTTGAATTTATACAGCCACTTGCCAGTTGCCA
The DNA here is from genome assembly GCA_947310845.1 of Yponomeuta plumbellus. Lineage (NCBI taxonomy): Eukaryota > Metazoa > Arthropoda > Insecta > Lepidoptera > Yponomeutidae > Yponomeuta > Yponomeuta plumbellus. The sequence continues at coordinate 4,201,550 of OX371203.1, forward strand.
CAATCCTGACAAAAGCACCAACTGCTTATCGTGCGTTGCGAAGCTCGGAACCGCTCGGAAAAATGCCACTAACGTTTATCATAGACGGTCACCCATCCATGGACTGAACGCTCCCGTACTTAACCTTCGTGATCGTTTAAGACCACTCAGGCAGCCGGGCTACGAGCTATTACGAACAATCAGGTTATTTGGAATAAATAGTAGCTTAAATAGCAGTTGCCTGCAATACTACTGCGCCGGTACCAACATGTCGTTTATTAATATCAGTGCTATGCTGCACATGGGCAAATAAGTCATCATCATCATAATTCAGCCACAAGAAGTCCACTGCTGGACATAGGCCTCCTCCATGGATTTCCAAAAAGACCGGTCGGAAGCTGCTTGCATCCAGCGTCTTCCCGCCACTTGGATGGCGAGTACATCAGTCACCTTCGATTTGCCGACGATATAGTAGTCATGGCAGAGTCCCTGGAGGACCTCGGCATAATGCTCGAAGACCTCAGTCGAGTCTCCCAACGGGTGGGCCTTAAAATGAACATGGACAAAACGTAGGTCATGTCGAACGCCCGTGTTGTGCCCACCCCAATAACAGTGGCGAACTCGACTCTCGAAGTTGTAGACGAATACGTCTACTTAGGACATACAGTCCAACTAGGCCGGTCCAACTTCGTGAAAGAGGTCAATCGTCGAATCCAACTCGGCTGGGCTGCATTCGGGAAACTTAGAAGAGTATTTTCCTCCGATATACCTCAATCCCTCAAAACAAAACTGTACAAATAAGTCAATTTAATAATAAATTAAAAGCAGAGCACCCAATATAGCCGCTCCCACACCGTACAGAAGTATATTTTTACCGGCGTACGTCTATACCGGTCTGTGCAGCTCGGTTCCGAGCCAGCGGACCGCATCAAAGCGGGTGGTATACATAGCGCTGGTGTAGGGAGGCTTTCAGTATAACCACTGCGGTGCCTGAAAGTTGGGCTGCGAAACATATATAAGTGTAGGCAATAGCATGGGAATATCATCATCAACCCATTATGTCCCCACCGAGGGGCACGGGTCTCTTCCCTGAGGACGGTATAGGCCATACTCCACCACGGGGGCCAAGTCCGGATTGCTGGAGGCTTGTAAGACTAGTGGCTGGCCTTACTGTCAGAAGTTTTCAAGCCGCCCTAAGGCCTCTAACTTGGCTTAACGACTGGGAATATTAACATAAACAAATATAAACATTTATATACAGGCACGAAGGACAGAAGATCTCATCCAAGTGGCAGGAAGACGCTGGATGCAAGCCGGTTCCAACCGGTCTAATTGGAAATCGATGGAGGAGGCCTATGTCCAGCAGTGGACTTCTTGTTGATGAATGATGATGATGATATACAGGCACATACATTGCTTTTGGCCCCACACTAAGACACCCTGTGGGCCGGTTTCTGAGTTGAGATTTTTTCTACACATAAGTAACGTTCTGTCACGCTCTTTTCCGAGAAATTGGACGAGCCAGCACTCAGTTCAGTATTTACTTAGTGAAAATTCTCAATTCAGAAGCCAGCCCTGTGTCGTGGGAACCAGAAATAATCACAAACGTGTAAACATTCAAGACCTGAGGTTTTTTTGTCCCCATATAGAGATGCGTTTTTAAGAGCCATCGCAAACAGGGCGACTTGTCGCTGCGTCAAGTCGCCGCGTCAGACGCGACGTTGTCGCCAAGTGTGCTGAGATTCGAACAAAATATATGAAAATTGACGCCCTGTCGTCGCGTCTAGTCGCCGAGCTGTCGCCAGTCGCGTCTCGCTAGTGTGCGCCTAGGCTAAATGCGATCAAAGGCAATACATTTGTTGGAAACAGGGGTGGTATTTGTTAACCGACTTCAAAAAAGGAGTAGATTCTCAATTCGATTGTTTTTTTTTTTGTTACCTCAGAGCTTTCGACTGGGTGAACCGATTTTGATGATTCCTTTTTTATTTGAAAGCTGCTGCTTCCTGAGTGGTCCCATTTCAATTTGGTCCAGTTCTGACTTTGCATCCATGAGAAAACACAACCATAATATATAAGTCATTATGGTTAGGTATATCGTAGTGTTCCCTTGTCTGACACTGCCTCCAAAACTAGCAATAATTATAACGCAAGTACACGCAATTATTTTCAACGTTTTAGTGCATTATAACATAACATAAACATTTACATACAGGCACATTACAATTTGTTTTAGAATAGTTTTTATATGAAGTCGGTTTTTCTGTTTTTGAGTCGACGGTGAATGACGTGTAAAGCACGGATAGTACCAAGTTACGCGTTCTTTACGCGCGTCGGTTGGAACTTAAAACGCTATTTCAGTCGAGAAATTTAAAATTCACCGCTCGGCGTCTATCAATATTTAATCCCTCCTTCGCTGCACGCCCGCCCTTCCACTGCCGCTTAGAATAGGCTAAGAGCCATGTCTTGTACGGCTTAAGGGGATCCACTACAGTCCGTTTTTTAATTCAATGCAAAAAAAATGACGCGGTGTTACCGTTATAAAATAGGTTTACTCGGTAGATTTTTTTTTACCGTGAATAGAACTGATTCTTGTCTTCAAGACTTGTGTGACCAAAATCCTTATCACATCAAAGACATTAAAGTTTAATTCCTCATAAGAGCAAAGTAAAAAAAAAAAAACACTTACGTAGCACCAACAATTTTTACTTAAAAGTAAAATGGGGTAATGTAGTGCTGGTCTGGAACTTGGCACCGACTCCAATATATACGTATTTCATTGTCTGCATTTTTAGGTTCTGAAGACGATTTGTATTTTTATCTCTTCTGATATATAAAATTCTCGTGTCACAGTGTTACCGCTCATACTCCTCCGAAACGGCTTGACTGATTTTGATGAAATTATATATGTATGTACGGTACGTCTGAGAATAGGTTGTGATCTATTTTTTATACCTCTAAATAGTAAGGGAGTTCCAATAGAAGTATTTTATCTGGCAAAACAACGTTTGCCGGCTCAGCTAGTGAACTATATTTATTTAACGTTTTTTGTGAAAAGTTACTAAATTACCCTGTTTTTTTTTACGTAGCCTGTCGTGTGTCCCACTGCTGGGCAAAGGCCTCCCCTTCTGCTTTCCATCTCTCCCTGTCTCCAGCCACCCCGCACCATATTACCCTGTATAATATTATATTTATTTCATTATAGTATGTAGTACATAACCCTCGATGCACGAATCTGACTCGCACTTAGCAGTTTTTGGAACAACCGTCCCATTTAAAATGCTGCTGGTAGTTTTTTTTCCGCCGAGGTTTTAAAAAAAGATTTTCTGCCGAATTGCCTTTGTTGTTCCGGTAGTGGCCAGTGAATTGTGGTTTTTTTTTTCGAACACCATTCGAATGTGTGCCTTTATTTTAAAAAAAGGTGTCTGTGTGGCCAAGAACTGAACTCGTACATTTATTAGATTACTGCTGGAATGTGGTTTTTAGGTCTGGTGTCCCTATCTGAAGAAATATATTGAGCTCTTAGAAAAGGTACAAAGAAGAGACACAAAAATGGTAGTGGGACTGCGCCACAAATCCTATGAGCAACGACTGCAAGCACTTGGGCTCACTACGCTTGAGCAACGGCGACAACGTGGAGACCTCATCATCATCATTCAGCCACAAGAAGTCTACTGCTGAACATAGGCCCCCTCCATGGATCTCCAAAAAGACCAATTGGAAGCGGCTTACATCCAGCGTCTTCCTGCCACTTGGATGAGATCGTCTGTCCATCTTGTGGCTGGTCGTCCTACGCTGCGCTTGCCGATGTGTTGTCTCCATTAGAGAACTTTTCGGCCCCATCGGCCTTCAGTTCTGAGTGCTATATCCTCGTAAGGCCCGACCATGAAAATAACAATTGATTTTGTGATCACTTGAAGACATTCACGAGGTTAAGTAAATATACTAAATAAACTTGAGCGCCTACAAAACTTCGCAATCAGGTTCATATTTGGACTACGCAAATATGACCATGTCTCCGATTATCGCACTAAGCTCAAGTGGCTCCCCATCCGTCTTCGCAGGAATGCTCACATAACTTCTCTTCTCTACTCATTGCTGTTCAATCCAGCCATCCCTTCATACCTTAAAGAGTGTTTTGTCTACCTCAGTGACTCCCACAGCCGAGCACTTCGGTCTGACAGGAATCTGATGCTGAAGATTCCAAGTCATTCGACGAGGTTCTTTGGCAACTCATTTGCTGTCAGGGCCGCCCGACTGTGGAACGATCTGCCGGTTTCGATAAGGCGCTCTCCTTCCCCAGCTATTTTTAAAAGCAAGATTTATGACTTTTATTTATCTTTGCAATTTATTAAATAATTTTATTATTATGGTTTTCCTGAATGTAGGTAGGTATGTCTTTTCTTTTATCCTATGGTAGAACTTTTTGTTATATTATGTAACTTTATGTATGTTTATAATTATTATTATACGTATAGAATGTAAAGGTTTATGTATGTATATTAGTATTAAGTATAAGTATTTATTCTACGTTCTTATTTGCACCGACTACCCGTCTCTCCCTTTTCCGTCAGCAACTTTCCAACGTCGGTTGCCTGGAAGAAATTGCTTTAAGCAATAAGGCCGCCTCTTGTACTGCATCTTATTGTTAATGTTCTGTATTAATGTTTTTCCTGGTACAATAAAGAATATTCTTATCTTATCTTATCTTATCTTAAGTATATGGAGACCTTATAGAAACACCTACATAAGATCTACATTATGGACCAAAATATTTACATAAGAGGCCACCAACTTAAACTAAGCAAGTTAAGCAACTCTCTGTATGCAAGTAGCCCTCGAAAGCATTTCCTTCCAAACCGTGTCGTGCGAGAGTGGAACAAACTTCCCGACTCTATCGTTAGTGCAGACTCAGTGAAGTGTTTTAAAAATTGACTGGATAATTATAATTATACATGTATAAAAACCAAAAACAACCAAGTGCAGTGATAAGACATACACTCATCGCATCATCATCTAAGCTGCTAGTGTATCAAATAATAATAAAGAAGTATAATAGAAATTACCAATCCGGACTTGGCCCCCGTGGTGGAGTATGGCCTATACCTTCCTCAGGGAAGAGACCCGTGCCCCTCGGTGGGGACATAATGGGTTGATGACGATAATAATAATTTACGAACTCTGTTGGAGAGTTTGATATACTGAAAGGAAGTCTCACAATACAATACAAGCCGTCATGTATAATGAGGAAGACATTTGCGACGGAATGAATAGAATTAACACAGTTGAAAACACAATTACAATTATTTATTTCAGGGTAGTAACGGAGTTCCTGCATTCGGTTCATTTCAATGTACATAATTCAATAAACAATTTCGGATACTTTTTAGTTTTTGGGCTACTTTCAATGACGGAATACGCAATAGTGTGATTAGAGAACGTTGTGGACTGAAAGAGGATGTAGTGACTAGAATCGAGGAAGGAATGTTGACGCCCCAAGTGGACAAGCTTCGACCGAATAGGGGATGTATTAGGGCAAGATTAGAAGTATCCGTAACCGACGTGCGTGCATGCAACGACTAATGAATGTCGATGAAGGGAAAGTGATTTCAGGATCGTGGCAGGTGCAGTCCCTGGTCTCTGCCTACCTCTCTGGGATACATGCGTGAGCTTATGTATGTATGTGTAATTTCGGGTGCGATTCAACACCAACATACTAATGGTTGCGTGCGTGTAATGCTGATGCAATTAACAGCGAGATAAAATTCCGGAACGGTAAATGATTTGCATAATTTAATTTGTATTTTATCGTAGGAAACAAAGGATAATTAACTGAGCAGCAGTCGCGCCGCAGTAGAGCGCATGGCTTACATATCAGAGGTCGTGGGTTCGGACCCAGGCATGTTCAATGTCTTTGGTTTTTTAAGGTGGGTTTATTTGTGAAATTGTAGCTATACCACTCGCTGCCAAGGAAAACATCTTAAAAACCTTAGTATCTGAAGTTTTCACATACCTAGGCGTATGAAATTGCCAATCTGCCGTGGGCAGGGCACTCTCGCTAATTTAGCCCAAACTCTTTCTCTGAGAGAAGGTCTGTGCCCTGCGCTGCAGTGGGGCGTAAGATAAATAAAAAATCTATCGGACTTGAAGAATGGGATGACGGTCTGCGAAAAACTGCAGGCAGATGCTGGATGCTGCAAGCTGAAGTCTGGGCGCTATGGCGCTCATTAGGGGAGGGCTATGTCCAGCAGTGGACTAATATAGCCTGACGATGATGATGATGATGATGATGATGATGATGATGATGGAAGTCATTATTATCACTCTCACTCGCCCCGTCTACAGCGATAAGTTCCACCGAACGTGAGCACGTTTTGGGGCATTATTTCCACCTCATTAGTTTACAATCTTCATGACGAAGCGCTGTTACAGTCAAATACTTCCGAAAAGCCCGATACTCGCTTCTTTCCGAGCTCAATAAAACTGGGGATAGGAAACATTAACGGTTTTAATTATAAAAACCGGCTAAGTGCGAGTCGGACTCACGCACAGGGTTTCGTTTCGTACCATTATCGCTCGTAGCCTCTTAGATCTTAAACGATCACTAAGGTTAAGCAACATCCGGCGCGTTCAGTGCATGGATGGGTCACCGTCTATGACTAACGCTAGTGGCATTTTTCCGAGCGGCTCCGTGCTTCGCAAGGCACGTTAAGCAGTTGGTGCCGGCTGCCGTCGATAGATGACAGTCGTTAAGCCAAGTCAGAGGCCTTAGGGTGGCTTGAAAACTTCTGACAGTAGGACCAGCTACTAGTCTTACAAGCCTCCGCCAATCCGGACTTGGCCTCCGTGGTGGAGTATGGCCTATACCTTCCTCAGGGAAGAGACCCGTCCCCCTCGGTGGGGACATAATGGCTTGATTATGCGATACTCGCTTCTTTTTGTGCTCAAAAAACCTGGGGATAGAAAACATATATAAATGTTTATGTTTACATTAACGGTTTAAAGTATAAAAACCGGCCAAGTGCGAGTCGGACTCGCGCATGGAGGGTTCCTTACCATTATCTATAAAAACGGCAAAACAAAGTCATGTCTGTTGTATGGGAGCCCCCTTAAATATGTATTTTATTTTGTTTTTTAGTATTTGTTGTTATAGCGGCAACAGAAATACATCATCTGTGAAAATTTCAAATGTCTAACTATCACAGTTCATGAGATACAGCCTGGTGACGGACGGACGGACGCACAGTGTTTTTTTAGCCCCAAAAAAGTGACATCCTCAGTTTATTGCTCTAATTGATTCAGCTATGTGTTTAAATGACACGAGTAGAACTCCCAGGAGTCCAATGATCATAGTTTTTTTTTTTTAAATCAAAAAGTTTTCGTTACCTTCGTAGTAATAAAATAAGAAAAAAAATCCTGTAAAAAAAATCTATGAAGGTTTGAATGATCGTTGTGTCTTGGGTGTTTAGAGCTATTAGAGGCACATATTTAAGAGCTATTAATTTGTTGAAACTTTGCCTAATAACGAAGCAATAACTGTTTTCATAGTTTTTGGTTTTTATTTTTTATTTATTTTTAGACTTTGAAGTAGAGCCTCCGGCTACAACAGACTCGTTCTTTATTATGAGTAGCACCTACGAAAAAATTTACACGTTCTAACAACGCGGTTTTTTGGAGCTATGATTTAATTTGTTTCCAAGTTCAAATATGCAAGTCAGGGTTGTCACAAAGGTCTATTTCATTTACACTTTGTGACTTGTTTACGATTTTTTTTATCATGGCTTAGATTTGTCAGGTTTTTTGTTTTTGTAAGTACTCGTACCTACTTAACCACTTTTTTAGGGTTCCGTAAATAAAGAGTGCCGGACGGGTCCTATTATTCTGCCTCCGATGTTTGTCTATCGGTCTGTTCGTCAGTCGGTCTGCCCGACCATCAAAGGTTGTATCTTTGAAACCTTAATAGGTAGCCACTTTAAAAGGTTTACAACATGTTTTCTATGTCGAATTACTTATAGAGTGATAAAAATGAGAGGGTCTCTATACAACAATCGTGTTTTTTTGCAGGTTTTGGTGTTTGCTCTTGCTTTTGATCTTAAAAACGTAGGATACATGTTGTTGTCAAAGTTAGTGTGATTGTAGGGCTTATATTTTGTGTGATATAATTAGAGAGAGAGAGAGAGAGAGAGAGAAACAATTTATTTAACGGCACAATACTTCAAACACAAACAAAACGATAGTAAAAAAAAAACATAAAAAAGACAAATTTAACAACAACATAAAATAAAAATTGAAAACATTAGCACAGAAAATTTTAAAATCATAATTCGAACATAAATAATATTATTACTTTAAAGTATTGAGCCCCTAAAATGGTTCCCGACTCAGCATATGTTGTAGCTGTCACCGAGGTATCTAACCACAACGCTGATATTCTGTCGAGACCATGTTGCGAGTTAGTCGCATGTTTGTGAAAAATAAAAAAAAAGACAAAAATGATTAAAAACAAAAGAAAAAATGCATGCCTAATAGTTGGTATGTAAAGTGTAGTGCGATGTAGTGTAACAAAGTGTGTGTGAGTGTGCAAATAAATAAATAACTGGGTGAAAATATGTGAAACAAACAAATAAAGTGTGAGGTGATTTGTATTTTGCCGGTGCTGTAGGCGCAGTCGCTGTTTCATCGAGGAATATCCACCTACTACAGACCAGTTATAAATGGACCAGGTACGCGTACATTGAAACTATTCTTTGATTTTTGTCTTTGTATCAGATATTCTTTGTACTGGTGCTTGAAAATTGTTTTATTTCTACTGTTGCGTAATGGCGGCGGTATATTGTTCCAGCATTTTGTTGCTGCGTACCTAAAGCTGCCACGAAAGGCCGCTGTCCTATGTTTTGGTACACTGAGCGGTGCAGAAACTGTTCTCACCCCTTCTGCTCGACGCGATTGTCTCCAGGTAAGTTTTTCGTACAGGTAGGGAGGCGTGCACGTTTTTATGATTCCAAACAATAACGTCGCTAAATGAAGGTTTTGTCTCGCTTCCATTTTTAGGATGTTCGCGCCGTTAAGGAAGGAAGTTAGATGAGTGCGAGGCGGAATATGGAAACAGTAACGAGCACAGGCGTTCTGCACCCGTTGAATCAAGTTTTGAGTCCGTTTTAGTAAACAGGGACCATACACAGTGGCGCAGTAATTTAATTTAGACAAAACTAAGGTCTCACATAGCCTTATACGGAGCGATTCACTAATAAATCCTCGGATACGATAAAGTGTCTTCAGCCGATAAAAACTATTTCTAACCACTTCCTGGATATGGTGCTCAAAGTGTAATTCACCGTCCATTAAAACACCTAGATTACGTGCTTCCATAACACGTTCAATGTCGTTTCCATTTAATTGTATACTAATATTGCACTTTTCTAACTTGTCAATTTGATTTTTTTGAACCTAATATCATATATTTGGACTTTTTCGGATTAAGTACGAGGCAGTTTCTTTCGGCCCACAGGGCAACTCTTCCGAGGTCTTCGTTCAGACGTGATACGCAAACATCAGCCTCTGATGGAATTATTTTCGTATACAGTTGCAAATCGTCTGCATATATGTGATAGTTGCAATTTTTAATGCAGTCGGTTATATCTGATGTATAGATAATGAAAAGCAAAGGCCCTATAATAGAACATTGGGGAATTCCGCGATCTACGGGCTTATCCTCGGATATTTTCGTAGTACCATCTGACTTATGTAGGATTACTCGCTGCCGACGATCTGTTAAGTAGCTTTTGAACCACATGACGCTACCTGAGTCAAAACCATAATAGGATAATTTTGACAATAAAAGACCCGTATTTATTGAGTCAAAAGCACGTGAAAAATCCAATAAAGTTAAAATGCTTCCACTTCCTGAGTCCTTAGCAAATAAAATATTATCTACGACATCCAGATTAGTCCAGAGATCCAGAAAAGTTTTTAACAGTTCCGAACTTTAACTTAGCCGCTTTCTATAGCAGAAAAAAAAGTAAGAGAGGAGGATCCTGCATCTTGGTGAAAAACGGACACGATTTCACCGATCTTCCAGATGTGGCCAAGCGGTCAGTAAGTGGTGTAATTGAATGTTGTGCTGTGGAACTCACCGCCCATGGAATTATAATTGTAAGTGTATATAGAGTGCCCAAACCAGCCAATCTTAATCTCTTCTTCGAGCGCCTGGACGGACTGCTATTGGAACTATCGAGGAAACGTAAGCATTTAATAGTTGCTGGCGACTTTAATATAGATTTACTAAAAGAAAGTGCTGTTAAACTAGAGTTTGAGTGTTTACTTTTGAACTTTAACCTAAAACTAGAATTAAGACAGCCAACGAGACTTGTAAGTGGAAGCTGTATAGATAATTTTGCACATGACTTCAGAAAAAATTGTAAAGCGGAAGTGATAGAATTATCATTATCTGACCATACTGCTCAGCTGCTAAAATGTCCAGCAAAAAAAGTCTGCCTCCTACCTTTTTGGCGTACCAAACGGAGAGACTACAATAAAAAAATATGGAGAAATTTAAGGAAATTATTAAAACTCTTTCTTTTTCCAAAATATATGAAACCAGTGACCCAAACACCGCGTATAATGAATTCATAGAAGAATTTCGATTGTTCTACGACCTTTGCTTTCCCTATAAAGTAGTCACAATAAAAACAGTTAAACGCCCTAGCTGGGTTTCGCGTGGTATAAAAGCTTGCAGCCGAAAAAAGAGAAAGTTACTATGGTTGTACAGACTTGAACCTAATACACTAAATAAAACAAATTTTAAAAATTATACACAAATTTTCAAAAAAATCGTACGTTTAACAAAACGCGCCCAAAATAATTATAAAATAAAAATGTCGGACAATAAGTCTAAGGCCACATGGCAAATAATAAATAGTTCGAAGCAAACCATACCTAAAGACTCTACCTCTAAAATAGAAATTGACAAAAAGACGATTACAGATCCACAAGCCATATCAAATGCATTTAATGACTTTTTCATTGACAAAATTAAGCCCATTGACAATGCTGGCACACACACACGTTTATTAGGATCCTATATTACACCGTGTAGTAATTCGATGTTCATGGAGGCTAGTATTCCATACGATATTTTTAGAATAATTAAATCATTAAAAAATACAAACAGTGTGGGATACGATGGCGTCTCTACAAAGATAATAAAATACGTAGCCCTAGAAATTTGCCATCATCTAAGTCATATTATTAATCTAAGCATAGCAGCGGGTATATATCCTAATAATTTGAAACAAGCGATAATAAAACCAGTCTTTAAAAAAGAAAACCGACACCTAATGGAATTTTATAGACCAATTGCCCTTATTCCGATAATAGCAAAAATTTTTGAGAAATATATTTATGCGAAAATGTACGCCTATCTGGAACATAATAACATATTAACTAAGGAACAAAAGGGATTCAGGCAAAATAAGACGATTAATCTGGCTGTTTACGATTTCTTAAACACAGTTATGACATGTGTAGATGCAAGAGTTCCAGTCTCTGCGTTATACATGGATATGACACAGGCTTTCGATTACGTAGAACATACTATCTTACTGCGAAAGCTTGAGGCATACGGAATAAGGGGAAATGTGTGGAAATTAATAGAGTCATATCTTAAAAACAGGACACAATGTACAGAAATCTCAAAAATCAATCCTAAAACTAAACATGAAGATATTTATAGGTCACGTGAGCGTGAAGTTCGCCATGGCGTCCCACAGGGCAGTGTAATGGGACCGTTACTATTCTTACTGTACATTAATGATCTTCCCAGAGCCACTCCACACCCAATGACCCTATTTGCAGATGATAGCACTGTCACAATCCAATGTGACCAAGAAACTTTTTACGAATGTGATATAAATCGGACTCTACAATCTATTATAATTTGGTTAAACAATAATAACTTGAAGGTAAATTTAAGTAAAACTAATTTTATGCAATTTAGCCAAAGGTTACCAACAGCAAATTTGGATATTCATTATGAAAATATTAAAATACAACAAGTAGAGACCACAAAATTCTTAGGACTAACGGTGGACCGAAATTTAAACTGGAAAGCGCATATTGCGGAACTTTGCAAAAAAGTTAGCTCGTCTGCTTATCTCCTCTATAAACTTGCCCCTGTCACTAATATTGATGCTCTAATTACTGCATATCATGGCACGGTAGCTTCATTGTTGCGGTATGGTCTGATCTTTTGGGGTAACTCAACGGACAGAGAGATAGCATTCAAAGTACAAAAAAGGTGTCTAAGGGCAATGTTTGGACTGAAAAAGACGGATAGTTGTAAACCATACTTTCAAAACTACAATATTCTAACACTTCCGTCAATGTATATTTTAGATGTAGCACTCTTTGTAAAATCGAACCCAGGCATTTTCCGACCGATCTCGCTAGTCAGAACCCGCTTACAACGGGATGAAAATAGAGTATGTATACGTAGAGCCAATACCGCACTTATGCATAAAAGTCTATATTGTATGGGGCCTATGATTTACAATAAAATACCAAGAGATATACGAGAATTTGACATGGGCCAATTCAAATTTAAATTGAAAAAAATGCTACTAGAAAAATGCTACTATAAGCTAACAGAATTTCTAACTGATTGATTTATTATTATATGACTATGTACTGACTCTTCTACACACAAACTTGACTTTGAAATGTACTTTAATATTTGACAAGTTGATATTTCATTTTTTTTTTTAACATAATTGACGTAAATATAGCTCGTATGGAAAGTATTTTGTGATAGAGATATATTTTAATGACAAACGATGGTGCTCTCTCTAAATATTTTGTAAGTCCCGATGGGCGAAACATGTACAGGACGTATTTCAATGTAACAACCTTATATCTCATGTTTGACAAATAAATAATCTTTATCTTTATCTTATCTTTATCCAGTAGAGCAGTCCCTGTACTATGGCTTTTTCTGAAACCTGATTGGGTTTTTGGAATTATACTGTTCTCCTCGCAGTAGCGGATCACCTGATCGTATACGACTTTTTCTAAAATTTTTGATACTATAGGTAATAAGCTAATCGGCCGGAGGTCAGATATTTCAGCAGGGTTGGATATTTTGGGAATCGGTCGGACAACAGCCGTCTTCCAGTAGTCAGGGAAAGTAGATGTTGTGATGGATCTGTTAATAATTTCGGTGATTGTGGTCAATGCAAATGGTAGTGTAGCAATGATCATATCTAGGCTTATGCCATCGATACCGTGGGCATTTGAGGATAATGCTAAAATTGCCTTTGAAACTATTGAATCATTGACCGGTTTAAGAGTCAGGCTTGCGTTATTGTGCCTATTTTGTGAATAATACGCCAAGATGGAAGAATTGCAATTGTTGCTGCCGGGTATATTCAAAAAATTATTATTTATTTTTTGTGGGTCATCAAAGTGGTCTGGTGTAGCTTTTTTTTTATTTAGATGTGGCAGAGCCATTTCTTTAATAGACTTCCATAACTTTTTAGGGTTATTTAGATTATTATTTACATAAGTCTAAAAAAAACAACGCTTTTCTTGATATAAACAGGCGTTTACCAAGTGCTTCATGTCTTTATATTCTAATTTATGCATGTCACATTTTGTTTTGTGGTATTTGGTGTGAGCCCTATCTCGTAAAAGCATCATGTATTTGACGTTGCTAGTGAGCCAAGGCTTCTGTTTTTCCCTGATCACGATTGTTTTCAAAGGAGCGTACGTATCAAAAATAGATGTCAATAGTTTGGTGAAGTCCTCTACGATTAAATTTACATTAGAAAAATTATTATATATACTATTCCAATTAATTGATTTTAATTCTAGATTAAATTTATGCATGTCAATTGTTTTTAGCGATCTAATTGTAGTTTTGTGTGGTGGAATTTTCGGCTTTTTTAGTTTTAATTCGGCAGTGATTATTGCATGACCACCTAGGTCCGAGATATGGTCGACTGTAATTGAAATTTTAGAGGGCGCAACATCGGTACACACCAGGTCAATTGAGGATGATGACTCACTTGTGAAATGAGTGGGTACATTTATAAAATTTTGTAGCAGGGTAGTAGTTAGAAAATTATCTAGCTTGTTTCTATTCGTACTCGGATGTAACGAATTTACGTTAAAGTCTCCTAACAGAATAACGTGGTCAAAATTCGCAAAACCAAAAATGGACTCGGTTAGCGCGTCAAAGAAAGTATCGCAATCAAGCCATGGCGGTCGGTATGCTGTACCAATAGCAAGCCGCGTGGAATTCACCCTTACTGAGAGCCACATCTGCTCGACCTGATCAGGCGCAGGCGGGTGGGGCTCGGTGACGGCGCGCACGCCGTGGCGCACGTAGAAGCCCACGCCCCCTCCCCGCTGCCGCACCCCGCGCGGCCGCGGCAGGTGTCGCAGCCTGTACCCCGCCAGCGTAGGCGCCCGCCCTTCTTCTCCGTCTCTTAACCAGGTCTCATTAATACAAATGATATCTGGGGAGATCCTACCAAATGCAACCTCGAACTCGTCGTGCTTTGTTCCGAGTGAGCCTGCATTGAACAAACAAATTTGGAAACCTTTCCTAATCATTTCATTTCAGTTGTTCATTTTAGGATTATATAGCGCAGGCAAAACATCGTGTAAATATATATGTGTAGATAATACGAGTACGATAGTTTTAATAATAGTATATATAAGTAGATAGTAGATATTGTAAAGATTTGATAAATTGTATATGAAAAGAAAAATTGTGTTGTGTGTATAGTTTGCGTAGTAATTTGTAGTAATATGTGGTCTTGTGTAGTGTAGTGTCATTAGGAACCAAGTTTCCTTCGCGCGTAAGTTAGTTTTTCGCTGGGACTGAATACTTATAATATTTAAAATTAGATTTACACAAAATTGTACGACAAACAGAAAAGACCAAACTAGGCCTTTACAAAATTTTTAATGTCCGCCTCACTGCGCAAAATGTACCGGGGAGAATTATTTTCGGCGCGAGCATAGACACGCCCGTCCCGCGTCCAGACAAAGCGCCAGCGCGCCGCACGAGCAGCGTCGCGGGCCATGGCGAACAGCGCCCGGTTGGTCCGTGTGAGCCGCTCGTTGATGTAGAGGCGACGCGGCTCGTGCGGCGGCAGGCCGAGATCGGCGGTAGTCGCCCCGCGGCGCACGCGCGCGCTCTTGAGCAGCTCGTCGCGGAGTGATCGCCGCGTCAGCCGCACCACGATGGGGCGCGGGGCCGCCCGGACTCCATCCACCACGCCGCGCCTCGGTCCGACTCGCGCCGCGCTGACGATTTCTCGCTCCTCTAGAGACAAGCCCAGCTTGGCGGCCACTGTCACCACAATATGCCCCACTGACTCTCCGTCGTGCTCTGGAACGCAAGTAATCTCGACGTCGTTGGTTAGGATTTCCTGCTCCCGTTCGTTCAGCTGATTGCGGAGGTCGGATATGGCCTCCGACATTTGGGTCACGTCCGACGCGCCGACCTTGCGCTCGAGGGCAGAGAACTCCTCCCTCAGTTTGGCGTTTTCGCTGCGGAGCGTCGCCACTTCTTCACGGAGGCTCTCCCGGAGTTTGGCTAATATTACATTAAATTCTGTGGTAATAGTCGTTCTAAAGTGGTCCAGCTTAGAGTCGAGAAGTTTGCCGAATTGATCTAAGGTGATGACCTGTGCTCCAGTGGCGGAGCCGGAGGAGGCAGGGCCGCAGACATTCTCCATCGGCGGCACGGGTGACATCTTCGCCGACTGAGCCTGTGACGTCGACGGTTCTAGTCGCGGCTCGAACTGCTTCCGAGTCGGAGTCTCGTCCCCTCTTCTGCGACTGTTTACGTTGTCGCAGCCTGGGCACTGCCACGCCTTTTTATTTAGCTCCCTAAATATGGCGGAGGTCATATTGACGCACTGGTGATGATAGCCCTTGTTGCAAAGGTAGCATTTGAGAGCCTCGTTACCAGTGGCAACCTTAAAACATTATAATTACACATAATAAGAAATGATTAAGTGCAAATGCTCGTAGCCTGGGCTGCCTGAGTGATCTTAAACGATCACCAAGGTTAAGCAACATACGGCGCGTTCAGTCCATGGATGGGTCACCGTCTTTGACTAACGCTAGTGGCATTTTTCCGAGCGGTTCCGTCTTCGCAAGGCACGTTAAGCAGTTGGTGCCGGCTGCCGTCGATAGATGGCAGTCGTTAATCCAAGTCGATAGGTGGGAGGCCTTAGGGCGGCTTGAAAAACTTCGGACAGTAAGACCAGCCACTAGTCTTACAAGCCTCCACCAACCCGGACTTGGCCCCCGTGGTGGTGTATGGCCCATACCTTCCTCAGGGAAGAGACCCGTGCCCCTTGGTGGGAACATAATGGGTTGATGATGAAGTGCAAATGTGACTCACGCATTTTGGGGTGTCGGTACAAATTGTGTTTTTTTTTCAAACCCTTAAGTATTAGGCTCAAAAACTTAGGTGGTGATGATGATGATAATGACGACGACGATGATGATGATGATGATGATGACGACGATGATGATGATGATGATGGTACGGCGAAGCCCTTGGTACATATGAACTTGGCCCGTTTTTTTAGGACTCCTCAAATGAGTCATTTTGATTTGTCAGTATGACCGGAAAATCATCTTCCTCGTTTAAAATGTCATCTACATCCAACGAATCTTCACCGACCATTTGTATTTCGCTTTCTTTAGGAGGCTGCAGAAGATTTGGCACAGCTGCTGGCAAAGGCAGACGTGTTGAAAATTTTCTGCGTCTGCGAAGGCCCAGCATTGAAATTAAAGGATCTGAGTGCTTATACTGAGTTCTTTTATTCACTTTCAATAGCGAGAGCGTTTGCAATTTGTATAGGAGTGACAATAGGCGCGCTTTGTCACTCCTATACATATTGCAAACGCTCTCGCTTTCGAAAGTGAATGAAAAAACTCAGTATAAGCACTCTGATGACTCCAAAGCTCGATGAAACAGATCAGTTATGTTATAGTTGTGACTCTGTCCATCTTTCTGCAATGACGCTCTCTATCTCGGCGCCAGAATTTATTACGGGATTCTGCAGTCTGTTCCGACAGCATCCCTATTGGTACGGAATGAGCGTCTATACTATAATGTCACCACCATGTACCAGAATTTTGTGTATTGTTACTGTCATGGGGTGCCAGTGCCATATGAATACATATATTTTTCAGCTAGTGAGCGACAGAACATGGCAAACTTGTTTCTGTCTATTGGCAAGTCGGCATTTATAGTCACCAAAATAATGTGCAGTTCATCTACAAGCCATGTTTCTAGACCCAGAATATTGGCAAACAAATGTCGGTACTTGTCTGAAAGTGCAATTCGCGCAGTGTTGCCATCATTTGGGGTGCCAGCATTCGGACGAACAACATCCACTAACAACCCTACGAGTATTTGTCACCCTGAATACGAAGTTCTCTTTATTCCACAAGGCGACCTTCATCTGATTTTTTTTGGATTCTCCATTTTTGCATCTTCTTTATATGCTAGGTGAATTGTCTGTAAAAAATGTGATAAAGCTGAAATATTTCCGGCATGTGTTACGGAAACCAATGTATTTGAATAAAGATTTAGAGAAAGCTAACATTATACATAACTGTATGTACATTGACATTCAACAAGCAGAATGTAAATTCTGTACGTTGAAATAAATTTCTGATTCTGATTCTGATGTATTGGCTCTTGAGATACGTTTATATGGCTAGCTAATCCATTTCAGGGTTCAAAAAAGACGGATATATTATTTTTTTCGGGTACGTACGAACAAACAATTATAAAATCGAAGGTCAATTTGAGTGATAACCCAAAATATTTAAAATTAAATATCTCCAAAAAACCGCGTTGTTAGAACGTGCAAATTTTTTCGTAGGTGCTACTCATAATAAAGAACGAGTCTGTTGTAGCCAGAGGCTCTACTTCAAAGTCTAAAAATAAATAAAAAATAAAAACCAAAAACTCTGAAAACAGTTATTGCTTCGTTATTAGGCAAAGTTTCAACAAATTAATAGCTCTTAAATATGTGCTTCTAATAGCTCTAAACACAGAAGATACAGCGATCATTCAAGCCTTCATAGATTTTTTTACAGGTTTTTTTTCTTATTTTATTCCTACGAAGGTCATGAAAACTTTTTGATTTTTAAAAAAAAAACTATGATCATTGGACTCCTGGGAGTTCTACTCGTGTCATTTAAACACATAGCTGAATCAATTAGAGCAATAAACTGAGGATGTCACTTTTTTGGGGCTAAAAAAACACTGTGGGACGGACGGTCGGATAGCCGGAGTCTCAGTAATAGTGTCCGCCCTTTGGCTACGGAACCCTAAAAACACTCCTCAAACTCATTTTAAGCATTCTACAGTGAGGCCGTATTGACGACTTCTGTGGCGCAGTGGTTAGCGCATCCGCCTACCATGCGAAAGGCCTCGGGTTCGAATCCCGGCTGGGGACAAAAAAGGAAACCCAGGTCTTGGAATTGGGTAGTTGACAACATGTCAAATAAGTTACTTTTAAAACGGAATTTTGTATGAAAATACCGGTTTATGACGTCATATTTCAGAGCACTCTTTTTATGTTTCATCTATTTAAAAATTGTAATTACTAGTAATTGACTAAAAGAGATACATTTTCCGAAATATATTTGTAATTTTTGTTTTAATCCAGCATATCAAATAATTTATTGTTGGTCGTGTCAACTACCGTATTTTACATGTGTGTGACGTCGCTGTTTCTGGTTCCCAGGCACAAGGTATCCTAGTGTGGGTCCAGAAGGGCATCTATATTTTCTATCACCAAAATTTATATTTGTCATCAAGTTGTATCACCTAATAAATAGATCTATCGCCACGAAATATTTTCGTTCTCAGATAAACAAAAATTGTTCCCAGGTATGAATTATCAAATTAATGTTAATATATGTGTAAAATAAGAGATCGATAACCAATAAAATTATATTGCATTACATGAATATAAACTTCGTTCTTATAATAACAGTTTTGTTACTTAAATAATAGCTCTGTGCTCAGAATGGTAGATCTGTCACCAAATAAATCGTGTAAAGAATACGTGACAACAGAAATATAGGTGCGACGACGCGCGTAGCGAAGCGGAGCGCGTCGGAGCGTTAGGTTCTCTATGTAAGATCGAAAACAGACTCGACTTTGATGCGTTCTTACCTTGCCTCTTGTTGCCTCTTTAACATAATATGATTTATTGGTGATCTCTTTAAATTAGTTTGCTTAAATACTTATTAGGACACACCTATTATAATACATACAAAAACATTTATTTGGTACTAGACCTTATATCTCAGGATTTTAGGTGATTTATTGTGGAACTGATTTTGCATTGTTTGGTGACTACATTTTGGTGACAGATCTACTATTTTGAGGACAAACCCTATTATTTAAGAAACACAAAACTAATTAAATTGGTGATAGCTTAAATGATACCCGTCCAGAAGCAATGTATGTCCCTGTATGTAAATGTTATGTTATGTTACCGTAGACCTTTTAAATTGTGCTTAATATAATTTTTATTGTGATTGAAAGTAGATAGGCCAGATGGTAAATAGAGAAAATGGACTGTATTACACTGGTTTTAATTAGCAAAAAGGATCCTGGTTCGGAAAAGAATGTGGCGGCGGGCTGCCGCAGCTTCCTCTACACGTTGGCCGTAAATGGCCTACGTGTGCATGAGACAGAAAGAAAGTGAGCAAAATACTTCGACTTTTTTTCAAGTCTGTATCCCACTGGTGGAAACTTGACAAAGGCAGAAATTACATTTTTATCTATTTATCCCTCTTCTAAAATCTCTCTTTGTACAACTTTCTGATTAAGAGCCACTCATCCGTAAAATTTAATATTAGTGTAGACTGTTCATTCAATTCATTGATTAAACAAAAGCCATCTTAATTTTCTGTTTCTTGACATCGTTGGTATTTAACGCGCTTGTACACCGTATCCCCAGGCCGTACAATTTGGAGCATAATTACAATTTTCTGAAATTTTCAAAAATACTGTAAGCCGTTTATTTGTTGTACTTTCTGATAAGAAAAGGGAATTTTTCTTTGATTTTATTAATAGTTAATTTATGATATTATGAACATAATCATTCTAAGTATTAAGTGCTAAAAAAAATTTATTAAACATTTTCGATTTTATTTATCCAAAAGCGAACTAGTAGGCACTACTTCGAATCTCTTTAATTAAAAGTATATTTAACATTAGTGGCAGTTTTTTTATTTTCTTCACTTATTAAATGTTCGTGCTTCGCAAGGCACGTTAAGCAGTTGGTGCCGGCTGGAATCGATAGATGGCAGTCGTTAAGCCAAGTCAGAGGCCTCAGGGCGGCTTGAAAACTTCGGACAGTAAGACCAGCCACTAGTCTTACAAGCCTCCACCAATCCGGACTTGGCCCTCGTGGTGGAGTATGGCCTATACCTTCCTCAGGGAAGAGACCCGTGCCCCTCGGTGGGGACATGATGGGTTGATGATGATGATGATGAGTTTTATTTTTATTTTTTGATTAACATATTTTTTTCAAGTTTAACCAACTCGTTCGAACGTTCAATCTAAAATAAGATACGGAATTTAATAGCAACCATGTTTTTTACGGCAATATTTTTTTTACAATATCTAGCCCCGGGTCTCTCCAACGCTAACAGTCTGTTAATCTATCGTTAACAGCTGTCACTTGTCAAAACCGAAACACTTGGTAGCCATCATAACGTTAATACTAGGAATAAACATAAATTGTCATTTCCACGATTTAGACTTGCAAAAGTTAATACTTCCTTTATGGGGCATTGTATAAGGTTCTACAACAAGATACCCCAAGATATATTAGAGTTACCTCCAACGCGATTTAAGAATTGTGTTAAGCACACTCTTTGCAAAAAAGCTTATTATAAAATCAACGATTATTTAGAAGACAAGGACGTATGGCATTAAATAGTAGTTTAATATTAAATTTAATCAGAGGATAAATGTGTCTAGTGTTCAACACATCCAAGATTATTATTTTGTAAGTTTGATTTGTATTAGCTTTAAGGTGATTTGAGAAAAGATGGTCAGAGTGGAGTTTTTTTTTTCGCTGCCTTTTTCTCCACTACAGACGGCCCCAAGGCAGCGGCTAACATTATACATAACTGTATGTACATTGACATTCAACAAGCAGAATGTAAATTCTTTACGTTGAAATAAATATCTGATTTCTGATTTCAAAAGTGCATACAAAAAAACACCTGACAACTGTTAACAGTAGATTAACAGACTGTTAGCGTTCAAAAAACCGGTGGTAAGCCTACGCCAGATGTAACATCAGCCTTAAAAAGTTTATCAGACACCCAGTATACCCAGTCCCATACTTTAATAGGCCTCAGAACAAACGCTTCTCCTTCGACCTATTTATCTTTCGGGTAAATGAAATCCAAACTGAAAAGAGCCTGCGCTGCTCAACGATTCCGCCCGATGCGAACAATACAGCAAGAAAAATATTAAACCCGACTGCTGTTAAAAGAAAGAAAACTTATGACTATTATTACTAGCTGACTCGCAAACGTTGTTTGACTATAGCATACGACCTGTTCTCAAGCCTATCTATACACAAAAAAATTATGAAAATCGGTGAAGCCGTTCCGGAGGAGTGCGATAACACACTGTAACACAAGATTTTATATACTTCCACTAAAGTCTGATTTTTAATTCCGTAGAATTCTGACAGTTATCATTTTTTGACATGTCAGAGATTAGAAACCTTTTTTGGCCGGGTACATTTTTCAACTTCAATACGAGTGTGAACATCTGAGTCTACACATTTAATTTGTTAGTGAATGTATCCATTTTATAATGTGTGGAACTCCAAATTAAAAGAGAATTTAAGACGAGTAACAATTATGTCCGTTTTCACCACACAAACAGTAAAAAAGTACAAGTCAAGAAAACATTATTTTTATTAAAATATCTAATCATCATTAATACTAATATCATCTAATATCACTATCTTCATCATCATCATCATCGCTGACATGAATTATTAAGAGAGCTAACAGCGGCATACTTCACTTTTCTAAAAGGTTTACGAAACCTTGAATTCGTAGGCAGTGATGCCAGCTAAAGAATAAAATAAAGTAATTAAAGTTAATTCGATATATTGTTCGTGATATTGAAATATTTGTTATATTTGTATTAGGTCACTTGAGTAAGTAAATATTTAGATTAACCTTCTTGTAGGTAAAACATAAAAAATACGTAACATTTTTTTTTTTTTTTTCCCCTTAAATGGATCAAATTTGTCCCTTTTTCGGCGGAGAACTTTTTCAGTAGCAACACTTATGAAATGTCAGAATTCTACGGAATAAAAAATCAGAGTATAGTTCACAGATTACAATACAAATAGATAGGTCACTTGTATTTTTTTCTGGGGGTACGAAAGTGCTGCTTGCGGCGATCACGAACAGTACTAAAAACAAGCGCGGCAAATTTGAACTGGAGTCGTGATATTTTTTTGTTGTTTGATAAAGCTGAAAATGGAAACACTTGCAGGTGGATAAAATAAGAAGCTCTGAGAACTTCTTATCATCCACTTGCAAATGTTCCCATATTGGACCATGGTGACAAAATGGGATAAAATAGAAATAAAATACTTTTTTGTAGCTTAAACACATTTAAATCCACCGTCTTAGGTTATACTGGCTACTGGCAGCATCTTCATAGTTTTGTCAACTTCCATTGGCACAGGGACAGCGTGTACATCGGTGGCAGATTGAGTCCACTGCAAATAAACAAAGACCACATGAAAACTTGTAATCAATTACCAAAATAAGAGCAGTCTTTTTGTCTTTGCAAAGTACAAACCTTATAGATGAAGTGGGCACTGCAATTTTAACAATTCTGTGTTTGCTTCCGTGAAACACATTTTCCAAATATATATGACATCTTCTGGTGTTTGCATCTATGTTCTCGTCATCACCCACCAAACTGATTCCAACTCTTGCTTTCAAAGTTCACAAAATACGATACCGAAACAAACAGTGCAAAACACAAATGAAACAGAGTCCTGTCTCAAATCACCGATGCGCTAGTCTGAAGGAACGTTAACAAATCTGAATAGCGAAGTAAATAATATTCACTGAAAAAGCAAATTACAAAATACTTGAGAAAACTCGTTGCAAAATGTTTCGAGTTTGACATTTTCTCTGTGTTGCCATGCAAATTTCTCAACATTACTACCTTCGCAATCTGATATTTGGTAATAAGAACCACAAAATGTACTTTTAAGTGCATCATCCTAGAACTTATGTAGCTCTATTAGTACAAAAATAAAAAATATTAAATGTTAAAGTTTTAGTTCAAAAACTTAAAGTTGCAATAGTACATAACAGTTAATATATTTTCTACCATAAACCAAGTATTGTTTTGGATGGCAACTCAAATGATGTTTTTTGTTCTGTTCGCAATGCCTAGATGGCGCCACCAAAAATTTTTTGATCGTTTGTTCTAAGAGACCATACCATGGTATAGTTGACCTGGCAAACGTTGTTTCGTCAGACAGAGGTATGAAAAATAGATAATAATTAGATTATGACGGTATTGCTCGCATGTATGCAATGTGGCAGAGCCTTTAGAAAAAAAGGTTGGCTATACGAGCCATTGCGAGCGCACCAACGCTACCAAAACAGGAGTTGAAGTGGTCGCCGTGACCGAAATCGGTCGCGATGATCATCGTCATCATCACATCTTCAAATTCACAGGGTTTTTGATGCAAGCGTGCAGCGAATTCTTATTATTAATACGTCTATTTTCCTCATTAGCTAGCAATTGCTGATAATAAAAAAAAAAACTTTTATAAAGAGAGTATGGGCTTAATTTCCACGTTTGCCCACCGCGGATTGGCAATCTCAAGCGCTGACGTTGGGTTGAGGCTATTTTTCAAATTGAAATGTTAAATTGAGAATTGTTTACATCGCTTTATCGGAGGTGGTTTACGTTTTTTAACTTTTCGTTATTTTGATAACATTAATTATTTAATAATCAATATTAATAATATTTTAATAAGCGGTGGCAAAATGTGAATCGTTCGTAGTCTGGGCTGCCTGAGTGATCTTACAACAACATACGGCGCGTTCAGTCCATGGTTGGGTCACCGTCTATGACTAACGCTATACTTGAGCCATTACAAACGTGCGAACTGAGTCATAAACATTTGTATCAGACCTCTCTCTCACACATATAGGAGGCATATCAGGCATATCGGAACTCTCGCTCGCACTTTTATGACTCGATTCGCACGTTTGTAATGGCTCAAGGATAGTGGCATTTTTCCGAGCGGTTCCGTGCTTCGCAAGGCATGCTAAGCAGTTGGTGCCGGCTGCCGTCGATAGATGGCAGTCGTTAAGCCAAGTCACAGGCCTTTGGGGCGGCTTGAAAACTTCTGACAGAAGACCAGCCACTAGTCTTACAAGCCTCCACCAATCCGGATTTGGCCTCCGTGGTGGAGTATGGCCTGTCTATACATTCCTCAGAGAAGAGACCCGTGCCCCTCGGTGGGGACATAATGGGTTGATGATGAAGTTTTTTTGCCACCGCCGCTAAAGACAAATCTATCTTAAAACTTTCCTTTCGTTTGAATTTGGAACTTTGGTTTATCGGGGCAGGATTACGAGTATATCGGCACTAACACTTTCCAAGAAACAGTTTACAGGGTTTCTTTAAATATTAATAGCACGTTGCAAAATTACAAATATCGTTACCACAGCAACAACTTTAATCTTTGTATTTCGACTTTGTCGGGCAAGAGTCTACAGCAACGCGTTTTAGGCTTTATTTCACAGGCACCAGAGTACAATACGCAAATGGCCTTTGTTCCCGGGAGTACTTGTTGATTATTCCACGTAGGTCCAGAGAATCGCCCGGGCTGAAGTTTCTGGAACAAATAAAGCGACAGAGCGCTTTAGGGTTTTGAAATACACTTTAGTCTAGCGCTTGAACCGTGTGAACGTGTCACCGGTTTTGAGAAAAATGTTTTTTTTTTCCGAAAGCCGATAATATTTATATTTGGTGGTTGCCAACTGGAAAATTACTTCGATTTTTGAGAACCTTTGAAAACCTGCCAGTACATTTTCAACGTAATTATGGATTAAAGAAAAACCAATTTTTATTATTAAAAGAATTTTTCATTTATTATTTTGGAAAACGATTTGAGCAAGCTTTTTGATGATGGTTTTATTCTCTTTTCACGCCAATGTGAATATTTTAAGATTGAATAACAAGAGATAATGTATGTTATTGTAACAATGCGTTTTTTAATACTTTCCTCAAACCATAAAACTGTTTATGATAAGAGCAAACCTAAAAGTGCCATAAATAAAGTAGGTAGTAAGTAGTTTTGTTTACTTTTTACCTAAAAACGCAGTTTTTTTAAGTAATTGGATAATACGGATGCTAAAATGGGTAATCGGTTCTCATCACATCACTAATATGTTCATGTTCCAGATTTTTTAAATTTTCATACGCTTGACACTAGACACTTCAACCAATTTATCTTGCAAAATAAAAAGCGCTGAAAAAAGCAGCAGCGCCAGCGGCCAAATCGCCCGATTGGTCCGCCGGGAGTAAACATTTGCTTTGGTCTGTTTCGATTTTGAATTTCGAACTACACGGAAAATTCAATGGATGCTGGGATTCTGCTGATGGCATGCATTTTAATGTGGCCTCGATTATGTGGCTTCTATTTGGAACCGTAGCTCGTTAGGACATTTTGTTGTCTATGGTTAGCGGAAAGCTCTCTGAAGAAGGAATACCATAGAAGGAGCGTTAAAAAATGAACACGTGCCACATAGTCTGTTTCGTCAATATAAATAGCCGCAAGCTACGTGTTAGAAAGAGAAAAATATAGTCGTGTCTTTGTTGCTTTTTTCGAGCGTACAACCCTTAAACGTCAGTTGGTTACCTTTGGTTACCATTACGCTACCAAATTAGAACGGCTCAGAAAATGACGGCATGCAATGTGCCGCCCTCAGAAGAAGGAGTACCATAGAAGGAGGAATAAAATAAAAAGTAACAGT
The DNA here is from genome assembly GCA_947310845.1 of Yponomeuta plumbellus. Classification (NCBI taxonomy): domain Eukaryota; kingdom Metazoa; phylum Arthropoda; class Insecta; order Lepidoptera; family Yponomeutidae; genus Yponomeuta; species Yponomeuta plumbellus. The sequence goes on from OX371203.1 coordinate 4,227,635, forward strand.
TGTATAGCTGTTCATATTACTCTTACGATAAATCTCTGCGCCAGAAACAGACAGCTGTAGTGTACTCATGCACTAAAAATGTTACAATCGTACACGGTTGCCACAGATTACTGAACAAAGCCAAAATCGATATGGCTGGGACAAACACCATAAAGATGTCGATATTATTTATTCCGATCTACATAATCTGTGTATTTTTTAAAATTAATGGTGGTAATTAAGTATTAATATTAAATGATAAAAAAATCATACCTCTTTTTCACAATTTGCAAAAAGTATCTTTTCAATCCCATCACCATGTTTAATAGTGATTTTTCGGACCCATGGCTGTGTACCAAAAAAACCTACGACTAAATTGAATTATTCCAATTCCAATAATTTAAATTACAGTCATGGGCCCATGATAATCACTATTATCACCATTATCTATCTATCTAATTATCAATGTATTTATCTCTAAAAAAATATCATTTTTCCCTTGGTGGTGCTAGTGAACCAGCTGGAACCCCTTACGGTTATGTTATTATGTGCTAAGTGTGGTACATACCATATAAGTTACAATAAATATTTATAAGTAACAGTAAGTAATTTTACATCAGGTTTTCAATAATATAAATGGGACTAATAGGGCTATAGCGAATCGAAAAAAGATTTTACCAAGTTATGTGGTAACATGGCAAAAAGTATATGTACGGCGAATATAGAACCTTTTTTTTTATATGTTTGCGAATCATCAATTATCACCATATACAGCGCCACCAAGTTACCTGTTCAGGTGGGTAAAATTGTAACTAAGTAATTAATTGTAAATCCTGTTCCCCATTTTTTGTTTTATTTATTCACTTACTAAGATTTATAGATATATGTTCATTAAAATTGAAAGATGGGTTAAAATATTCTCATTTTTCTAGGTAAATTTCTCAAATGATACTACTAAATTCTCCACTAGCGCCGCTATCAACTGAACAGATGAGATGGTGGCACTGTAAGAAAGTATAATGAATAAAACAAGACCAAAATAGGAAAAACTATTTAATAACATAACATAACATTTACACACAGGCACATAGATTGCTTCTGGCCCCACACTAGGATACCCTGTGTCGTGTTAATAGATTACGTTTTTTGTTTCCAATAAATACCTACCACCTAGCATAGTTACTCAAGGCATAAAATAAAAATTAAAAACCAAACGATTTATTGGTACAAGATTATTTGGCATCAAATAAAGTACGTAGTTTCAAGCTTTTCACATAAAAAGTGGCAGGTTGCAGCTCAATAGAGAAGAAACCAACACGTATTACTATAATGTATATGTTTTTTATCCCTGACTTCTGTTTTACAAGTACCTATTAACGTTTTTTTTTAACAAAAATGTGTCAGCCATAATGTAAAAGATAATATTTTATGAAATTAAAATGAAATCAGCTTGGTTGCAGCTCACGAACATTGTCCATTTCCGCGGAGGTCGCAACCTGAAAATTGTTTTTATTTAAGTACTTCACGTTGATAACTTCCACATAAAAAATAATAAAAATCACTTGCACCAGAATCAGACTATGATAGTATTAAACTAGTTATGACCTTTAACTGCTAAACGTTGTCCAGGATAGAAAAAAACACCCAGTCAGGCAATAATCAGAGAAAAATTCTACAAGCGATATACGGCGATTTGCAGGTTGGAACTGACAACCTGTTTTATTATCCAAGTGGAGTAACCACTAGACCAACGAGACAGTCGGGTCTCATGTGAAATTCCTGATGTACATACATACAGCAAAACGTGCACCTCAGTCGACATAATTGTGCAGTATGTAGACTTTATTTTGTTTTTAGTATTATTATAATGTATAATTATAACCTTACCAATGATCTGCGGGCTAAGGAAAAGCGTAAAGTAGGTACGGCACTTGTTTCCAACCTACGCCACTTGCTATTGTTTATGAAACAGTCGCTTGCTGCAAATGCGGTGTAAATTTTTCCAAGACTACTTTGTACGTGATACTGCGTAATCGACATTTGTTATTTTGTGCTGTCTTCGGGTAACCTGCAAGAGATAATTAACAATTAAAACAACTATACGAACGCAAGAAATAACTAAATATGCTCAACGAACTATCGATACTTTTTTTCACTGAGAAAGTGGGAAAGTCCCATCCCTATTCCCCTACAACAAACAACAAACTGGTATTATGATTTATATCGAAAATATCACAATAATCATGATGAAAACACCATTCTCTAATAGCTAATTTGCAATTCTAGTAGCCCTTAGTTGAAATCTTAGAGAAAATACCCTTTTAGGTGCACAAAATTGAGACTTACCGGTGGAAGCTGATGAATGTTGTTTCATTATCTTCTCGGGAAGAATGAGATATACATTCTAACACAACACACGCCATGCCGATGGTTATATATACTATTACCATGAGAATCCACTAAAATTCACTTCAAATGGTGCTTTAGTAAATATAAAATACACAAGCTTCTTGAAAACGGCGCACTCCCAAACCTCTTGTCGAACACACTGCCAAACACAGAACACCCTCTGCCAAAACAATGTCATTGGGCGGCACATTGCATGCCGTCATTTTCTGAGTCGTTCTAATTTGGTCGCGTAATGGTAACCAAAGGTAACCAACTGACGTTTAAGGGTTGTACGCTCGAAAAAAGCAACAAAGACACGACTATATTTTTCTCTTTCTAACACGTAGCTTGCGGCTATTTAAATTGACGAAACAGACAATGTGGCACGTTTTCATTTTTTAACGCTCCTATGGTACTCCTTCTTCTGAGGTGCCGCCCAATGACATTGATTTGGCAGTGGGTGTTCTGTGTTTGGCAGTGTGTTTGACGAGAGGTTTGGGAGTGCGCCGTTTTCGGGAAGCTTGTGTATTTTATATTTACTAAAGCACCATTTGAAGTGAATTTTAGTGGATTCTCATGGTATATAGTATAAGTAACCATCGGCATGGCGTGTGTTGTGTTAGAATGTATACCTCATTCTTCCCGGGAAGATAATGAAACAACATTCATCAGCTTCCACCGGTAAGTCTCAATTTTGTGTACCTAAAAGGGTATTTTCTCTAAGATTTCAACTATGGGCTACTAGAATTGCAAATTTGCTATTAGAGAATAGTGTTTTCATCATGATTATTGTGATATTATCGATATAAATCATAATACAAGTTTGTTGTTTGTTGTAGGGGAATAGGGATGGGAGTTTCCCACTTTCTAAGTGAAAAATAGTATCGATAGTTCGTAGAGCATATTTAGTTATTTCTTGCGTTCGTATAGTTGTTTTAATTGTTAATTATCTATTGCAGGTTACCCGAAGACAACACAAAATAACAAATGTCGATGACGCAGTATCACGTACAAAGTAGTCTTGGACAAAATTACACCGCATTTGCAGCAAGCGACTGTTTCATAAACAATAGCAAGTGGTGTAGGTTGGAAACAAGTGCCGTACCTACTTTACGCTTTTCCTTAGCCCGCAGATCATTGTTCATAATTATACATTATAATGATACTAAAAACAAAATAAAGTCTACATACTGCACACTTATGTCGACTGAGGTGCACGTCTTGCAGTATGTATGTACATCAGGAATTTCAAATGAGACCCGACTGTCTCGTTGGTCTAGTGGTTACTCCACTTGGATAATAAAACAGGTTGTCAGTTCCAACCAGCAAGGCGCCGTATATCACTTGTAGAATTTTTCCCTGATTATTGCTTGACTGGGTGTTTTCTATCCTGGACAACGTTACTATCATAGTCTGATTCTGGTGCAAGTGATTTTTATTATTTTTTATGTGGAAGTTATCAACGTGAAGTACTTAAATAAAAACAATTTTCAGGTTGCGACCTCCGCGAAAATGGACAACGTTCGTGAGCTGCAACCAAGCTGATTTCATTTTAATTTCATAAAATATTATCTTTTACATTATGGCTGACACATTTTTGTGAAAAAAAAAAACGTTACCTAATACTGCCGTGTCATGACAAAACACTGCAATTTGAAAACAGGGTTTTTTGAGAAAACGCAAAAAACATTTTGTTTCTAAAATTACGTATAATTATGTTAAATTGTAACATATTACTTTGAAATTTTGATATGTGTTTAATAATAGAGATCGTAATTAAGCCGTAACAGAATTATATTAAAAAGTATGTTAGTTTTGAATTTAATAGCATAAAACGTTTTATGTCACGGCATAAAGTTCTAGCTAAATTGAATAATTGTGTTGACAAAACATTGTAATTTTAGATGCAGTGTTTTGCCAAAATAATTGGTATGGAAAATAAGTGGGCTATGTTTGTTAAATAAGGCAAAAAGTTACCAAGATAACATAACTTTTAATAAAAAATAAATACTTAAAAATCAATTTCTCTTTCATTAGATAAATCTGGAACATCACTTATTACCAAATCTTCATAGAACTTTCTACGCGATTGTGGCATTGTTTCACACAATTTAAGGAGTTCTATCTTCTTTGCTTCACAAATACTAATAAGTTTGTTACGTTCCCTGCTCATTTTAGGTATTTTTTTATCACAACGCAAACTTAACTGGATGAAATCACAATACTCGTAGACTCTAATTGAAAAGAAATAATCTTCACACCAAATTCCCACTTTAATACATAGCCAATAGATAAACGTTGTGATGTTGTTATGACAAAACACTGCATCTAAAGTCACTGGCATCAAATATAGCGAGTTTGTTGTGACAAAACACTGTAGGTACCTATAGAAGTAGTATTTTGTCAAAACAGCTCTCTAAGATTTTGGATATACAGTCTAAATTGCTATGAGCAACTACCGTGTTAATAATACTTTTTAAATATTTTCTTGATGCCATATCATGTACCCTACGTCGAAGAATCGATTTATTCGTGTTACCACAAAACACTGTATCTATACTTACAGTGTTCGGTCATGGCACGGCAGAATAGGTACTTGTAGAACAGAAGTCAGGGATAAAAAACATATACATTATAGTAATACGTGTTGGTTTCTTCTCCATTGAGCTGCAACCTGCCACTTTTTATGTGAAAAGCTTGAAACTACGTACTTTATTTGATGCCAAATAATTTTGTACCAATAAATCATTTTGTTTTTAATTTTTATTTTATTCCATCGAACCTGGACCGACGGGTGCCTTGAGTAACTATGCTAGGTGGTAGGTATTTATTGGAAACAAATACGTAATCTATTAACACAACACACGGTATCCTAGTGTGGGGCCAGAAGCAATGGATGTGCCTGTGTGTAAATGTTATGTTATTAAATAGTTTTTCCTATTTTTGTCTTGTTTTATTCATTATAATTTCTTACAGTGCCACCATCTCATCTGTTCAGTTGATAGCGGCGCTAGTGGAGAATAGGGTAGTTTCCAGGGTCAAAATAATTAAATTCTATTTAGTCCGTATTTTCGATTATAAAAAAATATTGGGCACGTATTTTTTCTTTTTTCGATTAAACAAAAAATAACAAAGATATAGCCCAATAAAATTACTTGTGACGTCACTCCGTGCTAAAAAACGCAGCACGGCGTGACGTCACACGTAACTTTAATGGGGTCATCATCATCATCATCATCAGGCTATATTAGTCCACTGCTGGACATAGCCCTCCCCTAATGAGCGCCATAGCGCCCTGTCTTCAGCTTTAATGGGGTATATCTTTGTAATTTTTGGTCTTATTTACAAATAAAAAAATACGTGTCCCTTATTTTTGAATAATCTAAAAGACGGACTAATTAAATTTTTTAGGGCAACTAGCCCATTTAGTAGTAACATTTAAGAAATTTACCTAGAAAAAGGAGAATATTTTAACCCGTCTTTCAATTTTAATGAACATATATATCTATAAATCTTAGTAAGTGAATAAATAAAACAAAAAATGGGGAACAGGATTTACAATTAATTACTTAGTTACAATTTTATCCACCTGAACAGATAACTTGGTGGCGCTGTATATGGTGGTTATTGATGATTTGCAAACAAATTAAAAAAAAAAAGGTTCTATATTCGCCGCACATATACTTTTTGCCATGTTACCACATAACTCGGTAAAATCTTTCTTCGATTCGCTATAGCCCTATTAGTCCCATTTATATTATTGAAAACCTGATGTAAAATTACTTACTGTTACTTATGAATATTTATTGTAACTTATACGGTATGTACCACACTTAGCACATAATAACATAACCGTAAAGGGTTCCAGCAGGTTCACTAGCACCACCAAGGGAATAATGATTTTCTTAGAGATAAATACATTGATAATTAGATAGATAGATAATGGTGATAAAAGTGATTTTAAGGGCCCATGACTGTAAATTGAATTAATTGGAATTGGAATAATGGAATTTAGTCGTAGGTTTTTTGGTACACAGCCATGGGTCCGAAAAATCACTATTAAACATGGTGATGGGATTGAAAAGATACTTTTTGCAAATTGTAAAAAAGAGGTATGATTTTTTATCATTTAATATTAATACTTAATTACCAACATTAATTTAAAAAAATACACAGATTATGTAGATCGGAATAAATAATATCGACATCTTTATGGTGTTTGTCCCAGCCCTATCGATTTTGGCTTTGTTCTGTAATCTGTGGCAACCGTGTACGATTGTAAGATTTTGAGTGCATGAAAGCTGGCACGTTCAACACATTTACACGTTGCGCTCTGTGAATAAGCGCGCGGCGTGACGTGTACTGCATGCGCATCATGAAAAGTCTGCCCGTCTCTCTTGCGCGCGGTCTTGCTTATGAGTGTGAAGGGGACGGTTATAGTTTTACTTTTGCTACTGTTTATAAATACAGCGTGATCTTTTTGGTATTCAACCGTATGTGCGTTTCAATGAGGGATTTTTCTGACAGCTAAGAAAAGTAGTTCCAAATGAGCCGTTTTCAGAAGAACTAAAAAAAACGAATGGCTGTTGGCGTCATAGTAACTTTTATTCAGCTCGCTGAGACCTATTCGATGATGTATCACACATGGCTATTGGGCTGAGGTCCAAAACTGCATTCCTTTGACAACCATTCGTTTGTTTTTTCTTCTGAAAACGACTCATTATTAGTTATTAAGTGGCATTTTTAAGACAGCGTTTTTGTTTTTCTAATGGGAATTGCCAGTTTATTCTGTGGTCTTTCCTCTTTTTTTTGGCTCTTGCATTTGATCACAGACTAGGTTTCCTTCCTCATTGCATTTGATTGTGATTGGACTTCATACAACTGCTACTGGTACAAAAAAAAAGGTAGGGTAATGAGCAGTTTTCAGAAGAACTAAAAAAAAAAACAAAATCTAACGGCGGTCAAATGAATGCAATTTTGGACTTCAGCCCAATAGCCATGTGTGATACATCATAAAATAGGTCTCAGCGAGCTGAACAAAAGTTTCTATGCCGCCAACAGCCAAATGTTAACAGCCAAATGCTGTTGGACTGAGGTCCAAAATTGCATTCCTTTGACAGCCATTAGATGTTTTTTTTAGTTCATCTGAAAACGGCTCATTCATCCAGTAACTGACCACTGAGCGTCCGTGACCCTTTTTTACATAATTAAATTATAATGAAATTGTTGAGGATTTCTGGGATAATTATTTTGTGGTTTGGTAAAGATTTTCTTAGCTAGGTGAAATTATTTTTGATCATGTGAAAATTTATTGACAATTATAACTATTTTGTGACCATTGATTCCACCTTATTTTTAATACTTTTCGCTCCAATTTGCTAAAAATATATTATAACAAGTAACACATATATTTGTATTTATTTATCTACAACGCAACCATCTTACTAAAACCTAATTCTATTCTACACTTAAACTAGAGTCGCATTTTGAATCAAAATCATTTATTTTTAAACATACTGTATAGTGAAATTGCATAAGTGTGAGTACTGTGAACGTGCCAGCTTTAGATAACTGACCTATACACTACAGCTGAAAAAATAAAATAAAAGAAGGTATTAGAATTAGTGGAACAACATTTTTCGTTTTAACCTTTTTTTCAGTGGCCAGTGTCAACAAAAAAAATGATTAGAATTTTGGAACAACACTTTTAATTTGTTTGTTGCTTGAACGGCCAGTGTCAACAAAAAATAAATTAGTAGAATCGTGGAACAACATTTTTCTTCTTAATCTGGTGTTTGCTTGAACGGCCAGTTTCATAAAAAAAAAGGAAAGGAACCAGATGAAAATAAAACCTACGTCCTGAGTAGAGGACCTACGTAGAGAACCGTTCCTTTAAATATGCTTAGTGGGACTAACGCTGCCTACAAATTCATGCTAATCGGGGAACCCGCATATCCTCTTTGAATACCAAACTGTTCCCGTATGCCCTCTCAATGTATTTTGCAAATGAAATATGATCGGGACGTGATACCTACACGAATATAGCTGGGCTAACCCCCGGTTTCTCACTCACTAACAAGCTGTTAATCTACTGTTAACAGCTGTCAGTTGGCCAAAGTGCAGACGAAAAAAACGTTTGACAGACTGATTAACAGACTTTTAGCGTACGAGAAACCTGGAGTAACGATCATACATTACCATAAATTCACGCCTGTATTCGCCTGTATTATAACATAACATTTATTGCATTCATAATTGCATTGTAATGTTGTGTCTATAACACTGTTCTGTACATCTTTTGCCAATAAATAAATAAAGGATGATGGGCAAAAATGTATGAAGCGTGGGCCCAACTCCAATAAAAATGGCTTGTTTATTAAATTAAAGGTCTACATACACAAGTTCATTATCAGGCAGGCGCATGCCAGAATTCGCTGTGTGTCTGGAGTTTTTTTTATTTAGAACAAGTTGATGTTTTTGGTTATAAATAGAAGTTTTTGGTTTATAAAACCTTTTTTTGCTTATATGTAAAGCACCTAATGATACACCTGTATAAGATAATACGTTGAGATTTTTCGGGCAGGAAAATAAAAGTTTTGGTTTATAGAATAAAAATAATATAATTATAACAGACCAAATAATTATCGGTATCCGTGGCATGTGTGGCGGAGAAGTCTCCACAGTAGCATCGCCTCACGCGCACTCATCTAGCACGCTTCACGAGAATTAAAATTAATGATCGGTTTGGAGTCGATCTGCAAGTACCTAACGCAATTATCAGATTCTTCTTAACGTCCTCATCCTAGCGTTATCCCAATTTTCTAGTGCGCTAACTACACTATGTTTTATGGCGAAAATACTCATTTTTACATGGTCAAATGGATATGCTGGAAGAGAAAGACCGAGGAAAAGGTGGTTGGATTGTGTGCGTGATGATATGTTAATAAGAATGTGAATGCATAGATGGCGAGTGATAGGGACGCATGGAAGAGAATGACATACTGCGCCGACTCCAAATAATGGTAATAGGGCAAGAATATTATGATTGTTTTTTACATGACGCGATTGCTAGACAACCCAGAAGGGCAACCAGATGTGTCTTAGGTCATGTATGCAATGTAGTCTGCGCTAAGGTCTAAATGGCCGTAAGTCACCTCTTAAGACATCCATAGGCTGAAATGGGTTGGTCATTTGCGAAAATGGCCGGAGGGGATCATTTACTAGTAAATGATGTAGCATTAAAATTGTTTTAAACTTCTATTATCACCAAAAATATCAACTTTTTCTAAATCGAAAAACTCCAGCCACACAGCGAATTCTGGTATGCACTTACCTGATAATGAACGTATGTATCTAGACCTTTAATTTAATAAACAAGCCATTTTTATTGGAGGTGGGCCCATTTTGCACATCATCCTTTATTTACATAAAGGCACATACATTGCTTCTGGCCCCACACTAGGATACCCTGTGTCGTGGGAACCAGATACAGCGACGTCACAAACATGTAAACATCCAAGACCTGGGTTTCTTTTTTTTTTGTCCCCAGCCGGGATTCGAACCCGGGACCTCTCGCATGGTAGTCAGATGCGCTAACCGCTGCGCCACAGAGGTCGTCAATTAAAATCAGTAATGATGTTATAACGTTAACTTTGATAAGGTTTCGACTGTACTTTCGAAGTTTCCTGAAATCCAATGTGTCCTTTATTATTTACGGTAACCTCGGAACAAGTTTAAATTAACACAATAGATTTCAGAACGGATCTCGGGTGCTTAAATGTTAATAGCATAGCTATTGTGCCAAGTTACACTATTTATTGGTATAATCTTGGAACCTGTGCTAACTTGGGAAGGATTGAAATTAACATGTACGAATAGAGCAAATATGTCTACTACAAAGAGATTTAGAATTCGTTCTCCGTTTTAGAAGGACTTTCTAACCATAGTTATACCTGTACCTTTAAAAATTATTTTTTTAAACCTACATTTACTTTACTTAAGCGTAAATAAACAATATCGGAATGGAAAGTAATTATCATCATCATCATAAACCCATTATGTCTCCAGTCCACCGAGGGGCACGGGTCTCTTCTCTGAACGAGGTATAGGCCATACACCACCACGGGGGCCTAGTCCGGATTGGTATAGGCTTGTAAGACTAGAGGCTGGTCTTACTGTCAGAAGTTTTCAAGTCTGAGGCCTCAGACTTGGCTTAAACACTGCCATCTATCGACGGCAGCCGGCACCAACTGCTAACTGGAAAGTAATTATTAGCTAAAAATACTATGGTCGAGCGTCTCATGGCCGTTTTACGGCCAGCTAAATTGATTATTCTTTCCCTTGCGATATGGAATGAGGCAGAAAAGGAAAATCCGCCCCTGGACGCGGCGCACACTTTGGTAAAGCCTGCATATTCCACAATATTTTTTGTACGGACTGAAAACAATGAAAAACAATTCCAGAACAGCTCCCCGCAATGACATTGCAACAATGTTTCAATGACCAGCGTTTTTATCAACCCCTGGGCCATGATATATTCACGGATAGGGTTGCCAAATCTACTATATCCTCGTAAGGCCCGACCTTGAAAATAACAATTGATTTTGCGATCACTTGAAGACATTGGGACTCACGAGGATATAATATAGTGTCCTACTATATTAGGGGCTCAAATAATATATGGGTGAATATACGGTATTTGATTTTTTTGTGTCCCAGAAGGAAATGTAATCAGTTCCTGAATGGAACAGATTACATTTCCTTCTTCTTCCTCTTCTTCTTCTTCTTCCTTCATATTGATAATTTCTCTATTTGACACAATTTTTAAATGTTTAATGATGAGGGCCAGATGATTTTCCATTTTTTTGAATTTTATAAGCACCAGAGGAAAATGTGTTACCAGAGGACTGACACTATTGGCAGAGTAGTCACAAATGAAAGCAGGGAAGTAACAGGCCATTGATTGTATCTAAGAAAGGGGACACGTATTAAATAAAATATGAAATATGCCAGAGGAGTGACGCCCACAGGAGTGACAAAATCGCACAAAACCTACAAAAACATATCACTCGCTTTTCTGATCACCGTATAACGTAATACATTACATCTACACACAATAAGCATGGCATTGTGCAAATATACAATTTCGTAACTATAACATACAAAAACATAGACTTGCCAGAGGAAATACTCCAACGACTGGCAGAAACACGCTTTCCTACAGTGAATCGCAAATTGACGCTATATTATAGGAATTTCGCTCAACGTCATTAGCTTGTTTCTAACTTAACACTTGCGGTTTTAAGTCAAATTTTACTTCTTTGAGTTTCGCCAGATGAAGTGACATTATTGTAACGTGTCAGGAAAGTAAGTTATTTTTCTTTATATTAATAAGACTTTTTACTGTATATTTTGATGAAATATGTTTCGATGTTTATAAAAGCGTATGATCATATTTAAAAAAACATAATGGCATACGTATTTAAAAATATCTCGCCATAAAATCATTATAATCTAGAAATGGGGAGGCCAGAGGAGTATACATTTACAACTATTTTTAACGATTATGTCTTAAATTAATTATCGTGAATAGACTATGTGGGCCAAATAAAAGACCATATTCTTTAATGCTTAAGCATACGGACGCAATAATGTAATAAGTTTAACATAATATTTATCCATGGACCATAGAAATTCAAATAGCGTATATTGACCCATATTTCTAAAAAAAATGTATAGTAGGCGAAACTACTAGCATAAAGCGGAACCCAGCCTTAATCTTTTTCTAAGGCTCGCTCGTCAAGTCAAATAAAGTCAGGATGTCTATTGGTATTGATCTTCTTTATACATTACTGGGTCTACTCTGCGATATTAGAACATAAAGAATTTACGACCGCGACCGTGACTAAGCAGTTGTTGACTTGTAAGTCTTGGAAGTATGAAACATTACTCCGGCCATATAATTTCGCCTACACGTATTAAAAAGTCCGCGATCTTATTACATTTTATGCTACTCATAAATAATGTAGTTACATTCGTTGTTTATTGCCACTGCTGCGTAATGTGATAAAACAATAAACAACGTATCAAATTATAATTCATCATCATCAACCCATTATGTCCCCACCGAGGGGCACGGGTGTCCTCCCTGAGGAAGGTGTAGGCCATATTCCACCACGGGAGCCTAGTCCGGATTGGTGGAGGCTTGTAAGACTAGTGGCTGGTCTTCCTGTCAGAAGTTTTCAAGCCGCTCTAAGGCCTCTGACTTGGCTTAACGACTGCCATCTATCGACGGCAACCGGCACCCACTGCTTAGCGTGCCTTGCGAAGCACGGGACCGCTCAGAAAAATGCCACAGGCTTTAGTAATAGACGGTCACCTATCGATGCACTGATTGCGCCCTATGTTGCTTAACCTTCGATCACTCGGGCAGCCGGGGCTACGATACTTTATTCAAATATACTTTATTTTACAAACACTTAATCTAAGAAGATGCAGTGCAGAAGACGGCGTCCTTATAACTAAAAGCGACCTCTTCAAGACAACCTTTGGATGGACCGGAGCAAAACATGGAAAAGAAAGTAGATGTACAAAATAAGTAAAATAATACATTAATTACACATGCCCATTCATTGGGCGGTTACCTTTTAATAACTTAAAACTTAAGTTTAATAATTTAAATAAACCCGCCGGACCCGTCAAGTGCAAACTTTAATGTAACTTTTTTTTAACTAAAACTTTCGTAAGCACAACACATTGTAAACTTTTCTAACAAACTTTTTAATGTAACTTTATGATTTTTTTGGTGATTTTCACGATAAAATAAAAATAAAAAATTATATTTTTTTTGCTTTAGTATCATGTAAATAAATAACCACCCCTGAGTCGGATCAAACTGTACAAATCAACACCCAGTATAGGTACATTCAAATAATATACACAAATAAATAGTAATGTGAAAATTTTATATGGATATATTTTATGACCTATACAAACAGGTCATAAACAAAACACCAACAGCCAACAGTGTTACAGTACACCCTTTTACCACAGTCTTAAAAACGGGCAGTGACTGGCAGTTACCGGTAGATAATTCCAGAGAGACGGACTGCTTGCACTGTGAAATCGTTCTTCTCTCTTTGCCACAAATCTAATAAAATATTTCCGATGGCAGTAACGACACCGCTGTCGCGGTAAAGCATAGGTTCCCAAAGTGGTCCAGGTGGACCATAGGAGGGGTGTCCACGTCGACGTGAAAAGAAAACAGGGGTTCACAAGTTATTAGTGGGGGTCCACGAAAATACTTCCGGTTTTCATAAAAATGAACAAAGATTTTGGCTTGGATTTACCTACCAATGTCAATTGTTGATTGTTTGTAATAATAAATATTTATAGTTTTGTATAACCACAAGTATTATTTTAACTAATAGGACACACGAAAATGTGCTACTTTTTTTTCTTCTTAACCCCCAATTTAGGGTGATATTTTTTAGGAGTTTTGAGAGTACAGTAGAAATATAGCACCAGGGGGCTTACCGAAAATAGTAAAACTTTGATAGTGGTCCACGTGAAAAAAAAGTTTGGAAACCTCTGCTGTAAAGCGTCAACTGCTTAACTGACGCAATTATTCTATTGATCTAGATTTAGAGCATGAGAGCGTTCGGTGTGGCTCGTCAACGCTAATACTGCAAGTATTGCAACAGCCTCATCATCGTCATCTGCTATTTGACCCCACTGCAGGTCTTATAATAGGCCTCCATCATTGTGTTTCCAAAATGAAGAATGTTAACTAATTTTGATTATTAGCACTCCATATTCTCTGTCAAAAATAAAAAATACTAGTGAAAGAATTACTTCGATACGTCAATAAGTTTCCGATTTAGAAGTAAAACAAGTTGTAACCGTACGACGCGGGCCGCCGGTTACGGTGTGACGTCATCGCACAACACGCTTAGTCTGGCTCACTAGTCCGCTCGCAGTCGCGCGCCCGTGCCGTCGAAATTATACCTAAATACTTTTAAAAATGTCCAATGCAAATACTAGGAAATCATGTGTTGTACCTAAATGTAAAAATACAACTTCCGATTCGCCGGAAAAGTTGTTTTTTATAGTTCCAAAAGACGTTAAAATGCGAAAAAAATGGATAAAAGCTATGAGGAGGTTAGATTAGATAGATAGACTAAATAGATTAGATAGAAGTGCTAAATAGACTAAATAGATTAGATAGCTTTAATCATTTTCAGTTTGGTACCAATACCTGAAATCTTAGATTTTTTTCAATAACACTTGGTAGCAGTAGTTGAAGGCTCCTTGCTTCGACGATGTAGCCACATTAAAAATGTTATACCTAGTATGTTTACAGCCACCTCTGCTGGCGGCACAATAACATAACATAACATTTACATACAGGCACATACATTGCTTCTGGCCCCACACTAGGATACCCTGTGTCGCAATCTTCGCAGGTTACGTTTAAAACTTCTTGATCCTTTTCATTGCATTCTAAACTGCAATGATAAGTACGTACGCGGTGTTCAGACATGATTCTACATTTAACCGTAGGTACATACATCACCTACTCTTTTTACTTGAACAAAACCGATAGCATCATCGCTATAGCTGTCTCTTGCCGACATGAAATAAGTTTCAAATAAAAATAAATGGCCTTACGTATTTTGTAAGTAAAAAAAATACAAATAAAAAAAAGGTTTATACATCTGTAACGTTCAACCCACTACATCTACATCCTAAGTACCTATCCTACTTCCTACTAATATTATAAATGCGAAAGTTTGTGAGTGTGTGTGTGTGTGTGTGTTTGATATCTTTCACGAAAAAACTACCTACTGAACGGATCTGGATGAAGTCTTGAATAACACTTAGTCTACTTTTAGTCCTGGGAAAATGTACAGTTCCCGAGGGAAACGGGGGCGAAGCTGCTGGCGGAAGCTAGTTTGCAATAAATCAATGTATGTATTCATTTAAATTTACTAAGAAGAGCGGTACCTACCTATATATACAGACGTACCTACCAATAGCTACAAAACTATAATAGGTACGTATTTTGTTGTCATTAACGTAAAAATTTAATGGTAGGTAACTAGGTACTTCTGCTATTTGAGTTACATTCTTCCATTATGACATTAGTTGGGTATATTGTTTTAATAAAAAAAATTTATAACAGATAAACTATTAAGCATAACTAGTAGCACGGAAAGTTCACTCACCTTTGCATTTTTGTTCCTCACATTTAGGCGGCAACTATTAGGTCTTTACCTATGAAATTGCCGTGTTGTATGAAAAAAATTATACTAATTTTTTTCATGTATTTTTTATTGTATTAATCGAAGTAATCACCCATGCAATCAATGCATCTTTGCCAACGCAGTGGCAGTTTATTGATGCCCTACTCAAAGAAATCAGCTGGACGGGAGGCAACAAATTCTTTAAAGGCATTTTGTACTGCGTCTCGGGTATTGAATTTTTTTCCCGCCAAGAAGATGTCCAAATTCTGAAAAAAGTAGTAGTCTGTAGGCGCAAGGTCTGGTGAGTAGGGCGGATGACGGAGAGATTCCAACCCCAGTTCTTGCAACTTGGAGACCGTCTGCTGTGCAGTATGAGGTCGCGCGTTGTCGTGCAGGAACAGCGGAGACGAGCGATTGACCAATGCTGGTTGGAGATGTGCCAGCTTCTCCATTATTGTGTTCAGTTTTTCACTGTACACATCTGCAGTAATGCTCACCCCGTTTGGTAAGAAGCTGTGATGAATCACACCGGCGCTAGACCACCAAACAGTGACCATCAATTTTCTAGGGGTGAGTTTTCGTTTAGGGCGTTGTTTAGGTATTGAACCAGGATCCAACCAACTTGCTGAGCACTTGCGGTTATCAAACAGAATCAACTTTTCATCGCAGGTAACAATGCGGTTCAAAATTCCTTCATTTGTGTATCTGTTGAGCAGTGCAAGGCATGTCTCGACGCGTACTTCGCGCTGGCGATCATTGAGTTTGTGCGGCACCCATTTGTCAAGCTTTTTTACCTTGCCAATTTGACACAAATGGACCAATATTGTTTTGTAGCTAACGTCGAAAGCTGCTGCTAATTTAACCGTAGATTGTGTATCATCAGCTTCCACAAGCGCCTTTAATTCGTCATTGTCGACCAAAGTCTTCGGACGACGTCGAGGTTCATTTTTCAGGTCGAAATTTCCAGAACGGAAGCGAGCAAACCAATAACAGGTGGTGTGTTGGCTTGTAGTGTTAGCTCTGTAAACGTCGTTGATGTTGCGTGCCGCTTGTGCCGCGTTGCTGCTACAACGGTACTCATATTCCATAATGAGTCGAATTTTTTACGTATCCATGATGACGAAAAAGATTGAAATGCGATGAAAATGTAACACTAATCAATAAACAAATGACTACTTTTTGAAAAAGAATTCCATGTTCTTAAAATAAAATAAATTTGAAATTAGAATTCTTAGCCAAACAAAAATTATTTTGATTTGAAATGGCAGAACGGCAATTTCATAGGTAAAGACCTATTATTTTCTATCTATTTTAGATAGATTATCCGATTGCCCTTTTTCGAATCCTTGATCCATTTTATTAATCGAGTAATATTTACTATTATTAGACTAGTATTAACTTAATACGCGAAAGAAAACGCAACAAAATACTACGCAAGCTATTACACCTACTACTATAACCGCTGGCGACTTGATATTAGGCGGTTGGAACGCGCGGCGCGTTGTGATATGACGTCACAAGCGGTCTCGTGACTATTAGCGGGACGCGATATTTTTCGAAACTTTGAATGCCTATAAAATCAAAACTACTAGGTATTTTTGACTAAAACGAAAACTAGTGTATTTGTATAGATACAGGCTTTACTGAGACAACGCTTCAAGCGATTTGGCATACCTAGTAACATTCTCCATTGCCAGTTTTGCGCCGCCTGCATTCGGCGACTCTCTAAATCAGTGCTTTCAAAAGTGTGGGTCGCGACCCCCTGGGGGGTCGTCAAAACTACCTCAGTAAAAAAAATAAAGATAAATTTATTAACTTACACAAATAAACAAAAAAATAAAAACCTATGACTCTTCCATCACAAATAAAAAAATTAACTTGACGCAAGAATGTAATTTTGAAGAATTTGATTGTTTTTGAAAAAAGAAAAATAATTCTGGAATCAAGTAAACTGTCATAGTTTCAATGAACTTTACTTTATTCAAATTTTTTTTTTCTTGATGTAAGACAATCACATTCTTTAAATTTATTTTCTTGAATCAAGATTTTTTTTTCTTGTATAAAGTTTTTTTAAATCAAATATACATGCAATGCAAAAATTTATGCAAACGCATGGATTGAAGTATTCAGCCCCTGCAACATCTTTGTGACATTTCGTTAACAGCTGTCAAACGTTTTTTTCGTATGCACTTTGCCCAACTGACAGCTCTGTAAACAGTAGATTAAACAGAACATTAAATGAAACACCACACTTACAAAGGCGAGCTTATCTCCGTAAGACATTTCTTCCAGCAAACCTTAGAGATGTAAAAAATATTGTTATTTGTAATGTTTCCCTAACAAAATGTGCACACCCTGTCTAACTTACGCGTCGAATTGCCTCCTTTTTAGGTTTGTAGGTAGTACCTTCATCAAAATAAATGTATGGATATTTTATTAGATCACTTTGTAGTCCGTTTGCACTTTGTCTGCCAAGACTCTTTCCTTAGGGACGATAGCGCTCTTATACCCGGATTGCTAATTAAACGAAGGAAAATGACAGATGTGATGTTGCCACTTTTTGGTGAAAAAAAAATAGTGATGGGGTAAAGAATTATTTAGTCAATTCTTAAGAATTATCATTTGTGACAAAATATAATGATATCCTAAAATGTAACGATGGCTAGTAATATTGCCTACGAAAATTACCTGAGAAAAATATTTAGGTAAGTCTACGGAAGATGTGACCCTAAGCCCTTTACTTAGCAGATGACAGATGTATTGTAAATGGAAATGATGGAAATTATTTCGAGTAATTGAGAAACCCCTAGGTATCTATTGTTATCTATCCTCTTAACCGTGCTAATTACATATTTTTTGACTGAACATAAAATACCTCTGAAAATTAAATTACAATAGGGTAGTTTCCAGGGTCAAAATAATTAAATTCTATTTGATCCGTATTTTAGATTATAAAAAAAATATTGCCCATTAAAGTTACGTGTGACGTCACTCCATGCTAAAAAATGCAGCAAATAAAAAAATACGTGTCCCTTATTTTTGAATAATCTAAAAGACGGACTAATTACATTTTTTAGTGCAACTAGCCCATTGCTTTTGAAAACCAGATCGTGTTATCCCGTGTTGATTGTTCTAATGACATATTGAAGAAGCTCCCTTCAAAACAACAACTTAACAAGGGTTTGATTGATTTTTTTACATGTCAGAGATATAAAATAAAGCTACTGGATCATGACAAAAAAGAAAATTTAATACACTTATTTTTATTTATTCCATATGAATATCACTATCGGATGAATCATTATACGCCTCATCGGTAACATTAATTAAAAATGTACGGTATCGATGCGGTGGTCGAGATGACACATTTTGTCTTCTTCTTACATGTGCGATGCATTTTTTCCATTTCTCGGGCGTCACATTGTTAATGTTAAATAAGAACGTTGTCAAAGATTTAATTTTATTGAACCTTCAATTAAAAGCATCCGACAAGCAGGCAACAAATATTTTTTGAATCTGTTTGACATAACTACAACAAAAACAATAACTTACCTAATTATGTGAAACAGAGAAAAAATGATACTAATTTGCCTGAGGTGTAACAAAGACCGCCTCAGAAAAATTGCATTTCATTTGAAATGGAACGCAACTGTTTTACTTAGTTCTACGTTGTATATTACTAGGGGAATACCAAGATTCAGTAAGATGAAATAATAGATAGATAGATAGATAAAAGATTTATTTCCATAGGACACACACAATAAGTACCATTTAATAATAATAAGTACTATTTAGGGTATTTATAGAAAAAGTTTTTACACTTAAATTATAATGAAAATCTGCAGAATTATGATTCCGCAAAAAAACCCGTCTGCCGTTAAATAAAATACGTTTTCTTTCGTTTTCTGCATATTCGATCCGTTGGATATGACGGAAAATCCGTTGAGTTTGCAACGTTGTCACCGAGTAGGCTAAATTTCGTAAATTAACCCTTAGTGAGAGAAGAGAGAGAGAGAGAGAGAAATAATTCATTCAACGCCACTTGCTCAATAGCAACTTAGTCTCTTGTCTTTTCGCTCGTACATAAATTATAATGGCTTCGCGCTCGCATTTTGAAGTGCGTGCATTTACGAAGTTTTGTCGGAAGCCGACCGCAACTGTCACATAGACAGAGCGCAATACATGCGAGTGAGTGTGACAGCGTACCTAAGTCGTAACTATTTGTAACCGCCGGTGAAACCGATCGCCTCGGTTGGGGATATATTATTTTATAATAATATTGTGTAAAATGTAATTAATTTGTTTGTATTTGAACCAGTCTCTAACATATTCACCAAATTCTAATTCTGTTTAGAATTAGTGAGAACATGACTACCAAACTGTAGATGGCAACATTATTTCGAGTGGAACTGTCAGTTTCCTTCGTTTAATTATCAATTCGACTATAAGTTGAAATTATTCCAATATACTAAAGCTGATCTTTCTCTTTTTTTCACAGGTAAGGACGGAAAGGTCTTTGCTGAGACTATTGGAAGGACTATCTTCTTGACCCTACTGCGGAGCCTAACATGGGTGTAATACGTTTGGCTTGTGTGTATGTATGTCTGAATCTACACTCAGGGGCACAATTAACAGCCCACTTGAATTTTCCGGCGTAACTTAAAATATTCACTAGGGAGTGGTAGTTTTTCTTAGCGATATTATGGAATGTATAATTTCAGACGAAAAACGGTAAAAATAAATTTGTTATTCCTTTAATTTTTTAATGATGAAAAATAATTTAAGTAAAAATAAAGTGACGCCACTTTATTTGAGTGGGCGGTTAATTGTGCCTCATAAAAAATATATTTATAATAATCATTTTGTTTGGCACAGAAACAAACAATTACATTTTGCACTTTTAATATTCTAAAGGTTGTAAACATACATTATCCAAAGAATCGTTGAGGTACACTATTGATTTCGGTTAACCTTTTAAACAACATAATTCTATAAGCACTAGCGTTTAAACTGCGTAGGTCTAACCTGTATCTTAAACGTATTTTATTTATTACTAGCTGTTGCCCGCGACTACGTCCGCGTGGGCTTTAGTTGAGTAAAGTGTTTGCAACTATGATAGAAATACTTTTAGCGCATGCGAAAGAGATTTCATACTAACTTCGCAACCCCCTCTTACCCCCTTAAGGGATGATTTTCGAAAAACTACTTTACACGTCTTTCATGACATTCAATGAAAAACCTTCATGCTGAATTTCATTCGAATAACTTCAAAAATGGCTAAGTTTCATACTAACATTGCAGCCCCCTTTTAGCCCCTTAAGGGATGATTTTCAAAAAACAATTTTACATGTATTTCATAAATTTTAATGAAGGAACTTCATATTGAATCTCGTTCGACTAACTTCAAAAACGGCAAAGTTTCATACTAAGTTTGCACCCCCCTTTTTCCCCCTTACGGGATGATTTTTAAAAAACTATTTTACACGTGTTTAAATATAATTTTAAATGAAGATCCTACGTACCAAATTTTATTTGAATAACTTCAAAAACGGCAAAGTTTCATACTAACTTTGAACCCCCATTTTACCCCTTTAGGGGATGAATTTTCAAAAATCCTTTCTTAGTGCTCCCCTACGTTACAAAAGGAACCTTTGTGCAAAATTTCAAGTTTCTAACCCTTATAGTTTAGGCCCTGCGTTGATATGTCAGTCAGTCAGTCAGTCAGTCAGTCAGTCAGCTTCTCCTTTTATATATATAGATTTAGAATATTTTACCACTAATATATGTATTTAATACAATATATGTTTTTTTTTCTTTTATTGAATGTAGGTATATTATTGTATTTATTTTAAATTACTCGCAAATGCACCACGTCACGCACTTTTGGAGTATTTTTGTGAGTTACCGTAGGCACTGACTAAAAATCAGCGCTGAGGGTTCACACCCTCAGCACAACGCTGAGTCAGTTGCCTTTTGTGACGACTTAAACACACCACAGACTAAGGTTTTTGATTAAATTTATTTGTGTTTCGTCTGTTGCCTTACTTTATTATTATGTAACTTTTTTTTGTGTGTTTTGTTTCTGTGATGTCTTGTTGGTACAATAAACGTTCTTTCTTTCTTTAAACGCTAATTCCTTCCAGTGTTAAAAAATGGTTAAGTTGTTAATCCCTAATCAATGGTCATCATCAACCTATTATGTCCTCACCGAGGGGCTGGTGTCTCTTCCCTGAGGAAGGTATGGGCCATTCCACCACGGGGGCCTAGTCCGGATTAGTGGAGGCTTGTAATACTAGTGGCTGGTCTTACTGTCAGAAATTTTCAAGCCGGCCGGCCTCTGACTTGGCTTAACGACTGCCATCTATCGACGGCAGCCGGCAACAACGGGTTAACGTTAAAATGCCACTAGCGTTAGTCATAGAACGGACACCCATCCATGCACTGAACGCGACCTATGTTGCTTAATCTTCGTGATCGTTTAAGATCACTCAGGCAGCCGGGGCCATGAGTGATTGCGAGTATTATTCAATGGTGTCCCTTAACTACTAATGGACCCAAATTTAGCAATATAAGTAACTTTGGTTGGCACCCGGGTTGGTCTCATCTGCAAAGTACTTAATGCGGGTTGATTAACATTCGGGTTGATGGTTTTTTTTTTCATTTCAGTTTTTATTCGCTCACAGTTTAAATGTCACCCAAGTCACGACGACCTGTGGCGCAGCGGTCTGTCTACCTTGCTTGAGGTCCCGGGTTCGAACCCTGGCTGGGGACAAAAAAAAGCCCTAGGTCTTGGATGTTTACTTGTCGATGATGTCGCTGTTTCTGGTTCGCACGACACAGAGTATCCTAGTGTGGGGCCAGAAGCAATGTATGTGCCTGTATATAAATGTTATTATGTTGTTTTTATGTTTAAGGGCCAATTTCTGATTGAGAATTTTCTCTAAGTAACTACTTAACTGTAGTGCTGTCTCGTCAAATCTCTCAGAAAAGAGCGTGACAGAACGTTATTTAAGTAATTACTTAGTGAAAATTCTCAACTCAGAAACCGGGCCTAAGGCCGGCTTGCACCACTGACTAAATCCATTTAACTCTAAGCTAAACAGAATTTTGACAGTTTCGCCATACATTATGGCCGACTTGCACCCCCGACTAAAACCGATTTAGCTTTAGGTTAAACAGAATTTTGACAGTTTCGCCATACACTATCTGTCAAAATTCTATTTAATTTAACGCTAAATGGATTTTTGTCGGTGGTGCAAGTCGGCCTATCTGTCAAAATTGTATTTTATTTAACGGTAAATGGATTTTAGTCGGTGGTGCAAGTCGGCCTATCTGTCAAAATTGTATTTAATTTAAACGTAAATGGATTTTAGTCGGTGGTGCAAGCCGACCTTTGTCAGCTAAAGATAAAACTCAACAGAGTTACAATTACCAAACATCCAGTATACCCCTAATTAACTAATTATGTGAGATTTCCTTTGAACTCGCGACAACATCGCCGGCTCATGTGGATTAAAATGATTACGTAATTAGGTTCAAGTAGAGCCTTTTCACGCTTTATATAGGAAAGTGCTGTGGAGTTTTTATTACAGAAACATTAATTCATTTATAATGTTTCGGGGGAATGTGACTGGAAGGGTCGGTAAGGGACGCCCAGGTGGATATACTTGGACTGGAATAGGGGATATATAAAGTTGACCTCTGTGGCGCAGCGGTTACCGCATCTGCCCACCATGCGAGAAGTCCCGGGTTCGAATCCCGGCTGGGGACAAATAAAAAAAAACCTCAGGTCTTAGATGTTTACATGTTTGTGACGTCGCTGTTTCTGGTTCCCACGACACAGGTTTCCTAGTGTGGGGCCAGAAGCAGTGTATGTGCCTTCTGTAAATGTTTATGTTTATTAAAGGGCAAGATAAAAAGTAGTCGAAGCCGGCGTGCGTGCATGCAATAACTAATGAATGTCGATGAAGCGAAAGTGATTTGTCAGGATCTAGGCACGTGACCCCCTCTGATATACAGGCGTGAACTTATGCATGTATTAATTTATTTCGGCCTGCACCGATTGTCTTTAATTAAACGTACGTATTTTGTAAGTTACAATATGTTTTTGTATTGAACTAGCTGACCCCGCAAAGGTTGTTTTGCCAGATAGGGGTATGTAAAATACAAAACCACCTGTTTTCAGACCTACCGATTACATATATAAAATTTCATCAAAATCGGCCAAGCCGCTTCGGAGGACTAAGCCCACTAACACGGTGACACGAGAATTTTATATAATAGACTAGCTTACCCGGCAAACGTTGTTATGCCACATAAAATATCTAAGGTTGATGATAAGGTTGGTCTAGTGGACCAACCTTATCATCAACCTTAGCGCAGCGTAGAACGACCAGCCACAAGATGGACAGATGATCTCATCCAAGTGGCGGGAAGACGCTTGATGCAAGCCGCTTCTACCGGTCTTTTTGGAAATCCATGGAGGAGGCCTATGTCCAGCAGTGGACTTCTTGTGGCTGAATGATGATGATGATGAACAATACACAACAACCTATTCTCAGACCTACCGAACATAAAATTTCAATCAAAATCGGTCAAGCCGTTTCGGAGGAGTATGCGCACTAACACCGTGACAAGAAAATTTTATATATTTTTGGCATTGACTAAATAGGATATATTTAACATAAACATTTCGAAACAGGCACATACATTGCTTCTGGCCCCACACTAGGATACCCTGTGTCGCGGGAACCAGAAACCGCGACGTCACAAACATGTAAACATCCATGACCTGGGGTTTCAGGAATTCCACTTTATAAAAAAAACCTTGCATAGACAAGCGGGGTGTTAGACATTCCTTCTACACGCCAGCGCCTGCGCAAAGCCGCGAAGGCATTACAGCCGTAGCAAGACTGGAAGGTCGTACGGCTTCTAAGTCGGCAATCCACTTACAAAGGTTTTAGCCCCGTTACAGCGGCCGTCACCAGGCTGTTGCTAGGCCAAGAGAAGTGCTGAACATAGACAGAGAATTTCTAAAAGTCTCCCAGATATTAGACTTAGCAAAGTAAGCGAAATAGGTATGTAAGTGAACGGTAAATGTTATAAATTGTTTCACGGATACACTTACTTGAGTTTTTGTCGAAAGAGTACGACCAGGTTTCGCTCTGAGTGCGTATACTGAGTTTTTCATTCACTCTCGATAGTGAGAGCGTTTGCGATTTGCATAGGAGTGACAAAGAGACAAATAGATGGCGCGCTTTGTCACTCCTATGCAAAACGCAAACGCTCTCGCTATCGAAAGTGAACGACAAAACTCAGTATACGCACTCTGATTCGGGGAGCTTAATCATGGTGAGCAGAGACGGGGCTCGCGTCGTCGGTTGCTCGTCAGAAACGAAACCTGGGCGACGACAAATCGAATACGTGTATCCGAAGAGTAATTAAAAACTGATAGCCAATGTGTAGTGCTCACGGAAGATGTTCTTAAAAAATATGGACAGGCTTTATAGAATTTATAGTAGCCTTCCAGATATTAGAATTAGCGAAGTAAGCCAAATAGGTATGTCAGTGAACGGTACATATTACTTAAAATGTTGCTACATGGTACATAAAGGTACTTACAACTCTATAAACACCTTGAGATGGTCTTACTCGAAACTAAATCATAATAATAATTCCCACGCAACACAATCACTTGACCTGTGGGCTCATTACCTATGTAATTTTCGCAACGGATATTCATACGTCTTAAAAAGTCATGTATACCATTACTGTATAGCACTATCTTCTTTTAAGACCCTATGTTAGAGCGAGACAGTACTCCGTACGACGTCGGTTTTTGTGTTGACGTGACTTTTTAAGACGTATAAATATCCGTTGCGAAAATTACATAATGAGCCCACTGGTCCCAAACTAGGATACCCTATGCTATGGTAACCAGGCGAGGACATTAAAAACATGGAAATACACCCAGAGTGAGGCCATTTGTACAAATGTACGGCGGCCCCCCAGTGGAAATCGAACTCACCACCTCTGCCTTGGTAGGTATGCACTTCAACGGCTAGACCAACGAGGCTCAAAGTATTGCTGTGCCACAGGATCCAGAATCGTAGCTGTAACTAACTATCATTGTCTTGTAAATTGTTACTCCTTAAAGAGATCCTCCTTTTAAATTGTTTTAAGCCTATTTCGCGTAATCATCATGATGAATAAATGATGAAAATTTATTCCAACCGTTAAAAAACTCAGACGTTTTTAATTTCACACACAGAATAGGCAAGTAACTAGGACACACTAAATAGAGTCCTCTTAATAATAATAATAATACTTAAATGAATACGAAACATTGAACATAGCTTGGTTGCGCGATAACGTGGTTGTCTTTAGTTCAGTAACGATTTGGTGTATACTGTTAACCTACAAGAACTTTATAAATAAATAAATTGTGTCAATAAATAGCATTACATAAGAAACAACATCTACAAAGGCGAGCTTATCTCTGTAAGAGATTTCTTCCAGCAAACCTAGGAGAGTTGGTGCAGCAGTAAAAACGGGTCTTTAACCTCTTCAGTCCTGAGGTACACAGAAATCCATAGTTATTTTCAAGGTCAGGACTGAGGAGGTTAAACGTGAGCAACATGGACTACATAAATCTTGGCAGCGGCTAACATTATAATTTTATGTACATTGACATTCAACAAGCAGAATGTAAATTCTTTACGGTGAAATAAATTTATGATTTCTGATTTCTGATTTCTTTGAGTACGGAACCTAAAAAGTTTATAATTGATTCTGTGTAGACCGAGCTTCGCTCAAGTTTCCTCGAAATTTCCCCGTTCAAATGAAATATTCAGTTGTCGATTTTCTTTTCACTAATGATGCTAAGTTTTCGGGCCGGCGCGTAGGAAAAGGTCGCCTGGGCTCAAATTTAAGGGGATACATGAGGTTTACTCTAGGGTTAATAAAGTTAATTGGACGTAGTTCCACGAAAACGACTCAATCCACAAAAAGTAACTTCAAAGATATGAAGGTTTTAAGTTCAGATTGGTATTGTCCAGTGGTCTTACGCTTAAGTATATTTTTATCTATGGTAAAGAAGTCATTTCGGCTTCTTTTTGTGCCAGTGTTCTTTTTCTATATGAAAGAACCGACCTTAAAGGTCAGTTTGGCATACGTAACTCATTTTCGACCATGTTGTGGATTGAGTCGTTTTCGTGACACTACGTCCAATTATTCAAGACTGGTGATGGCTACCACCGTGTTTCTAAGAAATAAGACAGCACTACAGCTACGTAGTTACTTAGCGAAATTCTTAATTCAGAAATCGGCCGTTAGGCTCTGATGTAAGTAAAGATAAGATAAGATAAGAATATTCTTTATTGCACTTAAGAAATAAGAGACAAATAAAAGTTACAATTAAATAAATATTTACAATCCCCTATTGTAATCTAATCATCAGTACTTATTAAGCTATATTCTCAATTCAGAAACTGGCCCTATGGGCCAATTTCTGAATTAAGAATTTACACTACGTACTCAGGTAACGTGCTGTCCCGCTCTTAAAAATTTGACGAGACAGCACTACAGTAGTTAAGTAGTTACTTAGCGAAATTCTCAATTCAGAAATCGGCCCTGTGAGGTAATCCACATTGGGCACCGGCCTCAATAGCACCTGTACAAATAGACCTCGCCTAGGCCAGATTCAGCACTATTATTTTTGGCAGAATAAATACATTTAAATTCACTAACAGCACCTGCCAAAAATATCAGTAGGTGCTGAATATTAACTATTTGCCAGGTGCTATTTAGGCGTGTGCTCGATGTGGATTACCTCATATTTCACACTGTCTACCTCGGAATGAATGAGCAGGGTTGAAAAGGTTTATTTTTTAAATGCGCACTTCCTCAAATACCAATTAGAGTTTGTGATACGCAACAATTTTCTCTCGGAGTTTTTTTGGCAGTATTTTTGCGCGTCAGTTTGCTAAATTTGCGCTTTACGCGCTTCAATAATGTAGCAGCTTTCAATGGATAACAAATTCTATGTGTAACATTGTTCACTCACCTTATGGTTTTAAACACCATCTATCCAGCAACGCTAAAAAGTAAAAAAACTACAAAAAAACTTTTTTATGCTATTTACTAGCTGTCCCGGCAAACGTTTTGCCAGATAGGGGTATGAAAAATAGATAATAAACTATTCTCAGACCTCCCCATACACATATAAAATTTGATCAAAATCGGCCATGCCGTTTCGGAGTATGCGCAATAACATTGTGGCATGAGAATTTTATATATTAGAAGATTTTCTAATTCGAAAGACAGATTATGACCCGGCAAAGGTTGTTTCGCCATATAAATTATTTGTAGGGATTATAATAAAAAAAATTGGCGTGGAACTCCCCTCACTTAGGGCTATGAAAAATAGATAACAACCAATTTTCAGACCTATCAAATATACACATAAAATTTCATCAAAATCGGTCAAGCCATTTCGGAGGAGTATGCACACTAACATTGTGACACGAGAATTTTGTATATTAGACGAAGAAGAAGATATAAAGAGAGACGGAAAAATTGTGCGGGCGTTTAGCTTTGAAAGTACTTACCCGATTTCAAAACTTTCACCAGTATTTAGAATTCACCTTTAGGGTAGACTAATTGGCTAATCTGTTCATCAACAACCCATTATGTCCCCACCGAGGAGCACGGGTCTCTTCCCTGAGGAAGGTATAGGCCACTCCACCACGGGGGCCAAGTCCGGATTGGTGGACGCTTGTAAGACTAGTGGCTGGTCTTACTGTCAGAAGTATTCAAGCCGCCCTAAGGCCTCTGACATACGACTACCATCTAAAGACGGCAGCCGGCACCAACTGCTTAACGTGCCTTGCGAAGCACGGAACCGCTCGGAAAAATGCCACTAGCGTTAGTCATAGAACGGTCACCCATCCATGTACTGAACGCGCCCTATGTTGCTAAACCTTCGCGATCGTTTAAGATCACTCAGGCAGCCGGGAGCTACGTTCGATTGCATATAAGTCCATATAAATATTGCTGCAGTAAAAGACGTATGTATGACCAAACAACGCGTTGGTGTGTTTCGTCCTTTAGTTTATTTTTTTTCGTATAACGGAGCCTTTATTAATTAATTATTCATGTCACGAAGATCGGGCGTTCTTTACGCTTTGTTTATTTTCTGTAATTTTTTCCCCTCGGGATAAGTAACGCGGGTTGTTTGTACAAGCAATTTGTAACACTCGTGCCGTCGAATATTTGCTTAGAAATACGCATATTAAGCTGTCTATCTATATAACATTTACATACAGGCACATACATTGCTTCTAGCCCCACACTTGGATACCCTGTGTCGTGGGGACCAGAAACAGCGACGTCACAACATGTAAACATCCAAGACCTGGGTTTACACTAGCCCAGCCATACTCGCAGTGTGTTCCGCGGAACCCTAGGGTTCCGCAATGCCCCTGTAGGGGTTCTGCAAGAATTTAGAAAAAAAAAAGTTCTCTCTGGTCGGACGTAGTACAGTTGTTAATAAAGGATAGTTCTTTATTCGTTTTATTGTAGGGTTACGTCAAATATTTCGCTTTTCAAAAGGGTTCCGTCACCAAAAAAGTTTGAGAACCGCTGCACTAGCCTATATCCAAGAGACCCGTGCTCTCGGTTGGGACATAATTGGTTGATGATGATGGCGTGATCGGCGTAACTTTGTGGAATGAATCAATTGAAAGTATATGATACCGAAACCTGTTAGGACTCATTCGACAAAGTTTAAGATAAAAAGCACCCGAAACCGGCGTGCGTGCATGCAACGACTAATCAATGACGATGAAGCGAAAGTGTTTTATCAGGATCGTGGCAAGTGGCAGTCCCTGGTCTCTGCCTGCCCCTCTGGGATACAGGAGTGAGCATATCAGCGTTGCCGTTAGCGTACATTTCGTACATTTGACGTACGTTTTAGGCCTTGCATGTACGATGTACGATTTCATCTCTTTACGTACGTTTTGAACTTGACAAAAAGAGAGAAGCTGTATTAAATTATTTGTAGTAAAAACAACCCTCATGTACGTTTTTAATTCAAAGTGTACCTTTTCGACGCTCTACATCGACATGTACTTTTTGGGAACTCAGTTGCGGCAACACTGGAGCATATGTGTGTGTGTGTGTGTGTGTGTTTACTTTTAATTCTATCCACGAAACCTGCAACGATGAAAACCGAATATACGGGTTACCCTTGGGCTTGGCGCTAAGCACTGCTCTGGAACCGATTAGATCCGTAAATTTCCAATTAAAACCGTTTGTAACTCCAAACAACAGCGGCCGAATTAACTCCCTACCTACTTCGCGTTTTCGCGAACCACATTTGTTGCCTGAATTAGGTACTTGCCGTTAAGCCTGTAATCCTTCGAATTAAATAACCCGTATCGTACGAACTGCGGAATATTCAGATTAAAGTTGCTTATATTGTTTTATACACAAGCGCTCTCGTAGCGTGTTTATGAAGCGAAAGGTGGATGGTTCGGCCACCATTTATTTACGGCATGTACTTATTTGTACGAAATTGATGAATTTATTTTTGGGTTACGTACGTGTATTTGTTCATTTACAGTTGGAATATGAACGAACCAAATAAATTATTAAGAAACCAAATATATCATTACTTGATTTATCCGCCAACTTGAAAACAACAAGTTTGTTCGACGACCGACAGAGACCTTTGAATGCATTCAAGGAAAAACTATTACATTACACCCACACTACACCAAATTAGAGAGCGTTGTATTATACTTCAACAACAATATCCACTCGCTACTGGGAAGGAAAATATTGTCAGGAATCCCGCGCTCTAGTTGGCTCTGCGCGTACTGGCATTGACTTTCCTGTAGAATAAAGCCGAATAACAAGAACTAATCTAAGAAAAACACGCACTAAAAATTAGTGTTTGATGACTTTGTCACGGATACCGTCAACAGATCCTGACCATATTTATATGGGACCACCTCTAAGGTCCATACACTCTTTCTAAAAAAGAATAAGTTAATGGTTTGAACATACATTGAAAATACGTATATGCTTGGAAGCAGCCTATATACGTCCCAATATAAAAGCTCTTCTAGACGTCAACACATGCATCTGCTGACGTCATCTGCGGTTGCATCCGCCGACGTGTAGAGGGGATGATTTGTGCGTCTATGGTAGGTATTTAAAATCGGTAGATGCGTCCGCCTCCAATCCGATTGCTGTCGGTTTTTGTGGCACGCATCGAAGGGTTTTGGCGCGAACGTTCGGCGTCTGTCCACACGTCTGCGGACGCTGAGTATAGTCAGCAGTAATAGCTGTACTGCGAGCACACTCAAGTAGTAAATAAATAAATAGCTGCGTGCCCGAATGCGAGTTGCGTCTGTCCAGAGTGAACATAATATACTGATCGACCTACAGACGTGTGGAGAGCTTGTGGAAATTCATCTGCGGATGCATCTGCCAGAGTTCGCGGACGCATCCGTTAACGTGTAGAGGCGCCTTAAGGCATAGGGCTTCTCTCAGAGAGAGTGCAGATTAAAGCCCATATTCTATGAGACAGGTTGGTGTGGGGGAGATACGTAGTTATATCAGACTAACTGCGAAATTCTTTTGTTTAAAGTCAAAGAAGTGGAGGAGCTTCAGGAATTTGCATTGCCCTAAAAAGATAGTTCTATTTATATTTTATTTTTTTGGAAAATAGTTCATTTTGAGAGCCTGGGCTGAATGTTTCGATTTGGGCTGCTTTAATTAATTTGTAACGTAACATTGTTATAGACAAAATTAGGAGCGGGGAGAACTAAACAAGAGCACCTAAACTAACTAATTCAGGGACGTGTGGTCGACGCTCCAAATAAATAAAAGAAGCGAAATTAGGGACTTACTACTGAAAGGCTAAATACAATTATCCCGAACAGGCGAGCGTGCACGCGTAGGGCGAGGGATGTGCCAGTATTATTCCACGATTTAGACTTGTAAAAGTTAATACGTCCTTTATGGGGCTCTGTACAAGGTTCTGCAACTTGTTTCCCCAAGATATATTAGAGATGCGACGCCGTTTATGTTTGTTAAGCACACTCTGTACAAAAGAAGTTGCTGTCGTTAAACACAGTAGCTTAATAATAAATCAGGAGGTCCGCTGAAAAGAGGTTTAACTCGAGTTAGACCTAAAATAAGGTTTTGAAGCAGTTCTAATCAGTTTTTTTTTTACTTCAGAATGGCCTACATCTTGCAAAACGATCTAAGATGTTATTTTTTTGTTAATATAGGTTTAGATCGAGTTAGACCGTACACCTAATTAATTTTATTGTGAACTATGGTCTAACTAAAGGTAGATCAAAATTCTCAATCATAATATTTTGGTGAAAATTGATCTAATTTGAGTTGTGTCTCTTTATATCATTTATTTAGTCATATGAAAATAGATAAATTACACATAAATAAAGGCTAGGTAAAAAAACCACCACCCCTTACCTTCAAGTTGTGACGTCGTAGTCTGAGAGACGTAGACGAGAATCGACAGATCATATTCGCTTCTTCGCTTCATCGATATTCATTAGTCATTGCATACATGCACGTCGGTTTCGGCTACTTTTATCTTGCCCTTTGCTAATACATCCCCTGTTTGAACGAATTATGTCCGCCAGGGGCGTCCCTTACCGGCCCTTCCACTCACGTTCGTTCGATATTTGCTTCGTCGATATTCCCATTATTAAAACAACACATTACACCGCAAACGTTGCCCGTTCGACCTATTCTCAGCCCTACCAAACAACAAAAAAAAAAAAACACAAAATTGGTGAAGACGTTTCGTGATTATTATATATAGGACAGAGATATTATAAAACGCCAAGATAAAAAATTTTTTAGTTGATTGAAAACATCTCGGTGTGCGTTTTTGCGTGTGTTTGCGTGTGAATGAGTGTGTATGTGTGCGTGTCTGTGTGTGTGTGTGTACGTGCGTGCGTGCGATTTTACGGACATATAACGGGTACCTAACTATAAGGAGTACCTACCTATTGTATTATTTGGTTGTGAATATATTTAGTACTGTAAAACAATCCCATATTTTTTAGGTAGATCTACTGCAGAAGCACTTTAATTACAACTACAACGTTCAATACGCTACTTGCCCCGTATCTAATTTGACGCAATGAATGGATATTTCCTGTACTGTCTAACGTAAGAAACCGAAATATATTGATTTTGCTAAGTAAATATGCAGGATGGCTGCAAAATTTGCAAATAAAAAAAATATTTTTCGCTTTTAAATCGGAACGGTGACAACACTATCCGCCATCTTGAAAGCACCTTTGGTTGTAAACAAACATCTGTCAGTCGTGCGTGCGTAGGTTCTATTGTGACTTATACTTCTTTCGTGGCACGAACTCTACCTATGTTGAATGTCAAACTTTGTTTACAAACGTAGAGGACTTCAAACCATAGACAAAAATGGCGGACCGCGTTTTTGGCTGTTTAGCAAAGCAACGTTTTAAAATAATGTGCTTGTTGCTTTTAGGTCCTCAAAAAATATACTAAAATATTTTTTGGTCTAATGGAAGAGATATTTAGCATTTAAGACATACTTGAAAAAAGAGTCAAGTAGCGGATTACTAGGCTCCGGGCTAGTGTGATGAGAATGGACCTTTATCAATTAATCCTACCCGACGGACCCCGGGCTTCATTCGCCCTTGTATTCTTGTCTGCTAATCCTTGTATCGCCACGAGTGAACCAAATGTACTCGGATCACGATCACACCCAACACACTGCATAATCTCGTATGTGGGCGGAAACGATGAACAACTACGCCAGAAAAACTTTTGCGCACCAATATTGTTGGCGCCGCGACGTCTAAACTCTTTGGTAAACTATTCCAAACTCCTTTAGTAACCTCTTTGAAGATGAAAAATAAAAAGGTCAATGGATCCAGAAAAGAGAGCGAGCCGCGTCCAACCTCTTTTCTATGTAAGAGGCTGTTCATGTACAGCCATGGTTTTTTTTCGGTTGTGAATATTTGTAGAGTCAAAAGGACGGTGCTATAGTTTTCGCTTTTATTCATCATCCGTGACTACCTCCATCCTATTACCTTTTCCTTCTTACCGCCCTACATCCACTACAAATCTAACATAATATATAAAAATCGCGTGTGTTTGTTATACAGCTCCTCCAAAACGGTTTTACAGATATGCATATATTTTTTTTTATATTTCGCAGATCTGAGAATAGGTCGCGGTCGTAGGATCAATAATATGGCAAAACAACGCCTTCCGGGTCAACTAGTCATAATATAGATTTTATATATAGATGATGATGATGATGATGATACATAGATATCTTCGCTTAGTTTACACAAGCGGAAATTAATATTGTGACGGTTTTCAAATTAGAGTCCCCTTGGGTGCAAGCTTTAAACATGAAACGATTCCAGCAATCGGACTAATCGGCAACCGCTATTAAATAATTGTAACATAATAATAATAAATAATTGCCAGAGGATTTATTAGGACGATTCGAGTAACATTCAATTTTTTTTTCAAATTCAAATACTTTTATTCACAGTAAAAAACAAATCTTTACTTAATGAACCTCGACGTTGTTAGTTACATAATTTCATAGATTACGTGGAGAAAAAGCTACAACAGAAACTCCACATTTCTTTTCAAAAAAGTTTTAGCTTAATTAACACACTTTCAAACTTTACATTACTCATGGATGTGTTGAGGCCCGATGGGCCGACGTCATTGTGAAAACGGCTGGGAGACATTGGACGACACTCCATTACCGATTACTGTGTATACTCCGATTTTTAATTTCGTGTACTAAGCTGACAGCTGCAAGCGCTTTTTCTTTTTTAAAATGTTGCTAGCTCAAGGAGTCTCGACCGAGTTCTCGGTCTCGGTCTCGATTTCGACATTGTCAGCTAAAATTCTACTTTTTATTTGCTTATTGATAACTAGGTACTGCGTTGCAAACTTATCGTAATTAAAAAAATAGTATCGTATCAGCTGAGTGATGAAGTCGTTTCTTTTTTAAATTTACAAAAATAAGTAATTTTAGAATCTTAATTTACGTTGATTAGAAATAAAAGTCGCGTTGATTTCTATCTACAGTGACATTTTCAAAATGGTTAAATTAATTTAAGGAAGAAAATCATAAATGTAACATGCAACTTTTATTTCAAATCACCAAACCGAATACTAGTTTGGCTTTCGAATCATATCTCGTTTCAATATCTCGATAGTCTTCGAGTACTTTATTGTACATCAAAATCCAAAACTGGCAACCCACCAAATGTCAGTTTGGTACACGAAATTAAAAATCTGAGTATAGGTGAGAAGAGTCATTATCATTGTACTTCTGTCTTCCGTCGCTTAGTCACGTTTAGTTGTAACTTCGTGGGGGAACCCGCATAAGTCTAGTTTTGGCCTTAATGACTCGATTTGTTAAGGTACTAATTTTTTGTTTCTTTTTTTAAAATAAAACCGTGTTTCCACTGTGATTATTTGTCATGTAGACAAATTTAGTGACTAGAACCGAGAATGGGATGTTGTGTTGGTTTGGACATGGGGAGAGGATGAAGGAAGAAAGACAAATATATTGAGCGAATGTGAATGGAAGGGCTGGTAGGGGACGCCCTGGGCCTAATGCGACCAAATAGGGGCTGTGTTGGCGAGGGACAAGATGAAAAATACCCGAAACCAGCGAGCCTATACAACAACTAATTATCGATGAACCGAAAGTGATCTGCCAGGATCGTGGCTAGTGGCAGTCTCTGCCTACCCCTCTGGGAGAAAGGCGTGAGAGTATATTATACTAAAATAAAATTTTAGGTATGTAATATTTTCAAAGACGAAAACTAATATAGGTCTAAAACTATCTTAGTTTTCGTAAGAAAAATTCAAGACTTAGATCAAGAGTTATAAAGACACCTACTTGAATAAAGAAATAAAAAAAACAGTAAACACCACCGCAAAATTTAATGTTGGCCATTTGGTAAGTGAGTACTTATTTTCACAAGGAAAATGTCGAAACGTTTTCCCGCCAATTTTCCTAATACCTCGTCCACGGTAAAAGGGCTATACACCGAGCTCCGACAAAAGAAATCATCCATTACCAGTAATAAAAAAAAACACGGACCAATCTCTTTGCTCGAGGAAGGAGGCCGTAAAAAAACAATGAGAACTAGACTACAGTTTAGCTTTTATTGGTGACGCAATAAAAACTACTTTGCTTCGACAAGTGGATGGGGATGAGTGTTATGGTACAATGGAAGTCGTCTTTTTTTTCAGGAAGTGTCTTTTCTTTCTTTAATTTCACACATTTCACATATTGTTATTCTTAGATACTACGTTAATATAATCGTTCTGTAAAATACTTCTTACCTCTAAATTAAATAAATATTAACTTTTGTGTACCGTTTGACTTCCAAAAAGCGAAAGTTATGTGTCAGTATCGTAGCAAGTGGCACTCCCTCGTTTTCGTCTACCCCTCTGAGATATAGGTGTGAGTTTATGTATGTATTGAAAAAACAAGTCTAAATTTTATCTGGCACAGAATAAAACAACTTTTTCAATTCTATTACTGAATTGGTGTATTTGTTGTAGCACTACTAATCGCCATCCGTGAAGAAAAACGTTGTAAAGAAACCTGAACCTGAAACCCTTAAAACTTCACATAGGTCCTTACGTAGCTATGCCTTTGCTTGAAATCGCCAATACGCGGTGGGCACACGTAGTGATTAACGGCCGGTTTTTTAATTGAGAATTTCACTAAGTAAATACTTAAGTAACGTTCTGTCACTGGAATCGTTCGTGGCCCCAGCTGTCTGAGTCACGAAACGATCACGAAAGTTAAGCAACATAGGGCGCGCTCAGTGCATGTATGGGTGACCGTCTATGACTAACGCTAGTGGTATTTTTCCGACCTGTTCCGTGCTTCGCAAGGCACGCTAAGCAGGTGCCGGCTTAACTTGCCTTGGTGCCGGCTGCCGTCGACAGATAGCAGTCGTTAAGTCAAGTCAGAGGCCTTAGGACGGCTTGAAAACTTCTTACAGTAAGACCTCTACCAATCCGAACTAGGCCCCCGTGGTGGACTATGGCCTGTACCTTCCTCAGGGAAGAGACCAGTGCCTCTTGGTGGTGATATAAATCGGTTGATGATGATGATTATTCTTAATAGAAATGCGTGCGTACCTTTAATAAAATTGAGTAATCAATAAAATTATAACGAAGCCTCCGGAGGGTGATATTATGATATTATATTATTAAAGTAATGGCTCTTGTCTAGCTGGGTATCTAGGTAACAAACCATTCATTCTAAAAGACTAAGTGAAAACTATACTCAGTGACAGTGATAACCTATTAAATCAGTCACTAACCCTCTGTTTCTAGTACGCTAACAATCTGTTAGTCTGCTGTTAACAGCTCAGCTGTCAAATGTATTTTTTATGCACTTTGGCCAATTGACAGCTGTTAACGGTAGATTAACAGACTATTAGCGTACGAAAAACCGGGGGTAAATCTATTAATCTATTGTTTACAGTTGTCAGTCAGCCAAAGGTAGACAGTGTAGGTTAGTGTACGAGAAACCGGGTGTTGGAATTTTTTTAATAATTAATAAATAAATAAAAAAAAGGAAGGACTGCAGGCAGATGCTGGATGCGGCAAGCCGAAGACAGGGCGCTATGGCGCTCATTAGGGGAGGGCTATGTCCAGCAGTGGACTAATATAGCCTGACGATGAAATAAATAAATACAGTTATTATTACCAGATAAAAATATCCTTATTATCTAAAGATAGTATGGACAGCAACTGATTATTGGTGACCCTCACACTAGTCAGGCCTCTCCTGTGAGGGCCATTTAAAAATATTACCAGATAGGTTTTTCTTTTAGTAGCTACTTTGACACAGTGTAGACGCTTTTTTATTCAACATTTATTAAATTAAAAATTAGATGTGTGTATAAGTTTACCTTGTTGCTGCGCTCTACGTTCCATGAGCTCATGTTTGATTTGATGCGTCGAGGGACGCCCTTCGGACACGCAATGGCTTTTACGGCGTCCCTGTTTGGCTAGACAAGGATAGCTCGCGAATGATTGATAAAAGTGAACTACGTCGCGAGCCAACATTGTGTCAATCTTCTTATCACGAGCCCAATGATATAATAACATAATATTTACATACAGGCAGATACATTGCTTCTGGCCCCACACCACTGGAGTTGTTGATTTAAAAAATGTTTGAAGCACCGTCATCATCAACCCATTATGTCCTGTCCCCACCGAGTTGCACGAGTCTCTTCCCTGATGAAGATAGGCTATACTCCACCACGGGGGTAAAGTCCGGATTGGTGGAGGCTTGTAAGACTAGTGCACAGATCACCCCCAATAGATTCCGCATACAGGGCAAGCGACGCGCACCACGCATAGGCTCAATAGCGCCTATACGAAACAAAGCTTGAATGCGCTCCTTTAGTGCAGACCAAGCTTAAGACCCGCGCGTAGTGTCTAGTGGCTCGTCTTACTGTCAGAAACTCTCAAGCCGCAAGGCCTCAGCAAGCAAAGCATGGACACATACAATTTTCGTAAGCACTACACATTATTAACTCAATTCCGGATTCACTTACTGGCTTAAATACATATCCCGTTTTTCTCGTGCAAAATAACAAAGTAGACCAGCGATTCCTGAAGTGGCTTTCGTGGAAAAGTAACCTGTTCCGAGAATTACGTTTGGCACTAAAACATTACATTTAGAAGACAGCAGATTAATATTCAATGTATTCAGAGGACAATTGTATCAAGTGTTGACCATATCCTGATTGTCCAACTGTGTCACAGTTCCGAAGCAAACTCAAAGAGCACTATATCTCTAACCTAAAATAATTTTACTGTATTCATTAACTTTACATTAATATATTCGTATGTATGTTTATTATTGTATAGTTTAGTATTATATACTTTTGTGCTAAATTTAACAATATTTCTGGCGTTCTTATATCTATGTAGGCATTTATGTAACTTGTATGTATATTAGTAAGTAGTTTATTATTATTATTATTTTTGTACCTACTTAAGAGTTGTTATCCACAAGCCTCCACCAATCCTTACTTGGCCCCCGTGGTGGAGTATGGCCTAAACCTTCCTCAGGGAAGAGATCCGTGCCCCTCGGTGGGGACGTAATGGGTTGATGATGAATGAAATAAATGTGTTCCGTCCAACAAAAATGGTTTCGTATTGTTTTATAAACTGAAAAGTTTAAGAACCGATGGTGCAGACGGTCCTTTTGGCAACACGTTCAATTAACGAATTTTTACTTCGTCAAAGTATGCGTGTGGGCCTTATAAGTTAGTTTAATAAAGCCTATAATGCCGTGAGCAAACATCTAATGTAGTTATACATAACGGACTTTCCAAGGGAGCACTAACATAAACTTTCATAGGAGAAGATAGCGCATACTGTAAGGTATTAGGGTACCGTTTTATGGGCCTAACAGGGTCAAATAGACCTCTTCAAGTCCCTTACTGCCGGGATGTTATTAGCGTTCATCGAGGTCTGAAAGTCAAAATGGGAGGTTGGGATGGCGGGTTAAAAAAAGGCATTCCTCTAGACATAGTAATATTTAAGTTACTTTGCCTTGTATTATTGTAAGTAAATTAATCTTATATTCTGTAGCAAATACGAGACCTCATCTGCTTGAAAATAAAAACACACAAAACCTCAAACAAGGAACAAGAGCTAGAGAATGATCACGTAGGAGCTATTTACAGTTTATGTCCATTCGAGAGGTCCCGAGTTCGAATCCCGGCTGACGACAAATAAAACCCGCCACGTCTTTGGATGTTTCCATGTTTGTGATGTCGGTGTTTCTGGTTCCCAGGACACAGGGTATCCTAGTGTGGGTCCAGAAGCAACGTAAGTGGCTGTACGTAAATGTTTATGTTTATGTTTACCACGCACAACAGAAATCAGAAATTTATTTCAACGTAAATAATTTACATTCTGCTTGTTGAATGTCAAAGTACTTAAAATGCTGATGTTAGCCGCTGCCTTAGGGCCGAGTGTAGTGGAGAAAAAGGCACCAAAAAAAAACTCCACTCTGACCATCTTTTCTCAAATCAATTTAAGTCTAATACAATATTTGGTACAAATGTCCATCTACTTAAGAAGGTCAAAATTAACACAACATGGTCCTGGTGCCAAACTAGGATACGCTGTGATCATGGTAACTAGGCGTGATCATCACAAACACTCATGCTCAAACTATTTCTAAAAATGAAGTCCCTACGGCAACCTCCAGCGGAGCCAAACCCACGTCGTCTGCCTTGACAGTCAAACGAGTTGTAAAAGCCAACCTAACCTAACTAAACTTTGAACATTACTTACAGGATGGTCCGGGCAAAGCGGTACCTAATTCGCAATTTAGAGACCCTAGGGGCGTGCATGTCTAATAATCCCAATGTAATTAAGTTATTACTTATTACTTAGCGAATTGACCTGGTGAAGGTATATCCACTCAGTCTGAAAGCATGACCTCGTTTGAGCGAAAAAATGTACCGAACATTTTATGCCACGCTTCCAGGTAAATGTACTTTTAGATCGGTCAGTATGGGAAAGTCTGGAACTATAAGACATACGGTCTTGCATGTTTACATGTTTGTGATGTCGCTGTTTCTGGTTCCGACGACACAGGGTATCCTAGTTGGGGCCAGAAGAAATGTATTTATGTATGTTTATACGAAGATCTGTTCTTAGGAACTATGTCATTGATCTTAGTAACAATGAAAATTGCATTCATTCTGACGACCTCTGTGGCCCAGTGGTTAGTGCATCCGCCTACCATACGACAGGTCACGGGTTCGAATTCCGGTTGGGGACAAAAAACACAGGTCTTGGATGTTTACATGTTTGTGACGTCGCTGTTTCGCTGGTGGCGCGGTTACAGGGTATCCTAGTGTAAATGTTTATGTTTTAAACCATAGATATAGCCACAGCTACAGTTAACACTAAGTTGACCTTTACAGGCATGGCTTCTTTAACATATTATATGTGAGTGGTTGACCAAAAAGGGACCTCAAGGGAAAATAATTGATTTCGAGAAAATCGCGTTTGAAGTTTTGTGTATAGACAGGTTTCGACTCGGCTCGGCTCATAAAAAAAATCATAAAAAAATAACTACGGCACCTAAAAATATTCTGGTTAGACCAAAACAAAGCTAAAATACCACAGATTTAAAAATTCAAACAAAAAAAAATAACGGTTTCTAATCCCTCCAGGTCCCTTTTTGGTCAACCACTCACATATTAGTATAATATGTTGCTAGCTGACTCGGCAAACGTTGTTTTGCCACATTAATTAGCCAACGACCTGTTCTCATAATTACCTACCAAAAATACAGTTATTCGAAGTGGTGTCGGGTAGTTTTAAAAAGATTTTTAAATTGCGCCATCTAAAAAAAATAAATAAAATAAATAAACGTTTTATTCAGTAAAGGAAAACACAATTTTATACAGTATTTCATTTCCGCCAAACTAAATGATAGTTTGTTGGCAGACTTACTCTCATCTTAAAACTAAATTACTTAAAATACCTAACAAATTACTGAAATTAATTTTACATAGAAAAGTAACATACTTATATTTAACAAACATTAGGATCACTTTATGGTACTGGTTACAAACTGGTTCATTAATTCGGAAGCTACACATTTTTTATAAAGCATTTTACTGGCATAGTGTGAGGATCTTAATTCCACTGACATTTCATTTAGTATAGTAGGGACTAAGTACTGTCTTGTCCTTTCTCCATAATAGTTGTTTACTTGTGGGACAGTTAACTTTTTATT
Source organism: Yponomeuta plumbellus (assembly GCA_947310845.1). Classification (NCBI taxonomy): domain Eukaryota; kingdom Metazoa; phylum Arthropoda; class Insecta; order Lepidoptera; family Yponomeutidae; genus Yponomeuta; species Yponomeuta plumbellus. Next base: position 4,269,119 of record OX371203.1, read on the forward strand.
TTTTACATTCCGAGTGTTTTTATTGTAGATTACAGGATTTTTGTATAAGCTACTATTATAGTTTTCCATTAAAATTGCAAATTTTACTTTATAGTTAATCGGAAGAAGATTACATATTTTGAACAATTCATCGTAGTTTCCCTTACAATTATTTTTTGTTTTTACATCTACTAAAGTTTTCATTATTCTTATTTGAATCCCTCTTATCTGGCTTAGGTAAGATTTGAAGGTGCAGCCGTAACTGCTAAGACCATAAGAAATAATCGCATCTACGAGCGCATAATAGACAGTATAAAGCGTCGCTCTATTTACTATTGATTTCAGATGGTAGAAGTTGCTTAAGACCGATCTAAGCTTTTTACATACATTGTCTATATGAGCTTGCCAGGACATATTTTGTTCGACAGTTAATCCTAGGTACTTATAATTATCAACAAATTGAATTTCCCCGCAATTACAGTTACTAACCTGATCATGTAAACAATCATAGCTATGACCTATAATTTTAATGTTACAATTTTTATTCCTGTTATGAGGGGACCGTATATGTACGCATTTGGTTTTGTTTAGGTTTATTATAATTCCGTTGTCATGGGCCCACTTAATTATGTTCTCCAAGTCTGATTGTATACTACATTCAATTACTTTTAGGTCCTTATGAGCAAAAAGCAAACAGGTGTCATCTGCATACATATACATTGTACAGTTCTTTACAACATTACTCATGCTGTTGACATGCATGATGTACCCGATCGGACCGTATACCGATCCGGTCGGCACACCATACACTATCCCCGCTTCCTCCCCCCTCCTGCCACTGACCACTGTCGTTAGTCGCCTATTTTCTAGGTAGGCACGCACCCAAGCACTTATAGGCCCACGCACACCACATTCGTTCATAGCCTGAATCAGCTGATCATGGTCGAGCGTGTCGAAAGCTTTTTTAAAGTCGATGAATACGGCGACGACTTGGTTTCTGTTATTTACGTTGTTATTAATATAATCTGTAAACTTGGCCAAAGCCGTCGCCGTACTCCTCCCCCTCCTGAACCCATGCTGAACGTCTGATAGTTAGGAATTTTTCTCTACGTACTGCGTTATCTGGTTAACTATAGTTTTCTCAGTTATTTTATTAATGATCGATAAAATGACAATCGGTCTATAGTTCGAGTAGTCTAAGTGACTACCTTGTTTAAAGATAGGTCGAATCAGGGACAGTTTGAGGTCATCGGGGTGAGAAACACACATATTAACAAATTTCGCTAATACTGGGCTTATTTTAGATTTAATGTATTTTATATCTGATATTCTTATCCCGTCAGAACCGGGAGATGTTTGGCATTTTAAATTTTCAATGTGTTTTTCAATTAAAAACGCGCTTACCTTTCTATATCTAATACTAATATTAGCTTCTTTTACATAGTTCACCCTATCCAAGAACTTTTTATTGCACGAGTGTTTTATGTTACATATTTCTCCAGTAAATGTCTTTGAAAAATTACTACACACATTTTCAATATTATCAGTTTTGCCTAAATACTTTAAAATTGTGCTGTCTATGTCACCTTTTTTTCTTCCAAGCCACAAATTAATTTTTGACCAAATTTTCTTACAGTCGTTATTACATCTCAAAATTTCTTCCTGCCTAAATTTATTTTTTGCTACATTTATTAGTTTATTAACTTTATTTCTATATCTAGTATATTGCAGTCTCTTACACATGCTATTCGGAGAATCTTTCCACTTTCGGAATAGTTCATGTCTAATTTCATTCATATTATTTAATTTACTGTCTATCCAGGGCTGTTTTTCCCGTTTATTACACAAAACACGGTCGCACTTGGCCGATTCATATATCTCATCGAAAATTGAACAAAGCTTTTCGTAAAAAAGCAAGGACATTAGAGTAGGATTCAGTGAATGGGCTACGTCAGGTATTCGAAAGAGCAGAGACACACTTTATGAATTATATGACAAAAAGACTTATACATACGACGCCAACTTCATACAGTACGTAAAAAAATATTCAAAATTATTTAAGGCCGTCTGCCATAAAGCTAAATGCGATCATATAAAAGGTAAAATCCTACAATCACCGAATAAAGTAAAAACAATTTGGACCATAATAAATAGAGAAACGGGTAAAGCAAAGTTAGGTGACCGAGATATTTCACTTAAGATTGATGACAAAATAATAACATCAAATGAAGATATCGCTGCAGCTTTCGAACAGTTCTTCACTAATGTCCCAATCATAACTACAGCTCCGTTAGACTCGTCACCTGATCGTGCGGCGACATTATTAAGGGACAATGTCCCCGCATGCGAACACGATTTTACGTTTAATTACATTGAGCCCCATGACATTGTTAAGAATTTTAAATTATTAAATCTTAAAAAAACCGAGGACTTATGGGGTATGTCAGTAACAATTGTTAGTTCAGTGATAAATATCCTAGCTTTGCCGTTAGATTTTCAATAAATGCGTAGATGAAGGAGTATTTCCAGACCTCATGAAATATAGTAGGTTAGTACCCTTATTTAAAAGCGGTGATAAACAAGATCCAACAAATTTTAGACCCGTTTCAGTCCTACCAGTATTAAGTAAAATATTTGAAAGAATTATCTTAGATCAATTACTTATTCATTTCAATAATTACGAACTCCTCCATAGTCAGCAGTTCGGTTTCATTAAAGGGCGGAACACAACAGACGCTGGAGTCATGTTAGTTAAACATATTTTCAGTGCGTGGGAGGATCATAATGATGCGATAGGAGTATTTTGTGATCTGTCAAAGGCATTCGATTGTGTAGACCACAAAACATTACTCTCAAAGTTAAAACACTATGGAATAAAAAAAATTAAGTCTAGATCTTTTAAAATCATATTTAGAAGGAAGGGTTCAAAAAGCAGAAATAAATCGTATTAAATCGTCAGGCTCACTTGTAAAAATGGGAGTCCCGCAGAGATCTATCTTAGGGCCGTTCCTTTTCCTAGTCTATGTAAATGATTTACCGTTTTTGGTACAAAAAATGTGTGAGATAGTGCTGATGACACGTCACTTGTTTTTAAAATAAAGAGACAGGAAAATAATCTTGACGAAGCAAATAATGCTCTCTCGCACGTTCTAGATTGGTTTACAGTAAATAATCTATTGTTAAATTCAAAAAAGACAAAATGTATGAAATTTACCCTACCTAACGTAAAATTAGTTGAAAACAACATTGTAATTGAAAATGATAAACTAGAATTTGTTGAAGTATTTTTGGGCATCACAATCGATGCCAAACTACAATGGGGTCCACATATTATAAAATTGGCACATAGACTAAGCTCCGCAGCATATGCCGTGAAAAGAATTCGAGAACTTACTGACGTTGCAACTGCTAGGCTTGTTTATTTTAGTTACTACTTCCATAGTATTATGTCCTATGGTATAATACTATGGGGCCGGGCAGCAGACATTGAGACTATCTTCATCTTGCAGAAGAGAGCGATCCGATTTATTTACAAGCTAGGTAGTAGGGACTCGCTAAGAGATTTTTTCAAAGAAACTAACATCTTAACAGTTGCAAGCCAATACATTTATGAAAATATTATGTACGTTCGGAAAAATATTAAGGACTTCGAAACTCTTGGTAGCCATCATAACGTTAATACTAGGAATAAACATAAATTGTCATTTCCACGATTTAGACTTGCAAAAGTTAATACTTCCTTTATGGGGCACTGTATAAGGTTCTACAACAAGATACCCCAAGATATATTAGAGTTACCCCCAACGCGATTTAAGAATTGTGTTAAGCACACTCTTTGCAAAAAAGCTTATTATAAAATCAACGATTATTTAGAAGACAAGGACGTATGGCATTAAATAGTAGTTTAATATTAAATTAAATCAGAGGATAAATGTGTCTAGTGTTCAACACATCCAAGACATTATTTTGTATGTTTTATTTGTATTAGCTTTAAGGTGATTTGAGAAAAGATGGTCAGAGTGGAGTTTTTTTTTTCGCTGCCTTTTTCTCCACTACAGACGGCCCCAAGGCAGCGGCTAACATTATACATAACTGTATGTACATTGACCTTCAACAAGCAGAATGTAAATTCTTTACGTTGAAATAATTTCTTGATTCTTGATTCTACACAAAAAATCCTGAGAATCGGTGAAGATGTTTCTCTTCTAAGCAGAAAAGAGAAGGTGTCTAGGTAGGTCGTGTATGTAGAGATTTGATATTTAAGATTATCATTTCAAGATTTTCATTTTTTGTAATATCGCACGCTTAATGGAACATTAACCCTTTAGTACGTAACTCAAATGACCTACGTCATTTGAGTTACGTACAGATTTTTTTAAATCAGATATCATCAATAGTTAATTATACGTTCAAAATACCAGCATTCATGATTAATTAATAAATCAGTTTTAATTTTATGCGTCAACAAGTAGGATAAGTCCGTCATAGCAAGTGCGTAACTCATATGACCTATCTACTAATTCAATTCAATTCAATTCAAATATTTTATTCATAGTCCAAACAAAGTGTTTACTTTATGAAAGTCAAAGTTGTTAGTTTCACAATTAATAGATTACATTGAGAAGAAACTAACAAAGAAACTCCACATTTATTCTTTATTGGTCTATGTTCCATTAAGCGTGCGATATATGGTGCGCCATAAAGGGTCGATTTCTGAATTGAGAATTTATACTAAGTAAATGCTTAAGTAACGTTCTGTCACGCTCTTTTCTTAGAATTTTGACGAGACAGCACTACAGTTAAGTAGTTGCTTAGCGAAATTCTCAATTCAGAAACGGCACAAAGTGAATTAATCAATCATCAATCATTTATTGCAGACTAAATCTAAATAGGTTTTATTTATTTAATAGTAACTTTGGACTTCAGACCCTTTATGGGCAATGCAAAACGGGTAAGACTTAAATTATTATCTAATACATACTAATACATCTAGTTAAATTGTGTAAAAAATATTTTTTCGAAATCATTTTCAAATTATTTTAGCTTAATTATAAATATATTACATTTTTGTGAACTTTTATTTAATCTACTCTGAAGAACGAGGGAGATGGGCACAAATAGCAAACCACTGCGTCCAAATAGTTTGGTGCGACCGTAAAAGAGGCCCAAATGGTCACGTAAGCCTTGTTGCCAATAAAAGTATCGGTAGCCTACTCTCGATGCCACTTGGTCCATTCAGACGAGAAAATAAAAAACAGAGGACGTGGCACCGATTCTTACTGGTGGCCGCCGTAGGTACGTACTTATTTGTCGCAATAATCATCTCATTATGTCCCCACCGAGGGGCACGGGTCTCTTCCCTGAGGAAGGCATGGGCCATACTCCACCACGGCTGCCAAGTCCGGATTGATGGAGGCTCGTAAGACTAGTGGCTGGTCTTACTGCCAGAAGTTTTCAAGCCACTCTAAGGCCTTTGACTTGGCTTAACGATTGGCATCTATCGACGGCAGCCGGCACCAACTGCTTAACGTGCCATGTGAAGCACGGAACCGCTCGAAAGACTGCCACTAGCGTTACTCATAGAAGGGACAAATGGGTCTTGAATTTAATCTTGAACCTACTAAACTTTGTATTAGATTTACAGACGGCCCCAAGGCAGCGGCTAACATTATACATAACTGTATGTACATTGACATTCAACAAGCAGAATGTAAATTCTTTACGTTGAAATAATTTTTTAATTCTGCTTTTGATTTCTGACATTTTGAGGAAAGATGGTCAGAGTGGAGTTTTTTTTGCTGCCTTTTTCTCCACTACATTCGGTCCTAAGGCAGCGGCTAACATTATAATTTTATGTACATTGACATTCAACCAGCAGAATGTAAATTCTTAACGCTGAAATAAATTTCTGATTACTGACATCCATCCATGCACCGAACGCGCCCTATGTCGCCCTTCGTGATCGTTTAAGATCACTCAGGCGGCCGGGGCTACGAGCCATTCATTCGTCGCAAACCTATTAGTTTTGTTATAAATAAATAAATAAATAATAAACTCACGCCCGTTATCCCCGAAGGGGTAGGCAGAGGCACCAGTCTCTAGAACTGGACCCACGTTTTGCCGAGTTTATTAGGTCCCAAACGTGACAGGTGGCAAGCCTGTCGCCGTTATCCGGGCACAATTTATCAGCGAATGGTGTTGCTGTACAAACAAATGTACGTAACTAAAAGTCATTGGTACATGCGTGGTTCGAACCCAGACCCTCATGATCGAGAAGCAAGGGTCAACCCCACTACGCCACCACCGCTTTTGTTAATATGTAGTTTTGTTAATATGTATAAAAAAAGGCTTTCTTGTCATTCAACCGACGTTCGGTCCACGTTAGCGGTTAGTGCATCTGCATACCATGCAAGAGGTCCCGAGGGACAAAAAAAACAACCCCAGCTCTTGGATGTTTACTTGTTTGTGCTGTCGCTGTTTCTGCTTCCCACGACACAGGGTATCCTAGTGTGGGGCCAGAAGCAATGTATGTGTCTGTATGAAAATGTATGTTTAGTCAAAAAACCTATGCCGTGTTAAAAAGGAACCTTGTTTGTTAAGCGAGCTGAAATAATCGCAGTAGACCCCACGGGCGCCACAGTTTGGCGGGCATCCGCTATAAAACTAAACTTTATTTGGTAATAACTGTCCAATATAACAGCTCGTTCCGTCAAGCTTACGGTGAACAATGATTTCCTTACAAATTTGTGAATTGAGTTTTAATTGGAGGGCGAATCTTCTCGAATTGTCGACAATTCAGAGTTTTCTCAACCCGCTCTCTAAGCTCTCAGCACAACCGAAATATACTAAATAGTTATGCTGTTACTGAAAAGTTGAAAAAAATTAACGTTTTTTTTTTCTTTCTTTCGTCAGGGGACAAGGGACAACGATGAGATGTGACAATTACGAGGATGATTACGACGATCATTTCGAGTAGATTCACCCTGGCAATTTAGTTATCGACTCAATTTAGGTTTAGTATTATCGACAGCTCTTACTTATCGACAGATATTATAGGTCAGTTAAGTAAAGCTGGCACGTTCAACACAAATTACACGTTGCGCTTGTGTAGTGTCTGTGAATAGCGCGCGGCGTGACGTGTACTGCATGCGCATCATGAAAAGTCTGCCCGTCTCTCTTGCGCGCGGTCTAGCTTATGAGTGTGAAGGGGACAGTTATAGTTTTACTTTTACTACTGTTTATATATACAGCGTGATCTTTTTGGTATTCAACCGTACGTGCGTTTCAATGAGGGATTTTTCTGACAGCTAAGAAAAGTAGTTCCAAATGAGCCGCTTTCAGAAGAACTAAAAAAAAAACGAATGGCTGTCAAAGGAATGCAATTTTGGACCTCAGTCCAATAGCCATGTGTGATACATCATCGAATAGGTCTCAGCGAGCTGAATAAAAGTTACTATGACGTCAACAGCCAAATGTTTGTCCTTTCGGAGTTATATTGTATTGAAAAAAAACTAACATTTTCAATTTCAAATAATAACATGTATCACACATGGCTATTGGGCTGAGGTCCAAAACTGCATTCCTTTGACAGCCATTCGTTTTTTTTTCTTCTGAAAACGGCTCATTAGTCAGTAGATGGCATTTTTAAGAGAGGGTTTTTGTTTTTCTAATGGGAATTGCCAGTTTATTCTGTGGTATTTCCTCTTTTTTTTGGCTCTTGCATTTGATTGTGATTGGACTTCGAACAACTGCTACTGGTGCTAAAATCATGGAAAAAACGTTGAAGAAAAAGAAGAAGAATAGGAGAACAGAACATTCGCGTAACCACAATAGAAACCGAATGATGTTGCTCAGTTGATCACAGATTCCTTCCAGTTGATGAAATCACAGAACAGTAATAAAGTTTTTATCTGTGGCAAGCAATAAGAAAAAAAGGTAGGGTAATTCATCCAGTAACTGACCCTTTGTTTCATAATTAAATTATAATTAAATTGTTGAGGATTTCTGGGATAATTATTTTCTGTTTTGGTAAAGATTTTCTTAGGTGAAATTATTTTTGTTCATGTGAAAATTTACTGAAATTTAAAACAATTTTGTAACCCTTGATTCCACCTTGTTTTTAATACTTTTCGCTCGAATTTGCTAAAAATATATTATAACAAGAAACCCATTTATTTGTATTTATTTATCTACAACGCACCTATCTTACTAAAACCTAACTCTAGTCTACACTTAAACTAGAGTCGCATTTTGAATCCAAATCATACATTTTTTAAACATCCTGTATAGTGAAATTGCATAAGTGTGAGTACTGTGAACGTGCCAGCTTTAGATAACAGACCTATACTACACTTAAGTATTGTAGTCTCTGTTCAATTTTTTTTATGTGTGGATGACATTGTACGTTACAATTGGAGAGACTGTAAAATATTTACATTGAAATAAACTTTTGTTTTCTGATTGTAGATTGTATCCTAGAGCAGAGACCAGGGCCTAGATTCTAATGCATTGTAGTACAATGACAGTTGTATGACTGCGAGGATTTCATTTAATTGCCGCTTAGAATCGACGCGCACACGCGTATTCTTAATTCTAGGCGTCAATGGAAATATACATCGCACGTAGCACGATCATGTAACTATAATTGAATTGTTATGCACTAACAGAATCGAGGCTCTGGGCCTTGTCATGATTCTGACAATATAAGAAGCGTAGATTTTTTTTTCCTTGAAGCTTATTATGTAGTAATGAGAACTAGTAGTAAAGCACAAAGTATTTAATTTCGGAATTCAGACAACGCGCGATATAGATAGAAACAGCTGAGATGGTGGCGGACTCGCTAACTAAAGGCACTCCGCAACTGAAGCTGGACTACTGCTCTGCAAAAATGGGTTTATGTCCAAGGGAGGATATTGGAATATGAACATAATAAACCTGCAGCCTGATAACAAAACGCATCAACGCTTTAGTGTCTATAGTACGTTTCGTTATGCTCTGTGTGCGCCCCTAGCGGGTTTTTCGAGAACTATTCTTCTTGTCATTCTCAGCTGTTAATATCTGTATCTAGCGTTGTCTGAATACCGAAATTAAATACTTTGTGCTTTACTACTAGTTTTCATTACTACATATTATTTTACAACTTTAATTATTATTTTATTATCAGCATAATCTGCAATAAATAAATATCTTATTTTATCGCCTCCTTACGTCCAAACTAATGCCACATTACTGTCTCAAATATTGACACTGCATCCTGGACTAATCCACAACGTTTTCTCTAATCGCACTAATCCTTATCGTATCATTCAAAGTAACAACACACATATTATTATTTCTTAGTCACAACATTATTACTAAGACAGATCTATTAGGATCTAAGAATAAAAGCAAACAAATGTGTCTCCAATCTCTTTGCCTTTTTTTATTTTCGCGTGAAATCATAAAAATCCCTCGGCGACTGACGTCGGTTTTAATACACGAAGAAACGAATATACTTACGAAAAATTTAACAAATAAATATTATTTCTCGTCTGCCCGCCAACCGGTGCGAAAATAAACCCACTTCAGGGCAGCTGCACACCTGCGTCTTGAGGAAAATGTCGTAAAGAACGAAGGCGCTCACATCACAGGATTGTAGACATACGCACGGCCAAACGCCTGTGTGTGATCCGATTTAGTTCAGTCAACAGTAGATCGACCGTTTACAGGGCCGGTTTCTGAGTTGAACATTTTCACTAAGCAATACTTACAGTCTGTTGGCTTTTAGAATATACCTCGGGCTCTAGAGTAGGCTTCGGTTTTCGCCGAAAGCACACGAGTGTTATTACACTCGAAAGTAGTATTCTACTTTCTGATCTGTAGGTCATAATTTAAGTTGTGGTTGCCTGGAAGAAATTGCTTATACTAATAAGGCCGCCAATTGTACTTAGATTTATAAATATTTGTAAATGTTATTTATGATTACAATAAAGAATATTCTATCTACCTAAGTTAAGTGTCATATTAGTTCCGATTTCGAAATTAAGTGTCATATTAGTTCCGATATTTCTATTTCACGAATATATCCGATTCTATCCGATAGTGGCCGAGGTATATTCTAAAAGCTAACAGACTGTAAAATTTCTCAGAAAAGAGCGGGACGGCACGTTACTTAAGTAATTACTTAGTGAAAATTATCAACTCAGAAACCGGCCCACAGTCAATTACCGAAATGAGTAAGTACTAGACTGGCGTATCTCCATCGAAGAACTTCATCCCAAGCCGCAGGCATACGGCAAGCAGGAAGGTAGTCAACATAAGAATTTAAGATTAACCCTGTTTGCACCATCTCTTTAAATTTTGTATGAAAAATAAGTATTTCTTCAACTGGTTGTAACTCGTTGTAATTTTGTAACTTTAAGAAGGGAGGAATGATGAATAGAATAAAATAAGAAGTGCGCTATAATTCGCTTTGATTCACCAACAAACTGCCACGGAGTTTGACGACTGTTTAGATATTTAAAAATACGGCCGTCTGCACAGCCGATAATCCGAGTCTACGCCTGTCATCTTAGCCGAACTGGTGACTGTCGCAAGAACGTGCGATGCGTGTCGCATGTGTGTGGGCGGCCAAAGCACCGAGAAATTGTCGCTACGGCGGTGACGGCGACATAATAACGTGGAGCGATATGACCGTTGAATGCTTTGCAATCAGACAACGAAAAAACATAGAAATCGCGCTACAAAACAATCGGGCGCTTTTGAATGGAACCCACTTCTATTAGCTGGCGTGGTTATAGCTTTTTTAATAAGTTGCGTTTAACTTGAAAAGAGCAATTAAAAACTTGTTATTGTGAGCCTATTGGCCCTCCAAAAATTCTACTAGTTAAACAAAAGTTATGGTTACCCAGTTTGGTTAACCTTTTATAGGGCTCTGTCCAAAATATGGCCACCATAAATTGAACCTTATCACTTTGAAATAAAATCCAAAACCAATAAAAAAAATATACAAGCTCTGCCCGTTACAGGGTTAAACAAAGGTTTTCGTTGCTCAGTTTTTGGTTTGGTTTTTCGGCAACAGAAATGTAGATATCATGCGTGAAGATTTCAACCAGATAGTTGAATAGCTAGACAGCTATTACGGCTTATCAGATACCTACATGCGATCCCTTCCCTTTTGGGTACGGAATCCTAAAAACGACCCTTGAATCAATCGAATGAAAGACTCGACCCGGTCTCATTACATAAACATCTACATACATGCATATACATTGCTTCTGGCCCCATACTAGGATACCCTGTGTCGTAGGAACTAGTCCATTAATAATAACTAATTCTACACACCACAATCACCTGTCCCGAGTGCTTAGTGCGAGTTTTTTCATTTACTTTCGATAGCGAGAGCGTTTGCAATTTGTATAGGAGTGACAAAGCGCGCCATCTAGTTGTCTCCTTGTCACTCCTATACAAATTGCAAACGCTCTCGCTATCGAAACTGAATGAAAAAACTCGCACTAAGCACTCTGCTCCTCTAATACAATCAAATCAATCAATCGATCAATATATTTATTGCCATAAATTACATGTGTGTACAGAGATGTTATTAAACTAGGAGACCCTGTGCTATGGTGACCAAGCGAGGACATCACAAACATGGAAATACATTCAGGCTGATCTGAGACCATTTGTACACCATCTAATAGTTGTCCGTTTTGCTACATGACGTTTGGCTAATTAGACTGCTCATTAGACATTTCGCGCAGTTGGATGTTTTGCTACGTAGACTTTCTGATCGGAGTGCGTATACTGAGTTTTTTCATTCACCTTCGATAGCGAGAGCGTTTGCGATTTGCATAGGAGTGACAAAGAGACAACTAGGTGGTGCGCTTTGTCACTCCTATACAAATTGCAAACGCTCTCGCTATCGAAAGTGAAGGAAAAAACTCAGTATAAGCACTCAGGAGGGTACAAATTTACGACGCACCCCATAAGGAGTCGAATCCGCGACCTCCGACACGGTAGTCAGACCGCTATTATAATTATTATACCCTCAACGAAATTAGAGTAAAGTAATTTTTCACTTGTTTGTTTCTTGGCTTCTGTTTGTTTTCGTTTTGCTATTTTGTAATGCAATGGAATCTTCTTGACATTTATTTTGTACGACGTCACACGTGTTCGCACGGCAGTAGAAGATTTAAGCGTTAGACGTTAGTCTGCTCTAAGGAAAAGATATAGGGTTGAATTTATTTTGTCAACATTTAATTGCAGATTGATGGAGGTAGAAACCAAAACAATCTCACTTGATATATACAGGGTTGACTTGAAAATGAAAAAAAAAAAGAGTGTGCCATTGATAACAATTAATGTTTTACATTTTCTGAAAATATATGTTGATTTTTACATTTTATTTCGTTTGTGATTGTCCGATTTTTTTACTTGTACGGTAAGTAGAGTAGGCATTTTCCTTTGTAGAGAAAAGAATTTTCCACAGGTGACATTGTTAGATCGCGTAAAACGCAAATAAAATTTTGATTAAACTCATCCATGTCTGCGGGAAGGGTAGGCAGCGATCAAATGTTTGCAAAAAAAAAAAGTAAACTGAGTCTTCTATCAATCTTAGTAAAGTCAGTAAAAAAACTCCAATGGGCTAGTTGCCCTAAAAAATGTAATTAGTCCGTCTTTTAGATTATTCAAAAATAAGGGACACGTATTTTTTTATTTGTAAATTAGACCAAAAATTACAAAGATATAGCCCATTAAAGTTACATGTGACGTCACGCCGTGTTGCATTTTTTAGCACGGAGTGACGTCACAAGTGACTTTAATGGGCTAGATCTTTGTTATTTTTTGTTTAATCGAAAAAAGAAAAAATACGTGTCCAATATTTTTTTATAATCTAAAATACGGAATAAATAGAATTTAATTATTTTGACCCTGGAAACCAAAAACTGTTATATAACACACACTCCAAACAGGTCTAATGACGATAAATAATCATGATTATGCTTTTTAAACGTATAATTTACGAGTTTTAAGGCATACCTATTTTAAAAGATAACCCTGTGTACTACTGAATACTCCTCACCATAAATCCATCAATAACCCAAGGCTCATTACATACTCACAAAATTGGCAAAGTAACAACGCCAAATGTCTCCATAGAAAGCGCGGGTTCAAAATGACATAGTGATGGCTGGTGTTAGGTGGTGTTGGTGTCGACCTCTGTGGTGCAATGGTTGGCGCATCTGCCTACCATGCGAGAGGTCCCGGGTTCGAATCCCGGCTGGGGACAAAAAAAAAACAAAAGAAACCCAGGTCTTGGATGTTTACATGTTTGTGACGTCGCTGTTTCTGGTTCCCACGACACAGGGTATCCTAGTGTGGGGCCGGAAGCAATGTCCTGTATGTAAATGTTATGCTATGTTAAAAAACATCGATAGTCAACTATCATCGAAATAAAAAATCTATCACGAATATTTTCAACACCGTGATTAATCGCTGTAAAAGGCATAGATTTTGCCATCATCATCATCATCAGCCCACTGTTGCCCACTGCTGGGTTAGCCTTTTCCCCTAAATGCCATCTCTTGAGGCCCCTTGCTCTCCTCCTCATTAAACCCTCCGCCAACACAACGTCATCGTCCGAAGATCGGGCCGCTGGTTTTGCCATAATGTTACACAAAACATTGCGTTTTTCATACGCAATCCTATATTTTAGTTTGCGATGCTGAGCAGGCAAAGGATGATAATTTTTAAGTTTTATAAGTCTAGAACTTACACGTATTTTAATTTCTGTTATGTTTAATACATTGTTTAATTATTACTTTTAGTACCTAGTTACACTAATTAAATAAGAATGCTGTGTGAGCCTTTAATTGGCAACCTTATGAGGCTTAAACTGTTTATTCTTAATTAAATAAATGTAAGTGTTTTATAAGAGGGCCTTTGGCTATTAAATAAAAATAAAATAATAATGATGATAATTACATATGAATAGTACCTGAGTACGTCCGACGCTTCAACAATACCATTTCCTTAGTTTAGGCAAATAACAAAAACTTTGTTTAACGGCGATGGTAAATTTTATTTGTAAGTAAATGTCCCGAACAAAATACAGTTTCTCATCCCCGATAAACAGAGTTATTTGCCTAATAGAAGAAATTGTATTGTTAGGGCGTCTGACGGACAGATAATATTGAAATTTAATGGTGATTATCAGCAGCCATTTTAAGCTCACTGAAGGACTATAGGCCTCGCTCATGGTTTTCCAAGTGTCCTGGTCATAAATATAAATTAAAACGGAGAAGCAAAAGACAACCCACTGCAAAGCGGCATTGATATATCAACACATCGATGTTTTGCCTGTCAAATTGATGTTCATCGAATTCAAACATTGCTCTTATTTGTTTATCTTACAACACTATGCTTATGTCTCATCGGAGCTCCCTCATTGGCAACATCGCGGAATACGCCAAGTCTGAGCTTTCGGTGGAATTTAACGACCTATAAATGTCTCGTCGGTGGAAATGAGAAACAGTGACATTCTAATTTAGTGTCCCACGCGTAATGCCACCATGAGACAAGGCCATTGGAGAAGTTACTGCACTGAATGGGAAATCTATATTACCCTAGCTGACCCGGCAAATTTTATTTGCCATATGAATTATCCAACGATCTACTCTCAGACCTACCAAATATATACCACAAATTTCATAAAAAACTGTGAAAAAGTTTCGAAGAAGTTCGATAACATTACAAACATTGTGATACGAGATTTTGATATAGCTAAAACATTGAATGCCTGTAATAAGTACCAATGAATCGCTCGTAGCCCCGGCCGCCTGAGTAATCTTAAACGATCACGAAGGTTAACAACATAAGGCGCGTTCAGTGCATAGATGGGTGACCGTTCTATAACTAACGCTAGTGGCATTTTTCCGAGCGGTTCCGTGCTTCGCAAGGCACGTTAAACAGTTGGTGCCGGCTGCCGTTCATAGATGGCAGTCGTTAAGCCAAGTCAGAGGCTTTAGGGTGGCTTGAAATCTTCTGACAGTAAGACCAGCCACTAAACAAACAAATAAAAATAAACATTTACATACATGCACATACATAGAAAAACCTGTATCGTGGGAACCAGAAACAGCGACATCACAAACATTTGAACATTCAAGTCTTGGGGTTTTTGTTTTGTTAAAATTATTTCTGTTTTTAGTGCAGTCGTGTTTTGAATCCGGTTTTCATTTTATATTTTTTTACAGTAACATGTATCCAAACCTGCGCCGCGTTTTGCTCTATAGTTAGGGCTGCCATCACCTAAATTGCCGACACCGGATAAACACAGCAAAAATCCCAGACATTTAAGCGAAATATGGGTTTTTTCCCCGGGCACTTCTGAAAAAGTACTTTTTGCAACAAAATAAAAAACATCGTTATATATATATTTTTTTTCAATTTATTGCTTATCTATAAAAAAATATGGATTTCCCCTAACAACAAAATTGTTTGGAATACACCCGGACACTTTTAAAAACCCCTGCCGGACGGCCCCCGGACGCCCTTCAAACTAGGACAAATCCGGGGAATTCCGAACGGATGGCAACCCTATCTAAAGTCGGCTAATAATAATTTATATTATAAATCTATCATAACATTATCCTCGCCAATAAGAGGGCATCCGTCCCTCGAAGTAAACATAGGAAAGCGCTCAATCATCGTTCGCATCCTGAGATATATAGAGAGCAGACGAAAAAATAACGGCAAGGTGGGATTTAGATAAACACGCTTCGTTACAGTGGGCGGCGACAAGTTTGCCCTTTTGGATGGATTTTTCGTTGGTGTTCATGGAGTCCTCAAAAAGTGGTCATTATAAATTCTTTCGAGTATTTCTTCTAAAAAGACAAACGAAAATTTACTTTTGAAATAAGTCGCTAAAACGCTTTCTTGGGCAATATGGCGCCGCACAGGAAATATGACATCACTGGTCAGTAAACAAACCAAAGAACGTAAGAACACGTCATCATAGAATCGGCCAATCTAGGCCGTTTACAATGGCTGCAAATACATAATTATCAAATTTTATCATTATTATTTTTTAATGATTGTTGGCATGGTTGTTAAATCGCAATAAGAGCCGTTTATTATATAAAAACGTACACTTCTGCTTACTCAGATATTTAAAACAAGATCGCATTAACTTTTTATATAATTCGATGTGATTATTTGTGTTTAAATTACCACACATTCCTTATTTGGTCGACATATATGATTGTTTATAAGGGTTCCGTAGTCAGAACTATTATAGTTTCGCCATATCCGCCCATCTGTTTGTTCTTCTCGAAGATTTCAATAGGGGTTACCAGATCGAAAATAAAATTTTCGGACATAATTCCAGATAATATTCTGGACGTCTTAGACGTCCGAGAACACTTGGACACGCATAAATAAGCATTCCATGCCGAGAATGCTTATTTATTGGTCGGAGGTGTGTTGGCAAACAGACAAACAGTAAGCGATGGCCAGTACTTGAGTCTCAACCGTGGTAAATAGAATTGGTGGGAACCTAATTTCGGCAGAAAAAATAACGTAAACTAATAAGTCCCTTGGCAATTTTTTTTTATAAATGTTACCGGTAGCAAAGGAAATATCTGTTCTTTATAATATACTGTGTACATCCTCTTCCTCAGAACTTCTTTGAGCAAATAATAATTAATGTTCTCCTATATAAGACGACCTCTGTTCGAGGTTTTTATTTGTGGGGACAAAAAAACTTCAGGTCTTGGATGTGTCCATGTTTGTTATCCTTGTGTGGGACTAGAAGCAATATTATGTGCCTGTATGTAAATATTTATTTATTTTTATAAGTAAGACTGCGTAACTTTTGGTTTTGGTTTCTTCGATTGTTTATTTTTTATGTTGAATTTAATACTGATCCGTGTACCTGTCTTACACCAATATCGGTAGTTAAACTACTTGGTAGTAACGGACTAAATATAGCTAGACTCTCCAATTACGAAGGTTTAGCAACATAGGACGCGTTCAGTGCATGGATGGGTGACAGTCTATGATTAATTAACGCTAGTGGCATTTTTCCGAGCGGTTCTGTGCTTCGCAAGGCACTTTAAGCAGTTGGTGCCGGCTGCCGTCGATAGATGGCAGTCGTTAAACCAAGTCAGAGGCCTTAGGGCGGCTTGAAAACTACTGACAGTAAGACAAGCCACTAGTCTTACAAGCCTCCACCAATCCGGACTTGGCCCCCGTGGTGGAGTATGGCCTATCTATACCTTCCTCAGGGAAGAGACGACCCTGCCCCTCGGTAGGGACATAATGGGTTGATGATGATTATATTCTTAGAGCTATTTTTGTGCTATATTGTATTGTTGTTTTTTTCAGGTAAGTGTCAAAGAGGCTGGAAATTCTGCAATATCCGTAACTACCCTCATGGTATGTAAATATTCCCGTTCTTAATGTAAAATATGAGTAGATCAACCACATACATACATAAACTCACGCCTGTATCCCAGAGGGGAAGGTAGACACCACCAGCCACGATCCTGACAAAGGTCAACTACCATTTCATATATCCCTTTATCATATTTCGTTCTTACCTTAAATTTCAGAGCTATACTTTATTCTTGCTTCATTCATCTTTAATTTGTGAAGAGCGCGGCATGTTCCGAACATAATTCATGCGCGCGTTTTGCCCACGAAAGTTCGCGGCCCGAAACTTCTCCTACACGGAATTATGTATTATTATTCATATTATTTGCCGGGGGTTGTATAGCGAAAGCCGAAAGAGATCTCCGGCCCTACACGCGATGTTTGACTTGAGTTATGGTATTTTTTTTTAATTAACTCTTAAAAAACGTGGACGTTCTCAATTCAACCGCTTTAATATAGGTACGCGTAGCATAGAAAAAAATATAATTATATTCTTTTTTCTATGCTATCTCAAAACTCCGTCAAATCTTAACCAATTTCCATCTATCGACAGCATCCGGCACCAACTGCTTAACCGCAACTGCCTTGCGAAGCACGGAACCGCTGGGAAAAATGCCACTAGCGTTAGTCAGAGACGGTGACCCATCCATGCACTGAACGCGCCGTATGTTGCTTAACCTTAGTGATTGTTTAAGATCACTCAGGCAGCCGGGGCTACGAGCGATTCCGAGAGGCGATTTAGAGGTCATATTCGTTTTAATTATTGCTGCGTTTTTAATGCTGTGGTGTTCTGAATCTTGGAATGTCTAATCCGCGGTGGGCACGCGTGGTAATTAAGTCAATACTCTCTCTGTCTCCCTGAGAAGGCCTGGGGCTGCAGTGGGCCCCGTATAGGCTACATAACAAAGAATCTCTTATTTAGTTTCAAATGATTTTCCAAAATCCTTGATAGCGAAGAAAAAAATGCCTGTCGAAATGTTTGCTCGTTCGCGTGACAATTTTTTTTTGTATTTTCGGAGATAGAAAGGAGCACAAGAGCTATTCCAAACAACAATCTATGTCTGTGCCAAATTTTATCCAGATCCGTTCAAGATCCGTTGTGACGCGATAGTGCGACAATCATCCGTCTTGGATGGATGGACCCCCGTATTATGACAGCAGTAAAGATCAGTAGGCACAGATCGCGAGTAGGGGCCCTGAACTTTTAAATTAAGCTTCGTGTAACAAACGGAGGAGTACTTTTTTATTCCCGTTACACACAATAGAAATAAGATAAAAAATGTTTTCTCCCTGATGAGCATGTTTCGTACAGTCTCACAAAAGTGGTAATAAATTTTGTTTTGAGAGCCAAAGCTCCGCTTCCTATTTGATATTTTATGTGAGTAACATTTAATTGTGTAACAAAATAACCTTGGTTGTGCGAAAAATTATAGTAAGTTAAAGTACATAGTTACAGAACTTAAGAATGTGGGCAAGAAATGAAATCAAAATCTGCATATACTTTATGCCTCATGCAAACTGCCCATTCATGCTATCTTTAAATCAGATGTACGTAGATTGTTATAAAGAAAAAATACACTCATTATTTTAATATTATTATATTCGTCTTCTAAATAACCCTTCATGTTAAATAAGATTTCAAGCTTTTTGCGCAAAATGTGCTCAACACATTTTTTAAACCGCATCGGAGGTAACTCGACATCTTGAAGAAAAATGTTGCAGAACCTTATACAGTGTATATCCCTAAAGGATTTTTGTTTATTTATTGTATTAACACTTTGATGGCTACCGATATTTTCGAGGCCTGATATTGTTTCTAACATAGATTATATTTTCATAAATTAAAAATGATTAAGAAAGGGTTCGGTTTGAATCCCGGCTGGGGACAAAAAATAACCTAGTTCTTGGATGTTCACATGTTTGAGATATCACTGTTTCTGGTTCCCACGCCACAAGGCATCCTAATATGGGGTCAGAAGCAACGTACGTGTCTGTATATAAATGTTTATGCTGTTATGTTTATTGATGATAACGTGCAAACATAGTGCAATGGTGGGCCACGACTCTACCACCTAAAAAGCAATGAGCCGCACAATACAAGGGCCGCGCTCGCACAATAACAATAACCCCGCTGCCTACCCCCTGGCGTCTCGGCGTGGTAATGGAGGAACCGTGTAGGCGAGCCCTGAAGTGGCACTCGCATTCCCCGATCGTTACATCCCTTTTGCCGACCAGAAATCTTTTTCCAGTAGAGCGTTGATTGACCGGACGTCGGTCATCTAAACGACCCGCATTTCTCCATTAGTTGTGCGATAAAGGAAGATAGGAAGAATAGTAATTTATTGCCATGCAAGGATTACAGTGGTTATATTACAGCTCGTAGACAGGACTCGACAATAACAAACTTAAACTACCTGTAATGTGGTTGACATAAGGTCCTATCAGTCGTGATTAATGACAATCGGACCTACGCTCAGCATAATGCTGTTGGATAGATCTACCTATCCTAAAACAGCACTGATTTTCAGCGCAGCCCGTGTAACGTAAAAGATAACATAAAATATAATAAACTAATACTATTTTAACTACGAGTACAAGTAATATATTATGCATTTATAAGTACCCGTTTTTTTACATTATTATGTTTAATTAAGTAGGTAGTGTCTATCTTATTTATTTTATGTAAATGCTGGAGATACAGATACAAGTACATTGAAAACATTTTGCAAACATATGTCGAGTAAGGTATACTCATTTATTTTATAAGAAAAAAAATACATGTCACATAAAAACTACCACATAAAATCTCTAAAAATAAATAAAATTAACCATGGGCTTCGCCAAGAAATTAAATTGGTCACATTACAAAAGTCAAGCCTAAAAAAGTAATAAAGCAAAGCAAAATTTTTGGACGCCCTGGACCATATCTGATACAAAAGTTGCGATAGCCAAAAATTGGATTCGTGCCCGCATAGCCCGAACTATCTAAACTGACAGCTGAGTTTTCATAATAAACATAAACATTACATACTAGCACACACATCCAAGACCTGGGTTTTTTTTCCCCAGCCGGTTTTCGATTCCGGGACTTCACGCACGGTAGGCAGATGCGCTAACCATTGCGCCGCAGAGGTCGTCAAAATAATAATTATTTGTTTTGTTTTTGGGATTATTTTGGAGTCAAACCTCGCCCCCAAACTCAAAAAAGTCCACCCCGCGACAAAATGCCTATAGGTACTTCCATGTAAACCGCTGAGCACTTGCGCGGAACACCGTCTTTGTACATACTTATGAATAAATCGAGATTCTGCAGGCTTTCCTTTTGTTCCAGTTTATTGACTTTCTGAAGATTACTAAGCAATTATTGGACTCTTATTCAGCATTTGAAATAGAAATCTGTAATCCAAAATTTGTTTCAAAGTCATGAACTTACAATTTGTTAGTTCTTTCATAATGTACAATGTTAGCTGCTACCTCGAGTCGAGTCAAAGTCAAAGTCAAAGTCAAATATTTTATTCATAGTACAAATAGAATATTTGCTTTATGAACGTCAAAGTTGTTAGTTTCACAATTAATAGATTACATGGAGAAGAAACTAACAAAGAAAATCCACATTTATTCTTTTCAAAACAGCCTAAATTACAAACTTAAAAAAAATATATACCTACTCTTGGATGTGTTGAACACTAGACACATTTATCCTCTGATTAAATTTAATATTAAACTACTATTTAATGCCAGACATCCTTGTTTTCTTAATTTTCTTGCAGAAACGAAAAAATGTCCACTCAGACCACCTTTTCTCAAATCATCTGAGTTGATACCTACGTGGTAAAGATTCCTTGATTGCGACCAATAACTTTAAATACCAAAAAATTTGTTAGTTTTCTTTAAAAGTAGGAAAACAATCACCGACTTTTACATTGAAGCATTCTGCGGTCAGAAACTCAGAAACAGACAACTTGGTCATCTGATGTCGGATATACAATATATTATGTATATATTATACACATGAACCTTCCTCTTGAATCACTCTATCTATTAAAAAAAACCGCACCAAAATCCGTTCCGTGGTTTTAAAGATCTAAGCGTAGATAGGAACAGACAGACAGAGGGAAGCAACTTTGTTTTATACTATGTAGTGATAGTGATGATAAAAATATTTGAATTCGAGTTAAAGGCTCAATTCAAACTGGCACAGAGTCGAAGCGTCGCGTCGCGAAGCGGAGCGTCACGTGTTTCAATTGTTCTAAATTCATCTCTATTTCTTTATCAATACGGTACGAATTTGTGTTGCGAAAATTTGAAAATATTCAGCTGCGCACGTCTTCGCCTGCAGGGGTTGCTTGGATTCGCGCGAATTATTTCGCGTCTTCACCTGCAAGGTTCGTCGGGTTCGCGCGTCGATGCGTGCAGACGCGCGCATTTGCGCGAATTAATTCGCGTCGCGTCGCGTTGCGTCGCTTCGCTTCGCTTCGACTCTGCTTAGATTCGCGCGAATTATTTCGCGTCTTCACCTGCAAGGTTCGTAGGGTTCGCGCGTCGATGCGTGCAGACGCGCGCATTCTCGCAAATTAATTCGCGTCGCGTCGCTTCGCTTCGACTCTGCGCCAGTGCTTGGATTCGCGCGAATTATTTCGCGTCTTCACCTGCAAGGTTCGTCGGGTTCGTGCGTCGATGCGTGCAGACGCGCGCATTCGCGCGAATTAATTCGCGTCGCGTCGCTTCGCTTCGCTTCGACTCTGCGCCAGTGCTTGGATTCGCGCGAATTATTTCGCGTCTTCCCTGCAAGGTTCGTAGGGTTCGCACGTCGATGCGTGCAGACGCGCGCATTCGCGCGAATTAATTCGCGTCGCGTCGCGTCGCTTCGCTTCGCTTCGCTTCGACTCTGCGCCAGTGCTTGGATTCGCGCGAATTATTTCGCGTCTTCACCTGCAAGGTTCGTCGGGTTCGTGCGTCGATGCGTGCAGACGCGCGCATTCGCGCGAATTATTTTGCGTCGCGTCGCGTCGCGTCGCTTCGCTTCGCTTCGACTCTGCGCCAGTGTGAATTGAGCCTAAGTATTCGTTGACAAGGTAAACATTGACAGCGCCACTTTCTTCAAAGCGAATTGTAACCGTTCGACTTAAATTCAAATATTATAATAATCATAAATTCTAAAACAAACAATCTAGACTTGGCCCCCGTGGTGAAAGGAAAGAGACCCGTGCCCCTCGGTGGGGACATAATGGGTTGATGATGATGAATAAATTCTTGTCAAGTTTCTAATTAATCGTGAAGCATAATTCTATGTGCCTGACTGCTGTAACTAGACAACCGTCAATTTATCACTGTCCCAGTCGCGCTTAAGAGATGCAAATTACAGTAAGATGGAAACAGGAAGAGTTGTGGGCGATCAATCTGCTGAAGTGTATTTAGGTAAAGTTTTTTCTTTTAGCTCAATCATCTGAATAGTTGCTATACGCACTATGACGCCCTGTGTCTTATACCTCGACAGCATAGCTGCATTTTCTAGGTTGGTTCATGTAATCCTCGTGAGGCCCAATGTCCTCAGGTGATCACAAAATCAATTGTTCTTTTCAAGGTCGGGCCTCACGAGGTTATTAAAACAATTTATTTCCAAAAAAAGCTTACGTACTAATGACATGTTTAGGACTTAACTTAATGTGGGTAGGTAAGAAACAGATTGTCAGTAACTACACATAATTGCTTACCGGTGTCCGTCGCACTAGGCCGACCCGTTTCACGAGAACTCTTACATAAAAATAATGCCATGAAAGGGTTATCGATCTCGAGCGATGGAAGATTTAAAATTATTATCAGAAAGAAATTACTAAGTTTGACTGTAATAATTAAAATTAATTAATTTCACATTATAGACATAGTTGTGAATGCGATATGTGACCCCCGAACAAGGATATCCGTTTATCCGTGTATCTTGGTGGTCGAAGTTTTCAAATATTTGGTTTTACAATTGAAAACCATTACAAAAGACTCCTATCTAGAACTCTGTTAGTCGCTGAAGTTTTCAAGCCGGCGTTAGGCAGGACTTATGTACGATGAGAGGAGAGCGTGTGCAGCCCTCGCTGTGTCGCACAGCACATGTTGTTTGTTGGACAGTGGTGGAAGAAGAAGAAGTCGTTTAACTCTTTATGGTAGTTTATTCACGGTACAGAATTACATTGTTTAGTTAAATATAAGTGTGTATTGGGCGAGTGGCTCGAGCCGACTCGCGGGCGGTAGCGGTGTGCTGGACAATGCCAAGTCAGCACACGCAGCGATGCACGGTGCTTAGCCCGTACATGCTCCCAACCCAAGATGTAGTTAACAGTTATCCAAAAGCTACATCAGTTAAAGTATTTAAAGCAGTTGATTGTAAGTACAAAATAATATAAGTGGCGAAATGCTGACTAGTTACATATAAAGTGGTCGGAAAGTTGACACCGGGTCTAATTACATTATTGAGAATTAAAATGATAAGACAATTACAAGTTATAGTGGCCTACGTGACTCTTTTCGCTGCTTTGGCAGTTTTGAAGTAGTTTGTTAGCGTATTACGCAAAGAGACTTAGGTAGGTACCTACTACAAATATCAAGTTGTACAAAGTACAGGCTGCCAAAGAAAAACCTGAATTAAATGAAAGTAATGGGTACAATAGTATACAATGCAAAGAAACTAAGTGAGTTGTCACGTTGTTTTCCTACAATACAAAAAAGCTAAATTCTTCAGGTAAGCTAGTTAAGTTTTGTAAAAAGTTGAGTTAATATTAGTTTGACACCTAATCGTATAAGTAGCAGCATTTCAGTTATAAAGTTAGAAGTTTTAAAGTTAAGAATTTTCAGTTCAAATATTCATTACAAGTTTGCAGAATACGATGAAACAGACAAGTTGACAATAGTTAAACTTTATCAATAGGTACATCATCATCATCAACCCATCATGTCCCCACTGAGTCCCACGGGTCTCTTCCCTGAGGAAGGTATAGGCCATACTCCACCACGGGGGCCAAGTCCGGATTGGTGGAGGCTTGTAAGACTAGTGGCTGGTCTTAGTGTCAGAAGTTTTCAAGCCGCCCTAAGGCCTCTGACTTGGCTTAACGACTGCCATCTATCGACGGCAGCCGGCACCAACTGCTTAACGTGCCTTGCGAAGCACGGAACCGCTCGGAAAAATGCCACTAGCGTTAGTCATAGACGGTGACCCATCCATGGACTGAACGCGCCGTATGTTGCTTAACCTTAGTGATCGTTTAAGATCACTCAGGCAGCCCAGGCTACGAGCGATTCGGTACAATTAGGTACATACCTATTATAAATTCAAGTTAATGTTACAGCAACACAATAAGTGTAAAATGAAGTATAGTGTAAATAAGTAGTCAAAAGTTAAATAAGTTGTAAAAGTTAAGTATATAGTTGCTGCTTTTCCTTTATGGATGCTGCCAGGCGTTTTCTTGAGGTATGTAGTGTGTTTACTGTACTTAGTTCAATGCACAGCAGTGTAACATCTTTGTGTTAGTGCAAGTCGATAGTTTTTCTGTGGCGACCACGACGATAAGTTTTAGTTGTAGGTGATGTTACTTGAGCCGGCAAAACGTCTTCCGTCGACTCCTTGAGTCCACTCCCTGGGTGTAAGGGAGCGGATGGACCCCAACCAATTTTAGTTGTGAGCATTTGCTCAGTTAGTTTGTGGCTCAGCGTCCACCAGTTGATGAGGCTTCTCCCTCCAGTTATTTGAGAGCAGTCTGCTCAGTTAGTTGTCCTACCGGCAGTTTGGGACAGTTTGGTCTCCAATTAGTTCAGTTCAAGTTCATTCCAGTTGCACGTCAGGTTCGTTCCAGTTACCTTCTTCAGTTCAGTTTGACCGGCAGGTTGTAGAGTTGAGGCCTACTCCTGGTTGTAAGGCAGAGCGCAGGCCGAGTTGTTTGGCGAAACGTCTTTCGCCGATGTACACGTTTTGCGATGTAGTGGTTGGTGACCTCATTTCCCCCGGGCAGCTCCGTAGCGTTGACCCGCTGAGTTGGTGCACACTTTGAAGTTATTTCCACCACCGTCAAGGTGTCTGTCTGTTTCTCAGGATGAGGGCGCTGCAGATTCGCAGGCGCTGGTTGTTTGGATGCCCGAAGATGGTCGCGAGCATCCGGCTCGAAGGACCATTATGTACGAGCAGAGGAGAGCGTGTGCAGCCCTCGCTCTGTCGCACAGCAGATGTTGTTTGTTGGACGGTGGTGGAAGAAGAAGTCGTAGTTTATATCTTCATTGCAGTAGTTTAATCGCGAAACAGAATTACATTGTTTAGTTAAATATAAGTGTGTATTGGGCGAGTGGCTCGAGCCGACTGGCGGGCGGTAGCGGTGTGCTGGACAATGCCAAGTCAGCACACGCAGCGATGCACGGTGCTTAGCCCGTACAACTTGGCTTAACGACTGCCATCTATCGAAGGCAGCCAGCACAAACTGCTTAACGTGCCTTGCGAAGCACGGAATCGCTCGGAAAAATGCCACTAGCGTTAGTGCCCTGCCTCACTAGGACGCCATGGCGACGTCGCCAGCAACAGTATCCAAGCAGCTAATATTGAAATGTATGGTGCCTAACTCACTTGGCGACGGTCTGGCAACGTCGCCATTCAATACAAACTGCTTGGATACGTAGCTGGCGAAGTCGCCATGGCGTCCTAGTGAGGCAGGGCACTTAGTCATAGAACGGTCCCCCATGCATGCACTAAACGCGCCCTATGTTGCTTAACTTTCGTGATCGTTTAAGATCACTCAGGCGGCCGGGGCTACGAGTGATTCGTTTCATCTTGCCCTGCGCTATCCCACACTCTATTTGGTCGGTTATCTTACTTACTAATTGTATATTTTAAGTAAATAATATAGTGTAACCTGCTATCCTCAAGCTTAACCTTAATACCTTCGTACAAGCCCGGCCGATATCAGACAAACCTATCCTTTGATCCCCGATCCTCTGATATGATGGAGAAGTGAATTATCCACTCACCTATTCGAGGTAATGGTTTGGATCGTTCCCAAGAAGTATTTACGTGAACGGGCCCGTTTAGACTACCGCGTTGTTTTGAAATATCGTTTGCAATATTTTGTGGGAATGCGCTTTTCATTATGATAAACAGTACTTAATGGTACAACATACAAAATTTATCGCATGTCTGCGAAAATACTGTCCGAAAATTGTGTCCCCACCGACACTTGCTTAACGACTGCCATCAGAAATTAATCTCAGTATCGACCATTTTAGAGGGAGACAGGTGATCCGATAGGGAACCGAAGTCGCCGACATAGCCCACCGAATTAGCGTGCTGAAGTGGCAGTGGACCGGCCATATCACCCGAAGAACTGGTAACCGATGGGGTAGACGAGACCGCGGATCGGTAAACGTAGTGTAGGACGTCCCCAGACTCGGTGGAGCGATGATCTTCGTAGTGCGGCTGGCAAGAGCTGGATGAGAATAGCCGAGGACCGTGCTCAGTGGCTTGCAATGGGAGAGGCATATGTCCAGCAGTGGAAAAGCATAGGCCGATGATGATGAGATGACCCGGCCAAATATTTAAATATTTTCAATTAAATATGTTTT
The DNA here is from genome assembly GCA_947310845.1 of Yponomeuta plumbellus. Lineage (NCBI taxonomy): Eukaryota > Metazoa > Arthropoda > Insecta > Lepidoptera > Yponomeutidae > Yponomeuta > Yponomeuta plumbellus. The sequence goes on from OX371203.1 coordinate 4,296,101, forward strand.
CCATCCCTTGCCTTTATTGATGCGACAGTATTTTAGCAGAGGTGCCATTTGTATAATTATATTCGTGATTTCTCATCTTTATCGGCTCGTCACTGTGCATCCATTCGCGAATTACAAGCGTCTGTAAATATCTAGTTGAGAACCATCTGCGCCCAATATAAAACACTTGTGGAGTTACCGATGTTCACGATTGCCAATAACGAATTTTCCCCAAAGTTTCTCGCCCAAATTGGCTGGCCGTTCGGGGTTCCGTGGCCTCTTGTAATTGGTTTTTCAGCGACTTTACTGCCATCACCGAATTAGATAAATGAACCTTCTCTTCCCAAATCTAGCGAATATATTTTTTATGTATCATCATCAACCCATTTATGTCCCCACCGAGGGGCACGGGTCTCTTCCCACCACGGGGGCCAAGTCTGGATTTGTGGAGGTTTGTTACTGGTCTTACCGTTAGAAATTTTCAAGTCGCCTTCAGGCCAGACCTGGCTTAACGACTATGTATGCTCAACGATCCTTTGCCACGTTTTACAAAGTTGACAAACGGGAACTTAATTTGACCGCTCTTAGACCTTTTTAAGATGGGGATCATTCATGGACGAAAATGTTGTGAAAAAACCGACTTTGGCGAAATTAAAAGTAAATATTAGTTAATTAGGAATGGAAATGCTAATCTGTGTAAATTCTTTTTATTAATTAAAAGACCAAAAATTGCTAGACAATAACATGTTGCTCGCACCCTTCTATTGCAAGTGATTGAAAATGTTTATGCCGTCATTGGGGATAATATAACTTGTGTCAGGATTCCGTAGGCAATCGACTGTCAACTACTGAACACTACACTGGCCTACCGTACCGTTCCGTACCTCAAAAGGAAATAAATCAGGACCCTAATAGGATCACTTTTTTGTCCGTCCATCCGTATGTCCATCCGTCCATCCCTCGTCGGTCAAGACCCTCTATCTCGGAAACGCGGGGAGATATTGATGAGATAATTACAACTTTTAGTTTATTTTGCTTAAACTTAATTCAAATTCAAATATTTTGTTCGCAATAAAAACAAAATGTTTACTTTATGAACGTCAAAGTTGATCAATAGTAAGTTAATACTCCACCAATCCGGACTTGGCCCCCGTGGTGGAGTATGGCCTATATCTTCTTTTGCGAAGAGACCCGTGCCCCTCGGTGGGACATATGGGTTGATGATGTGAAGTTAATACTTACGGAACCCCAGTGCCAGAGTAAGGCTTGCACTTGGCCGGCCCGTTCCCTTACGACTCAAAGGTCACGACTTTCAGGGCCACGGCGAGAATTCGGGCCCTTAATTTATCGCATTCCGCCACTAAGGACCTCGCGGGCCATTCCAGAAGTCTGATTCGGTGAGCCGGAGAATAGGAAATTGAGCGCCTAAACTAGGGGGTCACACGAACAATAATTAAAGTCAAAGTAAAAAAAAATGCCGGTAAAAAGTAAAATGTTTACTTAATGAATGTCGAACTTGCTAGTTTCACAATTAATAGTTTTTGCGGAGAAGAATCTAGCGCAACACTAGCAACTAATGACGATTTGAGAAAATTGATCAGAGTGGAGTTTTTTTGCTCGCTGCCTTTAAAATTTTCTATTCTATTCTAGTTCTATGAAAACCGCGCTAAAAAAGCACGAAAATAAAGCAAATGTAAACCAGGCGTAAGTGAGTGCGAGTCGGGCTACGCGCAGTGTAGGGTTCAGTAAGTTAATCGTCAAAATATGCTTTTGTCTTTATCGACTCGAAAAGTAACCATTGATAGCTGTCCCTTTAAGGAAGTGGACGTTCAGGGAAGTGGACATTTAGGATTGTGGACTATTAGGGAATGGACATTCAGGGGTGTGGACTATCAAAGAAGTGGACGTTCAGGGAAATAGACTTAATGGACCGACTAGACATTCCGGTAATAAGACATTCGGTGCTGAGAGGCTACACTTACTATCATATTTTAGTTTTTATTCAGAATTGCTTGTTCATTGAACTATAGCAAAAATGTCAACCGATGGACAAAGGGAATAAACCCATTTGACACGTGTCCGCCCGACGTCCGGCGTCCCTCGCATATCTCACACGCCATAAACCTCCGGACGAATTAGGTCGGACATGGCACGGAAAACGGCGTGTTTCCTTCCAATAGTGTTCCGTAGACGAAACTTGTTTTTTTAGTCAACTTTTTTAGGTAACCGTATGTAACTGGCTGGATACAAGTCGATAAGAAAAAATAACGACTTCCAATTCGCCAATTTTAACACTAGATAGCGCTGACGATATGGTTGTGTCAATAATGCCGTGGCTTTGTAAAATTTCTCATGGATCCCGTCAACAGATCTTAAAATGTGGGACCCTGAAAGTTGGCACTTGGGGTAAAATCGTCTACTAAACCATATTTGTTTTTATTTAGAATATTGACAAGCGTCCACCTTATAGCTCCGGTGGCCACGTGTCCGGTAATTTTAACACCAGGTGGCGCTGCCGGCATTCCTTGTTCCTATACAAATACCCAAATACCCTGGAAATGTCATTGCAAATTTTTATTTGATAATATTCTCATAAATCTCTTCCAAATTTTCTCGTGACCCAACAAAACCGTTAATCACTCATTGTACTATAATTCACATACCGACTCAAGATAACTTTAGAACACAAGGATGTCTGCGATTGAAAGACGATTGCGTCTAGTGTTCAACACATTTATGATTGAAAACAATTAATAAACTTGTTTTGAAAAAAGTAACGTGGAGTTTCTTTGTTAGCTTCTTCCCCACATACTCTGTTAATTCTGGAACAAACCACTCTGACGTTCATTAAGTAAAGTTTTTGTTTTTATCGTATCTGTAATATAAAAATTCTCGTGTCTCAATGTTAGTGCGCATATTCCTCTGAAACGGCTTGGCCAATTTTCATGAAATTTTAAATATTATATAATTGGTAGGTCTGAGAATAGGTCATTATCTATTTTTCGTAGCCCTAAGCGAAAAAAAAATCATATGGCAAAACAACGTTTGCCGGGTCAGCTAGTAAATGAATAAAAAGTTATAAACAACATAAACATAAACATTTACATACAGGCACATACATTGCTTCTGACCCCACACTAGGATACCCTGTGTCGTGGGAACCAGAAACAGCGACGTCACAAACGTGTAAACATCCAAGACCTGGATTTTTTTTTCTCCCCAGCCGGGGATCGAACCCGGGACCTCTCGCATGGTAAGCAGATGCGCTAACCGTTACGAATCTGAACTTTGAATTTGAGACCTAGGTCGTTCGGAAGAGATTACTCCGTGTGACCGGCATGCCTGGACTGGTAAGGCTCGTGAAAAAACTTTTAATGAAAGCCTGCAAATGGATGCTTGTGATGACAGTTATTTTCGGCGACCTGTGGACCTTTTCTTTATAGTATTTGCCCGCGACTTTTTTCGCATGGGTTGTTTAGACGATTGCCTAAGTTTAGTTTTTTTTTACATTAGGGTAGTTTCCAGGGTCAAAATAATTAAATTCTATTTAGTCCGTATTTTAGATTATAAAAAAAGATTGGACACGATTGGATTCGATTCAACAAAAAATAACAAAGATATACCTAGCCCGTTAAAATTACGTGTGACGTCACTCCGTGCTAAAAAATGCAGCCCCGTGTCAAGTCCGTTTCTTGGGGGCAGACAAATGTTGCCATTCGTGCATGTTGAAAATCCCGATCATTACTTTGACTATGTATTTATTAGTCAGTTTATAAGTTAGTTTAGCTGGTAGGCAGTCAAATAAATACGAAAGTAAATCGTTATGCAAAGCATTACAATAGATGAATTCCAGTTGAGAACTCTGTTTTGTAGAGAAAAACATATGAGTCAATATTTTTTCGAGTAAGATTTAACTAAACAAATCTGAATATCATCTTGGAGACCATCAACTCTACTTCATATACTATTCACTTTTTTACATACTTAAATCGCCTTTAATCAAAAGTTACAATCATCATCATCTATATAAATAAAATTCAAAGTCCTGACTGACTGACTGACTGACTCACTCATCAACGCCCAGCCCATGCCGTTGAACCTAGGAAGCTGAAATTTTGCACAGAGGGTCTATATATAATGTAGGCAAGGAGAAAGACCGGATTCAGTCTGAATTCATTTCAGGATGAAATTCAGTCCCTAAGGGGGCGAAAAGGGTTGCCAAAATTTGTATGGGAGGTATAAAGAATGTTGTCTAATTTTCTTGAAACTTAAAATAAATACTCTTCGACACAATTTTTGTAAATTTAACCCTTAAAGGAGTGAACGGGGTTGCAGAATTTGAACTAAAGTCCACGCGGACGGAGTTGCGGGCGAAAGCTAGTCAGCCTATATTAGTCCACTGCTGAACATAGCCCTCCCCTAATGAGCGCCATAGCGCCCTGTCTTCTTTGACGACCTCTGTGGCGTAGCGGTTAGCGCATCTGCTTACCATGCGAGAGGTCCCGGGTTTGATCCCCGGCTGGAGAGAAAAAAAAAACCAGGTCTTGGATGTTTACATGTTTGTGACGTCGCTGTTTGTGTTTCCCACGACACAGGGTATCCTAGTGTGGGCCAGAAGCAATGTATGGGCCTGTATGTAAATGTTTAAATGTTTTCAGCTTGCCGCATCCAGCATCTGCCAGCAGTTTTTCAATTACAATAATGTTATTATATTTTGATCTATTACAATATTTATGAAATTTCACAATGTTTCCATTCCAGATTTCTTCAAAATACTCCTGTTCTGGATAAATGGGTGCTAGCATGTGGAAGAAAGAACTGGTCACCCCCATCAAATGCTCGAACATGCTCTGTACATTTCAACTAAATTTGCTACAACTCTACAAGTCTTCAAGTAACAAATTATTCTATGTTTTGCCAGGCGGCATTTAGGGAGTAAACGCACGGCAAAAAAATTAGACACCAGAACGTGAAGTTATTTAACAATAGTATTTTCAGGTGTTAATAGGAAAATTGAAATGTTAAGAAAAAATATTACATTTCTTTCCATTTCTTGTACCCACATGAACAGATTAGAAATTTCTGAAGTTTTCACGAGTGGTAGGTACACTTAATATTAAATGCAACCTGTAAAATGTAAATGAAACTACCGTAAATCAGTGAGAAAAGTGTCTTTAATAATACGAATATGTTAGGGGACGTTTAATTGACAACTCTACTGCTAGACGTGTTTTATTGTATGAATAATAATTGCAAAACTATTGCATTTTTATTCACGTCCTACGAACGACTGAAATATTTTAGCGCACATTATGGCAAATTCCCTTTACTCTGGCAACATTCACGCACACAAAGAAATAATATTCACCGATGCAAAACCCGTTACACTGTGGCTTGATCTATGGTTCTACTCAATCAACGGTTTTTTACAAAATTCCGCATTAAAAGTAACTCATTTGACATTTTGTCAAATACCCAATTCAATGCAAAAAAAAAAACTGTCATGTTGGCATATCAATACAAGCCGGGCTGTCAATATCTGAATGTTGCCAGTACGTAAAAACCAAATAACCCCATTTTACTTCCAAGTTATAATTGTGTGTGCTACGTAGTGTGTTTTTTAGACTTTCCTCTTATGAGTAATTAAATTTTAATGTCTTTGATGTGATAAGGATTTTCGTCACATGAGCCTTCTATTCACGGTAGAAATAAATCCACCGATTAAACTTTTATATTTTATAGTGGATAACACCGAGGCATTTTTTTTTTGCATCTAAATAAAAAGCGAACTTTAGTGCTTACGAAAGATTTCGTTCAAAAATGTCCAAGTTGTTATAAAAAGCTTTTAGAACCCTCCGGTATCTTAACGTTATTTTCACAATTATACTCACCATCTTTCAGTGCCATCAAAGGCCTTTAATTTTCAATTTATCTGTCGGTCCCTGCAGAGGCGGCTGTCTGCCTGAGATGAAATAGTGGCTCTCAATTCCCATTGTTTCCCGGAATTCCTCTACGAGCTTTACGCAACGCCCTGGGCCCTTTAGGCCTTCAGGATTTATGGCGGCACTGCGGCTGCAAGTTATGGGCAGATTTTGTGTATATTTAATTATATTATCATGCGTAATGACAGATTTGGCGTGGGCCACAACGCGACGAGGTAAAAGCCGACTGAAAACTTCTTGTCAGGTCTAATATATAAAATTCTCGTGTAAGTGCATAAACATAAACATTTACATACAGGCACTTATATACAAGTGCGTACTGCGCATACTCCTCCGAAACGGCTTGACCGATTTTGATGAAATTTTATATTGTATAATCGGTAGGTCTGAGAATAGGTTGTTATCTATTTTTCATAGCTCTAAGTAAAAAAAAATATGGCGAAACAAGTTTGCCCGGTCAGGTAGTCTAATATATAAAATTCTCGAGTGACCGTGTTAGTGCGCATACCGACTCCCTCGAAACAGCTTGGCCGAGTTTGATGAAATTTTATAAGGTGTCAGAATAGGTGGTTATCTATTTTTCATATCCCTAAATGGGAAAACAACGGAAGGGAAAGGAGAAACGACAAAAAAACAGTAAGAAAGAAAATAATGAAGGACTATTTTTGGTCGAAGTATGTCCGCCCGAGACGTCCCTTTCTGGCCCTTCCATCCACCCACATACGCTCAATATATTTATTTCCTAATCTTACTTCCCACACACAACGACCCATATTCCTTAGTGATAATAAATAACCTTTCTTGCCTCGATCGATCATTTACATTCAGTCACCGGTTATCTGAAGGCTCCCATCCGGGCATTGTACAGTTTGCGTTGAGGCAGCGACGGGAAACGTTGGCTACACTACATCTCTCCACACGAACAATGAACAGTTTATTTAGAATGAAAAATCACAAGCTGAACATGAATAAAAAACGATGTCACGAATGAAAAAAAGAATAATGGAAGGAGACGTTGAAAAACACTTGAAAACGACAGTGGGCTACATTAAAAAGTAAATTATAATAAGGGATCAAATTTGAACCAACTATAGGTGTATTTTAGTAATGTTTGTTTTCCAAAATAAATTAACACTTATAAATATAGACTTTTATGCATAAGTACAATATTGGCTCTTTGTAGGTACAGATTCTATCTTCATCACGACGTAAGCGGCTACTGACATAGAAAGTCGCGGTTTACTACGAAAGTTCAATAACAACTTTGACATTCATAAAGTAAACATTTTGTTTGAACTTTGAATAAAAAAATGTGAATTTAAATTTGTTCAAAGTACATTGAAAAGTCTATTAACTCACAGATCAATAGTCAGAATTAACTGCACCATGACATCGAATGAGGGCTTTTCAATGACAGCTGCTGTCAGTTGAGTTCATTAAAAAAAAACTAGATGGCGCTGCACGAAGGACAACATGTCATCAAGTTTTTAGGTCTGTGGTTTTAATCGTTATTAATCTGTGATAGTCTAAACATCTCTTTGTAGTCTGTGATCTAAACTAGACTTTGTTTCGAAACTGTTGAAACTTGAAAGTTATCGAAGTATTTTTACTTTGTTCAATAAATACGTACGTGAATTGTGTCTTTACTCATGACTAGCCCATGCATTGTACATTTTTGTAAAAACATAGTACAGGATCCACAGAGAAGGTACAGTGATGTCATGTCAATTTTGACGTATTACGTGACGTCAGTCAGCACCATTTATCGGTAATTTGCGGTACTATATTTTTTTAATGACGCTTTGTAAAGCCCTCTTTGCTATAACAAGCAACATATCGCATGCTTAGTGCAACATTGACCCATTAGTAGATAGGTCATTTGAGTTACGCACTTGCTATGATGGACTCATCCTATTTGTTGACGCATAAAATTAAAACTGATTTATTAATTAATCACAAATGCTTGTATTTTGTACGTATGATTAATTATTGATGAGATCTGAGTAACTAGTAACTGAGTACTATATTATAGTAGGTCGAAACTCGGCCCAGACATTCTTTCACACGCCATAATCGTCAAGAGTTTCCAAAAGCAATATTTATTTAGACTTTTAGAGAGGTCACGATTTCGAGCCAATATGGAGCCGGCAATGACGAGGGTCCAATTTGACAGCTCTGTCAGCTGTCAGGCTGAGCTCAATTTGCACCGGCAGGGTTAGTATTTATCGGGCAGCTCCGGATGTACGATTTTTCGACGACCCGGGGGTAAAATTTTACATTGGCGTAATAAAAAAAGAAATCTTAGTTACTTTATTTTATTTTATACTTATTTTTTTGTTGTGCTGACGAATGGTTTTGAAGCGCTAAGCAATAAGTAAAGTACAGTCAAAATTGTTTATTGCCAAATAAATTATGTTATATGCATCATCATCATCAACCCATTATGTCCCCACCGAGGGGCACGGGTCTCTTCCCTGAGGAAGGTATAGGCCATACTCCACCACGGGGGCCAAGACCGGATTGGTGGAGGTTATGAGTTACATGCATGTGGATTAATAAATTAATCTTAGTTTAAATTTACAACAGAATTTACAAAAGAATTAACATTTTGATAACGTTATGTAGTGGTGACCGTGTCCCCACAGTAGACTGAGCCTGTATCGTGGGCGACGATATTTTACACAAAACTTATTTGTTATTTCAGACGTGCAGTGGCGATATTGCCCGATTTATTGTTAGTGCACTCATCATCATCGACCCATTATGTCCCCACCGAGGGGCACGGGTCTCTTCCCTGAGGAAGGTATAGGCCATACTCCACCACGGGAGCCAAGTCCGGTTTAGTGCACTCCCGATTAGATAATTTATAAGTTAGAATCAGATGTAATTAAATCAAAATGAGATCACACTAAATTCAATTCACTAAATTACACTAAATAAAACTTACGTAAATCAAATTCAAATCAATTAAATCCAATAAAATTAAGCAAATCAAAACCAACCAAATGAAATCTGATCAAATTAAATAGAGAAGTGATGTGATGACTGAGGTTTTCTAACACATTGCTCATCACTATAAAAGGCAAAAAATCCCATACAAATTTTGGTAACCTCTAAGGGGTCAACCCCTAAGGGGGTGACCCCGTAGGGGTTGAATTTCAAAAAATCCGGTCGTATTTTTTGCCTTCATTATATATAGACCCTCTGTGCAAAATTTCAGCTTCCTAGGTCCGACGGTTTGGGCTGGGCGTTGATGAGTGAGTCAGTCAGTCAGGACTTTGAATTTTATTTATATATATAACAGCAAATGCTCAGACACCAATGGTCTTTTTCATGAGGGCCGGTTTCTGAACTGAGTAAATACGCTCACGCTCTATTTCTCTAAGTAAATACGCTCACGCTCTTTTTTGAGCAATTCCACGAGACAGCGAAGCGGTTAACCCTTTTTCAGGTACAGCTGGTATACATTTTTCATTGGTTTTGAACTTTATCTCAAAGTGATAAAGTTCAATTTACGGTGGCAACTATTATGCCATTGCCAGGCAAAGGGTTAAGTGGTTACTTAGCGAAATTCTCAATTCAGAAACCGACCCTACAACTGTCCCATGTCATGGGTCTTGAGGTTCTTGGTAGATGAACATTTGTATTAGCTGTAAGGTGATTTGAGAAAAGATGGTCAGAGTGGAGGTTTTTTTCGCTGCCTTTTTCTCCACTACACACGGCCCCAAGGCAGCGGCTAACATTATACATAAGTTTATGTACATTGACATTTAACAAACAGAATGTATTTTTTTTACGTTGAAATAAATTTCTGATTTCTGTCCCGCTCCCTTGTCAGGAAAAATAAGACATGTTCGGTCCCTACACGGTCTTACTAGCCCCTAAGCATGTGTTTATAGGGCCCAGGGAGAGTTCGACACGCTTCGGGGACGGACCCCTAGAAGCTTAAGAATCGTTGATTTCGCCAAGTTTTTCTCGAAAAATTTCCCTCTAATAAAGCCGCGCCGATTTGACGTCGACGCGTAGGAATTTCGGTCTAAATCAGGCCAGCGGGTGTTCGATTTTATTTGCAAATTATAGCCATAAGAAATCGTGCGATTTCCATTGTGTCAAAGTTTAACCAATAGCATGGGTAGTCACGCGAGTTGCGCATTTTAACGTCGAAATTCGCGACTTTTCAGTACATAAATTGTCAAATTCTGACGACCTCTGTGGCGTAACGGTTAGCGCATCCGCTTACCATGCGAGAGGTCCCGGGTTCGAACCCCGGCTGGGGAGAAAAGAAAAACTCCAGGTCTTGGATGTTTACATGTTTGTGACGTCGCTGTTTCTGGTTCCCACGACACAGTGTGGGGCCAGAAGCAATGTCATGACGGGAAAAATACATGTAAATGTTATGTATGTTATTTTATGTTAACGCGACAAAATTTATTTATTTTCCACATATAGGTACATAAAAATGTTTGGTTATGTTTATTATAAAACCTTGGCCTCCTTGGTCTAGCCGTTAAGGCGCTTACCTACCTACACAAGTCGTGGGTTAGATTTCCACGGCGGGGCCACCGTATATTAGTACAATAGATAGAGTCTGACAAGCGAGTCCTGGGACGCGATTTATTTCGAATTCTTCATATGGCCACACTCTGACTGTCAAACTTAGGTATTTCAGCTGCAAGTAGTACAGCCCAAACAGTTTGATACTCGTCCTAGATTTAGACAAGAAAAAAACTTTTGTTTCTATTCAACATAATTTTACCTATGTTTTAATATGTACCTACGAGTAATAATGTTTTAAAGCAAACATGAATTATTTCTTGTTGTAAGGTCTGTCGGATGACGCAAATTTTAAACGTCAGATTGAAGACTTGGTCAAAGAACTCAAAGATGTTGAGAAAAAAGATATGAATCAGATTTTGATTATGGTTCAGCATTAATAAATGTTTATAAGTTTATGTGGTGCATCTTTATTATCCCTGTTTTTGGTGGAGTGGAAATGTTGGTTTTGATGTAGTTAATGTTTTCGTTTTGCTTATATTTATTTATGTTTGGACAAAATTCATTGGAGACTCCAAACTAATTAATTAATCAAGTAAAGCAAAAGTATCAATATGGTTTATGGCATATAGATGCAGGGTTATCAACTAAAATATTTTTAAATTTCCCGCCAAAGGCTTGAGCCACGACTCACTTGTCGCACTCTAGATATACACTTACGGCCTTACTAATAAAGGCTATGAGCTATGTATACAGCCGCTATGCGAGGTCTGACAAACTGGTTATTTGTACAAATGAGATTAAACCAGTATAAATTGATATACGTCAAATAGTTATGCAGAGTGTACAACTTATTTATTAGTAAGGCCGATAGAGTAGAAATATAACATAAACATTTACATACAGGCGCATTGCTTCAGGCCCCATACTAAGATACCCTGTGTCGTGCATACTTTATATTAGGTACACTACCAGAACAAAGAATTACAAAAGATTAGAAACAATCTGTCTTCTGTGCATAAATAAAATTTTTGATTTAGATTTAATTTTGTATGAAAAACTGGGGGTCTTTTAGTAATCATTGTGCGGTGTTTTTTGAACATATATTGTGTTTTTATGTATTAGGCGTTTTTTTAAATATACTATGTTTTATGTTTTATTTTGTAGATAATATAACTTGTCGCATCTGAAATAAAAGCTATATTATTAACCGACTTCAAAAAGCAGGTTCTCAATTCGACTTTTTTTTTATCTTTGACTGGGGCAACAGATTTTGACGGTTTTTTTTTTATTTGAAAGCTGGTGTTTTCTGTGTGGTCCCATTTCAATTTGACCCAGTTCTGACGATGGCATCCATCAGAAAATTGTAACTAACTGACTAATAGTAAATGCTGTACCCAATTTTTTATTTCATTTATTCACTTACAGAGATTTATAGATACATTTTCATTAAAATTGAAAGACGGGTTAAAATAATCTCATTTTTCTAAGTAAATTCCTTAAATGTTACTACTAAATTCTCCACTAGCGCAGCTATCAACTGAACAGATAAGATGGTGGCACTGTAAGTCTTTAATTTACATTAAGTATGTGCACGACAAATCGGCGTGAAATTGCGTTGTTTGTCAACTCAATTTCACGCCGACCGATTTCGATTCTTTTTTTATTTATTGAAACATGTAGGCTATTTATCAAACGTTTTCTTCGTATGCACTGTCCAACTGACAGCTGTTAACAGTAGATTAACAGCTTGTTACCGTACGAGAAACCGGGGGTTATAACCTTCCTCGAGCAATATGATTTAAAGCCCATCGCGTCGGAGCAACTGAACTGGAAGCTCGAACCGAAACGGACGGTGTGCGGAGGCTCTAATTCACTAATCATGAAAGCTTCCAGTTGAGTGGAGTCATTTCTATGCGACGGTGGCCGCCATGTTGGAATAATATGAGTATTTCAGTGAACGGCAAATTTTAGAAGCTAACAGCCTAAGAGCCGGTCCAGACGAAGCGTTTTACGTGCGAGGGCATTCGTGCGTATAGGTACACTCGCGCGTTCCCGAACATCTGGACGCGGTGTATGGACCTAGCTGCATGTAGTAGGTGCATACCTCGCGAACGCCCTCACGCGTAGATACTCGCGCGTCTGGACAGACTTTATGTTCCTCAAAGTCTTCCTCAACCTAAAAAAAATGACGTGGTGTTGCCGTTATAAAATATGTAGGTTTACTCGCTAGGTTTTTTTTTTACCATGAATAGAAGACTTATTATGTGACCAAAATACTTATCACATCAGACATTAAAATTTAATTACTCATAAGATCAAAGTCTAAAAAAACGCACATTTTTTTCTAGGAAAGCACACACAATTTTCACTTGGAAGTAAAATGGGGTCATTTGGTTTTTACTTACTTGTTCGCAGAATCGCTCGTAGCCTGGGGTGCCTGAGTGAGCTTAAACGATCACTACGGTTAAGCAAAATACGGCGCGTTCAGTCCATTGATGGGTCAGCGTCTATCACTAACGCTAGTGGCATTTTTCCGAGCAGTTCCGTGCTTCGTAAGGCACGTTAAGAAGTTGGTGTCGGCTGCCGTCCATAGATGGCAGTCGTTAAGCCAAGTCAGATGCCTTAGGGCGGCTTGAGAACCCTACAACGCGTGTGACACGCGTGTGAAGCCGGTCAAGGGGGTTTAATTTTTAAATGTAAAAGGATGTTTCACGAGAAGAAGAGCTCTTTGAACCAAAACCTTCAAGAATTTAAAACACATAAAATATTTTTATCTTGGATTGGATTTAGATGGGGGTTGAGAGCTAATGAAAGTTCTCACATAGTCGTTTCCAGATTTACATATGAATGTATGAAAGAAGGGGCGCTACGTGAAAACGAAATATTTGCACAGAAGTATCTACACTACACAGTGATTTCAAATTCGCGATCATTATTTTAGCTGAATATTCTATTCGTTGGACCACCTCTGTGGCGTAGCCGTTAGCGCATCTGTCTACCATGCGAGAGGTCCCGGGTTCGAACCTCGGCTGGTGACAAAAAAAAAAACTTCAAGTCTTGGATGTTTACATGTTTCTGGTTCCCACTACACAGGGTGCTCTAGTGTGGGGCCAGAAGCAATGTCATGACGGGAAAAATACATATTTTACCTGAATATTCTATTTTATTTGACGAGAAAAATATAATTAATTATATTGACTTGTAATGGTACATTGTTATTGTAAATATTCGTTGCTGTTACAAATGGAAGTGTCGTAGCGTTGAAACATAAACATAAATAAACATTTACATAGGCACATACATTGCTTTTTTTCTCCCCAGCCGGGGATCGAACCCGGGACCTCTCGCATGGTAAGCAGAAGAAGAATTAAGAAGAATTTAAGACTTTTCCTTTTACGTTAATAGTTCAAGAGGATATCGTCCGATCTGCGCAAGTAAAATTAACTGGTTGGCGCATGAGGCGTGTTACTCGTCTCGTACTACATCAAAAAGAGTACACTAGTCGACAAATGAAGGAAGGCGACTTCTTTTGTCGCAGGCTAAAACTCACTTCGTGTCGCTGAAGCAGTGGAATTTGCATAAAAATACTGGGAGAAACATAAATTAAAAGACGCTGAAGGCTTACAAAATGTTATTCAACTCAAATAAAAGGTCTTGAATACTATCTATAAATTACAGGTTTTATTTAAACAATCCGAGTTATTTTACAATCACTTAATAACAACGAAAACTTCCATGCTCTCGATCCCGCGTTTTCCCAACGACCTTCTGTCAGAGTGACGAAAGGACTAATGTCAGAGGCACTCTGACAGATGTATCGCGTTTATGAATATTGCTAGATATTATCGGGTTTAAATCCAATAGTAATAACAATCACAAAAGTATGTAACAAAAACTAGCTGAAAACGTGCCGGTGATTAGTACCTAAACCTAATTCTAAGGAATAAGGACTGCTTTGCGTGATTTACTACGATGTCCTACTCTGTTTCTCAGCGAACCTTCTACGAGTTTCACTTCTTTTTTCGTCGCCATTTTATTGCAGCTGTACGCCCCTGCCATATTGCTGCGCGGTATTTTTCGCACGGATTTTCTTAAGAGCTTGTTCCGCGGAACGCTGGTAAATTTGTACGTTATTGTTTATAAGAATACCATTATTTAAAATGGAGTCAAAAGTAGTTCAATGTGGCAAAAGGAAATATGTAACCACAGATTATTTTAAACTGCGGAGAAATTAAGACATATTTTTTTATAATTATATAGACTTACCTAAACCTTACATAAATATTTAAATAAACATACATATTAATAATAATCTTTCTAAAATATAAAATTCTCGTGTTTGAATGTTAGTGCGCATACTCCTCCGAAACGGCTTGGCCGATTTCGATCAAATTTTATATATACTATCGGTAGGTCCGAGAATAGGTTGTTATCTATATTCCATACCCCTATCTGGCAAAACAACTTTTGCGGGGTCAGCTAGTAAAATTATATATGAATAAATTTACATTCTGTTTGCCAAATATCAATGTACAATGTTAGCCGCTGCCTTCGGGCCGTATTTGTAGCGGAGATAAAGGCAGCTGAAGAAAATCTTTTCTCAAATCATCTCAATCTGTAGAGTTTTGGTCTTGGATGTTTACATGTTTGCGACGTCGCTGTTTCTGGTTCCTACGACACAGGGTATCCTAGTGTGGGGCCAGAAGCAATGTATGTGCCTGTATGTAAATGTTCTGTTTCGGTGGGCCAATGGGCTTACCATAACGATGGTTTTCAGTTGTTCCTTTCAAGGACATAACGCAACCCGTATGGATAATATTCTTTGATTGTCATCAATTTCTTAAAATGTGTTCGCATTAGTGAATTTTGTAACATAAGTAGGATAACCAATAATTATGTGTTCATCATCATCATCAACCCATTATGTCCCCACCGAGGGGCACGGGTTTCTTCACTGAGGAAGGTAGGCCACACTCCACCACGAGGGCCAAGTCCGGATTGATGGAGGCTTGTTATTTGCTCATTGTTAATCATTGTTGGGCCCCCGCGATACAGGCCTGACCTCGTGCGGGGGACCACAATCGATCCCAAGATCCCATCTATATTAATAATTTCGTTCGGGTCTACGGTAGACTCGAACGATATGCACACCAAATGAAAGAGCGTAAAAAAATAGTTGATCTGAGTCGACAACATATGGGCGGAAAATTTGTATTATCGAGCAGCATCAATATAAAAAAATTTAAATTCATCAATGGCGTTGCTAAGTAAACATGTCAATGTCATCATTGTTGTGTTAGTGTCACAAGTTTTCATTGTGAACTGTTATAGCCGGTTTACATTATTTTAGTGTTTAGGAGAGTGCTATAATACAATTAGAGAGGCAAGTGCATTAGTACATTACTAGACGTTCGAGTGAACGTTTATATTTCTTCCAGTAGAGTGTCACTTCGTCGACGTCGCGAAATATGCGCTATCCTACTCAAAATACTATGAGTTTTAATGGAACACATAAGTAAGTTGGATAATTCGAGTTAATGAAAACAACACGCACCAGTCACGAGTCACTTGCGCACTCTCCTAAAATTCTCACTAAATTTTTAGTTTATACACAGATAAGTAACGAGGATAGTAACGCGCTCAGGTGTTAATGGATAGAAAAATAGAAACCAATTCTATTTTGATTCTAATTGAAAGGCAACTAGAACCGTACTATACCGTAAAACGTACTAAAGCAAGTGGCGCTTACACGTTTTTACAAAAGCACTCTCCTTAAGAAAGAAAGAAAAATAACACAGAAAGCATAAAAAGCGTAAAAATAAATAAACTGTACGACATGAAAATAATAATTTACATTTACATATTTACATTTACATACAGGCACATACATTGCTTCTGGCCCCACACTAGGATACCCTGTGTCGTGGGAACCAGAAACAGCGACGTCACAAACATGTAAACATCCAAGACCTGGGATTTTTTTGTCCCCAGCCGGGATTCGAACCCGGGACCTCTCGCATGGTAGTCAGATGCGCTAACCACTACGCCACAGAGGTTGTTAAGGTTGAGCCCCCAAAATGGGCCCGATTCAGCATAATGTTGCAACAGAGTGTAAAGTAAAGCACTCTCCTAAACACTAAGATAATCTAAACCGGCCCTTTGATCTAATTTGTTAACTCCATGGTGTGTGGAATACCGTGGCATCCAAAAAGGTTATTATAATCTGTGCCAACTGAGAAGGTGTAGTAAGTAATCTGTGGTGTTTTTCATTGGCGGGAGCTCAGAAGAAGGTCCTTCTTCTGAGGGCGGGAGGGAAGACAATAATTGACATTGAGTTTTGAAAAGGTCTGAAAAATAATTGAAAAAGGAAATCAAAGTCATAAATTGATCTTTATTGTTTTGCTTAGTTAGGTACCAATAAACTTATTGAAATGAAAAGATACGCCACTAGATAAGAAAAATACCAAAATTTAAAATGATGAAGAAAAACATGTGGTCAATACAAAACTAAAAGCTGTAAAGCCAAAGAGAGGGAGCTGTTTTTAGTTGATTAGCCAAGTGGATTCTACGTCTCATACGTCATTAGATTCACTAGCTGTTAAGTTTATGAAGGAAGCTCATTTAGTAATTTGTGATGAGGTACCCATGACAAAGTTATGATAAGTATCCGATTTTCGCCTTGCATTCCTTCGTGAGTAGCCAGAACATGTCCAAAAGAGCAAGATTGGCTATCTGTAATAGTGTGCTGGTTCCAATACTGATGTAAGCATGGTAGCGAGATTTGGGTATGGCAGAAGAATCATGAAAGTAGGATTAGTGCAGTACAAATGATCCATAAGAAATATGTGTGGTGTTACTTTGAATGACAGAATACGTAATAGTGTGATCAGAGACCGAGGATGTAGAGAAAGAGGATGTAGTGAGTGACTAGAATTGAAAAAAGGTATGTTGCGTTGGTTTGGAGATGTGGAGAGGATGAACGAAGAAAGACTGACAAAGCAAATATATCGGGCGAATGTGAGTGGAATGGGGCCGGTAAAGGGACGCCCCAGTTGGACATACTTCGACCAAATAGGGGATGTATTAGCAAAGGGCAAGATGAAAAGTACCCGAAACCGATGTGGGTACATGCAACGACTAATGGATAGTGGCAGGTGACAGTCCGTGGTCTCTGCCTACCCCTCTGGGATACAGGTGTGAGCTTATGTATCTGAATGTATTAAGAGATTTATATCTACTGGTGGTTGATAAATACAGAGGCGTCACCATATAAAAAAACATAGTGGAATATTATTTTGCGTCTACATTTTACCCGAGCGAAGCCGGGTTTTCGTCTAGTTCTATAATAATACCTTATTTTTAAATCTAGTTTTAGTTCTAGTTCTAAGGATCAATGTGTATTTTCTAGCAAATAAATTATTTCTATTTCTATTGTAAGACTAGTGGCTGGTCTTACTTTCAGAAGTTTTCAAGCCGCTCTAAGGCCTCTGACTTGGCTTAACGACTGCCATCTATCGACGACAGCCGGCACCAACTGCTTAACGTGCCTTGCGAAGCACGGAACCGCCAAATGCCACTGGCGTTAGTCATAGACGGGGACCCATCATTGGACTGAACCCGCCGTATGTTGCTTAACCTTAGTGATGGTTTAAGATCACTCAGACAGCCCAGGCTACGAGCGATTCTGTGTACCCTAAAATTTATTGTTAAGTCAGCGGTCTACCGATCGGTACCTATATTACCAAAATATATTGTAGTACCCTCATAAATAACGAGAGCGTGAACCATCTTATTTCCTGAACTTTGGAAGGGACTTAGTGGAAACAACCAGCTGGAGAAAAGTTCGAAAGAAAAATGAAGTCAAAATCAATTACCAGAGAAACGGAGAGCTGCGATGGTGAGGCGTGGAGTAACACGGAAGTGAATCCATATTTATAAGAAAAATCTTCTAGGTACTTTGTCGGTCCTGGGTCGCTCGTTTCCACAGCGCCCGGTTTTCCGCGAATTGGACCACCTGTATAAGCAAATGTTTTGTTATAATAAATGTCGTTTCTTTCTTCCTTTCTTTCAAAAATATTTAAAATTAAGATATATTATAGTTACCTTCGACGCGGTTTAAGAAAGGTCTTAAGGACACTCTGTGCGAAAAAGCTTATTATAAAATCAACGATTATTTAGAAGACAAGGATGTCTGGTGTTAAACAGTAGATCAATATTAAATGTATGCAGAGGAGATTTTTAATTTGAATTAATATTAAGTGTTCAACACATCCATGATTAATATTTATAAGTTTGAAAGTTTGTTAATTAAACTAAGGGCCAATTTCTGAATTGACAGTTTCACTAAGTAAATACTTACGTAACGTTCTGTCCCGTTCTCTTCTGAGAAATTTGACGAGACAGCACTACAGTTCAGCAGTTACTTAGCGACAATCCTCAATACAGAAATTGGCCCTAACACTGTTTTGAAAAGAATATTAACTAATTAGTTAATTTGTTAGTTTCTTCTCCACGTAATCTATTAATTGTGAAACTAACAACATTGACGTTCCTTCATAAAGTAAAAATTTTGTGTTGTTTTATTTATTTTATTTTATTAGGGACATCAACAGCGAATAATAACATTGTGGAGAAAAACATTTGAATTTTAATTTTGAAAAGTATTTATAAGTACATAAATCGTCGGTTCAGCAGGTTGGTGGGAGTCTGACGCTACGTTTGCCTGTTCATGGTGACCATTGGTTCTTAGAAAAATGTGGCCAGCCTGCTAATTCTACTTTCTAATTTTACAGGCTTGTTCTTTACGACTTTTTCATGAAAATACTGGTAGAAACATAACTTAACAATGTTGAAAGCTTACAAAATTAGCTGAACACGCGCCGATGAATAGTAAGACTAAGGAATAAGGACTTCTTTGCACGATTTACTAGGTTTGATTGACTCGCTATCATAAAGATATAATGGAGATGGGTGAGGCATTTGGTTAGGCGGGGCGACAAATATTTATTTACTCATTGACGTTTGAAAAAAACTCTAATTCTTAATCTAAAGAAAAATACATTAAAAGATGTACAAAAAAAAACTGGCCACGTTTGTTGTAAGGGGGCTCCTTTAATATTTGTTTTATTTTAATTTAATTATTAATTTTTCATGTGAATATATAACTATATTCTGTAAATATTTCAAGCGTCGACCTGTGTAAGTTATCATCCGTCGAGCAAAAAACGAGCAAAAAAATTGCGTTTATTGTATGGGAGCCCTCTTAAATATTTATTTTAGTATTTGTTGTTATAGCGGCAACATACATGCATCATCTGCAAAAATTTCAACTGTCTATCACGATTTATGATATTGAACCTGGTGACAGACGGATGGACGGACGGACGGACGAACGGACAGCAGAGTCTCATTAATAGGGTCTGTTTTTTACCATTTGGGTACGAAAACCTAAAAAGTGTGAACCCTCTGTACCATAGTGTTGACTGTAGGCAACATACCGTTTAAACACCTCAGAATCTGAAAGTATCGATTTTTAAACGTCACAGCCTACTGTTGCCACTAGTCTACACACTAAACTAAAGAAAAAGTACCAAAAAATCCAACTAGATGTCGCTATTTGTCACAAATTGAGACTTGAGTCTTGTCAGTTGTTACTTACGAAAAGTTGCGGTGAACTGTGGATTAAAAAAATAATATAAAAGTGTTCTGCTCGTGTTTTGGGTGTAATATTTATAAAATGGAAAGGTAAATGTTTGAACTTTATTGTACAACGTTATTTTTGCATATTTTTCACTTCTTATATTGGTTTTGTGGACAAAAAGTGTTTGTTGCTCGTAGGCTACATTAGATGTAGAGTGCAAATTTTGTTGGATTACTTATTATGCTGATTGATGTTATTTTTGTGTTCCAGGATGTCTCGTAAGCAGCCTCTTCGTGATGAAGACATCAGTTTGGCACTAAATGATGCCGATAGTGAAGACGGTTTAGATTTTGATGACGATAGCCTTGTGGATCCAGATTTTATTCCCGAATTGGACACCTTTGAAGAAGAGATTCCAGAGGATAATATTGATATGGATTATATTATAGAAACAATAGAAAACACTGTTGAATGCCCTTCCTCTAGTACGGAAACTGCACCATCGGATGAGAGTACTGCTGGACCTTCTCAAGCTAAGAAACCAAGAACAGTTGGTAAACCGAGGCCTGCTAAACTGAATTTACGCTGGAAGAAAAAGAATCTAGAGTTGAATGCAGAGCAGCTCATGTTTATGGGAAACAAGAACCTGGCTTCAGATCTTCTTGAATTGGATACTCCTTTACAGTTTTTTTTGTTTCTGTTTACGAAAGAGCTAATCCAGAAAATTTCTGAAGAGACCAATTTGTATCAAGTGCAGAAGGATCCTAATAACAGTTTTCGCATGTCTGACGAGGATGTGAGGCAATTTGGCTGGCCTATGCGAGTGTTTTATCATTATCTGGACCTAACAATGTCGAATGCATGGATACTGTACAAAAGGGTTGCCAAATACAAAAGCCTTGAATCAGGTCGATTATCATCAGCAGATTTTCGTTTGGATGTTGCTGTGACACTTTGCAAGATGGGTATAAAACCTTATTTATCTACCTCTAGTCGACGGTCACTTAAGAACGAGATTCAAGCCAAGAAACATAAAGGACCTGCTCAGCATGCACCTCCGAAAGCAGTCCGGCAAGATCAGATTGGGCACTGGCCTCAATGGTCTGATAAGAAAATCAGATGCAAGTTCCCGAAGTGTGTAGGATTTACACATAATGTGTGTGAAAAATGCGGTGTAGCCTTATGCTACACGAAAACCAAGAATTGCTTCAAAAACTTCCATATTTCGTGACATGTTATTATGCTGCCGTATTACCATAGATTCTAATCACTTACCTCAGTGTTGCCTGGAAGCAACACACCCTATTTTTGTAATTTTCTTTTAAAATAATAAAAAAAATTAAAAGCAAGAAATACGTGTATTATATTTATTACTTTTCTTCTCAAATCCCGAAAATCACATAAATCCGAGTTCATGAGTTATAGAGGGTAGTGTTGTATACAAATGTACATTTGGGTCTGTTTCACAATCTGCAGATCAAGTTCCAGATAAGCTATCCGCAACCAGGGCTGCCGTTTGTTCTAAATTTGAAGCCATAAACGAACACACGCAGTATAGGAAAGTGTATTTAAATTTAGAACAAACGGCAGCCCTGGTTGCGAATAGCTTATCTGGAACTTTATTTGAACATTGTGAAACAGGGGCTAATAATAGGGAATGGATGAAAATATCAGAAGTGCTTGATATTTTTTTTGGTGATAGGAATAACCTTCCTTAACGCGAGAAAAAAGTTTCAATTTTTTTGGCCTCTTAGTTATTTTTTAAATATACTTAATATTTTTCCATTCGTCGTTCTGGGCTCAGTACGGCGTAACAGACATATTCCTTGGTCCGCTACTTATGAAAAAAAAAAATCCACCTTGAAAAGCTGTCAATGTCATTGTCATCACAGATTTCTTTTTTTTTATACGTAGCGGACCAAAATATGTCTGATATGCCGTACTGAGCCCAGAACGACGAAAGGAAAAATATTGAGATTATTTAAAAATTAACTACGAAGCCAAAAAAATTTAAACTTTTTTCTCGCGTTAAGGAAGGTTATTCCTATCACCAAAAAAAATATCAAGCGCTTCTGATATTTTCATCCATTCCCATCGCGCTACAAAACGCGGGACTCATGCCACCGTACTACCAATGAGGTCCTTGAAACGTCCCCTCTGAAACAGCCCTAAGGCAAATGATTAAAGTAATTTCACTTTCGCGAAACGTGGGAAGAAAAATAAACTTTAACATTTGTCTGCGATAAAAAAATATCTTCGTGGAGTAGTACAGTGCCTCCGTTCCATTAGCGCGTTTTATTTTATTTTATCTTTATTTAGAAACACACATTTAAATGCTAATATTGATCATATCTTATGTAGGTAATAAGTAGACCTCTAGTTTCCCAAACTTGGAAGTGCAAACATTTTGAAAAAAACATTATTACGAGAAGAATTGAAAATTTAAATTTATAAAAACAAAAATAGAAGGAATAAAAATAAACAACACTCCAATGGAATGCTCATATCACTTTAATCATCATCGTCATCATAAACCCATTATATCCCCACCGAGGGGCACGGGTCTCATCCCTGAGGAAAGTATAGGCTATACTCCACCACGGGGGGTCAAGTCTGGATTGGTGGAGGCTTGTAAGACTAGTGGCTGGTCTTACTGTGAGAAGTTTTCTAGCCGCCCTAAGGCCTCTGACTTGGCTTAACGACTGCCACCTATCGACGGCAGTCGGCACCAACCTGACGTGCCTTGCGAAGCACGGAACCGCTCGGAAAAATCGTCAGTTAAGTTCTAACAGTGCGTAAATAAAAAAATGCCAACTTTACAGGAGAGCGAAAAAACTGTAAAATTTCAATTAGCTACATTAGAGGTGTACATTATTTGGGAAAAGTATTTAAAATCAACTTATCACACTAATATTATAAATGCGAAAGTTTGTGAGTGTGTATGTTTGTTACTTCTTCACGTCTAAACGGCTGGAGCGATTTTATTAAAATTTGGTATGGAGCTAGCTGACACCCTGGATTAACACATAGGCTACATTTTACCGCGGGAAAATATCTTATTCCCATGGGAAAATCGATGAACCGCGGGTAACACCGCGGGGTACAGCTAGTTGAAGATAAAATAAGATTGATCGATAAGATTGGTCGGAAAGAAGCGCGCCACTTTTCTTCATTCAATGGCATCAATAGGTCGAAACGGCCAAAAATGACTTTCGCACATAGAACGGTCACCCATCCATGCACTGAACGCGCCCTATGTTGCTTAACCTTCGTAATCGTTTATCACTCAGGCGGCCGGGGCTACGAGCGATTCATTCCGCTTATACTTTCCGGATATGTTCCGGATATACTTACTTGACTTTTTGTCGAAAGAGTCCGACCAGGTTACGCTCTGATTCGCAGAGCTTAACGCGCCCTATGTCGCTTAACCTTCGTGATCATTTAAGATCACCCAGGCAGTCGGCTACAAGCGATTCGTTAGGATTTGTACAGTGACATGTTCTTTTATGTCCTCTGTGACATTGTCACCCGAATCAAAGATACCTACAATTTTCTCATGAGTACTGAAATTAAAACATTTTGTGCATTTTCTCCATTCGTCTGTATTGAAGCCAATGTTTCGGTCTGTTTATGAACCGAGCCAAATGAACAATTTCATTAAACAATATTCGTTTGAACACGCTTCATGTTCTTAATTCAATTTATCATCCAATATGGCTCATCAATCCCGAGTAATTTAATTGTCAGACGGTAATTGTAATACCAATCAATCAATGATTGATTCAATGGAAAGCTTGTTTCGTATTTGCTCCAATATATCCAATAATAAATACTCCGTGCCGTGTGAAAGTCCAGTGTAAACAATCATAGGTACATACCATTGACATCATCATCATTATTATCAGTTTCCGTTATCCCTTTGCAGGGACAAAGGACTCTCAATAGAATAGAATAGAATAGAATAGAATGGAATGGAATGGAATGGAATGGAATGGAATGGAATGGAATGGAATGGAATGGAATGGAATGGAATGGAATGGAATGGAATGGAATGGAATGGAATGGAATGGAATGGAATGGAATGGAATGGAATGGAATGGAATGGAATGGAATGGAATGGAATGGAATGGAATGGAATGGAATGGAATGGAATGGAATGGAATGGAATGGAATGGAATGGAATGGAATGGAATGGAATGGAATGGAATGGAATGGAATGGAATGGAATGGAATGGAATGGAATGGAATGGAATGGAATGGAATGGAAAAGCTTTATTTCAAAGACAAAACACAATGAAATAACAACGATTTTACAATTTGCATGCTTGTTAGCATGCATTGCAACATTTCGACCAAACAATTCGAGAACTAACTAACTAGTTAACTAATGTTTTCTCACTAATAGCTAGAAAAGTGGGTGGGTGTGACGATGTGTATCATGGCCTTGAAAAAGGAGTCTGGACTCAGCATGTGTTACGGGTAAAATCCGTAACGCTGGTCTTCCGCCAGACCCTAAGTGAATTCACGAGCATCACGAATAAGTACCTAGTAAAATTACATAGAAATCTTAACATCTAGACGAAAGATGCGAAAGTTTTGTGAAAACTCTTTAGATTTATTTATTCGCCATAAAATACCATCTTCGGAAAAAATAAATGAAATTAACACAATATGTGAGTGGTTGACCAAAAAGGGACCTGGAGGAATTGGACACCGTAATTTTTTTATTTGAATTTTATCTGGTATTTTAGCTTTCTTTTGGTCTAACCAGAATATTTTTAGGTGCCGTAGTTATTTTTTTATGCTTTTTTTTGTGAGCCGAGCAGAGTCGAAACCTGTCTATACACGAAACTTCAAACGCAATTTTCTCGAAATCAATTGTTTTTCCTTGAGGTCCCTTTTTGGTCAACCACTCACAATTTATAAAATTAAGACAATACAGACTTCCAGAGCCAGGGGACCGCTTTACATTTGCATGGCCTCAGTCTGGGTGTTTTTACCCTCTGTGACGACCTCTGTGGCGCAGCGGTTAGCGCATCTGCTTACCATGCGCGAGGCTCGAACCCCGGCTGGGGAGAAAAAAAACCTCAGGTTTTGGATGTTTACATGTTTGTGACGTCGCTGTTTCTGGTTCCCACGACACAGGGTATCCTAGTGTGGGCCCAGAAGCAATGTATGTGCACGGATGTAAATGTTTTTGTTTATGTTTTAGAGGTTTTTAATATGTGAGTGGTTTACCAAAAAGGGGAACTCAAGGGAAAATAATTGATTTCGAGAAAATCGCGTTTGAAGTTTCGTGTATAGACAAGTTTCGACTCGACTCGGCTCACAAAAAAATTGTAAAAAATAACTACGGCACCTAAAAATATTCTGGTTAGACCAAAACAAAGCTAAAATACCAGAGATTAAAAAATTCAAATAAAAAAATAACGGTTTCTAATCCCTCCAGGTCCCTTTTTGGTCAACCACTCACATATGTGTCTGGTTACCACATCACAGGGTATCCCAGTTTGGGACCAGGACTTACATTCTGTTAATGCATTGTAGTACAATGACAACTGCGTGAACATGGCGATTTAGTTTCATTGCCGCTTCAAGTCTACGCGCGCACGCATATCAAAGAATCTAGGCGTCAATGGTATGAAAAAACACGTCACGTGACCCGACCATGTATCTGTCATTGTACTACAATGCACTAACAGAATCGACGCCCTGGTCAAGGGATTATGTTGTGTGGAAGTTATTATTATTATTATTAATATTATAGCGTCCGATTTTCGGCCCCTAGTTCAAGGTCATCCATATTTTCCCTGATAATGGTGGCTTCCTGTTAGACTGAGCGTCGTCAAGTTGTTTTAGACATCGTATCTGTCATTGGCATATTTGTACCTACATTGTCAACATTTCTTACTTTTATTAATATGTAGATGTAGATCTTTTCTTAAAATAATACTTAATAATATCTACGATGTAGTCGCAAAACCGCTTAGTCCCTAGTAGAGATGGGCGCCGAGAATATTCTCAATCCTCTCTAAGTGGAAACTTCCGAGAAGATTGAGAAATTACCGGTAAGTTTCTATATCTTCTCATTTTGGTGAGAAGATAAAATATTGTTAATAAATATTACTTTCTTCATCAAAGATGCGTCTAAAATTGAATTAGAATGTATTTTAGGCTACACGCAAATATTGCCTACCTGCCGCACGTGCGATCAATAGAGTTTTTATCTTTAGAAGTTTACCGCATGTGATCTTTTGTACGTGGGTTTCTTTTGTTCTTCGTAGTATTTTATTACAGTCTCGCATTCAAGTTTTAAAACTATCTATTAGACCCTTATTACTACGAAACAGCTGTTTTATGACACTATTTGCTCAAAAATGTCTCTTACTTCATAGCCCAGTCGTTATAGATTTTGACCCGTGAATAATTAGTTCTTGAATTTTTTTTCTTAGGTCCCTCGGGGGGGTCACTGGGAATGTAAGTTCAAAAAGTAGACTGAATCAGGCTCCTGCGTATAAAAAAAATTCTATCCATAAAAACAGTTTTTCTTGAATAACTCGACCAGTTTTGATTTTACAGTAAAACCGTGAGAATAAAATTTATAGGAAATTAGATTTTTTACAAGTTTGATTCTCAAAATTATTATTATACGATCGATATTTTGGAAATTAGCTGAAAAACCCGACAAATTCAAAATATTATCATTATCTCCTATGTTCCACGTTTTACGGGATGAATGGAGAGAAACAAAGTTGTAGAGAATCAAATTCTGAACAATTTCGGTTCCCATCTTTTTTTCCCCAAGATCGACATTTTGGAAATTAAACCTGAAAAATGCGACAAATTCATAATATTATCATTATATCTCTTATGTTCCACGTTTTACGGCATGAATGAGGAGAAACAAAGTTGTAGAGAATCAAATTCTGAACAATTTTGGTTTCCACCTTTTTTCCCCCAAAATGGATATTTTGAAAATAAAAAGAAATAACATTTTTTAGGACCAAACTTGTAGAGAATGAAATTTCCTACAATTTTTGTCTTCACGGTTTTACTGTAAAATCAAAAATGCCTTAGTTATTCAAGAAAAATCGTTTTTCGAATATACGCAGGAGGAGGAGAAGGAGAATATTTTTGAATTCGGACTCCTAGTGCCCCCCCGAGGGACCTACGAAAAAAAATCCAAGAACTGATTATTCACGGGTAGGGTAGGTTTTTTGATAATGACTGGACTATCAGTCTGTTATTAGTCTTCTGATAGTCTACTGCTGTATCTTATAGGATCATAATTTTGATCACGCTTGTTTATTGGACTCTAATACTCATTTATACGACGACATGGCTTGTTAAATTGTTACTGTGAATATTATCTGTGATTTGGACTATCAAAACCGGACACTGGTGAATACTTCTTGATTCGTAAGTACTTTTATTTTATTATGTTAACATTTTGCAGAAACTTAGAATTCTGTTAATAGAAATAACATAGAATTCTGTTGGTATTTTTGATTTTTCTTTATTTTGCAATCATTGATGTTTTATTTTCATTATTTTTGTAAATCTGTACTGAACGGGATTCTGAAGAAGAGGTGGTAGCTACGGAATATATTCACACAATCGCAAATCAGCTCAACAAAGACATTGCCGAAAATCTTGCAAGCTTTAGAGCAAATTGAAGATTGTGGGGGAAAACATTTGTATGGAAAAATGTGACATCTATGAGCCACACTTTTACAAACTGGTGATTTGACTCATGAAGTGGAGCCTTTCCCTTCATGAGTGAAATCGCTTTGCGTATTCTTACACGCCCTACACATCAGCTGCTGTTGAGTGCTCTTTCAGTACCTACACATGGGAGGATACATAACAAATTAAGAAACCGCCTTAAAGCTGAAAGAGCCGCCAAAATTGCATACTAGGGTGGGTCGCTCTAGTATGGAAAAAAAAGAATTTTGATGAATCAAATTCTAATAGTGATATTAGGTGGTTGTGTACTACAAAAAGAAGTTTTAGCTAAAAAACGGATTATTAAACATACATCTTCATCCCGCGCATGCGCTGCCAAATTATACGTTTTTAAAAAAAAACACGTATTACTAAATGACATTGTTCTTTATTAGAAATGACTTAAAATATTATTGAAACATACCTAATAAATATTTTTTGAAAGACACACTTTAAAGTTATAAACAAAAATACTTAAGCAAATACAAATAAAGGTTACCAAAAAAATATCTATTTTTATACAAAAAATCCCGCTTACTATCAAATTTTAGCATAACTTTTCTTGAAGCTTGTTTTGCATAAATCATGTCTCTTGTTTTTTTTATCACATGTTGACATTGTAGCATCTGTCACTATCTTTACACTTCATTCAACCGCTTGTGTATGGCAAGGCAACCTAAAAAACAACATTCTTTCGTCACCTTTTTACTATTATCTGAATAAGTTCGTCATACGTTTGGGTGGATCATAATTATCTATAAAGATATCTGATGAAAGTTTGTCGCAGCATCAGCTCTCCTGGATACTCCATACTCCAAATTTGTGACAACA
The DNA here is from genome assembly GCA_947310845.1 of Yponomeuta plumbellus. NCBI lineage: Eukaryota > Metazoa > Arthropoda > Insecta > Lepidoptera > Yponomeutidae > Yponomeuta > Yponomeuta plumbellus. The sequence continues at coordinate 4,324,715 of OX371203.1, forward strand.
CCAGGTGTAGGTTCCTGAGGTGGAAGGTAAGGGCTCTTCTATATTTTTGTGTAGCTTTTCCGGAAATGAAACACTTGTATCAGAATCACTACGTGTTGATAACATTAATTCTTGATCTGCCATTTTGGATGGGTTGTTATCGCTCTTCAGACAGATTTTTGTTGAAGCTTGCTTTTTTTGTAAACTTTTTGTTCCATTGCGATCAATGCCGCTGATTTTCTTTTTCTCTCACCCCGTTGATCAATCAAATAGTCGTGTTCCTCTTAGGGTACTTTAACTTGTTTGGAACAATTCACTGACTTAATAACCTACATTTGCATGAACAAATATGGAACAAAATTTCGCTTTGCTGCAAGAACTTAGTTTTTTTTTCAGTTGACAACCTTTTCAGGGATCTTTATATATAAAAAAGGATTGCTGTTCGTTAGTCTCTCTAAAACTCGAGAACGGCTAGACCGATTTAGCTGATTTTTTGTTTTTTATATTTCTAGAATTTCAGGGAAGGTTTAAATAGTGAGAAAATATGGAAAAATTACGAAAACTTTGGCGGTACGAAGTTTGCCGGGACAGCTAGTTGGATAATATTTTTGCATTTGGAATGATAAGCTTTCAAGAGCTGAATGACTCTTGTATGCAAGACTGATGATGAGACAGGGATTGATGTCTTTTATCGTACTCCTTCAACTGGGTTACAATTTCGGGAAACGCGGGCTCTTTTTTACTGCTATTTTTAATTTTCACCTGTAGTCTATACCACTCGTAACATTTCATGACATCCTGGTATGTTTTCTCTTATATCTTCTATAGTTCCAACTATAGAGCACTTACAAGACTGTCTATTATTTGACATGATAGAAAAATTTCACTTCCAAGTTCTAAAACTAAAATTACACAATTTACAATTTCATAAGATTTCACCCGAAACTAGTCACATTTATACATGAATTCTCTGAATGTGCTTACCTCAAAAGAATCTTCTTTTAAAGAATAACATAGTTTTTATAACAAAAGTAACGTGTATTTCAATTAATACTAATCAAAACATTAAAATATACCCAACGTCAAACGCGTAACTTAAGGTGTAAAAGTGAACTTTATTTTTCAAAACTTGAATGGCGTTGCGCGGGCTGTTCCACTTAAAATAATTCAATAATATTTTACAGGGTTTATAAAATTATAACGATACCCCACGTCATCTTTTTTTTGCTATTAGAAATCGATTACTTAGAAAAATTTTTTTAGACCCACCCTATTGTGCATATGACTAGAATTGATTAAACTGTAGTAGGTATCACATATCCGGTTGAAGAAGAAGTGGAAGAAGACGAATAATATTCTGTAAATTCTTCAGACAACGAGTCATCAAATGATGAAATCCCATTTGTAACTGAGATTCCGTCGCTAGATGCTTCGTTATCAGTGGTGGCTGGGTCAAGTGGTACACAGCCGCATGTAGAGTTTTTTGATTGCAATAATTTAGCTAGTGATTCTGGCTGAATTTTGTTAGTTAAATTTAATTTTGTTGATGTTTTGATTAGTTTTTTATTGAAATTTTAAATAAATGTTTATAATTTATATAGTCCAGAGGGTTGAATTACAGTTTTCATAAGACTGGATATTTTTTTAACAAAATTAATAAGACCTCCATATAAAAATACCCAGCCAGATATTTAAAGTACTAAAAACCAGACACACATAGACACTCATACACATTTTAAAAACTTTATTCCCATCAAATCTCTCCCCTATCTCTAAACTACTTCCCTGCCAAACTGCATCTTCAAATATAACGTAGTTTCTGAGATTTCATGATGAATGTTTTTCATTTCCATAAAACTTAACGAATAACCAAGTTTAATAATAGTAAATACGGTTAAAGGACACTGCGCTTAGGAAAAACGCATGTTTCTTGCATCTTAGACCAATAATATGCGAATACTGCAATAAACAAAAAAAATTTATAAGAACTTTTTATCTTCTCACCAAAATGAGAAGATACGGAAACTTTCAGAGAGGATATCGGTAAGTTTCCACAAAACGGAAAGTTACCGAGAAGTTGCCCATCTCTGGTCCCTAGACGTCTAAAAGTTGGGGAACTGTCGTCAATAACTGCAATTTTTACGTTTCGAAAAGTTGACATCAATCGTCAACATTTCTTACTTTTCTTAATATGTAGATCGTTTCTTAAAAAATACTTAATAATCTCTACGATGTAGTCGCAAAACCGATTAGTCCCTAGATGTCCAAAAGTTGGGGAACTGTCGTCAATAACTGCAATTTTGACTTTTAGAAAAGTTGACGTACATCGTCGCAAAACCGCTTAGTCCCAAGACGTCTAAGTTAGGGAACTGACGTCAATGCCTACAACTTTTACTCTTCGAAAAACTTCCACGTTGTGATATATTATTAGGGCAGTGTTTCATAACAGTAGAATTAAGTCTTTATTACGATATTTTGATGTACATTGCTGATAACAATCTTTTGTGCATAGTCTGAATAGGTTTAGTAGTTTCCAGGGTCAAAATAATTAAATTCTATTTAGTCCGTATTTTAGATTATAAAAAAATATTGGACACGTATTTTTTCTTTTTTCGATTAAACAAAAAATAACAAAGATATAGCCCATTAAAGTTACGTGTGACGTCACTCCGTGCTAAAAAATGCAGCACGGCGTGACGTCACACGTAACTTTAATGGGCTATATCTTTGTCATTTTTGGTCTAATTTACAAATAAAAAAATACGTGTCCCTTATTTTTGAATAATCTAAAAGACTGACTAATTACATTTTTAAGGCAACTAGCCCATTATCCTAGCGGACCAGGAAGGGTAGTTCTATTCAGAAACATAGCTTTTAATGGCGAAAGTAGTTTTTCAAGTTTTCAACTTTCAAGTTTTCAAGTGGTTAACGTTTATAAGCAATACCCCCTTTTAAAATATCCACATAACCAAGGTTAACTGGAAGATAGCATTAGGTTCGCCTTTGAAATTTTATTTTTACAAAACTGTGCAGTAAATAATTTTAATGATTATAACTTTAGTGTGTAAAATCCAAATAAACAAATAAGTTCCTCAACACAATGGGACCCTGTCCTGAACGATTCCAGTCCCTGGTCCCGAACTAACATACTCTGTGCAATGGTTACCAGTTACAAAGTCATCACAATTAACGAATAAAACCCCCATATATTCAAATCAAATCAAAATAGATTATTTCAACGTAAAGAATTTACATTCTGTTGTTGAATGGCAATTTACCTACCGTGTAGCCACTGTCTTGGGGTCGTATTTGTGTACTGGAGAAAAAGGCAGCGGGAAAATAAACTCTACTCTGACCATCTTTTACAAAATAATTTTAAATATATCAGAGCCTAAGTATATGATAAAAGCGTCAGCTAGTTATCCTACAAAAGTAGGAAAAACATTAATATTGTGGCCGGATACGGTTCAGTTAAATATGAGGATTTCATCACAGCTTCTATATACTGAAAGAAAGAAAGAAAGTTTATTGTACCAACAAGAAACATCACAGAAACAAAACACACAAAAAAAGTAACATAATAAATAAGTAAGGCAACAGATGAAAAACAAATTAATTTAAACAAAAACCTTAGTCTTAGTCTTATACTGTTAATGCTTGTGTAAATTCTGACAAAATGCACACAGAATCGCAGCGCGAGTTGGTTGAAATTTGGACACAACGCCGTCTAAACTAAGTCAGCCCTATTCCCCTTTCGGTGGGCGATACGTACCGAAACAACCGAACACTTAAGTAACCACTCTCGACACCGGCCATTTGTCACAAAAAAGGGTCCTGGCATAACTGTGCCGTAAGCAAAACTCTGTAGTGCTGCCGGGCGGCAACCGTTGCCGTACTCATGGCAATGAGGAACAATCGGCAGGCAGGTGGAATAATTTTCTTATGATTTTGGCGGTAGCGCATCTACCTACCATGCGAGAGGCCCCAGGTTAAATTCTCGGCTGGGGACAAAAAATCACCGCAGATGTTGGATTGTACACTTTTATTCCGGATTTACTTACGGACGAGTCCGACCAGGACAGATGTTGGATGTTTACATGTTTGTGATGTCGCTGTTTCTGGTTCTCACGACACAGGGTATCCTATAGTGGGGCCAGAAGCAATGTATGTGCTTGTACGTAAAATAATGTTTATGTTTAACAGCAATTCTCTTACAGCTCATCCCTACACGAAAATTGTCGCTTCTCTTCAAAATAAGGTTTTGTTTCGACCAGTGTTTAATGAGCAGTTGGTAGTATGTGGCAAAAAAGATGAGGGACACTGCAGGTGCCCCCGTAGTACAGCCATTAAGGCAATGAACATTACGGCAATTCTCCCCGCTCTAAGACATCACTAGGCGGAAATTGAGTGGGTCCTCTCAAAAATACCCAATGGATTTATTTCACACGCAGGGTATTTCCGCGGACGCAGAAATTCGGGGAAATATCGGGAATTCCCTTGCCAAGCGGTAGTACCTACTCCACACAGTAACCAAAGTCGACCGACATGAGATAAAAAAACGCATTTACTGGAACACATCAATTAGTATGTTTTGGTGAACGAGCCGTTTTCAGAAATACTAAAAAAAATCTAATGGCTGTCAAAGGAATACAATTTTGGACCTCAGCCCAATAGCCATGTGTGATAAATAGGTCTCAGCGAGCTCAACAACAGTTACTATGACGCCAACAGCCAAATGTTTGTCCTTTCGGTTAGTTAGTTTTTTATGAATACAATTAGAATTTTTTTTTTAGAAAACGGCTCATTGTATTTTAATTCTTAACGTTATTTCGGATACACTGACTTGACTTTTTGTCGAAAGAGTGCTAGTCCAATCAGTAACTGATTCGGTAACTGATTGAGTAACCGGCTCTGAATCGCAGAGCTTTATCATGGTGAGCAGAGACGGAGCTCGCGTTGTCGGTTGCTCGTCTCTAGCTGAAATATGGTTGGCCTCTTCTGTCAAAAAGTCAAGAAACTGTATACGGAATAAAGTTCACAGTGCTTACGAAAGTTTTCATTTCATAAGTGAAAGTAAAGTAAAAATGCGTTTATTGTGCGACCAACCAATACAGAGTTCACAAAAATAAACATTAAATTACTAAGTTACATGGACAACAAAAGGTGTGAGCTCAGCATGTGCCGCCAGAGACATGACATGTCTTTCGGTGGAGCTGTTTTTCAGCACTCACCTTCTTTTTTTTTTTTGTTAACGGGGTGAAATGCTTTGTGCACCATAACCGCCACCCTTGGGGGAGGGCGACGGCCGTGTGTCGGACTCTCCTCTCCTAATAATAGGAGAGGCATACCTCCTAAAACACCCCGGGGGCCGTCCTGTCGCTCGTGCAATGGGGCGCAGCCGGATCTCGCAAGTGGTGAACCACAACGCGAATGCGACAGCGGCGCCCCGGCGACGTCGATCCCGACTCGCAAGGAGTCGGGCCCACCCTCACTGGAGAAGGGGCATGGGCCCCCCACCCCCTTCTCCCGTCACAATGTCGGACGGCAGGTCCCCCAACCTGCCGTCTGTGACCCTCACTCAACCGGCGGCGCAAGGTCCGCGCAGCGTCCCCCGCGCCACCGGCTCTCCCGGCGGAGAGGCGCGAGCTCCCCAAGCCTCCAGCTACCGAAGACCCGTTTTTTGGCTCCCTGCCAGGTCTTCGGCCCATCAAGTCAACCCTCCCATGAAACATCCCTCGGCCAGGGACCATATGGGGTGACCAGTCCCTGGTCCCTGGCTTACCTCCTGCAGTTTCCCCTCCCAGGCCCGGCTTGTGGATCTCGCGCCTCTCCCCGCCCCTCCAGCCCTCTTCCATGCCCTCTGCTGGACAGAGGGATATAGAGAGGGGGGGGCCCTGTGTTTTTTATAGAGGTTGTCTCCTCGCGGCCCGAAGGCCCCCGGCCCCGCTCAATGTGGGGTTACGGGTGCGGGGCCCATGGTGGACCCCGCGGGACATCCAGCAGCGCAAGCCACTCTACGTCCCCCTCCCTCTGGTTTTGTTCCGCGCCGGCCGAAGCCGGTACCCCCCACATTTGGAGGGCGTTCCCCTATTTCAGCACTCACCTGCTTAAACTCTAACTATAAACTAGTTTCTTATCCTAACCGATAAATGTGAGTTGTCCAGTGATTTAAAAAAAAAATGACACCGCAATTATAGCAGTCATCTGAAAGATTCTAATTACATAATATATTTTCATTTATTGGGGACAATCTATCTCAAGAAAGTCTACGAACTCTCCGTTTTAGTGACTGTTTTTCTTGATGTCGGTTAAAAACAATAACAAAGTATATTAGAACAATGAGTTATGTTCATTGGTGGCCTAATGAACCCATGGATCTCCATAACGAAGTTTCCTTCTCCCCGTCTCACAAACGCGTTCCATTTCGAGATTCCGTCTAATGTCGTTTCGATTCAGTCTCGTTTGTTACTGTAGATGTTGGTAGTTGCTCAATCAAGCCTTAATTGACATTTGATTGTTTTGCCTCGGCGCTTTGCGACGATTGTGATGTGCGGCAAGGATGTCAAGAATTATATAATAGTCACCTCGATGCATTAGTACTAGGTTTTAGACAGACATACAAACATACATAAACTCACGCCTGTATCCCGAAGGGGTAGTTAGAGACCAGGGCCCCGTTCTGTTAGTGCATTATAGTACAATGACAGATACACGGTCGAGTCACGTGACGTATTTTTTCACACCTACAACGCTTGAAAGGACCGGCGAACGCCTAACCCGAGTGTGACGTGTTTTGCATCGCTCTGATTTAATCGTGCTAAAGAAAATAGTAAACTTAGTTTGTTTGTGTTGTGGCTTATACTGTTATGTAGCTCGTGTGCTTACCTTACCAATAGTGAAAACAGCTCAAGAAATCTCAAACGGGGACCCGAGAAACAAGCAAGATTAGTTTCTAGCAAATATTAATTAACGGCCACCGTCCGAACCAAAACATCAACAGTTATCGGAGACGCGGTCGCTGATCGGCTCCAGTGCTACACAGGTCATTGACCGCTACGCGCTACGCCACCCACCACGCGGCTTCACATCGGCTACGAACTACGCGGCACCGATCCGAATTCTCTCGAGGTTATTCTCCGGCTACGACGACCGCTATGCAGCATCGTGGGACTCAGAACGTCACGCAAAACTCAACTTGAAAACTTACTACGCAAGTAGTGCGCCCGTACTGCGTTTTTGCGTCGCTATTCGTGGGGCAAGAAAAATAAAAATGATGAATACATCTCGTTCTCTCCCGCAATGTGCTGCCTGCCGTCAAAACATCAAGGGTGAGGCGTACTATAAATGTACAAACTGCAATAATTGCCTCCACAAAGAATGTGTTTATGACTCAATAATTATTGAATCGTCAAACCCAGCGAAACTCGGTTGCGTTTGCTCGGAATGCAAGTGCAAACTACCCAAAGGTGATAACTCCAACACACCCATTAGGCAGGCTGTCACCACCAACAGAGGCGAGTTTGAAAACGTAACTCGAAGACGGGATCGCACTTTTAACATGGAGGAGACAACCGAATGTGAGGACAACTTCGACATGTCAAGTCTGTTAATGGAAATGCGCCAGCTTAGACAGGCAGTGAGCGATTTGACGGCGCAGAATGCGGAAATTACCTTACTAAGGAATGACGTCCTTTAACTTAAATCTCAGCTGATCTCTTTACATGCCAACTCCCAGAAAGCTCTGGCAGACAGTGAAAAAACACTGGCCTCGCGCGAAATGGAGATCTTAAGCCTCAAATCCACTGTCGCGCACCTGCAACACTCAGAAAATCTCTGTCATCTGGCCCTGCTCACCGCAAAGAAGCTTGGAGTGGACCTCACAGAAGCGGATATCGATGGAGTCACCCGAGCTGGCCCACGACGCCCAAGAGCCACAGGGCTGCCCCTGTCGGACAGCAAACTCCCCCGCACAGTCATTTTAAGACTGAGCGTAAGAATGAGTGACTAACTAAAGAAAATCGAATCCTTTTTCGAGACGCTAGATATCGTTGCACACAACATAATTTTCGTTTCTGCTGGATCCGAAACGGAAGCATCTACGTCCGTAAAGCAGAAAAGAAACCCGCCATTAAGATCCGATCTGCAGATGACTTGGAACAGCGAGTCGGCCGAACCTCAACAGAGATATCTCATTAGGAACCTTATGTATGTTTTTTCAATGTTTTACACTTTGTTTTTGCATGTTTGTCTTGTGATATTCTTTTTACTATCATACTTAATGTCTGCCCAATTATGTTGCAAACAGGAATATACAGTTTATTCTAATCCATTGTCAGAGACTACTACAATGCTCATCAAACACACACTCACACAACAATGCGCGATAACCATCACATAAATGTCCATCACGCAATTCTTAATGCAAATACTGACACGACAAGAGGCCTAGCACTGATTTACTGTCAGCCGATTTTGCCGCAGCCGAATCTTTCATTTCATTTTTCATTTCATTCATTTCACTGTCTGCCGATTGGCATTTACTTATATCCACTGACCGTATCTACGGTAAAGTTTGAAAATGATTAATGAAGATGTTGTTGACGAAGTCGAAAACTGCCTGACGGTAAACTGCCACAAGCCAGATTGTCTTGAAAAGTGTGCTGACATTATAGATGGAAAATACAACATCAGAGTGCTCACATTTAACATAAGAAGCTTGAACAAAAACTTTGATCGCTTCCGCGTAGCACTTAGACGATTAAACATTGTCTTTGATATAATAATATTAACCGAATGTCACTTACAGGATCACACTATAATTAACAAAATCGATGGGTATCAATCATTCAGAACATCAAAGTATACCAACCAAGCTGGAGGAGTGGTAGTCTACGTGAAAGATGTTTGGTCTGCCACTGCCTAGGAACCCGATTTTAATGGTGCAAACTGCATTGTGATTAAAATTAAGGATGGCCCGACTGTAATAGGAATGTATCGGTCCCCATCATCACGAGTCCTGGAGCACTTCCTGCAATCACTTAATAACCTGCTTGAATCTCTCTCTAATCAACAATTTTTAATCTTCGCCGGAGACATTAACATTAATATACTGTCGGACAATGACGATACACGCAAAGATGAGTACCTTTGTCTAACTGCAGAATTTGGTCTAGTTCCTGCTATTTCCAAGCCTACACGCTCAGAGACATGCCTAGATCATATATTCTACAGAAACAAAACAGCTCAAGTAGAATCCGTCGTGTGCTCCACAGATATTACGGATCACGACCTAGTCATGATAGGTATACAAAGCAACACAAAACTACTAGGGAAAGAAATCGTATCGTAATAAAAATAGACTACGATGCAGTGACAGAAGAGTTGAAAACCACGGAATGGAACAAAGTAACTACACAACGGGACGTCTCAGAAGCGGTAGTTACCTTTACTAAAATATTAGATGATATAATAAGTAGGCACTCTAGAGAAGTTCTAATCAGTAGATCAAAGTATAATTTCAAGCCATGGATAACCCCGGGTCTGCTAAGATGTATCCGGCACCGCGATAACCTACATAAGCAGTCCCGGAGATACCCTAAAGATGACGTTAAAAAACTGACTTACATAAGGTACAAAAACTTCTGTAATGATCTGCTCCATCGATTAAAAACAAGTTATGAAAATCAGCAAATAGAAGACCAAAAACATAACCCAAAAAAACTATGGCAACGCATCAAACAAATATGTCAGTTAACCGCAAATAAGCCGACACTCAAGTCATGACCTCGCTTAACAACTGTAACAACTTCTTTGCGACTGTTGGTCAGAAACTAGCTGATAGTACTCTTGGAAGACTAAAAACCTCAGAAAATAATTTAGTGTCCGAATTGGGCGACACTCAAATCATGAGAGACTCCCTGTACTTTCAACCGACTGACCCCACGGAGATTACTAAGTACATACAAGAGCTAAATAATGACAGTTCCCCTGGACCTGATGGTATAAGGAATACTCTCTTGAAACGTATAAAACCGGAAATTCTTGTGCCCCTTACGTATTCATTTAATCTTAGCTTGTCAACTGGAGTTTTCCCGGACTCCTGGAAGATGGCCACAGTAACCCCTATCCACAAAGGAGGGCAAAAGGACAATCCCGGCAATTACCGCCCAATATCACTGCTCTGCACAATGTCAAAGCTATTGGAAAAAATTGTGAACAAACGGCTAGTGGACTACCTAGAAAAACACGACCTTCTCTCACACAGGCCATTCGGTTTTCGGCGGGCAAGGTCTACGGAGGATGCCACAACTCTTTTATGTAACCTTGTGTCATCATGTTTGGACTCAAAGGAAAAGTGCTTAGGTGTGTTCCTGGATCTGGCAAAGGCCTTCGACACTGTCTCTGTTTCAATACTGCTACGCAAACTGGAGTTCTTAGGAATAAGAGGTCTTGCCTACGACTGGTTTGCAAGCTACCTTAACGAACGGAGACAGTGTCTTAAGATCGAACCACACCTCAGCGGTCCCAGTGGCGTTCATTTTGGTGTCCCGCAGCGCAGCATCCTAGGCCCAACCCTATTCATTTTATATTTGAACGACCTCATAGATTTGTCCACCTCAAACTCTGAAATAATCTGTTATGCTGATGATACAGCAATCCTGTTTCACGATAAATCTTGGGATAAAGTTGCAAAGCAAGCTGAAGACGGATTGAGCAGAGTGGGAGAGTGGCTCGATAAAAACCTTCTGACCTTAAACACTACTAAAACTAAATACCTATCATTCCACATAACAGCAGCGTCCGGTCCATTGATTACTCCAGTCATAAAAATTCATAAAAATTGTCAAGAACAAGATCGGCCTACTAAGTGTGACTGCCCCACAATAGAACGGACAACTACTATTAAATACCTCGGTCTTAACCTGGATGAGAATCTTACATTCAAAAACCATATTAAATGTTTGGCTAATCGCACCCGAAAAATGATATACGTTATGAAGTTTCTCCGGCACTCTACAACGAAAAGAATTATTAGAATGGTTTATGTGGCTCTTTGTCAATCTCTCTTAACATACTGTATCTCGGTCTGGGGAAGCGCTGCAAAAACTCATCTAATAACAGTTGAAAGAGCGCAACGCTCAGTATTAAAGGTAATGATGAAAAAGAAGTTCAGATTCCCAACGCATGACCTTTATAAAGAGTGTGAGGTGCTCACTGTTAGGAAACTTTACATATTAAAAGCAGCTCTTTCAGCGCACCGATCTTTTTGTAACCTCAAAAACTACGAAGACATCCTCAAACAACGCACTATCAGAGTCCCGGTACCCTTCGTAAAATCAGCTTTTGCTCAGAGATTCAGCCTCTTCAAATTCCCATTTATGTACAATAAAATTCTAACAGTCTGTCAAATAGCCAAGATCACTACCACCAAAGCCAAATACATCATAACACAATACCTACTAACATTGGACTACAACGCCACCGAATCCCTGCTCCTGATCCAAAAGTAACTGTTTTGCGAAAGCGGACACTTACACAAACACTCCAAACACTTCATACACTCCGTACACCAAATAGTAGCACACAACACAAAGCTTTTTATTAAAAAGCGCTAAATGGTGTTTGTAAGTAAATATTTATTGTGGATTTTTATTATATAATCGCGTCCCCCACTAACATTGGACTATAACGCCACCTAATCCCTGCTCCTGATCCAAAAGTAACTGTTTTGCGAAAGCGGACACTCACACAAACACTCCAAACACTTCATACACTCCGTACACCAAATAGTAGCACACAACACAAAGCTTTTTATTAAAAAGCGCTAAATGGTGTTTGTAAGTAAATTTTTATTGTGGATTTTTATTATATAATCGCGTCCCCCACAGGACAGGCACGGCCTAGTGTGGGGACCACTGCTTAACTATAAGTCTTATGTTAAACTGAACTGTATACTAATTTTAAGGACAACGTTTGTAACAGATTTTGGGGACAAATAAATTTAATATCAATTTCAATTTCAATTTGATATTTATTAGCACGTAGACCTGAAGCGGCAATGAAACTAAATCGCCGTTGTCAATTTACTGCAATGCATTCTGGGTCCTGATCCCTTTCGCTTTATTGTCATTGATTAGTCGTCGCATGCACACACGCCGGATTCGTGTACTTTTTATCTTGCCCTTTGCTAATACATCCCTTATTTGGTCGAAGGAGAGGTTTTAAAACAATTTTTTTAAAGACGACTTTTAAGGTCTTTTAATATAAAAACTAGATTCCTTAAAACGCTTCTTACTGACAGAAGTTTTCAAGCCGCCCTAAGGCCTCTTGGCTCAACGACTGCCATCTATCAACGGCAGCCGGCACCATGAACTGCTCAACGTGCCTTGAGAAACACGGAACCGCTTGCAAAAATGCCACAAGAGTTAGTCGTAGACGGTCACCCATCCATGCACTTAACGCGTTCTATGTTACTTAACCTTCGTGCTCATTTAAAATCGCTCAGGCAGCTGGGGCTACGAGCGATAGATTTTGTTTATTTCAGTGGCAATATAACCACTGAAATAAACAAAATAAATCTGACTTTGTTTTATAGTTGCGAGAGGACCCGGGTTCGATCCCCGGCTGGGGAGAAAAAAAAAACTCCAGGTCTTGGATGGTTACATGTTTGTGACGTCGCTGTTTCTGGTTCCCACGACACAGGGTGTCCTAGTGTGGGGCCGGAAGCGGTGTATGTACCTGTATGTGAATGTTTATGTTTATAATTCTGGGAATGACTGTACCCCGGACCAGCGAACATTCTACAAGTAGGAGCGATTGGACAGATAGCTATAGGATCCCTTCAGCGAATCACGTCCAATTATTTCCTTTGAGGCTCGCATCGCCCCACTGCCTCGGGGTAAACCAATCCGCCCTTTAACTCAGAGATTATTTCATACCCAAATATACCTCTGTTACAATTAGAGCAACGGCAACCGTCTTTGGCAGTGGTTAAACTTTTGTAGAAGATCCTTACAAAAAAAGGTAGATGGACATTCGTACCTACCAAACTGTTTATTAGATTTAAGATGATTTAAGAAAAGATGGTCAGAGTGGAGTTTTTTTTGCTGCCTTTTTCTAAACTACATTCGGCCCTAAGGCAGCGGCTAACATTATAATTTTATGTACATTGACATTCAACAAGCAGAATGTAAATTGTTTACGTTGAAATAAATTTCTGAATTTATGTATTATTCGTATGTGCACCAACTAATACCCGTTTCTCTTTTTCCTTCGGCAATCTTTCCGTCACAAGGTTGTCTGGAACAAATTGCTGTTAGCAATAAGACCGCCTATTGTATGTTTTTAATTGTATATTTTACTTGTCTCTTGTTTCTTGTGTGCAATAAAGAATATTCTAATCTTATCTTATACTCTCATTACATCCTTCAAATATTTGTTAAGTCAGGAATAAAAATGAGACCAAAAAATACAGCTGTTAATATTAGGGAGAGGTTACAATTGGTTGTCTGATTGTCTGATATACCAGCAAGAACGCCCATCTGAAACATTCAACATGAAAAGGTTAAACAATGTACGAAACTCTGACCTTTCATCTCCACTGCGAACTGGCGCCGCTTTTGCGCTGCTTTTAATTTTTCTTTTAAAAGTGTTTCTATGTTATATGACCTCATTTTGCGAAAAAATAACTAAGTAGCTGGCTGTTTTAAACACGACCTCCTTTCGTCGCTTCAATAGGCTAAAGTAAAAATTAATTTAACCCAATAAAAAGCGTTACTGATATAAAAAAAAAACATCATTTAATTACGCTCGCTCATTATACATATAAAATAAATATATATGTATTAATTACTGGTGACTAGAGTGTAAAAATTGTGAGTAAAGGTCCTTTAAAGACATAGCTGTAATTATGCTATCTGATAAGACCTTTTTTTTTTTTTTTGTTAACGGGGTGAAATGCTTTGTGCACCATAACCGCCACCCTTGGGGGAGGGCGACGGCCGTGTGTCGGACTCTCCTCTCCTAATAATATGCTTTTAATTTTTCTTTTAAAAGTGTTTCTATGTTATATGACCTCATTTTGCGAAAAAATAACTAAGTAGCTGGCTGTTTTAAACACGACCTCCTTTCGTCGCTTCAATAGGCTAAAGTAAAAATTAATTTAACCCAATAAAAAGCGTTACTGATATAAAAAAAAAACATCATTTAATTACGCTCGCTCATTATACATATAAAATAAATATATATGTATTAATTACTGGTGACTAGAGTGTAAAAATTGTGAGTAAAGGTCCTTTAAAGACATAGCTGTAATTATGCTATCTGATAAGACCTTTTTTTTTGTTAACGGGGTGAAATGCTTTGTGCACCATAACCGCCACCCTTGGGGGAGGGCGACGGCCGTGTGTCGGACTCTCCTCTCCTAATAATAGGAGAGGCATACCTCCTAAAACACCCCGGGGGCCGTCCTGTCGCTCGTTCAATGGGGCGCCGCCGGATCTCGCAAGTGGTGAACCACAACGCGAATGCGACAGCGGCGCCCCGGCGACGTCGACCCGACTCGCAAGGAGTCGGGCTCACCCTCTCTGGAGAAGGGGCATGGGCCGCCCACCTCCTTCTCCCGTCACGATTTCGGACGGCAGGTCCCCCAACCTGCCGTCTGTGACCCTCCCTCAACCGGCGGCGCAAGCTCCGCGCGGCGTCCCCCGCGCCACCAGCTCTCCCGGCGGAGAGGCGTGAGCTCCACAAGCCTCCAACTACCGAGGACCCGTTGTGGCCCTCTGCCCGGATCCTCGGCCCATCGAATGCCCAGTCCCTGGTCCCTGGCTTACCACCCGCAATGTCCCTCCCAGGCCCGGCTTGTGGATCTCGCGCCTCTCCCCGCCCCTCCAGCCCTCTTCCATGCCCTCTGCTGGACAGAGGGACATAGAGAGGGCCCCCACCGTGTGTTTTTTATAGAGGTTGTCTCCTCGCGGCCCGAAGGCCCCCGGCCCCGCTCAATGTGGGGTGATCTGAAAAGCAGGTCTTTTCAGATCACCCCACATTGAGCTTTTATTCAAATAGGCGCCAACCTATTCAAAGGGCATGTTAGCAGGATAAGGACGACAAAATTAAATTAGCCAGATAATACCGAAGTTACATGAATTCAGGAAAGGTACACTCGAAAACACATGCTTTTTTACACGCGCTAGACAACTATGTCGGACACTGAAAACATAATGGCATTAAACAAAAATCTTCATTCTACAGTATGGCCGTTTTAAGATTTTTTAAATGTTCTGGTGGGCGATGTGGAACCGTAAAAGTTGTCAGTAAAGCTTTGTGGATTAGTCACAAAGCTTATTGTTGCCATTTATGTTTTCAGTGTGCGATGTATGTCTTTTTTAAAGAATTGACGTAAGATTAATTTGTGCCCGGATAACGGCGACAGGCTTGCCACTTGTCACGTTTGGGACCTAATAAACTCGGCAAAACGTGGGCCCAGTTCTAATGATTGGTGCCTCTGCCTACCCCCTCGGGGATAACGGGCGTGAGTTTTTTTATATTTTTTTATTAATTTAATATAAAAATAATTATTATGGTAGCCTCTATGGCTACCATTATAATGATTTCCAATGAGTAACAAATATCAGTTAGACGTAATTTAGCAAAAAGCATCATTACACAAAGTGAGTTTTGAGATTTAAATTGAAATTGAAATTGTTTATTTGTAAGTAATAGAATAACTCGTAGCTCGTGAATCGCTCGTAGCCTGGGCTGCCTGAGTGATCTTAAACGATCACTAAGGTTAAGCAACATACGGCGCGTTCAGTCCATGGATGGGTCACCGTCTATGACTAATGCTAGTGGCATTTTTCCGGGCGGTTCCGTGCTTCGCAAGGCACGTTAAGCAGTTGGTGCCGGCTGCCGTCGATAGATGGCAGCCTTAGGGCGGCTTGAAAACTTCTGACAGTAAGACCAGCCGCTAGTCTTACAAACCTCCACCAATCCGGACTTGGCCCCCGTGGTGGAGTATGGCTTATACCTTCCTCAGGGAAGAGACCCATGCCCCTTGGTGGGGACATCATGGGTTGATGATGAAGAATAACACATACACAAGCATTACAGTGGTCTCCACACTAGGCATAAAACCTGTATAGTGGTGACCGGAGGAAAGTAAGTCTGACAAAACTTTGACATGGCGTATGAAGAACAATATTACAATATTTGTGTTCTTAGGTTCAAGCTGATTTACGCTCTCCATACATCTGGGTTGGGCTACCATGTGTCATAACTTTGCACATAATCATCGGATCGCTATGAAAATCTTTGATTCTTAAAATATAGATCATAGTGATAATTTTGGTATATTTAACTCAAAAATGACCATGTTGTGGGTTAAATCTTTTTTGCTAAACTATGTCCAACTTACGATACACTTAGTTTTACTTTTCGACTTTTCCCAAAAAACCTTATTGATTGTAATCATTTAAAAAATGACAATGTACTAAATAAAAAGACACATTTTTTTTTTGTTTTATTTATTTTACATGCACTGAAAGTATCCGTAACTTATTTTAAACAGTTTTCAAACGCCCAGCAATAGCTAGTAATTATATAAAATTTTCATGTCACAGTGTTAGTGCGCAAACTCCTCCGAAGCGGCTTGACCGATTTCGATGAAATTTTACATATTTATTCGATAGGTCTAAGTGAAAAAAAAAATTGCAAAACAACCTTTGCCGGTTCAGCTAGTTACAATATAAATCAATAATTACCTACACTAGGAAACCTGTATCGTTTTCGTAGGCATTGAAAACCTTCATCAAAGCTTGTATTTAAAAAAAAACTTAATTCTGAACTTAGTAGAATCAAAGCTAATGAGTTCTTCCAACGTCGAACTATCAGGCTAATCGTGCACCCCCTACAAGGAGATTAAACACGTCAAGTTGTTAGCCGGCTAAGCTCGGCGGGCGGTCGCTCGAACTCCACATGGGGGCTCGCGCGAGGGTTGCCAGCAGAAAATACAAAATTCAAACTCGGCGTCCCAAAACGACCTCTGTGGTGCTACTGGTGCAGCTGTTAAGTTGGCTTCCCACGGTCCGCGATATCCCGGACGGACGCGGACCAGCTCGGACGACACACCGTGGGAAGGGTCTCGGTCCGCGGTAGCACAGACGTCTGTGGCGGTGCGCCGTACCGGTCGTGGGTAACCGTACTTGGTCGTACCGATATCCGCAGAATCGCGCACCGTAGGAAGAGCCTCGTGCGTGGTGCATGGCTGTCCGTGGTCGTCGGTCGTTCGCGTCCGTTCGCGATATCGCGGACCGTGGGAAGTTAGCTTTAGCGCATCTGCTACCATGTGAGAGGTCCCAGGTTCAAACCCCGGCTGAGGACAAAAACAACCCCAGGTCTTGGATGTTTACATGTTTGTGATGTCGCTGTTTCTAGTTCCCACGACGCAGGGTATCCTTGTGTTGGGGCAGAAGCAATGTAGGTATGTGCCTGTAAATGTTTATGTTTACATACGTCGTATATGAACTCACGCCCGTGGCCCGCAGGAATAGGCAGATGACAAAGCTTGCTACTTGCCGCGTTCCTGAGAGACCGTCTAAAGTTCTACATTTCCGGTAAAATCCGGCCGCTTGGCAACCCTACTCGGGCGAGCAAATCCATTCGCTTGAGGTTTTATTTGCGCTTTTAAATGAGTATATAGAGTCCGCTGCACACTTACCGTCTGCTTTCTAAAGCTGCGTGCAGATTATTTGCAACAAACATATAATATTTAATTCAATATTTTCCATAAATGTGTTCGCGAACACCCTGCATCATCGTATACACCCATGCACTCTACTCCTTTGCATTACGGGCGACTTTGCAACTAAAATTGTGAAGGTGATGTCGACTGTACCTATTTGTCAAACTGTGACTATTAAAATTAAAATAAATATTTTTTCTAGTCTTTCTATGGCTTCTCTGGTTTAAAAGCAATGCCAGTCTAATCTAAATCAAATCAATTAAAAGTTTCTGGACCCAGTCAAGTTTCCAAGTAATTACTAACTGTTTTTATCTCAAATTCAGTGAACATGTACGCGCTGCCATACGTGGACTTAAGTGTCGTATCGATTAGCCTTATCCACTTCACATGTTTAGGCTCCATATTAGCAGATTCCGTGGCCATTTACACGGGCCATAAAAACTCAAGCGCAGCGTGAGAAAATGCTAAATGGTCCTTTACAACGTTCGATCTGGTTTGGTGCGGTTGTGGTGCGGTTAGGGCCTTTCTCCACTGCTCCGGTCCGGCAAACGTTAATTACCGATCCGATTTAGAAACACACAAGAATACTAATAAGCTTCTCCACTACTCCGGCATCCGGTTTTTAACGGTCCGATAATTTGCTAGATCGGAACGGCATTTTACCGGTCCGAAGTGATCGACGTACAAAAACAATACACGTTTTTGCACCGCGCATACAACCAAAAATGTTCCCATACTATTTTGTTTACAGTAATAGAATGTGTGGAAAACGTCCCCTGCCTCGAATAGAAAAACCGAGGAATTTTAATTTTAATAAAGCACTGCGTCACGTCCATTGCCGATTATAGTCGGATGAAGTGGAGAAGCATAATCGGCATCTGATATTTTTCTCATGACTGATTCCGGTTCCGACGCCGGACCGGAGCAGTTGAGAAAGGGCCTCAGAGTACACGTTGCTGCATCGCGCCGCGCGCTGGCAATGTACCTATACGGTATTTTTCACTCGATTGTGCTACTGTAATCATTTGTAAAGTAAGTAAACGATTTTTATTATTATTATTTACCTAGGAAAACATCGTGAGGAAACCGGGAGTGTCTGAGTTTTTTACATGCTTCAGCGTTTGAAATTGCCCACAGTGGACACGCCTGACAATAGGCTATTTGACAGTGTAAAAAAAAACTTTAAAAAATTATAAGCTTTAAACCGCTTTAAGGCATTGTAGGTAGCTAAAAAACAATTATTATTGTAAAAAAACACATCGCTCGCATCGCTCTTTCCAGCGTCGCCGTGCCGGCCATCCTTGAGCCTAACGGTATAGCACGGGACGACGGAAGGAGACCTGACGGTATGTCACTGGTGCCGTGGCAGAACGGGAAGCCGCTGGTGTGGGACGCCACCTGCGTCGACACACTGTCGCCTTCCCATATCACGCACACCAGCAGGGCCGCGGGCGCGGCAGCGTCTATGGCAGAATGTCTCAAACGGCGCAAATACGCTGTCCTTGGCGACAGTTACTTATTTGCGCCGTTTGGGGTCGAGACGATGGGCCCTTGGGACCCTGAGGCGCGTAAACTTTTCAAAGAAATATCAACGCGCCTCATCGACTCGTCAGGCGACCCTACAGCTGGTAGCTACCTCGGCCAGCGCATCAGCCTGGCCATTCAGAGAGGAAATACTGCCAGTATCTTGGGAACTCTCCCCAACGGCAGCGGTCTAGAGACTGTTTTTTATATTTAGTTTTTATGTAGTATGTATTTAGTTTAATATTTAGTTTAGTTTTAGTATTTAGTTTAGTTTTATTATTTAGTCTATAATTGTTATGTTATGTTATTTAAGTTAGATTTATTTTTATTTAAGATTATATTGAATTAAAGCTTATATGTTTCAACACATAATAAAATTTAATAATTATGTATGTGCAGCCATAGTATCGAAAACGGCCAGTATAGATAGTACGACGCGAGTCGCGCGCCATAACGCCAAAAGTCGCGACTTTCCAGTACATTAAATGTCAAATTGTGACATTTTAGCGCCACAAAACGCGTGACTCGCGTCATCGTACTACCTCTGCTGGATTGGCCGATTCTATGATGACGTCACATGCCAGTAAAAATGGCGTCTGTCATTAATTCGTTCTTATGTTCATTGGTTTGTTTACTGGCAAGTGACGTGATAATTCCTGTGCGACGCGACGCCATATTGTCCAAGATAGCGCTTTGGCGGCTCTATTGAAAAGTAAATTTTCATTTGCCTTTTTTAGAAGAAATACACGAAAGAATTTAAAATGACCACTTTCTGAGGACTCCATGAACACCAACAAACAATATGAGATGGTTTTCAGAAATGTGTGAAATAGCGTATTTCGTCAGTCGGTTACCGGAACATTTCCAAAAAACGATTTTTTAGTTAAGTATGCAGAATGGTGGAAATATTGAAGATATTTCGGAATCACTAACGGAACAAATCAAATTATATTTTATCCGTCACAAAAATACTAATTATAGTAGAAAAACAATGATTTTACTGTAACTTATGAAAAGTTTTGTTATTTTTGTACAATAAAATGCGTGATAAAAATAACGAATCTAATTTTATTTGAAAGCATTTTTAGACAACCAAAACAGTTAGCTTGGAAAAAAACTTCACAGACGAAATCTACACAGATTACTCTATATGTTTAGAATAAGAAAAAGGTTCTAAACATAATTGGCCGGGCAAAAATAACATTTAATTAATAGGTAATGGACACAGCTTATTAATTGACCTTCGGTACACCTTTTTATTAAACTGTACATCAACGACTCGCACCGCACCGTCTCTACCAGGAATCAACTTTACAATCCGTCCTAAAGGCCACTCTATAAGGGTGAGGTATTTAGATTTTTAACAAGCACCAGGTCACCCTCCTTTAGATTAGGCAGTTGGTTTTTCCATTTGGGACGACTTTGGAGCTGTGTTAAATAATCATTAGACCATAATTTCCAAAAGTCCTGTTTTGTACATAAATGCCAGAATTTCAAACGATTGAGCGGTACTTTTGTAAGATCTACTTCAGGGTAACTAGCCAATGCCGTGCCAACTAGAAAGTGTCCAGGTGTTAAGTATTTACAATCATTGGAGTCAATTGACAGCAACGGCCTGGAATTCAAAATTCCTTCAATTTGCACAATAACAGTATATAGTTCTTCGTAAGTTAAACAAAGATTGCCTACAACCCTTTTAAAATGATATTTTACACTTTTTACACCTGCTTCCCACAAACCGCCAAACTGGGGGGAGTAGCTCGGAATGAACATGAATTGAATTAAGTTTTGAGAACAAAAATTAAAAACAGCATCTCTATGATTTTTGGAGGTTTGCAAGGCATACAATTCTTTGAGATTATTTGACGCTCCCTTAAATGTTTTAGCATTATCGCAAAATATTTTTGTGGGCATGCCACGCCGAGAGATAAATCGCTTGAGACATGCCAGGAAAGCCTCAGTGGTGAGATCCGAAACGAGCTCTACGTGGATGGCCTTTATAGCGAAACACACAAAAAGAGCTATATAACTCTTTGTCACCAAAGGTTTTCTAATACGAGCTATTTTCATGGAAAATGGTCCACAAAAGTCAACGCCGACATGCTGAAATGGCCGTGAAGCTGTTATTCTCTCTGGTGGAAGAGATCCTATCAGCTGCTTAGCAGCCTCAGCTTTCAAACGCATGCACTTAACACATTTGCGCAGCACCTTCTTGACCTCTCTAATGCCACTAAGAATATAGTAACTTTGCGAGAGCGAGCTTAATACTAAGCGTGGCCCTGCATGGAGTAGCCTCAAATGCTCTCTTTCTATAATAAGGTCTGTAAGATGGCTATGCTTAGGGAGAATAGCAGGATGTTTTTTATTATAAGACATACCGTCTGCATTTTCTAGTCTACCGCCAACCCGGAGTAACCCTTTTTGATCAACAAAAGGATGAAAGTTGCCTATGCCTGTCTTTACATTCTTGCCTGCAGTGTTTCTGAGTGCAGCGAATGGACAATAATTCGGGATTTTTTTCCTTTGATGTATATGAAAAGGAAGCTAAACTGGATAGGCCTACGTTCTTAGTTTTTACCTCAGATAAGATTTTCATTCATGATTTTAGTTTTGAAAACCTTCTCATTCTAAAAGGGCGTATAAGCAAAACGGAACGGAATAATAGTCGTGTATCCACGCCATCCAACGTTGAAGCATTTAAAAAAAACTGTCACTGCTCTGTCAGTGATTTCGTTTCAGTGCCACCATCTTATCTGTTCAGTTGATAGCGGCGCTAGTAGAGAATTTAGTAGTAACATTTAAGAAATTTACCTAGGAAAATGAGAATATTTTAATCCGTCTTTAAATTTTAGTGAACATATATCTATAAATCTTAGTAAGTGAATAAATGAAACAAGAAATGGGGTACAGAATTTACAATTAATTAGTTAGTTACAATTTTGCCCACTTGAACATATAATTTGGTGGCGCTGTACCTACTTCAGTATTTATTTTTTAAAGGCAACAGACTAATTACTTTTGACAGATTCGAATGAATGATACTTTCTGACTTTGTATTAATCTGTATTATTAATTTGCTTCTCGATCATGAGGGTCTGGGTTCGAACCACGCATGTACCAATGACTTTTAGTTACGTACATTTGTTTGTTTGTACAGCAACACCATTCGCTGATAAATTGTGCCCGGATAACGGCGACAGGCTTGCCACTTGTCACGTTTGGGACCTAATAAACTCGGCAAAACGTGGGTCCAGTTCTAGAGACTGGTGCCTCTGCCTACCCCTTCGGGGATAACGGGCGTGAGTTTATTTATTTTTTTATTTTTATTAATCTGTGATGGCGTAATGATCTGTATCACTGAGCGAAATTAAATAAAGAAATTATTTTCTCGAAAACTACAGCACCTAAAAATAAACAAAAAATACATTCTTATTTAGTTACCGCTCATATCCATATCCTAGAAGAAACTTTCTTGATTCGTGACCATAGAAATATTGTCCATTATGACTGACATAGAGTCAGGTAGTTCCTGAGGGGTTAACTCACTGTCCTTTATTTTTGAACTGTTCTTTGAACAGTTATTGAAAAATCTATAAAATAAAACCGATGACTTTTTGAAGTTTATATAGCTTTGAATATTTTTGAAACAGTTGTTGCGCAAAGGATGGCTCTAAATTAGCAACATTGCAAGATAGGTCTTCTTGTTGCTCGTTATCAACTGGAAAATTCAAGAAGTCAGGCACTTTATAACTATTTGATGAGTCATGAGTAAATTCATTGTTGAGTAAATATTGCGGGCCATGCCACCACAGCGTACTATTCTGCAGTTTCTGCGGCAAGACTCCTCTCGACAATAAATCAGCAGGATTTTCATGTGTCCTTACATATGACCATTGAGAGTGATTAGTCAGCTTCAGTATTTTTTTAACCCTACTGTTGGCATAACAATTAGATTTTACATTGCCATTTTTTAACCAGCACAAAACAATTTGTGAGTCACTGTTAAAAAATACCTTGTGGGAAAACCTATCTTTCAGAACCGCACTGACTCTATAAACTAGTTGAGCCAAGAGTAACGCGCTATTGAGTTCAAGTTGAGGTATTGTCAAAGCCTTTTTTAATGGAGCAACGCGGTTTTTAGAACATAGTAGACTAGTTTGCACTGTCCCATCCTTTTTTAAGATTCTCGTGTAGAGGCAGCAACCAAAGGCTTTAATGGAGGCATCGGAGTACCCTACCAACTCTACACTTGAAACATCTTTATTGTTAATACATCTGCTTATATTAATTTTACCCATCTCCTTGAGATTATTCAAGAATTTGTTCCAGGATAAAAGCAGTTCCTCAGGCATTATAGAGTCCCACTGTAATTGCAAAGACCATAGCTCTTGCATAAATATTTTGGCAACGACAACTATAGGGCCGATTAAACCAAGAGGATCAAAAATCTTTCCTATGAAGCTTAGTACTTTTCTCTTTGTATTTATGTCATTCTCTTTATCGACATCAGAGATTGAAAATGAGAAGGTGTCTGAGGTAATGCCATACATCTGACCCAATGTTTTTATGATGTTACTTTTGTTCAAATCTACTTCATCAAAATATTTGTGCTCACTGGGAATATCAACCAAAACTTCCTGGCGATTAGAACACCACTTATGCAATGAAAAACTACCAAGCTTGAGAAGCTCTATTAATTGCCTTTTTAACTCTCTCAACTGCTCTACATCATCTCTACCTACTAAAATATCGTCAACATAGGTGTTTTTTAGCAGAGCTTGAGCAGCATCTGGAAACTGGTCGTAATATCTATGAGCTAGCTCCACCAAGCACCGAGTGGCCAAGAAGGTAGACGCTTTCAGCCCATAAGTCACGGTTTGAAGCTGCAAGCAGCAAATGGGTTTCGTGGGGTCATCCCTCCAAAGTATATTTTGAAGACAGGTTTGATGCGCATTTAAATAGCATGTTCTAAACATCTTCTGTATATCACAGACGAGTGTGTACAGAAAGGTACGAAAGAGAATGAGAATGTCAAACAACTCACCCTGTACCACTGGCCCATTCAGCATCACGTCATTGAGAGACACATTACTCCTTGACTTCATACTGCCGTCAAAAACAACACGAAGTTTTGTTGTTATACTTGCCTCATTAAACACTGCGTGATGGGCTAAAAAGTAAACTGGGCCATTTAAAATATCATAATTCTCTATATCTATATTCTTGGCATGTCCCAACGCAATGTATTCATTGATGAACTTCATATATTTTTCCAGGTATAATGGACTTTTCGTAAATTTCTTCTCAAGCGTCAAAAATCTTTGGAGGGCCACCGAGAATGAATCACCCAGCTGTAAGTCCTCGACCTTCGCTACCAAGGGCATGTCTACATAAAACCTACCTGCTTCGAGTTTCACTGACTCTTGAAAACATTTTTCAGATCTTTCAAATTCCGAGGAAACCTTGGTGGAGGTTCCTTGAAGGAACTTGGTAGGTGGTACATTCTCGGTGTGCCAAAACTGCTCCATTACATTTTCCAGTTTTTGGTTGTCACATATAACAAAATTGGTTACCAATTCTACATTTGGACTGGATGTTTCATTCAGGCAGTTGCCACCGACTACATAGCCAAACAAAGTGTTCTGTAATACAGGTCCATTTGCTATCTTAAGACATCCATCAAGCAGTACACTGAAATATAGATCTGCCCCCAATAATAACAGAATGTCTAAGGGACAGTTGAATTGGTCATCAGCAAGCTTAACATTTTCAGGTATATTCCAATTAGAAATGTTAACAAATTTCTGTGGCAACTGTGAAGTAATTTGCTCAACTAATGGCACTGCACATTATAAAGACATGAATGGATAGTCAAGTCTACCTTTTCATTGATTTTGGTGGCTTTGTTACCAATACCAATAATATTGTTTGGCTGAATTATGGATTTCAACTCCAATTTTTCTGCAAGAGCTGCAGTTATAAATGAAACTTGGCTCCCGGTATCAAGCAACGCTCTTACCATCAACTCATTACCATTTTCACCAATAATTTTTACCTTGACTGTAGGTAGCAAATACTAGTCGAGACGCTGTTCGATAACAGTGCCACAGGATTATCATCTTGTTTTTCTTCACCATGCAGAAGAGTGTTGTGAGATTCTTTGCAAGTTTTGCATTTAAAATTTTATTTGCACTTACCGTTGTGCTTTTTTAAACAAATAGAGCAGAGCTCCTGTTCTTTCACAAAGCTTTGACGAGCCTCTATAGGAGCCATCTTAAAAGCTGGGCAGCCAAATAGCGCATGCCCTGTTTTTGAACAGAATCTGCATGTTGGTGGTGGTGTCTTAGTGACAACATTACTCACCTTTGGAACTTCATAGTAAGCACCTTTTGAAGGACGTGCCATTGTGCTGTTCTCTAACGCCATTGCACGTTTTTCTAAGAAAGACAGAAAGTCTGCCGTA
Organism: Yponomeuta plumbellus; assembly: GCA_947310845.1. Lineage (NCBI taxonomy): Eukaryota > Metazoa > Arthropoda > Insecta > Lepidoptera > Yponomeutidae > Yponomeuta > Yponomeuta plumbellus. The sequence goes on from OX371203.1 coordinate 4,350,418, forward strand.
GTAGGCAGCTTTTCTTGATCCCTATCTAGTTGATAGGCACGATTCGTGATTGGATCTAACTTTCTAGTCAGTATTGAGATCAGTAACATATCCCATTTATCGATGGGCTGATCTAATTTCCTTAGAGCCAAAAGCTGCTGCTGAATTTGGGAAATAAAACATCTTATGGAAGCTGCTGTTCCCTTCTGCATAGTTTGTACATCCAAAATGTTACCTATATGATTTGATACCAACCTAGCTTTATTATCAAACCGCCTTTTCAGCAACTTTATTGACTCAACATAAGACTCGTTAGTTAGAGGTAGGTTAATAATTACCGACAGTGCATCATCCAATAAATACTTCCCTAAGTAGAACAACCTTTGGACATCAGTCCTCTCCTGTCCAAAGGTTGTTGACCCCTCCCTCCCGGACCGCGAAAGCGTACGGACGTGTCCGCTGTGAGCCATTGCTTATTAACTTAAACGAAAATCGACTACTCATAAAATCATAGAAAGAAAGGGACATATCAAAATTAGAATAAGACGCAAAGAAAAAGTCGCCTCCTGCGTGTGTCAGTGATCGGTGAGCAAGTTTGAATTTTTTACTAGTGAGATAAAACAACCAGCAGAGCTAGAACCCCGATCGGCCTTACTCTACGCGAGTGGCGGTCTCAACTTGCGTTGGACTCCTAACAACAAACGCAAACTCCGACCACGTAAACTGCGGACCTATTTTTCTGATTGACGCCTCCCTGATTCTCGTCGTTTAACATGACTCCAACGAAGTCGATGCATTCCTCTAACCCCAACCTCACGAGTGATGAACTGAATGAGCAAAATACACCTATTGGTCCTACTGATTATATTAAACGCTTCAAGCGACGAAGACCTGAGGACGATTGTTCTGTTCACTTGCAACACTTTAAGGAAGAAATGAAGTTAATGCTTACTTCTATGTTCGACGATTGGAAGAGTGATATTAATAACAAACTCTCAAGCCTCCATTCCGGGATCCTGGAGCTGAAATTACAAACTCAAGAACTCCAAAAGTCAAACACAGAAATTGAGAACTCCCTCCAATTTATTCATTCCCAGTATGAAGACATCAGTACTAGAGTGAGCGTTTTAGAAGACGGGTCGAGCGAGTATAAACTGAAAATCCAAACCTTGGAAGATAAGATAGAAGATATGCAGCGCCAATTGCTAACAAACATGGTTGAAATACGAAATGTACCGTGTAAAGGAAAGGAAAGTCCAGAAGATCTGCTAAAACTAGTTCTAGACACTGCGGAGACTCTGAGCGTCGAAATAGCTCCGACCGACCTTCGAGAAATTCGCCGCCTTCCTGGAAAACCGGAAAACAAAAAACCTATCATAGTGAGTTTCTCAACTGTATTACAGAAAAATAAAATGATCAGAGCCGCCAAGGATTTCAACGCCAGAAATAAATCTTCCAAACTGAGTACATCTCACATAAACATTGAGGGCCCGTCAGTCCCAATTTATGTGGCCGAACACCTGACTCTGAAAGCACGCAGACTATACTTCCTCGCAAGAGAACTAACTAGGGATAAGCTCTTCAGATACTCCTGGACATCTAACGGCAAAGTGTTCCTGCGCAAAGACGACGGTACTCCACTGATAACTATAATTGAAGAACACCAGCTCAAGGACCTTAGGAGGACTTCCACCGAATGACTAAATTGTGTATATTTGCTTGCTCTTGCCGTCATGGTAATTCCTAGGTTATTTTCTATGCTTTATAACATTGCATGCGTCGACCCTAAGTCGATTACACTGTTTACTGTAATATTCTTATCTAAAACCACTACATGTAACTTACAATACTGTTCAATGGCCTTGCCAGCCTATTCTGACACCAAACCCACAACAAAGATAAGCTCATTATATGACACACATAATCAACTGAACAAACATACAACACTTATACGTGCTTACCTCACTCAATCCCTAATTTTACTAATATCTCGTATTCAATACACTCTGGACTCTCTTAAATTCCATCGTGGCACTCACGATACTCAACCTGGCCGCCTTTATATTAACTACACCGATATTATCTTTAGAAATGGCGTCTGATAAAACTATCTCAGCTGAAATAGATACATTTTCTGTAGCCTCTGCAATAACATGTAGTCCCGAACAGTGTCATTCAATCGTTAGCGAAAATAAGTCCCACCTCAAAGTAATAACTCAAAACATTCGTAGCATATATAAAAACCTACCAAGCTTTGAAATCCTACTCTCTAGATTGTCCTTTATGCCTGATATTATTATATTGACTGAATGCTGGCTAGATAATAATAAGCACCCTCCACCATCATTGGGTAACTTTAAGCAGTCTTTCTCTCTAAATTACTTAAACCAAAATGACGGTTTGGTTGTGTATACAAATCCTGGATTAGATTGCAAGATTGAAGAGCCAATAATCAAGGACGCCAACTGTATGTCTATAAAAATCGAATCTGATACAGTCATCTTAGCTATTTACCGCTCCCCCTCATTTAAAGATCTTTCCACTTTTTATAACTCTCTGTCGGATCTACTTAACTCGCTCAAAACTTTCCAAAATGTTATAATAGCTGGTGACCTAAAATTCGATATCAAACCCAATAGCCATGATGCCAATACTCCATCGTACTTAAATTTCATTAGTGAACATGGTCTTCTTCCGGGACATACTTACCCTACTAGAGGCCCCAACTGTCTAGACCATATTCTTCTAAATTGCAAAAATTACGGAAAAGTGGCTGTCCTTAATACTTCCCTGACCGATCACCAGGCCGTCGTACTTATAATAGAAACCAATCTCAAGGCAAATAAAACTCGACCAATGTATACAAAACTTAACATTGACCAAGCTGTCCTCCAATTAGAAAACACTGACTTCTCGACAGTCATAGATTGCGCAGACCCCAATCTAGCCACTGAAAATTTTGTTAATATATTAAAAAACGTAATTGACATAAATACCCAAACTCGATCTGTCCCGTCTAAAAGACGTATATTAAAACCATGGATAACACCAGGTTTATTAAAATGTATACGTAATCGGGACGAAATGCAGAAAAAACTTAAAAAGTCTCCAAATAATAATATTCTAAAACTTACCTACTCCAGATATAGAAATTTTTGTAATAAATTACTAAAGAAACTAAAAAATGCCTTTGAAAGAAACGAATTAGAGAAAGCTTCGAATAACTCAAAAAATACATGGAAACTTGTAAAAGAATTCATTGGCCAGAATAAGGCAAAAACTTTTTCCGAAGAATTACTGCGTGACAATGACAATGAGGTAACCATAAATAATATTAATAATTTTTTTGGAACAATAGGCGAACAATTGGCCCAATCTATTACTAATAATCGCCTACCTTCTTTTAAAGCTGCCAACTTATCACCATTTTTGGATAAATCTTTTGCTTTGCTTGATGCCACCGATTCAGAGATAGAACGGACCATAAAAAGTCTTAAAACTGACTGCGCAAATGGTTGGGACAATATCCCTTCTTTACTTATAAAACAGGCTAGCAAAACCCTTGTCCCGTTATTAACAAAAATCTTTAATCTTTGCTTTGAACGTGGTGTTTTTCCCAAAGTATTGAAAAGATCTCTCATACACCCAATCTACAAGGATGGCGATAGGGACAGTGTGAATAACTATAGGCCAATCTCAGTGCTCCCTGCTCTCTCCAAAATACTAGAAAAAATTCTAAACAATAGGCTTGTTGATTTTTTGGAAGAAAACAACATAATTTCTTCAGCTCAGTTTGGCTTCAGATCAGGCTTGTCTACTGAGGATGCAGTTAAACAATTAATGGAACGTGTAACATCGAGTATAGATAAAAGTCTAAATGTTTAACAATATTTTTGGACTTGAAAAAGGCCTTCGACACTGTCTCTATCCCCATCCTTGTGGAGAAGATGGAAAGGATAGGTTTTCGTGGAGTAAATATATATAGGGACTATCTTATGGATAGAGAACAACGTGTTAAAATTGGGGACGTGATTAGCAATGACGTTCCTATCAGTTTCGGCATACCACAGGGCAGTATTCTCGGTCCGAGCCTTTTCCTTATGTACATTAACGATCTCTGCCAACTCGATCTTACTAATGGAAAAACCTACTGTTTTGCAGATGATACTGCTCTTGTATTTTGTGGGAATACCTGGAATGAGACGTATACTATAGCTGAAAAGGGTCTCCATAAAGTAGCACATTGGCTTGATTCTAACCTTCTGTCCTTAAACTTGGAAAAAACCAAATATCTTGCATTTTCTTTGAGGAAGGCCTCTGAACCACCGAGTAGCCTTACAATAAAGCTGCACACATGCAATGAAAATTACAAGCACTGTAACTGCTCAACTATTCAACGAACAGACAAAATTAAATATCTAGGGGTATTAATTGACGACAAATTGACTTGGAAGCCACATATTGACTTAGTTACTATGCGAGTCCGAAAACTTATATGGGTTTTTAAGCGATTGCGACATATAGCCGACCTAAAAGTATTAAAAAAAGTCTACTATGCTTTGTGCCATTCAATAACTACGTATTGTATCCCTATATGGGGAGGTGCATGTAAAACATTTATTATACATCTAGAAAGGGCACTGCGGTCAGTGTTAAAGGTTATGACCTTTAAGCCGTACAGATTCAGTACAACAATATTATATAGTACTTGTAATCTCCTCTCCGTCAGACAAAGTTATATTCTCCGCATAGTCTTACGTCACCACTCATCTCTAACGTTTGATCCTAACCTATCGTTGACTAAACGTCGGCATGACATTGTATGCAAGATTCCCAGAAGCAGCACTACATTTATTCAAAAACAGCAATACTTCTTGGGTCCTTACCTCTACAACAAACTTAACCGCATTCTAACACTGTACCCTATGAATAAATTTAAATGTAAAAATGCGTTGCGAATGTACCTGTCTGGGCTAAACTATCACGAGACTGAGTCAATTATGAGAGTATTAGCTTAGTACAATTACTAGTAACTTAAATCTACCCGTATTAAGTTCACGTATAATTTATAGGAACTATATAATAACGTACCATCGATATACCCGTTTACCTATTTAACTTACTTAGTGGCCTCGCAACCCGATCCCAAGATACACCTAATTATCGTAGGGCTAAGCGGGTTGCATAACTGGTAAGTAATTACAACAATAATAACTATCAAAATACGAACCTTTACTAACTTTTGTGTGTAGGTATTATTAGCTTAGTGGCCTCACAAGCCGATCCCAAGATACCTATCGTAGGGCTAAGCTCCATATTTATTCACATACACGCTTGACACACCTCGAGTTATCTCAACTTTACGCATTGCTTTACACACACACACACACACACACACACAGACAGGCACACACTCGCATATTCAGATACTCATACTCATACACACACACATACATAGCGACACTCATCCATGTATAAGACAGTACTTAAGCAAGAAAATTAATTTAAAGACAACATAATTATAAAAATCTAAAACCTCAATTTGTATTAGGTTCACACCTTAAGGTGTCAACTTGTTGCGTCGGCTGGATCGCTTAATCAGCCTTACTTTCTAAGTAAATATTGATTGAGTGATTTAACTGCAATGCAACACTGAACACTTAGGCGAAGTTCGAAAGCTTAGTGGTTGTTTTAAACGTATCTTGTTAATGCGCTCATCGCGTAACGCGTCAAGATACCTACCCACATTTTGTTTCCTATATTAGTTGTACACTCGGGAGTGAGGCTGGTATTCACAACACAGGTTTACTGCCTACCGTGAATACCATTCTACACTAACTACCTATGAACTAATAATAACTATGTACCGACCTATTAATGTAACATGTATCTTGTTAAATTGGATCAATAAATATCTTATCTTATCAGTTATGGACTTGTTGTTTACTATAACAGCTATGAATAGATCATAGAAAGGCTTGAACTTCGTGAAGTCTTTTCCATCAAAGCATGGGATGTCAATATTCGGCAACTTGCATGTGGAGCTCATTTCTTCCTTTACTTCTAGCGATGTAGCACTCTCTTTTTTTTAATAAGAAATTAATTTGCCCCAAGAGATCATGGTATCTGGTTTCATATGCCTCTTGATCTTCAGCATCATCGGGATCTAGACATATTATCTCCAGACTCAATGCTTCATAGTCGTTGAAGATACTAATCAATCTCTCCTTACGCGTTTCTAAAACCTCTGTAGGGATTGGAGTTTGTGTATTGTTCAAATAATTTTCAGTTTGTGTCAATACACTCTTACAGTGGGATCGTTTTAGTTTAAATTTATGTAGAGCTGCCATGGTGCATTCAGTGCTTGCTAGACGATATTCTACTCACTCTTGACTTTGAATATTGGCAGATAAGATCGAGAATGTTCTAAACACAAACGTCACTTTTTATCTTCTGCAAAATATTTGTTGCTGAATATGGCAAATGTGGTAAATATGGATGAATTTACACTTCTCAGACATCGGCTGGAATCAGACATAGGCTGATATTTGATTCAGGCATTGGCTGAACAATTATATTTTCACACTATCTATAGCATAGCGTGAGGTTCCGCCGGGCGACTCGATATAGCAAGCCACCACAGTGTACTTTCGTTTTTATTGCATGAACTGTTATTTCATTTTTATTTTCGAAGGACCACTTACGCATGTACAATAAAATGCGTGATAAAAATAACGAATCTAATTTTATTTGAAAGCATTTTTAGACAACCAAAACAGTTAGCTTGGAAAAAAACTTCACAGACGAAATCTACACAGATTACTATATATGTTTAGAATAAGAAAAAGGTTCTAAACAATCTTTAATCGTCAATTTCCCAAAACAGTATATTTAGAAGTGTAACAATGTTTCCGACCGACGATTTAAGCCTCCCCTCCTCTCTCTCCTCTCCTCTCCTCTCCTCTCCTCTACTCTCTCCTCTCCTCATCTCTCCTCTCCTAACCTCCCTCTCCTCTCCTCTCTGTCTGTCTGTCCTCGCCTCTCCTCTGCTCTCTACTCTCCTCCCCCCTCTCTCTCTCTCCTCTCTACTCTCCTCTCTTCTCCTCTCTGTGAGAAGGCCTGTGCCTTACAGTGGGACGTACATGTGTAGGATAAATAAAAATGTTTTTGTTGTAGAAAAGTGCTTGCAGTTAATTTTGTAGTCAATTTTACCTAAATCCGCGCTTTACCTGCCGTCGCCTGTCAGCACCTAATGAATGCATTTGCGCAGAGTCAATTTTGCAGAGACCACAAATCGGTTCCAAATGGCAAATAGATTTGAACTCAAACGGTCGTATTTGGACCTCAAATGAGTAGCAATCTGAGCAGTCTATTGGTTTAAAGTTTCCACATGTGGAGTGTATAATAATGAGGTCGGGCGTGTTTGTCTACGCAACTAGTGTTTGTACAGTTGTACGTAATGTTTATTACTACGGAGCTGTAGTTTCTATTGCGAAGAAATTTAAAGAGAGCGAACTCGATTTTCTTTGTTCACGCCTTTGTTCTCCAGAGGTGGGCAGACGCGGTAGGCGATAGACCAGTGGAAGTGAAATAAAAAGTAAAAAAGGCGAAGTGCGAGTCGGAGGTTTCCATACCTATCGTTTTATGGGAAAATATTTATTTTATTTTAATTTAATTATTTATTTTTAAAGTGAATATGATCATCACAATGCATCGTCATCGTCATCAACCCCCCAATTATTAACCCCCATTATGTCCCCACCGAGGGGCACGGGATCTTCCCTGAGGAAAGTATAGGCCATATTCAACCACGGGGGCCTAGTGCGGATTGGTGGAGATTGAAAGTGAATATTTAACTAAATATTTCAGCGTCTCTCTCTCTCTCTCCCTCTCTCTACATGGCGCAAACATGGCGATGGCATTTAATCACTTAACCATTGGCAGCACCCATCTTCTTCAGAACTTCTTACTAACTCCAAGGCCCATTTTAAGTGAGATCGCAAGAATGTCCCAAGTTGATCCCAACAGCGTAGTTGTGCGAGTAGTTTGATTAATAAATCAAAGGACAAAAGCCGTCGTCTTTGGGCCTAATTTCTAAGTTTTGTGACGCCGAGCTATGGGTATGTGACGTATGGAGAGGGAACTTTCGCGAATTGACTCTAGGCTACGCCCTTATTCAATTTAGTTCTCAAAGTTGACAAAATCTAGCACAATGCACAATTTTTTTATCAATTTTCAAGTTTATGTCAACTTTCAAGTTTAAGTTCAAAGTTTTTTCAAGTTTCAAGATCAAGTTTAGTCCCGCAAAATGTATGCGGGATCTCTGTATACCGGCATTGCATTCTCTAGGGGCTATCCTTAGTTATATTTATATGTTTTACAAGATATATCGTAAATAAAAAAAAACGTTAAATATGTTTTTTTTTATTTCAAAAAACCCTACTTCGGAATACTACACGTTTTCTATTGGTATATTATTATCATTTTAATGTCAATAATGGTGCTGGCTGATTTTCTTCATTGGTCCTATTTTTTTTTTCAGGTATGCATTCACGGACTTTTGCAGATGTGACGTCACTATATAGTAAGTTTACAGCTTGTTTGCAAAAGGAAAAATGGTCAATAAATAAATTAGGAAATGGCTAGCCGACAAAAAACTTCGTTGCAAAGCGACTAATTTGTATTCAGAGGTCGGTAACAGTTTAATATAGGTTGTCTCCAATTTGTGACGACCTCTGTGGCGCAGTGGTTAGCGCATCTACCTAGCAAGCGAGAGGTCCAGGGTTCGAATCCCGGCTGGGGACAAAAAAAACCCAGGTCTTGGATGTTTACATGTTTGTGACGTCGCTGTTTCTGGTTCCCACGACACAGGGTATCCTAGTGTCAGGCCAGAAGCAATGTATGTGCCTGTATGTAAATGTTTATTTGTTTATGTTTAATATAGGTTGTCTCCAAAATGTTCTTCACTTGGGGGCTCCCCTACTCATCATCATCATCATCATCAGCCCACCGCTGCCCACTGCTGGGTATAGGCCTTTTCCCCTACTCATGAAACACAAAAAAAATGCAAAAAAGTTTTATTTTAAAACCAACTTGTGCCCACGTTTGCTAATGATTTGTATAAATCTTTGCGCGAGGCACACACTCGCTCACGAAGGCTTGCCTGGTTTTTGTTTTCTCATTTCTTTAAGAATACTGAGTGCGTATACTGAGTTTTTTCATTCACTCTCGATAGTGAGAGCGTTTGCGATTTGCATAGGAGTGACAAAGAGACAACTAGATGGCGCGCTTTGTCACTCCTATGCAAATCGCAAACGCTCTCGGTATCGAAAGTGAATGACAAAACTCAGTATACGCTCTCAGAGTGCTTATACTGAGTTTTTTCATTCACTCTCGATAGTGAGAGCGTTTGCGATTTGCATAGGAGTAACAAAGAGACAAATAGATGGCGCGCTTTGTCACTCCTATGCAAAACGCAAACGCTCTCGCTATCGAAAGTGAACGACAAAACTCAGTATACGCACTCTGTACAGTTTTGTTAGACTAGATTCGACGTGAAGAACGAGACACCATGTTTTATTATTTTTAATTACAATAGAGATTTGTTTTCCACGAGACTCAATTTAGCGTTACAGGGAATACAGAAAAACAGGTAATTTTATAAAACATGCACGATACAAGAGTTGGTAGTAAATCCACAAACCATCCGGGATCTAGATTCTGTTAACGAATCGTATTACTATGACAACTGCAAAAACGTGGCGATTTAGTTTCGTTACCGCTTCAAGTCTACGCGCGCACATATCAAACAATCTAGGCGTCAATGGTATGAAAAACATGTCACGGGACTCGACCGTGTATCAGTGTATCTGTCATCGTACTATAATGCACTTAGAGAATTAAGGCCCTGCTTACATGTCTACGCATAGGCCTCTTCTTTTTTACGCCTGTTCATTGTACCCTTTGCCGGTCTCGTCCAATGTTTCCCAGCCGCGTTCACAATGTCATCGGCCCACCGGGTTGGTGGTCTGCCCACCGACCGTAGACCCGTTCTTGACCACCGCTCAGAAGCTACCTTAGTCCACCGACCAGGGCCTCAATAGGGTAGTTTCCAGGGTCAAAATAATTAAATTCTATTTAGTCCGTATTAGATTATAAAAAAATATTGGACACGTATTTTTTCATTTTTCGATTAAACAAAAAATAACAAAGATATAGCCCATTAAAGTTACGTGTGACGTCACTCAGTGCTAAAAAATGCAGCACGGCGTGACGTCACACGTAACTTTAATGGGCTATATCTTTGTCATTTTTGGTCTAATTTACAAATAAAAAAATACGCGTCCCTTATTTTTGAATAATCTAAAAGACGGACTGATTAAATTTTTTAGGGCAACTAGCCCATTCTGCTAGTGCATTATAGTTCAATGACAGATACTCTGTCGGGTCACGCGACATGATTATTTATGCCATTGACGTCTAGAAGAATTGGTAGGTGTGCGCGCGTAGATTAAAAGCGGCAATGAAAGGAAATCGCCGCGTTCGTGCAGTTGTCATTGTAATACAATGCATTAACAGAATCTAGGCCCTGGGTCTCATCATTATAGTTCAACTAGCTGTGCCCCGCGGTGTTACCCGCGGTTCATCGATTTTCCCGTAGGAATAAGATATTTCCCCGCGGTAAAACGTAGCCTATGTTTTAATCCAGGGTATCGGCTAACTCCATACCAAATTTTATTAAAATCCGTCCAGCCGTTTCAGCGCTAAAGACTGACAAACATATAAACACACAAACTTTCACGTTTATAATATTAGTGTGATGACAGTTATTTACATTGTCGGGTCACGATGTCACATGTTTTTTAAGTCCATTGACGCCTAGAATCATCAAAACGGTTGCGGGCGTTGACTTAAAGCGGCAATGAAATGAAATCAACGCGTTCATACAACTGTCATTGTACTACAATGCATTAGCAGAATCTAGGCCCAGTCCACCGAGTTATAAATAAAGAATAATACGTGTTGCGTGTAAACGTTAGTTGAGCAAATAAATATCGTTCGCACAGTTGGCAAAGCTGTAAATCCGCAAATCGTATGCCTAAAATAAATACGGAGTATGAGAGAAATCGCAGTTTCGCGAAAGCTATTTATGACAGCTAAAAACTTCTTCGTGACAGTTGGGCGAAACTCCTATAACTGTTTCTATTTCAAGCACATTGAATTTTATTTCATAATGAACACTTTTCAAGTCAACAGGTAAAAATAAATAAATAAACTCACGCCCGTTATCCCCGAGGGGGTAGGCAGAGGCACCAATCACTAGAACTGGGCCCACGTTTTGCCGAGTTTATTAGGTAAAAAAAATATTTACATACCTGTAAACCCCAGGTCTTGGATGTTTGTATATTTGTGATGTGATGTCGCTGTTTCTGGTTCCCACGACACAGGGTATCCTAGTGTGGGGCCAGAAGCAATGTATGTGCCTGTATGTAAATGTTCATGTGCATGTTATGTTTATATACAGGGTGTCCCAAAACTCAACGTCAAGCCGGAACCGTGTGAAAAGGCAAGTCATTCTGGTTAACAGAAAAAAGATTTACTTGATGACGTAAATCTCGTTGCGAATCCCCTACCGTAGAATGGGGTCCCGTACTCTACTTTGAATGACGATAGCTCCATGCTTGATACCTCGATGCTACGTTTTGTCGATGGATCATTACCTCGAAAGATCAGCACCTCGAAGGGTTTCTACCTCGAAGGGTCTTTGCCTCGACGGTTCACTTCGTCGATGGCTTGTTGTCTCGAAAGATCCTCAAAACCAAAGTAAATGACTATATGACCTGCCCCGATCCTGACAAATCACTTTCGCTTCATCGACATTCATTAGTCGTTGCATGCATTAACATTAACATTTCCATACAGGCACATACATTGCTTCTGGCCCCACACTAGGATACCCTGTGTCGTGGGAATCCGAAACAGCGACGTCACAAACATCCAAGTGCTGGGTTTATTTTTTTTTTGTCCCCAGCCGGGATTCGAACCCGGGACCTCTCGCCAATTGCCAACACTGCCAATTTGTGCGCATAAGTTTAATTTAACTGAAAAAGTAAGCTTAATCTGGTAAATCTATTTATTTTAGAAATCATAATCTAAAAACTTTAGTGAAATTTCGCTTTTACGATACTTTTATGATAATTTTACGTGACTTTTGAGTTACCGGTAACGTAAAACTTTTATGTTACGTAACATAGATAATGTAAAGGCTTGTACACAATGAAATTTCCTACCTAAGCCTACATACCTACCAAAGCCACGTGATTGCATGAGTTTGGCTATCGAATGCGTTATAGGAAGTCACTACTGGACCAAGTGAGAGCTTTTGTTCATTAAAGACTCTTCGTCCTTTTTTATAGATGCCAATGACACCGGCTGAAAACAACAAAAATATAAAAATAGGCCTAAAATTAATAATCCAGAGAGGTATTACTATAGATAGATCAACCAATTTCTTATTTCAAATCTTCTAATTTCCAACTTGACTGCTACTTGCTAAAGTTCTCGTACTTCTGTGTACCCCTGTAACGGGTGTGAGTATGTCAAAGGGACCACGGCCGCGCTGAATAAATCATAGGCCTTATTTCGTCGGCATATGGGTCATTTTGAATGATTTAATCACTAGGCGCGCTGTCAGTGTGGGGAGACTGTAGTTGAGGATCTGTTTGGGTAGATATGCCATTTTGAAGATGGTTTGAAAATAATGTTGAATACGGAAGATAAGAACTGCCTGCCTACTTTTTAGGGTTGCGTAGCCAAATGGCAAAAAACGGAACCCTTATGGATTTGTCATGTTTGTCTGTCTGTCCGTCCGTATGTCACAGACACTTTTTTCCGAAACTATAAGAACTATACTGTTGAACCGTGGTAAGTAGAAGTATTCTGTGAACCGCATTAAGATTTTCACACAAAAATAGAAAAAAAAAATTTTTTGGCGTTTCTCATACTCAGAACTGAAACTCAATTTTTTTTTCATCAAACCCATACCCATCTATGGATAGGTCTTCAAAAATTATATCTGAACTGAATAGTTTGCGCGAAAGACCAATTTTACCACTTTTCCAAAGTGGTAAAATGTGTGTCCCCCCTGTAACTTCTAAAATAAGAGAATGATAAAAGTAAAAAAAAAAACATATGATATACATTACCATGCAAACTTCCACCGAAAATTGGTTTGAACGAGATCTAGTACGTAGTTTTTTTTAATACGTCATAAATCCTAAACCGCAAAACTACAAGAACTTTTATATTATGTTACTTGCTGCTACGAATCCCTTCATGGGCGAGCCAGACTCGCACTTGGCTGCTTTTTACAGATGCTGATTATAAATGTAACAAAATAATTAAGTCACCACAAAGTTGTTAACACAGGGTAGAATCCAGTGGGTTTTCCAGAGTGCCCCCCCAGCTACAAGTTCGCGGGCCGGTTACCTGTTGCGACGCGCGCACATCGACCGCCGCCCCCGCCCCGCCCCGCGCCCTTTGTGATCAACCTGCCTGATTCCCTGCTCCTAATAAAACAAGAGTTCCACCTCTGCTTGAGAAAACGCGTCTTGGAAACGCACAGGGACTCGATTCTCTTAGTGAGAAAGTGCTGCGATCTCTTAGTGATGCGATTCTCGCATTATAGTGCGATGATAGATACACGGGTCTCTTTCCTGCGGAAGGTATAGGCCATACTCCACCACGGGGGCCAAGTCCGGATTGGTGGATTCTTGTAAGACTAGTGGCTGGTCTTACTGTCAGAAATTTTCAAGCCGCCCTAAGGCCTCTGACTTGGCTTAACGACTGCCATCTATCGACGGCAGCCGGCACCAAGAGCTTAACGTGCCTTGCGAAGCGCGGTATCGCTCGGAAAAATATGCCACTAGCGTTAGTCATAGGACGGTAGGACCCATCCATGCACTGAACGATGTTGCTTAACCTTCGTGATCGTTTAAGATTCAGGCAGCCGGGTCTGCGAGCGACATGGTCGTGATTTTTCATACCACTGATACCTACAATTATGAAGAGACGTGCTCGCGTTGGCTTGAAGCGGTAATGAAACTAAATTTTAATAGCGGTGTTCGTGCAGTTGTCATTGAACTACAGTGCATTAGCAGAATCTAGACCCAGGTTCAAACTTTAGGCTTAGCGACTAGGGCGCCCTAGCCGCGGGCTCCAACCTACGGGTTGATAGCAACCTAACCCCGTGGAGAAAACAGTTACTTTGTAGGGGTAAAGTTCTGCGAATCGGAGCGAAATCTGGTCGGACTCTTTCGACAAAACGACAAGTAAGTGTATCCGGAATAAAGTTACTAATGTCAGTGAAATTAGATGAGGAATCATTTTTTGAACTAAAATTTCGTAAGCACTACTCGGACGACACGAATAAATAGACATAAATATATAAATAGACATTAGGTAGATAATATTATAAAATATACATAAATGAAAAGAGCTACAAAATAGCGGAAAGACATCCAACGCGCGCTCTTAAAACACTCATAAAACTTTAGGGACCCAAAAAAAAAAACGGATTTGCCAGCAAAATTTATGGATAAAGCAGTTTATGAACACAGATAGGCCACACGTTACGCCGAGACAAGGGATGCCTGAGTGCTTAGTGCGAGTTTTTTCATTCACTTTCGATAGCGAGAGCGTTTGCAATTTGTATAGGAGTGACAAAGAGACAACTAGGTGGCGCGCTTTGTCACTCCTATAGAATATGAGTTTACGTTAACGCGATCGAGTAGTTAAAAAAACTCGCACTAAATAAAAAGTTCTGCCCTAGTAGGGCAGAACTTTTTATTTAAAATATTTTTTGCCGCGTTTAAGTGTTCTTTTTTTTTCAAAATCAAATTCAAATTAAAAAATTTATTTCAACGTAAAGAATTTACATTCTGCTTGTTGAATGTCAATGTACATATAGTTATGTATAATGTTCACAGAACAAAAAAAATGAGTAGAAATCGTAAGTGGGCGGTGCCCGCGTGCCTCAAATTAGCAATGTATTGCATAAGCGTAGTCTATGACAGTTTTTCTTACCTCAGTTGCCTTGCGCTTCTAGTAAAGAAAACAATTGTGAAAACTCTACTAAAATGCCTTATTGTGCTGTGTTAAGAGTGCAAAAATAAAAGTTGGGGACCAAAATGTACCGATCATGCCGTAACATTCCATCGGTAAGTAGTATTTCCATTGTATTTAGTTTAATAGAAATTAAATTTGTAATGACATGAACAAGGAAAGCAATCCGAAAGTGAGAAAGTAAAACCACCTTTATTTACTGGAATATAATGTTCAATTTTCGTCGAATTCTGTGTACTTTTTCTAGAAATTTCTGTCAACATTTGAATGCTACTCAAATGAGTAGCAATTGCAGCTGGGACACAACATTATAAAAATCTATCGATAATATTTAAACGCAAATTATTTTAATTATTCTAAAAACTCTATATTTCCTTTATAATTGCTTGAAATAGTTTTTATAAAAAATAATAATAATATTTTGTCTATGACTTAGCAGTAATAAATAATTACCTGCGTCTAATTAGGTACTTTGGGAAAATAATTGTCGTTATTTTATTTTAATTGAAGACCGCTGTGGCGCAGTGGTTAGTGCATCTGACTACCATGCGAGAGATCCCGGGTTCGAATCCCGGCTGGGGACAAAAAAATCCTAGGTCTTGTATGTTTACATGTTTGTGACGTCGTTGTTTCTG
Source organism: Yponomeuta plumbellus (assembly GCA_947310845.1). Lineage (NCBI taxonomy): Eukaryota > Metazoa > Arthropoda > Insecta > Lepidoptera > Yponomeutidae > Yponomeuta > Yponomeuta plumbellus. The sequence goes on from OX371203.1 coordinate 4,366,155, forward strand.
GTGCCCACGACACAGGGTATGCCAGGGTGGGGCCAGAGGCAATGTATGTGCCTGTAAGTGTTTATTATCATCTTTTATTATTATTATTATTATTTAACACATTTTTAGTTGCAATTATTTTTGATACTGCGCAAAATTTATTGTTCATGTTCCTTGACGCTGTTTAGTTCCTTTGCGAGAATGTGGTCCTGACTGCAGTATCATGTCATTTTTGTAAACTTTTAATCCGGATCAACTTACCCATCCCATTTTGAGACAAGCAACCGAACGACGCAAGCTCCGTCTCTGCTCACCACCCACTCACTGCTCTGCGTATCGGAGCGAAACGTAGTCGGACTCGTCCGATAAAACAACACCCGTAAGTAGATCCGGACTAAATGTTTACAATGTGTTGTGCCGAAAGTTTTAGTTCAAAAAACATGTCATTTTTATTAGTATAGATTGGCGTATTGTCATCAAAACTAAACCAGCATGCATAATTTCAAAGTTAGATGATTTTATGTGCTCGTGTAGTAAAATCATCTGGGGGGGTCTAGGTAATTTAATCAACGTTTACTCCTTATATGTATGGGGAAGTCTCGTGACTTTCGTTCGCAAATGTCATCTCCATAATATAAGTGAAGCACAAGCGTTGATGGATAACAACATTTTAAATAAATAAATAAAAAAATTAAACAAACTATACATACGATAAGTTTGCTGGGCCTCGTTTCAAAAGCGACTATGGTTAGTTTCATATGAGAATTCCATATACGTTGCGTAGCCGATCATCCAGAAGGTAGGTTAATACACTAACCGGCTGCGTAATTTACATCGAATTGTAATTGAATTAAATATCAACTGTCGCTTTACGAAACAATTATATAATTTGTCGATAGGCCATCCATAGCTGAGAAGCACCATTGCACATACTTGTTTTTTAATTTTCGACTTTATGGTCTATCACATAAAACTTCTCGACGGTCAGACGCGGCGGGATTTCCAGCTAGTGTAGAGTAGCGGTACTACGAACAAAGATCTAACATCAAACTTAATTTCATCATTATCATTTGATTTTGATCGTTGTTTATATCACCAAAAGGTTCATATATTACGTGGAACTTTTATGATGTAGACCTTTTCGGCATTGCCTTTATTTACCAATGGCAGCTTGGCATTCATAGTGTGGGTTTTGGCTTATGTGTGAGTTTGGTCGCACTGGTTTTCCTGCTAATAGGTCATGTCACTCCTTCTACTCTTTTTTTCTGTTCTGTGGCAATCGAGGCTACGTAAAAAAAAAAAATATTCCTTATTGCACACAAGAAGCAAGAGACAAATAAAAGTTACAGTTAAAAAAAAAATACAATAGGCTTTCTTATTCTCTATAAATTGTACACGATAAGTTTGCTGGGCGTCGTTTCATAAAGCGACTATGGTTAGATTATGAGAATTCCATTATAGGTACATTGCGTAGCCAATCATCCAGAAGGACAGTTAATATGGTAGCCGGCTGCGTAATTTACATCGAACTGTGGTACAGTTTGGCAGAAGGGAATACATTATGTTACTTTGTCAATGTAGGTACTAAAAAAAAAAAATGATTAAGAAACATTGTCATAACAAATTCATTTTCAACTGTCGCTTTATGAAACAGTTCTATAATTTGTCGATATGGCAATATGTCCCATCCTTAGCCTGAGTAGCAACATAGCAGATAGTTATTTTTCAATATTCGACTTTATGGCATTGAACTTAAAGCTTCTCGACGATCACACGCGGCGGTAGTTCCATCTAATGTAGAGTAGCGGTACTACAAAGCAAAGATCGTTTGTCAAACTTAATTTCATAATTATCATTTGATTTTGATCATTGTTTATATGATTTAAAAGGTTCATATTTTACTTGGAACTTTTGTGATGTAGACCTTTTCAGAATTGCCTTTATTTGCCAATGGCAGCTTGGCATTCACAGTGTGCTTTTGATTTGTGTGTGTGAGTTTGGTCACACTGGTTTTCCTACTGATAGGTCATGTCACTATTTCTACTCTTATTTTTTGTTCTGTGATAATGTTAGCCGCTGCCTTGGGGTCGTCTGCAGTGGAGAAAAAGGCAGCGAAAAAAAAAAACTCCACTCTGACCATCTTTTCTCAAATCACCTTAAAGCTAATACAAATAAAACCTACAAAATAATATCTTGGATGTGTTGAACACTAGACACATTTATCCTGTGATTAAATTTGATATTAAACTACTATTTAATTCCATACGTCCTTGTCTTCTAAATAATCGTTGATTTTATAATAAGCTTTTTTGCAAAGAGTGTGCTTAATACAATTCTTAAATCGCGTTGGAGGTAACTCTAATATATCTTGGGGTATCTTGTTGTAGAACCTTATACAGTGCCCCATAAAGAAAGTATTAACTTTTGCAAGTCTAAATCGTGGAAATGACAATTTATGTTTATTCCTAGTATTAACGTTATGATGGCTACCAAGTGTTTCGGGTCAATAGGTATATCCAGCTTTCTATCTCAAGCCAGTTCGAAATTTAAATAAAACCTCTGATAAGTTACCTCCTTGGTTGTCGTTGTTCGGAGTAAAAGATCGTTCCATTTTTAAATAACACGACAGATATGAGTTTATGTAATTGGTTTGGCCGTAAAACTCGACAGTTATGAATTTGCATAGAACTTTTTCAGGCCGCTGCTCGCGTGTGATTGGCCAGTACAGTAATTTCGATTTATCTCGAGGAAGGTTGTCGAAATAATGCTGAAATTTCCAAGCATGTTTGAGAAAAAGACCTATATACCTATATACCTCGTGAGGCCCGACCTTGAAAAGAACAATTGATTTTGTGATCACTTGAAGACATTGGGTGGGCCTCACGAGGATATATAGCTCAACAGGCCAAAACAATCGGCAATCTGGCCTGAATTGCAAGCTGTCGTCAATCAAATTTCTATAAGCAATAAGCCCGTCAATCGTACTGTTTCTTTGTAAATAATTTACGTTTGTTTTCCTGGTATACAATAAAAATGGTATTTATTGTATAGGTACCAATTTTCGAACTTATCTTTTTTTGGTGTCCAGTTTCGAGTAGGGCGTTCGTATTTCAACACCCTATTTGTTTTGAGACACGTAATCTAGAGGGCTAGAACAAATGGCTGAAACTCGAGCTGAACCTAGCGCTGTTCTAGGCCCTTCGAGCGTTGACACTAACCCAACTTACTTACTGACATTAATTAAAAACTCTTAAAAATGTTACAGAACAAGAGACAGTTGCCAAATTAAGTGATTCCACTCACCTTGGTCCGTAAGGAGTAGAGAGGCCACACTGGAATAAACATTCTAAGCACGTTCTTACCCCCATTCATTATCATCGCTGTTTAAAATGATCGAGACTGAGGCCGAGTAAAATCCATTTAGCGTTAAATTAAATAGAATTTTGACAGATAGTGTATGGCGGAACTGTCAAAATTCTGTTTAAATTAAAGTTAAATGGATTTTAGTTGGTGGTGCAAGTCGGCCTGAGAGTTGCCAAAATAAGTGATTCTGCTCACTCTTGTCCGTCCAGAGTAGAGGGACCACACTGGGATAAACAGGCTGAAAAATCCAACCTAAATGTTGTAAGCTCGTTCCTACCTCCATTCAGTAACATCACCATTAAAAATGCTAGGGAGTGAGAGTTCCCAAAATGCGCTCTCTCTCTCTTCACTTCTCCGTCATTCATTAACATCGCTGTTTAAAATGTTCAAGACTGAGAGTTTCCAAAATAAGTGATTCCGCTCATCCTTGTCCGTGCAGAGTAGAGGAATCACGCTGGAATAAACAGGCTGAAAAATCCAACCAAAACGTTGTAAGCTCGTTCTTACCTCCATTCTGTAGCATCGCTATTAAAAATGTTAGGGACTGAGAGTTCCCAAAATGCGCTCTCTCTCTCTCTCTCTCTTCGCTCTTCTCCGTCATTCATTAACATCGCTGTTTAAAATGTTCAAGAATGTGAGTTTCCAAAATAAGTGATTCCGCTCATCCTTGTCCGTCTAGAGTAGAGGGACCACGCTGGAATAAACAGGCTGAAAAATCCAACCTAAACGTTGTAAACTCGATCTTACCTCCATTCAGTAGCATCGCCATTAAAAATGTTAGGGACTGAGAGTTCCCAAAATGCGCTCTCTCTCTCTCTCTCTTCGTTCTTCTCCGTCATTCATTAACATCGCTGTTTAAAATGTTCAAGACTGAGAGTTTCCAAAATAAGTGATTCCGCTCATCCTTGTCCGTGCAGAGTAGAGGAATCACGCTGGAATAAACAGGCTGAAAAATCCAACCAAAACGTTGTAAGCTCGTTCTTACCTCCATTCTGTAGCATCGCTATTAAAAATGTTAGGGACTGCGAGTTCCCAAAATGCGCTCTCTCTCTCTCTCTCTCTTCGCTCTTCTCCGTCATTCATTAACATCGCTGTTTAAAATGTTCAAGAATGAGAGTTTCCAAAATAAGTGATTCCGCTCATCCTTGTCCGTCTAGAGTAGAGGGACCACGCTGGAATAAACAGGCTGAAAAATCCAACCTAAACGTTGTAAACTCGATCTTACCTCCATTCAGTAGCATCGCCATTAAAAATGTTAGGGACTGAGAGTTCCCAAAATGCGCTCTCTCTCTCTCTCTCTCTTCGCTCTTCTCCGTCATTCATTAACATCGCTGTTTAAAATGTTCAAGACTGAGAGTTTCCAAAATAAGTGATTCCGCTCATCAGAGTAGAGGAATCACGCTGGAATAAACAGGCTGAAAAATCCAACCAAAACGTTGTAAGCTCGTTCTTACCTCCATTCTGTAGCATCGCTATTAAAAATGTTAGGGACTGCGAGTTCCCAAAATGCGCTCTCTCTCTCTCTCTCTCTTCGCTCTTCTCCGTCATTCATTAACATCGCAGTTTAAAATGTTCAAGAATGAGAGTTTCCAAAATAAGTGATGCCGCTCATCCTTGTCCGTCTAGAGTAGAGGGACCACGCTGGAATAAACAGGCTGAAAAATCCAACCTAAACGTTGTAAACTCGATCTTACCTCCATTCAGTAGCATCGCCATTAAAAATGTTAGGGACTGAGAGTTCCCAAAATGCGCTCTCTCTCTCTCTCTCTCTCTTCGCTCTTCTCCGTCATTCATTAACATCGCTGTTTAAAATGTTCAAGACTGAGAGTTTCCAAAATAAGTGATTCCGCTCATCAGAGTAGAGGAATCACGCTGGAATAAACAGGCTGAAAAATCCAACCAAAACGTTGTAAGCTCGTTCTTACCTCCATTCTGTAGCATCGCTATTAAAAATGTTAGGGACTGCGAGTTCCCAAAATGCGCTCTCTCTCTCTCTCTCTCTTCGCTCTTCTCCGTCATTCATTAACATCGCAGTTTAAAATGTTCAAGAATGAGAGTTTCCAAAATAAGTGATTCCGCTCATCCTTGTCCGTCTAGAGTAGAGGGACCACGCTGGAATAAACAGGCTGAAAAATCCAACCTAAACGTTGTAAACTCGATCTTACCTCCATTCAGTAGCATCGCCATTAAAAATGTTAGGGACTGAGAGTTCCCAAAATGCGCTCTCTCTCTCTCTCTCTCTCTTCGCTCTTCTCCGTCATTCATTAACATCGCTGTTTAAAATGTTCAAGAATGAGAGTTTCCAAAATAAGTGATTCCGCTCATCCTTGTCCGTCTAGAGTAGAGGGACCACGCTGGAATAAACAGGCTGAAAAATCCAACCTAAACGTTGTAAACTCGATCTTACCTCCATTCAGTAGCATCGCCATTAAAAATGTTAGGGACTGAGAGTTCCCAAAATGCGCTCTCTCTCTCTCTCTCTCTTCGCTCTTCTCCGTCATTCATTAACATCGCTGTTTAAAATGTTCAAGACTGAGAGTTTCCAAAATAAGTGATTCCGCTCATCCTTGTCCGTGCAGAGTAGAGGAATCACGCTGGAATAAACAGGCTGAAAAATCCAACCAAAACGTTGTAAGCTCGTTCTTACCTCCATTCTGTAGCATCGCTATTAAAAATGTTAGGGACTGCGAGTTCCCAAAATGCGCTCTCTCTCTCTCTCTCTCTTCGCTCTTCTCCGTCATTCATTAACATCGCAGTTTAAAATGTTCAAGAATGAGAGTTTCCAAAATAAGTGATTCCGCTCATCCTTGTCCGTCTAGAGTAGAGGGACCACGCTGGAATAAACAGGCTGAAAAATCCAACCTAAACGTTGTAAACTCGATCTTACCTCCATTCAGTAGCATCGCCATTAAAAATGTTAGGGACTGAGAGTTCCCAAAATGCGCTCTCTCTCTCTCTCTCTCTTCGCTCTTCTCCGTCATTCATTAACATCGCTGTTTAAAATGTTCAAGAATGAGAGTTTCCAAAATAAGTGATTCCGCTCATCCTTGTCCGTCTAGAGTAGAGGGACCACGCTGGAATAAACAGGCTGAAAAATCCAACCTAAACGTTGTAAACTCGATCTTACCTCCATTCAGTAGCATCGCCATTAAAAATGTTAGGGACTGAGAGTTCCCAAAATGCGCTCTCTCTCTCTCTCTCTCTTCGCTCTTCTCCGTCATTCATTAACATCGCTGTTTAAAATGTTCAAGAATGAGAGTTTCCAAAATAAGTGATTCCGCTCATCCTTGTCCGTCTAGAGTAGAGGGACCACGCTGGAATAAACAGGCTGAAAAATCCAACCTAAACGTTGTAAACTCGATCTTACCTCCATTCAGTAGCATCGCCATTAAAAATGTTAGGGACTGAGAGTTCCCAAAATGCGCTCTCTCTCTCTCTCTCTCTTCGCTCTTCTCCGTCATTCATTAACATCGCTGTTTAAAATGTTCAAGAATGAGAGTTTCCAAAATAAGTGATTCCGCTCATCCTTGTCCGTCTAGAGTAGAGGGACCACGCTGGAATAAACAGGCTGAAAAATCCAACCTAAACGTTGTAAACTCGATCTTACCTCCATTCAGTAGCATCGCCATTAAAAATGTTAGGGACTCAGAGTTCCCAAAATGCGCTCTCTCTTATCCATCCAGAGTAGAGGGCCTTCGCTGGAACGAACGAGCTAAATGTTCTAGACTCTTCGAGCGCTGGCACAACCCGACCTACTTACCTACATTCAGTAAAATCGCAGTCGAAAGAGGAGCACGAACAACATGAAACTTTTATCTGCGAAAATCGTGCGTCGTTTGTTTGTATCGGTAAAAAAGCAGCGTGACAAAACCCAAATCTGCACGTATTTACTTTGTCGTTTCTGTCTATACACATGTGAACTCTCACCTTGGTGCTGGAGGGTTCGGTAGCGGTCAGGATTTTTCATTTGCCACGATAATATCCTGACTTCTTTCGCTTCATCAACTTTCATCAGTCGCCGCATACACAAAAGGCGAAAGAGAATAGGGTAGTTTCCAGGGTCAAAATAATTAAATTCTATTTAGTCCGTATTTTAGATTATAAAAAAATATTGGACACGTATTTTTTCTTTTTTTGATTAAACAAAAAATAACAAAGATATAGCCCATTAAAGTTACGTGTGACGTCACTCCGTGCTAAAAATGCAGCACGGCGTGACGTCACACGTAACTTGAATGGGCTATATCTTTGTCATTTTTGGTCTAATTTACAAATAAAAAAATACGTGTCCCTTATTTTTGAATAATCTAAAAGACGGACTAATTACATTTTTTAGGGCAACTAGCCCATTGTCAGGATCATGGCAAATGAACCCTGATCTTTGTCTACCTATCCAGAACACAGGCGTGAGCTTATATATTGTATTTATATTTACTCGTTAATATTCGGTAACAAGCTTTCAGCCAAATATCTGTTTGGCGGTTCAGATCCGGCATTATGCTTTGGCTTACGGTGGAGATCGCAAATGAATGCGGTTAGCCCCAGCGAGCGGATGGATTCCGTCTGGACATGCCCGACAAAGCGGAGTCAGGTGGGGCCCCGGGGTCTTAGGCTCGTAGAAGGATGATATCATCAGCTCACCGCCACCGCTAGAGCCGTCTCTCACGGTCTCTTGCCATCCGCATCCACGGTTTTTTCACCGTTGTGACGAGATCGTCCGATCATCAGGCTGCGGGTCCTCCCACTGACCTTCGTTCTGTTCTCGGCTGCCTGAGGGCTGAGAAAACCAATGAGGGTGTGTTTGTTGCCCGTATGTATGTTTGTAGATAGATAAGAACACTATTGTACGCAACAAAGGAAATTACATCGATCTTTCTTAACTTAAAAGTACATAGGGTGGCTTTATAACTAAAAGTGATAGGTGACATGTTGTATGTTTCTTTATGACCGCGCAGAGCCTAAACGGAAGACCGGTTTTGACAGATAGGATGTAAAATAAGAGTTACGGATGATTCTGCTGTCACTGGGTAGCCGTGTCTTAGCAGTATCATTCTGCAAATATGACATCAAATAGATATGAAGTCTACAAAAAATGCTGGCCGCTGTAATACTTGTGAAAGTGACTAAAAAGTAGCATTAAAAAAATATATCGAGAAATAAAACTCAACATTTTACAAGGCCGAGATGAGTTTGTTGAATCCTTAACTATAGCAGGCCTGCTGAGCTACCTCATTTTGTCCTATTTAACGGTTCACTCTATCCCGTAAAGTGGCCCTAGATCGGATCCTGGCGGATTGTCTGGGCGTGGCCGTCTCTTATAATAGGCTAGTTTCCCAAAAAAATGTAATTAGTCCGTCTTTTAGATTATTCAAAAATAAGGGACACGTATTTTTTTATTTGTAAATTAGACCAAAAATGACAAAGATATAGCCCATTAAAGTTACGTGTGACGTCACGCCGTGCTGCATTTTGTAGCACTGAGTGACGTCACACGTAACTTCAATGGGCTATATCTTTGTTATTTTTTGTATAATCGAAAAAAGAAAAAATACGTATCCAATATTTTTTTATAATCTAAAATACGGACTAAATAGAATTACATTATTTTGACCCTGGATACTACCCTATTTACACAAAGCTACTGACAGCCCGCATCTCGACGTTCGGCTTAGAATTGTATCTGTTGTGTGTATCTTTGCGCTATGTATTTAGCGAGGGGAACAGAGCTACTGTGTGTGCGTACGTAATTCGTATAGTATTCAAACTAAAATAAATAGAATATTTAACGTACAATCTATATCTATACTAATCTATACTTCTATACTATCTATACTCTATACTAATATTATATTATTCTATACTCTATACAACTTGGTAGGTAAGCAATCCGGGTCGTGATAAAATAATATATTGTGGTAAAATAATGACGTTTAGGTCCACCTTGGATCTGGCTCCATACGTCCAACCACTGTGGCCAAAGTCAAAAAGTAATTAAATTTAGAATAGTTAATGGCCAAAAATAATAAAAAGCAACGAGGCGAATTGCACCTCGTTACAAGTGCATTAACGGCTCCATATTTCCAAGAATCCATTCCAGCCCTTTTCAACCTCCGAAAACTCTGTCTACCCCCTGGGGGATAACGGGCGTGAGTTTATTTAATTTTTAATTATTTTTTTTTATTTAACTTTTAGGCAAGAAAATGGCCAGTATTTCAGATTTATGTTTTGGAGAAGTAAAAGTAAGTAAGAGTAGAAAAAGTAAGAGAAGTAAGTAAAACAACGCGTTCTCATCCCGGTGTGGTGATTTTAAGTGATGATATAGGTATGTACATATAACTTAAGACGAGTTTTCTCGTGTTTTGTTTCATAGATAGTGATAAGCCCCAATTTTCAAAATCCCTTTGCCGACGACATATCAACACCCTTTGAGTCAGTTTCAGTAAGGAACTACAAAGGGAGTCTTGTGCTACGCCTGTAACAGATATAAGGGCGCAATCTGTCATGCAAAACTCGACCTTCAGAACGATTGACCTAGTAACAATAAAATACCCCGTAAACTTAAAACACCATAAACATTTACATACAGGCACATACATTGCTTCTGGCCCCACACTAGGATACGCTGTTGCGGGAACCAGAAACAGCGACATCACAAACATCTTGTTATTTTAAGGCTGAATTATTCAGCAAATTATTTAATTAACCTATTATTTAACCTATTTAATTATACCATTAACCATTATTTAACCTATTATAGGTTAAATAAAATATTTGTAAGTAGGTTAGTTTAGGTTCGTTATTGTGTATATTGCTATTGTAATGTTATAGTAGAAATAAGACATCATTGTCACGTGTAGATAGTAGCATGCATATAGAATTAGGCTAAGCCTGTAATGGTATGTATATGTGAAAAAAAAAATGAAATAAAATCTAAGCATTGACATTGGAGCTGGGTTTTTTTTGTACCCAGCCGGGGTTGAACCCGGGACCTCTCGCATGTTACTCTTAAGTCGGCTTCCCACGGTCCGCGTGATCGCGGACGGACGCGGACCAGCTCGCATGACACACCGTGAGAAGGGTCTCGGTCCGCGGTAGCACAGACAGACGACAGGTCAGTTGGAAGAGCCCCTCGTGGTGCGTGGCTGTCCGTGGTCGTCGGCCGTGCGCGTCCGTCCGCGATATCGCGGACCGTGGGAAACCGACTTAAGATTAAGAAATACGTGAGTAATCTCCTTTTTTATGTACAACTAGCGACCTGCCCCGGTTTCGCGCGGGTGGCAAAAAGGTTTCCGTAGAAATAGCTATATTAGTTCAATGGAAAATTCCCGGGGTAGTAAAGTTTTTACACCTTGGGTTACATTATTCGAAATTTCGCACGGAACCCTAAACTTTTTGAAAACCCACTATAGCCTACGTTACTCACGAAGAATGTAGCTTTATAATGGTGAAAGAATTTTCAAAATCGGCCCAGTAGTTTCTGAGCTATTCATTACAAACATACACACAAAAATAAAATAAAATCCTCTTTATAATATTAGTATACGTACGTAGATAAAGTGTTCATTTGTCTATCTATAACATAACATTTACATACAGGCACATATATATACAATTACTTCTGGCCCCACCCATCTATCTATCCAGAGTTCAGGGGTGGTTAGATTTTAGTCACAAGTTAGACTTCAAACGGTAAATACAGGTTCACAGTTATAGGGTCACACCCAATACTTCAGTTGAGCTAGATGGAGGAGATTCGAGAGTTAATAAAACAGCGAGACGGTTACATCAGGAAAACTACAGCGAATTGAGAGCCCTTTGACTCGGATGACGTCTGTCACTCACAGAATTCGCTTTTTTACGTGAGTTTTTCCCGTAAAGAAGTGCGATATAAACATTTACATAGAGGCACATACATTGTTTCTGGCCCCACACTAGGATACCCTGTGTCGTGGGAACCAGAAACAGCGACGTCATAAACATGTTAACATCCAAGACCTGGCTTTAGAAATCTATCCATACTGAGAGACTGTACAAATGAAAAAACCGGCGAGTATTTATTTTTAAAGTAAGTAATATTTAATAACTCAATATTCTGTGAATATTTCAAGCGTCTACTGTTGCTTTTATCAATATCGAGCAAAAAAAATCATGTTTGTTGTATGGGAGCCCCCCTTTAATACTTGTTTTATTTTAGTTTAATTATTAAACGAATCGCTCGTAGCCCCGGCTGCCCGAGTGATCTTAAATGATCACGAAGGTTAAGCAACATAGGGTGCGTTCAGTGCATGGATGGGTGACCGTCTATGACTAACGCTAGTGGCATTTTTCCGAGCGGTTCCGTGCTTCGCAAGGCACGTTAAGCATTTGGTGCCGGCTGTCGTCGATAGACAGCGGAGTCTCAGGGTTCCGTTATACCCTTGGCTTCGGAACCCAAGGGTAAAACTTGACAGGCAGAATCTTAAGTATTTACTTGGAAAAATGTTCAATTCATAACCCGCCGGCATTAGTTATTAAAGGGTGGAGTGGGTGTCAAAAGTTTCACAGCAAATATTTATATCCCTCTGGCATCTTGAAGCAAGCAGTTTCATAGTTGCGAATCGATCGGGTGCTCGCGAACGTGGTTTCTTCTTCCGAAATTGGCACTTGTGAAATGTGGTGGGACACGAGCAGTAAAGCAAGATATCAATGATTCATATCAACATATCAAACGTGCTTCACAAGGCACGCTAAGCAGTTGGTGCCGGCTGCCGTCGATAGATGCGAGTCGTTAAGCCAAGTCAGAGTCCTTAGGGCGGCCTGAAAACTTCTGAAAGTAAGTAGTCTTACAAGCCTCCACCAATCCGGACTTGGCCCTCGTGGTGGAGTATGGCCTATACCTTCCTCAGGGAAGAGACCCGTGCCCCTCGGTGGGGACACAATGGGTTGGTGATGATTTCAAAATAAAGTCTATCCGTCCGTGTGTCTATCTATCACCAGACTGTATTGAGTACTAGTGATAGGTAGACAGTTGAAAATTTCACAGATTCTGATCTATTTCTGTTGCCGTTATAACAACAAATACTAGAAATTTATTTCAACGTTAACAATTTAGCATAGAATAGAAAAGCATTTATTTACATTCTGTTCTGTGTATTTATGAAAAAAAAGTAGTCCCATACTTACAACAAACGTTTTTTTTATCGTTTTTTGCTCGATATTAATAACCTGAACAGGTAGATGCTTGAAATATTCAAATGTTGTTTAAAGTCCGTTCGCTTAGATAGTGTCGGTACACACGAAGGCAATCTTGGTTTTAGTAAAAAACATTTTATTTCAATAATACAACTTAGACGGCAAAAATACTTACTAAATAAAAAAAAACATGGAACACAATACACCTAATGAAGCACAAAATAAAACACTACTCTTCATCACTCGAAGTATCCTCAGAATATTCATCTCCACCGGTATTTAGAATAGGTAGCTACCTGAGTGATGCAGGATCGTCTCGTTATTCGCCATTCTAAAGTCATTCTAAAATACTGATTGATTTACTTCTTTAATTGCGTGATCTACATAATAGTATGCGAGCCAAATTCACTGGCGTGTATGCGCCGCGTCAGCTTCCTTTAATTTCTTTTGTGAAAAACCGCCATGTGCCGAGGCGGTAAATATCAAAGTGACACTATGACAGCGAACAGACTTTAGATGGTACGGAACCCTTCGCGCGCAAATCCGATTCGTACTTGGCCGCTTCTTTTTTGCTATTTTGAAGTTGTCGCCATGGCAGAAGTTGTTCGAATTGTAAGCCCACCTCGCTAAAATAAAAAGAAGAAAGACTGACGAAGCAAACATATCGAGCGAATGTGAGTGGAAGGGCCGATAAGGGACGCCCCAGGCGGACATACTTCGACCAAATAGGGGATGTATAAGCAAAGGGCAAGATAAAAAGTATCCGAAAAAGACATGCGTGCATGCAACGACTAATGAATGTCGATGAAGCGAAAGTGGTTTGTCGAGATCGTGGCAGGTGGCAGTCCCTGGCCTCTGCCTACCCCTCTGGGATACAGGCGTGAGCTTATGTATGTATGTATATGTGTAAAAGGATGTTCTTGCGTACGTAGACCAAAAATCTGTTGACAGAACCTAGTTTCTTGTCCCGACGTGTCCCAAAGCGTTTCACGCTCGCGGATCGATCAAGCCTGTTGCATTCATCCCGACTGTCTATTGTGTGGTATTTCCAAGCCACGTCTTCAGAAGTTTCTATTTTCCAACCAGATATGCGCCTAACGCTTCATAGAAAAGAAGAGAGTGATTTAGTTGTTTTTCTGCAAAGATTTTCATCATCATCATCAGCTATCAGGCTCAACAGTTGTCCAAGAAAGATTGGAATGCTATGTGCTTACCCAGTGCCACTTCATCTGACCAATAGGCTATTTGACAGTGTGAAAAAAAAAGTATTATTTATACTTATTCGTATGTATTATAAGTCTTAAAAACGCTTTGAGGCATTTTAACTATACAAATACAATTATGATTTGTAAATAAACACAAAAACTTAAATAACAGGTATTTAAGTGTCGATGTACAAAAGCGGACTTATTGTAAAAGAAATATCTTCCAGCCAGCCCATTTTCGGACGTGAAAGGGGGATTTGTTACACCCTGTATAATTTTCCCGATTCCGTAGTGATCCTTCAAAAATATTCTTTGTTGTAGACAAGAACAACACAAGTAACATGGGTCCGAAAAATATTCCGTTAATGTTATGCTCCAATCCTACGAAAATAACACAAATTTCAGAGTTCGTCGTATACCTAATCTTAATCCCTTTGTAGTAAGTAAAATACCCAATTTCTAGACTACGTTACATCTACCTTGTTAGCTAAAACTGTTGTCTCAATTCCAAGCAAATACCAGTTTTCAAGGACAAGATTCCACTCTCGAACAAATCACCCGGGGAAGTCACTAAGCTGTTGGAAAGCAGAAACTTCTGAAAATTAGACAAGTTCAAGAATGAACGCTTCACTCATAACAACTCAATAAATCATTCACTAATAAGTATCTTATTGTATCTCCTTCACATTGACAGTTCATAAAATAGGTTATACGTAGAACTTTCCTCAAACCCACTGCATTATGAACAAAAATTCTTCAACCTCACTGCAGCCGTTTGTAGTTCTCTCGGTCGTCCAGGAGACAAAGATCGTATCGTAACGAACATACGTATAAGCAATAAACGTTTCTGCCGTCCAACATCTTAGGACTAATATGTTACTCGTTCATTTAATAATTACTTAGGTATTCCTTATAAATTGTTTTCTGGATCCACTTAGTTGATATGTTGTCTGAAGAGTCCGACCAGATTTCGACCAGAAACGTGACCTATGAACTCCTAGGAATAATAATAAGTCCGGCGCATTGTACGATTTTTCTTTAAGTAAGTGCAATAGAAGATTAAAGAAAATTTATAGTACCGCCAATTACCGATAGATGGTGCTGACGTCATGACATCATTGTACCTTATCTGTGGTGCCTGTCCTATTTTTTTACAAAAATGCACAATGCATGGGCTAGTCATGAGCAAAGACACAATTCACGTACGTAAGTAATAAACAAAGTAAAAATTCTTCGATAACTTTCAAGTTTCAACAGTTTCGAAGCAAAGTCTAGTTTAGATCACAGACTACAAAGAGATGTTTAGACTATCACAGATTAATAACGATTAAAACCACAGACAAGCTTGCCACTTGTCACGTTTGGGACCTAATAAACTCGGCAAAACGTGGGTCCAGTTCTAGAGACTGGTGCCTCTGCCTACCCCTTCGGGGATAACGGGCGTGAGTTTATTTATTTTTTATTTTTAAAACCACAGACCTAAAAACATGATAACATTTTGGTCTTCTTGCATCTATCATAGACGTCAATGGTCTAAAAAATCATGTCGCGTGACCCGACCGAGTGTCTGTCATTAAACTAGGCACTGGCTGAAAATCAGTGCTAAGGGTTAATACCCTCAGCACAATGCTGTGTCAGTTGCCTTCTACGGCAACTTAGACACACCACAGACTATATCCATGGTTTTGTCAATGAGGGCTTTTCAATTACAGCTGTCAGTTGAGTTCATTAAAAAAAACTAGATGGCGCTGCAAGAAGACCAAAATGTCATGGTCAAGTATAGATAAATGGATGATAGACCCCCTTGGTACGTGTTTGGATTGGTACGTGTGCGCGCGTACCTACCTATATTAAAAGCGGCAACGAAATGAAAGCGCCGCGTTCGTGCAGTTGACATTGTATTAAAATGCATTAACAGAATCTAGGCACAGCTAGACCAACAAGGCAGTCGTAATAGTTACTACGTAGATAAATAGATAGATAGAATATTCTTTATTGTACTCATAAATAACATTTCGGGGATAACATAACATTCCCCTCGGGGATAACGGGCGTGAGTAAATTTTTTTTTTATTTAAATAACATTTACAGATTTTTAAAAATCTAAGTACAATCGGCGGCTTTATTACTATAAGCAATTTCTTCCAGGCACCATAGACGCAGCCAAGAAAGAAATTAGAGACGTGTAGTCGTGCAACTGAGAAATTAAGAAATATTTTTTTAATTATATAAACTTACTTAAACCATACATAAATATTTCAATAAATAAACATACATACATAGTAATAATAAAAATTATATGTGGGAATGTAATTATATAGGAAATAACATAATATACCTACATAATATTAGATACCTAGATCAAATTCTGAATTATCTATGCAGTGGACAGGTAATATTCTTTCACCCTCCTTTTAAACACCGCAGGTTAGGTGTATAGTGTGAACAGGGAACGTTTGCTCTCCAGTTTCTCGGTAAGTTATTTACTTACCTCAACAATCGTTTTATATTTGTTTCCAACCAACCAGCCAGCATCTTAGGTTACGCAAGCACCATATTGTTTGTGAACTAGCACATGGCACAGAATTGAAAAAATACAGAGACCCCGATTCGACTAAACTCGAGATTCTAAACATCAGTTTCCTTCAACTGAGACCGGTGCGCGATGCACGCAGCAGGCAGCGCCAAAATGAACGTTGATGAAGCAAAGAGCTTTGTCAGGATTGTGTTAAGCGGCAGATAAGATAAAAGAAAGATGAAGATATCAATTCTTTGTCTTTCCGCACATTGCAAAAATATTGCACAAAAACACCTTAATGATTAGGATAACGGGCATTATTATTATTAACTTTATTCCGGACTCAACTACTTGACTTTCTGTCGGAAAGGAAGAGTTCGACCAGGGCCTCGATTCTGTTAGTGCATTGTAGTACAGTCGACAGCACGTCAATCTTCACATTTTAGTTGCAAAGTCGCCCGTAACGCAACGGAGTAGAGTGCATGGGTGTATACCATGATGTGCTGTCGACTGTACGATGACAGATACACGGCTGGTGTGACGCGTTTTTTCATACCATTGACACCTAGAAATATTGATAAACATGCTCGCGTTGACTTGAAGCGGCAATGAAGTTGTCATTGTACTATAATGCATTAGCAGAACTAGGCCCTGATTGCGGTCTGAAGCTTAATCATGGTGAGCAGAGTCGGAGCTAGCGTCGTCGGTTGCTCGTCTCTGACGAATATGTATCCTGCTTCCTTGAAAAGGTTATTACCTCTGATAATACGGTATTTGACAATATCAACAATAAATTATTTGAGATGCTCTCTAGAACCCAAAATTACAAAATGTTTCGGAAAAGGTATTCTTTTAATCATTTACTAGTTATTACAATTTTTAAATAGATGAAACATAAAAAGAGTGCTCTGAAATGTGACGTCAGAAGCAAGTATTTTCATACAAAATTCCGTTTTAAAAGTAACTCATTTGACATTCTGTCAAATACCCAATTTTATGTGGAATTCCTGGTGTAGGTACATACAATAAAGAATATTCTATCTATCTTTCTATCTACAGATTAAGCAATGCTCTGGTAAACACTGGTATTTATCTACCATTCCGGCACGCAGGTGTAAGTTTTTGTGTGTAATTTTGTCAAAATGTCAAAGTGGTTAACTTTTGCCAGTTTCAGTAGATTCTGAGTGGTACGAGTATAAAGATTCAACCCACCTGATTCATTCCTACTATCTACAAGGAGTGGTCCTTCTATTCCAAAACCCCTATTTCACAAAGCGAGCTGCGCCCCCGCCCCCAACCCCTGACTCCCTATCCCCGCCACCCTACTTTTTAACCGAATGCGAAAGCAAAGGAGGGTTATGGTTTTGGCGCGTACGTATGTTGTTTATATGTATATTTGTTCATACCTCAAGGAATCAGGTGCACCCCGTGCACCTGAAAACGAGCGCTGGTCGCTCTTGACTAGCCTCTTGCTAAGCTGCAGCCTTTTTCTATTTTAACACTTGTGTTCTGCACGGTGGTTTTTTGGTGCTTATGAGTACTATTATTTTTTGTGTTTTCGTTTCTCTTCATTTGTTTTATTTTTGTGATTTCTGTTACAGTAGAAATAAATGTTTGTCACTTTCTTTATGACCAGTGAGAGGCCGAACGACTGGACCAATTTCGACAAATTATTTGTGATGCGAAAGGCATCAACGAAAGTTACTGTTAGTGAAGAAAACACTTAGAAGCTTAAATAAATCAGCCTGTATTCGTCTATTGGTGAATTGGCCTCCCTCAAGAAGCGCCACTTTAGGCTCTAGGTTTTAGATATCATGCAGATATTATGTGAATGAAACTTAAAAGTTGCATTGAAGCTTTTCAAAATTATTTCATCCATGACCATTTTCTTTTTCTAACAATTAAGTTCGGAACTTGCTTTTACTTGAAAACAGAACTATTATTGAAAAGTATCAGGAGCTGTAGAGCTTAGGGGCATGCGCTAAGAACGCCCAATAATTTTTGATTTGCTGCAAAGTGATCTGCTACGGGAAGTTGGCAGATCATTTTGTCAGTTGCCGTTTTTCAGGTAAAATCGCCAGAACTATATCTAAAACTTGCTGCATGCGATGAGAACTCACGTTATTTTTGATTTGCTGTGAAATTATCTGCTACGGGAAGTTGGCAGATCGTTTTGTCAATTGCTGTTTTTCGGGTCAAATCGCCAGAACTGTGTCTAAAACTCGGCTGCATGTGATGAGAACTCATGTATTTTTGATTTGCTACGAAATTATAGTATAGGAAATTAGCACATCATTTCATTGACTTTTTACAAGGTCCATTCGCCAAAAGTATTTCTGAAAATTCAGCAACTTTGAACTGTAGAAATCATAACAATGGTTTTTAATTGTTCTTTCCAAGGTCATCACCGCAATTTATTACATTTTTTGCAGTCGGGTTTTTTCGCAATGATTTCCCCTCTGGTGGAACATGAAATGTGCAACAGAAACAGGCTGCATTTGTGCCCCGATGCAGTGAGAACACTGGTCGCCTTCCTTTTCTCCCTTTTGTACGCACGTTTGAGGTCACCAGTGGGTTCAGAAGCCTTTGGTAGACAGGGCTGCTCGTGAAATCTGTAGAAAGCTTCGTTATTAATTCCGCAGGGCATTACAGAAAGCCTCCATTTGTCTATCCAGTCAAACCAAATCAAATAAAAATAATTTTTCGCTGTAAAGAATTTGCATTTTGTTTGCTGAATGTCAGTGTACAATATTGTAATTGCCCGCTGCCTTTGTGTTCGTATCTGTACCTACTCTCATCATCAACCCATTATGTCCCCACCGAGGGGCACGGGTCTCTTCCCTGAGGAAGGTATAGGCCATACTGCACCACGGGGGCCAAGTCCGGATTGGTGGAGGCTTGTAAGACTAGTGGCTGGTCTTACTGTCAGAAGTTTTCAAGCCGCCCTAAGGCCTGTGACTCGGATTAATGACTGCCATCTATCGACGGAAGCCGGCACCAACTGCTTAACGTGCCTTGCGAAGCACGGAATGGCTCGGAAAAAGGCCACTAGCGTTAGACATAGACGTTCACGCATCCGTGCACTGAACGCGCCCTATGTTGCTTAACCTTCGTGATCATTTAAGATCACTCAGGCAGCCGGGGCTACGAGCGATTTTGCGTACCTACTCAACAAAGTTTAATTCTGTTATCAACCATCCCGATCTAATCCAATTCTTCACTGAACATTTTTTGCTAAATCGCTAAATGAAGCATAAAATATGGAAAGATTATTTATTGGCAAACAAAATTATGTTGTCGAAATTCGGGATTTGGGGATGAAACCTTCTTAAACTCGCAAAAGTTTTAGACAAATGGTGTTCAGAATCTCGAGTAGGATCAATGATCGGAGCTGTTACCACACAAAATAAAGGCGAAGAAGTTTCCTTTCATAATTCACTTTACTTCTTTGCATGTGAAGTTCACTCGCTAAAATCTTGTTAGATCTTGGGATAAAAACATTTTTCTGTATGACCTATTGCTGGGCTAAACCGAACACAGTTCAACCCCCCTGCAATCGGCTCGCTAGTATGTCGCACCCCTAGATGAAAACCCCACTAAGTCGAAATAATATGCGACTTTATTTAGCTATTTTTTCGACTTCCTGACCTTATACCGGACCGGACAATATAACTCCCAAAACGTCTCCTTCAAGTTAAAGGTATCGTTATGGGAGTTATCCTCGTAAGGCCCGAACTAGAAAAGAACAATTGATTTTGTGATCACTTGAAGACATTGGGCCTCACGAGGCTAAATTGTCCGGTCCGGTATAACGCCAGAAAGTCGAAAAAATAGCTAATAAATTGTCACATATTATTTCGACTTAGTGGGGTTTTCATCTAGGGGTGCGATGTGTTTTCTACGTATTTACATTATCAATGACCCATTTGAGTTACGCACTTGCTATGATGGACTTATCCTATGTTGACGCATAAAATTAAAACTGATTTATTAAATTAATCATGATGCTTGTATTTTGAACGTATCACACCATAACTATTGATGAGATCTACTAATGGGCCAATGTTCCATTAAGCATGCGAATGTCATAAATCACCCAGTGAAGCCTGGTCAGCTAGTGTGATTGGACCACACCCCACAAACCACGTGCCTTGTGGGAGGCCAAGCATGTCCTGGAGAGGGACGCCCTAAGAATGCATGAAATGCTAAAAGTATAATAATTTACAATTCCTTCATAAATCATTAATTAATCATTAAGTTATTAATTATCATTTATAACAATCTAATAAAGGCTTATAGTATTAGGTATTATGTATTAGTATTATGTAAGTTGTTAATTTAAAAATTTGCAAGCCATTTTCAACATCTTGCTGGTACCCGAATGGGCTGCAATGAGCATTGTTCTAATTTTTTGTAATAAACAAATGATATAAAAATTTTAAAGGTCAGTGAATATAATGCTAAACTATAAATTAATAATGTTAAATTCTTGTATTTTTGTGAATAAGTGTGTGAATGATTTGACCTTTTATAGCTCGTTTCACACGTCGTGAACGTAAGTACTTATTTTCAAATTAATTACGCCAAAATATTGACATCTTCGTAGTCCGTAAACTCAGAGTACATACCGCAGAGTACCTACATACTTCAAATGACACACAACGACTAGAGTCTGAAGTTGAAGACAGGATTCTTAACTTTATTCCGTATACACTTACTTGACTTTTTGTCGAAAGAGTCCGACCAGGATTCGCGGACAGGGACGGCTATAGCAGTCTATAACCTCTTGAGTCCTGACCTTGAAAATAACAATGGTTTCCAATTGTTATGGTGTGTACCTCGGGTCTTAAGAGGATAACAAT
This sequence comes from Yponomeuta plumbellus, assembly GCA_947310845.1. Taxonomy (NCBI): domain Eukaryota; kingdom Metazoa; phylum Arthropoda; class Insecta; order Lepidoptera; family Yponomeutidae; genus Yponomeuta; species Yponomeuta plumbellus. The sequence continues at coordinate 4,387,253 of OX371203.1, forward strand.
AGATCACATACGACTGTCCAGCAAAGTGTCGATCATGCTGAGCAGAGACGGAGCTCGCTTCGTCAGTTGCTCGACTCGGACTGAAGACAGGAGGTCGCCACTGGAACTCGGTGGTTATGGATACTTTTTATTTTTCCTTCGTATGTTCTTCTGAGGCACCTTTTAACGGCCCTTGTGCCCATATTCGCTCGATATGTGTCTTTCTTCGCTTTTACAATCTCTATACCTGACTACAGTACTGCCCTCGTAAGGAAGAACGCAGTAATAGCCATTACTGCCTTTTTTCTTTGGATGCAAAATTGGGCTCCCTGGTGGTATATCCATAGGTGAAAAAATTATGGTGGCTGTAGGTCTACTAGAAACCTGAAATTTCAGTAAGAAAATATGCAGTAATGTATGAAATCCTTCTAATCCTAAGAAATAAGAAATAAATGGCTATTTACTCAAAACTGCGTTTTTACGATTACCTACTGCGTTCTTCCTTACGGGCAGAGTACAAGCAAAGCTTTCCTTCAATTTTATTCTGATTATTACGTCAAACAGTCCACAATTTTCTGTCACATAATGACGACGATATAATTTTCACTTTCTTACATCTAATTCTGAGCAGTTTACTACACACAATAAAACAGTTTCATTCAAAACAGCACTCGGTGGGCAAAATACCGCTTTGATGAAATGAAAAATTCGAACTAGAATCTATAGACGAGTATTACCGAGCTGCGAGCGCTCGATCGCGTAAAAGAGGAACAGAAGAACCAATTTTCTATTGGTAAAAAATTGAAGCTTCTCAAGTAGATAAACATAAACATACAACCACATACATACATTGCTTCTGGCCCCACACTAGGATACCCTGTGTTGTGGGAACCAGAAACAGCGACATCACAAACATGTAAAAATCCAAGACCTGGGGTTTTTTTCTTTTTCGTCCCCAGCCGGAATTCGAACCCGAGATTAAACAAAATCCCATATATAACCGAAATTATATTTAGTTATACAGGGTGTTGATTTGTACAGTTTCGTCCGACTCAGGGGTGGTTATTACTTAATACTAAAGCAAAAATTTAATCATAAAAATTTTTTTTTTGTGAAATCCACCTAAAATGGACGGTTTTGCGGCGCCGCCGGCGGCGAGCGCGCAGATACACTCTCTCGCCTCGCCCCGCGAAACCCCCGCCGGACCCGTCAAGTGCAAGCTAAATTAGAAGCTAAGCCATATAACTTTATGATTTTTAGGTGATTTTCACTAAAAAAAATATTTTTTTATATATTCTTTGCTTCAGTATCATGTAAATAACCACCCCTGAGTCGGACGAAACTGTACAAATCAACACCCTGTATATGGGATTTTCTTTTGTGTTCCAGTCGCAGTGGGCTATCTGTGCTTTCCATTTCAGTGCCACTGTTTGGTGGTGTGCCAAAGCAAACTTATCATAGCTTTCAGTGGCCGTTGCCGCCAAGATTAATAAGAGTAGAGAAACATTTGTCTTGAAGACACTCCTGCGCCGTTTAAATGTAGCTGAGCGGTTTATTGCGTGCAGTTAGGCGAACATTTTTATTTTGTTTTATTTATAGGAAGAAAGAAGGAAAATGTATTTATTGACGCATGACACGTTAATAATAACCGATAGATAAAAATAAATATTTATATACAGGTACATACATACATTGCTTCTGGCCTCACACTAGGATACCCTGTGTCGTGGGATCCAGAAACAGCGACCTCACAAACTTGTAAACATCCAAGACCTAGATTTTTTTGTCCTCAACCAGGGCTCGAACCCAGAAGATAGATAAAACATTTATTGGCATTTGCATACATACATACATAAAAAGATGCGAAATTATGAAATAGGTTCAAAACCAAAAATACAGTAAGAAATAAAAATCGTCAAAGTGTGAGTCGGACTCCCAATAAAGGGAACTATATTAAGCCATTACAAACGTGCGAATTGAGTCATAAACATTTGTATCAGACCTCTCTCTCACACATATAGGAGGCATATCAGGCATATCGGAACTCTCGCTCGCACTTTTATGACTCGGCTCGCACGTTTGTAATGGCTCAAGTATAACTACACGCACTGCACTTTATAGTACTAAGTTTAAACATAAAACATAAACATCTATATACAGGCACATACATTGCTTCTGGCCCCACAATAGGATACCATGTATATCCTATTGTGGGGCCAGAACCAACATCATACATCGCTGTCACTGACTATGACTGTTTGAGTTTTGGAAGATAATAAAAAGTAACGACTAATGAATGGCAATGAAGCGAACGTGATCTTTCAGGATCATGGCAAGTGAGTGGCAGAGACCAGAGAGAATACCCATTCTAAGTGTACATTCCTAAGATCTCGTACAAGCGTGACCTTATGAATGTACATCTAGAATATTATTATATTATTTAAACCGGAGTACAAAGTCTTTTTTCATTGTAAAAATATCCCATGAGACGAAAACGACTGATATGTAGGTAGTATTTATAATAATAAAATAAACTCACGGCCGTTATCCCCAAGGGGGTAGGCAGAGGCACCAATCACTACAACTGGGCCCACGTTTTGCCGAGTTTATTGGGTCCCAAACGTGACAAGTGTGGCAAGCCTGTCGCCGTTATCCAGGCACAATTCAACAGCGAATGGTGTTGCTGTACAAACAAACAAATGTACGTAACTAAAAGTCATTGGTACATGCGTGGTTCGAACCCGGTCTGGGTTCGAACCACGCGTACGAACGTCATGATCGAGAAGCAAGGGTCAACTGCACTACGCCACCACCACAGGTAGTATTTATGAGTACAATAAATAATATTCTATCTATCTATCTCTGTATCTACAACGTGGAGTACATAGTGAATAAAACATAAACCGACAGAAAACATAAACATAAAGCGGAAGGGCAGTCCCCAGGCGTACGATCTGCCTGGCGGGAAATTTCCCTTTATAGTGGAGGACATGGCATTTTTCCGAGCGGTTCCGTGCTTCGCAAGGCACGTTAAGCAGTTGGTGCCGGCTGCCGTCGATAGATGGCAGTCGTTAAGCCACGTCAGAGGCCTTAGGGCGGCTTGAAAACTTCTGACAGTAAGACCAGCATTATTCAAGTTATAATTTTTTTTTTTTGTGCAATAAAATGTAACAACAACCAGCTACTACTCTCACAAGCCTCCATCAATCCGGACTTGGTCCCCGTGGTGGAGTATCTCCAATACGTTCCCCAGGGAAGTGACCCGTGCCCCTCGGTGGGGACATAATGGGTTGATGATTATGAAACATAAACATTTACATACAGGCACATACATTGCTTCAGGCTCCACACTAGGATACCCTGTCTCGTGGGAACCAGTAACGGCAACATCACAAACATCCAAGACCTGAGATATCGATTACTCACCTTTAAATCTGAACGTAAGGCATTAGGGAGTATAATAAGTGTAGAGGGTAAGGCAGGGTTGGGTATAGCGGGCAAGAGCATATTTTTTAAAAGCTTGAGGAGAGCCAAATAATTACCCCTACAAAATTACTTTAGTAGTAAAGCTGCTGTGTAAAGAGTTACAGTATAGAGTTATAACACGTAAGATTAACACCATTAGCGACTTACATTACGTACGAAAAGTACGAGACCACGGCTCACCGAAGATTGCCTACTTCAGTGAATGTTGCGAACATCCTTTTGGCACTACTCCAGTGGTTTACGATAAATTATACTAACCAGCCAGATAATATCGCACGGCCACTGTTGTTGCATTTTCCGCCCTAAATCGTGTGTAATAAAGGTGGTAGTGAAATGCAAAGGGCTGTGACCCTTGACTTGTGATAGGTAGGTATAATGGAATGGGTTAATATCCCGTTAAAAGTGGCGTGTTTTTATCATCTAACTTCAGGGAGGATAAAGGCCTTTGATCAGAGAAAATAACGGCTGATGTTCTTGACTGCCTCGTTGGGGGGTGTCATGTCAAATAAAATCCAAATTCAAACGTTTCTATTCGTAATAAAAAACAAAAAAAATGTTTTACGAACGTCAAAGTTGTTAGTTTCGCAAAAGGCTATTTGACAGTGTGAAAAAAACAGTATTAATTATACGTATTCGTATAAATTATGAGTCTTAAAACAGCTTTAGGGCATTGTGACTAAAAAAACAATTATTATTTGTAAAAAAACACAAGATAAAATTTGATAATTATGTATCTGCAGCCATTCTATCGAAAACGGCCTGGATTGGCTGATTCTATTATGACGTCACATGCCAGTAAAAATGGCGTCTGTCCTTTATTTTTTCTTACGTTCATTGGTTGGTTTGGTCATTGGCTGGCAAGTGACGTCATAATTCCTGTTCCTGTCCACTTTCTGAGGACTCCATGAACACCAACAAAAAATATGAGATGGCTTTCAGAAATCGGTCAATTAGCCCATTACGAGATTATATTCTATCTATACTATTGTACTGTTTTGAAAAGACTACGAGCTCCTTTTCAAATCCAGGAGTAATAATTTTCAAGTTTGAAAGTCTGTTAATTAGGTTAAAACTGTTTTGAAATGATGTTGTGTTTGATAACCATGCCACGCGTTCGATTCCCACTTGGGGCCGCCGCCGTACATTTGTACAAATAGTGCCAGTCTAGGTGTATTCGACAGCACAGGGTATCCTAGTTTGGGATCAGGACAAGTCATTTTGATTTGTGGAAGTTAACACTTCATTTGGGACTAGATTATGGACAGTGCTGAATATTCCTTGAAGTGATATTTTATGGTTTTGTATTTTTTCCTTTCCTTTCTTGACCTTTCCGTCTCATGTCAGTCGTGTCACTCATCTTTGTAATATTCTCGCTTTCACCTGTACTGTACTATTATATTTTTTCGTTTTCATCAGTTTCCTTTAAGAACCCTTCCTGTGGCGTACGCCCGCTGCGGGCAGGCGGCCATTGTTTAACTATTGTTATGCTAATTACCGCCATTAGAAGACATAAGGGCTTTTCAAAGTCATTAAAAAAATACAGTACCGCAAGTTCCCGATAGATGGTGCTGACGTCACATGATATGTCAAAATTGACATGAGATCACTGTACCTTCTCTGTGGTTTCTGTCACGTTGGTTGCTTGTTTCGTTGACGATTGTGTTCTGTGGTTTGGTTGTCGGTTTGCGTGGTGTAGCTGTTAGCTGTTGTTGTTTAAAATGCACAATGCACGGGCTAGCCATGAGTGAAGACACATTTACGTACGTATGTAATGAACAAAGTAAAAATACTTCAATGACTTTCAAGTTTTCCACTAAGGTTAAATAGAGTTTTACTCAAAGATACTCTAAGAGTATTTTTATAAGACCAGGGTGTTGTTACTATTAAGATAATATAAATGAATATAGGCAGATGGTTGTTCTTTCTACTATATTATCAAGATGTTCAAAAGTTCAGCGCAGAATTTATTCAGGTAAAAGGAGAAACAAAGAAATATGATTCGGGGAAATTGAGAAAATCAATCGGACGGACCGTACTGGCTAGAAAAAAAAGAAAAAAAAATTATAAACCATTCCAAATTCAAAGTTTACAGGCCATTCCCCTCTGACTCAACATTGGGCACTGTAATAAATTTACCGTACTGATGTACATCCACAAAGGCGTCCTCGGGGCACGGGCGTCAATTTTCTAACTCACTGGGCTGTGAGAGCAGATTGGAAGGCACCGACGTCGAAATGAATTATTTAATAAACAACTCGATTTGACGTACATATATGTATGTATAATACGGCTTTAGTGGCCAATAAGAAAATATTCATTTCTAAAAAAATTGGTCACGCTTAAAGTACAAAACTTATATTATGAGAAATGTGATAATGATAAATTGATAATTAACAATATAATATACCTTGTTTCGACCTGTTGGGCACCGTAATAGTGCCGTTACTTTTCTGATAAATAAAAGACTTGCACTGAACTCGCTGTTTACTAATACAAATAATAACAGAATCAAGTAGCTAAGTAGACACAAGGACACTAACTGACATCAATAGAAAAGTAAATAAACAAACTAAATTTAAAAAATGACAATATCAAAAGAACAAATCAATAAAAAAGAAAACAAAGTAATCTAAAAAAGGTCTGTCGCCAACACGACCTAAAGAATCTTATATCTGTGTAGCCATTTGTTATGTTGTATGTGTATTAGTAGTTAGTATTTTTTATACTAATATTTAAATACAATGAGGTGTGTTTCCACTTTATCTGCCCTACTCCACTCTCTTTTATAACATCCCAAAATTTTTAGGCTGGGTGGAAGAAACTTCTTTACAAATAAGTCCGCCTTTGCACGTAATTTTTATCACAAACATGTTACTTAAGTTATATAATATTTTTTTTATTGTACAATCATCATTATGTCTCCACCGAGGCGCACGGGTCTCTTCCCTGAGGAAGGTATAGGCCATACTCCACCACGGGGGCCTAGTCCGCTTTGATGAAGGCTTGTAAGACTAGTGGCTGGTCTGCTAAATCCTCTGACGTGGCTTAACGACTGCCATCTATCGCGGCAGCCGGCACCAACTGCTTAACGTGCCTCGCGAAGCACGGAACCGCTCGGAAAAATGCCAGTAGAGTTAGTCATAGAACGGTCACCCATCCACGCACAGAACGCGCCCTGCTTGCTTCGTGATCGTGCTTCGCACCCTTCGTGATCGTTTAAGATCGCTCAGGCAGCCGGGGCTACGATGAATTCTGTACAATAATTGGACGTAGTTTAGCAGAAACGTTCCAACCCACACAAAGTGACTTTTGAGATATTTGAGTTTTTAGGTATAAGCCGATCTACGCGCTCCATACATTTGGGTTGATTTCAATATGCCATAACTTTGCACATACTCATTGGATCGCTATCCGAGTCTTTGATTCTTAAAGTATAGAAGATAGTGATAATTTTGGTATATTTAACTCAAAAATGACCAAATTGTGGGTTGGAACGTTTCTGCTAAACTACGTCCAATTAGCGTAACAACAATAATTAAGAATTGGCATGCAAGCGGCATATTAATTCGTCCGGGGTTTAAACCTCTGTAGTACCTATTCTGTCTGTACATAGTCAAGAATTGAAATTGGAAATGGCGCACAGTGGACCGAAATTGAAGCTCCATAGACTTACCGCCGCTTCAAAATCAAGTATCTAATTTTGAAAAATAAAACATGCCAGCATGATCCTCTGCTAGAATGCAATATTTTATGTAGTGTAACTTTTTTTGTTAAACCTATTATTTACAGAGATATTGGAGATTTCTTAGGTTTTTTGTATGGAACTGAACCAGCTTCATTTTCGGTCCACCGTGTGGCGGTCCCTTCGAAGACAAAGTCTAGAGTCGGAGTTGTTTACTGTTTTCTTAGCGAAATCTGTTCAAACAATTTGCCGTCTAAATGCCTTGCTCTTTTCTTTCTTAAGAAAACTGAGGAATTTACATAAAAAAAAAAAAATTAAGGTTTATTTCAAAGAAAAATTATTTACATTACATGGCATGAACTTAACTTCTAATCTTAATATTTAAAGAATATCTTAATAATAATCTTAATATTTATTTATTATTACATTATATTTTTTGTTGTATAGAATTTATTTAGTTATTTCTATTTATAACGCGTCGATTTCAATGTACAATACACTGACAGGCTCTACCTATACCATATTCATTTGGGTTTAAGACAAAATGTAAACAACATTTCAGTACTCTTTAGACTATTTTCATTGTAAAAAAAAATTATTTCGCTTTTTACATCAAGAAATAAGTAAAATAGATTAGATAACATCTAATTTACTTTAAAAATTAGTGTAGAAACCGATATAACATTTTTTGACAATGAAAATAGTATAAAGAGTACTGAAATGTTGTTTACATTTTACATCCCAAGGGCTCCTCCTCGTACTCCTCTCACACGGATATTTTCTGTAAAGCCGTATAGAACGAATGTGGGTAAATTTTCTCCTCTCAACAGAGCAAAGCTGACTTATAATAATCTTCAGGCAACCTCGCCATTGTCAGCCGAACTAGACATCTTTGGAATGCCATTCTATCTATTTAGGGAAAATCTGATGAAATGTAAAATTTAAATGCCTTAGTGTTAAGTCCACTAATATCAATTAATTTCCTAGATAATAATATTGTAAATTTAAATTTAATTGAATTGTTAATTTAATCTATTGCTAACCTAATTCAATTTAGGTTCCTTAAAAGCAGCAATGTAATGTAAAACGTGATTAATTTTATTCCAAATTTTAATTCATACTGAAATATTATGTAATTTTAATCAACATTCGATATAATTTATTTAACTCGGACTTTAATTAACTATTTTATCTATTTTTATTATTACTAAACACACCATTTTGAAAGATGTGTACTCCTGTAAAGGTGTTTCACACTGAATTATACATAATTAGAATAAGTAGTTTTTAAATGAATTTTATTGTGAAAATACTGTTGGAGTGTCTAATAAATAATAATAATAAAGAGTACTGAGTACTAAGACCCAAATGAATATGGTATAGGCGAATCTACTCGAATTGTCGCCAATTCATAATTTTTCTTAACTATCTCTCACAGTTCTCAGCTCAATAGAAATATATTAAATATATCTTACAAGCCTCCACCAATCCGGTCTTGGCCCCCGTGGTGGATATGGTATACGTGGTATGGCCTATACCTTCCTCAGGAAAGAGACCCGTGCCCCTCGGTGGGGACATAATGGGTTGATGATGATGACAATAAAACAATGATTGTAGTAAATGATTCTGGAGTTAAGCCTGTATTACACCGGGGCAACACTGTGCGGCATTGCGGTATGCCACAAGGCTGCATGCTACAACGTGGCACATTGTGGCAAGAACCGTGTCTCATGGCAACACCTTGGGTCATGTGGCAAACTGTCGCAGATTCTTCTTCTTCTTCTGCTGCAACTTTGTAGCATGCGGCCTTGTGGCATGCTGCAATGCCGCACAGTGTTGCCCCGGTGTAATACAGGCTTTACAGTCGGCACCATTTTCGGGAACGGAATGTCTTCGCCCCGCTAGTGAAGCCGGTTGGAAATCTTGATTTGGGTTTTACCTTTCCTCTTTTCTCTTTCCGGATTCTCATTCGGGAGGTCGTCTGTTTGAATCCCGGCTCGTACATACCAATGACTTTGTTTTATAAGTTACGTACATTTGTGAAGTTTTAGTATACAGCTTCGTGCAATACCACTCGCAAACTTGAAGGAAAACATCGTGACGAAACCCTATTATTACCTTAGCGCTTGCTACGTATAATAGCCCAACTATGAGGGTGGGAATCGTAAAGAAATCTCAGGTCTAAATAGAACGTTACGTATTGGAGCGCAAAAATGCAAAAGGTCCATACAAAAGATGAATCGAAAATTCTTATAAAAACTTTGTGAAAAACGAAAAAGTCCAATATAATTTTGTTACTTCTTTCAACTTCGGAATCAGCTGTTGTCATCATAAATGATTAGGTACCCTAAAATTTCGTCCTAACCATGTTTTACCCCCGAACAGTTTCAAGAAAAAAATCACCGTAACGCTGAAAAAACATGAACTCATTTGGAATTGTAAATGCCCGTCCGCGAGAGACCAATTACTTTTTCCGTTACAAAGGGAATAATGTACGCCCGAGTTATTGCACGACCCAGTTGTGACCAGCCACAGTATTTACTGAGATAATATTATCTGAATATTCCTCAGACGGATGTCCCTTGAGTAGGCGCCTCACGAAGCGATATAAATCGAAATAAAAACATTGGTTTTAACTTACAAACGACTTGCTGAAACGCAAATGACCATGCTACTTATCTTATCTTATCTTATCTCTATCTCTAATATACAGTGTGGCCCTGGATAAAGTGCAATCCCGAAAGGGGATGAAACTAGACCATGAATCATTGACTAGAAAAATATTAAAAAAAATTATAAAAAATTATTGTAGGATTTATTGGTATTTTAAGATTTTCATGTTTCATTAAGGACTCTATGTACAAAAGTATTGATTTCTTCCAAAATAATGGGTCTATTTCTTTGAAATAAAAAAAAACAGTATGCCTAATACCTGGCGATGACCATGAAATAATAAATAGTCCGCAAAAAAGTAACTATCTTGGGCAAAAAAATGTATTTTTATGAAAAAAATGATTTTTTTAGACGTTTATTTTAAAAAACTTCAAATTACTAAAAAAATGTGCCCTATAACTATGTAATTTTATAGCTTACTTTTATTCTTTACCATTTTAGCTTCCAAATAAAAAAAAAGCAATGTTCTAACTAAAAAAACACGCTATCTACGAACTTTTAAAGTGGAGCCTAATCGTGTTACCGTGCAGGTAGAGACCGTTTTTTCCATTGTTTCCGTCCTACTCTGTGCCCTTCGGCAGTCGCAGTCCTTTTGTTCTACACTCAGGTAGAGGGAAGGCGAGGGGCGGGGAGGCAGGGGGTTCGAAACAGGACTTACACAGTCGCTCCGATATTCTCGCCGCTGCTACTACTGTTCTCGTTCTCGCATTGTGTTCTCGTTGATTTGTTATTAAGTTTTTGTTACATTGTTGACTGTTACGTTTTCTACTGTTCGTTACGTTTGGACTGTTCCTGTTCTGCTGTTAAGTGTTGACGAAATGCCGCGATTGACAGAGTTCTCACCTCGAGAAATAGCCGACATGCATTATTATTATGGCATGTCACATGGTCGCACAACAGTCGCTCGGACTGCATACATAAATGCTTTCCCGGGCAGACTCATACCCTCAGCTCTAAATTTTCAAGAGATTCATAGGAGGCTCTCCAACATTGGACTTGGTTTGGCACGAGATCGCCGTGAGCATCCAGCTGTCGTTATTGACAATGCGATAGAAGAGGCCATTTTAAACGATCTGTTTGCTGACCCTACAACAAGCATAAGACGATTAGCGTTGCGTCATGGCATATCGAAGACGTCTGTCTGGCGAATTTTGAAAAAGGAGGGATTGCATCCTTTCCATTACCAACGAGTACAACATTTACACGAAAATGTAGATAATCGTCCAAGATGCGTAATGTCGACGTGGATTCTAAGAAAAATTAGAGCTGACCCAAATTTTCCCAAACGCATTTTTTGGATGGACGAAGCGACATTTACCCGAGACGGCATTACAAACTGCAGAAATTTGCACCAGTGGTCTCACGAAAATCCACGATTGAAGCGGGCATCTACTTTTCAAGTAAAATTTTCAATAAACGTATGGGCAGTCTTAATCGACGACATTTTAATTGGTCCAGTCATTTTACCCAGAACCATAAATGCTGAACGTTTTTTAGAATTACTACAAAATTTACCCATGTTGATGGAAGATGTTCCCCTGGCTACGAGACGGCGTGGGCGTATGTATCTCCAAATGGATGGATGCCCTGCACATTATGGGCGGGAGGTGCGGCGATTTTTGAAGGAAAATTACCCGAACCGGTGGATTGGCCGAGGAGGGCCAGTAGGCTGGCCAGCGCGTTCACCTGATCTGACACCCCTAGATTATTTTTTATGGAGTGTCATGAAGCAAGGAGTATACAGCACGCCAATAAATACCGAGGCACACTTGCACGACCGAATAATTCAGTGCGCAAATGACATTAAAAATTATCCAGGAATGATTCGCAGAGCCACTAAGCAAATTAATATTCGTGCAGTAATGTGCTTGCAAAATCGAGGAGGCCATTTTGAACATTTAATGCATTAAATAAAAATGCAAAATTGTAAATTACGGATAATTTTATTAATAAAGTTATTGTGATTAAAGTCTGACTTTTATTACCTACTAAAATGTAAATAACTCCTAGCCATTTTTTTAGTTAGAACATTGTTTTTTTTTTATTTGGAAGCTAAAATGGTAAAGAATAAAAGTAAGCTATAAAATTACATAGTTATAGGGCACATTTTTTTAGTAATTTGAAGTTTTTTAAAATAAACGTCTAAAAAAATCATTTTTTTCATAAAAATACATTTTTTTACCCAAGATAGTTACTTTTTTGCAGACTATTTATTATTTCATGGTCATCGCCAGGTATTAGGCATACTGTTTTTTTTTATTTCAAAGAAATAGACCCATTATTTTGGAAGAAATCAATACTTTTGTACATAGAGTCCTTAATGAAACATGAAAATCTTAAAATACCAATAAATCCTACAATAATTTTTTATAATTTTTTTTAATATTTTTCTAGTCAATGATTCATGGTCTAGTTTCATCCCCTTTCGGGATTGCACTTTATCCAGGGCCACACTGTATAAAATTCTCGTGTGACAATGTTAGTGCGCATACTCCTCCGAAACGGCTTGACCGATTTTAATGAAATTTTATATGAATATTCGGTAGGTCCGAGAATAGGTTGTTATCTAATTTTCATAGCCCTGTCTGGCAAAACAACGTTTGCCGAGTCAGCTAGTTTTTTTATATATTATTGTGTTTTTCATAATTTATTTTCAAAAAATTGTCCGTTTTCAGAAATTAGTTTCGGTATTATTTAGTTTTATTCATTAAGTCTATTTTTAATATTTTTCAAAAAAAATTGTGTTTATGATGTCATCAGAGGATGATTTGATTTCTTTGTTTACTTAAGTACCAAAAAATAACAAATGTCATTTACCTATATTATTTGTTTTGTAAGTAAGGCAAAGGATATACACTCGTACTGTGTTTGGTGACGTCATAGAAAAGTCGTATAAGGTCAAGGCTTTTTATTGATTATCTTAAAAAATATAGACTTAAGTATTTACAACTCTGATAAATAGAAATTGTACTTAAAGAATGATTCTCGAAATGGTTTTGAGATTTCCGTTCATATTCAAAAATATAGCCTGGCCAAATAATTTGATCAATTTTAGATTTGAGAATTTACGAATAAAATAGAAATTAGGGCTTCATGAGCCCCTGTAAGCAATCTAGAAGGCTGCTTTTAGAGTCACCCTGACTGCGCGCTGACCGTCAGCGCTGATAGACAAAATGTATGGCTGGTCAGCGCTGAACGGTCGGTGTTTTTCTAAAACGCCCCTTAGGACGCAGTACATATTGGCCTGTCAGCGCGGGTTGTTAGGTGGGTGTCATGTTCGGCTTTATTCATAATCTGCTTTACTCATGTTTTGGATTTGTCATATTCTGGTTAGGTCATATTTATTCCCCTTTAGCCATATTCTGTTTTAGTCATCTTCTGATTTAGTTAAGTTCTTGTTTGGTCATGATTATAGTCGTGTTAGGCTCTAATTATATGCGTCCGCGCGACCGAGCGGCCCGGCCGCTACACCACGAAATTACAAGCAATTGTGTGTGACGATTTATTTAAATAGCGGCGCGGTCGCGCCTTCGAGCGGCGTGGTCGCGCGACCCGGCCGCTCGGACGAGTTTCAACGTGTTCACTTGTATCGGTGCATTTGAAGCGGACGGGACGCTCTTTCGTTGTTTGTGGGGGGAATGTGTGGAGAGCGGAGACGCTCGGGCCGCTTCATATAATTTAATATCATATAAAAAGCGACTCGGCCGCGGCCGCTGGAATCTGCGGCCAAACCGCTCGGTCGCGCGGACGCATATAATTAGAGCCTTAAGAGCGTGTCTCTTAAACCGGCCTAAACGTCCCACTGTAGAGCGCAGGTCTTCTCTCAGAGAGAGAGAGAGATTATGGGCTTATCATCACGCGTGCCCACCGGGATTGGCAATTCCTAGTAGGTATGTGAACACCTCGGAAACTCAGGTTTTCTCACGATGTTTTCCTTCACATAGCGATTGCTATTGCTACTGAAACTTCACAAATGTACGTAACTTACAAAACAACTAAGTGATTGATTGGTACATGCCGAGATTTGAATCCACGTCCTCCCGAATGGAAACCCGACGTTCTACCGCACCGCTACCACCGCCTGACTTATTATAAGTGTTATAAGTTTACAATGTTATAATGATATCGTGTACACAATGAGAACCGTTCACGAGAATCGTTCACCGACATATTTTTCAACGCAGTTAAACTCCCACAATTAATCCTCATAGCCTGGTACTTAAATGATAAGAAAATATTTCAATTGTATCCTTACCCGACGGTTGAAGAAAAACAAGACACAAAAGGGTCAGCGGTGACAAAGGGAAGGTCACTTCCACGTAATTAAGAGAGCGCTTTCATCTGGCATCGTATGCCCTCGCAGTAATGTTTAATGTTTGTTGAAAGATTAAGGCGACACTATAATAATACATACTTTGAATGTCCCACCGCAGAGCAAATATTTGAGGGACGTAATATAATGACGGAATACATGAGAAAAAACGTAGCCCTGGCCGCCTGAGTGATCTTAAACGATCACGAAGGTTAAGCAACATAGGGTGCGTTCAGTGCATGGATGTGTGACCGTTCTATGACTAACGCTAGTGGCAATTTTCCGAGCGGTGCCGTGCTTCGCAAGGCACACGAAGCAGTTGGTCCCGGCTGCCGTCGATAGATGGCAGTCGTTAAGCCAAGTCAGAGGCCTTAGGGCGGCTTGAAAACTTAGTGAGACCAGCCACTAGTCTTGCAAGCCTCCACCAATCCGGACTTGGCCCCCGTGGTGGAGTATGGTAGGCCTTCCTCGTGGAAGAGACCCTCGGTGGGGATATAGTGGGTTGATGATGAAATAACAATAAATTCATAACTCTCACACAAAAAAAATATGTCCTGGTCCCAAAATACCTTAGAACGCGGTGAGAATCTTTGTAGAATTAGAATCTTAGTACAATCTCGTGCGCAATTAATTAATGGAGGTAATTCAATAGATAGATAGATAGATAGAATATTCTTTATCGACTCTTTACTCATTCTATTCTTCTCTTCAATATAATAATACTACATTGTACGAACACACATGATTGATAATTAATGTTTGCAATGTTTTTCTGTGATAACACTATGTAGCATATTTTAGGTAATAAGCATTGAAAAAAGCGACTAGTGTTACTGATTGTTATTTTTATTTGTAGTGTATTTATTCAAAATAGGTGGTTAAATATTGTAAGGTTATCTTCACTAACAAATTGGGCTCCCTGTAATGTTAGTTGGAAGAGGAAAATGAAATAAAATAAAAAAATTATGCTAGTCTTGTTCTTGCGCGTACCCAAAAATCCCATTTCTCGTCTCTATTCGAGGTAGCAATGATAGTGAGGTAATTTCCGGGACGAATTGCCGCGCTAATTCTCGGCCGACTGGGGGTAACTAACGAGATAATCGATCGACTCGCCATTCTGGTCCACGGCTCTATTGGAAGTACCTAATCCGTCGAGTGCGCGCACTAGGGATGTGCCGAGTGGAATAATCGAGTGGCGACGACGATTCTACTATTCTTCTGTTTGAAAGAAAGAAAGAACAGAAAGAAAAAATGTTTATTATTCTAACAAGACACATCACAGGAACAAATAAAACAGATAAGTAACATTATATAAGTAGGGCACGTTACGCATCCTTATATTTGGAAGTTGAAGACTCATTGGAATAATATTTCATTATTTTATTTTTCCTTTTATTGACTTTTCTGTCTCCTGATCTTTATAATATTCTTGTTGGCACCAACTCATCACCCGTTTGTTCTGCTATTTTACTAGTATATTTTTACCCGATGATAGGTGAACTGCTGTAGGCGCTCTATTTGCTCAATGCCTAGCATTGATTGTAGAGAATTCTACAGCACGAACATTGAAAAAAATCTTCTTGGCAGTACAGAACAATTGTACATTTTTGCAAAAAACTGCAGACCAGCACTAGCGCTCGACGCCCCATCCAATTTCGCCGATATCCGATTTGCAGGAAATTCCGCTGTCCAATCAAGATGGCTAGTGACTGACTGTCGCCGATTTTTTTCAGGCGTCGACGTAGTTTATTTTTTGTCATTTACGATTTAAGGCTCTGCGTCAATGTCTTTCAGGCTTTTTTTAACTTTGTAGCCAAACTGAGTATGCTATCTTCGTAAAATATCTATTCGATACACAAAAACGGTACTATTTTTATTAAACTAACCGTGTATACTAAATATACGCTCTATCGCTCGTAGCCTGGGCTGCCTGAGTGATCTTAAACGATCACGAAGGTTAAGCAACATACGGCGCGTCCAGTCCATGGATGGGTCACCGTCTATGACTAACGCTAGTGGCATTTTTTCCGAGCGATTCCGTGCTTCGCAAGGCACGTTAAGCAGTTGGTGCCGGCTGCCGTCGGTAGATGGCAGTCGTTAAGCCAAGTTAGAGGCCTTAGGGCGGCTTGAAAACTTCTGACAGTAAGACCAGCCACTAGTCTTAAAAAAAGCCTCCACCAATCCGGACTTGGCCCCCGTGGTGGAGTATGGCCTATACCTTCCTCAGGGAAGAGACTCGTGCCCCTCGGCGGGGACATAATGGGTTGATGAAGTAACTAAATATACCCCTGGTTTCTGAAACACCAACAATCTGTTTACAGTAGATTAACTTACTGTTAGCGTTCCAGAAACAGGGGGTTACAGAGTTTTTTTATTATTTGAAAAAAATCATTACGCCTTTGTATGGAAATATATGTTTAGTAAATGTTTGGTATTGATTGTCCAGGGTTTTTTTTAGTTGACTACAGCAATTGCCCTCTTAGCGATTAAATCGTAATTTTGTACAGCAAGCATACATACATTATATTAGATGTTCAAGATTTTGTAAGTCTCTATACGGTAAAAAGAACGGGCTCAGCTCTGCTTATTGCTTTGTCTGATTTAGTACGTTCAAAACGTACGATCTGACTGTATTCGTTACATTCGAAACGTACATTTTGACTGTATTCGTTACGTTCCAAACGTACGTTCTGACTGTATTCGTTACGTTCCAAACGTACATCTGACTGTATTCCTTACGTTCAAAACGTACATTCTGACTGTGTTCGTTACGTTCAAACGTACGTTCTGACTGTATTCCTTACGTTCGAAACGTACATTCGGACTGTGTTCGTTACGTTCAAAACGTACGTTCTGACTGTATTCGTTACGTTCCAAACGTACATCTGACTGTATTCCTTACGTTCAAAACGTACATTCTGACTGTGTTCGTTACGTTCAAACGTACGTTCTGACTGTATTCCTTACGTTCGAAACGTACATTCGGACTGTGTTCGTTACGTTCAAAACGTACGTTCTGACTGTATTCGTTACGTTCCAAACGTACATCTGACTGTATTCCTTACGTTCAAAACGTACATTCTGACTGTGTTCGTTACGTTCAAACGTACGTTCTGACTGTATTCATTACGTTCGAAACGTACATTCTGACTGTGTTCGTTACGTTCAAACGTACGTTCTAACTGTATTACTTACGTTCGAAACGTACATTCTGACTATGTTCGTTACGTTCAAACGTACGTTCTGACTGTATTACTACGTTCGAAACGTACATTCTGACTATGTTCGTTACGTTCAAACGTACGTTCTGACTGTATTCCTTACGTTCGAAACGTACATTCTGACTGTGTTCGTTACGTTCAAACGTACGTTCTGACTGTATTCCTTACGTTCGAAACGTACATTCTGACTGTATTCGACATACACTTCTGTCCGCAGTCAACAACGCTGATTTTTATTAGAGCCTGCAATAGTTAGGCTGAACTAGACTGCATCACATGGAACCAGTAATGAAGTATTCAATGCCGTATTAGGGACGCACTGGGAGATGCGAAATTGAATTGCAAGTAGCTTTGCGCTCGCTCTATTATTACTAAATGCAATCCGGGCTTCTCCCGACTGACGCTTCTGTTCCTCCTCAGAAAGAAGAGGAGAATCTAATATATAAAATTCTCGTTTCACAGTATTAGTGCGTATACTCCTCCGAAACGGCTAGACTGATTTTTATGAAATTTTATGTGTATATTCGGTAGGTCTTAGGTGATAAGGTTGGTCCACCCCATTTTTTAAATTATATTTCCCCCTACAAATAATTTGTATGGGGAAACAAAGTTTCATTTATGTAATTACTAGCTGACGGGCAAACGTTGTATTTTTTTTTCACTTAGGGTAATGAAACCTATTCTCAAACCTACCGAATATACATAAAAATTTCATCAAAATCGGTCAATCCGTTTCGGAGGAGTATGCCCACTAACACACCCTTCGGTGGGGTACGTTTTATGATGAATTTATTTCATAATTAATCTGCAGCTATACCACACAGGGGTCAGGAGGTTGCATCGGATAGGAGCGCTCATATTATGCCGCTAGTTGTGCGCTCGTGTGCCTGACAAACTTGGATTGAGTTACGAATTTGAGTAACGTACAGCTCTCCTTTGTAATGACATCGGTTTCAGTCCAATATGGCATTGACTTTGATAGGCCTGATGTGATGAAAACTTCATCGCAAGGTGATACGGGCTTTGTTGGAAAATTTATGGTTTTTACATACATACTTACAGACATAAGCTCACGCCTGTATCCCAGAGGGGTAGACAGAGACCATAGACTGCCACGATCCGGACAAATCACTTTCGCGTCATCGACATTCATTAGCCGTTGCACGCCGGTTTCCGGTACTTTTTATCTCGCCCTTTGCTAACACAGCCCATTGGGTCGACGACCTCTGTGGCGTAGTGGTTAGCGCATCTGCTTACCATGCGAGAGGTCCCGGGTTCGATCCCCGGCTGGGGAGAAAAAAAAACTCCAGGTCTTGGATGTTTACATGTTTGTGACGTCGCTGTTTCTGGTTCCCACGACACAGGGTATCCTACTGTGGGGCCAGAAGCAATGTATGTGCCTGTATGTAAATGTTTATGTTTATGTTATGTTTATGTTTATGTATATCCGCCTGGGGCGTCCCTTACTGGCCCTTCCGCTCACATTCGCTCGATATATTTGCTTGGTCCGTTCATCTTCCTTCATCCTATCCACATGTCCAAACCAAAGCAACATTCCTTCCTCAATTCTAAGGTTAAGGTTTTTTAATACTTAACTTTTCCATAGAGACGGGGTCCGTGCCTTTTTTTACTATTTTAATTTGTTTTCCCTTTAGAAATGGTTTAGTAAGGTTAAGATTAGGTTATAAGGTTTTTACTTATTGGTGTAATGGATACCTCAACATACTAATTTAACCTGTGGATTTTTTAACAATAACAATGATTTTTAATTGTTCTTTTTCCTTTAAGCTTTGCTTGGTACTTTTTTTGTAATATAAAATATGTAATATAAAATTAAAATAATCCTTTTTCAACAAAAAAAGAACTTGGAAAAAAAACATCATGAAACCGGGTCTCTTGAAATCGGCCCGAAACGGGTCGCCCGTTTTCCCGTCAGAACTATCCCAACCTTGCAGATAGACGCGAAATTTACCTCTGTATGTTATCATAGCAAATTTCAATTTGCTTAAAACACGAATAAAACAACATTTTCTAAAAATGTAACCTATTTAGATCAATTAAACGCCCCCGAAAGCATCTGCCTACAAAATTTCGTGAAAATCGTTGGAGCCGTTTCCGAGATTCTGATTATATATAAATATATATACAAGAATTGCTCGTTTAAAGAGATTAGATAAATGTAACTGATTAATATATGAAAAACGCTTAATACTTAAACCTTATTTAGGTCAGAACTCACTTAGGTCGTCGTACTCAGCATCAATGGGTGTCCTGATATCTCTAGCGTTTGTTTATTTGGAGTAATAATCATCATCATCAGTTAGCTTTTTAAATTTCCTCGCAGGCGCCTGTGGTAACCCTGTCCCCCCTTTCTTCCAGTAAGGGTTTAGCTCTCTACTACTTGTAGCAGGATTGTAAGAATCTATATATTCTTCTTTTCTTTTACCTCTCTTTTGGGTTTTAAGTCATCTTTGGTGTACATTTTGAGCATACCAGTCATGGAAATCGAATCTTATATTAGATTTTCTAAAATTAATAATGACCTTTCTGTTGTTTCAGGGGCTTCGGGAAGCAAGGCTTTCAGTGTCAAGGTGAGTGCTGTCACGGCTAATTTGTTACAACACGCGGTGGTAGCGGAGGGGTAAAACGCCGGCTTCTCATTCTGGAGGTCGTGTGTTCGAATCCCTGCATGTGCTAATGGCTTTGTCTTTTAAATTACGTACATTTGTGAAGTTATGGTAGCGAGAGGTCCCGGGTTCGAATCCCTGCTGGGGACAAAAAAAAGAAACCCAGGTCTTGGATGTTTACATGTTTGTGACGTCGCTGTTTCTGGTTCCCACGATACAGGGTATCCTAGTGTGGGGCCAGAAGCAATGTATGTGGCTGTATGTAAATGTAATGTTATGTAAGGGACGTCCCAAATAGCTGTGGGCTGTGGGCAAGATAAAAACTGTCCGAAACTGCGTTCGTGCATGCAACAACTGATAAATATTGACGAAGCGAAATAGATTAGTGAGGATCGGGGCAAGTGGCAGACGCTGCACGCGGTCTCTGTCTACCTCTTCGGCCCTTCGGGATTCAGAGAAGTACCGACTGGAAAAAGTCTGTTTTCTCTTCCAGTATGCAGTTTCGTGGTCCACAAGCGGTGTCACGAGTACGTCACCTTCACGTGCCCCGGCGCAGACAAGGGGGCGGATTCAGACGTAAGTGTCCACTTTATTTACATATTATTTATTCTTAAATAAACGAAAAACGAATAAACGGGTCTGGGTTCGAACCACGCATGTACCAATGACTTTTAGTTACGTACATTTGTTTGTACAGCAACACCATTCGCTGATAAATTGTGCCCGGATAACGGCGACAGGCTTTCCACTTGTCACGTTTGGGACCTAATAAACTCGGCAAAACGTGGGTCCAGTTCTAGAGACTGGTGCCTCTGCCTACCCCTTCGGGGATAACGGGCGTGAGTTTATTATTATTATTATTATTATTTATTTATTCTTAATGACTTGCGATGCTGTCCACGTTTCCTTTATAAATCCCCGCGTTATGGACTTTTTGTCCACAATTTCCCACTGAGTGCTTAGACGCTATGCGAGCGACGCGGGTTTGAATCCCGTTTCGGTCCGGAGTCTCTCCTTATCATGTCAAGTGTGCTATCCGCTTTATCTTAACGTCACTCTGGAAACAACCGTGGGTCTATAGACGTAAGAGCGTTATCACATTGGCATGACAGTAACAATCTGAGGGTGTGTTCATACCAAAGCAAACTGAGGTGTTCCCGAATCTTAGAAAAATGTCATTCGCTAATGGAAATTATAATTCGGTGATAGATATTCGTACTTGGAATCGCACGTAGCCCCGGCTGCCTGAGTGATCTTAAACGATCACGAAGGTTAAGGAACATTGGGGGCGTTCAGTGCATGGATGGGTCTATGACTAATGCTAGTGGCACTTGACTTTTCCGAGCGGTTTGATACACCGTATGTTGATATAGCAAAATGTCATGTTTAAAATATTGATACCTATACCTGTTGTAATTCATATCAAAAACTTAGATACAGCAAAATTCACATTACATTTAATATTGATTAAATTGAAATTTTATTAAATTGATACATTCTAGTTGAAAACAATGATTTATTTATTGTTCATTGTTACTTATAATGATTTATAAAGAATTTTACAGAACATTCGCAGTGTTTAGCGGTCTTTGTTGACTTTTGTTAAAATATGCTGCATTAGAACCGCTCCTGTAAATTGAATAAGTTTGGTTGTAAATAAAATTAAAAAGAATTACCAATAAGAAACGCGACCGCAATCAACCTTTTCCAATATGATTAGACTATAAATTAGAGCAGTCTAATGCTGCATAGAATCGCTCGTAGCCCCGGCCGCCTGAGTGATCTTAAACGATCACGAAGGTTAAGCAACATAGGGCGTGTACAGTGCATAGATGGGTAACCGTTCTATGACTAACGCTAGTGGCATTTTTCCGAGCGGTTCCGTGCATCACAGGCACGTCGATAGATGGCAGTCGTTAAGCCAAGTCAGAGGCCTTAGGCTTGAAAACTTCTCACAGTAAGACCAGCCACTAGTCTTACAAGCCTCCACCAATCCGGACTAGGCCCCCGTGGTGGAGTATGGCCTATAACTTCCTCAGGGAAGAGACTCGTGCCCCTCGGTGGGGACATAATGGGTTGATGCGATCTGTATAAAAAGATGCGATTTTTTTTCTTCGGTGGCACTAGTCTTACTCAGTGGATCCCTATAACTCAGTATGAACACAACCTTTAAGAAAGCAAATACAAACAGAAGATGTTACGAGTGCTTGCATGCAACTGAAAAGGTCGCGAGACGGTATCTTATTTACGATGTTCTGGAAATAAACAGAGAAATGTAAATTCAAATAGCAAAAAAATGCAATACAACGAATTTCATGTTGCTGAGAAAGTCAATATTGCTTTTGTAAAGAGCACAACATGATATTTGAGTGTATTGATTTAACTGCAAATTCAAATAGTTCTCTTTATTGAATGTTACGACGTTGAATGTTTTTGTGTTTATTGTGTTTATTCCAGAATCTTAATGAGGTATTTATTTCAGTCTAACCAAAGTACTTTTCAGGTTTCGTATTTTAATATACTTACAGGTTTATTTATTCACTTTATTTATGCTTTGCGGTTGTAAATATTTCAAGCAACAGCTAAAGTATGGTCCAACTCAGTGTGATTTGGGTCGTGGTAAGCTAACAAATGGCGACTTTTTTTTTTGAATGATTTTCTTGAATTTGAGTTGGATCTTTCACTTTGTCGAAAAACTACTTGCAAATCGTTCTAATTCACATTATATTCTTTTCTTCTAATATATAAAATTCTCGTGTCACCATTCACCGTGTTAGTGCGCACACTCCTCCGAAACGGCATGCCCGAATTTGATGAAATTCTATAAGTATGATCGGTAGGTCTGAGAACGGGTTGTTGTCTATTTTTTACAGTCCTAAGTTAAAAAAATAAATATGGCGTAACAACGTTTGCCGGGGCAGTTAGTATACTATAATAATAATATAGTCTGTACTACACGTCCCACTGTAGAGCAGAGCCTTTCTCTCAGAGAGAGAGTATTTTCTCAATCAACACGACGACCTTTGACGACCTCTGTGGCGTAACGGTTAGCGCATCTGCTTGCCATGCGAGAGGTCCCGGGTTCGATCCCCGGCTGGGAGAAAAAAAACTCCAGAGTGCGTATACTGAGTTTTGTCATTCACTTTCGATAGCGAGAGCGTTTGCGATTTGCATAGGAGTGACAAAGCGCGCCATCTAGTTGTCTCTTTGTCACTCCTATGCGAATCGCAAACGCTCTCACTATCGAGAGTGAATGAAAAAACTCAGTATACGCACTCAGGTCTTACATGTTTACATGTTTGTGACGTCGCTGTTTCTGGTTCTTACGACACAGGGTATCCTAGTGTGGGGCCAGAAGCAATGTATGTGCCTGTATGTTTATGTTTATGTTTAAAACGGGTGCCACGGGTGTCCGTCGCGGATTTGCAATTTCGAGCAGTGAGGGATGAGAACACCTCAGGAACAAAGATTTCCTCACGATATTTTCCTTACTTACCATTACTGACCAGTATTAAATTGCTACTACACATTCACAAATTTAAGCAAATCGAGCCGGGGTCATGAATATATACAAGCTGTATTTTCTAAAAGTCCCCCGGCTCGATTCGAACCCACGGCCTGGGCCTCGATGCTGTTCGTGCATTATAGTACGATGACAGATGCATGGTCGAGTCACGTGACTAGTTTTTTCATACCATTAACGCCTAAAAGGTTTGATACGTGTGCGCGCGTCGACTTAAAGCGACAATGAAACTAAATCGCCATTGTCATGCCATTGTCATTAAACTTTCAATTGAATCGCTCGTAGCCTGGGCTGCCTGAGTGATCTTGAACGATCACTAAGGTTAAGCAACATACGGCGCGTTCAGTCCATGGATGGGTCACCGCTAACGCTAGTGGCATTTTTTCCGAGCGATTCCGTGCATCGCAAGGTACGTTAAGCAGTTGGTGCCGGCTGCCGTCGATAGATGGCAGTCGTTAAGCCAAGTCGGAGGCCTTTAGGGGCGGCTTGAAAACTTCTGACAGTAAGACTAGCCACTAGTCTTACAAGCCTCCACCAATCCGGACTTGGCCCCCGTGGTGGAGTATGGCCTATACCTTCCTCAGGGAAGAGACCCGTGCCCCTCGGTGGGGACATAATGGGTTGATGATGATGATGTCATTTAAAGCATTGTTTAACAGAATCTAGATCCTGATTGTGAGACAAGTATTCTAACAACCGCGCTACCATCGCTCACAGTATATACAAGAAGATGAAGAATAATATTTATTGTACCAACAAGACACATCATAAAATAAACACAAAGGTACATAAGTACCTATTTAATAGAGTTAGTTTAGAGTAACATGTATTGGTACAAATTGGGTATTCAATATCCATTACAGTTTAAGGGTATATTAACCACATATTGACAGTAACACTAGTCGTTTATAAGTCACGAACACACGAATGCATCCAATCATATTAGGACGCGAATTTCGTTGGACTGCGAGGGTGACCACACATTTCCGTATTTGGGAACTATAAGCATAAATTTATTGATCACGCTGACATTTCAGCCGTAGTTTATATTCAAAAGAACTTTGCGTCCTTGGTGGTTGTCGTAGCCTTGCTAAACCCTTACCTACTAAATACAGTACATTGTTAACATTAGCTCGGATACACTAGCTTAATTTAAAAAACAGTATCTTCATGTTCCTATTGTATTTAGGTTTACTGCACTTTAACAGTATGACAGCACATCATCAACCTTTATATTGGCTCTGTAACATTGCTACGCAAAATTAAATGTTATTGAGCTGCCAACTGCAACTCAACCATAGTAAGGACTACGCGCGTCAAGTTCAGCTGCTACTTGGACGTTTTTAGTCATTGCGTTATTCCGGATTAATCCATTCGTATCACCTTAGACAGCTACGCCCTCACCGCCTTACCGAAGTGTTTTATTTTTACGATAATTTTATTAATAAAGACCCAATTCAGTACCACTTCGTGGTCACCCGAGCCTATAAAGTAATTGCGTGTCTAGCAGAGGTCGCGTGCTTAAAACCACTCCATTATGGCATGTTCAGTGCGATCAACAAGTACCCAACACATGATTGTGGCTCTACATGACTAAAATGACACTTCCTCGGCGTGTTTCCACGAGGGCACCACTTTATTAAGAACTTCCACACAATAATTGCTTTCACATAACACACATCTCTTGTTCTGGTTCCCAAACAGGGGCCTGTGCCAGTAACCAATTAAAGGCCACTTGTACAAATGTAGCCTCCCAGTGGGAATCGAATCTACGACCTCCCGCATGGTCGTCAGACGTGATAGCGTTAGACCAACGGGACAGTCACGCGTGGGCACACCACCACAGAATACATGATAGTACAGGTACAGAAGATTCACTCCGCAAAATCAATTAAAGAAAAAGGGACTCTAGCAGCGATACAATTAGGTGCAATTCAGATCGCACGGAGCTAAAAGGGCTACGTTATATTCAACTACATGTTGCCTCTCTTTCTACCGCGTAGCTCTTACCTCTTCTGGCGCCTGAATTCCTACCTATTTTCCACTCCAGAGTGGTCGCCGCATGTACTTACGCGTCCGATACCGACACGCGTAGTGAAACAGGCCTTACACCACGCCTGGTGATTATCCCCTACTTTCTCTCTCTAGTCTCTCTTAGAGAAGGTCCATGTCATACAGTGGGTCGTATATAAGTTGTCACTATGTACTATTAAAATGAGAAAATTACTTTGCTAAATTCCGCTAATATCCCACAAGCACCATGCGGTTAGATAATGCACCGCCCTCCCTCCCACTTTTTCAAGCAGAAGCAAGACACGAACACACCACCACCGACAACAATACTTGTGTAAGACAATGCGCGACGCGTTTCGCCTCTAACACGAGGCATCCTCAGGCTCATAAGCACAAATGACCGTCACCCTAAAAACACTCGGTATTTATAGGCTAGGCCGCCCCGCCCCCGATAACGTTCTCTAACCGTCAAACCGGTGACCGTTAAACCGTCAACCGCCTAACGGTTATTATTGTTTTGCGCAAAAATAGCGATTAATGGATTTATTATTACTATTATGGATGTCCGCAAAGTAACGCCTGATTCTATACAATACTATGTATTATTATTAAAATAAAAGAGGTTTTTAGTAATCCATGGCCTTGCAGACTTTTGAACCGGAATATTCGCAAGGTATGCGAGAGGCGCGGATTCGCTCTCTTCGACCTCATTTTGTTCCCTACAAGTGAAGTTTTCTCACCTAAGTACTCGATAATGATAAAAAGAAATTCCTTTATTCGTTAAACAGTGTATCAAATTACAAAAAAAAAATTGCGTCTGAAATCTGTACTAAGCCGAACTGTCTTACGGTAGCCCCGCTCCTCCTCTGATTTTCTTTTACAGATGCAATTTGACGACAAAGATTTTACTTTGACATTGACTATATAATTTTTTTGTGAGTTTGTAAATTGCAATAAATTTATTGTCATTTTTATAATATTGACATGTAATTTTTGATTTTTAATTGTTATTATCTTTATTTCGGAATTTAAATTAATAATATATTTTTTCCTGTAGTCTTATGAAATGTTGTCAAATCTCTTTGCAAGTAGTTTATCGACAAAGAAAAACATACATGCATACTTTTTTCATGAAAGAAGACATAAAAATAAAATAGAAATAATAACCTAAGTACTTACTAGCAATGTGCGCCGACGCGATTTTCTTCGTCACTTACTCGACGCCGACCTTCTGCGACCACTGCGGCTCGCTACCCTACGGACTGATCCACCGGAGGATCAACGACCAGTGGGCTCATTATGTAATTTTCGCAATGGATATTCATACGTCTTAAAAAGTCATGTATACCACTACTGTATAGCGCTATCTTCTTTTAAGACCCTATGATAGAGCGAGACAGTACTCCGTACGACGTCGGTTTTTGTGTTGACGTGACTTTTTAAGACGTATGAATATCCGTTGCGAAAATTACATAATGAGCCCACAGGAGTGGGTCTTGGCCTCCGATACAAGCAGTCGCCACTTGTCTCTGTCCTGCGCTGCGCGGTCAGCAGGGCCGAGTTTCGTAAAACTACAATCCGTAGTTTATTTCGACATGGAAATTGCGTAGCCGAGGCTTCCTTCTTGTTAATCCGTGATTTAATCGACTTTGCAATTGAAGTGATACGCAAGACTATTTAACACAGACTGATCTATTGAGTACGCACAAATTATAATGAAATATACTACATCTCCCTTCTTATAAAAATAAGCTAGTTCTTCCATATAATATAAGACTTATAATAATTAATGAGGTTAATTCAAAACAGAGCAAGATGAGTACGTACGTATTACGAGTATGCTTATGCAGTTCTCGACGACGAATTGCTCTTTTTACATCTTATTAACTAAAAACCAATATTTATTGTTGATCCATCACATTATTCTTACATATTATTTATATTAAAATGGCCACCGACGTCGCGGCAGACCAAGGCGAAGATGGCGGGACGACCTAAATGCATACTTACCGGGATGGTGCGGGGTGGCTGCAGACAGGGAGAGATGGAAAGCAGAAGGGGACGCCTTTGCCCAGCAGTGGGACACACGAGAGGCTACGTAAAAAAAATATTATATTATTATATAAAAAAAAATGTGTTTTTGTTTTACATAATTATCTGATTTTTCTTCTGAAAACTTATGACATGACATATCTGTATACAGCAATTACATCTGTCACAGTAAACAGTTATTTGTAGTTGTATGAACCAGGCTCCTGTATTTAAAATGTCAGTCGCTGTATAAAATGTTATATAGGAAAAGAAAACTCACGCCCCAATTTGCCCCAGGACACACGAACGCGCCACAATTTCCGCAATCACACTTACTCGTCGCCGACCTTCTGCGACCACTGCGGCTCGCTGCTCTACGGGCTGATCCACCAGGGGCTGAAGTGCCAAGGTACAGGGGGCGCAGCCCCCCACGGCGCGTCGCTTGGCCTCCGCTGTTCCTCTTGCAGTTTGCAGCTTGCAGTTTTCTTTCGTGCTAATGCCGTGGGGCTTCTGTGGCGTTCACTTGACTTGTGATTGCTGAATCGCTAGCTACATCAAACGACAAAAATCGATTAAGGTTTAATATCGACTATTGTTCTTTCTTTGCCGATTTTTAATAAAAATATATCTTATCGATTTGCTAAAAAATCGATTATAATAATTGTACGTAATGTACAATATTTATTTATTTATATATAAGGCACACCAACAGCAAATCATGCAGAAATTATGGTAAACTTAATTAATAATAGTATTAGAACATACATGTTTGCCACTTATTGGTAAGCACAACTTTGACAAATATTTGTTTCGGATCATGCAACTATACAACAAATATAAGTTTGTTGTAATATTATTATTATCATCTATTTGAATGGTCTTTTGTGAGTTGCAAATGCAGTATGCTATGACTAGTTCATGTGACCAAATTTCATGATAGTTCAAAATCGATTATATTTTTAGTCGATTTTTGTTAGAAAATAAATAATCGATGAAATCTTTTGAGTTGCAAATCAGCAATTATAAACAAGCTACGCCAGACTAGCCCTACTTTTCAATTGTTTTAGCTAATGATTTCCAATGTGGTGTCCGCTGTTTTTTGCTAATTCTTTAATTGAGTAGAGGCTACAATTGGTTCCTCGTACCAAAACAATATATTAGTAAATCTATTGTCAAAAGCTGTCAGTGTTTTTGAATGCACTGTGACAAACTGTTAACAGTAGATTAACAGATTGTTTGTGTATGAGAAATTGGGGGTAAAGGTAAAGCGAAGGTACTTTCTGTCTTTTCATATTATCTGTAGTTATTATACAGGGTGTATTTTGAAAAGAACTTTCTGAAGCTGTCTGACCTATCAAAGCGTGTAGAGTTTCCCTAAAAATACACACTGCATAACAAAATAACAATCTTCTTTTAACAGGTGTTTTTTATATGTGCTGTGCTTTAATATTTTTGCCTCTTCTCTAGTACTAAGAAGGTATTTGTGATGTATCTGCTCTACGCTCAATCGTACCACTTTTTATGATGATTTTCTTGTATCTCTTTTGGCTTCATGTTGGTCAGGTTTGTAATGCGTATTTAGATACTCTAACGCTGTGCTAACTCTCAAATATTACGTTGCAAATTTTACAATTATATTCTGTAAGCATTCCATTATTCTTGGTAGCTTTACAATTGTTATTTTTTATAATGATCAATGTCGTGCCTACAGAATTGTTCTAAAACCACTTTTTGTTCCTAAGACACTGGTAAAACACATCCAACAACCGCTATTTTTCCAAGCTAAAATGCACCTTATTTCGTTCTACCAAGGTTGGCAATGTGCCCCACAAGTGGAACAACTGGACGTTCATAGCGCCAACGTTTTGCGACCACTGTGGCACTATGCTACATGGATTGGCACACCAAGGATATAAGTGCGGAGGTATTTAAACCTGCATTTTAGGGTCCGTGCCTTGATTTTGGTCCAACCACTTTATTACATGCCTATCTAACGTATAAGTACATTTAACGTATTTGTGTGGAAAAATGGAATAATTATTTGAATTTGCCGTATGGTTAAGAATTGAATTAGAATTAAGAATTGACTTTATCAATTCATTCAAATTACGTACTAAAATGCCTTTTTTACACTTCGTTCATAATTGATTTATTCAGTTCTAATTTTATTTGGAGAAGTGTTGAAATGTCGGGACGTCCCGGAACGACTCGGATCTTAATTGTGGGCGGTCTCGTGTCCCGGGAATTTGTGAAAGACGAATCTTCCCTAACCCTAAACAAGTGCATGCGTGAAACGTTGATGCGCTGTCGATTGTAAGATTGAGTGAAATATGTATTCTGTTTTCACACACAGATGTATGCGTTAAAAGGTACCTAATAAAGATGTAGGAATCAGTTTTAGTCCATCGTTACTGTAAATAAACTTAAAAGTGTCAAAATATACACATTCTTTGCAGACACAAGAGTGGATCAAAACTTTTTCCAAGTGGGTCAAATTCAGAACACTGACCCTAGTGGTATAGAGACTTGCGATTTAGAGACCCTAGTGATAGGGAAACTTTAGATCACGATTAACCCTTGAATAGATGAAAAAAAATGCCGTCGTTTGATATGCAATCCCATAACAAAGTATATTTTTTTTTGCGGAATTAAGTCTGATAAAAAACTATATTTAACAAGTATCTAAACATCTAATATATTTAGCCACCCTGTATATATTACCTCAGTAAACAAAATATGTAGCGAGCACCGTATAATGGCCTGTTAGGGGTAACATAAAATAGATTATCCTGTAATGTTACAAACAAATCCCTTGTTATCCTTTGCACTTTGCCTTTAGGCAATGTATGAATTTAGTCAATACCTAAATTCGTGGAACACAAAAAGGGTTGGTCTCATAACGTTATTGCCTCTTTTTGTGAATAAAATCTACAGTAAAAAATTATGTTACGGTGAACAAAAATCCAGAGTTTTCATCAAAAGCAGCGCGAATTTGATTTCGATTTAGTATTTTAAAAAAAAGCATGGCTACAGGAATCCGCGCGATATAGCTTCAAATATAACCCGTCGAACAAAATTCAATTTCAATCACAAAAGCTTAGGATGTGTGTTAAAAACAAAATTGAATGAATGACGAATGACGCTCCGTCGAATTGGATTACCCCTTCATAGAATAGGACCCGCCCGCGCTCGGGGGTTTCCCGTCGAGTTACACGGTGTAAATAAAAAGAAAAATTACATAGTAGCGTGACCTGATGGTCGGGCGATGTCGTCGAGACGGCTCAAAGGTGATACAAAAATCTTTACCCAGAAATGGGGAGCGGTAGTTTAATGATGATGAAAAGAGAGACACACACTATCGGTTCTCAAAGTGATGTCTAAAAAACCAAGAAGGTACAGCACACATGACCTTTATAAAGAAGTGAAAGTCCTTAGCGTTAGACAACTTTTTATTCTCAGTGCTGCGCTGAAAATTCAAAAATCCCTGCCGTCCTTATCAGACATAGAATATACTAAAAGGACTTTCAGAATACCAGTACCTTACGTGAAAACTACTTTTGCTCAAAGACTCGGGAAGTTCCTTCACCCATTCCTTTACAATCGGATTTTAAAATTCTGCGATTTAAAAGACAAAACAAAACATGAAGCAAAAACAATAATAAAGAGATGGCTACTCACTCAATCATACCATTACACCGAACAACTACTAATTAAATGATCAACATGACACATCCTATATAAAATATTATATATAAATAATTACAAATACCTAATTATTATTATTATTAGTATAATTATTTATCATTTTATTTATAAAAGCGTGTAATACCATTTCAACCATTTCATGGTTTTAAGTTATAATTATTAATGAAAGTGAAAGTATTTTATTTACCACACAAAAATGGTTTATTATTTTATTTTCTCTTTCTTCTTCCGATTAACTAAGAAATTGGAATTTAGCTTAGCTTTAATCTAGCTTAGTTTTTATTTGTATTTTTAATATTTACTCAGACACTGTCTACCACAGAGGAACCTTTTAATAATAGTAATCCACAAACGGGAGCCCACGATACAGGATTTGCCTAGTGTGGGGCCCACCAGAAATGACATCTGCCAATGGTTGTTACAAATAAATAAAATTTTTACTTTACTTTTTTTTACATATTTTTTGTGTCATCATCATCGGCCCACTCTCTCAGCTGCCCACTGCTGGGTTTAGGGCTTTTCTCCAATTCACCATCTTTAGCTGTCTGCCGCAAAGAGACGGTTTCACATTGGGCAATAACCTTTATGAAAGGACTCTAGTTGCGTATATGAAAAAAATGGTATGCGGTATGTGAAAAAAATATGTCGCTTGTGACTAGCCGTTATCGTTGACAGAGAAAATCAAACTGACTCAAAATTGTTATCTAATCACTAAACCTTTGATATGATCTGAGTATCTGACCTATACTAGACAATATGTATTGGATTTTATGACTGCGTTTCGGGCTTTTCTCGATAAGCATTCATTTAATTTTCGTCTAGATAAATACGGTCAGCTTCAAAATGATCTACGTATTGCAAAAAAAATGTTCATGGCATTAACTCTGCCGTATTGTATAATATTTGAAGTGCAACGTGTTAGTAATATTGTAATAATAAATGCAAACGCTGCAGCGTTGACTCTAAAGTTTATGTAGGTAGATATAATTGGCAACCTTATACGAACATGTAGATAGTACCTAATTTACAATTGTAATAGTGATGTTTGTTTAAAATTTTCTAACAAATGGATTGGATTACACTATGTCCAGAAATTGTCGAATTGTGTATCTTATAACAGCATAAATAAATTGTAGCGCAGAACCAACTATTTTGGTTCGAATAAGAACAAGCCTGCCCTGAAATAGCGTTCGTGACCGGGTTTAATTAAATTAGCTTCCTACCAGTTCGCTGAATATTATATTTTACGTTCAATTATTTATTTATTTGTGTTGCTTGATTCCATTTTTCCGCCATCCTTCTTTCATTTCTCTGCATCTGTGTTCTTCAATTTTCCTTGTCTGTTTTTGTGTGTAGGTATTTGTGCGCAATAATAGAATTGACTGAATTTCGTGAAAGGACTGGAAGTATTTTATTATAATACTTTATACCTCATCTTGTTCCACAACAAGATTCTTCGAGATATTAGAGTTACCTCTGAAGCGGTTTATGAAATGTATTAAGCACACCTTGTGCAAAAAGCTTACTATAAAATCATCGATTAATATATTCAGTTAATTTTATTAAATCCGTATGTAGCATTAATCTATTTACGTAGTATTATGTTGATATTTCAAACTGGAACAATACCATATACTCGTAAATTGTATTAAAACTACCTACTTATGCTAGAAATCTGGAAAACGGTATCAAGGTCTTGGATGTTTACATGCTTGTGATGTCGCTGTTTCTGGTTCCCACGACACAGAGTATCCTAGTATGGGACCAGAAGCAATGTATTTGCCGGTATGTGAATGTTACATTTATCTAGTAATTATTTTATTTCGGGGAGCAGGGTCCAATATTTTTACATCCAGTTTGAAATATCTACTGCGGCATGTTAGCTAAGTAAGTACCTAAATTAATATAGTAATAGTTATACCCTAGTTCATCAATTGACCATGGTTTGGCTTGACTAATCAATAAGCACATCATGTTGGTTTCCCATAATTATTATAAATATAATTTATCGCAAGCCATAATGGCTTCCACATAAAGTAGCTCGATAACTCCCTATTAGTTATGTTCCAAGTATTTACTTAAACATAAGTTACGTACTTGTCTAATAGCCTATCTATCTAAGTACGGAATGTTCCTGTTTCGCTTTTAAATGGTTGTCATCACGTCATAAATTGATGTGAATAACAATATTGAAATATTCGACGAGAATCCCAAACTCTAGTTAACTCACCTCTAAAATTAAGTGAACTACTGAAATTTCCTGTAACAAACCGTTTCTTAACTCAACTTACCAATTATAAAGACAATTTGCACCTGAAAGTCAGACTTACACAAATAGGTGTTTGATTTCTAAATGTCCCGATAAGCGTATTTTTCAAGAAATTCGCCGACACCAAACAAATTAAAATATAAATATAATCTCTATTCAAAACCAAATCTCTCAAATTCTCTAATTGCGTCAACAACTGTGATACAGACGTTAGGAGGAATTAAAAAAAAAAGACAAGCCTTTTCGAATTTTAAACTACACTCATTTTAATTATTTTTTTAATATTTCCACCACCGGCCAGCATGCGACATGAACGTCCACAAACGCTGCGAGGAGTCGGTACCCAACCTCTGTGGTTGCGACCACACCGAGCGCCGCGGCAGGATCCAGCTGGTGGTATCCTGCGTTGGGAACAAGCTCTCTGTCGAAGGTTTGTAAACTGCTGCATTTTAATGTGTTCATCATCATCTACTACCGCTCTGGGGCATATTTGATGTAACGGATCTCCCTGGCAGTGCAGCGCGGTAATGCTGCCAGTGTTATGGGAACCTTTGGGTCGGATATGTCACGGGGTGGTTTGATCGACTGATTTTATTTCATTTGTTTTGTGTGTGTGTAGCATGTAATTATTAGTTAACATATAATGTGACATGTCAATTAATTTATTTTGATTAGTTTTTTTGGTTCTGGGTGTATTCATAGTTTTAATTTTTGTGTTTGTAAAATTTGACTGTTGTAAAGCGTGACTTTTTATTCAATAAATTATTTTGAGCTCATCATCGTAAACAATGTCCCAGTAACTGCAGCGTCGGAGTGGTCCCATCTAGATACGTAGATGCAAATGACAATGTTTTATCCCTAGGGCCAGCACAGACAAAAGCCAAGTCTTACGCCTTCCATGTCTGGTTCCGTATTTCTTTAGCGGCTCTGCTACTCTACTCAGAAGACGTATTCTACGAAGCATGGTGCCTCAGCATGGGTATCAGTGCTATCTATTAGATATCTATAAATATAGCTATCTAATTGAGCGCAAAAATACTATAAAAATAGAACTTGGCCACACTCAGTTATGTCCGAAAAGCCATTCGTGAACCCGCCTAAATAGCACCTGCACAAATATCACCTCGCCTAGTCCAGATTGGGCACCTATTGATATTTTTGGCAGAATAAATACATTTGAATTCACTAACAGCACCTGCCAATAATATCTATAGGTGCCCAATCTGGATTAGGTCAGGTGCTATTTATGCACGTGCTATTTAGGCGGGTGCGCAAACTGTACTACCTCAATCATAAATACCCACAATCTTACGAGTCATAACGTTATGCGAAGACTTTTTCAGGGCAAAACCTTTCATAAACCCATAAATACGCCAACAAATCCCTTTCATTTTGCACTAGACCGAGATCATTTTAAATTAAATTAAACGAGGTCGCCAAACTTTCTCAACCCTCTCTCATGTTCGTCCCCAGTGAAGCAAGGCCGCAACCTAATCCCGATGGACCCCAACGGCCTCTCTGACCCCTACGTGAAGGTCAAACTCATCCCGGACGCCGACAACGTAAAGAAAAAAACCAAAACCATCCGCAACACGCTGAATCCGGTCTGGAACGAGGTCCTGACCTTCGAGCTGAAACCTGAGGACAAGGATCGGCGGCTTCTCATCGAGGTAGGGTCGTGGTTGCGTCCTCATCCGCCAGTCTTGGTGTTACTATTGTCCATCTGCAGATATCTAGAATAGAATGAATAGAAAACCTTTATGGTCCTTAGGTAAAAAGTCGAAGCTCAGCATTGTGCAACCAAGTCAACGCAGTGATCTTGAATGTAGTACTCGTACTTCGACAGGATAGTCTAGCTCTTGAATCAGACCAATGAATTTTCTATTGTGTTTTCAGTTGTATGATTTATCGAAATTTTAATATTGTGGAAGCGATTTGTCAAATACTTGCTTTCAAATCTAGGTTCATGTGAGATGCTTTTCTCTTCTTCACGTTTATTCCCGGGTGAGAGTGGTTTGTTTCTTTTGTTTCTTTGGAACACCACTCGTTTACAGTACCTATACTAAGTGTTGTCCAATGGAGAACTCTTTATTACAAAAGTATTAAACACCCAGTTATGGCTGATGTCTTTATAATGTGGTTGAAAAGGTTACTCGATCTAGATGCGAAACGAGATGAGCTGAAGGCCCGACCACCAGTGGCCATTCAATACTCATATAATGATGGTGTCTTGACGTCCACTCTGTGCGCAAGTACCTTCAAGGCCAATTTTGACTTCATAAGTCACCTGAGGGCACACCAGCGAAACCCTCCCCAACCATCACCGTGAGCCAGATAGCAGTCGCCGTAGCCGGCTAGGAGGTTTTGAGATATTTTCGTTTTTAGGTTAAAGCTGACTAACGCTCTCCATACATTTGGGTTGACTACCATGTGCCATAACTTTGCGTTTACTCATAGGATCGCTATGAAAGTTTTTGATTCTTAAAATATAGAGCAAAGTGATCATTTCGGTAAATTTAACTCAAATATTACCATTGTGGGTTGGATCCTTTTTGCAAAACTACGTCCATATATAAAGTTGTCTTGTGAACTTCATAACCAGGCTACAAAAAAAAAACGTTTCAGGCCTGGGACTGGGACCGGACGTCGCGCAACGACTTCATGGGCTCCCTTTCCTTCGGGATCTCTGAGCTGATGAAGGCCCCAGCCGACGGCTGGTTCAAGTTCCTGACCCAGGAGGAAGGGGAGTTTTACAACGTGCCAGTGCCCGAGGAAGGAGCTGATTTGGCCCAGCTGAAGAATCAGATGAAGCAGACGACTGTGGCACGTCGCCCGCTGCCGCCGCCCGACCGGGAGGTCCCCCACAACATGGCTGCCGCTGACGTCATCAGGGCCTCAGATTTCAACTTCATCATGGTGCTCGGGAAGGGGTCTTTTGGCAAGGTGAGGACTTAAGGTCTTGGGTTTGCGAAGCGGTTGCTAACACTGTGTCGGGGCGCGATTATCTAGCAGGACGCTGCTTTGCTGTTTGCCACAATGTCAGTTCTGAAAGCTGACCTTTCTATACATGTAGCTAACTGGGTTAGTAAAATTATGATTGAATAATTCTCGACGAATTATTCAATTCGATTGACAGTAAGACCAGCCACTAGTCTTACAAGCCTCAACCAATCCGGACTTGGCCCCCGTGGTGGAGTATGGCCTATACCTTCCTCAGGGAAGAGACCCGTGCCCCTCGGTGGGAACATAATGGGATGATGATGAATTCTCGACGTCAGAAGCATAATGGACGTATGTTCGATTCCGACGAAAATTGCGTTTTATATCTTATCTCAGCTCGTGGAGATCTTTTCAACAACCATTTGAGAAACATATTTATATCTTATTCTTTTCCTGGGATAATTCAGGTGCATAATGTCGTATGTCGGCTTATAGTGACTTGTAGGCACGCTTTCCTATAAAATTATAAAAAAATGACAAATCCGACCAAATGCTTGTGACGTCGAGAATTATGGTGGTGCTCTGAGAAGGTCAAAACTGCTTTTCATACCTCGGACTAAAGCAGACGTAAAATTAAATCGGCGCATTCATGCAGCTTTCTTTTTGTAATGCATTAATAGATGCAATCTAGCCCCTGAATTGCAAACCCGAACACTAAACAAGGCTGTGTATGCATGGAAGGTCTTCGAAGCTCTGAACATCCGCTCACGTATAGTCGCTGAGTTGGACTTTTCAGTCACTCGAAAAAGTGTCAAGTCCTGTGTCCTTAGGCACCGCTTGAATCGTCCGTAACGGTCTACACGCGAAGGCCTATGATGATGATGATGATGATGATGACAGTCGACGTACCATCCACCAGTACAAGCGTCTACTCTACTCGTTTACGTTAGGGGTGTTTGCAACTAAAACGTAAATGTTGACCTTTTATCGACTAAACCTAGAATACAGAGTTAACCAGATTGTAGCTAACGCTAAAACCAAACAAGGCGGTTTACGGTCACAAGCGCTGGCTGGTCTTCGCTTCGGTCAAGTCAAACATTTGGGCGCCTGCATTCGAAGTGTTAGGAGCAAATAGTGTTTGCACTGTACCTACATCGGATGTTGAGATTGAACGCTGAGATTGTTCGTAGTTCTGATTCCATTTTGGGAACAAGCTCTTTGTAGCCTAATTTTTTAGTTAAGCAGTAAGGGAGCTAACTACTTACTGCATGTAAAAAGTAATCCAAAAAATGAGATTGTTCGTAGTTCTGATTCCATTTTGGAAATAAGCTCTTTGTAGCCTAATTTTGTAGTTAAGCAGTAAGGGAGCTACTTACTGCCTGTAAAAAGTAATCCAAAAAATTAAGGAGGGTTATTCGCGCCACGCTCTTTTGAAATTTTGTTGCTTTAAATTGAATAGCTTTTTGAAGTTTTACCGCAAAAGCTTGAAAGGCAAAAGAAAGTTTAATAGCGTTCTTTGGAAGGAAATTTGTTCGGGTATACGATAATAGAAGCACTTTCAACTTCAATATTTCCTAAGCGATTGATTCATCAAGAGCTTGATATGAAAAACAAATACCGGTAATAACACAGAGAATATGTATGTATACAACTTACGAAGAGTCACTAGGGCTCTAACAACATTGTTTCTGTCTGCTATTTATATAAAGCTTATCCCTTACTTTCAAGTGAACGATTAAAGAAGACCCGTTGATACCCTTGTCTGGCGCGGATTCGTTTTATCTGCCGAGTGAAGTAATCTGGCGGCAGCCATCTTCGCCACCCTTCTCCCGGGTAACTGATTGTCCTTTAGCTCCGAATTAATATAATGATAATAGTAATAATATCTGTATTACTTTAGAATTTTTACAATTACAAGCAGTGGCTGGTTTTCATTTGGGGGGAGTATTACATGAAATGAAAAAGATGCAGTCATGCAACTGTCATTTTACTACAGTTCATGAGCAGGATCTAGGGCCAGGTTCCGCTCTGATTCGCACAGCTTAATCATTTTGAGCAGAGATGGAGCTCGCGTCGTTGGCAAAAAAATCAAGTAATGTATTTTTATTTTATTTGTTTACAAAACCCAATTTTAATTATAATATTATTATCTTAACTGTAGTTTAGAATGTGTAGTGCTTACAAAAGTTTTAGTTGTGGAATATTGCTCGAAGTCCGCCGTTCCTCGAAGACTCCAGCAGAGATCTGTTTCCATTGTTTTGCTGCCGTATACCAACTGTTGTGGAACATATTACACATGCTCGACGTATTTTCTGCTATATACATAGATCAAAGTATTGTTCTGCTCCGTCGAGCATAGTTATTAACTCCCTGAATTTAGGATTTACTGTCATCACCATGGTCGAATAGTTCACACTGCTGAACTTGCTCGATTTAATTTCATTAGTTTGAATTTTAGAGTTACTTTGTCTATTGGTTAATTGTTGTTCGACACTAAAACGTTGCTTTATTGAGAGTAAAATTATAATTTATCATACAAACCTCATACAAACTCACACGTTTAACTCTTGAGATTAATCCGTTCCGTGTTTTAATTAAAAAATTCAATGCAAAAAAAATGACGCGGTGTTACCTACTATAAAATATAGAGGTTTACTCGGTAGATTTTTTTTACCGTGTATAGAAGACTCATCGACCTGTAAACAAAATCCTAATTACATCAAAGACATTAAAATTTAATAAAAAAATGTTTTATTTACATTGCAAAGTCGACTCACCCACAGATTTTGTCACAATAAAGGTCATAGCCCACTTACACGACTCTGCTCCCACCCGGCAAAAATAATATAATTCAAATATGGGCTTTAAATATTGCTCTTTCGATATATTTTACATTGACACCAATGACACCAGACAGCTCGCTGTCAGCTGTCAGCTAATTTATGATGCCAATGAAAAATATACAGCAATATTTAAAGCCCATATTTGAATGATATTATTTTTGCCGGGTAGCAGAGTCGTGTAAGTGGGCTATGACCTTTTAGCTGTACTTTTTTGAACTCTGCCCTGGAAGTACACTGAGACCCAGAATAAGTTTAAAATGCGTCTCTTGCTTCAATCCGCAGGTGATGCTAGCGGAAAGGCGTGGAACAGACGAGCTGTATGCCATCAAGATCCTGAAGAAGGACATCATCATCCAGGATGACGACGTGGAGTGCACCATGGTGGAGAAGCGGGTGCTGGCGCTGAGCAGCAAACCGCCCTTCCTCGTCCAGCTGCATTCCTGCTTCCAGACTATGGTGAGACAGCATATCATTGCCGGCCGTGTAGACGGTCCTATACTGAGGCACTGGGTAGGGTTGCACGTTGTGGCCACCAGTCCCGCCATAAGATAGGGAACCGTCGCTGTCTCTCGCACCCCTCATATTAATTGTAAGTGCTTAGTTATGTTTTAGTTTAGTTTTATATAGGTACATAATACCATTGAATTTAGATTAATACTAACTTGTGATATTATTATTCTAAATGTACTAACTTTTATATTTGCAAAGCCTGAAATAAACGATTTATGATTATGATATAACATAGAGCATTAAAAGAAATAAAAAAAACGTTTAATATACCAGCAAGACACATCACACAAAAAAAAATAAACAGACAAGTAACATAATATAAGTAAGGCAACAGATAAAAACGATCACGAAGGTTAAGCAACATAGGGCGCGTTCATTGCATGGATGGGTCACCGCCTATGACTAACGCTAGTGACATTTTCCCGAGCGGTTCCGTGCTTCGCAACGCACGTTAAGCAGTTGGTGCCGGCTGCCGTCGATAGATGCCAGTCGTTAAGCCAAGTCAGAGTCCTTAGTGCGGCTTGAAAACTTCTGACGGTTAGACCAGCCACTAGTCTTACAAGCCTCCACCAATCCGGTCTTGGCCCTCATGGTGGAGTATGGCGTATACCTTCCTCAGGGACCCGTGCCCCTCGGTGG
Organism: Yponomeuta plumbellus; assembly: GCA_947310845.1. Taxonomy (NCBI): domain Eukaryota; kingdom Metazoa; phylum Arthropoda; class Insecta; order Lepidoptera; family Yponomeutidae; genus Yponomeuta; species Yponomeuta plumbellus. Next base: position 4,427,706 of record OX371203.1, read on the forward strand.
GGACATAATGGGTTGATGATGAACAGACAAAAAAACAAATGAATTAAAACAAAACTATAGATATAGTCTGTGGTATGTCTAAGTTGGATTATAAAGGGATTGCCTTCGAGTCACGTAACGTGTTTTTTCATACCATTGACGTCTAGTTGGTTTGATATGTGTGCGCGCGTAGACCTGAACCGGCAATGATACTGAATCGCCACAAATAAAGGTTTTTCTTCTTCAGATATACCTTTACCTTTTTTTCTCTTCTTGCGTTGTTTTTCTTGCTGCAATAATTGTATGCCTTCTTCTGTAGAAATTTCACTTGAAACTACAGATGAAAAGTCTATCCAACCTATTGTTTTCAGGATCGTCTCTACTTCGTGATGGAGTACGTGAACGGCGGTGACCTGATGTTCCAGATACAGCAATGCGGGAAATTCAAGGAGCCCGTCGCCGTGTAAGTCCCGGGACACACAAACAGGATGTGACGCGTCCTCTGTCTAATTCAATATATACGCAGACGATTGCTTAGAGTAAAAGTCCATATCGAAGCCCCTATCCCAGTGGGGCGTAGGGTGGGTATCACCCGCCCGGGGTGGAAGAATTTGCCGCCCTCTTATTAGTCCAGTCAGACGAAATAGAAATCCTGTGTGAAAATAGTGTGAAACCTATTTTTACTTACGAATACAAATTGTCTCCAGGAAATTTTATTCTTTTTGATTACCATATCAGCAGCTGTGTTTGTGATATTAATTTGAAATTTTAATTCTACGTCCCCGTCTTGTACAGAATGCCCCTTATTTCTGTAAGTGCGACAGAAATATATTATTTATTGTGAAATTTTGCCGCCCCTAAAAGTGCCGCCCGGGGCGGACCGCCCCCGCCCCCGCCCTCGCTACGCCACTGCCATCTAGTTTCCAGTTTAGTGTCTATAATAGAGACTTCTGATTGTTTAGAGAATACGTCCGTAACTTACAGTCTATTTTTTTAAGCGAACGACTAAGTGTCAACATGTCAAAAATTTGGTTTTTCAATATGCCACATTTATAACACTGCATAATATTTAGCAAAGTTATACAAAACGATATGCCTAATAAATACCATTAAGCAATTAACACAATAACACTGTTATTACCTGATTTATCCCCCACTTGCAGTTTATTTAACTAATATTTTATTTTATCATGAAAATACCATTTGCTTAAGAGATCTATGCCCCAAAAAATACCTAAAATTTCAGTGGTCCTCAAATAAAAGCGATCCTACTGCTGCCAAATATGTTCGCAACTAGGAAAGATGACGGACTTTTGTATAAAGGCCGATTATGATCGACTATTTTATGCTAATGGGCTACGCGAAGTGTACAACGATGCAAGCAAAGCTGCGTGCGTGAGCTACTTTGAGTGAGATGTAAGTTTGAGAGATGCTGTGTCTTTGTTTACCTTTAGTCGTTCGCTTCAGTAAATAGAATATAGACTCCTTCTCTTATCTTAGACCTTTGTGGTGCGGTTAGCGCATATGCCTACCATTTCAAGCTGTTTCTGGTTCCCACAACACAGGGTATCCTAGTGTAGGACCAGAAGCAATGTAAGTGTCTGTATAGTCGGTTAGCTTTTAGAATGTATCTCGGGCTCTAGAGTAAGCTTCGGTTTTCGCCGAAACCACACGAGTGTAATACTACTTCCTGCTCTGTATAAAACATTTCTTCACTATTTTGAAAAGTTATGTAAAGTTCTGGAATGGAGACCACACATCGGCAAGCGCAGCGTAGGACGCCCAGCCACCAAGATGTACAGACGATCTCATCCAAGTGGCAGGGAGACGCTGGATGCAAGCCGCTTCCAACCGGTCTTTTGGAAATCCATGGAGGAGGCCTATGTCCAGCAGAGGACTTCTTGTGGCTGAATGATGATGATGTAAAGTTATAAATAACAATACAAAATAAACCTTACCTTACACGAATATATCCGATTCTATCCGATAGTAGCCGAGGTTTATTCTAAAAGCTAACAGACTGTATGTAAATGTTACGTTTATGTTGCTTCCAGCTTCTACGCCGCCGAGATAGCAATCGGGCTATTCTTCCTGCACTCGCGCGGTATCGTGTACCGCGACCTGAAGCTTGACAACGTCTTGCTAGACCAGGACGGGCACATCAAGATCGCCGACTTCGGCATGTGCAAGGAAGGGATCACTGGCGACAAGACCACCAAGACTTTCTGCGGTAAATAATCTGTTAATTATGTAGATGTCTACCGACTGTTGGCCTCTTTGACCTTAGCTCTTGCTTGGGAGCGCTAGAACTGCGGCATGGAAAAATGCTTATGAATGTGGGTATATTTAAAACCTGCGTTTGGGGGGGTTGTTGCACAGGGCTCCGACATTTGTCCGACTTTCTTCTATCTTCCTCACGATTGCTACCGTGATTGAGTAACAAATATGCAAACTTTTGTCGTTAGCATGATGACATATTTACGACGTTAGAATCGTAGAAGAGTGATCTAAGTGTCGTTTTTACCAATAATGAGGTTATTACACACTGGCATAGAGAAATCATAAATTTTTCATGCCACACTAATCTAAGTAACTCTATTGCACGGCCGTAATTATAAAGTCCTTGCTCTATTGGGAGATCACAACATATCACTCTAGAATTGGTCCGGTCTGCACAGTGAAGACATGCCAGACCGATCTAAGGAACACGATGCGCTTAAATCACTGTTGTGCCCTAGATGACTCTGATACTAACATCGTCAAATATGGTCTTGGATATTTACATGTTTGTGATGTCGTTGTTTCTGGTTCCCACGGTACGGGGTATTGTAGCGTGGGGCCAGATGCAATGTATCTGCCTGAATGTAAATGTAACAAACTGGCGGACGGACTTCTACTCGAATTGTAATTTTATTTTCGTCATATTCCCTTGCAGGCACCCCCGACTACATCGCGCCCGAGATCATCCTGTATCAGCCGTACGGCAAGTCTGTGGACTGGTGGGCCTATGGCGTGCTGCTTTACGAAATGCTGGTGGGGCAACCGCCCTTTGACGGTGAAGATGAGGAGGAACTATTTGCTGGTGAGTATTTACCAGATGCTCTGACTTCCTGGTTAAAGTAGTTCCTTGCCAACCGACTTGAATAGTGATAGGCTATTTGACAGATTCCTGAAAACCATCTCATATTTTTGTTGGTGTTCATAGAGTCCTCAGAAAGTATTTCTCTTGTGTATTTCTTCTAAAAAAGGCAGACGAAAATTTACTTCCGAAATAATCCGGCAAAACGCTCTCTTGGGCAATATGGCGTCGCACAGGAATTAGGACGTCACATGTCAGTAAACAAACCAACGGACGTAAGAACGACGTGAATTTACTGAACTGTGACGTCATCATAGAATGGGCCAATCCAGGCCATTTTCGATACAATGGCTGCAGATACATAATTATCAAATTTTATCCTGTTTTTTATTAATAATATATTTATTTACTTAAAATTCCTTAAGGCGGCTTAAAGACTCATAATTTATACGAGTTCATATAAATAATACTGTTTTTTCACACTGTCATAATTATAGCCTATTGGAATAGTAGCCCTGTTTTCATCAGTAGAGTTCACCTTCCAGCCATCACCGACAACAGCGTCTCTTACCCCAAAACCCTGAGCAAGGAGGCGAAGGACGCCTGCAAGACGTTCCTCATGAAGAACCCGACTAAGCGGCTGGGATGCTCGGCCAAGGGAGAGGAGGACGTTCGGACGCATCCGTTCTTCCGTCGGATCGACTGGGCGCGGATCGAGGCCCGGGACGTGCAGCCGCCCTTCAAGCCTAAGATTGTGAGTATCACAATCATTGATGTAGACATATAGACACAGACTACATATCGCACCCTTGCAAGAACAACGTGATATTTCGAAGAAAACCATTTTTTATTCATAGAATATTTTTTTAACGCGTTATTATTTACTCCGAAAACGACGGAATAATGAGCAAGAGACACTGCATCACGTTATAGCGCTTTCTCTTTCGGCCATTACTTTGAAACCTTAAAAAAAATGCTCTCATGTAACGTAAGGGTTCCGAAATAACACGTTGTTCTTGCAAGTGTGCGATATTAGCACAGGTACAGAAGATTCACTCCGCTAAATCAATTAAAGAAAAAGATACAATTAGGTGCATTTAAGATCGCATGGCGCTAAAAAAGCTACAGTTATATTTACCTACATGTTGCCTCTCTTTCTACCGCGTAACTCGCGCGCGCGTCACTGCTCGCTCGTGCGTGAGTCCCTACTTATCAGCCACTCTGGAGTGGCCGCCGCATGTTATTACTAACTTACACGTTCCATATCTACACGCGGAGTGCGACAAGCAAGCCTGATATAGATAGGGGTCCTTTATTGCAGCTAGAAAACTAAATACTCGCCAATATCCGTAAACTTTGAGACGCACAATAATATTAGAGTCATGGACATCTATAATTCATCTGTACATTAAGTACATTATAAATCTCTAATTGCCAAAATACAGGACCTATCCATTTATCTATACTTGGCATTTTTTTTGGACTTTAAACGACACTGAATTAAAAACCTTTAGCGTGAGAAAATTCGATACGGTTTGCAAATTTAGTACTAGCTAGCACTAAATTTGTAAACTGTTTCGAGTTTTCTACCGGTAAAGGTTTTTGGTTTGTGTCGTTTAAAGTCTGAAAAAAATGCCAAGTATAGATAAAAGGATTATAGTTTGACTCGATAACTGTACCAATAGTCTTTAAGTGATTTTATAAAGCCCTCAAGGCTCGTAATACGTGTTTGCTGTTCTTTGTTTTTATGGCGAGAAATAAACTTTACTTTACTTTAAAAAAGGACAAGTGATTTCTTATTGTGGTGGGTGATAGACCTAAGCATTTTTTTTAATAACGGCACATACATTGCTTCTGGCCCCACACTAGGATACCCTGTGTCGTGGGAACCAGAAACAGCGACGTCACAAACATGTAAACATCCAAGACCTGGGTTTATTTTTTTTGTCCCCAGCCGGGATTCGAACCCGGGACCTCTCGCATGGTAGTCAGATGCGCTAACCGCTGCGCCACAGAGGTCATTCACTGTTACAACAGAACATTGATCATTCGCTTTACGCTTTTCTTATTTCACTTAATTTTAATTTCAATATTTATACAGTTTTTGACTTCCAAATAGTTTTAACCTCGTAAGATCCGATCTTGAAAATAACAATTGATTTTGTGATCACTTGAATACATTGGGGCTCACGAGGCTAATGCGTGTGACATTGACTATTAGGTTTTCATTAAGTTATTATTATGAGCCGTTTTCAGAGGAACTAAAAAAAAATTATTACGGCTGTCAAAGGAATGCAATTTTGGACCTCAGCCCATTAACAATGTGTGATACATCATAAAATAGGTCTCAGCGAGCTGAACAAAAGTTACTATGACGCCAACAGCCAAATGTTTGTCCTTTCGGAGTTATATTGTATTGTATTTGGGCTGAGGTCGAAAAGTGCATTCCTTTGACAGCCGTAATAATTTTTTTTTAGTTCTTCTGAAAACGGCTCATTACGTCCATGTATTATGTACACAGACAAAAAAATGTATTTGTACGCCTTTATGGTGGTAGGACATAGCAATCCGAAACCTGACTGAACACCAAAATTTGGTGTAAATTTATGATCCACAAATAAATGCTTTGTGATTATTATTATTTCTGATCGGCTGCAATACCCGCCCTCCACAGAAACACCGCAAGGATGTGTCCAACTTCGACAAGCAGTTCACGCAGGAGAAGACTGAGCTCACGCCCACCGACAAACTCTTCATGATGAACCTCGACCAGACCGAATTCATGGGCTTCTCCTTTCTCAACCCGGAGTACGTGCAGCATGTGTGAATGCCGAATGGTGAGTAAAAGAAATGAAAAAAGCGGCCAAGTGCGAGTCGGATTCGCCCATGAAGTGTTCCGTAGCTGCAAGTAACATAATATAAAAGTTTTGCGGTTTACGATTTTTGACGTATTGAAAAAAACTACTTACTATTTAGATATTCCACTCTGGTTAGCACGTGCCATCTAGTGTAGGTAGCGGCATTTTCTGGCTTATTCGTTCACAAGCTAGAAAGACCAAACTTAGCTGGTGATGCAGAGACTGCATTGCAAACAAGAACTTCATTTGAAACTTGGTCACAGATTTATTAATAACCGATACTTCACATCTATTCATAAATGAAAACAAAACTGCCCTCCATTGCCATCGAAATCTAAATTTAATTTTTGATATCTCACACGGTTACATCTAAAATTCATAATTTCTGAAACACTTCAAGTTCGTCATTTATTATGTTCTACAACTTTTGAATACATTCACATATGTACATATTTTATATTTTATCTGAATTTAGGTAGGTACATAAAGATAGAAAAATCGATTAGCTTTATAAAAATTTGTAATTTATGTAATTTATGACTACAATAAAGAATATTCTACCTATCTCAGTGCCACCATCTTATCTGTTCAGTTGATAGCGGCGCTAGTGGAGAATTTAGTAGAAACATTTAAAAATTTTACCTACAAAAATGAGAATATTTCAACGAGTCTTTTGATTGCAATGAAAATATATCTATAAATCTTAGTAAGTGAATAAATAAAACAAAAATGTTTAGCAGGATTTAAAATTACTTAGTTAAAATTTTGCCCATCTGAACAGGTAACTTGGTGGCGCTGTACATGTCTTTTAATGTAGTGAGAGAGTGACATATAATATTAAAACTATTTACATTAAGCAGTTGGACATTCTTCTATTCTGCAATATTTTCAGAGCATTTTAAATTATGTAAATGGTGATATTTACACATACACTATGTATTTCTTTTCTCTTTTTCCAGTGGCGAATCATTCTTCTCATCATTGGAAGTCGAATTGGCTCTCGGAATCTTCTTGGAAGCTCTCAACAGCATTGGGACGTGGCGGTTGCTATCTGTATACCATCTATCTGTTTACTCTACTCTACTACTGTTGACTGTCGACACTACTCACTTGCGGAAGGAAGGAAAGGGACAACACGAGGTTTGATATTTCTACTTCTACGAACTGTCAAAAGTTTTATTCTTCTTTTGGTGTTATTAAAGGACGTTGTCAAAGTAGGTTTGTTAAAATCTGAAAGGATGGTGTGGATAGACTACGAAAAAGTTTGCTCATTTCTTTTGTTATCTATACAAACATTTGTTTTAATTTAATTTATCCTATTTCATTAAAAAAAAATTTTTTTTATCTTTATCCATCCATTAGGACATGACTTAAGTGAGTAAATATATATATAAAAAACAATACGTTATGTAATTTTGCAATAATTGAGTTCTTCTGCAATAAACTTGCAATGTTATTCTCAACGAATTTCAAAAAGCAATATAAAAAAAGATCGTATAATATTGTAACTGCTCTCTATTTAAAAAAAACTGCAATTTACTCAATGAAATGTATAGGTTTAATATAATTTTTAAATTAATTCGGGCATCTGTTTAATACAAAAGTAATGTTATAAACTTAGTGTAAAAATTACTTTACTAGCATAGAATCTCGATTTTCTTCAAATCTCTGGATATCGTGATCTTGGGGCCACAGATTATAAGATTTTGACTTATGTATAATGTTGCCTCTCTTTCATTATTTTAACATCTGTTACATATCAATGTACCTATTTGTAAATAGTCTTTGTATGATTCTAATCAATGTCGTGTCGTGTGGATGGCACCGTTCTTCGAAATTGTTTTCTTGCAAAGTTTGAAGATTTATAAAATAACTTCATGCTTTTACTTTTTTTTAAATATATCTTGTATTTTTGTTTTTAAACTGAGACTCACGTTCGATATCTTTTCAGATGACATTTAGAACAACGTAGCCCACTTAATCGCGTAACAGTTACATAAGCCGCTCTACGGCTCGATAATCCAATGTGTGCCGAAAACGGAAGTCAACTGCTTAGTCGGTGATGTCTTCCTTGTATGCCGTTGTGTAAATAAGAAATAAGTTTTTAACCTCTTGCCGATGACGATGGTTCAATTAACATCTAGAGGCGTACGTAAAGAAAAAAAAATTAAGTAAGGCGCTAACCTATGTGAAATAAATTATGTCGTCTGAAATCTGGCTACTGAAAAATATACTATTTCTTTTTAAAAACGCGTTACAGCCTGTCAAGAAAATGTAGAAATTAAAGAGTACGGTTTTGCTCAGACTTGTTGTCTGTGTTTGTTAATAGCTTGCACTTACAAGCATTATATAAATAGAAAAACTTGGGCTTTTCTATAAATTAAGGTATTGTGTTTCAATAAATATAATAAATGTTTAGATTTTTCAATAAAACAATTAGTAAACTTTCACTTCCGGTTTCTTGTATTTTTTGACAAACTGTACGTTACGGCGCATTAATGAAATAAAAAAAAAACTTGGAATCTCAATAAGTCTCAGTTAAATTTATTTACTCACCTCAAGTAATGCTTTAAAAAATCTACAACTTTTTAAAAAGACGGCTGTACAACGGCTGTTTATTAAGTATTTTGTTTTTAAAAATCTCTATGACTCGTTAGTTTTATCATCATTCACTGTTTCAAGCGTTATCGCGTTTTTGTGATGTTCATTCTAATCATGCATGTGTGCTCGCTTTATTCTATTTAGTATGAATGTGTGTGTTGTTTGGATTGCTACTACTTGGACAGTTTAGAAAAGAATGACTTAGTAAATAATTACCTACATTACGTCTTTTCTGCACTGTCCAGGAGAATCGCAGAACTGGCCACTATTTTATCTATACTATAAAGCCTCGTATTCATGGTAAACATTTGTTTAGCAACAGTTAATCAACATTTTTGATGAGCGGCGAGAATGTCGCTGGAAACTTTGTTTAAATCAATATAGGTTGTCCACACGCCAGTCTGCGTTAAAATGTTGCCCGAGGAAGTAGTGTTGTTGTGTTCTTCGAATGCATCGTTCTTTTTGTTTCTATCTTTGTATTCTTTTATAGAAGAATCCCATAATAATGATTTTGATTGAAATAATTATATTAATTGCATAATTTTATCATTGCTCCACACCACCGCCATGTTTATAAACTATTGCAAACACGTGAACATTTATTGCTAAACTGAAGTTCACGCTCGTCGGGCGAGAGCTTGTCAACATGCCGTTGTCAACTCTGCAACACGCAGTGTTGCCAGCAACATGTTTACAGCAATTCTGCAACGCGTTGATTCGACTCTGTTGGTCAACAAATGTTTACCATGAATACGAGGCTTTATTGTATTAATATACTTAAATAGCCTTACTATCTTAATAAAACCATTATAATAATCGTAATTTTAAACTAAACCAATAAAAAAGATCGTATCACTCTTGCTAGGTTAGAAATAAAATGTGAAATATAATAAAACAAATGGGGAAGCATTCGATTCTAAATTGAATTGTAATTAAAATGACATTTAGGTGTTTTTTCTTTTTAGCTGAATAAATTTAACTAATTGTAATGAAGTTATTGTAATGCGTAATACTCTTCTAGTGAAACTACTCTACCAGATGGTATTTATCATTTTTAATAAATTTTTAGCATTTTCTAAGGGCGTCTGAAGTAAGTGGTTACTTTTGTAGGCTTAAGCATTATTTTAAGAGTGGATATTGCTAGCCCATTGCGTACAATTAGCTAAAGGGCTCTATTAGGTTCATGAGCGCTTCCAATGGAAAAATATCTTTCTTTTCAGATAAGTAAAGATCATATTTCAATAATCTTTTTTTACATATATTTTTTGCAAATTTTAATAGTGATTTTAGGGCTCTCCCTTTGATCGCAGACACGGAACTATACTTGAACCATTACAAACGTGCGAACCGAGTCATAAAAGTGCGAGCGAGAGTTCCTATATGCTTGATATGCCTCCTATATGTGTGAGAGAGAGGTCTGATACAAATGTTTATGACTCAGTTCGCACGTTTGTAATGGCTCAAGTATAGATAGAATTTTTGCCGTTAATGCAAGCTAGTCCTAGGTTTCTTAGATTAAAGAACAAACATACCACAGTATGTTAATTTTTATTTACATGGCTCAGAGATTAATCTGACTCTTTGCAAAAACGATGTGCGTTGATGATACATTTTTTTATTTAGGGCTCGGCGTTTTATGCCACGGTATGTTAAATTATTATTTACATGGCTCAGAGATTAATCTGACTTTTTGCAAAAACGATATGCGTTGATGATACGTTTTTTTATTTAGGGCTCGGCGTTCTATGCCATGCTAAGTTAAATTATTATTTACATGGCTCAGAGATTAATCTGTCTCTTTGCAAAAACGATGTGCGTTGATGATACGTTTTTTTAATTAGGGCTCGGCGTTCTATGCCATGCTAAGTTAAATTATTATTTACATGGCTCAGAGATTAATCTGTCTCTTTGCAAAAACGATGTGCGTTGATGATACGTTTTTTTATTTAGGGCTCGGCGTTCTATGCCATGCTATGTTAAATTATTATTTACATGGCTCAGAGATTAATCTGTCTCTTTGCAAAAACGATGTGCGTTGATGATACGTTTTTTTAATTAGGGCTCGGCGTTCTATGCCATGGTGTGTTAAATTATTATTTACATGGCATAGAGATTAATCTGACTATTTGCAAAAACGATGTGCGTTGATGATACGTTTTTTTATTTACTGGAGGCGCTAGTGAACTCAATGTTCCCCTTTTAGGTAGGTGCCTGTTACTGTTCATGCAAAATATTTTCATTTTAATTTCTCACTTAATTAGCCCAATTCATATAACTTCAATTTATATTTGTTGGCCTAATCATATATGATTAGCCCAACTTTACTTGACAATAACAACATAACCATATTTGTGTTTTTTTTTAACTAAGTTTACCTTTTTTTAATATTTGTGCAATACCAATCTGCCATAAATATTGGTAATTTTATCGGGACAATATTATTGCCCCTTGTCAATAATATGGTGCCCAAGTAACTCAGTGGAAATCTAGTCGGTGTATTCAACTTCAGGTACCTACCTGGCTCTACAACATTATATGCCAGTTTCTGGATTGAGAATTTCGCTAAGTACCTATCTACTTAACCGTAGTGCTGTCTCGTCAAATTTCTCAGAAAAGAGCGTGACATAACGTTACTTAAGTAGGTATTTACTTACTGAAATTCTCAATTTAGGAACCGGTCCTAAGTACCAGTGGGCTAGTTTATACTATAGATTTAATAACAGCTGGAAAGGGAGACAATGTAGCGAGCCTCTGAATCCGCACATGCTCCTCAACCATCCAAACAAACCTATAATTGAGAAAAAAAAACAACATAACTCACGTAGTTTTTAATAAAGACATCGTTATTCGATTTTGAGTTGGGACTAAGATCATAGCTGTTTCCATTGGAGGTCACTGAAACAAATAAAAAAAAAACAACTCCCATAATTTCGAGTGTATTCCGGTCTTTCTAATCTGCCACACTCACCAAAAGTTCATCTAACTAGGTACATACGTAAATTATATTCAGATCGGAGTTACCTACAATGTTTTGTCATTTTTTGAAATAGGTAAGTAGGTACGAGTATGTTATGCTACTTTTGTAGAAAACTCAATTTGAGCTTCAATGTTACCTACTACAGATTTTGCGAGAGATTTTTGTCTTTGCCCGATATGTATTCAATATCTTGAAAGGTTAACTATCTGTGAAAAATAAAGAAAATTGAAAGCAGGACTCCCAGGGTGGCAGATAGGAAAGGGCGGCACTAGCAGTGCTAATGACCAGTGCTTTTCAATACGGTCAAACTGAAGGGTGGTCGATGGGGATGTCCTTTTAATTTGAGTTTCACTAGAGGTGGCAGTTGGGAACGATTGGAACAACAAACAAAATATAAGTTGACATAACTTCCACCCTTTTGTTACTAGGCGTGGTCGTGGGATTTATCTTTTTTTAACCACCTTTAGTGTGAAAAGACGGAGAGGTCGATGGAAATGATCGCTTGTTTTGATTTAGATTAAGCTGTTACTTAAAATTAAGACAATTTAAGTCGTAATTTTATGTCACAGCTTGGGGTATCGACATCGATGTTTTTGTTTTAAGATATTTCCTACGAAACCTTAAAAAAAATTCACTCCTTTTTCCCAGCCAAGTTTAGGATAAGTTCATACCTATTAATATAAATAATTTAAGAAATAATACTAGACGCTATTCTGAACACCAAAATGTTTTGCGTTTAAATAAAATAAAAACTTATAGCTTCTAAGCTTAAAATTAATAAGTATTTTAAAATATCACATCAAATAGTCCCCTTATTGAAATAATGTAGACTTTGCTAGCTTGCGCCTTTTAACCTTATTATTACATTTTACTAGCTTGAAGAAGGTTTTATTTTATTTTCTTAAAATACAAATCAGTACGAAGGTGTTATTGTCGATCAAGTTACTTTGTTTTTGTTAAGTTTCTACAGTAAATAAACGCATGGTCTAAAGTCCGGAGAAATATTATGAACAAAATAAAGTGTCTAAGTTTTGATCTTGTAGTTATTTCCTAGATATTTCCATATTGGATATTGAAACACTCGTTTCAATAGGGCCAGTTACTGAATTGATAATTTCGATAAATAACTACTTAACAGAGTGGCGTCTCGCCAAATTTCTCAGAAAAGAGCGTGACAGAACGTTACTTAAGTACTTACTTATAGAAATTCGGAAACCGGCGATAAGGGTCGGTTTCTGTATTGAAAATTCACTACAGCACTAGAGTTAAGTGGTTACTTAGCGAAATTATCAATTCAGAAATCGGCCCATAGTCCTTTAAGAAAAAGATTTTTTGTTGTTTTTCCAAAATAAATTTCAATTGGTGTTTCACATTTTTTCCCTTGAGTATCTTATTTAATTTCAATACAATTACGATTGTTACACTTATTACATCTTACCATTATTACGTGTAAGATCTCACTTGTAAAGAAGTATTACGTAGGTAATTAGTTTAATAGTAAAATCTGTTATTTTATATTTTTATTGTACGTTATTTATTACTTTAGAAGCTTGCATTGCTAACACGTTTGAGTTGATAGGCTATTGAGCACTTTTAAAAGTTTATTTTGTTAAGGTAGTCTTATGTTATAATACTATGTTAAATGTTTCAGAAGCTTTTGTGATATGACATAAAATGTTATTCACTTGTCAAAGTTATATTTTAGTTATTTACTTTTTTATTTAATTTGGTTATCTGTAACTCTCTCATCGATTAAGGTACCATGATAGTCACTAAAATATCATTAGTAATATATTATATTATGTGTTCAGTGAGAAATATTACTTTTGTTATACCTAAGTAAAAATAAAACGATATTATTTATGTAAACGTATCTAAATAGCTAATGTTGTAGTTTTTGGTTCTTCTTGTTTAGTAGTTGAGTATTTTATGGATATATTCTTAACAGTATTCGTACTAAAATTCGATACCTACTGAACAAAATGTACGGAACGGCTGATTTTTATGTAGACTAGCCGTCCCGACAATGTACCGCCTTTTTCGACTACCGATTTTTTTCATAATTTCCAACCAAAAATCAGCCAAAGCGGTCCAGCCGTTCCCGAGTTTTAGTGAGACTAACGAACAGCAATCCATTTTTATATTACGTTGTTCGTGTTGATAACTGGAATCGGTCTTGAGTCGGGCATTAATCAAGAAATCAACTACCTACTGTATAGTCACTTGCATCATGTGTACGATAATGTGATAAAATCAAATTTAAAAAAAAAAAACATAAAAATTACAAAAACCTGAAGAGTAAAATTAAAAAAATTCAATGATGGTCTTACGTATTGCTCTGCGGTGTTGATTTTTTTTAACATTGAATGAATAGGCCTAAAGTAACCTTCCGAAAGCTTAGATTAAGCCCGTAGAATATACAGGTCTAGTAGGTATAATTTTAATGAATTTGCTAAATGGTAAAAATGTGAAAAACACATCTAAAAATTAAATTAAATAAGTAAATAAGTGACATTGCACCAACACCCGTGCCAAAAACTACGTGTTTGTAAATATTTTTCCATAATTTTAGCAATATGTGTTTATTGTATTCCATATTTTTTCTCTACCTAAGTGTGGATCAAGTTTCCCTGTGGCTCCGTGAATTTATTAGTACGTTGGTCTTTCAATTCAGTAAGTAGATGATATCTCAATAAATATAGGTATGTACTTATGAGCACCTACAATGTGTTGCTAGCAAATGCCCCAATTTTACATTTTAAATAAAATAATAATTAGATATTATGAAATTGTTGACGAATAACTACAAAATTTACTGGGCCGTAGAGATTCTAGATTTCTGTCTTAACGATAAATTTTATCAGTCACTCTCGTTTACGTGTAATCAATATTCACTTACCTCTTGTATACCCCGAAAACAGACATATAACTAGGACTGATCCATCACAATGTATTTATTCACCAAAAAATACGTGTCACACAGGCATGCATGTAATAATCTGATCGGAAAAACGCGAAATCATCAACCACGATTAAAATTATTTCTTGCGCGTCTGTGTCAGCCCTTTCCTATCGTAATACTGTAGTCTACTTAATTTATATCCACTTTCTACTCGCGCTGGAATAGCTTAATAATAGAATATACTTTCAATTTCAGTACATACATTTATAGTCTTAATAATAATAGCTGACTCATGAGTGGAATAGGGTTACCTCAATAATGTGCAATTTCCGAATTTCTGCTTTTTAAAATACCTAGAATATTTTTTGGATGTTACCGTTTTTTTGTTTTGTTGTGGCACTGTTTAATTCATCATGTCTAAAACCGTAATAAATTAAATGGAATGGACATATAAGAATTTACCGAAGGCAGCGACTTTTGGTAGAGCGCGAATTTAAGCAAAACAAATCAAATCTTTAAAATTGGGACCGATGTGTCCCAAAACGCTTCGACAATTAATTAATTTGAAATTTTGGATACATTACACATAATAGGTATTATGTGTCCAATGCCCAAGCCCAGTTTTATTTATAATAATATTCTTAGAAAAGAAAACCAAAAGTTTTACCTAATCACGCAATTTCTATTCGGGGTACATATTTAAGGAAATTGCGCATTTTAGGTAACCCTGTGTATCTCAAATGCTGACTCTGTTGAAAACACTTTACAACTTTACTGATCTATTGCAGTTGCGAGCGGAGAGGTGTAGTTACTTTATTGTTTGTAAAAATAATTGTGGTTTCAGATTGTTAAAACTTACTCTGTGATATACCTATCATCTTTTCACACAATCGCAGAACGATTTTGTGGTTTTACAATTTATAATTGGAGAAAAAAAGGAAAACAGGGATTTTACCTATCACATTTCTTTTGAGATGAAATTACATGTAAGGTATTTATTTCAGTGTCATGAACATGTGCCAAAAATAGACACTCACATTTTTTATAAATATTTCAGATTTTTCGAAGGACTTCAAACCTTAAACAAACGACTCAGAACGTTCAGAATCATTCTGCGAAATAAAAATCACATTTCAAGAAGTGCACTTTTAAAAATGTATGTTTTTAACAAAAAATTGCCTCTTTGCTAGATTTTAAATTAATAAATAAAAATAATAAATTTTAACAGCAAAAGCAATTTATTTGCTAGTTGAAATTTTAATCTTACACAATCTTACCAAAGCGAATTTCATAACGCGATCAATCAAGACACCTACTTAGGATATTTATCAACTATTATTGCATATTCTACCATTTAATTAAATAGAGTAGTAACAGTATTTCGATTTGTAGTTATAACATTCGTCATTTTCAAAGTGTAAGGTTGTATTTTTCAATAATTTCCTTGGAAATGTTATTGAAGAATGGATAAATAAGATGGCGGGTAACTTTACTCAGTGGCTCTGTAGCATAAGACCTCTGTTGGGATTTATGGATTTTTCTCGAAATGTGGATGTCGATTGTATTGTACCTACTCAACAATATAAAATTTCTAATCCATTAGATTTGAAGTGTGTTTTATTTCATGAACATTAATACTAAGATAAGTATCCATCTAATTAATACATATTTACAACGAATTACTTAGTTATCATTCAGAGCTTGGTATTAGTAGAATCTCCTTTCATAATTTGACTTAGCATTTGGTTGCAGAGCGCTGCGTAGGGATTTAGTTCCACCACCTGTAAAATAAATGAGACAATACATCTAGCTATGAATTAAAATTCCCTAGAAATATAGTTTTCTACAAATCAGCTAAGACGATCACAGCCTTAGAAGCATTGCGATCAAAGTCCTCGATACTTTTAGAGCACTCCTCAAAAGCAGTTTAATTAATCTGTGGCTACGTGGTGATCCGAGTATAGTCTCCAACACAGACTATTTTAATCGGCATTTATCAAGTGTTTTATGGAATCGTGTTCTTACAAATAAACCGTGTTGTTTTTAAAATTTGTCAGGATATTTAACGGAGCAATTTTGGGCCACATGGAAGAAAAATCAGGCGATACAGGCTAAGAGAACGTAGACAATAACATAACATAAATAACATTTACATACAGGCACATACATTGCTTCTGGCCCCACACTAGGATACCCTGTGTCGTGGGAACCAGAAACATGTAAACATCCAAGTCCTGGGTTTTTTTTTGTCCCCAGCTGGGATTCGAACCCGGGACCTCTCGCATGGTAGTCAGATGCGCTAACCGTTGCGCCACAGAGGTCGTCAATAAAATTATTTTTCCTAATTTTAGTTACGTCTTTCAGGCACCCGTCTCGCGATTCCGTGATCATCATCATCAACCCATCGTGTCCCCACCGAGGGGCACAGGTCTCTTCCCTGAGGAAGGTATAGGCCATACTCCACCACGGGGGCCAAGTCCGGATTGGTGGAGGCTTGTAAGACTAGTGGCTGGTCTTACAGTCAGAAGTTTTCAAGCCGCCCCTAAGGCCTCTGACTGATTCCGTGATAAAAAAGTTTATTGTTGGAAGGGCGGCCCTATACCTGTTTTCTGGCGAACGCGCTGCCCAAGTCTGCAGCTTCGGCGAACGCCCCCCTAGCTTCCTCCTCCTTGTCGAGCTTCCGCAAGAGTACGCCCTTCTGACAGAGCGCTTGTGCGCGCGTACGCGTCTTCTTGCCGACTGTCAGCTGCAGTGCGCGCTCGATATCTGCCATTGCATCTGGAGATGTAAGGGGAGCTTATGTCTAGGAGAAAGAAACCTCAAATGCGTCATCTTAAAATGTCAGTTATTCTGCTAAGTCGATACTGCTAATGAGGTAAGGTTTGCATCTAGCTTACAAAGCTGGACTCTTAATTCTTGCAAAACTGTCCTTCAATTTAGTGACCTACGCTCTGCAAAGTAAGGTACATTGTCGACGACTTCGACTTCGTAAACTTCGACGACAAAAAAAAAAGAAACCCAGGTCTTGGATGTTTACATGTTTGTGACGTCGCTGTTTCTGGTTCCCACGACACAGGGTATTCTAGTGTGGGGCCAGAAGCAATGTATGTGCCTGTATGTTATGTTATGTTAAACATAGGGCCGATTTCTGAGTTAAGGATTTACACTAAGTAAATACTTAAACAACGTTCTGTCGCGCTCTTCTCTGAGAATTTTGATGAGACAGCACTACAATTAAGAAGTAACTTAGCGAAATTCTCAATTCAGAAACCGGCCCTCAGCCACCTAAATCCTGAAATAGATTGATACCTACTTAGAGAACACTATTGAACCAACATAAAAAAGGAAATTAGTCTGTTAGCTTTTAGAATATACCTCGGCTACTATCGGATAGAATCGATTATATTGCAATAAGTATTGTTATTTATAACTTTACATAACTTTTAAAAATAGGGAAGAAAAGTTTTATACTACAGATCAGGAAGTAGTATTACACTCGTGTGCTTTCGGCGTAAACCGAAGCCTACTCTAGAGCCCGAGGTATATTCTAAAAGCTAATAAATAGACTGTACACAGGTACGAGTATTTCTTAATCTTGGGCATTTGAGTCCTGTAAATTTAATGATTAGTATCCTGTAATCTTTGCCACTTCCTCTAATCGTAAAAACCAACCTGTATCCCTAAGCAAGAGCCGGAGCAGTTGCGCTCTGTCGCTGTATGCTGCCGGCCTATCCGGTGCCGTGGCCACGGCAGCGTCCATCACCATCAAGGCTTCCTCTAGTTGACCCGCCTCGGCTAGCTGGACGCCACGGACGCCCATTGTGTGAGACTCACGGTGAGCGTCCGTTTGAAGTGCTGAGGAAATTATTATTTTAAACTAGCTGTTGCCCGCGACTTCGTCCGCGTGGGCTTTAGTTGAGAAAAGTGTTTGGAAATAAGTTACGGATACTTTTTTGTAGGACTATTTAAGATAATCATTTCCATCATACATTACATAAATTATGTGTAACTTTAGCGGTTTTGGCAGCGCACGCAAGAATAGCCTGCAGATGGTAGATTTTTTCCGACTTACTTGACACTTATCGTCATATTCTGGACAATTCACACAATATCTTTATAAATTGTAGCTTATGTGTTATTCTGATGTTTAAGCTATATTATTCTAACCTTTCATTAAAATCCATTCAGTAGTTTTTACGTGAAAGAGTAACAAACATCCATCCATCCATACTTACAAACTTTCGCGTTTATAATATTAGTAGGATAAGATAACTGTGTCATAATTACTTAAAATCGCTCGTAGCCCCGGCCGCCTGAGTGATCTTAAACGATCACGAAGGTTAAGCAACATAGGGCGCGTTCAGTGCATGGGTGGGTGACCGTTCTATGACTAACGCAACCCACTCTGCTCTCCTGATTTCCCTACGCCTATGTACCTATGCCGCAATGAGGAAACACCGGCCCAAGTGACTAGCAGTGGCGAGGCTTTATGACCTAAAGACCATAAATATCTCTACTACTTTTAACCATTGTCTTGTGCAGACCACCACCGTCATATCGAACGCGACGACCGACGGTGTGTTTTATCCTATGAATTGTCGTTCTATGGAATGAGGCACTACCTTCCTTGTATTGTCATTCATAAAGGTGCTAATTTTTCGTAACTCAGTCACTCAGTGGGATCCTAAGGGAAGCCATCACTACAAAACAAATGTATGTAGGTAAGTATATCGACGGTTAAAAGGCAATAGGGCAGAAGCGACATTTTGGCCCAAAATGACTTTTGAATGCCATCTTACTTTAAAAAAAAATCTGCGTCGAATGCGCTTACTCCCGCGGCTCTACGATGACTTTTTTGTCGCTTGTGCCCAAGCAAAAAAACTGCGTTTTTAAATAGTCGTTTTGGTGTTACCGACCGTTTTTTAGGCCTTTTTTTGCTTAACGGCGTTTGTACCCCTGTAAAAGTGGCATCATTTTTGGTCTCTAGTCGGTAATGTATTTTTACTTCCTATTGGTTTGGAGCTTCTGGGCGCTTACGGTTCTTTACCATAAGCACCTATTTTGAAAGTTGGAACTAATGTCTCTTTACCTTGGTCGTCAAAAACATAAAGCATCGGTTATATCCTACTACCATACACAAATTTGCCGTACAATTGTCGCTTACAGGCAATTACTAAAAATTAATTAATATTGAACTGTCGGTTATACCCTACTACCATGCACATTTTCACCAAATAGTTGTCGCCTATAGTCAATTACTATAACCAAGTTAACTATTTAACTGTCAGTTACTCCCTACTACCATTTTTTTACCATTTTTTGGTTCCCACGACACAGGGTATCCTAGTGTGGGGCCAGAACCAGTATATGTGCCTGTATGTAAATGTTATGTTATGTTCTGTTGTTTACAAATATAATAAAACTCTGTTAATTACGCCGTATTACTTTACAATTGAGATTTATTAATTGGTGTGTATGGCAATTTGTAAGATAAGATAAGAAAATTCTTTATTTTACACCGGAGAAACAAAAAATACAAAATATTATTCAAAATAAAAAAATGAAAATCAATTTTTTTTTAATTTGAAAACCAAAACAATTACAATATGTAAAACTGACGACAATCGTTTGGTGCTAAATCTTTCATCATGTCACCTAAGCTTGGCGAAAAACCTGTATCTTAGGAGAAAGTGAAATAAAGTTAAAGCGTTATAAATGTGCATACATACGTAGTCGAGATGCATTAAGCCAACGGCTGTCAGTCAAGATAACAAAATTTATGACAAATATTTGCAAAGCTTCGCGGCTTTATTACTAAAATAAATTTCTTGAAAGATTATTATAAATATAAAATTCTACACAGGAAATAAAAAAGAGTAATTACAACAAAGAAAAAATAAAAAAAGTAAAGTAAGTAAATACACAACAAAACAGTTAAATAGATATTAGTCAGTTAAATAGTTAGAGATTAGAGTGATAAATATAGATCAAGAATCCTGCTTTTGATGACAGCTAGGGAAGAAGAGTGCCTTATTGAAACCGGCAGATTTTAGAACAGCCGGGCGGCCCTTACCGCAAGTAAGTTGCCCGAGTTGTCGAGTGACTTGGTGTCTTCAAAGTCAGGTCAGATCGCGGTGCCCGGCTGTGGGAGTAACTGAGGTAAATAAAGCGCTCTTTGAGATAACGAGGGATTTCGCAGTGCTGAGTAAAGAAGAGAGAGGAAGTCTTAGTGAGCATTTCTAAGAGAATGAGTGGGAGCCACTCGAAGAAGTAGTCATATTTGCGTAAGCCAAATATGAACCTTATAGCAAAGATCTATCGGCGCTCAAGTTTATCAAGTTGTTTTTTAATCAAGTCAAGATAGCTGGCATTAGCATAGTCGCGGATCGGGAGCAACAGAGATTGCGCAATTGCTTTTTTGTCGCTGAGGCGAAAATTTTCCGACTCACCTCAAGCAGCCGATGATGATGCCCAAGTTTTACCTTCTGACTGAATGGTATTATTACACTGCCGAACTACTCCCCTAGAAACTGTTCTAAGACTACCAACCACGATCATCTGCGTCTTGACGGGATTATCCCTCAAGCCATGATACTTACCTTATTTCAAAATACGATCTAGGTAGATCAGCATTTCTTTTAGCAATCGCCGAGGGCAGACTATCTACAGCACTATGCTTATAAATTTGGAGGTCATATAAAGGTCGTAGGAAGAAGAGAGGTTTCTGGATAACTATTGATGAAAATTGCAAAGAGAAGAGGACACAACACACCACATTGCGCGACACCGGCAGAAGTATCAGACTAAGCGAAGAATGATTCATCGACAGAACAGTGTCCAGCAGGATGTCAAAGTCAACCGTGTTGATGAAGTCCAACAATGTGAGGACAGTTGCATAACCATTTTCCTATAATTTTACTCCATTTCATTCGACTATAATTTTAATAAGTGCAGAAACTGTGCAGCCTGCACAAAAGCCAGATTGAGACCGTTTTTGCTTAGGAAGATACTTACTTGGTAATGGATAAGACGCTCGAAATCTTTTATGATGAATGGATGGATATGGGCCGAAAATCGGAAAATGAGGAAGCATAAAGCTTTTTGGGTAAAACACCAGTCTTGACCGAGTAGTTGAAATGACTTCTATTATGGCCATTACCATTTTTCGGCTAACGCGATACTGATGGCGTGGGTACTGACCCACGGCATTGTAGGTGACTAGCTATGCTCTTTGCAACATCACAATAGGAGAATTGACTTCTTGAAAAAAGCGGAAAATCAGTAATTGGAGCTGAGGAAAGATTACTCAATGTGTTATTTTTAATAGTTCCAACAAATTCACCGAATGTTTTGTTGACAACACAGATACGGTAATCGGTTAGGCGCACACAAAAAAATTTACCTAACAACCGTAATATCCTCCTCGAGTAACACCTGAAATAAAGGTCCCCAGCGCGCTGGTAGCACTGGAACGCTGCACTGCCAAAGAAATCCTTTGACCCAGAAATGCCCCAGAGCGTCAGTTAAGCCCACGGTCCCTCAAACGGCGCCCCAACTCCCTAACAAAAATCTTGGCCTGTTGCCCCCAAACCTTATAGTCTTCACTGCTAGTGGACAAAAATGTAATAAGCCATAAAGGCACTATACTTTTGGAGCTTGACCCTCGCTGTCGATTCAGCAACGGCACCGGGAGCAACTGCAGTAGCGGATAAATGCAAGAGAGCAAAAGTGCGGATGCAGGCCGCATCCCACACTGAACAACACCCCTTCTCGCAGGATACTGTTCGGATGTTTCTCATCGGTGCGACACAAGCCCGGAGGCTCTAACACGCAAGGAACGTTGACAGAACAGAGAGCTCTGCGGCGTTTACAGACCATCTACCCGCACTCCTAACACAATGCAGCCCGTGATGTCCCAACACACCCCACAGACACACAGATCGGCTCGCTCACCTTGCAACTCAAACAAAGCGCTACTGCTGTACGCAGGGAGTCATTATCCAGCAAGGTTCCAAGCTGTAGAGACGGTAACGCTGGCTGCCACAAACCTGACTCCAGTTCACGCGTGAACGAGTAAACGAGCTATGGTCCTTCACTCTGGCCGACGAGACCATCAACAGTGGACTTGCATATGACCTCATCCCAAGAATGCTGACAACGAGCCTGCTACAACTCCAAGGCTTCCTCTGCAAAGGGGATGTGAAACCCGCCGCCATTAAAATTCAAAATGCGAGTGACGAGGTCCAACATCCCATGATGAAGCCAAGAAAGCTGGGAACGATGAGATGATGATGATGGAGAGCTATACTTGACTCCACTGAGATTAGGTCATATACACGTAAAGAATATGACTCCGAGCTTCCTTCCTTCTTCAGGATGGTGTCATAATCTATTGATGCCTCTCTTTGCAGCCACAATGGAGCCGTACGAATAGTGTAGTTCAGCTTTGGGATTGAGAAACAACTACGCAAAATCATCAGGGCAACACGTGCTTATAGTTGCCTTAAGGTGATGCCTATTTGCCGACCAAATATCATTCTTCTTCTACGCAGCACCCCTGGGATGCCTTCTGGAAATATTGGGGCAGAGTAAAGTCTGACTTGTCCAAGAGTACGATCCCAGGGACCTCAGCGAAAAATTCTGACGTCACTTCCTGTTACACCAGCCCTAAGCATGGAAACAGTTGCGACTTCTGTGTCGTACGTATCGCACGTGTTGATACGTGGTTTTGGGTATCTGGAGCCCCAGATAGCCTTTTGGATATCTCGTATCAACCTTTTAACATCTTCAATGAAAACATCTGGGCAGCCACCAATGGTGCCGTCATCCAGGTACCACACGTTCAAAGGAGAACTCAGAGAGGATCAAACGCATTAAATTGAGGAACAAAAGTGAAGTGACTAATGAGAGCATTGACATTAAGGTCTTTAGAAATAGAGGCCTGGCGTGGTTTTCCAACTCATAGAGGTTGAGAAAATTCCAGACTTTAGCTGGATCTCCATTATCAATAGATTTTTTGTATTACCTATTCAGGTCTTGTTTATATTCAGGTAGGTACCTATATTTTAAGTTTTCATTTCATCGCACAATCAGGTCAAATAATCGTTATAAAAACATACATTATGTAGGTAGGTGAGTAATCTGGTACGAACGATGATGGTGACACTAACATCCTCTAACGTTTGCAGTTGCTTAATTTTTATTTCAAAGGAGAATAATGTTGGTTGAGATTGTTGAGAATCTATTATTTTTAGGACGTGACGTTTAATCTACGTTACCAATTGCCCAGATAATGTCATGTGTTGTATATTCTTGTTTTCCTCTTGGCCTACAAATCTCGATGTGTGGAAATACCATGTTACCTTTTTTTCAACCATCTTACGGAGTCGCTAATGACTGATATCCTCACGGTCTTTTTGCTAAGCACTGTTTCTTGTGCTCCATTACCTTTTGTCACAATGGTGTGAATTGTAATATATCCTTTTTTACCTATTTTAGTATTCAACAGTCATGTGACTTATGCCCTATTACCTCCTGGTATACGGAAACCAAATGTAGCTTAGTCGTCTATACTCTTCGTTTTTTTTACTTGTAGATGTAACATATGCTGAATTACCTCATATAAAAATTATGTTCAATTGGGTCAAGCGACATAAAACTACATAATACAACGTCCAGTCAAATAAAATTAAATGGCAATTAATACTCGTATTTTTGTTGAGTTTAGAGCTGTTTCCATCTTTACGTTATGATAATAAATAAAAAAGTTTTTTTTTTTTTTTTTAAATTTCAAACTTTAAAATGCTCTCCTGAACAATTTGCTTTTTGTTGCTTAACCCCTATATCCTTTTAACCGTCGATATGTATAATAAATTTTATTCCGGATACACTTGACGAGACGAGACGAGCAACCGACACACAGTACCGCGAGCTCCATGGGTCACGCGATTCTGTGCGGCCATGCGAGCTCCCGTCTCTGTTCACCATGATTAAGCTTTGCGAATCAGAGCGAAACTCTTGCGACAAAAAGTCAAGTAAGTGTATCCGGTATAAGTATACCTAGTGTAATACTTATATTCGTATGCGCTGGACAATAAGTATTATTGTCCAGTGCATACGAAACTTTTAGGTAGGTACCTATTTATGTATTTGACAGTTCGGAGTAAATAGATGAAGGTGCAGCGCAGACGACATACTATCCGTGACGCACTTTTTAGTCCGTGAAAATAGAACCTATGCAATGGGGAACATTCATAGTATTTTTTTTAGTTTATCTTACAGATTTAAGGCTTACTTAAACAATCAAGTCAAAATATGAATAAATAATTTATTGCAACTCTTGAAAGTCCGGCGCACAAAAAGTCTGTCGTCTGCGCTGCACCTAAATTGAACGAGTCCATAATATTATTGTAGAATTTACGTAGTAGCGCGACTTGCGACCTTTACATTCTTTGTTGTCTATTCAAATCAAATAAAAATAAAACACACATACCTTCGTCTTCCTCAGCATAATGATCCCCATCATCCGCCACATCGCCCACAGTCGCCGTGGGGTCTAAAATACTCCGCAACACTGCCTTGTCTCTATCGCACAAAGTATCCATTTTTTAAATGGAGAGACTATTTCTCACTTACTACAAAATGGTACCTACTTACTAGTACCATTCAAAGTTGTCACCTCAGCAAGGCTCTAATGGAAACTGTGTCAGAGATGTTGGAATGTTATTTTATATCTACGCAGGACTGGTTTTGTTTAATTATGCACGGTCGAGGCGTATCTCTGCATATAATTTGAGTAGATATCTGGAGGTTGTGAGGTAAGTCCAGTCGATAAAGATTGGCCCAATTTTACGAATAGACGATTTCTTAAACCACTCTGCAAATGCAGTTCAAGTTGGTCTTTGCCTTTCATCATCATCATCGGCCTATGCTTGTCCACTGCTGGACGTGGGCCTCTCCCATTGCACGCCACTGGGTACGGCCCTCGGCTACTCTCATTCAGCTCTTGCCAGCCACCCTGCGAAGATCATCACCGAGTCTGAGGACGTCCTACACTACGTTTACCGATCCGCGGTCTCCACTCAAGAATTCGTCCACCCCATCGGTTATCATTTCTTCGGGTAATATGGCCGGCCCACTGCCACTTCAGTATACTAATTCGGTGGGCTATGTCAGTGACTTTGGTTCTCTGACGGATCACCTCGTTTCGAATTCGATCTTTCAGAGAAACCCCGAGCATAGGCTTTTCCATAGCACGCTGAGCGACTTTAAATTATTGTCTTTGCCTTTACTGCGGACTATTTAGATTTGAAGAGTGTTTTATGGCATCATTTTTAAGGTCCGTGGTCCGTATCCACTATAGTGTCACCACGTTTTTTTCCGGTGGCGGTGGCGACGCGTGTTTTGTAATCGCGCTTCGCCGGCGCCGGAAAAAAACGTGGTGTGTAGGAGCCCTGACGATTAAATAAGTAGTAAAATAGTTTGAAGATTGTAGAGATAATTCTCTACAATCTTGATTGTTATCAAAGGTCGTTCATGAATACTATTTCGAAACACTCCAACTCAGAATTGATTAGGGGCATCGGTGGCGTGTCATCAAATGAATGAAACCCAAAAAGTTATGTACAAAATGAAACTGCATATATTTTAACAATATTAATAATAATGTTCTCGATTACAATCGTATTAAATTACAGAACTAGGGTAAAATAACTATTACTTAAATAATACAAACTAAAAGAGTGAGTACAACATATTATTTGGGCTACAGAGATGCCCCTGCCCCTCTACTCTTGACTTTATTGTGGTCCAAATTGCGCCACAATTAAATTCAGTGTTTAATTATGAGAAAAACTTTATATTTTAACAGTAGTATTCACACCAAAACACTTAAGGCCAAAGTCGGAAAGAATTCTTGTTAAAAACCGTGTATAACTGTAAAATAAGTTTTACGATCTTAAAATGAAAGTAAAACTTAAGTGTGCGCATAAATATTTAATTATCCTTTAGAATTTTTGGTAAGCCGATCGGTTCGCCATAACAATGTTTTTTTAAAGTCATAACGCAACCGATTAAAGAGACGCACTCAATTGTAACGCAAGACAACAAAATTAGCGTCGCGATTATGGAGGCTGTACCCTCGACATGTAAGTAAGACGGAACGCAATTGCTTGTTGTAATTACGTATGTAGTTCCAAGGAACCACAGTCATACGGCATTTCACTCATCGAAAAACATCTCAGCTGTTTCATACATTTGTTACAGTCAATACAGACTGTATTGGTTTGCTGATGCTGATATTTATAAACAGAGTAGTAGTAATGAGTTCTACCGGGCGTTTTTCCAACACCCTGTATACGAAACCTTGTATATCGGTCGCTGCGAATGCCAATTCCGATCTGTGCATTTTCTTGTTTTTTATCTCCCATATTCGTGATCAATACATCCATGTGCTATGGGGTTATTTTCTTTCATAACACGATTTCGATATTTTAAAACGTGATATCTATTGTTAATAAAATATTCATTCACAGGTTTTAGTTTTTGAATAAAACAGGTATTTGTCTATACTGAAAAGTAGTTACAATGCACATATCGGAAGTGGCAATCGCAACGACGATCGCAAGGTAACGAGACGACTGAAATTGAAAAACTAAATTGAATAAATTGAAAAACTTAAAAAAAAAACTTTGCGTTCCGAGAGTAGAGGGGAAGAGTCTGAGGTAAAATCAGACATTTGAAATATAAAGTAAATTGACTTGCGTCCAGTAAACATAGTATGGGTCACGACCCGTAGGTCAAAACTTACAACCGCTGCAGTCATTGTCAACCATTGGGCACATCAGAGGTCGCTCGTGCCTGACTTATGATTGCAATACCGTCGTCGGTCAGCGAGCGAAGCTTTTGCGGTCATAAGTCGCACGACCAATGTTTCAACAAATCATCACTTCTTTAGACCGCGCCTCCTGCTCGTGTTTCTTATTTTCTAAGTATTTTCTAAGACTTTGGTCACTGCACACTATTAAATTAATCCGGATTCATTTGGTTTCTTATCGGAAGAGTAAGACCAGGTTTTGCTCTGCTTTTGCAGAGCTTTATCACGGTGAGTACCGACGACGCGAGCTCCGTTTCTACTCGCCATGATTAAGCTCTGCGTATCATAGCGAAACCTGGTCGGACTCTTCCGACAAAAAGTCAAGTGAATCCGGAATTAAGTTAAAAATAAATAGTACGTACAGTTTTCAATGCTGAAACATTGTTTTTACGAATATGGTCTTGTTTAAAGCAGGAGGCGCGCCTTTACAATGCATTAGAAAATAGACCCTAAAATCTGTGCAATAGCAATAATGCTTACCGCAAAAAAGTCAAGTTTTCTGGCTAACTACACCGTCGCTGCACAATCAGCAACTGCATTTTTATTTTAAAAATATTGTTACCTAATGAACATAATATGACTCGAGGCATAGAAAGAACAGAATTCAGCAGGGAGATAAACCTGTTGGATATCTCATTCTAAGGACCTAGTCAACTCGCAGTACTTGGGATCATCTATCCTCCTGAGGCCCGACCTTGAAAATAACAATGGTTTTTGTACTATTTGTAGGACACGGGGACTTAGGAGGATAAAAAGTACGTCACACTTATTTAGCGATTTATTCCGACCCCCTCCCCGTGAAAGTGTGACGTAATTTACATTACAGATGGTCCATTGACAATACAATGGCTCTGAGAACCGGTTTCTGATTTGAGAATTCCACTAACTACTTGACTGTAGTGCTGTCTCGTCAAATTGCCCAGAAATGAGCGTGACAAAACGTTAATTAAGTATTTATTTACTAAGGGCTGATTTTTCTATAGCCAGATAACTGTTATCTGAGGAATAAAAATGGCGGTTTGACAGCTTATGTATGAAAGTTATGTCAAACAGCCATTTTTATTCCTCAGATTCCTCAGATAAAAGTTATTTGACCGTTGAAAAATCAGCCCTTAGTGAAATTCTCAATTCAGAAAACCGTCCTCTGCGTCAGAGAAGTCTACTCAGTTACGAGTGTTAGCTGACGACTGTAGAATAAATCTTAAGTGTTTTCTTTCAAAGAAAACGAAACCGCATCCGTTGCTTGGATGATTCAGAACAGTAACATAATATTTACATACAGGCACGTACTACAGAATGTATAAATACGAAACAATTTCAACATAACATGTTCATACAGGCACGTAGGTACTACAGAAGGTGTCAATACGAAACAATTTCAACATGGCACCAACACAGAAATCGCGAACAATTTAATGTTAATTAATTGCTCTTCAATACACCAACTGTTGTTATTATCAAACGTATCGTAAATAACCATTTAAATTGTCTGTTGTATGAAGAATTTGAGTCAAATGCTACTTAAGCCATTTTTAAGAAAGAGGTGCATCGCAGCCTTAGGACCAGTTTATAAATTGAGAACTTCACCAAGTAAATAGTTAAGTAACGTTCTGTCACGCTCTTTTCTGAGAAATTTGACGAGACAGCACTACAGTTGATAAGTTATTAAGCGAAATTCTCAGTTCAGAAACTGGCCCTTAGTGTCGGTACCTTGCCGAAGTTATGAACAGTTAGTTCTGTTTCACGGTATTTGATTGGACGCTCTTAAAATCTACACAAACTTGACAATAAGTACAGATTTTGTTTAAAAATATCTGTCAGATAAAATAACATAATTTCAGCTGCCTAGTACAGTCGACAGCACGTCAACCGTTACCATCAAGCTTTACATTTTTACTGCGAAGTCGCGACTTCGCAGTAAAAATGTAAAGGTCTTTGCTATAAAAGAATGACCTGGTGTCGACTGCACCAAATAAAAAAGGTATTATTCCGATATCAGGAATTCTGGATACAGGCAGCCTAAGTAAAAGTAATTCTTAAGTGCGAGTTACAATAAATAGATAATTAAAAATACAATTGGCACTAAAAATCTGTAATAAGAGCAACGATTTTAAAATTACTTACACTGAAGAATTTTATTTAAAATCTCACTTTAGTCCCCCTTTAGCGGGGCTTGTCTTAGGCCATTGTTAGGCTCTAATTATATGCGTCCGCGCGACCGAGCGGTTTGGCCGCAGATTCCAGCGACCGCGGCCAAGTCGCTTTTTGATTTATATGAAGCGGCCCGAGCGTCTCCGCTCTCCACACGTTCTCACAAACAACAAAAGAAAGAGCGTCCCGCCCGTCCGCTTCAAATGCACCGATACAAGTCAACACGTTGAAACTCGTACGAGCGTACCACGCCGCTCGAAGGCGCGACCGCGCCGCTATTTAAATAAATAGTTACACACAATTGCTTGTAATTTCGTGGTGTAGCGGCCGGGCCGCTCGGTCGCATATAATTAGAGCCTTAGATAACAACTTTCTTCCAATCGACACGGAAGACAGTAATTCAGCAGGGATATTTTGGAAAGCCGATAATCAATCAATCATTGCAGAGTCGGAGCAAATCTTGTCTCGTATAGTCACTATAGTATCGTCTATCGGAGACAGTACTGGAACATTTCAAAATGTACTATACCTACTTGAGTAATTGGCAATCAAAGTTTTGATCTTTTAGGACTGCAATGGTTTTCAGTAACTAAAAAATAATTAAAAGGAGTGTTCGAGATATTCGTATACTGCATTAGATTGCAGCGGTCTAGAGCAGTCTATTTTGAAACCTTCGGTGTAAAAAACTGGATTTTCAAAATTTTGGATATGTTCCAGTACTATCTCCGATAGACCATAATCGTCAGTTAAGTTCTAACAGTGCGAAAGTCATTTTTGGCCGTTTCGACCTTTTGATGCCATTGGATGAAGAAAAGTGGCGCGCTTCTTTCCGACCAATCTTATCAATCAATCTTATTTTATCTTCAATACTTTTCCCAAATAATGTACACCTCTAATGTAGCTAATTGAAATTTTACTCTCTCCTGTAAAGTTGACATTTTTTACTTACGCACTGTTCGAACGTAAATGACGATATGTATTTGCATTAAGGTAGAGGGAAGTTTTTTTATACAAAGATGCATTTACTATATTCCGTTCCACGAGTCGAGCTCCTAGCGAACAAATACTCGCATTTCATTGGTCAATGCGCGCGGCTAGAGATAAGCAACAATAAGCGAAGACGGTCCGCTTTATAGGGTAGATTTACGTGCTGGCACCCATCGTTTGCTTGCGGTAATTGGGTATTAAAACGGATTTTTGTATAAAAACACTTGCTTGTGACGTCACATTTCAGAGCACTCTTTTTATGTTTCATCTATTTAAAAATTGTAATAACTAGTAAATGATTAAAAGAAATACATTTTCCGAATAATTTTTGTAATTTTTGTTTTAATCGAGCATCTAAAATAATTTATTCTTGATAGTGTCAAATACCGTATTGGACGTAGTTTAGCAAAAAGGTTCCAACTCACAACATGGTCATTTTTGAGTTGAATATACCAAAATGATCAAAAATCAAAATGATCATTAAATCAAAGACTTAAACAAGTATGTGCAAAGTTATGGCATATGGTAGTACAACCCGTATGGAGAGCGTAAATCAGCTAAAACGTAAAATCTCAAATAGGTATCTCACAGTTCACTTTGTGTTGGTTGGAACCCTTTTGCTAAACTATGTCCAATTAAAGTTTAGATGTCAACAAGTTCGCAAACATTTCACACTCTTTTCTCAAAAATTAAACATATGAAGGCTAAGAAAAAAAAACTTCTTCAAACTTGAAAATCGAAGCTCAGCGCTCGATCAGCCTCCAGCTACCCCTGCTGATAGCTTATCGCGTGTAGATTTTTAGTACCTAACCTAGAGTTAATCCGTACCAATTGATATAAACAACTTGGGTTCCCAAACAACACACGTTTTAATTTAACAATCCTAATTTAGAAAAAATATTTAACCAACCACTCTGGGCGCGCATAGCATGAAACTCCGCAGGTAGCTAGCTCTGTGTTGTCTGCCCAAGTTCGAAGTTACTATCACTTCAACCGACAACCGGTTGACAGCACGTCAACCTTCACATTTTAGTTGCAAAGTCGCCCGTAACGCAAAGGAATAGAGCGCATAGGTGTATAGGCTGATGTGTTGTCGACTGTACGACGAAGCTAGTCGCGCGTATTAAATGTAAAAAGTCGTTAGTTACCTGTCAAATTCTGACAGTTTAGTTACATAAAACGCAAGACTAATGACGGAATGTAGAATGAATGACTCACGCGTTATCCATTTTGAGGTTTCCGAAGTGTCAAAAAATATTTAGGTATGTATGATAGTTGTAATGTAAATAGTTCTTAAAAGAGCTCACGCTGAGTTTCATACTGGCCCAACCTCAAAGTTACAAATGTTAACACCCAGTTAAAATCTTATCCTAACCGTATTTCAGAAAAGAATATGTAAGGTTTGTAATTAGATTATTTCTATATCACAATCCTTAGAGTCTTTTATTTCTACATAGACTAAACGCCGGTTTCTGAATTGAGAATTTCACAAAATCTTTAGTTAGACAATAATTATCAATTATTCAATGCACGATGAATCTAGAGAGAGATCTTGTTATAAATTTAAATGTAGAGTGGAATCTTGTTATAATAATGAATGATTTTAAATAAGAATTTTAGCCCTGCATAAAAAAACGAGTCACTTAAGTGTCGCATTACCTGTCCAGATAGAAACTTACTTCAGTATTTTAAATAAATTTTCAATTCAGAAACTGCATGTAACTCTTTCACCTTCCATGTTCAAGGTATTTAATTCTCCATGTCAATTGTAAATCACAATCGAGACTTTCTAGATGTTGTTAATCATGATGTTGTTACTTAAAGAACAAAAGAAGTTAACGTTGATTTGTTTTTTAAGTTCATACGTCAAGTTAATAGTTTTAAATTATGCTTGTGTGTTTAATTGTCCATGCTACGTTTTTGAACATCACGGAAACCTCAAAAACATTTCGAGAATTATGCTTTCAATACAATTTATATTTATCAGATTTGTAAATTATAAGTGTATATTTTTTAAGATATTTACTAAAAAGCCTTGACCTTATATCGCACCTCCAGAACTAAAGTGACCTAACTCAAAATTTGCAACTTTTGGGAAATGAAGAAAATGTATTCGGCGCTCTGAGCGACTTGCTCAAGAAAAAATAGACCGCAATATTCCTCCATCTCTCTCTGACCAAATAAAGTCGGTTTTTTTCATATAGGCATGAAAGAGTATACCTTTTTGAGTCATTCTGTGTACTCAACTCATTTTACCCAAATTTTGAGTTGGGTCACTTTAGTTCTGGAGGTGCGATATGACTTCTATGACGTCAGCAAAGACAGTATGAGTATTAACCCTTTGGCTCAACTCTGCAAATGATAGGTTGCCTCGACACAAGGGACTTTAGAATGACGGTTAATGAATATAAGGTTTACTTTCGCTTCGAGGACCCGCTACCAAATTTGGTAGCCACCGAGACAGCGGGTTAAGCCTTTGCCACCCTTAAAAAAAAAATGACCAAAATCATCTGACGTTTGACTTTTGTTTTTTTTTATCTAGGCAAAGATTATCTCTTTAATCATACTATGATGACGTCACAAACACCAAAATTTTAGCAAAATATTAAAAAAATTGACATAATGAGTAAAACTCAAAAGTAACGAAATTTGTTTTTTAAAATGGTCAATATTTTCAAAACAAATTATAAAAAACATATCAAAAATAAGTAGCATGGCCAATTACAGCAAAATGTTTTGCAACTAAATTATACAATTATAATGCCATCTAGTACTTGGTGCTGGTCGCCACATTCTAGACAGGCGGTCGTAATAATAGCTACAACTATTATTTTTCTGTTTGTTATGTTTTGCATAAGACATGCTGTTTTATTTTATAAATACACGATTCCTCCAAACACCCTTTAAATGCAGTCCAAGTTGATTAATACACTTTAAAGGAATTATG
Organism: Yponomeuta plumbellus; assembly: GCA_947310845.1. Classification (NCBI taxonomy): domain Eukaryota; kingdom Metazoa; phylum Arthropoda; class Insecta; order Lepidoptera; family Yponomeutidae; genus Yponomeuta; species Yponomeuta plumbellus. The sequence goes on from OX371203.1 coordinate 4,461,061, forward strand.
TTTTTTATAAATAACAGTTAGCTTTAGTATTAACCTTAAAGAGTTCCGCGGACAAACACTAGCGCCAACGAGGAAAAAACGTCATTTTATAATATATTTTTTTCAAAAAGTGTATGAATATGATTTTTTTATTGGTGGCCCTAGTTAGCCCACCGAATCTCTTTAGGATCATCAAAATGAACCAAAAAATCTTTCACATCCTTATTTCAGTCACACTTAATCATCGTCAAATACTCTATTTGACTCGTAGACCAACAATCCTGAATAATATTACCATATTCGGCTTACTCATAGTTAGTTACATTGCTTCGAAAAGTTATGTAGCTCTCTTCCACTCAAATATTCGCTAATTTAGTGTTTAAGTTTTTTATATAAATATACATATAAAGACAACTTAAGCTAGACATTACAGTGTATAGAAAACCGTATAAAATGTAGAATTATCTCGATCTTAGACGAAGCAACTATGACGCGTTTTCTTTCTCTAACATTCAAACTCTGTGGTATAAAAATGTTTAAATATTAATATTACTGAGCTTTGAGAAATCATAGTGCCTTTTAGTGACATTTATACATTAAAATTCATGACCCAATAATTTAGTGGTAAATCAGTAAACTGATGGTGAATCAACATAGTTGCCATAGCAATAGAGTTGCTGAACCTGTTCTAAATATATCTTGAGTATAAGAGAGAGTGCAATACGTCTTTAAGATAGGCAATGTGAATACTTAATAATGCTTTGTTAGTGCATTTGATTCTACTACTGTCCATTCAAAAGCACATTTATTTCCATTATAAATCTTTGTCAAGTTGGTAAAAAAATTAACCTTGCCTAGACACACAATAATTTTTTAGCCAGTAACGCACTTGGTGTGACCGAGCGAGGCGAGCCGAGCTACTGTCATGCGAGTACACAAGCACAGTAGCTACCTACTGTCACATCAGCTGCTCGTACAGTGTAACCTTTACATAGGCTACAGTCACTCTTAAACTGACTATTTCGTCCTTCATATCCGGATCTTGTTCCCTGCGTGAGCTTCCGGTACATCGACAACATATTATTGAAGTATTCTAACAAATGTAATGGAAAGGGGTCATTATTTAAATCGCTCAGAATAGATAGAAAGGTTTGCCATAATAAGAGCAGATGTTATTTTTAAGTTGTACTAATGAATGGGCAAGTATTAGAGCTTGGTACAGCTCATTTATCTACTTCAAAATATTGGTACAATACTTTCAAGCACCTTAAAAGAAGAGAAAACTAAACTAAAAAAATATCTGTGTCTAGATTGTGTGAGTACAGTATAACAGGTTCATTGCATTTGCATTGACTTGAAGCAGCAATTAATTAAATGAACTCAATGCGCTGATGCACTTTTATTGTATTATAATTAACAATTAATTAATTGCACATAAACAAACTACAGGCCCCATTTTTATATTATAAAAATATACACTCAGGTGAATCATGCAAATGCACACTTGAGAAATTTTGATGTTCTAAAGAATTCTTACAACAAGAAAAACCAACTTACCAGTTGATTCTTCAAACTGTTTATATAGTTGCAAAAGTCCAACTATATTCTATATTATATAATATAGTTACAATTTACGCGAGAGTAAAAAAGTCCTCCTTCATTTCATGTGCAAAATTTATAATTACAATATTAACAGTCCTCTACGTTCCACTTCTAGCAAGCCTATCTAACTAAGCTCACTTTTACATAACCGCTACACTGTAGTGTGTCCAAACACTTCATGTTAGCGGTTTTGACGTTTTCCTCCGCTGCTACCTCTTGGAGAACCCTTTGGTACCATCGGGGCACCGGGGGGTCCTTATAACGAGGACTCCAGGCGGTGCAGGTGAAGGGAAGATCCCTGCGCTAGTGGCACCGGGCGGTAGCCGCGCTAGGACTTTGCGTTCCTTGCCTTTACCATTGTTGTCGTTATTACAGTTATTCTGGTTCTTACCCTTAGTGGAGTGGTTTTGGCTGTCCTTGAGATTATTGTTTTGTGACTGCTCTTGCAGGCGGCTTAGACTGTAATACAGAAAATTGCAGTTTGTTATAGTGTGTCGCAAAAATATTCAGTGAAACTTGAAGGTTTCGCAGGACCTTGAAATGTGAAATTGTGAAATAAAATTGACTTAATCAGTTTGTGCCAGATTAGATCTACTGACAATTTCTGTAAGGAGATTAGTTAGGTTATTCTGTCATCATTACAAACATTTGATGCATAGAACATCCCTCTTAACCTGTAGGATTTTTGGTGGGCGAATCAGCTTGCCAAAACAAAGGCATTTATGTAATTGTTATTTTCAAGGTCATAACGCAACTAATTAAGTCTGTTGTTAGATAGTATGTGGTAAATGGAGTGATTTTTTCAAAGGTTTTTATTATAAAATGTGTGGTGCTTAGATTGCAAATTTACAATATTGGAAAAATTCTGTGGTCGGCAGACTACATCACATAAGCGAAAAAAAACCTGTTATAAAATGACTCTATCGCATTTTTATTATCTTTACTATATTAATGGAGCTGTCATGAAACAATAAATTGAAGACACTTGATTTTTTTCAGAAAAATTAAGCATGTACAAGAATTAAGCAAAATACTCTTTTAATTTATTTAGGAACAAGGAACAATCATTTTAAGGAACAATAATTTTTTGCCAATTTCACTCATGTGCTTTAGTCTGCCGACCCATAGTTGTGCTTGTTTTTAATGGGTTTCTTCAGGAACTTTCTATGTAAAAATAGTATCTGGGAAACCATATAACCATGTAAAAAAGCTAAGAATAGCGAAAAGCATGACATGAATGACAAAAGGCAGTTTATTTCTACAACTCCATAGAGACGAACTATGAACAATGGAGCAAACGCTACTTACTTGTCATCAGTGATATCCTCGGGGCTTCGCGCTTCGCCCAGTATTCGCAGACGAGCTTCTTCGTACTCTTTTTGTCTTTGCTCCAAAGTTTTCACGGGGCGGGCTCGGTTCTCCCCGTTGCCCTGGCCACTGTTCACGGACGAGGGCCGCTTCAGTATACGAATAGCTGGCTCCGGCATCACGCACTGGGATCCTATACACGCGTTATCCTCCACAATTACCTTAGTAACCTTGCACTCTTTCTGTGAATTCACTGAGACTGGGACGGATTCTGTTGACATAAGCTTTAACTTTTCGTCTAGCTGAAACAAGGAATATTTGGGTCGAGGTATTCATTGCTTGGAAAAATGGCTAGTGGGTCTGTAAATAGTTTAGTTTCAGTAAAAACTTACACCAATTTCGTCCATATCCTCCCAACTTTCACATACGTCAACTTCATTTTGGGCCGCCATGTTGACTGTGATTAACAATGTTGCCACTCTATAAAACTATTAACCATAGAACGTAGCACTTGGACTAGTTTTATCCAGTCTTACACATTAAAAAACATAATCGAATCGGTAATATGCTTGATTTTACGACATCACTAGGCCGGGTTTCAAAATCAGCTTGTTTTTGTTTTCTTTTTGGTGATACCTAGTTGAAATTATTTTGAAATAAAATGCGATTTGAGTAGTCGTAAAGAATTTTGAGGTTAGTTTTAAAAACGTGAATGCTGAGATAACAACAAACTCAGAATATGAATCTAATGCTGTGTTATCTTCTGGCGAACTAAAAGCGATAACAAAGTAAGTGTATATTTACTATTATTTTTACCAAGTTACAATTTTCTTTAAAACTCACGGCGACCCGTAAGTTTATAGTTGCAACTTAGATTACAGTTACAAAAGAACAATAATAAAAATGTTTGCTTCTCTTACAGAACTAACTATGGCCGTGAAATCGACCTTCTCTTCAGCCCTTTCGGGGCTGAATTCTGTTGACCCAGAGAACGTGCAGTTCCTAATGTTCGATGATGAAGACATACAAAAACTTAGTGTCGTCAAAATCACAAATACCATGTCTTTCGACATCATGGGTAATGCTACGTCAGGCGGCTTGTACGATTTAGCTATGGGACCTACTAGAGAGCGAAATGAACTTTGTAGGACATGTAACAACACCTTATTACACTGCCCCGGTCACTTTGGTCACATTGAACTTCCAGTGGTGGTGGTTAACCCACTTTTCCTGAAGAACATATATTCGTTGTTCAGGATAAGTTGTCTTCGATGCCATAAAATTCAAATGGATGAAAAATCCAAGTTTGTTCTCACACTACAGTTACATTTGGTAGATGCAGGTCATGTAACTGCTGCTTTGGATTTGGAGAACTATCCTGGTGACCTTTATGCTGACAGTTCATGCGAAAAAATCCACAAGACTCTCAGAAAATACCAAAAACTGCTAAAAACAAAAGACCCTGTCACTGAAGTATTTCATAGTAAAAACACAGATGTTTTGAGAAAACGGATTCTGAACAACTACTTCAAGCCAATGAGTTTAGCCAGGAATTGCATGTTCTGTAAGAGCAAGATCCTCAAAGTTACAACTTCTGACAATAAAATCATGCACAGCAACACCACTGAAGGTGGTAAAAGCATCAAAATTTTATTACCCGATGAAATACAAAACTACTGCAACAACATTGCTAAAAACGATGCGGAGCTCCTGAAACACTGCCTCCCAATGCTCAAGCATTGCAAAACGGAGCCTGTAACAAATGCCTTCTTCATGGAAATAATTCCAGTGCCGCCTCCAAATGTAAGACCTTGCAATGTCCTTCATGGTGAACTGATGGAGCATCCTCAGTCCAATGTCTACAAAACCATCCTTGGGACTGCATTAGCCATTAGGGCTATACTACAAGTCATCTCAGCTCCAGATCAAGAAAAAGCCATTGACAGCCTCGAGCAAAGACCACGATCAGCTTATGAACAGGCCCGTGGTAAGACATCGGCTGAAAAATTGCATGACTCCTGGCAAGAGTTGCAAAAAAATGTCAATCATGTACTGACGTGTGAGGGTACTGCAGTGGGCTCCACTAGCAGAGGAATCAAACAAGTTTTGGAACGAAAAACGGGAGTTATAAGAATGAACATGATGGGTAAAAGAGTGAACTTCGCAGCTCGTTCTGTTATCACACCGGACCCTAATGTTGATATAGATGAAATTGGTGTCCCTGACGCTTTTGCTACAAAATTAACCTACCCCGTGCCAGTAACAGAATGGAATGTTGAAGAACTAAGAAAGATGGTCATCAATGGGCCGAAAGTACATCCTGGTGCAGAAAAGTTAGAGATTGAAAATGGGAGAATGATTCTAATACCAGCAGACTCCATACAAAAGAGAAAGAGTTTGGCGAAAAGGTTATTGACCCCAGATGAGTATAAGTCTTCGGGGTTGAAGATTGTACATAGACATTTACTGAATGGTGATGTTTTGATCCTGAATCGTCAGCCGTCTCTCCATAAACCCAGTATGATGGCACACAGAGCTCGAATTCTAAAAGGAGAGAAGACATTTCGACTACACTACGCCAACTGCAAGTCTTACAACGCTGATTTCGACGGTGACGAAATGAATGCCCACTACCCGCAAAACGAAGTCGCCAGAAGCGAAGCCTACAACATCATGTCTGTACGAAAACAGTATCTTGTGCCAAAGGACGGAACACCACTAAGTGGTCTCATCCAAGATCACGTTATTTCTGGTGTGAAAATGTCGCTTAGAGGGACATTCTTTACTAAAACTGATTACCATCAATTGGTCTTTCAAGCTTTAGCCAATCACAAAGGCGAAATCAAGCTACTGCCTCCAGCGATCCTGAAACCTCAAATGCTCTGGTCTGGCAAGCAAGTCCTGTCGACTATCATAATAAACAATATACCAAGAGGCAAACCCCGTCTGTCCTTGACAAGTAGAGCGAAAATCAGTGCAAAAGCCTGGCAGAAAGATCCTGCGCGGCAGTGGCTGGCTGGTGGTACTCCCTTCAAATATGACAACACTATGACAGAAGCAGAAGTCGTCATCCGTAAGGGTGAACTCTTAGTTGGAGTACTGGATAAAACCCACTATGGTGCCACACCATACAGTTTGATTCACTGCATGTTCGAACTGTATGGTGGAGTTAGCTCAAGTGCACTACTAAGCTCATTTTCAAAAGTATTTACTTTTTACCTTCAATGGGCTGGTTTTACTCTTGGCGTCAAAGATATCCTGGTTGTAAATGAAGCCGACAAGATGCGCGATGAGTTTATTTGTCTCGTGAGAGAATCTGGCAAAATTGCTGCAGCCAAAGCGACTGAATTGCCCCTGGATATTGAAGAAGAATCCTTGAAAGAATCCATTGGGGAAATGTTTATCAAAGACCCCAAGTTCAGAACGAACTTGGATCGCCAATACAAGTCTATGCTTGACGAATACACCAACAAGATAAACAAGGTCTGCTTGTCCGAAGGTTTGCTGGAAAAGTTCCCATATAATAATCTCCAACTGATGGTACAATCTGGTGCCAAAGGTTCCACTGTGAACACTATGCAAATTTCTTGTTTGCTGGGCCAAATCGAGCTGGAAGGCAAGAGACCGCCACAAATGATATCTGGAAAGACACTACCAAGCTTCCTACCATATGATATATCACCAAGAGCAGGGGGCTTCATTGATGGCCGATTCATGACTGGAATTCAACCCCAGGAGTTCTTCTTCCATTGCATGGCCGGAAGAGAAGGTCTAATTGATACAGCTGTTAAGACCAGTCGTTCGGGATACCTCCAAAGATGTCTCATTAAGCATTTGGAAGGTCTAAGCGTTGGTTACGACCACACTGTGAGAGATTCTGATAGCAGTGTCATACAATTTGCTTATGGAGAAGATGGGCTTGATGTTTTGAAATGCCAGTTCATGAGGCAAGATCAATTTGAATTTCTCGATGTGAATTCCAAAGCAGTCATGAGCGAGAAAGTCATAGATAAGCTAAAAGAAGATGTAAACGCGAAACACATAATCAAAGCTAAAAAATTAATCAAGAAATGGAAAAAGAAGTTTGGTGATCCAGCTGAAAAACACAGATTCAGTCCCTTTACTGAATTCTGTAAGTTGACCAGAGATGAAATTTCTGAAAAGAAGAAAAAGTATGAATCCGCTAGAGACCCTTGCTACAGGGAATTAGAGAAGAGATGGCGTTCGCTAGACGAGGAAGAGAGACAGCAATACGCCATAAAGTCCTGCCCAGAGCCGATACAGAGCAACCAATCACCTCACTTTAAATTCGGTGTCATAAACGAACAACTCGATGATCTCATACAAAATTATCTAAAAAATCGAGAGAAATCAATCTACTCCGAGTATACAGAGAAAGACAAATTCGTCGATATAATGAATGCCAAATACCTAGCCTCAATGGCTGATCCAGGCGAGCCAGTGGGTTTGCTAGCCGCCCAATCTATAGGAGAACCATCGACTCAGATGACACTGAACACCTTCCACTTTGCTGGTCGCGGTGACATGAACGTCACCCTCGGCATACCGCGTCTTAGAGAAATATTGATGACCGCTTCAGCGAACCTGAAGACACCGAACATGGACATCCCCTTCTACGACATGCCAGATGTGAAGAAAAAGGCAGAAAAGTTGCGATTGAAGTTGAACAGAGTTACCATATCGGATGTTTTGGAAAAGATTGATGTACATTGCGAGTTAGTGACGCATCCGGAGAGACAGCTTAAGACGACTATGAAGTTCCACTTCCTGCCACATAAGCAGTACAAGACTAGGTATGCAGTGAAGCCAGCTACCATAATTAAACATATGCAGTCGAAATTCTTCACGCAAATGTTCGGAACCATTCGCAAATTAGCAAAGGCCACTGGCGGGGTAGTGTGGAGCGCTGAAAAGGAATCGAAAAAGCGAAAGGCGACAAGGGATGATGATGATGAAGATGACCCTGAACCGGCTGAGAAAGAAATACCCGAGTTGAACGATGACAGCTCGGACGAGGAAGCGCCCAATGACGACGATGATAATACTGATGTAAGTTTATTATGACCCCTTTTTTGCATTTTCCTTTTTTGGCCATCTCGTTCACGTTTTGGATCAAAAGGATCTTGTGTGTTAGGGCCCATCCATAAATTACGTCACACCTTAAGGGAGAGGGAGGGGGTCGACGAAGTGTGATATTGTGTGACAAGGGGGTGGGAGGGGACCTAAATTTCGTCACGTCACATTTCAAAATCTTAATATCTATATGTTAAAACACTAACTTTGAGCTATTAACGAAAAAGTCAAAAACATTCATCTGTTCCTAATTCTATTTGCAGCTATGTCGGAAATAAAACAAATTTCGGAACTGCTGTTTTAATTCAATAATTTCTAGATGTAAAATTGCAAAATATGTGACGTCACACTAGGGAGGGACAAGGCGACAAGGACGGGAAGGGGTAAAAAAATCATGAAATTCGTGTGACGTAATTTATGGATAGCCCCTTATTGAGACTATCAGAATTGATATGTGTATCAAACTTCGCCCGAAATGGGCGAAGTGTGATTTGATTAAAGATTACTCTAAAACTCTGTTTATTTAATCTGTGGCTACGTCTTTTCCTTGTAAAATCTCCACCACAGACTATTTTAATCGGCGTTTTTGGAGCGTTTTAATAAATTCAGTTTTTAAAAATAAGACAGTTATCATTCTAAACACGGGACGAATAATCACTTACGTCCTTTTTATATCGTAGCCTATCATAGACTTGTGTGCTTTTCGCACTTCGCGTCTAAAATTGTTCCATAAAATGTGATTTTCTTCACTACTCCATACCAGTTTTACCTCACCAATTTTTCTACCTGACAATATTGATTTTCAGGCCAAACTACGCTCGAGAAGGACAGAAGAGCAGGAATATGAAGACCCTGAATCGGGAGAAGAAGACAAATCCGACGACGAAGGTTTCCAAGAAGAAGAGCAGACTGAAAATGCAGACCAAACTGCTAAAGACATCGACGATGAAGTGGATGATGTAAACAAGGCAGAGAAGACTGTACAGATATCCGAACAGGACAGTCGGGTAATGTCAGACGTCGTAAACAACTTCAGTGATGCTACAAACTACACCTTCGACACAAAGAAACACAGGTGGTGTGAACTCACTGTGATGTTCCCCATATCTTTCTTGGAAGTCGATTTGTCCCAAGCCCTCCGAGAAGCGGCGAACAGATCTGTAATCCACGAAGTGAAGAACATAAAACGGGCTATCACTGACATTGAGAAAAATAAAGTCACGCTAAAAACAGAAGGCATAAACATCGTGCAAATGTTTAAGTACAATCATCTACTCGACATGAATAGACTGTATAGTAACGATATTCACGCCATAGCTAATACGTACGGCATAGAAGCTGCCACTAAAGTGATAATCAAGGAAATCAAGAACGTATTTAATGTTTACGGAATCAAAGTGGATCCTCGCCACTTGTCTCTGGTGGCCGATTACATGACGTTCAATGGGAGATTCGAGCCTATGAGCCGGAAGGGAATGGAGGCGTCCTCTTCGCCTCTCCAGCAAATGTCGTTCGAGTCGTCGTTAGTGTTCCTCAAGGAAGCTGTTTTGAATGCTAAGTTCGACAGCATACGATCGCCATCGAGCTGCTTGATGATTGGTCAACCATGCAAGAGTGGTACGGGAGCGTTCAGTCTTCAGCATTACAGCAAAAATATTGCGTGTTAATATGTATAATCCATTTAGCCATACTTGGCTTTTTTTTTGGATTCAAACGACACTGAATCAAAAACATTTAGCGTCTGAAACCCCAATACCGTTTGCAAATTTAGTACTAGCTAGCACTAAATTTGCAAACTGTTTCGAGCCCTCTACCGCTAAAGGTTTTTGATTTAGTGTCGTTTAAAGTCTGAATAAAATGCCAAGTATAGACAAATTATAGGTCCTACTTGCTTTAATTGTAAGGGAAAATCTAGATTTTTATATACTGCGATAATATAATCAGTTGTAAAAAATGATTGGGTCGTTTTACAATAAAACTTCTGAAAGGTGGTTTTACAAACCGTTTCTTGTATTTCTCTGGCGTTTTAAAAGTAGAGCTTATACAAAAACTTATTCTATCTCATATTAGGTTTTAGTAAACTATTGAGGCTACGTTTGTGGGTAGTTTTATACTCGTTTTTCTTTGTACTCGCGTCCTAGGGCACATTGCAAAACAACTAATAGTACACACTTTAGAGGACAATTCAACTGTCGTTACGAAACCGCGTACATTGGTTAACTGAAAACGAATTAAGCTAAACAAAGGTACTACGCAACACTACAATAACATCACCTAACCCATTTTAATTTATCTTGGTGTTGCGTGCGAAGCTTAACAATTACATAATGATCACATCAGCTCTGACATGGAGTCTTAAAACCCCATTCTTATGTATAACTAAGTCTGCAATACAGTATGTCGGTAATCTTATACATAATAATTATATTAATTAACGGTTCAACATCAGCTTCAAGCTAATAACAACAATTTTTAAACAACACAACAATATCCTGGCGAGAAACAAAAGGTCCTTAATAAGATTTAATTTGAAATGTAATTTGAACAATGACATTGTATTCGAGTACCTCCAATCTATTTTGTCATATTTATGTAAAATAATTTAGTAATTGTAAAATATTAAGGCATCTTTGAGGATATTTCAACAATACAATCACTGGCTAGGACGGTTCTTTCACACTTTGGACCCAAAATGGTTTCTACACTTTATTTTTTAACATCATCACACACACAACATCCTCTGATGTTAAAGTTACAAGAATACTACAGCGGTAAAATAATGCAGCAATAAATAAATAAAATTATAACTGACTAATCTAATGATTACTAACCCGATACAAGTTCTTTTCAGTTTTACACAAGATTATCACAGCCGTCTTGATGTGCGTCTAAACATAAAATACATTTTTGACAAATCGCGTAGCTAAGTGCATGCAAAGTTATTTATTAATATCTTAATTTTTTTTTCTCAAATTCAAAGATAGTCAAGAAGTTATATTAAACTAAATCTGATGTTACTTAAAAAAACTTCTGTTTTGGAACTCGCATCGGGTCGAATGCTTCCATAAAATAAAATACTCGCTTTTCTTTTGACAATTCCAAATCTCTTAAATATTATGCAAAAACATTTAGTCTTATTTTATCAATCAATAAAAAATCGTTTAATTAATAAATTGTTACGGGTACATAGTTGCGATTTACGTCTGACCAACCACCATTGGACACTAACATAAACTGTAAGTACCTAACTACATCTTTTTTTTTTCATACAATGCCAGGCCAAAGCCGTTATAAAAGCCTCCATTAGCGAAGGTCAAACGCAAATGAAACAACTAGATTTCGCTATGAAAAGAGGTCCCATGAGTTAAAGAATTTGACTCATATTGGGACCTTTCCGTGGGACTTGTTTGCTGGCACGATGTTTACATTCCTGGAAGCATTCTATTTTCGAACAGTTCGTCATTGCGCGGTCTCGGCTTGATTCTGACTCGCCTCTTTCTTCTCGACTTTCGCGGCCTTCTTGTCTGCCGCCTTTTTGGCGTTTGCCTCGTCGTCCGCTGGGTTGTCCCACTCCTGCCTTCTTCCCGCGCCAAAGATGTTGTAGAACGTCGCACAGAATATGTAAACTCCTCCGGCGATGTAGAACACCTTCTTCCATTGTGCTTGCGTTGGCTGGAAAGAAGAAAAACCATTAAAGTATTTGCAAAAAAAAAAAGAAACTGTCAAACGTTTTCAAAACTTGTCAAGGAAAATTCACTTCAATTGGTGAGTGATAACATAATTTCGCTTACCCTGCCCTCTATGATGTATCCAGCGACTATGGGGGCCAGCAGACCGGTTAGGTTGGCCAGGCAGTTGGTAAAAGCCATCAGGATGCCAGCGAAACGGGGCGAGATATCCAAGTGGTTCACCTGAGAAGAAAAGGGAAGTTGTTCTGAAAAACACTTGTAAGAGACGTCGGCGGTGGTAGCCCAGTGGGTAGAACAGTGGACTAGGAAGTTAGAAGCCCAGGTTCGATTCCCAGTGTGGGCATGTTAGGTACAGTCTACACTGTTACATTTTCTAAAAATCTTAACTTAAGCCAATCTAGAAAGAAGGATACGACAATTTGCCCTAAATTATGTAACCAATGGTTAGACAATTTTGGACAAATTGTCTTACACATGTGCAGTACAAAACAAAATGTGAACGTCGTACAAAATGTGACAGTGCTTAAATATTATTGCCCGTGACTGTACATGCCCTTTACTTTGTTTTCTAAGTTCTGTAATTTTGTGAAGTTTGTGAAGTAGCTCACTAAAAACCTAAAAAAGTGTCTAATCTATTCATATACCTCAGCGATTGAAATCGCCAATCCGCGGCGGGCACGCGTGGCGATTAAGCCCATACTGTCTCTGGGCTGCTCCACAGTGGGACGTGTAGGTATAGGCTTCGTTACATTTCGTAGGTAGGTACCGAGATGAGAAGCTAAAGCCTTTCATAGGTACCTACTCGTAGTACCTATGTTATTGAGCCATTTAGCAATAAGGACGCCCTTTGTACTTTTCGAGGTGGGGTGGGCCACACAGAGAGGACGTGTCACAGACAGCAGTTCTTGCTCTGTCGGCGCTGACTATACAGGCTGTTTGGCGCATGGACCGTCAAAAATTTTCGGGGTACTGGTGGGGTCGCTTACTACGTTAAAAAAAACCTAAAAACGTTATGACACTTCATATACTTTAGAAAAAATATTAAAAAATCATATCTCCATAACCGTAACCATAACCATAACAGCTGACAGCGAGCTGTCTGCTAATTTATGATGCCAATATAAAATATATCTAAAGAGCAATATTTAAAGCCCATATTTGAATTATATTATTTTTGCCGGGTGGGAGCAGAGTCGTGTAAGTGGGCTATGATCTTTAGGACCCAGGGTGCAATGATGGAAAGGTAGTAGATGAAATTTTTGACGGTCCGTGCGCCGAACACCCTTGTAATAACGCGTCGCGTCTTTTCCGCGACCTCGCCCCACAACTTTTCTGTGACCGACCTTTTTTTTGAGCGGCTCCGTGCTTCGCAAGGCATGTTAAGCAGTTGGTGACGGTTGCCGTCGATAGATGGGAGTCGTTAAGCCAAGTCAGAGGCCTTATGGCGGCTTGAAAACTTCTGACAGTAAGACCAGCCACTAGTCTTACAAGCCTCCACCAATCCGGACTTGGCCCCCGTGATGGAGTATGCCCTATACCGTCCTCAGGGAAGAGACCCGTGCCCCTCGGTAGGGACGTAATGGGTTGATTTGATTTGATTTATTTATTTGATGACGATGATGACGCCCTAAAAGGCCGCGCCTTACCTTGAAACCAGAGTAGATGCCGCCGTTGAAGCCGACGCCGATGGCGAGAATGGCGACGGTGGCTGCGGGGTTGCAGCCAGTGTTGGCCGCGATAAACAGACCAATCGCTGGACCATATTCACCTGAAAAAAATGTATGGAATAAGGGGCCATCCGTAAATTACGTCACATAAATTTCATAATTTTTTTACCCCTCCCCCCATTCTTGTCATCACATTTGTGAGACACCCCTTCCTAGGGGGTGGGTTATTATCGGTGCACGCTTTTGGCGTCTTTAGGTATTCTATTCATGCTCCGAAATTCTACTGCTATGTATGTACTTAGAGCATGCTTAAAAAGCATTGAAATAAAGCGAAAGTAGATCAGGCTTAATAAGTTCCGTCCGTGTTAATTCCTTGATATGCATAATATACCTGCTATCCACTTGTACGCGATGACAACCGTACAAGCTTGGTGGTATCAAAAAACTCGGCCAAAAAACAAAAAATCCTTGTCAGTAGGCAGATCAACGACTTGGGGCCTAATTCTGCCCACCAAATCGTGTCAGAATCCTGACGATAGCAATTAGTATTCATGGAATTTGACAGTCAGACGATTAAAATCGTTCAGGAATCGGTCCGCGTAATATCCCTATATGATCAGTAATGAGATAAGCATGAAAATTAAGAGATAGAAAACAAATCAAAGCGACTCACCTATACTGTTGATGATCTTCCTGACTTGCGTGTGGTTGAAACGTCCGCTGGACAGCATCCAGTCGGCCACCACTGAGATAAACATGGAGAACAGCCACATGCAAAGGTAGGGCAGGGCAGACACGAAGCCGTTCTGAAATTGAATGAGTCGGGGATGAGAATCTAGTCGTGCTGAAGAGTTTACCTTGAATTAGTTAACTGAGAATGACGTGTGGCACCTGAGGAGTGGAGGTTTGAAGAGACAGGGCCAGTTTCTGAATTGAAAATTTCACTATGTAAATACTGAAATAACGTTTTGTCACGCTCTTTTCTGAGAAATTTGACGAGACAACACTACAGTTAAGTGGCCCTTATCCAGTAGCATACATTTATGTTCCTACCTACTAAAAGGCTTATAGATAGATATAATAAAATGTTTATATGCCAAACCAATAACACACACAACAAATATGAGACAAAGACTATCTAACTTAAGACCATATGACCTATCATATGGGACGCCCCTTAATCAACGTACACAATACTTATTTATTGACCTCTCGAAGTTTACAGAAGAATTATGTCCATTTGACTAGAGCAATGATTGCTAATATAATTGGAGAGCATCTATTGTGAGCTTAAGATCTGATTGCGTCACGGTCACACTCATAGAGAGATCTTTTGTCTCCCAAAAACCCTGAATTTAAGTTATTAATTAGTTTTGACGTGATTCGCGGAACATCGCTGATTTTTCTGGCACCGTCAACTGCCTAATTACAGCATTAGAATCACAGTGAAACCGAACCCACCGAGTCAATTGAACGCTCACGCCCACAAGTGATTTGTGTCAATTAGCGCCTCTGAACCGCGGCGACCTCGCTCGTACACTCAACTTGAAAAGTCTCAATCACAGATCACAACTTTAATAGGTAACTGTAATAGAGTGATACCTACTTCCTCAAGTCAAGCCTACCAGTTGAAGGTCGGTTGAGAATCAAATTAGTAAATTCGAGGACCATAACTGAACGTGTTTCTGTTCTTATCATGTTTGACATGTTGCATACCTATTAGTTTCCATATCATGTACAGGACGTCTGAACGGACGATACAGATCGTTTTCATGACTCCATATCCACACGCGATCACAATTATTTATTGACCCATTCCGCCTGACTCACACCCTGCCACGTTACGACTATCGTCATAATATGTCCAGAAGTCCAGATGCAATTGCTTCGTTAGACATTTTTAAGACGAAGACGTTTGAAACCATTTGGAAG
Source organism: Yponomeuta plumbellus (assembly GCA_947310845.1). Taxonomy (NCBI): domain Eukaryota; kingdom Metazoa; phylum Arthropoda; class Insecta; order Lepidoptera; family Yponomeutidae; genus Yponomeuta; species Yponomeuta plumbellus. The sequence continues at coordinate 4,476,332 of OX371203.1, forward strand.
GTTAGATTACCAGTGTTGAAGAGCGGCTTTACCCGTGTGGTTTGATGTAAGTTGTCGTTGTGTTATTGATTGGGACGCTGATGAGCCGTTTGTTGTGTATGGTCATGTTTTATTGCATTAGGTACTTAGGCCGGCGACGTACTGTATGTACATATGTAAGGAACTCCGCAAATACACACACATTTGTTTATTTCCGTTCGGAATAGCAACGCCCAGTTGAGAGACGGTAATTAAATGATTGATTTCTGACATATCTTCAGCGAATATAGAGTTTAGACGACGATTTTCTGTATGCGATTGCATTGTTTGGGTATTCGAAAGGCTTTCTTTCGTACGGGATTTTGAAACGGGGATAATTTCCAAAGGAAAACGACTGTATGTAGGTATGTGGTCCAGAGTCCATAGGTTTGTAAGTTCGATATCCCGAATCGACATTGTGAAACGGTATTCCGTCTGTATGTAGCCGGCCTTATCTGGTCAAGTGCTTTAACGAGATCGAGCGTCCGGGGTCAGTTTACCTACCGTGTAATTGATTGATTGTCGCCAGTTTATCTTTAGCCAGAGAAATAACCTATTTTTTTGAGAACCTCTCTGGATTCTTATCTAGGAACGTGTCTTCCACTAAAACTGGATTTGTTAACCGAACGTAAATCCGTTCAGTATCAACACGTACTCAGAAAGGGACGGCTTAGGTACCATTAAATCATAAATTACTTCGTAGCGTACCTATGACTCAATATGCTGCCACTACAGTAGCTTACGTCTAGGCTCGAATGACGTAGATCGCGCTCGATTAGTTAGATACCTATTTGTTGTCAATAGGGTTAAGGATTAGGGGGTCTGATGTAATTGAATCCAATTTATAGCATTGGATAGGCGGCCTATAAGTGAAGGTACGTCCCAGTGCATGCCACATTGCCATATCTTCTCTCAGAGATAGCTTCGCTTATTAATGTTTTCACGTCTCCACATGATGCTTTCGTTCACAATTATGGCCTTCACAGTTATGGAATGATATTTCTACTAGATATAAGTTTGTTCTCCCTAAGTCAGTATACAGCTGTGGCCTTCACCGTTAACCAGGTCTTGGTTGCCGCAGATCCTAGTTTAAGTCTTTCAACAAATGCATTTCAACTGCTTTCCGACTGCACGGTTGCAGTTTGAGTACAGTTAGCACGACTGCAATGAAACTGCCAAGCAACCGAGCAGACTGATTGCAGTTGGCATACCCAGGTACAGTCCAACAAATAACGTGCCCTTGTCCAGATGCGGTCGTTACAACTTCATTCAAAATGCATCTGAACTGCAACTTTGCAGTCGGAAAACAGTTGATTCACAACCCGTCGATTTAGGGCCTATAAAGAACCTCATTAGCTTGAACAAAGTCCAAAAATCAAGAAAAAATGTTACTTCCCTCAGGCAAGGGTTTTTTATATGCTATATACGTATAAGTACGCCCCACTGCAGGGCACATGCCTTCTCTCAGAAAGAGAGAGTACAGGCTTGATAACCACACATACCCACCGCGTATGGGCACTTTTGGCACCCCAGATACTGCGGTTTCCTCAAGATGTTCTCCTTAACCTTTAGTGAGTGGTATTGTCACTAAAACATCTCACCTACGTGACCGTCACCCTCCGTAACTTAGAAAACAAAGTCATGGACAGGCGACCTCCTGTAATTAAAGAAAGTAACTCACATCCTTGATGGAGAAGTGCAGCACTTGTCGCATGAACGTTGGCAGCTCTGTCATAAGGGTCTCGTAGCCGTAGTTCTGTCCCATGTGCGCCAACATGATGGCCCAGAATGGCGTCGACAGCAGGATCTTGCGCCAGGGGATCGGCGGGGACTGATGAAGAGTAAAACATACAAAAGTTAGGTTTGTGGAGACTTTCGATATCCGACACTGGTGTCGGAGGCGAGGCGACGCGAAGGCGATATCCACCTCCCTGAATTGGCGGAGTTAGTAAACTGTTCAGGTTAGTGCCCTGCCTCACTAGGACGCCATGGCGACGTCGCCAGCTACGTATCCAAGCAGTTTGTATTGAATGGCGACGTTGCCAGACCGTCGCCCAGTGAGTTAGGCACCATACATTTCAATATTAACTGCTTGGATACGGTCGTGGCGACGTCGCCATGGCGTCCTAGTGAGGCAGGGCACGTATGCGTGTGTTTACTGGTACTGAAGTCGAATCCTTTTAACTGGTGTCGTAAAGCCTAGAAAATGCCAAATCTAGCCGACCGCCGTCCACTTTTTAGGCGTTTTCCTCAAAAGCCCACTCAGCTTGGCTCAAAATCAGATTAATCGGCTGGTTTAAAAACTCAGTTCGTGAGATGTTGAAGCTCATATGGGAACAAAGTTTGACAAAAAATAAGCACTGACTCGTTATTCTAGCGGTAACCACGCGTTACGGACAAAACAGAGGTCATGATTCCCACTGGATGCCGTCGTGATTTGAACAAATGGCCTAAGCCTGGAATGTATTTCCATGTTTTTGATGTCCTTGCTTGGTTACCAAAGCACAGTGCGTATCCTAGTTTTGGACCAGCCCTCCTATTCCGTTACTGTCGGACTGTAGGTACCTGTAGGTACTAGGTTCCAAATAATTTTTTATAATGTTTCCGACGTGTCAAAACATGTATAGGTATATGACGACATTAGAACCAGAGTGATCTAAGCACATTTTTACCAAAAATGAAGTCGTTACAGAATGGCATAGAAAAATCATAAATCTCTCATGCCACACTAATCTAAGTGCTCCTCAGGTCTAACTCTATTGAGAGATTACAACATCTCACTATAGAATTGGCGCGGTTTGCTAGACAGAAGGCATTCCAGACTGATCTAAGTAACGCTATGCACTTAGATCACTATTATGCCCTAGATCACTCTGGTTCTAACATCGTCATATTCGATAGTTCTGAGTAGGCTAAGTCGGATGAAGAAGTTTCCAAAAAATGGAGAAGTTTCGTAGTAGCGTCGAATTAGAAATTGAGTCCTATGGAGGTAAGTTTATTTTTACTCACGCTGGATCCAGCCGCACCCCACAAGGAACTTAGGATATACTTCTTCTCGGCGTCCTTGATCCCGGGACTGTGTTCCGGGTCTTCAGAGACGAAAAGCAGGAAGGCGACCGACCACACCGTGCCTATGGCGCCGAATACGTAGAAGATGGACGGCCAGCCGCCGGAGAAGCCGTATTCGGAGAGCAGACCAGAGAGGGGCATGGAGATGACTGTCCCGAATTGGGCACCTGGGATCGAAAGTCGGGTAGTTAGTTAGTAAGATTAGTTGACTTGCTCTTGCAATACTGACTGACTGATTGTTTCATCCCAAACCACAGGTTTTTAACTTTTTTTGGGAGCAGGGTACCACTTACCTTAGTAAAGTTATAAATGGTCATTGTAGGTACCTACATTTTTCTGTTTGAATAAGTTATCTTTATATTGCTTGTTTTTTTACTGTTCCGAAGATTTGTGATGTCTCGATCCTGACACGTTACTCTTGAGCTATCAAGACTTCGGTGAATTAAGCAACACACGGAAAATGTTCAGACGAATGTAGCTGAAATGGTTGTATTTAACTGGAATAGGGAATGGATGAAAATATCAGAGGTGCTTGATATTTTTTTTGGTGATAGGAATAACCTTCCTTAGCGCGAGAAAAAAGTTTCAATTTTTTTGGCCCCGTAGTTAATTTTTAAATATACCTAATATTTTTCCATTCGTAGTTCTGGGCTTAGGACGGCATCTCAGACATATTCCTAGTCCGCTACGTATAAAAAAAAATCCAATCCAATAGGTGGATTATGTGGAAAAATATTAGGTATATTTAAAAATTAACTACGGGGTCAAAAAAATTGAAACTTTTTTCCCGCGTTAAGGAAGGTTATTCCTATCACCAAAAAAAATATCAAGCACTTCTGATATTTTCATCCATTCCCTATTTGTTTAGATACTCTTATAAAGGTTGATATGGGCCAAAGTGCCAGGTCTTAGGGAACACCTAGGTACGTTGATAGAAATAAAATTCTTACCAGCATAGACAGCAGCGCCCATTCTACTCCTCTCGTTGGGCGGGATCCACTTAGCCAACATAGCATGAGAGCACGGCACTATTGGACCCTGAAACCAAAACATTGTTAGGTATATTCATTGACCCGCGACCTGATGTAAGACTTCTAAGAAAGTAGCTAACAATCTTCTGTACCGTTTACGTACTTATTAGTCCATAATGCTTCGACAGTTCTGAGGATTTCAAGAAGTTTGTAACCCATTTTCGGACAGTTTTTTCGACTCCTCCTCCCGTTGTATACTAAGCGCCTTAGTACACAACGGCTTATATTGTTTGGTGTGGTGTACAATAAAGAGTACTATTAATCTAATCCAAAAAAGGGTCACAGTATAGAATTGCCCTCAACAACAGATCGATCTTAGGAACCCTCTGGAGTGTGAACAATGTACTCCTTTCTGCGTCTGAGTAAGGTAACAGATCAGACCATGATCCAAGAAAATGTTTAGAATGTACTTATTATTTTATTTTTAGGAAGACTACAGATTAACAGCACCATAGGAAACAGAAGGCCAATTTATAAGTCTCCACTTACAAGTTACTTAATCATTGGAAAAATATTAGTATTTAGTAGATTTATTTACCTCCCCGAGTCCCTGGATAAACCGCACAAGGATCAGCCACTTCCATCCAGCCTCAGCCGCGACCGGCACCAGAAAACCGAAGGCCGAGTTGATCAACATACCGACCCCCAGAAACATGCGGGCTCCGAACCTGATGATGAAGAGACGATTGAGACTTCGTAGCAAGAGCTAGTATTGGGAATCCTGAACAGTCCTAATCGTAAGAGGACAAGGGACTTCTTATGATAATACAGATGGTAATATTAATCAATCTTCTAATATAAAGTTATCGTGTCAGTGTTAGTGCGCATACTCCTCCGAAACGGCTTGGCCGATTGTGATAAAATTTTATTTGATTTTATTTTTAATTTTAAATGACAAATTTTTTTCGCTAGATTAGAGAACATGTTGTTATCTATTTTTCATATCCCTAAATGATAAGGGTGGTCCACCACGATTATTTCATCTGGCAAAACAACGTTTGCCGGGTCAGCTAATACCTACTGTATAAAAATCTTTGTTATGTTTTATTTTTAATGGGTCGTTGGCTAATTATTAATATAGCAGAACGACGTGTGCCTCATCAGTTAGTCTAATATCTAAAAAACTCCTATGAAACTGCTTCACTGATTTCTAGGCAATTTTTTGTGTAGGATTTGTGTAGGACTAATTAATTGACAAAGAACGTTTGCCTACTCTATTTAGCTTCAGTCATCAAAAGAAATACTTTGCCTATCAATCAAAAGTATCATCTATACCTAAACTTATGGCTGGTACTGAATGTTGCATGATTATTAGGTACGATAAGTTCTATTGAAGAAACGGTGTATAAGCGTGGCCGCTTATTGACTTACGCCCGTTTTTTGTGCTTTCAGATGTAGAGTAAGCCAGATGTATTTGTCAACAAAGCAATTTCATCATTGGTGCCATAGTTATAGAATCCGTTTTTCTGTTTTCCAAGTAACAATAAACAGATAAAGGCTTTTATAGTGGCCACCGATAAGATACTGAGGCTTTTAATGGGATTGCTCCATCTTTCTGTGTGCGTAGTTTAATCCTCAGGTTAAGCTAATAAAGGCCTTTCCGTCTGCATCTAGGACAGATGTATTTGCTGAAGGAAAGTACTACTTCCAGAATAGAATATTGTAAAATCGTACCAACTGTAATTTTAACCTGATTATTTTATTACGTTTTACTTAATGTGTTTAAGAATGATCACTTACTTTTATTACGCGTCCCACCACAAAACCACTCTTTAATTCATGAGATCCTGGTATATCGCATTAGGCCTGTGGCCGCTTTTGCGCCTTCTATTGAAGCTCGAACAGAGAATTTCTGATATTGGGTAGTCTTAAGTAGGTCTTGACTTCCTAGTCTGAGCGTGAGGTTTTAGAGGAGCCTCTCTTTGTTTTACCAATAGGACCCCATTTCCACCAATAGAAACCACTCCTTAATCTTCAGAACGAATGCAGTACGCCATTGAAATGAAAGGAATTTCCTATCAGAAAAGGTACGCACGTCGATCTCTTCTCAAGCAACAGTAATTAGTTAGGATACTCTAAAAGAAAGATTCAAAGGACCTACCTTTTTGATAAGATGCCGAAGGGGATCTGCGTGATGACGTATCCGTAGAAGAAAGAGGATAGGATGTATCCTTGCAGCGTCGAGCTCCACACAAAGCTGCCGTCTTGTTGCACTGAGTGCTGAGGAAAGGTTGAGTTTTATTTATTTCTTCTCTGTTTCTATATTACCTAGCTACGTGCAACCATTCCAATCGTTCTGAACCATTCATCATCGACCCATACCATATGTCCCCACCGAGGGGCACGGGTCTCTTCCCTGAGGAAGGTATAGGCCATACATACTCCACCACGGGGGCCATGTCCGGATTGGTGGAGGCTTGTAAGACTAGTGGCTGGTCTTACTGTCAGAAGTTTTCAAGCCGCCCCCTAAGGCCTCTGACTTGGCTTAACGAGTAGGTATCATCTATCGACGGCAGCCGGAACCAACTGCTTAACCTGCCTTGCGAAGCACGGAACCGCTCGGAAAAACGCCACTAGCGTTAGTCATAGATGGTGACCCATCCACGGACTGAACGCGCCGTATGGTGCTACGAGCGATACGAGCGAACCATTCCAATCGCCTAAATAGACGTCAGGATATCGAAAGGATCTGGTGTTCATAATTAAGCTCCTCTGGGGCCTGTTTGATATACTTGACTACAATTGAACCTTGAGTATGGTTTACAATGACAATTTGATGTACATTGCAAAGTCGATCAACCCTTAGATTAACAAGAAAATAGACTCAACAGGTCCTTAAGATTTAGATAGGTAGAGGTTGTCAATTTTGTACTTGAGACAATTTTAATAATTTCTAACGAGCTCCCCCTTTTGAAAGACGAAATATGTCTGATTTCAATACCATTGTACGAAGAAGGAACCTTCACTGCCTCGTTGGTCTACCGGTTAACACGCTTGACGTTCAAAACAGAGGTCGTGGGTAAGATACCCACTGAAAGCAGCTGTAGTGGGTTTCAACTAATAGCCTCATAATTTGCATTAGGAATGTTATATTATTTAAAAACTCGGCAATGATGCCACTGCTGCTAGCCTCGATGAATTTCCATTTTTGTGATGTCGATCTTATTTGTTGGTTCATAAGTACGAGCTCATTCGGCTGGGGACAAAAAAAACCCTAGGTCTTGGTTGTTTACATGTTTGTGATGTCGCTGTTTCTGGTTCCCACGTCACAGGGTATGTTAGTACACTAAAGTCCGTTTTTAAATTCGATGCAAAAAAAAATGACGCGGTGTTACCGTTATAGAATATATGGGTTTACTTGGTAGATTTTTTTTACCGTGAATAGAAGACTCGTGTGACCAAAATCCTTATCACATCAAAGACATTAAAGTTTAATTCCTTATAAGAGCAAAGTCTAAAAAAAAACACCTACGTAGCACAAACAGTTTTTACTTGGAAATAAAATGGGGTACTTTGGTTTTTGCGTACTATACTAGCAACATTCAGACATTGGATTGTATTGAGAATTTGAGATGTCAACGTGACTGTTTTATTTTTTTGCATTGAACTAAAAAACAGACTTTAGTCTAAGGTGGCAGCAATGTATGAGCATGTTTATGTTTATTTAATTACCGTTGAGTTACTGTAGTCAGCCCCACACTCGGTGTCCGTTGGCTCATCTGCGGCGACCGGCAGCGCCGTGTGGTTGACCATGGCCACGATGGCCACCGACATATTCGTCCTCATCACGTAAGCGTTCGCCATTCCCAGGAACAGCATAAACGTGACCCAGTGCCGGGTTCCCAGACCGCCTGCGAAAAAAGAAAAAAATTGTTGTAGCCTATGGTTGGTTATTGGCGCCAGCTTTTTTTTTATAAGGAAAAGGATGATTGTTATAAATGAACCTCTTTGCGTGGTACCCAGTGTCTACTGTCTTTTGACCAGCAATGCTGGCGACAAATAAATAAAGGCTGCGCGCATTTTTATAGGCCAGTACCAAACTAATTATGTTACTCGTATCTAATCTCTTAGAGCTAATTCGTATAGATAGGTAATAATTTAACCCACAATATAAGCTTTTCTGCTCTTTCAACATCGCGTCGGATTACCATTGATAACTTCTAGCCCTCCGTAGCCGCTTACATAAGCACACTGCAATGTAGGTACATTATTTAATCCCATTCTTTTATTGACTCAGTCCAGCTTTGATTGATTCAGTTATGTTACCTATATGGTTAAACAAAATGACACAAAATCATGGTCAATTACAGAAGGACACTTAACAACAAATTCAATTCCAATTCTTTTATTGACTCAGTTCAGCTTTGATTGATCCAGATACGTTCCTCCCCTAAAAGCATCTCTTCCTTATAAGATAACCGTAAGAGTTTGATCCAATGAGGCATATAGAATCAAAGGCTGCAAAGTACCTACCACAAGCCACTTTGCCGCATTTGATTCCAACGCGGTAACACTTAGCAGCCTTTGAACCCAATATGAGATTTGTATGAGGTTTTAAGTGGTCTTTTGCTGATTTTGTTACTAAATTGAAAAAATGCATAGTTTAAACACTAGATAGCTCATATTTGGAAAGTATGACACTTAGCAGCCTTTGATTCTATATGCCTCCAATGTAGGTACGATCTGCGACTAGACATTTTTCTTCAAATAACCTGAAGCATGACTAACTCTTTATTTCATGAAAACACGTTTAATTAGAAGACCATGACCATCAAACCCACTACTAAATGTACTTAGTAGTCTTGATCTTGAGCCATAAATACTCTTCCTTCTACTGTGAGTAGGCATGAGCAATCTCTCTAAACCCCCGATAACATCTTTATTTCTATGCTTCCACGTATGCAAATTAACATCAACTCAAAACTTGGCAATGTCTATGGGAAAGTACGCCAAAATGCCAATTATACAAAATGTTCAGACGAAGGCGGAGCCCAGTGAAATTAGAGAAGCTTCACGTCTTGCCACCAGTAGGCAACTATAGCAACAGATTGGATAATATTATCAAAATTGCCGGTTGCCTATTTATTGAGCCCGGATTCATAAAGCTATACATTTGCTGTAATAAAGCATAGACCGCCTTGTTGGTCGAGCGGTTAAGGCGCTTAGCTACCAAGAAAGAGGTCATGGGTTCGATTCCCACGGGGGGCCGCCGTACATTTGTAAAAACGGCCTCAGCCTGGGTGTTTTTCGATGTTTTTATAATGTTGCTTGCTAGGTTACCACAGCACAGGGTAACCTAGCTTGAGACCAGGTCAAGTGATTGTGTTGTGTGGATGTTATTATTATTGTTATACGTAATTGAATTTATATTTCTAAAATTTCTCCGTTTCTAATTTCTGAAACAGGGCCTTTTACAGATACTACACTGTCAGCCTATCAGCGAGCTGCTATTCAAACGCTTATTGGCAATCCCTTATCCATGTTAACGCACCTAACTAGCTTGGTATCGATGTGCAGAGAAGAAAAAACACCGGATGCCATTTAAAAAAAGAACTTAAAAAATTTTGGTTACAATGCGTGGGAAACTTTTTTTTTAATCTTAAAAAGTGACAAAACCTTGTATAAACACCAGATGCCATTTAATAAGAAAAACTTACAAAGTTTTGGTTACAATGCGCGGGAAACTTTTTTTTTTAAACTTAAAAAGTGACAAAACCTTGTCTATTGTCGGGCATGCCTGCCAAGCAAGATGCATAGTTCCAAAATAGTTGCTGAGAGTTGTTCTTTATTTAGGAACAGCACGTGAGCTTCCAAACAGATAAACGTTGCATGACTGACGTGACGACAGTGCCGAAAAATGGACGCTGAGTGTATTTTTTATAGAAAAAGGCGTCCATTATTTAATATAATCCACGGACAAACAGACAGATAGACGTACGCGGCGAAAATACATATAAGGGTTCCTTGTTGACTACGGATCCCTAAAAACGAAAGTCCAGTTTTGGTGAATTTGAGATCCTGTAACTTACAGCACTCTTATGTTATATACCTTAGGTAGGTAGGTACATAGGTTATGTTGAAGTAATTAAAGTGCATGGTTGTAAATTACAAGAAAATACCTTATTCCGAAAATACACGCTTAGGCATAGGCATGTATTTCACGCGTTTTCCGCGGTTCTAAACAAGTTTCATAATTTTTTCACGTTTTTTTTACTAAAAATTTCGTAAGCACCACACATTGTTATTAGCTTCATTCTAAATTCACGTACGTACTTGAAGTAGGTACCTAATTGGGTATTTGACAGGATGTCAAATGAGTTACTATTAAAACGGAATTTTGTATGAAAATACTTGCTTGTGACGTCACATTTCAGAGCACTCTTTATATGTTTCATCTATTTAAAATTGTAATAACTAGCAAATGATTAAAAGAAATACATTTTCCGAGTCATTTTGTAATTTTTGTTTTAATCGAGCATCTAATAATTTATTGTTGATAGTGTCAAATACCGTATTGAATTCTGAATCAAGCTACTAAAATCTCATACCAACTAGCCATACTCAAATAAAGAGGCTTGTCTATCACCTAAAACTTGAACAAACGAAATCGTGGTAATGTCTTCGTCAGAAATTAATTCCATAGTAGGTACGGAACGGCTTCATATTTCAATTTGTCATGTATGTAATCTCTCCTACTCCATACCTACTCATTCAACCTTAATTTTCTTCTCTTGGATAATGATTAAGAGCTGATTTCCGAATTGAGAATATACACTAAGTAAATATTTAAGTAACGTGCTGTCACGTTCTTTTTTAAGAAATTTTACGAGACAGCACTACAGTTAAGTAATTACTTAGCGAAATTCTCAATTCAGAAATCGGGCCTAAGTACATACACCTATTTTTGAGTATTGACATTATTTTTTGTTTCACTACTGTTTCAATTTTCTCGTATGTGGGGTATAGCATCCTTACTTTCGCACCCATAGCCGGGAAACCATAGAAATAAATCAACTTTGCTTGAAGCTTCATGCACTATTACGTCTTCTGTCATTGCAATGCCTTTTGCCAGTGCGACGACCTTTGTGGCGCAGCGGTTAAAGCATCTGCCTATGCGCGAGGCCCCGGGTTCGAATCCCGGCTGGGGACAGAAAAAAACCCCAGTTCTTGGATATTTGTGACGTCGCTGTTTCTGGTTCCCACGACACAGGGTATCCTAGTGTGGGGACAGAAGCAATGTATCTGCCTTTGTGCCTGTATGTAAATGTTTGTTTTCTAATAATAATTTCCTACAAGAATATTCTCCTTGGTACCTATACCTATATTTACCTCACACTTTCTTGTTGGTCAGACTTGCTGCTTCAAGTAATCATATTATTATGCTTAGAACTTAGCCTTAGGCTCAATTAGTGTCAAACAATATGTAGATCTAATAGATAGATAGAATAAGTACATATCCTTTTTTATATTATTATTATTATTAATTCTTTATTGCACAAAACAAAAATAGTGTACAAAAGGTGGACTTAATGCTAATGGCATTTTCTACCAGTCAACCTGCAGGAGGTTATATCTACGCAGTCTGAAAATTACTATTTATAGAGTGAGTTGAGTGGTTGATTAGCAACTTATTCGTGCTTACCTAAAAATGTACCTAGTGACGTAGGCACCTAGTCATTTTACGCAACTAAAGTAGGTATTGTGTAACAATCGTACAATAGTTTAGGTGGGTCGTGCCTCCGTGTGGAGTTTCTGGTCTTCCATCGGACGCGTCCCCCGGGTGGCGGATAGGGGAACGCCCTCCAGATATGGGGGGTACCGGCTTCGGCCGGCGCGGACCAAAACCAGAGGGAGGGAGACGTCCAGTGGCATGCGCTGCTGGATGTCCCGCGGGGTCCACTATGGGCCCTGCACCCGTAACCCCACACTGAGTGGGGCCGGGGGCCTTCGGGCCGCGAGGAGTCAACCTCTATAAAAAACACACGGTGGGGCCCTCCTCTATGTCCCTCTGTTCAGTAGAGAGCATAGAGGAGGTTGAGGGAGGGTCACAGACGGCAGGTTGGGGGACCTGCCGTCCGACATCGTGACGGGAGAAGGGGGTGGGGGGCCCATGCCCCTTCTCCAGTGAGGGTGGGCCCGACTCCTTGCGAGTCGGGTCGACGTCGCCGGGGCGTCGCTGTAGCATTCGCACTGTGGTTTACCACAAGCGAGATCCGGCGGCGCCCCATTGCACGAGCGACAGGACGGCCCCCGGGGTGTTTTAGGAGGTATGCCTCTCCTATTATTAGGAGAGGAGAGTCCTACACACGGCGGTCGCCCTCCCCCAAGGGTGGCGGTTATGGTGCACAAAGCATTTCACCCCGTTAACAAAAAAAAAAAAAAAAGGTGGGTCGTGCCACCCATGCGTCTGGATCGCGTCTAGTCTATAGTCTCATCGAGTACTACTAGAGCTCCTACAGCTGTAAACTATATTTTCTTTTGACAATAATATGACTTGGCATTGCTTGCTCCTAAATTAAACACATCAGCCCTTGTATTACGTAACTTCCCACTATAATGTTTAAGCATTTAAACAACTCCTGAGTGCCAAAATATACATATAATTATGTGGGTGATTCTTTGGCGCATTTTTTATATTAAATCAATAAAAAGTAACATAATTACTGTAGGTTTATTGGCCCTGAAGATTGTATGTAACATATTGTAGGCTTTCGTGGCATCTATGTACTATAATATGTTACTTTTTATTGAGTTTAGATGAGTTATGCAGTTCTGATAATCACCCATTTGACAGTTCGCAGTAGGCTAAATCAGACAACCCCATACAGTGGAGGATTTACTTAACTACACCCATGATTCCGATCGATTCCAATCGACAAACTGTTAAATTCCATGCAAATTGCTATCGCAAATGCCTTGGTTCCTACAGGATTTGTGCGCATTAATTATTAGGCCTCAGACTCTGACACAAAGTAGAACATTGAAAAAACTTTGAGGTATTATGAATATCCAGGCTCGCAAGAGTGTGACAGATATACTATACTTTAGAAACACAGATGAAATTTCTTGAAATGTAAGCTAACTGTTGAAAAATGCGAGAGGTAAATGTTTAATTATTTTTACGCTTGATTTTCGGGATCAACAGGTCGTTGGTTTCATAAGTGTTTGGTGTTTGATGTGGGACAGGCCAGAGATTGTAACAAGGTTGTAGTTGTTACTATTATTATCTGTAGGGGTGGATTTCACTGAATTTGGATTCGAAAACTCAACTTCAGTGGCCTTTTGCGCATCAAATTATGGGCGATCACAATAGTCTGTCAAACTTCATACTAATTTCGATATTGTTATTGTTGTTACTTTGGCACAATTAAACAATTACAGAATATAACTTAATTAACATCTTCACGTTCATTCTGGATTTTGGTGCACTACTTATATTTTGTCTTTCTTAAACGCATTTCAAAGTAATTAGTTTTCTGTTTACATTGAGGGATCTTTCGTTTTTGTTCGTAGAGTACCTACCTACTGAAAATGTTTTATCCGCAAACAATGGCGTCCCAGCGAGCAGTCAGCCAGGCTTGCCGTGACGTCACCGAGCCATTCTAGACATTAATTAAGTGGGAGTTTTCCCTAAAAACACCACAAATGAAAATTATATGATACAGCCAAGTGCCCTAGTGTCCAATCAATATGTTATTCGATCATGGCGCGATGGCGTGAACATAGTGTAGGTGTGGGTTCCGTAGATGGCCTGCCCTGCCCTACACTACACAACTATCAACTTTACAACTGTACCTTTCAATGGAATTCGTGCGATGTTTTCCTATTGTAAGTTGGTTGGCAATTACCGGTTAATTAGTAAAGCCAACTTAGCTGTGAAAGTTTTCCTTTCAACTTCATTATGTGTGCCATTTTTTCACGTGTCTACATACAAACAACAAAAAATTGCGCTTCTTAATATTTCGCAAGCGGTCTCCTAAATCGAAAAACAATTCTGTAACATCCTGTAAATTCAGAACTTAAATTACAGTCGTTTTAAGAAAAAATTGTGTCTTTTATGTGCTAACAAATACAATTAGTGCACAGTAGGCTTCCATTTTGGACTTTGTCCAGTTTGGCGTTCTTTTTGCTGAATTTGAAGTGCGTTCCATCACATTTTTTCACGTTAAGCTGTGGTAAAGTAACAGATAATCGTTTTGTAAAGGATGATGTGCAAAATGGGTCCACCTCCAATAAAAATGGCTTGTTTATTAGATTAAAGGTCTAGATACATACGTTCATTATCAGGTAGGTGCATACCAGAATTCGCTGTGTGGCTGGAGTTATTTGATTTAGAAAAAGTTGATATTTTTGGTTATAAATAGAACTTTTTGGCTTATAAAACCATTTTTTTTCTAATATGTAAACCACTTAATGCTACATCATTTACTATAATAGTAAATGACCAACCCATTTCAGTCTATGGATGTCGTAAGAGGTGACTTACGGCCATTTAGACCTTAGCGCAGACTACATTGCATACATGACCTAAGACACATCTGGTTGCCCTTCTGGGTTGTCTAGCAATCGCTTCATGTAAAAAAGCAATCATCATATTCTTGCCCTGTTCCCATTATTTGGGGTCGGCGCAGTATGTCATTCTCTTCCATGCGTCCCTATCACTCGCCATCTCTGCATTCACATTCTTATTAACATATCACGAAAGAGTAGACAGTGCTCACCATCCCATCTCGAATAAATTAATATTTTAAATAATAACTTCTATGCACCTCAAGAACTTGTCCTGCATAGGTAGTACGATAAAGCGAGTCACGCGTTTTGTAGCGCGAAATTGTCAGAATTTGACAGTTAATGTACTGGAAAGTCGCAACTTTTGACGTTATGGCGCGCGAATGCTATGGTTACCAGGCAATGACATCACAAACACAGAAATACACCCAGACTGAGGACGTTGCACAAATGTACGGTGGCCCCCAGTAGGAATCGAACCCACAACCTCCAGTATTGTAATATCCTCGTGAGGCCAGACCTTGAAAAGAACAATTGATTTTGTGATCACTTGAAGACATTGGGCATCACCAGGATATAACGTGATTTTTGAAAGTGAACTAAAACTTTCGTAAGCACTAAACATTATTAACTTTGTTCCGGAACTGGATACACTTACTTGACTTTTGAAGCTCTGCGAATCAGAGCGAAACCTGTCGGACTCTTCCGGCAAAATGTCAATACCTGTACTGCCGTCATAAGAAGAAAGGCCATAACTTCAATATTTACTAGTGAGAAAAAGTAAGCTGTATTTGAATAAAAATAACACTTAAATTTAAGCAAATAGCTTATGAAATATGTAAAAAAATCTTGTGTTTTTCAAATATTAATCATCGACGACAAGTTAGCAGACATGCTTCAAATTTAGTTTTTCACTAATTTGCTCAAAATCAAGTTATGGCCTTTTTATCATGACGGCAGTGTATATCCGGTATATTAAGTATAAAGTTATACGGAATAAAGTTAATAATTTTAAACGTCATATTATTTCCGTGCGTTCAATGTTTACTACGTAGTTCACCTTCTTACATTCAAGGAAACCCTACTTGGCACGATACAGAAATTAGGGTTAGGTACATACTTATAAAAATTGTTTAAAAAAAAAAAAATTGTTTTAAGATAGGTGAAAAAGGAAAAAGTTTTAACTATCGCAACGGAATCTTAACCAAAACTTCAAAAATGTATGCTGTCTCCACGAGACAAGTTTTCTAGTGCCTATGTTTCAATTTGGTTGTTTCAACCGTAGGTACCCACACGGTTGCAGACAATGTTTTTTAGCCATAATAATATACTCGTTGCTATGGGAACCAATCATAGGAATTACCCATGCCTGGTCCATCCACCTAAAATATAACCACCCACAGTACTTGTAGCATGACAACTTCTTCTGTCACACTCACGCGTTTTACGACTGCATTTTGTGGCAATTATGACACACCATCGGCTGTTCCACCGATTACATCTACGTTATTTATCTGTTTCTTTCCTAGGTTTTCTTTCTGTTGTTCCATACCCAGCGGTCATTAACTTTTAATTAGTGTTATTTCTTGGCGTTAAAACGAGCGACAATGAAGTTTAGTCTCGAGGTGTCATGCTACAAGTACAGATATGACGAACTCGTGTCGATTTTATGGACTTCCTGGTAAAATATCACTGGAAACGTTTATGCATATTGACAGCCGGTTTTATGAACTTCGCTCAATCTGGCTACTACGTTTTTTTATAGACAGGTAGGCATAGACTCGTATCGATTGGTGATCAATGATGATGCGAGTGAAAAAAACGTACGCTTTGGATCACACGTGGCGGGCGACCTCTGTAGAAAATTGTTTTTATTTATCTGCCCTGAATAAAACCTCGTAAGCTGAGATCTTGCTAAAACCGTGCGTGGTGGGTAAACGGATAAAACTGGAACTAAGTTCACAAAAGACCGGCCGGCCTGACCTTGCTTCCGAGTTCCTGACGTCATCCCGAGAGTAACAAGCCGTAAAGTAATGGTAACCACTCACCCTTGTACGGGGCAGTCCTCTGGTCTTCCAAGCCCGGCTGTTCCCAAACCAAGACATGGCCAGCACGCCCGCGGGAAACCATTTTCCAAATTTAAAAGAAAGAATGACCAAAGAGGAAACTCGAAAAAAGTAATCGAAAGTCGAAACCGCGCGCAAACTAAGCGCCTACAGAAAAAAACATAGATTATCCTAATTAAAAAAAAATAGTTGCTACGGTGCACGGCCTACGTAACGTTACTTAGGGAACCGTCGGCTAAGAAGGGTACGGTGTAGCACGACATTTTGACGCGGTGAAAAACGGGAAGTTGGCCGGTGAAGGGACGCTTGACGATCAGAGGCCTCGACTGAAACCGACTGAACTGCGGGTTCGCGGGTTCGCGGCTTCGCTTGTGCAGACGTAAATATAGTGGCCGGTGGGGGAGCGCGGGCGCGCGGGGCGGGGTCTGCGCACGCGCCTAGAGCATGGCCCATCACTGACGCCAGACGAGGAGTTTTTTACCTGAGTCTGGACTGGTTCGCGATTCTGATATACCGGATAGGTTGTGGGGACTGAGTGTTAGTGCAAAGGGAAACGACTGAAAGGATTCATGAGGACTTATAATTGATATTGCATAGGATGGCTCAAAAAGCGTCAACGGGACCCAATTCATTAAAACTACGATTCGTAGTTTATTACGACAATCCATTCTTTCCATTTGTTAAATATGTGGGTTAATTGACTTCGTAAATCGCAATGTACATAGGTACATAGAATTGTCATAGTCTAGAGTTCTTGATGTAAGTAAATAAAATGTATAAGTTTGTATTACGACTTCGAATTTGTCAGGATCGTGATGGATGGCAGGTGGCAGTCCCTGCTCTGTCTACCCCTCTGGGATACAGGCGTGAGCTTATGTATGTATGTTATTTCATCATCATCATCATCATCAACCCATTATGTCCCCACCGAGGGGCACGGGTCTCTTCCCTGAGGAAGGTATAGGCCATACTCCACCACGGGGGGCAAGTCCGGATTGGTGGAGGCTTGTAAGACTAGTGGCTTGTCTTACTGTCAGAAGTTTTCAAGCCGCCCTAAGGCCTCTGACTTGGCTTATTTGATGTTATTTGATTACATGAAACATTTTGAAATATTGCTACTTTGAAACGTGGGTTCGTTCCTAACCAATCGCAAGCAACGGAATAGCCACCCAATTTGAGCAGCAGCAGAACTAATCAGTTAACTAAAATAGGTAATGGTCTAGTTCGTCAGGATAATGTCGCCGAGACAAGCAAAAACTTCAGCTTAACTTTTTTGAATTAACTCCCTAATATTCTACAGAACTAGTGTAGGAAGTCGACTGCGTGGCAGAAATTTAATTATGTCCAGAAAATTGCTATCATCATCAACCCATTATGTCCCCACCGAGGGGCACGGGTCTCTTCCCCGAGGAAGGTAAGAAATTGAAAAGGTGAAATTGCTATACTATTACTATTAATTCTATCTCCGGATAAGTTGGCAGCAAGCGTGAAATGCCCTGTGCGTAGATTGAGGGTAGAATATTGTGAAGACAAGTCTGTGTGTGCAATGCATCTACTGTTGACTATACAGTAAGCAGTAACGGCAGGGTCTAGATTCTGCTATTGCATTGTAGTACAATGACAACCGCTTAAACATGGCGATTTAGTTTCATTGCCGCTTCAAGTCAACTCGAGTAAAGTGTATCAATAGTTCTAGGCGTCAATGTGTATCTGTCATCGTACTATAATGCACTAACAGAATCGATTATAGCTCAGGTTTTCTTTATTATTACAATGCTCGTAAGTGCAAGAAATTAACTAACAAAGATAAAAAGTCAAATAAAAAGCAAAACCGTACTCTTTAATTTCTGCTTCTTCCGGACAAAATTTAGGTACCTACCTCCTACATCAGAAGCCTGGAATTTCATATGAAGATTATCGCGCTACCCATGTCGTTGTACATATGAAATGTGATATTTAACGGGAAAATTGAGCAATAAAAATAAGAAGCTAAGTGCCAACATACCAGGAAATAGTGAGGTTATAATGAACCCTTTGATATGTTATACGGCATAGCATATGCATGCAGTTATATTAGGATATGCCTTAGTACCTACATCCTTTACAACTATTCACTTTAATTCACTATTCACGAATTTGCAACTAAACACGAACACGTGTTGGAACGACGTGGAACGACATCATCCTATTCACCCATACACTCTACTCCGTTGCATTACGGGCGTCTTTGCAACTATCATGTGAAGGTTGACGTGCTGTCGGCTGGACGTGCACGTATGTAAAGGTTGATATGCTGTTCAACAGTGCGCGTATGTCAAGTGTGTCCAATCAGCCAAAAAGTACCCACCTATTTCATGGACTGCATCTCTATGCAATAATAATAGTACCTACACTTGTGTGAATGGCTGACTTCATGTAAAAACTGCAACACGTACTTATTTATTTATTACCAAAGAACATTATACACGCCGCCGGAAGCAATTGGAAGAAGAGTTGAATGACTCATATTTTATTCAATACGATACGACACAGGAAAACCTGTTTTAAAACGTGTAGCGCCATCTCGTAGGTAAGAAGTGAAATACGAATCGGAGCAGACAAGAAAAAACTTTACCTGCGTATTGGGGCAGCTTGTAAGAAGGAGTACCACAAAATACCACTAGGTGGCATTATGTGACGTATTTTTATGGGTTTGGGAAAACGCCCTTTGAGAAAGACGCTCGCTGGTCTTGTTACTGAGTAGTATGCAGTCGACATATCAACCTTTATTTTTGGCGTCGTCTGTAAAATAAATGATTAAAATGCACGTAGGTACGTATGCTATCGATTATGCTGTCGACTACCAAACATCAATATCTGTGTAATCATCATCAACTACCCCGAATGCGAGGAAGAAGTTTTGCTGTATGATTGTTTAGGAAAGACTCAATTAGATGAATTAGCTGTGATCAGCGCCTTCTTTATATAAATAAAGACGCGGACAGAAAATCGCGTTGGTATAAAGTGCAAGACAAAAGTGATGCCGTCAGTCCTTCCCCTTGATGACCCTACCGCGAATGATTCAGATGTTTATAATTGCCTATTGTTGTCCATAATCGACCGACTTATGTCCAGCGACCCACGCACCTTATTACCGCTGTACAGTCAACAAAACTCGATAATTCGGTATAGGTACAGTACATTGCAATGTTGACTAAGACTAAGGCCCATATTACATTATGATAGAACTTTGATCATAGGTGATGTACATTGGTGGCTTATAACACAATAAGTGCCCTGCCTGCCTCACTAGGACGCCATGGCGACGTCGCCAGCTACGTATCCAAGCAGTTTGTATTGAATGGCGACGTTGCCAGACCGTCGCCAAGTGAGTTAGGTACCATACATTTCAATACTAACTGCTTGGATACGTCGCTGGCGACGTGGCCATGGCGTCCCGGTGAGGCAGGGCCCTAAGGCACCATACATGTCAATATTAACTGCTTGGATACGGTCGCTGGCAACGTCGCCATGGCGTCCTAGTGAGGCAGGGCACTAACTCACTTGGCGACTGTCTGGCGACGTCGCCATTCAATACAAAACTGCCTGGATAAGTGGATGGCTACGTCGCCATGGCGTCCCAATGAGGCAGGACACTAAGGATCTCGCAATGGATATCGCCTAGGATCCTGTAATATGTATGGACAGATTAACCCTACACACAGATTAACAGAAAGGAAGACAAAAGAAGAAAGTCGGCTATGCAATGTACTTTGAATTGTGTATTCTGAACTGAAAATTTCACTAAGTAGATACTTAGGTAACGTTTTGTACTGCTCTTTCTAGTACCTTAAGGTTGATCCAGGGCCGCATTTTATAAAACTGCAATGTCATAGTTTATTATGGGCCGGTTTTAGAATCGAGAATTCGCAAAGTAACTAAGTACTCAACTGAATCGCTCGTAGCCTGGGCTGCCTGAGTGATCTTAAACGATCACTAAGGTTAAGCAACATACGGCACGTTCAGTCCATGGATGGGTCACCGTCTATGACTAACGCTAGTGGCATTTTTTCCGAGCGATTCCGTGCTTCGCAAGGCACGTTAAGCAGTTGGTGCCGGCTGCCGTCGATAGATGGCAGTCGTTAAGCCAAGTCAGAGGCCTTAGGGCGGCTTGAAAACTTCTGACAGTAAGACCAGCCACTAGTCTTACAAGCCTCCACCAATCCGGACTTGGCCCCCGTGGTGGAGTATGGCCTATACCTTCCTCAGGGAAGAGACCCGTGCCTCTCGGTGGGGACATAATGGGTTGATGACGACGACTCAACTGTAGTGCTGTCTCGTCAAATTTCTCAAAAAAGAGCGTGACAGAACGTTACGTTAAGTATTTACATAGTGAAATTCTTAATTCAGAAACCGTCCATTACTGTTGCCAACTGCGGCCGACTCGAGCAACTTCTTAAATGTAGTGACATTGAAGAAGACTTTAGTGAAAGTCGCCATTTAAAAGGACTTTTGTGTAAAGAATTTTACGTTTGCCGATAAACTGCATAGCAGTTTGGCAAACTAATATTATTGTAATTTTGCATTATTTTGAGTGAATAAATAAATAAATTAAATTAAATTTAAGAAAGTAGGTACCTTCCGGAAAGTAGGTACGGAGATAACCCCTATAGCCCTATATTCAGTGCATAAATTCCTGATCGATGCCAATCAGCATCAACCCATTATGTCCCCACCGAGGGGCACGGGTCTCTTTCCGGGGGAAGGTATAGGCCATACTCCACCACGGGGGCCTAGTCAGGATTGGTGAAGGCTTGTGAGACTAGCAGATGCCAATAATCTATCCAAAATTCCATACTAATTGCTATCCCTAACGCCAGGATTCAACAGGATTAAGAAAAAAATTACAGCTATGTTCCTTACATTCATGTGAATGCTTTTTCTATTAAATTATATAAACTATGGCTATTCATATTAGCTACTATTTTAAACCGATAGGTATTACTTTCAAACCACTGAAAACAAAAATCAGTACAGTAGAAATAACTACCAGAGTCTTCATTATCATTATAAGAAACATTATCTAAATATAGATACCGATCTAGGCATTGCACGATGAAGTGACAAGTCAATGCGCTGTACACCTGATCAGTCATTCATTTGTAATGGCGAAAATTGTAACGAACGTTACATTAGGTACATAAAAGCTGTAAATGCAGTTTTGCTTGTCTTTGTACAGAAGCAGATTAAGTTACTGCTTAAACTAATACTATTTGCGAAATGTTACTCTAAACCAGTATTTTATAATGTTTTTGAGGACGCGACTCTCTTTACAAGTGAGAAAGGCGACCTCCGAGGCTTCCAAGTAATTAAATAAAATTATAAAGGTGATGTAGTTAGAACCTAGGTATAATATAATATAACCAAGTGACGACGACAAATGACGACCCCTGTGGTGCAGCGGTTAGCGCATCTGCCTACCATGCCAGAGGTCCCGGGTTCAAATCCCGGCTGGGGACAAAAAAAATGAAACCCAGTTCTTGTATGTTTACATGTTTGTGACGTCGCTGATTCTGGTTCCCACGCACAGGGTATCCTAGTGTGGGGCCAGAAGCAATGTATGTGCCTGTATGTAAATGTTATGTTGTTAATGTTATGTTAATGTTAAGCGTATCCTTTTTACAAAGCTACTAAAGACAAGGGCTCAAATGAAACATATACATATGTAGAACATATGTAACATAACTCGAAACAGTTAACAAATTTAGTACTAGCTAGCACTAAATTTGCAAACTATTTCGAGTTTTCTACCGCTAAAGGTTGTTGATTTAGTGTCGTTAAAAGTCTTTAAAAAATGCCAAGTATAGATAAATGGATTATAAGTGGAACCAGTCTCATTTTAAGTCGCATTTAATTTTTACCTGGCTGGCGACCGCGGCCATATTACACTGGTTCATAGGTAGCATCCTAGGCGATATCCATTACTGGTGTCGACATGTATCTTGATCCTTATTGTGTTGTAAACCAGCAATATACATTGCTGGCTTATAACACAATAGGCCTGACCTGTCTACCCCTCTGGGACACAGGCGTGAGCTTATGTATGTGTGTGTGAATGTCTTTCTCTCTGTTTCTCGTATATTATTTCAGTTAATTAATATAATAATGAAGATATACATAGATATGTAAAGGCCCTTCATGATTTCTCATTTGGTTCTGTTCACGAAATGTTATCTATGATATTCTGTTACAAGAAAATGCTCACGTTTACCCTCACCTTAACAGGCAAAATAACGAACAAACTGAGGGGATAAACCTTTATATTATTTTCCTGGGTAAGTAGAAGGTACTGTCATTACCTTGGTAATATCTGAGGTTAACTCTAGATCTTATTCTAAAATTAATAATCTACGCAAAGAACATTTGCTTGGATTCTAAATCGCACACTTGCAAGAACAACGTGTTATCTCAGAACCCTTACGTTCCATGAGAGCATTTTTTAAGGTTTCAAAGTAATGGCCGAAAGAGATAGCGCTATAACGTGATTCAGTGTCTCTTTTGCTCATTAATCCGGTGTTTTCGGAGTAAATAAAATCGCGTTAAGAAAATATATCTATGAATACAAAATGGTTTTCTTCGAAATATCACGTTGTTCTTGCAAGGGTGCGAAATGTCATTCAAAATGGTAAGGGCCGGTGTCTGAATTTCGACGACCTCTGTGGCGCGCGCAGCGGTTAGCGCATTTGACTACCATGCGAGAGGTCCCGGGTTCGAATCCCGGCTGGGGACAAAAAAAAAGAAACCCAGGTCTTGGATGTTTACATGTTTGTGACGTCGCTGTTTCTGGTTCCCACGACACAGGGTATCCTAGTGTGGGGCCAGAAGCAACGTATGTGCCTTTATAAAAAAAAAAAATATATCGCTAAGTAGGTACTTAAGTAAACATAACGTTACTCGAACGAACGTTCTCTTCTGACAAATTTGATGAGACAGCACCACATTTAAGTACACTACTTTGACCCTAAGGGTAGGTTTGTGAGTTGAGAATTTCACTAAAACTCACTTCTGAGAAATTTGACGAGACAGCATAACAAGGACTGGCCATAAGTCTTATTACTACGAGTACCTATTTGACCCGGCAAACGTCGTTTTGCCATAATATTATTAATTAGCCTACGACTCCTACTATTTTCCAGACCTATCAAATACACAAAAAAAAATCTTAGAAGCATTTTCGGAGGATTTCGACAACCAACACTGTGTTAAGTAAGGGACCATCCATTTTAGTTCTGGACAGTACTAACAAGTTTTGCACTGCCATGCCAAATCAATAACGTTTTAAGTGTTCTTTATCATTTTGTCTATCTATCCGGGTGTACCCAGCAAAAGTAAGCCGAGAATTCGTGATACACAATCCCCAACGCCACACACATGACACATGCATTGTATTGTAGCCTTACAACTCGGTAATCGGTACAGTCACTGCAATAACACCTCTGGGTCCAACAGCTGTATAAATTAACACTACAGTGAAAAATCCATTAGCACATTTACCAAGACCAAAAATCAAGATGAATGGTCTTAATAAACAGACTTACTTAAGGATGATACCTACATGGAAAACAGCGAAGACTCGGCTGAAGTAAGAAGTGTAGGTGTAGAGGTAGCAACCAAGGTTCTTATTATAACGTGTTCTTGAAATGACGCAAAACCTAAAAGTCATTCTTCCATAATACAGTTTATAGCTTGCCGTAATACGTAGTAGGTATCTCCTTCTTAATCTGTGGCCGTAATACAGCTCGTAGTACGGCGGTGGTTACTTCAATTCTTTTTTTATTTTTGTAAACGACATTTTTTGTTACTTTTTTTTCTTGTCTTGTTGCAGTATCACAAGATAAACATAAACATTTACATGCAGGCATATGTACATTGCTTCTGGCCGCACACTAGGATACCCTATGTCGTGGGAACCAGAAACAGCGACATCGCTAAAATGTAAACATCCAAGAACTGGGATTTAAAAAAAAATCCTTTAGACGCCCGATCACTTTTTTTTTCATTTATTTTTTTATTTTTTTACTCTTATTTTTCTGTCTGCAAACGCACTCTCACGCTTAGCGTAAATAGGCGATTTTAGGCTGACATTCAGAGACGAAAACTAAGCAAAGACTGGTCTCAGAAATGTCAAAATCACGTACTTAAAAACATTTCGTATTCAGAATAGAATCTTAGCAAGTTTAGTATGAAATGATGCTTAGCCAAGTGTAAGTAGTCAATATCGGTGACTTTACGTGAACTTAGAGCTGTCACTTCTAAGCCTTTTATTCACAGACTACTCCAAACATCATTTCACTGATGTTCTACGAGCATTATCTGTGGGTTTTTTTTTTCACTCTGACATATATAAAATTATATGATGTTGTCCTGCTCTCCTGTAGCAATGTCAAATTTAAAAAACCGGTAAGAACTACATCACTAAAAAGGGATAGACAGTATAGATGACTTTCTTATGTACTGTGAATACGAAAATTAGGATTATTTCACTTAGTGCACCTGAGGTAGTTCACCTGGGTGAATCAAGTCTACCGATCGGTGGACTTAATTCACCCCGTGCCAAATAGCCTGGGTGTATTAAGTCGACTCCATTTAATTTCAATTTTTTGTATACTTTGTTCACCTTCGAATAATGGTGCCAGCTAAAAAAAGATAGATTTTTTTTTAAAACAAGAAGTACGTATACGGGTATGTTAAAAGCTAAAAAAAATTGATAAAAAAAAATAAAAACCGACTTCCAAAATCTAGCGCACTAAAAAGTTACAAATAATTTAAAAGAATACCTTTAAATTAGAAGTACGTATACGAATTATTTTTTATTTGCATAATTTTTTTTTGTCGATTTTTTAGCGGGGGAGGTAATTAAAAAAATATATATTGATGCCTATTATTATTCAAAACAGGCACCGTTTGTTTTCTTTGTGGCTGTGGTAAGAATGCCCCTTAAACAAAGTGAATGAATTCAAAGTTAGACTGTTGGAAACATAAATCAGCTTTAATAAACTTAAACTTAAATATAAATTTGGCTGAGGCCTTTGCAGACCAATTTGCTGGAGTCTTTCAGGTAGAACCACATAGTGACATACCTACATTGAATCCTAATCTACGAATAGAAGAATCCATACCTGACATTGAATTTACCCCAGACATGATTTCAAAAGTAATCAAAGAGATGAAAGCAGATTCTGCTCCAGACCCTGATGAAATCCCTACAACCATACTCCAGAAATGCGACGTGGCAGATTCCCTATCGAAAATAATGCAGACTTCCTATGACACTGGGATAATACCTACCTTATGGAAAACAGCAATAGTGACACCCATATTCAAAAAAGGCAGTAAACTGAAGCCATCAAACTATAGACCAATAAGTCTTACAAGTATTGTGTGTAAGGTCATGGAGAAAGTTATTGTCTATCACACAAGGAAATTCTTAACCAAGCACAGAATCATCAGCGATCAACAACATGGTTTTTGTCCGCATCGATCTACAATTTCAAACTTGCTCTCGTGCCTCTCATATTGGACAGATAGTTTCAATGAAAGAAAACCCACTGATGTGATATATCTCGACTATGAAAAAGAGTTCGACAAAGTCCCAACAACAAGACTTCTACATAAGTTGGAATTTATTGGTATACGGGGAAGGTTATTGAATTGGATCGAGAGTTTCTTGCGGAATAGAACTTTCCAAGTAAGAGTGGGTGATGTTCTTTCTAGTCACAAGGAGATTCACAGCGGAGTGCCGCAAGGATCCGTATTGGGCCCTATTCTGTACATCATATACACATTTGACCTACCTGACGAACTAAGTAACAACGTTAGTATCTTCGCGGATGACACTAAAATATTTGCTGATCCATTAGTGAACTACGATCGCCTCCAAGAAGACTTGAACAAAATTGCTAAATGGTCAAAGGAATGGCTCATAAGTTTAAATGGCGAAAAATGTACAGTACTGCATATAGGAAACAACAATCCTCACTTAACATATACTTTAAACAATGTTGAGCTTCACGCAGCTAATGAACAAAAGGACCTGGGAGTAATTATCTCTAAAAACTTAAAATGGGAGCAACACATAACAACCATAATAAAAAAAGCAAAGAGTTTTATCTATTTAATCAGAAAAGCTTTTGGAGTACTAACCCCAGAAATGATGTTAACCATTTATAAAACTTACATACGACCCCTACTTGAGTATGCCTTCCAAGTCTGGAGCCCATATTTCATTAAAGACATTGACATTCTGGAAAAAGTTCAGCGCAGCTTTACTAAAATTCCAAGACAGCTAAAAAACCGATCATACGAAGAAAGGCTGGAAGCGCTGAGGCTTACTTCTTTAAGGGAGCGTAGAGAGCGTGGTGATTTAATCGAAACCTACAAAATTCTAAATGGACACTACGACCTACAGGATTTTGATAAACAAATTCTTCGAAGAGACAACAACACCCGCTTGAGAGGACACCACCTTAAACTACAAACTTGTTTCTCCAACAACAATCCTCACAGACACTTTTTCTCTAACAGAGTAGTGAATGGATGGAACAAATTACCACAAGAAGTGGTTTCAGCACCAAACGTCAACAAATTCAAGAACTTACTGGACAAACACATCACTGACCAAAAGAAAAAAATAACCAAGTGAAACTGGATGCGGGCAATTATCAGTTGTTCCAACTGCCTGCCCGTCTACAAATAATAATAATAATAATAAATAAACTCAACTTAGGTGTTGTAAAAGAAACATCGAACGATCTTTTTTTAGCTGGCACCATTATTCGAAGGTGAACAAAGTATACAAAAAATTTAAATAAAATGGAGTCGACTTAATGCACCCAGGCTATTTGGCCCGGATCGGTAGACTTGATTCACCCAGGTGAACTACCTCAGGTGCACTAAGTGGAATAATCCGAAAATTACGGCGCTTTACTAAGTACGACTTTAGTTTACTTTGCTAAGACTGATCTAAGCGTGAACTTAGGATTCGTCTCTGAATGTCAGCCTTAGTCTCTACAGCACGATCGTCCCCCATTAATCCAGCACTTTCGTCCTCAACTGTCCACCAAACAAAAAACATCAGATAACAAGGAACCAAGGCGTGTGCGCATCCGGTTTACATTGCATGCAATGCAATAGCCGGCGACAATAAAACGCGTGCGATTTGAATTTGGAACACGAGACGCGGGGATATAACGCTTATGTGGTTTCGGTGACTAATGAAAAAAAATACCGCTTAGGTCATGGGTGTTTCTGAACTTTAAATGAGTACTAAATATGTAATAGGTACTACAAGTATTACATATCTACCTAAATAGAGAAGGAAAAGTTTTGTAGTAGGTATAAACAGAAAATCCTATTTTAATATTCAGGTTTAATATTTAATATCCAGGTTTAATATTCTCATTAATGAAATATGTTTTTTTTTTCACTGGAATGAAAGTTAGTTACTAATATCACTGAAAAATTGGTAATCCAAAAATACATCTCAATAAAGACCGGTTTCATTAAATTTCATTAAGTTGATAATTAAGTAACGTTTTGTTTTCTTTTCTGAGAAATTTAACGAGACAGCACTACAGTTAAGTAGGTACCTAGTTACTTAGCGAAATTCTCAATTTAGAACTTGGCCCTGTATGCTTTATTATAACTAAGTTGAAGGTTAGTGCGAGTATTGTCTAATTCATTCATAATATGTGATAATAATATGTGACACAACGTATGATGACTAAATTAAAGCATGAACGTTCTTGAGTGGTCCTGAACTGACTGCATAACATAATAACAGTTTCCCTCCTTCAACACCGACAAACTGCCAGTATCAACGGCTGTCAAAAGGCCAAGTACATAAATCTGAGAAAAAAAAGAAAAAATATATGACTCAACTTATGATCACTGAATTACAGCTTAATAAACCTTCTTGAGGGGTTCTGAACTGACTGCATAACATAATAACAGTTTCCCTGCTCCTTCAACACCGACAAACTGCCAGTATCAACAGGCTGTTACTAGGCCAAGGTACATAAAAAAATAAACAAAAAATTACAGCTGGGCAAGTCAGTGCTATCTTATACTACCTTACAACAGTTAGGTAGTACGTATGTGAAATGAGCTGTATAATGCACAAGACAATAGGTGACAATGCGACCGGTGCATTCTAGGACACCGTGTTGATTTACCGTTTGACAGCTCACGTGGAGAACATCAATGAACGACCGGCGTTTGCCCATACTAAAATAACCGCCAAGTATTTTGGCGTTGTTTGAGGTTTGGCGTGATGGGGAAAAGGCCTTTACCCAACAGAGGGCAGAGATGGGCTGATGATGATGATGATGATGATGATTTTGGTGTTGTGGCAGGATTTGCCTACATAGTAATGATCTCTTTTGCGTGTACATAGTGAGACGATTGATAGTGTCCAGTGACACCTGGGCCTAGATTCTGCTAACGCATTGTAGTACAATGACAATTACATGAACATGGCGATTCAGTTTCATTGCCGCTTTAAAACAACGCGAGCGCGTGTATCAATAATTCTAGGTGTCAATGGTATGAAAAAACACGTCACGTGACCCGGCCGTGTCTGTTATCGTACTACAATGCAGTAACAAAATCGAGACCCTGGTCTTCACTTCACTCACACGATGGGCGAAGTGACCCCTCGGATGCTACGGTGAGAACCAGAAACAGCGACATCGCAAGCATAGTAAACATCCAAGAACTGGGTTTTTTATTTTTTTGGTTGGGGCAGCCGTCAACAAATCAGCGTCGAATATGTACGACCTGGCTGCCGTCGACGAGTGTCGACACTGTAGTGATTGTAGAATCACCGGATTGTAGTAGGTACTGTCACGTAAATTTTATTGCAGGTAAAATTAAAACATGAACAAGATATATTTACAAATTTACAAGCGTGGGAGAGGGTTGCTAAGCCTAGGTCGCCGTTCACTCGCGCACTGTCTGTTCGGTTTTTGAAACAAAATGTGTGTCACAGTTCATATTTCGTTACAGTACGTGAAGTTAGCAAATCCACACAAACTTTCGCACTGAAAAACGGTAAGCACTCCACTCCAAGATGGCTACCATTTTGTGGCTGCACTTTGAAAGCTCGGTCTGCGGTTCTACGGCTTAAAATTCCACGCCAGTAGACTATCGCAAGCAAGATACAGTTTCGGCGTTTGGGACGACCGAGTATGGGCGGGACATATACGTGAATCATTGACATTGCCTCTCCCTGATGCCGCATGCCGGTAGAATCGATGTCTGGCTCATCACAAGTAGGTACAGTCTACTGGAGATGTACAAAAAATACTGTCAAGCCATTGTATGGTGAAATAAAGATTTGGCGATCAGTGTCAGGACCTCGGTGCTTTTACAGTCGGGGTCTGAAAGCTAGTTTCCCAAAAAAATGTAATTAGTCCGTCTTTTAGATTATTCAAAAATAAGGGACACGTATTTTTATTAAAGTTACGTGTGACGTCACGCCGTGCTGCATTTTGTAGCACTGAGTGACGTCACGCGTAACTTCAATGGGCTATATCTTTGTTATTTTTTGTTTAATCGAAAAAAGAAAAAATACGTATCCAATATTTTTTATAATCTAAAATACGGACTAAATAGAATTAAATTATTATGATCCTGGAAACTACCCTATTGTACTGACAATTAAACGACACAAGGTCGATACTTATATGATTTGATTAGATAAAGCTCAGAATAAAGAGTGGAACTTACCAACCTGTCGAAGTGTAGAGCAAACCTTCTTCGCTCACTCAAGGAGGTTTTATATAATGTATAGAAAAGAAACCGTCTATTTTGACAGATTTTTGATGTGTGTCACTTTAACAAATGCAATGGCTTCACTTACGAAAGTCCTTTGCCTATTCTGCTATTAGCAGATAAAGAACATAAAACAAAAAAATTAACAAATGCAATAATTTTAAATTAAGAAATTAGTTTAGACACTTGTTAGAATCGACCCTTTGGAATTTTGAAAGGTAATAAGTATATTGTTAAAGCATTATAGACTATACTGCACATCGTTGTGACAAAGAATCAAGTTTGAAAACTGGTAAACATTTTTAGACCCCGACTGTAGCTCCGGGTGCCTCAAGACAAGACATAAAACTTAAAACATCGCATAAAATAGTCTGTGGTGGAGGTTTTACACGGAAAAGACGTAAACACACATTAATTAAAATGCATCTAAGGAGTGGTTTAGAGAATGTGATTTTATAGTTAAACTAGCTGACCCCGCGAAGGTTGTTTCGCCATATTTTTTTCCCCTTAGGGCTATGAAAAATAGATAACAACCTATTCTCAGACCTACAGAATATACATATAAAACTTCATCAAAATCGGTTAAGCCGTTTCGGAGGAGTATGCGCACTAACATTGAGACACGAGAATTTTATATGTATATTAGATTCTCCTTTTCTTTCTGAGAGATTAGAAAGAGATAAAGCAGTGAGTTTGCTTTTACATATGTAATGCATTAAATAACAATAGATACGTATCTTACTTTACCTAACCTACTAATCAACACTACACAACTAGAGCCAAGCGTGTTGCGGTTTTCCGTAACATGGAGATTCTGCGCCACAGACATTGAATTTACATTAACAGCTATTTTAGGTTTCAGTATTCCTATAACACTACATATATTGCGCCTTTTTATTGAAATGTACACTTATTAAATCAAAATCTTTACACATTACCAATTCAATGTGAAATTATTCTAATATATTCATAATATATACATAATAATGAACATGTTGAAGTTAATAAAAATAAAATAAAAATTGTTTATTGCCAAATAAATGATGTTACACGCATATGGATTAATAATTATTTATTATTAATTGCTGTATGAACTGTTTCAGAAGCATAGAAAAATAAAAATTGTCGAAGTGATGTCGAATATGAATAATAATATTATTATACCTATATTAAATATTAGGTAGGTATAAAATATCACTTATTTTGTGTATTTTGTTCCTTCACCAACTAATTCACATTGTTTTTTTGACAAATTTTATCTTGGCAATCTTCTTTCTCTTTGTGTGTATGAAAAAAACTGCTTCATCGGCGATCAAATATTAATAACTATGCCTAAGTAGATTCTGTGCCTGCTCTGCTCGTAGCTAGTTAGGCGACTTGATAGTAATAATAATGGTGGCGTGTAAAAGTTGCGTGATAATGGTTATCTGTCATCATTATACAGCGCTGAATGCCTTCGGGGTCAGACAACTGAGGCGCAGCTTTGTCGTGATTTAATTATGTATACTCCATAATAGCAGACTTGACTTCCATAGATCTAAACTATGGCGAAGAATATCTATACCTACCATTTTACTACGTTTGTCGTTTATAACAATATTTAATAATAATCTCTACTACTTTTGGATGTTTTTTGTCAATACTTATAATAATAACTTCCACACAACACAATCATTAGACCTCGATTTTGTTAGTGCATTATAGTACGATGACAGAATATACACGGCCGGGTCATGTGACGTGTTTTTTCATAACATTGACGGCTAGATTGTTTGATCGGTGTGCGCTCGTAGACTTGAAGCGGCGATGAAACAGCCATGCACATGCAGTTCTCATTGTACTTGTTTCTAGATCCTGGTCCCCAAACTAGGATACCCTTTTTTTTTTTTTTTTTTTTGTCAACGGGGTGAAATGCTTTGTGCACCATAACCGCCACCCTTGGGGCAGGGCGACGGCCGTGTGTCGGACTCTCCTCTCCTAATAATAGGAGAGGCATACCTCCTAAAACACCCCGGGGGCCGTCCTGTCGCTCGTGCAATGGGGCGCCGCCGGATCTCGCAAGTGGTGTGAACCACAACGCGAATGCGACAGCGGCGCCCCGGCGACGTCGACCCGACTCGCAAGGAGTCGGGCACACCCTCACTGGAGAAGGGGCATGGGCCCCCCACCCAGGCAAGGACATTCCAAACATGGAGAAAAGGCCAGGCTGAGGCCATTTGTACAAATTTAAGGCGACCCCCAGTGGGAATTGAACCCACGACATCTGTCTTGGTAGGCAAGCGCATTAACGGCTAGATCAACGAGATATACAATCTATATAAATAAAATTCAAAGTCCTGACTGACTGATTCATTCACTCATCAACGCCCAGCCCAAGCCGCTGGACCTAGGAAGCTGAAATTTTGCACAGAGGGTCTATATAATGTAGGCAAGGAATAACCCGGGTTTTTTTAAATTTAACCCCGAAGGTAGCCCCGAGGTATAAAAAATGTAGTCTAATTTTCTTGAAACTGAAAATAAATACTCTTCAATACAATTGATTGAACACGTGTTTCGCCGTTTTTTCTAAATTTAACCCTTAAGGGAGTGAATAGGTTGCAAAATTTTGAACTAAAGTCCACGCGGACGGAGTCGCGGGTGAAAGCTAATATTATTGAATACTAGCTAGTATTCAATATCAATCTAAAAAAAGAAACTGAACTTTTCCATTTTTAAGTAACAGTGGGCCGATTGAAATCCTATGTGATCGCTAGAATGGGCATTGGACTATTTACTAAAGGGGGCGACATTGGTGGAGCGCGAACTTGAAGAAAAATATAAACTCTGATATTTTAAAAATATGAGGTTTGGCGTGTAAATATACTCGTACTATATATTAAACATTAACAATCTTACCACAAAAAATAAAATAAACACTGGTTTAACATGCGTTTATTTAAACAATGTCTAACAGTCGTACTACAAAAAACTAAAACATCTGCTGAGCACGTGTCTAAAAAAAGTGCTACCATAAAACAGTGTTTAACGGTTGCCTAGAGAAAGATACGGCTTAGACATTGTTTAAAGTTAGACAGACGAAGGGGCCTGGTTGCTAAACACACCGTTAAACAATGATTAAATATTTAGACATTGTTTAAATAAACGCATGTTAAACCAGTGTTTATTTTATTTTTTGTGGTAAGACTGTAAATATTTAATCATTGTTTAACGGTGTGTTTAGCAACCAGGCCCCTTCGTCTGTCAAACTTTAAACAATGTCTAAGCCGTATCTTTCTCTAGGCAACCGTTAAACACTGTTTTATGGTAGCACTTTTTTTAGACACGTGCTCAGCAGATGTTTTAGTTTTTTGTAGTACGACTGTGCGTATTTTAAGTGACTTAATAATTCGATACTTAAAATAAAGTTGCCAGGTTTTGCGTTAAGTCAATTATACGTTGTATACAGTCAATTTTAGTGCAAAGCAGCCCTCAACGTAACTGCTGAGTGTATACGTGTGTAAAGTTCTGTACCTATGCTCAGTTCAGTATGCAAACTCTGTGATTGATTGATCTCCACCTCCACTTGTACCAACTCCACCAATCCGGACTTGGCCCCTGTGCTGGAGTATGACCTATAATATACCTTCCTTAGGAAACAGACCCGTGCCACTCGAGGACATAATGGGTTGATGATGATTGATCAATCGATCTACTGAACGACCGACCGACCGACTGACTGACTCACTGATTGATTGATCGATGGATAGATAGATAACACTTTATTGCTCAACCATGAAACAGAATTATTGTAATTTCCTTATGTCTAAGTAATGGACACAGAATCTAAGTATACAATTGGCGTTTGATGGATTGATTCATTGATGCAAACTCGTTGGCAATATCTTACTCAAACCGACTACAAGTTTACCATAAGTAATCTAATGACACGGCTAAACTTAGGTATCGCTACACCCACCTAGTACAAAAAGACGAGTTATCTTGGGATAAATACAGGAAAAACAAGCATTTTTTTTATCTATCAACAGACTAATAATCGCAGAACTAATATTTGTCAAACACAAAGTGCCTCACCTAGCGAAATACGCATCATAGGTGTTGAGGTCATGTCACAAATCAGTCGTTAGAAATCCGATGAAATCATCTACGTATGCTATATTATAATTTCTGAAATATAAACAACAACAACATAACATTTACATACAGGCACAATATTGGTTCTGGCCCCACACTAGGATACCCTGTGTCGTGGGAACCAGAAAATTTGACAACTTTTTATGCCTACAGTAGACAGCAGGTCAGCACCGCTGCACTACTCAATCACGGAGAGCGGTCTAGAGCAGCGGTAGAACACTGGCCTCCCAATCAGAAGGTCGTGGGTTCGAAATTCCGCTACATTCATTTGAGAAGCTGTAGTAGCAATCCAATCGCTGACATTGAAGGATAACCCCATAGATATCTGAAGATGTCTGTGGATAACCCTGTAAGGAAACCGTGATATTGTTTCTTCCTCTTTATCTGTCTTTCGTGATATTTGTATATTTGTTTCATTCTAATAGTACTAACAGACGATCGAACTTGGTACGGGCCGGACAGCGGATTTGGTACGCTCCGTACCATATCCGTCTGGAGAGTTGTCCGCCGAACATTATTATTATTATTTCGTGTCCGCTCGGACCGATGGTGTTCGCGTCGAATTCGGTCCGCTCCGTACAAATCCGCGAGTTTGTACGCTCGGACCGGACAAACGCACGGCAGTCACGATATGACTAGCTTTCGCCCGCGACTCGGTCCGCGTGGACTTTAGTTCAAAATTTTACAACCCCGTTCACTCCCTTATGGGTTAAATTTAGAAAAAACGGCGAAACACGTGTTCAATCCATTGTGTTGAAGAGTAAAGTAAGAGTAAGTTTCAAGAAAATCAGACAACATCTTTTATACTTACCTCCCATACAAATTTTGGCAACCCTTTTCGCCCTCTTAGGGGTTGAATTTCAAAAAATCCGTTCTTATTCCTTGCCTAAATTATATATAGATCCTCTGTGCAAAATTTCAGCTTCCTAGGTCAAACGGCTTGGGCTGGGTGTTGATGAGTGAGTCAGTCAGTCAGGACTTTGAATTTTATTTATGTCACCAGGTATGACGTCTGAACTGTGTACAGTCGACAGCACATCATGGCGTATACCCAGGCACACTACTCCGTTACGTTACGGGCGACTTTGCAACTAAAATGTGAAGATTGACGTGCTGTCGACTGTACATTACCAGCGATTACTGCGAGATCCGGCCGTCTGTTGCGACTAGCGGATCTGTACGCCGTACCCAAGTCCGCTGTCCGCTCCGTACAAGTTCGATCGTCTGTTACATACAGCTATTACGTGTCCGAGATATTGTACAGTCGACAGCACGTCAGCTTTCATATTTCAGTTGCAAAGTCACCCGTAATGCAACGCAGCAGGGTTCATGAGTATGTAGGATAACGTGCTGAAACCGTAGTGTAAGAGTTATTTTAGTACCGTAGCGGTTGCGATGTACAGTCTACAGCTCATCATCCTATACACCTATGCACTCTACTCCGTTGCATTACGAGCGACTTTGCAACTAAACGTGAAGGTTGACGTGCTGGCGACTGTTCAATGGCCCAACTGTCATTGCAAATAAAAGGAAGTGAATGATCCGTCCAGAGATAAATATTGTGTAAAGACAAACCTTCGGCCGTGTGTCATAAAAGTAGAATAATTCATACTTGCGATGTACCTACCTACCTACGTAGATACATTGCGTAACCGAGTCTACTTGTACATCTAACGGTCGATCGACTTCGCAATGTACATCGAAATGTCTTAGCTGATCTGATCTATATCTGACTGATCTATATCTATAAAAGAGGAAATATTTGTATTTTTGTGTGTGTGTATGTTTGTAATGAATAGACTCAAAAAATACTTGGCCGATTTTAAAAATTCTTTCACCATTAGAAAGCTACGTTCTTCGTGAGTAACATAAGCTATATTGGATTTTCAAAAAGTTTAGGGTTCCGTACGGAATCTCGAATAATGTAGCCCAAGGTGTAAAAAAATTACTACCCCGGGAACTTTCCACGGAACTAATTTAGCTATTTTCACGGAAACGTTTTTGGTCGCTAGTAGTAAATAAAGTATTTAACAAAAGTCGGGTCTTTCTGGGCAGTGGCGTAGCTAGGTAACGAAGGGCCCTGGGGCAAATAAAAAAATGATGCCCCACTGCTAACTAAACTGGTTAGATTTTGCCAAGTAAAAATATTAAATATACACATACTTTAAAAATGCTAAGCTAGTTTGTTATCAGCTCTTTTTTGTGCAACCCTGCAGTTGGTAATAAAATTATTAAGCAGTAACAACATAAATTACTATTAATACTTTGTGTAGGTAAGGAACGTAAATTTTAAAAGTTCAGTTCGATCGAGTTTTTTCTGGCGAGGGGCCCGGTGCTTGAGGGCCTCGGGGCACTACCCGCCTAGCCCCTAGGTAGCTACGCCACTGTTTCTTTGTTGTATTGTATCAATTAATATTAGTCGTAAATAGATTAAGTTTTATATGAATTCAGAGACTGGTTAAGCAATGGATCCCCTGTAATGTTAGCTCTAAGTTATCAGCAAATAAACAAATATGTTACCATAAGCTTAACAATATCACAGAAAATTCATTCCAAGAGTGACATTGAGAACCTGCGTCTTATGACGGTCTTATGGTTAAGAAATACGTCATTGTGATGGATATTGTCTAATTTGTACAGTACTTTGTCTAAAGAGGATGAGATGCAACTGTAACTTGTTATTTTAAAGTCCTAAATCGATGCTCGTGCAATAAATAACGTTTAAATAAATTCCTCAATACAAGGTACGACTGCACAAAAGGATAATAAATCGAGAACATCAATTTGGTTTTCCCGAAAAATTTTGATTAGTTTCACACAACTTTTAGGCGGTCATTGAGACTAATCGCTGCAAAGTCCGTAAAATATGTAAAATAATAATGTACACGAACTGACTAAACCTGTCAAAATCAAGACAGCAATGACTAACTTTGACTAATCCACAAAGCTTTACTGACAACTTTTACGGTTCCACATCGGCCACCAGAACATTTAAAAAATCTTAAAACGGTCGCACTGTAAAATGAAGATTTTTGTTTAATCCCATTTATATTTTCAGTGTGCGACATGTCTCCCAATACTTTTGGAGAAACGAAATCTCTTTTTAAAATAATCTTCGGAATAGTCAAGAAATGGATCCACATCACGAAAGTAAACTTTGGGATTTCTAGGTTTAGCAACTTCTATCTCCTGTACTTATCTATATTGTCTACAACAGCAAAAACCGATTCGATGCTATGATGCTATCCAAAGTTTCCATTTTAATTAGGTACTTATTTATTTCCAAAACCACCTCAAAGTAGTGTTTAAGTAAAGGAAATGGTGACTATTACTTGGCTAAGAATTCTAACTTTTGATAGTTCTTACTTCGAGCAATGGACAATATTTCTAGGGTCACGAATCAAGAAAGTTTCTTCTAGGATATGGATATGAGCGGTCACTAAATAAGAATATATTTATTTTTTATTTTTAGGTGCTGTAGTTTTCGATAAAATAATTTATTTATTTAATTCCCCTCAGTGATATAGATCATTACGCCATCACAGATTAATACAAAGTCAGAAATAAGATAAAATAAAAGATAATAAAAATGGTTGCTTCAGATATTAGGTACTTTTACTCAAGTAATTACTTTTACTTGTTTATAAATACGGGTCTAAGGCTGACATTCAGAGACGAAAACTAAGCAAAGACTGGTCTCGGAAATGTCAAAATCACGTACTTAGAAACATTTCGTATTCAGAATCGAATCTTAGCTAGTTTAGTATGAAATGGTGCTTAGCTAAGTCTAAGTAGTCAATATCGGTGACTTTACGTGAACTTAGAACTGTCACTTCTAAGCTTTTTGTTCACAGACTACTCCAAACGTCATTTCACTGATGTTCTACGAGCATTATCTGTGGGATTTTTTTATTCACTCTGACATATATAAAATTGTATGATGTTGTCCTGCTCTCGTGTAGCAATGTCAAATTTAAAAAACCGGTAAGAACTACATCACTAAAAAATGATACACAATATAGATGACTTTCTTAAGTACTGTGAATACGAAAATTACGGCGCTTTACTAAGTACGACTTTAGTTTACTTTGCTAAGACTGATCTAAGCGTGAACTTAGGATTCGTCTCTGAATGTCAGCCTAAGACGACCTCGCCTTTAGTTTGCATGGGCCGGTTTCTGAGTTGAGAATTTTCACTAAGTAAATATAAGTCACGTGCTGTCACGTTCTCTCCTGAAAAATTTGACGAGACAGCACTTTAACATTTAACATTTACATACAGGCACATACATTGCCTCGGCCTCATTGGCCCCACACTGGGATACCCTGTGCCGTGGGAACCAGAAACAGCGACGTCACAAACATGTAAACATCCGTGACATGGGTTCTTTTTTTTTGTCCCAGCCGGGATTCAAACCCGGGACCCCTCGCATGGTAGGCTGCTGCGCTAACCGCTGCGCCACAGAGGTCGTCGAGTATTTAATACAGTTGAGTATTTACTTAGTGAAAATTCTCAATAAATTCAGAAACCGGCTCACAACGCACACTTGGCAACCAATCTTCCACTTTGCCCGCTTCATCCCACGGGTTTCGCTATTATCCCCCCACATGCGGGATCCCGCCGGATATCAATTTGCCAAGAAGCTGCCGTCACACTGAGCAGACCGCTAACTATGGAAGTCCTCCACAGTCCTCCTTTTTTGAAATTGGTTAAAAATGGATTGCTGTTCGTTAGTCTCACAAAAACTAGAGAACGCCCGGACCATTTGGCTAATTTTCAGTTTTTCATATTTGTTGAAGTTCAGGGAATGTTTCAAAATGGATCGTAGCTAATTTCGTCAAAGGACAGTTTGTGCTCGAGACTTGTACTATTATATATTCCGTGTCGAGACCAACTCAATGACTCTACTCAATAACTTAGAGGTCTTACCGTACTGCAACCACGTCTGGGTTTGGTAACAGTTTATCAATGTATAGAGAATCTATTGATGTTTCGTCTGTATTAGAGCTTGTCAACGCCTGCAAGTCTTGTTAAGTATTCCGATGGTGAGACAATATGGAAAAACTACGAAAAATTTGGCGGTACGAAGTTTGCCGGGACAGCTAGTAGTTTATATGTATTGGGCATCAAAGTGAGGAATCTTACCTGCTACTTCATCATCAACCCATTATGTCCCCACCGAGGGGCAACGGTCTCTTCCCTGAGGAAGGTATATATGTCATACTCCACCACGGGGGCCAGCCCCGGCTTGGTGGAGGCAAGACTAGTGGCTGGTCTTACTGTCAGAAGCTTTCAAGCCGTCCTAAGGCCTTGACATATCTATCGACGGCAGCCGGCACCAACTGCTTAAGGTGCCTTGCGAAGCACGGAACCGCTCGGAAAAATGCCACTAGCGTTATTCATAGAACGGTCACCCATCCATGCACTGAAGGCGCCCTATGTTGCTTAACCTTTGTGATCGTTTAACATCACTCAGGCGGCTGGGGCCACGAGCGTATCTCTGCTACTTAGCATACACATTACAAGGATGTATTGGCCGCATGAGTCAGCTGACCCTTTTGGTGAGAGGTAAATGTATTATTTTAGGTCTTTTGGCGTTTCGGTTCTCGCAAAAACCTCATTGTTATTCGGCACACTCATTCATTACGCACTTGTCCGAATCGGCGAAGGTTCTCGTTCAGTTTTTTTCCACTGAGTCAATTTCATACTGTCTTTTTGGGGTCCCGCATGAGACAAAGAAAAACTTCTTTTAAATATTCTTTATATTGAAATAAAATAAAAATAAAAACTTTATTGATAGTCACATTACGAAATTAAATTCACTTTCCGCTGATTAACGAAGTGAAATAAATATTGTATAGGTTTCGCGTCCTCGTCTTGTCTTTTCTGTGGGCTATGTCCTATAACTTCAGTACATTTTGTATGAATGAGAATTAAAGGACGCGCCGTGTATTCGCCCCGGGCTTGTCCCACATCCAGTGTGTCTCACGGCTTAGACCTGTAGCTGATTAGACAGGGTGCTCAAATTTTATACTAACGTCCGGCCTAAAATCTTTACTAGCATAATATGAGCATACCGCAGTACGATCGTTCGAATCACGCGGTTTGTAGCGCTAAAATATCAGAATTTGTCTATTAATGTAGGTACTGGAAAGTCGCGACTTGTGACCTTAAAACGCGTCTCGATTCATCGTGCTAAATATACTTACTGGTCACTAAAACAAAATATTGTATCCTTAAAATCCTTAAGCATGTGTTAGTTTAGCAAAAAAAAACTTGTCTAAGCCGTGTTTGAGAAAAATGAGTTAATTATTCAGAAAATTTTGATAATCGAAAAAGGTTACTACCTACTTTATTAACACCCGTATCATTTTGAGGTCGTTAAACCCAAATGTTAATTACTTACATAGTCATAGTTCATATTATTATTCTGTATGTACCCCTTCAATTGCGACTAAGTCTCGCACTTAGCCATTTTTTTTCTAATAAAAAGTTCGCTCGTCAACAAGGTTACCGATTAGTTCTGGCGTTTACGTATTTATAGTTCAAATCCATAAAAATAAAACAAACAGGACGTAGTTTATTGTTTCCTAGTTGTTTTTGTGTAAAGAAATAACTTAACAGAGCAAGGTCATTTATGTAGTGGCTGAATGTAACATTCTTCCATAGCCACCCAATGATAGGTCAATTTTAGAATTCATACGCACGCTAATCATTGCATCCAATCCTTTCCTGCCACTTAGACCAACCATTATATTACGTAACTTTTAACCCGATAGGTTAAGCTTTTAGACAACCCGGAAGAGTCAAAATAAGAATGTTTATGACAGTTCGCAGTAGGATACTATTATGTATTCTGTGGTAGGAGTATAAGATACCTACTGAAAAAAAATCCCTGATGTAACAGTGGTGTGACATACCGGGAACAAAAGGGCTAAATCAGACAACTCCATACAGTGGAGTCTTACGTGATTGCGCCCCAGAAGCGCTACTACGTAAGTATTCCACTTTATGGTGTTCCGATTTAGCCCTTTCCGAACTGTCAAATACATGCATATTTTGGGTTATTCACCAACTGGACAGACATGACTGGACACACCTGTGTCGAGTTGGTTAAACTCAAATTAGTATCATTTATTCTTTCGTCATCTGGACACACAAAGATCATTATGTGTGTCCAGATGGTGAAAGCTAAAATAATATTTTTTATGTTTTCACCAACTGGATACACTCTGTTTTTTTGCAGAAAAGGGTACAGTCAGGTTAACAATCGTCTCGCTCATGGAATTATTGACCACTAACAATGGTCGCGATCATAGTGTTCATGCTGATAGTTTCAATTTTCTTTCTTGCTATAAGTACCTTCATCATAAGTTTTATTCCCTGAATCTCGATTCCCATAATGTCGCTTTGCGTTTTACTTTAATTCCCAGTACTTCGCTCCTTGCTTCACAGTGGTTTCCAGTACACCCCGTCGCACTTATGGTATAGTCCAGAGCGGTTAAAAGTACTAGGGTAACAAAAGTTAGTAGGTAGTAGAAGTAAACAACCCTGTTTAATACTGCGCAGTATTAAGCAACATCATGAACTAAGCCGCTTGTTTTTCATGAGATTTTATTTTAGCCGCAATCTCTTACATACTTCTGCTACCCTAGTACTTTTGTACTATTTACTGTAAAATGATTGTAAAAGTGTAGTAAAATTACCTGTTTCCAGCGGTGGAACGTTTGATGGACGATGATGATTGTGACAGAAAACATTCTGCGCATGACTGTACTTCGTCATAAATTCGGGTAAAATTCGAATGTGTGCCCAGTTTACGAAAACATTAAAACGATTTAAATACGTTTCACCATCTGGACACACATAAAAATCTTTGTGTGTCCAGATGACGAAAGAAAAAATTATACTAATTTGAGTTTAACCAACTCGACACAGGTGTGTCCAGTCATGTGTGTCCAGTTGGTGAATAACCCCATATTTTGACACTGGAATCGATAGAGTGGGTCATTTTCCGTCGTCGCATTCGAGAGGTCGTGGCTTAACAAACGTCCTTGAATTGTTTTAAGGCTTTGGTGAAATCCCACAATCTTACTTCTTAAACTGTAAAACTGTTGCATTTATGTATGTATTTTGTATGTAACTATATATGTATTTTGTAGATA
Source organism: Yponomeuta plumbellus (assembly GCA_947310845.1). Classification (NCBI taxonomy): domain Eukaryota; kingdom Metazoa; phylum Arthropoda; class Insecta; order Lepidoptera; family Yponomeutidae; genus Yponomeuta; species Yponomeuta plumbellus. The sequence goes on from OX371203.1 coordinate 4,519,133, forward strand.
TGTGTATTATTATCAAAATATATGTACGTCATGCTCATGTATTACGTATTCATATATTCTTATTTATGTACATCCTAAATATACATATACCTACCGACTATGTTCTTCCTGCAATTCCCTCCGTCCAAAGGTTATCTGGAAGAGATCTCTATAAGCGATAAGACCCATTACTTAGACATAAGGAAATTACAATAACTCTGTATCCTGGTTGAGCAATAAAGTGTTATCTATCTATCTATCTACCCATCAAACACATAGGTACTTACACATTTCCGCAAAACATCTCATCGTAGTCACTAGACCGTCAAGTAACTGGATTATTTAACTTGACTGAACTATCGAAAAACATGTTTCGTGTAATTTAAATGATTGAGGTAAACACTAAAACCGACTGGTTTAAGTGGAAGATAACAAGTTTATTTTGTTTGGTCTATTTTAGACTTGGTCTTACAGTTTTTTTAGGCGATAAAAAACTATTTAGCTGTTCGAAAAACTTAGAGAAAAACTTGAATGTATTATTAAATGTCAATGTACCTAGCTATATACAAAGTACAATAAAATAAATTATGAAAACCGATTTTTTAGCTTCTGTAAATCGACAGAACTACAAAATAATAACAAACATGTTCCGTTGTCAAGCTACGTCCAATAAGCAACAGTTAAATATAAATTATTACATTTTTCATACAAAATGCGGGACTCATTTGAAGAAAATAGTTATCGATGTTTCGTTATCGACGCCATATTGCCAAACACTTTGGCGGATTATTTTAAAAGTGAAATTTATTTACCTTTTTTTAAAAGAAACATAGCACCAAATTTAAAATTGCCACTTTCTGAGGACTCAACACCGAAAAAAATCTGAGATCGTTTTGAGAAACCTGACAACTAGCCTATTTATTGATCATACCATCGATAAGTTAGTCAGATCAAGATCTACCGCGGACAACTTTGCGCTAGTGCGTCAATGATGTTATCAAGATTTTGGGTCCATGTCGAAGCTAGGTCATTTGCATTTGTCTTGAATAAATTATTTCAATCCGGAGTCTAAGGAAACGGTTTAGGTTTATGCTAAAAATACTTTAAATTAAAATTAGAATTGCCTATTCATCTAAAAAACCTGTACTTTACAGATATCGCAGATTCATCAAATGACGATGGCAATAAAACTTTAAAATATTCATATTGCTCAAAAAATGACATGCTGTTTGGGCGTGGGCACTTAGGTATATATTTGATCGCCTTTGACATCGTTTCACTTTTTTTGTGATTATATAGTTCGAAAACAATTAATGATGAAATAAATAACTAAAATCAGCGGCGGCTTAATCAGTTTATAAGGTCATATTACTAAGGCGCTGTACTAAGTCGAAACCTGTGTCGCTCTTTCTCGTTATTAACTTATTAGATTGCTAAGCTTACCTAATGAATAAAGTACGTTTAAGCGGTTTTATAATTTAATTTCATTTTATAGCAAGTAACAAAGACTCGTTATGCGAGGTTAGTAGTACGTAGACAAAAGATAATATTTTGATTTCCTTGTATACAGAACGAATTAAAAACTAAACTAAAATTAAAACTTGTACAAATAAACAATTGATTGTTTTGAACAATAAAATACTTTAAGTGTAGAACAGTGTGTGAGTGTCGCCTTTATCTACGAAAATATATACTTTACCATAGCGGTAAAGCCATTAATATCGTTATTATAACGCCAAAAAGAACGCAGTGCATGTAGCATAGCAGTTCAACCTCCTATCCATGTATAATTTAATTCGAAAAATTAATCTAAAAAGTAAGTAAAGTAAAGTAAGTTAAGTATTTTAATTAACTGTAATTAACTGCTATATTCGCATAAGTGATAGATTACAAGGGTATAGTAGCCACTTGATAAATATATACTGTAAAGATCTCAGGCAGAATCGTCCACCAGCATAAGGCTCGCTACAGACGAAAACTTTTTGTAGCGATACAAACGCGATATTTATGCATTTATGATACTGCATTTATTTCGGGGAAAAAATATGATACCAACTTAAATTTCTCCTAAAAAAAATTAAAATTTTAGGATGACTTTATATTTAATTTGGCATGTATTCATATACTTTCGTAAGCATTTCTTTATGTTGGGACGACTTATATTTCAAAACAAATGTATGTTTAGAATTATAATATTATTTATTTAGTGTTTTTTACACGGGAAAATTATTTTATGGTGCAACTCTTATGGTTGAAAGCCATCTCTGAAAATCAAATTTTAATATCTCCTAACTCACTAACTAACTAAAAAATCCACGGATGCAAAAAGTCGCCGCGTACAGAGAAAGGCTGTGGTAGCTAGTTACTATCTAAAATCTAAGTCAAGCAATCGTGCACAACAAGAAGATAATGATATCGGCACGTGAACACTGTTTGTCATTTCATATCTAGCGCCTGTACAGATATTAGACACTTAGGTACTGTTCTAGTGTCAATCCATACGATATGATGAATTGATAACACAAACCATTGAAGAATACGTAGATGAAATCTGATTGTATACCTGACATTCAGCTTCATTGAAATGGTCACTATCCAATCTAATCACAGATTACATTCTACCATACAACATAGAAACAACAAAGAAGAATGTGTCAATTTCATATTGTGAGTCATACATAATGCAGTATGCGACTACGTGATAATGTGACGAATAACGAAAGTCACCTATTATCTCTTGTGGCTTCTCGCTAAAGTGGTCTATCACGGGTAGTACGATGATGCGAGTCACGCGTTTTGTGGCGCCTAAACGTCAGAATTTGACAGTTAATGTACTGGCAAGTCGCGACTTTTGACGTTGTGGCGCGCGACTCGCGTCCTCGTACGCAGCAAAGGTAGAACATATACGAGGACGCGAGTCATGTACTTTCCAGTACATTAACTGTCAAATGCTGACGACTCTTGACGTTGACGCGCGCGACTCGCGTCCTCATACTACCTTTGCGGCAAAGGTAGTATGAGGACGCGAGTCGCGCGCGACAACCTCAAAAGTCGCGACTTTCCAGTACATTAACTGTCAAATTCTCGCGACTTTTGACGTTGTCGCGCGCGACTCGCGTCCTCATACTACCTTTGCTGGTCTCATGTGACGAATCGCGAAAGTGACGTTCAACTCACAAATCGTTCAGAGTTAGTAATTTACAATTTGTAACGTTTGCTCTAAGATTTTTGAAAATGACTTTGTTAAATTTAAAGTTTTTGGAAAGTTCTTCTTTATGACCCCCTCGTTGGTCTAGCCGTTAAGTCGCTGAGGTCTGAGGTCGTGGGTTTGATTCTCATTGGGGGCCACCGCACGTTTGTACAAATGGCCTCAGTCTGGGTTTTTTTTCATGTTTGTAATGTCCTTGCCTGGAAGTTATTATTATCATGATATTTCGAAAAATTCAAAGCCGAAATAAACCTCATCGAACTAAAATAGTTGTAATACACAGTTTTTAGAGAGTTTCAGGAAATAGAAAGAAAAAGTTGCATGGTAACTAAAAGATCAGACTGCATTACTGATTTTGCAGAATGTCGACTATTTATGTCATATCATAGCTACACTTTCCAGTAGTCAAGTTGTCACCGAGTCACAACTATACGCTAATTGTTTTAGCATCCCTTTGAACTCTTGCTTGTTAGTTGCTAATAGTCGGTAATATCGTCATACATTTTCTCTTTCTTATACCTATAAGTATTCACAATTTCTTTATTTTTATATACCTTAAGCATGTTGCCTGTCTGACAACTAATAAATAAAATAAAATATGTTTATTTTCGGTATCAAACTTAATCTAGGTTACAATTTTTTGTGGGAGTTTCCTTTTAAGTAAAAATTACCTGTGCCAGGAAAACTCCCGCTCTTCCTAATTGGTTAGCATTAATTAAGTTGATTACAGTTGACACTTAATACAATTAATGCGATCTAGTTTATTATACAAATCTCATGTCACACCATTATGGCGCTCCTCCGAAACGACTTCACCGATTTGTATGAATTTTGTGTTGTATATTTGGTACAGTCTGAGAATAGGCCAATTAATATGAGAAAATGACTGATATGAGAAATGAGTGCCGGCTCAGTTATTATTTTAATGAATTTTCATTTACTAATCGGTTAAAAACTCATTAATCAAAATGAGTCGACGGCAATTTTTTTGCACTATGTGGTCATAGTGCATATGGGTAATATTATATTATGATATTATTGGGTAATAAAAGTACTTAAGTATTGTTTAGACAGTTAGGCAGGTATTCCTTACATTATTATTATGAACTAGCTGACCCAGCAAACATTGTTTAGCAATTTTAATTAGTCTACGACTTTTTCTCAAGCCTACCAAATATGTACAAATAAAAACTTAAAAAGGGGGGCTAGAAAGACCCCTGCTATAGACATCTACTGCTATAATGACGTTTTGTTACAATATACTATCATCATCGTCTGTGGTTTGACGCCCACTGCCGGACATAGGTAATAATGGAAATGCTATCATCATCAACCCATTATCTCTCCACCGAAGGGCACGGGTCTCTTCCCTGAGGAAGGTACATGCCATACTCCACCACGGGGGCCAATTCCGGATTGGTGGAGTCTTGTACGACTAGTGGCTGGTCTTACTGTCAGAAGTTTTCAATCCGCCCTAGGGCCTCTGACTTGGCTTAACGACTGCCATCTATCGACGGCAGCCGGCACTAACTGCTTAACGTACCTACCTTGCGAAGCACGGAACCGCTCGGAAAAATGCCACTAGTGTTAATCATAGAACGGTCAACGGAATAATGCTATAGTATACTTAAGTGCCCGAAACCGGCATGCGTGCATGCAGGATCGTGGCAAACGGCAGTCCCTGTTCTCTGCCAGCCTATCTGGGATACAGGCGTAAGCTTATGTATGTAAAGTATACTTAGGTTGTTCTATCTTATCAATAAGGATGACTTTACTAATGGGCTGAAATGCCTATTATCTCAAGGTCTAGGCAATGTCACTGCGCTACTGCTCTAGATTACCATTACAATACCTGTCGGCTATCATGAAAAACGTGTTTCAGATCACGTTTTACTAGATATTCGTTGGAAATGCAGTCGGTAAAGTTGCCTTGCGGTTTCAAAATTAAATCCCACCTACACCTGTAAACTTATAATATTACAGTGATCATCATCATCATCAACCAATAATGTCCCCACCGGGGGGCACGGGTCTAGTCTATTAAGTGGAAAATCGCGTGATACGAGGGCAGATTTGGACGGCCATATTCGTTTAAATTATTTCTCTGTTTTTAGTACCGTAGTGTTTAATATTAAGTCGGTTGTCATATTTTATAAAAACAAACATTATAAATAACACCGTTAGAATGCAACTAAGCAGCAGCCAGCTTAGACCGATTTATGAATCAAGAATTTATACTAAGTAAATACTTAAGTAACGTGCTGTCACGCTCTTTCCTAAAGACGAGACAGCACTACAGTAACTTGGAGAAATTCTCAATTCAGAAATCGGCCCTTAGGACCAGTTTCTCAATTGAGAATTTCGCCAAGTAACTACTTAACTTACTGTAGTGCTGTCCCGTAAAATTTCTTAGGAAAGAGCGTGACAGAACGTTACTTAAGTACTTACTTAGTGAAATTGTCAATTCAGAAATCGGCCCTTAGTACAGTAAGCTTGTTTAGCTTAACACGGCATACCCTGTATCGTTAAAAATCGATACATTAAGAAGAATAACGTTATTTGCTTAAGTGTTTCATTCCGCTCTTTAAGCGTGTTTGTTTTAAACTTAGTGCGCGTTGTATTGTGTACCCTATGACTCGCTCGAGTGTGTAAAGTGTTTGCACGATTACTGGAAACGACTGCTATTGTTGTCGAACAGCCGCCCTCGTGTTCTGTTGCACACTTGTTGGCAAAACAAAGAAACGTGCAAGCGCAGCGAAGGCAACGGTCCATTAACCTGTAGAATTTGAGAAATTCTGAGGAAAGCAGACGACGGACTTTTCTCCGCGGCGCCGAAAAAAGTACGCTCCGCGAATAAAAACTCCTCCGCGGATTTACCGCAAACTCAACGCACACGGGGCGTGCGAAATACTGGGTTCATCCTTATCTTTACAATTCATAGACGGTGACCCATCCATGGACTGAACGCGCCGTATGTTGCCGTTTAAGATCACTCAGGCAGCCCAGGCTACGAGCGATTCACCTCAATTTGGGCAAATTATACTCCGAATTGGGCAGACAGGTTGGACGGGATGGAAGGCTCTAATTACGCTTCATCGTAGCCAGAGTGCTTATACTGAGTTTTTTCATTCACTCTCGATAGTGAGAGCGTTTGCGATTTGCATAGGAGTGACAGAGAGACAACTAGATGGCGCGCTTTGTCACTCCTATGCAAAACGCAAACGCTCTCGCTATCGAAAGTGAATTACAAAACTCAGTATACGCACTCAGAAAGCTCTTATAGCGCATGAAATAGAGGCCACAATCGTAATGTATTCTGATGTTATAGACTGCAGATTTTTCTCTTTTTTATTTTATTTAGGCGATAAGCCACGTAACGGACGCATGCCAGCCCCATTGTAAGTTATTCTAGAATTAATGAAACTACTTACGAGTATTAATCGCGGCCATGTGAGCCAGGAGAGGCCTATCATTTTTTCAATACCTACCCGAAAACAAATTAATGATTAAGATGCCTAGGGTTAACAAAATCACTTAAAGATCACATTAAAAGTGCGTAAGACAGCAAAAAATTATGAAATAAATTGATTTACCAAAGTTACAATGTAATTTTTTTTCTCGTTGACTTTTATAAACAGTTAGGCCGCTCTGGCTCTCATGGCTTTAATAAGTAGTTTCAACGCCTAATTCAACTGTCACCAACATTGTTAACTTTATTCCGGATTCACTTACTTGACTTTTAGTTGGAAGAGCCCGACCAAGTCAGAGACGAGCATCTGACGACGTGAGCTCCGTCTCTGCTCACCGTGATTAAGGTCTACGTATTAGTTCGAAACCAGAGTGCGTATACTGAGTTTTGTCATTCACTTTCGATAGCGAGAGCGTTTGCGATTTGCATAGGAGTGACAAAGAGACAACTAGATGGCGCGCTTTGTCACTCCTATGCAAATCGCAAACGCTCTCACTATCGAGAGTGAATGACAAAACTCAGTATACGCACTCCGAGTGCGTATACTGAGTTTTGTCATTCACTTTCGATAGCGAGAGCGTTTGCAGTTTGCTTAAGAGTGACAAAGAGACAAACAGAGTGCGTATACTGAGTTTTGTAATTCACTATCGATAGCGAGAGCGTTTGCGTTTTGCATAGGAGTGACAAAGCGCGCCATCTAGTTGTCTCTCTGTCACTCCTATGCAAATCGCAAACGCTCTCACTATCGAGAGTGAATGAAAAAACTCAGCATAAGCACTCTGGGCCTCGATTCTGTTAGTGCATTATAGCACGATGACAGATACACGGTCGGGTAACGTGGCTTGTTTTTTTCATACCATGGAGTCCTGGATTGTTTGATATGTTTGCGCGTAGACTAGAAGCGGCAATGAAACTTAACCGCCATGTTCATGCAGTTGTCATCGTACTACAATGCATTAACAGAATCCAGGTCTAGGTCAGACTTTTCCGAAAAAAAGAAGTGTATCCGGAATAAAGTTAATGGGTCAATATACGCTATTTGAATTTCTATGGTCCATGGACAAATATTATGTTAAACTTATTATATTATTGCGTCCGTATGCTTAAGCATTAAAGAATATGGTCTTTTATTTGGCCCACATAGTCTATTCACGATAATTGTTTAATTTAAGACATAATCATTAAAAATAGTTGTAAATGTATACTCCTCTGGCCTCCTCATTTCTAGATTATAATGATTTTATGGCGAGATATTTTTAAATACGTATGCCATTATGTTTTTTTTAAATATGATCATACGCTTTTATAAACATTGAAACATATTTCATCAAAATATACAGTAAAAAGTTTTATTAATATAAAGAAAAATAACTTACTTTCATGTCACGTTACAATAATGTCACTTCATCTGGCAAAACTCAAAAAAGTAAAATTTGACTTTAAACCGCAAAGGTATGATTTTGTCCATGAACTACGCGCATACAATAGTGTTAAGTTAGAAACAAGCTAATGACGTTGAGCGAAATTCCTATAATATAGCGTCAATTTGCGATTGCAATGTCGTTGGAGTATTTCCTCTGGCAAGTCTATGTTTTTGTATTTTATAGTTACGAAATTGTATATTTGCACAATGCAATGTTTATTGTGTGAGGATGTCATGTATTACGTTAAACGGTGAGCAGAAAAGCGAGTGATATGTTTTTGTAGGTTTTGTGCGATTTTGTCACTCCTGTGGCGTCACTCCTCTGGCATATTTCAAGTTTTATTTAATACGTGTCCCCTTTCTTAGCTATAATCAATGGCCTGTCACTTCCCTGCTTTCATTTGTGACTACTCTGCCAATAGTGTCAGTCCTTTGGTAACACATTTTCCTCTGGTGCTTATAAAATAAAAAAAAATGGAAAATCTTCTGGCCCTCATCATTAAACATTTAAAAATAGTGTCAAATAGAGAAATTATCAATATTGAATGGAACAGATTACATTTCCTTCTGGGACACAAAAAAATCAAATACCGTATAATCACCCTAATAACATCTAGTTCTTACGAAAGGTTCAGTCTAAAAATATCACTAACATACTTATTCAATTCAATTCAATTCGATTTATTATAAATTAACAATGCCTCTTTAGAAAAAGGTTCACATAGAAAAGTCCGGAATATGGCCACATCAATAACATGTCCCTATTGACCAACAATTGCAAGCGTCGATTATGGTGTACCAGCGCGTCAACCTTCACATTTTAGTTGCAAAGTCGCCCGTAATGCAGCGGGGTAGAGTGCATGGGTGTATAGGATGATGTGCTGTCGGCTGTACATCCGGCCTAATAATGATGTAACGGACTATGATGACCTCAAGGACGGTTAATAATAAACCATTAGTTTATTATTAGCTCGTTAGTACTTGACAGGCTTCGAACATTTCTAGTTGCTAGAATTTTCGGTGTTATTAAATTCAATTAATCAAGTCAAATCCCTCGATGTATTTTTTTTTAATACGATCATGGAAGGTCCAAACAATAATAACAAGAATGAACGTTGGCTTATAACATGACTATTGATTTAAAAAAAAATAACCGACCTCAAAATACTACAGCATTAATCACAGAGAAATAATTTACGGATACGTCCTTTTAAATTCAACGTTCAGTATTATAGAAATACTATATGTATTATGAAGTCGATGTCCATAATTTATGTTTTAGTCCTGTAATATGGCCCGGCTCCAAACTAGTAGTGTTCTTAAGTCGGTGTTTTATTTTTTATTAAAAAATATATATTTCATTATTTTTTGTGAATATCGCTATGATTCCGTCAAGTTGTGTTTTCGGAAAGCGCACGAGTCATTGTAAAAAACACGCAAATCTGTTCAAGTGTGCCTTTTAAATTTGTAGAGTCACCTCGATTTCTCCAGGATCCCACCATCAGGTCCTGACTTGGTGACTATGGGACTACCTATGAAGTATTACCTTCAGACGAACATAGAATTTCCCAAATCGGTCCACGTGTCTTGGAGTGATCGGGAAACATACTTAATTATAAATTGAAAAATTAAAAAGAACTCTACGAACCGAGAACCTCCTCTTTTTTTTTGAGGTCGGTTAAAAATTAAACATAAATACTAAAATGCTTGAAAAAAATTGATAATTTATTATTATGTTATTACCTATTAGGTATAATGTTATTATCGATATTTGTGATGTACTTGCCTGGTTACCACAGCACAGGGTATCCTAGTTTGGGACCAGGTCAAGTGATTGTGTTGTGGGAGTTATTTATTTTTTATTTATTCATGTTGACTAAAATGTATCGTAAAATTAACTTCAATTATCTGCAATAAATAAGTTTAATTTCATTATCCGTGAAGTCCTTAATACCTAATAACCTTAATACCGGATAACCGTGAAGTTCACGTACCTAAGTAAGTTAAGTATAAATTTATTACGATATGTATTACAATGAAAACGGAAAATACCAGTTTTTTTCTGTGATTTTCGGAAGTCTTGTCAAATGTACACGTAAATATGTGAATCATAAGCTGCGATCATTATTTACGTTGAATATTGACAGTGTTCGTTATAATTCGTATCCTCAACTCAGAATTATTAACTCTGCAGCCAAGAAGATAAAAAACCGGACAAGAGCGAGTTTGGCTCCCCAAGGGTTCCGTACTCGCAGGTTTTTCAGAGCTTCTCCCGAACTTCAAAGACAATATTTTTATAAAATGTTTATCATTCAAACAAACGCCGTCGTTTGGCCGCCGTCTGTACTCTTAGATTAAGAAATACCTGTGTAATTTCCTTTTTTATATACAATAAAGTGTTCTCTATCTCTATCTCTCTATCTATCATTCAGATTGTTCCCTGTACTTGTAGGACAACACGATAATACTCGCCAAATTTCACATTTCTAGATCAACGGATAATACGAATTTTGATTCCCTTGAGCATCGGAATATACGTTTTTTGCGGTATAAACAGCGAGGCCTTTTTTACGTTGAATAAGTAGTTCTATTTTTGTACAGCTTAAGGGTCTGTAAATACCGCCACCCACTTTTTGGCTGATTTTGTGTTTTCTGTTGACTGTTGTATTATGTTACTTGATTTTGTGTTTTTGAGTATTGTTTCGTCAAATAAATAAAACAAAAATAAAAATAAAACAAAAAATTCTTTCTTTCTTCTTCCTAAATCTGAGTAAGTATGTGGTTTTAATTTCAACTCGATACCTTCACGCGTTCCCGAGATAAGGGTCTTGACAGACAGACTGACCGCTGGACAACAAAGTGATCTTATCGACAGGGTTCCGTTTTACCCTTTTGGGGCACGGAACCCTAAACACTGAGTAGCTGTCATCCTTTATTTTCATATTTAATCCTAGCAAAGTGTAGAGCTATTAAACTTAACTTTGCATTATCGTCGCTGGATAACATGTCGAGATAATTCTGAAGAGTCAAAGAAGTATCGAGATATTTAATATTTATGTAGAATAGGTATAAAACTACGCCGTGTTACACTCGCTACTGAAAAACATCGTGAGGAAATCTGAGGGCACGTAAGAGAAGGTAATAATTATGTGCTTCGCAGTGGGAGGTATAGATGGATTAAAAAAATGTGGCGTTAGGTCACTGTTCCTAAAAACAAACAGAAGACATTTATTTCAAAGACATTTATTCATTAAGTCAGCCGCATTGCCATTGTAATCCTTATTTATGTGCAACAAACGTATTTTTAATAGTAATAATAAAAAATTTCAATGTGTACTTACAAATCTGTCTGCCAAAGCCAATATTATCATATTATAATTTAAAGAAACACTACTGCACACTGTTAACTTACATATTGATAATCCTACTTGATTTTTTTTAAATCAAATAAAAAGTGCATCTGGAATAAAATTAATAATAATGATGTCAATAATTTATTGCTATAACTTTTGCCCGGCTCTACCCCTAACACTCATTTGTATTAAGCTAAGCTCGCCTTTGTACAAATATGATAATTGTGCAATAAATAATTATTTTATCTTATCATAACAACCATTAATAACAAAATCTCCATATACAACGGAAAATTCGGAGTTCTATTTGTCAATAGGAACAACTTCTGCAACTTTCAAATTGCGAATGTTATCGGTTGTTAAATAGTAAAATTGCTTTGCCACAGGTGGTAGACAATTCAATTACACCCTGTATAGATAACCAGAGAAATTAACTGACACTGTAAAGACAAAAAACTGCGCACACTATTCAAATCAAAAAGATACCTAAATCTATATATATAAAATTCAAAGTCCTGACTGACTGATTCATTCACTCATCAACGCCCAGCCCAAGCCGTTTGACCTAGGAAGCTGAAATTTTGCAGAGAGGATCTATATATAATGTAGGCAAGGAATAAGAACGGATTTTTTGAAATTCAACCCCCACGGGGGCGAAAAGGGTTGCCAAACTTTGTATGGGTAAAGAATGTTGTGTGATTTTCTTGAAACTTGAAATAAATACTCTTCAACACAATTGATTGAACACGTGTTTCGCCGTTTTTCTAATTTTAACCCTTAAGAGAGTGAACGGGGTTGCAAAATTTTAAACTAAAGTCCACGCGGACGGAGTCGCGGGCGAAAGCTAGTCATTCCATAAAGGCACATTCTCACTATCTTAGTAGACTAGCATCTGGATGCAGAAACAGAAACAAACTGGTTTGTTTCTGCTTCTATTATATTATTCATCGTAGCAGTATTTTTTTTGGGTATTTTTAGTTTGACGGACGACGCAGTTAGCGACAAAACGCCAATAAACTAAAACAAAATCTCAATTCACAAAAATGTGTGTAGATCTAAACAACACCGTTCGAGTAGCCTACAGTTTTTAGTCAGGGGCCAATTTCTGAATTAAGGCCTTCCACACGATCGGAAAGACTCTCCGACCAAGTGGCCTTGGTCGGGTTGGAATTCATTCCACACCATGGAAGAGGTCATGTGAGAGGTCCCGGGTTCGAATCCCGGTTGGGTACAAAAAAAAAGAAACACAGGTCTTGGATGTTTACATGCTTATGACGTCGCTGTTTCTGGTTTCCACGACACAGGGTACCCTGAAGCGATGTATGAAAATGCAAGCCTGTATGTAAATATTATTTTATGTGGAAATTGATACGAATTCCGTCAACACCTCCCGTTCGCGTCTTTCAAAATGCGAACCCATTCCAACCATAATTCGAAACATAATAGGGAATGGATGAAAATATCAGAAGTGCTTGATATTTTTTTTGGTGATAGGAATAATTTTTTTGGCCCCGTAGTTAATTTTTAAATATACTTAATATTTTTCCATTCGTAGTTCTGGGCTAAGTACGGCATATCAGACATATTCCTTAGTCCGCTACGTATAAAAAAAAATCCACCTTGAAAAGCTACGAAGCAAAAAAAATTGAAACTTTTTTCTCTTGCTAAGGAAGGTTATTCCTATCACCAAAAAAAATATCAAGCACTTCTGATATTTTCATCCATTCCCTATTGGGTAGTTGACAAAATGTCAATGAAATTACTTTTAAAACGGAATTTTGCACCTATGAAAATACATCATTATTCAGAGCACTATTTTTATGTTTCATCTATTTAACAATTGTAATAACTAATAATTAACTGAAAGAGATATATTTCCCGAAATATTTTGTTTTTATGATCCATTCCGACCGCCAACACAGCGTGTTGTGATGGCTGCGCTTCCGATCAACGCCGTTGGATTCCGAAAAAATATTTGGTTGGACAACCGGCTTCCACACGTGAAATTTTTACGCCAACCCGACCAATGTCACCTTGGTCGGAGAACCTTTCCGATCGTGTGAAAGGCCTTTTAAGAATTTCGCTAAGTAACCAGTTACTTAACTATAGTGCTAACTCGTCTCCCAGAAAAGAGCGTGACAGAACGTTAGTTAATTATTTACTAAGTGAAAATTCTCAACGCAGAAACCGGCCCTAGAATGCATCACTGTTCGAATGTACTAAAGTCGTAAAAACGCTCCTTAAAGCTGGCCGCACACGCACGGTTTCCTGATTCGGTTTCCTGATCAGGAACTCAGATTCGGAAACCCGAATGCACGTCTTTCATATAAATATTCAACAAGGCGCACACGCTCTGACAATTTCCGGACGGAAAAATAACCGAATGTCATTCAGATTGAAAGCCGCGCGTTCGGGTTGGCAGAACGGAAAAAAACCTGATGACGTCATCCCGAACGCAGCGTGTCTATACATTTTGTGTTACCTACCGCACGCGAACGGAAATTTTCGTTCAGAACCGCGCGAGCGCCGTGCTGAGTGGACGGGTTTTGTATGAAACTCCGTTAAAAATGAGCGAACCAGATAATCTAATATTAGCGGTTGAAAAATATTCATGCATATGGGATATTGAAAATCCGTATTATCACAAAAGGATTTAATTGACATCCTGTAAAATTTTTGAAATTCTTCTGGATGAGCTCTTAGTTGTGCTCTTTTGAGATGGAATTGACTCTCTTTAATTCTTTGAGTGGTCAATGGGTGTACCCAATAACGACGATTCCGCTTTTTCTTACATAGCACTAGTAAAAGTGAAATGGCAATCAATGTTTCGTCATCCATGTCCAAACGTGTGTTCACGAAGATGTCACTCTAAATACTGGCAAGAAATAACCTAATAAGAAAAACCGGATGTACCTATGCGCTACACTCACGGAATTCCGTATCGGAATTCCTGATGGAAACCTGATCAAGAAACCGTGCGTGTGCGGCCAGCTTTAGGATCCGTCTCCAAAATCCGGTTCTTCGGGGAAAACCAAAGACGAGCGAGCCGTATGTTGTGGAAGTGCACCAAGTCGAATTTTCGACCAATTATCCTTATTACGAGTACCTACTTGAGGTGGCATAAGAAGAAGACGGCTTCGGAAGACTGTGTATTCTCTTCTGAGTGTGAAGTGTAAAATGCAGTAATACGATAGGGTAAGCAGCAATTCCTACCGGACTGTTGGAGACAGGCCTTTTTTACTGTTTACTTTTCCTATATTGTTTTTTACTATTGTCAGTTTTAATTTAGTTTGTTCTTCCGGTGTAGTTCCTATATCTATTGTTATAATAGGGAATGGATGAAAATATCAGAAGTGCTTGATATTTTTTTCGGTGATAGGAATAACCTTCCGTAACGCGAGAAAAAAGTTTCAATTTTTTTGGCTTCGTAGTTAATTTTTAAATAATCTTAATATTTTTCCATTCGTAGTTCTGGGCTCAGTACGGCTTAACAGACATATTCCTTGGTCCGCTACGTATTAAAAAAAAAATCTGTGGTGACATTGACAGCTTTTCAAGGTGGATTTTTTTTCATACGTAGCGGACTAAGGAATATGTCTGATATGCCGTACTAAGCCCAGAACGACGAATGGAAAAATATTAAGTATATTTAAAAATTAACTACGGGGCCAAAAAAAATTAAACTTTTTTCCCGCGTTAAGGAAGGTTATTCCTATCACCAAAAAAAATATCAAGCACTTCTGATATTTTCATCCATTCCCTATTGCCTATCAAGCATCTTTTAATAAAGTAGTGCGCTTCAATACCATAGACACGCTAACTGTGAAGGAAAAACACGAAGGACTATCACGAAGATACCTGCAATTTCAGTACCCATGTGGCCATAACACAGCGTGTTGCTGAAAGGTACACTGAAACGTCGTTTTAGTAAGGTTACGCTGGTCAGATGTACCTATAAACAAGTTCTGTTATGAGATCAATCCGGACTTGGCCCCCGTGGTGGAATATGGCCTTTCCTCAGGGAAGAGACCCGTGCCCCTCGGTGGGGACTTAATGGGTTGATGATGATGATTATGAGACCAAAGGTTCCATACAACATTTTGACTCTGCTCTGTACCATTCCACGAGGTGAACTCTTAGGTCTAAAGTCTCGTTAAATGTCCCCTAATCCTATTTTTAAACAGTTTCTTTAAACTGTGGTGTGCACTCTACACGCGGGTGAATGTCTGTCAGTGACGCCGGCTGACCAGCTTCATTTTAGGAGGTACATTTTCGGTCTTCCATCGTGTGTTTTTAAGTTTTTTCATCTTGACTACGAGTTTTTGAAAACTTCGCAAATACAAATATTTTATTCATGGTACAAACAAAAACGTCAAAGTCGTTAGTTTCACAATTAATAGATTAGGTACATGGAGAAGAAACTAACAAAGAAACAGTACTTCGACAGTTGAAAAATTTACGAACAAATCGTTTCTGATACAACCACAGACTACATAAAAATGAATTAAATGCGTTATGTATGTGACATCAGTGCTTCAGCTCGAACTTTTTATAAATAAAGAAAACTTTAAAATGCCCACTAAGGTTAAATAGAATTTAAGTGTAACTCTTAAGAGAGGCATTAATTCACTATTTTTATATAAATAAGACCGATAGCCTATAAAGTAATAATAAGTTCTTTTCATCACAGGACCTTTCCGCTACATACTGTATTTCTTTTGGGACCTGAGGACCTGTTCCCACAATTTGACGGTCATTCAACTTGATTTTTTGAGCAACACCAACGCAAAAAGCAGAAATTGCGTGCCACTTATTTTGCAGATAACAATAATGTACGACCAAAGTCGGATGTTACAACTGGTTAGTAGACAGGTTATCATTAAATAAGTAATTAAAATGTCTAAGGTAAGCCGCAAATGTAGACGATCGTCGCGCTAACATTTTTCAATTAATGTTCTTTAATAAAAAGTACGTAGGACGACCAGCCACAAGATGGACAGACGATCTCATCCAAGTGGCAGGGAGACGCTGGATGCAAGCCGCTTCCAACCGGTCTTTTGCTTTGCTTAGACATCGAATAGTGTGCAGTAAGTACGGAGTTTTCACAGTACAAATATTCTGCGAAAAAATTCAAAATTTCATGGACACAATTTCGACGACAGCTGTCGCGGAGCTCAAGCTATGTTTACAGACTATAGTATTCTTTCTGGAATTCAAAATAAAAAGCGTAAACAAATAATACAAAATGTTCCAATTATGAACGTGAAAACGTAGAGTCCTATGTGATTTCAACTTTCGATAAAACTCGCCATTTATATTTATCCCCTATGATCAAAATCACAGGCGTCTATCCCGGAGGGTAAGCATAAGCAGAGACCAGAGTTTTCCACTTGAAGTTCAAACTAAATGATAATACTAATAACACGACCCTTACTTTGCACGTGCATAAGTAAATATTAGATAATTTTCTTCCATTCACGAAACGTGCGTGACTCATTTATTGGTAGGTACCTATAGCTCTATCGTAATCACTGCCAATGTTATTATTATTCACATAACTGCATGTAACGTTGCGTTGGGGCAAGTAAGCGCAACCGTGTACCTTTATTTACCAATATTCAGTTACACAAATCCTTTGGCAGATAATTTGGTTCACTTTAAATTATTGCTTTCGATTGATACAATCATACGATGACGTGTTACGTACAATATGGATAACGGTGGCAGCACAATAAGACATATTATTGAGTGCTATCGGTTCGATTCTCTTGAGGAAATTACTTCGATTTAGCATGGACGTATTTCGGGTCTCATTGGCTGGGGATTCAGAAACTAAAGCCCGTGGCACACAAGAAGGACGTAGCACAAGGGCGCGGAAAAGACGCGACGCGTGAGTTTTGGCGTCCTCTCGCCCTGTCTTTATTAACTGTGTGGGCTATATCCCGTCGCTGTAGTACATTTGATACAAAAGTAAAAGGAATTAAGGACGTTTTCGCGCCCTCGTCCCAAGCCCTTCCTTGTACCGTATACCTAAAAATTTTCAGATCCTTTACAATACAGGATATAATTCTTTTGTCAAATTATCAAAAAACAAAAAAAATCCCAGCTGCGCAGATTTTCGTTCAAGTTAATTGTCACGTTTTGTATAAACCGTGATACTAGATAGTTTTGCGTATCTAATTTCAACTTTTGCACCTGCAGATGCATAAAACCATCATCTCGGGACCTATTAACATTAACACGCATTGTGTTCGTGCCGCCCAGATGAGCCGTAAGAGCATTTGCTCACGACGTTTTTGAACGCGCCATAGACGCGCGTAAAACGCAATAAAAACCTGGTTATGGCACCAGGTGAGCACCATAACTCCAATTGAGAACTATCACTATCACTTACCAACAAGCGACTGGTCTACAATACGATCATAACACTTAGGTATATGGACGTATGGATGCCAAATCTAGGGTTCTAGATGTAAATCAAACCTCTTGTAAAACAGCTTGCCCAAAAAAAAAACAGTACGATCTCCAACGCAGTATGGTATGCCAGAAATAATGAGACACATGAACACCTTGAGATCCCCAAAGTGGTTTAGGTACTAAAATTGTATGGGGAATCCACTGGCTGCTGCTCTGCTTGATACCAAATACAATGTCAGGCTACTGAAACGAACAATCGTCATTGATGACAATACTACTAAGAATGTATTGCAACATTAAAATTACGATCATTTTAATACCAGATGTACCCAGAAACCATCTGATTATAGCCAAACAAAGAAGAAAAAAAAAGGGATTGGAATTGTACAGGATTTTGTGTGCGTATTAAAGGAGCATGGCATTCAAGGCCGCTGTGCGAACGCTAGGCCGCTGTCGCGTTGCACTGTAACCTTTGTACACGATTCTCATGCTTGTGATCTGCTATGCGCGCCGATAACGCGCAGAGGACGCGCTCATCGAAATCGCGCGTCGTCAGCGTACAAAAAACTTGGTGTGCAAAGGCACTTAGATTATGCCTTAGTGGAGATAACAAGTGTAATTTTATGTACAGTCACAGACTATGCTCGTTAAGTCCTCGACGAGCACTAAAACTTTTATAGTTCTGACTCTAATTATTTACCGAACACTCCAACAAAGTACGTAGAAGTTAAAAAGATGAAAGAAAACAAATATTTACTTGCGATAACATAATCTAACTTTAATTTTAAGCTAACAGTCTCTACTCTCGTGTAGGTAATGTTCACGATTTAACGTTTGTCACGTAATACACGTCAATCTCATGTATACTGTTTTATCCGTCGATTTGAATAATACTCCTGACCAAGAATATTGGAAGTTTCCATGTTTGAGATGTCTTTGCCTGTTTCCGGTAGTTAAGGGTATGCTAGTTTGGGACCAACCTTCTTAGCACAACCTCTTATCCTGCGCTCGAGAAAAGACGAAGAGTCGCGCCATCCCCTTCTCATCCGCTACCAGGGCCCTTAGTGCGAGTTTTTTCATTCACTTTCGATAGCGAGAGCGTTTGCAATTTGTATAGGAGTGACAGAGAGACAACTAGGTGGCGCGCTTTGTCACTCCTATAGAATATGAGTTTACGTTAACGCGATCGAGAAGTTAAAAAAACTCGCACTAAGCACACAGGGCCCTTAGTGCGAGTTTTTTCATTCACTTTCGATAGCGAGAGCGTTTGCAATTTGTATAGGAGTGACAGAGAGACAACCAGGTGGCGCGCTTTGTCACTCCTATAGAATAACAGTCTTATTAATAAAAACGACCTATAGTGTGCTTGTAGCGCACTTTGGCTATAGTCCTCTATTAGACATATAGTACGCTCTAACTTTTCCTTATTAATAAAAGTACAACAATCCTACTTTAACTATCGTGCTCTTTTACGACCTGTCAATTTGGCAACGTCGCGTACTATGATTCGTTCATTCTTTTAAGTCTGTGGAAGTGTCAAAACACCCAGATTGTCTAATCTATGTACATGAAAAGAAAAAAAAGTTTTCAACTTTTCGTTTGAAAGTTTTTGAAGAGGATACATTTAAAAAGAATTGAATTGAAGAGAATACCATTTTATACCATTTTATTTTATACAAAGCCAATGTCAACTGTGAGAGCAGATTCGTCTCTGTCCAGCAATAGCCAAGGTAATATAGGTAATCCGTAGTTAATCAGGGTCCAGTAAACAGGCCAAAAACGTTCGATAATAGCACTTTTTCACGAAAAACCACTTCAGGACTTCAATGACAACCAAACCACTTCAGACAACAATCTGACAAATGCACACTTTTGTAATCTGTGGTTTTGCAACCACAGATTAAAATATCGCTTATAGTAAGCTTGTAGTCGAGATAAAGTAGGGCCATATCAACTATAAGTTATAGCAGGGTTATAGCCCAGTTATAATGTGGATTTTGTTTTATTAATAACGTTTTTGTGAAACCCTATTATAATGATCTTATAAGGCCACTATAGCAGTGCTTTTAGTGACCTGACTTTTTATTAATAAGGCTGTATGAGTTTACGTTAACGCGATCGAGTAGTTAAAAAAACTCGCACTAAGCACACAGAACGCAACATAGGGCGATACTTTCTCTATTTCTCGCGCGCGGGATAGAAGATCCTGCTATGTTGTTGGTCAGGACACAACGTTACAAATGATCATTTTTAACCAAACCCGCGATTATCTGTCCAAGTAGGTACTCGTAAGTACAAAGTGAGTATGTACTTATATGGATAAACACTTACCCTACATATCGCAACAGCAAAAAGAAAGTTATTGTGAATACCACGAGCGAAAAATCCAAAAGGAGAAATATTGTCTTTACGAGCCGGTTTACCAATTTCAACATTTAAAGACTTGTTGCACATTAAAATGCAGCTGGCTGGGCGAAGCAATTATATTTTCCTCATGATGACAGGAGACCGACCGTAAGAAGGCGGCCGAAGAAATTCTTCGTTTGGCAACGGTCTTCTGAAGATATAACTTAACCAGGCATGGGTACGACGTGGGTAGTAAGAGTTTTTCATTGGTTTTGTACTTTATTTCAAAGTAAGTGATAAGGTTCAATTTAAAGTGGTACCTATTACAACATTGCCTGGTTAAGGGTTAAATTAATTTAACTTCATTTTTTTTCTCTACATTTTTTTTTCTTATATAATTTAAATATAACTTTTTGTTCACACCCGTACTAAAGGTAAATGAAACGAAATATAGTTGTTTATGAACAACACGTGCAGACACTTCCTGTTTGCGTGGAACACATCAAACAACGCATTGTACATTGTACGGAGGCAGTAACCTCCACTTAAAAGGATACCCGAGAATCTGTGCCTGTTCTGGCACTACCTACTAAATAATGGTATCGTCTATCTCACTTTCAAAAGTGTCACTTTATAACTCCCTCTGTCTTTCACTCTTTGTTTGAATCAATCCGTCAATAAGCTTGTGGTTATCGGTCATCGGTTCGCAGTAGTTCCATCATGGAACTCGGCAATGGAACTACTGCGAATAAACCTGGTCATCCTTTACCGGGCATAGGCCCGGAGGGGCCTCCCACGAGGGTCGTCACTTTTTTCTGTTCTCAACCAGCATTATTTTGAACTCTTAGTGTAATTAAGTTTGTTTATTTAAATTAATTAAATTTTGAACACTTCCCTCATAATAAAGTTGTTCGTATCCTTTTCTTACCCACGACGGAACGGAGACGGTTGTGTGTGTTGTGCGGATTATTATTGTTTTGATTTATAAAACGATCTCTACAGTTATTGCGTGGAATCAGGCGTTACTTTGCGGAAAGCCATAAAATAGCATTAAAATGTAAAAATTACTTTGCTAAATTCCGCCAAAATCCCACAAGCACCATGCGGTTAGTTAATGCACCGCCCTCCCTCCCACTTTTTCAAGCAGAAGCAAAACACGAACGCACCACCACCGACACCAATACTTAGGTGAGAAAATGCCACGCGTTTCGCCTTTAACACGAGGCATCCTCAAGCTCACAAGATCTCTACAGTGTTAATTAACCTATGATTAGATTAAAGATAATGATGGACAGGACAGTCTTCAGTCAGCTTGCCTGGCCTATTCGGGTTATTCACCAACTGGACACAAATTACTGGACACACCTGTGTCGAGTTGGTTAAACTCAAATTAGTATCATTTATTCGTTCGTCATCTGGACACACAAATATTTTTATGTGTGTCCAGATGGTGAAACGTATTTAAATCGTTTTAACGTTTTCGTCAACTGGACACACATTCGAATTTTACCCGAATTTATGACGAAGTACAGTCATGCGCAAAATGTTTTCTGTCACAATCATCATCCTCCATCAAACGTTCCACCGCTGGAAACGGGTAATTTTACAATACTTTTGCGATAATTTTACAGTAAATAGTACAAAAGTACTAGTGTTGCAGAAGTATGTAAGAGATTGCGGCTAAAATTAAATCTCAGGAAAAACATGCGGCTTAGTTCATGGTGTTGCTTAATACTGCGCAGTATTAAACAGGGTTGTTTACTACTACTACCTACTAACTTTTGTTACCCTAGTACTTTTAACCGCTCTGGACTATACCATAAGTTCGACGAGGCGTACTGGAAACCACTGTGAAGCAAGGAGCGAAGTACTGGGAATTAAAGTAACTCGCAAAGTGACATTATGGGAATCGAGATTCAGGGAATAAAACTTATGATGAAGGTCCTATAGCAAGAAAAAAAATTTAAACTATCAACATTAACACTATGATCGCAACCATTGTTAGTGGTCAATAATTCCATGAGCGAGACGATTGTTAACCTGACTGTACCCTTTTCTGCAAAAAACAGAGTGTGTACAGTTGGTGAAAACATAAAAAATATTATTTTAGCTTTCACCATCTGGACACTCATAAAAATCTTTGTGTGTCCAGATGACGAAAGAATAAATGATACTAATTTGAGTTTAACCAACTCGACACAGGTGTGTCCAGTCATGCGTGTCCAGTTGGTGAATAACCCGCATTCAGAGCTAAAGCAAATATTTTTTCCTTATGCAAATTACGGTACCATATTGTCTCATTGTCACGAATTATTTCGTAGCATTGAATTTCCTTCTAAATTCAATGTTCGTAGTGATGTCAATAAGCGAACCTCAGTAACAAGCCCTTAAAAAAACAACACTCTTTTGTAATATTCAACAGGTAGGTATCTATATACTTATTTGAGTTTACATTACACACGGCTTACAATATTACAGTATGCCTTTCAAACTTAAGTTATCTATGTTATTTGTAGAGTTAAAAACATTTGTATCGCTCGTAGCCTGGTCTGCCTGAGTGATCTTAAGCGATCACTACGGTTAAGCAACATACGGCGCGTTCAGTCCATGGATGGGTCACCGTCTATGACTAACGCTAGTGACATTTTTCCGAGCGGTTCCGTGCTTCGCAAGGCACGTTAAGCAGTTGGCTGCCGTCGATAGATGGCAGTCGTGAAGCCAATTCAGAGGCCTTAGGGCGGCTTGAAAACTTCTGACAGTAAGACCAGCCACTAGTCTTACAAGCCTCCACCAATCCGGACTTGGCCCCCGTGGTGGAGTATGGCCTATACCTTACTCAGGGAAGAGACCCGTGCCCCTCGGTGGGGACATAATGGGTTGATGATGAAAAACATTTGAATTTGAATATGCAAGCCTCTGCGTCCCA
This sequence comes from Yponomeuta plumbellus, assembly GCA_947310845.1. Classification (NCBI taxonomy): domain Eukaryota; kingdom Metazoa; phylum Arthropoda; class Insecta; order Lepidoptera; family Yponomeutidae; genus Yponomeuta; species Yponomeuta plumbellus. Next base: position 4,542,254 of record OX371203.1, read on the forward strand.
TGCTCTCTGATAGAAAGCCCTGCTGTGCGACATCTGGAAGTCGATGATGTCATGCCTGCATATATTTTTTAGATTATTTCGTTGCTAACCTGTTTCACCACCTTGGCTAGGTCATGGAGAACAACAGGAAAACCGTGAGACAACGCAACTGGTCCGAGGCGGATGGTAAGAGGGGTAATTGAGATGCTAAGTGTGGCTTCAACTATGACTAAGATATGACAGCAGAGTGAGGAAACGAGTGGATTGATCACTCTTTCCCTATGGCCATTACTCATTACTCATTTCGCCTCTACTTTATGTTGCTTTGGCTTGGACACGTGGAAAGAATGAAGTAAGAAAGACCGATGAAACAAATATCCCGGCCGATAAGGGACGTCCCAAGCGGACATACTTCGGCTAAACGGGGGATGTAGTAGCAAAGGACAAGATAAAAAACACCTGAAACCGGCGTGCAAATCAAATTAGTTTATTTGCGTAAACAGTATTTAAACATGCAGATGTTACATCATAATGAGTTCCTTCTTGTTTAGCCATTTCGGCGTGCAAATTTAAGATCTGCTTATTACTAAACGCTGGAACGGTCACATTTTTTTACGTATCATAAAAAAATAATTTTGCGTATGTGGAAAATGAAAATGAAAAATCATTATTTGACCGCCACATAAAATTCAACTTTGCTTATAATATAATATCTATTATTACAGGTTCAAACAAGACGAGACATAGACTTAATAAAAATAACGCTAGTAACTAACATATGAATGTTTGTTTACAAAATGTGGGTAGTTAGCAAAAATTGGATTTACCAGTTCACAGCGACTCCACACTAGGCATACCTGTGTTGTGGACGACGCTGTTGATCACATTCTGAATATTAAAAAATCCAAAATTTATGCTAGTACACTTAATTTCTGCATGAAGCGACATTTGCCAGGATCGTGGCAGGTGGCATTCCCTGGTCTCTGTCTACCTCACTGGGATACAGGCGTGAGCTTATACATAAGCTTTGTATGTAACTTTTCAATTGATTCGTGGGTAGAACCTCTGAACACAAATCGTGTAACAATTGCGAAAATTCATTTCAGTATTAAATTTTTCAATTTGTCTCTGGATAATGAAATTGCAATAAAGTACATGATTTCGTACGTGCATCGAAAGAATACCCTTGACACGGTACTCGAATAATAAACATACGATACGAGTGAAAAGAATCGCGTATTCGAATACAGTTAACAATTTCGTAACGTTATCGATAGTAAGTATCAATATCCGTTGAGGTTGTTCGATAAGAGATTGGTACGGTCAACGGCTTCGGTGGACCAATTGCGGTTTTCGTTCTAAATCACTTGTATTAAGAGCTCCAAAGAATACCCTCCGTTCGACGCCTATTTTGCCGACGACGTAGGTACACGTGAGTGCCTTTCGTAACGTTTTTTAAACAACGTAACTTCATTTTAGTACTTCGTTCAATCGTGAAAGAACGCCATGGGTGGTTTAAAGCCTGCCGCACACTGGCGCGGTGGCGGCCCATACAATTCAAGTACAACAGCTGGGCCCTATTTCATAGAACTACACTTCGCCTGTATGACAATTCGTTGCATATTTAATTATTAACACTTAACACAGGTTAATTGAAAATGAAAAAATAAATGAAAAAACTATATCGCGAAACAGTTAAAAAAATGGTTACTGGCTCCCAAACTAGGATTCCCTGTGCTATGGGTAGCCAGGCTACTTCCAAAATACATAATAGTATAATAGATAGATAGATAGATAGATAGATAGATAGAGAACACTTTATTGTAAATAAAAAAGGAAATTACACCGGTATTTCTTAATCTAAGAGTACAGACGGCGGCCTTATCACTAAAAGTGATCTCTTCCAGACAACCTTTGAATGGACTGGAGCAAAATATAATAACTAGTAACTTTAATAGTATATTTAATTAACAAAAAGGAAGAAGCGGCTACGCAATCAACATCGAACTGGTCGTTATTATAAACTATGATGAAGTGAACTCTGAGCGGACGCGCCTGCCATTACATCGCGACCGCGCCAGTGTGGGGCGGCCCTTACACAACCTACGGTTTTGAGACAAACTCCTGTAAATTATAGTCAGTGAAAACCTTTTTACGAAGGATTTTGTTCAATTGATTTGTACGTAGTCCTTAGGTAGGTACTTAATCCATTGTTTCAATCTATGTACTATTAACTCACAATATACATACCTTTACACTTCGTTTATTCGTAGAAGAGCAAGAATTGAAAAGTTCGAAACGTAAATAAACCAAGTTAACATTTGCAATCAATCTTTCTGTTGTAATTAATACCTTATTATTAATGATGGTCAGATGTAAGTAGGTTGTTATTACGTACATACATTATGACAAACAACCTGCTTACCTAACTGTGATCATAATCATGGTAAACTTACTACATAAAGACAACCTATATCATGCCTCCACAGAGATAATTAGGAAAAGAAAGATATCTTCGATACCCACTGGGGGTCGCGGTACATTTATACAAATGGCCTCAGTGTACCTATACTAAAGTCCGTTCGCTTAGATAGTGTCGGTACACACGAAGGTTTTAGTAAAAAAACATTTACTTCAATAATACAAGTTAGACGGCAACAGGGAAAAAAACATGACAAACAATATACCTAATGAAGCACAAAATAAAACGCTACTCTTCATCACTCGAAGTGTCCTCAGAATATTCATTTCCACCGGTATTTGAAATAGGTGCTTAGGTAAGTGATGCAGGATCGTCTCGTTATTAATCCATTCTAAAATACTGATTGATTTCCTTCTTTAATTGCGCGATCTACATAATAGTAGAATGAGACGAGCTGCGACCCAAATTCACTGGCGTGTGTGCGCCGCGTCGGCTTCCATTAATTTCTTTTGTGAAAAGCCGCCACGTGCCGAGGCGGTAAATATCAAAGTGACACTATGATAGCGAACAGACTTTGCCAGACAAAGATATTACACACACCTAGTACAGGTACAGGTACAGATAGGTGTACTAGGTGTGTGTAATATCTTTGTCTGGTTACCATAGCACAGGGTATCTTAGCTTGGGACGAGGTCGAGTGATTGTGTTGTGTGGAAAGTTATTATCTAGCTACGATGAACAGCAACATCCAAGGAGAGAGCCCGCGTCTATTCTTAGTTATTATAGTCTGTAAAATATAGCTTGAGCTCCGCGACAGCAGCTGTCATCTAAATTGCGTCCATGAAGTTTTGAATTTTTTTACAGAATATTTTGTACTGTGAAAACTCCGAAAAAATATTTTTTACTGTGAAAACTTACTGCACACTATTCGATGTCTAAGCAATATCGTAACCTAGCCCTGTCAGTGTGACAGCTGTCGCGGAGCTCAAGCTATATTTCACAGACTGTAATGAAACGGGTCTAATCGTGATTGTTTAGTAGGTAAATTGAATCACCTTATATTCCCGACTTTTCTACTTACCTACTTGAAAGATTGATACTGTCTTGTCTTATCTATCCAGACTAAGCTCCTGTATTATAAAATTTATAAATTATAACGACCTTATAACGAACTCTATGGCGCAGCGGTTAGCACATCTGCCTATTATGCGAGAGGTCCCGGGTTCGAACCTCGACTGGGGACAAAAAAAAACCTAGGTCTTGGATATTTACATGTTTGTGATGTCGCTGTTTCTAGTTCCCATGACACAGGGTATCCTATTATGGGGCCAGAAGCAATGTATGTGCCTGTATGTGAAATGTAAATGTTTATTAAACGCATCCAATACTGAACGAATTCAATTATTATTGCTATCGCGAAGGTCATGACTCCGACTTTGGTGCTCATATTATAGATCTCAGAACCCACAGCAAGATATTATGCCTCTTCCCAAACCCGCCACCGCCATCTGGGAGACCAACGGTAGATGCTATTGGTCAAGTAAGTCAACGTCTACTTTTTTTTTTTTCTTTGCAAGCCACCGAAAGGCCGACGAAATTGACTCTCGAGTCTATACTAGAGTAATTTTTCCCATGCAATAGTTTACTGAGAGCCTCGCTCCAATTCTTTCATATCTATATCGACCCACCTATCAATAAGATTTCTTCACCATTCTTGTGTACGCACTTATTTCTGCTTTTGTGACAGGGTTGCGTCAAGTCAAGAGGTATCTAATATGCTGTATGTAAGGTAATACTATCAATACATGGTGTCTCTCTTGCTTATCTAATCAGGAATTGTACTTGAATATAACTTTAGATCCTAATTGGTAATAATTAAATATGCCAACTTGTAGCACGTAAGTCTTACATAATAATAATGTGATGAATGTTGTGTTTTTCAGTAATTGGATTCAATCTGATGCTGGTTTTATGCACTGTAAATTCTACCTGTAATATGTACGTCTGTTGAAACCCCAAATAAATAAATAACGCTTGCACAACGTAATAACTTTCCTGAGGCGATACTACGTAACTTCCCATATGTATTGACTAACTCACCCATTTTAACCTACTCCTATCAAATACATACATATTGACAGTTTGGATGAAACGTCGGAATTGATAATCCAATACAGTGTACAATACGATTAAAATCAGTTAACAATTCGGCCAACCTCGGTAATTGTCGTGAATCCGTCGTCTTTCATATAGAGTTATCAATTCACAGACATGACCTTTAATTATATAACTCGTTGTCTCATTGAATACAATACAAGAACGATATGAGCAACAAAACCTCCTATGGAGCTCAAAACTAACACCAACCTTTTTATTGAAATTAGAAAAATAATTCACTATTTTGACAGTCTGCCTTCTTAGTGTCAATAAAAACAGTTTGACGTATGTTGTGATACATTTATTTTATGAACGCTAATTTCATTCGTGAAAATATTCGATTCTATCAAATTTTATAAAAAATAACTTACAATAGTTATGTATTATGTAACAGTTATGGCTTCAACAAAAGCGTGGTAAAAAAATTGTTGCTCAATATCGTGAAACTGTAAATAATGTATATAACGTTTTTAGAAAAGAAGTTAATTTATTTAAAAAAGAGGAAAGTAAATATAATTAAAAAAAATTGGACAGGGTTTCTGAAGAAACCGGAGTTTCGAAAAGCAGCGTGTTAAAAATTTTGAAGGAAAACGACAAGCTCTCAGATCAGTCAAATTCATGTCGCTTCTGCATAATAAACCTAAGTCTACCGGTTTGTAATGTCATCCGAGCAGGTGCTATACATTGCGTTTATGATACTTCAAATTGAATGGTACCTAAAAGAAATCGCGGTAATGTATTTCGTGAGGGCCCGAACGGCATTCTACAGAAAAATACATTCTCAACCGGTTGCCTCTTTGTTAGCAGAGAAGAGCCAACTCCGGTTTCCTCAATATTTTTTTTAAGATACTTAAATGACAAATATAGAGCATCTTGTTTACCACGCAAGGCTGCACCTAAATAGGGAAAAGACTAATGTTTTAATTGCTTACTCACAAACTTTATAACGCAGAAGGTCTCGTCGTTAAACTTCACCCCAGTAGTAAAGTTTATTAAATGCTCAACATTGACTACATAAGTAAAACTTGGGATACATCGATACTTATCGATGTATCCGAACATTTGAATGAACTTGGAATACATGTATTTTATTCCATGTATGGAATATCATGCATGTATAACATGTAACTATGTATTCAAAGTTCTCAAATTCTACATGTAAGTGTTTGAGGACGGGGTAATCAATATTTAATTGGCTTAGTCAATATTATTTAAATGACTACCTCTGTGTGCAGCGGTTAGAGCATCTTTAGGACAAGGGTTATTAATTAGGGTTAACGCACGTGAGGACAAAAAAATCCCCATGTCTTGGATGTTCACATGTTTGTGAGGTCACTGTTTCTGGTTCCCACGAGTCAGGATATCCTAGTGGGGCCAGAAGAAATGTTGTACATGTTTATGTTTGATTCGACAATTTGATTACTAGATCAATTTATTCTAATGCGTTTAGTCCATAGACTACAGACAGTTCCGCAGACCACCAAGTTATTATAGTTTGGTAAACGTTTATAATAAAGTTTATGTATAAACTCAGGTTGTCCAATCCAAATCTCAATCGAAACGATAGCAAAAAGATCAGAGAACACAATTTTTTTAAATGTAACAGATTATTGATTTCGTTTGTATAAAATGTCTAGACTACCTCCCCAGAACGACCATAACGAATCTCTGTCACCTCATTAGACAAAATGAGTAGTAAACTGCTTGGCGTTGGCGCTAACGTCCGAAAATACAAACACACGTAGAAGCTACATACATACTCATAAATAGATATATACAAAACACTGTTTGTGTAAGCGTTCTGTAAATTATTATTGAGACAAGAATATATACGAAAGAGACCAAAAGAAAGTATTCCAAATGGTTTCTGTAAACAAAATAATGGTTGCGTCTTTAATAGTTTCTCGTACATATAATTGAAATATTATAGTTTTCCTTCTAGCTCTACCATAATCGGTAAATAGTCTTTAAATCATTATAAAAAAGATACATGAATTCAATCTAAAACACTTATTTAAAACTCTACAACCATTCTATTCAAGTATGAATTTATTAGTCACGACCTTTCATTCCAGGAATAAAAATGCAATGGTCTAGCCCCGAATGCGACTTCTGGGTCTGGTGAACAAATAGGAACTCTTGTAGCCCTACGAGTTAAACCGTGATGAATTCATCTTAAAAGTACTTCCTCTACTACAGCATTTTTTATAGACGGAGATGTACGGTGTCTTACGACGTTTACGATAACAAAGTTTATTCAGCTTTACTGCGAGTTTCTGAATTGCGGGTTTTATAATTAAAATGAGGTTCTTGGCATATTTTCTGGTCAGCAAAAAACTGTATGTATAATATTCACATAATTACAGAGACACTACAGCACTTAAATTTCTGTCCGAGCAATCAGATCACGTTTCGCTTTTATTCAAATGTTTAGGTACTTAGTGAATTTCAGAAACCGACATCTAGAGTAAGAATTGTTTACTTCGGCGTGTTTCGCTGAGATTTTCTTTTATGTCTCTTGATGTTTATTATATCATTTAACATTTAACATTTACATACAGGCACACACATTGCTTTTGGCCCCACACTAGGATACCCTGTGTCGTGGGAACCAGAAACAGCGACGTCACAAACATGTAAACATCCAAGACCTGGGTTTTTTACTGTCCCCAGCCGGCATTCGAACCCGGGACCTCTCGCATGGTAGGCAGATGCGCTAACCACTGCGCCTCAGAGGTCGTGTCAAAGTTAGGATTTATGATATTTAAGTAAGTATCGGGTATTATAATAATATATTTTAAGGAGAATCGCTCATCCGGCTGCCTTCGATAGATAGCAGACGTTAAGCCAAGTCAGAGGCCTTAGAGCGGCTTGAAAACTTTTGACAGTAAGACCAGCCACGTCTTACAATCCGGACTGGGCCTCCGTGGTGGAGTATGGTTTATACCTTCCTCAGGGAAGAGACCTGAGCCCCTCTATGGGTTGGGATAATGGGTTGATGATTATTTGTTGAATAATGACAAACTATAATAAACACCGGTTGCGAAGTTTCTTTCACATAAACTGATTATTTAAGATTTGAAATTCAAGGATTATAGTTTGACTTGACGTTATCAGCTACTTTTGTTTCAGATAAGATAAGGATTTCAATTTAGATGAGGATTGACGGAGAACACATTAGTGCAAAAGACGAAGGGAGGATGAAGGAAGAAAGACTGACGAAACAAATATATCGCGCTAACGTGAGTGGAAGGGCCGGTAAGGAATGCCCGAGGCGGACATACTTCGACCAAAGAGGGGATTTATTAGCAAAGGGCTAATACATCCCCTTTCTGTATTATATATCATCATCATCATCAACCCATTAAGTCCCCACCGAGGGGCACGGGTCTCTTCCCTGAGGAAGGTATAGGCCATACTCCACGACGAGGGCCAAGTCCGGATTGGTGGAGGCTTGTAAGACTAGTGGCTGGTCTTACTATAAATTGTATATTGTATTGAAAAAAAAAAACATTTTCAATAAATGTAACTTCGAAAAGACAAACATTTGGCTGTTTTGGCGTCGTAGTAACTTTTGTCCAGCTCGCTGGGACCCATTTTATGATGTATCACACATGGCTATTGGGCTGAGGTCCAAAATTGCATTCCTTTGACAGCCGTTAGATATATTTTTTTTAGTTCTTCTGAAAACGGCTCATTCAGAAATCGGGCCATAATGGTACAAAACTCGGTTGAGCGCAAGTCAGACTCGCAGTTAGCTGGCTTTTTTTTATCTGAAGAGACAGACTTCTTAGGTGTTTACTTAGTGAAAATATCAGTTTAGAAATGGGTTGTTTGTTCTTAACGTTATCTACTGAATTTATTTTAAAAACTAATGGAAACATTAAAGATTCTGCATGTCATTTAAAAAAGCAGCGTTCCGTACCTCACAAATAGAACCCTTATAGGAGAAATTTGTTGTCCGCTCGTCCATTTGTCTATCAAGACACTTACCCTCGGTTTCTCAAACGCTAACAGTCTGTTAATCTACTGTTAACAGCAGAGCTGTCAGTTTTGTTTCGTATGCACTTTTGACAACTGACAGCTGTTAACTATATAGATTAACAGACTGTTAGCGTTCAATAAACCGGAGGTGAATCTCGGGAACGCGTAAAGGTACCGAGTTGGAATTACAATTATGCTCAAGTCTATCAAAAGAAGAAGTGCCTTGAAGCCTTGTGCCTCTATTAAGTTAACTTAAAAAAATATAGGTACGGGTAAGGTTTGTACAAAAAAAAAACGTAACTATGTATATCTCGACACTCATCATCATCATCAACCCATTATGTCCCCACCGAGGGGCACGGGTCTCTTCCCTGAGGAAGGTATAGGCCATACTCCACCACGGGGGCCAAGTCCCGATTGGTGGAGGCTTGTAAGACTAGTGGCTGGTCTTACTGTCAGATGTTTTCAAGCCGCCCTAGGGCCTCTGACTTGGCTTAACGACTGCCATCTATCGACGGCAGCCGGCACCAACTGCTTAACGTGCCTTGCAAAGCACGGAGCCGCTCGGAAAAATGCCACTAGCGTTAGTCATAGACGGTGACCCATGGACTGAACGCGCCGTATGTTGCTTAACCTTAGTGATCGTTTTAGATCATTCAGGCAGCCCAGGCTACGAGCGATTCTCGACACTCAAGGAAATCAAAATTTATAGGTTCCGTTTTATCCGTCCCTCCGTCTGTCTGTCAAGATACTACGAGTATATCGGGAACGCGTAGAGCTACCGAGTTGGAATTAAAATCATGCTCAAATCTAACAGAAGAAGAAGTCCCTTGAAAATGTGAAAAAAAACAAATTTCTAAGTTTTAATTTAAAAAAGTTTAGGTACGGCCGTTTAAGCCCCAAAAACTTATAATTTATAAGGAATCAAAATTTATAGTTAATTTATAGTAAATTAATAGTTAAAGTATGAAATTACAAGTAGAAAAAATCTGAATACTGTACTCTAGTAATTAAATCATAAAAAATAATAATCTTTAAAGTTCGGGAAGTACTCTGACAAATCTTCGAGACTCTGTTTCTGAACTATTTACAATATGCAAGTACCTACAACATTTTACAGAACCCTCGATGGGCGAGTCCGTCTCGCACTTGCCCGGTTTTTTTTCAGCTGACTGCGCTTTATTTTTCAGAAGTTGGCCGTTGCTAATTTCACAAACACATAGCGACATACGATTCGAAATCGTCATAAACTAATTACAAATGAACTAAACATTATGCAGGAAACTGAAAAAAAAACGACTGCCTCGTTGGTCTAGTCGTTATGGCCCTTACCTACCAAGACAGAGGTCGAGGGTTCGATTCCCACTGGGGGCCGCCGTACATTTGTATAAATGACCAGACGGAGGTTTTCCCATGTTTTTAACATGTCCATAGCACACTGCTGTGTGAAAAAAATAAAGGAACTGAACTGGACCCACGTTTTGCCGAGTTTATTAGGTCCCAAACGTGACAAGTGGCAAGCCTGTGGGTCCAGTTCTAGAGACTGGTGCCTCTGCCTACCCCTTCGGGGATAACGGGCGTGAGTTTATTATTATTTTTATTATTTAAAGGAACTGAGCGGTGCCGAAACGTGGACACTCACGGTGGGGCTGATCCACAAATTTAAAGTCGCTCAGCGTGCTATGGAAAGGGCTATGCTCGGGGTTTCTCTGAAAGATCGAATTCGAAACGAAGTCATCCGACAGAGAACCAAAGTCACCGACATAGCCCACCGAATTAGTATGCTGAAGTGGCAGTGGGCCGGCCATATCACCCGAAGAACTGATAACCGATGGGGTAGAAGAGTTCTTGAGTGGAGACCGCGGATCGGTAAACGTAGTGTAGGACGTCCTCAGACTCGGTGGAGCGATGATCTTCGCAGGGCGGCTGGCAAGAGCTGGATGAGAGTAGCCGAGGACCGTGCTCAGTGGCGTGTAATGGGAGAGGCCTATGTCCAGCAGTGGACAACCGTAGGCCGATGATGATGATGATGATGATGAGCGGTGACTCATTTTCGGACAAAACTTTTTAAGTCCTAATTAACTGCGCATTAAGTTAAGGTAATTTGAGGTATTCGTTTTAACTAAGTATAATTAGTTGAAACATACAATGTAAGTAAATGTCGTAAATGTAAACCCAAGTAGGTTGCAGAAGTAAGTAGGTACACAAAGTACTCGCCATGAAAAATTCTAGTGTGAAATACAAGAAAAACATTTTTAAAGTGATATGTACCTAGTACAAAATACTTAAGCCATAATTACTGGAAATTCCCATAACCTTTGTTCACAAATCCCAGTTTCTAGTGAGGATTATTGGTAAAAAAAATTATACATCCCTGCTAGTAGGGATATCCAATAGAGGATTTGATTTCATAAATTTTTCATGACGGGTTTTTACCCGTAAAATTCGCAGTTCTACGAAATATGTAACTGCGAATTCTCGCAAAAATTATAATAACCGTCTTCGAAGTTATTGCAGTTAGGTACCCACGATAGTTAATAATATACCTTCAAAAAAAGAAGTCGGAACTTTGTTAAACACCAAAAGTTATCGGGATTTATGGCAAATTTTCTGTTACTATATTCTGATATTGATATTCTGATACGCACTATCGATACGCAAAAAATATTACAGCTAGCGTTCCTTAGCGGAATCGACCACTCCTACTTCACGAGGAACATCATAGCACATTTACCTTAATTGGAAAATTGCTCTACAAATCTACACCAGTAGGTACCTACTTACTTAGTGGAATCCTTTGAACCTATTATCTAAACTACGTTTGTGCGCTAAACACGAGACTGCTATTGGCACATAAATTATTTCAGCAACAAACATGCGATGTGTAAAAAATTACAGAATATGTAGCTACCTGAAATGTAGAGCACATTAGCGCTGCCCTGCCCCTTTTTTTGGAATTTTCAGCAAAGTCCACCGTGCCGGTCGAAGGATTTTCGTCAATATTTTACTAAGCAAGTACTTATGTAAAAAGAAAATAATATTGAGAGCCAGGCATGCAGATAAAGGTGTACTAAAAAGTCTAAAAACTTACTTGGTTTGTCAGAGACATCGTCATCCATAATCGCCAGTTTGCTGGGTCGTTTGTCATCGTCCGGCCTCAAACCCATTTTCAGTTTTCACTGCCAAGAAAAATTAAAAAGTAAAAAAATAAAACGCGCGAACTTTTTTAAAAAAAAAACACTAGGACCGTTCACAAACAGTGGCTCTTTTATTATTTTTGCCCGATATTTTTAATAGGAATTATGAACATGAATTTTTTTTTCTTTGGATTTCGCGCGCGTCCGAACGTCACGCGGATGGCAAGTGAAGCATGCTTGTTGTTCGCGCGCGAAGGTTACGAAGTCGACTGTCACGGCAGAGTGGACTCTAGTGGTTTTGTACGCTGCAGTTCGTATTTTGTGCACTCTACAGGAGACGCGTTTATCAAATCGCGAGATCTCTAGATCAGACAATTGACATGTTAAGCCTTGGGCCTTGGTTGTGAAGAGGTTAGCGGTTTTTTATGGACTATTTTTGTAGACACAGCTACTAGACGGTCGCAGAAGAAATTCATGTGATCTAAGATTTGTCGATTTACCTGTACCTACGCTTAATAGCTCAACAAAATAAGTATAATTAAAATAACACAAAACATGGAAATCGCTTGTCAGAAACCACTCATTTGCTCTCCATTACTCATGTGAATGTATCCAATTCTTGTTTTCTTTCGATCGATACTATCTTGGGACTTAAAGCGTACCAGACCACATAAGTTATTAAATGAATTAGTTTGAAAAATTATTTAAAAAAAATATTTTCAAAGTATGTAGTCTAATTTTGAATACGGATTTCACTTATTTTTACCTACATAACTTGAGTTACCCACACAAACAAAAACTATGTAACTGTTTGGTAATTCACTACCGCGTACGTAGTAAGTCATAAGTATTTAGTTTTTCGTTACCATGCTATTAACCATTAAGGAGTTCCCTCGTGAGAAGACAAAACTGACAGCAGCATCACTTCGTAGTAAAAAACATGTCAGAAATTAAATTTATGTCAAATATTTTTCAAATATTTGGCGTCCGTGTTCCTAACAATCCTGGCTGTAGCATCAGGCTATTTCTATAATTTCAGTAATATGACATCACAGTTGAACAAGCGCGCGAAATTTCATGACGGGAAGTGTATAAAATTTAGTTTAATGTAATATTTAAAATAAGCAAACATACATAAGTGGATGCGTAGTTAAATAAAAGCGCGTAAAATTAGTAAAACTTTTTGGCAATCCGGTCAAAGTTTTTTTTTCTTTAACAATAGGATGATTTTTAATTTTACCGCAAACCAAAAAAAAAAATAGCTGAGTTCTTTCTGTATTCAGTATAAAGTCGACAGGGCCGACAGGATAGAGTTTCAATTTTTTAAGTGCACAGTTTTATTACAGTGGGATTTGGGAGATCAACTACAGGGTGGTCCAAATATCATGGATCAAATGAAATGGGGAGTTAGCCAAGGTCATCTTCTACCAATAAAGTTCTATACAGGGTGGTAAAATTCTCAACGGTTTTGAACTTATGATTGATTTTTGGTTTTTTTCAAGAAAAGAGTTCCTACTACTTGTTAAGAGCAATAAAAAAAAGTACTAACTTTTGGTGGTTGTTTTTTTTTGAGAGTGACGGTCCATGATGAGAATGTAACAAAAAAAAATTCATCGTCCCTGTCTTTATGGATCATGAGAACTTAATTATTTTTTTACGGATCTCGTATCATAATTGTTTGATCCAACATTTTCGTCATTGATTTAAAAAAAAAGTGTGCTGCGGAAACCTGCCCCAGTAGTAGAAAAACTGGACCATTTCATGAGGATTGTAAAAAGATACAACTCAAAGCCCTATCTCTCCTGAGTCTTTTATTATTGACCTTTATTCTCAGCAAAGTTGCATTTTTTTAAATCAACTTTTGGTTCTAACTAATTTGAGTTACAAAGCACTGTTCTAGGACATAATAATAAGTCAAAAATGGATTTAAAAATTAAGTTCTAACAACGGACAGGTCGTTACGATCTTTTTTCGTAGCTCTTGTCCCGTTGGTGTCACTTTTCTTGTGGTACCACCAGTTAATAAAATAACACTAAACAAAAGCTTTGTTTGTATTCTGAGAATTTACCGGTTGGACATGGGGTCCCAGGAACTAAGAGAGGTTTACTACCTGCGCTAGCTACCTGCTAGTGACCCTTTACACGCCTCCAGCAACTTTTACTTAGTGTTCTGCTTGCTGTTCGCTACTTAACACGGTTATTCGGTTGTCACTTTTTGCGCTGCTCTTTTTTTATCGCTTCGAACTTTGCATTCTCCCTGGACTCTGTTTTGGATTTTCACCTACAAACTTGGCATTTCTTACTGGACTCTATTTTGGATTTTCACCTACGAACTTGGCATTTCTTACTGGACTCAGTTGTATATTAGTGAATTTGGACTATTAAAAATGGCTTACTCAGCCCGTGACTATGCTAACATGCATTTTGTGTACGGTTTTTGTAACGGAAACGCTCGTGAAGCAGCAAGAGAATATCGGCGACGTTTTCTGAATCGTGATCGCTATCCCGACTACAGAGTATTCCAGCGTGTACACAACGCTTACGTGGAGGGCCATATTCCTGGAAGTAGCGCGACGAGAACCGGGCGCCCTATGGTACATGATTTGGAAATGGAAGATCAAATTCTTCAAGAAATATCGAATGACCCGTCGACGAGTCAACGGCGAATTTCAAGAACATTAGGTGTCCCGGAAACGACTGTGCAACGCGTTTTAAAACGGAACATGATGCATCCGTATCATGTCCAGCGCGTGCAAGCACTGCTGCCGGCTGATTACGAAAAAAGACAACTTTTTTGCACAGAGATGCTCCGGCGCAACAGAGAAGATCCCGAATTTCTAAATAAAATTATGTGGTCGGACGAAAGTATGTTTCAACGCACTGGTGTTTTTAATATTCACAACCTGCACCACTACGAGTATGTGAATCCTCACATTATTCGACGAGACCACTTCCATTCCAACACAAATTCGGAGTCAACATGTGGGCCGGGATCGTCGAAGGACAGTTAATAGGACCACACGAGCTGCCTGCAAGAGTGAATGGTCAAATTTAGTTGTCATTCTTACAAGAGGAACTCGACCCATTATTAGAAGACGTTTCTCTTGAAACAAGAAACGCTTTGTGGCTGCAACATGACGGCGCACCTCCGCACTTCGCTCGTGACGTGAGGAGTCACCTAAATGAAGTATTTCCAAATGGCTGGATCGGTCGCGGTGGAACTATTCAATGGCCACCGCGCTCACCCTATTTAGGAAGGAAGTTACTTCAAGGAAGTGGCATACGAAAAGGAGTGCAACACGGAGAAGGAGCTTCGACGACGAATATCAGCGGCCACCCACCAGGTGAAAAATAATCACCGGGCCTTTAGATTGTTAAAAAGAAATTTTATTAGAAGATGTCGACTCTGCCTCCGAGTGAGAGGTAGAAATTTCTAAATCTTCTATGAAAAAGTTTATTTTTTTATTTTTGATTAAACCGTCTATTCTAATTATCTGGTGTAATTTTTTTATCCTGTTGCGACTTATTTTTATGTCCTAGAACTGCTTTGTAACTCAAATTAGTTAGAACCAAAAGTTGATTTAAAAAAATGCAACTTTGCTGAGAATAAAGGTCAATAATAAAAGACTCAGGAGAGATAGGGCTTTGAGTTGTATCTTTTTACAATCCTCATGAAATGGTGCAGTTTTTCTACTACTGGGGCAGGTTTCCGCAGTACACTTTTTTTAAATTAATTTCTCATGATCCATAAAGACAGGGACGATGAATTTTTTTTTGTTACATTCTCATCATGGACCGTCACTCTCAAAAAAAAAACAACCACCAAAAGTTAGTACTTTTTTTTTTATTGCTCTTAATAAGTAGTAGGAACTCTTTTCTTGAAAAAAACCGAAAATCAATCATAAGTTCAAAACCGTTGAGAATTTTACCACCCTGTATAGGACTTTATTGGTAGAAGATGACCTTGGCTAACTCCCCATTTCATTTGATCCATGATATTTGGACCACCCTGTATAAAACCATAATAATATCAAAACAGAAACTGCTAACATACCAGCGGTATTCAAAATATTATAAGACAAAATGAGAAGCCAATTGCGTCACATGTAGAGTCACATAGGAATTAAATTGTTTCTTAGATTAGAACAGTTGAATATTGAAAGTAGGAAACTACGAGCAATAATGTGAAGTACTTATAATGTCTTAAGTAAGATAAAAATATATTGTTATCCACTTGCTTGGTGGTTGGGATTTCATAAACGATACTGTGCATAGCTACGGGCATCCCAGTAACTCGTAGAAAAATTTAAATATTCTTCTAAATAGAAATTCTTTAGATTCTACAAATTTAAGGCAAAAGTATAAAATCAATTTATCTTTTACATTTTTTTTTCACCTATCAAGTTTTTGAGGCGTCGATATAATTAATAAACATCTGTCAATGTGGTAGTGGTCTTGAATTTTTGGAGACTTTTATCACAATAGGATCAAGTTCGTACTTGGCTGGTTTTGAGCCTGTCCGTAATAATAACTTTTTTTAAATGAGTATTACATAAGCACCATTAATGCTTAAAACATCTAAATTCAATGGGAAAGCGACCTTAGACACCAAAGTGCTTCTAGCATAACAACGAGCGTTTTCATCTGTCACACGCGTTATAGGACTTGCATGGCAGATAGAGACGTATTTTTGTTTCCTTGTAGTATGTGCTATGTTTTTATATTTCTCCCATTCTTTTACAATAATAAAAATTATGGAATTTGCAAGTGATGGTACGATGCGAGTGATGGTTTTTAGGTAGACATATTTAATCAATTTGTCAGAATTCGCAATCGCTCGCCCCATAGGTAACCCAATAAAAATGGGCAATTTTTTAAGTATTTTTTTTAAAGTCTCCTTTTCTTGCAAGCTGGAGCAGCTGGTTTTGAAATGTTGTTAACAGTTTAAAGAAGCATTATTCAGAGATACAAAACAAAAAAAAAATTGAAAAAGTAAAGATTTGTGTTTTTTTTCTGATGACTTGACTTTTCACCCGGTTCCGGCTTGATGTTGAGTTTTGGGACACCCTGTGGTATATATTCACTAACGCTAGTGACATTTTTCCGAGTGGTTCCGTGCTTCGCAAGCATTTGGTGCCGGCTGCCGTCGATAGATGGCAGTCGTTAAGCCAGAGGCCTTAGGGCGGGCGGCTTGAAAAACTTCTGTAAGACCAGCCACTAGTCTTACAAGGCTCCACCAATCCGGACTTGGCCCCCGTGGTGGAGTATGGCCTATACCTTCCTCAGGGAAGAGACCCGTGCCCCTCGGTGGGGACATAATGGGTTGATGATGACAAATAAATATTTAAGGGGGGCTCCCATACAACAAAGGTGATTTTTTTGCTCGGTGTTGATATGGGCAACAGGTAGACGCTTGAAATATTCACAGAACATCGAGTTATATTATTCACTTTAAAAATTAATTGAAATAATTATTTAAGGGGGGCTCCCATACGACAAACGTGATTTTTTTGCCGTTTTTATAGATAATGCTACGGAACCTTCGTGCGCGAGCCCGAATCGCACTTGGCTGGTTTTTTGTAATTTATTTTAAACCTATTGACCAACTTCGGTATTTTTGAGTATTATTAATTATGTATATTTTTAATATTTTTATAAAATATCGGTGTTTTTGAAGTCATCAGAGCATGATTAAAGAGATAGTCTTTGCCTACATATAAAAAAAAACAATCTATCTGTCAAACCGTGAGACCACGATAATTTATCGAAAGTGTTCAAATTGAAATCTTCTTCTATCTATCTATATATACATATAAAAGGAGAAGCTGACTGACTGACTGACTTAGAATCAACGCAGGGCCCAAACAACTATAAGGGTTAGAAACTAAAAATTTTGCACAGGGGTTCTTTTTATAACATAGGGGAGCACTAAGAAAGGATTTTTGAAAATTCATCCCCTAAGGGGGTAAAATGGGGGTTCAAAGTTAGTATGAAACTTTGCCGTTTTTGAAGTTATTCAAATGAAATTTGGTACGTATGTTCTTCATTTAAAATTATGAAACACATGTAAAATAGTTTTTTAAAAATCATCCCTTAAGGGGGAAAAAGGAGGGTGTAAAGTTAGTATGAAAGTTCTCTGATTTTCAAAGTTATTTCAATAAAAAGTGGTATTTGGGTTATAAGTTTTCAATAATGATTATTTCCTATATCCGTTTTTGTGAATTCACCCCCTAAGGGGGTAAAAGGGGTGTGCAAAGTTAGTATGAAACTTTGCCGTTTATGGAGTTATTCGAATGAAATTCAGCATGAAGGTTCTTCATTGAAAGTCATGAAAGACGTGTAAAGTAGTTTTTCGAAAATCATCCCTTAGGGGGTAAGAGGGGGTTGCAAAGTTAGTATGAAAGCTTTTTCGCATGCGCTAAAAGTATCTCTATCTTATTTGCAAACACTTTACTCAACTAAAGCCCACGCGGACGTAGTCGCGGGCAACAGCTAGTTTACTACAAATTTTACATTATGCGAGCGAGACACCATGACAGACGTAAGAGCGGCCTTAAAGGTCGTCGTGCTGCCGACTGTCGGTACCAAATCCTATTTACCTTGCGCATAACGTTGCTGACCGTATTCAGTTCATTGCCAATGTCATTATGTCAGCTCACTGTCAGCTCTATCTACGGTTACTCACATTGCATTGCCTTAAATCAACATAAGTAGATAATAAATTCCTTTCTTCCGGAAAAGTTTAGATCACATGATCTAAGCGAGCGAGACATTTTTTGTCAACTTTACAATCATTGCTCACGAATTTACTTGCTAATCCTCACCTTATCGCGCCCACGCATCTCATCCGCCTACCTATACTTATACAGGGTGTACCAAATTCTCGTATTTTTTCAAAATGGGATGGTCTTCTTCTACTCATAATTCTCAGATATTTTATGCAAAATTATATATATCTATACCTAGGTAGTACGATGACGCGAGTCACGCGTTTTATGGTGCTAAAATGTCAAAATTTGACAGTTAATGTACTGGAAAGTCGCGACTTTTGAGGCGCGCGACTCGCGTCGTCGTACTACCTATATTGCTCTAAAGTTTCTGTGACTAGATAATGCTAGGTATAGGTATTTTGATAAAACGTTAAATAACGCTTTATTTCTGACATAAGATAAGAACATTGTTAAACTTATCACTGCATCGTTATTGTCTGAGAAATTACATTTATTGCGCAATACGGACGGAACATAATCATTTTGAAAGTGGGAAATCAAGTGGAAAGGGGAGCAGGGGCTGTAGTGGACCTAATGAAGCACGCAGCAATGGAAAAACTACAGTCTATTTACTGAAGCGAACGACTAAAGGTAAACAAAGACACAGCATCTCTCAAACTTACATGTCCTCTGACCTCTGACCTCTGTGGCGCAGCGGTTAGTGCATCTGCCTACCATGCGAGAGGTCCCGGGTTCGAATTCCGGCTGGAGACAAAAAAAAAGAAACCCAGGTCTTGGATGTTTACATGTTCGTGACGTCGCTGTTTCTGGTTCCCACGACACAGGGTATCCTAGTGTGGGGCCAGCAGCAATGTATGTGCTTGTATGTAAATGTTATATTATGTTATGTCACTCAAAATAGCTCATGCACGCAGCTTTGCTTGCATCGTAGACCCACATAGGTTTAGGTAGGTACTGTTTAAGGAAAACAGACAGACAACCAAACAAGACAAGACAAACACTAAAGAAAACAAAATAGTTTAGAGAAGTTTCACTCGCATCAACAACGTCAATCGTGAGTAAATATGGCGTCGGGGTGGCTATCTTACTTTTTTTGCCTTTAATTAAAAAAGAGGTTCGTAGTCAGCTCTCCATACGTCTTCCTATATACATTCGCGTAGCGCATTAGGGACTTCACACACGACTGCTATAATATACATTACATCCCGGGAGGTATAGCTTTACATTATATTAAAGTATGACACACGGAACAGGTAACGTAATGTATATTTCGCTTCATTTCGTTGACATACGTCTCGACCGACACACGTTCCGGCTGCTAAGGCGTTATACAGGGTGTTATGGATCTGTCGACTTACTACTAGATTTAATAGATAGGTAGTTCATCAGAAGATGATTGAGATTTTGATGCGCGTATGCGTTGGCACATGTGCCAAAAATAGAACGATGTGCATTGAACATCATATAAAGTAAGGAAAATTCCGAAGAGTTTAAATTATATGCGGAATTATCAGACATCGCCAGCAAGTGGACAGGCATGATATTATTACAAAATTGATGACCACTGTGTTGCTACACTTTTTTTTCTTTTCTTGAGGTAGATTGATTTTTGTTACTATCCTTTATGTTTAAGGCAACTTTAATGTTATATTCCATCACTATATACAAGTTGTAACTTCCTATTATATATCTATAAAATCATAGGTCATCAATTATTATTATTATTATTAATACGTTTATTGCACATAAGTAAAAATTACAATGGCAACGCGGCGGACTTAATGCTACAAACATTTTCTACCAGTCAACCGCAGGAGGTGTATCAATCGACTGAATCGAAGAATTGCTCGCAGCCCTGGCTGCCTGAGTGATCTTAAACGATCACGAACGTTAAGCAACATAGGGCGCGTTCAGTGCGCGGATGGGTGACCGTTTATGATTAACGCTAATGGCATTTTTCCGAGCGGTTCCATGCTTCGCAAGGCATGTTAAGCAGTTGGTGCTGGCTGCCGTCGATAGATGGCAGTCGTTAAGCCAAGTCAGAGGCCATAGAGCAAGACCAGCCACTAGTCTTACAAGCCTCCATCAATCCGGACTTGGGCCCCCGTGGCGGAGTATGGCCTATACCTTCCTCAGGCTTACGAAACGTAGCTTACGGCCGATTTCTGAATTGAGAATTTCGCTAAGTAACTACTTAACTCTAGTGCTGTCTCGTCAAGTTTCTCAGAAAAGAGTGTGTCAGAACGTTATTTAAATATTTAAGTGAAATTCTCAATTCGGAAACCGGCCTTTAGCGAGACTATTTATATGGAGCAAATTTATGTGGAGCAAATGATTTTTTTGAGATAGGACTCTGAATACCTATGTCGTTTAGCGACATAAGACTCCTAGTGGAGTTTTTTGAATCACCAAGAAACTTTTTGAACACCCTTATGAAGGAAGATACATATATCGTAATATACGGAAAGGTATTGGGAGGTATTGAAAGGTATCGAAAGGTAAATATACATCTTCGTATCGCTCAGTACCTTTAAGGTACGAAGATGTAAGGATGTATATTATAGCTGTCGTGTGTGGTCTCCTGACGATTTCTATGGAAAGATGTAATGAGATATATCGTGCTATAATATACATCCTTACCTTATAGCCGTCGTGTGTGGAGTCCCTTAGCATAAAACAATCGATCATAATCGGCCTTTAAACAAAAGTCCTACATCTTTGCAGTTGCGAACTTATTTGGCAGCAGCTTTCGCTTTTATTTGAGGACCACTGAAATTTTAGGTATTTTTTGGGGCATAGATCGCTTAAGCAAATGGTATTTTCATAATAAAATAAAATATTTAGTTAAATAAACTGCGAGTGAGGGAAAAATCGGTTAATAACAGTGTTATTGTGTTTATTGCTTATTGGCATTTATTAGACATATCGTTGTGTATAACTTTGCTAAATATTATGCAGTGTTATAAATGTGGCATATTGAAAAACCAAATTTTTGACATGTTGACACTCGTTCGCTTCAGTAAATAGGCTGTAGAACTACTTAGGACTAAAAAGGCGGGCTCGCCCACTTAAGCTACCTTACTCGTAGTTGTTCCAAGCTATTCCCGAACTCCAAAGACATTTTTTAACAATTTTTTTTTAATGTTGTTAAACTAATTCACTTTATTTCACACTTAAAAAAATTACATTGCAAACACAATCAATAATTCACATAAAGTATCGTCAAAATTAACATGAAGAATTATTTTAGCGGTAAACTACAAACATTGATGTTCGATTTGCAACAAGTCAATGAGCGTTTTTCCTTAAGTCAAATTTAGTTTTAAAAGGATCCCTAGGTGGCGCTGCCGTACCGTAATAATAAACGTCAAAGCAAAAAATAATACTATGGTTCTATGGAATTTGTGATGGTTGATTACCGAAAAAAAAATGCTGTTGTCGTTTGGTGATAAGTGCGCTTTTGGATACTTTGGAGTCTTTGCTATGGATTGTGGGTTAGAATTTCTATTTTTATTACGAGAAACCTCGTCCGAATAGTTACCCTGGTTCCTTCTCTTGTTTAGTAATCTGTGGACTGACTTTGACATTGATTGCTACGAATAACAAATTCGTATGAAGAAACAAATGACGCCATCTAGTGTATCTCAAGGTACTAAGAAAAAAAAGAAAGGAAAAACGCCTATTAAAAATACCGCCTCGGGACACACCCGATGCAAAAGTTCCCATGACGACGCGAGCAGCGTTCCCCCGCTGCACCGCCAAGGAAATTCTCTGCATCAGGTATATATTTACATACCCCGGACCCACGACCGTCGACCGATTTCCATAACGAAACCTCTTCCGTCATCCCTCCAAACTCTCACTGTTTCTACAGCCAGTGGAACGATAAAATAATTTGGTAAAAGCTGGCTGTACTTTCTGATCTTCAGGAACCTTCAAAAAGTACGGAAAAAATTAACGTCCTAGCTTATTTACTATTTCTAGACCATTCATTTAAGAAAGAGTTTATTTATTTAACATAACATAACATTTACATACAGGCACAAACATTGCTTCTGGCCCCACACTAGGATACCCTGTGTCGTGGGAACCAGAAACAGCGACGTCACAAACATGTAAACATCCAAGACCTGGGTTTCTTTTTTTTTCCCCCAGCCGGGATTCGATTTACCCCTATTAATACTACCAGTTTTGTGCGAAAAGTTGTTTTCTGGTTTACCTATACCACGCGTAACGCAATGGTTTATATAAATAGGTACGCCAAGCATGCCTACTCTTTAAAATCCTTCGAAAAAGACCCAAATTGCCGAAACAAATCTCTCCACATTTGTTTCAATGCAAATGTCGCCTTCGTAAAAATCATAATACGGAACGAACACGTTAACTGCAGCGAGCCATATTGTACTCGTAGTTATTGTTCGAACTTTGCGAAACACAGAGGCGGCTCTAGGGACTGGATATACAAAGTGGAAAGAGCGTGTGGCCGGAGCGCTCCGTCTGATACAAAAAGGGGTTTGGGTAAAATTGGCGTCGTTTTAAATTTTGGCGGCCATTCATGAAAGTTGTGTTTTTCGAAAGAGCGGCATAAAATAAACTATTTTTATTATGGAGTATATATAGCTAAATAATATCGGAGCCGAGATATCACAGTTCATAGTTTAATCATAAAATCTAATAATTAACCCAATAAGTAAGTAAAAACTACTAATTATTAAGTTATTTCTAGTCGAAATAATCGAGAAACCACGCGGCATCATTCATCTATATCATGGGTCCTAAGTATAGGGCCTTCGCCCACGGCGACTTTTTGCAGTGATGCAGTAGCGATGCTGTCGCGCGTTTGTCGAAATACAGTTGCGATGCGATTGGTATCTGTGTGTCCTCGCCCACGTAACCGTGATTCAATCGCGATGCAAACGCGATTCAGACGCGCTTCTCTGTTCTCTGTCGGATGTATTCGTTACGAATCCTATCCTTCAGAGAAACTCCGACTTTAAACTGGTGGACCAACCCTTTCGTGAGTGTCCATGTCTCGGCTCCGTAGGTCATAACAGGTAGGACACACTGGTTGAAAACTTTCGTTTTCAAGCATTGCGGTATGGATGACGAGAAAACTCGGCGTAGTTTCCCACACGCTGCCCAGCCCAGCTGGATCCTCCTCTTGGACTCCTTCTCGAAATTGTTTTTACCTAACTGCAGAATCTGCCCGAGGTAAGTGTATTCGGAAACGTTTTCGAGAAGGTGACCATGTACGACGACCGGTATTGGGCTCCAAGGCAACAAGTCTATTCCCGTAAAGCTGCTGGAACTTCTCGGTGCCCGCCATGATTTGGATTGGGTTTGGTCGGAGCGTGGACTTCTTCAGACGGTTTCTCTCAAGCTTCAAGTTGATATTCAGAGAGCCTCGGAGATGTAGGCGATTGGATCCGGTATTGAACGTGTTGATCACTGAGACATCTCTAAATATACGCTTGCTATCCGTCATGATGAAGTCGATCTCATTTTTAGTCACAGTGTCGGGGCTTTGCCATGTCCACTTCTTTTGAGGCTGTTTCTTGAAGAAAGAGTTCATCAAGAATAGCTCCTCTTTCTCAAGGAAGTTGACAAGCATTTGCCCCCTGTGATTCCTGACTCCATGCCCCTACGTTACTGAATCGCAATTGCATCGCGACAGAATCGCGACGGTAACGCCTTTGGATCGCGACTGAGTCGTCGTTACGTGAACGAGGGCACACATCTAGTGACGTGTGCAGGCTGCAGTGCAGGCAATCTGCTTGCACGTTCCATAATTACTCAGAATAAAACATTTTTTTTTCTGCTTTTTGAAGAGCCATAACTTTTTTCCGATATTACTTGCAGCTAAGCTTATTTTATATATTTGTTACGTTAAATTAGTATTACAAATAAGCACCAAAAAGAAAGATGGCCGCTGAAAAAAAAATGACGCCAACCGTCCATACAAAATTACCCAAACCCCTTTGTGGAGCTCGACGGAACAAAGTACATCAAGTTCCCAACGCGTGCCTGCGACCGTTCAGGACCTACACTCCGTTAATGCATTGTAGAACAATGACAACTGCATGGACATGGCGATTTAGTTTCACTGCCGCTTTAAGTTTACACGAGCACTCATATCAAACCTTCTAGGCATCAATGGTATGAAAAAACACGTCACGTGACCCGACCGTGTATCTTTCATCGTACTGTAATCAACTATTATAAACTGTCTCTGAGGAGCGTTTTAGAGGAATCTAGATTTTTATAAATAAATCCGTTTATCTTGCGGCCGGCGCCCCGTCTAAATAAAAAAAAAAACATTTTATTTTTCATAATAAGGCCTCTCAACTTCAGCCAATTTTTCCAAAACACATTTTGGGTGTAATGTTCGATATAACTGAGAACTTCTCGGGTTTTTGGGGTCCTTCAGACATAAAGTTAGGTTATTTAAAGGTTTGATAATCTGTTTTTTCTTGGTAAATATCATAAATTGTCCTTACGCTTTACTATGTAGTATACACAAAGAACTCTACTACAATGAATTTATTTAGTGGGAATTTCTCGGGGCTTGTGGGGCCCCAGGACTGAGAAACGCCCTAGTCCGCCCACACAAACTTTTCCAAGGCCATTAGTGATTTTTTTACAAATTCATCAATATTAACAAATATAAAATCATACTAGCTGACTCAGCAAACATTGGTTCGGCATATTAATTACCCTTTTCTCCCTTTTCTCAGACCTCACAAATATACACAAAAAATATAATTTTTTGTAGTTGTAATAGTTAGTTCGATAAAAAACACGACATTTTTGTATAAACTTCGCCTTCAAATACCAAGAAACTCTTGGGTACCAAATAAATCATTTACCTACACCTAATTCTCAAATTTATTTATTTTTTTCTCAGAGAGCCCTGATGCGGTAGATTCGCTTAAAAAAAAAATATGCATCAAAAGTCATTTATCGATACT
This sequence comes from Yponomeuta plumbellus, assembly GCA_947310845.1. Lineage (NCBI taxonomy): Eukaryota > Metazoa > Arthropoda > Insecta > Lepidoptera > Yponomeutidae > Yponomeuta > Yponomeuta plumbellus. Next base: position 4,567,631 of record OX371203.1, read on the forward strand.
GAAGAAGAAAGATTTCTATAAAAATTTTGTCTAGATTTACTTATTTGTGAAAACTCGGGATTCCACATTATCGTTCATTGTAACGTCTAAGCCGACCTCGAGTGCTCAGTAATTCCTACTGGCAATCTCAAGTGGTAAGAAGTATTGGTTATCACTGCTATAGATAGATACAGTCGACAGAACGTCAACCTTAAGTTACTCGAACCAAAGCACTGGCGGTCATTAACTTTGTAGTATATCTATGTATTTGGCTTAAGTTACTGCAACAGAATCTGTATGGACGTACAAACCGACACATCCACGGGCTTATTTCCTAGCACTTTACTGTATCAATTCGATGTATGTTACAAAGACGACTAACCCACAGTTTAAAAGTAGAAAATCTTGACTACCAAAATGTACCTACAACAAATAGTCATAAGATAGTGAACTAAGAAATTTATAGTAGGTACTTAATTTAAGAAAGAGTATACTGTCCGCGCTTACTAGAAAGCTGCGATTTGGCATACACGTGCATAATTATTATCACGCTGACAAAACGATAGAGAATAAAATCTTAAAAAAAAGTATTTTATGGTTAAATTAGGAAGGTATTGATTGTAGGTATGTGCCTGTATGTAAATGTTATGTTTTTTTTCTCACCTACACCATACATTACTATGTATGGTGTAGAGGCGCCGGCTTTTAACCTCATGGGTGCTCATACTCATTTGATGACTCGAAAAAGCGGCAAAGTGTGAGAATAGAAATGCACACTGATCGACCGACAAATAAATAAATCTCATACTTACTTACGTACCTACTGCGTACTTAATTACTAATTATGTTTCATGAAAATATAAATACACCAATAAATAAATATAAAAATGAAACTAGTATTCATTAGCAATTATCATTTATTACGTAACATACGTATAAGTACGATCGAACCCGCGACCCTTGCGTCTCAACCGTCTCTCTAGCTAGACCACTGCGCTAAACGGGTCGTCGGGTACCTAATGATTACTGATCTGTTTCTTGACGTCTATTCTCAGGGGTGCTCGCACCCACTGTTTATTTCTCATGGGTGCCCGAGCCCCCAAACACCCACGGAGTTGGCGCCCCTGCATAGTATATATATAGGGTATCGTGGGATTGGACGTTTAAGAATATTATGGGTGTTGGAAAGTCCGTTATAAACCGTTATTTTTGACAGAGTAGGGCGTCTCTCCCTCCTCTCCTGACTAAACGTTTGATGTAGGAACGTGAAAAATTTGAGGACTGTAGCACATCACGCCTAAGTTGACTTTATTAAGTTAACCAGTAACAGGAGACCAACCTATAACCTCATCAGGAGGATAATGGGAAAACTTCGTACAAAATCCATTGAAAATTACGTTGCTGAAGTTGTCAGTTCTGTAAAGCAGATAATATAACCACAATTTCTACGAAACCCTACACTGCGCGTGGCGACACGCATTGGCCAGTTTTTTATTATGAGAAATATGAGGAAACAAAACATATGTACCTACTTACCTAAAAATACATAGGCTGCTACTTATGTATGCGGAATCTGGGATTCTAATAATTTTAAACGTAACGTCTGACCTCCATGGTCAAATTCGTTCTTTTTTTAAATACTGGCCGCTAATATTTTTCTCTTAAATACGTTAGTGTTTTGTTTTTGTTGGGTTTAAAATGTCATATCGCTGAAAAAATGGAACTCACTCGTGAAAATATTCGTGCTATGATTTATTACGATTTTCGACGTGGTTTAACGCAAGAACAGTGCGTAGATCAATTAACTTCGACTTTTGGTGGTGAAGCTCCATCAAAAACGACTGTGTATCACTGGTTTAGTGAGTTTAATAGCGGGCGCAGCGCAGTAAGCTCACGGACGAAGTTAAAGAAGGTCGCTCGAAATCGGTGGTTGTGCCACAAAACATTGAAGCTGTGCGAAAACTAATAATGCAAGACCGCCATGTTACGTATCGCGAGATAGAGGCTATTCTGGGCATATGTATGACGAGTATTCATAGGATCGTTCTTTGTCTGTAAAAAAAATTTGTTCGCGTTGGATCCCGCACTACTTAACTCAGGATCAAAAAGATGCTCGCGTCGAATGGTGCAAGAAAACCTTAAAAAAATTCAACGGAGGCGACTTTACCTAATCTGTTTGTAATATCTACACAGGTGTACGCGTACGATCCCGAAGCTAAACAACAATCAACAGTTTGGGTGTTTAAAAATGAGCCGAACCCTACGAAAGTGGCTCGTGCAAAAAGCACTGTAAAGCAAATGGTGGCCTGCTTTTTTGGTATTAACGGCCATGTGGCTACAATACCACTGGAGAATCGCAGAACGGTTAATTCGGAGTGGTACACGACCATTTGTTTTCCGGAAGTATTTGAAGAAATACGCCAAAACAACCAGCCACGCAGAATCATACTTCACCATGACAATGCCAGCTCTCATACATCTCAGGAAACAACTACATTTTTGGATGGTCAAAAAATAGAATTGATGGGTCATCCACCGTACAGCCCTGATTTGGCTCCCAATGATTTCTATTTATTCCCAAATGTAAAGAATAAATTACGTGGTCAACGATTTTCGACCCGTGAAGATGCCGTAGATGCGTTCAAACAGCACGTTTTGGAGATACCTCAATCAGAGTGGAAAAAGTGTTTTACAAATTGGTTTCATCGAATGCAAAAGTGCATCGATCATAGTGGAGAATACTTTGAAAAACAATAAAAGCATATTTAGCCATATACATTTGTTTATTTTTTCTATTCCGCATACATAAGTAGCAGACCTCGTATTTACTAGGTATGTGATTTTCTCAAATCAGAAACAAGCGGTTCTTAGCTTCTTACGACAGAGCTAAGGACTCAGCTAGCGTGCAGTGTTGACAATTATCATGATGGATTAGAAATCTCGATTGTTCGAGAAGCATTAACTCGTTTGCCGTGGCTTAAACATTTACACCACTGCTTATGTCCTGGGGAGAGCTTAATCCTTTCTAGCTAGCGTAGCAGTGTAGGTACTTATAGGTTGTACTGCACACAAAACTTTTGTTAATAAACTGTTAACAGTTGCCAGTTGTCCAAAGTGCATTCAAAAACGCAGAATGAATAATAAAGTGAAGTTTGTAGTATGCTTACATACGATGGGGAAATTAAAATAATAGTTAATAGTCTGCTAGGTACCTGCTTTTAACATTTTTTTTTTTGTTTCATTCGCTTTTGCACAGCAGACAAAGACTTATGACTCAGTTTTCAGTAGCCGTAGTGGTAGGTATTTTAAAGTTTAAAAACATTTTTTTTAAGTACCTATCAATTAAAAATATTTATTTACTATTTAGGGACGCACCATTATTGCCAGCGTGCACCACTTTCTTCGACAAGAAAAATCCTGATAAATAAAAAAAAATACTTCAAATATAAAAATGGGTGCAATCGAGAACTTGAATTAGTAATCAATGTTTTTTTTGCTAACAGAGTGCGTATACTGAGTTTTGTCATTCACTTTCGATAGCGAGAGCGTTTGCGTTTTGCATAGGAGTGACAAAGCGCGCCATCTATTTGTCTCTTTGTTACTCCTATGCAAATCGCAAACGCTCTCACTATCGAGAGTGAATGAAAAAACTCAGTATAAGCACTCTGGGGCCTTAGTGCGAGTTTTTTTAACTACTCGATCGCGTTAACGTAAACTCATATTCTATAGGAGTGACAAAGCGCGCCAGCTAGTTGCCTCTTTGTCACTCCTATACAAATTGCAAACGCTCTCGCTATCGAAAGTGAATGAAAAAACTCGCACTAAGCACTCCGGGCCCTTAGTGCGAGTTTTTTCATTCACTTTCGATAGCGAGAGCGTTTGCAATTTGTATAGGAGTGACAGAGAGACAACTAGGTGGCGCGCTTTGTCACTCCTATAGAATATGAGTTTACGTTAACGCGATGGAGTAGTTAAAAAACTCGCACTAAGCACACAGTACGCACCTGCACTCAAACGCCTAGACGCGTATACAGATTTGGTCACCCATACAACTAAGGGCGGCACGCAGTCATACTATGCAAGATCTTATAGCAATTTCCACGGAAACATTTTTGCCACCCGTCCGAAACCGGGGGGGTCGCTAGTTTGTTTATAATTCTAATGCCCTTTTGTTTGTTACTTGTAACTTTACCTATCTATTATAATAATTAAATTAAATTAAATATGTATATCCTTTAAAAAATAAGTACATTGCTGGGCCTCCTTGCATGAAATACGGTAAGTATTAGAACACTGACCTCCAAAGTAGGTACAAGAAGGTAAGTCATCATCAGCAACCCATTATGCCGATGAGGAAGGTACCTTCCTCAGGGTAGAGACACGCACTTCACCACGGGGGCCAAGTCCGGATTGGTGGAGGTTGTAAGACTAGTGGCTGGTCTTACTGTGAGAAGTTTTCAAGCCGCCCTAAGGCGGCAGCCGGCACCAACTGCTTAACGTGCCTTGCGAAGCACGGAACCGCTCGGAAAAATGCCACTATTAGCGTTAGTCATAGACGGTGACCCATCCATGGACTGAACGCGCCGTATGTTGCTTAACCTTAGTGATCGTTTACGATCGCTCAGGCAGCCCAGGCTACGAGCGATACAAATGTTTTTAACTCTACAAATAACATTTGAAAGGCATAGGGAATATCGAGAGATAAGTAACATATTGTAAGCTTCACACTTTTCTCCCATTTAGTACAACTCATATGTACGGCAAGTTGGCGGGTTTATCTGAAACGAGCTGAAACAATATTATTCTCCAGTGACAAAGTAGTGAGTACACTTAACATCATTGTGATAAGGTAATCTGTTGTCGAGAAAATATACTGATATGATGACGTTCAGAGAAAACGCATTTCAGCCAATCAGCTGTGGGCATTGGCAGCACGCCTTTATTTCATGAACTACGCGTGGTCCGAGTGGTTTGACGGAGAATATCTTATTCGCAAAATGTACAGTCACGAGCAATAACATATACAGGGTGGAATTTTGTAATGCCACCTGAAGGGGAAGTAGGTACTCTTAATACTGTAGATAGAAAATTTTACTCAAAGAAAACATTCCTTTATTTTTGAAAAGAAAGAAAACTGCATTCAAAGATTTTTAAAATTTCGTGTGCCTCACCCGGTAATCTAACCTACTAAAATCTGTGTAAGTTGCACCCTGTACTTTTATTGCATCGATCGTTAGGGTCAATTATAAGGATGAAATCTCTCTAACAAACTAAATATGGAAAAAAGTGTACGACGATTTGTCATAAATTATGTAACCAATGTAATGGCTAGATTATTTAGGACAAATTGTCGTAAACATTGTGCAGTACAAAACAAAATGTGTACGTCGTAGAAAATGTGACAGTGTGTATATATTATTGCTCGTGACTGTACACCTAGAATCATCATGACAAAGTAATCCGATCTCGAGAAAATACACTGACGTTCAGATACTGCGCTTTTCAGCCAATCAGGAGCCGGGAATAGTAGCATGCCTCCATTTCATGAACTACCCACGCATGGCTCGTGTGGTTTTAAGCAGAAACGTCACAGCCGAAAAAAATCCACTTGACGAAAAATTGCTTGTCACGCTTATAAAGGATGTTACAAATCCCTACATACAACCAAACATGTAGAGTTCGCTGACCGGTAAAGCACATATTGATTAGCAAACATTCAAACAGTGATTTGTCCACTGGCTTGGATTATTGGGTAAATGGGAAAATGAACCGCACCTTTAGAGAAAACACTGTTTGTTTGAAACAGTAGATTTTAATATGAAAGCAATGACAAAGAATTTTTTGCACAAAATTGTATAAGCAAAAATGGAGTATTTTATCAACCTGTACAAATTGGTGTCGCCAGACTCGCCAGCTCACTTTTCCAGAAAATGTGACCAATCTCTGTTTGAATGTTGGCTCCTCTATTAACTATAAACAGCCTCTGAGGGGCGTTTTAGATGAATCTTGTTTTTTATAATGCGTATGTGGTTTTACGCAAAGTCGAAAAAATCCACTTGACAAAAAATTACTTGTGACGCTTATAAAGGATGTTACAAATCCTTGCATACAACCAAACATGTAAACAATTTAAAAGCTACCCCATAGTAAAAGTTTGACGGCGAACGTCAAACTTTTACTACGGGGTAGCTTTTAAATTGTAAAAATCACATCACATTTCAAAATCACACTAGTTAATATTATAAAGGTGAAAGTTTGTGAGTGTGAGTGTGTATGTTTGTTAGGTACTTCTTCACGTCTAAACGGCTGGAGTGACTTTAATAAAATTTGGTTTGGAGTTAGCTGATATCCTAGATTAACACATATACCAAAGATTGACTTGTAGAAAATGCTATTTAGCACGTACATAACATGTGTTTTGTGCACTAAAGAATTTAGTAATAATAATAATAATAACACATAGGCTACTTTTTACTGTGGGAAAATGTGTTATTCCCATGGGAAAAACGCTAAAAATGTGAGTAATTATTATTTTTACTGTTAATACACAATTTATTTTCCCTAATAAACCGCGGGTAACACCGCAGGGCACAGCTAGTATATAATAAAAGTCAAGTCAAGTTTAAAACTTCAGTACTCGCGATTTCGAAGCTTTCACAAAATAATACCTATAGGTTATTCGGTTTCAGTATTAGCTACCTAGGTACTCCCGAATTCTGTGTGTAAAGGAAATTTCGTTACACTCTGTACGTTCATTCGATAATCAATTCGATTAATAATTCAATAGATTTTCCATCGTAAGGTGGTCTGGAAGAAATTGCTTTTAGTAATAAGGCCGCCAATTGTACCATGAACTTTTGTAAATATTCTGCGTTTTCTGTTTTTCCAGTGTGCAATATAGAATATTCTTATCTTATCTTATCTTACAGCCGACAGCAGAGGAACCTTTAAATTTTAGTTGTAAAGTCGAAACTGAAAAGTAGGGGAGACCGAAGAGGGTTGTAATTTTTTTTACATTTCATTGAATATCTCAGCTAAAAATGTTTTTAACGGATGATAACGAGATCTATAGTCTATGCGATTTCAGCCTATTCAATAATAAAAACTAATCACAACATTGGAAAAAATAGATAAAACTAGGACGACTCCTACTGTTACATTACAACTCTCCTCGTGCCGAGGTAAGTTGTAACAGGGGTCAAGGTGAGTTGAAACAACAGTGTTTTTTTATAAAAATGTAAGGACAGATATAAAAATTAAACGACTTTAGTTGTGAAAAATCAACTTTAATCCTTATTATCAATAATTATTATTACAGCCAAAACCAGTCTTTGATGCTTATGAAATCAGTCTCGAATTGTTCAAACCACACTTCTCCTGACATTTCATTAGCTTCCCATGACGGTGGCATTTTCTTAGCTAAGCTAATCTTTCCATGTTTCTTAGCTAAGCTAAAAGCTGGTTTCCTAGTCTCCTTTGTCGTTAAGCCATAATTCGTTGCAGCGCTAGTCAGCAAATACTCGAAAAAAGTGTTTTCTTCACTTTCATCAAAAATTGTTTGAACGGCATAACCAACAGATGGTTCCTTTTCTTCAACACCATCCTGATATGCTTTCTTCTTTCGCATGTATCTGTATAACGACACATAATCCAGGTTGTCGGAATATGCGGCACTTCTAAGACTTTGGTTGACGAGGACATTGTGACCTCTTCGCAGGCGAGTTCGTATATATCTTTACTTGATAAACCCCTTTCAGTTTTTCTTGCATATTTATTTGGCATTCTGAGACAATTTTGAATGACTTTAAGTATGCGAATAACGAACAAAATGGGTTAATATTTAAAAAAAATAAAAAGCGAGGTGAGTTGTAACAAGCTGTTACAACTCGCCTCGGATGCTAAAATTCTGACTTGCTTTAAATTATACTTTCTTACCTCAAAACATGAAGCGTAACCAAAAAAAGCCTATTTCAATATGAATCTTAAAGAGCCGCTGCGTATGAAGAAATATGGCACATCCACAGAAACGTAATACAAATAAAATGACACGCTGACAAAGTTTTGAACAAAAACTTACTTTTGACGATTTTTGAGGCTCAAGTGTCGTAACAACCAAACCGCTTCCCTGGGACTGCTGCCACTGACTAACATGTAGTGACGTGTCAAAAAAAACAAACGCATGGTGTTCCCAGCTCACTGACAGCCAGAGACTTTGAGAAATCGACTTTGTTACAACTCCCCTCTGTTACAACTCTCCTAGGTCTCCCCTACTTAACTTCAAAACGTAACTGATTAGAGTCCACGTACTATGTAAAGGTTGATGTGCTATCGACTGTACTGCTCACTCGGCCAGTTCATGGCGTAGAATTTCATTTTCTCAAGACGTCTTTCGCAAAAGCTAGACACATTTTGCGTCAAGGCATTCTTTTCGGAAGATTCTGAACTAGGTACCTGAGTTAACAATCAGATATAATTGAAGGGCCCAGATGCAGAGGTCCCGAAGTCCCTGGGACTTAGGGACTTCTGGGCCAGATGCAGAAGTCCCTAAAACCCTAGTCAAGTTGTGGGACTTGGGGACTTCTGCATCTGATCCCTTCTTACAAACAACTTCAATATACATTCATAGAACTAACTATCATGATTTACTATGACAATCGTCGTACCGTCAACAGCGCGTCAACCTTCACATTTTAGTTGCGAAGTCGCCCGTAACGCAACGGAGTAGAGTGCATTGTTATAGGAGGATGTGCTGTCGACTGTACATTGCAAATTCGATTATGAAAGAATGTGAACCCATTCTCATTTTGTAACGGTTACGTTAAAAACTATACTTATAACAACAAAAATATACCTAAAACAAAGAATAATGAAAAACTACACCTAAACCTACAACCTAATCTATTACTAAAGTCATTAAAAACTAATAAACAAAACAAAAACAACATTAAACAAACCTACGTACGGACAAACTGTACCTACATACAGATATTTAATAATACTAGTGAGCGGATTGAATCGGAACTAGGTACATACTCCGAAGCGTTCGGTCATGGCACGAATGCGCCGCCGCAGAGTCATCGCCCACCGCTTGTTGATTTCGAACCGGTCAGCTGAGCTGAGAATACAATCCCAAATTTTACTACCGAGACATACCTAATAATTGTACTCGAATATGGATTTTTGTTATTCAACAACTGTAATTAGAAATTAAGAATCTACTAAGTGTTATAAGTGTGTGAAACGGTTGTACTAAAACAACTTAAAAAAGAAAAGTCTTAATATCTAAAATACAATAATTAGGTAGGTACCTACTTATCTAACAATTGTATTTACACTTAATCCTTACTCTAAAGCTAAAACTAACATCTAATTAATATTTCAACGAACAGACAAACATTCGGATTCCCTAATCATATTAGATAATACAAGCGTAAGCGATCGGAATGTGCGGTGGTCACACAAAGAAACGTTCGAGAATATCGTTGATGCAAAGTATTCGTTCAATCGTTGATTCTGAACCTACCCGTTTACCGGAGAACACACATCCCTGTGGAGTGATTTCATTGCAATTCTAATTACCGAATTTAAGCCATCCAGGCATTTTACAAGTTATAGATTGCAGTGCTTATGCTAAAAGTGAATTTTCCCCGACTGGGGCCCTTGTTGCTGGCCGAGTTCTACGCTCCCAATCGAAGGCTGCCGTTCGCCTGTTTCTACTGCACCGGAGTTCGACCCTAGACTGCGGCGTCTACCCGCAAATGCGCAAGCTAAGTGGACTAACTAATATAAACAGTGCAAAGTGAACTCGATCCGTTAATACGAACTACGACCCTGAGCTATACTAAAGACTATTAAAGCTATTTTCTAGTGTTAGTATTAAGTCTAAAAACTAAATCTAATTAAAATTGTAAATACTTAAATAAAATTAGTAAATATTCAAAATTATCTTTTCCTAACTAAATTAGTAACCTAAACCTGCAACATACCCGCGTTTACCTAACGCATCGCCGTGTACTACCCGCAACTCTTCGCAAGCTAAGTGTGCTCTCATATCGGGACTAACTAGTGAAAAGTGGACTCGAATTTATTATTAGAGACTCTAGACCCTGAGATCCTACCTAGGATATTAAATCTAAGTTAAAAAACCTTGTTTTAAAAAAATTAAATTGTATGTAGTATATTAATAAGTACCGTCTTTTCTTGAAGATATCCTCGGCTAGCTAGATTACCTACCTACCACAGTTCGCGACTACCTAACGCGTCAATTTTGATGGTCTGTGTTAGAAAATATTTTAATTAGTATTATTGTTATTGATCTACTTTTATAACTATCGACCCGCCCCGGCTTCGCACGGGTGGCAAAATCGTTTAAAAAAATAGCTATATTAGTTCCGTGAAAAATTCCCGGGGTACTAATTGTTTTACACCTTGGGTTACCTTATTCGAGATTTCGTACGGAACCCTGAACTTTTTGTAGATCCAATATAGCCTATGTTACTCACGAAGAATGTAGCTTTCTAATGGTGAAATAATTTTTAAAATCGGCCCAGTAGTTTCTGAGCGTATTCATTCATTACAAATATACACAAAAAATAAAAATCTTTCCTCCATATAATATTACTAGCTGTTGCCCGCGACTACGTCCGCGTGGGCTATAGTTGAGTAAAGTGTTTGCAAATAAGATAGGGATATTTTTAGCGCATGGGAAATAGCTTTCATACTAACTTCGCAACCCCCTCTTACCCCCTTAAGGGATGATTTTCGAAAAAATACTTCACACGTCTTTCATGACTTTCAATGAAGGACCTTCATACTGAATTTCATTCGAATAACTTTAAAAATGGCAAAGTTTCATACCTACTAACTTTGCACCCCCCTTTTATCCCCTTAAGAGATGATTTTTGAAAAACTATTTTACATGTGTTTGAAGACATTCAATGAAAGACCTTCATTCTGAATTTCATTCAAATAACTTCATAAACGGCAAAGTTTCATACTAACTTTGCTTCCCCCTCTTACCCCCTTAAGGGATGATTTAAAAAAAAACTATTTTACATTTGTTTCATAACTTTTCAAGAAGGACCTTCATATTGAATCTCATTCGGATAACTTCCAAAACGGCAAAGTTTCATACCAACTTTACACCCCCCTTTTTCCCCCTTAAGGGATGATTTTAAAAAAACCATTTTACACGTGTCTCATAATTTTAAATTAAAAACCTTCGTACCAAATTTCATTCGAATAACTTCAAAAACGGCAAAGTTTCATACCAACTTTGAACCCCCATTTTACCCCCTTAGGGGATGAATTTTTCAAAATCCTTTCTTAATGCTCCCCTACGTTACAAAAGAAACCTCTGTGCAAAATTTCAAGTTTCAAACCCTTATAGTTTAGGCCCTGCGTTGATATGTCAGTCAGCTTCTCCTTTTATATATATAGACTAGCTGTTGCCCGCGACTACGTCCGCGTGGACTTTAGTTGAGTAAAGTGTTTGCAAATAAGATAGAGATACTTTTAGCGCATGCGAAAGAGCTTTCATACTAACTTCGCAACCCCCTTGTACCCCCATAAGGGATGATTTTCGAAAGACTACTTTACACATCTTTCATGACTTTCAATGAAGGACCTTCATTTTGAATTTCATTCGAATAACCTCATAAACGGCAAAGTTTCATACTAAATTTGCATCCCCATTTTACCCCCTTAAGGGGTGAATTTTCCAAAATCCTTTCTTAGTGCTACCTTACGTTATAAAAGGAACCCCTGTGCAAAATTTCAAGTTTCTAACCCTTATAGTTTGGGCCCTGCGTTGATATGTCAGTCAGTCAGTCAGTCAGTCAGTCAGTCAGTCAGTCAGTCAGTCAGTCAGTCAGTCAGTCAGTCAGTACCCTGTGTCGTGGGAACCAGAAACAGCGTCGTCACAAACATTTAAACATCCAAGACCTGGAGTTTTCTTTTTCTAGCCAGCCGGGGATCGGACCCGGGACCTCTCGCATGGTACGCAGATGCGCTAACCGCTACGCCACAGAGGTCATTTTAACTTTATCTTTGTTTATGTATGCGACGAAACAATATTCAAACATAGTAGGAAGGGAAGACGCATTATAGTTTCATACAACGCCCTGTATGTTCTGGACCCAGTCTCTAAAACTACAATTTAGTTTCAGACAATTCGATGTATATTGAGTAGCAGAGTCTTCACGTGTTGGTCTGTGGCTTAGCCGAGTTTGCAATGTACATCGAATAACATTGTGAACCACGAATTTATTGTATTTCAGTTCTGACATAGGCCTTAGGCAAGCACGTGAACATTGCATACAAAATGTAGCAGCATGTGTCTGACTGTTAAGGACGATGAACCACCTTTCAGCAAATACTTAGTATCAGATGTAGATGAGTTCATCACGCATGCATGAGACCGTCATGAGGCATGCCGGTCATTGTTTTTTCGCAATATGGATGTTAGCTTATACCTAATCTATCACTACAAAAAGATAACTTAGGTATTTGTTTCCATGCAGATGTTTTTATCGTTAGTCAAGCAGGCAAGTACAAAGTCTAGTTATAATAGTACAATAGTAGATACAACACAGAAAAACGGGGTGAATATAAACAAAACAACAAATACAACACAACTAAACAAAAATTTCATAAGCACGAGACATTATTAACATTAACATTTACATACATGCACATACATTGCTTCTGGCCCCACACTAGGATAGCCAGTGTCGTCAAACGGCGATGTCACAAACATTGTAAACATCCAAGACCTGGGTTTCTTTTTTTTTGTTCCCAGCCGAGATTCGAACCCAGGATCTCTCGCATAACAACATAACAACTGTTAATAATACATTACCTACATTATTTATTAACCTGGTCCGACTTATCGGAAAAAATTTGACTATTGACTATCTAAGAGTCAAGTAGTTAAGTGATAGCTTTAGAAATTTGGCAAGCTTAAACTACTTTATTGTTCCGCATAGAAACAAGTTTTATACTCAAAACACAATCCTTTAATCTACAGAAGATTATGTTTTTAGTTAGCCGTGTCCCTTAATGAAATGCTGATGCTCATACAAAAAATGGTGTAAATAGAAACAAGGGGTGAAAAGAACAGTCGTGGAATATCCGCGAATAATAAGCAGGGAAAGCTTCAATATAAACTATAGACAAAAATAAAACAGTTTTTAACAAATAAACTATGAATTATCACAAAAATCCGCAACAGCATGGTGTACCTAATTTTTGATAATTTTAAGCTTTTTATATTTTGTGGATAGGTACGTTTTGCAAGGGTATTTTTAATTGGTTTCACTAATAAAGACGCTAACTAAATCAAAGGTGCTTTCAAGATGGCGGATAGTGTTTTCACCGTTCCGATTTAAAAGCGAAAAATATTTTTTTTATTCGCAAATTTTGCAGCCATCCTGTATTTACTTAGCAAAGTTAATATATTTCGGTTTCTTACGTTAGATACTACAGGAAATATCCATTTATCGCGTCAAATTTGATACGAAATTTGTAGCGTCTTCGTTGACTTTTACCGGTGTTCACATCCCTAGTCCTCGTCTGTGGTTCTTTGATCATTTCCGGTTTTGAAGTCTGTGAAATGAAGTTTTTTATTGTCGGACGCCATCTTGCTGTGTAGAAGTTGTGTTTCCTTGTGGCGTTTAATTTTAATTTTCAAGCAATAAACTGTTCTAGATAGGTTAATATAGGTTTAGCTTTGTAGTATATTATTATTCTTTAGGATCACATAAGTTTCGTCTTCCGTACTTCGTGAAATGGGTAGAAAGAAGAAGAAGGCGTCGAAGCCATGGTGTTGGTATCCTTTTCAATGCAGAAAATAGTTCTAAGGCTAATCGACCTTCGAAAAATAGGTCGCTTTGTGTTTGACGTCAATAATTACTAATTAGCCGTGCTACGTGTGTTTAGATACATTTTCCTTAGCCAGAGATTCCCAGGTACTGTAACCGCGAATTTGACGACGAGAAGATCCTCATCCAGCATCAGAAGGCGAAGCATTTCAAGTGTCACATTTGTCACAAAAAGCTGTACACAGGACCCGGATTGTCGATTCACTGCATGCAGGTACGGACTTCAGCCAGCCCTACCGACTTGGCACTTTGCCTTTACACCCACGCAAATTGCGCCCGTCCTTTTTTAACCCACTGCGTTATTAGCTAGAGAAAATTTTTGGCGCGACTTACACGCCCAATTCAGCTCCCGTAATAGTAGTAAGTATGTGAATATCTAAAAACTATCACCTGTATTCTGCTCCTATATTAGTAGCACGTAAATATCCAACACCTATTACCTACAGAGTGCACTGTAGATAGGTTAAAAACTGTTTTTTCTTGCAGGTACACAAAGAAGCAATAGACAAAGTGCCTAATTCCTTACCAAATAGGTCGAATATTGAAATAGAAATCTATGGTATGGAAGGTATACCGCCTGAGGATATAAGGGAGCATGAGAAGCAAAAAACAGGTATAAAATATTTCATTTTTAATCTACCTTCAGTCTTTGGTTGATCGTAACTAGGTACCTGAAAATTTATTTTCTATTTCTTGCATCAAATTTGTATTGGATCACTGTACTGTCTTTAGATTGTCTTTGATTGTTCTTAGATTAGTTGATTAGTGTGCCGAAATACCAGTATGCTTTTCATGTTTCTAACTTTAATGTTATTTTCAAGTAAACACTTTAATAGAGTTGATTTCTACAGGTGGAGGCAAAGGCTCTGACAGTGAGGATGATGAACCTGCTGCCAAGAAGAAAGCCACCCCGGCCTTGGTAAGTAAAATGTACTGATTGATAAATAACTTTCAACCTTCTTATGCATGCACTCCACTCAATTACATTCCTTTCAAGTGGCACCATAACAGACAATTGATAAACAACAGTTTCATCGGGCCAGTACTACTCATAGGGGATGGGTTACTGTAATAAAAGTTTTTTCACATATCTTTTATTTCAATAAAAACATATTTTTTTAAAATTTAAAAAAACAACTAACTTGTTACATTTCATAACAGCCAGAGCCAGCTTTAATAATAATTGAGCATGTCCTAGCCCTGTCAATGAGTTGCATATACGAGTTATTTTCATAACCGTCTAGAAATTTCTTAGATTTATTGTATTCTCCATTTACATTTTCTCTGTAAGCAAACAAGATCATTAAAGACATTAAAATAATCCTCCATTAGAATGAAGTAGGTACTTAGGTAATTATCTACTATTGTACCGAGAACACATTTGAAAGCTTCATTAGAATTACATTTAACAATACATTTTTCCTCTTCAGTGATTTGGTGAAGATAGTTTTGCTACTATGAAGGTTGGAGTACATTTTAAAATCTAAGTGCTTGCATTGTTCACACACAATACACATGGTTTTTTATGCACTCTCTGCCAGTACCAGATACTTTTTTAAGCAAGAGATTATTAAAAACAAAATATAATACTTGAACATATGGACACATGCTTAGGCATTTTTGGGATTGTGATACTCCAAAGCAGTCGTTAATTTAGTAGTTGTCACAAAATGTTTTAAATTATAGAGTTCAATAGAACCCAATTTTTAAGGTTCCATACCCAAAGGGTAAAACTGACCCTATTACTGAGACTCCTCTGTCCATCCGCCTGTCACCAGGCTGTATCTCATGAACCATGATAGTTAGACAGTTAAAATTTTCACAGATGTTGTATTTCTATTGCCGCTATAACAGCATTAAATTAAAATTAAAAAACAGGTTAAAACAAATATTTGAAAGACATGATTTTTTCTTTGTTTTTGCTTGATATCGATAATGGCAACAGGTAAGTAGATGCTTGAAATATTCACAGAATATTTAGTTATACTTTAAAAGTAAATTGTAATTAAATTAAAATATAACATATATTTAAGAGGGCTTCCATACAGCAAACGTGATTTTTTTCCAATTTTAGAATGGTACGGAATCCTTCGTGCGCGTGTCCAACTCGCACTTGTCTTGGTTTAAATTTTTGTAAAATCGCCCATATCTTGGAAGAAAGTTTTAATTCATTTTCCTTAAATGTTGTCTACGTAAGTTTTTTCATAACCAGTGAAAAACTTTATCTATTTACCTAAATTTAAAGCAAAATCCACAATTGAGCTAGTCTAATTTGTATAAACTGCATGTTTTATTTATGGTCTCACTTTTTCATTGTAGTTTTACATAATTCTTTCCCAAACTTGAAGTAAAGTAAACATTATGAAGGTGTATAGGTGTAAGGTGTAAACAAAGAATTTAAATTTTGCATTTGTGACTTGAGTTTACAACTTGCACTTACCATTCACTGTCGAAATTGACGTTGAAAAAGCTTAGGCTGTCTGTCTGGTTTTGTTTAATAATTGTTCAGGTATCTAGCGTGACATGCGATAGCGGCTACTCATCTTGGTTGCATATTATCACTGAAACGTGACACTTGGGTGTCGGTTTTCATTATATTAGTTTTCAGTAGCCAATTGGTCATGCAGCATGCTACATTTTTCAACATGAACAGAAATCTCATAACCATTTTGAGAATGTATGCTTTCAGTACAATTTCTATTTATTTATCAGATTTGCAAATAAGTATATTTTTTAAGATACTCAATCAAATCTTGACCTTAAATGACTTCTATGACATTAGCAAACACACTATGAGTATGACACTTGCCTTACAAAAAAAAATACAAATTTGTTTTAAATATTTTTTTTAATCATGATTTTTTTCAATCCTGATTATCATTAATTAACTTCCAAAATCCGATTGTCTTCGTCAACAGCTCGGGCCGGGCCCTTCGGGTGTCTCCCAAGGCATCCTGCCCACGCCTATGGGTCACATGCCTCAGGGCATGTACCCGGGACATATGCAGATGAACCCCATGATGGGACACATGGGACATCAGTTTATGCAGGCGCCCAGGTAAGATAATCACCGCTATCAATCCTATCTAAAATTAAGTTCATTCAATATTAATTTATTTTTGAACAATATTCCATGCATTGTAAGCGCCTATTATACAGTGTGGCCCTGGATAAAGTGCAATCCCGAAAGGGGATGAAACTAGACCATGAATCATTGACTAGAAAAATAAAAAAATAAATTATAAAAAATTATTGTAGGATTTATTGGTATTTTAAGATTTTCATGTTTCATTAAGTACTCTATGTACAAAAGTATTGATTTCTTCCAAAATAATGGGTCTATTTCTTTGAAATAAAAAAAAACCAGTATGCCTAATACCTGGCGATGACCATGAAATAATAAATAGTCCGCAAAAAAGTAACTATCTTGGGTAAAAAAGTGTATTTTTATGAAAAAAATGATTTTTTTAGACGTTTATTTTAAAAAACTTCAAATTACTAAAAAAATGTGCCTTATAACTATGTAATTTTATAGCTTACTTTTATTCTTTACCATTTTAGCTTCCAAATAAAAAAAAAACAATGTTCTAACTAAAAAATTGGCTAGGTAGGAGTTATTTACATTTTAGTAGGTAATAAAAGTCAGACTTTAATCACAATAACTTTATTAATAAAATTATCCGTAATTTACAATTTTGCATTTTTATTTAATGCATTAAATGTTCAAAATGGCCTCCTCGATTTTGCAAGCACATTACTGCACGAATATTAATTTGGTTAGTGGCTCTGCGAATCATTCCTGGATCATTTTTAATGTCATTTGCGCACTGAATTATTCGGTCGTGCAACTGTGCCTCGGTATTTATTGGCGTGCTGTACTCTTTGCTTCATGACACCCCATAAAAAATAATCTAGGGGTGTCAGATCAGGTGAACGCGCTGGCCAGCCTAGGAGGGCCATCCTCGGCCAATCCACCGGTTCGGGTAATTTTCGTTCAAAAATCGCCGCACCTCCCGCCCATAATGTGCAGGACATCCATCCATTTGGAGATACATACGCCCACGCCGTCTCGTAGCCAGGGGAACATCTTCCATCAACATGGGTAAATTTTGTAGTAATTCTAAAAAACGTTCAGCATTTAGGGTTCTGGGTAAAATGACTGGACCAATTAAAATGTCGTCGATTAAGACTGCCCATACGTTTATTGAAAATTTTACTTGAAAAGTAGATGCTCGCTTCAATCGTGGATTTTCGTGAGACCACTGGTGCAAATTTCTGCAGTTTGTAATGCCGTCTCGGGTAAATGTCGCTTCGTCCATCCAAAAAATGCGTTTGGGAAAATTTGGGTCAGCTCTAATTTTTCTTAGAATCCACGTCGACATTACGCATCTTGGACGATTATCTACATTTTCGTGTAAATGTTGTACTCGTTGGTAATGGAAAGGATGCAATCCCTCCTTTTTCAAAATTCGCCAGACAGACGTCTTCGATATGCCATGACGCAACGCTAATCGTCTTATGCTTGTTGTAGGGTCAGCAAACAGATCGTTTAAAATGGCCTCTTCTATCGCATTGTCAATAACGACAGCTGGTTGCTCACGGCGATCTCGTGCCAAACCAAGTCCAATGTTGGAGAGCCTCCTATGAATCTCTTGAAAATTT
This sequence comes from Yponomeuta plumbellus, assembly GCA_947310845.1. Classification (NCBI taxonomy): domain Eukaryota; kingdom Metazoa; phylum Arthropoda; class Insecta; order Lepidoptera; family Yponomeutidae; genus Yponomeuta; species Yponomeuta plumbellus. The sequence goes on from OX371203.1 coordinate 4,586,152, forward strand.
CGAGCTGAGGGTATGAGTCTGCCCGGGAAAGCATTTATGTATGCAGTCCGAGCGACTGTTGTGCGACCATGTGACATGCCATAATAATAATGCATGTCGGCTATTTCTCGAGGTGAGAACTCTGTCAATCGCGGCATTTCGTCAACACTTAACAGCAGAACAGGAACAGTCCAAACGTAACGAACAGTAGAAAACGTAACAGTCAACAATGTAACAAAAACTTAATAACAAATCAACGAGAACACAATGCGAGAACGAGAACAGTAGTAGCAGCGGCGAGAATATCGGAGCGACTGTGTAAGTCCTGTTTCGAACCCCCTGCCTCCCCTCCCCTCGCCTTCCCTCTACCTGAGTGTAGAACAAAAGGACTGCGACTGCCGAAGGGCACAGAGTAGGAAGGAAACAATGGAAAAAACGGTCTCTACCTGCACGGTAACACGATTAGGCTCCACTTTAAAAGTTCGTAGATAGCGTGTTTTTTTAGTTAGAACATTGTTTTTTTTTTATTTGGAAGCTAAAATGGTAAAGAATAAAAGTAAGCTATAAAATTACATAGTTATAGGGCACATTTTTTTAGTAATTTGAAGTTTTTTAAAATAAACGTCTAAAAAAATCATTTTTTTCATAAAAATACATTTTTTTACCCAAGATAGTTACTTTTTTGCGGAATATTTATTATTTCATGGTCATCGCCAGGTATTAGGCATACTGTTTTTTTTTATTTCAAAGAAATAGACCCATTATTTTGGAAGAAATCAATACTTTTGTACATAGAGTCCTTAATGAAACATGAAAATCTTAAAATACCAATAAATCCTACAATCATTTTTTATAATTTTTTTTTATATTTTTCTAGTCAATGATTCATGGTCTAGTTTCATCCCCTTTCGGGATTGCACTTTATCCAGGGCCACACTGTATTATGATAGGGTAGGTTAGTAAACACATTTTACTATTCTAGAAATCACTTACTTGAATGTGTCTCAAGAGTATGATCAGGTTCCGTTATGTTAAATATAAATACTAATTTAATGTGTACTGCTTAAGAAAGTTCTAATTCCAAAGTTATGAATTGTGTTTCTAATTTCTACTCTATACGTGACCCCACAGACGGTCACATGTCGGATGCCATCACAAAAAAAACATAAAAATTAGTACATCATACAGCCAAGGTTGGAATACTCTTTGTCAGTTTTTTCACTTATTAAGCTCATAGCCCCGGCCCCCTGAGTGATCTTAAACGATCTTGAAGGTTAAGCAACATAGGGCGTTCAGTGCATGGATGGGTGACCGTTCTAAAACTAACGCTAGCGGCATTTTTCCGAGCGGTTCCGTGCTTCGCGAGGCACGTTAAACAGTTGGTGCCTGATGCCATCCATAGATGGCAGTTGTTAAGCAAAGTCGGAGGCCTTAGGGCAGCTTGAAAACTTCTGACACTACCACCAGCCAATAGTTTTACAAGCCTCCACCATTCCCGGACTTGGCCCCGTGGTGGGGTATAGCCTACACCATTCTCAGGGAAGAGACCCGTGCCTCTCGGTGGGGACATAATGGGTTGATGATGATGATTTATTAAATTCGCTTGTTTCCCCGCAGGATGATGATGCAAGGCATGCGGCCACTGTTCCCCGCGTCGAGCTTGCCCACCTCCACGCCTAGCAAGCCCACTTTCCCCGCGTACAGGTAATTTACCTTGCCATCTACCTTTAACCTTTAACCAGTTGTTATTGTTATATCAAAATTTACCTACTAGCGACATCTATGTTGTTAAAGGCGTATTAAAAAAATCTGTCCCGTATGAAGGTATAAATAAATAAAGTCACTCTACTCTGCACCATATGACCGACATGTTTACTTTAGGTTATGGGCCCAGCACGCTTCCAAAGTTTGTTTTGCACTAACGTGTAACCTCACAGGCGTCGTATGTTATGCTCGTTAGGGTTAGTGTTAGTGTTGAATAATATGTCAAATAATTTAAAATGTAAATGTAAACTGCCACAAAATAGGATCTCATGTCAATTCGGTAATTGACACGACCAACGATAAATCATTTGATATGCTCAATTAAAACAAAAATTACAAAATACTTCGGAAAATGTATCTCTTAAAAGAATAAAGAACATCTATCTATCTCTTTTAGGCCATTACTAGTTATTACATGTTTTAAATATACGAAACATAAAAAGAGTGCTCTGAAATATGACGTCATATTTCAATATTTTCATACAAAATTCCGTTTTAAAAGTAGCTTATTAGACATTTTGTCAACTACCCAACTACTCTTAAAGTAATTATAAAAACTGATTGATATAATTTATAATTTTATTGTTTGGAATGCATTAACATTCCAATTTAAATATCAACACAATTTTGAATCAGCCAAATGCAATTTATGACAAAATTGAACTTTGAAAGTAGCCTGTGAGGCGTCACATCCCTTATAGTGTTATAAATTCGTCATGTCACCAGTTAAAGGCTAACTATGCGTGACCGTAACAGCATTATCTAAATGTTTACTTACTTTATCATTATGACCTTGAAAAAATCAATTAAAAGCCATTGTTATGGTGAGCCGATGGTTCCACCAACAAATTTACAGGTTAATCGCGATTGTGGAATCTCCTCCGTATACTATTTTAATCAGCGTTTTTGGATTGTTTCAAGGAATAGATTTAGTAAATAAGTTGGTAAGGTTTTTGAAACAACGAGGTCTTTTGATGCGTTTTGTTGCAGTCATTCTAAGAAAGAACGCTTTGCTACCTAAAAATCATGTCACCAACAAATCTGCAGTATAAATAGTTTGTAGCAGGGGAAAAATGCAAATACAGCTTATTTAAACTTCACTCATCCTCAGATTGTTTTAGACGATTGTGTTTAATAAGCAAGATCATTTGACTTAAATTTTTCTTCTTTTATTTATTCCATTCAACCTTGATTCAGAAACCTTGATACGGTCGGCCAATTACCTTGCAATAAGTAGCAGTAAATTGTAACACACTGATCAAAGGAAATATTGATTAGGTTCGACCAAACAATCTAGTGAGCGGTGGTAGTGTACCGCAGTAAGCGTGGCGCAAGTGCGCGAGGTCGCAGGTGCGAATCCCGGCGTGTACCGATGAAATACATGTTATTTTGCGATTTCGCTAATGGTGATTAAAATCTTACAATAGGCTATTTGAAAGTGTTTAAAAAAACAGTATTATTTTACGTCCTCGTATTAACCATGAGTCTTAAAACCGATTTAAGACATTTTAGCTAAAAAACAAATATTATTTGTAAAACACAAGATAAAATTTGATAATCATCTACAGCCATTGTTTTGTCACAATATGTAATTATGTAATTTAGTGGACGAATACGGGCTCGTAAATGGATAGTTTAATTATTTATACCTACGGTTTTTTACACTTTATAGTATTTTCAGAATAACTGTTCTCTTATAAAATTTAATTTCTAAAATAACTTTTTGAGTAACCTTTATGGTTGTTAATTATCGACGAGCTTCGAAGTTAAGGACGCCTCAGCGTATCCACTTTGTACCAACGTACCTTACGTATTAGATTGAAGATAGTTTTGAGAAAATATGATCAGTGTGGACTTTCCTATCGTTGCTTATCGTAGCAACGGATACCATTGTACATTGACGCTCAACAACAAGAAACCGAACGTAACGTAACTAACGTTCTTTATGTTGAAATTAGTTTTTTACTTCTGCTTTGAAGGTCCAAAATAGACAACCATCCAAATCAATTTTGCTGTCCCTACGATACTGCTTTACATTATTATTACTTACATTAATTTGGTTATGTTCATGCAATGTATTGCACACTTGAATACTACACTTTATGAACAGTGACCTTAATTTTTTGTAAGGCAGCCGGTTGATCCATGTCATGGGGATAAACTATTTTGGACCCGGGGCAGGAGACCCGTCCTACCGTCCACGGTAGGAGACGGGTCTCCTACTACCTACATAATTAACATGCTAATCGTTGTACTATTTTATAGTGCATTGTGTACTAGAGAAAATATAATGTACAATAATCTGAGAATAAGGCCGTAAGCTGATAAATATACGAAATTATTGTGAGTTCGGTGTCGGTAAGCTCACTACTCATCTGACTTCAAAAATTCTTTCACGAACTTTAGAACGGTTCTCCTGGTTGGGCATAGGCTACAGGCTAATCCTCAGCCGCGGGCAATGCACATTGTTTTTATCACAAACCTGTTATTTAAGTCATATTATGTATTTTATTTTGTGCAATAAAGTGTAACAACAACAACAACAACAATGCTCAAGCTATATTTGAACTGTCCACAGCAACGCGACGATAAGTGCCCCGCCGACCACTTCGGCCAGCGGCGACCTTAAGGACAACGGTGAAGTGCGACCGCCGGCCGCCAACGCGTGTCCGCTGGTCACCGCGACCGGGGCTGGCTCCAAGATTGTGCACCCGCCTGAAGACGTCTCGCTTGAGGAAATAAGGTAATGATTACTTTCAAAAATAACATGTATGTACGAGCAGAGGAGGACTGGGTGAGGTTGGACGGTGGTGGAAGAAGAAGACGAAGTTTATATCGTCATTGTTGTTTATATAGAGTACAGAATTACATAGTTATATTGTTTAAAGATATGAGTGTATTTGGCTAGTGGCTCGAGCCGACTCGCGGGCGGTAGCGGTGTGCTGGACAATGCCAAGTCAGCACACGCAGCGATGCACGGTGCTTAGCCCGTTCAATGTATTTTATGCTGTAAGATTTTCTTTTTTTTTTACGTAGCCTCTATTATTGTGTCGCACTGCTGGACAAATGTCTGAAGAATACAGCTCGGATTTTTCTGTCCCGGACCACCTCAGATCACTCTACTGGTCGAGATCGTCTCTACTCTCTACCATCTGTCCTAATCATGCAATAGCTGATGATGAATGATCAAAATCAAATCAAAAATGTTTTGTTGAGCAGAACAAAACTTAACAATATAATATATAAAGTATCTCTGAACCCCAAACCAAATTAATAATCATCAACCATTTGATGCCCACTGCAGCACATAGGCCGCCCTTACAGTTCTTCTGGCTATATTAGTAACTCGGGCTCTCCTGTGGATCTGCTCGTTCCTGATATGATCACGCATGGAAACTCCCTAAAAAAGTATAATTAATAACTGTGTACGGCTTTTTCCAGGGCGCGACAAAGCAAGTACCGTCCGCGGCCGAAGCCCGACGCGCCGCCGCCCGCCCAGCCCTCGCCTGCACCGCCCTTGCTGACTCCCACCACAAGCCAGGCTGAGGTACAGTTTTTTTGTTTTATCTCCATTTTTAGGGTCAATCTTAAAACATTTACACATACAGGCACATACATGGCTTCTGGTTATGTAGCTTGAAAAGAAAAAAAATTGAACCCTTCAAGGATTTTCCTCAGGGAATAGACCCGTGCCCATCGCTGGGGACATAATGGATTGAGAATGATGTTACTCACGTAGTGGAAATCGCCGAGAGAAATCTCGCGCTTTTTCGAACTATATTCTAATATGGCGCGAAGGTTTAGTGCTTTTAAACTCTCAGACCCGTAAGTCTTAGCATATACCGTCGGTCGTTATATTAATGGTACATTTCAAAATAGCTATTCTATTTTGAGTAATTGACGTTTAAAGATTTCAAAAATTGTAGTATGTTACAGTAAAATCATTGTTTCTCCACTGGAATTACAGTCTGTTTTTTCATTCAATGCAAAAAAAAAATATTGTCACGTTGAGTTCTCCCTACAATTCTTAGGCTGTCAATGTCTGAATGTTGCTAGTACGTAAAAACCAAATAACGCCATTTTACTTCCAAGTTAAATTGTGTATGCTACGCAGGTGTTTTTTTTTTAGACTTTGCTCTTACGAGTAATTCAATTTTAATGTCTTTGATGTGATAAGGATTTTGGTCACATGAGTCTTCTATTCACGGTAAAAAAATCTACCGAGTTAACCTGTAGCTTTTATAGTGGTAACACCGCGTCATTTTTTTTTTGCATAGAAAAACGGATAGATAGTCTTTTAGTGACAGATAAAAAAAAACATTTGCTTTGTATCGTTAGTGATTCGGAATTATCTTCAAAATTTTCACCGCTCTGCATACTTAACTCAAAAATCGTCTTTTTGGAAATGTTCCGCTAATGATTCCGACCGACGATACTACAAAAGTCTGAAAATATAAAAAGAATAGGTCTCCTAGTATGGGTATGTTCCCTTATTAACGGCCTGGCCACGGGACAATTCGCCCGCGCGAAAAATCGCGCGTTGTTGAGTTTGTTTCAATCGCGGCTGCGACTAGCGACCGAAACGAACTCATAGAAATGTACGTAGCAAGCCGCGCGGTAAGACGCCTCGCCGTTCGCGCCGCGCGATTTTCCGCCCGGGCGAATACGGTATTTGACACTATCAACAATAAATTATTTGAGATGCTCGATTAAAACCAAAATTACAAAATGATTCGGAAAATGTATTTCTTTTAATCATTTACTAGTTATTACAATTTTTAAATAGATTAAACATAAAAAGAGTGCTCTGAAATGTGACGTCACAAGCAAGTATGTTCATACAAAATTCCGTTTTAAAAGTAACTCATTTGACATCCTGTCAAATACCCAATTGTCCCGTGGCCAGGCCGTAACATGTTTCGTTCTCCCAGCAAGTGGCAGCGCACATGAATGCGGCGGTGGCGGCGGCGCGGCACCAGCAGGCGGCGGCGGCGGCGGCCATGCGGCGGCCCGTCATGCAGCCCGTTATGGGCATGCTGCCGCAGCCCGTGCGCGTCGGCGTGCCCGTCTCCATGCCGCCCGTCGTTGGCATGCTGCCCGTCATGCCCCAGTTCAACCTCATGCGCCCACTTCAGCCCGGTCAGTATACATCGCGGTAGAGCCGGGGAGTCGTGGGGCCGTGAATACTGGAGGGGTGTACTTAGGGCCGATGGCTGAATTGAGAAATTCGCTAAGTAATTACCTAACTGTAGTGCTCTCATCAAATTTCTTTACAAAAGAGCGTGACGGAATGTTACTTAAGTTAGGGAAATTCTCAAGTCAGAAATCGGGCGTCAGTCTCTTAGTAGTCCGTCAATGGATAGTGTTACACTGATCGTTTTGCAAATTAATAGGACAAAATTGCGAATGCGCTTACTCCCGCGGCTCTACGATGACTTTTTTGTATCGTAGAGCCGCGGGAGTAAGCGCATTCGACGCAGATTTTTTTTTTAAGTAAGATGGCATTCAAAAGTAATTTTGGGCCAAAATGTCGCTTATGCCCTATTACCTTTTAACCGTCGACATTTTCGTGCCCAACATGCCCCAGCTTGAGCCCAGTCAGTATAGATTGCGGTAGGGCCGGGGAGTTATGGGGGTGTTTCGATTATCCATGAATAGTGGGGTGTTCTTTCTTGGTAGTCCGTCAATGGATAGTGTAAAACTGACCGTTTTGCAAATTAATGTGATGAATTGTTATGTCCTAAGGCAGTGGCTGACATTGCACATTAACATTGAACCAACAGAATGTAGATTCTTTATGTTGAAATATTTTTTTGTGCCCGACATGCCACAGCTTGAGCCCGGTCACTACACACTGTGGTAAGGGCGGTATGGGGGCAGTCTACAAATGGAGCTTTACAACTGAATGTGGCTTGTGGTTATATCGTGTGAATTCGGCCCGAAGGCAGCAACTAATATTTACATTGGCTGAATATAAATACATCAATGTAAAATTTAAAAGTTAAAGTTTGAAATAAGTACTAATTCAAATAATTATAAATATAGACCAATAGCCAATACTCAGACATTAACAACAAAAAACAGAAAGTAGATTCTTTATGTTGAAATCAATTTCGGATATCTATAGATTTCATGTTTGGAATAAGAACTAGTTAAAAACTTGACATTGAACTATGCCACGGTTATTTGTAAAGGTTTATCTGTCCACGGTTTAAACAAAGGGCAATAGGCAATACATACTCAGATTTGACAGTGTAGACTTAAGTTTTATTGCAATAAGTAATTTTGCCTAAGACAATGTAGGTATTATTAAAATAATGCAAACCCTGAAAACCATATCTCCAGTACCAATAAGTTCATAAACAATTCTTATATGACAAATTATCAATTCTTAATTTTCATAGAAATAAAGTTTCAAGATATCAAAATGGGTCCATTATAGAGAGAACACCCATTGATACCTAGTACTAGAATGATTGACAACCATTCTACATACAGACACTTCACATGTGTAGCATATAATGTGAAAATGTCCATATAAATAATCTCCATAAATTGTTGAACCCTGAAATTTTAGTTTTACTAAATGATCAAATAAGAATATTCTTTATTGCAAACAAGAAACAAATAAAAATTACAGTTAAAAAATTAATATGGACGACATATTGAATTTACATTCTGGTTTAGTTTGGAGTACCTATTATAAATATTATAGTTAAAATGTGTGCCACAAGAGTTACTTCATAATTAATATTTAATACTATAGGGACCATCGAATCCACGGAAGAATATGTTTTCATACTTCAATATCGAATTTCCACAGTGAATTTAAAAAGTAAGTTCAACTGAACAGGGTTAGTTTCCCTAGCAACATGTACTGTGAAATATTATAGCCGTTTACGGAATATCTTTCGAAATTAGTTTTCAACGGTCTAATCGATTCATGTAATGGCTTAATGAATAACTATAAAATTGTTGACTTACATGGACCTGGAATATCACTAGATTATATTAGAGTAAGCAAGTTGGGACTTTGGGAAAGAAAAAAATCCTGTAAGAAAATACCTGTAGGTAATAAATATTTCAATATGAGTGTTTTGTATCTCTTTTCTATCTAGTTGTTACCTAATGTTATGAAAATAGCGATGTTCGTTAAACATTAGACTAAACTTGACATTTGAATAAATAGGTATATATTTTAGGTAAATATTTTAGAGGTCTTTCGACACTTCTTTTGTCAAATGTTTGATATAAATAGCACTGATGATCGTTTACGCGAGTATAACCAGTGGTCATTTTTCAGGGCGTTGAGGGATGTTCAAAGTCAAACCAGGCAACATTAATAAATAAAATTATACTTGCATTCTTTTTGCATACTAACCTGATTAGCTACAGCGTAAAATACCAATCAGCGCTATCAGTTTCCATTACAGAAAACTTTCCAAATAGTAATAAGTTATAAATTAATATCATTCATACTTTTTTTTATTTTAGTCCACGAGAACTCTTCATAACTAACTAACCCCCTAGACGTATCCCCAAAAATACAACATTCCACCTAGTAAAACTAAGCAAAGCAACAATCACTTTCATTCCACCCAACTGACACGCCGACGAGCCGTCGACACCTCAACTACTGTTTGGATGGTCACAGCGTCGGCTCAACCAAACGCATAACCAAAATAGCTCAGCCCTCAAAGTATGTAGATAGCTATTATCAAAATTGTAACACTTCTGTTAAATTTGTGGATGCCATAGTTCATAATGGCGAGATGGCGCTCGCTCCACTCCCAGTTCTCGATGAGTGACCTCTGCTTCATATATTCTGGACACCTATTCTTTAAGTAATAAAAGGCCATATACACGAAGCTCTTCGCTAGTACAGCTCATCTATAGGCATTACTGAATAGAAAGAATCCAATGCTGGATTTTGTGGAATAAGAGTATTCAACAAAATCCAGCATCTACCTACTCTTCCTTTTGTACAGCCCCTTACGCGCACCGTATATCTGTCAAATTACAAGTATAAAATTTCACAGATAGACGATTGGAATCGCTCAGAATTTGGTGCACATAGTTAGGCCCCTGTTCTTTTAGTGTTGATCGCGCCATGTAACTTGAGAGATAATTGAACAGCTATAATAAGTAATACCTACCCAATTCGTATTAGCAAAGTGCCTCGTGTTAGCTTGAGCGCCACATTTGGAAGTCGTCACATGTTGCCAGTTTTACGGAGGCTATGTCTAGTCTCCGATAGAGAATAGGTGTCCCGCTCGGAGTCCGTATGGCGCGGACCTCCCCCGACTAACACGGGCCCTATCGCCATCCCCATCCACCCAGCTCTAACCCGTTAGACTACCTTCACCCTGTGCCGAGAGTAAATCTTACTTTTGATGTGCCATCCGCACTGTCGGAGGAACGGAATGAAAACGAGCGGTAATTTTATTCACATTCCTTAATGGATTTGCTTAATGTAGTAGCTCTCTTATATTACTGTCTCGATTTTCTAATGTAGTGTCATATTAATTGAACAATGTGACTTTTGTCGGTTTATGGGTGGGTACACTAATATTATATTTACGTACAGTAGTTTGTCGCTTTACAATGTGCATGAACCAGAAGAGTTAATAGTCGTTGGCTGAGTTGGACAATCTACGAGCGAACGTCTCGGATCACACGGACACATGCATGACATTACGGATACGATATTCATATCGCCGAGTAATATTTGGAAGTGTGATTTTTCATGTGAATTATAATTTATACCTACCTACCTGTGTTCCTTCGCTTATACTGCACCGTAAACGATGAGTCGCCACACTGGAGTGCATACGTGCGAGCGGGCGCGTGACGTCACGCCTCGCCGCGACCGTGTGACGTCACGCCTCGCCGCGACCGTGTGACGTCACGCCTCGCCGCGACCGTGTGACGTCACGCCTCGCCGCGACCGTGTGAGGCGCATGGATGCACAGTGTCGCGGGCAGGTCGGGTGACAGGCGATTGTGATGCAGTCACAACGGCACCGCCGTGTGTTGGACCGACGGTCCCCTGTCGCTCTCACGGGCGCGCCTCGCTCGCCGCCGGCGCTAATCTCGCTCTCTGTCGCAGGTATGCTGCTGCCCGGCGGGATGGGAGGGATGGGAGGGATGGGCGGGATGGGAGGCATGGGCGGCATGGGAGGCATGGGAGGAATGATGCCCATGAGCGCTATGTTCCCCGGAGGGCTGCAGATGATGCAGCCACGCTACCGATAGTGCCCGCGGTAGGTCCCGCGCCCGCCACCGTCTTCGCGCGCGAAGCACTCGCTAAACCGTTACACTTCATTGTTGACAGAGGCCGGCGCGTCCGCACTTACGCCGGCCTCGTTGTCTCGGTCGCCGAGCGAAGGTAGGCCCGCATTCCGCTCGATTATAACGTTTGCCATTTATTATACCATCTATATTGCGCCGGGCGTTGGGGAAAGGCCCTGCCGCGCTTCGCTAGGGGGTTTTCGTTTGGCGCCGACGCGAATTGCTCTCGCAGTGCGGGCAGCAATGCAATCGCGACGGAGAATGAAGTCGATTCATACGTTTGATGCAGTAGGTGTCCGACGTATGGAGGAGCTAATAGTTTCTTCGCGATTCCGTTGTTGGTCACACGGTGAATGATATTTGCGTTGGTGATGAATGACACCTTAGAAGTAAGACCAGGGGCTTTCCGTAAAGTCCTGTACTCGTCCGCTTGAACGGTTGTCTCGCATTAAATAGCGGTGACGGGATACTAACGCGACCAGGTAAGGGCCTCTTTGTCTACCCGTTACGTGCACACCGACGTGCCACGTCGCTCGGTTCAGGACTTTCACTTCCATAATAATATATGTGGACTAGTAAATAGAGTTGTAGTGTTAATTAACGTTAGGGATAAATGCGTGTTGAGTCGTTATTCCATTGAGTCTCGGATGTGATAGGTTTGAGTTGACTATGTCGGACCGACAAGGTACAGTGATGTCAGTATGCGAGCGCGGGACAGGTGAACCAAATCGCCCGGCGCGCCGCCAATTCTCGACCCGGGGCCTTATTAGCTAACCGTAAATGCATTGACGTATCTAGGTTTATTTTCCAGGGGGGCCTGGCCCCTGTAAAGCAATGGCCTGCCACACCGAATCCCAATGCAGGTATGCCGTAACCCAACATCCTGTCGTGGGCATGACTTTTCTGGCAGCCCCTCTTCTAAGCCATATAGCGGTATTTTAATGTTTTTTACATTGATGCTTCACCAAATGGTTTGTGAAGGTCCTGCAGGTGTAAGTTATGTATGTATGTGATGCTTCAAAGACGTGCGCTTGTTCGAGCTGATTTGAAGAGGCGTAAAAATGCACCCATCTGTCAAGACTTCCGACAGGCTTTGGCGTAGATATGTGGAGGGATGCGGTTGGGCCGCGCTCCCTCTAAAATATTCTGAACCTTGCCCACTCCCAAATGGTCTGGGCCCACCCCTGGCTGTTGAATTACTGCATACATTCATTGGGGTGCCCCTCACAAAAAGGACCCTCGATACGAAACTCTCTACTTGAAGGCCAGGTCTCGGCCAGAGTCGAGGCTTGGCGAACCGTGGCTGGGCCGGCGATTCCCTGCGTCGCAGGCGACGTCCGTCACAACGGAGGGCGGCCGACGCAGCTTGATAGATCCTCGACTATATTCATCGTCGGAAATGAAAATATAGACTCGTGCATTCGAGCTCTTTGGTCATTTCAGACGATGGGTCGCGTCAGGAACGCCGCTGCGCACGGTCGTTTAATGTTGTTGGATTGGCGGCCCCCTGTCCCCTAGAATAAGTTACTACCCTCTCACGCTCTCACCTAAATAGAAAGTACCAGGCAACAGTTTTTTTCAGTTATAAAATTAGTGATACCGATCATAAATCTTTGTTTTTTTCTTAAGAATTGGTAATTATGAAATGTGAGTAAAAGTTATTCAGAATTTAATGATTGATTGTTATTTGCCTTGACGATTTCTCTTCTAAGCATTTCCAAGAAGTTGTGATGTTTGCCTACTCTTGTAGTGTTTTGACTATTTTACTCAATAAATGCGCTGGACTTAAAATGAAGTTTTTAATTATCTTCCTTAATTAGGACCTGGGTGAACAAAAAAGTAGTGTGCTGTTGGTATATTGCGAATAAATCCATTTATTTAACCCAATAAAAATGCAATATTCATATCATAACAGATGCTATCGATAAACAAAAACGATTAATTGTTTACAACAAATTGTTAGGTACATACTTAGCACTAATTATGGCAACATTAACTATATAGGGGATCCAGTCCCAATGCTATCGCCTGTCGCACACTGCAGCCGTGAACTAGAAAATTATAATAATCACGTTCTGTCTGCGATATTCTATTTCACTGAAGTCTTCGCTACATGGCTATCGTATCACGTCGGCACAAAAATCGAGAAGGTTTCAATTTAGGAACTGTAATTTTATAAATGGGTTTTTTCACTGCCTTAGTAACTGTTGTGCTTTGGTGCAAATTAACGGTTTACTATGTTAATAGTATGTACATTGCAAAGTCGATAAACCCACAGATAAAGGTTGAAAAACCACGCAAGTAGATAGTTTAAAAAAAAACGCGGTTCGCGGCGACACAGTGTGCTAAAGGCCAGTAACTGGTTTTAATTATACATATTGTATATTCATATTGACATTATTACGTGTTAAATACTTCAATACAATACTTGGTCTGAGAAAACCATTTACATAAGTATCAAAAAAATCGATTTTGAGCTCTCCTACTATCATAATTACAAACCAAAAAAAATAATAGTATCTGTATCGTTTATCCACTAAAGATACAAAGTACTTTTTTACATAAAACTAGTATAAAATACGTAGCTACCTAAGAATAAACAAGACAATGTCACGATATGTACCGAGTAGTTCGACTATTTGCAATAATTCATAGCAATAAGTATCGGCTACAGAGCGAAAGCTACTGAAATTATAATCACAACCCTCAGCTAAACAATTGAATTGTTGAACACACCCTTATTATTGGCACATACCTCTAACGCTACGATTACAACGAGAAAGCAAATCCTGCAAAAGGTCGTTCTTGTAGTTGCATTCTTTGAGATCGGTCTTATTTCTAAAACAATTGTCAGGGGCAGTTTATAGTCCGTGAGAAAGGTAAAGAATTAACTACAGATTAATAAAACTGCCTCTGAGTAGCGTTTTAAAACAATCTTGTTTTTAGAAATAACAGTAACAGTCTTGGGTACTTATAACAACACGATTCGTTAAAACAGTCCATAAATGCTGATCCAAATAGTATGTGATGGAGATTTTACAGGGAAATCACGCAGCCATACCACAGATTAAACAAACCGCCTCTGAGAAGCGTTTTGGAACAATCGTGTTTTAATAAATAATACTTAACACAGTAGATGTTCTCGTTACCTTTGCTGTAATTGCGAGAATGACTGGTTGCCTGTAGCGCCTGGCTGTGAGAGTATTCAATAATTGCTATTTAATTGCTTGTATTAGAGACAGCAAATATACGGAAAAGTAATAAAACTAGACTGCGCTAAACGCAAGACGTTGTTAATACGTTTTATCAGGCGCCTATTTGTTGATTCAATTTGTTGTAATGAATGACAATTTTTTTGTCAATGTATTTAGAAGATAAGACTATTTAGCGTAAAACAAGCAAATTGATAGCATTATATTAGGCAGGTTAAGAAAGCTATTGAAACCTCAGATAGACTGGTAAAAAATATTTACTCCAAAAAACGTATTATACCTAGATAGCATTTTTTACGATAGATAACAAATACAAGCAATTCGATAGCAATTCTTGAATAAACTATTACAGCTAGGCGCTATAGGCAACCAGTCATTCACACGATTGCGTTTAGCTCGGCCTTTTCTTCGGCATCTGCCTGCTCGTTATAAACTCCGCTATATAAGCATATCCAAGTACAATGAATGAATGAGACTGGCAATGAGCGAAGATGTATTAGTTAATTTATACTATACAACGTATTCCCTAGTTTTAATTATACCTAAAGGGCACCCGAGTTGAACTAAACTAGAATAACCATAGAATAGGTACACATTCGTTCCAAATGGTGTCTCGACTATCTAAGCCTAAATACATCCACCGACTTCGCCTCCAGCAGGTAACCGATTTATGAAGACAAGACGTGAACGACCTTATCTATTTCTTGTTGAAATTGCAACCGATGTAGACAAATTCTGTCACGTCTTGACACAATGTTTTTTTTTAGTTGTAGGTACTTAAATTTCGATTTCTTTGTGAAGACTGATCTATTGTGAAATAAATTAAGGTTATTAGAATAAATCATTCCCGTCTGCCGGACAATTATATCCCAATAACCACCCCTGATTAAATAGGTGGCAGCTGACATAACTTATCCCGATATTTCTCACCTCTCCCTCCAGTAGTTAGGTGATTGATGGGAATGTTTAAATTCGTAAAACCACCCAGTAAATTGTATAGGCTTTTTGTATTTCTTGGGTTTTTTATTGTATCAACGACCTTGTTGATAGACTAGGGTGAGGCAGATGGAAATAACCGTCCTCCAAGTTTCATGTGTCAAATCGAAACACCTTGGAACCTCGAACACATAAGGCCTTATTGAGCTACCCCAAATGGTCAGGCGAAGGCGTGACGTTTCTCCAATCCAACGTCGTGGGTGACACTGACCTCACAAGGTCCGGACATGGGGTATTGGCTCGAGTCATGCTCTCGAACCTTTCTCGCATAGCAGCCACATGGCCTGCTATAGCCACGACCTCCCTTTTGTCACTGTCTGGAGTTTCTTCAGTAGCTTTATCAGGACCTTCTAAATCTGAGAGTAAAGAGACTTCAGAAGACGCAGTGTAATACATTTCGCTAGCAGGTTCAAACTGGGCCGCGGCTGGCTCAGTGTCAGTCTCGACGTCCTCTACTTGACCAGGAAGGGATAGTTGCGACACGGAATCACTCCACCTCTCTGCACTGTACGATTCTACCTTTTGCATGGAGTTTGTTTCGCTGTAGGACTCAACCTTTTGCATGGAACTGGCGTCGCTCCACCGTTCTGAACTGTATGAATCTACTTTTTGAATGGGAACAAACTCATTCGCGGATGGTTGCACTCTTTGCGCCCCATCGGAAGATTCAACTTTACGTATAGGAGCTTCATTGCACTTTACTGGGGAATCTCCCAATTGCGTTGCGGTGGACAAGTTTTCAGAGCTGTATGTCTCTACTGTCTGCACCGATATTTCTTCGGGATTCACTAGCTCCACCTGTCGACACTCGACGTACGTTGTAGTTTCAGCGATCCGACAATGAATCGAAGCGACAACAACTTCAGACTCGCCCTCCGGCTCGGGAACTTCGTTGTCGTAGCTCGATGTCTTCATGTCGTCGCATAGCCTGTTTATTGCCTCGACCACGTCCCGTAGGTCGCTGACGTCACCGTCGGGCATGGTGAGGTCTTCGATGGGCAGTACTTTTTCGTGTGGTTTTTCCGAGGCTGGGTTGGCGATGTGGCTGGCCGGGCCTAGTAAGGCGTGGGCCACGGATAGGAGGGCATGGGCGGGGTGCCCGTCGGGTAGAAGGCGCGGCGTGGATGCTTGGTGGGCGGGCGGTGCCCGCCGCAAAGGCTAGCACGCGCTGGACGTGCCCGACCAGCCCTCCAGAGGGACGCTGAGCGGAGGCTTCGGCGCCTGCGCTTTGCTCACTGCACCGCGGGAGAAAAAGTCTGGCATTAGTGAAAACGAACTTTGCGGTACGTACAAAATTATGATTTTTATCGTGTATTTACATTTTCTGGTTCAGTCATTCTGTTATTTGTTTCAAGTCATAAAGTAACTAAACTAGCCGTCGCCTTAGTGGTGAAGAGAGCTATGCCACACTTGACCAAATTTGAGTTATGAACACCAACCGACTCTGCGTTAAATGGAGATTGTATTGGTGAAGAGATTTCTAAGTGATAGCTAAACTAGCAGTTCATTTTTCATTCAGATGTGAAAATTAAATGGAAAGAGGAAGTGGAAAATCCAGTGATAATCTTTTTAATTGCCTCTGTCTCGGAACCACTCAAGTGTGGCATAGCTCTCTTCACCACTAAGGCAACGCTGGCATTTAAACTTATGTTGCAAAGTGTTTTCATGCTTAGCCGATTGAAGTATTGTCTTGCTACGGAACGACATGCAGAGGGATGCAATGCTACGGTAATGAGTTCGAGAACATGCGTGGTTAGTGTTGTATGGTGATGGAGAGCTAGTTAAATAAGGAGACAACATAACTTACCCTTACATCATGCTACTTGGAGACGATGCACATAATGCCAACATTTAATGCGACAACAATTTACTAATGCCTCTCTGAAGATACCTGAGTGATCTTATTAATGTTAAAATAAAAATAAATACTTAGGCAATTAACTAGTAAATAAGTTTGTAGGTAGGTAGGCTAGTAAGCTTTTTTGGTGTTAAAAACTCAATAGGTACTTAAAATCAAAATATATTAAATTGCAAGCTAACAAATTAATTTGAAAAGTTTCACGAATCACAAATAAGCTGCAGCAACAACACAAGGTAATGAAAAATACTACGACAAACTTCATCGATAATAGCTTTTTTATTATTAAAAATATTAATAATAATGATAATTGTGTACATTTATCTTAATAAGCATCGTACTACATCACTATCACAACTTGTCCCTTTATATTTCGTTAAAAAAGTAGATGAAGTTCACTTGGAAAAAATAAATATGTATTGTTTTTATATTGCCTACCTTTTGCATTTATATAATTATGTAGTCTTTTTAAAAGTGTAGAGTCTATAAACTCAACTTTGTGACAATAATAATTATTTTTTTCAAGTGTAAATCATCGCTTGTAACAAAAATTTGAAATCAAATGTACAAAAGCTGTCAAAGACAACGACGTACATAACATACATATTATTATACAGTGTGGCCCTGGATAAAGTGCAATCCCGAAAGGGGATGAAACTAGACCATGAATCATTGACTAGAAAAATATTAAAAAAAATTATAAAAAAATATTGTAGGATTTATTGGTATTTTAAGATTTTCATGTTTCATTAAGGACTCTATGTACAAAAGTATTGATTCCTTCCAAAATAATGGGTCTATTTCTTTGAAATAAAAAAAAACAGTATGCCTAATACCTGGCGATGACCATGAAATAATAAATAGTCCGCAAAAAAGTAACTATCTTGGGTAAAAAAATGTATTTTTATGAAAATAATGATTTTTTTAGACGTTTATTTTAAAAAACTTCAAATTACTAAAAAAATGTGCCCTATAACTATGTAATTTTATAGCTTACTTTTATTCTTTACCATTTTAGCTTCCAAATAAAAAAAAAACAATGTTCTAAATAAAAAAACACGCTATCTACGAACTTTTAAAGTGGAGCCTAATCGTGTTACCGTGCAGGTAGAGACCGTTTTTTCCATTGTTTCCGTCCTACTCTGTGCCCTTCGGCAGTCGCAGTCCTTTTGTTCTACACTCAGGTAGAGAGAAGGCGAGGGGAGGGGAGGCAGGGGGTTCGAAACAGGACTTACACAGTCGCTCCGATATTCTCGCCGCTGCTACTACTGTTCTCGGTCTCGCATTGTGTTCTCGTTGATTTGTTATTAAGTTTTTGTTACATTGTTGACTGTTACGTTTTCTACTGTTCGTTACGTTTGGACTGTTCCTGTTCTGCTGTTAAGTGTTGACGAAATGCCGCGATTGACAGAGTTCTCACCTCGAGAAATAGCCGACATGCAATATTATTATGGCATGTCACATGGTCGCACAACAGTCGCTCGGACTGCATACATAAATGCTTTCCCGGGCAGACTCATACCCTCAGCTCGAAATTTTCAAGAGATTCATAGGAGGCTCTCCAACATTGGACTTGGTTTGGCACGAGATCGCCGTGAGCATCCAGCTGTCGTTATTGACAATGCGATAGAAGAGGCCATTTTAAACGATCTGTTTGCTGACCCTACAACAAGCATAAGACGATTAGCGTTGCGTCATGGCATATCGAAGACGTCTGTCTGGCGAATTTTGAAAAAGGAGGGATTGCATCCTTTCCATTACCAACGAGTACAACATTTACACGAAAATGTAGATAATCGTCCAAGATGCGTAATGTCGACGTGGATTCTAAGAAAAATTAGAGCTGACCCAAATTTTCCCAAACGCATTTTTTGGATGGACGAAGCGACATTTACCCGAGACGGCATTACAAACTGCAGAAATTTGCACCAGTGGTCTCACGAAAATCCACGATTGAAGCGGGCATCTACTTTTCAAGTAAAATTTTCAATAAACGTATGGGCATCGACGACATTTTAATTGGTCCAGTCATTTTACCCAGAACCCTAAATGCTGAACGTTTTTTAGAATTACTACAAAAATTACCCATGTTGATGGAAGATGTTCCCCTGGCTACGAGACGGCGTGGGCGTATGTATCTCCAAATGGATGGATGTCCTGCACATTATGGGCGGGAGGTGCGGCGATTTTTGAACGAAAATTACCCGAACCGGTGGATTGGCCGAGGAGGGCCAGTAGGCTGGCCAGCGCGTTCACCTGATCTGACACCCCTAGATTATTTTTTATGGGGTGTCATGAAGCAAAGAGTATACAGCACGCCAATAAATACCGAGGCACAGTTGCACGACCGAATAATTCAGTGCGCAAATGACATTAAAAATGATCCAGGAATGATTCGCAGAGCCACTAACCAAATTAATATTCGTGCAGTAATGTGCTTGCAAAATCGAGGAGGCCATTTTGAACATTTAATGCATTAAATAAAAATGCAAAATTGTAAATTACGGATAATTTTATTAATAAAGTTATTGTGATTAAAGTCTGACTTTTATTACCTACTAAAATGTAAATAACTCCTACCTAGCCAATTTTTTAGTTAGAACATTTTTTTTTATTTTATTTGGAAGCTAAAATGGTAAAGAATAAAAGTAAGCTATAAAATTACATAGTTATAGGGCACATTTTTTTAGTAATTTGAAGTTTTTTAAAATAAACGTCTAAAAAAATCATTTTTTTCATAAAAATACATTTTTTTACCCAAGATAGTTACTTTTTTGCGGACTATTTATTATTTCATGGTCATCGCCAGGTATTAGGCATACTGTTTTTTTTTTATTTCAAAGAAATAGACCCATTATTTTGGAAGAAATCAATACTTTTGTACATAGAGTCCTTAATGAAACATGAAAATCTTAAAATACCAATAAATCCTACAATAATTTTTTATAATTTTTTTTTATATTTTTCTAGTCAATGATTCATGGTCTAGTTTCATCCTCTTTCGGGATTGCACTTTATCCAGGGCCACACTGTATACTGCAGCAAAATGGCACCGGATTATAATAAAATCACAACACATAATTAAATGATAATAAAAAAAAACAAATAGTGATACCTATTTTCCACGTATTTTCGAAAATATTCTGTAATGCACTGTAATGAATATGTGGGAATTTTATTAATTAAAGATAATACAGTGGACATTAAATAACTAAGTGACTGATGGATACACTACACTAAAGTCCCTAAATTATTAATTAAAAATGTTACAAAAATTTGGTTTTGAATGACTGAACTTCACTTGAGAATGATTTTGAAGCCAAAATGAATCAAGAAAGTAAAAAATATGTAAATTTGGATTTTTTATGACCCCCCACCAACCCAATGAAAGTTATTAATTTTAGGATGACTGGTTAGTCCTAATGAGATACAATGTACGCTTGACAAATTATAATATTTTATTTAATAACCTTAGTATTTTACTGGCAGTTACAAAATCTTGGTTTGAAATATTCGATGAAAACACTTTGGTCAAGTCTATTGTAAAATTTTGGAATGGTCGTAAATGCAGGATTTTTATGGGAGTCAATAGATAAAAAACTAAAATACCTTTTTTCACATCAATAAAATAATACCCAAGAAAGAATGTACGGATAGTTAAAAAACTATGCGCAATATCAGACTAATCGCGACGCAAGAAACCTTTATTTTAAGAAGTCCCGCGTATAAAAACCTTTTCCCAATACTATCCAGCTTCTATTTATTGCAAAGAGATCTTTCTAAAACAACATTGAACTTTCATATTTTTTTGTGTACCACTAAAGTCAGTTTTTTATTCGATGCAAAAAAAATTACCCGGTATTACCGCTATAAAATATATACTCATGTGTATACCAAAATCCTTATCACATCAAAGACATTCAAATTTAATTACTCATAAGAGCAAAGTCTAAAAAAAAAACACCTACGTAGCACACACAATTTTTACTTGGAAATAAAGTGGGGCTATTGGTTTTTAAGTATTAGCAACACTTGCAATTAGATAAAATATGTCAACGTGACAGTTTTTTTTGCATTGAATTAAAAAACAGACTTCAGGTAGAGTTACATGGAGAAAGCCCCCCCCCCCTTAAGAGGTAAATAGGTACGTAACATAGACATGCAAAGATTTCCGAATAAACATGCTTATTTATCACGCAACCATAATACTTCCGGAATATAAGCTACTTATAATTTGGTTAAAACTAAAAATAAACATAGAATTATCGCACAGCCCGCGACGCACGTTTCTATAGCCTCCTCAGTACATTTTACAGACTAATTTGACAGACAATGGGAATAGAACAGGATTAGGTGCGCGTTTACAGGGGCTGACCTTGAAAGTAACAATTGAAACCCATTTCAAAGTCAGAACTGAGGAGATTATACGAGCGTCATCTCGCTATGTTGCGCTACGCAAAGCAAGATGGCGCTATGTGATAGGAAGACAATACGTTTGCTGTGCATGCAACGGGGTATTATATACTATCAAAATATATGTAAGGGGACACAATTCTATAACCTATATTACATAAACCTTTGTCTACGCTAAGGTAATAATCGGATCACCTACTCGTTTAATATTATGTCAACCAATATACTTTATGACTTGTACCTATTGTCCTTAATTAAACAATTAACAATAAAATATAATAATACTTTTATCTCTACAATTTCTATGCTATATGACTATTCAGAGCATCACTGCCGTGTGCGCTATTGCTCCGTTACTTTTCATCAACATTATAATAAAATCTCTCTAAAATACAGTAATAATAACTATAAAATAACGTCATTTCTAACAGTCCAAAACATTCACAGAATTTACTTATTGCAACTTTTATTCATATCAATTAAGTTATTTAAAAGTTGCATTTAGCTCTATGGAATTGTATATATTCAGTTACTATACAAAGAAAAGCCTCAAAATGTATTCGTTACGTATCGAATCGTTTCCAAATAAATAATTGAATAATCAAATCAAGCTTTTTCCCTTTCCAGAATTGACTGGAAGTACTTAGTTCACCGATGATGCCTTGAAACTGAACAAATCCACATTGGCTGGACGCACACCTTCGCAATGCCTTCCTGAATTTTATTAACTTTCATTCTTATCCCACATGTAACAAGAGACACAAGCTGTATACTATCGACAGTGACAGATTTTGTCCTTCGAATCTGATACCGACTAATAGCTCTTGTTTCATGCGGCATAAGGGCGAGTGTGGATTGAAATCCAGTATAATTCAGATTAGTGTGAGGGCTGCCAACTTATTGTAACGTGTATTGCAATAAGCACTTATCATTATCATTACAAAATACTTGACTTCTATTGCTTGAATGTTCGTTAAATTATAGTATTATGTAGTTGTGAATTTGTTTAATTTCTTTCATTATATTCTTCCCCTCCAAACAAAATAACCCAGCTAGCATTCGGCCAAAGTGACAACCATTTCCCCCTCATTCAAGGATCAATTTCGCATGCTCTCACCCTGAGGCAAAGCAAAAACAAAAAACAGGAAGACTCGCATCGGAACATTGCAGTCCACAATCCCGTCGTAATCACCGTAACAGTAACCATTCTGAACAAAAACTGTCATACATCGTTCTACTCGAAAGCTAATCGTGAGTTGAAAATTTCCTGCGCAATACATTCCAATTTGATGTAGGTACATAGCGTAGCCGAGTATTCCCACTTGTTGATTTCTGGACCAACCGACATTACATCGCACAGTTGTCATATCAGACCATGACGTAGATTCCGATCATGCATTGTAGTATAATGACAACTGCATGAACATGGCGATTTAGTTTCATTGCCGCTTCAAGTCTGCGCGCGCACATAGCCATCTAGACACCTTTTTTTTTTTAATTAGCCAGGTCTGTGTCCCACTGCTGGGCAAAGGCTTCCCCTTTAGACATCTATGGTATGAAAAAACACGTCACCTGACCAGACCGTGTATCAGTCATTGTACTATAATGCACTAACAGAATCGACGCCCAGGAATAGTTCCACATAACAGCGGCGCCACTAAAGTACTCTACAGCACGGAGTTGTCCGATGTAACATACTCCGAGCTGTCAAATACATTTTGACACTTCGGTCAATGACTGAGTGTGGTCAATGACCGACATGACAGAAGGCCGTGCGGCTGGAAGATTAGCCTCAAAACTTACCAGCGACGGTGGCACTGCTGTATCCTTTAGCGATCCTGAGGAACGGGTCGGGGCCGGGGAACCGGGCGACGGGCTGGAAGCGGTCCGCGAAACGGGCCTCCAGGTCAAGCGCGATCTCCGAGTGACGGATGGACGAGCCGCGGACGGGCGGCGCGGGCGCAGGGAGGTCGTCGGCGGACGGGCCGTTTGTACTCTGCGGGTGTGGCGAGGCCGTACTATTAATTAATGTTCGCGCCATCGCGAGGACTCCTTAAGAGTAAGGTTAGACGCTTAGTCTGACATCAGTTCATTCTGAGTGCGTATACTGAGTTTTGTCATTCACTTTCGATAGCGAGAGTGTTTGCGATTTGCATCTCTTTTAATCATTTACTGGTTATTTCAATTTTTAAATAGATGAAACATAAAAAGAGTGATCTGAACTGTGCCGTCATGAGGCAGTATTTTCATACAAAAATCCCACAGAACAAAAAAAAAGAGAAGAAATCGTAAGTGGGCGGTGCCCGCGTGCCTCAAATTAGCAATGTATTGCCTA
The DNA here is from genome assembly GCA_947310845.1 of Yponomeuta plumbellus. Lineage (NCBI taxonomy): Eukaryota > Metazoa > Arthropoda > Insecta > Lepidoptera > Yponomeutidae > Yponomeuta > Yponomeuta plumbellus. Next base: position 4,609,999 of record OX371203.1, read on the forward strand.
AGCGTAGTCTATGACAGTTTTTCTTACCTCAGTTGCCGTGCGCTTCTAGTAAAGAAAACAATTGTGAAAACTCTACTAAAATGCCTTATTGTGCTGTGTTAGAGTGCAAAAATAAAAGTTGGGGACCAAAATGTACCGATCATGCCGTAACATTCCATCGGTAAGTAGTATTTCCATTGTATTTAATTTAATAGAAATTAAATTTGCAATGACATGAACAAGGAAAGCAATCCGAAAGTGAGAAAGTAAAACCACCTTTATTTACTGGAATATAATGTTCAATTTTCGTCGAAGCCTGTGTACATTTTCTACAAATTTCTGTCAACATTTGAATGCTACTCAAATGCTACTCAATTCAGCTGGGACACAACATTATAAAAATCTATCGATAATATTTTGTCTATGACTTAGCAGTAATAAATAATTATCGGTACTTTAGGTAGAGTACCTGCGTCTTATTAGGTACTTTGGGAAAATAATTGTCGTTATTTTATTTTAATTGAAGACCTCTGTGGCGCAGTGGTTAGTGCATCTGACTACCATGCGAGAGATCCCGGGTTCGAATCCCGGCTGGGGACAAAAAACAATCCCAGGTCTTGTATGTTTACATGTTTGTGACGTCGTTGTTTCTGGTGCCCACGACACAGGGTATCCCAGGGTGGGGCCAGGGGCAATGTATGTGCCTGTATGTAAGTGTTTATTATCATCTTTTATTATTATTATTTAACACATTTTTAGTTGCAATTATTTTTGATACTGCGCAAAATTTATTGATCATGTTCCTTGACGCTGTTTAGTTCCTTTGCGAGAATGTGGTCCTGACTGCAGTATCATGTCATTTTTGTAAACTTTTAATCCGGATCAACTTACCCATCCCATTTTGAGACGAGCAACCGAACGACGCAAGCTCCGTCTCTGCTCACCACCCACTCACTGCTCTGCGTATCGGGGCGAAACCTAGTCGGACTCGTCCGATAAAACAACACCCGTAAGTAGATCCGGACTAAATGTTTACAATGTGTTGTGCCGAAAGTTTTAGTTCAATAAACATGCCACTTTTATTAGTATAGATTGGCGTATTGTCATCAAAACAAAACCAGCATGCATAATTTCAAAGTTAGATGATTTTATGTGCTCGTGTAGTAAAATCATCTGGGGGGGTCTAGATAATTTAATCAACGCTTACTCCATAAATCTATGGGGAAGTCTCGTGACTTTCGTTGGCAAATGTCATCTCCATAATATAAGTGAAGCACAAGCGTTGATGGATAACGACATTTCAAATAAATAAATAAAAAAATAAACAAACTATACATACGATAAGTTTGCTGGGCCTCGTTTCAAAAGCGACAATGGTTAGTTTCATATGAGAATTCCATATACGTTGCGTAGCCGATCATCCAGAAGGTAGGTTAATATACTAACAGGCTGCGTAATTTACATCGAATTTATTGTAATTAAATTAAATATCAACTGTCGCTCTATAATTTGTCGATAGGCCATCCATAGCTGAGAAGCACCATTGCACATACTTGTTTTTTAATTTTCGACTTTATGGTCTATCACATAACTTCTCGACGGTCAGACGCGGCGGGATTTCCAGCTAGTGTAGAGTAGCGGTACTACGAACAAAGATCTAATGTCAAACTTAATTTCATCATTATCATTTGATTTTGATCGTTGTTTAAATCACCAAAAGGTTCATATGTTACGTGGAACTTTTATGATGTAGACCTTTTCGGCATTGCCTCTATTTACCAATGGCAGCTTGGCATTCATAGTGTGGGTTTTGGCTTATGTGTGAGTTTGGTCACACTGGTTTTCCTGCTAATAGGTCATGTCACTCCTTCTACTCTTTTTTCTGTTCTGTGGCAATCGAGGCTACGTAAAAAAAAAAAGAATATTCCTTATTGCACACAAGAAGCAAGAGACAAATAAAAGTTACAGTTAAAAAAAATATATACAATAGGCTTTCTTATTCTCTAAAAATATTACACGATAAGTTTGCTCGGCTTCGTTTCATAAAGCGACTATGGTTAGATTATGAGAATTCCATTATAGGTACATTGCGTAGCCAATCATCCAGAAGGACAGTTAATATGGTAGCCGGCTGCGTAATTTGCATCGAACTGTGGTACAGTTTGGCAGAAGGGGATACATTATGTTACTTTGTCAATGTAGATACTAAAAAAAAATGATTAAGAAACATTGTCATAACAAATTCATTTTCAACTGTCGCTTTATGAAACAGTTCTATAATTTGTCGATATGACAATATGTCCCATCCTTACCCTGAGTAGCAACATAGCAGGTAGTTATTTTTCAATATTCGACTTTATGGCATAAAACTTAAAGCTTCTCGACGATCACACGCGGCGGTAGTTCCATCTAATGTAGAGTAGCGGTACTAAAAAGCAAAGATCGTATGTCAAACTTAATTTCATAATTATCATTTGATTTTGATCATTGTCTATATGATCGAAAAGGTTCATATTTTACTTGGAACTTTTGTGATGTAGACCTTTTCAGAATTGCCTTTATTTGCCAATGGCAGCTTGGCATTCACAGTGTGCTTTTGATTTGTGTGTGTGAGTTTGGTCACACTGGTTTTCCTACTGATAGGTCATGTCACTATTTCTACTCTTTTTTTTTGTTCTGTGAAAAATCCTTTTTAAAAGTAACTCATTTGACTTTTTGTCAAAGACCCAATAGGGTAGTTTCCTGGAAACTCTCTGGAAAGTCAAAATAATTAAATTCTATTTAGTCCGTATTTTAGATTATAAAAAAATATTGCACACGTATTTTTTCTTTTTTCGATTAAACAAAAAATAACAAAGACATAGCCCATTAAAGTTACGTGTGACGTCACTCCGCGCTAGAAAATGCAGCACGGCGTGACGTCACACGTAACTTTAGTGGGCCATAACTTTGTCATTATTGGTCTAATTTAGAAATAAAAAAATACGTGTCCCTTATTTTTGAACGATCTAAAAGACGGACTAATTAGACTTTTTAGGGCACCTAGCCCATTCGGGGACGGTCGTTGGGAGCTCGGTGCACTCACGTTCTGACGGAGGTGGTGGGGTGGGGGCGGGGGCGGGGGCGGCGGGTGCGCCAGCGAGGCGTGCCTTGCGGGCGGCGGCGGCGGCGCGCCCGGCGGCGGCGGCGGGCACACGCCCGGGGGCCGCAGCCCGCGCGGTGCCCGCAGCGTGCCTGCAAACCGGAGGGCGGGCTTACGTTATTGTTATAAAACAAGGACTGTAGACGCCTATAATATAGGAGTCTATCGGAGTCAGTACTGGAACATATCCAAAATTTTGAAAATCCAGTCTTTTACACCAAAGGTTTCAAATTAGACTGCTCTAGACTGCTGCAATCTAGTGCAGTATACGAATATCTCGAACACTCCTTTTATTTATTTTTTAATTACTAAAAACCATTACAGTCCTAAAAGATCAAAACTTTGATTGCTAATTACTCGAGTATAGTAAATTTTGAAATGTTCCAGTACTGTCTCCGATAGACGATATTACAACCTACTAGCAGAGTGTGGATATGATAGTAAAACACTAGATGTTGTTCGGTTGATATATTTTCCGCAAGTGTCACACACATCACAACAAACAACGGTATCCTAGTGATATTCAAATCGGTGTCAGCCATGTACTGGGATAAGATTATAACTGGCCAATACATGTGCATATACCACCTCCAATATACGTAAGGGGACATCCATATTCGCATCGAACATTGACCCATTAAGCCGGGTTTTCACGATCATATTGCGCTCGAACCGAGTGCGCCATCCGAGTAAACTAATGCTTCTGATTGGACGGTTTTTCGTCACGACACTAAAATGGCCAATCAGAAGCATGAGTTTACTCGGATGGCGCACTCGGTCCGAGCGCACTAAGACCGTGAAAACGCGGCTTTAGGGACTCCACACACGGCGGCTATAAGGTAAAGATGTGTATTATAGCACGACATATCTCATTACTACTTTCCATAGAAATCGACAGGAGACCACACACGTCTCTAAGCTATACATCCTGGGATGTAATGTATATTATAGCTGCCGTGTGTGAAGTCCCTAAGTAGATAGGTCATTTGAGTTACGCACGGATTTTTTAACTCAGATCTCATGAATAGTTAATCATAGTTTTTTTTTTATACTAACGTAAAATACCTTATGCTATAATACGAATCGCTCGTAGCCTGGGCTGCCTGAGTGATCTTAAACGATCACTAAGGTTAATCAACATACGGCGCGTTCAGTCCATGGATGGGTCACCGTCTATGACTAACGCTAGTGGCATTTTTCCGAGCGGTTCCGTGCTTCGCAAGGCACGTTAAGCAGTTGGTGCCGGCTGCCGTCGATAGATGGCAATCGTTAAGCCAAGTCAGAGGCCTTAGGGAGGCTTGAAAACTTCTGACAGTAAGACCAGCCACTAGTCTTACAAGCCTCCACCAATCTGGACTTGGCCCCCGTGGTGGAGTATGGCCTATACCATCCTCAGGGAAGAGACCCGTGCCCCTCGGTGGGGACATAATGGGTTGATGATGATGAGACATAAAAGGAAATAGAAAGGGCTATGCTCTGAATTTCTCTACGAGACCGAATTGGAAATGATGAGGTCCGTAGACAAACGAAAGTCGTCGACATAGCCCACCGGACGAGTAAGTTGTAGTGGCAGTGGGCGGGGCACATAGCACGAAGAACTGACGGCCGATGGGGCCGAAAGGTTCTTGAATGAAGACCACACATCGTCAAGCGCAGCGCAGGACGACCAGCCACAAGATGGACAGACGATCTCATTTAAGTGGCAGGGAGACGCTGGATGCAAGCCGCTTCCAACTGGTCTTTTTGGAAATCCATGGAGGAGGCCTATGTCCAGTAGTGGACTTCTTGTGACTGAATGATGACGATGACACAGACATACAAGACAAAAAGAAGGAAAAAACAGACAAGGCAAGACAATACGAGAAATAAAAACAAGAAATGGACACGTTCTATGTCCATGCGGCATTAAAACGGCCTCAAGCACAGTATTTAGTGCAGCAGGTTTATTACCCACAGCACTGATTTCCAGCCAGGGCCTGGTCTAGTGACCCACGGAGCGATCCATCGAGACAGACAAATACAATACAGTACAATGCAACACAATACGACACGCCTGCGGGGCGGAGGGCGGGCTTACGTAATGGCAGATAGGCCGGTGTTCCGGCCAGAACTATCTAAAGTCTGTTTTTTAGTTCAATGCAAAAAAAATAAACAGTCGCGTTGACATCTCAATACAATCCAATGTCTTAATGTTGCTAGTACGCAAAAACCAAATTACCCCATTTTACTTCCAAGTAAAAATTGTTTGTGCTACGTAGGTGTTTTTTGTTTAGACTGCTCTTATGAGGAATTAAACTTTAATGTCTTTGATGAGATAAGGATTTTGGTCACACGAGTCTTCTATTCACGGTAAAAAAATTCTACCGAGTAAACCTATATATTTTATAACGGTAACACCACGTCATTTTTTTTTGCATCGAATTAAAAAACGGACTTTATATTATTAAGGGTGCGGTGCGTAGTTTCGAATGACGCTGTAGCGTAATCATTCGATCTCGCGGATTTCGCTTCAGTATTTTTTCACCCCGCAGCGTAGGTATGATGTTATACAAGTTTGCTAAGAAAGTTTACTTTGGAAGTAAAAGGCCGGTTACCTCAATACCGCATACGTCCTTTGGTAGACAGAACAATAACTGCACAGCCGGACTGACAACAATACCAGCCACTAGTCTTACAAGCATCCACCAATCCGGACTCGGCCCCCGTGGTGGAGTATGGCCTATACCTTCCTCAGGGAAGAGACCCGTGCCTCTCGGTGGGAACATTGACCTTGAAAATAACAATAGAAATAGTACATTGTTCACCGAGAGGAGAAAGTGACCGATTACCGTCGAGGGTGTCGTTTAAAACACCTGAGATCGGGAATCGCAGTTTCTCTCGAGTGATACATAGTGCTTTATACTACACCTACAAGGAAAATAAAAAACGAAATCTTTACTAATTGAAATTTATATTGAAATTGTTGCTAGTGGCCAGTGTCATTTTGCGAACTTGGAGATAAAAACTCACTGTAAAAACTTTTTGGCTTTATATTTAGGTTACCGGCGCATAGTCTTACCCAAAATTAAAAAAGAAAAACCACGTAAGAAATGGATTTTCATACACTTTTCTCTCCCGCTCAGATGCGTTTTCTCCCCGCATATTTGTTCGATATGCAATGACGTACTTTCTACCGTAAATTTGATAAAGTATCAAGGTACTTTCCAAGCAGGTGTAGTATAAACCATTGTTATTTTCAAGGTCAGGACTTAAGAGGTTAAGTGTGTGTAAAGTGAACTCACCGAAGTGCGAGGCGGGGTTCTTGGTGGCGATGTGGTGTGGGGCCGGCGGGGGTTGCGGCCGCGGGGGCCCGCTGCCCGGCGGCGACGGCGGCGACACCGGCGGAGACCTAAGGTGGTCACGGTAGTGGTCATTGCCACAGAATATATGAGTCCTATAGAATCAAAAGTGGCAATCTGACTTGTAAAATAGTTACACTCGTAGTAACACTCGGAATTTTAAACTCTTTTTGACGTATTTTAGTATCAGTATCAAGCTACCTTTCATAGTAAATCGACTTCAAAGTGACAGGTTAGTTTCAAATACGGCTACCTGTAATAGTTCAAAATAAACATGGCAATCGTTTTTGGCACTTTGCTACTAAACAGTGAAATTGCAGATTGCCGCTTTTGATTCTATAGGACTCATATAATAGAATAGAAAACGTTTATTTGGTACCACCAGAATTAAATAAAAACAATCACGGTTTTGCGTGTAACTTAGGTTATACATTGCGTACTTACTACCATAAAATAAAATAAGTATTAAGTAAATGGCACCAAAATGGCCGCCGCTCAGCATTTTGCCATGATCGTTGAAGACCATGACGCTGATTTTCAGCGGTCACCAAAAATAACAATAATTATAATCATACACAATATTAATAATAATAATAATTCAATTCATGGACAATTTTTTCATTAAATCTTTAATAAAACGATCACTGGATGGGTCCCGAAATAAAAAATATGTAATTACAAAAAATAATAATAATAATCTTGGATCGATATAGACTGCATGGAGTTTGATTGAATTAATTTACATTGAACTTAATCTAACTGAATTGAATTAAACGGAGTTGAATTGTATAGTACAGGTACAGAAGATTCACTCCGCAAAATCAAAGAAAAAGGGATCCTAGCAGCGATACAATTAGGTGCAATTCAGATCGCACGGCGCTAAAAAAGCTATGTTTTATTCACCTAAATGTTGCCTCTCTTTCTACCGCGTAACTCTTAGCTCTTCTGGCGCCTGAATTCCTACCTATTTGCCGGCCACTCCGGAGTGGTCGCCGCATGTACTTACGCGTTCTATACCGACACGCGTAGTTAAACACCTGTCATTGTGACCGTCCATTACGATAGGATAAAATGGCAAAACAAGTTCGTTATTACTCTGCGGCGATCTGCAGTGGTCAAGTTAGTAGTGGTGGTAGTGAAAGTCGATATTGAAAGAGTATATAAATTGGACGTAGTTTCGCCAACATGTGGGTTGGACCAATCCAATTGTCCAATTGGCGAATTGCTCGTAGCCCCGGCTCGGCTGCCTGAGTGATCTTCAACATAGGGCGCGTTCAGTGCATGGATGGGTCACCGTCTATGACTAACGCTAGTGGCATTTTTCTGAGCGGTTCCCTCCCTCGCAAGGCACGTTGGTGCCGGCTGCCGTCGATAGATGACAGTAGTTAAGCCAATTCAGAGACCTTAGGGCGGCTTGAAAACTTCTGACAGTAAGACCAGCCGCTAGTCTTACAAGCCTCCACCAATCCGGACTAGACCCCCGTGGTGGAGTATGGCCTGTACCTTCCTCAGGGAAGAGATCCGTGCCCCTCGATGAGGACATAATGGTTGATGATGAAATTGTCAGAAAAGGTTTGTTATCAATCTGCGGTGGCCACGTAAGTAGTGACGTGGCCTAAATAGGACAACACTCACCTAGGCACCCTCATGCTCTGCGCCCTGGCCGCTATTTTCCCGTTGACGAGGAGTTTCTTGGGCGGCGGCGAGGGTCGGGAATCCGCGTTGGCGACCACCGATGGCGGTTTGGGCGCCAGGTTTGGCTTCCCGTGGCTCGCCACGCGGGCTGGCCGCTCCGACAGGTCGGACGCTGAAAATGAGGAGGCGGGGGTGGGGGTGGCGGGGGCCGAGGCCAGAGAGGTCATGCTGCCGCCTGCCGGGGGAGGAAAGTTGGGGTCGAGTGATTAAGGCAGTTATTCACAGAGTAATATTTATTGGAGCGGTGGTGGCGTACTGGGGTTGACCCTTGCTTCTCGACAATGAGGGTCTGGGTTCGAACCACGCATGTACCAATGAATTTTAGTTACGTACATTTGTTTGTTTGTACAGCAACATCATTCGCTGATAATTTGTGCCCGGATAACGGTGACAGGCTTGCCACTTGTCACGATTGGGACCTAATAAACTCGGCAAAACGTCGGCCCTGTTCTAGTGATTGGCGCCTCCGCCTGCCCCCTCGGGGATAACGGGCGTGAGTTTCTTATTATTTTTTAATATTTAAAATTTGTCACAGTTTTCAAAGAATAAAAAATGCTCATACAACTGTGGTCAGTATTATGTTCAAAATTCGATTCAAAGTGCCGTGGTATAAAGCCCGCCGGCCGGCCGGTCTACGGGGCCTAACTAAGAATACACAATTTTAGTAGCCAATTTTATTTACCATAACAAAAAACCTTATTCTTAAAAACACTTTTCCTCTAAAATGAATCTAAAACTCTGTTCATTTAATCTGTGGCTATATATTTGCGTAGTAAAATTTCTACCACAGACTGATAATCAGTGTTCTTGAAGTGTTTTGACGAAGAAAATATAAAGTAAAGTTTTTTTCCTTTCATACTATTTTTGTTTTTTTTTATTAAATATTATATAACACCAAAATGTTACATTGCGTAAGCAAGACAGATGCCAGATGCAATAGCTGCCTTAATAATAAACAAAAACAAATGGGATATCCTTACCCATGGCCCCCTGCCCAGTGTGCAGTGAGCTTTTGTTCCTATGCAGTGTGGAGGCGACATGTTGAGGCAAACTCTGCTCTGACGTTTGGGAAATACGGTCGGATATCGCCCCGCCGGTTAGGACCGAGTCTGATGAGCTCTGCAAGAAAAAAATACTCGTTCGATATAATAAATACGATAAATTATCGTCACATTTATTCAGCGAATATAAGGATTAGTTTAGATAATAAATAGTACCTATTAAGTATTTTTTACCTACCGCAATGTAATAATAGCTTCAAGATTAGCTTTATTGCACAACCAGGACAAAAAAATATTTCAGTATTCTTAAAACTAAAGTCTGTTTTTCATTGAATGCAAAAAAAATATTGTCACGTTGACATCTCCATACAATTCATAAGGGTGTCAATGTCTGAATGTTGCTAGTACGTAAAAACCAAAAAACCCCATTTTACTTCTAAGTTAAATTGTGTATGCTACGCAGGTGTTTTTTTTAGACTTTGCTCTTAGAGTAATTCAATTTTAATGTCTTTGATGTGATAAGGGTTTTGGTGACATGAGTCTTCTATTCAGTAAAAAAAATCTACCGAGTTAACCTATAGCTTTTATAGCGGTAACACCGCGTCATTTTTTGCATCTAATTAAAAAACGGACTATAAGTATCATTTTGCGATAGGAAACGTGTCTGGATTTGAATTTTAAAAATCGGATTCTTAGAACATAAAATCTGGATCGCTACACCTACTCCATACAGAGGGTGGGTCAAAATCAATCTTTGTCTCCACCATAAAAACAGAATCAAAATGTAAGCTTCATATACACCATACATTATTTACAAACCTACTACGAAATTAGTAGGAATCTCAAATTATAATTAAGGACAAAATAACGAAATAACTAAGTAGGTAGTCAATTTTCCTGGTACATGGGTATTTCAGTCCAATCTCTCAGCCCACATTCGTCAATATGACGCAGTGTGTGCGTCTACAACCTACAGCGACAAAATTCCCATAACAGGAACATAACGCATTTAGGATTTTCAGAAGCCACAGAAAAACGATATACTTATAACCGCAATATTCGACTGCAGGAAGACCGATAGAGTTGTTGACGTCAGGAGACCGATGGAACCAAAAGTTCCATAATTAACGAAAACCACGCGATAAGTTAATTTGTTAGGGCCTATTTTTGTATTGAGAATTTACACTAAGTAAATACTCAAGTAACGTTCTGTCACGCTCTTTTCTGAGAAATTTGACAAGACAGCACTACAGTTACGTACCTACTTAGTGTAAATTCGCAACACAAAAACCGGCAGACCCTTAGAACAGTTTCTGTATCATATCAGATAAATATGGTAGATTTATGTTGGTTAACACTCGGCGTCACGGCATAAGAGGGAGTATCGAACAAAGCCGGAAATCCTTAACGCAGCATGTGTCACTGTCCAGTCATTTACTTCCTAAACGTGATGGTGTGCCAACAAGAGAAAAGCTTACGGTGTGTCGATGGAATACATAAACAGAGGCGACTCAGCGTCATTACGAGATCGGCAGGTCAAGCGTGAATCATCGAAGTACAACGTAAAGCCTACCATTCACTACACGCACCGCGAGCCGAGCCCCAAGCCGTACCCATTCGTGGAAAAATCCGTCATCGTCCACACACTACACGAGCGCCGAGCTGCTTACTACTTTATCTCCAGACGACGAGCGCCGCGCCGAGCCGCGAGCCGCGCACCGAACCGAGAACCAACACATTCACACGCAGATTTCTCTGCGAACTTGTCGCCAGCGACAAGTCCGGCGGATGGGCGCGCCTGTGAATGGTAGCCTTAAGAGGCCGTTTGCATATTGTAAACTTTATCGTTTGCAGAGAATATGGATTTATCTTTACCTTTAAAAATTACCAGTTTCTCTATGAAAATAATGAACATAAACATTTACATACAGGCAAATACATTACATTTTAGTAATGTCAAACATTGTTTTCAGAGAACATTTTTGTTGTCTCAGCTGATTCGCAGCATACAAGGTGTCCCAGAAGTCAATCATCATCATCAACCCATTGTGTCCCCTCCGCGGGGCACGGGTCTCTGCCCTGAGGAAGGTATAGACAGATAGGCTATACTCCACCATGGGTGGTGATTGGTGGAGGCTTGTAAGTTTAACCGTTCGCTTGCATCCGTTCGTTAGTATCAGTGTACCCACGGCATAATAAGACGAATAGAATACGAAATGTGAAGTGTCACATTTAGAAGAGATTCTACATATCAGCACCACCTAACCAGCTACATTTAAATCGAGTGCCTTTTAACAATGTAGGTAAACAACAGTGAATCATCGCGTTACCGTGAGTCATCCACAATGACATGTCAGCGAAGGCTTCTAGGGTTTTACGAGAGGCAGTGGTCAGCCTTCACAAAGGTTGGGCCCAGCCTTTATGTGCAAATGATCAGGGCATGCGTCATCGGATGACAGCAGTCATCGTGCGTAGTGCTAAGATGGCTTCATGTCAACATCGTAAACAAGAAGTGTAAACATTATTTTTTTCGTGTACAATAAAGAATATAGCAGTTTTATCTTGTTTTTAATATCTGATCAAGCGCATGCTAGTCCAAACAGAATTTGTTATACGAATTATACAGTGTGTAACAAACAAAATCCAAGCACATAGTGTAAGTATGCTAACTCGTAATCTTAGGACTCTGACTAACATATTATTTACTCTCTCAAGACTTATTTTATTGTTACAAATCAACATTTTCATTTCATTTCATTTCTTTCCAAAACGTCTAACCGATAAGGATTTGACTCCCGCTAAGGGTCAAGAGCCCTGAACTGAAGAACGACAGAAAGTCTAGAGATAGAACCCTCAGAGCCCCAAGTCCGACTCACACTTAGCCTGTTTCACTTATAAGTTTGATTTATTTACATAACCCTCATAGTTTTCATTAGACTAGACTTGAATAGATGGTTTTTATTTCATCTCGATACCTCTACGAGTTCATGAAGTGTCTTAACAGACAGACGGACGGACGGACGGACGGACAGCAAAGCAACGTATGTGCCTGTATGTAAATGTTATAAAAAAAAAGCAATCCTATAAGTGTTTTTTTTTATTTATATAAATACTTCTATTTTCCACAAACGCGGGGTCCGTGCCTTTTGCTTTTTTTAATAGTATTATTTTAGTCGTCCCTTTTTTATTACTGCTACTACATCTACATCTTGGCCTTAAACAGTATAATTTGGTACGGATGTTGTGGTACCTCACACGGATTCTTAAACTAAACTAGATCTAGGTGCTTAAGCTAACTACATAGGTGTTCCTACCCTATAAGGGTTAAGGTAAGGTAAGATAAAAATACTTATTCTTTATTGCTGGAAAAAACAAAACACACAAAATATTTGTTTCTGCTCTGTTAATCGGTTCTGTTTTATCCTTTTGAGGTACGAGACCCTAAAAAGATCCCAACGAGTTGAGAACCTCCTTTTTTAAGTTTATTAAAAGCCGAGTACGCCTTGTCAGAGCTACAGGTAAAGTGTCTATTTGCAGAGCGCGAATTCGTACTTGCTTAGTTAATTTAATAGTTATTTACATCAGTTCCTTCAGTTAGTTACGCAAAGTTAGCGAATGATAATTAGTTTCAAAGTAAATTAAGCTTATCACCATTAGCGAGAATTGTTTATTCAGCGAACAAATCACGGTATTTCAGGAATGACATTTGATGTGGCGGATGATCTAGCGGTGGTGGCGTAGTGAAGTTGACTCTTGCTTCTCGATCATGAGGGTCTGGGTTCGAACCACGCATGTACCAATGACTTTCGGTTACGTACATTTGTTCGTTTGTACAGCAACACCATTCGCTGATAAATTGTGCCTGGACAGCGGCTTGCCACTTGTCACGTTTGGGACCTAATAAACTCGGCAAAACGTGGGCCCAGTTCTAGTGATTGGTGCCTCTGCCTACCCGGGGATAACGGGCGTGTTTTTTTTTATTATGACATTTGATGTTATATTTTTGGTATGTTTATTATAGAATAGTCTATTTAGACCATCAGGGATCATGATTGTCAAACTAAAAGAGAGACTATACGATACTAAAAGAAAAACCCCTATTGTTAGCAGGTTAACTAAATTTATTAATTAAATAAAATCATTATCACCATCATCAGCCCACCGCTGCCCACTGTTGGGTATAAGCCTTTCAAATCAAAATCAAATCAAAGTGTTTTTATTCAAACTACCACAGAAACTTTGAGTTAATGGACGTTACAGGAAAATAAAGCTAGAGGTGGTTATTTCCTCCAAATCCACATCATATTGGAGGAAAAGTGGCCAACAAAAACTGCAAACGTTAGTCTGTTACAGGCAGAAAGGCTAACATACATACATAAGCACTATTGTAAGACCAGCCGCTTGTCTTACAAGGCTCCACCAATCCGGACTTGGCCCCCGTGGTGGAGTATGGCCTATACCTTCCTCAGGGAAGAGACCCGTGCCTCTCGGAGTGGACATAATGGGTTGATGATGATAGTTCCGCGGAAATTCTGGTTAGTTCTTTGTAAACCATCGAAAGGAAACGAGTGATTAAAATATCAAATAAGCCTTTGTCCAGCTAGTTGTAGTCATTGGCAGCCCTAACTTCAAAATATTTCGAAAAGTGCGATAAATAGATTGAAATCCAATATCACTTAGGCTAAACGATCTCGTGTGCAATTCCTAGTGTTCAGAAAAAATATAATATCCTTTTAGAACAACGTTATTACAATGAAATAATAATAAGTCACTTCCACACAACACATTCAATTGAGCTGGTTCCAAACTAGTGAATGACCTGTACTATGGTAACCAAACGATCTTAAACGATCACGAAGGTTAAGCAACATAAGGCGCGTCCAGTGCATGGATGGGTGACCGTCTATGCCTGACGCTAGTGGCATTTTTCCGTGCGGGTTCGTGCTTCGCAACGAAAACTTCGCTTCGTTAAGCAGTTGGTGCCGGCTGCCGTCGATAGATGGCAGTCGTCAAATTGGAACTTAAGCTATTTTTTATTTTATCTTTTAAGTTTATTAGGGAAAACGCGCCACAAGACCACGCCACCTTTAAAACCAAAACACGGAGCACAGCTAACAAAACCTAGGTATAAAAAAATGTACTCATTGCGGCAATGAAAACTAATTCCACACACAGACATATTGAGTTAAATTGAGTACCAGATGATATTATGAGGTCAGTGCTTCCTGAAAAAACGATTGCACGCTGTGGTAACTTCATCATTACTCGACCTCCTTACTAAAATGTCGCTTTCATGCCGTCACAAGCATATTACATACAGGGTGTAAGAAAATCCCGATAAACATCGGAAAAAGGAAGGTTCTGATTGGAGCCTTCCATTTTCCGATGTATATCGGGACGATTATCTATACGAATAACTTTTACTTTGGAAAAAAACTTCGAAAAAGCGAAAAAAACATCAGGTTGCCTATATACTTAAATGCCGCAAGTTCTGAGCTTTAGTATGGAACAGCAGATATTCGTGACACCCTGTACCTGTGACCTGATGGTCATATATGAAGAAACCTAGTAATAAGAGAACTTGTACATTTTTTATATCGTCGTCTAAAAGTGTTAAGCTGCTTACTCCAAAAGTACAATTTTTTACGAGAAACTGTACAGTTTTCGACGAAATTTTCGAATTCGAATTTCATATGTATTTTCAGTTTTTCATTTCATTGCCTGATGTAAAAATAGGATGGTTTTATTAGTCTCCTGAAAATTTGTACTTTTGGAGTTAGCAGCTTAACACTTTAGACGACGATATGGCTTCCATAAAATAACATATATTTAGGAAGTATACACAAATTAAAGAAAACAAAAAAATATATATAGTATATATATTTTTCGCGCTGTATATAGAAATATTTGGTCATCTATGTTATGCAATAGACATAAGACTATTACTACTATCTATGACAAAATAATGTAGAGTTTTTCACACATCTGGCACGGATCCAGCATTCTTAAGCTCATTAACAACCCCATTTGGCTAACATTCCCTGCAAGTTTTGGCTGAAAGACTGTTGAAATGTTTTGCAACACAGGCATATTAGTACGAGTACTGCACTAAAACCGAGTGGTAATAAGCTGAATGGGCGTAACAGTATTAACAATGTAAATTGACAAGCTGAGATCGTAAATGTCTGAAAACCAAAATATTACCGTATTATTAAACCGTAGAACGCACAACACAGGGCCACGATCCTGACAGATCTCTTTCCCGTCATCAGCATTCGTTAGTCGTAACATACACGCACGCCGGCGGTTTGTTTTAAAAAATATCCTGTTATTTCAGGGTGTCATTTTATCAAATAAAGAAATAATGTTAACCTTCAGAGCGTGACCTGAAAAGTTACCCTGCATTATGAGTCAATAAACAATAGATTTTTTCCGAGCGGTTCCGTGCTTCCCAAGGCACGTTAAGCAGTTGGTGCCGGCTGCCGTCGATAAAGTCAAGTCAGAGGCCTTAGGGGCGGCTTGAAAACTTCTGACAGTAAGACCAGCCACTAGTCTTACAAGCCACCACCAATCCGGACTTGGCCCCCGTGGTGGAGTAAGGCCTATGTAGTAATACCTTCCTCTGGGAAGAGACCCGTGCCCCTCGGTGGAGACATAAAATGGGTTGATGATGATGACACAATAGAACCTTTTTTCCGCTTGAAGCAAACGAAGATTATTGTTTTCAATGTTTTGTACATCGATGGGTTTTGACTTAAACAGACACACCCCCGGTTACCAGACTGTTAGCGTTAGGAGAAACCGGAGATAAGAGTAATGTTGTATTTCTAGCCACCATAAAACGAAGACCCTCGCATGCGCAGACGCCGCGCGCCGTCTAGATCTAGACATAAAACTTACTTCTCTAAGTAACTCAACAAAATAATTATCGAGTCGTCCAGATAACGCGATTGTGCGGAAAGAATTGGCCGCGATAAGAGTGTATCTCGAGATAAAGCACTGACGCTCGATGTATTGAAGAGCCGTGTTATTTCCGTCGTTGATGGTTACAGATTTAGGATAAGGTAGATTTTTTTCAGAATAATAGAATAGAATATTCTTTATTGTATGTACACCAGGAATTACACATGAGATTTGACAATAAAATAGTACAGTACAATTGGCGGCCTTATTACTAAAAGTAATTTCTTCCAGACAACCATTGTCGGAAAAAAATAAAGAATCTGAATGACGGGTAGTCGGTGCAATTAGACAATATGAAATAAGATATCTTTATGACTAATACACATATAGTAGTTAGACTAGTTAGTAGTAATAGTTAGATCTTCTCATTTATTTTACACCTCTAGGTAGCTAGACCTAGATAAAATAGGTGATGAGACGTTTCAGTCTACATAGAAATGACGCTTTCAAGACCTAGATCAATTTAATTAATATTTCAGATGGAGTACCTTTGATCAGCATCCAAAAACTAACCTCTAACGCCCGAGTTTATTTAGGTGCCTTAAAGGAAATCGCAAACCAAAGCCACCTTAAATTGAACCTCATTGCCTTGAGATAAAGTCCAAAACCACTGAAAAAACTAGCCATGCCTATTTAGGGTTGGGTTATACCAAAAAGACATATGTATAATATCACAGAAACAAAATAAACAACAAACAAGTAACCCAATAATAACGTCGATATGTATATTCGATGACCTCTGTGGCGTATTAGCGCATCTGCCTACCATACCCGAGGACCCAGGTTCGAATCCCGGCTGGGGTGAAAAGAAACCCAGGTCTTGAATGTTTACATGTTTGTTACGTCGCTGTTTCAGGGTCCCACGACACACGGTATCCCAGTGCGGGGCCAGAAGCAATGGATGTGCCTGTATGTAAATGTTATGTCGCACCCTTGCAAGAACAACGTGATATTTTTATACGCGATTTTATTTACTCCGTAAACGCCGGAATAATGAGCAAAAGAGACTCTGCATCACGTTATAGCGCTATCTCTTTCGGCCATTACTTTGAAACCTTAAAAAAATGCTCTCATGTAACGTAAGGGTCCGAAATAACACGTTGTTCTTGCAAGTTTGCGATGTTATGTCACATGTAGCGCAACAGATAAATTAAAACAAAACCATAGATATAGTATGTGGTGTGTCAACTGACGCAGCTTATTGTATCACAGTTGTGCTGACAGTGTGAACGCTCAGCGCTGATTTTTAGGCAGTCTCTTAGGGACTAGTCATAGAAAGCGCCAGAGGCGCGCGTACGATACGCTGCGTTTCGGACCCTCTTTAAAATTGTATGAAGTTCTATGCAACGGATTATATCAAGCGTCCGCGTCCGTGGTGCGCGCCCAATGCGCAGCGTTCCGGGCGCGCGCCCCGAACGCTGCGCTTTGGGCGCGCGTCGAGCGAGCGTTGGACGCCTATCGTACGCTTGTCAATTATGCTAGGATGAGCACACTTTTCTAATCCGCGAAGGAGGGGCGCGCGTCGTACGCGCGTATGACGCGCGCACCACGGACGCGGACGCTTGATGTAATCCGTTCGTTGCATAGAACTTCATAAAATTTTAAAGAGCGTCCGATACGCAGCGTATCGTACGCGCGCCTCGGATCTTTCTATGACTAGTCCCTTAGGACGATATGGCTACAATATAAGGACAAACCTTGATTCACGACCTGTTTTACACAACCAAGGTTGGTAGATCCTTTAATACGAGACCAAATCATGAATGAGAAACACGCGAGGAAATCAAACCTGATAACAAATTAAAAACGATCCGTGATGTCACTCGTCTTCGGCCAATCTAAAATCGAACAAGTTACATAGTTCAGAAGAACATAGCGATGAATATCATCTACATCTAGATTGGGACATTGTTTTTTTTCGCAGTGTAACAAAGGACGACGAACAGAGAGAGGTAGAGGTGAGAAAGAGATACACAATCGCCAAGAGACTTTAATATAACACAACATAACATTTACATACAGGCACTTACATTGCTTCTCGCCCCACACTAGGATACCCTGTGTCGTGGGAACCGGAAGCAGCGACGTCACAAACGTGTAAACATCCTAGACCTGGGTTTCTTTTTTTTTTTGTCCCCAGTCGAGCTTCGAACCCGGGATCTCTCGGGACCTCTCTTGTTTAATAATACAAAGAGCTATCAATAAATTACGTCACACGAATTTCATTATTTTATTATTTTCTCACCCCTTCCTCGTCCTCGTGACAGCTGGTCATATTTGTGAGACTCCCCTCCTCCCTAGCGTGACGTCACATATTTTGCAATTTTACATATTATATAAATTATTGAACTAAAACAAAAACGAAATTGGTTTTTTTTTCGACAGAGTTGCAAATAGAGTTAGTAGTAGATAGTTACAAATGTTTTTACATTTATTTTATTTACCTCGTTAATAGTTCAAAGTTTGTGTTTTAACACAGATTATAATAGATTTTGAAATGTGACGTCACGAACATTAGGACCAATAGCACACTTCGTCGACCCCCTCCCTCCACCTTCACGTGTGACGTAATTTATCCTACTACATAATGAAACGGTATTTGACACTATGAACAATAAATTATTTCAGATGCCCGATTAAAACAAAAATTACAAAATGTTTCTGATAATGAAGACTGTATTCTTTTAATCATTTACTAGTTCTTACAATTTTTAAATAGATGAAACATAAAAAGAGTGCTCTGAAATGTGACGCCACAAGCAAGTATTTTCATACAAAATTCCGTTTTAAAAGTAACTCATTTGACATTTTGTCAAATACCCAATTCAAAGTGCATTATTTGCTGAACAAAATAAAATATGTCGTATTTTTTAAAAGCAACAACCTCCACACTACACAATAACTTGTTCTGGTCAGAAACTACGATACCGTGCTGACATCACAAACATGGAAATACACCTTGGTACTTCTGGACAATCTATTCTATCGCTGAGGCAAGAGGTGAAACCTTTTGCCTCAAGGTTAATACGTAACTTATGTAAATAATAACAGCCGTAGCCGTCGAGTGTCCAAATCTGTCCGCGGACCCCCACCCACCAGTTGCACTATGATACACCATTTTAACCGACTTCAAAAAGGGAAGAGGTTCTTAATCCTACGCGTGTTTGTTTTATTTTTTGCTACGTTCTCTGTAACTTGATCTGTAAGCTGATTTTTTTAATTATATTTTTGTTTGAATACGTATTGATCCCATTTTAATCTGGTGTAAATGATGAATGAAGTCTTTTGGAATCCTTCAGTAAAATATATTATCAAGGTAGACTTTGGGTCGTAGACTTAATTAATTATTAAAACCGACGTCAAAAACACAATAATAGTTTGTCAGGAGCAGCTGTTAGACTAAGCACACAAATTTTAGGCACCGACTGCAAATTGTTATTGTATTCGAAGTGGGTTTTAATTTTTTTATTACTTTTTTTATCACAGATGGCTTGGTGACTTATGCTATTCTGTTTAATTTTTATAGCCACTGACTCATATAATGAACACGAGCTCGCCGGAACTATTTACCCTGTGGTGCACTTCAGTCGAGACTGGACCCATTTTATTTTTAGTTCGAATCTCCATACGAATGAGACGCGTACAGTCGACGGCACATCATGGTATACACCCATGTACAGTCACGAGCAATAATATATACACACTGTCACATTTTGTACGACGTAGACATTTTGTTTTGTACTGCACAATGTGTACAAAAATTTGTCCTAAATTATCTAACCATTGGTTAAATAATTTAGGACAAATTGTCGTACACTTCTTCCTAGATTGTTTTAAGTTAAGATTTTTAGAAAATGTTACAGTGTATATGTCATAGGCAATGTGTATAATGCAGGCATTCTATACATTTCCTAGGTATTGTATAGAATGCCGGGGTCGTCCAGGCAATGTGTGAAATGATATTGAATGTTCAAACTATTTTACACTTTACCTAAGAAATGTATGGAATACCTAGGCATTGTATAGAATGCCGGTTGACGCATAGGTAATGTGTAAAATAACTATATTTGTGGCCGTATTTATCAATGTTATGTAAATAAGTAAGTAGGCGGGTATAAAAGACAAACTAGATTTACTTAAAATCAACTTTATTAAAATTAAAAATTAGTAAGTACCTTGATGGTAGTAAATTGAATGAAATATTGATGTTTTATGGAACGGGGGGTCGGCGATGTAAAGAATACGTGGCAACAGAAATATAGGTGCGACGACGCGCGTAGCAGCGTTAGGTTCTCTAAGTAAGATCGAAAACAGACTCGACTTTGCTGTGTACATATTATTATTCGTCGTCATTTACACACATTGCCGGCAGCGTATTCGGTATTGTATAGAATGCCTAGGCAATGTATGAAATGAATCGTATTATACACATTGCCTGAACGTTTTAGGCAATGTATACAATGCCTAGGCATTCTATACAATGCCGGATTATACACATTGCCTATAACATATACAATGCCTAGGCATTCTATACAATGAATAGGCATTCTATACAATGCCGGATTATACACATTGCCTATAACATATACATATTATTGCTCGTGACTGTACTCTACTCCGTTGCATTATACATAGTATAATGCTAAAAACCGTATTCAGTAGAAATGAAAAAAAAAAAAAATGTACAGTCGACAGCACGTCAACCTTCACAGTTTAGTTGCAAAGTCGCCCGTAATGCCGTTTCATTGGTTGAGTAGAGTGCATGGGTTCATAGGATGATGTGCTCTCGACTGTACCTACCTATATATATATACTTAACATGATCTGAGAAAAAATCAGTGTGCAGTATTTTTCTTTTACTACCCTACAAACTGTACATTATTATTATGATCAGTCGACTAACTAACCAATCAATTATGTTTTTCAATTATGTCTCATCGATATTTTTAAGGTTAGGTTAAGTTATATGGATTTTGTGGTCCGAAATAAACTATTTCAATTCAATTATTTATTGTATCGGGCAGGCTTAACACCAGACAGTATTTTACTCTGGCCAACCAACAGGTGACATTTACGTTGAAAGATATTTAAAATTCTTTATTTTTGAATTTGTGCTGCCGAATATGGACAAAATGTACGTCGGCTAAGAAATTCCCAGTAAAAAATCTATTAAAAATTCGATAAATACGAATACCATAAGCGTGGTAGCAGAGCCTTTGTTTTTCAACTCTCCTTTGGTCTTTGCTATATTTGGCAACTATAAATAATGAAATGTTTTCAAAAAAGACACATTGATTCATTCGTATGCTACGCAAGAAATCAATTGTACTTAATTTAACCTTTGTAGGGGGTTAAGACATGGTGAACTGTCTCGGGATTTGGAACACCACCGCAGACGTCGAGCAAGATAAAATTAACCCGGCGTGCGTATTTTAGATCTTAGATCGTCGGACGGTCACGGCCAACCGCGTAGTTCAATTGTAGAACACTGTCCTAATATTATTGATTAAATAATTGAGGGGTATAAAAGCAAACTCAACTCTGTCCACTTTTTGAATATTTTAACCTATGAATGTAGTTTAGTTTGTACCTGCGTATATGCGAATGTTATAAGCATTTTAAATCAGCTTTTGAATATCTTTTAATTCCATATAAACAAACTTTTTCTATGACCGCTCTTGACTAAAAAAAAACCGAATTTCGCTTATTTACAACTCAGTTTGACACTTCATGGACAGAGTCAGCTTTGCTTTTACACCCCTCAATTATTCAATTAGCTAATATTCTAATCTAAGTTAATAAGTTAGTCTAAGTTCTACTAGTAATCTACTTGATTGTTATCGGACGAGCCCGACCAGGTTTCGCTATTCCGAAATCCGGGCCATATTTTACAATGAGTAGCGCCTGTAGTGCTTAGGAAAGTTTTAGTTCAAAAATTGAATAATTGTTTACGGAAATTACATTTAAAAAAAAAATTACTGTTTATTTCAGAAGAAAATAATACAATCTTATTTTCTACCTCTGGAAACTAAATCTTCCATGCGAGATTATAGTTTATTAAAATTTCTTGTATTTGATAAACATAGCAATGTTATCAAAATTAACCTAGCCTAGCAGCGATTTCAAGAGTTAACTATTATAGGTACAGGTATTTTATATCTAACTTGACCCGGCAAACGTTGTTTCGGGTTTCCTCCGTTTCGGAGGAGTATGCGCACTAACACGGTGAGTGGTCACACGAGAATTTATATTGGAAGATTCGGCAGGCCTGAGAATAGGATGTCATCTATTTATCATACGCCTATCTGTCAAAACAATGTTTACCCGGCTAGTTTTACTACTTATATGTAATAGTAAAAGTACAAAAATGTCCATTGAACGCAACCCTTTCTAGATTTTCGCAGAGATGATAAAAATGATCCAATAAAAAACTTATTACAGCCATATAGCATTGCGTTTAAAAGACATTTTGTATTTCAGACTAATATCTACATAGCCAGAGCCACATTGACATGACAATTATTATGAAAAGTTACTTTGCATCCTAGTTAGGTATCATGAGTCATGTTTTAGTAATTAATGCAAAAACTATTCATATCCGTGCATAAGTCATGAAGACTTCTCAGTATCATTGGCACAGTGACCCCACTTGATTCTTTTGCAATAATTCAGTATTTATCTAAACAATAACTTATACAGAATGGAGGCCAATAACTTACAGAAGGCTAGGCACTGAATGAAAATCAATACAAAAGTATTTGAGCAAATTGACCTGATTGACGAAGCATTTTTTTAGTATTTCGTTCAAAACTTCAGGCTAGTGTCGTTCGTGTCTTCGACTAATTGCCACCAATAGGAAGGCCTATTGTGATACGCCTGACGACTTGTTTTGTAAATTAGGCATATTTGAAAGTTGTAATCGCATTACAACGCTAACGAAGAAAAAAATCGTTAGGGAAACCGATACATTCCGAGGTATTAAATACCTCAACCCCTGCTATATTGCTAACCAAAATAAAAAATCTCGGGTCTTACTGGAACTAGAAAAGGGGCGTAATTATGAGCAACAAATCCTGTAGGAATGCTGACGTTTGCGAGTGCAACTTGCATGGAATTTGACAGTTACACTATTGGAATCGTGCAAGATTTCTTGCGTGTAAAGACCCTGATCGACGGGCGAGCTTGACCGCGGTTTTAAGGCTCGTCGGTAAAGTACGCCGGTGTATCACTTCATCATCATCATCGACCCATTACGTCCCCACCGAGGGGCACTGGTCTCTTCCCTGAGGAAGGTTTAGGCCATACTCCACCACAGGGGCCACATCCAGATTGGTGGAGGCTTGTAAAACTAGTGGCTGGTCTTACTGTCTGAAGTTTTTTAAGCCGCCCTAAGGTCTTATAATCACTTACCAAAGGCATAACCTTGGGCACAGGTGGCTGGGGCGGCGGTCCCCGCGCGCGGACCTCGCTGGGGTGTCTCCGCACGGAGGGGCGCGCGGGCGGGGGCTCCCGGGGCGCGTCCCGGGACGCAAGCGCCTCCGACAAAGCCGCGGTGAGCATGCTGACCCCACCAGGGACCGCGGCAGGCACTGGAGGCTTGACCTTCTCTGGGGATGACCGTCGGGGCTGGCTCGGAGGGAACCGCGGAGCGTCCGGCTTCGGCTGCCCATTTTGAACTGAGGTTGCTGGAAGGAAGATTTATGTTTATATTGGTTGGTAGTTCGTAGGAGTTGTTCAGAACGTCACTGAACAGACATCATTGTAAAGAGCAGACTCCCAATCTCCCAGGAGGCCTCTCCCGGGAGATTGGCAGTCTTTTTTAGAGTAAGAAAGAGGAGTCGAATATATCGAGCGAATGTGAGTTGCGGGCGGCGTCCCAGTGTGCCAGGCGGAAATATTTTGACCAAAAAGGGTATGTATTATCAAAGGGCAAGATAAAAAGTACCAGAAACCGGCATGCGTGCATGCAACGAATAATGAATGTTGATGAAGTGAAAGTGATTTGTCAGGATTGTGGCAAGTGGCAGCCTTGGTCTCTGCCTGGCCCTCTGGGATACAGGCATGAGCTTATGTATGTAGGGAATTGTGTGTTCCCATTATGTTTAGTGTGTACAAACTAAGTTTATTAAATTGTTACTTAATTGTTAACAATTCCAATACTTAAAACATTTTTCATACTATTAGAAAGATTGGAATAAATCTGCCTGAGGATGTAGTTTGGTATGCTAGAATAGAATAGAATAAGTTTTATTCAGAAATTAAATTACACAGTACAGTAATATTTAAGAGCTATAATATAATAACAATTATATTAATATTATTATACTTTCATACCATCTGGTTACCACGGCGCAGGGTATCCTAGTTTAAACATAAACATAAACATTTACACACAGGCACATACATTGCTACTGGCCCCACACTAGGATACCCTGTGTTGTGGGAACCAGAAACAGCGACGTCAAACATGTAAACATGTTTCAAGTTTAGTTTTAGTATCCTAGTTATCTACTGAAGGGGGCTGCTTTCTTACATGACATACTACTGGTGAATGAATCTAAGCAATTTTAAATTGACAGAAATCAAACACAGTGGGAAAAGGGCAAAAAAAATATTGCTTCCTGAAAAGCGATTTTGGAAGTTGTCATTCCTCAGGTTATTATTGTTTTTGTTAATTTTTCATTTGTGTTGTACACAAAGCAAGTTGTTTTAGACTTCAAATACTGCAGTGGTCTTGAAAACTGAACTGGTTTTAGCAGCCTTGTTATAAGATTGTAATATTATTTCGAAGTGGTTGTATGTATAGTATATAATTTAAATTATGTATTACTTTTGGCAAGGCCTCGCCTAAGTATGTATTACATGTGCAAAAAAACTAACTTTGGGTGATAAAAGAAACAATCCTGACTGTTTTATGTGTATACTATACTTAAGCCATTATAAATGTGCGAACCGAGTCATAAAATTGCGAGCGAGAGTTACGATATGCCTGATGTGCCTTCTGTATATGTGAGAGAGAGGTCTAATACAAATGCATCTAATAGATATTTACTCTAGAATGTAAGGAACTAATGTATATTTTAGCAACAAAATACTTGATAGTAATATGACACATAACTCTTTACAATTGGATAATTTAACTCCATAAAATTGTTAATACTTGTATTAAAGCCGAGTTGAAATAATATTATATTAAAGAATAGTAACATCAGCCACTAGTCTTACAAGCCGCCACCAATCCGGACTTGACCCCCATGGTGGAGTGTGGCCTATACCTTCCTTAGGAAAGAGACCCGTGCCCCACGGTGGGAATGTAATGGGTTGACAATGATGACAAATAGCAGAGATAGCCTAGTGGGTAGAACAATGGTCTCAAAGCAGGAGACCCAAGTTTGATACCAAGTGCGGGCTTGCACCTATGACTTTGTTTTCAAGTTATGCACTTTTGTGAAGTTATAGTAGCAATACCACTCGCTGACTGAGAAGGAAAATATAATGAGGAAACCAATCAAGGCAATTGACCTCAGCGCTTGAAATAGCCAATCCGCAGTGGGCATGCATGGTAATTATAGCCCATACTCTCTCTCTGAGAGAAGGCTTGTGCCCTGCACGGGGATGTTTAAAGGCTGCTTAAAATATTAAACTTATGCCTGAAGTACAAAATTTAAATTTATTCAAGTACTAGGTCATGGCCACAGAGCATTTAGTCATGGCTTTACATATAAACATAAACATTTACATACTGGCACATACAATGCTTCTGGCCCCACACTAGGATACCCTGCGTTGTGGGAACCAGAAACAGCGACATCACAAACATGTAAACATCCAAGACCTGGGGTATTTTTCAAATGATCAGATAAATTCAGTATTAGATAATCAGATAGGTAATTCTTCAAAAATACCTTTTTATTTTTATGAAATATCTGCCAAAGAGGGACTTGGAACATCACCAAAGTTGTGAAATATTTTTAGAAAATTTAATTTTTTTTATCAGCTTTTTACCTACTTTAGTTGTAAAATACATTCCCTCATCCACCATTGCTTGAATAAATAAACTGTGCCCAAAACAGTTGTGATTGACTACTTATTGAACATTTAAAGATTTGACAATATTAAGAGACTTTAAAAGAGATTGATAAAGTAACATCTATCTATATGCACGAGTTCTTAACTTATCAATTCCAAGTTTTGATAAGAGAGGTCTGCAAGCATACCACTTGTTTTTCAGAGCAGGACTACTAGACAGGACTACTACTAGGAGGTACCAAATTTTCATGTTAAAAAATATTACTCTAGTAATTATGTTCCTACATATTGCCGGGTAGACAATAGAACCAATAGAATTTGAGATAGAGAGGCAGATCTATTCTACTCTTGAGTCAGTTACTACAACTATTTCTAAAGTGTAATTGATAATTCATGCTATTGATCTATTCATGCTAGCAATATGGTTAAAACATAATCAACTGAATAGATTGATAGAATATTCTTTACAAGAGATGAATAGATTTTCACAACCCTTAAACTTGTGAAGCTACATTTCAAGGCAATTGACTCTCAACTGGAATGCCCCTGAAAAGCCCTGGTATTAAAAAGTGGTTACCATTGAATAAAAACTTATTTGGATGTGGTAGTATATAGGCAAGACAATAACAAGGTCTGACATTTTAAATGCAGTGAATTCGGGATGTTGTGGTGAAGTGACATCACAACCAACTATCAATAAAAGTAAATACAACTTGAAACTTTCTCTAAAGAAGTCATACCTACATTACTTAAAACAGAGAGAAAGCACTACCAATAATGGTTACATATTCAAAACAATCAAACCAAATTACCTGGCAATTTCCCTGTTGGCCTTAGCTTGGGCATACCTCCAGCAAACAGTCCCCCCAAGCTAGGTGGGCCCGCGGGCCCACCGTTCGGCACACCAGGACTACTCCTGACCCCATTCCCAACTGGTGTGGGATTATTCGTCGCATTTGACACTTTCCCTGGAATGTAAGGTCCACTTTTGTCCACTGTAACGGTCTTCTTGAGCTTCGCGCCTTGTCTTATGGAACTGAGAAGGGCGTTCCTGTCGTTTGCTCCACCGCTAGCTTTGGCTGGAGCCGAGCCGCCGAAAACGGGCGGTGGTGGCGGACCAGGGGGGGGCGGCGGCCCGGGCGGCTTCGGAGCCATCTTGCACACGACCTCTCACGCTCGCAACGCACTGCAACTGCCGCTAAAGGCCATCAACTCGGCCCTACAGGAACTCAATATTTACGTCGCTGTGTCAAACCACTTGACGTGAGACGGTCGCTACGGCTTCCCTTCCCCACACGCGCACCGCGCCGCACGTGATAGAGCTCCGCGACACTGGAGATTTACCACTCATACTAATTTACATAAATAATCAAATAACCTTGCCCCAAAAGATTACTCATTTAGGAAGTACGTAGGCACATGAAAATTGTTTTCACTGGGTTTTCTTAGAGTGATCCCTTTTGTTTAGAGCACTAGGGGCGCGAAACATTGTTAATTAGTTCCTTGAGTATAATATTTGTAGCGTACACTTATTAAATTGTGTAAAATCCTGCCCTGATTGCGACAAGTGCACTCGATAGTAAGAAAACCACAATTTTCAATAAAAATATCACAAAAATATGGCCGTCTTCGCCAATCGCAGCTGTCACAATTGTTACCATAAATAAAACATAAATGTGGAAGAAATGTAGAAGACTTGAGTTTCGTACATGGTCCAGTAAAATAAAGATATTAAAATAAATTATAATAAAACAAAAAAGAGCCAACGGCTGAGAATAATAAGTTCTTATTCTGAGGTCAACGGGGTTAGTAAAAACAAAAAGGTTGTGATTGGTAGCGCAGCACACTGTTCCAGTATGTATGGGAGCACCGGCCAGAAGTCTTAATGAAAAACTATTATTATCACGTTTTTGGTTACACACAATTTTGAATATTGAGGACAGGTATGTTTTTTCTTGTTGTAAGTATTCGTTGGTCACAAAGTTACGCTTCGACATCCCTTAATTTCAATAACAAGTACTTAAAAATTTTAAGTTAGTATAATTTTTCGAAGGCACAAGTTTCTTCTGTATTCTTCAATAAAATATCATGTAGATTAATAAATGTTTCAGATATGTTTTATAGTGCTTAATTCTAAGGAAGCTAATCGTTCTTGTAAGTACTTTCTTTTATTTTAGAATTCCTTAGTGGTACCTAGATGGTGACTTGACATCTCCAAAATCTTTGAGAATCCTTATCAATCTCTATGTTGTGAGTTGCTGTACCTCGAACCATTAAAGTTAGTTTTCTACTCTTTTTTACTGGCTATTTTTTATTGTTAGGTATGAATCAGATATGGTTTTTATAATACCTATCATAAATTATTACGTCCTAATTAAACAGTCGGAAAGCCTCGGTCGTTTGTAATTTAATATTTGACTAATGGTCAAAGCCAAATTATCTCTGATTTTATCTATCCACAGTGACAGATCTTCAACCGCTTGATTGAGTTTACACAAGAATAATCTTTGAAACACTTAAGTTGCTCCAAATACATCTCGGTTACCTATAGATAGAGGTAACCGAGATTCATAGACATCTCCTTTACTAATTCTAGTTCAAATCTCATATTATTAGCATTTTCTTCATTGCGGAGTTAGGGGTGATATTAACATTCGAAAATATTTGGCCATTGACACCTCGCGTGATGCTGGCTTGGCCTGAGTCCTGCCTGTCACTGCGGGCAGAGTGGTCTGGAAATCGAGCTCCCCTTTCATAGAAAGTCAATGTGGGATATTCATAAAACCAAAATATGGAACGTGTCAGGTATACGTTGCTTTAATGTACATTGTAGTATGAATGATTTTAGTTACTTCGCGCCTGAGAAAAAAAATATTTAGTTTTTCTTTGTATGGGAGAAATTACATAAAGTACATTTTCTTGCGACTGAACGAAACTGAAGGGCTGGTACTCATATGAGCTATTGCCGCTTATAAGGCGATTAAGTTGACATACCACTCGTGTACCTTTGGGTGCCGCTTCACACGTAAGAATTTTTTGAAATTTCTAATTTTCGGTATTGAATATTTTAAGTATGTGACGCTTTTTAATTAAGTTGCTGGGGAATTGGGAAGAATAAGTATATTGAAATATGACGCAAATATGGACCTAAAGTTATATTAATTGTTATAATAATTAATTAAAAAACTCAAAAAATAAGTTAACTTTCAAAATTATTTTTATTACGAAAACTAATTTGGGCCCTGCAACTAATATACGCCTTTAATAAACATATAACTTTTTACAATAGTAATCTCATTAGCTAAGTGGGTGTTAATGATTTTTATTATACCTAAAGCCTGAATTACACCGGAGCAACACTGTGCGGCATTGCGGCTTGCCACAAGGCCGCATGCTACAAAGGTGCAGCAGAAGAAGAAGAAGAAGAAGCTGCGACAGTTTGCCACACGACGCAAGGTGTTGCCATGCCACAAGGTTCTTGCCACAATGTGCGAAGTTGTAGCATGTGGCCTTGTGGCATACCGCAATGCCGCACAGTATTGCCCCGGTGTAATACAGGCTTAATGACAACAGAGGTTCATTATCATTATCAAATACGGGAATGGACAATATTTCCAGGGTCACGAATCAAGAAAGTTTCTTCTAGGATATGGATATGAGCGGTCACTAAATAAGAATATATTTTTTGTTTATTTTTAGGTACTGTAGTTTTCGAGAAAATAATTGCTTTATTTAATTTCGCTCAGTGATACAGATCATTACGCCATCACAGATTAATACAAAGTCAGAAAGTATAAAGCCCATTACACAATGAAAAAAATAAGGTATAAGAATAAGAAATAAGGAACAAGAAATAAGAAATAGCACAGCAAACAAAACATAATAGACGATAGGCTACAATATTCAACCAATCTGCTGCTGGTGTGTGCACGAAGCACGAGTGCAGCGTTGCCAGAATGTTACAAAGTAAAATTTTACGTTATTTTTGGCCCTCTTATGTTACCTCCATGTTACTCGACCCAATATGTTACTTTTGTGTTACTTCTTTCTTCTTCATTAATGTCATGGCGTTTTTTTATATTAATTGATGATAAAGCAGATATGGTATTGAAAGACATTCCTAAATTGGTTGCAACTAGACAAACGTCATTGATTGTATGTTTTTTTTTCGACATCACCAGTCAAATAAGAAATGAATTTAGATACTTGTTAGAATCGAGGCTTCGGAACTTTGAAAGGTAATAAGTACATTGTTAAAGCATTATAGACTATAATGCACATCTTGCGACAAAGAATCAAGTTTGAAAACTGGTAAACATTTTTAGACCCAAACCGTACTTATTTAAAATGTAATGATTTCTTAATATCCAAACATTTATTTATATTATCAATCACAAAATTAAAACACAATAGACATACCTAAATTATTTACATAGACATTAAAAAAAATTCATGACAAACATAATCAAAATTCACATAAAGCTTCGTCAAAAAGAATTAAATTAAAAGAATGTCAAGCCAATAACAATGATTGATTGATTGAATGATTTCTTGTAATTTTATTTAATATGGCAATAAACGTAGTAAAGTTACTTTTTTATGTTTTTGAACGCAACTCTTTAAAGTATTATTTTGTTTAGCCACTTTAGGCCTTTATTTATTGGTAACTAGCCACTTTTTTACTAAGGTATAGCTACTTTTTCCTTGGGCAAGGTGGCAACACTGACTTAGCTCATGTTATTAATATTGTAAAAACATATATTATTAGGTTTATAAAAGGCATATATTAGTTGCAGTGCCCAAATTAGTTTTCGTAATAAAAATAATTTCGAAAGTTAATAACAATGAATATAACTTTAGGAGTGTATGCGTCATATTACAATATATTCTTTCAGATTCCCCAGCAACTTAATTTAAATGCGTCACATACTTAAAATATTCAATAACGAAAATTTGAAATTTCAAAAAATTCTTACGTGTGAAGCGGCACCCAAAGGTACACGAGTGGTATGTCAACTTAATCGCCTTAAGAGCGGCAATAGCTCGTATGAGTACCAGCCCTTCAGTTTCGTTCAGTCGCAAGAAAACGTATAATCTGTCAAGAAAATGTAGAAATTAAAGAGTTCGGTTTTGCTCGGACTTTTTGTCTGCATTTGTTAATAGCTTGCACTTACAAGCATTAAATAAATTAAAAACTTGAGCTTTTACATAAATTAAGGTAATGTGCTTCAATAGATATAGTAAATGTTTAGGTTTTTCAATAAAACAATTAGCTAACTTTCACTTCCGGTTTCTAGTATTTTTTGACAAACTGTACTTTATGTAATTTCTCCCATACAAAGAAAAACAAATTTTTTTTTTCTCAGGCGGGGAGTTACTAAAATCATTCATACTACAATATACATTAAAGCAACATATATCTGACACGTTCCATATTTAGGTTTTATGAATATTCCACATTGACTTTCTATTCTATGAAAGGGGAGCTCGATTTTCAGACCACTGTGGGGCGGCCGGAATTCCACAGATTAAGGAAAGTTTTTTTTCTATGAGATCTACCTTTTATGAAAAAGGTAGAAATTAATATTATTGCTACAGTAACACAGCCATCCGCGTCTACGATTTGTTTCCGAAAAAGAGGCCGTCGATGACTTTGCGATTATACCTACAAAGGAAAATTGTAAAACCCATCTAGTGCGAATATATGTTGTTTTTTTATAGTGTAAGCATATAAATATACACATCATGGCCGGTGCAATGTTGTTCGAGAGATCGCGAGTCTCGAGCTCGACGAAGAGGGACGACGACGTCCTCATGACTGACAAGATGGTTCGCACGGGCGAAGTACCCGAGGACGAGGAAAACATACGAGCCAAGGAGCAGGGTATCCTGAACCTCGGCGAGAAGTACAAGAAGGAGGGCAAGGCCAAGGAGCTGGCGGAACTCATCAAGGCGACGCGCCCGTTCCTCAGTCTGATCAGTAAAGCTAAGGCCGCAAAGCTCGTGCGCTCGCTCGTGGATTTCTTCCTGGATCTTGAAGCCGGCATTGGTATAGAGGTGCAGCTGTGCAAAGAGTGCATCGAGTGGGCCAAGGAGGAGCGTCGCACCTTCCTGCGACAGTCGCTGGAGGCGCGCCTCATCGCGCTTTACTACGACACTGGCATGCACACAGAGGCGCTCGACCTGGCAACAGCGCTGCTGAAAGAGCTCAAGAAACTTGATGACAAAAACCTGCTTGTGGAAGTGCTACTGCTGGAAAGCAAAACATACCATGCACTTAGCAATCTTCCGAAAGCGCGCGCCTCGCTCACATCCGCCAGAACCACAGCAAACGCTATCTACTGTCCGCCCAAAATGCAAGCAGCCCTCGACCTTCAGTCAGGTATTCTACATGCTGCAGATGAACGCGATTTCAAAACTGCTTACTCCTATTTCTATGAAGCTTTCGAAGGCTATGATGGTGCCGACAGCCCCAAGGCCCTGACAGCTTTGAAATACATGCTGCTATCCAAGATTATGTTAAGTCAGGCTGAGGAGGTCTCTGTGGTGTGTGGCGGCAAGGCAGCCCTTAAGTATGCAGGTAAAGAGCTGGAAGCCATGCGGGCTGTCGCAACAGCTTCACATAAAAGGTCACTGGCTGACTTCCAAGCGGCTTTGAAGACTTACAAGCGTGAACTGGAGGAAGATACTGTGGTTCGAGCTCACCTCGGTGCCTTATATGATACCATGTTGGAACAGAACTTATGTCGTATAGTGGAGCCATACCAGCGTGTGCAAGTAGATCATGTGGCCCGATCCATCCGCCTCCCTGTTGTCCAGGTAGAGAAGAAACTATCCCAGATGATTCTTGACAAGAAACTGAATGGTATCCTCGATCAAGGGGAGGGTGTACTTATTGTGTTCGATGAATCCCCCCTGGAGAAGACCTACGAGACTGTACTGGAAACCATTCACCACATGAGCAAAGTTGTCGACACCCTGTATCAGAAAGCCAAGAAACTCTCATAGACCCTGTGTGTAAATTGTTGTAGCGTAAAAAATATATAAAATATCAACTAACCAATAAAATTTTCAGTTCAAAAGTTGAATGGAAACTATTTTTGAAAGAATTAAATTTCATCCTGCTGTAATAATCAAAGTTCAATTTAAAATATGTACTGTTTTTACAAATAACTCTTCCTATATTCCCAACTGGATCAACTTATTAATGTCAACTCTTTTTTGATTACATAATTTAACTTTTCACTTCATATTTAAGCTAGGGAGATTATATTCTGTTTTATTGAGATAAATAAATGAGGTGTTCACCTAATATTTGTATTTCGTTCACCTTTCCGCCCACATGTGTTTTCTGCAAGTCACTTGGCAACAAGATGCAGTGACTCAACAAATCAAAATATATGTGAGGACAGACCTTTGTACACTGATTGTAAGAAGTTCTAATTAAATAAGTAGTTAACATTGAAGAAACTAACTGGGTGACTGACTTCTACCTTTTATATCAAGTTGTTATGTATGAGAATTTCATTAAGTTGTTGTGGTAGTATTGTAGTATTATGGACACAGTTTATTACACATATGGTAGACATTAAAATCAGACTAGATAAAAGAATCAACTTTTTATTAAATGTTATTTTAAAGTGAGGTAATTGGTAATTAACTTTAAAAACTTAGATCTAAAATTAGGAGAACAAATCACATTTCAATTGCTGTTAAATCACAGACTTGGTATCTGAATTGCTTTATTAATGTGGTCTTGGGACCAGCTTTTTAATTTAAAGAAAGATTACAGAACTTTGTAAGTCTTACAATGATTTTTGCAGTTTTTACTTTATTGTTGTAACAAGGTCGCAAATTGGCTGCATCATGTGCACGGTAAGTACCCTCCTTGCCAGTGTTGCGAGCATTACTGCATTCTAAGCTCTATGGCCAGTTGGTATAAGGTTGTGTAGTGTAACATGCATTATTCTGATTTGAACAGTTCAATCTTGAATGTTACTCTACTGGCCTAGGTAACAAAGTCATCAACCCATTGTGACCCCACCGAGGGGCACGGGTCTCTCCCTGAGGAAGGTATAGGCCATATTCCACCATGGGGGCCAAGTCCAGATTGGTGGAGGCATATGTAGAGTAAATTGCGCTATTCTGACGAACATTGAACTAATCTTATCCCTTCTAACCGTGAAGGAAAATAAGGGGAGGAAACTTGAGTGTCTGAGCTATTGACATCATGAGTGCACAGATATCGCCAATTGTAAATTTTTGGTCCGGATCAACTTACGATTATTTACGATCCTTACGAAAGTTTTAGTTCAAAGTATCGCCAATTCGCGGCGGGCATGGTGACATGGTAGGCACGCGCGCGGTGTTAAGCCCATACTCTCTCCCTGAGAGAAGGCCTGTGGGACGTTTACAGGCTATTTACATCTACGCGACTTGGTGTGTTTTTGGACGTTTTCACATTGATCGATAACCGTAACGACACCACCATCTACTAATAAATATTTACATACAGTCGCATACCTATATTGCTTCTTTATTTGTTTATTGCTAAGGATGTGATAAGGACATAAGGATAAGATGTGGAACATTGCATGAACACTAGTCCAGCGATGTCGTCCAGTGAGTAACCTTCGATTGGCCACCCGCCCCTTATAATGTGGCCACCCTGGGCACTGCCTAATCGTCCCTAAGGATGCTTCTCCTTTGGGTACAAGGTCGCATATCGTCAGTTAAGTTCTAACAGTGGGAAAGTAATTTTTGGCCGTTTAGACCTTTTGATGCTATTTGATGAAGAAAAGTGGCGCGCTTCTTTCGACCGACTAATTTTTTATCTTCAATAAGTTGATTTTAAATACTTTTCCCAAATAATGTACACCTCTAATGTAGCTAATTGAAATTTTGAAATTTTACACCGTTTTTTCGCTCTCTTGTAAAGTTGACATTTTTTACTTACGCACTGTTAGAACTTAACTGACGATATATTCTAACGAGCATTATTCCGGCGGTTGAACGCTTCGGTATCCTCGGGGACGTCCCAGCGTGGGTTCCAGAAGTTGGGCGGGGTCTTGGGTCGGGCCGGGTCCCGCTTGCCACGGTGTCGCGAGCACTCCTGCATTTTGGCGAGCAACATTTCAGGGTTGTCGCGATACAGTTCGCCGTAGAACTGGGAGGGAAAAAATGGCGGTTAGTTAAAGTGAATCTTTTTTTAGTCCACATTTAGTCTACATCTACGGTCACGCGATGTAGCTGCTCGCAAAAGTTCTATATGTTTCTCAAGAAAACAATTACTAAACGTTCACTTCCGGTTTCTAGTATTTTTGGACAAACTGTACGTTAACTCGAGAGGGACTGAGTGCTTAGTGCGAGTTTTTTCATTCACTTTCGATAGCGAGAGCGTTTGCAATTTGTATAGGAGTGACAAAGAGACAACTAGCTGGCGCGCTTTGTCACTCCTATAGAATATGAGTTTACGTTAACGCGATCGAGTAGTTAAAAAAACTCGCACTAAGCACTTTGAGCCGGTTACGTCAGTCGTGACGAAAATTACCACCTGAATGGTTCCACGCGACGGTTGTCGCAGACGAGGTTGGTTAAGGCGGCGATAGCGAAACGAGACGATCTCTCAACCTTTTTTAGCGACCTAAATGCATTCTTCGCCATCTTCGCCATTCTCCATATTTTTTATGTAGGCAAAGAGTAAATCTTTAATCATACTCTAATGACTACACAAGCACCAAAAATTTAGAAAAATAGACGTAATGAATAAAAATCAAAAATACCGAAACTTGTCTCTTAAAATGGTAAATATTTTCAAATTAAGTATTCAAATATAAGTAGCACGGCCTTATTGCCTTATTGCTGAAAGAAATGAGCGTGGAAGACTCACATTTTTACACTCGTCGCAGCTCCAGCCCGGCAGCGCTCGCTTCTCGGCCTTCGTCCTCGCCGTAGGCTCTTTGAAGATGTCTTCGGGCTTCTCGGGAGACTGCCTGGGATAAGCGCACTTCTCATTCATCATCATCATCATCATCATCAACCCATTATGTCCCCTACCGAGGGGCACGGGTCTCTTCCCTAAGGAAGGTAAAGGCCGTACTCCACCACGGGGGCCAAGTCCGGATTTTATTTTTACCTTACCTTTATTTTGTTTTTGTATCAAGATTTAGATTAGATATAAGTTACTGTTAAGCATGTGCAGGTACAAAGTGTTGGTAGACCTAATAAAAAAAAAAAAAAAAAAAAAATACCTTTTGGTATTAACCCCGTCAGTCTTCTTCGGAGTCCTGTTGAGTCTGAGGTCGCGGTGTAGCAAGGAGACGCTCACTTCGCTGTCGCCCTGAGCCGGCAGGTTCGTTGCGTTCAGGTTCTCAGCCAACGGCCGCTTTGGGGGACTCCTGGGACGGGAATCAAGAAGAGCAGATTTATTTATAAGAACATCGTGAGGAAAGATGACGTTTGACGTCCTCTGTGGCGTAGCGATTAGCGCATCTGCTTACCATGCGAGAGGTCCCGGGTTCGATCCCCGGCTGGAGAGAAAAAAATAACTCCAGGTCTTGGATGTTTACATGTTTGTGACGTCGCTGTTTCTGGTTCCCACGACACAGGGTATCCTAGTGTGGGGCCAGAAGCAATGTATGTGCCTGTATGTAAATGTTACTGTTTTAGGTACACACTTACTGTGCATCTTTAATCGGCAACATAACTTTGTTGAAATTAAATGAAATCGTTTACTAGCACGAAAAGTGGTACCTACATTAAGCTGGCAAGATATAAATAACTTTCATCACAATATAATTAAAATAATAATGTAAAATGTCAAAATATACAATTTTTTACAACATAGGTAATCATATTGACAAAATTATATTTACAATGTCCTAGATATTTCTTGCTGTTGTTTTGATTTATTTTATGTCAATATATTTAATGTCGACGTACTCTACAACTGAATAGAAGCATTTATCTATTAGCCATTTGTGCAACTTTTAAATTGGGTTAAAGGTAGCTCTTTCAGTAACTTTGGTGGGCTGTTGTATATTTTTATCAGCATTCGATAGCAGCTTCTTTGGCAAAATTCTGTTTTACAAGGGGGGTAGACGATTTTATTTGGGTGTCTTGTATTAAAGCTATAAACTTCGCAGTATACGTTGTGAACATGATCCTATGACTGTGAGTAAAGCAAGCCATTTCATAGATGTAGACTTGTAGAGAATAGGCAATGAAAGAATATTTAGTTCCTGAAACAGAGGTTTGCTGGAGTCTCGAGGGGCTGTGCCGCAAATTGCCCGTATACCTACATCGTTTTTGGATTATAAATTATAAATACCCTATTTATGTCTCTGGCGTTTCCCCAAAGTAACTTCCTAACCGTAACGACCACTGTGGCGTAGCGGTTAGCGCATCTGCTTACCATGCGAGAGATCCCGGTTTCGATCCCCGGCTGGAGAGAGAAAAAAAATCCAGGTCTTGGATGTTTACATGTTTGTGGCGTCGCTGTTTCTGGTTCCCACGACACAGGGTATCCTAGTGTGGGGCCAGAAGCAATGTATGTGCCTGTGTGTAAATGTTATAAAAAAAAAACTCTACCCAAGGAAAATTCACAACATAATTCTCACCTCCTAGATTTTCGCTTGACATCTCCGATTAGGGCATCTTTCTCTATCTGAGCGACGTGATGCAGCAAGGATAGGCTCTCGTTGGTGTCAAATTGCAGGCAGTTTTCGTCTGGACCTGCTCGAATTACTGGCTTCTTAGGGGTACTCGGTGCTCTGCAACCGAAGATAGATGGATTATATACATAAACTCACGTCTGTATCCCAGATGGTAGGCAGACTAGGAACTGCCACTTGCCACGATCCTGACAGATAACAACGCCAAAATAATAAAAATTAGAATATTTTTTTAACTAACGGCCTTACTAATAAAAGTTATGAGTTGTGTATACAGCCGTTATGCGAGGTCTGACAGAGTGGTTATTTGTACGCTAAATGCGATTAAACCAGTATAAATTGATATACATCAAATAGTTATTCATTTAAGTATAACTTATTTATTAGTAATGCCGTTAAACTTTTGTAAGCACTACACAATAAGGGTATGCAGAATAAAGATAATAAATTATAATAACAATTTTCGTTTCATCGAGACAAAGATTAAATTTGTATAATTATAATGTCCTCTGACTGTCTGTTTTCTATGTTTGCGAAGTCCTTGCCTGGTAACCGTAGTAGAGGTAAGTAGTACAGAGTATCCTAGTTTGGGAACAGAACATATTGTTTTGTGTGGAAGTTACTAGTTCTTTGTAGATTGTTAAGCCATTTATTTACATTTTAAAAGTTAAACACATACACAGAAATAATATAAAAGGATGTATACTTTCCTGAAATTTGTATTGTCTCTACTTTTATTATATTCATTGACTTTATTTTAAACTAGCGACTCGCGCCGGCTTAAAACAAAACTCTTATTCTTCTGCGAAAATTCGATTTTAATTAGTTAAAATCTTAATTAAATATACTATTATTTCAGAATACACAGTTCCAGATTAGAAAATAGATAATAACAATACAATATAGAAATAAAATAAAGGAATTGAGTATAGTAATTAAGTCATATAGATGCATAGTCAGCAACCTCAACTTTTTTCACATCCAAAAGTATTAGCTATTTTACGGAATCTGTCAAAACGTCAAGTGGGCGACAGTGCGCTCGAAAGTTTATTGAAATTCTTGTGCTAAATATCCTCCGATTAAACAAAACATATTGCAAAGTCATTACATAGTGGTGACGTGAAAGTGCCAGTGTTATCTCAGTGAAAGTCTTGTTATTTCGCGAGATATAGAGCAAAACATTTCATCGCCAACAAAGTACTTTGCAAACTTACCCCCAATTTTAAGAAAATAGTAAACCGCCACCACAGATTAAGTCACTAAGCTCCCGCGTTACAAAATCATCTTTAGTACTGTTTAACAAAATGACATCTGCGGTGACTTAAGTAGTGTTGCCACAACAAGCAAAACAAAAAACTACAAAATGGTAGATTCCACCCCTACCTCTCCGCAAACACCGGGCCTCCATCAAGATAACAGCAATGCCAAAATTGCCAATTATGACATTGAATCTGATCACAGAGAAAGTCCACAAAGCAAGGAAACTCAGCCAAAACTGATCCAACAAGTCTTTCACAGAGCATTATTTAATGCAAAACCTCGTCCAAGTACTAAACAAATGGAACAAGTAGCGTCAACTTTAAATTCTTGGCAACATGACCAAGTCCCTACACCCAAACGTAAAAGGCTAGAGCCCAGTCCTGTCAAACCAAACACCAATGAGCAAGCTGGTACCACGCTCACGTACACAGTTCCAGTATCAAACAGCTTCGAGCAACTAATCAATGATGAGACAGAAAAACCACCTGCCCAGACAAAAGCCAAGTGGCAGATTACCCCGAAACCTGAACCGATCTTCGTCACAGGAGTACAAAACTTATCAAAACTTAAAGAGATAGTTCAAAGCATAGTCCTAGATTTGAACAAGTACAAACTGACCACTCTACGATCAGGCCATATTGTAAAAGTTATCCCATCTGATGTTGATACATATAAACTTATTAGAGAAAACTTCGTTGCATCCAACATAAACCACTATACTTACCAACTAAAGCATGAACGTGCCTTCAGAGTCGTTATTCGCGGACTCCACGCATCAGAAGATGTAGATATGATAAAGGAGGAACTGGAGTTGCTTGGGCACATGGTGAGAAGTATCACATGTGCTCTCCATAGGCAAACTAAAGCTCCCCTACCGCTTTACTATGTCAACCTCGAGCCTAATATAAACAACAAAGATATTTATAATGTTAAACATTTAAACAACACCATTGTATCCATTGAAGCTCCGTACAAAAAGAAGGAGGCCATCCAATGCAAAAGGTGTCAACGTTTTGGCCACTCCAAAAACCTCTGTCATCGTACTCACAGATGTGTAAAGTGTGGTAACGACCACCCAACACAGGAATGCACGAAACTACCTGACATTCCTGCAACTTGTGCTAACTGCCAAGGTACGCACCCAGCTAATTATAAAGGCTGCAACAAATATAAAGAATACAGGGACCACATCTTTAACAAAACCAAACCAAAAACTAAACCCAGACAAACAATTGAGCCCACATTCAATCGACCACCACTCAACATACACCATATGCAGTCACAGAGTAGTGCACAGCCTTGGCCTACATTGCCAACCATACCAACAACCCAGGTGGAACAGCATGGACGGAAACACTCACTAACTCAACGCAACTCAACAAGAAGCTATAATGATCAAAATTGCCATAGTTTACCTCAAAGTTATGCCGATATAACCAATCCCAGGGACAAAGACCAGACGCCAAGTTTTAACAACAACTCCAACAACAATATGATGCAGCTCCTCAATATGATGTTCACCAGATTTGAGCAAACCATAGAAAGGATGCTAGACAAAATGATGGATCGCATGATCGATCTGGTCAGAGTTACCGCCCAGAAGCAGAAATGAATCTATTCCTAAGGGTTGCCGCATGGAATGCCAACGGCTTGTCTAACAGAAGACAAGACTTAGAATTATTTATCAAAGAATATAAACTTGACATAGTGCTCATCTCAGAAACAAGACTAAACAATCGCAGTATTATTAAGATTCCTGGATTCTCAGTATATCTCACCCACCATCCATCTGGGAACACTCATGGCGGTACAGCAGTCATTATTAACTCAAAATACAAACATTATGAGATGGAAAAATTTGAAAAAGAATATCTTCAAGCATCCAGCATCTCGGTACACACCAGCCAAGGCCTTATAGTCTTCTCAGCTATATACTGTCCTCCCAAACATAAAATTACTTTACATATGTTCAACGACTACTTCAGAACGCTGGGGCCAAGATATGTTACAGGGGGAGACTGGAATGCAAAACACACATTCTGGGGCTCCAGACTTATCCTACCACGTGGAAGACAGCTGTACGCATCAATAGTGAAACAAGATGGCAACTCTTTATCAGCCGGTAAACCAACATACTGGCCAACAGATCCAAACAAGGTTCCAGACCTACTAGATTTCTTCGTCACCAAAGGTCTCCCTCTACTGCACTTAAATATAGAGTCGCTATCTGACTTATCGTCAGATCATTCCCCCATCCTTCTAACAATAAATACTGATTTAATCGTGAAGGAACCCAAACCATCACTGACTAACAGGAATACTGATTGGGATATGTTTGCAGAATACTTAGAAACAAATCTAAAACTAAATATTCGACTTAAAAACCAGGACGATATAGAGACTGCAGTCGAAATATTAAATAAGGCCATAATCACTGCTGCTAGTATGGCTACACCAGCTCCTGACAAAAACTTCCGGCAGACAAGCATGTACCCACAACTTATAAGAAACAAAATAAATGAAAGGAGAAACCTACGAAAAAAGTGGCATTCTACAAGACACCCAGAGGATAAACGAGCTCTCAATAGAGCATCGCGTCACCTCACATCGCTCATAGCTAAACTTAAAAGCGATTCCACCCAGAAATACCTTGCAGACCTAAGACCTCAAAACAACGGAAAACATTCCTTGTGGAAGGCTACTTCTATGTTGAAGCAACCTATAATGCCAACACCACCACTAAGAAAACAAGATAAAAGCTGGGCAAGAAGTTCAAAAGAAAAAGCCAAACTATTTGCCGATCATCTAGCTCAAGTCTTCAAACCCTATCCAGCCAGTGATGAAGAAGCAACGGCTCATTTAGAAAAATTGGAGGACGCCATGCTTAATCCCTACCAAATGTCTCTACCAATCAAACACGCAACACCAGCTGAAGTTCGGAAAATAATAAATTCGATAAACTTGAAAAAAGCCCCAGGATACGATCTTATTAGCCCAATCATTATGAAAAATCTTCCCAGGAAAGCAATCGTTCTCTTTGCAAACATTGTGAATGCCATACTAAGAACAGGGAA
Organism: Yponomeuta plumbellus; assembly: GCA_947310845.1. Lineage (NCBI taxonomy): Eukaryota > Metazoa > Arthropoda > Insecta > Lepidoptera > Yponomeutidae > Yponomeuta > Yponomeuta plumbellus. The sequence goes on from OX371203.1 coordinate 4,652,152, forward strand.
ATACCCATGCCAGTGGAAAGTTGCACAAATTATCCTAATAGCAAAAGAGGGTAAACCTGCGCACGAGGTGACTTCATACAGACCTATAAGTTTACTCCCAGTAGCCTCAAAGGTCTTTGAAAAAATTCTTCTCTACAGACTGAGGCCCTGTCTTACCGACATAATTCCCCAACACCAATTCGGATTTCGCGAACACCACTCAACAACGGAACAAGTTCACAGACTGGTAAATCAAATATCAAGTTCATTAGAAAAAAAAGAGTACTGCTCAGCTACTTTCCTCGACATTACTCAAGCTTTCGATAAGGTATGGCACCTAGGACTCAAATTTAAGCTTAAAAGCCTATTGCCACACTCTATTTATCCCGTCCTGGACTCCTACTTGACTGACAGATGCTTTGAAGTAAAATACGATGAAGAAATTTCCGCGCTTCAAGAAATACAATCGGGAATCCCGCAAGGAAGCGTACTCGGTCCCGTGCTCTACATACTTTACACAGCCGATTTACCAACTACCGATAAAGTCACAACTGGTACCTTTGCTGACGACACCGCCTACCTAGCAAGCCATCAAGATCCCGCTACCGCATCTCACCACTTGCAAGAAGCTCTAAACCTTATGGAGGGTTGGTGTAGATTATGGCGAATTAGGATAAATGAGACCAAATCGGTACAAGTTACTTTTACCCTCAAAAAAGGAATGTGCCCTCCAGTGTATCTCAATGGTCAACAAATACCTCAATCCAACGAAACCCGTTATCTGGGAATCCACCTTGATAGGCGCATGACGTGGAAAAAACACATAACAGCGAAACGCAAACACCTAGACCTTAAAGTACGCTCTATGTATTGGCTCATAGGTCCCAAGTCCAAGCTATCGAGAGAATGCAAGATAACACTATACAAATCAATCTTGAAGCCTATCTGGACCTATGGTATTCAGCTGTGGGGAACCGCTTGCAGGTCTAGCATAGATATTCTTGAACGATTCCAGACTAAAACTCTAAGGGCAATGCTGAACATCCCTCAGTACATCAGCAATAAACACATGTATGAAGACCTAAAAATTCCCACCGTTATGGAGGAGATTCGACAATATAGTACCAACTATCAAGATCGGCTTAGCCGTCATCCAAACGAATTAGCTTCGAACCTAATAACAAAAAATAGCACTTGCTATGCTCGACTGAAGAGGCACAACATAATCAATCTGCCAGACAGAAAGTGAATTCGGCAGCAAGGGCAACTTAGGAGGATGGAGGCCAATGGACCTCACTCTGCATCGATCACGAACTACAGAGAAGCAGTAGAAGCCCAAACAGTTTGCTTATTGTAGTTAGAAGGCTACAGATCGCAAAAATGCACCAATAACTATTAGTGAAAAAAAAAAAAAAAAAAATATTTTACGGAATAATCAGACTTCTTTCAGGACTTTTTTATACAGGTATTTTTAGTACATTACTTTTAGATTACATACTGTTTAAAACTCATATTAACTAGAAGCTACTACATTATAATTGTAAGTAAAAATATCTTATGTACGCTTTTCAGTTAAAGTGGATGTTGCTGACTATGCTTCTATATGACTCAATTTTCAACTTTTGTCGCGCTAAACGGAATTCCAATTTTGGTACAGTGAACTGCCCACATTTCTCATTTTTGGAGGCCATAGTCGACTCCAAAACGACGCAACTCTGTTACGGATGGCGAAGAAATCTGGAACCCTGGCCGATTTTGTACAATACTATCAGTGGCGTAGCTAAGTAACCTAGGGCCCTGGGGCAAATCAAAAAATGGGGCCCCACTGCAATCTAAACTGGTTAGGTTTTATTAAGTGACAATAAAAATATCATCATCAACCCATCATGTCCCCACCGAGGGGCACGGGTCTCTTCCCTGAGGAAGGTATAGGCCATACTCCACCACGGGGGCCAAGTACGGATTGGCGGAAGCTTGTAAGACTAGTGGCTGGTCTTACTGTCAGAAGTTTTCAAGCCGCCCTGAGGCCTCTGACTTGGCTTAACGACTGCCATCTATCGACGGCAGCCGGCACCAACTGCTTAACGTGCCTTGCGAAGCACGGAACCGCTCGGAAAAATGCCACTAGCGTTAGTCATAGACGGTGACCCATCCATGGACTGAACGCGCCGTATGTTGCTTAACATTAGTGATCGTTTAAGATCACTCAGGCAGCCCAGGCTACGAGCGATTCGACAATAACAACATAAATTAAAATTTATACTTAGTGTAGGTAAAGTAAGGTAAGTTTTCAAAAGTTTAGTTCCATCAATATTTTCTGGCGAGAGACCTCTGAGCTTGAGTTTATTATGTTTTTATGTATTAGAGTTTATTGAGTTATTGAGTTTGAGAATACTATATAACCTGTTTCCACAATTTGTACGCCTCATGAGGCAGAGCGCGTAGTACTACTGTTAGCTAGTAGGATTGTGTTAATGACTCACTTAAAGAATCTGAGAGTGACGGAATTCTCGAAGCGTGTGGCATCAGCATCAAGAGGGGGCTGAACAACGTCCGCTGCTTCTCTTGTCTCCTCAGCATCTAACGGCTCCGTCTTGAACACAGAGGACTTTATGAACTTCTGTGGACTGCCTTTGATGGTGGTGGACTTGAATCTGCGGGAAATTGAAATGTATGGTGATAATACCCATATTAATAAGCACAGACGAAAAGAGAAAAGCCTTAGGACTTGGCCCTGACTACCCTAGTAATTAACATAAATATGCACGCGAACAGTATAAATATTCCGCATCTAGGTATTAAAAAAATTGAAAAAACGCCTAAGATAGATACATTAAGGCAACACTGGGCAACACAAGGCCTCACTAAGAACTCATTTAAGAACCATCTGTTCAGGAGTATAAGGGAAAAATCTTACTTATGTAATGTTCCGCAGTCTTAGCTGTATGCAGTAGTAATTTCTCGTGTAACGTGTATTGATTTTTCTTAAGTATTTTAATGTTAACCTATTATTGGGCCTAATGTAACAAACTTGTAAAATTTTCGAGACGTGGATTATCGTTTTTCAATCATAGCTCGAAAACGGTGCTTTTTACGGTACCAAGTTATGGGACCTTTTTGCTCCCATAGATTGTCCCTACACAATGCAAGAATAAAAAAAAAGTCCAAAAAATTTTTTTTATAAGGATTTTTTTTTTTCGTTTTTGCGTCCAATTGGGTTACTATAGTGCCCCTATGCATACACCCCAACGCCTACTCCCCGCCCCCAACTTTACCCACCAACCACAACATTAATTCAAAAACGAACTTATATGGAGCATATTCAGCTCTTCGGATCCGAATGAGGCCACACTGAGTGGCAGCACGCGCCCGTACAGTCGACAGCACGTCAATCTTCCCATTTTAGTTGCAAAGTCGCCCGTAATACAACGGAGCAGAGTGCATGGGTGTATACCATGTCGACTGTACGCGCCGCATTATATGACGTCATCAGAATTCTTCCTTCGGAGTTCGGATGCCTACCGTATTATACGAAATGCGGCGCGTACGGTGCGGATAAATATGCGAGATTTCATATCATTGCATACAACGAATTCTAAAATGCGGCGCGTGCGGCGCGTGCGGTGCTGACAAATGTGCGATCAACTTAAAATAATGTTTTCATACATGGGAAAAAACGTAGTAATTTTATTTTTTTCACTTTTTGTGACCCTGAAAACACAGCAAAAAATATTTTTTTATTTTTAAGTTTTTAAATATGATGTCTATGGCATAAAAGCAATGTCACTCCAATCTTATTAGTTCTCTATTATTACAGTTCATTACTTACATACAGCGTATTGGTCCGCTGGTAGGAGATGGCAGTATCGTATCTTCATTATCTATGGCCTCCTTCTTTATTTTAATCTGGAAATAGGGCTTTGTTTTACTTTTTGGATTCAAAAGAAGATTCAAACCGCCGGTTCATGAGAAATTCAGGAATAAGTAAATAAAATATTCATCATCATCATCATCAACCCACTATGTCCCCACCGAGGGGCACGGGTCTAAAGTATTAAAAAAAAATAAAAAAAAAAAAAATATAAATAAATATTAAATATTATTTATTATAAAAAAATTTAAACTTATATAAGAGTAGAGAAGAGACCCCGTACTAGGTAAAAACCTGTATTACAGGTTTAAAAAGGTGAAAGTCCTGCTCTTTCGATGTCCATGGTGAAAAGTCAATTTCTTAAAATAGTAGGTACAGTTCTTTATTTCTTTGTAACAAAAGCTTGAACAGAACAAAGAAATTAATATAAAAATAAATTTCATGCAAATTAAGCTAGGGAAAAGAAAATTTACTTATTCTTAATGCGATTAGTTAATCAATCGTAGTTATGTTGCGATTTTATTCGATTTTGCTGAGTTAGAACTGCTCACTTTTCTTATGGACAATAATTATTATGTTTTCTTGTTGTGTAATGTAGTGTTCTCTATCTTTAATTACTGAATTAAATTCTCAATTCAGAAACCTGCGGTATGATTCTAAAATGCATTCCGCGTGTTAAGCCGCCAACAGTGACTTCAACTGCCTCGTCGGTCTAGCAGTTAACCCACTTGACTCCCTAAACAGAGGTTGGTTGTGGGCTCACTAGAGGCTGCCTAATCCTAATGTCCTTACCTGCCTAGGTAGTAGGGTGACGCGTGTCGCGCGTCTAAGGCTCTAATTATATGCGTCCGCGCGACCGAGCGGTTTGGCCGCAGATCCAGCGGCCGCGGCGAAGGCCCTTTTTGATTTATATGAAGCGGCCCGACCGTCTCCGCTCTCCACACGTTCTCACAAACAACGAAAGAGCGTCCCGTCCGCTTCAAATGCACCGATACAAGTGAACACGTTGAAACTCGTCCGAGCGGCCGGGCCGCGCGACCACGCCGCTTGAAGGCGCGACCGCGCCGCTATTTAAATAAACTCGTTACACACAATTGCATGTAATTTCGTGGCGTAGCGGCCGGGCCGGTCGGTCGCGCGGACGCTTAAAATTAGAGCCATAAAGTCAGAAGTCGCGACTTTCCAGTATATTAACTGTCAAATTCTGACATTTAAGCGCCACAAAACGCGTTACTCGCGTCATCGTACTACCTATGCTGGTCACCATAGCACAGGGTATCCTAGTTTGAGGCCGACAAGTACATAATTATGTCCTGCCTAGGCAGTAGGATACGCGAGTCGCGCGCCATAACGTCACAAGTCGCGACTTTCCAGTACATTAACAGTTTTTTCCAATACTGGTACAGTACGTTATTTTCCAATACTGGAAAGCCGCGACTTTGACGTTATTGCGCGCGACTCGAGTCGTCGTACTACCTATACATGTCATCATTTAGGTACTTAACTAAAGGTAAACAATCTTCATACGCCTTTTTATTGAAATGTGTTTACATTTTGGTTTAAGATTAATAATTAATTAATAAAAGTTTGGCATAAGATTTTGGTTTAATAAGTGTTTATTAAACCAAAATCTTTGCACATTACCAATTCAATGTGAAATTAAATGTAATTTCATAAAAACACTTTTGATTTAATTTGTAAAAATTTTGATTTAAAAAGTGTATATTTCAATAAAAAGACTTATTAAATCCAAATTGTTTACCTTTAGTTAAGTACCTAAACATATGAAATATAGGCTGGTGTACATACAATAAAGAATATGATATCTATCTATGTCGTGTGAAAGTTATTAATCATTATTCCCACATCTTAGAAGGTTACAGTCAAACAGTACACACCTCCAACTTAGTCACGTCCTGTTCGAGACTATCGTGTAGATTTCCAATCAGTTCCGGGGAGCTTGTCAGGTCCACCACCCGGTTCTGTTTATGCTTGACTAGTTCGAGTCGCGATTGTCGCAGTTTGCCTTTGAGTCCATGCGTTTTCGGTGTTTTAACGAGACTTTGGCAAGGGTAGCTCAGCTTTAAGTATTTGGACTTTGGAGTTGGCCTGGAAATATAACATGACATTTACATACATTGCTTCTAGACCCACACTAGGATACCCTGCGTCGTGGGAGCCAGAAACAGCGACATCACAAACATCCAAGACCTGAATTACCTTCTTCAGGGAAGAAACCCGTGCCACTCGGTGGGGACATAATGGGTTGATGGAATGGAATTATTATTAAAAGAAGTTTGTGAGGATTATGGCAAATGGCAAGCCGGAGAGTAATTCACCATGGTTTTTACCTGCCTTACATGTTTTTAAACATTAAGAGTGTAACTTTTCTAAATGGGTAAAGGGAACGACCATTGAAACTTTTTAGAAGTATTTAAGTAGTAAAAAGTGTTTTGGTGATACGATTTCGGAATATTCTGTCCCGCGGCCTTTCTCTCCACTACAAAACAGCTCAAAGGCAGCAGTTAACATAGTACATTGACATTCAGCAAACAGAATGTAAATTCTTATGTTGAAATAAAAATAATTAATCTACCATTGCCTCCTCTACTAATCTATTAAATCAACTTTCCATGGTAAGGTTGTCAGGAACAAATTGCTTTTAGCAATAATGTAAATATTTTTAATATTTAGTCAAATATTTGTTTATTGTTTCTTCAGAAGCACAATAAAGAATATTCTTATCTTACACCAGTTTACTTTTAGTCATAAATTGTAGGAACCATTCAAATACTTCTTTTAGTGATAGGTCAATACTATTAGTCCAAATAAATAGTGAAAAATAGTTCGAAACTTACCAACTATTGGAACACTTTTTCTTAATTCCGGTTTCAACTGCATCCCCGTTGGAATGTTTAGACTTCTTTGAATGTATAATAGGGCTCACACGTCCCGTTGGTGTATTTTCCACTTCTGACACAGATTCCTCTTTCATACTGTTGTTTAAAATTGATGTGCCTTGCTTATCCAAGTTTGGTGTTGAAGTGTGCTTTAGTAGAATGTCATCATGAACTATGCCTCCCTTCCCAAAAGATTCAGAGTCTATAGGAGGTGTCAAAGTTGTGGTTTCCCCAAATATTATCTTGAACATTTCACTGATTATGCTTAAGTTTTTTGTATCATTCAGTCTCGTTAATGCCGACGCTGGAACAATTTGTTATTAATTTATTGTTCTTGTTGTTTGTTTTACCATTGCTCAACAGTTTTACTAAGATTAAGTGATCAAGTGCGATTGTTATTCTTACCAATAAGTTGAATAATGTTGTCTTTTGAGGCTATACCACTTTCAAGGTCAGTGCAGTTGCTGCATTTCTTGCTGTGAAATAAATAAATATACTACATATTCAATGAAATTAATTAGCATTAATTGAAAAAAATTTGGTACCTACTACTGAAGATTTTTACCTTTCATATTCTTCTTTTTGTCTCCTTAGTTGTAATTTATAGCAATGTGTTTTGATTTTGAGATCTTGAAACTCCTTTACAAGTTCTGTAAATCAAAATAAATATTACAAACTTAGAAAACTAAAGTCAGACGTTATTTACTATTTACCTCTAAAGTTTTCACTAGCCTGTTGCAGACTTAACCCTAAAGCTTCAACTTTATCACTTTTCACTAGTCTATTCGATTTATCGATGTCTTCATTAATCTTAATATCATCGTTTAAATCCATTGTCATCTATAAATTCTAAAATTCCTTCCTCTGTTTTTTTTTTTTTTTTTTTTATTTTTTTAAAGAGTTTTGGCTTGGTTTCAAGACCTTTAAGCCATATCTTATTTTTATAAAGTCATAATGCACTTCACATTTTAATACAAATAGTAACTTTTTCTATTTACACTTATATTTTAGACACTGTATTTTTCACAAATTTATACACGATAGGATAGCATTCAGGAGTTTTAAGCAAGTCTTTGAGGTGGTGGCGGGAGAAAAAGTCACTTTTGCCTATTTCTAACAAATCACTCGCGAAAATCAGTCTTTGTACATTGAAAGATGGACAGTCATAAATTAAATGTTCAACGTTTCCAACGGCATTTTTACAGTGTTCACAGATATTTGTTCCAATGTTGATTCTTGAAAGGTGTGATGGTGCACAGTTATGGCCAAAACGCAATCTATTTATTGTGGTTATGAAGCTGCGGCTAGCGATAGCCAGTTTCGATTCGTACCAAGGTGAGTTAGGTATTTTTTCTTGGATGCTTCCGTACCAAAGTCCTTTGCCTTCTTTCTCTTGATTACTCTTCCAGAATGTTTCCCAAGAGTTTAATATTTCTAAATTTATTACACTGTAATAGTCGGTCATAGGGACCCAAAAAGCGCGCCTTACATCTAAACAATTTGTACCTTCATACGCAACTTTATCAGCTATTTCATTCCCAGATATACCTCTGTGTGAAGGTATCCACATTAGAGATATCTGCATTCCTAAAGCTTCATTGGATATTAAGAGGGATTTAATAGCATATAGGATATAGTTAGTTTTGTAGTTAAATTTTAAATTCTTTAGTGCTTGAATGACACTTAATGAATCTGTTAAGATTAAGATTCTTTTAAGGTTAGGTTTAACAACTTTGAGAAGTTTTAATGCCTCAAAAATTGCATATGCTTCTGCTGTAAAAATTGAACAACTACTGTGTAAAGTAAAACTCTGCGAATTGCCCGTTTGTGAGTCATATATAGCAGATCGGCAGTAACATTCTCCCTTACTGCCATCCGTATATATTTTATAAACATCTCCATAATCTGATAAAAAGTATAGAAAGTTTTTATTATCAGAAATAATTTTATCAATTACAGATACTGGATATACTGTATTCTTATATGGATGAGCAAAACAAGACCAACAAGAGCCTTGTTTATAAATATGTGAAAATTTCTTCATGCCTTCAATTAAACTATTGGATATTGTCTCACGGAACATTGGAAATTCGGAATTTTGATGGTAAGTTAAATTAGGTATGATTTTATTTATTATAGGATTATCAGATGAGAGCAATTTTAGAATATATCTTTTAATTAATTTAAGCCTTCTATACTGTAGAGGCATTATTTTGGTTTCAACTTCCATGGCCCTTATGGGAGTTGAACACATAGCGCCAGAGATAATTCGCAGAGCTTTGTTCTGGACTATATCTAATTTATTTACATGTACACTATTTACATAAGCTAGAGTGCTATAGTCAAAATGACTTCTAACTATAGCCTTATATAGCATGGCCAGAGTTTTTGGGTCGGCTCCCCATGAAACACCAGCCATGCATCTCATAATATTTAAACCTGCTAGTGACTTGGCTATTATATGTTTGATATGCTGTTCAAATGTTAATTTTCTATCTAATATTATGCCCAAAAATTTATGTGTTTGAACGATTGGAATTGGAGTGCCATCATATTTAACTTGAACATGTGGTTCATCTTTACTAAATAACATAGTATGACTCTTGTTAGTATTGACCTTAAGATGGAGCCTATTGGCATAATAGAAATTTAGTTTATTGAGAGAATTATTAATGTTATTTATGGCAGTATCTATAGAATAATTTGAGCTGTATAAAATAATGTCATCAGCAAACTGTAATATATTTACACTATCAGTATTTACATAATGCAGGATTTCACATACATACAGGTTAAACAGTAATGGTGATAAAATAGATCCTTGCATTGTACCTTTACTTACAGGGCGAGGACCATATAATATATTGTTGTGTTTGACATACAAAATTCGATTATTAAGAAAGTTATATATCCATTGGCATAATATGCCAGGTATCCTTAAATTTGAGAGTACTTTAACTAGAATTCCTGGGTCAATGCTATCAAATGCAGCTTGGATATCTAAAAATGTGCACACTGTACTTAATCCGTTATCTTTACACTTTTTCAGGTCTGATATTAATGAAAGGAAACTGTCTGCGCAGCTTCTACCTCTTCGAAAGCCATATTGAATATCAGGAATTATTTTATTGGCTTCAATATGCCAATCGAGACGAACCTTAATCATTGCTTCAAAAATTTTACCCAAACAGGAAGAAAGGGATATAGGACGATAGGAATCTGCACAATCAGGAGATTTATCTGGTTTTAGAATGGGAATAACACATTGTGTTTTCCATGAGTCTGGAATCGACATATTGGACCACAGGTTATTTAAAATTGCAAGAAATAATTTTTGGGCTCCTTCATCTAAATTCTTGATTAGAAGATAAGGAAAGTCATCCAAGCCGGGAGCAGTGTCCCGCCTTGAATTTAGGCTCATGATGAATTCGTGCCAAGTGAATGGTTCTATCAAAAACTTAGAGTTACTATCATTATTATGTTTTGAAAAGAAGGATTGCAAATTTTCAGTGATAAGATTACTGTTATCTGATAGCTTATTCAGGAACTGGGGAATGAATTCATCATTATAGGTCTTACTTTTGGATTTTGCACCATTAAACATTTTAATTAAGTTCCATATACGACTGATTGGCGTAGTTCTATTAAATGTGTTACACAAATTATCCCAGCTGTAATGTTTTTGTTCAGCTAATGTTCTTTTTTTGAGTGCGTCTGCCTTTTTGTAATTAATATAATTGTCCATGGTCGGATTGGCTCTATAGTGTTTTAGTGACTCATAGGATTTAATTACACTTTGTTCGCAAATATCATTCCACCATGGGCATGGAGGTCTACTACGGTATTTACTTGATTTAGTGAACTTTGGTATACATTGTTGTTTAAGCATTTCAAGTTTATTACAGAATTCATTGTATGAATTTATAGGATTGTATTGATTTATTTCCATGTTTTGGTATAATTGCTGAGATAAATTTTTATAATGTAACCAATCAGTCTTTTTATACAAAAACTTGTCAATTGGCTCATTTGTCTGGTATTTTTCAATGCGCAGCTGGATTTGAGTGATGGTAGGGTAATGGTAACTACCCATGCTATCATCGTGTACTGACCATTCACATAAGGGGGCTATGCATGGGCTTACAAAAGTGATGTCAATTGCAGATGGATTTTGTGTAGGTCTATTGACAGTAGTATAATTGCCATTGTTTAATATGCATAAATCATTCTCATCAATTAAATTATAAAGTTCATGCCCTCTGCCTTTGGTTGATACACATCCAAAGGCAACATGATGCGCATTGAAATCACCAGATACAAATATTGGCTTAGGCAAATCTCTTACAACATGGCGCAATTTATTTATTCTAATGTGCCCACTAGTAGGGGGGCAGTAGACACATAAAACAGTCAGGTTACCATTATCTGTAGAAAGGGATAAAGCGACAGTTTGTATATCTTCATAAAAATTGGTATCTAAGATTTTATACTTAAGTGTTTTCCTAATAACAATTGCTACTCCATTATGAGCATTCTTAGAGTTGCGATTGAATACATTGTAACCTGGAAATTTAATGCTATCATTATTTTTGAACCATGTTTCATTTAATAAGCATATGTCAATACTTTGTTTATTAAGAAATCTAATTAATAATGCCTTTTTACTATTAGCGCTTTGAATGTTAAATTGTGCAATGCGTATGTGAGAGCTGTTACCTGTGCAATTACTATCCATTATTTTAAGTTTTTAATAAGCATATCTTTGATAGCAGCCGTTGTTATAGAGCTGCCCTCAGGGTTGTTGGCAAGCTGGATCAGTGTCTGTACCAGGGCCGACAGTACATCACTGCTTCCAATTATTTGTGATTTTATGTCATCACTGTTAGTATTTACATTATGTACAGAACTATTTACAGATTTGTTTACAATTTTATTTACATTCTTTTTTACAAAAGAGGGACTAGGCCGGGAGGTTTCAGTCAGAGCAGGGAATTCAGTCATAGATTTTGTGTTCAGTACAGAAGAGTAACTTATTTTATTTTTCTTTTCCATCATTTTTTTCATTTTAATAGGACATAATTTTGATATTGCCAAGTGAGGTCCACTGCAGTTAGAACAGCAAAGATCGTTTGGCCTGTCACATTCTCTATAAGAATGTTCACCTGAACATATACTACACTTCTGAACTGAACTATTACAGACTTTAGCAGAATGGTTGAATTTGAAACATTTGAAACATTGTTGTAGAGGAGGGACATATTCAAATACTCTGTATGAGAACAAGTCGTACTGCACGATTTCTGGTAAATTATTGGATAAAAATGTAAGGCTTATTGTCTGTAAAGGTATTCTCTCGTCTCCCACCTTTTTTGTGAATCTTCTGACTGTTATTATTTCATAGATGGATGATAATTTTGTATATAATTCTTCATTAGAGATATTTGTAGGTACAAAACGGATCACTCCGGTTTTTTCGATTTGTGTTGCTGGTATATAAGCTTTCAGTTCATGCTTGGTGAGGAAGTTGGTATTTAGTAAGAAGTTATTAGCATTATTGGCCAGTTTGAAAGTTATACTTATCTTATTGGCATTGACTCTTTGCAGGGACTGTACACCTTTCACTTCGCTAGAGAAGATGTTGTTTAGATAAACCGGGCTTTTGTTCCCGATTTTTCCGCAGGGTTTCACACTTTCAACGAACACTTTGAATGTCAGGTTGGGGCTATTTTCCGGGTATAGTCTTTTATAATTAGGTTTAAAATATGGCACATAACAGTCTTCACCTAAATACCTATCTCCCGCCACCGCTGAAGCAGGTCTCTTTAAATTCCTCACTATACGAGGAGTCTTGGGGTCCGGGGGCTTTTCCCCCGGCCCCTCATCATCATCCATAGTTTCGTGTCGCTTTGACCACCTATTAATAGTTTGCACTTAGTTTAAAACAAATAACTAATAATTTTAAAATTTTGGAAAAAGTTTTCGTATCTTTGCTGTTTCCCGCCCAAACAGCCAATCCCTTCCTCTGTTTTCTTTTCTTGAGTTTGATTGATGCGGTTTGATGAAAGGATGAAAGCACAGACTAGCTAAAAGGAATAAAATATGAATCTCTATAGTTTGTTTTAAACTTTGCAGTTAGCACAGACTATGTGTAAGGTAGAAAAAAAAGAGGGATGCAACCTCAAATTAAATCGATCGATTTTGATTTTACCAGTTTTCACGTTCTACTCAATCTACGGTTTTCACCGGTTTTCTATTACATTTTTAACGGCTTGCAAAGGTAGTATGAGGACGTGAGTCGCGCGACAACGTCAAAAGTCGCGACTTTCCATTCCAGTACATTACAACTGTCAAATTCTCACGACTTTTGACGTTGTCGCGCGCCACTCGCGTCCACAGAATACATTGCTCGCGTCCTCATACCTTTGGGTTCGTTTCGTGTAGGTTGGTAAACCATTAGTTACTATACTCTATGTGGTAAACCTAAAAAAAAAACGGACATGCAAAGGAAAAAGCAGAAACAGAAATTTCTTTTCTTTCGTGTCTGAAAGCCAGAAATTTTATTCAAGAGCTTCTTCCCAGTTCTTCAGCGGTATAAAAGCAACCTATTTTTTTAGAGGTATCCACAGGCAGTATATTATGCTGTTTAAGTCCAGAGTCTCTCGAGTCCAGTCACTGAGGTTGAGTGTAGTTATCCTTGCTCAATTTTTAACTCGTGAAAGAAAAAAACTTGTGTTTTGTTGCTGTTATTCCTTTGCTTGTCACTAATCTAACAAAAAATAATAAAATGATTCTACTACTATTACAGGTAGCGCTTCAGATTCGTGAAGTTTTACGTCATGGAATCCGAGGAGGATGGAATGTTTGTGGTTATCATCGGAGAATCCAGTGATACAAATACGGAACTAAAAATTTGTCTGAAGTCGGAAGTAAAGGATGAAATTAAAGCGGAAGAAGTGAGCTACCTTATCGAAAAAGCCGAGAGGTACGGAGAGCTCGTCGATTGGAACTTATTCCAGGGCACTAAGAAGGAAAACGAAGTCAAGGACTCAAACGACTGTTCCAATGAAGAGTTTTGTCCAACGGAATTCACTGAGGATGATGAAGAGGACGAAGATGACTTGGAGACGCAAGTCGCGGATAAAGTGCGCCGGAAAATGCTGGAACCTTCAGAATGCAAGTCTTACGTCAGACAGTTGATAAAAGAGAACCCAGAATACAGAGAACAAAAGGACATGCTTGTGAAGCATCTGGCTAACGTTATGAAGGCATTGAAAGCTCCACCACCCCCAGAAAACTTCTGCCAAATGCACGATAAGGAATCACAGTTTCAGTAAGTTCTTTGCAATAGTTAAGAGTAGTTAGACCTGAGATTTCCTCACTTTGCCTCATAGTTGGATCATTGTAAGTAACGGGTATGCAAATAAACATAAACATTTACATTCAGGCACATATTGCTTCTGGCCCCACACTAGGATACCCTGTGTCGTGGGAACCAGTAACAGGGACATCACAAACATGTTAACATCCAAGACCAGGGCTTGTGGTTTGTCCCCAGCCGGGTTTTCGAACTCGGGACCTCTTGCATGGTAGTCAGATGCTCTAACTGCTGCGCCAGAGAGGTTGTTACAATAGTTACACTAGGGTTTTCTTACAATATTGTTGTCACCATTAGTGAGTGGTAGGAGTACTACAACTTAAGAAATGTATGTAACCTAGATAAGAAAGATGGTACTTAAATGCCAGGATTCGAACCCACAAGCCCATCTGAATGAGAAGCCGGCAATCTCCACTGCCGCTCCACTGCCACAGCTCCACTATAACTGTTCTTTAGTTGCAAGTCAATCTTAATCTCCTACAGATTTTTAGTGCCTTAACTAATATAATATATTAGATTAAAATAATGTATTGCCTTATCTTATCTAATATCTAAAATTTGTATGTCACAGTGATTGTTATCGAAACTCCTCCAAAATGGCTTTACCAATTATTGTCGGGTCAGCTAGTAGAACTAGAAAAATTGTGAGAATTAATGACATAATTTCATCACCTTTTCCGGTCTACATTGTCGACTTCCTTTCTAAATAAAATATTTCATGCTTCGATTTATATATTCGATTTTTCTTCCTTATGTGTCAAATAACCTCTAATTTCCAGATGCTTAAAGTGCCATAGTGTGTTTAGAACACTGCCAGCATGTCAGCGCCACTATCAGGACAAGCATGGCCCGCGTTACCTCACCTGTTTCGCTTGTGGAGTCGACTTCAGAAGGTCAGTTGGTGTAGAACAAGCAATGCAAAGCAGAGCAATAGGCTGTTTGATAGATTTCGGAAACCATCTCATATATTTTGTTGGTGTTAATGGAGTCCTCAGTTCCCAAAGGAAAATTCGCATGAAATTAATTTATAAACTGTAAGAGCAAAAAATCTACTTTTGAAATAACCCGCCAAAATGCTATCATGGCCTATTGGCCTATTGAATATGGCGTAGCACAGAAATTATGACGTCACATCATCACATGGCACTAAACGAACCAATGAACGTAAGAACGACATGAATGACAAAGGTCTTTTTTACTAAACTGTGACATCATCATAGAATCGGCCAATCCAGGCCGTTTCCGATTTTCGAGTTTCGAGTTTTCATCATCAACCCATTCATTATGTCCCCACTGAGGGGCACGGGTCTCTTCCCTGAGGAAGGTATAGGTGTTTACACCTGCCAAAAAGTACGCAACCTCCTTGCTACTTCAAACTTATTCCTTTATGGATTGATCGTGTTTTGTTTTTTACCTGTGTTAGGCCCTACAGAAAGCGGCCGGGGCGAGCGTTGGACGCCTATCGTCGCTCGTCAATTATGCTAGGATGAGCACACTTTTCTAATCCGAAGAATCTCAAATGGAAATCCGCTTCTCCACTTTGTAAATGTATTTTTCTGTGTCGAACATCATGGACATCTGCAAAAACGCGCGTACCATACGCTTGATAATTATGTTCCGAACTCTGAAACCTGTAAAAAACTAAAAACTTGCACCTGAGCGTCGCAAGCGCACCGAGGGCGCGCGTCGTACGCGCGTATGATGCGCGCACCACGGACGCGGACGCTTGATGTAATCCGTTGCATAGAACTTCATACAATTTTAAAGAGCGTAATAAACTCGGCAAAACGTGGGCCCAGTTCTAGTGATTGGTGCCTCTGCCTACCCCCTCGGGGATAACGGGCGTGAGTTTATTTATATTTTTTATTTTATTTTTACAAATCAAGTGCAGTTTATACATATAGATAGAAATGGTAGCTGCGAATAGTGAAATTTGGACCTCAAACTAGATGAGTGATCTGTATTTTAGGTTTCCAAGCCCCCAAGCTCTAAATATTTATTATGGATTTTTTCACTAAAAAATGCAAAATATCAATAACATTAGTTTGCAAGCTCTTGGTAACAATTCTACTAACATTATGGATTTATGAGTCTACTAAAGCATAAGATGAGTTTACAAACTGCTTAAAATAAAGTGCTTTTTTAAGCATACTTTCCTTTTCTGAGGTCCTTATTACATAAATTCCTCTGGGAGGGTTTTGTAATGACAGGTACCAAACAATTACTTGCCTAGATCCATAATACTTAGGGGCCGTCCATTAATCACGTGATCTTTTTTAAGCATTTTTTAACCCCCCCTCCCCCTTGGTGATACATGGTGAGGTTTAAGACTACCCCCACCCCCCACCCAACATCACGTGTATTTTTCGTACCTACAAAAAATCTTAATTTTTTTAGATCTAGAATTGTCTTGCGCGCGCAAGCGCGCGTGTTGAATTTATATATTAATTTGGTATCGTATATGTCATGATATGTTCACACTACAAGCCGCTTTTCGATTTAAAAACCGCGCGTTGGAAAAAAATATGAAAAAATAAATACACGTGATATCTTACTACACCCTCCCCCCTTGTGACATTTCGTGATTTTTGTCAAACCCTCCCCCCCTTTCAAGCCTCACGTGATTAATGGACGGCCCCTTAATTAGTGTTTAGGTATTTCAAAGTTCACTTGTTTTCGTTTAGTTTAGTTTTAGTGATATTGTGCTCTAAAATATTATCCGGATCCACTTATATTATATTTGAGCCGGATCAAAGATCATTTGGATCAAGGATCTAATCGAATCCTGATCGTAGTGCTTAGTAAAGTTTTAATAAAAAAATGTGTACTGTGCTGTTGGAGTTTAGGACACAAAAAAGGCTAACGCCTGTTTAAGTTGTAAAAGCAACAATTCACTACACCCTTCGTACTTTTGCTCTGTCACGTCACGATATAGTTCCTTTTGTAATTAAATTATAATCGAAATAAATCGCTAATAACTTCAGTGCTCGTTTTATTTAAACATGTGCTAACCGCATTTCCACATGTACAGTAAAACGAACCTGTACAAACATGAGAAGCGGTGCATCGCTCCGGACATTGGTTACGTACTGCGCGCCCGCGCCATTTCGGTCGGGATGAAAGGCCGAAGAAGGCCGTTCCTCTCCCTCGAGCAGAGGACCAAGGATAAGTGAGTCTGTTATCATGTATCATTAAGTTATTGTCGCCCCCTTTCTCTAATGCTAGAGTGATTCTCGGAGCTGCATAATTTATTTGGCGCATTTTTTGTTCATATTGACTCAATAAAAACTAACATAATATATTGTAGTAGTAGCCACCAAAACCTACAAATACTTTATGATCGAAGGTTACAATACAATCTTTAGGGGCAAATAAACCTACAATATAATATGTTACTTTTTATTGAGTTAATATGAAAAAAAAATGCCCTAAATTAAATAAAATTATGTAATTTGAGCCATTTTTTGAGAATCGCCCACGTATGCTTTTATCTATAGTCACGGGTCCATAATTATTATTCCTTTTTAAGAGTAAGCACTCCAGGAAAGTCCCATGAGATTCCTCCTGCCTGGCCTCAGGATTTTAATTTGAAGGAGATTGACAGTCGATCTGAACGAGGTTGACAGTCAATCTGAAGGAGGTTGACAGTCAATCTGAAGAAGATTGACAGTCAATCTGAAGGAGATTGATAGTCAATCTGAAGGAGATTGACAGTCAATCTGAAGGATGTTGACAGTCAATCTGAAGGAGGTTGACAGTCAATCTGAAGGAGGTTCACAGTCAATCTGAAGAAGATTGACAGTCAATCTGAAGGAGATTGACAGTCAATCTGAAGGATGTCGACAGTCAATCTGAAGGATGTCGACAGTCAATCTGAAGGAGGTTGACAGTCAATTTGAAGGAGGTTGACTGTAAATCTGAAGGAGGTTGGCAGTCAATCTGAAGGAGATTGACAGTCAATCTGAAGGATGTTGACAGTCTATCTGAAGGAGGTTGACAGTCAATCTGACAGTCAGTCTGTCAGATTGTCAGTCCTTTAGATTGTCAGTCAGTCAACAGACTGACTGCCAATCTAAAGGAGATTGACAAACTGGCGTCCTCTCTCCTTGCAGGACCCCTCAGAGACTTCTGTGCGACGAGTGTCCCGCGTCGTTCTTGACCAAGACAGGGCTGACTGCGCACCAACATTTGCATCGCGGCGAGCGCCCGTACAGGTGCCAGAATTGCGGCGCCGCGTATACGTCCAAATGTGCGCTCACGGTCAGTGACAAGTTGATGATGATTCCATTTACGATTATGTACCTCTTTTTTAATCGCACAGTGTTACATTTTTGATTATTGTAATTTATTTTTAATTGTTATTTTATACTAGCTTTCGCCCGCGACTCCGTCCGCGTAGACTTTAGTTCAAAATGTTACAAGTTTACAACCCCGTTCACTCACTTAAGGGTTAAATTTAGAAAAACGGCGAAACTCGTGTTCAATCAATTGTGTTGAAGAGTATTTATTTTAAGTTTCCAGAAAATTAGACAACATTCTTTATACCTCATATACAAATTTTGGCAACCCTTTTCACCCCCTTAGGCTTTGAATTTCAAAAAAATCCGGTCTTATTCCTTGCCTACATTGTATATAGACCCTCTCTGCAAAATTTCAGCTTCCTATCTCCAACGGCTTGGGCTGGGCGTTGATGAGTGAATGAATCCGTCAGTCAGGACTTTGAATTTTATTTATATAGACTAGGGGGCGAGCCCCCTACGCGCTTACGCGCGCCAACCCCCAGCCGCTGCGAGCTTCGCTCTCCGCGGCGCACGGCCTAGGGCCTCGCTAGACACTATTGGTTGGGATTCGACGCGTGGGAACACGTGTGGTCTCGGCCTTCGGCCTCGGCCTGAACGGAGCTCGGCCTTCGGCCTCGCCGCGGCGGGGTCTCTCGTGCCCGCTACGCGGAGCTCGGCCTTCGGCCTCGCAAGTTTGTCCAATTTGGCTTTTGGGTTGTTAGTTTTCCGCCGGAACAAGGAACGTCTCGTCCTTTGGCCTCGGCCAGGACGGAGCTCGGCCTTCGGCCTCGCCGCGGCGGGTCTCGCGTGCCCGCTTCGCGGAGCTCGGCCTTCGGCCTCGCAAGTTTCTTCCATCTGGCTTTTGCGTTGTCACGTTGACGCCGGATCACGCAACGTCTCGGCCTTCGGCCTCGGCCTGGACGGAGCTCGGCCTTCGGCCTCGCCGCGGCGGGGTCTCTCGTGCCCGCTTCGCGGAGCTCGGCCTTCGGCCTCGCAAGTTTCTCCCGTCTGGCTTTTGCGTTGTCACTTTTCCGCCGGAAAACGGAACGTCTCGGCCTTCGGCCTCGGCCTGGATGGAGCTCGGCCTTCGGCCTCGCCTCGACGGGGTCTCTCGTGCCCGCTTCGCGGAGCTCGGCCTTTGGCCTCGCAAGTTTGTCCCATTTTTGGTACTGAAATCTGTACTGAAAGTGGATTTTCAGTGAAAAATCTCCATAGAAAATTGATCAACTTCACTCATCGATATCTCAGCCGCCATCTTGAAATCTCGAAATGTCGGATTTTTCTGGTATACCTGGGTCCTTTGACAACCGGATGCCGTTGAGAGCATGTCTCCAGCATGCGCCCAGTTGGCTGCCGACTTTTTTGCGCAGAGGTCGAAAAATGGCCGATTTTCGTTAGGCTATAGCTCAGTCGCCATTTTGAATTTTGAACAGACAAAATTTTTTTCTCAATCGGATCGCCCAAAAAATATTGTTTCAAAATTTGATCCAAATCGGTCGGTAAATATCAAAATTAGCATATATGTATGTATAAGAGAATGCGTTCGAAATTCAAAAATCGGCTTCATAGGATGGCTGTATATCGCACCTTCCCTACAACTTTCTCATACATTTTTTTTACGTAGCACCTACCGTTTCCGAGAAAACATATAGATGATTAATCAGTCAGTCAGTCAGTCAGTCAGTGAGTATACCGGATTGCAGCTTTATATATTAGTAATAGAAGATAGATAGAAGAGAAGATGTACCAGGAAAAACAAATACAGAACATTAACAATAAGATGCGATGAGAGGCGACCTTATTGCTAAAAGCAATTTCTTCCAGGCAACCGACGATGGAAAGTTGCTGATGGAAAAGAGAGAGACGGGTAGTCGGTGCAAATAAGAACATAGAATAAATGCTCATACTTAATACTAAAATACATACATAAACCTTTACATTCTATACGTATAAAGTTGATGGTGATTCCATTTACGATTCGGTACCTCTTTTTTAATCGCACAGTGTAACATTTTTCATTATCGTAATTTATTTTTAATTGTTATTTTATATCTGCCATCGCCTCATAGTCTTTGTCACATGCATTCTTGATCGACGGATCCGTCAGGAACCACAACGACAGAATTACTCTTTTTCAAAAACAGTTAAGTATTAAAGAGTTAAGCACGGAACCGCCTAAAAAGGCCACTAGCGTTAGTCATAGTACGGGCACCCATCCATGCACTGAAAGCGCCCTATGTTGCTTCGGGATCGTTTAAGATCACTCTGGCGGCCGGGGCTACGAGCGATTCTAAAGTAACTATTGTCAGTGCTCACTGTATTTTTATTAATATCAGTGTAATGGCTCTACTTGTCGCAAATGCATTATGTACCGTTTCATTGTTGTTTAAATCTTCATCTTCTTCTGGTTGGGATGGAATTTCTTCAGTTTTTATAAAATTAGGCGCTAAAATATTGGCTCATCCTATGAGATATAGGCTCTTTTTATGTTTCATCTATTTAAAAATTGTAATAACTAGTAAATGATTAAAAGAAATACATTTTCCGAATCATTTTGTAATTTTTGTTTTAATCGAACATCTCAAATAATTATTGTTGTTAGTGTCAAATACCGTATTGCCGAACAGTCAGGACCTAGTATCCACTGTATAATTTGTTTGTAGGATATCGGAATCTTTTGAAAATATTATTTTTATGGCAGCCCGTTGGGCTCTTTCAATCTTCATGAGGTTAGAAGCGTATGCTCCGCCATAATTAAGAATAAATGATACGGAAAATGTATTTCTTTTAATCATTTACTAGTTATTACAATTTTTAAATAGATGAAACATAAAAAGAGTGCTCTGAAATGTGATGTTACAAGCAAGTATTTTCATACAAAATTCCGGTTTAAAAGTAACTCATTTGACATCCTGTCAAATACCCAATATACATGTATTTACTTATTCTAATGCAGCGCCTAATCTTGCCCCCACCCCAAATATCGAATAGACGCAAAATTTAAATTCAACCCCTAAGGGGGCGAAAATGGTTGAAATTTTTTTATGGAAGGTATAAAGAATATTGTCTAATTTTCTTGAAACTAAAAATAAATACTCTTCAACACAATTGATTGAACACGTGTTTTGCCGTTTTTCTAAATTTAACCCTCAAGTGAACGGGGTTGCAAAATTTTGAACTAAAGTCCACGCGGACGGTGTCGCGGGCGAAAGCTAGTATTAAATTTTACGATTTATTTAATATTTCCCCTATTCGCTGAAATATACAGTATTTGTTATTATTTCATCTGACACAAGTATTATTTATCCCTAAGTACTCCCTAGTAATTTTATTAAAACTTGTGTACTACACGTGTGGCTGGTGGTGTTAACTTAAGTGTATAACAAAATTGGTTGAGCTCTGTTTACTCGCGTAATTACTACAATATAATATCTGGTTGATCTTATTGGCTGGTGATCGTATTAAGTGTCGAATCAAGGCAATCATATAGGGTACTTTCTATTGATACAAAACTATCAAATTTGGCAATAAATATCTTCTTATATTATGAAATAGGATGATACTTGGGTCGCTGATCTGAAGGGGTTGCTTAGGTAAAATGCAGGTGTTATGTTTACATTTTTATTAGTTCACCTCCGAATATGAAGTGCCGTGCTTAGTCGTGAAACAATGTATTTTAGGTAAAACTTATTTAGCAATAAGTTTTACCTAAAATACATTGTTTCACGATACATTGTTAAACACTGTTTAGTAAAAACTAAACACGCGTGTGTGTGTGTGTGTGTGTGTTTTGTGTGTATGTGTGTATGTGTGTGTGTGAGGGTGTGTGTGTGTGTGTGTGTGTGTGTGTGTGTGTGTGTGTGTGTATGCTAGTGTGTTGATTGATTGAAGATGTTTATTCAAATAAAAATAGAAAGATACAGAAGTTGATTTCTGCCAAACTGCATGACAGTTTGTGTGCAGATGCTTTTGGTTTTACCCTCGTAAGGCCCAACATACTAAAAAAAGTATGAAAACAATTGTTATTTTCAAGGTCGGGCCTTACGACGTTAAAATTTAAATTACTCTTACATGCTGGGTGAATGTGTGTGCGTGCGTGTGTGTGCGCGTGCGTGCGTGTTTGTATGTGTGTGCAGTAATTTACTGGTAAATCGTAGGTAGGTTATTAAACCTTGTGCTTCTGTTGTCAACAGCGTCATCGAATCGTGCACGGGGTTACACGGTTCATCTGCGACTTATGCGGCCGTGCGTACAAAACGAAGCCCGCGCTCACTTCACATATGGACACGCATCTGTGTATGTATACCACTCGGCTCTTTGACTTACGTCTTCCCTCACGTTTTGATGAAGACTAAAAACCTTAAAGAAATTAACTTGTTTATTTAGTTATAGTAATTCCCGTCTACATTGTTCAATTTGGTTCCTTCATCCAAATTGAACGGCAGAGGTGGAAGTGAACCGTGTAATATTTTCATGTCGAGTTAAATCTCTTTACAGCCGAGAAGAAATTCGCTTGTCCTTACAAGGACTGCACGCGCCGTTTCGCCACCAACCAGGGACTAAAAATTCACATTGACGGTTGCCACCGCCACCTGCCGCCGCCCTGCGCCTGCCAACTGTGCCCCAGGAGGTAAAAAAAAACAATAAATTAATTTGCAACACACGCA
The DNA here is from genome assembly GCA_947310845.1 of Yponomeuta plumbellus. Classification (NCBI taxonomy): domain Eukaryota; kingdom Metazoa; phylum Arthropoda; class Insecta; order Lepidoptera; family Yponomeutidae; genus Yponomeuta; species Yponomeuta plumbellus. The sequence goes on from OX371203.1 coordinate 4,675,224, forward strand.
TTCACGCACGCACGCACGCACGCACGCACGCACGCACACACGCACGCACGCACGCACCCTCCTTGAAACACACACACACACACACACACATATATATATATACACACACACACACACATATATATACACACACATACACACACGCACATACACACACGCACATACACACACACATACATACACACACACACACACACACACACACACACACACACACACACACACACACACACAAAGGTACAGTGAAATAATTATAGCAAACAAAAAAGAAATGTATACGAAAATGGATTAAACATGAGGAGATGCACATTTATTATGAAATAATTGAAAAACAAAAGTTGTCGCGGTGTGTCTGGTGCTCCAAAAGGCAGCTAGCTAAGCTAAGCGTCGTGCTGAGGGTTGAGGCATTAGCGCTGATTTTCAGTTAGCATCAGATCAGAGAAGGGGCAAACCTGCTCATACCAGGCTCTTTGCGTTTGTACGGGGAAAGTTTTTTTTTTCCCATAAATGTACATTCCCTTGCTCACCCTTCACTTGTACACTCACACAATCGCTCGCCCACTGACTCTCACTCTGACACTCCTTCACTCGTTTAAAGAATTTTCCAATATTTCAGATTTAAGCGGATGTCCGTGCTAAAGGTCCACATGAAAAAGGCACACGGATTTACTCTGATGACGCGGAGGGTATGTGAAACTTGTGTGCACTTGAAATTAATTAAACACAACCATGTTATTTCGTCAGTCTGGTGGAAAATATAAAAATATTTGTAAGGTTATTAAATAAACCTTACAAATATTTTTTTTTATTACTACAAATTTTGTAGTCCTATCAAGTTAGACCAAAAATTAAGAATGAAGTTACATAAATTCACAACAAGCTGAAAATTGGTGAGATCGTATAATATATAATTATAAATAAAATTTGAAAGTTCCCATCTTTCCCCTGAATGGACAAAATCCTATTCAAGGACAAACGTCAAAAATATGTTTTTTTTTGCGATTTTCAGCAAAACGGTATGTTTTATCATAAAAATACTTAAGACAAAAATTGTAGATTATAAAATTATCTATAAAAAATGTACGAATATTTTTTTTCCTACGAGCCACTGTTTCTGAGATATAACGATTCAAAAATTTAGAAAAGTTATAATCGTTATAATATGCACACGTTTCCACGCCACTTATGAGCTAATGTACTTAGCGCGGTTTTTTTAACGTGGTTTCTCCAGTAGGCCTATTCCACCGGTCCGTTATGATCCTGTTTAATTTGAAACTATTGCAAAATATCGGAAATGGGAAAAGACTGCAAATGATAAAAGCGATGTGAATTAAAACAAATTAGTGAAGTTTATTCGTCGTATTCGTAGCCGTCAAATTCTATTTCTTGTTCTTCTTCTTGATCTTCTTCTTGTTCTTCTTCTTCTTGTTCTTCTTCTTGATCTTCTTCTTCTTGTTCTTCTTCTTGATCTTCTTATTCTTGTTTTTCTTCTTCATCTTCATGCTGGGTGCAAGTAAATTGCGTGACTAGCGATGTATCGCATGTCAACTCATTGAAATCAAACGAATCCTCCACTCTTGGTGATTAGAGCATGACCGGCCTTGACAATTTCTACATGCCAGAGATCAAAACAGTCCCAACTTTTTGGCAACCACATTTAGCACTGCATCCCTTTTTGCAGTAACAAAAAAGTGTTCAGCAGTTTTTCCGGCGCAGGTGGAAGTAAAGTTTGAACTGGTTCTAATGTATTGTTGACCAACTTCCAACCCCAGCCTGTAGGGTTTAGCTTATAACCAAGCCACACTTGAACTTGACAATCAACAACAAGCTCTAGCAAGTTTCTCCGTTTTTGCTTTGTATAAGATTTATAACTCTTGGTTTTACTTTATGTCTGGTACATTCTCTAGAACTAATTTGCACCTAATTGTAACACTTACCCCCTTATTCATAAAAAAATTTAAGCATTGGTTAAGTAAACAACTGATTAAATGTCATGCTGTCCTTGACAGATGTCATTGAAATATAAAGGACAGCATGACATTTAATCAGTTGTTTACTTAACCAATGCTTAAAATTTTTTATGAATAAGGGGGTTAGTTAAGGGAAGACACTTGCTCTTGACGCACAGGTTATCCTAGTTCGAGAGCAAGTGCTTCATAAATAACTGTGGCAAATTGAATTTCTCAATAAAGATATTTCTATTTCTATTTCTACAATATACCCGAAGAAGATGATGATGAGCAGCATCTGAGGTTGGAAGAAGACAAGCTAATTGAAATTATTTTTTACTTTTAGTACCTATTTTTAATGAAGCATGCATAACTATACTTACCTAAGGTAGTTTTTTTAGGAGCTCCGTACGTAGAAAGAAGAAAGCGAATGCCATTGGTGAGAACTTCTTGTCGAGTTGAATGATTGCTTTTGAAAACTTCAGTACATAGGACTGTTATGTTGGAAAACTGTAAAATGTAGATGTCGTATCACAGCCACTTATTCCGCGTAAAAATAGTACATGATTTTGACACTTTGCAAAAGTAGATTATAGATAAGCTTTGTGGTGAATACCTACATAATTTCTATTTCCATTTTCCATTCCGTTGCAAAAAAATTGGACTGTTTTGTTCTTTGGCATGTTGTACGAATTGTCAAGGCCGGTCATGCTCTAATGTTGAATCACCAACAGTGGAGGATTCGTTTGATTTCAATGACGTGAAATAGGCCTACTGGGGAAACCACATTAAAAAAAACGCGCTAAGTACACTAACTCATAGGTGGCGTGGAAACGTGTGTATAATATAACGATTACAACTTTTCTAAATGTTTGAATCGTTATATCTCAGAAACAGTGGCTCGTAGGAAAAAAGGTATTTATAATTTTTTTATAGATAATTTATAATCTACAATTTTGGTCTGAGGTATTTTTATAATAAACCTTACCGTTTTGCTGAAACACGCAAAAAAAAACATATTTTTGACCTTTGACCTTGAATAGATTTTTTTTCATACAGAGGAAAGATGGGGAACTTTCAAATTTTATTTATAATTATATATTAAACGATCTCACCAATTTTCAGCTTGTTGTAAATTTATGTAAATTCGAATGTCTAAATTGACCGGACTATTGTAATTTCTCGTGAGTTGTTCTATGTCCTTCTGGCATAAGTGCCTATACTATTTCACTCAGATAAAATATTGAGCCATGCCCCCAATTTCAAGACTGAAATTTTATTGTACTCCGATAAAATATTGAGGCACGTCCCCAATTTCAATGTTTGATATATTATGTTAAACTCGATTTTTTTCTACTTCTAAGCGGTAAAGATAAATTTCCGCTATCTAGAAAGGTACGCAAGACGTTAAGCGGAGACAAATATTTGGCATCTTACCCTGATAAATAGCCGAACATGATTTAAACATCACTATTCTCTTCCAAAGATGTTCTTCAAAACGCTGCCGAAACTCACGGACATGCAAGTGAAACAAGGCAAGATATTCTACGACGCCGATTTGTCTGTACGCCGTACTGACCATCTGTTGCAAAAAGACAATTCTGACGAAGACAAGTCGCAGAATAGTTACTGCATACTACGAGAAGACACGGGGGAGTTCTCACAACCATCCGTAGAAGGATTAGAGCAAGGAGAACAACATCAGAACGAAGTAGAAAGTCAGAACAATGAACAAAATCAGAACAAAGAACAAATACTAAACAGAAAAAAGAAGAAAGGAAAAGAAAAAAAAGTGACGACTAGTGACACACAAAATGAAAAAGAGTTGGACGTCGTTATGTATTTAGAGAATATATTGAAGAAGAAGAAGTGTCAACAGTTCCCAGAGGGCTCGAAAGTGGTAGTGATTCCAAACGGGGATGTACAAACGCCAGACAGGACGGCTTCGGGGACTGAGTACGAGAGTTCAGTAGGCGGTATGAACACGGAAATTATTGATACTGGCAAGTCTATGCCTGAGATTTGAAATGTCGGGTTTGTTACAACTTTAAAAATTTTTGCTAATAAATCATCGCGATTAGACCCGTTTAACATTATTATGACCAGGTTACTACTGCAGTAATACTCGTTTCTGTCACTTTCATTGTTAAGCTTGCATAGACGGTTTTGATACTTTAAATGTTGAATATAAATATCCCGATCAAGTAATAAGACTATTTTCAGCATCTTTTTATTTTCAGCATTTCTCCTAGAAAAGGCAAACGCTTTTGAAATAAGCCGCTAAAACGCTCTCTTGGGCAATATAGCACAGGAATTATGACATCACTGGTCATTAAACAAACCAAAGAACGTAAGAACGACATAAATGACAGACGCCATTTCTGCCGCTCTTATGAAAAACGCACTAAGTGCCATATTTTGCAAGCATAGTTAGTGCGTTATTCGTAAGCGCGGCAGATTTTTACTGAGCTGTGACGTCATCATAGTATAGGCCAATCCAGGCCTTTTTCGATACAATTACTGCAGATACCTACATAATTATGAAATTTTATCCTGTGTTTTTTTATGAATATTTTTTTTATATATTTTTTTTGTATAAATGATGCTGGGTTTTTCACACTGTCAAATAGCCTATTATTGTTTTTGATGTCTCTATAAAACTGCACACTTTATTCAAAACGCCAATAATCCTCATTCTGCTATCTACATTGTGTGAGCTAGCGTCAAGTAGTTATAAAGGCACTTTCTTAAAGTGATCGTGCAATTTTTGGTGTTAAGGGTCTATCGCGTATAATTTATAATTTAAATAGTAACTATTTTAAGTGCCTATAATTTGGGAGTCTTAAAACAGCGTGTTTTTCAACGCTCAGTTAGTGAGTTTTGTCAATGGAATCCGCTACTTGACTCTTTTTTCAAATAAGTCTTAAGTGCTAAATATCTCTTTCATTAGACCAAAAAATATTTTAGTATATTTTTTGAGGACCTAAAAGCGACAAAAACATTATTTCAAAACGTTGCTTTGCTAAACAGCCAAAAACGCGGTCCGCCATTTTCGTCTATGGTTTGAAGTCCTAAGCGTTTGTAAACAAAGTTTGACATTCAACATCGTGCCACGAAAGAATTATGAGTTAATGAATTTTGGCTTTTATTGTTATGGCCTTAAGGATTTTACCGTGGAATTTGTTTGGTGAAACGATCTTTACCTAGTCCAGTGATCTATGAGCATAGTGAAATAACAACAACGCAACCATGATTTCATCGAGTTAACATGCAAAATATATCAATTATCATCATCATAGACTTTCGTTTATGTTGGTATCCTGTGAAGGCTATTTAAGGCATAATTATGTATATGGTAAGTCTGAGAATATTGTAAAAATTGATAATGTTAAAAGAGAGAAATAAAACGGCCACAATTTAATACGAAAATTTGTCTTATTGGTGTTTCGTTGCATTGGTCATACCTATGTACTTATTATTTTGACCATTTTCCATTGGTGTAAAATGTAAATACGACAATTTTTTTTTAAGAGAACCCTAAAAAGCGTGAATGGAGTCTAAAAAGTCATCATTATACTTTTTTTTATTTTGTAGCACAGAGTATTGCTATTTGAGGTATTTATTAGTGAAAAGTGTGGAAATTTAGATCGGTCAGTATAGGAAAAGTCTGAAACTATAAGACATACGAAAATCTGCTCTTAGGAACCATGTCATTTATTTTACTAACAAAGGAAACTGCATTCGTGTATTTAAAAAAACTATACTCAGCTCGGGAATCGAACCCGGACGTTTTGAAAAATAAAACTAACACTAACAGCAGTAAATATTACTCTGGGACATGATTCTAAGGCTCTAATTATATGCGTCCGCGCGATTGAGCGGCCCGGCCGCTACACCATTAAATTACAAGCAATAGTGTGTAACCATAGACCAATAGTGTAACGATTTATTTAAATAGCGGCGCGGCCGCGCGGTCGCTCCTTCGCGCGGCCCGGCCGCTGTTACGACTTTCAACGTGTTCACTGGTGTCCGTACACTCCATTTATCTATACTTGACTTTTTTTCCAAACTTTAAACGACACTAAATCAAAAACCTTTAGCGGTAGAAAACTCGAAACAGTTTACAAATTTAGTGCTAGCTAGTACTAAATTTGCAAACTGTTTCGAGTTTTCTACCGAAAAAGGTTTTTGATGTAGAGTTATGATTTGTATGCCAGATAATTGTGCGCTAATAGTGCTCCCTACATGCCAAGTTTCCAGAATAGTGCTTCAATACAAGCTGAGAAAACATACCTACCCTATTGTTGAGGCAGCCAACTAGATGCTTTTTCTTACCACGATTGCTTCGTAACGGCGTAGAGTTATAAAACAAAACCTATACCAAAAAACTGTGCGTTAATAGTGCCTCTTAATGAAGCACAAATGCCCCCGAATCACCTATGCGTTTAGCTAAGAAATTTATGGAAACTGTTACGTACTAAACAATAATTTTGCAATAAATTAAAATGAACTCTTATGAAAACGCAATTAGAGTGAAAATTGTTTGCAACAATTATTTGATACCGACAAGCAGAGAAGTGATTATAACACTCGGTGAGTGTCACTCACGGCCATCTATGATCCATTTGTCTATACTTGACATTTTTCTCAGACTTTAAACGACAATAAATCAAAAACCTTTAGCGGTAGAGGGCTCGAAACAGTTTGCAAATTTAGTGCTAGCTAGTACTAAATTTGCAAACGGTACCTATCGAGTTTTCTGACGCTAAAGGTTTTTGATTCATTGTCGTTTAAAGTCTGAGAAAAATGTCAAGTATAGACAAATGGATCATAATGGCTAGTTGGTTTAGTACACTGTGCATCTTGGGCATTGTTGGTCATTAGTGGGCTGGTGATGTTGAGTACGAATGCTTCAAAACTGCGACGGCTACAACGGTAGTTTGAGTGTTTTGTTGACCACAGAAACCTAAAAATAAGCTGGTTATAGATTTCTTCAAAACTGCGACGGCTACAACGGTAGTTTAATGCTCTGTTTTAACTGACATTCGATTGCACGCAATAAAACGCGCGAACGGCGGGGCGTCTTACCGCGTGGCTTGCTACGTACATTTCTATGAGTTTGTTTCAGTCGCGGCTGCGACTAGCGACTGAAACAAACTCATAGAAATGTACGTAGTAAGCCACGCGGTAAGACGCCCCGCCGTCCCGTGGCCAGGCTGTAAGGCTACTAGTAGGGGAGCCCATGATGCTAAATCGGGATTTACTCGAGCGTCATAGAGACCTGTTTGATTGTGAAGTTTAGATGATAAAAAGAAAAAAATGACATATAATATATCTTTTCATCGGTGGGGGGAGCGACTATAGATTTTCCAAAATGTAAAAAAAAACAGTCCATGCAACAGTTACTGTTGCATGGACATACTCCAGCGCGTCATATATTGATAGCATCTATATCCTGTGTATTTTTGAAAATGTACGTATGTTAATCTGTTTCAATCTTGTTTCAATGATGGGGGTGGTCGTACGTAAGGGTTGAAAATGAAAAAAAAAAATCATCGAGCGCGTCAGATTTTCTAAGGGGATGTTATTTGCACCTAAAAAAGGCTCTTAGATAATAATCTGACGATTTGGATGTAACGCAAACTCGCGGCCATTAATAGAATGTGCAAAAAAAATTCGCCATTTTGAAATACTCGAGCGCGTCAGATTAAGATATATGGTTCTTCTTAATGCCCTAGACGTGCTGTCTCCTAATCTGACGATTATCTAGAGGGATTCGCCTAATCTGACAATTAAAAATATTTTGTTTAATATTTTTTAAAATCATTGAACTTAATTAATTGAAAAGCTGAAGAAATAGCATGCAAATAAAAAAGTACAGGTTTTTTAAGTATAATGCTTGTATTTATTAGAAAATAATTATAAAAAATTAAATTTATTTGCGTAGTTTTTTTTAATCATCATCTTCTTCATCGGTAGAATCATATTCGTCCTCTGGCTCGATTCCATCCTCATCCTCCCCATAGCTGCACGCATTAAACTTTACTTATTATTTTTTCTTACTTCGGCTTATGGAAATCGTCAGATTTTATATTTTTCAATATCCTTGAAAATAAAATTAAAAAAAAAATTGCCACTCTCGAGAAAGTCGAGATAACGTTTTTTTTTTACAAGTTTGTAACCCTCTTACTTCTCTACGTCACGCGAAAATTGTCAAATTAGTGGAATATACACTTTTTAGCATATAATTAACTCACCCTACCTTAATCTGACGCGCTCGAGAATTTCTGATTATCAATTTTTTTTTACTAATCTGATCCTTTATCCTTGACAGGCGACCATATTATATGGGGCTCATATTTGGTGGAGGTACTTTACCTGGTACAAGGTATCTCCCTGTATGTTAATCTGCCGCGCTTTAGTAACTCCTGAAATCCCCTCTTGGGCTCCCCTACCATACCATTCACAGGCGCGCCCATCCGCCGGATTTGTCGCTGGAGACAAGTCCGCAGACAAATCTCCGTGTGAATGTATTGGTTCTCGGTTCGGTCAGCGGCTCGCGGATCGGCGCGGCCGGCGCTCGCCGTCTGGAGATAAAGTAGTAAGCAGCTCGGCGCTCGTGTAGTGTGTGGGCGATGACGGATTTGTCCACGAATGGGTACGGCTCGGGGCTCGGCTCGCGGTGCGTGTAGTGAATGGTGGGCTTTAATGCGCACTGATTAAATAAAATGCGATAAAAGGGAAGAGACCCGTGCCCTTCGGTGGGGACATAATGGGTTGATGATGAATGACAAGTAACTTTTGATATGTCACATCGAAATGAGACAACCCGCCAACGATTAAAGTTAGCTGACCCAGCCTAAAAGTTAGCAATCTGAAATGGCAGTGGGCTGGTCATAATAAGTGTCGAAGAAACGATGGTCGCTGGGTCCAACTGGTGACGGACAAATGGAGCAAATGCTCTCTAGTGGAGACCACGAACTCGCAAACGCAGAGTAGGTCGGTCTGGGACTCGATTCTTTTAGTGCATTATAGTTCAATTACAGTTACATAGTGTGGTCAGGTGACATGTTTTTTTAATTCTGTTGACGCCTACTATTAAAGATACGCATACTTGCGTTGACTTGGAAGTAAATCTACGCGTTCATGCAACTGTCATTGTAGTACAATGCATGAGCAGAATCTAGGCCCTGGTCGGCAGGTAGATTCAACCATTGACGTCTAGTAGGTTTGATATAGTCTGCGTTCATAGAGTTGAAACGGCAATGTAACTAAATCGCCACGGTCATCCAGTTGTCATTGTATTACAATGCATTAACAGAATCTGGGTTTGCTGGCAGTGGCTGGAAGCAGGGGCGCCGACTCCGTGGGTGTTCGGGGACTCGAGCACCCATGAGAAATAAACACATCAGTAAGTATGTAACTATGTATGTATATTTTTATGAAACATAATTAACTAGTAGTTAATTACGCAGTTTGTAAGTAGGTACCTAGGACATTTATTTATTTGTCGGTCGATCAGTGTGCATTTATCTTCTCACATTTCGCCACTTTTTCGAGTCCTCAAAATGAGCATGAGGACCCATGAGCTAATTTAAAAGCCGGCGCCCCTGGCTGGAAGGATGGCCGAGGACCGAATGAAGTTGCGTGCCTTGGGTAGGCATATTATGTGCAGCACTAGGCAACCAATCAATACCATTTAAACGCTCTTAGTGGCGTTTCGTACCACCAGCAGTAAGTGTCGCCGCACACGAGCCACTCGCCACAGCCACAAACGCCGCCACAAGAAGCTAGAAGCGGCTACAGAGTGGCTGAAGCGCGCGACAGCCACTTCTGGTCGGTGGCCGACACTTGCGGTCGGTGGCCGCTACTTTTTTATTTAACCAATGCAATGTTTGCAATGGACTCGGACGAATAACGTTTACTTGCGCTGCTTCTGATAAGAAAACGTCGTCGTAGAAGACGAAACCGTAGTTATTGGATACATCCAATTTTAACAAATGTAACGAGCATTTCGATAATCTTCTAAGCCATTCAGAAAAGTTTTTCAAACATTTTCGTTTAAGTATAGCTAGTTACGTCTTGTGCTAAGCTCTTTGAACTTTAAAAATTAGTGATTCTAGCAGCAACGACGATATAATTTCAACACCTACAGAATTAATGGAAACGGTACAAAATGCCGAGTTGAGCTTTCTCCCTGAAAAATCGCGCGAGAAGTATTGAATAGCGTACGATTTATTCAATACGTGGAGACATTTTAAAGGCCCGGAAACTTTTTCGGAGAATATAGGTACTGTTTAATTTTTAATAAGTGTCCTTTTCTCTTGTTTATTTTGTTTGCATTTAAATGTGTTATAACCTTAATTTGAAATGTTAAATAGAGGGCAAAATTTAATATGATTATTTTTCTTGCCTGCCGTATTTTCCTCGCTGTAGTGAGGTGAAAACTTGTGTGTTCCGCATGGCTGCAAAATTACAAACATATTTAAAAAAAAAGTTCACTATTAAATTAACAACAGACTTACGTGGCGTTGTTGCCGTCGACTCGAACAGAGTGCGTATTTTGAGTGCTTATACTGAGTTTGTTCATTCACTTTCGACAGCGAGAGCGTTTGCAGTTTGTATAGGAGTGACAGAGCGCGCCACCTAGTTGTCTCTTTGTCACTCCTATGCAAATCGCAAACGCTCTCACTATCGAGAGTGAATGAAAAAACTCAGTATACGCACACAGGTTAACTGCGGTAAGGGAGAGAGGGGTGCGGAAGGGAAGGTTAATGGTGAAAAAAAAAAGCTTTGGCAGTACGAAGTTTGCCGGGACAGCTAGTAACTAATATTATCAACGTCCAATTATAAATAATGAGAGAATGACGGTTGTGGTTTTTCCAAAGCGTTCCTAACAAGGGTTTCCCTGTGGAGATTGTTTATTGTAGGTCTATATCGAGACTTAGATAAGCAACTGACGCTATGTTTATTTTTAGCGCCGGTTTTCCAGTGCTGCCAGCCCCGGGTTCCCAATTCAGTACTGACCTAGGTACTGTAACAAAACTTTGCGCTTTAATGTTTTAGTATTTCGCGAACAAATCCCTAAATAGAAAAATATTTTTTTACAATTAATGCGATGGTGCCTTCATTATGTCCGTGATGCTAGAAAAAAAAATACATCCCTAAGTACGTAAACCTGTTTTTTTAACATAACATAAAATAACATTTACAAACAGGCACATACATTGTTTCTGGCCCCACACTCTGTGTCGTGGGAACCAGAAACAGCGACGTCACGAATATGTAAACATCCAAGACCTGGGGTCCTTTTAAGATTTGTTCCCATTGTTTTGTTGGCGTGATTAATTGAATTTCAAAACCGGGGATTTATTTTTTCATTTAAATATAGGTACCATGATCGTGTCATTGTAACAATTGGAATCGCCATAGCATTGAATTTTAAATTAAATGGTCTACCATTAATTTTACATAAACGCCATGCCCCCGGTTTATCGAACGCCAACAGTCTTGGGATCGTCGGCCCGATATAGACCCCGTTGCCTCTGCAGCGGTTAATATACTTACTGTTAATAGCTGTCAGTGGTTTCTTTATGTATACACTTTGGACAACTGACAGCTGTTAACAATAGATTTACATACTGTTAGCATTCGAGAAACCATCGTTAGGATATCACAGCTGAGTGTTTTCAGCTGTTCATGAAAAGTGAATTTAAGATTGGAAACAAAGTTTTGTTCTAAGCCTCATAGAAGTTCAATAATATTTTACTGTTTACACACTGCTACAAACGTAGTAACTTGAGAGAAAGATGGTTCAAACCACAGGGTTCAGTTCAGTAAAAATGGTGGTACATACAATTAATACAGAAATTGTACAGTTTAAATTAATTAATAATTAATACAGAATTTTTACTGAACTGGCAGAATTGACTTTTAGCGAAATCTTGTCAGGATATCGTAGTGAAAAGTAAAATGTTATATTTTCATCATCAACCCATTACGTCCCCACCGAGGGGCACGGGTCTCTTCCCTGAGGAAGATAGGCCATACTCTACCACGGTGGCCTAGTCCGGATTGGTGGCGGCTTGTAAGACAAGTGGCTGGTGACTGGTCTAACTGTCAGAAGTTTTCAAGCCGCCCTAAGGCCTCCGACTGCCATCTGTCGACGGCCGCCGGCACCAACTGCTTAGCGTGCATTGCGAAGCACGGAACTGCTCGAAAAAATGCCACTATATGTAGTCACCGATCCATGCACTGAACGCGCCCTATATTGCACAATCTTCGTGATCGATTAAGATCACTTATATAAGTAGGTACCTACGCTATAGGTATTTCTGCAAACATCTTTGTTTCTGAAATACTTTGTAATCGGAACCCCGAATATTTTGTCATTATCTTGTGCCAAACGACTCAAAAGGAACGTTGTTTGTTTGTTACATTTCATTGCTTAATAAAAACATCAATAAATACCCGACGGGTAGAACAGAAGGAACACCACGAGTCCAATGAATCAGGTAAATTGTCCCAAACAATGCCAATCAGATGTTCCGGATACACTTGACGAGAACAAGTAACCTAGGTACAAACGATTTGTGATGTTGCAGTAAATAAACTTTTATTGACGACCTCTGTGGCGCAGCGGTTAGCGCATCTGCTTACCATGCATTCCCGGTCCGGATTCGAATCCCGGCTGGGGACAAGAAAAAAAAAGAAACCCAGGTCTTGGATGTTTAAAACATGTTTGTGACGTCGCTGTTTCTGTTTCCCACGACGACACAGGGTATCCTAGTGTGGGGCCAGAAAGCAAAGTATGTGCCTGTATGTAAATGTTATATTAATGGCTTTAAAACCTATTTTTTGCTCACTTCAGACGACGCCACTGTTTCGTGTACCACAATATCAGTCGAACTCCATAGTTTTTCCTAAACAAACAATACAATTTTCAGATTTTAATACACATTGGCGGTTAAGCGGTAAATTGCAAAAACAAGGTTCATCATCTATTTCCCAAAGACGCTAAAAGAAGAAGAAGCTGCTTTCGCTGCTTTGCGAAGAAAAAATTGGCAGACTAGTAGCTCTTTTACTATAGCACATAGATAAGTGCTGAACCTGAAGATTTTCATGAAGGAAATTCCTTTCCACGTAAGAAAATTCCTTTCTTTTAACACCTAGTAGCGAATGTATTGATCTATCTTCTGATGCATCCGTCAGTGGACGGCGCGACCAATCACAACCTTTTCAGGGTTTCCTAGCCAAATGGCAAAAAACGGAACACACCTTTCATTCAATCAACTCAATGTTTCATTATCATCATCATCAGGCTATATTAGTCCACTGGTGGGCATAGCCCTCCCCTAATGAGCGCCATAACTCAATGTTTACTTATCAATAACTTAATTTAAAAAATACACTGTTATTATCAAAGTTGATCAAAGTTACAACGAACTACAATAACTTTTATATTATGTTACCTACTTGCTGCTACCTGTGCTGTGCAACCCTTCATGGGCGACTCGGGACTCGCACTTGGCGGCTTTTTGTTTTTAACCCCATTGGACGTTTTTGTTCGAAAGAGACCGAATTGGCAACCCTGAATTGGCATCAAGTGAGTGCAAACCGATAACTCAGTCTCTTTATAACCGGGGCGTTTTGTATAAAAGCGAGCATTCGCAATTCAAATTTTCATCGAAACTGTTCAAGAACTTATTAAATAAAAACATTTTGTGTTCAAATCAGTGATATTAATAACTTCTTTATGAAGTTATTGTTTCAGGTAAGTGATTACAAAAGATATCGGTCATTTATAAAAGAAAGTTGATTCAACTAAAACACTTGAGGAGGTAGGGAGTTTATGCAGGAGCCAGGAGGAGTACCTACCTTATATAAACCGGCTTTAACTGAGGCTTACGAGTGTTTTATAGTGGAATCCACTTTTTACAAATAATAAAAAAATAAAAATAGTTTATTGCCATGTAAAATTATTAAATGTAATTAATTTGTAATTATGAGCTAAATGAAATTAAAACAAACAAAAGTAGATAATCTATGAGGATCAATAACAAAAATTAAATTAAAATTAAAATATTTTCTAAAATTAATACAGACCAACAAAATAAACCAACAAAATGGAAATTGGTTCGCATCAATGTATGAGTGTTTGTGTGTGAGTGTATGTATGTGTGTCGGCGTGAGTGTGAAAGTGTAGTGTATATAAAATGTTGTGTATGAAATTTTTAGACAGCCTGCTCTACCGGTCTTATTTACAAAAACTATTTCTTAAAACACTCCAAAAACGCCGATTGCAGTCTGTGATGGATGTTTTACAAGGAAAAGATGTAGCCACAGATTAAAATTAATAATACTTAATTAATTAATTCGATTGGTTTTATAGTAATCGTGTTTTTAAATATAAGGACGTAGGGTTTATGTTTAAGTGAAATGTGTAAAGTCCAGGGTCATTATCATTATGGACGACCTCTGTGGCGCAGCGGCTGCGCATCTGACTACCTTGCGAGAGGTCCCGGGTTCGAATCCCGGCTGGGGACAAAAAAAAAACTGGTTTTTTGTTTTTTTTTTTGTCTTGGATGTTTACATGTTTGTGACGTCGCTGTTTCTGGTTCCCACGACACAGGGTATCCTAGTGTGGGGCCAGAAGCAATGTATGTGCCTGTATGTAAATGTTATGTTATTATCAGCCCACTCGTGCCCACTGCTGGGTCTGGTCCACGGACCCTTCGCCGACTCTGCGATCATTCCGCCATCGGGTTGATCTGCCCACTGACCATCATCCGGTTTTCTTTGTTCCGGGTTCATAGTAATACAGTGTGGCCCTGGATAAAGTGCAATCCCGAAAGGGGATGAAACTAGACCATGAATCATTGACTAGAAAAATATTTAAAAAAATTAAAAAAAAATATTGTAGGATTTATTGGTATTTTAAGATTTTCATGTTTCATTAAGGACTCTATGTACAAAAGTATTGATTTCTTCCAAAATAATGGGTCTATTTCTTTGAAATAAAAAAAAAACAGTATTCCTAATACCTGGCGATGACCATGAAATAATAAATAGTCCGCAAAAAAGTAACTATCTTGGGTAAAAAAAGGTATTTTTATGAAAAAAATGATTTTTTTAGACGTTTATTTTAAAAAACTTCAAATTACTAAAAAAATGTGCCCTATAACTATGTAATTTTATAGCTTACTTTTATTCTTTACCATTTTAGCTTCCAAATAAAAAAAAAAACAATGTTCTAACTAAAAAAATGGCTAGGTAGGAGTTATTTACATTTTAGTAGGTAATAAAAGTCAGACTTTAATCACGATAACTTTATTAATAAAATTATCCGTAATTTACAATTTTGCATTTTTATTTAATGCATTAAATGTTCAAAATGGCCTCCTCGATTTTGCAAGCACATTACTGCACGAATATTAATTTGCTTAGTGGCTCTGCGAATCATTCCTGGATCATTTTTAATGTCATTTGCGCACTGAATTATTCGTGCAACTGTGCCTCGGTATTTATTGGCGTGCTGTATACTCTTTGCTTCATGACACCCCATAAAAAATAATCTAGGGGTGTCAGATCAGGTGAACGCGCTGGCCAGCCTACTGGCCCTCCTCGGCCAATCCACCGGTTCGGGTAATTTTCGTTCAAAAATCGCCGCACCTCCCGCCCATAATGTGCAGGTCATCCATCCATTTGGAGATACATACGCCCACGCCGTCTCGTAGCCAGGGGAACATCTTCCATCAACATGGGTAAATTTTGTAGTAATTCTAAAAAACGTTCAGCATTTAGGGTTCTGGGTAAAATGACTGGACCAATTAAAATGTCGTCGATTAAGACTGCCCATACGTTTATTGAAAATTTTACTTGAAAAGTAGATGCCCGCTTCAATCGTGGATTTTCGTGAGACCACTGGTGCAAATTTCTGCAGTTTGTAATGCCGTCTCGGGTAAATGTCGCTTCGTCCATCCAAAAAATGCGTTTGGGAAAATTTGGGTCAGCTCTAATTTTTCTTAGAATCCACGTCGACATAACGCATCTTGGACGATTATCTACATTTTCGTGTAAATGCATTTATGTATGCAGTCCGAGCGACTGTTGTGCGACCATGTGACATGCCATAATAATAATGCATGTCGGCTATTTCTCGAGGTGAGAACTCTGTCAATCGCGGCATTTCGTCAACACTTAACAGCAGAACAGGAACAGTCCAAACGTAACGAACAGTAGAAAACGTAACAGTCAACAATGTAACAAAAACTTAATAACAAATCAACGAGAACACAATGCGAGAACTAGAACAGTAGTAGCAGCGGCGAGAATATCGGAGCGACTGTGTAAGTCCTGTTTCGAACCCCCTGCCTCCCCTCCCCTCGCCTTCCCTCTACCTGAGTGTAGAACAAAAGGACTGCGACTGCCGAAGGGCACAGAGTAGGACGGAAACAATGGAAAAAACGGTCTCTACCTGCACGGTAACACGATTAGGCTCCACTTTAAAAGTTCGTAGATAGCGTGTTTTTTTAGTTAGAACATTGCCTTTTTTTTATTTGGAAGCTAAAATGGTAAAGAATAAAAGTAAGCTATAAAATTACATAGTTATAGGGCACATTTTTTTAGTAATTTGAAGTTTTTTAAAATAAACGTCTAAAAAAATCATTTTTTTCATAAAAATACCTTTTTTTACCCAAGATAGTTACTTTTTTGCGGACTATTTTTTATTTCATGGTCATCGCCAGGTATTAGGCATACTGTTTTTTTTTATTTCAAAGAAATAGACCCTATATTTTGGAAGAAATCAATACTTTTGTACATAGAGTCCTTAATGAAACATGAAAATCTTAAAATACCAATAAATCCTACAATAATTTTTTTATTTATTTTTTTATATTTTTCTAGTCAATGATTCATGGTCTAGTTTCATCCCCTTTCGGGATTGTACTTTATCCAGGGCCACACTGTATATATTTTTCTCAAACATGCTTGGAGAGCATTATTTCGAAAACCTTCTTCGAGATAAATTAATCGAAATTGCTGTACCTACTGGCCAATTACACGCGAGCAGCGGCCGGCAAAAGTTCTATGAAAATTCATAACTGTCGTGTTTTGTGGCCAAATAAATTACATAGCTACTAAACTCATATCTATCGTGTTATTAAAAATGGAAAGTTCTTTTACTCCGAACAATGACAACCAAGGAGGTAACTTATCAGACTTTTTTTTAAATTTCGAACTGGAAATTGAAAAAAAAAACACTTTAACGCGGCAAAAATTATTGTTGTTCGTTCGTGGTTCGTCTGATTTTGAAAGTTTATTGAATTTAACAGAATGAGTTCAAGTGAAGAAAATGACTGCGATGAACTTATTTTAACGCCACCTGAAGTAATTTAAGAGGCGGCAAGAGCCGTAATAGAAAACTTGTTACCGCCAAAATCGAAAGAAAAAAGTTCTGCCTTAGTAGGTAGGTACTACATATCAGAAATTTATTTCAACGAAAAGAATTTACATTCTGCTTGTTTTAATTTCCGCGCATGAGAAAAATCATATACAAACCTTGGCCACAACTAGGCATTGATGGACTCACGTATGTGTGCCTCGGCTACGCCTCGGCCCACATTTCCACGTTCGTCCATCATCGCCTCTTTTGCTGGCCGCTGCAGTAATGTACTATTTTTATTCATTAATCCAGTCATTTTTTAGGGTTCCGTACCCAAAGGGTAAAACGGACCCTATTACTGACACTCCACTGTCCATCCGTCCGACCACAGAACAAAAAAAGAGTAGAAATAGTGACATGACCTATCAGTAGGAAAACCAGTGTGACCAAACTCACACACACAAATCAAAAGCACACTGTGAATGCCAAGCTGCCATTGGCAAATAAAGGCAATTCTGAAAAAGTCTACATCACAAAAGTTCCAAGTGAAATATGAACCTTTTCAATCATATAAACAATGATCAAAATCAAATGATAATGATGAAATTAAGTTTGACATACGATCTTTGCTTCGTAGTACCGCTACTCTACATTAGATGGAACTACCGCCGCGTGCGATCGTCGAGAAGCTTTAAGTTTTATGCCATAAAGTCGAATATTGAAAAATAACTATCTGCTATGTTGCTACTCAGGCTAAGGATGGGACATATTGCCATATCGACAAATTATAGAACTGTTTCATAAAGCGACAGTTGAAAATGAATTTGTTATGACAATGTTTCTTAATCATTTTTTTTTTACTATCTACATTGATAAAGTAACATAATGTATTCCCTTCTGCCAAACTGTACCACAGTTCGATGTAAATTACGCAGCCGGCTACCATATTAACTGTCCTTCTGGATGATTGGCTATGCAATGTACCTATAATGGAATTCTCATAATCTAACCATAGTCGCTTTATGAAACGAAGCCGAGCAAACTTGTCGTGTACAATTTATAGAGAATAAGAAAGCCTATTGTATATATTTTTTTTAACTGTAACTTTTATTTGTCTCTTGCTTCTTGTGTGCAATAAGGAATTTGTTTTTTACGTAGCCTCGATTGCCACAGAACAGAAAAAAAGAGTAGAAGGAGTGACATGACCTATTAGCAGGAAAACCAGTGTGACCAAACTCACACATAAGCCAAAACCCACACTATGAATGCCAAGCTGCCATTGGTAAATAAAGGCAATGCCGAAAAGGTCTACATCATAAAAGTTCCACGTAACATATGAACCTTTTGGTGATAAAAACAACGATCAAAATCAAATGATAATGATGAAATTAAGTTTGACATTAGATCTTTGTTCGTAGTACCGCTACTCTACACTAGCTGGAAATCCCGCCGCGTCTGACCGTCGAGAAGTTTTATGTGATAGACCATAAAGTCGAAAATTAAAAAACAAGTATGTGCAATGGTGCTTCTCAGCTATGGATGGCCTATCGACAAATTATAGAATTGTTTCGTAAAGCGACAGTTGATATTTAATTTAATTACAATTTCGATGTAAATTACGCAGCCTGTTAGTATAATATTAACCTACCTTCTGGATGATCGGCTACGCAACGTATATGGAATTCTCATATGAAACTAACCATAGTCGCTTTTGAAACGAGGCCCAGCAAACTTATCGTATGTATAGTTTGTTTATTTTTTTATTTATTTATTTAAAATGTCGTTATCCATCAACGCTTTATTGATTAAATTATCTAGACCCCCCCAGATGATTTTACTACACGAGCACATAAAATCATCTAACTTTGAAATTATGCATGCTGGTTTTGTTTTGATGACAATACGTCAAACTATACTAATAAAAGTGACATGTTTATTGAACTAAAACTTTCGGCACAACACATTGTAAACATTTAGTCCGGATCTACTTACGGGTGTTGTTTTATCGGACGAGTCCGACTAGGTTTCGCCCCGATACGCAGAGCAGTGAGTGGGTGGTGAGCAGAGACGAAGCTTGCGTCGTTCGGTTGCTCGTCTCAAAATGGGACGGGTAAGTTGATCCGGATTAAAAGTTTACAAAAATGACATGATACTGCAGTCAGGACCACATTCTCGCAAAGGAACTAAACAGCGTCAAGGAACATGATCAATAAATTTTGCGCAGTATCAAAAATAATTGCAACTAAAAATGTGTTAAATAATAATAATAAAAGATGATAATAAACACTTACATACAGGCACATACATTGCCCCTGGCCCCACCCTGGGATACCCTGTGTCGTGGGCACCAGAAACAACGACGTCACAAACATGTAAACATACAAGACCTGGGATTGTTTTTTGTCCCCAGCCGGGATTCGAACCCGGGATCTCTCGCATGGTAGTCAGATGCACTAACCACTGCGCCACAGAGGTCGTCAATTAAAATAAAATAACGACAATTATTTTCCCAAAGTACCTAATAAGACGCAGGTACTCTACCTAAAGTACCGATAATTATTTATTACTGCTAAGTCATAGACAAAATATTATCGATAGATTTTTATAATGTTGTGTCCCAGCTGAATTGAGTAGCATTTGAGTAGCATTCAAATGTTGACAGAAATTTGTAGAAAAAGTACACAGACTTCGACGAAAATTGAACATTATATTCCAGTAAATAAAGGTGGTTTTACTTTCTCACTTTCGGATTGCTTTCCTTGTTCATGTCATTGCAAATGTAATTTCTATTAAATTAAATACAATGGAAATACTACTTACCGATGGAATGTTACGGCATGATCGGTACATTTTGGTCCCCAACTTTTATTTTTGCACTCTAACACAGCACAATAAGGCATTTTAGTATGGTTTTCACAATTATTTTCTTTACTAGAAGCGCACGGCAACTGAGGTAAGAAAAACTGTCATAGACTACGCTTAGGCAATACATTGCTAATTTGAGGCACGCGGGCACCGCCCACTTACGATTTCTACTCTTTTTTTTTTTGTTCTGTGCGTCCGACCGTCTGTCACCACACCAGGCTCTATCTCATGAACCGTGACAGTTAGACAGTTGAAATTTTCACAGATGATGTATAAGTATTTCTGTTGCCGCTATAACAACAAATACTAAAAAACAGAATAAGATAAATATTTAAGGGTGCTCTCGTACAGTCGGGGTCTGAAAATGTTTACCACCTTAAGGTTCATAAATTGTACTGACGATTATACGACACAAGGTCGATACTTACAGAATAAAGAGTAGAGTACCAACCTGTCAAAGCTTAGAGCAAAACTTCTTCGCTCACTCAAGGAGGTTTCATAATAACGTATAGTAAAAAAACCTTCTATTTTGACAGATATTTGATATGTGTCATTTTAACAAATGCAATAATTTTAAATTAAGACATTTCTTAGTTTAGGTCGTGTTTAAGTACTTGTTAGAATCGAGACTTCTGAACTTTGAAAGGTAATAAGTATATTGTTAAAGCATTAGGTATATACTATACTGCACATAATTGTGACAAAGAATCAAGTTTGAAAACTGGTAAACATTTTTAGACCCCGACTGTACAACAAACGTGATTTTTATAGATAATGTTACGGACTCGCACTGGGCCGGTTTTTTTTATTCATTCATTTAGTTATTCATAGCCGCACATAATAAAATAATGAGGAATTTAAATATTGTTTAAAAGTGGTCTAATGATTAGTTTCACTGCCTCCTTGGACTAGCCGTTAAAGCGCTTACCTATCAAGACAGTGGTCGGGGTTTCGTTCCCACTGGGGGCGCTGTACAGTCGACGGCACGTCAGTCTTCCCATTTTAGTTGCAAAGTCGCCCGTAACGCAACGGAGCAGAGTGCATGCGTGTATACCATGATGTGCTGTCGACTGTACATTTGTACAAATGGGCTCAGTTTGGGTCTTTTTCCATGAAGAAGTCAAGTTGAGTTGTGTGAAATTTACTATTGTTATTATGAATCAGGAATATATTATAGGTATATTTTAATATTTGATTTCTCGTGCAATTTTTTTACGATATTTCAAGAATCTAATTCATATTTTATTATCTATCTATCTATAAAATAATTAAAATAATAGTGACTCTCTAATCTCAAACATTTGTTGCAAAATTAATTTCTACGATTTAAAATGAACATGTATATGTTCCGCATTTTTATTATTTTGTTTGTAGCCAATTATACTACAATCGTAAATTAGCAGTCGATAAGATACTTACAATAATTCCACAGCGTGATTTTGAAGTCATTATCAATATTACCTATAAAGGAAAGTCATTTTTGTGGTGATAAACTTGATTGATAAAGCTACATACTATTTTTTATTTAACTTTAATGTTTCTAAATGTCATACTCCACCACGGGGGCCAAGTCCGGATTGGTGGAGGCTTGTAAGACCTGTGGCTGGTCTTATTTTCAGAAGTTTTCAAGCCGCCTTAAGACCTCTGACTTGGCTTAACGACTGCCATCTATTGACGGCAGGCAGCACCAACTGCTTAACGTGCCTTGCGAAGCACGGAACAGCTCGGAAAAATGCCACTAGCGTTAGTCATAGACGGTGACCCATCCATGGACTGAACGCGCCGTATGTTGCTTAACCTTAGTGATCATTTAAGATCACTCAGGCAGCCCAGGCTACGAGCGATTCGGTGGTAGTAACGTTGATAAATTTTTCTCTGTTAGACCTGCGCCGACCATAAGACGTTCTTACCCTATTTTCCCTCGATTTTATTTTCTTCCTCGTACACTTGATTGTATTGTCATGAATATATAGTGGGACAAAAATCTTTAAAGGCCATTTTTTAAATGATGGTTAGAAAGTAACAACCATTTTTACTACAGGATGATTACGAACTAATTCGAAATCATCCTGTAGTGAAAATGGCATCATCATAATAAAAGCAATAAAAATATAGTTACTATTTATAGTATTTTGTAGCAATACTTCTAAGTAAAAAATGTAGCAACACTTCTAAAATAAAGATATTTCCGTGATATTTTGTACAATCCAATCCTCAGTTGCTATTGACCCCAGAATTGGTTGGTAGCTATTTCTTTAAACCTTTAAATTCAAGTCCAACCTATCTAATAAGCCCGTAAATAGAGCCCACAGTTGGGCATAGGCGTCTTCTCTTTCACGCTAACCCATCCGGTCCAGTGCTAGTCTCGTCCAATGTTTCCCAGCCGCTTTCACAATGTCATCGGCCCATCGTGCTGGTGGTCTGCCCACCGATCGTCAACCCGTAATGGCCCGTTCTGCCTTCCCGCCTTACCAAATGTCCCGCACATCTCCACTTTACGTCCAACCTACATACAATCAATGAGCATGAACACATCCGTTGCGCAGGCAAAATAACTCCTTAACCGTTAATTTTTAATTCCGGTTCATGGAAGTTCTTGTTTTGAGATTCTTGTTCAATTTTGTTTTCAATTTTCAACTTCAATTTCAGTGTCGTTCTTAGGCCCTGTTTCACAATCTGCTGATAAAGTTCCGGATAAGCTATCCGCAACCAGGGCTGCCGTTTATTTTAAATTTGAAGCCATAAACGAACACACGCAATATAGGAACATTTATTTAAATTTAGAACAAATGGCAGCCCTGGTTGCGGATAGCTTACTTGGAACTTTATTTAAACATTGTGAAACAGGCCCTTCTTTTAATTTTAAGTCTTTTAATTGTTATTTTATTATTATTTGTGCTTACAGATGTCTGTAACAAGGAAGCTGTTAGAGTGTCTGCAAGAACTAAAGACCGTCGACTACGCGGATACTACCAAAGCTCGTTTTCTTACCGGCAAAGCGGAGGACGCTCTCAACTATATATATCAGATTGGTTTGAAAAAAAAAGACTTTACCACTGAAGAGAAGAATGCCATCGGAGCTTTGATAGCTGACGCCATAATAGCTTTGCAAATAAACATCCAGAGCACTGCTTGCCTCTACCGAACAAGATTAGACAATTCTGTGCTTATGAAAAGATCTGCGATTCAATTTTTGATTGATAACTACTCACATTTTCCTTCTGGAACTTCTACTTTAGCTGAAAAGTTCCAGGAAGTCGACATAGAAGAAAGCGTCGAGATACTGGACAAACTTATTGCCAAGTGGTGTCATATGGTAGATCCTGACTTAGGCCCGAGTGACAGAGAAAGCGCCGGTGCAAAGGAAGTGCCAGAATCCCATACCTGGTGGTCGAAGTAAAGTTATTAATCAAAGAAGATCTTAGAACAGCGAACATGAATTTCTTATCTAATGTACTAGACTCGATTCCTGTCGTGGGCCACGTTAAGGGAGTCATCCACTATGCAGCTGGAGACACTGAGGGAGGAAACAAAGCTATGTACCAAAGCACTAGAACGTCGGCAGTTCTAGGAGGAGGCGCAATTGGATGCCTCGCAGGCCCTGCTGGAGCTGTTGCAGGAGCCATGTATGCCGGCCTGGCTACTGATGGTGTGGCGTCAATAGCAATGAACGAATCACAAGGAATTGTCAAAGGATGTAAAAATATAGCTGAGGATATTTTAGAGGGTAAAAATCCAACTGGATCAATACTGAGTACAGGATTTCAAGTCGGGATGGATGGGGTAGGTGGGTTAGGAATGGGCGGGGTATCTAGTGCTGCAAGTCAGGTTTCTGAAAAAGCCGTGGCGAAAACTGTGGAGAATGTGGCGAGGAAGGCAGTAGCGTCTGTTGGAGAAAAGGCCATTCAAAAAACTGCTAAGGTTACTGGAGAAGAAGTGGTCAAGATGGTGACTAAAACAGTTTCGGAAAAGGCGGTGAAAAAAGCTATACAAACTGCAGCGATTCAAGCTGAAGTAGCTTTGGTATCGACACATGTTGCTATGCTAGCTAAAGAAAGAACTGAAGAGGAAAAAAAGAAACGTGACGAAGAAGAAAAAGAACGGAGAGATAGAGAACGTAGGGCTACAGAAGAAAGAGAACGGCAAGATAGACAGGGACAAAGAGATAGAGAAGAAAGAGAAAGACCCTCTGCTTCAACAAGCTCTGGGGCTTCGCAACCACCACAAGGTAATAGAAATAATAATCAGTCTGGACAGGAGCAAGTAGATTTCTTCGCGATTTTTAAGAATATATTAAATAGTCTTTTGGACCAAATTTTCGGAAAGGCAGATACGAATATGAAAAGAGAAATTGCTAAAATGTTTACGAAACTTTACGAAGGACAAATCAATTATTTATCAACAATAATCGAAAGGTTGATGAACTGTGGAATATTAAAGGAGGTAGTGAAAATTGTGATAAAAATATTTTCAGAACATTTCCCCAAGAATATATCATTCCAAAATTTTCTCAGCCTGTTGGAATTTGTCGCGACTTACATAACAGAAGAAGTCCGTGACCGCACTATCCTTTTTCAAATGGCTGAGAAATTATCGAGAGAACGTGATAGATCGATACCGCGAACAGATCCCGAGGTTCTCCGAACCGACATACTTTCTGACCTTATGAATCTAGAAAATATTGTCCAAATAATAGTCGATTGGTTCGAGACACTGCGATCTGAAATCGAATCGGAAACTGCAGCTTCTAGGGCTATATCCCCGAACTTCCGGGATATATTCGCGGCAGTGTACCATTACTTCAAACACAGATGCGTTCCTGGCGACGGGGTCCTTTCCGTTAGAGAATACTATGACTGGATAAGACTGCTACTGCAAGAACTTGGAAGGAGAGATGTATACACTGGGCCGCTAGAACGCCAAAGAACTGTAACTGTAAGAGGAACTATTGTATGTGATATGTACGTCTCCCGTTACGGGAGGCGGGTCAGGATTGTCGTTAAATTCCTTGGCCGTACAACTGTATTGGCTTCATGTTTTGTTGTCGAACTAATATACAAAGATGACGATGAGGATGGAGTTGTAACCGTGAAATTCTATCAGTAATTTGTTTATCTCTCCTCACGGCTCTTTGCGGGATTAACGTTAAAAAATTGGGATGTAGGTATTCATATGCCTGTTCATATTACCTACTAATAAGATTATGGGGCTCCAGGGTCTAAAAATTGCGCCACCGAGGAACATCACACCGCCACAATCATGTTAATAGTGATTTTTAGGATCCTTAAAAGAAGATACTCGTAATTAATTTTTTTTTTTTTTTGTGGTGCGTAATACCTTAAGTAAGATTGTAGGTACACAGAAAAAAAAACACCAACAAAATGTTTCACAGGTACTTACGTAGTAGGTACAATTGGCGACCGTACCTATATTGCTAAAAGCAATATTATCAGACAACCTTTGGATGAAAAGTTGCTGAAGGAAATGGAAAGACGACTCTCGGATAAGTACAGTTTGTCAAAAAATACTAGAAACCGGAAGTGAAAGTTAACTAATTGTTTTATTAAATAACCTAAACATTTACTATATCTATTGAAGCACATTACCTTAATTTATGTAAAAGCTCAAGTTTTTAATTAATATAATGCTTGTAAGTGCAAGCTATTAACAAATGCAGACAAAAAGTCCGAGCAAAACCGAACTCTTTAATTTCTACATTTTCTTGACAGATTATATAATAACAAAAAAAAAAAATTATATTTAAAAAATAATAAAAATTTTACTCCAAAGCGAGTTGAACTGCATTATAGGTAACTGGGAAGACAATCGACGCTATTGGAGGATCTTGGTACGATACCCTGCTATCGAATTCTAAATAAATTATCCTTTCGATTTATCTGTAGAACTCCACAACATACACAGCCTATAAGTTAAAAAAGTAATTTAACGACTCCTCACTCGTTTACCAAATCGTTGCCTTACTTTCTCAAAATCGTATCTTAAAAAAATGCAGCAAACTCTTACATAAAAAAATGCGTCTCTAATAAAGCTAAAAAGGTATGTAGTTTTACTTATATTTATAGCTAATAGTTCCCATCTAAGAAATGGCATTTCATTTTTTACCGAGACTCCATAGTTTATACTAAACACAGACCGTTTTTTTTGTCCTGAAAAGTTGGCTTTATTAGATACGAGTTTGAGAAAGAAAACCAACGAACAGTTGACTCCGACTCAGGGATGGTTATTTACATGATACTGAAGCAAAAAAAAATATATTTTTTTAGTGAAAGTCACCTAAAAATCGCAAAGGATGATGGGCAAAAATATATGAAGCGTGGGCCCACTCCAATAAAAATGGCTTGTTTATTAAATTAAAAGTCTACATACATACGTTCATTATCGCTGTGTGTCTGGAGTTTTTTTTATATGAAAAAAGTTGATGTTTTTGGTTATAAAAAGAAGATTTTGGTTTATAAAACCATTTTTTTTTTTTGCTTATATGTAAACCACCTAATGTTACATTCTGTATAAGATAATAAGTTGAGATTTTTAGGTCAGGGAAATAAAAGTTTTTGGTTTATAGAATGAAAATAATATAATTATAACAGACCAATAATTATCGGTATCCGTGGCATGGGTGGCGGAGAAGTCTCCACAGTAGCATTGCCTCATGCGCACTCATCTAGCACGCTTCACGAGAATTAAAATTAATGATCGGTTTAGAGCCGATCTGCAAGTATCTAACGCAATTATCAGATTTTTCTTAACGTCATCATCCTAGCGTTATCCCAATTTCCTAGTGCGCTAACTACACTAATTTTTATGTCGAAAATACTAATTTTTACATCATAATCAACCCATAATGTCCCCACCGAGGGGCACGGGTCTCTTCCCTGAAGAAGGTATAGGCCATACTCCACCAGGGGGGCCAAGTCCGGATTGGTGGAGGCTTGTAAGACTAGTGGCTGGTCTTACTGTCAGAAGTTTTCAAGCCGCCCTAAGGCCTCTGACTTGGCTTAACGACTGCCATCTATCGACGGCAGCCGGCATCAATTGCTTAGCGAGAATCAAGAAGAATCAAGAATCAAGAATTTATTTCAACGTAAAGAATTTACATTCTGCTTGTTGAATGTCAATGTACATACAGTTATGTATAACGTTAGCCGCTGCCTTGGGGCCGTCTGTAGTGGAGAAAAAGGCAGCGAAAAAAAAAACTCCACTCTGACCATCTTTTCTCAAATCACCTTAAAGCTAATACAAATAAAACATACAAAATAATATCTTGGATGTGTTGAACACTAGACACATTTATCCTCTGATTTAATTTAATATTAAACTACTATTTAATGCCATACGTCCTTGTCTTCTAAATAATCGTTGATTTTATAATAAGCTTTTTTGCAAAGAGTGTGCTTAACACAATTCTTAAATCGCGTTGGGGGTAACTCTAATATATCTTGGGGTATCTTGTTGTAGAACCTTATACAGTGCCCCATAAAGGAAGTATTAACTTTTGCATGTCTAAATCGTGGAAATGACAATTTATGTTTATTCCTAGTATTAACGTTATGATGGCTACCAAGAGTTTCGAAGTCCTTAATATTTATCCGAACGTACATAATATTTTCATAAATGTATTGGCTTGCAACTGTTAAGATGTTAGTTTCTTTGAAAAAATCTCTTAGCGAGTCCCTACTACCTAGCTTGTAAATAAATCGTATCGCTCTCTTCTGCAAGATGAAGATAGTCTCAATGTCTGCTGCCCGGCCCCATAGTATTATACCATAGGACATAATACTATGGAAGTAACTAAAATAAACAAGCCTAGCAGTTGCAACGTCAGTAAGTTCTCGAATTCTTTTCACGGCATATGCTGCGGAGCTTAGTCTATATGCCAATTTTATAATATGTGGACCCCATTGTAGTTTGGCATCGATTGTGATGCCCAAAAATACAGTATCTTCAACAAATTCTAGTTTATCATTTTCAATTACAATGTTGTTTTCAACTATTTTTACGTTAGGTAGGGTAAATTTCAAACATTTTGTCTTTTTTGAATTTAACAATAGATTATTTACTGTAAACCAATCTAGAACGTGCGAGAGAGCATTATTTGCTTCGTCAAGATTATTTTCCTGTCTCTTTATTTTAAAAACAAGTGACGTGTCATCAGCATATAGCACTATCTCACACATTTTTTGTACCAAAAACGGTAAATCATTTACATAGACTAGGAAAAGGAACGGTCCTAAGATAGATCTCTGCGGGACTCCCATTTTTACAAGTGAGCCTGACGATTTAATACGATTTATTTCTGCTTTTTCAACCCTTCCTTCTAAATATGATTTTAAAAGATGTAGACTTAATTTTTTTATTCCATAGTGTTTTAACTTTGAGAGTAATGTTTTGTGGTCCACACAATCGAATGCCTTTGACAGATCACAAAATACTCCTATCGCATCATTATGATCCTCCCACGCACTGAAAATATGTTTAACTAACATGACTCCAGCGTCTGTTGTATTCCGCCCTTTAATGAAACCGAACTGCTGACTATGGAGGAGTTCGTAATTATTGAAATGAATAAGTAATTGATCTAAGATAATTCTTTCAAATATTTTACTTAATACTGGTAGGACTGAAACGGGTCTAAAATTTGTTGGATCTTGTTTATCACCGCTTTTAAATAAGGGTACTAACCTACTATATTTCATGAGGTCTGGAAATACTTCTTCATCTACGCATTTATTGAAAATCTGTGCTAACGTGCCTTGCGAAGCATGGAATCGCTCGGAAAAATGCCACTAGCATTAGTCATAGACGGTGACCCATCCATGGACTGAACGCGCCGTATGTTTCTAAACCTTAGTGATCGTTTAAGATCACTCAGGCGGCCCAGGCTACGAGCGATTCCAATTTTACATGGTCTAATGGATATGCTGGAAGAGGAAGACCGAGGAAAAGGTGGTTTGGATTGTGTGCGTGATGTTTTAAGAATGTGAATGCAGAGATGGCGAGTGATAGGGACGCATGGAAGAGAGTGACATACTGCGCCGAACCCAAATAATGGGAACAGGGCAAGAATATGATGATTGTTTTTTTACATGAAGCGATTGCTAGACAACCCAGAAGGGCCACCAGATGTGTCTTAGGTCGTGTATGCAATGTAGTCTGCGCTAAGGTCTAAATGGCCGTAAGTCACCTCTTACGACATCCATAGGCTGAAATGGGTTGGTCATTTACTATTATAGTAAATGATGTAGCATTAAGTGGTTTACATATTAAAAAAAAATAAAAAAGTTTTATAAGCCAAAAACATCTATTTATAACCAAAAATATCAACTTTTTCTAAATAAAATAACTCCAGCCACACAGCGAATACTGGTATGCACCTACCTGATAATGGACGTATGTATCTAGACGTTTAATCTAATAAACAAGCCATTTTTATTGGAGGTGGGCCCATTTTGCACATCATCCTTTATATGGCTTAGCTTCTATCGTTTGCACTTGACGGGTCCGGCGGGGGTTTCGCGGGGCGGGGCTGGAGAGTGCGCCCGCGCGCTCGCTTCCGGCCGCGGCCCCGCAAAACCGGGGATTTTAGGTGATTTTCACTAAAAAAACTTCGCAACCACCACAAGGTAATAGAAATAATAATCAGTCTGGACAGGAGCAAGTAGATTTCTTCGCGATTTTTAAGGATATATTAAATAGTCTTTTGGACCAAATTTTCGGAAAGGCAGATACGAATATGAAAAGAGAAATTGCTAAAATGTTTACGAAACTTTACGAAGGACAAATCAATTATTTATCAACAATAATCGAAAGGTTGATGAACTGTGGAATATTAAAGGAGGTAGTGAAAATTGTGATAAAAATATTTTCAGAACATTTCCCCAAGAATATATCATTCCAAAATTTTCTCAGCCTGTTGGAATTTGTCGCGACTTACATAACAGAAGAAGTCCGTGACCGCACTATCCTTTTTCAAATGGCTGAGAAATTATCGAGAGAACGTGATAGATCGATACCGCGAACAGATCCCGAGGTTCTCCGAACCGACATACTTTCTGACCTTATGAATCTAGAAAATATTGTCCAAATAATAGTCGATTGGTTCGAGACACTGCGATCTGAAATCGAATCGGAAACTGCAGCTTCTAGGGCTATATCCCCGAACTTCCGGGATATATTCGCGGCAGTGTACCATTACTTCAAACACAGATGCGTTCCTGGCGACGGGGTCCTTTCCGTTAGAGAATACTATGACTGGATAAGACTGCTACTGCAAGAACTTGGAAGGAGAGATGTATACACTGGGCCGCTAGAACGCCAAAGAATTGTAACTGTAAGAGGAACTATTGTATGTGATATGTACGTCTCCCGTTACGGGAGGCGGGTCAGGATTGTCGTTAAATTCCTTGGCCGTACAACTGTATTGGCTTCATGTTTTGTTGTCGAACTAATATACAAAGATGACGATGAGGATGGAGTTGTAACCGTGAAATTCTATCAGTAATTTGTTTATCTCTCCTCACGGCTCTTTGCGGGATTAACGTTAAAAAATTGGGATGTAGGTATTCATATGCCTGTTCATATTACCTACTAATAAGATTATGGGGCTCCAGGGTCTAAAAATTGCGCCACCGAGGAACATCACACCGCCACAATCATGTTAATAGTGATTTTTAGGATCCTTAAAAGAAGATACTCGTAATTGTTTTTTTTTTTTTTGTTTGTGGTGCGTAATACCTTAAGTAAGATTGTAGGTACACAGAAAAAAAAACACCAACAAAATGTTTCACAGGTACTTACGTAGTAGGTACAATTGGCGACCGTACCTATATTGCTAAAAGCAATATTATCAGACAACCTTTGGATGAAAAGTTGCTGAAGGAAATGGAAAGACGACTCTCGGATAAGTACAGTTTGTCAAAAAATACTAGAAACCGGAAGTGAAAGTTAACTAATTGTTTTATTAAAAAACCTAAACATTTACTATATCTATTGAAGCACATTACCTTAATTTATGTAAAAGCTCAAGTTTTTAATTAATATAATGCTTGTAAGTGCAAGCTATTAACAAATGCAGACAAAAAGTCCGAGCAAAACCGAACTCTTTAATTTCTACATTTTCTTGACAGATTATATAATAACAAAAAAAAAAAAAAATTTATTTAAAAAATAATAAAAATTTTACTCCAAAGCGAGTTGAACTGCATTATAGGTAACTGGGAAGACAATCGACGCTATTGGAGGATCTTGGTACGATACCCTGCTATCGAATTCTAAATAAATTATCCTTTCGATTTATCTGTAGAACTCCACAACATACACAGCCTATAAGTTAAAAAAGTAATTTAACGACTCCTCACTCGTTTACCAAATCGTTGCCTTACTTTCTCAAAATCGTATCTTAAAAAAATGCAGCAAACTCTTACATAAAAAAATGCGTCTCTAATAAAGCTAAAAAGGTATGTAGTTTTACTTATATTTATAGCTAATAGTTCCCATCTAAGAAATGGCATTTCATTTTTTACCGAGACTCCATAGTTTATACTAAACACGGACCGTTTTTTTTGTCCTGAAAAGTTGGCTTTATTAGATACGAGTTTGAGAAAGAAAACCAACGAACAGTTGACTCCGACTCAGGGATGGTTATTTACATGATACTGAAGCAAAAAAAAATATATTTTTTTAGTGAAAGTCACCTAAAAATCGCAAAGGATGATGGGCAAAAATATATGAAGCGTGGGCCCACTCCAATAAAAATGGCTTGTTTATTAAATTAAAAGTCTACATACATACGTTCATTATCGCTGTGTGTCTGGAGTTTTTTTTATATGAAAAAAGTTGATGTTTTTGGTTATAAAAAGAAGATTTTGGTTTATAAAACCATTTTTTTTTTGCTTATATGTAAACCACCTAATGTTACATCCTGTATAAGATAATAAGTTGAGATTTTTAGGTCAGGGAAATAAAAGTTTTTGGTTTATAGAATGAAAATAATATAATTATAACAGACCAATAATTATCGGTATCCGTGGCATGGGTGGCGGAGAAGTCTCCACAGTAGCATTGCCTCATGCGCACTCATCTAGCACGCTTCACGAGAATTAAAATTAATGATCGGTTTAGAGCCGATCTGCAAGTATCTAACGCAATTATCAGATTTTTCTTAACGTCATCATCCTAGCGTTATCCCAATTTCCTAGTGCGCTAACTACACTAATTTTTATGTCGAAAATACTAATTTTTACATCATAATCAACCCATAATGTCCCCACCGAGGGGCACGGGTCTCTTCCCTGAAGAAGGTATAGGCCATACTCCACCAGGGGGGCCAAGTCCGGATTGGTGGAGGCTTGTAAGACTAGTGGCTGGTCTTACTGTCAGAAGTTTTCAAGCCGCCCTAAGGCCTCTGACTTGGCTTAACGACTGCCATCTATCGACGGCAGCCGGCATCAATTGCTTAGCGAGAATCAAGAAGAATCAAGAATCAAGAATTTATTTCAACGTAAAGAATTTACATTCTGCTTGTTGAATGTCAATGTACATACAGTTATGTATAACGTTAGCCGCTGCCTTGGGGCCGTCTGTAGTGGAGAAAAAGGCAGCGAAAAAAAAACTCCACTCTGACCATCTTTTCTCAAATCACCTTAAAGCTAATACAAATAAAACATACAAAATAATATCTTGGATGTGTTGAACACTAGACACATTTATCCTCTGATTTAATTTAATATTAAACTACTATTTAATGCCATACGTCCGTGTCTTCTAAATAATCGTTGATTTTATAATAAGCTTTTTTGCAAAGAGTGTGCTTAACACAATTCTTAAATCGCGTTGGGGGTAACTCTAATATATCTTGGGGTATCTTGTTGTAGAACCTTATACAGTGCCCCATAAAGGAAGTATTAACTTTTGCATGTCTAAATCGTGGAAATGACAATTTATGTTTATTCCTAGTATTAACGTTATGATGGCTACCAAGAGTTTCGAAGTCCTTAATATTTTTCCGAACGTACATAATATTTTCATAAATGTATTGGCTTGCAACTGTTAAGATGTTAGTTTCTTTGAAAAAATCTCTTAGCGAGTCCCTACTACCTAGCTTGTAAATAAATCGTATCGCTCTCTTCTGCAAGATGAAGATAGTCTCAATGTCTGCTGCCCGGCCCCATAGTATTATACCATAGGACATAATACTATGGAAGTAACTAAAATAAACAAGCCTAGCAGTTGCAACGTCAGTAAGTTCTCGAATTCTTTTCACGGCATATGCTGCGGAGCTTAGTCTATATGCCAATTTTATAATATGTGGACCCCATTGTAGTTTGGCATCGATTGTGATGCCCAAAAATACAGTATCTTCAACAAATTCTAGTTTATCATTTTCAATTACAATGTTGTTTTCAACTATTTTTACGTTAGGTAGGGTAAATTTCAAACATTTTGTCTTTTTTGAATTTAACAATAGATTATTTACTGTAAACCAATCTAGAACGTGCGAGAGAGCATTATTTGCTTCGTCAAGATTATTTTCCTGTCTCTTTATTTTAAAAACAAGTGACGTGTCATCAGCATATAGCACTATCTCACACATTTTTTGTACCAAAAACGGTAAATCATTTACATAGACTAGGAAAAGGAACGGTCCTAAGATAGATCTCTGCGGGACTCCCATTTTTACAAGTGAGCCTGACGATTTAATACGATTTATTTCTGCTTTTTGAACCCTTCCTTCTAAATATGATTTTAAAAGATCTAGACTTAATTTTTTTATTCCATAGTGTTTTAACTTTGAGAGTAATGTTTTGTGGTCTACACAATCGAATGCCTTTGACAGATCACAAAATACTCCTATCGCATCATTATGATCCTCCCACGCACTGAAAATATGTTTAACTAACATGACTCCAGCGTCTGTTGTATTCCGCCCTTTAATGAAACCGAACTGCTGACTATGGAGGAGTTCGTAATTATTGAAATGAATAAGTAATTGATCTAAGATAATTCTTTCAAATATTTTACTTAATACTGGTAGGACTGAAACGGGTCTAAAATTTGTTGGATCTTGTTTATCACCGCTTTTAAATAAGGGTACTAACCTACTATATTTCATGAGGTCTGGAAATACTCCTTCATCTACGCATTTATTGAAAATCTGTGCTAACGTGCCTTGCGAAGCATGGAATCGCTCGGAAAAATGCCACTAGCATTAGTCATAGACGGTGACCCATCCATGGACTGAACGCGCCGTATGTTTCTAAACCTTAGTGATCGTTTAAGATCACTCAGGCGGCCCAGGCTACGAGCGATTCCAATTTTACATGGTCTAATGGATATGCTGGAAGAGGAAGACCGAGGAAAAGGTGGTTTGGATTGTGTGCGTGATGTTTTAAGAATGTGAATGCAGAGATGGCGAGTGATAGGGACGCATGGAAGAGAGTGACATACTGCGCCGAACCCAAATAATGGGAACAGGGCAAGAATATGATGATTGTTTTTTTACATGAAGCGATTACTAGACAACCCAGAAGGGCCACCAGATGTGTCTTAGGTCGTGTATGCAATGTAGTCTGCGCTAAGGTCTAAATGGCCGTAAGTCACCTCTTACGACATCCATAGGCTGAAATGGGTTGGTCATTTACTATTATAGTAAATGATGTAGCATTAAGTGGTTTACATATTACAAAAAAAAAAAAAAAGTTTTATAAGCCAAAAACATCTATTTATAACCAAAAATATCAACTTTTTCTAAATAAAATAACTCCAGCCACACAGCGAATTCTGGTATGCACCTACCTGATAATGGACGTATGTATCTAGACGTTTAATCTAATAAACAAGCCATTTTTATTGGAGGTGGGCCCATTTTGCACATCATCCTTTATATGGCTTAGCTTCTATCGTTTGCACTTGACGGGTCCGGCGGGGGTTTCGCGGGGCGGGGCTGGAGAGTGCGCCCGCGCGCTCGCTTCCGGCCGCGGCCCCGCAAAACCGGGGATTTTAGGTGATTTTCACTAAAAAAAAATTTTTTTTATATATTTTTTTTTGTTTCAGTATCATGTAAATAACCAACCCTGAGTCGGAGTAAACTGTACAAATCAACACCCTGTATATTCGTAAGCCTATGTAATCATTGCTTATAACTAATTTGTACCTTATTAGCGTTGAATTTAGATACATGGTATTAGTAAGTTTTTTAAATCTTTTCTTTTATTTTTACCCATATTTTCTATTTTTCTATTGTAATATTTCTCGTGTTTATTTTTGTTGTACCTAGTATGAGTGTAGAATAATAAAGTTTACTGGAAACTGGAATACGCTTTCACTAAAAATATTTTTACTGTACGACGTACGACGAATAGGTGTAGAAATTTTATAGATACATACTTATCTGATTTTGTTAAAAAGGCTTGTTACGGTGAATAATAATTCAAGAAGACTGGAATAGGTAGGTAGGGGAGAGTGGGTAGGATTCGTACACCGGGAGCATTCGTACAACGGCCATAATTCGAATACGCAAAATAGTGGCGCCTTCGTATCTGTGTATGTGATGCCCACTCACACGCATAATCTAACCGCGGAGTGGCTCGCCCGTGCGGCTAGGGATCCGCAAAAAGTATCGATACCTATATTCTATTTTTTTAAGCGAATGACTAAAGGTAAACAAAGACACAGCATCTCTCAAACTTACATGTCACTCAAAATAGCTCCTGCACGCAGCTTTGATTGCATCGTATACCCACATAGGTTAAGGTAGGTACCTACCTACTGTTTAAGGAAAACAGACAGACAACCAAACAAGACAAAACAAATACAAAAGAAAATAAAATAGCTTAGAGAAGTTGCACTCGCATTAACAACGTCAATCGTCGTGAGTAAAAATATGGCGTCGGGGTGGCTATCTTACTTTTTTTTTGCCTCTAATTAAAAAAGAGGTTCGTAGTCAGCTCTCCATACTTCTTCCTACACATCGCGTAGCGCATTAGCATAAAATAATCGATCATAATCGGCCTTTGAACAAAATTCCGTCATCATTGCTAGTTGCGATTTTGCGAACATATTTGGCAGCAGCAGGATCGCTTTTATTTTGAGGACCACTGAAATTTTAGGTATTTTTTGGGCCACAGATCTCTTAAGCAAATTGTATTTTCATGATAAAATTAAATATTTTGTTAAATAAACTGCGACTAAGGGATAAATCAGGTTATAACAGTGTTATTGTGTTTATTGCTTAATGGCATTTATTAGGCACATCGTTTTGTATAACTTTGCTAAATATTATGCAGCGTTGTAAATTTGGCATATTGAAAAACCAAATTTTTGACATGTTGACAATTAGTCGTTCGCTTCAGTAAATAGAATATAAGTATACTCGATATTTTGGTTACGATACCAAGTATTTTTGTACTCGATACTATTTAATACGATACTAAGTAGGTATCGATACTTTTCACAGTACTCGATACTTTTTTCGTTGAATCAAACTTCCCTATTGTCATTCGTCTTGTCTATGGGTCTATGAGTCCCAAGAAGCTTTGCGACTAGGGAAAATTCCCGTCAGATTAAGGGAAAGTCCCCATTAGAAATAGGTGTAGTTAGAATTTTTTTATGCGTGAGCGTGACTCTTATGGCCTAAGTAATTAGGCTTAATTGAAGAAACAAATGAACGCCCGCATAGTTTGTACATACAGTGTGGCCATTTAGGTAGATTTAGCACATTTTAAACAGGTTGTGCGACTAAATAAAACTAAAATCATCAGTTCCTAGCACCAAGCTTGTCTTTATCAGTCAACAAATTGAAAATGACACTACTGAATCAGAAATTGATTTGAGATCGTTCTATCTATCGGTCGGTTCGTTTAGTGCGCGCAGGTTTCGGCAAACGGTATCAATTATTTTTTTAGTTTGAATGGGCGACCCTTTGTTTGCTGATTGCATGGTAAACAACGACTTGACGTGATTATGTACTAGGAGGCGATGATTATGGAACCTAACCGTTAGGAGTTCCCATTCATGCTGGTAATAAGAAGTGGTGAACTCCAAAGCACTAATGACCTGAAGGGCACTTCCTGATAACAATGATTTTAAATCATTAAATTTATGGATTGGATCAAGGTCTGTGCGACTGTGTATCATGGACTCGTATGAATTCCTGAACTCTTACCAAGAATCGTAAGAACCGTCGAAGGCAGGCAGTTTTATGTCGGGTAATTTTACATTGGCCCTAGTTGCATTTGATGAGGAATTTAATTTAGGACTTTCGTCTTCGCCATCAATTAGACATTGTGCAGTGGCCATGCAACTATAAAATTGCTCTTCAAAAGACTTCCTGTACTCCAACTGACTCCCATCGTCATCACTAACAATTGATTCAAGCTCATCCTGAACATCATTAAACTTTTCAAACAAAACGTTAGCCGACTGCATTCGCACATGAAGTTCAGCCTTTTGAGCTTTATTTAGGGGTTGATCTACATATCGTGACACGAATTTTACAAAGAGAGTCAACCTACCATTCAAGCTACATCTTTGTCTTATTCAGATTATAAGAATTTTATTATTTTATTGTTAAATATCTGTGTATGTAACTGCGAGTTGAAATAAAGCTTGATTCATTTATATTTTTTCTTTTTATTTAATTAAACTACACTGGGTGCCAAAAGTACTCGATACCTGAGTAACTCGATACTTTTTATACAAGTACGATAACGGTATCGAGTACTTTTTATATGATACTACTCATGAGTAAAGTATCGATACTTTTGTTTCGATACCATATCCCTACGTGCGGCTGCCGACTTCGATGTCATAGGACGTGACGTGTTTTCGCTTCGCGTAAGTAATTATTCGATGCAACTTTAAACGTGTTTTTCTTCTATAAGTTTTGCTGCCATTGTTAAACTGATTCTTTGTGGTGTTTGGGTACATATTTCAGTTTGTTATTTAGACAGTTATTTTTATTTTCAATATATTAGTAAAATTTCTTGGTTGGGGTAGCTTCGTACAGGTCTGAACGGGGTGGATTGGTACTGTACGAATGTACCCCACGTATGATATACAATCTTTATTGTCGTAGTTGATCGAGCTTGATTTGCCATCGACATATGCTCAAGGATTAGTAACGCCAGAAATGATCCAACCCTACCCTAAAGTGGCTAGAGATGTGACCAAAAAGTCCAAAAAAAGTAACCAGCAGATACGCCCGAAAAACATTTGGCTAGACGAAATAGAAAAGGCAAAACAGTTGAAGAAGCAAGAGCAAGAGATAAAACAAATAGATGAAGAGGGCATTAAATTTGATATCGGGTAAAGATACCTATGTATATTAAATAAACCAAAAAGAAAGAGGCAAAGTTCGTGTTCTCCCATTGAAAAGATTGCTGAAGGATCTGATGTGGAGAACGAAACTCCAGTTTTAACTGAATTCGTGAAAGAGAAAGGCTTTATTCTAGTGAAGTTCGAGAAGAAAAAATCTGTCAAACACTATGTTAGTCCGGTGATTACAAAATATAGTCCCACTGAGTACAAAGTTTCATTTTTAAGAAAGAAATCTGGCGCCTGGAAATTTGTTTTTCCCAATAACACTGACGAAGGGACTGTTTACATATCAGACATCGTATATAAAATATATTGCTGAAACCCAAACATGTACGAAGCTACCCCGTGAGTGGGGTACATTCGTACGATTTCCACTTTTTTTTTAAATCGTCATAGCTTGGCCACACTTCTTTCTATGAACAAGTCGTCTGAGTGAATATTGTAGGCAAATATATAAGCAATCAAGCATTGCTCAGATTGTTTTCAAATAGCGTTTAGTTATTCTGCTATAGGACTTGAAGTGAAAAGTGTACGAATCCTACCCACTCTCTCCTACTGACAGTGACACATCGTAAGCAACGGGAAACTCAGTTTTGAGTGCGTCCACCTGTCCGCAGCGTACGCATCGCGTTTCTATACAAATAATACAACGATCCATTGCGTGCGATGCGTCCGTTGCGTACGATACCGACGACGCTAACCTTTAGTGTACTTACGGCCGATTTCTGAATTGAGAATTTCGCTAAGTAACTACTTAAATCTATTGCTGTCTCGTTCAATTTCTCAGAAAAGAGCGTGACAGAACGTTACTTAAGTATTTACTTACGTGAAATTCTCAATTCAGAAACCGGCCGCTTTGATAGAGATCTTATTTGAAGTTCTGTGTACTTTGAATTGGGGCGACATGAAAAGTACCCTACGATGATGCTATTTTTAATCAAGATCAGGGCTGCGTTTCATAAAACAGTTCAGTTCGTTTCAGTTTCCATTCAGTGTTTCAGTTTTGATTTAATTTTGATAACTTAAGAGTAAACAAATCAGGTTTTCCTTTATCCTACATAATCAAATAACATAATCAAATAACTTGTAACTTGCAACTATGCAATTTTCTCTTTAGTAAATAAATAAATAGAAATGTAGTCTGACAAAGCTAATTTTGCAATGAACTAAATATGATAGATTTATAAAAAAGGGTATGTGATATCCCTATGCGTATAATCTCGAGCACAGTCTTGATACTTTGAAATTCTTTTTTTGAATTTTCCAACCTGTTTTTTTGTAATATTTCTGGTCTTTTCTATAAAAGTTAGGTACCTAAGTACATTGATTACTTATAAAGTATTATATGTATTTATATAATTATAGAACTTTAAAGGAACCGCTAATAAAACAAGTTTCTCTGCTACCATTTATATTCAACATTCAAAGTATCAAAACTTGTTAAGCAAGCTTAACAATGAAAGTGACAAAACGAGGTTGCTTGCTATAGTTAGGTAGGTAATCTTTCTGTGGCGTTGCCAACTTGCCACTAACAGGGAATGGATGAAAATATCAGAAGTGCTTGATATTTTTTTTGGTGATAGGAATAACCTTCCTTAGCGCGAGAAAAAAGTTTTTTTATACGTAGCGGACTAAGGAATATGTCTGATATGCCGTACTAAGCCCAGAACTACGAATGGAAAAATATTAAGTATATTTAAAAATTAACTACGGGGCCAAAAAAATTGAAACTTTTTTCCCGCGTTAAGGAAGGTTATTCCTATCACCAAAAAAAATATCAAGCACTTCTGATATTTTCATCCATTCCCTATTCCTTTACAAAGTTAACTTTGCCACTATATGTGAGTGGTTGACCAAAAAGGGACCTCAAGGGAAAATAATTTATTTCGAGAAAATCGCGTTTGAAGTTTCGTGTATAAACAGGTTTCGACACGTGCTCGCCTCACAAAAAAAATCTTAAAAAAATAACTACGGTACCTAAAATATTCTGGTTAGACCAAAACAAAGCTAAAATACTACAGATTGAAAAATAAAAAAACATATAAAAATATATAAATAAACTCACGCCCGTTATCCCCGAGGGGGGAGGCAGCGACACCGATCACTAGAACTGGGCCCACGTTTTGCCGAGCTTAATCAAATAAAAAAAATAACGGTTTCCAATCCCTCCAGTTTTTGGTCAACCACTCACATATTATCTAAAGGGGAATTATAAAACGAGCGATTAAAAAAAAGCTTTGCGACTGATGATGACATACTGTATTAATAACTTGAGCGGTATGAATTTGAGTAAGCGAAAAATTAACTAAACTAACGACGAATATTGATTAATAATAAAATCCAGAACGAGCTTATAAAAAGTGGATTGTGATTAATCCATTTCCTATATTAAATTGTATCCGAGCGACAACATTACTAATTGAGCGACTAGAAATACAGAGAGGGCATCTTCAATATTAAGATAGATTTGATTTTTCTAAGTGAGGTTATACATAACGAACTACTAAAAAGTTCACTTTGAGCAAAGTTTTGTAAGCTGCTTTATTAATGATTATTGGTTACTGATATTCTATTTGAGGGCTTGTGTTTTTTATTTTGATACGTTTTTTTTAATGAAAACTACAGATTGTTAAATGCAGAAAACCATACTGCCAAATTTGGACTGGCAAAAAGGATCGTGCGACTGTCCCGAATTTTTCAATAGATATGTATGCAAACACGTTTTGGGTCAAACTAATTCCGCTCACACTAACAACACCACCACTGGAAGCAAAAGTGATACCCATTGGACAAAAAAGAAAACGAGTCCGGCCCGCTAAGTCCAAGCCAGCACTTATTTACCAGTGACGATGAAGTAGTAGGGCTCCTCATACCTATCAATGTTCCTTAGTATTAATAAGAAGTTTTTATTTTTGTTAGTTAACTGAAGCGTCTTATTTTGTTTTTGTTCATTTGATTTAAGTAAATGCATACTACTTTATTTTTACGGAGTATATTGTTTTATTTAATTACCTTTAAATTTCAATAATAAAATTTCTTAGCTAATAGAATAGTGTTTCTTCAAATAGTTATTTGATATTATTATTTTTTTTAAATGTGGGCTCCTTATACTCTGCTCATTAGTGTATTTTTCAAAGTGGTTTTTGTATTCGAAACCCTTCATTTAAGATAATATGCCGCTCAGTATAAAACATACATTTGCCAAATGTTGAAAAAAATGCAGGACGTAACGTTGACACTCAAACAAATATTAGGTCGCTCAAATATTATGAAGCTGCTCATTGTGTATTTTAAGTAACTCAAATTAATGCTTGTAAGTTACTGTTCTGTTGATTTCTTGTCACTTACAGTCAGTCGCTCACTTAGTAATTCTATAACCCAAATAATTAATTTTGACACTTAAAACTGTAATTTACAGTCACTCGTTTTATTGCTACCCTTATCTAAATAATATGCTAAAGTTGCCAGTAAATTGATCAAAATGAAACGAGGGGTATGAAAACGCCACATATTAATACAAAAATTTGTTTTATTACGCACTTATTATTTCAACCAAATATTTTTACGAAACACGCATCAATAAATGTAATAGCATAGGTAATACACGATCGTTCTTGAGAAAACCACAAAAATTTTTTTTAATACGCATTGTTACACAGTAAGAAAATACAAAAATATTAAGCGGTGTCTTGATAATTAATGTCTACTCGTTAACTTACGCGAGAATAATGCGTTCAGTCTTTACCAAAACACGATAACCAAGAACTTTATTAAGTTTATTAACCAACTCTTCACAGAACAATCAACGATTTAAAAAATAATAATTTAGGTACCTTAGGTAGGTACCGGGTACCATCATTTAAATTCCTCAAAAATAACTTAGCAGACTTATAATATTCATAAAAATCAGTTTCTTTAAAACACTCCACAGTCAGTTCAGCATTAATAAATGTTTATAAGTTTATGTGGTGCATCTTTATTATCCCTGTTTTTGGTGGAGTGGAAATGTTGGTTTTGATGTAGTTAATGTTTTCGTATTGTTTATATTTATTTATGTTTGGACAAAATTCATTGGAGACTCCAAACTAATTAAACAAATAATCGAGTTAAGCAAAAGTATCAAGATGGTTTATTGACTATATGCAGGGTCATCAACTTAAAGATTTTTAAATTTCCCGCCAAAGGCTTGTGCCAGGACTCACTTGTCGCACTCTATCACCTTTTACTGCGACGTGATTATTTTCATGTCTGACAATAACCCGACCAACCTAACCTAACCTAACCTAACCTAACCTAACCTAACCTAACCTAACCTAACCTAACCATGGGGCGCCTGGGGCGCCACGCCAGATAACCTTCACGTGTACCCCTCCGCTTCCGTTCCCTCTGATTCCTTGTGAACCAGATGGAAGGGCAAGTGGTGGGGTCGGTGCGCCCTGAGCGTTAGTCAGTGACTTCTCCTTGTGGGATCTTGCTGGCTAACGGCGAATGATCTGGCCCGAGGGGTCGCGTGGGTTCCAATTCCTCTGTGAATCGGGACCCAGGCGACCAACCGAAGGAGGTCCGGCTAGGTGGGGGCGCAGTCGCGCCTCAAACTAGTCGGATAAGAGTGGCCGCGGGCGGAGGGTCGGGGGACCCGACGCCCACGATCGCGGCGGGCCGGAAGGCACCCTCGTGTGTTCCGAGGGTGCCTTCTCGCGCAAGGAGAGGGCCCGTGCGCTCGCTCTCCACCTTCTCTGCTTTCAGAGAAGTGCTGGAGAGCGAGCGACGGGCGTCGCAGCGTCGCGCCGTCCTC
The DNA here is from genome assembly GCA_947310845.1 of Yponomeuta plumbellus. NCBI lineage: Eukaryota > Metazoa > Arthropoda > Insecta > Lepidoptera > Yponomeutidae > Yponomeuta > Yponomeuta plumbellus. The sequence continues at coordinate 4,718,551 of OX371203.1, forward strand.
CTCTTGCCTGTTGTATGGGCGACGGGTCGGGGGAGGGCGGCGCGAGGAAGCGGTTGGGGGCCATTATGGCCCCCCAGAGGAGGGGCGGCGCTTCCTTGCCTCGTCGTATGGGCGATGGGGCGAGTGGCGCCGCCGGGGAGCCAATCTGGCTCCCCACCAGTAGAGCCCCTTCGGGGGCGAGCTCTTGCCGGGTCACAGTGAATTAACCTCTGGCCTATCCTGTGGCCCGGTAGAGTAGCGGAGGAACACCGCGGGGTTTTAGGGGGTAGTCCAGCACTGAGCAGGCGGCTCGATAGTGCTGGGAGTCCACCACAAAGCTGCTCTGTTGTCCCCCGACAGCAGAGCGGCGAAGTGCGCAAATGCATTTCCCCGCGTCAAAAAAAAAAAAAAAAAAAAAAACCATGGGGCGCCACGCCAGATAACCTTCACGTGTACCCCTCCGCTTCCGTTCCCTCTGATTCCTTGTGAACCAGATGGAAGGGCAAGTGGTGGGGTCGGTGCGCCCTGAGCGTTAGTCAGTGACTTCTCCTTGTGGGATCTTGCTGGCTAACGGCGAATGATCTGGCCCGAGGGGTCGCGTGGGTTCCAATTCCTCTGTGAATCGGGACCCAGGCGACCAACCGAAGGAGGTCCGGCTAGGGGGGGGCGCAGTCGCGCCTCAAACTAGTCGGATAAGAGTGGCCGCGGGCGGAGGGTCGGGGGACCCGAGGCCCACGATCGCGGCGGGCCGGAAGGCACCCTCGTGTGTTCCGAGGGTGCCTTCTCGCGCAAGGAGAGGGCCCGTGCGCTCGCTCTCCACCTTCTCTGCTTTCAGAGAAGTGCTGGAGAGCGAGCGACGGGCGTCGCAGCGTCGCGCCGTCCTCCTCTTGCCTGTTGTATGGGCGATGGGTCGGGGGAGGGCGGCGCGAGGAAGCGGTTGGGGGCCATTATGGCCCCCCAGAGGAGGGGCGGCGCTTCCTTGCCTCGTCGTATGGGCGATGGGGCGAGTGGCGCCGCCGGGGAGCCAATCTGGCTCCCCACCAGTAGAGCCCCTTCGGGGGCGAGCTCTTGCCGGGTCACAGTGAATTAACCTCTGGCCTATCCTGTGGCCCGGTAGAGTAGCGGAGGAACACCGCGGGGTTTTAGGGGGTAGTCCAGCACTGAGCAGGCGGCTCGATAGTGCTGGGAGTCCACCACAAAGCTGCTCTGTTGTCCCCCGACAGCAGAGCGGCGAAGTGCGCAAATGCATTTCCCCGCGTTAAAAAAAAAAAAAAAAAAAACCTAACCTAACCATATAACAATAAAAGCCAAAATTCATTAACTCGGGACTTCTTTCGTGGAACGAACTCTAGTCTTTCCCTTGAAAAGTCTTCACCAAAGACTATTTACATCTAACAATAAGGTGTTTAGGAAACTCGTTGAATGTTTCGTTCACTCACTTGTCTGACGGAACTTTGGCGAATTGATTGAATATCGATCTTTAATTGACTGTCTAGAGATTCAATTGACTCTCTGATTTAACTACTTTACTGCGACATTTACACCACATTTTGGTAATGATATGGTGGTAGCTTCATTTAGTCAGTAAGCGCTCGATCGGAAGTATTGTGGCGGAACTAAAGAGTTGCCTGAAACAATTAGAATTTGTCATAGACAACAACCTTTTTTTTTAATTTAACGCTTTTTTTCTTACAAGTTACAGGCGCTCTTTGATAGATAAGGCTTAACGTTATACGGTCTTATTTAAAACTGTCCCGTGGTAAAGTACAAAACTGTAAAGTGGTAGGTGCAGACAGTCTGTGGTAGGTAACCTTTAATCCGTTTTTTAATTCGATGCAAAAAAAAGTTACGCGGTGTTACCTACCGCTATAGAATATAATTACTATAGGTTTCCTCGGTACATTTTTTTTACCGTGAATAGAAGACTCATGTGACCAAAAACTCAGGATCAAAGTCTGAAAAAAGAACACATACGTAGCACACTAAATATTTACCTGCAAAGGTAGTACGAGGACGCGAGTCGCGCGCGACAACGTCAAAAGTCGCCAGATTTGACGTTGACAGATAATGTACCTGAAGACTTGGCTGTATGGGCTAGTTCCTTTTGCCTACCCAGAATTGGTGAAGAAAAAAAAATCTCCTTTACGGTTGGCGCCATTTTTCAAAAAATTTCTTTATTAAATTGCTTTATTTTTTCGCAACTGTATTAAAAGTAGTTGTTCAGTACACGTGCGGAACCGTCATTGCAACTTGTTCCGACTGTCAACCCTCGCCTTCGGCTGCGCTTCGGCTCGGGTAGACGTTTGTCGGAACTCGTTGCAATGACAGGCTTTCCGCACTTGTAATTAAATATATACTATTTTTTTTAGTTCTTCTGTTAACGGCTCATTATTAGTATGTTGTGGTCATAATAATATGCATGAAAAATAAACACATCTCGAACTTGACGATTTGTTACCGCGATGTTCGATGATTAACATTTCTGACGGCATAAATCCCAATCTCGGCATAACGCTAATCTTGGTACAAATTCAGAGTACAACTGCAATGAGGGCTTTTCAAAGCGTCATTTGAAAATCATATCAAAAATGTAGTGAGCAATTGCTTCTATCGCCTGAAAGTTTTATATAATATACGCGATTACCTTAGCACTGATTTGCGTGTTAGGCTAAGTGAATCGTTAATATTATCTAGATTGAACTACTGCGATGCTGTCTATGGTGGTTGTATACTTGGCCGAACAAAGAGACTAATACAACGAGTGCAAAACGCATGTGCTCGGTTTTGTTTCAGAGTCCCACCCAGATCCCATATCACCCCGTTCTTGAACGCTGCAAAGCTTTTGAACATGGAAGCCCGTCGACGACTGCATCTTGCTACGTTACTGTTTGGTATCATTCGCAGTAAATCTCCAGCCTACCTTCACAAAAAGCTGGAATGGTCGTCCCGTCAGCGCTATGTGCATAAGAACAGAATTCTTATTCCAGCGCATCGTACGATGGCTTTCCGTGGCAGTTTTAAGTATGCGGCGTCCAAGTGCTGGAATGATATTCCTCCCCCTGTCCGTGAAGCGTCCAGTCGATATGCCTTTGGGCGTAAGCTCAGGGCATATTTGCTTGAACAGCAGAGACTTCCCTATCCTGTCCAAACTTCTCGCCGCAACTACTGACTTGACAAAATTTAACTATGTGATCGCATCGAAGACAGCTGTGGCCACAAAATTTTACATTTGATTTTGTTAACATTTATGTTTATCAAATTTTTTATTAAATTTGTGATGCATATGCCATTTTATTATTACTGTTTAAGTATTTATATATTTTTTACATACATATTTGTTACTATTTTATGTCTGTGTACATTGTACAATAAATATTTGTCTTATCTTATTATTAAATTATATAAATATACACTGCGCCGCACAATTGGGACACTTACGGGACATTTAGGCACTGACTGAAAACCAGCGCTGAGGGCCTACACCCTCAGCATTATGCTGAGTCAGCTGCCTTTTGCAGCAGCGGTTACGGTTACAGACAAAACTGTATAAATGTATTTCCTTATGTTTGTACCTCTTTTTATCTTTAATGTTTTCTTCTCATTTGTATTTCGTATTTTTGTTGTGTGTGACTGTTGGTGCAATAAACGTTTCTCTTTCTCTTTCTTTCATTAAAAAAAATAGTACCGCAAATTACCGATAGATGGTGCTGATGTCATTACATCACTGTACCTTATCTGTGGTTCCTGTCCTATGTTTTTACAAAAATGCACAATGCATGGGCTAGTCATGAGCAAAGACAATAATTCACGTACGTATGTAATAAACAAAGTAAAAATACTTCAATAACTTTCAAGTTTCAACAGTTTCGAAACAAAGTCTAGTTTAGATCACAGACTACAAAGAGATGTTTAGACTATCACAGATTAATAATCATAAACCAAATAACCCCATTTTACTTCCAAGTAAAAATTGTTTATGTTACGATTGTGATATGTGATTTTTTTTAGACTTAAAGTTGTAAAATAAATAACTGCATACGATTCAGATAGTTCTATCTCGTCAGAGTCAGAATAAAATTCTAAAACCCAAAACTTGTTTTTCATTTACAATATGTTTTTATTATTTAATGAGCGTTTTTCCTTTCTTTTTTTTCTTAGTTCCTTGAGATAATCTAGATGGCGTTATTCGTTTCTACGTACAAAATTGTGATTCGTGGCAATCAATGTCAAAGTTAGTCCACAGATTACTAAACAAGAGAAGGAACCAGGGTTGCTATTCGGACGAGGCTTCTCGTAATAAAAATAAAAATTCAAACCCACAATCCACAGCAAATACTCCAAAATATCCAAAATCGCACTTATCACCAAACGACAACAGCATTTTGGTTTTTCCGTAATCAACCATCACAAATTCCACAGAACCATAGTATTATTTTTTGCTTTGACGTTTATTATTACGGTACGGCAGCGCCACCTATGGATTCTTTTAGAACTAAATTTGACCTAGGGAAAAACGCTCATTACATAATCACCAGGTTGAAATCGTGTGACAAAAAAATAAGAATACGTAAAAAGATTTACTTAAAATTAAAAATCTGGTGGTCACTCTGTTCCTTTTTTCCTCTGTGCTAATATTTAATTTGTTGATTCAATTCAAAAAGAAAATTGATTATAACGTTAAATCGACAGACTGAAAACATCACTATTTTAACTGGCAGGTGGCAGCCCTTTTCCAATTCTAAGGGGTCCATTACACGATAGGTTTTGCTGTCAGTTTTACCACAGTCATGGCTGTGACTGACAAACAACCTACCGTGTAATGCGGTGACTGATGGTTGCATGAAATTGATTGATGAATATTTGGATATTTTGATTTTTGCATCATGCAACTATCAGTCATGACTTTTGAGTGAACGTGTAATGGCATTTCGTCAATCACGCGTAGTCAGCGCGCAGACAGCGATGGAGTCGGACACGGAACACTTCGAAAAGGCGGCGCCGCCGCCCAACTCTTGTTTATTTACTTAAAAATTACTATCACTACTCAGTAAGATTATAATAATTTATTCTTTTTGTTGCACTAACCCGTGCTAAGGACAATTTAAAAACCTATTTCGAGGCATGGGTGCAATTTTTAGCATCCAAATAGGTTTTAAAAAATTATAATAGCTACTTCATTTACAATAACATAACATGACGTGACGTGGCGTGACGTGACGTGACGTGACGTGATGTGACGTGACGTGACGTGACGTGACGTGACGTGACGTGACGTGACGTGACGTGACGTGAAATGACATGACATGACATGACATGACATGACATGACATGACATGACATGACATAACATATACATACAGGCACATACATAATACAATAATTATATTTTACCCTCATTATTGAAATCATAATAACAAAAATTGTCTCTTATTATTTTTGCATCTGTTGGTGGCTTTCGGTTATTAGTGGGTTGTAAAGCCAATAATTGACTACTGTTTTATGTATTACTTTTCCAATTTGATGCCAGATGTCAGATCCAACATCGCAGTCGAAATTCCAACACAGGCTTTTCTTTTATGAATATCCATTATTATCTTGCGTAAATACGTGGTATCCCTTGTATCCTTTGGGTATGACTGACGATCAGTCAGAGTGACCGTCTAAGGTCTATATTAATTCCGTCAGTCACCAACAATCAAACTTAATTCATGATTGATGGAATTGACTGACGCTTGCATGACCGTCTAATGGACGCCTAAATGTCATTTTACTGACTGGAATTAAAAAACGGACCATAACTAATTAACCCAACATCAATCAACAAAGAACTATCTTCTAATCCGCGTCCAATTAGTCACTTAGTTTTAATTCTAATGAGGCCAACGTAGATTTACAATAATTAGTCTACCTGCGACCGTCAGTTCCTGTCGACGTCACGAGTGCATCTGGCTACCATGCGAGAAGTTCCGGGTTTGACCCCCGGCTGGGGACAAAAAAAGCCTAGCTCTTGGATGTTTATAAGTTTGTGATGTCGCCGTTTCTGGTTCACGCGACACAGGGTAAATGGACACAGTTTGGCATACGTAACTCATTTTCGACCATGTTGTGGATTGAGTCTTTTTCGTGAAACTACGTCCACTTATCCTGGTGTGGGGCGGAAGTAATGTATGTGCCTGTATGTAAATGTCTGTTTACCTACTGTCAAAATAGCAGGCTTATAATTTATTGATGGTTCGCATAGTAGTCGGGCTTGCTATCCACGCGAGGTTTTCCATACAAATACGAGATTTACCCCCGGTTTCTCGTACGCTAACAATCTGTTAATCTACTGTTAACAGCTGTCAAACGTTTTTTTCGTACACACTTTGGCCAACTGACAGCTGTTAACAGTAGAGTAGATTAACAGCTCGTTAGTGTACGAGAAACCGGCGGTTAGAGGTCCCGGTACGAGGAACGAGTTCATAACCAACCTCGTACCATACCTATGGCACGAGATCCGTCGATACAAATTATAATATTGGTTACATACTAACATCGAGGTCGTAGGTCGAGGGACTGCAACAGCACTTCTGGATGTGGTAGACAACGTACTTGCAGCGCGGGATGTTGGCAGGAGCACCTTATTAGTATTGCTTGACTTTTCCAGGGCTTTAGACTGCTTAAACATCCCCCTCCTATTATCTAAGATGAGCTACTACGGCCTGGACAGGGCCACGGTAGAATGGTTTGACAGCTACTTGACTGGACGTGCGCAGATTGTTAATCTCCGTAAGACGGACGGAAGCACTGTTTCCTCGGTCCCGTGTCCTTTATCTAGGGGGGATTTTAGGGCCCTTGCTGTTTATCCTGTATAGCGCCGATATAGTCACGTCAGTTGTTCACTGTGATTATCATCTGTACGCAGATGATCTGCAGTTGTATATATCGTGCGATCCAGAGGAAGCTGAGATCGCAGTGAATAAATTAAACGAAGATTTAGATCGGGTAGCAGCATGGTCTCAAAAAAATTGCCTGTCTCTGAATCCAAGTAAATCCAAGTATCTTATCCTCGGTTCCGAAGCTCAAATCGGAAAAACTGCTAATCGGATAGCTCAAACTGGACCTGTAAGCATCCGAGGAGTGCCGATTGAGCAGGTTACTGAGGCGAGAGACTTGGGTTTGCTTATGGATGGGCAACTCCGCTTTGAGAACCATATTGTAGATGTCGTGCGTAATTGCTTCTATCGTCTTAAGGTGTTGTACAGGATAAGGGACTACCTTAGTGAGACTATGCGGGTCAAGTTATGCGAGTCGCTTGTTTTGTCTAAGCTTAACTACTGCGACGTTGTCTATGGTGGGTGTTTGCTTCGCACGCAGGTCTGAAAGATTGATGCAACGTGTGCAGAATGCGTGCGCTCGATTTTGTTTCCGTGTCACCCCAACCCATGTCACTCCGTATTTGAACGACGCGAATCTACTGAAGATGTCTGCACGTCGTAAACAGCACCTTGCTGTACTGCTTTTCGGTGTAATAAAAACTGAGACTCCGGAATATTTGTTTAGTAAAATCCAATGGTCACGAAACAAATATAAACACAAAATGAGGACAGCAATACCAGCACACGGAACGGCGGCGTTTCGCGGCAGCTTCAGATTCGCGGCGTGGAATGACATTCCTCCTCCTCTCCAAGTCCTTACCAGCAAGTATACCTTTAAGGTGAAACTTAAAGGGTATTTGTTGAGTTACCAGAAAACTTAAACTACCTACCTCTTCCAGCATGACCTACTATCTACCTATTCTTCCTAAGCACGAGTCAAGTCAAGATATTAAATAGTGTATTTAATTGAATTTGTTATGTCCCTAGTAGTTAAAGTGTATTTAATGTGTATTAGTTATTAGAATATAGTATATTATATTATGTACGTATATGTATAAGCGTGTGTTTCTATATTTTGTATATAAGTATGAGTGCGTATTTGTTCCGTTCTGATGCTCCGTGAGTCACCGGAAGGCCCTAGCTGAAAATCAGTGCTTTAGGTGCAAACCCTCAGCAAATACTGAGCTAGAGACCTTTTTTCTGCTGCATCGACATACAGCGCAAATCAACTGTAAACACTTTGTTTTTTTTTTCTTCTCTTACTGTAGCTTCATATTTCTTGTACTTTTGTCAAATATTTACCTTATTTTTCTGTATTTACTTACTTGTGTTGTTATGTATGTCCATGTGGCGTAAAATAAACCTTTTTTCTTTCTTCTTCTTCTTTCTTCTTATATTTTTTTTGCCGGGTGGCAGCAGAGTCGTGTAAGTGGGCTATGACCTTTCTTCGAGTTCCAGCGTGATGTCTGGTGACTCCACAACTAACGGGCAACTGCCATGTATCATTAGGTCAGGCAGAGTGAGTCAAGAGTGAGCCTCAAGATACGAGTACAACTTACCGAGCCCATAACGATTGGTCTGCTCATCTTCTTCTTATATGTATATAAAAAAGGATTGCTGTTCTCACTAAAATTCGAGAACGGCTGGATCGATTTGGCTGATTTTTGGTTTTTTATATTGGGAAATTCCAGGGAAGGTTTAAATGGTGAGAAAAAATGGAAAAATTACGAAAACTTTGGCGGTACCCAGTTTGCCGGGACAGCTAGTTAAATATATAAATCCCGGTGTACCTACATCTCAGGACTGATCGCAACACAAACATACCTCAACAATGGTCAAAAATATCAAATTGGCGTCCTCAATGGTCAAGTAGAAAAATACTACTATCCGAAGTTTATCCACAAACTTTTTCTTGCAACTTTTTCGTTAGCTCGTATCCAAATGTGGACCGAATTGAAACTGGTTCAGTCGACAGCACGTCAAACTTTACACCCGTGCACACCAAACACTACCAAATTTGAGAAATAATCATATTTTTTTTAAACATGGAATTTGCAAAAAATGCACACATCCTCCCAATTATGTGCAAAGTGATTCTAGGACCAATGGCTGTGAACCTAAAGCAAAAAAACCTAGGACTAAATAGTTTAACGCCAAAAAGGGCTTTCATTGATGGCAATGGGACTAGTATGGACTAGTCCCAGGTTTGTGATCTTCGATTCTTTGTCCAATCATTCGCAGTAGTTCCATGGCTTGGGCTCGTACGCATGAATAGAACTAATGCGAAAAAAAGTCGCAGTAGTTCCATCATGGAACTCTGCAATAAACCTGTTTGTCGTGGATACTAGATCACTCTTAACATGATCGAGAGATTGTACGGACACTTTTTGCAAATACAATCTGTAATGGCCGGTTTAGATTATCTTAGTGTTTAGGAGAGAGCTTTGGTAGAAACGTGTAAACGCTACTCGCTTTAGACGACTTAGTAAAGTCTGTTCGCTATCATAGTGTCACTTTGATATTTACCGTCTCGGCACATGGCGGCTTTTGACAAAAGAAATTAAAGGAAGCCGACGCGGCGCAAATACGCCAGTGAATTTGGCTCGCAGCTCGTCTCATTCTACTATTATGTAGATCACGCAATTAAATAATTAAATCAATCAGTATTTTAGAATGGATTTATAACGAAACGATCCTGCATCACTTAGGTAGGTACCTATTCTAAATTCCGGTGGAGATGAATATTCTGAGGACACTTCGAGTGATGAAGAGTAGTGTTTTATTTTGTGCATTAGGTATATTGTGTACCATGTTTTTTTATCTATTTAAAGTGTTTGTACAACAACACCATTCGCTGATAAATTGTGCCCGGATAACGGCGACAGGCTTGCCACTTGTCACGTTTGGGACCTAATAAACTCGGCAAAACGTGGGTCCCGTTCTAGAGACTGGTGCCTCTGCCTACCCCTTCGGGGATAACGGGCGTGAGTTTATTATTTATTTTATTTATTTATTATGACAGTCTAAATGTTTTTTTACTAAAACCAAGATTGCCTTCGTGTGTACCGACACTATCTAAGCGAACGGACTTTACGGTTCTAGTTGCGTTTCAATTAGAATCAAAATCGAATTGGTTTCTATTTTTGTTGTGACACCTGAGGGCGTCACTCTCCTCGTTACTTAACTGTGTGTAAACAGAAAATTTAGGGAGGACTTTAGGAGAGTTCACAAGTGACCCGTGACGCGTGCGTGTTGTTTACATTAACTCGAATTATTAAACTTACATACTTATTTTTTCCATTAAAACACTTAGTATTTTGCGTAGAATAGCGCGTATTTCGCGACGTTGATTGTTCATCGTGGCGACAAAATGATATGACACTCTACTGGAAGAAATATAAGCGTTCACTCGCACGTGTACCTACTAAAGCACTCTCCTAAACACTAAGATAATGTAAACCAGCCATAAAAGAATGTATGATTTATTTTCATTGGTTTCAAGCCCACTGATCCCTTCAATGTAAAGGTTGATGTAAAAACGAGAGTTGAACAGCGTCGTCTATCAAATTAGTCAGAATCTAGCATTTGATTTTTGTTCATGGTCTGTCCTTCTGAGTATCAATCTAAGTTAGTGTGTATCTTAGGTAGGCAATCCGTCTTGTTGCCAAATATTTATTAATACAGAACCGGCATCCACAGTTCTTTGATATTTCGTCTCAAAGGGGGTTCGTAAAGATTGAGCACCGATTCCCATTTATTCACTTAGGTACAGTAAGATTATCCCAGAATTCACATTTCCCCTCTAAATTTTCTTCTACTGTGCATGCTAAATTACTATTTCCATTGAACACTTCTCAGCGATCCGCTTAGCCATTTTAAAAAGGTTAATTTCATAATCCTACGATAACAATATTACGATTAACGATTACATTTATTTAATAAACAGACGTGATATTGTTATAATGCATTTTTTTAGTTTTCTCACACATTTATGTACTCGACTATTAGTAGATATTTGTTTTAAAAAGCCGCCTGGTGTTTGCATTTTATCTATCACCCTTTCTAAGTATTAATTGTTAGGTATTTCACTATGTTGTCTTCATAAGAAATTACTTTTTGCTCTTTCTTGTGGCCATATGCCGGCGCCAGACCTAGCTTCACATATTTGAACACATCTTTGAACACATGTCATCTTTGAAGACTTTTGCAAAGTTTGAAGAAACATTTGCGCTTTTTATGTCGCTTTTTTAGCGCACATCAAAGCGTTCTACTGTGGAGAGTGTTTGCGAAGCATGTCTGGCAGGTTGCGCCAATATGTGTTCAAATATGTTTTCAAGTCTTTGCAAAGTCTTCAAAGATGTGTTCAAATATGTGAAGCTAGGTCTGGCGCCGGCATTGAGCTCTGGGTTGGCAACGGAAAGTTAGAACAAAGAGCCGAAGTGGATTCTGATTGGCTAGCTGAACGGCCATCTTTGTTGAAGTTGTCTTCTGATTGGCAAGTTTCATCCCCGACGGACACAAAGTATCTTCTGTTGCCTTCCCCATTCCTCGCCATTACAATGATAAAATAGTTTACTGTGATGACGTAATTTATTTAGTAGAAGACAGATATGAGCAATAAAATGCCTCTTCTCTTCACATACGACTTTTGTACGAATAGTTACTAAACAAATCTGAAAGTCTAAAGTAGCATTCTATGTATTTTTTATTAGTATTAAAAATAAACATTTTCATCATCAAACAAGCATCACTTACGAATTTCACTTTTACAAAGTAGTTATTATTTTTACTTTTACACAACTTTACTTATTTTATATGCTAATGGCAGTTGTCAACTCTGGTGTAGTGTTTGTAAGGTGCGTTCATACATTGCGAGATACGCCTCGATGCCTCGCGGCTTGTTTTATAGGTACTGTACAGTGCGTAAACCTTTGCGATCACTCTAATCGTTTAAGGGCGACTTTGCACCAAAAATGTAAATGTCGATTGTACGCTAAGGTAATGGACGGCGAATGAAGCGCCCTTTACCCTCTTTATTTTCGTCTCTCGGCTTTTAATTCGTGGAGACATAGTCGGAAAGATAATTGTTAAGGCCACGTCATGTCTGTGATTCCTACTGTAGTGTGCCTTAGGTGAGGCATTCGTGGCTACTTCGCGATGTCTGCTCACACCCTTACTGTTTATTTGCGACGGCTGATTTTACTTTAATTTACAGTATCTTAGTAACCAACCATGTTCAATATGGTAGAAGTATATCGGACGTCAGTTGTTCACAGAGCAGGAAAGTCATGAGTAATTTGTGATTCTGATGGGTCATCGATTTGACTGATCTAGCTATGGATAGATAGTCTAGGATACATTAGATACATAGAAGCTCATGCAACGTCTTAGGTTATTTTATTTTGTATGTGTAACAGATGGATGTTATGTATTAAGCATTTCTAATACACGAGTGGATAAAATAACTAAGAAATTATTGTATAAACATCAAGCCTGCTCTAGTTCGTTAAACAAAGAAAGTTTATCGATAGAATCAATAAATGTATAATAAAACCGCCTTTTTATATGTACCTATTTTAATCAGACGTGTAACACAATATTATTTACGCCTATATTCCTTCTCTTTATATAAAAATAACTAGTTGTGGGTAGTTTTAGTACGTAAGTATTTAATTAAAAAACATCTACATTGAGACAACTCATTAAAAAAAGGTTTGATGAAAATAAAAATATATTTTACCTAAACAAGTCGAAAGCGGCAGAAAGAAACCATTTGAACTAAACCTAATAAAATATTATAAACAATAAATTGTTTCTTTGAACTGTTCGTTTCGACTGGTTCTTTTGCACGCATATTTTTTCACGAGAAAACTAAAAACAAAGCCGAATCTCTAGGAACATACGGTCATCTCTATGAGCAACTTCATGAAAAATTTATTCAAGAAACTCTAAATACTAACATACTTATCACAGGTTAAAGGGGACAAGAGAAAGTACCAATTGTCTCTAATGCGGTTACGATTTGTATAAAAAAAAAACGACTAAACAGCCGACAGAAAGTCGACGAAAAAAAAAAACGATTTAATTTCCTTTTTTAAAATTCTAAGCCCAAATAGCCCGTACGTCGGGCGATACGTTGAGATCGATAACTTATGTATAAAAAATTACAATTACCATAATAATACGTTGACTGGCGGTGCTCACAAGCGTCAAAGCCTCCTAACACATAAAGAGCACATAAGGCGTCACAGATAGTGATATACAACGAATAACTCGAGAGCTGGCCCCCATAGTATAAATATTGAAGTATATGAACTCTGTCCCGCTTTGAACTAACAAGAGTGGGCTCGTATGCACCATACCTACTGGTCCTAAATTATTTGAGTGCGTTACAGTACGATGACAGAAACAAGGTCTGATCGCGTGACGTGTTTTTTTTTCATACAATCGACGCCTAGATTGTTTGATATCATGCGTTCGCGCGTAGGCTTAAAGCGGCAATGAAACTAGATCGCCATGTTCACTTGTCATTGTACTACAATGCTTTAATTGAATCAAGGTACTGGACTGCTGCTGCATAGATCTTGACGTTTCGGGACCAGGTGCCAACTAAGTCAACGTGAGCGAATGACGACCGACGAATGCACAGGCAAGCAAGAGCCTCTGATAGTGTAGTGTAGCCACTACTTATTTGAGTGTGCTTATTCGGCGACGCCTTCCGTCGACAATCATTGCTAACGTTCACTTCGCACGGCGAGCCAGCGAATCCCAACCAGGCTTAATAATAATTAACCAATGTGACAAAAATACTCTAGTATTCCTCATTCGGATTCGCCCACTCGCCCCAGTTCTAAGCTGTTCTAATCATTGAGAGGCGACCACATCGCCTGGCCACTTCATCAAGAAGGCACGGCGGGCCTTAGGTCCTTCGTTTCGCCCATCACTGTCAACAACCCAGTTAGGGCATCAGTCTAAGAGGCGGACTTTTAACACAAGCAGAGATCATGGGACAGCGTCCCCACCACAGTTTATCACTTGTCACTAAGTCACTGTTCTCCACCGCTAAAGGGTGGATCGTGGTCCTAGTCCCACCCGTTCTCTTTCACCATGTGGGCCAGTTCGATGATGAACTTGCCCTCCTTATATTTTTGACTCGATTCGAATGCGTGCTCCTGGAAATGAGACATTAGTCCGTTAATTGCAATAGCGAGAGATCGTCGGATGTGGCATAGGGGGTGTCGCAAAGTAGGGCTTGAGGGTGCGGTCGGTTGAGTAAAGTGAAAGAGGGGTATCCAGGGGCAGCAAAGTTTTGATTTATTTAAATGTAAAGTAAAGGCACATAATATGTGCCTTTTTTAAATATTTTTTGTTGATTGATCGTAATAATATGGAGAATAGGAATCCGGGTCGTAATAAAAACAGAAAGAATGACAGAACAGTCCACCTTGTATGAAAGCTGAGGATGATCTGCCTCCAGGTACGTCTTACTACTGTGGCAAAAGTAAAAAAATGATCGAATTTAGAATGGATAATGGCCGAAAATAATAATAAGCAACGAGGCAAATGCACCTCGTTACAGGGGGTCTTTACCTCGGACAAATGGGTACATCGGACACGGGGTGTTTTTTTCTTTGGCTATTCTTTTCAGAGAGAGACTCGGTGTTTGCTTGCACTTGCATTGGCACAATCTAGAGATTGGTCAGTGATCGCCGCGGATCGGAAATTTATTTCCCTTGTTGAATGCCAATACATAATACAAGCCTTAAAGTCGAGTCCATCGTGAGGCAGAACACAGCGAAAAAATCAAAATCCACTCACAAAATAAAAAAAAACCATTTCATGTGATAATAAATTTAAATGTCGAAGTAAAGAGGACACGAGTATTTTCTTAAATAGGATGTCATTGTTAGGTTCTTAACGAAGTTTACTTTTCTCTAACTCTTCCCTCGCACAGTATTCCAATCTGGCTAAGGGCATTACTGGAGGCTGCTTGACACTTACATATTTCCATCCGAGCATGGTTTTGCAGCACTCGCAGTAAATGTCCGCCACGGCGTGCAGTCCTGTCAAGAGTACACGCTCCTCTGCCGGACCGCACCCCACGTTCACACTGAAAAGTTAAAAAGAGTTTGAATTGGCGAAGAGCTCCATTGGTACGCCTCTAGCTGGCACATTCTAAACACTTATTGTGTAAGACTGACCTTTTGCCAGAGGCGAAAATTAAACCAGAGTAGGTACCTAATTTTAGACATAATAATTAAATTCACATAGGTTGCGCTGGTTTGATAATCAGCCGCTTCAGGATAAGGGTTTGGGTGACAGGTTGAATCTTAATTCAGTCTTGGACATTTTTGGATAGGGTAACGTTAAATTTCAACGTAGTCTAGGCCTGGTTTACATTTGCTTTTTTTTTCATGCTTTTTTAGCATGTCTTCCATAGAGCTAGAATAGAATAGAGACGCCAATGCCTTCCATAAGTACATAAGCAAATAATAAATCAGTAATGGTTGGTGTTAAAGTATGTATTTAGGATTCTTTGAAAGTATTTTTATAATATATGGTGCGTAATAAAAGCTATGTATCGCCTTACGTTTTTGTTGTCTCTATTTTATTCTTTCTCTATGGAAAGAATGCTAAAAAGGCATGAAATAAAGCAAATGTAAACCATGTCTCAGGCAATTACGGTCACTATTGCGTTAAATCTGAATGTAAGTAGTATTGCAATATTTGGATGCTGTGCGTTAAGTATAATTTGGATAATGATTATTTTATTTTAGATAATGATGTTTGGTAGGTACTGCTGATGAAAATGAACATAAGAGATTCGCATGTACCACTCATCTTGGATACTTTGGACCCTATAACTATCAATCTGAAGAATCGGGTCATTGTCATTTATATACTCTGAAGCTACGTACCAAAATTTCAGTGTCAAAAAATGCGTTTTACCTTTTTCGGACGCTTCATTAAAAAATTATTACACGGTAGAACAGATATACGTCTTCCAGTTTACCTAAACGTTGATTGAAAGTTAATTTGTGTTTCAGGTAGCCTCATATTAGGGTGCTTTGTCTTTTGTATCTGCAACAGAGCCTATCTTGTAAATCAGGAATCTTCAAACGTAAGTTTAGAGATTTTAATCTTTGTGTTTATTTTAGTATGTGCAGAGTTTTCTTTTCAGGAACGCTTTAGAGGGAATTTAGGGAAGATTTATCAAAATTACCGAGTCCATTTAGTAATCTAAATTGAGCGCAAATGACTTATGAAAATGTTCCATTTAGGATTGCTGCTTTTGCTTTAAACGATTTCAAGTGTTTGGAACTGGCTCTCGAAATTCGCCCACTCGAGAAATGGATGGAGTATTTCATTGTGAAGACTAGAAACTCAAAAAAGAGGATTCTCATAACGAGATACGCAGTTAAATGTACACGAGTTAAGCGTAGTTGCGGTTTTCCTAACAAAGGGTTTCCTGTGTGCCAGACAGCGCCAGCAAAAACCGCGTCATTTCTGTGGATTTAGTCACGAAGACCAACAGTATAAATTGTATTTTGTTTTCTGTACGCTTGCTACCCAAGTCAGTAGCTCTAACCTAAGGATGCTGCGAGCGTTACATGGAATATGCATCAGCTCATATTGTTATGATAATACTCTGTATACTCACACTGAATTGAAGAGATATGCACGCCCCTGGCTCCCTTGAAACGACTGGAAATAACAAAATTATACGGTAAATATGTAAATTGCGCTCTATTGTATTCTTTTCAGAAACATCCAGACTTCGAAGGTGTATCATCGTTACCTTTAAGGTACCTATTGTCTTGTGTTTAAATATGCAGGGCGAGTCCTTGTCCAGCTTAACGACCGTGAAAGTGCGACACATACCTACATATTCCCCAAGTACGTAGAGTACCTTCAGATTTGTAAGTGGTCTCATTAACCATTCTGTGGCAATCGTACATAATTGTTAACGTCGCTGTTGAAGGAGTTTTTGGGTCGAAACCCAAAAATTAAAGAAAAATCTTGCTTTCCACGTAATCTCGTTCTGCATTTATTATGGAGCAAATCGTTTCGCGACATCTTTTGAAGTCTAAATAAACAGTTTTATTTATATGTCTTCGTATAAATTATGAGTCTTAAAATCGATTTAAGGCATTTTAACTAATAAATAAATTATTATTTGTAAAAAAAACACAAGATAAAATTTGATAAAAATGTATCTGCAGCCATTGTATCGAAAACAGTCTGGATTGGCCGATTCTATGATGACGTCACATGCCAGTAAAATGGCGTCTGTCATTCATTCGTTCTTACAGTCATTGGTTGGTTTAATGGCAAGTGACGTCATAATTCGGCTTATTTCAAAATTTTCGTTTGCCTTTTTTAGAAGAAATACACGAAAGAATTTAAAACAACCACTTTCTGAGGACTCCATGAACACCAACAAAAAATATGAGATGGTTTTCAGAAATCGGCCATATGCCTATTGGTTTTGCGATTTTAAGCGTTCGTTATAGTCTCCTAATTGGTGTTGTGTATTTATTACTTTAGGACGAGGCCCCATTAAAGTTGGCATGCTATGACATTTTCATTGACCATGCCCACCTAAGAGCTCCCTACAGTGGCGTTCACTTGTGGTCACTATAGATGGCCCATTATGCGGGGCCTAAGGTCGCCACAAACGGCCATGCCACTTTAATAGATGTAAAAGATCGAAACAATGGTTTTGGTCACCAATAAATTCTTTGCTGTCAGACTGAATGACTGATCGTCAAATAAAACAACACTGAGCAGCACATTAACCAAAACGGGCCGCAAAAAATTCCAAGTTTATGTATCAAAAATTCATTAAAGAATTTACTGACCATTCATTTCAATTAACGCTAATGCTGGCCAAAATTAATTTATTTGCTGACCGCACTTGACTTATTTGCTGACCGTTTGTGTTGATGCCGCTCTATTTATCCTGCTGACCAAAACAATTGTCCGTGCGAAGGCCTCTTCGGTTGTTGTTGCTGCAAGCTCTTCAGCCAGTCCCATGCCGGATTACCTTCGATATGAGCTCGTCGTGACTGGCCAAATGCGCCCGACAGTGGATGCAGCTGTAAGTGCGGTGCGCGGGCGGCAGGTACGCCTGGAACGTCTTGACGGACGACCGCGCCGCCGCCGCCGCGCCGCCGCCGTCGCCTGCCGCGCGGGTGGAGTCACGCATGAGTGTCGGCTACCTGGTTGGGTGAATTGCCCCGTCAGCTACGCGTTGATTTCCAATCGAGGGTGGCCAGGGAACCTCGGTCAATTTGGAGTGACCCAGTTAAAAACTGGGCTTTTTATCGTGGCGGTGACAGAGCCAATAAGATTTTAAGGGCCCACAGTTCGGCCACGCGCAAGACTGCGCTTCGAGCGAATACACCGGTGTTGTATACGAGGATATACGCTTATGAAATAAATTTTGAAGATTTTGTCTGATTTTGGGGATTTGCCAATGGGTCCAAAGAAGTGTACCAGAACTTGATCGGAAGAGATAATGTGAAGGACAATTTAGATTAAAGAGACAGTGTCTCGTCAGTGTCCGAAAGATAAGCACGGTTAGTTTTCCCAAAGCTGGGTAAATAACTTAGCGTAAAGTAACGATGTCACTTTTAACGTCATCAGCACAGATATTTTAATATGCACCGCCATCGACTGACTAACGGTGATTAACGGGGATCATACATTCAACTGTTACACTTCTTCGGTAGGATCAATATTTTGTAATCTAATGGGTGTCTGCAATTCTGCGATCTTCGTTTCATCGTAACGGGTTATATTATAATCTAATAGGCCTGCCGTTGTCAAAAGACTGCTCAAAGCGAATTTCGTTTATATAAGGTGACGACATCTGTCGGAGGGGCTTTCGTGTCATAGCTGACAGGGCATCGCCCTCAGCGAACTAAGGTTGCCGACAAGGCTGTCTCGCCAATGATTCATGAAACTCTGACGAACTCGAGTGACTTATTTGTTTAGGGTAACAACACTCATGCGATGTTCAACAGGTAAGAGAAAAATAAAATGACCTGCCTAAGAACACAATCCACTCATTTTATCCACATTTTAATTGGGATTTTCTTTTCTTTTTTCACCGTTATCTTGACATTGATCGATTGATCACTTCCTCGCAAGCCCGATAAGATTTTGTTTATCAAACTTTTCTTCGGCCAATTTCATAGACTGACACCAACACAACAACAAATAACACAAGGCGTGGGAAAAAAAGAAAATTTCCCGCCTTTTTTCACCGAGTGACAAAAATATTTTTCTTTTTTACGCCCTTTTCGTTAGCCAGTGTTTTCCAGACCTCCTTTCATTAAATGAAAGCTATTATTTTTTCTCAAACATGCTTGGAAATTTGAGCATTATTTCGACAACCTTCTTCGAGATAAATCGAAATTGCTGTACTGGCCAATTACACGCGAGCAGGCGGCCGGAAAAAGTTGTATGAAAATTCATAACTGTCGTGTTTTGTAGCCAAATAAATTACATACTAAACTCATATCAGTCGTGTTATTTAAAAATGGAAAGATCTTTTACTCCGAACAATGACAACCAAGGAGGTAACTTATCAGAGGTTTTATTTAAATTTCAAACTGGCTTGCGATAGAAAGCTGGATATACCTATTGAAAAAAAAGAACACTTTAACGCGGCAAAAATTATTGTTGTTCGTTCCTGGTTCGTCTGATTTTTAAAGTTTACTGAATTTAACAGAATGAATGAAAGATAGTTTTCATTTCCGCGTATTATTCACGTATGTGTGCCTCAACGCTATGGTTATGTCAACGACGGGAGCTAACAATGTCATTGTCACGACAGATTTATTTTTTTCATACGTAGCGGACCAGGAATACGTTTGATATGCCGTACTGACCTCAGAACGACGAATGGAAAAATATTAAGATTATTTAAAAATTAACTACGAGGCTAAAAAAATTGAAACTTTTTTCTCGCGTTAAGGAAGGTTATTCCTATCAGCAAAAAAAAAATCAAGCACTTCTGATATTTTCATCCATTCCCTATTCTTGTAGTGGCTTCAGCTGAAGCCACTACATGTCACGCGCCACAAACGCATGTCACGCGCCATCGTACCACCCAAGCAGTACGTTTTATCATGAAATGATGAAACTGCATTGAAAGGACGCGGCGCGGCGTCTCGCCTCACGTCATTCCCATGAGCCCCACGCCTTCCACGGGTAGAGGGCGTAGACTCTGCTAATTCTCCATTGTAGCACAATGACAACTGAACATGGCGATTCAGTTTCATTGCCGCTTCAAGTCAACGCGAGCACGTGTATCAATAATTTTAGGTGAAAGTAGATTCTGCCATATTCTGTTAATGCATTGTAGTACAATGACAACTCCATTAAAATTGCCACTTAGTCTCATTACCGACTAAACTCTACGCGCGAACACAATATCACAAACCTTCTAGTCGTAAATTGTACGAAAAAAAACACGTCACGTGGCCCGACCGTGTATCTGTTATCGTACTATAATGCACTAACAGAATTGAGGGCCAGTAAAGTTCAGCGTCCCCACCTGCCTGCCGCGAGCAGCACGCGCCTGCCGCCCACATGTGACGGTCACCTGCCCCGCGCGCTCCACGCCCGCGCCTCGCGCCCTCTCGCCTCACCCGCCACCCTCTGGAAGAGGATATTAGCGGATATTAGAGCGGATATTAGTCACGGGATCAAAATGTAGCTCTCATTACTCATCCTCTGAAAGTAGGTACGCCTGAAGTTGTCTGGGGAGCGGGTTGAAATAATACATTTCAGATGATTTCAGCCCTAGGGCTTTCAGACCTTTTGTAAACGACAGCTGTCAAATTATAAAAAAAATGAATATTTTCACTCCATCTGCTCGAAATGATGCATTTTGATGCCCTTTAGGACCCAAAACACGCTATTGTTGTTCAAGCTAAGATGCATCCAAAGTAAATAGACTCAAAATTGGGTTTTGAATCTATTTACCTTTAGGTACCTTTAAGTAAATAGACACAAAATACAAATTTGAATTTATATACTAATGCACTAATTTACTAAGAAGTCGGACTTTTCTTTCACTCTTGAGGATTCGTTCTATATCTATTTCGCCAACCCAAGCAATAAGTTTTAAAACCTAGTTTGGAACTACTTACTGAACTTCTAAACTCTTTGCTGCAAAACTTTTAATTACCTGATTGTCAAATATTTGAAATTGGAACGCAAGTTTTTTTTTCGATGCAAAAAATAAATAACATTGGAGGCAGTGGCGCGCTTTATTTGTCAATTTTCACTTATTTTCTCGGAAAAATGTCATCAAGCGATTATGATAGTGTCTTCTTAGCACCAGAATATATAAAACGCAGTTACATTTGAGTGGTATCATGTAAGTCTTATCTTTTATTTCATTCCTCTCAGATGGTAGTGAAAAGCAGTGTCCAACACGGGCGCAAATAATTTTTCGTCTCGGTAGTGTTGAATCCTTCGCTCCTTCAGCGATAGAAGCGCCACAGTTCGCCCTCGATTCAACTTCACAACCTCTACCCAAAACATTTTGTTTGCGCCCTTGGTGAACAATCTACTAGAGTGCGACAAATGAGTCGTGGCACAAGCCTTTGGCGGGAAATTTAAAAATCTTTTAGTTGATAACCCTGCATATCGTCTGAATAGACCATCTTGATACTTTTGCTTAACTTGATTATTTGTTTAATTAGTTTGGAGTCTCCAATGAATTTTGTCCAAACATAGATAAATATAAACAAAACGAAAACATGAACTACATCAAAACTAACATTTCCACTCCACCAAAAACAGGGATAATAAAGATGCACCACATAAACTTATAAACATTTATTAATGCTGAACCATAATCAAAATCTGATTCATATTTTTTTTCTCAACATCTTTGAGTTCTTTGACTAAGTCTTCGATCTGACGTTTAACATTTTACATCGACATACCTTACAACAAGAAATAATTCATGTTTGCTTTAAAACATTATTACTCGTATGTACATACTAAACATAGGTAAAATTATGTTGAATAGAAACAAAAGTTTTTTTCTTTTTTTATCTAGGACGAGTATCAAACTGTTTGGGCTGTACTACTTGCAGCTGAAATACCTAAGTTTGACAGTCAGAGTGTGGCCATATGAAGAATTCGAAATAAATCGCGTCCCAGGACTCGCTTGTCAGACTCTATTTCACATATTTGTTGAACTGTGTTTCAACTTCATAAACCGCCACTCAATTAAAGCGCGATGTAGAATTGAAACATGTAAAATAAAGTTTAATTATTAATTAATGAACAAAAACATCTTTAAAATGATTATTATAAATTTACTTTCAACTGTTTCTTTAATATAACATAAATTTAGGCGAATAATTTAGGTACTATTTATACAACGATGAAAATAAAAAATAATGGCTAAATAACTGGCCGGCCACAAAAAAGGCGAGAAAGCGCTGATCGATATTCATTTATTTTTTTCCAGTAGTAGAGCTTTGTTCATACTTGCGTAGGTACCTACAGCAGTAAAATTCACACATTTTTGAACCAACTCCAACCAACTAACTCAACTAGGTCTCGGGACTAAATAAGTAACTTTGAACCCTCGGGTGACAATTTACTATTTAGTAGAGGTTAAACGTTATATATTACACACATTTATTTATGAATAAGACTAGTAAAGATAAAATAAGGCTGGATAGTTGAGAAGAAGGCTTAATCCGACACTGAGCTCCACTGAGCGCATCATTTTGAGAAAGTGAACATCAAATAGGTAATTAGGAGGTTTTACCCATATGATTCCCGATTGCGCAAACAGTTCACAATAAATCTTTTTTGTAATACTTTCTTAATTGCTTAATGTACTAGCAATATTTGTTATTAACACGAAACTGTCAGCGGCTTATCTTGATTTGACCACAAATAAATACGCGAGGTCACTGGATAAAAAAATGTAACATCGTCACGACTAATGAGCAAGTGTCTATTGAAGGTTTAGAGAGAAAAAAACAATGAGAGACGTCTATGAACTTCAAAGCGTCAGCCACAAGGCCACCTGAGTCATTGACCACTCGCGGGTTGAAGAACTTAACGCCGGACGAATTAATAAATGTATTCTGCTCATAAGTTTACAGCAAAGTAGAAAACTGATAGTCGTAGGTATGTATATTTTATAAAAAGTTGACCCCACTAAAATGCTCTCGACGGACCAAGCCCCAGCGACGGCGCAGAGAAAGGGCCGCCCCACAGTCCTTTACCGCTGGCTCTGCTGAGACTGAGCCAGAGGCCATCGCTGCGCCCAACACCGTTGCCACCGCCCCCGCAAGCCCCGCCGCATCAACCAGCCAGCCTCAATCGGCCTCTACCACAGCCAGGGTGGAGAGGCTCAGGGAGAGGGGAGGAGACCCATTATGTGCCAACCAAGGGGCACGGGTCTCTTCCCTGAGGAAGGTATAGGCCATACTCCACCACGGGGTCCATGTCCGGATTGGTGGTTGTAAGACTGGTGGTGGTCTTACTGTCAGAAATTTTCAAGCCGCCTTAATGCCTCTGACTCGGCTTAACGACTGCTATCCATCGACGGCAGCCGGCAACAACTGCTTAACGTGCCTTGCGAAGCATCTGTCCATATTATATGCATTATTATATGCATATTATATGCGTTCTAGAGACTGGTGCCTCTGCCTACCCCTTCGGGGATAACGGGCGTGAGTTTTTTATTTTTTTATTATTATAAACAAATATTGTTAGCTACTTAACATAATTACGTGTATACTATAATAGCTAAAATTTATAATAATGTACATAATCTTAAACCAATTCGGTAAAACATAAACATTTACCTTGTGTCGTGGGAACCAGAAACAGCGACGTCTCACAAACACGTAGACATCCAAGACCTGAAGTTTTTTCATCTAGTTGAATTAATTTAATTTAGTTAAATCAAATGTAAGTTAGATTTTGGTTGTCTACTTCCATTCATAGAGTATCATCATAAATGTAGGTATTACAAAAACATAAAATATGATTTGTCATACACGAGAAACTAAGATACTTGGGCCCAATTTGTAGTTAATTATGACATTTCGAGCTAAATTGCGTAGCAGAGCGTCTAAATTGTTAATCTGTGGATTAATCGACAATAATGTGCAACAGCAATGTACTTCGAATTATAATAGTAAACGAATCGTATTATATTAAACAGGGTCCTGGGCCTAGATTCTGCTAATTCATTGTAGTATAATGACAACTGCATGATCATGGTGATTTAGTTTCATTGCCGCTTCAAGTTTACGCGCGCACGCGTATACGTAATTCTAGCCGTCAATGGAATGGGAAAACATGTCATGTGACCCGACCGTGCAACTGTAATTGAACTATAATTCACTAAAGGAATCGAAGCCCTGGTCTGTACTACGTTTATAGTACTCTACCTATACCGGAATCCAAAGATATAGGCAACCTTCTAAAATGTATGTAGGTAGAGGTAAACGCGTGAAGTCACATCTGATTCCCCTAAGGAGTAGACAGAGACCAAGCGAAAATAAAATAAGCCCGAAATAGAATATTTCATTTATTAGATATTCAGTTTTTATCCTTTCCTCTCATGTTTATTCCAGTGAATAACCAATACTGTAAAGTGTTATGGTAAGTAAACTGAAACGAACATTTCCATACTTTGGCTCTTATCTCCGAAAACCCAATCAGTTATTTGCAAATCACATTTGCTCTCCAATTTCATTGCAGGAAAACAAGCTTAACCTCATTATAAATTGTAGTACAAATACTTTATTGCCTACATCGGATACCCACATAGAACATTGGCGCGTGCTAGTTAGATAAAAATATCTGATTATTGTGGATGCGTAGTACGCAAATGCGTAGTTTAAAAACCGGCCAAGTGCGAGTCGGACTCGGGCACGAAGGGATCCGTACCATTATTTATAAAATAAAATCATGTCTGTCATATGGGAGCCAGGGGCGCCGACTCCGTGGGCACCCATGAGAAATAAACAGTGGGTGCCCTGAGAATAGACATCATAAAACAGATCAGTAATCATTACCCGACGACTCGTTTAGCGCAGTGGTCTAGAGAGCCGGTTGAGACGCAAGGGTCGCGGGTTCGATCGTACTTATACGTAGGTTACGTATAAATTATAATATTTCTTGCTAATAAATACTAGTTTCATTTTTATATTTATTTAATGGTTTTATTTTATATTTTCATCAAATATAATTAGTAATTAAGTACCTACGCAGTACGTAAGTAAGTATGAGATTTATTTATTTGTCGGTCGATCAGTGTGCATTTCTATTCTCACACTTTTTCACGCCGCTTTTTCGAGTCATCAAATGAGTATGAGCACCCATGAGGTTTTCTAAAAGCTGGCGCCCCGGCCCCCTGGTGGGAGCCCCCCTAAATATTAATAGGCCTGTGTCCACTAAGAACGATTGGAAGTAATATATATTTCTAGGCATAAATTACTATCCAAGAATTACAAATACCAGCATTATATTACAAATAAATTAAACATTATTCTTATTTTCATAAAATAAAATTGTAAAAATTAGAGCCATGTCACGTGAAGCTGAACGCAAATCAGAATGTTTTACGTCACACCGTTGCAATCATTGTTGTTGTTGTTGACGTTTTCCTTAACTTCATCGACATTTTTCTCAGTTTTATGCAATCGTGGATATTATTAATTTTTAGATCGTACAATACTAACACCTCTTCACCTCACCTCATCATGGAACCTGGATTTTGTAAAGCGAACAGTAGTAATTTACCCAAAATCGACAGTATTATGCTCGGACGATTTTTCGCAACAAACACGGACTTTTGCTCCTCGGAATTCCGAAATATTAACGCTTCGACGTAAGTACAATTTGACCATGTTGTTAATTAACTTGTTTACTAATTTTTAAGGCATATCCGAGAAGAACAGTAATTACGTTAGTTACATAGAAAACTATATATTACTTTAATAACAATATAGGTACTTAAATCGAAATGATCTTCACAGAAGTACATTCTCGTTTTTGTTGCTAGACAATGAGCCACATTTTTTGTATTTTCTCGTTTTTGGAACATAAATAAACAACTTATTTGGAGTCTTTATAGTTGTGCTTGTACACAGGGGTACTATGCAGTTCTTGTAAAACAGTGGCTCCATATTTATTAAAGAAATTACAATTCTGCTCTACCGCGCGTACGACTGTTTATCACGTTGTGACGTCACGCGGACGCCATGACAGTTTGGAGCGTTTAGGAGGTAAATAAAAAGTATTTATTTTAAACCTGAAATACGTGTTATAAATATTAATATTATGATGAAATAATATATTTTTGGGTTAAAATAAATACTAAAGTAACGATATAAGTCAATTTTAAAATTTACTACACAGGCCTATTCTATTATTTTTTTTGTACATATTAACTTATTTTAAACTATTTGTTGTTATAGCGGCAAGAGAATCCGTGAATATTTCAACTGTCTAGCTATCACGGTTCATGAGATACAGCTTAGTGACAGACGGACGGAGACGGCGGCGCGGAGTCGCAGTAATAGGGTCCGTTTTGAGCTTGGTACGGAACCTTAAAGTGCTCTTTGTTTTTTTACTAGCAGCTCATGCTGCACTGTCAAAGTGATGAACAGCATGTCCGGCAGTTAGGAGACTTCAGACTTCTTCGAATCATACTGAGACGTTGCGTGGATAGAATTTTAAATGTATTATAAGTGTAATATGTAGGTACAAGCCAGCACTCGTAGAATAATGATTCGTATCGACCTTGATACAGAACTCATTTCGGGTAGATGGAACGAATTGATACAACACGTTATTAAAATAACCTTAAGCCTGACGTTTACTTCAAATTAAACCACTTGTAATGCGCAAAAGTATGAAATTCTCTATTTAATTTTATATACAATCTGCCTGTAATTTTGTACAAAATTAGCTAAAAAAATAGATAATTTTTCTTTTATTGAGTGTTTTTGTCTCAGCCTGGCATAACCGGTAAATACCGTTTCGTTATACTTTTACACAAAAGCTTTTGCTTTAAAGTGTGTCAAATATAATTGTACTCTCCAATCTAGAAAACTAATCAATCCATCAAGCTAATAGCAAACTAATAGTCGGTATCGGAAGATACCGTAGTTAGGTAAAAGCTTTTTCCACGTTTAAGGCGTCGCGACGTAATCACATTCTAACAATTTTTTTTTATTGAATTTGCACTTTTATAATATTATTATGATCTGCGGCTTTGCTAGATAAAACCGGACGGCAGCGAAAACGGCATAAATGCGGTTAAGATATTTTTTATCCCACACTAAGTTTTTGTTTGAGAAAATCTTTTTGATTTTAGTAGCAACTTGTCTTTATTAGAGAAAAAAATCCAAGAAAATATTTACATACACATTTGAAATTTACGTACACGAATATTTAAATTAAGTTAATGAATTGCCCCAATGTGTGCATTAGGGGTCGGGGGCAAGATTTGAGCGCGTGCCAGGGCAACCAGTGTAGACTGAATGCAGTTGACCCACTTTACTCCTCTGACCTGGGTCAGGCAGACTGTGTTAACGGGTACAGTCGACAGCACATCATGGTATACACCCATGTACTCTACTCGGTTGCATTACGGGCGACTTTGCAACTAAAATGTGAAGATTGACGTGCTGTCGACTGTACAAAGCAACAGTGTTGCCAACACAGGATAGAGAGATTTTGAATAATGAACGTCTTGTCAGTGAAGTTCTAACTTCTAACAGTGCATGTCTAAAAAAGTCTACAAGAGAGGTATTTTATTACACTCTTGAAAAACTACGAAATATGAATTAGAATACATTTGAAAAAGGGCTGTCATCGATTCGGTCAGCTATCTCTTTTCTGATTGGTCGAATAAAAAATATGCAGAAACCCTCCAAAAATAATTAGGCGCTGTTAAAACTTCAATGATGATTTGGAGATTGTTTTTGATAGTTTATGGAGTTTTTATAGTGCTAAATGAATTTAGTAAATACAGGTTGCAGAAGGTATCTAAAAATTTAGATCAACGAAAAAATTATCTAGTCCGGAATAGGTATACATTTCGTATTCTACTTGAAACCTCATAGTTTTTGCAGGCGTGTTTTTCGTAGAGACAAAATGGAGTCCGCAAAAAACGGCCAACAATGAGTCATAGTTTGAGGAGGTAGGCTTCCTTCGTAGTGTTTAATCTGATAAATCGTTATTGTCGGGCTTGCTATGACTTTTAAGTAGTCTTTTTATCTGATGGCAATAGTTTCTGTAGACTAGGCGTATGCGTTGTCAACTGACGTCTGAGAAAAACGTGGTATGGGAACAAATTATACTTAGTAGGTAGGTTTTTCGACTAGTCCGTTTTTTAATTTGATGCAAATAAATAACGCCGTGTTACCGCTATAAAATATGTACATAGGTATACCTATAGGTGAATAGAAGACTTATGTGAGCAAAATCCTTATCACATCAAAGACATCAAAATTTTATTACTCATAAGAGCAGTCGAAAAAAAACACCTACGTAGCACACACAATTTTAACTTGGAAGTAAAATGAGGTTATTTGGTTTTTACGTACTAGCAACACTGAGACATTGCCAGCCTTTGAATGAATGCAATGAATTTGAACCTCAGGGTGAAATATTTTTGAGCAAATGTTGTAAAATTTTGAATATCTCACGTCAAAGATTTTTAGGTTATAGCATTCAGAAACTTTTAGGTATCTTATGTAGAAATGTATCTTTGAATTCATTTCTTAATCCGCAAAGGATATTTAATCCAAATTAGTTTACTCTTCAATTTTAGTTTTAGTTAATCCTAGATTAGTTTCATAATATGTAAAATAGTATATAAAGTTAGGACTTCAGTTTCAATATTTAAAAAAAAAACAGCCTTTGGATTGCAGTTATATTGAATTAAAAACAAACGTTAGTAGATAGGTTCCTCAAGCGGTAGGGTGATAGGATTCGTCCAAGTTCGTTGTGTTGGTCTGTATGTTCGCAGCTTACCATTGCGCATACTTTCTTCTGTTTCTTTGCGGTAAGTCGGCAAATTCTAAAAGGAATCTTGCAGATCACGATTTAAAATTTGACCATTTAATTTCGTCTGAACCACAAAACCTTGAGCGTGCAAAATTAATCTTTATTTTATCAGCGCAAAGTGGTTTCTCACGTAGCAGAGAGAAAAAGAAATATTACGAAGTAGATAAAAAAAAAGATACATTGATTAAGTAAGTAAGCAAGCACGATTTAAGTTGCATTAGAGGGGAAATTATGCTACAGATACCTTAACTATGTACTTATCACGTAATGATGTAGGTAATGTTACAGTTTTCTCTTACACACACCTTCTTTAAATCATACCATACTTGTATTTTTATTATGCTAAAGAGTAACAATAGTATACCTAACCATTGTAGATAGGTATTTTATCTAACTTCATCACATTGAATGATAGTCATTGTCACTAGCACTATCTCGCTCGCATTAAAAGCGTTAGACGAGCATTTATGTTAGTGACGTTTGCTCTATGAGGTGCACTCGGGCTTGCAGCCGCAGCCCTCTGACTGTTTCGGCTCGCGCCAACAACCACACGCCCACAAACAATTTACTGTAACTTGTGAGGACGTCTAAGTAAAACTCTGACCACCCACCCGTTTCAGATTTTTCATTTTAATTATTTATTTTATATTATTAACTATAATTAAATATTCTGTGAATATTTCAAGCGTCTACCTGTTGACGTTACCTATATCATGCAAAAACGAGCAAAAAATCACGTTTGTTGTATGGGAGCCCCCTTAAATATTTATTTCATTCTGTTTTTTTAGTATTTGTTATAGCGGCAACAGAAATACATCATCTGTGAAAATTTCAAGTATCTAACTATCACAGGTCGGAGATACAGCCTGGTACAGACAGACGGACGGACGGACGGACGGACAGAGGAGTCTCAGTAATAGGGTCCGTTTTACCCTATGGGGTACTGAACCCTAAAAAAGAAGGGTACCCGAAACCAGAGTGAATGCATGCATCGAGTTTAATGTTGATGAAGAGAAAAGTGAAGTCTGTTAGCTGTTAGAATATACCTACCTCGGGCTCTAGAGTAGGCTTCGGTTTTCGCCGAAAGCACACGAGTGTAATTACTTCCTGCTCTGTATAAGGTGAAATTAAGTGTCATAATATTAGTTCCGATTTCAAAATTAAGTGTCAAACTAGTTCCGATATTTCTATTACACGAATATATCCGATTCTATCGTTAGTAGCCGAGGTATATTCTAAAAGCTAACAGACTGTACATCATCATCATCATCATCATCAGCCATTTGACATCCACTGCAGGACATAATGCCTCCCTCATGGTTTTCCAAGATTCCCGGCCTTGCAATACAAGTCGAACAGAATTTTGACGACCGACGTCACTAACACATTTACCCACGGTTTCTCGTACACAGCTGACAAGCTGTTACTGTTAACAGCTTGTCAACACAGCTGACGCACGTACAAGCTGTTAACCCACTTTTAACAGCTGTCAGTTGGCCAAAGTGCAAAGGAAAAAAACGTTTGACTGTTAACAGTAGATTAACAGATAGTTAGCGTAAGAGAATTTATTTTTATTTTGTCGATCGTTTAATTAGACCCCATTATGTAAACTCCGCGGTGATTCAAACATGGACGCTTAATTAGGCAAATAACGACGAGAATATTCAACTGGATAATTTGGATGTATTTAGGCAGTAATGACACATTTAACGCCGCAAGGTCGGGCTTACATTGTTTGTCTATGTTACACATTAGCTGCATAATTACCTCGTGAGGACTGATTTTGTTACTTTTGTTTTAAGCCGGGTTTTCACGGTCTTATTGCGCTCGGACCGAGTATACTAACATGACTACTAAGACGCTACTCGTATCATATACACTGGCCATTTTAGTGCACTCGTATCAAAACGCCAACTCGGACCTCGCTCTACTCGTCTTAGTGGACTTTGATGCAATAACAAAAACAAGAGATTTACGAAAGTGAAGAAGTATTGTGGAATGTGTGTTTGGCATTATATAAAAATAAAAACGCCAGACAAGCCGCGCTGGAGCGGATACGGAGAAAATTGAATTATGGAAAGCAGTATAACCGAAGTAAAAGCTAAAATAAACAATATTAAGCACTTATGCTCAAGAAAAGGCCAAAATAAAGAAGTCTTATTTTTTTCTTCTTTTTTTATCCTGCTGCTGTTGCAGCTGGACGATAAGCATATCTGCCACCACTTCTATGCCTTTCAGCACTAAATCGGTCATTGCAAAGCCACTTCAAAGTTTTTCAAGTTTTCACAAAGTTTTTCTTGACTTCAAAAATGAATAAAAATCCATGTCCACTAAAATGTGTGTAAACTACCATCCGAGTGGCTTATAGTTTTAGTTGACTGACTCGGACTAAGACAGTGAAAACGCGGCTTTAGACATGCTAGAGGCCACGTGATCGGCGTAATAGAAAATGACACCTCGGGTTTGCAAATTTCTTAGGTGGATCCGCTAATTACGTAGAGTTCGTCAAAATCGCAAAGGGCCGATTTCTGATTTGAGAATTTACGCTAAGTATATCACCACCTTCATGAACGTGGCTTAAGGTGCCATCCCACCCCCATTGTCACAGCTGCAATTTTACTTCTAGAAATTATTGAATTAAAATAGTACATACATAGTTCCAAATTTTTTTTTATTTCCGATAGAGTTGCAAATAGAGTTAGGGAACAGACAGTGTTGCAACGCTTTTCAGTTTTAAGTTCGTGTTTCAACACTTGGATTATGATATATATTGAAATGTGACATGACGAAATTTAGGACCCCTCCCACTCCCTTGTCACATAATATCACACTTTATCGACCCCTCCCACCCCTTAACGTGTGACGTAATTTAACTTAAATAATTAAATGTAATTTATGAGTACAATAAAGAATATTCTATCTATCAATCTACTTCACATTTATAATTCTATTTATGGCGACTTAAGTGACAAGATGGACAGACGATCTCATCCAAGTGGCGGGAAGACGCTGGATGCAAGCCTCTTCCGACCGGTCTTTTTGGAAATCCATGGAGTAGGCCTATGTCCAGCAGTGGACTTCTTATGGCTGAATGATGATGATGATGATGATGATGATGAAGTGACATTTAAGATTTGATGCAAGTCGGCCTTAGTTTAGATCGGAGGGGCCAATGTCAATCACCTTTGGTTTCTAGGTGTATCTCCGCGAACCGGAAACAGCCCTAGATAGGCTCGTGTATCATGGACCTGAATAAAATAAAATTGTGCAACTCCCAAATCCAACACTGCAGTCGGCACAATGTGGTGTATTGTTCTTGTGATACAATTTAAGTACGGCCGCCTCTTACACCACCGGCATCCGTGCTGAGTTCGCAATCCTACAGAAGGTTGAGTCTCTATAAGATTTCTTGTTTTGCCATATTAATTAGAATACGACCTATTCTCAGACTCACCAAAACAAAAACGGAATCATAAGAATCGGGATGCATTTTCGGAGGATTTCGATAAAAACACCCTGGGGCAAGATTTTTATATAATACTTTTACATTAATTTGCCAATACGTGCGGATTCAACCAAGCCGATGTCTCAGCACGATGCACGAGACACGGCGTTTTCCTTCACATTTAGCACATGGGATTGCTAGTATCGCTACTACAAATTCGCAGAACATAAATTGCAATTCGTGCTCTAAGAAAAAGGACACATTGGAGGCCAATATATTTCATCACCGCTCCACAACTTACGACAGTGGTCTGAACGGAGTATCAATTCCTTGTTTGTATTGGCAGCCTTGATCGTCCGATTGGTAGGACAAAGGCAGTCGGACCACGTGGTCAGAGGATTGAAAAGCAAGATAGCCGAATTGCTTACCAACCTCCGATAGGACGGGACGTGAAGATGAAGAATTCTTTCCTACTTAAGATCTGTACTCGGCCAGTTATTCTGTGCCGCTGGACTGCCAGCAGAGTACAATGCACAATGGTGCATTCAAAGCCCCTGCGAAACCGATTTGTAGGTATCCCCTGCGTTTCTATTGCGACAGTGTCGTGTGAGGTAAGAACCAAGGAGTATTCAATACTCCTTGGTAAGAACATAATAGACGATACGATACGTTAACTTGCGCAATGAAAATCGAAGACGTTCGATTACAACACGGAGACAGCTACATCCCAACCAATCTATAATCCATTTATCTATACTTGACTTTTTTTTACAAACTTTGAACGACACTAAATCAAAAACCTTTAGCGGTAGAAAACTCGAAACAGTTTACAAATTTACTAGCTAGCACTAAATTTGTAAACTGTTTCGAGTTTTCTACCGCTAAAGGTTTTTGATTTAGTGTCGTTTAAAGTCTGAAAAAAATGTCAAGTATAGATAAATGGAGAGTAAGTATGCACCTCGCTGGAATGCGGCACCTCGGTGGTAGGAATGCGGCGCCCCGTTATCATTATCTTACTTTAGCCATAATATAAAATAAATCACTGAATGTCTTCAGCACAAATCTCGAGAACAGCTGAACCGATTTCGCTAATTCTTTCTATATTCCTTAATGTACGAGGATGATTCTTACGGAGACAAATATTTAAAAAATGCCTAAAAAAGGGAAGGTTGAAAAAAAACGAAAACTTTGACGGTACGACGTTTGCCGGGACAGCTAGTTCATAATAATAAAATTAATAACTCCCACACAAGTTCACACAACAGAATCACTTGACCTGGTCACAAACTAGGATACCCTGTGATATAGAAACCAGGCCCTACATTACAAACATCGAAAAACACCCATACTGAGGCCATTTGTACAAATGTACGGCTGACCCCAATGGGAGTCGAAGCCACAACCTATTTCTTGGTAGCTAAGCGCCTCAACGGCTCGACCAACGATTTATCTTACATTATTAAGGCTGATTTACATTGATACAGTAGCTGGCGCCAGCATCACTGTTTTCCGGCGCGGCAAAAGAGATGAATTAGGAGGTCAATATTCAATTTACTGACTTAGCGATACTTAGGCCATACTGAAAGTTTCTGGAACGGACTAGTTACAAAAGGAAAATAAAAAAAACACTGATAGGGGTTGAACAAGAAACTCTCTGTCAGTACATTTATTTTTAAATTGTGAGTCTGTCATTTGTTTTTTCATCGTGGCGTTGTTTTGAAATTAGTGTGTCGCTATTACAATGAATTTAAGTGGAGAAAATTTCCGTACTATGATTTTTTACGATTTCCGCTATAGCTTAAGTTAGCAAGAGAGTTGTCAAAGACTTCAATTAGCATTTGGTGATGAAGTCCCATGTCGTAGCTCTATTTATTCGTGCTTTGGTGAATGTAGACGAGGACGTGATCATCTCTATGACGTTAAACGTGAACGCCGGCCGGCGACCGCGGTTACCGATTTTAATATTGATACTGTGCGACAACTAATTGAAACGGATAAAAAAATTACCTGTCAGCAAATCCGCACTACCTTAAGGCGGCTACTCACACGCCTGCTGCAGGGCCAATCTAGGGTGAAAAGTGGGCGTGGCCCTAAATTGCTTCCTTGATTGTGATGTGTATACGCATGTTGAGGCAATTTTCTAGGTTGGTCCTGCGGCAGGAGAGCAGGGTCGCAAAATCTTCCTGCAAGACTGCATCGCCCCTGCCGCCCTGCTAGTTGTTGAGTGTGTAGCGCGGTCGGGGCAATTTCATTTCCAGTCTGTTGGCAACTAGCGACCAGAGTGCACGTGTTTAATAGTGGGTAGAGTATACTAAACAATATGGCGACTGCGGCGGACAAAGAGCGTGAAATTTGGACGCGTATTATTGAAATATACAAAGATCGGCCCCACATGTGGGATAAATCTAATAAAAATTATTTCAATAGGGAACAAAAACACCTAACATATAATTTAATGTTTGAAATATATTCGGAACTGGAAAAAGAAATTGATTTGTCCACCTTTAAAAAGAGATTTGAAAACATGCGGACTTCCTTTTTAAGGGAGGCAAAGAAGGTCAGTATGCACTTTTAAATTTTTATTTTTATGTTATTGATTCTAAAATAAGTCCTCAGGGCCTGTTTCATTAGTTGCTGATAAGCTCTTTTGCCCGCGACTACAACGTTCGCGTGGACTATCAGCTCTCTCTCTCTCTCTCTAACTCAGAGCGCGAAACAAAAGAATGGCGCGGCTGTTCGATAGTGTAAACTCTAATAAGCCGCAGTTTTCCCGGATTGAATTAAATTTTTATTCACTGCTCGGCCCCTATATGGCGATAATATTGGCGCCATTCTCCAACACGTGTGTTCAGATCGATTTCTACTCTCAGACTGAATGGCAGGCATGTGTGGAGAGACAACCCGATATTGTCCCAACCACCGTGCTTCCTAGATTGGCCCTGCAGCAGGCGTGTGAGTAGCCGCCTTTAGGCATTGGAATGAGCCAAGTGCAAAAGATATTGCATGAGCATCTGAAGGTTCGGAAACTTTGCACTCGACGGATACCGCATGAATTGTCCTAAGATCAGAAACGACTGCGTGTAGAGTGGTGCCGTAAAATGATAAAAAAATATGACGGAGGACAATCAATGGCTGTGTATAACATTGTAACAGGTGATGAAACTTGGGTGTGCTGCTTTGAACCAGAAAGGAAAAGTTAATCGGCGGAATGGGTCTCTCCTTTTGAAGAGTTGCCAACGAAAGTCAAAAAAAGCCGCAGCACTGGCAAGAAAATGGTTGCTTCGTTTTTCGGAAAATCATGTCAAGGAAAATCAAGCGATACAGTGATGTAATGGCCACATCACTGTATCGCTTGAAAACCAAAGAACCGTAACTACAGATTGGTATGTTAATACGTGTTTGCTTGAAGTGTTTGACAAAATACGCGAAAAGCGTCCCCTGAGCAAAATAGTCCTTCATCATGACAACGCGTCGGCACATTCCGCTAAGGCAACGAATGCGTATTGAAGGCTTTAAAATTAGAATTAATAACTCATCCGCCATACAGTCCAGATCTAGCACCCTGTGATTTCTTTCTGCTCCCGAATATTAAAGATAAACTCAGAGGTTTACGTTTCACAAGCCCGGAAATGGCGGTGAATGCTTTTCACAAAGCCATCGAAGAGGTCCCTAAGGAAGACTGGACCCACTGCTTTTCACAATAGTTCCAGCGAATGCAAAAATGCGTAAATAGTGAGGGTTTAAACTCTGAAAAACAATAAATGTGTTATAAAGATAATAGGTAGTCTTATTTACCAGAATCCAGAAACTTTCAGTATGGCCCACGTAGAGCCTAAATTACCACAAATACTTCGAGTCAGATAGTCACTTCTTTGGACTGACGGGTTACCTCTTTTCTCCTGCGAGGAAAAAAGCATTCGAAAAAGCGTTCGAAACATGCAGGTAATAAAACACCCTTTAGTCGCTTACGAATCGCAGTGTCGTAACTACGTTCTTTTTTCGCTATTTCGGGGCAACAATCTCAACACTCATTATGGATATAGAAGCGCCAGGTATGTTCAATATATATTAATACAGTTAATGTTATTTTTTAACCCCAGTTAGTAATACTCAAACTTTTTCGTAGGCAGTTTTTTTCGTAATTTTTTTTTTGTTTTTTGGAGCTGCGAAAAAAGTTCCGCTTAGTACCGATCTAAGCACCTTATATTAATACTCGAGCGTCTGTTAGCTAACGATACTGTAAAATTTACGAACCCAAACGAACCCATTGAGATGTTAGACCCTTTTTTTCGCAGGTAGTCGCAGTGAGTCAGTTTCGACGAAAATAAGCATCAACAAAATGGAGTTGTTATTAGTGCTACAGGAAGAAAAGTTTTATAAACAATCACCGTCTATGCGCATAGAACGATTAACTAGGTAGATATTGAATAAATTGAGCGAATATGAACATTCAAATGACAATTTAAATAAACTTAAATATGTGTTGAAAGTGTTTGTGTCTAAGTTGTTGCAAAAGTGGAAGAAATCAAAGTGGTCTACTGAAAGATTTAAAAAAAGCAATTCAGTATGGTTGTCAAATCATTTAGTGTTGCCAGAATTAAATATTAGAAGCAGTGGTATACATAACATAACATTTACATTTACATACAGGCACATACATTGCTTCTGGCCCCACACTAGGATACCCTGTGTCGTGGGAACCAGAAACAGCGACGTCACAAACATGTAAACATCCAAGACCTGGGTTTCCTTCTTTTTTTTTGGCCCCAGCCGGGATTCGAACCCGGGACCTCTCGCATGATAGTCAGATGCGCTAACCGCTGCGCCAGAGGTCGTCAACACCATATACATATACACACCATATACATAGAGGTCGTATAGCACCAGATCTGCGCCAAAATAAAGGGAGACCTAAAAAACATTCGAGGGAAGCTCCCACCGAACTAGAAGAAGAATTACAAAACCACTGGTAAGTAAGACTAGCCCGGAGCTATTGTGCTCAGCTGCTCAGACGAGCCTCTAATGCCGGCTACACACGTAACGATATATCGTAACGATTAAACTGCGCAAGCCGATTTGCGCAGATTTATCGATCGTATGTATGACAAAAATCTGCAACGATTTGTCATACACACGATCGATAAATCTGCGCAAATCGGCTTGCGCAGTTTAATCGTTACGATATATCGTTACGTGTGTAGCCGGCATAAGAGTGGCAAGAGAACAGCCGCTCAAGTAGTCAGCTTAGCACTTACTACCAGTGCTCGAAGATTTAAGCGCATGAAAGAAATACACGATACTCCATCATGTTCAAGATCAAGATGAAGAGTTGGAGGGTGGTGATGATGATGATTATGATGACAAGGATTAATCATTCGGCATTAATAAAGCATATCAGATATTGTAAATAATCTTGTTGTAAAAATAATTTACATTGTTGAATTTATTTTTATCTGGATCAATATACATTATAAACATTTTAATTATTCATAATCTGTTTTATTTATAGGGTTGATAAATATATGCTTTATTGAAAGAGTGTGTCTCAATAGACGTAGCATCGGGCAGATTGTTTTGATTACATAAGGTTAGTCCATTAGGTTTTTGTCCGGGCTCTAGGTATTACTATTATATCACAAGTGGGGTGGGGGGCTCATGTATAATATGTCCCAGGTGCAACCGGAAACATAAAAATCCTCCTGGGACTAGACTGGAACCATTTTATACCTAAATATGATAATAATGAGTTTTGACCTCCTAATTCACTTATTTTGCCGTGTGTGCGCTGGGTCAAATACAATGTAAACATGTTTGAAGCCGCGTTTTCATGGTTCATTTCACTCGGACCGAGTGCGCCATCCGAGGTAACCCATGCTTCTGATTGGCCATTTTAATGTCGTGACGAAAAACCGTCCAATCAAAAGCATTAGTTTACTCGGATGGCGTACTCGGTCCGAGCGCACTAAGACCGTGAAAACGCGGCTTCAATCCAGTCCAGCATCCAGTATCCAGCACTGGGTCGAAATAGCCGGCCGTCTATTTTTCGATCCATTGAAGATTCTATTGAAGATTCGTTTGGATACTGTGATGTACGCTTTCCCTAGATGGCGCTAGGCGTTATGAAATTGGGGTTTAGCAGTCAGGTAGGTTTGATTTTTAATACTTGATTGGACCGGGGGTAGGAGAAAAAGAGGTGTCAAAGAAAAAGAGATTCGGTTGGTAATGAAATGAGCTTGTCAAATTTCCTTTAAAATAAAGACATGTCATTGCAGTATTACCTACAGCCATAATAATTCTATTGTTTTAATTACGAGGATTCACAGTGTCTTTGAATTTTGTTTATTGTTGTTGGTGCATGGATTTCCGAGACACGGGGTAAGAATCAAGAATCAAGAGAATCTTGAATTTATTTCAACGTAAAGAATTTACATTCTGCTTGTTGAATGTCAATGTACATACAGTTATGTATAACGTTAGCCGCTGCCTTGGGGCCGTCTGTAGTGGAGAAAAAGGCAGCGAAAAAAAACTCCACTCTGACCATCTTTTCTCAAATCACCTTAAAGCTAATACAAATAAAACATACAAAATAATATCTTGGATGTGTTGAACACTAGACACATTTATCCTCTGATTTAATTTAATATTAAACTACTATTTAATGCCATACGTCCTTGTCTTCTAAATAATCGTTGATTTTATAATAAGTTTTTTTGCAAAGAGTGTGCTTAACACAATTCTTAAATCGCGTTGGGGGTAAATCTAATTTATCTTGGGGTATCTTGTTGTAGAACCTTATACAGTGCCCCATAAAGGAAGTATTAACTTTTGCAAGTCTAAATCGTGGAAATGACAATTTATGTTTATTCCTAGTATTAACGTTATGATGGCTACCAAGAGTTTCGAAGTCCTTAATATTTTTCCGAACGTACATAATATTTTCATAAATGTATTGGCTTGCAACTGTTAAGATGTTAGTTTCTTTGAAAAAATCTCTTAGCGAGTCCCTACTACCTAGCTTGTAAATAAATCGGATCGCTCTCTTCTGCAAGATGAAGATAGTCTCAATGTCTGCTGCCCGGCCCCATAGTATTATACCATAGGACATAATACTATGGAAGTAACTAAAATAAACAAGCCTAGCAGTTGCAACGTCAGTAAGTTCTCGAATTCTTTTCACGGCATATGCTGCGGAGCTTAGTCTATGTGCCAATTTTATAATATGTGGACCCCATTGTAGTTTGGCATCGATTGTGATGCCCAAAAATACAGTAACTTCAACAAATTCTAGTTTATCATTTTCAATTACAATGTTGTTTTCAACTAATTTTACGTTAGGTAGGGTAAATTTCATAAATTTTGTCTTTTTTGAATTTAACAATAGATTATTTACTGTAAACCAATCTAAAACGTGCGAGAGAGCATTATTTGCTTCGTCAAGATTATTTTCCTGTCTCTTTATTTTAAAAACAAGTGACGTGTCATCAGCATATAGCACTATCTCACACATTTTTTGTACCAAAAACGGTAAATCATTTACATTCATCATAAGCATTCCTTTATTTGATAGCATTCAGTACCTCAACTGCCCTTTTTGATTAGTTTTAGCATTTTAGTAAGTGTTTTCTTCGTTGCCCGCAGCCTATGGAAACGCCCTGTCCATACTGGATCATAATATTCTGTTGATCACAACATTTCTTTTTTGGGCGTCACTGAGCAGCCGAGGCTATACGACATTTTCGCAATTTAACTTGTGTCCTTGGTGGCTTAGCGGAGGCACCGCCGCCGACTCCGTTACCTTTGGATGCCGCTTCGAATCCTAAGTCAGACAAATTATTATTTTGTTTTATTTTATTTAGTTTAAGTTTTATTTTCGTGTGTACACTGAGCCTTGGTTTAGTTTAGCGTTAACGTTCTTTTTTTAAGTTAATGAATTGATGGTCGCATTAATAATATTACATTTACACGAGCTTCACGTCGTTTCAATACACCTGATTGACCCACCCGTGATATTTGGCGCCCAACGGGTAAAGGTTGTTTAAGCGACGTGACACTCCACACAAAATTAGGTAAAAAAAATAATAATTTTTTTTTTGTTTTGTGATTTGTTAGCATAAGAATTTATAATACTTTCAGTCATAATGATTAATCCCACACTATTGTTAAAAGATAAACTGGAATTCGAATTGGCTTGTCGCGGCATTTATAACATTACTAACGTCGGCTCCATGAGAAAAATTCTTAAAGAAATGTTTAGCCAAGAGAAACCGCCTAAAAGTAGCTTAGAAACCCCGTTAGAGGAAATCCAAGCATGCGAATATAAGTGTAGAATGTTAAATGCATCTTTAGCCGAAATTAAGGACAACCCTGATCAAGTAATTTTAAAACGCATTGAGGCACGTTTGACGCATTTGAATAATAGACTAGGGTTTATCACTGTGTCAGAACAAACGCTTGCCGACCGGCATGCTTTGGTTTGCAATAAAGTCCGTAGCCTTATAGAAATGCTAGACTTAATACACGAAGCTAAGGAGCCCGATGAAGACGAAGAAATTTCAGAAAAAGATAAGGAAATTCTGCAACAATCGTTAGGTGATGAAGCC
Source organism: Yponomeuta plumbellus (assembly GCA_947310845.1). NCBI lineage: Eukaryota > Metazoa > Arthropoda > Insecta > Lepidoptera > Yponomeutidae > Yponomeuta > Yponomeuta plumbellus. Next base: position 4,759,515 of record OX371203.1, read on the forward strand.
ATGAAGTTAATCGATAAAATAGGGTTTAAGAGCAACGTAATGGACAATGTTCCTAATAAAAATGTAAACAAAGAACCATACTACAAAGCGGGTACATCTTCTGGGTACAAGTATACAGAGACCTCGCCAGCGCCAGCTTTACTTAAAACACTGCAAAGAACTTCTACTTTTGACACTGACAGCCATTCCCGGAAACTGGTGCCAATTAAGGATTGGGGGCTCAAATATACAGGCAGGGGTGACATGAGTGTTAATGCTTTTCTTGAGCGTGTCGAGGAATTGAAAGAGGCCCGAAACGCTACGAACGAAGACTTATGGCGATACGCCATTGACCTTTTCGACGGAGACGCCTTAATTTGGTTTAGAGCCAACCGTAATGGAATCTTGAACTGGGAAAGCTTAGTTGAGCATTTACTGTCATCATTCCAGAAGCCGTATTACCAGGACGAGTTACTGGAGGAGATAAAGAAAAGGACGCAGGGTCGGGATGAGAATGCTACTATTTATATCGCAATCATGCAGAATATGTTCAACCGTCTTCCGGACAAATTAAGTGAGTCACAGAAACTCGCAATTCTTTTAAGAAATATTCAACCATACTATCCGTACTAACCATACTAACAGGCAGTTTGCAGAGATAGATTTACTTCAGTAGCTGAGCTAAGCAAGGTTCTCATAATATTAGAGCGCACAAAACTAAACTGCGAGAACTTCGCGGAACCTGTACACATGGTAAATGCTCTTGAACCCGACCTTGCCTATCAAGGTCCTCATGCGGAAATAAACGTTTTACACAAACCCATCTACAGGCCGCGGCCGGCTCCAATTTCCTCCTTGCCACCGCAAAACTCAGCCACCTCAGCAAGAAAGTGTTGGAACTGCAGATCGTTTGGACACACCTTCAGAAATTGCAATTTGCCGCGCCAACGATTATTTTGTTTTAAATGTGGAAAGTTTGGAGAAACATCTCAATTGTAACTGCAATTGTAACAAGTCGGGAAACGATCATACGGAAGCCGTTATTTCCGCCGAACGACCTTCCCTGTAGATGCTCACGTTAGAGGCGACAATAGTGATTGGAAATCATGGTTAGACACTATAAAGAAGTTTTTTCAAAAGAATGAAATTTGTCAAATTAGCCCCTCTTTAGATGATAGTAGATTCTACGGTATTGTCAAAATATTGGGTAACACTTTCACAGGCTTATTAGATTCCGGCGCCACAACGTCAGTAATTTCAACACCATTGAGCTCGAGACTAGTAACTCTAGGATTTTCAATCCAAACCATACCCAAAACCAGCATATCCACGGCTGATGGAACCACCCACAGTATAGACTCCATAATCTTTTTACCGATAGAATTCATGGATAAATATAATGTAGTGCAATTTTACGTAATGGACCATCTTAAGCACAATTTGATCTTTGGCATGAACTTTTTCGAGATGTTTGAGCTAACTATAGACAACAAGGGAGTAGAGACTATGTCATTACAAATTGTTAAAGGAAAACCAGCTAATTATGAAATTTCGCCTCTAGACATCGATACTTTTGTAAGGTTTAGAAACGAATTAACACAAGACCAAGAAAAACAACTGAAATCAGTCATAGATGAAATGAATTCTTCTATAGGGGTTGGTTTGGGAAGGACTGACCTCATCGAACATCGGATCGAAACCGGTGACCATCTCCCTGTAATGCAACGTCAGTATCCAGTCTCGCCACCCATCATGAAAGAATTGGACGATGAAATAAAAGAAATGCTAGAACGCGGTAACATTAATTGAGAATCATCTACTTACTGTCAACGTCGTCATAGTATAAGCCGTAATCATAGAAACAATAACAATTAGGGGCAGAGATAATTGTAATCGTTTTATAGACCGCTCTATCTCCAAGAAAGAAAAACAAATACCATATGACACAGTTAGAATGATAAGGTATCTGTGTCAATATGACTTTCTATTATTGTCTTGAAGAGAATTTAATAATTTGGTTTCGGTACATACATTATACTATTATACATGATAATTATAGTAGACAACTACTCAGCTCATGAATAAAGCCCAATGCTGGGCATAGGCCACTTCGAACGTGTGAATAACAATTTACATCTCTAGTGATCTTGTAACTAAAATTTCATGATTTTCTACAGAGAACTTGGCAGCACCCATATAGATATCAATTCTTTTGTCGGCGAAGTCGATAACGACGTCTGTTCTTAATATTGAACTTGGCTCTCATTCACATTTATGTTTTTGATGGGGTACATACTACAAACGTGTAAGAACCAACACACACAAAATAAAAACATTAAGATAGTTTTATAAGACGATAGAGCATTGTATGTATTATTATCAAAACTGTACATATCCTAAATGGTATTATATATTGTCACGTAAAACAATACGAGTAGTGTCATTACATTAGTAATGTTCTAGTGAACATCAACTTGCAGACTTGTGTAATTTGTGTATCTTGTTGCATCTAACACAATTATAAATATTCTTAACCTGTACAATTTTTAGTGGGCCGGTCAGCTTACCATAACAATTCCTTCTAATAGTTATTTTCAAGGTCATAACAACGCAACTGATTACAAATTTCTTTAATGATACCTACTCCGAAGCATGCTATCATCCGAGCAGTGATTTTAGTTCACTCATTCTGGGTGCACTTAAATCACTAAAACCCGGCTTTAGGATGGTAGGAGTATAAGTTTTTGTCCATTAAGGCATTAGCCTTCAGACGGAGATTCAAGCAAGCAAGGTCAGAAGTTGCATGCGCCATATTTACAGAACGGTGCTGGCTGCAGCGCATTCTAATTATAGTCCAATTGGAAACAGAGCGATGGATGGCCCACGCAACTGCTCGGGAAGATTAAGAAATTCCGACAAGCCGATTCGCTAACAAAAGGGCTCTATCTCTACTTTTAAGTTTAGTTTATTATTAATTACAATATTTTTCAGCTTTAAGAGATCAGTACAAAAACATTCGATAGAGCGGCCCATACATACATTAGAAGTTTTTTTTTTAATGGACCGCGCGCATTCGCCGTAGCTCTTGCGCGACACTGGCGCGTGCTTAAGCGCGCCGATGATGATTTTGTCACTTAACGTAGACAAATCTGCAAAGGTAGTACGAGGACGCGAGTCGCGCGCGACAACGTCAAAAGTCGCGACTTTCCAGTACATTAACTGTCAAATTCTGACGACTTTTGACGTTGTCATATCAAGACACGTGATTTTGGCAGAAATAGTCGACAGCGGCTGGTTGCCATTTCGCTCAAAAATTGAATTGAATTGACTTTTGACGTTGTCGCGCGCGACTCGCGTCCTCGTACGTGATTTTGGCAGAAATAGTCGACAGCGGCTGGTTGCCATTTCGCTCAAAAATTGAATTGAATTGACTTTTGACGTTGTCGCGCGCGACTCGCGTCCTCGTACTACCTTTGCTGAACAAATACATTCACACACACTTACACTCATTGCACATTTTACTTTAAAATGTGTGTAAAGTTTAAACCGTTCATAAAATTTGTATAAAAAATTCCTATTGATACCAAAAAGCATTTTCGCTGAAATGTAGAAGAGTAAAAACCATCGTCAAAATACTACTTTGACTGATGTTTTTATTCCATATTGGTCTTGTTTAAAAAAACTCGTTTAGTTAAAACACTTCCAAACGCCGATTAAAGTAGTCTGTGCTGGAGATTAGAAAAAGATGTAGCCACAGATTAAACAGAGTTTTGGAATCGTTTTAGAGGAATCGTGATTCTATAAATAAGGCCGTTATAGTTTTTTGTTCGCACGCACACGATAGTCAGTAGTATAACACTGGCTCTGCTAATAAAATAGCAAAGTCAGTGAGTTTAAATCTTTTAATTATTAGATACTCGTACATAGATGGACGCTTCACTGTACCTAACTATATAAAAAAAGGAAATTATTCTAATTATTCGTGATTATTTTTGTTACATCAATCTTCCCTTCATTGAATCCTAGTGGCCCTTCTGAAAGTTATTTCTTCGCATCGTAAACACGCCAGTAAAGACGAGAACATCTGCCGAAGGTAGAGACATGCGAATAAGATGTTTGCTTTTGTAACCTACTGCGCGGGGCTCTAATGAAAACAAACGATTGATGTGTAAGGCGTGGGCTACATGGAAGGGATGTAGGGAATGAAGGTGCGGAAAGAAAGACGCATGGTATAGTCACACATACCACAGCAATGACTCTTAGAGCCTTTTCACACTATCCGATCCAATATCCGTCGCATCGTGTCCGACGCCGATCCGATATCGGGTCGGATAAGTAAAATGTGTGAAATACGTACCTGATAGGATGTCGGACCCGACACCGATATGTCGGCGGCGCCATCGGACGCCTGTGAGTCGTCGGACGATAATGTTTGTATGTGTGCTATGAATACGTGTATCCAAATTGTCTCTGTGTGCGAAGAGCCCGATACGCGACAGCCATTTTTAAAATAGCCTTAATCTATATATATAAAAGGAGAAGCTGACTGACTGACTTACTGACATACCAACGCAGGGCCTAAACTATAAGGGTTAGAAACTTGAAATTTTACACAGGGGTTCCTTTTGTAACGTAGGGGAGCACTATGAAAGGATTTTTAAAAATTCATCCCCTAAGAGTGTAAAATGGGGGTTCAAAGTTACTATGAAACTTTGCCGTTTTTGAAGTTATTCAAATGAAATTTGGTACGAAGGTTCTTCATTTAAAATAATGAAACACGTGTAAAATAGTTTTTTAAAAATCATCCCTTAAGGGGGAAAAAGGGGGGTGCAAACTTAGTATGAAAGTTAGCCATATTTGAAGTTATTCGAATGAAAATCAGCATGAAGGTCCTTCATTGAAAGTCATGAAATATGTGTAAAGTAGTCTTTCTAAAATCATCCCTTAAGGGGGTAAGAGAGGGTTGCGAAGTTAGTATGAAAGCTCTTTCGCATGCGCTAAAAGTATCCCTATCTTATTTGCAAACACTTTACTCAACTAAAGCCCACGCGGACCTAGTCGCGGGCAACAGCTAGTCGGAAATAATTATGTGAAAACAGCCTGATGGTGTAGGCTATCGTAGCTAGACACCGCGGCTGCCCAAAATCAAAACATTGTATCTCATCCAAACCAAATTGTTCAGGAGAGCCAAAAAACAGGAGGGTTACTTTGTAGGCTTGCCCTAACATAACTACTAGAGTTAGAGCTTCAGGGGTTAGACCAAAAGATGCGGTAACTACTTGGCTTCCGATTCTCATACTTAACATTTAAGTAAAATCAATAGTAAAACTTAAATCACACTTACTTTATTTATTTTTGTAAATGTACAATAATATGAGCGGAAAAACCATCTTAAAACCTAGCATGTGTAGTTGCTAGGTTTTCAGATTGACTTGGTCTAAGAGAAAATATTTAAACCAATTTAATAACCTAGTATCGTTTTATAAAATAGTTTAGAGTATGCATTAGTTTCCAAAAAATATATTAATAAAAACAAAAAAAAACATCAATAAGAAAAACAATATGTATTTTTGTAATCAGCCTTTTCATTTTTAGCCCCAACGCATCCGTCCAGGAGTAAAATTTTATCAAAAACTTTGCAATTTTGTAAATAATACTTTGCAAGATTCGTCAAAATCATTTATACAGATTATTTATCAAAAAATAGTGTCAAGCGGAAGTCCAGAGATAAAGCACCTCTAGGGGCGGCTTGAAAACTTCTGACAGTAAGATCAGCCACTAGTCTTACAAGCCTCCACCAATCCGGACTTGGCCCCCGTGGTGGAGTATGGCCTATCTATACCTTCCTCAGGGAAGAGACCCGTGCCCCTTGGTGGGGACATGATGGGTTGATGATGATGATGAGGGGTACCCCATCGGCCATCAGTTCATCGTGCTATGTGTCCCACCCATTGCCACTGTAACTTACTCATCCGGTGGGCTATGTCGACGACTTTCGTTTGTCTACCGACCTCATCATTTCTGATTCGGTCTCGTAGAGAAATTCCGAGCATAGCCCGAAAGGTTCTTGAATGGAAACCACACATCAGCAAGCGCAGCGTAGGACGACCAGCCACAAGATGGACAGACGATCTCATCCAAGTGGCACGGAGACGCTAGATGCAAGCCGCTTCCAACTGGTCTTTTTGGAAATCCATGGAGGAGGCCTATGTCCAGCAGTGGACTTCTTGTGGCTGAATGATGATGATGATGATGGGTACCCGAATCATCTCATGTAGGTATTTATCGCGAATTTTTGAACTTTTTCGAGTTATAATTTTTACATAGAACATAGATGGGGGTGATTCGGGTACCCCTAGGGTTTCTTCCGCTTGACACTATTTTTTGGAACACCTGTATACTTTAAGAGTATCGTAAAGTTCGTTAACACTTTCTAAAATTTGCCTTCTACCACTTTGGGTTACGCAAAAATGTGGCGAGTTCATCTTGAATATTCGTTCGATGATGGCTCAGGAATCTCAAGATCTTCGAAAAGATTTGCGTTCTCGAAATGCAGATCGACGTTTTTGAATGGGGGTATAAAACTTGTGTGGAGGATCAGAGACGGAGTCATCACTTGAATATTATCTGTTTTATCAACAAGAATCTCTCCACATAATGTGTCATCCTCGGCTGATGTCCCTGGGACAAGATTTCTATTATCGACAGCATTTTGTCCCGTCATTATTTGTTAATATGTTCAGATCCAAGTCAAAATCGGCCACAAAGATTAAAACAAAGCCACAACACTACATCGTATTAGTCTATTTAGAATACAAAACGTAATTTAGAATACAAGAGGTAAAGTTTCATAGAATTTTAGTAAAAAAAGTTATTCGCAAGCGAGTTTACTTTATTATAATTTAAAGGTAAATAATATTACTTATCTTTTTCCATATTCATCCTTTGAAGCTCTCAAAATACGCCTAGATCGATAAAACTGATTGTGTCTCATTACATTCATTTTATCAACAGAAAATCTTCATACTTGCAAGCACAGCTTGAGTTACTAATTTTACTCGTTACCGTTTTTGTTGACATCACAAATTAAAAAAGTAGCAAGTGTGTACGACAACTTTAAAACCTAGCAACTCATAGACTTACTAGAGTTTTCAATTTGTTATGCTGAGATGAGTCATCACAGTACAAACTACTGGAACTTGCTGATTATTATTTTAGTAATTCGTACGAAAATAGGTGTTTTTAAGAGCCAAATACGTGGCTTCCGACCTAGTAAGATATAATAAAATACGGAGATACTAGGTTTTGATATTGGGCAGCCGACCGATATCGAATCGGTCAATGTGAAAACGATAAATATTACTCTGTAAGACGCGTAGCGTCTTTTCTACGCCCTCGCTCCACGACCTTTCTACAATGTCTTGATTTGTAAAGAAGTCCGACTCGGGGTAGTTTCTACTCATCAATACGAACAACTTCCATATCGGGTTGCCTTCCGCTGAGCTATACTAAGAGTCGATTCATACTGAACAAAATGTTCAGTAGGTATGTAAGAGACTCGTGCCCCTCGGTGGGGACAAAATGGGTTGATGATAATGAACTAAATGTATGGAACAGCTGATTTATTTTTAAAGCTTTTAGAGTTGGCCCCATAGTCTAAGTCGACCGATCGATCGAATATCGGGTTGACCTCGAAATCGAGAAAAAAACTCGCTGTGCCATACTAAGATTCGATACATAATAAATAACACTAATTAGGTATACAAAAAAAATTAAAAATCTGCGGCAGGAATTTTGTTAATACTCATATTAGACATACACGCTGCATGTTAATTTATTTTTGATTCACTCGCTGTGCCATACTAAGATTCGATACTTTATGTTAAGTCATGGGTACCTATTTCGGTTTCTTCATACATGAAGAATCCTTACTTTACACAACTACTTTAATGTTAACCCGTTTAGAAGTGTTAACTCATGAATTCTAATTGTCTTGCTGAATCTACCTTTCTCATTTTAAGTCAAGATAACTAGTTAGTTTGTAATTATTTAAGTCGTTTCTCGAAAGAGGTCCAACTCCTAAGATACAGGTAAATCCTAGTTTAGGAGTTGGAAATCGCATTAATATGTGTAATATGTGTATCATTAAATCGTTTAAATCTTAAATCTCACTACATTTTATTTTATATGTTTTAGAGTGTAGGTAAGATTTTGGTCAAATAAACACTTTTTTACTTTACTTTACTTACTTTACCTACTAATGTATGGAACAGCTGATTTATATAAGATTTTAGAGTTGCCCCAATAGTAAAAGTTGTTCGTAGGTATTGATGAGTAGAAAGTAACTACTCAGGTAGTCGGTCGCTAGTCTACAAATCAACACTTTGTAGGGTAAACCATAGTATTGCTGGCACCCACCTAGTCATTGGCACAGTGAGTTTTAAACACAAATATTAAGAATTAAAATTTCTTAAAGAGCATTTTGGTACTTATTTATAATTAGCATTGTCAAGTACAAAACATACGTACAAATTATTATTATTATTATTAGTGACAATGTTTATACCTGTAATGCCAATGACTGTAGTTTTGGAGACATTTTCAAATTATTATTATTTTTCTTAAATAAAACTATGACAACAAGCAAGAATTATTTTTTATTTCCAACCTATACTCATATTCTAACAAATAAAAATGGTTAATAGTGATTGAATATGAAATTGAATGCTTAGGAAGCAAATTAAGTCAAGGTTTTGCTTAAGGTGCCAATCAATGTATAGTTTACCCTATGTGGCGCGGACCACGCCTTAAAAAACGTGTGTGAATAGGAATTAAAACTTCTAAGCTCGGCCCACGGGCCATTTACATAGAAAAGTTAATTACATAATTCTTCGTTGATAATTCCTATACTGACGACCTCTGTGGCGCAGCGGTTAGCGCATCTGACTACCATGCGAGAGGTCCCGGGTTCAAATCCCGGCTGGCGACAAAAAAAAAGAAACCCAGGTCTTGGATGTTTACATGTTTGTGACGTCACTGTTTCTGGTTCCCACGACACAGGGTATCCTAGTGTGAGGCCAGAAGCAATGTATGTGTCTGTATGTAAATGTTATGTTATGTTATGTTATGTTACTGACTAACCCACGGTTTCTCATATTCTAAGGATCAATTTACTGTTACCAGCCGTCAGTTAACCGAGGTGCATAGAACAAAGCAGTTGACAAAATGAAATGTTAACAGTTGATTGACATTTCTTTATTTAATTACATAAATACATATGTAAGTAAATAAAGTGGCAGGAAGTTTTATTATATTATATTATTAGCTGACCCGGCAAACGTTGTTTTTCCAGAGAGGGATGTAAAAAATAGGTAACAACCTATTCTCAGACCTACCGGATATACATATAAAATTTAACCAAAATCGGTCAAGCCGTATCGGAGGAGTATGCCCACTAACACGGTGACACGAGAATTTTATACAGGGTGTTGATTTGTACAGTTGACTCCGACTCAGGGATGGTTATTTACCTGATACTGAAGCAAAAAAATAGATAAAAAAATATATTTTTTTTTAGTGAAAATCACCTAAAAATCACAAATTTATACAGGGTGGTCCAAATATCATGGATCAAAGGAAATGGGGAGTTAGCCAAGGTAATCTTCTACCAATAAGGTCCTATACAGGGTGGTAAAATTCTCAACGGTTTTGAACTTATGATTGATTTTCGGTTTTTTTCAAGAAAAGAGTTCCTACTACTTATTAAGAGCAATAAAAAAAGAGTACTTACTTTTGGTGGTTGTTTTTTTTTTTTTTTTGAGAGTGACGGTCCATGATGAGAATGTAACAAAAAATAATTCATCGTCCCTGTCTTTATGGATCATGAGAAATTAATTATTTTTTTACGGATCTCGTATCATAATTGTTTGATCCAAAATTTTCGTCATTGATTTAAAAAAAAAGTGTACTGCGGAAACCTGCCCCAGTAGTAGAAAAACTGGACCATTTCATGAGGATTGTAAAAAGATACAACTCAAAGCCCTATCTCTCCTGAGTCTTTTATTATTGACCTTTATTCTCAGCAAAGTTGTATTATTTTAAATCAACTTTTGGTTCTAACTAATTTGAGTTACAAAGCACTGTTCTAGGACATAAAAATAAGTCAAAAATGGATTTCAAAATTAAGTTCTAACAACGGACAGGTCGTTACGATCTTTTTTCGTAGCTCTTGTCCCGTCGGTGTCACTTTTCTTGTGGTACCACCAGTTAATAAAATAACACTAAACAAAAGCTTTGTTTGTATTCTGAGAATTTACCGGTTGGACATGGGGTCCCAGGAACAAAGAGAGGTTTACTACCTGCGCTAGCTACCTGCTAGTGACCCTTTACACGCCTCCAGCAACTTTTACTTAGTGTTCTGCTTGCTGTTCGCTACTTAACACGGTTATTCGGTTGTCACTTTTTGCGCTGCTCTTTTTTTATCGCTTCGAACTTTGCATTCTCCCTGGACTCTGTTTTGGATTTTCACCTACAAACTTGGCATTTCTTACTGGACTCTGTTTTGGATTTTCACCTACGAACTTGGCATTTCTTACTGGACTCAGTTGTGTATTAGTGAATTTGGACTATTAAAAATGGCTTACTCAGCCCGTGACTATGCTAACATGCATTTTGCGTACGGTTTTTGTGACGGAAACGCTCGTGAAGCAGCAAGAGAATATCGGCGACGTTTTCTGAATCGTGATCGCTATCCCGACTACAGAGTATTCCAGCGTGTACACAACGCTTACGTGGAGGGCCATATTCCTGGAAGTAGCGCGACGAGAACCGGGCTCCCTATGGTACATGATTTGGAAATGGAAGATCAAATTCTTCAAGAAATATCGAATGACCCGTCGACGAGTCAACGGCGAATTTCAAGAACATTAGGTGTCCCGAAAACGACTGTGCAACGCGTTTTAAAACGGAACATGATGCATCCGTATCATGTCCAGCGCGTGCAAGCACTGCTGCCGGCTGATTACGAAAAAAGACAACTTTTTTGCACAGAGATGCTCCGGCGCAACAGAGAAGATCCCGAATTTCTAAATAAAATTATGTGGTCGGACGAAAGTATGTTTCAACGCACTGGTGTTTTTAATATTCACAACCTGCACCACTACGAGTATGTGAATCCTCACATTATTCGACGAGACCACTTCCAACACAAATTCGGAGTCAACATGTGGGCCGGGATCGTCGAAGGACAGTTAATAGGACCACACGAGCTGCCTGTAAGAGTGAATGGTCAAATTTATTTGTCATTCTTACAAGAGGAACTCGACCCATTATTAGAAGACGTTTCTCTTGAAACAAGAAGCGCTATGTGGCTGCAACATGACGGCGCACCTCCGCACTTCGCTCGTGACGTGAGGAGTCACCTAAATGAAGTATTTCCAAATCGCTGGATCGGTCGCGGTGGAACTATTCAATGGCCACCGCGCTCACCCGATTTAAACCCCATAGATTTTTTTCTTTGGGGTTACTTCAAGGAAGTGGTATACGAAAAGGAGTGCAACACGGAGCAGGAGCTTCGACGACGAATATCAACGGCCACCCACCAGGTGAAAAATAATCACCGGGCCTTTAGATTGTTAAAAAGAAATTTTATTAGAAGATGTCGACTCTGCCTCCGAGTGAGAGGTAGAAATTTTGAACATCTTCTATGAAAAAGTTTATTTTTTTATTTTTGATTAAACTGTCTATTCTAATTATCTGGTGTATTTTGTTATCCTTTTTCGACTTATTTTTATGTCCTAGAACAGTACTTTGTAACTCAAATTAGTTAGGACCAAAAGTTGATTTAAAAAAATGCAACTTTGCTGAGAATAAAGGTCAATAATAAAAGACTCAGGAGAGATAGGGCTTTGAGTTGTATCTTTTTACAATCCTCATGAAATGGTCCAGTTTTTCTACACTGGGGCAGGTTTCCGCAGTACACTTTTTTTTTTAAATCAATGACGACAATGTTGGATCAAACAATTATGATACGAGATCCGTAAAAAAATAATTAATTTCTCATGATCCATAAAAACAGGGACGATGAATAATTTTTTGTTACATTCTCATCATGGACTCTCAAAAAAAAAACAACCACCAAAAGTAAGTACTTTTTTTTATTGCTCTTAATAAGTAGTAGGAACTCTTTTCTTGAAAAAAACCGAAAATCAATCATAAGTTCAAAATCTTTGAGAATTTTACCACCCTGTATAGTACTTTATTGGTAGAAGATGACCTTGGCTAACTTCCCATTTCATTTGATCCATGATATTTGGACCACCCTGTATGGCTTAGCTTCTATCGTTTGCATATGACGGGTCCGGTAGGGGTTTCGCGGAGCGCGGCTGGAGAGTGCGCCCGCGCGCTCGCCTCCGGCCCCGCAAAACGGGGGATTTTAGGTAATCTTCACTAAAAAAAAAATTTTTTTTACATTTTTTTTTGCTTCAGTATCATGTAAATAACCAACCCTGAGTCGGAGTAAACTGTACAAATCAACACCCTGTATATTACCTATTCTCAAACCTACCGAATATACATACAAAATGTCATCAAAATTAGTCACGCCGTTACTGAGGAGTATGCGAACTAACACGGTGATACTAGAATTTTATAATATTAGATTAGAAGACGAAGAAGTAATGAGTTTGTTTATTTGTAGCGCATATAAATTACATAGTACATACATAGTACCTATATATTATCGGTGTTATTACATTAGATATGATATGCGTCACTGTATTTAATTTGCAATGTAATATTTTAGTTCTGTAAGCATGCAGGCCTGTTAGAAAATTGTATTTTCATGGGAACCATTCGGAGGATTTAAAAGGGACTCCACACACAGCGGCTATAAGGTAAAGATGTATATAGCACGATATATCTCATTACATCTTTCCATAGAAATCGTCAAGAGACCACACTCGACAGCTATAATATACATCTTTACATCTTCGTATCTTAAAGGTACTGAGCGGTCTCTAAGCTATACATCCTGGGATGTAATGTATATTATAGCCGCCGTGTGTGAAGTCCCTAAAATAAACATGAACATTTACATACAGGCACATCCATTGCATCTGGCCTCACACTAGGATACCCTCTGTCGTAGGTACCAGAAACAGGGACATCACAAACGTGTAAACATCCAAGACCTGAGGTATCTTTTTTTTTGTCCCCAGCCGGGATTCGATCCCGGGAGCTTTCACATGGTAGGTAGATGCGCTAACCACTGCGCCACAGAGGTCGTAAAATAATGGCAATTCACAAACAGAAAATTTTGTTACACTGCAATAAAATCAACCCCCTGCAGTAGAGTCGACAGCACATCATCCTATACGCCCATGCACTCTACTCCGTTGCATTACGGGCGACTTTGCAACTAAAATGTGAAGGACGACGTGCTCCCGACTGTACTAAAACTACTTCGGCATACAAAGTAGTATCTGTCACAATAAATTTATAAGCAGCTTTAAAATATGGTTTCCACTACAAAAAAAACCTTCAACGTACAATCGCGCGTAGAACATTTTGACATAAGAAAGTGTTGCTTAATTTTACCAAGTCACATGTCTTGATAGCTCAGTGGCATCGTGTCATCAACCTGAACCGAAGGATCAGGGTTCGGTACCTATGTACTCTTTGTAAAGCTAATCAAAATTGAACAATTTTATTTTAACAATAAATAAACCAAATTTCAGTTATTTTTAATTGATTTTTCTTCATTTAATTTTAATTCCATATAGTATCATACATACATAGGCTCACGCCTGTATCTCAGAGGGGTGGGCAGAGACCAGGGACTGCCACCTACCTGCCACGATCCTGACAAATCATTTCGCTTCATCGACATTAATTCATTAGTCGTTGCAGGCACGCACGTCGGTTTCGGGTACTTTTTATCTTGCCCTTTGCTAATACATCCCCTATTTAGTCGAAATATGTATGCCTGGGGCGTCCCTTACCGGCCCTACCACTCACATTCAATCTATAGAATGTATTTGCTTCGTCAGTTTTTCTTCCTTCATCCTCTCCACATGTCCAAACCAACGCAACATTCCTTTCTCAATTCTTGTCACTACATGTACACTAGGTTTTAAGCATTGTAGGTAATAAGAATCTTAAAAATCAAAAATCACATGTCATCAATTCTAGTCACTAGATCCTCTTTCAGCCCACAGCGTTCTCTGATCACACTATTGCGTCTGTCACGCAAAGTAACACCACAGTCACATATGTATGTCTCAAAGACCTCATTTCTACTGAATTAATCCTACTTTCATGATTCTTCTGCCAACCCAAGTATCGCTACATACATCAGTGTTGGGACCAGCACACCATTTAGTAACATAAAAAAAGGAGACTCTTCCTTTCAGCTCCTATCCTAATCATAAACAGTGGTATATTTCAATATTACCCGTTTTACACCAGGGGTGCAATTACGTAAGACTCCACTTAATGGAGTTGTCTGATTTAGCCGTTTTGTTCCCGGTATGTCACACGGTCACACCGCCTTATGTCACACTGTAACATTCTGGGACTTATTTTTCCAGTATGTGTCACATACTCCTACTCCGAACTGTCATACAATGTACATTCTTATATTGACTCTTTGGAGTTGTCTAATTGCTTAACCAGATAGAGTGGAAAGTTACGTAAATAAAGGCTGGGAGGAAATATTGTAAAGCCCCTCTCTTCCACACGTTGGCGTGGATAAAAAGGGGCCATCCATAAATTACGTCACACGCTAAGGGGGAGGGAGGGGGTCGACGATGTGTGACATTGTGTGACAAGGGGGTGGGAGGGGGTCTTACATTTTGTGACGTCACATTTAAAAAATCTATTGAGTCTAAGTGTTAAAACACGAACTTAGAACTATCAACGAAAAATACAAAAACTTTTGCAACTCTATCTCTAACTCTATCTATATATATAAAATCCAAAGTCCTGACTGACTGATTCATTCACTCATCAACGCCCAGCCCAAGCCGTTTGACCTAGGAAGCTGAATTTTTTCACAGAGAATCAATATATAATGTAGGCAAGGAATAAGAACGGATTTTTTGAAATTCGACCCCTAAAGGGGCGAAAATGGTTGCCAAAATTTGTATGGGAGGTATAAAAAATGTAGTCTAATTTTCTTGAAACTTTAAATAAATACTCTTCAACACAATTGATTAAACACGTGTTTCGCCGTTTTTCTAAATTTAACCCTTGAGGGAGTGAACGGGGTTGCAAAATTTTGAACTAAAGTCCACGCGGACGGAGTCGCGTGCGAAAGCTAGTCGGAAATAAAACCAACTTCGAAACTGCTGTTTTAATCCAATAGAAATCTACATGTAAAATTGCAAAATATGTGACGTCACACTAGGGAGGGGGGAGTCTCACAAATGTGACCAGCTGTGACAAGGTGGGGGAGGGGTCAAAAAACCATGAAATTCGTGTGATGTAATTTATGGATGGCCCCAAAGGATCCGGGTGGGCCGTTTGTTTCCGTGGATCTTATGTTAACGATAATTCTCTTTGTTTACCTGATGCAGTGGAGTCACCCACCTAAACAGCTGACAGTTCACAATTGCCCTAGAGCTTACGCAACCCAGATAACAGCTCGTGCGCATTACAAGCCACCAAACTATAACCGCCTGTATGACTTACTGTCAGAGGGTCGATAATCCCGCGAATTAGACGAGAAATAACCATTGGAGCGCTCACAGCTGTGTTTGCCATTTACATAATGTGGACGAAGACTAACTGGTTACGTTGCTTCGGCAACGGATAACCAATCAAATCGCCTTCTTGAAAGAGCTTAGTTTCATTTGGTATTTTACAACGGCGTTTAGGGTGTTTCACGATTGGGAAAGTGCCTGGTCGTGACT
Source organism: Yponomeuta plumbellus (assembly GCA_947310845.1). Taxonomy (NCBI): domain Eukaryota; kingdom Metazoa; phylum Arthropoda; class Insecta; order Lepidoptera; family Yponomeutidae; genus Yponomeuta; species Yponomeuta plumbellus. Next base: position 4,775,405 of record OX371203.1, read on the forward strand.
CGATACAGAAATGCTTCCGTACTCAGTACAGCAGTAACGAATAAGTTTTGTTTACTAGTCCATATTTGTTGACAAACTCTCCATGTAAATTAACCTTTGCATCGTAAATTATATAAACTTACTTGGTTATCAACAAAAGTCTACGTAACTCGTCAATGTACTTGTTATCTACATTATTTAGTGCTGGCATTGTATCATTGTTTATTTTTGTCAACGGTTAAGAACATTGATTGAACTTTTGTTTGTTTGCGTCCTTTATCAGTTATCACACACACAATTTTGTCGTCTCTTCTTGACTATTATATGCTAAATCTAATAATATATTCTGTAGATGTACCTACCTACACACTTCTAGTTGGCAGATTTATTATTGTTTAAGAGTGCGTGACTGTTTTTTCATTGTTGAATAACCTTGATATTTTTAAGACTCGGGCAGCCTTGGCCTTAGAATCAAGAAGAAAAAAGCTCTTGAAAAAAATTACACAAAAATAACCAATTTTTTATCTAGGCAAAGACATTTGGACTTGTATTACGAGTATGTATGTACTAGTAAAATAAATACGATTATTTCATTTAATCCAACTTTGATCTATGCTTAAAGCATTGACACAAATCACACAACTGCACAGACATCAATGCTGTGTTGGATTTTTTGGGTAAGCCCTTTAGCAATCCGTATCGTTAAACAAGAAGTAAAAGTAAGTGATAAAGTTTGTTATACCTACTACGAGTACTACGGTGTATGTATTTTTTTGCAGTCAATCCTTCCTGGTACAGTCGAGTTCATAAATATATGAACACTTCCGCGACTTCAAAAATATGTGTGCAAATAAGGTTACAAAAATATCTAGCATGTTATGCAATCAAAAATATATCAACGTTTTACTGGTCATAAATATCAACACAAGGCTTCACAAATATATCAACAACTGAAAATTTATAAATATGTGCACAAAATATTGTCATATGTATGTCAACAACTATAGTTACATAAATATGTGTGGCGAGCACATGTCAACTCTGCGCGCGCACTATAAACTCCAACATTTCTGCATCGCGCAATCAAAGTTTACCCATTGACATACGATAAATACAACGTCCAACAAACCACAATTGGGCCGGCCGTCCCCAGGCATACGATCTGCCTGGCGGGAGATTTCCCTTTATAGTGGAAGAGCATGATGACCCGCTCTTCCCTATAGTGGTGACCCCTGACAGAACACTGTCAACCTTCCTTCGCTCTCGCAGCATACTCCACCACAGTCTCAAGCAAGCCAGCATGTACATACGTGTACATATTCTTCATCTTCCCTCTCACTTCATCAGTTCCACTACAGTCAACGCACCGACTGCTGGTTCTGATGGTGATCTCTCCCTACCCCTCGGCACGGCAGCCACACAGCAGCACGCGCTGCCAGTGGTACAACAGCCTTCACCGGTTCCTACCACATGCGCGGTCTCCATAGGTATTGTCGCCGGTGAAGTGACTGTTAGCCTCCGCACACCCCTCAACCGCTAGTCGACTCACTGACACAGCGTCTCCTGGCACTTGCAAGCTTTAGAGCACAATCAGACCTAGCTATGCGTAGCTACGGTCTTGAAGGGGAGTGATGTGGCGAGCACATGTCAACTCTGCGCGCGCACTATAAACTCCAACATTTCTGCATCGCGCAATCAAAGTTTACCCATTGACATACGATAAATACAACGTCCAACAAACCACAGTTGGACCGGCCGTCCCCAGGCATACGATCTGCCTGGCGGGAAATTTCCCTTTATAGTGGAAGAGCATGATCACCCGCTCTTCCCTATGTATGTATACATTAATTGGTCATTTTTATTAAATGACAAGACAAGCTGACCTGCAAATATATCTACACAAATGTCAGCCATATTTATGTGAACATGTGTTTTGACAATTCACGAAAACAGTGCAGACTTGTCAGTGCATATGTCTGTCTCTTATAGATTTTCTGTATCTGTATGCGATACAAACTTCTTATGCACCACATGGCAACGTCGTCATCGCTCGCTAAATTTTTCATTTTTTGAAGAATACGGGAAAACAGATGGAGGACAAAAGACAGTGCTATTTTGTTTTTTTCCGTTGACTATTTTAGAACCTAGTAGTAAATGACGCAGTGGCCTAGGGGTATCTGTACGCAACTTCTGCTTAGTGTTGGCGTGAGTTCCAACTACGCTTTTTTGCAATTTTTACATCGCTAGTTTTTCAATCACAAAAAGAACATACTTACCTACAATAGAGGATGGGCAACTTGGTCTAGTCTAATACAAAAGACATGGCTAGATTGGGAGGTATATAGTCAAACATTTGGGTGCGTTTACCCTGTATCACGGTTGACACGTACATTTCAGTACATTTTGATATTTTTAATTTTTTATATCTTTCTCACATGCTATGAGTTTGCTATTTTTTATCCTGCTGTCCCAGAACTACTACCTATAGGTAATGCAGTAGATATAGTATATGAATAAAAACAAAATTAAGCAAATATTAAGTATCATCATCAACCCATTATGTCCCCACCAAGGGGCACGGGTCTCTTCCCTGAGGAAGGTATAGGCCATACTCCACCACGGGGGCCGAGTCTGGATTGGTGGAGGCATGTAAGACTAGTGGCTGGTCTTACTGTCAGAAGATTTCAAGCCGCCCTAAGACCTCTGACTTGGCATAACGACTGCCATCTATCGACGACAGCCGGCACCAACTGCTTAACGTGCCTTGCGAAGCACGGAACCGCTCGGAAAAATGCCACTAGCGTTAGTCATAAATGGTGACCCATCCATGGACTGAACGCGCCGTATGTTTCTTAACCTTAGTGATCGTTTAAGTTCACTCAGGCAGCCCAGGCTACGAGCGATTTTGTAGTATCGCAATCTTACACCATCTAACCCCACAGATTTTCTATGGGGTTAAGATCGGGACTTTTCGGGGGCATTTTAATTAATTTTAGTTCCTCTCGATTTTCCATCTCGGATATCCACAATTGTACTAAGTAAGCATTGTGAATGCTACAATTGTCTTGAACAAATTCAATTTGGTGGTTGTCTGGGTAAACAATTTTTGCAGAAGGCAAAAATGAGTCTCTATACATTTTTGTTCGCAGCACATACCTATGCATGCCATACACAAACTTTACATGCAATAATAATTCTTACAAGGCACGATGACGGTTGTTATGATTATGATAGTGACATCATGAAGTTATCTTTCATAAATCTTTTCATTTAGATAAATAAGTGACCATCAAGAACTCATAAATATACAACATCTTTAAAAGATTATCATGGAATTCGTACCTATAGGTTGTTCACATAAATATGGCTGACTTTTGTGCAGATATATTTGCAGGTCAGCTTGTCCTAATAAAAATGACCAATTAATGTATAGATATTTATGTAACTATAGTTGTTGACATACATATGACAATATTTTGTGCAGATATTTATAAATTTTTTCTTGTTTATATATTTGTGAAGCCTTGTGTTGATATTTATGACCAGTAAAACGTTGATATATTTTTGATTGCATAACATGCTAGATATTTTTGTAACCTTATTTGCACACATATTTTTGAAGCCGCGGAAGGACTCGACTGTACTACCTTTCCACTACCCTTAAAACAGAAGGTTAACTAAAAGAAAATAATTAATATCAAGCTCGCCTTGGTTTTGCCTTTATTGTGCACTAAAGAAGTTTCATCTAATCTCAAGTTCCAGGAAGAAGGGAGTTTCGTAAAATTATTGCCTAAGGAGGAGCTAACAAGAAAGAAGGTGATGTCGATGTGTTCGTACTACTGTATGTCTTGTGTTGTTTGTCTTTATATAAAATGTTAATTAGACACGTAGCAGAGTTTAATGCCAAGAACTAATTTAGTCTTGTAAGTTGTAAAGCGAGTGGTCGAGCGAGACTGTATGACTGGTGAACACAGATCACTGCTGGTGAATCAGCGTCTGCTCTTTCTTCTTTGAACGCTCAGTTCGTGGTCTCCTAAAGACCACTTTATTATAATTTTGGGCATTATACAGAGTAGTTATGTCTTATTGTGAAAGTATTGTTACCAAATAAGTGCCGAAATGCCCTAAAACAATACCTACTTCTTGAGTTGAATAAAATGTAGTTGTAACAAAGAGTAACTCACATTACAGATAAACCTTTTGAGTGACGGTTTTTTGTACATACCTAATGTATTATTTTGAAATTTCTTGAATAAATAATTTAAAAAAAAAGCTGCGGGGCCAAAAGAGTTTTCTTGTTATTTTTTAGATATTTTCTTAACCATGGTCATATGTATTTTGTTTCATGAACAGTGCTGAGTCTCTTTCTATAAAATGTAAATAGAAGAATACATTACTGTCTTGTCTATGCAAATCAATCTGGGCCTCGATTCTGTTAGCGCATTGTAGTACGGTGACAGATACATTGTCGGGTCACGTGACGTGGTTTTTAGATAGATAGAATATTCTTTATTGCACACTAGAAAAAAACAAAAAGAAACACTAAATATTTTCATACCATTGATTGATTTGTTTAACAATGTGTGCGTGGCATTGCCGCATTGCGTGTTCGTGAAGTTGTCATTGTATTACAATGCATTAACATAGGTCCTGAACCTATGGAAGAAATCCGATATTATCCGATCAGTAGTTTGATCTGGAGACGAACTAAGTCATTATTTAAGTACCAGCTGTGTTACTGATAATAATCAACCGGCCGTAAAACATTGATTGACAATAATTACTTGTTACGTAGTCTCAAATTAAAAGTGATCTAGGTAGGTACGAGCAGCGTGATTATTACGTTTTTATCGACTACCCATTAAATGGCTATTGTGTTGTTGGATTACGAAACTAATTGCTTTTGGCTAATGCGAGCCGCAATAAAAAGTTGAGGTTCAGGAAACTCAAGATTCAAAAGTAAAAAAAAAGATGGTAAAAGACAAAAAGTGGAGTGTTCGTAGAAATAATAAAGTACCTAAGTCCTAAAAGTTTTTTCTTCAACTGGGCATAAAATAGAACAAACACTGGTCGGTCGAGCGAGAGTCGCGTTTTTTTCCTTCTTACTGACAAAGGCAAAGGACGGATTCACTCTCGACGATAACGGTAACTGCACGACGTTTTTTTTTTAAAACGGCCGGCCTTTCCTCTTTCTTTCTTTAGTTTAATTTATTCAAATTCCATTACAAGTAAGTGCGTTTATTTTATAATTTAGCTAAAATATCCTATGTACGAGTCTCAACAAGTTCCCATAACTAAAATATGCACATACAGTACAAAGAATGGAACATAGAGTGTTATTTTATTGCATATTTTGTCGCTCCCGACGCAACGACCAATATTTTTTATTTGAAACATTTCGGGCATTTTTTAATCCAATAGTGGGAAACCGTATAAAAAAATGTCCTACATGAAGCAGAACCTAATTAAAATAATTTAATACTAACAGTATGGACTCATGCCAAAATAAAAATATTGGATAGAATACAAGCAAAATCCACATATTTTAGTGGTTGTTACCACAGACCATTCCATTCCATATTTCGTTTAAAAAAAAAAAACTGAGCGCGTGCGGTCGGGTAACAGTATACGGCGTTCATTGTGATCAAGCCCCGATAAAAACCCCAACATAATCCCATACTGTCCCCTACTTTATATCTCTTGTCGGTGAATAGGCGCTAATATTGTGAATTGTGACGCCGATCAATAAAGTGTCACAGTACGACGAAACGAGTTTTTTTTTATTGTTTGTTGTTGCCTACAAAGCCGATTACGTTCGCACTTTCGCTAAGTTTTATCTAATCGGCCGCGAAAGTGGTGATTTCACCTCTCGAGTCTATTTTTGGTGACACGTGAGTTTAGTTTGAGCCCCATCTGACCTCCGCCATCGCGGTGGGGTCGAATTTGCATCTCACAATGAAGCGCTTTCTTCTATCGATGTACCTATTCAATATATTTTGCTACTCTAGGCTTGGGCGAAATATTTCGCTTATTCCGTCGATATATTTTTTTCAGTTCGAATTGATGACCCGATCCAATTCAATAATATATTTTTCTACGCAATTTGCTTTACGATATTATATTCAAATATTTTATTCATAATACAAACAAAATGTTTACCTTATGAACGTAACCCTGGAAAAACGAATAGATATAACGCATGTTATGTTAAGCATATGAGTGTGGATATTTGTGTAAAGTAAATTGAAGTTTAAATATTATTTTTTATTAAAGTTGACACAGTTATTTATAGGAACTGATGCACAACAATGCAAGTTTATGTTTTACCCTATTAAATATCTAGGATTCGATGACTTATACCCCGAACTATAGTATGGAACTATCGATTCGATATTCATCTTTTGTTTTCCATCCCTACACAGCACTTTTGAGATTTTTGAAGGGGTGCGGTGACCCATTCACACAGCCCCTTCGCTGGAGGTCTTTCCGCGCGATTAGTTTGGGCTATTATTAGAGCCGCCGCCGGGAGGCGAGTGTATCAAGGCCAGCGACGACCTCCGCGGCGCCGATTAGCTAACTTGACAACCCGCTCAGCTGTTTCGTCGAACACGCATGGGTGGGCAAGTGACCCGGCAAGTCATTAGCTATACGGGCTACACGTGCAGTGTTGCCAACCCTACTGTTTTAACAGTAGATTTACTGTTTTTGCTATGACACCACTGTTTTCTGTTTTAGCTCGTATTTCTACTGTTTTTTGTTGATGTATCTGAATTTAAAACTGCGTAAAAAATAATTCATTCCAAATCCCAATAAGGCCACAACCAACGTGTCAAAACGGAATAATAACAGTCAGAAATCAGCAATAAAGATAGTTTTTGTATATGTCGGTCAGGGTGCTAGCGGGCTTCTTGCGGCATAGAGGATTCCCCGTTTACTGAAGCAAATCTTTTCAAATACAGTAAAACAGTCTGTCTATCTAAAACATCTAAAACAATAGTCAGTTAGTTTATGTACATATCCCATCACTCTATTTCATGTACATTTACCTACCTTTTCTCTAATCTCCTTCTTTCTACGCATCCCAAGGTTGTCTGGAAGGGGTCGCTTTTAGCGATAAGGCTGCCAATTGTATACTACAAAACTTACATATATAAGGCTTCTAATGTGTTTATTTCTTTCTGGTGTGTACAATAAAGAGTTCTAATCCAATAGCTACATTTGTAGTTTAATAAGTGTAGCATATTGAGTACAACAGGTTTTTCGCATTCATTTCTCATTTCGTTTTGCAAGTGCGGTCAAAGATCGTAGTTTCAAAAAATTCTCAGAATTTTTTAAATACAGGGCAATTTGTGTTAGATCTAAGAGTAGTTGTATTTGTCCAGTCTATAAATGTTGTGTAGATTTGATTTGCGATTTGTAATTATGAAATTACAATTTTACTGTTTTCTACTGTTTTTTTAAGTTCTATTTGCTGTTTTTTGCTCTCCTGAGGTTGGCAACAGTGTACACGTGTGAAGGCTCCATGAACAGGAACACACCGATAAGCTAGGGGTGCCACCTCTCCGTGTTTGACTCGGTAAGGGTTTGATTGGTGCAAGTCCAGGTTCCGGGTGTTAAAGGATTTGTAAACAGATAACTACTTGGTATACTAGTGAATTTGCATGTGAATTTGTCAATATGTCCTCGTCAGTGTCATGGTTGTTATGCACTAAATATTATTGCAATCCTTGCGTTTCTAAATAATCCCTGGGTTGCCTTCGTACAATCCAAACCTCTTAATTCCATTTTTATTATATTTTTTTTTGCATCCTTAGAAAATAAATTTCTGTACGCATCTTATATCAAATTTCTTAAAATAAAAAAAATAAAAAAAGAATTAAGCTCTCAGCCTTTTCCTTAAAGGAAAAAATATTACAAAAAAAAAGAAGTTTGCGACGAATGTATTTTTATTTAGCCCCTATCTTACTTGCATACAGTTTTCACATGGCTTTTTATTGTAAGGAATGTAGAAAAAAAGTTTTGATTGATCCAACTTTTTTAAACTCAACGTGGTAAGGATTTTATAATAAAAAAAGCACCGTCCCAAAATTTTTGCGACTGACTTTTTGCAAAGGCAGCTCTAATTACAATTTTAATTCTGATCTGATTGAGGTTGCCAGTCGTGTTCATTCTCGCAGGAAGGACCGTTATTAGACATTTTAATAACTTTTGTCACAGACGAATCGCTACTCAAATTACGAATTAAACCTAGTTATTTTAGGTAGTTTCAGATAGGTACTTATTTTAAAACCAATATCGAGATGGCAACCAAAACTATTTATAACTTACCCAGTCACTCTTTCAGCGAATGATTGAGGTCGTTGATAGATCGTCAATAAGAGGGTCAATTGATCAGCTGATTCCATCTATACCCGTCCTATATCTACTGACGGAGGCATCTCAATCGAATGCTGACAAACAAACCAATTACATTCTGGCCCAGGATCTTCTTCCGTGTTGACCTGGCCCGTAACCTCCACCTACAGTGTTGCTATTTTCATCGGTTCTTTAGTTCAATTTAAATTGTTTCATTTCATGTTCACTTGCATATTACACAAAAAATTCTGAAACCTACCGAATATTTAGATAAAAATTCAGCAAAATCGGTCAAGCTGTGTCGGAGGAGTATATGCGTTCTAACACCGAGACTTTTATTATTAGATTAGAAGAAATATAAATATAGATGACCCTGAATTACCTATGTATTTGCAGGTCTAATTTCTGAGTGAATGGCATAAGAACGGAGGCCATCAGACATTGGTATTGAAAACGTATCTGAGAACCATCTCTAAGATCGAATTAATAATGGAGTTTAGGTACATTTCGAAAGCCACGAAAATGAGACATTTTGTGCATAATATTTTCATTCGGTTGGTTATACAGTTACAAAGCTTTGGGAACGTGTTAAATCTCAAGCTTGATTTTGGCAATTCGCCTTTAATTCCAGTCTCAAATCGCGATTACACTCTAATGTCGAGATTATGTAATGTCTCGCGATTCCTTAAAATGCTGTTATGAAAACCGCAGTGGAAGTTGAATAAGTGGGCCGTGGTAGCTTAGTGAATAGAACTGTAGACTTGGAAGCGGGAGACCAAGGTTCGATTCTCAGAGAGAGCCTTTGTTTTCTAAGTTATGTAATTTGTAATATATAAATATCGACGCTTGAAAGGCAATCCTTCCTAAGCGACACTTTTTCCGAAAATGAGTTACATACATCATTGGAATCGCAAAAAAATTCTGCGTCGTTTGGTCTGGGTTTCGTGTCTCTACGATGAGTTTTAGTGTCGCTTAGGAAACAGGATGATTCGCAATAAAAGGACATTTTGTGTTTACTAACCGACGAAAAATTGGGTATTATTAATTGGTCTGGTGGTTAATCAATTTGAATTACTTTTTTTTTGTTTTAGTCGTTTGTTCCATGTTTAAATTTTTAAATAACTGTATTTAGTAATTTTATCTTAGAATAGAATTTTCCTTCTTCGTCAAATAGTAGTTTTATACCTGCCCAATCTAATTGACAAATGGCAATTATCATGTTTTATCTTATCATAAAATTGTTTGCTATATGTATTACGATACTTACACTTGATATACTTTTTTGTCGTTTCTACACTTCCATACTTATACCTGAAATCTCAAAAAATAAACTAATCGCTTAGACACTTTTACTAAATTCATTTTAATATGATATGTGGAGCAAATACAGTTTTACTTAAAGCATCGAAATAGTTCAAATGTCGGTTAGATAATTTTACCTGACCTATAGTTTATTCATGATTTGTCGCTTAGAAAATTTTACCTGGAGTGAATGACAACATTAATTGTGGTTAGGAAGTCCACCAATGTGCAATTTGTTGGTTGCGTAATGTGCACAGCGCCCGTTACTTGCACTTGCAAGTCGTCATTCAGCCGCGAGGCGTCGGTTAGGTCGGACGGGTGACGGTCGGTCAAGACAATTTTTACACGATTTTCACTTAGGAATGAGAAAAACGGTGAGTAGAACGTTATTCATTTCATTTCATTTTTTTAAGGTACCTTTGACTTCAGTTGGTAACATGCCTCTCTTAGATGATCATCAACATACATCAACGAGCCATAACAATTCTCCGGACGGGTCACTTAAACCAAGAGATGATGTACCGTCAGCATTACCTGGTAAGATACCTTTCCTAGAGGAGCCTGAACGTGCCCGTCAAGCATCTTGCAGCCGCAACATTTCTTCGGACGCATCACGTAAACCTATCTGTAACGTACCTGCAACAGGTGGTGACATGCCTTTCGTGGACGAGTCTGAAAGTGCTTCGCAGGTATCTTGCAGCCGCAACATTACTCCGGACGCATCACGTGAACCTAGCTGTGACTTACCTTCAACATCAGGTGGTGACATGCCTTTCATTGAGGAGCCTGAAAGTGTTTCGCAAGTATCTTGCAGCCACAACATTTCTCCGGACGCATCACGTAAACCTAGCTGTGGCTTACTTTCAAAATCAGGTGGAGACATGCCTTTCATTGACGCGCCTGATAGAGCTTCGCAAGTATTTTGCAGCCGCAACATATCCCCAGATGCATCAATCACACCAGGATGTGATGTACCCTTAACATTAGCTGGTACAAATAAAGAATTGGGTATTGCAAATTCAACGAAAAATAAGGTAGGTAAACGGAAGTGCAAAAAAAACCTGCAGTACATTGATTATATGTCGGATCAGGAGGACTTTTCTACAATTTACGGTGATATAGATGATTCGGATAATTGGTCAGAGTCAAGTTTACGTAGCGAGGACTCGGATGCGGATGCCACATGTAAAAAAGGAAAAAAGAAGAAAACCAAAAGAAAAGTTATAACCAAAAATAATGAATCTACGGCTCAAGATGCAACGGTCGGTGATTTTGGGGAGAAGGAAAAAAAAATTAATGAGAGAAAAGAAAGGTTGCAAAAGAAAAGAGTGGGTGAACAGTATGTTACAAAAAAGGGTGTAACAGTGCCGGCTAAAAAAGTACTGCCCAATCCATGTCTTGGAAAAAAATGTGGGAATGATTGTGGATCTTTGCCAGAAGAGAGACGGCAAAGTATTTTTCAACATTTCTGGCAACTTGATTCGGCTCGTCGCCGAGATTGGCTAGTGTCTACATCTCAAAAAACAGCCGTCAAACGTAAACGTTCAGATTCCGACAAGCGCAACTACACCTTCAAATATGCAATCAATGAAGGAGAAGGTAAAAGGCATGTGTGTTTGCAGTTTCTTGCCGCTACTTTAAACGTGTCTGATAGAACAATCTATAACATTGGGAAAACGGCTAGCTGGGGAAGTGCCAAAGAAGATATGAGAGGTAAATGTGAGCCTTCAAACAAAACTAAACAATCTACTATAGATGGGGTAATCCGCTTTATCAAAAAATTGCCAGCGGTGCCGTCTCACTACTGTCGCCAAGATTCAGCTAAAGTCTATCTTCCAGAAGAATTAAAAAACATACCAAATGTTTACAAAATTTACAAGAAGGAATATTTGGATCAAGGATGCGATGTGGTGAGCGAACGAATATTCCGTAAAGTTTTTCAAGAAAATTTCAACATTGGCTTTCACGTGCCAAAAAAAGACAAATGTTTAAAATGTCTACAATATGAAAACACAGAAAATGATCCGGTTAAGTTGAAAGAAAAGAAAGACCATGAAATTGAAAAAGAGGAAAGCTACGCTCGATTCAAAGCTCATAAAAATATTTACAAGGATGATCTCAGTACATTGTGCGCCAGTTTTGATCTGGAAAAAGTTCTCAATACACCCTATGAACAATCGATGCTCTTGTACTACAGCAGAAAACTGGCTGTTTACAATGTATGAAAATGGCACTCGTAAAGTTTTTTGCTTCTTCTGGGACGAGACAAATGGAAAACGAGGTGCTAATGAGATCGCAACGATTTTACATAGATATATAAAGACGGTAGATGCAAGGGGGAATATTAAACGTTTACTCCTTTATTGCGACTGCTGTCCTGGACAGAACCGAAACCGCACTATTTTGGCGATGCTACACACCACCCTACAAGAATGTGAAAATCTCCAAACACTACAAATAAATTTTCTCCTTACCGGACACACATACATGCCGGTTGACAGTGTGCATGCTATGATTGAAAATGCGTTGAAGAAAACCACTATTCACGCACCATCCCAATGGTTCACTGTATTCTCAACTGCAAGACAGGATCCTTCGCCATTTGAGGTTGAAAGATTGATGTATAATGAATTTCATAGGTGGGACAGTAACGGTGATAAATATTTCAAAGGGAATTTGAAGGGAAAAATTAGCAAGGTTCGAATAAAGACTTTTAAAAAAGACAAACCACACAGCGCTAGTTACAAAACCTCTATGAATGCTGTAGCAACGTCTTTTGAAGTCGATATTCAATCAAAAGCAAAAGTTTCTCTTCTTCCTTGTTATCGATCTTTGCTTCCCATTTCGAAAGCAAAATACGATGACCTTAAAAAGCTCTGTACCGACAAAGTCATACCCAGTTGCTTTCATCAAGAATTTATTAACATCCCACGAGAAACAAATGGCAAAGATGTATTGCCAGATTCCGACGTTGAAGATCCAGATTTCAATGCTTAATTTCTTTTTACGTTACTGAATATTCTGACACAAGAGTAGATTTTTGTTATGTTAAAATAAGATATTTTTTTTACTGATGTTAAGACTAATTTGATAAAAAAGAATAGTGTAAGTAAACAAGTACGGTTATTTAAGTATTGTATGCATAATTATTATGAGAAAGAGATATTTAGTTTTTTGTTATTTACATTGAGTGTAAATTGTGTTCTCTTTTATGCAATCGGAGTCAAGATTCCTTTTTTTTATAACAGAAGACTGTTTGATTATGATCTCTATTGCTTTTAGTAAGCAAGACAAATATTGCATATTTTTGTTGATGTAACATTGAGACTAATTTACTTTTAATTAGGATTTCAAGTAGTCAAGATTCGTTTTTTTGTCTAACAGAAGAATGTTTTTACTATAATGTTTGTTTATGTTCTCTACTGCTTTTAGTAAGCAAGATAAATATTGCATATTTTTGTTAATGTTACATTGAGTGAGACTAATTTACTTTTATTTAGGATTTTAAGAAGTCAAGATTAGTTTTTATATAACAGAACACTGTTTGATTAATCTCAACTGCTTTTAATGAGCAAGATAAATATTGCATGTTTTCGTTGATGTCACATTGAGACTAACTTTTATTTTGGATTATAAGTTTAAACTTTTAACATCATGATAGACACCATGATACTCCTTGTTGAAAATTTAATTAATTTTATTGTGAAAGTTATTAAGTAGGTATACACATATTGTGGAAAATTATGTGTGAAAATCCCACAGATGGCATTGCCATGGCGTGGTTTGATAGTTCTTCTCAGCCCATCTGGAAATTAAAATAATTCCGGTATTTTACCAATATTTTTTTTTTATTTTAACGATACCTTATTCAATCAAATTGATTTAGCTGTTGAAATCTTAATTATGTTTTGTTAAGAAACAATATTTTATTAATTGATAGTCTGAGAAGAACCGTAGCGAACCGCGCCCGTAGGATTTTGGTAAACTCCGCTTTAAAAGTCTGTAGATACGTATTAGTTACAATGAGACTGATTTGTAATTAAGCAAATTTTATAATAGTTACCTACTCTTCATGGTGTCCTACTGAACTGTGAAACAAGGTGTGAAATTATAAACGGGTTTAGAATAGTTCTGTTTTGATAATAATTAAAATATTAAAAATTATTATGCTCATAAGTGAAAAGTACCAATATAATGTTGATTAATTTATGTTGAGTTTTATTTCAAATCACTGAAATTGCTTAGACACCTATTTAAAAATGGTGGTTAGTTTTGCAGGCAATTTATACGGACAATCAGTTGAGTAATATTTCCTGTATAAATAAAATAAAATTTTACAAAATAAGAGTTTTTCACGAGTTTAATATAACTTAATTTCATTCCTTACATGATTCTTCCTGTTTTCGTTTTCAGGAAGTGCTGTATTTATGTTAAATATACCTGTTTAAAAAAAACACTTTGATGATTTAGATAATTTTACTTGATTAAAAAAATGTGTATTTTTTAACTAACCGACTAAAATTGAATCAAATACAAATGTAAACACACTGATTTTAATGTCATAAAAAAGCTGAAAAATCAAGGATTTCTGCAATGTAACCATTGCTGTATTAGGAAGTCAAATAAATTTTCTATGATTAAAAAAAATATATAAAATACCTTTAAATTGCTCTGGTGTAAAGTTGCTTCAGTGTCGCTTAGTAAAGATTGCTTTTCAAGCGTCGATATGTAATATATATTTTGTAAAGTTACAGTATAGCAATCCAACTCGCTAACTGTGAAGAAAAACCTGAGGGTCTGCGTTATTCAATACCTCAGCGTTTCCGATTCGATTATTGGATTTAGATTTATTTGGATTCTGTTGGCAAGCGCAATTTGATGAGACCTTGTACTCTTTTTGGTGCGGACTTGGATTTCTTACGCGTAAACCAAAGCCGATTTCAATAAAGAAAATTTCTTATCAAAAAAAGTACGCTATATCCAGGTACGCTATTCCTTTTACATACTATTTATTTAACCTTTCAGAAGTAGGCACTAAATACTGCATAGTAAGTCCGAAATAATTGTAAGTGGATGGTGAAAATCACTTTCCTAAGTGGGTAGTCAGTCATGCATGAAATTGTTGCACGCTGAACCGTAGTCAAAGTATTAGTGGCTATGTGGCTGGCTTGTAACATCACTGTCGAGAAATGCCATCGAAACAAATACATACAGACTCCCGGCTTAAGAATGTTAAGTAGCAAGAAACTGTTATTATCATACTTTATTGTTTACATGAAAATATGTTACAAAAAAAACAAGCCGAGTACAAGAGAGCTTATTTCTATAGAAATTTCTACCAGCCAACCAGATTAGTTGTGAGACGATTATTTAAAATAATGTAGGGGAGTAACATGTGCACATTAAAAATATATATAAGAGGATACATGCACATAGAACTATAGCAAAACAAAAATTAAATTAAATACTTACAAATATGTATGTATAGATTTGGAATAAACAACATTGAATAAAATATACTATATAGCACCTCCTCTAGAAAACTGTCATATCACAAAAACATAGTTTTAAGAAAAACACAAATTAAGTGATTTCGGTCTTATATTTATTGCCATTGTAGTAAATATTATATTTACCACGATGTAATATTATAATAAATTTACCATAATGGCAAAAAATATAAGACTGATATGACAGTTTTCTAGAGAAGGTGATGTAGATAGGGAGATAGAATATTCTTTAGATAAATAATAGAGATAACAGGTGCTCCTTCAGCTTGAACTTAAAGAGTGCAACAGACGGACAATCCCTTACTGTATTTGGCAGAGTGGTGGAAACTATAGCCTAACTAACTAACCTGAAAGATCAGTTAATTGAGAAATATTTGGCTCGTTTTAGATTAGGTGTTTTAAAATAAATTTTACTCTCTACTAGGTAGAGTGAGTACCTACTAGGTCTGAAAAATGTAACAGTACTTGTAATGTTCCTATTAGAACACTTTAATGCGTAGGCTAGGTAGGTAGTTCATTATTTTTACGATTACTTAAACTGATTTAATTAAAAACACGCGACCGTGAGTCTATTTTTTTAGTTTTGCGTGGTTAAAATATACCAACCTGATTATCACACCGGTCGTCTAAATTCTAACAATTAGATGTGCATTTAGTGATTTCCAGAAAATGGTCCAATACAAACAGTGCGCCGAGCTCCGAAGCTCGGCGCGCACTATTCGTTTCGGAAAACAGCCAGTGAGACGAAGGTTTGTATTAAGTGCAAGTGAGTAAAGGTTGATGCGCTATAGACGTGCACGTTCACGTACTGCGATAAATAGCCGAAAAGTAAATAGAACAACAACCTAGAGAGAATTTCGCAAATTGCAATGGCGTCTGGTTGTTTATGTTGCCCGATATATTTAGCTAGAAAACAAGCCCAAGCTGAATACAATCAGAAGTACTATTCATCCACATCCACACAACACAATCGCTAGTTCATGTCCTGTCCTACTAACTGAGCAAGCGTAGGCTCGACGACAGGGGTTAATCCGCTACTTGACTCTTTTTTCAAGTAAGCCTTAAATGCTAAATATCTCTTCCATTAGACCAAAAAAAATTTTAGTATATTTATTGAGGACCTAAAAGCAACAAAAACATTATTTTAAAACGTTGTTTTGCTAAACAGCCAAAAACGCAGTCCGCCATTTTTGTCTATGGTTTGAAGTCCAAACTGTTGTAAACAAAGTTAGTGATGGAACTCGAATCAAAAATGACGATTCGAATCGACTCGTATCACCCGGAAGATGAATCGAATCGACCCTCGATTCGAATCAATATGCTGATTCGAATCAATATGTTGATTTGAATCAATATGTTGATTCAAATCATTATTATGATTCGAATCGATACGATGATTCGAATCAATACGGAGACATCATATGCATTGAAAATACTGATAAAATGTACCTATAAAAATAATAATTTTCAATGTAAATGTTTCAATAAACCCAATTATTTTCCATGTTTTCATCAAAATTTAGTTATTATTTTAATAAGTAAAGGTATGTGTCCGTTATATGAAATTTATTGTCATGAAAAATGTGTAAAATAGTTTTTCGGAAATCACCCCTTAAGGGAGTAAAAGGGGGGTGCAAATTTAGTATGAAACTTTGCCGTTTTTGAAGTAATTCAAATGAAATTCAATATGAAGATCCGTCGCTAAAAGTCACGAAATACATGTAAAAAAGGCTTTCAAAAAACATCCCTTAAGTGGGTAAAACGGGGTGCAATGTTAGTATGAATGAAACCCTGCCGTTTTTTAAGTTATTCGAATGAAATTCAGAATAAAGGTCCTTCATTGAAAGTCTTGAAACACATGTAAAATAGTTTTCGAAAATCATCCCTTTAAATCCATCCCTTAAAAGGGGGGTGCAAAGTTAGTATGACACCTGCCGTTTTAGAAGTTTTTCAAATGATATTTAGTTCGAAGGTTCTTCATTTAAAATTTCTTCAAAGTTTTTCAAAAATCATGCCTTAAGGGGGGAAAAAGGGGGTGCAAATTTAGTATGAAACTTTGCCGTTTTTGAAGTTATTCGAATGAAATTCAATATGAAGGTTTGTCATTAAAAGTCATGAAATACATGTAAAATAGTTTTTCGAAAATCATTCCTTTCAGGGGGTAAAAGGGGGGTGCAAAGTTAGTATGAAACTCTGCCGTTTTTGAAGTTATTCGAATGAAATGCAGTATGTAGGTCCTTCATTGAAAGTCATGAAACATTGTGTGAAGTAGTTTTTTGAAAATCATCCCAAGGGGGGTGCAAAGTTAGAATGAAAGCTCTCTGATATTCAAAGTTATTTCAATAAAATGTTGTATTTGGGTTATAAGTTCCTGATAAAGTTATTGATTATTGCCGACAGCCCTTTTTGTGAATTCAATACTTATGGGGGTTGCAAATTTAGAAGGTATAAAAGTTCTTCGTATTTACTTCCAATCGTCGCTTCGATTATTAAACATTTCGCTGCGATTTTTGAATTGAATTTCTTTGTTCTTCCATGTGTTTAAATACCACCTTAAATACTTGCTTACTTTCTTATTTTATTTTCATATTGGTCGTTCTAACTCTTGAATAAATTTTCTCAATTCTTATTATTATTTCTCCGTTCATGTGTTCATAAATATTTCTCAGTTCTTTAAAATACAACCCATAGTAAACAGCCTATACGAGTATATGTCCCACTGCAGGGAATAGGTCTTCTCTCAGAGAGAGTAGTATGGTTTTATTTATTTCGCATGCGCTAAAAGTATCTCAATCTTAAGCAAACGCAAACACTTTACTCAACTAAAGCCCACGCGGACGAAGTCGCGGGCAACAGCTAGTTAGTAATAAAATATGCCTATATGGCACTGTAAGTAGCAATTATGGCTTTATGCTACCTTAAGAAATAAAGAAGAAACAAAAAACATTCATAAGCAACTAGGAGGACCAGAAAGTACTTCTATGCAACTAAGAGATGTTTTTGCAGCTGAAAGTTTTAACTGACACTGTTATACTACTTATTTATAACTTTTAGTTACAAGATAAGCTGCAAAATGTACTAATGTGCTAGTTGGGTTTTTATAAAAGCGAATATAAAAGTCACACTCACAATCACACATACACACTAACACGCGCGCGCGTGCGCTATTTCCTTTACAGAATCAACACAACACTGATGTAAATTAGGCGAATATCTAAATAGGCTATAATCTATTTGACAATGTGAAAAAAACAGTATTATTAATACGTATCCGTATACATTATGTGTCTAAAAACCGTTGTAACTAAAAAACTACACTGGCCTGCAAAACTAAGTATCACACTCTTAAAATTGCAATAACTTTTTAAGTACACATGATATACTTTCAAAATAAAAAGGACTCGAAAAAGAGTTTAATACTGCATATAAAAACTTCATAGTCGATAACCTTTTTGTAAGATATGTCCGAAAAAAACTTTAATAACAAAAACAATCCTTATTCGTTTTACCATATTTTTTTTTGTTTCTGTTTTTGTTTTCAAATTTTTCCTTGATCGATACGCTTTTGGTACGCTAAGTTATATAAACTTGCTGAGAAATTAAGTTAAGCGATGCTACGGGAAGCACAGGTTACACAGAATGGCGCTCCAGTAACTGAAGTTGCAGCACGACTTATTAAAAATGTTACTAATGTACAGTTTACTATAGTTTAAAAGAAAGCTGATAAAATTTGCTATAAAACGTTTTTTATTTTAAATCTCTAACTCCCATAGTTTCGAAAAAAAAATTTAAAAGTGTGATACTTACTTTTGCAGGCCAGTGTATTATGATTTGTAAAAAACACAAGATAAAATTTGATAATTTGTATCTGTCGCCATTGTATCGAAAACGGCCTGGATTGGCCGTTTCTATGATGACGTCACATGACGACTTATGCCCGGTTCCAATATCCACAAAACGCTACGTTTTTGCTTACGATCGGTTACAATTCCTACGAAATTCCTACGAACCGTCAATAAATTGTATGGAAAACGGATCGTAGCCGGTAGGCGTATATTATAGGAACCGGGCAACAGTAAAAATGGCGTGTCATTCATTCTTTCTTACGTTCATTGGTTGGTTTAGGGGAAGTGACGTCATAATTCCTGTGCGACACCATATTGCCTAAGATAGCGTTTTGGGGGCTTATTTGGAAAGTAAATTTTCGTTTGCCTTTTACCACCAAATTAAAATGACCACTTTCTGAGGACACCATGAACACCAACAAACAATATGAGATGGCTTCCAGAAATCGGCCAAATAGCCTATTGGGCCTTCTGGAGTGTTTTTCATCGCGATGCAGTGAAAGACGAGGGGCTCCGGTAGCTCTATTGAGCTAGGAATAAGTGCGATTATTGTGCAAAATCTATATCAGCCGGACTGTACAGAGACGTTGTTTAGCAGTGAAAGAGTGTTAAAATGTTAATGAACCCGACTGATGGTATCTATTTGCGGCCGTTTCCTCAATGCTCACTTGTTTTCGTGCCTGCGCTTGACATTGGTGCGACTTTAGCCGGGCCGTTTTGGCATGACACGTCTTCATAGATAATACTGACGCGCGGTGTGTTTTTAATTGTAATAAATAAAAACATCGACCAAATAGGGAATGTATTCAAAGCAAAGGGCGCTGCAACTGGTCTCTTGTAAATATGACAGTCCTATTAGATATATCGGGTGTCCCAAAACTCAACGTCAAGCCGGAATCGGGTGAAAAGGCAAGTCATATTGGTTAAGAGAAAAATACAAAAAAAAATTGCATGTAAACAATATTAAAGGCATTTAAAAAAAATTATAGACACAAATCTATAGTTTTTCCAATTTTTGTAACCTAACCTAAATTTTTAATTTAACCTAACCTAACCCTCTCTCTCCTGTGAACCGCAAATGTGTCTACCGGGTAAAACATTGTCTTGCGCAAATAAACATATAAGGCCTTGTAAAACCCTCTTTTACTCTAATGCTAAGTATCTCGTGTCCACCGCCAGTAAAACCCGAAATTCATCCATGAGGAGTCTAAGCAAGTTGCTCAAATTATTTGTGGGCATTACAACGCTTTTAGCCTTTGCTAAAGGATCATTGGCATCAACATCTCGGAGCAGTAACCGCATTATGCCCACACACTACTTACATTTGAGGGCCGATGCTCAAAACGTAATCACAAGGTCAATCACCAGCGAAAATACATGAATTCCTGCAGAACTCGAACATACGGCATTCTATACCTGCAACAATAAAATAGAAATATTATTTTATTATATAATTTGATGTGTTTAGGATTTAGTTCGAAAAATATAATGTTTGTTCAGTCGATTTTGTGTCCAAGCTTTATAATGTTTGTTTAGTCGATTTAGTGTCCAAGGCCTTAAGCTTTCCACTCCTCAGACACTGACACGAGAATTTTATATTTTCGATTTTTATTTATTACCTAGGTGAAACACATGGTTTTTGCCCTTGTCACAGGGTATCCTACTAGGTTTGAACTTCTTAGTATATCACAAGGTATCCTAGTTTGGGACCAGCCCATATATTGCGCGCACCAAATCCTATTCATCCAAAAAAGATTCCATTCATCAAACTGCCAAATTCCATACTAATTAATGCATCAAAAACATACTAATTTTAATGTTGTTGATGGTAATGAGAGGCAAAGTAAAGAACTTCTCCTTTTGTACGTACCTAATTTCTGAGACATCAGCTATATATTTCCCTGAACAGTTTTACAAAAAAGGCATATTAGAAGAAATCTATGCTATGTAGAGCACATGCCCCGGCGCTATAGGGAATGGATGAAAATATCAGAAGTGCTCGATATTTTTTTTTGTGATAAGAATAACATTCCTTACCGCGAGAAAAAAGTTTAAATTTTTTTGGCGTCGTACTTAATTTTTAAATATACTTAAAAAAATTTCATTCGTCGTTCTGGGCTCAGTACGGCATATCAGACATGTTCCTTGGTCTGCTACGTATGAAAAAAAAATCCACCTTGAAAAGCTGTCATTGTCACCACAGATTTTTGTTTCATATGTAGTGGTCCAAGGAATATGTCTGATATGCCGTACTGAGCCCATAGCGACGAAAGGAAAAATATTAAGATTATTTAAAAATTAACTACGAAGCCAAAAAAAATTGAAACTTTTTTCTCGCGTTAAGGAAGGTTATTCCTATCACAAAAAAAATCAAGCACTTCTGATATTTTCATCCATTCCCAATTGTAGTGAAAAGCTAATTGTGCGCTATCTTTTATTTTCGTCCAGAAACGACGCCACTCGCGCCGGAACTGCGTCGCAGGACCAAGAGAGACAAGACAAAGGGTTCGACAAACGTTTTGAATATTTTCCACAAAAAGCACTTTGGTAAAATGCCAAGCAATCGAGACCGGGAAATGTCTTCGTTCCCCGAAGGCGAAATATGTGCCACAAAAGAACAACTCAGCACACACGATATCTTTTAATTTCATAAAGATTCTAAGTTGAAAGGAGAACCTATCGATCTGAGAAACCATATTATGAGAGGTAGATAATGCAGAAACGGTACTGCTCAATTGATTTTTGGTAGTAATTTCTAGTCATTGACCCGTTCAAAACAAGTTTCAATTTGTATGGGGAGTTCTACAAGAATAAAATGTAATGTCACCGTCAAAATTCATTTTATAGTCCTAATTCCTAATTCAGTAAAATGTAACAGGTGGCAGTCCCTGGTCTCTGTCTACCCATCTGAGATACAACAAAACAAAAGTGGTTATGTTTTACCACAAATGTTCCATTGTTTATTATTAGAATAAATGCGGTCTCTAAAACCAATAAAGTCAATGATAAACTACAATGACTGAGTAAACGTCCTTAGACACACGACAGCGCACCAGGCGTACACAAATTTGGCCAAATTGTCTTTCTGACCTGTAGTATTTGTGTCCGGATTACCAAGTGTTTCGCCCAAACACGCTAATAATTTACAGTTAACTTGACACAGTGTCCGAGGCTAATAATGTCACCCGTTGAAACGTATAGAGGCATACTGCGTTTTATTTTGCTGGTTTCACGTTAATGACTCGCATAGCTGTACCTAGTTCAGTTTCTACGGATGTCAATAGTGCTAACGGTAGTTTTATTATTTGTTCAGTGACCGAGGTGATTCACATTATTCTGTTATGGATGAGCGTAATCACTCTTGCAGGTCGTGAGCTAAATACTCTTCGCACGCAAATATCTCAAGCCCCCTTCAGTACACAGTGATGTTGCAGAATTTGTTACAGTAAAATCATCCTTAGTGGCTCTTTGAAACTTAGTAAGTAGGGTGTTATCGATCACAGCAGACAATTGAACTAATCGATACTTAGGCATCCACAATGTGGCGTTATGAAGTACAAAGGCCGTAGCAAATGAAACACTCAAGAGAATGACTGTGACGTTTATTTCCACGATGCTCCGTAAATGGAAATTATGTCGATCATGTGACTGGTAGAATGTGTAAAATCGTTCATAGGACATTATGGTTATAGAAATATGGTTCCAGAGCATTCCAGCTTACGATTTTTTTATACTCGAAATACCTATTCTGCCGTTATCGAAAATTTGGCAAGCTGCACGAAAATCATTTGGCGTGCTAAGTTCCCAGCCAAACCTGCATCCCGTTGAAAGACAGCTTTTGTTAGGATTGGGATATGGGTATTGATTGGTGTTATAATGGAGACTGGACATCCATGGCGTACGAGTATGTACGCCAAAAGTTTATTTAGGAATCAATATCTGCGATTCCAAAATTTGCGAACAAAGATCATTTCGAAGTAATTCTCAAGATAATGGATGGTTTGCCTTTCGGAAAAAAGTTTCCTATTGTTTAAAACAACGCCGACTTTTATTATTTCTATTATTCTACCGCGGACAATAATAACTATGACAACTCATATACGTACGCGATGTCAAGCGTTTTACATAATGGTACTGACACACGTGCTCTTTGTAGCACGAAAGCATGCTTTTATTGAGCAAGTGCTTTACTCCCAATCTTTTCTGTATTTTTGTATTCGATGTTTTAATCTATCCGTCTTATTTTTTTTAGGTTTGATAACTTAAGACAGCATTGTTGTTGTCAATGTTACTGTCTTAAGAAATCATAAACTTATTTCAACGTAAAGAATTCACATTCTGTTTGTTGAATGTCTATGTGCCTACATACAGGAAAGATTGGGAGTAAAGCACTTGCTCAATATAAGCATGCTTTCGTGCTACTAATGAGCAAGTCAGTACCATTATGCGTTGTTTCGTTCATGGAAGTCCATCCTTAAGACGTGCACTGCAGAGAAACTTATAAGCTTACTTCTAAGCTGACGTTCGCATATTGGATCGAATCCAAGGCAACGGCACTGAATCGTTCCTCATTTTCCCGGTACAGAGTGGATTAAGAATCCGAGTGAGTCACGATTGTTTATTGGCTTTGTTGTCATTTTTGAAGAGCATGATGCCCGTTAACTTTACGATTATTCAGCGAATGAGAAAAAAATACAAGACTAGGACCTTTTCCAAATTTCGGATTTCTCGCCACGACTAGAACTAATTTGTAGATAGCATACAAAGAAAGAAGCCCAGACGCTCTTGTTAAAAAGTAATGGATCGAAAACTTTAGAAGGACAAAACAAACAACTCTCTCACAGGACGAATTTTTCGTGCAAGCATTTTACTCAGTTCTCTATGGACGGCTTTGCAACAAAAACGTGAAAGTCAAGCTGTTGTTGACTGTATATTATTGCAAGTAATACAATTATTATAACAACGAAGGTAGATCGTTGGAAAGTTACGCTTCACAAGACTAAATTAAAGAATTTGTTATCGTAAAGGGCATCGCGGTCAGACAATGGCAGAACCAGTCACAGAACACAAGTTGTACGTACAAAAGATGAAAAAGTTAACTTTGAGGATTACAAAAGTATGGATAGATCAATCTATGAGGTTGGCCAACTTTCTCTTGTTTATTTTTAGATACCTGTTCGTGTCCATGCTTTATGCTAATATACGAGATTAGCGTAGGAGGTCAACATACCCTATAAAGATAACAAACCTTTTTTAATGGTATAAGATGCAGCGTGGGCGTGCGACTGCATTATCAAGTGGCTTAAAACGTAAGACCACACTAAAAGTAAACAGCGACCCACTATACAAGCATACAGAGAATAGCAAAGAAGGCTCCTAAGCAAATAAAAGTAATACACCCAGTAATGAACACGACATTTACCCAATGCGACGTCGTTTATATGGCTTGGAACGATCTGAGTTTCACTGATTGACTCGAGATCCTTCTTCGTTACGGCAATAAAGTCTGAACAAATAAAAGTTGAGACCTTTTCGTGCTTTATAATATGACAAAGAAGTCTCCTATTCATACCGGAAAAGACGACCTGCAAAATTTGCCTAAAAATACCTGGAAATCCATTGACATGAATTTCTGAGGTGTCGTGGCATTTCGATTTAGTTCAGCCAATAAAATCAGACTTCATTTCAATGCACAACATTAGATGAGAGCCAGTTTTGACCTCGATGCTGCCGAGATATTTTGTCACAGAAAAGTTCTTTATGATACAGTGAGACAATGTGAACGTACCAAGACTGTACACAGTGATATATGTAGAAGGCTCTACCGTTATGAGAGAGACGATGCGATGTAGCAGGCAAGAAGCACAAGAGAGCCAGTAATACCGCTACGTGCCTTGTACGGTAAAGCAAACCAGCCAAATTATAACTGTTTCTGGTCAAGACGAGCACGCGACATGTGTGCGTTTTAAATTAAAACACCCCATTAGTGAAGCGGTGAAGTGTTCTGGTTAGTGTGACCTAGTCATATTAGTTTAAGGTGTATTGATCTTTTTGCGTTGACATTTTTCATAGTAGCAAACCCTGGTTTCTCAGTCCTCCGGGATAATAGAGTGAGTTTATTTACGCATGAATGTTTAATTCTTTGCTATCTTCTGATTCCTTCAAAAATTTTTAGCAGTGATTTTACTTTAACTATTTATTTTTCATCTTTGTAAACTTGTTATGCTTTTGTAGATTTCACAATTGGTAATGGTGCGGTAGGTATTGCTTTGATTTCTTTTTAAAGTTGATTTCTTTGTGATTCGGAGTAATCTCTTGTGTCCTTTCTTTGATTCTTTTTGGAGTGAGGTTGAATGTTCTTAATTTCTTCTTTATTTTAAAGTGACCTACTAAGGTTTTTTTGCTGTCACATATTTTGAGAATAATGAAAAAAACTTTGTTGTTTTGATTTATGTCGCCATTATCGTTTCTTAGACAAGTTTCATGTGCAGGAATGCTCACGTACTGTCGCTTATTATTTTCAAACCAGCAAATACCTATGTCGTAGATTTGTTTGTTCCACGAATGGTAACGACGCACTACGAAATTTTTATAGGTAAAAAAAAATACCACGAGATTACTTTCGCACAATCACAGCTCACGAGCCACGTTACAGGCATACAATATAGATGTCAATAAAACGGCAGCATGTGAAAAAGCCACGTAAAAACATTATTACAACAACCACTAACAACAACGCCACGAACGAACAAAAGGTTACCTTCTGGCGGAGCGGCGAACGAGTAATATTAGACGAAATGCAGCTGAGAATCCCGTGCGTTCCGACACGTGGCTCCTTGCACTTCACTTGAGAACACTAAATGCGTAGGAAAAATCGCGTTGCACTAAATTTAGGCAGGCGACTGCGATTTTGTCGAATGGGTCGGAGCTGAGCGGCGTACGTCCGCTGCACACGACCGTCGCACGAACACAGCCGAGCGACTGCCAAACCAGCTGTAGCTTGTCAACAAAGAGCGAGGGCTTGGCTCGGGCGCAGCGCGCATGCGCCGCGCACCGACGCCACCCACACAGGCGCAGCGCGGCCGCGTGTGAATGAACACGTAAACACCGAGTAGAACGAACTCTCGCTAATAGTGCGAAGTAAAATGGCGAAAACGTCATGCGGCATCAAAACAATAACAAAACATGCGAAATTGCTGCGGATTAGATAAGGCGATAAAATTGTCTTGCTCGATATATATACATTTATGTATAAATGTATTACTAACATAGTTTAAACACCATGCTTGAAATAAGTAAATACAACACAATACAATAAAGTTATCACACGAAATCAGACTTTGGTTATTATTTTCTGAACAGATTCCACTGTTTTAACAATCTTCCATTTGTTTTTGTCTATTAAGAAATAATTCAATTAAAGAAGGAAACGTCTATCAAAAGCGCCATTTTGCCCCGATCGCTGTAAAAATCGCCAAAGGCTATATTTTTTCCGATAAGGAATTAAAATAAAAACGCGTGAATTTGGCGCTCCGTTATGTTACATTAATTATGCTCCTCGCACCTCCTTACAGGCCTGCAAAAATCTCGATTGGTATAAGTTAGACCATATTATTTTTTTATTTAATAAATACATACTTTTTCATTACAAAATAATATCAAGCGAATCTTAAAATTTAATTTAAGGCTACTGTAACGTGGAGCATGTGGTCTCGCTCGCACAATTTAACATTTTAAATCTTTGTAATAAAATTTTGATATTACTGTGGTCTGAGGATTTAATGGATAATTAAATTGCGGACAATTTAATATAATAGTTGTTGTCTTTCTATACCTCTTTACTGACGACTTCTTATACAAAAATTTTGTAATATTTTTTTCTCAGTCAAAAACAAGATATGAAAAATTTGCTTTGAATATCCGCAATTTAATCATCAAACCCTCGGACAGAATTTATCAAAAGTTTACTCATTTTGATACAGTCACAAAAAAATGTTAAATTGTGCTAGCGAGACCGAATGCTTCAGATAAGATCAGCTTTAAGAAGATTATGAGTCAATATGACCCACACCAGTCTATCTATCTATCTTCTATCTTCTATATATATAAAAGGAGAAGCTGACTGACTGACTTAGAATCAACGCAGGGCCCAAACTATAAGGGTTAGAAACTTGAAATTTTGCACAGGGGTTCTTTTTGTAACATAGGGGAGCACTAAGAAAGGATTTTTGAAAATTCATCCCCTAAGGGGGTAAAATGGGGGTTCAAAGTTAGTATGAAACTTTGCCGTTTTTGAAGTTATTCAAATGAAATTTGGTACGTATGTTCTTCATTTAAAATTATGAAACACGTGTAAAATAGTTTTTTAAAAATCATCCCTTAAGGGGGAAAAACGGGGGTGCAAACTTAGTATGAAACTCTCCGTTTTTGAAGTTATTCGAATGAGATTCAATATGAAGGTCCTGCATTGAAAGTCATGAAACACATGTAAAATATTTTTTCGAAAATCATCCCTTTAAGGGCAAGAGGGGGGGGGGGAAGTTAGTATGAAACTTTGCCGTTTTTGAAGTTATTCGAAAAAAATTCAATACGAAGATCCTTCATTAAAATTTATGAAAGACGTATAAGTAGTTTTTTGAAAATCATCCCTTAAGGGGGTAAAAGGGGGGTGCAAAGTTAGTATGAAACTTAGCCATTTTTGAAAGTTATTCGAATGAAATTCAGTATGAAGGTCCTTCATTGAAAGTCATGAAAGACGTTTAAAGAAGTCTTTCGAAAATTGTCCCTTAAGTGGTTAAGAGGGGGTTGCGAAGTTAGTATGAAAGCTCTTTCGCATGCGCTAAAAGTATCCCTTTCTTATTTGCAAACACTTTACTGAACTAAAGCCCACGCGGACGTAGTCGCGGGCAACAGCTAGTTAAATATAAAAACGTTGGCGAAAACCTGGCACGCGACTTGCAGCCTTGAACCTTAAAAGTAAAACTACTTTTTTTCTATAAAAGTTTAATACCTATGTACTTATATTATATGTTACAAATAAAGGGACAAAGGTTAGTACGAAAAATAACGCGGACCTGGTTTCGAATAACGCACAAGTTTTACTTCTAAATTATTTATTGCCCGACATTATCCTAACCCACCAAATTAAAAAAGTATCGAGACGTCGGAGTTTGAGTGGAGAACTTATGTAACACATACTAGTGATGTAAGCAGTTTCTAAAAAAACCGATAAAAACCCCATATATAATATATCTAACCGGTTACCTACCATTGTAGTGAAATTTGTAGAGTGGCTGGCTAGTCGCCAAGACTACATTCATATTGATTTATAAGATGTGACCCTTATTGTCAAAGAAAAAGAAAAGTGAATTTGATTAAATTTATATTTCAGGATCCTGTGCCGACGATGAAATCGGTTAAGTTGAACAAATTGTCGAAAGACGTGTTTCTTTTGTGTTTTTGCACAAAAGATTTTTGACTGTGATTTGGTGATGAATATCACAATATTGAATAAATTATTATATTTTTGTTCAAAAATAATTGAAATTTTATTATACTTTCTATCATTTATTACTACTTATTATTAAAGAAACATGCTACTTATTCTAAAATTAGATGATAAAAACATGTACTAGGTACGAATTTAAAAATACGTCTCACCAAACACATCTAAAATAAAAAAGATAAAAGTAAATAAAAAATTAAATATTAAAAGTTTCGTTTTCATAAATTGAAAGAGCGTGAAAAATTGTAATCTGTACACATCACTAACCCACACGTAACTAAACAAAATATCAGCTTAGATCTGGCACGCACGCTACAACCTTGAACCTGAAAAAGTAGACGTTAAAAAAACCGATGTTGCGTAACATGACAGTGACACTGACATAAATGTCATTTCGGGACCGAGTCACTTGTTGAAATGGTATGTCGAGGTGAACAAAAATGAAACGAGATTCTATTTACGGTTTCGGCTCGATGATGGCAGAGGCTATTATTTATGGAGTATAATATGAACGCTTACAAAATTTTACTCATGAATAAGATCTTTTCTATCCCAGTGCAGTAAGAGCCAATTTATCGTCATCATCAGTTCTAGTTATCTCTCGTCCAGGACCTAGGAGAATAAATTTAGATGAAGAGGCTTCTTTAAATTAAAATATTTAAAAAAATCTTACCAAGGGTTGATGATTTTAAATACTTATGGCATTTGCTTAGGGGACATCCATAAATTACATCACACGCATTTCATGATTTTAAGACCCCTCCCCCGTCCTTGTCGCAGCTGGCCGCAATGAGGGCTTTTCAATGACAGCTGTCAGTTTAGTTCATTAAAAAAAACTAGATGGCGCTACAAGAAGAACAAAATGTCACCATGTTTTTAGGTCTGTGGTTTTAATCGTTATTAATCTGTGATCTTTGAAAAGCCCTCATTGTGAGACTCCCCCCCTCCCTAGTGTGACGTCACATGTTAAGCAATTTTACATCTAGAAATTATTGGCTTACAACAGCAGTAACTGGTAACTGTTACCAGGTTAGGTATTTTTTTCCGATAGAGTTGAAAATAAAGTTTGTAACAGAATGCGTATACTGAGTTTTTTCATTCACTCTCGATAGTGAGAGCGTTTGCGATTTGCATAGGAGTGACAAAGAGACAACTAGATGGCGCGCTTTGTCACTCCTATGCAAATCGCAAACGCTCTCGCTATCGAAAGTGAATGACAAAACTCAGTATACGCACTCAGATAGAGTTGCAAATGTTTTGAGTTTTTCGTTAACAGTTCAAAGTTCGTGGTTACTTAGGTGATAATAAGTTTTGAAATGTGGTGTCACGAAATGTAGGACCCCTCCTACGACCTTGTCACACAATATCACACTTCGTCGACCCCCTCCCTCCCCCTTAGCGTGTGACGTAATTTATGGATGGCCCCTTAGCATTAACGTTAGAGACGAAGAAGTTGTGTAAGAAACAATGTGACACGATATTTATTTATATATTATATGCGGTCTCCCGTAGCCCAGGCTGCCTGAAGGTTAAGCAACATAGGGCGCATTCAGTGGATGGATGGGTGACCGTCTATGGAATAACGCTAGTGGCATTTTTCCGAGCGGTACCGCGCTTCGCAAAGCGTTGTGCCAGATGGCAGTTGTTAAGCCACGTCAGAGGCCTTAGGGCGGCTTGAAAACTTCTGACAGTACCTAAGACCAGCCAATAGTCTTACAAGCCTCCGCCAATCCAGACTAGGCCCCCGTGGTGAAGTAAGGCCTATACCTTCCTCAGGGAAGAGACCTGTGCCCTTCGGTGGTGACATAATGGGTTGATGATGATTATTATATTAGGTGGTCTAAATGGGCATTGCAATAAATATTGACAACTGTTAGAAATTATATTTCATTTTAGGATTCAGAAAATATGCGTAATGCCACGTATGGGACCTAATAAACTCGGCAAAACGTGGGTCCAGTTCTAGAGACTGGTGCCTCTGCCTACCCCTTCGGGGATAACGGGCGTGAGTTTATTTTTTTTAATTTTTTTTATGCCTAATGCCACCATTAATAATTAATAATATTGAGTTATATTATTAATTTTAAAAGTAAATAATTAGATTAAAATGAAATAAATGTTTAAGGGGGGCTCCCATACAACAAACGTGATTTCATTGTCGTTTGTTTATATAATGGTCGAAACGCATAACCCGTTTTTATTATTGTTTTAAAAAAATAAAACCCAGAGTAAGACGAAACCGGCTTTTTGGCTCTCAGTATTACCTAAGTATTATCCCGAAAAAAAAAAAACAAACGGAACTTTTTTTTAGGTCAATCAATGCCAGTTGTAGTAAATAAATATTAATGTTGGATGGATGTCTGTACATTCAACATTCCTTAGCACTTTATCAGATTGTATCAAACAATACCAGAAGGTCAATGCCCGTGCCCTATCTATAAATGTATCTAAGATTTTTTACACAAAATTCTAATAGGTCTGAATCAACTAAATAAACAAAATGATTAAGGCAGGCGTCTCTATTTAACTAACAAACAACAACGGAGAGGCGAGTAAAAATATTGTTTGTCAATCAATTAGCGGATCTGTCAATGTAAATTCAGCGGCAAGATAGAAAACGTAAATGTCATCTGAGAGTCGTGTCATCGTGCCGCGCTACATTGCTCCACAACCACATTTCGTAAGCAAAGTGACTTCGTGGGGTGAACCACAGAAAAAAAATGTTGAATCTCCATAGAATGGTTATACTAAGGACAAATTATTAATGTTATAAATACTGTTTTGAAAAGAATATAGGTATGTGGAGTTTCTTTTCCACATATAACATTTTACATACGTAACATTTACATACAGGCACATACATTGCTTCTGGCCCCACACTAGGATACCCTGTGTGGTGGGAACCAGAAACAGCGACGTCACAAACATGTAAACATCCAAGACCTGGTTTTTTTTGTCCCCAGCCGGGATTCGAACCCGAGACCTCTCGCATGGTAGTCAGATGCGCTAACCACTGCGCCGAGGTCGGTCGGTCATAATCTATTAATTGCGAAACTAACAACTTTGACGTTCATAAAGTAAACATTTTGTTTTTAAATCGACGACGACCTCTGTGGCGTAGCGGTTAGCGCATCTGCTTACCATGCGAGAGGTCCCGGGTCCGAACCCCGCCTGGAGAGAAAAATAAAAAAAAACAAATACCCCCAGGTCTTGGAAGTTTATATGTTTCTGGTTCCCACGACACAGGGTCTCCTAGTGTCTGGCCAGAAGCAATGTGTGTGCCTGTATGTAATGTTCATGTTTATGTTTATTAAAATTGCTTTACTTAAATATTTTTTTAGATTATTTAAATTAAAGACTTTAATTAATTAATTATTAGATTTTAATTAATATTCTTTATTGGACAGCTGGTATCTGCTGAATACCTTAGTATATTATATCAACTACTATTAGTGGATACAATTGGTGAAACTAAAGCAGTATAACATAATATATTTACTCAGATATTCGTTACGCACCAAGCCTTGGTTAAGCCAAGTCAGAGGCCCTATGGCCGGCTTGAAAACTTCTGACAGTAAGACCAGCCATTAGTCTTACAAGCCTCCACCAATCCGGACTTGGCCCCCGTGGAGGAGTATGGCCTACCTTCCTCCGGGGAGACCCGTGCCCCTCGGTGGGGACGTATATCTATCGTAGTATCTCTCCAGTCTTACTGTATTCTGGAACATTATATTCTGCATATTCCGAACACCGGTGATAACATCTCAAACACTTGTTGAGTGAAAAGATCGATCAAACTAGACCTAGGTGTGCCTACGTAGAAGAAAATCGTTAAACAAAGAACGTTGTAGCGTAGCAGACAGGTAAATAGGTACTTGGAGATTGTAACATGTGCAAATAATAAAAATAAATATATCATCGTAACGCTGTTTCTTGTCGTGTTTTTTCGTCGACATTAATGTATACAATTAAAAAAAATTGCTTTCACGTGTGCAGCGCTTATACTCATTCCAACTGCGCGGATTTTGGTTCAAGTTATCTGCGGGCATTATAAAAAAATACCTTCAACTATCTTCCCGTTCTAGGATTGTTAGGCCAGGTTTACATTTGCTTTATTTTCATGCTTTCTTAGCACGCTTTCCATAGAGCTAGAATAGAGTAGAGACGCCAATTCCTTTTATAAGTACTGAAAAAATAATAAATCAGTAATACCAACCATGATATTATAATGTAATACTATGGAATTTGTTTTTTTGAAATTACTTTTAAAATATATGGTGCGTAATAAAAGCTATGAATCGCCAGACGTTCTTGGCGTCTCTATTTTATTCTTTCTCTATGGAAAGCATGCTAAAAAGCATGAAAATAAAGCAAATGTCAACCAGGCTTTAGGTTGATCTATCCGGGTTATTCACCAACTGGACACACATGACTGGACACACCTGTGTCGAGTTGGTTAAACTCAAATTAGTATCATTTATTCTTTCGTCATCTGGACACACAAAGATGTTTTTGTGTGTCCAGATGGTGAAACGTATTTAAATCGTTTTAATGTTTTCGTCAACTGGACACACATTCGAATTTTACCCGAATTTATGACGAAGTATAGTCATACGCAGAATGATTTCTGTCACAATCATCATCCTCCATCAAACGTTCCACCGCTGGAAGCGGGTAATTTTACAATACTTTTACGATAATTTTACAGTAAATAGTACAAAAGTACTAGGGTAGCAGAAGTATGTAAGAGATTGCGGCTAAAATAAAATATCATGAAAAACATGCGGCTTAGTTCATGGTGTTGCTTCATACTGCGCAGTATTAAACAGGGTTGTTTACTACTACTACCTACTAATTTTTGTTACCCTAGTAGCCGCTCTGGACTACTATACCATAAGTGCGACGGGGCGTACTGGAAACCACTGTGAAGCAAGGAGCGAAGTACTGGGAATTAAAGTAAAACGCAAAGTGACATTATGGGAATCGAGATTCAGGGAATAAAACTTATGATGAAGGTCCTATAGCAAGAAAAAAAATTGAAACTATCAGCATAAACACTATGATCGCGACCATTGTTAGTGGTCAATAATTCCATGAGCGAGACGATTGTTAACCTGACTGTACCCTTTACTGCAAAAAAACAGAGTGTGTCCAGTTGGTGAAAACGTAAAATTATTATTTTAGCTTTCACCATCTGGACACACATAAAAATCTTTGTGTGTCTAGATGACGAAAGAATAAATGATACTAATTTGAGTTTAACCAACTCGACACAGGTGTGTCCAGTCATGTGTGTCCAGTTGGTGAATAACCCATCTAGCCATACATTTTAGTGATATGTAACTTGTGTGGAAAAGCTGATAATTTTTCGCTGTTCCTGGACGCTGTTTTTGGACAACATTATATTCGTATTGATGAGTAAACTGCCCAGTTTCGGAACATGTGGGGATTTTATTGTAGGTAATAAAAAATCACAACTTTAGGCGCTTGGGTTAATAGCGTTAAAACATACATTACCGAGGTATTTTTTTCTCTGCTACTAATAGGTACTTTTTTACCTATTATATTTATAGCTAGTCGAAAAGTCAATATAGTCACGTGGTAGAAACGCTCCATACAATCTGCTTATAATGCATGAAGCTTTTATCAGTATTTTAGTTACCTCTTAAAATAATATTTTTACGCATCTGTACCCTTATAACAAAACGTTAACAATTCAATGAAAAAACTAAATGTAACTAGATTTTTTTTATTATATTATCTTAATTTTTCACATATTTAATGGTCTCGAAAAAGCGGAAAAATACATTTTGAAGAATTTGTTTTGCAACTTTTCATGTTTTCATATATTATGTATTTTATGGTATTATAGCAATGTCACTCCAATAATATAAGTGAGACGCAAGTTCCCCAAGGGAAAATACTTTTTTTCAAACATTACCATCATGCTGTGAAAAGTTGCAGCGTAGTTCCAGACTGAATTGTTAGTTAGTGATTAGTTAGTAGATAGTTTTATTGCCTCTGTAATAGTTAGGTTACCTGAAAGCTTGATTTTAATTTTAAAAAAAATCTTGTTTTTTCCGTTGTCCATTTTATCTTTTCTATAAACGAATGGCCAATAATGAAAGTAATTTATTTATTAATACTTTTATTACACTGGAATTAAAAATAAAAGTACAATACGGCGGACTTAATGCCAGTAGTGCCTAAGGGAAACTGGCCATTAGGTACCTAACATCAAACGAATACTTTTTCAAAATCACCTATTTCGCAATGTATGTTTCTGTTCTAAGCGTGCAATATGAGTTCAGCAATGCAAACAAAGGAAATTGCTAATTAGTCCTTATCAATCTCGTTCGATTGTTAATCGAACTGCCACTACTTATTGTAGTTTATTTTATTTATAAATACAATAATTGCGGAAGTTTGATAAATCGTTATCGTTCAAACATGCATGAGCTTATGGTAATCAAAGTACACTTACAGTACTAATGGTAAAAATATAGTACAAATACATAATTTATACCTGCATACTAGTCCCATAAAAAATTGTAAAGATAAAGTTAAATAGACAAAAGTATTATTTCCGCAGGACACACACACGCACACTCTGCTTACCATCATCATCATCATCTATGCGGATGAGAGCGACACCTGTGGGCTCATTATGTAATTTTCGCAACGGATATTCATACGTCTTAAAAAGTCATTATACCACTACCGTATAGCACTATCTTCTACTCCTCGGCCTCGAGGGGGGTCGCTCATGATGTAGGTTTAGGGGTCCTTAGGACCAAACCAGCCCCAAGGTGGTGTTTAGTGGGTAGGCGCACTCTGCGAGTCCCACATTGGCAGCACGGCCGGGCCCGTGCTGTTATGCATGAGCATTCACCACCTCCCTCCCCCGTGTCCTCCGGAGGGTGCCCTTTATAGGGCTAAAAAAAAAAAAAAAAAAAACTAGACCTACAGAAGTATCTTCTGTACTTCTGTAGGTCGGTTTTTGTGTTGACGTGACTTTTTAAGACGTATGAATATCTGTTGCGAAAATTACATAATGAGCCCACTGGGCCATGATTCTGATAATTCATTGCAGTACAATGACAGCTGCATGACTACGTAGATTTCATTTCATTGCCGGTTACATTCAAAGCGTAATTCTAAGCATCAATGGAATTAAAAATCAAGTCACGTGACCCGACCATGTAACTCTAAATGAGCTATAATGCACTAACAGAATCAGGGCCCTGGTCGGACTCTTCCAACAAAAAGTCCGGTGAGTAAGTCAAAGTCAAAGTCAAATATTTTATTCATAATACAAATAGAACATTTTCTTTATGAACGTCAAAGTTGTTAGTTTCACAATTAATAGGTTACATGGAGAAGAAACTAACAAAGAAACTCCACATTTATTCTTTTCAAAACAGTTTTAGCCTAAATCACAAACTTTCAAACTTACAAAATAATATCTTGGATGTGTTGAACACTAGACACATTTATACTCTGATTAAATTGAATATTAAACTACTATTTAATGCCAGACGTCCTTGTCTTCTAAATAATCGTTGATTTTATAATAAGCTTTTTTGAAGTATATTCGGAGTAAAATTAATAAAGTATAATCCGTTTATTACAATAATTCGATTTATGTTGCGTAGCAGAGTCCTTGTTAATCTGTGGGTTAATCAACTTTGCGAATGTACATCGAATTGTCCTAGTATTAAATCATGAATTGTACTTCTATAAAATATGCCCCTGGTTTCCGCCTACGCGTCCAGAGCCTTGATTCTGCTCATGCATTGTGGTACAATTCGGACTCGGCCACCGTCCGGACTGGAGGCTTGAAATTTTTTTTTTGTTTGTAGGCAAAGGCATCTTTCCTTTAATGATGCTCCGATGATGTCGCAAACACCAAAATGACGGAAAAATATTTAAACTAAACATTAAGAATGAAATGTAAAACTACCGAAATCGGTTTCTTAAAATGGTTAATGCTTAACTTATTACGTGTACCTACTTAACTTTAGTAATAATTTCTTAAATACGAGTATAACCCAAGCTCGCAAGCACGCACGCACCCATATACACACACGCTCGCACCCTCACACACACACGCACACACACACACACACACACACACACACACACACACACACACACACTCACACACACACACACACACACACACACACACACACACACACACATACACACACACTCACATACACACACACACACACACACCCTCTCACACACACACACACACACACACACACACCCTCTCACACACACACACACACACACACACACACACACACACACACGCCGAAATGTATTAAATTTGCTTTATTTTTATTGCTGGCATTTGGGCCATTACTTTATTCGATTTTATGCTTATTTCTATAAAAATGTTTTTAATCCAATTATTGTTTGTATTCGTCTATTCTTTCTATTTATAGTCAAATTTTGTTCATAGTTCAGCGAATTAGGTGCAGCAGAAAACCAGCGCTAGTCGCCTCTGGCTAGCATTTTGCTGAGCTGCAGCCTTTTTCTGTTGTAGCACATTTCGTTCAACATAATTGTATGAGGTACCTTTATTTTTATGTTTTTGGTTTACTACAAATATTGTTTATAAATTGTGTTATGGTGTTACAATCGAAATATTGCTGTAAAACAGAAAATTAACCATCATTTGTCATATGAAGTGACCATAGTACCTACTTTCACTTCCATCGTCGGTTGCTTGGAAGAAATTGCTTTAAGCAATAAGGCCGCCAATTGTACTGTATCTTTTTATGTTTTGTATGTGTTTTCCTGGTACAATAAAGAATATTCTTGTCTTATCTTATCTTATCTTTAGACAATGAGGAAGTAAAACCTCTTTCCAAGATAACAGGGTTGGCAGGAATAAACTAATAAGTGATAAATATTGGTCATTTCGCGTATAGGGTAGGTATGTCATTCAGCAGATTGGTTATTTTACTAATAAAATATTGGTCATTTCGCGTATAGGGTAGGTATGTCATTCAGCAGATTGGTTATTTTACTAATAAAATATTGGTCATTTCGTGTATTAGTCATTAAGCGTATTGGTCAAAATGCGTAATCGTCAATATGCGTGTTTCAAATAAAAAATTTGGTCATTATGCGTCGGGAGCGTTCAAAATAAATTATAAAAAACATATATTATTATATCAAAAATAAGTATTATGGCCAATTGGCTGCCTTATTACGAAAATAATAGAGTCCAAAAATCCATAATAACAATTCCTACTCTACAATTCTAACCTATGCGGCTTCAAAGGCGTAGAGCTTAAAAGGATTTAATAAATAACGTTCACAGTATCGATTTCCAGTTACCAACGGGCTATTGGAATACGGACTTCGTGATGCCTTTCAATACGTCCATCAGTCATTTACCGGGGGCTATATTTAAAATCGAATGAATGTAACTGAATATTGTTTTCAATCATTGATAAAAGTTGTCTGACGCAAAGGCAGTTTGAATATACAGATATTCATAATTTAATACAAAAAATTGGAACATCAACATGATTGAGAGACAGACATTTTTTGCAAATTTGATCTGTAATAGTAGATTGTTAACCAAGGGCTGTATGACATCAATTGCATACGAGGTTTTTGGCGCCCGAGCGCAGCCAGGGCGCTAATTAGCCCGAGTATGCAATTGATGCTTACACCCGAGGTAAACACTCTGCTTTACATATCGATTGTGAGGTAAGTAAAAAAACAAGAAAGCAGGTTTCTATGAACATTTATTAAAGAGAAACATGTGTATTTAATTAAAATTAATAGTAAAATTAGAAAATCTTTCAAATCCACGTCATGTTTTGTCATCATTGTAGCTTTTAGCATGGAATAAAAGCACCATAAACTGGAAGATGGTAGCTTCTTAGATAATTTATTAAAATATGATATAAAAACACTTTCAGAAAGAGATTTAAATTTTTTTCTGACCGCCACTTCATAAATTCGTCGTATGTCTTTACATATCTTTCTTTCGACTTCGGCGGTAATAGATGTTCTAAAACTGTTTTTGCTTCTTCTTTTATAAAATCGGGGGTTAGACCCATGTCTTCGTCACTTGACATTTTTCAAAACTTTTGAGAAAGAACTCCAAAACACGAAAAAAAAATACTTTCGCGCCTAGCTACTCGACTGACTTTTTTACTCTTCACGATTTTATGGCACGCAAGCGCGTCAAATCGTGCTGGCCAGTTTGATTTTTAACTGCGAAACAAAAAGTTCGATATTTAAAATAAAATCTTCATAAATTCTAATATAAATTGTCTCGATTCCGATTCGAGTAAATAATCGATACCGAGAAAAAAAATATTAACTTTTAAAAAATATTCTTCTTGCAGTATGAGTATGACAGTTCTTTTTTCAAATTCCAAATCCTATGCTGTAATGTTAACATTATATGGTATGTTTTGAAACCTATGCTGTAATGATATCCATACACCCCGGCATTCAGGGAAGTAAGTGACTACTTACAGAGCAAGAGATATGTAAAATAAGATAAAGACCCCTGGTTTCTCGTTTCTCGTACGCGAACAGTCTGTTAGCTTTTAGAATATACCTCGGCTACTATCGGATAGAATCGGATATATTCGTGTAATAGAAATATCGGAACTAATATGACACTTAACTTTACATAAATTTTCAAAATAGTGAACAAAAGTTTTGTACAGAGCAGGAAGTAGTATTTATTACACTCGTATGCTTTCGGCGAAAACCGAAGCCTTCTCTAGAGCTCGAGGTCTATTCTAAAAGCTAACAGACTGTAATATCGTGTTAACAGCAATGTCAGTTGTACTTTTTGTATACACCTTTGCCATCGAACATACGACCATATTATGCTTATAAACATTATGTTATGTATTTGAAATAGCTTTACAGTTTAGAGTTGCGTGGCTGGAGCGCGTTTTCTTCAGTGCTAGACAGAGGTGTTTCAGGAAACAAATCGAAGGTTCAAAACAAGGTTGAGCCGAAGACGGTTGTACTTCACACACAAACATACACACGAACGACAGTGTATCGATCGCCACAAAAACTCTATCCGCTCTATCTGGTTTCTGAATTGACAATACGGTATTTGACACATTCAACAATAAATTATTTGAGATGCTTGATTAAAACAAAAACTACAAAATGATTCGGAAAATGTATTTCTTTTAATCATTTACTAGTTATTACAATTTTTAAACAGGTGAAACATAAAAAGAGTGCTCTGAAATGTGACGTCACAAGCTAGTATTTTAATACAAAATTCCGTTTTAAAAGTAACTCATTTGACATCCTGTCAAATACCCAATTGGGGGCCGGTTTTTTACGGACTAAAACCCGCTTGCACTACCGACTAAAATCCATTTAACCCCGAGTTAAACAGAATTTTGACAGTTACGCCATATTTTATCTGTCAAAATTCTGTTTAACTCGGGGTTAAATGGATTTTAGTCGGTGGTGCCAGCAGTCCTTAAAAAAAAAATTCGATTTGATTTTTTTTTTTGGAGACCACTATCGGCAAGCGCAGCGTAGAACGACGGTATTTTTGGAAATCCATAGAGGAGGCCTATGTCCAGCATTGTGGCTGTATGATGATGAGTACTTAAGTCCTTCACGATATTTTTTCAGAAATTTGACGAGACAACACTACAGTTAAGTATGTATTATAGTTAATAGCGAAATTCTCAGTTCAGAAACTAGGCCTGTGTCTCGTCATTTTGAGAAATCTAGGAAAACGATACTTCCAGTCTTATTTAAAAAGAAATCGATTCCATTAAATCACTTAAAGGTTGGGGTTTAATCAGTCCGTCCGTCCGTCTGTCATCAGGCTGTATCTCAGGAGCCGTGATAGTTAAACAGTTGAAATTTTCACAGATGATGTATTTCTGTTGCCAGTATAACAACAAATACAAAAAACAGAATAAAATAAATATTTAAGGGCGCTCCCACACAACAAGTGTTATGTTTTTGAGCTAAATGTTTGAGACGAGCGACCGACGACGCGAGCTCCGTCTCTGCTCACCATGAATAAGTTCTGCGAATCGGAGCGAAACCTGGTCGGTCTCGTCCGATAAAAAAACGCCCGTAAGTTGATCCGGACTAAAAGTTTAAAATAAGTAATGTTTTTGCTCGATATT
Organism: Yponomeuta plumbellus; assembly: GCA_947310845.1. Lineage (NCBI taxonomy): Eukaryota > Metazoa > Arthropoda > Insecta > Lepidoptera > Yponomeutidae > Yponomeuta > Yponomeuta plumbellus. Next base: position 4,816,065 of record OX371203.1, read on the forward strand.
GGTAACGGCGACAGGTAGACGCTTGAAATATTCACAGATTATTGAGTTTATTTAATTAAAATAAAATAAATATTTAAAGAGGGCTCCCATACAACAAACGTGATTATTTTCCAATTTTATAATGGTACGGAACTCTTCGTGAACTGGTCTGACTCGCACTTGGCCGGTTATTTGTGTGCGTCCTGCCCCTACGAGGGCTGCTACTTATGTATGCGGAACAGAAAAAATAAACAAATGTATATGGCTAAATATGCTTTTATTGTTTTTCAAAGTATTCTCCACTATGATCGATGCACTTTAGCATTCGATGAAACCAATTTGTAAAACACTTTTTCCACTCTGATTGAGGTATCTCCAAAACGTGCTGTTTGAACGCATCTACGGCATCTTCACGGGTCGAAAATCGTTGACCACGTAATTTATTCTTTACATTTGGGAATAAATAAAAATCATTGGGAGCCAAATCAGTGCTGTACGGTGGATGACCCATTAATTCTATTTTTTGACCATCCAAAAATGTAGTTGTTTCCTGAGATGTATGACAGCTGGCATTGTCATGGTGAAGTATGATTCTGCAAACAAATGGTCGTGTACCACTCCGAATTAACCGCTCTGCGATTCTCCAGTGTTATTGTGGCCACATGGCCATTAATACCAAAAAAGCAGGCCACCATTTGCTTTACAGTGCTTTTGCACGAGCAACTTTCGTAGGGTTCGGCTCATTTTGAAACACCCAAACTGTTGATTGTAGTTTAGTTTCGGGATCGTACGCGTAGATCCAGGATTCGTCACCTGTGTAGATATTATAAACAGATTTTGAGTCGCCTCCGTTAATTTTTTTTAAGGTTTTCTTGCACCATTCGACGCGAGCATCTTTTTGATCCTGAGTTAAGTTGTGCGGGATCCAACGCGAACAAATTTTTTTTACAGACAAATGTTCATGTAATATCCTATGAATGCTCGTCATACATATGCCCAGAATAGCCTCTATCTCGCGATACGTAACATGGCGGTCTTGCATTATTAGTTTTCGCACAGCTTCAATATTTTGTGGCACAACCACCGATTTTGGGCGACCTTCTTTAACTTCGTCCGTGAGCTTACTGCGCCCGCGATTAAACTCACTAAACCAGTGATACACAGTCGTTTTTGATGGAGCTTCACCACCAAAAGTCGAAGTTAATTGATCTACGCACTGTTGTTGCGTTAAACCACGTCGAAAATCGTAATAAATCATAGCACGAATATTTTCACGAGTGAGTTCCATTTTTTCAGCGATATGACATTTTAAACCCAACAAAAGCAAAACACTAACGTATATAAGAGAAAAATATTAGCGGCCAGTATTTAAAAATGAACGAATTTGACCATGGAGGTCAGACATTGCGTTTAAAATTATTGGAATCCCAGATTCCGCATACATAAGTAGCAGCCTATGTATACTACGCCCACTAAATCCAGACCGATTGACACTTTGACAATTGGGTCTAACTGTCAAATTCCAGGCTTTGACAGTTAGACATACCAGGAAATTGAATTAAACAGGCACAACGACGCCTTAGGCGGACCTGCTCCAACCAAATAGGGGATGTATTAGCAAAGGGCAAGATAAAAAGTACCCGAAACCCAACGTCTTGCGTGCATGCAACGACTAATGAATGTCGATGAAGCGAAAGCGATTTGTCAGGATTGTGGCAGGTGGTAGTCAGCTAGGCAGAGGGCTAGGCAGACCGTTACATACATAAGCTCACGCTTGTGCATATTTAAGTTGTAGATATATTATAGGTACCTAGGTACTACTGCAAAGAAACAAAAATCTATGATAGTAGCAATGACATAGATCTCTCCTAGTTTATTACGTGTCAAAGAGATTGTAAACATTTAGTCCATATCAACTTACAATGTGTTGTGCTTACGAAAGTTTTAGTTAAAAAAAAGTGTCAAACAGACATGATGTGCAAGCAGAGAGAATTTTATCTCTTGTAGATATACTTCAGTGACGTTGATGTATCTTCGAGCACAAAAGTTCTGAGCGAGTTTTTTGGCAACCGAATGGAATGGCGCTCATTTTATCTCGCGAAGAAGCTATTTTGATATTAAGCCTTCGGATTTGGCCATAATAAAAGGAGATGCATTAATGTTTTAAGTTGGAAATGTTGGCAGTAGTGCAGTTTCCTTCAGATAATTGACAAAAATAAGAACACGATCGCAAACACCTCGTAAGAGTGGCCTCGCAGTACATAATTGACGACCTCTGTGGCGCAGTGGTTAGCGCATCTGGCTACATGTGCGAGGTCCCGGGTTCGAATCCCGGCTGGGAAAAAAACCCAGTTCTTGGATGTTTACATGTTTGTGACGTCGCTGTTTCTGGTTCCCACGACACTGGGTATCCTAGTGTGGGGCCAGAAGCAATGTATGTCCCCACAGAGGGGCACGGGTCTCTTCCCTGAGGAAGGTATAGGCCATACTCCACCACGGGGGCCAAGTCCGGATTGGTGGAGGATGTATGTGCCTGTATGTAAATATTATAAAAGAAAAAAAATGTTGATTAGAGTTTGTAGTTTATAACAACTATAGATTAGTATCTAACTTTTAATCCTTTTGTTCCATTTTTCATAAAAAAATATATGATCTACAGTTTCTCTGCTGTGGATTGGCGCTGTTTGTTAGATAGCGCTTACAATTTATGTGGAATAAAAAATCCATTACTGAAAGCTCCAGCATTGGCAGATCACGTAATGCGCGAATTTAACAAAATTAAATAAACCGTGATATTTCGTAAGATAAAAAATCGGGGATACAAAAACGAATGTATTATCAAAATTAATTAAGGTTATTGAGGTTCACACCAGCCACAAGTCTCACAAGCCTCCACCAATCCGGACTTGGCCCCCGTGGTGGAGTATGGCCTATAGCTTCCTCAGAGAAGAGAGCCGAGCCCCTCGCCTCGGTGGAGACATAATGGGTTGATGATGATTGAGGTGTCTTAAGAATCACCTACATTTTAACAGTAGCCCAGCGGTGTAGGCTTGCTTGTGGATCGTAGCAAGTGGCAGGTCTCTGCCTATCTCTCTCCTGCACCTTCTTACAATCCTGCTTACACGTTCGAGCGATTCCCCGTGAAAGTCATTATCATCATCATCATTATCAGCTCACCGTTGCCCACTGCTGGGTGATCGGCATCCGCCCTGCGTTAAGTCCTTCGTTGACTAGGCTTTGCAATGGTGAAATGATAAATTAATGTGTTTGAAATGGGAGGACCTTAGCAGAAAGGAACTAGCGGAGCACGCGACTTCGATCGCGTGTATTTGTGCCGAATTTCATCAAATCTCAGCATCTGCTTAATGCGTGACGAGTATACAGTTTCATATTTGTATTGTCAGTGAGATAGCGGCGCCTGCAAGTTCATTCGCAAATAATTCTGGTAAAAACGATAGTAAGTTGAAAGGATATGGTCCATATTAACCAATTCCATCCAACCATGTGAAAGCACAAACATCTGCCTCAATGTACATTTTAACCTCGTAAGGCCCAATATACAAAAAAAAGTATGAAAACAATTTATTGTTATTTTCAAGGTCGGGCCTTACGAGGATAAACATAATCATTTACATACCCCATGGCCCCACACTAGGATCGCCTGTGACGTGGGAACCAGAAACAGCGGACTCGCCATTCGCATCCACGGTACCTACCTTCCACCGGCCCAACGACATCGTCCGACCATCGCGCCGCAGGTCTGCCCACTGACCGTCGTTCTGTTCTCGGCCACCACTCTGTGGTTGCCTTGGTCCACCTGCCGTCTTCCTACCCAGGTGTCCCGCCCATTCCTATTTAACATAACATAACATTTACATAGGCACATATCTACATTGCTTCTGGGCTCTTTCAGTCTCAAGACTATTTCGCCAATGTCATCGACCCGTGTCCGGCGACAGATGACGATATTGGGTACTCGATCTACGAGTCCATACCCGTGAGGGTATGTGCGTTTCATTATTCAGTTCGAATCGAACACGGTGAAGTGCGTGACTGCCTTCACTCGCCCGGATCTAACGTGCTGCCCGTGCGTGCCAGTTTCACGGACATAGCCGACGTAGTTACCTACAGTCGACAGCAGGTTAACCGTTACATTTTTGTTGGAAAGTCAACCTTACTTTATCTGATTGCCAATCTCTTTGCCAAGCGAAATAGATCTTCGACGCTGGCAACTCCGGTACCTTATCTCAAGTTTAACGATTTAACCAAACAGTGGCTAATTATGAGCACAAAAATAAGGGATTTAAAATGTCAAATTCTATACCAATTTGACTGTTAGACGACTGAATCACTTGGGAATTGGTGCGATTAATATAGGGGCAGTTCTAACTGCACAACCTTTACGCGCACTTTACTCGGTTATGTTACGAGTTTAAAGGTTGTAAAATAAAATGTAAAGGTTGATATGCTGTGATGATAATGACTGTTGGGTTGTAGACTAGCCAATGTTATGTTTTTGAACTTTGTAACAGTTTTTTTTACAACTTATGTCAAATATTGAATCAATAAGTCTAAAACAATCAGTCTGTATTTGCATACCTATGATACAATCATAATCCAATCTGAACTGTGAGAGTTTTCCCAGCAAATACCTCCAATAAAGTGACAGGGGTGCAATAACCTTGTAATCCCTTCAGTCTGCGGGAATATTACCACCGCCCCTTTCACGGAGTTCAGTGCACTTTCAATAAAACATTTTCAGTTCAAACACTCAACAAAATGTACCTATTCAATATCATTTCGGTAGGTACCCATATAAAGTGCTGGCGTGAAATAACAAACGAACAGCCACTTAATTGTTTGAAGTTTTAAAGGCGTAGTTACGAGCTTCCTTGTTTTCAGCGTCTTGCTTCACCTTATGTTTGTTTTATCAAAGTAACAAAAAAAATCTTATAGTATGTAGGTACCCACATTTTACTTAATTTTAAGAATTATTAGCGAACCGCCACGGCACGCTATCTTATATAATACCTACCTACTAACATAATATACAGCTAATATAACTATTGTCAAGGAGAATCTTGCTATTGTTTCTCAAGTAAGTGGATCGATGTATTGTTATTGAGAAATCGTCACCAACCCATTATGCCCCCATCGAGGGGCACGGCACGGGTCTCTTTCCTGAGGAAGGTATAGGCCATCTATAGGTCAGTTAAGCAACGCTGGCACGTTCAACACATTTACACGTTGCGCTTGTGTAGTGTCTGTGAATAGCGCGCGGCGTGACGTGTACTGCATGCGCATCATGAAAAGTCTGCCCGTCTCTCTTGCGCGCGGTCTAGCTAATCGCTACAATCAAAAAACTATGATTAAGCACGATTTGGGTTTCCTGAGCGCCAATCAATTCAGTTGACCAACAGATCAAATCAGTTAACATATGAAACGTCAAAGGACATGTCAAACTGTATTCGAGTTTCCTGGGGAATGATTAGGCACTAATCACCGTTCAAAATCAATTTTGAAGTGTCACTTTCGGGACCACCTAGTTATGGTGACGCACGGCTGCTAGAACTAGACGCTTAAGGAGGAGGATGAACCCTATGGAATAGTTTGATAAAGAGTAGTTTCGAACTTGGTTCCGGGTCCCGAAAGCAGTGATTGTGAACCAATTACTATACAATCAGGCGTAATGCCATCAGCGTTGTGGAGCAAATTCTGCTTACAATTAACATATGAGCAACTGGAGCCTTCCAGATAACTGTGGCGGACAATGTACACTTTGCATTGCCGTCTTGTGGATCCTTATTCGGAATTGATCAGAAGCATTCTGCAATGATCAGAAGCATTTTTCACGTTCTGTGAAGTTTTTGCCCCGGGTTGCTTTGCAATTCATTTTAGATTAGACCGACTCAATAATAACTTTTGAACAGAAAAACTTTTCATTTCGGCGCGAGCCAAAACTTCAACTTCAACTGATATTAGTCCTGTCATTAAAATGTCTTGTTTTTCTTTTTAAACTGTAAACTAGCATGCTAGTCATCAATGTGCTCTGTGCTAGTCGTGCTAGAAAAGTGTGTTTGACAGTTCCTATGGTTAAGTTAAAATGATCGACTGATTAGTAAATTTTTGGCTAATCTGCCCTCGGGAAACCCGATTTGATTTGATTGCTTGGTCAAATTAAATGCTTTGTCAATAAATCACAACTTTGAACAGCGCCCAAGAAACCGGCTGCTAGTCAAAGAACTCAAAGATGTTGGAGAAAAAAGATATGAATCAGATTTTGATTATGGTTCAGCATTAATAAATGTTTATAAGTTTATGTGGTGCATCTTTGTTATCCCTGTTTTTGGTGGAGTGGAAATGTTGGTTTTGATGTAGTTAATGTTTTCGTTTTGCTTATATTTATTTATATTTGGACAAAATTCATTGGAGACTCCAAACTAATTAAACAAATAATAAACTTAAGCAAAAGTATCAAGATGGTTTATGGCATATAGATGCAGGGTTATCAACTAAAAGATTTTTAAATTTCCCGCCAAAGGCTTGTGCCAGGACTCACTTGTCGCACTCTATGACGTCAACAGCCAAATGTTTGTCCTTTCGGAGTTATATTGTATTGAAAAAAAACCTAACATTTTCAATTAAAAAAAAATAACATGTATACATCACACATGGCTATTGGGCTGGAGGTCCAAAACTGCATTTCTTTGACAGCCATTCGTTTTTTTTCTTCCGAAAACAGCTCATTACTCAGTAGATGGCATTTTTAAGAGAGGTTTTTTTTTTCTAATGGGAATTGCCAGTTTATTCTGTGGTCTTTCCACTTTTCTTTTGGCTCTTGCATTTGATTGTGATTGGACTTCAAACAACTGCTACTGGTGCTAAAATCATGGAAAAAACGTTGAAGAAAAAGAAGAAGAATAGGAGAACAGAACATTCGCGTAACCACAATAGAAAGCGAATGATGTTGCTCAGTTGATCACAGATTCCTTCCAGTTGATAAAATTACAGAACAGTAATAAAGTTTTTATCTGTGGCAAGCAATTAGAAAAAAAGGTAGAGTAATGAGCGTTTTCCCTTCTCTTTTTTTTTTATTAGTTCCTTGAGATACACTAGATGGCGCCATTCAATTCTTCATACGAATTTGTGATTCATTGCAATCAATGTCAAAGTCAGTCCACAGATCACTAAACAAGAGAAGGAACCAGGGTTGCTATTCGGACGAGGTTTCTCGTAATAAAAATAAAAATTCAAACCCACAATCCACAGCAGTCTCCAAAATATCCAAAATCGCACTTATCACCAAATGACCACAGCATTTTTGTTTTTCCTTAATCAACCATCACAAATTCCACAGAACCATAGTATTATTTTTTGCTTTGACGTTTATTGTTACGGTACGGCAGCGCCACCTAGGGATTCTTTTAGAACTAAATTTGACATAAGGAAAAACGCTCATTCATCCAGTAACTGACCACTGAGCGTCCGTTACCCTTTGTTACATAATTAAATTATAATTAAATTGTTGAGGATTTCTGGGATAATTATTTTCTGTTTTGGTAAAGATTTTCTTAGGTGAAATTATTTTTGTTCATGTGAAAATTTATTGAAATTTAAAACTATTTTGTGACCATTGATTCCACCTTGTTTTTAATACTTTTCGCTCGAATTTGGTAATAATATATTATAACAAGTAACCCATATATTTGTATTTATTTATCTACAACGCACCTATCTTACTAAAACCTAACTCTAATCTACACTTAAACTAGAGTCGCATTTTGAATCAAAATCATATATTTTTAAACATCCTGTACAGTGAAATTGCATAAGTGTGAGTACTGTGAACGTGCCAGCTTTAGATAACAGACCTATACTCCAACACGGGGGCGTAGCCGGGACTGGTGGAGGCTTTTGGGAAATAATTTTCTTAAATCACAAGGAAGGCAACAAATTGGTAGCTATATTGGCATGCTTAGCGTAGCCGGTTGTCAGTGATACTGATACACTATATTTGGTCGCCTTCTGCGACCTTCACGAGCATTGCATCTCCGTACAGTCAACAGCACATCATGGTATACACCCATGCACTCTACTCCGTTGCATTACGGGCGACTTTGCAACTAAAATGTGAAGATTGACGTGCTTTCGACTGTACCCCCGAGCATAATACGGTTGGTTATTCAGACTCTTTCACGGTGACAGCAATTCGCCTTTGGAATAGCTTGATCCGACAGGCCCCAACAGTTGAAATATTCAAAAGTAAGGTTTTTAAACACTTTCTTAAATAATTAAGTATGATATTTTTAACTTATTATAAGTAGAATTCACATGTACACACCACATTATCATTATAAAAATTGTAGGTTATACCTACGTATTTATTTATTACTATGTACCTATATGTATAACATTTCCCCTTTTTTATTATTATTTAGTTATTTGTTTATATACCTAGGACTAAGTAAATAGTTTATTAAATTTAATATTAGTTGCACTACCTGTACATGTTCATTACTTAGGTTAGTTGGAAAATAATGCTGAGTAGCATTAAGCTCGTCTATGTGCAAAACTTTTGTTTTAATGCAATAAAGAATTTAATAATAATAATATATTAATGCGGGTCATTGAATTTCAATATGCGAATGTTAGCCACGCTTATAAACAAGTATCTATCAAGATATAAGCAACATATGGCGCGTTCACTCCATGGATGGATCACCGTCTATGACTAACGCTAGTGGCATTTTTCCGAGCGGTTCCGTGCTTCGCAAGGCACGTTAAGCAGTTGGTGCCGGCTGCCGTCGATAGATGACAGTCGTTAAGCCAAGTCAGAGGCCTTAGAGCGCCTTGAAAACTTCTGATAGAAAGACCAGCCACTAGTCTTACAAGCCTCCACCAATCTGGACTTGGCCCCCATGGTGGAGTTTGGCATATAACTTCCTTAGGGAAGAGACCCGTGCCCCTTGGTGCCAGTCTGACATTACGTAGTATTTTTATGGGACAACATTGGAAATTGAACTAGCCTACTTAGGCTTAAAATGTCCAAATGAACCGACAACTATTTCGGTAACGTCTTACTGTGAAATTCCATTGGTAACCATTGCTATCGCAGACGTCAGGATTCCGACTTATACGGAGGATTTCTTGTATAAGAATCGTACCGAATTTCGCAGGCCAAAGTTAAGCTTTTCAGCGTTCAAAACTTTGAACGCGTCTTACTTAAAATGGGTATTACTTAAAATAGTATTTTCAAAGCTATTACCTCTTAAAATATAGTAGAATGGCAAAATTATATTAAAAAAATATGTAGTGGTTATAAAAAAAATTAGTAATGGTTAAATTTTTTTTTTTTTTTTTTTTGTTTTTATTTGACTTGAAGAGCGAGCTTTAGAAAAAGATAAAGGCTGGGTTCCGCTTGACTCTTAATGTAGTAGTTTCGCCTACTATATATTTCTTTAGAAATATAGTATTTGAACCCCTAATATAGTAGGATACTATATTATGTAGTAGGGTTGGCAACCCTAGTGAACCTGAATCCAATGAGGGCTATCATATGTATTTGACGCTGAGTGACACTTGGTCAGTTACAATATCTTGGTTGATGATAAATGCTACTGTCGCGTCTGCTACCGAAAAGGAAATAATTAAAGGATGCGATCAACTGAATTGAATATGACGGGCTACAAAGTTTAATAAGTAGGTATTTGACTTTGTCTGACAAAGCAATAATGAATCATGTCATGATTGATTAATAACACAACACAACGCTTGCCACATCAGGATGTGGTTCTTAGAACGTGAAGTGCAGGATTGCTAAAAACCCCAGAACAATCATCAACAGCCCATCATGTCCCCACCGAGGGGCACGGGTCTCTTCCTTAGGGAAGGTATAGGTCATACTCCACCTCGGGGGCCCAGTCTGTATTGGTGGAGGCTTGTAAGACTAGTGACTGGTCTTACTATCAGAAGTTTTCAAGCCGCTCTAAGGCCTCTGACTTGGCTTAACCACAGAATACATAATAGTGCCTTCTATCGACGGCAGCCGGCACCAACTGCTTAACGTGCCTTGCGAAGCACGGAACCGCTCGGAAAAATGCCACTAGCGTTAGTCATAGACGGTCATCCATGGACTGAACGCGCCGTATGTTGCTTAACCTTAGTGATCGTTTAAGATCATTCAGGCAGCCCAGGCTACGAGCGAAATAGATCTAATGAATAAAACTCAAAAATACCGAAATTAGTTTCTTAAAATGGTCAATATTTTCAAAATCTATATAAATAAAATTCAAAGTCCTGACTGACTGATTCATTCACTCATCAACGCCCAGCCCAAGCCGTTGGACCTAGGAAGCTGAAATTTTGCACAGATGGTCTGTATATAATGTAGGCAAGGAATAAGACCGGATTATTTTAAATTCAACCCCTAAACGGGCGAAAAGGGTTGCCAAAATTTGTATGGGAGGTGTAAAGAATGTTGTCTAATTTTCTAGAAACTTAAAATAAATACTCTTCAATACAATTGAATTAACACGTGTTTCGCCGTTTTTCTAAATTTAACCCGCTAAGAGAGTGAACGGGGTTGCAAAATTTTGAACTAAAGTCCACGCGGACGGAGTCGCGGGCGAAAGCTAGTAATGAATAAAACTCAAAAACACCAAAATTAGTTTCTTAAAATGGTCAATATTTTCAAAATAAATTGTAAAAAACTTGTATCAAAAATAAGTAGTAGCATAGATAATACCTCCACCAATCCGGACTTGGCCCCCGTGATGGAGTGTGGCCTATACCTTCCTCAGGGAAGAGACCCGTGCCACTTGGTGGGGACATAATGGGTTGATGATGATAGATAATATGCCGTATCCATCGTTATTTTTTCGTGAGCTGTTCCCTGCTCGAGTTAATCCGTGGCTGGGTTCGACCAACCGAGAGCAGACGGTCTGTGCCCGGGCCACGACAGTGTCAATGCCCGGCCGTGCACCGGCGGCGGCGGAAATGCACAGCGCGGGTTTGCTCACTGTGGTTTCCTTCAAGCTGGTGGTAAACAGCGATCTGCCTAATTACGCGCATTAGGGACCTTTATTATTTTCGTTATTTTTGGTACGTCACTACAAAAAAATACGGTTGACATAACGTTGTGACAGCGTAGTAAGGATTTTACGCACGAACATTAAACATTGATTTCTTCTTATTCAACATTTAAATCACTGTGCAAAATATAACATTGATTGTAAGTTTCCAAAATTATATAGTTTCAATGACAATAGGCTAGTTTCCCAAAAAAATGTCTTTTAGATTATTCAAAAATAAGGGACACGTATTTTTTTATTTGTAAATTAGACCAAAAATGACAAAGATATAGCCCATTAAAGTTACGTGTGACGTCACGCCGTGCTGCATTTTGTAGCACTGAGTGACGTCACACGTAACTTCAATGGGCTATATCTTTGTTATTTTTTGTTTAATCGAAAAAAGAAAAAATACGTATCCAATATTTTTTTATAATCTAAAATACGGACTAAATAGAATTAAATTATTTTGACCCTGGAAACTACCCTATTATTGGCTAGTAGGATAAATAGGACATAAAAATATTTTATTCGAAAATTTAACGCCACTTTAAGGTTACGTCGTCCGTTCTAACATGACCTGTAAGGATCTATTCTGTGCAAATCGATCTAAACTGAACGCAGCCCTAGCGAAATCGGGCTAGTGACTAGTCACCATGGACGTTTGACGATATTTGTCGTTTGGTGACTGTAGTCACCATGGACGTTTGAGTGGTGATTTCGATAGCAATTAGTATGGAATTTACGTTTAGACGAACGGAATTATTATAATTTAGTGGGTGTAATATAGGAGCTGAAGTACAATTCCCTGGAGGAGTTTGAAACTCTTAACATTTTGAATTGTAAAGGTTTGATTGTTCAGGATTATTATTAGTAAAAATCCGTATTTCGTAATTCACCTAGAAAATGGGTATATGTAGTTGTGATTGAATTATAATAAAAATAAAATAAATAAACTCACGCCCGTTATCCCCTAGGGGGTAGGCAGAGGCACCAATCACTAGAACTGGGCCCACGTTTTGCCGAGTTTATTAGGTCCCAACGTGACAAGTGGCAAGCCTATCGCCGCCATCCGGGCACAATTCATCAACGAATGGTGTTGCTGTACAAACAAACAAATGTACGTAACTAAAATTCATTGGTACACGCGGGATTCCAATCACCCTAATGACCAGACCCTCATGATCGAGAAACAAGGGTAAACCCCACTACGCCACCACCGCGTTTTGCCGCGTGGTTGAATTATAAATAGTTGTTAGTAATTTTTTTTTATGTTTAAAAGGTGTGTAGTCTGAAAACAATAATAACTGTAGTTTTTATTATAATTATGTTGTGTATCTACTTTGCCTGGTAATGGAGTGTACCATATTGTAATTACTCTTATGTTAAAAAAGACTTTTTAAAAGTCAAATCAATCAAAATCTTTATTGTAAAAAAAAACTAAATCGGCAGGCTTAACATAAACATAAACATTTACATACAGTACATAATAAAATACAAAAATTAAAGTATGTACATATAAATATTTTGTGTTTTGCGCTTTTTCCGGTGTGCAATAAAGAATAAATCTTATCTTACATTCATTCAAGTTCAATCATGAGTAATAATTTTTAAGTCAAAACTTTGTTAATTCAGCTAAAACTGTTTTGGAAAAAATAAATGTGGAGTTTCTTTGTAAGCTCTTCTCCACATAATTGTGAAACTAGCAATTTGACGTCCATAAACTAAAAAGGCAAAAAATCACTATGAACATGATTGTAAGACTATACATACATTGCAAATTGGTTCTGTAAAAACGTTAAGTTTTTTTTTCTTGGAGCTATCAGTCCCACGTAGTGATTTTTCGCTCTTAAACATGTGAGATAATTGTTAGTATAACGAACTCATTGTGACGTCATAGTTTTAGCCAGATTTGTACAGTCGACAGCACGTCAATCTACACATTTTAGTTGCAAAGTCGCCCGTAATGCAACGGAGTAGAGTGCATGGGTGTATACCATGATGTGCTGTCGACTGTACCTACGCAGCATTTTTCTACCTGGTGACTAGAATTACTTTTCGAAGAAAAGTATTAATCGCAGAGGAAAAAAATCATTATTATTTCCTTTTATGCTTCGACACGGCCTCTCCGATGAGATCAATCATTTTTTGGTGCAAATTGCAGATATTTATATCAAAGAAAGTGTATTCACTCAGACCACAGGCCTGCTCTCTAGTAGCGGACAAAGGACGAGTGGAATTCGTGGTAAAAGGAAAAGTCAACGCTTTTTCTCGAAAGCAAAGAAGTGAACAAGCATAAATCAAATATGTACCTAAGCCTTAAAAGTTGTCTGGAAGAGATCACTTTTAGTGATAAGGCCGCCGTCTGTACACTTAGATTAAGAAATACCTGTGTAATCTCCTTTTTAATGTACAATAAGTGTTCTCTATCTATCTATCTAACCACTACTACACTGTACTACCTAACTGTGCACTGTGAATTTTATTAAACAGTTATAGAGTATTAAAAGATCTCTTTGCTAAAAGTGCCTTTTCTACCGGAGGACTTGTGAGAATTTTTTCTCTCAGTCTGATTCATTTATTCGACCTATATGCTACTATGTTGTCCAAAAAGGGTAATGCATTTGAACCTCCTATTTACGAGCGCTTACACACACTTATCTGCTCTTTATTTTACGAGTATAATCAACCTTCTGCGGGCTTAACGACTGCGAGAAAAAACGGGACTACAGTTTACACGGTCGTAAAAACCTCGCGAATTCAGATTCTGGGAGTAGCTACAGTCAATAAGAAAGCTCTGATAAGACGACCTCTGTGGCGCAGCGGTTAGCGCATCTACTTACTACATGAGAGGTCCCAGGTTCGAACCCCGCCTGGGAACAAAAAAGAACCCCAGGTCTTGGATGTTTACATGTTTGCTTTGTCGCTGTTTCGGTTCCCACGACACAGGGTATCCTAGTGTGGGCCCAGAAGCAATGTATGTGTCTGTATGTAAATGTTATGTTTAAAAAAAACTAATAGTCTTATTAACTTTATTACGGATACACTTCCAAAGAGTCCGACCAGGTTCGATCTTACTACAGACAAGTGAACTGCCTCTTGAGGATTGTTTTAAGAATTTGTTTATATAAATAAGACCTATGTACTTTTAACCCATATTACATTCAGTTAGGCTCATATAACATCAGCCTGTATTTAGGTAAGATAGACCTCAAATTTCCGAGTAATTCCCGGTTTTTCGTACACGTACCTGCATAAGTTAATTTTCTTTTAACAGAAGTCCACCTAAAACCTGGGACCTGTTTCATAAAACTATATGATGCCAAAGAAAGAGACCGAATCGGTCCGGCCGGACTCGCAAATAAACAGGTTCTCATTAATATTATAAAAAGAACCGAGTGAAATTGGCTGCAAGCCGTGATCCCAAGTCCACTCGGCCGATGACCCAAATGAGCTGGTGCAAAGCAATTTACTACGCATTAAGGTCTCGACAGACTGCGTTTAACTGCGCCCCGACTGCAAAATTGCAGATCAAATGCAGTCGGTACAACTGCAATAGAACTTTAAATTGGTTCGATCCCCGGCTGGGGAGAAAAAAAAACTCCAGGTCCTGGGTGTTTACATGTTTGTGACGTCGTTGTTTCTGGTTTCCACGACACAGGGTATCCTAGTGTGGGGCCAGAAGTAATGTATGTGCCTGTATGCAAATGTTTATGTTTATGTTTTCCGGGTCCATTTATGTACTCGACGATAATACCTCCACCAATCCGGACTTGGCCCCCGTGATGGAGTGTGGCCTATACCTTCCTCAGGGAAGAGACCCGTGCCACTTGGTGGGGACATAATGGGTTGATGATGATAGATAATATGCCGTATCCATCGTTATTTTTTCGTGAGCTGTTCCCTGCTCGAGTTAATCCGTGGCTGGGTTCGACCAACCGAGAGCAGACGGTCTGTGCCCGGGCCACGACAGTGTCAATGCCCGGCCGTGCACCGGCGGCGGCGGAAATGCACAGCGCGGGTTTGCTCACTGTGGTTTCCTTCAAGCTGGTGGTAAACAGCGATCTGCCTAATTACGCGCATTAGGGACCTTTATTATTTTCGTTATTTTTGGTACGTCACTACAAAAAAATACGGTTGACATAACGTTGTGACAGCGTAGTAAGGATTTTACGCACGAACATTAAACATTGATTTCTTCTTATTCAACATTTAAATCACTGTGCAAAATATAACATTGATTGTAAGTTTCCAAAATGATATAGTTTCAATGACAATAGGCTAGTTTCCCAAAAAAATGTCTTTTAGATTATTCAAAAATAAGGGACACGTATTTTTTTATTTGTAAATTAGACCAAAAATGACAAAGATATAGCCCATTAAAGTTACGTGTGACGTCACGCCGTGCTGCATTTTGTAGCACTGAGTGACGTCACACGTAACTTCAATGGGCTATATCTTTGTTATTTTTTGTTTAATCGAAAAAAGAAAAAATACGTATCCAATATTTTTTTATAATCTAAAATACGGACTAAATAGAATTAAATTATTTTGACCCTGGAAACTACCCTATTATTGGCTAGTAGGATAAATAGGACATAAAAATATTTTATTCGAAAATTTAACGCCACTTTAAGGTTACGTCGTCCGTTCTAACATGACCTGTAAGGATCTATTCTGTGCAAATCGATCTAAACTGAACGCAGCCCTAGCGAAATCGGGCTAGTGACTAGTCACCATGGACGTTTGACGATATTTGTCGTTTGGTGACTGTAGTCACCATGGACGTTTGAGTGGTGATTTCGATAGCAATTAGTATGGAATTTACGTTTAGACGAACGGAATTATTATAATTTAGTGGGTGTAATATAGGAGCTGAAGTACAATTCCCTGGAGGAGTTTGAAACTCTTAACATTTTGAATTGTAAATGTTTGATTGTTCAGGATTATTATTAGTAAAAATCCGTATTCGTAATTCACCTAGAAAATGGGTATATGTAGTTGTGATTGAATTATAATAAAAATAAAATAAATAAACTCACGCCCGTTATCCCCTAGGGGGTAGGCAGAGGCACCAATCACTAGAACTGGGCCCACGTTTTGCCGAGTTTATTAGGTCCCAACGTGACAAGTGGCAAGCCTATCGCCGCCATCCGGGCACAATTCATCAACGAATGGTGTTGCTGTACAAACAAACAAATGTACGTAACTAAAATTCATTGGTACACGCGGGATTCCAATCACCCTAATGACCAGACCCTCATGATCGAGAAACAAGGGTAAACCCCACTACGCCACCACCGCGTTTTGCCGCGTGGTTGAATTATAAATAGTTGTTAGTAATTTTTTTTTATGTTTAAAAGGTGTGTAGTCTGAAAACAATAATAACTGTAGTTTTTATTATAATTATGTTGTGTATCTACTTTGCCTGGTAATGGAGTGTACCATATTGTAATTACTCTTATGTTAAAAAAGACTTTTTAAAAGTCAAATCAATCAAAATCTTTATTGTAAAAAAAAACTAAATCGGCAGGCTTAACATAAACATAAACATTTACATACAGTACATAATAAAATACAAAAATTAAAGTATGTACATATAAATATTTTGTGTTTTGCGCTTTTTCCGGTGTGCAATAAAGAATAAATCTTATCTTACATTCATTCAAGTTCAATCATGAGTAATAATTTTTAAGTCAAAACTTTGTTAATTCAGCTAAAACTGTTTTGGAAAAAATAAATGTGGAGTTTCTTTGTAAGCTCTTCTCCACATAATTGTGAAACTAGCAATTTGACGTCCATAAACTAAAAAGGCAAAAAATCACTATGAACATGATTGTAAGACTATACATACATTGCAAATTGGTTCTGTAAAAACGTTAAGTTTTTTTTTCTTGGAGCTATCAGTCCCACGTAGTGATTTTTCGCTCTTAAACATGTGAGATAATTGTTAGTATAACGAACTCATTGTGACGTCATAGTTTTAGCCAGATTTGTACAGTCGACAGCACGTCAATCTACACATTTTAGTTGCAAAGTCGCCCGTAATGCAACGGAGTAGAGTGCATGGGTGTATACCATGATTTGCTGTCGACTGTACCTACGCAGCATTTTTCTACCTGGTGACTAGAATTACTTTTCGAAGAAAAGTATTAATCGCAGAGGAAAAAAATCATTATTATTTCCTTTTATGCTTCGACACGGCCTCTCCGATGAGATCAATCATTTTTTGGTGCAAATTGCAGATATTTATATCAAAGAAAGTGTATTCACTCAGACCACAGGCCTGCTCTCTAGTAGCGGACAAAGGACGAGTGGAATTCGTGGTAAAAGGAAAAGTCAACGCTTTTTCTCGAAAGCAAAGAAGTGAACAAGCATAAATCAAATATGTACCTAAGCCTTAAAAGTTGTCTGGAAGAGATCACTTTTAGTGATAAGGCCGCCGTCTGTACACTTAGATTAAGAAATACCTGTGTAATCTCCTTTTTAATGTACAATAAGTGTTCTCTATCTATCTATCTAACCACTACTACACTGTACTACCTAACTGTGCACTGTGAATTTTATTAAACAGTTATAGAGTATTAAAAGATCTCTTTGCTAAAAGTGCCTTTTCTACCGGAGGACTTGTGAGAATTTTTTCTCTCAGTCTGATTCATTTATTCGACCTTTATGCTACTATGTTGTCCAAAAAGGGTAATGCATTTGAACCTCCTATTTACGAGCGCTTACACACACTTATCTGCTCTTTATTTTACGAGTATAATCAACCTTCTGCGGGCTTAACGACTGCGAGAAAAAACGGGACTACAGTTTACACGGTCGTAAAAACCTCGCGAATTCAGATTCTGGGAGTAGCTACAGTCAATAAGAAAGCTCTGATAAGACGACCTCTGTGGCGCAGCGGTTAGCGCATCTACTTACTACATGAGAGGTCCCAGGTTCGAACCCCGCCTGGGAACAAAAAAGAACCCCAGGTCTTGGATGTTTACATGTTTGCTTTGTCGCTGTTTCGGTTCCCACGACACAGGGTATCCTAGTGTGGGCCCAGAAGCAATGTATGTGTCTGTATGTAAATGTTATGTTTAAAAAAAACTAATAGTCTTATTAACTTTATTACGGATACACTTCCAAAGAGTCCGACCAGGTTCGATCTTACTACAGACAAGTGAACTGCCTCTTGAGGATTGTTTTAAGAATTTGTTTATATAAATAAGACCTATGTACTTTTAACCCATATTACATTCAGTTAGGCTCATATAACATCAGCCTGTATTTAGGTAAGATAGACCTCAAATTTCCGAGTAATTCCCGGTTTTTCGTACACGTACCTGCATAAGTTAATTTTCTTTTAACAGAAGTCCACCTAAAACCTGGGACCTGTTTCATAAAACTATATGATGCCAAAGAAAGAGACCGAATCGGTCCGGCCGGACTCGCAAATAAACAGGTTCTCATTAATATTATAAAAAGAACCGAGTGAAATTGGCTGCAAGCCGTGATCCCAAGTCCACTCGGCCGATGACCCAAATGAGCTGGTGCAAAGCAATTTACTACGCATTAAGGTCTCGACAGACTGCGTTTAACTGCGCCCCGACTGCAAAATTGCAGATCAAATGCAGTCGGTACAACTGCAATAGAACTTTAAATTGGTTCGATCCCCGGCTGGGGAGAAAAAAAAACTCCAGGTCCTGGGTGTTTACATGTTTGTGACGTCGTTGTTTCTGGTTTCCACGACACAGGGTATCCTAGTGTGGGGCCAGAAGTAATGTATGTGCCTGTATGCAAATGTTTATGTTTATGTTTTCCGGGTCCATTTATGTACTTGACGTTTCCCTCTATTTCCACCTGTTCTGTTGAGTAGTTCTGTCGGCAAAACTACTGGGTTTTTTTTACCATTAGTTTTGTGATTTATAATACTATGCTTTACACACTGCTTCAATCTCAGATACCTATTTCAAACTGTTCTGTTACGTAGTTCTGTCGGCAGAACTACTGGGATCGTCGGAAGAATCCGACCAGGTTTCGCTCTGATTCGCAGAACTTAAGTAAACAATTAAAAATGAAACAAACAATTTATAATGTGTAGTGCTTACGAAAATTTTAGTGCAATAAAACTGCCGACCAACCGAAGAGGGTTCGTCATTGTCAGTTCTATTGCAGTCGTGCCAACTGCAAAATTCAAACTGCATTTGAACTGCAGTTTAGCAGCGGGAGTAGAGTTGAAATGCAGTTCGACTGTCTAGAGCCTTATCCTTGGGAACTTACAATAGACCAGCGACTTCTGGACGCAATGATATAGACTAAAATAATTCATAGATACCAATTTTTGAGCTGATATATACAGGGTGGTCCAAATATCATGGATCAAATGAAATGGGGAGTTAGCCAAGGTCATCAGAAGATGAGGGTTACCAATAAGGTCCTATACAGGGTGGTAAAATTCTCAACGGTTTTGAACTTATGATTGATTTTCGGTTTTTTTCAAGAAAAGAGTTCCTACTACTTATTAAGAGCAATAAAAAAAAAAGTACTTACTTTTGGTGGTTGTTTTTTTTTTAGAGTGACGGTCCATGATGAGAATGTAACAAAAAAAATTCATCGTCCCTGTCTTTATGGATCATGAGAAATTAATTATTTTTTTACGGATCTCGTATCATAATTGTTTGATCCAACATTTTCGTCATTGATTTAAAAAAAAAAGTGTACTGCGTAAACCTGCCCCAGTAGTAGAAAAACTGGACCATTTCATGAGGATTGTAAAAAGATACAACTCAAAGCCCTATCTCTCCTGAGTCTTTTATTATTGACCTTTATTCTCAGCAAAGTTGCATTTTTTTAAATCAACTTTTGGTTCTAACTAATTTGAGTTACAAAGCACTGTTCTAGGACATAAAAATAAGTCAAAAATGGATTTAAAAATTAAGTTCTAACAACGGACAGGTCGTTACGATCTTTTTTCGTAGCTCTTGTCCCGTCGGTGTCACTTTTCTTGTGGTACCACCAGTTAATAAAATAACACTAAACAAAAGCTTTGTTTGTATTCTGAGAATTTACCGGTTGGACATGGGGTCCCAGGAACAAAGAGAGGTTTACTACCTGCGCTAGCTACCTGCTAGTGACCCTTTACACGCCTCCAGCAACTTTTACTTAGTGTTCTGCTTGCTGTTCGCTACTTAATACGGTTATTCGGTTGTCACTTTTTGCGCTGCTCTTTTTTTATCGCTTCGAACTTTGCATTCTCCCTAGACTCTGTTTTGGATTTTCACCTACAAACTTGGCATTTCGTACTGGACTCTGTTTTGGATTTTCACCTACGAACTTGGCATTTCTTACTGGACTCAGTTGTGTATTAGTGAATTTGGACAATTAAAAATGGCTTACTCAGCCCGTGACTATGCTAACATGCATTTTGTGTACGGTTTTTGTGACGGAAACGCTCGTGAAGCAGCAAGAGAATATCGGCGACGTTTTCTGAATCGTGATCGCTATCCCGACTACAGAGTATTCCAGCGTGTACACAACGCTTACGTGGAGGGCCATATTCCTGGAAGTAGCGCGACGAGAACCGGGCTCCCTATGGTACATGATTTGGAAATGGAAGATCAAATTCTTCAAGAAATATCGAATGACCCGTCGACGAGTCAACGGCGAATTTCAAGAACATTAGGTGTCCCGAAAACGACTGTGCAACGCGTTTTAAAACGGAACATGATGCATCCGTATCATGTCCAGCGCGTGCAAGCACTGCTGCCGGCTGATTACGAAAAAAGACAACTTTTTTGCACAGAGATGCTCCGGCGCAACAGAGAAGATCCCGGTGGTCGGACGAAAGTATGTTTCAACGCACTGGTGTTTTTAATATTCACAACCTGCACCACTACGAGTATGTGAATCCTCACATTATTCGACGAGACCACTTCCAACACAAATTCGGAGTCAACATGTGGGCCGGGATCGTCGAAGGACAGTTAATAGGACCACCCGAGCTGCCTGCAAGAGTGAATGGTCAAATTTATTTGTCATTCTTACAAGAGGAACTCGACCCATTATTAGAAGACGTTCATTTCATTTAGGTGACGTGAGGAGTCACCTAAATGAAGTATTTCCAAATCGCTGGATCGGTCGCGGTGGAACTATTCAATGGCCACCGCGCTCACCCGATTTAAACCCCATAGATTTTTTTCTTTGGGGTTACTTCAAGGAAGTGGTATACGAAAAGGATTGCAACACGGAGCAGGAGCTTCGACGACGAATATCAGCGGCCACCCACCAGGTGAAAAATAATCACCGGGCCTTTAGATTGTTAAAAATAATTTTTATTAGATGTCGACTCTGCCTCCGAATGAGAGGTAGAAATTTTGAACATCTATGAAAAAGTTTATTTTTTTATTTTTGATTAAACTGTCTATTCTAATTATCAGATTTAATTTTTTTACCCTTTTGCGACTTATTTTTATGTCCTAGAACAGTACTTTGTAACTCAAATTAGTTAGGACCAAAAGTTGATTTAATAAAATGCAACTTTGCTGAGAATAAAGGTCAATAATAAAAGACTCAGGAGAGACAAGGCTTTGAGTTGTATCTTTTTACAATCCTCATGAAATGGTCCAGTTTTTCTACTACTGGGGCAGGTTTCCGCAGTACACCTTTTTTTTTAAATCAATTACGAAAACGTTGGATCAAACAATTATGATACGAGATCCGTAAAAAATTAATTAATTTCTCATGATCCATAAAGACAGAGACGATGAATTTTTTTTCGTTACATTCTCATCATGGACCGTCACTCTCAAAAAAAAAACAACCACCAAAAGTAAGTACTTTTTTTTTATTGCTCTTAATAAGTAGTAGGAACTCTTTTCTTGAAAAAAACCGAAAATAAATAATAAGTTCAAAACCGTTGAGAATTTTACCACCCTGTATAGGACTTTATTGGTAGAAGATGACCTTGGCTAACTCCCCATTTCATTTGACCCATGATATTTGGACCACCCTGTATAGCCTCTGGGAGTGTAATCCCATGTTTGAGAAAAACTATGCATTTATTTACAGGACTCGTCCCACCGGGAAGGCGTTTGGCTTGCGCCAACCACACTTAACATTCGAAACGAATGCGGCTAATAAAAAAATACAATAAAAAAACAAAAATCCTGACTGCTAAAAAGTATTACGCGGGTGGCCTAGATGAGTCAGTTGAATTTTCAACCACATCATTTCACACATTTCAACACCTTCGATTTCCTGTAGGCAGGTGAGTTAATTTGGTATTTTTTGGGTCGTTTTAGTCTTGGTGTTACCGTGAATAAAATATAACATTACATAACTGTCTTATTTATAAAGTAAATATTCTTAAAACACTTCTCAGGGACCATTTAAATAGTAAGTGGTAAAGGAAAAAAAACGTAAGCAAGTTTTTTAAACCTTCCTCGGAGAAGTTTTTTAGGGGAGTCGCGATTTTATAAAATTAAATAAGACCGTACGGCCGTAGGTGATTATTGATACAACAAAAAACACTTTAGAGAACACTTTATTGTACATAAGAAAGAATTTTACACAGGTATTTCTTAATCTAAGAGTAAAGACAAACGGCAGCCTTATCACTAAAAGTGATCTCTAATTGTAATTAGTTACCTACCATAGAGCGACCCTGTAGTGTATTCTAGACAAACAAAATTCTAACTATAACAACTGTCGTCCAGCTTTGTCTTATGTGACGTCACACTATCGTGGTAATATCTTTCAATGACATCTCATTTGTCAAAATCATGGCATTTGCGTAGTCATGCAGAAACACACATACAAGACCCTCCTTCGCCAAAAAACCTGCCCCTCCTTTCCTTTCTCAGTCGGGTAAAACAGGGCCATAATTCGGCCATTGCCACCAAGCCGAGTGTTATAAAGTCTAATGAAATTTCGATCAACTCAATTGATTTCACGTTGTTTCGAAACGTTTCGAGAGAATTCAATTCTCCTTTCGCCCGCCAAAGTGGCAAATTAAATTTAGGGAACGAATTTATCACCCCGTCATTTTCCTCTTTCTATTGTTTTCAGCAGTTAGGCAAACTCGATTGGTATTTTCAATTACCTAACACCTATACGTACACAATATTTAAGGGAGGGTAACCCGGGCGAAAGTTCCAGGGCCTCCACAAACGGGGGGGGCCCCACAATAGAGACATCGGTGAAAAAATATTTCAAATAAAAAAAAAATGTGTTTCTTAAATACTAAGTGAGTCTACTTGGTTTCAAAATAAATTATTTGTTGAAAAACTAGATTGAAAAAAATTGTTCCTTTTATTTGGAAAATAATTTGGGGCGAGGGGGCCTCCGCTTCTTTGTTGCCCCGAGGCCTCTGGACCTCTAAATCCGGCCCTGTTATACAGGACTATTTATAAAATGCTCTATCACTGAAATATGTAGCTTTTAGCGTCTAATTTACGAAATTACAAACTGTAACATTAAAAACATTACAGAAGTAAAAACAGAGAAATAATTTGATTGAGACCTTTAAATTATTGAATTTAGGGATTGTAGAAATACAGTTTGGAGCCGGTCGGTCGGAGCATCGACTCCGAAATATATTTTTACAATCATCATCAACATTATGTCCCCACCGAGGGGCACGGGTCGGGTCTCCTCCTTGGAAAGGTTTAGACCATACTCCACCACGGGGGCTTAGTCCAGATTGGTGTAGGCTCGTAAGACTAGTGACTGGTCTTACTGTCAGATGTTTTCAAGCCGCCATATGGCCTCTGACCCCTCAGGCCTGGAACACCTTTTCTTTCACAGCTAAGTAAGTTATTCACAGAGTAATATTAGAAATTTATCACAGTTTTCAAAGAATAGAACATGCTGTAAACTTTTAGTCCTGATCTACTTACGGGTGTTGTTATATCGGAAGAGCCCACACAATGTGTTGTGCTTACGAAAGTTTTAGTTCAAAAATAGAACATGCTCATCCAACTTTACTGTGATCTATATCATCTTCAAAATTCGATTCAAGGTGTAGTTGCAAGACTTACCCTCGTAAGGCCCAATATACTAAAAAAAGTATGAAAACAATTATTTTCAAGGTCGGGCCTTACGAGGTTAAGGGGCCAAACGGAATGAGCCGTAGTAGCTTACATCAGACTCGGCCGGTGGGTTCTCCGGGCTTGAAGGGTTTCAGGGCTCAGCCCCACTCAGGGACATAGGACATTAAGACAAGCCCTTTTTGTGAAGTCGGTTAAAAAGGACAAATTGTTGTATGCTCTGTAATTCTGTCAGCCAATATTCGTGTCAGGGCAGCGACCACATTAGTCCCCGCCTAGATACAGTATAATGTTATTAAAGGATTGTTCCCTGCTTGTCACGCTACCAGTTCGTCACACCCTTCATCACATTAAGAAATACACGGTGGTTCTCAAAACAATAGTTTTAGATATCGCACATGACAATCCAAAGGGTATTATCTCGAAAAAAAAACTTTTTTACGTCCTATACGAATTCGCGTAAATTTTCAAGACACCCATATCTCTAGGACAGTTTAAGGCCAAGAGATGGCGCTATACGACTGTCTTGCCAGATTGTGGAGAAAATTTACGCGAATTCGTATAGAATGTAAAAAAAAAGTTTTTTTTTCGAGATAATACCCTTCGGATTGTCATGTGCGATATGTGGAACAAACTTCCTGACTCTATCTTTAGTAGAGACTCAGTGAACTGTTATAAAAATAGACTGGATGATTATAATATAAACCAAAAACAATCAAGTGGAGTGATAAGACATACACGCATCAGCTCTAAGCTGCTGTGTATCAAATAATAATAATAACAATATTTGCGGGTTCATATAGTTTTATAAAATTCGCGCTTATAATACAAATACAGTAATTAGAACATTATTTCATCATCATCATCGGCCTACGCTTGTCCACTGCTAATCATAGGCCACTCCTATTGCACGCCACTGAGCACAGTCCTCGGCTACTCTCATCCAGCTCTTGCCAGTCGCCATGCGAAGATCATCGCTCCAACGAGTCTGAGGACGTCCTACACCCCAAGTAACAAAGTTCTCCTGTAGTGCACAGTTTACAGGCTTACATCACTAGTACCTCTCTCTTAGTGGTTCCAGGTTTTACCACCAAGCTTATAACAGGTTACACGGAGTTCGTTTGGGCTAATAGTACACCTGTTCTTATAAATTGACTTATAGTCGAGTATAGAACGAAATTACAGGCGCAGTAAAGGCTAAGATCGCCTATAAAAGTGTCGCAAAGGTGTAAATACACTTGAGAAAACTTGCTCTAGTAAGTTACACTTATAATCGCCTACAAGAAGTAATTATAAATCCGCAATAAGTGTGATACGCCAGTAATAGTAATTTATAGAACTTAATGCACTTAGAACCATTTGCACTTGTTACTTGACCTTATAGGTGTGTAAAAGTCAATTTTATGTGCCAATTATAAGTGAATTAGTTCTACAGTGGTTTCTTGTAAGAGTAGTGTACTTAGTATTATTGTGTACTCTCGAATGCTGTTATAGTCTTAATTTCTTTATAAAGGTTTCTTGTAAAACTATGAATGTTCAAAGATATCTTCGTGAAGTCCATTTTAAGAAGACAATTGCTTTTAATATTTATCGCATTTTCACGGCCATATTTGTAGTAGTTGGTGAGGGTTCTGTAAAAAACTAGGTTTTACCCACAACACGTGATTTAGACTCTAACGATGACGAGGAATATATTTGTGAAGACTCTGATTCTGTGCAAGAAGATGAAAGTGACTGCTTTTCAACATACGAGGAAAATATTACACTGCGTGGTACCCTTAATAAATGGGCTGTAGAATACAACATTTTACATGAGGCATTATTAAAAATGTTAAATAAAAAGTTGAAAAATATCCTCCCTAATGACACACGAACTCTTCTGCAGACAAATAAAGCAAATGTGGATATTATTTGTTCAGTTCCAGGGGAATATTAGCGTAATGGCCTGAAAAAATGTTTTAAAAATAATTATGAAGAGCTCACCTGATGAAATTTCTTTAAAAATAAACATTGATGGCCTCCTAGTGTTCAAAAGTTCTAAATAAAAAGTAAGTTTATCGTAGGTAGGCACCTTTGGCGACGGCTTCGTAGACAAAATGATGAAAATCTTAGATGACAATGTTTGCTTTTTTCATCAGGTATCTACGCTGGTGATGGAAAGCCTCAAGATTTTGACACTTTTTTGGGACCTTTTGTAACAGAAATGCAGCAACTTCAAGAGGGACTTAAAGTAACAGACAAATCACAAAGAGAAAAAATAATACAGGCCAAATTACGAGCATTCATTTGCGATTCACTTGCAAAAGCTATGATAAAAGGTTTTTATTTCACTAATAAGTATTAAAACATATAGTAAAGTCAGCTAATTAACTAATTCAGCTAATTAAAAACAAGTTAATTCTTTCAGGTGTCTCGTACGAACGAAGAGTTTTTGCTGTCGCTTTTTTCGTTACTGCTCTAACTTTTGGAGCCGACATCCTTTGATTGCTTTCGCTGCGGTTTTGGTCAAAAAAAGGTCTTCGCCCAGAAATATGACCATGATAGTTTGAGCAGTCACAACTAAAACATAAAAAAATATTTCAATTCAATTCAAATATTTTTATTCATAATCCAAATAGAACATTTACTTTATGAACGTCAATGTTGTCAATGTTGTTAGTTTCACAACAACATTGACTCGACAATAAACTCTTAGCTATTAAAATTAATCATAAGACATGTATCATCATCATCATAACATCCTATGACGGTCCACTTCTCCCAAGAACCCTAATTCGCCACAATATGGCGCGACAATGCTGTTACGTCTAATATTATTTTTAAACACAACTTAGTAAATACGCCGTGTTCAGAAGGCGAACAAAAATTGAGATTTAAAACACAATATACTTTACCGAAAATACCTACGCGTTTGCCATCCAAACATGTATACACGTATAATATTACGTGCGAAGTAAATGCGAAATACATTAATACATTTCATATAAAATAGATGAACTTAAGTTTTGTTTATTTTTTCTCCACAACTGCACGACACAACGCAACACAATTCACAAATGTTTGAAGTAGCTAGTAATAGAAGCGCGGAGTACGTTACAGGCCTACCTGCTACTATTAAATGCTCATAGTGAGCTTCGCGGGAGCAAATGGTTCTCCGGAGTCTAACTATAAGTGTATTATGGGCTTAAGTCATGGTGTTGGGTTCTATTAGATGCTCATGGTTGGCTTCGCGGGAGCAGATAGTTCTACGTAGTCCAACTATAAGTGTATTATTGGTCTAAGTGGTTCTCGCCAAGTCTACTATGAGTGTTTTATTAGCAAAAGTACGCCTATAAAATGGGCCCTTTTCCGTAGTTATAACCGTTTACTAGCCTGTTATAGACCTGGCTCCGGAACCACTACAAGACCACATTTTGTTACTTGGGCTACGTTTACCGATCCGCGGTCTCCACTCGAGAACTCGTCTACCCCATCGTTTATCAGTTCTTCGGGTGATATGGCCGGCCCTTATTTACATTAGACATTTTTTACCACATAATAATTAACATAAAAAAAATATTAAGACAGTCCCAAAAACTTAGACTTTTGCATATCTACATAATGAGATGATTTAAACAGAGCGTCCAGAGGCTCCTTCACTCATACTAGATGGGTGAAGGGACACTCAGATGCTGCAGTGTCTGGGACATTGTTTTCAAAGACAATAGTAATGCAATAATTGAAAAGTATAGATATGGAATTTTCTGTATAGAGTTTGCAATAACATCCTTCCTCTTATGCGAAGAGAGCTCATTTTGTCGTTCGAAATATAACAAAAATGGCATAGGTTAAAAAGAGTTGTTCTTGGCTGATCAAATTGTCAACACAAAATTGTTTCTAATTAAAATAATTACGCTCTAAAGCCATATTAAAACCCTACTGTGGTAAGTTTGAGTTTCAATAAAAGCAAGAGCGCATAGTAAACTTAGACATGCCATATAAACATAGCAACTAGACAGAAGTGTGACAAACTGCAAATTGTGTCAAGGCGGGTACAGGCCTTATTAAATACCCACGCTTGACTTGGGCCAAGCCAACCTTGGGGTTGCACGGACCTAGCAAATGTTGGCGACATTTAATTCGCAATATACCTTCCTCAGGGAAGAGACCCGTGCCCCTCGGTGGGGACATGATGGGTTGATGATGATGCCTAGAATCATATGAGAAAATATTCTAGACATGGTGCGAATTCTCATCTCGAGAAACACAAAAGGCTGTTAGTTAGTTGCAGAATAAAATAAGAGGGATTGTTATACATGAAATGTATTTTTTTTATTTGAAATTAAAATCAAATATATTTATTCACAATAAAAACAGAATGTTTACTTTATGAACGTTAACGTTATTCGTTTCATAATTAGTAAATTATATGGAAAAGATGCTAACAGAGAAACGTGATTTTTCCTACATTAACCTCTTAAGACCCGGGGTACACATACTCGTATGTGCATCATAACAATGGTTTTCAATTGTTAGTCTCAAGGTCAGGAGGTTAAAATATTGCATAAACTCCGGAGTGACAGGTCTATGGACCCTCTGTAACTCTGTGTACAGGCAGTCAGTCGAGAATCTTGCAGAACCTTCATAATTATAACTTTCACGTGTGGAAATTAACATCATTAGATTCATTAGTAAGAGTCCCAAGGGTTTCACATCGTTCTTACTAAGTAGATACTATTTATAGTGATACAGAAGGTACTGTAATTTGATGACAAAAAAAAACTGGCAAGAGCGAGTCGGACTCGCCCTGCAAGGGTTCCGTAGACGCAGTTTTTTCCAAACTTTTCTCGAACTTTTATTGTTATGATTTAATTACAAATCGCCGTAATCGTAAAAAGGAACAATAAAGTGTCTTCAATCTATGTGAATGCATGATTGTTAAAACCCACCTCAGACCAAAGCAAAAGTTTGGTCTGAGGTGGGTTTTAACAATCATGCATTCATGTATCTTCTGATCAAAACGTGGCTGCTGCCATCTACTGAGTGCGTATACTGAGTTTTGTCATTCACTTTCGATAGCGAGAGCGTTTGCGATTTGCATAGGAGTGACAAAGCGCGCCATCTAGTTGTCTCTTTGTCACTCCTATGCAAATCGCCAACGCTCTCACTATCGAGAGTGAATGAAAAAACTCAGTATACGCACTCAGTTTCCGGCAAAACAAAACCCTCGAGGACACTAAAACCGGGCATTTCTTTTGACAGTGACAAGGGCCCGTTACGTAGGCGGTTAGGGACAAACTTTTCCCATTATGATGCTCGAAAATAATACCCCAAATATAAATATGGACGGAAAATCAGGTAGGTACTCAAACATTTAGAAGGTTCACGGCGAGTTATTTTATCATCAACCTCATCAACCCATCATGTCCCCACCGAGGGGCACGGGTGGGTCTCTTCACTGAGGAAGGTATAGGCCATACTCCACCACGGGGGCCAAGTCCGGATTGGTGGAGGCTTGTGGCTGGTCTTACCGTCAGAAGTTTTCAAGCCGCCCTAAGGCCTCTGACTTGGCTTAACGACTGCCATCTATCGACGACAGCCGGCACCAACTGCTTAACGTGCCTTGCGAAGCACGGAATCGCTCGAAAAAATGCCACTAGCGTTAGTCATAGACGGTGACCCATTCATAGACTGGACGCGCTGTATGTTGCTTAACCTTAGTGATCGTTTAAGATCACTCAGGCAGCCCAGACTACGAGCGAATTAGATTTCCAAATCGGTAATATTATTAATGAGTAATTGTATATCGTTATAATGAAGTATCATCAGTAACTATTGCCAATATTTAGTTACCATTCGAATATTCAATTCAATTCGTGTCCCTCCTTACCTACAATTATTATTACCTACCTATTGGCTGTAGGTTGTTCATTGTTGCCTACCGTAATTCAAATACAGCAATACTTCCGAAAGGCTGCCAATAAGTAAACCTTGTGACCAAGGAAATATGAAAGATCATGTCCATTGTAAGCCAAATATGAGTGAACCTTTTGTAATCGGTTTAGTGTTTTGTATGGAAATTCCTCGGATATAAAAGCGGAGTAAACATCAAAATGATTTATGCCATTTCACTGCCAGATCCTTTGGCAATTCGCCTGTACAAATTGTTGTTTGTTTTGTTCTTGTTTCAGAGACTAATTCCCGACTCGATCTTAAACACGATCTTACACCAGTATAACTATTATGGGAATAAATTTACTCATTCCATTTACTATTGGATAATTTCGTTTACATTTTTCCAGCTTACTTGTCGAGTTTAATGTATTGTTACTCTTCGGTTCAACTTTAAATGATGAATAAATGAATTAAAATGAATGTGAATACCGGCAAAAATTAATATGACATTCTTTTTTATAACATCATTTGAAATACAGCAACAACACAATTTTGTCGGACAATGGTGAAATTTCAAGTGTTGTCTCGTAAGTTCACAGATTAACATTTTGTTTGGTCGTGCGTGGCGTTGCACCTGAATAGGGAATGGATGAAAATATCAGAAGTGCTTGATATTTTTTTTGGTGATAGGAATAACCTTCCTTAACGCGGGAAAAAAGTTTAAATTTTTTTGGCCCCGTAGTTAATTTTTAAATATACTTAATATTTTTCCATTCGTCGTTCTGGGCTTAGTACGGCATATCAGACATATTCCTTAGCCACTACGTATGAAAAAAAAATCCACCTTGAAAAGCTGTCAATGTCACCACAGATTTTTTTTAATACGTAGCGGACCAAGGAATATGTCTGTTAAGCCGTACTGAGCCCAGAACTACGAATGGAAAATTATTAAGATTATTTAAAAATTAACTACGAAGCCAAAAAACTTGAAACTTTTTTCTCGCGTTGAGGAAGGTTATTCCTATCACCGAAAAAAATATCAAGCACTTCTGATATTTTCATCCATTCCCTATTCCTTCCATTTAGAAGTTTTCTATCATCCATATCGCACCTACTTGAAATTATTCACTGATCTTAAATATTATTAAACAAAATCGCTCGTAGCCTGGGCTGCCTGAGGATCTTAAACGATCACTAAGGTTAAGCAACATACGGCGCGTTCAGTCCATGGATTCAGTCCACCGTCTATGACTACAGGTCAGTTAACTAAAGCTGGCACGTTCACAGTACTCACACTTATGCAATTTCACTATACAGTATGTTTAAAAATAAATGATTTTGATTCAAAATGCGACTCTAGTTTAAGTGTAGACTAGAGTTAGGTTTTAGTAAGATGGGTGCGTTGTAGATAAATAAATACAAATATGTGTGTTAATTGTTATAATATATTTTTAGCAAATTCGAGCGAAAAGTATTAAAAACAAGGGGGAATCAATAGTCACAAAATAGTTTTAATTTTCAATAAATTTTCACATGAACAAAAATAATTTCACCTAAGAAAATCTTTACCAAAACAGAAAATAATTATCCCAGAAATCCTCAACAATTTAATTATAATTTAATTATGTAACAAAGGGTCACGGACGCTCAGTGTACAGTTAATGGATGAAAAAATTGCCCTACCTTTTTTTCTTATTGCTATCACAAATAAAAACTTTATTACTGTTCTGTGATTTCATCGACTGGAAGGAATCTGTGAGCAACTGAGCAACATCATTCGGTTTCTATTGTGGTTACGCGAATGTTCTGTTCTCCTATTATTCTTCTTCTTCTTCAACGTTTTTTCCATTATTTTAGCACCAGTAGCAGTTGTCCGAATTCCAATCACAATCAAATGCAAGAGCCAAAAGAAAAGAGGAAAGACCACAGAATAAACTGGCAATTCCCATTAGAAAAACAAAAACCCTCTCTTAAAAATTCCATCTACTGACTATGAGTCGTTTTCAGAAGAAAAAAAAAACGAATGGCTGTCAAAGGAATGCAGTTTTGGACCTCAGCCCAATAGCAATGTGTGATAAATCATCGAATAGGTCTCAGCGAGCTGAATAAAAGTTACTATGACTGTCGTCGTCAACCCATTATGTCCCCACCGAGGGGCACGGGTCTCTTCCCTGAGGAAGGTATAGGCCATACTCCACCACGGGGGCCAAGTCCGGATTGGTGGAGGCTGTACTATGACTGTACTATTATGTATTCTGTGTTATGACGTCAACAGCCAAATGTTTGTCCTTTCGGAGTTATGTATATTGTATTGAAAAAAAAAAATTAAAATAACATTTTCAATACAATATAACTCCGAAAGGACAAACATTTGGCTGTTGGTGTCATAGTAACTTTTGTTCAGCTCGCTGAGACCTATTCGATGATGTATCACACATGGCTATTGGGCTGAGGTCCGAAATTGCATTCCTTTGACAGCCATTCGTTTTTTTTAAGTTCTTCTGAAAACGGCTCATTTGGAACTACGTTTCTTAGCTGTCTGAAAAATCCCTCATTGAAACGCACATACGGTTGAATACCAAAAAGATCACGCTGTATTTATAAACAGTAGCAAAAGTAAAACTATAACTGTCCCCTTCACACTCATAAGCTAGACCGCGTGCAAGAGAGACGGGCAGACTTTTCATGATGCGCATGCAGTACACGTCACGCCGCGCGCTTATTCACAGACACTACACAAGCGCAACGTGTAAATGTGTTGAACGTGCCAGCTTTACTTAACTGACCTGTAACGCTAGTGGCATTTTTCCGAGCGATTCCGTGCTTCGCAAGGCACGTTAAGCAGTTGGTGCCGGCTGCCGTCGATAGATGGCAGTCGTTAAGCCAAGTCAGAGGCCTTAGGGCGTCTTGAAAACTGCTGACAGTAACACCAGCCTCTAGTCTTACAAGCCTCCACCAATCCGGACTTGGTCCCCGTGGTGGAGTATGGCCTGTACCTTCCTCAGGGAAGATAACCGTGCCCCTCGGTGGGGACATAATTGGTTGATCATGAAGTAACATTCTGTCACGTTGTTTTCTGGAAAATTTGACGAGACAGCACTAAAGTAAAATTCTCAATTCTGCAAAGGTAGTATGAGGACGCGAGTCGCGCGACACCGTCAAAAGTCGCGACTTTCCAGTACATTAACTGTCAAATTCTCGCGACTTTTGACGTTGCCGCGCGCGACTCGCGTCCTCATACTACCTTTGCAGGAACTGGCTTAAGTCTCTGGTTGTAGTCAATAAATGGCTATTAAATTACTTAATGCAGTTTTAACCTCTCAGCACCCGCCCCGGTCGTTGACGCTCCCGCCTGCCCAATAACTGAGGTGCTTACGAGCGGGCTATTATGAATTGTGACAACATGACGGATGACACTCTGTCATGCACTGCACATCACGACTCTCTACTGCACTGCCGAGGACATTGCACTGATGACTGATTGGTTTCAATTTTGCTAACGACGACCTCTGTGGCGCAGCCGCTAGCGCATCGCGAGAGGTCCTGGGTTCGAGCCCCGGCTGGGGACAGACAAAAACCGCAAAAATATTTACAAAGATATAGTACAAATGGCATAGGGTACGTCTTAGAGATTTAGTTAAAAATTATTGAGAAAAAAACGAGATATTTTACTGAAGAAAGAGAAAGAAAATGAAAGATAAAAATATGATCTATTGAGATGTCTGACCTAGGGAGAGCAAACGACTCGATAGACGTTATTGCTTTTCTTATTTTAACGATTTTCATCAACGATTTGTGTACGTGTAGAAATGAAATATAATAATATAACATAAATCATAATATACAGGGTGTCCCGAAACTCAACGTCAAGCCGGAACCGGGTGAAAAGGCAAGTCATACTGGTTATCAGAAAAATAAAACAAAAATTGCGTAAAAAAAAATTTATGGGAATTTAAAAAAAAAATTGAAAAATCCTGTTGCCACAAATCTTTACTTTTCCAATTCTTTTTTGTTTTGTATCTCTGCATTATGCTTCTTTAAACTGTTAACAAAATTTCAAAACCAGCTGCTCCAGCTTGGAAGATAAGGAGACTTTAAAAAAAATAAAATATAAAAAATTGCCCATTTTTAATTTTAATTTTCATTATGTTTGTGAATTTTTTTTAATAAATAATAATAAAAAAATATTATTGTACTTAAAATGAAAAAATCGATTTTTTTTATATTTTTCTGATAAGCAGTAGGTATGACTTGCCTTTTCACCCGGAACCCGCTTGAAGTTGAGTTTTGAGACACCCTGTAGAGATCGATCACTCTTAGCGATATGGCCACCGTCTGTAGGTACTCATAGATTAAGAAATACCTGTGCAATCTCCTTTTTTATGCACAGTCGACGACTTTCACATTTTAGTTGCAAAATCGCTCGTAATGCAAAGGAGTAGAGTGCATGGGTGTATAGGCTTATGTGCTGTCGACTGTACAATAACAATAATAATAATAACTTCCACACAACACAAACACTTGACCTGGTCCCAAACTAGGATACGCTGTGCTATGGTAACCAGGCAAGGACATTACAAACATCAGAAAACACCCAGGCTGACTGAGGCCATTCTTACTGTCAGAAGTTTTCAAGTCGCCCTAAGGCCTCTGACTTCTATCGACGGCAGCCGGCACCAACTGCTTAGCGTGCCTTGCGAAGCACGGAACCGCTCGGAAAAATGCCACTAGCGTTAGTCATAGACGGTGACCCATCCATGAACTGAACGCGCCGTATGATCACTCAGACAGCCCAGGCTACGAAGGATGCAGTCAATAAAGTGTTATCTATCTATCATAATAATGTAGGAACAATCGTGAAGAAACCCGCGCCTTTCCCTATAACCGAACCTGCAAATATTGACAGATCAATATCTAGACGTTTCCTACCGAAGTGAAACAAAGAAAACATCTAGTTCGTTCGAAAACAATTTACTTTTCGCGGAAGCGAAATTCAAAAGTGAAAAGTCCCGGTGTTTGCGAACGCTCACTTCAAGAACGCAAATCAAAGCGTGCACTGAACTATTATTAGATCTTTTGTCGACAGATGAACCTGTGATTAATTTAATATCTCCAATCCACAGTGGCCACGAGAAAGCCCTTACCTACCTTCTAGAGAGCCGTATATTGGCTGCATTATTAATAATATTATGTATAAGTTTCTCTATACTGATATGAAGAAACGTCAAGCGGGGTCAAACAAGAGCAGTTTATTAGATAAGATAACATGCCTGTAACAGATTTGTTTTCGCAAATCCAAATCGGGTCCAGAATTTCGGAGAATTTCTCTTTAAAATACAAATATACCAGTGTTGCACCGAAATAGTCTGGAACTTTAGCAAAACTGGGTACACGCAACAGTAGGTACACGCTGGTCCCTGCATACGTGAGTTTATGTATCTATGTATGTAATGTGTGTGTTGGCCTAGGTCTAAATATCTACTCTCATTTTAGACGAACACATCCGGGATAGTCTAAAAAGTTTGCGATTCGTTTTCAGGGATCATTGAAACGTCGGGAGCTGGGGAGTTAAGTTATAGCGTCGCGACGGTCCGCAGACAACAAAGGAAATGCACTGCATTAGGTACCTATGTATCTCGGCACCGGCGCTCTATGTAGCATTTGTGTTAGCACTTATGTGCAGCGGTAGCGTTGACCTTTTCAGATGTTGGGAAAGACTTCCTGGGACCTCTTTCACCGTAATAAAACTACAGTTTTATTCATATTCTTGAGAAACGGAAATGAAAAACGAAATCATGGGTCCGTTACTGACGATGACGATATATTCCCGGTTCCTATAATATACGCCTACCGGCTACGATCCGTTATGATGCTACCTACCCTACAATTTATTGACGGTTCGTAGGAATTGTAACCTACGTAACCTCGATCGTAAGCAAAAACGAAGCGTTTTGTGGATATTGGAACCGGGCATTAAATTAAGCAGTGCCTAATAATGAAACAATCATCGCTGAAGGCTTGTACATCAGCCGTAGACAGAGAATAGAATAGACTGGGCCCGCGCGTATACCTTTGAGATGGAGATAGAAGTAGGTATTTTTTGAGAGTTGCCAGCATAACACATAATTCCCGAAGTATGTTTTGCATATTAACAACTCGCAAACAGAAAATCGGGAAACAAATAACTCAACAGATGCAAACATTTTTATTAAATTATAAACTAACAAGATTCTGCATACATAGCACATTATTGCAAATATCTGCTAAATGCCATTTTTATCAATGTTCTTTAAACAAATTAAGTTTTGTATAAAAGTTTCTTATCCTTTCTCCATCGTTGACTATTTTTTTGGAGCATGATGTATGTCGTGTTTAGATATTTTTTTACATACATTTAATCAAAAGTGGATAGTGGCTGTCAACAAAGGAATGTTCGGCGAAGTGATCTGATATATCTGTAAGGAAATTTAGACAGACATTTTTTCAAGCACTTTTGTAAAAGACTAAGGTGATAATGTTTCTGGCCAATGGTTTTGGATCTGCGGTACATTTAAACTAATTCGCAAATGTATAATGATGGCCCCCTTTATCTTTTTTCATCTACAGGCTTTTGTACGCCATCGAAGATTCCATGTTCCATACAACATTCTGTCGGTAAAGTAGGATCAGCTCTTTAGCTTTAGACATGCAATATCCAATTTCTTTATCAAATTGTTTTTGCGAGGAGAGACATCCACTTGTAAACAAATTGTACTTATGTTTAGCACAACTTAGTCCACCTGTTAATTATTTCACCACATCATGTGTAGGTACATTTATTACTGTGCGTCTGTAACAGTCATGTTATTCTAAATGAAACTTTCTACGCTTATAAGTAAGATATTATAACAGTAGACCGTTTTATTTGTAATGAAATGTCTGTCATAGACGCACAGCAATGTCGCCGTCCGTCGCCAGATACAACGTGGAGGACATCAACATCACCAGATATGGTAGACCTACTGACCGGCGTTGTTGACTCTAGGTATATTCTGATTTTTCAGGCTGTCCATCCTAGGAATATCAGTAGCACTTTTACTAGTACTCGCAACCGCAAGCATTGAAAAATACGTTGATGTAGCCTCATGAAGAGTCTGGAAGGAACACAAAAACTGCGTTTAAAAAAAACAATTTAAATTACTAGAGATCAAGGAGAATTAATTCTCCTTGCTAGAGATTGAATAAATAATAGACCCAGGACTAAGACGTAATTTTAAATGACGCCCTTAGTAATAATGCATTGAGCGGTCAACTCGAATAGATTTGTGAGGTGAACTATGACATAACAATGTACGAATATATTAAATAACTGAAATATTCTACATACCTACTCGTATAACTCATTTTATTTTAGGGAGTCCTCGCTGGCAAGTTCGGTAAAGGAAGCTTCCGTCAGAAAAGTCAAACTCTTTGTTTTTCAAATGGGGCTCGAAATGACGGGAACAAACACGCGTATACTTTGTCGGTTGCCAGTCTAAGTGACCCGTGGCTTCCATATAGCCTGATCAGATCGGTATGTACCTGTAAAATAATTTTGTACAATGTAATCATTATTTGGTACGTTTGGGACCTCGTCAAAACGTGGGCCAAGATCTAGTGGTTGATTCCTCTGCTTACCACCAGGGGATATCAGGCGTGAGTTTTATTTCATATTTAGCCGTCTTTGCCAACGGGATTTTTTATATCATTAGTCTGGTAGCCCTAAAATTAGTATAAACCCTCTAAATTAAAATGGTCGTAGTTAGATTGCGAATCTATCGTACGAGCACCTACATAATTTAGACAGGTAACACCAAAACAATC
Source organism: Yponomeuta plumbellus (assembly GCA_947310845.1). Lineage (NCBI taxonomy): Eukaryota > Metazoa > Arthropoda > Insecta > Lepidoptera > Yponomeutidae > Yponomeuta > Yponomeuta plumbellus. The sequence goes on from OX371203.1 coordinate 4,853,863, forward strand.
AAATTCTCGATTTTGTTTTCACGACTAATTTAGGGGTAATGGTGGACAGTAGATGCATTTTACGTGCGTTTGATTCCTTTGCATAGTCTTCCATAAAAACAGCTCTAAGAGAAGAATTAAGGGCACTTACGAATATAACCTCTAAGTTGGCGTCTTTTCGCTCATAGCGGCTTCCACAGCCTAAAATGCTGTAAATATCCATTGTATCACTTTCGTTCAACTGCACCGAAACATAAAAACTACAATCCTATGGAGAAAAACACGAATAACTGCCGAAAATCAATGTGAAACTAGATAAATCCCAGATTTGACGTACCTAGGTTTGTCTGCCACACATCGAGCTGTGGCAAACAAACGAAAACGCATACGCGAGTAAGGGACAGAAGATCATAACTGTTTCTCGCTTACACTTTACAAGACTCGTATTAGGTTATCTCTTTCTTATTTTTTTTGTCTATGGTTATGTCTCGTCTAAGGTCCATCCGAATATTACAGTCTTATGATGTAAACAAACCACTTACCGGAAGAAAAATACGCATTCCCTGTGTAGCTACACACAATAGCTAGTAGATAATTATTGTAGCATCTGGGTAATCACGTGCAATACCATTATTTTTGTAATAGTACGTCAATTTCATCGTAAAACTAATATTTTTTGCAGAAAACTAATTGAATTCGCCATAACCTCAAACTTACAAGCCTAACATTACTCTGTCTTGTCTATGGTGGCTAGGGCTGAACGTTATTCCGTATCGATACAAACTTGAGGTCAAGGATGATAGTCTTATTACTGGTCGAGGTACCGTGATGATTAAAATCGGTTTTTTTTCCGAGCTAAATAAAACGGTGAAAAAAACATTTCAAAAAACTTTTTTTTTCTGAAGCAGGTTATTTTCAAGACTACGAAATTTTATTAACTCAAGTAAAATTTGCACTTAAAAGCACTTAATACTTCGCAAACGGATCCCTGGATCGAAAAATTGTTTCAACTATCTACATATAAGTGACTCAAAATAATAATAATAGTAATATTATGAATTCTTTATTGCACTAAAAAAATAGTGTACAAAAGGTGGATGTTTTTTTTTCATTTCAAAGCAAATATATGCGACTAAAATAACGTAACTAACTGTTTGCAAAATAGCAAATCGAACGCTATTTAAATCGGTTGGCACTATTCGGAATGGACCGAACGCATTACTTATTGGACGGGGAATTCCCCAATGTTGTTTGGTTGGTTTATGTTTTGGACTTTTGGTTGAGACGAGAGGCAGTGTTGTCATTCATTTCATTCATTTATTTATTCAGAAACAGTTGCCAGTGGCAGATAGTCAAATATAACAAGAGGCATATCAAAACGTAACATTTTCTCGAGACATAGGTATAACATAACCTGTTTTTTATTGTAGAAACCGATACAATACTTTATTATGGCAGTTTATTACACAAAAAGTAAAATAAGTTTCTTGTTTCTTTCGAAAAAATCTTAATAATTTGTTGATGGAAAGACTGGCGATGTTGAAAAAGAAAAAACATAACATACAATCAATGATGTTTGTCCAACCAATTTAAGGATGTCTTTCAATACAATAACCTGGTTTGTCATTAATGAATATGAAAAAATGCCATCATAGTATACTAATGGAGATGAAGTAACACAAAAGTAACATATTGGGTCGTGTAACATCGAGGTAACATAGGAGGGCCAAAAGTAACGTAAAATGTTACTTTTGTATTATTCTGGCAACGCTGGAGAGGTTGAATTAGAGATTCGAATGCACAGACTAGAGCCTATTGCATGACAATGAGGGTTTGTTTTTTATGGAATTATTTTGACATACATTTTTTTCTAAAACTATTCATTCTTTAATAGTTGTTTTTATGTTAATCATGCCTATTAGGATGGTTTGCCGAAATACGTTTCGCGGAGGACTTCGTCAGCACAGATACAATATATATCAATTAACTCAAAAGCAAGATGTCGCTAGTCCAGAAAAATATTCGAAACGTGTGCACAAATGATCGAATATTTTTCACTGACCATACTAACTGTACTATTCCTAACAAACTTGACGGTTTCAGTGCTGGTGCCATGTGATATAAAATATGAACATTTCAAAATATTTTTATACAGGATGTTAATTTGCAAGCGTGCCATATTTAAAGAAAAAATAGTAATTAATGTTACCAGTTAATGCAGTCTACTAACAGTCTCCCATATTCAAGGAAACCGTCGATAAAAATAAAACTTATTTTTAGGGTTTGAATAGGAATAACCTAAGATGGAAGGTGCTGCGACACGCACGTAATGGGAAAAGACCGAGACCCCGCCCCGTTGCCAAGTTGGCACCGAGTGAAAGAAACAGCAATAACAACAAGAAACATATGATTTCAGATTTCCCTTCCTACTCTCACGGGCTTAGGACCGACAAAACAACCAATTTCTTTGATAGGAGGTTAATAGGTATTAAAATATTGCGCAAATTAGTTTATTTACAAGTTAGAATAAAAAAGTAGGAAGTAGATAACATACCCAAGTACTAACCTACCTTCAAATAAATCGTTGATCTGGCGTAGTTAAAAGTCTAAAATCACTGTTATTTACACTAATTGAGACGTTATTTACAGGGTACTTACAATGATTAAGTTGTACGGAGCAATTGTTCGAAGTGGCCACCGTTCTGCGCTATGCAAAGTCTCGCACGACGACACAAATTACTTTTTAAATTTTGCAACACAAACACATTTTGCCTAACAGTTTGGAAGGCAGAAATAATCCTTTCACGCAACACAGCCGCATTGTTAACTTCTTCAGCATACACTAGTCTTTTAACTTTTCCCCACAAATAAAAGTCTAGGGGAGTAAGATCCGGGGACCGCGCTGGCCAGGCCACTGGGCCTTCGCCTCCTATCCATTATCCAGCGGTCACGAAAAGTGTCATTGAGGTACTCGCGCACTATGAGTCCGTAGTGCGGAGGAGCACCGTCCTGCTGAAAATAGAGGTTTTGAAGATCGTTCAATGGCACGTCCTCCAACATCTCATCAACCATGTGGTGCACGGCGGTGGCGGCGCGCACACATTAGGTAGTAATGAAAGAGCGTGCGATACCGGCACGTGCGCACGTCACAAAGGATGTCCGGTCACTGAGTGGCTGGGCTAAGTGGGGGTGCGCTCGCGCGGCGTGTTTGTTCTATCTGCGCATGCGCATGCCGCTCGGGGTGCGAATGTGTGTGTTTGTGTGGATGCGCGTGGTTGCCAAACCGTCGTCCGAAAATTTAGGGATGTGCGAGATAATTCGATATTAGAGCTGGGCGTTCTCTTTATCGTTAAAAAATGTGACGTCAGAGAACAAAAGAAAAAAAATCGACTCTTCTTTTATGATTGATTTTTGTTTATAATCAGCAGTATAATCACGTCCTAAAATATGGCACGCTTGCAAATTAACAGCCTGTATATAGGTACTGTAATCTGGTCAAGAAATAAAGCTTTATATTGTTCTTATTTAATAAGTAATAATAATACAGATGTTTTATGCATATTTTTGTATGCATCATTATTACTTTTATTTATTTAGGAAAACTAATAACTTTACTTTGCTAAATGCTTAAAAATAAATGCTATTTGTAATAAACTCTATTTAATGTTTTATGTAGTTTAATTCCTCCTTACATCCATATTATTTTCAAGTGAAGTAGTACCTATTACTTAATCTCTGGATGTACATATTATTCTACTAGCTGTGCCCCGCGGTGTTACCCGCGGTTCATCGATTTTCCCGTAGGAATAAGATATTTCCCCGCGGTAAAACGTAGCCTATGTTTTAATCCAGGGTATCGGCTAACTCCATACCAAATTTTATTAAAATCCGTCCAGCCGTTTCAGCGCTAAAGACTGACAAACATATAAACACACACACAAACTTTCACGTTTATAATATTAGTGTGATAGCTTTCAATAGCGCCAGCAGAAATGCACCATAATAAATTTACCGACATCGACATTTTCCAACATACATCACAGCACTATAGTAGTCTATGGTTACCTATTCCGCCATAATTGTTTACATCATAGGACTGTAATATTTGGATACACTTTATCTATTCTCTGTCTACGACATCAGCATACTCCTGAGTCAGCTGCCATTTATAACAGCAGTAACACGCCGTGTTACTAGAACCTAAATAAATATCTTCACTTACAAATAAAATACCTGCCCCAGGTCACTGCCCCGCGGCAATGAGCCCAGAATGCTGCCGACGTTGCCTCTTTGGATGGCCAGGCTTATTCTTTGGCCGAGGTACGCGCCAGCTCTCTGGTCTCCTGATGCGTCGATTAAGCGCGCCGCTAGGTCTTTGAACAGCAGGCGCGCCTCTGGGCCCCATGTGCCCATCGTTTCGACCCCAAACGGCGCAAATATGTAATTGTTGTCAATAAACCTGTATTTTTTATTATTTTTATGTTTTATTTTTTGAACTGTTTTGTTATTGTGGCGTGTGTATAGTTTTTATAACAAATGTTTCTTCTTTCTTCTTCTTAAACGTTTTCGAGTGACTAAAAAGTCCCATTCGAGAGCGGCAGGCCCTACATTGTACGCTTGACGCATAGGTATTATGTATACTTGTGTGAGAAATTGCCTTAACTTTGAAAAAAATGCAAGAACGAATCCTTGAATCGAATCGAATTGACTATGACCATTGTTTTTAAAAACCTAGTTTTATTTGAGAGTTTAAGCTATCTCCGATGTGTTCTAATATTTCCAACAAAATGGTGAAATCGTCAGAAGTTTTAAGGATGAAGAAAACAATTCGTCCAGCGTCCGAAAAAAACAATTGACAGCTGCTAACAGTAGATTTGGGACTGTTGGCGTACGAGAAACCGAGGGTTAGCCATGTAACCGCGGTTCAGAAGTTCGGCACAGAGTTCGAACGCAAACCGCGGAATTCCTCACGACGTTAAGAGTCAGGAACTCCTGCCAGACAACAAAGACGAGGGCGCGCTGCACAGCTCCCGCTCGTAAATGATGCAGACGTGATATCTAGCTAAAACAGCGCCAGTCTAGACTGCAGACGTCGTAAGGATAGACTGGGTGCTCACAGAAGGTCAGTCCACTCAGGAGTATAGCACCAACACAATGTATAAAAAACATATTTTTTATAAGAAAAATCTTTTTTGTCATGAAGTTAGGACGTAAGTGTTGTGATTTGTGGAAACTAATGTCCCTGTCATAGACCGCTAACATGACGGTGGCGAGGGACAAGGTATAGTGAATGAAGTGTAGGTAGGTTTTCGTCACTTGATGTAAATGAAGTTGCACACTTTTGTTTTTGTTTTAAACATAAAAATGTTAATATTTGATACAATAAGATATTCATTAGCGTAATATGGTACATTTTAGACGTTATATTTAAATAGATAGTTTATTTTAATATTTTATAATTATAATTTAAGTTATACCTACTTATATAAATTTAAGATTCTGTATATCTATTGATGAATGTATTATTCATATATTTATGAATATACATATTATGTCTCATGTTGTTTCGTATTGCATGGTATGATTTTAGTTTTGCGCCGTTAAATAACCATGTATCAATCTATATAGATCTAGTTTTCGTAGGTAAACTGCGTCATCGCGCTTACACAGGTCCCAAGTTTCCAAACTTCCTATCCTTTGCACCCTAAGGACCTTATTCATTGTTTAGATATTTGAAATCGCACATACTTAGGCTGCGCAGAAAATTTTAAAGGATTGAAAAGGACCTATGTAGGATTGAAAATGTTAGTTAGTCTTCTGCACGTTCACTGTTCACGTTGACAACAAGCTGTTATAGTACCGTTTAGTTTGTCTAGACTTGGAATAAGCCTGGACTTTGTAATGTACTGATGTAGGTAGTCGAGACGTACTGTACAAAAACCCCAGGTCTTGGATGTTTACACGTTTGTAATGTCGCTGTCTCTGATTCCCACGACACATGGTATCCTAGTGTGGGGCCAGAAGCAATTTATGTGCCAGTACGTAGGTAAATGTTTATATACTTTCGTAAGGAAAATACCCTGACCCCGCAATACCTAAATTATTTGCAGGGATTATATGACGACCTCTGTGGCGTAGTGGTTAGCGCAGATGCGCTAACCGTAGGCAGATGCCTACCGTGTGAGAGGTCCCAGGTTCGAATCCCGGCTGGGGACAAAAAAAAGCCCAGGTCTTGGATGTTTACATGTTTGTGACGTCGCTGTTTCTGGTTCCCACGACACAGGGTATCCTAGTGTGGGGCCAGAAGCAATGTATGTGCCTATATGTAAATGTTATGTTATAATAAAAAAATTGGGGTGGACCAACCACCCTTACCACTTAGGGCTATGAAAAGTAGATAACAACCTATTCTCAGACCTACCAAATATACACATAAGGTTTCATCAAAATCGGTCAAGCCGTTTCGGAGGAGTTTGCGCACTAACACGGTGACACGAGAATTTCATATATTAGACGAGATAATTCGGCTCTACCTAGACCAAACTACACGTCTGTGATACTGGCGTGAGTTCATATATGTATCTATGTGTATGTATTAATTTCGTCAACTATAAAATAAAAAAAACTCACGCCCGTTATCCCCGAAGGGGTAGGCAGAGGCACCAGTCTCTAGAACTGGACCCACGTTTTGCCGAGTTTATTAGGTCCCAAACGTGACAAGTGGCAAGCCTGTCGCCGTTATCCGGGCACAATTTATCAGCGAATGGTGTTGCTTTACAAACAAATGTACGTAACTAAAAGTCATTGGTACATGCGTGGTTCGAACTCAGACCCTCACGATCGAGAAGCAAGGGTCAACCCCACTACGCCACCACCGCTTTCAACCGCGTCAACTATCTAGAGTAAAAACGAAGAAGCTTTTCCCACATTAATTCATCCTTAACAAATTCCAGCTCGGAACCTTCCATTCACATTCCAGACAGCACTACAGTTAAGTAGTTTCAGAGAAATTCTCAATTCAGGATTTTTTTGTGCTTTGGGCCGGCCCAAAGCACAAAATACATAATAGTACAAAAACACAACGCTTACCTCTAACTATGCGCAAGCTATCGCATTCTAGGCACCAGATACGTCCATATCGCAGCCATTCCTTTGTCCCGTAGCTTTATTGCCTGGCCGATGCACCCATTCCGACCGGTACATACCTGCGAACAAACATGGCTCAGATTGTAGCTGAGGAAACGCTTCGTGGACACGCGACGTGGCCTGTTCTAGGAAATAACAATGGGAGTTTCGGTAGAGAGTGTAATGTGTGGCGATATGAATTTGGCGTGCGTTCGTTTCAGAGTTGTCGGTTATAGCTAAGATTTCGTCGCCTACCTAAGGCTAAAACTGTTAAGCTACTAACTCCAAAAGTACAAATTTTCGAGGACTAATAAAACCACCCTATTTTTACATCAGGCAATGAAATGAAAAACTGAAAATGTATATGTACCGTTTTCGATGAAATTTTCGTTGAAATTTATCGAAAACGGTATTTTCAGTTTTTCATTTCATTGCCTGATGTAAAAATATGATGGACGACGATTTTCCGGTGAGTAATGTTACTTTTTTACTATTTTCAAAATTAATGAATATTAAATTATATCCATTAAATCTGCTGGATGCGGGTGGGGCGGTACACGACCTCTAAACTTGGAAAACTATGAGGGAGGCTTATTATTTTTTCTAATTAAAGTAGGTATGAGTAAGTAACAATATTTAAGTGCCGGGTTCTCAGTAATACTCGTAGGTACTATGAGGTGTTGATGAGGATTCCTCTTCCTCTAAATGAGGAATTTTCTCATATTTTTGAGACTCCTCCCTCATCCTCTTCCTCAAAATTCGTCCTCAAAATTCCTTCCTCGTATTTTAAGAGGAATTTAAGAGGAAGTAGTGTCATAAGTTTTGTTGAAATATGCGACCGAAATTACTCAGGAAAAGGTCGAGGGACTTCTGGACTAAGAAGTTATCTCAAGTGCCATGAAGTTGAATATGCGGTCTATGATTAAAAGTGGAAGTTGATTTGCAAACCAATTTGTTATTTTTGTTCTTCTCTTCCTCTTCAGCATCCTCTTCCTCATCCTCGTCCTCCTCCTCAAAATCGATTTAAAAAAATCCTCTTTCTCATAACAAGTTCCTCAACAACCCTAATAGGTACTAATTTAAGTTTAAGTAAAGATACTCATCCCTTGGTGACGCTAGTGAACCGCATGGAGCCCTTTAAAAAGGGCCTCGATTCTGTGAGTGCATTTTAGTTCGATGACAGATAGGTCATGTGACCTGTTTTTTCATACCATTGACGCCTCATCATCAACCCATCATGTCCCCACCGAGGGGCACGGGTCTCTTCCCTGAGGAAGGTATAGGCCATACTCCACCACGGGGGCCAAGTCCGGATTGATGACCATTGACGCCTAGAAGGTCTGATATGTCTCTGCGCGTAGACCTGAAACGGCAATGAAACTAAATCGCCACGTTCATGCATTTGTCATTGTACTACAGGGCATTAACAGAATCTAGGTCCTGGCCTTCGATTCTCGTAGTGCAATGTAGTACGATGACAGATACACAGTCGGGTCACGTGACGTGTTTTTTCATACCATTGACGCCTAGAAAGTTTGAAATCTGTGCGCGCGTAGATTCGATGCGGCAATGAAACTAAATCGCTACGTTCATGCAGTTGTCATTATACTACAATGCATTAACAGAATCGAAGTCCAGGTCATTCAGGATCGAATTCGAGTGCGAACGAACGCGAATCGAGCGACGATCGATGTGAATGTAGGAGACGAAGAGCATTTAGCGTTTTTACAGAATATAGAGGTATAGCCAGTCCAGGGGTAAACGTGTTCTTGAGTGGAGACCGTGACTTGGCAAACGAAGATCGACGAAGAAAACGACGATCTGCGAAGGACTGCAGGCAGATGCTGGATGCGGCAAGCTGAAGACAGGGCGCTATGGCGCTCATTGGGGGAGGGCTATGTCCAGCAGTGGACTAATATCCTCGTGAGGACCGACCTTGAAAAGAACAATTGATTTTGTGATCACCTGAGGACATTGGGCCTCACGAGGTTATAGCCTGATGATGATGATGATGATAGCCAGTCTTGGTTATTCACTTCGCTTTTTGGTAAACCTTTTCACATCCCGGCGTTTCACCGTCTTTCGAATGGACAAAGCACTTACAAGTTGTTTAAGGATTACTCATAAATACGTTAGTACCTATAAAAGACCATCAAAGTCCCTAATTGAATGAGTATTTGGTAATTGGGTTCAAATAAGATTTTGCAAGAGTGGAGTAGGTTGCGTTCAATCACAAGGTACTTAAGATGATTATAAATTACAGTCGACTGCACATCAACCACATCTTTGCTACGTCACTCGTAACGTAACCTATAATCCATTTATCTATAATTGGCATCTTTTTTGGACTTTAAACCACACTGAATTAAAAACCTTTAGCGGTAGAAAATTCGATACCGTTTGCAAATTTAGTACTAGCTAGCACTAAATTTGTAAACTGTTTCGAGCCCTCTACCGCTAAAGATTTTTGATTTAATGTCGTTTAAAGTCTGAAAAAAAAGCCAAGTATAAATAAATGGATTATAGTTGACTGTACGTTTGACAGCTGATTAACCTTTACCTTTTGGTTGCAAACTCGACCTTACCGACACTGAGCACCTACATAAAATTTGATTATGGTAGACTCTCGTTTAGGGTGAACTTAAGAAGATTTTTTAACAACAAGTTGTGCCGTAGTGTTTTGAAGCTGGTTTAACTATTTTGGGAATAATTACCAAGTTAGCCTGGGACTACTTACAATGAGTTTTGTGAAACGTCCTATACCGACCGACGTGCTTGTATGCAACGACTAATGAATGTCGATGAAGCGAGAGTGATTTGTCAGGATCGTGGCAGGTGGCAGTCCCTGGTCTCTGCCTACCAGAGGGGTACAGGCGTTTTCATTCATAATTGCCAAACTTTTCTCTTCTTAATACAATAAAATTTTGAATCATCTTGATCTAAATTCTTTGTTTTATTTTGTTTTAGAAAACAAAGTTCTTGTTGAAAAACCCATTACATCTATGAATTGAACCAATGAGATGTATGAAATCGATCAAAGAGAATAATCGCAATCGGTTAAGATTTGACGGAGTATTTTTGACTATAGCCAAAAAAACAATATACGCGACGAATTTAAAACCACCTGCTTTTTGAAATCTATTAAACATATTAACTTACGAACAACCCGATCACTAAGTAAGCCAATTCAGAGGCCTTAGGGCGGCTTGAAAACTTCTGTCAGTAAGACCAGCCACTAGTCTTACAAGCCTCCATCAATCCGGTCTTGACCCCCGTGGTGCAGTATGGCCTATTCGTTCCTCAGGGAAGAGACCCGTGCCCCTCAGTGGGAACATAATGGGTTGATGATGAACCCGATCACTTAAGTGTCATGATCAAAACGTGCATGGTCGTGATCGAACTAATACATAGATAGGTAGAATATTCTTTATTCTATGTACACCAGGAATTACATATGAGATTTGACAATAACATAGTACAGTACAATTGGCGGCCTTATTACTAAAAGTAATTTCTTCCAGACAACCATTGACAGAAAAAAAAAAAAAAAAAGAAGCTGAATGACGCTGCGCTATGGTAAACTGGAAAGGGCATACATGCAGACTTAGGCCAGAGTGATAGTGTCTATTTATCAAACTATAGTCTTAATGCCAGGGTTAAGCTGAGCGTTAATTAATTATCCTAAATGTGTAATCCAAAGCCTTGGATTAAAAGCAGGTGCTTTGCTGGATAATCCTCCAATGACTGAGCGACATTCGGCTGTAGTGAGCGTGCCGGAAGTAATTTTGTGACAACTTCCTGTCAGCTAGGGCTTGTGAAATTCTCCCATTTTTACTATTCGAATATTAAGAAACAGTATAATTATGTTTGCGACTGGCTGTGGTGCGACCTATATTGTTATAAAACGTCATGTTTTTATATTTGATTCTATTTCCATTTTTATTGTCATTGTCTGTTGTCTCGCCACTGTCATACGCCTTGTACGTTCTAATTATAATAAATAACATAATATTGATTTCCTACGTGTTTCCCTCAGCAAACCATAACATTATTACAGTCCACTCAACCACTCGCTATCAGTATACGTGGAAAATACGAGTGGGTATATAAGAATAATCTAAATAAAAAAGTGAACAAAAAAGGACCAAACATTATTAGAAAAAGAATGAAATTAAACAATCTATTTCTTAATCGTATTTTCTTAATATTTGCAATAATATGAAGAAAAGTTATTTTATTTCCTCCTCGGATCATAATTTTGTAGTTTTCTGAAGACTTCACTAAAAATACACACATACATAAGCTCATGCCTGTATCCCAGAGGGGCAGGCAGAGACCATGGACAGCCACCTGCCACGATCCGGAAGAATCACTTTCGCTTCATCGACAAAAAAAATCACTAAAAATACTTCACTACAATTTTACTTCGTTGAAAAAATAAACAATGGTTTATTACTTTTAATGCTCGGTCCCAATAACCTACAGATACCTGACAGTTAGCTGTCAACGCGAGTGATAGCCCATTATATAGAAACAAACTAAACATTTCAATATCGCGTTGACAACTGTCAGTTATCTGTAGACCCCGTTTCTTGGTTATTGGGACCGGGCATATTTATTTTCACTGTCACTTTCATATAAATGTCATTAATTATTCTGAAGATTTGAACACAACATATTGTCTAATATACAGCGTGTCCCAAAAATGACAATTCACAGTGACACTGGAGGTAGACCTGCTCAAGAGGCGTCGAACCAACCTGACAACCTAGCATGACCTGATTAAACCCCATACTGTCTCTCTCTCTCTGAGAGAAGGCCTGTACCCTGTAGGGGGATGTATAGGCTGATTTCAAAACTAGCTGACCGGACAAACTGATTGTTGTACCATATTACCTAATTAGCCTCCTACCTATGCTCAGACCAAAATAGCAACAAATAATGGCTTGAAAAGCATTTCGGAGGATTTCGATAGCAAAGAATGTGACACGAGATTTTTATATACGGGATGTCCCAAAAATGACACGTCACTGTGACACCGGAGGTAGACCTGCCAAAAGGCATCGAACGAACCTAACACGACCTCAGTAAAAGTCGCAAGGTTTTCAAGATATGGCCAATTTAAACTTATTCTAAATTTTCACTTTTTTTAACAACTTTAGTGCTATGCAAGTGCACTCGGTCACGAACTTACCAACTTAGCATAAGTACGCTAAGTTGGTAAGTTCGTGACCGAGTACAAATAAAAAAAAACCAAACACGAGGGCTATCTAACTTAATGTTAGCACTAAACATGTTAAAAAAAGTGAAAATTTAGAACAAGTTTAAATTGGCCATATCTCAAAAACAGTGCAACTTTTACTGAGGTCGTATTAGGTTGGTTCGATGCCTTTTAGGCAGGTCTACCTCCGGTGTCACAGTGACGTGTCATTTTTGGGACACCCCGTATATAAAAAATCTCGTGTCACATTGTTTGCTATCGAAATCCTCCGAAATGCTTTTCAAGCCATTATTTAAGCTATTTTGGTCTGAGCATAGGTAGGAGGCTAATTAATATGGTAAAACAATCAGTTTGTCCGGTCCGCTAGTTTTGTAATCAGCCTATACATCCCCCTACAGGGTACAGGCCTTCTCTCAGAGAGAGAGAGAGAGTATGGGGTTTAACCAGCACGCGTGCCCACCGCGGATTGGCGACTTCAAGCGCTGAGGGTACCTTAGACACTCAGGTTTCCTCACAATGTTTTCCTTCACCGGTAGAGAGTGGTATTGCTACTATAACTGTACATAACTTACTACAAATGTACATAATATAGGAAACCAAGTCATAGGTACATGCCCGCACTGGGAATCGAATCTGGGTCGCCCGCTTCCGAGTCCATTGTTCTGCCCACTAGGCTATCACGCTCAAGTAGTAGGTATTTATTATTTTGTATTTATTTTAAGATAAGATAAGAATATTCTTTATTGTACCAGGAAAAACAAATACAGAACATTAACAATAAGATGCAGTACAAGAGGCGGCCTTATTGCTTAAAGCATTTTCTTTTGTTTTTATTCTATTTCTTATTTCTTTGTATACATAAGTACTATGTATAAATATTCAAATTTGCACCGGCTACCTACCCTTTCAAATATCTCTCAGCAAATTTTCCATCGTAAGGTCGTCTGGAAGAAATTGCTTTTAGTAATAGGGCCGCCAATTGTACCACGAACCTTGTAAATATTTTGTGTTTTTTCCAGTGTGCACTAAGGAATATTCTTATCTTATCTTATTATATGACATTTTCCATAGTATGAGGAAATACACTTTTAGATAGAGTTACACCCCAACCCTTCAAGCAAACTTCCAACCAAAACTTCTCCAGAAGATAAGCCCTCCATTTCCCAATAAAGGCTGTAACAAGGACGCTTCCAGCCATTTGTAACTGAACCAAGTTTATTTCGGTCCAAATCGAAACGGTGCCGAAAGCAGATAACCTGCAACCCAGTTTCAGCTAACAACATGACCTCGCTTGACCCTACGGCCTATATAAATCCAGCCAATGCATCCTGCCTCGTTGCCAAGCAGAAATAATTCTTATAGCCGTCAGGTTAAGGGCCCAGGTGACGGCAAATTCAAATGGGTGAAGCCCGCTTTGTCAATCTCGCCCTGATCTCTTTTCTCTCGCGGTGTAGGGGATGCTCCGTCCCGCTTTGTTTTGATGCTGGATTTTCCTTTGTCTCCATATTTACTTGGATGGAAAATAGAGCCGATTCTAATGAAGTCGCTGATTAAAAAGGTAAATGCATTTTTGCGCTTTCAATTTCCAGTTTCTCTTTTGAATATGTAGACTCAAATTCTTAAATCAGAAACTGTAAAAATCAATTCTAAGTTTTTGTGAATTTACATTCATACATAAGCACACGCCTGTATCTCAGAGGGGTAGGCAGAGACCAGGGACTGCCACCTACCTGCCACGATCCTGACAAATCACTTTCGCTTCATCGACATTCATTAGTCGTTGCATGCACGCACGTCGGTCGGTCGGTGTATTTTTTAAATCAAAAATCGTTTATGAAATCATCACAAATTTGCAAATAAAGTTGTAAGCATTATTGTACTTAGCAGAAAGGATAGTACTTATTAGTTGTTGTATTATTGGCGGCGTGACAAACAAGAAAGAATTTCCTGATTCTCACACTGGTGTGACAACCTGGTGTGCACGAGTCCGGCACGGTATTAGGGTGTCCGCACATGCCTGTGTCGTAGGCAAATAACACAAGTTTCATTTTCATGGTAGAACAATTACATTGTTTGATGAAAAAAAAAACCCATAAGAATGAACAATATAGCCAGCTGATGAGCAGCTACCTTTTTGTGCCACCCGCTCTGGAAACTACTGGAGTTTTGGTGCCAAGGGGAAAGTATTTGTTAAGCTGGCTTCCCTCGGTCCGCGATATCGATTTTAATGAAATTTCACAAACATTTTAAAAGCACCTTGAAACAACTCAACTTTTCTGTTTGTCAACTTTTGTGTCATTAAAGACAGTACCTGGGTGACCGGGTGAGCTTTGCTCGGTACTTTTTTTGTAATATAAAATATGTAATATAAAATTAAAATAATCCTTTTTCAACAAAAAAAGAACATCACGACTCGGACCGGGTCTCTTGAAATCGGCCCGAAACGGGTCGCCCGTTTTCCCGTCAGAACTATCCCAACCTTGCAGATAGACGCGAAATTTACCCGTGTACGTTATCATAGCAAATTTCAATTGGCTTAAAACACGGATAAAACTACGTTTTCTAAAAATGTAACCTAGTTAGATCAATTAAACGCCCCTGAAAGCATCTGCCTACAAAGAGGAGAGAGCGCGCCACCTAGTTGTCTCTTTGTCACTCCTATACAAATTGCAAACGCTCTCGCTATCGAAAGTGAATGAAAAAACTCAGTATAAGCACTCAGATTCGAACCTCGTTGCTCGCCTTGCGAACGCCAGGCACAGCCCCGTTTCCTGGCCATATCAGTATGACGACGAGGATATACAATGTCCTCTTCGTCAAACTGTAACACGATATTTTTAGAAAAAGGTTTTTCCTTCCTCCTGTATGATATAAATACTTTTCTGTGTAAATAAAGACAGTAGTAAATACTTCTTCTATTCATCATCAACCCATTATGTCCACACCGAGGGGCACGGGTCTCTTCCCTGAGGAAGGTATAGGCCATACTCCACCACGGGGGCCAAGTCCGGATTGGTGGGGGCTTGTAAGACTAGTGGCTGGTCTTACTGTCAGAAGTTTTCAAGCCGCCCTAAGGCCTCTGACTTGGCTTAACGACTGCCATCTATCGACGACAGCCGGCACCAACTGCTTAACGTGCCTTGCGAAGCACGGAATCGCTCGAAAAAATGCCACTAGCGTTAGTCATAGACGGTGACCCATTCATAGACTGGACGCGCTGTATGTTGCTTAACCTTCGTGATCGTTTAAGATCACTCAGGCAGCCCAGGCTACGAGCGATTCCTTCTTCTATTATTAAGTAGTATTTACTTGTAGTTTTATGTGCTGGCATTTTTCTTTCTACAGAATGTTCAGAAAAGTGAGTATGCCCAGGATGACATGTATATCCTCGTACTCATACTGATAATATTACATATTAGTATGACCACCAGGAAACGGGGAAGCACAGCTGCCAGCTGGCATACGTGGCAGCCTATGGTGGAATAACCAGGAAGGAAAAAATGAAGATTTAAAAATGTACTTTTCTAGTCCGTCTGAAATTTTTTGTGATTAATTCATATTAATTCATTATTTATTTTATGTGATTTTATGCTGTATTTTTTAGTTTCCTCAAGTTATTTCAGTTAGGCAGTGTTAACTCCTTCTGTACATTATAATTTCCACCGTGCCAGTGTACCACAGTCAGTCAGTGTAAGCCATGTACATAAATTATCGTTTTCTCTGTCCTTGCCACCGGATCCTAAAGGAGCATAACAAGTGATATATTATTGTTCGCCTGGTTTGTTTGACGACCTTTATGGTGCAGCGGTTAACGCATCTGCCTACCATGCAAGAGATCCCAAGTTCAAACCCCAAAAAAAAACCCTACGTCTTGGATGTTTACATGTTTGTGAAGTCGCTGTTTCTGGTTCCCACGACACAGGGTATCCTAGTGTGGAGCCAGAAACAATGTACATTGTGCCTGTATGTAAATGTTTACAAAAAAATGTAAATGGTGTGAAACCGGCCATCAGGGACTCGATTCAGTTAGTGCATTATACTACAACTGTCCGTCAAAACGCGTCAAATTTTTTGACGCCTAGAATTAAAGAAACACGTGACTAGATGAAAATGTCGTATTTTCGGATTTCAGTGTTTTTGTGTGAAAAAAAATTTTAGAAATTGGAGTAAAACTTAAGCTTCAATTTACTCAAATTCTAAAAAAATGCACTTACACCTACATCCACTCACGTCCTCAATTGGGTATTTGACAAAATGTCAAATGAATTAATTTTAAAACAGAATTATCTATGAAAATACTTGCTTATGACGTCACATTTCAGAGCACTCTTTTTAGGTTTCATGCATTCAAAAATTGTAATAACTAGTAAATTATTAACAGAGATACATTTTCCGAAACATTTTGTAATTTTTTGTTTTAATCGAGCATATCAAATAATTTATGGTTGATAGTGTCAAATCCGAAGCGGCAATGAAATGAAATCGACGCGTTCATGCAATGTCATCGTAGTACAATGCATTAGCAGAATCTGCGCCCGGAGATGCACGGGGATCCAGCGAGTACTGGCTCCAAGTGAAACTGGATCACTTCAGTCGTTAGCCAAATTGACACGGACCCAATTTGTGGCGCTTGAACTTTCTGAACTGGGGGGCTACTGTGAATTACTAGGTAATCTTTGACCAAAAACATACCTTCATTGGTTCATTGGTTGGTTTACTGGCAAGTGATGTCATAATTCCTGTGTGACGCCATATTGCCCAAAGTAGCGTTTTGGCGGCTTATTTCAAAAGTAAATTTTCGTTTGCCTTTTTAGAAGTAATAGGTACACGAAAGACTTTCTGAGGACGCCATGAACACCAACAAAAAATATGAGATAGTTTTCCGAAAACGGTCAAATAGCCTATTGTCTTATCCCCCGCCGCCTGACTGATCTTATCGATAACGACGGTTAAGCAACATAGGCCGCGTTCAAAGCAAGGTTGGGTGCCCGTTCTATGACTAATGCTGGTGGCATTTTTCCGACCGGTTTCGTGCTTCGTAAGGCACGGTAAGCAGCTGGTACCGGCTGCCGTCGATAGATGGCAATCGTTAAGCCAAGTCAGAGGCCTTAGGGCGGCTTGAAAACTTCCGACAGTAAGACCAGCCACTGGTCTTGCAGGCCTCCTGTCCGGAGTTGGCCCCCGTGGTGGAGTATGGCCTGTACCTTCCTCAGGGAAGATACCTGTGCCCCTCGGTGGGGACATAGGTAGTGGGTTGTGATGATGACTATGTTAAATGTGGGCTGATGAACTGGTCCTGATTTTATTTTATTTTATTAGGCACACCAATATCATACATAAAATCATAGTACAATTGTTACAGGAAGATAAAGTTACGTGTATGTACACCACGTATAGGTAAGCACAGCGTTTACATAAGTTAAGCTTACATCTTAAATCAGTTGATGATTACTGAGTGGACAACTAAACTAAATAATGAATTAACTATACTGTCGTTGTATAAACCAATTTATTAAAATCACGGAATGTTTGATGGGTATAATGTCATAATCATTGCTCAAATCATTGTAGGAACGACACATTCGAGAGATAGGTCCGTTGTATGATACATTATTGTTTGTGGCTGGAACAAGAAATAAGCGAAAAAATCTTTGGGGCGGTTGCAGGCCCTGAGACTAAGGAGTGATATCGCATTAATGTCAAGGGACCCATTGATGAGCTTATGCAGCAGCATAAGGTCAGCTGAACGTCTTCAGGGCCTCGATTCTGCTAGTGTATTACAGTACAATGACAGATACATGGTGGGGCCACTGGACGTGTTTTTTCATACCATTGACGCCTAGAAGGTTTGATATGCGTGCGCGCGTAGGCTTGAAGCGGCAATGAAACTAAATCGCCACGTTCATGCAGTTGTCATTGTACTACAATGCATTAACAGAATCAGGTCCCTGGACTCAAGGCTCTTTCTTCTTATTTTCTTTTTTTATCGCCTCTTACGTTCCGGCGCGCGGCGTTTAGTTTACAGCACTCATGGTCCGCCCCTCTGCTCGAGTGATTGTAAGATTGGATTACGAAGTGACCTCGCGACCCGCGGCTGGGCTTTGGAGCCCTAAAGTGGATAGATGGATTTGGTTTGGATTGAAAGTAGGTTAATAAAACCCTTCGGTCATTTTGCTGCTATACACGGTGGACTTGTGGTTTTATTTTCGAAAATGTACCTACATCTACTTTTCTACTTCTAATATATAAAATTCTCATGTCACCGTGTTAGTGCGCACACTCCTCCGAAACGGCTTGACCGATTTCGATGATACATGTTTTTTTAATCTATTTTATTTTCGGAACTTTTGTCACAAGGTGACGTTGACAGTTCCATCGTACCCGTTATAAATTGATACCTATCCTAATTAACTTTAAACGTAACAAAACTACTTAACTTTAGCTTTGACTTCTATCAAGAACAACACAATTCACTTCACAAATCTCACATCACTGTATAACTTCCAACATTCACAATTTAACTGTTAACTTTCAATATAAAATACAAATATAAATTCTTAAATCGGGCAGAGCTTCCGCCTGATCACAGCGCCAGAACAAGACTCTTAAATCGGGCAGAGCTTCCGCCCGATCACAGCGCTAGAACAAGACTGCCGGCTTTATCGTCGAGCCCTCCCTTTTATAGACTGAAGGCGAGCGCATGGTATTGGTTGGTCTTGGCGCCATTTTCTGACAAATCCGTTAAAAATTTAATTCTATTCAAATGGCCACTTTTAAAATAATAAACTATTAAAAATGATCTTAAATACATCTTATAAATTGTCGGTCGTCCTGAAATAATGTTTTAATGTTAAATTAAATAGAACCTTTGCCGCCAATTTATCAAAAATCATGACACTTCGATGAAATTTAAATCTAATAAATACAATTCTCGTGTCACCGTGTTTGTGCGCATACTCCTCCAAAACGGCTTGGCCGGTTTTGGTGAAATTTTATATCCGTGGTGGAGTATATCCTATACCTTCCTCAGGGAAGAGACCCGTGCCCCTCGGTGGGGACGTAATGGGTTGATGATGATGATGATGAATCGGAGCTGTGACGTATGGTACCATCGGACAATCCAGGTCGTTTTCGATACAACGGCTACAGATAGGTACATAATTATCAAATTTTATCCCGTGTTTTTTTATACATATTCATTTTTTACCGTTTTATTCACACTGTCAAACAGCCTATTACGTGTTTGACAGTTCTTAGTGGGTAAAATCAAACGAGTCCATACATTGGAGAACTATTAACGTAATAGCGCCCCTGGTTAAAATCAAGTGCGGCCGCAATTAAAGTCACCACACCTTGACAGAATTGGAACGAATTGAAACAATTATGCTAATCAACCAGGAAGAGACCTTGAAGACTGAAGCGTAGGTTCACCTATTTATGTAATCGGACGGCGCAATACGATACGAAGTGTGTAATACTCAAGGCACTCGACAACGAAGGTGTTAACAGTAAACGCACACTTCATCCATTATGCATCTGAAAGTGCAACGGGTGACTAACACGCAGTTGTGGCGTGATTATACGTCACCTATCAGTTGCTTGACGGAGACATTTTGACACTATCTGACTGTATGTACCTTGCAGAATATTTCCGTGCGTGAATCGTGATAAAGCAAACCAAAATAAATGTGAATTTTAGTGTTATTTAGTACAGGGAGATCCCAGAGATAGCTCGATGTCTAGACATTACCAATGTAGTTTCCTGGTGGACCCAATATTTTAAAAAAACGATAGCTTTTAAAATAGGTACTTACTCGATGAATGAAATCTGTTTACTTTTACTGTAATACAGGCAATAAGCCTAGCTCAGTAGCAGATGCTGTATGTTTATGTGCCATTGAACGTATCAGCCCTATGAAACTTAGCCGTATCTTGTATTCTTTGGTCAATAAAAATATTCTTATGACAGACGATCTACGACGGGAGACGCTGGATGCAAGCCGCTTCCAACCGGTTTTTTTGGACATCCATGGAGGAGGCCTATATGTCCAGCAGTGGACTTCTTGTGGATGAATGATGATGATGATGATGATGATTCTTATGCCTCGGTGGTCTAGCTGTTAAGGCGCTTAACTACCAAGACAGAGGTAGTGTGTTCGATTCCCACCGGGGCCCATGGTACATTTGTACAAAAAGGTCTCAGCCTGGGCGTATTTTATATGTTTGTGATGTCGTTGTATGGTTACCATAGCACAGGGTATCCTAGTTTGGGACCAGTTCAAGTGATTGTGTTCTGTGGGAGTTATCATTATTATTATAAACGCCTATTAAAATAGTCTGCGGTGGATAATTACAAAGTCAAAGTCAAATATTTTATTCTATTTATAATAGAATATTTACTTTAACGTTATTAGTTTCAAAATTAATCTATCTCTTTAAACGAGCAATTCTTGTATATATATTATATATAATCAGAATCTCGGAAACGGCTTCAACGATTTTCACGAAATTTTGTAGGCAGATGCTTTCAGGGGCGTTTAATTGATCTAACTAGGTTACATTTTTAGAAAACGTTGTTTATCCGTGTTTTAAGGCAATTTAAATTTGCTATAATAACATACCTACAGAGGTAAAGACCCGTTTAGGGCTGATTTCAAGAGACCCGGTTCGAGTCATGATGTTGTTTTCCAAGTTCTTTTTTGTTGAAAAAGGATTATTTTAATTTTATATACATATTTTATATTGCAAAAAAAGTACCGAGCAAAGCTCGGTCACCCAGGTACTTCTATTTATAATAGAATATTTACTTTATGAACGTCAAAGTTGTTAGTTTCAAAATTAATACATTATTACATGAAGAAGAAACTAACAAAGAAACCCCACATTTATTCATTTCAAAACAGTTTTAGCCTAAATTACAAACTAAAAAAAAATACCTACTCTTAGATGTGTTGAACACTAGACGCATTTATTCTCTGATAAAACTACTATTTAATGCCAGACATCCTTGTCTTCTAAATAATCGTTGATTTTATAATAAGCTTTTTTACAAAGAGTGTGCTTAACACAATTCTTAAACCGCGATGGATGTTACTCTATTAACTCTTATATCTTGAGGTATCTTGTTGTAGAACCTTAAAAGTGCCCCATAAAGGAAGTATTAACTTTTCAAGTCTAAATCGTGGAAATGACAATTTATGTTTATGCCTTGTACCTCCACCACGGACTCCATACCTCAGTATTATTAACGTTATGATGGCTACTTAGAGTTTAAAAGTCTTTAATATTTTTCCGAGCGTACAGTCGACAGCACGTCAATCTTCACATTTTAGTTGCAAAGTCGCCCGTAATACAACGGAGTAGAGTGCATGGGTGTATACCATGATGTGTGTCGACTGTACATTATATTTTCATATATGTATGTATTGGCTTGCAATTGTTAAAATGTTAGTTTCTTTGAAAAAATCTTTCAAGGAACAGACCTCTAAGGAGTATTTTACTTAATCGTATTTTTATAACATAAGACCGTTAGGCCTAAGGTTACGTTAGACCTGCCTAATTCATGATCTGGGGAATCTCTGTTTACTTAAGAATCTTTAGGATATTTTCTTGATCTTTACGATCATTGAGCGTTTTCTGAAGCTGCTATGCAGTTTACGTCACTAGAACGCGCAGGTTATAAATAACTGCAGAGACGGCGCGCGCGCATGCATGTCAGCCAGTTAAATTGGTAGGGTAATTGCTTACTTTGTGTGAGTATCTATGTACATACGGAGACGAGATTTTACGGGTTATTCACCAACTCGACACTAACGGGGGCAAATTGCAGTGGGTCTGCTGAGATAGTTCATACAGCCCCACTTATCCCACTATCTTAGTAGATGGAAATATATGTAGATAAAGGACACTATCACCGTCAACCCATTATGTCCCCACCGAGGGGCACGGGTCTCTTCCCTGAGGAAGGTAGGCCATAGTCTACCACGGAGGCCTAGTCCGGATTGGTGGAGGCTTGTAAGACTAGTGGCTGGTCTTACTGTCAGAAGTTTTCAAGCCGCCCTAAGGCCTCCTGACTTGGCTTACTGCTTAACGTGCCTTGCGAAGCACTGAACCGCTCGGAAAAATGACACTAGCGTTAGCCATAGACGGTGACCCATCCATGCACTGAACGCGCCTTATGTTGCTTTACCTTCGTGATCGTTAAGATCACTCAGGCAGCCGGGACAACGAGAGACTCCATACCTCAGTATTAGTAAGTTTTGGGAGCTAATTAGTCCCACTGATAATTTATTTCAATTTAGGATTTCTCTACATGCCTACAACTAGGTCAGGCCTGAGCTTAGTAAAGGCATCTTTCAAGTTAGAGAAATATCTAGTTTAATATTGCCTAGTTGCACCGACTACCCTTCATTTAGCTTCTTTATCTTTTTTCGCCAATGGTTGTCTGGAAGAAATTACTTTTAGTAATAAGGCTGCCAATTGTACTCGTACTGTGTTATGTTATTGTTAAATCTCATGTGTAATTCCTGGTGTACACTACATACAATAAAGAATATTCTATCTACTAGCTGAACCGGCAAACGTTGTTTTCCCATAATATGGAAAATAGATAACAACATATTCTCCGACCTACCGATTATAAAAATAAAATTTCATTAAAATCGATCAAGCCGTTTCGGAGAACATACTTTTAACACTAGGACACGATAATTTTATATACGAGTATTAGAAGAAAAGAAGAAAGATCTAGAGATGTGACAGCGATATTGAGACACATCATTGTGAAGCCCATTACACAATGAAAAAAAATAAGGTATAAGAATAAGGAATAAGAAATAGCACAGAAATCAATTGTCTTCCTTATTCTTGATTGTGTCTTGCTCAACGGTGCTGCCATTGCTGGATTCCGCTATTCCTTATTCCTTGTACCTTATTTCTTATTCTTATACCTTATTTTTTTTCATTGCGTAACGGGCTTAAAGCCCATTACACAATGAAAAAAATAAGATATAAGAATAAGAAACGTTTAAGATACGTTTGTCTAGTTGCAACCAATTTAAGAATGTCTTTCAATACCATAATCTGCTTTATCATCAATTAATATGAAAAAACGCCATGACATTAATGAAGAAGAAAGAAGTAACACAAAAGTAACATATTGGGTCGTGTAACATGGAGGTAACATAAGAGGGCCAAAAGTAACGTAAAATGTTATTTTGTAACATTCTGGCAACGCTGCGCTCGTGCTTCGTCGTAGACAGAGAATAGATAGACGAGACATAACCATAGACAAAATAAATAAGAAAGAGATAACCTAATACGAGTCTTGTAAAGTGTAGGTAAGCGAGAAACAGTAATGATCTTCTGTCCCTTACTCGCGTATGCGTTTTTGTTTGTTTGCCACATGACAGCTCGATGTGTGGCAGACAAACTTACGTCAAATCTGGGATTTGTCTAGTTTCACATTGATTTTCGGCAGATATTCGTGTTTTTCTCCATAGGATTGTAGTTTTTATGTTTCGGTGCAGTTGAACGAAAGTGATACAATGGAGATTTACAGCATTTTAGGCTGTGGAAGCCGCAATGAGCGAAAAGACGTCAACTTAGAGGTTATATTCGTAAGTGCCCTTAATTCTTCTCTTAGAGCTGTTTTTATGATGTGGAAGACTATGCAAAGGAATCAAACGCACATAGAATGCATCTACTGCCCACCATTACCCCTAAATTAGTCGTGAAAACAAAATCGAGAATTTGATTGTTTTGGTGTTACCCGTCTAAATTATGTAGGTGCTCGTACGATAGATTCGCAATCTAACTGCGACCGTTTTAATTTTGAGGGTTTATACTAATTTTAGGGTTACCAGACTTATGATATAAAAAAATCCCGTTGGCAAATACGGCTAAATATGAAATAAAACTCACGCCTGATATCCCCTGGTGGGTAAGCAGAGGAATCAACCATTAAAACTTTGCCCACGTTTTGACGAGGTCCCAAATGTACCAAATAATGATTACATTGTACAAAATTATTTTACAGGTACATACCGATCTGATCAGGCTATATGGAAGCCACGGGTCACTTAGACTGGCAACCGACAAAGTATACCAGCGTTTATTACCGTCATTTCGAGCCCCATTGTCTTTGAAAAACAAAGAGTTTGACTTTTCTGACGGAAGCTGCCTTTACGGAACTTGCCTGCGAGGACACCCTAAAATAAAATGAGTTGTGGGTACATATGTAGAATATTTCAGTGATTTAATATATTCGTACATTGTTTACCTCACAAATCTATTCGTGAGTTGACCGCTCAATGAATTATTACTAAGGGCGTCATTTAAAATTACGTCTTAGTCCTGGGTCTATTATTTATTCAATCTCTAGTAATTGCATAGTCAATTAAGGTACTAAACTATAATATACTTTAAATGGTTTTTTTTAAAAGCAGTTTTTGTGTTCCTTCCAGACTCTTCATGAGGCTACATCAACGTATTTTCCAATGCTTGCGGTTGCGAGTACTAGTAAAAGTGCTACTGATATTCCTAGGATGGACAGCCTGAAAAATCAGAATATACCTAGAGTCAACAACGCCGGTCAGTAGGTCTACCATATCTGGTGATGTTGATGCCCTCCACGTTGTATCTGGCGACGGACGGCGACATTGCTGTGCGTCTATGATGCGTACAAATTAAATTTCACACTTGCTTGTCTGATTTTGTAAGTTCGATGGCGTACAAAAGCCTGTAGTTAAAAAAAGATACCACTAAAGACGTAATAACTATTTGCGAATTAGTTGAAATGTACTGCAGATCCAAAACCATTGGCCAGAAAAATTATCACCTTAGTCTTTTACAAAAAAAAAAAAAACTCACGCCCGTTATCCCCGAGGGGGTAGGCAGAGGCACCAATCACTGGAACTGGGCCCACGTTTGTTGGGCACAAAAGTGCTTGAAAAAATGTGTCTGTCTAAATTTGTTTACAGATATATCAGATCACTTCGCCGAACAATCCTTTCTTGACAGCCACTATCCACTTTTGATTAAATGTTGTCACGTAACAAGCCCAGGAAGCTCAGAAGATGGAGGAATAAGGAGACTTCGTCGGGTGTTAGGACTTCTTTATTGTTAAAAAGTAGAGGCACCTGATGACAAAAGGTACATTTTTAAAACTAAACTTAACACAACGCTTACAGAGAGCTACGTAAAAAATAACACGCAACACTTACGATTGTGCCTCGTTGAAAATAAGGTTTTGGAGTACAGAACCGTCAGGATTAGATAACATTCACTGAATACTGAATTTAACTTGCACTGGTTCACCAATTCACTTTAAATAATTAATAAAAATATGTAGTAAAACTGAAGGCACTGGGCGTGCTGTCTCTTCTAAGACTTGAAATCGAAATGACCCAGGCGATGCCATGACAAATAAAGTGAACTACGAACAAAAGACAAATAATTTGAATTTGAAAATTGAAAACGGAATCGAAAGATTTAACAGTAAATAGCCTAAATAAAAAACGAATAAACAGGTTTGTAGACGAGGTATCACAACCTCGTTACAATATATGTAAAAAAATATCTAAATACGACATACATCATGCTCCAAAAAAATAGTCAACGATGGAGAAAGGATAAGAAACTTTTATACAAAACTTAATTTGTTAAAGAACATTGATAAAAATGGCATTTAATAGATATTTGCAACAATGTGTTATGTATGCAGAATCTTGTTAGTTTATAATTTAATAAAAATGTTTGCATCTGTTGAGTTATTTATTTCCCGATTTTCTGTTGTTAATATGCAAAACATACTTCGGGAATTATGTGTTATGCTGGCAACTCTCAAAAAATACCTACTTCTATCTCCATCTCAAAGGTATACGCGCGGGCCCAGTCTATTCTATTCTCTGTCTACTAGACGTGCTTCGTGCACACACCAGCTGCAGGTCCGCTGTGATTGGTTGAATATTGTAGCCTATCGTCTATTGTGTTTTGGTTGCTGTGCTATTTCTTATTGCTTGTTCCTTATTTCTTATTCTTATACCTTATTTTTTCATTGTGTAATGGGCTTCAGACAAAGTCCAGACATTTCATCTCGGTACACAGATGCATACCTACGTAAAAGTTACATAATAGAGGCGGCCGATCGGATTTGACGACAAAGTTGCCACCCTAAACAACGAGAGCAAATGGACTGACTGAAAGCAATCTCGTCGAAGGAAGATCCCATTATCCCGGTCGCCTCATTACGGACTGCAGATACGTTACTGTCTTTTTGTCTTCAGAATATCGTGGCAAATAGATAAAGGCTACGAAGGTGTTAAAAAATGAATGTTAGTAACTTAATGAAAACAATCTCTCTCTGTCTCTTTCTGGCTTTTAATCCCACATGATGGTGGGGTCAGCCTACCTTACCTTCTCCCTCCACTTCGCCTTAGGCTAGAATTATATGCGTCCGCGCGACCGAGCGGTTTGGTCGCAGATTCCAGCGGCCGCGGCCAAGTCGCTTTTTGATTTATATGAAGCGGCCCGAGCGTCTCCGCTCTCCACACATTCAGTCACATTCTCACAAACAACGAAAGAGGGTCCCGTCCGCTTCAAATGCACCGATACAAGTGAACACGTTGAAACTCGTCCGAGCGGCCGGGCCACGCGACCACGCCGCTCGAAGGCGCGACCGCGCCGCTATTTAAATAAATCGTTACACACAATTGCTTGTAATTTCGTGGTGTAGCGGCCGGGCCGCTCGGTCACGCGGACGCATATAATTAGAGCCTTATTCCCGGTATCTTCTTCAGAAGCATCGCATTCTATGATGTCTTTCTTCAGTAATTATAACAATAAACATAAAACATTTACGTACAAGCAATTACATTGCCTACCGTTATACATACAGGGTGGTCCAAATATCATGGATCAAAGGAAATGGGGTGTTAGCCAAGGTCATCTTCTACCAATGAGGTCCTATACAGGGTGGTAAAATTCTCAACGGTTTTGAACTTATGATTGATCTTCGGTTTTTTTCAAGAAAAGAGTTCCTACTACTTATTAAGAGCAATAAAAAAAAGTACTTACTTTTGGTGGTTGTTTTTTTTTTGAGAGTGACGGTCCATGATGAGAATGTAACGAAAAAAAAATCATCGTCCCTGTCTTTATGGATCATGAGAAATTAATTAATTTTTTACGGATCTCGTATCATAATTGTTTGATCCAACATTTTCGTCATTGATTTAAAAAAAAAAGTGTACTGCGTAAACCTGCCCCAGTAGTAGAAAAACTGGACCATTTCATGAGGATTGTAAAAAGATACAACTCAAAGCCCTATCTCTCCTGAGTCTTTTATTATTGACCTTTATTCTCAGCAAAGTTGCATTTTTTTAAATCAACTTTTGGTTCTAACTAATTTGAGTTACAAAGCACTGTTCTAGGACATAACAATAAGTCAAAAATGGATTTCAAAATTAAGTTCTAACAACGGACAGGTCGTTACGATCTTTTTCGTAGCTCTTGTCCCGTCGGTGTCACTTTTCTTGTGGTACCACCAGTTAATAAAATAACACTAAACAAAAGCTTTGTTTGTATTCTGAGAATTTACCGGTTGGACATGGGGTCCCAGGAACAAAGAGAGGTTTACTACCTGCGCTAGCTACCTGCTAGTGACCCTTTACACGCCTCCAGCAACTTTTACTTAGTGTTCTGCTTGCTGTTCGCTACTTAACACGGTTATTCGGTTGTCACTTTTTGCGCTGCTCTTTTTTTATCGCTTCGAACTTTGCATTCTCCCTGGACTCTGTTTTGGATTTTCACCTACAAACTTGGCATTTCGTACTGGACTCTGTTTTGGATTTTCACCTACGAACTTGGCATTTCTTACTGGACTCAGTTGTGTATTAGTGAATTTGGACTATTAAAAATGGCTTACTCAGCCCGTGACTATGCTAACATGCATTTTGTGTACGGTTTTTGTGACGGAAACGCTCGTGAAGCAGCAAGAGAATATCGGCGACGTTTTCTGAATCGTGATCGCTATCCCGACTACAGAGTATTCCAGCGTGTACACAACGCTTACGTGGAGGGCCATATTCCTGGAAGTAACGCGACGAGAACCGGGCTCCCTATGGTACATGATTTGGAAATGGAAGATCAAATTCTTCAAGAAATATCAAATGACCCGTCGACGAGTCAATGGCGAATTTCAAGAACATTAGGTGTCCCGAAAACGACTGTGCAACGCGTTTTAAAACGGAACATGATGCATCCGTATCATGTCCAGCGCGTGCAAGCACTGCTGCCGGCTGATTACGAAAAAAGACAACTTTTTTGCACAGAGATGCTTCGGCGCAACAGAGAAGATCCCGAATTTCTAAATAAAATTATGTGGTCGGACGAAAGTATGTTTCAACGCACTGGTGTTTTTAATATTCACAACCTGCACCACTACGAGTATGTGAATCCTCACATTATTCGACGAGACCACTTCCATTCCAACACAAATTCGGAGTCAACATGAGGGCCGGGATCGTCGAAGGACAGTTAATAGGACCACACGAGCTGCCTGCAAGAGTGAATGGTCAAATTTATTTGTCATTCTTACAAGAGGAACTCGACCCATTATTAGAAGACGTTTCTCTTGAAACAAGAAGCGCTATGTGGCTGCAACATGACGGCGCACCTCCGCACTTCGCTCGTGACGTGAGGAGTCACCTAAATGAAGTATTTCCAAATCGCTGGATCGGTCGCGGTGGAACTATTCAATGGCCACCGCGCTCACCCGATTTAAACCCCATAGATTTTTTTCTTTGGGGTTACTTCAAGGAAGTGGTATACGAAAAGGAGTGCAACACGGAGCAGGAGCTTCGACGACGAATATCAGCGGCCACCCACCAGGTGAAAAATAATCACCGGGCCTTTAGATTGTTAAAAAAAATTTATTAGAAGATGTCGACCCTGCCTCCGAGTGAGAGGTAGAAATTTTGAACATCTTCTATGAAAAAGTTTATTTTTTTATTTTTGATTAAACTGTCTATTCTAATTATCTGGTTTAATTTTTTTACCCTTTTGCGACTTACACTTTTTTTTTTAAATCAATGACGAAAATGTTGGATCAAACAATTATGATACGAGATCCGTAAAAAAATAATTAATTTCTCATGATCCATAAAGACAGGGACGATGAATATTTTTTTGTTACATTCTCATCATGGACCGTCACTCTCAAAAAAAAACATCCACCAAAAGTAAGTACTTTTTTTTTTATTGCTCTTAATAAGCAGTAGGAACTCTTTTCTTGAAAAAAACCGAAAATCAATCATAAGTTCAAAACCGTTGAGAATTTTACCACCATGTATAGGATTTTATTGGTAGAAGATGACCTTGGCTAACTCCCCATTTCATTTGATCCATGATATTTGGACCACCCTGTATATCGTCTATGACTAACGCTAGTGGCATTCTTCCGAGCGGTTCCGTGCTTGCTTCGCAAGGCACGCTAAGCAGTTGGTGTCGGGTGCCGTCGATAGATGGCAGTCGTTAAGCCAAGTCAAAGGCCTTAGGGCGGCTTGAAAACTTCTCACTATAAGACCAGAGTGCTTATACTGAGTTTTGTCATTCACTTTCGATAGCGAGAGCGTTTGCGTTTTGCATAGGAATGACAAAGCGCGCCATCTATTTGTCTCTTTGTTACTCCTATGCAAATCGCAAACGCTCTCACTATCGAGAGTGAATGAAAAAACTCAGTAAAAGCACTCTGCACTAGGATACACTGTATCGTGATAATCAGAAACAGCGACCTCTCAAACATGAAAGAATAATCTCCTTTAATTTTACTACCCCCATATTAAAATGTATATTGACACTCTGTACCACCCTGTATCCGTGATAATGACTTTATATTACTACTAGCTGCCCCGGCAAACGTTGTTTCGCCAGATAGGGCTATGAAAAATAGCTAAAAACCTATTCTCAGACCTACTGAATATACATGTAAAGTTTCATGAAAATCGGTGAAGCCGTTTCGGAGGAGTATGCGCACTAACATTGTAATAACATTGTAGAGTCACACAAAAAGTTATTCAAAGCGTGCGTGCATCCAGACTGATTGTATTGTATTTATTTAATTCAGCCAATGCCCATATAGTGTTAGTAACAATGGTGAATTATATACCTACTACGTTAGTAATGAATGTTGATGAACTAATAATTACTAATGAATGTTGATGAAGCGAAAGAGTCAGGACCGTGGCAAGTAGCAAATCCAGGACCTAGATTCTGTTAAAGCATTGTAGGACAATTACAACTGCATGAACATGGCGATTTAGTTTCATTGCCGCTTTAAGTCTGCGCGCGCACGCATATCAAACAATCTAGGCTCAATATTATCGTGAGCCGACCGTGTATCTGGCATCGTATTAGGGTAAACCATAGTATTGCTGGCACCCCCCTAGTCATTGGCGCAGTGAGTTTTAAACACAAATATTAAGAATTAAAATTTCTTAAAGGGCATTTTGGCAGTTTTTTATAACTAGCATTGTTAATTACAAAACATACATACAAATTATAAGTGCCAATGACTGATATTATTAGTGACAATGTTTATACCTGTAATGCCAATGACTGCAGTTTTGGAGATATTTTCAAATTATTATTATATTTCTTAAATAAAACTATGACAACAAGCAAGAATTATTTTTTATTTCCAACCTATACTCATATTCTAATAAATAAAAATGGTTAATAGTGATTGAATATGAAATTGAATGCTTAGGAAGCAAATTAAGTCAAGGTTTTGCTTAAGGTGCTAATCAATGTATAGTTTACCCTATAATGCACAAAGAGAATCGAGCTCCTGGGTGCCTATCTACCCCTCCGGAATAACGGTCTGTGGTTATGTTATCTTATTTCTGTAACTCAGAGGTTAAGTATGTTAAGTCACACATCGACAATTTTACAAGAGAGCCAGAAAAAGGAAAAAGAAACACACTATTTAATTTTACCATCACCACTTCATCATTCAGCCACAAGAAGTCCACTGCTGGACATAGGCCTCCTCCATGGATTTCCAAAAAGACCGGTCGGAAGCGGCTTGCATCCAGCGTCTTCCCGCCACTTGGATGAGATCGTCTGTCCATCTTGTGGCTGGTCGTCCTACGCTGCGCTTGCCGATATGTGGTCTCCATTCGAGAACTTTTCGGCCCCATCGGCCATCAGTTCTGCGTGCTATGTGCCCCGCCCACTGCCACTTCAACTTACTAATCCGCCGGGCTATGTCGACGACTTTCGTTCGTCCACGGACCTCATCATTTCTGACTCGGTCCCGTAGAGAAATTCCGAGCATAGCCCTCTCCATAGCTCGTTGCGTGACCTTGAGCTTTCTTATGAGGCCCATGGTAAGAGACCACGTTTCAGTGCCATAAGTCATCACTGGTAACACACACTGGTTGTACAGTTTTGTTTTGAGGGATTGAGGTATATCGGAGGAAAAGACTTTTCTGAGTTTCCCGAACGCTGCCCAGCCGAGTTGGATTCGACGATTGACCTCTTTCACGAAGTTGGACCGGCCTAATTGGACTGTATGTCCTAAGTAGACGTATTCGTCTATAACTTCGAGAGTCGAGTTCCCCACTGTTATTGGGGTGGGCACAACACGGGCGTTCGACATGACCTTTGTTTTGTCCATGTTCATTTTAAGGCCCACCCGTTGGGAGACTCGACTGAGGTCTTCGAGCATTATGCCGAGGTCCTCCAGCGTCTCTGCCATGACTACAATATCGTCGGCAAATCGAAGGTGACTGATGTACTCGCCATTGATATTGATGCCGCGTTCCTGCCATTCCAGAAGCTTGAAGGCATCTTCCAGTCCGTTCGTGAACAGTTTCGGAGATATGACATCTCCCTGTCTCACGCCTCTTTTCAGTGGAATTGCCTCCGAATTCTGCTCCTGTACTCGGACCGACATGGTGGCGTTGTGGTACAAGCACTTCAGCACCTCGATGTACCGATAGTCAATATGGCAACGCTGGAGAGACTCGAGCACCGCCCATGTCTCGATCGAATCGAAGGCTTTCTCATAGTCCACAAACGCTAAGCATAATGGCAAATTATACTCCTCAGTCTTCTGTATAATTTGCCGCAGCGTGTGGATGTGGTCTATGGTACTACAGCCCTTTCGGAAACCGGCTTGTTCGGGAGGCTGGAAGTCATCAAACCTGCGTTCGAGACGATTCGTCAGGACCCTCGAGAAAAGCTTATAAACATGGCTCAGAAGCGAGATGGGTCGGTAGTTCTTCAATAAAGTGTTATCCCCTTTCTTGAAGAACAGCGTCACCACGCTTCTGTTCCATGCTTCTGGCGTTGTTCCTTCGAGCACGACGGAATTGAAGAGCCTCTGAAGGACTTTAAGTACCGGTGTTCCACCCGCTTTCAGAAGCTCCGAAGTAATTCCGTCCTCTCCTGGTGCCTTGTTATTCTTAAGCTGTTTCAGGGCCATCCTAATCTCGTACAGGCTGATGTCCGGGATATCTTCGGTATAATGTCGGGTCAGTTTGGCTCTTGGGTCTTTGTGCAAACTGCTAACAGGTTTTGCGACTGAGGTGTATAGCTGTCCGTAGAAGCCCTCAATCTCCCTCAGTACCTCTGACTTGGTCGACGCTATACTGCCGTCCTCTCTTTTCAGCTTCGTCAGCTGGCTTTGCCCAATAGACATGTCTCTTGCAAACACTTTAGAGCCTTTGTTCCGCTCTATAGTCTCTTTAATACGTTCGGTATTAAAGGAACGAATATCGTGCCGCATAGACTTTGATATGTGTCTATTGAGCTGCCTATATGACTCAGCATCTCTGGAGGACTGCAGTTGCAACGAGCGACGTTTAGCCATGAGGTCGAGAGTATAGTTTGAGAGCTTTTGTGGTCTGCTCGCTCGGTTGGGTTTATAGAACCTCGAGCCCACTGTACGAACAGTTTCTACAAACCTGTTATTGATCTCGTCCACCGATGCGGCGCTTTCCAGGCATTCGAAGCGATTTGACAATTCGAGTTGAAAGTTCTCGGGGTTTTGGATATGGGCACGAGTAGGTCGGAGCGTGGACTTCATGAGACGGGACCTCTCAAGTTTGACATTGATATTCAATGTGCCTCTTACCATTCGGTGATCGCTTCCGGTTTTCACCATGTTGATCACAGAGACATCATTGAATATCTGTCTCTTGGAGGTCAGGATGAAGTCTATCTCGTTTCTCGTGGAACCATCGGGACTCAACCAGGTCCACTTCCTGTGAGGTGGCTTCTGAAAGAAAGAGTTCATCATAAAGAGTCCCTCTTTCTCCAGGAAGTCGGCCAACCTCTGTCCCCTAGGGTTCCGTTGCCCATGACCAAATTGCCCCACTCTCATCTCGCCTTCGCTTCTTTTGCCCAGCTTCGCATTGAAGTCCCCCATGACCACATTAAAATAGGTCTCCGAGGTATGTATGGCCCTACTAATGTCCTCATACATCGCCTCTACCTCCTCATCGGAGTGTGACGAGGTCGGCGCGTATACCTGAATGACCTTCAGCGAATACCTCTTAGATATTCTGAGTATTAGGTATACCACCCTGCTCGACACACTATCGATGGCCAAAATGTTGTTCACGAGGGACTTGTGGACGAGAAACCCGACACCACCCTGGGACTGTCGCTCGCCCTCCCGGTAGTAGAGCAGGTTACCGGATTTCAGGGTTATCGTGTCCTCGCCCTCTCGACGGACTTCAGATAACCCTAGGATATCCCAGTGTAACCTACCCATTTCCTCTTCCAGCTCAATTAGCTTTTCCTCCGTCCTCATTGTGCGAATGTTGTGTGTTACCAGGGCCAGTCGTTTTCGCTGTTCGGGGTGGTAGCCGGATCTCTGCCGGAGATTCTTAGCACCCCTTGCTCCGCCGTTACCGTGGCCGCTAATGTAGCCAGGAATAGCGGAGCTGCCGGGGACTGGGGGCCTGGTTTTTTTATGTACTGCCATGAGGGTATTTGCCATACTCGCCACGCTTGGCATGCGGGTTGGCGAGCGCAGTGAGAAGCATTTCCGCAGAAGGCGCTGCTGCCCACCTCCTGGTGATGTGTCCCTTTGCCGGTTTTTACGGCACCCACGGGCTGAGATGGGGGGGCACTATTCTAAAGCCGGCACCCCACGGCGGCACTTAACACATCACCACTTAACACTTATTAAATTAATGTAAGTTGAAGTTGATTGTGTTGACAAGTAAGAATGAAATAGTATTACCATAGTAGCATATTGTGTTATGTAGGACTTGATGTGTGTGTCTCGGGCTGTAAGTGGACATGATATAATATCATTCTGTGAATTTCAGAAACGGTAACTAAATTTACTTAACACATTATTCCACTCGGCGAACTTAAGGATGTTGATCACATAGATTAAAAAAAAAACGAAAAAATAAAAAAATGGACGTAACGTACTTAACCTCTGAGGTACAGATTTAGAGTGGCTTCGCCACGGTAGTACCTACAGCGAGAGTGAATATCAGTAATGAAAAAAGAAATGCCCTCATTTACAATCTATACAGGGTGTATAAATTTACCAGTTAAGGTGGAATATGGAGCAGAATGTGTATGATTATGATAAACTAACAGGAGCTTATCAAGAGATTGTAAAGGAGGGCCCTTAGTTCTCAGCGAGTTTGGATCGAAATACGTGGTGTTCAAGAAGGGTGACATCGAAGAGAGAGGGGATATTGTAAACATTATGGTCACATTGTTTGTGGCTTAAATTACCTGATTTGGAACAAATAATACCTAATAAAAAAATAAAAAAAAACCGGAAAAATGCGAGTGGAACTCGCCTACCGAGGGTTCAGTACAATAGGCACTTAAGTATTATAAATAGTTCAGGAATCGAGTCTTGTAGTTTTTTCCGAGATTCAGACTATTTTTTTTATAATTTAATGTAGGTATAGCAGGTATAGTAGGCAAATATAGGTATAGTTCTAGGATTTTTCTTTGTGCGGTCGACAGCACATCATGATATACACCCATGTACTCTACTCAGTTGCATTACGGGCGACTTTGCAACTAAAATGTGAAGATTGACGGGCTGTCGACTGTACTTATAGAATAAGACGATAACACTTAGCAAATTTCATAGTTAAACAAAGATACACGGTAACCTATAGATTTAGAGACGAAACATAATTATGTTTTTTGCGGCATAACCCGTTAACTCAGTTTTTGGACTTTTTTACAGATTTAAGGGACTGTAGTCTTGAATACATTGTTTTAATTTCAACTCGATACCTCAACGCGTTTCCGAGACAAAGGGTCTTGACAGATAGATAGATAGATAGATAGATAGATAGATAGATAGATAGATAGATAGATAGATAGATAGATAGAATATTCTTTATTGTACTCATAAATACAGACAGACAGACAGACGGAGGCACAGACGGACGGACAAGAATGCTATCCTGTAAGGGTTTCTTATTTTCAATTTTGAGGTACGCAACCCTAGAAGCGAAAAAACAATTAATTTAATTCAACGCCGGTCGCCTACCTATTCGTTTCAGACGATATGATACAGCGGTATTCTTAACGTTAAATATTATGACGTATAACGTTTGACATTTAGGGTCTGTTTCACAATCTGCAGATAAGATAAGATAAGAATATTCTTGATTCGTGTTGCCATTAGATGAAACAGGGCCTTAAACTTTGAATTTAAATTCATTGATTCGACCAAACAATCAACCCACCAACAAAGGTTCAATTTGAATTATTATCACAATGAAAAGTATGTTCCCTAAAGTTCCCTTACTTCAACGATTTCAAAACCAGGTACTTCCTAACTGTCCTGTAGCGAGCACATAATATCAACTCTGCGCGCGCACTATAAACTCCAACAATCCTGCATCGCGCAAGCAAAAGTTTACACATGACTTATAATAAATACAACGTCAAACAAACCACAGTTGGACCGGCGCCGTCCCCAGGCATACGATGTGCCTGGCGGGAAACCACTTTATAGTGGAAAGAGCACGATTACCCGCTCTTCTCTGTAGTCTTATTAAAGAGTCTTTCTTTCTGAAACCTCGTGACTTCTCTACAGCGCAATTGATGTTGTTAAACATTTTTATTTTGCTTAAGTATTCCATAAGGAAGCCAAACGCATTTAAAACTGCGACATACCTACGCATTTGCACTGAAAATAGATATTTCGAATAACAAAAACAACGAGTCTGCCTGATAACATTGCCTAACAAAAAATATCGTACACAGACCGAACAATCCCAGTTAGTAAGCAAATAGGGGAAAATCCAATCGTAAACGATTAAATTAGATAAGACCTCATTGCCTCTAAAGAAGCGTTCACAATGCAGCCTATGTACAGTCGACAGCACACATCATCTCTTCCCTGAGGAAGGTACAGGCCATACTCCACCACGGGGGCCAAGTCCGGATTGGTGGAGGCTTGTAAGACTATAGTGGCTGGTCTTACTGTCAGAAGTTTTCAAGCCGCCCTAAGGCGTCTGACTTGGCTTAACACTTTACGTGTTAAGTAATACGTAACGTAACGTTTGTAACACGTAACGTGTTATACCACGCCCCATTTTTATTACAATTACGTGTTACGTTTTTTGTAACACGCGTAACATGGCGCAGCGGACCCGGCTTTACGTAACACGTAACATGTTATACCACGCCCCATTATAACGTGTTACATTTTTTGTAACACGCGTAACAGGGCGCAGCGGACCCGGCTTTACATGTAACAATTATCTTTATCTTGTTTACGTTCGCTTGCCTGTAATATAGAGACAATCTAAAGTAGGTACAGTTAATATCAATCATTCCTCTGGTGGCCCTTGGTTCGAACAATTTCGCTTCGAAAGTAGGCGACCAAAAACGGCACAACTTTTGTCAGCAAATAGATAGTTCACTAAGGTTACAACAGGTTTGGCTGGAAGCAAAAGTAGAGACAGACAATGTGGCGACATAAAAACCTATTGTCGGCTTACAGGCAGACTCGTCGACGGGAAATTACAGAATGTGTGGAAATTGAGAGGAAAAAGCGGGTGGGATGCAGTGAGAAATAGTTCTAGAATGCACTCTCGCGAAAAAATACCTTAAATTATATTATGCAGCGAATCGCTCGTAGCCTGGGCTGCCTGAGTGATCTTAAGCGATCACTAAGGTTAAGCAACATACGGCGCGTTCAGTCCATGGATGGGTCACTGTCTATGACTGACGCTAGTGGCATTTTTCCGAGCGGTTCCGTGCTTCGCAAGGCACGTTAAGCAGTTGGTGCCGGCTACCGTCGATAGATGGCAGTCGTTAAGCCAAGTCAGAGGCCTTAGGGCGGCTTGAAAACTTCTGATAGTAAGACCAGCCACTAGTCTTACAAGCCTCCACCAATCTGGACTTGGCCCCCGTGGTGGAGTATGGCCTATACCTTCCTCAGGGAGGAGACCCGTGCCCCTCGGTGGGGACATAATGGGTTGTTGATGATTTTATATTTTTTTGTTTTACTATGTATGTATTCTTATCAAGTGCAGCCAACGGTAGATCCCAAATATGCACTATTAAAATTTAGGTGTGACGAAATGTGTGTCAAAATTCTCATTAAACTTCACCAAAAACCGCTACAGGTGGTGGGATATAACGAAGGAAACGGTAATTAAACATATTGAATAATATAAACACAGAAGAACCATTTGGCTCATTCTTACAGACTCACCGACGATGGCAACTCCTCGTAGCTAGTAGGTAAGCAAAATTTTCTTATGTTTCTTGTGTGCAATAAAGAATATTCTTCAAATTAGAATATTCTTTAAGAACATTCTTTGAGGGGCACGGGTCTCTTCCCTGAGGAAGGTATAGGTCATACTCCACCACGGGGCCTAGTCCGGATTGCAAGACTAGTGGCTGGTCTTACTGTCAGAAGTTTTCAAGCCGCCCTAAGGCCTCTGACTTGCCTTAACGACTGCCATCTACCGACGGCAGCCGGCACCAACTGCTTAAGGTGCCCTGCGAAACATGGAACCGCTCGGCAAAATGCCACTAGCGTTATTCATAGAATGTACTGAACACGCCCTATGTTGCTTAACCTTCGTGATCGTTTCAGCTAACTCAGGCAGCGGAGGCTACGAGCGATTCTCTCTAACCTTGATAGAACCAATTAATATTCTCGATTAACATAGAACATGAACCCAGCTTTCTGTTTATTTTTCTTACAGATGTAAATGTATGTCATTAAATTATTCAACATTATTTCGCAGAGTTCATTGACTTAAAAGTTGCAGATACGACCTGACGTGAGAATTTCATTCAGGTAAGTAAAACGGCACAATGGAATATGTACCTATACTTATTAATTAGTTCTTTCATTAGACGCGGTTGACGCAGCGCATTAATATTCACACCTTAGGTACCTACTTAATTTTTGCTTATCTTAGGACCCTTCGTGTTTATTTTTAAGTTCGTTCTTTTATTTATTAAATTCAGCTTCACATCAGCTATCTTTTTTGTTCTTAAAATTGAAAGGGTCCCTGATATGAATTTCTTAGTTAATTTCATCCCATCTAGTTAATTCACCTACTTAATTTCATCTTATCTATATCTATTTTTTTTGTTCTTACAATTTAAAAAATCCCTGAATCACGCTGAAACTCAAAAATGGCTGGAACACGGTTGGCATTGGTTTTTAAATTTGTCGTCGTGTTTAAATCTAGCGCGATTAACGAACAGAAATTTATTTTAAATATAATTATAATATTCTCGTGTCACCACTCAACGTGTTAGCGAGCTTACTCCTCCGAAACGGTATGGCCGATTTTGGTGAAATTTTATATGTAGGTACGATCGGTAGGTCTTAGAATAGGTTGTTATTTATTTTTCATACCCCTTTCTGGCAAAACAACGTTTGCGGCGTCAGCTAGTTTTCTTATATAATTTGTTTGCTCTTCGCTAAAACATTCCTTGCCTATTTAATCAGCGTATTGCACTCTGAAAGACCAGTCTTCACTGACGTAAACACAGTTCCTACCTCCACGATCCCTTCCCTGCACCTTGTTACTACGAGTATTAACCCACATAACTATTTATACACACGTACACTGTTTGCTATTCGGTTTCCGAAGACCATAATGTACGGACTAAATTAAGATGTTGCAACCTGGGGACGTCCGTGGCAGGGAATAAGATGGTAATTTCTTTCAAGTACTTACATATACATATGTTTTAAATCTCTATATGTGGAATATATGGGTGAATATACGGTATTTGATTTTTTTGTGTCCCAGAAGGAAATGTAATCTGTTCCATTCAATATTGATAATTTCTCTATTTGACACAATTTTTAAGTGTTTAATGATGAGGGCCAGATTTTCAATTTTTTTGAATTTTATAAGCACCAGAGGAAAATGTGTTACCAGAGGACTGACACTATTGGCAGAGTAGTCACAAATGAAAGCAGGGAAGTAACAGGCCATTGATTATAGCTAAGAAAGGGGAATCGTATTAAATAAAACATGAAATATGCCAGAGGAGTGACGCCACAGGAGTGACAAAATCGCACAAAACCTACAAAAACATATCACTCGCTTTTCTAATCACCGTTTAACGTAATACATGACATCTACACACAATAAACATGGCATTGTGCAAATACTTATACAATTTCGTAACTACCTATAAAATACAAAAACATAGACTTGCCAGAGGAAATACTCTAACGACTGGCAGAAACACGCTTTCCTGCAGTGAATCGCAAATTGACGCTATATTATAGGAATTTCGCTCAACGTCATTAGCTTGTTTCTAACTTAACACTATTGTATGCGCGTAGTTCATGGACAAAAACATACCTTTGCGGTTTTAAGTCAAATTTTACTTCTTTGAGTTTCGCCAGATGAAGTGACATTATTGTAATGTGACATGAAAGTAAGTTATTTTTCTTTATATTAATAAAACTTTTTACTGTGTATATTTTGATGAAATATGTTTCGATGTTTATAAAAGCGTATGATTATATTTAAAAAAACATAATGGCATACGTATTTAAAAATATCTCGCCATAAAATCATTATAATCTAGAAATGGGGAGGCCAGAGGAGTATACATTTTCAACAATTTTTAACGATTATGTCTTAAATTAAACAATTATCGTGATAGACTATGTGGGCCAAATAAAAGACCATATTTTTTAATGCTTAAGCATACGGACGCAATAATATAAGTTTAACATAATATTTGTCCATGGACCATAGAAATTAAAATAGCGTATATTGACCCATATACTACTTGTATAGAATCGTTCGTAGCCTGGCCTGCCTGAGTGATCTTAAACGATCACGCAACATACGGCGCGTTCAGTATAGATGGGTCACTGTCTATGACTAACGCTAATTTTTCTGCGCGGTTCCGTGCTTCGCAAGGCATGTTAAGCAGTTGGTGCCGGCTGCCGTCGATAGATGGCAGTCGTTAAGCCAAGTCAGAGGCCTTAGGGGCGGCTTGAAAACGTCTGACAGTAAGGCTGACATTCAGAGACGAATCCTAAGTTCACGCTTAGATCAGTCTTAGCAAAGTAAACTAAAGTCTAATGTGGGGTAACAGTACAGATGCACCGCAACTCTTCACCCAACAAAAAAAATTAGTTAGAATAATAGCAAATATAGTATCTACAGACAGTTGTAAACCATATTTTATACATTATAATCTACTTACCTTACCATCTATTTACATATTAGAAATCTCAAAATTCGTCAGACAACATAAAGAAATTTTTACAAAAAAAGAAGATGTCTCTATAAGACCCATAAGACACAAAAATAAATTGTTATTACCCACCTCTCGAATGCAATTATACTCTTCCAGTACATTGATAATGGCTATTAAAATTTATAATAAACTCCCAAATTACTTAAAAGAATTAAAGAAAGACAACAATTTCAATAAAGATCTAAAGAAAATACTAATATCAAAATGTTATTATACCATAGAAGAATATTTTAAAGATAGTATAGATGAAACAAGATAAATAATTGTATAGATAGATAGATAGAATATTCTTTATTGTACTCACAAATAACATTTAAATATAATCTTTTAAATAGAATAACTAAAATTGCATGATTATTAACTCAATATTTTCCAATTGTAAGTTAATGTAATGCATATTTCAAATAGCACTTTAAAATGTTGCGTGCCCTACAGGGTCCACAAAGATCTCATCAAATAACTGTTAAGTTAAATTGTAACAACCCTACAACTTGTGGAATGCAATAAAGTATTGAGTATTGAGTATTGAAGTCGTACTTAGTAAAGTGCCGTAATTTTCGTATTAATTCACAGATGATTCACAGTACTTAAGAAAGTCATCTATATTGTCTATCATTTCTTAGTGATGTAGTTCTTACCGGTTTTTTAAATTTGACATTGCTACACGAGAGCAGGACAACATCATATAATTTTATATATATGTCAGAGTGAATAAAAAAATCCCACAGATAATGCTCGTAGAACATCAGTGAAATGACGTTTGGAGTAGTCTGTGAACAAAAGGCTTAGAAGTGACAGTTCTAAGTTCACGTAAAGTTACCGATATTGACTCCTTACACTTAGCTAAGCACCATTTCATACTAAACTTGCTAAGATTCGATTCTGAATACGAAATGTTTCTAAGTACGTGATTTTGACATTTCTGAGACCAGTCTTTGCTTAGTTTTCGTCTCTGAATGTCAGCCTTAGACTGGCCACTAG
This sequence comes from Yponomeuta plumbellus, assembly GCA_947310845.1. Lineage (NCBI taxonomy): Eukaryota > Metazoa > Arthropoda > Insecta > Lepidoptera > Yponomeutidae > Yponomeuta > Yponomeuta plumbellus. The sequence continues at coordinate 4,895,933 of OX371203.1, forward strand.
TCTTACAAGACTCCACCAATCCGGACTTGGCCCCCTTGGTGGAGTATGGCCTATACCTTCTTCAGGGAAGAGACCCGTGCCCCTTGGTGGGGACATAATGGGTTGATGATGATGATGATATACTACTTATATAACATGTATACATAAACTTAGGGACAGCCGTTTGCGTTTTTATGGCTACAGGTAAAGGGATGACTTAGGATCAATCACCCACCACGAGATATAGAAACACCTGGAAATCGTTTCCTTAGTATCTTGTTTCATTTTCAATAGACTTGACATAACGGTGAAGATCTAAAACATCACACACGTAAGATAAAGATAATTGAAATGTTGGTTTAAAAACCAATCAATCGTCCTCTGCTGGTGATACAACGCTACTTCTTTCTGTGGAAGCGAAAATTATCTCTCAGGATTGGGAGGTGCCCCAATCCTGAGAGATAATTTTCGCCTTTCGATAATTTTACCTGTAGCCATAAAAACGCGCAAGAGACAATACGCAATTGGGTAGTTGACAAAATGCCAAAATGTTTAAAACGGAATTTTGTATTAAAATATCGTATTATGACGTCATAATTCAGAGCACTCTTTTTATGTTTTATCTATTTAAAAATCGTAATAACTAGTAATTGACTAAAAGAGATACATTTTCCGAAATATTTTGTAATTTTTGTTTTAATCGAGCATATCAAATAATTTATTGTTGGTCGTGTCAACTACCGAATTATAAGTGTCACATCAAGAAGACATGAGTCCGTTTACTGCCACCGGCCTGCCGATGTCGCAACAAGGTATCCTGGGAACGCAAAGCGATAGACTGACACGACCCATTTTATTAAAGACTAGCTGTTGCCCGCGACTACGTCCGCGTGGGCTTTAGTTGAGTAAGGTGTTTGCAAATAAGATAGGGATACTTTTAGCGCATACAAAAGAGCTTTCATACTAACTTCGCAACCCCCTCTTACCCCCTTAAGGGATTATTTTCGAAAAACTACTTTACACGTCTTTCATGTTTTTCAATGAAGGACCTTCATGCTGAATTTCATTCGAATAACTTCTAAAACGGCAAAGTTTCATAGTAACTTTGCACCCCCCTTTTTACCCCATTAAGAGATGATTTTCGAAAAACTATTTTACATGTGTTTCATAACTTTTAATGAAGGATCTTCATATTGAATCTCATTCGAATAACTTCAAAAACGGCAAAGTTTCATACTATGTTTGCACCCCCCTTTTTCCCCCTTAAAGGATGATTTAAAAAAAACTATTTTACACGTATTTCATAATTTTAAATGAAGAACCTTCGTACTAAATTTCATTCGAATAACTTCAAAGACAGCAAAGTTTCATACTAACTTTGAACCCCCATTTTACCCCCTTAGGAGATGAATTTTCAAAGTCCTTTCTTAGTGCTCCCCTACGTTACAAAAGGAACCCCTGTGCAAAATTTCAAGTTTCTAACCCTTATAGTTTAGGCCCTGCATTGATATGTACTGACTGCAGTCAGTCAGTCAGCTTCTCCTTTTATATATTTAGACTAGCTGTTGCCCGCGACTACGTCCGCGTGGGCTTTAGTTGAGTAAGATACTTTTAGCGCATGCGAAAGAGCTTTCATGCTAACTTCGCAACCCCCTCTTGCCCCCTTAAGGGATGATTTTCGAAAAACTATTTTACACGTTTTTCATGACTTTCAATGAAGGACCTTCATGTTGAATTTCATTCGAATAACTTCAAAAATGGCTAAGTTTCATACTAACATTGCACCCCCTTTTATCCTCTTAGGAGATGATTTTCGAAAAACTATTTTACATGTGTTTCATGACTTTCAATGAAGGACCTTCATATTGAACCTCATTCGAATAACTTCAAAAACGGCAAAGTTTCATACTAAGTTTGCACCCCCCATTTTTCCCCCTTAAGGGATGAATTTTCAAAAATTCTTTCTTAGTGCTCCTCTACGTTACAAAAGAAACTCCTGTGCTAAATGTCAAGTGTCTAACCCTTACAGTTTAGGCCCTGCGTTGATATGTCAGCCAGTCAGTCAGTCAGCTTCTCCTTTTATATATATGTATGTATATAGAGATAGAGAGCCGATAAACTTCTACAAAGTGATAGCTTGAATTTGGAATACGTTTGGGAAGTTCGCTGTTTTTATGAGAATATCTGATTGGCTATACACAGACAATATAAGACTAGAGATTGAAACCAATTTTTGCGTATACAGAAAATTATGACCTCGTCCACCGACAATATGAGGCAGACCGCCTTCAGGCGGCGGCTCGATTAGGATAGTCTTGGATGTCGTGCCATTGCCTTGAGGCAGGCTTTGGCCAGTAGTGATGGAAAATTCTAAGGGCGGTTTTAGAGTCACGCTGACACTCGGCGCTGACAGGTCAATATATAGGTACTACGTCTTAAGGAGCGTTTTTGAAAAACGCCGACCGTTCAGCACTGACCAGGCATACATTTTGTCTATCAGCGCTGACGGCCAACCCGTAGTCAGCGTGACTCTAAAGCTAGCCTAAGTCTACGGACACATGGGAAGCCGCGGTTATGATTACCGTTTTTGGGCATACGTGGGAGTGCAGCGAGGCGAGCTGCTATGCTAACGCTACTGCTCGTAAGTGTCACTTCAAGAAGATATCGCCCTGTTTACTGCCACTAAGCTGTCGATGTCGCAACAGAGGATGCTAGGAACGTAAAGCCATAGACTGACGTGTCTATGACCCATTTTTTAAGGTAGCTACGCATCTACTGTCGTGCGTCGTTTATCATGTAGCAGGTCGTGGGCTCCAATTCAGGCCCATAAACTATTAAGTGGTTTTTTTATTTAAGTTATGGGAAGGACTTCGTCGTTAGGAGCCCTAATGCCTGAGGTATTACAAACCTCAGTGCTTGGTACGTATGAGACCTAGAGCGGAAATCTCATATGTTTCGAATAGAAACAGCAAACGCTGAAATAGCATAATTATCACACGCTCTATCTTCTATCTTCTAATATTGTCACCACTCACCATGTATAGAACAGAACAGAAGATTACACACAGGCACATACATCGCTTCTGGCCCCACACTAGGATACCCTGTGTCGTGGGAACCAGAAACAGTGACGTCACAAACATGTAAGCATCCAAGACCTGGAGTTTTTATTTTCTGTCCAGCCGGGGATTGAACCGCTAACCGCTACGCCACAAAGGTCGTCAAGTTAGTGCGCATACTCCTCCAAAAAGGCTTGACCAATTCGGTATTTGACACTATCAACAATAAATTATTTGATATGCTCGATTAAAACAAAAATTACAAAATATTTCGGAAAATGTATCTCTTTTAGTCATTTACTAGTAATTACAATTTTAAATAGATGAAACATAAAAAGAATGCTCTGAAATGTGACGTCATAATACGATATTTTAATACAAAATTCCGTTTTAAACATTTTGACATTTTGTCAACTACCGAATTGCGTATTGTCTCTTGCGCGTTTTTATGGCTACAAGTAAAGGGATGACTTAGGATCACCCACCACGAGATATAGAAACACCTGTAAAGCGTTTCCTTAGTATCTTGTTTTATTTTCAATTTCCTTATTACATGCAGACTTGACATAACGGTGAAGATCTAAAACATCACACACGTCAGATGCTGGTTTAAAAACCCAATGAAACAAATTTTTACATATCAATAAATCTATCTATCTATCTTTAAAACCTTACTTGTGGTCTAACTCGAGTTAATTATCTTTTAACCGGAGCTCCTGATTTATATGTTTAATCCAATGGTGAAGCGAGTAATGTACTACATTTTGTGGGGTTTCGACAAGCCTTTCTTTTTAATTAAAGGTGAAGCTTTTTAGGCTTAGGACGGTGGATCGCGTGCTTGGTGTAGAGTTCCTAATTGCGCCGACTTTGTCTAATTCTAGACTAATCCTTTGCGATATCGGGCTTAGGCGAATCGATTGAAGAAGACTTTTTAACGCCTCAAGCCTAGAACACTTTTTCTTTCACAGCTAAGTTAGTTATTCACAGAGTAATATTTGAAATTTATTACAGTTTTCAAAGAATAAAACATGCTTATACAACTTTACTGTGGTCTATATCATCTTCAAAATTCGATTCAAAGTGCAGAGTTGGAAGACCGACCCGCCGGCCGGTCTACGGGGCCTAACGGAATGCGCCAGTTTACACCGGCGGCGGGTGGGTTAATGAACAAACATACATTATTAACATTAGTGATGATGACCTTTTAAAAATGGTGACCGTTGTAATGGCGGGATCATAATGTTTTAGCCATGAGATTTGAAATCCGTCTATCTCATAATTTAGTACCTTTTTCGTACCTATTCGTACCTCGAATAAAAAAAATCTACCTCTTGCAGCCTACCCACAATTTAACGAAATGCATGGTCCCGCCATTATAACGGTCACTTAAAAATGCATTTAAAAGGAGATAGTTTTTACTTAACTACTAATTAGTGTTGTTCGCAAACTGTGAAGAAAAACATCGTTAGGAAACCTGAGTGCATGAAGTGTTCATTGCACTTACCTCAGCAGCGCCTAAATTCACACCCGTCTGTGATGGGCACGCGTGGTGATCAAAAACATACACTACGCAATAAGGCCGCCAATGGTAGGTACTGTTACCTTGTAAATATTTTATGTTTGTGGTTTATCGTCGTGTACAATAAAAAAAATCTTATGTTATCTTTAACATAACATAACATTTACATACAGGCATATACATTGCTTCTGGCCCACACTAGGATACCCCGTGTCGTGGGACCCAGAAACAGTGACGTCACAAACATGTAAACATTCAAGACCTGGGTTTCTTTATGTCCCCAGTCGGGTTCGAACCCAGGACTTCTGGCGTGGTAGGCAGATGCGCTAACCACTGCGCCACAGACGTCGTCAAAAAGTCGTCTTTCACTCTCTCCCTGCAGTGTTTTGTTACACATATCGCACACTGGAAACATAAATGGCATTAAAGAAAAATCTTCATTTTACAGTATGGCCGTTTTAAGATTTTTTAAATGTTCTGGCGACTCGCTAAGAGATTTTTTCAAAGAAACTAAAATCTTAACAGTTGCAAGCCAATACATTTATGAAAATATTATGTACGTTCGGAAAAATATTAAGGACTTCGAAACTCTTGGTAGCCATCATAACGTTAATAATAGGAATAAACATAAATTGTCATTTCCACGATTTAGACTTGCAAAAGTTAATACTTCCTTTATGGGGCACTGTATAAGGTTCTACAACAAGATACCCCAAGATATATTAGAGTTACCCCCAACGCGATTTAAGAATTGTGTTAAGCACACTCTTTGCAAAAAAGATTATTATAAAATCAACGATTATTTAGAAGACAAGGACGTATGGCATTAAATAGTAGTTTAATATTAAATTAAATCAGAGGATAAATGTGTCTAGTGTTCAACACATCCAAGATATTATTTTGTATGTTTTATTTGTATTAGCTTTAAGGTGATTTGAGAAAAGATGGTCAGAGTGGAGTTTTTTTTTCGCTGCCTTTTTCTCCACTACAGACGGCCCCAAGGCAGCGGCTAACGTTATACATAACTGTATGTACATTGACATTCAACAAGCAGAATGTAAATTCTTTACGTTGAAATAAATTCTTGATTCTTGATTCTTGACTAATCCACAAAGCTTTACTGACAACTTTTACGGTTCCACATCGCCCACCAGAACATTAAAAAAATCCTAAAACGGCCATACTGTAAAATGAAGATTTTTGTTTAACGCCATTTATGTTTTCAGTGTGCGATTATTTGTGACTCTACTTACATTTCCGCCGTGTTATTCTGACCAGTGTAGAACTCTCTCGTTATAATCGTGTCTGTTTACAAACAGTGACACGTGTACGCTTATAACATCTACCAACGTTGTAATCGCTATGTAAATACGCGCTATGTCGTTGACTGCTTTGTTTTCAGTTTGCCGACTACGGCTAATCGAGACCGAGGTTGTTCTTAAAATAAAGGTTGTCTAGTTTTCTGTATGCTCCGAAAAAAAAAAAAAAAAAAAAAAAGTAAAAATTTTATTTATTTGTAACAACCATTGGCAGATGTCATATTAACATAACATAACATTTACATACAGGCACATACATTGCTTCTGGCCCCACACTAGGATACCCTGTGTCGTGGGAACCAGAAACAGCAACGTCGCAAACAACACAAACATCCAAGACCTGGGATTTTTTTTTGTCCCCAGCCGGGATTCGAACCCGGGACCTCTCGCATGGTAGTCAGATGCGCTCACCGCTGCGCCACAGGGGTCGTCGAATATTGTTTATCAAACCAGACTGCAGCGCAGCGAGATAACGCTAACCTTTGGACGTGTGGATGTGTCCCGGGGCGGCATATTTTCTTATTATTAGCTATGAAAACTAGAATCGAAAAATTTCTAATTGACTTCATTTGGTGGAGTTCTTTATATACATATATTTTTTCCTAGAAAGTAAAAACTTGAATACTTCTGACAGTAAGACCATAGGGCCGGTTCCTGAGTTGAGAATTTTCACTAAGTAACTACTCAACTGTAGTGCTGTCTCGTCACTGTCACAGCGTGACAGAACGTTACTTAAGTATAATACTTAGTGTAAATTCTCAATTCAGAAATCGGCCCATAGTCTTAAAGTCTGTTCGCTATCATAGTGTCACTTTGATATTTACCGCCTCGGCACATGGCGGCTTTTGAAAAAAGAAATTAAAGGAAGCCGACGCGGCGCAAACACGCCAGTGAATTTTGCTCGCAGCTCGTCTCATTCTACTATTATGTAGATCACGCAATTAAAGAAGTAAATCAATCAGTATTTTAAAATGACCCTGCATCACTTAGGTAGGTACCTATTCTAAATACCGGTGGAGATGAATATTCTGAGGACACTTCGAGTGATGAAGAGTAGTGTTTTATTTTGTGCTTTCATTAGGTATTGTGTACCATGTTTTTTTTCTATTTAAAGTGTTTTGGCCGTTTAAGTTGCAATATTGAAATAAATGTTTTTTTACTAAAACCAAGATTGCTTTCGTGTGTACCGACACTATCTAAGCTAACGGACTTTAAAAGCCTCCACCAATCCGGACTTAGCCCCGTGGTGGAGTATAGCAAGAGTATAGCCTATACTTTCCTCAGGGAAGAGACTCGTGCCCCTTGGTGGGCACATATGGGTTGATGATGAAAAGGGTAAATTTTTGGTAGTCGTCAAAATACAATTGGATTATTTTCACAAGTGTCATACTACTCAGGTAGTTACAGCACCCTCTACCTACCCCTGGACACAATACAAGTGTGAGTTCATTTGTAATACAATTTGTATTGTATATGCAGTTCCTCCCCAAGTAAATACTTACCAACTTCTTGGCAACGTTTTTTTTCAATTGGTTATTTGAGTTTTTTTCAACCACTGCTTTATGAATATTGCGCCACTCGCTGCGTATAAAAATATTGTGGTAGACGCCACTGAATTAATTTTACTGTGGCACGTAGATCACCGGAATTACATTACATATCGAGACTTAGGCCCTTTCTCCACTGCTCCGGTCCGGCGTCGGGTCGGAACCGGAATCAGTCATGAGAAAAATATCGGATGCCGGATTATGCTTCTCCACTTCAACCGACTATAAATCAGCAATAGGCGTGACGCAGTACTTTATTAAAATTCCTCGGTTTTTCTATTCAAGGCACCCCTGTCTTGAATAGAAAAACCGAGGAATGTTAACACATTCTGTTAATGTAAATAAAATAGTATGGGAACATTTTTGGGTTGCATGCACGGTGCAAAAACATGTATTGTTTTTGTGCGTCGATCACTTCGGAACGGTAAAATACCGTTCCGTTGAGAATCGTTTTACGTTTTGTGAAATACCGTTCCGTTCTAGCAAATTATCGGACCATTAAAAACCAGATGCCGTAGTAGTGGAGAAGCTTATTAGTATTCTCGTGTGTTTCTAAATCGGATCGGTAATTAACGTTTGCCGGACCGGAGCAGTGGAGAAAGGCCCTAACAAAGCAACCCTAGTAGTATAATATAATGTTATGTAGGTATGTAACACGTTTAGTTACGTGAGCATTGGTTTCATAGGAAAAGTTCTTTCTAAAATGCGCAATTCCTGAAACAATTCAGTCAGTCAGAGTCTGCTCTAAGGCCCGGTTATTGAATTGAGAATTTCAGTAAGCAAATTTCTCAGAGTGACACAACGTCACTTAAGTAAATGACGTTCTGTCACTCTGAGAAATTTTACGAAACGGCACTACACTTAAGTAGTTACTTAGCGAAAATGTCCATTCAGAAACTGGTCCTAAGAGTGGCTTTTCGCACAGTCAGTGGGCAGACCAGTAGCCTGATGGTTGGATGCTAGGGAAATGTCGGTGGATGCGGATGGCAAGGAGCCCTAAGAAATGGCATTCGGGGAAAGGACCTGGCACCCAGCAGTGTGTTGATAATTTATGATGATGATGATGACTTTCCTGTCAGATTTATATGACGCTTTTATTAAATGCGCGTTTTACACGCTAATATTCTCACAGCATTCGATAAATCATTGGGTATCCTTCCAACCAACAACAATCTTTCTATTTAACAAGCATCATCTACCAAACAGTGTATTTTTTTGTGAAAGCAACCTATTTGAGCTAGCGACAATATAAGCGTGATTTAATGAAAAGTCATAAAAATTCTAAATAAGGAGAATGCTGGAATAACTCCTAAGCTGTTACCCTCCGGTTCACAAGCAAGACTAACCCCCGGTTCCTCGTACACTAACAAACTGTTAATCTACTGTTAACAGCTGTCAGTTGGCAAAAGTGCATACCAAAAAACACCTTTGACAGTAAATTAACAGACAGTTAGCATACGAGAAACCGGAGGATAATTTGCTGTAATTTAGCGGTGCCTGCAACCACTTTCAGTGAACAAGTAGGTAGAATTTTAAATCGCCATGCCTGCCGTAAATCAATCCGCACATCGTGTATACTCTATTCCACGGAACGAGCTCCCAAAGAAAATCGTCCATGTGCGCCCTTTGGTCAATGCGCGATGCCTTCAATGAGGGTTTTCTTAGAGCTCAGAAAAAAAAAATTTGTTCTTGAAACTGCGACACACAATAGGTATCTTTTTCATAATATAGCTTTTTCACAATATATCTGTAATCTGTGAACGCTGAGTACCTGCCTTAGTACAAAATTTTACCGCACAGTATTGGCGATACGGTTTCCCCACTATTTTCGAAAATTTCTTGATGCCGATCGTATTTGTATAAGTTTCGAAGTCCAGTTACCAGTACCTTCATGACACATAACTATTGAAAGTGACGTACCAATACAGACCAATGATCTCTCAGCTGTATTAAACCTGCCGTCGAAAGATGGTCATTAAGCCAAGTCGGAGGCCTTAGGGCGGCTTGAAAACTTCTGACAGTAAGACCAGCCACTAGTTCTACAAGCCTCCACCAATCCGGACTTGGCCCCCGTGGTGGAGCATGGCCTATACCTTCCTCAGGGAAGAAGGGTGCCCCCGGTGGGGACATAATGGGTTGATGATGTATAACAACAGAGATAGACAACTTGCAAAACGATCTAAGATGGTATTTTTTTTTGTGTATTTGGTTTAAATCAAATTAGACCGTATACCTAATTATTTTACAGTATTTTATCTTCTAGAACAGATCCATTTTATCTTCTAGAACAGATCCTGTAATAATTCTATGATTACAGGATCACGCCCCTCGGCGGGGACATAATGGGTTGATGATGATGATTGGATTCCCAAGCAGTTCGACTTGTGGAGCGGAGTTTAGTTTATTTTCCACATTGACCCGCTCGCCTGAAGCGACCTTGCGATTTAAATAAACAAACAATAGCAGACATGCTTTTTTACAACGTATTTCAGATGAAACAAATCAATAGCCATCTGCTTGATGTTCCCACTTTTGGGAACTTCGTATATTTAGATAAAGAACATCGATCTTCAGGTAATCGATAGCTATTGGAATTCAAAAATACGTACTGTATTGTTTATAAAAAGTCGATTTCACTAAAACACTCTTAAGACGGAGTTAAAGCTGGTTTATAAAAGGTAGCCAGCCCAAAACCAACCCTAATAAAAGAGTTAATAAAAACTATAGGATCGTTGGTCGGACAGTTGAGGCCCTTAGCTACCAACAAAGAGGTCGTGGGTTCTAAACGGCAAAATACTCAAAACATAACAAAACAGTAACAAATACACAAAATTTACACTGCAATACAAAAAAAACAAAAGAAAAACCCTAAACACCAAAAACTAAAATTTTGTTATTTTTAAAATTTAAACAAATACAACAAACAGAGAGAAAAATAAACAAATGATGATGCCAATCAACCCATTATGTCCCCACCGAGGGGCACCGGTCTCTTCCCTGAGGAAGGTATAGGCCATACTCCACCACGGGGGCCAAGTCCGGATTGGTGAAGGCTTGTAAGACTTCTTCAGGGAAGAGACCCGTGCCCCTCGGTGGGGACATAATGGGTTAATGATAATGATGATCTATCAGTCGTCGCCAGCGGCGTTTATGTAAGCAGCTTTAAGTCCCACTGTAGGGCATAGGGCTTCTCTCAGAGAGAGAGTATGGGCTTTTAATCGCCCGTGCCCACCGCTGGCTGGCGCGGATTTCAAGCGCTTAGGAATTGAGTACCTCCGACACTTAGGTATCCTCACAGTCTTTTCCTTAACGGTTAACGAGTGGTATTGCTACTATAACTGCACAAATGTACATACGTACATACATACATACATAAGCTCACGCCTGTATCCCAGAGGGGTAGGCAGAGACCAGGGACTGCCACCTGCCACGATCCTGACAAACCACTTTCGCTTCATCGACATTCATTAGTCGTTGCATGCACGCTCGCCGGTTTCGGGTACTTTTTATCTTGCCCTTTGCTAATACATCCCCTATTTGGTCGAAGTATGTTCGCCTGGGGCGTCCCTTACCGGCCCTTCCACTCACATTCGCTCGATATATTTGCTTCGTCAGTCGTTCTTCCTTCATCCTCTCCACATGTCCGAACCAACGCAACATTCCTTTCTCAATTCTAGTCACTACATCCTCTTTCAGTCCACAACGTTCTCTGATCACACTATTGCGTATTCTGTCATTCAAAGTAACACCACACATATTTCTCAAGGCCCTCATTTCTACTGCATTAATCCTACTTTCATGATTCTTCTGCCACACCCAAGTCTCGCTACCATACATCAGTGTTGGGACCAGCACACCGTTATGGATAGCCAATCTTGCCCTTTTGGAGATATTCTGGCTACTCACGAAGGAGTGCAAGGCACCATTTACACAATTTCCCGCTTTTACTCTCCTTTCTATATCACCTTCACACTTACCATCCCTTGTAAGCAGGCTCCCCAAATAGACAAATTCTTTCACCTGTTCCACCCTTTCATCTCTAATCATTATTTTGCACTCAGTCATGTCATCATCTTTTTCGAAGACCAATGACAAATGTACATAACTTAGAAAACAAAGTCTTAGGTACAAGCCCGCACTGGGAATCGAATCTAGGTCGCCCGCTTCCGAGTCCATTGTTGTACCCACTCGGCTAGTATTATAATTATGTATTTATATAAAAGCGGCGTTTATTTAAATTAAAATATCTGATAGCGGTGTTATTTATTATATGTATTCATTTACACGCCTCTAAAATACTCCTCAAATGCAGTTTATTGGAAACTAAGTGTGGTAAGTCTTAGGCCCTGTATCACAATGTTCAAATAAAGTTACAGATGAATTTATTTTTTAGTGGCAACACATCCGTTGTCTATGGTAGCGTTGTTTACAGTCTCAGAATACTGAAATACAAAGAGGAATGTCGCAAAAAGTACGTGTTTTGATTGGTCGGAATGGATTTCTCAATACAAATGTCCGTACTTTCAAACTTTTGAAAGCGTTTTTCTCGCAATTAACTCCGGTGGAGGCAACTTCTTGTTCTTTCCCTGCATCCTTTAACTGCACTTTGAATCGAATTTCGAAGATGATATAGACCATAGTTGTATGAGCAATGACCATGTTTTATTCTTTGAAAACTGTGATAAATTTCAAATATTACTGTGTGAATAACTAACTTAGCTGTGAAAGAAAGTGTTCTAAGCTTGAGGGGTTACCTAAGTAAAGTTTTTTCCCGCTCTTTTCTGGGAAATTTGACGAGACAGCACTGTGCTCTAAGTATGTATACTTAGCTAAATTCTCCATTCAGAAATTAGCCCTATTATATCTTACATCCAATGTACAGTCGACAGCACGTCAACCTTTACATTATAGTTGCAAAGTCGCCCGTAATGCATCGGAGTAGAGTGCATGGGTGCATAGGATGATGTGCGGTCGACTGTACGGGAAGTGAGATAGATCAGGCGACCCAATTACCAAATTGACGGACGAAATAAACAGCACGCAGAAGTGACGAAACAGATTAGTTACGTACAATCAGCCGTGGATACCACGTAGTAAGTAGCTTTTATCGTGCTGGCATAAGAGCTAATATGGAACGACCAGATGTAAAATGGATTTTGTCAGACTGTACGGCCAGTGTTTGATAATATTTTCGTGTCCCACTTTTAGTTTGTTTTACTCAAATTTTATGACCCGAAGTATGGCGTAACAGTGCCACTTCTGAGGTTTGCTCTGCAGTATTTTGGTTTGAGATTACGCTACACGCTTTGGACCCGTTTTATAATAGGTCATGGGTCTAATTATGCTGACAGAATCTAGAATAGAGGTTCCCAAACTTTTTGTTCTCGTGGACCACTTTCAAAGTTTTATTATTTTCGGTAGACCCCTGCTACTACATTTCTACTGAATCCCAAAACTCCTAAAAGTATAACCCTAAATTGGGGTTGTTAAAAAGAAAAGAAAAAAATAGACATTTTCTTGTGTCCTATTTATTAAAATAATACTTGTGGTTATACAAAATTACAAACATTTATTTTTACAAACAATCAACAATTGACGTTGATAGGTAAATCCGAGCCAACATTTTTGTTCTTTATTATGAAAACCAGAAAATTTTTCGTTGACTCACAACTTGTGAACCCCTGTTTTCTTTTTACGTCTACGTGGACCCCCGTGTGGTTTCCTATGGACCCCTGGGGGTCCACCTGGACCACTTTGGGAACCTATGATCTAGAACGACTCCAATCGTCTGTCAAATTCCATACTAATTTGACATTTGATATTTTAGACGTGTGCCGTTCTCGCTGCAGCACCAGAGAGTGATGTGTGTGAAGGTATTTAAGAGATGCTAAAGGATGTTTGATAGCAGTGCTCAGTTGTTATAGATAGATACATAGATAGAATATACCTTTTTGTACACATAAAACACTTACACATTTTTTATTAAACTACTAGCTGACCCGCCAAACGTTGTTTTGCCAGATAAAATATTTCTAGTGGAGCACTCTTATCTATCACTTAGGGATATGAAAAATAGATAACAACCTATTCTCAAACCCTCCGAATGTACATCGCACACTTGCAAGAACAACGTGTTATTTCGGAAAACCTTACCTACTTTACTTCAGAGAGCCTCTGAAAATTTCTGAGCATGCCGGGAAAAATGCATTAAAATTGGTGTAATATAGAGGGTTACAGGGAAAGTAGTAAACAATATTAAAGTAGGTCATTATTTAGGTAATTTATGATGGATTTTATCCCATTATATAGGGTCCGAAAATTAACCGTTATGGAGATATTGACTGTAAAAGATTTAAAAAAAATATCAAATTTTTTTGGCTTTTTGATTGATTTTTTCTCAGAATAGAGCTCATAAAGTGTTTTTTTTTAATGTATTTAGTTAAAAGGCATGTCAATTGATAAAAAAATAAAAGCAAAAGCTGCACCTACCACTAACAGCTAAGAATCACACGAGCAGACTAACACAAAAACAACAGATAGAATATTCTAAAAAAGAAATACTGAAATAGTTAGGTACCTGAACACCTGAGACAGCATGTCTCCAGAGCACAAAAAAGCCTATCTGACCTTTTTACATAGTTTAAAGGTGCCAGAAAGTAAAAATATTTTTTTTGTATCGAAGTTCAGTTATGTCGGTACTACCACTAGAGCCTACTCAAATAAAATTATTTTAAAATTTCATGCACATACCTATTAAATGTTATACCTTTTTGAATATTTAAAGAGTCGTAGAAGTTTTTAAAATTATTTGCAGAATAAGTTCCATACGTAAATTTTTTTTAAGAGCTTCAATGTGAAAAATATTTAGAGAAAAAATATTTAATTCTAACCATTGTCGAGCAGTTTTTTAAAGCTGTTAGTGGTAGGTGCAGCTTTTGCTGATATTTTTTTATAAATTGACATGCCTTTTAACTAAATACATAAAAAAAACACTTTATGAGCTCTATTCTGCGAAATTTGATATGTTTTTATAATCTTTAACAGTCAATATCTCCATAACGGTTAATTTTCGGACCCTATATAATAGAATAAAATCCATCAGAAATGACCTAAATAATGACCTCCTTTAATATTGTGTACGACTTTCCCTGTAACCCTGTATACTTTTTATCATTGTCCAGCAGTGGACTTCTTGTGGCTAAATGATGATGATGATGATGAATGTAGATTTTGAAATGGACACCCAGTTTAACTTGTAAAGCTCACCATGACACAGTTTCTGTGTTATTTTGAATGAAAATACTTCGATTTGATTGATTGATTAATATCCTAATTTGGGACCGGGTCAAGTGATTGTCTTGTGTGGAAGTTATTATTATTAACGGCGACCTCTGTGGCGTAGCGGTTAGAGCACCTGCTTACCATACGAGAGGTCCCGGGTTCGAACCCCGGCTGGGGACAAAAAAAACCCAGGTCTTCGATGTTTATGTGTTGTGATTGTGACATCGCTGTTTGTGGTTCCCACGACACAGGGTATCCTAACGTGGGGCCAGAAGCAATGTATGTGCTTATGTTTATGTTTATTTAATTTATACTGTATAACATTACGCTTGAGTAAAATGTTTACTGTTTTTCTTTCCAAAGGTCACCACTATACAGGTTCTTGCCTAGTATAGAGACCAATGGAACTCTTGTATGTGTATTTGTTTTTTACACGAGACCAAAACCAGCAAAACCGCCTAAATGAGATTCCGGTTCCAATACCAAAGCGGCCAAAACAATACAACACCTAACCAAAGTGGCCTGGAGGACGCCCTTCGGCTGAGGAGTCCAAGTGGCCGGGCGACAACAAGAGAAAACGCCGGACTATCCGGCTGTATCAAGCAGCACTGAATGAGCCGTTTTCAGAAGAACTGAAAAAAAAATCTAACGGCTGTCAAAGGAATGCAATTTTGGACCTCAGCCCAATAGCCATGTGTGATACATGTATCACATGTATCACATCCATACATGTATCACACATGGCTACATGGGCTGAGGTCCAAAATTGCATTCCTTTGACAGCCGTTAGATTTTTCATAAAATAGGTCTGAGCGAGCTGAACAAAAGTTACTATGACGCCAACAGCCAAATGTTTGTCCTTTCGGAGTTATATTTTATTGTTTTATTTTATTTTTCAATACAATATAACTCCTCATTCTGCATGATAGCCGGAAGCATGCCCACACAGAGTTCCAACCGCCTCAGATGGTTATTACTATTACTAATTATAGGAATAACAAAAAAATAACGGTCTCGACGCGCGACTTAATATCTAGCTGATAAGTTATTAGTTTCTGTGCCAATGGGTCAGACGGTTTATCGTACATGACGCAGTGTGTAGGTATAGCTGTTATCAATATGGATTTATTAACTGAAGCCAGCTGAAATAACTGAGGGCCGGTTTCCGAATTGAGAATTTCACAAAGTAACTACTTACCGCGCGCGGCGACAGGCTTGCCACTTGTCACGTTGGGACCTAATAAACTCGGCAAAAGGTTGATTGGTGCCTCTGCCTACCCCCTCGGGGATAACGGGCGGGAGTTTATTATTTTATTTTATTTAACTACTTAATTGTAGTGCTGTCTCGTGAAAATTCTCAGAAAAAAGTGTGAGAGAACGGAAAATTTACATACAAGTACAATACATTGCTTCTGGCCCCACATTAAGATACCCTGTGTCGTGGGAACCAGAAACAGCGAAGTAATCACGCCCAGCGAATAAAAAGTCCTCCGCGGATTTACCGAGAACTCAACGCACACGCCGCACAGACGTGTGGACGGTTCGTAGAGATCTATATGCCGATGTCTGCAGATACATCTGCTGACGTGTAGAGGAGGCAATACCTACGTCGTCTCAGATGGCCCGTGTATCTTCGTTACATCAATACCATCGTGAGGTTTTCCACGGGAATTATATCAAATAACTCTACTTAAATAGTACCTTATAAAACACTAGATACCGTAATAACACTAGCGCCTGAACAAATAATACTAGCAATTCACGAAAAAGAAGATTAGAAATGTGATTCCTATGTGGGAACAATGAACACCAACTCTTATAGAATTTTGTTTTTGTTAAATCACTTAACGAAATTGCCTTAGTTTCCTGACCCGCCTAGAGATCTCGTTAACCACACTGTGTGCAAAGAAGGTTTTTTATAAAACCTACGATTACTTAGACAAAGATCATCATCAACCCATTATGTCCCCAGCGAGGTGCACGGGTCTATTCCCTGAAGAAGGTATAGGCCATACTCCACCACGGGGGCCAAGTCCAGATTGGTGGAGGCTTGCAAGTCTAGTGGCTGATCTTACTGTCAGTAGTTTTCAAGCCGCCATAAGGCCTCTGACGGCAGCCGGCACCAACTGCTTAACGTGCCTTGCGAAGCACGGAACCGCTCGGAAAAATGCCACTAGCGTTAGTCAAATACGGTGACCTATCCATGGACTGAACGCGCCGTATGTTGCTTAACATTAGTGATCGTTTTTTAAGATCACTCAGGCAGCATAGGCTACAAGCGATTAGACAAAGATACGTGGTGTTAAACGGTTGATTAATATTAAATGTTTTCAGAGGATAATTGTACCTACCTAACTAGTACCTATTCAACACATCCATGGGTATTGTGGAGTTTTTTTGTTTTCTAATTTGAAATTTTAGGTAGATTTTAGGTAGGAGAATCGCTCGTAGCCTGGGCTGCCTGAGTGTTCTTAAACGATCACTAAGGTTAAGCAACATACAGTGCGTTCAGTCCATGGATGGGTCACCGTCTACGACTAACGCTAGTGGCATTTTTCCGAGCGATTCTGTGCTTCGCAAGCCACGTTAAGCAGTTGGTGCCGGCTGCCGTCGATAGATGGCAATCGTTAAGCCAAGTCAGAGGCCTTAGGGCGGCTTGAAAACTTCTGACAGTAAGACCAGCCACTAGTCTTACAAGCCTCCACCAATCCGGACTTGGCCCCCGTGGTGGAGTATGGCCTATACCTTCCTCAGGGAAGAGACCCGTGCCCCTTGGTGGGGACATGATGGGTTGATGATGAGGGATAGGTACGCCATTAATTAGTCATAATTTCGTACAAGGTAGTAAATAGTTCCTAATTCCCCGAATGATCCCCATCCAAGCCAATTCATGCCTGCAAAGGATGCCTGCCTGTCGACATTATTACCTATGTTATAATAATGGTTAAAAGTAGAGTAACGCATTTTGCGTTACTTTCATCGTCGTATATTTTCAATTTGTTATAATATCCAGATACAATAACTATTCGTAATAATAATATCCAGATACAATAACGTAATCTAATTACATGTTACGGCCTTACGACATATTACAAAAATAAAAACCCAGTTTTGGATGTTTACATGTTTGTGATGCCGCTGTTTCTGGTTCCCACGACACAGGGTATCCTCCTAGTGTGGGGCCGGAAGCAATGTATGTGCCGTGCATGTATGTAAATGTTTATTTAATTTCATTAATTTAAACCATATTGTTGGCGACTAGCTGTGGTGCGACCTATTTTGTTATAAAACGTCATGTTTTTATATTTGATTCTTTTTCCATTTTTATTGTCATTGTCTGTTTGGTCTTGCCTTGCTAATTATAAATAAAACATAAGTATTTATTTCCTACGTGTTTCCCTCAGCAAACCATCACATTCATACAGTCCACTCAACCACTCGCTATCACATATGTACCCAAAACCCCCAAGAGTCCATAGATGACCACACGGGGGTCCACGTAGATGTGAAAAAAAAACAGGGGTTCACAAGTTGTTAGTTCTGTATTGTAAGTATCTGGTTTCATAATAAAGAACAAAAATTTTGGGTTGGATATACATATCAACGTCAATATTGTTGATTGTGTGTAATGTTTATAATTTTGTGAAACCACAAGTATTATTTTAATAAATAGGACAAAAGAAAATGTGCTACTTTTTTATCTTCTTAACACCCCCAATTTAGGGTAATATTTTGGGAATACAGTAGAAATTTTAATGTAGCGGCAGGGTGTCTGTCTAACGTGATAGGGGATAGGGGTCACCACTATACAGGTTCTTGCCCACTATGGAGACCACTGAACTTTTTTTGTTTTTTTTTTTATTTAGTGTTTGTTTTGTGAGACCAAAACTGCCTACAGTGCCATCATCTTATCTGTTCAGTTGATAGCGGCGCTAGTGGAGAATTTAGTAGTAACATTTAAGAAATTTACCTAGAAAAATGAGAATATTTTAATCCGTCTTTAAATTTTAATGAACATATATCTATAAATCTTAGAATCTGAATAAATAAAACTAATTTACAATTAACTAGTGCCCACCTGAACATATAATTTGGTGGCGCTGTAAATGAGATTCTGGTTCCGATAACATTGCCAGTTTTAACGCTTAGAGCAACCTCTTCATAATTACGTTCTAAATGTTCCAACTATCATACCTATGTACTTTCGCAACCATTTATGTTCTTAGATTTTTTCTCTAAACGCGTGTCAAAACGAAGGCCGCCGAGAGCATTCCCGCCCCATCCCCCAGCAGTCTGGCGAGGCTTCCAATGGAAACCGGAGCGACTTTCCCTGTCGGCGCAGGCTGCATCTGCCGCAGTCGTTGCGTCACAGCTGACCTGGATTCCGGCGGGTCAAACCAGTTGCAGCTGCATTTAGGTGACGCCTAGTTTCAATCTAGGGCGGGCTGTGTCTGCTGTTGGGCTGGACTTTGTTTGGGTGTGCTGTGCGCCTCGGTCAGGTGGTCAAGTGGGGAAGTTGGTAAATAACTTTGGAAAGCGATGACGCGTGACGGTGGAACGGCCTTACGACCTTTCTGCCGGGTTGGCAAGACGCGGCCGGGAATAGGGAGGAGTGAAAGCTAGAGGAGAAAGCTTTTATTCTAGCAAATTCATAGGTCGATGGGATCAGGATTGCGTTCCTAGAAAAAAATACAGTTGGACTGAGATCCTTCTCCTTTTTTTGAAGTCGGTTAAAAAGGGTCTTGGCGCGGTCAGACAGATAGAAGGGCGAAGTGATCCTAAAACAGTCGTTTAAAATACGGAATCCCAAAGATAAACACAGATAAAATAGATACAAAACTCATTTATTTGCATCTGCGTACCTACACAAAGATTTATAACAAAATGAAACAAAACTGGACGACAATCGTACCTAAAACATAATGTGACAAACTCCGTGACAGGTTTCGGGAATTGCATCTTTTCAAGGTACATGAAATCAGGTATTTATTAACTTATTTAGTAGACAGGTAAATAATAAAGTTATGATTTGAAAATAAACATTTCAATACCAAATCAAGAAAATACTTACTGGAATCTCAAGGTGTTCCCTACTGTAAGGTAACTGACTCCCGAGTTTTAAAACACCACTTTCATGGCAAAAAGACAAACTGTGGAGAAACTACATAAACTGAAGGCACATCATGAAACCAACCGATACGAAATCATCGACTTCATCCAGCGTTTCGGAGTTGGTAGGTTGTCGTGTGCACAGGTACAGTCGAGTTCATAAATATATGAACACTTCCGCGGCTTCAAAAATATGTGTGTGTCTGTACTCTTAGATTAAGAAATCCCTGTGTAATTTCCTTTTTTATGTACAATAAAGTGTTCTCTATCTCTATCTATCTATCTAACTATGTGTGCAAATAAGGTTACAAAAATATCTAGCATGTTATGCAATCAAAAATATATCAACGTTTTTCTGGTCATAAATATCAACACAAGGCTTCACAAATATATAAACAACTGAAAATTTATAAATATCTGCACAAAATATTGTCATATAAATATCAGCAACTATAGTTACATAAATATCTATACATTAATTGGTCATTTTTATGAGGACAAGCTGACCTACATATATATCTACACAAATGTCAGCCATATTTATGTGAACATGTGAGTTGACAATTCACGAAAACTGTGCAGACTTGTCAGTGAATATGTCTGTCTCTTATTTTCTGATTTTCTGTACCTGTATACGATACAAACTTCTTATGCACCGCATGGCAACGTCGTCATCGCTCGCAAAATTTTTCATTTTATGAAGAATACGGAAAAACAGAGCGAGGACAAAAGACAGTGCTATTTTGTTTTATCTGTTGACTATTTTAGAACCTAGTAGTAAATGACGCAGTGGCCTAGGGATATCTGTACGCAACTTCTGTTTACTGTTGGCGTTTAGAGACGCTTTTTTGCAATTTTTACATCGCTAGTTTTTCAATCGCAAAAAGAACATACTTACCTACAATAGAGGATGGGCATCCTAGTCTAGTCTAATACAAATGACATGGCTAGATTGGGAGGTATATAGTCAAACATTTGGGTGCCCTTTATCACTGTTGAAACGTACATTTCAGTACATTTTGATATTTTTATATCTTCCTCATATACTATGAGTTTGCTATTTTTTATCCTGCTGTCCCAGAACTACTACCTATAGGTAATGCAGAAGGTTTATGGTATAGTATGTGGTCACCGTGGACTGTACACGCCGTATGTTGCTTAACCTTAGTGATCGTTTAAGATCACTTAGGCAGCCCAGGCTACGAGCGATATTGTAGCATCACAATCTTGCACCATCTAACCCCATAGATTTTCTATGGGGTTAAGATCGGGGCTTTTCGGGAGCATTTTAATTAATTTTAGTTCCTCTCGATTTTCCATCTCCGATATCTACAATTGTACTAAGTAAGCATTGTGAATGCTACAATTGTCTTGTACAAATTCAATTTGGTGGTTGTCAGGGTAAACAATTTTTGAAGTAGGCAAAAATGAGTCTCTATACATTTTTGTCCGCAGCACGTACCTATATAATACACAAACTTTACATGCAATTCTTACAAGGCACGATGACGGTTGAACTGATAGTGACATTATGAAATGAAGTTATCTTTCATAAATCTTTTCATTTAGATAAATAAGTGGCCATCAAAAAGTCATAAATATACAACCTCTTTAAAAGATTATCATGGAATTCGTACCTATAAGTTGTTCACATAAATATGGCTGACATTTGTGTAGATATATTTGTAGGTCAGCTTGTCCTCATAAAAATGACCAATTAATGTATAGATATTTATGTAACTATAGTTGTTGACATTCATATGACAATATTTTGTGCAGATATTTATAAATTTTCAGTTGTTTATATATTTGTGAAGCCTTGTGTTGATATTTATGACCAGTAAAACGTTGATATATTTTTGATTGCATAACATGCTAGATATTTTTGTAACCTTATTTGCACACATATTTTTGAAGCCGCGGAAGTGTTCATATATTTATGAACTCGACTGTACCTACAAATAACTTCTTAACTATTATAAACAATTTTTGAACTAAAACTTTCGTAAGCACAACACATTGTAAGTAGATCCGGACTAAAAGTTTACAATATTATTATAAACAATGGTGTAACGGCAACCTGTAAGTGAATCGTCATCTAGAATAAACATTATGTTCGAATGTTCCATTTCAGTGAAGTATTTGTAATAAAAATAGAACACGAGTCACAATCTTTACAATCTTGGGCCGGTGAGTCGGTGATCGAAGGTCCCACCACCCACCACCAAAATCGCTGCTGCATTTGGACCGCTATTATAGAAGACCTGCCATTTTAGCATCATCTGTTATCCCGCGCGCGAGAATAGAGAAAGATTCGCGCCATCCTCTTCTTGTCCGCTAACTGAGCTACCTGACCGCTACCTGACCGCTACCTTTGTATTGAATATTAACGATATGAATATTCAATACAAAGGGACGTCTATCGTAAATACTGAGTAGACTAAGTTTCTAGGACTCATCATAGATTACAAATTATCATGGAAGCCACAATTCAAAGCAATGAGCGAAAAGCTCAACAAATCTGCGTTTTTGTTTTTTTTTTTTTTTTTTTTTAATAATAATACTTTATTCAGAAAAAAGAATTTACATGTAAATTGGCTTACGCTAAGTGGTACAAGAGTAGGTTGTTTGTCCAATTAATGAGCGACTGCTGCTGAACTAGACGAATAGTCTGTGTTTCAGCATTCAGTTTCCCTTACAGTGTGTCTAAATACTTCGTACAGATTTTTAAGCCATAACAAGCATAGTAAGCACTTTTAAAAAATAAGAAATAAACAAAAAAGAATACAATCTAAACATAGAGAAGAACAGTAAATAATAATATCACCAAAGCGCAGTACGAGTGTGTGTATATTAAAAGTGTGTGTGTGTGTGTGTGTGTGTGTGTGTGTGTGTGTATGTGTGTGTGTGTGTGAGAGAGTGTGTGTGTGTGTGTGAGTGTGTGTGTGTGTGTGAGGGTGTGTGTGTGTCCACTAACTAGTAACACGTAGCAGGGATTCTGTTTCATCATATGATAACTCCATAAGCCAAAATCTAACTTGTTTTCTACATTGAAATTTATTTAGGTTGTATATTTCCGAAATTTTATTAATTTTTTTATACAAAAAGGGACCCAAGAAGGAGAAAAATCTGCGAGCAAAGGAGGTTTTGATTTGCATCGATCTATCACCAACTGCATGGCCTCGCCGCCTTTCTCGTAAAGCCTTGTCGAAGTGAATTGTTGAGTGATGCTTCATTATTGTTTGTGAAATAAAAAGTTGACGTACGGTTAATACCTCACATGTCTCATAAAGTAATTTTGTTGGGAAGTAAAAAGGTTTTTTTGTGCATACTTTTAGTACCGCTCTTTGAGCAACTTCAAGTTTTTTTATTGTTGTTTTCGGGGCACCACCCCAGGATGTAATGCAATAAGTTATCAACGATTGGCAAATAGCGTAGTATATTTGCTTGAGTAAATACGGTTGAACCACATTTCGCAATGTTTTAAAAAAGTATATTAGTTTACGGATTCTCTTACTAAGTACGTGTATATGTTCTTTAAAACTAACTTGTTCATCTACGAGAATACCTAGGTACTTTATAGTTTTAGCACGTTCCAAACATTTACATGAGCATTTTTTTGATGTATCTTTATTTTTGGATGGATGAGAACAATTATGGGCAGTTAAATGATAATTTAGATCTAAAGTTTCACGAATCGAAAAAGCCATATATTTTGTTTTATCAGCGTTTAAAGTAAGTATATTATTCCTTCTTTCCGCATCGCATTCGTCCAATCTTTTTTTCATATCTTCATATTGCTGAGACATGAAAGTAATAGATTCTTTAAATTCCGCATTCTGCTTTGATAACACTTCCAATGATGACTTGAGTTCTCTGTAGTTCGCATCTTGCTGAGTTTGAAAGTCACTGAAAAGCTTCCTTATTTCGGCCATGACGATGTCGGGTGATTCAGTGTCGGCGATAGGTAATGACTTTGGAGAGACATTAGAACCGTAGTCGCTTGCCTGAGTCTTAACTGGCGTATTGGTGTTATCCCCTTTTGGCAGACTGTTTTTACAGTTCGGGCAATGCCACCCTCGCGTATTTTTGTAATTAGCGGCTAATCCAACACACAAATGGTGATAGAGCGATGAGCATGAAGCACAAGCAATTCTCTCAGTATTTTCTGTGTAGGAATTGCAGGCATAGCAGTAGTCGGCTTTACAATTAGCGCAATACCAAGCAGTGGTTTGTTTTTTGGCCAATTCTAGAGTTAGACCCACACACTTGTAGTGAAACAAAGCTGAACATGCTTTACGCACGCAGATTATTTTATCCTTACTCACCACCGTGAGGTCACATTTGGAGCATTTACCCATTTTTTTCTGTGGTATGTTACTTTAGATTGCTTTAGATATTGTTATACAACAAAACAAAAATAATTCGGTTCACTTCAAATGTTGAGACCGCCAACATGAATAGAACTCGGTGCCCCTGCGTTTAAGTCTGTAGCAGTACCACTCGGCCATATGGCAGTTACAAAGCGAGTTGAAAAATCACATCATATGTCGCAGCAATTGGTCGTCCACGATAGCGGGCATTTGGAATGCAGTCTAACCGGTTTATAGATGAACTCGACGGCGTGCGTATGGATCACAACTATTTGACACTGACCGAATAGTATTATTTAGCACATTTTATTCACTGATTCTGTTATTTCCGAAATTGAAATGATTTGAGAAAGCACGGTATTTGTTAGGATACCACTATGGCATTGTTTAGGCTATGTTTACGGCACAACTTGTGGGTTTAGACACACGTTTATGATTTAAATAACATGAGCACTGATTAGACGCGTCTATTCACTACGGTGAGTCGACGACGACGAGCATGTTACATAAGCTTTCCAAAATCCTGAGCTCAGAAAATTGTCTCACAGCCTACCATAGATTTGTAGCATCTACTTTGCGCTATGGTATAATTTTTTGGGGCAACTCCACAAATAAGGGCATTATTTTTAAAGCACAGAAACGATGCGTCAGGGCGATGTGTGGTCTGAAAAGAACGGATAGTTGCAAACCTTATTTTATAAAATACAAGCTGCTGACACTTCCTTCTCTATAGGTATATTTACGAGATAGCTGTCTTTGTAAGAATGAATCCACAGTGTTTTGTTAAGGCCTCCACAGTTCGTTCTAGAGATATATGCAGCACAGACATAGACTTTGTTTACAAAAATTCAGTACTGCTCTTATGAGAAAAAGTGTTTTCTGTATGGCACCATTGATATTCAACAAAATTCCTAATAGTATTAAAGACCTAGAGCTAAGACAATTTAAAAGTAATTTAATATTAGTAATAATTATTAATTATTAATTGAAAAATGTTATTATAGTATTAACGACTTTCTTTGTGATAAAACATTTTAGTACTAAATTTAGTAATCGCAATAGTAATTTATTTTAGTAATTATAATATTTTTTTTGCTTTCTCAACTGAAACATTAAACTCATTGCATGCATGCATGAATATTCATACGCGCACAATGGGTAGAACATGGAATGAACTATAATATTTTTTTAAGACCTTTTATATTTGTACCTATGTTCATGAATAAATAATTCTGATTCTGATTCTGAGCGCAGGATAGGGCGACTCTTTCTCTACTTGTTGCGCGCAGGGTAGGACATCGTGCTAAAGCTGGCTTCCCACGGTCCGCGATATCGCGGACGGACGCGGACGGACAGCCACGCACCACGAGAGGCTCTCCCAACTGACCTGTGTCGTCTGTCTGTGCTACCGCGGACCGAGACCCTTCCCACGGTCTGTCGTGCGAGCTGGTCCGCGTCCGTCCGCATGCCAGCTTAAGGGGGCTGGAATGTCAGCAGCAAAATCAGAGCTCTACTGGATTTCTAGAAAGGCTGACTGGATACCCTCATAACTATCTACTTCTTCTAGTTACTTATCTGACCCATCTGGGTCATAACATAACTATGAGGGTGAGATCGTAAATGTCGGTTAAAATAAGCGAATTCCTGATATTGCGTTCGGTTCCCGAGAGGGTTATCGAAACATTGTATGCAGCCGTAAATTGAATGGCCGCAAATCTATTGTTCCCGCAACAAATGCCATTGCGGTTTTGTAACCTAAGGTCCAAGTAGACTTGCGCAAGATGTCATAGTTAATTATAATAGATTAAGTGGGCGTGCGTGTGTGACCCTGGGTCGGCTTTACTGTACTCGACGAGATCCTCTCACTTGCATTTCGTTTTGGGATGTAATTTGGAACCCGTAAATATTTTTACAGCCAGATAAATAAAGGCAGAGAAATCAAGTGAAATAAAATGATAAGGACCATTGTATAGCCCAATATCACTGTGCTCCACTCAACACGACTACATAGCGACTGTATGTCTGTTTCAGTTATCTTGTAAATAATTTATCCCATCAAAAACATAAATGTGAATGATATGAGAGCCAAGTTTCAAGTCTGAATTTTAAATGAGTTTCTTAAAAGTCGTATGTTCGTAGCCGATTTCTAACCCATCGGTTATCGGTTCTTTGGCAATAAATAACGATGTTTTTATTAGTGATCAATACCAATAATCTCTGTACAAAAAGCAGTGATATCCCATCAAAAACATAAATGTGAATGATATGAGAGCCAAGTTCAATAGGTATTAAGAACAGACGTCGTTATCGACTTCCCCTACAAAAGAATTGAGATCTATATGGGTGCTGCCAAGTTCTCTGAAGAAAATCATGAAATTTTAGTTACAAGATCACCGAGATGTGATACACACGTATTCAGCGAGCCGCAGTGTGTTTCTACCTCAACTCTAGTGGGCCGAGCCTGCGGCTGGCGGCATCCGTCTGCCACTCGCATTACCTTCACCCTATTGTTGATTTTATGCTTCTATTATTATGAGAGAGAGAGGTTTCCATTTCAGGGTTAACGAACTTTCAAAATCTACACTGCGCGGTGGAAATGCAACTTACTCAGTACTCTTGAAATGTTATTTTTTTAAGAGTCCGTCCCCATTTTTCCCGTCTCTGCGGTTGATTGTAGAAAGTTCCAAAAATTCAGGGATTCAACAATAAATAAATAAATTCAATACCTACCTACCTACATAGCACAAGTGATGAACATAAAAGTACATAAAACTATCACGGCTAAGTAGGCTTTACAAGTTAACGATAATGGGCAACCGTCCTAAAAGGAAAACTTCGTACAAATTCCATCGAAAATTACTTTGAGGAACTTGTTAGTAACAGGTACAAGACCCCTTCTTCTACGGAACCCCATACTATACGTGGTCCAATTTTGTGTGTGTGTCCGATTTTTTTTGTTAGGATTGTAACTTTGCCTATGCTTATGCTTTTGTGTGTGTATGTATGTGTGTGAGTGTGTGTGTGTGTGTATGTATGTGTGTGTGTGTGTGTGTGTGTGTGTGTGTGTGTGTGTGAGGGTGTATGTGTGTGTGTGTGTGTGTGTGTGTGACTCTTTTTGCTTATGTGTTTCTTTCTTCTCTCTTTTTTCTTTTCTTTCATTGTAAATGCTCAATACAGTCATGTGGAGTTAAGCCGCGGGTTTTCTCACGATGTTGTAATTTGTCATTTATTGATGGCAAGTGGTATACTAGCAATTACTGCACCCAACTAGGCACTAAGTAAAAGTACTTACATAGGTGCCAGGCGAATGGTAAGTACTGTAACGAATTAGGTACTTGATTGAAATACGCTTTTTAGCAATATATTAACTTTTATTATCTATTTTTCGGGAAAGCCTAGCCTAGCTGGCCCTCGACTGACATCTCAACAAAAACGTAGCGATTCTCCTTCAAAATATTTAAATTCAAACAAGACGGCTGTGCCAGCCAGTTACTATAAAGGATAATCGCTACATTTCTCCCCAATGTAGCGATTTATTCGTATTGAAAGATTGCTTTTAAGGCAAAAATACTATTTTATTATCTTTTTATCGTAGTCGCTTGTCGCGGATGGCGTCATCAACCAAATGTAACGAAGCTATTTTTATTAAAAGATGCTTTTTGCCATATATTATTACTTTTATTATCTATTTTTCGGGAAAGCCTAGCCTAGCTGGCTCTCGACTGACATCTCAACAAAAACGTAGCGATTCTCCTTCAAAATATTTAAATTCAAACAAGACGGCTGTGCCAGCCAGTTACTATAAAGGATAATCGCTACATTACACAGGGTTAACTTGAATCACGTCAATGAGTTCTTTAACAACTTTCGTTCTAAGGGTGTTTTTCTCAGATTTATATTTTTCACAATTTTTTTTTTATTTTCATCTTTCTTTATTGAAACTCATCCCTGTATCCTGGAGAGGTCGGCACAGAATAAGGTCTGCCATTTGACCACGCGATGTCGTACGATCAGCCCTTGCAGATAAGTATCACGTAACTTTCCACTCTATCGGGTTAAGCAAGTCATACTTGGAGTTCCAAAGGGTCAAAATATGTATGTACCTATGTAACAGTTCGGGGTAGGTTAAGGCCGACTTGCACCACCGACTAAAATCCATTTAACTTTAAGTTAAACAGAATTCTGACAGTTTCGCCATACACTTTGTCAAAATTCTATTTAATTTAACGCGGATTTTAGTCGGTGGTGCAAGTCGGCCTTAATTAGACAACTTCACTCAGTGGAGGAAGAGGCACCCCAGGAGAATGTTCTTCTACGTGGAAAGTTTCAACCACTTTCACATCTAAAGCATGCATCACCTACATTTTATCTAGTTCTTAACTGAATACCCTTCTAGCCTAGAAGCCGATTGGTTAAGGAAGTGGACCGTGCCGACGACATAACAGCTTTACCTACCCAGGTCGCTGTCTCTGTGGTCGGTGACGTAACACTGCAAGGCTGACTCGCCCGTTGCACGTTATTATCGCATTATTGGGATTCAGGCAGAAGCCTTAGTTAGCGGCTGATGAGTATTCGCGTCACCTACATTTTATTATAATCCGTATAAAATGTAATGAATGATTAAATCACCTGAGTTTCTCAGGGAGTTGATACACAGGGTGTTTGGAAGCTGGGTGCAAAGCCTTAAGGGGGTGTTAGTATAGACCAACTAGAATTGGGTATTTGACAGGATGTCAAATGAGTTACTTTTAAAACGGAATTTTGTATGAAAATACTTGCTTGTGACGTCACATTTCAAAGCACTCTTTTTATGTTTCATCTATTTAAAAATTGAAATAACTGGTAAATGATTAAAATAAATACAATTTCCGAATCATTTTGTAATTATTGTTTTAATCGAGCATCTCAAAGAATTTATTGTTGATAGTGTCAAATACCGTATTCTAGAACATTTTGAGCCATATTTGTCGTAACCAAAGTCTGATTGTTTTTTTTTTAGGGAACTCTAAATTTAGGTCTAAAAAATTTTTTTCAGCAAGAACAGTGCTTGCTTTAAAATGATTTAATATCATTCAACACAAATCAGGCTAATAAAACACAGTAAAACGAATATTTCCACTAAATTTTTGCGTTATTAGCACTTAATTGGTAAATTTTGGGATTTTGGTACTATTAACACCGTTAAATTGTGCCCGGATAACGGCGACAGGCTTGCCACTTGTCACGTTTGGGACCTAATAAACTCGGCAAAACGTGGGTCCAGTTCTAGAGACTGGTGCCTCTGCCTACCCCTTCGGGGATAACGGGCGTGAGTTTATTATTATTATAACACCGTTAAAGTTCCCTAAAATAAAACAATCAGACTTTGGCTAGGACAAATATGGCTTAAAATTCTCTAGCTAGATGTCGTTACTAACACCGCGTAAGGCTTTGCACCCAGCTTCCAAACACCATGTATAAACACGGGCCGGGCGCTGTGTGTGTGTGACACAAAAATGTAGAGCTGTAGTGTATGGTACATGCGCGGGGGCGCGCGTTATTGTATTTTGTTTCTGTGACACCATAATGTTTAAAGCTCCTTGTACATACCTACTTACACGGATGCGCGTTGGGCGCTTGTAATTTGCTCAGTTTATTTCGCTTATTGTATTTTGTTCCTGTGTCTCTAAAATGTTTAGAGCTCTATGGTACTTGTGCAGTGCAGGCGCCTGTCGGGCGCTCATTGTATTTCGTTCGTGTGATAAATGACATAAAATGTTTCTACACTTGAAACCCTAAGTACGCAGCCAACGACACATGAGGACGAAGAAAAAGGTTATTAAGTTCATAGTTAATCACCATTTTGTTTGTTGCACTTCAATAACTGACCAAAGTACCTACGTACAGTCGATAGCACGTCAACCTTCACATTTTAGTTGCAAAGTCACCCGTAATGCAACGGAGTAGAGAGCATGGGTGTATACCAGGATGTGCTGACGACAAAACATAAACCTCTACGTGTTTACATACTGTAATCAGCTACGGACTGTGACTTGGAATCCAAAATGTAAAATGTCGATATGGTGTTAACTGCAGGTTCCTACTGATAGTTTTTCAGCGAAGAAAGCCTGTCACGCTCTACCATGTGTGTAAAAAATAAATGTTCTATTATCGTGCAATGTACGCTACATCAGTAGGTGTACCTAAACTTTACGTCGCTGAATGTTGCAGTACTTTGCGTATAGGTAGGTAAGTACTACTGTTTGATTAAGACCAGCTGACTGTCAAAATAATACGCAGGCTAGAATTTCCTATCCTGTCCCATTAGATATAGGTAGGTACTTCGAATCTTAATACTAGGTAGATAGAGTACCTATTATTAACAACTTTAGGGTTTCAATAAAATTAACAGACCTACTTAGAGAAAGATCAAACCACAACAAGCAATAGTTGCACGAAGAGGGCAAAAATGTTGAGTGCGCCGCAATCTACTTAAAAGTAACACTTGCCTTTCGGTTCATCCAATAGTCGAGGCCCTTCTATCTCCGGCACTTTGATGAACTTCGGAACAAATAGTGTGGTTTACAAGTCCTTTTACAATGTTTATTATTTTCACGGACACTATTGACCGCCTCAGTCAGACACTGAAGTTTTTCCCTGTCACTCGTTGCTATGGCAATTGCGAATCGATTTCCAAAGGCCAAATGATGGATGATTGCAAGGCGTAGGAGTTAGAAAGTATTTGATTGGTATGTTTTGTTGATATCGTAATATTTGCATAAGTTTTATCGGCCTGCAAAGCGAATTTGCGTTGCACTGCCTTGCGCACTTGATAGCTGCGTCAACAAACACCGATTTTTACCGAACGCGGCCGACCGAACACTCTCGGTTTTGCTCGGCTACACTCGGGCGACGCGTTGCAAAATTATCCCAGCCAGCCGGTCCGGCTCGAGGGACCAAAGATAGTGACTGATTTTCAACCGCCGTTTTCAGGTCAATCAACTCTGCACAGGAGGGGTCAGTCGGTCGTCAATCACAGATCTCATTGCTACCGTATTATATCGACCCTGCTGCATGTATTACAAATGAGAAACGATAAGGCAGTAATATTTATACGTTTATTCACCATAAATAGGACACTAATTACATAGAGACATTGTTGCGGTGTAGGGAAACAGGGTATTTTCTTTCGAGCAATGGCAAACTGAGTTTACATTCACTCAACTCGCAAGCTAGTGAGAAACGAAAACAAAAAGAAGATGAACTTGCCATATAGAAATTTGCTTAAGTTGATCTCATAGTAAATGCTTTAAAACTGTAATATTTGGGTTTGAGAAAGTATTTCTTGTTATAGCGGCAACAGAAATGAATCATCTGTGAAAATTCCAACTGTCTAGCTACCACGGTTCATGAGAACGCATGCCTGGTGATAGAGAGAAAGTCAGAAGTCTTAGTAATAGAGTGCCTTGTCACTTGGGGTATGGGCCCCTAAAAATGGTATGAACTTTTGTGACAAAAGATGCCTCGAGTTTCGGAAAATAGCACCCGTTTCCCATAAATTAATCATCACGTTTATATCCCAGTTACACACACCTTATCTGACTCGCGAAAATGTGAGCTAGGTACGAGCAAATTATACCCTTCGTCACTTCTACGCGAGGGTGTGAGAAACGAGCGATTTCCACTGCTCCTTTTCAACTTCTATACGATGCGTGTAACTGATTTATCAGAAGGCCTGGACTCTCTCGAACATTAACGACAGCAATGTACAACGGCACTCTGTTTTCAAATGAAATAGCCCAACTCTTGCCAAAAATGGCCGCTAACATTGCTGGGAAAAGTCGATAGTTTCCAAGCTATTTTATACTGGCTTTACAAGATGCAAACTCAGTGCCCGAAATGCCCCTAGAACAACAAAAGACCGTACTCTCCCATCTTGACGTTTTGTGATGGCATTCACAGATAGATAGATAGAAATATAACACTATTGCTAAACCAGGCTACAGAGAGTTATTGTAGGTTTTTATGGTTATACTGTGCAAACGATTTGGCGCATTTTCCTACATGCCATGACTTTCGCAACAAAACGTGTCCTATACAATATGCAAGATGGCGTTATTTTACATATCGTCGGATAAAGTCGCAAACCTCAACTCAAATTATTATTTTTTGCATCTTTAGAAAGTAAATTTCTGGACGCATCTTATAGCAAACTTTAAATTAAAGAAAAAAACCGTTTCAATATAAAACGCAAAATATAATACACCGGAACTCCATACCACAAATTTGCTAAACACATACCACGTATTTGCCCCCGCTCAGTACTGTTTAAGATGTCGATTTTAATACACGTAATTTTATTTCCGGTGTAAGGTTGATATGTTTAACTTTCGGCGATAAACGTGAAAATCAGAGCAAGCCTTCATAGACTTCATACATAATATTTCGATGATGAAGTTTTTTGCGCCTCCTGTATAGTTTGCTTCAACGGAGTTAACAGGGTTGCGACTTTAGCCGACGATATAATTCTGTGGTCTGGTGCTAAAACGGCCGCCAGATTTTGTCCAAAATCAGCTTTTGATGCCAACGTATTGATATTTTTTTAATTATTTTTATTTGCCAAAAGGGCGTAAGTGTAACGACAATATTTTCAAAGATGAGATATAACGACGCCAATGAACGGCGTATGGCTTTGCGCCGGTATAGCAAAAATTAATAGTTTTAAAATGGCTGCAGTGAGGACGGGGATTACTGACATTGGCCCTATTATCACCAAGCCATAGAATTATAGGTAGTACAGAAATAAGTGTGAAATACAACAACGCCCTTTGAAAATATGTCGGCTAGTATTTTTTTAACTAAATCTTTCGTAGCCACTAGACATTATAAACCTTATTACGGTTACACTTACTTTACCATTTGTCGGAGGAGTTCGACCAGGGCCTCAATTCCACTAGTGCATTATAGTTCAATGACAGATACTCGGTCGGGTCACGTCACGTATTTTTTCGTAGTACCATTACGGCTAGATTCTTTGATATGTGCGCTAGCGTAGACTTGAAGCGGCAATAAACCTAAGTCGCCATGTTCATGCAGTTGTCATTATACTACAATGCATTAATGGAATCTGGGTCCAGGATAGGAACCGACGAAGACGCAAGCGAGAGACGAACTCTCTTCACCATGATTAAGCTCTGCGAATCGGAGCGAAACCTGGTCGGAGGTTTGTCAAGTAAGTGTATCCGGAATAAGGTTTATAACGGGCTAGTGTTGGCATTTCACGTCTTTGTTATTTCAAATTGCATAGTGGCAATGGACAATACGACAAAAAATATGTTGCTGAAATAAAAAATACCGTTTCTAGATTAGGCAGGAAAAATACATTGTAAATTTTCGAAAAACTATGTGTGACGTCACAGCTCGACCACAATAAGCAAGTTTTCGTAGCTCGCGTCGTCGCCGCCAAAAAATTCAATTCAATTCAATTCTGTTTTATGGACTCAATGCACTGATTGACCAGTACAACTTCGCCAATATCCCGTGTTAGACAAGACTATAGCCAATCACAAGCGAACAAGGCTCGGTCAGAATTTTGAGTAAATCAGAGCTGTTCTTTTTTTTTAAATATTTTTATTTGATCTATAGTTTGATATTGTTGTCTGAAAGGAATTTACCTAAAATGTAAACAAGAGGGGAGTTTGCCCGCCAAAAAATCAACCTACTGGTTTCATTTTTTTTTTGTAATATTTTTTCCTTTGTGGAAAAGGCTAAGAGCTTAAGCCCATACCGCCTGGTCTTATTTTAGTTCGTTTTCTTCTCTTGATATTGATTGAGGCTACAAGCCTTGTCTTTCCGTAGGTATTTTCTTCTCATTTTTTTTTAACTTAGCAAACTGAGGCATTGACACAATATTCATACAGGTCTCAGAGCTACGTCACTTCCGGTTAAATAATTTATTTTTTCTAAAATCTTTATGTGTCCAGGATGAAATCGAAAAGATACGGGTCTTTTATTTTTTCCCCCTCTACTCAAAAATAATTTAAAAAAGGCAAGCATTTCTTTGTCGCATTTTCCATTGTAGCCAGAATTTCAGACGTAAGTATTTCTAGAATCTAGCACCGCATAAAGCCAGTCGCACTACGCCGCTTTAGGTGGTCTTCTGCCAGAACTTTCCCCTGCCGCCCGGGACCTTAGTCTTCGCGGACATCTTCTTGAGTGCCGTGTGACTTTCCGAACCGGTTGAGGTTGACTCGTCATTTTCGGCGCGGACATTTAGCGTCTTCTTTATGTGAACGATCTGGGGGCGAAAGGAAGGTGGGATTCATAAGTTTTTATGGCATGCAGACAGTAATGTGGGTCTATTCTGGACTCTGCAGTGCCTTCAAAGGTTGTGGAGCAGGTTATGACCGGACGTTCGTGGGTAAGTTCTTTTCCACTGAAAACAGCACAGCTTCGCAACAGCTTGTCCACGATGGCAGCCACTCCTTTGAGCCCTAAAAGTTTCATATTTGTCACAATTTCGTAAGACAGAGACAAAAATGACAACCTCGAGCTCTGTCACCCACTGATGGCACGCGCGCTGCGTGTCTTGCTTGCAGCGCAGAATGTCCTAAACCACCGAAGAAACCACGCCATATTTATATTGCAAGCGCTATAATAGTCTGAGAGCATGTCTGAGATAGCGGACGCGGGAAATTTACTAAAAGTGTCAACCTCTTGTTCTGCTGTCTAGCTCGCAGTTTGTGCCGATTGGCGCGCTTGATTTAACAGTACACAGAAGCGCGGTAGTGCAAACGCCATACTAGTCTGCGAGCAAGTCCGCAATGGCACCCGGGTCCTCGAACGCAAAGTGACGTATGTATGTGTCACAATTTTAGGAGGACAGAGACAAAAATGCCCACCTCTTGCCTTGCTTGCTGCATGTACTGAAGAGTGCAGAACGAGGTAGACCACGACGAAAGCGCGTTTTTAAAAACGCCACACGAGTCGAAGAGCACGTCTGCAATGGCAGCAGCAACCTCGAACTCTGAGTGTGACGTAATTAAAATGCTAACCTCTTTTTAAACTAAAACTCTTGTAAGCACTACACATCCTACACAAATTACGGGTATCCCCCCGCAGCCGTTGCCGGCCCCACCTCCTCTGTGGGCCAAATCGCGCACTTGCCCGCAGTCATAGACGGGCAACCGACAACGGGACCTTTGTCTCTGCTCATCATGATTAAGCTCTGCAAATCAGAGCGAAACCTGGTCGCACTCTTCCAACAAAATTGAAGTAAGTGTATTCGTAAAGCAATTTATAATGCTAACCTCTTGTTCCCTCGCCTGCTGGTGCTGTCTAGCTCGCTGCTTATGCTGGTTGGCGCGCTGGATGTGCCGATCCACCGAGGAGAGTACGGCTTCGCAAGCGCTACACCAGTCTGCGAGCACGTCCGC
The DNA here is from genome assembly GCA_947310845.1 of Yponomeuta plumbellus. Taxonomy (NCBI): domain Eukaryota; kingdom Metazoa; phylum Arthropoda; class Insecta; order Lepidoptera; family Yponomeutidae; genus Yponomeuta; species Yponomeuta plumbellus. The sequence continues at coordinate 4,931,533 of OX371203.1, forward strand.
AATGGCAGCCGCGTCCTCCAGCCGCGCGTCCCGACCCAAAGCCACGTCCACCTCCACGCGCGCGCATTCTTGGTCCAGCTTGCCGTGGATTATGTCTGGAGTTGGAGAAAGTGTGACTTTTTTATATTTAATTCGGCTTTTCCTGGGTGTAAACAAATACTACAAAAGTCAACAAGGTAACAGGGTATTTTTTTTCTTATTGAGGTGATTGATTGACGAGCAAATAACTTATGGAAGAATGAGGAAACAACTAATACAATACTGTTATTGTAAAAAATTCTAGAGACTGTATAAATCAGCTGCCTTAAATCAGATAATTTATTTTCATAGTCCTATTCTTCCATGTAACATTTTGAGCATTTTCGAATAATTTTCGGAGTATGGCATTTACATTCTAACCGACTGAAATCTCAACTGAAATCTCGACCAGAACTTGATCCAACTGGGCTGAAGTTGCCTGGGATTCTCTAATTCAGTCAATTCAGCAAGGTACATCTAATACTATGAGCTCTAATAATAATAGTCCAGTCAAATTACGAAATAAATAAACATGAGCGAACACAGTTTGGGGATTTTGAGGATCGATAGGGGGGTGCATCGTGAGCATAAATTCCAATTTGAGGGGCTGTACTGAGGTCAGCTCAAGGTCATTTCGATGGAAACGCGTTTAATTCGATATCTCGAGAAATATCAGTGTTAGCCAAAAAATTGTAGAGACCTTTTCTCTTCTAAATAAAATTTATTAACTTTTTTATTTAAAACTTTTTTTTATAACATCAATATTTTTCAACTTATTACTCCCGCAAGGCAAAAATTTTATTTTTTTTCCTATTTTTCGCCGTTTTCTCCCCAACCATTCAATTTTATTGAATTTTACCGATCATCAACGTGAATATCTTTTAATTATGCACAATTTTGTTCTCAAACTTTTTTCTGTAATGCCAATACCTTCGGAGTTATACATTACTTTACCGAGCGAAATCCGCGCCACTGTCGCAATATAAAAAGAACAAAATTGTGCATAATTAAAAGATATACACGTTGATGATCGGTAAAATTCAATAAAATTGAATGGTTGGGGAGAAAACGACGAAAAATAGGGAAAAAAATAAAATTTTTGCCTTGCGGGAGTAATAAGTTGAAAAATATTGATGTTATAAAAAAAAGTTTTAAATAAAAAAGTTAATAAATTTCATTTAGAAGAGAAAAGGTCTCTACAATTTTTTGGCTAACACTGATATTTCTCGAGATATCGAATTAAACGCGTTTCCATCGAAATGACCTTGAGCTGACCTCAGTACAGCCCCTCAAATTGGAATTTATGCTCACGATGCACCCCCCTATCGATCCTCAAAATCCCCAAACTGTGTTCGCTCATGTTTATTTAACCCGTTTTTTTTCGTAATTTGACTGGACTATAATAGATTACATAATATCTTGGATAAGGTCATTTGACCATTCAATTGTTTGCTCCGATTCTAAGTTAAAATCTTTTAAGGGGAGGGGGGGGGGAGTATCTCATGTAAGGAGATCTATCAGTATTTCTAATTAAAGATAATTTGTCGCTTGAATAGGTATACTGAACACTGTTAATTACTTACAAACACCACCCCAATGAAACGAAAGGATTCCTTTCAGAACATTATAAGATACAATGATATGTAAAGAAATAACTTACCAGCATAAATAGCTTCAATAATCAAATCTTCTAAGTCTCTAACATTCTTAATGTCCAACTCTTTCAGTAAAACACTATATGGTATGCACTTTTCCTGTGTTGCTAATGTGGCGATGGTCAGGTGCTGAAGCTTCTTGCATTGTGCTGGAGATAACTCGAGATAGTCTGACTTGTTCTCAAGGTAGTCCTTGTATGTGCCATATGCGAAGAGGTTGAGTGTTTTTAGGTGTGTAGCATAGGGGCCATCTTCCAGCTGAAATTGGTAGTTTCATCATTATTTGTGATGGTTAGTCAGTTTTCCATACTTAGCCTCACAGTTGGACCATTATATAGCAAGTTTAGAAGTATATGAAATGAATATCACACACTCTAGTTTCCTTACAATGCTTACGTTATGTCGTTCGTGAGTGGTGTAGTTACCAAATTTACAGATATAGATTGGAACAGTTTATTGTAGCCAAAAAGGAAATTACACAGATATTTCTTAGCCTAGAAGTGCAATCCGTATCCTTATCACTAAAGGTGATCAAATGTACATCAAATGAAACCGGCCTTTCGTCTTTGAAGCTTTCTTGCCGGTTTCTGAATTGAGAATTTTGCTAATAGAAGTAACTACTTAGGGGCCATCCATAAATTACGTCACACGCTAAGAGGGAGGGAGGGGGTCGACTAAGTGTGATATTGTGTGACCAGGGGGTGGGAGGGGTCTTACATTTTGTGACGTCACATTTCAAAATCTATTTCAATCTAAGTGTTAAAACACGAACTTATAACTATCAACGAAAAATAGAAAATCTTTTGCAACTCTATCTATTCCTAACTCTATCGGAAATAAAACTAACTTTGGAACTGCTGTTTTAATCCAATAGAAATCTACATGTAAAATTGCAAAATATGTGATGTCACACTAGGGAGGGGGGAGTGTCACAAATGTGACCAGCTGTGACAAGGAGGGGGGAGAGGTCAAAAAATCATGAAATTCGTGTGACGTAATTTATGGATGGCCCCTTAAGGAAATAGGTCACCACTTGAGGGTCCATGGCTATGTCTGCCGCTATGGGGCCTATCTTATGCAGAGGATTTCCCTCGCAGTGCAGCGAGGTAACGCCGCAAGGGTTCCTTTGCATCGGATGGGTCTCGGGGTGGTTTATTTTCTTAGTGTTTTTTTATTATATTATATTGTGCGTGAGTGTATGTGTAGTTTCAGTATTAGTTTTATTATTATTGTTATACTTAAGTTATTTATTACGAAAATTACAAAACCTGTAATTATACATATTCGTCCGAAAGGAAAATAAATAAGACTGAATGTATAATTACTTAACTGTAGAGCTGTCACGTAAAATTTCTCAGAAAAGAGCGTGATAGAACATTTCTTAAGTATTTACTTAGTGAAATTCTCAATTCAGAAACCGGAGCAGTGATTGGTACAAGCCAGGTTGAAATGACACCACATCAATTACATTCATCTATACCGGCTAAGGTCGTAGACCATGCTGCCACGTCTTTGGTTTCTGTTCTTCAGTATGAGTTTTTGGGTGGTTAAAGTCTTCAGTAATATATTTTTCATTCTTAACGTCTTCAGTTTTATTCTATTTACTGAAGCGAACCACTAAAGGTAAACAAAGACACAGCATCTCTCAAACTTACATCTCACTCAAAATAGCTTATGCACGCAGTTTCGCTTGCATCGCATACATAGGTTTGGCAGAATCTCCGTTGGGTCCCGGCTCGCCCATATTTTTCGTTTCGTATGAACAAACACAAAAGTACAACAACAACTGGACGACGATGAACCAAAAAACTTTACCAATATCTTATTTACAATGATGAACAGACTAAAGAAAATAAAATTGCTTAGAGAAGTTGCACTCGCATTAACAACGTAAATCGTGAGTAAAAATATGGCATCGGGGTGGCTATCTTACTTTTTTTTGCCTCTAATTAAAAAAGAGGTTCGTAGTCAGCTCTCCATACTTCTTCCTACACATCGCGTAGCGCATTAGCATAAAATAATCGATCATAATCGGCCTTTAAACAAAAGTCCGTCATCTTTGCTAGTTGCGATTTTGCGAACATATTTGGCAGTAGGATGGCTTTTATTTGAGGACCACTGAAATTTTAGGTATTTTTTGGGACATAGATCTCTTAAGCAAATTGTATTTTCATGATAAAATTAAATATTTACTTAAATAAACTGCGAGAAAGGGATAAATCAGGTTATAACAGTGTTATTGTGTTTATTGCTTAATGGTATTTATTAGGCATATCGTTTTGTATAACTTTGCTAAATATTATGCAGTGTTGTAAATTTGGCATATTGAAAAACCAAATTTTTGACATGTTGACAATTAGTCGTTCGCTTCAGTAAATAGAATATAAGTTATTTTTTTGTTTCTGAAAAATTATCACAATAGGTGATGGTGCAAGAATGGTCATATGATTTGCAAATGATTGTGAACTGGTGTTATATTGATCACAATTAAGCGAATGAACTAACCTCTTTTATATTTGGCATCTCCAATAATTCGCCGAAAACGTGGACGCCCGGTGCTTCCAGAACTTGTTTGATCAGCTCGGCACATGCCTGACCTTTGGCGCCTTTGGCTAGCAATAAGAACTGCTCTAAAGGATGATTAGAAGAGAAGGTAAGTAGTGACGACGATTCGTCTTTATCCATTGATATAGGATTCATTTTCCTTGTGTGTGTCTTGAATGCCTGCTGTATTAGAAAGTCTGTGACTTTTGTAGCGAGCGTAAGAAATCACGTTAAATTTAATACCCTACTTTTCACGTATAATCGCAATTAACGCAATCCGCAAGAAAATAGGTACATAGATTTGGTTTGGAATTCTTTGGATTAGTGATGGATGAACGATGCCACGAAAACCGATAAAACTAGTTTTTCTTACAATATCGATAACAACCAGTTTTTTTCAAAAAGTACTTTTTTTTTGCAATAGATGAATTTTGTTGTGTAATTAGTACGGTGTGGCCGGTAACCAAAATAAAATACACGTTGATTTTTGGGATTAAGAACTTTCAAAATAATTCAGAACATTAAATTGATTAAACATTGTGTAGAAAAAAATAATTGTATTTTCAGTTTGGTCAGCCTGGTAAACCATATTATTGATCTAGTTATTCATCGACATTATTTTTGAACTAGCTTTCGCCCGCGACTCCGTCCGCGGGGACTTTAGTTCAAAATTTTGCAACTCTGTTCACTCCCATAAGGCTTAAATTTAGAAAAACGGCGAAACACGTGTTCAATTAATTGTGCAGAAGAGTATTTATTTTAAGTTTCAAGAAAATTATACAACATCCTATATACCGCACTTAAAAATTTTGGCAACCCTTTTCACCCCCTTGAATTTTAAAAAAAACGGTCTTATTCTTTGCCTACATTATAGACCCTCTGTGCAAAATTTCAGCTTCCTAGGTCCAACTACGCTTGGGCTGGGCATTGATGAGTGAGTCAGACAGTCAGGTCAGGACTTTGAATTTTATTTATAAAGATTAAACAAACAAGACATAATCAAGTTCAGTTTTATATTATGTTTTCATGAATAATAAGATTGTTTAAATACAAGGAATCCTAAAAAATAGCGGTATGTTTTATATACATTAAGTAATGGAAAAATACCGGTGCTGAAAATTGTAATCGTTTTACATCACTACCCTAGGTGTTGCCCGGTGCATGGATGAATGATTATTTGACAAGACAGCGTTCTGTTACTTCAAATGCTCCACACAGCCACCTATTAGAGATTAGCCACAATAACGAACGCGAACACGTTTCTCAAAAAAAATCTTAACGAACTACAGATAGAAGATATAAAAATTTATTTTTAATAGTAATTGTGCAAAACAAAAATTAATTAGGTTTAAGGAAAACATTTCATACAAAATATGAATCGAGGAATAATAACACTGAATCATTGCCAAACGTTTTCAAACATAAAAAAGAAGTAAAGTAACCATAAACATAAAAATGGCGTCAGGTTTTTTGTGTGTGCGATAAAATAATTGTTATCATTAGAAGTCGGATATGTAGTGAATTTTTTACACATTTGTAATGGTTTTTCATAATTTTAAGCCAATATGAATAACCACGAAATGTTCAAAAGTATTTTTTGCAAGCTACTTAGTGGAAATAAGCCGAGTGTGTGTGCAGCCTCTAGCGTCGTTGTCGTGTGCCGCCTTACAAATCGTCTGGAATAAAATCAATTTCAGGCTATTTCTCCCCATCAAAGACTAATTTTCGTAAGGGCGGGCCCTTATAGTGCCTATTTAATTGCAAACAGAATACCCCGGTCGGCGTTGTGATGTTTGATGGACGCATGCATGCGTGCGTTGTGCGTTAGTAGTTGTGAAAGCGTACATCGTACAACATGTCGGTGATGGGAAAACTGTCATGAAGCCCGTGTTTACTACTCGCAAGTGGACTTGTGTTAGTTTGTTTTGATTTTTTTTCTTAGTGTGAATTTTAGTGTCTGACAATGTGTATGCCGACTAGCAATGTGTCGGGCTTTGGGTACTCATGGGGGTTCGCGAGTTCGGGGGACCTCACCAAAGGAGAGGTGGATGCACCTAGTGGCCTGAGCTATACTCTCGGGAATACAGTAAGTGATTCCTCTAATAAACCACAAAATCATCCCAGCAGTAAGACAATTTTTCTTGGAATGACGCCTTCAATCTTTCCACATGTAAATTAGGTTGACAAAGGCATCTTTAAAATCAGTTGATGACTGTCAATAAATATTAACAGAGGTTATAAAAAGGTTGTAACCATGTATAAGTGGGTTGGAATTTAATTACCATGGCTGTAGTCGGTTGGTGGGTAAAGTTGGGGGCGGGGAGTAGGTAGTCAAACAACCAACAAAATTGATTGTTATTAATCTTCTAACAGAATTTTTCTAAAATCAATTCACACTGAAGAATTAAGATTTCCTTATAAAAAATTAAATCCTCTTTTCATCTTCCAGTCCTATCCATCTGAATGATGAAAACCATCATAAATAAAGTATAATTGTTGTGTGCACTAAAGAGTATTAATCTAATCTAAGGGTTATATGTCACTGTAGCTTAACTTGGTGTTGATAGAGTAAATTAATTAAGAAATTTTTCTAGCACTGCCTCCGCTTCTGGCGCGGGCAGCCTAAAATGAAAGAATTCGATGGCACTCCTAAACAAACTCATCAAATCTGTTTTCTTTCACTTATTGTTATTTGTTCGAATAGCCACAAATAAATACACAACCTAAGCAGCCTAAAGTGACAAGTAAATGTGCCACATCGTGACACAGGTTTTCTTTCACAGAAAAATATAACAATACTTTTACAGAGTTTTTTTTTCTATTGGTTTGGTGCGGTTAAGGACCTTTGGCCCTATTGACACCAGACAAAACATATTCTTTGTATGAAATCCTATAGAACCTTGTTCACAAATCCATGACATATTGGGAAATTTGAAAATATAGAAGGCTTCTAGTGATGCGGTTTATTGTCCAATTTGACAACCAGCACCAGAAGCTGAGACACTGCCATTTATTGTCCAATTTGACAACTGACGCCAGTAGCAAAGGAACAGTCCAACATTTACATATGATGTTAAATGTTATTGTTTACAGTTCTCTAGTATAATCTCAACCCCACACAACCCTATATTTACATTAATTTCCTTAAAACACAACAGAGTTTCTCTTACAAATAACTTAGGTCTAAAAATGTTCCTTTTCTTTTAGGTATCCCCAGAGACCACCCTAACGGTGATGTCCCACAAGACCCCACAGGTACAGGAAAAAGTGGGTACTGTTGTGGCAGTATCAAACAATCCAACACAGGTGACACGCGTGGTGACGGCTGGGGCACCTGGGACGGCTCGCCGGGGTCTGTTTGTTGTGAATGAAGCCCCAGCGCACACATTGAGGGTATCACAGCAAAATCAAACTGCTACCATACAGAGTAAGTTGAAGAAAATGCTGGTTAAGTAAAAGTTGTGTCCTGAAATCGGGGCTGAGTTTTGGAATTAGAATTTATAAATTATAAATAAAATCTTGAGAAATAAAATCAATCAAATTTAGTTCGTTGACAACTGAGTTAAAATATGTGCACACACGCAACATATACATTATTTACCTCATTGGTTGTCATCTCACTGCTTTTTGTAATGTCTCATTAAACATACTGATAAACTGGAGTACACATTTTTTCTTTTAACACTTACTTATCCACAGCGGCACATCTAACGGCGAAACCGTTCATGACTCCGCTCGGCCCAATCCAGCTGACTGCTGAAGAATGCAACGAGATACTTATGAAGCGAGCGCTGCAGGCGCAGGGCATTGCTACGCCGGTCATCGACGCCTCCCAGCTCAACCACACATTGGTGAACTCCGGGCTGAAGGGCTTGGTGGAGGCACAGGCTCCGCAGCCACAGGATCCTCTGGCCACGACGCAGGTTCACCACCAGCTACTGCAGCACACAAAGCAGGAACCAGGAACTGCTAACAACTCGCCAAAGGTTAGTACAGTCAAGCGAGCGAGTATATAGATCATCAGTTCTAAATTTATTTATTTATTAAAGGTAGACTTACAGGTAATTTGATATTCTTTCAATCAATTTAATATTATTAATTTATCACAGCAATGAATAGTTTAAAATAATTCATGTAAGTGTAAAAAAAAAGATTAATAGCTCATTGAACAGCTCATTTCTGCAAAAAAATTGGTTGCGTAAAGTCCCGACAATATTGATAAAGGTTATGTGGCCCAATAGAAATACCTGCAGTACTACAGTACTTTAGAGTACTAGAGATTAGATTCTAACACAAAATTGCATGTTAACTCAAATTGCAGTATTACTTGTGTTGTCTGTTTCACTTTCGTATATCACATCAATGTTACCAAACCTGTTACAGCGTCACGAAACTTGACAAACAACCATACTCCACAGGCGGTGTACTCACAGACGGATATCAATGGCATGACGCAGGCGCCTGTCGCACCCAAGGAGCGTCCCTACTCGTGTGACGAATGCGGGAAGTCCTTTCTGCTAAAGCATCATCTCACTACACACGCTCGAGTGCATACAGGTAAACTACACATCCAATCCAATCCTCCTGCTCCTCCTCCTCCTGGGGTGTTAGAATATGGACGCCGGGTACAAAACAGCATCACAAACTTAGAATCAGGTGTTTGCGAGTCGGACTCGCTCGCCGAAGGTTTCGTAAAAATTTATAGGTTTCTTACCTATAGATAGTTCAGGAATCGAGTCTCGCAGTTTTTTTCTGAACCTTTCCCTTCTTCAAAGACATTTTTTTAAAGTTTAATTACTAATGTAGGTATAGTTTCAAATTTTCAAAAGACTGACTAGGGGCCATCCATAAATTACGTCACACGAATTCCATGATTTTTGACCCCTCCCCCCTCCTTGTCACAGCTTGTCACATTTGCACATTTGTGAGCCTCCCCCCTCCCTAGTGTGACGTCACATATTTTGCAATTTTACATGTAGATTTTTATTGGATGAAAACAGCAGTTCCGAAGTTAGTTTTAATTCCGGTAGAGTGAGAAAAATAGATAGAGTTGCAAAAGTTTTTGTATTTTTCGTTGATAGTTCTAAGTTCGTGTTTTAACACTAAGCAAAGACTGGTCTCAGAAATCACGTACTTAAAAACATTTCGTATTCAGAATCGAATCTTAGCAAGGTTAGTATGAAATGGTGCTTAGCTAAGTGTAAGTAGTCAATATCGGTGACTTTACGTGAACTTAGAACTGTCACTTCTAAGCCTTTTGTTCACAGACTACTCCAAACGTCATTTCACTGATGTTCTACGAGCATTTTCTGTGGGATTTTTTTTATTCACTCTGACATATTTAAAATTGTATGATGTTGTCCTGCTCTCGTGTAGCAATGTCAAATTTAAAAAACCGGTAAGAACTACATCACTAAAAAAATGGTTGGCAATATAGATGACTTTCTTAAGTACTGTGAATACGAAAATTACGGCGCTTTACTAAGTACGACTTTAGTTTACTTTGCTAAGACTGATCTAAGCGTGAACTTAGGATTCGTCTCTGAATGTCAGCCTTAGATTAAAATAGATTTTTAAATGTGACGTCACAAAATGTAAGACCCCTCCCACCTCCTTGTCACACTTCGTCGACCCTCTTAGCGTGTGACGTAATTAATGGATGGCCCCTTAGACCTGAGTATACGGTTTTAATTTAACCCGATACCTCCACTGGTTCCCGGGTCTTGATAGACAGACGGACGGACAGTAAAGTGATCCTATAGCGGTTCCATTTTTCTTTTCGTCGGAACCCTAAAAATCCATAACTTACTTCATTTATTCAGGTCATTTCGTCACTTCCAATCAATCCATCAACCTACTTTTGTTCACTTCTGTCCTCGGCAAGCCTCATCTAGCAGCAAGCGGTAATCTCGCATCGATCTGAAGAGGAGGTTGGCGGCCGTTTCTACACTCACCTACACGAAGTTTTTCATCTTATTACAAGGTGCTGTGAAAAACTTGCCTGTAAAAAGCTCGCACAAGTGTCTCACACAAGTCTTCTTGCGGCTTATTCCGCCCCGCTAAATGTAAGGGTTATATCTGTGCCTATCAAAGATAGGACTTTTAGCGTCAAGTTATCTACCCTAAGCAGGGTAGATTACTTGACGCTCTGGTGGCTAGTCGTCAAGTTAAGGCCTGCGTACGTCGCTTACCAAACTCTACGCTGTATTATTACCTAACTGCATCGTAACAGCCCTATCACACTAGCGATTTGAAAGCGATGCGATGCTGCCGCGTGGCGAGCTCGCGTCATGCTTGCCGCATTTTGGACACTCGGTAGCAAAACGGATTGCTCTAACTAGAGAAACTCGGAAGCAGTAGACATTATCAATTTTATTCCGGATACACTTACTTGACCTTTTGTCGGAAGACTCCGACAAGGTTTCGCTCTGATTCGCAGAGCTTAATCAAGCTCGCGTCGTCGGTTGCTCGTCTCTGACGACAGAAGTTAATAAGGAACTACTAATGCTGATTGTGTTACTTGGAAGACGCAGGAAACGAATGCAGATATTAGTCAACGATGAATCTGGGAGGATTCATTGTCAAGTAATCGACTGGGAGGGAGCGACTCCTATGTATCTCATGTAACGGGACGATTTATAATCTTAGTTATAACAGGTATAATAGGCTAACACACATACCTTGATATGCCTCAAGTGGAGCGGGTCGGATTGTCGAAGGCAATTGTACAAAATAAATTCGACAGTGACAATCGCGGCGACATCGGATCGCTTTCAAATCGCTCGCGCACCGCTAGTGTGATAAGGCTCTTAGACCGTCCACCAGTTTGGCTGGGTGGACTACTCTCACTGCCTTGCTACGTAAAATGGATCAACTATAAACCGTAAATGTCTGGTCTAACTGGACCGACCGGAAGCAAAGTGGCGTTTCTAGACCAACATAGACATTTTATCTGCCACTGAACGGGCTACCCGGAGCTAACTAATGTCATCAATAAAAAAATAAGACATAAAAAGGGAACATCATAGATGTCAATATTTAGATTAGAACTCTTAATTGTACGTACCAGAAAGAAATAAATACATTCGAAACCTTACATATCAAAATAATGGTGATTATTGACATCTATTATGGTGACAGCTGTTTTAGAATATTTGATTACGGTGGCAGGTGCGGGTGGCACAAGACCGGGGCTTTGATTCGATTATAGTACGATGACAGATACATGGTCCCGTCACGTGACGTGTTTTTTTTCATACCATTGTCGCCCAGGTTGTTTCATATGGGTGCGCGCATAGACTTAAGGCGGCAATGAAACTAAATCAGCATCTTCATGCAGGTGTCAGTTGGCGTTAATGATGATGACGATTTTTAGAATACCAACACAGAAACATTCCTCAACTGCAGCTTAGGTACTCCGTGGTAAAGTACCCTTTATATTTACTGTGCTTCAGAAGTGTTTTAGAGGAATCGCAGGGCGTGAAACATTTTCGCTGACGACCAAAAACCGCTGGAAACTGAAAGCCATTTTTGTCGGAAATCGATTAGTCCTAGGTTCATGATCTCATCTTCCTAGGTTTTAAAAATAGTTATCACGATTTTTTAGATTTCTAGATTTGTGCCATTGGTAGCCTCTTGGCCACGGTCAGCAACTACTTTAACTTTTGTCTGGCTCCGGATGACGACATTCAGTACTCAATCCAAAGAGTCAGTGGCCCAGTCAGGCACGCTCTATAGCACATCGTGATTTGCGCCGTAAGAGCTACCCAGAATCTGTCTTGGGAGCACTTACGTCATCGCATCGCTCGTCATCGCCTCGTTTTGTGTTTTATTGGCCTGCGAGTTTATGTGCAATAAATGTACAATACAGACATGCAGTAAAACGGGAGTGTTAAAAAAATTGCTTTTAAATTACTGTGGTGTCACAAAACTGCACTCGCTTTTTCATAATTCTACAAACGGACATAATAGGACAATCTTCTATTACTCAAGGGAAGTTGAGTAATCGAAGATTGTCCTATTCCAGCAAGATTTTATTGAAACTCTCTTCTCTGTGATGATCCGTGGTGATTAGGAATGGTTGTTTTGTACTGTGCAGTAGTGAGGTAGAACCGGATTCTCTAATAGTACTTTTGTAACTTCCACTGACGATCGTATCGCCGTCGCGTTTTATCGAAATACGGAGACGTCGAATCAAGCCTTTTTTACCCGAGGATAATTTAGGATAAGCGGTGATGCCGTAGTGGGGTTGACCCTTGCTTCTCGATCATGAGGGTCTGGGTTCGAACCACGTATGTACCAATGACTTTTAGTTACGTACATTTGTTTGTACAGCAACACCATTCGCTGATAAATTGTGCCCGGATAACGGCGACAGGCTTGCCACTTGTCACGTTTGGGACCTAATAAACTCGGCAAAACGTGGGTCCAGTTCTAGAGACTGGTGCCTCTGCCTACCCCTTCGGGGATAACGGGCGTGAGTTTATTTTTTTATTTTTATAATTTACAAGACAGTCCAGTACCTAGAGAAAAAGTTAGCAAGGGACGTCGTAGCCCTTGACTTGTAAAAAACTAATTTATTTATCGTGCTTTTTTTTAATTTAACCATTATTGTCTTTGCCTATCTAGAAGCACCGTTTACCTCGACCTCGATATAATTAATTGGTCTATTTCGCGGTACTTAGTGACAGTCCACAATCAACGCCCCTGGGTGGCTTACTGGACGGTCTGAACTCGACTAAACGGGGCACAGCCCTCCTATTACGTAACTGCCCACGTCCATTGTGTATATTGTCACTTTTCCGAAGTGTCAAAATTTGTCTGCATTTGACAGTTCGAAGTAGGACAATCGGACTGGTCGATACCGTGGTGAAGTTACATAGTAGTGACCCAGTAGGTTTACGTGTTACCGAGTGCGATGCGAACGCGGTACGCTCTCTGTTTCAGGTGAGCGGCCGCACGTTTGCACCCACTGCGGCAAAACGTTCGCGCACAAACACTGTCTGAACACCCATCTGCTATTGCACAGTACCGAACGCCCCTACCAGTGCCACGAGTGCAAGAAATCCTTCACACTGAAACACCATCTCCTCACGCACTCGCGGGTAAATGGAAATGCGATTCTCTTGTCTTATTCCCTAGGTGAGAGGCCGCATGTCTGCGCGCACTGCGGGAAGGCGTTCGCACGGAAGCATTGTCTGAACACGCACATGCTGCTGCATTCGGCGGACCGCCCGTACAGGTGTCACGAGTGTAAGATGGCCTTCACACTGAAGCACCATCTGGTCACGCATTCGAGGGTTCGTGTTTTTGTGATTACCTTTACCATTCTATATTATTTTCTCCATTTCCTTCTAGAAGGCTGACTTTGCAAGAGATAAAAATTGAAGCCCCAATAAAGTCACTATTACACGTGAAGGAAATGTACATACATTTGACCTAATCCTCCTTAGTTTCAGTTCCCGGGGTTTCCTCTAAATAGGAAAGTAGGTCTGTTGCGGTAAATTTTAAACTTGCACATGACTTTTGGGGATACCTTTAGTCTACTGCTATGCTAAGTTAGCTTGAACCCTCCATAATGTTATTGTTGTCAATGGGTGGCTAATGGCCATACTGAATAACTAACTAATGATAGCATTACTGACTTTATTATAGAACGAAAAATTTCGTTACACATTATTACCTAAATTCTAACATAATAAAGGTCAACTTAGGTTATCAGAATCTCACAAAAGAATGAAATGGGTTTACTTAAAAAAAAATATATATAACACTCAAACTGCTAAGAAAATACATAATATAGGTAGTAGAACCAAGTGTCAGCTATTCACATACTTCATCATCATTATCTATCCGTGGTGGACACGGATTCTGTTTAGACCCATAATCTCTCTGGGACAAGGCTTCTGCCCTGCAGTGGAACGTAAACAGGCTTGCTATCTACTTGCTTACTTACCTTCTATAGTAGAACGGTTGTTATTTTTCTCCTTTAAATCATTAAATTAAAAAAAAGTGCAGTAAAAGTTTCTAAAATTAGCTCATCTCTGAGCTGCTAATGTCCCATATTATGTTTCAACAGGTGCATAGTAGAGACCGGCCGTTTGTATGCGGCGAGTGCGGCCGCGGGTTCCCTCTGAAGCGGCATCTAGTGACTCACAGCAAGTACCACGCGGGGGAACGGCCCTATGTGTGCAACGATTGCGGGGAGAGTTTCGCTCAAAAGGTTTGCAACTTTCGTTCAATTCGATCGTTCATTCATTCGTTCATTCGTTCGTTCATTGATTATTCATTCATTCATTAGGTAATTTGTTCATTCATTTATGAGTTCGTTCAATACATTCATTCATTCACTGTCTCGTTCACTGACTCGTTGTTCTAGTGTTATTACGACTGATTTCCATGGCTGACGTCGTGGGTTCCCGCGGGGCCGCCGTACCTGCATTATTCGTACACACGAACATGAATATTTACATACAGGCACATACATTGCTTCAGGCCCTAATATGTATTGTATTGTAATTAACATAATATGATATTATTCTGGGTGCAAAAAAAAAAGGTTCCAACTGAAAAGCACTTGGTGGTGATCTGTTATTAACAGCACACAAGCAGTGCATGCCGAGTTGGTGAGCTTTCTGGCCATGGACGCACAATGTCGAATTTGTATGTTTGTCCAATTGTTATTTTTCAAACATTTTGCTCGTCTATCGAACAATCCTTGGTCTAGGCGTGTGGCGTTTGTTTGATTTCATAGTTTAATGAAAACATGTGAAAAATGTGAATGACGAAGCTGGATGTACAATTAACTATTCTATTTTTTAGGGATACCGCCGTTTAGCCAAAGTATTTTTCGCCAAATTTTACTTCCCAATAAACTTATGGCATCAGTTTCATTTCCCAAATGAAACTTTAGCAAGTTTTCATTTCGCATTTTATTCATTTGGTCAAATTATCATTTCGCATAATTTTACTGCGTCAAGTTTTATTAAGACAAACGTTTATTATGCTAACGTTTTATTTTGGCAAGTGTTATTTTCAAATAATGGAACGGGGGGTCGGCGATGTAAAGAATACGTGACAACAGAAATATAGGTGCGACGACGCGCGTAGCGAAGCGGAGCGCGTCGGAGCGTTAGGTTCTCTATGTAAGATCGAAAACAGACTCGACTTTGATGCGTTCTTACCTTGCCTCTTGTTGCCTCTTTGGTAAAATGAATTTTGACCAAGTATTTATTTGGTAAACAATAACTTGCCATAATAACTTTTGCTAACTGTTTATTTGCTTTAAGTTGTTTTGAGAAATGTTTTTTTGCCAAGTGATAATTTGCGGAAAATAGTTTGGGAAGTAATACTTTGGGAAACGATTTTTGGCAATACATTAGTAAACCTTGCAACTTTCGTTCAATTCGATCCTTCATTCATTCGTCCATTCGTTCGTTCATTGATTTATTCATTCATTCATTAGGTAATTTTTCATTCATTTATTAGTTCATTCAATACATTCATTCATTCACTGTCTCGTTCACTGACTCGTTGTTCTAGTGGTATTACGACTGATTTCCATGGCTGACGTCGTGGGTTCCCGCGGGGCCGCCGTACCTGCATTATTCGTACACACGAACATGAATATTTACATACAGGCACATACATTGCTTCAGGCCCTAATATGTATTGTATTGTAATTAACATAATATGATATTATTCTGGGTGCAAAAAAAAAATGGTTCCAACTGAAAAGCACTTGGTGGTGATCTGTTATTAACAGCACACAAGCAGTGCATGCCGAGTTGGTGAGCTTTCTTGCCATGGACGCACTATGTCGAATTTGTATGTTTGTCCAATTGTTATTTTTCAAAATATTTTGCTCGTCTATCGAACAATCCTTGGTCTAGGCGTGTGGCGTTTGTTTGATTTCATAGTTTAATGAAAGCATGTGAAAAATGTGAATAACGAAGCTGGATGTACAATTAACTATTCTATTTTTTAAGTTCAATATACATATTACTTCTCTTTGTTGTCCCTTATAAATAAAATAAAAAAGTATACAACAGAGAGTTCTATTCTAATCCATATTCACTCGTCGTCCCCCTCAGGACCACCTGGTAATGCACAGTCGATTCCACGGCTCCCTGACGCCGTTCGTTTGCCCCGACTGTGGCGTTTCGTTCGCGCGCAAGTTCCAACTCGTCAACCACGGCCGCGTCCACGGGAAAGTCCCGCACGCCTGTCCCGTCTGCGGGAAGGAGTTCCTCCAGAAGCGGACCCTCGTAGCGCACATGAAGTGAGTCTTATCATGCCGGATTTACGTGTCAAAGTAACAGGAACGGTTTTGGAGAAGCAACGGACCATTGAGAAATCGAGTTAAGCTTAGAGGGTAGCAGCGTCGTTGGCTTCCTGCAAATACATAGGATTGTTTTCTGGGGAGCTATGAGGTGAACTGTAAAACTCTAATTATTCTAGAGACTGTATGGCACAGGCTTCTCGTGAACCAAGGACGTGGCGTACTTACTGTAAAAGCGGACATTTGTCCAGTTAATTTGACAGTTAATGTATTGGAAAGTCGCGACTTTTGACGTTGACGCGCGCGACTCGCGTCCTCATACTACCTTTGCAGATCTTATTTCTATAAAACAGAAACGCTTCCGGGAAAGCAACACAACATCAAATCAATCTTTAGAGTTTTATATAACAAACGGGTCTCACGGCGATCATACTCATTCAATTAAGGGGCAACCCCACAGAAAGACCACTAGCAACACTCGTTTCTATCACTTTCATGTTGAGCTTGCGTATACAATTTTGATACTTTGAATCTCGAATATCAATTCTTATTTAAATAACATTTTTTAACTGGCAAAGCTAACTTTGTAATGGCCTAATTGTGGTAGATTAAAAAAAGGGTATGGTTATATCCCTGGCTCTTTTTACAGTATACATTCATTACATACAAGAATTGATGCTGTCTATAAAGTGAGAAGTCATGCCAGACCGATCTCAGTAACGCGATGCACTTAGATCACTGTTGTGCCCTAAATCACTCTAAGTCAAATATTCACTACAGAGACTGCGTTTTTCCTTCAGAGTGCACACCGGGGAGGGCGTCGTAGCCTGCATAGAATGCGGCGAAGCCTTCAAATCCAAAACGGACTTGCATCAACACTGTAAAATCACAAGGCACTGTATGGCGGTCACTCCGAACAACCAACAACATCAACAGCAAGTTCAGCAACAACAACAACAACAGCAGCAGCAGCAGCAGCAACAACAACAGCAACAACAACAACAGCAACAACAGCAGCAACAGCAGCAACAACAACAACAACAACAGCAGACTGTGATAAAGCAAGACGATTTCAAGCCACAAATTGTGCAGGTAAATTCATACGTAAGTTCGTGACGAGGCAGTAAACCTGAGCATTGTTTATTTTCGCTAATTTAAGTTTTTTAGTCCTACATTTAGCCAAAGTATAGTCTACTAAACATATTGTTGTTCAATATAGCGGTATCTACGTCAAAATATACTGCTTTAAAGAACTTTTGCGCATAGGCCTGCTTAATGCAAGTTAGCATAATCTCACGTTAGCTCATGTAACTTTAATGTAATATTTAATTTGTTTCATAGTCTTAAAAATTCAATATTTTAGGGCATATTGCGCGAAAGATATCTGGTTACAACTGAATGTACGGGTACACCATTGGAATACGATTGGGTAGTGGACTACTGAACTTAAATCAGCTCGTCAATAGCGGTTTTATTGAAGTTCAGTAGTCCACCGCTATTTAATAGTTTCCCGGCTGGGGAGAAAAAAAAAACTCCAGGTCTTGGATGTTTACATGTTTGTGACGTGGGGCCAGAAGCAATGTATGTGCCTGTATGTAAATGTTTATGTTTATGTTTTATCTATTAAACAGCGGTGATAGCTCGGTAGCTCAGGGGGTAAAACAATAGACTCAGAAGCGAGAGTCCCTGGTTTCATTGGGCATGTACCAATGACTTGTTTTCTAAGGGCATAGAAGTAAAGCGGCAGTTCAATATTTGAGTTATGGTAATAAATAATAAATAAATATATAAAATAGCCTTTTATTCAGATTTAATACATAGCATTTTTTAAAAAAAAGGTAAGTACTTATCTATCCTATTTGTAATCTAATATATTTTAATTATATTTACTCTCAATCTTGGTATATGTTTAATTTTTGTAAATCTGTTTGCCAGTCGGCAAAGGCCTCCTCCAACCTTTTCCACTCCAATCTGTCCAGAGCCAGTCTGTGCCATGTTATCCCTGCCACTTCTCTAATGTCCTCGTCCCACCTTTTCCGTGGTCTGCCTCTTTTCCTTTTTCCTTCTCTGGGGTACCACCTTGATATTAGTTTGCTCCATTTGTCGGGTCCTCTTATCATGTGTCCTGCCCATTTCCATTTGAGCCTTTTGATTTTCACTGATGCATCTATGGTTTTTGTTCTGTTTCTGATGACGCGATTTTTCAGCCTATCTGTTTTCTTGACATTTAACATACTTCTTTCCATTGCGTTTTGACAGACTGCAAGTTTATTTATGGTTTCTTGAGTAAGGGGCCAAGATTGGCATCCATATATTAGAACAGGTAATATACAGGTGTTAAATAGTTTGCTTTTTAGGGTTACGTGGAGTTTTTTGTCTTTAAAGACCTCTTTGAAGCTCCAATACCTCTTCCAGGCGTTTGTAGTCCTTCTGTCAATTTCTCTGCGCATAGGTTCTTTCTGGGTTATTACCTGTCCTAGGTATATGTATTCGTCAGTGTAGTTGATTTCGGTGGTTCCTATTTTTATTGTGTTATTAGTTCCATTTGTCATTACTCTTGTTTTTTCTGGATTAAGTTTTAGTCCTACTTTTCCGCTCTCTGCGGCGAGTTCCTTCATCATTGTACTTAAGTCTTCAGAGTTACTGGCGAATAGCACTATGTCGTCGGCAAATCTTAAATGTGTCAGCGATATACCATCCACCCTGAGGCCAAGATGATCCCAGTTAAGTCTTCTGAAGATTGACTCTAATACCGCCGAGAAGAGTTTTGGGGATAAGGGGTCTCCCTGTCTTACGCCTTTTCCTACTTTGAATGGAACACCTTTTCTCTCTAACTGGATTCTGGCAGAGCTATTACTATATACGTTTTGAATTAGTCTTATGTACTTGTGTTCAATTCCTTGATCCTTTAGTGACTTCCATATACTCCCGTGTAGCATAGAATCAAAAGCCTTACTGTAGTCTATGAAAGCAATATAATAAGTAAGTTGATATTCGGTATACTTTTCTATGACTTGACGTACCACATGAATATGATCGATCACCGAGTAATCTTTACGGAATCCTGCCTGCTCGATAGGTTGGTTATCGTCTAGTGTCCCTTCTATCCGTTTTAGAATTATTTTAGCAAAAATCTTGTATAGGTTGGACATAAGGCTGATAGGGCGGTAATTTCCGATGTCGTATTTGTCTCCTTTCTTGTATAGCAAGATAATATTTGACTCTGTCCATTGTTGGGGAATGCATTCTGTACTTATTATCTCGTTGAACATATCCATGAGGACCGGTATTAATACTTCCTTGCTTTGTCTTAGGATTTCATTGGTTATGCCGTCTGGTCCTGGTGCTTTGTCTACTTTTTGTGTGTCTATAGCTTTTTTGACTTCATCATGAAGAATGATAGGAACTTCGGAAACTACTCTCAACTCGGTTTCTTCCGGTATATCTTTAGTTTCATAAAGTTTCTTGTAGAAGGATGTAGCTGTATTGAGTATGTCTATCCTGTGGTGATTCCATTTTCCACTTTGGCTTTTTGTTTTTACTATCCAGTCCTTGGAAGCTGTCAGTTCTTTATACGCTTTTTTGACTCCTCCTGTTTTGGCTATATACTTTTCTAAAGTTTCCATCCTGTTTTGTTTTCTGTCTTGTCTAATGCTTTCTTTCATTTCTTTACTAGTTTCTGCTATATTTTTCCTTCTATCCACTGTATATGTTGTGCTAATTAAGCGATTTCTTTCTTCAAGTAGTTTTATGGTTTTCGTTGTTAGCCATTTCTTTCGTTCTATTGTGGTGTTCGTTGCTTCTTGTTTGGCAGTTTTGATTGTTTTCTCTATCCAATTGTATTTGTCTTGAGTGCCTAGCTCCTTTGTTTTAATCTTGAAGTCTTTTAATTTGCCATTCAGGACGCTGGCTATTTGTTCTATTTCATGTCTTCCAAGTTTTGTTTTTCCTGGGTCTTGTCTTGGTCTAGGCTTTTTAGGTTGTTCTGATTGTAGTTCGGCTCTGATTAGCTTATGATTAGTGTTAAAGTTTAGTTTGTTGATGGTCGTGAAGTTAGTGAAGTAGTTTTTCCTATTGGTCATTATGAAGTCAATTTGGTTTTTTGTTTTGCCATCCGGCGAGATCCACGTCCACATGTTTTTCTGTTTTTTCTTGTATATGGTGTTTAAGATAGTTAAGTTGTTTTCTAGCGCAAAGTTCGTGATTTTTTCTCCGTTTCTGCTTCTGGTTTTGCTGTTGTGGGTGAATAGTCCTATTGTGGTTTCTCCTGGGCGTCTTTCTCCAATTTGACCATTAAAATCTCCCATAACTATGAGATTTTTGTGCGTGTGCTCTTGAATTGCTTTGTTTAGATCAAGATAGAACTTGTTTATTGTTTCTAAATTCGATTGTTCTGTAGGCGAATATATTTGTACAATTGACCAGGGATCTGTGTAGCCTGGTAGTATCAAATTCATTATTGCTATGCGCTCTGAGATGCCTACGAATCCTTGCACGTATTTTTCTATGTGTTTTTGTATCATAAATCCTACTCCATGGAGCCCTGGTGTCTCTCCTATATGGAAAAGCAAGTAATCCGGATAAGAGGTAATGCTTTCACCCATTCTTCTTACTTCGCTCAAGCCTAGGATGTCCCATTTAATTTGTTTTAGTGCATATTCTAGTTCTGACAGATTTTCGTCTCTTTTTAAAGTAAGTACATTGAGAGCTGCAATGTAAATTTTGATATTTTCCTGTTTGTGACTGTGTTGTTTATGTTGATTACTTTTTGTTGTTGGAGGGTTGTGGTCTAATTCCCCACGGGGACCAGCCGGCTTGGGGAATGTTTCTTTAATTTGATTTTGTTTGGTTATTTTGATTGTTTTAGTTTGTGTTTCTCGGTTACCGTAGTTTAGTCGTTTTTTAATTGAACTTGTTCGTGTGAGCTTCCTTCCTTTGTAGTTTTGTTATAACTATTTGTTTTTGACACTTTATTGGGCTGTGAGTGTGACTCTCTGCTCATTCCTGAAGTACTGAAATTACTTGGGGGTGTCTTGGGTGGGGAAGACGGAACCCGCTTTCTTTTATCTTTGTTTTCTCCCTTTTCACCCTTTTCACGTTTCTCTTTTATAATAAGTTTGTCTTTTTTGATGATGGCATATTTGCCAGCTTCTCTGGCTTCTATCATTTTTGGGATTAGGGCCTTTCTTTTTTCGAGGGTCTCTTTTGGGAAGTCCTCTGTTACAATTATATTTCCTGGGAACTTCTTTTTGTTTTTAAGAAGTTCCATTTTCCTCCAGCCCAGAGTGAGCACCACTTTTACTGGCCTGATTTTTGTTTCATCCTTTTTCCCAATTCTTTGCACTTGGCTGATCTCCCACATATCCCAATCGCTGGATTTTATCGAGCTCTTATATTGTTATTGATATTGTTTAGAGTTTCCAAAACGATGTCCATGAGTTCGGTATTTTCGTTTTCTTCTTCCTTTATCCCAAACATTATTATGTTATTTTTCCTGACATCAACTTCTAATCGCCTCACTTGAGATTTTAGTTTAACTATTTCTGTTTTCATTTCTGCATTTTCTTGAATGATAGGCTTTAGTTTTTCGTCAAATGCTAAGGAAAGGGATTTGTGGACCGATTCGGTAATAGCGGTGGTTTGCTTTTCTAGCTCGTCCTTCAGCTTATTCCAAAGTAAATTAAACTGTTCCTCCATTATATATTTTCCACCAAAGATGGGTAACTTTCCTACTCTGGTCACACTGGGTGTCAAACCGTAGAAGGATTGTAGTTTTTGAACGCAATTTGGTTTGTTATGTTGGCTAAACTGCTGCTTCTTCACTCTATGATTTTGACAGATAACCTCACTTCAATACGATGTTTTATGTCGAATATTAGCACATTTATCACCGAATATGTCGAGTTCTTATTTGTTTCGACGCGCGGCCGGTTATACTTTATTGGGAAAGTCACTACTTTACATAAATGTTCTTTATTCACACTGTTTCGCGTTAAAAATACGGGAGCGATCACAGAACGTCTGACGTGATGTAGTACCGGAACCGTAGCTCAGGGGGTAAAACAATAGACTCAGAAGCGAGAGTCCCTGGTTTCATTGGGCATGTACCAATGACTTGTTTTCTAAGGGCATAGAAGTAAAGCGGCAGTTCAATATTTGAGTTATGGTAGGTAAAAAAATAAAAAACGCTTGTTTGCAAATTAGTTTAGCAGTAAAAACTGAGCAGTAAATTAAATAAAAATGAGTCACAATATAATTTAAACGGGCAGTTCAATAAATACTGAGCAGTGGAATAGTTGAACTGGGCGGTTAGGCGCGTACAGTTAACAAATCGTATTTGGTTAGTAATAATTTTTTTTAAGCAGTTCCATAAATGATGAGGCGGTAAAATGTATACTTTGTGTATTTCTGTATTGAATGTGAAGAAGGGAAAAAATATGAAGCTTAACCATATTAACCATGCATCATATTAAATGCTGAACATGAACATTGAACACATTACCTTATGTTTTACATGGTCGGAGAGTAAAACTAAAGAACATTACGACAATCTGTAAGTATTTATAATTTGGCATTGGGATACAATGTTAAAATTAGGATACAAAAACTAAGATACATGTTAATAGTCAAATGAATCAGCGATATAAACTTATTGTATTATAAGAGCAGGTTTGGCTTACAATCTGCAAGTATTTATAATTTGGCATTAGGATACATGTTAAAATTAGGATACAAAACTTAAAATATACTCGAAAAATACAAACGCTTTAAACTCCGCCCTTTTAGCGAAAGTTTACCTCTCTTTTCAATCAAAGTGACGTCCAGATGCTACCGCTCACTTCGAACTGCCCATTCCAACCGTTTTACTGCTCATTAATTTATTAAACTGCTTGAGTAATTTTTGCACTGACATTGAATGATGAAATAACAAACCAATATTTTTTTACTCACTGCTTATGTTTTACCGACTCACAAAATTACTAACCGCCGAAAAATTAAATCACTGCCCACTGATCATAATAACTTCTGTATTGTTTTAATAACAGTTGCAAAAATTTATTCCCTTTTCTAAGTTACAAAGTCGTGAAGTTGTAATAGCAATACCGTAGCAATGTATGTAAATGTAAATGTTTGTTTAGCTATGAGGCTAAGCGCGGATATCTCAGGTTTAACTAAACTGAACTATACTTGAGCCATTACAAACGTGCGAACTGAGTCATGAACATTTGTATCAGACCTCTCCCTCACACATATATCAGGCATATCGGAACTCTCGCTCGCACTTTTATGACTCGGTTCGCACGTTTGTAATGGCTCAAGTATAAAAGTTATCACTCTATTGAACAACTTTTTAGTATACGCTTCTCCTTTTTTAAAATTGCTTCGCTAGAACGTAACACTTTGCATGGGTATCGAGAATAATTAAAAGTTACTGAAGTCTCCGTAAGTTTATTAGATGTTTACCAGCAAAGGAGGAATAATTTTGAATACTTATTAAACTTTTGTCTGCGAAAATAAACAGTATTCAGGTTAATATTATGCAGTTTTACCGTAAGAATCGGCAAAAAAATGTGTGACTGTGTAAATGTGGTAACTTTCCAGGTGATAGGCAGCGACGGACAGCTTATAGGCGAGAAATCTACGCCGGGCTACCCTTGCCAGGAGTGTGGTTCCTGTTTCAACACGAAGGTTAGTTTCTGTTTCATTATCATCATCAGGCTATATTAGTCCACTGCTGGACATAGCCCTCCCCTAATGAGCGCCATAGCGCCCTGTCTTCAGCTTGCCGCATCCAGCATCTGCCTGCAGTTTTTCGCAGATCGTCATCCCACCTGGTTAGAGGGTGTCCTACACTACGTTTCTGTTTGGTTGCCTATAAACATAACCATGAATAGGAACATGAACATGAACCTAAACATACGGGCACATACATAGTTTCTGGGCCCGCACTAGGATACCCTGTGTCGTGGGAACCAGAAACAGCGACCATATATATTTTTGTTATATTTATTAATTAATTTATACTTAATTGTCTGTTTCTTCGTATTAAACTATTTTAAGTACTTAATCTATTCTGTACATAAGTATTATGTTCCTTATTTTTCTGTACATAAGTATTATGTTTTTTAAATTCTCTCATCGCTGTACCACACCGCGGTCTGTGACGCTTGCGGAGTATCATTTGGCACTGACTGAAAATCAGCGCTGAAGGCTTGTCCTTCAGCATAATGCTGAGTCAGCTGCCATTTATAACAGCAGTGACACGCCGTGATCTTTATTTTCCTCCTGTTTTCTTCTGATTCTTTGTTTTGTACTAATTGTATGGTTTAATTTTTGGATTTATTTTGTTTTGTGGCGTGTTTTTTGTTGTTATAATAAATTTTTCTTCTTCTTCTTCTTCTTCACATCAAAAACATGTTAACATTTTGGTTCGAACTCGGGACCTTTCGCTTGGTAGGCAGATGCGCTAACCGCTACGCATGAAATCTAAAATTTATTTCTACATATAGAATTTACATTCTGTGTGTTGAATGTCAATGTACCAATGTTAGCGTTCACCGCTGCCTTGGGGCCGAGTGTAGTGGAGAAAAAGGCAACGAAAAAATTCTACTCTGACCATCTTTTCTCAAAACACCTTATCTCGAATACATAAGTTAGTATTAATGTCCATCTACCTAAGAAGCTCAAGACCTGTGAGTCAACAATTGCAATGTCAAACATTATTTAATATTTTTACAAAATTAAGAAAACACCAATGCTGCGGCCAGACACATGAACGGCACCCGTTCACGAGCATAACGCAGGGGTCAGCCATCGCCAGTCTCAATCATATTAGAGGAAGACAGGCGACCCGGTCATCACACCCTGGCCTTTGGCAAACTTGTGTGATAAAGTTCATGTCAGTTATCTATAACATTAGCGTAGCTTTAGTACAATTAATTGCCAAAGTCTTTACGACGGTGAAGAGGCCTATGCCGAGCTGTGGAAGTCTTTCATGGACTGTGTAGTTAAATAGATAGTCTCAATTACATATGATTACTTATTTTAGCAAGTTACTGGCACTTTAGCGTCATGATGTACTCAACTGCCGCGGTTTATAACGCCCCATTGTTAGCTGAGAGATGAGAAGGTAGGCCACAGGCCCTATCTCCGAGGGAGAGTGTGGTACTCTTAAATACCAGGCGTGATTGGACTTTTTGAAACGCTGAGGTATGTGAGCACTCAGGTTAACGAGCTGAGAAGGGTTTGAGTTCAGGTTTTCTCCTACAAATCCACAGTAAAAGTAATTCTGTCAAAGTAGCGCAGATAATGCGACACAACGTTAGTCTGGCAAAGTTAACTTAGCTATGGAATTAAGTGGCAACCCCACAGAAAGGCTACTGTAGCACCACTCGTTTCTGACACTTTGTTAAGCTTGCTTTAAAAACAGTTTTGATACTTTGAATGTTGAATATAAATTCTTATCTAAGCCCAATAAAGTATCAAAACTATAATTACGGTTATAAACGTAGGGATACCAACCCGTTTTTTTAAATCTACCATATTTAGGCCATTGCAAAGTTAGCTCTGTCAGACTCAACTTTACATGTTAACATGTAAATGTATATCAAATCCATTTTAAGAGCTAGATCGTTTCAGAAAAGAAAATTGAGGTATATTTTTTATTTCTAGTGTCTGGCCTTTTCAAATACATGTACACAAATACCTACACTAATAAAAAAAATGCATATTTCTAAATAATTCCGATTAGAATTGTTTTAAACAACTATGTACACAACCGGCCTTACTAATAAAAAGTTATTCACTCTGAATAACTATTTGACGTATATCAATTTATACTGGTTTCATCGCATTTAGTGTACAAATAACCAGTTTGTCAGACCTCGGCTGTATACACAGCTCATAACCTTTATTAGTAAGGCCGAACAAGTTGTAATCTACTACCATCTACAAAATACAAATACAATACAAAGAAACTTTATTTCTCTATCCACAAATTAGGTACAATAGCTGAGGTGATACAATATGGCACAATAAGAATTATTTGTGGAAAGACTGGGTCCTAAACTAGATCAAAGATCTGTATCTTAGGATGCCAGGCCTTTTTTTTAACGGGGTGAAATGCAGTTACGCACCGTGACGCCGCGACCCTGAGGGAGGGTGGCGGCCGTGTGTCAGGCTCACCCACCGAGTGTGGGCATACTGACTAAAACACCCCGGGAGCCGTCCCGTCGCTTGTGCAATGGGGCGCCGCTGGATCTCGCAAGTGGTGTGACCACAACGCGAATGCTACAGCGGCGCCCCGGCGACGTCGGCCCTTCCGAAGCCGGACCCCTTCCCTGGAGGAGGGGCGTGGGCTCCACACCCCCCCTCCCGCCACGTGTCAGACGGCAGGTCCCTCAACCTGCCGTCTGTAGGATGCCAGGCCTCCCAAACACTAGGGCAACAAAGTATGGAACATACTGTAGACACAATAAGTCAAGACCAACAGAGAAATTACAGAAAACAACGATGGTATACAAAAATAACGACACAAAAACCAAATAAACGGGTACTTACACTCATACACAATGTATTGTATTGCCAACAGGAGGCGTTATCGCTGCACGTGCGTCTTCACGCGGGCGACCGAACTTGCGTGACCGACCTGTGCGCTCTCACCGCCGCCCTCCAGCCCAGCTTAGTGGCCGCCGCACAGCAGCAGCAACAGCAGCAGCAGCAGAGTGAGTGTGAACACCCTGCTCGCCTGCTCTAGCCGCGGGGGAGTGCTGTGAACGTTGTATTGCCGAATTACAGCAGCAGCAGAATGAGTGTGAACACCGTGCTCGCCTGCTCTAGCCGCGGGGGGATTGATGAGAATGTTGCTCTGCCGAAAACAACGTGCTCGTGAACGTTGTATTGCCGAATTACAGCAGCAGCAGAATGAGTGTGAACACCGTGCTCGCCTGCTCTAAAGTCTGTTTTTTCATTCATCATCATAATCATTCGGCCACAAGAAGTCCACTGCTGGACATAGGCCTCCTCCATGGATTTCCAAAAAGACCGGTCGGAAGCGGCTTGCATCCAGCGTCTTCCCGTCACTTGGATGATATCGTCTGTCCATCTTGTGGCTGGACGTCCTACGCTGCGCTTGCCATTATGTGGTCTCCATTCGAGAACTTTTCGGCCCCATCTGCCATCAGTTCTGCGTTCTGCGCGTTAATTCAATGCAAAAAAATATATTGTCACGTTGACATCTCAATACAATCCAAAGGCTGTCAATGTCTGAATGTTGCTAGTACGTAAAAACCAAATAACCCCATTTTACTTCCAAGTTAAATTGTGTATGCTACACAGGTGTTTTTTTTAGACTTTGCTCTTACGAGTTATACAATTTAAAAAAAAAAATTAAAAATTTAAGCTGTTTATTTCAAAGAAAAATTATATACATTACATGGCATGAACTTAACTTCTAATCTTAATATTTAAAGATTTTTGAGTTAAGGAGCTGCTTATTCATAAATTTACATATACATTATATTTTTACATTTATTGAGGTAGGTTTAAACAAGTGCCGCTTGAATGTCTTTGATGTGATAAGGATTTTGTTCACATGAGTCTTCTATTCACGGTAAAAAAAATCTACCGAGTTAATCTCAGCTAATAAAGCTTTTTAGCGGTAACACCGCGTCATTTTTTTTTGCATCGAATTAAAAACGGACTGTTGCTGCGGGGGGATTGATGAGAATGTTGCTCTGCCGAAAACACCGTGCTCGCCTGCTCTAGCCGCGAGGGAGTGCTGTGAACGTGATTGTATTGCCGAATTACAGCAGCAGCAGAGTGAGTGTGAACACTACTCGGCTGCTCTAGCCGCGGGGGAATGATGCGAATGTTGCACCGCCGAACTGCAGCAGCAGCAGAGTGTGAACACCGTGCTGGCCTGTTCTAGCCGTGGGGCGAGTTATGCGATCGTTGCACCGCCTAACTACAGCAGAAAGTGAGTGTGAACACCGCTCTAGCCGCAGGGGAGGTTATGCGATCGTTGCAGCGACAAACTGCAGCAGCAGAGAGAGTGTGAACACCGTGCTTGCTGTAGCCGCGGGGAGTGACGCGAATGTTGCAACGCTGGACTACGAACGGGAGTGCGAACACCGTGTTTTGCCTGCTGTGTGTATATTTTATATTGTAGACTTACGAGTTACAACCATTTCAGTTATAGCTATAAAAATATGTTTGCTGTAAAATCAATTACAGAACTGAGCTCACCTTTGTACATGATCAGCGTATTTAAACATTGTTTTCTTATTGCAGATCAACAAAGCATCCAAATAATACAGGCGAGTCCCAACAACGTAGTGCCTTGTGCAGTCATATCTGCGGTAAGTGTAGCTTGGGCTTACCACTCTGTCGTTTTTTTCTTCATATAAAGTAGAAGTCGCTTAAAACGTGTAGAGGAATATAAGCCTTATGTTATTCGTTGCAGAATCACATTACAACGGCGTCGCCTCGGCCGAAGGTCCATTTTTGCGTGGATTGTGGCAAAGGGTTCGCGGCCAAACATGGCTTGCTGGCTCATCACAGAAGGTAAGCGACCGTACTACGTGGCTCGCTTAGGGAGGGGAAAGCGGATCTTCAATTTACTTATAAATTTGAAAACATATATAGTCGAATCCCGTCAAACCGGATCAATGAAAACTGGGTATAGTCCATATAATTAAAAATCCGCTTCATCGATTTTAAAGTCAAGTCAAACATCATTAAATTATTAAGCGACTTTTGAAGTGTTGCCGGCCTATTTATTACCTAATGAATATTTATTAAGTAGGATTTAATATGGATAAAATACAGGGCTAAACATACCGCACCTCCAGAACTAAAGTGACCTAACTCAAAATTTGCAACTTCTTGGAAATGAAAAAAATCTATTCGGCGCTCTGAGCGAGTTGCTCAAGAAAAAATAGACCGCAATATTCCTCCATCTCTCTCTGACCAAATAAAGTCGGCTTTTTCATATAGGCATGAAAGAGTATACCTTTTTGAGTCATTCTGAGTACTTAACTCATTTTACCCAAATTTTGAGTTAGGTCACTTTAGTTACCACGCTTAGTGGCAAACATATGAACATCTAAGAAAAGAATAAGGAACTAAACACCTGTTTCCTATTCACAGACATCCGGACGGGAGCTGCACCCTTCGGACGCACGTGTGCGATCAGTGCGGCAAGGCGTTCTTCCAGAAGAACCACCTAATGCTCCATCAGCGGCAACACATGGATTTGCCGAATAGGACTGTGAGTATCACTTTGCCGATCGGTCTTACCACCTAATGCTCCATCAGCGGCAACACATGGATTTGCCGAATAGGACTGTGAGTATCACTTTGCCGATCGGTCTTACCACCTAATGCTCCATCAGCGGCAACACATGGATTTGCCGAATAGGACTGTGAGTATCACTTTGCCGATCGGTCTTACCACCTAATGCTCCATCAGCGGCAACACATGGATTTGCCCAATAGGACTGAGTATCACTTTGCCGATCGGTCTTACCACCTAATGCTCCATCAGCGGCAACACATGGATTTGCCGAATAGGACTGTGAGTATCACTTTGCCGATCGGTCTTACTTTTGACGTCTTAACATAGAGAATTTTCGACACCTTGCCGATGCGACTGTTTTTTACCAGTAGGATTTATTTATTTATTTATTTATTCGGTTTGGAGAATCATCAGCATGAAATTACATTATAACAATATAACTAGGTGTCTAACAGCTAATAATAGATTCTCGCCGGTAGTAACACATTAAAAAGTAAAACACTCGTGTGGACACTCACTAAATCATGCAATAGCATAGTGATCACAAAAAATAAAGAAAGAGAAAAAATGAACTAGTAACTAGCAAAAAATGATGAACTCATTAGTCGCCTTAATGTCGCTACCTTTGTGTTGACACCATTTTTGACACCATTTTGCCGAACTGTCTTTCTTTTGACGTCTTTAGGTCACAGCACACATATCAACTCTAAAAGGATCGTCACCGTATCTCCTCAACATTCGGTATTGTTTGTATGACACTTCCTACTGCAACTCACACTAATCGGAATCGTAACGTAACCGCCTCGCCTCGGAAGAGGCTCCGAACCGCGATGCGGTCCGTGGTCAACTTGCATTCCCGCGCTTACGGCCCGTCGTCCCCGCGCTTACGGCTCGTCGTCCCCGCGCTTACGGCTCGTCGTTCCCGCGCTTACGGCTCGTCGTTCCCGCGCTTACGGCTCGTCGTTCACGCGCTTACGGCTCGTCGTCCCCGCGCTTACGGCTCGTCGTCCCCGCGCTTACGGCTCGTCGTCCCCGCGCTTACGTCTCCTCTCGTCTCGTCTCCCCTGTCCCCTCCCGTGACTTGCTTCTATTCGTGTTGCGCATGAGTGTTATGAATTTTTAGGTTACATTCAAACACAAAATAACGATGAAAGGGGACAAACTCATTGAAGAAGTGAGGAAATATCCATATTTATATGACTTCAGTGACGCTAAATACAGCGATAACATAAAAAGGACAAGGCTTGGAAACAAATAAGTCTTACTTTAAAGCCATCTGGTAAGTACCAGTGGTCGGCGAGCCGAAAGCGCGGTGTCGCCTAGCCATAGCCGAGTTGACGTACAATAGCTGCTGATACGCTTTGGTTACGTGCATACGTTAGGCTGCGTCCCCAGTTGGCAAACAGTTTGCTGCCGACTGAGTTAGCGGCGTATCGGATTAGTATGCCCTTCCACATACTTTAAATGGAGAGTTCACTGTTTGCTAGTTTTGCGTCCAATCGAAGCAATTTGCAGCGTTACACGCGCCGACTATCTCAGTGAGCAGTCAGTCCAAGAAAGTCTGTTTCACTCGGCGGCGTTTTAGTTTTAGTTTAGTTAGCTTTGAGTATGCCGCTAAGTCGAATTTCAGTTGGGTACAAATTCGCGGCTCACTCAGTCGGCGGCGAACAGTTTCCAGCCTTAGGTTGACGCCTGGTTGACGGCGAGGCGAAAGGCGATACGGTGAGTATCCCTTTCCGAGTGAATATGTGTGCTGTGACCTCTGTAGAATTTTCGGGTTATAACGCAACACAACATACAACAAGCGTTCGAGCAGGTACCACGTTATTCATTATAGCCGTAAATCTTATTTTGATGATTTAAAAATAATGAAGCCACTGTTATTGACTTGTGAAACGAACTCCAGAAGATCGAGTTAGTCACATATTGTGTGTGACTTGTTTGTTCGTTCACAAAAATACTGGCAAATCTTATTATTTTATAATTTTATTGTAGCATTAAATTACAATACCTTTAAAATGAAGTGTCATTTGTGACTGTCGTTAAAAAAAAACTTGCAATCTCCACAAACTTGACATTGGCAGAATCCTAGGGATGCCTTGAAAAAGAATCTAATAGAATAATTATGACAAAACCCGTTGTTTGTTTGTTTTTTATTTACCTATCACATTAGGGACTCCACACACGGCGGCTATAAGGTAAAGATGTATATTATAGCACCTTATATCTCAATACATCTTTCCATAGAAATCGTCCGGAGACCACACACGACAGCTATAATATACATCTTTACATCTTCGTATCTTAAAGGTACTGAGCGGTCTCTAAGCTATACATCCTGGGATGTAATGTATATTATAGCTGCCGTGTGTGAAGTCCGTAACACAAACACCATCTTCGATTGACAGTCCAATTCATTTCACAGCAATCACAAGTCCAAGTTCAGCAGACACAACAGCAAACGGTCCAACAACAAGTGCAGCAGGTCGTCGCCCATGTTCAGCAACAACAACAACAACAACAGCAACAACAGCAGCAACAGCAACAAGTGCACCAAACGCTGAGTGAGATCGAGGAACATCAGCAACCGGCCCTCATTCAGGTCGTGGTTTAATATCCTTTATGTTTGTCCTTCTCCTAATCTTTATAGCTCGAAAAGTATTCGACTGGTATGTCTGGACATGACCTATAGAGCTAGAGGATGGTAGGGCCACTCCACCTATTCAAAGTCACTCAGTGAGCTATGGACCTCAGAGTCTGATCAATGCATGATATAGCCTGTAAGAAGTGGTGGTAGTGGGAGGGTCAAATTATTGAAAATAATCACATAAATAAGATGCTGCCAAAACACCTGCCACCGCTCCGGTTACACATAGTATTGCGTATATGGAATACAATGGTGAAGAAATTTCGTACTCCTTTTTAGCTAAAACGGGCTGAGGAAATGACGTAATTTAATAAACATTTTGCTTCATTCTGCATAAAACCGTTCATGTGGTCAATGAATGTTAATGAACTCAATGAAAACAGCTGCTTATCTCTTTCTCATCTTATATACTTAATACAGAACTAAAATAACAATATTGTGACATATTTTTACCAAAGGCATAATTGTTGCAAATATTTTTAACAAATATGAAGCAATAAAGGTCTGTGCCTCAGCTTCTAACTAAAGAACACCATAGTGCAATTAGTTGCCGATTTTCAGGCAAAACCTTTACTTAACCTAATTTATAGGTATAACTATTAAGGGTAATGTATAAATATTATTCTTCATTAATGCACATGCCGGCTGCCGTCGATAGACGGCAGTCGTTAAGCCAAGTCAGAGGCCTTAGGGCGGCTTGAAAACTTCTTATACTAAGACCAGCCACCAGTCTTACAAGCCTCCACCAATCTGGACTTGGCCCTTGTGGTGGAGTATGGCCTATATCTTCCTCAGGGGAGCGACCCGTGCCCCTCGGTGGGGACATAATAGGTTAATGATCATGATGAATACACAAGCATCTTTAAGCTGATGCGTGTCTGGAACTTTCGTGCACTTGTAAAGTGTTTCTCATACTGTCATGCCTGACGTAGAGTTGAAGAACACACGCGCGCGCGCGCGCGCACACAAAACTTTTCGTCATTGTTTCATAGTGACATAGTTAAGTAATTTGTTTTGAACACACCTTCACTTTAGTTTTAGTTTTAATTCTACTTAAGCTTAGCAATCATTAAAATAAGATAAGAACAATATTTATTGTAACCATTAAAAAAAATTGAAACAGAATATTTACAAAGTAAAAATAAACCATTTTATACGCCCTTCAGGTTCTCTTAAAATCTACAATAGACTGCTCAGACCATAATTTCGATGGAAGCTGATATCTATCTATATTACAGACCCAGTCTAGCTTAGATAACAGCTGAAACCCTACTACTGAAACCTAACTACATGATGTATCTTATCTTTTAAAGATTAAAATATCTATAATGTATTAAAAATATGTTACAGGTTTCTCTTTGCCAAATAAATTTAATTTAATTTCATTTCAGTTCAAATTGACTTAACCAAAGCGTATTATAGCGCCTTCGAATATTTGAATGACAAATTTTGCATTGTGTACTTTTTAATTGATTATTATTTTTCTTATTATAATTAATCAACATTATTGACTTGTTTTGTTAATATAAATTACACTATTATTTTAACATTTCATAAAACATTTGTACGTATTATTGGCTAAACTTATTGCTCTTATTTTATATTTACAAGACCATGCATGTATTGTATACCTATGTTGGACAAATAAAGTGTCTGTTTATGATTCTAACGTAAGGGCAGTCTTAAAGTTCCCACGTTTTCCATTTTTATCTTCAAAACCCTCATGCTCAAAGACCGCCATAACTATAACCCCGGGCCGTTCCAGGTAACGAACCGCTCCGGACAAGTGATCGGGAACCAGATCCTCCTTGGCAACATGGCGGGGCGACGCCAGCTCATCGGGTCCCAACTCCACATCATCGGCCGGGACGGAAAGAGTCTGGGCACACAGCTCCCCAAGCAGGAAAGGATCACCAGGTGAGTTCTGCCCCTATATTTATCATTTAACGTTCAAGTACCTGGATGACCGATGATATTTTTTTGGTAAATCATGTTTTTTGGAATTTTTTTTGTATTTCTTTTAGAAAATATATTTGGATACGAATTAGGTGCGTTGATAATAGGGCTCCTAATAATAGTTTTTCACACTAAAAAGGAACTTGAAAAAAAAAATAATGATACTTCATATTCAAGTCTCGAACCAGGGTCTTTTGTTTACGGTATCGTTCTATTTCCCACCTGGGCTACGACAACCTTACAAATTGATGCGAAATTTACGTTCTTATAGGGCAGCAGTTATTTCTTTGCCCAAAAACACGGTTAAAACGACGTTTTCTTAAAATGAAACTTAGCTGGATCAATTAATCGCCCCCGAAACCCTCTCTTTACAAAACTTCATGAAAATCGTTAGAGCCGTTTCCGAGATTCTGTTTATATATATATAGATAGATAGATAATGATTTTATTTACACACCAAAACACACATTTTTACATTTAGGTGAAATAAGAACTACATACATATATACAAGAATTGCTCGTTTAAAGAGATTAGATAGATAGATAGATACAGTACATAGAATGACTGAACGAATGAATGGCCTCAGCGTACAGTCTGTTTTTTGTCCAATGCAAAAAAATAAAACAGTCGCGTTGACATCTCAATACAATCCAATGTCTGAATGTTGCTAGTACGCAAAAACCAAGTTACCCCATTTTACTTCCAAGTAAAAATTGTTTGTGCTACGTAGGTGTTTTTTTTAGACTTCGCTCTTATGAGGAATTAAACTTTAATGTCTTAGATGTGATAAGGATTTTGGTCACACGAGTCTTCTATTCACGGTAAAAAAATCTACCGAGTAAACCTATATATTTCATAACGGTAACACCGCGTCATTTTTTTTCCATTGAATTAAAAAACGGTCTGTAGGTGTCACGGTGGCAGGGAGTCGCTGGATGCGGGCGGTACTCCACCAGGAAACTATAAGGGAGGCTCACTGAAGGACATTTTCTGCAGTGGGCGTCAAATAGCTGTTGATGAGGATAATGTGCCCAATTAAAGCATTAAAATGTGAAAATTACTTTCCTAAGTTCCGCCAAAAACCCAAAAGCACCATGCTGTTAGTTAATGCACAGCCCTCCCTCCAACTTTTTCAAGCAGAAGCAAGACACAAACGCAGTGTTTTTTTCACCTCAAAAAATGACATTATCCTTCTATTGCATAATTTTATTCTACTGAGGTTTTCATTGTGAATCCACGACGAGAACACCCAGATGACAAATAGGAATACTTTTTTTTTAAATCTCAAAGTTTTCGTGACCTTTTTGGTGAAAATGAAGAAATTAATTCGTAGAAAAAAACAGTTATCGCCATGTCAAAGAAACCATTGTCAAGTGTTTCCTGCGCCTTTGCATTAAGGCTGCTGTGATGTCCAGCATGCAATCTCGCTCGCACAATATATTTTACAATAATTACTGGTACCTACACATTAATTGATAAATGTGGTTTGCTTTGGTAACAACTATTGTAATTTAAAATGTATTTAACATGTCCGTAATTCATTATCTATCAAACCCTCACACCTCATTTATCACAAGTATACAAGAACATTCTGACTGGATGCCGGACCTGTTCCTAAGATAATCTAGGTGGAGATCCCAAAGTAGGATACCCACACCCAGTAGTATAGTAACCATACAAGGACATGCAATCCACATGCATGTAACATAATTCATTCGGCAATAAACAATTTTTACTTTACTTTTACATCACCAATTTACATAAATTTCATCTTGATGTAATATTTATGTCCACAGCGGCGACGTGAAAGAACTAGGCGGCTTAGTCCTCTCGAGCGGCCGCGGAGGACTCATCAAGTATGAGATCTCACTGCCGCCCCCCTCCTCCGTAGTTCAGGTCCAGCAGTTGGACTGAGCGAAACGACTCGTGCACTGAAGGAGATAAGGCGGATTTTAGCTCGGCAACCAACGCTCGAACTCTGCAATGATGTAATACACGCTCGAGGGGCATCTGAAGCTTCAGCAGAAACTCTGGTGAGATGACTCGTGCACTGAAGAACATACGGCCGATTTTAGCATGGTAAGGAAGATGTCTGCAGAAACACTGGTGAGATGACTCGTGAACTGAAGAACTAAGGTGGTTTTTAGCATGGCACCGAACGGCCGAATGTTGCAATGATACAATACACGCTCGAGGGGTATCTCAATTTTCTGCAGAAACATTGAGGTGATTCGTGCACTGAAGGAAATAAGGTGGAGTTTAGCGCGGCAACGAACGGTCGAACGCTGCAATAATGCGATACACGCTCAAGGGGCACCTTGTACTCCTGCAGAAATACTTGTGAGATGACTCGTGTTCTGAAGGAGATTAGGTCCATTTTAGCTTGGCAACTGGCCGCCAAAAGCAATACAAATTTACACTAGCGGTATGAAATGACTCGTATAGTAAAGGATATAACGTATATTTTCAGTTACAGCAACTGTCGCATTGTTTCCATCCCATGTAGACACGAATAAATGTTACACCTACATTCTGGTGTAGAGGACAAACCGTATTTTACGTCCTTGCCGAACTCTCAAACATCACAATGTACACGTAAAAATACTATTTTCAACGATTCTTTTGACACCCCAACTCAATGGAAATGATCAGTGGGTCGCATACCACTAGTAGCTTATAATTTTACTGCGTTATAACACAATTATTGCTGGGAAAAGGATTGACGCAATATGCGTTTCGTTATGGATCTGAATGATTTTTATTTGGACGTTATCGTTTTTCTAGTGGCAGATATTAGAATAAAAATGGTTGCTCTAAAATTTAGAGCGCAAAATGTTCTAATACGTTAGTGTAAAAAGACAAGGTTAGGCATTTAGGAGACATCTGTTTGTTAAGACGTCGTTGTAAATTAGTATGAACTCGTAAGTTTCGTAACTGTTTCGTGGGGGCCCGGTTTGTTTATTTGTTATAGTTCTTTCGCCAAGGAGTAAAGTTTGCGTGGGACTTTCGAGAGTAAAATAAAGATCGAACATTTCGTTTGATACCTGTCAGCCTCTACAATAGTTCCTAGTTAAGTACTTTGTACATATCATACAAACTATTTCTGTTGCGTCGCATATTGTACAATCGCTTAGCACCGTCTATAGGTACGCATTTAAGTTACTGTTGAATAGTTAGATTTTTTATAAGTACATAAACGTGCGTTTTTCCTCCGTGACTTTGTGGCAAGTAGAAAGATGAAAAGTAGAAAGTGATTATGTGCAATTTTGGTAGGATACATTGCAAGTAGCAATTTAAATTTTGGTGGGTTTGGTGGTCAGTGAATGTGAATGTGATATATAGTACAGTCAGCTTCAAAAGTTAGGGGATATGATTAGGGTTCAAACTGTGTTCTGCATAGTGGTAGAGTGCTTATACATACACCACCATTGCATGTTATACACCATTTGTGTACACCAAATGTGTATAATCAATGACCATCTCTGTACACCATTTGTTCAGATAGATTGTGGATACACAGCGTTGGTGTACACCAGTTGTGTATATTCTATGTTTGTGTACAAAGAAATGAAATGAAAATGAAATTAAAATGTTTATTTGTAACAATAAAATGAGTCTTGAGAGAGTAAATAATCTGTTAGTCAGAGTCCTAAGATTAGGTTGGTAAATGCTGAATTACGCAAACAACCGATGCGCCTTTTTAGAACTTCTTAAAAATTTGCATTTTTTTTTATTACCCAAATAAAACCTGTGCCAGTTTAATGCTCTTTAACCATTTTACTTTTTTCTGAAAATTACTTATTTTTTTACATTTAAATGTACCTCGCAATATTAATTAATCTTAACTAAGATGAAATACATATTTGAATTAATTACTTATTATTCCTATTAATTTTAACACTAATTACTTTATTGAGACTCTTTCCGGTCTCGATCATAATTATGTTTTTTAAAATGGGCGTTGGGTGGCGCTGACGTCATGCCACTATCAATTTGCAATCATTCCATCAATCTTAAATTAGCTTCTAGACGTCTAATCTAACTTATGAACACGATAAAAACTTTTAAAGCTGACTGGCTATACGGTACCCAGTAATTTGATTATTTTATTGTAAACTATTTGTTTTCTATTTGTGTCTAGTCTCTGATAGGAAACACACCACCAAAACTAATAAAGATAGATAAGACTGGATCGCCTAAGACTGGATGCGATATCAGGAACGATTTCACCGTTGAAACTAAACGCGATGTTCAATTGTTTTTTTTTAAACTGTACTGTCTACAACTGGGCTCCGTTTAATAAAGCGATGATTGGAATGTGGCAAAGCTAACTTTGCAAAGGAATTAAGTGGCAACCCCACAGAAAGACTACTGTAGCAACACCCGTTTCTGTCACATTCATTGTTAAGCTTGCATAAACAATTTTGATACAGCGCCATCAAGTTATCTGTTCAGGTTGGCAAAATTCTAACTAACTTATAAATTGTAAATCCTGTTCCCCATTTTTTGTTTTATTTATTCACTTACTAAGATTTATAGATATATTTTCATTAAAATTTAAAGACGGGTTAAAATATTCTCATTTGTCTAGGTAAATTCCTCAAATGTTACTACTAAATTCTCCACTAGCGCCGCTATCAACTGAACAGATAAGATGGTGGCACTGTACTTTGAATGTTCCATATAAGTTCATACCTAAACCCGATATTTTAAATTAATTTCCTTAATTATATAAATGTACTAGCTGAATCGCAAACGTTGTTTCCCTATATAAATTACTAGCTTTCGCCCGCGACTCCGTCCGCGTGGACTTTAGTTCAAAATGTTGCAACCCCGTTCACTCCCGTTAAGGGTTAAATTTAGAAAAACCGTGAAACACGTGTTCAATCAATTGTGTTGAAGAGTATTTATTTCAAGTTTCAAGAAAATCTGACAACATTTTTTTATACCTCCATACAAACTTTAACACCGCCGTTTACCCCTTTAGAGGGTGAGTTTCAAAAAATCCTTTCTCAAATTTCAACCCCCTAGGTTCAGTAGTTTGGGCCCTGCGTTGATTCTAAGTCAGTCAGTCAGCTTCTCCTTTTATATATATAGAAGATTATGGGGTGGACCACCCTTATCACTTTGGGCTACGAAAAATAGATAACAATGTATTCTCAAACCTATTCGGTAGGTACGTATAAACGTCAAAATCAGTCAAGTCGTTTTGGAGGAGTATGCGCACTAACACGGTGACACGATATTTTTATATATTAGAAGATACTTTATAAGTAATGAATGTGTAGGATGAACCAGAGTTATAACAAAAAACAGGTTGGAATTTTCTGATACACGAAAAATATTCAAAGTATCAAGACTCTAATTCGGCCCTCGTAACGAGAAACACAGTAATAGCCATTACTGAGTTCTGAGTTTGAATGCGAAAATAAGCTACTTGGATGGAGGCATTATTTCCAGTAAAAAATATCTCTGAGTAGGTTATTTTTGCATTCTTACTAAAAACTCCGTGATGGCTAATACTGTGTTTCTCGTTATGAGGGCAGAAGTGGAATAAAATACCGTAGACTTTTTTTAATCTACCACATTTAAACCTAACCTAAACCATTGCAAAGTTAGCTTTGTCAGACTCTAGTATATTGATTCTCCCTTTTTCCTGTGGGCAAGGCCGACTAAGCTGTCAGGATGGTATAGGTGCTGGACAAGCCTACTATCTTAAACAATACCCCAGTCACTGCAGCGTCCGAGTGATCTCTTCACCCATCTAGTGAGTGAAGGCCACATCGGACATCGTATACCTAATAAACTTACGGTGTTGTCAGCCCTAGCTCGCCAATATTCGCAAAGGTCGTTTTAAGAAAGTGTGCCTTTTTTATTTTTGTAAAATTGCCAGTATCGCACAAACGCACTTATGCACGTACTATTCCAGACACGCTTTCCCTGGATGAAAAGAAAGAGCGAGAAATAAAAATCAGGTTTTGGTATTTCATGAATCAATGAGATCAACGAAGGAGCTAGGGACCAGAAAACTGGCATTGA
The DNA here is from genome assembly GCA_947310845.1 of Yponomeuta plumbellus. Lineage (NCBI taxonomy): Eukaryota > Metazoa > Arthropoda > Insecta > Lepidoptera > Yponomeutidae > Yponomeuta > Yponomeuta plumbellus. The sequence continues at coordinate 4,971,970 of OX371203.1, forward strand.
TAAATACATTTTACAAATTATATGTTATATCTAAATTTTAAAGGTATAAAAGATCAGTGAATATAATGGTACAATTATAAATTATTTTTTGTAAATGTGTGACATTGTCCTAACAAAAATTAGTACTGTTTTTATATATTAAAAATTTAGTAAAGCAGCCCAAATCGAAACAATAGGCTAGCAAAATTACCTATTTTCTAAAGAAATACAACCCAAAAAGTTTTTAGGACAATGTCCATTTAGAATAATATACATTATTTACCGTATTTTCTCGACAGAAAGCGTGTCTGTGATAGGATATAAAAGAAATGTGCTGCGAACTGTACTTAATCGCGTTTAACTTTAATGGTGGAATCTGTGAGTGATCGGGTTATCGTCAGTTAAGTTCTAACAGTGCGAAAGTCATTTTTGGCCGTTTCGACCTTTTGATGCCATTGGATGAAGAAAAGTGGCGCGCTTCTTTCCGACCAATCTTATCAATCAATCTTATTTTATCTTCAATAAGTTGATTTTAAATACTTTTCCCAAATAATGTACACCTCTAATGTAGCTAATTGTAATTTTACACAGTTTTTTCGCTCTCCTGTAAAGTTGACATTTTTTACTTACGCACTGTTAGAACTTAACTGACGTTATATTGGTGTTATTATTAAAACGAAAAGGAATGAAATTGAAAGTATCAACATGAAAGTTGTTCTGACCCACCAGAAATCTAAAACGGCATTAGGCATTAAAGATGAATTATTAATTTTATTCCGGATACATTTACTTAACTTTTTGTCGAAAGAGTTTTGTCGACCAGTGGGCTCATTATGTAATTTTCGCAACGGATATTCATACGTCTTAAAAAGTCACGTCAACACAAAAACCGACGTCGTACGGAGTACTGTCTCGCTCTAACATAGGGTTTTAAAAGAAGATAGTGCTATACAGTAGTGGTATACATGACTTTTTAAGACTTATGAATATCCGTCGCGAAAATTACATATCTAATGAGCCCACAGGTTTCGCTCTGATTCACAGAGCTTAATCCTGGTGAGCAGAGACTGAGCTCTGACCCGGTCGGACTCTTCCGATAAGAAGTCAAGTAAGTGTATCCGGAATAAAATTAATAGTGCCTACGAATGTTTTAGTATTAAAGATCAAGACTACAAGATTAAATTTTGGGTTTCTCATACGATTTTAAGTTCAAATTGTTGAGTCGTGCCTACTTAAAAGCTTCTGAGCTTCCGACGATGTTACGAATTGTTTAAAAACTTATTGTAGATATTTAACAGTAAAAGGACATTTTCGCAGGCAGTATTATTATTTCCAAAAAAATGTACGTCAAAAATGTATACTACACTAAGTAGGAAAATAAAATTCAAAGTGTTCGCTCTACATAATGTAACTTAAAATTATAGAACGATGTTTGTTTGCCATTTACTTACAATGTAAATATCATAGTTTATCTATACTTTTTATATTAAATGAAAATATACATACTATAATGGAACGCTGTCTTTGATTACTGTTTTTAATTTTACTTCGCTAAAACCCTTTGCACTGTATAGTTACCGACGTCCTACGTTTGCCCGTGTTTGTGATGTCCGTGCCTGGTTACCATAGCAGAGGATATCCTAGTTTGGGTTCAGAACCAATAACATAACATAACATTTACATACAGGCACATACATTGCTTCTGACCCCACACTAGGACACCCTGTGTCGTGGGAATCAGAAACAGCGACGTCACAAACATGTAAACATCCAAGACCTGGGTTTGTTTTCCGTGGAGTTTATTTAAAATGTATAAAAAATGCCTCTAAGTAAATAATTGTTTGTTTGTTTTTAAACCAAAAAAGTAAAAAAAACTGGCTTCCCACGGTGCGCGGTATTGCCGACGGCCGACGACCACGGACAGCCATGCACCACGCACGAGGCTCTTCCCACGGTGCGCGATTCTGCGGATATCGATACGACCACGTACGTACCCACGACCGGTAGAACCACCACAGACGTCTGTGCTACCGCGGACCGAGACCCTTCCTATGGTGTGTCGTGCGAGCTGGTCCACGTCCGCCCGCGATATCGCGGACCGTGGGAAGTACACTTTACTAGCTGACCTGGCGAATGTTGTTCGGTCATATTAATAAATTAGCCTACGAACTATGCTCAGACCTACCAAATAAACAAAAAAGATACCATATAAATCGGTGAAGCCGCTTCGGAGGAGTCATTTACCTTTTGACTCTTAACATTATTACTTTCACTTATTAGTTGAATAACAAGTCGAAGTCTGGTTTTCAGTCCAATGTTTCGTTTCTAATGAACTAACTCCATTAAAATTATCCAGACCACATTAATCCCATTTCCCACTTGCCCTTAAAAAATCTTTATAATTAATAGATGGGGATTGAACCCGGATCCTTCGTATCAGGATGTAAGTGCCGGTCGTAAGATTGTTTTTTAATTTTTTAAGCCTATTGCGCCTAGAAAAAGAACTCTTATTAGAATCCTACCCAAGAACGTTATCTGTGTAGTCTGGAATAGCCCCAGATACATTACCGACTGATAATGTATAATAGAGGTCGTACTGGTCCACTGGTCATTCCGGATTTTAAAGTCTATAGTTTGTAGTCTAATGCCTCATTTATATTTGCTTTATTTTCATGCTTTTTAAGCATGCATTAGGTGCGTAGAGGTAGAATAGAATAAAGACGCCAATTCCTCGTCTAAGTACATATGCAAATTGGATAGTAATGGTTGGTTGTAAGTATTGTATTTTTTACAGGGTATAGTGTTACCAGAACCATGTAGTCATGTGCCTTTATGTAAATGGTGTGGTGTGGTAATTATAATGGTGCGTAGGTAACAAAAACAAATTTTTGCCGTCTCTATTTTCTACCTCTATTGAAAGAATGTTTAAAAAGCATGAAAACAATGCAAATGTAAATCAGGCCTGGCATTATTTCCATTCCTTCCCCTAAAGAATTAGGTACACCTATAGAACAACACATTGACTTACGTAAATATTAAGTAATTAGCCGACTGGTAATAGCTTGCCTACTGCCCAGTAAGAACACACTACCTTATTGTTCTTCTTTTGTCCTAGTTTCTATACAAGTGAAATTAATTTACAGGGCCCTTAACGAGTCCCTTACAATCTAGACAATGTGGTGAGCGAAATACCGCGCTTTGTTGGATTTCATTAGCCTACCCGCCATGCCACAAGCAAATAACTCTACTTATGTAGTATACAAAAGGGCTAATTGTACAAAAAAGGAGTATTTTGTACCTTTCAAGTAAGTATAGTCGTCAGCATACCAACGTTTACGTAATCACCTGACTAACCTTCGTGTTTTTCGTGTGAAACAAAGTAAAAATATAATAAAAAAATATATAATATTAATTTACATAACCAATCAAATATAATAAGTGGTTGGGTCTTTCCTTTTATGTAAGTACAAAAACTTGTATTAGGAAAGGGCAGCAGTTTCTAGCGATTCACAGTAATAGGCTATTTGACAGTGTGAAAAAAATAGTATTATTTTATAGGTACTCGTAAAAATCATGTGTCTTAAAACCGCCATAAGGCATTTTAACTAAAAAAACAATTATGATTTGTAAAAAAACACAAGATAAAATTTGATAATTACTATGTATCTGCAGCCATTGTATCGAAAACGGCCTGGATTGGCCGATTCTATGATGACGTCACATGCTGGCGGCAAATTGGCGTCTGTCATTGATTCTTTCTTACGTTCATTGGTTGGTTTACTGGTAACAGACGTCATAATTCCTATGTGACTCCATATTGCGTAAGATAGCGTTTTGGCGGCTTATTTCAAAAGTACATTTTCTTTTGCCTTTTTTTGAAGAAATAGGTACATGAAAGAATTTAAAATGACTACTTTCTGAGGACTCCATGAACACCAACAAACAACATGAGATGGCTTTCAGAAATTGGTCAAATAGCCTATTTTGATGCTCACTGACTCGTCCTATGAGCAGTTTTCAGAAGAACTAAAAAAAAAATCTAACGGCTGTCAGAGGAATGCAATTTTGGACCTCAGCCCAATAGCCATGTGTGATACATCATCGAATAGGTCTCAGCGAGCTGTTCAAAAAATACTATGACGCCAACAGCCAAATGTTAGTCTGTTGTATTGTATTGTTATATTGTATTGAAAAAAAACCTAACATTTTCAATAGGTACCTACAATATAACTCCGAAAGGACAAACATTTGGCTGTTGGCGTCATAGTAACCTATATTCAACTCGCTGAGACCTATTCGATGATGTATCACACATGGCTATTGGGCTGAGGTCCAACATTGCATTCCTTTGATAGCCGTTAGATTTTTTTTTAGTTCTTCTGAAAATGAAAACTGCTCATTCTCGGCCACCACCACAGAACACCTGCCACCACCACAGAGCACCTGCCACCACTCTGTGATTGCGTTGGTCCATCGTCCGTCACCTGTCGTCAGTTGCTATAGAAAACTAGTATCACCAAATCTTACCTTAACATCACAGGTGTACCTACTCACATTCATCCATCCTTCACATAATATTATTGAAATGTATGATGGAGACAGTAACAAATCAAAATCTAATCTCTTTAAACGAGCAATTCTTGTATATATTTGTATATTTATATATAATCAGAATCTCGGAAACGGCTCCAACGATTTTCACGAAATTTTGTAGGCAGATGCTTTCGGGGGCGTTTAATTGATCTAACTAGGTTACATTTTTAGAAAACGTTGTTTTATCCGTGTTTTAAGGCAATTGAAATTTGCTATAATAACATACAGAGGTAAATTTGGCATTTACTTGCAAGGTCGGGATAGTTCGGGAAAACGGGTGACCCGTTTCGGGCCGATTTCAAGAGACCCGGTTCGAGTCTTAATGTTTTTTTTCCAAGTTCTTTTTTTGTTGAAAAAGGATTATTTTAATTTTATATTACAAAAAAAGTACCGAGCAAAGCTCGGTCACCCAGGTACTTACTAATAAAACGCAAGCTGGCTGCCGAGCCGCGCAAATTGGTATCGAGAGTAGAGGCTGATTGTACCTATTTGACTCATGCATGCCTATGTCTAAGAATGCGCGAATCTCATGGTAGGTCACATGCCTGTCTGTTTCAATCGTACGGCGCACAGTATCGATGTTTTTGTTGTTTACCTACAGCGATGGTCGCCCCATCGCGAGATTGACACGACCGCGCTTGAATTCTGCAAACCAGCTACAAAATGGTCGCCTTGCATGCTATTGTTGATCGAAGATGCTGCCTTATAGCCAAAAGCAAATAGAAGCCGAGGGATGCTTTGTTGACCAGTGAAATTACACTTAAAATCTTAGAGAATCACTGCGAAAATTTTTCCGAGTTAAATCAGTGTTACCTACTGTTAATGGAAATACACGCGATTTTTTAAATGGCGCCATAATGTAAAAACAGTTAACAGCTCACTACAGCCAAACAGTGCAAACAAGCCAATCTACAGCCAAAGAGTTCCATTTTCGAAAGTCGAATTACTTTTTAAATATTGTTTATGTAAGTGGCCAGTTCCGGAGACTTTTAGTGTGACCTTTGTGTAGGTGTTGAAATAATAATAAAATAGGATAATAATACAATCTCTATTAACTCTATGTGAGACATTAAAGTATCTATTATGTTGACAATCGCAAAATAGTAGGTAAGCAACATTCAATGGTAAGCAATATTCAGCAAAGCAATTTTCACTGCGACCCCATACTAGGCAAGCCTGTATCGTGGGTATCACGCTAGAGGTAAACATAATGGTTCTAATGGCAGCATATATAATATGCTTTGTTTATTTAGAGAAAATCTGCACCTACATTTATTTTTATTTTTTTATAAGACCGTTTTTCTCTATCGCCGTTCCCGTGTCGTGCCGTCCAGTGGAAACCCCACTGTCGTTAAGCCTGAAAAGAGTTCCATCCTTCCACCAAACAATTCGCGTCCGTTTATCACCGCACAATGCCACTTTTTATAGGCGTCTAATGTGCTCCTTATTGAGCGGGGATGAAGCGCAGATGACAACGATGACGTCACAGCGTCTTTAATGCGATTCCCTCGCTGCCGACTCATCCGACGGGCCACGGACAGAGCCGCGGAGGGCGAATAGAAAGTGGTCTTGTCTTCCGAATTTGACACTAAGTACCAGCGTGCCTGAAAAACTGACACCAGTACCTAACAACGGTTTTCTCAACTCTCCGTTAATTCCCTGTTGATTACGCAACTGTATGCCAACTGTACGCCAAAATGCGTACAAAATGACTACTGCCAACCTTCACAAACAATATGTATTAAAATTCATCATCAACCCATTATGTCACCACCGATGGGCAAGGGTCTCTTCCCTGAGGAAGGTATAGGCCATACTCCACCACGGGGGCCAAGTTCGGATTGGTCGAGGCTTGTAAGATTAGTGGCTGGTCTTACTGTCAGAAGTTTTCAAGCCGCCCTAAGGCCTCTGACTTGGCTTAACGACAGCCATCTATCGACGGCAGTCGGCACCAACTGCTTAACTTCCCTTAACGTGTTAACATTATTATGTTGATATTGTTAGTATAGTTATTGTTAACAATATTATTGTTAGTGAAGTCTCTATTTAGTAGGGTGTTAACCTGTTACCTGAAAAGTTATTCTATTAAGACAGCTATATTTTTTATACAGGCACATGTGTGACACAGGTGTCGTGGGAACCAGAAACAGCGACATAACAAAAATCAAAACATCCAAGACCTGAGTTTTTTTTGTCCCCACCCGGGATTCGAACCCGTACCTCTCGCATGGTAAGCAGATGCGCTAACCGCTGCGCCACAGAGGTCACCGAGAGCCACGTATGATGGGCCTTTTACCTACACGAGGCCAATAGCTGAGACAATCCAGTAAGCCAGTCCAATATTGTCTTCGTGTGAATAGAGCCAGGACAATGCATTGGATTGGCCCAAGCCAATGGATGAAGCCAATCCAATGAAATAGAACGATTTCGAATATTGTCCTATTGGACTGGCTTACTGGATTGTCTCAGCTATTGGCCTCGTGTAAAAGACCCATGATGGATGTCTGTCTGACCTACACGACAACGCTTTATCGGACACTTTACTAAGAACCAACAAAATTCGCATTGAATGTGCGGAACCCTGGCTCGACTCGCATTTGGCCGCTCTTTTACTCCGTTCGTCCGTTATTTGAGACGTCATCAATCCTACCTGCTGTCTCTAATAGTGACGTCTCATTGTCGATGTCGTAGGCTCGGAAGGGCCGAGGCGTAAGAGAAAAACTCGAATGGGGAAGAGTGAATCAGTGAAATATTCGCTCGTCATATAAATCCTTTTGCATCGCCAGCGTGTATAGACATTCATCATCATCATCATCATCAACTCATTATGTCCCCACCGAGGGGCACCGGTCTCTTCCCTGAGGAAGGTATAGGCCATTACTCCACCATGGGGGCCCAGTCCGGATGGGTGGAGGATTGTAAGACTGGCTGGTCTTACTGTCAGAAGTTTTCAAGCCGCCTTAAGGCCTCTGACTTGGCTTAACGACTGCCATCTGTCGACGGCAGCCGGCGCCAAACGCTTAACTTGCCTTGCGAAGATGGAGCCGCTCGGAAAAATGACACTAGCGTTAGTCATAGAACGGTCACCCATCCATGCACTGAACGCGCCGATTTGGGCGATAGCTGCCAGATTCTAAATTAGACAATTTTGTTTTAGGTTGTATTCTGAAGCCCTATGTTGCTTAAACTTCGTGATCGTTTTTTTAAGTGTATATACAGGGTTACAGGGAAAGTCGTACACAATATTAAAGGAGGTCATTATTTAGGTCATTTCTGATGGATTTTATTCTATTATACAGTGTGGCCCTGGATAAAGTGCAATCCCGAAAGGGGATGAAACTAGACCATGAATCATTGACTAGAAAAATATTTAAAAAAATTAAAAAAAATTATTGTAGGATTTATTGGTATTTTAAGATTTTCATGTTTCATTAAGGACTCTATGTACAAAAGTATTGATTTCTTCCAAAAAAATGGGTCTATTTCTTTGAAATAAAAAAAAACAGTATGCCTAATACCTGGCGATGACCATGAAATAATAAATAGTCCGCAAAAAAGTAACTATCTTGGGTAAAAAAAGGTATTTTTATGAAAAAAATGATTTTTTTAGACGTTTATTTTAAAAAACTTCAAATTACTAAAAAAATGTGCCCTATAACTATGTAATTTTATAGCTTACTTTTATTCTTTACCATTTTAGCTTCCAAATAAAAAAAAAAACAATGTTCTAACTAAAAAAATGGCTAGGTAGGAGTTATTTACATTTTAGTAGGTAATAAAAGTCAGACTTTAATCACAATAACTTTATTAATAAAATTATCCGTAATTTACAATTTTGCATTTTTATTTAATGCATTAAATGTTCAAAATGGCCTCCTCGATTTTGCAAGCACATTACTGCACGAATATTAATTTGCTTAGTGGCTCTGCGAATCATTCCTGGATCATTTTTAATGTCATTTGCGCACTGAATTATTCGGTCGTGCAACTGTGCCTCGGTATTTATTGGCGTGCTGTATACTCTTTGCTTCATGACACCCCATAAAAAATAATCTAGGGGTGTCAGATCAGGTGAACGCGCTGGCCAGCCTACTGGCCCTCCTCGGCCAATCCACCGGTTCGGGTAATTTTCGTTCAAAAATCGCCGCACCTCCCGCCCATAATGTGCAGGACATCCATCCATTTGGAGATACATACGCCCACGCCGTCTCGTAGCCAGGGGAACATCTTCCATCAACATGGGTAAATTTTGTAGTAATTCTAAAAAACGTTCAGCATTTAGGGTTCTGGGTAAAATGACTGGACCAATTAAAATGTCGTCGATTAAGACTGCCCATACGTTTATTGAAAATTTTACTTGAAAAGTAGATGCCCGCTTCAATCGTGGATTTTCGTGAGACCACTGGTGCAAATTTCTGCAGTTTGTAATGCCGTCTCGGGTAAATGTCGCTTCGTCCATCCAAAAAATGCGTTTGGGAAAATTTGGGTCGGCTCTAATTTTTCTTAGAATCCACGTCGACATTACGCATCTTGGACGATTATCTACATTTTCGTGTAAATGCATTTATGTATGCAGTCCGAGCGACTGTTGTGCGACCATGTGACATGCCATAATAATAATGCATGTCGGCTATTTCTCGAGGTGAGAACTCTGTCAATCGCGGCATTTCGTCAACACTTAACAGCAGAACAGGAACAGTCCAAACGTAACGAACAGTAGAAAACGTAACAGTCAACAATGTAACAAAAACTTAATAACAAATCAACGAGAACACAATGCGAGAACTAGAACAGTAGTAGCAGCGGCGAGAATATCGGAGCGACTGTGTAAGTCCTGTTTCGAACCCCCTGCCTCCCCTCCCCTCGCCTTCCCTCTACCTGAGTGTAGAACAAAAGGACTGCGACTGCCGAAGGGCACAGAGTAGGACGGAAACAATGGAAAAAACGGTCTCTACCTGCACGGTAACACGATTAGGCTCCACTTTAAAAGTTCGTAGATAGCGTGTTTTTTTAGTTAGAACATTGCTTTTTTTTTTATTTGTAAGCTAAAATGGTAAAGAATAAAAGTAAGCTATAAAATTACATAGTTATAGGGCACATTTTTTAGTAATTTGAAGTTTTTTAAAATAAACGTCTAAAAAAATCATTTTTTTCATAAAAATACCTTTTTTTACCCAAGATAGTTACTTTTTTGCGGACTATTTATTATTTCATGGTCATCGCCAGGTATTAGGCATACTGTTTTTTTTTATTTCAAAGAAATAGACCCATTATTTTGGAAGAAATCAATACTTTTGTACATAGAGTCCTTAATGAAACATGAAAATCTTAAAATACCAATAAATCCTACAATAATTTTTTTAATTTTTTTTTTATATTTTTCTAGTCAATGATTCATGGTCTAGTTTCATCCCCTTTCGGGATTGCACTTTATCCAGGGCCACACTGTATAGGATCCGAAAATTAACCGTTATGGAGATATTGACTGTTAAAGATTTTAAAAAATATATCAAAGTTTTTTTGGCTTTTTGATTGATTTTTTCTCAGAATAGAGCTCATAAAGTGTTTTTTTTAATATATTTAGTTAAAAGGCATGTCAATTGATAAAAAAATATCAGCAAAAGCTGCACCTACTACTAACAGCTTTAAAAAACTGCTCGGCAACGGTTAGAATTAAATATTTTTTCTTTAAATATTTTTCACATTGAAGCTCTTAAAAAAAAATTACGTATGGAACTTATTCTGCAAATAATTTTAAAAACTTCTACGACTCTTTAACTATTCAAAAAAGTATAACATTTAATAGGTATGTGCATGAAATTTTAAAATAATGTTATTTGAGTAGGCTCTAGTGGTACCCACATAACTGAACTTCGATACAAAAAAAATCTTTTTACTTCCTGGTACCTTTAAACTATGTAAAAAGGTCAGATAGGCTTTTTTGTGCTCTGGAGACATGCTGTCTTAAGTGTTCAGGTACCTACTTATTTCAGTATTTCTTTTTTAGAATATTCTATCTATTGTTTTTGTGTTAGTCTGCTCGTGTGATTCTTCCGTGGTAGATGTGTTAATACATGCTCTGAAAATGATTTGCGTTTTAGAAACTTCTACGTCTCTTTAGGTATTAAAAAACGTATATCACTTGTTATTATATCGAAAAAACGCTAGCCAAGTGTCACTTAAGATGGTAAACAGTAAATTTTTAGTTGAGGTAAATACGTGCTCTTTGATAATTTCCCGTAAAACGCGATTTAGTTTGGATTTTTGTATTAATTCATCTTCATTCTGTGACTTGGCTTGGATTTTGAACTCAGTTATGTGGGTACTACCACTAGAGCCTACTCAAATAACATTATTTTAAAATTTCATGCACATACCTATTAAATGTTATACCTTTTTGAATAGTTAAAGAGTCGTAGAAGTTTTTAAAATTATTTGCATAATAAGTTCCATACGTATTTTTTTTTAAGAGCTTCAATGTGAAAAATATTTAGAGAAAAAAATATTTAATTCTAACCGTTGCCGAGCAGTTTTTTAAAGCTGTTAGTTGTAGGTGCAGCTTTTACTGATATTTTTTTCAATTGACATGCCTTTAAACGAAATGCGTTAAGAAAAACTTTTTATGAGCTCTATTCTGAGAAAAAATCAATGAAAAAGCCAAAAAAAATTGATATTTTTTTAAAATCTTTAACAGTCATTATCTCCATAACGGTTAATTTTCGGACCCTATGTAATAGAATAAAATCCATCAAAATCACGACTTTCCCTGTAACCCTGTATATTAGTCTACGAGTAAAATAAAGGTTTCTTTATTTTATTGTTATTATAGGTACATATCCTCGTGAGGCCCAATGTCTTCAAGTGATCACAAAATCAATTGTTCTTTTCAAGGTCGGGCCTCACGAGGTTAATATATCTCGGTGGTTTATCAGCTTTAGAAACGATATGGTATAACATTTCGGTCTAATGGTGAAAATTAGCCCGCCCGATATTGATTTCATCAGTTGTAATTTGCTTTGTGACTTTCAACTAATGGATGGACAAAATTGCTCACTGAAAATAATCAAAACAAAAGACTTCAGTGACCTCCAGCTACGAACAACTTCGCCGACCGCGGAAGTCACCAAAGTAGACCAGTCTAAAAACATTGAGCGATCGGTCACTGTCGAAATATTGATGTTATCGACAGTCTGACTGGTTTTAAAATGTTTACTTTGCATTTGGTCGATTGGCTGGCTGCCTTTGATGAAAATTGGAGTAAGGAAAGGTTAATCAAAATTGCTGAGCTGTAACTACTTCTGAGTACGTGCTATTGCCGAGGGTCTAATAATAAAATATCACTAAATACAGGATGTTGATTTGTACAGTTAAATCCAAGTCAGGGGTGGTTATTTACATGATACTGAAGCAAAAATAATATATAAAAAAAATCATTTTTTTATTGATAATCACCTAAAATCCTCGCGGAAATCGCGCGGGCGCGATCTCCCGTCCCGCCCCGCGAAACCCCCGCCGGACCCGTCAAGTGCACACGATAGAAGCTAAGCCATATACATAGGCTGCTACTTATGTATGCGGAATCTGGGATTCCAATAATTTTAAACGCAATGTCTGACCTCCATGGTCAAATTCGTTCTTTTTTTAAATACTGGCCGTTAATAATTTTCTCTTATATACGTTAGTGTTTTGTTTTTGTTTGGTTTAAAATGTCATATCGCTGAAAAAATGGAACTCACTCGTGAAAATATTCGTGCTATGATTTATTACGATCTTCGACGTGGTTTAACGCAACAACAGTGCGTAGATCAATTAACTTCGACTTTTGGTGGTGAAGCTCCATCAAAAACGACTGTGTATCACTGGTTTAGTGAGTTTAATCGCGGGCGCAGTAAGCTCTCGGACGAAGTTAAAGAAGGTCGCCCGAAATCGGTGGTTGTGCCACAAAATATTGAAGCTGTGCGAAAACTAATAATGCAAGACCACCATGTTACGTATCGCGAGATAGAGGCTATTCTGGGCATATGTATGACGAGCATTCATAGGATATTACATGAACATTTGTCTGTAAAAAAAATTTGTTCGCGTTGGATCCCGCACAACTTAACTCAGGATCAAAAAGATGCTCGCGTCGAATGGTGCAAGAAAACCTTAAAAAAATTCAACGGAGGCGACTCAAAATCTGTTTATAATATCTACACAGGTGACGAATCCTGGATCTACGCGTACGATCCCGAAACTAAACAACAATCAACAGTTTGGGTGTTTCAAAATGAGCCGAACCCTACGAAAGTGACTCGTGCAAAAAGCACTGTAAAGCAAATGGTGGCCTGCTTTTTTGGTATTAATGGCCATGTGGCTACAATACCACTAGAGAATCGCAGAACGGTTAATTCGGAGTGGTACACGACCATTTGTTTGCCGGAAGTATTTGAAGAAATACGCCAAAACAACCAGCGACGCAGAATCATACTTCACCATGACAATGCCAGCTGTCATACATCTCAGGAAACAACTACATTTTTGGATGGTCAAAAAATAGAATTGATGGGTCATCCACCGTACAGCCCTGATTTGGCTCCCAATGATTTCTATTTATTCCCAAATGTAAAGAATAAATTACGTGGTCAACGATTTTCGACCCGTGGAGATGCCGTAGATGCGTTCAAACAGCACGTTTTGGAGATACCTCAATCAGAGTGGAAAAAGTGTTTTACAAATTGGTTTCATCGAATGCAAAAGTGCATCGATCATAGTGGAGAATACTTTGAAAAACAATAAAAGCATATTTAGCCATATACATTTGTTTATTTTTTCTATTCCGCATACATAAGTAGCAGCCTATGTAACTTTATGATTTTTAGGTGATTTTCACTAAAAAAAATTTTTGTTTATATTTTGTTTTGGCTTCAGTATCATGTAAACAACCACCCCTGAGTAGGATTAAACTGTACAAATCAACACCCAGTACCTATATATCTTTATGGGAACCTCTGGTTCGAACTCGGATACTCTCGCACGATAGGCAGTTGCGCTAACCGCTGCGCCTTAGAGGTCGTTTGTTTGCCGTATTAATAAACATAATTACGTCCTATTGTCAAACATGACAAACGTATAATTCGATATTATTAAAATCCTTTATTGCACAGTTATATAAAAATAAAAGCATAAAGGCGAACCTACACAAAAATCAGGAAAATAAATTGTAATTTTAAATTTATCAAGAGTTCGATAACAAACTCTATGACACGAGACTTTTACATATAATAGTAAACTAGTCAGCTACACCCCGCAGACGTTGTTTTGACAGATAGGGATATTAAAAATACATAACAACCTATTCTCAGACCTACCGATTGGATATATAAAATTTCATCAAAACCGGCCAAGTCTTTTCGGAGGAGTATGCGCACTGACACGGTGACACGAGATATATTATTATTAAAAGAAAGAAGATTAGAAGAAAGAAGGAGATAAAAAGTCTCAGCGATGCAATGGATTAAAAATATCTTATTTTATCTTGAAACTTGACAAATCCAAACTATTACGAGTTGTAGGAATGAAGCTGGTATTTTCAGAATCAGAATCAGAAATTTATTTCAACGTAAAGAATTTACATTCTGCTTGTTGAATGTCAATGTACATACAGTTATGTATAATGTTAGCCGCTGCCTTGGGGACGTCTGTAGTGGAGAAAAAGGCAGCGAAAAAAAAACCCCACTCTGACCATAATTTCTAGTAACCTTGTATAGTTATTCATTCGACGATGCGTAGCTCAAACCGGCGACAAGCCCTTTCACCGGCTGCATACACCGGTGACTGTGTGGAGTGTTATGTCCACACGACGACGACGCCGGAGTGGTCCGCCTCTCCAGCATAATATGCTGGAGAGGTGGCATATTATGCTGAGTCGGAGCCTCTGCGCATTTGACATACTCACCAATTTTTTAGTCACTCGAAAAAGTGTCAAAGGGTAAGGGACTTCACACACGGCAGCTATAATATACATTACATCCCAGGATTTATAGCTTAGAGACCGCTCAGTACCTTTAAGATACGAAGATGTAAAGATGTATATTATAGCTTTCGTGTGTGGTCTCCTCACGATTTCTATGGAAAGATGTAATGTGATATATCGTGCTATAATATACATCTTTACCCTATAGCCGCCGTGTGTGGAGTCCCTTAGGGACTGCTAAAATGGTCCGTGTCGGCCTACGATGATGATTAATTACTTAGATAACACGTCAAAACCTCTTAAGGTACGAGCCGATTTTACAGCGTTTCCCGATAAAATATCGCAAGGAAATAATATCTCCACCGCGAGCGATCAAATCTGATGGAATCTGATAACAGCCTGTTCTTGACCGAATAGTGAAAATTGAATTTTCCTCGAGTGTCTACTATACCATCTTGGAACGGGCATTTCCCGTGCCGTCCACCACTCGTGATATTCTATTTTTCCCAATATAGGGTATAGACCTTCTCTCAGAGAGAGAGAGAGAGAGTACGGGCTTGATCACCACTCGTGCCCTCCGCGGATTCAGGTTTCCTCGCGATGTTTTCGTTATGCAGCGAGTGGTATTGCTACTATAACTTTACAAATAAATATACGTAACTTAGAAAAAAAATATCAAAAAGCGATATAGGTACATTTCAGTCTTCGTGATGTATGCCTTCTGTTTTATCTAATTAGCTTCCACTAAATATATTTAAAAATAATAGGAAAGCCCCTTAATTAAGACATAAAAGGTAAATAAACGTGGTACTTTTTTTCTCTACGGCTAGTACTTTTCATAAAAAATAGTCTGTCCAGTATAGCCACGCGGTACAAAAAAGCACCATGCAAGTAAGGCTCAAACTATGATGTCAAAACTCACTTGTAACGAATGGAGTAATTGTAGATGTTTGTGTTATCTCGTTAAATAAAGTGCACAATTATGCAATCTTATAAGATAACGTTCAGAATTTAACGAACTATTATTATTTATTAATACTATTTCAGAGGCCCTGGCGGCTTGAAAACTTCTGACAGTAAGACCAGCCACTAGTCTTACAAGTCTCCACCAATTCGGACTTGGCCCCCGTGGTGGAGTACGGCCTATACCTTCCTCAAGGATAATGGGTTGATGATGAATACTATTTATTTTTGTAAAATAATTCTTGTTCTAATGTTATGTTGTAATCTAGTTGTGAACTAATCTTATATCAATAAACCAAATAACCTTTTAAACTAAAATAAAAAACAAATAATATTAATTGCAAGGGTTATTTGGTTTATAACTTTATATTTCGCATTTTTTGTGATCCCGACAATCCTGATTAAATATTAATTATGGTTTTAATTTTCCAATTTAATTTTTTATATGTCTTCTATGGTATAAAAGCAATATCACCAATCTAAGTTGGATACAAGTTACAAATTAAGAAGAGAACCGAGTAACGATTTATGCGTCATTGCAGTAGCGACAGTTATAAATCTTTGTGCCCGGAACGCTTAGGAAGACACCGTCGTACTCGTTCCATTTTCGAGCAGAGTTTGAGGCGACAACAGCGCGAGATTGGATTCTGTTTGTGGGATTATGATCCGCCTCCGCCTAGGTGCAGAGAATTTGCTCCAATTATGCTTTCTTCCCACTTTCAACATTTGGGTGACTCCTTGCGTTCAGACCCAGTCTATAGCTTGGTAACAGTAAAGTTGTAACGTTATTTCTGAAACTTAAACTATATTTAAATACTTATGAAATAAGAATAATCTAAGAATATACTAGTCTTACAGGCCTCCACCAATCCGGACTTGGCCCCCGTGGAGTTTGGACTATACCTTCCTCATCGAAGAGACGTTGTAACGAGGTGCAATTCGCCTCGTTGCTTATTATTATTTTTAGCCATTATCAATTCTAAATTTGGAACTTTATTCAATAAACAATAAATAATATAACTTAATAACTTTACATAGAAACTTAATTAACAATATATGTAACTAATCTACTATAAACTAAATTATATAAATAATACTTAACTAATAGAACTAATATAAACTAATATTTAATTATATATTTACAAATAAAAAACTTGCCCCAGATCGGTGTCCCGCGGCAGAGAGCCCAGAATGCTGGCAACATTCCCCCTTTGGATGGCCAGACTTATTCTCTGGCCGAGGTATGCGCCAGCTCTCCGGTCTCCCGTGGCGTCGATGAGGCGCGTCGACAGCTCTTTAAAGAGCAAACGCGCCTCGGGGCCCCACGGGCCTAGTGTCTCGACCCCAAACGGCGCAAATATGTATTGGTTGCCCAATGACGCATATTTCCGCCGTTTGAGGCCTTCCGCTGCACTGGCCGCCGAGCCAGTCGCCCTTGTACTCTGAGAAACATGGGAAGGCGCCAGCGTGTCGACACAAGTTGAGTCCCACACTAACGGCCTCCCATGTTTCCAGGGAATTGACGTCATACCGTCGGGCCTCTTACCATCATCGCGGAATACTCCTGGAGGTTCCAGCATTGCTGGAACTCCGGATGTGGCGAGGGCCCTTCGGATGACGTCATTTAAGGCAGCATGCCTCGGTAAGCGGCCCGCACTCCGTTGACACGAAAGCCCGTGGTGACCCAAATGGTCAACGTCAGCGCCGCAGGGGCACCGATGGGGCACAGTGACGGCGCAACCCAGACGCAGTCCCACAGCAGTACTGAAAGAAATATTGTCCATCAGTGTGCCAATTGCCACTGATGGATGGGCCTGTAACCATTAACCCGACTCGCGTTCTGCGACAGCAAGGAGGCGGGCACGCTCTGCGTCGCTGACGCTAGATTCAACTAGCTGTTTTTGCGTCAGCTCGCAAAGCGGCCCGTCCCACTGTCTCTGCACTGTCGGGTCCTTCGGTGGGTCAGTGGAGGGGCAAGCCAGTCTCCATGCCTGCTTGGCTTCCCCACAGCATGAGACCTCAATCGAACCCAGGGATGGGCTGATAATTACCTTATACAAGGCCTCGATGCTGTGGATGGAAGACAAGAAGGCAGGCAGTGCCACGCTTGTCACTTTTCTGACTCCGAGGCCTCCCAACCTAATTGGGAGGGAGGCCTGGAGCCAGGCTCGTTCCGGAATTGGACAATTTAAAATTTGTATTAGGGCCAAATGGATCATTGAATCTATTGGCCCCAAGAGTGCCGCCTGGCTAAAAATAGTTTCGAAAAATTTGTTTTTTTGATTTTCCAGAAAATGTGGGAAAGCTTTTTCTAGGACTGGCGCCCCTAGGAGGTAAAGAGTCTCATTGTCTAATATTTTTAAATTTGGTGCCAGTATGTTAAATTCCCGAATGGGAATTTCTGGCTTTATGTGGTCAAAAATGAATAATTCACATTTACTGTAATTTAGTTCCAGACCGATTGATTGAAATTTTTCCGAGAGAGTTGTAATATCTTTTTGTACTTCTTTGGACTCTCCTCCTAAGGTGCCGTCGTCAAGATACCAGATGTTTAATTTTGATTTCAAAGAGGTTATTCTAAATTCAATCATATTTCGACATTTGCCACAGTGGCTGGGCGTAGCTGGTTCAGGTAACCTTCAGCTTCCAAACTAGGTGGACCTAATTTTCATTTATTTCATTGAACTCTTTCTTTTATCATCATGATCGATCGCCGGATCGATTTGTGAGTGGTTGATCAAAAAGGGACCTGGAGGGATTGGAAACCGTTATTTTTTTTTGAATACTTTTAATCTGTGGTATTTTAGTTTGTTTTGGTCCAACCAGAATATTTTTAGGTGCCGTAGTTATTTTTTTATGTTTTTTTTTGTGAGCCGAGCCGAGTCGAAACCTGTCTATACACGAAACTTCAAACGCGATTTTCTTGAAATCAATTATTTTCCCTTGAGGTCCCTTTTTGGTCAACCACTCACATTTATTCTCCTGTAACAATAATTTAATAAATATTCAAAAGGCACAATTATTATGTGCCTTTCTTAACCAAATAAAAACATCTCTGTCTCTGGATACCCTACTTTCACTTTACGGATCGCACCCCTATTTCGCCATACCGCGACAACGTGCCCCTCGGTGGGGACATAATAGGTTAACTAATAGAATAAGGATATTCTTTATTACCAAATTAATTTAATTGCTTTCTTCTGCGCCCATTGATTAATGGGTCTGACCTTCAACCTACCCTATGAAGCGGACCGTTTACGCATTTTGTTTCGCTATCTCTAACCGCGCGCCTTTACCCATAAGATGCGAACTAGTATTTCTATCGATTAGAACGGAGTATAGCGATAATGAATTCACTGGTCTTCTAATATTTTCCGCCGTAACGAAGTATCCAGACGCAAACCACAAACCACTCACGAAGCTAAGGCCCTTTCTCCACTGCTCCGGCCCGGCGTCGGAACCGGAATCAGTCATGAGAAAAATATCGGATGCCGGATTATGCTTCTCCACTTCATCCGACTATAATCGGCAATGGACGTGACGCAGTGCTTTATTAAAATTCCTCGGTTTTTCTATTCGAGGCAGGGGACGTTTTCTAATTAGATAGATAGATAGAATATTATTTATTGTATGTACACCAGGAATTACACATGAAATTTGACAATAGCATAGTACAGTACAATTGGCGGCCTTATTAAATAATTAAATAAATAATTAAATAGTATGGAAACATTTTTGGGTTGTGCGCGGTGCGAAAACGTGTATTGTTTTTGTACATCGATCACTTCGGACCGGTAAAATACTGTTCCGATCTCAAATTATCGGGCCGTTAAAAACCGGATGCCGGAGTAGTGGAGAAGCTTATATCTGCCTACCATGCGAGAGGTCCCGGGTTTGAATCCCGGCTAGGGACAAAAAAAAAAGAAACCCAGGTCTTGGATGTTTACATGTTTGTGACGTCGCTGTTTCTGGTTCCCACGACACAGGGTATCCTAGTGTGGTGCCAGAAGCAATTAGTATTCTTGTGTGTTTCTAAATCGGATCGGTAATTAACGTTTGCCGGACCGGAGCAGTGGACTAAGGCTCTCAGGGTGCGTTTTCACAGACGCGGAGCTGGGCGCAGTGGTGAGGAGCGGACCGTACAGTACCTACTCGAAATCTCCACTCCGCATCAGTGGAAACAGCGTAAGTGGAGCGGAGCGGATTTTCAAATAAAACATATAACGTTGGCACATTAATTGTCATCCTAATTTAATTTAAATGACGACCTCTGTGGCGCAGCGGTTAGCGCATCTGACTACCATGCGAGAGGTCCCGGGTTCGAATCCCGGCTGGGGACAAAAAAAAACCAGGTCTTGGATGTTTACATGTTTGTGACGTCGCTGTTTCTGGTTCCCACGACACAGGATACCTTAGTGTGGGGCCAGAAGCAATGTATGTGCCTGTATGTAAATGTTATGTTATGTTATGTTATTTCAAGTACCTAATGTATGTGTAAGACCAACTTTAGTATCACGTCCAAGTGTGGAAAAGCGGACATTCCTGGTACAAGTATTTACATACTTAACAGAAAGATCTTGCCCGATTGTGCTAATGTAAACATCTGTAAAGTAAATAAACTATTTTCATTTTTCATTGAATACCTCGTAACTGTAAAATAAATTTGTAACTATTCAGAAGACACAAAAAACTGCATATGTTTTCATATAAAACCAAAGTAGATCTTCAATACAATGCAATTTTACGGAATTTCAATGTTTTTACATAGTTAGTTCAAATATCTAAGATATCGACCCAAAGGCGTTTAATGTTACAAACAAAATCACCTAAAATTACACATCCGAGGTATTCGCTATAAGCCTAAGAAATCTAAGCACGTGGCCCCGAGCCAGACAGACAGAACTCGACTAGGCTGTGATACTGAGCGGATTGTAGCGGGACGGTGTGGGGCGGCGGGTAGGATAGACTTGTGAAGATGGGACTCGTGCGCTACATTGTGCTAAATGCTGTGAAAATCAGCGCTGAAGGCTTGTCCATCAGCATACTGCTGAGTCATCTGCCATTTATAATAGCAGGGACACGCCGCCGTGAACTTTATTGTTCCTTCTGTTTTCTTCTGGTTTTTTTGTATGATTTATATGTTTTATTTTTGGTTTTGTTTTGTTATTGTGGCGTGGGTACTGTTTTTATAATAAATGTTTCTTGTTCTTCTTCTGCTCCTCTCCGCTCCACTACGCCTCGCTTTAATAGACACAGTTCCCTTTTTTTCAATTCTCTTTTTCGCTCCATTCCGCTTAAATGGAATCACTATACTTGAGTCATTACAAACGTGCGAACCGAGTTATAAAAGTGCGAGCGGGATTTCTGATATGCCTGATTTGCTTCCTATATGTGTGAGAGAGAGGTCTGATACAAATGTTTATGAGTCAGTTCGCACGTTTGTATGGCTCAAGTATAGCGACTTTTCAATGTTCTCCTGCGCTCCACTCAGCTCAGCTCCGCGTCAGTGCAAACGCACCCTAAACTATCCGGGTCTGGATGGATAGAATAGAATGATTAAACAGCCTTAATTATTAATACGATACAGCAAAGCTACCGAAAACCTCTTTGAAAATTAATAATCGTTTAATCTGCTAGACTGTACAAGAGCGTATTATATTATTTTAGGTTTTAGACACACTGAGAAATTAACGCTCTAAAGTCTTGATGGAAAGATGTAGCTTTAATCAGTTACTTTATGACCTTGAAAATAACAATTAAAACTAACTAACTAAAAGAAACCCAGGTCTTGGATGTTTACATGCTTGTGACGTCGCTGTTTCTGGTTCCCACGACACTGGGTATCCTAGTGTGGGGCCAGAAGCAATGTATGTGCCTGTATGTTATGTTATGTTAAAACCATTGTTATGGGGAGCCGATCAGTCCGCCAAAAATTCTACAGGTTAATGGAAGCGGTAATAAAGTCAAAGTCAAATATTTTATTCATAGTACAAATAGAATATTTACTTTATGAACGTCAAAGTTGTTGGTTTCACAATTAATAGATTACATGGAGAGGAAACTCCACATTTATTCTTTTCAAAACAGTTTTAGCCTAAATTACAAACTTTCAACACTTAAATTACAACACTTAAGATTTAGGGGCCACCTCTTCTTTTTAGGGGCTACTTAACTATTGATTCGTAGCCCTAAAAAAGGATTAGGTGGCCCCTAAATACTACAAGTGTGTGCTACAAACAGCAATTTTGTACCCTCAAAGATAAACGAGAGACCCATCTACTAGTGTTCTCATCTGGCGTGATTCTACTCAGTTCTAGTCTGAAATAATGGTACGGCTCGGTGTGTAGTAGCCTAAGGTTCTTAAATGTTCGGCATTTACTTTCCTCTACGGGTTGCGGTTGTATCTAGTTCCTGCCATTCAAGGCTCTTACACACGCGAGAGGGTTTGCACATAAGGTCTTTTGCACATGCGATGGGTTAATCAGGTCCTGTATTACGCGCACCAAATACTAAGCCATTACAATCGCCTAACTGTAAAATTATCTACTAAATGCTATCGGTAGTCAGAGCTGAAGATCACGAAGGTTAAGGAACATAGGTGCATGGATGGGTGACCGTATGACTAACGCTAGTGGCATTTTTCCGAGCGGTTCCGTGCATTTCAAGGCACGTTAAGCAGTTGGAGCCGGTGGCCATCGATAGATGGTAGTCGTTAAGCCTTAAGGTGCCTTGAAAACTTCTGACAGTAACTCCAGCCACTAGTCTTACAAGCCTCCACAAATCCGGACTTGGCCCCCGTGGTGGAGTATGGCCGATACCTTCCTCAGGGAAGAGACCCGTGCCCCTCCGTGGGGACGTAATGGGTTGATGACGAAGTCAGATGTGGTAGCTACCTCGGTCAGCGCTTCAGTCTGGCCATTTAGAGGGGGAATGCTGCCAGTATCTTGGGAACCCTCCCCAACGGCGGAGGCTTAGGGACTAGTCATAGAAAGCGCCCGAGGCGCGCGGACGATACGCTGCGTATCGGTATTAAAATTGTATGAAGTTCTATGCAACGGATTACATCAAGCGTCCGCGTCCGTGGTGCGCGCGTCATACGCGCGTACGACGCGCTCCCCTCCTTCGCGGATTAGAAAAGTGTGCTCATCCTCCTAGCATAATGAGCGTTTTTCCTTATGTCAAATTTAGTTTTAAAAGGATCCCTAGGTGGCGCTGCCGTACCGTAACAATAAACGTCAAAGCAAAAAATAATACTATGGTTCTGTGGACTTTGTGATGGTTGGTTACCTAGAAGAAAAAATGCTGTTGTCGTTTGGTGGATAAGTGCGCTTTTGGATACTTTGGAGTCTTTGCTATGGATTGTGGGTTTGAATTTTTATTTTTATTACGAGAAACCTCGTCCGAATAGCAACCCTGGTTCCTTCTCTTGTTTAGTGATCTGTGGACTGACTTTGACATTGATTGCAACGAATCACAAATTCGTATGAAGAAACGAATGGCGCCATCTAGTGTATCTCAAGGAACTAAGAAAAAAAAAGAAAGGAAAAACGCCCATTGACGAGCGTACGATAGGCGTCCAACGCTCGCTCACGCTTTCTATGACTAGTCCCTTAGAGACAATTTTTGAAATATTTAAGCACTTTTTACTGTAGTCCCGTTGTTTTAGTTTTTTTTAGGTTTAGTTTAATAAATAATCGAAATACACAAAGTATGATAATAAAACCTTTGAAAAAATGCTACCGCAAACTTTGGGATTCCGATAACATTGACCAAGTCTTGTTCAATATTACAATTACAATCATGTTCAGTTAGGTAATATTAAAAATATATATTACATATCAGTTTCTATAGGTTTTCTCATTTTGTGGGTATTGGTGGGATACTTAATAATATCATCGACAAACAGTATCTTGATTAGAATCTTCGAAGCAAATCGGTCCCTGGATTCCACTCGTAAACCAAACGAATCAGTTACATCATTTGGGGATCCCTAATCTACAGCCAGTTGTGGTAAGAAAGAGTCCACCAATGGTGGCGTCAGTTGATCTGAACCATCGTACCTCATAAGATCACATATCTCGGAGGGTCAGGAAAGGTTACGCTTTGTACCCGAGTGAAATTAATTATGCTCCTGGGCATATGAATTGCATATTATAAAACACTTGCCGTGCCCACGGCTGCGTTTGCGTAGGATTCTGAAAGGCATATCATACAGGCTGGATTTTTGAGACGGGACAGTAAGGGCAGGCACCTTCTCCTTCAGTTACTGGAAAACGTTCTTAGGAGACTATCCATATTGTTTAAGATATTCTGAACTCACATCATACAGGCTGGATTTTTGAGACAGGACAGTAAGGGACCTGCCCTTAATGGACCTTAATGAACCTTAACCGTTATAGTTACTAGAAAACGATTTTAGGAGACTATTCGTATTTTTTGAAGATATTCTGAACTGCATCCACAGGATTTGGAAAAAATATTCAGTCACCATTTAATATAACTATCATTTTACACAAAAACTTTTTTGATGCTAATTGATCCTGTTTCATAAAAAGGTCAAAAGTCTCTACTGGACCGGCTGAGGTTTGAGTACGAAACGCTCGAAATCGCGAGAAACTTGTTCCACACATTTCCGTAAAAGAGTCAGAGTTCTAAATTAGCCAAACTTTTTGTTATGAGTGGATCCGCTATAATCTGCTATAAAGAAGACTGGCTATTTATTATGTTTGACGTTATATTATCTATGTTCGATTTGTTATGTTCGTCTCTTTGTTGTGGTTCACCTACCCCCTGTTCTCCTTTTACGCTGTTTCGTTCTTTTTTTTTTGTACATTTAGTGTGTGTGTGTGCAAGTGTAAATAAATGATTTTATCTATATAAAAAAGTAGATAAGTTAAAAAAAAGTTTGAATTCGGAAACACCCATTTCCAGAGCGAGATAATAATATCCGGACCTAGATTCTGTTAATGCATTGTAGTACAATGACAACTGCATGGTCATGGCGATTTACTCCTTGTCTATGTTGAACACACGAGGCTGTCGAACTAATAGACGTCCCATTATTGGGCATAGACCGCCTTATGCTATAGGGCCGCAAATACGCAGCACTGCGTGCCGAAGAATCGAATGTTTCCGTCGCTAAAAGCTATCGTGCTAATACGTTGGTCAGATTAGTGGCTTTGTAATTTTAAACGAATTGTCGTGCAGTAATTCAAGATGGCCGCAACACAATTTCTTTAATTTGGGCATAATGGTGGACGACGACTATAATAGAATATTGTACTTTTATAATTATGTTCGCTAACTATTACATCACGCATTTTCATGCATTCAAGAAGGCTCAGCTTCGAATTGTAAAGAAATTCCAGCACCATATCATCGCTCTATTCCATTATGATATTGTACCAAGAACAACATTCAAAATAAAAAACGCTAATCAGACCACGCTATACGATATTTGGCGCGCTAAATCCCTTTGATGTACCAACACCGTAGCGATAACTAGGACGCAGCCCGAACTATCGTGACGATAGCCGATAATGGCCGGTTACGTCTGCGTAGATCGTGTCATTGCGCGAAGCTTTGTCACGATAGACGCAGGTGCGGCTCCAACATTAGTTAACAACGCTAATAGTTTGTTAATCTTTTGTTAACAGATGTCATTTGGCAAATGTGGAGGGAAAAAAACAAGACCGTCTCAACTTTGTGCTTAAATAACTGGTTTAGTTTAACGTATACGTCTCTCCTATAACTTAATCTAAAGCAGGGGCATTAGCCTCGCAGTGTCTCGCGAACAGAGCGAATGGGATTACAATTTCAAGGTAAAGTATGAAGAGAGAGGCATCCCGTCTCAAGAGAAAGGATTAAGAAAATTACAGTTTTCGTACTTTGAGCCTTGAGCTAAGCAGCTAAGTTGTGAGTAGCTTTGTGAGTTTATAACTAAACTAACTGGATCATATACCATGCAAAATTATAATTAAGTCCGTTAAACACGTAGCTATAATATATAATAACTAGCGTTTGCCCGCGACTCCGTCCGCGTGGACTTTGGTTTTTGCATCCCCGTTCACTCCCTTAAGGGTTAAATTTAAGTTACATTTTAAATTTAAATTAATTTAATTAATGTTACTTTTACTCCCTTAGGTGTTCAATCAATATTGTTGAGGAGTATTTATTTTAAGTTTCAAAAAAATTAGACAACATTCTTTATACCTCCCATAAAAATTTTGCCAACTTAAAATTTGGGAATTTAAAAAAATCCTCGCTGTCAGAATAGTCAAAGGCCGAAAATGATTTAAAAGCAACGAGGCGGCGATCACCTTGTTACATGTCTTATTCCTTGCGTACATTATATTGTGCAAAATTTCAGCTTCCTAGGTCCAACGGCTTGGGCTGGGCGTTGATGAGTGAGTCAGTCAGTCAGGACTTTGAATTTTATTTATATAGATAGAAGACTAGTTTTGGCCCGCGACTCCATCCGCGTGGATTTTAGTTAAAAATTTTGCAACCCCCTTCACTCCCTTAAGGGTTAAATTTAGAAAAACTGCGAAACACGTATTGAATCAATTGTGTAATAAAATTGTGGAATAACTATGTCTAGTGCTTAACAAATCCAAGAGCAATATTTTTTAAGTTTGAAAGTTTGTTTATTCGGCTAAAACTGTTTTCAAAAGAATAAGGTGTAGAATTTAATTGTTAGTTTCTTCTCCTTGTGTCTATTAATTTTGACACAAACAACTGTGACGTTCATAAAGTAAACATTTTGTTTGTACTATGAATAAAATGTTTGACTTTGACTTTAAGGAGAAAAAAATATTATTTTCTTAAGCAATGTTGTTTTTCTTTCATTCAAGTTGGCACATCTGTAAGTAAGTATACTGGGCCAAGTACGTAGTCCAGTAAATACTCAGTAGAGGAAATTATCCCGAAAGAGAATTTCTCGCTTTCAACCATAGAATTAGGAAGAGGAGAAACGCAGATCGGGCAGCCAGTTATCGAGTACTAACCGCTGAGACTGCGTTTGTGAGTCACTTGATTTTATAATCCGTACTTTACTTATATTAAAATTAAAATAATATCTGCTACGATTGCAAAGTTATTCAACACAGTCTATTTTATTTATATTTCATTTATATACCTATGTACAGGAAAATTAAAAATGAAATTATACAAAATATTACATACGAAAGTACCTTTAAAAGACGAATAATAGATTTCCACGGAATTACTAGCGAATAGGAAATAAAGAACTTAATATTATGTTTTTATTAGTCAAGGAACAAGAACACAGTATCTTAAAACTCAGCTAATAAATAGCTTTGACCTTTCGATGTCTATTCGACAAACTCTGTACAATTCTGTCTGAGTGAATTTTGTCAAATTCTCTGTTAAATCTATCTATGCGTTGTCAGTCTATGCTCCGAACAATAGCCGCAAAGATAAAAATAAATCGACGCGGAAGGCTCTGTAGGAAACACTCGGAATGGGGCGGAAGTGAGCTTGTGATGAGAAATACTTTTACATCTTTGACCAAGGATTTTTATTTGTTTCAGTGATCGCTCACACAATACAGACTATTTTACATAATTTAGGTTGTGTTTTTTATCTGTATCTATATTGGTTTTATTTAATGTGAGTTATTTTCTTCTGCCTGAATCGCTCTTAGCCCCGGCTGCCTGAGTGATCTTAAACGATCACGAAGGTTAAGCAACATTCGGTGCGTTCAGTGCATGGATGGGTGACCGTCTATGACTAACGCTAGTGGCTTTTTTCCGAGCGGTTCTGTGCTTCGCAAGGCACGCAAAGCAGTTTGTGCCGGCTGCCGTCGATAGATGGCAGTCGTTAAGCCAAGTCAGAGGCCTTAGGGCGGCTTGAAAACTTCTGACAGTAAGACCAGCCATAGTCTTACAAACCTCCACTAATCTGAACTAGGCCCCTGTGGTGGAGTGTGGCCTGTGCGTTCCTCGGGGAAGAGGCCCGTGCCCCTCGGCGGCGGGGACATAATGGGTTGATGATGGTGATGAAAAAGAAAAGGTTTCCTCAATGTTTTTTTATTGCTTAGATAATGCCTTGGGCTTTGGCTAGCAGTGGGACACAAACAGGGCGAACTAAAAAATGTAGCAACCCTTACACTCGAAGTTTAACCTTATTAACTAGAAAGGAAGATAAAAACTCGTAACAATCTTACGTGCTACGTGTAAAACGGCGTAGCAGGTCTACGCCGTAGTATCACGCCTCGTAGACTGGCTACGGTACGCTCGCTCCCACCCGGCAAAAATAATATAATTCAAATATGAGCTTTAAATATTGCTCTTTAGATATATATTACATTGGCATCATAAATTAGCTGATAGCTAAATATTGCTGCTTGACAGCTGAGCATAATATAATTCAAATACGGTCTTTAAATATTGCTCATTAGATATATTTATTGCTCATTAGATATATTTTACATTGGCATCATAAATTAGCTGACAGCTAAATAATGCTGCTTAACAGCTGAGTTGTCTGCTAATTTATGATGCCAACGTAGAATATATCTAAAGAGCAATATTTAAAGCCCATATTTGAATTATATTAATTTTGCCGGGTGGGAGCAGAGTCATGTAAGTGGGCTATGACCTTACCCGTGTCCGCTGGTTATTTACATTATTACTCAAACAACAAGAGTATTATTGACTGCCTCGTTGGTTTTGTGGTTAACATGTTTGTTTGTTACTCTTTATTGCACAAACGTAAAAAAAATACATAAAAACTTAAATAACAGTCGATTTCGATGTAGAAAGGCGGACTTATTTCATAAGAAATACAACCAAAATAAATACCCCTTTACACATAGTTACAAAGAGTGAGAAGATTGAAAATTAATTGGTTTATTTTCAGAATACAATGAAAACGTTTCGCAGCGACTGTACAATCTCTCAATCACGTTAATAGTGTTTTTAGGGCTGTTTTCTGATTTTCACTAAGTCTTCACTTATAAGTAACGTTCTATCACGCTCTTTTGTTAGAAATTTGAGGAGACAGCACTACAGAGTTACTTAACGGAATTCTCAATTCAGAAATTGGCCCCTAGTCTCATTGGTTCCCGGCCATGCTGTCTAGTGAAAGGTTTGTGATCCTAAGTTCTTAGTTGTGTATCCTATAAATCTCTGTTAACATGATTGAGATATTATACAGACACTTTTTGCAAAAACAATATGTAAAAAAAAATCTCGCCTTCAGAAGCATTTGGTCGGATATGGCATTTTTATACTTTACAGGAGAGCGGCGCTACAAGTTATTAGAAGCCTACATACGACATTATGCACCTGAATTATCTTAGCAATGGAATAAGATAAAAATATGTGTCTCAGATGATTAGGAGCTCGACAAGCTGAGATTGAAAGTACTAAAAGTCAGTTCCGTTGGAATCGAATATACGACCATATGCATGTGAAGTTTCTTTGTTAGTTTCTTCTCCATGTAATCTATTAATATTGTAAAACTAACAACAACTCTGACGTTCATAAAGTACTATGAATATGACATTTTGGCTGTACTATGAATGAAATATTTGAATTTGAATTTTTGAAAAAATTATGCTTCTGAAGTCGAGTTAGCATGGTGGCACTAGTTAGCCTTCTGGATCCCCTAAGCCAGCGGACCGCCCATCGTCTTCCGTTCCAGTGCGCAGCCCCCACTGCAGTTGCCATCGGAGATAAGTGAGGGAAACAAATCACCCAGTTTCGGGGTTACGCTGCGAACAATGGGGATTTTGCGCCAAACTTAGAGTGACATTGCTTTTGTCCCAAAGACTTCGTAGAAAAATAAAACAATGCTCAATTCGTGCAGTAAGCGACTTCTTTTCAGTGTTTCGAGTTTGAGAATCATCATCTACCCATTACCCATTATGTCCCCACCGAGGGGCACGGGTCTCTACCCTGAGGAAGGTATAGGCCATACTCCACAATGAGGGTCAAGTCCGGATTGGTGGAGGCTTGTTAAACTAGTGGCTGGTCTTACAGTCAGAAGTTTTCAAGCCAACCTGAGGCCTCTGACTTTTCTTAACGACTGCCATCTATCGATGGCAGCCCGCATCAACTGCTGAACGTGCGTTGCGAAGCACGGAACCGCTCGGAAAAATGCCACTAGCGTTAGTCATAGACGATGCTCCATCCATGTACTGAACACAACCTACGTGGCTTAGCCTTCGTGATCGGCTAAGATCACTCAGGCGGCCGGGACTACGAGCGATTCTATTAGAGGGAGTTCGAGAATATTATTTCTTAATTGTGCGCTAAAAGTGTGAACGTCTATTTTATTTTTAATTTATTTAATATTTAGGATAACTAGTGACTAATTAGCTTTACCTTTCACTGATTCTTTTCAGTTATTGTCATAGCTGTTGGTTCAGAAATGAGAAATTTATTTTAACATATAGAATTTACATTCTGTTTGTTGTATGTCAATGTACTTAGAATGTTAGCCGCTGCCTTGGTGCCGAATGTAGTGGAGAAAAAGTCGGCAAAAAATCAAACGCCACTTTGACCATATTTTCTCAAATCATCTTTAATCTAATATAATCATAAGTTGGTATGAATGTCCGTCTACCTAAGCAGCTCAAGACCCAAGAGTGCAATCAACACTTGCAATATGAAAATATTTTTGCTATTTTTACAAAAGTAAGAAAACATCATACCACCATAGAGCTCTAAATAAATAAAATACTTATTATTGGCGAAAGTTGGATGCGGATGGCAAGCCACCGCGGAGAGAGATGGCGTTTGGGGGCAGCCGTCGGCTTATTAATGATGGTGATTATGATTTGTTTATCTGATGACCGCGGTCTTTTTGGAAATCCATGGAGGATGCCTATGTCCAGCAGTGGACTTCTTGTGGCTGAATGATACTGATGATCTGATGACCTCTGTGGCACAGCGGTTAGCGCGTCTTCCTACCATGCGAGAGGTCCCGGGTTCGAAACCTGGCTGAAGATAAAAAACTCCAGGTCTTGGATATTTACATGCGTGACACAAGGTATCCTGGTGTGGGGCCAGAAGCAATGTATGAGCCTGTATGTAAGCGGATCCTTAAAAAATTGTAAAACTCCAATTACTCTAGTAACATAAAAAAATTCTAGTGTTATTCTACAAAATTTTACTTTTTTATTCTAAGTTATGTACATTTGTAAAGTTACATTAGCAATAATACTCGCTAACGTAAAGGAATACATCGTGAGGAAACCCGGGTGTCTGAACTATTCAATACTGATTGAAAATACTGATTGGCGCTTGAAAGCGCCAATCCGCGGTGGGCGCACGTGGTGTTTAAAAGCCTATAAACTCTCTCTCTCTCGCTCTCTCTCTCTTTGAGAGAAGGCCTGTGTTTTATAGCGGGACGTAGGCTGCTTACATTTGTTATTAAATTGTTAACACATTTTCTAATAAGAGTTTCTTGTAGACTCATAAAAATTTTGATAAACTCTTAATAATTTCTTTTTGCTACAAGTTCTCCATTTTATGTGAGAACTTTCCCTTTTTACGGGTCAGCCGGAGGAATTAATATTAAAAATTCAACAAAAAATGGACTGAATAAAACCTTGTAGAGTAAAAAAAACAAACTTTTTATCGCACTCAGGACTGGCCGAGATTGGAAGTACGAGGTTGGCCAAGTACGTGTCATGCCACATACTGTGTAGAGAGCCTTAAAATAATCTCCTTACAGAAATAACAGCCGCATTTACGAAGTTTTCTTTTTATTCGTTGGTAGCGTTAACTAGTAAATCCTTATCATCGTCAACCCATTATGTCTCCACCGAGGGGCTCGGGTCTTTGCCCTGAGGAAGGTATAGGCCATACTCCACCACGGGGGCCAAGTCCAGATTGGTGGAGGCTTGTAAGACTAGTGGCTGGTCTTACTGTCAGAAGTTTTCAAACCACCCTAATGCCTCTGACTTGGCTTAACGACTGCCATCTATCGACGGCAGCCGGCACCAACTGCTTAACGTGCTTTGCAAAGCACGGAACCGCTCGGAAAAATGCCACTAGCGTTAGTCATAGACAGCCACCCACGAACGAGCCCTATGTTGCTTAACCTTCGTGATCGTTTAAGATCACTCAGGCAGCCGGGACTACGGGTAAAATAAATATAATACATATAAAAAAATACCAATATATCTATGTTTTAGAATGCAGTGTCTAGAAGAGAATAGCTATTTATATATCGCTAATCAATTTTTTTTATTTTACGTTTAAATTTCTGTGATTTTTAGTTTTTCTTTATCCTCCGGTATTTTGTTATAAATTACCTCGCGTAGACATTTTCTTGGCGAAACTTAACCTGCAATATGTTACAAATTTCAACTCATCCATGACAAAGCTGTATTGTTACCGCACCACCATCAGTGACCTCTATCCTGGAACTAAAAGTATGAAACTAGAGAACACCAGCTCGCCTTAGATAGGCTATCGTGTTACAAAGCCGACAGGAAGATAAAGAAAACCCGCTTCAGTTTTATCGTAACACTCGGACATTCGGAAAAATACGCATTTACACAGAGTTTCGAATCGCTCGTAGCCTGAGCTGCCTGAGTGATCTTAAACGATCACTAAGGTTAAGCAACATACGGCGCGTTCAGTCCATGGATGGGTCACCGTCTATGACTAACGCTAGTGGCATTTTTCCGAGCGGTTCCGTGCTTCGCAAGGCACGTTAAGCAGTTGGTGCCGGCTGCCGTCGATAGATGGCAGTCGTTAAGCCAAGTCAGAGGCCTCAGGGCGGCTTGAAAACTTCTGACAGTAAGACCAGCCACTAATCTTACAAACCTCCACCAATCCCGACCTGGCCCCCGTGGTGGAGTATGGCCTATACCTTCCTCAGGAAAGAGACCCGTGCCCCTTGGTGGGGACATAATGGGTTGATGATGATGATGACACAGAGTTTACGTCTAACACATTCTGAAATAAAATTCTTTTTAGATGATTCTTTAGTCGACTGTTTCGTCGGTCTAGCTGTCAAGGTGCTACCAATACAGAGGTCGCGGGTTCGATTAACACTGGGGCCCGTCGTACATTTGTACAAATAGCCTTTCAAAAATCTTTCTTCATGTTTGTAATGTCCTTGTCTAGTTTTTATAACAACAGGGTGTCGTAGCTTGGGACCAGTTCAAGTGATTGTGTTGTGTGGATGTTTTTATTCTTACAATTTACTTAAGTTTTTCGCAAACGTCTGTGACTAACTCTAGTGGCATTTTTCCGAGCGGTTCACTGCTTCGAAAGGCACGTTAAGCAGTTCGTGCTGGCTGCCGTCGATATTATGGCAGTTGTTAAGCCAACTCAGAGGCCTTAGGGCGGTTTGAAAACTTCTGACAGTGTTACAAGCCTCCACCAATCCGAACTAGGCCCCCGTTGCGGAGTATGGCCTATACCTTCCTCATGGAAGAGACCCGTGCCCTCCCCATTATGTCCCCCCATGTCCCCATGTGGGGACATAATGGGTTGATGATGATGTTGATTCTAAATTTAAATGACCACTACGATTCAACTTCACCGGCCGAGCGTTCAGTTTCCTTCAGAAAAAGTGCATTCATAAAAGTTTCGCTCCAAGAAATTCAGTAAAAGTCAATAGGTACTTAAGGTGCACCTACTTAGCAGTTTCATAACGTTATTAAATGTTACATTTTAATACACATTCTTTACATGAAGCCAAATGTTACATAGTGTTCAAAACTGTTATCATGCTATACTATGTTTTTTAACATTGCTATGTTGTTGTTGTTACACTAACCTCCGGATTCTCGTACGGTAACAATCTGTTAATCTACTGACAACTGCTGTCAGACGTTTTTTTCGTCTGCACTTTGTGTTAACCTACTGACAGCTGATTAACAGTTAGTGTACGATACCCGACCACCGCTGGGGTAAACGTGTTCTTGAGTGGAGACCGCGACTCGGCAAATGTAGTGTAGGACGCCCTCTAACCAGGTGGGATGACGATCTGCGAAGGACTGCAGGCAGATGCTGGATGAGGCAAGCTGAAGACAGGGCGCTCATTAGGCGGAGGGTTATGTCCAGCAGTGGACTAATATAGCCTGATGATGATGATGATGATGTACGATAAACCGGGGCGGCGAAGTTGCACAATTAAAATATTAACAAAATAAAACTTAAAAAGCAGCTGTACATGACACCAATGCAACATTGGTGACATTGACATGCACACCTCCAGAACTAAAGTGATCTAACTCAAAATTTGCAACTTTTGGAAATAAAGAAAATGTATTCGGCGCTCTGAGCGAGTTGCTCAAGAAAAAACAGACCCAAATATTTCTCCATCTCTCTCTGACCAAATAAAGTCGGTATGAAAGCGTGAAAGCGTATACCTTTTTGAGTCATTCTGAGTACTAAACTCATTTTACCCAAATTTTGAGTTAGGTCACTTTAGTTCTGGAGAAGCTGTGTTCTTCGCAACGCCATTATACAGAAAAAAACATTTTTACGTTGAAAATACACGATAATACGAATTTTAGGCCTGTAAATTGTCTACTCGGATTAACTAATTTTTCACACTCTTCAATATGTTGTTCATTTCGTTCGAGTCTATCGTAGACTGGTACGAAATTATCAATATAGACATTGGTATATAATTGCTATGTGGGAGCACCCAAAATACACTCATAAATCCAAAATCACCCTAATCCAAATGGAACCTCTATCCATCTCTAGAACCTCTATATCTTGCATCCGCAGACAGGCCAAAAGAAACCCTGGCAAGACGCGACCCATGCATTATGGCGAGCATTTCTCACACACGGGTAATTTATGAGCCACGAAAACCCATCTTTATCGCCGTCGAATGAGGTATTACCGACTCTACCGACTGAAAAACAGCGTCGGGTTTCGATGGGCTCCGTTTATTTTACAAAGCGATAAAGACGAAAAGGCGCCTTTAAAACACGTACACAGACGGTCGTATTTATAAAAAAAAGTGAAGTGATGTCTCTCAGGGGTAAAACTCGATTTAACCTTAGTGAGCGTTGTACCTTGGTTTGTAAAAAAATTGATCTGAAACATTTTTAATTAATTTTTTTTTTAATGTCATGTTACACCGTGTTACACATTTCATTCATTCTTGTGTAGTCTGTGGTTGTGTCAGAAATAATTTATTGTTGTAAATTCCTAAAACAGAATTGACTAGATGTTCTTCTTCGAGGTTCTTTTAAACTGAAAATGAAATGAAAATGAAAATGAATTTATTTAGTAACCAAAATTAAATTTGCCACGGACAGAAAATAAATTATAGGTATTACTATACAATACAACACAATCGACAGCGACTCGATCCTCAATATTATGTACCTTACACTATTAATTAATTAACTCGAAATTAAATTGAAAAAACTTAAAACATAATGGAAAATCGAGAATATTCTCCCTTGGGCCGGGTTTACATTTGCTTTAGAATAAAATTGAGACGGCAAAAATGTATGCATATTCTTAGCTTTTATTATAAAGCACCATATATTACAAAAGTAGGTACTTTAAGAAAATCCTAAATAAATAGGTATCATCATCAACCCATTATGTCCCCAGCGAGGGGCACGGGTCTCTTCACTGAGGAAGGTATAGGCCATACTCCACCACGGGGGCCAAGTCCGGATTGGTGGAGATAGATGGATAAATAGGTATACAACCAATCATTGATTTATTATTTGCTTATGTAGGTACTTATAAAAGAAATTGACGTCTATATTCTAATCTAGTTCTATGAAAACCATGCTAAAAAGCATGAAAATAAAGCAAATGTAAACCAGGTCTAAGACGAAGAAGTAGCAATTTTTGGCTGCACTAATTGCCTCATCTCAAGACTGATAGACACAGCGTGTGTGTTTGACATTCATTCAATCGCGTAGATAATGCACACCTCAGATTAAAGGCATTGCTCAAAAGAGTAGGCTTAAGGGACATAACTAATAACAATAAAATTTAATATTTACAAATACGGTACACCATTACCTACTCTGAAACACGAAATCAAACATTTCTTTTAACGTGAATATTCTTCATTCCGTTTGATTTCTTACACATTATTTATTACTCTTAAACCATTAATAAATACTGTTCACTGACGACTTGTACAATAAAATTATACTTAAGTATAGTTCAGATTTTTTCCAGTAAATGTATTTTATTTCTCTTTTTGCGTAACATAGATCCTGCCAATTTGCGCGTATTGAGTAAACGAAAACAAAAAAACTGAATCCGCGTTTGTTTAGACATCTTAGTTAACGTTTAATAAGGGTGCCTGCCTATTAAGACGGTTACAGACCAAGCGAACGTAAGCGTCAGGACCCCTGGACCAAATGCGATATTTGATGTTTGAAAAACATTACATTTTAGTACCTATTTGGTACTATTTAGTACCTCAATTGAAATATTTAGTACCTCGATAAATAGCGAAAAAACGTGTAAAGAAAGTGGCCAGACATTCTGACGTCAGGATGTCTGGACCACATTTGTTTAACGTAGTTCCAAACAATATAGCTAATTTATCTCTTTGGATATATTTAGTACCTATTTAGTACCTCAACATATATTTTTTTCGGATTTTTTTGGTGTAACTCAAAAAAGTTACGCGTAAAAGAAATTTTGCAAGGTACAGTAGTAGGTAGGTAGGTGGTGGTAGGACAGTCTCCTTAATGAATGTTATTAATTCTATGTCATCTACTACTAAGAACTACGAGTACACTAATACTAAGTAGATACATAGATTGATACTATACGAGTAGGAACTGTGAATCTATCGATATCGGGTTGAGTCGATAAAATGGCAAATAGTGAAAATCTTTACCTCGTGTCGTTTGCCTTACATTATTTAACTACTAGACGCAAACTCGACTTTGCTCGGGTAAAATGTAGAAGCATAATATTCCACATTTTTTTTTGTAAAGTCTAGTTTTTTTTTATAAACATTCTCATATGAAATTATTTACAGTTTTCAGTAATGTATCGATCACAAATTTTTATTTAACAATTTTTTTGGTATTTTATTACTTTTTCATGTTCATGGATGTCCGAAGTAATTAAAAACCTCAAAAAAGCTGCACGAGAAGATGTAGGTCTAGCGTCCCATAAGTACCGTTTGGAAGCCTTTACTTGGAGAAGCGTAGTAGTGATTAAAATCTTCAGCGCGTTGAAAGATTCATGATTTGTAGTTAAACTCCAGCCAAGGATTTGCTATCCTTTTGCTACACTTTTTTATGTCCTTGTTTAGCAACGTATGATGTTGTTGGTCGTACTCTCTGCAAGTTTTTTGTGATGGACATTCTGCATTCGTAAGGTATTTAGAGGGAGGAGGAGGGGGTTGAGCCGAATCTGACTAAATCTCAAATGGGGAGGGGGGCGTCTTGACAAATATCATGTAATTTCTTTTTAGCAGAAAATTATGTAAAACTGCGTGAAAATTAAGGATTTTTTATTTATTTAAGATTACAGCAATATTCACAAATTAATACTAGTCCTTGCTAGTCTTAAATAAAAGTAATTAAACAAATTGGTTTATCTTTTTTAATAAATCCAATAGAGTCTGGCAAATGAAAATGGAACTTGAAAAAGGCGGCAAATTAAAAAAAAAAAAAATTCATGTGGTATCACGTAATGTAGTTGAAAAAAAAAACATTTCGATACCTACTTGAATTTTTTCATTAATTAAATGCCGTTTCCCTGGGTGTCAGGATTTTATGTAAGTAGCTAGTTATTTATTATTACTTAAAAAAAAATTATGTTGAAAAATAAAGTGAAGTGTTTTATTTAATTTTCGCAAAAATCTTTTTTGCGAAAATGAAATTGAAATGCTCAATAAAACAACATGATTGTGATCTTATTACTACCTAAATTTTTATAAAACTTTATCATTTGGTGTAGGAAATAGTAGTCTAGTATCAGTTATTTTCGAGATACATGATTTTTTAGTTTGACAGCTGTTATCCGAAATGAAGATCTTGACGAGCTTTATCATTTCTTTCTAGGACCTAGTAGTCTAGTATCAGTTGTTTTCGAGATACATGATTTTTTTAGTTTGAAAGCTGTCATCCAAAATGAAGATCTTGATGAGCTTTATCATTTCTTTCTAGGTACTAGGATTGCGATGACGCCTGATGAAGCAAAAAGGTCAACCACATGTTGAATCATCATGAATATCGTACCATTTATTATGGTACGATATTCATATGTATTTTTTTTTATGTATTTCGCCAAAAACGATCAAGATTACAAAGCTATGCTTTCACGTTCCTTTGACACATTAGTAATGTTGTCTTATTAAAACTACTGCTGTTTTACTGCTGATGTTATTGTCGATTACCTAGTAAGGATTTTCAATTGTTAAAAATAAAAATAAAAAGAAATTGAAAAATTGTACCGTTGAGTTTTAGGTTGTATCCAAATGAAATAGAGATTTTTTGTGAAACGCAAGAAAAGCGTTTGCTGCGTGCCTATTGTATACCTCTACTTTTATATACATGTAATTTGTAGAAAACGCTGTTGGTTGTACATATAATTACCATTAATACTATTTAATTGTATAACTGTTAATATAACTGTGAATAAAATGAAATAATAAAAAAAATAAAAAAAACTTTTAAGAAAATTCCAGGACATGCTTTCGGTAGCCACACTCTACTTTTATATCCAAAGTACAAGTTTTGAAAAATCTCAGGTGAGATTGGGGTAGTCCTCAGGAAATCCTCAAAAATGCCTCCCGTAATTAATGGACGCCCCCTAAGGCCAACGAGACGGGGTAATAAATGTAAACAAATGGACATCTATGATTGAATGTCAACATTTGCCATTTATTGACTCAACCCGATATCGATAGTTTCACGGTTCCTATAAGTATCAATCTATCTGTCTACTTAGTATTTAGTGTTGTTAGTAGTACTATGGCATAGAATTGATAAAATTCATTAAGGAGACTGTCCTACCACCACCTACCTACCTACTACTGTACCTCGCAAAATTTCTTTTACGCGGAACTTTTTTGTGTTACACCAAAAAAATCAGAAAAAAATATATGTTGAGGTACTAAATAGGTACTAAATATATCCAAAGAGATAAATTAGCTATATTGTTTGGAACTACGTTAAACAAATGTGGTCCAGACATCCTGACGTCAGAATGTCTGGCCACTTTCTTTACACGTTTTTTTATCGAGGTACTAAATATTTCCATTGAGGTACTAAATAGTACCAAATAGGTACTAAAATGTAATGTTTTTCAAACATCAAATATCGCATTTGGTCCAGGGGTCCTGACGCTTACAAGCGAAAGAATTCAAACGAATGAAAGTAAATCGAGTATCAAATCAATCGAGTCAAATCAATAAAAGAAATAAATATATATATCAAAAAAAAATTTAATCAATAAAAGTCGAATTTGAACCTTATGTCGAAAGCAACCATGGACCTTTATCGTGCCACCCCCCGGTTTTCCAAACACTAATAATATTATAATTTAATCTGCTGTCAGCTGCTGTCAATTACGGAAAATATTTTAAAATCAATTTGATAATTTTTTGGCAGCTAATTTACGTGTCAAATAAATCTACTGACGTAACAAAAACATGTAAATTATTTTAGTAACTGCCGTAACGAAAGCAAGTTGTTAAAAGTACATTAAGAGACTATTAGCGCTCGTGGAACTAAGGGTTACTACAACGGAGGTCAGAAAAGGTATACACATTACCTCGACGACCTCTGTGGCGCAGCGTTTAGTGCATCTGCCTACCATGCGAGAGGTTCCGGGTTCTAATCCCCGCTGGGGACAAACAAAAAGAAACCCAGGTCTTGGATGTTGACATGTTTGTGACGTCGCTGTTTCCCACAACACAGCGTATCCTAGTGTGAGGCCAAAAGCAATGCAAGAATCGCCTCAGTTCGCTCTGGATTCAATTTCACAACCTCGACGGAAAAAAATTGTTTGGACCACCCTGTATAACTACTGTACCTACTAACTTTAGT
Organism: Yponomeuta plumbellus; assembly: GCA_947310845.1. Taxonomy (NCBI): domain Eukaryota; kingdom Metazoa; phylum Arthropoda; class Insecta; order Lepidoptera; family Yponomeutidae; genus Yponomeuta; species Yponomeuta plumbellus. The sequence goes on from OX371203.1 coordinate 5,011,455, forward strand.
TTTTTATTATCTTTAAACCATCCTAGAATTCTTTTTGTATCTACAATTAAGGGTTTTGACCCTCGCATTATGCTCGTGAACGGGTGTAGTTCGTGTGTCTGGCCGCAGCATTGATGTCTCCTACTTTTGCAGGAAAAGTAGGTAATGTTTTGACTTTTACATTTGTGGCATCATGGAACCTTATCATATACTTAGGCTTTGATGTATTAAGCTTCAAATTATGATGGAAAAGTGGTTCAGTGAGGAGTTTTTTTTCTCTGTGCAATTTTCTCTACTACAAATGCGGCTAACACAATACATTGACATTCAGCAAACAGAATATAAATTCTTTACGTTGATTAGATAAGATAAGAATATTCCTTATGGCAAACAAGAAACAAGGGATAGAAATAAAAGTAAAAGAATGAAATAAATAAAAAAAAACATATACATTTTTCTACTCTTATCTCTTTAACATCAATACTAGCCCATCGCTGGATACGGGCCTTTTCCCCAAATGCTAGCTCTAAACCTTCTTTGCTATACGCATCCAACACGGACGTTCCGTCAACTCAACTATATCGTCCGACCATCCGGCTGCTGGTATGCTCACAATTATGATGGCAAGATAAAACACAATAAAATAAGGGTCTTCCTGTTTTCGGCATACAAAATTAAATGTTGTGCTTCACTTATTTGAAAAAACAACTGTAAATAACCGATATATAGGTAAGTGAAATAAATATGTTTTTTTTTACGCAGCCTCTTTTGTGTCCCACTGCAGGCCACAGGCCTCCCCTCTTGCTTTCCATCTCTCCTGTCTGCAGCCACCTCGCACCATGCCGGTAAGAATGCATTTAGGTCGTCCGGCCATATCTATCTTCTATCTATCTATCTTCTATCTATCTATCTATCTATATATATAAAATTCAAAGTCCTGACTGACTGACTCACTCATCAACGCCCAGCCCAAGCCGTTTGACCTAGGAAGCTGAAAATTTGCACAGAGGATCTGTATATAATGTAGGCAAGGAATAAGAACGGATTTTTTGAAATTCAACCCCTAAGGGGGCGAAAAAGGTTGCCAAAATTTGTATGGGAGGTATAAAAATGTTGTCTGATTTTCTTGAAACTTGAAATATATACTCTTCAACACAATTAATTCAAAACGTGTTTCGCCGTTTTTTCTAAATTTAACCCTTAAGGGAGTGAACGGGGTTGCAAAATTTTGAACTAAAGTCCACGCGGACGGAGTCGCGGGCGAAAGCTAGTCTATCTATATAAATAAAATTCAAAGTCCTGATTGACTGATTCATTCACTCATCAACGCCCAGCCCAAGCCGTTGGACCTAAGAAGCTGAAATTTTGCACATAGGGTCTATATATAATGTAGGCAAGGAATAAGACGGGACTTTTTGAAATTAAACCCCGAAGGGGGTGAAAAGGGTTGCCAAAATTTGTATGGGAGGTATAAAAAATGTAGTCTAATTTTCTTGAAACTTAAAATAAATACTCTTCAACAGAATTGATTGAACACGTGTTTCGCCGTTTTTTCTAAATTTAACCCTTAAGGGAGTGAACGGGGTTGCAAAATTTTGAACTAAAGTCCACGCGGACGGAGTCGCGGGCGAAAGCTAGTAAATAATAAATATGTTATAGAGTGAACTAAGTTACCCCAAATTTAATGCGAGTGAAGCAGCTGGCAAAAGCTACATCTATTTTAATAATGTTAAAATGCGAGCAAGACAGATGTATGACAGAATACCTACAGAATACAAAAATTTTAGCGTTTTTAAAGTTCGAATACATAGAGCTTTTTTCCTTTCTGCAAAGTGTAACTGCTACACTTAACTAAGGACGTCACATTAGTACATGCGGGTACCTATTTAAACGGTAATTAGCCTTAAATAAACGAACCCTTTTTAATTAAGGACGTTTTTTCACCCTAAAAGCTCGCCCGCCTCAATGTTTCTCGTTTTACTTGATTAGTTTTTAATTCGAGGTCTTTGTCTAATTTAACAAAGTAATCAAATGGAAACTGAATAATGTAAGTAATCAAATGGAACCTGAATAATGTAGGCTAATTACCCGACTGCGGCAAAGCATAAAAGCAGGGTGATGTGTTTGGCTTGTATGTGCGTATGTAACAATGTCCGCTTCTCAGAACTCCTTCAGCGATAGAATTAACAAATAATAATATTAATCGATTCGTCGTAGGTACTTAGCAAGTGAAATAGGCTACATGAATTCTGCTTATTTTATTCAGCACAATAAAGTCAACGAAAAGTTCTAAAAAGACAAAATTAAAAACGGATAAAAAAATAATCAACAAACCGACTATCTAATCAACCCGTAAAGAGAGCCCTTTGTTGGGCGTAGGCCTCTTCTCTTTTGCCCGATAAAATTCCATAACAAAAAATATCGCAGACCGAACAATCGCAGTTAGTAAACAAATGGGGGAAAATCCTGTTGTAAACGATTATATTAGATCTTCCCTCTATGTATCTAACCGGCCCGTAAATGGAGCCCACCAAAAATTCTACAGGTTAACGGGGAATGTTATAGTTTGGTTCTAAGTCTGGGTAAAGGCCTTTTTCAGTTTTTATTTTTTTTTTACTTTTGTGTACATATTTTGTTTGTTGCGTACTTATCTACATTATGTTTCTGTGTCTGTCTGATTTTCCTTGTCCTTTGCTTTTATAGTACATATTATACACATTATAATTTTCACGACAGAGCGAAAACTTTGTGTTCCGCACTTTGTCCAAAATATTCCTGAATATTGACAATAGCTACACTGATACTCCACTTTAATGATATTTGAGGTCAGTGAATAAATAATATTCACTGATTCCATATATTTTTGTGAATAAATGTTCAGACGTTCAACCTTCAATTCAACCTTCTAACGTTCGTTACACACTTGAATGAAGTTACTTTTAATAGTTTTCAATAAAAAGGACCGAGATATTGACGTCTCGGTAAAGAGATTTATCCCTTTTGCAAATCTTCTCGATGTAAATACGATAACTTTTAAAGTAGAAACAATATTTTTTAATGACAAAGCTGCTTGCTGCATGCGCAAATATTTTTCACAGGAAAAAAAACAAAAGACGATCTATATAAAAAAGAATAAGTTTGAAGTAGCAAGGAGGTTGCGTACTTTTTGGCAGGCGTAAACACTCGGTAATCTAAAAAAAAACATAATTTTTACGTTTGCACGGATAAGTAAGTGAAAGTGAAAGTGAAAAACATTTATTTCTATTATAACACTACATATAACACAAATTGACCATACATAACACAAAGATAAAACAATATTTAGAGACAAACAAAACACAAAAATAACATTATGACATAATAAATACGAGTGCTACAACAGAAAAAGGCTGCAGCTCAGCATAAAGCTAGTCAAAGGTGACTAGCGCTGGTTTTCTGCTGCACCTGATTCGCTGAAGTATGAAAAAATGTTCATACTTCACTACACAATACACATATTTGACAACAAAGAGAAAATAATAATTAATTTGAAAATGCGCTTACGAAACATAGAAACATAGAAACATAGACACATAGAAACAAAGAACAAAGAACAAAGAAACATAGAAAAATAGAAATATAGAAGCATATGAACATAGGAACGTAGATATTATAAAACACCAACATAAAATTTTTTTAGTGGATTGAAAGTAGTCTTTTTAATTTTGTTTATTTAAGGAGTACTTGTATTGAGTGGCGGTATCACTAGAAATTGACAGCTCGTAGAATCGCAGTAGATGACGTACTTTGGGGCTTTGTAGGCTCTGATTTCTTACATCCGACGCGGTTCAAGAATTATGTGCTAAGCACACTCTGTGCAAAAAAGTCGTCTGATGTTAAACAGTACATTAATTTTAAATGTATTATGTTAGTATTATGTTATTTTGTTCTGTTTGATTCCCAAATAAAGAATAATAATTATAAGGAGAAATTATGTCTAGTGTTCAACACATCTATGAGTAATATTTTTTAACTTAGAAAGTTTGTTAATTAAACTAAAACTGTTTTAAAAAAAATTTTCGCCAGTAATCAAAATTCGCCATTAAAACACAACATTTTATTGATTTTTTTTACTACAAAATACAATAATTTATTGCTTATTTTAATATTAACATAAATTATGATCAGTTTCTTTGTTAGCTTCTTCTCCACATGATCTAATATATTAATTGTGAAACTAACAACTTTGATGTTCATAAAGTGAATATTTTGTTTTCGTCATGAATATTTAAATGTTATTATTATTTTATTATTTATTTAAATATTTGAACTTGAATTTTGATATTTTTTCCCCCTTTAAAATTAAGCTCAAATCGAAATGTTCAGCCAAGACTTTCAGCCGAGACTTATTTTTTCGCAAGCAAATGGTGGAAAGGGACTTTAATCTTTTTAGGACAATGCCGTAGACGCGCGGTATCACCTGTAACGCCTTTTATCGAGTGTTACTATATGGGAATAAGTGAATGCTTGATATTTCTTTATATTTCTTTCATAACCTTTTCACCCTCCGCTCTATGTACAAGTCCAAATCAACGCAATATTCCTGTGTCAACTTTGACAACGGTCCATATTCAGACCCGTATGGGAACATTTTGTACTCGACCTAAACGATTCGAAAATATGTGAACGTGATGATTTTACGTTAACTGCAAACAAAAAAAATATTATACAGTTAACAAATTGTCGATTTATTGTTCTAAAGCAACCCATTATGTCCCCCCCGAGGTCTCTTCCCTGAGGAGGGTATAGGCCATACTCCACCACGGGGACCAAGTCCGGATTGGTGGAGGTTGTAGGACTAGCAGCTGGTTTTACGGCTTAACGACTGCCATCTACCGACGGCAGCCGGCACCAACTGCTTAACGTGTCTTGCGAAGCACGGAACCGATCGGAAAAATGCCACTAGCGTTAGTCATAGACGGTCACCCATCCATGCACTGAACGCGCCCTATGTTGCTTAAACTTCGTGATCGTTTAAGCTCACTCAGGCGGCCGGGGCTCTTGTTATGTTTATTATTAATTATCATGTCTACGAGTAGACGTTCTCGTTTTTGAAAGGGATCTATCCAAATTACACTTAGAAATTTCATCAAACGAGATTTCATTAACTAGTTAAGCTTCGCAAAACTGCAATAGCTTTCAAAGCCCCTTGTGAAATGATTAGCTTATTCGACCGAAACCTAAACAGACTCTGAAAGTAACTTCACCATTCTATAACCACAAAGAAAAGTCCTTAGACCCTACTTGAAGCAAAGTAGTAATGTGCCAGGTACAATCGGACACAAAAACATTTCTGATGTTGACTTTCACACAAAACAATCACTTGTCCACGGTCCCAAACTAGGATACCCGATGCTATGACAACTAAAGTCCGTTTTTTAATTCGATGCAAATAAGAAATGACGCGGTGTTACCGCTATAAAATATATAGGTTTACTGGTAGATTTTTTTTTACCGTGAATAGAAGACTCGTGTGACCAAAATCCTTATCGCATCAAAGGCATTAATATTCAATTCCTCATAAGAGCAAAGTCTATAAAAACACACGGTTTTTGCGTACTAGCAACATTCAGACATTGACAGCCTTTGGATTGTATTGAGATGTCGACGAGACAGTTTTATTTTTTTGCATTGAATTAAAAAACAGACTTTAGTCAAGACATCAAAAACCTTGAAATATACCCAGACTTTGGTCATGTGTACAAATATAGTTCGGTGGCTTCCACTGGGAATCGAACCCTTTACCTCTGTTTTGGCATTCAAGCTAGTTAATCGACAGATCAGCGAGACAATTATACACTCTCTGTTCTTACTTTACTAGACTGACGTGCTTTTTTTCCAACTAATCGGTGAACGAAAGATGGTGTTTAATAGGCTATTTGACCGATTTCTGGAAACCATCTCATATTTTTTGTTGGTGTTCATGGAGTCCTCAGAAAGTGCTAATTTTAAATTCTTTCGTGTATTTCTCCTAAAAAAGGCAAACGGAAAAAGGAAAATTTACTTTTGAAATAAGCCGCCAATAAGGTATCCTGGGCAACATGGCTTCGCACAGGAATTATGACGTCACTTGCCAGTAAACCAACCAATGAACGTAAGAAAGAATGAATGACAGACGCCATTGTTACTTGCATGTGACGTCATCATATAATCAGCCAATCCCAGCCGTTTTCAATACAATGGCTGCAGATAAATAATTATCAAATTTATATTGTGTTTTTTTCAAAAACTGTTTTTTTAGTTAAAATGCGTTATTATTAAATTATTTATGCGAATACGTAAATAATACCTACTTTTTTTTCACACTTTCAAATAGCCTATTGTACTTGAGTTGATCCAGCGAAGGGTACCTTTCAAGGCAAAGAAAATAACCTTTATGTAAAACTAAACATGAAATGTAAAATGCTTTTCTCTTCGTGCCGGGAAAGCGTATTTTTGAGATATTTATCGCAAGGAAATGGCACATGCATGCATGAACGTAAACCTTTTCTTGATTTATGGAAATATGCCAATATATCTACAAAAGTCCGAGATGAACTACGCGGAATAGGCTATTTGACTGATTTCTGAAAACTATCTCAGTTTCTTTGTTAGTGCTTTATTTAATTTTTTTCGCGTATTTCTTCTAAAAAAGCAAATAAAATTAACTTTAAAAATAGGCCAAAACGCTATCTTGAGCAATATGGCGTTTTGGCGGCTTATTTGGAGCATCTTGAGCAATACTTGGCCAATTTGAACCTAGTGACGACTTTTCATAGGGCAGTAAATAAAACCAATGAACGTTAGAACGACATGAATGACAGACGTCATTTTTACTGAGCTGTGACGTCATTATACATTCGGCCAATCCAGGCCGTTCTCAATAAAATGGGTACAGATAGAAATTTATCACATTTAATCCTGGTTTGTTTAACATGATCCATTTTTCTTAAATTGAAGAACTCATAATTTAGACGAATATATATAAAACCGGTTTTAGAGTCACGCTGACACTCTGCGCTGACAGGCCAATATGTACTACATACGTCCTAAGGAGCGTTTTAGAAAAACGCCGACCGTTCACCGCTGACCAGCCATATATTTTGTCTATCAGCGCTGAAGGTCAGCGCGTGGTTAGCGTGACTCTAAAAACCAGCCTAAATAATACTTTTTTTCACACTGTCAAATAGCCTATTCTTGTATATAAGGTAATATTTAAAGATTCATGTAATTTTTTTCATCAACGAACGATTCACGGAGGAACTATATCGAGAGAATGTGCACGAGAGGGCCGGTAAGTGACGAACTAGGCAAAGTAGGTTATTAAACTAGTTTATTAAAGACCTTTTAGATATAGCATCAGTTTTGGCTACTTTGTGAACTTGCTGTTTTGTTTCGAATATCATCTTGAAGTGATCACTCAAGATTGAACTATTAAGTAAAAGGTCCCAATACTTTTACCTACATCATTCAAATGTTCACACAACTCTGGAAACATCTCCTCAGATAGATTACATGTCATGTAAGACGTACGAAACTTGGTTAAAACTTCTCCGCTCGATTACAGCGAGAAGGCGCTAAAGCTTTGTAACATCTTAGTGGAAGAATTATGCCTAGGCTTTAGGTTATCCCTAGAACAATCCGTCACGTAGACTAATTTGTTGAAATAAGCTTGAGTGCTCTGCGGGCGAGTTTTTCGCGCGAGTAAGGCAAAATGCCTTAGTAGAACTTAAATTAGGTTTAAGTCTTACTTGACAAAGTTGTATAAGTAGTCCCCAGAGAGATTTTTATTTTGTAATGTCTTTGGTAAGGCTGAGCAATTATATTGGGGGTGATTTCGGAATGCTTAGATTAGATTAGATTAGATTAGAACTCTTTATTGTACACACCAGAAAAACAAACAAATACATTATAAGACTTATATAACTAAGCCTATTCGGTTTGAGTTAACTATTTTGGAACGCGATAAAGTAAAATATTCTTTGTGTTTTTAAGGAAAGCGTTTGATTTTTTATTTTTTTTTATTTTTAAAGAAGATTCATTAAACCGTGATTAAAAATGAGGTCCTTTAGAATTATGTGTGGTGTTACTTTGAATGACAGAATACGGAATAGTTTAACTAGAGAACGTTGTGGATCTAAACTGGATGTAGTAACTAGAATTGGAAGAAACGTTCTGTTGGTTTGGACATGTTGAGTGTATGGCATGCTAATGTATGTGCCTGTATGTAAATGTAATGTTATTACGTTATGGAGAATGAAAGATTGATAAAACAAATATATCGAGCGAATGCGAGTGGAAGGGCCGGTGAGGATAAAATGATGTTAATGATGTTACGCTAGGGGTCTCACCTCTGACACTTGGTGCAGGTAGCGGTTCTGCTTCATATGGGAAACATCACTCTGTATTATTAAGAAAATAAAATAATATTGAATTGAAGAATTAGAGTACATTAATTTAAATAAATTTAATAAAATATTTGACTTTAAGTAAATTAATTAAATGTATAAAACAATATGAATTTCAATTAAATCAATTAAATGTGTAATCTCCTTTTTATGTACAATGAAGTGTTCTCTATCTATCTACATAGATAATGACATAATTTTAATTATTAAATAGAATTGAATTGGAATTGAACAGGTATTTAATTGGATGGAATTAATTTAAAATATTTGTAACTGAATTTAATTTAATTTAATTATCTATGTTTAATTTAATTGAATACGCATGAATTGAATTTTACCGTTAATTTGCTGACATGATGTGCACTTACATACAATACAAATACTAAGTAATAACATAACATAACATTTACATACAGGCACATACATTGCTTCTGGCCCCACGCTAGGATATCCTGTGTCGTGGGAACCAGAAACAGCGACGTCACAAACATGTAAACATACAAGACCTAGAGTAATACACATGTTCCGTTCACATCCTCCTGGCTGTAGCTGAAAATCAGCGATCTGTTCTACCGAGCAGATAATGACGCTGAGATACGGCCATAACCACACACACGCCATACTTTGGTGTCCTCAACTTTGTTGTGCATGCCGAACTCCTACTCTATGTGTTTTCGTACTTGTATTATTTGATTTTATGTTTCAGAATTGTGTGTGTGTGTAAGAAGTTCAAATAAATTGTTTATCTATCTATCTACGCCAGACCAGAAACGGTCACTTTTCACGTTCCTGACAGATCACTTTCACTTCATCGACATTCATTACGTCACACTGACAGGGCTAGTTTACGAAATTGCTTAGATATCGAATAGTGTGCAGTAAGTACGGAGTTTTCACAGTACAAATATTCTGTGAAAAAATTCAAAACTTCATGGACGCAATTTCAATGACAGCTGTCGCGGAGCCCAAGCTATGTTTTGCAGACTATAGTTGCATATACGAACTTTTATTTTATTTCTACTTTTTATTTTGCACTTTGCTAATTGGTCGAAGAGTAAGTAATATAAAAATGTATTCTTAGTATAAATATTATGTAGATATCTATAACTAATTTGACTAAACCTTTTTGGCATGCGAAATCTTGTTATTACCAAGTTTAAAGTCATTGTTAAAAAATACTGACCTTGAACTGCTTAAGTGGAAAATGGCTGCGATTTCACATTTATCCACCGAGTAAAATCATAAATCCGGTGTATTGGCACAAATCTCCGACAGCTTCGCACTGCATTCCGAAACGTAGATAGTAAACAAACGCCTGGAAACTAACTGACATGCTATTGTCGAATTATGTAAGTTCTGGAACTCCTTGTAATCTATCTCTTGACCACCGAATATAGATTAGATTGAAATTAAAATCGAGACCATGTAGTTGTTATACTTTATTGCAGAATAAAAAAAAACTTTAAGGCATGGTAATTTAAAAAAAAAATTATCAAACAACGAGGATAATTAGGTATGCTATCTATCGAAAGTAGCTTGGTTTGGCCGAATCTATGATTACGTCACAGCTCAGTAAATATGGCGTCTGTCAGTCATGTCGTTCTTACGTTCATAGGTTTGTGCTGGGTTTGTGCCGTCATGATTCATGTGCAACGCCATATTGCCCAACATGGCGTTTTGTTTTGGCGGCTTATTTTAAAAGTAAATTTTTGTTTTTTTTTAGAAGAAATACACGAAAGAATCGAGTTACCACTTTCTGAGCACTCAATGAACACTAACAAAAATCTGAGATGGTTTTCAGAAACCTGTCAAATAGCCTATTTCGCGGTCTGGACGCTCACGTCGATTATTATCGTCTTGTATGGGTCTAATTTTTAAATGATTTAAAAAAAATGCCTACTTAATTAACATCAAAGTGGCTTGTTTAAAAATGACTGGATTATATGGAAAATGGAAAAGAAGCCCACTTGCCGTCATGCATTTGTCAAACGTCATGTGGTATCTATCTAATCTCTTTAAACGAGCAATTCTTGTATACATATTTATATATCCTCGTGAGGCCCAATGTCTTCAAGTGATCACAAAATCAATTGTTCTTTTCAAGGTCGGGCCTTACGAGGATATAGTCAGAATCTCGGAAACGGCTCCAACGATTTTCACGAAATTTTGTAGGCAGATGCTTTCGGGGACATTTAATTGATCTAACTAGGTCGCATTTTTAGAAAACGTTGTTTTATCCGTGTTTTAAGGCAATTGAAATTTGCTATGATAACATACAGAGGTAAATTTCGCATCCATGCAAGGTTGGGATAGTTCTGACGGGAAAACGGGCGACCGTTTCGGGCCGATTTCAAGAGACCCGGTTCGAGTCATGATGTTTTTTTCCAAGTTCTTTATTTGTTGAAAATGGATTTTTTTTATTTTATATTACATATTTTATATTACAAAAAAAGTACCGAGCAAAGCCGAGGTACTGAAAGTTAATCCACATTATAATCATAAATCAGAAATCAATCAGAATCGCTCGTAGCCGCGGCTACCTGAGTGATCTTAAACGATTATGAAGGTTAAGCAACATTGGGCGCGTTCAGTGCATGGATGGGCGACCGTCTATGATGAACGCTAGAAGTTTTTTTTCTCGAGCGGTTCCGTGCTTCGCAAGGCATGTTAAGCAGCTCGATAGATGGCAGTCGTTAAGCTAAGTCAGAGGCCTTGGGCGGGTTGAAAACTTCGATTCTGGCCCCTCGGTGGGGACATAATGGGTTGATGATGATGATGATGGTAATCACGAAACTGTCAGGTATGGAAATAATTCTGTAACGCTATAGATTTCACTGAATTCATGTATGTCTTAGTCCACTTATTTCATCTTCATCACAAATTATACTAACCCTACAGAGTGGGACAGAGACAGATACGACGTCAGCATTAACTGACAAACTTTTTAAATTAACTCAAATCAGTGGAAGAAATCACAAACGGCTTGTAGAATCAGATACTGTTCCTCTCAAGCCAATTTGCACCTAATGACTAGAGCATTAAGATAGAATTTATGTTGCGACGGTTATTGGCGAAGTTTTTATAGAAGTCTAGGACTAATAGGGAGGATATTGGAGCTAGGAACCTAGTTGACGGTATTCACGGTAATCTTAGAAAGGATTAAAGTTTCTCGGGCAATGTTTCATGAATTGGCTTCTCCCTTTTGAGCTCCAGACTTCGTTTTACTCTCAAGAGAGAAAATTATTGTACTGACTTTTTACTTGTGCTTAGCTTGTATTTATGCATCTAAAGAAGCAAATATTGGGTTTTCCAATAAGAGGTGTTATTTTGATATTCAAGGAAAAATGCCACTTTTTAATATAAATGAACGGATGTTTATTTCATTATGAAGAGGAAGGTATGCCGTTAATAGTGGAAAATAACATCAGGCAAATGACCACTGTTACCGCCATAATGCGTATTCAGAGATTTGAAGGCATTTTCTAGTTCATTTAGTTGTCCTTTTCTTTCACATGGTATTAGACGCTAATTGAGCGATTTCCAATCTCCTTCACCCCCACATTACTCCTGAGTCCTTCCACAATGCACCTACGCAACGTGTCATCGGTGCCCTTCAAAACAGTCGCAAATTTGATGTACTGCTGTACGCCCCGTTGTGAAATACTTTCCACCGGTGATATCCGCGAGTGCGTGAAAAATATATTATAAAAACTATTAAAAATTACTAGTGTCGTGAACTTTTAGACAACTATTGAATTGTGCATTTTTGGAGCGATTGGGTGATCGATCCGCGCAGCCAAGGGCCGAAGACTGAAGAGAAGAGGAAGAGGAGTTACCGGATTTCTGAAGGTGCGTGGATTTCCTTTGCCCATCCTATAATTGCTCTAATTGCATCGATATACCATAATCGGCGTTCCTAGCGAATTAAATAAAAAATACAGTCCACTTAAATTCATACCGCATAAAAAAGCCTTCGGGCGCATAACGCTAACCGCCAGTGGTCAGGTAACCATTTGATAATATTTTGGCCACACCAACCACGATGACCACGCTTACATGACCATATCCGTTTCATAATAAATTTTCATAACGAATAAAAATTTTCCATAACCAAATCGCAAAGTGGCTGCCCTATGTCCTCGATAGCCTCACGAATTCCATCTTTGAGGTCTTGAATCGACGCTGGGCTGTTAGAGTAGACCTTTTCTTTCACGTGGCCCCAAAGAAAAAAGTCGCAAGGTGATGTTATTTTCCTCATACCTTCCTCCTCATCTATCTATCTATCTTCTATCTATCTATCCATATATATAAAATTCAAAGTCCTGACTGACTGACTCACTCATCAACGCCCAGCCCAAGCCGTTTGACCTAGGAAGCTGAAATTTTGCACAGAGGATCTGTATACAATGTAGGCAAGGAATAAGAACGGATTTTTTGAAATTCAACCCCTAAGGGGGCGAAAACGGTTGCCAAAATTTGTATGGGAGGTATAAATAATGTGGTCTGATTTTCCTGAAACTTAAAATAAATACTCTTCAACACAATTGATTGAACACGTTTCTCCGTTTTTCTAAATTTAACCCTTAACGGGACTTACGGGAGTGAACGGGGTTGCAAAATTTTGAACTAAATTCCACGCAGGCGGAGTCGCGGGCGAAAGCTAGTAACGAATAAACATCCGATCATTTTATATTAAAAAATCTCATTATTCTTTGAATATCAAAATAACACCTCTTATTGGAAAACCCTTTATATCAAGCGATAGTGAGTGGAAGGGGCGCGCCAAGCGTACATACTTCGACCAAATACGAGATGTATTAGCAAGGACAAAATAAAAAGTATCCGAAACCGGCGTGCGTGGTTGCAACGACTAATCAATGTCGATGAAGTGAAAGTGATTTGTCAGGATCGTGACAGGTGGCAGTCCCTGGTCTCTGCCTAACCCTTTGGGATATAAGCGTGTATACTTATCTTATCTTGTGAACTTTTAGTAGCATAACCACTGGATACGGAGAAGGAAATCGTGTGGAACCCAGAATAACTAAAGTTTTAATATGTCGAAGCGCCTAAAAATAACGTAGATTGTTGGAATAATGATCATGTGATAATGAGTCCGACCATGATAATGAGTCCGGTATTCGGGGGCACGGGTCTCTTCCCGGAGGAAGATATAGGCCATACTCCACCACGGGAGCCTAGTCCGGATTGGTTGAGGCTTGTAAGACTATTAGGTCGGAAGCTTTCAAGTCGACTTAAGGCCTTTGACTTGGCTTAACGACTGCCATCTACCGACGGCCGCCGGTATCAACTGCTTAACGTGCCTTGCGAAGCACGGAACCGCTCGGAAAACTGTCACTAGCGTTAGTCATAGAACATGGTGCATGGATGGGTGACCATCCATGCACCGAACGCGCCCTATGTTGCTTAACCTTCGTGATCGTTTAAGATCACTCAGGCAGCCGGCACCAACTGCTTTGCGTGCCTTGCGAAGCACGGAATCGCTCGGAAAAATGCCACTAGCGTTAGTCATAGACGGTGACCCATCCATGCACCGAACGCGCCCTATGTTGCTTAACCTTCGTGATCGTTTAAGATCACTCAGGCAGCCGGGGCTACGAGCGATTCTTTATGCGCCATTTAAATAAAACCGGACGTTTTGTTAATATTCACGCCTAAACGAGAATGAAAGGGTCCGTGTAATGATCATCCAAGCGTCTGTAAATATGCAACATTATTTAAATGATCGGATTATCCGCGTTCCACAAGGCTTATCCGTTCTCGCGCGTTAGCTGGTAGAATTTACATAATTAGCACCGTTTTTCTCGGTTTCCCTATTTCACTTTTTACTAGAGATCCTGCTTAATGCCCGAATTACACGAGGCTAGTTTTTTTAAGCTAGGATAGTAAGCTAGTACTGTCCTGGCTTGCTGACCTGGCTTGAAACATGCTAGTTCTGTTGATGAAAGGAAGCTAATTTTGTCTACACTGCCCTCGTAAGGAAGAACGCAGTAATCGTAAAAACGCAGTTTTGAGTAAATAGCGAAAAACATCTAACAAACATAATTATCTTTTCATGACATAACTGCATCTTTTCTTACTGAAATTTCAGGCTACAGCCACCATTATTATTTCACCTGTAGATGTACCACCAGGGAGCTCAATTTTGCATCCCAAGTAAAAACGCAGTAATGGTTATTACTGCGTTCTTCCTTACGAGGGCAGTACACGAGGCCAGAAGTACTAGCTTGCTAGCTTACTGACACTAGCTTGCTATCCTAGCTTGAAAAACTAGCCTCGTGTAACTCGGGCACAAGGGAGCTGTAATAAACGTTATCACTTTTGAGATTTAGGTAATTCTAATATTTTGAGTTCAATTGAATTTTATTATTCTTTAAGCACGTTTGCGGCAATAATTCATTCATTCATTAATCATCATCAACCCATTATGTCCCCACCGAGTTGCACAGGTCTCTTCACTGAGGAAGGTATAGGCCATACTCCACTACTGGCTCTACTAGTGGCTGCTCTTACTGTCAGAAGTTTTCAAGCCGCCCTAAGGCCTCTGACTTGGCTTAATGACTGCCATCTATCGACGGCAGCCGGCACCAACTGCTTAACGTGCCTTGTGAAGCAGGGAGCCGCTCGGAAAAATGTCACATAGAACGGTCACCCATCAATGCACTGAACGCGCCCTATGCTGCTTAACCATCAAGATCGTTTTTAAGATCACTCAGGCGGCAGAAGCTACGAGCGATTCATTCATTCATCCAACGTGATTATCGAATCGGAATTTCCACTCGAGAATCTTTAGACTCCATCGGTTCTTTGCAGTTTAAAGTAGCCTGCTGCCATTTTCACCTCCAAGTAAAGACAATATTATACTCTCAAATATTTAGAACTCTAACTGAAATCCTTTGTGAGTCTATATACAAGAATTGCTCGTTTAAAGAGATTAGATATATAATCAGAATCTCGGAAACGGCTCCAACGATTTTTACGAAATTTTGTAGGCAGATGCTTTCGGGGCGTTTAATTGATCTAACTAGGTAACATTTTTAGAAAACGTTGTTTTATCCGTGTTTTAAGGCAATTGAAATTTGCTTTAATAACATACAGAGGTAAATTCCGCGTTTACTGGATGTATCAAGATACATTAAGTGAAAAACGTAGTGAATCTGTGACAGTATTATATTATTATGACCCTTGAGACTATGCTAATTCTGAGAAGATTCGTCGAAGAGACTCGTGATGAATGATGCTAATGGTGCGTAGGAAACTGGAGGAATTTGGATAAGTAGGTAAGTCTCAGCACTAATGTCTACGTTTCGGCTCCAAAGTTAGTATTTAATGCTATGTTTTTTATGAAAGTTAAATACAGAGTAATACAATTTTGAAAATCTCAATGTCAGCAACTGAAAATAAAAAAATGTCAAATTTTATTATAACTAATTACTAGCACACACACAATACAAATAAAATAAAATCAGTCAAGCCATTATACTTAAAATTATAATGGCATTAAATTGCTTGAAGGTCTACACATACCAATTCTCAAAAGACTATACAGAATTGATAAAAAAAAACATCATCATCCACCCATTATGTCCCCACCGAGGGGCACGGGTTTCTTCCCTGAGGAAGGTTTAGGCCATATTCCACCACGGGGGCCTAGTCCGGATTAATGGAGGTTTGTAAGACTAGTGGCTGATCTTTCTGTCAGAAGTTTTCAAGCCGCCCTAATCTCTATCGCCCTATCTCCCGTGCTTCGCAAGGCACATTAAGCAGTTGGTGCCGGCTGCCGTCGGTAGATGGCAGTCGTTAAGCCTTAGGGCAGCTAGAAAAACTTCTGGCAGTAAGACCAGCCACTAGTCATACAGCTTTTACCAATCCGGACTTGGCCCCCGTTGTGGAGTAAGGCCTATACCTTCCTCAGGGAAGAGACCCGTGCCCCTCGGTGGAGACATAGTGGGTTAATAAAACAAAAATTACATAGAGGCACATACAGGATACGTTGTGTCGTGGAAACCAGAAACAGCGACATCACAAACATGTAAACTTCCATGACCACTATGGCCAGGGTTTTATTTTTACAATTTACAATGTACTGTACATTTTAGGTATATTGACCGAGACGGGGTAACCCTTCTATTCCATTTTCTTCTTTTCTACGGACGTTATTACCGCACACACTGTTCAAAATGTGCGCCTGAATAACCAGCGCAGTTCAGGTTAACGATTTCAAACATGAATTCGCTACTTTATGTATGTGTACAGTCGAATAAAAAGTTTACTGCCTAATTTAGATGATACCAGTTAAAGCCACTAAGCATGTGGTCTCTGGAAAATAATAACAAATAATAATAATGGTTATAAAAAAATATACCAAACAGCGGCACTGCATAGTTAAAAAAATCCTAACACCGAGTAAAAATTGATAATAAAATAAAATAACATCATAATCTGAATCGCTCGTAGCTTGAGCTGCCTATGTGATCTTAAACGATCACCAAGGTTAAGCAACATACGGCGCGTTCAGTCCATGGACTAACGCTAGTGGCATTTTTCCGAGCGATTCCGTGCTTCGCAAGGCACGTTAAGCAGTTGGTGCCGGCTGCCGTCGATAGATGGCAGTCGTTAAGCCAAGTCAGAGGCGGCTTGAAAACTTCTGACAGTAAGACCAGCCATTAGTCTTACAAGCCTCTACCAATCCGGACTTGGCCCCCGTTGTGGAGTAAGGCCTATAACTTCCTCAGGGAAGAGACCCGTGCCCCTCGGTGGGGACATGATGGGTTGATGATGAATATCATAATCATATTATTGCACCATAATTTATGTTTGCAAACTGTGCTTACATTGTAAGTGTTAACTCTATGTAGGTACACTGTATTCGAAGTGTAGTGCATATTATTTCGTTGTCCGCTGTACTAACATGCACCATTGGAGCGGGCACAATTTCGTCTATTGTACTAACACAAAGCACCGGCGTCGTCAGCTCTCGAGTTCCGGACTCTTTGCCTTTGGAGTAAAATTGTTTCATTAAACCGCTGCGTTGTGACCTTGAAAAAAACAATTAAAAACCAATGTGGTGGTAGCTTAGAGTGCTTGAGCTCCGCGACAGCTGTCATGGACATTTGCGTCCATGAAGTTTTGAATTTTTTCCGAGAATATTTGCACTGTGAAAACTCCGTACTTACTGCTCACTATTCGATGGCAGTAAGTACGGAGCTTTCACAGTGCAAATATTCTCGGAAAAAATTGAAAACTTCATGGACGCAAATGTCCATGACAGCCGTCGTGGAGCTCAAGCTATACTTTACAAACTATAGTGGGTAGAAGAATGGATTCAGAAGCGGAAGATCCAGGTTCAGTTCCCATTGCGGGCATGTATCTATAACTTTGTTTTCTAAGTTATTTAAGTCGCAGTAGAAAATTAAATACCACTCGCTAACGGGGAGGGAAAACATCGTGAAGTAACCCGAAAGTGTAGAGATACAGTTCAATTAATGGTCAATTTGTGGTCATATATGAATGGTCAATTTGTGGTCATATATGAATGGTCAATTTGTCATCATATAATGAAAGTATCTTTCTAGTAAAGTAGTGCAGAATAGAAGCACAGTACTTGTTCCGTAAATCCCAGCTCTTTTATGTCGTGACACAAATGGCGCGCATTTTAAGCCTTTTCGCCAGAATTTGTTTTTCAGTAATTTATAACACTGCAACTACTGAAACTCCGTTGCAGACAAAAAACTAAAACTTTATGATTTCATGCGGCGTTTGTTTTCTACAAGCATTTTGTGAACATCGAAAGTGCATTTAGGAAGGAACCACAAATGGCATTCAGCCGCTATGCCCATGTATTTAAAATTCATATTTCATTTGATCTAAATGTTTTTAACAGATTGAGGGCCGGTTTTTGAATTGAGAATTTCGCTAAGTAACTACTTAACTCTATAGTTAAGTGGTTACTTAGCGAAATTGCTGTCTCGTCAATTTTTCAGTAAAGAGCATGACAGAACGTTACTTAAGTATTTACTTAGTGAAATTCTCAATTCAGAAACCGGACCTTAGAGTGTAAGAGTGCAAAGTATTACAATGTTGACGATGAAGACGGTGACTATGTGCTACGTGACTACGACGCGTCGCTGCTACACTGCTACGTCGATGCTACGCTGCTACGTCAGTGCTAAGCTGATACGAGTTTGACTATGATTCCCAACGTTTTGTAGCGTCCCCTCAGGCTTTGAATATTTTTATTCCACAGCTAAATTTGTGCAATAAAATTTGTAATTCACAGAGTAATATTTGAAATTTATCACAGTTTTCAAAGAATAAAACATGCTCATACAACTGTGGTATGTATCATATCCAAAATTCGATTCAAAGTGCCGATGCAAATCTACCCGCCGCCGGGTCTACGGGGTCTGGTGGAATGCGCCGTAGCGGGTCCTCAGGACTTGATGGTTTAACCTCTTTTTTTAAAATAAATTAAAAGAATTAAATTTACTGTCAATCCGGTAAACTTTATCTTTACGAAATTCAGTTGGGGCTACTGAGAGATACTTGAAGGTTTGACGAGTTGACCCAAATATTTGTTGGATAGCATGATTTGGCCAAAATAAGGAGGAATATTTTATATTTCTGAAACTTATTAATTTCAAAGGTAATAATTAAATAAAACACGCCCACGTTAAAAGTTGTAACAAATATTTTGGTTGTAACGTATTTTCATACCCTAATTAATGAATCTACACTAATATTATAAAAAAAATATATGTTTCTAAATTTAGATGTTCATCATCAACCCATTATGCCCCCACCGAGGGGCACGGGTCTCCTCCTTGAGGAAGGTATAGGCCATACTCCACCACGGGGGCCAAGTCCGGATTGGTGGAAGACTAGTGGCCGGTCTTACTGTCAGAAGTTATTAAGCCGCCCTAAGGCATCTGACTTGCCTTAACGGCTGCCGTCGATAGATGGCTGTCACGTCACCAACTGTTTAACGTGTCTTGCGAAGCACGGAATTAATAAGTAAGTAGGTAATCTTTGGTAATCTCTGAAAGTACTCATCAGATTTCAAACCTTTAGGGTGGACATATCCCTTCCAATATTTGAGAGCAGAGTTCAAAAACATTTTTATTCCTTAACTTATGTTTTTACTTTTTATTTTTTTCTCTCTCTAGTGTTATGTAGCATGTTTTCCTAGATTTCAGTCATTGTCAGGACAAATCACTTTCGCTTCATCGACAATCATTAGTCGCTGCATGCACGCACGCTGGTTTCAGGTACTATTTATCTGGCCCTTTGCTAATACATCCCCTATTTGGTCGAAGTATGTCCACCTACGGCGTCCTTTACCGACTCTTCCACTCACATTCGCTCGATTTATTTGCTTCGTCAATCTTTCTTCCTTCATCCTCTCCACATGCCCACACGCAACATTCCTTTCCCAATAATAATTCTAGTCACTACATCCTCTTTCAGTCCACAACGTTATCTATATTGTTATTATAAGTTGTAGTATGCGGAATATGCAGCATATTCTGTCACAGAAGACAAGTTAGCTCAGTTTATTGAATTAGATCCATCCTTTGATGCCTGGGTGCAATGTAGCGTAAGCTAAGTTTAGCAGATAGCTATTCTTGAGTAGAAATAATATTCACCTAATATACTCCAGTTACCAACCTATAAATATGCGAATGTCTGGCAAAATGCTCCTGGTTTTATGCCAACCGCACTGGATACTTGGCAATCTTGGCTACTGCATTGAACATTTAAATATATAGAAAAATAGTCTCAATGTTTAGTAAGTAAAACAATAAGCCATAATATGATGTAATGAAATGGATGTCTATATTTATTATATAACTAGTTGTTTTATGATTATTTTCTAGTATGAGGCCTGGAACCGCTCGTAGCCCCGGCCGCCTGAGTGATCTTAAACGATCACGATGGTTAAGCAACATAGAGCGCGTTCAGTGCATGGACGGGTGACCGTTCTTTGACTAACGCTAGTGACATTTTTCTAAGCAGTTACGTGCTTCACAAGGCACGTTAAGCAGTTGGTGCCGGCTGCCGTTGATAGATGGCAGTCGTTAAGCCAAGTCAGAGGCCTTAGGGCGGCTTGAAAACTCCTGACAGTAAGACCAGCTACTAGTCTTACAAGCCTGCACAAATGCAGACTTGGCCCCTGTGGCGGATGGCCTATACCTTCCTCAGGGAAGAGACCTGTGCCCCTCGATCGGGATATAGTGGGTTCATGATGATGATGATGAAACATTGAAAGCACTTTTTATTTCCTTTAATATACAAATCAATTTAAAAGTCTGTCAACGTGTCTTATTAAAATAATCATAACCCGTAAAATGAAAAAATAACAAAATACGAAGGCTTAGGTAGCTACGTCTTCGTCGACTACGGAACCTTAAACCTGTAAAAGAACATGTCTTTAAAGCATTCGCGTTTTTGAAGACACTAAAGATAGAAACGACCGGCCGTTTAGTTTCGCTGACATTCGATAATCCGTTCCATTCTACGTCATGTTTCCTCTGAGGCCAGCAACTTGCCTACAGCCAGCGCAGGTTGACCCCTGGAGTGTTTGTGTAACTCATTTACATGCCTGCGGCCAACGGTAACACAGGCGGGTCTTGTTAGTTTGGCTAATGGGCTGGTTATTGCATCGGATAGGACGTGGCCTGGACTGAGATGGCTGGGAGTCTAGAAGGAAAGTTTTATTAATCACGTGGAGGGTTTATATCCATTTGGAACAGTAAACCCCAGTTTCTCAACTGTTAATCCACTGTAAATAGGTGTCAGTTTTTTTAATATGTATTTTTGCCAATTGACAGCTGTTAACAATAGATTAACAGATTGTTAGCGTACGGGGAACCGGGATTAAGACAGGTAGTTAAACTGACACTAGTGGCAAATTGAAAACCATAGTCTCGTTCTACCGAGTGAGAGACGTGAGTTTATGTTTGTGTGTGTATGTGTGAGTTTCTGAAAAGGTTTATAAGAGTGCACAAGGTATGTATATAGAAAAGTAAATTAGTATTTTTGTTGATGGACTAGATTGACATAGTTTATTATTGCCCAAATTAACTACAGAGAAAATTTATCTCCGTATTGACAAAGAATTATGGAAGTTATAGAACACTAGTGTTGCAAGCCTCCACCAATCCGGACTTGGCCCCCGTGGTGGAGTACGGCCTATACCTTCCTCAGGGAAGAGACCCGTGCCCCTCGGTGGGGACATAACAAACATAACAAACTCATGCTCAAACATCTCGCGTCCAGAACGACGCCACTGCGGTTGTTTGTTTATGTATACATTCATAAGCCCACGCCTGTATCCCAGAAGGGTAGGCAGTGACCAGGGACTGCCACTTGCTACGATACTGACAAATCACCTTCGCTTCATCGACATTCTGACGACCTCTGTGGCGTAACGGTTAGCGCATCTGCTTACTATTTTATATTTGTGACGTCACTGTTTCTGGTTCCCACGACACAGGGTATCCTAGTGTGGGGCCAGAAGAAATGTATGTGCCTGTATGTAAATGTTTATATTTTATGTTTATTCATTAGTCGTTACATGCTTGCACCCCGGTTTCGCGTACTTTTTGTCTTACCCTTTGCAAACATATCCCCTATTTAATCCAAGTATTTGTTTATGTATTAAGGTTAAAAAGAAGACAATAACGCCTGGTGTTAATCAGTACATTGATATTAAATGTATTCAGAGGACAATTGTGTCAAGTGTTCAACACTTCCTTGAGTAATGATTTTTAAGTTTAAAATTTTGTTAATTAAGCATAAACTGTTTTGAAAAGAATAAAATGTAGAGTATCTTTGTTAGATTCTTCTCCTATATTAAAGTAAAAAAAGTGAAAGTAAACATTTTGTTTTTACTATGAATAATAC
Organism: Yponomeuta plumbellus; assembly: GCA_947310845.1. Taxonomy (NCBI): domain Eukaryota; kingdom Metazoa; phylum Arthropoda; class Insecta; order Lepidoptera; family Yponomeutidae; genus Yponomeuta; species Yponomeuta plumbellus. The sequence continues at coordinate 5,033,783 of OX371203.1, forward strand.
ATATTTTTTTAAATTAATTGTTAAGCATAATTTAAGATAAAATCATCTCTCAATCTTCATCATTCAATCTTGTACACCAGAAAGAACTTAAACAAAATCTAACAGGGTCAGCGGATTCGGACTGCTAAAACCGTATAGCGCCGGCACAGCACCTAACACGCAATCATCATCAACCCATTATGTTCCCACCGAGGGTCATGGGTCTTTCCTTGAGGAATGTATAGCCCATACTCCACCACGGGGACCAAGTCCCGATTGGTAGAGGCTTGTACGACTAGTGGCTGGTCTTACTGTCAGAAGTTTTCAAGCCGCCCTAAGCCCTCTGTGTAGGCCTAACGACTGCCATCTATCGACGGCAGCCGGCACCGACTGCCTTGCGAAGCACTTAACCACGCGGAAAAATGCCACTAGCGTTAGTCATATAACGGTCATCCAACCATGCACTGAACGCGCCCTATGTTTAAAACCTTCATGAGCGTTTAAGATCACTCAGGCGGCCGGGGCTACAAGCGAAACTTGTAATACCGACTAAAATTTATATCGGGCTGCAAAGAAAAATCGTCCCCAATAGCGTGTTTCCACCATAGCACCTCTGCTTTATTAACTTCACGGCTTAGTGCCTCTTTAAACCAGCGAGCTAAGGCTTTGACCGAGGCACTGTTTCGTGCCGTAGAGTGTTTGTTTAGCAAAACAAGCACACTAGCCCGGTCTGCTGACTGGCCGGCCCACTCACCTAGCCCCATCTAAACGTTCTCAGGTTATATTGAACAAACATTGCGTAGGACGCATGATTTTAAATATACTGTTATTGAGAGTAGGTTATGACGTATGATTTTAATACTTTAGCTCTGAAAAGAATGGTGCATTATTTTACTATAGAAAGTAAAATAAGACAGAAAGAAAGAAAGAAAGAAATAAAGAAAGAAAGAAAGAATGAAAGAAAGAAAGGAACTTTCGTAAGCACGACTAGGTCAAGTGACTGTTATTATTAATTGATGCGGAAGCGTGAGACCCAGGTTCGATTCCTAGTGCGGGCAATGGGCATATATCTATGACTTTGTTTTCGAAGTTTGTAATGGTGTAAGCCTTTCGACACCATTTTTCAAATATTTCTTTTTATTCTGTCTATCATTGTTAAAAAGAAATTTAAACTACGTCACCCATCACAAGTTGCTTATTATATTTTCTTCTATTTCCTTATATTTTACTCAAGTTTTCTTTTTATTGTTGAGATAAAACTAACAACTTTTGTACTAAATACTTTTACCATGATTAATCATGCTTAAGCTCTGCGAATCAGAGCGAACCTGGTCGGAATCTTCCGACAGAGATCAAGTAAGTGGATCCGGATAACATTTAAAAACTAACAACTTCATTCTGTAAACTTTTAGTCCGGATTTATTTACGGGTGTTGTTATATCGGAAGAGTCCGACCAGGTTTCGCTCCGATTCGCAGAGCTTAATCATGGTGAGCAGAGACGGAGCTCGCGTCGTCGGTTGCTCGTCTCACACTGTGAGACGAGCAATTTACAATGTGTTGTGCTTACGAAAGTTTTAGTTCAAAAACTTCATTCTGTTTTGTTATATTTTTTTCATGTTTTCTATTTATTGGTGAAATAAATCAGTTGAAGTTGTAGAGCACACGATTATTATTATAGATAGGCCCTGTTTCACAATGTTTAAATAAAGTTCCAGATAAGCTATCCGCAACCAGGGCTGCCGTTTGTTCTAAATTAAAATAAATTTTCCTCTACTGTGTGTGTTCATTTATGGCTTTAAATTTAGAACAAACGGCGCCCTAGTTGCGGATAGCTTATCCGGAACTTTACTTGCAGATTGTGAAACAGACCTTACACCTCACAAGTTACTTCATTTGTGAAGTTGCAGTTCCAATACTACTCGCTAATCTTAAAGGAAAACGTGAGAAAACCTAAGTGTCTGAGCTATTCAATACCTCAGGCTTACACTCCGAAATCGTGGTCCCCCTAAGATGTTCCCCTGGGGGGACGACGAGGAGTTTGCATTTACTCGTAGTCCCCCTTGATTCACACTTGACTGTGGGATGCAATGTGGTACATACACTCCCGGACACATCTCTCGCACGGTAGGTTAGGTTGGGGTGCGATCCGTAGTAAAAGAGGGGTATCCAGGGGCACGATAGAAGTTTGATTTATTTATAATATGATAAAATAAAGGCACCTGAAAACAATAAAAATAGAAAAGCTTAACTACGGTCTAAAATATAAATATAAAGATACAATTTCGAGTATAAAAAGGTAGAACACTTACATTAATTTTATGTGGCTTTAGAATTGTATGGTTTTGTTGATACGAGTAAATAATATAGGTACGGAGAATAAGGTGACAGACGTGTTGTAATAAAAATGATAATAAAGATGGAATCACGTTTACGTCCACTTAGTTCGGAGGCTGAGGAATATCTGTGCCAAATACGTCCGAACACTGCGGCGAATGTCATAAAATAGTTGAATTTGGAATTGATAAAAGGCCGAAATGAATTAAAAAGCAACGAGGCGATCGCCTCGTTACACATCTACCGGCCCACCTAGTGTTTAAAGTTTTGACGATCCCTAGCTAAAAATAAATGTTAGGTGGAGCAATAAGTTTTTATGCAGTTTTGAAGCTGATTTGGTAGAGCTGGTTGACCAATACATAAATCAGCTTCAAAACTTATTGCTCCACCTAACATTTATTTTTAGCTAGGGACCGTCAAAACTTAATAAACTAGGTGGGCCGTCCGGGAGTGTATATGATACAGTGACTTAATCAGTCTGAAGTTGAGGAATCCCAGTTGCAGGTTGCGGAACGTAGCCATGTATCTACATAAACATAACGGCAATGAAAAATAAAAAATCTCCAGAATTTGTTTTTTTAATTAAATTAGTTTATCCTATTGTTTCTAGAAAATGCCCTACTCTGATCTCGTTATGAATGTATTGCCTAAGTGGCTTAAGTGGCCATGTCCACAGATACAACCCATTATGTCCCCACCGAGGGGCACGGGTCTCTTCCCTGAGGAAGGCACAGGCCATACTCCACCACGGGGGCCAAGGCCGGATTAGTGGCGGCTTGTAAGACTAGACTAGGTCTTACTGTCAGAAGTTTTCAAGCCGCCCTAAGGCCTCCGACTTGGCTTAACGAGTGCCATCCTATCGACGGCAGCCGGCACCAACTGCTTAACGTGCCTTGCGAAGCATGAAACCGCTCGGAAAAATACCACTAGCGTTAGTCATAGACGGTGACCCATCCATGGACTGAACGCGCCGTATGTTGCTTAACCTTAGTGATCGTTTAAGATCACTCAGGCAGCCCAGGCTATGAGCGATTCGAGCTACGAACGCACTTATATCTTGCAAGTATTCATCCCGCAGCACCATTGTGTGTTGAAAGAATAGTTTTTTGTTAACAAGCCCCCGTCCAAGTTGGGATCTCCAAGGGTCTCTTAATTAAAAGCTGAAACCCGCAAGAAACTGTCAAGAATCTACAACCCCTATTCAGTTTCGCTTAGAGAACGATACGTCGAAATCGTCTCCATCCCCGATCCCTTCTAAAGCTGAAAAAGAAAAGAAACGAGGAACATCGTCGGCTCCATCTTCACTTACCATCAGGTGAGATCGGGGTCAATCGTTGGTCAGTTTAAAAAAAAAAAAAAAGTGCACAAAATATTGTACTACGAGGTCCTCAGTTTCTGAAAGAGTGTTTAAATGTAACAAGAGAATAATCTAAGATTCATTCAAAATACCGGCACATGATTGGCTGAAATTAGCTTAACGTGAGATTCACATTTGATCGCTCTTCTATAAACTGAGTAGTGGCTTACAAGTGGCTTTAATATTTATTTAATACATTAAATACTTTAATACATCAAATGGCACCCATACTACACGCACGTGGAGACATTTTTAATTATTGTTAAAAATCATTCATACAAACATTCATTAAATTTTTAATTTAACTACAATTAAATTCTTTGACAGGACTCTATTTTGACTCATTTTTATACTAAACTAATGTTGAACTATCATCGTACTGTAGAAGTCCGAACGGGTACCTGACAAATCAATATAAACTCACGCCTGTATCCCAGAGGGGTAGGCAGAGACCAGGCACTGCCACTTACCACTATCCTAACATATCTCCTTCGCTAATCAACATTCATGTGTCGTTACATGACAATAAAAATTAACATAGGCACATACATTGCTTCTGGCCCCACACTAGGATACCCTGTGTCGTAGGAACATGAAACAGCGACGTCGCAAACATGTAAACATCCAAGACCTGCGGTTTTTTGTTGTCCTCAGCCGGGGTTCGAACCCGGGACCTCTCGCATGGTAGGCAGATAGGCTAACCGCCGCGCCACGTTCCGTCAAATAATACCGAAAGAGCCTAATGTTTAGATACTTAAATCGAAGAAATTATCAATTATTCATCATCACCACAAAAAGTCCTCCACTCCTCCATGGATTTCCAAAAAGACCGGTTGGAAGCGGCTTGCATCCAGCGATTCCAGCGTCTTTCTGCCACTGCCATTAATTATTAATAATATTTTTTTTTCTGTGGTGGTCGGTTTCAGTTTAACATAACTTACATAGCTAGCTATGTACAAAGAAAAAATCGTACAAAACCGTAACTTCGTACAAAACCGGGTTACATCATATGTACCAAGAAACCTACTTTATTTGCACGAGGAATTATGAATTCTTCCTACATTACCCGGTTTTGTACAAAGAAATTGCTGTTTTTACTGCAGTTATGTAACTCAGTTATATACGAGGAACAAGGGGAAATATCGAATGCGAAGCCAAAGTTATTTAAGTCCGGTTTTCATGGCTGTTCCCGAATCACGACGCCGCTGCCCTAGGCTCTCGTCTTGGTTATTCTAGTCGTGAAAGGGCTAAAATTAGAACACTCAGGACTCAGGAAGGACCTTAAAATGACATGGCCGTTTGGTAGAGTCCATTTGTGGTAGTAGGTTAAGCGCTTACTGGCAGTTGAGATTAGTTAATACTTAGGGTAGTACCGTTTCACAAGACTTTTTAAGGGTGATGTTACGTCCGGGCTTTGTCCTATTTCTTGATGGTTCCTTGATTGATTGTCGCGTTCGTAAATTCATTGTGATTGTAAAATAATTAGTTTACTTTGACGAATGTGGTTTGAATGTGATTATCACTAGAGAATAAAATTACGAATGTTTATATTTAGTGTACTCTTGAAGATTCAGCCCTCAATGGTTCCATAAAGTTCCAGATAAGCTATCCGCAACCAGGGCTGCCGTTTGTTCTAAATTTAAATATTTTTTCCTATATAGCGTGTGTTCCTTTAAGGCTTCAAAATTAGAACAAACGGCAGCCCTGGTTGCGGATAGGTTATCCGGCACTTTATCTGCAGATTGTGAAACAGACCCTAAGTAAAAATAATGTAACTTGTAACCTGTTGTTTCAATACACAAGTTCAGCGTATGCAGTTTATAAATGAATGAATGAATGAACGAATAACCATTTATTGCCAAGAACAGTGTTTCATACTTATAATAATATCTTAATACAGACTAAATTAATGAATCAATTAAATTAAATCAATTTATGCGTTAGAACGAAAATTATCTTATTTCGTCTGACCATTTCTTATGGTCAAAGCGTTTTGTAAGCCTCGAGATACATACCTAGATCATAATAATTTTCTCTCAATTCTCTTACATAGTTCAATTCTAATTTCGCTCATGTTTCAAGCACCAAACTACGTTCGTGTGTCAGTTTTACGTTGCTGCAGCGTACTTTTAACTGTATTTTATTTATTTTTTATCTCTAAAAAAGTATTGCATGCGAACTTAACCTTTCTCTATTACAGCAAATATTCCTGAGAAAAGCTGGCTTCGACTACGTTTTAACAGTATTTCGGAGGTCAACTTGTCATAGATGATTTGTAGTCAAGGACGTTATTATTACGTCCATGCTTGTAGATGACTGAAGTAAGTAAAGTTTTTTAATTCAATAAAAAAAAATCTGACACGTTGTCATATCAATATCAAGGATATCAAGCCAAAGGCTGTCAATGTATGAGTTTTTCTAAATGTAAAAAATAAAAAATACCATTTTACTAAAGCAAAAATTGTGTGTGCTACGTAGGTGAGTTTTGTAGACTTCGCTCTTATGAGTAAATAAATTTTAACAGACGGCAGCCGGCACCAACTGCTTAACGTGCCTTGCAAAGCACGGAACTGCTCGGAAAAATGCCATCTGATGAAATGCTACGGTCACCCATCCATGGACTGAACGCGCCCAATGCTTCTTAACCTTCGTGATTGCTTAAGATCTTTGAATAACCTTTGAATTTTAATTTTAACGAATTTTTGACACGTTCGTGATGGTACATCCAGGTAGGTAACTTATATCATGTACGGATTGCTTAATGAAAAGTTTTGATTCGCTTTTAGTTATCTGATATCTTCGGCCTCCGCTGGGAAATGAACCGGTGACTGGTAAGCAATCTCGATTGAACGAAAGGATTGCGCTGCTCCATTTGATTCAGGCGGATAAACGTGAAGTTATGAAATTAAAATAGTTTTTAAGCCTGCATTATAGATTCTAGATTAGTAGATTCTAGTATAGTTTTCATTATAGTAGAGACGTTAGTGGCATTTTTTCGAGCGGTTCCGTGCTTCGCAAGGCGCGTTAAGCAGTTGGTGCCGGCTGCCGTCGATAGATGGCAATCGTTAAGCCAAGTCAGAGGCCTCCGGGGGCGGCTTGAAAACTTCTGACAGTAAGACCAGCCACTAGCCTTACAAGCCTCCACCAATCCGGACTTGGCCCCCGTGGTGGAGTATGGCCTATACCTTCCTTAGGGAAGAGACCCGTGCCCCTTGGTGTAGATAAAATGGGTTGATGATGATAGTAGATAAATGAGTCATATAGAAGCATAGTCAGCAACATCCACTTTAAATGAAAAGCGTACATAAGATATTTTTACTTACAATTATAATGTAGTATAGCTTCTAGTTAATATGAGTTATATACAGTAATGTAAAAGTAATGTACTAAAAATACCTGTATAAAAAGTCCTGAAAGAAGTCTGATTATTCCGTAAAATAGCTAATACTTTTGGATGTGAAAAAAGTGGATGTTGCTGACTATGCATCTTTATGACTCAAATGTTTAATTTTCAGCGTTGGTAGTGGGTATAGCTGACCTAGCAAACGTTGTTTTGTCACATAAAATATTTCTAGAAGACCACCCTTATCTTTTAGGGGTATGAAAATAGATAACAACCTATTCTCAGACCTGCCAAATATACATACATATAAAATATCATTAAAATCGGTCAAGACGTTTCGGAGGAGTATGCGCACTAATAATTGCGTAAAGTAAGAGTTGTTATGTGTATCCAGTGCATGTAACGACTAAGGAATGTCGATGAAGCGAAAATGATTTGCCAGGATACAGGCGTGAGCTTATGTATGTATGTAAGTGTTGTTACTTCAAAAGTAAAAATGCATTGTTAACACCGATTTGAAAAGAATAAATATAGAGTTTTATTGTTAGCTTAGAAACTAACAACTTTGACGTTCATAAAGTAAACATTTTGTTTTATATTTGTTGGGGATGAGCTTCAGCAGTGGACTGTAGATTAATATAAAACTCACAGGGTCTGATTTGCCTCAGTTTATTGCAAATACATCAAAAAAGGTATTACAGCAGATATGTCACCGTCTATTCGAACGCACAATTAAAAAGTTAAGGAGCCAGTGTTGCTGTAGTTAGTGTTTGTTGCCAACTATATTGTGAACAAAATATTTGAATTTGAGAGAAATAGTAATCTCTCTTATTGAGGTTTACGCCTAAAACGTTTCGCGCAATAAGGCGATTCTTACTTAGACGAAAAATATGACTCTAGTAAATAATAATTTGGTAGTCCCCAACATTGTTTGATTTTATTTACCGAAGAAACTTACTTTCCGTTAAAAATGTTCTCTTTATTTCGCGTTCCGCCTTTGACATCAAATGTCTTCTTTTTCAGCGAACAACACAAAGCTTGTCCATTAACTTTCGTTTAGCCTTAAAACCTCTCGCTTAAGACTAAAATTACGTAGTCCCCGAAATTGTGATGGAGTTTTTACGGACCGAGGAATGGCTTGATTATTAGCGCAGTTAAAAATTCTTCTCCAATATAATTTTAATCTTTACTTCTTCTGGAGCGAGATTGGGAGTTGCCAGGGAGTATCCACAACTAGTCTTACAAGCCTCCACCAATCCGGACTTGGCCCCCGTGGTGGAGTATGGCCTACACCTTCCTCAGGGAAGAGACCCGTGCCCCTCGGTGGGAACATGATGGGTTGATGATGATGATCCACGACTCTCAGGAATTCGGTTTGTCAAGGAAATATTTCCACCGATTCTTTGTAATCTGTTAACAGCTATCAGTGGATTTTCTTATACACTTGCTAACTCATTGCCGTTAACAGTAGATTAACAAATTGAACATAAAAGGGAAATCAGAAGTAAGAGGTTAAAAGAACTGTCGTCATGCATTACCCAATCAAAATTATGATCATAATAATTGTTGTACACGAGACATTGAACAGAACCTTACATAAGCAACACCATGTACAAAGGCAAGCTTATGAGCGTAAGGGATTTCTTCCAGCAAACTTTGGAGAGTGGAATCAGCGGTAAGTTATCGTTTGTCAGCGAAAAAAATTATATCATAGTAGAATTTATAACGTGGGCCCAGTTCTAGTGATTTGTGCCTACCCCCTCGGGGATAACGGGCGTGAGTTTTTTTTAATTATTAAAATTTATAACTAAAGTCTGTAAAATATAGCTTGAGCTCCGCGACAGCTGTCATGGACATTTGCGTCCGTGAAGTTTTGAATTTTTTCACAGAATATTTGCACTGTGAAAACTCCGTACTTGCTGCACACTATTCGCTGTCTAAGCAATATCGTAACCTAGCCCTTTCAGTGTGACAGCTGTCGTGGAGCTCAAGCTATATTTTACAGACTGTAAAGTTTCATATAGTTTTCTTTGCAATATAATTGTATTTAATATTTTAATTTCATTAGGTAACTTATTACAAATCTTTGTTGCCATAGGTACTCAAAATGATTATTTGCCTAAGTAGTTACTTAGCGAAATTCTCAATTGGTTGAGAATTTTCACTAAGTAAATACTTAAGCGGTGGTGGCGTAGTGGGGTTGACCCTTGCTTCTCGATCATGAGGGTCTGGGTTCGAACCACGCATGTACCAATGACTTTTAGTTACGTACATTTGTTTGTTTGTACAGCAACACTATTCGCTGATAAATTGTGCCCGGATAACGGCGACAGGCTTGCCACTTGTCACGTTTGGGACCTAATAAAGTCGGCAAAACGTGGGCCCAGTTCTAGTGATTGGTGCCTCTGCCTACCCCCTCGGGGATAATGGGCGTGAGTTTATTATTATTATTAAATACTTAAGTAACGTTCTGTCATGATCTTTTCTGAGAAATTTGCCGAAACAGCATAACAGTTAAGTAGTTTCTTAGCAAAATTTTCAATTTAGAAACTGGCTCTAAACTTGACCAAAACAAATCGTTCTAGCCCAGGAGTGGCATCCAAAGCGCGCAACACAACGGAACTCCATTACCGAGCAGTCTGTACATTTCCTTTCCCCTTTTAAGAGCACGGTATAAGAGCTTTTTGTTCGGTTTTCTGGAAAAAAACTTCCGCCTCGTCTGCCTTTGACGTAATAAATGAGGCCTCTTAGTGAATAAATGCCCTTAATTATCTAGTTAAACAATTTCCCAAATGGTCTGCAGTGTAGACAAAAAGTGTGTAGAATACTTTTAACAAATCTCTTACCAATTTTAAGTAGTAAGGTACCTATTTTTGAACTAAAACTTTCGTAATCACTTGATATCTTATCGCTTGCGGGGTCGCTCGTAGCACCGGCCTCCAGAGTGATCTTAAACGATCACGAAGGTTAAGCAACATAGAGCCGTTCTGTGCATTGATGGGTGACCGTCTGTGAGCGCTCGTGACATTTTTCCAATTACAGTACAATTATTGTACTTTATAAATTGTAACTTTTATTTAGGGGCCGTACATTAATCACGTGATCTTTTTTTAAGCATTTTCTAACCCCCCCTCCCCCTTGGTGATACATGGTGAGGTTTAAGACTACCCCCCACCCCCCACCCAACATCACGTGTATTTTTCGTATAAACAAAAAATCTTAAATTTTTTAAAACTAGAATTGTCTACAGAAATTTATAAACCGAATAAAACCACTGAGAACCGCTTCCCACGCGCTTCCAGAGGCGCGAATGAAATGACAATCTAATGGCGGCAAACAATAAAACGGCTGAAACCGCCTCGGGGCTGCTCTGGGCGGTTGTCTAAGTCGTAAATCTAACAGGGAGGCGATTCTGTATCGAGCTCGATTCTACTTCGTACAGAAATGTGTTTCTCAACCTGGCGTCTAAGACACAGGCCCGGCCTAGTTTAGACGCCAGTGTTCACAACTTTGTATTGTGTAAGTTATCATCAACCCATCACGTCCCCACCGAGGGGCATGGGTCTCTGCCCTGAGGAAGGTATAGGCCATACTCCACCACGGGGGCCAAGTCCGGATTGGTGGAGGCTTGTAAAACTAGTGGCTGGTCTTACTGTCAGGAGTTTTCAAGCCGCCCTAAGGCCTCTGACGTGGCTTAACGACTGCCATCTATCGACGACAGCCGGCACCAACTGGTTAAAGTGCCTTGCGAAGCACGGAACTGCTAAAAAAACGCTACTAGCGTTAGCCATAGAACGGTCACCCATCCATGCACTTAACACGCCCTATGTTGCTTAACCTTCGTGTTCGTTTAAGATCACTTAGGCGGCCGGGCGATCACTCAGGTATTTATATATTGTTATACAATTGTATCGCAATACATAAATACCTGAGAATTAAGCCAAGTCACAGGCCTTAGAGCGGCTTGGCAACTTCTGACAGTAAAACCAGCCACCAGTCTTACAAGCCTCCACCAATCCGGACTTGGCCCCCGTGGTGGAGTATGGCCTATACCTTCCTCAGGGAAGAGACCCGTGCCCCTCGGTGGGGACATAATAGTGTGATGATTATGATATAGTTGTAGTAGTAGCTTTAAAACAAAAATGCAAGAATAAGACTCCAGAGAGGAGGTTGGCCGTTTTATTACTCCATGATGGCTGCTGTGGCGAGGATGCGTGCTGAGAAAAGTGGCGCTTGATTGATACAAGCCCTAAGGGAACTAGAAAGACTTATCACCGGTTTTCCGTACGGTGAAACGGGGTGATTAGGAACTGGAATATGAATAGAGACAAAAATTTTATTAGACTTAAGTTGATTTGAGAAAAGATGGTCAGAGTGGAGTTTTTTTTTCTGCCTTTTTCTCCACTACACTCGGCCCCAAGGCAGCGGCTAACATTAGCATTATAAGTACATTGACGTTCAACAAGCAGAATGTAAATTCTTTATGTTGAAATAAATTTCAGATTTCTGAATAGAAACAAAAAAAGAAAGAGGTTTTTTGATACACCGATATCCTACTTAACATAAAAGTTAGCTGTACTTGTAAGTACAGTCAGCAGCACATCATTCTATACACCCTATGTTCTCTACTCTGTTGTATTACGAGCGACTTTGCAACTAAAACGTGATGGTTGATGTGCTGGCGTCTGTACAGTGTTTTTCTTTTTAAACTATGAACTAAACAAATATTCTGTAACTGACCGAACGTAACCTTAGCGCATATTAAGATACCTGTTGACGTTACTCATTAGGTAATTACGATAAAATTTTAGTTAGATTAGATTAGAACTCTTTATTGTTAAAACCAGAAAAAAACATACCTACATATCTAAGTTTGCTGATGTAGTAAGTTACAAATGTAGTATGTTTTCATTCAGAAATACCTCACCTCTGAATATTACGATAATATTTATTCATTTCGGATGGATTGCTCGTAGCCCCGGCTGCCTGAGTGATCTTAAAACGATCACGATGGTTAAGCAACATTGGGCGCGCTCAGTGCATGGATGGGTGACCGTCTATGACTAACGCTAGTGGAATTTTTCCGAGTGGTTCCGTGCTTCGCAAGGCACGTTAAGCAGTTGGTGCCGGCTGCCGTCGGTAGATTACAGCCGTTAAGGCAAGTCAGAAGCCTTAGGGCGGCTTGAAAACTTCTGACAGTAAGAACAGCCATTAGTCTTACAAGCCTCCACCAATACGGACTAGGCCCCAATGGTGGAGTATGGCCTATACCGTCCTCAGGGAAGAGACCGGTATCACTCGATGGGTACATATGGGTTGATGATTTAGGATAACATTGATCCGACGTGCGTGCATGCATCGACTAAATGTCGATGAAGCGAAAGTGATTTGTCAGGATCGTGGAAGGTGGTAGTCCGGTCTCTGCCTACCCCTCTGGGACACAGGCGTGAGCTTTTGTATGTAACATTGATCCATTTGATTAGTGGGCACGAATTTTGTGCTATTATATATCTTTTAACCGACTTTAAAAAAGTTCTTTTGGAGGTTCTCAATTTAACTGTTTTTTTTATTACCTCAGGACGTTTGGCCATTTTTTTTTTTGAAACCTGATATAATAAATAAATAAATAAACATTTACACACAGGCACATACATTGTTTCTGGCCCCACCCTAGGATACCCTGTGTCGTGGGAGCTAGAAACAGCGACGTCACAAACATGTAAACATCCAAGACCTGGGTGCTTGCCGTAATTCCGTAATTCGTAATCCAAAGCAAGCAATAATTATAACGCAATTAAATAACAATACATAATTATTTTAAACTTTTTAGTGCATACAATTTGTTTTGGAATAGTTTTTTGTTTGAAGTAGGTTTTTTTTTGTTATTTTTTTTATTAGAGCAGTCTGTTTGGCAAATACGAACGTTTTCGCTAATGCCTCAGCAGTTCGACGCACCTGGCATCCAAAATGCCTAGATTTGTGGCGAAATGGCTCGAGCATTTGCTCGAAGCGCCAGCAGTAAACCAAAAAGAACAGTAAAACTTGCTTTAGTGGTATTAATGTTTACTTAGGTAGTTGAGAAGTCGTTTTGTTCATCTTGTGGTATGTCTAGACCGCGTAAAACCGGTAAAATGTTAACCTCGTGAAAACTGCAGCTCAGACAGGTAGACATCTTTGTTCTCAATCTTTACGGTTAGGTTGGCGACCAATTTGGCTGTCTAGTTCAGTGGTTTTTTTAAAGTTGTTTTTCTGTTTCGTTGGTTGAGCCGTTAAGGCGCTTAGCTATTAAGAAAGAGGTACTGGGTTCGATTCCCACTGGGGGCCGGCTCCATTTGTACAAATAGGTTTAGTCTGGGTGTTTTTCCATGTTTGTAATGTCCTTGCCTGGTACCCTTCATCATCAACCCATCATGTCCCCACCGAGGGGCACGGGTCTCTTCCCTGAGGAAAGTATAGGCCATACTCCACCACGGGGGCCAAGTCCGGATTGTTGCCCTTAGCACAGGGTATCCTAGTTTGGGACCAGATCAAGTGATTGTGTTGTGTGGAAGTTATTATTATTATAAAGTAAGACTACGTAGCTAAAAGGGTACGTATTAGCGATCATTTGTGTAAATTCTTGTTGTATATTTGCTCTTTTCTGTTAGTATGCGTGGGCATGAAGTCGTGTCCCTACGTAAATGAAAATAAATGGTTTATTTGCAATTTAGTTCCATCAACATACATTAGTTGCTGCACAAGGCACGTGCTGCTTTCGGATACATGGTTTTTTTCATCCTTTGGCCTGCATTTCCCCCTTAGGGGATAAAGGCTCCTTAGGGTCGTGACCATTCTTTGAGTTACGAACTTTTTTCCGAAATTACATCGTGTCCGTCGCATCCTGGCCTGTGCTTTCCCCTCAGGGGTACTTGTGTGAGTTCATTTACTATTTTATCTTGTCATTCTAAAAATATAAAAAATAAATAAATAAACTCACGCCCGTTATGGGCAGAGGCACCAATCACTGAAACTGGGCCCACGTTTTGCCGAGTTTATTAGGTCCCAAACGTGACAAGTGTCAAGCCTGTCGCCGTTATCCGAGCACAATTTATCATTCGTCAATTTGTTATTCTTTCTTTATTATTTTTGTCATTCTCTTCTGAAAGTAGTAGCATACCCTGGCCTGTGCCTACCCCTCAGAGGTCCGGGCGTGTCGATATTTGCTCCTAAGAACCGTGGTCTTTGGCTTCCCCTTAGGGGTACAGGGGTACATGAACAGGTACAGGTTAGTTTTGATACTTTTTATCTTGTCCGTCACTTCCAACGATCGTGGCCAACTGGCCACGAATTTGCAACTGCAATTCATGGCCTCTGCTTTTCCCTCAGTGGTACAAGCGTGACCTTAGATACTTATTTGAATTTTAATTATTTTCTCTGATTGTATTATTTAATGTGCTATGCCGTGTAATTTAATTGGAAAATAAATAAATAATTTCATATCCAATAATTTCATTTGTTTATCTTGCTTCCGAGGATCGTGGCTAGTCGTCGCAAATCCTGGCCTCTGCTTTCCCCTCAGGGGAAAGGCGTGCGTTTGGATATTAGTTTATCTCGTCCTTTGCTTCCGAGGATCATGCAAGTGGCAAAAACTCCGGTATATAGGCCAGAGGTGTATGTATCATCATCATCATCAACCCATTATGTCCCCACCGCGGGGCCCTATTCCGGATTGGTGGAGGCTTGTAAGAATAGTGGCTGGTCTTACAGTCAGAAGTTTCCAAGCCGCCCTAAGGCCTCTGACTTGGCTTAACGACTGCCATCTACCGACGTCAGCCGGCACCAACTGCTTCGTGTGCCACGGAGCACGAAGCACGGAATCGCTTGGAAAAATGCCACAAGCGTTAGTCCTCTAGGACTAGATACATACGTCTACGTATGTAGGTACATATGTATGTGCTATTTTAATATCTATCTCTATATTTGCTTACCTCCACACAAATCGTTGCCGAGCAGGGTCCCTCCGTCCATTAGTGCGAAACACGATATCTCACCGCATTTATGTGGCTTCGTCTCTCTCTGTTGCAGAAGTTTGTAGCGATTTAACCTTTTTAGGGTGCCATTAAGTTGTCTTGGGTCGTTCCCAGCTAAGCTAATAGTTTCTAAGAAACTTGTAGCCACAACTAACAAAAAGTCCGCCGCATGGAACTATCTATCTAATCAGCTCGTAAATAGAGCCTACTGTTGGACATAGGCCTCTTGCCTTTCACGCCAACCCATCCGGTCCAGTGCTAGTCTCGTCTAATCTAGTCTAGTCTAGTCTTCCTTCACTGTATTGCTACTATAACTTAAAAAATGTACTGTACATAACTTAGAAATCAAAGTCGTTGGTCATGTCAGCACTGGAAATCGAATTTGGGTCCATTGTTCTACCCGCTGAGTTATCACCGGTATTTAAAATAATTAATAATAAGTTATTATAAAAATCCCTGGCATTTGCCTACACCTCTGGGATACAGGCGTGAGCGTATGTATGACTAAAAAAAGCAAACACTGAAATGAAAACGAGAGACGATTTCTCGCAAGCAATTTGTCCCAGGGCTCTCACAAATTACACGAGAATTACCGCGTACGTTGGTGTTCTTGGCTTCATTTTTCCCTTTCCGGTGAGTTTTCTAGCAGTGCCCGACAGCTGCGCCAGCCAGGTATAAGCGCGGAGAAAAGTTGCTACGAAAATCCTATTAAGACACTTTCGCGGTTAAAACTAAAAATCTCTGAGTAAACTGAATGTTCGATCAATGTGCTGCGTTTTGCCCAAGAAATAATATACATAACACTTTTGTCATATATTAAAACACAGAAAATAAAAACGGGCCAAGTGCGAGTTCAACTTCGCATGAAGGGTTCCGTACCATTATTTATACTACGTTGGGAAGACGCTGCATGCAGGCCGCTTCCGACCGGTCTTTTTGGAAATCCATGGAGGAGGCCTATGTCCAGCAGTGGACTTCTTGTGGCTGAATGATGATGATGATGATGATGATTTATACTACGTTATATTAATATCGACAAAAAAAAACGGTAAAAACAATCACGTTTATTCTACGGGAGCCCCTCTTTGATATTTATTTTGATTTGAAAAGCGAATTCATAAGCAAATATTCTTTGATTGTTTCAGGGATCTACTTGTTTCCGTTATTAATATTAAGCAAAGCACAGCAAAAATAACGTTTCTTGTATGGGAGCCTCGTTTAAATATTTATTTTATTCTGTTTTAGTATTTTTGTAATTATAGCGCCAACATAAATATATAATCTGTAATAATCTTACCTGACTACATAGCGTGGCTGGTGACAGATGGGCAGGGAGGTGGAGGACGGATAATGTAGTCTTAGTAATAGGGTCCTGTTTTTACCCTTTGGGTACGGAACCCTAAAAGTAAAGGAATCCTTTCAGTGCTTGAGAAATTATACAGATATCAAGGACGAAACCCGAAGGCCACACCGTATTTGATGACTTTCCATTCTTGTCATGTGACTATGACCTGGCTACCATTGTATAGAAAAGTATTCTAGTTTGGGACTAGGGCACATTATTATGTTAGAGAAAATAGTTGCTATTATTGTTAACCTTTGGGCCTTGGCACGCAAGTCTGATTCTAACGTGTCCGGTTTTCTTATGAGTTTTGTTCTCGAATGTACCGGAGACGCATAACAATGATTGGTGAGCGCGCAGACTTTGCGCTGACCGCTACAAATTCTTGTTAGCCAACAACTCAACCCAATGCATTTGTGACGTAAAAATCTTTCCCGCGTAAATTGTGTATTCGGTCGTGCGTTTCTGCCGTTCGTACGATGATATTAGGAGTGGAATGGCAATCGTAGATATTTATGTTTTTGGTTGCAGTTTAATTCGATTTAAGTCTTCGTGTACTTTGTTTACGTTCTTGTTTACATTGTGTTTTTCTGTCAAGATTTCTTTGTTTGGGAGAGAAATCCCCTAATCTGAGGAATTGACAACAGAAAACAAAGTCATAGGTACATGCCCGCACTAGGAATCGAATCTGGGTCTCCCGCTTCCGAGTCTATTGTTCTACCCAATATGCTGCCACCGTCCATGTAAATCTTTGTACTCGTATGTAGCTAGCCCGACACATAACCCACTTCACAGCAACTAAGTTACGGAATTTTCCCGCAAAATGTTTTGCTCCTTACTCAAGGCTTACCAAGTACATTTTTCGTTGGTTCCAGTAAAATCAAGTTATAAAGAATGTCAGGATTTAAACATACAATAACACTTACATACGGGCACATACATTGCTTCTGGCCCCACACTAGGATACCTTGTGTAGAACCAGAAACAGCGACATCACAAACATGTAAACATCCAAGACTTGGGGTTTTTTTGTCGTCAGCCGGGGTTCGAACCCGGTACCTCTCGCGCTATAGCTGCGCCACAGAGATACTTTTTTTGGCTTAGAGGACTAATATAAATGATTTGTATCACTAAGTTAAAGGAACAGGAAGCGTTTAATTGGTGTTTGAAGTTTGACGTTCTTCTTTTTTAAAAAAAACAGTCAGTGGCGGCCAGGATTTTTTCAAAAAGAGTTTAAGACAACAACCGTAAATATAAAATCCTTTTACACTCAACTCTAAAAGGATTATAAAATGAATGAGTTGCAACTATAAACATAAAAGCGTACCGAATGTTTTATTTATGATTTTTATTATTCATTGCAAGATCTGGAACGTACCATTCTATAGGCAATGGGTCGTTTTTTAGCTAATAAAGTTTTTAAACTCGTAAAATCCAGACGGCGTTGCTATACATTCTTCAAAAAGTGATTAATGAAACTAGAATAATATTTTCTAAAGTACTAGCACTAAAAAGTTTAGTGAACTGAAGTCTTAAGACCTCTTGTTTTTAACAGTTTATCATCCTCCAACTTAGAACCCAAATTTCATAAATCTGTAATCATTAAGGACGTTTACATTTTTAAGTAGTTTACAATCGACCCATTTGGAATGTTACACCTCACACAGACATTGAAAAGCTTATTTAGTTGCGTCATTAAAGTCTGTTCGCTATCATAGTGTCACTTTGATATATAAAATAAATTAATTAAAGGAAGCCGATGCGGCGCAAACACGCCAGCGAATTTGGCTCGCAGCTCGTCTCATTCTACTATTATGTAGATCACCCAATTAAAGAAGTAAATCAATCAGTATTTTAGAATGCATTTTTAACGAGACGATCCTGCATCACTTGGGTAGGTACCTATTCTAAATACCGGTGGAGATGAATATTCTGAGGACACTTTGAGTGATGAGGAGTAGTGTTTTATTTTGTGCTTCATTAGGTATATTGCGTACCATGTTTTTTTTCTATTTAAAGTATTTTGGCCGTCTAAGTTGTATTATTGAAATAAATGTTTTTTTACTAAAATAAAGATTGCCTTCGTGTGTATCGACACTATCTAAGCGAACGGACTTTACCTTGAAAAGAACAATTAAAAACCTTGTTATGGTGGCCCACAATAATCCTACAGGTTAAACTGTAGAAATACTCTCACCTTACTAATATGTCTCTAATGAACAAGGATGCATTCGAGAGACTCGCTGCCCGGATATTGTGAAAGTCCTTACACCACTTAACATAGAGACGTTAATTAAATGCAGGTGCACGCGAACTCCGGGCTCCACCAAAAGTTAATTAAGCCCTTGACTTAATGCCCTGTCAGATATACTGTCGACTCAGCTAGATCCGCGTTTTGCCCCGTTAAAACACGTTCAGATACGGACGCTTCCCAGCCATAGAGGACATCACGCTCAAACAAAATTTTGACCACTGCTGAAATCTTCGCGTTTTAATGTTCTACACGATACAACCCAAATCAAGATTCCCTTTGCAGTGGCGATGGGCGGGACATTTGGTTAAGCGAGAAGATGGCCGGTGGATTAAGGTAGCCACTGAGTGGTGGCCAAGAACGGGACGACATCCGGTGTGCAGACCACCAGCCCGATGGGCCGACGACATTGTGAAAGCGGCTGGTAAACATTGGACGAGACTTGCACTTTGCACTGGACCGGATGGGTTGGCGTGAAAGAGAAGACGCCTAAGCCCAACAGTGTGCTCTATTTAGGGGCTGATTAGATAGATTGCAATAGTAACTGGGCAAGAATATTACAAATAGAAAAGACATGTGAAATGGAAAGACTGTCACTGCTTGGACACATCAAGTACAAAGGCCCCCAGTGGAGGGATCTACAATCGCTACGCTAAGCCAATGAGGCAGAAATTCTAAAACGGCTATTAGGTAGGTATTTTCCGCCTGAATCCAATGCACCGTGCGGTCCAATTATCTGAAACTATCAAAACAGAAAAATCTCAGCAGCTATTTTCGTTCGTAGTACAGTCACCACCATTATCATTAGCCATTTGACTACTTCACAGTTTTCCACCTATCCTGGTCCTGTTCAGTCTCCCCGCCGCCGCTAATCCGTGCCACCGAGCATAACGTCAAAAGGTCGCGACTTTCCAGTACATTAACTGTCAAATTCTGACATTTTAGAACCACAATACGCGTGACTCGCGTCAACGTATTGCGCGTATAGCGCATTTGCGCAATTTCGAACTTTCTCCTTTAGTGAAGTCGATTAATAAAGCTCTTAAATATAAACATAAACATTTATATACATCCATATACATTGCTTCTGGCTCCACACTAGGATACCCTGTGTCGTGAGAACCACAAACAGCGTCATCACATCACCATGTAAACATCCAAGACCTGAGGTCTAGACCTTAGTCTCGAAGAGTGGTGACTGGCGTGCCGAGCCAACTATGTCTGAACGTAACTTTAGACTGAGTCGCCTGAATATTTTCCTAATTAAGGCCTGTAGTTTTATCACTTTATTAATTACTCTTGTTCAAAAGTGCCGTCTTTTTTACGACCAGTAATTACCTCCAGCATTGTAGCCACTATGCCATCCGTCGCGGCTATTACTGCAGGTGTTAATGGGATTTGCTAGCTATATAAATTTCATAACTGTTATTGAATTAATGCAATAACTGAAAATCGATAGTCTTCAATAACATGCGTGGTTTGAATATCGAATTAGAATTAGAAATACGAAAACGCGATACCTTCACACTCCTCAGCGACAGTTTGAATGGTCTCTAGTAAAGGTAATGACGTAAACACAGACTTTTGTGGAATGTTTTAGAGAAATTGTGACTTTATTTATAAATACCACCGGTAATCTTTTAAGAAAATCATGAGAACTCAAATTCTCAACTTATTTTTTTAATTAAACATAACATAAACATTTACATATAGGCACATCCATTGCTTCTGGCCACACTCTAGGATACCCTGTGTCGTGGGAACCAGAAACAGCGACGTCACGAACATGTTAACATCCAAGACCAGGAATTATTTGGATCGTGGCAGGTGGCAGTCCCTGTTTCTGTCTACCCCTCTGGGATACAGGCGTGAGCTTATGTTTGTTAGCATTATTTAAATAAAAGTTATAGATGTTCAATATTTGCTGATCAATATTAAAATTATTTAAGTGCCCACCTTCGTTGCGAACTCAACTCCGTCTCACAATATTTTCCGTTACATAAGTGATTTTGGCATATTCGACGGTACTCAGCCTCGACATTATTAAATTAATCTACATAGTATAGATATGTACACGAGTAATATAATTCTACGTAGAAATCAAAGTAGTTGCTAGGCGTGCCCGGTTTGAACCCATGACCTCACGCATATGAAGCTCTGTACCTACTATGCTACCACCGGCATACTGCCATTAGGCATGACACAAACATACCACGGCTTATCTTCTAATGCCTATGAACTAAAGCCAGCGCCACACTGGGCCACTGGGCTGGATTTCGTAAAAAAATACAAAATACAAAGTCCTTTATTTGTGGAATGTAGGTGGATATATAAGTTAGTAAATACATTTATATACTCTACATACATTCTGCTAAAAAAGCATACTAATATTTTCATTACTTATAGTCTAACATGCAATACTAATACTTGGTCTATAACGAAATCAAAAGTCTTAATCGAAGTCTATCAACATGTTATATAACGTGGCTAAATACTAATCATCCGCAAAGATATCCGCCATTCTCCATCACGGGGGCCTAGTTCGGATTGGTGGAGGCTTGTAAGACTAGTGGCTTGTTTTTACTGTCAGACATTTTGAAGTCGCAAATAAATATAAAATTAAGTTTTCTATTGTTATTTTGTCGACACGAGACTGAGGAGGTTAAGATAACTCAGGCGGCCGGGGCTATGAGCGATTCAATAATGATTAGTTACCCCTATTGGATTTCCAAACGAGCTCATGCCATGCCTGCGTCCATCGTATTGCGTTGAAATTGAAGGATGATTTTCGACTGAACTCATTGCACTCACAGGTTAGTGTGGACAGACCTTAATGCTACACGCGACGTACTTAGCATTCACACGAGCAATTTGGCAATTACGCATTCAGTGCGACCCGCCCGTTTGGACTTATCAGCCCGACACAGACTAGAGATTTATTTGGATGGCCAAGGCTGAGTCAAGGGGCAAGAAGAAGTTTTTCTGATGGGAGAGAAAAAGAAGGGAGACGTTTATTCAAATAACCACAGTATGATAAAAAAAGAGCCAAGTGCGGGTTCGCTACTGCGGGTTCCGGGGTTCCCTACATACTTCAGGAATCGATTCTCTCACTTTTTCTGAGCTTTTCCTTAACCTTATATAAAGACTTGTTTTGTGATTTAATTACGAATGTGTAATTTTTAGATTGTAGTATAGGACTGCGCTATTTGCCAAATTTAATAGCTTCAGTTCAACGGGAGTTTCTTGTGGAATAAACAGTTGTGTCGCATAAACTTAACTATTACTATTAAATTAACGTTTGATTTTTACACAGCTTTGACCCCCATAGGGCCTAGAAAACTTTTTATTTCACAGCTATGTTAGTTATTCACAGAGTAATATTTGAAATCTATCACAGTTATCAAAGAATAAAATATGCTCATGCAAATGTGGTATAGACCACACCATCAATCAAAGTGCCATTGCAAGACAGATACTTGTTTAAGAAACACGGGATCCAATTGTGACGTCACATGTTGCTAATTTTGCCTTATCATGTATAAAACACTAAATGATATATTTTTCTTATCGCTTAAAATAATTATGTATGTGTCGATGAAGCGAAAGTGATTTGTCAGGATCGTGGCAGGTGGCAGTCCCTGGTTTAACCATCAAATTTAACCATCTTGGCTAAAATACCTTGTTTAGGTATGCCATAGATTCCAAGAAAAATAACCAAAAAAATCTCCTTACTGCTAGTCTGGCTAAAAAGTAAAATTGCAACTACATTTTTCCAGCCATACTCTATAACAATAAACAAACTTTGTATTTATAAAAACATCTTACAACGCTTTCTGTACACATTCGAACTTAATTATTATAAGGCTTCAAACAAAATTATTAACTATCGGTACTTTACGTGAAGCACGTTTACCGCCAAAATACGCAGAAATCTCTACCAGCGGCTCGCGAGCCAATCTGTGGCCAGTGGTCGCCGATAAGTGAGGCGCCTTGCAATATTTTTTGTAGGTAAAACAGATAAATGCACAATCGATCGATGCCGGTTGCGTCCCGAAAAGTTAATTTGTATGGAAACAGGATTTTTTTGAAATTATATGCACGTTTGTGATAGCTCGGTTGCAAAGGGCTACCCCTCTAGAATACAGGCGTGTGTCTATGTATGTATGTGTGTTATGTGTCTAATCGAGTTTTTATATACATTTCATGGTCTAAACTAATATAATTACCCTCCAATCTAATCGTGAGTAAACTGCTGTATTCAAAGACGTCACATAAATTCATTACTAATATAAGTTTAGGCCTCATTATTATATACCTACTTTACCTTCAATGACCTTAATAAGGGCACGTTTTCGTCTACCACTGTGGAAGGTTGAAACAATCAAATGTCGCTACTATTTTAAGTACAAATTGCCTTAATTAAGAGTTCCGTGGATTTTACAAATTCACTGTACAGTTTACAATGAATTTATAAATCGTAAGTCTAATACAGCTTAACGACTTTCTACTAACCTTAGGTACAGTCAATAGCAGCCTAACTTTTCATTCCTGTTGCAAAATCACCCGTAAAGCAACGGATCAGAGTGCATGCATCGAATAATGAACATGAAATCACTGTTGTGCCTTAGATCACTCTGGTTCTAACGTAGTATTTAGCGTCTTAGTAAACGCTTTGGAGCCATCGCCCATGATTGAAAAATGCGATGACACAGCTTCCGCAAATATTTAACCAAAACACATCCATTCTTCTTGGCGGCGCAGTTTTTTTAATAATGTCACAAAACGCACATCTCCTGCGCTGTAAGATATCGTTGTGGGCGATGGCTCCTAGTTACAAGAAATAGCATCATACTGTTAAATCTTTAAACTTCACCCGATTGTAACCTTTTCTTCTCAAACTCCTCTATATTGTTCGGAACTAAGAGCCTCCATTTAGACCAAGGCGATGGCCGGACGATCTCACGTACCTAGTGGTAGAAAACGGCCAGTGACAGGGAAGATTGGAAAGCTAAAGGGTAGGCTTTTACTCAACAGTGGGATAGGCAAAAACAGAAGACCGAATATTTACAAGTCTAGATGTCAGAAGCATATTATTATGGTCGTATGTTTGATTCCGACGGAAATTACTTTTTATACCTTCAATCTCAGCTCGTCGAGCTCTTTCTAACCATCTGAGAAACATATTTATATCTTATTCTGTTCCTAGGATAATTCAGGTGCATAATGTCGTAAATAGGCATGTAGTAAATCGTACACAAGCTCTCCTGAACAGGATAAAAATGACAAATCCGACCGAATGCTTCGAGAATATCTTCAAATAGGACACATCCAACCAAACACCATTCACTATTTATTTACGAGGCCAACCCTGAAAACGCAAAAAGTTACAGCTTTGCATATGCATACTATGTATGTTTTGATACAGCTGATTTATTTTCGATGTTAGAGTTGGTCTAGTTTATAAAAATTGCATGCAAAAATCAACGTCAAATTGTCTGCTATGGTCTCGCACACAAAGAAAAAGCTTTTTGTTGGCAAAAGCCATACACCTAAATAGACTTATTGTTCAGTACTGAATAGGGAGGCCGAGGTAAATAAGATTACGTTGAGAATGGAGAATTGTGTATTACCGGAAGTACTTCTGTAGAGCCTTTTTGTTTACAAAGAAATTGAATCGTTCGCTTTGATTAAACTACCTGCGATCGGCCGGAAAGCAATAATGTCGTGCAATACGTGTGTAATTCAATATGAAAGGCAAAATGGAGGTAAAAAGGTTCTAAATTGAGTAGTATACCGAAAATTTACCCATACAGCGTAGAGTGTGCTTTAGGGTCAAAATTCTATATTCACCGCTAGGTCCTCGTAATGTAGTCGTGCTTTAAAATAGTTGGCGAAAAGTTCAGTGGTTATGAGGGTAAATATAGCACAAATTCATACAATACTTATTGAGAAAATAACTAAAAAAAAACAGACAAGTCTTCCTAAATATTTCCTAAGCTCCGAATATTTGAACCAGATGATATTTTCATGAATTTATTTTATCAATTTTATATTTTTGTCAGACGTATGGAACCGGAAAGGTGGGCAAAAATTGTCGCCGATTGAGTGCCGTGCGATGCTTATCGGCGATACGGAAAGCCGAGTCGTAGATGGTGCGACGACATGACAAAATATTTTTCTCAAACATGCTTGGAATTTTGAGCATTATTTCGACAACCTTCTTCGACATAAATCGAAATTGCTGTACTGGCCAATTAGACGCGAGCAGCAGGCGGAAAAACTTCTATGAAAATTCTTAACTGTCGTGTTTTGCGGCCAAATAAATTACATAGGTACTAAACTCATATCTGTCGTGTTATTTAAAAATGGAACGATCCTTTACTCCGAACAATGACAACCAAGGAAGTAACTTATCATAGGTTTTATTTAAATTTCGAACTGGCTTGCGATATAAAGCCTATTGAAAATAAAAGAACACTAACGCGGCAAAAAATATTGTTGTTCGTTCGCTGTTCGTCTGATTTTGAAAGTTAATATTGAATTTAACAGAATGAGTTCATAGTTTTAATTTCCGCGTATTATTTGACAAAAATCATATACAAGCCTTGGCCACAACTAGGTATTGATGGACTCACGTATGTGTGCCTCGGCCCACATTCCCACGTTCGTCCATCAATGCCTTCCCCCTTCCCCTGAGATACGATAGACAACGGACGTGTTATCTGCTTAATTTTGTATTAATATTAAACTAAATACATTGATCAAATTCGGTGACATACCAGGAGCCCAAAGTAATAGAAGAGCTATCTTTTCAATCGCGGATCACAAGAAGGAGATGGAGAATTTACCTGAGGCGAGATATTACCGCGCGTGAGTGAGATAACACTTTTTTGTACGAATTACTTTTGAGACACCAGTTTACGCTCACCAATCAACGCACGCGCAGGACTATATCTTTGTTCCTCGCATAGCAGTAAGCGAAATCGCCCTTATTAACTTATATCGCCGGGAGTGATATTGCCGTTCAAATAGGCCTACGTTGCGTATCGCTGCATAGACATGAGCCTACAAAGATCGCCGCCACCACAGAGCCCTATTGGAAATCCACCTATCCATACAGTTTCTGAACCCACAAAGCGTCAAAAAAGGCTCCGGCCAGCAAGCAATGATTTTAGTAACGATTTACTATCATTTAAACAGGAGTTACTGTCTGAAATGAAGGAATTGTTAACAACTCATACATCGAGACTGGACCAGTTAGAACATCAAATAAAGTCCATTCACGAACAAAATACTCACATTCATTCCACAAATAAGGATATCGAGAAGGCCATGAATGCTTTAAGTGAGGATATAAAAGCCATCGAGTCCAAGCTGGAGCTTTTGAGCCAGGATAGAAAGCAGCTCGATCATCAATTGGCCAACTTGGAAAGTAGGATGGATAGTATCGAGATCAATAGCTTAAAAACCTGCGTGGAGCTCAGAAATGTACCTAAAGTACCGAAGGAAAAGAAAAGTGACTTATACAATTATGTACATAAGTTATGTGAGACACTGAAAATCTCCATTGCACAGTACGAGGTTCGGGACGTCTGTAGGATGCCTTCTAAAAAAGAAAAAACTTTTTCTTCGATCTCGGTTGAGTTATCAAATACTATGAAAAAACATCAACTCATTGAGGCGGTAAAAACTTACAATAAGAAGTACTCATCTGATGGTCTATCCTCAAAACATCTTGGGATTTCCTCCTCCAAGCAACCCATCTACATCTCGGAACTTCTCACCGGAAAAATGAAGCGTCTACTGTTCCTTGCTCGGGATTTTGCAAGGACGCATAACTATGCGTTCGCATGGCCATCTAATGGCCGTATCTATCTGCGAAAACAAGAAGGACAACCCCACCTTATACTAAGGAACGAAGCCCACTTAAATATGCTTAAAGATGATTCACCTCATGAACGCACTAACATATGACTATTTTTAATAATCAAAAAGTCAACTTCACTATTTAGCTCGTCTCTTGCACTAATTCCTCTCTGTCAGCATGCTTGTTTACTTTATCATAAAATAAATGTAATGATTTTTGACACAATCTTTACACATAAACAAAAACAAACAAACTCCAGTACAATCACATACACATATATATACATATTAAACCTCGATATACACAAAATTACTACGAAACTACCTCCATACATATTACAAAAAAATCACTCAAAATTATTAATACGTTTAATTGATTTTTATGTCCTTTCTATCTTTTACTAACCATTAAATACACGCTTATATAATGAGTAACGATCTATCTTACGTAATAGACAATTTAGATGGGTATGAGATATCCCAATCCTATACGTGTAGTCCTGAAGACTGCTCTCGTTACGTAACACACACTAGTACAAAACGATTACAACTCGTTAGTCAGAATATAAGGAGTATAAATCAAAACATAGCGGGATTTCAAACGCTATTAGTCAGATCACAACTTGAACCCGATGTCATTGTTCTATCAGAATGTTGGCTTAACTGTGCAACGAACTCCAGTCTTCCACATCTTAATAATTACACTTATTTTAAAACTCAGAACAGCACCAACCAGAGCGACGGCGTTGCGGTCTATATAAAGAACGACATAAGGGCCAATAACTATGAACCTGTTTTTGTGGACGCAAACTGTCTAGTGTCACTTTTAGGAGATAGTACTGCCTTGCTGTCGATCTACAGATCACCCTCATTTAAGAAAATTGATAATTTTCTAAAATCCCTAGATAATGTTTTAACTAATCTAGCCAACATAAAAAATATTATTATTTCCGGCGATCTGAACATTGACATAAGTGAATCTACCTCTGATACAAATTCCGCGCCTTATCTGACTTTACTAGCTTCCCACGGACTTCTTCCTGCGCACAATATACCCACTAGAATAAATACCTGCTTAGACCACATTATGCTAAAGACTCGACTCCACTCCAACACTATCATCATTAAAAATAGTCTTACCTACTGATCACGATACGGTCTATATATCAATCGATCTCGTACAGAGCAACTTTTTTACGAAACAAACTTTTACCAAGTTTAAATATCAAGGAATTAGTAAGGATTTACATGAAACTGATTTTAATGTGATGAACTGTACTGATCCAAATATGGCAACAGACATATTTGTAAAAGAAATATCCGACGTCATCAAAAGTAACTCTCTTACTGTGGTTCTAATCTAGGCGCAAGACACCTATAAAACCGTGGATGACACAAGGTTTGTTGCGTTGTATAAGGAATAGGGATAATTTGCAAAAAAAAGCCAAAGTCGATCCTAATAAAACAATTGTAAAAATTATGTACAAACGCTACAGAAATTTTTGTAATAACCTAATTAAAAAAGTAAAAAGACAATACGAAAAGTTAGAGTTAGAAAAGGCGAGTAAAACTAGTATAAAACAAACATGGAAAGTAATAAATGATATTATCAACTTGAAACCAAAAAAAGTCGCCACACAGGACCTTTTATCTTCAAACACAAACACCCTCAATTCCGTAAACACAGTTAACAAATACTTTTCAACTATAGGTGAAAACCTAGCGAATGAAATAATAAACCAGTACCAACATGGCCAAACCACGACTTTTCCATCCGGACAAACTGACACACAAAATCTAAATTCCCTTATTCTACTTGAAACACATATTTCGGAAGTAATCACACTAATAAACTCTCTTAAAAATTCGTGTTCCTCCAGTAGTGATCATATCTCATCAAAAATTGTTAAGCAAAATATAAACATTTTGGCTGGACCATTAACACATTTATGTAATCTTTCTATCGCTACGGGAATTTTTCCAAAAGCTTTTAAGCAATCTACTATTACCCCTATTCATAAATCAGGAGACAAAACATCTGTTAATAATTATAGACCAATTTCTATACTGTCAACCTTCTCTAAAATTCTAGAAAAAATTATTAATGTACAAGTTATAAAATTCTTAGAGAAAAGCAATATACTCTCACAGAACCAATTCGGTTTTCGTTGTAATAAATCAACTGCTGATGCAGTCACTAAATTGACTGACCTCGTTGTAAAAGGCTTGGATAAAGGGGAAAAGTGCTTAGCTATATTCTTAGATCTGCGCAAGGTGTTTGATACAATTTCTATTCCTCTACTTTTGAACAAACTTGAGACGATTGGTATAAGGGGCATCTCACTGCAATTTATCTAAGTGACAGGGAGCAATGTGTTAGAATAGGGAATCACGTTAGTGACGCATTGCCAGTAGGATACGGCATCCCACAGGAAGCACGCTTGGTCCGAGTCTCTTCTTGGTGTATTTAAATAGTCTGTGTAATATTAACATCTATGGTGGTAACATAATATCATTTGCGGATGACACGGCTCTTTTGTTCCGGGGAGAGACCTGGTTTGGGACTTTCAAACAAGCTCAAACCGGTCTTAACATGGTTTAACAATGGTTAGATATAAATTTGTTGAGTCTAAACATAGAAAAAACAAAATACATGACATTTTCTATCGTCCCGCAAACACAACCTCAGCATTCAACCTTGTCTATCACAGCTCACTCTGTCTCATGCAATAACTCCCCTTCTTTAACCTGCTCCTGCCAAAAAATCCAATCAGTAAATTCAATAAAATATTTAGGTGTCATCATTGATAAGCACTTAACTTTTAATGAACACATCAAGGCGGTGACTGGTCGCGTGCGTAAACTTATATATATATTTAAAAATCTACGTCATGTGGGTGACCCTAAAATAATTAAAATGATTTATTATGCCTTGTGTGAATCGGTTATCAACTATTGCGTAACGATATGGGGAGGAGCACCAAAAACCCACCTGATAGGTCTCGAAAGAGCTCAGCGAGCTATCCTTAAAGTTAGCTATTTTCTACCTATTCTAACTCCTACCACTAGAGTATACGAAATTACCGAGGTTTTAACGGTGCGGCAGCTCTTCGTCTTGAACACAGTTACTCGTCAACATAAAAATACAAAAGTCATTACCACAACCAGAAGACGAAATGATATAGTGTTTAGGGGTGAACGCTGTCGTACTGTCTTTGCTAATCGATTCCAGGCTTTCTTGGGGGTCTACTTGTATAATAAGCTCAATAAATTGCTAAATCTTTAGTGTTTGAATAATTATGAGTGTAAAAAATATACTAAGAGCTACCTACTGAAACTTACATATGACCAAACGGAGGAATTGCTGAAAGTTGATAAATAAACATATTTATTATGGATACCTACCTACTGTTAAATAGGGAGGATAATTATCATATATATGTACAAAAATATATATTATGTGTTAATGAGTATGTGTCTGTATGTAAATGTTTATGTTGTATATATATAAAGCTCGCATATAAATGTATAGATATATACAAACGATAATCTATATTTATTTCTCACGCAAGACACACACACACGCACACACACACACACACACACACACACACATACACACACACACACACACACACACGCACACACACACACACACACACTTACACACACACACACACACACACGCACACGCACGCACGCATGTTAAATTAAGTTTGGTTTATTGCACGTAATTTGAATTTGTTATTGCTTCGGCTAATTGTCGATATTTTCATGCAGTAAATGTCACTGAATATAAAACTAATTATGCACTGAATATGTTATCTGTTAAACAAAGCTATTCGAAATCTATGGCAGTGTGGCGTAGACATCTTCCCGGCCCTTGAAAGCGTCAAGCTTTCAAAACTCATTGGCTTTTAGTAGTTGGTAGGAGCCACAGCCTGTTCAAAGCTCTGCGAGCTGTTCCCTTGCTGGTAATCACATCCGCGACGCGAGGAACACCGTCGGCGCCGGGGTAGAGCCTCGTAACACGTCCAAGGCGCCAACACAACGGCGGGGCGTCTTCCTTTAAAAGTACCAGGTCGTTGAGTTGAAGCTCCTTGCATCGAGTGCGCCATTTGGTGCGCTGCTGTAGCTCGGCCACGTACTCGCTGGCCCACCGCTTCCAGAAGTGCTGCCGGCACTGCTCTAGTTTGCAGAAAGCGGTTGATGCGATGGGTCTTTGCATCTAGAAGACATGGAGAGGGCAGCGCAGTGAGAGCTCTACCAATCAAAAAGTGGCCCGGGGTCAGTACTTGGTAGTCATTAGGAGAGGAGCTGAGGGGACATAGGGGTCAGCTATTTAGGATAGCTTCAATTTGACCGAACAGCGTAGACAGTTCCTCAAAGGTTAAGTGTGAATTTTTTAAGACTCTATGTAGGTGGAATTTTGCGGATTTGACCCCGGCTTCCCAGAGGCCGCCGAAGTGAGGAGCGTATGCAGGCGAAAAACGAAATTCAATGCCCCGACGAGCCGCAAAGTCAACAATAGCGTCACTGAGTGACTTTAAAAATTGGTTAATTGCTTTGTCAGCCGCAACAAAATTTCTACCATTGTCACAGTAAATAGTTTTAGGGAGGCCCCTGCGTGCTATGAAACGGTTTAAAGTTAGTATAAAAGCATCTTTAGATAATTCGCTTACTAATTCAAGGTGCACGTATTTGTAACGAAAACAGACAAAAATGCAGAGATAGCATTTAGTTATTTTGCAACCTCGACCCTTACGATCGGTTATAAAAAATGGACCTGCATAGTCTGTGCCTGTGGTATGAAATGGAAAGTGTGGTTCAACTCGGCCTGACGGTAAATTGCCCATATTATTGGTCATCGTTTGACCCTTAAATCGTCGACAAACATAACACTCGCGTGCCACACGCCTGGCCAAGTTGCGCCCTCCGATAGGCCAATAGCGCTCTCTTACTGAGGCTAGCAGTTGTTGGGGCCCGGCGTGTAGCAACCGCTCGTGCTCTATCTGGAAAATTAGTTTAGTCAAATGATGGTTTGATTGCAACATTATGGGATGTTTTTTGTCGTAGGGGTAAGTAGATTCGCAAATTCGTCCTCCTACGCGAAGAATGCCTTCATTATCGACGAAAGGATTAAGAGAAGCGAGTGCAGCTTGAGGCAGAGGTTTACCTTTACCTAGTAGGGCTAGCTCTTCTGAAAAAGACTCTTTTTGGGAAATTAGCAGTAAATTATGTAGAGCTGTATCTAGTTCCTGAACAAGTAGAGGCCCTAGATACTTATTAGTTGGGTTTCGACATTTGTGAATGAATTGCAGCACTGTGGCGAAAATTCTTTGTAGAGATGAGAATTTAGAGTACCTTTTTATGTCAAAGTAGGGTGTGTTAGTGTGCACTGATGGTGCAGGCTCCACCACCAAAGTAGGATGAGCTTTTAACTCAGGCAAGTCTTTTACGTCTTGGACCTTGAGAGATGGCCAGGCGGACTCGGGCTCTGAAAGGAAGTGTGGTCCTTGCCACCAAATAGTAGAGTCACCGACAAATTGGGGATCCACTCCGCGGGAGACCAGGTCAGCAGGATTTAGAGTAGTAGGTACGTGGCGCCATGTTGATGGATCGGTAAGTTCGGTTATAGCTCCTACTCTATTAGCAACAAAGGTGTTAGTCTTTTTAGACGTTTGTAGCCAGCCGATTACAACACTTGAGTCTGTCCAGTAAACGTGACGGGTGATTTCACAGCGTAAAGCTTGCGTAACTGTAGCGCTGAGTTGGGCACCGAGCAGCGCGGCACACAGCTCCAACCGCGGTATCGTGGTTGGGGGATTTAGTCGGACAACGCGCGACTTGGCACACAGCAGGCTGACATGTGTCGCGCCGTCCTTGTTTGTGGACTTTAAATAAATGCAGGTGCCGTATGCTTGCTGTGAAGCGTCACAAAAACAATGAAGTTCAATCGAGACTGGGTCGTCTATCAAGACATGTCTGGTTAATTTTAGAGAGGACAGCACTGCAAGATGCTCTGTGAATTTTAGCCAAGAACGTTGAATTTCTTGGGGCACAGGGTCATCCCAGCCTAGTTGGAGACGCCATAACTCTTGTAGAATAATTTTGGGCTTGATAGTACATAGAGACAACAACCCAAGAGGGTCGAAAATTTTGAATGTGGACGACAAAATAGATCGTTTAGTTAGAACCTCGACTGGTGAATATTGTATTTGAAACTGTATTTCGTCTGAGGCGGGGATCCAGCCTATACCGAGAATGCTAGTGGCGTGACTGATCAGCAGTGGTTCTTGGGCCAGATTGACGGTGTCGTCAGAGATAAAGTCTGGCAAGTTAGAGCGATATTTTCGTAAGTTGAAGCCACCATTAGCAAGTTGATTTGACACAGCGCATCAGCGCATCAGCGCCCGTCAGTAGATCGTCACAGTAAAAATCTTTTTGTATAATAGTTGTACTACTGTCAGGGCTTTCTTCGCCTAGCTGCCATAGGCAACGGGTGGTTAAGAAGCTGGCACTAGCGAAGCCATAGGTATTGAGACGTAGAGTTCTCAGCGGGTCAGTCTCTTGGTCTTGCCATAATATGAGCTGAAGATCACGATGCTCTTCCTTCACGAGAACCTGCCGAAACATTTTCTCAATGTCGCCTGACAAGACAAATTTGTGTTGCCTGAAACGGACAAGAATAGCAAAAAGTGGGTCTTGTATAACAGGGCCAACCATTTGTATGTCGTTCACAGACACACCTGAAGTTGAACGGGCGCTTGCATCGAAGACAACCCGGAGACGTGTTGATTCGCTTTGTTCCCTAATGACTGGGTGGTGTGGTAGAAAGAAGGAAACCTCAGGGCTTGGCGTTGCGCTTGGGGAAAGATGTCCTAGCTCTTCATACTCATGGATGAAGTCTTGGTAAGCCTTTTTGACTTCTGGCTGTTTTCTGAAACGAGCTTCAAGATTTAGAAATCTACTTTTAGCCATGTTGTAGGAGTTGCCCGAGCATGTAGGCTCATCACGAAGAGGAAGTGCCACTTCAAAGTGACCATTATGAAGACGTCTGGTGTTTGATAGGAAGTGTTTTTCACAAAGATTTTCTTCTTTGGAAAGAGGTTGCTCTTGAGGAAAATTTTCTATTTCCCAGAACTTGGCCAGTGCATTATCAAAGTTAGCTGACTGGTCCTCCTTCATAAAAAAATTACAAATTACCGTTTTGTTTTTTGTTTGTGTCGGTTTAGTGTGCATGGGACCTGCGATGAGCCAACCGATTTTAGAGCTTTGGAGATGGTGGGGGTTTCTTTCTCCTAGCGAGTGCTGCTCGGAACTAATGATGTCCCAGAATAGGTCAGCACCTATAAGCATATCGATTGGGCGTGGCTCATTAAAGCTGGGGTCTGCTAATAGGAAACCAGACAAATTTAGGTGGCTTATGTCAAAATAAGCCTTCGGTAAGTCTCCCGAGATAGTGGGCAAGACTAAACAAGACAAAATCACATTGAACGAGCTGGCTATAGAGCGTAAGCGAAGTGCGCAGCGTTCTGTGTTGAGCTTTAGGCGTGTGTCACCGATGCCCACGATATTAGTGTTGGAAGGCTGAGGAGAAAGGTTTAACTTTTGCTTTACTGCATCAGTTATGAAAGAAGTCTGACTCCCGCTATCTAGCAACGCGCGGACCGTTACGGTTTGACCGGTGACTGGGTTCGACAAATTAATCGCAGTGCATAGTAAAATTTCTGAAGAAGACACTGCAGTCCTGGACACAGACTCGGTTTTGTTTTTTGTGGATTCTACAACCGATTGTTCTTCAGCTTGGTGTAGAAGAGTATTGTGGCGTCGTTTGCAATATTTGCAGCCACCTGGTAGCCTACATTGGCGAATTTGATGCCCCTTTCGTAGGCAGTTTCGACACAAATTTAGGGTGGTCACTATAGACATTCTCTCCTGTGGTGTCTTGGCCTTGAATGTAGAGCACTCATAGAGGCGGTGATCACCCTTGCAGATTGAGCATTCAAGAGTTGACTTAAGGTCAGAAGAGTCTTTGGAATTAGAAGTGACTACCATAGCCCTACTTTGTGATTTTTGTGAAATAGAGGGAGGCGCAATATTGGGTTTGAATGGTTGCCTATCAAGTTTGTTTTGCTGTACAGTTTCAAGTACATCAGCACGGCCCTTGAGAAAATTGAAAAAGCTATCAATTGATGTAATATCAGGCAATGAATTACGATGCTCTTCCCACTTTAAATAAGTGTTGTTGTCGAGCTTGGCTGAGACAAAATGAATTATTAGAATGTCCCATTTGTCTGTGGGTAAACCTAGCGTAGCGAGAGCTCTCAAGTTTTTTGTCACATGATCAATGATGAACCTAAGAGATTTGTCTGTTTCTCGCACGGTGTCAAATGAGAAAAGTGCCTTTAGATGGTTATTTATTAATTGCCTTTTATTGTCATACCTTTGATTTAAAAGTTCCCAAGCCTTTGAGTAATTTTTCTCTGAAACCTCTAAGTTACATACTACTCGAGCTGCCTCACCCTCCAAGTACGAGTTAAGATAGTGAAATTTATATATTTCTTTTATTTGGGCATTGTCATGGATTAATGAAGTGTAGGTCTCCTTGAACTCGAGCCATTTATAATATGATCCATCGAAAGTAGGTATTTTTATAACTGGCAATTTGAACCCGAGCATGTTTGGAATGTCATGTTGACATTGTGAAGAACCACAGTTAGACTGAGCCGCTTGAATAGCAGTAGGCTTTGGGGGGGCATTAGTCTCAAGTAAACTTTGGGCTGTTGCTATGCAATGATAGAAATCCTGCTCAATGAACTCACGGTTTATGATTTCAGTTTCTTGTGCTTCAGAATTTAATACTTCTATCTCACTCTGCAGTCCGTCGAATTCAATGAACACGGCTTCAAACTTGGCTAACTTCAGTGCAAGCTTGGATAACTCAAGCGATGAAATTGTTTCAAGACAGCTCAAAACATTAAGGCTGTTTTTAAATTTAGTGACTCGTTGCCTAATGGCACCCCGTTGAGCAACTAATGTTTTAAGCTTGCTTGCATCGCTTGATTCTTTTTCCATTTGAATATTTTCTTTACTTAGAGCCATTATAACTTGCACTGATTTCCACCAAATTAGATTAGAAAGTAGATACTGAAAAATGCATACGATACGCTCCTCACTTCGCCAACCAGTTGATGGATGCTCGGGGCCGGCCGCGAGGAAGGTAGGCCGCTAGGTGCACGCCGGTCGTTGACCTCGAGCAGTAGGCGCGAAGCGGGAGAGCGAAGCGTTCCGAGACGCTGGAATAGATAGTTTGCCACCACTAAATACAAATAGTTATATGTAAATATGTTTTGAAGGTTGGCTTTGGGCAGTGACAATTACTTTTATTTGATAGGCAAATATGCAGAAACTTTGTAAAGAAGAAGAGTTGACTTGCTCGCAAATTAGAAAAGTATGGATTATTTCGTATAATAGCCTCTTTGAAAAGTAATAACGGGTATGTTGCTAGGTGCATGGAAATAGTCGGCTCCTTGTAGGTACGTAGGCGAGTTAGTGCTTAGGCCTTGCAGGTTACTTAGTGCTAGTTGCTTGTTGAAAAAAACCTTGCATTGATGCTTTGCTAGCCAGGTAGCGTACCCAGAAAGAAGAAAAACACATAAGCCTTTGAGGAACCGAATCCACCGACCGGGCAAATCAAAGAGGAATACAAAATAGGTAGCGGAATGTAAAGGAACGGGCTCACAATTAGAAAGGCAGGCTTGTAGTGCAGCCGGCGTTGTAGCGCAGCACGATGCTGCGTGTCGGACTGCTGTGCTGCTGCTCCTTCTCGGTGGCTGACGCAATCTTCTTCGCCCACGCTTCGACGTTTCGGCGTCGTAGGTACTTGTGCACGTGCCGCGACGGGGTGTCCTTTCTTGCAGTTTTTTGCTGTAGTCCGCTTGCTAGTCACAGTTGAATCGACGAAACGATGTCCTTAGGTGATGCTTCGCTTTGCGGTAGCGTAGATAGCTTTCAGAAGTGACGATGCGGTTGCCCGTCGTTCACACGAAGTAATTGCGTCGTTGCGTCGCGAAGAAAAAAAATGGCGGAACGAAGCGAAGCGAGGGCGTCACGGCCCAACACACGTTTTAGTGATTTTTGATTTTGTTGGACTTTTTCGAAGTCCTGTCACGGTCGCCACTTTTGTTCAGGCAAAGAACAAAGAAAAGGGTTTTTAGTTATATAGATTGGTTTAATTACGGTGAAATGAAAATATGTACAGATATACAAAGGGATGCGCGCGAGCAAGTCGTTGAGCGAGTAACAGTAGTAGTGTTGCCAGTGTTGGGAGTGTGGCGTAGACAATTTTTTTTAAACATCTACATAGGACACTGACGCCTGTATCACAGATTTTTATCTACCACAGGCTTCAGAGTCTAATCAATTATTTAAATTGACTATTGTCAAATGTTTAATTACTTAATTACTGAAAACTGATGTCAAATTGATACTGTACTATTATATTATGATGTAATGTAATTGTGAATTAATCTTATTATCAATAAACCAATTTCAATTTCAATGCCTCTTTTGCTGCCCGCTGCAGTAATGTACTATACCTGGGTGGGAAGAGTTAATTACAAAAAAAAAAGTATATTTCCTCGGTTGCTCTATAAGCTCACCCTTTGGTATCTCCACAACCCTGACGTCATTTGTCACACGAAATGGCTTCATAGAAACAGCTAAACAGTCACACAGAATGGAAATAGCTGCAACGCGAATCCGAGAGAGGAGCCGCAACTAGTCATCTACGACGACCTCTGTGGCGCAGCGGTTAGCGCATCTGCCTACCATGCGAGAGATCCCAGGTTCAAATCCCGGCTGGGGCAAAACAACACCATGTCTTGGATGTTTTCGTTTGTAATGTCGGTGTTTCTGGTTCCCACGACACAGGGTATTCTAGTGTGGGGCCAGAAGCGCTACGACCTACTTGGTATACTACCACAAAATTCTACTTTTTGACTTCCTCGTTGGTAGCCATTCAGGCGCTTATTTACCAAGAATGAGGTCGTGGCTTTGATTCCTACTGGGACTTGGACCGCCGGACATTTGTACAAATGACCTCAGCCTGGGTGTTTTCCGATGTTAGTAATGTCCTTGCCTGGTTACCACAGCACAGGGTATCCTAGTTTGGGACCAGGTCAAGTGATTGTGTTGTGTGGAAGTTATCACATTATAATTTTCGCAAATCTATGCAAGATTTATCTGTGCAATGAACACGTTTACCCCATAACGTAAATCTAAAGTCGGCTTCCCACGGTCCGCGATATCGCGGACGGACGCGGACCAGCTCACACGACACACCGTGGGAAGGGTCTCGTTCCGCGGTAGCACAGACGTCTGTGGCGGTGTGCTGTACTGGTCGTGGGTACGTTGTCGTATCGATATCCGCAGAAGCGCACCGTGGGAGGAGCCTCGTGCGTGGTGCATGGCTGTCTGTGGCCGTCAGCAGAATCGCGCTCCGTGGGAAGCCAGCTTAAGGCTGCGTTTCCACCAGAAATGTCCGAGGATGCGTAGCGAGGGATGTGTTTGTAAAGAACCAATAGAATCGCTTCATTTACCTCGCCTCGGTCAGCACAGCTCTGGTGGAAACGGCTCAGCGGAGCTAGATTTTTGCGAATACAAAACAAGCGAGGGATGTGTGCGAGGGATGTGTACGAGGGATGTGTGCGAGGGATGTGTTGCGAGGGATGTGTACGAGGGATGTGTGTTGAGAAGGATGTGTTGCGAGGTTTGCGCATATTACTACCCCCGTCGACACATTTCACAGCTTCCTCCACCTCGCACCACACATTAATGCGCATTTTCACAGCTCCGCTACACATCCTCGTAGGCACATTTTCAACGCACAGCTTTGGTGGAAACCCCCTCACATTTTCACAGCACAGCTATACATCCTCGCACGACACATTTCCATCGCACGTCTCTGGTAGAAACGCAACCTAAGAGAGCAGTCATAATTCAGCCATCTACCTAGTTATGACAGGAGCAGTAAATTCAACCCATTCGAGAACATTTATTCAAAACTTGTCTGCGCAATAAACACGTTTACCCTATAACGTTAAGACAAACTGGCAGTAATTTTTATACTCGAAAGCGGGCGTGTACTGCTCGCATTATGATGTGTTGTAAAACGTTTTAGACGACACACCGCTCAGCAATATTTTCAAGGGGAGTGCTTGGTTTGAGTATTCGGCTATTTCCTTGGCACATGAGTAGGAAAGACCTCAGCGAAATAACTTAATTATATATGTAAGCAAATATATCGCACGAATGTGATTGGAAGGGCCGGTAAGGGATGCCCCAGGTGGACATACTTCGACCAAATAAACCATAAACATTTACTTACAGACATATACATTCCTTCTGGCCTCACACTAGGATACTGTGTCGTGAGAACGTGAAACAGCGACATCACAAACATGTACACATCTAAGACCTGGGGTTTTTTGTCCTCAGTTGGGGATTAAACGTCGAATAGGGGACATCCCCATCAGCAAAGGGCAAGATAAAAAGTACCCGAGACTGCATGTGAAACGTGCGTGCATGCAATGACTAATGAATGTCGATGAAGCGAAATTGATTTGTCAGGATCGTGGTAGGTGCCAGTCCCTGGTCTCTGCCTACCCCTCTGGGATACAGGCGTGAGCTTATGTAGATGTATGTCTATGTGAGATATTTTAGGATATTCTGTGTATGACAAAACAACTCAAAGTGAGTGAGTTCACAGAATAACTAAGATAAGTCAGTGAGGACCGTAAGCTTTTGTATGTACCTACGTATTAGTTTATTGTCGACATCTCATAAGGATTTTAAATAATGATATATTATGCAATTATTATTATAATACGTGTTCGATAGATGGCTGTCGTTAAGCCAAGTTAGAGGCCTTAGGGCGGCTTGAAAACTTCTGACAGTAAAACCAGCCATTAGTCATACAAGCCTCAACCAATCCGGACTTGGCCCCCGTGGTGGAGTATGGCCTATACCTTCCTCAGGGAAGAGACCCGTGCCCCTCGGTGGGAACATAATGGGCTGATGGTGGTATTTACTACAGTTTGAGTAATTTTTCCTCCCCGAGTTCAGCACGCCGTCTTCTCTGGCTACCGGCATAATACCAGCACTTGCTGAGCAGGAGCCCATTTGCATTTGCCACACCCACGTAATTACTTTATAGTATTTTTGGTACAGTCGATAGCACCTCATCCTATACACCAATCACCCATGTACTCTACTCCTTTGCATTACGGGCGACTTTACAACTCTAAATTGTGAAGGTCGACGTGCTGTCGACTGTACTATTGAATGTTCTTGTTTTTCCGAGTCTGTTTTACTACTTTTGTCCTTTACTTTTTCTTTTGTGTACCTACGTGTTATGTGTGTATGAAAATGTATGTTTTATCTATCTATTTATCTATCTTATATAAATATTACCAAAGAAATACTATTTCGGTTGCTTGTTTTCTTAAATAACCCAGTTGGTCAGTACATCGGTAGTGATACAATATTCATGAAGCGTTTCGAATAAACAACGAACAGGTGTCTTTCTGGACTTGGCGGAGTGCCAAAGAAATCTGTTTTGACTAGTCCCATGACGGCCTCTAGCGCCGCTAATGAAAAAATAATTAAGGCAGAAACAGACTACTGAAACACGACGCGACACCACCTATCTACACCCGATGTGCATCGTGCATATTACCAGCATGCGATGTCTAATATGATTCTGATCATTAAACATTTTTTTTGCTGTTTTTTTCTGCACTACATTCGGCCCTAAGGCAGCGGCTAACATTATCATTTTATGTACATTGACATTCAATAAGCAGAATGTAAATTCTTTACGTAGAAATAAATTTCTGATTTCTGATTAGATTTCATTTGACTCAACACGCGTCACGTTGTGTGGGGTTGCGTCGCGTTTCATTAATGTATTTTCGCCTTTACTATTTGAAGTAGAACTATGTCTCAACGCGGTGGCTACAAAAATGTCTCAATAATCAAAATCATGATTTTACGTTCGACGACCGACCGACCGAGCGATCAAAAAGTAATTCTTTGCTGTTACTATCTATCTACTCTAAACAGGCGCGTGCTTGCAGCGACTTACAAATGTCGATAAAATGAAACTGATCTATCAGGACAGGGGCAAGTAGCAGTCCCTGGTCTCTGCCTACCCCTCTGGAATATAGGCCTGAGTTATTATAGGTCTGAGTTTTGATAAAAGTTGAAACTTAAAGAATCTTTTACTGATACTAAGAAACTTAGGAGATTCTACGAAACTGCTATTGCTACGGTTGTGGAAAGTACTACGATACTTTTTATGTCCATGGATAATGCCACGCAATATCTAAATGCTACAATCTTGGTTTCTGCTACGAGTTTCGTAGCTCTATCTGTGCTACGTTTCTCAAATAACTTTCCAGGGCCTACATTCTGATAATACATTGTAACACAATAACAACTGCATGAACGCGGCGATTTCATTTCATTTCCGCTTTTACGCGCGCACACGTACCAACCCTTCTAGGCGTCAATGGTATAAAAAAATCATGCCGCGTGACCCGACCGAGTACCTGTCATTGAACTATAATGCATTAGCAGAATTGAGGCCCTGGTTGTGCGAGAAATTGTATTGGAAGTGGTCAGAGAAACAAAAGACGTTATGTTTTTCCTTTTGTGTTTTGTCTTTCCTATCATGCACATTTCTCTACCAGTAAGATTTACTTTGTATCGATAATTGTTTTTACGTCATAATATGCTGTTCTTGAATTTGGCAACACAAATTAATTGTTTTATGGATTCCCATAGTCGAGGACGCGGCGTGACGAGCAACCGACGACACGAGTTTCGTCTCTGCTCACCATGATTAAGCTCTTCCTACAAAAATCAAGTAAGTGAATACGTAAGCAGTTGGTGCCGGCTGCCGTCGACAGATGGCAGTCGTTACGCCAAGGCCCTAGGGCGGCTTGAAAACTTCTGACAGTAAGACCAGCCACTAGTCTTACAAGCCTCTACCGATCCGGACTTAGCCCCCGTGGTGGAGTATGGTCTATACCTTCCTCAGGGAAGAGACCCGTGGCCCTCGGTGGGGACATAATGGGTTGATGATGATGATGAATACGTAAAACAACCCATATATAATGTGCTATCCTTTCGAAAGTTTTAGTTAAAAAATGGCAGCACAAAGTGAATAAAGAGTTTTCATTCCAAATCACTTATTGAAAGTCAAATAACGAGGACTGATTCAGTCCGCGGTCGCGCTGAAGTTTTCCTTTGAGGTTATTAAAGGGGAAATCGGATTAAAACATCGTCGAAGTGCCCGGAACGTAAATCATTTACGAACATCCAAAGCTTGGTTATTGGCCGCGAGTTTGAAGGAGAAGTAGGCGGTAATTTCCTATATTTTACAGATTATAGTGTTCTGTCATAGAAAATAAATTATAAATATATAAAAAAATCCGGCAGACCGAGAAGAAAAGAAGAAATCAGAAATTATTGCGGTGAAAAGAATTTACATTCTGTTTGTTTAGTACATAATGTTAATGTTAGTCGCTGCCTTGGGGCCCAATTTAGTGAAGAAATATGCAGCAAAAAAAAAATTTTTCTCGAATCACCTTAAAGGTTTTTTTAATTGTTTGTATAAGGTTATCTAACGTCAAACTTTTAACCATTTAATTGTAATAACACTAGAAAAACGTTTAATAACATTATTATACTTACTTTAACTGACTTACTTTTACTTAATTACTTTAATGTCGGATTCACTTACTTGTTTTTTGTCTGAAGAGTCCGAACCGGTTTCGCTCCGATTAGCATTATTATTATTATTAATATATTTTATTTCTTATTTTTATTAGAAAAACTTACAGGAAAGCTATAAAAATACAGTTATAATGAAAAAAGACTTTCTAACACTTCGAATTAGGATCCAACATTACTGGACCCACTGGAAACGCTCGTAGCCCCGGCCACCTGAGTGATCTACAGGGATCACGAAGGTTAGGCAGCATAGGGTAGGTACGAGTACGTTCAGTGCATGGATGGGTGACCGTCTATGACTAACACTCGTGGCATTTTCCCGAGCGGTTCCGTGCGGTCCCCACCGAGGGGCACGGGTCTCTTTTCTGAGGAAGGTATAGGCCATACTCCACCACGGGGGCCAAGTCCGGATTGGTGGAGGCTTGTAAGACTAGTGGCTGGTCTTACTGTCACAAGTTTTCAAGTCGCCCTAAGGCCTCTGACTTGGCTTAACCGCTGGCATTTATCGACGGGAGCCGGCACAAACTGGAAAAATGCCACTAGCATTAGTCATAGAACGGTCACCCATCCATGCACTGAACGCGCCCTATGTTGCTTAACCTTCGTGATCGTTTAATATCACGCAGGTGAGGGGCCTACCCACGCTTTATTATCCGGTTTGCGATCGCCAGGTCAGAATCATTAGTGATAGATAATTAATAATACTGTTTTTCAGAATTAAAAGAACAAACATTTACATACAGGCGCTTACATTGCTTCTGTCCCCACACTAGCATACCCTGTGTTGTGGGAACCAGAAACAGCGACGTCACAAACATGTAAACATCCAAGACCTGAGGTTTTTTTCAAATCCCCAGCCGGTGTTCGAAACAGGGACCTCTCGCATGGTAGAGAGGGACGACCTCTGTAGCGCAATGGTTAGCGCATCTGACTACCATGCGAGAGGTCCCGGGTTCGAATCCCGGCTGGGGACAGAAAAAAAGAAACCCAGGTTGGATGTTTACATGTTTGTGACGCCGCTGTTTCTGGTTCCCACGACACAGGGTATCCTAGTGTGGGGCCAGAAGGAATGTAGATGCCTGTATGTAAATGTTAATGTTAATGCGTTAACCGCTACGCCACAGAGGTCGTCATTCCCAGAAAAATATGGCTAACGATTTCAGAATAACCCTGTAGATGTGGAGGCCTAAGTTTTCCCAGCTTACTGTGTCAGGGCCAAGGGCGGCACACAATGGCCTACGCTCGCGAGCTTCACTTCATTTGCTGAGGCTTTATTGGATTCTAGCGGCGGAGCTCTCGATGAGATGCGATGCACTTGAAGATTGTCTCGTCTTGAGAGCCTTTGAAATTTTTTTTTCTCGACGCACCCTTTTTTTCGTACCTTCTTGCGCATAGTTCTTTACAGAGAAATATAGGAGACGAAGCCATACAAACGTATTTTTGAACGCTCTTCGTCTAAATAGTCGTATGTACGGAGTCATCTTAAATTTTTCGAAAACTTTGCATTAAAAAAATATTAATTATTTCATTAAATTGAATAAATGAAAATAGTAATATCATAAAATAATTATTAATTAATTTTTAGTCTTATATTTATTTTTTTCAAATTTTTTTTTATACTTAATTTTTATAGAAATCTCGTGACACATTGTTTGTTATCGAACTCCTCTGAAATGGCTCCACCGATTTTTATGTCTATTTAGTATATATTTGGTAGGTCTGAGAGTAGGTCGTCGGTACTTTCTCAAATGTGACTTAACAGTTGACAGTATTTAACTAAAATTCTACGTACAAAAATCGGTTTGAATTGCGACTCTAGTGTTATTTATTAAATGGTGCTAGTCAGCCTAAGACTCTAAATCATGCTTGGAATTTCACCAAACATTTCACTAAGGACATCGATGCACCCTGTGGCCTTGACTGCGCTACAAACAACCACGACATGCCTCGTTACAGACATTGTATGCAGTGTGCAAGACGTCTGACAAGGCTGATTACACTGGAATCGATACAAGTTGAATTATTGAACGGTCGCGTGGAGACTTTAAGCTGTTACAATTCGAGGATCAATATATCACACAGAATTGTGTACAGCCCATAAACATAGCTGTGCACACCCCACGGTCACTCGGCTGTCGATCGATGACATTGGACGGTTTTACATTGGGAAACAAGAACCACAGGCTTAGCAACAGCCAACGTAACCAATTTAATATGTCTTTACCTATGAAATTGCCGCTCTGCAGTACTGGCCATTTCAAATCAAAATAATTTTTGTTTGGCTAAGAATTCTAATTTGAAATTAATTTCATTTTAAGAACATGGAATTCTTTTTCCAAAAGTAGTCATTTGTTTATTGATTAGTGTTACATTTTCATCGCATTTCAATCTTTTTCGTCATCACGGATACGTAAAAAATTCGACTAATTATGGAATATGAGTACCGTTGTAGCAGCAACGCGGCACAAGCGGCACGCATCATCAACGACGTTTACGGAGCTAACACTACAAGCCAACACACCACCTGTTATTGGTTTGCTCGCTTCTGTTCTGGAGATTTCGACCTGAAA
Organism: Yponomeuta plumbellus; assembly: GCA_947310845.1. Classification (NCBI taxonomy): domain Eukaryota; kingdom Metazoa; phylum Arthropoda; class Insecta; order Lepidoptera; family Yponomeutidae; genus Yponomeuta; species Yponomeuta plumbellus. The sequence goes on from OX371203.1 coordinate 5,078,636, forward strand.
AATGAACCTCGACGTCGTCCGAAGACTTTGGTCGACAATGACGAATTAAAGGCGCTTGTGGAAGCTGATGATACACAATCTATGGCTGAATTAGCAGCAGCTTTCGACGTTAGCTACAAAACAATATTGGTCCATTTGTGTAAAATTGGCAAGATAAAAAAGCTTGACAAATGGGTGCCGCACAAACTCAATGATCGCCAGCGCGAAGTACGCGTCGAGACATGCCTTGCACTGCTCAACAGATAAACAAATGAAGGAATTTTGAACCGCATTGTTACCTGCGATGAAAAATTGATTCTGTTTGCTAACCGCAAGTGCTCAGCAAGTTGGTTGGATCCTGGTTCAACACCTAAACAATGCCCTAAACGAAAACTCACCCCTAGAAAATTGATGGTCACTGTTTGGTGGTCTAGCGCCGGTGTGATTCATTACAGCTTCTTACCAAACGGGGTGAGCATTACTGCAGATGTGTACTGTGAAAAACTGAACACAATTATGGGGAAGCGAAGAGTATTTATTTATTTTATTAATATTAAATAAATAAAAATAAAATAAATAAAATTACTTCGATTAATACAATAAAAAATACATGAAAAAAATTCGTTTAAATTTTTTCATACAAAACGGCAATTTCATAGGTAAAGACCTAATTTTATTAACGTTATTCCCAATACAGTTACTTGACTTCAGGGATGAGGAACCGACGACGCGAGCTCCGTCTCTGCTCACCATAATTTAGCTGTGCGAATCAGAGCGGAACCTGGTCGGACTCGTCCGACAAAAAGTCAAGTGGGTCCGGAATAAAGTAAATAATGTTTAGGCTAAAGAAAGTTTTAACCAATTTATGTCAACCGAAACTAGTTAGAATATTCTGTTTATCTAGTTCCACCCGATCCAGAGCTATCTTTTGCAGCAACAAAGCGGCTAGGGCTGTGTCGGATTTTAAGGTCGTATATTTTTATTTTCTTTTGGCTACAGACACGCATTGCAGGTAAAGTTAAATAACAATTACAATAGTAGAGATAAATAGACTTATGGTGCCGAAAATTTACAAAAATGATATGCTCAACCTAATGATATAACGATAAAATGATAACATTTACATACAGGCACATACATTGCTTCTGGCCCCACACTAGGATACCCTGTGTCGTGGGAACCAGAAACAGCGACGTCACAAACATGTAAACATCCAAGACCTGGAGCTTTTTTTTCTCCCAAGCCGGGAATCAAACCCGAGACCTCTCGCATGGCAAGCAGATGCGCTAACCGTTACACCACAGAGGTCGTCAAATGACAATCGTCAAAAAACAACACACAATGTGACATTATGGAATATAATTAATAGTTTTAGAATTACTGTGCTTGGGTTGTATTTATGCACACTTCAAAACCTCCAACTATAGATCAGAATATTTAAAATAAGTGGCCAAATGTACCATCAACCTTTGTAAATATTTTGTGTTTCTTTTTGTTTTTTCTAGTGTGCAATAAAGAAAATTCTATCTATCTATCAGTATCAGTGACAGTAAAATTATAGTGCAAGATATATCTTACTGTCACTCACTAATAAGTAGGTAATCAACTAAAACTTAACGTGAAAAGTTAAATTTTAGCTCAACCTGCGCATAGCGGATAGAATCAAGAGGATCCCAGTGCTTAGCTCTACTCAACAGTGTGTTTGTGTCTGTTTAATTCGGGGATTTCAGTAGGTATTTTCTTTAGCGCAATTTAAGGCGGAGTATTAGGAAGGCTGAAAGACTTACCAGGTCTGATAGCGAAGGAGGTTAACGGTCAGCTTACCTCTACCGGGGACCGCTTCCAGCTCCTCGATCTACCTTCCACGACCCCCCACCGTGAGCTGCGTAACTTGACCTGACCATGATTGAGGCGGGTCTATCCTTCAGCTCTTTCAAGCATTTCAGGTCTTAGTGTTGGCACACACGACGAGAAAAGGCGAAAACTATAGGGTGACGAAAATGGCGGCGAAAAAGCTGTTGCCTCGACAATGGTTTTGTGTTGCCAGTGCAACCATCAAAATCTGCAATTAATTTAGATAGGAAAACTGAACATTTCGCCTATCTAAATGCGATGGAATTGAAATGACATTTCACGTCAAAATTGAACGTGAATTGTTTAGCAAACCATTCTTGGTTTCTCTTGCATCGGACGATAGTCGTAGAGACACGGTATCATCGAATTGGTAGTTCTATACATTTACTAAGGCCGTCGTGCGAAGGTTGTGTCATGTCAACGTTGTGCGAATACAAGTCTAACCATGCCGTGTTGTGGAACAGTCTATAGGGCTACGAGCAGCATAATTCACGTTTGAAAAAATAGAATCAGAGGTGTGGAATGTGGACAAGGTGACAATTATACAAAACATAACACACACCTACATAAACGACCGAGTAGAAGAAAACACAACATTTTGCTTTTGTTTTTTTATTATTTTTAAGTAATAAGAAAAACAGTTTTTGAGCCATGCGAGATTTTAGACTTTCACTATCAATATTATTATACCATTTGTCAAACAAAAACTTTGTGTCCGTTTTGGTGAAAACAGGATTAAAATAGATTGTCCATCTTGGGACGGACGGTTCGTAACAATAACGACCTTATTTGTAAATACACGATTCCTCTAAAACTAATCTGAAACTCTGTTTATTTAGTCTGTGGCTAAATTGTTTACTTCCCACGACACAGGGTATCCTAGTGTGGGGTCAGAAGCAATGTATGTGCCTGTATGTAAATGTTTATGTTGTATGTTCCTTATAAAGTCTCCACCACTTCTTTTTTTAATCGGCATTTGTTTGTTTTTGGGTTATACAGTTTTTATAAATACCGTTGCACTTTTAGAGGCATCGCCCACGACCACTTATAAATGCTCTACAGACGTGCCGTACACGCGCGGACACTGTGCGCAAACATAATCTAATGTAACTTGTTCTTTTTTAAAGTAAACAAGACAAAAGATTTACATAGCGACACAATACATTGCTTCTGGCCCCACACTAGGATACCCTGTGTCGTACGAAACAGAAACAGCAACATCACAAACATGTAAACACGCAATGCCTAGGGTTTCATAACATAACAATCGCTTGCCAAGAATTACAGAATACGAGCTTAAAAGCGGGTACAGAAGTCGTCGTGGACGACGTAGCTTAGTTTGTTTGACACGAAATATTAGAACATTAATATATTACAATTTTTAAATCTCTTTCTCTTTACATTGTCGCTAATTGTCATTTCGTAACAATAGACAACAAAAAAAAAACAATGGAAAATATTCCAGCAGGTTTCCATACCATCATTGAATTTAGATACCAGTCACAAATTGCAGTGATTGTGACTCACAATCATTGCAAAAATTCAAAGTTAATATTATTTGTAACTTCGATTGGAGTATTTTTTAATTACACCCGCTATAGATCAAGTCAATTTATTGGTCTAACAAATTGTTTTTCACCGCTCGATCCTCTTCCATCCTTTCTACGTGACCGTGTCAACGGATTCGGTGGGATTTCGTTTCTCCCATGATGTTGGGAACATTAAGGTCTTCAATTTCGATTTTGAGCAGTGAAGGAGCAAACTTGGGGCTTCCAAGCGGCCAGAGACCGTTGGCCGGCCCAGACAATGCTGGAAGGATGAAGTGGCCAAGAACGTGCATGAAATTCAGGTACTGGTAGACTGGTAGGAGACCGAGCAGGACAGTGACAAGTGGCGACTTCTTGTGTCGGAGGCAAAGACGCACTTCGAGTCGCTGAGCCAGCGCAGTAAATAACAATTATGTAATTGTTTTTGCTCAGCACAAGACAATATTAATAATTTTAGGGTAAATAAAGCAGCTATAGCGTTCAAGATTTCACTAAAATCTAACCAAAATATGTTCAGAATTCGTGAACGAAATTGCGCAAAATAGCTATCCTGCTCTTACCCGGGTCAAATATATTATGTGTAGTGGTATTTGGTTTAATTGAATTAAAAATTAGACCGATAGAGTGATCTCTTTACCCCAAGTTGGTTTTAACTTTGATTAGAAATAGTATTAAAGCCATTATACTCATAGATCTAGGACTCCACGACACGATACAATCTAATGCACTACTAGGAAAATAATATTATTTACAACTAAGCAACCACTGAACTATACATCGTTTTCCAACAACTTGGATCTGAAAATAGAGTATCGGTATTGTTTTTACTGCTCATCAATAAATGTTCTATAATATAATAATAATGTAAAATTGAAAGACCTTTACACAAAATTTCAAGCATATATTTTGAATATGTTAAAATTAATGTTGTGTCAAATAAACGGTGTACAGCTTTACACCCAGCTGAACATAAGCAGCTTAATTATAAGCTCTGAATAATATTGTATGCGTATGAGGCCAGTAGATTTTAATACCTCTTTTAATTTGTCAATAAATGAACAACCGTCAACCTTAACTTTTCTCTCCGTAAATTCAAGTTTAATAAGTAATACTTATATACAAATATTATGTACATGCAATGTTATTTAAAGCTAAAATTTAGGAGTAGGTATATAGACTAGAGCATGGAAAAGGACGAATTGGATAGGGCTAGTAGTGACATAAGTCTATCGTTCAGTTTTAGTTACGAGAATTACTTTAACAAATACCTTAATACGGTTCTTTCTTACAGGTTTCCTGTAAGAACAAACCGGCTTAAGTGTCACTGAACGACTATTTTTCTAGAAATCAGGAGTTAGGTTTTGTTTATAATCTCAAGCAGTAACATAGTCTGATTTTTGCGAATTGAAAGGGTATGTAGGTACATTAAGCCTATGCGCACACTTGGCGACACGCGACAGCGACAGTTCGGTGACTAGATGCGACGACAGGCTAAGGCGTCAATTTTCATATATTTTGTTCGAATCTACGCACCTTGGCGTCAGAGTCGCGGAGTCGCGACGACAAGACGCCAAAAGCAAATGACAACGTCGCGTCTGATGCGGCGACTAGACGCGGCGACAAGTCGCCCTGTTTGCAATGGCTCTCAATGTTCCTATAAGCTATTGAACGCTGGCCTGAAAATTCGCAGAGACGAGTCGAGCAATAAACGACGACGAGAGCTCCGTCTCTACTTACCATGACTACAATCTGCGAATCAGAACGATGTTTATTCGAACTCTTCAGAAAGTAAATTTATCTGGAATTTAGCTGATAATGTGCAGTTTTAGTTCCAAAAAGTTTCAACAATATAATTAATGACATTAACTATCAAAATTTTGAGCTTATAAGCTCCTACACCGCAGGAATTAAAGCACATATCCACGTATCATCGGTTTTAAAACACCCAAATTTCTGCTTGAGATTAAAAACACTGAACTACGTCCACAATGTCTGAATAGATGATACCGACCAACAGTTAATTGAGACACCTCGACCAGTACAGTTTAGAGACTTTCATATATACCAGCATATACCAATGACTACGCTTTCCGAGCTACATACATCTGTGAAGTAGTAATGGCATACCACTAGCTAACTGTGAAGGAAAACATCGTGACGAGAACTAAACATCAGAGGTAACTATACAAATATCTCAGCGCTGGAAATGTTTAATACGTGGTGTACATCTGTGGTAATTAAGCCTCTGAGAGAAGACATGTGCTTACATTGTGACATAATTATAAACTACATTATTATTAGCCCTCTGGAATAGCAAAACAGCAACATGTACAACTTAAAGATGTCGTTTGCTTAGAAGAAACAAAAGATCAAAAAGAATTATAATAGGAAACATAATTGCTTGTCGCATTATCAAGCTGATGCGTGATAATCGTAACTGTCGCATATCGTTTGAAGGTGTTATTAAAACTTAAATGTTCGTCAAACTATTCAGACATTATGAGACATGTTCTTAGTGAAACGTTCATATAATTAGCACCACACGACAAATACAAAGATTTGCTAAGAAAATACGCGAGGGGTACAAAATAATAATAATTAACGTTAGTGTAGAGCCAATTTCCACGATTAAATTAAACGAGCTTTATCAGTTATAAATTATCACTAACCTGAGTACTAACCTCAGTTTACTGATAAACAATGTTTAGTTTCAATCGTGAAATATGAGATTTAGGGTCTGTTTCACAATGTTCAAATAAAGTTCCAGTTAAGCTATCCGCAACCAGGGCTGCCGTTCGTTCTAAATTTAAATAAATTTTCCTATATTGCGTGTGATCGTTTATGGCTTCCAATTTAGAACAAACGGCAGCCCTGGTTGCGGATAGCTTATCCGAAACTTTATCTGCAGATTGTGAAACAGACCCTTAGTGTATTCCACGAAGAGGTCAGTGACACTGTTACAGTACATTACTGTAGCAGCCAGTGAAAGAGGTATTGATGAACGAATGTGCAAATGTAGGCTGAGGCGAAGCCGAGTTGTGGCCAGGGCTTGTGTATACCTATTGCTTCTCTCAGTTAATGCGCGGAATTTAAAATTAAGTAGTACCTAGGCAGATGGCAGAACTTTTATTAGCATAAAAAACAATTATTTTCAAAATCAATGACAAATAACAATAATCTTTTCCGCGTTAGCGCCATCGCAAACATGTCGCGTCGTCTAGTTGCCGCGTCTGAGTTCCCGCGTCTGAGTTGCCGCATCAGACGCGGCGTTGTCGTTTGCATCTGGCGTCTTGTCGCCACGTCTAGTCTAGCCTCCCTGTTGGCGATGGTTCTTAGCAAGTGGTCTCGACTTCGCGACTCTGACGCCAAGTGTACGGAGATTCGAACAAAATATATGAAATTTGTCGGTCTAGTCGCTGAGCTGTCACTGTCGCGTGTCGCTAGTGTGCGCCTAGGCTTAAAGCAAGGATGCTTAAAGTGATAATATGATTTTTTTTCATTGAGCAGCTTTCTATTTGCAAGACAGTTCGAAATTTAAATTAAGCCTTTAATAACTTAAATATTTGCTTGCGAAAAAGGGAACGATCCTTTATTACGAAACATGCGGAGCAAATCATTGTTCCCTTTTTAAATTATGTGACAGATAATAATGATTAATATCATTTATTTGGCCGCAAAAACACGACAGAATGGATTTTCATATAACTGTTGGCAGCCACAGCTTTATGATATTAATAATATAGTATCACGGAAGTGACTATCAATATACTTAGGGCCAGTTTCTGAATTGAGAATTTCACTAAGTAACTACTTAGTGTTTCTGTATGTATTATGTTTTGTGTATTATATTGTTAGGTGTCTTGTAGAAGTACTGTTACCGCGTAGACTACTACAGACGTTGGCACAAGGAAATATTAATTGTGAGGAAATATTAGTTTTGAAGATTGGGTGGATATGGATGAAGGTATGATGTATGGTATAAAATAAATAAGTAGGTAGGTACCTATTAAAAGTTAAAGACTCTAGGCCGAAAGAAGATAGAAAGTGGTGACGGTGATGATGAAAATTTTTAGAATTTGGAAAAAGGCATTAAGGAATTAGTCTAAATTGGTAAAACTAGGTAAAATTTTTTTTTTTTTTAAATAATAGCAAATCTTGAGGAACCGGGTGGGTGTCTACAAACAACAGCAGAGTAGCGGTGCGCAGGTTCGGGAGCGTGGATGGGGTTCTTGACGTTTGGGCGTCAGTGTCGCACGAGGGTTGAGAGTGCGGTCGTAACAATAAAAGTAGGGTTATCCAGAGGCACGGTAAAATTACGTTTTATTTATAATGTAAAGGAAAGGCAGATAATAATTGTGCCTTTCGTATATTTATAAAATGATTGATCGTAATAATATGGAGAATAGGAATCCGGGTCTTGAAAAAAAAAACAGAAAGTAATGACGGTTTAGTCCACCTTGGATGGAAGCTGAGGATTATCTGGAGCAAATACGTCCGAACACTGTGGTGAATGTCATAAAATAGTTAAATTTAGAATAGTAAATGACCGAAAATGATAAAAAAAGCAACGAGGCGGTCACCTCGTTACATTGTGATCGTCAAAATTCTCAGAAAAGATCGTGACAGAACGTAACTTAAATATTTACTTAGTGAAATTCTCAATTCAGAAACCGGCCCCTTGTATCATAAAGGTGACATCAGACGCCAGATAAATTTCATCAACATCATCATCATCAACCCATTATCTCCCCACAGAGAAATTAAAAAATGATAATCTGGTCTATGATAAATTGCGTTTATGTTTGTTTCAGCTATAAAGCCATTCGTGTACAGCAAAGAATATTCTTGTATCTTCGTGGAACATACCAAAATATTAAATTAAATTAAATTAAATATTAAATATACTAATTATTTCATGAAAAACGTATACAGGAGATGCTAAGAGAGGACGTAGAGAAAAGCTTAAATACCAAGTTACGGTTAATCGGTATTTGTACCGTGTAAACCTATATCTATGTACATACTTACATTTAAATCGTAGGTTCTAGTATTCCGTAGAAATAAAATTACTCTTATTCAAGACACAAAAATTATCATGTTTGAAAATTTTTCAATATTAAAATCAATATAAATTTGTGAGATGAAATCTAATTAATGGACAGTCGATAGCAGATCGACCTTTGCATTTTATTTGCAAAGTCACCCGTAATATAACCGAATGAAGTGCACGCTTAGAGCCATCGCAAACAGGGCGATTTGTCGTCGCGTCTAGTTGCCGAACTGTCGTAGACTTACATAGATAGGTTCGTGTGCTGTCGACTGCACCATTTTATATAAAGTCAGTTGAAAAAATTACGTTTTAAAACAACTTCGACAGGGATTGGTCCTTGAAACCATTGAATTGTAGTGTAGTGAGTTACACATATCAATTAATTATTATATAAATATAAGGTAAGTACTATTTACAGTATTACAGTAATGGACTTGTGTGACCAGCTTTTCGTAGTAAACGCGGAGTTTTAGAGCCTTATATAATAATCTTCTAATAAACGTAAATAACATAGAGTTGACTACGAAACTCTAAGTAAGGAGTTTCCGATACAAAATCTGCCATATAGCGTCAACTTTAAAGTTGACGCCATACTGCTTGGCTAACAACATGTTTTTGCCATGGTAACCGACGTCACGTGATACAAAGACTGACAATCTATATATATAAAATTATATTAGCATAAAAAAAAAAGGAGAAGCTGACTGACTGACTGACTGACATATCAACGCAGGGCCTAAACTATAAGGGTTAGAAACTTGAAATTTTGCACAGCGGTTCCTTTTGTAACGTAGGGGAGCACTAAGGAAGGATTTTTGAAAATTCATCCCCTAAGGGGGTAAAATGGGGATTCAAAGTTAGTATGAAACTTTGCCGTTTTTGAAGTTATTCGAATGAAATTCAATATGAAATTCCTTCATTAAAATTTATGAAATACATGTAAAATAGTTTTTTGAAAATCATCCCTTAAGGGGATAAAAGGGGGGTGCAAAGTTAGTATGAAACTTAGCCATTTTTGATGTTATTCGAATGAAATTCAGCATGAAGGTCCTTCATAAAAAGTCATGAAAGACGTGTAATTTAGTTTTTCGAAAATCATCGCTTAAGGGGGTAAGAAGGGGTTGCGAAGTTAGTATGAAAACTCTTTCACATGCGCTAAAAGTATCCCTATATTATTTGCAAACAGTTTACTCAACTAAAGCCCACGCGGACGTAGTCGTAGGCAACAGCTAGTGTCCTTATAAAGTCGGCTTCCCACGGTCCGCGATATCGCGGACGGACGCGGACCAGCTCGCACGACACACCGTGGGAAGTGTCTCGGCCCGCGGTAGCACAGACGTTGGTGGTGGGCAGTACCGGCGTGCGTGGTGCATGGCTGTCCGTCGGCGTCGGCCGGCGTTGGCCGTCGGCAGAATCGCGCACCGTGGGAAGCCAGCTTTAGATATCGGAAAAACTAACTATGACAAGTTTAGGCATCGTTTTGATAAGTGTTTGATTAGGTGGAGATTTGGTGGAGATATATGTTGAAATGTTGTTCAATTTGAAACGCAGGTGGTTCTGCAAACGGAACGTCACTGACATCTGTCAAATATCGCTTACAGGTTCATCAATCTCTCTCTTGCCCTTGACCTCATGTAACTGGCTACTTGTTTGTTTCTGTTTTTCACCCTTAGCCGTTTACCGTAGGTATATGTACTCGTCGAACAGGCAAACAAATAAGCTTGTGCATTTTTGACCACTTGTCGAATAACCTCGCAGGTACACCACATATTTTTCAGTTCACTTTTTATTATGTTTGGCCACTATTTGGCCACTATGTACCGTTGGTTCGTAACTTTGTTGTAGCAAATAAATCAATATGCGATGCTCGTAGTGCGAGCTCCGCATCTACTCACCATAATTAAGCTTTTCCAATAAGAGCGAATCGTCGGACTCCAGCAAAAAAAAATCAAGTTTTAATTGATTCCAGTTATAAATTGTTTTACGGAAACACTTACTTGAAAGTGCCATAAGCACAGGCTACATGTGAGCCTAGCTATGGCATAACATTTTATGTTATGTTTTTTCTTTTTAGAATAACTTAATGTAGATGTTCGTAGAATGTCTTTGTAACCAGTACCTACTTTGAATAAACAAATTATTATTATTATTATTATTCTGTCTGAAAAGTCCGAACTGAGCCTAGATTCCACTAATGCATTATAGTGCAATGACAATTGCGTGACTGCGTCGATTTAGTTTCATTGCCGTTTCAAATCGACGTGCGCACGCGTATTCGTAACTCTAGCAGTCAATGGAATTTAATAACATGTTATGTGACCTACCATGTAACTATAATTGAACTGTAATGCACTAACGGAATCGAGACCCAGGTTTCGTTCTGATTCGCAGAGTTTAATCATGGTGAACAGAGATGAAGCTCGCGTCGTCGGTTGCCCGTCTGTCTCCGTAAAACAATTTATAATGTGTGCTTACAAAAGTTTTAGTTAAAAAATTGGATCTAGAAATAAGTTCTCAACATGTAGTGCTTAGGAAAGAGTTAGCGCTAAACGTTCGTGATGGTCAACCTCCGTGGGCTCTTAGGTCTGTTGAGGTTGCTTCCGGAGCCCCTCACGTGTACTTGCACGGAGCCAGAAGGCATGTCCACGGAGCCGTGGAGGCTGGCTGCACGGAGGGTCCTCGGCGAGGGGTGGCAGACGCGTAGGTCCACTGCGGAGTGGAGACTGGCGGCCCTGGATGCCCTGGGTGGGACAAGACAAGAAATCAAGTTAACTGGCCCTCACGATACAGGCTCTGCTTAGTGTGGGGACCAACGCCTAGCTTTTAAGGATAACTAATTTTGTAATAATAAAAATAATAATTTTGTAATGATAAAATGCGGTGGTGGCGTAGAGGGGTTGACCCTTGCTTCTCGATCATGAGGGTCTGGGTTCGAACCACGCATGTACCAATGACTTTTAGTTACGTACATTTGTTTGTACAGCAACACCATTCGCTGATAAATTGTGCCCGGATAACGGCGACAGGCTTGCCACTTGTCACGTTTGGACCTAATAAACTCGGCAAAACGTGGGTCCAGTTCTAGAGACTGGTGCCTCTGCCTACCCCTTCGGGGATAACGGGCGTGAGTTTATTATTATTATTATTATTTTTATAATTTTGTAATAGTACTATTAAGGAATCAAACGTAAATGACGTTATTAATAATAAACTTATCTTATGTTATGTTAAAAAGACAAATTTGAGGTCTCCATTTAACTTGGAAAACCATGAGGGAGGTCAATGACCTGCAGTGGGCGTCAAATAGCTCATGATGTTGATGATTATTAGTTTCTTAAAAGATAATTGGTCTGCGGCCTCATATCGTCGGTTCAACTTACTAAGTGTTTTTTTTCTCAAAATGAGATTTTAATACCATTTGTAAGCATTTGTAATTTGAAAACAAGTAGTAGCAAAATCTCATTTTGAGATAAAATGTCACTTAGCGAGGTTTACTTTTGAAAGATATAGGGTAAACTATACATTGATTGGCACCTTAAGCAAAACCTTGACTTAATTTGCTTCATAAGCATTCAATTTCATATTCAATCACTATTAACCATTTTTATTTGTTAGAATATGAGTATAGGTTGGAAATAAAAAATAATTCTTGCTTGTTGTCATAGTTTTATTTAAGAAAAATAATAATAACTAGACGAAAACCCGGCTTCGCTCGGGTAAAATGTAGACGCAAAATAATATTCCACTATGTTTTTTTATATGGTGACGCCTCCGTATTTATCAACCACCAGTAGATATAAATCTCTTAATACATTCAGATACATAAGCTCACACCTGTATCCCAGAGGGGTAGGCAGAGACCACGGACTGTCACCTGCCACTATCCTGACAAATCACTTTCGCTCCATCGACATCCATTAGTCTTTGCATGTACCCACATTGGTTTCGGGTACTTTTCATCTTGCCCTTTGCTAATACATCCCCTATTTGGTCGAAGTATGTCCAACTGGGGCGTCCCTTACCGGCCCTTCCACTCACATTCGCCCGATATATTTGCTTTGTCAGTCTTTCTTCGTTCATCCTCTCCATATCTCCAAACCAACACAACATTCCTTTTTTCAATTCTAGTCACTCACTACATCCTCTTTCTCTACATCCTCGGTCTCTGATCACACTATTGCGTATTCTGTCATTCAAAGTAACACCACACATATTTTTTAAGGATCTCATTTGTACTGCACTAATCCTACTTTCATGATTCTTCTGACTTCTGCCATACCCAAATCTCGCTACCATGCTTACATCAGTATTGGAACCAGCACACTATTACGGATAGCCAATCTTGCTCTTTTGGACATGTTCTGGCTACTCACGAAGGAATGCAAGGCGAAAATCGGATACTTATCATAACTTTGTCATGGGTACCTCATCACAAATTACTAAATGAGCTTCCTTCATCTAGACTCGCGACAGCGAGTCCAGCCAAGTTCGAGAAAAAAGGAACTGGCGACGCAGCAGCCGTGAGTAATATTACAGGAATCACTTCGAGCTACTTTTGATCCCTTTACAACTTCATAACTATTTAAGCTACGTTTATAAAATTTAGAACATTTCTTAAAGTAAATTAGCTTGTCTAGAATCCAAAGTTTCATCAATGTTGCTCAAACAGTTATAGATATATTAACGTTTAAAAACCGGAATTTTTATGACTGACTGACTGACTCACTTTGTAAGCTTGTGTTATTTATTGTGGATTTTATATACGAATTTTGGTTATTTTAATCGATAAATTTTTGTAATCGATATTCGATGTCGCCGAATATATATATTTCGAGAACTTTTAGCTGGCAACATTTTTTTTATGGCAACACTGGGTTAAGTTGGAGAGTGGGGCAGGCGACATCGAAGGTCGAGATTTTTGATCATTCGAAGCATAGCAGCTGACGTGAAAAGACGTATCTTGAGTGTGCTGTGATTTCTTTATTGAAGTATTGTAACCTAATATTACGATTTATCAAATATAACCGTTTCGTGAACTTCTGACTTTTATTTTCTCATTAAGTTAACAAAAGTCAGAAGCGGAAGAATCTACGCCAGATAATATAATGGATAACTGCAGCGAGTCACTGGGCCAGGAGAGTCCGGAAACTCCAAGGCTGTTAACACCGACCCAAGAGGCAACCCGAGGTCGCAGCCGCAGCCAAACTCGCTCGGCACGCACTTTACGAGCGAGAGTTTTGCGTACGCCCGATCGACGTCAGGCGGAGGTGTGGTACGCGAGGAGTCGCAGCAGACATCCAAGATCGCGGACACCTGCTTCGCGTAACGAAAGGATAAGAGAGCGGAGAAGCCGTTCCCGCAGTCCGAGCCGGTCGGCGCGCTCCAAGCGCATCAGGGAGAGCAGGCCACGCGAGCGCTACGATGAACGGAGACCTTCGCGGCGCAGCACTTCGCGGGATCGCCGCGATCAATCCAATGAAGCGTCACGTGAGTTATTTGCACAATTTTCTAAAATGTTTGGTTCTTTTAATAGCAACAACATGGCTAGGGAGAACTTTTCGAATACAAATGTTGTACCAGAGTTTGACCCCTCATTAAAAAATCAAAGTATTAATAATTGGCTTACGAAAGTGAACGAATGTGCAATTATGTATGGATGGAGTGACCGTCAGACAATACATTATGCTTTGCCTAAACTTACTGGGGTTGCGAAAAAGTGGTATGAGGGTTTGCCGTCGCTTATGTTTACTTGGCCCGAGTGGCAAACCAAACTAAGATCTGCTTTTCCAGCAGAAGAAAATTACGGGCAGATGTTGTTGGACATGCTGGACAAGAGAGCTAAGTTTGGCGAGTCTCTCGAGGAGTATTTTTATGACAAGGTAGCTCTGTTAAACCGTTGTGATATTAGTGGGAAGAGGGCAGTTGAATGCATACTCCACGGCATAGACGATAGGTCGGTTAGACTAGGAGCTGAGGCGGCCCAGTTTACTGACCCTGATAGGTTACTTGCATACTTACGAAACGTTAAATCTGGATCACGAAACATACCTATTTTTTCCAAAAGAAATAACCGGGATGCAAAGCCTAGTACAAGTAAAGTCAATGTAAATATTAGGTGCTATAATTGCAAACAAGATGGTCATCCAATTTCGAAGTGTCCAAAACCCATAAAAAAGTGTAGCAATTGTTCCATGATTGGGCATTTGGATACGGAGTGTTTCCGTCCTAAAAATGAAAACACGCAGAATGATAAAAAGGAGAAAGCTGTTCTTAGTATAAGCGAATCTCCAAGTAATTATACCTACGCTAAATACATTCAAAACGTAACGATTAACGGTCAAATCAGATCGTGTTTTATCGATCTTGGTAGTGAGTTAACGTTGATAAGAGAATCTGATGCTAAACAAATATTTGAGTCATGGAATACTTCGATCAGTCATCCTATGGTAGGATTTGGTGGGGTTGTCGTACACTCTTTAGGGTCGTGTGAAGCTGAGTTAACAATTCAAGAAGTAGTTGCTCGAGTGCAGTGTGTAGTGGTACCCGATTGCCTACTCAAGTACCCTTTATTGGTTGGACAAACTTTTACTGAACAAAAGCATGTAATTATTATAAAGGATGACAAGAATCTAATTGTGAAGTCTTCTCCTGACGATCAATGTTGTAAACGGCTAGAACTACGGGTAAAAGACGATACTGTGATTGAAGGAGCAGACTTTTTAGAGATTACTTGTGACACTAAATTTGAAGGCAATGTTTTCGTGGGTAATAGCTGCAGAACGCAACCTAATAAAGAGTACTTGGTAGGCGAAGGAGTATATTCAATGATTAAGGGTTCAGGATCTGTGGCAATAACTCCGTTTACGAAACAACCTCTAACTTTCAAAAAAGGAGAACTAATTTGTCGCGCAGAAATTGTTCTTGATTCGTTTGGGATATGCGAAATAAATAGAATAGAGCATGGTTCACTAGAACCCTTGACATTGCAGCAACTGAATGTAGGAGACGTATTGGAGGAGGACAAGTTAAAGCTTTTAAGTCTCGTTAACAAATATAGAGATTGTGTTGCTACTTCTCTGGGCGAATTGGGTAGAACGGACCTAGAAAAGATGAAAATTGAGCTTTGTGACGATCAACCCATAGTTTACCGTCCGTACAGGTTGTCTCAACAGGAAAGACGTGAGGTACAGAGTATGGTTGAAGAGTTAAGCGAACATGGGATAGTTAGAGAATCAAACTCGCCTTTTGCTAGTCCTATCATTCTTGTTCGGAAGAAGACAGGGGATAAACGCCTCTGTGTTGATTATAGGTCGCTTAACCGAAAGACTATAAAACAGCATTATCCCCTACCTTGCATGGAAGATCAGATGAATAGGCTCTCTGGGAGTAATTTTTATTGCACACTTGATTTAGCCAACGGTTATTATCAAGTTGAACTGTCGGAAGAATGTAAAGCCAAAACAGCTTTTATAACACCTTGTGGCCAGTGGGAGTTTAACCGAATGCCCTTCGGACTGGCCAACGCTCCAGCTGTTTTTCAGCGGGCTATTAATAAGGCTTTAGGTTCTTTAAGGTTTAACACAGCAGTTGCGTACATGGACGATGTCTTAGTACCATCCAAAACCGTTGATGATGGGCTTCAGAAGTTGGAGCAGATTTTCATTCGCCTACGGGAATTTAATTTGACCTTAAAGCCGAGTAAATGTTACTTTTTCCAGACATCTGTAGATTTCCTAGGGTTCGAAGTTTCTGCAACTGGTATAAAACCTGGTAAAAGGAAAATAGAGGCAGTTCACAATTTTCCTGTACCGAAAAATGTTCATTGTGTACGGCAATTTTTGGGTCTTGCCAGTTTTTTTTAGGAAGTTCATCAAGGGTTTTGCTGCTCTGGCTAAACCCTTAACTGGATTGCTTAAAAATAATACTCCTTGGATATGGGGTTCAGAGCAACAAACTTCCTTTGATGAACTGAAGCAAAGATTAGTAAGGCGTCCAGTATTAGCTTTGTATGATCCATCCTTAACTACAGAATTGCATACAGATGCAAGTAAATGGGGTGTAGGTGGAATACTGTTGCAGAAACAAGTAGACGGAGATCTTAAGCCCGTAGCGTACTATAGCCGTCAAACTTCACCAATTGAGCAACATTTTTCTTCATATGAATTAGAGACATTGGCAGTGATATCGTCGCTAATTAAATTCAGACCGTACTTAATTGGAATGCCGTTCACAGTAGTCACGGATTGCAATTCTTTACGCGCTACGTTCATGAAACGAGACATGATACCAAGAGTTGCTCGCTGGTGGAGTTTGATGCAAGAGTTTGATTGCGAGATCAAGTATAAGTCTGGGTCAGGGATGTGTCACGTCGATGCCTTAAGTAGGAACCCCATCCTTACATCTGAGGTTGCGGAAATAGATTATCCTGCGGTTTTACAAATAACCGATGCCTGGTTGACGACCGTTCAAACAGCAGACAGTGAAGTAGATCGGATCAGAAGCATATTGTTAGACGCTAATAGTAAGGACGTGGTTGATGTGAAGGAGAATTTTTGCCTTAAAAATAATAACGTTTACAGATTGACAGATGATAGACCGAAATGGTTGGTACCTAAGGGTGTGCGTTGGCAGATTTTAAAAGCGTGCCACGATGACATTGGTCACTTTTCCCTTGAGAAAACTTTAGATAAAATTAAACAGCATTATTGGTTCCCAAAGTTAAAGAAATTTGTAAAAAAATACGTGCAATCATGTCTCGAGTGTGCTCATAGTAAAACCCCTTCAGGAAAAAAGTCTGGATATCTTCATCCAATTCCAAGAGTCTCGAAGCCCTTCCACACGCTTCATGCCGATCATTTGGGCCCTTTTAATCAAAGCAAAAGGAAAAACAAGTATTTGCTATTAATTATCGATTCCTACAGTAAATTTACTATCCTAAAACCCGTAAAGAATACTAAAGCCTCCACAACAATCCATGTCCTAAAGGAGTATTTTGCTACTTTTGGTTGTCCAGTCAGACTGATTACAGACAGGTACTCGTCGTTCACGGGCAAAGCTCTTCATTTACCTTAATGAAGCCGGTGTTAAACACATAATGAACGCAGTTGCTACCCCACGAGCCAATGGGCAAGTGGAAAGGTACAACCGTACTGTACTTGACGCTCTGACAGCTATGAACCACGGTCGTGATGAATCTTTGTGGGATGACAAAGTTTTAGATGTCCAATGGGGTATGAATAATACTTTAAATAAGGGCATCAATAGAACGCCGGCAGAAGTATTATTCGGTATACAGTTAACGGGATTTTCTGAAGGAAAGGTTAGATCCAGTTTAGATAATGATACTGAAAGTCTTGAAAACATTGAAGAGATAAGAAAGGGGGTAGACGATCACGTAGCCAGAACTCAGTTAGCACAGAAAAACAGATTTGACAAATCACGATGCGAGCCTAGAATATTCAAAAAAGGAGATTTGGTGCGAGTAGAGAGGTCAATATTGTGTCCCGGGAAAAGTAAGAATGTTTTGGACCATACAAAGTAGTGAAGGTATTTAGTAATGACAGGTACATGGTGGAAGATACACCTATAACAAGACATAAAGGCAAAGCCATTTATAGAGCGGTGCACCCAGTAGATAAAATATTCCCATGGTTAAGTTTTCATAGGTCTTATGAAAGTGATGAGAATGAAAGCGTTGATGATGTGGAGGAACCGGGTGATAACATCAGTGATTCTGACATGGTTAATGATAAAAGAGTAGAAGATTTAGGTGACAGTCACCATAGTTTGAGTGAAGATGAAATGATAGATTTAAACAATGAGGTACCAAACTCTGCAGATATGGAGACTAATTAAGATAAATATAAAATACATACACATGTGAGTGTTGAACGTGAAAAATATGTACGTACTGGATAATTATATACAAATATAAATGGATTAATTAAAACAGAAGGGTTGATTTGTTTACTATATTACTGAAAAAAAAAAGAATATATATACATATATACCTATATTCATGTACTAATAAAAAGGGATACAGGTTTATCGGAAGTATGATTAATTTGGAATAATTGGATATGTAAAAAAAAAAACTATGTAATATTACGTGTAAACAACAGGTAGGTTGATTTGGAGAATTTCATAATGTTTTGTAAGGATGATTAGAATAAGAACAGGAAGGATGATTTGGAGAATTTCATAATATATTGTAAGGATGATTAGAATAAGAACATGGAAGGATGAATTTACATAAGTTATTGTTATCGGCAGGATGAGTTGGTTCCAATATCGGATAATAAATATGGAAGGATGATAATTGATTTTTTTTTTCAGAGGGATTAAGTCACGAGGTCGTGATTTTACATCAGGATGGACGAATATGTAAGCTTGTGTTATTTATTGTGGATTTTATATACGAATTTTGGTTATTTTAATCGATAAATTTTTGTAATCGATATTCGATGTCGCCGAATATATATATTTCGAGAACTTTTAGCTGGCAACATTTTTTTTATGGCAACACTGGGTTAAGTTGGAGAGTGGGGCAGGCGACATCGAAGGTCGAGATTTTTGATCATTCGAAGCATAGCAGCTGACGTGAAAAGACTTATCTTGAGTGTGCTTTGATTTCTTTATTGAAGTATTGTAACCTAATATTACGATTTATCAAATATAACCGTTTCGTGAACTTCTGACTTTTATTTTCTCATTAAGTTCACAACTTATAGATCAAAAACCTAACCCACTTCTAGATGACCTAGAAACTTGATATTTGGCATCAAGGTAGACTATTAGGCTTATACAAAAGAAAAAATCTAAAAACTGAAAATTATTGATATTAATAACCTCATAGTATTTAGTTCCAAATTCTGCCAATATATATCTGCCAATAGATGGCGCTTTTTAGTTCTATATCGCGGTATGGTTTTGTCTCAACCGATTCTATATAATATCTGTAAACGACTTCCTATGCACGTTTCTCTGAATTGTAAATTAAATGAGTTTCTGAAAAGTCGTATGTTCGTAACCGATTTCTAACCCATCGGTTATCGGTTCCTTGGCAATAAATAACGATGTATTTATTAGTGATCGATACTAGAGGTGCGTCGTTGGCGACTTAACGGCCAACGAAACGAAACTGCTTTTTTGGAAACAAAAACTAGTTGCAAAAGCCGTTTAATTTTTAACTGGTTTTGTATTGTGGATTTGTCATACAAAACTAGCTGCAACTGGAGCGGCTTTAAGGAAGGAACTGTATTAAGCATCAACGACGACGGGAAAAACGTTTTCGTCTGCCGTCGATGCGACACTAGTAGGTAGTTGAAACTGGTGTTTTGTTTTAAAATTTTTAAGCGAAATTCAATATGTATTGTTTTAATTAAATTAACTTCCCTTCTTACTTTAACAGGCAGTTGCTAACTGCAACTCAAATTTACTAAAATAAATAATCAAAACAAATTGCATAACATTGATTGGTAATCACATTATTTTATGTCTGACAGTATCGTTAAGACATACGAGTGGTTTTCAAAATGTAAAACAACGCAAAAAATACTGTTCCTAACAAAATTACTCTCTCTCTTTTTTATTTCTCTTTCATACACAGATAGTGCATAAAAGTACACAACACAAATAGTTTAATTCTTTCCATTATGAACTAAAAGAGCAAAACTAGCCGGATATTCATGTTGATTTGCATCAAGTTCATGCGGTACGCGCGCTTGCATTTGTTCGGCAATTTCCGTGTATTTTCGTTTGTATTCGTTGAATTAATACACGTTGCAAGAAACATTATGGCATAATGTCGTTCTTTTTGAAACGGGTTCTTTGTTTAGCAAGAAGCAGTTTCTTCGTTGTTTCAGAAAAAGCCGCTTTTTAAAACAGTTCGTTGAATCAACGCTCACCTCTAATCGATACCAATAATCTCTGTACAAAAAGCAGTGATATCCCATCAAAAACATAAATGTGAATGATATGAGAGCCAAGTTTAAAAGGTTTTAAGAACAGACGTCGTTATCGACTTCACCGACAAAAGAATTGAGATCTATAATTATGAGTGCTACAAAGTTCTCTGAAGAAAATCATGAAATTTTAGTTACAAGATCACTGTGATGTAAATTGTAATTCAAGCTCAAGATTTGACTGCTAGTTTTTACCAACAAACCAAATTTCAGAAAAGTCACATAGGTATGATATCAACCTAACAGCATAAGTACAATACAAACAGAAAGTACACTAACCTCCGTATGACTAAACGAAGTAGAGTTCATTAAATAAATATTATTTAGCCTGTAAGTGAAAACTAGCCAAGTCAATTACAATTTACATCACAGTGATCTTATAACTAAAATTTCATGATTTTCTTCAGAGAACTTGGTAGCACTCATAATTATAGATCTCAATTCTTTTGTCGGTGAAGTCGATAACGACGTCTGTTCTTAAAACCTATTGAACTTGGTTCTCATATCATTCACATTTATGTTTTTGATGGGATAAACTTAACAGCATTGAATTTAGTTAACAGCTAGTGAATCTAATAACGTATGAGACGTAGAATCCACTTGGCTAATCAACTAAAAACAGCTGGCTTTACAGCCTCTCTTTGGCTTTACAGCTTTTAGTTTTGTATTGACCACATGTTTTTCTTCATCATTTTAATTTTTGGTATTTTTCTTATCTAGTGGCTTTTTCATTTCAATAAGTTTATTGGTACCTAACTAAGCAAAACAATAAAGATCAATTTATGACTTTGATTTCCTTTTTCAATTATTTTTCAGACCCTTCCAAAACTCAATGTCAAATTATTGTCTTCCCTCCCGCCCCCTCAGAAGAAGGACCTTCTTCTGAGCTCCCGCCAATGAAAAACACCACAGATTACTTACTACACCTTCTCAGTTGGCACAGATTATAATAACCTTTTTGGATGCCACGGTATTCCACACACCATGAAGTTAACAAATTAGATCAAAGGGCCGGTTTAGATTATCTTAGTGTTTAGGAGAGTGCTTTACTTTACACTCTGTTGCAACATTATGCTGAATCGGGCCCATTTTGGGGGCACAACCTCTAACGACCTCTGTGGCGTAGTGGTTAGCGCATCTGACTACCATGCGAGAGGTCCCGGGTTCGAATCCCGGCTGGGGACAAAAAAAAATCCCAGGTCTTGGATGTTTACATGTTTGTGACGTCGCTGTCTCTGGTTCCCACGGCACAGGGTATCCTAGTGTGGGGCCAGAAGCAATGTATGTGCCTGTATGTAAATGTAAATATGTAAATGTAAATTATTATTTTCATATTGTACAGTTTATTTTTTTTACGCTTTTTATGCTTTCTGTGTTATTTTTTTATTATTGTACGCATTCTGTGTGTGTGTGTTTTTTTGTTTTGTTTTGAGTAACAAATAAATAAATTTTGTTTCTTTCTTTCTTTCTTTCTTTCTTAAGGAGAGTGCTTTTGTAGAAACGTGTAAGCGCCACTTGCTTTAGTACGTTTTACGGTATAGTACGGTTCTAGTTGCCTTCCAATTAGAATCAAAATAGAATTGGTTTCTATTGTTCTATCCAGTAACACCTGAGCGCGTTACTATCCTCGTTACTTATCTGTGTATAAACTAAAAATTTAGTGAGAACTTTAGGAGAGTGCGCAAGTGACCCGTGACGGGTTCGTGTTGTTTTCAATAACTCGAATTATCAAACTTCCCTACTTATGTGTTCCATTAAAACTCATAGTATTTTGAGTAGGATATCGCATATTTCGCGACGTCGACGAAGTGACACTCTACTGGAAGAAATATAAACGTTCACTCGAACGTCTAGTAATGTACTAATGCACTTGCCTCTCTAATTGTATTATAGCACTCTCCTAAACACTTTAAAATAATGTAAACCGGCCATAACAGTTCACAATGAAAACTTGTGACACTAACACAACAATGATGACATTGACATTTTTACTTAGCAACGCCATTGTTGAATTTAATAATTTTTATATTGATGCTGCTCGATAATACGAATTTTCCGCCCATATGTTGTCAACTCAGATCAACTATTTTATTACGCTCTTTCATTTGGTGTGCATATCGTTCGAGTCTACCGAAGACCCGAAAGAAATTATTAATATAGATTTGAAAATGTCCCCAAAACTACAGTCATTGGCATTACAGGTATAAACATTGTCACTAATAATATCAGTCATTGGGTGTCCGTATAGTTGGCTTTCACGTGGGCGAATTTAGTAATTTCAAGTATGCCACCGAACTGTGTATTAATAGTGCCTAATAGTGCTACAAGGCACAATTAGCTGGGACAAGTATTTCCGGAGATATTCTGGCGACTCACTGAGGCAGCCAACTAGACGTCTAGTTAGCAGACACATCACGAACGGCTGTATATAGAGTTATGATTTGTATGCCAGATAATTGTGCGCTAATAGTGCTCCCTACATGCCAAGTTTCCAGAATAGTGCTTCAATACAAGCTAAGAAAACATACCCTATTGTTGAGGCAGCCAACTAGACGCTTTTTCTTACCATGATTTCTTCGTAACGGCGTAGAGTTTTAAAACAAAAACTATACCAAATAACTGTGCGTTAATAGTGCCTCTTAGTGAAACACAAATGTCCCCGAAACACCTATGCGTTTAGCCAAGAAATTAATGCGAACTGCTACGTACTAAACAATAATTTTGGAATAAATTAAAATGAAGTCTTATGAAAACACAATTAGGGTGAAAATTGTTTGCAACAATTATATGATACCGTCAAGCAGAAAAGTTATTATTACACTCACTGCCATCCACTTAGTGGCTAGTTGCTCCAAAGCAGGCTACGCTGCGTACACTGCGTGTCTTTGGCATTGGTGGTCAATAGTGGGCTAATGATGAACAAGACACGGTATTCGTTTACGTTCTCCCTCACAAATTGTGTACGACTGCGGTGGCGGAGCTCAAAAGGAGAATAATATTTCAAATGTTGTACCGTATGGTCAGATGACCCGCTTTAGTGGGATGTTCCTGGTTTTAGGGTGTTGTTCCCAGGGTGCCTATCGAGACTCTTGTACCTACTCTGCCTGCACTGTCTGTCTTTCCCTATCCAACCTTTGAAGGGCTGTAACATAGCAGTAACCAGTCGAAATTTTCACAGAATAGGTATGTTATGTTATGGCTGATTACCTAAAAAAATTAAAATATTTTTTTTTATTTGAAGATTAAGTTCTTTTAGGTATATCTTGTAGTTTCTGAGATAAAATACTTCTGTAACTAGGCGTGCGATGGCGCGAGCTCTTCGGCGTAATGTTGTACTAGTTAGTGTCGAAGGCTTCGTTCGTTCGTTTTTCTGTAATTGTAATTCTAATTTCGAAGAGTCTACCCACAGCGTCTTACACTCTTAAATGCGATAAAGATTTTCCGTAAATGTAGAGATGGGAAAAATTGACTAACCGACAAGCTTTGATTAAGGAAGGTATCGTAAAAATATAATACATATCTTTTTTTAGAATTTATATTAGAATAAAAGTTGCCTCAACAAAATAAAAAACATGTGGAAGTTGAGGCAAAACCAACTAAATATTAATTATTAATTTTTCTGTAACTTTGACCTAAATTAAATTTTTATAGAAAATTGGATTAATATTTTATTAAAGAATGTAAATAAAATGCACTTAAACTGTCTTGAGTTTTATTAATTTTAACAAAGCAACAGGTACACAGTATTAGGATAAGTTAGGTATTATAAATCTACTCGTATATCACAATATAGTATATACTATGTGTTTTAAGAACATTGAGATCACACATTTAAGTATTTAGTCCTATTCATTATTATAATAATATTATATTAATAATTTATTATTATAATCAATACAAAATGTGAATATGTTTAGAAAACTAGTAACATTTCAGTCACAACACGATGCTCAGTAACAATTAAAATTAAATGTACCTCATAGGCACTTAAACTAAACGCCACGTAGGAAAAAATCAAATAAGCCAAAATTACTTAAGTGATAAAAGAACAAATCCTTTCTGAGGAAAAAATATATGCGCCCAACACTATATTGCCAGATACCGGAAAAATTTACTAAGTGAAGTAGTTACCCGTAAAATAATTCAATTCAATTCATTTTTTGGCATTTTGGCAATATGCTGCTGTCAACTAATCCTGCCAAAGTCACGTTTCGATATGACATGAGTTTAAAAAAAATAAAACTTACTCTAAGTAAAGAGGAAACTTCCTTTTTGTGGACTTTGCATGCAAGACGTACACAAGATGTGTGAAGAATACAATAAAGTATGATTAGGTATTTTCAGTAACATACAACATTTTACACAGTATTTACAGGATGGCAGATGGCCACGCTATATTTTTGAAAATGAACGGAAATCTCAAAAAACCGGGTGTGCAGTGTCCCAATACGCAACAGGCAAATTACCGAGACCACCCTCTTGCTAAACTTTTTTAAAAGCGTTGATCCAACTCCAGATACTTTAGTCCTTGCCATATTTGCTCATTGATACTATTTTTTCACATTTGTCCTTACATGTACCAAAACCGTAATGTATGTAAAAGTTTGCATTAATTTCTTGGCTAAACGCATAGGTGATTCGGGGGCATTTGTGTTTCATTAAGAGGCACTATTAACGCACAGTTATTTGGTATAGTTTTTGTTTTAAAACTCTACGCCGTTACGAAGAAATCATGGTAAGAAAAAGCGTCTAGTTGGCTGCCTCAACAATAGGGTATGTTTTCTCAGCTTGTATTGAAGCACTATTCTGGAAACTTGGCATGTAGGGAGCACTATTAGCGCACAATTATCTGGCATACAACACATAACTCTATATACAGCCGTTCGTGATGTGTCTGCTAACTAGACGTCTAGTTGGCTGCCTCAGTGAGTCGCCTTAATATCTCGGTAAATATTTTTCCTAGCTAATTGTGCCATGGTGCTACATGGCACAATTAGCTAGGAAAAATATTAGGCACTATTAAAACACAGTTCTGTGACATACTAGAAATTACTGAAATCGACCATGTGAAAGCCAACTATACGGACACGTCATTGGCACTTATAATTTGTATGTATGTGTTGTACTTAACAATGCTAATTATAAAAAACTACCAAAATGCCCTTTAAGAAATTTTAATTCTTAATATTTGTGTTTAAAACTCACTGTGCCAATGACTAGGTGGGTGCCAGCAATACTATGGTTTACCCTATCACTAGCACTATCCACGATTGCGTTTGCGTGGCAAACGGATCATCAGCCTTAACCTGTAGAAATGTTGGAGAGCCGATCGTCTCACTATAGATAGATAGATAGAGAACACTTTATTGTACATAAAAAAGGAAATTACACGGGTATTTCTTAATCTACAGTACAGACGGCGGCCTTAATAATGGTTTTTAATTGTTCTTTAAATGTTATATTTGAACTGATTAAGGAACATTAAAGATAATAGTGAAAGAATTTTTGAAATAGATTGTTGAGGAACTTTCGGAGATTTTTTCAAATAGCCATTTGTGAGCTTCCTTTTGAACGGATACATGGATTTATTATCATGTGGTGGCAATTGCGCTGACAAAACTGACTTTTGCATGGAGGTGCTACAAGCCTTTTAATGGCGGTAATTAGCATAACAATAGTTAAACAATGGCCGCCTGCCCGCTGCGGGCATTTGCCAAGCGAAGGGATAAGCTTTCTTGCATAAACGGGATAACCTCTTCTTCTTCTTGTTTTTATCCTTTACGTGGACTTACCTGGGCGTAGGCTGAGCGGAGCGGTCAGAAGGTGGGACCAGTGCGGGCAGGTCAGCGGCAGACCGGGACCTCCTGGGCGGACTCTCCGGTATCAGCGCCATGCCACACACGCTGCCCACAAACACTGAGTTCTGGAAACAAACGACTTGGTTAGATTCCACGTGGGAATTACGTAGGTTTTGAGGCGTAATTAACATGCTGGGACGACTTCTCAAATTTTTTTGCTTTGTTCCCAGAATTTCCCTGAACATTTTTAACAGTAAGAGCATTACGTCTTACAAACGTCCACCAATCCGGACTTGGCCCCCGTGGTGAAGAATAACCTATACCTTTCGCAGGGGAGAGACCCATGCCCCTCGATGCGGACATAATGGGGTGATGATGATGATAATGATGTTCCCAGAAAGACACCCGAAACACTGAGGTCTGGCGTCTCAGCGAAGGACCTTTGCACAGTAGTTGGACGATAACTCGTTATCTTTTGTTAATAGTTGCCTAGAAGACATTACTCATATAAATAAATTTACTGTACTTTATTACCACTGAGACCTTAAATTTAACTCCTGGTACTCAACACACAAATCTATCAATCTCGCTGACGATGTAAGATTCGTATTTGCACCAATTACCCGTCTCTCTTTTTCCTTCGGCAACCTTTCCGTCTCAAGGTTCATCATCATCAACCCATTATGTTCCCACCGATGGGCACGGGCCTCTTCCCTGAGGAAGGTATAGGCCATACTCTACCACGGGGGATAAGTACGGATTGGTGGAAGCTTGTAAGATTAGTGGCTGGTCTTACTGTCATAAGTTTTCAAGCCGCCCTAAGGTCTTTGACTTAGATTAACGACTGGCATCTATCGACGGCAGCGGGCACCAACTTCTTGCACGGAACCGCTCGGAAAAATGCCACTAGCGTTAGTCATAGACGGTTTAAGATCACTCAAGCAGTCCGGGCTACGAGCAGCCCATTGTACTTTTTTTTATTGCAACTTTTATTTCTATTTCTGGTTTCTTGTATGCAATAAAGAATATTCTTATCTTATTTTATCTTGTCCTATTTCAGAAGTCAGAACTAAAACCCAAACAAAATATTCGCCCTTCAGAAACATTGGAGCACCAGTATTACATTGGACGTACCAAAGCTTCTCTCTTGAATATTTTGATCATTTAGCTCATAAACCATGATAATAAGACCGCTGTTACGACTCTAATCGGGGTTAAAACTAATTCACATGCCAAGCGATGAAGTCAAGCTTACAAACGAGCTTCTCACTCCTTCTAACTCTACTGAGTAGAGTGAGATGGCGAGTAATATTTTGATGCATTCAGTACTTGTGCCGAGCTTGTGTTAGGATTGATGGGTGATCAGAAGAGCTGTATCTCTCTATATGCTAATTTCATTGCTCTCTTGACGGTAGAAAGAGACAAGGTATTCTCTTTCAAGTAACATTTGAAATGGTTTAGTTCCGAGATCTGAAAGCTCAGAAAAAAAATCGATTAACGATTTTATAAATAGATTCTGCGTATTGCTCTTCAATTTTGACAAATTTTAGTGCTAAGTGCTCCAAAAGGCACTTTTTGCACTATTACATACCTACCTACCTAATATAAATAAAGGGTGCTACTACACTGTCTTCACGCGATAATGACTTAGTACCTGGGTGACCGAGCTTTGCTCGGTACTTTTTTTGTAATATAAAATATGTAATATAAAATTAAAATAATCCTTTTTCAACAAAAAAAGAACTTGGAAAAAAAAACATCATGACTCGAACCGGGTCTCTTGAAATCGGCCCGAAACGGGTCGCCCGTTTTCCCGTCGGAACTATACCAACCTTGCAGATAGACGCGAAATTTACCTCTGTATGTTATCATAGCAAATTTCAATACGGTATTTGACACTATCAACAATAAATTATTTGAGATGCTCGATTAAAACAAAAATTACAAAATGATTTGGAAAATGTATTTCTTTTAATCATTTA
Organism: Yponomeuta plumbellus; assembly: GCA_947310845.1. Taxonomy (NCBI): domain Eukaryota; kingdom Metazoa; phylum Arthropoda; class Insecta; order Lepidoptera; family Yponomeutidae; genus Yponomeuta; species Yponomeuta plumbellus. Next base: position 5,106,809 of record OX371203.1, read on the forward strand.
CTAGTTATTACAATTTTAAATAGATGAAACATAAAAAGAGTGCTCTGAAATGTGACGTCACAAGCAAGTATTTTCATACAAAAATTACGTTTTAAAAGTAACTCATTTGACATCCTGTCAAATACCCAATTGCCTTAAAACACGGATAAAACAACGTTTTCTAAAAATGTAACCTAGTTAGATCAATTAAACGCCCCCGATGGCATCTGCCTACAAAATTTCGTGAAAATCATTGGATCCGTTTCCGAGATTCTGATTATATATAAATATACAAGAATTGCTCGTTTATAGAGATTAGATTAACAATCGAACGACTGACGACCTCTGTGGCGCAGCGGTTAGTGCATCTGCTTGCCATGTGAGAGGTCCCGGGCTCGTTTCCCGGCCGAGGACAAAAAAAACCCCTTGTCTTGGATGTTTACATGTTTGTGACCTCGCTGTTTCTGGTTCCCACGACACAGGGTATCCTAGTGTGGGGCCAGAAGCAATATGTGCCTTATAAGCAATATAAGCGACGTCACAAGCATGTAGACATCCAAGACATGGGTTTCTTTTTTTTCTGTCCCCAGCCGCGATTCGAACCCGGGACCTCTCAGAGGTCGTCATCATTAGTTTATAATGAAAATATGCCCGAAGACACATGCCCGATTTTTAATTTACCGAAGCATCAATAGACCTTTATCTTCGAATCCCGATCGTTCATAAGGCCGAAAACCAAAAGGCCGACCCACTAACGCTCGAAAACGATTGACCGAAAGAAATCGTGTAGGAACACAAAGTCTATGTATTTTCCATAACTGTGTTTCTTACCACATTGACCACTTATTTACAGTCGACAAGGAGGTAAAAAACCATATTTTTGGAATCTTGCCGCCCTCAGTGGTCATTTAAGAAACATAATGAAAACTACGCTCTTCCCCATTTAACACTCATAAAAATTTCGCAAGTCCCAGTAGACTGCAAATAAGTCGTCAATGTGGTCAGAAATACATTTATAGGAAATAGATAGACTTTATGTTCCTACTGGGGCGTTCTTCTCCGGCCCTTTCACTCACATTCGCCCGATATATTTACTTCATCAGTCTTTCTTCGTTCATCCTTTCTACATGTCCAAGCCAACGCAGCAATCATTTTTTCAATAAGATAAATCCGTTCAGCCGTTCTCGAGTTTTTGCGAGACTAACGAACAGCAATTCATTTTTATATCTAAAGATGTCGTACATAACAATAATTTAATGACGATATTACTAATTTGCTTTAGGCCGCTGACCCTACAAATAACATAGCAAAACAACGTTTGCCGGGTCAGCTAGTTAGTTTATAATGATTGCTGAGTGATTTATTCACAAACCTGTCTATTCCTGTGTGCCAGGAATCCGCACGGCTGGTAGGCGGGGAAGGAGCCACCGCAGTCGTAAGACACGCAGCCTCGGGACAAGGAGGCGCGGTGCTGTGGTACAGAGAATTTGCGACTCTGTGAATGTGGAGGTAGAGTTCAGGCTCGGTGACGCTGGGTCAGGCCGGTCTACAGGATGGGTTTTTGTTGGTCTGAATTCACGAAAATTTGTTTATGAGTGCTTGTTAATAAACGTAGGGGTTTTCAATTTAATGCAGGTACTGAAGGGAGTTTTCAAGAGATAGTTGAGTTTTTGGATGTCATCATCGTCATCAACCCATTATGTCCCCACCGAGGGGCACGGGTCTCTTCCCTGAGTAAGGTATTGGCCATACTCCACCACGGGGGCCAAGTCCGGATTGGTGGAGGCTTGTAAGACTAGTGGCTGGTCTTACTGTCAGAAGTTTTCAAGCCGCCCTAAGGCCTCTGACTTGGCTTAACGACTGCCATCTATCGACGGCAGCCGGCACCAACTGCTTAACGTACCTTGCAAAGCACGGAATCGCTCGGAAAAAATGCCACTAGCGTTAGTCGTAGACGGTGACCCATCCATGGACTGAACGTGCCGTATGTTGCTTAACCTTAGTGATCATTTAAGATCACTCAGGCAGCCCAGGCTACGAGCGCGAGCGAGTTTTTGGATGACTTTGGTTGAATTCTTGAACTAAAACTTTCAGCACTACACATTGCAAACTTTTAGTCCGGATGAACTTACGACTGATTTTATCGGACAAGTCCGACCAGGTTTCACTCCGATTCGCAGAGCTTAATCGTGGTGAGCAGAGACGGAGCTCGCGTCGTCGGTTGCTCGTCTCAAAAAAACACCCGTAAGTTGTTCCGGACTAAAAGTTTACTACTTTGAATTCATTCATCGTTTTTTTAAAAGCGATATTCTAATAAAGTTTTAGAAAAATATGATCCTTAGGTACCTTTAAAAAAAGGAACAAATTTTTTGAACTGTTATTTAAATTCTCGAGAAGTCATTACGATCAGTTGAAAAAAGTTATGGGCAGTTGTTTTTTTGTGTCATCATCAACCCATTATGTCCCCACCAAGGGGCACGAGTATCTTCACGAAGAAGGTATAGGGGATAATCCATCACGGGGGCCAACTCCAGATTGGTGGAGGCTTGTAAGACTAGTAGCTGGTATTACTTTCAGAAGCTTCCGTGCTTTGCAAGGCACGTTAAGCAGTTGGTGATAGATGGCAATCATTAAGTCAACTCAGGACGCCTCGAAAACTTCTAACAGTAAGATCAGCCACTAGTCTTACAAACCTCCATCAATCCGGACTTGGCCCCCGTGGTGGAGTATGGCCTATACCTTCCTTAAGGAAAAGACCCGTGCCCGTCAGTGGGGACATAATGGGTTTATGATGGTAGTACCTACTTCCTACAAATGCGTGACTCTTTTGAACCTGTATATCTATAGGATATCAAAAAACGAAAATGTAGGTAGTACCTAAGTTTCAAATAATCCTATTTAACATTCCTTATACCTAATATAAAATATCTTACTAAGCACGAAACATAATTGCGCAGGTAAAAGGCATAGAAAGGATTGCTCAGTAATCTCGCATGATAAGGCACAACAGCAAACTGGAGTCAACTCGTAACAAAAGGTAAATTAAATTCTAATTACGCCAGCTTCAGCCTTTTCTTTACTCAAAACAACATCCCAACTAAAGGGTAAAAGCCAAAGGCTGCAAAATGGGTGTGTCAGAGTGAAACCACCTTTCTCTGAGGTGAAGCATGTTTGCGTTTAAATCGTGAAGCAAAGTGCTGTCTCGGGCCGGGATTAAGTTGTTTTATTTATTACGCCGAAGTTGAGTAAAATGGATTCTTGGTAAAGTTCATATATACAAAAGCTCACGTTTGTATCGCAGTAGGGTTGGCAGAGACTAGGGCCACTTTGACACCATGATCTTGACAAGCTTAGCGTAAAAAATATTTTATTTCTGCATGGATCTTCTTCTTGGAACTTCTGGCTTCTACGTTCAGAATTTTCTTTCGTCCAGTAGTTACAACTCATAAGGCAACATAAATAAATATAAAATAAATACTGCTAGAGTGAAAATAATAAAAATATAATTAAATTATACCGATTGAGTTTTGTTCAACATTTTAAAGAGTACTGAAAGTATTTACATGTACGATGTAGTAATTGGAATATGGCTTATGATAGTAAGAGAGGCAGCGCTAATTGATAGCGATTTTTTGGAATCGAGATCTAGTATTCACGTAGGTATATTTTTTTACTTTACGTCTATATTTGAATGTTCTAGTCTCAATAGATAGCAGTTTTAAATTATTCATGCTCACCTATGTGAACAAAGCTTCAAAATAAATAAAGAAGAAGAAAGAAAAGTTATTCATTATAATAAGTAGGTACTATTGTTATAAGTAGGTAATAAAAAATTTGATGCATATTATAGTTTATTATCATTTACAATCATCTCATCAATGCATCAAATATGTAAAAGCAATTTAATTGAAAATTAGATTATTTATTTAACTAATTATTTATGTAATTTCTAAACCTTGTTTTTTCTTAAGCATTTTATGCATTTTTACTTACAGTCTGTAAAACATAGCTTGAGCTCCACGATTGCCGTCACACCGACAGGGCTAGGTTACGATCGAATAGTGTGCAGTAAGTACGGAGTTTTCACAGTACAAATAAATATTCTGTGAAAAAATTCAAAACTTCATGGACGCAATTTCGATGACAGCTGTCGCTTTACAGACTGTGGGCCGTCCCTCTTCAGGACCTGCTTGGCCTCTCACAACCCATCTAGTTTATGGAGGGTGGTCTAAACGCCACTAAAAGCTGACTAGGCTTCACAGGATGATTTTTACCCCTCAAGCCCCGAGGACCGGCCGGCCGGATCGGTCTTGCTACTGCACTTTGAATCGAATTTTGAAGATGATATAGACCACAGTTGTATGAGCCATGAGCATGTTTTATTCTTTGAAAACTGTGATAAATTTCAAATATTACTCTGTGAATAAATAAAATAAAAATAAAATTAGCTGTGAAATAAACACTGTTCTAAGGCTGAGGGGTTGATTGATTTTTATTGCTTGCTAATTATATATACACGACTTAGCCTTCCAGATTTTAGCGTGTCGACTTCGGAGAACTGGGACGTGATCGATAGCCAATCAATTGAAGCCGCGCTGTTGTGGTACGAGTGTTCGGCGTGATTGGTTTGACAAGTTTCTAAATTGAAATTCAAATATTTTATGTGTTATGTGGAGTAGAAACTAACAAAATTAGTGACCCTGACACTAGGTCGGGTCGGTCCTACAAGGGCATATAAAATATTACCAGTTAGTTTTATTAAAGCTTAGCTCTCGATGACGTACCTACATGACGTATGTCCGGTTTTTAATAATGAATTACATATATTTTTTTAAAAACAAAAGCCGTCCAAATTGAAATTTTAAGCTACCAATAAAATGTACGACTTTCCTGAAAAAAAAACAGAACTTTCTTTCATAAGACAAATTCATTATCGTCGTGAGGGTAGATCAACAAAATATTGCAACTTACGTGTGGAGGGACCACCACAGAGCTTTCGGCAAGCGCGCAGCTCTGCCGGTGTTGCTGCTGGAACTTTGGCTGGTACGGTTCTAGCATCCTGTGGAGCAAATCTTGGCTTGACACTCTTCTTCTTGGCATATCAATGGAACACTCGCCTTGGCAGTGAAAGGATTTTCATATCAGCTTGAGGGGTTGTTGCTTTCATCATCAGCCCACTGTTGGGTATAGGCCTTTTTCCCGGGTTCCCTACGTAAGATCAAACGACCAATAGCCAAATAACAGATGCCCGAAAACACATGCCCGATTTGTTAATTTACCGATCAACAGCCCAATAACTTCAAATCCCGATCGTTCATAACCCCGAAAACCAAAAGGCCGACGCACTAACGCCGGAACACTATTGACCGAAAGAAATCGTGTAGGAACACAAAGTCTACTTTCCTTAAAAGTATTTTTTACCACATTGACCACTTATTTACGGTCTACTGGGACTTGCGAAATTCACATGATGGTAGCTCAATGACAGCTGCATGAATGTGGCGATTTAGTTTCATTGCCGCTGTTAGTCAAACCCTCTAGGCATCAATGGTGTAAGAAAACACATCACGTGACCTCACTCGTATCTGTCATCGTATTATAATGCATTAACAGAATCGAGGCCCAAGAATATAAATATGTCAGCCGATTTAGTTCCATTACCGCTTTAAGTCTACGTGAGCTCTCGTATCAATAATTCTAGGCGTCAATGAAATTTAATAACGTGACCCGACAATGTAACTGTAATTGAACTATAATGCACTAACAGAATTTAGGCCCAGATACTTTACATTTCGTGAAATTGAAAGTGGACTCGAGAACTGATTCTAGAGGGAAAGGCTGCAGATGGTCAGTCCGGAAAAGAACTCAGTGGCCACAAAACTTGGCTGAATGTTTTCAGACAGACACCATCAATTTGTTCTTAACCATCACAGTGGCCACAACGAAAACCGATCTCCAATAAAAGATGGCAGAAGAAAATAAAAAAATGGCCCAGAAAAAAATATTTGCCTCCCATTTCCTTTAATAATATTTCTCAATTCCTTCAGCAATTTTCCAGCGTAAAGTTGTCTGAAAGAAATCGCTATGATTATTGATTACTATAGTCTTTTTTCTGTGGGAATATTCTTATCCTATCTTTCGTAGGTGGCGGAATCTAATAAATGCACAATCGTTTTACACTTTTACTTATAAAGAGATTACTTCTACAGCAGCTTTAATCCCTCTCTCAAATATTCTTATTCTAACTATACTCCATTCCACAAAACGACCTCCCCAAATAAAATCATTCATGTAAGCCCATTGATTAATGCGCTTGACCTTCAATAGTCACTTTGAAGCGGAACGTGTTCTCTTATTGCTTCGCTTATCTCTAGCCGCGCGCATTCATTGGTTGGCGCATTATTTGGTCCCCTAGGAGCTCGTGGAACAGAGTATGATACATTCACCCACCTCTACGAGACGAACACCACAGCTAGTGCGAGACGGGACGACACGAGTGTGCACGAGAGAAAGAGATGAAAATACTACATACGTACAGCTTGTAAACGCACCTGATCTTGCCCCAGCGGTTGAAGAAAAGGGCAATGGCTGCTATCCACAGCAGGAGGACGAAAGCCACTATCAAGGCTTCCTCGGCCCTTACTACCACTCCGCTCCCACCTAAGAGAAAGAGGAAGGTTTGAGCATTAACCTCTAGAAATTATGGTGCGCCGATGGGCTTACCAAAATCATCATCATCACCCCATTATGTCCCCACTGAGGGGCACCGGTCTCTTCCCTGAGGAAGGTAGGCCCCACCACGGGGGCCAAGTCCGGATTGGTGGAGGCTTGTAAGACTAGCGTCTGGTCTTAATGTCAGAAGTTTTCAAGCCGCCCTAAGGCCTCTAACTTGGCTTAACGACTGCCATCTATCGACGGCAGCCGGAACGAACTGCTTAACCCGCCTTGCGAAGCACGAAACCGCTCGGAATAAGGCCACTAGCGTTAGTCATGGAACGATCACCCATTCATGCATCGAACGCACCAGGCGGCCGGGGCTAAATAGTTTATAATTGCTCTTTTAAAGGTCATAACGCAACTGATTACGCTGTTTTTACGTTGGGTGACAAAATTAATTGTTCGTGTACGAAAAATGGGGATATATTTATTATATCGTTACAGTACCGCCAGTAGCGAGCGAGGACATGTTGGCACGGGGAGTCGACGGTGCTGGATGTAGCCTCAACACCACCTCGGCGGGCGGGCCTCCCGTCGCACCGCTCCATTCTGTGGACAGATCCATTGGTTGAAAGCCGGTGTAGGCTCATCTTCGAACTGACTTCGAAAATGGAGGAGATTATCAGTATGACGACCATTTTCGTAAGTCATACTACAGTTTTTAGGGTACCGTACTCAAAGGATAAAAAGGACCCTATGACTGAGACTACAATATCCATCCATCCGTCCGTCTGTCACCAGGCTGTATCTCATGAACTGTGACAGTTAGACAGTCGAAATTTTCACAAATAATGTATTTCTGTTGCCGCTGTACGCTCACCTTCGAACTGACTTCGAAAATGGAGGAGATTATCAGTATGTATATACGGCGATAATGCAACATTGTCGGATTTAATTCATAGAGTATTCTTTATGATTATAAGGCAACACCGTTCCCGACTAATCTGCCAACGCACAGCTCAAACCACTGAACGGATTGCGCTGAAATTTGGCATGCAGGTAGTTATTACCATGTAGGCGTTTGTTAGGTTTTTTCAAAGTTCGCCTCCAAAATGGATGAAACGGGGGTCCAAAGATTGTTTGGGAAGTTACCATTTTATTATCCAATTAACGCGAAGCTTGGTAGAAATTTACTATAATATAATTACGAGACATGTGTTTCACATTTTTCTAAAATTCTACCCTTAAAAGGGTATTAAAGTTTACATTATACGAGGGGTAAGCTACAAGTTTAGTAGGTACTATAGAATAAAAAATGTTACCCCGAACTTGACGCGAGCAAAGCTGCGGCCAACATCTAAAAATCGTCAAACTCTCCATAGGCATCTTGCATTGAACATCAAATGTTGAAGTTAAGTCATAGATAAACGTGAAGTGAGTTATAATTCGCCAAAAAATTGCCACGCAGTTACAATATTTGTCAATTTCTAAAGCTCCGTCCACATTTGTAGCATTTCGGCGTATCGTATCTCTCCGTTGCGTGGCCTCGGCGCGTATCATGATCGCTAGTTCGGATGCAAGATGATACCCGTTAATGATACACGCCGTACCTGATACGGCCCGATCCGCACTGACCGCGTATCTTGATACATCTCCGTCATCATACACTGACATGATACAGTATTTAATAAGTATGGACGCGTTTTTTACAAGATACGCCTTAGTAATACGACATGGACAAAATGAGCGTCCATATTTATGATAAAGTCTGTTCGCTATCATAGTGTCATTTTGATATTTACCGCCCTGGCACATGGTGGCTTTTGACAAAAGAAATTAAAGGAAGCTGACGCGGCGCAAACACGCCAGTGAATTTGGCTCGCAGCTCGTCTCATTCTACTATTATGTAGATCACGCAATTAAAGAAGTAAATCAATCAGTATTTTAGAATGGATTTATAACGAAATGATCCTGCATCACTTAGGTAGGTGCCTATTCTAAATACCGGTGGAGATGAATATTCTGAGGACACTTGAGTGATGAAGAGTAGTGTTTTATTTTGTGCTTCATTAGGTATATTGTGTACCATGTTTTTTTTTCTATTTTGGCCGTCTAAGTTGTATTATTGAAATAAATATTTTTTACTAAAACCAAGATTGCCTTCGTGTGTACCGGCACTAAGCGAACGGACTTTACAAATACTCGATACGATACGACTGATCGTGATACGTCAAGATGCTACAAATGTGGACGGGGCTTAAGACATTCGGCATCCACCGAACATGCAAAGTCAGAGTCTTTCACTGTAGTGGTTTGTCGAGCATTATACGATGAAAAGAATACGTAGCTATAGTGATCCAGACGTTGTTATTCTGGAGAGTTCTATCATCCATTTAGAATCTTATGCTAACCCCAGATTGTTTCCCAAAGCCTTGCCTGGCACAAATATGGCGCACCGCAACTTGGTAACTTATATGTAAGAAATACTAACTGAAATAGAAATCTAAAGCTATAGCAATAAGAGCTGGTTTACCTAACTCACCCACTGAGATGCGGGAGGGTGAGGAGGCGATTCTCCGCGTCGTCTCCTGCAGTTCAGGAATCTGTGTGCCTTGGGTTGGCTCTGTGGACAAAACAATTTTCGTAAGTCATACATAGTTTTTAGGGTTTCGTACCCAAAGGATAAAACGGACCCTATTTCTGAGACTCCAATATCCGTCCATCCGTCTGTCACCAGGCTGTATTTCATGAACTGTGATAGTTTAGACAGTCGACATTTTCGCAGATGATGTATTTCTATTGCTGCTGTAACATCATGTACTAAAAAAACAGAATAAAATAAATAATTATTACGTGTAAACCAAGTAACCATTCAGAAATTACAATTCTCTGAAGACTTTCTTTTCATTTTGTCCAATTCGTTGCTGGTTGTAAAATTACTTAAAATACTTCATTGTTACTTAATGCTGTTGTAACCACTTATTGTACAATTGTTTGTTTACCCGAATAAAATGAAATAAAATAAATAAATTTAAGGGGCTCCCATACAACAGAGATGACTTTTCCCCCGTTTTTATAGATAATGGTACAGAACCCTCCGTGTGCGACTTCAACTCGTACTTGCCCGGTTTGTTTAATATTTACTATAACATAAACTCATGTTGCGGTAAACCAAGGCGAAGATGGCGGGACGCCCTTAATGCATTCTTGCCGGGATGGTGCGAAGTGGTTGGGGAAGGGAGAGATGGAAAACAGGGTCTTTGTCCAACAGTGGGATATAAAAGAGTTAAGTATAAAAAAAATACATCTATATCTATATATATAAAAGGAGAAGCTGACTGACTGACTTAGAATCAACGCAGGGCCCAAACTATAAGGGTTAGAAACATGAAATTTTGTACAGGGGTTCTTTTTGTAACATAGGGGAGCACTAAGAAAGGATTTTTGAAAATTCATCCCCTAAGGGGGTAAAATGGGGGTTCAAAGTTAGTATTAAAGCCCACGCGGACGTAGTCGCGGGCAACAGCTAGTTAGTAATAAAATTACCATCACTATAGGAGGGGTTTCGTACCATTATCTATACACCTCTGTGTCGCAGCGCTTAGCGCATCTGCCTACCATGGGAGAGGCCCCGGGTTCGAATCCTGGCTGGGGACAAAAAAACCCAGGTGTTGGATGTTTCCATGTTTATGATGTCGCTGTTCCTGCGCCTTGATGCTGTTAGTGCATTGTAGTACAATGACAATTACACGGTCGGTTCACGTGATCTCTTTTTACATACCATTGACGCTTAGATTCTTTGATATGTGTGAAACTAGAAACTAAATCGCCATGTTCATGCATTAACAGAATCTAGGTTCTGGTACCCACGACACTGGGTATCATAGTGTGGGGCCAGGAGCAATGTATGTACCTGTATGTAAATGTTAATGTTTATACAGCATTTGTTTCAAGCGTTTACCTTTTGCCGCTATTAATGTCGGGAACGGCAAAAAAATCGCATTTGTTAGGGGGCTCCCATACAGGAAGCCCTCCTTAAATGGTCGAAAAACTTATCTGCACTTAACGTATCATATTATCACACACATATACAGACACACGTACACACACACACAAACATAATTGGCTAAGTTTATTTTTTTCTGGTAATGGCATTATAAACTTAACTTTATTAATTTAAGGAAGAGTGGAGTCACCTAGTACAGGCATTGCATGCTTAACAGGTTTACAATATCTATGTACCGGAAAAAAATGAAGTTAAGGAATAAATATTTTTGTATTATATTTTGTTTGTTGTATTTTGTATGTTGTATTTTGTATGTTGTATTTTGTATGTTGCATTTTGTATTTGTATTTGTATTTGTATTTGTATTTGTATTTGTATTTGTATTTGTATTTGTATTTGTATTTGTATTTGTATTTGTATTTGTATTTGTATTTGTATTTGTATTTGTATTTGTATTTGAATTTGTATTATAATCTCTATCTATCCAGCAACCCAATAAGTTGGTACGTAAAATATAGTCGATCGAATACATCTCAATGTCTGAAAGAGAATAAGCCATACCTACTGTGAAGTAGGCGTTTTATGCTGGCCAGAAATAGACGCCAGCCGCCATGAATACAGTATGAAGTGGTCGTTATGTTGACATTTCCAGCAGTTACACTTAAATCGAGGCGATATGGAATAGTTTTCGTTACAGTTAGCATAAAATGTTAGTCGACGATTTCTTAGTAGTCGATGTTGTCGGTACAGCGAAATTTTGAATTCGTTCACCGTTTCTAAAAGGACATTGTAACCATGATTTAGAAACATGTGGTGCTAGTTTTGAAAAGGAAAAAAAATATTTTCCGACTAACAAACGCGGCGCGCGAATTCAGCTAAGCCGCGCTAAAGCGAAATACAAAATATTTTGTACCTATAATACCTACAAGTATAAGGGAAATATGTTATCTTCAGTTTATTTTGTAAATCCTTTGTAACAACATTTCAAAAGTGTATGTTAAGCCTATTAAGCTATTAAATATTTGTTATTAAATACTGTTTAGCCAGCAGGCCCACCTGGTAATTTTGTAGTTGCGAGTTTTTTAATAATAAAAATACTTTTAATTCATTTTCAATATCTCTCTGTTTATCCGTGGGTACGCTCAAGTGGATAAGTCCAAAACCATCTTGCGCTATGACATTTTCGGAGGTAATCCATGGACAAATTTTATGACTGACAACCCAGTCCATTAGATAATTTATCTGTGTCTCTTGATAAGTATTTGCTTACATACTTACTTACCTAATGATTTGGTGCAAGCTCAGTTCTTATTCTGAGGGTGCAAGTCACCTTTAGTTACAGAACCTTTGACCTTTTTTCTACCTTTGACCTTTAACCTTACCCAAAAATAAACTCAACTTTTCGTCTAAGCAAACACGTATTTTTATATTCAATGTCATAGTTCTAAGTATACAGTGAACGCCTATTTCCGTAGTAGGACTAGTTACATATTATCGATTTTCGACGAGATATTGACGTATTTATTAAATTATTGAAGCGATGGTAGCAGAGCGGTACAATGCCGGCTTCTTACTTATTCGGTAGGGCGTGGGTTCTAATCCTAGTATATAGGTACCAATGATCTTGTTTCCTAAGTTACGACTACGTTTGTGAAGTTAAAGTAGCAATCATTATCACCAACCCATTATGTCCCCACTGAGGGGCACGGCTCTCATCCCTGAGGAAGGTATAGGCCATACTCCGCCACGGGGGCCAAGTCCAGATTGGTAGAGGCTTTTAAGACTAGTGGCTGGCCTTACTGTCAGAAGTTTTCAAGCCTCCCTAAGGCCTCTGACTTGGCTTAACGACTGCCATCTATCGACGGCAGCCGGCACCAACTGCTTAACGTGCCTTGCGAAGCACGGAACCACTCGGAAAAATGCCACTAGCGTTGGTCATAGACGGCGACCCATCCATGGAATGAACGCCCCGAATGTTGCTTAGCCTTAGTGATCGTTTAAGATCACTCAGGCAGGCCAGGCTACGAGCTATTCCTCTCCGAGTCGAGGCTACAGCGAATACTTCTCGCTAATCGTGAAGGAAAACATTGGTTGGAAAGATGAGTAGCTGAGGTATTGATTCCAATATAATTGTGATTAATAGCGGAACCCTTTTTGGGTAATTATATGTTTACCTCTAAAATATTAGACGTTGACACAAACTTTTTATTCTAAATTACGCGCAGAGAGCCTGATTTAAGGTTTGCTTTATTTTCATACTTTTTAAGCATGTTTTACGTAGAGGTAGAATATAATAGAGACGCCAATTACTTTAACACGTACATAAGCAAATAATAAATCGGCAAAGGTTTTTCCTGTCTCTATTCCATTTATTGTACCTCTTTATAAAGCATGCTTAAAAACCATGAAAATAAAGCAAATGTAAATCAGGCTTTATTACTGCTTGATTTATACCCTACAAATATAAAATCCGCAGTGAAGTGTCAAATTCGTGCTTTGCAATAGTAAGCCTGAGAAAACTGCGCATTTACTTATATTTAAATGAAATTTGAGTGCAACATTTCGTTCAAAACGAAATGCACTTTCCAAGAGCCAAATAATATTCATCCAGAATTCAAGAGAAGCGTAGACATTGCCTTATTTGTTTCGTATTTCCTTCGCAGCGAAGTGGTTTGTACCTTCTTATTTCATACACTTTATTTTATATTTTTCACTCGTAGCCAAGTGCCTCGATGTCGTACAATCGATCTCATTTGAAAGTAAAATGGAGGGCACTTATTGCGCTAGGCATAAGTGGGAGAATCGAGAGAAAACTCAGAATTCCCTGGCGTGGCTTCCTTTCCATTGTTCGCTGTAGTGTGCTGTAAAATTTCTGGGGCATATAAGATTTACAACCGCTGAGCGACAGTGTATCAAACCATTTTATTAAAACGCGGGTATGATTTCGAATCGCAAAGTAGATTAAGTTTTAAAAGAGACGCCGTAAAACGGGAAAGCGAAGCGCTGCGTGTAATCCAATATTTCTACTTTAATTTTAATTTTCAAAACGGACACCGAGGACGCGGCCGACTAAAGTCTGATTAACATTTTGCTTTGTCTTCATTTTTTTAAGCATGCTTTACATAGAGGTAGAAATTATTATGAACGCCAAAAGTGTACACCCGTAAAGGACAGAAAATTCTTTGGGGTAACTAACCATACGAATAAAATAAAGATGCAGCAATGACTGATTTAATATTTGCTTCATCATCATCAACCCATTATGTCCTAACCGAGGGGCAAGGGTCTCTTTCCTGAGGAAGGTATAGGCCATACTCCACCACGGGGGCCAAGTCCGGATTGGTGGAGGTTTGTAAGACTAGTGGCTGGTCTTACTGTCAGAAGTTTTCAAGCCGCTCTAAGGTCTCTGACTTGGCTTAATGATTTTGGTATATTTTATATTATTATCCATTTGCTTTTTCATTTCAACAAATGAGAACTTACGGTTCACAATGGACACCTGTAACACGTGATGACGTGTATAAAAGAAACAATACCACAGCTTAGTTTTCCAGTCGGATCTGTATTCTTCTTTTCCAATTCACAATATGAAAATAAAACGTAAACACGGACACCTTCAAGAGAGAGCAAAAAACCAACCATAACATATTACACTACTTTTCTTTTTTTCGTAATGCCAACATAGCCGTCACAAAGGAAACGAGGCTTAGACTAAAAACAATTGAGAACTTATTATTCTAACTCAACACATACGAAAATTGTAGTGAATGCTAGAAGAGCTAAAAACATTTTAGAATAAATTGAGCTTTTATCATCTGTTATATTTATCGTAATATCATAAATGCCTAGGTTTTAAAACAATAGAATACAAAATGACCGGAACAGATTAATGCCGATGAACAATGAAAGACAGCGTTCAGAATTTATAACAATTTCTAACAATCGGCCATCCTGAATTAAGCCTGTCCTCAGGCACTTAGGAGTTACATATAATTATACCGTAACAATATAATCAATTATTCATCAATTAGATTTACATAGTTGGCGATTTCAATTAAATCTACCACAGATACTTCCATAATTCAAACACATAAATCAATAATTTATTTCAAAGTAAAGAAGTCGCATAACTGATTTTGTTGGTTGACCTAAGATTCGTTCGGCCATCCAATGACCGCTGAATGCCCTCATTCATTGCCGTTCTCTGAGGATGACATGTAGCATCAGGTCCACCGCGTACACGAACCTCGTGTATCGATCTCAGGATCACATGTAGTATCGGGTCCACCGCGTACACGAACCGCGTGTATCGGCCTCAGGATCACATGTAGTATCGGGTCCACCGCGTACACGAACCGCGTGTATCGGCCTCAGGATCACATGTAGTATCGGATCCACCGCGTACACAAACCGCGTGTATCGGCCTCAGGATCACATGTAATATCAGGTCCACCGCGTACACTAACCGCGTGTATCGGCCTCGGGATCACAGTAGTATCGGGTCCACCGCGTACACGAACCGAGTGTATCGGCCTCAGGATCACATATCTTATCGGGTCCACCGCGTACACGAACCGCGTGTATCGGCCTTGGGATCACATGTAGTATCGGGTCCACCGCGTACACAAACCATGTGTATCGGCCTCAGTATAGGGTCCACCGCGTACACGAACCGCGTGTATCGGCCTCAGGATCCCAGCTCATCCTCGCGTACTTGGTTTCGGTTTGCCAAACATTTTACAGTTATGTAATACGATTAAGTTCAACCAAATAAATGACACAGAATAAAATCAAATTATCGTGTTTCTTCTTCATACTAATAAAAATAAATTTAAACATGTTAAACGGTAAGTATAATCTTCACATTATTATTTGTAATCAATCATTACTTCCTGAGGAAATGCTCTCGCTATCGTTATCTGAGTCAGAATCTAACCTGGTGCTCAGTCGTATCCACGGTTTTATTTTATCAGCGGAATATACGTTTACATATTTTCTAGAAGAAAAACCTTGTATACTACTGACCTCATATCGGTCGTTTCCTAAAACTGCAGATATTTTGTACGGGCCACTAAATGGTGTAACGAGTTTATTACTATTGCCAATATTCCGAACGTTCTTCATCACCATTACTAGGTCCCCTACAGCATATCTTTTAGCAGTACATCTTTTCTTGTCGAACCGTGCCTTCATCGCCTTCTGCTGTTTATTAATATGGCAGGAAACCTCCTCGCGAACTTTGTCGATATTTTGACTTACGGCTAATTTCTCAGATACGTCATGTAGATGTGTCTCTGTCATATTTACTGTGTCTTTGCCAAAAACGACTTGGACTGGAGTCTTACCAATGCCTTTATTAAGCGTGTTGTTCAAACTCCACTGAACCTTATTCAGATCCACGTCCCAATTACGATCGTCTTTATCTACATTTAATGCTGTCAGTGAGCTCAAAATTGAACGATTATAGCGTTCTATTTGACCATTAGCTCGTGGTGTAGCCACGGCGTTTTGTACATGTTTGATTAAGTTAGTATCCACGAACTGTTTAAATTCTTTAGATGTAAAGCTAGTGCCCCGATCGGAAACTATCACTTTTGGGGAGCCAAAAAGACCGATAAATTCGCGCATAACGCGAATTGATGTTTTGCTTTTTGTGTTTCTCACGGCGCGTAGCACAATAAATTTTGTGAAGGCGTCAATAATGCCTAATATATACGTGTTACCATTTTTGCTACGTACAAAGGGTCCGACGTGATCAATGTGAATACACTCAAATGGTGTACTCGGCTTAGGGATTGGATGCAGTAATCCTTGCTTCTTTCCTGATGGTTCTTTCGCGTATGCACATGGTATGCATGCTTGCACATACTTTTTCACAAACCGAGTCATACGGGGAAACCAATAATCTCGACGCATTTTTTCTAGAGTCTTTTCTAGAGAAAAATGTCCACATTCATCGTGACACAATAAGCAAATTTTCCATCTAGCGTCTCTTGGTACTGCCCATTTTAACTCGTCTCCTACTTTCTTATATATTTTCCCGTTTTTTATGACGTAGTTTTTTATTATGTCTTTAGCTTCGCTACAATTTTTATCCACAATGCATTTAATGAGCTTAAGCCTTGGATCGCTCAACTGTGTCGCCATTAGAGAGTGTTCATCTTGAACAACGTTCATTATGTTCAGCCCGTGAATATCTTCTTCGGTATCCGGTATAGGGTTGCGGCTTAATGAGTCAGCATGCTGTAGTTGTGTACCTGGACGATATTCTATTGAAAATTCAAAGTCTTGCACGAGTAGCCACCACCGTGCGATGCGTGGGATCAAGTCACGTTTTGTTAGCGTGGTCCGCAGCGCGTTGCAATCTGTCACTACTTTAAATTGAATGCCTAACAAATAGACCCGAAAACGGTTTAATGACATCACCACCGCAAGTGTTTCCAGCTCATAAGAGTGCAAATGCTGTTCTTCCACGGAGGTTTGACGACTGTAATAGGCAACTGCTTTAAGGGGTGCTTTCTCATTTTCTCGCTGCAGTAATACCCCACCTATTCCTAGTTTACACGCATCGGTGTGCAATTCAGTTAAGTGATTCGGATTGTAAATCGTCAATACCGGTCTAGAAGTTAGTATTTCTTTAATTTTTGAAAAGGCATTAGTCTGCTCACTACCCCAAGCCCACACAGCGTTAGCTTTCGTTAGTGACGTTAGGGGTTTGGCAATGGAAGCAAAATCTCGTACAAACCGCCTAAAGAAGCTGGCTAACCCAATGAATTGTCTAACTTCATGAGGGTTTCGAGGAGTGGGAAAAGCAGTCACCGCGTCTGTCTTACGGGTACCAGGACGAATTCCATCGACGGAAACTTCAAATCCTAGGTATTCTATGTGAGTTTTAAAGAAATGGCACTTAGTCAGATTCAATGTAAGATTTGCTTCACGTAGCATGTCTAATACCTGTTCTAACTTTCGGATACCTTCTTGGACAGTTTTGGAGCCAATCACTATGTCATCCATATAGGCCAATACTCCTGGAATTTTATATTTACTGAGTAATGAATGAACCATCCTTTGAAATACTGCAGGCGCGTTCGTTAGCCCGAATGGCATGCGATTGTACTCAAAGTGACCGTCCGGGGTGACAAACGCGGTCAAATGTTTCGAATCTTCTGATACAGGGATTTGATGATATCCCTGAGTTAAGTCTAGGGTGGTGAAAAACTTCTGTCCATGTAAGTTATCTATCTGATCATCGATTAAGGGCATTGGGTACTTGTCCTTGATAGTTTTCCTATTCAAAGCACGGTAATCGACGCAGAGTCGGAGGTCACCATTTTTTTTCTTCACCAAAATTATTGGGCTTGCGTACTCGGAGCAAGATTCCCGCACGATGTCATTTTCCAAGAGTTCGCTTACTATCCTATTCACTTTCTCTCGCTCTGAAAGAGCAAGTCTATACGGACGATATGTTACCGGATTAGTGTCATGTAGTTTGATTTGCATTTCAGTATACGTAGTTTTCCCCAGTTCACTCATTGAGGAGGCAAAACAATCTCTGTATTCGTTGAGCAACTCTAGCAGGTTACTTTTTGTCTCGGGTTCTAGACTATCATCCACATTTAATTCCTCAGCTTTAAGATTTGACACTTCGTGTGCTATACGTCTTACGTTAACAACATAGTGAAAGTTAGTGTCTGGTGGAATTGCTACATTAGGGATACTCAGACCTCTCGCCAGAATCTTATTTTTCGATATAGATATCTTTCTATTATTTAAACTTATGGCTATTAAAGACCCTAAGCCGTCCGTAACGGAATAAAGGCCTGGCAATATTATATATTCGGAGTCCTGGCTTAATCTTAAATCAGAACAAATCCTCACAAAACCGGTATACGCAGGAAAACATCTGATCTCGATTATAGAGTCGCTCTGAATTATGACATCTTGTACAGTTTTCACCACAACAGTGTTCATCCTATTTGCTTTAACTTCAAATAAAACAAGGTCTTTATCAGTTTTATATGTTCTCACAGTCGGTTGTTCGGTCAAAGATTGGCCTATCAAAATGTCCGAGGGTAAAAGAGAAGAAGAGACGACGTAGGCTACCAATGGCACGTCTACCAGATCTACCGTGACTCGTATCTGAACCCTGCCCAACGGCACAATGGCACTGTTACCAAATCCACGCAACGTTGGTAAATTTTCCGAATGCAATTTTAACTTTAATTCCGTAGATTTTTCATCACCGAGAAGCGTACATTCGCTTCCAAAATCTATATAACCGTTCATGGGCTCATCATTGATTTTGACAGTTTTGAAATATTTATCGTTATGTTTATCTGTTACACCAATGTTTATTTAGTACATTTTGAGAAGTAACGGTAGAAGCTGTTTGCGCACCATCTGCCCTATTAGTTTTATCATTTACATAAAAAGTGCAGTTTGAGTTGGTATGACCGTGTCGGCCGCATTTACTGCATTTCGTAATGGGCTTGGGACACCTGGCTACTCTATGCCCTGCATCTCCGCAATTGAAACATAGCCTAGCGGTTGGTCCTTTATTACTCGCTGTATCCAAATGGCTCGTCGTTTTACCATTATGAAATTTGTCGTAAGGGTTGCGAAAGTAACCACCAGAATTTGTTTGATCTGTGGTCGGTCGTCTGGACATTGGTGTTTCAATCTTGTTCTGTGTAATGTGTCTGAAATAGTCCAGAACCTGTTCAGGCTCATCGTAATGTGCGCCCTGAACATTCATCCGAATGTTATGATCGTAAATTCCGTGACTAATACAGTCGACCGCCTGCCGTCCTTTCAGCTGACAACGGTTCAGAAGCATAATCTTATCATAGTAGTATTCGACAAGTGTTTCATTTCGATTGCTCCTACGATTTAACATTTCCGTTAATTGCTGCGCATAGTTCTGATCGCTCGGAAAGGCTGACAATAGTTTCTGTTGCCATTCAGTCCAGTTGTACTTGACCGTCGTCAGTCCATCGTACCATTTTTTTGCTAAGCCTGCAAGTTTAGGTAAGGCAAAGAAAATGGTCTGACGTTCGGTCCAGCCATACATTTCAGCAGATTCATTTATCTTTTTAATCCAATCTGCCATCGTTTGAGATTTAGAACTTGGGTTAAACTCCGTTATAATGTTATGTGATCCCTGAACATGTGATGATAGATTTACACGAGTACCATCTCTACTTTTCAATGCCTCGACTAATTTTTCCAAAATCGCATCACCCGATTTGGACCTAGACTGATAGCGCATTCTTGCATTTTCTCGAAACGGACTTGCGGATCTAGAGGTACTGAGGGACTCAGGGCGCTTCGTAGTCCGCGATGTCTGTCTCTTACAAGTTAGTGATCTCGCGTGCTTCGAGTGACGATAGCGTTTAGATTGTGGAGAGTCTATACGTGACGTTCGGAGTGCATGTCGACCACGAGAACGCGGATAGCGTATGCGACTCGGTGGTGGAGAATCAATGCGAGATCTACGGTCGTCTGAACTACTGGTTGACAGTGAGTGGTCATTTTTAGCTACGCGAGCCCGGTCTCTCGACGCGGGATTGCGACGGCGATGACGACGGGTACTCCGTCCTGAATGACGACTTGGGTAGTAAGTAGATAAGTCATTTGAAGAGCTGGTAGAAACACTACGCCGACGTTTTCGGCTAAGTCGAATTGGCGTGACTTTTTCAATACCTATTTCTCGATGACTTGGAATAGGATCGATAGGCGTGTAGCCGCGGTTCGACATTTTAATTCAAAATAGTTAACTCGTTAGGTATATCCACAACAAAATGATTTCCTTATTTATCTAGAGTGTCAGGCAGCGAAATCAATTAAGATCACAAGTATTACAAAGTTACAAGGTAGGACTATACGTATACAACGAACAACGTACACTCGTTTACTCAATTGCCTCTTCACCGAAGAAATATACAAATATATATTACACACAGAAACAGACAGAGAAGAAAGAAAAAGAAAAAAAAAGAAAACTTATAAAATTAACAGTAACCTCGAAACTACTAAGAAGAAGAAATACGTACTTTTAATAAAAATTAAAATTTAACCCTATGCAAACCGAAACTCAAGTTTGTATTTTCTGAAACCAAGAAACCGGTCAATATTCATAAACTTTCGTCTCAACGTATTAGTTATGCTCAGATAGCAATCGCGCACCATTCGTACCGTAGGTATTTGCCCCACGGCTCACATGTCTATTGCATACACATACTAATAAGTAAACAGAGTTTCGCACACTCATATTCCTCTTAACGTCTCCTTTACACTACTGGAGATTGAGTCCGTTCTTTACGATACTCGGTATATCTACTCACCCATACCGGGTGTCCAGTAAAAAAAAAACGTGGGCGATTACTTTTCCAAATAAGTTACAGAGTTGATATTAAAGGGCGCAAAAGGAGAACAAAAATAAATAAGTAATAATAATAACATAGCAAACCTCCACACACAGGCACACACATTGCCTCCGGCCCCAGGGCCACACCAAACCACCCTGTATAGCGGGAACCAGAAACAACGACACCACAAACATTCAGAACCTGGTTTCGAATAATAATAATCGATAGTCGAAAGAGCGTCGTCAATCACTTTGCAGGTGCAACCCAGCTTTAATCAACATAGGTATCAAACTAAGGCTAAGATTTAAATACATTTGGTCCTTTTTAACATTTAAATTATCAGATCACAATAAAAGGCTACGTGAAACCCATCGAAAAGGAACGGGTTTTCAAGTGATCCTCGCAAAATCCCATTATGGACATCAAACATTTACTGATTCCCTTTTTGCCAGTATGTACTATTTAAATCTATATACCTATATATTGTAGCTGGGTCCTTACTACACGGTAGTATTAACAGGTATACTTACTACAAGCGGCATACACCTGCCGCAAATGCAACACAGGTACTCAGCATTTCAAAAACGACTTGTAAACTTGTGACTTACCAAGTTGCAGCTTAGATTTCTTGGTATTTTACAACCTTCAACCTTTTCTGGGCGTGAGAATCACGGTCGCGCTTCTGATATATAAAAGAAACAATACCACAGCTTAGTTTTCCAGTCGGATCTGTATTCTTCTTTTCCAATTCACAATATGAAAATAAAACGTAAACACGGACACCTTCAAGAGAGAGCAAAAAACCAACCATAACATATTACACTACTTTTCTTTTTTTCGTAATGCCAACATAGCCGTCACAAAGGAAACGAGGCTTAGACTAAAAACAATTGAGAACTTATTATTCTAACTCAACACATACGAAAATTGTAGTGAATGCTAGAAGAGCTAAAAACATTTTAGAATAAATTGAGCTTTTATCATCTGTTATATTTATCGTAATATCATAAATGCCTAGGTTTTAAAACAATAGAATACAAAATGACCGGAACAGATTAATGCCGATGAACAATGAAAGACAGCGTTCAGAATTTATAACAATTTCTAACACGTGACACCAATGGAAAATTGCTGACATTGACACGTTTTCTTCACAACGCCATTATATGACGACCTCTGTGGCGGAGTGGTTAGCGCTACTGACTAGCATGCAAGAGGTCCCGAGTTCGAATCCCGGCTGGGGACAAAAAAATCCCAGGTCTTGGATATTTACATGTTTGTGACGTCGCTGTTTTTGGTTTCCACGACACAGGGTATCCTAGTGTGGGGCCAGAAGCAATGTATGTGCATGTATGTAAATGTTATGTTATATAGAAAGATCATTTTTACATTGAAAATACTTGATAATCCGAATTTTCCGCTTATAGGTTCTCGACTGTGTTCCACTAATGTTTTACGCTCTTCAGTTTCATGTGCATTTCGTTCGAGTCTACTGTAGAGCGGTGAAAAATCTATCTTAAAAAATTCGCGTGTCACAGTGTTAGTGCGCATCCTCCGAAACGGCTTGACCGATTTTGATGAAATTTTGTTTGTATATTTGGTAGGTTTGAGAACAGGCCCTAAGTGATAAAAGTTGTTCAACGGCGAAACAACGTTTCCCGCGACAGCTAGTCATTAATATAGATGACTAGCTTTTGCCCGTGACTCCGTCCGCGTGGGCTTTAGTTATGCAACCCCATTTACTCCCTTAAGGGTTAAGTTTAGGAAAACGGCGAAACTCGTGTTCAATCAATTGTGTTGAAGAGTATTTATTTTAAGTTTCAAGAAAATTAGGCAACATTCTTTATACCTCCCATACAAATTTTGGCAACCCTTTTCGCCCCCTTAGGGGTTAAATAAAAAAAAAACAGTTTTTATTCCTTGCCTACATTATCTATAGACCCTCTGTGCAAAATTTCAGCTTCCTAGGTCCAACGGCTTGAGCTGGGCGTTGATGAGTGAATGAATCAGTCAGTCAGGAATTTGAATTTTATTTATATAGAAAGAATCTTCTACCTCTTCTTCATAATATGAGTTTAGTGCTATCAGATAGCGTTGGCGCAACTAGGCCTTAATTATCAGGCTTCCTATCCACTGCCTTATTATTTTCATTACACAATATCTTCATTAGTAAGTAATAATATTACAATCTGAGACCAAATATTTTATCTCCTACTTTCATTCCTTTATTTCCATAAACTAGAAAAGTAAGTAAGCGCCACGGACTACCGTTTCAGTCATTCACAAATTCGCATAGTCTGTTTGCGTTAGTATAATTATAATTCTGTGTCGACGTTGTCCACAATTTCATAATTAAAATTCGCCTTTTTCTGTCCATTCGTTAACACACAAATTGAGTCTCGCGGGAAATTGGCTGCCCAATATTGTCCAATGTTAATAATGTTTTTATCTTTTGCGGTACACGATATTATGACGTGAGTCGTTTTCGGGGTTCCGTAGGGTAATCCATCCAGTAGCTGACCACTTAGCGTCGTGACCCTATTGTTTGTTAGATATCTCCTATGGTTTTTAAACATTTCAAATCTGGTTATTAAATTTAAAAGAAGGTTAGCTTGGCCATATTAAGCCAAGGCGCACACTAGCGACACGCGACAGGCGACAGCTCGGCGACTAGACGCGACGACAGGCTACGGCCGTCAATTTTCATATATTTTGTTCGAATCTCCGCACACTTGGCGTCAGAGTCGCGGAGTCGCGACGACAAGACGCCAGAAGTAAATGATAACGTCGCGTCTGACGCGGCGACAAGTCGCCCTGTTTGCGATGGCTCTAACTCATATTTAAAAAAATAATATAAACGAATTACTTATATGAAATAAACAATCGAGAAAAAATGTACGGATTTTTCCAGTAGGTAACCGACAGACCGTCACCTAAAATCCAGTTACCGTCCATGAGCAGAGCACGCCTATAACTGACCATCTATTAAAATAATGTTAACAGGGTAGATTTAAGCTAATAATTAAAGGAAGATGTCCAAAAAGTTACAAAATAACTACTTACCCTAAAAAGAAGAAAAAACGGTGGAACCCGACTCGCTGTTGTCCAGGTTTTTAATGAAATATTTGTAATTTTTTCACTTACTGTGACAGAGTATACTTTCTGAAAATGTGCCCTGAGGGCGTTTTGTGGATAATAGGTGGATTCTTAAAACCTCTGTAGCTCAATTAACCCCTTGTGTTTTCCACATCACCCATGGTTAGCTGGAAGAACTTTTTTAAGTATGGAAGTATTTAGCTCGCCTTTGTGGAGATCTTTAATTGTGCAATAAAGAATTTTCAAAATCAAAATCAAATGTTGCAAATTATTGAATGTGGTCTACGCCTTCGTAGGGATGAATTTCTAACAACAAAACACTGCCAGTAGGTATGTTGACATCTGAGATATTTATTTATGTTTTTCATAAAACCGTAAGAAAACATAAATACCTGTATACCTTGGTTGTAGCCTATTATCATATAAACTAATGTACACATTCCACAGGACGGCATAGGCCATCACGCAGGTCCCTTAAACTTAAACTCAAATATTTTATTCATAGTACAGACAAAATGAACGTCAATGTTTTTAGATTCATAAGGCAAGGCATTAAGGCAAGCTTAAGCGTTTTTGTATGTGAAAACCTCAGACACTCAGGTTTCCACACGAAGTTTTCCTTCCCAGTTAGCGAGTGGTATGATGTAGTTTTTCGTAAGGCAAGTGACAGTCCTTGGTGTCGGTCTAACCCTCTGGGATCAGGCGTGAGTTTATGTTGTTAGTTTTAAAGTTCTCTATTACCTTCATCATCATCAACCCATTGTGTCCCCACCGAGAGGCACGTCTCTTCCCTGAGGAAGATAAAGGCCATACTCCACCACGAGGGCCAAGTCCGGATTGATGGAGGCTTGTAAGACTAGTGGCTGGTCTTACTGTCAGACTTTTTCAAACTTTCCTACGGCCTCTGACTTGGCGACTGCCATCTATCGACAGCAGCCGGCACCAAATGCTTAATGGGCCGCTCGGAAAAATACCACTAGCGTTAGTCATAGACGGTCACCCATTCGTGCACTGAACGCGCCCTATGATGCTTAACCTTCGTGATTGTTTAAGATCACTCAGACAGCCGGGGTACGAGCGATTACGATGTACTTCTTCACATTTATTTATGGTTTTTGTTTCTTGTGTGCAATAAAGTATCTATTCTTATCTTGTCCTTATCTTTAGGGATATAGTTAATTGGCTTGGGTGTGGGGCGACCTTTACTGTCCTAATTAATCGGGATCGCTATCCGTATGTGTGACAAAAGCCCATAAACGAACTCCCGAGGGATACTTCCCATGAAAAGGCGGGAGTATACAGGGCGCCGCAGAGTTCAGTAGCAAAATTTTTAGTCGTTATGATCGTGATTAAGAACTCTATAGGAAACATAGTATTTCTGAAAATTTGTAACATTTTCTTTCGTTTTTTTTTCATGTATATAATTTGTTTATAAATAAGCGATCAAAATAAGAAATAAATAACGTGGTGGAAGCTTATTATGGTCAGCATCGAGGAAGTCAACGTTCAATCTGTCAATTGTTGATAAACTAATGTTTGCCGTAAAAGAGAACATATTTAAAACCAGAATCACTATTACTTTAAATAAGAAGATGATAAAATATCCATAATTTTTTTTAGAGTATGATAGCGATTGAAAGTGAGACGAACTGTTGCAAAACCAAAAGCGCAATGAATTTAGCGACGAAAGAAGAATAATAGTACAGTACTACCAGTTATATAAGTGACACTAGAAATACAGGTATTTGACAAAATGTCAAATGACTTTTTGAATGAAATGAAAACGGAATTTTGTATGAAAATACTTGCTTGTGACGTCACATTTCAGAGCACTCTTTTTATGTTTCATCTATTTAAAAATTGTAATAACTAGTAAATGATTAAAAGAAATACATTTTCAGAAACCTTTTGTAATTTTTGTTTTAATCGAGCATCTCAAATAATTTATTATTGATAGTGTCAAATACCGTATTGTTGCATGGCGCAAACAAATCTCTGCAAGCGGTAAGTTCGTGATTTCACAAATGTTTTTATTTGGTTGGAGTCGCCAGTAGCTTGCGCTATACCTACTGCGCCATCGGACAAAGCCGGACGACTAATAAAAATGGTAGTACCTTTTATCGCTAACAATTTCAGATTCACCCTGTAGAGAATGACGTTCTCACTATAATGAGCCTAATTGACGGTCTCGCCCCGAATGTAGGGAGCCAAATAAGTATAGATTGAACCTATAAATAGCCTGTATACGACCCAATATAGACCGGCCCGCTCTCAGAGAGAGTATAAAGGATTATTTATGGGAATTAATTTTTACGCGATCGGGTGATCGGTGGCATTTACATACAGGCACATACAATGCTACTGGCCTCACACTAGGATACCCTGCGTCGTAGGAACCAGAATCAGCGACATCACATCCAAACACCCAAGACCTGAAGTTTATTTTTGTCCCCAGCCGGGGTTTGAACCCGGGACCTCTAGCATGGTAGGCAGATGCACTAATCGCTGCGCCGCAGAGGTCGTTGAACATCAATAGAATACTTTTTACGTTTGATTTACATCAAACGTACAAAAAGCTAGAGCTAGGACAAGAGCATTCTTCCTTGATCTTTTAATGTAAACGAAAGCTCGGTTTCACCGCTTACACCAAAATATCAACGAGTTAGAACAAGAAACAAGAACTAGAATTCTTGCACAATGATGTTTATGGTCGTTTTACATCAGACAAACAAAGAGCTAGAACACAAGAACACTTTGATGAGACGTCCGAACACGCAAGAACGTTCTAAGCAACTGTTCGCACGCTCTAGCGCCGTTTACATCGAGCGAGCGAGCATTTTTAGCCCGCTCTACACTTAAGCCGCGTATCAATTAAGCGCTCCTGGCGCGCGCGCCATGAATGACCGCGCCGAGAGAGCGTTCCGCGGAACGCGTTCCAAACATTTGAAGTATATCAACTAAGCGCGCCTGGCGCGCGTGCCAACCGTTCCAGTGTTCGACCCTTCATCATGGAAGCCAGTCGTGTTCGAGAAAAAATACAACGACCGTCTCAATTAGCGCGCGCGCCACGATTGATGCGCGCTAAAAAACCGACACCAGTCGGAACGGACCGCTCCGTGTTCGCGTGCTCCAACGAACACATTGGCGCGCGTTCCAAAATGGTATCCATTTCGCGCGGCTGGAACGTGCGCCAATGTTCGCCCACTTGGAGCGCGTAATGGATACGCGGCTTTAGTCCGCGGATAACGGCGCGATTTCGCGGCGCGAACTTGCCGCGAATTCAACAACGACTGTACACTCGCAATGGTTCGCGGTATTTTCACAGTTAGGTTCGCAACTTTGAATGATGGACGTCGAAGTAGCTGTTGCTGCGTCCCTAAAAATATGCGCGTTAGCGTATTATAATTATGTACATGTACATAATATTTTAATATGATAATAATTAATGTATTATAATAAATATATAATTTTAATGTACATTTTCTATATACATAATTATGTATATTAAAAATAAACCCAAATTAAGAATCGGAAGAGAAAAGTTTTTTCAGTTTCTTAAGTAAATTAATAATTAGCTTCAATCTAAGCTAGTCTAGCTCAGAGAACTGCTCGAACATTACGACGGCCCCTATGTAAATCATCGAATCTGCAAAAATCGCAATTTCGTTTTATTGCACCAATATTTAGTAAATTGAATAGTTTATATGATAAATATTTTTTTTATGTAAAAACCAATTATTTATATACGATTTGACTAGAGCAAAATCATATCTCCTCTCGTTGGATGACGAACATCATCTTATGTGGTAGTTTCGATGATGTACCGTGACAGCGACAAGACCGCGCAGTTTGTAACTGCCGGACTCGATCGTGTTCGCCGCGATCGTGTTAAAAAGAGGGCATGCTGACATTTTAAGCATTTCTTTGTTTTTGAGTTTTGCTGATTATAAATTAATGTAACCACGAATACACGTGGTAGAAAAATGATGAATTTAATACGTTTGGAAGAAAATCCACGTGAGGCCCTCGGCAAAAAAAAAACTACTTCACCAGCAATATAAGATAAGATAAGAATATTCTTTATTGTACACGAGGAGAAACACAAACATAAAATATTTACAAGGTAAAAGTACAATTCTCGGCCTTATTGCTAAAAGCAATTTCTTCCAGACAACCCTATGATGGAAAAATTTCTGAAGGAAAAAGCAGTGTTTTGTTGCAAGTGTTTTTATTCACCTTTAAGAACTAGTTTTCACCTTGCCAGTTGCTTAGACATTATGTACCAAGTATAAGAATAATATATTTCCATAATTTTGGCGTAACACTGATTTACAATGTTTTTAAATCACATTTACGGATGATATTTAAGGTTAACAAAGAAAATAATCGAAAGTGGTAGATACGAAATTATATGGTGTCAATAGCCGTTTAGTTACAATCGAAACTACCACTTCCGATAGTATTCATTGCTTTGTATGGGCCAAAAAATATCGATAGTGGTACTTTCGATGTTGTACTGTGCTACGCATATGTCGAATGTACCATTTACTTTATTTTTTTACGCTCAAGGCGGCCGAAGCGGCGGTTTTGTCAGCATATTCGATACATAACAGTTAATTTTTTTGTCGTTTTACTAGTAAAATAAACTTTTTCAATAAAAATTTATACCTTTTCCATACTTCCTATTAACTATGTTGTGTGAGTGGAGGTGCTTCCTGTATAATGAATAATTATACATAAATCTTATTCTAAAATAGATGCCCATTGTGTAAGCAAATTTGAGTGGGGATTGTTCTTTTTTTATCAGGATCACCTATCACATGCAGTTACACTGAAGAGGTTCATTGCTTAAATAATTATATTTACATCGACAGCGAAGAGCTAATTAAAACGGTTGACACAAGAACTGACTAGTTAGTTAGTTAGGCCTGAAGATTTCCGCACTTAGCCTCATAGTAGGGCCATTGTTCGTAGCAAGACTGTGTGAGCTAACTCCAGCCAGCCTACCTCTTTCCAGAAGGACAGCAATGCTCTGATATCACGCAGGCCTCCTAAAGCTTCCTAACGATAGCGGTCCGTTGTTATTCCACGCCTTTACAGTAGATGGTCACATGGGCGGGTGTTTCCTCTTCTTTCAGGCATCCCCTTTAAAACTAGCTGTCGGTTGCCTATTCAGTGCGCAGTGGCCTGTTAGGATTGCCACAGCTCTGCTCTTCTCAGACGAAGCAGGCTACGTCAAAGACGATTCGAGATTGTTGATAGAGCCTCCTTGGCTTGTTTGCATTTAGGTTCCGTTGTCCAGAGTTCAGCATGCTGATATTTTGTTTGTGACCTCAACAATTTCCTATACTGGTTGTAATGGAGCTGGAGCAGGGGTTCGGACCTTTTCACTATAGTTTCTGAGCCTCTTCTAGCAAGTTCACCCGCAGCATCATTTCCCAAGGAGCCGCTATGACTCTTTATCCATTGTAGTGTAACTCGGTTGCTTGTAGATAGTTTTTACAACTCATAGTGACACTTTAGTATCAGGCTGTTGTTGGTGATATTGCTATTAAGTGCTTGTAGGACTGAGGCGCCGTCCGAGACTATGCGTTTGGCATAGTCTTGTAGATTTTTTGTATTCAACAGCGCGACTGCTCTTGTTATACCTATGCATTCTGCCTGAAAAATTGTATTTAGGAAGCCAAGGGTTGTAGACATTTCTATATACGTCATTGTTTTATATTTAGGTTATTCTATGGGTGACTTTCGATCAAAAAATACTAACCTGCCCTTGTGGAGAAGTAACTTTATTCTATTATTAAAGAAAATTGTCGCTTTTGCATTTGACAATTTTTGACGCAGGGAAACAGAAAGCCCTCCGGATGACTTTGAAATTTTCTTAATCGCGACTCTTTCCAAACTCGTCTCTTTTTTAACTTGACATCTCTTTACTTTGTCTCTTTTTTTAAATTGACTATTTCATAGCTCGTCTCATTTTTAACTTGGCATCTCTTTACTTTGTGTCTTTTTTAAAATTGACTCTTTCCAAACTCGTCTCTTTTTTAACTTGACATCTCTTTACTTTGTCTCTTTTTTTTAATTTACTCTTTCCTAACTCATCTCTTTTTTAACTTGTCATTTTATTACCCTGTCCTCTCTTTTAAACTTGTCTCTTTCCTAACCTTTCACGGTAACTCTGCACTGTAATGTTATTCATTGTAGCTATTGAAAATGTAACATCATTTGACTAGTGTTGACGCAAACTTGTTTATTAAATGTTTCAGGACAAAATATTCAAATGGTAGTATTTTCTTAATAAATTCTGCGTAAGAATCAACATTTTTTAATTTTTTAATGGTTTTGGGGTTTATTTCAGTACCATAAGGTACCTAAATCATAAAAGTAAAAAGAAATATTTATCGAAACTGACACAAAATACTTAAAATTAGATAAATTGGGCAAAGAATACTATTGAATGTGCCACATTCGATACTTTATACATAATTATGAACCAAGAATACAATCGGAACTGCCACATTCGAAGATTGTCTAGCCAAAAGTAACGTAGAAGAATATCGAATGTGTAAAATCTAGAAAATTACTTATTATAACATAATATACTTTAGGGTAGAAATAAAGAGTATAAAATGTTGATATTTTTTGGATTTTTTGTTTACTGATACTATAACAACTTTTTCTTCCACATTAAAATTGAACTTTGAATTGCTCTCCTGTAAAGTAGCACTTTTGCAGATTCGATGATTTACGTAGGGGCCGTCGAATACTGACCGTCGCGGACTGCGAGTGTGCAGTTATGCACGTTCACGTCGCGTTCGCGCTTCGCGCTCCCTTTTCACGCGGCACAAAAAACCGACAAAAATTGGGGAACAAAGCGCGAAGCCGGGAAGAATATGCGAAACGGCTCCACACTTAACGTTCGCGCCCTTTCGCAGCCATCGCGAGCGATTCGCGGGCTAAGTGTAGAGCGGGCTTTTAGGATATTCCATGAAATCTTTGCGAACGCAGACAGAGCGACCAAAGAATGCTCTACCTAAAAGAATTTGATAGAGTGGGGTTAGAATGAGCATTCACTCGTCTGATGTAAATCAACCTTTATACGAAGTAGGCCTTGCCACAGCCGCACACAGCTGGGCCACGGCTGGGAGGGATATTGTTTCCCAGCTTCGGCCCGGTCCGGTCCCAACACGTTTGTATAGAAAAAGCGAATTCTCCATCTGTTTCTCGATTTGGGGGGGTTGAGGATGGGGACTATAAGTTGGGTCTACACTTCCTTCTTCATCGATGGCAATTGCAGTAGCTGCCAATTCACATTGTAAAAATTGCATATTTGCTCAAGCATCAAATCTGTCGACTGATTGCGAAGGTGGAAGTTCGGTGCAGACCCCACCTACAGATGCGGATAGACGAAAACTATGTGCCACATTACTTGCAACTATCTGCTATGGTTCATAAAAGGAGACATTTGGAAAATTCACCAAGCTCAATACTCAATATTCAATACTTTATTGCATTGCACAAGTTTTAGGGTTGTTACAATTTAACTTAACAGTTATTTGATGAGATCTTTGTGGACCCTGTAGCTGACGAGAAAGTGACCAAGTGGACTGATGGCCCCTTTCGTATGTTAACCCGCTGCGTATCATAATAATTTATTTATATCCCCGTTTATGGGTGACTGTTCTATAACTAACGCTCGTGGCATTTTTCAGAGCGGTTCCGTTCTTCGCAAGGCTCGCTAAGCAGTTGAAGCAGCTGCCGTCGATAGATGGCAGTCGTTAAGCCAAGTCAATGGCCTTAGAGTGGCCTGTGAACTTCTGACAGTAAGACCAGCCACTAGTCTTACAAGCCTCCACCATTCCGGACTTGGCCCCCGTGGTGAAGTTTGGCCTATACCTTCCTCAGGGAAGAGACCCGTGTCCCTCGATGGGGACGTAATGGGTTGATGATGATACCCGTTTATATAATAAACGAAGAAGTCATCAAAGATTCAAGCAATCAATCGGTCGGTCGGTCTATCGATCGATCATCTAATCATTGTTAAGTCATGAATGAATGGCCTCATGTAAATTATTGTCCCATTATTTTACAGGTGACTGCTATAAGCATGTAAAATAATACAGTACTTTATCCACTTTTACATCGGTGCCTCCTAATCAGTCATATCAAGGGTGACCTGCTACTTAACCCTTAATCAGGCAAGGGTAGTAAGAGTTTTTCATTGATTTTGTACATTATTTCAAGGTGAAAAGGTTCATGTTAAAGAGGTCTACTGACTAACGGTTAAACGTAAATATTTATGCTCAACTGTAGACTGTAGAATAAATTTGCTGGCCAACCAAGCGTTTTAATTGTGCTGAGATTTTTTTATGATTTCAGTCTCAAATGTTGGTTGAAAGGAATCCTCCGAAATCACGCCAGAATTTCCGATCCAATCCGGAGGCGTAAAAGCCCCACCAACTGGATTTTGTTATCGTGTTTCAGTCCTTTTCATTTGGAACTCGGTTCAACGACCGGAAAAAATCCTTCGGAGATTCTCCATTCTGCATCT
Source organism: Yponomeuta plumbellus (assembly GCA_947310845.1). Taxonomy (NCBI): domain Eukaryota; kingdom Metazoa; phylum Arthropoda; class Insecta; order Lepidoptera; family Yponomeutidae; genus Yponomeuta; species Yponomeuta plumbellus. The sequence goes on from OX371203.1 coordinate 5,139,465, forward strand.
GTAGTACAGTTGCGGTCAGGTCTTTGGGAACTAATTTAGAGATCAACGAAGTAAATGGCAGCAAAAAAAATCTATCGGCAGGCAATAACTTTGGCCACCAAACGAATTCATGTCGGTCAGAGTTATATTTTTTTCGGCGAAATAAATAATGGGATCCCGGCCAAGTGCGTACCGGACCACGTGCAATGTAGGATTCCGTAGAAGGAGGGGGTTTTTACCTACTTTACAGAACTAACAACTCCACCAATGTCATTTTCAATGGAATGTGTACGAAGTTTTCCTTTTGTTCATTAATAAGTACTAATGACCAAGATTTTTTCATGTTTTTACAATCAGCCGTTTTAATCCAACCGTTTTGTCGACGTCATTAATATATATATAATATAGGATATACATAGATTTTATGCCAAAACTTTTCTGTATAGTGCTCGTCTCTATACTAAGCCACGTAAAGACAAACGAACAGAGAAACAGACGGACGGTCATAGCGAAACTATAAGGGTTACTTGTTTACTACGGAACCCTATAAATGGTAATTTCTAGGGTTACACTATTTAATTTTACATACATACATAAGCTCACGCCTGTATCCCAGAAGCGTAGGCAGGGACCAGGGACTGCCATCTGCCACGAGCCTGACAAATCATTTTCGCTTCGTCGACATTTAATTTTGTCGTGGTGAATTATTTTGAACAGCATACTACACTGTATAATATTTTCTAAAATAAATGATTTAAATAAAACTGCTTTTAAAACATCACAAATTAAAGTAATTAAGTTTGCCTAATAACTTAATCGCGATTAGATCCGCTTAATGTACCTGTAACTAAATATGATTGTCACCCAGTAAGCTCAACGAACATAAGTGAGCTTCGTGACACAAAAAAGGTACAACGGATTCTATAAATACTCTGCTCACGTGTCCAAACAGGCTTTACCGATACAGAGACTCGGGAATGAACATGTCAGCGACATGTTGACAAGGCACACAGTCTATAAGCCATTGAAGGTCTATTGGGTTCCGAGTACGTTAACTGAGAGATACATCCTAACGGCCCTATTCACACTGTATAGCGATTTGCGAGCGTTTTGAGAGCGAGGCGATTGTACGATTGCGATATAGCGACGATATTACGGCGTGTGATTTGCGTTTCGGAAACTCAACATGTATGCCAATTTGCCTCGTAAGGCCCAATGTCCTCAAGTGATCACAAAAACAATTTTTATTTTCAAGGTCGGGCCTTACGAGGTTAATCTAATCTAAAAAAATACTGAGTAGTTGTCAGTATTTATTTTTGCACTTTTGCGAACTGACAACAACTGTAATATAATAATAATAATTAGTATTATTTTTGTAATAATTACAGATTAACAGACTATTAGCGTTTAAGAAACCGGGGGTAAGGATAATAATGCATTAATCTGACTAGGATATACTACTGCTGGCTTTGTTCCTTTGAAGACTTAATGAAAGCAGACGTAGATGCAGACGAATCTGGAAGGATTCCTTTTTAAGTAATCGGCTGAGTGACTACTATTGCATCCCATATAACGGAACTACCTACTTTGTATTTTAGTTATAAACAACTTTGAGTCCCTTATATTATTATTATTAAAATTCTTTATTATACTTAATAAATACTAGTTTATGTACTTACTAAATTCGTAGCTTAGAAAACAACGTCATTGCTACATGTCGGGATTCAAACCCACGGCCTCCCGAAAGAAAGGCGTTCTACGGATACGCTACCACTGTCAGTCGTTGATTCAGTATCGAAAATAGTTTAAAGAAAAAACTATGTGCCCTACCTATTATAATTGATTCACAACTGATCTGGTGGGCTGAAAGGAATTTCTGTAGAAATAAGCTCGCCTATGTTACGCTTATATTTTTGTAATATTTCTTTCTTGTGTACAATAAAGTATATAAAAAAAAACTCACGCCCCTTATCCCCGAGGTGGTAGGCAGAGGCACCAATCTCTGAGGCACCAATCTCTAGAACTGGGCCCACGTTTTGCCGAGTTTATTAGGTCCCAACGTGACAAGTGGCAAGCCTGACGCCGTTATCCGGGCACAATTTATCAGCGAATGGTGTTGCTGTACAAACAAACTAAACGTCATTGGTACATGCGGGATTCGAACCCAGCCCGTCATGATCGAGAAGCAAGGGTCAATCCCACTACGCCACCACAGCTATAATATATGTAGGTATAAAACCAGCAAAATGATTCCTCCATTTTTCGTTATTTACTTTGAGGCAATCTTAGAACTTGATGCGGGCAAATTTGAAAATTCTCAATTTTCTTTACCGCGTTGTGTTTGGATTTTTGAAGAGAGATCCTTTGCATGAGATAAGGCCTCGAGCGACAGTCTACACAGCCGTTTTCCGAATGGAGAATGTTACTAAGTAAATAAGTCTTTATTGTCTTGATCTCTCTTGAGAAATTTAAAGAGATTAACTGGATACGTTAATCTGCGAACAATAATTAAATATTTGATTGTTTTCGTACGATATAACTCTTTCCCTTTACCTTGTCTGGTAGAAAATGCTTATGGCATTAAGTCCACCGCATTGCATTATATTTATATTTTAAATGTAAGTGCAATAAAAGTATCAATAAATAAATGACTAATATTTAAGCCTACTTAATTTAATGAAATAGATATGTAGCTTTTTTGTATTAATTAAACAGAAACCCACAGCAATACTTATAATACTAATTAAACGTAGGTTCGTAATTTGTAAAAGAAGACAAGTAATCGTTAAAAAAAATTGAAATTTTATCTGGATCGGTGTTTATTGAAGAAGAATAAGAAAAACGCTTTAAATTACCAACAAGACACATCACAGAAACACAATATACCGACAACAGAAAAAAAAACAAATAAATTAAAACAAAAGCATACATAGATATAGTCTGTGTCAGGTTGCCATAAAAGGCAACTGACTCAGCGTTGTGCTGAACCTTTAGCGCTGATTTTCAGTCAGAGCCTACGGTACTCAGTAGTGAGTCTCGTGGTTCATTTGCAAATAATTTAAAACAAATACAATAAGGGCCTCAAAAGAAGGCTCAAGGTCACCCAGCAAGCAATGGAGAGGGATATGTTAAGAGCTTCACTGCGCCATCGAATCAGGAATAAGGAAATCCGCAGAAAAACGCGAGTAGTTCGAAGAATTGCTCAGTTGAAGTGGCAGTGGGCGGGCCACATAGCTTGGAGAACGGATGGCCGCTGGCGAAAAAATTGTGACCTGGCGAACGCAGACCGGACTATGCACTGTGGGCAAGCTCCCCATCAGATGGTCTGACGACATGGGCCTCAATTCTGCTAGTGCATTATAGTTCAATGGCAGATACTCGGTCGGGTCACGTGACAAGATTTTTTATACCATTGACGCCTAGAAGGATTGGTACGTGTGCGCGGGTAGATTCAAACAGGCAATGAAATGAAATCGCCGCGTTCATGGAGTTGTCATTTAACTACAATGCATTAACAAAATATAGGCCCTGGTTACGATGGTGGGGAGTCGCTGGATGCTGACTGCGGAAGACTAAGAAGCTTCTAAAACCATCCTTATTTCCTGCAGTGGTCGTCATATCATTGATGATCATGATGATAATAATTTTTACAGACCGAAATACTCCGTTCAAAATACCGCGGGAGGTGTATAGGTACCTACGTTTAACGCCACTTAATGAAATTCTCAGTCAAGAACCCAAAGCATAGCCTTGAACTGAAATTTACAAAGCTCTTGTAGCTTACACCAAATCGTTACAGAACTAAAGACAACCTCTCACAATAACCTCTCTAACATTATCTTACATTAATTCCTCAAACCTTGTACTTGAAATCGTCGTGATAAAATATCGGCGTCTCAGCAAATGTATAAAACTTAGTACTGTCCAGCTGCCTGAAAACGGGGTGACATAATGACAAATAAAACTCGAAGATTATTACGCCCCTCGGCCTGCGAAAGATGATAAAATGTTGCTGGAAAATATTTAATATTTCTCGCTATGCGTTCGTAAAAAGAGCCGTTTACTGCAATGCAGAGCGAGACGGGAAACTGGCCAAGACTGCGTCGCTTTTTATTCGTACACAGAGGCCGTGATAAAAAATAATAAGTAAAAATCGTTCTAATCGCTCGTAGCCCCGGCTGCCTGAGTGATCTTAAATGATCACGAAGGTTAAGCAACATACGGCGCGTTCAGTGCATAAATGGGTGACCGTCTATGACTACCGCCAGTGGCATTTTTCCGTCCGGTTCCGTGCTTTGCAAGGCACGTTAAGCAGTTCGTGCCGGCTGCCGACGATAGATGGCAGTTGTTAAGCCAAGTCTTAGCCAAGAGGCCTTAGGGCGGTTTGAAAACTTCTGACAGGAAGACCAGCCACTAGTCTTACAAGGCTCCACCAATCCGGATTAGGCCCCCGTGGTGGAGTATGGCCTATACCTTTCTCAGGGAAGAGACCCGTGCCCCTCGGTGGGGACATAATGGGTTGATCCCATTTGAAAATCTAGATAATTTCAGAAATTATCTAGATTTTCAAATCGATAGGTACTTAGTTTAATTTGTTACGTTCAGAAAGGCGCGGTTTCTATGTTAATTTGAACAAAAACATTTTGTTGTGATTTGCATATTTCCAAGCCCGACTCGATGGAGTTTAAACTCGCTGTAGGCGAGCGGGTATCAAGCACATGCAAGCACGTCGAGTGCATAGTTGTCGAGAAAATACAGGGTGACTTCTAAAATACGCAATTCCTCCCATCAATTGAAATTAGTGTTGTGAAGGAAATTTTATTCTCTAACGATTTTTGTGATAAATATAGTTGAAATGATTACCAGGGCCGCGTTTCATAAAACTTCAATTAATAGATAACTACGACAATTTAACAGTGTACATATGCGATTAAGAAGAAGAAAACATTTATTTAACGCCACTTAGACATACATAAATATACAGGATAATAGGATTACAATGACAACAGCATTTTTTTACATTTACATACAGGCACATACAATACTTCTGACCCCACACTAGGATACCCTGTGTCGTGGGAACCAGAAACAACGACGTCACAAGCGTGGAAACATCCAAGACCTGGGTTTCTTTTTTTATCCCTAGCTGGGATTCGAACCTGGGACCTCTCGCATGTAGGTATAGGCCATACGGGGCCACGGGGGCCAAGTTCGGATTGGTGGAGGCTTGTAAGATTAGTGGCTGGTCTCACTTGTCAGAAGTTTTCAAGCCGCCCTAAGGCCTCTGACTTGGCTTAACGACTGCCATCTATCGACGGCAGCCGGCACCAACTGCTTAACGTGCCTTGCGAAGCACGGAATCGCTCGGAAAAATACCACTAGCGTTAGTCATAGACGGTGACCCATCCATGGACTGAACGCACCGTATGTTGCTTAACCTTAGTGATCGTTTAAGATCACTCAGGCAGCCCAGGCTACGAGCGATTCATGTGTTTTCTTGTTTGCTATGTAATAAAAAAAAAAAACATACCTACATATTTATATCTGTGAGTTAATTGGCTAACTTCGAATTGTCATAGTACTTCGACAATGTGCTTCGAATTGTCATAGTGAACACTGGTACTGTTTTTACTAGTGTTTTACTTTGACTAGGTATGTGGACAAAACTTTTGGGAATGTGTTTTATTTGTGCCTTTTCCTGTATAATATGTGCACCATATTGCAGTTCTATGCAATGGGATCCTGCCTGTCTAATACGATGAGGCTATACGCGCCTTTAAAATGTCGAAAAAACAATCAAACTTTAGAACGAAACTTGAATTGTTTCTTGCAGTTTCTTTAAGTTGAGTGAGAGTTTTTATACAATCTTATTGAAATAATCATTTTCTTTGCTCACATTCAAAATTAGTGTAGTGTGGCCGAAAAACCAGACTGAAGAACAAAAATTGTAAGCGTATATGAATGCAAAATTTATACTTTGATGTGTATTGCTGCTGGTAATTGGGACGGCAATGTTGATAAAGATAAAGATAAAGAAAGATTTGTCAAACATGAGTCTTTAAGATGATATTTGAATACTTGTCCTGCATGCTTTGCCATTGTAGACGTACAAATTAATAGCTAAATTAGATGATCATGCTTTTAAACAAAGTATTTAAATGTCATAAGTATTATACACAATTACATGAAGTTTTAAATGTCAGGGAATATTAAAAATAAAATAAACAATATCAGTAATAATGTCTGATTTACGTCTGCGACGTTTCAAGTCATCTGTCAGTTGCTGTGAATTAATTTTCATTTCTTCAGCTTCCCAACTGTCAAAGGTGACATTTTACCGCCGCAAACGCGTGACTTGCGTCATCATACTAACATCATCGTTTTAACATCGCAAGGTAAATTATTGTCCTTTATAGTAGAACCATTCTTCGTATTTTTTATACAAGATTTTAACTATTATTTTGGCTATAGCACCGTTACGATGCAGACTACCTGGTCAGCGAAGTTTTGGGATTCCGCACTTTTGTAGTCACCCTGTATATTAAGTAGGTACTTACTTCGCTCCAGCAATGAGTGCTGGGTTATATTTTAATTAAGGAATAGTAATTTAAATTTTATGAGAGCTGTCGCCAGTAAATAGGTTGGCATTTCTAAGTGGACTGATATTACCTCGGCATCTTGGATAGGAACGTCAGTTATGTAAATTACTTTTTTAGTAAGGATTGTTTGTATTTGAAACGGTTTCATAATTTGGTGAAATTTCCGGCAAAATAAATACTTGATCGGCAACAGCATTAAAATCAGCATTAAAGCTTATTTGTAGAGTTCTTGATGTATATTAATAAAATGCTTACCACTTCGAAGAATGTGATTTTATATCGAAGATAAGTTTTTAAGAATTGAAACAACGAAAAGAACATATAATTATTAACTTTAGTACGGACACACTTTCTTGATTCAGAGCGAAACTTGGTCGGACTCTTCCAAGAAAATATGTACGGTTGACATGGAAAAAAAAATCTGGTTTTTTTTACCATATTTTCGGCGGAAATTATCTAATCTATGCAAAATTTTGGCCCTCTAGTATTGTCTCAGTGCTAAGCCGCGGAAAGACCGAATGAACACACGTACAGTCGACAGCACATCATGGTATACGCCCATGCACTCTACTCCGTTACGTTACGGGCGACTTTGCAACTAAAATGTGAAGGTTGACGTGCTGTCGACTGTACTGACCGAAGACATGGGGAAACTATAAGGACTCCTTATTGACTACGGAGAATTTTCTTACTCACGTTTCATAAATCTACAATTCGTAGTTTATTACGTGAATTCGTGGTACATTGCGTAGCAGAGTCGTTTTGTGAATGTGTTGGTTAATCGAATGTGCAGTGTACATAGAATTGTCGTGGTAACCATATAAATTGTAGTTTCATGAAAAAGGTACTGTTTCAAAACGCCAGACGAAACCTAACTAACGCTAACCAAACGATAGCTTTGCGAAATGAAACGAAAGATTTTTACACCATCATCATCGTCACCCTATCTCTGCCCACTGCTGAGTATAGGCCTCTTCCCCATCACGCCATACCTCGCGGTCTCTCGCCATTTCCATCCACGGGCCCCCTTCTGACCTGGTCACATCGTCCGACCATCGGGCTGTTCATCTTTATTAATTGACAAGAACTTTATCATACAAGTTTAAGTCAATAGACGGGCAAGTTATGCAGAGAGCCTTTCTGTTTTCAAAATGTGCACCACGGTACAGAGAAGAGATTATCTCGATATGGCATTCCTGCACAAAATAATTAATGAAACAATTTCAGACCCATGTCTTTTGGGCAGTCTCAGTTTATTCATACCTAAGTTAAATATGAGATCGTCCCGTATTTTGACTTTCCGCGATGAAATACCTCGTACCAACCTTGGCAGATTTTCTCCTTTGTTTCGACTTCAAAATCATTATAACGAGTTAGAGAGATCGAATGCTCTCGATATTTTCAATGATAACCTTCCGACTTGGAAACATAAGTTGCTGCAGCCACGTACCTACTGATCGTATTAAGATTTTTTTTTTTACGTACTTATTTTCATTTTTAGAGTTTTTAGAGTTTTTTAGAGTTTTTTTTACGTACTTATAAATAGGTACAGAAACTTTAAAGTTTTTGAAGTTTCTGTACCTATTTTAAAGTTTTTTTTTAAAATATTTTTAGTGTGTTTACGATTCACTCTCGATGCTGTTGCACGCCTGTTAGTAGTGCACAGATCAGGCCTAAGATCTCTTGTTTTAAATAATATTAGTATTTTTTCATCTGTGTACTGTTGGTGTGTCTATTATAAATAAATAATAAATAAGTTTGCCAAAGGCCATGCGAATGGTGGCGCGGTGGCCAGGTCGCCTATTTCCCTCTAATAAGGTTGAGACTGACGATAGCTGACCCCGGCGTTATGCTCGTGAACGGGTGCCGTCCGTGTGTCTGGCCGCAGCATTGGTGTTTTCATACTTGTTTAAAAATATCAAATAATGTTTGACATTGCAAGTACTGATTGCACTCATGGGTCTTGAATTTTGAGTTTCTTAGCTGGATGGACATTCGTACCAAACGTTGTATTAGATTTAAGATGATTTGAGAAAAAATGGTCAGAGTGGGGTTTTTTTTGCTGCCTTTTTCTCCACTACATTCGGTCCCGAGGCAGCGGCTAATATTATCATTTTATGTACATTGACATTCAACAAGCAGTATGTAAATTCTTTACGTTGAAATAAATTTCTGATTTCTGATTACGGTCTGACCGCCGCCCGCTTCTCGGTCGCCAATCCGTTACTGCCCTGGGCCTCGACTCTTTTAGTGCATTATAGTTTAATGACAGCTACATGGTCGGGTCACGTGAAATGTTTTTTAATTCATTGACACTCAGAAATATCAATACGCGAGCGCGCGGTGCCTTGAAGCGGCAATGAAGTGAAATCGACGCGTTCACGCATCTGTCATTGTACTACAATGCACTAGCAGAATCTAAGCTCTGGACCTCGATGTTGTTAGTGCATTATAGTTAACTTACAGTAGGTACCATAGTTGGCCCGCGTGACGTGTTTTTAAATTCCTGTGACGCCTGGAATTGCTGACACGCCTGCGCGGGTTGATTTGAAGCAGCAAAAAAATTAAATCGACGCAGTCTGCAAGTGCAATGAGCCGTTTTCAGAAGAACTAAAAAAAAAATCTAACGGCTGTCAAAGGAATGCAATTTTGGACCTCAGCCCAATAGCCATGTGTGATACATCATCGAATAGGTCTCAGCAAGTTGAACAAAAGTTACTATGATGCCAACAGCCAAATGTTTGTCCTTTCGGAGTTATATTTTATTGAAAATGTTTTTTTTTTCAATACACCTATTCGATGATGTATCACACGTGGCTATCGGGCTGAGGTCCAAAATTGCATTCCTTTGACAGTCGTTAAATTATTTTTTTAAGTTCTTCTGAAAGCGGCTCATTGTACTACGATTCATTAGCAGAATCTAGACCAAGGTCCAGCTGCTGTCCCGCCTCGCCAGGTATCCCGCCCAACGCCACAGCATCATGAATAACCCAAAAACTTTCTGCGTGAAAAGTTTGAAACATTAATCAAACCGCTAATTATCGATTCTGCCCAAAACCGGTAATTAGAGCTTACCGGTTTTCGCTCACATAATGTCTGTTCTCTGTAATGATGATACTTCCGCTTTGAAGTTTTGACGTTGACTCGAGCTGATGATTTATTACGGTTCTTTTTAACTCATTCAAGCTCGTTGTAATTTAAACATTTACATTAATTACCAGAATGCGGCGGAGGCTACAAGGGTAATAAATATGTTTTATCTTACTCACGCCCGTTATCCCCGAGGGGGTAGGCAGAGGCACCATTCACTTTTTTTTAAATGTATTTATTCAAGAAATTTCACAAAAATACATACTCGTATTATAATACAAAAAACCGTCACTCAAACCTATGTAGGTTTATCTGTGAGGTTAATAGAACTAGGTTACTAGAAATAAATAATAGGTTACTAGAACTGGGCCCACGTTTTGCCGAGTTTATTAGGTCCCAACGTGACAGGTGGCAAGCCTCTTGCCGTTATCCGGGCACAATTTATCAGCGAATGGTGTTGCTGCACAAACAAACAAATGTACGTAATTAAAGTCATTGGTACATGCGGGATTCGAACCCAGACCCTCATGATCGAGAAGTTGTTGTTTATCATGTTGTTCATGTTTTATTGTGTATAAAATGAGATGCCTTCGGGCTATCTTAGGTGTGAGCTGGGAGGATCGTGTTCCTAATACGGAAATTTTACGTCGAACTAAAATGACCGGCATGGAGTGCCTCCTAATGAGGGGCCAACTGAGGTGGTGCGGACACGTGGTGCGGATGGACTCTTCGAGACTGCCAAAGGCTGTTTTTTATTCTCAGCTTAGTTGCGGAAAACGCACTATAGGTGGTCAATACCTTCGTTATAAAGATGTCCTGAAGCGCCACCTAGTTTCGAGCAATATATCGGTCAAGACGTGGGAGGAGCTTGCCGAGATAAGACCAGAATGGCGAAAAGCTATTACCACAGGCACCACTGCTTTTGAACAAGCGCGTCATGAAGACCTCGATGCCAAACGCCAGATTCGGAAAACTCGTCCTAAGCCCTCCTACAACTACACATTTAATTCAAACGGTCAACTTCGTTGCGTCCGCTGTGACCGTATATTTAAAAACAAATTCGGATTTGCATCTCACATCCGTGCGCATGCTCGGGTCTAAATTTATAATTGCCAAGGTGTCGCCGTCAACGGAATCGTTGTGGAGGACATCATCATCATCATCATGTATAAACCGAAATTTGCGTTTATCCACAGAATATAATTTTTCATTTACATCTACTAACATAAACATACCCTGGGTCGTGGGGACCAGAAACAGCGACATTACAAACATGTAAACATCCAAGGCCTGGTGGTTTTTTTATCCTCAGCCGAGATTCGAACCCGGGACCTTACGCATGTAGGTCGTCGCCGTAATTGTTATATAGATATATAGGATATCGCACAAAAAAAACGTAGGTAAATAACAAGGCAGCGCGCGGCATCGTAGTGGTATTATAAATTCAGTTTATAGGTATACTTTACATAAGCTCAAGCTTTTACCCCATAAGGATAGACAGACCGGTATAGGCCACTTGCTATGATCGTGTCAAACTGCTTTCGCTCTATCAATATTCATTAGATAGATAGAGATAGAGAACACTTTAATGTACATAAAAAAGGAGATTACACAGGTATTTCTTAATCTAAGAGTACAGACGGCAGCTTTATCACTACAAGTGATCTCTTCCAGACAACCTTTGGATGGACTGGAGGTAAATAACTTTTTAGCACCTAAGCTTTATGCCAAATTAAATAAAGAATTAATATTTTTCACCTTTCTTAAATATAAATTCAAAAAAACGTTAAACGACTGGTTATTGAAACTCTCATATGATAGCACCGAGCAACTTGTAACATTCATCTAAAATAAGTAATAATTGAAACATACAATAAATTAAACAATCACGTAATGCAGTTAATTTATATTAATATTATATTCTTCGTAGTTTATGTAGTATATTAATATATGTTAGTTTATGCAGTGTATTATAATGAATATAATATTTACATCTCTAATCAGAAACCCAAATTTTTGTTTCGACGTAAAGAATTCTGTTACTTTTATTTTTTTATTTTGTAAAGAACGTTTAAACTAACCACTTAAGTAAAATATTGTCACGTCTTAGCGGAAGTCTGGTTACCCATAATACAGAGTATTCTAGTTTGGGGACCAGGCACCATATTTGTACACATTTATAACAATAAAGTTTTTTGTATTTGTATTAGATGTACAAAATAAGTAATATAACAATTTCTGAGACATATTCATTATACATTTTTACATAAGGGGAATTTTTTTTATAACATAACATTTACATACAGGCACATACATTGTTTCTCGCCTCACACTAGGATACTCTGTGTCGTGGGAACTGGAAATAACGACGTCACAAACATGTAAACATCCAAGACCTGGTGTTTTTTTTTTCGTCCCCAGCCGGGATTCGAACCCAGAACCTCTCGCATGGTAGTCAGATGTGCTAACCGCTGCGCCACAGAGGTCGTCAATGCCTAATAATTATCCAAGTTATATACATAAACTATCAATAGATTATCTATAATTAACTAACTATCATTAGTTGCTGCATGCTCGCATTCAAAAATCATCATCATCATCTTATGATGTGGGCTTATGCCCACCTTTGCCCACTGCTTAGAGTACACATTTTACAATTTTTTTCAGTTTTCCAAAATTCAACCTCTAAGAGGATGGAAAGTTGTGCCAAAATGTGGATCGGAAGTTAAATATTTGCGATCCCATTTTCTCGAAACATTGTGTTTAGTAGTGTTTAGATTTTTTAGAAACTCAGAAAAAAATTACTTCAATCGTACTCCGACGGCATCGCTCGTAGCCTGGGCTGCCTAAGTGATCTTAAAACGATCACTAAGGTTAAGCAACATACGGCGCGTTCAGTCCATGGATGGGTCACCATCTATGACTAACGGTAGTGGCATTTTTCCGAGCGGTTCCGTGCTTCGCAAGGCACGTTAAGCAGTTGGTGCCGGCTGCCGTCGACAGATGGCAGTCGTTAAGCTAAGTCAGAGGCCTTAGGGTGGCTTGAAAACTTCTGACAGTAAGGCCAGCCACTAGTCTTACAAGCCTCCACCAATCCGGACTTGGCCCCCGTGGTGGAGTATGGCCTATGCCTTCCTCAGGGAAGAGACCCGTGCCCCTTGGTGGGGAGATAATGGGTTGATGATGATGACTCCGGCGGCATAAGTAGACTTACCTGGCAGTGCCTGTCGTTTTCTTCTAATCTTCTGAGGTCCATGCTGCAGGTTCGAGTCCCGCTTGGCTCTGTACACTGCTTTTCTTTGGGCCCAGTGAGCTTCGCCTGTGGACAATTACAATTTCCAAATCAAGAATCTTTGACGTTTTGAACTAAGTACGTAGTTTTAGGGAGACCACAAAAATAATAATATTCTTTGGAAAAATTATCAAATTCGGATGAGAAATTACAAAGTTACAGCCTTTTTTACGCACTTTTATTTTTATTACAAGTTTTATATTTCTTTTAAGCTTTATTACAAGGTTTTTGCAGGGTGTTGAGGCGATGTCCCTGCCAGTAATTCCCATACAACAAACGTATTTCTTCTTAATTTGCAAACAAAATCAACACAGGGTGTTGATTTGTACATGTAGTTTCACAGTGAAAATAATTCCTTATTCATAACCAGTTATGAAAGCTTAGTTACGAACATGGACGAAGGGAGAAATACTACCAACATTTAAAAAAAGGTTTTTATCATTACTTTACTGTTAGGAGATAATTATCTAAATGATGTATTTTATTGAACCTCTTATCTGTAAAATAACATGCAAGAGTCAATAAATTGGTCGAGTGTCACGGCCATATTTCGTAATCGTAATCTCGCCCAACGGTGAAAATCTATTGTGCGAGTAAACCAATACCAATTTTAGGACGTGTATCTTCGCCTATTGGCGAGTTTTTGTGTTGTGCGAGTCTACACATGAACTGTTTTGAGTGGACAACGGTTAATATATGTCGATGAAGCAAAAGTCGTCAGGACAGCGGCAATTGAGAATCGCCCGTCTCTGCTTACCCCTCTGGGATACAGGTACTGTTGTAATGTAGCTATTGAAGCTCGGAACTCTTTATTCTTTCTAAAGTACACTGTAGGTCTAACAACAACTGGGATCGGCAAAGGCTATATTTATTTCATATAAGTCTTGGTTACTTAATTATCTTTTTGATAGCCGAAATCCATCACGGAGTGATAGATTACTCGCTTTTGTCTAGAAATAATAGATTAGAAGTTTTCTTGATGACTAAATTGAGTAGATGTTATTTGTAACAAATATAATAAGAAATTTCTTCAGTGTCGGTAATTGTTTGGTGTTAATTATGTTTATGTACCTATTTATTTTTTAATTTTTGTGAATTAGTGTCATTTTACGTTCATTTGTTAAGTTGCGATTATGAGAGAACATCGTGAGGAAATCTAAGGGTCTGAGGTATTATAGTGGTCTAAATTACCTATCCGCGGTGGACAGGGCAGAGGCCGGCATTCTAGTACTCCGCTACCACCGTGTGAGGGTGATATTTTTTTCAAAGTAATTCAAGCTGTGACTTTGACTGCATCAGGTGAGTTGCGTCATGCGAGAACATTACCATTGTTCGCGTTAAATCAAACGAAGTCAGCGCCAGTCTTACCATATTATCATATACCACATACCATACACAAGGACTTTGTAAGTAAGTAAATAAATAAATAAATATTTGTATCGTTCACTAGCTGTCCCGGCAAACTTTGTACCGCCACAGTTTCCATATTTTCTCACCGTTCAAACCATCTTTGAAGTTCCACAAACATAAAAAACCAAAAATCAGCCAAATCGGTCCAGCCGTTCTCTAGTTTTAGTGAGACTAACGAACAGCAATCCTTTTTTATATTTAAGAAGAAGATTAGAAGGCATAAAAATGTAAAATATTCTAAAAAATCTTTTTTTTCTTGAAGCAACCAAGAATTGAAGGGGATTTGAGTTCCTCGTTGGTTTAGCCGCTAAGACGCTTACCTACGAAGACCGAGATTTTGGGTTTGACTCCCGCTGGGGGCATTCATAGATTTGTACAAATGGCATCAGTCTGGGTGAGTGTCCATGTTTGTAATGTCTTTTCCTCCTTACCATAGCACTGAGTATCCTAGTTTGGGACCAGGTCACGACTGTGTCTTGTGTGGAAGTTATTATTACATACATACACAAGCTCACGCCTGTGGGCAGAGGAGTAGACAGAGTTATTAAGTGAGTTATTATGATTTACCAAAAATAGGAACCAATAAAATTTATAATAGAAAACGTCGAACACGTTTTATTACTAAATCGAGATAAACGTTACCTAAAGTTAAAGTTTAGACGTAGCTAAACCTGCCCAATATCTGGTGACCCGTAGACTCATAGTAACAAGTCTACGCTTAATACACCAGATATCAAAGCACCCAAACGAAGAGAAACGAGTAGCGATTTTACGCGCTGGCAAAATGGACGTTGCATTTTTACAGATGTTTTTCACGGTCCCGTCAAACAAGATTGGCTTTTTTATTTTTATGTCTCGTATGTAAGCAGCCACCTCAATTTGATACATCGCTCCGTTGTGCTGCAAAATATCAATAAAACTTCAGGAAAAATGTTTCCTTTTATCTTATAGATTTTTTTACATAGTCTCATTTGTACCCCATTGTTGGGAAAGGGCCTCCCCTCCTGCAGTACCAAAGCAAAATGACTGGAGACAGAGAAAGATTAATTAATGAATTAATTATGGATATTTACATGTTATGCTTCGCAAGACACGTTAAACAGTTGGTGCCGGCTGCCGTCGATAGATGGCAGTCGTTAAGCCAAGTCAGAGCTCTTAGGGCGGCTTGATATGCGAAGCACGGAATCACTTGGAAAAATGCCACTAGCATGAACTGAACGCGCCGTACCTATATTGCTTAACCTTGGTGATTGTTTAAGATCACTCAGGCAGCCCAGGCTACGAGCGATTAATATTTGCTAAATACTAAATACTAATGGTGATGCCAGATGCCCTTCAAAATTTCGCAAACGGATCCACTGTCACCCTGTAGGAGCGAAAGGGTGAGTTTAATCTGGAAACTTTAATTTTGTTGTGTAACAAGCCGAGTTCGAGTGACAAAGTTCAACATTCAGATTGCTGCCGGCTGGCATGTTTACTGAGTAGACTGTATAAAAAGTATGGACTCAGTTGTCGGGAATTTGTTATACTGAACAAAGACAACATAATTTAATTTTCGCGAAGCCTTTAAAACGTCCTAACAATTCAAGCGCAAATATTTAAGGGCCAATAGAGTACTGTAAAAGATAAATAACAATTTAAAGTGTTCAATACATCAATGAAACAATTACTATTAGAAATAATAGGTCAAATAAAAGATCTATCATCCATACTAAATAAGCACCATTTAAAAATGTACACGCACACATACGCACACCGCCGCACTTCGTACACTACACATGTCATAAATGTGAGTGGTTGACCAAAAAATGACCTCAAGGGAAAATAATTGATTTCGAGAAAATCGCGTTTGAAGTTTCGTGTTTCTGTAGGTTTCGACTCGTGCTGGGCTCACAAAAAAATCATAAAAAAATAACTACGGCACCTAAAAATATTCTGGTTAGACCAAAACAAAGCTAAAATACCGCAGATTAAAAAATTCGAATAAAAAAAAAACGGTTTCCAATCCCTCCAGGTCCCTTTTTGGTCAACCACTCACAAATGTCACATGTCAAATACCGTCAGATACTTCAATCGTGTGTGTGTGCATGAAAACAGGATGATATAAAATGAATTGGTTTGGAAGTTTTATTTTTTGTTGCAGAAAAAATTTAAGGACCCACGTGGCAAAACGTGGGTCCAGTTCTAGAGACTGGTGCCTCTGCCTACCCCTTCGGGGATAACGGGCGTGAGTTTATTATTTTATTTTATTATTATAAAAAATTTAAGCAAATCGTTTAATATTCTTTTTTTTTTCTCACAGGTATTATTACACTATATAATATGACTACCCCTTAAAATATTTGCGCTTGATTTGTTAGGACCTTATATACGTCCCACTAAAGGGCACAGGCCTTCTCTCAGAGAGAAAGGGCTTAAACAATTGTTTCTTTATTTCCTTTTTAATTGGACGTAATTTAGCAAAAAGGTTCCAACCCACAACATGGTATTTTTTTAGTTAAATATACCAAAATAAGACCAGCCACTAGTCTTACAAGCCTCCACTAATCCGGACTAGGCCCCCGAGGTGGAGTATGGCCTATACTTTCCTCAGGGAAGAGACCCGTGCCTCTGGGTTGATGGTAATTATAATTAAAATTTCAGAAATGTACGGTACATGCCGAGGTTCGCACCCAAGACCTCGATTTAAGGCTCAAATGTAAGTTTGAATTTTTAGATGATATTTTGACGCCTGTATTTTGACTATAAGGCAGTCGGGTTGTTGTATGAGCACAACAAATAGCTTGAGCAAATTACTTTGTCTACGCATATGAAAAAATTAGTTAGGTCAAACAGATAAAATAAAAACCTAACATTTACATTACATACAGGCACATTGCACAAGAAAAAGTTTACTCCTACGCGACCATTCCGACCAAACTCATTCCGAAAAACCTCGCAACTTTGTTCAAGTTATCTGCTAGGCTACCACGTCGTATTATGGTAAATACTGTACAGAGTGGAAACAAAGCGGTTGCTACAATGCCGGCTTTTGTACACACATTCATCCACACATTCATCGTGCTTAGTTAGGAATGTTGTTTGCAATGTCGCTTCTCTGTTGAAATGCGCGTTGTAAATTTACCTATACAGTCGTCAGCATACCGATCTGACTCTGACTATCTTTATTAAGAGATATCATCATCAACCCATTATGTCCCCATCGAGGAGCGCGGGTCTCTTCCCTGAGGAAGGTATAGGCCATACTCCACCACAGGGGCCAAGTCCGGATTCGTGGAGGCTTGTAAGACTAGTGGCTGGTCTTGCTGTCAGAAGTTTCAAGCCGCCCTAAGCCCTCTGACTTGGCTTAACAACTGCAACAACTATTAAGAGATATAATTTACTAGCTGTGCCCCGCGGTGTTACCCGCGGTTCATCGATTTTCCCGTAGGAATAAGATATTTCCCCGCGGTAAAACGTAGCCTATGTTTTAATCCAGGGTATCGGCTAACTCCATACCAAATTTTATTAAAATCCGTCCAGCCGTTTCAGCGCTAAAGACTGACAAACATATAAACACACACACAAACTTTCACGTTTATAATATTAGTGTGATGAATACCAGGGTCTAGATTCTCCTAATGAATTATAGTACAATGACAGTTGCATGAACAAGGCGATTTCATTTCATTGCCGCTTCAAATCAACGCGCACACGCTTATCTGTTTTTCTAGGCGTCAATGGAATGAAAAAACATATCACGTGACCCGACCATGTAACTGCAATTGAACTGTAATTCTCTAACAGAATCGAGACCCAGATCTCGAGTCTGGAGGGCTGGTAGGCGGGACTTCTGGTAAGGTGGGAAGACGGCAGGTGGACCAGGGAAGTAAGAAGCGAGCGGCGGTAAGTCGGTAGACCAACAGCCCGATGGTCAGACAATGTGGCCACGACGTGGCGAGAGACGGCGAGGTATAGCGTGATTAGGAAATGGCCTAAACCTAGCGGAGGACACAAGCTGATGAAGAGGCTATAGCTTTATCAAAAATAGCGAAATCTTTAGATATTGTTAATTTGTAGTTCTCCTCAGTGAACATTTTTTTAAGATCGCTTTGGGAAACTGTTCACTGTTATTACTTCATCTAAAACAATTGAATCTTGACGAGGGTGTGCACTTAGGACCACACTAAAACTTACGTGTTTTTAAATTTCGAGGACAACTGGGATTATAGGCGATTAGCGTTACCGACCCAATGTATCAGCGTTCTTAACCGACTCAAGCCGAGTGTATCCGATTCAACGTCACCCGACGAATGCCGAGTATATCCGATTCAGCGTCAACGTCAATGATTGACTCAAGTGGACTGTAACCGATTTAACGTTACCGACCGATTGAAACCGAGTGTATTTCATCTAGAGTTTCCAAACGAATCGAGCCGAGTGTATCTGATTTTGGGCTGGTTTCTGATTTGAGAAAGTCGCTAAGTAAATACATAAGTAATTATATTTTCTGAGAAACTTGACGAGACACCACTACAGTTAAGTAGGTACTTAACGAAATTCTCAATTCAGTAACTGATCCTTCGTGTTATTAACTGACTCAAACAGAGTGTACCGAGTCAAGTTGAGTGAATCCGATATCCAATTCAGCGTCACCGATACGCCCGTAAAGGTTAGTTTTGTTTACCGTTCAGAGTGCCTTAAAAGTTTTCAGTACAAGAGCGAATCTGGAGGTCACGCATAAACGAAACACGAGATAGCTGTCGACTGAACTTTTTGACTTCGATAAGATCGATAACAGAAGCAGACGTATTGTACTTCACTCTGATAAAGAGAGGGAGAGAGAATATGGGCATAATCACCAAGTTGCCCTCAGTGGTTTGGCGGTATCATGCGGTGAGCTACGTTAATATCTCAGATACATGGGTTCCCTAAATCTTTATCTTTATATACATACTCGTATATATCTTTAGCCTCGTTTTGTTGACCAACTTAAATATTGTCTATTAAGAACATAGTTATGTGATATTCCAACTAGAGTTTTTTTTTAAACTTCTGACAGTGGGAGCAGCCACTACTCTAATAAGCTTCCACCCGTGGTGGAGTATGGCCTATACCTTCCTCAGGGAAGGACCCGTGCCGGTGGGGACATAATGGGTTGATGATGAAAATGTTTACCTGAAGGAAAACATACAATGTATTCTGTTCGAACTAGCCACCTTCAAACATAGTTCAAACTCACAAATGATCGGAACTTAGAAAACAAATTAGTTTGTTTTCGAAGACATTAGTACATTTGAAACGTAACTCAGGCATGAGTTTGTCCATTCGAACATTCGAAAAAGTTTTTATCTGCAAAAGTCACTTCAATAACTTACAAGGAAGTAGGACTTACAATCTGAAACCGACATCATCATCATTATCATCATCAACCCATTATGTCCCCACCGAGGGGCACGGGTCTCTTCCCTGAGGAAGGTATAGGCCATACTCCACCACGGGGGCCAAGTCCGGATCGGTGCAACCTTGTAAAACTAGTGGCTGGTCTTACTATCAGAAGTTTTCAAGCCGCCCTAAGGTCTTGGCTGAATTGGCCTAACGACGGCCATCTATCGACGGCAGCCGGCACCAACTGCTTAACGTGCCTTGCGAAGCACGGAACCGCTCGGAAATATGCCACTAGCGTTAGTCATAGACAGTGACCCATCCATGGACTGAAAGCGCCGTACTTTGCTTAACCTCAGTGATAGTTTAAAATCACTCAGGCAGACCAGAAACCGACAAAGATATAAATAATACATATCTATCTCAGTCTATCGGTCTACATAGAGAAAGAGAGTACAGGATTAATTACCACGCGTGCCCACCGCGTAGTGGCTAATACCTATAGAAGAAGAAGACAGAGGAAAACAGTTATTATACCAACAAGATACATCGCAGAAACAAAATAAACAGACAAGTAATATTATGTAACGCAAGAGTTAAAAAAACAAATAAATTAAATCAAAACTATAGATATAGCCCGATGGTCGGACGATGTCGTTAAGTCGGCGGAAGGTCCGTGGATGCGAATGGCGAGAGACCGTGTGAAATGGCATTTTGGGGAAAAGGTCTATACCCAGCAGTGGGCAGCGGTGGGCTGATGATGATGATGATGATGATAGATATAGTCTGCGAAATTCAAGCGCTGCTGTGTCCGATTAACCTCAGGTTACCTTACGATGTTTTTCTTCACAGTATGAATGTAGCTTTTTATGAAGAGAATGTTAGCCTACAGCACAAAATGTTAGTTGAACTGCAGTAGTTTGTGCATCAATATTGGTTTAGTAGGACAGTTGGGCAAATTAGCATTGGCGACCTATTCGCTTAATGGTCGGAAAATGGTCGGGGATTGTATCGTGTAATCTCGTACAATGTGCACCAGATCGAGGATCCCTGGATGTAGACGAAATGTTGTTGGTTGATAAGACTGCTACTGTACGAAAAAAATACGTGTAGGGTGATTTTAAAATTTGTTACGAAATATGTAAGCAAATGTGCAAGGCAGCGAAATTTTAGCCAAAAAAATGATGCAAAAAATAAAA
This sequence comes from Yponomeuta plumbellus, assembly GCA_947310845.1. Classification (NCBI taxonomy): domain Eukaryota; kingdom Metazoa; phylum Arthropoda; class Insecta; order Lepidoptera; family Yponomeutidae; genus Yponomeuta; species Yponomeuta plumbellus. The sequence continues at coordinate 5,160,398 of OX371203.1, forward strand.
TTCCTAAAACAGAAATATTTTGAATTCCAAAAACGAAAAAGACATTTAATAATTACTATAATTGGCAATTGAATTGCTAGTAGCCTGGGCTGCCTGAGTGATCTTAAACGATCACTAAGGTTAAGCAACATTCGGCTCGTTCAGTTTATGGATGGGTCACCGTCTATGACTAACGCTAGTGGCATTTTCCCGAGCGGTTCCGTGCTTCGCAAGGCACGTTAAGCAGTTGGTGCTGGCTGCCGTCGATAGATGGCAGTCGTTAAGCCAAGTCAGAGGCCTTAGGGCGGCTCAAAAACTTCTGACAGTAAGACCAGCTAGTCTTACAAGCCTCCACCAATCCGGACTTGGCCCCCGTGGTGGAGTATGGCCTAAACCTCCCACAGGGAAGAGAATCGTGCCCCTCGGTGGGGACATATTGGGTTGATGATGATGATGTTCCATTTGCAATATTCAAGGTACTTTCCCTCCATGTGGCATGGCCGTGGAACGCCCTGTCAGTAGGGTCTTTTTAATGCAAATTGAATGTGGGAATGTATCGAAGCGGGTTTCGTTTCCGGGATTGAATTGGCTTTAAGGGGCGAAAGAGGCTTTAGACGGTTGTCACATAAATAGAACTAACATAAACGTGAGTCACATGCATTTTGTCCTCGGAAAAAAACAAATATAACACTGTTTATATAAGAGAGTGACTATTTAGGCAGGTATACATTGACGACCCCTGTAGGTATACATTGACGACCCCTGCCTACCGTGCGAGAGGTCCCGGGTTCGAATCCCTGGCCTGGGACAGTAAAAAACCCCAGCTCTTGGATGTTTACATGTTTTTGATGTCACTGTTTCTGGTTCCTACGACACAGGGTATCCTAGTGTGGGGCCAAATGCAATGTATGTGCCTGTATGGAAATGTCTATGTTTATTTAAATTGTAGAATTTTGTTGGGTGGATTGGGTTACAATAACAATGGTTTCAATTGATCTTTTATAGTAGAATAGAATAGAAATAATTATAGTACAAGGTCATATCATCATCAACCCATTATGTCCCCACTGAGGGGCACGGGTCTCTTTCCTGAAGAAGGTAAAGGCCAAGTACGGATTGGTGGAGGCTTTGGAGCTACAACATATCAATTTACGGCAGTAGTATTTTCTATGCACCTCAGCCGCCAACTCGACATAATCGGGTCTAGCCGGGTCTAACCAATTAGAAAAAGAATAAAATTTTGGTATTCCTTCTTCTGAGAGTATGTGCAAAAGAAACATCTGTCGTCGGTGGCGGTCGGCGGAAATCGCCACATGTAAAGCCTACTTAGTTTAATCACTCCTTGGGTAGAGAGAAATTTATGTTCCCACTCAGTGAAAGTTTTCATTAGGGCATTCTTGGAGCGCTCGTGGACTATAGGCGAAGAGTACAAAACTGTACAGAGGTCCCAGCGCGAGTATCAATGTACAATTACATTTTGATTATTTATTGTCATGATTATTATCATGATTTGATAACATAATCGTAATGCAAATGGACATTTATGAAGACTGATGTATTCTAGTCACTATTGTGGTATTAAAAATATTTTACAAATAAAACAGTGTTCTAACTTTATAACTAAACACTACCACTAGACATACAATTTCAAAACCTAATCACAGATTGCTTCACAAAGTGTCCTTGGGTTGACTTTTTTGTGCTTGCTGTAGCTGTTGTTAACTTAGTTTCGTTTCTATTCTCTCGTTCGCTCTAAATATTTTGGATTGTACGTAAAATTAACCGCCTTTTGACATATCATTGATATTGAATAAGTGGTCAGTGATCAGTGGTCTTTCACGAACAGGTTATAAGTTACAATCAACTAGTATGTAGTTTGGCGGAAAATGAAATATTGTATTTACCTTTACAGAATAAAACTTATTATTATTATTACATAATGTTTACTTAATCTATTGAGGATACACCAAAATAATTAATTACGCTTCCCGGTGAGGTAATCCACATTGAGCACCCGCCTAAATAGCACCTGGCCTAGTCCAGATTCAGCACCTACTGATATTTTTGGCAGGTGCTGTTGGTGAATTCAAATGTAGTTATTCTGACAACATATCAATAGGTGCTGAATCTGGACTAGGCCAGGTGCTATTTGTGCAGGTGCTATTTGTGCAGGTGCTATTTAGGCGGGTGTAGACCAGGTTTCACTCTGATTCGCAGAGCTTGAACATGGTGAGTAGAGACGGGGCTCGCGCTTTAGCTAGCTAAAAAAATATTCAGCATTTTTACAGAAATTGTTGAAAGTAGAAGCAATTAATATATGGGAGCGCAAGAATACCGTCCTACAGTCCAGACGTCCGCTTCGTTTGCATGAAATTCGCATGGATTTTGACCTTGTGGTAAATGTGTTCTGTGATTGTGACTGCCCAAGAATAGCGCGACCCATATTTATAACTTCGCAAGTTTCCTTTATTCGCCGCGCGGGGCTGCGCGTGTCCGCAGTGCTGCGATTGGTCGTAATATTTTACTTGCTTCGTTTCTTTACTAGTCTCTACTGATCATAATTATGTAATATATTAAGCTTTGTAAATAAATATTTTTGTAGTTTGTTCCTCGCATTTCATTGAGTTTTATTAAAACGCTAGGCTGCCCCCTTATATAATAAGTAAGACCACCTACGAGACACGTACAAATATCTCTCTAACTCTAGGCGCACAATAGCGACACGCAACAGCGACAGCTCGGTGACTAGACGCGACGACAGGCTACGGCCAAGAATTTTCATATAACATTTTGTTCGAAGCTCCGCACACTTGGCGTCAGAGTCGCGGAGTCGCGACGACAAGCTAAGAGCCATCGCAAATAGGGCGACTAGACGCGGCAACAGTCGCCCCTGTTTGCGCCATATGCAAACGACTACGCCGCGTCTGACGCGGTGATCAGACGCGGCGACAAGCGATAATTTCTGCGTTTACCTGAGAAAAAATACCTTCTTAAAATACCTTGTGTCGCTGATCTAAAGGGGTTGCTTGAGGTAAAATGCACGTGTTATGTTTACATGTTTATTAGTTCACCTCCGAATATGAAGTGCCGTGCTTAGTAAAAAACAATGTATTTTAAATATAACTTATCGCTAACTAAACACTACGAATATATGTACATAATAATATGTCACACAAACACTACTCTGAGCGTATAATACATAGAAATCGATTACGTTGATGTCACCATACTTCACCCTGTTTGCGTTGGCTCTAAATATCCCTTCACATTGGATAACTTAACTATTTTTCATGCGCATTCAGATTCAAATTCCACAAAACCGAAATCAGTACTTCTGCAGATTTCTCTACAAGGCGTTCAAGTTACGAAAGTTACAACTTAGTTCTCATTAAGTCAAAGACTGGTTAATTTAGAATGCGCCCCACTGGAATAGCGAAAGAAAGTTTTCGGCAAATTGGTATTAATTCTCCTTCTTAGGCTGTTCTCCGATTCTAGGTAGTAAGTATTACAGTCTGGAGAGCCACAGAAAGACTACTTTAGCAACACTCGTTTCTATCACTTTAATTTTTAACCTTGATTAAACAGTTTTGATACTTTAAAACATAAACATTTACATACAGGCACTTACATTGCTTCTGGCCCCACACTAGGATGCCCTGTATCGTGGGAACCAGAAACAGCGACGTCACAAACATGTAAACATCCAAGACCTGGAGATTTTTTTTTCTCCCCAGCCGGGGACCGAACCCGGGACTTTGAATGTTGAATACAGTTCTTCTAAATTCAATGGTTGAATATAAATTATTATCCAAGTTCGATCAAGTACCAATACTATAATTGAGGTTATAAATATAGGGAAACCATACCCTTTTTTAATCTACCATATTTAGGCCATTGCGAAGTTAGCTTTGTCAGACTTTAGTAAGTTTTTGAGGTTCCTGTTGGTCTTACGGGCGTGTAGTAGCGTCAATAAGGTTTCTTCACAATGTTTTACAATTTTTGGGTTTTCTGCTATTATAAGTGTAAACTTATCGTCAGGTGAAAAGCTATTTGTATTAAGCGACATTTTGGGCTAAGTTAAGATATTTATATATTTGAAATCTGCAGAATTTTTTGCTACTTTTGAGCTAGGCTTATAAATATCAGAGTCCTTTCTTGGCGCTTCAAACAATTTAATAGTTTATTTGTAATTATATTTTTATGATTTTGCAGTCCTTGAAACGGTCTCCTGGACATTTCAAAAAGTGTCGCTTAAAACAAATTCACCCGTCGTTATGGTCTTTGCATGTGCGTGATGAGACGATTTATGCAGCGTTCAGTAGTACCTTCACTCAAACTAGATGGGTAAAGGCATCAGTCGGATGTTGTAGTGCATGGTACATTGCTTAGGAAAACCTTGTGAGGAAATCCGCAGCTTGATTTTCTACGAAGGTATTGATTTGTCTTTCCTGGGGTCAAGGCCGACTAAACTATCAGGATTTGGGCAGGCTACTCCATCTAAAAAAGAAGTGCTAATCGGTATAAGAAATAAGCATATGTAAATGTAATGAAAAAACTGTAGAAAATTCTTATTATACTTTGCTAGATGTCTTCTACGTTGTCTCTATAGTCTCTAATAGCGTTATTTTAAATAAAGCTACTTTTGAATATTGCTACATGTCATTATTAATTAAGATGCCACTGTTACAAAAATCTATATATATAAAAATGAATCCCTATTTCCCTTGGTCACGGCATCACGCCTGAACGGCTGGACCGATTTCGCTAATTCTTTTTTTGTTCTGTTCGTTATTATCAGGAGAAGGTTTTTATGAAAGAAAAAATTAAGGAATATGCGCGGAAAATTAGAAAATTTAAAATTACTTAACCACCATATAAAATGATTAAACTTTTTTAATGTAACCTTAAGACATTTGACATAGAATTGACTGAATGCGTGCTGCAAATATAGTCAAAGAGGATGAAAAAAAAAGACGTTTAAAACGGATTCTTCTGTCAATCTTATTTTATTGATAAACAATACATTTAAAATAATTAATTTAAAGGATCTAAGAAACCTGATTTTCTTAGTTCTCATGACGGTTACTTTAGAGCCATCAGGCCTAATATTAAAAGTTCAATTTAATATGGAATTTTGGTAAGTTTGGATAGACTAACATACACGTTACTAACATAACAAGTGGTATATACCTACTTGGTTATAAAGAAGAATACAATAGTTTTATTTTAATTTACAGATGAATTTTCATTTATAAAAATGCCAGCAGCTAGACGTACAAACTTAAGTCGCAGAACTCGCAATGCTGCGAGTCAAAGATATACAAGAGCAAGTCAAAATGACAAGCAACGCGAAGCGCGGAATGAAGTAGAAAGGAATCGATGGAATCGAAATCAACTACATAGAAATGTTACATTTAACCCCTATCGAGCTGCATTCAATTATAACGTGGAAATAGATTACAGTTCACAGCAAATCGTTACTATTGGAACAATGAACGTTGTGTGTCAATATTGCAAGGCATTTAAATTTAAAAATGAAGCTCCTGGTTTGTGTTGCGCGAGCGGTCAAGTCAAATTGACGCCATTGGAACCGCCACCAGAGCCACTACATTCACTGGTTTCCGGAAATGGGCCAGATTCTAAACATTTTTTGACTCATATCCAGCAATATAACAATTGTTTTGGAATGACGTAATTTGGTGCAACAAAAGTTATTCAAGAAAACTTTATGCCAACTTTTAAGATTCAGGGTCAAATATATCACCTAACAGGTTCCTTATTGCCAACGCCGAATAATGACTACAAATTTTTGCAGATTTATTTTATGGGCGATTCAGCAAGCCAAGTCAATCAGCGTTGTGCACACAACAATTCGGTGAAAAGATCAATTGTGGAACAACTCCAAACGTTTTTTCATTGACATAACGAATTGGTTGCTTTATTTACGACCGCTTTGGACCGCATGCCATCTGATAATCACAAAATTGTCATCAAAGCTGATAAGGCGCCTGCAGGACAACACGCGAGACGTTTTAATGCGCCAACAATTGACGAAGTCGCTATTGTTATCGTGGGTGAAAATTTAGAAAACCGAGATATTGTTTTACATCGGCGTAGCAATCAACTGCAGCGTGTGTCCGAAACACATCGATCATATGATGCGTTACAATATCCTATCTTATTTTGGCAAGGTGAAAATGGATATCACTTTTCAATGAAGATGATAAATCCAGTTACAGGTTCCGAAACTAACAAAAAAGTTAGTTCAATGAATTATTATTCATACAGACTGATGGTTCGGGAAAATGAGGACAATCATATATTAAAATGTCGGCGTCTCTTCCACCAATATGCTGTGGATATGTACGTGAAAGTTGAAACTGAGCGATTGACATTTATCAGGTTGAACCAGGCAAATTAACTTAATAAAATAAAAAAATCTGCTCATTTATGGCGTCTAAGGCGGAACAAAGTTCGCCGGGTCAGCTAGTAAGAAATAAAATCACAAGAAGACAAGTAAGATAGGTTAAGATTTTTTTTTGTACATCTTTTTGTTCATGATCCTGACAAATAATTTTCGCTTCATCGACATTCATTTGTCATTGCGCATGCATGCATGCGTGCATACGCACGTCGGTCGTTTTTATTGTACACGAGGAAAATACACAAACATAAAATATTTACAAGGTAACCGTACAATTAGGGCCCTTAGTGATAAAAATAAAAACTAAAAATAACCGACTACTGAACATGACTTCGACCTGCAAAGGCAACTAGGGTAACCCACGACACAGACTATCCTAGTGCGGGGCCAGAAGCAATGTATTTGCCTGTTTATAGTAGTAGTTAGACCTGATATTTCCGCACTTCCGGCATGCACCACGCACGAGGCTCTTCCCACGGTGCGCGATTCTGCGGATATCGATACGACCACGTACCCACGACCGGTACGGCGCACCGCCACAGACGTCTGTGCTACCGCGGACCGAGACCCTTGCTTATAGTAACAAGGCCGCCAATTGTACTTAGATTTATAAAAATTTGTAAATGTTATTTAGGAGTACAATAAAGAATATTCTATCTATCTATCTATCTATCTTCCCACGGTGTGTCGTGCGAACTGGTGCGCGTCCGTCCGCGATATCGCGGACCGTGGGATGCCGACTTTACCTTAGTTGGGCCATTGTACGTATAAAGCGCTAAAGTACGTAGAACCCTAGTGTCTGAGGTAGACACTAGGGTTTCCGTAATATGTTTTTCTTCACCGTTAGCAAATGGTATTGCTGCTATAACTTCACAAATATACGTAACTTAGAAAATAAAGTCATTGGTACATGCCGGGGTTTGAACCCACGACCTCCCGATTGAGAAGCTGGCGTTCTACCGCTCCGCTACCGCTCCACCGCTTTGTACATAATAAGAAATAAGAAATAAGAAATAAGAAACAAGAAATAAGAAATAAGAAATAAGAAAACTTCATTCATATTCATAAAACATATATTATGTAAATGTTTATATTGTTTTATGTTTTACTAGCTGTCCCGGCAAACTTCGCACCGCCAAAGTTTTCATATCTTCTCACCATTTAAACCTTCCCCTTTTTAGGCAATTTTTCTCTCCGTGAGAACCATCTTCGTACTTCAAGGAATATTCTAAAAAAAAAGAATTAGCGAAATCGGTTCAGCTGTTCTCGAGATTTCCGCTTAGCAAGCACATTCAGCGATTCATTTTTATATTATAGACAGATGTTTCAAGCCAAGCCAACGGCCGTGCAACCCAACAAAGCCCCACAAACTTTTTTATTTTTACACGTAGAATAAAATATTTGAACAATTCTGATGTACCGATACCATAGATTCAATTAAATACCCACGTCAAGCGATGCCGTACTGACGCACGTGTTTCACACGCGATGTAATATTTAAAGTATGCTTCTGATACCAGAAAGGTTGATAGCACAGAAAGTCTGATGCAGTAAGAACGGAGAAAAAATAAATATTCAGAGTAGCACAGAAACAACGACTTATTGAATGTTAGATATCGAGACATAGATGATGTAAAAAAGTAATATAATAAGTGAACTATATTTTTATTAGGTATATTATTTTATATCATTCTTGAACTAAAACTTATGTAAGCACTAGACGTTATTAACTTTATTCCAGATATTCTTACGCCTTGTTGCGGAGCTTCGAACAAAATATATGAAAATTGTCGCCCGTAGCCAGTCGTCGCGTCTAGTCGCCGAGCTGTCACTGTCGCGTGTCGCTAGTGTGCGCCTAGGCTTTAAGTTCGTTTCTTCGTCGTATCATCATGGCTTAGAGACGCGACAATTGCCGCATTGTCACCCGTATCATACAAGCTGGTTGTTTTAGGGTTCCCTAGTCAATAATGATAATCTATATATATATATATATATATATATATATATATATATATATATATATATATAAGGAGAAGCTGACTGACTGACTTAGAATCAACGCAGAGCCCAAACTACTGAACCTAGGGGGTTGAAATTTGGCATGGGAGTTCCTTAGGGAGCCTAGGGGAGCACTAAGAAATAATTTTTTGAAACTCACCCTCTAAAGGGGTAAACGGCGGTGTTAAAGTTTGTATGGAGGTATAAAAAAATGTTGTCAGATTTTCTTGAAACTTGAAATAAATACTCTTCAACACAATTGATTGAACACGTGTTTCACGGTTTTTCTAAATTTAACCCTTAACGGGAGTGAACGGGGTTGCAACATTTTGAACTAAAGTCCACGCGGACGGAGTCGCGGGCGAAAGCTAGTAATAATGATAAATCCTTACTTGACTTACCAGCGCAACTAGTCTCGGACTGCGCAGTTGCCCGCAGTCCGAGACGAGCAACCGATCTCTGCTCACTATGGTTAAGCTCTGCGTATCAGAGCGAAACCCAGGTCGGACTCATCAGACAAAAAGTTAAGTAAATGAATTCCAAATAAAGTTAATAATATCAGTCTTTTTGAGAAATTTAGAGAAAAATCCCGTGAGGAAACCTGAGTGTCTTAAGTGTTCACATACCTCAGCGCTTGAAATAGCCAATCCACGGTGGGCATGCATGTTAATTAAGTAATAACCTGTATCTAAGAGAAGGCCTAAGAGTCTACCTAGAAATCGTGAAAAAGAAACCGCTGCGTCATACAAAAATTCGATACCGACACTTACCAAAATGTGTGGAACAGCTGATGTTTTTAAAAAAAAAATAGAGTCGGTCCCATAGTAAAAGTTTTTTTTTTTGTTTTTTTTTTTTTACATATTTTATTCATAAACATAAAAAAAATTACATTACAAACACAATCAAAATTCACACACAGCTTCGTCAAAAATAACAAAAAAAAAAAAAAAAAAAGGTCAAAAGTTAATCAAAAATACCGCCTCGGGACACACCCGACCCAAAAGTTCCCATGACGCTAGCAGCGTTCCCCCGCTGCACCGCTAGAGAAATTCTCTGCATCAAGTATGCCCCGGAACGAAAAGTTGTAAAAAGTAAAAAGTAAAAGTTGTTCGTGTTGATGAGTAGAAAGTACCCTGAGTCGGGCATTACTCTATAAATCAACACCTTGTATAGGCTACATCTACTACTCCACCAATCCGGACTTGGCCCCCGTGGTGGAGTATGGCCTATACCTTCCTCAGGGAAGAGACCCGTGCCCCTCGGTGGGGACATAATGGGTTGATGATGATGATGATGATAGGCTACATAAAAAAACAATGAGTGAAAAACGCCGCGTTGGACGCCCAGCAGCTCGCTGGACCGACGACTTTTGTATTACGTAACTATCTATCCACTCTATCGGGTTAAGCATTTAGACAACTCCAAAGTGTTCAAACAAGTATGTGTTTGACAGTTCGGAGTAGGCTAAATCAGACAACTCCATACAGTGGCGGATTTACGTAATTGCCTCCCTGAGGCAGATTACTGGCAGCGGCCGCATAGGGACGGATGGCTGAGGACAGAAGAAATCGTGAACAGTATTGGACGAATATAGACTTATTGATTGAATTGTACCTTCTTCTTCCGGTGCCATCTTCTATCGGAGGTCAGCTATCATTTTGGATACACTGTCACGCGATGTAGCTGCCCGCAAAAATCGATATTTCCAGTGTTGAACCACTCCGATAGGTTTTGGAGTCTGATAGTTTTTTTCTACGGCCAGGTCTTCGCCTTCCTTCAATTTTACCTTCCGAAACAAGCCGCAGTGGATTATATTTGTCAGCTTGCATGATATGAACAATTGAATAATGTGTAATTGTATTGAATTGTGTAATGAGACTCACTAATCAAACCACTCATAGCGTTCTATAAAATTGTATATACAATACGGTAGTTGACACGACCAACAATAAATTATTTGATATGCTGGATTAAAACAAAAATTAAAAATATATTTCGGAAAATGTATCTCTTTTAGTCAATTACTAGTAATTACAATTTTTAAATACATGAAACATAAAAAGAGTGCTCTGAAATATGACGTCATAAACCGGTATTTTCATACAAAATTCCGTTTTAAAAGTAACTTATTTGACATGTTGTCAACTACCCAATTAATGGACTCCAACTTTCGTATATATTATTCTATGGGCCGGAGTCAATGGACGGATGGCACTGAAGCCGTGGGTAGGTACGCCAGCACGCCATCTTCATCGATCAATAGATGTCAGTAGAATTGATACATTATTTTAATTATTTGTCGCGACCGGCGATTGATGGTTCTAAGCATTGAATTTAGAAGGAAATTCAATGGTCTAAGGTTATCAACTACTATTTTAGTAAAAACACCAATTTAAACAAAAACAAACACTTAAAAGTGGATTCCTTAGATCAACCAAAAGATCGTAATCAACTTATTTGAATTTAAATCTTGAGCTGTATTTTTCGTTAGAAAGAAAAGAATAAAAATAATTTTATTTATTGCTATAATAAGCCATGTTACAATTTTGTGTTGATACAGTTTTATTAAAATTACAATTTTATTATTGTTTGACTCTGACACCCTTGGTAGATGAGGATCTGGAATACAGGGGTGCAATTATGTAAGACTCCACTGTATGGAGTTGTCTGATTTAGCCCCTTTGTTCTCGGTATGTCACACCACCTTATGTCACACTGTTACATTCTGGGACATTTTGCCCAGTAGGTATCTCATAATCCTACTCCGGACTGTCATATACACACACTCTTATTTTGGCTCTTTCGAGTGGTCTAAATGAGTACTATAAGCCCGATAGAGTGGAAAGTTACGTAATAGGTATAAGTTAGTTCTGGCAGAACTTACAATAATATTAGCAGATTGAAAATTATTTATGACTGAAAAAAAATCGTAATATATAAGTCATAATATTATAATAAATTACCTGATAAAATTAAAACATTAAATACAATTCTATTATAATGAATTCAATCCTTATTGTATATAAAGAAGAAATAAAAAAAAATCTATAAAAAAATGAACATTATTTGACATTTTAGTTAATAAATGCTACTAAGACATAAATTAATTTTTGCTGACAAAATGTAATAATTACTTCGTATCTGACATTGAGTGTTTGTAGTTACTTTATTTATTTTTTATTGTCATTTTTATTTAATTTTAATTACATGATTTGTATGCCTTGTAACGTTATTATTTTATAACAACATTTTATTTAAATAAGTTGGATAAAACCTGTTAAATAACTTGTGATATAGGCACTAAAACTAATCAAGCTCAAACTAAAAGGGTTTACGCATTTCTCGTCTGCGCATCTCTAAAACCACTTATTACGTGGAGCCGGACAGCGCGTCCCCTCTCTCGACCGCTGCCCGCCTCATTTGCTTCCGGTCCATCGGCGAGCCTGCGAGTGCGCTTCTCCTTGTTTGTAATCGCCAGTCGCCGCCGCGCCGTCTCTAACGGCCGCGAGTCAATTTTATTAATTTTCTTTTTAAAGAAAGCCGTGGTTTACTATCACGTTTGTGTTCTCGTCTCCCCACACTTTTTGGGTAAGTTGCAAACAGATATTTCAACTAGGTATTTGCTAATTTAGCTGTAGATTAGTTTTATAGTGCTTGTAGGAACATATGTAATTTATTTCCCTTCTTTTCGTAATAGCGTAGTGCTTATACGTAGTTTTAACAGCTATTTACCGTGTCGCAAAGCGCCTCTCATAGCTTGCTCGCTCGGCGACACACAAGATGGCGCCTCACAAAATTGCCAGTCATGGTTGCATCATCCATACATTTCGTTCATACAATTTAAAATATTGATGTTTAGCTTTATCTGCACACTAGCTTGCGCTTGCCACTTTTGTTAATTTCCAAATAATGTTGCAGCTAGTGTGGAAATGTTGGCAATTAGTAACTGTAGATACCTATTAATTTTTTATTATCATTTTCATTATCATTTTTCATTATAATTTCCATCTCGCATCACTCCACTACTGATTTCCTTCACCGCCACTTACAAACTAGTTGGGTTTCTTCTTCTTCTGCCGAACCGGTGGCGGTGAACTGTATCTTTCCGATGGCTGTGTACTAATGCGAGGGGTTTCTCCACAGGGTCCAAGTACCGGACCAGAATTCCCTTTTTACGGAGCCGAAGACCCCCGGGGTGCCTGTTCCCGCCGTTTTGAAAAGGAGATCCGCCGTTCCCGCTGGCCAAACCTTCTCCTCACTTGGTCCACGGCCGTTGGGGGAGCTTTTCTACTGTCTCCGGTCGGCTCAGGGGAGTACCTGACCGTAGTTCCGCTAAAGAGAGATCAAAACCAGTGTAGGGCTATTTTCTAACTCACAACCCTAGTAATTGAAGAAGTGCTAATTAAATTATATCTTGTTTTTTTTAATAACGTTTTTTTTATTTCTTCTTCTTTATTTTTATGTCGCAGCCTCTTCAAGGCTAGCGTGACATTGGCGCCCAAACGTGTTCAAAAGGTACGATCTCTCTTTAATGGTTACTACGTAGTTTGCTTTGTGTGCGTGTGCTTTGTAAAGAATAGTTTTTTTATGTTGATTTTTATGTGTCTGTAGCAGCTGAGGTGTATAGCAGTTGATTTACTGGTCAAATTGAGTAAGCAACACCAATAAATTGTATTTTTTAAATCGGGTTCCGTAGGAAATTTTGATTATTTTTTTTAGTTTGATTTTTCTATGTCAATCTTGCATACACACCAGTTGCAGTAATTCATCGTATTTTAGTTCACTGCTTTACTTTGTTGTGCTTTTCTATTATTCTCCTTCTTATCTAAATGGATACACTGTAGAAAACATTTCGACGTAGTATATTTTTGTAACAGAGTGGAGTATTTAGAAATATACAATAGTTTGGAGGTATCTGTTTGCAACTCTTACTTAGAAAGCGGCATTTCTAGACTACTATTATAGATTATTTTTTAAAGTACCCCTCAAATTTTTTTTTTTTTAACCATGGCAGTTGAAATTAAATTTTTATCTTTACAAAAACCAGAACTATTGTATGAGGTTGAAATTCGTGGAGAAACGCCTGCAACTACTGTGCCATTGTTGCGAAAGCAAATAGCAAAGTTAGGGCCTTTATTTCCCTCTGGTGATATCTTAGAATCACACTTAGAGCCAGAAGATGATTTGGATGGTGTCGATTCATCGCTTACGAGGCTTGAAGAAGGTGTAAATCAACTTAATGTCAAATATGACAAGCCAAAGCTGGATAGGTCTAAGAACTTGGCACTTCACATCCAATTAAGACTTAATAGGATTGACGCTTCCTCAAGCCTTGAAGCCACAGTTAGGTTGAGTCAGGCAACAATTAAGCTGCAGACGTTACAAGCCTCGCTCGCTGTTTCAAGATTGGGTGACCTTCCCACTGAGCAGATTACTGCTGAATGCTCAGAGCCCCTGCCTCAGGTTCCTGCTATACCTCAGGTTGTTGTTTCTTGTGATAGGCTGTCAGGTGACTTATCTTCTCTTAAGTATAACGGCAAAACTTGTGTTCGTGCTTTTATCCAACGAGTGAAAGAATTCATCAACGCGAGAAATATTCAATCGAGCAAAATTTTTAATTTTGGTACGGAAATTTTCACTGACGAGGCCTTGCACTGGTTTCGAAGCCTCCAAGGTACGGTAGCGACTTGGGATGAAGTTTGTGATCGTCTCAAGGAAGATTTTAGCCAGTCGGACTACGACTACCGCTTCCTCGAGGAGATCAGAGCACGTACGCAAGGTGAACGAGAGAACATTACTGTTTACCTATCAATTATGTCAGGCATGTTCTCCCAGCTTAACAAACCACTTTCCGAAACTGACAAGCTCGAGATAATCCTCCACAACATTAGGCCTACTTATGCAGGTGTGCTCACTTCTGTAGCGAAAATAGAGTCGATCGAACAGCTACGTTTACTTGCTAAAAATTTTGAAGACGTTCAGGCAAGGTTATCTCGTTTTCGCGAACCGCCTAAAGCTAGTCCTACCACCTTAGCTCCCAATTTTGCTTACGCAGATGCTTCAGACAGCTCAAATTATAAGTACAGCGGTAACAGGCAGTATCAAAATAATAATTACCACCAGCCTAAGCCGTCGGTCAGCTCACCGAAGCCTGTGCACGCAGTTGCTAGGCAGAAGTTTTGCCCTCGCTGCCGTGTAGACTCTCACAGCTTGCGTCAGTGTACCGCGGAGCGCAAAATTGTGTGTTTCCGTTGCGGTCGCCCTGACTACCGTCATTACGACTGTCCCAACTGCCAAGGTTCTTCACAGATTCGGCAGTCAAAAAAACTAGTGACTCAGAATTGTGAAAAAATCAGCCATTTTGATAAAGAGGATTGGACAAACTGGTTGACTGTAGTCAAGAATTTCTTTTCCTACTACACCATTTCCACAATTCTGAGACACAAACCAATCACTGACTCTAGACCTTATGTCAAAGTTAAGATTAATAACATGGAGGTCTGTGGTTTGCTGGATTCGGGCGCAGCAGTTACAATCTTGGGTAACAATGCGCACAAAGACCTTCGATTGGAATCGAGCATTGCTTCAGACGACTCCATTAATATTGTGGCTGCTGGAGGTCAAACACTCAAGAGTGTTGGTTGCGTTAATCTTCCTGTCACTTTCGAGAACAGCTTTCACTTACTGAAAGCCTATGTAGTTCCAGGGGTGGAGACGTCTTTGATTTTGGGCATTGATTTCTGGCGGAAGTTTGAGCTGTGTCCCAAGTATCTTGGAAGTATCAACATAGCTCAATCTGCTGATTCCCCAGTGTCATTGTTGTCCGCCAGTTCCGATTGTCACATCACCGCATACGAAAGTTTAGAAGAGAGTCAACGGCATATTGTCGATAACTTAATCGACCAATTCCGGGACATCTCTATGGATAGGAAGGGCCTGGGAAGAACCTCACTTATATCTCACAGCATTAACACTGGTGATTCACCACCTATCCGCCAAAGATACTACCGCATGTCTCCAGAGAAGCAGCGAATCTTGACTCAAGAAGTGGACGAAATGCTGAGCCTAGATGTCGTAGAGCCATGCGAGAGTGAATGGTCTTCCCCGGTCCTGATAGTTTACAAAAAGAACGGGCAACCCAGATTTTGTCTTGACAGCCGTAAACTTAATGCTGTGACAAAGAAGGATGCCTATAACCTACCTTACATCTCTGAGATTTTGGACAATCTTAGAGATGCTAAGTTTCTGTCGAGCATCGATCTCTCTAAGGCATTTTGGCAAATACCAATCAATGAGCAGGACCGCAGCAAAACTGCTTTCTACGTCCCTGGTCGGGGCTCTTTGCGTTTCAAGACGACAGCTTTTGGTCTCACAAACGCGCCTGCGACCCAGCAGAGGCTCGTGGACATGATGTTTGGTCCAGAGTTCGATTTGAAGGTATTTGCTTACTTGGACGATATTGTGATTGTGAGCAGCACATTCGAGGAACATGTTTCTCTTCTTCTCAGCATTTTGGAGAAGTTGAAAGAGGCGAATCTAACTATCAATATCGATAAATGCCAGTTCTTCCGGAGTCAACTAAATTATTTAGGTTATGTAGTGGATTCTAACGGACTACGTACCGATCCAAAGAAAGTCGACGCTATCCTTAACTATCCGACACCAACGTGTCGGAAGGATTTAAAACGATTTCTAGGAACCGCTACATGGTACCGCCGTTTTGTACCAAACTTCAGCACCATTGCAGGCCCATTGAACAAGTTGACTTCGAGTAAAAAGAACGCTCCACCTTTTGTTTGGACCGAAGAAGCGGATGTCGCCTTTAACAAGCTCAAAGAGTGTCTTGTCTCAGCTCCAGTGCTTGTCTGCCCAGACTACAGTCTGCCATTTGAAGTACATACTGATGCAAGTAATTATGGCGTAGGTGGCTTGCTGACGCAGACTGTAGATGGTGTGGAGCGGCCCGTTGCTTACATGAGCAAGTCTCTTTCGGGAGCAGAAAAGAATTACAGCATCACTGAGAGGGAAACCCTAGCTGTCCTTACAGCACTTGAGCATTGGCGCTGCTACTTAGAGAATGGGCAAACCTTCACAGTTTACACCGACCATTCAGCTTTAAAATGGTTTTTGTCGTTGAACAATCCGACAGGCAGACTCGCTAGATGGTGCGTGCGTCTGTCATCTTTTAATTTCGTTATCAAGCACCGCAAAGGGGTTGATAACGTTATTCCAGACGCGCTATCACGAGCCATCCCAGTCTCCGCCATTTCTACTTCGGATTCTTTCAGTACTACCAACGATCCTTGGTATAAGAAAATGTACAACGCCTGTTTAAATACGCCTTCTGCGTTACAAAATTTTGTAATAAAAAACAATAGTCTATATCGTTTGTCCAAGAATATCGCTAACAGCAAGCTCACTTCAGAGTTTGCTTGGAAGGAAGTGGTTCCTATTGAACTTCGCGAGGAGATAATCTCCGAAAACCACACGAAACCTACAGCTGGCCACTTGGGCATATTTAAAACTTACCACCGCTTGAGTCTTCGGTATTTTTGGCCGGGTATGCATGCAGATGTGGTGAAGTTTGTTTCGTCCTGTTCCGTATGTCTTTCCCACAAACTTCCGAACCATACTACTTTAGGTGAAATGGGAAGGCCTAAGCAGTGTTCTCGTCCGTTTCAAATGATCTCGATAGATTTCGTTGGTCCACTGCCTTCCAGTAGAAAACAAAACGCATACCTGCTTGTTGTTATGTGCTGTTTCTCGAAGTACTGTATGATGTTTCCCCTGCGTAGAGCAACCGCGGAAGGAGTCATTAAGAACCTCGAAGACAATGTTTTCCTGGTCCATGGCGTCCCACAGACGATATTTCTGGACAACGGCTCCCAGTTCATTAGCAAAGAACTGGACAGCTTCTTTAAAAAATTTAAAGTACCGAATGTATACTTCACTCCAAGGTACACTCCACAGGTTAACACCGTGGAGCGTTACAACAAAACTATAGTGACTTGTATAGCAGCATTTGTTGAGAACGATCACAGGTCTTGGGATGTGAATTTGCCAAAGATACAGTTCGCTATAAATAACTCCGTTAACGAAGCCACTGGATATACAGCCTCCTTCTTAGTCCATGGAAGAGAACTTGTCACTTGTGGATCTCATTATGTAGACGCAGAATTAGGCAACGAGGTCATTTTCCTTCCCCGCGACGTTTATTGTGAAAATGTAGGACACTTGTCAGGAATTTTCAACAATGTGCAAGCAACTCTCTGGCGAGCTCATCTTAAAAATCAGTCGCAGTATAATTTAAGACGTAAGACAGCCGAATTTGAGATAGACGATATTGTTTGGAAACGCACCTACTTTCAAAGTGACAAAGATAGTCATTTCAGCAAAAAGCTGGCTCCCAAGTTTGCAAAATGTCGAGTAAAACACAAGTTTTCTCCGTTAGTGTACCAGTTAGAAGATATGAACGGAAAGGATCTTGGCAAATGGCACATCAAAGACCTGAAATTGGTCAACTACAGATGATGTGATAGTTTTTTTTTTTTTTACATTTAGTTTATTTACTTACCCTGGTAATTTTTTTTCTTAACAAAATCTACGATTGCTGCCTTAAGTCAACTAATTCAAATTTAATTAGTTGCCTTTTCTATGAAATAGTTCCTTAATACTGCTATTCTTACCTTGTTGAGGTTGCTTATGTTAGGTGATGTATGTTTGAATTGTGACTGTGGAAGAATGTAAGGTAGGGCAGAATCTGAGACATTATTTTTACAGCTGCGGATTTTATCCTTGTAGGGAAAAAATCCTTGGGCAGCGAGCGGGGTACTGTAACGTTATTATTTTATAACAACATTTTATTTAAATAAGTTGGATAAAACCTGTTAAATAACTTGTGATATAGGCACTAAAACTAATCAAGCTCAAACTAAAAGGGTTTACGCATTTCTCGTCTGCGCATCTCTAAAACCACTTATTACGTGGAGCCGGACAGCGCGTCCCCTCTCTCGACCGCTGCCCGCCTCATTTGCTTCCGGTCCATCGGCGAGCCTGCGCGTGCGCTTCTCCTTGTTTGTAATCGCCAGTCGCCGCCGCGCCGTCTCTAACGGCCGCGAGTCAATTTTATTAATTTTCTTTTTAAAGAAAGCCGTGGTTTACTATCACGTTTGTGTTCTCGTCTCCCCACACTTTTTGGGTAAGTTGCAAACAGATATTTCAACTAGGTATTTGCTAATTTAGCTGTAGATTAGTTTTATAGTGCTTGTAGGAACATATGTAATTTATTTCCCTTCTTTTCGTAATAGCGTAGTGCTTATACGTAGTTTTAACAGCTATTTACCGTGTCGCAAAGCGCCTCTCATAGCTTGCTCGCTCGGCGACACACAAGATGGCGCCTCACAAAATTGCCAGTCATGGTTGCATCATCCATACATTTCGTTCATACAATTTAAAATATTGATGTTTAGCTTTATCTGCACACTAGCTTGCGCTTGCCACTTTTGTTAATTTCCAAATAATGTTGCAGCTAGTGTGGAAATGTTGGCAATTAGTAACTGTAGATACCTATTAATTTTTTATTATCATTTTCATTATCATTTTTCATTATAATTTCCATCTCGCATCACTCCACTACTGATTTCCTTCACCGCCACTTACAAACTAGTTGGGTTTCTTCTTCTTCTGCCGAACCGGTGGCGGTGAACTGTATCTTTCCGATGGCTGTGTACTAATGCGAGGGGTTTCTCCACAGGGTCCAAGTACCGGACCAGAATTCCCTTTTTACGGAGCCGAAGACCCCCGGGGTGCCTGTTCCCGCCGTTTTGAAAAGGAGATCCGCCGTTCCCGCTGGCCAAACCTTCTCCTCACTTGGTCCACGGCCGTTGGGGGAGCTTTTCTACTGTCTCCGGTCGGCTCAGGGGAGTACCTGACCGTAGTTCCGCTAAAGAGAGATCAAAACCAGTGTAGGGCTATTTTCTAACTCACAACCCTAGTAATTGAAGAAGTGCTAATTAAATTATATCTTGTTTTTTTTAATAACGTTTTTTTTATTTCTTCTTCTTTATTTTTATGTCGCAGCCTCTTCAAGGCTAGCGTGACATTGGCGCCCAAACGTGTTCAAAAGGTACGATCTCTCTTTAATGGTTACTACGTAGTTTGCTTTGTGTGCGTGTGCTTTGTAAAGAATAGTTTTTTATGTTGATTTTTATGTGTCTGTAGCAGCTGAGGTGTATAGCAGTTGATTTACTGGTCAAATTGAGTAAGCAACACCAATAAATTGTATGTTTTAAATCGGGTTCCGTAGGAAATTTTGATTATTTTTTTTAGTTTGATTTTTCTATGTCAATCTTGCATACACACCAGTTGCAGTAATTCATCGTATTTTAGTTCACTGCTTTACTTTGTTGTGCTTTTCTATTATTCTCCTTCTTATCTAAATGGATACACTGTAGAAAACATTTCGACGTAGTATATTTTTGTAACAGAGTGGAGTATTTAGAAATATACAATAGTTTGGAGGTATCTGTTTGCAACTCTTACTTAGAAAGCGGCATTTCTAGACTACTATTATAGATTATTTTTTAAAGTACCCCTCAAATTTTTTTTTTTTTAACCATGGCAGTTGAAATTAAATTTTTATCTTTACAAAAACCAGAACTATTGTATGAGGTTGAAATTCGTGGAGAAACGCCTGCAACTACTGTGCCATTGTTGCGAAAGCAAATAGCAAAGTTAGGGCCTTTATTTCCCTCTGGTGATATCTTAGAATCACACTTAGAGCCAGAAGATGATTTGGATGGTGTCGATTCATCGCTTACGAGGCTTGAAGAAGGTGTAAATCAACTTAATGTCAAATATGACAAGCCAAAGCTGGATAGGTCTAAGAACTTGGCACTTCACATCCAATTAAGACTTAATAGGATTGACGCTTCCTCAAGCCTTGAAGCCACAGTTAGGTTGAGTCAGGCAACAATTAAGCTGCAGACGTTACAAGCCTCGCTCGCTGTTTCAAGATTGGGTGACCTTCCCACTGAGCAGATTACTGCTGAATGCTCAGAGCCCCTGCCTCAGGTTCCTGCTATACCTCAGGTTGTTGTTTCTTGTGATAGGCTGTCAGGTGACTTATCTTCTCTTAAGTATAACGGCAAAACTTGTGTTCGTGCTTTTATCCAACGAGTGAAAGAATTCATCAACGCGAGAAATATTCAATCGAGCAAAATTTTTAATTTTGGTACGGAAATTTTCACTGACGAGGCCTTGCACTGGTTTCGAAGCCTCCAAGGTACGGTAGCGACTTGGGATGAAGTTTGTGATCGTCTCAAGGAAGATTTTAGCCAGTCGGACTACGACTACCGCTTCCTCGAGGAGATCAGAGCACGTACGCAAGGTGAACGAGAGAACATTACTGTTTACCTATCAATTATGTCAGGGATGTTCTCCCAGCTTAACAAACCACTTTCCGAAACTGACAAGCTCGAGATAATCCTCCACAACATTAGGCCTACTTATGCAGGTGTGCTCACTTCTGTAGCGAAAATAGAGTCGATCGAACAGCTACGTTTACTTGCTAAAAATTTTGAAGACGTTCAGGCAAGGTTATCTCGTTTTCGCGAACCGCCTAAAGCTAGTCCTACCACCTTAGCTCCCAATTTTGCTTACGCAGATGCTTCAGACAGCTCAAATTATAAGTACAGCGGTAACAGGCAGTATCAAAATAATAATTACCACCAGCCTAAGCCGTCGGTCAGCTCACCGAAGCCTGTGCACGCAGTTGCTAGGCAGAAGTTTTGCCCTCGCTGCCGTGTAGACTCTCACAGCTTGCGTCAGTGTACCGCGGAGCGCAAAATTGTGTGTTTCCGTTGCGGTCGCCCTGACTACCGTCATTACGACTGTCCCAACTGCCAAGGTTCTTCACAGATTCGGCAGTCAAAAAAACTAGTGACTCAGAATTGTGAAAAAATCAGCCATTTTGATAAAGAGGATTGGACAAACTGGTTGACTGTAGTCAAGAATTTCTTTTCCTACTACACCATTTCCACAATTCTGAGACACAAACCAATCACTGACTCTAGACCTTATGTCAAAGTTAAGATTAATAACATGGAGGTCTGTGGTTTGCTGGATTCGGGCGCAGCAGTTACAATCTTGGGTAACAATGCGCACAAAGACCTTCGATTGGAATCGAGCATTGCTTCAGACGACTCCATTAATATTGTGGCTGCTGGAGGTCAAACACTCAAGAGTGTTGGTTGCGTTAATCTTCCTGTCACTTTCGAGAACAGCTTTCACTTACTGAAAGCCTATGTAGTTCCAGGGGTGGAGACGTCTTTGATTTTGGGCATTGATTTCTGGCGGAAGTTTGAGCTGTGTCCCAAGTATCTTGGAAGTATCAACATAGCTCAATCTGCTGATTCCCCAGTGTCATTGTTGTCCGCCAGTTCCGATTGTCACATCACCGCATACGAAAGTTTAGAAGAGAGTCAACGGCATATTGTCGATAACTTAATCGACCAATTCCGGGACATCTCTATGTATAGGAAGGGCCTGGGAAGAACCTCACTTATATCTCACAGCATTAACACTGGTGATTCACCACCTATCCGCCAAAGATACTACCGCATGTCTCCAGAGAAGCAGCGAATCTTGACTCAAGAAGTGGACGAAATGCTGAGCCTAGATGTCGTAGAGCCATGCGAGAGTGAATGGTCTTCCCCGGTCCTGATAGTTTACAAAAAGAACGGGCAACCCAGATTTTGTCTTGACAGCCGTAAACTTAATGCTGTGACAAAGAAGGATGCCTATAACCTACCTTACATCTCTGAGATTTTGGACAATCTTAGAGATGCTAAGTTTCTGTCGAGCATCGATCTCTCTAAGGCATTTTGGCAAATACCAATCAATGAGCAGGACCGCAGCAAAACTGCTTTCTACGTCCCTGGTCGGGGCTCTTTGCGTTTCAAGACGACAGCTTTTGGTCTCACAAACGCGCCTGCGACCCAGCAGAGGCTCGTGGACATGATGTTTGGTCCAGAGTTCGATTTGAAGGTATTTGCTTACTTGGACGATATTGTGATTGTGAGCAGCACATTCGAGGAACATGTTTCTCTTCTTCTCAGCATTTTGGAGAAGTTGAAAGAGGCGAATCTAACTATCAATATCGATAAATGCCAGTTCTTCCGGAGTCAACTAAATTATTTAGGTTATGTAGTGGATTCTAACGGACTACGTACCGATCCAAAGAAAGTCGACGCTATCCTTAACTATCCGACACCAACGTGTCGGAAGGATTTAAAACGATTTCTAGGAACCGCTACATGGTACCGCCGTTTTGTACCAAACTTCAGCACCATTGCAGGCCCATTGAACAAGTTGACTTCGAGTAAAAAGAACGCTCCACCTTTTGTTTGGACCGAAGAAGCGGATGTCGCCTTTAACAAGCTCAAAGAGTGTCTTGTCTCAGCTCCAGTGCTTGTCTGCCCAGACTACAGTCTGCCATTTGAAGTACATACTGATGCAAGTAATTATGGCGTAGGTGGCTTGCTGACGCAGACTGTAGATGGTGTGGAGCGGCCCGTTGCTTACATGAGCAAGTCTCTTTCGGGAGCAGAAAAGAATTACAGCATCACTGAGAGGGAAACCCTAGCTGTCCTTACAGCACTTGAGCATTGGCGCTGCTACTTAGAGAATGGGCAAACCTTCACAGTTTACACCGACCATTCAGCTTTAAAATGGTTTTTGTCGTTGAACAATCCGACAGGCAGACTCGCTAGATGGTGCGTGCGTCTGTCATCTTTTAATTTCGTTATCAAGCACCGCAAAGGGGTTGATAACGTTATTCCAGACGCGCTATCACGAGCCATCCCAGTCTCCGCCATTTCTACTTCGGATTCTTTCAGTACTACCAACGATCCTTGGTATAAGAAAATGTACAACGCCTGTTTAAATACGCCTTCTGCGTTACAAAATTTTGTAATAAAAAACAATAGTCTATATCGTTTGTCCAAGAATATCGCTAACAGCAAGCTCACTTCAGAGTTTGCTTGGAAGGAAGTGGTTCCTATTGAACTTCGCGAGGAGATAATCTCCGAAAACCACACGAAACCTACAGCTGGCCACTTGGGCATATTTAAAACTTACCACCGCTTGAGTCTTCGGTATTTTTGGCCGGGTATGCATGCAGATGTGGTGAAGTTTGTTTCGTCCTGTTCCGTATGTCTTTCCCACAAACTTCCGAACCATACTACTTTAGGTGAAATGGGAAGGCCTAAGCAGTGTTCTCGTCCGTTTCAAATGATCTCGATAGATTTCGTTGGTCCACTGCCTTCCAGTAGAAAACAAAACGCATACCTGCTTGTTGTTATGTGCTGTTTCTCGAAGTACTGTATGATGTTTCCCCTGCGTAGAGCAACCGCGGAAGGAGTCATTAAGAACCTCGAAGACAATGTTTTCCTGGTCCATGGCGTCCCACAGACGATATTTCTGGACAACGGCTCCCAGTTCATTAGCAAAGAACTGGACAGCTTCTTTAAAAAATTTAAAGTACCGAATGTATACTTCACTCCAAGGTACACTCCACAGGTTAACACCGTGGAGCGTTACAACAAAACTATAGTGACTTGTATAGCAGCATTTGTTGAGAACGATCACAGGTCTTGGGATGTGAATTTGCCAAAGATACAGTTCGCTATAAATAACTCCGTTAACGAAGCCACTGGATATACAGCCTCCTTCTTAGTCCATGGAAGAGAACTTGTCACTTGTGGATCTCATTATGTAGACGCAGAATTAGGCAACGAGGTCATTTTCCTTCCCCGCGACGTTTATTGTGAAAATGTAGGACACTTGTCAGGAATTTTCAACAATGTGCAAGCAACTCTCTGGCGAGCTCATCTTAAAAATCAGTCGCAGTATAATTTAAGACGTAAGACAGCCGAATTTGAGATAGACGATATTGTTTGGAAACGCACCTACTTTCAAAGTGACAAAGATAGTCATTTCAGCAAAAAGCTGGCTCCCAAGTTTGCAAAATGTCGAGTAAAACACAAGTTTTCTCCGTTAGTGTACCAGTTAGAAGATATGAACGGAAAGGATCTTGGCAAATGGCACATCAAAGACCTGAAATTGGTCAACTACAGATGATGTGATAGTTTTTTTTTTTTTTACATTTAGTTTATTTACTTACCCTGGTAATTTTTTTTCTTAACAAAATCTACGATTGCTGCCTTAAGTCAACTAATTCAAATTTAATTAGTTGCCTTTTCTATGAAATAGTTCCTTAATACTGCTATTCTTACCTTGTTGAGGTTGCTTATGTTAGGTGATGTATGTTTGAATTGTGACTGTGGAAGAATGTAAGGTAGGGCAGAATCTGAGACATTATTTTTACAGCTGCGGATTTTATCCTTGTAGGGAAAAAATCCTTGGGCAGCGAGCGGGGTACTGTAACGTTATTATTTTATAACAACATTTTATTTAAATAAGTTGGATAAAACCTGTTAAATAACTTGTGATATAGGCACTAAAACTAATCAAGCTCAAACTAAAAGGGTTTACGCATTTCTCGTCTGCGCATCTCTAAAACCACTTATTACGTGGAGCCGGACAGCGCGTCCCCTCTCTCGACCGCTGCCCGCCTCATTTGCTTCCGGTCCATCGGCGAGCCTGCGCGTGCGCTTCTCCTTGTTTGTAATCGCCAGTCGCCGCCGCGCCGTCTCTAACGGCCGCGAGTCAATTTTATTAATTTTCTTTTTAAAGAAAGCCGTGGTTTACTATCACGTTTGTGTTCTCGTCTCCCCACACTTTTTGGGTAAGTTGCAAACAGATATTTCAACTAGGTATTTGCTAATTTAGCTGTAGATTAGTTTTATAGTGCTTGTAGGAACATATGTAATTTATTTCCCTTCTTTTCGTAATAGCGTAGTGCTTATACGTAGTTTTAACAGCTATTTACCGTGTCGCAAAGCGCCTCTCATAGCTTGCTCGCTCGGCGACACACAAGATGGCGCCTCACAAAATTGCCAGTCATGGTTGCATCATCCATACATTTCGTTCATACAATTTAAAATATTGATGTTTAGCTTTATCTGCACACTAGCTTGCGCTTGCCACTTTTGTTAATTTCCAAATAATGTTGCAGCTAGTGTGGAAATGTTGGCAATTAGTAACTGTAGATACCTATTAATTTTTTATTATCATTTTCATTATCATTTTTCATTATAATTTCCATCTCGCATCACTCCACTACTGATTTCCTTCACCGCCACTTACAAACTAGTTGGGTTTCTTCTTCTTCTGCCGAACCGGTGGCGGTGAACTGTATCTTTCCGATGGCTGTGTACTAATGCGAGGGGTTTCTCCACAGGGTCCAAGTACCGGACCAGAATTCCCTTTTTACGGAGCCGAAGACCCCCGGGGTGCCTGTTCCCGCCGTTTTGAAAAGGAGATCCGCCGTTCCCGCTGGCCAAACCTTCTCCTCACTTGGTCCACGGCCGTTGGGGGAGCTTTTCTACTGTCTCCGGTCGGCTCAGGGGAGTACCTGACCGTAGTTCCGCTAAAGAGAGATCAAAACCAGTGTAGGGCTATTTTCTAACTCACAACCCTAGTAATTGAAGAAGTGCTAATTAAATTATATCTTGTTTTTTTTAATAACGTTTTTTTTATTTCTTCTTCTTTATTTTTATGTCGCAGCCTCTTCAAGGCTAGCGTGACATTGGCGCCCAAACGTGTTCAAAAGGTACGATCTCTCTTTAATGGTTACTACGTAGTTTGCTTTGTGTGCGTGTGCTTTGTAAAGAATAGTTTTTTATGTTGATTTTTATGTGTCTGTAGCAGCTGAGGTGTATAGCAGTTGATTTACTGGTCAAATTGAGTAAGCAACACCAATAAATTGTATTTTTTAAATCGGGTTCCGTAGGAAATTTTGATTATTTTTTTTAGTTTGATTTTTCTATGTCAATCTTGCATACACACCAGTTGCAGTAATTCATCGTATTTTAGTTCACTGCTTTACTTTGTTGTGCTTTTCTATTATTCTCCTTCTTATCTAAATGGATACACTGTAGAAAACATTTCGACGTAGTATATTTTTGTAACAGAGTGGAGTATTTAGAAATATACAATAGTTTGGAGGTATCTGTTTGCAACTCTTACTTAGAAAGCGGCATTTCTAGACTACTATTATAGATTATTTTTTAAAGTACCCCTCAAATTTTTTTTTTTTTAACCATGGCAGTTGAAATTAAATTTTTATCTTTACAAAAACCAGAACTATTGTATGAGGTTGAAATTCGTGGAGAAACGCCTGCAACTACTGTGCCATTGTTGCGAAAGCAAATAGCAAAGTTAGGGCCTTTATTTCCCTCTGGTGATATCTTAGAATCACACTTAGAGCCAGAAGATGATTTGGATGGTGTCGATTCATCGCTTACGAGGCTTGAAGAAGGTGTAAATCAACTTAATGTCAAATATGACAAGCCAAAGCTGGATAGGTCTAAGAACTTGGCACTTCACATCCAATTAAGACTTAATAGGATTGACGCTTCCTCAAGCCTTGAAGCCACAGTTAGGTTGAGTCAGGCAACAATTAAGCTGCAGACGTTACAAGCCTCGCTCGCTGTTTCAAGATTGGGTGACCTTCCCACTGAGCAGATTACTGCTGAATGCTCAGAGCCCCTGCCTCAGGTTCCTGCTATACCTCAGGTTGTTGTTTCTTGTGATAGGCTGTCAGGTGACTTATCTTCTCTTAAGTATAACGGCAAAACTTGTGTTCGTGCTTTTATCCAACGAGTGAAAGAATTCATCAACGCGAGAAATATTCAATCGAGCAAAATTTTTAATTTTGGTACGGAAATTTTCACTGACGAGGCCTTGCACTGGTTTCGAAGCCTCCAAGGTACGGTAGCGACTTGGGATGAAGTTTGTGATCGTCTCAAGGAAGATTTTAGCCAGTCGGACTACGACTACCGCTTCCTCGAGGAGATCAGAGCACGTACGCAAGGTGAACGAGAGAACATTACTGTTTACCTATCAATTATGTCAGGCATGTTCTCCCAGCTTAACAAACCACTTTCCGAAACTGACAAGCTCGAGATAATCCTCCACAACATTAGGCCTACTTATGCAGGTGTGCTCACTTCTGTAGCGAAAATAGAGTCGATCGAACAGCTACGTTTACTTGCTAAAAATTTTGAAGACGTTCAGGCAAGGTTATCTCGTTTTCGCGAACCGCCTAAAGCTAGTCCTACCACCTTAGCTCCCAATTTTGCTTACGCAGATGCTTCAGACAGCTCAAATTATAAGTACAGCGGTAACAGGCAGTATCAAAATAATAATTACCACCAGCCTAAGCCGTCGGTCAGCTCACCGAAGCCTGTGCACGCAGTTGCTAGGCAGAAGTTTTGCCCTCGCTGCCGTGTAGACTCTCACAGCTTGCGTCAGTGTACCGCGGAGCGCAAAATTGTGTGTTTCCGTTGCGGTCGCCCTGACTACCGTCATTACGACTGTCCCAACTGCCAAGGTTCTTCACAGATTCGGCAGTCAAAAAAACTAGTGACTCAGAATTGTGAAAAAATCAGCCATTTTGATAAAGAGGATTGGACAAACTGGTTGACTGTAGTCAAGAATTTCTTTTCCTACTACACCATTTCCACAATTCTGAGACACAAACCAATCACTGACTCTAGACCTTATGTCAAAGTTAAGATTAATAACATGGAGGTCTGTGGTTTGCTGGATTCGGGCGCAGCAGTTACAATCTTGGGTAACAATGCGCACAAAGACCTTCGATTGGAATCGAGCATTGCTTCAGACGACTCCATTAATATTGTGGCTGCTGGAGGTCAAACACTCAAGAGTGTTGGTTGCGTTAATCTTCCTGTCACTTTCGAGAACAGCTTTCACTTACTGAAAGCCTATGTAGTTCCAGGGGTGGAGACGTCTTTGATTTTGGGCATTGATTTCTGGCGGAAGTTTGAACTGTGTCCCAAGTATCTTGGAAGTATCAACATAGCTCAATCTGCTGATTCCCCAGTGTCATTGTTGTCCGCCAGTTCCGATTGTCACATCACCGCATACGAAAGTTTAGAAGAGAGTCAACGGCATATTGTCGATAACTTAATCGACCAATTCCGGGACATCTCTATGGATAGGAAGGGCCTGGGAAGAACCTCACTTATATCTCACAGCATTAACACTGGTGATTCACCACCTATCCGCCAAAGATACTACCGCATGTCTCCAGAGAAGCAGCGAATCTTGACTCAAGAAGTGGACGAAATGCTGAGCCTAGATGTCGTAGAGCCATGCGAGAGTGAATGGTCTTCCCCGGTCCTGATAGTTTACAAAAAGAACGGGCAACCCAGATTTTGTCTTGACAGCCGTAAACTTAATGCTGTGACAAAGAAGGATGCCTATAACCTACCTTACATCTCTGAGATTTTGGACAATCTTAGAGATGCTAAGTTTCTGTCGAGCATCGATCTCTCTAAGGCATTTTGGCAAATACCAATCAATGAGCAGGACCGCAGCAAAACTGCTTTCTACGTCCCTGGTCGGGGCTCTTTGCGTTTCAAGACGACAGCTTTTGGTCTCACAAACGCGCCTGCGACCCAGCAGAGGCTCGTGGACATGATGTTTGGTCCAGAGTTCGATTTGAAGGTATTTGCTTACTTGGACGATATTGTGATTGTGAGCAGCACATTCGAGGAACATGTTTCTCTTCTTCTCAGCATTTTGGAGAAGTTGAAAGAGGCGAATCTAACTATCAATATCGATAAATGCCAGTTCTTCCGGAGTCAACTAAATTATTTAGGTTATGTAGTGGATTCTAACGGACTACGTACCGATCCAAAGAAAGTCGACGCTATCCTTAACTATCCGACACCAACGTGTCGGAAGGATTTAAAACGATTTCTAGGAACCGCTACATGGTACCGCCGTTTTGTACCAAACTTCAGCACCATTGCAGGCCCATTGAACAAGTTGACTTCGAGTAAAAAGAACGCTCCACCTTTTGTTTGGACCGAAGAAGCGGATGTCGCCTTTAACAAGCTCAAAGAGTGTCTTGTCTCAGCTCCAGTGCTTGTCTGCCCAGACTACAGTCTGCCATTTGAAGTACATACTGATGCAAGTAATTATGGCGTAGGTGGCTTGCTGACGCAGACTGTAGATGGTGTGGAGCGGCCCGTTGCTTACATGAGCAAGTCTCTTTCGGGAGCAGAAAAGAATTACAGCATCACTGAGAGGGAAACCCTAGCTGTCCTTACAGCACTTGAGCATTGGCGCTGCTACTTAGAGAATGGGCAAACCTTCACAGTTTACACCGACCATTCAGCTTTAAAATGGTTTTTGTCGTTGAACAATCCGACAGGCAGACTCGCTAGATGGTGCGTGCGTCTGTCATCTTTTAATTTCGTTATCAAGCACCGCAAAGGGGTTGATAACGTTATTCCAGACGCGCTATCACGAGCCATCCCAGTCTCCGCCATTTCTACTTCGGATTCTTTCAGTACTACCAACGATCCTTGGTATAAGAAAATGTACAACGCCTGTTTAAATACGCCTTCTGCGTTACAAAATTTTGTAATAAAAAACAATAGTCTATATCGTTTGTCCAAGAATATCGCTAACAGCAAGCTCACTTCAGAGTTTGCTTGGAAGGAAGTGGTTCCTATTGAACTTCGCGAGGAGATAATCTCCGAAAACCACACGAAACCTACAGCTGGCCACTTGGGCATATTTAAAACTTACCACCGCTTGAGTCTTCGGTATTTTTGGCCGGGTATGCATGCAGATGTGGTGAAGTTTGTTTCGTCCTGTTCCGTATGTCTTTCCCACAAACTTCCGAACCATACTACTTTAGGTGAAATGGGAAGGCCTAAGCAGTGTTCTCGTCCGTTTCAAATGATCTCGATAGATTTCGTTGGTCCACTGCCTTCCAGTAGAAAACAAAACGCATACCTGCTTGTTGTTATGTGCTGTTTCTCGAAGTACTGTATGATGTTTCCCCTGCGTAGAGCAACCGCGGAAGGAGTCATTAAGAACCTCGAAGACAATGTTTTCCTGGTCCATGGCGTCCCACAGACGATATTTCTGGACAACGGCTCCCAGTTCATTAGCAAAGAACTGGACAGCTTCTTTAAAAAATTTAAAGTACCGAATGTATACTTCACTCCAAGGTACACTCCACAGGTTAACACCGTGGAGCGTTACAACAAAACTATAGTGACTTGTATAGCAGCATTTGTTGAGAACGATCACAGGTCTTGGGATGTGAATTTGCCAAAGATACAGTTCGCTATAAATAACTCCGTTAACGAAGCCACTGGATATACAGCCTCCTTCTTAGTCCATGGAAGAGAACTTGTCACTTGTGGATCTCATTATGTAGACGCAGAATTAGGCAACGAGGTCATTTTCCTTCCCCGCGACGTTTATTGTGAAAATGTAGGACACTTGTCAGGAATTTTCAACAATGTGCAAGCAACTCTCTGGCGAGCTCATCTTAAAAATCAGTCGCAGTATAATTTAAGACGTAAGACAGCCGAATTTGAGATAGACGATATTGTTTGGAAACGCACCTACTTTCAAAGTGACAAAGATAGTCATTTCAGCAAAAAGCTGGCTCCCAAGTTTGCAAAATGTCGAGTAAAACACAAGTTTTCTCCGTTAGTGTACCAGTTAGAAGATATGAACGGAAAGGATCTTGGCAAATGGCACATCAAAGACCTGAAATTGGTCAACTACAGATGATGTGATAGTTTTTTTTTTTTTTACATTTAGTTTATTTACTTACCCTGGTAATTTTTTTTCTTAACAAAATCTACGATTGCTGCCTTAAGTCAACTAATTCAAATTTAATTAGTTGCCTTTTCTATGAAATAGTTCCTTAATACTGCTATTCTTACCTTGTTGAGGTTGCTTATGTTAGGTGATGTATGTTTGAATTGTGACTGTGGAAGAATGTAAGGTAGGGCAGAATCTGAGACATTATTTTTACAGCTGCGGATTTTATCCTTGTAGGGAAAAAATCCTTGGGCAGCGAGCGGGGTACTGTAACGTTATTATTTTATAACAACATTTTATTTAAATAAGTTGGATAAAACCTGTTAAATAACTTGTGATATAGGCACTAAAACTAATCAAGCTCAAACTAAAAGGGTTTACGCATTTCTCGTCTGCGCATCTCTAAAACCACTTATTACGTGGAGCCGGACAGCGCGTCCCCTCTCTCGACCGCTGCCCGCCTCATTTGCTTCCGGTCCATCGGCGAGCCTGCGCGTGCGCTTCTCCTTGCTTGTAATCGCCAGTCGCCGCCGCGCCGTCTCTAACGGCCGCGAGTCAATTTTATTAATTTTCTTTTTAAAGAAAGCCGTGGTTTACTATCACGTTTGTGTTCTCGTCTCCCCACACTTTTTGGGTAAGTTGCAAACAGATATTTCAACTAGGTATTTGCTAATTTAGCTGTAGATTAGTTTTATAGTGCTTGTAGGAACATATGTAATTTATTTCCCTTCTTTTCGTAATAGCGTAGTGCTTATACGTAGTTTTAACAGCTATTTACCGTGTCGCAAAGCGCCTCTCATAGCTTGCTCGCTCGGCGACACACAAGATGGCGCCTCACAAAATTGCCAGTCATGGTTGCATCATCCATACATTTCGTTCATACAATTTAAAATATTGATGTTTAGCTTTATCTGCACACTAGCTTGCGCTTGCCACTTTTGTTAATTTCCAAATAATGTTGCAGCTAGTGTGGAAATGTTGGCAATTAGTAACTGTAGATACCTATTAATTTTTTATTATCATTTTCATTATCATTTTTCATTATAATTTCCATCTCGCATCACTCCACTACTGATTTCCTTCACCGCCACTTACAAACTAGTTGGGTTTCTTCTTCTTCTGCCGAACCGGTGGCGGTGAACTGTATCTTTCCGATGGCTGTGTACTAATGCGAGGGGTTTCTCCACAGGGTCCAAGTACCGGACCAGAATTCCCTTTTTACGGAGCCGAAGACCCCCGGGGTGCCTGTTCCCGCCGTTTTGAAAAGGAGATCCGCCGTTCCCGCTGGCCAAACCTTCTCCTCACTTGGTCCACGGCCGTTGGGGGAGCTTTTCTACTGTCTCCGGTCGGCTCAGGGGAGTACCTGACCGTAGTTCCGCTAAAGAGAGATCAAAACCAGTGTAGGGCTATTTTCTAACTCACAACCCTAGTAATTGAAGAAGTGCTAATTAAATTATATCTTGTTTTTTTTAATAACGTTTTTTTTATTTCTTCTTCTTTATTTTTATGTCGCAGCCTCTTCAAGGCTAGCGTGACAGCCTATTTAGGTAGAGCACTCAGCAACTTAACTTTTTTATATTGTAACATCTTTATGCACTCGTGACTCACGATCACGAATTAATAAATGAATGATGGATGATAATTTGAGGGTGTTTAATCGACTTTTTAGAAATATTTTATTTGTAAACATCAACATACATATCTATATACAGGCACATATTTGGCTCCTGGCCCCACACTCGAATACCATTGTGTCGTGAGGATCAGAAACAGCGACATCAAAAACATGTAAACATCCAAGACCTGCGATTTTTTTTCCCCAGCAGGAATCCGAACCCGGGCCCTCTCGCATGGTAGGCAGATGCACTAACCGCTGCGCCACACAGATCATCAAATTTGCAATGTACATCAAATTGACACGGTAAGCCATGAATTGTAGATCTGAATCATGCCCTCGGTGGGCAGAGCCTTGTAAGCCGACGACATTGCAAGGACGGCTGGGAAACATCGGACGAGATTAGCAAAGAACCGGATTGGTGGGTTGTCGTGAAAGAGTAGATGCTCAACAATGGACTCTGTTTACAGGCTAATTAGTTATTTTATAGATTGTAACTACTGTTATTCGTCAAACAAAACAGAAGCAAGCGAAAATCGGACCGATTATGGGCAACGCTACTCACAACCCTGTCTCTTTTGTGATAGTTAAATATGTCTACCGCAAATACATAAAAAAAAACATTTACGTACTGCCACATACATTGCTTCAAGCCCCACACTAGGATACTCTGTGTTAACATCCAATACCTGGGGTTCTTTGTCCGTAGCGGGATCCGAACCCGGGACCTCTCGCATGGTAAGCAGATGCGCTAATTGTTGAGCCGCAGAGGTCGTCTAATAAAATATTGTCCCGTGTAAATAAATATTGTGAAGCCTTGCAAAACCATTTTTATTTCAATTCAACGCAGAACTAAAAAACGCAGTGCGGACAAAATGCCGTGCCAGCAACGTCGGGAGTGCTTTGAATATTAGGTACCGTACCTATTTACAGACGGCGAAGAGCAATTGCATGTTTAATGGGAACGCCCGTAAACTCAACCGATAATATCAAACCGAAAACGTCGTTACTTATGGCTGCCGCACGATTGACTTGCTGATGCGGTTGAAAAATAAAACACAACTACACCAAAATGGTATGAAAACTTGAACAGTCAAAACTGTTATATCTCCTAATTCACTGTCCATTGAAACATTACCGTGCCAATAATGTCACTTCTAAATCTTTATGAAAGGAAACTTTTTGTTTTTTTTTAAGATTTTTACAAAGTCTTTGTTTTGATAGATGTACTGAATGCAACTCCTTCATCATCAACCCATCATGTCCCCACCGAGAGGCACGGGTCTCTTCCCTAAGGAAGGTATAGGTCATACTCCACCACGGGGGCCAAGTCCGGATTGGTGGAGGCTTGTAAGACTAGTGGCTGGTCTTACTGTCAGAAGTTTTCAAGCCGCCCTCTAAGGCCTCTGACTTGGCTTAACGACTGCCATCTATCGACGGCAGCCGGCACCAACTGATTAACGTACCTTGCGAAGCACGGAACCGCTCGGAAAAATGCCACTAGCGTTAGTCATAGACGGAGACCCATCCATGGACTGAACGCGCCGTATGTTGCTTAACCTTAGTGATCGTTCAAGATCACTGAGGCAGCCCAGGCTACGAGCGATTCGGATGCAACTCCTTACATATCCGCATCTTCACGTAACAGCAGCCTTAGGCCTGGTTTACATTTGCTTTATTTTTATGCTTTTTTAGCATGCTTTCCGTAGAGGTTGAATAAAATAGAGACGGCAAAAACGTCGATTCATAGCTTTTATTATTATATTATAAAAATCCTTTCAGAAAATCCTAAATGCGTAGTATACAACCAACCATTACTGATTTATTATTTGCTTATGTACTTATTAAAGGGATTGGCGTCCCTATTCTATTCTAGCTCTATGGAAAGCATGAAAATTAAGCAAATGTTAACCAGACCTTAGGCGATTATCACATTGCAGTTTGTATTGTAAATACGCCTATACCTTGATTTTTAATTAGGTGGACTAAACTGACAGTTGGTGGGTTGCCACGTAAGGGAAAATAAAAAATAGTGTTGTGCTCAGAGTGATCGACTAATAAATATTTTCATTCAATCGTTCATTCATTCAATTGTAGACTGGTGAATGTAAGGCTCGAAATATATGCGTCCGCGCAACCGAGCGGTTTG
Organism: Yponomeuta plumbellus; assembly: GCA_947310845.1. Taxonomy (NCBI): domain Eukaryota; kingdom Metazoa; phylum Arthropoda; class Insecta; order Lepidoptera; family Yponomeutidae; genus Yponomeuta; species Yponomeuta plumbellus. The sequence continues at coordinate 5,195,345 of OX371203.1, forward strand.
GCCGCAATACCGGCGACCGTGGCCAAGTCGGTTTTTTATTTATATGAAGCGGCCCGAGCGTCTCCGCTCTCCACACGTTCTCGCAAACATGGTCACTTTACAAAAGAGCGTCCCGTCCGCTTTAAATGCACCGATGCAACTGAATACCTTGAAACTCGTAAGAGCGGCCGGGCCGCGCGACCGCGCCGCTCGGAGACGCGACCGCGCTGCTATTTAAATAAATCGTCACACACAATTGCTTGTGATTTCGTGGTGTAGTGGCCGGGCCGCTCGGTCGCGCAGACGCATATAATTCAAGCCTCATGTAACTCGCTCAAACCATAAACACTAAAATTAATAATACTTAAGTTGGGGGATTTCGTGATAAGATTACATTTAATAAAATAAAAACTAGATTTAAAATTTGAATCACTATTTATTCCTGTCATTTTTTTAATCAGAATCGGTTACATTTATTACAAACCTTTCGGTTACGGTGTCCATAAGATGGTCGAGTTGCATCTTCTTGTTTTCTTCTTATATGACATGAATGATACAACTCGACCACCGTTGCGGTGTAACTAAATTTAATCCTTCACAATTTATGAACGTCTTTCGTTTTATAAGTTTTGTTATTACGCGCGATGTGCCCCTTTATCTGTAGCCAAACTAACTCTACAGGGTTTAATTCGCAGTGGTAAGGGGGCATCAGTATAATAGTGATAACATAATCTGCAGCGAGCTCTTCCACTGCATACTTTTGAAAAGCAGCTTTTTCTTTATTTTCTACCCAGATAGCATTTTTTGGTAGCCGTTACGAAACTAGTCGACACTGAAAAAGACGACACCAGTAACATTTTTGGGCGCTGTTACGACTTTGTTTCGGTCGCTGCGTTAAAGGGCACTTCTCGACACGGTAACATTTGGTTTTTAAGCTACGACGCCGTATTGGTAACACTGCGCTTAGTATTTCAGAAATCATTCGTTCATTCGTCAATTCTAATCATTCTTTGCAACCTGTAAGAAACCACTAAAATGTCAAAGAAAACTCTGAGCAATATGAAGACAAATTGAAAGGTTTGCCATATTATTTTGACAGCGTAAGTTTGTTTTTGAAATTAATTAGTTTTAAGTGTGTAGTGATATTTTGATATTAGTGGGAAAAGAAATCTGTCGTACTATTTAACAAAATACATTGAAAATCATCAATAGGCCATCATATAATTGCTTTTTAGTTAGTTTTCACTACAAAGAGTTACTAAAACACGTTCCGGTCAAACTGTGTAAAAACCGATACCACACACACATACAAACCGAAACGCATACAGTCGCAATGTTTCGAAACAATAACGGAACTTTGTAAATTTGTTACTGACTTCTTTATTTTGCGACCAAAAAATGCTATCTGGGTAACTCAAGTAACAAAAAAACAACAAACAGTAAAACTTAACACTAAATAAAACAACTTACGAAAGATAACAAAAATAAAATCCGGCGGAAAAAGCGCAAGAGATATTCGTGCAACCAATCGACAACGAAAATGGCAGACGAATGAAGCGCTTTGACATGTATGCGTCATTAGTGCTACCAACTATGCGATAATTTAGAGGTGCATAATTTTAAAGTATATTCCTAGAAAGGTTGGATTTTTCTACAATATTAGAGTATATTTCCCAAAGTTTGTGGGTTTTTCAGATGTAAGTATGTTTGTCTAATTAGTAGGTATTTAATGATTAGGATTAAATTAAATTATTTTCCCCAAATAAATGAAATAAAATTGAAGAGTGAATGATTGAATGAAATCGAACATTCAATCAACACAACAAGTCACATCACTACGATCTTGGTCTGACAACATTTAAAAAAAATAAGAGCATTTTCAACTGTAAGTTTAGTCCACCTAATTAAAATGTATCATCAGTCATTACTAAGTGTGAGCTTAGTGTGTGTTTACTTAAGCTTTCTATACGCATGTACATATTTGCACCACTAAAAGTTTCTACCAGCTTCACAAAAAGTGTTTATCCGATTAAATACTGTAAGTCCCGAGTAACGCAAGTTACGGCTCATCGTTTGAAAGCGGTATTATAGCTGCGCATTCGATGTGTAAGCATATTAAGGTGTATTTACATTATAACGGGCGTGGGACGGGCTTTGGCGTAACAATTTCAATTTAGAGATCAACGTATTGAAAAAAGTTGCGAGATGTGCATGCGACACCACAGTCATGTCATCACTTGTTTAAACTATTTGTCGGCTATTAAGCCTATGCGCACACTAGGCGACACACAACAGCGACAGTTCGGCGACTAGACGCGACGACAGGCTACGGCCGTCAATTTTTTTATATTTTGTTCAAATCTCCGCACACTTGGCGTCAGACTCGCGACGACAAGACGCCAGAAGCAAATGACAACGTCGCGTCTGACGCGGCGACTAGACGCGGCGACAAGTCGGCCTGTTTGCGATGGCTCTAACATGCATGAACATCTTTTTACAAGTTGAAGACACGTTTAAATAAATTATTATTATTTATTACTAATTTCTCATCAAGTCACTTTTAGTTTTTCACAGCGGGCCGATACACAACACTCACTACATCCTCGGACAGGTCTGCCGACATGCGCGAGATTTGTATTTGCTTAGCATTGGATTCCATGACCTTAAAAGCTTGAAACCATCCTCTCTGTTGAATGGAATGGAATGGAATTCGCTCCCTTCCTCTGTTTTTCCGGAAAGGTACAATTTGGGTGCCTTTAAGGCTAGAGTGAATAGGCTCTTACTGAACCAACGAGGAACATCGTCGGCTCCATCTTCACTTACCATCAGGTGAGATCGGGGTCAATCGTTGTTCAGTTTTTTAATAAAAAAAAAAATCTTATACTTTTCAGTTTTAATTGCTTCCCGGAGGATCCTTCTTTAATATTTAACTCTAAGAAGGGGTAGCGAGTCATTAAAAAATACAAAAGGCTACAGAGCTTACCGCTGTAGATGTAGGGAAATTTATTACGTTTGAACTTGTTTGTTTGTATTTGTATTTTGAACTTGGCAGATAAAGTTTACAGCTGAAATGAAATTTTTCAAACAAAAAGGCGAAACTTACAACTAGAATTATTTACCCATTCGTATTTTCTGTTGAATGTTGTATTACAACATACGAATGTTGGGTGGTTTTGTGTTTTTGAGTATTGTGTTGTCAAATAAATATAAATAAATATATTTTTCTTTCTTTCTTTCACTGGACGAATTTGTGAATTTGTAATATATAATGTTTTTTAACTCGGCGGGCCCGTCCCGTTACGTCATTATGTAGATAAATAGTGGATCACCACGTGAACAGCTGATATGAAAACTTTATACCGAAGTGGTGATATGAAACCTTTACAGCGAAGTGGTGTACTTATTACGTTTTGATGGACTTGACAGACGAAGTTTACAGCTGAAATTACGAGGTCATGATTTTTTTTTAAGTTGCACTCAAGAAACAAAAGACAGTAATAAAAGTTACAATTTAGAAAAGACCAATGGCGACCTTATTGCCTTAAGAAATACTTTGAAAGCAAACCGCCCCCACCCATCCGGCGAATGTTGTAATTTGGATATACCTTAAGTGGACCGCCTTTGAACAGCCAATGTGAAAGGGCTTTACAGCCTTTCAGCCTGCAGCTGTACAAGTGGGCCAGTTATTACGTTTTGATGGACTTAGAAGACGAAGGTTACAACTGGAATTACTTGATGAGTTCATGAATTTTGTAAAAGCCGAGCGCCGGTATTGTACGTATTTTCAGAATTTGAGCGGTGTTTAATCTCGCTGCGAAGAAAAATATCGCGGGAAAACCTGCATTTGTAAGCAACGGCTTAAACACTGGATTTTTATATGATAACATCCACAATGGCCATTGTCTTAAGTATGAACAATTTACAAATGATAATTCGATTTGGAGGTTTAAAATTTCGTACGGTGGTAGGGTTCAAATGTTATTTAATAATTGTACCATTATATTCTTTGGAATGTAGTGGTACAATTACAAATAAATAATATTCCCTGTTTTTTCGAATTTGGTAACTAAGTCTAATTTTTAACTTCTAAAGTTGGTGTCACACGTCAATCAAAGTACCTCAATTTTTTTTTAGAAAAACACAAATACATCAACATGTCGGTATTCCAAAAAACAAATATAATTTATCTTTTACATTTGCACAAATTAGGAGTCTTTGGTTTTGTTTTACTTAAAAAGATTTTGTATCAAGCCATATCAAAAGAAACTGATAGCTCGTAAGATCTCAATAAAGTTAACGACGTCTTTTCGTGCATGACGTTCTGATTTTACAGACTGGTTTTTTATTTTCGCGTTGAAAAATAAATTAACCCAAATGCCAAAACATAGTACCTTACTAATACAAAACTACTTCCTTCCTCAGGGAAGAGATCCGTGCTACTACGTGGGGACATAATGGGTTGATGATGATGATAAAAACAGTACACACGCCACAATAACATAACACAAACCAGGCAAGAAAATATTGCTTATTTATTGAAATATATAAAAATTACATAAAATTTATAAAAAAAACAGAAGGTCACAGCGTGAAACTGCTGTTATAAATGGCACCTGACTCAGGATACTGAGAGTCAGCTAGGATCAGCGCTGATTTTAATTAGTGCTAGGAACTACCCCGCCAGTGATACAGACTGCGGTGTGATACAACCTGTTCTAGGTACTAATGACAGATTTGGAAGAAGTGAACTTTGTGTTATTAAATATTATAGCACAAAAACAAACAGCCCCTGAAATACCATAAATTTACCTCCGCACTTATCAATATTTAAATCGGATCAAATTACGCCCTTAATGCCAATCAGACGATCAATCAAAAAGAGTGTGTAATTTAAACGTCAACGAAATACCAACCTGAACGTAGTACCGTCGGTTTGACATCAAGCTTCAGTATATTCAGTAATTGCACACTCATTTTAGCCACTCTCTAAAATCATTATATTTTGAGCACACTAAATATAACTTTAATTTTTACTACTTAGTTACTTCTTATTTGAAAAAAAAAACAACAAACAGCGAAAGTAACTTTTAAGCAATTTAAATTTCATTACATTTTCACTTTTGAGCAAGAAAAGTATTTTTTTTAATTATTTTTCAGTTACACCATTTTACTAACCCGTTTCGCTCGTATAAAATCTCGTAGCGTGTGTATCGCGTCCGGCCTTGGCTACGTGCGGCTACGCCGAGCTACGCCGTAGCACTGAGCGGGCGTGTAGACTCGCGTAGGCTTGCTTCTAGTTAGAGTTAGAGTCTGCATTGTTGAGCTTGACAATGTAGCCCATAAGGTAGACTGGCTGGTTGAGAACCGAGAGACTCCCAGTGCGATTTAGCTTATTTAATCCTTATGTAAGAAATTTTGTAAGGATGTATTGACGATTACTATTCAATAAAGAGATGGACATAATAATCATTTGAATGAATAACGTTTGAAAATTAATTTGTGGAAACAGTTCATTGTATTTCCAACCGAATAAATTTAAGACGGCTAGTTTGTTGACCGCACGCAGGTTACAGGCTGTGAGTTCCGGAAGTAGTTTAATTGAGAATTGTAAATTTTTTGGTCCGCATCAACTTACTTAGCTTTTTATCGGACGAGTCCGACCAGATTTCGCTCCGATTCGCAGAGCTTAATCATGGCGAACAGAGATGGAGCTCGCGTCGTCGTTTGCTGGTCGGACTCGTCTGATAAAAGCCAAGTAAGTCAATCCAGACCAAAAATTTACTGTGTGTAGTGCTTAAGAAAGTTTTAGTTCAAAAAAGTTTAATTGAGATCAAGGAGATTAATTCTCCTTGATTGAGGTTTATGAAGTTAGTTTTTGCACGAACGTATTATAAAAAATAAAACTTATTTTTCCATTGGTGGCATTGGTTAACACCGGGTATACCTTAAGTAGGTACACAGCACCCCTTTTAAGTAATACTAGCACGTCTATTCAGGACGTGACGGGCTGTCAAAGCCCATTTACAAATTGCTTTATCTGGCTCTAGAAAGAGAAAAAAGAAAATCAGCCATGTGCATCGTGTCACACGCATTGTAAGGTTCCGTAGTTTGTCGTCATCATCTATTGTGACAAATACTTCTCCGAATTTTTACATGACGACCTCTATGGCGGAGCAGTTAGCTCATCTGACTACCATGCGGGAGGTCCCGGGTTGGAATCCCGGCTGAGGACAAAAAAACCCAGGTCTTGGATGTTTACGTGTTTGTTACGTCGCTGTTTCTGGTTCCCACGACACAGGGTATCCTAGTGTGGAGCCAAAAGCAATGTATGTGACTGTATGTAAAGTAATTGAATGGACGGAAGATAATTTTTATACATGACTATGATCTCGAATTAGTTTGGTAATGGTGTGAATCACTAAGAATTTTCATAAATACTTATTGTATAAATCGTCAAGCAATGCCGTTGCAATCAAGTCAATGTTCTTTCACGTTTCTGCTATCTACCTTAAAGCTGAGAGAGGAGGGAAGGGCACCCTACTGTAGAAAAAAATTGCACCTTAGAGCTTCTATACTCACAATATTTTCGAACAAATTATTCAGCAACAAGAAAAATGTCTTCCCTAATTTAGGTCAACAATTAATTTAAAAAAATTGGCGTCCCTTAAGCCCATTTGTTTTATTCTGGTATTTTCTCCGCGTGATTAATATACAGCTAGATATAATAATCTACGCCTAATTTTAGCTTTTTATTACTAACTCTGCGCGATAATATCATAACACGAGAATATGATGTTTTGAAAATATGCTAGTTAGCGAATATAATCTACTGTGGAGTGGTACTAATTAATAATAGTCTCCGAGTTAAACCCAGAACAGACGGACAATGGGACGAACGGACATGATAATACAATAAAAGCCAGTTTCTGAGTTGAGAATTTTTATTAACTAAACACTTAAGTAACGTTCCGTCGCGCTCTTTTCTGAGAGATTTGACGAGACAGCACTACAGTTAAGTAGTTGCTTAGCGAAATTCTCAATTCAGAAATGAGCCCTAAGGGTTTCTCCTTGACGACGGAACCATAAAAGCGACTGATATGGAACGAGGCCTTTGAGCGAGAATTCGCTTGACTTTTAATCCTCTTTCAATTTAATTCTGTCTTCATTTGTTAAATTACTTCGGCTACGAAAAGAAGAAAGTTTTTATTTTGCTCTAAGCTATATTTTGCAAGAGAATTCGTCCCAGTCAGTGTTATTAACAACTAAGCGCCTGTGTTGTGGCCAACTTTTGTTGATTTCAGATGAAATTCCGTGATTTTCAGAAAATGTCCAAATTGCATAATTTCTTTGGCGCCTTCTTTTTCATATTAACTCAATAAAAAGCAACATATATACAAATTTAGGTTAAATTCACTCTATAATATTATTAGTTTAATCGTAGTACAACCCTCACCTTTTTAGGGGTAGAATTTAAAAAAATCGTATATTACGAGTATAATCGTACCTAGTATGTTCTTACAAAGTTTCATGTCAATTTGATTCTCTTACAAATGTTGGACCTCCGTTCCATCGCCTTCGAAGGTTTATTTTGAAAAATATTTTTAAAGCGGACCCCTACATCGTAATAACTATCTGCAAGCTAAATTTCTGCGCAATATATTTAACTAGTTTGGGCCAAGGGTTGATAGATCAGTCAGTAACGGTTGCTATATATACGGATTGATTTATTTGTTCCTTTGAATCCTTTTCTTCTCTATTCAATTATTAATTCATACCTTTTCATGCATTTTGGGGAAAATTTAAAGTGTCGACAAAAATATAGCTAAGCATTTAAATATGGCATCCATTGCCGAAAAAAATATATTCTTTTATTTACAGAATAAGAGAAAGAAAAACTTTCCTTTTAATAAAAATCTGCTCCGACAAATCTTTTGAACGTTCACTAAACTTTAATGCCGAAAATTATCTTTTTGTTCTTGAATCTTGGAAAATATTTTACAATATGATGGAAACTTGTATGTAGCCTAAATACGGCTTACTATAGGGTATATACCAACACCGGGAATCGAAGACGCATGTATGCGCCTGTATGTAAATGTTATGTTATGTTTATTCGTTACACTGAAACTGGGTCTTTTGCCTCAGATTCCATTGTTCTAACCACTGTGGTACCACCGCTGTACTTTCACTACACCATCAACCCATTAAACCCCCACCGAGGGGCACGGGTCTCTTCTCTGAGGAATTAACGTATAAGCCATACTCCACCACGGGGGCTGAGTCCGGATTGGTGAAAGCTTGTAAGACTAGTGGCTGGTATTACTGTCAGAAGTTTTCAAACCACTCTAAGGCATCTGACTTGCCTTAACGACTGCCATCTATCGACAGCAGCCGGTACCAACAGCTCCACGTGCCTTGCAAAGCACGGAATCGCTAAGAAAAAAGCCACTAGCGTTAGTCATGGAACGGTCACCCATCCATGCACTGAACGCGCCCAATGTTGCTTAACATTCGTGATCGTTTAAGATCACTCAGGTGGCCGGGGCTATAAGCTTTCACTCAGTGATTATGTATTCAACGAATTTTGATGAGTGACTCATGAGGTTACTGTGATCAATATGAGCGGAGGTCATTTGGAGGAGGTAGGACCAACGTGTGGAAATGCGGCGGCCTTATAAGTCACTCATTTTATGTGAATTGTACTGAAGCAATGGGACGTAGTTCACGCAGATATGACGAGATGCGGATGAAAACTCTATACAACGATGTGGCGAGCACATGTCAACTCTGCGCGCGCACTATAAACTCCAACATTCCTGCATCGCGCAAGCAAAGTTTACACATGACTTATAATAAATACAACGTCCAACAAACCACAGTTGGACCGGCCGTCCCCAGGCATACGATCTGCCTGGCGGGAAATTTCCCTTTATAGTGGAAGAGCACGATCACCCGCTCTTCCCTATAGTGGTGACCCCTGACAGAACGCTGTCAACCTTCCTTCGCTCTCGCAGCACACTCCACACCCAATCAGTCTCAAGCAAGCCAGCAATGTACATTGTACATATTCTTCCTCTTCCCTCTCACTTCATCAGTTCCACTACAGTCAACGCACCGACTGCTGGTTCTGATGGTGATCTTTCCCTACCCCTCGGCACGGCAGCCACACAGCAGCACGCGCTGCCAGTGGTACAGCAGCCTTCACCGGTTCCTACCACATGCGCGGTTTCCATAGGTATTGTCGCCGGTGAAGTGACTGTTAGCCGCCGAACACCCCTCAACCGCTAGTCGACTCACTGACACAGCGTCTCCTGGCACTTGCAAGCTTTTGAGTAGCGTCTTTTTGTGCCCTCGTCTCACATCCGTCCTTTGAGCTCCAAGCCATAGAAACAGGTCTTGAAATTGATGTCGAAAATTGTATTTATTCTCATTGAGATTATTACAATCACATATGTAATCTAACTAATATATACAATTCTCGTGTCACCTCTCATCGTGTTATTGCGCATACTCCTCCGAAACGGCTATACTACACGAATATACATACTCGTATGTATGTATATTGGTAGGTCTGGGAGTAGGGTATTATCTATTTTTCATTGCCCTAAGTGAAAAAAAATGTATGGCAAAACAACGTTTGCTGGGTCAGCTAGTCTATGTGTAAAAATCTCGTGGCAGTGTTTAGTATCGAACTCGTCCAAAAAGGCTACACCGATTTTTATGTTTTTTTTGGTGTATATTTGGTACATCTAAGAATAAGTTGTAGACTACTCAATATACTTAAACAATGTTTGCGAATCAGCTAGTCATAATAATAATAATAGTTCCAATAGCTTATTTAACTTTTCACAGATGCACACCCTTGAAGTTCCTAATTAAAACTCGTTATTTATTTATTTTAGATTAAAAAAATTACAAACACAATAAAAAAATATATAAAGCTTCGTAAAAAATTACAATAATATAACTTTCACACATCACATAGGTAATCACAACCAGTTGACCTGGTCTCAAACTAAAATACCCTGTGCTATGGTAACCAGGCAAGAACATTACAAACATGGAAAACATCCAGACTAAGGCATTTGTACGAATGAGCGGTGGCCGCCGGCAGGGGTTATAGTATACCCTATAACTAGGCAAGGATATCACTGGGTATTACTGGGTGGGCATTGTTTTGAAATACTTTTTTTTATACAGGAACATACATTGCTTCTGGCCCCACACGATACCCTGTGTCGTGGGAACCAGAAGCAGCAACGTCACAAACATGTAAACATCCAAGACCTGGAGTTTTTATTTCTCCCCAGCCGGGGATCGAACCTGGGACCTCTCGCATGGTAAGCAGATGCGCTAACCGCTACGCCACAGAGGTCGTCTTAATTACATACTTGTAATTATTTGCTCTGAAAAAATTAGTCCGTAAAATATTACTAGCAAAATACCATTACAGGACTTAATAAAACCGAATAAGAAGCTTTTTAGTTTACTCGCATATCGGAGTAAAATCGCGACATGAAAGTAATCAGAAATTATGTTGCTTTGACTATTGAATCTAATGGGTTTTTAAGCGCAGTATTGTTTGCACAGCTTATTGGAATTGTCGTACCTACGGAATTGGCCGCAGCATTGGCGTTTTCATACTTGTATAAGAGTACCAAATAATGTTTGACATTGCAACGATTGATTGCACTCATGGGTCTTGAGTTTTGACATTTTACATACCAAACTCTGTATTAGATTTAAGATGATTTGATAAATGATGGTCAGAGTGGAGATTTTTTGCTGGCTATTTCTAAACTACATTCGGCACTAAGGCAGCGGCTAACATTATAATTTTATGTACATTGACATTCAACAAGCAGAATGTAAATTCTTTACGTTGAAATAAATTTATGAGTTCAGATTTCTGATTTACGCTCTGTTCTGTGCAATTATCTTGGTAGGGCTAAAAACCCGGCCACCTAACACTGAAATCCTATTTCTTTCTCACTCTCTACCTTTGTCACATTTTTTCAAAATATCAGTAAGCATACTGTTTATTTATCATTACCCTTTATTGAGCCTTTTTACACTATCCGATCCAATATCGGGAAGGCAAATTATATAAAATCCTAGATGACCCGGCAAACGTTGTCTTGTCGTATAAGTTTTTTCACTTATGGCTATGAAAAATTGTAAACAACCTATTCTCAGACCTACCAAATATAAACACAAATTTCATCAAAATCAGTCAAGCTATTTCGGAGGAGTTTGCGCACTAACACTGTGACACAAAAATTTTATATATTAGACTAGCTGACCCGGCAAACATTGTTTTGCCATATGAAAATTTGTAATAATATCATGCCTGTCCACTTGCTGGCGATGTCTGATAATTCCGCATATAATTTAAACTCTTCGGAATTTTCCTTACTTTATATGATGTTCAATGCACATCGTTCTATTTTTGGCACATGTGCCAACGCATACGCGCATCAAAATCTCAATCATCTTCTGATGAACTACCTATCTATTAAATCTAGTAGTAAGTCGACAGATCCATAACACCCTGTATAACGCCTTAGCAGCCGGAACGTGTGTCGGTCGAGACGTATGTCAACGAAATGAAGCGAAATATACATTACGTTACCTGTTCCGTGTGTGATACTTTAATATAATGTAAAGCTATACCTTATATTACATAAGTAACAACCTATTTCCAGACCGACCGAATAATATACTAGGCCGTGGGGTGCCGGCTTTAGAATAGTGCCCCCCCAACTCAGCCCGTGGGTGCCGTAAAAACCGGCAAAGGGACACACTACCAGGAGGTGGACAGCAGCGCCTTCTGCGGAAATGCCCCATACTGCGCTCGCCAACCCGCATGCCAAGCGTGGCGAGTATGGCAAATACCCTCATGGCAGTACATAAAAAAACCAGGCCCCCAGTCCCCGGCAGCTCCGCTATTCCTGGCTACGGTAGCGGCCACGGTAACGGCGGAGCAAGGGGTGCTAAGAATCTCCGGCAGAGATCCGGCTACCACCCCAAACAGCGGCGCAGCGTAGGACGATCAGCCACAAGATGGACAGACGATCTCATCCAAGTGGCGGGAAGACGCTGGATGCAAGCCGCTTCCGACCGGCCTTTTTGGAAATCCATGGAGGAGGCCTATGTCCAGCAGTGGACTTCTTATGGCTGAATGATGATGATGATGAATAATATACATATAAAATTTCATCAAAATCGGTGAAGCCGTTTCAGAGGAGTAACGTCTAGTTCGCACTAAGCTAGTAATTTAGTTGAGTAGCGAATAATTTAGTGGCTAAACGTGTGCGAACCACGAAAAATTTGTGGAGTAGTTTAGTGAATGATTTAGTCGAGTCAATCCATTTTACTCTGTTTTTTCGGTCGATCGGTTTTAATCGGAAGAAGGCGTATTATTCAAACTTCTCTCCAACTTTGCTTATATATTACGATCTTAGATTAAATATTTACAAATAAAACACCTGCCACAGGTCACTGTCTCGTGGACAAGAGCCCGTCGCCTCTTTGAAAGGCCAGGCTTATCCTTTGGCCGAAATACGCGCCGGCTCTTTGCGTCGACTATCAATTAATTTAATTATAAGCTAACATAATATTCTGTGATATTCCAATTAAGGGATGTATTAGCAAAGGGCTAGATAAAAAGTACCCGAATGCAGCGTGCGTGCATGCAACGACTAATAAATGTCGATGAAGCGAAAGTGATTTATCGGGATCGTGGCAGGTGGCAGTCACTGGTGTCTGCCTACACCTCTAGGATACAAGCGTGAGCTTATGTATGTGTGTATGTATGTTCTGTGAGTATGCTGCATTTGTATTTCTTTTTCGATTTATTACGTACTAGTCTATTCTACTCGATAAACAATGCAATTATGAAATGTCACTGATTAATCGCAACCGCCGAAATAATTCATACGCTGTATCAACTAACCAATATTGGAAATCCATTTGCGAATCCGTTCGTATTTACTGAAAATTATTACCTATCAATATTTATAGTTTAAACTAATTTTACGGCCCTCTGATTTAACGTCGTATTAGCAAATTCTTCTTGGTATTAGTAGTTAATAAGGTATCTCAGTGGCCGTAGCTCACTTTAGACCCACCTTACCCCTGGCCACACCCCTGGTGGTACGGTGGGTCTTTTAAAGTTAAACGGTACCACTGAGTGTCGGTCACTAGTGGTGACCTACATAACTCTCGCATATTATCTGCCTCTTCTTCTCCTTCCGGTGCCATCTCCTATCGGAGGTCGGCTACCATTTTGGCTACACTGTCACGTGATGTAGCTGCTCGCAGAAGTTCTATATTTCTGGTGTTGAACTACTCTGATAAATTTTGGAGCCATGATGTTTTTCTTCGGCCAGATCTTCGCCTTCCTTGAATTATCTTCGATTATCTGCTTAAGTAATAGAAATCCATGGAGGAGGCCTATGTCCAGCAGTGGACTTCTTGTGGCTGAAGGATGATGATGATGATGTATAATAATACGATGTCCGACCAGGTTTCAGAGCAATACCTGGTCGGACTCTTCCAATGAAATGTCAAGTAAGTATATCCGATAGAAAATGAATTATGTCTAGTATTTTCGAAAGTTTTAGTTCAATTATGTAATTATTAAAGCGCAAATATATTCCTTATTATTATTATTATGTCCATGAGAAAGCCAGCAAATAATAATAGTGCGGCCGAGTCTCCAAATATGTTTTCATATATTTTCCCCTCGCGTTGACAACCGGGTCATCGCCTCCAATTTCAGCAGTTGCGCAAAAAACAGCTCTCAGCACAACACAAACTGAAACCCATTACGGTTTTGAGTTTCATCGGCGAGCGACGAACGGTAATTTTATTGACTACTGAAATCCTGCAAAATATATGCAGAAATGAAAGCGATTGGGGTTTTCTGCAAAGTGGAACTCGAAACATGGCTGATTGAGCAATGGGCTTGAATTGTTTATCGATTAGCGACAGATACTGACCCATCGTTGGCTGAGACGGAGGACAAAAATATCGGCTTGAGTTTGGAGCTGCCACATCTCATTGTTCAACTCTCTTTTACTGTGACAGTGTGATGAAAAGTATAACAATGCAACAACCTAAATGACATAAACTCACGTTTTTATCATTGAGGGGTAGGCAGAGGCCAGGGTTTGCCACCTGAAACGATAAAATAAAAATTCATACAATCTTGAATATACAGGGCGTCTAAAAAAATAGTCCCAAGCGGATGTTCAGTGATAGAGCACCTCTAGGGGTACCCGAATCACCCCTATGCACTCCTAGGTTTTCGAGTCATACATTTTTTTCGTATTTTTTGTCCCACGTTGACCTACAATACATTATTGGCCACAGAACCATGAATCATCATCATCATCAACCCATCATGTCCCCACCGAGGGGCACGGGTCTCTTCCCTGAGGAAGGTATAGGCCATACTCCACCACGGGGGCCAAGTCCGGGTTGGTGAAGAATGAATGAATGATGAAGATAAATGCTATATTTTTTTTCACAATAGGTAAATAGTGTGCCTTGCAGATGCAAACTCAATTGTGGGTCAATCTGATACAAAAACGCCATAAAAAATGAATTATTGTAAAGTTAGTTAAAATTTACATATTTTTTTCAATAGACTCAAAAACTGCAAAAATCGCGGAACGTACATGGGGGGTGATTCGGGTGCTCTATCTGTGGAATTCCGCTCAACACTATTTTTTGGGATACTGTGTATAATTAAAATATTAAAAAATGTAACAATTATTTATTTTTTCTATTTTGTGATTTATCAGGATCGTGGCAGGTGGTAGTCCCTGGTCTCTGCCTACCCCTCTGGGATAGAGGCGTGAACCTAAGAATGTATGTGTAAAATTTTCAACCACGCGTGCATACCAACAGTCCAAAACCCTATAGCACAAATTGTCCCCTTAGACGTTATATTTCAATAAAAGCCTCAAGCGTACGTTTGTAAGTTTACTGGTTTAAAAGGTTTAAAGACTGTTGTTGTCTTCAACTAAAGTTAAGGAGCTGTACACACGTAAGTGTAACAAATAACACGCGTCCTTACTCCGTTTGTTCCTCGCACTATTTATTTTCATTGAGGCTCCGCCACAATGTTTACTACTGGAGAAGGGTGAGCATGAACGCCCAAAATACTTTACACTTTGAGTTGTTTGTAATCATAATAATTTGGGATCTAGGTAAGATCATTTGTAAGATTTTTTGGGAGGGCCGGTAAGGGATGCCCCAGACGCCCTGGGCAAGATAAAAAGTACCCAAAACCGATGAGCACGAATCACTATAAAAAAAAGATTTGTCTTCGTCTATGTTACTTCGAATTGTCAAGCTTTAACCTGTAGAATTTTTGGAAAGTGAAAGTGAATTTTTGGCCCAATCGGCTCACCATAACAATTCCGTTGAATCTTTCTTTTCAAGGTCAAAAAGCAACAGACGAACCACCTTTTTATGAATAATTATTATATTTATACTAGCTGCCTCGGCGAACGTTGTTTCGCCATATAATTTTTTTTTTCATTTAGGGCTATAAAAAATAGACAAAAACCTATTCTCGGACCTACCGATTGTATTATAAAATTTCATCAAAATCGGCCAAGTCGTTTCACGAGACACGAGAATTTTATATATTAGAAAGAGAAAGATAGAAAGAAAGAAGATACACTCTTTCTTGCCGCTTCAACTACCCACAATGAGCACTACATAAACTATTATGGTACATAGGCTGCTACTTATGTATGCGGAATCTGGGATTCCAATAATTTTAAACGCAATGTCTGACCTCCATGGTCAAATTCGTTCTTTTTTTAAATACTGGCCGCTAATGTTTTTCTCTTATATACGTTAGTGTTTTGTTTTTGTTGGGTTTAAAATGTCATATCGCTGAAAAAATGGAACTCACTCGTGAAAATATTCGTGCTATGATTTATTACAATTTTCGACGTGGTTTAACGCAACAACAGTGCGTAGATCAATTAACTTCGACTTTTGGTGGTGAAGATCCATCAAAAACAACTGTGTATCACTGGTTTAGTGAGTTTAATCGCGGGCGCAGTAAGCTCACGGACGAAGTTAAAGAAGGTCGCCAGAAATCGGTGGTTGTGCCACAAAATATTGAAGCTGTGCGAAAACTAATAATGCAAGACCGCCATGTTACGTATTGCGAGATAGAGGCTATTCTGGGCATATGTATGACAAGCATTCATAGGATATTACATGAACATTTGTCTGTAAAAAAAATTTGTTCGCGTTGGATCCCGCACAACTTAACTCAGGATCATAAAGATGATCGCGTCGAATGGTGCAAGAAAACCTTAAAAAAATTCAAAGGAGGCGACTCAAAATCTGTTTATAATATTTACACGGGTGACGAATCCTGGATCTATGCGTACGATCCCGAAACTAAACAACAATCAACAGTTTGGGTGTTTCAAAATGAGCCGAATCCTACGAAAGTGGCTCGTGCTAAAAGCACTGTAAAGCAAATGGTGGCCTGCTTTTTTGGTATTAATGGCCATGTGGCTACAATACCACTGGAGAATCGCAGAACGGTTAATTCGGAGTGGTACACGACCATTTGTTTGCCGGAAGTATTTGAAGAAATACGCCAAAACAACCAGCGACGCAGAATCATACTTCACCATGACAATGCCAGCTGTCATACATCTCAGGAAACAACTGCATTTTTGGATGGCCAAAAAATAGAATTGATGGGTCATCCACCGTACAGCTCTGATTTGGCTCCCAATGATTTCTATTTATTCCCAAATGTAAAGAATAAATTACGTGGTCAACGATTTTCGACCCGTGAAGATGCCGTAGATGCGTTCAAACAGCACGTTTTGGAGGTACCTCAATCAGAGTGGAAAAAGTGTTTTACAAATTGGTTTCATCGAATGCAAAAGTGCATCGATCATAGTGGAGAATACTTTGAAAAACAATAAAAGCATATTTAGCCATATACATTTGTTTATTTTTTCTATTCCGCATACATAAGTAGCAGCCCTCGTATTTCTTGGTTCTGGGGGCATTATCGTGTAGTCTTCTACGAGTATTACCCAGGCAGAGTCTGTAGACAGCAATGATGCTAAGCCTCTATCCTCTTCATCACATGTCTATTGTAAGTGTAGGTACTTATAATCGTACCCCCGGTGCTACATCACTTATGCAACTTTGGCCAAAATGAGCTGAGTATTCAGAAAAAATCCTAAAGTATGTCTGCACTTGGTGCGTGAATGTCACTTGTGTAGTACGCATAATTTCCGCGTTATGGCTATGGCGCGAATCAAGGGCTCACTTGGGGAAACAACGTTTTATTGGTCATGACATTGTTGTACCGGGGGTGCGTATATCTAACCAAAACTTTTTAAAAACTTTATTAAATTTATTCCGCACACACTTACTTGACATCAGAGACGAGCAACCAACGACGCGAGTTCCATCTCTGCTTACCGTGATTAAGCTCTGCGAATCAGAGCAAAACCTGGTTGGTCTCATCCGACAAAAAGTCCGGAAATTTTATCCGGAATAAAGTTAATAATGTGTATTGCTTACGAAAGTTTTAATATAAAAACTTGTACCTATTTGAACTTTGTGAAGTGCTGAATATTATTATTAAAGGAGAATGGCAGGCTTCAGTGGAAGTCTCGTACACCTACAAAAAGTCGTGTTGAAATATGAAATATTTACATTTAATAGATCATTGTAGAATAATATTTACAATTAATAGAAGAATTTGTTGCATTAATTTTCTTTTTTTTATAAAGTTGGGAGTCATGAGTTAAGCTTGTTTTTTTAAGAAGCTTGGAGGTTATGTTACGACCCCGTTTGCTTCACTGTTAGAGATAAATACCTACACAAATAATTGAAACAAAATCATTCTAATATACACACATACGTACATACCTATGTACATACATATATGTATAAATAAACAGTCTGATAAAAAATCAAGAAACATAACTAATTTGAACCAAATACATACAAGGTACCTACTGCTCAACTAGCAACAGCAGTTTTCTACGAGTAAAGCCACTTTCTCATGTTCTAGGATACTTTAGAACTCTCACCATAGTCATAGTCTACTATTACTACATGGTATAATTCGAATAACAAAAACAACTTTTTTCATTAAATGGTGTTTATTGAGACAGATCTTATCTACATGTAGTGCAGAAACGTATGGATAGCGGCGCCTTTTCAATCAACTACACTCTTAAAATTACGTCATCCAAGAAGTAAGCTGGTCGCGTCACTCATGGCAAGCATAGCCCAGATACCAGATGATACTCATCACATGGGAGCAACACCCCACAGTTCTCAACCCTACAGTGCAGTTGCAACAATAACTTATTATTGCTTCTCTGCCATGATTACCTCTTTCGGTACAATAAAAACAACGACGACGAGACTTCAATTCAATTAAATTATTTTTAATGGCACCACCCCTAGGATTCTGCCATTGTCAAGTTTGTTGTGGAGATGGCAAGTATCTTCTTTATTTTTATTTTTGCCCGAAGCAGTCCCACAGAACACCTAAAAGATTGTTTCACCTGTTTGGTGTGATGTAGTCCCACGGTAAGATCCTAAATAATATAGCAATAAAAGCCAAAATTCATTAACTCATGGGACTTCTTTCGTGAAACGAACTCTACTGATTTTCACTTTGACATGACAGTTGTTTGGCATGCAAGAACAATCGATGGCGTTCCGTTTCTGTTTGTGAATTGCATTTTATTAAATTATTTTCTTATTTTCCTACTTTAAAAAAATATTTGAATAACTGTAAAAAGAGCCAGTTGCGAAATACTAAAGTTGGGAAAATATAACCCCAAAACATTCTTTTAATAGGGCGGCACACCATTTGCCGTTGTCCTTTGTGGTAATGGGCTAGTTGCCCTAAAAAATTTAATTAGTCCGTCTTTTAGATTTAAGAATTCAAAAGTAAGGGACACGTATTTTTTATTTGTAAATTAGACCAATAATGACAAAGATATAGCCCATTAAAGTTACGTGTGACGTCAAGCCGTGCTGCATTACATGCACGGAGTGACGTCACACGTAATTTTATTGGGCTAAATCTTTGTTATTTTTTGTTGAATCGAAAAAAGAAAAAATACGTGTCCAATATTTTTTTATAATCTAAAATACGGACTAAATAGAATTTAATTATTTTGACCCTGGAAACTACCCTATTCAATTATTTTCACTTTCTCATGCTAGTCCAGCCAGCAGATCGAGCCCGTGCTCTAATTAAGGTGCCCTTCAGTGTTATTGCGCGCATTTCTTTCTCCACCACTCGTTACTGGCGCCTCTTAACTTCACGTGGAAAAGATGGCGCACCGTTTTTCATCATCATTTGCCGAAAGGACAGGAAGTGCTTATTTATTGTCGTGAGTGTTTAAGCTGAGACGTTAGAAGTAATAGTAGGAAATTATTTTTGTCATTGTTTTGCCTTCGGTTTGGATGTATGTCCATATTCCATAGTCCGTATGTCCTAGTACAACATAAACACTTATCCTGGGCCTCGATTCTGTAAGTGCATTATAGTTCGACTAGCTGTGCCCCGCGGTGTTACCCGCGGTTCATCGATTTTCCCGTAGGAATAAGATATTTCCCCGCGGTAAAACGTAGCCTATGTTTTAATCCAGGGTATCGGCTAACTCCATACAAAATTTTATTAAAATCCGTCCAGCCGTTTCAGCGCTAAAGACTGACAAACATATAAACACACACACAAACTTTCACGTTTATAATATTAGTGTGATGACAGATACACGGTCGGGTCACGTGTCGTGTTTTTTCACACCTTTGAAATCTGCATTGCTTGATTTGAGTGCGTGCGTAGACTTGAAGAGGTAATGAATCTAAATCGCCATGTTCCTGCAGTTGTCATTGTACTATAATGCATTAAAATAATCTAGGCCCTGGTCCTAAACTAGGATACCCTGCGGCATCGTAACTAGCAAAGGACAGCACCAGCATGGAGGCCATTTAAACAAATGTATGGCAGCCGAGCGCCAGCGGGAATCGAACCCGCCACCTCCGGAATGGTAATCAGACGTGACGCTACTAGGATAAGATCCTTTGGAAAAAAATTAGGGTACCCTAAATGAGGGATGCAATTTTGTTTCTTACTTGAAACATAATAATTGGATTGGTTGCTTAAAAATATTTTGGGTGTGGAAAGGTACTTTTTCGATTGACGGTTCCGTTTGCGAAATATTAAGTTTTACTCGTAAAGCGCTTTTTTATTCTCAGTCGAGCGTTCCTTCTGGCTGGGCAGTTGATTTTCACACTAATATTATAAACGTGAAAGTTTGTGTGTGTGTTTATATGTTTGTCAGTCTTTAGCGCTGAAACGGCTGGACGGATTTTAATAAAATTTGGTATGGAGTTAGCCGATACCCTGGATTAAAACATAGGCTAAGATTTACCGCGGGGAAATATCCTATTCCTACGGGAAAATCGATGAACCGCGGGTAACACCGCGGGGCACAGCTAGTAGAAACATAAAACATTCTGAAAGACAAGAATTTTTAATTTTTTTTAAATAAAAGCGCTTCAAAGCCTAACATTTTCGCAAACGGAATCGTAAATCAAAAAAGTACCTTTCCACACCCAAAATTATAATGAAGTTGAAATTAAAATTATCATAAAACTTTCAACTAAGTTGAACTTTAATTTTGAACCTATCACTAATTTAACTTTCAACTAAGCGGTGATAGGCTATCAACTTATAAAGGAAAACTTCGTACAAAATCAGTTGAAAATTACTTTGGTGAAGTTGTTAGTTTTCAAGTTGTTAGTTATCCATTCTGTAAAGCAGATGAATCCCCAATTTCTACGGAACCCTACACTGCGCTTGACTCAACACGCACTTGGCCGATTTTCACACACAATAATGTGTTCCAAAGAGTCTAACAATACGTTCCCACGCGAAGTGCTAAGTTGATTGATGAAGACGTCTGACGCGAAAATATTTACCTTTCAAACCATGAGTGCATTACGGCGTGGATTTATGTCTTGGAGGATCGGTTATTCTTCACCGCGTTAAAAATGTATGCCTTTTATGTTCATTGTTGATATTACAATAGACTTCACCACCTTATTTTTTACTATGGTCGCCGGTTATGAGACAACATACCTTCTAAAAATGTGTTATACTTTTACTTTTTTTACTAATTAAATTCTGTTTTATGAACTCAATGCACTGATTGTCCAGAGCAAATTTGCCAATGTCCCGTGTTAGAATGTATAGGTAAATGGAGGTATTATCGTGATATAAACTAGTTAATCAGCTCTGGAGCTCGATGTGTTTCCATAACAGATTTCATGACTTCCTAGTTTAAGCGCTCATAATCGAACATTAAAATTATGGTAGGTACACTTGTGATAATGAAATGCACACACTTACTTTTTTTTTTTTTATCTATTTGCAATAGTTATGTAATATCGTGACATGGGAAGTTAATTTCGTTATAATATGCATGTAATACCGTGATAACTATTTAAAAATTAAAATAAGGCATTTGTAAGTCAAAACATGTTTTATTAATAATTAAATTATTACTTAGTTGAAATCCGCACACTCATCACACATTAAATAGACTTCATCTTCACCGGGGGGCACATTTAAATAGACATATATTGTGATATGGCCGGATACAGTATGAACACTGTATCCAATCCCGGCCATTTTTCCAAAGCCCAAAGTCCAAAGCCCAGTTCCTGCATCTCCAAAATGTAATTGAATAACTTTATTTCGACCAGTGAAGGTAGAGCAAAGGGTCGACCAATTTTGGCTACAGTTTTATCTTCTCTGGATACATAATCCTTAACCGTGCTCCAGGGTACTCCAGTTGCCTTTGAGGCTGCATAATACGCTACTTGCCTCGTATCAAATTTGACGCGATAAATGGATATTTCCTGTAGTATCTAACGTAAGAAACCGAAATATATTGACTTTGCTAAGTAAATATGCAGGATGGCTGCAAAATTTGCAAATTAAAAAAATATTTTTCGCTTTTAAATCGGAACGGTGAAAACACTATCCGCCATCTTGAAAGCACCGTTGTAAACAAACATCTGTCAGTCGTGCGTGCGTAGGTTCTATTGTGACTCATACTTCTTTCGTGGCACGAACTCTACCTATGTTGAATGTCAAACCTTGTTTACAAACGTAGAGGACTTCAAACCATAGACAAAAATGGCGGACCGCGTTTTTGGCTGTTTAGCAAAGCAACGTTTTACAATAATGTTTTTGTTGCTTTTAGGTCCTCAAAAAATATACTAAAATATTTTTTGGTCTAGATAGATAGATAGATAGATAAAAAGTTTATTTGCCATACCAATAACACACACAACAATATATGAGACAAAGACAATACAACTACAATATGCTAACAATAAGAAAGCAAGACAATATGTAACAATTAGAACATCTTGTCATAATATACTACAACAAGACAAAAAAGGTAAAAAAGTTACAAAACAATATCGTTATAAAAAATAAAAATAAAACATCGTCATTCACAAAGGGCGTAAATCAAAAAGCCGCCATTCTCAAAACACCATACTTACATCTAAGAAATTATATATATATACTAACAACAACAATGAATGGAGTCACATCCAAGGTTGTGTGTGTCACGGCAGAGCAAATGGGCCACAACTCAGTGCCTGTATTTGCCCGAAAGCAAAACACTGATTTTCAGTTACTGCCCGTCGAGCGAGCGCGGACACTAATAAAAACAATAATATAATGACAAAATTAGATTCTAACACTCCTATTACAGTGCACTTGAACCAGAAGAGCTTCAGGATCAAAGGAAAGAAGAATAAAAAAAAAAAAAACTCATGCGTAAAACGAATAATGTGTATAACAAATAATTTAAAAATAATAATATTTTAATTCATTGCAATACCCACCCAACTTTGGATATACCGCTACCTGCGCGAATGATTTAGGGATATTCAATTTCTGTTTCTCTAGGAGATGTGATTTGTATAATTTTTTGAAATTGTATTTGGATTTCAGTACTCTCAATGGAGGAGGAATGTTGTTCCAACATTTCGTCGCATGGTAGCGGAAACTGCCAGTAAATCCCACAGTGCGATGATTGTGGATAGCCAGAGGAGGCCGAGCAGATCTAATATTGTAATTGAGTTTATAAAAGCTTGAAAATTTTAATTTAGAAAACAAATATTCTGGTGCTCTATACTTCATTACGTCAAACATTAAGCAAGCCATGTGAAAAACCCTCCTTGAGTCCATATTTAACAAGGACGCATCGTTGATGAAAGGTGAAACATGACTCCGTGGCGGTACGTTAAAGCAAAACCTACAACAAGCATTCTGTACTCGCTGTATAAGTCGTTGAGATTTAGCTAATAGGCGTGGGCCATAGACAAGGTCATATGCTGACTCTTCTCTTTTGTCATATGCTGACTCTTCTCTTTTGTGTGCTGAAAAATCCCAATGCTCCGATGTACCTGCGGGAGAGATTCTCACTTCTGCCTCCGCGTACCAGACCACAGAGAGCGTGTGATACTAGAACATTGCAAGTCCCAGTCTGCAACACTGAGTTCTACTTCAACGCGTTCTCTGTGCGCTCTGCTCGCCAGTGGAACTCTCTGCCGAAAGCGATCAGGGATTGTCCAACTGTGTCACAGTTCCGAAGCAAACTGAAAGAGCACTATATCTCTAACCTAAAATAATTTTATTGTATTCATTTAACTTTATAATAGTAGTCTGTGTAATATATTCGTATGTATGTTTATTATTGTATAGTTTAGTATTATATACTTTTGTGCTAACGTTAGATATATATTTCTGGCGTTCTTATATCTATGTAGGCATTTATGTAAGTTGTATGTATATTTGTAAGTAGTTTATTATTATTATTATTTTTATACCTACTTAAGAGTTGTAATCCACTTCATCTGCCCTACCCTACTCTCTTTTTTAACATTCCAAAATTTCTAGGCTGGCTGGAAGAAATTTCTTTAGAAATAAGTCCGCCTTTGCACATTGTTTTTATCACAAACCTGTTATTTAAGTCATATTATGTATTTTCTTTTGTGCAATAAAGTGGAGATCCCTAACATCACTTGGTGGATCAACCTTTGCCAATGGATTTATCAGTGCTATCTTATACTGACCAGGCACAGCGCTCGTAATTATAGATCTATTAATAATTTCCGTAATTGCTGTTAGCGAATGAGGCAATGATAGTAAAATCATATCTCTACTAATGCCATCGTTGCCTACGGCATTTGAAGTTATAGACATTATATGTTTGAATACTTCAGACTGTGTTACGGGCGACATGGAAAAAGTAGTTGAACCAAATCTATTGAATTCAAAAAATGTCATCAAGGAAAAAGGCACCTCATCGATGCCCGGAACCTTCAGAAAATAATCATTTATTTCATTGGGATCAGAGGAAGATTCTGGAAGAGTTCTATTCACAGCATCGTTCGTTAGTATTTTACTCTTTATATTACTCCAAAAAGTTTTACTGTTATTTGCATTTGCATTAATGTAGTGGTTAAAATAAGCTTTTTTTTCGTTTAGGATTGAGATTCTTACCAGATTCTTAAGGTCTTTGTAATACTGATTGTGCACGTCTGTTCGAGTTAGCCTAAATTTATCGTGTGCAGTATCGAGTTTGTCTAATGGAAGAGATATTTAGCATTCAAGACATACTTGAAAAAAGAGTCAACTAGTGGATTATATAGTAGAATGGTCCTCGGCAACCATTTTCACAGCATTTTGGATGTCTGAAAGCGCATATTGTCTTCGTTTTTTAGGTTCACTTGCCATCTGAAACAGAAAAATATTTAATTACAGGTAATATCGTGATAATTTTTTTTATGAGATATTGGAAAACAAATTATACCCAAAATATCTCAAAGATATATGCCCTAACGTGCCAAAATTCGTTAATAGGAGAACTGTGATCAACACAGGCACGTGCCGAGCGAGCGAAGCGAGCGTGCCGCGGCAGCGGCCGGCGAGTGCTAGGAAAATTCTATCCATTTCACTAGGAATACATTTTACCGCCTAATAGTTTATAGAACTGCTTAAAATAAAATTTATTACTAACCAATTACGATTTGTTAACTGTACGCGCCTAACCGCCCAGTTCAACTTTTCCACTGCTCAGTATTTATTGAACTGCCCGCTTAAATTATTTTATGACTCATTTATATTTAGTTTCCTGCTCAGTTTTTACTGCTAAACTAGTTTGCAAACATGCGTTTTTTTTATTTTTTTACCTACCATAAATCAAATATTGAACTGCCGCTTTAATTCTATGCCATATTATTTATTTCCATGTAAAAAAATTATCAACTCAAAATTATCTCAACTCCAAAAAACCCAACAACGTGCTTAAAATGTAACACATTTCTATCTAGTCACCCCGTAAATATGGCCCACTGTTGGGCAAAGGCCTTTTCTCTAACACATTTGATTTACAAAATATTTAGTACATTACAAGCCGAGGCACACAAACGTGAGTCCATCAATGCCTAGTTGTGGCCAAGGCTTGTATATGATTTTTCTCAAATAATGCGCGGAAATTAAAACTATGAACTCATTCTGTTAAATTCAAAAAACTTTCAAAATCAGACGAACAACGAATGAACAACAATAATTTTTGCCGCGTTAAAGTGTTCTTTTTTTTCAATTGGCTTGCTATCGCAAGCCAGTTCGAAATTTAAATAAAACATCTGATAAGTTACAGTCGAGTTCATAAATATATGAACACTTCCGCGGCTTCAAAAATATGTGTACAAATAAGGTTACAAAAATATCTAGCATGTTATGTAATCAAAAATATATCAACGTTTTACTGGTCATAAATATCAACACAAGGCTTCACAAATATATAAACAACTAAAAATTTATAAATATCTGCACAAAATATTGTCATATGTAAGTCAACAACTATAGTTACATAAATATCTATACATTCATTGGTCATTTTTATTAGGACAAGCTGACCTGCAAATATATCTACACAAAAGTCAGTCATATTTATGTGAACAACCTATAGTACGAACTCCATGATAATCTTTTAAAGAGGTTGTATATTTATGAGTTCTTGATGGTCACTTATTTATCTAAATGAAAAGACTTACGAAAGATAACTTCATGATGTCACTGTCATAATCATAACAACCGTCATCGTGCCTTGTAAGAATTGCATGTAAAGTTTGTGTATGGCATGCTTAAGTATGTGCTGCGAACAAAAATGTATAGAGACTCATTTTTGCCTTCTGCAAAAATTGTACAAATTGAATTTGTACAAGACAATTGTAGCATTCAGAATGCTTACTTAGTACAATTGTGAATATCCTAGATGGAAAATCGAGAGGAACTAAAATGAATTAAAATGCCGCCGAAAAGCCCCGATCTTAACCCCATAGAAAATCTATGGGGTTAGATGGTGTAAGATTGCGATACTACAACATTGCTCGTAGCCTGGGCTGCCTCAGTGAACTTAAACGATCACTAAGGCTAAGCAACATACGGCGCGTCAGTCCATGGATGGGTCACCATTTATGACTAACGCTAGTGGCATTTTTTCGAGCGGTTCCGTGCTTCGCAAGGCACGTTAAGCAGTTGGTGCCGGCTGTCGTCGATAGATGGCAGTCGTTATGCCAAGTCAGAGGTCTTAGGGCGGCTTGAAATCTTCTGACAGTAAGACCAGCCACTAGTCTTACAAGCCTCCACCAATGCGGACTCGGCCCCCGTGGTGGAGTATGGCGTATACCTTCCTCAGGAAAGAGACCCGTGCCCCTTGGTGGGGACACAATGGGTTGATGATGATACTTAATATTTGCTTATTTTTTTTTATTCATATACTATATCTACTGCATTACCTATAGGTAGTAATTCTGGGATAGCAGGATAAAAAATAGCAAACTCATAGTATGTAAGGAAGATATAAAAATATCAAAATGTACTGAAATGTACGTTTCAACCGTGATACAGGGTAAACGCACCCAAATGTTTGACTGACAAATGTTTGTATTAGACTAGACCAAGATGCCCATCCTCTATTGTAGGTAAGTATGTTCTTTTTGCGATTGAAAAACTACCGATGTAAAAATTGCAAAAAAGCGTAGTTGGAACTCACGCCAACACTAAGCAGAAGTTGCGTACAGATACCCCTAGGCCACTGCGTCATTTACTACTAGGTTCTAAAATAGTCAACGGAAAAAACAAAATAGCACTGTCTTTTGTTCTCGGTCTGTTTTCCCGTATTCTTCAAAAAATGAAAAATTTAGCGAGCGATGACGACGTCGCCATGTGGTGCATAAGAAGTTTGTATCGCATACAGATACAGAAAAACTATAAGAGACAGACATATGGACTGACAAGTCTGCACTGTTTTCGTGAATTGTCAAAACACATGTTCACATAAATATGGCTGACATTTGTGTAGATATATTTGCAGGTCAGCTTGTCCTAATAAAAATTACCAATTAATGTATAGATATTTATGTAACTATAGTTGTTGACATACATATGACAATATTTTGTGCAGATATTTATAAATTTTCAGTTGTTGATATATTTGTGAAGCCTTGTGTTGATATTTATGACCAGTAAAACGTTGATATATTTTTGATTGCATAACATGGTAGATATTTTTGTAACCTTATTTGCACACATATTTTTGAAGCCGCGGAAGTGTTCATATATTTATGAACTCGACTGTACCTCCTTGGTTGTCATTATTCGGAGTAAAAGATCGTTCCATTTTTAAATAACACGACAGATTAGATTTTAGATTAGAACTCTGATAGATATGAGTTTATTATGTAATTTATTTGGCCGCAAAACACGACAGTTAAGAATTTTCATAGAGGTTTTTCCGGCCGCTGCTCGCCTGTAATTGGCCAGTACAGCAATTTCGATTTATCTCGAAGAAGGTTGTCAAAATAATGCTCAAATTTCCAAGCATGTTTGAGAAAAATTTATTTCGCTCTCAGACAATTTCTTGCCATTCTGGCTCAAAACTCTGTGACCTGCGATAATATAAGTGAGATAGAGAAATATTACTCAGTCTTTCTTTATTGACATTTTTATCCCATAAACGTGCCCGCGGGCTGTCACGTGCTTTACCGTGATCATACTTGACCGGCTTTTTATTTGACAAAGCGATAAAATTGACAAACGTTCTGGTGCCATCTGCGCTCGCTAGGGATGTAGGAAGATTGCATCATTATGGAGAGTCCGTATAGAGGTAACTGGTCCTCTACATAACACTGATATTCTATAAGAGAAAGCGATAGTATGGGCTGGAGCACCATTCGACCTTCTGACAATCGCATCGAGTGATGAATGAATGAAATGAGATTCATTTTTTTGCAGCAATATACGAAGAAAAAAAAAACATTTTATGATTTTTTGCGCTTTTTCTGCTTTGTCGCGTTATTTGACAGATAATGCTTAAGACAGTATAAGATAAAGAAGACACTCTTCTATGTATATAGAGCAAAGATTTACTGAGTATGCTTGCCATGCTTACCATGTTTCTGATGTCACTGTTTCTGGTTCCTACGCACAGGGTATCCTAGTGTGTGACCAGAAGCAATGTATGTAGATACCTGTTTATAAATGTTTTTGGTTGCGTTTTTTATTGGTAAAGATAAGATAAGAATATTCTTTATTGTACCAGGAAAAACAAAAACAAAAACACACATCACAGAAACAATAAACACTTAAAAAACTAGAAACGCAAGACAAAACAAATAAATAAAACAAAACTATACTATAATAGCCTCTGGTGCGTCTAGGTTGCCACAGAAGGCAGCTGACTCCGCGTTGTGCTGAGGGTGTGAACCACAGATATCTCAATATAGGGAGACTAGCTTTCGCCCGCAACTGGTTCAAAATTTTGCAACCCCGTTCACTCCCTTAAGGGTTAAATTTAAATAGAAAAACGGCGAAACACGTGTTCAATCAATTGTGTTGTAGAGTATTTTTTTTAAGTTTCAAGAAAATTAGACAACATTCTTTATACCTACCTCCCATTTCAGCTTCCTAGGTCCAACGGATTGGGCTGGGCGTTGATGAGTGAATGAATCAGTCAGTCAGGACTTTGAATTTTATTTATATAGATAGATGGATGGGACAAATTGTCTAATCTGTATGAAGTTCGATTGTAGCAAGCTCAATTCATGCACACAAGCACCATTAAAAAACACAAGAAACTTGCACACATTTGTCCATTCGCTCTAAGTGGTTACACGTTCAAGGCAGGTGTGTGTGTATATACGGACGAAGCGCGTTCTATGCAGTAAGCACGCACACAACTGCAGTGTATGCCCGGTAGGCCTACAGCGCTATCATACGCTTGTCCTCCCTCTAGTATTTAATACTCTCAGGTGTGAACCCTCAGCGCTGATTTTCAGTCAGTGCCCACGGTAACACAAATACGGTCATATAACCGCATGCTGAGTAACCGCTCGTGAGTTTCGCTAGGTTTTGTCTCCCCTTTGTATTCCCACCTCTTTGCTCGCCGATCCGTATAATCCCTACGGATTTAGACTTCTTATTTCATGGCAATAAATTTTGAAGGTTCCCATAAAAAGACTCGCGGCTTTCGCAAAGGAGGGATTATTAGATCAATTTATACCCACATACCATTTTAAGCGGAACGACATTGTTATTTTTACTTTTTTTTCTAAACTTTTATTTTAGGTAATTGAGATTTGTTTTTGATATCCTTGAACGGTTTTTAATTATTTACTAGGGGCTGATTTTTCAATAGTCAGCTAACTTTTATCTGAGGAATAAAAATAGCGGTTTGACATAATTTTCATACATAAGCTGTCAAACCGCCATTTTTATTCCTCAGATAAAAATTATTTGCCCTTAGAGAAATGCGCAATCGAATATCCTTTGCATAACAAAACCCAAGTTAAATATCGACAATATTGATTTTATTGTATCGCATTTAAATTAGAAGTACCTGGATGACCAAGCTAAGCTCGGCATTTTTTTGATAAATCGTGTTTTTTTGGAAATTACACTCGGACTAAGGGGCAAGCCCCTGCACGCTTACACGCGCTGAGTTCCACGGAGAGTGAGATCCGAGTTTCACTCTCCGTGGCAGTCGGCCTAGGGCCTTGCTAGACACTTTTGATTGAGATTTGATGCATGGGAACATGTATGGTCTTGGCCTTCAAATTTGTCCTATCCGGCTTTTCATTGTTAATCTTACGCCGGAACACGGAACGGCTTGGCTTTCAGCCTTGGCCTGAACTGAGTTCTATCTCCGGCCTCACCATGGCGGGGTCCACAGTGCCCACATTGCGGAGCTCGGCCTTTGGCCCCGTAAGTTTGTGTCATCTGGATTTTGCATTGTTTCTTTTACGCTGGAACTCGCAACATCTTAGCCTTCGACCTGGTACTGGATGGAGCTCGGCCTTTGGCCTCACCTCACTGACGTTCTTCGTCCTCGTTTTGCCTTGTCAAAGTTTTTCATGCTCGCTTCGCGAGGCTCGGCCTTCGGCCTCGCAAGTTTGTCCCATCTGGATTTTGCATTGTTTCTTTTACGCTGAAACTCGCAACGTCTTAGACTTTGACCTGGTACTGGATGGAGCTCGGCCTTTGGCCTCGCCTCAGTGGAGTTCCTTATCCTCGTTTTTCCTTGTCAAATTTTCTCGTGCTCGCTTCGCGAGGCTCGGCCGTCGGCCTCGCAAGTTTGTCCCATCTGGATTTTGCATTGTTTATTTTACGCTCGAGCTCGCAACGTCTTAGCCTTCGACCTGGTACTGGATGGAGCTCGGTCTTTGGCCTCGCCTCGGTGGAGTTCTTCGTACTCGTTTTGCGTTGTCAAAGTTTTTCATGCTCGCTTCGCAAGGCTCGGCCGTCGGCCTCGCAAGTTTGTCCCATCTGGATTTTGCATTGTTTATTTTACGCAACTCGGAACGTCTTAGCCTTCGACCTGGTACTGGATGGAGCTCGGCCTTTGGCCTCGCCTCGCTGACGTTCTTCGTCCTCGTTTTGCCTTGTCAAAGTTTTTCATGCTCACTTCGCGAGGCTCGGCCTTCGGCCTCGCAAGTTTGTCCCATCTGGATTTTGCATTGTTTCTTTTACGCTGGAACTCGCAACTTCTTAGTCTTCGACTTGGTGCTGGATGGAGCTCGACCTTTGGCCTCGCCTCGGTGGGGTTCTTCGTCTTCGTTTTGCATTGTCAAAGTTTTTCATGCTCGCTTTGCAAGGCTCGGCCTTCGGCCTCGCAAGTTGTCCCATCTGGATTTTGCATTGTTTCTTTTACGCTGGAACTCGCAACTTCTTAGCCTTCAACCTGGTACTGGATGGAGCTCGGCCTTTGGCCTCGCCTCGGTGGAGTTCTTCGTACTCGTTTTGCGTTGTCAAAGTTTTTCATGCTCGCTTCGCAAGGCTCGGCCTTCGGCCTCGCAAGTTTGTCCCATCTGAATTTTGCATTGTTTCTTTTATGCTGGAACTCGGAACGTCTTAGCTTTTGACCTGGTACTGGATGGAGCTCGGCCTTTGGCCTCGCTTCGGTGGAGTTCTTCGTCCTCGTTTTGCCTTGTCAAAGTTTCAAGGGCTCCTTCAATAATTTATTTTATTCGTTGTTCCAAAACGGTTTATTTCAGGCTACGTTAGATTCGAATAGGTAAGATAAGCAAGTAGTGTATCTATAAAAAACGTAGATTCTCAGCGACATAGTAAGGGCTATTTTTAGTTCATATTTTCGTTAATAGATGGCGATACATGTTGTGGTAATGTAAATATCCAATAGATGGCGCTAGGTGTCAAGAAGTAGATAGTACAGTGCCACCATCTTATCTGTTCAGTTGATAGCGGCGCTAGTGGAGAACTTAGTAGTAACATTTAAGAAATTTACCTAGAAAAATGAGAATATTTAAACCGGTCTTTCAATTTTAATGAAAATATATCTATAAATCTTAGTAAGTGAATAAATAAAATAAAAATGCGGAACAGGATTTACAATTAATTAGTTAGTTACAATTTTGCCCACCTGAACATATAACTTGGGGGCGCTGTAGTTGCGCTGACAACCTTGTAAATTTCCGCGAAAACCAACCTTCGTATTCTAACAACGAGAATTCCAATGATCAGTTTTTATTGCCTAAAAGCACTGATAAAACAACGTCTTCGAAGAATTCTAGTTAGATCGATTAATTGCCCCTGAAACCCCCTGTGTACTAAATTTCATGAAAATCGTTGGAGCTGTTTCCGAGATAAATTCGAGCTTTGCACGCCCTAGCAATGACACAGCTTCAGGAAAATGATTGTTTTGCTTCGAAAAAAGGCCATAATAATTTGGATGTATGATTATCACACGATTAAAACGTATGATTTCTAACATTATCCATCCAACAGCGCCTTAAAAATAACAAATAAAATAAATATTCTTCTAAATATCAGAGTTTAATCTCTAATGAGCAATGCCCCGATTTTTTTTTATTTCTTTTAGAAAACATATTTGGATACTAATTAGGTGCGTTGATATTAGGGCTCCTAATAATAGTTATTCACATAAAAGAAAAAATTGAAAACAAAAAGAGAAACTTTTTGCTCAAGTCTCGAACCAGGGTCTTCTGTTTACAGTACCGTCGTATTTCCCACCTGGGCTACTACAACCTTACAGATTAATGCGAAATTTACGTTCTTATAGGGTAGCAGTTATTTCTTTGCCTTAATACGGTTAAAACGACGTTTTATAAAAATTAAACCTAGTTGGATTAATTAATTGCCACCGAAACCCTCTGCATACAAAATTTCATGAAAATCGTTGGAGCCGTTTCTGAGATTCTGATTATATATAAATATAGATACAAGAATTGCTCGTATAAAGAGATTAGATATTCATTTACATATCGCTCGTAGCCCCGGCTGCCTGAGTGATCTTAAACGATCACGAAGGTTAAGCAACATAGGGCGCGTTAAGCAGTTGGTGCCGGCTGCCGTCGATAGATGGCAGTCGTTAAGCCAAGTCAGAGGCCTTCTGACAGTAAGACCAGCCACTAGTCTTACAAGCCCCCACCAATCCAAACTTGGCCTCCGTGGTGGACTATAAAGTTATAAAAAACACAATAATCGCAGCTACGCGGATTTTTATGGCCAGATTCGGTGATACAAAAACTTCGATGTTCACATTGAAACTGTCAATACGACTATGGCCTATACCTTTCTCAGGGAAGAGACCAGCGCCCCTCGGTGGGGATATAATGGGTTGATGATGAAGATGATGGGGCTAACCAGCGACACCAATGAAAAAAAAAACTTCTTATCCTCCTCAGTCCGGACTTTGAATATAACAATGGTTTTCTATTGTTATTTCCAAGGTCAGGACTGACGAAGTTATACAGATTGTTATCAAATCAAATATCATTGGTTTAAAAGTATAACTCACTAAGTGTTTTTTTTTTCAAATGGAGATATTGCTATCATTTGTAAACGCTTGTAATTTGTAAGCAAATGGTAACAAAATCTCATTTCGAAAAAAAAATGTCACTTAGTGGGTTTTACTTTTGAGCCGACGATATTATTAATAAATTATTCCGGATACACTTACTTGACTTGAGTGTATCCGGAATAAAGTTAATAATGTGTAATGATTACGAAAGTTATTGATATATATTTAATTGATATATAAGATATATATTTTTATTCCTAGTGGGTTTTTTTCTGGTGTGTACAATAAACATTTGTAATCTAATCTTACCTTGCAAAGCGAAAAAATATGCACCATATCCAAACTTCTCCTTCAATAACATCCCTGAATAACTTTCATAATGTGTTTTGTAAAGCGTCTGATGGCAAAGTTTTTTGATTATTTGCTTGTGTTCCACGTTTTGGGGAACTGTTTTATTGTTTCCAGTATAAAGTTTTCCTCGATATCATTTGGTCCCTGGGCATCTAGGTATAAGAAAACCCTACTATAATACCCGCCAAATAACTTGAACAAATTACTTTGATTCTTTTCGTTGGAGCTCATTGACGGGGCACCCCAAATAAATTCCACACAACACAATCACACAATCAACCAGAAAAAGCTGTATTTCATCAGCGCCACACAGGACAAACAAAAAAGTCTATTTCACAGAAGGTTTTTGCAAAAAAATGCCTGTACAATCTCTCAATTAACCGTGATTAAGACTAGATAATAAATAACTTAACATAACATTTACATAAAATAATGCCGAATACGCCCGTTTTTGGCGTCAAAACTATTTTATAATATTATGTCTGAGTAACAGGTAAACGTGTTTGTAAACACTTTTTTTTGCCAATCAGCATAAACACCATGCAAAAACCATAGTCTCTCTCTCTGAGAGAAAGGCGTATGCCCTGCACTCGGATTTACATAAATCATAAGTCATAAAATCTCTATTCATAGTAATAGTGTAACATGACTTACATTATCTTAAATTTTGTAAGACGTAAACCTTGTATAATACAATACATAGACTGCTTTTTGCCTTAGGTCTTAAAAATCACTGTTAACTTGATTGAAATTCACGGCCAAGGCGAAGAAGTAGGACCCTTTGTTGACTGTACCAATTAGACTCCGATAAATAATATCTCTCGCTGAGAAGGGCAAGTAAATAAATTACACTAGAAAAGCATAAACTTGCTCTGTACGAATTGTGCTCGGAGGGTATATTGAATCAGTGAATTTACTAAGAGAAAACATCACAAAATAAACACGTCGTAATAATCATACCCTGCACCGAATGAGAGTTCCTTGAATGTAAATAAAAAATAAAATAATGGTTTATTGACAAACGAATTTGTTACATGCATATTGATTCATCATCAACCCATTACGTCCCCACCAAGGGGCACGGGTCTCTTCCCTGAGGAAGGTAGGTAGGCCATAATCCACCATGGGGGCCAAGTCCGGATTGGTGGAGGCTTGTAAGACTAGTGGCTGGTCTTACTGTCAGAAGTTTTCAAGCCGCCCTAAGGCCTCTGACTTGGCTTCACGACTGCCATCTATCAACGGCAGCCGGCACCAACTGCTTAGCGTGCCTTGCGAAGCACGGAACCGCTCGGAAAAAGGCCACTAGCGTTAGTCATTGACGGTGACCCATCCATGGACTGAAAGCGCCGTATGTTGCTTAACCTTAGTGATCGTTTAAGATCACTCAGGCAGCCCAGGCTACGAGCGATTCGTATTGCATATAGCATATTGATTAATAATTATAAATTTTAAGTTCCGCAAAATGGACACCAACGTCGCGGCAGACCAAGGCGAAGATGCCGGGACGACCTAAATGCATTCTTACAGGGATGGTGCCAGGTGGCTGGAGACAATGACTGATGGAGGATAGGACGGGAGGCCTTTGCCAGCAGTGGGACACAAAAGAGGCTATGTAATTTTAGATTCATCATCATCATTCAGCCACAAGAAGTCCACTGCTGGACATAGGGCTCCTCCATGGATTTCCAAAAAGACCAGTCGGAAACGGCTTGCATCCAGCGTCTTCCCGCCACTTGGATGAGATCGTCTGTCCATCTTGTGGCTGGTCGTCCTACGCAGCGTCCTATTTTAGATTAAATTAAAATTAACAATAATACTTTGATAACATTATGTAGTGGTGGCAGAGTCCCCACACTAGGCTGAGTCTGTATGATATGGACATACTTACATTGGCTTTGAAATGCTCGTTTTTTATTTAAGGTTGGCCCGGACAGAAAAAAGTGGGGCGTGCCTTGTGGGGCGTGCCTTGTGGGCGATCTACGTCTAGCAGAAGACAAGTAGGTACGAGCTGATTGATTGATTGAGAGTTTTTCGGTTAAAAAGGGTGGCAGATAGAATGGTTTTTGTTTAAGTGAAGCGATGAACAAATGTTAACTAATGAATTGGATTGATATTTTTTTCTGTACACTAAAGTGCATCCCCATGCAATGGTAGGAGGAGACCAGGGACTGAAACTTCCCACGATCCTGACAGATCACTTATGTTTCATCGATATTCGTTAGTCGTTGTATGCACGCACGCTGGTTCCAGATACTCTGAATTATAATAATTATAAATACCATCCGGTGATGATTACAGTGAGGAGTTGCAGCAGGTAGTGGAAATGAAAGCAAGGCTTTGGAACAATCACAAAAAAATTTATTGTAAAATGACTCGACTTCTGTGATACTCGTATTAGCCCCAATAGGGAATGGATGAAAATATCAGAAGTGCTTGATATTTTTTTTGGTGATAGGAATAACCTTCTTTAACGCGAGAAAAAAGTTTCAATTTTTTTGGCCTCGCAGTTAATTTTTAAATAATCTCAATATTTTTCCTTTCGTCGTTCTGGGCTCAGTACGGCATATCAGACAATTGCTTGGTCCGCTACGTATAAAAAAAAAAGAAATCTGTGATGGCAATGACATTGACAGCTTTTCAAGGTGGATTTTTTTTTCATAAGTAGCGGACCAAGGAATATGTCTGTTATGCCGTACTGAGCCCAGAACGGCGAATGGAAAAATATTAAGTACATATATTTAAAAATTAACTACGAGGCCAAAAAAATTGAAACTTTTTTCTCGCGTTAAGGAAGGTTATTCCTATCACCAAAAACAATATCAAGCACTTCTGATATTTTCATCCATTCCCTATTGAATCCGAATGAAATAAGCCGCAAAGCCGTTTTCGCTTGTGTGAGTGCATGTTGAAGTGACACGCAAACATCAAGTGAATTAACACCATCAAAGATAAATTATACGTAAACTAAAATTCGTTCGTAAAAATCGCTCATAGCCCTGGCCGCCTGGGTGTTAAACGATCTTCGCAAGGCACGCTAAGCAGTTGGTGCCGGCTGCCGTAGATATATGCCATTCGTTAAGCCAAGTCAGAGGACTTAGGGCGGCTTGACAACTTCTGACAGTAACTTTTACAAGCCTCCCAATCTTTACAAAAAGAAATTAACAAATTATTTGTCTAAAGAACTTTGTACTGTTACAGGCTGTAATTGAGCATAATGTAGGCTTATTTTATTGTTTCTCAATGTTTTATTTTCATATTATTGTTTTGGTAAACACCTTTTGGGTCTTGCATGAGCTCGAGGTGTAGTTGCCATGACAACATAATTGGGCCTTGGAGTGAGGTAAGAATATTCAACACTCGATATTTTATTGCGAATTCTATGTACGAGGTAAATATTGACTTCATAGGGTGTAACGCAATAGAATATATCAGAAAAAGGAGGATTCTACTCAGTGATAGGAAAATACATACCTACATAAATACTGATACGAACATACACACACTTACGCCAGTATCCGGGGGAGAGTTAGGTTAGGTGGAATGATTGAATTAATTAATGATTAAATGACATGTATGCATGCATTAAATCGCTTGCAGCCCCCGCCTGAGTGATCTTACACGATCACGAAGGTTAAGCAACATATTGCGCGCTCAGTCCATGGATGGGTGACCGTTCTATGACTAACGCAAGTGGCATTTTTCCGAACGGTTCCGTGCTTTGCAAGGCACGTAAGCACTTGGTGCCGGCTGCCGTCGATAGATGACAGTCGTTAAGACAAGTCAGTAAAAACTTCTGACAGTAAGACCAGCCACTAGTCTTACAAACCTCCACCAATCCGGTCTTGGCCCCCGTGGTGGAGTATGGCCTAAAGCTTCCATAGGGAAGAGAACCGTGCCCCTCGGTGGAGACATAATGGGTTGATGATGACAGATAATTTCGTTAATTCAAACACTAAACAATAAAATGCAACTTTACAATGTGAGATCAACTGACAAATTAAAACTCCACGTATTAATTATTTTCGCATAGAAGTCTGCGGAAGCTTCTTGAATTTAATGAATAATTTGTTCTATGCAAATTATTTAGGTGAGTTGCAATTAATGCAACATGCAAAACACACTTAATTTATTATGCTCAAAGGAAAAACTAGCTGCAGGATGGACTTTTTAACTCTAATGTATGCAGCCTTTATGCGTCCCACTATAGGACATAGGCCTTCTCTCAGAGAGACACTTAGGTATTGAGTTAGCTAGTTATATTGCTACTATAACTTCACAAATGTACATAACTTACAAAATATAGGTACATGCCCGCACTGGGAATCAAACTACCCACTAGGTTACCACCACATTCACTTTATTCCGGATACACTTACTTGACTTTTTGTCGGTAGAGTCCGACCAGGTTTCGCTCTGATTCGCAGAGCTTACTCATGGTGAGCAGAGACGGAGCTCGCTATTTGCTATAGCCTGTGGCGGATTTGCAGTCTTGGCCGCCCTAGGCCCCAGGCCATGTGCCGCCCCTTTCTCAGCACAGCACGCAGCACCTATCAGATAGACTAAATACATAATGAATTTACGCTAGACTAGGTACATAAGATTCATGTGACCGAAATCCTTGTCACACCAAAGGTATAAAAATTGAATTAGGTACCTACTCATTAGAGCAAAGTATAAAAAAATACCTACATAGCACACACAATTTTTACTTTGAAGTAAAATGGTGTTATTTAGTTTTTATGTAGGTACTAGCAACACTGAGATATTGACAGCCTTTGGCTTGAGTTTGATATGTCAACGTGACAGTTTTTTTGCATTGAATTAAATAGCAGACTTGAAAGAGACCTCTAGAAACTCTACAGTAACGTAACTGAATACATGCCCGTTCGTTCGGTGGACAGTACTGTTAGTACTTCAGTAACGTCCGCATATAAAACTTTTAGAGCGGACAGTTTACATTGTTAGCAAGTTTAATAGGCGCTCCATCCGTACGTAAAGTGTGTAAATACACTGTATTTTATTGGTCATAAACGTACCTCTATATCACGACTTGAGGACTGAATAGTCCTTCTTCTGATATGCCATTAATAGATGGGAGCATATCAAGATAGCAAACTTTAATCTCATCTATGTCTTTAAGATTGAAAGAAAAAAAAAACAAATCAAGGCTTCTTAGGCCTGCTTTCACCACCGATTAATATCCATTTAACCCCGAGTTAAACAGAATTTTGACAGTTTCGCCGTACTTTAATGTATGTGCCTGTATGTAAATGTTTATGTTTATGTTTATTTTTATCTGTCAAAATTCTGTTTAACTCGGGGTTAGATGGATTTTAGTCAATGGTGCAAGCGGGCTTTAGAAACATCGGCTAGTTGCGTATCGGAATCGCGCAAGAAGGGTTCCGTAACATTATCTATTCGACATTTGAAGTATCAAAAATTTAGTATTACCGGCCCCTGGAATTTTATGAGGTTTCTGGTATTGTGGAAACCTTTTTTACACGGAGACACAATTTTTCTTTGCTCACCCGAGATACGCTGCCAAAGTACCAAATAAAACATCAATAAAATATGCCTAGAATTTGTAAACACAAAATGAGATGTAGAGACAGGAAAAAGAAAAATGCTATGCTGGGCATGCCTGTGTCTTGATATGAATTTTTTTCGTAAGGCTATAACGTATATTATATCTTTCTTCGGAGCGTAAGTCGAAATTCAGAAGGCGAAGATGGTATTCTTTGTACAGTTTTCCCTTCGAGTCTTGTTCGCTTTCGTGACATGTTTCTATTATTTTCACCCTTTTAGTGATCTAAGGTCCATGATTTTATGATTCGTCTGTGATTTTTTAGCAGACTTAAAAAAGGAGGTTGATTGAAAGATGATTTTAATTTCACATGTTTTTTTTAGACTTCCGTATCTTAAAAAAATGGACCCCAACCGTCCGGCGGCGTCCCGTCCGGCGTCAGTCCGTTGGTCTGGCTTTCTGTCAAGGACCCTTTTCTCGGGAACGCATAGAAGTAGCTATCGAGTTGAAATAAAAATTAACCTCTTCAGTCCTGACCTTGAAAATAACAATAGTTTACTATTGTTATTTTGTCGATACGGGAGTCAGGAGGTTAAATGCTCAAGACTACCTCAGAGCCTCAGATGCCTCAAAGCTGTGAAAAAATTAAACTTCTTAATTGACGTAAAAAATACGGTCGTTTAGGTATGCCGCAAAAAAAGACGTTTCACGTGAAAAGCATGAAGATACGTAAGAAGATAATAAGTAAAATATTTTGTGTAATTTTCATAGAAAGCACATATCGGATGTACTTCGACCAAACAGTAGATGTATTCATCATCAGTCTACTGCTGGGTATAACTAGGCTTTTTACCCCAAATGCCAATTCACGTGGTCTTTCGCCGGACCTTCCGCCGACTCACCGACCTCGTCTGACCATCAGGCCCTGTTTTCGGAATAGATTTATTAGTGAAAGGTAAAATAAAAAGTGTCGGAAATCGGCGTGAGTGCATGCCGGTTTATATGATAAATTATGAATGTTGGTAAAGAGATAGCACGTTACTGCAGCGCCTAGCAAAAGAGGCATTGATAGACGACCATGTAAATGTGGGCTGAGGCTTACATGCGTAAGTCCATTAATGTCTACTGGTGGCCAAGGCTTGTATAGAAAGCCATCATAATCATCATCGCCAGCCTATGCTTGTCCACTGCTGGACTAGGCCTCTCCCATTGCATGCCACTGAGCACGGTCCTCGGATATTCTCATCCAGCTCTTGCCAGCCGCCTTGTGACGATCATCGCTCCACCGAGTCTGAGGACGTCGTACACTACGTTTACCGATAGTAAGTACTATTTTTAAATAATGTGCGGAAATTAAAAGTAATTCCGCAGTGTTCTTTTGTTTTTTTTTCGTCGGACAGCTTTCATTTAGATCGAAATTTAAATAAAACGTTTAGGCAGTTACCTCCTTGGTTGCCATAATTCGGAGTAAAAGATCGTTTGATTTTTAAATTACACGATTTTGCTGTTGAATTTTTTTGGCCGCCAAAACTTGATACAATTATATCGATTTTCATATCACTTTTGCTGGCCGCTGCTCACATGTCTCTGGCCAGTACAGCAATTTTTTTTATCTCGAAGAAGGTTGTCAAAATAATGCTCA
This sequence comes from Yponomeuta plumbellus, assembly GCA_947310845.1. Classification (NCBI taxonomy): domain Eukaryota; kingdom Metazoa; phylum Arthropoda; class Insecta; order Lepidoptera; family Yponomeutidae; genus Yponomeuta; species Yponomeuta plumbellus. The sequence continues at coordinate 5,236,308 of OX371203.1, forward strand.
AATTTTGAAGCATGTTTGAGAAAAGGAGGTTTTTCATCTGGAGCTATTGCACATGTACAGTTAAGGTAAGCAAAAACAGACCTTTTAGTAATGGAAGATTAACCACATTACGATATGGCCGTTAACTCCAGTTTTTACTACGCCCGTTGGGACAAATGGACTGTTAACGGAATTAGCTGCTGGTTAACCCGTTCGCACCTCATTGCATCAGTGCTACTTAGACCTAGGTTTACCGTAACGAAGATTAAGGCAAAGAACAATGGGTAATTTAGTGTGGAACCCGTACCTACTCTTAGACAAAGATATATAATTTTTATTTACTACTAGCTGACCCGGTAAACGTTGCTTTGCCAAATAGGGGTATGAAAAATAGATAACAACCTATTCTCAGACCTACCGAACATACATATGAAATTTCATCAAAATCGGTCGATCCGTTTCGGAGGAGTATGCACACTATCACGTTGACACGAGAATTTTATATATTAGAAGAAAGATTATTGACATAAACATCGGTAATTTTTTTTAAAGTACCCTTACTTAGTTCACGATTACAACATGCACTTAGCCACTTTTTATCACGGCTTAACTAAGTTAACAGTTGGTGCAGGCGCCCCCAGAATGCACTAATGACCGTGGAAGGAATAAAACTCATTTTATTCGCCGCTCCCTCGTAAAATGGAGTTTAATCCACTCTCAAACCTATTAGATACCGTCATCTGAGGCAGCGATGCCATTTTATAGTTTTATTGACCACGTCAAGCGTTAAACGAGGCTTTGTGGGGTGAAAGCTGTTAAAACCGTACTTTGCTTTCAATTCTATCTCGTGTGCACAATTTTTTTGTCTAGCCTATAGACTTTACACGGCAGGGTCCAGGTCTTCTCTCAGAAAGTATGGTTTTAAATAAAGTCTGTTCGCTATCATAGTGTCACTTTGATATTTACCGCCTCGGCACATGGCGGCTTTTGACAAAAGAAATTAAAGGAAGCCGACGCGGCGCAAACACGCCAGTGATTTTGGCTCGCAGCTCGTCTCATTATATTATTATGTAGATCACGCAATGAAAGAATTAAATCAATCGCTATTTCAGAATGGATTTATAACGAAACGATCCTGCATCACTGAGGTAGGTACCTATTCTAAATTCCGGTGGATATGAATATTCTGAGGACACTTCGAGTGATCAAGAGTAGTGTTTTATTTTGGGCTTCATTAGGTATATTGTGTACCATTTATTTTATTTTATTTAAAGTGTTTTGGCCGTCTAAGTTGTATTATTGAAATAAATGGTTTTTTTTACTAAAACCAAGATTGCATTCGTGTGTACCGACACTATCTAAGCGAACGGACTTTACCACGCATGCCCACCACGGATCGGCAATTACAAACGTTGAGGTATATAAGGTCCTAACAAATCAAGCGTAAATAAGGACCGATAGAGTAAAAGATAAATAAAAATTTTAGAATATTCAATACATCAATTAAACAATTATTATTAGAAATAATACTCCGAATAAAAAATCGATCATCCGTACTAAATAAACACCCTTTAAAAATGTACACACACACATACGCACACCGCCGCACTACGTACACATGTCATAAATGTCACATGTCAAAAATTTGCATTGTTTACCGTCAGATACTTCAATCGTGTGTGTGGGTGTGTGCATGAAAACAGGATGATATAAAATGAATTTGTTTGAAGTTTTAATTTTTGTTGTAGAAATAAATAAAGCAAATCCTTTAATGATCTTATATTTTTTTTGCTCAAAGGTATTATTACACTATATATGACTACCCCTTAAAATATTTGCGCTTGATTTGTTAAGACCTTATATAAGATAAGATAAGAATATTCTTTATTGCACACAAGAAACAAGAGATAGGAATAAAAGTTAAACCTTTATATACAGATAAAGACATTTATTTCATAACGACCTTCAAAGTACACACTTATTATAACAGCTTTATAACATAGGTACTTACTTAAAATATTCAGCTTATTTATATAAGGTGTATTTAAAAGACACGTCGAAAGCCAAACTAGGTAAAACCTGTTCTATGGCCTTCGACGCCACCCTTTGGAGGCCAAGTCTGTTTACTTTACTATAAGAGAGGTTAAACACATCAACATTTTATCTATTAACCCAAAAGAAATTAAGTTTAGTAAGAATAATATATATTATAAATATATATATCTATAAAAATAGATATTTTCATTCCAACCATTAAGTTCCAAACAACCAAAAATTAAAAATACAGCCATTTGCTTGCTTCTGGCCCCACAATAGGACACCCGATGTAGAGGGAACCAGAAACAGCGACATCACAAGCAAGTAAACATCCAAGACCTAGGGTTGTTTTTTGTCCCAGCCGGGATTCGAACCCGGGACCTCTCGCATAGGCAGATGCGCTAACCGCTGCGCCACAGAGGCTGACGAAAGTCTCAGTTACTATTACAATACCTCAAATACTCCCTAGTATTTCTTCTTTGTGTTTGTGTTTCTTCATAGTGTTTTTTTTTACTTATTGGTATTGCTATATACTACAACTTCACAAATGTACGCAACTTAAAAATCAAAGTCTTTGGTTCCTATCGTTATTCGACTCCACAACCTTCTGAATGGGAAGCCGGCGATCTACCGCTTTGCTACCGCCGCTCTTCTGTTACTACTCAGTACTATTACTGCTATTAATAAACCACGGCGCATAATGGCACGTCTGCTAGCATCACACGTGTCAGCGTATCACATTATCGGCCCTGGAACTCACTCCGCCGAGCGGTAAGCTTCCGACGGGTCCATTATTACTGCCCGTCATGTAGAGAAGGGTGTTAGAGACCGATAGAACGAATGCGCAAGACATTAAATAACAATGCTAATCACAAACAATGTAATAAAAATTTACATCAATTCTATTACGGATATTTCAAAGCACCCGCACTGCAAAAGATAGAATATGAACGGTTACTTGTCTTAGGCCGATTTTTGAGTTGAGAATTATAAGTAAGTAAATACTTAAATGTAGTGCTGTCTCGTCAAATTTCTCAGAAAAGAGCGTGACAGAACGTTATTAAAGTGTTTACTTAGAGCAAATTCTCAATTTAGAAATCGGCCCTTACTTGATGACTTTTGATCGGAGGAGCTCCGTCTCTGCTCACCATTATAAGCTCTGCGAATCAAAGCGAAACCTGTTCGGACTCCTTCGACAAAGAGTCAAGTAAGTGTATCCTGAATAAGGTGTATACTAGGTTGTATAATGCCTAGTGCTTAGTAAAGTTTTGTTTTGATCTATGCTTGTTAGGTATGTGGTCGAAATCTATTCGTCCCAATCTGTAATTTACCATTAACTAATCAGATTCCCACAATCTATTATGAAAATTCGAGGTAAGTACATTGCGTAGCAGAGACTACGTGTTAATCTGCGTATTTAATCAACTTTGCAATGTACATTGAATTGTCCCAGTAAAGAAGTAATTATAGTTCTATGAAACTGGCCACTTATCTTAAACGATTGATAATTATTTCATTTCATTTATTGCAAAACCATGCACAGTTCTTTCTAAACTAGTAACATGGATCCTGTAAGAGTGTAGCAAATTTGAATTACATAAGTAGAGCATGCATGCAAGTATATACAGAGCATAGATTTGGACAAGATTATTAATCCCCTATTAAATTAATTGTGATAAAAGATTTACATGTCTAGTTTTTTTAATTGCTACAATTATTACATTTGTGTATTAAATTTAAGAATGTCACTTAGCTCTTATTAATTATGGAAACAACCAGGATACATTTTTGATAATTATATCATCATCAACCCATTAAGTCCCCACCGAGGGGCACGGGTCTCTTCGCTGAGGAACGTATAGGCCATACTCCACCACGGGGGCCAAGTCCGGATTGGTAATATAATTATATATCTGCAGTCATTTTATCGAAAATGGCCGCAACTATGATGACATCATAGGTCAGTAAATATGGCGTCTGTCATTGATGTCGATCTTAAGTACATTCATTGGTTTTGTTTACTGACCAGTGACGTCATGATTCCTGTGCGTGCTTGAGATTGCTCAAGATAGCGTTTTAGCGGCTTATTTTAAAACTGAGTACTAAATTTTTATTTTTTAGAAGAAATACCCGAAAGAATTTAAAATTACAACTGTCTGAGCACTCAATGAACAGTGAACACCTACAAAAAATCGTAGATGGTTTTCAGAAATCTGTCAAATAGCCAATTCCATACGGTGGAGAACACTACACAATGTCATTGTAATCGGTTTCACTCGTTCTTATTCGCTCGGTTGGCCTGACCTCGGCCACATATGACAGTTTTCACGGAACGAGCTAGAATAGCTTTTGTTTTAGATCTAGCACGTTGTAGCGCTAGATCCGTCGATAGTTTTCGCAAAGTAAGATAGAGGTACCTTGTCGTCATTGCGTTGATGCTGTTTTCATCATAAAGTTATTATTATTATACAAAGGATGACCGGCAAAAATGTATGGAGACTGGTCCAAGAACCAATAACGACGTGACGTATGTCATCAGAAAGGTGTTTTAATATATAACAATAGTTACTATAGAAGCTTACTTCAAATCACTGTGTGAAAAAAGTTATAGCGATATAAAAATATTTTTTTCATAGACGATTTTTAAGAAATAAAAAGTTATTATTTCGTATTCTATGACATTATAGTGCAAGTTAAAATATGTTTATGAGTATTGCTGGGGGTGCAGAGTACAGTCATCATCATCATCATCATCATCACCATCATCGGCCTTTGCTTGTCCACTACTGGACATAGGCCTCTTCCACTGCACGCCACTGAGCACAGTCCTCGGCTATTCTCATCCAGTTCTTGCCAGCCGCCTTGCGAGGGTCATCGCTCCACCAAGTCTGAGGACACTACGTTTACCCTCTTACACTAAGTTTACCGATCCGCGGTCTCCACTCAAGAATTCCTCTACCCTTCTTATCTTGCAGAATGCAGGGTGACGGTCGATCTCTATCAGAATGTGAAATAAAAAAAGATTTGATAAAATATAGTATTTTTATTTTACACATTGTCGTCTATAGTGACATCTATAAAATTGCCTTCAGGTGCCCTGAAGGGCTGATGACGGCTAAAACCTACATAAGTACCGCACTATCGATGGTACATATTATTATGTGTGCACCAGTGCCGACTGTGCGTTCGTCGCCCAGATAAACAACTGCAATAATATTAATCTATTTTATCTTTGAATCTTTCTCGATCTAGCCCGTTGACTAAATTATAACTGTAATAAGTTCTTTCTCTTATATGTCTCTACATGCATGATTTAAGCCAGGCGTTTCTTGGAGTATCAACTGCGACACTACTAAGTTAGTACGACAGGTCAAAAAATGCATATTTTCATCGCTTATAGCACCTGCTACTTCGAAGTATAACATAACATAACATTTACATACAGGCACATACATTACTTCTGGCCCCACACTAGGATACCCTGTGTCGTGGGAACCAGAACTTTCTTTTTTTTGTCCCCAGCCGGGATTCGAACCCGGGACCTCTCACATGGCAGTAAGATGCGCTAACCGCTGCACCACAGAGGTCGTCAAAAATCGTATAATACTTTAATATTAACGACAGCCCTTAGCAACATGTCACAAATGTCTGTGAAGAAAGCACTAGTGAAATCATCTAACACGTCACAAAAATCACGTAAACATTGTCAATTTGTGATATTGCAGTAAATAAACTTTTATTTCTTTCGGTATGCGCCAGCGACTTTGGCTTTGGCAATTGTTAAAAATATAACCATTTGCCGAATGATCAACCGCAGCAGGTTGTTGTGTATTTTGCTCTTGCTGAACTGGTACTGCTATAGCATTTCAAGTTCTTCGCCAGTAACGATGAGGTAAAAACCGCGTATCATCAAATGCGACCTGAAAAATCAACAAAGATAATAATGTTTCTTCCGATAGGCAAACTTTTGCCCCTACGAGAGTTGCGTCCTTGGCGAGACATGTGTTTCTTGTACGTAAATGCAAACGCAGGTTCATTTTCAGGGATGTTCTCTCTTAAAAGCTCTCTCAACGCGAACGAACGAAGTCCGCTTTGGCACATAAAGCAGTTATTTTGCAGTTTTCTATGTTAACCAAATCATAACAGATTATAATTATCGAGTCTAATATAAATACCGTTTTCAATAGGTAGTAAGTAACGATACTTCGATGACAAGTCAAGGCACGTTAAGCAGTTGGTGCCGGCTGCAGTCGATAGATGGCAGTCGTTAAGCCAACTCAGAGGCCTTAATAAGGCGGCTTGAAAACTTCTGACAGTTAGACCAGCCACTAGTCCTACAAGCCTCCACCAATCCGGACTTGGCCCCCGTGGTGGAGTATGTATGCCCTATACCTTCCTCAGGGAAGAGACCCGTGCCCCTCGGTGGGGACATAATGGGTTGATTGTGAAATTACGAGTGAAATTTTTGATAAAACTAATGTCGCAACATTAATTTCATGCCACTAATTTCGTAATGTAAATTCGGCTTAAGGATCTGGTGAATGGCAATTTTTGCCATGGGATAATCACTTACGATTACAATCCCCCACTCGCGTTCGAAGAAACCGTCATTGTGTAACAGCTCCTTTAATACAGGATTTGGCAAAAACAAAATATGACAGTTGTTCTAACTATAGATTAAGAGCCATCGCAAACAGAGCGACCTGTCGCCGCGTCTGACGAGGCAACTAGACGCGGCGACAGGTCGCTCTGTTGTCGTCCTGTTTGCGATGGCTCTTAGCTTGTCGTCGCGACTCTACGATACTGACGCCAAGTGTGCGTCGAGCTTCGAACAAAATAAAAAACAATTCGGTTTCACTAAGGGTCGTTCAATGACAGACGCAGGTGTGGCGTTGATGAATCACATCTTTGATGCGTGGGAGGAGGCGCAGGATGCCATCGGGGTTTTCTGTGACCTATCCAAAGCTTTTGATTGCGTAGACCACAAAACCCTCCTTCGTAAGATGATCAGATACGGTCTCAGTAATAAATCTTTAGTACTTCTTAGATCGTATTTAGCTAATAGAGTGCAGAAAGTTGATATTAATGGAGTTAAGTCACCCGGATCCGATGTTAAAATAGGAGTTCCTCAGGGTTCAATTTTAGGGCCGTTCCTTTTCTTAGTGTATGTTAATGATCTGCCGTACCTAGTTGAGAAATTGTCACAAATAGTATTGTTTGCGGATGACACTTCTCTAATTTTTAAAATCAAGAGAGCTCAATCTAATTTAGACGATGTAAACAATGCTCTTTCTAAAATTCTGAACTGGTTTAACGTAAACAATCTTATGTTAAATGCCAAAAAAACAAAATGTATTAAGTTTTCATTGCCCAATGTCAAAAAAGTGGACACAAGTTTAACAATAGCTGGTGACAGACTAGACTTAGTTGAGACAACGGTGTTTTTAGGCATTACAATAGACTCAAAACTACAATGGGATCAACACATAGAAAAGTTAGCGGGTAGGTTGAGTTCAGCTGCATTTGCAGTTAGAAAAATTATACAATTAACAGATGTAGAAACTGCGAGGCTAGTTTATTTCAGTTATTTCCACAGCATTATGTCATATGGTCTGCTACTATGGGGGCGGGCGGCAAATATAGAAACAATTTTTATTCTCCAAAAAAGGGCTATTAGAGGTATTTACAATTTACCTGCCAGACACTCACTACGTGAGTTTTTTAAGGAAATAGGAATTCTTACGCTAGCTTCCCAATATATATTCGATAACATAATGTATGTACGTAAAAACATAAATACATTTAAGCTAAACAGGGATATACATAACGTTAACACCAGAAATCGAAACAAAATTGCCTCATCTAGATTCAGATTAGCCAAGGTAAATACATCATTTGTAGGATATAGTGTACGTTTTTATAACAAAATTCCTGAAAGTATTCTATCCCTGCCAGGAAATAAATTTAAATTTGTTATTAAAACTGCGCTGTGTAAAAAGGCATACTACAGAATAGATGACTTTATAGATGATAAAAACCCTTGGCAGTAAACCAATTCCACAACGAGCTAGTTATTGGTATTCTAATAATATATAGGGTTTAATAAATTTCATACATATGTACAGACGCTGTGATTGCATATCAAAACTATGCTATTATTATAGATAACTGACAAGAACTTTATCACACAAGTTTGCCAAAGGCCATGCGAATGGTGGCGCGGTGGCCGGGTCGCCTATCTCCCTCTAATATGGTTGAGACTGGTGATGGCTGACCTCTGCGTTACGCTCGTGAACGGGTGCCGTCCGTGTGTCTGGCCGCAGCATTGGTGTTTTATTACCTTTTAAGAATATTAAATGATGTTTGACTTTGCAAGTATTTATTGCACTCATGGATCTTGAGATTCTTGGTATACGAACACTCATACCTAATTTGTATTAGCTTTAAGTTGATTGAGAAAAGATGGTCAGAGTGGAGTTTTTTTTCGCTGCCTTTTTCTCCACTACAGACGGCCCTAAGGCAGCGGCTAACATTATACATAACTGTATGTACATTGACATTCAACAAGCAGAATGTAAATTCTTTACGTTGAAATAAAAAATTTTGTATTTGTATTTGTATTTGTAATAACATGAAAATTGTCGGCCGTAGCCTATCGTCGCGTCTAGTCGCCGAGCTGTCGCTGTCGCGTGTCGCTAGTGTGGGCCTAGGCTTATAGTGTACGTCGCGGGCCACACAGAAAGTACGCTTCTGTGTGACCAACGCCTACGAGAAACCGAGACTATGGGTCTGTTTCATAATCTGCGGATAAAGTTCCGGATAAGCTATCCGCAAACAGGGCTGCCGTTTGTTCTAAATTTGAAGCCACAAACGAACACACGCAATATAGGAAAATTTATTTAAATTTAGAACAAACGGCAGCCCTGGTTGCAGATAGCTTATCTGGAACTTTATTTGAACATTGTGATACAGTGCCTAAATGTAACGTAATCCTCAATGACAAATTTAATCAAGCAAGCAGAATCGCTCGTAGCCGGGGCTGCCTGAGTGATCTTGAACGATCACTAAGGTTAAGCAACATACGGCGCGTTCAGTCCATGGATGGGTCACCGTCTATGACTAAAGCTAGTGGCATTTTTTCCGAGCGGTTCCGTGCTTCGCAAGGTACGTTAAGCAGTTGGTGCCGGCTGCCGTCGATAGATGGCAGTCGTTAAGCCAAGTCAGAGGCCTTTAGGGGCGGCTTGAAAACTTCTGACAGTAAGACCAGCCACTAGTCTTACAAGCCTCCACCAATCCGGACTTGGCCCCCGTGGTGGAGTATGGCCTATACCTTCCTCAGGGAAGAGACCCGTGCCCCTCGGTGGGGATATAATGGGTTGGTGATGATTGGTGATGATGAAGGCATGTTAAATTAGCGGGTGCGTTATCTTTGTCTAGCTTACCTGTCCTAAGTCAGGATTATCCTGAACTCTCTTTTTAGGCTAATATTGGATTCGTTTCCCTAGTTGATTCTTTAATCAAAGTTTGATTTATTGATGTTTGCGTTATTTTATCTAAAGTCCATCGTAAAGCGGTGTTACCGTTATAAAATATACAGGTTTACACGGTAGATATTTTTTTACCGTGTATAGAAGACTCGTGTGATCAAAATCATTATGACATCAAAGACATTAAAGTTTAATTCTTCATAAGAGCAAAGTCTAAAAAAAACACCTACGTAGCACGAACAATTTTTACTTGGAAGTAAAATAGGGTAATTTGGTTTTTGCGTACTAGCAACATGGATGGTATTGAGATGTCAACGTGACTGTTTTATTTTTTTGCATTGAACTAAAAAACAGACTTTAGGAAAGTTTGATCCTGATAACTTACGGTGGATTTATAGGACTTCTGATAATAGATTCCAAGAAGGATGGCACGTTATCTAGATGATGCCTAAAGCAAAAACACTAATAACAGGCCCCTCTCATTAGGTATTTAAAATATATAGACCGAATTATATTATCGAGTCTATTTTAGTGCGGTAAATATAACATAACATTTACATACAGGCACATACATTGTTTCTGGCCCCACACTAGGATACCCTGTGTCGTGGGTACCAGAAACAGCGACGTCACAAACATGGTAAACATCCAAGACCTGGGTTTGTTTTTTTTTGTTTCCAGTTGGGATTCGAACCCGGGACCTCTCGCATGGTAGGCAGATGCGCTAACCACTACGCCACAGAGGTCGTCACATATTATAACATCGGCCAAGTGCTTCTCAGACCACGCGCAGTGTAAGGTTTCTTTGAAAGAGGATTTTTTACCAGCTTTACGGGACGAACGACTACTTTAAAACATAAAACAAAACATAAACATTTACATTCAGGCACATACATTGCTTCTGGCCCCACACTAGGATACCCTGTGTCAAAGTAATTATCAATGTGAACTTTATTTCGGATACACTAACTTGACTTTATATTGCAAGAATCCGGCCACTTTCTCTCTGATTTGTAACTGACGACTGAAGCTCCGTCTCGGCTCACCATGGTTAAGCTCTGCGAATCAGAGCGAAATCTGGTCGGATTCTTCCGACAAAAAGATGAGTAAAGTGTATTCGAAACAAAGTCGTAGTACCTACAGTAAAATTATTGTACAAGTTAAGTACAATAGTTTTAGTCCAATCAAACATTTACATAGAGGTAGGTACAAAAATTGCTTCTGGCTTCACTGTGTCTTGGGAACCAGAAACAGCGACATCAGAAACATGTAAACATCCAAGGCCTGGGTTTTTATCTTTGTCCCCAGCTGGTATTTGAACCCAGGACCTATCGCACGGCAGGCAGATGCGCTAAACGCTGCAAGACAATTTTCACTCCATCTGCTCAAAATGATGCATTTTGATGCCCAAATTTAGGATCCAAAACACGCTATTGTTGTTCAAGCTAAGATGCATCAAAGTAAATAGACTCAAAATTGCGTTTTAGATCTATTTACCTTTAGGTAACTTTAATTAAATAGCCTCAAAATCCAATTTTGAATGTATATACTAATGCACAAATTTAATAAGAAATCGGACTTCTCTTTCACTCTTCAGGATTCGTCCTATATGTATTTCGCTCCAACTCAAGCAATAAGTTTTAAAACCGAGTTTGGAACTACTTACTGAACTTCCAAACTCTTTGCTGCAAAACTTTTAAGTAGGTACCTAATTATCAAATATTTGAAATTGGAACGCAAGTACGCATTTTCATTCCTCTCAGATGGTAGTAAAAATCAGAATGTTCTAAACGGGCGCAAATCATTTTTGGTCTCAGTAGTGTTGAATCCCTCGCTCCTTCAGCGATTCTTAGTTAAAGCCCTCGCTTCGCTCGGGCTTTAATGCAAGAATCGCCTCAGTTCGCTCTGGATTCAATTTCACAACCTCGCAAAAATTTTGTTTGCGCCTTTGGTGAACAATCTACCTACTATTAATACAACATACAACATAATTTTCAATGGATTGCTATATTCGAAGTTTTCCTTTTATAAGTTGGTCGCCTGCGGGCTGGTTTCTAAGCAGCGAATTTTCCCTAAGTAAATACTTAAGTAACGTTCTGTCATTTCATGAGACAGCACTACAGTTAAGTAATTATACTTAGCTAAAATTCTCAATTCAGAAAGTAACTACTCGTAACTTAGCCTTCGTAGGCGTGATGTTTTTCCTTTCAAGTTTATATGAAGCCGTGAGAAGGCGGGACGCTCTACTCTGACAAAAATGATTATGCGCTTTAACGTGTCCAATTTTTAGTGGGCCCATCCGCTCACCATAACAATGTTTTTTAAATGTTCTTTTCAAGGTAATAACGAAACTGATTAAAGCTAAATATTGTCCAAATGGCACTGTATATCAAAAAATAGTCTTTCAGCGCCCACAATATTTTTAAACGACTATTCTAACGATACCCCACACTGTGGTATAGGCGAGAATTGCCCTAATTAAGGCGTAGGGGAGGTACCAAACAAATTTCTACAGAGATATTTTTCTACCGTTTTGTCGGCGTAATAAATACGTATCCAAATGTCAGCTCTGTACCTAATACTCATCGGGCAATGTTCTGGATTGAGAATTTCGCTTAGTAACTCTTATAGATAAATAGATAGATAGAGAACACTTTATTGTACATTTATACATAAAAAAGAGATTACACAGGTACTTATCCTTAGTATTGTCTCGTCAAATTTCTGAGAAAAGAGCGTGACAGAATTTTTATTAAGTATTTTCTTATCCTATCCGGCCTATCTTCTCTGTGCTAAGCCGCGCACCCCGCGCACTGACAGACAGATAGACGGACATGGCAAAACGATAAGGGATCCTTATTGAATACGGACGTTACCTTAGAAATGGTCTGCAGTCAAATACAACCTTTATATCTTTGGTGTAAAATCTCCGGTAACGTAACTGAATACAGTGCAAGCTTGCAAAGTTCGACGTGCTGCCGACTGTACAATGTACACGCGAATCGAATAAAAAATTGAAAGGTTATAACCGTCTAAAACCCGAGTTAAACTGCTTCACGCAAAATCAATAATCATATTTAACTCACGAATAAGCGGTCGCCGTTCAGTAAATGCCGGTACAAGTTTCAATAACTGCTTATCAATCGTCTACCTACCAATTACAACCACTTTGTGAATTGTTTGAAGTTTTATAAGCGAGTGACGTGAAGAAAAGTAAGCACTAAAACTGTTTAAGGTCAACCTAGGACTCTGCAAAGTAGAAAATGCTCCTGGCACAGACTGAAAATCAGCTCTTAAGGCTAAATCCGCAGCATAAGTATTTTGCCGCATTTGCAGTATTTTTTGTCACGGATTTGCAAACGTCCTAGATTCAATCCGGTTCAAACATTGTCCCTACTAAAGTAGTTTCACTGCAGCTCCAAATTACGTATGCAAAGAAACCAGATTGAAATTCGTTGCAAACTACATTGAGTTAAATAAAACGGCTACTACTGTGCTTAGAAAACATATTATGTGGACACCGTTAACAGTCGCATGTATACTAAAGCGCCCGCTCTTTATTCAGTGACGTTAAGGGCAAGGTAGATAGGTACTGCAAGGCCACTTAATAGTGCGATGCTGTCGACTGTACGTATACAATAGATCTCCCTAATTGTTATTTGACTGTAACTCGTATTATATAGACCATTTAAGTGCTGTTATAGTAAAAAGTTAAAAAGGTTTTGTCAAGGATGCCAACAATCAACAGTAGCACGTCGACAACTTTGATTGATATTTACTTACAAAATCACACGAAATAAACTGAATATAGTGCCTGCATATTAAGGTGTCCTGAGTTATTTCTAATTTCTTTGTAGTTTGTCATAAATACGAACATTAGACGCATACTTTAATTTATGATAAAAACTACGGCCGGAAAAATTTAAACGAAAACTAATTTTAGGGAAGGCAAACATATTCCAAGGAGTATTAAACTACAGGAGTGATATTCTCATACAAAAAAAAACGTATAGTTTCGCTAGTTAAAAAAAAACTGTGTTTGCTAGATGTCACTACCATCGCGATCGGTAGTTCTGTAGAAAACCGACAGAGAGCGTCCCGAATTTTCTCTCGGCCAAGAAGTATTTATTACTCCTTGCAAAACCTCGCATCATGGAGTCTTTCGAAAATGGGATAAAAAAAAGGTTGTGCTGAATCCAATGCATCAGAAGATAGATTAATACCTATACATAAATTAGGGTTAAAAGAAAGGAATCTTCTTACCTGTATAACAATTTCTATGATGAAAATCTTCAGGTTTAAAATGTTCAGCACATAACCTAGAAGAGCTACTAGGCTGCCATTTTTGCTTCACAAAGAATTTATCTACTGCCTTCTTCTTTTAGCGTCTTCGGGAAATAGATGATCACCCTTGTTTTACCAATTTACCGATGAACATAGCGTCATTCTGTATTAAAATCTCAAAATTGTGTTGTTTGCTAAGGAAAAACTATGGACTTTGACAGTCAATGTGGTGCATGAAATAGTGACGTCATCTGAAGTGAGTAAAAACAGTTTTTAAGCCCATTGCCATTATAGAAACTACTCATGTCTGTAGTGGGCACATATTTTAATGCTTAGATAGAACATTTTATAACAAGAACTTTGAGGTTCATAAAGTAAACATTTCGTCTGTACCATGAATAAAATATTTCCATTAGAATTTTCAATTTGTTACAACAGTCTAACCCTCACTTCTAAGCATTGACTACTGCACCGACTATGCAGGCAAGCGGGACCGAAATTGAAAAATTATCTAGATTGGTCCCATCTGAGTGTGGGATCTGAGACCTGATCTTACATGCACTAATTCTCTTCGCCGCCGCATTCGCAAGTGCAGCGCTAGTTGTACAATTAGTGCCTGAATACAAAATGCCCAGTTCACTTTCGATAACGCACGTGCGAACAGGCTTGCAGAATAGCACTGCTGTATAGTAGTCAACGCTCAGCATTCGGGTTGTTGGTTACTTTTTATTTCAGTTTTAAGAGGCGATCTTGTTAACGGACCATTGCAGGGTGTAGTCACGCGTGCACAATGTGGATTTACGATTTTAAGCGCTAAAGTAATGTTGGCGTCTCTCTTTGCTGCTGTCGGGGTTATTTGGGCACAAACTGTTTCAGAGTAATTAAATGTAATAAAAAAATGGATGCTATGTATTGGCAAAGGGCAAGATAAAAAGTACCCGAAACCGACGTGCGTGCATGCAACGACTAATGAATGTCGATGAAGCGAAAGTGATTTGTCAGGATCGTGGCAGGTTGCAGTCCCTGGTCTCTGCCTACCCCTCTGGGATACAGAGGCGTGAGCTTATGTATGTACTGACTGTTTCACTAATTACTTACTTAATCAATTTTACTTACTTACAATTACATTTACATACATACGTACATATCTATGTATGTAAATGTAATTACTCGGAAACGGTAAGTAAATGCGAATGAAACAGAAAATGCCGATACTTTTAATTAAATACAATGTTGACCTTCATTTCGTTCCCCGATGTTAAACGAAGGTTTATTAGCCGGACTTGCTTATTTGCGAACCGAAAGTTTTTGTTTAATATTAAAGTTATACAGGGTGGAATTTTGTAATGCCACCTGAAGGGGAAGTACTCTTAATACTGTAGATAGAAAGTTTTACTCAAAGGAAACATTCCTTTATTTTTGAAAAGAAAGAAAACTGCAATGAAACATTTTCAAAAATTCGCTTGCCGCACCCGAATGCTTAATAATTTAAGATTTCATTGTTTTCCTTGCATTTAATTTATAAAGTTTGTTAGAGAGATTTCATCCTTATAATTGACTCTAACGATCGATGCAATAAAAGTACAGGGTGCAACTTTCACAGATTTTAGTAGTTTCGATTACCGGGTGCGGCAAGCGAATTTTTGAAAATGTTCAATGCAGTTTTCTTTCTTTTCAAAAATAAAAGAATGTTTCCTTTGAGTAAAACTTTCTATCTACAGTATTAAGAGTACTTCCCCTTCAGGTGGCATTACAAAATTCCACCCTGTATACAATCGTGAATCTCGATTTAGATATAAATTTGACATTGGCATCATAAATTAGCAGACAGCTCGCTGTCTCTTTTTTTGTCCCCAGCCGGGATTCGAACCCGGGACCTCTCGCATGGTAGGCAGTTGCGCTAACCGCTGCACCACAGAGGTCGTCAAAGATTCCTACTGTAACCTTTGTTTTGTTAAGTGTTGCTGTAATAAATGTGTTTTTCTCTTTTTCTTCTTCTTGGGCGCCATTGTGACCTTTTTGTCGTAATTTAGTTCTAGGAAAAAATAGTTTTACATACTTAGAAATTTTAATCAGGTACTTATTTACAATTTTAATTAACTTTAGTTTTTAGTTTTAATACAGTTTAGTTTTTAGTCTTGATACTAGCACTTATACTAATTATTGTATTTTAGATTTAAAGACTTTTCGTTTTAAGTTGTTTTAGTACAACCGTTCCACTACACTTTGCTAATACAATATACCCTATTTTCAATTAAATTCAATTTAATTGTACAAATCCGAGTATTATAATGTAAAGTGTATAAGTATGTAATGTATAAGTATGGCCTATACCTTCCTCAGGGAAAATACCCGCTCCCCTCGGTGTGGATATAATGGATTGATGATTATGAGTATTATAATATGCAGATGGTACAATAAAATAAACATAAACATTTGCATTCAGGCATTCTGGCCTCACACTAAGATACTCTGTGTCGTGGGAACCAGAAACAGCGACATCACAAAAATAAAATAAGGTTTTTCGTGTTTCGCCATTTCGGCATACAATTTGGTGGAAGAGTAACTAAATATATTTTATTAACATTTGTTTACATCCGTGGAAAGTCTATTTGGTACGCAGTATACCTATAAACAAGTCATTAGGGCAAACTGCGTCAAAACTGTAAGCTTTTCTGAAAAAGCTGCTCTTGGCACATTATGAATCATTCAGCTAAAATTTTCCACAGTCAACAAAGCGATTTGTCAGTTTGCAGCGTTCACAGCCGGTGCTTCGAAACTAAGGATATTAATCAGTTGCTTTGACCTTGAAAAGAACAGATAGAAAAAATTGTTTTGCCGATCGTCATCAACCCATTATGTCCCCACCGAGGAGCCCAGGCTCTACCTTGAGGAAGGTATAGGCCATTCTCCACCACGGAGCCCAAGTCCAGATTGGCGAAGGCTTGTAAGACTAGTGGCTGGTCTTACTGTCTGAACTTTTCAAACCGCCCTAAGGCATCTGACTTGGCCTAACGGCTGCCATCTATGGACGGGAGCTGCCACCTACTTTACTGCTTAACGTGCCTTAGGAAACACGGAACCGCTCGGAAAAATGCCACTAGCGTTAGTCATAGAACGGTCACCCATCCATGCACTGAATCCGCCCTATCACTCGGGTGGCCGGGGCTACTCGATTGGCCCACCAAAAATTCTATAAGTTAAACTTTATTTAACAGAGAGTGTCTCAGAAAGAGGTTTGTCAGGACCGTGGCAAGTTAATCTTGGTCTCCTGCCTACCTCTCTGTGATACAAACGTGGGTGTATGCTTGGATTACGCTGACCAAAATGGGTTTGCTGACCACGTGCTGGTACATTTATTCTGCGGACCAAACTAATTGTTAGCTTATTTATTTTGTTGGTAATTAATTAATTAATTAAAATTCCAGTTACGTAAAATTTAGAGAGATATAGTATGAGGTCTGTGCGTCTAGTAAAATATTAGTTTTGCTCCTCTTTCTCCTATCATAAAGTCACTAAAATTGTAGGACAGTCAAAAGCGCACCAACCTTTACATGCGTAGGTCCTTCTAGGTACCTCAGTTACGGTGTGGGTGATTTCAGACTAAAATTTAAAGGTTGATATTATGATGTCCACTGGACGAGTATGAACATCTTTTAATATACTCGTACAATAATTCACATATCGTCTGCTTACTGCTAAAAACGAATAAATGCAGTTTCGGATGTTTTGAGTAAATGCGAATTGAAAGTTCAAACCAAATTTTATCTATGTTATGTCCCTGAAATAACCAAATGTACTTAAGAAAAATTGTGCATACCACTTTCAACCTTGTAAATAATAAAGTTTTGATTGATTTTTGTACAATATAATAGAAAAAAATACACTATTATTGTCGAAGTATCTGCATATATCCGGTTTTACCAGAATTTCAAAAATATGTAATAACTCCTTAAATCAGTGCTGTAAATTGCTTTTTTAATATTTATTATGTCAATAACTAAATCATGGTCTTATTAGCAGAAGAAAGACATTCCTTCTCTTATTTTCTTCTTGGAAATCACAACTATTTATTTATTTATTCGTTTTTACTTGTACACATTTTTTTGTTAATTTACACTTATCAGAAAATTATACAAAAAATCACTCTTATAATAAACAAATCACTAAGGATCTTCTTGTTGTTCGATGATATTATCAATAAATTATAGTTGGTGAAAGCCATTGATAAATAAAATGCATTAAAAACTTAAAGTATTTTTTTTTGTAGTAATAAGGTAGTTATACAATTGGATAACAAAAAAATATCAATCTTATCCTTGGGAGTTGCTCCTCAATGTCCTCAACTAAAGGTGACTTCATAGTCGTACTATCATTACTTATTTTTGTTCTTCAGAAGATTCTTCATCAGCTGCAGGCTCGGAAAACCAACCGTGAAGCTCTTCAGGAATGATTTTTTTATTGCATAAGCCAATGAGATCCTTCTTTTTGGCTTCACTTATGGGTACAGTATTCGTTCCTTTAATACCGAACGTATTAAAGAGACTATAGAGCGGAACAAAGGCTCTAAAGTGTTCGCAAGAGACATGTCTATTGGGTAAAGGAAGCTGACGAAGCTGAAGAGAGAAGACAGTAGTATAGCGTCGACCAAATCAGAGGTGCTGAGGAAGATTGAGAGCTTCTACGGACTGCTATACCTACACCTCAGTCGCAAAACCTATTAGCAGTTTGCACAAAGACCCAAGAGCCTAACTGACCCAACATTATACCGAAGATATCCCGGACATCAGCCTGTACGAGATTAGGATGGCCCTGAAACAGCTCAAGAATAACAAGGCACCAGGAGAGGACGGAATCACATAAGAGCTTCTGAAAGCGGGTGGAACAAAAGTCCTTCAGAGGGTCTTCAATTCCTTCGTGCTCGAAGGAATACCTAACGCCAGAAGCATGAAACAGAAGCGTAGTGACGCTGTTTTTCAAGAAAGGAGATAACACTCTGTTGAAGAACTACCGACCTATCTCGCTTCTGAGCCATCTTTATAAGCTGTTTTCGAGGGACCTGACGAATCGTTTCGAACGCAGGTTTGATGACTTCCAGCCTCCCGAACAAGCCGGTTTCTGAAAGGGCTGTACCATAGACCACATCCACATGCTGCGGCAAATTATACAGAAGACTGAGTATAATTTGCCATTATGTTTAGCGTTTGTGGACTATGAGAAAGCCTTCAATTCGATCGAGACATGGGCGGTGCTCGAGTCTCTCCAGCGTTGCCGTATTGACTATCGGTATATCGAGGTGCTGAAGTGCTTGTACCACAACGCCACCATGTCGGTCCGAGTACAGGAGCAGAATTCGGAGGCAATTCCATTGAAAAGGGTCGTGAGACAGGGAGATGTCATATCTCCGAAACTGATCACGAACGGACCGGAAGATGCCTTCAAGCTTCTGGAATGGCAGGAACGCGGCATCTATATCAATGGCGAGTATATCAGTCACCTTCGATTTGCCGACGACATAGTAGTCATGGCAGAGACGCTGGAGGACCTCGGCATAATGCTCGAAGACCTCAGTCAAGTCGCCCAACGAGTGGGCCTTAAAATGAACATGGACAAAACGAAGGTCATGTCGAACGCCCCTTTTGTGCACACCCCAATAACAGTGGGGAACTCGACTCTCGAAGTTGTAGACGAATACGTCTACTTAGGACATACAGTCCAAGCCGGTCCAACTTCGTGAAAGAGGTCAATCGTCGAATCCAACTCGGCTAGGCAGCATTCGGGAAACTTAGAAAAGTATTTTCCTCCAATATACCTCAAACCCTCAAAACAAAACTATACAACCAGTGTGTGTTACCAGTGATGACTTATGACACTGTAATGTGGTCTCTTACTATGGGCCTCATAAGAAAGCTCAAGGTCACGCAACGAGCTACGGAAAGGATGCTCGGAATTTCGATGATGAGGTCCGTAGACGAACGAAAGTCGTCGACATAGCCCAGCGGATTAGTAAGTTGAACTGGCAGTGACCGGGGCACTATCACGCAGAAATGATGGCCGATGGGGCCGGTAACTGCTCGAATAGAGACCGCATATCGGCAAGCTCAACGTAGGACGACCGGCCACAAAATGGACAGACGATCTCATCCAAGTGGCGGGAAGACGATGCAAGCCGCATCCGACCGGTCTTTTCGGAAATCCATGGAGGAGGCCTATGTCCAGCAGTGGACTTGTGGCTGAATGATGATGATGATGAAGCTCGAATGAATAAAATATGCCAGTATCGGTTTTTACCAGTAATAATTTTGTTGTATGCAGTCCTGTAATACTTACGCAAAAAATCATAAACAACTTTATTGTTTTTTAATTATAGAAATATTAGAAGCTTGAATGAATAAATGCCAGTATTTCTTTTTACCAGTTATTATTTGGATAATCATACTCGGCACCATTACTAGAAAAACGTTTTAAACATATTTATGTTGATTTGCCTGTAAAAAATTTGACCATTTAGATGATAAAGTTATTTATTATATTAAACCACTATGATTTTGGTCAAATTTCATACACTTATCTGTTTTTAAAAATAGTATCTTCGCTACTATTGGTTCTATCGTTTATTGGGTTTTACCAGTGGGAAGCCTGTAAAAAATTACATATAACTGCATTTATAACTCAATTTTGCCAAAAAGTGTATTTATTCGTTTTTAGCAGTAAGCAGACGAAATATTCTTCCTCTAAGCAAGACAAAAGTGTAAGATAACTAATGAAATTTAAGTATATTAAGACCCTGTTTCACAATGTTCAAATAAAGTTCCAGATAGCCCTGGTTGCGGATAGCTATCCGCAACCAGGG
This sequence comes from Yponomeuta plumbellus, assembly GCA_947310845.1. NCBI lineage: Eukaryota > Metazoa > Arthropoda > Insecta > Lepidoptera > Yponomeutidae > Yponomeuta > Yponomeuta plumbellus. The sequence goes on from OX371203.1 coordinate 5,256,948, forward strand.
CTACCGTTGGTTCTAAATTTAAATAAATTTTCTTTATTGCGTGTGTGTTATGGCTACAAATTTAGAACAAACGGCAGCCCTGGTTGCGGATAGCTTATCCGGATCTTTATCTTCAGATTGTGAAAGAGACCCTAAAATTTCCAATTGCTTTCGAACGTATTGCATAAATCATTAGCCACACTTTTCATTTTGACGTTTCTCGCACCCGTGCATTTTTTACGCTCGTATTTTACACCCTATCCGGACAAAGGGCTAAATACTTGCAAGGTCAAGTGGCTTCAACGACAGATCCCTCCGATGACGAGGGTCCATATTAGGGTTATACGGGCGTAGAGACAATGTGACTGTCACTGTTCATACTGTCTCTGATATTTTAGAAGCAATTGTGTTTTTTAACTTGTTTTTTTTTAAACCATATATCGTACCGGCCGCAAAAAAATTAATCATTAAGATTGACATTTTAAAAAGAAAAAGGCAAAATTTTGAAAAAGGGCTACGATTTTTTTTTTATTTTAGAACTCCTTTCAGCCATGGTAATCAGTGTTTCCAGTCTCGACTGGCCGCAAACCGGAGGCTATCCGATAAGCTGGTAGCTATAGAAGTGAATTCGAATTTCGAGTCGGCTTTTGCGAACAAATGGACCTAATTTGGCGTGAATTCGGCAAGGTGAGTTTACAGACGCTGATTTATCTAGACCACAGGCATGTCTGAAGCTATTAATTCTTTGACTTTGATACGATCTGCGACCAAAACAGTAATGCAAATGTGTTAATAAATACGTAAGTAACTTTGGCTTCAGTTCTGAAGCAAAAACTCGCTCTGTAAATTGAAGGTTACTGAATTTCGTTTTGCTGTTTTTTATGACTTACCTGCTTGCTGTCGTAAAATATGTTTTATTTTTCATTGAAAGATCAAAACTCCATAAATCATTTTGCGGTAAACGACATTTATTTCGAAAATATTTGAATTTATAGAGCTGTGTGTTATAAATCCTGAACAGCAGCTGAATTAAAGCGAAAAATAAACATCGCATTTTTCTTTTGCATTTTCACAAAACCGAACCTCGAAGTTATGTTTACTGAACGAAAAACGGCTCAATCAACAGCGTAAACAACGACGTAGCGGTTGAGGCTAGAAAAAACATTAAATTTAAATCACATACAATGTAAGCAAAATGCGTTGTAGGCTGTCCTGCCAGTACTTTTGTAGATTAGTTGGGTAGATTAGTTCTTTTATGGTAGTTTAGTTGGGTTATTTACTAACTGGACACACATGACTGGACACACCTGTATCGAGTTGGTTAAACTCAAATTAGTATCATTTATTCTTTCGTCATCTGGACACACAAAGATTTTTATGTGTGTCCAGATGGTGAAAGCTAAAATAATATTTTGTATGTTTTCACCAACTGGACACACTCTGTTTTTTTGCAGAAAAGGGTACAGTCAGGTTAACAATCGTCTCGCTCATGGAATTATTGTCCAATAACAATAGTCGCGATCATAGTGTTCATGCTGATAGGTAGTTTCAATTTTTTTTCTTGCTATAGGACCTTCATCATAAGTTTTATTCCCTGAATCTCGATTCCCATAATGTCGCTTTGCGTTTTACTTTAATTCCCAGTACTTCGCTCCTTGCTTCGCAGTGGTTTCCAGTAGGCCCCGTCGCACTTATGGTATTATAGTCCAGAGCGGTTAAAAGTTAGTAGGTAGTAGTAGTAAACAACCCTATTTAATACTGCACAGTATTAAGCAACACCATGAACTAAGCCGCATGTTTTTCATGACATTTTATTTTAGCCGCAATCTCTTACATACTTCTGCTACCCTAGTACTTTTGTACTGTTTAGTGTAAAATTATTGTAAAAGTATTGTAAAATTACCCGTTTCCACCGGTGGAACGTTTGATGGAGGATGATGATTGTGACAGAAAACATTCTGCGCATGACTTTGTCATAAATTCGGGTAAAATGCTAATGTGTGTCCAGTTGACGAAAACATTAAAACTATTTAAATACGTTTCACCATCTGGACACACATCAAAATCTTTGTGTGTCCAGATGACGAAAGAATAAATGATACTAATTTGAGTTTAACCAACTCGACACAGGTGTGTCCAGTCATGTGTGTCCAGTTAGTAAATAACCCAACTAAACTACCATAAAAGAATCGACGGTAATAATAGTAGATGGTTTACCAAGGGCGCAAACATAATGTTTGCGTCGAGGTTGTGAAATTGAATCCAGAGCGAACTGAGGTGATTCTTGCATTAAAGGCTGAGCGAAGCGAGGGCTTTAACTAAGAATCGCTGAAGGAGCGAGGGATTCAACCGTTGAGGGAGTAAAACCATGGAGCAAGCCACAACGCACATATACAAGATGTATATGAAACAAACTTACGTAGCGATCATGGGTGAAAAAGAGACAGAATAAAAGGCAAAAGTGTAACTGCTTTTTTTGTTCGGTTGCCCCCAAAAAACGTCAACTGTTGACATTTCTTGGGGGCAACCAAAGAGTAAAAAATGTTGCCATTCGTGCAGTTGAAAATCCCGATCATTACTTTAACTATGTATTTATTAGTGAGCTTAAAAGTTAGTTTAGCTGGTAGGCAGTCAAATACATACGAACGTAAATTGTTATGCAAAGCATTACAATAGATGAATTCCCGTTGAGAACTCTGTTTTGTAGAAAAAAAACATATGAGTCAATATTTTTTTCGAGTAAGATTAATATCATCTTGGAGACCTACTTGGATTACTACTTTCATATACTATTCACTTTTTTACATACTTAAATCGCCTTTAATCAAAAGTTAAGTCATCATCAGTCTATATTAATCCACTGCTGAAGATAGCCCTCCCCTAATGAGCGCCATAGCGCCCTGTCTTCAGCTTGCCGCATCCAGCATCTGCCAGCAGTTTTTCAATTACAATAATATTATTATATTTTGATCTATTACAATATTTATGAAATTTCGCAATGTTTCCATTCCAGATTTCTTCAAAATACTCCTGTTCTGGATAAATGGGTGCTAGCATGTGGAAGAGAGAACTGGTCACCCACATCAAATGCTCGAACATGCTCTGTACATTTCAACTAAAGTTGCTACAAGTCTTCAAGTAGGTACTTAACAAATTATTCTATGTTTTGCCAGGCGGCATTTAGGGAGTGAACGCACGGCAAACAAATTAGACACCAGAACGCGAAGTTATTTAACAATAGTATTTTCAGGTGTTAGGAAAATTAAAATGTTAAGAAAAAAATTTACTTTTCTTTCCATTTCTTGTACCCACATGAACAGATTAGACATTTCTGAAGTTTTCACGAGTGGTAAACTTAATATTATTAAAACGCAACCTGTAAAATGTAAATGAAACTACCGTAAATCAGTGTATTTAATAATACGAATATTTTAGCGGACGTTTAATTCACAACTCTACTGCTAGACGTGTTTTATTGTATGAATAATAATGTTCAAAACAATTGCATTTTTATTCACGTCCTACGAACGACTGAAATATTTTTGCACACATTATGGCAAATTCACTTTACTCTGGCAACATTCACGCACACAAAGAAATAATATTCACCGACGCAAAACCGGTTACACTGTGGCTTGATCTATGGTTTTACTCAATCAACGGATTCAACCGTGGAGGGAGTAAAACCATGGAGCAAGCCACAACGCACACATACAAGATGTAAATGAAACAAACTTACGTAGCGATCATGGGTGAAAAAGAGACAGAATAAAAGGCAAAAGTGTAACTGCTTTTTTTGCCCCCAAGAAACGTCAACTTGACACGGGGGGTGTCAAGTTGACGTTTCTTGGGGGCAATTACTTTCCTAACCTAAAGAACCGAACAGTAAAAAATGTTGCCATCCGTGCATGTTGAAAATCCGGATCATTACTCTAACTATATATTTATTAGTGAGTTTATAAGTTAGTTTAACTGGTAGGCAGTCAAATACATACGAAAGTAAATTGTTATGCAAAGCATTACAATAGATGAATTCTAGTTGAGAACTCTGTTTTGTAGAAAAAAACATATGAGTCAATATTTTTTCGAGTAAGAATAATATCATCTTGGAGACCTACTTGGATTACTACTTTCATATACTATTCACTTTTTTTCATACTTAAATCGCCTTTAATCAAAAGTTAAGTCATCATCAGGCTATATTAGTCCACTGCTGGACATAGCCCTCCCCTAATAAGGGCCATAGCGCCCTGCCTTCAGCTTGCCACATCCAGCATCTGCCAGCAGTTTTTCAGTTACAATAATATTATTATATTTTGATGTATTACATTATTTATGAAATTTCACAATGTTTCCATTCCAGATTTCTTCAAAATACTCCTGTTCTGGATAAATGGGTGCTAGCATGTGGAAGAGAGAACTGGTCACCCACATCAAATGCTCGAACATGCTCTGTACATTTCAACTAAAGTTGCTACAAGTCTTCAAGTAGGTACCTAACAAATTATTCTATGTTTTGCCAGGCGGCATTTAGGGAGTGAACGCACGGCAAATAAATTAGACACCAGAACGTGAAGTTATTTAACAATAGTATTTTCAGGTGTTAGGAAAATTAAAATGTTAAGAAAAAAAATTACTTTTCTTTCCATTTCTTGTACCCACATGAACAGATTAGACATTTCTGAAGTTTTCACGAGTGGTAAACTTAATATTATTAAAACGCAACCTGTAAAATGTAAATGAAACTACCGTAAATCAGTGTATTTAATAATACGAATATGTTAGCGGACGTTTAATTCACAACTCTACTGCTAGACGTGTTTTATTGTATGAATAATAATGTTCAAAACAATTGCATTTTTATTCACGTCCTACGAACGACTGAAATATTTTTGCACACATTATGGCAAATTCACTTTACTCTGGCAACATTCACGCACACAAAGAAATAATATTCACCGACGCAAAACCGGTTACACTGTGGCTTGATCTATGGTTCTACTCAATCAACGGATTCAACACTACCGAGACCAAAAATGATTTGCGCCCGTTTAAAACACTCTGCTTTTCACTATAGTCTGTAAAATATAGCTTGAGCTCCGCGACAGCTGTCACACTGACAGGGCTAGGTTACGATATTGCCTCAGAATAAGGACGATATTGCTTAGATATCGAATAGTGTGCAGTAAGTACGGAGTTTTCACAGTACAAATATTCTGTGAAAAAATTCAAAACTTCATGGACGCAATTTAGATGACAGCTGTCGCGGAGCTCAAGCTATATTTTACAGACCTATACCATCAGAGAGGAATGAAAATGCGAACTTGCGTTCCAATTTCAAATATTTACTTAAAAGTTTTGCAGCAAAGAGTTTGGAACTTCAGTAAGTATGTAGTTCCAAACTCGGTTTTAAAACTTATTGCTTGGGTTGGAGCGAAATAGATATAGGACGAATCCTCAAGAGTGAAAGAGATGTCAGACCTCTTAATAAATGAGTGCATTCAAAATTGGATTTTGAGTCTATTTACTTAAAGGTATCTAAAGGTAAATAGATTCATAACCCAATTTTGAGTCTATTTACTTTGATGCATCTTAGCTTGAACAACAATAGCGTGTTTTGGGTCCTAAATTTGGGCATCAAAATGCATCATTTCGAGCAGATGGAGTGAAAAGATTATTACCGCCTTGATTCTTTCGTGGTATTCCTATCGAAAATACTCGTTGGAAAAAAACAAAACTTCACAAATTTAACTTTGCAATGCAACTTCGTCAGAGTGGGAACATCGTTCGCAAGAAAATCAAATAACTGCTCAAATGAAAGACAACTCAAATCCCTGGAGAAAAGTTTTCACTCTGGCAATAATATTACGCAAAGAATAGAGTGCCATTGTAGGAAGGTGAACTCTTCCAGAGTGGCACTTGACACTTATCTATATTAATAACTAGCTGTTGCCCGCGACTCCGTTCGCGTGGACTTTAGGGTTAAATAAGAGGTTAAAGGGTTAAATTTTAAAAACGGCGAAACACGTGTTCAATCAATTGTGTTGTTGGTGTTGCCATCATAAATTAGGAGACAGCTCGCTGTCAGCTGTCAGCTAATTTATGATGCCAATGTAAAATATATCTAAAGAGCAATACGGGCAATACGAGTATATTTGAATTATATTATTTTTGCAGGGTGTGAGCAGAGTCGTGTAAGTGGGCTATGACATTTAGGCCGCCCATTGTACCTTTTTAAATTGTAACTTTTATTTCTATCTTTTGTTTCTTGTGTGCAATAAAGAATATTCATATCTTATCTTATCTTGTCAAATATCACAAGAGAACCCTTTGTCTCATAGGTACCTGTTTGTATACACACAGTCGTTCTAGTTATGGGACTCGGAGAAGGGATTTTTCCCCCTGTTATCACAATTTCTCTACGTTGTACAGTCGACAGCACGTCAATCTTCCCATTTTAGTTGCAAAGTCACCCGAAATGCAACGGAGCAGAGTGCATGGGTGTATTGTATACCATGATGTGCTGTCGACTGCACCACTTGCTCTGGGATGGTTGCCCTTTATTGACGACCTCTGGGGCGCGACCGTGTGAGAGGTCACGGTAAGTTACACGATTGATTTAATATATCAAGTAAATTTAACACAAATTGATAAATAATTATTGTTCTTATCCATCATCAATTCATCGACCCACAGGCCGCATTCAGCAGAACACATCGATGAGTAATCGCTAAGCCATCGATTACGCACCGATTACAATTTTATATGATTTTTTGTGTGCGTTCAGCAGAAACTTTGTTATCCATTACTCATTGATGTGTTCTGCTGAATGCGGCCATTATGTCCCCACCGAGGGACACGGGTCTCTTTCCTGGGAAAGGTATAGACCATACTCCATCACGGAGGCCAAGTCCGAATTGGTGGAGGCTTGTAAGACTAGTGGCTGGTCTTACTGTCAGAAGTTTTCAAGCCGCCGGCATCTGGCTTGTCTTGACGACTGCCATCTATCGACGGCAGTCGGGGTCGGAAAAATGCCATTAGCGTTAGTCATAGACGGTCACCCATCCGCCCAAATATTCATAAATGAAAAACGTGTAATACAATATCCATTAGAATATTCCAATATAATTTAACCCATGTACACGCAAAACAGTACCTCTCTGAGCGTTATCTATGCCTAAGATGACGCATAGACGCTACGTGGTGGTAGATGTAGACAGGAATCGACTGACAAATGGGAAGATAGTTACTTATACACACATACGTACACACACACCCTCGCACACGCGTCAAATTTGGTTTGATTTATGTTCATTTCGCCTTTATTTTAATGTTTTTAAACTGCCAAAGCCAATTCGTTGGCTGGTTCGTAGAATCTCTGAAACTGCGTCTCGTAAGTATAAACAGTTAAAAAAAAATAGTCCGTATGAATTGCCTGTGTATGTGTGTGTGTGTGTGTGTGTGAGTGTGTATGTGTGTGTGTGTGTGTGTGTGTGTGTGTGTGTGTGTGTGTGTGTGTGTGTGTGTGTGTGTGTGTGTGTGTGTGTGTGTGTGTGTGTGTAGGCTTTGATAAATAATAAAATGAAATAAAGCTCGTACTTTTCCGTCAAAGGTTATCCGGGAGAAATTACTGTTAGCAATAAGGCCGCCCAAAGTTCTTTTAATTTAATCTCTTGTTTCTTGTGTGCAATTAATAATTATCAAAAATAATTAGGCACCGCTCTGTCAGAATACTAAGTTTTGGGGAATATTTATGTAAACCTTGTGAGGACATCACGCAATGTGTTCCTAAACAATTTCCGAAATGGTCAGCGCTTTTCTAACAGTAAGACCAGCCACTAGTCTTACAAGCCTCCACCAATCCGGACTTGGCCCCCGAGGTGGGGTATGGCCTATACCTTCCTCAGGGAAGAGACCCGTGCTCCTCCGTAGGGACATAATGGGTTGATGATGATAGCCCTTTTCTTAGGATTTTTTTCTGTGATAAAGTGCTTTTTTGTTAAGAGTAGTGTCTCATCGTAAATAGCACTTTTATACTTTGTGAATTCCGTTTCGAATAATAAGTCAAACCGAATTTACAAAGCGGTGTAAGGTAAATGAATGAGGTAAAATGAATTTATATTAATTTTGGACACAAAAAAATCTTCATCTATAAAGTATCTGAGAAATATTTGAAACAATGTCGTAGTGCTGTTTTCTTATAAGCCTCGAGTTTTACAATAACTACAATAGGGTACGAGTTAAAGACTCTTGAATTGTTAGCGAGTTAGAATACTTTGTGATTGTGTTATATCGTCTGTCGGAATCATTCTAAAAACATGGTTTTTGAGTTAAGTATGCAGAATGGTGAGAATTTTGAAGAATTTCCGAATCACTAACGGTACAAATGAATTATTTTTTTTATACGCCACAATAACACTAATTTATTCCAGTAGAGAAACAACTTTTTCTCAAAAACTTCTTCTTTTTCTTGAAACAAAGATTTTACTGTAACATATGAATTTTTTTTAAATCTTTAATCGTCAATTACTCAAAACAGAATATTTTGAATTGTACCAATAATGTTTCCGACCGACGATATTTTGGTTACAATAAAATAATTCCGCAATTTTTCGCACCCTGGTGACACAAAAAAGGTCGAAGCTTTTTACGACGCAACGAAATGAAAAAATATAAACTCGTCCGTTGTCTCTGGACAGAACTCGTTAAAAATCCAATTTAAATTAAATGCCCAGCAAACGTCATAAAACGTCATAACTGGACGACCAAACCCGCCCATGAGAAATGGGAAAAAAAAGTCATAGCTCCTTTTTTATCTCGAAAATTACAATCTCACCATTGCAATAACTGAAGTTCTAATTGACAGAAGATGATTATTTTTACAGGGCAGGCAATTTTACTATTTTATTATTTCAATAATTTTTTTGTGGTTACGTTACAGTTGATAGTTTTTGGTGCCACAATAATTTTAAGTTTTTCAATGGCACGTCCTCAGTCCAACTTCGGACAAGTTACGCCTTAACTGGACCTTCCACTCACCTTGTCTTCCACAATTCCATTAAGTTATTTGAATCTTAGTATCTAGTATTGACACACGATTGACTTAACTCACTGACATTTAGTTGATATAGCGTCGACTTGACTACAACTGTATTACATATCACAATGGTAGACAGAATGAAAGAAATACAAAAAAAATGGCGTAAAAAGGCTTACAACTTTACATGCTTATACTTTGCTTACACTTTAGACAGAGGTAATCCCGCACCTGCCTAAATAGCACCTTGTGATAAACGGATCCTACACAATACGCTACTTGACTCGTATCAAATTGGATGCGATAAATGGATATTTCCTGTAGTATCTAACGTAAGAAATCGAAATATATTGACTTTGCTAAGTAAATATGCAGGATGGCTGCAAAATTTGCAAATAAAAAAAATTTTTTTCGCTTTTAAATCGGAACGGTGAAAACACTATCCGCCATCTTGAAAGCACCTTTGGTTGTAAACAAACATCTGTCAGTCGTGCGTGCGTAGGTTCTATTGTGACTCATACTTCTTTCGTGGCACGAACTCTACCTATGTTGAATGTCAAACTTTGTTTACAAACGTAGAGGACTTCAAACCATAGACAAAAATGGCGGACCGCGTTTTGGGCTGTTTAGCAAAGCAACGTTTTAAAATAATGTTTTTGTTGCTTTTAGGTCCTCAAAAAATATACTAAAATATTTTTTGGTCTAATGGAAGAGATATTTAGCATTTAAGACATACTTGAAAAAAGAGTAAAGTAGCGGACTAATAATATAATTGCGAGAAGCCATGTCTCCACGTAAATAAAAATATATAAACAAATAAATATATAAAGTAAAATTAATTGGCCAAAGAAAACAGTCGTGATCGTCTAGAAAATTAATAAAGAACCCTTACGTTGTGTTTTGAAATGAAAATTTACGAAAATCAAATAAATACAAGGTATTATGTAATAAACCGCAATTAAATCACCGTACACGTGAAAAGTCACTTTCACTTTCACCATCACTTTCCTTTACCTCCTGCGGTTGACTGGTAGAAAATGCTAATAGCATTAAGTCCGCCGCATTGTACTATATTTTAATTTTTAAATGTGAGTGCAATAAAAGTATTAATAATAATAATAATAATAAAAAGTTTAAATAAAGAAAACATGCTACTTAGCTTCGGTCAGTAATTGTAAACGCCACAGGAAAATCAGCGTCGAGACTCGTATTAGCCTCTATGTCCGCGACTAGAGTGAGAGTGAGCACTGCAAACCTTCTGTACACTTCTACTATGCATGTCGATGCATTACACGTTGCTTCTCTAGGAAGACTTTACACACGCGCCTAACCAGTATCACTCGCGAATAGTAAATCACAAAGATATTAATAGTGTGTATAGTAAAATAATACATAGTATGTTAAAATACAAATAGTATGACAGTACGAAATGAAAGAATGGAAATTCGTGTAGTGTGGTCAGCAGATCTCCTCCTGTGAATAAATGGGGTTGGGAGGGGTTCTAGATTTCCAGGAGAAAATTTAGAAGAAGCTTTGTTGCCCTAACAACAACGACGAAGATGATGGGCTCCCTTCCAACCTACACCCATCCCCACGAGCTTCCACAGAAGAAACTCGCGCCGACAAAATCCATCGGGATACAACGTTTCCACCTATCACATTCAAACCTTCACTTATCGCCCAACATTCGCTGTACATAGCGTTCATACCTGTACTTCTGTTGTAGTTCTAAATAACAAACCAAGATGTGCTACAGTTTTCGCAAATACATTACCCATTTGACCTCCGGACTATGGAACAGGCTCCCTTCCTACACACGTCATTTAAGACAGGGATTCCGGCTAGCCGTAGAGGACCACTTCGTCCATCCAGTTGAGTCGTACATCCGTGAAAACCTTCGTCACATCATCTTCACACACAAATGTACCTCGACTTGTACACCGTGGTGAATACTGAAACTACTAGAACAAGTACAACTTAGTACATAATCACACAATCTCGAATCAACCCTAGCTAAAGTGAAGATAGAACGGATAGAACGTTCCCGATGTAACCTGTAATATCCATGATGATGTAGAAAGTCCTTGAAGTCATGTAGATCCTGTGTAGTCCATAATGATGTAGAGAATCCTTGTAATGATTTAAATCAGCATATAATCCATGATGATGCAGCTCTGCTTGTCGTAATAATTATAGAAGATTATCACCGTCGTTTCTCCAACAAAAAAAAAAACGCAGCTCCATTCAGATAACATTGTGTTAGTAAAATCTCGTTCAAATACAAAGGTCTTTTGTCCTGTCTGCTCCTTACTGCTCCTGTTGATGAGGCCTAGTTCCTAGCTAAGATCGAAGACTTAACGCAGAACCCCTGTGGGAAACACCGCGCCTTCTGCTCTCGCTAGTTAGTGTGGGATCTAAAATTAGAACTGAAAGAATGAAATTAAGACTGATGGGATAAATTAAAATACAATGAAATAAATAGTTACATAAAGTAGAGTACATAAAGATACATAAATGTAATATCACACACGTCGCAGAAATTCGAAAGATCGTTTTAGAAAATTCGCCCCTAGACGGAAAACTCTTTGTTTCACGGAACACGATTTGACGCACTTTTCCCTTCTCTACTTTGCGCGGTGAGTCTAAGTACCAGACTCTAGAGAGGATTTCGCGCGCTGTCATAAGTTCCCGTAGAACTACCACTCTCTCCGAAGGTTGCGACTCCACCCTCGATGATTTCTTCCTGATTTTCCAACACACCTCGGTCCAAAACTAAGCTCCTCCCACAAAAATACATTCATCAACTATTTTATTACCTACAAAAAATCTTTAAATTTATGGCCTGAAGTGGACGAAACCAAAACTGGCACAAAAACGCCAAACGCTTGAAAACCCATTTAGATAACCGAATTTTTTAGACATTTGTCGGCTTCGTCCCGTTTGGTCTTTTTGGTGTTACAGATTGTATGGCAAAATATAGGAAACCTCATGAAGTGCTAAATTCGCGGCCGTAAACAAAAATCCCGAAAATAGAATATATCAACTTTTGATTGGCCGTCTAAATTCTCTGAAATATCACAGGTACGATTACAACATTATTCTGGCTTCTAATCTGTTTTTATATTTACCTAAAATACCTACTACTTGATAGTAATAGACATTCTTACGACTGACAACTAACATAGTATTTTACATACAAAAGTACTACACAATTTCATGGACGTAGTGAGACTAACCCTATTTCCACTCGATTCATCCGTCACCATGTGGCAATACGTACTAGAGCTGCGCCGAATTTCTTATGAAACTCTTGTAAGGCCAATAACGAACAATATTTATTGTTTTGTAGAATCGTGAGACCCTAAACTTGGGACAAAAGTAAGCTGGACTATACGGTAATGTTGTGATTAGAGGTTTTGGCTCGACTAATCTCACCCCTATTACTTTGGTTTAAGGTCGTCGTTATAATGGCAAATAGCGGTGTCGGTTTAGCTAAACTGTGATTTCTGCGAATCTTGAGTTGACATTTATGGGTTTCACTGCATCTGTGTGCATACGTGTGTGACAGCTGGCACGACTTACGCAATCCTAGGTTTTATTGGTGAATGTATGTATAAGATTGATTCTTCTATATTCTCTGAAATTTCAGCCCACCCAGTATAGGCGGTGCGTCACTTGTCTAAACTGAAAACAACCCCCTCCTAACGTCGAATAGGTCTTTAAAATCATAGCAGATGGCGTTACTTGTATCGATTTTAGAAATATGTTGCTGAAAACTGTAAGGGTGAAAGGGTAGACCCTTTCAGTCGTTACAACCTGGACAAATAGCACCTGGCCTAGTCCATATTGCGCACCTACTGATATTTTTGGCAGGTGCTATTATGGGACTCAAATATATTTGTACCAACTGGTGATTTTGTAACCCCAATATAATACTGCACTAAATATATCTGCGCTGTGTCTCCGCCGCTTTTTTTTACTTAATAGAATAGGGGTTCCGGTCGTGTTCGTTCGAGTCATTAATTAAAAATTATGGCATGCTTCCTTATCAGCGACCGGATGGGATCAGGACGTGTCTGCAAGAGTTGTTCTTTTTATATAATTAATGTCTGAGCAGACAGACGTTTAATTAAACGCTTTTTCCCAGTCTGTTTTAGATTAAGATCGATTATGATGGACTAAATGGTTTACGGTGATAACTGCCTGGTTCATCTAGCGGTAGACACACTCGTTAGTTCGATTCAGACTGGAAGTCATTGTAATTGATTTATACCTACAAATCGCCTCAGTCTGTGAATGTTTTGTGCTTCAGACATATTGCTGTTTGTGATTTTTGACTAAACACCAAATCCAACATCGCGTGAATTATTATATTATGTAACATATTTAAGGCTGTCGTCCATCACGACCTTAAAAATAAACGTGTATTAATGTCCACAAGAGTACGTCAACAAAATTATGCAATGGGTTGTGTTGTGATGGTTTACGAAACCGGAACATGTCAAAGTGACAGTTTTTTTTGCATCGGATTAAGAAACAGGCCTTAAAATAAAAATAAAACCTTGCTATCGCCAAAACTCGACATTTGCAGAATGCTTGGGGATGCCAATAATTAAGAATGGAATGGAGGAAACAGACTTTTGTACTAAATGTTACTACCACGCTAACAAGCTGTTAATCTACTGTTAACAGCAGCTCTCAGTTGGGCAAAGTGCATACGAAAAAAACGTTCGACAGCTATTGCAGTAGATTAACAGATTGTTAGCGTTAAGAGAAACCGGGGGTTAATGGCTGGACAGTGATTTAAAAAAAGGCCCATTTAGAGACTCCTTAAAATTAATAGCAATCAGTGTTAAATCACCCCAGACGAAGTAGTTACCTTATCTTCGACAATTGATTTCTCGACTTGCGTGAGAAATTAACTCCAGTGAAATATAAGACGTTTTATAATACCATTTTCCTTCGTCGAGAAAGAGTCGAGTCGATGAGCCTTTGAGGAACGTCTTAGAATAAGAGTGTATTTGTACCAGTCGGTAACGCATAGATCGATTTGTCACAAACTATTAATTGTAGTTTTATGAAACGCGGTTCAGACAGGACCTTGAACTTGGCAACTGAGCAAAATTTTTCAATAGCTCCTACAGGGGCCTAGCGCACACCAAATTCGTTAAAGTCTGTTTTTATAATTCAATGCAAAAAACACTGTTACGTTGACATATTAATACAAGCCAAGAGCTGTCAATGTGTAAATGTTGCTAGTACGTAAAAACCAAATAACCCCATTTTACTTCCAAGTCCGAGTTAAAATTGTGTGTGCTACGTAGTAGTTTTTTTTAGACTTTCCTCTAAATTTTAATTGTTATCTTTGATGTGATAAGGATTTTTGTCACATGACCCATATTTTCATGTCATATTTTCACGGTAAAAATACCACTATAAACTATAATGGTTTAATCGGTAGATTCATTTTTTTTTGCATCGAATGAGCCGTTTTCATAAGAGCTAAAAAAAAATATTACTGCTGTTAAAGTAATGTAATTTTGGACCGCAGTCCAATAGCCATGTGTGATACATCATAAAATAGGTCTTAGCGAGCTGAACAAAAGTTACTATGACGCCAACAGCTAAATGTTTGCCGTTTCGGAGTTATATTTCATTGAAAAAAAAACTAAAATTTTCAATAAAATTTAGCTCCGAAACGACAAACATTGTCTGTGTATCACACATGGCTATTAGGCTGAGGTCCAAAATTGCATTCTTTTGACAGCCGTAATATTTTTTTTTTAGTTCTTCTGAAAACGGCTCATTAAAAAACGGACTTTACAGTGCCACCAAATTATATGTTCCGGTGGGCAAAGTTGTAACTAACTAATTAATTGTAAATTCTGTTCCCCATCTCTTGTTTTATTTGTTCACCTACTAAGATTTATAGATATATGTTCATTTAAATTTAAAGAAAGGTTAAAATATTCTCATTTTTCTAGGTAAATTTCTTAAATGTCACTACTAAATTCTCCACTAGCGCCGCTATCAACTGAACAGATAAGGTAGTTTTGAATACAGTGACAATGAGTCATATAGAAAATATTTACTTTGTCGAATGAAGTCCCAAAACAAATAAATCAAGCAAGCTAATCTAAGCGAAAAATCACATTAAGTGCGTCGTTATAAGACGAATCCGGACTCCGGAAGGATCCCGCTGAGTTGACCCTGTGGCCTCATCCGTCATTCTGTCACTTCTTATTTACAGTAGATCTACGTCGCTGCTTGGTAAACTAAAGCAGCTCTTGTTTCTTAGGCCACAAGTGCGAGTTTTGCACTACATAGAGACTCAAATTGTAGACTTGTCCCTGCACTGTCGCATTGTATAAAAAGTATATATTTAGTATAGAAGAAAAATATTGACTCATTGATAATTCGTTGTCTGGCTCGTTGGTTCAGCCATTAAGGCGCTGACCTACCAAAAAAAGAGGTGGTGGGTTCTATTCCCACAGAAGCCACTGTACATTTGTACAAATGGCCTCAGCCTGGGTGTTTTTCCATATTTGTAATCTCCCTGCCTACATGTATGAATGTGTTACTGTTCAAAGTAGACATAGGATTATTTTGTTATAAGTCCTAGAAAATGGATTTGTCAAGTTGAGACTGAAATGTAGTTATTAGTAATCATTTTTAAAGTTTTAAAAGACGTGTAGTCTGCAAATAATTAACTATAGCTTTTAATATTCTTTTGTACCTACTTTACCTTATAATGAGTGTATCATTGTAATTATTCTTATGTTAATAAAGACTTTTAAAAATCAAATCAATCAATCAATCTCCCTGCCTGGTTACCATAACACAATAGTATCCTAGTTTCGGACTAGGACAAGCGACTGTGTCGTGTAGATTATAATTATACATTATACACTAACTGTCCCGGCAAACATCGTACCGCTAAAGTTTTCGTAATACATATTTTCATATATTCGCACCATTTAAAACTTCCCAAAATACCAAAAATCAGCCCAATCAATCCAGCCGTTCTCCAGTTTTAGTGAGACTAACGAACAGCCACCGTTTTACAATAAAGTTTTTTCATTCATTCATCCTCTCCACTCCACAATGTTCAAGCCAATGCAACAATCCTATCTCAATTCTAGTTACAACAACCTCTTTCAATCCACAACGTTCTCTAATAACCCTAGCTCAGATCAGCTAGCTTTTAAATATGTATCTCTGTAAATATTTGAGAGCTTATAGTAGGTACTAGTATATCCTCGTGAGGCCCAATGTCTTCAAGTGATCACAAAATCAATTGTTATTTTCAAGGTCGGGCCTTACGAGAATACAAGTTTATTTGTTAGAATACGTAGTGATAAATTGTGAGTGCTGTGCGCACCTGTAATTGGCACAGACGCCAGTCCTCTGTTATAAGTTTAAGGTTAAACTTATGATGTGTTTGTGCTGTTGGTGTGCCTTTATAAATACAATAAAAAAAAAACTATTGCGTATTCTGTCATTGTCATACTTCACTTCTCCGTTATAATAATAAAACTTTTCCCGACGCATGTTAGAAAACCGCAAGACACCGAATAAATCGAACAAGGCGAATCCCGGGGCGACGATAAACTTTGTTCGGAGCGAAATTGAAGGATGGGCCGTGATGATACCCAGCGCGGCCCTTAGGATTGCAATCTATCCCTACAACACACGGCCGTGGCCCAGAAAAGGCCCACTGAAATTACACAGCGATATGACGGGACGACCTTCTAGTTTCCCTATTCTTATAATACAGGAAATCGATCAAATGACCGAAAATCTTGCACTTGGGGAGTTGGGGACGCCTTTCCCCTGCAGTGGGGCACACATAAAATATTATTATACAGTGTTGCCAGATGTACCGCATTTCCGCTTTCCTGATAGTGGATCCGCTTTCCGCTTTTTACTAACGCGGTTTCGCTTTTTTCGAAATTGGTTCAATGACATATTCCTCCAACATTCAACAAGTCGGTTTCCGTTTGGTGCAATAATCTGTGGTGCATACAGACAGTGCACTGTGGATGCGAATAAAAGTCACATTTGTTATTTTTTACATTAATTAATTTTTTTTTCACTGACTTTGTCCGTCTTATTTATATATTATCATATCATAGTATGAATAAGCATAATATAAAACCTACAAGCGGAAAAAGAACAATCGGTATTGTATAATATCTTAAAATGATAAAGTAATCCGCTTTTTTTGCTGAATCCGCTTTTTTAAAGTAGGTACAGGTACCGCATTTTCACGTTTCGTATCTGGCAACACAAGAAATACTACAAAAAATACTGCCTCGTTAGTCTAGCAATAATCATCAACTCATTATGTCCCCACCGAGCGGCACGGGTCTCTTCCCTGAGGAAGGTATAGGCCATACTCTACCACGGGGGCCTAGTCCAGATTGGTGAAGGCTTGCAAGACTAGTGTCTGGTCAGAAGTTTTCAAGCCGCCCTGAGGCCTCTGACTTGGCCTAACGACTGCCATCTATCGACGGCTGCCGGCACCAACTGCTTAACGTACCTTGCGAAGAACGGAACCACTCGGAAAAATTCCACTAGCGTTAGTCACAGACGGCCACCCATCCATGTACTGAACACGCCATATGTTGCTTAACCTTCGTAATCGTGTAAGATCACTCCGGCAGCCAGGCTACGAGCGATTTTTGTGTGACTTATTTTTCTGTTTTTACTTTTCTTGTATAATTATGCATGTCTATGTGGCGTAATAGTACATTACTGCAGCGGCCAGCAAAAGAGGCATTGATGTACGAACGTGGAAATGTGGGCCGAAACGAAGCCAAGGCACACGTGAGTCCATGAATGCCTGGTTGTTGCCAAGGCTTTTATATGATTTTTCTCAAATAATGCGCGGAAATTAAAACTATGAACTCATTCTGTTAAATTCAATAAACTTTCAAAATCAGACGAACCACGAACGAACAACAATAATTTTTGCCGCGTTAAAGTATTCTTTTTTTAAAGTATAGCTTTCTATCGCAAGCCAGTTCGAAATTTAAGTAAAACCTCTGATAAGTTACCTCCTTGGTTGTCATTGTCCGGAGTAAAAGTTCGTTCCATTTTTAAATAACACGACAGATATGAGTTTAGTATGTAATTTGTTTGGCCGCAAAACACGAGAGTTATGAATTTTCATCGAACTTTTTCCGGCCGCTGTTCGCGTGTAATTGGCCAGTACAGCAATTTTGATTTATCTCGAAGAAGGCTGTCGAAATAATGCCCAAATTTCCAAGCATGTTTAAGAAAAGTAAATGTTGTTCTTCTTCTTCTCATTCAGTTGGCAGTTTAAGTCAAGTGCTGGAATGAAAAAGTTTTCGGGGTCCACAAGGACCCTTCCAGCTTTTCTCCCCGCATCAACGCGCACATAATGGGCCAGGGCAAGTTCTCGGCCGGCCCTCACCGTGCATTATGGTACTGACACACGTGCTCATTAGTAGCACGAAAGGATGCTTATATTGAGCAAGTTCTTTACTCCCAATCTTTTCTGTACGTGGGCACAAAGACATTGAACAAACAGAATGTAAATTCTTTACGTTGAAATAAGTTTATGATTTTTCAAGACAGTAACACTGTCAGCAACAATGCAGTCTTAGGTTATCAAACCTCAAAAAAAGGAAGACGGATAGATTAAAACATTGAATACAAAAATACAGAAAAAATTGGGCGTAAAGCACTTGCTCAATAAAAACATGCTTTCGTGCTACTAATGAGCACGTGTGTCAGTACCATTACCGTGCGTTTACACGACCCATCCGAGCCCTTCTCGGTTTGCCCCTTTTTTATAGAATAGAATAGAAAAGCTTTATTTCAAAGACAAAACACACAATGATAAAATAACAACGATTTTACAATTTACATGCTACAAGCATGTAAATTGTAAAATCGTTGTTATTGCATTGCAACATTTCGACCAAGCATGCATTGCAACATTTCGACCAAACAATTCGTGAATTAACTAATGTTTACTCACTAATAACTAGAAAAATGGATGGGTGTGACGATGTGTGTCATGGCCTTGAAAAAGGAGTCTGGAATCAGCATATTGTGTTACGGATAAAACCCATAACGCTGGTCTTCCGCCAGACCCTAAATGAATTCACGAGCATCACGAATAGGTAGTAAAATTACATAGCAATCTTATGCAGTAATACTTCTTAGTTTTATCTATCTTCGAAGCCTAATAAAACTTTTCTTGAACTAAAACTTTTGTAAGCACTAGACTTTATTAACTTTATTCCGGATACACCATTCCGACCAGGTTTCGCTCTGATTCGCAGATCTTAATCATGCTGAGCAGAGACGGAGCTCGCGTCATAAAACCATTAAAAGCAATAAAACTATCAACAAAACTCACAATGTTTTTCCGCGTTTATCTAAACAGTACTCGGCAAAGTCTGCTAGCTTTTAGAATATACCTTGGCTACTATTGGATATATTTGATAGAAATATCGGAACTAATATGACACTCAATTTGGAAATCGGATCTAATATGACGGAAATAAATTAATACAGAGCAGGAAGTAGTATTACACTCGTGTGCTTTCGGCGAAAACCGAAGCCTAGTACTCTAGAGACCGAGGTATGTTCTAAAAGCTAACAGACTGTACAAGGATTTCAATTTCTTACATATAATTTCTTCACGTTAGAGAGTTTCTTAAGTAATACATTTTGGTGGAATACATAAGACACAATCGTCGTCTACTTGCCATGTAATTGCAATAAAGCTAGAAAAGTGCAGAAGAAATTCCTTCGACCTTTAGGAAAGTAATTTAGAATCGTTACCGAACTAACAAGCTTTACGTTATTTATAGTCCGTGCTCTAGGTGTTGAAAATGGCTTTTCTACAGCATACTCTATTTTGAACTCTATTCTAATTAGGCCCAAAACCCTCTTAATAAATTTCGTTTTGGCTCACAATTAAAGTGATTAGTAAACAAAAACTTTAGCTTCATTAGTATCTAACGTTAAAGGAAAACATCCTGATGACACCTGAGCAGTCTGAGCTATTTAGTATTTATATTATATTTATATAACAGTTTGGTTAATTAGGCATGTATAATAAAATTGATATCTCAGTAATTATTATTTTACTTATTTTGTACATCTGCTTCCTTCTCCAATATTTTGCTCCAGTCCATCCGAAGGTTGTCTGGAAGAGATCACTTTTAACACGTGATAAGGCCGCCGTCTGTACTTTTAGATAAATAAATACCTGTGTAATTTCCTTTTTTATGTACAATAAAGTGTTCTCCATCTATCTATCTATCTATTTACACATATCTGCGCTTAAGACTGCCTATCCACTGGGCAAGCCCAAAAGCTCCTTTTCTCTCTCTGTAAAAGTAGAGCTGTGCCGAGACGTATATATTATATACTACGTTCCATAAGTCTAACTCCTACGTAACCAAATACTCGCATCTCATAGGAAACAATAAGCGAAAACAGTCCGGTTCATATGGTAAGCTATTGAAGGACACGCGCATTAACCAATGGGGGCACATGGACGATTATCACCGGGAGATCGTTTCGTGTATTGGAGTTGGAGTATAGTCTACATATAGCTGCTGTAGATAGACTGGCAGGAACATGCTGGCTGTGCCAAAAAGGAAAAAAAAGTGTTCAAGGCAATCGTCGTCATTCGTAAAATCTAACATCTAAAATGTTTGCAGAAGAGTTTATTTTATTTTTCAGAACTGCTTGCGCAAAAACGGAGA
The DNA here is from genome assembly GCA_947310845.1 of Yponomeuta plumbellus. Taxonomy (NCBI): domain Eukaryota; kingdom Metazoa; phylum Arthropoda; class Insecta; order Lepidoptera; family Yponomeutidae; genus Yponomeuta; species Yponomeuta plumbellus. Next base: position 5,277,717 of record OX371203.1, read on the forward strand.
GAAAAGTTTCCGGGGCTATCGTCGCGAACCAAAAATGCACGCCATTAATCTTGGAGGCGGGAAAACGGGAAGAAACGCTATGTCCCGAAGTGTGCCCCCGCTGCATGTGACAAACTAGAAAATATATCACAGTAACGCCGAACCGAATACTCATGGGCAGAACGCTCAAAAAGTGTGACGGTTTTTTTTTTAAGTGAAAATCACCAAAAAATCATAAAGTTATATGGCTTAGCTTCAATCGTTTGTACAAATCAACACCCTGTATATCACAGTAACGCCGAACCGAATACTTATGGGCAGAACGCTTACTCAAAAAGTGTGACGGTCTTCGTGCTCCGGACTTATGTTTATTTTTTATATATCTAGAACAGTACTCGCATACTTCGTCCACGTACCTAATCTTTACTATCGTCGACGAGATCGAGAATGCCAAATCAATATTAAACATAAATACATATAAACATACATGTGTCGTGGAAACCAAAAACAGCGACATCACAAACATGTAAACATCCAATACCTGGGGATATTATTATGTAATAATAAAATAATAAGCTAACCAAATAAATCGCTCCGAGCCACATTCGACTCAAAAGTCTCCGCTGCACAGCAAGGGAAAACCTTTGGCTCAGATATGCCCCAGAGCGAACGTCAATGCCACGGTACTTCAATCGGCGGCGGCTCAGCTCACGAATTAAGGTCCTGCCCTGATCATCAGCCCTAAGGCTGGTGACATCAGCATCACCCGGGCTGATGTCACCTGTGTCATCCATATCGCTCGAATATTGACAATTGCTTAACGGCGTGTTTTTGTAGCGTGTGACGAAAGTTACTTTTTGACAGAATCAAGATTAGTCGTGGAAAAAGAAAAAAAGTACTATTATTATTTATGTGTAAGCCTTATCTTTGTCTCATACCCTTATGGTCTATTTGCCTAAGAGCTGGCAATTGTTTCTTTACGAGTTATGAGCACTTCGGAAACTGATAGCTGTTAACAGAAGATTGACATAAGATTAGTAGGTACACAATAAAACACTGGCTACCACATTTTTTTTTGTAATTCACTTTTCAGTATCTTTTTTAAATTCGCACAACTTTTGCGCGAATAGAAAAAAAAACGTCAGATTTCCCAGAGCTGCAGTAAACGTTTTCCTGAAATGTGATGACGGGGCGTGATTTATTACGACAAGCCTACTTATGTCGCCGATTGAGGTGACGGATGTGGTCTTTATGACGCGCTGAAATATGTAGAAACTCCTTATGACGTAGCTGAATATGACAGTTAGATGTTGGTAATAAAAAAGATCGAGGCTCTATCTCGCTATGCTTGTACTCGTAATATAGAGCTAGAATAAGAGCATTCTTTCTTGATCTTTTAGTGTAAATGAAAGCTCGTTTTCATCGTTTACACCAAAATATCAACAAGCTAGAACGGGAACCAAGAACTAGAATTCTTGCACAGAGAATGTTCAAGGTCAAAGGAACAAAGAACTAGAGCAAGAACAAGAGCATTTTTTCTAGATCTTTACACTTAAACGAACGCTCGTTTTTACCGTCGGATCCCAGAGACACCTGGAACTTTGGTAGGCTTCTATCATTTGTTGACATTTTACTTGAGCCCAATCCATAATATAATCGATAAGTATTTATACAAATCGCTAGAGCACAAGAACACTTTGAAGAGACCGCTCGGGGGAGCGAGCACGTCCGAACACGCAAGAACGCTCTAAACAACTCTCTTTAGTGCCCTTTACATCGGGCGAGCGAACATTCTTAGAATATTCCATAGAATCTTTGCGAACGCAGACAGAACAACAAAAAAATTATCTACGTCTACACTAAAAGAATTTGATAGAGTAGGGATAGAATGAGCATTCGCTCGTCTGATGTAAATCGACCTTAAGTGATAATCCATCAAGTATGAAGATGTAAGGTACATATTATGGTATAGACCGATATGGTAAGTTTATTTTAATGATGACAGCGTCTTGAGACACTTTTATCTTTGCTAGATGGATCACGTGACCACTTAGCAGACGCCACGGAGTGCCTGGGACATGCTTAGAATAATGAATGTTTTGGAAATGAGCAAGAACCTACTTTGGTATAAAAGGTACATGGAGTTTACAGTTGCATGATTAAGAATATAATAGAATGGAGATAGTTTATTACCAAAACACAATTTTAAGAAAGCAATATGAGATTTCATCATTTCAATCTACCCATTATGTCCCCACCGAGAGGCACAGGTCTGTTCCCTGAGGAAGGTGTAGGCCATACTCCACCACGGGGGCCAAATCCGGATTGGTGTAGGCTTGTAAGACTAGTGGCTGGTCTTACTGTCAGAAGTTTTCAAGCCACCCTACCTCTGACCTGGCTTAGCGACTGCCATCTATAGTTTTTAATATTTGTATTTTTATGTAACTTAACTACTAAATAATATTAGACTGCCCCTGTTTCACAATGTTCAAATAAAGTTCCAGATAAGCTATCCGCAACCAGGGTTGCCGTTTATTTCTAAATTTAAATAAATTTTCCTATATTGCGTGTGTTCGTTTATGGCTTCAAGAACAAACGGCAGCCCTGATTGCGGATAGCTTATCCGGAACTTTATCTGCTGATTGTGAAACAGACCCTAATAAAACAATGGACTTGTGATTAATAGGTACAAATAGATTTCTTAATTTTTTTTTCTAGGGTTTTTTTTTGTTTTGAGTAGGTATTGTGTGTCAAATAAAAATTTTTCTTCTTAATAACAATAAAAAAAACTCCCCTTCAACCATGTGAAGTAAAACTTCATTTTTGGACGGCGCAGTTGATAGGTACCTACTAAGCGTTGCTCAATCTCAAGTTGGCCACTTTTTTTAACATATTAACTGCGTTAGTCTCAGGAGAAATAACAGTACGGTTATTTATCTATTTTTAAAACTCCATTCACTGAAGTCCATTAAAAAGTCTATTCAACAAAACACTCTTAAGACGGAGTTCAGTCCGATTTATACGAGAAAGTACTGTCATAAAACGAATTTATTTGCGTATTTCATAAAGCGAATAATTTGTTTGAATTCATAAACTTTTTATAAATATAACCGTTAGAATTTTCAATTAACTGTAAGTAGTAGGGGAGAGGGGGGCTAGATTTAACAGCGGTAAGTATTAACAAGTCTATAACTACTAAATTAAACGACGAGTGCTCTTAAAGTTTGTTTGTTTGTTACGCTTTATTGCACAATAGAAAAGGTAATAATACAAAAAAAAACTTAATTAGCAGATAAGTGTCTATGTACAAAGGCGGACTTATTTCAAACAGTGACTCTCCATCGCTGGAGGTTGGCAGTCAGCCCTTTACAACGGTCTCTGTTGAGTGCAATTCTGAACAGCTCCTCCGCGGTGTTAACACCGGTCATAGATATTAAGGAATACTTATTTCATAACGCGTTCTTTCAACAGCTGGCTCACTCAGAGCATTATATTGAGATATCTATGCCAGGCGATATGTTTTGTGTAAATTTTTCAACCTCACTCTATTAACCCAGCTTTTATGAAAACCCACCGGAGTCACATATCGCAAATCCGCTTGGTCAACCATACGCGGCAGCAGGCTGACAAGGGAAATTGGTTCATGGGTCAGAATACTAAATAGACTCTCCGTGGGAACATTGTTTGCTCCGTTTACACTACATCCTTCAAAACTGGAGGTACCGCAGTAAACTGTGAAGAAATTACCATAGCGGTGGCAGTAGCAGCCCACATCATGGCCATCTCCACTGTTATCTCTACATGGGTACGGATACATGTGGAGGTGCTTAGGTGGAGAGTGAACTGTTTGAATGGTAGGTACCTACTTCTCAGACGATGAACCAACCTCCATGGAACTCAGCAAGCCTTAATATCTGAACTCGGGAGAACCCAAGAATCTAATGATTGCAATATCGATACATCCGATATCGCAGTCAATGTCATAAAGTTTTGTGACTTCCATCCTGTACAATTTTTGCCATGTTGATTGTTCTTTTCAGAATCATAAAATTCAAATTCAAATATTTTATTCATAATAAAAACAAAATGTTTACTTCATGAACTTCAAAGTTGTTAGTTTTACAATTAATAGCTTATGTGGAGAAGAATAGCTACTAAAAAAACTCCACATTATATTCTTTTCAATAAAAAATTGCCTCAATTAACAAGCTTACAAAGTTAAAAATTATTACTCATGGATGTGTTACATTAGACACAATTCGCCTCCGAATACATTTAATATTAATCTACTGTTTTGCTTAACGAACATGAAAAATATTGTTTTGCCAATGTCGCGCTAAGACAAACAAGTACAATAAAATATAAATTCAAAAAACTTAAGGGTCGAAAAAGTGTACATTGGTAGTGCTCAGAATGTACGTATAGAAAAGATATCAAGTGGCCCAACCATGAATTTGTCATCATACTAAAATGCGCGAACAGAATCAAGGTCCAGTTTGTTTTAATGATAACCTCATGAAAGGGTTCCTTTTGAAAGAGAAATCATTATGAAATGAGCATTGAAGGCGGCTACAACGCGATTAGCAGCACAAGAGACCGAATGTAAACGAGCCCTAGGTTTTCACGCACGTAGCTAGTGTATCTAGAAGTGGACAGATGATATGATGTAGGCTTGATGTAGCTAAGGGAATTACGTTACTACGTGGTGGCTTAGGACGAAATTCCAAATCTAGTTACACTCACTCTTTCTTCTTTCGTTTGTCCTCTGTTGGACGTATGATCCTTCATAAGTTGTTACACTTTATTGTAAATAAAAAAAAACAGATTATAACTCAAGTAACATTTTGTGATAAAAATTAAGGGCAAGGGCGGATTCATTTTCTAAAGAAATTTCTTCCAGCCTGCGTAAACCTTTTTTAATGTTAAAGTTAAGGAGAGTGTGGGGAAGGCCAGATAAAGTGGAAATACAAACATTCTATGTACCTAAATGTTAGTATGAAAAATTCTCCTTGTGTATTACACACAACTTAAATACCTACATACATAGATATAATGACAGAAATATTTAAACGTAAAACTATATAAGTAGGTACTTACACTAAGCATACATATAAATATATTGCATAAACTACTTCAGTTACATGGATACAATAATATTATTCTAGATTAGAGAGTCGAGTGCTTAGTGAAATTCTTAATTTCAGAAACCGGCCCTATGTGCCGGTCTGAGTTGAGAATTCTCGACATAAATACAACGATACTTAAGTATTTACTTAAGGTAAATTCTCAATTCAAATTCGGAAATCGGCCATCACGACTGCTGATTACCATGGAAATAAAACAACAATTGGTTATTATAGTTAGGTCATGGGTTCGATTCTCAATTGGGCCCGCCGTATAAAGGGCTTCAATCTATAGCACAGGGTATCCAATTTTGGGATAAGTGCAAGTGCTTCTGTTGTTTAGAAGTTAATGTTATTATTTCTGGTTGGAAACTTTTCTCTCATTTCTTTCTTGTCTCCGTCTATGGTAGCCTGGAAAAGACTACCTATATGTATAAGGCCGACAATGCTTTGCTTTATAAAAAATCTGTAAATGTAATTTGATTATGATGATGGTCCCGACTGATTTCAGTCACGGCGACTACTTCAACTCCTGTTTTGGTGGCATCGGTGCGCTTATGGCTCGCATAGCCAACCTTTTTTAATAAAAGCTCTGCCACATTGCAGACATGTGAGCACACCGTTGACGTAATTATAATTAATGGCAGCAGGTGGACGGGCTCTGCAGGCATCTCTATTCGCGTCCAGCTCCGATTGCCTAAGAGTTATTCTATGTCTTTTTAAGGCCCTGTCAAACGCATTTCTATCCGATGCCAGAAAACTACAATACAATCATCAATTCTCACAAAGTCAGCCCGCTAAATAAGTAAGTACAATCGGGAAACTCGATAAATCACTGAATGAATGACGCCATCGATCAAAGTCTGCCGTTAGAAATCTCGGTGCTGCAGTTAACGGAACAGATAGGGAGAGTAGGTTTTTGTAAATAAATAAATAAAGTAAATTTGAAGCCTCTTGATAAATAATGCTACTACATAATGCAATGTGTTTACATGTTTGTGATGTCGCTGTATCTGGTTCCCACTACACAGGGTATCCTAGGGTGGGGGCAGAAGCGCTGTATATCTATCTATATATCTATCTAATCAGCTCGTAAATAGAGCCCACTGTTGGGCATAGGCCTCTTCTCTTTCACGCCAACCCATTACTAATATTGGTATTGCTGAATTTCGATGGTATCAGGTTTCTCACGATTCGGAGGTCGTGGGTGCAAATCAAAATCATTAATGTAGCAATTAATTTATTTTGTTACTGTGGAGGAAAACATCGTGAGGAAAGCTGAGTGTCTTTAGTATGCGCTTGCGCATAGATCAGTGCTTGATATTGCCATTCCGCGGTGGACACGCGCGTGGTGAATGGTGATTGAGTGAGCCCAACTCTCTCTCTGAGAGAAGGCCAGAGTGCGTATACTGAGTTTTGTCATTCACTTTCGATAGCGAGAGCGTTTGCGTTTTGCATAGGAGTGACAAAGCGCGCCATCTATTTGTCTCTTTGTCACTCCTATGCAAATCGCAAACGCTCTCGCTATCGAAAGTGAACGACAAAACTCAGTATACGCACTCAGAGTGCTTATACTGAGTTTTTTCATTCACTTTCGATAGCGAGAGCGTTTTCAATTTGTATAGGAGTGACAAAGCGCGCCACCTAGTTGTCTCTTTGTCACTCCTATACAAATTGCAAACGCTCTCGCTATCGAAAGTGAAATGAAAAAACTCAGTATAAGCACTCTGTACCATACAATGGGACGTAAAAGGGCTTTTTTTGTTCATAAGCTACATAAAACATAAGTTTTTGAACTAAAACAACCGTAAGCACTACACATTGTAAATTGTTGGTCCGGATCAACTTACGCTTTTCACGGTGAGCAGAGACGGAGCTCGCGTCGTCTTGCTCGTCTCAAACTGCAGTAAAACTTAATTTGTAAATATTTAATCCAGATCAACTTACGGGTGTTGATCCGGATAAAATGTTTACAATGTGTTGTGCTTACGAAAGTTTTAGTTCAAAAACTAAGAAAATGTACACACTAGGCGTTTTCGCGTTAAGCGCGCGCTTCAAAACGCCTAGTGTGTACCAGCTCTTAAGTTTGTAATCCGAAAGTGTAGACGGACACCGGGGCCTCGATTCTGTTAGTGCATTATAGTACGATGACAGATACACGGTCGGGTCACGTGACGTGTTTTGTCATACCATTGACGCCTAGAATTATTGGTACACGTGATCGAGTTGACTTGGAGCGGCGATGAAACTAAATTGCCGCGGTCGGGCAGTTATCAAAGACAGACTGAGTAGCATGAAAATGTGAGAATTGTTTGGGCTAGTTTTTTCTTTAGTTTAATGTTTTTTTTAGAAGTGTACCTACCCTTAGTTTGTAAGGTGAGTCCCAGGGTCTCCGCCCGAAACAAAAATCATCCGTAACTTTCTTTCAAAAGCGAACTAGGAGCTGTGCGTTTCGGTAGCTTCCATATGTGGCGCCGCCAACGCGGTAGTGGGAGGACGTGCACGCACGCATCTCGCACGGTGAGTAATTAACAGGCGCGGAGTCCTTGGGACTCCACCTTACATTATACGTAACATTTTTTTATATTTCCATTTTCTGTGGATTTGTTGAAAACGTTATATTTTGTCATTTCAGATCACCAATATGGCTTCTTGTAGTCGGAATATTAGGTTGTGGAATAAAATGTTAGCTCTGTGATCACGGAATTATTGCCCAAGAACATCCGACTTCAAATATCCTTGATCATTCGTGAAGATCTTCCTACTGACATCTATATTAATAATTTCGTTCGGGTCTACGGTAGACTCGAACGATATGCACACCAAAAGAAAGAGCGTAAAAAAATAGTTGATCTGAGTCGACAACATATGGGCGGAAAATTCGTATTATCGAGCAGCATCAATATAAAAATTATTAAATTCAACAATGGCGTTGCTAAGTAAACATGTCAATGTCATCATTGTTGTGTTAGTGTCACAAGTTTTCATTGTGAACTGTTATGGCCGGTTTACATTATTTTAGTGTTTAGGAGAGTGCTATAATACAATTAGAGAGGCAAGTGCATTAGTACATTACTAGACTTTCGAGTGAACGTTTATATTTCTTCCAGTAGAGTGTCACTTCGTCGACGTCGCGAAATATGCGCTATCCTACTCAAAATACTATGAGTTTTAATGGAACACATAAGTACCTAAGTTTGATAATTCGAGTTAATGAAAACAACACGCACCCGTCTCGAGTCACTTGCGCACTCTCCTAAAGTTCTCACTAAATTTTTAGTTTATACACAGATAAGTAACGAGGATAGTAACGCGCTCAGGTGTTACTGGATAGAACAATGGAAACCAATTCTAATTTGATTCTAATTGAAAGGCAACTAGAACCGTTGTTAGCGACGTGCTCCCTAATTTGAACTAATAAGGTTTTTCTCGCATGTTGGCAACACTAAATGTCAGTCTTTAAATGATTGTATCCGCGGCTGCATCGCGCGGCACCTTTGTAACCCGATTTACTTAATTAAAGTTCATTACTGTCACTTTTCGGTGTTCACATTGACCAACAACCATAGCCCACAAGGTGGTCCCTCGAGTCGGATGTACAGAACGCCGAAAACAAGTTTCAGAACCCAAAAGGCAATGAACACACGGAGCACCACGAGGCGTGAGCCCGACAAACAAGATGGCGGGCAACAAGAACGAGGCGCTTCACCAAGTGCAATGGTGTCTTACGGCATTAAATCACAGAGTGGTGACGGGAATAGCTTGGAACCAATGAAAGCGGAACACGCTGCGAATACGCCGCCCCCCGCTCCAAAAAAGGCCAAGAAGTCTTCAAAATATTCATCATCATCATCATCTGTACAAGCAAGGAAAAATAAGCTAGAGTTAGAAGCAGCGGAACAAAAGGCTCAAATCCAGATGGAACTTATAGACAAGAAGTTAAAAGTCAACATTGCTCTCTTAGAACACGAAAATTACAGTCCACACGAAGCAGAAGAGAGCAGTAACAGAAATAGTGACGTTGAGAAGTGGCTGGAGAACAGTTTTCAAGAACTAAAGAAGTCCCAACCAGCTCAAGAGCGCGGTATCGCTACGGGCGAGCAGTGCCAGCCCGAGTTCGCTGCAGCAGTTCAGCCAGTATCAGCGAGCCAGCCTTCCGCAGCGCACGTACGCGCGCCGGCGGCGCCCGCGGGCCCTGCGCCCGAGGCCACACCCACGCGTTTACCTGATGCGGAGCCCGAAGTGTCCCTCAACCACACAGTTCAACTGTTAGCAAGTGCACTACAAAACTTGTCATCATCTACGGTTAACAACACGTCAAATGCCGGTTTGCTCAGCCGATTGAGCACGCCAAAGGAGCTACCCGAGTTCTCCGGCGACCCACTTGATTGGCTACAATTTAAACAGGCATATGAAGAGTCTACAGAGGTATGTAAATTCACCGCCAAGGAGAATTTATGGAGGCTGAGAAAATGCCTACGTGGATCCGCGAAGGATGCAGTCAACGCTTTGTTTATCAGCGCCACGTCGCCTGAAAAGGTTATGTCGACACTGGAGCTACGTTATGGAAACCCTGACTGCATTATTTCCAGGATTATACAAGACCTAAAGAAACTGCCATCACTCCAACATGACTACCAGCGGGATATTGTCACATTCTCAGTGAAAGTGCAAAATTTCGTGGAAGCAGTGCGAGCAGTAGGGCGGCAGGAGTATCTTTATGGATTGAACATTGTTAACATCATCCTGACCAAATTACCCACTGTGCTAGTGTCAAAATGGACGGACTACAGCTACAAGTCCGTCACCGAAAGCGAAGACCCAAGGTTAGTAATTCTGTCCAATTTCCTAACTGAAGAGGCCGTGAAGGTTTCCACTACAGCCAGTATCTTTACCAGCATGAGAAGCGACCAACAGAAAAAGCCATTTCATTCACAAACACTGAATGTAGTTCATGAAACTGACTATAAAAGGTGTCAATTCTGTCGCGCATCGATACACAAGCTAACAGAGTGTAGACAATTCAAAAGATCGCTGCGCAAAACAAGGTGGCAGCACGTAAAACGTAGTGGACTCTGCTATAAATGTCTACTATCGTGCCACGATCGCGACACATGCCCAGCGCCAGTTTGTGACCAGGAAAACTGCGGTCAGGCTCATCATCGGTTGCTACATTATCCTGTGAAGAACCAGAAGCCACAGGCGGCTGCCAGCGTCACCAGGACCGTGCTGCAGGCACCAGAGCCCGAGCCCATCACAGAGAACGTGACGCACATCAATGCAAACGCCAGCAAAGTCCTGCTTAAAGTGGTCCCCGTGCGAATACAAGGAGCGAATGGTGTGGTGACCTCCACCGCGCTGTTGGACGACGGCTCGACGGTGTCACTGATAAGCGCTTCATTAGCGGAGCGTGCCGGGCTGCGCGGTCACCAAGAATCTATGCGAGTGTGCGGAGCATTTAATAATAACGAACTGGTTTGTGATACTACGGTCGTATCGGTAAGCCTCTGTGGAGAAGATAATAAGGTGCATTTTATAAGAGCTCGTAGTATCAAAGAGTTGAATTTACCTATGCAACAACTATCGTTCGTAAATTGTGATAACTATAGCTACCTTCATAATATAAAAGATAAACTGTGTACCTTTGATTCAAAACCCGAAATATTAATTGGTCAAGACAATTATCATTTATTATTGCCTCTTGAAGTAAAGTTAGGTAAATTAAATGAGCCGTCCGCTACACTCACTCCCCTGGGCTGGTGCATACACGGCAGCGTACGCGCGCCGCAGTGCGCCCGCGGGGCACGGCGCTGTGCGCGCGCCGCTAGCGCTGCCGGCGCGACCCTCCTGCTCGCCCACCACGAGGTAAACTCACCTGCTGAGGATGATGGCCTACTGCGGGTGATCAGTGAGGAGGTAAAGCGTTCGTTTTCTATAGATGCTTTAGGTGTGACATGTCAACCTCGTCAGAATGCTGATGATGCCCGCGCTGCTGCTTATCTTGAACGCACTTCGGTATTGGTCGACGGCCGCTGGTATGTAGGTTTACCTTGGAAGGATGAGGGCAGCAAAATGCCAGACGCCTATCCCAATGCATTAAATCGGCTGAAAGGTATTGAAAAGAAATTAAATAAAGATCCAGGTTTCGCCGAACGGTACGAAGAAAGAGTGAGGCACTTATTGCGAAACGATTTTGCCAGAGAACTAAGGGACACAGAGAGTACACAAAAGGTATGGTACTTACCACATTTCGGTGTTGACAACCCAAATAAAAATAGACTAAGGTTGGTCTTTGACGCGGCGGCTAAGGTAAATGGATTGTGCTTGAATGATTATTTATTCACAGGTCCGGATTTGTTGTCATCACTATTTGGAATTATGCTGCGCTTCAGGGAACATAAAATAGCAGTAACAGGTGACATAAAGGATATGTTTTTACGTATTAAAATCCGTGAAGAAGACCAGCATGCTTTGAGGTTCCTATGGAGTGGAAACCCTGCCGGGGACAACACTACGGGTGACATCACTACCGGTACCATCAAAACGTACGTAATGACGTCACTGATTTTCGGCGCCAATTGCTCGCCTTTCGTGGCTCAATTTATAAAAAATAAAAATTCACAAAGATTCGCCACAGCCCACCCGGCCGCTGTCGACGCTATATGCAAGTCCCATTACATGGACGACTATATCGACAGCATGCCGGACGAGGCCGAGGCCATGGAGATGGTGCGGAACGTCAGTGATATTCACAAAGCTGGTGGCTTTACAATATGTAATTGGACTAGTAATAGCGTTGCAGTCCTGAATAGCGTGCCAGAAGAAGCCCTAGGTCCGGCGGCCGTAAGGTTCAAAATCGGTCATCAGTATGGAGGTGAACGGACGCTCGGGCTCATTTGGTATCCCGGAGAAGATGAGTTGGGGTTCGACGTATCTCTGAAACGGATCCCTGAAGATATTATTCAAGGTAAAGAGCGGCCTACCAAGCGACTTATGCTACGGGTAATTATGTCAATTTTTGATGTACTGGGTTTCTTATCACCATTTACTATACAGGGAAGGATCATGCTTCAGGATACCTGGCGCGCAAATGTCGGTTGGGATGATTACATTCCAGACGATATTTACGTCAAATGGTGTAAATGGCTTGACCTACTTAAAACAATAGGTCAGGTACGTATACCGAGGTATTATCAGCTGGCAGCGCGTGCGAGTGAGGCAGACGAGTCATCGATGGAGTGCGCGAAAGAGACGGCTACCGAACCGGTCACCATGGGAAAGGCGATGACCGCCCCCCCGCCGTACCTGCCCCTCTCGCCTCACGATATTCCTGCGGCTACGCAACCTGCTACGAGCGGCTACGACGGCGTAGCGGCTGTTAGATGCGCTACGAAATCGATTGCTGGTTATAATAATTTACAATTGCATTTGTTTAGCGACGCATCTACTGTGGCGATGTGTGCTGTTGCTTATTGGCGCTGGCATAATAACGGTAAGACCTATGTGTCTTTTATAGCTAGCAAAAGCCGGGTGATGCCCGTCAAAACCTTGACAGTACCCAAAGCGGAACTTCAAGCAGCTCTTTTGGCGGCCCGGTTGGCAGACACAATTGAAAGAGAACATAAACTAACTCCCACGAAGCGTTACTTTTGGTGTGACTCGACAACAGTCCTGCATTGGATCAGAAACAATACGCGTAAGTACCAAACGTTTGAAGCTAATCGCTTAGGTGAGATTGACCAGCTTACGCGCGTGCACGAGTGGAGGTACATACCCACAAAGAAAAATGTAGCTGACCTAGCTACAAGGGAGGAGTTCGATCAATCCATATTTGAAGGCGAGTGGTTTCAGGGTCCTGAATTTTTGGGTAACGCTGAGCCATTCTGGCCACAAGATTTTCTATCAGAACCGCCACCGGCTGACACAGCGGAATGCGTCACAGTTACCCAAACTATATCTGCGGCATTACCTGTTCCGGATCCACTGCGTTTCTCCTCCTGGCTGCGATTGTTAAGAACCACGGCGGCTGTGCTGACATTTATTGACAAATGTAAGGGAATTCCCACCAGCATAGACTGCAGGACAATGGAACGTGCGGAACGTCTTCTGCTTAGAAGGGCGCAGGCTGAATCTTTCAGTGAGGACTTAGCTGCTATACAGGTTGGTAAAGTTGTGCCTAAAAATAGTAGACTACGTACCTTATCACCCTTTTTAGATGAACACGGAGTCCTCAGATCAGGTGGCCGCATCGGCGTGGCGGAAGGTGTAGCGCTGGAAATGAAGCAACCTATAATACTAGATGGTCAACATTCGACGGCGAGGCTCATTGTACGACACTACCACATAAAATCAGCTCACGGAAGCCAGGAGATGGTTGTCAATGAGCTGAAACAAAGGTATTGGCTTTTACGAATCCGACCTACAGTCAAGTATGTGGCGTCACGGTGTATGTTCTGCAGGATTCAGAAGTGCAAGCCGCAGGTACCTAGAATGGGAGACTTACCTTCAGCCCGCGTAGCGCATCACCAGCGTCCCTTTACGCACTGTGGGCTGGATTTATTTGGACCTATGGAGGTTGCAGTCGGCCGACATAGAGAGAAAAGGTATGGGGTCTTATTTACCTGCATGACGGTGCGAGCTATTCACATTGAGCTCGTAGCATCGTTGACTTCAGATGCTCTCATCATGGCGCTACGGAGAATGGCAGCAAGGCGAGGCTGGCCGCGCCACCTTTATTCAGATAATGGAACCAACCTTAAAGGCGCCAGCAACGAACTCAGGAAGTCGGTACTGGAGCTAGATACTGACTTGCTAAAGCAAGAAGGCGTGAACAATGGTATGGAATGGACATTTATCCCTCCTTTCAGCCCTCATTGGGGTGGGGCGTGGGAGAGGCTAATACGGAGCGTGAAAACGACGCTTAAAGTCATCTTAACCGAGCGAGCACCAAGGGATGAAACCTTATCCACGCTCATGGCAGAGGTAGAAAATATTGTAAATAGTCGTCCCTTGATGCACGTGTCAGTTGAGCCAGGTGGTATTGAAAGTCTTACTCCAAACCATTTTCTTCTGGGATCGTCGTCAAACATGCCAATTGTTGGTGTGTTTGATAATTCTGATTTATGTCTCCGTAAACAATGGCGCAAAGCCCAAGCATTGGTTGACATGTACTGGCAGAGGTGGGTGAAGGAAATATTGCCTGAACTTATTCCTAGAAGAAAATGGTTTGAAGAGCAGACGTCGCTGAAAAAAGGTGACTTAGTTCTAATAGTCAGTCCAGATTCTCCTCGCAACATGTGGCCAAAGGGGTTGGTCACTCAGGTGTTCCCGGGCAAGGACGGTCGTGTTCGGCTAGTTGAGGTAAAGACCAAAAGCGGCACCTGGCGGCGATCTGCGGCGCGCGTCGCACCTATCCTGTTGGCTGATGAGTGCTGTGCCAGCACTGGGGTGGGGTGTGTTAGCGACGTGCTCCCTAATTTGAACTAATAAGGTTTTTCTCGCATGTTGGCAACACTAAATGTCAGTCTTTAAATGATTGTATCCGCGGCTGCATCGCGCGGCACCTTTGTAACCCGATTTACTTAATTAAAGTTCATTACTGTCACTTTTCGGTGTTCACATTGACCAACAACCATAGCCCACAACCGTACTATACCTTAAAACGTACTAAAGCAAGTGGCGCTTACACGTTTCTACAAAAGCACTCTCTTTAAGAAAGAAAGAAATAAAGAAAGAAAAAAAGAAAATTTATTTATTTGATACTCAAAACAAAACAAAAAAACACACACACACACAGAGTGCGTACAATAATAAAAAAAAAATAACACAGAAAGCATAAAAAACGTAAAAATAAATACACTGTACAACATGAAAATAATGTTAAAATACATTAAGGGTTGAGCCCCCAAAATGGGCCCGATTCAGCATAATGTTGCAACAAAGCACTCTCCTAAACACTAAGATAATCTAAACCGGTGCTTTGATCTAATTTGTTAACTCCATGGTGTGTGGAATACCGTGGCATCCAAGAAGGTTATTATAATCTGTGCCAACTGAGAAGGTGTAGTAAGTAATCTGTGGTGTTTTTCATTGGCGGGAAGACAATAATTGACATTGAGTTTTGGAATGGAAGGGTCTGAAAAATAATTGAAAAAGGAAATCAAAGTCATAAATTGATCTTTATTGTTTTGCTTAGTTATAGGTACCCTTTGGCCGCACTCATCGCGATAACCCGAAGATTCGGGCTATCGTGATGTGTGTAGCCAAGTATTCGCGTATACTTCGGGCTTCGTCAGGACTTCGCGTAGCTGTCGGTAAACTTTCACAGATCAAAGAGTTTTATCGCTATGAACTTCGCTTGAGCGGCCACACTTCAGTCAGCATGCACCTGTCAAACGTGGCGGACGTGTTATTTCACAGAGTAGGTATGCACCAGCTTATGCAAGCTGAAGCGTAACATGGATTGGAGTAATGATAAAATTTTAAAATATATTGCAAACTACGAATAAATAAATAATAAATACGACATAAATGTAAAAAATCATTATTTGCTGCCATAAAATACAGAGCAACCGCGGCGTCCATTTTGTTTTTTTGCATTTGACATTGCTTGCACATCGAAATAAACTTTACATCGCGCATTGCTTGGCCGCGAGGAATCGCCGTAGACCGAAGACGAAGTTTATCGCCCGAATGTTATCGCGATGAATGCGGCCCAGGCAGTACCAATAAACTTATTGAAATGAAAAAGCCACTAGATAAGAAAAATACCAAAAATTAAAATGATGAAGAAAAACATGTGGTCAATACAAAACTAAAAGCTGTAAAGCCAAGGAGGGGGAGCTGTTTTTAGTTGATTAGCCAAGTGGATTCTACGTCTCATTGAATACGTAATTAGATTCACTAGCTGTTAAGTTTATGAAGGAAGCTCATTTAGTTAGTATTTGTGATGAGGTACCCATGACAAAGTTATGATAAGTATCCGATTTTCGCCTTGCATTCCTTCGTGAGTAGCCAGAACATGTCCAAAAGAGCAAGATTGGCTATCCGTAATAGTGTGCTGGTTCCAATACTGAAGTAAGCATGGTAGCGAGATTTGGGTATGGCAGAAGAATCATGAAAGTAGGATTAGTGCAGTACAAATGAGATCCTTAAGAAATATGTGTGGTGTTACTTTGAATGACAGAATACGCAATAGTGATCAGAGACCGAGGATGTAGAGAAAGAGGATGTAGTGAGTGACTAGAATTGAAAAAAGGAATGTTGCGCTGGTTTAGAGATGTGGAGAGGATGAACGAAGAAAGACTGACAAAGCAAATATATCGGGCGAATGTGAGTGGAAGGGCCGGTAAGGGACGCCCCAGTTGGACATACTTTGACCAAATAGGGGATGTATTAGCAAAGGGCAAGATTAAAAGTACCCGAAACCGATGTGGGTACATGCAACGACTAATGGATGTCGATGTAGCGAAAGTGATTTGTCAGGATAGTGGCAGGTGACAGTCCGTGGTCTCTGCCTACCCCTCTGGGATACAGGTGTGAGCTTATGTATCTGAATGTATTAAGAGATTTATATCTACTGGTGGTTGATAAATACAGAGGCGTCACCATATAAAAAAAACATAGTGGAATATTATTTTGCGTCTACATTTTACCCGAGCGAAGCCGGGTTTTCGTCTAGTAGACAATAAACCCGAAGAAAAATTATCCCGTGAACAAAGAAAATATTGTTTTCTCTGTCCTTCAAGGCTTAGAAGAAAAACCTATGTTGTACCTGTGGTAAACCAATATGGTTGGCTTGCTCGAAAAAAGTATGCAGGCAATGTGCGGTGCGAAGAGATGAGTAAGGGGTTGCACGATTTTTGTTTTTTGAATATTTTCAAGTTTTAATTTTTTTTTTATCAAGAAGAATATTATGTTAAACAAAACAAAGTCAAGAATATTATTTTTCTAAGACATTTAATTTAATTATGGAGGCTTAAAGTCACCATGTTGGTTTTTTTGAGATTTTAGACGCTGTTTACTAAACTAAGACAAAAAATTGTCTCAATTAGAGTTTCCACTAATAAGCTTATGTTATGTTGTAGTAAGATAACTAAATTTACCAATGGATACCAAATAAACGATTGATTTTCTTAAATTCTTGTGTTTATTTTAATTTTTCTTCGCGGAGTCCCCAGGACTCCACGTTACATTTTGTGTAACTTTTTTCCACCTTACAAACTAAGGGTTAAAAGGAAACTGCAATAAATGAAGTGTTCGTAATAGTGAACTCAAAGTTTCCTTAACCTCGTGAGAACCAACCTTGAAAATTACAATGGTATTTGTATTTCTCTTAATACACTGGTCCTTAGGAGGTTAAATCAAACTCCGGATCCCATTGAAAATGCGTTAACCCTCCACTGCGTACTCTTGGGGCGATGGGACCCTCCAACAGGTTGTACTACAATGCATTAGCAGAATCTAAGCCCAGGGCACTTGTCACTTGAAATTTCGTTATTTCGTTACATCCAGAGATAACAAAACAAAAAAAAAATTACAAAATACAAAAATTTTTTATTTCAACGTAAAGAATTTACATTCTGCTTGTTGAATGTCAATGTACATACAGTTATGTATAATGTTAGCCGCTGCCTTAGGGCCGTCTGTAGTGGAGAAAAAGGCAGCGAAAAAAAACTCCACTGTGACCATCTTTTCTCAAATCAACTTAAAGCTAATACAAATTAGGTATGAGTGGTCGTATACCAAGAATCTCAAGATCCATGAGTGCAATAAATACTTGCAAAGTCAAACATCATTTAATATTCTTAAAAGGTAATAAAACACCAATGCTGCGGCCAGACACACGGACGGCACCCGTTCACGAGCGTAACGCAGAGGTCAGCCATCACCAGTCTCAACCATATTAGAGGGAGATAGGCGACCCGGCCACCGCGCCACCATTCGCATGGCCTTTGGCAAACTTGTGTGATAAAGTTCTTGTCAATTATTTATAATAATAGCATAGTTTTGATATGCAATCACAGCGTCTGTACATATGTATGAAATTTATTAAACCCTATATATTATTAGAATACCAATAACTAGCTCGTTGTGGAATTGGTTTACTGCCAAGGGTTTTTATCATCTATAATGTCATCTATTCTGTAGTATGCCTTTTTACACATCGCAGTTTTAATAACAAATTTAAATCCCAAGAAATAGAGACGTGCGCTTAAGAAATGGTTTTTCCCAAAGCCCCGAAATCTTTTCTCTCTTTTCATCAACCGAGAGCTTAAGGCCAAGATTATTGACTCTATTTGTCTATGTAACGTCTCAAATCCCGTTAAAAATATAGCCGAAGTTAAATCCATCCGCTGCTCCGTATAATGATGAGAGCGTTCTCGTGTTAACGGTAGATTCGGATGACAACATGGCGATGCGTAGAAGGGCCACTTGACATCTAAAGTTGTAATAAGAGGAACTCATACTCATAATTAATTTGTTAATTCATTCGGGTTTGTGTACATTAGCCACAAAGTAAATGTGCCACAGTTCTATTTTTATGAAGTAAATTCGTTGTATATTAATTTTGATTAGTGTAAGTTTGTCACATTGTTTCTTGCCGGACAGACAGCAGAAAAAATGAACAAGGAGTAGAATAAAAATGTTACTTATTTTTCATAATCACATATGTTAAATATTACCTGACATCTACCTAAAAAATTACAGGTGTCATGTGGCTGATTTGCACACATATCACCGTAATAATTTCAAATATATATTTTAATTTAACCTTACATCTACGCAAAAATCATAGAAGTCAAGTGGCTGATTTGCGCACATATCACAGTAATAATCATATATTTTTTTTATTTACCTTACATCTTCAATTTAACCTTACGGACAATTCGCAAAGTTGTCGTTTGATATGATAGATAGATAGATAGATAGATAGATAAATAATTTATTTACACTTGCACACACACACTAAATGTACACAAAAGAAAAACGAAATAGCATAAAAGGAGTACACTGTACAATGACCGTAAATGTTTATGGGATCCGAACGAAAACAGTTACACTAGAGGTGTGAGAGAAGATGCGTGGCGGCAGATTAGTCGTGAAATGGACAATATTCTAGTTGGAGATTTAAAGAAAACAATGAAATCTGTGTCTGGGGGCTAAAGAAGAGAAAAATTCCGAGAAAGACAAAGTCGTGTAGGTAACGTGTGATCGCTTTTTTTACATAACATATCATTTACATACAGGCACATACATTGCTTCTGGACCCACACTAGGATACCCTGTGTCGTGGGAACCAGAAACAGCGACGTCACAAACATGTAACCATCCAAGACCTGCTTTTCTTTTTTGTCCCCAGCCGGGATTCGAACCCGGGACCTCTCGCATGGTAGTCAGATGCGCTAACCGCTGCGCCACAGAGGTCCTCAAAAACATTTTCTTGGAGTACATAGCCTCTCCCTTTCTATTCCTTCGCATGCTTTCTCGTTTCTTCTGAAGTGTAGGGTTGTATTTCTGAAGGCGCACGCCGAAAGGTGGATCGTGCTACCACTACTTTATGCAAAAATGATGAGTAATGAGGATTTGTGACGAATTTACACTAACTCTTACCTACCTGTGACGAATTTACACATACTTTTTAAAGCATGTGACGAATTTACTTTCAATCTATGTACAAAATGTGACGAATTTACTTTGTGACGAATGCAGACAAACACATTCATTCATTCATTCATTTATTGTTCATTCATAAACATAAACATTTACATACAGGCACATGCATTGCCTCTGGCTCCTCACTAGGATACCCTGTGTCGTGAGAACCAGAAACAGTACAAATACAAAAATATTTATTTCAGATAACGGAATATAACATAAAATTTGCATTGAGCCCTGCACTAGGAAATCCTGTATCGCAGGCGCTCGACTACGTTTTGCTTACATAGTATTTTCAGAGAGTCTCTATTGCTACTGACAAAAAAAAAGTATTATACTAAATTTGTGTTACTAAGCATGCAAATTAGTAACACGAGAAAATCTTTAGGTAATAAAACAAAAACTTAGCTCTATATAGGTGTATTTATGTTAGTATTTATTGTGTGCGTGTGTGTGTGTGTGTGTGTGTGTGTGTGTTTGCTTGCTTGCTTTTGTGTGTGTGTGTGTGTGTGTGTGTGTGTGAGGGTGTGTGTGAGTGTGTGTGTGTGTGTGTGTGTGTGTGTGTGGTGTGTGTGTGTGTGTGGTGTTTGTGTGTGCATCTATGTGTGTGCGTATACTTATACGTTAGTGGTTGTGTGACAGCTCGGGTCTCTATGTGCGCGTAACCAACAAAGATTCAGTATCGTCGTAATTAAGGGTAAGGAGCCATTTCTTTACTATATGTTTGACCTCATGTGGCTTGCTTTTTTTGAAATCATAATATGCCAAAACTCTGTTATAGACATGGGGAAATGAAAACGCACTAAACCGTTTTGCGAATGATGTTTTAACGGAGATTGTTTTAGCTCTGAATATCCGTTTTTTCAGTTGACTTTCGTACTCGGTCGAGGATATAATTGTTTTGTGGAGGGCAACAGTAACCCTTAATATATACAGTAACATCACAAAAATGTCAACATCCAAGACCTGGGGTTTTTATTGTCCCTAGTCGAGGTTCGAGCCCGGGACCTCTCGCATGGAAGGCAGATGCGCTAACCGCTGCGCCACACAAGTCGTTATTCACTAACTCACTCACTCACTCATCTATTAATTCTTTCATGCATTCCGTCATTCAAGTCAACGCGTATCTATCTATATATATAAAAGAAGAAACTGACTGACTGACTGACTTAGAATCAACGCAGAGCCCAAACTACTGAACCTAGGGGGTTGAAATTTGGCATGGGAGTTCCTTAGGGAGCCTAGGGGAGCACTAAGAGGATTTTTTGAAACTCACCCTCTAAAGGGGTAAACGGCGGTGTTAAAGTTTGTATGGAGGTATAAAAAAATGTTGTCAGATTTTCTTGAAACTTGAAATAAATACTCTTCAACACAATTGATTGAACACGTGTTTCACGGTTTTTCTAAATTTAACCCTTAACGGGAGTGAACGGGGTTGCAACATTTTGAACTAAAGTCCACGCGGACGAAGTCGCGGGCAACAGCTAGTCGATAATAAAATTCTAGGCGTCCATGGAATTAAAAAACATGTCATGATCCGACAATGAAACTGTCATTGAATTATAATGCACTAAGGGAATCGGGGCCCTGGTACTTTGCCTACCTCTACGGCATACAGGTTTGAGCCATCACAGTGGATCTTCTGTTCTGTTATCTGAACGATATGGATCCGTCTAGCTGAGCCACTCGGCGTTAAGGGCACTGAGGGCCGGATTTGGCAGCGAATCCATTCTGCAAATTGTTTGCATTCAGGCGAGCTGTAAGTGGACGATGTTTAGTTACGTTACCACACAGAAGCATCCTCGATCAACAAAATTTTCCCTATTTCATCATTCTGAGATGTTAAAATATGGGGTTACTTACGTGAGTTCTAAAGCCGTTTGGACGATATTTGATTGGTGACTAGACTAATGTCAATCAAACAACGATCAACGTACTAATGTCACTGCCTCACGAGGCCGGGTCCGAGCGGTTTTTTGTGTTTCTTAAACATAAACTTTTACATGCACATACAGTCTGTTAGCTTTTACACTATACCTCAGGCTCAAGAGTAGCCTTCGGTTTTCGCCGAAAACACACGAGTCTAATACTACTTCCGGCTCTGTATAAAACTTTTCTTCACTATTTTGAAAAGTTATGTAAAGTTATAAATAACAATACAAAATAAACCTTACCTTATTGCAATTCTATCCGATAGTAGCCGAGGTATATTCTAAAAGCTAACAGACTTGCTTCTGGCCCCATACTAGGATACCCTGTATCGTGGGAATCAGTAACAGCAGTAACAGTGACATCACAAACATGTAAACATCCAAGACCACAAGTACATGTTGACTAGACAAAGGACCTTTTGACGACCTCTGTGGCGTAGCGGTTAACGTATCTGCTTACCAAGTGAGAGGTCCCGGGTTCGGTCCCCGGCTGGAGAGAAAAAAAAAACTCCAGGTCTTGGATGTTTACATGTTTGTGACGTCGCTGTTTCTGGTTCCCACGACACAGGGTATCCTAGTGTGGGGCCAGAAGCAATGTATGTGCCTGTGTGTAGATGTTTATGTAAATGTTTATGTTTAAATGTTTAAGTAGACCCTTTGTCTCAACACCTCAGCAGCAGATGCTTTCAAAAATTAAGTTCGCTTTTCATCTTGAGTCCCTCGTCTAATAGAATATACAGTGATTTAAGACAATGGAGTTGCCCTTCAAGTAAAGTCTGAATTACGTACTGGCAAGGCCATATTTGATCCTTTATTATACATTGTGTAATTTCCGACAGACTAATTGAACAAATAAATAGCAACGCGGTCGGAATGAGTAGATATTCCTTAAAATATTTGAATCGAACCCACTTTAAACATAAACATTTACATACAGGCACATACATTGCTTCTAAAATACCCTGTGTCGTGGGAATCAGAAACAGCGACGTCACAAACATGTAAACATCCATGACCTGGAGTTTTTTTTCCCCCAGCCGGGGTTCGAACCCGGGACCTCTCGCATGGTAAGCAGATGCGCTAACCGCTACGCCAGAGGCCGTCGCTTTGTCTTGGTAGTTAAGCGCCTTGACGGCTGAGACCAGCGAGAGAGTCTATTTCTCTAGCCCTTTACTAATAGATGTTAATAGGAAACTATTTGGAGGATATTCGATTGGGACATAACGGCCCTTCCACCCACATTCGCTCGTTAGATTGGTTACACCAATGTCCAATTTCGGCAAGAAATCAATCTCAGACTTAAAGCAGAACAAGAGTAGGAAAGAGGTATCGTATGAGAATTATTTTGAATCAATTATTTTGTTTGTAATTCGCCAAATATACGCTGTCTTGTTCATAAAAAACAGGAAGCCTTATAACTTAAAACAATCAGAGGCATTTAAACCATCTATCATAAACTTTGGCAAAGGGAAAAACGTAATCTTATTAAAAAATAAAAGCGGTTGGTGGAGGCTTGTAACTAGTGGCTAGTCAAAACAGAAGTTTTCCCAGCCGCCCTGAAGCCTCCGACTTGGCTTAACAACTGCCATCTATCGACGGCAGCCGGCACCAACTGCTTAACGTGCCTTGCGAAGCATAATCCGTGGTGGAGTATGGCCTATACCTTCCTCAGGGAAGAGACCCGTGCCCCTCGGGGACATAATGGGTTGATCGTGATGATATGAAAAGCGTTTGTGTTTACACAAGTTTGAGTCAAAACAAATGTCAAATATTTATTGTACACATTTGCCACGTACATTTGAATTCTCGGCGGCATTAAGTTATCGAGTAATTAGTACATGAACGGAAAATAGGTGAAGGTTGGATCTGGAGTGCGATCACGTGAGACTCCAGTGTATCCAGGAGTTGCCCGACTTAGCCCTTTTGTTCCCGGTATTCCACCCTAAGTCACACTTAAATTCTGGAACTTTTTTCCCACTAGGTATCTCATACTCCTACTCCGAACTGTCTATTCTTATTATTACAGTTTTCCTTCATTATGTCGTAGTACATAATTCATCATCAACCCATCATGTCCCCACCGAGGGCACGGGTCTCTTCCCTGAGGAAGGTATAGGCCATACTCCACCACGAGGGCCAAGTCCGGATTGGTGGAGGCTTGTAAGACTAGTGGCTGGTCTTACTGTCAGAAGTTTTCAAGCCGCCCTAAGACCTCTGACTTGGCTTAACGACTGCCATCTATCGACGGCAGCGGGCACCAACTTCTTAACGTGCCTTGCGAAGCACGGAATCGCTCGGAAAAATGCCACTAGCGTTAGTCATAGACGGTGACCCATCCATGGACTGAACGCGCCGTATGTTGCTTAACATTAGTGATCGTTTAAGATACTCAAGCAGCCCAGGCTACGAGCGAGTACATACTTAGTTACGAGCAATTAAAAAATAGAATGTCAACATCAGTAAAACAGTATCTGGACTAAAAAACTCAAACATGACCAACAGGCATGTTGTTACAAATATTCGCATCAATCGATAGAGCACGTCTAAAGTATAATCAAGCACACAAGCAACACGCAAGACGCAATTGCCAAATAGGCTATTAATAGAATAGTAACAATTTTAAGATCCACGCCTTTGTTTATAAATAGTTAAGTCGTCAAAAGACAACGCACCAAATGCGCATGTACAGTTTTCCGGACCGCTTCGCTAACCGTTTGTGACCTCGTTAATTCGTCCATATTACGATCTGCAAGGTCTCGGATAGCGTTTTGATCAATTCAATACACGATCACTCGTTTATTCCTGCGTGTGTAATTTATTATGCAAAATAAAAACAGAAGGGCTTCGTCTGAGGAAAATATCGTCGAGAGAGCTGGAATAGTATTTTGCGGAATTAAATTTTTTGTTGAATAAAAAAAAATTGAATCTAAATTGTTTTAGTAATAATGAATGAATGAATGACAATTCTTTATTGGACAATAAAAATTATGTACATAGGCAAGCTTAATACTAAAAAGTATTTTCTTCTAGCTAACATTTGTTGATGAGGATAATGGATGGGGTAATGTCAAAAGATATTTATTGGAAAGAGGTTGTTGATTATATAAACATGATACACATATTAAACAGCATAAAATATACATAATATACCTGTAATAAACCTAATAAGGCCGCCAATTGTACTGTGATATGTTATTGTCAAATCTCATGAGTAATTCCTGGTGTACCTACATGCAATAAAGAATATTCTATCTATCTATCTATCTATCTCCTCTATTTGTGTTCAGATTTTCACATTTATAGTATTTGTATGAAACGAATAAAATAGTGGTGAACTATGAATTATATGGGCTTGCTCGTCTCCGGGCTAGAGACGAGCAACCGCCGACGCGAGCTCCGTCTCTGCTCACCATGATTAAGCACTTCGAATCAGAGCGAAACCTGGTCGGACTCGTCCGACAAAAAGTCAAGTAAGTGTATCCGGAATAAAGTTAAGACATAGTGTCTAGTGCATAAATTATTTGAAATGAAACGTCTAAACGCAAGTTTTAGTTAACATAACATAACATTTACATACAGGCACATACATTGCTTCTGGCCCCACACTAGGATACCCTGTGTCGTAGGAACCAGAAACAGCGACGTCACAAACATGTACCTAAACATCCAAGACCTGGAGTTTTTTTTTCTCCCCAGCCGGGGATCGAACCCGGGACCTCTCGCATGGGAAGCAGATGCGCTAACCACTACACCACAACTAACACCACAGAGGTCGAATAACTTACGCAGCTAAAATTAAATTTGCCGCTGAATGTATTGTTTAACCGCTTACGAGGTGAATTCTTTCAATACCATTCTTGCTTTGATAAAAATCTGCTTTGTTTGGGCATTATTGACCCTATTATTTTCGGTCTGTCCGTTCTATTCCTTTTCTGTGCTAGCAATTTTTATTTTTTTTTACTTTCTTGCTTGATGATTTGTGAAATGTGACGTGATACCATAAATTTTATTGAAACAACAATATAAGCACCCAAACATAAAGCCACGTATGTATCATCATCATCATCATCATTCAGCCACAAGAAGTCCACTGCTGGACATGGGCCTCCTCCATGGATTTCCAAAAAGACCGCTCGGAAGCGACCTGCATTCAGCGTCCTCCTGCTACTTGGATAAGATAATGTTGTATCATCATCATCATCATCATCAACCCATTATGTCCCCACCGAGGGGCACGGGTCTCTTCCCTGAGGAAGGTATAGGCCATACTCCACCACGGGGGCCAATTATGTACCTATCACCAACGAGTAAACAGAGATTGCCACTTGTCATGATCCTGACAAACCTCAAAGAAGGTATTGTTTATTTAAACATATTCTACTACAAATTCTATTACAATTTGCAACTGTTTCATCGACTTGGTGCCTCTGTTTACCCCTCCACTCTAGTAACTCGACTGGTCCGTAAGTCGTAAACAAAGAGATCGGAAGCCGGCCGGTCCCCGAGGGTCAAAGTCCCTTCTCTAGTGATGCCTCCGTCTGCGCGTGCATTTGTTTACATATCGACATTTACTGCTAGGCATGCATGTGCTGCATTTTATATTTATACTACTATGTGTAGCTTTGTTCGTCAAAAAATGAAAAATTCAGGGTGATCGAAACATAAAATAAGATAAAGATAAAAAATATATTTATATTTACCTACTAACAAATTGTACATTTTTCCCATTACATAAAAGTATGATTAGCCTAAATATTAATATAGGAAATAGTTATTAAATGTTTTGTTACATTGTATTCTATTTGGCCTATCGTGTTTTTTATGGCAAGGATGCCAAACTTATTTAATTTTGTGGGTAGCAGTTTGCATAAAACCGAATGGCCTGTTAAAAAAACTAATAAATACTTACTGAACATTTTAATTACTCAAATATTCAGATGTAGCCTCCGAAGAACGTTGCGCAGTAGCAAAAAAAGGAGGCAACTTTATTTCTTATCTCAAGCTTGTACTTTCATGATGGTTTCGTAGAACTTTAACTTTTCATTTGTTATTATAAATCTTCATCCAAGTGATTTTATTAGCCAGTAAAATTAAATCGCTTCCATAGTTTTGAATAATTCCAAGTGAATTTGAAACAGTGAATTTATGAATTGAAAATTTATTTATAGCGACATTAAGTCAATACGATGCGATGGCATAATCAATGTTACTAAAATTTCTCGATATGCTGAGCTACGCAACACTAGATCAATGAGCTGGCGATTCATGTGTTGAGATCGTGAGAGTAACCATACCATATTAGCTTGAGTGTGCTCCGACCAAGCACTCGTATACCGTTTGTGACTTTTTAACTACGAGTTTAAAAAGAAAGAAATATTTTGAATGTAACCTACTTGGTGATCAGTGAAGAATGTTTTATATTACTTCTTACTAAATAATAGTGGCCAGTGTTTTATGATAAAAAGTTTGTTGCGCAATGGATGCTGAATAAGTTTAGAAAAAGTTTTGTGAAGTTGTTTTTTTTTAAGCGGTGTTTGTAAACATAAGATGACGCGGTCCAATGTTTTAGTTCGTCAGTATTTACTGTAAGTTTTTGTTCCTTAATAGGTACCTATATTATTTTACATAAAACTTTAATAATCTGATTTTTCTTAAGTCATATACATTTTGATATTAGGTACAATATAGCCTGATGATGATGATGATGATGATGATGATGATTAGGTACAACATTTCATAGGTAAATAAGCGTATCTGGAGGTAAATTAATAACATCTAGTAATGACTTACGCGAAAACCTTGTTAATTATCATTTTCAAGTAATTAGACGTTTTTATTTGTTTTGTCGTTTTATGCTCCGGCTTTATTCTGAATTATTTATTCATTTATTTTATTCCGTGCTTCGCAATGATCTTTTATGTCAGAAAAATTAAAAATTGCTGACAATAACATAAACAAAACACTCATCTAACTTCTAGACATATGCAAACTCGCACTATCTTTTGTTAGTTTAGTCCATGAACTCTCTGTTATCTTTCGCTAGTATTTTTCTCAAGTTGCGTAGAAACTAAAATAAGTTAAAACAAGCATGAATGTAGGTCACCTTCTTCGTTGTAGGTAGGTACCTATGTATTGCTCTGTTGTAACACTACCGCAAATATCGCGGATGATCTTCGAAGTTACGATTTTGATCGATTGTTTCGCATATTCTGATCATAATAAAATTGTAGGCAATACGGACTTGGCCCCCGTGGTGGAGTATACGGCCTATATATAGCTTCCTCAGGGAAGAGACCCGTGCCCCTCGGTGGGGACATAATGGGTTGATGATGATGATAAATTGTAGGCGAATAATTAACGTAAGTTTTGTTAGTTTGGAAAAAAAACTTCTACGTAACACAATCACTTGAGCTGGTCCCAACCTAAAAACTTTATGTGTGAGCTGATAACTTTTGCTGTTCTACATAAACTACTCACTGCGTGTATATATTTGAGACTTTACTTCAATGATTTTATTTTTGTGAATGCACATAATTAAAGGCAATTTAAATTAAAAGAGACATTTGAATTTATCATACTCGTTATTGATCTAATATTAAGAAAACTGGTTCCAAGTCGCGACTTTCAAACTGCAGAAGAGAAAGGTGCATCACTCTGGTTTGCAAATAGTTCTACCACAGATTTCCGAATATTTTTTAAGGTCAAAGTGTAATGAAATGAACAGTTAGATTGGAAATAGTTTACCAAAACGGATCCAACCCACAACATGATAATTTTTGAGTTAAATATACCAAAATGATCACTATGCTCTATATTTTAAGAATCAAAGACATTCAATAGCGATCCGATGAGTATGTGCAAAGTTATGGCACATGGTATTCCAACCCGTATGTATGACCTTGCCTGGTGGTTTACCAGAGCACGGGGTACCCTAGTTTTTGACCAAATAAGTGACTGTATGCTGTTCCTGTGCAGCGCGGTAATGCGGCCAGTATTATGGGACTTTTGGGTCGGATCCACATCCGATAAATGTCGGATCGATTTATTTAAGTAGGAGTTTTTTTTAAATGCTTTTATTATTAAATTATTATTATTGTTATTCTGTTATTTATTGCCTTGACATTGTTTTACATTTTAAATTTACTTTCACATTGACTTTATGATTTTTTTTTGTAAATTGTAATTGATTGTCATTTTTACAATATTGACATGTAATTTTTGACATGCGTAAGTTTGCTTTTTAGTAGTATGTCTATTTCTGAATTTGATTTTATATGTGAACTTTTCTGACAAAAATATATTCCCCTTAATAAATCTAGTGACTGTATTGTGTGGAAGTTATTTTAACCTGTAAAATTTTTGGTGGGCTGATCGGCTCTCAATAACAATGGTTTTTAATTGACCTTTTCAACGTCAGCATAACACAACTGGGTCACAGTTACGGTCTCATATAAGTCACCTCTCCGGGTTCTAAATTGAGAATTTCCCTAAGTAAATACTTGAGGAACGTTCCGCCACGCTCCTTTTTGCGAAATTTTACGAGACAGCACTACAGTTACGTAGTTACTTAGCACAATTCTCAATTTAGAAACTGGCCCTTAGAGCCGGGTTCTAAATTGAGAATTTCCCTAAGTAAATACTTGAGGAACGTTCCGTCACGCTCTTTTCTGCGAAATTTTACGAGACAGCACTACAGTTACGTAGTTACTTAGCACAATTCTCAATTTAGAAACTGGCCCTTAGAGCTGGGTTCTAAATTGAGAATTTCCCTAACTAAATACTTGAGGAACGTTCTGTCACGGTCACTCTTGTGAGAAATTTGACGAGACAGCACTATAGTTATGGTAGTTACGATTTCTGAAAGCCAACTCCTATTGTTTGTTGGTCTTCATGGAGTCCTCAGAAAGTGGTAATTTTAAATTCTTTCGCGTATTTCTTTTAAAAAAAAGCAAACGAAAATTTACTTTTCAAATAAGGCGCCAAAACGCTATCTTAGGCAATATGGCGTCGCACAGGAATTATGGCGTCACTTCCCGTAAACCAACCAATAAACGTAAGAAAGAATGAATGACAGACGCTATTTTTACTATCATGTGACGTCATCATAGAAACCGCCAATCCAGGCTGTTTTCGATACAATGGCGGCAGATATACAAATTAACAAATTTGATCTTGTGTTTTTTACAAATCATAATTGTTTTTCTTAATTGTTAAAATGCCTTAAAGCGGTTTTTAGACACATAATTTAGAAACCGTATTATATAAATAATACTGTTTTTTTCTCACTGTCAAATAGCCTATTAAGAAACTAGCCCTTATTACATGAAGTTGTGCATTCTACTTCCTGGTAGTCTCGCCGTCTATCTTAACAATGTAATTCGATAACCGTAGACGATGGTGTGCAGCAATGCAGTTCGACCTTGAATCTGAACCTCAAGCAGACTCCACGATATCATATGGAGCTCTTTTAAACCGTCTTCATTCCATACAAGGACCTATAAAGGGGCGGGTTTGAAGCCGGAATAAAGTCCAATAATGCCGGCTCAGCCGGTGCGCAGTTTGCATAAATATACTCCAGAGACGACATTCTTATGACGCAGTTGCAACCAGACCACTCCAATAACTATAAGCGCCCACTTTGACCCAAGCGAATTGAGCCTCTTCACTTTTGAACTTACGGTTTGTTTTCGTAGTTAACTGCTACGGTATGTTGTTGAAAAAGTTGGGAAGAAAAAGTCGAAACTCGTTGCTTGCACGCATGTACACGGTGCCTATCACGAGGCCGGAGCATGGTCTGTTGAAAAGTGATTAAACTATCAGCGAAATTATAATTTACTAGCTGTTGCCCACGACTACGTCCGCATGGGCTTTAGTTGAGTAAAGTGTTTGCAAAGTGTTTGTAAGATAGGGATACTTTTAGCGCATGCGAAAGAACTTTCATACTAACTTCGCAATACCCTCTTACCCCCTCAAGGGATGATTTTCGAAAAACTATTTTACATGTGTTTCATGACTTTCAATGAAGAATTTTCATTCTGAATTTCATTCGAATAACTTCAAAAACGGCAAAGTTCCGTACTGACATTGCACCCCCCTTTTTACCTCCCTAAGAAATGATTTTGGAAAAACTATTTTACATGTTTTTCATAACTTTTAATGAAGGACCTTCATATTGAATTTAATTCGAATAACTTCAAAATCGGCAAAGTTTCATACTAAGTTTCAGTTACCTCTCTTTTTCCCCCTTCAGAGATGATTTTTAAAAAACTATTTTACACGTGTTTCATAATTTTAAATGAAACCAAATTTCATTCGAATAACTTCGAAAACGGCAAAGCTTCATACTAACTTTGAACCCCCATTTTACCCCCTTAGGGGATGAATTTTCAAAAATCCTTTCATAGTGCTCCCCTACGTTACAAAAGGAACCCCTGTGCAAAATTTCAAGTTTCTAACCCTTATAGTTTAGGCCCTGCATTGATATGTCAGTCAGTCAGTCAGTCAGTCAGCTTCTCCTTTTATATATATAGACTAGGGCGTGAGCCCCCTGCGCGCTTACGCGCGCCATCCCCCAGCCGCTGCGAGCTTCGCTCTCCGCGGCGCTCGGCCTAGGGCCTCGCTAGACACTATTGGTTCGGATTTGACGCGTGGAAACACGTGCGGTCTCGGCCTTCGGCCTCGGCCTGAATGGAGCTCGGCTTTCGGCCTCGCCGCGGCGGGGTTCCTCGTACCCGCTTCGCGGAGCTCGGCCTCCGGCCTCGCAAGTTTGTCCATTTTGGTTTTGCTTTGTTAATTTTCCGCCGGAGCACGGAACGTCTCGGCCTGCGGCCTCGGCCTGGACAGAGCTTGGCCTTCGGCCTCACCGCGGTGGGTCTCTCGTGCCCGCTCCGCGGAGCTCGGCCTTCTGCCTCGCAAGTTTCTCCCATCTGGCTTTTGCGTTGTCCCGTTGACGCCGGAACACGCAACGTCTCGGCCTTCGGCCTCAGCCTGGACGGAGCTCGGCCTTCGGCCTCGCCGCGCCGGGGTCTCTCGTGCCCGCTTCGCGGAGCTCGGCCTTCGGCCTTGCAAGTTTGTCCCATTTTTGTACTGAATTTGGTACTGAATGTGGATTTTCAGTGAAAAATCTCCATAGAAAATTGGTCAACTTTGATCATCGATATCTCGGCCGCCATCTTGAAATCTCAAGATGTCGGATTTTTCTGGTATAGCTGGGTCCTTTGACAACCCGATGCCGTTGAGAGCGTCTCTCCAGTATGCGCCCAGTTAGCTGCCAACTTTTTTGCGCAGAGGTCGAAAAAAGACCGATTTTCGGGACGTTATAGCTCGGCCGCCATTTTGAATTTCGAACAACAAACATTTTTTTTCTCAATCGGATCCTACAAAGAACATTCTATTAAAATTTGATCAAAATCGGCCGGTAAACAACACAGATAGCATAGTAGTATGGGAGAAGGAGTTCGAAATTCAAAAATCGGCTTCATAGGATAGCTGTAATATGCACCTTCCGAACACTATTCTCATACAATTTTTTTCTCTAACACCCACCGTTTCTGAGAAAACATATAGATGATTAATCAGTGAGTATACCGGATTGTAGCTTTATATAGTAGTAATGTTAAAATTATGTCGGTTTCACCTACTTTTAAGTTTATTTTTATATTAGTCCACAAAGTTTCAAAACACTGATGCAGATGATGAGGAAGTCCAGTTTGCGCACCCGCCTGAATAGCACCTGCACAAATAGCACCTGGCCTAGTCCAGTTTGGGCACCTATTGATATTTTTGGCAGAATAACCGCACCTGCAAAAAACCAAACCCTCCACCAATCCGGACTTGGCCCCCGTGATGGAGTATGGCCTATACCTTCCTCAGAGAAGAGACCCGTGCCCCTCGGTGGAGACATAATGGGTTGATGATGATGATGATAAAAAAAGGGGTTGTGTTTGCAGAGGGCAAAAAGTTACCAAAACCGGCGTGCGTGCATACGACGACTAATGAATGTTGCTGAAGCAAAAACGGTGGCAAATGGCAAACCTGAATAACCTGCATTGACGCTCATACATAACGTATTAGTTAATATCCCAGGAATTTTACTTGGAAAAGATTCAATCTACTGTCAATACACTATATAAGAACGCTGGACCCATATTCGACTGATTCTAGGTTCAATGCTGGCGCATAATAAGGACTTTATTTTAAAAGGGCAAGTTTCTGAATTGAGAATTTTGCTACTTTACTTAACTGTAGTGCTGTCTTGTCAAGTTTCTCAGGAAAGAGCGTGACAGAACGTTACTTAAGTAATTACTTCATCATCAACCCATCATGTCCCCACCGAGGGGCACGGGTCTCTTCCCTGAGGAAGGTATAGGCCATACTCCACCACGGGGACCAAGTCCGGATTGGTGGAGGCTTGTAAGACTAGTGGCTGGTCTTACTGTCAGAATCAGAATCAGAATCAGAAATTTATTTCAACGTAAAGAATTTACATTCTGCTTGTTGAATGTCAATGTACATACAGTTACGTATAATGTTAGCCGCTGCCTTGGGGCCGTCTGTAGTGGAGAAAAAGGCAGCGAAAAAAAAAAACTCCACTCTGACCATCTTTTCTCAAATCAACTTAAAGCTAATACAAATAAAACTTACAAAACAATATCTTGGATGTGTTGAACACTAGACACATTTATCCTCTGATTAAATTTAATATTAAACTACTATTTAAAGCCATACGTCCTTGTCTTCTAAATAATCGTTGATTTTATAATAAGATTTTTTGCAAAGAGTGTGCTTAACACAATTCTTAAATCGCGTTGGAGGTAACTCTAATATATCCTGGGGTATCTTGTTGTCGAACCTTATACAGTGCCCCATAAAGGAAGTATTAACTTTTGCAAGTCTAAATCGTGGAAATGACAATTTATGTTTATTCCTAGTATTAACGTTATGATAGCTACCAAGTGTTTCGAAGTCTTTAATATTTTTCCTAACGTACATAATATTTTCATAAATGTATTGGCTTGCAACTGTTAGGATGTTGATTTCTTTGAAAAAATTTCTTAGTGTGTCCCTACTACCTAGCTTGTAAATAAATCGGATCGCTCTCTTCTGCAATATGAAGATAGTCTCAATGTCTGCTGCCCGGCCCCATAGTAGTATACCATAGAACATAATACTATGGAAGTAACTAAAATAAACAAGCCTAGCAGTTGCAACGTCAGTAAGTTCTCGAATTCTTTTCACGGCATATGCTGTCTGAGCTAAGTCTATGTGCTAATTTTACAATATGTGGGCCCCATTGTAGTTTGGCATCGATTGTGATGCCCAGAAATACAGAATCTTCAACAAATTCTAGTTTTTCATTTCCAATCACAAGGTTTTCAGAAGTTTTCAAGCCGCCCTAAGGCCTCTGACTTGGCTTAACGACTGCCATCTATCGACGGCAGCCGGCACCAACTGCTTAACGTGCCTTGCGAAGCACGGAATCGCTCGGAAAAATGCCACTAGCGTTAGTCATAGACGGTGACCCATCCATGGACTGAACGCGCCGTATGTTGCTTAACATTAGTGATCGTTTAAGATCACTCAGGCAGCTCAGGCTACGAGCGATTCCCCAGGCTACGAGCGTATTTACTTAATAGTGAAATTTTCAACTCATACACCAGCCCTAAGTTACATATATTTGTGAATTTACAGTAGCAATGTAAGTATGTAAAGCAGACTATATACGTCCCACAACAGGGCACAGGTTTCCTCTCAGAGAGAAGGAAGCTTTAATCATCGCTCGGGCCCACCGCGGATTGGCTACTTCAAGCGCTGAGCTATTGAATAGCTCAGACCCTCCTCAGAGTGCTTATACCAAGGAGAATTAAATTCTCCTTGCTTATACTAAGTTTTTTCATTTCACTTTCTATAGCGAGAGCGTTTGCAATTTGTATAGGAGTGACAAAGAGACAACTAGGTGGCGCGCTTTGTCACTCCAATACAAATTGCAAACGCTCACGCTATCGAAAGTGAATGAAAAAACTCAGTATAAGCGCACTGATTTCCTCAAGATGTTACCCTACGCCGTTAGCGAGTGGCATTTCTACTATAGCTTCAGAAATGTACATAACTTAGAAACTGCTTACTTACTATTAGTATGTTCTATCTTATCCACAGCTCCCGCCCATCCCGCCGCCATGTTTCTACGTCATCATCGGCCCGAACCTCAACCTCGCCGCAGCGGCGCGCTGCAATGCCTCAGTGTGACGTCACATCCTCCCCCAAGCCCTTCGTGGATATACCTGGACCGCTGGCGCTGCCTATGCTGAGACATTCGGCACATGTTCTTCCGAGAATTGGTGAGTGTCCCCAAACAAATAGCTGTTACTGTAAATATACTTTATTGCACACGAATTAAGGATTACAAATTAAACACTTGCCCCAGGTTAATGACCCCAGGGCCTAGATTCTGTTAATGCATTATAGTACAATGTCAACTGCATGTGATTTAGAACATGGCGATTTAGTTTCATTGCCGATTCAAGTCAACGCGCGCACTCTTATAACGCAATCTAGGCGTCAATGGTATGAAAAAACACGTCACGTGACCCGACCGTGTATCTGTCATCGAACTATAATGCACTTATATAATTGAGGCCCTGAACGCTGGCGACGGTATCCTTTGGCCTAGGTACGCGCCAGCTCTCTGGTCTCCTGATGCATCGATTATACGCGCCGCTAAGTCCTTGGCACTTTTAGGATAAACTAAACTCCTGTAAAAAAACGTAGTAACAATACGTAAATAATAAAATAGTCCGTATTTTATTAGCCCAAATGTAGTGACCATCACATCACTCATACATAAACCTGTACGTAATTTTGGAGATTAGATGTAAAGGCTCAATATTTTATCGCAGGCAGTTACCATCACGTGGTGGGCCTTGGATTGCTGGAAGGTCTCAGGAGCCGATATGGAGACCTGGTCCGCCTGGCAAAAGGCTCCCGCAGCAGACCAGTCCTCTACGTCTTCGATCCGGAGATCATGAGAGAGGTAAGCAAGTAGCAAATAACTTCAACACAATCAAATGAATAGGCCTTAGGGCGACATGAAAACTTCTGACAGTAAGACCAGCCACTAGTCTTACAAGCTTCCACCAATCCGGACTTTGCCCCCGTGGTGGAGTATGGCCTATACCTTCCTCAGGAAGAGACCCGTGCCCCTCGGTGGGGACATAATGGGTTGATGATGATTATTGATGATGAATAGAATGAGTTGTCCCAACCCAAATGGTACCCTTTGACGAGGCAACCAGATAAAGACGACACGGATATGGAAAAATGCCCAGACGGACATCATTTGTGTGTATCATTAGCAAATTAAAAATGCTGGGCCTACGCAATACGTCACACGAATTTCATGATTTTTTTTACCCCTCCCCGTCTTCTTTGTCGCAGCTGGACATTTGCGAGATTCCCTCCTCCCTAGTGTGACGTCACATATTTTACAATTTTACATCTAGTTATTATTTAATTAAATGTATGAAATATAACTAAATATAAATATAATATATATATTATATATATATATATATATATATATATATATATATATATATATATATAATATGTATGTATATTTAATGTGTAATTTCCTTTTTTATGTACAATAAAGTGTTCTCTATCTATCTATCTATCTATCTATCTATAACGTAATTTATGGATGGCCCCTAGAAGCAATTTATTCCATTATTGACTCTATTCCGGGAACCCATTTTTTGTCGGAAAAGTCCGAGCAGGTGATCAAAGTTAATTATGTATAATAGTGCTTACGAAAATTTTATTTCAGTAATTATTTATTCCAAAAAACATAGACGGAAACCAGTAAGAAACTATAAACTAGTAGTCACAATTAAAAAATGTTATGCATTGAAAAATTACGAGTACCTACTTAACTACATAATTAACTTAACGTCCACCATCTTGCATCTATTTATAATAACGACAAGTATCATATTTGGTAAGTAGGTACATTTTAAACTTAAATTTATGTTAGTATCATCTATAACAGGGGTGGCCAACTTGGTTAGACCCAAGATCGCCTGTTTACTAACGAAACCCTATGCGATCTACCCTTACATACTTCTTGAAACCTTAAATGAAAGAGCATAGTTCAGTACACAATCATGTAATATTTTTTTATTTTATTAAGAGAGAAAATATGAATGTGCAAATTATTCGTAGCAATTACTACTTAAAGAATCCAATATATGAGCGTCTGTCAAGCGAGAACGGTGTTTATTTTTTGTTTGTTTTAAGTAGGAAAATTCTGACTCACATAAATATGTTAGTCAGCCAAAACACGAATGAAGTTGTTCAACACATTTCTTCATTTTTAGATATTTTTCGTTGGAAACCAATGCCCAGAAATCTTGACCTGAGAATGATCTTGCTTTTAGAAATATGTCGCAGCGTTAATTTAATTAATAATATTTCTAATAATTTCGTTTTGTAACATCATCGTGTGCTCCATTTGAAATTTCAGATACATTTTAAATGGAGCACATGATGTTCAAATTCTGTAGCCAATTCATAGATATCACTATGATCAATGGAATCATTAAACGGATAACTGATGAATTTACCAACTTCTCAATTTTTCTGAAATCACTATAGCGTATTTCAAAGTCTGCTACCACTGCCCTAATTTCTGTCATGTACATTTTTTCATTTGTGTGTTTCAGAAGTGAAATTGTTGGTAGGATGTTTTTCCATAATGAGCGTTTTTCCTTATGTCAAATTTAGTTTTAAAAGGATCCCTACGTGGCGTTGCCGTACCGTAATAATAAACGTCAAAGCAAAAAAAAATACTATAGTTCTGTGGAATTTGTGATGGTTGGTTACCGATGGTGATGGAAGAAAAAATGCTGTTGTCGT
Organism: Yponomeuta plumbellus; assembly: GCA_947310845.1. NCBI lineage: Eukaryota > Metazoa > Arthropoda > Insecta > Lepidoptera > Yponomeutidae > Yponomeuta > Yponomeuta plumbellus. Next base: position 5,315,320 of record OX371203.1, read on the forward strand.
TTGGTGATAAGTGCGCTTTTGGATACTTTGGAGTCTTTGCTATGGATTATGGGTTTGAATTTTTATTTTTATTACTAGAAACCTCGTCCGAATAGCAACCCTGGTTTCTTCTCTTGTTTAGTAATCTGTGGACTGACTTTGACATTGATTGCTACGAATCACAAATTCGTATGAAGAAACGAATGACGCCATCTAATGTATCTCAAGGAACTAAGAAAAAAAAAAGAAAGGAAAAACGCCCATTATGATCCTTGATGTTGTTCAAATTTTTTCTTCTCTATGTCAACTATCATAGACGCTGTTTGACTTTGAATTCTTGAACTCATCATTTCTGTTAATGTTTTATTCTTGCCTTGTAGATTCAGATTTAATTACTCAGTTTTCCAGTAAAATCTGCAAAAAGCTAAATCACATTTCCTAGTCTACGTATTTATATTTTTTGCCTTGCCATGATCGACTGGACTAACTGTATCGACCGGTCGATCGCGATCGACCTGTTGGCCATCCCTGATCTATAACATGGACAATGCACAGTCAAACATACATACATCAAGGTCTTTTGCGTGCGACATGAAGCCTACAGCAGTGGTTGATGCACGCGGAGTCGACTTTAAGTACTTTTTTTATTTGCTGTGACTGTGTCCCACTACTGGGCAAAGGCCCTTAAGGATATCTACTTCTCCCTGTCCCTGGCCAACTCTTAGGTACAATAAAAGTAATAAATAAATACATAAACATACTTAAATATTTGGATAAATAAGCTTAGGTACGTAAATGTGATTTTGTGTCGCCGAGAATAGTTAGCATTCTTCTGTTACACTTTCTCTACATTTTTACACACGATCGAAGCAAAGCAACGTTGAACGAAATTCTTACCACGGCAAACCCTGATTTGCAAAAACAAACTTTATTTTTAAGGTATCACGAGTTTTTTGCACGAGATTAATAGAAAGTGGCTAATCGTAGTCTGAACTGCAAAACCGCATTTGGTGGGCCAGTCAAACCAGCATAATGTTTGAAAACAGAAATCTCCAATAGATCAGTAAAGTTGTATTTCTAGTTCACTGTATAGTTTTCAGGTCGATGCATCTTAAATTGGATTTTGTCTCGTCTCGAGTTCTAAAAAGAACCAATTTGGGATAAAAATATTTTTTTGGCCAACGTGGAGTAACTACTACCAACCTAAATGCTGAGAAACATGTTGAATTCGTCGAATTTCGGAAATCTTTATATAATTTTATTCAAAAGTGATCCTAAGGCTCAATTCACACTGGCGCAGAGTCGAAGCGAAGCGTCGCGTTTTTTAACTGTTCTAAATTCATCTCTATTTCTCAAGTCGTATTAAAGTTGTATTAGAAAAGTCGTATTAGAACTCATTCAGCTGTAATACTTTAATACTTTATACGTTCTATAATACGTTTCATATCATATCCTCGTGAGGCCCAATGTCTTCAAGTGATCACAAAATGAGTCGAAATGAGCGACAAGTGAGTCGTGACACAAGCCTCTGGCGGGAAATTCAAAAATCTTTTAGTTGTTAACCCTGCATTTATAGTCTGAATAAACCATCTTGATACTTTTGCTTAACTTGATTATTTGTTTAATTAGTTTGGAGTCTCCAATGAATTTTGTCCAAACATAAATATAAGCAAAACGAAAACATTAACTACATCAAAACCAACATTTCCACTCCACCAAAAACAGGGATAATAAAGATGCACCACATAAACTTATAAACATTTATTAATTCTGAATCATAATCAAAATCTGATTCAAGAAATTCAATGCCTTGTTTCTTAACGCTGTAAAATTCATTAAAAAGGAAACATTGGGCTGGCGAAGGCGTTTTTTTCCTGACATATCGCACACACACCTTGCTTTAAGGAACGTTCCTTTTTTTATCATCCTCATTGTATTAACACCAACTTTTGCAATAACAATAATTAAGTATTATTGTGTTAGTTGTCAGATTATTATCACCTAATAACTGGATTAAGACGTGATCATAATCATATCTTTTTTCTCAACATCTTTGAGTTCTTTGACTAAGTCTTCGATCTGACGTTTAAAATTTTCGTCATCCGACAGACCTTACAACAAGAAATAATTCATGTTTGTTTTAAAACATTATTACTCGTATGTACATACTAAAACATAGGTAAAATTATGTTTAAATTGTACACTAGCGCTGCACTTGCGAATGCGGCGGCGAAGAGAATTAGTGCATGTAAGATCAGGTCCCAGATTCTGTTAATCCATTTTAGTACAATGACAACTATTCAGCATCATAAACGTGGCTATTTAGTTTCATTGCCGCTTCAAGTCTACGCACGCACACATATCAAACCTTATCGGCGTCAATGGCATGAAAAAACTAGGTTGCGTGACCCGACCGTTATATCTGTCATCGTACTAAAATGCACTAACAGAATCGAGACCTAAGTCGCCAGTCCATCTTGGTTGCCTTCCAACACTTCTGTGTGCATTCTCTAGGCCTCCATACTAGCACTTTCACACCCCATCTTTTGTCTTGTCTAAGGCTATGGCCTGCCCTGCCATTTCTTCCGAGGCGATTGCCCATTTCTCACGGGCAATCACCTCGGGTATGTCGGTTAGTTTCTTTCTCATTATGTATTCTCTTGTACTATGAGACATATTATTCACTTTACACCTACTTACCTAGTCGAAGTGTTCTAAAAGTGATTTGTTCCAGAAAAAAGTTGTATGAAATAGTAAACCCATGCCTACAAATGTTTCTTTATTTAAAACAAAAGCGTTTAGTCTTTAAAGTTCACATAAATAAAAGATAGATACACCACTGGCAGTGTAATCAACACCACATCAACCCTTATATTATGCGTGCATCTTCGCTTAATTTAGGAATGATTTTATGAAAAAAATATTAAGATTCATCACTAATTATCGGAAAGAAACTGAACGAAGGTTGTATCTCAGATATCGTAGTAATGCAATGAAGAGAACAATTAACTTTGATAGGCTTCGGCAAGAGACTACCGAGGGACTATACTACATTCCACTAAACAAGTACCCAAAGATACACATCCACATGCGCCGATTGGCTAATTTAATGCGCGTGACCTTCATTGCTACTGCCCCATCCTATGAAGCGCACCGTCTTCGCTTATTGTTTCCCTTATCTCTAAACGCGCGCATTGTCCAATGAAATGCGAGTATTTGGTTCCCTAGGAGTTCGACTTGTGGAGCGGTGTATAGATAAAAAATCGTATTTATTTATAACAGGCGAAAGTACAACTTTCATAAATATTTGCGTGTTTGCAGTATCAACTACTCACTAAATGTAAATGAAAACATTCGGAGGAAAACCTCGGCTTAGTAGACTACGCATTTACTGACCATTTTCTACGGTTAAGTTGCTGCAATGTAAGTAAATTTAATCAAAAATTAATCATTATGAATGAAGGCTTCCCATCAACATCAACAAAGTCCTCCCTCATGATTTTCTATTAATTTATTTATGTTCCAATTATTATTTTTAAAATGCGTTCAGATAGGTCCCGATTCAAACAAAACCATAAAAATTTACATACAGGCATATTATATACTGCTTCTGACCCCACACTAAGATACGCTGTGTCGTGGGAACCAGAAACAACGACGTCACAAACATGTAAACATCAAAGACCAGGGGTTTGTTTTGGTCCACAGCCGGGATTCGAACCAGGGACCTCTGGCATGGTAGGCAAATGCGCTAACCGCTGCGCCACAGAGGTCGTCGAATTCAAATTCATTCGAAGTCGATTTTAGTCAAAATTTTTGAATAAAAGGTAAGCTTTGTAGAGCAAAATATGAGTTTGCTTTATCAATAACTTAATCTACGTTCTATGAGGTGAATAGCCCTACTCTGCTGATAGAGATATCTGTCAAAGTTCGATAGTGCGATGCCCTACAACCAATCACTATCTGAACGTATAGAAATAGCACACGGCATTTGGTTCAAATTAAGATAATTATTACTCACCAATGACCTCGTTGACCTCTGTAGACCTATCGTCCTAGACCTGACCCTTAGATTAATAAACTATTTTATAGGTTAATACACTCCTAAGCCACTTTGTAAAACTCAAATCCAGTGGGACGCGAGATAAAGGCAGGCTAGTACAATTCAACTCTTGACAAAAACGGTCATGTTCATTAACTTTATTCCGGATACACTCACTAGATTTTTTGCCGGAAGAGTCCGACCAGATTAAATCCGGAAATAAAGTTAATACTTAATACTGCCCTCGTAAGGAAGAACGCAGTAATAGCCATTACTGCGTTTTTACTTCGGATGCAAAATTGAGCTCCCTGGTGGTACATCTATAGGTGAAAAAATAATGGTGGCTATAGGTCTACTCGAAAACTGAAATTTCAGTAAGAAAATATGCAGTTATGTCATGAAATGATATGTCTGTGATATGTTTTTCGCTATTTACTCAAAACTGCGTTCTTTCTTACGAGGGCAGAAGGGTAGTGCTTACGAAAATTTTAGTTCCAAAACGCTAAAGTTCTTTGTTCTTTTGTTTTTTTTTTGTTTTGGTAATGGACGCAATTCATATTAGTGGCCAGTTATAATTAAAACCTAAGTGAAAAGTTGTAGTCCAGTTTAAAATCTTATTACCTTAATTGGTTTGAGGAATATATTATTTAATAAAAAAAATACGCATGACACCAGTATCAAGGTCAGGCAACAATTTTATGTTCGGTTCTCGATTGCCACTCTAGTGGCTTCCGATTTCATCTTTCACCCTCTCTGTAACAAAGATGATCTGAGTGCTTATACTGAGTTTTTCCATTCACTTTCGATAGCGAGAGCGTTTGCAATTTGTATAGGAGTGACAAAGCGCGCACCTAGTTGTCTCTTTGTCACTCCTATACAAATTGCAAACGCTCTCGCTATCGAAAGTGAATGAAAAAACTCAGTATAAGCACTCTGTCCCCATATATCCATTTAACCCGGCGGGCTAGAGCCAGGGTATCTCATGCTCTGGTGAAATCGCATCTCATTAACTTTCGGTTATAAGTCGATTTATGTTCCAAAGAGTATTGTTTTGTTAATTTTTGTAAACCTCTAAACTTTTTTTCCTATAATTACTTACAGGTTATAGAAAAAGGTTAATAAATATGTGTATTTACTTTTCTAATTAAAATATTGTTTCATTCAATTCTATTAAATAATGAACTGTCTTTCAATATAAAATCAGTAAAATAACAATAATCCTTAAATTATGGTACATTAAGTTATGCGTATGTCATGCCCTGCCTTTATTTTATTTTTTATTTTATTAATTAGACACAACCAACAGATGTTAGATACATCACTTAAGATAACATTGTGTGGATATGTTCTAGTCTAACATCTAATTACAGGTGTGCAACAACTCTCTTGACTTAAAGTAAATCATTTCTGAAATAACATAAATAACAATCTTTTTAATTTTAAATTAAACTTTTTCAAACGCTTTTTAAACTTATTTAGACACTTTATCTTAAACTAAGTAACTAAGTTGAGTTGAAATGAGATCAAAGCATATTATAAACACAAAACTTGACGATTATAGTAAGATAGGCCGCAGCATTTCCAACTTCCAATCACGTAATCTATCACTATGAATATCCAGGTCAAGTGACCGTTCAAGTTTGTTGTAGAGAGCTTGTAGTCTATTAATGGGAGCAGTTTTTCCTAAGTTGGTACGGGAGTAGCTTACGCTGAATGTTTTTATTTTGGATTGGCGTGCATTGGGGCGAGGTACGTGGAAGTTAATCATGCCAAGGAGATGTGGTTCGGAGACTTTGTTATTTAATGAAAGATAGATCGAGATATTCTCTACGCTGTGCCAAAGTATTCATTTGAAAGTGGTCCAGTCTTTCTTCATAAGTTGCGCGACGCCCACTCCCTCGGAAATGGTCTTTGTAAGCTAGGTATCTAGTAAATGATTTCTGTATTTTTTCTAGACGATCACTATGTACTTTGTAGTAGGTGTTCCAAATTTGACTGCAATATTCTAAATGTGAGCGTACGAGAGAATTAAATACGGTGAGTAGGCTGTCGGTCCGCTTAAAATGCTTCCCCATTCTTTTAATAAATCCTAACATTTTGTTACAAATATCCGCTGGATGATTAATGTGTGCATTAAAAGTAAGTTTGCTATCGAGAATTACTCCAAGATCCCTTATCTTATCAACTTCTTCTAGTATATCGGTATTTAGATTGTACGATGAGTTAATTGGAAGGCGTTTTTTGGTGAACTTTATGTGGAAGCATTTTTTTGCGTTCAGAAACATTATCCTTTATGTAACTTTTTTTTACCTCATGCTCGCCGGGTTAAGAGCAGCGATTCTTCTTACTATGTCGCTTGTTTTATTTCGTCTTCTGCCCTTATATTACGTAACTTTCCACTCTATCGGGTTAAGCGTTTAGACATCTCGAAAGAGTCAAAATAAGAATGTACATGACAGTTCGGAATAGGAGTATGAGATACCTACTGGGAAAAAAGTCCCATAATGTAACAGAATAAGATGGTGTCACATAGCGGGAACAAAAGGCCAAAATTTTTTCACGCAATTTTGGAGTATTTTTGTGAGTTACCTTAGCGCTGACTGAAAATCAGCGCTGAGGGTTCATACCCTCAGCACAACGCTGAGTCAGTTGCCTTTTGTGGCGACTTAGACACACCACAGACTAAGGTTTTTGTTTAAAATTATTTGTTTTTCCTCTGGTGCCTTACTTATTTATTATGTTACTTTTTTTTGTGTGTTTTGTTTCTGTGATGTGTCTTGTTGGTTCAATAAACTTTCTTTCTTTCTTTTCTTTCTTTCTTTCTAAATCAGACAACTCCATAAAGTGGAGTCTTACGTAATTGCGCCCCTGATCTTGGTGTTTCGGATGCGATCTTAGATGGGGATACAGAGCTTCGCCTCTCCACTACTTTCAGGTGTCGGCTCAGTAAGTCAAAGAAGGTAGTCGGTGGAACTGACTGTAGTGGAACAGATGAAATAAGACGGAAGAGGATGCCTACGTACAAGTATGTACATACAATTTTACAATGCTGGCCTTGCTTTGAAACTGATTGTATGTAGGTGTGCATACTCCACCTCGGAGTATGGCCGTCAAGTCCGGTTTGGTGGAGGGTTGTAAGACTAGTGGCTGTCTTACTGTCAGAAGTTTTGAAGCCGTCCTAAGGCCCCTGACTTGGCTTAACGACTGCCATCTGTCGACGGCAACCGGGTGCCTTGCGAAGCACGGAACCTCTCGTAAAAACTAGCGTTAGTCATAGAACGGTCACCCATCCATGTACTGAACGCGCCCTATTTTTCTTAACCTACGCGATCGTTTAAGATCAATCAGGCAGCCAGCGCTACGAGCGATTAAGTAAACTATCGATACTAGGAATAAAATACATACGCCAATGACTTAATAGAGAACCCTCTGTATTTTTTCCTCGTTGTATAGACGCAATACTGACATGATAGTCAGAGGTCGTGATATAAGTTATTGCTATAATTTATATCGGCATAGTAAACACTGAGCACGCGCGCTTATGTGTCGTTTGATAAGATACGCTATTGCTGTTTTGGTAATCGTAAATTCTGGTTGTAGGTTTGTGCCTATTTAAATATTGATAAAATATTAAGTATTGTAGAAAAGGTGTTAAAGAACCGCAGCCGGATCGGGAAACCACGCATTCTGGGTTATTCACTAACTCGACACACATGAATGGACACACCTGTGCCGAGTTGGTTAAACTCAAATTAGTAGGTATAATTTATTCTTTCGTCATCTGGATACACCAATATTTTTACGCGTGTCCAGATGGTGAAATGTATTTAAATAATTTTAATATTTCGTCACCTGGACACACATTCGAATTTCACCCGAATTTATGAAGAAGTACAGTCATGTGCATAGTGTTTTCTGTCACAATCATCATCGGCCATCAAACATCCCACTGCTGGAAACGGGTAATTTTACAATAATTTTACAGTAAATAGTACAAAAGAATTTTTATTGTTTCTTATGACCTCTATAGCACTACCCTTTACTCTTTCCACATCACCCATGGTTAGCTGGTAGAAAATACTTTATAGTATTAAGCTCGCCCTTGTACAGAACACTGTTTATTGTGCAATAAAGAATTTTTCATTCATTCATTCAAAAGAACTAGGGTAGCAGAAGTATTTAAGAGATTGCGGCTAAAATAAAATCTCATGAAAAACATGCGGCTTAGTTCATGGTGTTGCCTCATACTGCGTAGTATTGTTTTGTTGCAGGGTTGTGCAGCGTTGTTTACTACTACTACCTACTAGCTTTTGTTACCCTAGTACTTTTAACCGCTCTGGACTATGCCATGACTGCGACGGGGCGTACTGGAAACCACTTTGAAGCAAGGAGCGTAGTACTGGGAATTGAAGTAAAACGCAAGGCGACATTATGGGAATCGAGATTTAGGGAACAAAACTTATGATGAAGATCCTGCAGCAAGAAAAAAAATTGAAACTATCAGCATGAATACTATAATCGCGACCACTGTTAGAGATCAATAATTAAATGAGCGAGGCGATTGTTAACCTGACTGTACCCTTTTTCTGCAAAAAAACAGAGTGTGTCCAGTTGGCGAAAAAAATATTATTTCAGCTTTCACCATCTGGACACACGTAAAAACCTTGGTGTGTCCAGACGACGAAAGAATAAATGACACTAACTTGAGTTTAACTAACTGGACACAGGTGTGTCCAGTCATGTGTGTCCAGTTGGTGAATAACCCCGCATTCTCTACATCATAGTGAACATTTTTCCCCACTAAATCACATTTGGGAAATCAACGGTTTACGAGATGTTGAGGTGCAAAGTCGAGACTTTTTTTACATTTTTGCCGAAATAGAATTTTAATCATATAAACAATATTTCTCCCATATTAACTCCAATTTATCAATATTTTAGAACATAAACATTTTGCATACGGGCACATACATTGCTTTTGGCGCCACACCTGGATACCCTGTGTCGCGGGTACCAGAAAAAGCGACATCACAAACATGTAAACATCCAGGACCTGGGTTTTTTCTGTCCCCAGCCGGGATTCGAACCCGGGACCTCTCGCATGGTAGGCAGATGCGCTAACCTGCGCCACAGAGATCGTCATGAGAGGTCGATATGAGACGCTATTAAACCGCCCATCAACCGAGTAATCAATCAGGTAGTATTCATCAACTACTGGACAAAGGCCTCCCTCAAGGGAACCCATTTCCTTCTGTTCCCGGTATGTCACTTTTGTTACACTGCTACATTTTGGGACTTTTATTCCCAGTAGGTATGTCATGCTTCTACTCCGAACTGTCAAAACATACATACATTGACTCTTTCGAGTTGCTAAATGCTTAACCCGATAGGGTGGAAAGTTTGTAATATAAGGGCTAATGTTTTTTTTTTTTTTTTATTTGGGACAATAAACAGCTACACAATATAAAATTATTAACAAATATAGTTGTAAAGTCGAATAGGTAAGAGTATAACCCACAACATTATCCACAGATTACTATGACGAGATTAAAGGACGGCAAAAACTTTTTCGCCAGAGAAACATAATTTTACATAGGTCTGTGCTGAATAATTAATTGAATTGAATTGAAGGGTGTTTCGGAAGAACAACCAAGGTCGCACCCCTGCGAATCCTTTCCTTCTCTTTTCTTTTTTTTAGGTACCAAATATATAGTATGAAGTACAAAATAATCCATAGAGCAAAAAAAAAACCCAAATAAATCACAAAAATGCGACCCCGGTTGCTCCCCCAAAACATCCTTCAATTAGAATACAAGAAGAAGAAGAGCTATACATGTTTGCATGCTAATAAGTGAGGAAAGATATTTTGTAACATGCACTTGAACACATTGTTGCATACTTATTTACAATAAGTAGAACATTATAAAATTAATTACTCATTATAAAATAAAAAATCGTATTGTGAAATTACATTAATTAGATAATTATACAGATAATTATACAAACCAATTCTCTTGTCTTTTTCTTTTTTCCAATTTTTAGTTATCATTTATGTAATTCTTATTTTTGAAATTAAATTGTATTAGTAAACGTTTTTATAATAGTTACTTTTATTAAAATATTATTTTAACAATACTGAAAGTGATTCTATAGCTTGACCAGAAAGAGTAGAAATTAAAGAGTGCTATTTTGCTAATACTCTTATTTTCCATACCCAAACTTTTAGTTCTGAAAGACATAGTCTCAGCAAGGAAAAATAATTTATGTTATATCACGGGCATTTATAAATAGTGTTTATCTACAATCAATGTAGTGTTAACTGGCCAAGTATAATTTATACTATTATGATGTCACTTTGCTCGCCCACACAATAGTATCTACCTATTTAATTGCTCGAACGTACCGTAATTGGCGTCCGACGCTGCACAATGCAACATAAATCAAGATAAAGGACAATTTAACTCGACTATCGGCTTCCGCTCTTTAAACTATAGATTAGAATAAATACATCACGAGTAGCTAACATGCCTTCATACACCTATCATTATGGTTATGGGTAGGTATGTATATTTCATCATCAACCCATTGTCCCCACCGAGGGGCACGGGTCTCTTCCCTGAGGAACGTATAGGCCATACTCCAGGTCTTGGATGTTTACATGTTTGTGATGTCGCTTGTTGGTTCCCACGACACAGGGTATCATAGTGTGGGGCCAGAAGCAACGTATGTGCCTGTATATAAATGTTATAATGTATATAATGGGGCCAAGTCCGGATTGGCGGAGGCTTGTAAGACTATAAGTGGCTGGTCTTGCTGTCAGAAGTTTTTAAGCTGCCCTAAGGCCTTTGACTTGGCTTAACTACTGCCATCTTTCGCCCAAAAATTCCATCGGATTCTATTAACCCTCAGATTAACAAGTCCCCCTAAGACTCGACCTAAATCGAATTTTTATAATAAACACGCATAAATGAACGCGCTCAGAATCGCTCGTAGCTTTAAGTAAGTAAGGTTAGCAACATTATGGCGCGTTCAGTGCATGGATGAGTAACCGTCTACGACTAACACTAGCGACATTTTTCCGAGCAGTTCCGTGCTTCGCAAGGCACGTTAAGCAGTTGGTGCCGGCTGCCGTCAATAGATGGCATTCGTTAAGCCAAGTCAGAGGCCTTAGGGCGGCTTGAAAACTTCTAATAAGACCACCTACTAGTCTTACAAGCCTCCACCAATCCGGACTTGGCCCCCATGGTGGAGTAAGGCCTATACCTTCCTTAGGGAAGAGGCCCGTGCCCCTTGGTGGGGACATGATGGGTTGATGATGAAATGAACGCCCCCAGTCCATCGTATCTCTCTCTGAGAGAAGGCCTGTGCCCTACAGTAGGACGTTTAAAAGCTGCACTTTTATTGTGTGGGGTGCATGATGAATATAATAATAATAATTCATCATCAGCAACCCTGTTATGTCCCCACCGAGGGGCACGAGTCTCTTCCCTAAGAAAGGTATAGGCCTTACTCCACGGGGGTCAAGTCCGGATTGGTCATAATAATAATAATCTATATTAATAATTTCGTTCGGGTCTACGGTAGACTCGAACGATATGCACACCAAATGAAAGAGCGTAATAAAATAGTTGATCTGAGTCGACAACATATGGGCGGAAAATTCGTATTATCGAGCAGCATCAATATAAAAATTATTAAATTCAACAATGGCGTTGCTAAGTAAACATGTCAATGTCATCATTGTTGTGTTAGTGTCACAAGTTTTCATTGTGAACTGTTATGGCCGGTTTACATTATTTTCGTGTTTAGGAGAGTGCTATAATACAATTAGAGAGGCAAGTGCATTAGTACATTACTAGACGTTCGAGTGAACGTTTATATTTCTTCCAGTAGAGTGTCACTTCGTCGACGTCGCGAAATATGCGCTATCCTACTCAAAATACTATGAGTTTTAATGGAACACATAAGTAAGTTTGATAATTCGAGTTATTGAAAACAACACGCACCCGTCACGGGTCACTTGCGCACTCTCCTAAAGTTCTCACTAAATTTTTAGTTTATACACAGATAAGTAACGAGGATAGTAACGCGCTCAGGTGTTACTGGATAGAACAATAAAAACCAATTCTATTTTGATTCTAATTGAAAGGCAACTAGAACCGTACTATACCGTAAAACGTACTAAAGCAAGTGGCGCTTACACGTTTCTACAAAAGCACTCTCCTTAAGAAAGAAATAAATAAAGAAAGAAAGAAAAAAATAAAATTTATTCGTTTGATACTCAAAACAAAACAAAAAACACACACACACAGAGTGCGTACAATAATAAAAAATAATAATACAGAAAGCATCAAAAGCGTAAAAATAAATAAACTGTACAACATGAAAATAATAATAAAATACATTAAAGGTTGAGCCCCCAAAATGGGCCCGATTCAGCATAATGTTGCAACAGAGTGTAAAGTAAAGCACTCTCCTAAACACTAAGATAATCTAAACCGGCCCTTTGATCTAATTTGTTAACTCCATGGTGTGTGGAATACCGTGGCATCCAAGATTATTATAATCTGTGCCAACTGAGAAGGTGTAGTAAGTAATCTGTGGTGTTTTTCATTGGCGGGAAGACAATAATTGACATTGAGTTTTGGAATGGAAGGGTCTGAAAAATAATTGAAAAAGGAAATCAAAGTCATCAATTGATCTTTATTGTTTTGCTTAGTTATAGGTACCAATAAACTTATTGAAATGAAAAAGCCACTAGATAAGAAAAATACCAAAAATTAAAATGATGAAGAAAAACATGTGGTCAATATAAAACTAAAAGCTGTAAAGCCAAAGAGAGGGAGCTGTTTTTAGTTGATTAGCCAAGTGGATTCTACGTCTCATTGAATACGTCATTAGATTCACTAGCTGTTAAGTTTATGAAGGAAGCTCATTTAGTTAGTAATTTGTGATGAGGTACCCATGACAAAGTTATGATAAGTATCCGATTTTCGCCTTGCATTCCTTCTTGAGTAGCCAGAACATGTCCAAAAGAGCAAGATTGGCTATCCGTAATAGTGTGCTGGTTCCAATACTGATGTAAGCATGGTAGCGAGATTTGGGTATGGCAGAAGTCAGAAGCATCATGAAAGTAGGATTAGTGCAGTACAAATGAGATCCTTAAGAAATATGTGTGGTGTTACTTTGAATGACAGAATACGCAATAGTGATCAGAGACCGAGGATGTAGAGAAAGAGGATGTAGTGAGTGACTAGAATTGAAAAAAGGAATGTTGCGTTGGTTTGGAGATGTGGAGAGGATGAACGAAGAAAGACTGACAAAGCAAATATATCGGGTGAATGTGAGTGGAAGAGCCGGTAAGGGACGCCCCAGTTGGACATACTTCGACCAAATAGGGGATGTATTAGCAAAGGGCAAGATTAAAAGTACCCGAAACCGATGTGGGTACATGCAACGACTAATGGATGTCGATGAAGCGAAAGTGATTTGTCAGGATAGTGGCAGGTGACAGTCCGTGGTCTCTGCCTACCCCTCTGGGATACAGGTGTGAGCTTATGTATCTGAATGTATAAAGAGATTTATATCTACTGGTGGTTGATAAATACAGAGGCGTCACCATATAAAAAAAACATAGTAGAATATTATTTTGCGTCTACATTTTACCCGAGCGAAACCGGGTTTTCGTCTAGTAATTAAATAATCACATTAACATCCACGCAACACACTTGTTCTGATCCCAAAGTAGGATACCCTGTATTCATGCACCCTGAAACATATAATAACGCATAGACTGAGGCCTTTTTGTGCAAATGTACAACGCCCCCTAGTAGGAATCGAAGCCTGACAAAAGCTGACAGTGTCACTCGTTTACCAGGTGTACGAGAGCAGCGCTACGGAGCCGCCGCGCTGGGAAGGTTCGCCTCTGACGCAGCAGAGGAAAGCCAACGCCAACCGCTGTCCTATCCACGGGTAAGTTGGGATACATCAAACAAACCAAACAAATGAACATTTACATACAGGCACATACACTCGGAATTCCTTCAAAGCCCTTGTACGGGACTTCCTCGAGAAGTGTTACCCGAACCACCCTTAGCCTCTCTTACAATAAGGATCTTTCAGCTGACTCTTTTTTTTGTATCTGCCCACAACCACCACCACCACCACCAGAAATATTCTTATTCCCTTGTTTTCTCATAGTATGTAGATATTATATATTCTAAGTGATATTAATTTCGGCTCATTGTATTTAGTACCTATACCTCATATCTTATTATACTCGTATGTGTAAGTATGTAATTATGTGCAAGTTTATTTAATGCACCATAAAGGAGTATGTTTTTACATTTATTTAACTACTTTAGCACGCCTACCAACTCTTTCCTTTACCTCGGTTGACTGGTAGAAAATGCTTATAGCATTGAGTCCGCCGCATTGTACTATATTTTTATTATAAATGTAAGTGCAATAAAAGTATTAACACTAATTATTATTATTATTATTATATCGACAGAAATACTTAAACACAATTGTACCTACGTAACTCAGTAAACAAAGTCGTAGAATGTACCGGGAATCGAACCCATTAACTCAAAAATCAGAGATAAGAGAAACCGGAGGCTACCGCTCCGCTATCACCGCTCGCTAACCGTCATAGTCGTCAAAACATCGTGAGGAAACCTGCGTTTATTATTTACATTGAGATTACTATAGTAAAAAATAAAAATAAATGTAATATAAAAATAAGTTCAATAAGGATTAAGAATTACAAGCAGTCGAAATAAACACACTTAAACATTTACATACAGGCACATACACTCCTGGCCCCACACTAGGATACTTACCGTGTGTCGAGGGAACCAGAAACAGCGACGTCACAAACATTTATCCAAGACCGTTAATGCTTGCTAGGTACACTAATTTAGGGTCATTGGCTAGATCGTATCTTAGTACAATGTATGTAAAATTGCGATAATATGTCTGTAAGCTGTTTTGTGTTCTTAGTTAATAAAATCAAATAATCGATTTCCATTTTTTAAATCCAGGGATGAATCGAAGGCAATCTGGGCAGCCCTACGAGCTTTGCTCCTGGATGAGTCCCTGTTAAAGAGCTACGAAAACGCCTTCGATGATATAGCTGCTGAGGTCTCCAGACGGTAAGCCATAGCTTTACAATTGTCTTTGTTCTTACACTATTTGTCTTGGCAACTGTACTTGGCAACTTGATGCTTTAATTCTGGGAATACGCATTGAAAAGTTTCAGTGTCATAAGCAAAGGATTCTTGTCTGGGACAAAATGGAGTTAAGAGGTTTGCGACTTTAGCCGACGATATGTAACTGTGTAAATACCTACATTCATATACATTATACATTTAGTCTAGTTTAGGCTCTAATTTTGTAAGATTATCTTGGCAAAAACGTTCTTATCCACTTGGGGCTTCTTTTTCCAGACTAGGAGAACTGCGACACGCCGAAAACGCACTGAATGAGGAGTTGGAAACCGAGGTGTACCGATGGGCCCTGGAGTCTCTAGGGGTCATAGTTTTCGGCAGGCGACTTGGGTGCCTTGATGGACCAGCCCACATCCCTACTGCTGAAAACCGGTATGATAGCGCTATAATTAGACGTAGTTTTCGTTAAGTATTCTTAAAAATGCGTGTCGTGGCGGCTTTTGGATCGACCACGGCGGCTTGGATAAGCTTGCTGTGGACAAAGACGCCTGGAGAGAAGAAATTAACTTCTGCAAGACCTGCGACGAAGTTTGATGCTCGGTACTGGCGGACTTTACGTGGCGGAACACGTAGGCGCTGCTTAAATCGTTTATAATAGGTGCCAAGGTCTATAATGATGATAAATAACGTTAGGTCGACCATGGGCTAATTATGTTTACTAGAAAACGTGGTGCTTAGAGTCTCTTTGTCTGTTAGTAAAACACTGGAGAATTAATGTAACGTGTAAGTAGGTAGTTGGTCGAAACTCTTGGGTTAAATTTGTTACCTTAACTAACCTTAATCTATAACTAATTGCCTAAACGAAAAGCTTACCATTAGTATTATCATATCAATTTTGAAAAAATTGGATCTACGAGTAATCATCCAATTATACACACCGATCTCCTAATTACTGACACGCGAAGACAGTCGTGTTTCAAGAAAATTTGTACTTATTATTGCTAGACCTGCTTGTATATCAACTACCTTTGTTGATTCCAAACCTCATTCGAAACTGTTAATGTTATTACCGTTTTTCAGGACTCCAGAAAAGACATCCATGGACGACGATGCTCCAGAGCTCTGCTCTTTATCAAAGAAGTGCTTAGAAGCTCTATCGCCAGCAGAACAGCTGGTCAGGTGTTCGAAAGAGATAGCTGATGAGAACTACCTGATACGGAGCGAGAAAACACTGAAACCCGATTCCAAAGTCTTCAACCAGGCTTTGAAAACCTTCGATAGACATTTCAGGTGAGTTATATTTGTAAACATGACAAGAAAATTTATTGACACTTCAATCACCGGACTATGAGTATACAAGCGTTATGAAACTGTGAAATATATCGTCTCCCCTTACTTGTGTAACGACAAAAGCATAGATTAAAACAGGTCTCAGGTGTAGGGAAACTATACAGGGGTACTAGGTACCGGCATTCAATCATGTGGGTCAATTCAATTGACGCGATATTGAGAACGGTCGCTAGAACTATCAACTACTTGATATAATACAAGCTAATGCTTGCTTGTTGATAGGTTCTGTTATGTAAACTCACAGCTATATCTTTCTTTTACAACTTTTACTGCATAATTGGATATTTTTTGGAATTACCTTAAATCGATATCGTGGTTAATTTAGTCATAACTTTTTTGGGATAAAGTCTATTATCATCATCAACCCATTATATCCTCACCGAGGGGCGCGGGTCTTCACTGAGGAAGTTATAGGGCATACTCCACCACGGCGGCCTATTCCGGATCGGTGGAGGCTTGTAAGACTTGGCTGGTCTTACTGTCAGAAGTTTTCAAGCCGCCCTAAGGCCTTTGACTTGGCTTAACGACTGGCATCTATTGACTGCAGCCAGCATCAACTGCTTGCAAAAGTCTATATATATAGTTATTTTTATTTCTTTTTCGACTAATCATACCCATGGTTTATTTCAGCCTAATAGAACAGTTCCTAAATCAAGCGTTAGAAGATCTCCACAGAGGAGATTTGAGGGCAGAACTTACTCTATTGGACAAACTACGGCCATTGAAACAGAGGCTTCTCCCAATCGCCGCCGATATGATGCTATCGGGATTTGATCCGGTAATTACTTGGAGAAATGGAAATAATTTAAAGCCTTATTCTCTTTGAGGAGTTAAAAAACCGGAGAAGAAGACAATTATAGCATGAAACAACTATAGATTATATAATTATGTGACGTGTTAAATTTTAAAGAAATTCAATTATGTTATTAACTAGATTCCCCCATTTATGCAAAGATAAGGAGTTTTTTATAAAGAGACCGCGCCACCACCAAAGTCCTGTGTCAATGAGCTAAGATGTTTTCATTCTTATGTGTAGGATTTAACTTCGCACATTTTGCTTACGCGTTTAAATGAGTTTTACCTTCAGGCTTTGGGCATGTTAAACAGTTTACATTATTAGGTAATCTCATATAATTCAGTTAGTCTATCGTTTACTGTACTAGAGAGAGGAACCGTCAATATTCTAACTATCTGCAGATTAACCAATATATTTCTTCTACTACTGTTGTTGCGAGTTTCTTTTACTTCTGTGCTTAAGTTGAGTCTAGATGTAGTAGTAACTACTCCTTACTACGAGCCAAAAACTCTACGTCAATGCAGACAAGGTCTTCTATACAGGGTATGAGAGCTGACGGGTGCTGTAAAATATATATCCTGTACAATTCCATTTTTATACAACGATAACGTACTTTCCAATTCCAGCTAGCCCAATCAGCGCTGAGCATGTTCTATCAAATGTCAATCCATGCGGCACAGCAGCAACGGGCGCACGATGAGACAGCCTGGGCCGCTGCCTCCGTGGAGGCCGGTGCTGGCAGGCCGGAGATGCCATATGTGGCCGCTTGTGCCAGAGAAGCCTTGAGACTGCATCCCGTCACTGGGGGCGTGGTGAGGCGGAGTCGGGAGGAGCTGGTCGTGGCTGGGTACGAGGTGCCATCTGGGGTACGTTCATGTGGCTTTTCTTTGGCATGCAGATGTGCGTGGTTGTTGATGAATGAGATATTAGTGTGCTTAAAATAAATGATGATTCTTTTCGACCGTGTTCGGTCGCGGTGCCTGTTACAGATGGAGATGTAGGTACTTTTAATTTGATTGGTGTATGGTGTAGCCTATCTTGGCCATAAAGGTGTAGTTGCATCTGGCACCCCAGCCACAAAAATCTTGTAATTTTTGGAATATTGGTTATATTTTGGTGTTCTGGGTGGTCGGCTCTTTTAAGGCCGACACCGACATGCCGGAGATGCCATATGTGGCCGCTTCTGTGAGAGAAGCCTTGAGACTACATTTCGTCACATCTTAATGACGGGCGACTTTTCTTTAGGATACGAGGGCTGCTACTTATGTATGCGGAAAAGAAAAAATAAACAAATGTATATGGCTAAATATGCTTTTTTTGTTTTTCAAAGTATTCTCCACTATGATCGATGCACTTCTGCATTCGATGAAACCAATTTGTAAAACACTTTTTCCACTCTTATTGAGGTATCTCCAAAACGTGCTGTTTGAACGCATCTACGGCATCTTCACGGGTCGAAAATCGTTGACCACGTAATTTATTCTTTACATTTGGGAATAAATAGAAATCATTGCCAAATCAGGGCTGTACGGTGGATGACCCATCAATTCTATTTTTTGACCATCCAAAAATGCAGTTGTTTCCTGAGATGTGTGACAGCTGGCATTGTCATGGTGAAGTATGATTCTGCGTCGCTGGTTGTTTTGGCGTATTTCTTCAAATACTTCCGGCAAACAAATGGTCGTGTATCACTCCGAATTAACCGTTCTGCGATTCTCCAGTGGTATTGTAGCCACATGGTCATTAATATCAAAAAAGCAGGCCACCATTTGCTTTACAGTGCTTTTTGCACGAGCCACTTTTGTAGGGTTCGGCTCATTTTGAAACACCCAAACTGTAGATTGTTGTTTAGTTTCGGGATCGTACGCGTAGATCCAGGATTCGTCACCTGTGTAGATATTATAAACAGATTTTGAGTCGCCTCCGTTGAATTTTTTTAAGGTTTTCTTTCACCATTCGACGCGAGCATCTTTTTGATCCTGAGTTAGGGACTTCACACACGACTGCTATAATATGCATTACATCCCGGGAGGTATAGCTTTACATTATATTAAAGTATCACACACGGAACAGGTAACGTAATGTATATTTCGCTTCATTTCGTTGACATACGTCTCGACCGACACACATTCCGGCTGCTAAGGCGTTATACAGGGTGTTATGGATCTGTCGACTTACTACAAGATTTAATAGATAGGTAGTTCATCAGAAGATGATTGAGATTTTGATGCGCGTATGCGTTGGCACATGTGCCAAAAATAGAACGATGTGCATTGAACATCATATAAAGTAAGGAAAATTCCGAAGAGTTTAAATTATATGCGGAATTATCAGACATCGCCAGCAAGTGGACAGGCATGATATTATTACAAAATTGATGACCACTGTGTTGCTACACTTTTTTTTCTTTTCTTGAGGTAGATTGATTTTTGTTACTATCCTTCATGTTAAAGGCAACTTTTATGTTATATTCCACCACTATATACAAGTTGTAACTTCCTATGTTATATCTATAAAATCATAGGTCATCAATAATTATTATTATTAATACGTTTATTGCACATAAGTAAAAATTACAATGGCAACGCGGCGGACTTAATGCTACAAGCATTTTCTACCAGTCAACCGCAGGAGGTGTATCAATCGACTGAATCAAAGAATTGCTCGCAGCCCTGGCCGCCTGAGTGATCTTAAACGATCACGAACGTTAAGCAACATAGGGCGCGTTCAGTGCGCGGATGGGTGACCGTTTATGATTAACGCTAATGGCATTTTTCCGAGCGGTTCCATGCTTTGCAAGGCATGTTAAGCAGTTGGTGCTGGCTGGAGTCGATAGATGGCAGTCGTTAAGCCAAGTCAGAGGCCATAGAGCAAGACCAGCCACTAGTCTTACAAGCCTCCATCAATCCGGACTTGGCCCCCCGTGGCGGAGTATGGCCTATACCTTCCTCAGGCTTACGAAAAGTAGCTTACGGCCGATTTCTGAATTGAGAATTTCGCTAAGTAACTACTTAACTCTAGTGTTGTCTCGTCAAGTTTCTCAGAAAAGAGCGTGACAGAACGTTATTTAAATATTTAAGTGAATTTCTCAATTCGGTTACCGGCCTTTAGCGAGACTATTTATATGGAGCAAATTTATGTGGAGCAAATGATTTTTTTGAGATAGGACTCTGAATACCTATGTCGTTTAGCGACATAAGACTCCTAGTGGAGTTTTTTGAATTACCAAGAAACTTTTTGAACACCCTTTACGAAGGAAGATATATCGTAATATACGGAAAGGTATTGGGAGGTATTGAAAGGTATCGAAAGGTAAATATACATCTTCGTATCGCTCAGTACCTTTAAGGTACGAAGATGTAAGGATGTATATTATAGCTGTCGTGTGTGGTCTCCTGACGATTTCTATGGAAAGATGTAATGAGATATATCGTGCTATAATATACATCCTTACCTGGAGTCCCTAATTGTGCGGGATCCAACGCGAACAAATTTTTTTTACAGACAAATGTTCATGTAATATCCTATGAATGCTTGTCATACATATGCCCAGAATAGCCTCTATCTCGCGATACGTAACATGGCGGTCTTGCATTGTTACTTTTCGCACAGCTTCAATATTTTGTGGCACAACCACCGATTTCGGGCGACCTTCTTTAACTTTGTCCGTGAGCTTACTGCACCCGCGATTAAACTCACTAAACCAGTGATACACAGTCGTTTTTGATGGAGCTTCACACCAAAAGTCGAAGTTAATTGATCTACGCACTGTTGTTGCGTTAAACCACGTCGAAAATCGTAATAAATCATAGCACGAATATTTTCACGAGTGAGTTCCATTTTTTCAGCGATATGACATTTTAAACTCAACAAAAACAAAACACTAACGTATATAAGAGAAAAATATTAGCGGCCAGTATTTAAAAAAAGAACGAATTTGACCATGGAGGTCAGACATTGCGTTTAAAATTATTGGAATCCCAGATTCCGCATACATAAGTAGCAGTCTAAGTATAAATACCTAGAAGTGTACATGGTGTCTGATGATTGGGATATTAAAGTAATACTGGTCACAGACAACCTTGATACTTTAAGATTCTGGGCGGACTCATCCACGGAGGCCTTCTAATATGTGAACGCCTAAGTGACAGAAGCCTTGGCCTGCAATAATTCGGTTACATTCTGGATTTCTGACCTGCTGTCATGATTGCGGAGAATGTCATAGCCTTTAAACTCTACCTATTGACTCCATGAGTTACAGCGTCCGAAATGACATAGAACATTTTTGGTACATATCGTTAAAGCGTTTTTATAATTAGTCCCATAGTTATAATCTCAGAATAGAAGGGAAAATAAGGCAATTTTATTCCACCCTAGAGACATTGAATTAAATAAGTATAGTAGTAAGTTATCGCCCCGCAGTAGACGGTTTATTACACTTCACCGCATCTTCCCGAGATCTTTTTACGCCGAACGAAAAGGGGTTTGCACCTTGATAAGGGTACACCTGCATCTGACAGTCAGTAATGGGATAATAGTGTAAGGGCATTTAGTCGGATGGAACGATGTCCATTTATCACTAAAACCGCACTGGTTGATTTATAGGCAGGTATGTAAAGGTAGGTAACCATAGAAATGCAATAAGACCCTAAGTATAATTTTATGTTTATAAGATTGGTTTTGGATGTGATCCTTTTTTGGTTCTGTAGCACATAGAATCGTCGTTTAGGATAAAATCAAGGGATTGTTAAAAGTTTAATGTTATTAGATACTTAGATGCATCATTCTTGCCTTTATTTCAGGTCGACATAGTCCTCGCTCACGGTGTAACAAGCAAATCGGAGCGCCAATTCGGTCGCCCAAACGCCTTCATCCCGGAGCGCTGGTGTCCGGAGGGCTGGAAGCCACTTCGGGCAAATCGGGCCCATACTTTCGCATCCCTACCTTTTGGCGAGGCCTGCCCAGCAGAGGGACTTGTAGGAAAGATCCTTGCCTCGTTGGCGGTAAAAATAGTGGACAAGTATAGGTTGGAATGGCACGGCCCGGAACCAAACTTGGTGACAACGGGCGTGAATAAGATACAGAAGCCGTTCTATTTTGTGCTGCAAAATGCAGGATAGGATCAGCAGATATTATGTGTGTCGTATATGACATCTGCTTTACTATATCATAATTGATAACAAGTAATGTTATGATTAATTTATTAGGTCTATAACCTTATTAATAGGATAAAATACTTATGTTACATTTTAAAAAAGGCAGTTTTATTCCAAACGATCTTTCTAATGGAGGATAATTTGTGGTACAAGACCGGGAAACCGAAGAACCATGAGGGCTAAGTCCCGCAGTGGGCGTCAAAGAGCTGATGATGATGAAGATGATGATGATCTTCTAAATGAGCTGAGTAAACACTAACCAAATACAACACTTGTTGTTTTTATTAATAAATACAATGCAATGCATTTCAATACTATACAACACGACGTTACGCAATATAATAATATAATACAATAGAATAAAATATGTACACAAAATCCTTGGACAGAATAATAATATGGATGTGATCGTTTTGAACCATTTAACTAAATTTGTTCAACTAGATCATACAAAGACCTAAGGTTTAGGAAGATATTTAGAGCATACATGTAAAAGGATGGTTGGAGGATTAATTGATTGATTTGTTTAGGTCGGTAGAATAAAACCAAAAAAAGCAAATAAATATTTTTTTCAGGCACTGTCCATGTTGTCCATATTATTAGTAACAATAGTGAATTATGTTAGTAATATTAATATGTACTCTTATAATATTTTGTTCACTTCTGTAGAATAACTGAGGACTAATAAAAACAATGAACACGCTACTCAGATTTTACCAGATTTTGAACTCTTCGGCAAAAGCACGAACTCGGTAACTATACACGCGATATTGCAGTCATTGCTCATGACCAACGTTTGACTCTTGTACGTGCCAAAAAAGAACTGCAAGCCCATCAGCTCATGAAAAAGAAACGTGATGTTTACACTCGCCACGATGTTACTCTGAAACATTAAAGTTTGTATGATAATGTCATATTTTGGACAAAAAATTATCCTTACGACAACACATTACACGTCTTTACCGGTCATTCTATTAATCAATACAAAAACTTCACTTTTATTATGGGATCAACTCTGAAATTAGCTAGCTATTTTTGTTTTCAATCGCTCGTAGCCCCGGCTGCGTAAGTGATTTTAGACGATCACGAAGGTTAAGCCACATTGGGTATAGTATACCTACATTCTTGTTTTGACTCTTTCGAGTTATCTAAATGCTTTTGTTATCAAAATGAAAGTAATGGTTTCGGTGGCGGGGAGTCGCTGGATGCGAGCGATACTACACCGGGAAGGTTGTAAAACCATGGGCAAGGCCTTATGTCCTAGAGTGAGCCTCAAATGGCTGATGATAATGATGATTGCAACTGATGGCAAAATCGTTTCTGAGGTGCATTGGACTTTTCATAGCGGTGCTTTGTCGCGTTCCTTAACTTTTTAGACCTGACCTTGAAAATAAAAATAGAAAACCTTTGTTATTTTCAAGGTCAGGTCTGAAAGGGTTAAATACTAGTTTGTCCTGGGCAAAAAAGTTATATCTCTTACCTTGGGAACCACACATCTGTTACCAACTTTCAGGTACTGCTTCAGTAAAGGTGCGAGAAAGAAATGGTTGCACGGTTTGTCCATCCACTTGGTGATGTCTGGGCTGGCCCCACCATCATCATTTATGCGCCAGATGACCATTTTCGTCTACAATAAATGGAAGGTCTTAAGTCGGCACTAATACTCTTAACATTGCTTAGCAGAGATAGAGATGGAAAGCACTTTTGACTGTCTACGATTGTTTTATAGAGGACATGGAGATGCTAGACCAGCATACGTGGAAGTCATTTAATAGACTTCTTTCCATACTTACTATTTGGCTGCGTCCCCAGTTGGCAAACAGTTGCCGCCGACTGAGTTAGCGGCGCGTATCGGTTTAGTATGCCCTTCCATAAACTTTAAATGGAGTGTTCACAGTTTGCTAGTTTTGCGCTCAATCTACGCAATTCGCAGCGTTACGCGCGCCCTCTATCTCAGTGAGCGGCTGACTCACAGAAAAGCCTGTTCCACTCGGCGCGGCGCCGAAATAGTTTTAGTTCGATTTGAGTAGGTATGCCGCTAAGTCGAATTTCAGTAGGTGCGGCTCACTCAGTCTTCAGCGACCAGTTTGCCTACTTCGGACGCATGTAGTTGTAGATGAATGAATGATTATGAGTTGTTGTGTTTTTAATGTCTTTACCTGGTTACCATGGCACAGGGTCTCCCGGTTTGGGACCAGGTCAAGTGATTTTGTTATTATTATTATTATGAAGAAGAAACCTTTGCAACTGGGGCTACATAAATATATCTTCCACGCAACACAATCACTTTTTCTGATCCCAAACTAGTACCCCAAAATGAAAACAATCGCGCGCGAAAATCGTATGGCGAGTTTTGCCATGGGATCATCGCATAAGATTATGCGACGCTCGCGTACCAGAAACTCTCCTTGTGTAATTAATTACCAATTTACGAACGAACTTACGAATACGAACCAGATTCATCATTGTTCCGTTGTTCCTGAAGTTTTGACCGCGGATCAAACAACACAGAGCGTGGGCAGAACCTGGACCTAGATCTTGCTAATGCATTGTAGTACAATGACAGTACGATGGACAAGTCGATTTCATTTCATTACCGCTTCAAGTCAACGCAAGCACGTGCATCACTAAAGGCTCCATTACACAAGAAAAGTTTCTCGGTAGCGAGCGGCGAATAATCGTAAGCGATTCTCCCACCATACGATTCTCGCCTTCGGTTGTTTACATTTTGACAAAAACTCGTATTATTCAAGCGATTCTCGAATGCGAGTATCACAGGTGAACGAAACTCACTTCTCCTAATATGTTTACATACACTACAGGCGAGTAGATCTAAAGACGCCTACGAGTCTCGACCTGTAGAAACATAGCTCGTGAGATAAACTCGTATAGTTTGTTTTGTTTACACAGGCTCGCGGCCTAGGCGAGTTTAACTAGCGATAATTGTATTCGAGAGGCGAAGCTCGGGGCACTTGTTTACACTAGGCGACCATAATTACTGCTTAGAAGGAATTGCCGCTCGAAACTCTTCTTGTGTAATGAAGCCTTAATGTAGGTAGGCGTCAATGGAATTTAAAATTATATCACGTGACCCGACCATGAAACTGAAATTGAACTATAATGCACTAACAGAATATAGGTCTTGGTGGTGACAGGGAGTCATCGAGAGACCAAGAAACTTAAAAAACCATTAGGGAGGCCTATGTCCTGTCCTGTCCTGTCCTGTCCTGACGACCTAAGCGCTTACTTTCATAAACTGCGTGGGTTTCTTGAATGATATTCTAAACGTCAGGTTGTCGTATCCTCCCAGTGACTCTAGCCTCATGTCGGTGCAGTTAATTTTCTTTGGTCCTTTGCATAAATACATTTCCTTAATACTTGGTTTAATCGGGCCCTGAAAATTTAGTACAGGTAATAAAAATAATCATCATCAACCATTATGTCCCCGAGGACCCGTCGAGGGGCACGGGTCCCTTCCCTGAGGAAGGTAAAAATAATACATTATTTATTTCCATTTATGTAGCCTGACATATTTAGAGGTCGAAAAACAAATTGGGCTAGAATAAAACCGTGTTTCCGAAAACAGGATTTCCGGCGTACCTATTTTATAAAAAATATGAAGGAAATATTGCACGTAATACGGGTAAGTAGTACAGTCGACAGCACATCATCGTATACACCCATGCACTCTACACCGTTGCATTACGGACGACTTTGCAACTAAAATGTGAAGGTTGACGTGCAGTCGACTGTACCATATCTAATACAAAAGATCATTGAGCGACATTGTTTACAAAAGTTATATCGCTCAATTATCAAAACATAGATATTTACATACAGGCGCATACATTGCTTCTGGCCCCACATTATCTCGTATATCCACATATTCTCGATGCATTAGGCATAACCCAGTTTGGCCTATACCTTCCTCATAGAAGAGACCCGTGCCCCTCGGTGGGGACATAACAGGGTTGATGATGATGATTAGGCATAACAATGATTAGATCACTATGTAACCAAATCTTTAAACGAATATTTTGAAAATTATGCATAATGGAATTATCGTTACATAGTAACACGGTATTATCAGCAGCTTCATTTAATTTTGTACGACATGTAATTCATAAACGAATACTGTAATCAACATTTCCCTAATATAGGAATACAGGTTATAATATAGGAACACTTTTAAATGATTTATCGACTTGGAAATATTTGTAATTTTTATTCGTATGACAATACAAATCTCATGCATCTCTGCTTCTTAAGAAGCAGCTGAAAAAGCATTATCTATCTCTACCATAACTTCGAGCTATAGTAGGTATATTCATTTCAGAATCGCTCGTAGCCTGGGCTGCCTGAGTGATCTTAAACGATCACTAGTTAAGCAACAAACGGCGCGTTCAGTCCATGGATGGGTCACCGTCTATGACTAACGCTAGTGGCATTTTCCCGAGCGATTCCGTGCTTCGCAAGGCACGTTAAGCAGTTGGTGCCGGCTGCCGTCGATAGATGGCAGTCGTTAAGCCAAGTCAGAGGCCTTAGGGCGGCTTGAAAACTTCAGACAGTAAGACCAGCCACTAGTCTTACAAGCCTCCACCAATCCGGACTTGGCCTCCGTGGTGGAGTATGGCCTATACCTTCCTCAGGGAAGAGACCCGTGCCTCTCGGTGGGGACATGATGGGTTAATATTGATGATGATGATGATGATGATATATTAATTTAAGTAATGTTTACTACTTAAATTATTATGTTTATTATGTACTTGTGTCTTCATTGAGTTTCTGTGACAATACTAATAAAATCTTTCTTTCTTTCTTCTTTCTTACTTGCAAAAATAACGTGTTATTTCGGAAACCCTTACTTTACAGAAGAGCATTTATAAGGTTTCAAAGTAATGGCCGAAAGAGATAGCGCTACAACGTGATGCAGTGTATCTTTGCTCATTATTCCGGCGTTTTCGAAGTAAATAAAATCGCGTTTTTAATGAAAAAACAGCTCGTTGTGGCGGTTCTAAATATCTATGAATAAAAAAATTGTTTTTGCAAGGGTGCGATGTATTTTACACCTATATACACAAGCTCACACTTGTATAACAGAGGGGTAGGCCTGGGACAGACACCTGCCACGATCTTGACAACATTAGACGTTGCATGCACGCACGCCGGGTTCGGTTATTTTATTTATTTTTTCAAGTATTTAACTGTAGTGTGTGTTACTTCATAAAGTAGGCTATTTTGTAATCGTAAAGACCCATTTTTCACCGCTGCTCCGACTCTCCAAGGCTTGCTGGAACAAATCTCTTATAGAGAGAAGTCAGCTCGCCTTTGTAGGTATATGTCGTTTCTTATGTAATGTTCTGCTAATTGTTTTGTGTAGGTACAACAAAGTATTATTTTTATATTAATTTGGAATTTTGTGAGCCAAGAGCAGTGGATTTCATCAGACCTACAGTCTGTTTTTTCATTCAATGCAAAACAAAAAAAATTATCACGTTGACATCTCCATACAATGAGCGTTTTTCCTTATGTCAAATTTAGTTCTAAAAGAATCCCTAGGTGGCGCTGCCGTACCGTAATAATAAACTTCAAAGCAAAAAATAATACTATGTTTCTGTGGAATTTGTGATGGTTGATTACGGAAAAACAAAAATTCTGTTGTCGTTTGGTGTTATGTGCGATTTTGGATATTTTGGAGTCTTTGCTGTGGATTGTGGGTTTGAATTTTTATTTTTATTACGAGAAACCTCGTCCGAATAGCAACCCTGTTTCCTTCTCTTGTTTAGTAATCTGTGGACTAACTTTGACATTGATTGCTACGAACACAATTTTATACGTAGAAACGAATAACGCCATCTAGATTATCTCAAGGAACTAAGAAAAAAGAAAAGAAAGGAAAAACGCTCATTCTTAGGCTGTCAATGTCTGAATGTTGCTAGTACGTAAAAACCAAATAACCCCATTTTACTTCCAAGTTAAATTGTGTATGCTACGCAGGTGTTTTTTTTTTAGACTTTGCTCTTACGAGTAATTCAATTTTAATGTCTTTGATGTGATAAGGATTTTGGTCACATGAGTCTTCTATTCACGGTAAAAAAAATCTACCGGGTTAATCTATAGCTTTTATAGCGGTAACACCGCGTCATTTTTTTTTGCATTGAATGAAAAAACAGACTGTAGTTTTATTATTACAGCGCCCTCTATGTATTGGTCAATCAACTTCTATTATGCCTAACCTAACTTCTGCAGCACCAGCTAGCTATAGCTTTGCAGTTCAGCTTTTGTTAACTAGGTGGCGCTCTTGCGAAACCACTTTAATATACTAAAGATTTTCCTGTGTGCTAAAGGGTATAATATTAATATAGTACTTAAACCCAAACCTGAAAGAAGAAATCATTTTATAATTTATAAAATGATTTCTTCTTTCAGGTTTGGGTTTCTAGGAGGTCAGTGGATAAGTCAAAAAACGCCAATAATCTTTAGTACCTGGATGACCGATCTTTGCTCGGTATTTTTTTGTTAAATCGTGTTTTTTGGAAATTACACTCGGACTAAGGGGCAAGCCCCTGCACGCTTGTTTACACGCGCCAACCTTCAGGCGCTCCGAGTTTCACTTTCTGTGGCAGTCGGCCTAGGGCCTTGCTAGACACTTTTGATTGAGATTTATGGATTGAGATTTATGAGAGACATGTATGGTCTTGGCCTTCAGCCTCAGCCTGAACGGAGCCTCAGCGAGGTTCCTCTTGCCCGCTTCGCGGAGCTTGAGGCCTCGCAAATTTTTCCTATCCGGCTTTTCATTGTTAATTTTACGCCAGAATACGGAACGTCTTGGCTTTCAGCCTTGGCCTGAACTGAGTTCTATCTCCGGCCTCGCCATGGCGGGGTCCACAAGGCCCACTTTGCGGAGCTCGGCCTTTGGCCCCGTAAGTTTGTGCTATCTGGATTTTGCATTGTTTCTTTTACGCTGGAACTCGCAACATCTTAGCCTTCGACCTGGTACTGGATAGAGCTCGGCCTTTGGCCTCGCCTCGCTGACGTTCTTCGTCTTCGTTTTGCCTTGTCAAAGTTTTTCATGCTCGCTTCGCGAGGCTCGGCCTTCGGCCTCGCAAGTTTGTCCCATCTGGATTTTGCATTGTTTCTTTTACGCTGAAACTCGCAACGTCTTAGACTTTGACCTGGTACTGGATGGAGCTCGGCCTTTGGCCTCGCCTCAGTGGAGTTCCTCGTCCTCATTTTTCCTTGTCAAAGTTTCTCGTGCTCGCTTCGCGAGGCTCGGCCGTCAGCCTTTGGCCTCGCCTCGGTGGGGTTCTTCGTCCTCGTTTTGCCTTGTCTTGCCTTTTTCTGGATTTTGCAATGTTTATTTTATGCTGGAGCTCGCAACGTCTTAGCCTTTTACCTGGTACTGGATGGAGCTCGGCCTTTGGCCTCGCCTCGGTGGCGTTCTTCGTCCTCGTTTTGCGTTGTCAAAGTTTTTCATGCTCGCTTAACAAGGCTCGGCCTTCGGCCTCGCAAGTTTGTCCCATCTGGATTTTGCATTGTTTCTTTTACGCTGGAACTTGGAACGTCTTAGCCTTTGACCTGGTACTGGATGGAGCTCGGCCTTTGGCCTCGCCTCGGTGGAGTTCTTCGTCCACGTTTTGCCTTGTCAAAGTTTTTCATGCTCGCTTCGCAAGGCTCGGCCTTCGGCCTCATAAGTTTGTCCCATCTGGATTTTGCATTGTTACTTTTACGCTGGAGCTCGCAACGTCTTAGCCTTCGACCTGGTACTGGATGGAGTTCGGCCTCGGTGGAGTTCCTCGTCCTCGTTTTGCCTTGTCAAAGTTTCTTATGGCTTCTACACACTATGCCATCGGCACGACCGGCGGCTATGACGCCGGCTATGGCGGGTGATTAAGCCACCGGCAATGCCACACGAGCTGAGCCGCCGGCTGGCTGGCGGGTGTGCCGGCGGGTTGCGCGGTAAGCCGCTAGCCGGCGGCAAATTATGCTTCCGGGACCGCCCGATTTCTCACCTGAGGCAATACAACCTTGTATAGTATCAGGGGGTTTCAGGGCTCCTTCAATAATTTATTTTATTCGTTATTCCAAAACGGTTTATTTCAAGCTACGTTAGATTCGAATAGGTAAGATAAGCAAGTAGTGTATCTATAAAAAACGTAGATTCTCAGCGACATAGTTAGGGCTATTTTAGTTCATATTTTCGTTTATAGATGGCGATACATGTTGCTGGTAATGTAAATATCCAATAGATGGCGCTAAGTGTCAAGAAGTAGATAGTACAGTGCCACCATCTTATCTGATCAGTTGATAGCGGCGCTAGTGGAGAACTTAGTAGTAACAGTTAAGAAATTTACCTAGAAAAATGAGAATATTTTAACCGTTCTTTCAATTTTAATGAAAATATATCTATAAATCTTAGTAAGTGAATAAATAAAATAAAATGGGGAACAGGATTTACAATTAATTAGTTAGTTACAATTTTGCCCACCTGAACATATAACTTGGGGGCGCTGTAGTTGTGATGACAACCTTGTAAAATTCCGCGAAAACCAACCTTCGTATTCTAACAAGGAGAATTCCAATGATCAGTTTTTATTGCCTAAAAGCACTGATAAAACAACGTCTTCTAAGAATTCTAGTTAGATCGATTAGTTGCCCCTGAAACCCCCTGTGTACTAAATTTCATGAAAATCGTTGGAGCTGTTTCCGAGATAAATTCGAGCTTTGCACGCCCTAGCAATGACACAGCTTCAGGAAAATGATTGTTTTGCTTCGAAAAAAGGCCATAATAATTTTGATGTATAATTACCACACGATTAAAACGTATGATTTCTAACATTATCAATCCAACAGCGCCTTAAAAAATAACAAATAAAATAAATATTGTTCTAAATAACAGAGTTTAATCTCTAATGAGCATTGCCCCGATTTTTTTTTTATTTCTTCTAAAAAATATATTTGGATACTAATTAGGTGCGTTGATAATAGGGCTCCTAATAAAAGTTTTTCACATTTAAAAAAAATTGAAAGAAAAGGAGAAACTTTATGCTCAAGTCTCGAACCAGCGTCTTCTGTTTACAGAATCGTCGTATTTCCCACCTGGGCTACTACAACCTTACAGATTAATGCGAAATTTACGTTCTTATAGGGTACGGTTACGGTTCACGGTTAAAACGACGTTTTGTAAAAATAAAACCTACCTAAATCGACTAATCACCCCCGAAACCCCTTGCATACTAAATTTCATGAAAATCGTTTGAGCCGTTTCCTAGATTCTGATTATATACTAATATAGATACAAGAATTGCTCGTTTAAAGATATTAGATAGATTTAAAGGTTTGGTCACTCAGTGATCATCAGTGATTAGGGTTGGGGCTTATTGGCGTTTACAATAGCGAATAGAAAGGACGGCCTCTGTGGCGCAGCGGTTAGCGCAACTGCCTACCATACGAGATGTCTCGGGTTCACACCCCAGCTGGGGACAAAAAAAAATCCAGGGCTTGGATGTTTAAGTAGGTAGGTACATGAGTGTAATGTCGCGGTTTCTGGTTCCCACGGCACAGGTTATCCTAGTGTGGGGCCAGAAGCAATGTATGTGCCTCTAGTATTATTTTTTAATTTGTAAGGTTTTTCTGCGCTTAGTATATCAGACGAGGTCAAGCTTATTTGGAATCCAAGACTTTAACTTGTTTATTAATACACGATGCCGGGGATGCTTCTCATCTAAAATCAATTTATGCATTTTCATAGTCTTGAAATCAACCCTTTGAGAATGCACGCTAGATTTTGTTTAAAAATAAAAAAGATGCCAACTCACAAACTTTTCCGGAGACAAGACACCATCTTGTTCCATCTTAGAGCTTGCCAATACCATCGGCGAGACCCAGAAAACAATCACAACAAAAGTGGTAACTTTACACAGATAATAAGGCCAAGTCATATTGCTTCGGGTGCGGCCGCAGATGACAGTGCTCAACTGAAAACAATGCTTTTGAGAACAAACCATGTCCTCGAGTGAAAACAGAGGAAATCTCACTCTCAAAGGTCACCAGGCAGATAAAACTAGCGCACACCAACGAACAATAACAAAAAAAGTTTTACGGATCGTTTTTGCGGAACTGATCAATAGGTCAATTATGTTAATAGTGATTTTTGGACTAACGACTTACCCCTGGTTTTTCGTACGCTAAGAATCTGTTAATCTACTGTTAACAGCAAACGTTTTATTTCGTATGCACTTTGCAAACTCCTGTCAGTTGGTAAAGTGCAGTAACAGTAAATTAACAGCTTATTGCGTGCGAGAATTCGGGAGATAGAATCACGGCTCTGGGACTAGATTATGCCAAAAGCGGACGTTCTCGTAATCTACTTCGAATGACGATACCTCGATGCTCGATACCTCGATGTCCCTACCTCGATGGTAGGTTTTCGGTGGATCATTCATTACCTCGAAAGATCAGCACCTCAAAGGGTTTATACCTCGAAGGGTCTTAGCCTCAATGGTACACTTCATCGATGGCTTGTTGCCTCGAAAGATTATCAAAACCAGAGTAAATTTAAATTATGCCGTAAAGGTGTTTTAAAGACCAAAATGCCCATTCTCCTGTGATTCTCAAATTCGGAATCGTTCAAATTCGTATCGAGCATCGAGGTATCGTGATTCGAAGTGGAGTACGAGACCCAACTCAGATAAACCTAGTCTTGAGTTTGTCTTTCTGCAAAATAAAAGTTAATTTTTGCAGAACAAATACGCTTTTTTCTATTGGTGACGCTATATTACTGCATGATGACCCTTAATCACACTTATTTGAACACAATAAACGTAGCAAGGCTCACTAAGCTGGAGTGTTTATACTTAGTTAGGGTACCTAATTTTTAGAACATTACTACAGATACTATCTGAAAGGACCGCTAATATATTTTTAACGATGATTCTGTGTTATAATTTCAAAGGTACGATCGTCATGGATAATGACCAAAAAGCGAGCAAATTATACCTAATGATAACTCTCACACAACACAATCACTGGAACTCGCGCCTGCCTGGCCTAGCGACCATGTTGCAGAGTGACAGTCAAGATGTTTGTAAGGTCAAAGATGTCTCAAAGCATGGGATAAATCCTCGTTACTTACAAATGGGCATAATAATACAGGGTGTTGATTTGTACAGTTTCGTCCGGGGTGACATGTCATGATACTGAAGCAAAAAAATATATAAAAACAATACTTTTTCCTTCAACTGGACACACATGACTGGACACACCTGTGTCGAGTTGGTTAAACTCAAATTAGTATCATTTATTCTTTCGTCATCTGGACACACCAAGATTATTACGCGTGTCCCAGCGTTGTGTGCAATATAATTCTGGAGCCACAACACGTCATATCTGACTTTGAAAAAGCAGCGATTAACGCATTTAAAATTGAATTTCCGACTACTATTAACAAGGGCTGTTTTTTTCATTTCGGTCAGTCTTTATGGAGAAAAATCCAAGAATGCGGTCTAGCTGCTAGGTACGGTGAAGATAGCGAATTTGCGCTAAAATTGCGCCATCTACTTGCTTTGGCGTTCTTGGCACCTGAAGAAATTCCTCAAGCCTACCAGATTCTCAAAGACAAAGTATTACCACCGGACACAGAAACAATACAGACATGGTTTGAGAGTTATTACGTTACTGGAAAACTGAACTTATTAGAACCTGGGACTAGCTCAACCAAAATTACAATTACAAGAAAACAGCCTCTATTCCCACCTGCTCTATGGTCAGTTCAACTCAATAATGACAAGAGATTCCCGAGAACCCAAAATAACGTTGAAGGATGGCATCGTCGTTGGAATGCATTGTTAGACAAAAAAAAACTTGGTTTATATCAAACAATCGAGAAACTCATTGAAGAACAAGTGAACACAAAACACATTATAGAAAAAGCTCATGCCGCAGTAAATAAGACTCCACCAAAGAAGAAAAACCGACAGCGTAATGACTCTATTACAAAATTATGCGAGAGTAAAGAGGAAGTGGACCTACCAATTTTTTTAAAAGGTATTGCGAATAATACAAAATTATAAAATCTCTGGGTGAATTATAATAATATGACTATTTTTTTGTTGATTCTATACTAATAAATAAAAGTTGTTTTTTTGACATGAATGTTGCCTCATTATTTTAACCTATCTTTAATCAAATAACACAAAAGATTTATTTAGTATTTTCGATCAAATAGTCTGTCGAGATCATCATCTTTCGATATATTACAGCTTCGCGCAGCCGATGCTTCGCGCTTATGGCTTTTCGAGATTTTGATGCATCGAGATTGTAAACTGTCGAGATATAGTTTTCGAGCATGTGTTTTTCGTGCTTACGGCATTCGATTTCAAGTAGGGAACCCGCCTCGGACAGACAGAGATATGGACAGCGGGGGTTCCGCGAAGTGGGGAGGGAGAGTGCGCCCGCGCGCTCGCCGCCGGCGCCGCAGAACCGGGGATTTTAGGTGATTTTCACTAAAAAAATATATATATTTTTTAATATTATTTTTTTGCTTCAGTATCATGTAAATACGAGCCACCTCTGAGTCGGATTAAATTGTACAAATCAACACCCTGTATAAATATTCATGACGCCGACAAAACGGTAGAGCATACATACATACATAACCTTCTCAGTTCCGACCTTGAAAATAACAATTTGAAAACCATTATTATGGTGCACATATGTGTACCCAGGGTCTTAAAAGGATAAGGTCAAGCCAGAGGGGTAGGCAGAGACCAGGGACTGCCACCTGCCACAATCCTGGCTAATCACTTTCGCTTCCGGGTACTAACGCGAGAACAAAATCTCGAAAAATATGTTTTTTATTTTTTAACCTACACCTAAATGACATTACCTACCTACACCTAAATGAATTAAATCACTATGGGCCTCATAAGAAAGCTCAAGGTCACGCAACGAGCTATGGAAAGGGCTATGCTCGGAATTTCTCTACGAGACCGAATCAGAAATGAAAAAAGTCATCGACATAGCCCACCGGATGAGCTAGTTGAAGTGGCAGTGGGCGGGGCACACAGCACGCAGAACTGACGGCCGATGGAGCCGAAAAGTTCTGGAATGGAGACCACACATCGGCAAGCGCAGCCTAGGACGACCAGCCACAAAATGGACAGACGATCTCATCCAAGTGGCAGGAAGACGCTGGATGCAAGCCGCTTCCAACCGATCTTTTTGGAAATCCATGGAGGAGGCCTATGTCTAGCAGTGGACTTCTTGTGGCTGAATGATGATGATGATAACACCTAAATTAGGAATGCAAAATTTTTCTCGTCTGCACCATAGAGTGGGGTACAGCTGGGCGGGTAGTTTAAAAATATTGTGCTTTTAAGAACACCATTTTAGATTTAGGGTTCCTGTTGTAAAATATCACATTTTCCAGCGCGGTTTTTTGACCGAATAAGGCGTCCGAGAAGGGATTCAGAATAAAAACGCCAAAAAAATCATGTCAGTGGCACATATAATGAAATTAAAAGTAAAACTATCATTGCTAAGTAGGTTTTACAAGTTAACGAGTAATAGGCGTTCAACATATCAAAGGAAAACTTTGTACAAAATCCATTGAAAATTACCGGTTTTTCACAGGATATTAATTTTTTTTTATAAAAGGGTAAGCTGTAGCGATTAAAATATTTATCTACCGTGCATTTGCTTAAAGCATTTATTAAAATCAAAATCAAGTATGTAATGTAATTTTATTTTCACAGTTCGAAAGAAAACCATCAGCTAACTAACACCAACGGTTTTATTTATAAAAAACGCGATTTACTTAACGCAGTGTAGCGGTAGCTTTTCAATTTTAAACAAAGTTTATATTATATAGATTTAAGGTATCTTGTTTTTATACATAAGACTGTTCGTGTATTATATTCCTAAAAGCATGGAGCTAAATGTTAATAGAAAGTAGGACTTAATATAATTTTTGAAGTTATTGCGTGTTGTCTTGACTCATCGTCATCATAGGTTTATTCCCGAGCTTGGGTTCCAACTCGAACTCCGCAGTCAAACAGAAGATGTTGCAGTCAGGACTGATCATCATAACCTCACTCTTGTAGGTGCCGTAGAAGAATTGGAAACCCATTAACTCGAGAATATATTGTTCGCAATTGAGGTTGGAAACGAAGGTGCCCTAGAAAGTAAACAAAATTATATTATTTCGTGTCATCTTTCTAGACCTTAAAAAGAGTAAAGCCTGCCGCACTTAGACGTGGTGGTGGTGTATGATGATGATAGATTTGCAGTCTAGTCGACGCATAAGGAGACCAGAGAGCTGACGGGTACCTCGGCCAAAGGATAAGTGCGCAATGCGCATGCTCCTCCGAAACGGCTTGACCGATTTTGATGAAATTTTATATGTTTATTCAAGAGGTCTCAGAAAGGTTGTTATCTATTTTTTATAACCCTATCTGGCAAAACAACGTTTGCTGGGTCAGCTAGTAAATAATAAATAGCTTCGCATTCACTTCACCTGGTCCCAAACTAGGGTACTGTGCTATGGTAAGCAGGCAAGGACACAAACATGAAGAAACACCCAGACTCAGGTCATTTGTACAATCGTAAGGCGGCCCCCAGTGGTAATCGAACCCACGGTCCCTAATAAACCTTTAAAGGCTGAATAATCAGAAATCAGAAATTTATTACAACGTAAAGAATTTACATTCTGCTTGTTGAATGTCAATGTACATAAAATTATAATGTTAGCCGCTGCCTTAGGGCCGAATGTAATGGAGAAAAAGGCAGCATAAAAAAATCCACTCTGACCATCTTTTCTCACTACATCTTAAATCTAATACAAAGTTTGGTAGGTACGAATGTCCATCTACCTAAGAATGTCAAAATTCAAGACCCATGAGTGCAATCAATACTTAATGATACTTCCACAACACAATAATTTGTCTTGGTCCCAAATAGGCTATTTGACCGATTTCTGAAAGTCATCTCATATTGTTTGTTGGTGCTCAAGGAGTCCTCAGAAAGTGGTCGTTTTAAATTCTTTCGTGTATTTCTTCTAAAAAAGGCAAACGAAAATTTACTTTTCAAATAAGCCGCACAAACGCTATCTTAGGCAATATGGCGTCACTCAGGAATTATGACGTCATTTTCCGGTAAACCAACCAATGAACGTAAGAAAGGATGAATGACAGACGCCATTTTTGCTGCCATGAGACGTCATCATAGAATCGGCCAATCCAGGCCGTTTTCGATACAATGGCGGCAGATACAAATGATTAAATTTTATCTTGTTTTTTTTACAAATCAAAATTTTTTAGTTAAAATGCCTTAAAGCGGTTTTAAGACACTTAGTTTATACGGATACGTATAAATAATACAGTTTTTTTCACACTGCCAAATAGCCTATTCTTGGAAAATAAAGGCAAACCAAAGCTTACTTTTCAAATAAGCCGCCAAAACGCTATGTTAGGCAATATGGAATTATGACGGCACTTCCCTGTAAACCAACCAATGAAAGTAAGAAAGAATGAATGACAGACGCAATTTTTACTAGCATGTGACGTCTCTTAGAATCGGCCAATCCAGGCCGTTTTCGATGCAATGGCGGCAGATGGGTGAATTTCAACATACTCTTTTTTTTTTTTTCATTTCGGTGAACTTTTTTGTTTATCTTTTTTTTCGTTTTTTTACTTATATTTGCTAATACTTTTAATGTTTTATAATTTCATGAATAATGGTTACAATGGAAAACAAAAAAACAAATGGATGTCAGACATTTCAAAGTTAGGTGTCACCGAAATGAAACAGTCAATCACCGAAATGAAAGAAGGATTCACCGAAATGAAAATTCACCGAAATAGTACATTACACGACACGAAATAGTACATTACGATTACACGACAGGTACCTACTTTTTATTATATTTTATTTAGGCACAAACAGTTACTGTTACAATGTTGGTGAAGTTATATAAATAACTAGCTTTTATCAGCGTCTTCGCACGCGTGGAATTTAGGATTCCAAAAAAAATGTCTGAAAAATGTGGAAACCCCTAAATTTATCATTGTTTCTCATCAAAATCCGTTGCGTAGTTTTACAGATTTAAGCATACATAGGGACAGACAGACAGCGAAAGCAACTTTGTTTTATACTATGAAGTGAGTACTAAAAAAAAACCTTCAGTACCGACTATTTTATGTATATTTAGGTATGTTTAGGTACTGGATAGGGAAGATCATTTTGAAGAAATCAAAGTTTGTGAAAAATCAAGATAGACTGTAAAATTACTTAATTATTTTTACTAACTTTTCAAATAACTTCCATAGTTTTCAGACAATCCAGTATGAAAAGAGCAAGTTGATAAAAAACCCATCCAGATAAATAGGTAGATGGGGAGCCATTTTAATAATTTTAGTATAAATGCAGCGGTGACTTAACATTATAACTTTTAATATAAACAAGATCGATAATTTCGCTACGATTTTTGATTATGCTATTCACCCTGTATAAAAAATCTGTGAAAATCACCGAAATGAAAGAAGTAATCACCGAAATGAAACAAATTTTCACCGAAATTGTTGAAAGTCACCGAAATTAAAAAAAAAATCACCGAAATGAAGAAAAAAGAAAGTTTTCTTCATTTCGGTGATTTTTTTTAAATTTCGGTGATCCATTCAGGTCACTGAATTCACCGAAATTAAATCACCGATATTAAAATACACCTAAAAACAATAAATATTTTGACATATACATAAATTAGGCCGAGATCAAAAAATCAAAATCAAAAATCATTTATTTCTTTTGCAATATTACATAGACGGAT
The DNA here is from genome assembly GCA_947310845.1 of Yponomeuta plumbellus. Taxonomy (NCBI): domain Eukaryota; kingdom Metazoa; phylum Arthropoda; class Insecta; order Lepidoptera; family Yponomeutidae; genus Yponomeuta; species Yponomeuta plumbellus. The sequence continues at coordinate 5,354,636 of OX371203.1, forward strand.
ACATCACTGGGACCTCCTAGTAAGTATAGCAATACCTGTGTCAGGAGGCCCCGCTCTTCCATATTTACATCAAACAAAAGAAAAATAAACTAAACTTGCGTTACATCAAGTAAGTAGTATGCGAGATATACTACATCCTTGAACATAATATTAAGTAATATTATAACTAGAAGTGTTTGTGCGAATATAAAATCAACAGTTTTATCTTGTTCATTTATAATATTAATTGATTCACGGAAATGAAAGCAAAATTGTCCCGAGTCACCGATTTGAAATACTTACTTTTATAGCGGGAACATGCAGCGACGTAGCAAACCACCACTAGTTCCAAATGCTTGTTCGTGACTGGCGCTTGAGTTACAGAAGCGAGACTATGTTCAATAGCTCTCCTGTTCTCGACAATCCATATTTCTTTTTCAATCACCGGAATGAAAAATAAATTGAGGACATTTGTATTTGTCTGACTGTTTACTGAATATAACGATTAAGATTATGAAATGTATATTAAATTATACCTCTATTCCTTAGGAATCGAATAAAATAATCTGTATGTATGTACAGTTTGTATTTTTTCCTCAGCTAAAGAAATTAGAACTAAATAAGGTTTGGGGACAGTCACCGACGATGAAAAATTTCACGTTTAGATTTTTTTATTTATATGTAAGAGTGATCCAAATAAAAAACGTATCTGTTGCCTCTTATGGGTTACTTACACAAACTAAAAAAAAAATTAAATTTTACCATAAAAAGGCTTTTTACACTGCCATTTTCATACCAGCCGGGTAAAAAATGCGTCTGGGAAATTCACCCAGATACAAATTATTAAATTTTATCTTGTATTTTTTTACAAATCATAATTGTTTTTTTTAGTTAAAATGCCTTAAGGCGGTTTTAAGACACATAGTTTATACGTACCTGTATAAATAATACTGTTTTTTTCACATTGCCAAATAGCCTATTAAGATACCCTGTGTTATGGTAACCAGGCAAAGACCCCATAAACTTGGAAATACACCCACTCTCAAAAAGGGGGAGACGTAGAATGGTGTACCTAATACGATATGCTACGATATACTGATTTTGGCAGTCTAGTTGACTTAACCAAAATTTGTCAGGACTAACAACGGCTGGTAAAGGACGCCCCAGGCGCACATACTTCAACCAAATTGGGGATGTAGTCGCAAAGGGCAAGATGGACTACAGGCCGCCTTACAATGAGCGATTTTCTGACAGCTCCTATAAAGTGGTTCCAATCTCGCTCCTAGATGGCGATGGTGTCTACGTACGTAGTTTTTTTTTTAATACAGCTGAGAGCCCTTCATTGATCTGTGTTGGTACGTAACTGTCAATACGATGAGCCCAAGAAATTTTCGAAAATAATGGATAAACCGTATCGCAAATACTGCGCGGTAAAATTTTGTACGAAGGCACTCACCGTTCACAGATTAAAGATAGATTGTGAAAAAAAAATTTGAAGTCACGTTTTATAAGAGCCATCTGTCGCAGTTTTAAGTACTATATTTTTTTTTATGAGCTTTAAGAAAATCCCTCATTGTACAAATGGCATAAGTCTGGGTGTATTTTCATGTTTGTAATTAATGTCCTTGCGTGCTTACCATAGCACAGTATCCTAGTTTGGGACCAGCTCAAGTAAATGGGAAATTGTTTATTATTTACTAGCTGACCTAGCAAACGTTGTTTTGCCAGATAAGGTTATGAAAAATATATACCTAACCACCTTTTTTCAGACCCACCGAATATCCGTATAAAATTTGATAAAAATCGGTCAAGACGTTTCGGAGGAGTATGCTCACACGTACTCGTATAACACGGTGAGTGGTGTCACAAGAATCTCATATACGTATTAGATTTATTTATTTATTATATTCGTATCGCTCGTATGTAGTTCCGGCCACCTGAGTGATCTTAAATGATCACATCAGTTAAGCAACATAATAGCGCGTTCAGTGGCATTCCGCGCGGCATTTTTCCGAGCGGTTCCGTGCTTCGCAAGGCATGCTAAGCAGTTGGTGCCGGTCGCCGTCGATAGATGGCAGTCGTTAAGCGAAGTCAGAGGCCTTAGGGCGGCTTGAAAACTTCTGACAGTAAGACCAGCCACTAGCTTTATAAGCCTCCACCAATCAGGACTTAGCCCCCGTGGTGGAGTAAGGCCTATACCTTCCTCATGGAAAAGACCCGTGCCCCTCGGTAGGGACATAATGTGTTGATGATGATTTATTATATGTATTGGTAACTTTTTGCAGCAGTCATTTGTTGTCTGAATTGAATCTTCACAAGATTCTGATCCATTTTATTTACCTTAGCAGCAACACAACGCGGTGCGAGAACGTTCAGATACTTCTTCAGAATTGGCCCAAAGAAGAATTGATTGCATGGCTTGTCGAGGACTTTTGAGATACCGGGGATGGCGACGCCGTCCTTATTTTGCCGATTTATCACCATTTTGGCCTGAAAAATTAGAAATCAGTAACAGTGATGATGCTAATGTCAAAAAAAAGCGGCCAAGTGCGAGTCGGAAGCCCATGAAGGGTTCCGTAGTAGCAAGTAACATTTTATTTTTATGTTTGAGTTGATTGAATGAAACCTAAATTGCGGTTTACGTTTTATGACGTATTAAGAAAAAAACTACTTACTATACTTGAGCCATTACAAACGTGCGAACCGAGTGATAAAAGTGCAAGCGAGAGTTTCGATATGCCTGATATGCCTTCTTTAAGTGAGAGAGAGTTCTGATAGAAATGTTTATGACTCAGTTCACACGTTTGTAATGGCTCAAGTATAGTGATCTCGTTCAAACCAATGGTAATGTACTTGTACATCATATATTTTTGTAGTTTTATCTTTTTCCCATTTTAGAAGTTACAGCGGGGGGACACACATTTTACCACTTTGGAAGTTTCAGTCGCGCAAACTATTCAGTTTTTGTTGAAAAGTTCTAAGTAGGTACAAGGAGAATTAATTCTCCTTGGTAGGTATGGACCCCCAACATTTTTTTTTCTGTTTCTGTGTGAAAATCTTAATGCGGCTTAAGAATACATCTACTTACCATGTTTCAATAGTATAGTTCTTATAGTTTCGGAAAAAGAGTGGCTGTGACATGCGGACGGACAGACAGACAGACAGACAGACATGACGAATCCATAAGGGTTCCGTTTTTTTCCATTCGGCTACGGAACCCTAACAATTGGAAGTAAAAATTAAAATAACTTACTTTCAAAAACTGCGTAGCTTTACTGAAAGATATTGTGATCGAAGTATTCCTATATCTATAAGGAGACTGGTCGGCCGTTTCCAACTTTGTATTATCGCTGCAGTTTTTCCTTTTAGGCCCTTTGCACAGGGTCATGTTTAACAAACGGACCTTTATTAGACCCTGCAATGTTAAAAATATTTGAAAGTACAGTAAACGTACAGTTAACAGTATATTATGTCAGAAGAGTTTGAATCCTCTGAATTCCCGTTGTGGCAAGAATGAAGTGAAGAAACACTTGAGATCTAAAGAGTGTACCTATGAACAATGGATATACAGAAGCTGTAAGCGTTAATTGGACTCAGATAAATTATTCTAAGGACTTTAAAGGTCATAGCCCACTTACTCGACTCTGCTACCACCCGGCAAAAATAATATAATTCAAATAATATGGGCTTTAAATATTGCTCTTTAGATATATTTTACATTGTCATCATAAATTAGCAGACAAGCCCATATTTGAATAATATTATTTTTGCCGGGTGGGAGCAGAGTCGTGTAAGTGGGCTATGACCTTAAGTCTACTAAATAACATGGAACGAAACATTTATTGCAACAACAGTTATTAACAGAAGAATAACAGACGACCTCTGTGGCGCAGTGGTTAGCGCATTTAGCTAACATGCGAGAGGTCCCGGGTTCGAATCCCGGCTGGGGACAAAAAAAAAATCCCAAGTCTTGGATGTTTACATGTTTGTGACGTCGCTGTTTCTGGTTCCCGCGACACAGGCTATCCTAGTGTGGGGTCAGAAGCAATTTATGTGCCTGTATGTAAATGTTTATGTTTATAATGCGACAGTCGGACTCTTCCAATGAAAATTCAAGTAAGTGTATCAGGAATAAAGTTTATAATGTGTAGTGCTTTCTAAAGTTTTAGTTCAAGCAATCTTTCCTCATCTAATTTCATGGACATTTACTTACAAATTTGTCGGGAGTCATCAAGTCCTGCTGCAAATGATCTATCTTCAAATTGGATAAGATCATCGGTATGGCTACGTAGATTATGAAAATCACTGCTATTCTTGACGTGTAAAGGTGGACGGCCATAGCTCAGCTGGCGAGGACATCAGCAGTAGTGTTGAAGTAAAATCAGACCTGTTTCACATCCAGTTTCACTTGATTTCTATCATCGTAAACGACATAAAATAATTGTATTGAAGTTACCTATGTAAATAGTTTTGGTGCGTTGATAACTTTGTAATAAGTAAAAAAAAGAGCTGTGATTTCTATCTTGATTTATTTTTAATAACCTACTGATGTTTATAAATATAGCTTTATGACCAATTGTGTATACATATCGTAGTATAGACATTTAGAATGTAATAAACATATTATTATAATAGCTCAAAACCCCGGCTGCCTGAGTGATCTCAAACGATGATGATGATGATCTTCTATGTATCTATGATCTTAAAATGTTGAAAACAATGTTTGAACGTCAAAGTTGTTATTTTCACACTTAATAGATTATATGGAGGGAAAAAGAAACAAAAGAACTCTACATTTATTATTTTCAAAACAGTTTTAGCTTTATTAACAAACTTAAGAATGATGTAATGGATGCGTTGAACACTAGACGCAATTTTCCTCTAAACACATTTAATATTATTAATCTACTGTTTGACAATTTTGTCTTCTAAAATAATCGTTGATTTTATAATACGTTTTATTGCATAGAGTATGCTAACACATTTCTTAAACCGAGTCGGAGGTAACTCCAATATACATATCTTGGGGAATCTGGTTGTAGAACCTAAACAAGTAAACATTTAGTTTTTATTGTGAATAAAATAATTGAAGAAGAAAAATGTGTCAATATGTCCGAAAATTACTGCCTTAATTTACACAGTCGGACCACATAATCTTGGTATTGAGTGCCATACTAAAGACACAAAGAGACACTTCACATAATTTCAGCAATATGAACATTTGATTATTTATATTCTCGGACAGCTTATTTAAAATTATTAAATGTATACAGACTGACGAGTATAGTCAGCATTAATAGTTTCTTGGGTTTATACACACAAGCAAGCTGATTCCACTAACAATAGGGGCTTAGTATTTGCATGTTGTGATAGCTCGTAAGTAAGAATCAAGAAGAATCAAGAATCAAGAATTTATTTCAACGTAAAGAATTTACATTCTGCTTGTTGAATGTCAATGTACATACAGTTATGTATAATGTTAGCCGCTGCCTGGGGGCCGTCTGTAGTGGAGAAAAAGTGGAGAAAGTAGCTTGTGTATATAGACTTACCTAAGTTGTGTAACATTAATTTCCATTTGAATGTATTGTTATACAAGCTGTGAGTGACCCAAATGAACAAAAACAATGCTAATACCCTATGGCCAATTCCCAATAGTAGGCAGAAGTGGGCTAATAATGATGATGATGATGATTTCATGGTTCATCATGTTTATTATGTACAGCTAGCATATAATAAACGTGTTGAGCCTTGAAATCATTAAATTTTTACCCTTAAAATTCTGCCAATACTTCAAGCGTCTACCTGCAGCCGTTTTTAATATCAAGCAAAAAACGGGAAAAAGTCACTTTTGTTTTAACCTCGTGTGGCCCAATGTCAAATAAAATGTACAAAAACAATTGTTCTTTTCAAGGTCGGGCCGCAAGAGGGTATAGTAGCTCTCTTAAACATTTTGTTTTATTACATTTTTTGTATTTGCTGACACAGCAACAGCGGCAACAGAAATCTCGGTTTATGAGGTACCTACAGTCTGGTGACAGACAGACAGACGCACAACTGAGTCTTAGTAATGGGGTCCCATTTTTACCCTTTAGGTAGGTACCGAACCCTGAAAACGGAATGCTAATTCTATGCTTTGGGACCTCAAGACTATTGTGTGTCGATATTGTATGAAATGTGAAAATTACTTTGCTGAAATCCCACAAGCACCATGCGGTTAGTTAACGCACCGCCCTCCCTCCCACTTTTTCAAGCAGAAGCAAAGCACGAATGCACCACCAATGACAAGAATACTTGTGTAAGAAAATCGACGCGTTTCGCCGGAATTTAACTAAGTAATTTTCACATTTTGACAATGCTATTGTGTGTTGCCTTAGCTCCTCGTCCTCCTAGGTTTATCCGCAACATTGGGTTCTAACACAAACTCCGCAGTCACGCAGTAGACATTGCAGTCTGTACTGAGCACTAATATCTCACCCCTGTAGGTTCCATAAAAGAACTAGAAACCCGTCAAATCGAGGATCATTTGTTCGCAATTGACGCGCGAAATGTAGGTGCCCTAGAAAGAAACAAAATCGCTTTTACTATTACCATATCACGCATGCCATTACCTCGTCCTCCCGACTCAATCCTTAATTACAATAATTAACTTTTTTTTTCATTTGCCGTTACTGTGTCCCATTGCTGGGCAAAGGCCTGGTCTTTAGATATCCACCCCTCCCTGTTCCTGGCCAACTCTTCTCATCCGAGTAAATATTTAGTCTGGTCGTTGCACCACATTTGCCTTGGTATTCGCCTCACGAATTGTCGCCCGGGTGACAACACTGGGAAGACTAATCCCAGCTGTCACCCCGGGGGACAGGACTAGAGGGGACTAATGGGAATAATCGTTCCGCATCGCCGTTAGCCGGTACAGTCACGAGCAATAATATATATATATATATATATAGTTACACTGTCACATTTTCTAAAATATCTCAACTTTAAACAGTCTAGAAAGAAGTGTACGAAAATATGTCCTAAATTATGTAACCATTTAACTATGTCAAAATTAGGTATACATTTATTACACATTAATATAAACAAAACAAAATCAGAAATAACTTCACACTTCGAATTATCATTTTGAACTATCCATGACAATTTCCATAATAATGTATACAATTGTACACATGTAATAGAAATTGTCATGGATACATTAAAATGATATTTGAAGTGTATACCTACTTTTTCCCGTTTTTGTTATTTTACTCGTTATTTTAGACGAATTCAGTGATGATGACGAATACAGTCAAAGACAAATTGGTTGGTTACTGCAATAAAACAAGAACTTACATAATCAGTTGTAATTATTTTCCCAATATAATATTGATTATAGTTAAAATAATTAAATTTAAATAACAAAAAATATATAATTTATTTTAATTTTAAATCAAACGTTATTCAAATATCTGTTAACAATTTAATGAAGTGTAATTCACTATCGCTATTATATCATTATTGATTTTAAAAAGCGGCCAAGTACGAGTTGGACTTGCCCATGACGGGTTCTGTAGCAGCAAGAAGTTTTTTTTTAATTGTTATGTTTGAGTTGATTGAATGAAAGGTAAATCGCGGTTTACGATTTATGACGTTTTAAAAAAAAACAACTTACTACATGTCATTCAAACCAAGTTTGGGTGGAATTTTGCACGGTAATGTACATCATATATTTTTTTTAGTTTTATCATTCTCTTACTTTAGAAGTTACAGGGGGGGGGGGGGGGACATGCCTAACCATAATGACGCCATGCGTCACCTGAGTCGTACATAACAAGTCGGTTTTTTTTTTTGTTAATGATTTTGCTTTTTACCTTTAAATAGTTGTTTTTGTACTATTGAAACTTGGTAAGCACAAAAGTATTCTGTGAACTGCATTAAGATTTTCATACAAAAATTAAAAAAAAAAACAATGAATTTTGGGGGTTCCCCATACTTAGCACTGAAACTCAACAATTTTTTTTTCATCAAACCCGTACGTGGACAGGATAGGTCTTCAAAAATGATATTGAGGTTTCTACTATCATTTTTTTTCTAAACTGAATAGTTTGCGCGAGAGACACTTCCAAAGTGGTAAAAAATGTGTCCCCCCCCCCCTGTAACTTCTAAAATAAGAGAATGATAAAACTAAAACAATATATGATGTACATTACCATGCAAACTTCCACCCAAAATTGGTTTGAATGACATGTAGTAAGTTGTTTTTTTTTTAAAACGTCATAAATCGTAAACCGCGATTTACCTTTCATTCAATCAACTCAAACATAACAATAAAAAAAAAACTTCTTGCTGCTACGGAATCCGTCATGGGTGAGTCCGACTCGCACTTGGCCGCTTTTTAAAATCAACAATGTTGCGATAGTGAGTTACACTTCATTAAATTGTGAACAGATATTTGAATAACGTTTGATTTAAAATTAAAATAAATTATATATTTTTTGTCATTTACATTTAATTATTTTAATTATAATCGATAATGATTATTGGGAAAATAATTACAACTGATTATGTAAGTTCTTGTTTTATTGCAGTAAGCAACCAATTTGTCTTTGAATGTTTTCGTCATCATCACTGAATTCGTCTAAAATAACGAGTAAAATAACGAAATCGGGAAAAAGTAGGTATACACTTCAAATATCATTTTAATGTATCCATGACAATTTCTATTACATGTCTACATTGTATACATTATTATGGAAATTGTCATGGATAGTTCAAAATGATAATTCGAAGTGTGAAGTTATTTCTGATTTTGTTTTGTTTGTATTAATGTGTAATAAATGTATACCTAATTTTGACACAGTTTAATGGTTACATAATTTATGACAAATTTTCGTACACTTCTTTCTAGACTGTTTAAAGTTGAGATATTTTAGAAAATGTGACAGTGTATATATATTATTGCTCGTGACTGTACACCCAATCGGTGACAATTTTTGCCCACCTTTCCGTGTCCGGTTACTGTTTTCTTCTAACTAACGAATAAATTTTATTAGAAGAATACAGTAAAAACAAAGAACTAATGATTTAGGTACAAATATTTTGATGCCAAAACATTAGTCTGATTACCTTCTAGTGACGTGAAATAAAGCGCCATAGTATCTCCAATAAAGTCTGGGAGTGGGTGGCCCTCACAAACTATTACTAAACATAATATCTCTGTGTTTAGAAGATAAGATAAGATAATTGTTTATTTGAACACAAATAAAAGTTTACAATAAATCATTGTGCCCTGACTTCTGAACTAGGTGGGGACCTGTATATCAGGTGCCAGAAGTTTAACATAAAACATACTCTAAAGAAATCGAAATTAGAAATCAACCTATTTACCTTAGTGATAATACACCGCGATGGGGTGATGTTAAAGTAGTTCTTGAGAATTGGCCTTAAGAAAAACTGATTACATGGCTTGTCGATGACCCTCGAGATGCCGAGGATGGAAACACCATCCTTCTCCAACCGAGTGACTACCATTTTTGTCTGCAAGTTATTTAAATAGTTAGGAACAAAACTACATACTTATGATCTATCTCAGAGGGCTAGGCAGAGACCAGGGACTGCCACTTGCCACGATCCTGACAGATCACTTTCGCTAAAATTACATGTCGAAAATAAATATACGTTTTTTCACCAGCCTCGATTAAAATACACAAGTAGATAATTAATTTCTAAACTAAATATAAAATAATAAACTAAATATTAAACTAAAAACTACCTAAATATAAAAAATCGAATCTAAGCCGCTGCCGTTGGGGAGAGTTCCCAAGATACTGGCAGCATTCCCCCTCTGAATGGCCAGGCTGATGCGCTGACCGAGGTAGCTGCCAGCTCTAGGATCGCCTGACGAGTCGATGAGGCGCGTTGATATTTCTTTGAAAAGTTTACGCGCCTCAGGGCCCCACGGGCCTTTGCGATAATTCTATATCTTATTTAATTGCTTAATTATAAAAAAAAACATTAAAATATCACTCCACTGTTTGGCACTACCCCCCTCCCCCTTCTCCACGTCACCTGTTGGTTGGCTAGAATAAAATACTACTTAGTATTAAGCCCGCCAATCCGCTACTTGACTCTTTTTTCAAGTAAGTCTTATAAAATATCTCTTCCATTAGACCAAAAAATATTTTAGTATATTTTTTGAGGACCTAAACGCAACAAAAATATTATTTTAAAACGTTGCTTTGCTAATCAGCCAAAACCGCGGTCCGCCATTATTGTCTATGGTTTGAAATCCTAAAGGTTTGTAATATATTGTTATATTGACATAAAATAAATATGTATAAAAAACAGCGATGAATATTATGTAGGAAATAGTCAATATAATTATGTACATTATGATTATCTCCTGAAAAACTTTGACGCTTAACATATTTAATTTAATTTTTGCATGCCTAAGAAGGTGAATTGTGAAGAAACTTATTTATTAGTACCAGCTTAATGTACGACTTTTCGTGCAAATAAACAATTTCATTTCATTTCATTTCAACAAAGTTTGACATTCAACATAGGTAGAGTTCGTGCCACGATTATTATCTCCTGAAAAACTTTGACGCTTAACATATTTAATTTAATTTTTGCATGCCTAAGAAGGTGAATTGTGAAGAAACTTATTTATTAGTACCAGCTTAATGTACGACTTTTCGTGCAAATAAACAATTTCATTTCATTTCATTTCAACAAAGTTTGACATTCAACATAGGTAGAGTTCGTGCCACGAAAGAAGTATGAGTTATTGAATTTTGGCTTTTATTGTAATGGCCTTAAGGATTTTGCCGTGGGCCTTGTTTGGTGAAAAGATCTTTACCTAGTCCTAAAATCTGTTAGTGATCTGTGAGCATAGTGAATTAACAACAACGCAACCATGATTTCATCGAGTTTACATCCAATATATATCAATTATCATTATTGCATTATTAGAGACTGCAAAAACACGTCAATAAAGACCGCCGGGAAGTCGCGGATTTGTGTACTACCCAGTGAAATAAACATACGAAAAACTTGGCTCAAACTTGCCAAGAGAGACTCCGATTCTTTATCGACTGAAACTTCGGTGTATTTATGTGAAGATCACTTTAATGTAATTCCTGTAATATCACACAGACACTGCTTTTATCTGTAATAATGCTTGGTTTGATTTGGTTTGGTTTTGGCAAATTGGTACTATCTGCTTCCACCAATCCAGCGTCCATAATTGTGCTTATAAATAAAATGATAAGACACTAACTGCACAAGAAGAGTTTTTGCAAAAACACTAAATCCAATCCAAATCACAATAGAACCTATGCACGCACGACTGACAGATGTTTGTTTACAAACCAAAAGTGCTTTCAAGATGGCGGATAGAGTTTTCACCGTTCCGAATTAAAAGCGAAAAATACTTTTTTAATTTGCAAATTTTGCAGCCATCCTGCATATTTACTCAGCAAAGTCAATTTATTTCGGTTTCTTACGTTATATACTACAGGAAATATCCATTTATCGCGTCAAATTTGATATGAGTCAAGTAGCGTACTGTACATATTTTACTAGTACAATAAAGAATTTAATAATAATAATAAATACATTCCACTGCTGAGCAAAGGCATCCACTTTAACTCACTCCTGTCTATTCGTTGCCACCTTCTGCCATCTCGTTTGAAAAGTTACTACGTCGTCATTTGCGATATCCGTCGCATGCAATCCCGTGGATAGAATCCAGTCCAATGAAGTTTGCTCACCATTTTTTTACTTTTTACACCAACAGCGAGTCAGAGACGAGTAACCGACGACGCGGGCTCCGTCTCTGTTCACCATGATTAAGCTCTGCGAATCAGAGGGAAACCTGGTCTGATTTTCCGATAAAAATCAAGTAAGTGGCTCCGGATAATATTTTAGAACTGTATACAGCGCTCTATTGAATTTAAGTCTGGAGTTTTGGATATTCAGGCAAAGACCAGGTCTGAGCACCATTAGTTAGGTAAGGCATGATGCACATGTCGACAAGTTTCTGCTTCAGAGCAAGTGGTAACTTCCCCTTGATCAGTCACATGGTCATGGACCAGAAGCTCTTCCAGGTAACTTCTGTCCGGTGATTGATTTTCTTATCCTGCCTGTTGTCAAAGCATCATCGATGCTGTCGAAGCAGACATGGATGTACTGTAATTTCTGCCCATCTTCATTGACCCTACATTTTGTGGGGTTAGTCCAACAATGGGCTTACGACTTATTTATTTTTCGATTTACTTTGTTTTTGTGATGTATCTTGGTGTAGCCATTTGTCAGTCTTGTAGCTGTTAGAGCAAAGGAGCTATAACGTCAGCGAAACAGGCTCTACTCGCTTATGGAATCCAGAGTATGACACATATTATAAAATTGATGTTGTTTAAAATTACTTTACAACATTTCAAGAAAAATTGCGCCATAAAACTTACTTTCAAAAGCAGCGTAGGTTTATTGAAGACCTGTTTAAAGGTAGCATTCCTATACTTATGAGAGGACTGGTCGGCCGTTTCTATTTTTATATCATCCATGCAGTTTTTCCGTTTCGGCCCTCTACACAGAGCCATGTTTACCAACCGCGTTTTTACTGGACCCTGCAACATGGATAGTATTTAAAACCAAGTACTGTCGAAATGATGATTTCTTTCAAAAACTGTACTTCAAAAAATTATGACAAAATTACAGCAGTACAAGATTGAATCCCAAGTATAGTAATGTCTGTACAAAAATTTAAGATTCAAAAGAATCATGAAGAATAAGGAAAGATTACAGTCATGTTCGGAAGCTAAGAATTTGATATTTTATTTTATCCTGTGATTTGTAAATATATATTTTATGTAATGTTAAATAGACTATATTCGGTATGGTGTTTTGTGTGCACTCCTTAGAACATTTCAAAATTATGTTTTCGATCAGTCTTCAAAATTTTTGAAAAAATTATTTTTTGGGTCATTCATCATTTTTCAATAAAAGTTAAATATTACGCAACTTTTTTAGAACCCTGATAAAAGTGAAGTCTTATTTCTATATTTTCTTCGTCATTTTCTTGCATTATATCTTTAATTCGACTCAGATAGCTACTCCTCATCTTTCTCTCCCTTCAATTATGGTGAAAATTCCCACAAGGGTCTGTAACATAATCTTAATTCCTCTTGTATTTTTATTGTTTTGAGACGACCTTCACTTACAAATTTGTCAGGAGTCATCATCTCTCGCTGCAACTGCTCTACCTTGAAATCTGCTAAGATCATCGGTTAAGCTCCGTAGATCATAAATGCTACAAGAATTTTTAACGAACAATGGTTTCCGGTCATTCTTTTTGACTTTCCCGTTATAACAGTTCCCAAAACTTCTTTTGGCGGGCATGCAGCTCGAGCAATTACTTCGCAATGCCGGAAAGTAGAGTAGAGAACACAACTTGGATTCTGGATCAAAACTATTAGCTCAGTCTGAGAAACAGATGTAATGAACAAAATTCAAAACTGTTCTCATCCAATTTTACTAAACTGTTATTGCGTAATGATGATAATATTATGTTTGTCATTATACATTAGTATACAAGTTAATGCGTAGTTTCAGTAGGTACCTATCTAGATTAGTTTGTGAAATGAGCTGCGATTTCAATCCTAATATGTTTTTAACAAGATCAATGTACAGTTTTGTACTGTATGCACGTGACTAGAAATATGAGGGCTTATGTAAGTTAAGTGAATTACAATTAGCTACTGGGAGACTTGGAAAACAATCAAATGACAGGATGCCTAGGCTTACTTAATATTTATACTATTACTCATCATCATCAACACATTATGTCCCTCGAGGGGCACGGGTCTCGTCCCTGAGGAAGGTATAGGTTATACTCCACCACGGGGGCAAAGTCCCGATTGGCAGAGGCTTGTAAGACTAGTGGCTGGTCTTACTGTCAGAAGTTTTCAAGCCGCCCTAAGGCCTCTGACTTGGCTTAACCAACTGCTTAACGTGCCTTGCGAAGCACGGAACCGCTCGGAAAAATGCCACTATTACTATAATAATTATATAATTAATATTATCCTTATAAGCCATTTAACGCCAACTGCGGGACATATGGGACTCCCTCAAGGTTTTCCAAGTTTACAGGTCGTGTGCCGCCAGAACCAGTAACCAGAACTATTCTAGGGGGCGACCGATACACTCAGAACTTTTCCAGTCCATTCCTAACACCTCAAGCCCCGAGCCAGTAGGTCCAATGTAAACTACAGCAAATTCCGTTAGGCCCCGTAGACTATAAACATAAACATTTACACTAGGATACCCTGTGTCGTTGGAACCAGAAACAGCGACGTCACAAATGTAAACATCCAAGACCTGCAGTTTTTTTTTCTCCCGCGCCGGGGATCGAACCCGGGACCTCTCGCATGGTAAGCAGATGCGCTAACCACTACGCCACAGAGGCCGTCAAACTGGCCAGTGGGGGGGGTCTTGCAACTGCACTTTGAATTGAAGTTTGAAGATGACATAGACCACAGTTGTATGAGTATGTCTGAAGCCCATTACACAATGAAAAAAAAAAGGTATAAGAATAAGAAATAAGGAATAAGGAATAGCGGAATCCAGCAATGGCAGCACCGTTGAGCAAGACACAATTCAAGAATAAGGAAGACAATTGATTTCTGTGCCATTCCTTATTTCTTATTCTTAAACCTTATTATTTTTCATTCTGTAATGGGCTTTACAGTGCCACCATCTTATCTGTTCTTTTGATAGCGGCGCTAGTGGAGAATTTAGTAAAAATTTTACCTAGAAAAATGAGAATATTTTAACACGTTTTTCAATTTTAATGAAAATATATCTATAAATCTTAGTAAGTGAATAAATAAAACAAAAAATGGTGAACAAGATTTACAATTATTTAGTTAGTTACCATTTTTCCCACCTGAACAGATAACTTGGTGGCGCTGTATTCTTTGAAAACTGTGATAAATTTCAAATATTACTCTGTGAATAACGAACTTAGCTGTGAAAGATAAAGCGTTCTCGGCCTGAGGGGTTAATATAATATACTAAATAAATCGCACCCTTCCTGTAAGAAACCGGAAAGTGATTTCGGCCAACTTTTTAGGAGCTTAAAAAAACTGTCCAAGATTGTTAAAAAAAAATCCTAAAAATACCTTATTAGAAACAAAAGATGGCATTTAGCAGCGGCGAAATGATAGTGTTTCCGATTTTTCGTTGTGTTTTATGTACTGTGAGATAAAGTTGAATTATACGGTTACCTAAATATTCCACGAAACTGTAACAAAATATGCAGGTGCAAAAATGGATATTGCTTTGTTATGATCTTTTTTTTATCGCAATGGTTGTGTTAAGTGTAGTTATCCCATTATTTATGCTACCATTTTAGGCTAGTCAAAAAGTGTAAGTATCAATTACGTAGTTCTTGCACGAGGAATTCATGTATGCTAAAGTATCTTCGTTTTGCTGGAGTAACTGAATAAACTTGTTTATTTATTGTAAAAATTTTCAAATAATGAAGTGTATCGCCGTAAACTTCTATTTTACTGGTCACAGCTTGTCATGTACAAAAGTTGTATGTCAGTACTTTATATATTTATAATAATTAAAGTTGGTGCGTTTTTAATATTAATTGATTTAGATTATGTTTATATATGTGCAAAAAACAAAACAAGCTGTAGAAGCCGTAACTAAGTAAAATGAAGTGCCCAAAAGTTAAAAAACGGAAATTTTCTATCAATAATTTAAAAACAGAAAATTTTACCTTTTTTAACGTTAAAGCATTGTGATTCCAGTCTGTTAACAAACTTTAATGAAGTAATAGTGTTTGTACACTTTCATCACTACCTAATGCCCCCTCTATCTTATCTTGAGTAGTAGTGCGGGGGTCGACAAATTAGTCAGCGACACTAGTGGGATCTGTTGTGTCTGCCCTATGACCTTGCACCTAAGCCTAGTCAATGATGTACTCTCCAAGGTCGGTTACACTCTTTAGGGACTGGTGCCTGAAGTCTTCTGGTTTGGGGTACGCTATTCGCAGAAGACTCATTGTTTTTCGGGCAAGGACATCGCAGTCACACAGTACATGTACCATTGACTCCACTTCAAAACCGCATGCCCTGCAAGTATCGTCTTGACACAACCCCATTCTGCGGAGTTGTTTTCCTGTTAAGAAGTGTCCCGTCGTCCTCACCGCTGTACAGATAAACTCTGAGCCTGCGATTTATTCATCAATGAAGTTTTTAGAATATTGCAGTCCTTCAATGGCTGCCCATTCACGTTTGTGCGGTACATTATCATCAGCTTTGAAAGCACGATATTAATGGTGCTTATTGAGAACCCCACGCATGGTTCAGGGCCACGCAAACGCAGCGCAGATCCCTCTCTCACCAGCTCGTCGGCTGCCTCATTTCCCATGTGTCCCTTGTGGCTTAGAACTCAGACTAGTTGCACCCTGTTGTCACAGTCCAGTTTATTGAATGTCTTAACGCAGTTAAGCACGTGCTTTGAATCTACCACGTGTGTTTTCAAGGCCATGAGCGCTGCTTGGCTGTCGCTAAAAATAGAAAAAGGTTTGTTTTTGACATTCCTGTATTCTCTTGAGTACAGGTAATGATCGCATAGGTTTCTGCTTGAAACACTGTTGCATATTGCTCCAGACTGAAACTTCTTTTGAAGTCCTGTGCAAAGATTACAGCACCGACACCGACAGCAGTTGACTGCTAGTCTGTGTAAGGCCTTTGCCGCTTCTGTTTGAATCAGAATATTAAGTGGTTTAAGATGTAACAGAACCTCCAACACGCGCGTTAGCGTCTCTAACCTAATTCTCGTCTAGTCTCTAGTCTAGTCTAGTCTCGCATCGCAAGTCTATAACCTAATTCTCGCCCACCAAACAATTCTGCCGTATGTAAGTATAGGCCAAACAGTGATGGTATAGATCCAGTGGAAAACCTGTGGTCGCAGACCCCAGGTCTTGCCATAAGCAGATCTATGTATATTAAAAACACGAACTGCTTTTTCAATGTTCTTTTCAGCACGGGTACTCCACAGCATCTCTTTATCCAGTATTACACCTCAATATTACACTTGTCACCAATCCGGACTTGGCCAACGTGGTGGAGTACGGCCTAAACCTTCCCTAAGGAAGAGACTCGTGCCCTTCGGTGGGGACATAATGGGTTGATTATGATTACACAGTCTTTTTAAGTCCCATTTCTGTATGAAGGGCGCGATCGTCGTGTTTGTCGGGTTTTAGGGTAATTGATTACCCATGCACTACCTTTCAACTTTATTGAGTGCTATTTGCGTGATTTCCGAGACTGTGATGGAAATTTGCCACTGATCAGTCTTACTAAATCGTCCGCATATCTATATAGAATCCGCCTTTTTGATGACCTCAAAGCTAGACCTGTCGAATGCTTCATCTGTGTCGAGATAAGCGCCAGCACATATTTCTTCCCCTGCGTTCCGCCTTTGAGACTACGTAATATACAGCTGTCTCCGTAGATTTGCCTTGTTGAACTACACTGTAGTTCATGAAATGGCCGTTTTTTGAGCGGGCATTCTCTGACACATTGGTATATTAATTTTTATATACTTTTAAGCAGAAAAGATGAGAGACTGATCGGCCAGTAACATTTGTCTAACTCAGAAGTCCACCAAGGCTCCCTTTGCCCATGCTCTATTTCTCGGGGCAGTTGTTTGTCCATGCCCAGCGAACAGCGTGGACTATTCTGTTAGCTTCAAATTCTGTGTCGAGTATAGAATTGAGCGTTCCTTTAGCAGTACCTTGTTCAATCCCTAGGTCATTTGGATAAAATTCTCAGTTCGTGTAACGCGGGTTTCTCCTTGTCACGCATTGAATAGAATGTTCAGTGCAGTATCTGAAACAGATGTGCTGATGGTCTGATCTACAGATTTCATCAGATCTAGTGACGTTTTTACTAGCCTGATTAAAAGCCAGCGTGACGTCGATTACTTCCGCTCTCCTTGACTTGATAAAGGTTGGCTTATTACTTGTGTTGAGAATTTGTAAAGTTCCATTGACTATGAAGTCAATTAGCTTCTCACCTCTCCTGTTCACACCAGTGTCCTGAGTGCTTATACTGAGTTTTTTCATTCACTCTCGATAGTGAGAGCGTTTGCGATTTGCATAGGAGTAACAAAGAGACAAATAGATGGCGCGCTTTTTCACTCCTATGCAAAACGCAAACGCTCTCGCTATCGAAAGTGAACGACAAAACTCAGTATACGCACTCGGCACCCAGGCAGTGTGGTGCACATTACTACAATGGTTAGTTAAATTTCTTACCACAGCTGAAGCGGGGTCCTCTTGTTCAAAGGGCAGGTGTGCAGATGCCATAACGACTATGCCACCCTCCTGATATGATCTACACTGCCGTAAGATCCATGCATGCATTTGAGTCTGAGTCGCCACGATTTAAGCACTCTCCCGCGACGGTATCCCATCCACCGTTACCGAGAACCCTTCCGCCAGCTCTAATACAGGAGCGCTGCACGCTTCCACATTGGGAGTGGATGCAGTCATCAAGCCATTAGAGGCCCCTCCCACAGCCTCCAAGAGTTTAATAACTCTTAACATAACTCATATTGAGGCCCGCACGGAGGCAGTATCTCTGCAACTTGATGTACCTATTTGGTAGAGTCCTGGTCGAGCAGGACAATGCACTGCATGGTCCCCTGCGTTTTATCCTCCTGTGAGTACACCACATTCCACTCGTGGGTCTTCAGCTCCGGGTTGTAACGCTGCATTAGAGCTGGAATACCCTAGAAATATCCAAAGTGTAGTTGTTCCTGGTCTTCCAGGCCAACTTCACCGGTTTGGGCAGATCCTTGTCGCCAACCACCCGTAGCTTTACGTCTCCACGGTTTTTTCGTTAAGGCCACATATCCTCTGTGTATCGCTGTCCCCTACGCATAGGTAATGCAGTGCCCCGCGATGAGGCTACTGCCTCAATGTTAGGGAGCGGGTTCGGCGATGCTTCAATTAAATCAATGACTGCTGCCTTTATTAATTGAGCCGCATCCGGTGTGATCCTCGATGGATCACCATCAGTAATTATGGCCATCTTGCGCCCGCTTAGTGCCTCCTTATAAGAAGCCAAAAACTAGATGTCTGCTTCTTAGAGACACTCGCGGGATCAGTGGCCTCATTACTGACTTTTCGTGCCCTCTTTGAGGACCCTTCCTCAGCGCTTTGTCGCTCAAGCACACGCTTTTTCTGAGCCGTTTCTTTTTGGAGGTGCTCGCCACCAAGACGGTTTGCTCCACAACCAGTGAAGCATCAGTGCCAGTCATAGAAAATCGAGCACTAAGAGCGACGCCTGGTCTATTGACGTCCCCGCCACCAGGCAGCTCTGCTGTGTAATCGCCTTCCGGTGCCCATCCCTCAAAGCGTTACCATGGCCGCCCACTCGCAAGTGTAGTTGCAGCCTTTGGTTTTAAAATCTAACGCGTCTATAGGTAAGTTTAGAGGGGTACCGATCTACGATTGTCGTTATAATATAATTTAACTACAGTTACACCAAAAACTTTCACTTAATATCTATGGAAAAACAAGTGTTCATTATTACGATTTGAATAAAACTGTTTTCTTCGTAGAGTAAAAAAGTAAGTGTTGCTACGTCTCCGGTATTTATGACAACTGCTTGGAGAAACAACGTAACGATAGTAACGCAAAACAGTCCCGCGATAAGTTTCGTGCAAGAAGTAAGTGGACTTGTATAACACACCTTCGCAATAGTATCCAAGAACAAAATGCTTATGTTTATTTACGCCTTCATAGTTATTTTACTTCTTCGTGTTAGTAATATGTTTGTGTATTTATGGCTTTATTCTCAGGGAAATTTGTGAAATAAATCAATGTACTTATGCTTACATCTTTATAACGATGAAAAACTATAATTTTATTTTTTCGCAAAATAACACATTTTTTGTGACAGTAACCTTATTTTTGGCGCTAGCTTCATGAAAATTTGTGAGAAGGTGTATTAGACTACGCTCGATTTTTTGCAATAATAAAAAAAATGGCGCAAGTTGAGTTACGCTACTTTTACATGGGGGGTGCGAAATATCTATTGTGTTTGTGGGGCTTATTTCCAATAAAATAAGCGAAATCGACGGTATACCGTTTATTGGCTCGACAAACAGACTACCCTCCATCGAGGTTCTTAAAACAACCTGCGTGAAAACCCTACAAACAATATCATAAAGAGGAAAGGTTTTGTATGTAGTAAGTATCTCCGAAACAAATTATCCGATTTAAGAAAATCTTTTACCAGTGTTTAGAATGGATCTTCAGGATGGATATAATATTATGGAATATAAGGTTATTCATTACCACGCAAACAAAGTTGCGGGCACTGCTATTGTAGTAAATAATACCGACTCCTACTTGGCCGGTTTTAAGTAGGTACCTACTCGAAATAAAACCAGAGTTCTTCGAAGTCGTATACATTTTATTAATTTAGATCAAGAAACCTCGCAATCTTAAAATGGTAAGTCGTTTTTAATTCTATAAAATGTTGTGGGTCTGCTTTTATTTAATTTCATATTAAATATGCGCTATTGGCTCTCATTCAATATATTTTCATTTATTCAATAAATGCTAACTTTTGATTGTATGATACGTAACTTTTTCTACGTTTCAGCCTGCGTTTGCAGGTTTATTTAACAGTGAATGTATTCGAATAAATCGAATAAGACGTTAATTTATTAAAAAAACACTGTATGGCAGATCACAGAAATAAGAGGAGGCGATAACAGAACAAAGTATCTAATGAACTGAAAATACATAGGGTTGACATTCTCATACCAACGCAGCCCCTAATTAATATAGTAACAGAGTGTTAATAAGAGAGGCTTAACATAAATCTTCAGTTAAGGATAAACTTTAATTCAAGATTAAATCGGATTAGGTTTCCTTGAATATTTTCGCTCGAGTTCAAACTTCGTACGCACACAAATAATGTTGCAGTCCTGAAACAAAAATTTAAATAATTTTTACAAAAAAAAAGAAATAACCCGAAGTCCAAATTTGGTTATTCCGGCACCACAAATACTGCGTGCTATAAAATTAACGACCCGAAAGCTACACACACTAAACATCATAGAAAACTTCTTCAAACATTTAAGTATTTTTTAACAAAAACAATTGTCTAAAGGCCAGTTTCTGAATTGAGAATTTCGCTAAGGCCTGCTTGCACCACCGACTAAAATCCATTTAACCCCGAGTTAAACAGAATTTTGAGAGAAAAAGTATGGCGGAACTGTCAAAATTCTGTTTAACTCGGGGTTAAATGGATTTTAGTCGGTGGTGCAAGCGGGCTTAAGTAACTACATAACTGTAGTACTGTCTCGTCAAATTTCTCAGAAAAGAGCGCGCCAAAACGTTACTTAAGTATTTACTTAAGAGAGTTTCTCAATTCAGAAATCAACCGTAGGCCCGGCTTCTGAGTTGAGATTTTTCACTGAGTAAATACTTAACTGTAGTGATGTCTCGTCAAATATCTCGGAAAAGAGCGTGACAGAACGTTACTTAAGTATTTACGTAAGTGAAATTCTCAATTCAGAAATCAGCCTTCTCAGAGCCGGCTTCTGAGTTGAGAATTTTCGCTTAGTAAATACTTAACTGTAGTGCTGTCTCGTCAAATATCTCAGAAAAGAGCGTGACAGATCGTTACTCAAGTATTTACTCAGTGAAAATTCTCAGCTCAGAAACCTTTATTGATCCCCCTTCATCATCAGCCATTTGACGCGCTGAATTTTCGGTACATACCTTACTTAAAACATTCGTTTGACTTTTGTAGGTACCGTAGAAGAACGAGATACCAAGGAGTTCGGAGAGCAAAGCTGAAGCATTAACTCTAGTTGCATAGATGCCCTGGAAGAAAGCAAAAGGTTCCAGTACTTCTGATTGTACAGTCTGATAGCTCTTAGAATATACTCGTACCTCGGCTCCAGAAAAGGCTTCGGTTTTTCGCCGAAAGCACACGAGTGTTATTACACTAAATCATATTACTTCCTGCTCTGTATAAAACTTTTCTTCACTATTTTGAAATGTTATATAAAGTTATAAACAACAATACGAAATAAACCTTACCTTATTTCAATACTTATAATCGGTTTATCCGATAGTAGCCGAGGTATATTCTAAAAGCTAACAGACTGTAGGTGTATACTGTAGTAATTCCTCTTTATTGTAGCTGGCCGGCACAGCTGTTTAGGATGAGTTAGTATTCATCATCAACCCATTATGTCCCCACCGAGGGGCACAGGTCTCTTCCCTGAGGAAGGCATAAGCCATACTCCACTATGAAGTTAAATCCGGATTGGTGGAGGTTGGAGTTTGTATTATTTGAAGGGAATCGCTACGTTTTTGTTTAGGTGTCAGTCGATCCCTAGCTAGGCTAGGCGATTGCTCG
This sequence comes from Yponomeuta plumbellus, assembly GCA_947310845.1. Classification (NCBI taxonomy): domain Eukaryota; kingdom Metazoa; phylum Arthropoda; class Insecta; order Lepidoptera; family Yponomeutidae; genus Yponomeuta; species Yponomeuta plumbellus. Next base: position 5,377,063 of record OX371203.1, read on the forward strand.
ACGAAAATATCGTCGGTCGGAGTCACTATTTTTGAGTTAAATATGCAGAATTTCCGAATCACTAACGGTACAAATCAAATGATTTTTTGGTCCGACAAAAAATACTAATTCCAGTAGAGAAACAATTATTTTACTGTTACATATGAAAATTTTGGAAATCTTAAACGTTAATTACTCAAAACGGAATATTTTGAAATGCACCATTAATGTTTTCGACCGACGATATAAAATAAAAATAGGTATTTTTGCAAAAAAGCAACTTTTATATTTAAAAAAAAGAAAAAAATTAACAGTATTAGGTATTGCTGATAAGCATTTCTTTTCATAAACATAAACCGCTACAATACCAATATGGGAAGGGAATAATCTAAACTTCAGAAGCTTCCGCTAGATCTATGAGTTTTGGAGCAGATATCTGGCAGCGGCTGAATGAGGATAGCGGAGGACAGAAAAACCGGCCAAGTGCGAGTCGGACTCGCGCACGAAGGATTCCGTATCTATAAAAACGGCAAAAAATCATGTCTATTGTATGGGAGCCCCACATAATTTTTTAATTTAATTATTTACTTCAAAGTAAATAATATAACTCAATATTCTATGAATATTTCAAGCAGACGCTTGAAATATTCACAGAATACCTGTTGCCGTTATCAATATCGAGCAAAAAAAATCACGTGTGTTGTATGGGAGCCCCCTTAAATATTTATTTTATTCTGTTTTTTAGTATCTGTTGCTATAGCGGCTACAGAAATACATCATCTGTGAAAATTTCAATGGTCTAACTATCACGGTTCATGAGATACAGCCTGGTGACAGACGGACGGACAGACAGACATCGAATAAGCTATTTTAAAGTGTGAAAAAAACAGTACTATTTACACGTATTCGTATAAATTATGTGTCTAAAAACCGCTTTAGGGCATTTTAACTAAAAAAACAATTAAGATTTGTAAAAAAACATAAGATATAAAATTGGATAATTTTGTATCTGCCGCCATTGTATTGAAAACGGCCTGGATTGACCGATTCTATGATGACGTCACATGCTAGTAACAATGGCGTCTGTCATTCATTCTTTACCGGGAATATTACATATTGCCGAAAATAAATTTTCGTTTGCCTTTTTTAGAAGAAATACACGAAAGACGGGCTGACTGATCAGATCAGGTTGTACCGTACCTTTTTGACAACGCAGTTGGAGTTCGGATTGAAGATCTTCTCCAATAGGGGTCCCAGGAAGAAGTGCCTGCACGGATTGTCGATCACTTTAACGATGTCGGGTGATGAGAGCGACTCGTTCATCCACAGTGTTATCTTCGTCTGTAAATCAGATAGGTGCTTTTCAGGGTTCCGTGCCCAAAGGGTAAAACAGACCCTATTACTGGGTCTCCACTGTCCGTCCGTCTATCACCAGGCTGTATCTCATGAACCGTGACAATTGGGAATGGATGAAAATATCAGAAGTGCTTGATATTTTTTTTAGTGATAGGAATAACCTTCCTTAACGCGAGAAAAAAGTTTTCAATTTTTTTTGGCTTCGTAGTTAATTTTTAAATAATCTCAATATTTTTCCTTTCGTCGTTCTGGGCTCAGTACGGCATATCAGACATATTCCTTGGTCTGCTAAGTATGAAAAAAAAAATCTGTGGCTTTTCAAGGTGGATATTTTCATCCATTCCCTATTATACAGTTGAAATTAAAAACAAATACTAAAAAGCAGAATAAAATAAATATTTAAGGAGGCTCCCATATAACGTGACTTTTTTTGCTCGCTATTGATAAGGGCAATAGATAGACGCTTGAAATAGACTATTGTATTGAATATCAGAGAATATTGAGTTACATTATTCACTTTAATATAACTCAATATTCTGTGAATGAATGTTTAGTTTTATGCATTTTTGGAAAAGTTTTTTAGGCATTGAAAAGTATTATGCTAATAGTATAAACAAAAAAAAACTTTGTATTTATATAATCATAATCAACCCATTATGTCCCCACCGAGTTAACGATTATAAGAAATTGACGAATCGGGAATGTGACCAATTAGTGAAATTGACGAATTAGGGAAAATGACGAGTGACTCCCAAACCCATATAAAGTAGCTGTTTTAGCGCCGTGCGATCTGAATTGCACCTAATTGTATCGCTGCTAGAGTCCCTTTTTCTTTAATTGATTTTGCGGAGTGAATCTTCTGTACCTATACTATTATGTATTCTGTGCCTCTCCTAGCAAAACAGCACAGCGCCGGGCCGGTCTCTGACTTAAGACTTTCATTAAGTAAATACCTAACTAACGTTCTGTCACGTTTTTTTCTGAGAAATTTGACGTGACAGCGCTACATGTAGATTAGATTACATTAGAACTCTTTATTGTACACACCAGAAAAACAAACAAATACATTGTAAGACTTATATATCTAAGTTTTGCCGTATACAATTGGCGGTCTTATCGCTAAAAGCGATATCTTCGCTAGGTAGATACTTAGCGAAATTGTCAATTCAGACAATTCAGCATCTTGGTTCAATTTCAAGGACGATTTCTAAAATCTAATGTATCAATTAGACCAGTATAGGTACACACCTTCGAGATCTGCGCATTCTTTTTGAAGTCTAAAGTGAAGGTAACGTTGGTAAAATCATTGTTCGCCGAATTAATACCGATGATAGTGCAGTCGTTTTTCTTCGGGCCCTTGCAGGGCTCTATGTTACTAAAGTGGCTGTTCGATGGACCCTGTAATGAAAATAGTAATTTATTAACCTGTCCATCTGTATCTCAACTAAAGCGCCGAAGTTAGTTGCGAGTTTTTTGGTTTAATAGGAACCTACAACAACCGATTGGTCCCATTTTAATTTTGTGAAGATCTGTATTGTACTACGGAACTCTTCAGTGCACAGCAACAAATTAAGCCTAAACAAACAAATTAATGTATGTCTCATAAAATAAGGTAATAATATTTTTTATTATACCAGGAAAAACTCTTCTCAAAAGATCGTTCATCATCAACCCATTATGTACCCACCGAGGGGCACGGGTCTCTTCCCTGAGGAAGGCATAGGCCATACTCCTCCGCGGGGGCCAAGTCCGGATTGGTGAAGGCTTGTAAGACCAGTGGCTGGTCTTACTGTCAGAAGTTAAGGCCTCGCAGCCGGCACCAACAGTTTAACGAGCCTTGCGAAGCACGGAACCGCTCCGAAAAATGCCACTAGAATTTTATTAGTCATAGACGGTGACCCATCCATCCACTGAACGTGTCCTATGTTGAATATATGTAAGATAAGAAAGTTTTTATTGTACCAGGAAAAAAAAATACAGGCAAAACAGAGGTAGTCGAAGATTCTTCACAAAAGATCGTTACAAAAACAATAAAGATGTACCTAATTAGATTGTACAGACACTTTACGCAAATTATAAATAGCCTAAGCAAAGATATAATTGTTTTTCTGGGGGCACTAATCTTCCTCCCTCCCCCCTATCTTAAAAATTTCAGACAAATACGAAGCTGCGTTTTCAGCTTTAAAATTCTGGAGTAGTTTTTTGTTGAGAAAACGCCAAAACTTACGAATTTGTCAGGTGACAATGGACTTGTTTGCTTGACAAGAGTTGAAATCACCACTGATTGTACGGAATATATTATTACACCCACAACGACGTTCATTGACACACCCATGGTTTACTTTTTTCAAGAAATCTTCTTCTCTTCAGAATACATAAACAAGTTATTAACGAGTATGTATTGTAAAAATCTTATTTTTTAGTATCCCAGTGTCAAACTTAATTAAAATTATGAGTCTTAGACCCGGTTTCTGAATTAGGAATTCCACTAAGAAAGTTCTTAAGTAAAATTTTGACACGCTCTTCTCTGAGAAATTTGACGAGACAGCACTGCACTTATAGTCTGTTAGCTTTTAGAATATACCTCGGCTACTATCGGATAGAATCGGATATATTCGTGTAAAAGAAATATCGGAACTATGAACTAGTAACTTACCTATTTCGAAATCGGAACTAATATGACACTTAATTTCGAAATCAGAACTCGATCATCAGTAGGATATAAATATATATATACGGCGAAAACCGAAGCCTACTCTAGAGCCCGAGGTTTAATCTAAAAGCTAACAGACTACGTAGTTACTCAGCGAAATTCTCAATTCAGAAACTGGCCCTTAGCCGTAAACGCACGATTCCTCGAAATGCTGCTCTGAGTGCGTATACTGAGTTTTGTCATTCACTTTCGATAGCGAGAGCGTTTGCGAATTGCATAGGAGTGACAAAGCGCGCCATCTAGTTGTCTCTTTGTCACTCCTATGCAAATCGCAAACGCTCTCACTATCGAGAGTGAATGAAAAACCTTAGTATACGCACTCAGAGTGCTTATACTGAGTTTTTTCATTCAGTTTCGATAGCAAGAGCGTTTGCAATTTGTATAGGAGTGTCAAAGCGCGCCACCTAGTTGTCTCTTTGTCACTCCTATACAAATTGCAAATTATCGAAAGTGAAATAAAAAAACTCAGTATAAGGACTCTGATGCAGTTTGAAACGTCTACGGTAAAGGGAAAGACGTAACCACAAATTTATTTAAATTGCCTCTGAGGCGTGTTATAAAGTAAACTAAAAGTTATTTTTTCTAATGTATAAAATTCTCGTGTCACCGTTAAAAATATTAATAAATTACATGCATCAAATAACAATTGAAATTGAATAAATTGATAATTAGATTTTTTTTAGACAGTTACGTTTTCCTTTTCTTAGCATTTCATGCATTTTTCATTAGGGCATCCCTCTTCGGGACATGCTTGGCCTCCCACAAGCCTTGTGGTTTGTGGGGTGTGGTCTAATCACCCTAGCGGAGCTAACCAGGCTTCACTGAGTGATTTGCGATAGTGCGCATAACTCCGAAACTCCGATTTTGATGAAATTTTATATGTACATTCGGCAGCACATCATCCTATACACTCCCATGCACTCTACTCTGTTGGAATACGGGCGACTTTGCAAGTAAACTGTGAAGGTAGAAGTGTTGTCGACTGTACATTTGGTAGGTCTGAGAATAGGTTGTGATCTGAGAATGTCCCTATCTGGCAAAACTACTTTTGCGGGGTCAGCTGCTATTTTTATAAATGTTTACACGCTTAACAGAACATTGCGGATATTACAATAGGCGATCCTGTATGGTGGGATCCATAACATAAATTTCAACATTGAAGGTCCGGTAACTGACGGCCCAGACGGACATGCTTCGACTAAATAGGGGATGTATTAGCAAAGGTCAAGATAAAAAGTACGCGAAACCGACGTGCGTGTATTGCAACGACTAATTAATGTCGATGAAGCGAAAGTGATTTGTCAGGATCGTGGCAGGTGGCAGTCCTTGGTCTCTGCCTGCCCCTCTGGTATACAGGCGTGAGCTTATGTATGTATGTATGTAAACATTGAAGGTATCGTACTTTTGCAAATAAAACCGTACCAGTCTAATAAAAAAACAGTCTTAAGATTGAGTTTAAGCGGGTTTATCATAGGAATTCCTGTTATAAAGCCGTCCTTCAGATTTTGTTACTGGAATTGACTTTTTGTAAATAAGGCTTTAACGACCTTATTTTAAAAACACGATTCCTCTAAAGCACTCCTCAGGGGGGCTATTTATTTAATCTGTGGATACGTATTTTCCTTGTAAAATCTCCAGCGCAGAATATTTTAATCGGCGTTGGTCGATTGTTTTAAGAAATCTTTTTTTAATAAAATATGACACTGTATATGTTTATTGGTGACTGTCCACTTTTGCTACAAAAACAACACTATACCATAGAGCGGTGTAATCTTCTAGTTTTGGTACAGCAAAATGAATTAGTCACAATAACAACTCAAACATACTCATGACCAAATAATGTTGTTAAAATACTTATCCGATTTAAATTGTAAATGTACGCTCTTTCGAGAAAATGTAAGCACTACAAATCAGGTCTTGGTGCAGTAAAAATAACAATCAAAATTCAACGAGGCGGTGAATTTACTTAAAATGTCATTATTATGCTGATCAGTATCGATGATCAGATGATAAATACTTAATGATAATTTTTATACATCAGTCTCCTCATAACTCAAATTATTATTCTGTTCTATAAAAAAAATCGAACAAGTGCGATTTGGACTAGCCCACTGAGCGTTCCGTACAGATTTGTAGCTATATACATATTTTGAATAGTTCAGAAGTCCTCGCAGGTTTTTCCGAGTTTTTCCATATCTTCAAAGATGTTTTTTTATTTAATGACAAATGTGTAGTTTTCCCATGTATTTGGAGTTATAAGACAATTGACGATGATGATGATGATGATGGTGGCCTCTTCGCCATGTTCGACGGCAGCAACACCGTCACTGCTTCCTGGCGCGTGATCTACGGTGGCTGGAACATCCGAACTTTGTTTTGAATATTCGGTCGCATTCGGCACAGTAGAGCTGCCCATCCTCATTGTAAGTGTAGGTGTAGGAGGTCTTATGTCTTATCATCTTTGCTGGGCGTTTTGGGTCTAGAACTTGGAGGCGGCTCTCTTCAAAGTTCTCAACACCCTTGTGTAATATCGTTTGCCATTACGGGCGTGTACTTGCAAGATATTCCCAGTTATCAGGTGATATGTTGCAGCCCTTAAGATGTTGCTTGAGAACATACCTATAAGGCTGTATCACAAGTACTGTGCCTCAGGGTTGTGTTTTCCTTGTGTGAGCTCCCCATAGAATGCGGCTTTAGGGAGTCAGCAGTCACTCATACGTGACACGTTACACTCCACCTCAGCTGGTCTTTAATATGTCTAGGTTAACGGAAAGTACCCAATAAATTTGTATTCTCTTGAGTGTAGAAATATGCCTGCTTTGCGATAAGAACAGCCGTATTCTTTTTTTACTTTGTCTGAGAAGTTTGATTTTTTCACAACTTCAAAGGATTGTAGACCTGAGTGTACATATTTTAAATTTCAACTGGATACCTTCATGTGTTTCCGTAATAAAGACTCTTGACAAACAGAGGGACGGATGGACCACAATTGAGGTCCTTTTGAGGTCATCATCATCATCATCATCAACCCATTTTATATCCCCACCGAGGGGACCCTTCCCTGAGAAAGGTATAGATAGACCATACTCCTCCACGGGGGCCAAGTCCGGATTGGTACGATACCTTTTGAGGTACGATACCCTAAAAAATATGTTTGCGTTACGCATTACGAGTGCATTGCAGAATATTATCAAATACTTAGTTGCCAATCTAAAAAATAATAAAAAAATGCTTTTAGAAATGTAATAATAATAATAATAAAGCCTAAAAACAAATTCGTTAAAAATGCGATACTAGCCAACACATTAATTTTAGCAAACACTAACAACAATGCGAAATATTTTTAGTGCTACATAATCACTTGTTGATGGTCCCATGGCATGCTAGGTACCTTTGAGGACATGGTTGGCCTCTCGCTAGGACCAGCGAGGTTTGGTCTAATTCACCCTAGCTGACCGGGCTTGTCTGGGTGATTTGGTCTTTCTTCATTTTCACCAGCCATGAATTCTGTGCCATTTCATTCCACATTGCTCTGCTTTTAGCGCATCTCCACCATAATGGGTTCATATTTTTAAGTTCGTCAGTCCATTCTGTCGTTAATCGAGTCCATCTGTCGTCTTGCAGTCTCACTATATGGCCTGCCCATTGCCATTTAAGTCCTTTAGCTATTATACAAGGTTTCATCATCATCATCATCATTCAGCCACAAGGTCCACTGCTGGACATAGGCCTCCTCCATGGATTTCCAAAAAGACCGTTTAGAAGCGGCTTGCATCCAGCGTCTTCCTTTTTTATTTTACAGGGTTTACGAGAACGAAAAAAACTTAATTATATAAATTAAATTCGATATAAAGATATCTGAACTTATCTAAGAAGATATCAGAAGCTAGCGTGGATTATATTAGAAAGTAACTAAGACAAAAAGTTTATGAATTGTGCTAAAAGTTTTAACAAAATACATTGTAGTATAAGCGACGACTTTATTTAGGCTTTACTTTAAAATACTTTGTAGTATTAACCTTGCCTTTGGCAGATCTTTTCTTGTGCAATAAAGAATTTTCAATGAATCCCTTTCAACGTCCTGCGAATCCAGTACAACAATGTTTTCATAATACTGATGAATGCTGCCGTGATACTGCAGCGCATTTCAGCGCAGTTCACGGCAGCGTCAGCGGTTGCCGTAATGTGATCGCAAAATTGGACTGATGATAGCCCAATGCTGAGCCCTATGCATAGACGCTGGATCTGGACTGGACGGATCTCCAGATTCTCCCTAAACTTACGATGGATTGCTTCTCAAATATACAGGGTTACAGGGAAAGTCGTACACAATATTAAAGGAGGTCATTATTTAGGTCATTTCTGATGGATTTAATTCTATTATATAGGGTCCGAAAATTAACCGTTATGGAGATATTGACTGTTAAAGATTTTAAAAAAATATCAATTTTTTTTTGGCTTTTTGATTGATTTTTTCTCAGAATAGAGCTCATAAAGTGTTTTTTTTAATGTATTTAGTTAAAAGGCATGTCAATTGATAAAAAAATATCTGCAAAAGCTGCACCTACTACTAACAGCTTTAAAAAACTGCTCGGCAACGGTTAGAATTAAATATTTTTTCTCTAAATATTTTTCACATTGAAGCTCTTAAAAAAAAAATGACGTGTGGAACTTATTCTGCAAATAATTTTAAAAACTTCTACGACTCTTTAACTATTCAAAAAGGTATAACATTTAATAGGTATGTGCATGAAATTTTAAAATAATGTTATTTGAGTAGGCTCTAGTGGTAGTAACAAGATAACTGAACTTCGATACAAAAAAAATCTTTTTACTTCCTGGCACCTTTAAACTATGTAAAAAGGTCAGATAGGCTTTTTTGTGCTCTGGAGACATGCTGTCTCTAGTGTTCAGGTACCTACTTATTTCAGTATTTCGTTTTTAGAATATTCTATCTATCTATTATTATTGTGTTAGTCTGCTCGTGTGATTCTTCCGTGGTAGATGTGTTAATACGTGCTCTGCAAATGATTTGCGTTTTAGAAACTTCTACGTCTCTTTAAGTATTAAAAAACGTATATCACTTGCTATTACATCGAAAAAACGTTAGCCAAGTGTCACTTAAGATGGCAAACAGTAAATTTTTTGTTGAGGTAAATACGTGCTCTTTGATAATTTCCCGTAAAACGCGACTTAGTTTGGATTTTGGTATTTATTCATCTTCATTGTGTGACTTGGCTTGAATTTTGAACTGATTCATCTTCGTTTTTAACATGGTTGCCTCTATTTCTATTACAAAATCTCCTTCTTTTTTTTTAATTACTCTTTACTACCGAGGTTCACAGGTTTCTCCTTATTTTCACAGCCGTTTCCGCAAATATTCTGTCTCAAAATTTCGACAATTGGCGTCATTTTGTTTTAAATTATGCTTTTAATATGATCTCATACATAAAAATCCATTGGCGTTAGATCAGGGCTCCTAGCCGGCCATGCAAAGGGACCGTCTTTTCTAATCCATTTGTTTGGGAAGTTCTCGTCCAACCATGCTTCCGTGGTGCGCTGGGCAGCCGTCATGTAGAAAGAACATTGTCTCGTCTCAATGCAATAGAAATGTCGTCCATCAACAAGGGTAACTCCTCCCTCAAAAAGTTTTCATATGTGTCTCGCCATTCAAGTCACAGAATGAAAATGAATCAGTCCAAAATCCAAGCCAAGTCTCAGTATGAAGATGAATCAGTTCAAAATCCAAGCCAAGTCACAGAATGAAGATGAATTAATACAAAAATCCAAACTAAATCGCGTTTTACGGGAAATTATCAAAGAGCACGTATTTACCTCAACTAAAAATTTACTGTTTGCCATCTTAAGTGACACTTGGCTAACGTTTTTTCGATGTAATAGCAAGTGATATACGTTTTTTAATACCTAAAGAGACGTAGAAGTTTCTAAAACGCAAATCATTTGCAGAGCACGTATTAACACATCTACCACGGAAGAATCACACGAGCAGACTAACACAAAAACAATAGATAGAATATACTAAAAAAGAAATACTGAAATAGGTAGGTACCTGAACATCTGAGACAGCATGTCTCCAGAGCACAAAAAAGCCTATCTGACCTTTTTACATAGTTTAAAGGTGCCAGGAAGTAAAAAGATTTTTTTGTATCGAAGTTCAGTTATGTCGGTACTACCACTAGAGCCTACTCAAATAACATTATTTTAAAATTTCATGCACATACCTATTAAATATTAGACCTTTTTGAATAGCTAAAGAGTCGTAGAAGTTTTTGCAGTATAAGTTCCATACGTAATTTTTTTTTAAGTGTTTCAATGTGAAAAATATTTAGAGAAAAGATATTTAATTCTAACCGTTGCCGAGCAGTTTTTTAAAGCTGTTAGTAGTAGGTGCAGCTTTTGCAGATATTTTTTTATCAATTGACATGCCTTTTAACTAAATACATTAAAAAAAACACTTTATGAGCTCTATTCTGAGAAAAAATCAACCAAAAAGCCAAAAAAATTGATATTTTTTTATTTAAATCTTTAAAAGTCAATATCTCCATAACGGTTAATTTTCGGACCCTATATAATAAAATAAAATCCATCAGAAATGACCTAAATAATGACCTCCTTTAATATTGTGTACGACTTTACCTGTAACCCTGTATAGGTATGCTTTTCTAAAATATCATTAAAATTCATATAATTACTAATATTTGAAGGCTTAAAGCTGGCCGCACACGCACGGTTTCCTGATTCGGTTTCTTGATCAGGAACTCAGATTCGGAAACCCGAATGCACGTCTTTCATATAAATATTCAACAAGGCGCACACGCTCTGACAATTTCCGGACGGAAAAATAACCGAATGTCATTCAGAATTGAAAGCCGCGCGTTCGGGTTGGCAAAACGGAAAAAAAAATGAGCGAACCAGAAAATCTAATATTAGCGGTTGAAAAATATTCATGCATATGGGATATTGAAAATCCGGATTGTTGTGTTGTGCTCTTTTGAGATGGAATTGACTCTCTTTAATTCTTTGAGTGTTCAATTGGTGTACCCAATAACGACGATTCCACTTTTTCTTTCATAGCACTAGTAAAAGTGAAATGGCAATAAATGTTTCGTCATCCATGTCCAAACGTGTGTTCACGAAGATGTCACTCTAAATACTGGCAAGAAAAAAACCTAATAAGAAAAACCTATGTATGCGCTACACTCACGGAATTTCGTATCGGAATTCCTGATCAGGAAACCTGATCAGGAAACCGTGCGTGTGCGGCCAGCCTTATACCACTTTCACATTCTTACGATTGTCTACTCGCGAACTGCATCTATTTTGAGTTTTCAAAGATCGTGTCAATGTACAAAATGTACAATGGTCGAGCCAACGGGAAAAAATCTAGGACTAAAGTAAAGTGAAGTGAAGTGAAGTGAAGCGAAGCGAAGTGAAGCGAAGTGAAGTGAAGTGAAGTGAAGTGAAGTGAAGTGAAGTGAAGTGAAGTGAAGTGAAGTGAAGTAAAGTAAAGTAAAGATTTATTCAATTACCAAAATGAGTACTTATGTTGCATTTGTTACAGTTATAGAATAACATTATGTCGATGACATTTAAATGGTATCTAGTCCGAGATCTGTGTGGGGAGGTTCGCGGTAGTAAATAAAAATCACTATTGACATTATTTAGAGAACGTGCTACAGACACTTTTTACCTGGAGCCCCTTAATGCGGCCATCCATACGCCGCCAGATATCAAAATACCTCAAAATTGCTGGGACCGAAAGAGCTAGGCGCTTATCATACAGCAGTAGGTATGTAGTTACATCAGAACGGACGCGGATCATTATGATACCATTAAAGTCAACTACATGTGTGTCCACATTATAACAAACAGTAATCAGAAGGCAGTTAACTGAAAAACGTTAAAGATTTCAACGCATTTTACTGTAAAAAAATGCGCTTCAACCAGAATACGCCGTTGACGCTGTTGTCTTCTTTTTACATTTGGTTTGCATTTGTTTTTGTAATCCAACATTCCGATGGGAAGGCCCCTACTACATATCTTGTAAGATTTCGTGGTATTTCACTTGGTACTTAGTTGATTTTATACAAATCTGCGCTTACTGACTTATATACAGTGGCAGTGGCTTGGTCACATATATATATCTAATCTCTTTAAACGAGCAATTCTTGTATATATATTTATATATAATCAGAATCTTGGAAACGGCTCCAACGATTTTCACGAAATTTTGTAGGCAGATGATTTCGGGGGCATTTAATTGATCTAACTAGGTTACATTTTTAGAAAACGTTGTTTTATCCGTGTTTTAAGCCAATTGAATTTTGCTATGATAACATACAGAGGTAAATTTCGCGTCTATCTCCAAGGTTGGGACAGTTCCGACGGGAAAACGGACGACCCGTTTCGGGCCGATTAAGAGACCCGGTTCGAGTCATGATGTTTTTTTTCCAAGTTCTTTTTTTGTTGAAAAAGGATTATTTTAAATTTAAATTACATATTTATATTACAAAAAAGTACGGAGCAAAGCTCGGTCACCCAGGTACTAATCTCTTTAAACGAGCAATTCTTGTATATATATATAATAATATGTACATAATCAGAATCTCGGAAACGGCTCCAACGATTTTCCCGAAATTTTGTAGGCAGATGCTTTCGGGGGCGTTATATGATCTAATTAGGTTACATTTTTAATAAACGTTGTTTTATCCGTGTTTTAAGGCAATTGAAATTTGCTATATAATAACATACAGAGGTAAATTTCGCGTTGACTTGCAAGGTTTCCCAACCCGTCAAAACTATCCCTATACTCTGATTTTTAATTAGGTGGACTAAACTGACAGTTAGTGGGTTGCCATGTAAGGGAAAATAAAAAATAGAGTTGTACTCAGAGTGATCGAATAATAAATATTTTCATTCAATCATTCGTTCATTCAATTGCAGACTGGTCTATGTAATGTAACTCGCTCGCCCGGCCCTGAGTGATTTAAGATTTAGTTTTGGTAATTCTTTAACCATATTCCTAAACCTTTAAATTTGTTCAAATTTGTTAAAAAAAATTAAAAAATTTTGTTAAATCTGAGGCTAGATAAGTTTAAAAGGTCGTCTGGTTATGTAAGCCTGTTTACATTTTCCTGATCTCACGTGTGTGTATGCTTTGGGTGACATTCTAGATGTACTCTATTAAGCTCTCTTAATATTCTTATATCTTATATTATCTCTCTCTGTATGTCATATTGATTGTTACCTGTTTTACACTCCAATAAACAAATTAAATTACATTATAAACTCTACGTACGCACACGAATTACTAACCTGAAATGGAGACGGGCGGGACATTTGGTTAGGCGGGAAGACGGCCGGTGGACTAAGGAAGCCACTGAGTGGTGGCCAAGACCGGGTCGACGGTCGGTGGGCAGACCACAGCCCGATGGGCCGACGACATTGTGAAAGTGGCTGGGAGACACTGGACCGGATGGGTTGGCGTGAAAGAGAAGAGTCCTATGCCCAACAGTGGGCTCTATTTACGGGCTGATTAGATAGAATAAACTGTAAAATTAAATGTAAAGTTAGAGGATTTCGTGATAAAATTATACATTTATAACTTAACAACGATTTAAAATTTTAATCATTTTTAAAGTCTTAGGACGAATTGCAACTCAATTTTAAAATGCGTTAGCGCTTTGTGTTGTCAAACTATACAAAGACTTCACATTACAATAAAATTAGCAACTAAACACGTTTAAAGATTTTGGTGCAAGCTTTGTTTTGCTTAGCTAATAAATTTATTGAAATGGAAAATCAAATATGAAAAAAAAAACAAAAAATTAAATACTGAACAAAAACATGTGGTCGATACAATAATGAAAGCTGTAATTCTACATTGAGAAAATAGCTTTCTCCTTTTTCCTAGATGGCATATGTGGATTATTGTCTAAGTCGCATATTATGTCGTTAGATTCACTGGCTATTAGGTTTATAAATTTATTTAATGTTTTTAATTTGTGATGAGGAACCCAGCCAATATACTATTGTATTGATCCTTCAAGATATAATGAAAAATAAAGTACGTTTTGAAGCCAAAACTTTATTATTCAAGCGTTAAAGGCTGAGGTGTTACAATGTGACCAATAAATACATAATATATAAAGAAGATACTGTACATAGTAGACACGACACAATATGGTATACGGATCTATCACTAGCCAAAATATTATTTGTTGAAAACGGTTAACTATAGAGTTATCATGTAAACCTTATGAAAAAAAAGTGGATATTATATGTCTCGTCGGGTTGTCATCTCGTTTCTTAAACGAAATATTTCCTAAAGTTTGTTGGTTTTTCAGATGTAGGATTAAGTTAAATTATTTTCCCCAAATAAGAGAAATAAAATTGAAGAGTGAATGATTGAATGAAATCGAACATTCAATGAACACATCAAGTCACATCACTACGATCTTGCTCTGGCAACATTTAAAAAAAATAAGAGCTTTTTGAACTGTCAGTTTAGTCCACCTAATTAAAAATCAAGGTATAGTTCTGACGGGATAACGGGCGACCCGTTTCGGGCCGATTTCAAGAGACCCGGTTCGAGTCATGATGTTTTTTCCAAGTTCTTTTTTTGTTGAAAAACGATTATTTTAATTTTATATTACATATTTTATATTACAAAAAAGTACCGAGCAAAGCTCGGTCACCCAGGTACTATTACTTATGCTGAACAACCGATGTTCAATGGAGTGCAAAAGCTTTGGCAAAGAAGTGAGACCAACTGAGCTTCGATTCTGTACCATCAATGATGACAGATACACGGACGGTTGTTTTCTGTTTTTGTTTTTTCACACCATTGACGCTTAAAGGGGTTGATTTGTATGCGAGCATAGACTTCAAGCGGCAATGAAACTGAATATCCACGTTCATACAGTTGTCATTGTACAACAACGCATTAACAGAATCTAGGCAAATGCAGCGTAGGACGTGAAATGGCTTGTAAACTTTTAGTACGGATCCACCTACGGGTGATAAAAAATACGTGTGATAAAAAAGTTGTGTGATAAAAACACGTGTGATAAAAACAATGTGTTGTGCTTACGAAAGTTTTAGTGAAATGACTTGCTGATAGATTGCCGGACATTGACATCAATCCAGCTATTGCTGAATGTAGATTGCAGAAAGTGCAAGAAAGTGACGTGCCTTGGGGAGCTCTTTGTCGGGGGATAGGGAGGGGGGTAGGGGATGATAGATTGATCGAAAGAGCGAGGAATAACTTAAGGTACGCCACTCCAAAATTAACTCTACCGACACGATCAATACTCAAGGTAGGAACTTTGCCGCTGGAAACATTATAGCTGCTGGGCAGCATTGAGTAGACAGTAGGAGTATGTAAGTTTGGATAGATACAAGACTTACCAAAAAATAAAAATTCAAAATAATGCCTTTTTATTTCCAGACCAAATTGCCGTCAGTTATAACCGACATATCTCTATACAAGGGTCCTAAGCGCCTAGAATGCGGTGTGGTCAAACTGGAGCACAAGCCGGGCGACTTCCACAATATCACGATCGTATTTACTTTCGACAAGCCAGTTACTGTTCAAAAGGTAAGTCAAGAAATAAATTTGAAAGAAATTCTTAGAAAGAAAAAGAAAGAAAGAGTAGAGAAGGAAGAATAGAAAAAAGCATGAAAGAATGGTAGAAAGGAAGAATAGGCGTGGTTTACATTTGCTTTATTTCCATGCTATTTTAGCATGCTTTTCAAAGAGATTGAACGAAATAGAGACGGCAAGAACGTACGCCGATTCATAGCTTTTATTATAAAAACACTTTCAAAAGATCGTAAATGCGTAGTGACCAACCATTAGGTACTGATTTACTATTTGCTTATGTACATATAAAAGGAATTAGCTCTATGAAAAGCATGCAAAAAAAAAGCATGAAAATAAAGCAAATGTAAACCAGGCCTAAGTGCCTTTTCTAGTAAACCATCCCGAAATCAGTGAAGTATGGTGACATCAACGTAAACGATGTCTATGTATTATACGCTCGCAGTAGTGTCTGTGTGACATATATTGGTAGTGTTTAGTTAGAAACAAGGAGAATCCTTGATTAGAAATAAGTTTTACCTAAAATACATTGTTTCACGACTAAGCACTGCACTTCATATTCGGAGGTGAACTAATAAACATGTCAACATAAACCTGCATTTTACCTCAATCAACCCCGTCAGATCAGCGACCCAAGTATCATCCTATTTCATCATGTATTCTTCTTGTGCAGCTCCAAACGGCAATGTGGCGGGAGAAGAACGGAAGTGCAGAAGGTCCTCCAGACGTTTACAGAAGAATCGACAATCCGTGCAGCCATTTCTTCTTCAAGACAGTGCTCTTACAAATTTTTAATATCTCCCCCAGCTGCAGGGCTAATAAGGTAAAAAAAAATCGAAAATCTTATACTTTTATACAAACACTTGCTGACCCCCACTTGACTGTGGTCTCCATTATTTTTGTGACACGGATTCTCTAATATGTTGGGATGGCCCCTTTTTAAAGTCGTTTTTTCATATTTTTCTTCCCTGCGGCCACGTGGTTCGACAACATGTCGGCCGACGAGGAATTTTGATTCCTTGCTGTCCGACATGTCGGACTATGAGGATTTTTTTATTCCACTTAGTTCGAAAATCGGACCAAGAGGATTTTTAAATTTCCACTTGTTTCGATCCGCGAACCACGAGGATTTTTAAAATTCCACTTGGTGTGACCCTCAAAACTGTAGTAAAAATTAAATCTAAAAAAGAAACTCCATATTTATTCTTCATCATCAACCCATTATGTCCCCACCAAGGGGCACGGGTCTCTTCCCTGAGGAAGGTATAGGCCATACTCCACCACGGGGGCCAAGTCCGGATTGGTGGAGGCTTGTAAGACTAGTGGCTGATCTTACTGTCAGAAGTTTTCAAGCCGCCCTAAGGCCTCTGACGTGGCTTAACGACTGCCATCTATCGACGGCAGCCGGCACCAACTGCTTAACGTGCCTTGCGAAGCACGGAACCGCTCGGAAATATGCCACTAGCGTTAGTCATAGACGGTGACACATCCATGGCCTGAACGCGCCGTATGTTGCTTAACCTTAGTGATCGTTTAAGATCACTCAGGCAGCCCAGGCTACGAGCGATTCTTATTTATTCTTGTTTTACCTTAATTAAAAAACTTTCAAACATAAAAATTGTTTTTGAACTAAAATTTTCGTAAGCACTAGAGATTAACTTCCGGATACACTTACTAAAAATATTATTCATGAATGTGTTGATCACAAGACACAGTTCTCCTTTGAATACACTTAATTTTTAACTACTGATTAATACCAGACATTTTTGCTTAATAAATTACCTAAGCCCAATTTACTTCGAATCGACGTTTAAATTGTTTAAGTTTAAACTGAACATCCCGGTCTATTTGTGTGGTAAATTATTTTTTTGTAGATAAAGTACAACATTAATGTGTGTGTGTCTGTGTGTGTGTGTGTGTGTGTGTGTGTGTGTGTGTGTGTGTGTGTCTGTGTGTGTGTGTGTGTTGTGTAATTCCTGGTGTACAAACAATAAAGAATATTCTATCTATCTATCTAACATTAAAATAATATACCAAGCTGCCAGTAACTTTTCTTATTCGCTCTTGAACCTAATAATACTCTTTTTTTTTTCAGGGTGTCTACAAATTCACATCGGATTTGCGAACGCTGTTCTTCAACTTTTTTGGCTTCCAGTCCCCTTACGGACACTACCGGGTTCAGAGCTGTCTACTGGAAAATAACTGCAATATTATATGCATTAAGATGTCATTTACATTGCTCGATAAACGCAAAAAGAATGATAATGCTACCAAGTTGTAAAATGTGAGAATCGGCAGAAGAACTGAATTCTGGTCCTGTTCAAAACATGAGTTTTTATGTAAAATTATTTATTAACATTTTTTAGTTGGTCACACCTAATTAAACCCTTATATTTCAATAAAGCATCTATATTTATTTATGAAGTGCATAGTTTATAACATCTATATAAGTAAGATTTATGTAAGTTTATTATTAAGTATAAGTATGTATTATTCGCATTTGCACAAACTGCCCGTCTCTTTTTCCTTCGGCAACCTCTCCGTCACAAGGTTGTCTGGAAGAAATTGCTGTTAGCAATAAGACCGCCTATTGTATATATTATTGTATTTATTTATTTATTATTTATTTATTAGTTACAACTCTTATTTGTCTCTTGTTTCTTATGTGCAATAAAGAATATTCTTATCTTATCTTAAAGCATTTAATTTTATTCGAAGAGGCTCATTCTTTTGTGCGTTTACACAGTTGTAGAAGTTACTTAGTTCTTTCTATACCTACATAACATGTTATGACGTGACTTTTGAAAGAAGAAATAACCTTAATATTATACAGGGTAGAATTTTGGAACTCTTAGTACTGTAGATAGAAATTAGTACTCAAATATACATTTCTTTATTTTTGAACAGAAATATAAAGACAAAAAATTGCATTTGCTGTATTACAGTAGGTGGTAAAGTAACTTATATGTATAAGAACATTCATGCTCTAATACCGCCTAACGTGCGCAAATATTAAACTGTAATAGTCTAATTAACAAATTCAGAATCTTAGAATAAATATTAAAACAGGTTACAAATGTGACAGAACCAACTTCAAACTATTATGACAAACATTGTAATTAAACTATAAGGAACTTTTTTTTCTTAAAACTCAGTTGTAAAGTTGAAATACCTGTGTAATTTCCTTTTTTATGTACAATAAAGTGTTCTCTATCTCTATCTATTTTAGTTGAGAGGGTCGTCGAGAAATTCTTGTATGCTATACCTAATAAATATTTTCTAATAGGTATTAGTATAATCAGGTTTAAAATGTTTTGAGGTGTGGAGAGCGGAGTAGGCGCTCTGGTTTCAGGGGTCAGTTGGGGGTGACGTCAATCAGAACACATGTTACTTGGACCATGGTCGTGTATTGAGTGTCTCGAAAATATTATAAAAGTTGCTATGTTCTAACTTACTGACTAAGCGTTATTGCTATTTACACGGGTGGCCTAATTACTTGGCCGATGCGCGGAAGCGCATGTCGCAACGTTACATCTCCCCCGAAAAGAACAGGGTTACACACCCCCTTAACAAAAATATAAAAAAAATGTTTGCCATGTTACATAAACTAAGTTCCTTAGAGTAGGTAATTCTTAAAGTAAACTTTTTTTTTATATATAAACTGAAATAAACTAGTTACTTATAAAACATTTTTGTATTGTTTTTATGTGTCAAGTACTCTTTATTATCCTTATAAATCTTTACATTTGGAGATAAATCTTCTAATACTACGAAAGGACCTTCATAAATACAATTTAATTTATTACCTACTTGATTTTTAACTAATACTAAATCGCCTGGTCTATATTTAACGCTGTTACAGTTCTTATCAGAACTAAATTTTCTTAAATTCTTATTTTCTAGTAAATTTTGCTTAGCTTCTAACAATGCTTTCTGTAATCTATACTTTAACTCTAGTGGGTAGTCGTCGTGGTTATACAAAGGATCGACTCCCTTACATAAGTTGGATGGAAGGTTACATACCTTACCGAATACGAGTTCGTATGGAGTGTATTTTGTCTCTGAATGTACACTTGTGTTAAAAGAAAAACACCAAAACGGAACCCAATCGCTCCAATCGCTTCTATTATTCTCACACTGAATCCTAAGGTAGGCGCCTAAATGCTTGTGTGTGTTTTCTATGCCTCCTAAGGTCTCGTGATGATAAGCGGTAGAGACGAGTTTCTCGATTTTTAGTAACCTGCACACCTCGGTCATCAGTGATGACGTGAATTCTGTACCCCTATCGGTGAGGATCTGTTTAGGGATACCATAGCGCAGTATGAAGTTGTTCACGAATGTTTTCGCAACGGTTTCAGTATCTTTGCGCTCTAGAGGATATGCCTCTACGTATTTACTAAGATCGCACTGAATTGTTAAAATATACCTATAGTTATGGTTATCTATATCTAGTGGGCCCATAATATCTAAGCTAATCCTCTCGAATGCTGAGCTAGCAGTGGAGGTAATAGTCATTGGTTCTTTGACATGCCTGTTGGAGTGTTTTTGTATTTGACAACTCCTACAACGTTTTACGTAATTAATGACGTCATTCGTCATACCTGGCCAGAAATAATATGTTTTTATATTATTTAACATTCTGTTCATGCCCGCGTGTCCACTAGTGGGCAAGAGGTGAAAATCATTTAAAATTGTCGTAATTTCGTCTCTATCTGAAATACGAACTACATCTCGTGTGATAAGGAATTTTGGTGACGTGATATTACATTGTTTGATACTGCGCAGTATTTCTTTAATAAATCTAGCATTACTCCTATTTTTAATGATGAGTAGCTGAGTTATTTTTAATTTTTGACACATTTTTTCAAGATCCCTCGCTAACTCCTTTTCGGACGATAACGATCGGGTATCAAGAATGATCGCAGATTGCGATGGTACGTATGTGCAATACTTAGCGTCACTCGTTATTTGGTCAGAACTTTTCTGATAATTTTCTGTTATATTACTTGAAAAAATTAATTCAGTTATTTCGGTTGGTCGTTTGAGCACTTCGACAACAGTTGGTTGATCAGACCCACGTGAAGGAGAAGGCTCGGTCTGTCGGTCCTCGGTACGATCAGCTTCCTGTACCTCTAGCTCTCTCGTTTTTGCTCTAGTAAGTACAGAAACTACCTTTTCGTGCATGTCCTTCAAGTCTTTTGACGTCACCGGGAGTCGACTTAATGCGTCTGCAGCAGCATTATTTCGACCGGGAACGTATTCGACTTCAAAGTCATACTCTTCTAGGTACAACCTAAACTTTGTCAATCGACTGGACGGATCAGTAAGGCCGAACAAATAAACAAGGGGCCTATGGTCGGTGAATATTTTAAACTTTCTACCGTATAAATATGGTCTAAAGTACCGTACTGCCCATACGATTGCCAAAAGCTCGAGTTCTATTATTGGGTATCTTGTCTCGGCTGGTTTTAGACTTCTACTGGCATAAGCTATTACTTTGCCGTTGCTGTTTGAAAGAACTGCTCCTAGTCCTAATTTTGAGGCATCCGTTTGGACACGAAAGATATTAGATTCTGAAAAATCAGGGTAGTCCAATACTGGTGGGCTACATAAAGCTATTTTTAGTTTCTGAAATGCATTTTCGCAAGCGTAATTCCATTCAAACTTGGCACCTTTTTTACACAATGAATGTAACGGAAATAATATGTCAGCAAATCGTGGTATGAAGCGACAGTAGTAGTTGGCAAATGCTACAATACGTTTTACTTCGTCGGCGTTATTTGGCTTAGGGTAATTTTTCATTGTTTTAATTTTATCTGGATCTGGGAATATACCTTCTGATGTTATCTGATGGCCTAAATAAATAATTTCCTGTCGTAAAAACTCGCACTTCATGGGGTTTAATTTGAGATTGACCTCCCGTAATCGGTTTAATACGCTTATGAGATTTTTATTGTGGTGTTCCATAGACTTTCCTATGACAACACAATCGTCTAAATAAATAAAACACTTGTCAAAGTTAAGACCTGACATTGCTATAGTCATAAGGCGGGAAAAAACGCTGGCACTCGTTTTGAGGCCCATTGGACAGCGTTTCATTTGGTACTGTTTTTCTGCTGTAAATGCTGTACATTTTCGTGAATTTTTATCTAGAGAAAGCTGGTACATCTTATTTAAACTAAAGGATGTATACTTTCGTGATTCTGGATTGAGAGACAACTGGTAGTAACTTTGTGAAAGGTCTAATTTTGAGAAATAAATACTACCAGATAAGGAATCTAGAATTTCAGTGATATTGGGCAAGGGAAATTTATCGTCTTGTATTTTGTTATTCAATTGCCTATAGTCGATGACTAATCTCCATTTTTTCTCGTTTGATTTATCAGCTTTCTTAGGCACTAATAAAACTTTACTAGACCACTCTGAAACAGTTTCTTCGATGATGTCATTTTTTAGCATGTCCTGAACTTGTCTTTCTATCTCGCTTTTTAAAGCTTGAGGCACTCTATAAGGTTTCATATAGACAGGTGCCACATTGTCTTTTAATACAATGTTGTGTTCCATTAAATTAGTTACTGACAAATGGTCCCCTGGCAAGTGGAAAACGTCTGCGTACTTAGCGCAAATTTGCTCGATGCCTAAACGCTCTTCTTTGTTTAAGTAGCCTAAATCGAGTATCTCTAATAGTGTCTTAACTTTGTCTACTGACCTGTTTTCTCCGTTAAAACAACACACATCAAAATTGTTAATTGAATGAATTTGTAGTTGAGACAAGTCTACTGCGACTTCTGTGTCTCTTGTATTTAATATTCTAATCGGAATACGGCCTTGATAAGGTTTTGCGATGATTCCGGCAATAAAAACTCCATCTGAAATTTCTTGGGCTAAAATTACACTGTCATCACTTGCTGCGCAAGGAATGTGTTGGATAGCTTCACAGCGAGGCGGTATCACGTGTACCTGCCTATATCTATCAGAATTGCTACCTATGGGCATGCATACTGTTATCTCGTCCTTTGACAAATTAATTGTCCTTGTCTCGTAATTAATTATGGCTTTGAACCTTTTGAAAAATACCGCAGGCAGAACCTGAACAAGAGAGGTTCTCAAACACATAAAAAGTTTCCCTAAAAACTACGTTATCATACGTTAAATCTAAGGTAACATAGCCTATAGAACACAGTTTTCCGCTAACACCTCTGATTGTTATTTTATCGTGTCGCAATTGTTTTATCAATTCTGGATGCTCGCTTAGCCACTCATATTTCAATACTGATATACTTGCGCCGCTATCTACCAGTAACCTAATACTGCTGTTAGTACTATCTATACCTATGTTTCCTACATTCATTATTACTAAACTAGTTGTATCGTAATTAGAAATGCAATGTTCTCTAATCGTGGGCACGAAAAAACTCGGTTGAGTGCGTTCGACATTGTCGCTATTTTGCGAATGCTGCACTTGTGCTACGTGACGCGAGTGATGTGACTGGTGGAAACCTCGTCCACGTGAGGGTTCACTAATCGTGGGCCACCCACGGCCACAACCTCGGTATTGGCCGGTGTTGCTATTATGGAACGTTCGCGGCTGATTGCCTTGCTTATAATTCCATGGATTGGCATATCTGTTATTACCGCGATTGTACCTTCTAGGGGCAGAGCTCTTTCCACTGCGAGTAGTACCCCGGTTTGTCATATGGTTGCTGTTAAAGTGCATAGTAGGCTCTTCGCTTTGAGTTAACGAATTTTCGTCAACTGCGGCTTGGATTGCTTCCGGAAGGGATTTAAATTGGCGTGAGGCAATTATTGTGCTTAGACGGGAGTTATTCAAACCGTCGGCGAAGCGTTTGATAGCCATTTTTTCGTTCAGTGGACGGAGGACTTCGTATTTTTGGTCATCTCCGTCTGACTGAGCTAGGGTCAAATTGACCAACAATTGCTCTAACTAGGAGCCATACTTATCTATCGACCTACGACCTTGCGTGGCGGCAAAAATCTGAGACTGAAGCGCGACAGCTGATTTCTTTTGAATTAACAGTGTGCGCATATCTCTTAACATTGAGTCTACTGACTCATAACTTGTCCTAAGTCTGAGTTTCGCATTTGCGGATAGACGCGTTTTTAGAACAAACTCTATAAGTTGTTTCCTAGCAGTATCATTGAGCATAGAGCTGTATAACTGAATGCTATCTATCAACTGGTTAGTGACCTGCTCCTGGCCTGTCATAATGGGCAAAAGGGCGATTGCCGTTTTGAGGTCAAAATTTTCTGACGCCATTTTTGTACTTTCTGTCTGTTTTTTAGGATGATCTACCTCTTCGGTTACACACAAGCTCAAGATATGGCGATAAATTTGTTGAATATCGCCAATTAACTGATTTACTGTAAGAATATCTTCGTCATGAAAAATTCCTTCTTCGATTTTAGTTCTTACGGAAGACGAAATAGACTCCAAACGACTGTACAATTGCAAGTTCTCATTAAATTTTTGCTGGGCTGTCTCGGAATGTTGCCTTCTAGTTGGACCTACTTTAATTAGATAGGTTTTGATCTCTACTAACTTTTCAAAAATTATTTCTAATTCTGTTATTTCCGACATTACATACAGGTTAAGTGCTTAATAAAAAAAAAACGTACATAACAATAGACAGACGGTAATGAAAATAATTAATATAATCGGCTTACTTGATGTAGAGTGTACTTAATAATACTGGCTAAGGCGATGACGGGGCTGGGCGGCGGCGACAGCTCGCTGAGGGCGGCGGCGGGGCGCGACGCGGAGGCTGGAGCTCATCTCGTCTGCGCTGGGTGGGCCGGGCTATACCCTGGACTCCTGCGTGGGCCGGGCTATACCCTGGACTCCGTTGGCCGGGCTATACCCTGGACACATCTCGAACTTTTCTTCTTTCTCCTGGTACATCGTATTGGTTTTCGTCTTGAGTTTTGGTGGCTTCTTCTTGATAATTTTTTTTTCTAAAGTGAGTTCTTCTTTTGTTTTGAGATAGGTATGTCTTCGAAGTTCTGTCTTCTTTCTTGAAAATGGGTTCTTCTCCTTGCTATTTGATCTTCTTTCTTAAAAATGCGTTCTTCTTGTTATTTAATCTTCTTTCTTGATTTTGATTCCGTATTTTCCTCGCTCGAATTTCTTATCTTCATGTAGTTTTCGGCTTCGTTTCTTCAATTTTCAAAAATGTTTTTTCTTCTTCACGTCCATTGGTTTGGCCTGGTATGGGTCGCCATGTGGAGAGCGGAGTAGGCGCTCTGGTTTCAGGGGTCAGTTGGGGGTGACGTCAATCAGAACACATGTTACTTGGACCATGGTCGTGTATTGAGTGTCTCGAAAATATTATAAAAGTTGCTATGTTCTAACTTACTGACTAAGCGTTATTGCTATTTACACGGGTGGCCTAATTACTTGGCCGATGCGCGGAAGCGCATGTCGCAACGTTACAGAGGTAAGTGATTGAATATCTTCAACGCCATGCAATGAGAGTTAGGAGAGTGTAGTGTTGGTGTTTGGAACGGTACATGTAATTTTTCACCATTTCTGCTTCTTGCGTTGAATATTTCGTGGTTCTATTTAAATATATGAGGGTATTTTTTTACAAAATGCATATTTCCTTCATGTACAGACATGGAACCGGAAGTCTATTAAGGGATTTGAAGAGTGGCTTACAACTAATAAGACAACCCGCCCCTGTAACTGCCCTGATACATCTTTTCTGTGGTTTGAAAGCTCTTTCAATCTCAACAGATTTGGCCCACAAGATAGGTAATGCAGTAGCGAAGAAACTGCATTAAAATATTTGTGAAAATGCGCTTGCCACACTCGGGAATTGAAACGTAAAAATTATACTCTGTACTTTTATGTATTGTATCGATCATTAGGGTTAATTTATGAGGATGTTTTTTTTTAAATAATCTTGGTAAATTAAATAAAAGGAAAATCATGAAATCTGGACTTACATATTGAATGCGTCAAGTTAAAGCAGTTTTACTCAAAAATCCATGTGTGTACTTATGTTAGTAATTAATAATTATTATTGATATTCAATTTCCACTGAACAGGGCATCCTAGTTTGGGACCAGGTCAAGTGATTGTGTTGTGTGGAATTAGAATTGCATATGATACTTGATAATAACATAGAAATAAATACAATACAAAAATCCCTCCGGCCGTTTTCGCAACTGCGTTTCGTAACTGGTTGCGAAACAAGAATGTTTATTCCTTGTTCGCAACCAGTTGCGAATCAAAAAAACTTTTTCCTTAGCCGCAACTTGGTTGCGAACGAAGAATACAATCTTCCTAAACTTACAGAGTTGCGATGGGAGAAATTCATTTCCTTATTCGCAACCAAAGGCTAATATAATAATTCAAAAAGAATGGAAATTAAATTTAGTGAAATTTTGATTACTTAACATAATATAATATATATACTGTAATGCAACAAACTAGTTTTATATAATTTTCTTAATCTAATAAAATAAACTAAAATAAAATAGACATTTTTGGAAGGCCTTCTCTACCCTGACGTGCTCCCAAAGGTGTATTTCAAGACTAGATATTTTCCAAACTATATATTGTCTATTGATTTTATTGTAGAGGTTAATGTCTTTTTGAAAAGTTTGTAATACAAATCAACAAAATAAAGTATCATGAAACAGTCAAAGATGGTTGCGAATAAGGAAAAAATAATCTTTTGCCGCAACTGGTTGCGAAACATAACCATTAGGATGCCTAGTTGCGGCTAAGGAAAAAGTTTTCTTGATTCGCAACTGGATGCGAACAAGGAATAAACATTCTTTTTCGAAACCAGTTACGAAACGTAGTTGCGAAAACGGCCGGAGGGACAGAAGTAGTTAATTCAGTGACAATTTGATTTATGACAATAATAGGTACCTACTATCCTAACATTTATGCATGTAATTTCTAGAAATTACATCCATAAATGTTGGAGTTGGTCGGTATCTTACGGCTCCATTTTTTTTGTATAAAATATTTAATATTCTAAGATTTTTCATTTTTTCTCTTTGTTTTACTGCTCGCTTTATTTACATTTTTCCCCCTTGTCCCTTTTTTATGCCTTGTCAGCCGCAAGCGCGTCCGTTACGACATTTTTTAGTAGGAACCAGTATTCTACGGAATAAAAAATCAGACTTTAGTTTTGAGTATGACACATACACACATTCTGTGAGCCCAACGAAGTACGTTTATGTACGTTGTACCTTTTGTTGACACTTATTCCTTCTCCTTTTCTAAAGTAAACACAGATCGATTACATATCACGTTACAGGTTTTGCTTAGAAGGATACTATGTGTCACGTAAGTCCCGTAAAAGAATTGCATTCCGAACAGTTGGTTAAACACGTTTTCATGTCTAAAGAAACGCTGTAGACACCCTGAAACCAAGAAAACCTTTGTTCATTTTTGTTAGGGTTCCGTAGTCAACTTTTAGTTTCAACCCTAAGAGAAGGTGCACACTAGCAACACGCAACAGGCGACAGCTCGGCGACTAGACGCGAGGACAGGCTACGGCCGTCAATTTTCACATATTTTGTTTGACTCTCCGCACACTTGGCGTCAGAGTCGCGGAGTCGCGACGACAAGACCCCAGAAGCAAAGGACAATGTCGCCTCTGACACGGCGACTTGACGCGGCGACAAGTCGCCCTGTTTGCAATGGCTCTTATAGTTTCGCCAAGTCTATCCGTCTGTTATATCCTTGGCTTAGCGCAGAGACGATAAGTACTAGAAAACTGAAACTTGGCATAGATGTTCATATTTATTCCACCAATAAAACGGTAGAATAAAACCTCTAAAATATTATTGTATACCCTTCTCTACACCTTAATCAGGGATGCAAACTTTTATTCTCGCCTAAACAATAATATAGGCAGGGTAGATATCATTGATTTATCGTTAACGAAATATTGGTCCATGACCATTATTCGATTTAGGGTTCCGTTTGCGTGTCCAGCTAAACGGTTGATTATAGAAACGTGAAAAAATTCAGGTCAGAAGCATAATATATGTATAATGAACTTAAACGGACAACTATTACGACCAAGTAGGCTTAACGAGTAACAGGAGATCAAATTATAAAAGAAACACTAAAGCCGGGTCCGCTGCGCCACGTTACGCGTGTTACAAAAAACGTAACACGTAAATATAATAAAAATGGGGAGTGGTATCACTTTTACGTGTTACGTAACACGTAAAGTGTTAATACCACTCCCCATTTTTGTTTTAATAACGTGTTACATTTTTTGTAACACGCGTAACATGGCGCAGTGGACCCGGCTTTAAGGCCTCGCCAAACAGAAAGCGTAATTAGCGTGCGTCAGGGCGCTAACGCTAAAGCGCCCTAACGTCGCACACTTAGTGTGTGACAGCTTCGACGCTATTCAGTAGGCGCTAACTAATACTCTGTAATAAAATACAACGCGACGTCATGACGCGGCGCTAGAGCGTCGCGTACTGGTAGCGCGCTAGCGCTGTTTGACAGGTCATAATCTGTTCAGTACAGTCGACAGCACGTCAATCTTAACATTTTAGTTGCAAAGTCACCCGTAACGCAACGGAGTAGTGCATGGGTGTATACCATGATGTGATGTCCACTGTACAACACTACGCGACGCTATAACGCCCTTACGCGCGCTAATTACGCTTTCTGTTTGGCGAGGCCTTTAAACGTACAAATTCCAGTGAAAATTACATAAAAATTACATGAAGTTGTTAGTTCTGTAAAGCAGATTAAAAACACCCTCTTTCTACGGAACCATAAATTATTTCTACGTGGCCAGTTTTTTAGCATGTTGCCTGAGTGATAAACAAACAAAAATAAAAGTTCCCTAATATAAATATGGTACCTAGTAGTAGTTAGATCAGGGATATTTGCAGGAAAACATTGTACGGTCTTACATTGACAGTTACGGGTTACGCAGTATTGAGCTTAGAAAAAGTTTTGGACTGCTGTAAAAGATGTAGTGATGAGAATTAAAAAAGGAGTGCTCTTCTGAATGTGACATGTTTAGTTTGGTTGTTACCTTTTTAGAAACGCAATTTTTGGAATCAGCCTTCAGATAATTACTCAGTAAAGGACCTAAAAAGAAATGCTTGCATGGATGGTCAAACCCCTTCACAAAGTCTGCAGGACCGGATGTCATGTTTCGATTCATCCACAGGGACAGCTTATACTGCAACATATACAAGGAAAAAAGATGTATAGATAGATCGATATAACAACCTTTTTTATAACATAAACATAAACATAAACATAAACATAAACATAAACGTAAACGTAAACGTAAACGTAAACATAAACATAAACATAAACATAAACATAAACATAAACATAAACATAAACATAAACATAAACATAAACATAAACATAAACATAAACATAAACATAAACATAAACATAAACATAAACATAAACATAAACATAAACATAAACATAAACATAAACATAAACATAAACATAAACATAAACATAAACATAAACATAAACATAAACATAAACATAAACATAAACATAAACATAAACATAAACATAAACATAAACATAAACATAAACATAAACATAAACATAAACATAAACATAAACATAAACATAAACATAAACATAAACATAAACATAAACATAAACATAAACATAAACATAAACATAAACATAAACATAAACATAAACATAAACATAAACATAAACATAAACATAAACATAAACATAAACATAAACATAAACATAAACATAAACATAAACATAAACATAAACATAAACATAAACATAAACACAAACACAAACACAAACACAAACACAAACACAAACACAAACACAAACATAAACATAAACATAAACATAAACATAAACATAAACATAAACATAAACATAAACATAAACATAAACATAAACATAAACATAAACATAAACATAAACATAAACATAAACATAAACATAAACATAAACATAAACATAAACATAAACATAAACATAAACATAAACATAAACATAAACATAAACATAAACATAAACATAAACATAAACATAAACATAAACATAAACATAAACATAAACATAAACATAAACATAAACATAAACATAAACATAAACATAAACATAAACATAAACATAAACATAAACATAAACATAAACATAAACATAAACATAAACATAAACATAAACATAAACATAAACATAAACATAAACATAAACATAAACATATCCATAAACATAAACATAAACATAAACATAAACATAAACATAAACATAAACATATCGATAAACATAAACATAAACATAAACATAAACATAAACATAAACATAAACATAAACATAAACATAAACATAAACATAAACATAAACATAAACATAAACATAAACATAAACATAAACATAAACATAAACATAAACATAAACATAAACATAAACATAAACATAAACATAAACATAAACATAAACATAAACATAAACATAAACATAAACATAAACATAAACATAAACATAAACATAAACATAAACATAAACATAAACATAAACATAAACATAAACATAAACATAAACATAAACATAAACATAAACATAAACATAAACATAAACATAAACATAAACATAAACATAAACATAAACATAAACATAAACATAAACATAAACAAACACAAACACAAACACAAACACAAACACAAACCGAACATAAACATAAACATAAACATTAACATAATCATACATAATTAACCTATTTTACATATGGGTACTTTTAAGTATTCTATCCTTCTTTTTTGCACGCCTACCTCAATTTTTGCCTCTCCTGTACCTCCTGCGTGTTGACTGGTTAAAATGCCATTAGCATTAAGTCCACCTTTTGTACACTATTTTTGTTTTGTGCAATAAGGAATTAATAATAATACAGGCACATACATTGCTTCTGGCCCCACACTAGGATACCCTGTGTCGTGGGAACCAGAAACAGCGACGTCACAAACATGTAAACATCCAAGACCAGGAGTTTTTTTTCTCCCCAGCCGGGGATCGAACCCGGGACCTCTCGCATGGTAAGCAGATGCGCTAACCACTACGCCACAGAGTGTTGTTGCAGTGTTGAACTGGTCGCGAGTGGTTATTATGAAATGTTCATTCGTTATACTTAGGTTACAAAAATACGATCTGTTTTGTTATAAGTACCTATCTACTTAGGTACAATTTTTGTCTGTTCAATCAATATCATAATATGGTTAGAGAAATAGGTATGTACCTAGGTACTAAGTACAGCCTATAGTTAGGTATAAATGTAATTATTTTATGAATTCGTTACCTACCCATTAAATTTAAAGACTGATTTAGCAAATTAGTTAGTTGTTTCGTTTGTTTGTTTGTAAAGTTATGTTTGATATTGTTCATATAATTTTGAGTACAGAACGATTTGATACACATGTACCTACCTACATAAGACCTAAATAAGATATATTTAGGGCGGATTTCTGAATTGAGAATTTACACTAAGTAACATAACATAAAATTTACATACAGGCACATACATTGCTTCTGGCCCCACACTAGGAAACCCTGTGTCGTGGGAACCAGAAACAGCGACGTCACAAACATGTAAACAACCAAGACCCGGGTTTCTTTTTTGTTTTGTCCCCAGCCGGGATTCGAACCCAGGACCTCTCGCATGGTAGGCACATGCGCTAACCGTTGCGCCACAGAGGTCGAGAGTAAATACTCAAGTAACGTTCTGTGACGCTCTTTTCTGAGAAATTTGACGAGACAGTACTGCAGTTAAGTACCTAGTTACTTAGCGAAAATTCTCAATTCAGAAATCGGCTCTGAGTTTCATAAGGTACACACTAAAGTATTCTGTAGGGCTATCTTCTTACGTTGAGGTACTTAATACATACCTACATAAAAGTAAAATAGTTTTCTGATCTACCTACATACTACTAATACCTACCCTAGGTTTATCTAGAACGTTATTTGTTCACAAAAGTTAACTGGTAATAAAAGATTATGATTAAATAGTTATTCATTGAACGAAGACAACCCTAAGGCGCCAGACGAGGTAAGAGTTACGCGATAGAAAGAGAGGTAACGGTGTAGGCGAATATAACGCTAGAGTCCCTTTTTCTTTAATTGATTTTATGGAGTGAATCTTCTGTACTTGTACTATTATGTATTCTGTGGAGTAGGCAAGGCAGCCACCGATGGCACAGTTTAAAAATGAGACAGATATACTGTGACTAGAGTTGTGATTCTACCCGGGTATTTACCCGAAATGGGTAGATTCGCGGGAATATACCCATTGAATCTACCCGACGGGTATTTATGAGGGTAAATACGTTTATTGGTGTATTCTTTCGCTAAAATAGATTGCATTACCGTTAAATCCATTTTTACTCACGAGCCTCAGGACTATATTCAATATCTTTCATTCTTTTTTGACGAAAAGAACGAAATAAGTATACCTCAAGAAAATAACTTTTTTGTGATGGACTTATTTCATGAATCATTGAGAGATTCTTAAGGATTCTTACTTAGTAATTATCCGCCCGAGAGTAAATAATCATAAATACCAGTTTCTACTATTAATTAATTCTACTATCAGTATTTAACCAAAACTGACAGTAAATATTTTTAATTGGTTTTTTACAGTAAAATCTTTTAGTTAGGGTCTTATATGATCGGTATTGATGAGATCTTTGTATAATCTTGGTGAATATGGTCTGATGATAGCGCTGGAAGGTGTGTATGGGATCTCCTCAACGGATAACAGTAGACCATTTGAGTTTGTACTTATTCGATTAGTATTTATGAGATCTTTGTTGAAACTTGGTGACAAGTTCTTAAGATGGCACAGCAAGGTACCCACATTCTAGCGCCATCATCGGACCCTTCAGACACAAGATCTCTACAACGGATAGTAGGAAACTAGAGTTTCGGCTTATTTAATCAGTATTACTAAGATCTTTAGCAGAAATTTGTGATAAGATCTGATGACGGCAAAGGAAGGTGGTTAGTTAGTTAGATCTGAGAGAAGGAACGTGGTTACAGGATCTCCTCAACGGACAATAGTAGACCGTTCAAGTTTCGGTTTATTTAATGAATATTAATAAAATATTTGGGAACCTGGTGACCAGGGTCTGATGATAACAATGGAATAAAATATGGTTACGGGATTTCCGCAACGGAAAACAGTAGACTGTTCGAGTTTGGTGAGGAATGGTGGAACTTGAAGGCACTGGCAGGTGGTTATGGGATCATTTTCATGCAAATGGCAACAAACACAATTTTTTGAAGCAATTGAATTACTGGTACTAACTTTTAAGGGAATGATGATATTAATTTTTTTGTACAAAATTACGAAGACAGTAATAAGTTCGTTAATTGTGGAACTAAGTCAGAAATTAGAAACAAAGACATGGAACAAATTACTCATGAATTCTATGTAGAACTAAATTGATCAATCTACCGGCAACGGGTAAATCGAAATTTAATTAATTACCTAATAGGTATTTATCAAGTAAAAACGTTTATTTGATATCGAATTCCCTAAAACAGATTGCATTACCGTTATATTTACCCAAGAGCCTATATATTAGAGCCTATATCTCAAAAAACCTTAAGTATGTAACTGTAACTAAGTAAACGTAACTTCAAAGATTGAATGTTTGCGGCTTATTAGTTTTGGCTTATTTTGTCAGTGACTTAAAGTTGTGATTCTACCCTGAAAGATTCATGGTAATTTAAAGTAAAAAAGTTTATTAGTATTTTCGTTCGCTAAAATAGATTTCTTAGCTATTAAATCTATTTTACTCACGAGCCTAAAGACTATATACAATTAATTTTGTATTTTTTGACGAAATCATTGAAATAAGTTGATCTAAAAAACATTACTTTTTTGTGAAGAAGTGATATGAAATATCATCAATCATTCTATCTCACGACTAGAGATCGAAATTTTTGCGGCGATGGCTTCTTTCAACAGTCTTGCTTGACTTAATGACCAAAACCTGATGATAACACCGGAAGGTGTATACGGGATCTCCTCAATGGACAACGTAGACTCATCGAGATTGGGCTTATTTTACTAGCGTTGAAGAGGAATTTGGTGAACTTCGGTGACCAAGATCTGATGATCATACCGAAAGGTGGACACGGGATCTTCCCTATAGACAACAGCAGACTCTTCGATTTTGGACTCATTATTAGTCCTTGTGAGTATTTTAATAAAACTAAGTGACCAAGGTCTGACAATGATACGCAATATAATTATATATAATTTATATTAACGCCAACGATATTTTAGCGAATTAAAATACTAATAAATGTTTTTTCCTGATAAACCGGTTGAGAAGATTAAATTTCAATTAACCTATTTCGGGTAATTATCTGGGTAGAATCAAAATTATCTGCGCTAATGCTACAGCCCGCGGTAAATTATTGCCCTACATAGAATAATCTCCATTATATTGAATACAAATGACTTGTCGGACAGCACGACTGCAAAGCCGAATATTCGGGAAACCATGTAGTTTAACATTAAAATGAAAAAATTAGATATTTTACAAAATATATACTAAACTTGTAAATAACATACTTCAAATGGCCTGTTTAAGAGGTAACCAAAATCAAATTAATCAATTATATAACATAACATACCGTAACATATATACACGCCCGTATCCCTTACGCAGAGGCATTTGCCACTTGCCATGATCCTGACAGATATTTTCGCTTTATCAACATTTGTTACTCAAAATCAAATTATTGAAATATTTTTGCAGTATTTTAAAAGTTAGTCTCAACAATGGAGTCCTAGTAAAGAATAAATATTGAATTATATTTCAATTGGGTCAGAAAAAATGTTACATTATTGTATTATCATTTGATTTCACTATAAACATGGAAACATTGACAAAGGATAAATAACAAAATTTCTTTTTGCTCAATTAAGTCATTAACTTATTGTTCAATATACAAGAAATAATTTGATATTACTAATTTATGATTGAAGTATTATATTTACTGAAGGCTGATTATGATTATATTTACTGCTTTAAAATAATTTGTACCTAATGCCACTCATAAATGATTTTTTTTTATGCAAGCTCCCCATTGTATTTTACAACATTGAAGCTCATTATATAGAAACAGTAAACGACAATGATACTGAACAAATAACTAACAATTTTAATTACATTTTATGATCAACTCTCTTCAATATGAACTATGTAGCCAAAAAATACATTTTTCGTATTTGAAGTCAAGATCATGCTCAAAAAGCTTGCAGAGTATATAGGTTTGAAGAAAATATAGCCGTACTACGCCCAAACTATCACCAAAACGTATTTACCTATATAAATACCCATTTCGGGTATTTACCCGGGTATTTACCCGTTTTGGGTATTTACCCGGGAATATACCTTTCGGGTATATTCCCGCGACCCAACTCTAACTGTGACCCAGGCAACCCGTGCGATTTAAATAGCTAGGTGCAAGAACGGGGTCTACTTAAATGCATGGGTTCCTAAATACTAAAAATAAAGTCCAGAAATATCGGACGACGAATACAACGGATCTTTTCAATGGATTTTAGTGGACAAAAGGCGCTGGATGCGGTCGGTACAAGAAACTTGGAAAACCATTGGCGTGGGCGGGAAACAGCCGATGATGTACAACCTACAGTCTGTTTTTTAGTTCAATGCAAAAAATAAAACAGTCACGTTGACATCTCTGAATGTTGCTAGTACGCAAAACCAAATTACCCATTTTACTTCTTAATCCAATCTACTGAGTAAACCTTATATTTTATAACGGTAACACCGCGTCATATTTTTTTTGCACTGAATTAAAAAACGGACTGTAATTAATCTACTCAGTCCTAACTATGAAAATAACAATAGATTTCTACAATCATTTTCAAGGTTAAACTCACTCTTTCATAGGATACGCTTTTTGGGTATGTTAAAGTATAAGATACGCTGCCGTTGTTAAAGTCAAAATCTATCTTGGTTTCGCCGCACTCAGTTCGTTTCGGGCCCTTGCATAGATCAATTGAGATCAATTTCATCTTCGCTGCGCCCTGGTGGTGAAAAGCAGTGAGCGTTTTTCCTTTCTTTTTTTCTCAGTTTATGAAATAATCTAGACGGCGTTATTCGTTTCTACAGTCTGTTTTTTTCATTCAATGCAAAAAAAAATATTGTCACGTTGACATCTCCATACAATTCTTAAGCTGTCAATGTCTGAATGTTGCTAGTATGTAAAAACCAAAAAACCCCATTTTACTTCCAAGTTAAATTGTGTATGCTACGCAGGTGTTTTTTTTTAGACTTTTCTCTCACGAGTAATTTAATTTTAATGTCTTTGATGTGATAAGGATTTTGGTCACATGAGTCTTCTATTCACGAAAAAAAAATCTACCGGGTTAACCTATGGCTTTTATAGCGGTAACACCGCGTAATTTTTTTTTTGCATTGAATTAAAAAACGGACTATACATACAAATTTGTGATTCGTAGCAGTCAATGTCAAAGTTAGTCCACAGATTAATAAATAAGAGAGGGAACCAGGGTTACCATCCGTACGAGGTTGCTCGTACAAATACGAGATTTAGAGGTCCCTGTACGAGGTACGAGCATACATACTTACGATATTGTACGAGATTAATTGATGCCAATTTTAATTTTAATTTTTCAACCATCACAAATTCCACAGAACCATAGTTTTCTTTTTGCTTTCACGTTTACTACTAAGGTACGGCAGCGCCACCTAGGGAATCTTTTAAAACTAAATTTGGCATAATTGTTAGTCCCTTAAATGATTCATGAGTTGATTAAGTTGTTATATATATATATATATACAATTTCGAGGGAGGGCTCGATGATGAAATACTAGATGATGATGGGGTGGTTAGATATATAAAAGAACGCTTTCTTACAAACTGATTTAGAGATAATCCTTATCCGATGTTGGGTAACATTAACTCTCCGAAAATGAACGGAGTGAAAATGTTCAGAGTTATCAAAACGAACTTCTGATCGCGACACATTTTTTGGTTTAAATAATACGACTGATATTTTTCTTTTATGCAGGAAATACTTAACGTAATTATGTACTCCATATAATATTGTAACAAATGACGAGCATGTGACTAGGTAGGATATAATTCATCGACGGCATACACAGTGTGTCCCTGGATAAAGTGCAATCCCGAAAGGGGATGAAACTAGACCATGAATCATTGACTAGAAAAATATAAAAAAAAATTATAAAAAATTATTGTACGATTTATTGGTATTTTAAGATTTTAATGTTTCATTAAGGACTCTATGTACAAAAGTATTGATTTCTTCCAAAATAATGGGTCTATTTCTTTGAAATAAAAAAAAACCGTATGCCTAATACCTGGCGATGACCATGAAATAATAAACAGTCCGCAAAAAAGTAACTATCTTGGGTAAAAAAATGATTTCTATAGACGTTTATTTTAAAAAACTTCAAATTACTAAAAAAATGTGCCCTATAACTATGTAATTTTATAGCTTACTTTTATTCTTTACCATTTTAGCTTCCAAATAAAAAAAAAACAATGTTCTAACTAAAAAAACACGCTATCTACGAACTTTTAAAGTGGAGCCTAATCGTGTTACCGTGCAGGTAGAGACCGTTTTTTCCATTGTTTCCGTCCTACTCTGTGCCCTTCGGCAGTCGCAGTCCTTTTGTTCTACACTCAGGTAGAGGGAAGGCGAGGGGAGGGGAGGCAGGGGGTTCGAAACAGGACTTACACAGTCGCTCCGATATTCTCGCCGCTGCTACTACTGTTCTCGTTCTCGCATTGTGTTCTCGTCGATTTGTTATTAAGTTTTTGTTACATTGTTGACTGTTACGTTTTCTACTGTTCGTTACGTTTGGACTGTTCCTGTTCTGCTGTTAAGTGTTGACGAAATGCCGCGATTGACAGAGTTCTCACCTCGAGAAATAGCCGACATGCATTATTATTATGGCATGTCACATGGTCGCACAACAGTCGCTCGGACTGCATACATAAATGCTTTCCCGGGCAGACTCATACCCTCAGCTCGAAATTTTCAAGAGATTCATAGGAGGCTCTCCAACATTGGACTTGGTCTGGCACGAGATCGCCGTGAGCAACCAGCTGTCGTTATTGACAATGCGACAGAAGAGGCCATTTTAAATGATCTGTTTGCTGACCCTACAACAAGCATAAGACGATTAGCGTTGCGTCATGGCATATCGAAGACGTCTGTCTGGCGAATTTTGAAAAAGGAGGGATTGCATCCTTTCCATTACCAACGAGTACAACATTTACACGAAAATGTAGATAATCGTCCAAGATGCGTAATGTCGACGTGGATTCTAAGAAAAATTAGAGCTGACCCAAATTTTCCCAAACGCATTTTTTGGATGGACGAAGCGACATTTACCCGAGACGGCATTACAAACTGCAGAAATTTGCACCAGTGGTCTCACGAAAATCCACGATTGAAGCGGGCATCTACTTTTCAAGTAAAATTTTCAATAAACGTCGACATCGTCGGGCATCGACGACATTTTAATTGGTCCAGTCATTTTACCCAGAACCCTAAATGCTGAACGTTTTTTAGAATTACTACAAAATTTACCCATGTTGATGGAAGATGTTCCCCTGGCTACGAGACGGCGTGGGCGTATGTATCTCCAAATGGATGGATGTCCTGCACATTATGGGCGGGAGGTGCGGCGATTTTTGAACGAAAATTACCCGAACCGGTGGATTGGCCGAGGAGGGCCAGTAGGCTGGCCAGCGCGTTCACCTGATCTGACACCCCTAGATTATTTTTTATGGGGTGTCATGAAGCAAAGAGTATACAGCACGCCAATAAATACCGAGGCACAGTTGCACGACCGAATAATTCAGTGCGCAAATGACATTAAAAATGATCCAGGAATGATTCGCAGAGCCACTAACCAAATTAATATTCGTGCAGTAATGTGCTTGCAAAATCGAGGAGGCCATTTTGAACATTTAATGCATTAAATAAAAATGCAAAATTGTAAATTACGGATAATTTTATTAATAAAGTTATTGTGATTAAAGTCTGACTTTTATTACCTACTAAAATGTAAATAACTCCTACCTAGCCATTTTTTTAGTTAGAACATTATTTTTTTTTTTATTTGGAAGCTAAAATGGTAAAGAATAAAAGTAAGCTATAAAATTACATAGTTATAGGGCACATTTTTATAGTAATTTGAAGTTTTTTAAAATAAACGTGTAAAAAAAATCATTTTTTTCATAAAAATGCATTTTTTTACCCAAGATAGTTACTTTTTTGCGGACTATTTATTATTTCATGGTCATCGCCAGGTATTAGGCTTACTGTTTTTTTTTATTTCAAAGAAATAGACCCATTATTTTGGAAGAAATCAATACTTTTGTACATAGAGTCCTTAATGAAACATGAAAATCTTAAAATACCAATAAATCCTACAATAATTTTTTATAATTTTTTTTTATATTTATCTAGTCAATTATTCATGGTCTAGTTTCATCCCCTTTCGGGATTGCACTTTATCCAGGGCCACACTGTATATATATATATTATCACGGTTTAGATTTTATCTGGCAAAATATTCAGAAAAACATTTTTTTAAAAGCGGCCAAGTGCGAGTCGGACTAGCCCATGAAGGGTTCCGTAGCAGCAAGTAACGTATAAAAGTTATTGTATTTTGCTGGTTACGATTTTTTACAAGAAGTACAAAAGTTACAGGGCGGGAGACACACATTTTACCACTTTGGAAGTGTCTCTCGCGCAAACTATTCAGTTTAGAAAAAAAATATGTTAGAAACCTCAATATCATTTTTGAAGACCAATCTTTCACACGTACCGGTTTGATGGAAAAAAATTTTTGAGTTTCAGTTCTAAGTATGGTAACATTTATAGTTTTTTTTTTCTATTTTTGTGTAAAAATCTTAATGCGGTTCACAGAATACATCTACACACCAAGTGTCAATAGTATAGTTTTTATAGTTTCGGAAAAATAGGACTGTGACATACTAGTGACGGGCAGACAAACAGACGGACAAGACGAAACCGTAAGGGTTCCGTTTTTCGTCATTTGGCTACGGAACCCTAAATCACATTAGTAAAACTGTCTTTAAATCAGTGTTCCTTGCAAAATGATAAGTTAAAATAGGAGTTTGCTTAATTTTTGTACAAGAAATAAGTACCCTCAATTCATTGTTTACATAGCTCTCCTTCAATATAATAAAAACGTTACAGAGTAATATTCTAAATAAAACAATTGGTTTCTTCATCGCTGAAAAAATTTGTGTTTTGGACTTATGTGCTTTAGTCCGCCGATCCTTAAAGAAAGAACATAACTCTCTCACATTAAACCAATGAAATAGCCGAACATCCATTATCCGAACTAATTAGGGAACATGGGATAATCGAACACTATTATAAAGTAATG
The DNA here is from genome assembly GCA_947310845.1 of Yponomeuta plumbellus. Lineage (NCBI taxonomy): Eukaryota > Metazoa > Arthropoda > Insecta > Lepidoptera > Yponomeutidae > Yponomeuta > Yponomeuta plumbellus. The sequence goes on from OX371203.1 coordinate 5,417,202, forward strand.
AATTTTATTTACCTATTTCTTTTTATTTTTTTATTTGGGATAACAAACAGTGATATACTATGAGTAATTACAAAATAGTCAAAAGTAATACTAAATATATCACCCACGACATTATCCTCGGCTTACTTTACAGTGTTGCTGCTTGTGCTAAATAAAAGAAGATAAAAACAACTAGACTAAAACTGAGTGCTTACACAAATTCATGCAAGAAAGTAGTACAGAAAAATCAAATAACAAATTAATTTACGCGTTCATCAGGGTACGAATAATTTTCTTTTTAAAAGAATACTTTGCTTCATAAAAAATATCCACATGGGTGAAGTAAGTGTTGTATGTGTCTACAAGCCGACGCAAAGGTGAGCGCAGCGCATTAGTGTGGCAAAGGCCAGTGGCAAACAGTCTGCGTACCCGCACCCTACGTCCCTGAGCAGTGCGAGGGACTACATAACATAATCTGTTGACCAAATCTGTGCAGTTGAAATGATTATGATAGATACCATAAAGCGTCATTACGTCGAGAAGTTTGCGTCTGGAATCTAATGAGAGAAGATTATATTGTTTTAATAATAAGGGTTCTCGAATGGAGACCACATATCGGCAAGCGCAGCGTAGGACGACCAGCCACAAGATGGACAGACGATCTCATCCAAGTGGCGGGAAGACGCTGGATACAAGCCGCTTCCGACCGGTCTTTTTGGAAATCCATGGAGGAGGCCTATGTCCAGCAGTGGACTTCTTGTGGCTGAATGATGATGATGATGAATAATAAGGGGTATGGTAATTTAGATCGGTGACATTTATAATGAAGGGATCAAAACAATTACGTTGGACTCTCTCTATTAATTCCGTATTTATTGTACAATGGGTTCCAAATAGGCACGGCGTATTCAAGCTGTGGTCTGATCAATGTTTTATAGAGATATAACAAGGTTGATGAGCGTTTAAAGTCCCTTGTGGCTCTCATTACGAATCCGAACATTTTGAAGGCCCTGTTTACTAAGTCATTGATGCTAGATACATTTCTATAGACTTTTAAGTCGTCAGCATATAATAGAAATTTAGAATTTTTGAAACAGGAGCTAATAGCGTTAAGGTACAAGATAAAAAGTAACGGGCCGAGAATAGAACCTTGCGTTACTCCAGACATGACAGTAATTGATCCAGAACAACATCCATTAACCACAACCTGTTGTGACCTATTAGTAACGTAGGAGGTAAACCAACGGAGAAGGTTTCCCTTGATGCCGTTAAAAGCAATCTTACACAGAAGTAGTTCGTGGTCCACTTTGTCGAACGCTTTCTGAAAATCAGTATAAACGGCGTCAACTTGCTGTAAGCTATCCATGCTTTCAAATAAGTGTGTGCAAAAAATTAAAAGATTGCTCGTTGTTAACCTCTGTTTCACAAAACCGTGTTGTTCCGGAATGATCGTGCTGTGTATATGTGGATAAATGGCATTGTGAATAAGTATTTCCAGAAGTTTTGCAACCGTAGACAGGATTGATATTGGGCGATACTTTTCTACATCACTTTTGGGCCCCCTTTATGTACTGGTATGATGTTAGCACGCTTCCATACTTCTGGACAGGAGCCATGACGCAGACATTTGTTATAAATTAAATGAAGAGGTACTGATATTGTTTCCCATGTATTTTTAAAGAATAGTGGGGGTATGCCATCGGGTCCAGGTCCTTTAGTACAGTCCAGGTTTTTTAACTCTATTGAAATATAATTTAATGAGAATTGAACATCCGTTAAGTTGGAACCATTATTCGACTCTATCAAGGGAGGAGACCATGTACTGGGATTTAAAGAGGATGGTTCATATACTGAATTAAAGAATAATGAGAAGAGGTTGCAAATAGCTATGGGGTTGTTAGTATTCTCGTCCTTGTAGTAAACATTTGACGGAATACCAGAATTAGCTTTACGGTTGGTAACATATGATCAGGAAAATTTTACATTTTTATTAAGATTATCTTCGATAGAATTAATATAATTATCAAAGCATCTTTTGCACTCGACTTTAAATCTTTGCCTATAGATAGAGAAGATTTCATAATCATCCAAGAAGGTTATTATAATCTGTGCCAACTGAGAAGGTGTAGTAAGTAATCTGTGGTGTTTTTCATTGGCGGGAAGACAATAATTGACATTGACTTTTGGAAGGGTCTGAAAAATAATAGAAATAGGAAATCAAAGTCATAAATTGATCTTTATTGTTTTGCTTAGTTAGATACCAATAAACTTATTGAAAAGAAAAAGCCACTAGATAAGAAAAATACCAAAAATTAAAATGATGAAGAAAAACATGTGGTCAATACAAAACTAAAAGCTGTAAAGCCAAAGAGAGGGAGCTGTTTTTAGTTGATTAGCCAAGCGGATTCTACGTCTCAAACGTCATTAGATTCAGTAGCTGTTAAGTTTATGAAGGAAGCTCATTTAGTAATTTGTGATGAGGTACCCATGACAAAATTATGATAATTATCCGATTTTCGCCTTGCATTCCTTCGTGATTAGCCAGAACATGTCCAAAAGAGCAAGATTGGCTATCCGTAATAGTGTGCTGGTTCCAATACTGATGTAAGCATGGTAGCAAGATTTGGGTATGGCAAAAGAATCCTGAAAGTAGGATTAGTGCAGTACAAATGAGATCCTTAAGAAATATGTGTGGTGTTACTTTGAATGACAGAATACGTAATAGTGTGATCAGAGACCGAGGATGTAAAGAAAGAGGATGTAGTGAGTGACTAGAATTGAAAAAAGGAATGTTGCGCTGGTTTGGAGATGTGGAGAGGATGAACGAAGAAAGACTGACAAAGCAAATATATCGAGCGAATGTAAGTGGAAGGGCCGGTAAGGGACGCCCTAGTTGGACATACTTCGACCAAATAGGGGATGTATTAGCAAGGGGCAAGATTAAAAGTACCCGAAACCGATGTGGGTACATGTAACGACTAATGGATGTCGATGAAGCGAAAGTGATTTGTCAGGATAGTGGCAGGTGACAGTCCGTGGTCTCTGCCTACCCCTCTGGGATACAGGTGTGAGCTTATGTATCTGAATGTATTAAGAGATTTATATCTACTGGTGGTTGATAAATACAGAGGCGTCACCATATAAAAAAACATAGTGGAATATTATTTTGCGTCTACATTTTACCCGAGCGAAGCCGGGTTTTCGTCTAGTATATTTATAAACAAAAACTATTTACAATGTGTTATATAATTTATAAATCAAGTAGAACAGGCCAGAAGGAATTAAACCTATTTTCAAAAGTGAACATGGTATATTTAAGATACACGGTAGACAATTATACAATTTTATTATTTGCCCACAAAAATCCATTGAAAAGATCCATTGATTGATTTTTGTGGAATTGCAGTATTAAAGGGATTTGATGCAGATGCGGATGCGATGCGGATGCGGCTGCGGATTTTGGGATTCTAAAAGGATAATTATTTAAATTTTAAGTGCATAAATAACTGAAAATCAATTTAATTTTAACTTTTTATTTATTGAATCATATTTTTAGAACAAAATTACACAAGTGTTTAGTTTACTTATAACACAACAGAATTTTAAGCTTCGAGTTTCATAATCAATCATAATAAAATTATGTACTGTGGTGCTATGCATCCGTAAAAACTCCGCATTGATTGATGCGGATGTAGGTAAATGCGGATGCAGATGTCTGAATTAATGCGAATATTTCGCATTTACGGATGCGGATGCGAATATTCGTAACACTCCTGCACCAAAGCTACAGGCGACTACAGCGCGTCTGTATCATTGTATCTGCGCGTATACGCGCATTTTGGCTCCTACACACTATGCCCTACACACTAGCTCCTACACACTAGGCACTGCCGGAGGGTAGAAAGCCCCGTGGCCCGTGTGCTTAGGTTACAAAGTTGCGTTCGAATCTCGTTTGAAGCGCGTGTACGCGAGTCATCTGCGCGTCGTCGGTGTCGTCTGAGTGCGTATACTGAGTTTTTTCATTCACTTTCGGTGGCGAGAGCGTTTGCAGTTTGTATAGGAGTGACAAAGCGCGCCAGCTAGTTGTCTCTTTGTCACTCCTATGCAAATTGCAAACGCTCTCGCTATCGAAATATCGCTATCGTAGCACTCAGAGTGCGTATACTGAGTTTTTTCATTCACTCTCGATAGTGAGAGCGTTTGCGATTTGCATAGGAGTGACAAAGAGACAACTAGATGGCGCGCTTTGTCACTCCTATGCAAATCACAAACGCTCTCGCTATCGAAAGTGACTGACAAAACTCAGTATACGCACTCAGAGTGCGTTTCGAGCGTGACAGTGACATACACATTCTGCGGGTCCAACTAAGTATGTGTTAACACTTCGCACCCTGAGAACGAAAGTGCCACAACTCAAAATTTCAAAATGTTGGGAATAGACAAAATAAATTTTCGAATTGAGACACTGCTGTAAGAATTCGTTAATTGGAACAAATCTGTTGACGTTTGTGCCTAAGTATGTATTTTAAGATATTAATGAATTATCCATCTATGCATAGGATTAAAAAATATTGGAGTTATTAAGCATTGTAATTTTATAATAATTATTTAAAATAAAGTGTCTCTTTTCTATCAAATATATTTACACAAATTAAGCTGTTTAGTGATTGAGGCTCTTCAATATTAATTTTGAGTAATGTCATTTTGACGCAGTCATTATTGTGGCTGTATCATATTAGAGAAAAATCGAATTGATGGGGTCGTTTAGAATGAAACAATCACAAAACTGATTGAGTCACTAGGTTTGCAAGTAAAGTCTTCTGACTTTAGATACCAGCACAAAGTGAAGTGAGGCTCTAAATAACTTACCAAATCGAAGGCAAACGTACCTTTCTATCAGAATAAAACAATCTGAATTGGCTTTCCGGCACTTTTTGTCTGATCGCAAGCGGTCTTTCTCTCAGCAAAGCTAACACAAAACTAAAAATGGCGTTGTCGCGCAATCTCGTTGTTAAAAATCCCGTCCGTTAAAAAGAGACCGATGTATGGGTTTGGCCTGTTCCAGCCTTTATACGCTTCTTTTTTAATTTTTAGGCGATTAGGCGATAGAGAATGTTGTTATGAGGCGTTTCATGATCATAACTGAATTTTCGAAATTTGAATTGTGGCACTTTCGTTCTCAGTGTGCGACTTATTCAATGAGCCGTTTTCAGAAGAACTATAAAAAAAATCTAATGGCTATCAAAGGAATGCAATTTTGGACCTCAGCCCAATAGCCATGTGTGAAACATCATCGAATAGGTCTCAACGAGCTGAACAAAAGATACTATGACGCACACAGCCAAATATTTGTCCTTTCGGAGTTATATTGTATTGAAAAAAAACTAACATTTTCAATAAAATATAACTCCGAATTCAATGAGGGCTTTTCACAGCGTCATTAAAAAAAATTGTACCGCAAATTATCTATAGATGGTGCTGACGTCATGACATCACTGTACCTTATCTGTGATTCCTGTCCTATGTTTTTACAAAAATGCACAATGCATGGGCTGACTTCATGAGCAAAGACACAATTCACGCACGCACGTATGTAATAAACAAATTAAAAATACTTCGATAACTTTCAGGTTTCAACAGTTTCGAAACAAAGTATAGTTTAGATCACAGACTACAAAGAGATGTTTAGCCTATCACAGATTAAAAACGATTAAAACCACAGACCTAAAAACATGATGACATTTTCGTCTTCTTGCAGCGCCATCTAGTTTTTTTTTATGAACTCAACGGACAGCTGTCATTGAAAAGCCCTCATTCCAGTCTATTTATTTCAGACCTTTAGTCCATAATTTGTTATGTTAGTAATTGTCTTATAAATACGTTAATATGATATAAAAAATTAAAAAACACATTTTTAGATCACAAATTACACAGAACCTATACCTTCTCCTTTTCTAAAGTGAACACAGATCTAGTACACAATACGTTACAGGTTTTGCTTAGAAGTAAACCATGTGTCACATAAGTCCCGTAAAAGAATTGCATTCCGAACAGTTGGTTGAACATGGCTTTCAGGTCGAAAGAACCGCTGTAGACACCCTGAAACAAAAAAAAAAGTTTTTTCATTCTCCTTATGGTTCCGTAATCAGCTTTTAGTTTCAACCCTTCTAGTTTCACCATGTCTACATCTGTCCGCGGCTTAGCACAGAGACCTACTAGAGAACTGAAACTTTGCATGGATATTCATATTTTTTAAATAAAACTCGTTAGCACTAACACATTGTACCATATGGTCCGGATCAACTTACTTTATTTCTATTTGGCATCGTTTGGCTAAACAGATTTTTGTTCCCTACCCAAATATACGACTTCTAATACTTAGATAGAATCGCTTATTATGGTAATATGATTATTAAGTGTCTATTACATTAGATCTGATTGTTCACACCAAAAACCTAAATAGTGTTCGGCGTTAATAAGCTGATATTGTTATTTGTGTTGTTTCCTGCTGTGTTAAGACGAAAACTTCTATATAGGTATACAATACATCCACGTTTAGACGCATGACGCATGAGACGTCATCATAGAATCGGCCAATCCAGACTGTTTTCGATACAATGGTGGCAGATACAAATTATATAAATTTTATCTTGTGCTTTTTTACAAATCATAATTTTTTTTGTTAAAATGACTAAAAGCGGTTTTAAGACACATAATTTATATGAATACGTATAAATAATACTTAGCTACCTACTGTTTTTTTCACACTGTGAAATAGCCTATTTGTAATAGCTATCCTCTTTTGCTGGATAAAACCAAAGTTTGTAAAGCTACACTTAAATATAAACATAAACAACAAATGATAAAATATGTACATGAAACCAATCGTAAATATATGTATATTGTTTATGTATACAAATAATATACGTATTATGTCTCTTACATGGGGATAGATAGAGCTCTTCGCCAACAAACTGCTTTGCAGTTTGGCAAAATTGTGTAAATGAATAATGTTTTGGATACATGGCAGTTTGGTTGTTACCTTTTTAGAAACGCAGTTGGAATCAGCCTTCGCAATTTTATTAAGTATAGGACCTAAAAAGAAATGCTTGCACGGGTGGTCGAACTCCTTCACAAAATCTGCAGTACCTACCAGACGTCATGTTTCGATTGACCCACAGGGACAGTTTGTACTGCAACATACAGAAGGAAGAAAGGCAAATAAACGGAACAAGATAGATCGAAATAATAGCCTATCAGAAAAACAACAAAGAAAAAGACGTACTAATTTATTAATTACTTTCTCATTCGGCAAAATTGTAACCTGTAAATTTTTTTGTAAACTACGTCCATTAAATTTTATGAATGGCACCTAACCTAACAGGTTAAGTACATATATAAGTAATAAGACCCAACCCTGTCGCGGTCAGGACGGGATTTTTGACAAAGCTTGTACAACCTGGATGGTCTGACTATGGGCCTTAAAATAAGGCTTCAGATTGCCCAACGAGCAACGGTGACAGCTCGACGTAGGTTAGCAAAAAGGTTCCAACCTACAACATGGTCATTTTTTAGTTAAATATACCAAAATGATCACTATGCTCTATGTTTTAAGAATGAAGATGAAAGTTTTTCATTCTTGCTCACTGCGATTCAAGCACGTATTCACGCTGCCATCTTCTCCAAAAGTGCTGGCGGATTTTTTCTACGCGCTCATATCTTCGCAGATTATGTTCTTTGACGTTTTGTAGGTCAGGTCCAGGCAGGGCAGTCAATGGCCTTCCAATGATAAAGTGCCCTGGAGAGAGGGGGAGGAGGTCGGTGGGAGAGGAAGAGAGGGGACACAAGGGGCGGCTATTCAAAATCGCCTCTATTTGAGCAAATAGTGTTGTGATTTCCTCAAACGTTAAATTATTTTTTCCGACTACACGTTTTAAATGAAATTTAGCGGATTTTACTCCGGCCTCCCAGATTCCACCAAAATGAGGAGCGTAAGCTGGAGAAAAGTGAAATTTGATTTGTTCTTCGTTTGCAAAATGATTAATAGGCTCCTTTTGGTTTTTAATAAAATCTCTAATTTCTTTAGATGCCGCAACAAAATTGCGACCGTTATCGCAGTATATTTCTTTCGGTTTACCTCTACGCGCAATTAACCGGCGCAGCGTCATCAAAAATGCGTTACTCGATAGGTCACTGACGATTTCCAAATGAACACACTTACAAGTGTGTTCATTTGGAAATCGTCACACAAGCATATAAACAAACATAAATAGCATTTAATCAATCTACTTCCACGGCCCTTGCGATTTAGTATGTAAAATGGGCCTGCGAAATCCACACCAACCGTAGAGAAAGGGAAGCCAGGGGTTACTCTTTGGCATGGTAAATTTCCCATTTTTGGTGTGAAAGTTTTACCGCGAACACGCCGACACACTACTCATTTATTGGCTGACCGTCTTGCTAAGTGTCTGCCGCCAACAGGCCAAATCACCTCCCTAACGGATGCCAGCAACAACTGAGGACCAGCGTGCATTTTTCGTAAGTGTTCCCCTTTCAAAATAGAGCTTTGTTAGATGATGTTTAGCATGTAGAAGAATTGGATGTTTCACTTCATATGCACACTCAGCAGCGTCAATTCGACCGCCGACTCTTAAAAGCTTCTTATCATCCAGAAATGGAGATAAAGATAAAATTTTAGATCTTGGACTAATTTCTTTATTCTTTAGCAATAACTCATATTCGACACTAAATGACTCCATTTGAGCATTGATGCACAAAAATGTGAAAGAATCATCCAACTCCTCGAGTGTCAAGTTACTTATTAGTTTATTTTTAGGATTTTTTATATTTTGTATGAATCTTTTGACATATGCAACTGTTCTTATTAATTTATTTAGTTTTGAATAATTTTCTATATTTATTACAGGTGCAGAGATGACTACAGGATTCGACTTCACTTCCGGTAAGTATAATTCATTATTTCTTTTTGTTTTATTTTTATTTAGAATAGGCCATTTTGTTTCTTTTTCAGCCAGAAATTCAGGACCACTCCACCATATTTGCATTGACACCAGAAGCCTTGCATCAACACCTCTGGATATCAGGTCAGCTGGATTCGCTGCGGTGGGAACGTAGCGCCATGATTCTGCTGATGTCAGTTCATGGATTTCAAGAATTCGATTAGCAACAAAGGACTTCAGTTTGGTGACGTCACTATTAATCCTTCCAATCACTATGCTTGAGTCGCACCAATGAATGACTCGTGTAGGTTTATAACGTAGTGACTCAAGTACGTTTTTTGAGAGTCTGGCTGCTAATAAGGCAGCACAAAGCTCTAAACGAGGCATCGTGGTGGGTTTCAACGGTGCAACCTTCGATTTAGAGCATAGCAATTTAACCGACACCTTATTTAAATTATCTATTGTTCTCATATAAATACATAAGCGACCTGTGAAGCGTCACTAAAAGAGTGTAACTCGATTTCTTTAGGGAAATCACAAAGAACCCATCTAGGCACTTGAAAGTCTTTTAAGAAGCTTAAGTTTTTTGCAAATCTATTCCATTCTTGAAAGCCAAGCCCCAGGGTGCTTGTCGATTCACTAATATTAAGATGATTGTGTGAGGCATTTTCATAAATGGATTTAGAATTACTTTTGAATTTTGTCAAATTGAAACACCCGGTCTTTAAAGCTTCCGTGACAGACTTTTGTATATAAAGAAGTTGAGTTTCGTCATCATTACCCGTTGATGACAAGGTCGTCTACGTAAAATCATGTTGGATTATTGTTTTTATAAGCGCATCTTCCTGCTCCTTCCCCAGCTGCCAGAGGCAACGCGTGCTTAAGTAACTTGCAGAGGCAGTGCCGTAGGTTAAAGTATTTAGCTTTAGCGTTTTTATGGGCTTGGACTCGTCTTCTCTCCATAATATAAGTTGCAGGTTGCGATCATCATCGTGCACTTTCACTTGGCGATACATTTTCTCTATATCTCCACAAAGAATGAATTTGTACTGCCTACTTCTTATCAAGATGGAGAAAAGAGAGTCCTGCACGTTTGGGCCAGTTCGCAAGATGTCATTTAGTGAGAAACCGGAGGTTGAAGGAGCAGAACCATCAAACACCACCCTCAACTTGGTGGACTCGCTGGTGTCTTTGTAGACTGCGTGATGGCATAGAAAATATGAATTTTCTGGCTTTGGGACTTAAGACTCTGACGGATGATTTAATTCAGAATATTCATTAATAAAGTTTGCATAGTCAGCCTTTAAAGTCGGGTTTCTTTTGAATTTCTTTTCTAGATTTAAAAATCTCCTTTTAGCTTGATTGTAGGTATCACCTAAACACAAAACCTACCGTTATTTTGGCGAGAAGTATTTTTTAGGAAATGCTCTTTGCAGATTTTTTCGTTTTGACTGAGAATGGGCTTTTTAGGAAGCTCCTCGAGTTCCCAGAATTTTTTGACGGTTTCGTCAATTTCGTTTTGTTGCGAGCTAATTTAAACATGATTGCTGTAAATTTTGTTTGATTTATTGTTGCTGTTTGGCACTGGTCCCGAAATTAACCACCCAAATTTAGAGCTTCTCAAAGTGGGGTACCTATTACCCAGAGAGCATTGTTCATTTTCTAGGATATCCCAGAAAACGTCAGCCCCTATTAGGACATCGATGGAAGCCGGATGATGAAACGTTGGATCAGCCAGAGGTAAGTGTTTGGATAAGTTTAATTCTTTTATATTTATTGGCACTTTAGGTATTTCGCTAGTTATGTTATTTAGTACAAAGCATGATAGCATCAATGTATATGAGCCATTTAGTGATTTTAGTTTTGCATTACAGCTTTCGCTTACACTGTTTGAGCAAGAGTTTCCAATTCCTATGACCTTTATAGCGTCAGTAGGTATTGATTTTAGATTTAGTTTGTCTTTTAGAGCTTTACTAATAAAGGAGGACTGGCTGCCACAATTGAGAAGGGCGCGTACTCTTTCGGTTTTATTAGTAACGGGATTCGAAACTTTCAATAGTACTGTAGATAACAGAATTTGGTTTTGATTTTGATTTGAGTGGTTTACAACAAATTCAGGTTCACTTACCATCATGTCAGTTTTAATATCTGTCGACGGAGCATGGAGGAGACTATTATGTCGTTGTTGACACTCCCGGCAGGGACCCATGCGACATTCTGTCACTGGGTGACCTTGGCGCAAACAGTTTGGGCATAATTTGTACTTAGAAACTTCAGCCAGTCTCTCCTCCAGGCTCTTTGACTTGAAAGCTGAACAGTCATATATTTTATGATTTTCGTTACAGATTATACACAGGTAAGTGCCCGTATTTTGATTTGTAGCCGCGAAAGATTTTGTATAGGATCCACGGCCTTGTTGATTTTGACTTTTATTGTTGTAATTTTGATTATTCATTTTGTAATTATTGTTGCTATAATTGTTGCAGGGCATCGGTGGACGGGCCACTGAGGGAAAACCTTTGGACGAGCTACTGTCAACCTTACTACGAGCCAGCGCTTCTAAAACATCAGCTCGATCAATCAAAAATTTATTAAATTGTTGTAACGTTGGGACGTCTGTGTCGAGCGTGTTCCGGTACTCCTCCCATTTAGTTAAGGTCTGAGAGTCCAGTTTGTTGAAAAGCATGTAAATTAGCAGAATACCCCATTAGTCTGTCGGCTGATCCAGGCTCGATAAGGCACGCAAATTTTTGGTTACGTGATCCACTAGAAATCTCAGTGACCTATCCGATTCTTTGATGATCGGTTGAACATTGAATAAAGATTTGAGATGATGATTGATCAATGACCTTTTGTTGTTATAACGATCATAAATTATTTTCCAGGCTTCCGCATAATTTTTTGTTGACACTTCTAGGTTTCAAATGAGCCTAGCCGCATCACCCTCTAGATAATAGATTAAATAGTGATATTTATGAATGGGACTCAAAAGTGTCGCGGAATTCTAGCCACCGAAAATAGGCTCCGTCAAATTTTGATATTTGAATTTGGGGCAGCTTGAACCCAGGATCTTGTTGATCGTGATGACAAATTGACTGGTCCCTGGATTGTTCAGAATGAACTCCAAGAAGTTCCTTTGCCAAAGCAATGCAATTAATTAATTTATTTTCAATTTTGTCACGTTCATCAAGCTCCGAATCAATTTTTTCAGAATTTAAAGCTTCAATTTCAGATTGTAAATCATCAAATTTAGTTGATAAGCTCTCAAACCTCGAAATTTTTAAGCTAAGTTCAGCCAATTTTAAACTAGAAAGCTCTCTTTGCACCTTTAGATGGCTTAAATATTTTTTGAATTTAGTAATTTGCCCTTTTATTGAGCTACGCTTGATTAAAAACTCCTTTAGAGTAACCTCACCACTAGCGTCACTATTAGTAGCAGCCTTATCAGGCATCTTGCAAAACAATCAATGAAGAACGAAAAAACAAACGAGTTTTAGATTGTAAATAATTAAAGTAGCTAGGAAATTTAAGTTTGCTCACGCTCCTCGTCAAGGTGAAGTTCGCTCGATCGGAACTAGGCCGGCCGCGCCTGCACAGCCAATCTCGCTGACCGCTAGGAATTTAGATGCGCGGCGTGCAGGTCGCAGCCACAATCCTGAAATGGTTGGCAAATCTATCGTGAGATACGGAAATGTATATATTTTAGTCGGGCAATAACTAGACTATTTGTTGCTATTCAATCCCATTCAGATTGCAATGGAAATTTAGTTTGTATGATTTAGGAAAACAATAAGTTGTGCGACTGAAGTAGGTAACTAGTAGATATTTTGAAGTCTTTGTAATCGGCTATTTTATTTTGATTAATTACTTTATTAGGTTTGCAAACTAAGATTTACCATTAACACAATCACTTTTGTTTTTAGAGGCGATTTTGATCGGAATTTAGGTATGTAGGAATTAGGTAATTTTGTAAGGACAAAGGAGGGCACTTATCTTTTAGTTGGACTGGGCTGAACGATGTACTGCTTTTGCTGCTGCACTGCACGATCTGCTCAGGATGTCCAGACAGTCTTGAATCCACCTTAGCCTTGATGCCGGTACCAGGTCATGATGAACTTTTGATGTACTCGAGCACGCTGGTTACACAACTTTCGACGAATTGATTTTTGTGATTTTCTTCGGTTTTCTTCGTTCCCCTCATGGGCCACCATAAAATGTCTTAGCGGACACTTTGGTGCCAATGATAAACCCGTGGTAAGCTTGTAAATCCTTTTAATTTAGTTTAAATAACGAAAATATGTACAGGAACGAATATTGGTGCCTTTCGTGGCGAGAGAGTATTTTTTTTACAATAAACAAGGTAATCTATAAAAACATGTAAAGCGCCTGCGTTACATAATGTAGCAACACGAACGTTGTGGCGCTTGCGATGAGCCTGGTGCCAGGCTTAGACACAGACCATCCAGGTTGTACAAGCTTTGTCAAAAATCCCGTCCTGACCGCGACAGGGTTGGGTCTTATTACTTATATATGTACTTAACCTGTTAGGTTAGGTGCCATTCATAAAATTTAATGGACGTAGTTTACAAAAAAATTTACAGGTTACAATTTTGCCGAATGAGAAAGTAATTAATAAATTAGTACGTCTTTTTCTTTGTTGTTTTTCTGATAGGCTATTATTTCGATCTATCTTGTTCCGTTTATTTGCCTTTCTTCCTTCTGTATGTTGCAGTACAAACTGTCCCTGTGGGTCAATCGAAACATGACGTCTGGTAGGTACTGCAGATTTTGTGAAGGAGTTCGACCACCCGTGCAAGCATTTCTTTTTAGGACCTATACTTAATAAAATTGCGAAGGCTGATTCCAACTGCGTTTCTAAAAAGGTAACAACCAAACTGCCATGTATCCAAAACATTATTCATTTACACAATTTTGCCAAACTGCAAAGCAGTTTGTTGGCGAAGAGCTCTATCTATCCCCATGTAAGAGACATAATACGTATATTATTTGTATACATAAACAATATACATATATTTACGATTGGTTTCATGTACATATTTTATCATTTGTTGTTTATGTTTATATTTAAGTGTAGCTTTACAAACTTTGGTTTTATCCAGCAAAAGAGGATAGCTATTACAAATAGGCTATTTCACAGTGTGAAAAAAACAGTAGGTAGCTAAGTATTATTTATACGTATTCATATAAATTATGTGTCTTAAAACCGCTTTTAGGCATTTTAACAAAAAAAAAATTATGATTTGTAAAAAAGCACAAGATAACATTTTTATATTTTGTATCTGCCACCATTGTATCGAAAACAGTCTGGATTGGCCGATTCTATGATGACGTCTCATGCGTCATGCGTCTAAACGTGGATGTATTGTATACCTATATAGAAGTTTTCGTCTTAACACAGCAGGAAACAACACAAATAACAATATCAGCTTATTAACGCCGAACACTATTTAGGTTTTTGGTGTGAACAATCAGATCTAATGTAATAGACACTTAATAATCATATTACCATAATAAGCGATTCTATCTAAGTATTAGAAGTCGTATATTTGGGTAGGGAACAAAAATCTGTTTAGCCAAACGATGCCAAATAGAAATAAAGTAAGTTGATCCGGACCATATGGTACAATGTGTTAGTGCTAACGAGTTTTATTTAAAAAATATGAATATCCATGCAAAGTTTCAGTTCTCTAGTAGGTCTCTGTGCTAAGCCGCGGACAGATGTAGACATGGTGAAACTAGAAGGGTTGAAACTAAAAGCTGATTACGGAACCATAAGGAGAATGAAAAAACTTTTTTTTTTGTTTCAGGGTGTCTACAGCGGTTCTTTCGACCTGAAAGCCATGTTCAACCAACTGTTCGGAATGCAATTCTTTTACGGGACTTATGTGACACATGGTTTACTTCTAAGCAAAACCTGTAACGTATTGTGTACTAGATCTGTGTTCACTTTAGAAAAGGAGAAGGTATAGGTTCTGTGTAATTTTTGATCTAAAAATGTGTTTTTTTAATTTTTTATATCATATTAACGTATTTATAAGACAATTACTAACATAATGGACTAAAGGTCTGAAATAAATAGACTGGAATGAGGGCTTTTCAATGACAGCTGTCAGTTGACTTCATAAAAAAAAACTAGATGGCGCTGCAAGAAGACGAAAATGTCATCATGTTTTTAGGTCTGTGGTTTTAATCGTTTTTAATCTGTGATAGGCTAAACATCTCTTTGTAGTCTGTGATCTAAACTATACTTTGTTTCGAAACTGTTGAAACTTGAAAGTTATCGAAGTATTTTTAATTTGTTTATTACATTCGTGCGTGCGTGAATTGTGTCTTTGCTCATGACTAGCCCATGCATTGTGCATTTTTGTAAAAACATAGGACAGGAATCACAGATAAGGTACAGTGATGTCATGACGTCAGCACCATCTATCGATAATTGCGGTACAATTTTTTTTAATGACGCTGTGAAAAGCCCTCATTGAATTCGGAGTTATATTTTATTGAAAATGTTAGTTTTTTTTTTCAATACAATATAACTCCGAAAGGACAAACATTTGGCTGTGTGCGTCATAGTATCTTTTGTTCAGCTCGTTGAGACCTATTCGATGATGTTTCACACATGGCTATTGGGCTGAGGTCCAAAATTGCATTCCTTTGATAGCCATTAGATTTTTTTTTAGTTCTTCTGAAAACGGCTCATTGAATAAATCGCACACTGAGAACGACAGTGCCACAATTCAAAATTTTCGAAAATTCAGTTATGATCATGAAACGCCTCATAACAACATTCTCTATCGCCTAATCGCCTAAAAATTAAAAAAGAAGCGTATAAAGGCTGGAACAGGCCAAACCCATACATCGGTCTCTTTTTAACGGACGGGATTTTTAACAACGAGATTGCGCGACAACGCCATTTTTAGTTTTGTGTTAGCTTTGCTGAGAGAAAGACCGCTTGCGATCAGACAAAAAGTGCCGGAAAGCCAATTCAGATTGTTTTATTCTGATAGAAAGGTACGTTTGCCTTCGATTTGGTAAGTTATTTAGAGCCTCACTTCACTTTGTGCTGGTATCTTTCTGACTTTACTTGCAAACCTAGTGACTCAATCAGTTTTGTGATTGTTTCATTCTAAACGACCCCATCAATTCGATTTTTTTCTAATATGATACAGCCACAATAATGACTGCGTCAAAATGACATTACTTAAAATTAATATTGAAGAGCCTCAATCACTAAACAGCTTAATTTCTGTAAATATATTTGATAGAAAAGAGACACTTTATTTTAAATAATTATTATAAAATTACAATTCTTAATTACTCCAATATTTTTTAATCCTATGCATAGATGGATAATTCATTAATATCTTAAAATACATACTTAGGCACAAACGTCAACAGATTTGTTCCAATTAACGAATTCTTACAGCAGTGTCTCAATTCGAAAATTTATTTTGTCTATTCCCAACATTTTGAAATTTTGAGTTGTGGCACTTTCGTTCTCAGGGTGCGAAGTGTTAACACATACTTAGTTGGACCCGCAGAATGTGTATGTCACTGTCACGCTCGAAACGCACTCTGAGTGCCACATAGGCTGCTACTTATGCATGCGGAATCTGGGATTCCAATAATTTTAAACGCAATGTCTGACCTCCATGGTCAAATTCTTTTTTTTTTTAAATACTGGCCGCTAACATTTTTCTCTTATATACGTTAGTGTTTTGTTTTTGTTGGGTTTATAATGTCATATCGCTGAAAAAATGGAACTCATTCGTGAAAATATTCGTGCTTTGATTTATTACGATTTTCGACGTGGTTTAACGCAACAACAGTGCGTAGATCAATTAACTTCAACTTTTGGTGGTGAAGCTCCATCAAAAACGACTGTGTATCACTGGTTTAGTGAGTTCAATCGCGGGTGCAGTAAGCTCACGGACTAAGAAGAATTTACCCCCAACGCGATTTAAGAATACCCCCAACGCGATTTAAGAATTGTGTTAAGCACACTCTTTGCAAAAAAGCTTATTATAAAATCAACGATTATTTAGAAGACAAGGACGTATGGCATTAAATAGTAGTTTAATATTAAATTAAATCAGAGGACAAATGTGTCTAGTGTTCAACACATCCAAGATATTATTTTGTAGGTTTTATTTGTATTAGCTTTAAGGTGATTTGAGAAAAGATGTTCAGAGTGGAGTTTTTTTTTCGCTGCCTTTTTCTCCACTACAGACGGCCCCAAGGCAGCGGCTAACGTTATACATAACTGTATGTACATTGACATTCAACAAGCAGAATGTAAATTCTTTACGTTGAAATAAATTCTTGATTCTTGATTCTTGAAGTTAAAGAAGGTCGCCAGAAATCGGTGGTTGTGCCACAAAATATTGAAGCTGTGCGAAAACTAATAATGCAAGACCACCATGTTACGTATCGCGAGATAGAGGTTATTCTGGGCATATGTATGACGAGCATTCATAGGATATTACATGAACATTTGTCTGTAAAAAAAATTTGTTCGCGTTGGATCCCGCACAACTTAACTCAAGATCAAAAAGATGCTCGCGTCGAATGGTGCAAGAAAACCTTAAAAAAATTCAACGGAGGCGACTCAAAATCTGTTTATAATATCTACACAGGTGATGAATCCTGGATCTATGCGTACGATCCCGAAACTAAACAACAATCAACAGTTTGGGTGTTTCAAAATGAGCCGAACCCTACGAAAGTGGCTCGTAGCACTGTAAAGCAAATGGTGGCCTGCTATTTTGGTATTAATGGCCATGTGGCTACAATACCACTGGAGAATCGCAGAACGGTTAATTCGGAGTGATACACGACCATTTGTTTGCCGGAAGTATTTGAAGAAATACGCCAAAACAACCAGCGACGCAGAATCATACTTCACCATGACAATGCCAGCTGTCACACATCTCAGGAAACAACTACATTTTTGGATGGTCAAAAAATAGAATTGATGGGTCATCCACCGTACAGACCTGATTTGACTCCCAATGATTTCTATTTATTCCCAAATGTAAAGAATAAATTACGTGGTCAACGATTTTCGACCCGTGAAGATGCCGTAGATGCGTTCAAACAGCACGTTTTGGAGACACCTCAATCAGAGTGGAAAAAGTGTTTTACAAATTGGTTTCATCGAATTCAAAAGTGCATCGATCATAGTGGAGAATACTTTGAAAAACAATAAAAGCATATTTAGCCAAATACATTTGTTTATTTTTTCTATTCCGCATACATAAGTAGCAGCCCTCGTACTGAGTTTTTTCATTCACTTTCGATGGCGAGAGCGTTTGCAGTTTGTATAGGAGTGACAAAGCGCGCCAGCTAGTTGTTTCTTTGTCACTCCTATGCAAATTGCAAACGCTCTCGCTATCGAAAGTGAATGAAAAAACTCAGTATACGCACTCAGACGACACCTACGACGCGCAGATGACTCGCGTACACGCGCTTCAAACGAGATTCGAACGCAACTTTGTAACCTAAGCACACGGGCCACGGGGCTTTCTACCCTCCGGCAGTGCCTAGTGTGTAGGAGCTAGTGTGTAGGGCATAGTGTGTAGGAGCCAAAATGCGCGTATACGCGCAGATACAATGATACAGACGCGCTGTAGTCGCCTGTAGCTTTGGTGCAGGAGTGTTACGAATATTCGCATCCGCATCCGTAAATGCGAAATATTCGCATTAATTCAGACATCTGCATCCGCATTTACCTACATCCGCATCAATCAATGCGGAGTTTTTACGGATGCATAGCACCACAGTACATAATTTTATTATGATTGATTATGAAACTCGAAGCTTAAAATTCTGTTGTGTTATAAGTAAACTAAACACTTGTGTAATTTTGTTCTAAAAATATGATTCAATAAATAAAAAGTTAAAATTAAATTGATTTTCAGTTATTTATGCACTTAAAATTTAAATAATTATCCTTTTAGAATCCCAAAATCCGCAGCCGCATCCGCATCGCATCCGCATCTGCATCAAATCCCTTTAATACTGCAATTCCACAAAAATCAATCAATGGATCTTTTCAATGGATTTTTGTGGGCAAATAATAAAATTGTATAATTGTCTACCGTGTATCTTAAATATACCATGTTCACTTTTGAAAATAGGTTTAATTCCTTCTGGCCTGTTCTACTTGATTTATAAATTATATAACACATTGTAAATAGTTTTTGTTTATAAATATATAGTCGCTGAACAGTTGCTGTGTGCGCGAAAACACGACGTTTTTGGCTTATTTGCAAAGTTTTAACTTCTCCGAAAATTAAGTTTCGAATTAATTTGTTCTGGGTAGATGTTTCTCGGACCCTCTCGTTCTGTCCTGTGTAGTGGTCCGTATGGTGTGTGCGCCATATTGAGTATTGTAGTGCGCCGTCCCTCTCGAGCTGACTTCGGTGCGTGTGCCTGCCACTTTTTGTTTGAGTTGTTTGTGAATCGAGCCCGGGTATTGCACCGCCCGCCCGCTTGGTCCTTCCAAGCCGGACCCTGTGACAGCCGAGCCGTCGCACAATGTACGGGCATGTATGAACGCGTTGGCCAAAAAGGACTAAAGAAAATCTCATTATTACCTATATCTCAAAGTTGAAAATTAAAGATGAATAGTCCTTTCATTTAATTTTAGGCTTTTGAGGGTAAGTGTCAAATTATTTAATTGCCAAATGATGCTCAATTCAACTATGTTGACGCGTCAAAGATTGTGCTGCGTTATTTACCTTCGAGTTGATCGCTTTGTTCTTAAAGTTTTCTTCGCATATCTGTTGTTGTTTACTATGGATATTACAGCTAATGGTATGTACTCATGATGATGTTTCATATAGTTTCATTTTGATGCCATTATGTTCATTAATAATCCATTTATTAGGACACCTGTTATTTAGTGACAATAAAATATTATCTTAGAGTTTTGACAGTGTTCTACAAATTTCTACAGTATAGTTTCTTTGTAGGAATGATAGCCTCATATGTTTATTTTAGTAATCAAGAAAGAAGTCTGCTGACTTTTGTTGACATTAGTACAACTTAGGTCAAAAAACTGACTAAAGTCGTACCGTGAGAAAATTAAGTTAATTTTTTTTATTGTTGTTTTAGTACTTTACAGTAATAATACTATCGTGCTTAGTTACGTTTATTTGCAGCAATCCAATACCTACCAAAAATGAAGTGGTTGGCTTGTCTAAACAAACTTAATAGGTACTTGATCAATATATTCTTGAACTTCTTTTGTGTTTATGTTTATGTTATAATTTTTTTAGGTGTGGTAGCCATAACGAAGCGTAAGATGATGATTATATTTTCAACCACCCAGCTAAGTCCTTTGAAGTAAATTTGAAGTATTTAATAGAGCATTTAACTAAAAAAAATCACTGTCCCGAAGAAGAGCTGAGAGATCTTAAACACCCATTAAGCAACTTTAGGACCCGTTTTCAAAGAAAATATTCAGAGGTTCATAAGAAAATTATAGTAAGAAAATTAAGAAAAATATTTTATTATATATTAATAACAATATCATGCACGTATCCAATTAATGTATAGGTATTTAAGAATTATTGTTTAAAAACCTCAGTAGTTTACTTAGGTAAAGTTGTACCCAAGGGTAAGGTAGTAACTAGGTACTGCATGCCTACTGCTGGGTTAGGGAGTCTCGAGACTCGTCATTTTCCCGGTCAAACTGGTCAAATCTACAACTCGTGAACTGTCAGTCTCCGTACATTCATCTATAAAAGTCGGCGCAGGGCGATAGTCGGCATCGCGCTACTGTATATTATAATATATTTTGTACGAGAGTTTGTCACCGTACTCCTCCTAAACGGCTGGACCGATTTCGATGAATGAGGTCTCAAATTAAAGGTATTGATCTCTCTCACAACAAATTGTATCAAATCAACCAAATCCACAAATTGCTAATTCATGATCATCAAATCTTGCCTATTGGTGCTCTCTATGAAGAAACCCAAGAATGTCGAAATAAAGACATAAAACGGTATGGAGAAAATTACTCTAGGATGTGTTCTCGAGTAGCTTCAATTTCTGACGTTTTTAATCGTCTGACGATTTCGTCACACCCATTGATGATGTAATGAATATGATGATAAATTCCGAGGATCCCGAAATTTCCACTTCTGTTATCAGGAATCGCATGGATGACAGTGAAGTTTAAACCGACTACGACTTGCAGTCTTGCAGTTTTCTACTGACTCATGTGACTTAAATGTAAATAAAATAATTGAATTATGTTTTTTACCGTTATTTAATAACTTGGTCCAAGTCCATGTTATTTTATTAATTTTATTAAATACCAGCTGAACCGGCATAGGTTGTTTCGCCATATCGTCGTCTAAAAGTGTTAAGCTGCTAACTCCAAAAGCACAAATTTTAAGGAGACTAATAATACCATCCTATTTTTACATCAGACAAAGAAATAAAAAACTGCAAATACAGTTTCGATAAAATTCGATGAATATTTCATCGAAAACGGATTTTCAGTTTTTCATTTCATTGCCTGATGTGAAAATAGGGTTTAAAAATGGTAGGGTAATTTTTTTTTACTTTTGGAGTTAGCAGCTTAACACTGTTAGACGACGATATATATTTTTTTCAACATGAGAAATAGATCAAAACCTATTTTCAGACCTACCGAATATACATATAAAATTTCATGTAAATCGGTCAAGCCATTTCGGAGGAATATGCGCACTAATACTGCGACGCGAGAATTTTATATATTAGAAATAAAATACATAAACATAAAACACGAACAAAAAGTGAGAAAAATTAAAATAAACAGATTTCACGTACAAAATAATAATGGCCAACGCTCTCATACATGTCCGTACACTGTGCGTCGCGACAGTGACAACGGCTATTTCAATTTGGTGAATATTCTTTTTGTTTCGTTCCCTTCAAGCAGTTTTGTGATTTCTGTTCGCGCTGCTTAGGTGGAAATTCCTGTGGCACGCTAAGGGAAATAAGTCCTTTTAGTTTTCCACTTGAGCAATCATCACTGACCAGTCCGTATACAATCTTTCAGGCAGAAATAATCTCTATATTCTGTCAGTTGAAGTCGAATTTTCTTTGGGGTTTTTGTAGTGTGTTAAGGGCGGCACAGTGTTGTGGGTTCGATTCCCAGGTAAGCACAGTGTCGGGGCACGTTCCATTACACTTAAAGGAGGCCACTTCCAAAGAGGGAAAAAGGGAGGTTCGTCATAAAAATCGGACGGAACAGAAGTGATGGAGTGGACATTCGACTAACAAAACATGGTTTCGCAATAAGGGACAGGACTGGTCGTGTACTTTAGTTGGGGTTTTGGTTTTTGGAAAATGTACGACATTTTGCAGTCTTCTACAAGATGTTTCTGACAGAAAATAATTTCGTTACAACCTGTACATACAGCTGATAGCCGAAACTCTAATAATCACGCTAATACGCAAGTAGGTAAAAAAAAAATCGTAACAAATTTTTTTTAATTCACTTATTTGTAACATATTCGTAACGGTTTGGTGGATATACCACAGTACGCGAAATTCTCTCCATATTTTGTGTTGGACTACCATGTGCCATAACTTATCTCAACTCAAACTCAAATATCTCAAAACTCACTTTGTGTGGGTTGGAACCTTTTTGCTAAACTACGTCCAGCTATCTTAGAAGTTATTTTCAAGGTTTAACTCACTCTCTCATAAGATACGCTTTTTGGGAATGTTGTAATGAAAGAAACGCTGCCGTTTTTAGAATCAAAATCCATCTTGGATTCGCCGCAGTCAGTTCGTTTTGGGCCCTTGCATAGATCAATTGAAAGCAACTTTATCTTTGCTGCGCCCTGCGGATGAAAAGTGATATATGATAAGTCCCTTTAACTTGTAAAATTTCGCTGCAATATCAATAAATATAACATATTATTTTGTCATAGCACTAAATCGTAGACCGAAGGTTAGATCAGGTTTCCTCACCATTTTTTCCTTCACACTTAGCAACTAGTATTACTTCTATAACTTCACAAATGTGTGTAAATTAGGAAACAAAGTTATTAGTAAATGCCGAGATTCGATCCTACCACCACTCATCACAAAATATCATCATCATCGTCATTCAGCCACGAGAAGTCCACGAAAGTCACTGCTAGACATAGGCCTCCTCCATGGATTTCCAAAAAGAGCGGTTAGAAGCGGCTTGCATCCAGCGTCTCTCTGCCACTCGTATGAGATCGTCAGTCCATCTTGTGGCTGGTCGTCCCACGCTGCGCTTGCCGATGTGTGGTCTCCATTCGAGAACTTTTCGGCCCCATCGGCTATCAGTTCTCCGTGCTATGTGCCCCGCCCACTGCCACTTCAACTTGCTCATCCGGTGGGCTATGTCAACGACTTTCGTTTGTCTACGGACCTCATCATTTCTGATCACAAAATAATCCACTCAATCCTGGGGTCACGTCAATCACTTGAGAGTCACTTAGGATTGGAGAAAATGTCAAAAAACAGCCGAATCACCCTACACCATTTTGGAAGGTCCAATGGTCTCAGTTTTCACACCCGGTCACAGTGGTAACACCTAAATGGTATAGGGTTTCACTGTAACGTTACAAATCATCTGAGGCAGCCTCCAGTGATTCGTTTCCACAATATCTGTTTTGGTCACGAAATAGACTAGTCTAGATCAGCGGTTCCCGAATGGTGTTCTGTGGAACCCTGGGGTTCCGTAAAAGGCTCTCAGGGGTTCCCCGAAAATTCAACATTTCGATGTTTTTTTTCTCCTTTGATATATTTAGGTATGGTAATGTTGTGGTAATCAGTTTCAATTGTCTTTTTTAAAATGTTGTATTCCGAAATTCTGTTTAGGTATTATGGTATCATCAAGCATTTGTGCAGTCAGGTATTGTTACGTCATTACAGTCAGTTACTTCTTACTTGAACTAGGGTTCCGGACAAAAACGGTGAACCAAAAAGGGTTCCGTAGCCAAAAGAACTCGGGAACCGCTCTTTTGGCTCCGCTCTAGATGATGACGGAGAGGTTAGATATACCTATATTTATTTACGCCATCGCCTTGACCGCCTAAAAAAACTAGATGATGACAGAGAAGCGATATAATAGTATGTAGATAAAAGACCGCTTTCTTACAAACTGCTTTGGAGATAATCCTTGACCAACGTTGGGTAACATTAACTGTCCGAAAATCAACGGAGTGACAATATTCAAAGTTAACAAAACGAACTTCCGATTGCGACACATTTTTTAGTCTAAATAATACGACTGTTATTTTTCTTTTAAGCAGGAAATACTTAACGTAATTGATCCAGTTAATATTGCAGCAAATGACGAGTGTGTAACTAGATGGGACATAATTTATCCATAGCACATAAATGTTTTTTGTCACGGTTTAGATTTTATCTGGCTTAATACCCAGAAAAACATATTTTAAACGGGCTATTTCTCTAAAGGTCCGGCTACACGGTCTTGCCTGCGCAGTCCAAAACTGTGCAGTTATGGCTGTACAGACGACAGCACGTCAACCTGTACATTTTAGTTGCAAAGTCGCCCGTAATGGAACGGAGTAGAGTGCATGGGTGTATAGGATTATGTGCTGTCGACTGTACAAAAAGATGAAATGTACAAGTCCAGTGGCCACAAGTGCAGATTGGCTCGTGCAAATTGTACAGATTCTAGTCGTCACGCACCACGATACGATGTGGCCAACGGAATGGCTGGCTACACGTCCGAAACAAGCAAGTCAACGATTGCATAAGCCGCCCTTCCGGGGGACTGTGCGACCTAAGTTGCCGTCCACACGCACGCGCTTACCTGCGCGAACTGGTTGTGCAGGCATACTCACAGGCAAGTCGGTACGTGTCGCCGGGCCATTAGGCTTTTGGAAGATGTTTCATTATCCTATAGAAAAGGTAAAGTAAAGTGAATGTAAAATATGATTTGTGCTTACGAAAGTCTTAGTTAAAAAAAATACGATTTATTTAAAAACCTTATAAGAGACAAAAAATACTGTGTTAAATAAATAGATATATATAGGTAGTTCTTTATTTTACACAAATTGCCTTAAACGATTTTTCAAACGTCAAACTTAGGGTCAGTGCACTTGAGTAAAATCGGCATAATTTATTTTTCTTTAAAACATAGGTAGATAAGTTAAAACAGTCCTTTGCTTAATTTTTGTAAAAAAAACATATAATATATTCGATTCATTGTTTCATGACAGCCTCAAGCCCCAGCCAAGGATAATAAAAATGCTATAGAGCAGCGGTTCTCAAACTTTTTGGGTGATGGAACCCTTTTGGAATGCGAAATACTTGACGGAACCCCACAATAAAAGAAATGGTTTTAAAAATGTATTCTTTATTAATAAGCGTAATAAAAATATATTGTAACAGTTACTAATAATAATTGTACTGTTGTGGGTGGCGACTAAGTCTTGCTGCGCCTCGTGATACGAAACATTCTACCAGACAAGTGTTTCGATTTGTTTTTTCTAAATTCTTGCGGAACCCTAGGGTTCCGCGGAACACACATAGAGTATGGCTGCTATAGAGTATTACAGCAACAGATTTTTTCACTGCCTTAAAAAAATATTGTGTTGAGAATTCATGTGTTTTAGTCCTCCGACCCTAGCATCTTTGGGTTACAAAATGTTAAAGGAGCTGACAACCCAAAGCGATGACGGTGTATGTGAAGGTGGGGATCACGAACTGCAGATAGGTAGTATATGTACGGACATATTCAAATCAACGCGTTCTGATCGGTATTGCAGCAATGAGGGCTTTCAGATGGTACTGACGTCATGACATCACTGTACCTTATCTGTGGTTCCTGTCCTATGTTTTTACAAAAATGAACAATGCATGGGCTAGTCCTGAGCAAAGACACAATCCGCTACTTGACTCTTTTTTCAAGGATGTCTTAAATGCTATATATCTCTTCCATTAGACCAAAAAATATTTTAGTATATTTTTTGAGGACCTAAAAGCTACAAAAACATTATTTTAAAACGTTGCTTTGCTAAACAGAAAAAAACGCGGTCCGCCATTTTTGTCTATGGTTTGAAGTCCTCTACACCCTATTTACTGAAGCGAACGAGTAAGTGTCAACATGTCAAAAATTTGGTTTTTCAATATGCAACATTTATAACACTGCATATTATTTAGCAAAGTTATACAAAACGATATGGCTAATAAATGCCAATAAGCAATAAACACAATAACACTGTTATTACCTGATTTATCCCTCACTCGCAGTTTATTTAACTAAATATTTTATTTTATCATGAAAATACAATTTACTTAAGAGATCTATGCCCCAAAAAATACCTAAAATTTCAGTGGTCCTCAAGTAAAAGCGATCCTACTGCTGCCAAATATTCGCAACCAGCAAAGATGTAGGAATTTTGTTTAAAGGCAGGTTATGATCGATTATTTTATGCTAATGCGCTACGCGACATGTAGGAAGAAGTATGGAGAGCTGACTACGAACCTCTTTTTTAATTAAAGGCAAAAAAAAGTAAGTGAGCCACCCCGACGCCATATTTACTCACGATTGACGTTGTTGATGGGAGTGCAACTTCTCTAAACTATTTTATTTTCTTTAGTGTTTGTGTTGTCTTGTTTGGTTGTCTGTCTGTTTTCCTTAAACAATACCTACCTAAACCTATGTGGGTATACGATGCAAGCAAAGCTGCGTGCATGAGCTATTTTGAGTGACATGTAAGTTTGAGAGATGCTGTGTCTTTGTTTACCTTTAGTCGTTCGCTTCAGTAAGTAGATTGTACGTTTGTAAACAAAGTTTGACATTCAACATAAATAGGTAGAGCTCGTGCCATGAAAGAAGTATGAGTCACAATAGAACCTACGCACGCACGACTGACAGATGTTTGTTTACAACCAAAGGTGCTTTCAAGATGGCGGATAGTGTTTTCACCGTTCCGATTTAAAAGCGAAAAACTTTTTTTTTATTTGCAAATTTTGCAGCCATCCTGCATATTTACTTAGCACAGTCAATATATTTCGGTTTCTTACGTTAGATACTACAGGAAATATCCATTTATCGCGTCAAATTTGATACGAGGCAAGCAGCGTATTCACGTACGTATGTAATAAACAAAGTAAAAATACTTCGATAACTTTCAAGCTCCAATAGTTTCGAAACAATGAGGCGTTTTCAAAAAAAAAAAAACTAGTTCCACAACACTTACTAGATGGCGTGAAAGTCAGAAAAATATATCTGTCAAATCCACCCGACAAAACATTTTATGTCAAAAGGATGCCAAGACACAAGCTCATGATGTGATATGTATGCGTACAGTTTAAAAAGTTATCAGAACTCATGCATGACTATCTATGTTACATAATTTTATTATCATTTTATTTATTACCTTAGCTTAAGGCTTGGCCGTTACTTCTTAACTAAGGAAAGAAATTGGGTATTGTAAAACGGCCAAGCCCTATTCTTTACCATGATGATTGTATGATTGGTAAAATTAGGGCTTGTTTTGTCATCCTTTTTATGAAATGTTTTTTTTTGTAGGATGGTTTATTTATTCGGGCTGTGTTTTTATTCCATACAAAAGTTTTCGTCGCTTTCTGACTTTTCTAGTAATCTGACCTAATTTGGCCCCATACACTTTCTATCCCTATCAACAGCAAAATTAGATGGTATGATGTAGGATTGGTACTTAATCTATGAAACACTTCAAGAAGAGGTAGGTGGGTGAATCTACTCAAATTGACGGCGTCATTGTCCTTGGAAGTGTCACACTTATATTTTGTCAGTGCAACAGGTTGTTAAAGATATTTTTATTTCTATATTAGTTGGAGTTGACTGACAATCTTACATACTGTAACGACAATAACTGTATACTTATTATATTTCTGTTGTGCTGAGAACTGTGAGAGATTAATGACAGCAATGACGAATTAGCGACAATTCGAGGAGATTCACCCAGGTAGGTAGTGCACTATCCATCTTGTCGCGTCTTGGCGAGGGCGCTCCCGTGCCCCTAGAAGACTGCACAGACTAAGTAGGAAATTCTGTAATTTTGTTACACTGCTGTAAGTTTTTACTTACTTTACTTTTTGTTTTGGTTTCGATACCTTGTAAATTAGGAACTTTCTTTGAGTATACAAAAATGCGTACCTGTGCCGTTGTGACGTGCAAAAATACAGGAATTCATACATTCCCCAGTACCAATGAAACCCTGAAGCGACAATGGATCAAAGCAACCAGAGTCGATGTTAATGAATCGAAAAATGGGATGGAACATGCGTAAACATTCATGAATTTGTTCGGATCATTTCACCCCAAACGCTTATATGAAACGTAAGTACGAATTTCTTCGTTTAAGTTCAGTAAAATAAAATATTAGTGAAGTAGATGTAAAATATTATTATTCAATTTTGCTTTTCTCTGTTTTTAGGTGGCAAACTAAGAATACTAAAGAAAACAGCTGTACCATCCATTTTTCCTTGGACGGCAATGGCTTCGACTTCATAGAGTGATATTGCCGAACCGAGAGATTCGGAACGGTCGACCTAACCAACACCCAGTACATTAACTGTCAAATTCTCGCGACTTTTAGCGTTGTCGCGCGCGACTCGCGTCCTCGTACAGTGCCACCATCTTATCTGTTTAGTTGATAGCGGCGCTAGTGGAGAATTTAGTAGTAAAATTTGAGGAATTTACCTAGACAAATGAGAATATTTTAACCTGTCTTTCAATTTTAATAAAAATATATCTATAAATCTTAGTGACTGAATAAATAAAACAAAAAATGGGGAACAGGATTTATAATTTACATGTTAGTTACAATTTTGCCCACCTGAACAGATAACTTGGTGGCGCTGTACTACCTTTGCTGCGTCAAGAAGCGAGCGGTCACAACCACAGATTAAATAAAAACGTTGCTACGTTAATGACAGAACTATTTTCGCCAACTGAGCGCCATCTATTGAGTTTTTGTGTTATTAACTTTTTTTTTTTTCTGAAAACGGCTCATTTCTAGTTTAGATCACAGACTACAAAAAGATGTTTAGACTACCACAGATTAATAACGATTAAAACCACAGACCTAAAAACATGATGACATTTTGGTCTTCTTGCAGCGTCATCTAGTTTTGTTTTTAGTGAACTCAACTGACAGCTGTCATTGAAAAGCATTCATAATTTGTTTTGTGTTGACAGACGTCTATTTGGAATGGAATATCGTTTTACGTCATTTGAGGTCTCTTTGTAACTTTATTAGCCCAAAAAATCGAAGTGAATCGTCCCTTTTCAAGTCGATATTTTATTAATTAAAATTCTAGTGATGTAAATGGGCAAAAATTTATGTTCACAGATATGATGAGCCTCTTGCCAGGATTCTGACAATCATTATCTCTTCATCAACAATCATTTGTCACGCAGACCGGTTTGGGTACTTTTTATCTTGCCCTGAAGTTGAAGTGGAGCAGTGAAGTTAAAGCAAAAAAAGTAGAAGGGAATTCACAGACATAGATCAAGATAGACGGCATAAGTTTACCTACCTTGCGTGGAAATAGTGTGATCTATGATCACACTCTTGCTCGGCCTAAGTCAGTCAGCTTGAGACCACTGGCATGTAAACACGCGACCATCGTGCGTAACGTAAGAACGAAAATGGTTAATTGTGCAGTGCTCTCGTGCAGAAACGCGTCGAAAGCAGTTGGCCGAGAAAATAACGGTATTTCTTTTCACAGGTAAGTACTTTTGAACACTGATAACCCCGGATTTAATATGTAAAACAATTATTAAGAATTAATTTTTGATCAGCATCACTGGTACAAAGATAATTACGGAGCTCGGACGCAGTGAACATATCGCTACGCGTATACTTCCATTGCGGGTTTTACTTGACGTGATGCCTTATGGTATGCATTCTCAGCACGCAGTGAAAATCGCAGCAAACGATACTGTTATGTGAACCGAACGTCATGGTATGAGTCTTTCCTCATTCCTCTGTCTGATTTTAAGAATAGTGCTGTGTATGTTCCGATCTTTTGAATCGATAAGACAGCGGAATGAGAATCGATTTTTTTGAGACAGCGGAATGAGTTTGTTTGGCGAGATAGCGAAATGAGATATTTGATCTTCTACCACGAGGTCGATTAAGTGTTCAAGAAACACATTTTTCATTGCATCCAAAGTTCAAAAGACGAGACAGCTTAAACCTACTTTTTTTGTTATCAGTAGAATCTACTTTCAGCTTTCCACAGGATCCGAAAATTAAGGAAAAATGGATTGATGCGACAGGAAATGGAAAATGGTTTCCAAACAAACACAGCAGGATTTGTTCAGTTCATTTTGATCAAACCTGCTTCGACAATACCAAGAAATTGCGACGGTTGTTCAAAACCGCTTATCCGACTATAGGTGTATTGAAGTTGGTAAGACATAGGTACAATGTGTGTGTGTGTGTGTGTGTGTGTGTGTGTGTGTGTGTGTGTGTGTGCGTGTGTGTGTGTGTGTGTGTGTGTGTGTGTGCGTGTGTGTGTGTGCGCGTGTGTGTGTTTATTTGTAATTAATACGACGCATCGTATGCCACAGATAAACAGTCAACCTTCTTCGGAGAAAGACGATACTAACAACACACCAAGGAAGAGAAAAATGGAAAAAGTGAGTACCTACTTACTTCTATTTTTTTCTTCATTAATGTACCTAAGCTGTCGTTTTGTATTAGATTGTAATTTTTTAACATGTACCTATTACAGGACGCCGATGAACCATCCACATCAGAAGAGATCCCATTATATACGCCAAAGAAGAAAAAAATTCTAAACCAACTGAACAGAGCTAAGCGAACGATAATAGAGCAAGAAAAACACATTAAACGGCTGCAGGAACAAAACCGACGCAAAGTCAAAAAAATACTTACCCTTGTGGCATTACTGACATGCTTGAAAAAGTAAACCTTGGTCAGTGACGAGCAAGCTGAATCGCTGAAAACATTAAATGTTACGACTAAAGAGCTTTATTCAAGACAAATGAAGAACGCAAAGGGAACGGTTACAACATCAAAATACTCACCAGCACTTCGGAGTTTTGCATTAACGTTACACTATTATTCAAGCAAAGCATACAATTACGTCAGAAAGGTTTTCAACTTAAGCTTGCCACATCCTGCCACAATCCGAAACCGGTACAAAGTGATTGATGGCAATCCTGGTTTCACTACTGAATCATTGGAAGCTTTGAAGTTGATGGCAAAAAAAAACAAAGGTCCCTTGTATTGCTGTCTAATGTTGGATGAAATGGCGATAAGGAGGAAAATTGAATGGGACGGCAAGAAATTCCAAGGCTACGTGGATTTTGGTGGTGGCTTGGATACTGACGAAGTCTCGGAAGCTAAAGAGGCCTTAGTATTTATGGTCACCGGTGTAAACGCAAACTGGAAGGTACACAACTACACCGTATTTTATTATTTCATATCAATATAGCATGTCACTATATCATTATAGTTGCCTGTTAACCTTGTGTAATTTTTTTCAGGTTCCTGTTGGGTATTTTTTGATAGATGGAGCAAACGGTCAACAAAAAGCTAAATTAGTGTTACAGTGTCTTAGACATTTAAACGAATCAAACATTACTGTAGTAGGTTTGGCGTTCGACGGATGCCCATCAAATTTGACCATGGCTAAAACTTTGGGATGCAATTTAGAACCTAATGACAGTATGAAAACCACATTTGACCATCCTGTGACAAAAAAACCAATTGCTATATTCTTAGATGCTTGTCACATGATAAAACTAGTGCGGAACTGTCTTCAAGCCTATGGTAATATTACTGATGGCAATGGTGATATTATATCGCGGTCGCACCTTTTTTTCACCAAAATTTACATAAACTTCAATATTCAGAACATTTTCATCTGGCCAATAAATTACGAAAGCACCATATCAGTTTCCATAATCAGAAGATGAAGGTAAAGTTGGCCACCCAACTTCTGAGTAAAAGCGTTGCCACTTCCCTAGATTTTTGTAGGGGAAAATTGAAAATTGCTGCTTTCGAAAAGTCTTCCGCTACAGCCGACTTCATACGTATTTTTGACGACCTATTTGATGTCCTCAACTCAAGAAATCTAAAACTGCATGGATTTAAGAGACCACTAAATTTAAATAACAAAACTCAAGTAATGGAATTTCTAACGAAAGCGGAAAATTACATTAAGACACTGCATACGTCAGAAGGAGATTTGTTGCTCAAAAGTGGCAGGAAAACTGGATTTGTTGGTCTCTTAGTGTGTATTAAGAGTACGAAAACACTATTCGACTACTTGATTGAAGGAGAAAAAATTAAGTTCATGTCTATGTACAGATTTAGCCAAGATCACCTTGAGCTATTTTTTGGCAATATACGGGCCCATGGTGGATGTAACAATAATCCGACATCAAAACAATTTCAGTCTTTTTATAAAAAACTTCTGTGCCATGTAGAAATAAAAAACTGTGACAGTGGCAATTGCGTAGAATTAGAACAAATTTCGATACTTAACTGTTCTTCAGCAGTAAAAACAATCAATGCTACAACAACACGCGGCACTCTCACTGACGGTGACGACGATGTTGAATATAAAGATCTAAACATGAGTAGTTTACGTGATTTTGATGACTTTTGTTCTAAGATGCCGAAAATGACAGAGTTTACCGAACAAATTATAACATACATTGCTGGGTATGTGGTACGAGCACTTGGAAAAATTATCAAATGTAATGAATGTAACAGTGCTTTATCATTACAAGAATCTAGGAACTGTCATACATATGATTTTATAACTTTCAAGGACAAAGGTGGGCTTGCATATCCATCCAAAGATACTATCCAGATATGTAAAGTGGCCGAACTAGAAATCAAAGAATTGATGAACAATTCAAAAAACTTTAGCATGAACCCGTCATTGAGCAAAGTCCAAATAACAAATAAGGTCTTACGTTACTTCATTAACAGCAATATTTTCAGCTCTATTGCTTTGCATCAATTTGATCAATCGCCGACAGAAAACCATTTAGTCAACCTAATGAAAGCAATTGCAAGCACGTACGTTGACTTACGTCTTCGATATTTGACTAAGCACTTGAAATCTGTATCAACAAAAAGGCAGATATACAATAAGTTAATTCTATTCCAGGGTCAATAGTGATTTAATAACAAGTGATTTCAAATGCTAAGTCTACAGGCTAAGAGTGGATTTGACCAATGTCAGATAAGCTATACTGCAGTTTAATATAAGGCTGGCCTAGTAATTACCAACTCCAGTTTCATTTCAAAATGTGCAGGTTATTTGAAGATTTTTTGACACTAGTTTCACTGATGACGAAGACTTACTACGAATCAAAATGAAACGGCAAAGTACATATTCACTTATATTTTTATTTAAGAAACGACTTATGAAAAATCAATGCCTAATATCTAATTACCAAATTATCCTTTTTGTATTCATTAGGTTAGGATACTTGATAACATTATAACGGTAGGTACTTAAGGTTTTGTTAACATAAATGTGAATTTTAGCAACTAACTAAATAACCACATTAATTTTAGTGCTTTGAAAGAAAGTAAAAAAAACCACTTATATTATATATTTACTTATATTTTAAATGCTCAACGATTATAAGAATGACTAAATGCAACAATCATATAAAATATGAATAATACAATGATATAAAATTACATGTAATATAAAATATATATATAATATAAAATACATATAATATAAAATATATATAATTATAGTCCACGTTCATCGCTCCAGATGTACATATAAAATATTTAATATTAAGTATAAAATATATAATATAAAAATAACAAAATAAAACCACATAACTCTAAAACTAAAGACAAAACCAAAAAATCTAAAGATATTTTAAATTCTCAACGATTATGATTAAAATAATTATGTAGATCAATAATTAAGGCTGAATTCTTTGTACTTATCAAAATAAAACTTATAAACGAATGAATAAAATTGGGCACAAATACACCCACAACAAAATTACTTGGTTTTCTTTGAGTTAATGATATCATTTAATGTTTTTTTATCAAAATTGACCTTCTTTATAGATAAAATTTTTATTTTGGTTTTATTTTCCAAAGGGTCAGTCAGGTTCTCTTCTCCAGGCATGGTTTCTTGTTCCACATCTTTGATGTCACCCAGATCAACGTGGTGCACAGTCTGTTGGATCTGTCGTTTTTTTTGGTAATGTTTTCTTGAATTCTCTCTCCAATGTTCACGTTGTTTTTCTTTCTCGGTATTAGTTTTCTGATTGATGCTTAGTTTTTTTTTTTGATCGTGTTGCTTTGATGTAGTTTTCTTTGTCTTTTTCTTTTTGTTTTTGTCGTAATCCAGGATCAGCTTTAATTTTTTCATACCTCTTCTTAATGGCTTTTCTTTTGGCCTCCAAAATTTCTTCTCTTGTTTTTTTCTTGCGTTGTGATGTTTCCATAGGGTCCATTACCTGGAAATCATAAAGTAGGTACCTTTGATTATATACCTTCTAGATTGAGTATCGCTGTCCCGAACGCGTAGAAAAATTTGTTGACACGCACACAAGCTTAAAAACGCTGGCCTGTTTTTAATGCAGTATTAACAGGGCTACATTCAATCTAGATGGTATATAATCAAAGGTAGATACCTACATTAAAAGTGAATAGGTATGTTCAAAAATAGATGGCTATCAACTTTTTTCAAAACCATCAAAAGCAAAAAATCGGCCATGCTCTTAATTTATCACCCAGTCATGTTTT
Organism: Yponomeuta plumbellus; assembly: GCA_947310845.1. Lineage (NCBI taxonomy): Eukaryota > Metazoa > Arthropoda > Insecta > Lepidoptera > Yponomeutidae > Yponomeuta > Yponomeuta plumbellus. The sequence continues at coordinate 5,451,937 of OX371203.1, forward strand.
TGTAAAAATGTTCAATGTACAGACACGCAGGTTTTATTTCATAGGTATAGAGTGTGGTCAGGTGACCAACATTTTTAAAGGGAGATCGGAATTTTTTTGACGTAATTTCAAAGTAAGTCTAACCACCAACATCTATTTAGCTAACAAACAACCATGAGCATTCTCTGTTAAATCTGACTGACACTACTTCCGTTACACTCTTTATTGTCCCATAGCATACCTACTCTTTAATAATTTAAAATCGATTCTCATTCCTCTGTCGATTTTGACAGAGGAATGAGTATCGACTCGGACAAATGGAATAAGGTTTTGAATGTTGTGTTGATCGTATTCCAGAAGCTTCTAGAACCGTCGTCATTCGCTTCGGTTCCGACACCATACCTTTCACGCGTTGAATTCTATAAGCTTCTGTGATGACTTAAATCACAAATAATTTGCAAAATACCTACCTTCCTATAAGAACGCGTCACGTAAGAAGTAAATTTTGACAGCTAAAAATGGTTCCATTTTCAAACCTAACAGGTTAACAGGTTTGAAAATCGAACTAGGTATTTCTAGCTGTCAAGACTTACTTCTTACGTGACGCGGTTAAATATTTACCTACCCGTTTTATGCATACCGCATAGTAGAACAAGCCGGATTAATAAAACGTAAGTATATTTTATTAAATGACGTTAAATACTTACGAACTTGCGAGTAGGTACAATTGCCGCTGACGAAAATGTTGCAACTGATGCACTGGTAACACGTTCTTCCACTTCAAATCCTGGCAACCTACTGCATGAAAATAAACTAGGAAGTTGGAGTGGGGAGGCGCGAGGGGTGGCGCGGAGGGAGACACGACCAGCGACGTGGACGGCGGCGCGGCGAAAAGACAGCGCGGTGGCTTTGAATCGGTGGCGGCACTCCTTTGAATCGGTGGCGGTATCGATTTCGCGCACCTTGTTTGCGCACCATCACTAAATCTCGCTCGTGACGTCACCGTAGGTACGAAAAATTCGACACGCTCGGTTCTCATACAGTTTGGAGCGCACCTTTGGTCTATCTTGATCTATGTCTGTGAGGGAATTAGTTAACTCTGGTGTGAAATTAGGCCGTTAGGAGACCGAAGGAATTATTCCAATGATTTTGGAATGATGGAATCAACAGTCCAGCAAAACTCTGATGAGTCGGAAGCAGCCCTGAAGTTTTAGTTTTCAGATTGATTTTTTATTGACTTCTCTCAATGCAATGTTAAAATTGGGCTCGATTAACGAATATTTTACATATTATAATTATTATTAATACATATTATGGCCTTTTGCTTCAATTTACTGAATTTTTGCCTTATTCTGAAGGAAGAGGTAAGCCGTTCATAAATATATTCTGCGGGTCCAACTAAGTTTAGTATAATGTATGTATATTGACACTTATGCCTTCTCCTTTTCTAAAGTAAACACAGATCTATTACACAATACGTTACAGGTTTTGCTTAGAAGTAGATAATGTGTCACGTAAGTCCCGTAAAAGAATTGCATTCCGAACAGTTGGTTAAACATGGCTTTCACGTCGAAAGAACCGCTGTAGACCCCCTGAAACCAAGAAAACGTTTGTTCATTCTCCTTATTTTTGTTAGGGTTCCGTAGCTTTTAGTTGCAACCCTTCTAGTTCCACCATGTCTACGTCTGTCCGCGGCTTAGCGAGAGACGATAAGTACTAGAGAACTGAAATTTGGCGTAGATTTTAAAGGTATAATAGAACGGTAGGTATAGTAGGACGGTAGGTATAAAAAACATTGAATAAAAGTTTTTGAGGTAACTTTTCCTCTTAACCTAAATCAGGGATGATTTTTTTTATTCTAGCCAACGCCATAGTATGGGGTAGATATCGTTGGATTGATCATTGAAAAATATTGTGAGTGTAGGAAGTAGAAATGAGGTCTTTGAGAACTGTGATTGTGTTGTCTTACTTTGAAAGTCAGGTTAATTTATAGTAAAAAAGATACAGTAGTGATGAGAATTGAGAAAGGGGGTTATTCACCAACTGGACACACATGACTGGCCACACCTGGTGTCGAGTTGGTTAAACTCAAATTAGTATCATTTATTCTTTCGTCGTCTGGACACACAAAGATTTTTATGTGTGTCCAGCAAAGGTAGTATGGGGACGCGAGTCACGCGCGACAACGTCAAAAGTCGCGACTTTCCGAGTCGCGCGCGACTACGTCAAAAGTCGCGACAATTTGACAGTTAATGTACTGGAAAGTCGCGACTTTTGATGTTGTCGCGCGCGACGCGCGTCCTCGTACTACCTTTGCAGATGACGAAAGAATAAATGATACAAATTTGAGTTTAACCAACTCGACACAGGTGTGTTCAGTCATGTGTGTCCAGTTGGTGAATAACCCGAGAAAGGAATGTTTTTTTGAATTTGTCTTATTCGGGAACTAGATAGTTTGGTTGTACCTTTTTAGAAACGCAGTTGGAATCAGCCTTCGCAAATTTATTAATTATAGGACCTAAAAAGAAATGCTTGCACGGGTGGTTGAACCCCTTCACGAAATCTGCAGCACCGGACGTCATGTTTCGATTCAACCAGAGTGACAGTTTAAACTGCAATATACAGAAGAATGGCAAATAAACAAACAAGATAGACAGATCGACATAATAGCTAAGGTAGAATCCATAATTCGAGATACCAAATTGACAGTTCATTTCGCACAAGTGTTGCAATAATCAGGCTAGTGCTGTTCTTGTCGATATTTTAATCGGCTTCGGTATCGATATCGGCTTTGGTAACCATTAGTATTTATCCATTTGTTATGATGACTTAATGAAATTAATTTAAAATTTACATGAGATAAAGGCTTTTTGCAGATGCGGTCGTTTTGCGATCAAGTCTGTATGTGGTTCTGATCGTTTTGAGAATCCAATCGTTTTGATACTGACCCTAAATTATTAACCTTCTCATATTATAAGTAACATTGTGTAAAGTGGTTTCAATAAATAAAAAATAAGATGATAAATTGATGTATCATTAAATAACTAGAGTATAATGTTCCATCGCAGGACACAGGCATGGTGTTGGTGATTAAGCCCCATACTCTATCTCTGAGGGACAGAGATAGAGTATGGGGCTTAATCACCACGCGACTCGTATGAGTTGCAAATATTCTCCGCAATAAATTTGTATAACGCAAAATTTAATTTTATTAAGTTTTTTTACTATCAAAGTAATTTTGGACGATTCTAAAAGCTTCTACCAAGAACGACAAAACAAACACATTTTAGTTATTCTTGTTATATTGACCCTAAAATTTGTACATTTTTCAAAAGGTCTTAAAAAAAATGGTACTCATCTGATCGATAGATGGCGCTGACGCAACCCCTATCTGAATGAAGAAAGGCCAGCCGAAGTTATTCAAACTATTTCGTGGTGGATACGCTGTGTTGCTCCTTGCTCCTTACTGTTCCCAGGCGGGGTTGCGTACAGCGCCATTTGATAAATTTTGGTGAACCCAACTGACAACTGTCAAAAAAGCTTACCTGAAAAGGGCTTATTGCAAATTACAATATTCGCTAATTATTACGACTTAGCAAACCAATTGGTCGAGTCGATATTCATTATCGATATTGGCTACGTCACTATTTAATTTTCTCTAACCCTGGTAACTCTTTATCCGTCAAACAGTTGTCAATTTAGTCTCTCGAATTAAAAACCTGACCTTAGTCAGAGAGACAACAAAGAAAATAACGTAAAAATTCATTAATTGGACGTGTTTAGCAAAAAGGTTCCAACCTACAAAATCATCATTTTTGAGTTAAAAATACCAAATTGATCACTATCCTCTATATTTTAAGAATCAAAGACTTTCATAGCGATCAGATGAGTATGTGCAAAGTTATAGCACATGGTAGTCCAGGTACATGTATAGAGAGCGTAAATCAGCTTAAACCTAAAAACTCAAATATATCAAAACTCACTTTGTGTGGGTTGGAACCTTTTTGCTAAAACTACGTCCAATTATTATCTTTATCTGCAAAATTTTAACCTGTAGAATTTTTGTTGGGTCAATCGGTTCGCCATAGCAATGATTTTTAATTGTTATTTGCAAGGTCATAACGCAACTGATTAAGATTATGATTTTTCTATGTTATAATTTTATTTCGGATACATTGACCCTTTAACTTCCGCAAATGCTTTAGCTTCCGCTCCTCAAATGTCAGTCTAATCCGACATCTACAGAGTCCGCATTCTTGGAATACTGTGGGGAAATGAGTTTTTGGAAGTGAGACCGATAGATTTTAGATTTTAGTTATTTTAAGTTTTAGTTACAAGCTTTCAGGCATCCGCTGAAAACCAGCGCCGTATCTCTGCTACGGCATTCGGCTGAGCGTAAACCTTTTTGGTACTGTTATATTTATTTTAAGGTATATTAATTTTCCCCTGTATAAGTACCAAATAAAGAATTTCTATTCTATTCTATTCAATTTTATACCAAATACTATACCAATTTTATACCATGGTCTCGTAGAGAAATTCTGAGCATAGCCCTCTCCACAGCTCGTTGCGTGACCTTAAGCTTTCTCATGAGGCCTATAGTGAGAGAGCATGTTTCAGTGCCATAAGTCATGACTGGTAACACACACAATGATAATGATTGTACAACCTTATTAACCTTCTCAGTCCTGAACTTCAAAATAACAATAGATTTCTAAAGCTATTTTCAAGGTTAAACTCACTCTTTCATAGGATACGCTCTTTGGGTATGTCATAGTATAAGATACGCTGCCGTTTTGAGAATAGAAATCCATCTTGGATTCGCCGCACTCAGTTCGTTTTGGGCCCTTGCATAGCTCAATTGAGATAATTGTTATCTTTGCTGCGCCCTGGGGGTGAAAAGTAATTGATAATTAGTTTCTTTAGACCTGTCAATACTTAGATATTTTGTCATAGCACTAAAGTGTAGACCGGTATAGCTCAAGTTTCCTAACGCTTTTTCCTTCACATTAGCACGTTATATTTGCTACTATAACTTCACAATAAATGTATGTAACTTAGTAAATGCCGAGATTCGATCGAGATACGATTTTACCGCTGCTCCGACTCTCTAAGGTTTGCTGTAAGAAATCAAAGATAAGCTCACAACAGAGACAAGCTTACAGGGATAAGCTCGCCTTTGTATATATTGTTTATGTAATGTTCTGTTCAATGTATTGTGTACAATAAAGTAATATATGTGGTGTTTATATAGGTTTCGACTCGTGCTCGGCTCACAAAAAAAAAAAAAAAAACTGCGGCACCTAAAAATATTCTGGTTAGACCAAAACAAAGCTAAAATACAACAGATTAAAAAATTCAAATAAAAAAAAAACAACGGTTTCCAATCCCTCCAGGTCCCTTTTTGGTCAACCACTCACATATTATATTATTAGTACCTGGTTGACCGAGCTTTGCTCGGTACTTTTTTTGTAATATAAAATTAAAATAATCCTTTTTCAACAAAAAAAGAACTTGGAAAAAAAACATCATGACTCGAACCGGGTCTCCTGAAATCGGCCCGAAACGGGTCGCCCGTTTTCCCGTCAGAACTATCCCAACCTTGTAGACGCGAAATTTACATCTGTATGTTATCATAGCAAATTTCAATTGGCTTAAAACACGGATAAAACAACGTTTTCTAAAAATGTAACCTAGTTAGATCAATTAAACGCCCCCGAAAGCATCTGCCTACAAAATTTCGTGAAAATCATTGGAGCCGTTTCCAAGATTCTGATTATATATAAATATATATACGAGAATTACTCGTTTAAAGAGATTAGATAGATTAGATTAGACAGTTCAGTTGAGAGTCATCAAGGATGGGAGAAAATGTCAAAAATTTTAATTGTTAGCTAATAATATACAGGATCGCTCGTAGCCTGGGCTGCCTGAGTGATCTTAAACGATCACTAAGGTTAAGCAACATACGGCGCGTTCAGTCCATGGATGGGTCACCGTCTATGACTAACGCTAGTGGCATTTTTCCGAGCGATTCCGTGCTTCGCAAGGCACTTTAAGCAGTTGGTGCCGGCTGCCGTCGATAGATGGCAGTCGTTAAGCCAAGTCAGAGGCCTTAGGGCGGCTTGAAAACTTCTGACAGTAAGACCAGCCACTAGTCTTACAAGCCTCCACCAATCCGGACTTGGCCCCCGTGGTGGAGTATGGCCTATACCTTCCTCAGGGAAGAGACCCGTGCCCCTCGGTGGGGACATGATGGGTTGATGATGAATATACTGACGTCCTCTGTGGCGCAGCGGTTAGCGCGTTTGCGTACCATGCGAGAGGTCCCGTTCATGTTCATGTACTTTAGATACATTTTATAAATATACCTGCAAATAGGCAGTCTCATAACTATTGTTATAGTCCCATGATACTTAGACCTAAGAAATTGTAGTGTGATTACAGTGTGTCACGTAGAGCAAGATTTATTTTTAATAATATTATTACCACCTGTTTATTTCCATGACATGCTATAAATAAATTATTATGATTATACTATTTTAAAAAGACAGTTCGATTTTCATGTTTCCCCCTCTCACAACTACGCCATACCAGCCTTGATCGCCAAAAAAGTAGATTATAATTATGTTACCGAGAGGCTAGTTATACATGGTGTCCCAAACTCAAGGTCAAGCCCGAACCGGGTGAAAAGGCAAGTCATACTGGTTATCTGAAAAATAAAAAATAAAAACATGTTATGAAAAAAAATTTATAAGCATTTAAAAAAAAAATTAAAAATCCTGTAGCCACAAATCTTTACTTTTTCCAATTTTTTTTTTGTTTTGTAACTCTGAATAATGCTTTTTTAAACTGTTAACAAAATTTCAAAACCAGCTGCTCCAGCTTGGAAGAAAAGGAGACTTAAAAAAATAATAACTTCAAAAATTGCCCTATTTTAATTTTAGTTTTATTATGTTTGTAAAATTTCTTGAATACATAATAATAAAAAAAATATTGTACTTAAATTAAAAAATCGATTTTTTTACATATTTTTCTGATAACCAGTATGACTTGCCTTTTCACCCGGTTCCGGCTTTACATTCAGTTTTGGGACACCCTGTATAAGAGAATGCTTACAAACTGCTTAGGAGATAATCCTTGACCGCTGTTGGGTAACATTAACTCTCCGAAAATTAAGGGAGTGAAAATGTTCAAAGTTAACAAAACAAACTTCCGATCGCGACACATTTTTGGTTTAAATAATACAAGTGATATTTTTATTTTATGCAGGAAATGCTTAACGAAATTGCTCCAGTTAATATTGCAACAAACTACTAGTAGGTATGTGACTAAATAGGATATAATTTATCCATAGCATATATTATACATGTTTTTATCACGGTCTAGATTTTATCTGGCATAATATTCAGGAAGACATTGTTTAAACTGCCTACTTATCTACTAGAGCCTGTTGAGCCGCTCGTAGCCCCGGTTGCTTCAGTGATCTTAAACGATCACGAAGGTTAAGCAACATCGGGCGCGTTCAGTGCATGGATGAGTAACCGTCTATGACTTACGCTAGTGGCATTTTTCCGAGCGGTTCCATGCTTCGCAAGGCACGTTAAGCAGTTGGTGCAGGCTGCCATCGATAGATGGCAGTCGTTAAGCCAAGTCAGAGGCCTTAGGGCGGCTTGAAAACTTCTGACAGTAAGACCAGCCACTTGTCTTAAAGGCCTCCACCAATCCGGACTCGTCCCCCGTGGTAGAGTATTTCCTATAATACCTTCCTCAGGGAAGATACCCGTGCTCCTCGGTGGGGACATAATGGGTTGATGATGATACAATCTGTTGTAAAACTTATACAATACTAACTGACCCGGCAAACGTTGTTTTGTCATTTTAATTAAAAGATAAAGATAAATAATTAATTATTTAATTTTGTCAAACCCAGTGGCCTAGCGTGAGTATAAGCCGCCCGGGGGGGGCGGAACAATTTGGGGCCCCATATTAGTCCAGTCCATTATAGGCTCCGACACTTATTGCAGAAAATAATCAAAAATATGTCTGATATCCTACGAGTATATAAAAATGTGAACCTATTTTTTCTACGAACGCACCTCCAGGACATTTTATTCTTGTTGATTACCATATCAGCAGCTAGCTGTGTTTGTGGTCATATCATAATCATAATCAACCCATGTACCCACCGAGGGGCTCGGGTCTCTTCCCTGAGGAAGGTACAAGCCATACTCCACCACGGGGGCCAAGTCCGGATCGGTGAAGGCTTGCAAGACTAGTGGCTGGTCTTACTGTCAGAAGTTTTCAAGCCGCCCTAAGGCCTCTGACTTGGCTTAACGACTGCCATCTATCGACAGCACCCGGCACCAATTGCTTAACGTGCCTTGCGAAGCACGGAACCGCTCGTAAAAATGCCACTCAGTCATAGACAGGACCCATCCATGGACTGCACGCGCCATATGTTGCTTAACCTTAGTGATCGTTTAAGATCACTCAGGCAGCCCAGGCTACGAGCGATTCATTTTGATTCGTGTTTGCGATATTAATTTTTAATTCAGCGCCTCCGTCTTGTACAGAACACCCCTAATTTCTATCGGTTCGAATTGTAAGTGCGACAAAAAATATAATATGGTACATACAAAATATTTTTACTATTTCATGAAATGTGAAATTTTGCCGCCACTTAAAAGTACCGCCCAGGGCGGACCGCCCCCTCCGCCCCCATTACGCTACGCCACTGGTCAAACCTAAGATATAAGGTTGTTACATTGAAATACTTCCTGTACATGTTTCGCCAATCGGGGCTTATAATAATATTTTAGTGAGATCACCATTGCTTGTCATTAAAATATATCTCTATATCACAAAATACTTTCCATAAGGGCTATATTTATGTCAATTACGTTTATATCAGGAAACACAAATTTAGTCCGAGGGAAAAAAATTAAAAAACAATATCAACTTGTCAAAAATTAAAGTGATTTCAAAGTCAGGTTTGTATTTAGATGAATCAGTACACATAAGGTCATACAATAATAAATCAATCAGTTACAAATTCCATAAAATCATAATAGCATTTTTTCAGTACCATTTTTTTATTGTAAATTCCCCGCACAATACCTCAATACCTCATACAAATTGACTCTTCATGAGTGCAGTATCGGTTCCATGTGTACATACTCTATTTTCATTTCGTTGAAAGTTGTAAGCGACTACTGACAAGCGAGATCGGTCGAAAAATATCTGTGTTAGATTTATCAAAAATCTAAAAGTATGTTGTAGTTTTGAAAATATGGTTTACAAATATCCGTCTTTTTCAATCCAAACATTGCTCTTAGGCACCCCAAAACTTATCCAAAAAGATCAGACCATACCTCAGCAATAAAGCTACCATGCCATGATAAGCAGTAATTTTCCTAAGAACTCTTGTTAAGTCTCGATTCTAAAGGCTGATTTCTGAATTGAGAATTTACACTAAGTAAATACCTACTTAAGGAACGTGCTGTCACGCTCTTTTCTGAGAAATTTGACGAGACAGCACTACAGTTAAGTAAATACTTATTTATAATAAATTATTCTACTTCACTTCAGATATCGGCCCTAAGAGTCTTAAGCCTCCAACGGCCAAATTGGTCTACGAACTGCTGCCCCATCCACCGTATCCTCCAGATTTGGCCCCGTGCGACTTCTATTTATTTCCAAACTTGAAAAAGTCACTCGCCGGGCAGAAAGGATCGAATGAGGAGGTTATCGCCGCCACGGAGGCCTACTTTGCAGACCTCGAGAAAACGTATTTTTTAGACGGGTTAAAGGAGGTGGAGCATCGCCGGGTCAAGTGTATCGAACTAAAAGGAGACTTACCCTCAGTTTCTGAAAGAGTATTCAAATGTAACAAGAGATTAATCTAAGATTAATTCAAAATACCGGCACGTGATTGGCTGAAATTAGCTTGACGTGAGATTAACATAAGATTAACATTTGATTGCTCTTCTAGAAACCGAGCTATAGGGTCCTGCCTCACCGGGACGCCATGGCCACGTCGCCAGCGACCGTATCCAAGCAGTTAGTATTGAAATGTATGGTGCCTACCTCACTTGGCGACTGCTGGCGACGTCACTATTCAATACAAACTGCCTGGGTACGTCGCTGGCGACGTCGCCATGGCGTCCCAGTGAGGCAGGGCACTTACGTTGAGAAATAAATCGCCACTTTTCCAAAATTTTCGTTTTCATTTGTAGGCTAAGTAATTATCGGACCAGTCGTACGCCTGTACACAACCTTTCTTTGAAAAAGGTGGTGGGAATAAGCGGGGCACGAAGTTCGCAGCCGCAGACCGTTAAGTGGTCGTTCGTGGATAATCGACATTCTACTGTAGTAGTTCAATAATTAGGTTTAGTTTTTATCTATCTATATATATAAAAGGAGAAGCTGACTGACTGACTGACTGACTGAATGACTGACTGACTGACTGACATATCAACGCAGGGCCCAAACTATAAGGGTTAGAAACTTGAAATTTTGCACAGGAATTCCTTTTATAACGTAGGGTAGCACTAAGAAAGGATTTTTCAAAATTCACCCCCTGAAGGGGTAAAATGGGTGTGCAAAGTTAGTATGAAACTCTGCCGTTTTTTAAGTTACTCAAATGAAATTCAGTAAGAAGGTTTTTTGTTAAAAATCATGAAACACGTGTAAAATAGTTTTTCAAAAATCATCCCTTAAGGAGGAAAAAGGGGGTGCAAATTTAGTATGAAACTTTGCCATTTTTGAACTTATTCAAAGAAAAACGGGGGGTGCAAAGTTAGTATGAAACTTAGCCGTTTTTGAAGTTATTCAAATTATATTTAGTACGAAGGTCCTTCATTTAAAATCATAAAATATTTGTAAAATAGTTTTTCAAGAATCATCCCTTAAGGGGGAAAAAGGAGGGTGCAACGTTAGTATGAAACTTTGCCGTTATCCAAGTTATTCGAATGAGATTCTATATGAAGGTCCTTCATTTTAATTAAGTTATTCAAATTATATTTAGTACGAAGGTCCTTCATTTAAAATCATAAAATATTTGTAAAATAGTTTTTCATAAATCATCCCTTAAGGGGGAAAACGGAGGGTGCAACGTTAGTATGAAACTTTACCGTTATCCAAGTTATTGGAATGAGATTCTATGTGAAGGTCCTTAATTAAAAGTCATGAAACATATGTAAAATAGTTTTTCGAAAATCATCCTTTAAGGGGGAAAAAGGGGGGTGCAAATTTAGTATAAAACTTTGTCATTTTTGAAGTTATTCAAATGGGATTCAATATGAAGGTCCTCCATTTAAAATCATGAAACATGTGTAAAATAGTTTTTCGAAAATCATCTCTTAAGGGGGAAAAAGGGGGGTGCAAATTTAGTATGAAACTTTGCCGTTTTTGAAGTTATTCAAATGGGATTCAATAGGATGGTATTTAACTGTACCTTTGGCGCATTTGTGATGCTACCTCCCAGAGTGCAGTTGGGCTCCAATTATTGATGACACGTATGTCAATAAGGGGAGCCCACTGACGGTACACGCCGGTAACAATAATTAGTGACATAAGTAGCTATTGCATGCCCAGCTTACTCCCTGCTTACTTTGGCTTTCTTTTTGGCTTCTCAGACATTAGGACAGCTGCAGTCTACATGGAGAAATGCCGACGGCTTGCCATCGCTTTCTTACTAGTTATTGGCTAAAAGCATCATAAATACGACCCTGGTAACTCAATCTGTTCTCAGTTTGGGGGCACATGGGGTTGCCAGGTGTCTGAATATAGGCCATCGTGCATCCTTCTGGGAGTGGTACTGTTCACTCATGGACTGGAACAATCCTGGCGGATGTTGCGATGGCTACTTCATGAGCCCTGTGGTCATGCTCATGAGGCTTCTTCACCACATGGTTGGCTGGTGCGAAGGGGGGGGTTTCTTGACCACCTACGTGTTTGCCGTGCGTGGGAACCCGTACGGAGGGATGAAGGGATCCTGGTGGCTGAGCTGGGCCCCACCTGCGGGTCGGGTATCGGCAACACTCCACTTTGGCCCTAATTTCCTCCCACACGGGAGGTCGCAGGGGGAGCCAACTGCGATCAATCGGCTCGGTGCTTCCGTTAGTTACTTGTGGACGCGCGAATGTTATCTTAACCTTGGCGCGTCCGTGGGGAGCTGGCGGGCATCTTGGCGAGTGTCCTGGGACGATGGGGTCTGCAGATAGCGGAGCTCGGTGCCTACGCCATCCTGAGGCGTGGGATCACTCAGCGCCGTGATTCTCGTGGACAACTCATCCTGGGGCGCTATACCTCCTAGTAGCCCTGGTGCCTGAATAAGGCATCCCCAACGTTGAGGACTCCAGGCCGGGTGGGGATCTAGGATGGTGAAGATTAAAGAACCTGACATGAAAACTTTGCAGGATAAACTCATGGGCTTGACCGACAAGGGCGAGCCTTCTCAAGGTCGCGTACCCTCTGGGCGCGTGACTCAAAATGCTAGGGATAAGGCTGTGGAAGGGAACTCCTCAGCTCGGGGTGGAAATGTTGCCTCTCGGGGCGACGCCCACGTCCTGGATGAGAGAGGAACCATCCATGGCAACGCTTTGGGGGATGGGCGCCGGAAGGCGACTCCACAGTTGCCAGGTGGCGGGGACGTCAACAGACCAGGCGTCGCTCTCGGTGCTGGATCTTCTAGGGCTGGCACTGATGCTTCACTGGCTGTGGACCGAACCGTCGCAGCGGCGACCACCTCGAAGAAGAAACGGCTCAGCGGCGCCCAAAAGAAAAAGCGTGCGCTCGAGCGACAAAATGCTGCGGAAGGGCCCTCAAAGAGGGCACGGGAAGTCAGCAATGAGGCCACTGATCCCGCGGGTGTCGCCAAGAGGCAGAAATTAATTAATAAAGGCAGCAGTCTTTGACTTAATTGAGGCGTCGCCGGACCCGCTCCCTAATATTGAGGCAGGGGCCCTCATCGCGGGGGCACTGCATATCCTATGCGAAGGGGACAGCGACGCTCAGTGGCTGTGCGGCCTCAACGGAAAAACCGTTGGGGACGTAAAGCTACGAGTGGTTGACGCCAAGGATTTGCCCAAACCAGTGAAGCTGGCCTGGAAGACCAGGAACAACTACACGTTGGACATTTCCAGGGTGTTAGCTCTAATGCAGCGCTACAACCCAGAGCTTAAGACCCGCGAGTGGAAGGTGGTAAACTCGCAGGAGGACATAACGCAGGGGACCGTGCGGCGCATTGTCCTGGTCGACCAGGACTCTGCCAACTATATCAAGTCGCAGGGGTACTGTCTCCGTGCGGGCCTCAATAAGAGTTTCTTTAAACTCTTAGAGGAGCCTGTAGGTGGGGCCTCTAGTGGCTTGAGGGCTGCACCCGCTGCCAAGGCAGAAGCGTGCACCGCTCCTGTCGTAGAGCTGGCGGAAGGGGTTTCGGTGACGGTGGATGGGGTATCGGCGAGGGAGAGCGCTGAAGTCACGGTGACTCAGTCTCAACTGCAAGTGGCCTCATCCCCGAAAACCGATGATGTCCTGGACGTCTTTGACGGCCTGGAACTAACGTCCCCGCTGACTCTCGATGAAGCGACGGCAGAAGGCTTGGAGGGTGGTCACCAACTGGCTGCCCCCAGCGTCCTTTAGTTACCCACAAGGATAGCCGAGCTAAGGTGCGTACAGATTAATCTTCACCACTGTAAGGCGGCTATGGCCCTTCTGGCCCGCCAGCTTAAGGAAAACAAATTCGATATTGCCCTACTACAGGAACCTTATTTATATAAAGGAGCTGTTTCAGGCTTAGGTAGGATAAATGGCTCTATATTTTACCACCGTTCTACAAACAATACAAGGACCTGCATTTATGTCAGGAGTGGCATAAACGCAGTCCCTTTGCACGATCTTTGTTGCAGGGACCTTACGGCAGTTAAGGTCGTAGCAGGAGGGCGGGGAGCAGACAAAAAGCCAGTAGTTATGGCATCTGCATACCTGCCCTTTGAACAAGAGGACCCCCCTTCAGCTGCGGTAAGAAATTTAACTAACCATTGTAGTAGAGAGGGATTAGATCTTATCTTAGGCATCGATGCTAATGCACACCACACTGCTTGGGGTAGCACTGGTGTGAACAGGAGAGGTGAAAGGCTACTTGACTTCATAGTCAGTGCACCTTTACAAATTCTCAACAAAGGTAATAAACCAACATTTATCAACTCAAGGAGAGCGGAAGTCATCGACGTCACGCTGGCTTTCAATCGGGCTAGTAAAAACGTCACTGGGTGGTGTGTCTCTGATGAAATCAGTGGATCAGACCATTAGTACATCTGCTTCAGATACTGCATTGAACACTCTGTTCAACGCGTGACAAGGAGAAACCCACGTCACACCAACTGGGAATCTTACAAAAATGACCTAGGGATTGAACTAGGTGCTGCTAAAGGAAAGCTCAATTCTATACTCGACATAGAATTTGAAGCTGACAGAATAGTCCACGCTGTTCATTCGGCATGGACAAATAACTGCCCCGAGAAGAAGAGCATGGGCAAAAGGGAGCCCTGGTGGACTTCTGAGTTGGAATCGTTGAGACGAGAAACACGCAGAGCATTCAATGAAGCGAAGTCTACGAAAGACTTCAGTAAATACTCTCGTGCCTTGACTCATTTCAACCGTGAGATCCGCAAAGCTAAACGCAAATCATGGAGAAATCACTGCCAAGCAGTTACTTCTGCCCCGGAAGGTATGAGACTCTCTAAGGTCATAACCACAACTAGGGCGCAGCAGCTCACCACCGTCAGAAATGATGAGGGTAAGCTAACAGAATCTGGTAGAGATACACTAGTCATTATGCTCAGGACTCATTTTCCAGATTGTAAACTCGTTAATAAAGGCTACCAGGAACCAATTGGAAGTGATGACCTTAATGTTCGCACATCCAAGTGGGACTGGGATGCCGCGAAGAAGGTGGTAGACGAGGAAAAGCTGTCAGGGGTCCTTGGAGGATTCCAACCCTTCAAATCGCCTGGTCCTGATGGCATTTATCCGATCCTACTTCAGAAAGGTGCCAAAATCTTGAGACAACATCTGTGCAGACTCTTTCGAGCATGCATTGCCTTTAGCTACACCCCAAGAATCTGGAGGGTAGTAAAAGTGGTATACATACCGAAAACGGGCAGAGAATGTTATGAAGAAGCCAAATCTTACAGACCGATCAGTCTCTCATCTTTTCTGCTTAAAAGTCTAGAAAAATTAATAGACCAATATGTCAGAGAAGGCCCGCTCAGAAAGCGGCCCTTTCATGAACTACAATGTGCCTATCAACAAGGCAAATCTTGAGGCAACTTTAGTCAAGTGGATTGATGGTATGCTTCGGAAGAGGATCATTACATCGTCACTGTTATTCGATGATGTCAGTGCGTTAACCACCAAAGGATGTCCACAGGGCGGGGTTCTTTCTCCCACACTGTGGTGTCTTGTGGTCAACCCTCTTCTACAGGATTTAAACAAAAGTTCGTTCTATACTATAGGATATGCGGACGATTTAGTAATACTAATCAATGGCAAATTTCCTTCTACAGTCTCGGAAATCATGCAAAGAGCACTCAACAAAGTTGAAAGGTGGTGCATGGATAATCAATTATCCATAAACCCGACAAAGACGACGATCGTACCCTTCACACGGAAGAGGGACTTAAAAAATTTAAGGACCTTGACTATGTACGGGCAGGAACTGAATTGGTCCACAAATGTCAAATATTTGGGTGTAATACTAGATAAAGAGATGCTGTGGAATACCCATGTGGAAAAGAGCATTGAAAAAGCAGTTCGTGTTTTTAATATGCTCAGATCTGCTTATGGCAAGACCTGGGGTCTGCGACCACAGGTTGTTTATTGGATATATACCATCATTGTTCGGCCCATACTGACATACGGCAGTATCGTTTGGTGGCCCAGAACTAGGTTAAAGACTTGTCAACAGTCACTAGAAAAACTTCAGAGACTAGCCTGCATGGCGACAACAGGTGCATTTACGACGACGCCAACGCGCTCGTTGGAAGTGCTGTTAGACCTTAAACCACTTCACATTATGATCCAAACAGAAGCGGCAAAGGCCTTATACAGACTAGCAGTCAACGGTTCATGGAATTTCAACATGCCTAAAACTAGGCATACAAATTTGGTAATTGGACCTCAACTCGAGAGAATGTTGTGTATGGGGAGTGACAAAATGTTACGCGTGCACATCTCAAGGACCAAATACAACATCTTTATACCCACCAGAGACGAATGGAGGCATGGTCTGAAAACTACTGGACCTGACACGACTTCATGGTTTACTGATGGGTCGAAAATGCCATCTGGCACTGGTGCTGGCATCTGTGCACAGGACTTCAAAGAAAGTTTCAGTCTGGGGCAACATGCAACAGTATTTCAAGCGGAAACTTATGCGATCATTGCCTGTGCTCAAGAGAATATAAGCAGGAATGTCAAAAACAAAACTGTTCGTATTTTTAGCGACAGCCAAGCAGCACTCATGGCCCTAAAATCCCGCGTGGTAGATTCAAAGCTGGTGCTTAACTGTGTCAAGACCCTAAACAAATTGGGCTGCGACAACAGGGTGCAACTAGTCTGGGTTCCTGGCCACGCTGGACACATGGGAAATGAGGCAGCCGACGAGCTGGCGAGGGAGGGATCCGCGCAGCCTTTGCACGGCCCTGAACCATGCGTGGGGCTCTCATCGAGCACCATTAATTGTGCTATCAAAGCTGAGGCCAATGAACGGCACAAATGCGAATGGGCAGCCACTGAAGGACTGCAACATTCTAAAAGCTTCATTGGTGAAGAAATCGCAGGCTCAGCAAAGTTCATACTGCGGGGAGGACGACGTCGTGCGAGGGCGCTTACTGGCGCTCTGACGGGACACTTCTCGACAGGGAAACAACTCCACAGAATGGGGTTATGTCAAGACGACACCTGCAGGGCATGCGGTTTTGAAGTGGAGTCGATGGCACACGTACTGTGTGACTGCGATGTCCTTGCCCGAAAAAGAATGAGCCTTCTGGTAATAGCTTACCCCAAACCAGAGGACTTCAGGCACCTGTCCCTAAAGGGTGTGACCGACCTCGTAGAGTTCATCTTCGATTAGGCTTAGGTGTAAGGTCAAGGGGCAGACACAACAGATCCCACTGGGTCGAAGTGTCGCCGACTAATTTGTCGGCCCCCGCACGACTACTCGATAAGATAAGATAAGATAAGATAACTGTACCTCAATTTATTCCCGCTTTCTTCAACAAATTTTGCCTTTTTTCCTCCAAATATACTGATTGTGCACCAAAATATGTTCATTAAAATATTTCATAATGAGCACCTATTTAATAAGTGTTGCAAATTGTAAAAATAATAAATACACCTAATTATTAAAGGAGCATTTATTTTTCTAGATTTACTTCATATAGCGAACTGCAAAATTTATTTAATCAAACACCAATTAATGCCTAATGTAGTTTAATTAATAAAAAGTTAATACATTATAAAATGAAATGCTTACCTAAAAAATATTTTTGTACTTGTCAGTGTTAAACCAAGCTAATTCAAACTATTAAACAAAGTCTTTACTCCTACAATGTTACATAAACTTACATTGACATTATAAGTAATGTAACTAAGATTAATAATTATTAATCCTCATGCATGTAAAATAATTCATTTGGCAATAAACAATTGTTGCAATAGAGTTTTCACTTTTTTGTTCAATTTTGCCTATTGTATATTGTCCACAACGTATACTAACATCTTGCTCCTTCTTGCTGCAATATTTCACATCTCAACGAACCACACGCGCGTCGCAAGCTTCGCTTTTTTAGAAGTAATGTTGTGCGAAATGCATTATTTGTTCTTCAATGTTATCATTTGAGTAACACAAAACTTGTACAAAACCGTTTTAAATGGGGTGCGGTACTAGGATTCATATTAGATATTTTGTGTAACAATTAGGAATATTTGGTGCACAATCAGTATTTTTTGTGAAATAACAATATAATTACTGTTATTAGAGAATACTTGCTGTGCAGTAGAATAAAAAAGTGGTATGTCTTGGAGATAATTTTGAATTTGTTTGGTGTAACATATTTTGTTGGCCGATTAGTTTAATTGCAGCAAAATAATATAACGGGTTTTAGATTAATATTTTAGACAGGCGTACATAGGTGTACCTTTACATTTTTGATGAACGGTTAAAAATTACCCGATTCAATATGAAGGTCCTTCGTTTAAAATCATGAAACACGTGTAAAATAGTATTTCAAAAATAATCCCTTAAGGGGGAAAAAGGAGGGTGCAACGTTAGTATGAAACTTTGCCGTTATCGAAGTTATTCGAATGAGATTCTATATGAAGGTCCTTCATTAAAAGTCATGAAACATGTGTAAAATAGTTTTTCGAAAATCATCCCTTAAGGGGGTAAAAGGGGGGTGCAAATTTAATATGAAACTTTGCCGTTTTTGAAGTAATTCAAATGAAATTCAATGCGAAGATCCATCGCTAAAAGTCACGAAATACATGTAAAATAGGCTTTCAAAAATCATCCCTTAAGTGGGGAAAACGGGGTGCAATGTTAGTATGAATGAAACCCTGCCGTTTTTGAAGTTATTCGAATGAAATTCAAAATAAAGGTCCTTCATTGAAAGTCTTGAAACACATGTAAAATAGTTTTTCGAAAATCATCCCTTTAGGGGATAAACAGGGGGTGCAAAGTTAGTATGACACCGGCCGTTTCAAAAGTTACTCAAATGATATTTAGTTCGAAGGTTCTTCATTTAAAATCATGAAACACGTGTAAAATAGTTTTTCAAAAATCATGCCTTAAGGGGGAAAAAAGGGGTGCAAATTTAGTGTGAAACTTTGCCGTTTTTGAAGTTATTCGAATGAAATTCAATATGAAGGTTTGTCATTAAAAGTCATGAAATACATGTAAAATAGTTTTTCGAAAATCATTCCTTTCAGGGGGTAAAAGGGGGGTGCAAAGTTAGTATGAAACTCTGCCGTTTTTGTAGTTATTCGAATGAAATGCAGTATGTAGGTCCTTCATTGAAAGTCATGAAACATTGTGTGAAGTAGTTTTTAGAAAATCATCCCAAGGGGGGTGCAAAGTTAGAATGAAAGCTCTCTGATATTCAAAGTTATTTCAATAAAATGTTGTATTTGGGTTATAAGTTACTGATAAAGTTATTTATTATTGCCGATAGCCCTTTTTGTGAATTCAATACTTATTGGGGTTGCAAATTTAGAAGGTATAAAAGTTCTTCGTATTTCCTTCGTATCGTCGCTTCGATTATTAAACATTTCGCTGCGATTTTTTAATTGAATTTCTTTGTTCTTCCATGTGTTTAAATACCACCTTAAATACTTGCTTACTTTCTTATTTTTTTCATATTGGTCGTTCTAACTCTTGAATAAATTTTCTAAATTCTTCTTTTTTTTTTAACTAAAACTTTCGTAAGCACAACACATTGTAAACTTTTAGTCCGGATTTACTTACGGGTGTTGTTATATCGGAAGAGTCCGATAGTTTCGCTCCGATTCGCAGAGCTTAATCATGGTGAGCAGAGACGGAGCTCGCGTAAGCAAATCCGGACTAAAAGTTTACAATAAATTCTTCTTATTATTTCTCCGTTCATGTGTTCATAAATATTTCTCAGTTCTTTAAAATACAACCCATAGTAAACAGCCTAAACGAGTATACATATGTCCCACTGCAGGGAATAGGTCTTCTCTCAGAGAGAGTAGTATGGTTTTACATGCGCTGAAAGTATCCCAATCTTAATTGCAAACGCAAACACTTTAAACTCAACTAAAGCCCACGCGGACGAAGTCGCGGGCAACAGCTAGTATATATAAAAAGGAGAAGCTGATTGACTGACTGACTGACTGACTGACTGACGGACATATCAACGCAGGGCTTAAACTATAAGGGTTAGAAACTTGAAATTTTGCACAGGGGTTTCTTTTGTAACGTAGGGGAGCACTAAGAAAGGATTTTTGAAAATTCATCCCCTAAAGGGGTAAAATGGGGTTTCAAAGTTAGTATGAAACTTTGCCGTTTTTGAAGCTATTCAAATGAAATTTGGAACGAAGGTTTTCCATTTAAAATAATGAAACACGTGTAAAATGGTTTTCCAAAAATCATCCCTTAAGGGGGAAAAAGGCGGGTGCAAACTT
Organism: Yponomeuta plumbellus; assembly: GCA_947310845.1. Classification (NCBI taxonomy): domain Eukaryota; kingdom Metazoa; phylum Arthropoda; class Insecta; order Lepidoptera; family Yponomeutidae; genus Yponomeuta; species Yponomeuta plumbellus. Next base: position 5,472,127 of record OX371203.1, read on the forward strand.
AGTATGAAACTTTGCCGTTTTTTAAGTTATTCGAATGAGATTCAATATAAAGGTCTTTCATTAAAAGTTATGAAAAACATGTAAAATAGTTTTTTGAAAATCTTCCCTTGAGGGTAAAAAGGGGGGATGCAAAGTTAGTATGAAACTTTGCCGTTTTTGAAGCTATTCGAATGAAATTTAATACGAAGGTTTTTCATTTTAAATTATGAAACACGTGTAAAATGGTTTTACAAAAATCACCCCTTAAGGGGGAAAAAGGGGGGTGCAAACTTAGTATGAAACTTTGCCGTTTTTTAAGTTATTCGAATGAGATTCAATATGAAGGTCCTTCATTAAAAGTTCTGAAATACGTGTAAAATATTTTTTCGAAAATCATCCCTGAAGCGGGTAAAAAGGGGGGGTGCATAGTTAGTATGAAACTTTGCCGTTTTTGAAGTTATTCGAATAAAATTCGATATGAAGGTTTCTAATTGGATGTCATGAAACACGTTTAAAATATTTTTCCGAAAATCATACCCTAAGCGGGTAAAAGGGGGGTACTAAGTTAGTATGAAATATCTGTAATTTTCAAAGTTATCTCAATAAAAAGTAGTATTTTGGTTATAAGTTCCTAATAATGATTATTTCCGATTTCTTTTTTTATGAATTCTCCCACTAAGGGGGTGCAAAGTTAGTATGAAACTTTGCCGTTTGTGAAGTTATTCGAATGAAACTCGGTACGAATGTTTTTCATTGAAAGTCATGAATCAGGTGTAAAATATTTTTCCCAAAATCATCCCTTAAGGGGGTAGAAGGGGGGTGATAAGTTAGTATGAAAGTTCTGTGATTTTCAAAATTATCTCAATAAAAAGTAGTATTTGGGTTATAAGTTCCTAATAATGATTATTTCTGATTTCCCTTTTTGTGCAAATTTAGGGAGAAGCCAACTAACTTAATTACGCAAATAGCAGCGCAGGGTCTAAGCTATAAGGGTTAGAAACTTGAAATTTTGCACAGGGGTTCCTTTTATAACGTAAAGGGGCACTAAGAAAGGATTTTTGTAAATTCACCCCTATGGGGGTAGAACGGTGTTGCAACTGGTATGTATGAATGTTTGCCGCTATTGAAGTTATTCGAATGAAATCCAGTATGAAGGTCCCTTATGGAAAGTCACGAAACTCAAGTTTTTTTTTTATAAGAACCCCCTAAGGGGGTAAAAGGAGGTGCAACGTTAATATGTAAGTTCTCTGATTTTCTAAATTATTTCAATAAAATGTAAATTACTGTAAATTACTAAAATTAAATGTATGTAATAAATATGAATGTTAACGATTACACAATTTGTTTGTCTGAATTATTTCACATGCGCTCAAAGTATACGACTTATTTGCAAATACTTTTTCCAGCTACAGCCCACGCGGACGAAGTCGCGGGCAACAGCTAGTAAATTATATAATTACTACCACAGAACAAAAAAAAAGAGTAGAAGTAGTGACATGACCTATCAGTAGGAAAACCAGTGTGACCAAACTCACACACACAAATCAAACGCACACTGTGAATGCCAAGCTGCCATTGGCAAATAAAGGCAATTCTGAAAAGGTCTACATCACAAAAGTTTCAAGTAAAATATGAACCTTTTCAATCATATAAACAATGATCAAAATCAAATGATAATGATGAAATTAAGTTTGACATACGATCTTTGTTTTGTAGTACCGCTACTCTACATTAGATGGAACTACCGCCGCGTGTGATCGTCGAGAAGCTTTAAGTTCTATGCCATAAAGTCGAATATTGAAAAATAACTATCTGCTATGTTGCTACTCAGGCTAAGGATGGGACATATTGCCATATCGACAAATTATAGAACTGTTTCATAAAGCGACAGTTGAAAATGAATTTGTTATGACAATGTTTCTTAATCATTTATTTTTTTTAGTACCCACATTGACAAAGTAACATAATGTATTCCCTTCTGCCAAACTGTACCACAGTTCGATGTAAATTACGCAGCCGGCTACCATATTAACTGTCCTTCTGGATGATTGGCTACGCAATGTACCTATAATGGAATTCTCATAATCTAACCATAGTCGCTTTATGAAACGAAGCCCAGCAAACTTATCGTGTAGAATTTATAGAGAATAAGAAAGCCTATTGTATATTTTTTTTAACTGTAACTTTTATTTGTCTCTTGCTTCTTGTGTGCAATAAGGAATATTCTTTTTTTTACGTAGCCTCGATTGTGTCCACAGAAAAGAAAAAAAGAGTAGAAGGAGTGACATGACCTATTAGCAGGAAAACCAGTGTGACCAGACTCACACATAAGCCAAAACCCACACTATGAATGCCAAGTTGCCATTGGTAAATAAAGGCAATGCCGAAAAGGTCTATATCATAAAAGTTCCACGTAACATATGAACCTTTTGGTGATATAAACAACGATCAAAATCAAATGATAATGATGAAATTAAGTTTGACATTAGATCTTTGTTTTGTAGTACCGCTACTCTACACTATCTGGAACTCCCGCCGCGTCTGACCGTCGAGAAGTTTTATGTGATAGACCATAAAGTCGAAAGTTAAAAAACAAGTATCTGCAATGGTGCTTCTCAGCTATGGATGGCCTATCGACAAATTATAGAATTGTTTCGTAAAGCGACAGTTGATATTTAATTCAATTACAATTTGATGTAAATTACGCAGCCAGTTAGTATATTAACCTTTTTTTTTTTTTGTTAACGGGGGGGGAAATCTTCCAAAGATACCCGACTTCCTGGGGGGAAAGCCGGGTTATGTGGGATTTTTACCCACTAAAACCCCCCCGGTGGCCCTCTCTGTGCGTATGGTTGGGGGCTCCGGGATCTCGTTGAACGCTCCGGAACCCCCGCGCACTGTGCCTTTCGGCACCCGTCTCTCCACAGGCTGGTGCCTGGAGACGCCCTCATTGTACGGCAGTGTGCGGCCACCACACACCGCCACCGTCTCGGGGTCGCTTAAACGGTGGTCCGAGCCCCCACTCTCGCCACCCGCGACCCCCGCCCTCCTTTTAGTCGCCTCTTACGACAGGCAGGAGATACCGTAGCCCTCTTCTAAGCCCGGAGCTACAGGGCTTTACGCTTAGTATATTAACCTACCTTCTGGATGATCGGCTACGCAACGTATATGGAATTCTCATATGAAACTAACCATAGTCGCTTTTGAAACGAGGCCCAGGAAACTTATCGTATGAATAGTTTGTTTAATTTTTTTTTATTTATTTAAAATGTCGTTATCCATCAACGCTTGTGCTTCACTTATATTATGGAGATGACATTTGCCAACGAAAGTCACGAGACTTCCCCATACATATAAGGAGTAAGCGTTGATTAAATTATCTAGACCCCCCCAGATGATTTTACTACATACACATAAAATCATCTAACTTTGAAATTATGCATGCTGGTTTAGTTTTGATGACAATACGATAAACTATACTAATAAAAATGACATGTTTTTTGAACTAAAACTCTCGGCACAACACATTGTAATGTAAACATTTAGTCCGGATCTACTTACGGGTGTTGTTTTATCGGACGAGTCCGACTAGGTTTCGCTCCGACACGCAGAGCAGTGAGTGGGTGGTGGGTGAGCAGAGACGGAGCCGTTCGGTTGCTCGTCTCAAAATGGGATGGGTAAGTTGATCCGGATTAAAAATTTACAAAAATGACATGATACTGCAGTCAGGACCACATTCTCGCAAAGGACCTAACAGCGTCAAGGAACATGAACAATAAATTTTGCGAAGTATCAAAAATAATTGCAACTAAAAATGTGTTATATAAAAAATAATAAAAGATGATAATAAACACTTACATACAGGCACATACATTGCCTCTGGCCCCACCCTGGGATACCCTGTGTCGTGGGCACCAGAAACAACGACGTCACAAACATGTAAACATACAAGACCTGGGATTTTTTTTTGTCCCCAACCGGGATTTGAACCCGGGATCTCTCGCATGGTAGTCAGATGCACTAACCACTGCGCCATAGAGGTCTTCAATTAAAATAAAATAACGACAATTATTTTCCCAAAGTACCTAATTAGACTCAGGTACTCTACCTAAAGTACCGACAATTATTTATTACTGCTAAGTCATAGACAAAATATTATCGATAGATTTTTATAATGCTGTGTCCCAGCTGCAATTGCTACTCATTTGAGTAGCATTCAAATGTTGACAGAAATTTGTAGAAAAAGTACACAGACTTCGACGAAAATTGAACATTATAATCCAGTAAATAAAGGTGGTTTTACTTTCTCACTTTCGGATTGCTTTCCGTGTTCATGTCATTACAAATTTAATTTCTATTAAATTAAATACAATGGAAATACTACTTACCGATGGAATTTTACGGCATGATCGGTACATTTTGGTCTCCAACTTTTATTTTTGCACTCTAACACAGCACAATAAGGCATTTTAGTATAGTTTTCACAATTGTTTTCTTTACTAGAAGCGCACGGCAACTGAGGTAAGAAAAACTGTCATAGACTATGCTTATGCAATACCGCCCACTTACGATTTCTACTCTTTTTTTTGTTCTGTGATTACTACACTAAGTTCACTATTTCGCTGAGTATCATATAGGAAAATAGGTACCTTAACACAAAATCATAAGGTAGACCAATATTTCTAAACACTAATTTATTTTACAGTCAATTTATTTTTTTAATTTTTATTTTTACCCAAGCATATCTTTTTTGTCCCGCAATACGTATAATTTTAAAGAAACAAAAACTGAGACACTACTAGCTTACTATGTGTGTTCACTTAAATTTTACTGAAAATAAATACTTATACCTTTTAATTGAAAATTATTATTTAAATCATTGGATTTCCGACCATAAATATAACAATTAAAATCCATTGTTAGGTGTGGACAGATCGATCGGCTCGTTTACAATCAAATGAGATCGCCTTTTACTAGCTATTTCGATAAGTATGCTATGAAAATACACAAATACATAGTTATAAAATAGATGTAGGCACTAAGTTCTGAACAGGGCCGCGTTTCCTAAATTTATGATTGATTGATTGATTGCAGATATTTGTTCAAATTAAAATACAGAAGTTGGTTTCTCCCAAACTGCATAACAGTTTATATATATATATATACTTTATTGCACACGAAACATTAAACAGAACATTACATTAAAAAAGAACATGTACAAAGGCGAGCTTATCTCTGTGAGAGATTTCTTCCAGCAAACCTCAGCGAGTCGGAGCAGCGGTAAAAAACGGGTATGTATACGTGTACAAAGTAGACTAAATAAACTACAGATATCCTAAACAATTACCTACTTTATGCAAAAAACAACAACAACAGTTTGTTGGCAGATGCTCTTGGTCTTACAATTTAAATTACTCTTTTATGCTAGGTAAGTGCATACAAATACAAAAAAGATATTTGAAGCTCCCTACACACCAACCTCTTGCTTGCCCTACGCCTAATGGATAGGTTACAAAGTACGAGCAGCTGATGTAACAGTAGACAGCTATGTGCCTGTGTACTCGCATGACAGTAGCTCGACTCGCCTCGCTCGTTCACACCAATGCAAAGTGCTGGCGTCACAGTAGGCAGCTACTGCACCAGTGTACTCGCATACTTCGTCCGATGTATGTACGAAATACTGTCATTTCCCAAAATCGTCCGACTCGACGACCAAGCGGCGTGTGAGCCGATGCTTGTGGCGTTGGGGGAAGGAAATGCTTGTGGCGTGGTGGCGAGTAAAAAGAAAAAATGTTGTAGTTACTCGGACGCGACCAACTGACCCACCCGCACATGACAGTAACACGTATGATGTGGTCAGACGGCGCCGGCGCGTGTACGCGCGCGCCGGCGTCGGCGCGACGAATAATTTAATTTCCCAATAGTTTCCCAGTAGAAGGACACAAAATTGTAATTAAATAAATTATTACGTTCTCAACAGCTTTTTAATAAAACCTCTTGAATATACGTGGGAAAGTTTTATACTCCATCCTCTATCCTAATTCACCATTAAGGGCCCTCGCCCACGGCGGCTTTTTGTAGCGCTTTTGACGGCATCGCTAGTAACACGCGTAGGTAGTTTTTGCAACGCGCCACCGTAGCGATGCAAACGCGCGGCTGTAGCGATGCAAGGGGCGGCTGTAGCGATGCTAACGCGCTGCTGTAGCGATGCAAACGCGCGACCGTTTCGAGTGACATTGGGTTCAATCGATCGGGGGTCAATACCACAGTGCAAAAACTATAAGGATTATAAATTAACATAGTATTTGGTTTTTCTTACCTTAAGGTTATTGTTAGTAGTTCTTCAGCTGATATGATTGTCTCATCACTGTGTTCTGCGTGTCAACTCTGGTTTTACAATGGAAAGCAATTCACAAAACGTCAAATATGTCTTGACATTCTATAACAACTCCTGAATTTACGCTCATAGTTTTTTCAGTATTTTAAACGTTGTTACATAATTTCCACCAAGTAATCTCTCTTTATTAAATTAGTTCAGTCATTATAGATTTTGACCCGTGAATAATTTTTTTTTTTTTTTGTAGTTCTCTCGGGGGGAGTGTAAATTCAAAATGGAGACTAAATCAGGCTCCTGCGTATACTCGAAATTTGTGTTTTTTCCAAAAAAACGGTGTTTTCTTGAATAACTTGGCCATTTTTGATTTTACAGTAAAACCATGAGAACAAAAATTGTAGGAAATTTGATTTTCTACAAGTTTGGTTCTTACAATTTTTCTTCTAGGATCTTGGATTTTGGAAATTAAACCTGAAAAAACCAACAAATTCAAAATATATGTTCCATGTTTTACGGCATGAATGAAGAGAGACAAAGTTGTAGAGAATAAAGTTCTAAACAATTTTGGTTCTCATCTTTTTTCCCCCAAAATCGATATTTTGGAAATAAAAGCTGAAAAACCCAGCAAATTCTAAATATTATCATTATCTCCTATGTTTCACGTTTTACGGCATGAATGAAAAGAAACAAAGTTGTAGAGGATGAAATTCTGAACAATTTTGGTTCCCACCTTTTTGCCCCCAAAATCGATATCTTGGAAATTAAACCTGAAAAACCCTTCATAATATTATCATTATCTCCTATGTGCCACGTTTTACGGCATGAATGAAGAGAAACAAAGTTGTAGAAATTCAAATTCTGAACAATTTTGGTTTCTACCTTTTTTTTCTCCAAAACTGATATTTTGGAAATTAAAAAAAAAAGAAAAATTCTAAGGACCAAACTTGTAGAATCAAATTTCCTACTATTTTTGTTCTCACGGTTTTACTGTAAAATCAAAAATGGCCGAGTTATTCAAGAAAAACCGTTTTTTTGAATCAGGCTCCTGCGTACCTAACGCAGGAGCCTGATTCAGTATATACCTTTTGAATTTACACTCCCAGTGACCCGGCTTGTTTAAAACCCAGTTTTGACCCAGTTATTCCCCGTTAAAACCCGATGAGATGGGAAAAAACTATAACGTGTAGTATTTATAAACATGTAGTATTATCACGACAGAAGCGCGACGGTAGCGCGTTTGCATCGCGACAGAAGCGTGGTTACGTGGGCGAGGGCACACAGCTAGCGACCGCCTCGCGGCTGTAGCGCGGCGAACGCGCGACTGCATCGCTACTGCTGCGCTACAAAAAGCCGCCGTGGGCGAGGGCCCTAAGTGTTCACACTATGCCTCCTTCTTAGGTTCTAAAATAAAAACAGATGTACTACACAGAATATTACAGGATTTGCTTAGCAGTAAACTTTTTGTCGAGTAAGTCCCGTAAAAGAATTGCATTCCGAACAGTTCATGGAAAATTGTTTTTAGATCTAAAAAAGCGCTGTGAGTGCCCTGAAACCAAAAAAGCATTTGTAGTTATCGGAAAGTGACACAAAACATTGTTAAAATAAAAATCATAACTGTCACTTTTTCATTTTTTAATAACGTTAAGTCTAGCAGTGCTTTTAGACTGAATAATAATTCGATGAAATATAGGCTGTTCTGAAATTTGAAATCTGAAACAGACATTTGACTTGACTTTGACAAAAACGTGTCAGAAAATGTTTTATTGGCAAGTTAGTTGGTAGTCTTTAACTGCTGCTGCAATCATCATCACCATCAACCTATTGTGTCCCAACCGAGGGGCCCGGGTCTCTTCCCTTATAAGGTATAGGCCACCACAGGAGCCTAGTCCGGATTGGTGGAGCCTTGTAAGACTAGTGGCTGGTCTGGTCTTACTGTCAGAAGTCTTCAAGCAGCCCTAAGGCCTCTGACTTGGCTTAACGACTGCCATCTATCGGCGTCAGCCGCCACCAACTGCTTAACGTGCCATTTTTTTTTTACATTGACTTAGAAGTTAAATATTCTCACAGCTTTAACCCCTCAGGCCTAGAACACACAAGACAGGGTCCCTAGGGCGGCTTGAAAACATCTGACAGTAAGACCAGCCACTCTTACAAGCCTCCACGAATCCGGACTTGGCCCCCGTGACGGAGTATGAGAGCACACAAAGTGTGCGACGTTAGGGCGCTTTAGGCTCAATTCACACTGGCGCAGAGTCGAAGCGAAGCGAAGCGACGCGACGCGAAATAACTCGCGCGAATGCGCGCGTCTGCGCGCATCGACGCGCGAACCCTACGACCCTTGCAGGTGAAGACGCGAAAGAATTCGCGCGCTGACGCGCGAATCCGAGCGACCGTTGCAGGCGAAGACGCGCGAATTCGCTGACTGTTTTCATTTTTTCGCAACACAAATTCGTACCGTATTGATAGAGAAATAGAGATGAATTTAGAACAGTTGAAAAACGTGACGCTTCGCTTTGTGACGCGACGCTTCGTCTCTGTGCTAGTTTGAATTGAGCCTTAGCGTTAGCGCCCTGACGCACGCTAATTACGCTTTCTGTTTGGCAAGGCCTGATTCCAACTGCGTTTCTAAAAAGGTAATAATCACCTGAAGTCTGTTTTCAATTCAATTTCAATGCAAAAACAACTGTCATGTTGCTTATCAATACTATGGTACTCCACACACGGCGGCTATAATGTAAAAGATGTATATTATGGTACGATAGATCTCATTACATCTTTCCATAGAAATTGTCAGGAGACCACACACGACAGTTATAATGTACATCTTCGTATCTTAAAGGTACTGAGCGATACGAAGATGTATATTTACCTTTCGATACATCTTAATACATCTCAATACCTTTCCGTACATTACGATACATCAAGCTAGTTACGTAATTACCTCAAATTATCAAAACTCACTTATTGTGCACTATACTACAGTCGACAGCACATCATCCATACACCCATGCACTCTATTCCGTTGCATTACGGCCGATCTTGCAATAGTAATGGACGGTGCGTGCGTGTCGATGCACTTAAAAAATTAAATAAATACATAACTTCCACACAACACGATAGCTTGTTCTGGTCCCAAACTAGGATACCCCATTCAATCCTCAGCTTCCATCCAAGGTGGAGCTGAATGTCCGTCGTTATTGTTTTACCATACAACCTTATTACCACCCGGATTACTCTGCTGTGCACATTATTGAGATCTAACAATCCCTTGATAATCACTCATAAAATATTTTAAAGGCACATTATGATGTGCCTTTCCTTTACATTTCAATAAATATAATTTACCGTGCCCCTGGATACCCCTCTTTTATTACGGGTCGCACCCCTACTTTACCTATCGTGCGACAACAGCCCACGTATTTAGGCCCTACGCCTAGCCTACTTAGAAAAACATCTCTCACTGGATCCATAGGGGATCTGGTCAATGGATCTACTGAGATTGAAGGTTTTTTGTCCTTAGTACCCAAGGGCCTATTTAGATGCAACAAAGTATATAAAAAATTCCTTAAAACACAAATTGGAATCACTTGACCTGGTAAAGACATCACAAACATGGAAAAACACCAAAACAGAGGGAATTGCATATGTTCGGCGGCCCCCAGTGGGAATCGAACCCACGACCTCCGTCTTGGTAGGTAAGCGCCTTAACAACTAGACTAACGAGGCAGTCACAGTTTAATTTTTTTAATAGTTTTCAAGAGCTAAAAAAAAATGACGAGTGTTTCTTACATGGAAAGTTATTCAGTTTTTAGTTAGTTAGTTAGACAGTTATTCTTACGGTGAATAATATAACGTAAAATAAAATATAAGACAAAAGCTAATATTCTTTTCTCAAACATGCTTGGTTTGAGCATTATTGATTGGTATATAGGTTGTCGACCTTCTTCGAGATAAATCGATATTGCTGTACTGGCCAATTACACGCGAGCAGCGGCCGGAAAAAGTTCTATGAAAATTCATAACTGTCGTGTTTTGCGGCCAAATAAATTACATACTAAACTCATATCTGTCGTGTTATTTAAAAATGGAACATCTTTTACTCCGAACAATGACAACCAAGGAGGTGACTTATCAGAGGTTTTTTTTAATTTCGAACTGGCTTGCGATAGAAAGCTGGATATACCTATTGAAAAAAAACCATTTAATTAACGCGGCAAAAATTATTGTTGTTCGTTCGTGGTTCGTCTGATTTTGAAAGTTTATTGAATTTTACAGAATGAGTTCAAGTGATGTAAATGACTGCGATGAACTTATTTTAACGCCACCTGAAATTCAAGAGGCGGCAAGAGCTGTAATAGAAAACTTGTTACCGCCAAAATCGAAAGAAACAGTTCTGCCGTAGTAGGTAGGTACTACTTGTAAGAAATCAGAAATTTATTTCAACGTAAAGAATTTACATTCTGCTTGTTTTAATTTCCGCGCATTATTTGAGAAAAATCATATACAAGCCTTGGCCACAACTAGGCATTGATGGACTCACATATGTGTGCCTCAGCTTCACCTCGGCCCACATTTCCACGTGCGTCCATCAATGCCTCTTTTGCTGGCCGCTGCAGGAATGTACTATTATTGTAGTCACCGCATAACAATGAAATAAATTTTATTACTTGCATATTTTTGCTACATATTTTTTAAGTACACAGGTTTATATTAAGGAACTTTCAGATGAAACAATAATAAGAGCTAACCTATGGATTTTCCTTTTGTTTTAAAGTGAACACAGCCCTAATGCAGATCACGTTGCAGGTTTTGCTGAGCAGTACACAATGTGCCCTATAAGTACCGTAAAAGAACTTTAGTCCGAACAGTTCTTTGAACATGGTCTTCATATCCAAAGAGAAGATGTAGTCGCCCTGAAATAAAAAAAAGAATTTTGCTTAGTATTATTTTCTTATTATGTCTTGAAACAGAGAGATGAAAAACCAGCGCAGCGTATGGTTTTGTTGAATTATGAAGCTTTCCTTTTACTAGTCGATCGCCTATTACTCGATAACTTAGCCTTAAAAGTTTTCCTTTTCCTTGTACATGCTGCTACTCTGAATTTTTTCACGTTTCTACAACCGCCCGCAACCGTTGAGGGTACCCTACCTGAACAAAAAATTCCGCTTTACAGCATAATTATTTCGCAAACGGAACCCTAAGTCAATAAATAATCTTCCTACACCCAGAAAATCTCCAACGATGTTGAACCAGCAATTCAATAATACCTCACACTATGTTGTAGGCGTGAAAATAAAAAAAAAAGTGTTTCTTAGGCCCGCTTGCACCGTCGACAAAAATCCATTTAAGCCCAAGTTAAATAGAATTTTGACAGTTTCGCTATACTTTATCTGTCAAAATTCTATTTAACCAAAAGTTAAATGAACTTCAGTCGGTGGTGCAAGCGGGGCCAAGCCAAATTTCAGCTTTCAAGTCCTAATCGTTTTTAAGCTATGCTGTGGACAGACAGTCGGACGGACACAGGGGTTTTTTGTCTACTACGGAACCCTAAGAATGAGCTTTTCCTTCAACTCAAACTTGACTGAATTTTATTATCTGTTATTTATTATACTAAATAATACATTATATACCGATAGAGCCTTCTGGCCTTACTAATAAAGGTTATGAGCTGTGTATACAGCCGTTATGCGAGGTCTGACCAACTGGTTATTCGTACGCTAAATGCGATTAAACCAGTATAAATTGATAAACTTCAAATAGTTATTCAGAATGTATAACTTATTTATTAGAAAGGCCGTTCAACTATAGCACAGAAACTTTCTTTTGAACTAAACAGGCATTAATGCATCTACACTTCACATACTTTTCATATAAGTTTATTTTTTCATTTTGTGCCATTAATCGTAACAAAGAAAAATGTATAAAATCACGTTTCTAATAAATAAAAATAGAACAAAAAAATAAGGGTAACATACATTAAGGCGACAAGTGACTGACAGCGGCAAAGGTCACACGCAAACTGGGATTCCTACTATTACTATCTTAAAAGTCGCCCGAGCCGCCACGCCTTTATGGATCATTTACACGAGGCCATTTGAAGAGCCATTCCACTGAGCCAATCCATTAAGTCAATCCAATAAAAAGCGCAAAATTAGTGTCGTTCATACACACGTAAGCCAACAGAGCAGGCCATTTAGATTCGGACGCTATGGATAGACGTTAAATTGCTTTGAGGGCTACGACGTTCCAACATCTTATTAACAATGGAATGAATGGCTAACTGGCTCGTAAGGGAACACGCGGGTTCACACGACGCCAATATACGAGCCAATCCACTGCGTGTATGGTGGGGGAAGCATTGGCGCCATCAAATTTGAAATCGTTCTATGATCCGTTTTCAGAAGCACTAAAAAAAAATATATTACGGCTGTCAAGGTAATGCAATTTTGGACCTCAGCCCAATAGCCATGTGTGATACATCATAAAATAGGTCTCAGCGAGGTGAACAAAAGTTACTATTACGCCAACAGCCAAATGTTTGTCGTTTCGGAGTTATATTTTATTGAAAATTTTAGTTTTGCTTTCAATACAATATAACTCCGAAAGGACAAACATTTGGCTATTGGCGTCATAGTAATAAGGTACAAAATTGCATTCTTTTGACAGCCGTAATTTTTTTTTAGTGCCTCTGAAAACGGCTCATTACTATGGACTGGCTTCATCAATGGCTTGAGGACAACCCAATGTAGTGGACGTCTCTATTTACACGATGCCAATATTGGACTGGCTTAGTGGATGTCTCAAGTATTGGCTCCGTGTTAATGGTCCATTACTCTCGTGAGACTCTCAGAGTGAAATACTATCACGAGCCTTCCCTTTTCTCTTCTCTCGGCAGTATGCCGAGTCAGCTGCTTATTGCAGCAGCAGAGACACACCGTGACCATTGTTTGTAATTTTCTTGTTAAGTACTTTGTTTTGTAGTAGGTATATCAATGTTTTAAATAGTAAGAATGTCTTGTGTTTGTTGTAATGTTTTGTGCAAAGCCGCGTTTTCACGGTCTTAGTGCGTTCGGACCGAGTGCGAGTTAACTAATGCTTCTGATTGGACGGTTTTTCGTCACGACACTAAAATGGCCAATCAGAAGCATGGGTTAACTCGGATGGCGCACTCGGTCCGAGCGCACTAAGACCGTGAAAACGCGGCTTAACTGTTGCTATAAAAAATGTGTTTTCTTCTTTTTTCTTTATAATCTTTGAGAATACCACGATCGCACAGTCCATTAGAGTACCTGCCTTTTTAGACACGCAATTGGGGGCAGCCCTGAAATATTTCGCGATGATGGGGCCTAGGAAGAAATGCCTGCACGGTTGGTCGAATGCTTTCATGAAGTCAGGAGAACTGCTTGTGACATTTCGGTCCATCCAGATTGACAATTTGAACTGCAAAAATTACAGAGAAATTTTATGTAAACACAAAAATGTGGGGTCCGGACCCGTGCTTTGTGTTCTTTGAAACATCCCGTGTCTAATAAATAAATAAATAATTAAATAAATAAATCCCGAATAGAGTTTTTGTCTAACAACAACTTTTGTGCTTTGAGATTTTTTTCTAAGATTCATAATGTAATCTATGATTGTAGAGCATTACGATCTTTCGGCCCGGACAAGTACAGTCAACAGCACATCATGATATACACACATGAACTCCACTCCGTTGTATTACAGGCGACTTTGCAACTAAAATGGGAAGGATGACGTGCTGTCGACTGTACATACTTTATAGCACATATTATTATGTACTACATAATATATTTAATAAAAGAAAAACTTGTACTTCTAAGCTTCACACGTTAACGAGTAAGATAAGATAAGAATATTCCGTCGAGAAGCGTCACATGTTCTGTCTACGATTTTTTTTGTTTTGTATTTTTGTTTTATTGACTTTCGTGTACAGCGCCACCAAGTTATCTGTTCAGGTGGGCAAAATTGTAACTAACTAATTAATTGTAAATCCGGTTCCCCATTCTTTGTTTTATTTATTCACTTACTAAGATTTATAGATATATTTTTATTAAAATTGAAAGACGGGTTAAAGTATTCTCATTTTTTTAGGTAAATTTCTTAAATGCTACTACTAAATTCTCCACTAGCGCCGCTATCAACTGAACAGATAAGATGGTGGCACTGTACTTTGTTTGTTGTATAATACTTGTCTAAATTGTGTTTCAGTGTCAATTTTAATAAATGTCTTCTTTCTTTCTTCTTTCAAAATGACTATCACTAAATGTTTTAGTGACATCAGTCGTCAAAATTATATTGATAGAATTTGTATTTCTGTAATTTCCAATATGCCTACCTTGCTCCTAACTATGCGCACGCAAAGCGCAATAATAGAACCAAGCCTCAAAAGAACCAAAAACTTATAATGATGAAATTGTTACTGCATGCAGAACCCTATACTGCACGTAGGTAGACTATCAGAGTTTAGACAGTTTTTTTTAAATCAAATAATGTTTCCAAATACAATTCAGGTCCTATTTGTCCTATTTGTGAGTCCCTATACAATACATATTCGAGCTACAACCGGCCATACCGACTACGATCAAGAATAAAATCATGAAATTTTAATGAATAAATAACTCACTCTTTCAAACGAGATGCTTTTTGGGAATACAACTGAAAAAGTGACGTTATTTTTGTTTCCTTCACTGACATCGACCTTGTTCTCGCCACAGTCCACGCGTTTCGGGCCTTTGCATACCTCCATGGAGTTTAATGTAATTGTTACGGAGCCCTGAAGAGGAAAAACCTAATTATTAATTACATTATCGAATTCAAAACAAGGACACATTTTTTTTAATAATTTGATTTCCCGGCAAACGTCGTTTTGGTATACCAATAAGCCTACGGAGTATTTTCAGATATAAAACACAAAAAAATCGGTGAGGTGACTGAATGTGACCTGTAATGTAACTGAGTACGGTACAGGCCTGTAAATTTTACTGTGCCATGGGCTGTACCTGAGTGTAGGTACCTGCGTAAAACCTCAGAATATAGTTCTTACTCTGAGCGTAAAACAAGACGTATGGGAATAAGTAACACAGATTATTCGAACTGTAAGTGTTGCCTCACACGACCCGCTCGCCACAGCCACAAAAGCCGCCACAAGAAGCTAGAAGCGGCTACAGAGTGGCTGAAGCGCGCGACAGCCACTTGTGGCCGGTGGCCGACACTTGCGGTCGGTGGCCGCTACTTTTTTATTTAACCAATGCAATCGCAGGACGGGATTGAATGTTTGATATAAATAGTTATACATCCCTATTTATTTAAATGAACAACAGACTACGTGGCGTTGCCGTCGACTCAAACAGGTTAACTGAGGTAAGGGAGAGAGGGGTGTGGAATCGCGCGAGTGGCGTGTGGCTGCGTTTTGTGTCGGTGTTAGTGGCCGGTGCGGGCCACAAGAAGCGAGCAGCGATGATTGTAGCGTGTAGCGGCCACCGGGGTCAACCATGTGCGGCAAGTCCATATAAAATGTATGAAAACTACAGTGGCGGCGTTTAGTGGTTGTGGCCGGTGGCCCGTGTTATCACAACACAGAAAATAGTAACAAAGTTTTTAACAAGTTCAGCCCTTCTTGGCTAAAGTCTAAAACCTCATAACTCCATATTTAAAAAACAAATTTTTGCATCTCTGGAAGCATCTTATAGCAAAAAACTTAAATTAAAAAAACCGTTTAAATATATTACTAAACACAGACCACGTCTCTCCCCGTTTACTTCTGTTTAAGATGGCAATTTGAAAGCAGGTAATTTTTTCCGCTGTTTCCGGTTGATAGCTATTATGTTTAATTTTCGGCAATAAAAGTGAAAATCAAAGCAAGCCTTCATAGACTTCATACATAGTATTTCCATGGTGAAATTTTTTGTGCCTTCTGTTAAGTTTAGTTCAACGGAGTTAAGAGGGTTGCGACTTTAGCCGAGGCCATGTCCCTGCATTTTAAATCTCTATCTTCGAAAATATTCATTTAAATTGCTAAAACTTAGATTGTAGGAAGTTTTTCAGGACAGCTAGTCTTGTAATAAAATTCGACACTGGAAATAACAAAAAGTAATACAGGTACCTTTACCTGAAGACAGGGCGCTATGGCGCTCATTAGGGGAGGGCTATGTCCAGCAGTGGACTAATATAGCCCGATGATGATGAATTATACACAGGAAGATAGTTAAATAGATTTTAAATCAGTTTTTTAGTTTTTGCCTCTCTGAGATTTGTGCAAATTTAATTTAATTTTAATTTATTTATTTATCGCAATAAGAGCTTACAGTTTCTCAAAGCTTTTATTATTTTTATATGGGAAAAACATCTTACAAACTTATCTGGAGACATTGGTCCACCGTCAGTTTTGGTCAATTTTCCTTCTCCAAAAGTAGCCGGTGTTAAATTGGTTAGAATCAGGAATACGAACTTCCAATCACGACACATTTTCTGGTCTATGAATTAACACAACTAATGTTTTTCACATAGCAGGAAATGTTGAATCGAAATTGTTTCATCATATGTATTGTTAGGTAGCGTAGGGAAAGACAGACTATGGGTAGAACAAGTGATCAGGCGATCATTGCACAATAGTTTGTGATCTTCCCGTCGTTTTTGAGTTGAGAGTTCTGTGTCTTTGTATTATTTCATAATATAATAACAAAACATAATGGTACTTGACAAACACAGACTGGACAAACTTTAAGACTTTAAGTCTTTCATAATGTACCTATTTACTTTTTTTTTAAGTAAAACAATATGGAAAGAGTTTCACTTCGTGCGTTACTGACAAAAGCGTGATATTATGTTGACCATTATCACGCATTACACACAAAACTTAGTATCTTTTTATGTTGGTAGCACAAAACGTTTCATCTCAACACGAAATTCGGTCTCAGCTTTGAAACTTTGTTGCCATGCTGACTGCAAACACATAGCCTCTGATAATACCCTGAAGAAATACAAGGTTTCTTTAAAAGTAAATAATTTTTAAATGTGTTTTTCCTGGTCTTCAATGAAGAATATTCTTATCATATCTAATATTTACATAACTAGCTGAAGTTAATAATACCTACATAAAAATGGCAGTGACAAAACTTTTATATTATTTGAACCAACTTAGAAAGAAAGAAAGTACTTATATTCCACGATTACTTGAACACACGTGATTAAAAATTCTTTTTTTTTTGTTTGAAAGGGTATATAGATGGTTCCATAGTCACCAAGTCAGCATCAGATTAGGGGATTCTAGGGAAGTCGACGGAATTAAAAAAAAAAATTGGCTCAGTAAAAGCGATTTGGATGTTTTTTTTATAATGAGTCGTGCTCGTGCATTCACATCCGGAAAACACAATTTGGCGGAGTCGAGTCGTAGTGATGTTAGCAAAAAACCGTGAAACATTTTTTTTTTAAACCGACTTCAATTAACCACATCACGCTTGCTTGTCTGAGATTCTGACGTGGTGAAATCACAAAAAAATGCGTTTTCGAGGAGAAGTCTTGAAAAAATCGATACGGTTCCTTAAAGAGATATTTTCGATACATTTTTAAAATATTGAAATTATATTATTGGTGCCCTTAGAAAATTGAAGTATGGGCGATATCAAATTAGTTTTAGCCTTGCCAATCATAGAATTATTAAATTAAGAAAGATATCTTACAAATTTATCTGGAGACATTGGTCCATTGTCAATTTTGCTTAATTTTACTTCTCCAAAAATAACCGGAGTTAAGGTTAGAATTAGCAATACGAACTTCCAATAGGGACACATTTTTGATCTATGAGTCAATGAAACAACTAATGTTTTCAGTTAGCAGGAAATGTTGAATCTACCGTCCGGCCGCTGGGAGTTTACGATCCTGACAGGTCATGTTAGAACGGACGACGTAACCTTGAAGTGGCGTTAAATTTTCGATTAAAATATTTTTATATCCTTTTTATCCTACTAGCAAATAATTGTCATTGAAACTATATCATTGTGTAAACTTACAATCAATGTTATATTTTGCACAGTGACTTAAATGTGAAATAAGAAGAAATCAGTATTTAATGTTCGTGCGTAAAATCCTTACTACGCTGTCACAAGGTTATGTCAACCGTATTTTTTTGTAGTGACGTACCAAAAATAACGAAAATAATAACGGTCCCATTAACGATACGAAGTTGATGAACAGGCTTTAGAAAAAGATCATCGCGTTCTCAGAATCTCTCCGTACCACTGCCTTACAAAGCAATTGAGCTGATCTGGGCCCAAATAAAAGTTCGCACAGCTCGCCACAACACTTCACCGCAATTAGGTACAAAAAAGATGATGACCCTTCTAAAATGCCTGCGAAAATGGCACAAGAGATGACTGAGTGAAGGTCGTCTAAAAAACAAAACTACTTAATCGTGAGTCAGTAGCAAAAGCTAGTTAAGAATAACGTAAGGAATGATAACGTTGATTTTCTCCCATCACTAGTCATATGAAACAGACATGTGTCAGGATCGTAAACTCCCAGCGGCCGCACAATTGCTTTATATATTGCTAGGTAGGTATGGAAAGACAGACTATGGGTACATAAAACCAACGATCACTCAATCGCTGCATGAAAGTCATTTTTTGGGACTTCCCACCCATTACATGCATACATAAACTCACGCCTGTATCCCAGAAGGGTAGGCAGAGACCAGGGACTGTCACTTGCCACGATCCTGACTGATCACTTCTGTGGAAATAGAGATTTCCGCCATGTAAAGTATTTTTTAAGAGGGTCGCCTTGCTGGCTGATTTAACAAAAAGTATTTTTGTTGGTTTCACTTTGACCGTTCAGTTTTAAACAGTTGCTTAAAAATTCGCATTTGAAATGTTATTTCTTCTTCTTTACAATAAAAATACTAAAACAGTAGTTTGGTTATTTCTTTTATTTATTTTATTTTACATTTTAGGAAACAAACGGTTCCATAGCAATTATTAGAATATTATTCAATTACAATTATTTCTTGTGGGAAAAACAGTATGTTCAATTGATCGTTTCACAACAGCTCTCCGTTAGTGTAATAAAAATAATAAAAATGGTTTAGAGTAATTATTATTTTTTAAAAGGCTTAGGTAATTGACTGCCTCAAAAATGTAATTTTTTGGACTTGTGTGCTTTAGTCCGCTGACCCTAATTTGAGCCATTTTTTAGTATTTCTTACTCAAAAGGTAAGGGACTCCATTACTAGGACTCCGCTGTCCGTCCGTCTGTCTGAATGTCTGTCTCTAGGCTGTATGTCGTGAATCGTGATAGCATAGACTATGGTGATAGCTAGACAGTTGAAATTTTCACAGATTTATTTCTTTCGCCGCTGTGACAACAAATACTAAAAATGAAACTAATCAAAATAAATCATACTCTCATACACACCACAATACAAACAAAATAAGTAACATTATTATTAGATTTATTATAATCTGTATAATTACTTATTAAATTAAATAAAGAATATGTTGTGTGTTAACTTTTGTTAATTTGTTAACTTTCAAATAAATAGTTGGGACTGTAACTAGATCATCTGTGGGAGGTAAGATCAGCAACACATTTTAAGGCTGCTTTTTATAAAAGTTTACAAAACGCGACTAGACATTGGAGTTGTATTTTGTAGCCGAAACAATTAATTTTATAGTCATTTATTAAATTATAACGACAGAATTTATTTTATTGGCATATGTATTTTTACTATAGATGGGTTTTTTTTCAAAAGCACCTACCTACTATACCCAAAGCATACAATGAACTCCATACTAGCTCAATTGGAGATTTCCCCAAGGCTTATGAAAATAACTAAGAATACTTTAATTGGCACCTTAGATAGGTGGTAAAAACTTTTTGGGTATAAAAACATACCTAAATAGTATCTTAAAAGGTAAATCTTGAGTATTTTATTATTTAGGACCAAAACTGAATGAAATATATCGTTTTCGTTGTGAACTTAACTAGTACTTAAGACTACCAAAACTTTATAATATTTAATTCAATTTTGGTTGGTAGAGTTGACAGCTGATCCACCTTTACGTTTTCGTTATAAAGCCGCCTGCAAAGTTAGCGAATAATGTGAAATTGTCTATTTTAGGCATGACCACAATGATAGATTTCAAATTCCACTCATTCAATCAACTCTGTAATCTTGACAATGACATAAGGTAAAATAATTCCTATTATGACAAAGTGCAGTAAGTAAAACCTGTGCCGTTCTCAAACACTAAAAATACCTACTAACAGAAAATTTCAGAGAAGTGTTTCGTAATAGACAATATTTGGCCCTTATATCTCGTGTCGCTAGAACACTGTGCATGTTTACATGTGTGCGTGAGCGCGCCGCTGCGCGACGGTCACTGTGTGCATGCGCATAAAAACCTACATTTGAAGGCGGCCGGCCGCGGAACGGACCCTTAAGGTTACCATACAACAAACGAGGTTTTTTTCCGTTTTTTGCTCGATATTGGTAGCTTGGTTGCTGACTGCGAGCTTTAAGCCCGTGAATTTTGCTTTCATCCAAGATTTGAATGAAAGTATTATGAATTTTTAAATGCCAATAAAGCCATCTGCACAACTACGATCTAACAATAAAACAATTTGTGGGTATGCAGGTTTTGTCGGCCCGACCATAACTTATTTTCCATAGAAAAGTCTTCATTTTCAATTAACTTCATTGTCATTGATTTGCATTTGACATTATTGAATCCAGAACATTTTGTAATTTTAATACCTATCCATAAATAGATAAGCCTGTGGATTTCACTCGAGATTCTCATCATTATTTTAATGATATGTTAGTAGTAGCGACATAATATTCAATTCAAACTAATTTTATGTTATTGACTTCGCTTCGCTTCGCTTTGCTTTTAGATAACCGACGATTATCTATCTATCTATCTATCTAATCTCTTTAAACGAGCAATTCTTTTATCTATATTTATATATTATCAGAATCTCAGAAACGGCTCCAACGATTTTCATGAAATTTTGTATGCAGGGGGTTTCGGGGGCAATTAATTAATCCAACTAGGTTTCATTTTTATAAAACGTCGTTTTAACCGTATTTTAAGGCAAAAAAATAACTGCTACCCTATAAGAACGTAAATTTCGCATTAATCGGTAAGGTTGTAGTAGCCCAGGTGGGAAATACGATGAAATATGATGATACTTGGGTCGCTGATCTGAAGGGGTTGCTTCAGGTAAAATGCAGGTTTATGTTCACATGTTTATTAGTTCACCTCCGAATATGAAGTGCCGCGCTTAACCGTGAAACAATGTATTTTAGGTAAAACTTATTTTATTGCTAACTAAACACTATGAATATATGTCACACAAACACTACGTAGCGAGCGTATAATACATAGACATCGTTTACATTGATGTCACCATACTTCATCTCCCCCTTAAAGACCCTTCATCACCGGGGATTTAAAAAAAAAATGTGAGGTATGGTAACAGTTCAATTTTATTATTAAAAATTTTAATGTTTTATGAATTTTCTTAAAATAATTATCTTACATATTATATTACATTAGTCTTAAATATTTCATTTCACCAATAACTTAGTATTATTTTTATGTGTAATATATTCTTTATTATTTTTAATTATCTTTACATTTTGTTCCATATCTTCGATAACTTTAAATGGTCCTAAATAAACTTTATCTAACTTATCACCAATTTGATTTCTAATTAAAATTAAATCATCCTTCTTATATTTTATTGGATTTGACCTTTGGTCAAAATTTAATTTTCTAAGCTCCTTGCTTTGTAATAAATTATTTCTAGCCTCCAATTGTGCTCTCTGAAGTCTATATTTGAGTTCCAAAGGATATGAATCTACATTAAACAGAGGATCTATTACATCTGTGTATTGTAAACTACTTGGTAAATTACAGACTTTACCAAAAACTAACTCGAACGGAGTGTACTTTGTCTCAGTATGAACCGCAGTATTGTAAGAAAAACACCAAAATGGTATGTAGCCAACTACTCCAATCTGTGTTGTTGTTATCGCATTGTATTCTCAGATAGGCTCCTAAATGTTTGTGAGTGTTTTCCAGCGCTCCTAAGGTTTCATGATGGTACGCGGTTGATTGTAGCTTCTTAATATTTAATAGACTACAGATCTCTGAAAATACTGATGACAAGAACTCCGTACCTTGGTCGGTTATTATCTCTTTTGGGATTCCATACCTTAAAATAAAATTATTTAGAAATGACCGAGCTGTATCCTTCCTTTCTAAGGCGTATGCTTCTACGTATTTTGTTAAGTCACACTGCAGGGTTAAAACATATTTATTATTAAGATTATCTATACTTAAGGGACCCATTATATCTAAACTAACTTTTTCGAAAACGGTTGATGCCGTTGATATAATTTTCATCGGCTCCTTAGTATTCCTATTGAAATGCTTCTGAATCTGACAACTGGTGCACTTTTTGACAAATTCGGTAATATCGTTAGTCATTCCTGGCCAATAGTAAAACTTTTTTATATTATTCAACATCCTGTTAACCCCCGCGTGGCCACTGGTTGGTAACAGGTGGAAGTCATTCATAATTACAATTTTTGTGTCTCTGTCACTTACTCTCATGACGTCTCTGAGAACAAGTAGGTTTGGAATATCATTCAATTGATTAAATTCCTTTAAAAGATTATTTATCAATTCTTCGTATCGTTTACTTTTAATAATTACGAGCTCGTTTAAGTTTAATCGTTTGCAAAAAATTTGTAAGTCTCTCGCTAACACACTTACGGTAGATAACGATCGAGACATTACGAATATGGCCAATTTTTCAGGCACATAAATGCAATTACCTTCATTACTTCTTACTTGTTTTAGTTTATTTATTTGTCTTTGACTTTTTCTCTTAAAATCTATTACTAGTTCAATGCTGTTTTTTGGACGCTTGACACTTTAGGTTGATCAAGCCTTGGAGTAGAGGGAATCTCAGGTGTCGTAGCGGCGCTATTGCTACGCACAGCTTGCGAGCTTTTGCTCTAGTCATGACCGATACTGCATGCTCGTGCATTTCTTTTAAGTCTGAAGAACTCAACGGGATACGACTTAACGCGTCTGCAGCTGTATTGTGCCGTCCCGGGACATAAGTAATCTCAAAGTCATACTGAGTCTGAATTTGGTTAATCGGCTTGAAGGATCGGTCATGTTAAATAAATAACCCAATGGTTTGTGATCCGTTTTGATAATGAACTTTTTGCCATACAAATAAGGCCTAAAGTGTCGTACTGACCAAACAATAGCGAGTAATTCAAGTGAAATTACAGGGTATCGCGTTTCGGCGGGCTTCAAGTTACGGCTAGCGTATGCGACTACCTTGCCATTACTGTTAGACAGTATGGCGCCTAAACCTACTTTGCTTGCATCTGTTTGTAATGTAAAGGTGTTCTTATCTGAAAAATCTGGATAGTCTAGTACTTTCGGGCTAATGAGTGTCTGTTTAAGCTTTTGGAAAGCACACTCACAGTCATCCGTCCATACAAAGGTTACATCTTTCTTACATAATGCATTTAGAGGGTGGGCTATCTGTGCAAAGTTTAATATAAAACGCCTGTAATAATTCGCGAAAGCTATAAATCGTTTGACTTCGTCAGCATTCTGTGGAGTGGGATAATTTTTCAAGGACTCTACTTTTGATGGATCCGGAAAAATTCCGTCTGAAGTAATTTTGTGACCTAAATAAACAATTTCCTTACGTAAAAATTCACATTTTAGAGGATTTAATTTTAAATTGACCTTACGTAAGCGTTCTAATATATTCATAAGGTTTTTGTTGTGTGTTTCTAGACAGTTTCCTACAACAATGCAGTCATCTAGATAAATTAAACAGGATTTATAGTTCAAACCTGACATAGCAATCGTCATTAGCCGTGAAAAAGCACTTGGGGATGTTTTTAAACCCATAGGACATCTTTTCATCTGATATTGCTTAGGGGCCGTCCATAAATTACGTCATCGATTTTTTCAGATTTTAGACCCCCCCCCCCCCCTATAAACATCCTATCGTCATTTCTTAATGACCCCCCCCCCCCCTTCTCCCAAAATTGACGTCATTACTAGTATGACAAAATAAAACATTGCAGATTTGAGAAAAATGGGGTATTATATGATTAAAACACTTGGTTATAGAATCACCTTTTATGTCACCTGCCAAAGTAAAAATATTACTTTGGCAGTAATCATTGATATAATATAACTACTTATCTTTTACTTTTCTTTGGATAACTCAGTAAAAAACAAAGTCGCTTTCGCTGTCTGTCCCTATGTATGCTTAGATCTTTAAAACTACGCAACGGATTTTGATGCGGTTTTTTTAAATAGATAGATCTTAAAGAAGGTTTATATGTATAATACATGTAAGTACCACGGGCGAAGCCGGGGCGGGCAGCTAGTATTTTACTAGGTGTGCTGGAAGAAATTTTTGTACGTGAAAAATAAACTATAAATAAATAAATAAGAATGACGTCAATTTCGAAACACCCCCCCCCCCCATCTATCATTTACCGTCATCCGCAGACCAACCCCCCCCCCCTAATTTAGAATGACGTAATATATGGACGGCCCCTTATCCGTTGTGAATGCTGTATACTTCCTAGATTGCTCTTCAAGAGACAATTGGTAATAACCTTGACTGAGGTCTAACTTAGAGAAATAGATGTTATTGGATAATGAGTCTAAAATCTCTGTAATGTTAGGCAAAGGGAACTTATCGTCTTGATTTTTTTTTGTTAAGATGACGATAATCCACAACAAGTCTCCATTTTTTCTCTCCTGACCTATCGGACTTCTTTGGTACTAAAAGTACTGGACTGGACCATTCCGAAGTGGTCTCTTCTATAATGTCATTCTTGAGCATTTCATCAAACTGCCTTTGCACTTCTGTCTTCAAGGCATTTGGCAGTCTATAAGGCTTCATACACTGGGGACGTATTGTCTCTTAATTTTATTGCATGATCAATAATATTTGTAGTTGAGAGCGTATCTCCTGGCAAATGAAAAACGTCGGCGTACTTAGCACATACGCTTTCAATGCTCCTTTGTTCCTCTTTATTCAAGTAGGAACGCAAATCCAGTAAAGTCAACAGACTCCTGACTCTATCAGTTGTGACACTATCTAGGTACGTCAAATTTGCAGATCTCAAAGTATTTAAGGCTAAATATTTCTAAGTCCTTAATTCTAATTTTAATCCAATTATCTGTAGTATTTAAAAGTCTAACTGGAATATAACCATTTTGTGGTGTGGAAATACCAACCGCTGTGTACACACCCTTTTGAATTTCTTGAGCTAATACGACGCAATCACTATCCGATGTCGTCGGGATGTGTTCTATTACTTCGCATCTTGGCGGAATGGTAAACAAATTTCCGTTTACTTGTACAACAATAGATTGGTTTTGGTTCTCTAAACTCCAAGTACCATCTTTGTAATTCAAAATCGCGTTGTATCGCATAAAAAAGTCTTGACCGAGTATCCCTTCTGCGGTGCAAGATAAGTTCTTGAAAATGTAGAACTTTTGTTTAAAAACTACGTCATTAACTAAAATATCTAAATAAATGTACCCAACGGACTGTAAATTACCACTGACTCCCTTTAATTACTATCTTATCTTCCTGAATTAGGCATAATAAATCATGCGAAAGCCATTCGTACTTTAACATACATAAACTAGCTCCAGTATCAACTAGTAGGTTTAATTTTTCATCATTTCTTAGTTTGCATGGGATGACGCAAAAATTATTAAAACTGGAAATCGAATGAATGCGCTGTTTATGCAGCATGGGCACGAAAAAATTCTATCCGGTCATAACTATTTCGCAAACCATTTTGACCGCTGTCCGACTGTTGCACATCGTGCTGAACAAGCTGAAAACGTGAGTGGCCGCCGCGTGACGGCGGGCGCTGACCCCAGGTTTTACCTGTGTACCTACTTGTATGACCTCGATGGCCTGAATTCACGTATGTACTTTTTTGACCTGTGTAATTTTGTGAATTTCTTTGGGCATAATTTCTATTACCGCGACCACGAGAACCTCGATTATGATGATTGAACGGGGTGGGTCGGGTGGGTCTAAAATGCATTGTCTGATTTGAATTTTGGTTAGACATGCATTGTTCGTCTACAGCAGCCCTAATAGCTTCTGGTAGTGACTCAAACTGGCGCGAGGCGATAATCGTACTAAGCCGCTGGTCAGACAGACCATCTGCAAAACGCTTAATTGCCGTTTTCTCATTGAGAGGACGAAGTACCTCAAATTTAGAAGAATCGCCATCTGCTTGTGCAATCGTCAAGTTAACAAATAACCCTTCTAATTCGGAACCGAAGGTCTCGATAGACCTACGTCCTTGTGACGCCTGAAATAGCTGTTTTTGCAGAGCTACAGGGGATTTTTTGGGCAACAAAAATTTGCGTATATCATTTACTAAGCTTTGAACTGAGCCATAGTCATCTTTCAGTCGCAGCCTTGCACTGGATGAAAGGCGAGTTTTCAAGACAAACTCGACAAGTAGGCTTTGACTTGTGCTATTAATTAGGGTACTATAAAGCAAAATTCTATCGATAAGCTGATTAGTAACTTGCTCCTGGCCGTTCATCACGGGCAACAGGGAAATAGCTGTCTTTATATCGAACGAGTCTGCCATTGTTGTAACACTACGCGCTAATCAGATTCAGTTTGGGTAATTTTTTTGGTAAAGTTCTGTGCCTAAGCGTATTACTACAATTTCTGCGTTTAACTGAGACAAAATACCTTCAAAACTAGAATATTCACTTTACGATATAGGTAATTGCTTTAACTGTTCGGACATTATCTTACTTGAAATATACAATGCATGGTAAAAAAAAAACTGGCTAGGTAAACTGAAGACAATACCTACCTATAAAATCAATGTCAGATAAAACTTACAAATTCGGACGCAGTAGGTATGAACTACGAACGTTATGTAGGTCGGCGAATTCTGCTGACGACGACGCGGGGCAGTGACGAGGCGCGGTGGCTCGTAGAGTCGACATCACGTTGACTGGGTTTGACCGGTGTGGCGATGCTCCGGAATGCTGATTGGGCCGGGATATCCCTGGACTCCCTGCTACTTGGGCCGGGCTATACCCTGGACACCATCCTTGCTCCCATACGCTTCTTTCTTCTCGTAGGGTATCAGGCTTCATTTTTCTTTCAAAAATCTTCAAAAATGGTGGTTAGCAGCCGGTTCTTCTTTCTTGTTATAGTTCTGTTTTTGGCATTTTTTCTGATATTTTCGTGCTTGATCTTCGGCCTTTCAGTCTTCTTCTTGGTAGTAGACTCGCAGGAAAGACGTGACAGGGTCGCCATGAAATATGATGATACTTGGGTCGCTGATCTGAAGGGGTTGCTTGAGGTAAAATGCAGGTTTATGTTCACATGTTTATTAGTTCACCTCCGAATATGAAGTGCCGCGCTTAGCCGTGAAACAATGTATTTTAGGTAAAACTTATTGCTAACTAAACACTATGAATATATGTCACACAAACACTACGTAGCGAGCGTATAATACATAGACATCGTTTACATTGATGTCACCATACTTCAACGACGATACTGTAAACAGAAGACCCTGGTTCAAGACTTGAGCATTAAGTTTCTCTTTTTTATTTTTTTATTTTATGTGAAAAACTATTATTAGGAGCCCTATTATCAACGCACCTAATTAGTATTCAAATATATTTTCTAAAAGAAATACAAAAAAAATCGGGGCAATGCTCATTAGAGATTAAACTCTGTTATTTAGAACAATATTTATTTTATTTGTTATTTTTTAAGGCGCTGTTGGATGGATAATGTTAGAAATCATACATTTTAATCGTGTGATAATCATACATGCAAATAATTCTGACCTTTTTTCAAAGCAAAACAATAATTTTCCTGAAGCTGTGTCATTGCTAGGGCGTGCGAAGCTCGAATTTATCTCGGAAACAGCTCCAACGATTTTCATGAAATTTAGTACACAGGGGGTTTCAGGGGCAATTAATCGATCTAACTACAATTCTTAGAAGACGTTGTTTTATCAGTGCTTTTAGGCAATAAAAACTGATCATTGGAAAATACGAAGGTTGGTTTTCGCGGAAAGGAGAATGATCAATTTACTATAGGAGTTCGTCTATGTTTGCGTCTTCTTGCGCATTGATGAAACCAACGGTAAACTATAAGAAATTAGCTCTGGATTATGCAGGAAAAATATTATGAAAATATTAGATGGGAGTTTCGAGAAATCTTAATTTTGAGCCCATGTTTTGAGGTTATGACAACTTTGGTGGTTTGGTGTTATTTTAGATTGGCATTGACACCTTTTAGTTTTAATTATAAACATAGGTCATTATTGCTCTCTCTTTCACAATAACAAGCTCAGTTCGTTCCTCCCTTATTCTGAGGTTCGTTTCTACGGAAGAAATTTGTGCTTTATGCCACAGATTATTTATGCTTTGAGCCAAATATGCAGGCGTTTACATACTGCGACTTTTTGCAGATAGCGTGTGTGTGTAACGATGGACGATTTGCGAGTGTATTCATACACTAGCAAATCATCTAAATCGCGACTATATCGCTGCAAAAAGTCGCAATGTTTAAGGAGCCTAATGGGGGACAAAGAGATAATTTCTGATAAGCATAAACAGTCTTAGGTCCTGCGCACAATTGAGACAAGACTATCCTAAGCCCACAATGGCGGTTTATTTTAGTTATTTATTCCACATATTGTTCAAACATCATCATCATCATCATCATTTCAGCCATTGGACGTCCACTGCTGGACATTAGAATCTCCCAACGATTTCCAAAAGGGCAGGTTGGATTGTTCATACACCATGGTCATTTTAACAATAAACTACATTAATTAAACAACATCGAATCCACTGGGATCAATTTGCAAAAATAAAACCGTACACAATAAAACCGCTCTTTTGAATTCCCGTCAAAAACTCCCCGTTTGCAGTTTGCACTTTCGCAATGTAGTAATTGGACGTCCACTGCTGGACATTAGAATCTCCCAACGATTTCCAAAAGGGCAGGTTGGATTGTTCATACACCATGGTCATTTTAACAATAAACTACATTAATTAAACAACATCGAATCCACTGGGATCAATTTGCAAAAATAAAACCGTACACAATAAAACCGCTCTTTTGAATTCCCGTCAAAAACTCCCCGTTTGCAGTTTGCACTTTCGCAATGTCCTTTTGCGATTTTTGCAATAATTTAATCTAATCTGTGTTTGTAATCTGTTTTGACTGACTGAAGTGGGTCACTATATTGAACGGACCTAGAATGTACGGCATGAGAATGTACAGCCCGGGAATTCGTGCCCAAATGACACCAATTATCGGGATGTGCATTCCTGCCTATACATTCCCGTCCGTGCATTCCCGGTCCGTACCGGGAATGCACGAACGTGGAACGTACAGGCCTGCAAGACCTGTGCCCTACAGTGGGACGTAATGTAGGCGTTACTTTATACTAGGTACTTACCTGTTGCTGCTCCCTATTTTAAAATAGTTGTATCGCTCGTAGTTCCGGCTGCCTGAGTGATCTTAAGCGATCACGAAGGTTAAGCAACATAGGGCGCGTTCAGTGTATGGATGGGTGACCATCTATAACTAACGCTAGTGGCATTTTGCCGAGCGGTTCCGTGCTTCGCAAGGGAAGTTAAGCAGTTGGTGCCGGCTGCCGTCAATAGATGGAAGTCTTGAAGCCAAGTCAGAGGCCTTAGGGCGCGGGCGGCTTGAAAACTTCTGACAGTAAGACCAGCCACTAGTCTTACAAGGCTCCACCTATCCGTGCCCTAAGGAGTATGTCCTATAGGTATAGGACCGAGGGGCACGCACGGGGCTTTTCACTGAGGAAGGTTCCTCCGGGAAAAGCCCCGTGCCCCTCGGTGGGTATATAATGGGTTGATGTATCGCCTCTCTACATCTAAACAATGATCATTTGGATTGACTTGTCTAGTGTAAGATCCAGCCAGATCAAGACGTCAATCTATTGCGACTCACAGCCTCGATAATGTCACGCACTAGATTGAGCGTGCAATGGTTGCGAAGTGAATGAAATACGCTTCATGGAAACGAGGCACCACTCTGTTGTGTTTATGGCTGTAGTACACGGATTCTCACCCTTACTGATTTTGTACAGCCTGATAACGCATGACCCGAGAACGTACGGACGGGAATCCATGTACATGTACACGGATTCAATGGCTGTACATTACCGGGGCGTACGTTCTCAGGATGTGCATTCGCTGTACGTGCATTATCGTCTCCCACCGAAGTTATACAATCAATACAGATACTTTTAAATTATTACTTTTAAGCCCCTGATTCTTTTATTTTATCAAATAGACCTATGAAATTATTTTTCAAAAGAAACATTTTGAGGTATAAATGCTTAAAGCGCAACGCAAAAGCAACATAGACTGTTTTTGGTCATTCTCCTTTACAAGGTTGTCAGCGCAACAACAGCGCCCCCAAGTTATATGTTCAGGTGTCAAAATTGTAACTAACTAATTAATTATAAATCCTGTTCCCCATTTTTATTTCATTTATTCACTTATTGTTTCGTACTATAATACGTGTAGAAAATAATCATTTAATTCACACAACACATTCTGGAAAGATTCGCGTATTTTAAGCAATTAAAGTTTTTGTCCTGGTGACGATCCGTGATCCAAACTGAATACTCGTTGGTGCCTTCCGGGCGATCGTCGCGCGACGTGACACATTATGTATTCCTGTGTTGAACTGGAGAGGAGTTGCGCTCTAGCTTCGTGTTCCCGTGTTTCTTACAATATTTCATTATTTGAAGACTGTGGTTGTGCCAGCGTGCTTAGTTTCGCCCTATGGACGTTTGAGAGCAATTTGTGGAGCCTGGAAAGCTGTGAAAACGCCAGCCTACAAATACGCAGAGCCGCGAGCCTGACCGTGCAAGAGTTGAAGATTTATAGATATATTTTCATTAAAATTGAAAGACCGCTTAAAATATTCCTCATTTTTCTAGGTAAATTTCTTAAATTTTACTACTAAGTTCTCCACCAGCGCCGCTATCAACTGAACCAATAAGATGGTGGCACTGTACTATCTACTTCTTGACACCAAGCGCCATCTATTGGATATTTACATTACCGCAACATGTATCGCCATCTATTAACGAAAATATGAACTAAAAATAGCCCTACCTATGTCGCTGACAAGTCGCTGAGAATCTACGTTTTTTTATAGAAGATACACTACTTGCTTATCTTACCTATTCGAATCTAACGTAGCTTGAAATAAACCGTTTTGGAATAACGACAAAATCAATTATTGAAGGAGCCCTGAAACCCCCTGATACTATACAAGGTTGTATTGCCTCAAGTGAGAAATCGGGCGGTTCCGGAAGCATAATTTGCCGCCGGCTCACCGCGCAACCCGCCGGCACACCCCGCCAGCCAGCCGGCGGCTCAGCTCGTGTGGCATTGCCGGCGGCTTAATTATCCGCCATAGCCGGCGTCATAGCCGCCGGCCGTGCCGATGGCATAGTGTGTAGAAGCCATAAAAAACTTTGACAAGGCAAAATGAGGACGAGGAACTCCACCGAGGCGAGGCCAAAGGCCGAGCTCCATCCAGTACCAGGTCGAAGGCTAAGACGTTGCGAGCTCCAGCGTAAAAGTAACAACGAAAAATCCAGATGGGACAAACTTGTGAGGCCGAAGGCCGTGCCTTGCGAAGCGAGCATGAAAAACTTGGACAAGGCAAAACAAGGACGAAGAACTCCACCGAGGCGAGGCCAAAGGCCGAGCTCCATCCAGTACCAAGTCAAAGGCTAAGACGTTGCGAGCTCCAGCGTAAAATAAACAATGCAAAATCCAGATGGGACAACTTGCGAGGCCGAAGGCCGAGCCTTGCGAAGCGAGCATGAAAAACTTGGACAAGGCAAAACGAGGACGAAGAACTCCACCGAGGCGAGGCCAAAGGCCGAGCTCCATCCAGTACCAAGTCAAAGGCTAAGACGTTGCGAGCTCCAGCGTAAAATAAACAATGCAAAATCCAGATGGGACAACTTGCGAGGCCGAAGGCCGAGCCTTGCGAAGCGAGCATGAAAAATTTGACAAGACAAAACGAGGAGGAAGAACTCCACAGAGGCGAGGCCAAAGGCCGAGCTCCATCCAGTACCAGATCAAAGGCTAAGACGTTGTGAGCTGCAGCGTAAAATAAACAATGCAAAATCCAGATGGGACAAACTTGCGATGCCGAAGGCCGCACGCACGAGAAACGAGCACGAAAAACTTTGACAAGGAAAAACGAGGATGAGGAACTCCACTGAGGCGAAGCCACAGGCCGAGCTCCATCCAGTACCAGGTCAAAGTCTAAGACGTTGCGAGTTTCAGGGTAAAAGAAACAATGCAAAATCCAGATGGGACAAACTTGCGAGGCCGAAGGCCGAGCCTCGCGAAGCGAGCATGAAAAACTTTGACAAGGCAAAACGAGGACGAAGAACGTCAGCGAGGCGAGGCCAAAGGCCGAGCTCCATCCAGTACCAGGTCGAAGGCTAAGATGTTGCGAGTTCCAGCGTAAAAGAAACAATGCAAAAGCCAGATGGGACAAACTTGCGAGGCCGAAGGCCGCACGCACGAGAAACGAGCACGAAAAACTTTGACAAGGAAAAACGAGGACGAGGAACTTCACTGAGGCGAGGCCACAGGCCGAGCTCCATCCAGTACCAGGTCAAAGTCTAAGACGTTGCGAGTTTCAGCGTAAAAGAAACAATGCAAAATCCAGATGGGACAAACTTGTGAGGCCGAAGGCCGAGCCTCGCGAAGCGAGCACGAGAAACTTTAACAAGGCAAAACGAGGATGAGAAACTCCACCGAGGCGAAGCCAAAGGCCGAGCTCCATCCAGTACCAGGTTGATGGCTAAGAAGTTGCGAGTTTCAGCGTAAAAGAAACAATGCAAAATCCAGATGGGACAAACTTGCGAGGCCGAAGGCCGAGCCTCGCGAAGCGAGCATGAAAAACTTTGACAAGGCAAAACGAGGACGAAGAATGTCAGCGAGGCGAGGCCAAAGGCCGAGCTCCATCCAGTACCAGGTCGAAGGCTAAGATGTTGCGAGTTCCAGCGTAAAAGAAACAATGCAAAATCCAGATGGGACAAACTTGCGAGGCCGAAGGCCGCACGCACGAGAAACGAGCACGAAAAACTTTGATAAGGAAAAACGAGGATGAGAAACTCCACTGAGGCGAGGCCAAAGGCCGAGCTCCATCCAGTACCAGGTCGAAGGCTAAGACGTTGCGAGCTCCAGCGTAAAAAGTAACAATGCAAAATCCAGATGGGACAAACTTGTGAGGCCGAAGGCCGAGCCATAAAAAACTTTGACAAGGCAAAACGAGGATGAGAAACTCCACCGAGGCGAAGCCAAAGGCCGAGCTCCATCCAGTACCAGGTTGATGGCTAAGAAGTTGCGAGTTTCAGCGTAAAAGAAACAATGCAAAATCCAGATGGGACAAACTTGCGAGGCCGAAGGCCAAGCCTCGCGAAGTGAGCATGAAAAACTTTGACAAGGCAAAACGAGGACGAAGAACGTCAGCGAGGCGAGGCCAAAGGCCGAGCTCCATCCAGTACCAGGTCGAAGGCTAAGATGTTGCGAGTTCCAGCGTAAAAGAAACAATGCAAAATCCAGATAGCACAAACTTACGGGTCCAAAGGCCGAGCTCCGCAAAGTGGGCACTGTGGACCCATGCTGTTTCCATGCATCAAATCTCAATCAAAAGTATCTAGCAAGGCCCTAGGCCGACAGCCACGGAGAGTGAAACTCAGAGCGGCTGAAGGTTGGCGCGTGTAAAGCCGGGTCCGCTGCGCCATGTTACGCGTGTTACAAAAAATGTAACACGTTATTAAAACAAAAATGGGGAGTGGTATTAACACTTTACGTGTTACGTAACACGTAACGTAACGTTATGTCTCACGTAACGTGTTATACCACGGCCCATTTTTATTATATTTACGTATTACGTTTTTTGTAACTCGCGTAACATGGCGCAGCGGACCCGGCTTAAGCGTGCAGGGGCTTGCCCCTTAGTCCGAGTGTAATTTCCAAAAAACACAATTTAACAAAAAAATACCGAGCAAAGCTCGGTCATCCAGGTACTTATAGATAACTGACAAGAACTTGATCACACAAGGCCTTTGACCATGCGAATGGTGGCGCGGTAGCCGGGTCGCCTATCTCCCTCTAATATGGTTGAGACTAGCGATGGCTGACCCCTGCGTTATGATCGTGAACGGGTGCCGTCCATGTGTCTGGCCGCAGCATTGGTGTTTTATTACCTTTTAAGAATATTAAATAATGTTTGACTTTGGAAGTATTGATTGCACTTATGGGTATTGAGGTTCTTGGTAGAGGGATATTCATACTGTATTAAATTTAAGGTATTTTGAGAAAAGATGGTCAGAGTGGGGTTTTTTTTTCACTCCCTTTTGCTCCACTACAGTCGGCCTTGGGGCAGGGCAGCGGCTAACATTAACTCACAAACGCAGTCCGTTGGCAAAGCCGCGTTATTTAATTTGTGTAAAATATTAGGGCCTCGATTCTGTTAGTGCATTGTAGTACGATGACAGATACACGGTCGGGTCACGTGACGTGTTTTTCCATGCCTTTGGCGCCTAGAAGATTTGATATGTGTGCCCTCGTAGACTTGAAGCGGCATTGAAACTAAATCTCCACGTTCATGCAGACGTCATTGAACTACAATACATTAACAGAATCTAGGTCCTGGTCTTACTATTGTTCTTTGCTTCTACATATCATTGTCTTGTATCAATTTAATTTTTGAATAAAACTTTTTCTGTCCCGTCCCGTCCCGCCCCGTCTTTGGTAACTTATTGCTCACAGCAGAGTAGGGTTGATGAGGATTCCTCTTCCTCTTCCTCAAAATGAGGAATTTCCTTATATTTTTGAGGTTCCTCATCCTCTTCCTCTTCCTCAAAATTGATTTTAAAAAATCCTCTTGCTCTTCCTCATGAGGAATTTAAGAGGAAGTATAGTTATAAGTTTTGTTGAAACGAAATGTGTTTGAGAGAGAGAAGTCTCGCCGTATTAAAAAGTTAAAGGAAGACAGAGATGGAAACATCTAGGTTCAATACTAGCGTAATCCATGTAATGTTATTTTGTTCTTCGTCTTTAGCATCCTCTTCCTCGTCCTCTTCCTCTTAGTCTGCTAGATTCCTCACCTCATCCTCATCCTCTTCCTCAAAATCGACCTTAAAAAAATCCTCTTCCTCATCCTCGTCCTTATAACAAGTTCTTCAACAACCCTACAGCAGAGCATAAATTTGCCAAGTATTTAGTACTATACCATTTGGTGTTGATCGTTCTAGTTCCGAAAAGGAATTAAAATCAAATTGATAGTCAAATTGACAGATCTCGGGATCAAAACTGTCGCAGTATTCAGACCCAAGAATAATAAGAAAGAGTGCAGTACATGTTAAGTAATCTTTAATTTGATAAGTTTTCCACACAGGTACAGTCGACAGCACATCATGGTATACACCCATGCACTCTACTCCGTTGCGTTACGGGCGACTTTGCAACTAAAATATGAAGATTGACGTGCTGTCGACTGTACAAAATCACAATGCGGTCACTCCGCTCAATCCCCCCCCCCCTCATCGGCACGATCGCTTAGCGGGAAAAAATCGTCGTCTCAATGGTTAATTCCAACTAACCTCACTTTCTTTACTGTTTCGAACCCACAAAGTGCCATGCGAAGCACGGAACCGATCAGAGAAATGCCACTAGCGTTAGTCATAGAACGGTCACCCATCCATGCACTGAGCGCGCTATGTTGCTTAACCTTCCTAACTTTCACAGGACAGCACTACGATGAGAAGTTACTTAGCAGAGTTCTCAATCCAGAAGCTGGCCATAGGGCCGATTGAGAATTTCACGTAAGTAAATACTTAAGTACTTAAGTAACGTTCTGTCACGCTCTTTTCTGAGAAATTTGACGAGACAGCACTAGAGTTAAGTAGTTACTTAGCGAAATTCTCAGTTCCGAGTGCGTATACTGAGTTTTTTCATTCACTTTCGATAGCGAGAGCGTTTGCGATTTGCATAGGAGTGACAAAGAGACAACTATGTGGCGCGCTTTGTCACTCCTATACAAATTGCAAACGCTCTCGCTATCGAAAGTGAAGGAAAAAACTTAGTATAAGCACTCAGAAATCGGCCGATAGGTCTGCCGGGCGGGCAAGTGAATAAATAAAATTAAAATTAAGCTGTTTCTTCCTTAGATACCACTATCCACTATCCTTGCTACCACTATCTTTCCCGTTGCGCTTTTCGCTCAATGTAAATGAGGTTCTTGTACATATTATGTTGCAGTTCTTGTCCACGTGAAGCGTCTGGACCCGGTAGTTTCCATAGTGGTATTGAAAGCCGAAAAAGTCGTAGAACATAGTCCTCAAATCCAAAGATACTGCGTAGACACCCTGAAAAAAAGAGGCACTTAGAACATGGGTGAAGACAGACAAATACAGAATTAAGGAGAAGTAAGTTGGGAGAAGTATACATACATACATAAAATCGCTTGTAGCCTTGTCTGCCTGAGTGATCTTAAACGATCACTAAGGTTAAGCAACATACGGCGCGTTCAGTCCATGGATGGGTCACCATCTATGACTAACGCTAGTGGCATTTTTCCGAGCGGTTCCGTGCTTCGCAAGGCACGTTAAGCAGTTGGTGCCGGCTGCCGTCAATATATGACAGTCGTTAAGCCAAGTCAGAGGCCTTAGGGCGGCTTGAAAACTTCCGACAGTAAGACCAGCCACTAGTCTTACAAGCCTCCACCAATCCGGACTTAGCCCCCGTGGTGGAGTATGGCCTATAAATTCCTCAGGGAAGAGACCCGTGCCCCTCGGTGGGGACATGATGGGTTCATGATGATACATAAACTCACGCCTGTATCCCAGAGGAGTAGGCAGGCACTAGGGAATGCCTACTTTTCTACACTAATACTAATATTATAAAGAGCGGGGTCTTGGGCGGAAGTAAGTGATTGAGTGTGTGTTTGTTTGACGGTTCGGTTTCTAGAAGAGCAATTAAATGTTAATCTCACGTCGAGCTAATAGGCTAGTTGCCCTAAAAAATGTAATTAGTCCGTCTTTTAGATTATTCAAAAATAAGGGAGACGTATTTTTTTATTTGTAAATTATACAAAAAATGAGAAAAATATAGCCCATTAAAGTAACGTGTAACTTCACGCCGTGCTGCATTTTTTTGCACGGAGTGACGTCATCCATAACTTTAATGGGCTATATCTTTGTTATTTTTTGTTTAATCGAAAAATGAAAAAATACTTGTCCAATATTTGTTTATAATCTAAAATACGGACTAAATAGAATTTAATTATTTTGACCCTGGAAACTACCCTATTTTAGCCAATCACGTGCCGGTATTTTGAATTAATCTTAGATTAATCTCTTGTTACATTTGAACACTCTTTCAGAAACTGAGCCAAGTGAGTAAGTAAATAAATAAAAGAGGAAAGTTTGTACGTTTGTTAACTTGTGTGCAATCTCCCGACGTATTTATCCGATTAAAAAAAAATCTTTCAGAAATATTTAGAATTGACCTTCTGAGTGAACATAATCATTATACTAATCCGTTGATTTATAGTCGCAGACATTGCTAGTTGGATTTAGGCGAGTGGGTCTAGTTGGTTAGTCGATGACTTGTGGGTTTACCATGTCAAAGGTAGTGGGATTCCCACTGTATTAAACAAAATCTAATCTAACCTTAGTGTTATCGAATTTGGTCGTGGTATTAGGGTGAATATACGGTATTTGATTTTTTTGTGTCCCAGAAGGAAATGTAATCTGTTCCATTCAATATTGATAATTTCTCTATTTTACACAATTTTTAAATGTTTAATGATGAGGGCCAGAATTTTTTTCCATTTTTTTGAATTTCATAAGCACGAGAGGAAAATGTGTTACCGGAGGACTGACACTATTGGCAGAGTAGTCACAAATTAAAGCAGGGAAGTGACAGGCCATTGATTATTGCTAAGAAAGGGGACACGTATTAAATAAAACATTAAATATGCCAGAGGAGTGACGCCAGAGGAGTGACAAAATCGCACAAAACCTACAAAAACATATCACTCGCTTTTCTGATCATCGTTTAACGTAATACAAGACATCTACACACAATAAACATTGCATTGTGCAAATATAAAATTTCGTAACTATAAAATACAAAAACATAGACTTGCCAGAGGAAAAACTCCAACGACTGGCAGAAACACGCTTTCCTACAGTGAATCGCAAATTGACGCTATATTATATGAATTTTGCTCAACGTCATTAGCTTGTTTCTAACACTATTGTATATGCGTAGTTCATGGACAAAAACATACCTTTGCGGTTTTAAGTCAAAGGAGAATGACCAAAAACAGTCTATGTTGCTTTTGCGTTGCGCTTTAAGCATTTATACCTCAAAATGTTTCTTTTGAAAAATGATTTCATAGTTCTATTTGATAAAATAAAAGAATCAGGGGTTTAAAAGCAATAATTAAAAAGTATCTGTATTGATTGTATAACTTCAGTGGGAGACGATAATGCACGTACCGCGAATGCACATCCTGAGAACGTACGCCCCGGTAATGAACAGCCATTGAATCCGTGTACATGTACATGGATTCCCGTCCGTACGTTCTCGGGTTGTGCGTTATCAGCGTTTCTAAACGAATCCCAAAAGAAATACCTCACACACTCCAGTAAAACGCTCAAAACCTATGATGTGAACAACGTAGTTGATTGTATTCTCTGTGATGTGAACGAGGCACCGAATGGTCACCGATTCCAGGGCTGTACGTTCCCGTCCGTGCATTCCCGGTACGGACGAGCAGGAATGCACATCCCGATAATGGGCGTTTTTCCTTTCTTTTTTTTCTTAGTTCCTCGAGATACACTAGATGGCGTCATTCGTTTCTTCATACGAATTTGTGATTCGTAGCAATCAATGTCAAAGTCAGTCCACAGATAGATCACTAAACAAGAGAAGGAACCAGGGT
This sequence comes from Yponomeuta plumbellus, assembly GCA_947310845.1. NCBI lineage: Eukaryota > Metazoa > Arthropoda > Insecta > Lepidoptera > Yponomeutidae > Yponomeuta > Yponomeuta plumbellus. The sequence continues at coordinate 5,511,575 of OX371203.1, forward strand.
TGCTATTCGGACGAGGTTTCTCGTAATAAAAATAAAAATTCAAAACCACAATCCATAGCAAAGACTCCAAAGTATCCAAAAGCGCACCTATCACCAAACGACAACAGTATTTTTTCTTCTAGGTAACCAACCATCACAAATTCCACAGAACCATAGTATTATTTTTTGCTTTGACGTTTATTATTACAATACGGCAGCGCCACCTAGGGATCCTTTTAGAACTAAATTTGACATTTGACAACGCTCATTGGTGTCATTGTCATTTGGGCACGAATTCTCGGGCTGTACAATCTCATGCCGTACATTCTCGGTCCGTGCAGTATATAGTAACCCACTTCAGTCAGTCAATACAGATTACAAACACAGATTAGATTAAATTATTGCAAAAATCGCAAAAGGTGTACTACATTGCGAAAGTGCAAACTGCAAACGGGGTTTTTAACAGGAATTCAAACGAGCGGTTTTATTACGGTTTTATTTTTGCAAATTGATCCTAGTGGATTTGATATTGTTTTAATTAATGTAGTTTATTGTTAAAATGACCATGTGTATGAACAATCCAACCGGCCCTTTTGGAAATCGTTGGGAGATTCTAATGTCCAGCAGTGGACGTCCAATGGTTGAAATGATGATGATGATGATGATGTATGAACAAAATGTGGAATAAATAACTAAAATAAACCACCATTGTGGGCTTAGGATAGTCTTGTCTCAATTGTGCGCAGGACCTAAGACTGTTTATGCTTATCCGAAATTATCTCTTTGTACCCCATTAGGCTCCTTAAACAATGCGACTTTTTGCAGCGGTATAGTCGCGATTTAGACGATTTGCTAGCGCATGAATACACTCGCAAATCGTCCATCGTTACACACACACGCTATCTGCAAAAAGTCGCAATATGTAAACGCCTGTATATTTGGCTAAAAGCATAAATAATCTGTGGCATAAAGCACAAACTTCTTCCGTAGGAACGAACCTCAGAATAAAGGAGGAACGAACTGATCTTGTTATTGTGAAAGAGAATAATAATGACATATGTTTATAATTAAAACTAAAAGGTGTCAATGCCAATCCAAAATAACACCAAACCACCAAAGTTGTCATAACCTCAAAACATGGGCACAAAATTAAGATTTCTCGAAACTCCCATCTAATACTTTCATAATATTTTTCCTGCATTATCCAGAGCTAATTTCTTATAGTTTACCGTTGGTTTCATCAATGCGCAAGAAGACGCAAAAATAGACGAACTATTATAGGAAATTGATCATTCTCCTTTTACTTCTTTGAGTTTCGATAGATGAAGTGACATTATTGTAACGTGACATGAAAGTAAGTTATTTTTTTTATATTAATAAAAAAAAATACTGTATATTTTGATGAAATATGTTTCGATGTTTATAAAAGCAATGATCATATTTAAAAAAACATAATGGCATACGTATTTAAAAATATCTCGCCATTGCTCAATAAGCGGCGTATTGCACAGACGTATAGCGTTCGGGATGTGGGCTATTACATACTCGAGCTTTTTCTTTACCTTTTACGAACTCGTGCGTTCTCTTTAAAAAAAATATTCTATTAAAAAAAGTCTATTAAAAAGAAAAAACCAGCCTCGAAGTTTTTACTAAAAAAAAATCATAGAAGTTTTTATGATTCATGCAAATATTTCTAAAAAGAAGCTACTAATTTGTTTCAATATCAGATTTAATGATTTGATTCAATGAGTTAGGTTAGGTTTCATTTCATATCATTATAATCTAGAAATGGGGAGGACAGAGGAGTATAAATTTACAACTATTTTTAACGATTAATGTCTTAAATTAAACAATTATCGTGAATAGACTATGTGGGACAAATAAAAGACCATATTCTTTAATGCTTAAGCATACGAACGCAATAATATAATAAGTTTAACATAATATTTGTCCATGGACCATAGAAATTCAAATAGCGCATATTGACCCATTAACCTTCAGCATAGCAGATAATCTTTGTCACATTTTTCGGAGCGCGTTGCTGGCAGGCCTTTTTTTTTTTTTTTTTGTTAACGGGGTGAAATGCTTTGTGCACCATAACCGCCACCCTTGGGGGAGGGCGACGGCCGTGTGTCGGACTCTCCTCTCCTAATAATAGGAGAGGCATACCTCCTAAAACACCCCGGGGGCCGTCCTGTCGCTCGTGCAATGGGGCGCCGCCGGATCTCGCTTGTGGTGGACCACGTTGCGAATGCTACAGCGGCGCCCCGGCGACGTCGACCCGACTCGCAAGGAGTCGGGTCCACCCTCACTGGAGAAGGGGCATGGGCCCCCCACCCCCTTCTCCCGTCACGATGTCGGACGGCAGGTCCCCCAACCTGCCGTCTGTGACCCTCCCTTGCTGGCAGGCCTGTCATTAGTTTGTTTAGGAATCTTATTAAAGCTGGCACTCATCCTTACCACTCGAAAAGTAGTGCGAAAAAAAATGTTTGAGAACTGGCCAGTATGGTAATCTATTTTAAAAATATGATTTTTAATACAGTTGCTCAATAAGCGGCGTATTGCACAGACGTATAGCGTTCGGGATGTGGGCTATTACATACTCGAGCTTTTTCTTTACCTTTTACGAACTCGTGCGTTCTCTTTAAAAAAAAATATTCTATTAAAAAAAGTCTATTAAAAAGAAAAAAACAGCCTCGAAGTTTTTACTAAAAAAAATTCATAGAAGTTTTTATGATTCATGCAAATATTTCTAAAAAGAAGCTACTAATTTGTTTCAATATCAGATTTAATGATTTGATTCAATGAGTTAGGTTAGGTTTCATTTCATATCATGTCATAATTTTTTTTATTTATATTATTATTATTATTAATTCTTTATTGCACAAAACAAAAATTATAATATTTTTTGTGTTTGTTTTTTTAGCATCTGAGAACAGGCCTCGATTCTATTAGTGCATCATAGTTTAATTACAGTTACATGGTTGGGTCAAGTAACATGTTTTTTAATTTCATTGATGACGCCTAGAATTACATATACCTACGCGAGCGCGCGTAGACATGAAGCGGCAATCCAACCAGGTAGTTGTCATTGTACTACAATGCATTAGCAGAATCTAGGCATCTAATTAATAATGTCATGCAAGAAAGCGTTTCCCGGGCCAGCCAGTATAATGGAACATTTTAGTTTTGTAACACTTTCTGAGTGCAGGTAAGTCGTATTACGCGGATCATAATGTTTGCTACCTTTTTAACCTTGCAGCTGGATGACACATCAAAGGCCTTCAGAATCGTCTTCAAGAAGAAGTGGCTGCACGGGTTGTCTATTCTCCTGAGAATGTCTGGAGCACTTTCTGGTGCACTGCCATTCTTATCCAGCCACATCGCTATCTTAAACTGAAGGGAGTGGTTACGATTAGTGTACTCAATTTTATTTTCACTTAATTAAGTTTTTTAATTGGCCCTCGGTGGGGACATAATGGGTTGATGATAATGATGAAGTTTTTTTTAAATAGTTAAAATAATTAAAAATAGTGCGTAAAATATACACTTTGGCTTAGATTGGATTAAATTAACAAATTTAGTGTTTTAATGTTTAGCGTTTTTTTCGGTGTGCAATAAAGAATATTCTTCTTCCTCTTAACATTGAGAGTAACCTCAGGCCGGTGAAAGGAAAGGGCCAGTTTCTGAATTGAGAATTTCGCTAAGTAACACCTTAACTATAATGCTGTCTCGTCAAATTTCTCACAAATGAGCGTGACAGAATGTTACCTACTTAAGTATTTCTTTACTGAAATTTTTAATTCATAAGCCGGCCCAGATACGCCCGTCACAACCTTACCTTCTGAAAAGTAACGGGCTTAGCGAAATCAAATGTAAATGTCAAGTTGGTAAGATCGCCCGGTCTGTGCTGCAGCTTGGTGACACCGCAGTCCAGGCGTTTGGGCCCTTTGCATAGAGACATGCCAGTTATTGTCACCGGCACCTTGTTCTGAAAATGTAGGTAACTTAGCTTTATGTCAACAGAACCATCTGTCGTTATACAGGGTGTTCGGCGTATGAACCGTTAATTTTTTTTATTCCAGTTGGTTTCAAGTCCCATTGGTCCTACGAGTATTTTAATTTGACGTAGACTGTCAGAGACAAAAGTCGTCATCATCACCATCATTCAGCCACAAGAAGTCCGATGCTGGACATAGGCCTCCTCCATGGCCGATTATAGGCCGATATCCATTCTTCCTGCCTTGTCGAAGGTACTTGAAAGAATCATAAATTCCAGACTGGTTAGCTATCTAGAAGACAATCACTTGTTATCTGATAGCCAATACGGATTTCGCCGAGGTCGATCAACAGATGACGCTGTCTCTAATCTTGTGAACTACATAACGACTAACTTGGATAAGGGAAATAAGTGTGTGTCAATTTTCTTAGACCTAGCCAAAGCCTTTGACACGGTCTCTGTCCCTATTCTTTTGTGTAAGTGAAGATCTGCAAATAACATACGGCGTTCCGCAAGGCAGAATCCTCGGGCCCACCCTTTTTTTAATTTATTTAGACGATTTACTGTCTATAAAATCATTCCATGGCAAAATACTGTCATATGCAGATGACACAGCCCTAATTTTCTCTGCTGCGACATGGGAAAGTACTTTTCAACTGGCTCAAAAAGGTCTCGACGAAGTAACGGTTTGGCTACAGAATAATATACTTACTTTAAACGCTGATAAAACCAAATATATGGCTTTTTCGATTCGTGAAACTTTAGATCTAAATTATCATTTAACTGCCCATAATTGTTCTCATCCATCCAAAAATAAAGATATATCAAAAAAATGCTCATGTAAATGTTTGGAACGTGCTAAAACTATAAAGTACCTAGGTATTCTCGTAGATGAACAAGTTAGTTTTAAAGAACATATAAGTTGGTCGCACATTTATCCGCACCGTAAGCGCCGCACTCGCCGAACGCGCCGCATTTTAAAATTCGTTGTATGCAATGATATGAAACCTCGCATATTTATCCGCACCGTACGCGCCGCATTTCGTAAAATACGGTAGGCATCCGAACTCCGAAGGAAGAATTCTGATGACGTCATATAATGCGGCGCGTACAGTCGACAGCACATCATGGTATACACCCATGCACTCTGCTCCGTTGTATTACGGGCGACTTTGCAACTAAGATGGGAAGATTGACGTGTGTGCGGTTGAAAAACGAAAATTTTAAAATGCGGCGAGTGCGGCGAGTGCGGCGCGTGCGGTGCTGACAAATGTGCGATCAACTATACACGTACTTAGTAAGAGAATCCGTAAACACTTCTACTTAACTACTTCTTTAAAACATTGCGAAATGTGGTTGAACCGTATTTACACAAGCAATTATACTACGCTATTTGCCAATCGCTGATAACTTATTGCATCACATCCTGGGGTGGCGCCCCGAAAACAACAATAAAAAAACTTGAAGTTGCTCAAAGAGCGGTACTTAAAGTATGCACAAAAAACCTTTTTACTTCCCAACAAAATTGCTATATGAGACATGTGAGGTATTAACCGTACGTCAACTTTTTATTTCACAAACAATAATGAAGCATCACTCTACTATTCACTTCGACAAGGCTTTACGAGAAAGGCGGCGAGGCTATGCAGTTGGTGATAGATCGATGCAAATCAAAACCTCCTTTGCTCGCAGATTTTCCTCCTTCTTGCATCCCTTTTTGTATAAAAAAGTTAATAAAATTTCGGAAATATACAACCTAAATAAATTTCAATGTAGAAAACAAATTCGATTTTGGCTTATGGAGTTATCATATGATGAAACAGAATCCCTTTTACGTGTTACTAGTTAGTGGACACACATACACACATACGCACACACACGCACACACACACACACACACGGACACGCACACACACACACTCACACGCACATACACACACACACACACACCCTCACACACACAAATCTGTACGAAATATTTAGACACCATGTAAGGGAAACTGAATGCTGAAACACAGACTATTCGTCTAGTTCAGCAGCAGTCGCTCATTAATTGGACAAACAACCTACTCTTGTACCACTTAGCGTAAGCCAATTTACATGTAAATTCTTTTTTCTGAATAAAGTATTATTATTATTATTCCAAAAAGACCGTTTGGAAGCGACCTGCATCCAGCGTCTTTCTGCCACTTGGATGAGATCGTCTGTCCATCTTGTGGCAGGGAGATAGAGATCGGGTCTCTTCAATGGACAGCTGAAAATAAGTTCTGTTGGGTTAACAAGGTGCTTTAAGGGCGTAACCGACTTGTAGAGCACATCTTCGATTAATAAACATAAACATTTACATACAATCACATACATTGCCCCACACTAGGATACCCTGTGTCGTGGGAACCAGAAACAGCGACATCACAAACATGTCAACATCCAACCAGGAGAGGTCCCTGGTAAGTAGATGCGCTAACCGCTGAGTGACAGGCCCCACCTGACTACTTTAAGATAAGATAAGGAAAGAAAGGCTGATGTGCTGTCAAAGCATATTTTGCAAAATCGTTCCTTAAGGTCAGTTTTTTAATTGAGAATTTCGCTTAGTACTCTTATCAATTGTAGTGCTGTCACGTCTCTCAGTTCCACGTCAATTTCCCAGAAAAGTGACAGAACGTTACTTAAGTATTTAGGTACCTACTTGGTGAAATTCGTAATTTCTCGGAATCGGCTCTACTAATAGCTTGCGCAGACGAGGGATTTTTGTCCGCGGACTTTTTTATTCGCTAAAATAGATCGCTTACAATTATCAAGTAACGCAAACGAGGCCTTAAACCGCGTACAAAAGGTCCCCCGAATAACCGCGGGTATGCAGAGCGCGGACCGGACAAAAGTACGGGGGAGTCCCCGAAAAAAATAGAACTCGCGTGACTAGTCAAAGCAACGCACACGTCGGACTTTAGTCCGCGTTGAAATATCCATTTTTGTTATAAGGGGATGGACCCAGTATTTCGCACACCGTGTGCGTTGAGTTCGCGGTAAATCTGCGGAGGACTGTTTATTCGCGGAGCGTACTTTTTTCTCCGCTGCGGAGAAAAGTCCGTCGTCTGCGCAGGCCTTAAATCTTACAAATATAGTCCTGGCCTTCCCGTCGTACAGTGGTAAACGAAACTGTCCAAAAACGAATACTTTCCGACAGTCAAAACAAGACCACACCATCAGCACTACAATCCAGGCGAGGCGCATTTTCGCACCGAAAAACACTGTATTGTAAACGTTTTGGGTTTATCTACACCTAGAATAATACAGATTTTAACAAGAGCTCGTTAAAATATGGTAGGTGAGCGTCTAGCTGATTTTAAACGTACCTTAATGACCAACATCCGCTTAAAGCTGCTCTACGCGGAGAACGTTGTCTCGTTCGCTCTCGTTTGACATTTTTGGTAAAATGAGTTTACTTTTGATGAATGTGTTCTTAGGGTTTGATGGACAGGCATAGTTCAGGTAACCTGTAATAAATTTTTTATTGACACAATTCATAATTTTGGAAACTACTTTTCTATATTAAAAACTTCGTATCATCATCATCATCAACCCAGTATGTCCCCACCAAGGGGCAGCGGTCTCTTCGCTGAGGAAGGTATAGATGGAAGGTATAGATAGGCCATACTCCACCATGGGGGCAAAGTCCGGATTGATGGAGGCTTGTAAGACTAGTGGCTGGTCTTACTGTCAGAAGTTTCCTATAAAAAAATAAAAACTCACGCCCGTTATCCCCGAGGGGGTCAGGCCAATAGCCTTGGGTAACTCAGGAGCCAGATATGATAGGACACATATCTCCCCAGTCGTCAAGTGTGTCCCTGTTATATCTCGGAGATTTCAATTATATCTGGCTCCCTCTCCTACTAAGCTCCTGCTACTTTATCCAGCTCATACACAGTGCGCGAGAGCGAGATCGAGATCGGCTGTCATCGGATACATTCGGCCGCATTTCTCGTCGTAGTAACAAACGAGCGACGAGAGAAAGATCATCAGATTCTTAAGAATGTATTGACTTGGTGACCTTTTGATCGCTATTGGTACGCCTGGCTTGTTCGGCTAACATCGTGCATTCGGGCGCAATACTCGTATTAATGAGATTAACGGTTAAGAAGATAATCATATATGTTTGTCACGCTTTAATTAGCGATTTGTGAAACGGAGGTCACCAGATTCATACTAAATATATCGTTTTGGTGATCTTTTCGACATCTTACTTTGGTGCATAGCACGGGAAAGTCAAAACTAGTCTTTATGTAGGTCACAGACGGTAAAGTTAAAAAAGCAATTAAAATTAGGCACAAATGCGAATGCATTGTTTACGTAAATACTTGTTTTGAGTTAGTTTGCGATTGAAGGTCATCAAGCGATCTGATTTGACGTGATTTTAAATATTTTTAATCATTGTATATTTTCAACTTTTAAATATGCCCACCTCAACATGTTTCACAGTCTAATTTGTTCGTATATTTGCTACTAAAGTGATACATTTATATTAACTCTGTTCAGGTTGTCAGTCCTAAGTCTGTAAAGTATGAAGAAAATTTGAAAATATAGTAGGTACAATCTGTTGTGATTATGAAAGAAATTGTGAGCTGGATATAGTAGAAAATAGGTAGACTAGACTCATCACTTGTGTCGCACGGCTCTTATATCCACTCACACTCTGTTGTACGTCGTATGAGCTAGGATACAACGGTGAGTAAGATATGATTGGGATATAATGTGTCCCGGTGATCAAAGATATGAGATATAACAACTCCCTCTAAGGACACACTTTGCGCAAGTCTACAGGCCAATCACTAGAACTGGGCCCACATTTTGCCAAGTTTATTATTTAACTAGACGAAAACCCGGCTTCGCTCGGGTAAAATGCAGACGCATAGTATTCCACTATATTTTTATATGGTGACGCCTCTATATTCGTTAACATACATATTCATAAGCTCACGCCTATATCCCAGAAGGGTAGGCAGAAACCACGGACTGCCACCTGCCACCATCCTAATATATCACTTTCGCTTCATCGACATCCATTAGTCGGTTGACGACGTCGACGACATCCACGACGGTTTCGGGTACTTTTAATCTTGCCCTTTGCATACATTCCCTATTTGGTCGAAGTATATCCGCCTGGAGCGTCCCTTACCGTCCCTTCCAATCACATTCGCCCGATATATTTGCTTCGTCTTTCTTCGTTCAGTGTCTCCACATGTCCAAACCAACGCAACATTCCTTTTTTCAATTCTATTCACTACATCCTCTTTCAGTCCACAACGTTCTCTGATCATACTATTTCGTATTCTGTCATTCAAAGTAACACCACACATATTTCTCAAGGACCTCATTTCCACTGCATTAATCCTACTTTCATGATTCTTCTGCCATACCCAAGTCTCGCTACCATACATCAGTGTTGGGACCAGCACACCAAAATCAGAATTGAATCGAAAATCACAAATTATTAAATGAGCTTCCTTCATAAACTTAACAGCCAGTGAATCCAACGACATATGAGACGTAGAATCCACGTGGGCAATCAAGGAAAAATAGCTTTCTCTTTGTGGATTTACATATTATTTTCAGTATTGTTTTGACCACATGTTTTTTGTTCATCATCTAATTTTTGGTATTTTTAATATTTATTTGCTCTTTCATTTCAATAAGTTCATTAACTAAGCAAAACAATAAAGATCAATTTAAGTGACTATTATTTCCTTTTTCAATTATTTTTCAGACCGTCCCAAAAGTCAATGTCTTCCGCCAATAAAAAATTGTCAGTTGGCAACTTGGCACAGATTATAATAACCTTCTTGCTTGGCACGGTATTCTACACACCATGAAGTTGACAAATCAGACCTAAGGCCCGGTTTAGATTATTTTAGTGCTTAAGATAGTGCTTCAGTAGAAACGTGTAAGCGCCACTTGCTTTAGTATGCGGTTCTAATTGCCTTTCAATGAAGAGTTTTTGACATATAATAAAAAAATAGAAAAAGTTCTAAGAGCTGCGAGCGTTATTAAGACAGATTAAATGGATTTGACACAGAGCAGCTTAATTATCTGTGATCCTTCATCGACGTAAATACTACCTGCTAGCGACGTCATTCCGTTTCTCCTGTGGTTACGCGAATATTCTGTTCTGCTGTTGCTGTGCAGTAAATCATTCTAGGCATAGAAAATATAGGTTTTAGGTACTTACGTAAAATAGTGATTATTTTCTCTGTGCACCCACCCATAGGAAAAACGGACTGACGTTTTGACGTCGATCGATAACAGATTACACACAATAATTATACGACGATATTTCTTAATCTTAATCTTTATCACGTTAGAACCTTGCAAGACAGGCTTCCGATAATTTTTTAAGACTTAAATAATCTTAATGTGTCAGTTTCGTTTTATTTCATATTTATGAGAGAAAATAGCGCGTATTTCGGGACATTGTTTGTTCATCCTGGCGACGAAGTGACACTCTACTGGAAGAAATATAAACGTTCACTCAAATGTCTACTAATGTACTAAGGCACTTGTCTCTCTAATTGTATTAAAGCACTCTCCTAAACACTAAAAATAAAGTAAACCAGCCATAACAGTTCACAATGAATAGGTACCTGTGCTGACACTACGTAACATTGGTGGCATTGACATGTTTACTTAGCAGCGCCATTGTTGAATTTAATAGTTTTTATATTGATGCTGCTCGATAATACGAATTGTCCGCCTATATGTTGTCGACTCGGATCGACTATTTTTTACGCTCTTTCATTTGGTGTGCATTTCGTTCGAGTCTACCGTAGACCCGATCGGAATTATTAACAACTTCCCTGTCCCCATACAACTCACTTTAGTAAAGCCCCACGTCCATTATTTTTTTTAAAGTAAAAGCTTTATAACATTACTGCAATACATAAAAAAATAATTTTGTAATCATTATTTTATAAACTAACCTCAGTTTTTTTTTGACTCAAACGTGACTCACGAACGTAGCGTAATAAATTTTCTACTACACGTTGAATGAGTCATATGTGAGCGCACACACGGAAAGGCATTTTTTTAGTCAAACGTAAATCAACTGTCAATGTCTAATTGGCTTAGAAAGTAAATTGTTACTTTTGGGTTATAATTGATATTTTATTGAAAAAAAGTTCGATTCATGTAATAATTGTTACTATTCGAGAAAATGGCCAAAAGGTATACGAGTGAAGACATATTGCGTTAAAAAAATAAATAAAAGAAAAAAGTAATATGGAATATAATACATTTACACAGTTTATTTTATGAAACTTTTCTTTGAATAAAACCTTGCCTTTAATACTTACTTGAGTTTTATGTATTGCAAGTTTCTAGTAGTAATTACATGAAAAATAAGAAAAAATCGCGATTTTTTTTTATTAAAAACTTTAGGTTTATTGCCTTACGTCCAGATGTGATTCAAAAAAATATCCCTTCACGTTCATTACAAAAATTGTCCCTTAAAATGTATAGAGAAATGAGTCACCTGTGACTCATGAACTTATTCCAAAACGCTCCTGTGAGTCATATATGACTCATCGGACAGGGAAGTTGTTAATATAGATATTTTTTAAATATCCGTAATTTATTTATGCATCAAACCCTCAGATTAAAGGAGAATGACCAAAAACAGGTTTATGTATGTATATTAGTATTAAGTATAAGTATTTATTCTATGTTCTTATTTGCACCGACTACCCGTCTCTCTCTTTTCCGTCAGCAACTTTCCATCGTTGGTTGCCTGGAAGAAATTGCTTTAAGCAATAAGGCCGCCTCTTGTACTGCATCTTATTGTTAATGTTCTGTATTAATGTTTTTCCTGGTACAATAAAGAATATTCTTATCTTATCTTATCTTAACAGTCTATGTTGCTTTTGCGTTGCGCTTTAAGCATTTCTATCTCAAAATGTTTCTTTTGAAAAATGATTTCATAGTTTTATTTGATAAAATAAAAGAATCAGGGGTTTAAAAGTAATAAATAAAAAATATTTGTATTGATTTATTACTAAAAAACTGCAGTCATTCAATAATTTTTTTTTAATATAAGGTTTAACGGCCCTGGATACTAGTCCTTTTGAGCCTGTCAGTCAATACAGATTACTAATACAGATTACATTGAATTATTGCACAAATCGTAAATCGTGTACATACATAAAATGCGAAACTGCAAATTGCAAATGAGGAGTGTTTTGACGGGAATTCAAACGAGCGGTTTTATTACGGTTTTATTTTTGCAAATTGATTCCAGTGTATTTTATACTGTTTAAGAGCGGGTACACACTAGGCGTTTTGAAGCGCGCGCTTTTGTAAAGCGTTATTTTAGTTATTTTATTCCACATATTGTTCAAACATCATCATCATTTCAGCCATTGGATGTCCACTGCTGGACATAAGCCGCCCCCAACGATTTCCAGAAGGGCCGGTTGGATTGTTCATATACATAGTCATTTTAACAATAAACTACACTAATTAGAGCGGGTACGCACTAGGCGTTTTGAAGCGCGCCCTTTGTAAAGCGCGTTGTAAGAACTATGAGGTACGATTGAAGTGTACACATGCAAACGCGCAGTAAGCGCGCTCTAAGCGCGTTGTAAGAACTATGAGGTACGATTGAAGTGTACACATGCAAACGCGCAGTACGCCAAATCGTACCTCATAGTTCTTACAACGCGCTTTACAAAGGGCACGCTTCAAAACGCCTAGTGCGTACCCGCTCTAATTACTGTAGTTTACTGTTAAAATGACTATGTGTATGAACAATCCAACCGGCCCTTCTGGAAATCGTTGGGGGCGGCTTATGTCCAGCAGTGGACGTCCAATGGCTGAAATGATGATGATGTATGAACAATATGTGGAATAAAATAACTAAAATAAACCGCCATTGTGGGTGTGAGGGGGATACTTTCCTCCTCAACAATGAAAAGAGTCAGAAGGGTTTAGCAGGATATATTTTGGTGCGCAAGAAAATTCGTGGAAGCAAAAACGAGAGACTTGACATGAATGTTTTTCATTGACACTTGTCTGGCGCGTTGGCGAGAGTATTCCGCCGGCCAGCACGCGTGAGGCGCGCGAACGCTCCATGTAGGATGCACTACATCACCCCCCTTGGAGAGGATTACTCCGGGGATACGTCCATGAACCGTACTCTTCGTCCTGACCGTGTCGTGTAGTCGCGGCGCGGGATGGTCGCAGTGGGCGCATTCTGTGCATTTGACGGTGCTGCAGGTAGGTACTTTGCTTCCTTCCGTGAGTGTGATTGAGATGGATGGTGATGGGTGTTCATCGGCAAGGATGTAGGCCGGTTTGACACGATCCATAGAAACAGTCACTGGTCCTCGCGATGAGTCGACAGTAACTGTTTTGCTCGTTCTCCTTAGCACCTTAAACGGAGCTTCTAATGCGGCGCGTAATGCATCTTTGCGTAAAACCACGTGTGTGCAACTCTCGAGGTCTTTAAGTACAAACAGTGACTTGTTGCCGTGCTTTTCTGGGCTCTTGTAGGAATTTTGATGAAAGCACACAAAGGTCTGAACCGGTATCAACCAAATATTCAGTCTTGCTTCTTGGATCCGTTACAAATAGGCGGCTGGATGTAGTACGACTAGAGATGTGCCAGATGGGAAGCTTCCCATTCCCGGCAATAATGGCAAGCTTCCCACTCCCGGCAATAATGATCGTTCCCATTATTGCCGGCAACAATGGGAACGATCCCAATGATATGGTTAGGAACATTTTTTCTTATTTCTTTGACAACTTGCGGGGGTGTTACTGTAAATATTAATTGTAATGTTATTATCGACAGATCCTAAAAATCGTAAGTAAAAAAATTAAAAGATCAAATCATTTTGCGCTATGCATTAAAGAAAGAAAGAGACATCTATACATTATCTAGGAGCTAAATGCGGAGAAGGGATAGCGTGCGGAGGAAGTCAGTATTATTCCACGGTTGGCGCTGTGATAGCGATATTTTGTTGTTCGTTCCTCAATTTTCAACTTTTAATTAAAAAAATGGTGCCAGCAAGAGGCTGTGTTCATGAACATTTTAGAATAGTCAAGCAAGGTCATAAGGAAAAGACTTTATGTAAATACTGTGACGCAGTATGGAGTAAAAAATGCAACAAAATTCGCGCGCCATCTTATAAAATGCAAGAAAGCCTCGTTAGTGATTAAAAAATCATTTGAAAAAAACAGACACTAACGCTGCAAGCAGTGGAGCTGCAGCAGAACAAAATGTGGAAAAATTAAACAAATTTAATTTTTGCGGGTTTAATACTCACTAAGGGAGAGACTGTTTTCAGAAATTGTTTTATTTACCAAACATACCGTAGAGATAGGAAATTTTAATGGCAAATAATGTGGTAAAAGTACGCATAAGGAAATAACTAAAGTAACTTCTGGCAAAAAATATGCTAAATAAATGAATGATGATTTCCCAATAAACATGAGTCAAAATTAGAAAATTTGTAAATATTTCGAAAGTTTTCTTTAAATACAACAATAACAGTATTAAAAAATGAAAGAATAAATGGTTTTAGAAAAAAATTAATGTCAAAATATTTCCTTAAAATGACTCCGTTATAAAATAAACATTGAGATTGATAAGATCTTTAAGAAAACAAAAGTACAAAATACCGGAATCGGCCATATTAACTGAAACAGCAATCAAAGTGAATGACGTCACGACTAGCTACAACGGCCGTGTTGTTTGACTTTTTGTTGTGACTACGCGTTCCGATTAATTTTCGCATAATTTAATTATTGGATGTAATTGTTTATTCGTAGCTCAATATCGTGGTTCATAATCAACAATGGAACAATATTTTATTGAGGCAAACAGCTTTAATTTACCCAGAGTTGACTTGTTGATATTGAGCGAGTTTCTCGCATCAAATAAACATTTTTGTTCATCTGAATACCAAAATGTGAAAAGTTATTTCATCATCATCGTTAGCCTACCGCTGCCCACTGTTGGGTATAGGTCTTTTCCCCCAAATGCCATTTCACACGGTCTCTCGCCACCCGAATCCACGGACCTTCCGCCGACTCAACGACATCATCCGACCATCGGGCCGCAGGTCTGCCTACTGACCGTCGTCATGTTCTCGGCCACCACTCTGTGATTGCCTTGGTCCACCTGCGGTCTTCCCGCCTCGCCAGGTGTCCCGCCCATTTCCACTTCAGTCTTGAGACTCTTTCGCCAATGTCATCAAACCTTGCCCGGCGACGGTGACGACATTGGGTACTCGATCAACGAGTCTAAGACCTAGCATGGCTCGCTGCATTGCTCTTTGTGCTACTTTAATTCGGTGCATATTCTGCTTTGTGAAGTTTCGGCTCCATATGTGAGAATGGCTTGAACACACTGGTCATATGTTTTGGTTTTTGCGGACATTGCGGAATCTTATTTGAAAACATCGGCAAGATTCCCGAAAGCAGCCCAACCAAGCTGAATCTGCCTCATGATCTCCTTGACCTGGGCTTCTCGGTGAAAAGATAAAGAATGTCCATGGTAGATATACTCATCAACAACTTCTATCGGGCAATTACCGACAGTGATGTTCGGCATAGTCACCAGATGGTTAGCCATGACTTTTGTTTTGGACCGACCTCCAGGGACGCTTCGTGCAAGTTTGCGAGCATACACTGAAGATCCGTGGCATTTCCTGCCAAGATGATGATGTCACTGGCAAAACGCCAGTGTGACATATAAACGCCGTTAATAGTGACACCCGTCTCACCCCAGTCTAGAGTCTTACGTCTTCTAAGACGTTGGTGAAGAGCTTAGGCGAGATGGTGTCACCTTGGCGTACACCCATCATTTTGATATTGACAGGGTTAGTAAGCTCATTTTGGCTTCAGTTTTAGATAGTTTAGCTCTAGTTGTTACACTTGGAGGCCGTACTAATAGCACTCCCATATTTCGTAAAGCCAGCAAATGCTTTATAAAGTCACAGTTTATCTCTATCTATAATAACTTTATCTCTCATTAGCTGTTGCCCGCGAATACGTCCGCGTGGGCTTTAGTTGAGTAAAGTGTTTGCCAATAAGATAGGGATACTTTTAGCGCATGCTAAAGAGCTTTCATACTACACGTCTTTCATGACTTTCAATGAAGGACCTTCGTGCTGAATTTCATTCGAATAACTTAAAAAATGGCAAAGTTTCATACTAACTTTGCACCCCCCTTAAGGGATGATTTTCGAAAAACTTTTTTACATGTCTTTCACGAATTTTAATGAAGGAACTTCATATTAAATTTCATTCAAATAACTTCAAAAACGGCAAAGTTTCATACTAACTTTGAACCCCCATTTTACCCCCTTAGGGGATGAATTTTCGAAAATCCTTTCTTAGTGCTCCCTTACGTTACAAACGAAACCCTTGTGCAAAATTTCAAGTTTCTAACACTTATAGTTTAGGCCCTGCGTTGATATGTCTGTCAGTCAGTCAGTCAGTCAGTCAGTCAGTTAGCTTCTCCTTTTATATATATAGATTATATTTTCTTATTTCGAACATAAACAAACAGTTTGTTCGGTGCTGCTGTTGATGTGTTTTTGCACAGAGAGACGTTTTGTTCACTTTCTTAATTCAGCATAGATATAATGCCGTATCTACAAAGTCATTACGTCACAAGCGACGCCATGATATTTTGGAGCGTTTCCGCGCGTATTTCAAATTAAATAGCCAAAAATATCATAAATTTGTACGAAAAATTAGTTTTTGAACTAAAACTTTCGTAAGCACAACACATTGTCAACTTTTAGTCCGGATTTACTTACGGGTGTTGTTATATCGGAAGAGTCCGACCAGGTTTCGCTCCGATTCGCAGAGCTTAATCATACAGATACACCGTGTGCGTTAATTGGCCTCCCTTAGGAAAATGACGGAAAACTGCCGTTTCTAGACGTGTTAGTGCAGCGCGAACCGGGAGGCCAATTAACGCACACGGTGCATCGCAAGCCGACACACACGGATTGCTATCTAAACGCAGAGTCACACCATCATCCGACACATCTTTTCTCCGTCCCCCGTGCCCTGATCAACCGAGCTCTCCGGCTGTGTGACCCACAATACGTGGAGGATGAGCTACGCCATGTTAGAGGGGTACTGGAGGACAATGGCTACAAATGGAGACAGAGTATGCGCGTAGCCACTTCGACGCCAGCGCAGTGTAGAGTCGCTACGGCGGAGCGAGTACCAAGTTTCTTGCCCTTTGTGAAAGGAATTACGGATAAGGTCGGTTTGTTGTTGCGCAGGCAATACAACATCAAGACGATCTATCGCCCCCCAGCAAGAATCCGACAGTTACTGCGCTCGCCGAAGGATAGCGATATAACCGATATAACAACACCCGTAAGTAAATCCGGACTAAAAGTTGACGAAAAATTAGTTTTTATGTTGATTTTTTTTTCGAAAATAGTAGCCGTCCACCTACTAGATATAATAGAAGGAAAATTCAAAATCTGTCATCATGCCTATTATTGTAACTCCCTTACAAAATATTAATGAATTCAAGTTTATAAATTGTTTTTATTTTTCACTTTTCACACAAACTCGAAATTTGCTACGGCAAATTTTTGTGAACAGTAAAAAAATAAAGTTGACTTTTAGAGTTTTTTGGTATTTTTCAAAAGTCAGTAACCTCTAACAGAGAAATTTCCTTCCAACATTCGGAATTTAGGACATCCCAAGAGGATTTTGTTTCATATTGAATATCATGCTTCATATGAATCACTAATTAACTATTCCCAAGAACTCTATCTTAGTTAACACTTGAACTAATGCATAGTTCCCAATAATTCCTACCTCTTGGGATCGTTGCCGGCAACGATCCCACGTTAATTCCCACTTCTGGGATCGTTGCCGGGAACGGCACATCGCTAAGTACGACAGTCGTCTGCCGCCATTATTGACTGTCCGGTTTATTTTCCGACTTGCTGCCGGTCTTAAAATTGCAACGGGAGGTGCATTTTCTCACTTTGTTCCCAAAAATACTATGGTACCAACATACCCCGGGGTATCTATTTCGGGATCGATGACGCCCCGTGGATACGGACCTGTGTCGCCTTTGCAAGTTTCGTCCACTTTGCGCTATTTGCTGGGTGATTTCTGTCGCCAAGATTTCTTGCAGTTTCGTGAACAATTCTTCTAAACTGAAAGGAACTGCATCCATAAAAGTGGAGTTTTCGGCATCCATCGAAGTCGGTGAAAAGTTTTTTTCACTGCTGGCCATCCTGTTTCTTCGTTCGTCTGCGGGTCACCAATGTGAGGGGGATACTTTCCTCTTCAACAATGAAAAGAATCAGAAGGGTTTAGCAGGATATATTTTGGTGCGCCAGAAAATTCGTGGAAACTAAAACGAGAGACCTGACGTGAGTGTTTTTATTGACACTTGTCTGGCGCGGTGGCGAGAGTATTCCGCCGGCCAGCACGCGTGAGGCGCGCGAACGCTCCATTTAGGATGCACTACATGGGCTTAGGATAGTCTTGTATTATTTGTGCGCAGGACCGAACACTGTTTGTGCTTATTTCAATCAGAAATTATCTCTTTGTCCCCTATTAGGCTCCTTAAACTCTGCGACTTTTTGCAACGATAATTATAGTCGTGATTTAGACGATTTGGTAGTGCATAGATACACTCGCAATCGTACACCGTTACAACACGCGCTATCTTCAAAAAGTCGCAGTATGTAAACGCCTAACATGTCACTGCCTAAAAGCATAAATCATCGGTGGCATAAAGCACAACCTTCCAAGGTGCCAATGCCAACCAAGAACTTTATAATTATCATGATGCCAGATAACACCAAACCACCAAAGTTGTCATAACCTCAAAACATGGGCTCAAAATTAAGATTTCTCGAAACTCCCATCTAATATTTTCATAATATTTTCCCTGCATAATCCAGACCTAATTTCTTATAGTTTACCGCTGGTTTCATCAATGCGCAAAAAGATGCAAAAATAGACGAACTCCTATAGTAAATTGATCATTCTCCTTTGTTGAAAGCTTACTCATTTTATTACAATCACACATCCAGTGTTGCCAATTTGGCATATTTAATGCTAAATTTGGCATATTTTCTTTATGGTTAGCATATTTATTTGGCTTTTAGCATACATATAGCATAATTTCTTAGCATATTTTAACCTACACAAATAACGTGAGTAATAACATGTTTCCGAACGTAACTCTACGGCCCATCAGTAATATTTTCATTTGGCGCCACTTTTAGGGCGAATATTGGTCTAAGTGGGATTCCCAAGTGCTCAGAATAAGGGTTTTTATTCTGAGCCCTCTAGTGCCGCGTCATAGACAATCAAAGCAGTTAATTTTGTGTTGATTGTCTATCTTATGGAAAGTATAAGTTATTCCTACGAAGTGCCAGACAGTGTTCTGCGCTGTATTGGTAGCAAAAACACTTACGATAGATCTCAACCTTCAACATCAGCCGCAGCTGTTGATGTTACTGATGAATGCGAGGATGACGATATTTTGTTTGACTGATATCCTAATATTCCGCATAAGATTAGGTAATAATTAGGTTTTATAAACATTTAAATGAAACAAAATTTTAATTCCTACGTTGACATTTTAATTTAGCATATTTAATAGAAAGTTGGCATATTTTTGGCACATTTTCGACATCGATCTAGCATATTTTGTAGTTACTGAGTTGGCAACACTGCACACATCATGTCCCACGTTAGAGCAGCTTTAACAACAAGAGCCTGCAGTTTTGAATAACCCATTTACGCAACACACTCCATGTGGCGATATAGAGCTGAAATTAATTTGTAGGTATTACCATGTACTACAAAGCAAATAGCGTCCATTAGATTCCTGACCTTGAGAATAACAATAACTAAAAACATTGTCATGGTGGGCCGATCGGCGTTTGCGACAAATCTGATAAATGGAAATGGTACTGAGAGCATAAATTCTCGAAGTGGTTTTGACATTTCAGTCCATCTTCTAAAATGTAACACGTTGTATCAACTAATTATTTACGTCAACCCCAAGTAGGCCCCCAGGCATTAAGTAGTCCCCACAGGACTTATTATTTATAGTGCATCGGTATTGAAAGCAGTTAAATCGAATCGGTAGCCCGATCTTGATTTGTGCTCCACTGAGTTCCATCCTAATTTATTGCCATTACATAGAAATTTTCTAATCGAATCACAGGCCGATCCTCTCTTCGAGTTTCTCGGGAGGCAATGGAACTGTAATGGGACTGAATGGAACTGTAATGACACTTTACATCTCTTAATTATAGAACTAACTTGCCTCGTGAAACGATTAATTTAAAAGGACCTGGGTGACCGAGCCTTGCTCGGTACTTTTTTTGTAATATAAAATATGTAATATAAAATTAAAATAATCCTTTTCTAACAAAAAAAGAACTTGGAAAATAAACATCATGACTCGAGCCGGGTCTCTTGAAATCGGCCCGAAACGGGTCGCCCGTTTTCCCGTCAGATCTATCCCAACCTTGCAGGTAGACGCGAAATTTACCTTTGTATGTTATTATAGCAAATTTCAATTGCCTTAAAACACGGATAAAACAACGTTTTCTAAAAATGTAACCTACATAGTTAGATCAATTAAACGCCCCCGAAAGCATCTGCCCACAAAATTTCGTGAAAATCGTTGGAGCCGTTTCCGAGATTCTGATTATATATAAATATATATACAAGAATTGCTCGTTTAAAGAGATTAGATATAAACATTATTTATTTATTCAAACAATAATGAAGAGAGACTCTGGGGCCATAGGGCCCGGAGGATATCTCGTCTCGCCTAGTTGACGCCTCTGGAGATCCGAGGGCTGGTGCCTACTTTGGCCACAGCGCACAGGCTGAGCCTCGCCATACAGCGAGGCAATGCCGCCAGCCTTCTCGGAACTCTACCGGCATGCCGACAGCAATGTGGTTCAAATATTGTATTTAGATTAGAAAATAGGTATCTTATCTTATCTTATCTTATCTTATCGAGTCGTCGTGCGGGGGCCGACAAATTAGTCGGCGACACTTCGACCCAGTGGGATCTGTTGTGTCTGCCCCTTGACCTTTTTTTTTTATTAGTTATACAGTTATACACTGCCACTATTGATTTTGTGGCAATCTTTGGTCTTTATTCATTTATTTGAAAAATATCTTATTATATGTGATAAACAGTATCAGTAATTTATTTATGTCAGCATTGTGTTAATATAAGTGGTTCTTATGTATAACGCTTAATCTAATGGGTTTTCGTAAATGTTAAGGGTATACTGATATGTAATATTTCATCTTTTTTTTTTTTTTTTTTTTTTTTTTTTTCTTTTTTTTTTCCTTCTTTTTTTCTTTTCTTTTTTTTTTTTCTTTTTCAAACCCATTCACATTTTATTAAATTACTACTGTCTAATCACTATGAGAAATTTACTGTATAAATGTCATTACAATTGGAATTACATCAAATTACATTAAAATACAATAATTCAATTGAAATGACATGTCATTACATTGAATGTTGTTGATTTAAAATTAACATTATATTAAATTAAATACGATAACATAAAATTGCCATTTTGTCATATGCTTATATTTAGGTGTGTTCCCCGGCGCCTTATCTCTGTCTACTCCCTCGAGTAGTCACAAGCAAGGCGCCGGGGTCCCATAATGAATGGCAGCTTAAAATCTACCCCTCTCGCTCGGCCAAATTAAATTTGTACGATTTGTATACAACGGTATTTGGGTCGCCCGGGTTAGACCCGGCTCCCATTCGCCTTTGAGGCCGCGCGCGTCACGCCCAGGGCGAAGGCGAGGAAGGCATCTCGACTCTTGGAGTTGGCCATAAAGGCGGCGAATGCCTCGCACCTCACCGCCTCTCCCAGGAGTATCTCGCAATCGGCCCTTGCAGCTCCAAAACGGGGGCACTCCTCCAACAGGTGCTCCAGCGTTTCGGGAGTCTCGTCATCACAGATGCAGGACGGACGAGCTAGAACCTGTGGAGGTACGCTCGAAAGCCGCCGTGCCCCGTCAGGAGCTGCGCCTTGGCATTGCACATTGTGAATTTGCCAAGGACTTTGTGGGCCGATGCCACGTCCGGGAAGAACAGTGAGGTGACGCGGCCTGTGGCAGACTCGCTGTATCGGTTCTGCCACTTTGCCACCGTCTCCCGTCTCACCTGCAGTTTTGCGTGTGAGACGGGATACAGGTCGTAGGCTGCCGCGTCTTTGCGGGACAACGCCGCCCTCTTGGCCAACTCATCCGCTCGTTCGTTGCCGGGGATCCCGACGTGGGCCTTGATCCAGTAGAACCGGATCAGGCTCCCGTTTTTTTCTATGTTCGCCAGCTGGCCGTGGATCTTCACGGCCAGCGGGTGTGTGGGCGAGGTGCTCCTGAGCAACTCCAGAGCAGATCTGGAGTCGCTCAGGATACTCGCCCTGATGGGAACGGGTCCCCCAGCAACGAGGTCGAGAGCCTTGGAAATCGCCACCATCTCCGCTTGGAAGACGGAGGCGAATCCCTCGAGCCTGAACCCCCTGGTGCGGACTTCAGCGCCGTCTCTCCACAGAGTGACCGCTCCCCCCACCTTACCCTCGATCTTACTGCCGTCCGTGTAGGCCCGGGGCCAGTCATCGGGCACCTTGCTGAGCTCCTCCACGCTGGCCACCTCCTCGAATTCGACCGGAGTCCTGCGAGCGGGGTGTGCCAGCGTGAACGGGCTGCAGCGGCTCTCGACGTCCTGGCCCGGGAGCGAGGCGAGGGGCCTCCCCCTTTTCAACTCATAGAGTTGAAGGGCCTCCTCGGCCCTTAAGTCGAGGGGAAGGATCCTCGCCAGTAGGACGGCTGCTGTAAGGGAGGTGGTGCGATGGACCTTCGCAATGCGGATCGCAAAGACCCTGGTCACTCTGTCGAGTACGGCCCTGACGCCCGCGCGCTGCGCGACAGGTGCCCAGACGTTGGCCGCACTGCAGATGTCGGCCGTGAGGCCGTCCCCCCCGGGCGCCTTTTTGGGGTGAATGCCCTTCAAGACGCCCGAGAGCTCGTGTTGGGAGAAGGGAATAAACTCCCGCGGCTTGGTACTGGCTTCATTCTCCATGCGGGCAACGGCCTGTCTGACACGGGCATGAGTGTCCGACTCATTTTGAAGATCGTCAGCCGGGTAGAATGTGTCCGCTATGAGAGCCGTGGAGCCTTCGGCGTCCAGGGTGCGTCCATCCGCGCCGCTGAGGAGGGTGTCCTCCTTCCGACGAGCGGCGCATCTTAGCACCCTGTATATGCCGTCCCACACGCTCTCATGCTCCTGCTTTGTGCAGAATTCTACCCAGCTGGCGGTCTTGGCCGCCTCTATGGCGGCCTTGTAGTCCTCCTTGGCCACCAGATACTCCGCAACCACCATATCCTTCCTGCGGCGATTTGCGTGCCGGATTCGACCCCTCAGCGTTATGAGTTTTCGCTTTTTAGCCTGAAGCTCAGGGCTCCACCAAATCACCCGTTTAGGTGCTTTTGGTGGAGCCAGCAGAGGGATCTAATCCTCGCACGCCCCATGGATCGCCGCAGTGTACCTTCCAATGGCCTCCTCAAGACCGCTAGGCGTCTCGATAGCCTCGATTTCGTCGACCGTCCAGTCGGCCCTAGACGGCCGACGAACGAGGCCCGAAAAGTATCCCAGTCAGCCTTCCCGGCGTGGTATCGCCTGGTGGATCCGCTGGTTTTGGCTGGCTCCGTCTCGGGCCCCGCCCCCACCTCGAGCGTGATTGCCCGATGATCGGGAGCGGAGGGGACAAGGTATGGACGGACTCTCCAGCCGCTCACTCGGTGTAAGAGCGCCGACGTGGCGAGGGTTACGTCTACTATGCTGGTAAACAGCTTGTCCCCCCGCCAGATGTAAAACGTCGGCGCTCTCCCCTCGTTAAGGACCTGCAGATCCACCTGGGCTGCGAACTCGGAGAACAGGGTTCCCCTCTGGTCCTCGCGCTCGCAGCCCCACCAGAGGCTTTTGGTTGATATCCCCGCCGAGAAGGACTGCGCTGGTGCCCATGCGGTCCATGAAGGCCTGGATGTCGCGTAGATAGGGGTTGAGGTCTTTATCTCCCTCAAGGTACACCGAGACCAGGCCGATCTTCTGCCGTTCCCATTCCACCACCAGCGCCACGACGTTTTCCGTGATTGTGGTGGCGTCCTGGACGACAGAGAGGGCCGGGTTGATTATTAGGATGGCCGACTTGACCGGTTTGTCCGCGGTGGCCGTCTTTTGTATACATGTATATCGGGTGTCCACTCGGCCCACCGACCCAGTGTATGGTTCCTGGATCAGTACGGCCGAGTAGCCACCCTCGATGGCCACTTGGACGACCTCGTGGAACGCGGCGCGGCAACGGCCGATGTTGATTTGCATCAGCCGTATTGTGCCCCGCCGCGTCCCCCGCTGCCGCCCCACGGGGTCCCGGTCATTGTCGGCCACCCCAACACCCGGTGCGCCCTGAGACTGTGGTGTGGCCAAGGTGCCCGTATCAGCAGTATTTAATGGCCTGCCGCGCTATTGTGTCACAACGAATGCGCTCAGGGCAATCGGCGGCGTATGCAGGGTGCGAGGATTCCGCCCCTGGTACCTTTGCGCAGTGGCAGCACCGCGGCTCCCCAGCCCGCACCGACGGGGGACAGTCCCTGGTTTGGTGCTCTCCGCTGCACTGGCCACACCTGGCTTCGGCGCGGCAGATACGCGCCGTATGCCCGTAGCCCATGCAGCGGTAGCACTGTACCAGTGGGGACTGGTCCACCGCCAGCACGACCTGGTACCCTATCCTCATCCTCGCACCTTCCACGCGCCGCCAGATTTCGGGGGTCACCTTTAATATGATATTACAAAGTGCCTTGTTCCTTCCATTTGTTCGCCTAAGGACCCGGGCGTCCTCTTTCTTGAGGGCGATGCCCGCCATCAAGTCCCTATTCTGGGACTCGATGGCGGCCATCACCTGCTCGTCTGGGATGTCTCTTGCGACCCCAGCGAGGCGAATCAGGGGGCGCTTGTCGGCTGGCTCGGTGACTGTAAAGAGGCCACCGGCCCCCGACAGCTCCTTCTTGAAAGCCTCCCTGCCCTCGCTGGTGTCGCAAGAGAGCAATACTTTTTGGTTACGCAGCTTCCTGACCGCGTTTACTCCGATCCCGAGGGTGATGACGTCGACCTTCCCTTTATTCTCTGCGATCTTCTCTTCCGCAGTCTTTTTGGGGTCGGTCGACTCCACCACCATCGGGTGGCGCGGCGAGGAAGCTGCCTCGGCGTAGGTTTTTGGCGAGGCCCGATCTCGCTGGGAGGGCCGCGGGACTGCGGCTGTGGTGGGGCAGGTCGGGCGGGTTGGGCCGGCGGGGGGAGCCAGGGTGGGCCCCGCCAGCGCCGCAGGCTGCTGCCTGTCGAGCCGCTCGCGAAGCCCACAGAGCTCCCCTCTCACCTCCTCCACCCACTCACCGCCCGCTTTGGTGTTGGCTGTTCCCGCCACACCGCTTAACTCCTTCCTGAGGCTTTCGCACCGCTCCGTGAGCGCCTCCATCCCTTTGGTGAGGGATGAAACCGCCCCCGGAGCCGGTGGTGCCTCCTTGTCCCGCAGCTCTCCCAGAACGTCATACGAGATCAGGTCTCGCGCCGCCGAAACTTCTCTCTTAATTTCGCCCAGGTCCTTTGTGATTTGTGGCAGCACCGCGCCCGCGGCCAGTTTCTCCAGGCAGGCCGCGTGGGCCTCCTCTCTTCGCATCGCGTCCGCGGCGAACTCCACCCTGGCGGCCTCCATCCTCAGGCATAGAGTCTGCCTGGACTCGCTCAGCCTGAGTACCATCTGGTACAAGTCGCCGAGCGAGCCCACGACAAACTCCAGGGTTTTCCGTTTAAGGTTGCCCGAGGACTCCAGCCTCTCCTTCGCCGCCAGCATCACGTCATTGGCCATCCTTGGGAGATTGGCCAGTGTTCCGGTCACTGACCCTCCCAAAGATGGCCTGCCGGTGTGGGGCGAACGGGAGGCCGGAAGGATGCCGCCAGGGGCAACAGTCTCCTCCGCCGCGGCCGCCTGAATGTTTTGGGGCGATTTGGTTCGTGGCGCGGTGCTGGCAGAAGCGGGCCCCGCGGTCCCGGCTCCCTCTGTCGGGGCCTTTACTGAGATTGCCTTTTTAGGCGGGGTCCCGCGGAGCCCTTTAACAGGCACCCGCAACAGGGCTCCCGCGCCCCCCCCGGGCCGGCTCTTGGCCTCCGCCGAGGTCGCGGACTTGCGCGGCCTGGTGTCCATAGTGCTTTCAGTCTAAAGGCCGGTTTGGCGTGGCCCAAATACCGTTAGGTCCGGCCGAGCGAAGAGGGTGAGTCAAGAACTTAAATCTATGTCGGCAATAGGGCCGAGTCAATTTATTGATACTAAAATGTATATGTCGGTTACTTAAATCTAGGGCAAAAGGCCGTGTAAAATGTAAAACTTAATCTAATGCAATAGGGCTATAAAGTCAGCTTAAAACTAATGTGCCAATGGGGGCCAGGTCACTTGTGATAAAATAAAAATTAAATGTTTGGAAATTAAAAATTGAAAATTAAAATTTGAAATTATATAAATAAAAATATAAAAATTTAAAAAATTTGAGAATTAAGAAATTATAAAACTGAGAAATAATATTAAAATGAAATTGAATGAAATTGAACAATTGAAAATATTGAAAAATAAAAATTGGGATAATAAAATTAAAATTAAAATTAAAAATGTAGAGTAGAGTCCTCCGATTTATCAAAATATTGTTTTGAGGAACAATTTGTGGTCAAAGGTGAGAAGACTCTACTTTTTCTATGAGGACTCTATGTAGAGCCGTACTATCGCCACCAGTGGATAGCTCTCGCCGAGCCCCTTCCAACGACTCCAAACACGGTATCTCTATCCCGACTGGTTCTGGAGAAATCGCCGTGCAAACTTTTTGGTTTAATTTCAAAATGGCCGCCCAAAAAATGGTTACACGGCTATTTCTCCGTGACCGCTGGGCCGAAATGTCCCGTGCTTGGGCTCGTCTTGATGGGCGCGACGAGATCCGTCCGATAGTGCGATTTTCAGGCCGAAAATTTTCAGGCTCCTGAAAACGCCTGAAAGCTGGTGAATCGGACAGGACAGGACCAGCCGATGGCCGAGGGGAAAACCCCAGTGCTCTGCGACGTTCCGTTGCGGAGATATAGGTGTTTAAAGAAAAACAAAATGGCCGCTGAACTGTCAAATTTGTAGTTTGACTTGCTATATCTCCGCTTCCAGAAGCCGCAGAACGCCCGGATTTCGTCTGTCCCCCCCTGCCCGACTCAGGCTTTCCGCTGAAACCACTTTCAGGACCCTGAAAAACTCCGACTCCAATCCGCCTGAAAAGTGGGGATATAGTTCTTAAGATGCCCCTGAGCACAACAGTGAAAACGGCGTGCCTCTACGCCTGCCGGTTCCCGAGTTATGGCGGATTGAATTCGGAGTTTGACAGCTAAGATGGCCGCCGAGCTGTCAGATTAAATTTTTAATCGCCCGTAGCTCCTGAACCCGACGTCGGGGAGCGTCGGGGTTTTCGGTGGGGAGCTCGGCCTGGCTTCCCCTATGTCCTGAAAGTGGTTTCAGGCCCAGGGCCTTAAAACCGCCTGAAAATGTACTGGGGCGATAGTCCGCAATTTGCGACCAATTTTGGTCCAAATCCCAGTTTCCTAGTGTATACCGGTCCGGAGATATATGCTGTCGAATATGTTAACCTATTTAAACAAAATGGCCGCGTGTGGCTAACTTTCGCGTTTTAGAGTATATAGCGCCCGAGTTTGGGCTTATATAATGTGGGATAGGTGTTTTAAACCCGACCCCGGTGTCAATTTATTTTTAAAATTATTTATTTGTAATTAAATTGAGAAAATGTCTTAAAATTAGATATCTCCGGAACCTCAAATGTTAAAAATACCAAAAAATTCCTAAAATTCACCTTAAATCTAGCTTAAAATTACTGTTAATAATAACTTTTACAATTAAAAATTTTTACCTATATTTTTCATATAAAACCAATTTTTTTACTATTTTAATTCTAGCTCAAAAACAATTTATGGTATTTAGTTGAAAAGTCCAGGATGTATTCTTTGCTTGAGCGCGCACAAAATAGCAGTTGCAGTTTTTTGATAACTGTATTATGTCGAAAGTTATTAGCCGTTGAATTTTGAAATTTCAAACTGTCGTATTTAAATAATGATAAAAGCTAGATTCAGGTACCTTGTGATGTCCGTTACAGTTTTGTTGGGAGAAGGCCTCTGCAAAATTTCGAGCGCCTATCTTGACTCCTTCCTGGTTTTCAGAGCCACGTGTTTTTCGTTTTTCTGAAATATCGCTGAAACGCGTAGTCTGCGGGTGGTTTTGGATGGTTCAGCAGATGGGGGCGCTGGATGCCCTCCTGGATCCGGCTGCAGACAGTGGGGGTCGTTCTCCGTTAGCGTTTGGGAGTGTTTTATTGGAACATAACCTCTAAAAAATGCGGTTTTTCAACCTTAACCGGTATGTTCGTTCGTCTACGGTTTGTGACACTCTGTCTCCGATGTGGGCAACACTTTTCCGCTTCGAATGACACCTCACTCGTCCAAATTGGACCAAATTATACCACTTTTTGCCCCTTGACCTTACACCTAAGCCTAATCGAAGATGAACTCTACGAGCTCGGTCACACCCTTTAGGGACAGGTGCCTGAAGTCCTCTGGTTTGGGGTAAGCTATTCCCAGAAGGCTCATTCTTTTTCGGGCAAGGACATCGCAGTCACACAGTACGTGTACCATCGACTCCACTTCAAAACCGCATGCCCTGCAGGTGTCGTCTTGACATAACCCCATTCTGCGGAGTAGTTTCCCTGTCGAGAAGTGTCCCGTCAGAGCGCCAGTAAGCGCCCTCGCACGACGTCGTCCTCCCCGCAGTATGAACTTTGCTGAGCCTGCGATTTCTTCACCAATGAAGCTTTTAGAATGTTGCAGTCCTTCAGTGGCTGCCCATTCGCATTTGTGCCGTTCATTGGCCTCAGCTTTGATAGCACAATTAATGGTGCTCGATGAGAGCCCCACGCATGGTTCAGGGCCGTGCAAAGGCTGCGCGGATCCCTCCCTCGCCAGCTCGTCGGCTGCCTCATTTCCCATGTGTCCAGCGTGGCCAGGAACCCAGACTAGTAGCACCCTGTTGTCGCAGCCCAATTTGTTTAGGGTCTTGACACAGTTAAGCACCAGCTTTGAATCTACCACGCGGGATTTTAGGGCCATGAGTGCTGCTTGGCTGTCGCTAAAAATACGAACAGTTTGAATGTTCGTATTTTTAGCGACAGCCACAGAATGTTTTTGACATTCCTGCTTATATTCTCTTGAGCACAGGCAATGATCGCATAAGTTTCCGCTTGAAATACTGTTGCATATTGCCCCAGACTGAAACTTTCTTTGAAGTCCTGTGCACAGATGCCAGCACCAGTGCCAGATGGCATTTTCGACCCATCAGTAAACCATGAAGTCGTGTCAGGTCCAGTAGTTTTCAGACCATGCCTCCATTCGTCTCTGGTGGGTATAAAGATGTTATATTTGGTCCTTGAGATGTGCACGCGTAACATTTTGTCACTCCCCATACACAACATTCTCTCGAGTTGAGGTCCAATTACCAAATTTGTATGCCTAGTTTTAGGCATGTTGAAATTCCATGAACCGTTGACTGCTAGTCTGTATAAGGCCTTTGCCGCTTCTGTTTGGATCATAATGTGAAGTGGTTTAAGGTCTAACAGCACCTCCAACAAGCGCGTTGGCGTCGTCGTAAATGCACCTGTTGTCGCCATGCAGGCTAGTCTCTGAGAAAGAGGTATAGTTTAGTTTTTTAATATTACTATAGTCCGTTTTTTAATTCTATGCAAAAAAATGACGCGGTGTTACCACTATAAAAGCTATAAGTTAACTCGGTTGATTTTTTTAGCGTGAATAGAAGACTCATGTGACCAAAATCCTTATCACATCAAAGACATTAAAATTGAATTACTCGTAAGAGCAAAGTCTAAAGAAAAACACCTGCGTAGCATACACAATTTAACTTGAAAGTAAAATGGGGTTATTTGGTTTTTACGTACTAGCAACATTCAGACATTGACAGCCTAAGAATTTTATGGAGATGTCAACGTGACAATATTTTTTTTTTAATTGAATGAAAAAACCAAGGATGTTATAATCAAAGAGGATAGAGCACTACGAAAAATCTTCCATAGAAAACTAAACTCTTGGTCTTTTCAAATAAAACATAAAATCGTATGAGTAAGCAACTAGAGAAAAGTGTCCAGAGCGAGAGCCACAAACTGAAGTAGTGTGTCTTACTCTTACTCATTTTATGTGAAATACTATCACCATGATGTTGTAAAATGTAGGCCATGTGTTTGATTACCTAATGGTCTGTTTTCAGTTTTCCTAAAAAGGAAAGCTTACGTTCAAAATGGATGGATGCTATATCAGGCATTTTGTGAAGCCTGCAAAAGCCGGTACTTTAGAAAATAAGATTTTAAACCTACGGTCTTAACTAGGTTGAAGGAAGATGCTGTACCATTTGTAGTGGTGAGTAAAAGGCTTCGAACCTCTGTAGCATACCTAAAGTTTGTAAGTTTGTACATGAAAAGTTGCCGTTTGGTGTACAGGTATAAAACATTATGCCAATCGATACAGAAAATAATTATCACAAACAACAAATACTCTTTGACAAAATGTCCCCAATTTATTACTAGTTGTAACGCAAAATACTTTAAAATGATGATAATGGACAATTGAACGAATTAAATTGTTTTTTTTATATTATTTTTTATATTTTCAAACGGGAATAACTCAGAAAGTATCACTTAATTTACTTTTTATTGACGTGCTTACCAACCCCTTTAGGTATGTTGCACAGGACTTTTCTGTAACCTTTGTGTTTTGTTTGCTAAGAAGTTTATTAGAAAGTAAGTAATAAATAAATATTTACAGCCTGTGGCGAAAAAAGTAATGGTACTGAGTGACGGAAGAAAATGTTGAACTGGAAGAACTACCAACGAAGAAACCACGGCTCGATGCAGGTGCCCAAACTGACTGAATGAATTCCCCAAAAGAAGAAGCTTTGAATATTATGTTTGAATAGAAAAATTGTCAGGAGGTATAATAGAATATTTAATTTAATACTTCGTAATGCTATTCTATTTTGTAATGTTTAGCTTTAATATTTTAAATGTAAAAAAAAACATTCAAATGTTTGTCACCAATCTAGCTAGGGTAAACAATACATTGATTGGCACCTTAAGCAAAACCTTGACTTAATTTGCTTCCTAAGAATTCAATTTCATATTCAATCACTATTAACCATTTTTATTAGTTAGAATATGAGTATAGGTTGGAAATAAAAAATAATTCTTGCTTGTTGTCATAGTTTTATTTAAGAAAAATAATAATAATTTGAAAATGTCTTCAAAACTACAGTCATTGGCATTACAGGTACAAACATTGTCACTAATAGTATCAGTAATTGGTACTTATAATTTGTAATGTTTTGTACTTAAAAATGCTAATTATAAAAAACTACCAAAATGCCCTTTAAGCAAGTTTAATCCTTAATATTTGTGTTTAAAACTCACTGTGCCAATGACTAGGTGGGTGCCAGCAATACTATGGTTTACCCTACATGAGTTTTATTCGCATCGGCAAGTTATATTTTTTATCTGAAATTACAATTTGTACACTAAAATTTGTCTGCAACATCATTTTGAATTTTTAAGTTAACCCTTGTCGAGACCAAGAGTACCATAATGATATAAAGTTCTAAATTGGTTCACTGAAAATAATTTGTAAACTTATGTAGATCAAAATATGATTAAGTTAATTTCGCAGAATGAGTGCGTTTTCCGCAAGAAAAAGTAGCCTATACTATTGGATTTGATGGGTGACATTGCGCGAGAAAATTCTGATGATAACTTTTTAATAAGTGGAGATTTTAACCTGCCTTGTCTACGGTGGGACTCTGGCGAACCGATTTGTTTAAGAAAAGGTTCGGTAGAGGTGCAAAATTCTGCATCAAATTTGTTAAATCTCATGCAATTCAATGGATTGGAGCAATATAATAGATTTGTGAATAGCAGTAATAATACTCTGGACTTAATTTTCTGTAACTTTCAACTCAATGTTATTAAGGCAGTTTTTCCATTGGTGAGTGAGGATCATTATCATCCTGCCATTGAAATGGAGTCCAATGACATCTACACCCAAGTTATAACTCCTATAAAACGCTTAAAATACCAATTCCGGAAAGCAAACTTTAATGAAATAAATTCTGAGTTATCTGGATGCAATTGGGAATGTCTTCTGGAATCCGTCACAATTGACGATGCGGTGAGTAAGCTTTATACACGGTTGAATAATTCTATTAATAAACATGTCCCAAAAGCCACAGTAGGAGGATCCCAGCAATATCCAATATGGTACAGTCGAGCTCTAATAAATATTATTAAAGAAAAATCAAAGTACCATACTAGATGTAAAAAATACAAAAACCCTTGTGACTACGATAGTTTTGCACTACTTTGCTGCAGACAAAAGGCTGTACAGGATGAATGTTACCAGCGGCATATCATAAGAGCTCAGCAGAACATAAAAAAGAATCCCAAATTGCTATGGTCCTATGTTAAATCAAAGCGAAAGAACCCTACAGGGTATCCTAAGTCCATGACATATGAGGGCAACACTTTACACACTGAACAGGAAATATCCACATCTTTTAATAAATATTTTAAGGAAATGTTCAGTGTTCCAGCAAGTTCTTATCCAATTCGTAATCTTGTGGAACCCCCTTACCCAAACGTTCTGAGTAATATAA
Source organism: Yponomeuta plumbellus (assembly GCA_947310845.1). NCBI lineage: Eukaryota > Metazoa > Arthropoda > Insecta > Lepidoptera > Yponomeutidae > Yponomeuta > Yponomeuta plumbellus. The sequence continues at coordinate 5,544,443 of OX371203.1, forward strand.
CGGTCACTGAGACTCAGATACTCAAAATTCTGAAGGGTTTAGATAAAAACAAGGGCCCAGGCAGCGATGGTTTTCCACCTATTCTGATAGTGAACTGCGCGGAATCGTTAACAAAGCCTCTTACGATAATTCTAAACCGGTCCTTTCATGAGGGTCTGGTCCCAACTGTCTGGAAAACGGCACATATTGTGCCTGTGCATAAGAAGGGTACAAAAACTGCTGTGGAAAACTACAGACCAATCTCTATATTAAACATTTTCAGTAAAGTTATGGAACGCGTTGTGCACACCCACTTCTATTCTAATATATCCCAAAATATTCCCGTTGAACAGCATGGGTTCTTAAAAGGTAAGTCCACCACCACTAATCTGGCAATTTTCACCAACTATCTGCTTAGGGAAATGGATAACCGTGGACAGATTGACGTTATATATACAGACTTTGAGAAGGCGTTTGATAGAGTGGATCACGTCATTCTGTTACGCAAATTGGAAAAGCTAGGTATCAAGGGTGACCTTCTTAGATGGACTAAATCATATATCGAGAATAGAAGTCAAGGAGTCGTTGTTGGTGGCCACAAATCAGATTTATCCTGGTCCCCTCGGGCGTGCCTCAAGCTCAATTCTTGGACCACTCCTCTATGTGGCCTACTTGTATGATATTGGCACATGTTTCCAACATGCAAAGTTTCTTCTGTACGCGGACGACAAAAAAATTTACTTGAAAGTAAACTCTGAACTCGACTGCGCTCGCTTACAGGAGGATCTCAATAGACTATTTATTTATTATAATGAAAATAGAATAAGTGTCAATGCTTCGAAATGCAATCATGTTACATTCACAAGACGTACAAAACCCGTAAATCACGAGTACCACTTTGAGTACAAGGTCATCCAGAGAGCCAATGTGGTTAGGGATTTAGGAGTTTTATTGGATTCCAAACTTACATTTAGGGATCACATAGAGGCTATGACAAATAAAGCTTACAGAAACTTAGGTTTCATTTTGAGGATAACTAAACCTTTTAAAGATGTGGATTGTATCCGTATGCTCTACTACACATACGTAAGAAGTATACTAGAGTATTGTAGTTGTATATGGAACCCGCAATACATGATTTACAAGAATATGATAGAGCGTATACAACATAAATTTGTCCATCATCTGAATTTCCGCACAAGATCATACGGTGACAATTACGAAGTTTCATGTCAACAATATAGGCTCCTGACTCTTGAACAACGTCGTATTTTAATTGACATGTATCAGCTCTCTGACATCTGCCGTGGGAGCATTGACTGTCCTGACCTGACAAACGAAGTTTTGACTCTGCGCACACCAACCACTCGTACTCGTCACACAAAATTGTTCGATGTCTCACTGGTTACTACGAATTATGCGCAAGGCTCTGTGAGCTGTCGCTTGCCGAATGTATATAATAAACTTTTTTCCAATTTAGATATTTTCCATTTGTCCAAGTCAGATTTTCAGAGTTCACTTTTAGGTTCCCTTGGGGAAAAGAAATGAGTTCTGGTATGTTTTTTACCTCACTCTTTCTTCCCTCACTTCACAAACACACCCTTAAACATTCAAACACACCCTCACACGCACACACTATGCAGTCATAATTTAACAGCACTCTGTTCCTTTATACAAATAAGTTTTAAAATATCTAAGGCCATAGCCTGTTTTCTTCTTTTTATTCCACCGTAAAATTTGTAAAATCTGTTTGTACAACTAAATTTTTTTTTTTTTTTTTTATATTTATTTTGTACTAAAAGTGTTACAGAATTTGTCCTGGCTCCCAAACTAGGATACCCTGTGCTATGGGTAGCCAGGCACTTTCGTATTTGCTTGTTACATTATGCATAATTGCAGTTTACTTATATCTAATTAAGTTACGTTTAAGCTTAAAAAACAGTGTTAAAATCAATATAAAAAAAGAAAAAAAAAAAGTAGCACGACACAGTAGTTTTTTTGTTTTATACATAGCACAATCGATTGATCTCACAACGTACATAATAAACATTATACAATAGTTTTAAACCACAGCGTAGGTTTTGTATGGTTCACAATGTAGGGTTTTTAGGCAAGAATGTATTTGCGGAGAAATATCTCGGCAAGGTTAGCAGGGTTTACAAGTTAGCTGAGCGTAGATTTCGAGTGAGAGGGTAACTTAAAAAGAATTGGTAGGGTTATCACGCTAACAGAACCCGAATCGCCTGGCCCTCTGGGCATCCGACCGTCCACGGCATGTGTGGGCGCTCGGGGTCACCAGAGAGACACGCGCTGTGCATCTGCTATCACCTATCATTTCGGTGTAGTGAGGCAGCCATCGTGCGCGAGAGTACGTTCGGATAGGTGATGATGAGACAGGTGTGGTGTGGTGTGCGTGAAGTGCATAGTAAACGTAAGCATTCTAGATATTACGTGTGATTAATGAACTATAGATTTTTATTGACTTATTTTTGTAAGGTGTGTTGTGTAGCATAAGTGAATGTGTGTGAATGTATAAGATCATATTTATATTACCTATAAGTATATTTTAGACATAACGGAACGGAACGGCACCGTTTTACGTGTGGTTTATATGGGGTGAAAATTTTAAAGGTGCCGTGTGTACAGGGTCATGATTTTAGTATTGTCCGTTGGGTATTGGGATAATATATTATTTATGTAATTTAGGTTAATTTTTGTATTTTTTGTGTTTTAGTGTTGCTTTGTGTTATTTATAGTGGTTAATAATATAAAGTGAATATGTAATAATATTAATTTGGCACTATACAATTATTACTTCACTTTATTACTTGCTTTATGTTTGCAGGGTGAGAAATGAAAGTTATAATATTATATTGAGTTGGGTATTGGGGTGGGATTGATTATATATATATATATATATATTTGTTTGTATTTGTATATCTTATATTAGCGGTATTCGTGAGTATTTATTGTTGTGTGCATTTATTACCTTATATATCTTTTCCCTTAATTGTAGAAATGTATTTTCAATTGTTTTTTTTTATTATTATTATTATTCACTAAAAGTCTATAATTATTCTATTATTCACCCTGTTAGTATTAACTAACTAAATTAAAGGTTTTAATATAAATTCAGTCTCTTCATAGTTTTTTAAGAGTAGCCAATTTTCTAGGGTTTTTTTGCATTTTGAAGAGGTGTAATTAACAATATTTAGGTCTTTGTTTATTTTCGTATATAGTGATGGACTCATGTAGAAGTAGAAGCGCGATGCAAAAGTGGTTTTAATTTTTGGAGTCTTCCAGTTTGTGAAACGATTTGGTCTCGTAGGGACTAGACTGGTATGCATAGAAGTTTTGTGAAATTTTAGAAGTATTGTGCGAATAAATAACTGCCTGACAGTAAGGACTTTGGTCTCTTGGTAGAGTTTGTAAGTTGGAAAACGGAAAGGTTTACTAAAAAGAACTTTTAGGGAAGCCCGTTGGACTCGTTCGAGTTTTATTATAGATGATTTTGCTGTTCCACCCCAAGCAATTATACAGTAACTGATTATACTTTGGCATAAAGCATAGTAAACGGATTTCATAAGTGAAGGATTAGCTATAGCTCGCAACTTTTTAAATATGTATAATAGTTTTCTTACTCTTGGAATTAGTCCCCTTATGTGATTCTTCCAGTTAAGGTTTTCGTCAACTTCAACTCCTAGATAGCGAATACTTTGAGTTTGTTGTATATGTTCACAGTCACATACTTGGTTGAGGTGTAACATGTTGCAGGTGTGAATTTTAAGAGGGAAATTGGTAGGTCTAGTTCTTGCCGTCACGTGGAAGCACATAAACTTTGTCTTTGACGTGTTGAGTGTGAGTAGATTGCATTGCAACCATTTCGCAACACTAGCCAGGCCTTTCTCAGCATTAATTCTGGCTTCTACCCAAGTTTTTCCTCGGAACAGCAGCGCAGTGTCATCTGCAAATGACGTGATTTTGGCCGACGCTTCTTCTAGCTCACACAAATCATTTATGTAGGCCAGAAAGAGCGTCGGCCCCAGAACACTGCCCTGTGGGATTCCATAGGAAGTGCATTCACTAATGCTGTGCGCGCGTTCAAGCTTCACACTTTGCTTTCTGGCGGACAAGTAGTTTGTGAACCACTCTAAGGACAGTCCAGTTATACCAAGAGCTTCAAGTTTCTTTAGTAAAATAGGTATTGAAACGGTGTCGAAGGCTTTTTTAAGGTCTAAGAAGACTCCGATACACTTATCCCCTTTGTCTAAAGCTTGAGCAACATTGTCTGTTAGGTGTACTACAGCATCCTCTGTGGATCTCTGTGACCTAAATCCGAATTGGAAATCGGAAAGGAGGTTATTTTTTTTGAGGAATTTGGTAAGCCTGAAGTTTACAACCTTTTCTAGGATCTTAGCAGTGACAGTTAGCAATGAAATTGGACGGTAATTGCTCGGGTCCTTTGAATCACCAGATTTGTAGATTGGACAGACCTCTAATAATTTTAAGCAATCGGGTACTACGCCACTAGATATGCTCAGGTTTATCACATGACTGAGAGGTTCCGCAATTAGGTACTTAATCTCTTTGAAAATTTTCGGTGGTATTTCGTCCCATCCCGGGGATCCATCCGTTTTAAGGTTCATAATTATTTTTGAGATTTCAAATGGATCAGTTGGTGTTAGGTAAAGAGAAAATGAACTGTCTTTGGGGGATTTTTTTACTAAGGATGCAAGTTGTTCTTCCGACATTTTTATAGAGGTTAAGATTTGGTTTGCTAGCTCTTTTCCTATTGTAGTAAAATATTGATTTACCAAGTTCAACGAGGCTGACGGAGAATCTGTGATGTGTAGTAGATCCGTGCAGTTTGTTTTTTCTTTCCCTATATTGCATATTCTTTTAAGTGCTCTCCATGTCTTCTTAGGATTTTCCAAATTATTTTTTAGCTGCTTTTGGTCGTAATAGTTTTTTTGAGTTTCAATTATAGAGTGACAAGTGTTGCGGTATTTGTAGTACGTAGCTTTTAGTATTTCATCTTTGGGTTATTTATGGTGTTTAATATGAAGGAGATCTCGTTTTTTGATACACTTTATGAGACCAGGAGTTATCCATGGCTTCATATTGTAGTGTTTGTGAAGAATTTTATACGTGATTTTAGACTCATTGGTTAAATTTATGAGTTTATTGGTGAATTCTTCGGAAGCCAAATTAGGGTCAGTAATGTCGTAGAGTTGGGTCCAGTCAATTTCACGCGCCCCTGCTTCCAGAGCCTCGTAGTTGATCTTTGTTATGATTCGGGGTAGGTTAGGTGCTCTCGTAACCTGCCAGTCTGTAGATACCATAACTGTCGAGTGGTCAGTGATGCTATTACTGCATACCACTGCCTTCGCAGATTTTTTGGACTTTATTAGTATATGGTCGAGGCATTTGGTCAAACGTGTAGGTAATGTATGTGTAGGGTAAAAACCATGTTGTGTAATTATATCTAGATAAGGATCACTACGATTGTCATTATTGTCTGGTGATAAATCAATATTGATATCGCCTAGAAGTAGGTTTGTTTTGGCATTGCTATTTATTAGCACATCATCCAAGGAATTAATGAAGTTGTCGATATTATAAAAGCTAGGGGACCTATAAATTGTTATAACGTTTAAGGATTTGCCTACTTTTAGTATAAAACAGTTACCATCTTTGAATACGGGTTCCTCTACTTGAGCTTTTATTCTATCAGTGCAAAAAATAACGATGCCGTCATTTTGATTCATCCAGTTTTGCGAATGGAATACGTTGTAGCCTGAGAGAGGGGGTGGAGGAGGGTGGTCTTTTAGCCAACACTCTGTTAATACTATAATATCGGGTTTAAAATTAAGACGTGCCAAGAAAACAGTGAAATCGTTAAAGTTTCTGTGAATGCTGCGAATGTTTTGTGTCATGATGGTGAGTTGTCCTTTCTTGCGAGTGTCTAAGCCCAATTTTTCCATACATTCTTCTGGTTGAAGCACTGTGAAACTTTGCGTTATATGTGTTGAATCAATGTCATTTAAAATGTCATCTATTTGAGCCATTTCTGTAATTATTCTTGAAGACACATGAAAATTGGGTGTATTTTTTGGTTGTGGTTTGATGATCTATTTCTTTTGGTTGCTGAGAGGATGAGAAGTGATTGGGTGTAGAATATGTAGGTGTCTGTTGGATAGGTGTTGTATTGTTTATTTGTTTAATAGGTGTGTGTTGAATGGTTACTGTGTTGTTTGATTCAGAAGTGAGTGATTGTGTGATGTGAGGCTGCTTAGTTGTTGGTAGTTGCGTAGAAGTGTTCGATTGAGTATGTGTGTTGAGCGTGTGTGTTGCTTGCTGTTTCACTTTGAAAGAGTAAGGATACAAAAAGTTCAAAAATGATAAAATAACAGAATGCAGAGTTATAGTTACCATAACGAGTGAAAATACAAACATAGGGCCTAGTCATTGATCCAGAGGAGCCAGCATTCAATCTGCTTTTCGTTTTTTAGTTCAATGGCCGACGAGTCGTCATTTTTCTTCACGTATACCTTTCCTCCAGTGGTCCAGCAAAACTTGAAATTGTGATTTCTTTTGAGAGTTCTCCCGAGGAAGAACAGCTTAGCAGCTTTTTTGGTGAGGTAGTCTGAGGCGTAGATCGGTTGGTTTCTACCAGGAAATCCTAGCAACGAAGTACTGATTGGGCCGTTTTTGTGGGTTAAGTTGTAGCTTTTGATAGCGCCCAGAAGTTTTGTCTTTGCCATAATGTCATCCAGCTCGATTAATAGCGGTTTATTACTCAGCTCTTTGCTGGGCAACCGGTGTATTTCCTTTACCTCTTTTTCATTAAACTCCAGATTTTCCGCCTGATACAATTTTTGCATCACAGATATCAGATTTTCACCTTTATTGAACGGTATGTTTCTTATTTCAACACACTTAGCTCGCATTTTCCGCTGGAGATCCTCAATATTTTCTTCCAACTCGTTGATGTAAGATCTTGTCTCATCTTGTTGCACGCTCATTTTTGCGTTCACTCGCGTTTCTGTGTTTTTGATCTGCAATTCCAGGTCATCATGTTTTTCTGAGGTGAATTTCACCGAATTTTCTAGCTCGATTTGTTTGGCTCGTGTTATCTCATTTTGCAGTTTTATGTCCTTCAGTTCAGCATTTATAGTTGCGAATTGTTTGTTTTGCTCTGACTGCATCACGGCTAGCATATTGAGGATTGTTTCACCAAAACCGGTATGATCGTCGGCTGCATCAAGATCCACTCTTTTTCGAGCATTTATGTTAACAAACGGTGGGGGAGATTCGTTTTCCAGGACAGGCGTGTTTCAGTCAGCTGTTGTGTTTTTGCCGGCCGGATCTTCATCTAGTACAAAGGTATTGTTCGACATCATAATGTGACGTTGGTGTGTTTCTTGAGAAAGGATAATCTGGAAACTTTGCGTTTACTATGGAAGTTATCCGCACTCGTACACAGGCAATCCGGGCACAACTACACTGATTGAATAGATTTTTTGCGACGGTCAACTGTGCGCGCGACACACGTCTACTCCGCATCGAATGCCAGACGAAAGGGGAATAAATTATGTAAATCAATTTTTTGTTCCTGTCTAGAAGCTAAGTTAATATAATGTAAGCCCTTAAGTGGCCTTTGTTTGGATATTTTCACACAACCATATTTTGTAATTTGACTTGTGCTGTGGGTTTTGTATTAAACTAAAAAAAATAAAAAAACTACTGTAAATGATGATAAGAAATGTAAGAAAAGTTCACTATTAATAACTGTGAATATAAGTAAAGTTCACTATCTTGCATGTATCCTTGCAAGTTAGTGAACTTTACTTATTCTCAAATTAAAGGCCCAGACTCGAATCGAGCCATGAATGTATGCCAAGTAATTTTTGTAGCAATACCACTCATAAGGTTTTAAAAAAGTTTTTTAACATGGTCGAAGTTGAGTTTTATCTTTACTCTTCTCTCTACTCTTCTTTTCCACTACAAACCTTATTTGAGGGCAGTATGTAATGTACTGTACATTAACACTGTTAAATAAGCAAGTTGTAAATTCTATACATTTAAATGAGTTAATTCTTTGTGTTTATTTTTAGATAAAAGCAAATTTTACGGCTTGATTTTGGCTTTCATTTCATAATGTTAAAACTTCGTTAAATAAAAATATAAGTATAATTAAAGTTCTTCAGTCAATGAATATACCTACCACTAGGTACTGTGTCGCCCATTATGGAAGTAAATGCCCAAGTTACTCCTAAAGTTGAGTTGTTTCGTCCGGTTTTCATTGACACCAAGGTCACCCTACTTAGAAAGAGATGGCATTCACTAGTTCGAGCCTCCTTGTCAGGACGGTTTTTTGTCAGAGTACTCAATCTTCTTTGATTATTACATCCATGGAAAAAACAGACTGTAACTGTCCCGGCAAACAACCGCCAAAGCTTTCGTAATATCTCCATTCGACGGTTCGGGGTATATTGGGGCTAAGCGACATTTTGGGCGAAAATAAACTGTGAATGCCAGTTTACTTAAAATTTTGCGCTCTTTCGAATGAGCTCACTCTCATGTCTCTAGGTTGAATTTTATAGTCGCTTACACCCAAATCCGATGTAGTCCTCTTAAATTTTCAGTTGATCTAAACGACCAGATTTTGGCCTTTTTTTTTAACTTGGAGCTTAGAGCCATGCAAAACAGACCTTTTTTACATATCATGGTTGCTAATGTCCTTTTTCCTTGGTGTGGCAAAAAGGGTAACGGTCGCTCATGTCGTTTTACATTATGTGTATTTCTCTGAGCGTTGGAGCTAAGGCCTTTCTTCTGTACTAGTGAAAAATCCATTACGTTGGATATATCCTTTTTCTTTGACGAAATACATAATTTTAAGGTCACTAATGCCGTATTACTTCGCATAAGCTCAATGCTACTATGGGGCTTATCCTGTTATACTCTGCACTATTTAGAAGTGCAGTGTCACTTAGCCCCAATTACCGTGCGGAAATTGAAATAGCATTGACGCTTGTCTCCAAATCGCGCGATTCATCACACCTGCAGTTGAAAATTGCAAGTTGCTTGTACCGCATTTAATATGCGCTGAGATGCGACAGAGAGTGCGCCTGCCGGAGTGGTGTAAAATAAAATTATCCTCAAGACGTCAAAACGGCAACGTAGGTAAGTTATATCGATTGTTTAAATTGTTTCTAAACTAGATACACTTGCCTGGCCATAACATAATTATTTATGTACCTACTTATCAAACTCCTTTTCAGATCACGATGGATCAAAACGTTCGAAAAAGAGCTGCTTACCATATTGACTAGTGCGAGTGTCGCAGAATAGAATAGAATAGAATATTCTTTATTGCACACTGGAAAAAAAAATACAAAAAGAACACAAAATATTTACAAAGGTTCATGGTACAATTGGTAATATTGTATCCAATTCTGTTTAGTGTTGTATTCAGCATGATGGTTTAATACTATAATTTATTATTGCATTGTAACGGCCCGATTTAGGTGGCTGTATAGGGGTCGCCGGCGGTGGCTGGATGTGGAAGGCCGAGGATAGCAATGTGCCATGGTATAAAAAAGATCTAGGTCCAGCAATGGATTGATACAGGCTGATTTGATTATGTATAAATTTATGATGACTCATTCAGTTTTAGTAATGTCTGTTACTACTTGAAATGTGCACTGCTAAACATAGGGTTCCCCAAAGATTATACTTAACTACGTAATTTCAGTAAGGTCAATTAGGATGATTGGCCTGAGCTCTTCTTTTGGCAGCACTAACGTATTACTGGGCACAATTCAGTACAATTTGACATTGCAATAATTTAATTATTATATTTTTCTGTGCACTGAGTCGTTAGACAAAACCTGCGAGAGGAGCTCAAAAATTATTATAATACAAAATGAGATCATAGTACAAAGGACATCGGCGGACGATGAATGTATCAAGATCGATGTTGAAAATTTTCATGTAAATACGAACATTAAAATGTTTCACGGTTGTTTCTAAAATATTGTCGCGGTCCAATCCCGTTCGATCTAGAATAGACCTTCTAGAAGCCTATCGAATAGTCACCTCATGCTGCGCTGCAAGCAATAATGACTCGTATGTCCACTAGCGTAAGGTTCAAAACTCTTTGAATGGGTTACTGTTCGAGCGACGTTGCCGCGTGTACCGAGTGTAGGTACGTAGGTACGGGAATGTTCTAGAACCCTTGCCGCCGGATATAAGTAGCGGCCGCCGCGGCGCACTGTCAGCCCTCCTCGGCCTCGAGGGGGGTCGCTCATGATGTAGGTTTAGGGGTCCTTAGGACCAAACCAGCACCAAGGTGGTGTTTAGTGGGTAGGCGCATTGGCAGCACGGCCGGGCCCGTGCTGTTATGCATGAGCATTCACCACCTCCCTCCCCCGTGTCCTCCGGCGGGTGCCCTTTATAGGGCTAAAAAAAAAAAAAAAAACGCACTGTCAGTTCCGTTTGGAATAGCGAAGAGTGAACTTCGAGCGAACATACCTGCGATACGAGCGATAACCTGCGACCTCAGCGATACTATTGGACTTCGATTGGACCTGCGATTGGATTCTACGTATGGACTTCGTGTCGTGAAGACCTGCAGACCAGACCCTACGTGAATAAATCCTAATAAGTTGTCATTGGCGTTTTACATCCAAATCCAGAACCCTAGCCCGTAACAATATGGTTTCGACAGACATTCGTTTTTCACTTTTTCTACGATGGGCATTAACATAAGTAGTATTTCCTAATAAATAACACACTGAAAGGCGTCCAAATTTCCCGAGTAAAGACCATGTACAGGCTAGCGTATTTTCGGACGTCCGCTGGCTTGCTGGACTGACGATCAAAAGCGAGTTGCCGGTGGTAGCTGGATGAAGAAGGCCGATAATTAAGTGAAGTGCTTTGTGAGAAGTCAATGTCCAGCAATGGACTAATACAGGTTGATAATTAATGAGTCACAAAAACAATGTTGTAGTTCTCATATTAGTGTGTGCATGTATTAACTTACCGTCATTGATCTAAGTTTAAGCGATATTGGATATTTGAGGTAGTATACTACTTCTCTCTTTCTGTCCTCTTACGTCTTTTTCGTTGTTTCGTTGTAAAGTTCTTTTAACTTTATTTATCCGGATTATTTATAGACAACTTAGTACTTAGGTCTCGGTTGAGACACAATTTACGATTCCTGAACTTCCATTAAATCCCGTGGCAAGCGTCAATATAGCTCCTGAATCACACAACGTTTCTCTAGAAATTGTGAGTTGTTTTCCTCATTCGCAACCACTACCTGCAATATTAGGTAGCACATTGGTAGCTGGACCTACCAATTTCTTTTCAAAACAGTTTTAGCCTAAATTACAAACTTTCAAACTTACAAAATAATATCTTGGATGTGTTGAACACTAGACACATTTAATTTTATACTCTGATTAAATTTAATATTAAACTACTATTTAATGCCAGACGTCCTTGTCTTCTAAATAATCGTTGATTTTAAAATAAGCTTTTTTGCAAAGAGTGTTATAACACAATTCTTAAATCGCGTTGGAGGTATCTTGTATCTATCTTGTATCTTGAGGTATCTTGGGGTATCTTGTTGTAGAACCTTATACAGTGCCCCGTAAAGGAAGTATTAACTTTTGCAAGTGGAAATGACAATTTATGTTTATTCCCAGCATTAACGTTATGATGGCTACCAAGAGTTTCGAAGACATTAATATTTTTCCGAACGTACATAATATTTTCATAAATGTATTGGCTTGCAACTGTTAAGATGTTAGTTTCTTTGAAAAAATCTCTTAGCGAGTTCCTACTACCTAGCTTGTAAATAAATCGGATCGCTCTCTTCTGCAAGATGAAGATAGTCTCAATGTCTGCTGCCCGGCTCCATAGTATTATACCATAGGACATAATACTATGAATCGCTCGTACCCTGGGCAGACTGAGTGATCTTAAACGATCACTAAGGTTAAGCAACATACAGGCGTTCAGTCCACGGGTGGGTGACCGTCTATGACTAACGCAAGTGGCTTTTTTCTGAGCGATTCCGTGCTTCGCAAGGCACGTTAAGCAGTTGGTGCCGGCTGCCGTCGATCGATGACAGTCGTTAAGCCAACTCGAAGGCCTTAGGGCTGCTTCAAAACTTCTGACAGTAAGACCAGCCACTAGTCTTACAAGCCTCCACAAATCCGGACTTGGCCCCCGTGGTGGAGTATGGCCTATACCTTCCTCAGGGAAGAGACCCGTGCCCCTCGGTGGGGACATGATGGGTTGATGATGATGATGATGATGATGAAACATAATACTATGGAAGTAACTAAAATAAACGAGCCTAGCAGTTGCAACGTCAGTAAGTTCTCGAATTCTTTTCACGGCATATGCTGCGGAGCATGTCTATGTGCCAATTTTACAATATGTGGACCCCATTGTAGTTTGGCATCGATTGTGATGCCCAGAAATACAGTATCTTCAACTACTAGTCGTTGATTCATTTGTTATGTATGCCTCGTACTATAGTATTATAATGGTAAAATGGTTCATATTTCAACTAATGAAAACTGTTGATTAGAACAGTGATCTCATTATGTTAAGAAAATATTAGATTACCTCATCACTTAATGGTCTTAATGGACAATTGGAACAACTCTGCCTAATCTGTAACTTTTTTTATTTTATAAACTGTTTATGTTGTCAAAATTGTTAATAAGAACTTCCTATACCAACCGTACCTAAATGGTATAAAAATTAAAATTGATTATTTTCCTTGTCCTTTATGTGTAATGCCTCGTATTGCAAGGCCAAATAAGAAGCTTTTAATAATAAATAATATGTTACAAATTTATGTCCTTTTTGTTTCTTTCTAACTCTTTAGTAGGAACAAAAGTGATGGTTTGGACTCTTTGCTTCACTAAACTGAGTGTATATTTTTGTAGTTTGAACCTTATTACCGTAATCTATGATTATGTAGAAGATGCTTTTGTTCCCTTCAACTTAATCAATAGGAAAGCTAGAATGTTTCATATCCCTCTTTTCCTACCAATTCTTGAAATCTTAACTGTTGCAAAGGGCGTATTTCCTGTAGATGATCATAGTACGCCGTGTTAGTTATGCTCTTTTGCCTCGAAGCCCCCCAACGTAAATCATAGCTTATCCCTCTTTACCTGGCCAATTGTATCCTGAGAAATGTCACTTATGACCTATTTTGATGAAAAAAAGTAATCAAACGCGTAAGCGACATAAAACAACATCGTACACTTTGTTTGACAGCACTACCTGAAAGAAACGGTTTTTTTCATGATAATGTTTTTTATTTTACAATAATCGAATTATAAACAAAAAAGTTATGTCACTTTTTATGGAATTTCAAACTTTAAACCGCTCTCCTGAACATTTTGGTTTTTGTCGCTTAGCCCCAATATACCAATATACCCCGAATCGTCATTTTCTCACCATTTAAACATTCCCTCGACTTCCAGAAATATAAAAGACCAAAACTTATCCAAATCGGTCCAACCTTTCACGACTTTTAGTGAGACTGACAAACAGCAATTCATTTTTATATATTTATAAGATTATTAGTTTTTGTAAATACTGTGTAATTACTGTGAATAACTTTTAATATATTAGGTGGTAGTAGTTTTTTAAGAATGATAAAGATTTATAAAGGAAGAGCTAATAACAGTGTTACTATTAAAAATTTATGTACAGGTAGAGTAGGTAATTATATTTATTTGAACAAATGGCCTGGATGTTTTTCAATGTTTGGCCCACACTGGGATATTATTCCCAGCCGATTCTATGATGACGTCACATGGCAGTAAAAATGGCGCCTGTCATTCATTCTTTCTTAGGTTCATTGGTTGGTTTACCGGGAAGTGACGTCACAATTCCTGAGCGACGCCATGTTATTATTGCCTAAGATAGCTTTTTGGTGGCTTATTTGAAAAGTAAAAATTCGTTTGCCTTTTTTAGAAGAAATACACGAAAGAATTTAAAATGACCACTTTCTGAAGACTCCATGAGCACCAACAAACAATATGAGATGGCTTTCTGAAATCGGTCAAATAGCCTATTTAGAACGAAGACGTCGCGATGCGACCTGTGTCTCCTCTGCGCCTTGATTACTAGTGTCATTGACGAGGAAGCAGCGAACCCCGCGGCGGCGGGCGTGCGCGGTGGTGAGAAATCAAGAAATCAGAAATCAGAGACTTATTTCAACGTACACAAATTTACATTCTGCTTTTTGAATCTCAATGTACTGATAACGCTAATGTTAGCCGCTGCTTTGGGTCCGAATGTAGTGGAGAAAAAGGCAGCAAAAAAAACTCCACTCTGACTCTTCACTCACTCTGAATCTTTTCTCAAATCACCTTAAATCTAATTCAAAATTTGGTAAAAATGTCCATCTACCTAAGAAGGTAAAAATTTAAGACCCATGAGTGCAATCAATACTTGCAATGCCAAAACTCCAATGCTCCGGCCAGAGACACGGAGGGCACCCGTTGACGAGCATAACGCAGGGGTGAGCCATCGCCGGTCTCAACCATATTAGAGGGAGATAGGCGACCCGGCCACCGCGCCACCACGCATGGTGTGATAAACTTCTAGTCAGTTATCTATATTAATAGCATAGTTTTTGTATGCAATCAGAGCGTCCGTACAGTCCCCCGCAGTATTTGCCGGCGCCCGCCGTACCGTGGGGCACATCTCGGCGCGTTCGCCCGGTCGCCGCATGCTCACCTGCAGGTCATAGATGAATAACCGACGCCGCGAGCTCAGTCTCTGCTCTCCATGATTAAGCTCTGCATATCAGAGCCAAAAAAGTCAGGTAAGGGTATCCGGAATAAAGTACAAAACTATAATAAATTAAAGCCTTAGGAACTTTATTAAGAAAAACAAGGGTAAGGAACTGGACAAAAAATCGGTCCTTTGTCACGGCCAGTTGCCAGTTTTAACAAAGTCAGAACTACTATCTTTTCCATCACGTTTATCGATCAATGTGAATAAGATTTTCGTGCAGATTATGTTGCATTTCTTGTCCAGTAAAAAGGCGTGAGCCCTGTAGTTACCGTAAGCCCTGTAGTTTAATCCGACGAAATCGTAGAAGAGCGTTCGGAAATCTAATGTAAATTTGTATATGCCCTGAAAAAAAAAAGATATAAACAGAATTTGTTAGATCAATCATTCTTGCTTAAAAATTGAAAGAATACGCTAGGTTTTCATCTAAGGCCCACTTGCGTCATGTACAGAGCTAACCCAATAAAATGAAAAGATAACTAACTCGAGTAAAATATACTCAGAGGCACAATTAACCGCCCATTTTAATTTTCCGAAGTAACTTGAAATATTAATTAGGGAATGATTTCCAATCAAAAATAAGTGGCATGGCCAATTAATAAGGGTAATCCACCTCATTGTTTTTTGTTTATTTATAATCCCTACAAATATTTATATGGCGAAACAACGTTTCCGTGTCAGCGAGTAATATTATAAAACTTTGATTTATATGAGTTCTAGATTTGCCCATAATAGAAAGAATTTTTCAAATCGTATTGTACTTTCGGAGTTAATCCCTACACACTAACCTACAAAAATTTCGTGTCGAAAGCACCATGTTCTTCCCCTTGAACATCGCCGCGTGATCGCTGGCCTGCGATTTGTGCTTAAGATTGCTAATGGTAGCATCAATTATTATCTAGATCTCTTAGCTCAGTTAAGCATCCGTGTACCAGCTAGACTTCAGCGACATAATGCTATTTTGCACACAGTTTAGTTCCACGAATTACAGGAGAAATACGTATAATATGTTGCGCGCGTGCAGAAATTTTAACTCAGTTGTCGACAAACTAGACTTTGATTTATTTAAAACTGGTTTGGCTGAGGCGAGATGTGCGTTGATTCAATTTCTAGCTGATAAGTGAAATAATTTAAGAGTTTCTATGTTTACTTATAAACTTATTTGTGAAAAGTTGTAATGAGCTTTTTGTTTTTTACTATTCTCTTCATTTTGTTATGTGTAGATGTAAGTTTTCCTTAAGGTAAAAAATAAAATAAAATTAATATTAGTGTAGATTAGTATAGATATTTGAAGGTATACTGTGTACCTTTTTAGCTATGCAGCTAGGGGAGACGTGAAAGATTTGTAAAACGGTCCTGAAGAAAATATGATTGCACGGATTGTCGAATCTTTTGACGACGTCTGGAGGGCTATTAGCACGAGTGCCGTTATTTTCTTGCCACATGGCCATCTGAAACTAAAACTGAAGAAGTAATGACATGGAGACAGGCTACAGGGTAATGGTGAAATCGTCAGCAATATTTAAACTACACTGGCCTGCAAAACTAAGTATCACACTCTTAAAATTGCAATAACTTTTTAAGTACACAAAATATACTTTCAAAATAAATAGGACTCGAAAAAGAGTTTAATACTGCATATAAAAACTTCATAGTCGATAACCTTTTTGCAAGATATGCCCGAAAAAACTTTAATAACAAAAACAATCCTTATTCGTTTTACCATATTTTTTTTTGTTTCTGTTTTTGTTTTCAAATTTTTCCTTGATCGATACGCTTTTGTAACGCTAAGTTAGATAAACTTGCTGAGAAATCAAGTTAAGCGATGTTACGGGAAGCACAGGTTACACAGAATGGCGCTCCAGTAACTGAAGTTGCAGCACGACTTATTAAAAATAATGTACTAATGTACAGTTTACTATAGTTTAAAAGAAAGCTGATAAAATTTGCTATTAAACGTTTTTTATTTTAAATCTCTAACTCCCATAGTTTAGAAAAAAAAAATACTTACTTTTGCAGGCCAGTGTAGAAGATTTTTTGTGAGCCGATTGGCTCACCACAACAATGTTATTGAATTGTCCTTTAAAAGATCGTAACGCTACTGATTATGGCAATGTCGTGGAAAATCCTGCCTAAAGCACGATTAACAACACTCTTATAAGAAAGAAAAAAAAAAGAAAGAAACGTATTGTAGCAACAAAACACATCATAGAAACAAAATCTACATTTCATTGTTAAAATCAATCAAGATATCAAAGAAGCCTGGCCACTACAAATAAAACGAGCGAGTGGCATTGCTCCTACAAATTCACAAACCCACAAGGATGTGAATTAGTACAGGTAAAGTAAGCCTAAAAATTCCAGATTGGAGGCGAATTATATACATCGATGAAACTTTGTTTATAACTTCATCTTGGTAGTAGAAATGAGGATCTGCAGAGTCCTAACAACATTTAGGGATCCTACCCCTTGCCGGGTAGGGGTGAAATTTTAAAAAACAAACTAGGCGATAGAAGTATCATTTTCTATATATTTTTTTGCGCTGGATCGAATGAGACCGTACTCAAACTCCTCTTAGGATCAATATTTTGCGAGATATGAATATGAAAACGTTTATATTATAATGGTATTAAATTTGTATTGACTGAATGACTGACTGATCATCTATAGATTACCTATCTCGAGAACGGTAGGTGCTAGGGAAAAAAAATTGAGAAAGTTGTGGGGAAGGTACGATAAACGGCCAGGATGGCCGATTTTTTAATTTCGAACGCGTTCTTTCATACAAATATGCTAACTCTGTTGTTTATTGACCGATTTGTATCAAATTTTGATAGAATGTTCTCAGAGTGATCCAATTGAGAATAAAAATGCTGTATGTTCCAAATTCAAAATGGCGGCGCCGCTATAGCCACTCAAAAGTAGGCCATTTTTTGACTTCTGCGCAAAAAAGTCGGCAGTCAACTGGGCGCATGCTAGAGACTGCTCTTAAAGGCATCGGGTTGTCGAAGGACCCAGGTATATCTAATCTCTTTAAACGAGCAATTCTTGTATATATATTTATATACATATAATCAGAATCTCGGAAACGGCTCCAACGAATTCCATGAAATTTTGTATACAGGGGGTTTTGGGGGCGATTAATTGATCCAACTAGGTTTCATTTTTATAAAACGTCGTTTTAATCGTGTTTTAAGGCAAAGAAATAACTGCTACACTACAAGAAGGAAATTTTCGCAACCATCTGTAAGGTTGTCATAGCTCAAGTGGGAAATAGGACGATACCGTAAACAGAAGAACCTGGTTCGAGACTTGATAATAAATTTTTCGTTTTTTTTCAAGTTCCTTCTTTTGTGTGAAAACCTACATACCGAGCAAAGCTCGGTCATCCAGGTACTGAATATATAAGCGGGGAAATAAATTGAATCCTAAAGAGTGGGGTTGGTGTCGTCAAAATGGTGATCTATACCGTGTTCGCACCACCTTACCACCAGCTCCGGATGAAATAATGGCCCTTATATTTGCAAAACATGTGAGGCGCATTCTTGCTCTAACTCGGACTTCCACAAAGGCATGGCCCTTGTTCACATCGATGACGATGATCTCAGTGATTTTGGAGAAGGTGAAGAATTGGGAGATTTTAATACATGTCTTTTGTCGGGCAACAACCGCAGTAAAAAATTAAAATCGCTACTCTCGGCTTTGGACCTTCACATTCTTCCACTTTCGGCTACACACCACCCTCCAAATAGTTGTCCTACTCTGCTTGATTTAATTATTGTTTCGAAACCATCTTCGGTATGCTCCCATGGACAAACAGCAGCATCGCTCGTAGCCAGGGCTGCCTGAGTGATCTTGAACGATCAGTAAGGTTAAGCAACATACGGCGCGTTCAGTCCATGGATGGGTCACCGTCTATGACTAACGCTAGTGGCATTTTTTCCGAGCGATTCCGTGCTTCGCAAGGTACGTTAAGCAGTTGGTGCCGGCTGCCGTCGATAGATGGCAGTCGTTAAGCCAAGTCAGAGGCCTTTAGGGGCGGCTTGAAAACTTCTGACAGTAAGACCAGCCACTAGTCTTACAAGCCTCCACCAATCCGGACTTGGCCCCCGTGGTGGAGTATGGCCTATACCTTCCTCAGAGAAGAGACCCGTGCCCCTCGGTGGGGACATGATGGGTTGATGATGATGATGATATTCATTCCACAATTGAACAACTTCCTCCTCCGCAGGTGTGGAAGTTTTTGAGATCGCTGGGTATAGGGAATATCTCCGAACCACTGCTACACACTATTGACATTAACGCACTTAATAAACATTTTTCTATTCCACCAGTCTTACTCGACTCCTTGACAAAATCATCCTCGATTACTAGACTCTCACACAAAAACTTGCCCGACTGTGACCCGTTTGTTTTTCGCGATATTACTGAAGGTAGTGTAGAAAAAACCTTACTCTCCATTACTACTAAAGCTGTTGGTAGCGATGGCCTGAGCGAGATATGCTGCTTCCAGTACTGGTTGACATTGTGCCCATTGTTACCCATATTTGTAACTTCTCTATTTCCAGCAAAGTCTTTCCATCTGCCAGGAAAAAAGCACAAGTGATTCCCCTACCTAAAGTCTCCAATCCCAGCTCTTTTTCTCAATATCGCCCTATTTCCATCCTACCCATCCTCTCCAAAGTTATTGAACACGATGTGCAGACTCAACTTTACTCTTTTCTCCATAAAAATTCCTTGCTTAGTCCCTTCCAGTCCGGCTTCCGTCCTTCTCACAGCACGGTGACCGCTCTTTTGAAAGTCACCGATGACATTCGCCTTGCTATGGACAATAAACAGTTGACATTACTTACCCTTACTTACTTGACTTTAGCAGTGCGTTCAATTCCGTTGATTTCGATATCTTACTAGGAATTCTTCGTTCTTGCAATATCTCTGCACCTGCGTTGGAGTGATTCCATTCATATCTTCGCGGTCGAATGCAAAGTATTCGTGTTGACGAGACATCCTCAGACTGGTGCGAGTTGGCAGCGGGTGTGCCTCAGGGTGGGGTTCTCTCACCGTTACTGTTCTCAATCTTTATCAATGAGATCACCCATGCACTCTCGTCCAACTTTCATTTGTATGCGGATGATCTGCAAATTTATACTCATTTCGATGCGGGGGCTGACCCTACTAACCCAGGTGCCAAGTATGAGAACGCTGTAAGGGCGTTTGCTAAAATTAATGATGATTTGTTGGCTGTTCGGGATTGGGCACGTGACTTTGGTCTTGTGGTCAACCCGCTAAAGTCTCAGGCGATCGTTATTGGTAGCAGACGCCTGCGAGATGGCTTCCTACAGCTGAGGGTACCCTCATTAGTTTATGACCATGTCGCTATCCCTTTTGCAGAAAGGGTAAGGAACCTCGCTCTTCTTATGGACTGTAATTTGTCCTGGCAGGTTCAGGTAAATGATATTAGCCGACGCATCCACTTTTCCTTCCACTCACTTAAACGTCTCCAAAATTTCTTACCTTTTAAAACAAAACAGATGCTTGCTCAGTCTCTCCTCTTACCTCTTCTAGATTATGCGGATGTTTGTTTCATGGATGCTACGGAAGTTCTCGTGAATAAACTCGAGCGTCTCCAGAATCTTGCCATCAGGTACATTTTCGGCTTGAGGAAATATGACCACGTGTCAGACTTCCGACGCCAGTTGAATTGGCTCCCTACCAGATTGCGTCGCAACCTGCATATGCTGACTCTTCTCTTTTGTGTGCTGAAAAATCCCAATGCTCCGATGTACCTGCGGGAGAGATTCTCACTTCTGCCTCCGCGTACCAGACCACAGATACTAGAACATTGCAAGTCCCAGTCTGCAACACTGAGTTCTACTTCAACGCGTTCTCTGTGCGCTCTGCTCGCCAGTGGAACTCTCTGCCGAAAGCGATCAGGGATTGTCCAACTGTGTCACAGTTCCGAAGCAAACTGAAAGAGCACTATATCTCTAACCTAAAATAATTTTATTGTATTCATTTAACTTTATAATAGTAGTCTGTGTAATATATTCGTATGTATGTTTATTATTGTATAGTTTAGTATTATATACTTTTGTGCTAACGTTAGATATATATTTCTGGCGTTCTTATATCTATGTAGGCATTTATGTAAGTTGTATGTATATTTGTAAGTAGTTTATTATTATTATTATTTTTATACCTACTTAAGAGTTGTAATCCACTTCATCTGCCCTACCCCACTCTCTTTTTTAACATTCCAAAATTTATAGGCTGGCTGGAAGAAATTTCTTTAGAAATAAGTCCGCCTTTGCACATTGTTTTTATCACAAACCTGTTATTTAAGTCATATTATGTATTTTCTTTTGTGCAATAAAGTGTAACAACAACAAGAATCAATTTAACTGTAAAGAAGGGCAGGAACTCAAACGACAATGTTCATCAAATATAAATTTATTTGGGCAGAGCTTCGCCCTATTAAATAATTACAACAGGAAAAGTGTGCCGATCCAACATTTGCAACGGCTTAAATAGGCAGGCGTTGTTTCTCCCACCCTCGCAACCGGCCGGTGCGAGCGAGGTGGGGCAAACGGACGGCACGCGGCGCGCGGCGTGTCGCAGGGCGCGGCGCGCGGCGTGGCGCAGGGCGCGGCGCGCGGCGTGGCGCAGGGCGCGGCGCGCGGCGTGGCAGGGCGCGGCGCGCGGCGTGGCAGGGCGCGGCGCGCGGCGTGGCAGGGCGCGGCGCGCGGCGTGGCAGGGCGCGGCGCGCGGCGTGGCGTGGCGCGGCGTGGCGTGAGGCGGTGACGTATGCTGACGTCACGGCTACTCTGGCTTGGCTATGGCTGGCTTGGCTATGGCTGGCTTGGCTATGGCTGGCTTGGCTATGGCTGGCTTGACATGCCACTGGACTGGGCTAAGCGTTACAGTCGGCCATCCTGTAACAATTGCTCCCGCAATGGGAACAGAGAAAAATACTCGTATTAGCTCTTTATTATGTCTATTAAGTCTTCAGTTTGTAACTGTTCGTCTGAACTACTGGCACTGTCTGTCATTGGGGCAATACTTCTGTACTGTCTAATTGCATCAGATGAAACTAATCCCTGAAAGCTCATTTATAACCACGCATACCTTTAATGCTACAAATCTGATACCTGTCATTAGGTAGTACCATAGTTATTACGTAAGGTCCTGAGTAAATATCGTCCAACTTTGTGTTCACTTTACCTGCTCTACTAGTAGGGGCTTGTCTCCACAGTACATAATCCCTCTTATATACTGTGCTGTCTTTACGCCGTTTGTCGAAATCACGTTTGAAAGAAAGAAAGAAATTGTTTATTGAATTTCTCGTCCTGACTCTGAATCGTATAAAACCAATCTGAAATTTCTAGTCAATTTACGTTTACAGCGTCTATTGTGTTTCTACTTAAAGCATCCGATCCACGTGCTTCATGCGCTCACCGGGTCTGCATTCAATACTTATATGTCATAATCTTGAATTAGCATCCACAATCTTGCTATACGTGGTACTAAGCCTCAGTTTCTGAAAGAGTGTTCAAATGTATAACAAGAGATTAATCTAAGATTAATTCAAAATACCGGCACGTGATTGGCTGAAATTAGCTTGACGTGAGATTAACATGAGATTAACATTTGATCACTGTTCTAGAAACCGAGCGTAAGTCGCGTTTAGTCAAAGTCGCACGTACCGCGGTGCAATCTGTAACTACCTTCACATTTAGACCTACAATGCAAACACGGAACCTGCACAGCGACTCTGCAACGGCAGGTGTTTCTAACTCGTAGCTATGATAGACACTTTCCTCTCAACTGGTAACCCGGCTAAAGTACATTACGGGTCTCAATGTACCGTCAGGTTGTTTTTGCAATAAAATTCAGGCTATATCTAACTTGCACGCATCCGTGTGAATCTTGGTGGGCAACGATCGATCGTACAATGCTAACACGGGTTTACTACACAATTGCTTTTTTTTTAATTCCTCAAAACTCAGCAACAGCAACGGGGAGCTACGTTTTGAAAATCACATTAGAAATGTAGTCAGTAACTGCTTCTATCGCCTTAAGATTCTATATAATATTCGCGATTACCTCAGCACTGATTTGCGTGTCAGGCTGAGTGAATCATTAATATTATCTAGACTAAACTATTGTGATGTTGTTTATGGTGGTTGTATACTTGGCCGACAAAGAGACTAATACAACGAGTGCAAAACGCATGCGCTCGATTTTGTTTTAAAGTCCCACCTAGGTCCCATATCACTCCGTACTTGAATGCTGCAAAACTCCTGAACATGGAGGCTCGCCGCCGGCTCCACCTTGCTACGATGCTATTCGGTGTAGTACGTAATAAAACTCCTTCGTACCTTTATAAAAAGCTCGAGTGGTCATCTCGCCAGCAGCGTTACATTAATAAAGATAAAATTCGTGTACCTGCGCATAGAACAATGACCTTTCGTGGCAGTTTCAGGTATGCGGCATCCAAGTGCTGGAATGATATTCCTCCCCCAGTCCGTGAAGCTTCTAGTAGGTATGCCTTTGGGCGCAAGCTCAGGGCATATTTGCTTGAACAGCAGAGACTATCCCATCCTCTCCAGACTTCTCGCCGCTTCCGACGTAACTAGTGATTGCGTCATCACTCTGACTTATAACTTTTGTAAGGCCGTTGGTTTACATTTATTATTACTATTATTATGTAAATTCTATTTATGTATGTAATTGGTTATAGTATTCTAGTCTCGGTAAGTGTATGTATATGTTTTTTAATTATTATATCTATGTAATTGTAACTTCACTATAATTAATTCAACTGTAGGTATTTGTATATTTATGTAGTGTAGTTAAAAATGTTTTTACCATCGGTGTATAATTATGTTCGTATTTTTTTCCTATATTATGTATGAAATAATATTGTAATTAGTTAATAAAATTATGATGATGTGCCGCGCGTGGAGCCCTGAGTCCCCTACGCCAAATCGAATAACAATACATCGATTGCCAATTGATCGACAACTTTAGATCAACCGTTCATTACATCGAAAGCTTTATAGATCGAACGTTCAAAAGATCGCTGTATCAATGTATCGAATACTTAAAACATCGACGTGACATTTATTCATATGTTCATTAGATCGAAACGTCCAATAGATTCGAATATACTCCGAAAGTGCAAATTTCATTTTATTTGAACTACCCTCATACACGACTCATGACTGAACCATTTTTTTTGTTTGAGGAATGTGTACAGTCGACAGCAGATTTACCTTTACCATTTTGGCCTTCGGACCGACTTTATCGTAAAGACATAGTCAACTTTAAATCTGAATTATAAAGGTCGATGTGTTGTTGACTGTTACGTATTAAAAAAACAAAGTAAAAGTAAGTAAATGTTTTATAATCGGAAGGTTTATTTAATAATATTACATTACATAAGAATGAATCAAAATAATTAACAGTTTCAAAAAAAAACGTTACCTCTTGTAAAATAAAAATAAAAGTCATCTAAATAAACTGTTAATTACTACACGACGAGTAGAAATAAATAAATTCACAATTTAGTATGGACTGCGATTGCACGCAAAAAATCCACTAAAATGAAATTACTTCTTCGGGCGATAATGTTTTTTATTGCATTTTCGTTTCTTCGCACTCGTTTCTTAGGTGGAGTTTTATCTAACGCTGCGTTAGCTCTTTCTACCTCGTGGTTTGTTTTAGCCTGCTCCTTGGCAAGGAATGCGATGGTTGCGTAAAGTCCGTGTTTTTCATTATCAAGAAGGGCGTTCCATCTTCGGTGCCATCCTTCAATGTTATTCTGAGTCCTAGGCTAATTATGCTCAATATTGCTGTACACACTCCATAAACTTGGTGAAAATATTGGAGGGGATCGAGAAATCAATATTTTGTTGTCTGCTGACATACGAGAATGTACTTTACCCAGTACATAATATGTCCCGAACCACTCTATAACATCCTTGGCCTCTTCTGGTATTATCTCATCTTGCAATGTTCTGTAAGCGTTTGGTATATCCTCCGGTGGTAAATAAGCCAGAGCTGTAATTTGTCGTAACTTCAGGGCAAATTCCGCATCTTCTCCATATTTTTTCGACAATCCTTGCTGTTGAATTTGTCGCCATATATTTTGCCCAAGATGAAACAAACAGCATTTATGTGTCGCTTCGGGAAACTCCAATCTCACCGCACTAATGACAGCCATCTCAAAGTCAGTCATTATCATTTGTGGCACCAACGTTATGTTATATTCCAGAGCGTACTCCTTTAGGTGGTGTAAAAATATCAAATAACATTCTTGTGTTTTCTTTGTCAATAACCCATAAACCAATGGTACAAATCGACGACTCATGCCTAAGCCTACAATGCCATGAATACTATAAAGTTGACAAAAAAGTTTAGGGCATGTCTGGAACGTCCCATCCATAAGCCACATATCTGACTGATTGAGTCGAACTAAATTGGATTCAGTTGAAAACAAAACAAGAATGCCATCATTGCCAAAACTTTCTTGTCGTGCAAAAACCTTTTCCCCGTTGACTTCTTTTAGAGTATCCGGAATTCGTATTTCTTCCAAACAGCTAGGTTCTTTTGGCATTTCTTTTCTTCTTGATCGCCGTATAACTTGCGATGAAGCATTCTTGTTAGGCAGAACGCACGCACTTGATGTAGAAGTTTTAGCTAGATTGCGCTGAATGATTTGACAGGGGTGGTCAAGAGATTCGGTAGCTTCACGTTTTAAAGCATTTCTAAACTTCATCTCATCAATCTTACCCGGATCAGGAGCATGATTGTGCTTTGTCATGTCGTGATCCAAACGGTGGTCATCAGATTCCTGCAATGTTGTGATTACAGTACTCTTACAATGATTCTTGTATTTATGGACACAATACCAATAGAACTTATTGTCACTCTGTTTATTTTTAGCCATTACATAGCCATGTATCACTATAACTGGTTTACCACGTTGCGATAATATCGGTTTACAAAGAGAATTGGCAGACATCTTCACTCAACTTCATTAACTCAATTAATTCTTATCAATGCACTCAACGACGCAATTGTTACAACAGAAAGCCATGGTATGAGAATGTGATACGCTTTATGCAACCTACATTGTATGAGGGTAGTTCAAATAAAATGAAATTTGCACTTTCGGAGTATATTCGAATCTATTGGACGTTTCGATCTAATGAACATATGAATAAATGTCACGTCGATGTTTTAAGTATTCGATACATTGATACAGCGATCTTTTGAACGTTCGATCTATAAAGCTTTCGATGTAATGAACGGTTGATCTAAAGTTGTCGATCAATTGGCAATCGATGTATTGTTATTCGATTTGGCGTAGGGGACTCCCCGATTTGGCGTAGGGGAGTCCCCACTCATGACTGAACCATTTTTTTTGTTTGAGGAATGTGTACAGTCGACAGCAGATTTACCTTTACCATTTTGGCCTTCGGACCGACTTTATCGTAAAGACATAGTCAACTTTAAATCTGAATTATAAAGGTCAATGTGTTGTTGACTGTTACGTATTAAAAAAACAAAGTAAAAGTAAGTAAATGTTTTATAATCGGAAGGTTTATTTAATAATATTACATTACATAAGAATGAATCAAAATAATTAACAGTTTCAAAAAAAAACGTTACCTCTTGTAAAATAAAAATAAAAGTCATCTAAATAAACTGTTAATTACTACACGACGAGTAGAAATAAATAAATTCACAATTTAGTATGGACTGCGATTGCACGCAAAAAATCCACTAAAATGAAATTACTTCTTCGGGCGATAATGTTTTTTATTGCATTTTCGTTTCTTCGCACTCGTTTCTTAGGTGGAGTTTTATCTAACGCTGCGTTAGCTCTTTCTACCTCGTGGTTTGTTTTAGCCTGCTCCTTGGCAAGGAATGCGATGGTTGCGTAAAGTCCGTGTTTTTCATTATCAAGAAGGGCGTTCCATCTTCGGTGCCATCCTTCAATGTTATTCTGAGTCCTAGGCTAATTATGCTCAATATTGCTGTACACACTCCATAAACTTGGTGAAAATATTGGAGGGGATCGAGAAATCAATATTTTGTTGTCTGCTGACATACGAGAATGTACTTTACCCAGTACATAATATGTCCCGAACCACTCTATAACATCCTTGGCCTCTTCTGGTATTATCTCATCTTGTAATGTTCTGTAAGCGTTTGGTATATCCTCCGGTGGTAAATAAGCCAGAGCTGTAATTTGTCGTAACTTCAGGGCAAATTCCGCATCTTCTCCATATTTTTTCGACAATCCTTGCTGTTGAATTTGTCGCCATATATTTTGCCCAAGATGAAACAAACAGCATTTATGTGTCGCTTCGGGAAACTAAAATCTCACCGCACTAATGACAGCCATCTCAAAGTCAGTCATTATCATTTGTGGCACCAACGTTATGTTATATTCCAGAGCGTACTCCTTTAGGTGGTGTAAAAATATCAAATAACATTCTTGTGTTTTCTTTGTCAATAACCCATAAACCAATGGTACAAATCGACGACTCATGCCTAAGCCTACAATGCCATGAATACTATAAAGTTGACAAAAAAGTTTAGGGCATGTCTGGAACGTCCCATCCATAAGCCACATATCTGACTGATTGAGTCGAACTAAATTGGATTCAGTTGAAAACAAAACAAGAATGCCATCATTGCCAAAACTTTCTTGTCGTGCAAAAACCTTTTCCCCGTTGACTTCTTTTAGAGTATCCGGAATTCGTATTTCTTCCAAACAGCTAGGTTCTTTTGGCATTTCTTTTCTTCTTGATCGCCGTATAACTTGCGATGAAGCATTCTTGTTAGGCAGAACGCACGCACTTGATGTAGAAGTTTTAGCTAGATTGCGCTGAATGATTTGACAGGGGTGGTCAAGAGATTCGGTAGCTTCACGTTTTAAAGCATTTCTAAACTTCATCTCATCAATCTTACCCGGATCAGGAGCATGATTGTGCTTTGTCATGTCGTGATCCAAACGGTGGTCATCAGATTCCTGCAATGTTGTGATTACAGTACTCTTACAATGATTCTTGTATTTATGGACACAATACCAATAGAACTTATTGTCACTCTGTTTATTTTTAGCCATTACATAGCCATGTATCACTATAACTGGTTTACCACGTTGCGATAATATCGGTTTACAAAGAGAATTGGCAGACATCTTCACTCAACTTCATTAACTCAATTAATTCTTATCAATGCACTCAACGACGCAATTGTTACAACAGAAAGCCATGGTATGAGAATGTGATACGCTTTATGCAACCTACATTGTATGAGGGTAGTTCAAATAGAGACTCCCCATGAGAGTCCCCTACGCCAAATCGAATAACAATACATCGACTGCCAATTGATCGACAACTTTAGATCAACCGTTCATTACATCGAAAGCTTTATAGATCGAACGTTCAAAAGATCGCTGTATCAATGTATCGAATACTTAAAACATCGACGTGACATTTATTCATATGTTCATTAGATCGAAACGTCCAATAGATTCGAATATACTCCGAAAGTGCAAATTTCATTTTATTTGAACTACCCTCATACACGACTCATGACTGAACCATTTTTTTTGTTTGAGGAATGTGTACAGTCGACAGCAGATTTACCTTTACCATTTTGGCCTTCGGACCGACTTTATCGTAAAGACATAGTCAACTTTAAATCTGAATTATAAAGGTCGATGTGTTGTTGACTGTTACGTATTAAAAAAACAAAGTAAAAGTAAGTAAATGTTTTATAATCGGAAGGTTTATTTAATAATATTACATTACATAAGAATGAATCAAAATAATTAACAGTTTCAAAAAAAAACGTTACCTCTTGTAAAATAAAAATAAAAGTCATCTAAATAAACTGTTAATTACTACACGACGAGTAGAAATAAATAAATTCACAATTTAGTATGTACTGCGATTGCACGCAAAAAATCCACTAAAATGAAATTACTTCTTCGGGCGATAATGTTTTTTATTGCATTTTCGTTTCTTCGCACTCGTTTCTTAGGTGGAGTTTTATCTAACGCTGCGTTAGCTCTTTCTACCTCGTGGTTTGTTTTAGCCTGCTCCTTGGCAAGGAATGCGATGGTTGCGTAAAGTCCGTGTTTTTCATTATCAAGAAGGGCGTTTCATCTTCGGTGCCATCCTTCAATGTTATTCTGAGTCCTAGGCTAATTATGCTCAATATTGCTGTACACACTCCATAAACTTGGTGAAAATATTGGAGGGGATCGAGAAATCAATATTTTGTTGTCTGCTGACATACGAGAATGTACTTTACCCAGTACATAATATGTCCCGAACCACTCTATAACATCCTTGGCCTCTTCTGGTATTATCTCATCTTGCAATGTTCTGTAAGCGTTTGGTATATCCTCCGGTGGTAAATAAGCCAGAGCTGTAATTTGTCGTAACTTCAGGGCAAATTCCGCATCTTCTCCATATTTTTTCGACAATCCTTGCTGTTGAATTTGTCGCCATATATTTTGCCCAAGATGAAACAAACAGCATTTATGTGTCGCTTCGGGAAACTCCAATCTCACCGCACTAATGACAGCCATCTCAAAGTCAGTCATTATCATTTGTGGCACCAACGTTATGTTATATTCCAGAGCGTACTCCTTTAGGTGGTGTAAAAATATCAAATAACATTCTTGTGTTTTCTTTGTCAATAACCCATAAACCAATGGTACAAATCGACGACTCATGCCTAAGCCTACAATGCCATGAATACTATAAAGTTGACAAAAAAGTTTAGGGCATGTCTGGAACGTCCCATCCATAAGCCACATATCTGACTGATTGAGTCGAACTAAATTGGATTCAGTTGAAAACAAAACAAGAATGCCATCATTGCCAAAACTTTCTTGTCGTGCAAAAACCTTTTCCCCGTTGACTTCTTTTAGAGTATCCGGAATTCGTATTTCTTCCAAACAGCTAGGTTCTTTTGGCATTTCTTTTCTTCTTGATCGCCGTATAACTTGCGATGAAGCATTCTTGTTAGGCAGAACGCACGCACTTGATGTAGAAGTTTTAGCTAG
Organism: Yponomeuta plumbellus; assembly: GCA_947310845.1. NCBI lineage: Eukaryota > Metazoa > Arthropoda > Insecta > Lepidoptera > Yponomeutidae > Yponomeuta > Yponomeuta plumbellus. The sequence continues at coordinate 5,574,354 of OX371203.1, forward strand.
ATTGCGCTGAATGATTTGACAGGGGTGGTCAAGAGATTCGGTAGCTTCACGTTTTAAAGCATTTCTAAACTTCATCTCATCAATCTTACCCGGATCAGGAGCATGATTGTGCTTTGTCATGTCGTGATCCAAACGGTGGTCATCAGATTCCTGCAATGTTGTGATTACAGTACTCTTACAATGATTCTTGTATTTATGGACACAATACCAATAGAACTTATTGTCACTCTGTTTATTTTTAGCCATTACATAGCCATGTATCACTATAACTGGTTTACCACGTTGCGATAATATCGGTTTACAAAGAGAATTGGCAGACATCTTCACTCAACTTCATTAACTCAATTAATTCTTATCAATGCACTCAACGACGCAATTGTTACAACAGAAAGCCATGGTATGAGAATGTGATACGCTTTATGCAACCTACATTGTATGAGGGTAGTTCAAATAAAATGAAATTTGCACTTTCGGAGTATATTCGAATCTATTGGACGTTTCGATCTAATGAACATATGAATAAATGTCACGTCGATGTTTTAAGTATTCGATACATTGATACAGCGATCTTTTGAACGTTCGATCTATAAAGCTTTCGATGTAATGAACGGTTGATCTAAAGTTGTCGATCAATTGGCAGTCGATGTATTGTTATTCGATTTGGCGTAGGGGACTCTCATGGGACAGGCGCTGACTGAAAATCAGTGCCGAGGAGTAATACCCTCGGCAGTATGCTGAGTCAGCTGCCTATTGCAGCAGCAGAGACACACCGTGACGATTGTTTGTAAATGTTTTCTTAAATATTTTATTTTGTGGTGTCTCAATGTATTGAATAGTTAGTATGTCTAATGTTCTGTGTAACTGTTGCTGTAATAAAAGTGTTTTCTTTCTTTCTTTCTCTTTCAACTGCTCATTGCTCCATACCCAACTAGCATTTTTTGTCAAATCTGTGAGTGGGCGAGCAATTACTGCAAAATTAAAGATAAACTTTCTGAAATAGCTGCATAGTCCGATAAACTGGCGTACTTCATGTAGGTACATTTTGTGGAACTGGAAATTTAGAAACAGCTGCCAACTTAGATTCACCCGGCTGTATGCCCTCCGCCGATATTTCATGACCTAGGTAAATACGAAATGTTTTCTTGCAGAACCGAACATGTTTAGTCTTAAGTTTTCTGAGTTAAATTTTTGTAAAACCTTTGCTAACAATAGTAGGTAAGCCACCCTGTACATCGTACGAGGGAAGGAGTATATCGTCTAGAAATGCAAGTATTTCCGGGTTGTGTAAGCTGCCAACAATTGTATTTATCAATCTCATGAAAACCGCCGGTGCATTTGCTAGACCGAATGGTACGCGTAAAAAAATCATAATGACCTTGTGGAGTAATTAATGTGGTCTTGTGTGTATCAGTAGGACAGATTTTTGCTTAGTGTTAACCCTGCGCCATATCTAGACTAGTGAAACGCTTTTTACCTGCCAATTTAGACACTTTGTCATCTATGTTTGTTAATGGGTACCTATCTCGCACTGTAATCGATGCATAACCGACTGTCACCGTTTTTATTTTTAACTAGAATGACTGGGGAAGCAGCTGGACTCAAATTATTTTATTATGATACCCGCAGCTAGTAAATTTAATCTTGGACTTGTGATTTCACTGTAGCCTGTTCGCTATGCGATAATCTATGGGTGCGATGATATACAGGCTCATTGCTAGTGACATTTATTTTCATCTGTAGTAAATATGTGCATCCTAACTCATTACTTCTTTAGTATCGCTGGCAAAACAGTTCCTAAACGCAAACAAAATTTCAATCAAGGTTTTTTTTTCTCAATTTCATCTAAGAGTCCTACAGAAATATTGTCCTACAAAAACAAAATGGCAGAGTTTTTATCAAGGCAAGTTGTTAGTACACTTTGGCTGAGCACAAGCAATCGGAATGGCTAGTAATGGCAAATGGGCTGACCTGCGTATGAAGCGGCGTGTTCTCGCAGGTCTCGGCGCGTACTAGCAGCTCGCCCGGCCGGCTCCGACACGATGTCCGTGGTCCCGATGTTGATCACCTTCATGCAGCCTCGATTGCCTCGTAGGATGGTTGCAGGCAGCGAGTAGGCCAACTCTTGCATCTCGTGATGGCGCACAGGTGTGATCACGTCGTTATTGTCCTTGTTTCCTAGTATTTCGACTTTTGTAATAGATGTTCCGGGCGGCATGCATTCTTTAGAAGTTCTTGAACCAAAAGATTTTTCAGTAGTTTTCTAGCAGGCGGTGAAGGATCTTCTTCGATTTCGGTGAGCGAGACTTGGATCCACGTGGCGGACACGAAGATGTAGATTGCTCGATTTCAGGAGACCGAGGCCTTTTTCTTCTGTTTTTAGCACGAGCACTCTTCGTGAGTAATCCCACTTCTGAATGTAAAGAAGGGCAGGAACTCAAACGACAAAGTTAATCAAATATAAATTTATTTGGGCAGAGCTTCGCCCTATTAAATAATTACAACAGGAAAAGTGTGCCGATCCAACATTTGCAACGGCTTAAATAGGCAGGCGTTGTTTCTCCCACCCTCGCAACCGGCCGGTGCGAGCGAGGTGGGGCGCGAGGCGTGGCGCGAGGCGGTGACGTATGCTGACGTCACGGCTACTCTGGCTTGGCTATGGCTGGCTTGGCTATGGCTGGCTTGGCTATGGCTATGGCTGGCTTGGCTATGGCTGGCTTGACATGGCACTGGACTGGGCTGAGCGTTACATAACATTAATATTTAAACATGTTCATAGTTAATACATACTGTACCAAGTGAAAAAGTAATAAAAACTGCTTACTTAAAATGTCTTTTCTTTTGATTTTTTTCAACAAAAACCCTTCATATCTTCCAAATATAAGCTTAGGTAAGGTCTCATTTGATTCAGCGCAAAAAAATACACAGAAAATGACACTTCACTTCTCTAGTTTGTTAAATGTACATTTTTTTAAAACTCCCCCCTGACCATACCCCCTGGGAGGGGGTAGGACCCCTAAATTTTGTTAAGACTCTGCAGATCCTCATTTCTACTACTAAGATGAAGTTATAAACAAGGTTTCAATGATGAACATAATTTGCCTCCAAAAATATGCTATTTTCCTGTACTAAGTGTTAGGCAAGTTTAGAAGCACGCGTTGTCAGAATTCCGGATACTGGTACAGAGCTAATTCGCTCAGAGCTTCGAAGTTCATGTCAATGTGAACCATCAATTGTAAGTAGTTGAAGAGTTGCTTAGTTTCTTAACCATAATTTTAACAGTAGTTCTTTTGTGACGCGTTCAATAACATCTGTCATAGAGGGGGCAAATGTTACGCTATCTTACCTACCTTTTGAAAAGTGATTGGCTTGGTATAATTCAACGTGAACGTCAAGTTGTGGAAGTCGCCCGGGCTATATTCCAACTTGTTCACGCCGCAGTCTAGACGTTTAGGGCCCTTAAGTAGAGATACACCCGTTATAACTGACGGCACTTTGTTCTGAAAAAATAGACACATCCGCAACATTTCAGCATTTCCTTTGAAATACAATATAGGTATGTATTGTATATGTATTATGTATGTTTGCTAGCCATCGGTGGTAATTGGCAATCCGCCAAAGATAAGGAAACCGAAGTATTTGCGGGCTCGCTGTGGGGACCACAAGCGCAAATGCAGCGTAGGACGCTCACCTGAGTTGGTGATCGTCCTACGCTAGATTAAAGATCTGATGCTGATTTCTGGCAGGGGTTGGATTAGATTGGCCGAGAACAGAACGAATTGGCGTGCCTCAGCTTGCCCACAGCTGCAAACTTCTCCTAAAAACTGTAAAACTGTCTAATCTAATACATAAAAATCCTGCGCAGACAAGGTACTGTCCCCCGGATACTTTTTGTCCATCGATATAGATCTTTTACAAATTGTATCGAATAACGCACACAAAGGACTAAAAATCCTCCAAATAATCGAGGACACCGAGAGACAGGACGAAGAAGGAAGAAAGAAGACTACGTCCGCACAAAAAATTACTGCACACCGTATGCGTTGAGTTGAGGATTTTCGTCCCATAGGGACAAAAGTCCCTCGTCTGTGCAGGTTTAAAATCTTACAAATGTTTTTGCAGACTTTCCAACGTACTGTGCCACACTAAACTGTCCGAAAACAATCGCAGACAAAAGATTAAAACAAGACAACAGCGCTAACGCCTCGTTCCGGGCGGAGCGCATTTTTGCACAGAAAATGTGTTTGTCTCTAGTAAAATTTTCGAATCAACTACATCCAGAATATGGCAGATTTTACAAAAGAGTCATTATAATATTGTATATTGTTCACTGTCGGCACTGTGGTTAATAGTATTATAATGGTTATGATCTGTCTCCATGTCTCGTTGGTCGAGCGGTATGAAATTTTACTTGTCGACATAAAGTTAGTCTGAGGATTTTTAGGTAATGCTTATTAGTTTCTAATAGTCAAAATGATATTTTTGGAATAAGCTATTTGACCGTGTGAAAAAAACAGTACTATTAATACGTATTCGTATAAATTATGAGTCTAGAAACCGCTCTAAGGCATTTTAACTAAAAAAAACATTATTAATTGTAAATAAAACACAAAATAAAATTTGATAATAATATGTATCTGCAGCCATTGTATCGAAAACGGCCTGGATTAGCCGATTCTATGATGACGTCACATGTCAGTAAAAATTCATTCTTTCTGACGTTCATTGGTTGAATTACTGGCAAGTGACGTCATAATTCCTCTGCGACGCCTCCGTGAAAACCAAAAAAAATATGACTTGGTTTTCAGAAATCGGTCAAATATTCTATTTGTATGGTATGGTTTTTTATAAGGCTGACTATACGATAAATAGGCCCAGTTTCTGAATTGGGAATTTCGCCAAGTAAATACTTAGGTAAGTAACGTTCTGTCACGCTCTTCTCTGAGAAATTTGACTTTGAATTTGATTTAGCGAAATGCTCAATTCAGAAATCGGCCCATACTAAGATCTGAATTGAAAAAGATTTCTTAGCAATAGATGTAGACACAAGACATACCTACTGCCAAAGATGTACTGTCGACAGCACATAACCCTATACACCCATGCATTACGTCCGGGCGACTTTGCAACTAAAATATGAAGGTTGACGTGCTGTCGACTGTACTTGCGACAAACATAAAGAATTAATTAAGTATTTCCTGATTTCGAGTTTTTTCATCTAAGCTTAAAGTGCGATTAAAACTCCATTATTGTTGGAATATCCTGATGGATATCATCCAACACTGATGTGTTGGATGATATTTTCAGCGGCTGCGCTCAATTTACTTTATTAAATAATAAAATCGCAAAAATACCATGTATAATTCGAATGTCCATCTAACTAAGGTACGTGCGCCTGATAAGGCCCACTTTTTGCAATAATTCGATAAATAAAAAAATAGCAATAACACATTATAGAAAATCATAACAAAATGTTACTCGTTTATTTGTGGACGAATTCAACACATAAATCAACAACTAAAACTACACTTCTAATAAAAAAGTAACACTTTTTAAAACCTCCTTTGTGGGTCTTTTTGGGAACATAGGGACTTATCATGGCCCGATATTTATAAAGTAATTTAGAAACAATAACTGAACAAAAAGCACGTTTTTACGTAAAACTTCAACAAAAATATGAGATTCTTAAATAGTCAGTCTTTAACAAAAGTTTCTTTGATCACAATTGTACGGTGGGCCATTTTAGGCTTGGCAAAACTTAAATCTTCTCTAAAATAATAATCTCTTAATTAGAACAAAAAATTACATTTTTTATCACATGTGCTAATAATAATCTGAAGAAAATTCAAATTTCAATTGTTCTTTATCAACTCATGTTTTTTTACAAAATTTTGATGGGCCTTGTTGTGTGCAATTATAAGAAAAGGTATGCACGTATGAAACATTGCAACATAACTTAATTGCATACAGGAGAAATGAATACCTCTACGTCATTTCTAGTTAAGCCAACGCATTCCTCGTGGAACCATCCTACCATCCAACCGGGCCATCCTAGGAACCGAGTGGTGGGCCTTCACAGGAACTATTCCCGGTAATAATGAATATCTCTTGTAAATAAAAATAAACACACTAAACAAACGACACTTACCTTCGTAAGACTGCTCTGGAAGTCACGTAGCTTTGTATGGAAGATAAACACTAAATCCGTTTGTTTTTCTGAAGTAGCACTAAAAAGTTTGCGAATGTGAGGTTGTAAATCATAAAGAATTTGTAACGTGACTGACAAACTGTCAATTCCTACAAAGATGGCGGCTCTCTCCGACTTCTATGCACTTGCAGTTTTGTCTATGGTACTAAGCGAACATGAACTCGAAATTCAAACTTAGTCCTAGTCTTAGTCCGTTACGAAGCGGGAAATTTTTAAAGTGGGCTATGTTAGGAGCTGGGCTATCTTAGGCGCAGCTACCTTAGAGAGCGTGTAATGTCGGAGAAATATTTTTAATGATATTCGTTCTCAAACCCGAATCTCAGGGATTATTATTCGCCATGTTTATGATAATAGTGATCAATGAGGTTATCTCTTCTTCTTTTACTCTATACAGGAAAAAAAATCACCAAGTCCACACCCACCCAGTCCAAAATACAAATACCAACATTTTTTGTTACTACCCCGTTGGTACAAAAAAAACAAAAATACCAATATCTGAACTTATCCGCAAATCTTAAAGAAATGTGGACGTATTACGCATGAACATAACTAAACGCACGAACTGGCAACTGCGCGCGGCTTGCGGGAAGGAAAAGAAGCGGCGGCGGCGGCGCAGCCAGTATGCCTTATGTATGACGTAGCAAAAAAAAACTTACTTGATCCCAATTCTTCCTTCATCCTTACACGGGCTTAGGACCGTCACCGGCGTGGAATGCTCGCACTGGTTGGTAGTGGTATGGATGCATGCCTGCCGTATTTAATCATTTCCACACCACGTACTGGCTAACGCCGTAGCGCGCCGTGCGTGCCGCTTCGATGGTGCTCCTTCTGGGGTCTTCCTCGAAGAACGCGAATATCTGTTCCTCGATCTCCACGGCCAAGGGAGGTCTCCCTCCTCGGCCTTGAGCGTGCGCTGGTGCAGTGAACTGTCGAATGAGAGTGTGGTGCGTCACCCTCATGAATGTCCTGGTGTTGGGTATTTGAGGTTGAATAAAACCGGCATTTATCAGGCGGGGCAAACTTTCTTCAGCGTATACCCGCCGAGCTGCAGCTGTATTTTCCCCACTGAGAAAGTAACTACGAACCATTTCGTAATACTCGCGGTTTGTAAACATCGTGTTGCGCGCGTAATTTTCGACTGCAGGAAGTGCGGAAACGGCGCACGTGCACTCACCTAGGTCAATGCGCGCGGACTGACCGGCTCACCGAACTCACCGAAAAGATAAGCGTAAGGGATGCTATGTTGCCAAATCGTGCACCGGCCAGCCCGCCGCCCTCTACCTCGCACCGCGTTGACGCCTTGTAATTAGTGCGCCCATGCGTTTACAAATTGGATGAAGGATAAATTAATGAAAATGAAAAAAAAAAAATGTTCATTGTATTTGATAAATGTAATCTATTATCGATACTAATGATATAGTAAAATTTATTGTACCGGTGAAAAAATCATCCTGTATAAAATTCTCGTGTCACCGTACTCTACCACGGGGGCCAAGTCCGGATTGGTGGAGGTTTGCAAGACTAGCGGCTGGTCCTACTGTCAGTAGTTTTCAAGCCGGCCTAAGGCCTCTGACTTGGCTTTTAACGACTGCCATCTATCGACGGCAGCCGGCACCAACTGCTTAACGTGCCTTGCGAAGCACGGAACCGCTCGGATAAATGCCACTAGCGTTAGTCATAGACGGTGACCCATCCATGGACTGAACACGGCTGAACGACTGAACTGAACTCGGCATTTCTACCCTCCGGCAGTGCCGCCGGCATGGTGTGTAGGAGCCATCACACTCTATAAGCCTAGGCGCAAATTAGCGACACGCGACATGCGACAGCTCGGCTAGACGCGACGACAGGCTACGGCCGTCAATTTTCATATATTTTGTTCGAATATATGGGGCAAGACGCCAGAAGCAAATGACAACGTCGCGTCTGACGCTGCGACTTGACGCGGCAGAGCGACAAGTCGCCCTGTTTGCGATGGCTCTAAGTAACAGCTGTTCTGTCAGGTTTTTTGAGCAAATAAATAATTTCTATTTCAAATCCTGGCAGTCATAGAAATGGCCTGAGTAGGGAATGCGCCGTACCTATTCCCTCTCTCTTCCTGAGACTTACCTGGGCAATTTCGTCAAAGTTTTCACCTTGACTTTTTGCTATGTCCGATAACTTTAAACAGTTTGTTTTTGGCTGGAATCATTAATCTTAGAATAAATTGACATTATTTGATTATAACAGTTATTATTGGAATATATTTTAACTTAAAACCTTAAGTTAAATAATAAACAAAGTAATTAGAGCAAATAAAAGTCAAAATAACTGCAATTATTCTGATGTCCCATGGCCAAAATGTAGAAAAGAAATCAAGTTTTCTTGAAAAAAACTCATACAGGCTATAAACTTTTTTGTCTCATATTAATCCGAAGATGTTTATTTTACTATAAAATATATCTGTTTTACTGTATTCTTGATCCAATAACTTAAAAAACATTATTTTATATTATATTGAAAAAATGACTAAGTGGAAAGTTCCATTCCGAAACCTAGATTTTCGAAGTAAGAAAAAGAGTAAAACTACCAAATGGCTGTTAATTCAAAAGCTGACAACACATAATTTAATAAAAACACACCGCAATTGATATTCAGTCATTTAGTTGCGGTCTGGGGAAGTGTAGAGAAGTGTATCTGGGAGACTCTGCTTTGGGACTTCCATATTCCGAAACCGAAATTTATGGTAAGTTACAGTTGTTTTTCTATTACGATTGTTTGAAAAGAACACCGCACTACTGTCGAAATCAGTTTGTAAGCCAAAACAGTATAGCTTATTATATTTTTTGCTAAATCTTTATTAAACTGTTACAGTCGCGGAGTCCGTTACCTCCATTCCGAAACCTACTCGACGGTTTCGTAGAAGCGGAATGAAAACGGTCACGGAATGGAAACATAAAGCTTGGTTTACCTTGTTTCAGTACCATCAGATTACATAAGGGACAAAACATCTTTTGCGGCGCTCGACGGGCTCACAACGAAGTTGTTTAGTGGATTTAAATGATAATAATATGATGCCAAAAATGTTACGCATATCTAGAAATATAATGCAAAAAACAAAATAAAATATAATTAAGTAGTAACCCTCCATTTTTGATAAATAATAATTACAATTAACTAGCCTCTCTGAACCTACTTATTTAATACTGTCTAGTGTCTACTGCTAGTCTGAGTGTTGACTGTATACTGACTTTTTTTTCAACATTGTGAACTATCCTTTACAAATCCATTCCGTGATTACAGATTTCTCTTCCGTTACTGTCCTATTTTAGACGACTAATTATTATTTGGTTATTTAATTTTTTTTATTCTACGGAGACTAGTTTTTTTGTTACATTTTAACGATTATTTAGTTTTTGTTGAATTAATATTAAATTACTTATTATTAAGCGAAGGATTCGTGACTGAACGGGAAATAAATCCCATAATATTTACAAATAGTAACGGAATGAAACTAAAGGCTGAATTCGTTTAAGTGAATAAATGTTATTTTTTAAGATTGTATGTGTGTTTGTATTAAAATACTATTTAGAAGAGAATAAACGTAAGTAACAAATGTTAAAGTTGTTTTTATTTGATTGTAGCACCACAAGTTCTTGGTTGCGGAATGGAACTTTAATCAACTACAAGCCGCTTAAAAACTCAAGTAATAGGGAATGGATGAAAATATCAGAAGTGCTTGATATTTTTTTTTGGTGATAGGAATAACCTTCCTTAACGCGGGAAAAAAGTTTCAATTTTTTTGGCCCCGTAGTTAATTTTTAAATATACTTAATATTTTTCCATTCGTAGTTCTGGGCTTAGTACGGCATATCAGACATATTCCTTAGTCCTCTACGTATAAAAAAAAAACTGGTGACTTATGACAGCTTTTCAAGGTGGATACGCAATAGTGTGATCAGAGAACGTTGTGGACTGAAAGAGGATGTAGTGACTAGAATTGAGAAAGGAATGTTGCGTTGGTTCGGACATGTGGAGAGGATGAAGGAAGAAAGACTGACGAAGCAAACATATCGAGCGAATGTGAGTGGAAGGGCCGGTAAGGGACGCCCCAGGCGAACATACTTCGACCAAATAGGGGATGTATTAGCAAAGGGCAAGATAAAAAGTACCCGAAACCGGCGTGCGTGCATGCAACGACTAATGAATGTCGATGAAGCGAAAGTGGTTTGTCAGGATCGTGGCAGGTGGCAGTCCCTGGTCTCTGCCTACCCCTCTGGGATACAGGCGTAAGCTTATGTATGTATGTATGTTAATATTAATATACATATTTTTCACCACTGTCATACTTTGGCGAAACCGCCCACCTACCCCCGATGGACAAAAAAGTTTTAAGCGCTTGAGATATTATCATAATGGTGTTGGTGCAAGATGTGCACCCCAGCAAAGATGAGTGAGAGCTGCGAGTGGTGAAGCGTGGGCGTAGAGTCAAACGAATGAAATATATTGTCCAACGTATAATAGCTCAGTATTATCGGTGGAAATACAATTAGATATTATTTAGGAATTAAAATATAATTTACAATGATTCAATGGGTGCGCGATGGCGGAGGTCCACAGAGCAAGAAGAGAGAAAAGACAATCACAGATTACTAAAAACTGGCAACATAAAGGTGCATATTCGTACATATTAGATTTAAAGCCTACCATTCACTAACACTTCCCCTTAGGCGTTCAAATCTATACACATCCCAAACACATGCACTGATGTATAATATAGACTCTAAATTACAATATTCAGAATCACATCTCAAAATGCAGAAACATGTATCAAAAACATAACAAACATAATGCAATTACATGCCAAAAAGAAAACTTATAATCAACAAGGCATTACACATAATTGATAAACAAGTTCTCTGTGTCGTCTTGAATTCAAACCTTTTGTTAGTACATCAGCAATCATATTTTCTGTACATAAATACCTAAGCTTCAAGAACCCCTTTTCAACTAGATCCTTAATGAAATGGTAGCGGATGTCAATATGTTTTGTGCGCTTATGACTTAATTCTGTATTTTCTATAATCCTAAGAGCACTCTGATTATCATTAAACACAATGACATCCACCTTTACAGGTATAATCTCAGACAGAAAGTGACAAACAAAACATAAATCTTTTGATACATCTGCAATTGCCATATATTCAGCTTCAGTACTACTTAAAGCTACAGACCGTTGCTTTCTGGACTCCCAATTTATAGTATTATTGCCTAACTTTGTATGATCTATCTGATCTATTGACAGATTTCTGAAAACCATCTCATATTTTTTGTTGGTGTTCATGGAGTCCTCAGAAAGTGGTCATTTTAAATTCTTTCGTGTATTTCTTCTAAAAAAGGCAAACATAACATAACATTTACATACAGTCACAAACATTGCTTCTGGCCCCCAAACCATAATTTTACTCCTGAAATAAGCCGCCAAAACGCTATCTTGGGCAATATGGCGTCGCACAGGAATTGTGACGTCACTTCCCTGTAAACCAACCAATAAATGTAAGAAAGAATGAATGACAGACGCCATTTTTACTGACATGTGTGTGACGTCATAATAGAATCGGCCAATCCAGGCCGTTTTCGATAAAATGGCTGCAGATACATAATTATCAAATTTCGTCGTGTTTTTTACAAATAATAATTGTTTTTTTTAGTTAAAATGCCTTAACCCGGTTTTTTATTAAGACACATAATTTATACGAATACGTACAAATAACACTGTCTTTTTCACATCGTCAAACAGCCCATTGTATTTAATGTAAATTAAGAACATTGTTAATGGACTGATTGAACCATCCATTAAACTTTTATTTAACATCCGACAAGGCAGTGAACAAAATATGTGTATTCGTATCTGTTTGAACTGACTAAAACAAAAATAATTACTTACCTAGGTATGTGAAACAGAGAAAGAATGATACTAATTTGCCTGAAGTGTAACAAAGACCGCATAAGAAAAATTGCATTTCGTATGAAATTGAACGCTGCACCGATTTTCGGCCAGAGTGACCAGATTTAAAGTCGTCATTATGCTAGCTACTTGGTCAAAATCTGCGTACTGCGTTGGCAAAATACGTTCGCATGTACCTTGATTGCAATCAGAAAAAATAAACAAAAATAGCTAAGAGTTACTAGATATTGTTAAGTGGTTAACACAGTTTGTTTTGTAGCTAAACCGGGGATATCCATACTTGTTTTCGTTTGCGACTTGTGTGTATTTAGTGTACAAACAAATACTCTGCATACATAGAACTCGCAAGCGATAACAAGTGGGGATTTCCCTCAAAGTAATATTGCCAGTATCTACTTATGGATGATTTTTTTTTTCTAGAAATTAAAAATGGTCGTTGTATACTTTTTTTTTTCACAAACATCCAAGATAATAAACTTTAGCATCATGTTAATTTTATGCAATTTTTTTTTATGGCAAATTTTAGCAATTTGCCAACTTTTTCCATTCTGCGTCCCAAAATCCCAAAATTCTGCTGAATCTGGTCACACTGATTTGCTTTCGGCATGTTTTGCGCCATATTTGACATTCGCTCTGTGCATACCTCTTACATTATCCTGCAAGCCTGGTACTTTTTATCAGAATTTCCTAACTATTTCGTGCGTTATTCGGTTAATCCGGTTGGGTTAATCTCATGTTTTTGAACACAAATGGCTTCTGGAGGCAATTGAGAGAGAGAGCAATAGCTTTCAAGTTCATTCAAATGAAAGAGACAATGCTATTTACAGATACTCTATCTCACGAAGTCCGTTTGGTTATGAATGTGTTAGGCGTACATGTGTTCAATGCGTTAGTGTGCGTAAGCGCGGCACCGCTCTGACTGAGGTCAATGAGGTCAATGTCAGTAACATCTGATAGCCTGAAGAGATGTTAATAGTATCGACAAATTTAGACATCGATATTGCTTGTCGATAGAATTACAATATCAATATTTTGATAACAGGTTGATTGAATTCATATTAAATTAATTAGTAATTAGGTACTCGTTACGATCTTTAATTATGACCACACCCTTCTGTTCCACGTTGTATGTCATTTACTGTTACCTTGTAAATATTTTGTTTGTGTTCTTTTTTTTCCTTGTACGGTAAAAAATATTCTGATCTCGTCTTATCTTTTCTTATCTTATGTATATATCAATACATAAATTAAAATATTTTTTTTATTAAAATTGCCATAAAAAATACGTGTGCAGTAACGCAGAAATAAAACAAAATGGGGACCTATAAAAACTTAAAAGAATATTCTCATCTCATCCCATCTCATCCCATCTCATCTCATCTCATCTCATCTCATCTCGTCTCGTCTCATCTCATCTCATCTCATCTCTTCACATCCCATCTCATCTCATCTCATCTCATCTCATCTCATCTCGTCTCATGTCGTCTCATCTCATCTCACCTCTTCACATCCCATCTCATCTCATATCATCTCGTCTCATCTCATCTCATCTCTTCACATCTCATCTCATCTCATCTCATCTCATCTCATCTCTTCACTTCCATTCTCAACTCATCTCATCTCATCTCATTTCTTCACATCCCATCTTATCTCATCTCATCTCACCACATCTCATCTTATCTCATCCTATCTTATGCTATACTAATTTATCTTATATGTCAAACCTTAAATTAAAATAAAAAGGCATGCAGTACGAAGAAATAAAAAAAATAGGAACCCATAAAACCTTTGTCTGCACCCCCGACACTAGCAGAGATATTTCCCGCGCTAAGCGGCCATTTGGCGAGAAAAAAGGCCTTCGTGTTCGCGGCGTAGACATACCCGAGAGAAAATGTACCTACTAGATTTATTACGCGCGAAGAGATAGCTTGCGCGTCTTCATGTTCTATGCGTAGAGAAACCGCCTGTTACGTCATTTTAATACTTGATACCAATTCTTCCTTCATACTTGCATGGGCTTAGGACCGTCACCGGCGTGGAATGCTTGCACTGGTTGGTAGTGGTATGAATTTCCACACCACGTACTGGCTAACGCCGAAGTGCGCCGTGCGTACCGCGTCGTTGGTGCTCCTTCTGGAGTCTTCCTCGAAGGACGCGAATATCTGTTCCTCGATCTCCACGGCCAAGGGAGGTCTCCCTCCTCGGCCTTGAGAGTGCGCTGGTGCAGTGAACTGTCCGTAGTCTAGCAAATGCTGCGTCACTCTCATGAATGTCCTGGTGTTGAGTATTTGAGGTTAAATAAAACCGGCATTTATCAGGAGGGGCAAACTTTCTTCAGCGTATACCCGCCGAGCTGCACTGTATTTTCCCCACTGAGAAAGTAACTACGAACCATTTCGTAATACTCGCGGTTTGTAAACATCGTGCGCGCGTAATTTTCGACTGCAGGAAGTGCGAAAACGGCGCACGTGCACTCACCTATATTCTATGTATTTACTAAAGCGAACGACTAAAGGTAAACAAAGACACAGCACCTCTCAAACTTACGTGTCACTCAAAATAGCTCATGCACGCAACTTTGCTTGCATCGTATACCCACATTGGTTCAGGTAGGTACTGTTTAAGGAAAACAGACAGACAACCAAACAAGACAAGACAAACACTAAAGAAAATAAAATAGCTTAGAGAAGTTGCACTCGCATCAACAACGTCAATCGTGAGTAAATATGGCATCAGGGTGGCTATTTTACTTTTTTTTGCCTTATATTAAAAAAGAGGTTCGTAGTCAGCTCTCCATACTTCTTCCTACACTTCGCGTAGCGGATTAGCATAAAATAATCGATTATAATCGGCCTTTAAACAAAAGTCCGTCATCTTTGCTAGTTGAACATATTTGGCTACAGAAGGATCACTTTTAATTGAGGACCACTGAAATTTTTGGTATTTTTTGGGGCATAGATCTCTTAAGCAAATGGTATTTTCATGATAAAATAAAATATTTAGTTAAATAAACTGCGAGTGAGGGATAAATCAGGTAATAACAGTGTTATTTTGTTTATTGCTTAATGGTATTTATAACTTTGCTAAATATTATGCAGTGTTATAAATGTGGCATATTGAAAAACCAAATTCTTGACACTTACTCGTTCACTTCAATAAATACAGTGTAGGCAAGGATGCCATGAGTGTAGGTCAATGCGCGCGGGTTGAATGACCGGCCAAATCGTGCGCCGGCCAGCCCGCCGCCCGCCCGCTCACTCACCCCACCCCGCGCCGCCCTCTGCCTCGCTCCGCGATGACACCTTGTAATGGGTGTCCATGAGTTACAAATTGGATGAATGATAAATTAATGAAAATGAAAAAAAAAAATATGGCAATTTTATTCGATAAATGTAATCTATTATCGATACCAATGATATGGTAAAATTTATTGTACCGGTGAAAAAATCAGGCTGTATAAAAATAATTAATTACGAGATTCACGTTACGAACAGTATGAGGATCAGGAGGAGGGAACAGAACAATAAAAAAACATGTCTACTTCCCTACTACTTCC
Source organism: Yponomeuta plumbellus (assembly GCA_947310845.1). Lineage (NCBI taxonomy): Eukaryota > Metazoa > Arthropoda > Insecta > Lepidoptera > Yponomeutidae > Yponomeuta > Yponomeuta plumbellus. The sequence goes on from OX371203.1 coordinate 5,590,062, forward strand.
TGGCTGTTGGTTTTTATAACGTCGGAGTTTTTAATGTTTACGTTACAGTTTTGGATCAAGTTGAATGAGACTCTAATGCATATAACGTTGCAGTTCCTATCTAGCAGGCAGGTGTTAACCTGGTAGTTTCCGCAAGGGTACTGGTAGCCGAAGAAGTCGTAGAACAGCGTTCGCAAATCCACACGAAACGTGTAGGCGCCCTGCAAAAAGAAATAGAAAAAAGATACGATTTGAATATTCTTTCATATACAGTTACTGTTTTCTAGTGCTTACAAGAAAACAGTAACTGTATTCCGGATTAGATATATTAGATTGTATATTAGATACACATCGGAGCTCGCGTCTTTGATCGCGAACTCCGTCTCTGCTCACCATGATTAGGCTCTGCGAATCAGAGCGAAACTTGGTCGGACTCTTCCGATAAAAAATTAAGTGTGTCCGAAAAAAAGTTAATAAAGGTCTTAATATTATATTTACAAAGATACACAGCACAAAAGGGAAAAGTGAGACGGTAAATGCTTCTAGCAAAGGTAAAAAGCATGTGGTAAGCGGCTGGCTTTGCACATATTGACATAGATATTCTTAAGCTGAGAGGTGGTATAGGGGCTGCGCCAGCCATCTTAAACGTTATCCTACTGTCGTTTCTGTATTCCACCTTGTGCGACGACTTCTTTTGACTTCTTCTTCTCTTCTTTGGATGTTTTATGTCCATTTTTTCTCCAAAATGATCGGAATGCTCTGTTTCAAGATATTAATTATTTTTACTGGATATGCTGCGGAGCTAAGTCTGTGTACCTACTAATTTTAGCGTCAATAGATATTAGATAGGTAGATTGACAATATCGGCTAGGGAAGGGAAGAGACCCGTGCACCTCGGTGAGGACATAATGCGTTGCTGATAAACTAGAAGAGTATTTTCTTACAGACAACCATTGACGGAAAAAGGTAGAGAAGCTAAATTATGGGTAGTCGGTGCCACTAGACATTTATTTATTTATTTATTTTAACCTTTATTAAACTATAGGTAGATATTTCTCACATTTCCCCTTACAAACTTACAAACACACGAAGTTAGAAACTTTTCCTCTTTATAATATTAGTATAGAAATAAATAAATGTATTGTAAATATTTTATGATTATGTTTCACCTCGTGTACAATAAAGAATAAACATAAACATAAACATTTACATACAGGCACATACATTGCTTCTGGTCCCACCCCTTCGGCCGTTTAGGTAACCGCAGTATGGAAACTAGTTTCCTAAAAGGATTTTTTTATCCTGGTAAGTAACTGGTTTTCTATAAAGATTTTTTTTTCCTTTCCCGTAACTGGTTTCCTATAAAGTTTTTTTTATCCTTCTACGTAACTGGTTTACTATAAAGATTTTTTATATTTTTATGTAACTGAATAAGTTAAGTACATTGGCAAGAAAAATGTTACAGTAGCCATTTCAATAGAAATTTTGATTAAGGAGACTAAAGTTACTAATATTCATAAAACTAACTGCAAAAAAAGTAAAAGCTATCAAGAAATAGACACCGAAATTGTTAATGCAATAAATGATTTGGGAAATGGACTGATAACTGTGATGACTGTATTGAAATTATTTCACCATACACATTTTTATTTTTATTTCAAAACTAAGGATGTTGTTTTCATTTCATCTTAAGAAGAGTTGTTTTTATGTTTGTCAATGAATTCATTTTATGTTATTTCATTTTGAGTGTTGTGAATGTTAATTTTCTATCTGATTTGTTATTTTACATTCGTGAATAAATAAATAGTACCTGGGTGACCGAGCTTTGCTCGGTACTTTTTTTTGTAATATAAAATTAAAATAATCCTTTTTCAACAAAAAATAATTTGGAAAAAAAACATCATGACTCGAACCGGCTCACTTGAAATCGGCCCGAAACGGGTCGCCGGTTTTCCCGTCAGAACTATCCCAACCTTGCAGGTGGACGCGGTGGTGGCGTAGTGGGGTTGACCCTTGCTTCTCGATCATGAGGGTCTGGGTTCGAACCACGCATGTACCAATGACTTTTAGTTACGTACATTTGTTTGTACAGCAACACCATTCGCTGATAAATCCGGATAACGGCGACAGGCTTGCCACTTGTCACGTTTGGGACCTAATAAACTCGGCAAAACGTGCGTCCAGTTCTAGAGACTGGTGCCTCTGCCTACCCCTTCGGGGATAACGGGCGTGAGTTTATTATTATTATTATTTTTATATTTTATATATATACAAGAATTGCCCGTTTAAAGAGATTAGATATGTTATAACATGTTAAGTTATTATTAAGTTTTACAAAAATCATTAATTAAATACAATAATCAATTCCAATAAAAATTTCATCTGCAATCCGGTTATTAGTTTCGTAGGTGGCTTTTCAGCCACCTACGAAACTAATAACCGGATTGCAGATGAAATGTAAACATAAACATAGTACTCTTAGGAAACCAGTTACGTAGAAAGATAAACAAATCTTTATAGGAAACCAGTTACGTAGCAGGATAAAAAATCCTTTTAAGAAACTGGTTTCCAAGCTCCGGTTTCCTAAACGGCCGAAAGGGGCCCCACACTAGGATACCCTGTGTCGTGGGAATGTTCATATCTTATATTGGGCCGATTTCTGAATTGAGAATTACTAAGTAAATACTTAACTGTACTGCAGTCTCGACAAATTTCTCAGAAAAGAGCGTGACAGAACGGTATTTAAGTATTTACTTAGTGAAAATTCTCAACTCAGAAACCTTCCCTTAATCTTAAAGATGTAGCACCTTATTGGCCCGGCAACTGGACGAGACGTCAAACATTTGTTTCAGCAAGGCCTTGAAGAAGAAATGGTTGCACGGATTGTCGATTCTTCTAACGAGGTCCGGAGCGTGATCTACGCTTCCGTTCTTCTCTAGCCACATCACAATTTGGAACTGCAACGTAAGAAATAACAAAGCGTACAAGAACCTTAAGATACTGATGCCCGTGTTTACCAACCAACCACCCATAAGCTCCTCCTAACTAGGTAAGCCTTTTCTTAGGTGAACCCCTAAAGTACTCTCGTAAATGTAGTTTCACCAACCTACGGTGCCATTTACACGAGGCAAGTTTCTTGCCTGTAGCATACAATTATATCGACGCAATAAATGAGTTGCATGGTCTAAGCAAAACGTAACATTCTTGATCAATGGGACGAGTTTCCTTTCAAAACTTTTCTTAATGTAAACAGCACGTATAATAATTTCTTACGCAATTCTGCAATTCGGCATGGTGCAATTATTTCCTTGTCAAAACTTGAATACAAATATTGCTTTCAAGTTTTCAAGTGTAAACAGTTGCAAACAATCCTTGAACGTCAATTATTGCGCTTCATTTATTGCATTCAATTATTGCTCTGGTATGTACAAGAAAATGGCATCGTGTAAATGAGCCTTAAGTGATTATAGGTACCTATACACCGTTGAGATTTTGGTTCAATTTACAGGTAAATGTTATTACTGAGTTTTTTGAATATTTAATCAATTTAATCGAAATAAAAGAGTCCTTAAACTTGTTCTCAGGAGTCCTTATAGCAAAATAGGCTACTTGACAGTGTGAAACATAAAGGATTATAATATATACCTATATTCGAATAAATTATGAGTCTCAAAACCGTTTTAAGGCATTTTAACTTAAAAAATATGGATCTAAAATACTAGTTTTTTTTTTAATTTTGTACCTGCAGCCATTTTCGAAAGCGGCCTTGATTGGTCGAATTGACGTCATAGATCAGTAAATATGGCATCTGCCTGACCAGTGACGGCACTGATTCCTGTGCGACGCCACATTGTCTAAGTTAGCGTTTTGGCGGCTCAATTTAAAAGTGATTTTTTATTTGCGTTTTTGTAGTAGAAACTCACAAATATAAAATACGCTACTTGCCTCATATCAAATTTGACGCGATAAATGGATATTTCCTGTAGTATCTAACGTAAGAAACCGACATATATTGACTTTGCTAAGTAAATATGCAGGATGGCTGCAAAATTTGCAAATTAAAAAATATTTTTCGCCTTCAAATCGGAACGGTGAAAACACTATCCGCCATCTTGAAAGCACCTTTGGTTGTAAACAAACATCTGTCAGTCGTGCGTGCGTAGGTTCGATTGTGATTTGGATTGGATTTAGTGTTTTTGCAAAAACTCTTCTTGTGCAGTTAGTGTCTTATCATTTTATTGATAAGCGCAATCATGGACGCTGGATTCGTGGAAGCTGATAGTACCGATTTGCCAAAACCAAATCAAATCAAACCAAGCATTATTACAGCTAAAACAGTTTGTGTACGTTGATATTACAGGACTTACATTGAAGTGATCTTCACATAAATACCCCCAAGTTTCAGTCGATAAAGAATCGGGGTCTCTCTTGGCAAGTTTGAGCCAAGTTTTTCGTATGTTTATTTCACTGGATACCTACACGAATCCGCGACTTTCCGGCGGTCTTTATTGACGTGTTTTTGCATTCTCGAATAATGATAATTGATATATTTTGCATGTAAACTCGATGAAATCATGGTTGCGTTGTTGTTATTTCACTATGCTCACAGATCACTAAGATTCTAGGACTAGGTAAAGATCGTTTCACCAAACAAGTCCCACGGTAAAATCCTTAAGGCCATAACAATAAAAGTCATTCATTAACTCCTACTTCCTTCGTGGCACGAACTCTACCTATGTTGAATGTCAAACTTTGTTAGTGATGGGACTCGAATCACCTTTGATTCGAATGATTCGAATCACGACGGTAAAAACTTGATTCGAATGAGAATTTAAGTTGATTCGAATCATAGCTTGATTCGAATGGTCGAGTTCGGTCGAATCAGATCGCTGATTCGAATCAGTTTGTTGATTCGAATCAGATTGTGGATTTGAATCAGTTTTTTACTCGAATTATTCATTGCGCGGCAATCTTACCTGACCGATGAGACAAGTAGGATTTGTTGATGTTTTTTTTTTTAAACAGTTATTGTTTTAGGTTTGTCTTGCTTCTATGTTACTGATAAGGTATTAACTTTTTCTTATGTTAAACTATGAAGTTTTTTAGAAAGTGGTTAAAGTGAATTGGTGTTTAAAGGGCTTACACTCTGACCAACCGAACTTTTCAACCTGTTCTTTCCATTCTACATTCCACTGCATTATTGTTACCTACTTTCGATTATAACTTTTTGTTTTGATCGCTTTGAAATGTGTTTGGGATGTATTATTTGTTTTTTTAGGATGTGTTTAGATGGTTTTGAAATGAATTTAGGATGGTTTTGGGATGAGTTTAAGATCGTTTTGCATGTTTTTGGGACGGTTTTGATATGTGTTTAGAATGTTTGGGGGTATAATTGATATAGTTTTAGGATGTTTGTGTTTAACCTCTAGTATGCAGTATTAGAAAAACAATAGAAAATCTATTGTTTTGTGCAAATATGGACATAGCCGCAGATGACCGCTTAAGGCGTTTTAGTATGTATTTGGAATGGTTTTGAAATGTGTTAGCAATGATTTAGGGATATGTTTAGGATGGTTTTGGTATGTTTTAGGATGGTTTTGGGATGTGTTTGGGATGTTTTTTTATCGATGATTTCTAAATAATACCAAATACAGTCCAAAACCTTGCTAAACATTATCTCAAATCAAATAATGTGCAAGGATAAATTATGGTTTAAGAATATTCCAATACCATCTTAAACACATTTCAAAACCATTCAACACAAATACTTCCCAAAACTACCTCATATCTCTGTTAGAAATAAAAATAGTAGTAGAGTTTTAGTTCATAGTTCAGTTGGTCAGAGTGGAATAAGTGAAAGAGTTGTGCTGGATAAGTTTTTTCAGAAGACATTTTAACACGGTGATAACGAAAAAACGTTGACAAAAAAAAATTACATTACATGCTTCAAGTATCAAAAATTTGTGACCTTAAGTACTGTAGGTGTGTGAGTGTATGCGTGTAAGTGAAAATTAGTGTTGAATAAATAAATATATAAATAAATTTCATATAACGGACACATACCTTTACTTATTAAAATAATAACTAAATTTTGATGAAAACATGGAAAATAATTGGGTGTATTGAAACATTTACATTGAAAATTATTATTTTATAGGTACATTTTGTCTCTGTATTGATTCGAATCATCGTATCGATTCGAATCATAATAATGATTTGAATCAACATATTGAGTCGAATCATGATTTGAATCATCTTCCGGGTGATTCGAGTCGATTCGAATTGTCATTTTTGATTCGCGTTCCATCACTAACTTTGTTTACAACAGTTTGGAGTTCAAATTTAAAAATACAATTACCAGTGTATAGTGAAAGTGGTGAAAGACAAAAACGAAAAACTCATAAATAAAGATATGGCTCTGTTCAGGCCCAAGCGCCTGTGATGATGATGGGCGCAAGAAGTTGCTGTTCCGCAACTCGGGCCAGTGTTGCTTTTAATATTATTTTTTTATCTTGCATTGTGTAGCTTCATACAATCCTACCTACAGATCACTTTTCGATCGACCATTGCCGCGCCGGCGTTTCAATTTTGTTAAATCCGTATAAAAGACCGAATTAAAGTCTTATACCTAAATAATCTTGGGTTTTAATAACTCCAGTATGTCGTGCTAAGACATATTTTGGTGGCCCATGAGGGGAATCTACGAAATCTACGAAAATACGAAGAAATCACGAAATCGAGACACGCGGTTCGTCGTGCCACTTTGCGTCGCAATTCAAGTCGAACGGCGAGCTGAATCAAGACCGATCTTCGAAGAACATCGACCTTCCACGTAGCCAGGGAGCAGCCAAAGCTTCACGTCGTGACATACGAAGGCCAAGACCACGTTGCCAGGGAGCAGCCAAAGCTTCACATCGTGGACCTCGAAGACCAGCTACCTCCACGTTGCCAGGGAGCAGCTAAAGCTTCACATCGTGTGGTGTCGTCCAAATAAAGCTAAGTGTCCCGTTCAGTCCTATCCAAACTTCCAAAGTCCAAAGTCCAATATAGCGCCACCCGGCAAACAAGGTTTCTAAAATATATCGTTAAGTCATTCATGTACTAGCTAAATAGTACCTATATAACAATCCCTAAAGATTTTAAACTATTCTAGGCGTTCACTCCAGCTAAATAATCTATATACTAACTAAATAGTACCTATATACTTCGAGAATCCCTAAAGGTTCATCGATAGCTATTTACTTATTCATGTACAACCTAAATTGTACCTTAATCTAAAGCAGTAATCCATAAAAACTCTAAATAACGTAAAATACAAGGCAGTTTATTCACGACGCGCATACCTACCCACGCGTCTTTCAATACGATAAGGCACAACATATTTTAGAATGCTACATTAGCAAATGCGATAATATTTGTTTACTTTCACGCTGCCTTCGCTTGTGCGATCCTAAAGGGGTAGTCAGAGGCACTCATTAATTTGCGTAGTCGTCTGTTAATCTAATAGTGTCCTCATCAAATAGGTGATTAAGCTAGTGTTTGCTATTTTATTTCAACGCGAGTTTTGCCGACCATTTTCAGGGTCATTGCACCGCGCTGCTAGCTACCTTAGCTCTCTGCATCTACATACCTACATCTGCGTGTGGCTGTGCAGGTGCAACTGGCTTCCCATCGGCAAGTGACACCAAGTTCGAGGAGCGTGAGATATTCATTTTATAACTATACTAAAGTCAATTCATTTTTAATAATTTAAATTCATTTTTACAATTAGATAATCGAATTAACAATGGCTCAACCTTCACCCAATCCAAGTACTAGTTATCATCAAGCTATGGATCAAACTGAATCAAAAAAATTACGAGAATTAACTACAAAGCGCAGCTCAATCAAAGGTCAAATTACAAAGTTTAAAAACTACTTAAACATTCTAAATAAAAAATCTATTTTGTCAGCGCCTGAATTAGCTGAATTAACATTAAAACTTGGCAAGTTTGAGGCTTTGTCTCTTCGATTTGATGAGCTGCAGGATGGGATTGAGGTTGTAAATTCGGCAAATTTATCTTCGGAAATTGACGAGCGGGAGAGCATTGAGCAGGACTTCATTACATACATAGTTATTGCGAAGGGTATAATTGAAAATCAAAATAAGATTGATAATGCTGAAAGACGTGTGTCGATGAGTCCTGATGCTGCTCAGTGTCATCTCGATCATCAAGATCTTGGGATCAAATTGCCTCAGATACAGATTTCTAAATTTGATGGAGCTTACTTCCGCTGGTTGGAGTTTCGTGACACATTTGAAGGGTTGATTCACAAAAATACAAAACTAACAGAAATTCACAAGTTTCACTACCTAATATCATATTTAGAAGGAGATGCAGCCAGAATTATATCCAATCTCGAAGTGTCATCGGCAAATTATCCAGAAGCCTGGAAGTTGTTGTGTGATAGATATAATAACAAGCGTTTGCTCATTAATCATCATCTCAACTCATTGTTAAATATTCAACAATTTACCCGTGAATCCGAGAGATCATTGCGCTTTTTGGTAGATCACGTAACAAAAAACCTGCGTGCATTAGCCAGCTTAGGCCAGCCAACGGACAAATGGGACATGTTGATTATTTTTATGATGTCTTCAAAATTAGATAGCCGCTCATTAATAAAGTGGGAGGAGTTTCGTAACTTACTCGATGATGTTCCAACGCTTAATCAGTTCAATAAATTTTTAACTGATCGCGCAGACGTTCTTGAATCACTAAATCAAAATAAATATGATAATAACATTTCTAAAAGTCAAACGTTTTCGTCACGCAACCCGCCAGTACAAAATTACAATAAAAATTTCAATAAACAAGAAAAATTTAATCACACAAAATCATTTGCTGCCACAAATCAAGACAAACCCATGGTATATTTATGCGTCATTTGTAACGAAAGCCATAGAATCTATGACTGCCCTGTTTTCAAGGCCAAGAGTCTCAAGGAGCGCCATGCCGATGTATCTAAATACAAGCTATGTGTAAATTGTCTCCGACAAGGTCACCCCGTGAGTGATTGTCGCATGGGCCCTTGTCGCGATTGTAATAAGCGCCATAATAGCTTGCTGCATAACCCCGCCTCAGCGGTCACCGCTAACGCCGCGATAGATGACTCAGATAACGAAACAGGTGCATTCTTTTCAAAACAGGATTGCAATCAAACACTTTTATCCACAGCGTTGATTGAAGTGTGCAATCCGCACACAAACAAGGCTATTCAGGTGCGCGCGCTATTAGATTGTGGTAGCCAATCTTCTTTTATTACTAAAAAGTTAAAGGAGAAATTATCTCTCAATTCAATTCCAATTGACACGCTAAAGGTCATTGGAATAGGTAACAATTGTTCCAATAAAATTGACGAAAGTTGCACTGCCCAAATTAAATCACTAAATACAGAATTTAAAGTTACTCTGTCATGCTTCGTGCTAAAGGAGCTCACGAGTCAACTTCCTAAAGCCCCAATAAATATTAGTAAACTAAATTTACCTAAAAATATAAAATTGGCCGATCCAAATTTCAACCAACCAGCTTCAATCGATGTCCTGATTGGAGCCGATGTTTTCTGGGACATTCTCGGGAACGAGCAGCGTTCTCTAGGCCTTAATAATCCAAAATTGAGAAGTTCCAAATTGGGATGGTTGATATCCGGTACCATATTATGTTCGACAAATACACAAAAAAACATTCATTGCAATCATGCACTTACTGCAAATAATCAACAAAATAACCTAGAAGAAATGCTAACAAAATTCTGGGACGTAGAAAGTGTTCCACAAAAACCAAAATTGACAGAAAAGGAAGAAAAATGTGAAAAACATTTTCTTATTAACACTCAGCGGTTAGACACAGGTAGGTTCTGTGTGAAACTACCCTTAATTGACACTCCTGATTGTCTGGGAGACACTTTCCATATAGCAAAAAAAAGACTTCTAAATTTGGAGAAGCGATTTAAAAAAAATCCTAAATTAAAAGGTGAATATTCACAATTTCTAAAAGAGTATGCTGACTTAGGTCACTTATCTGAATCGAATGCGGTCGGATTAAGTGATCCGTCGTATTATTTTTGTCATCACGCTGTTCTAAAAGAAAGTAGTGAGTCCACCAAGTTGCGGGTAGTCTTTGATGGCTCTGCTCCTTCCTCATCTGGTTACTCGTTAAATGACATTTTGATGGTGGGTCCGAATGTTCAGGACTCTCTTTTCGCCATTTTAGTCAGAGCGCGACATTATAAATACATTCTAACCGGCGACATAGAAAAAATGTACCGACAGGTACAAGTAGCTCAAAGTGACCGGAATTTACAGCTCATGCTATGGCGGGAAGACGAGTCTAAGCCCATAAGAACTTTAACGTTGAATACTCTCACTTACGGCACAGCAAGTGCGAGCTATTTGAGCACACGTTGCCTCTGGCAGCTGGGGGAGGACCAGCAGGATGAATTAATTAAAAATATAATACAACATGACTTCTATGTCGATGACCTCATTACGGGGTGCGATGATGAAGAGCAATTGCGAAATATTCAAAAATCAATATCAAAGGCTCTCTTGTCAGGTTGCTTCAATTTACGAAAGTATAAAAGTAATTTACCTACTCTGTTTCAAAATTGTGACATAAACGTTCAAGAAACTTTAACAATAAGTGAGTCATCGAGCACGCTCGGACTTGGCTGGAATCCGTCTAAAGATTGTTTACACTTTCCAATAAAAGACTTTTCTACAAACACTGATAAAATTACCAAACGATTCATACTTTCAAATTCATTTAAAATATTTGACCCGTTAGGGTTAATAAGTCCATATATAATTCAACCTAAAATGATTTTGCAAAAGCTGTGGCAGCAAAAGGTTGATTGGGATCAAACCGTGCCACAGGATATCAATGATGATTGGAAGAAGTTTCGTAGTGGCTTACCAGCACTCCAAAATCTAGAAGTACCTAGAGTTGTGCTTGGTAAATCGCCTGAGCAAATAGAAATGCATTCTTTTAGTGATGCGTCACAGTCGGCGTATGGTGCCTGCATTTACATGAGGACCGTCGATTGTAATGGTGACGTCACTGTGACACTACTATGTTCTAAATCAAAGGTGACACCAATAAGACCTATGACAATGCCACGGCTAGAACTGTGCGCCGCATTACTTGCAGCTAGGCTGTGTAACTCTGTGCTTGACTCGCTGAGATTCAAACCTGCGCGCGTTGTACATTGGTGCGACTCGAGTATTGTCCTTAGTTGGATAAATAGCGATCTCAGTAAACTAAAATCCTTTGCTGCTAATAGAGTTTACGAAATTAAGGAAACTACTCGGCCATCAGCTTGGCGATATGTGCCAACAGCTAGTAATCCGGCTGATCTCATATCCAGAGGTGTAAATGCCAATGAATTAATTTCAATGAAATTATGGTGGTCGGGACCTAGTTTCTTAACTGCTAAGGAATCTGAGTGGCCTGTTTTACAACTAAGCTTGGGTGAAAACTTACCTGAAACTAAATCAAATGTTGCTGTTTCAAGTGAACCAAAATTCGAGTTTCAAAATTACTCAAAACTTTACACTTTGCAAAGGATATTTGCTTACGTCAAAAGATTTATTTTTAATTTAAAAAATCCAAAATCAAAATTATCTGGTCGTTTACCTTTAAATGAACTAAACGAGTCTTTTAATTCACTATGTGCTATTGCACAAGAACAATCGTTCCCATTAGAATATAATTTGTTGATAAACGGCAAGTCATTAAGTTCAAAGGCAAAGATTTTATCGTTATCTCCATTTGTCGATGAAAATGGGGTTATGAGAGTCGGCGGACGACTAGATGCGTCGAGTTACACATATGAAAAAAAGCATCCTATTCTTCTCCACTCATCACACTATTTAACTAAGCTAGTTTTTGAAAGAGAACATATTCGTAGCTTGCACGCCGGCCCACAATTGCTATTGGCTAGGGTGCGAGAAATTGTTTGGCCAGTCAACGGTAGGCATCTTGCTAGGCGCACAGTTAATAATTGCGTTCAATGTAGACGCCTGAGAGGTAAGACACTTTGTCCAAAAATGGGTGACCTCCCACCTCAGCGAATAACTCCTGACTTGCCCTTTTTGTCCGTTGGCTTGGACTTCGCCGGTCCTTTTTATATAGTAAATCGTAAGGGGCGCGGTTGTAGATTAGTAAAATGTTATTTATGTTTATTTGTATGTTTGCGCTATAAGTGCGTACATCTTGAAGGGGTCACTGACCTAACTAAAGACGCTTTTATAATGACACTTCGACGATTCATTGGCCGCAGAGGAAAACCAGTGGAAGTGTTTTGCGATAATGGACGAAATTTTGTAGCTGCGGCAAAGGAAATCGCGAGTTTTCTAAAATTAAATTCTGAACCTCTTTCTGATTTTGCGGATCAAGAAGGAATAAAATTTGTATTCACACCAACTTACGCTCCTCACTTCGGTGGCATTTGGGAAGCCGGGGTAAAATCCGCGAAATATCATTTGAAACGCGTGATAGGGAATAGCCATTTAACTTTTGAAGAAATTTCAACCTTGTTTGTCCAAGTGGAGGCTATCTTAAACAGCCGACCGTTGTGTCCTCTATCCTCTTCTCCCAATGACCTTTTACCCCTCTCCCCGGGGCACTTTCTTGTTGGGCGACCGCTGACCGCGCTGCCGTCGCGTGACCTTCAAAACTGCAACGAGAATCACCTCCGACGCTACGCCCGCATAGAAAAAATGCTACAGCATTTCTGGCAAAGATGGCAGAAGGAATACATAGCTGAGCTTCAGCAACGAACAAAATGGAAATCTAACCATGCGAACTTGAGTGTGGGCGACCTCGTGCTACTTCAAGAGGACCATGTACCTCCGTTATGCTGGCGACTGGGAAGAATAGAACGACTGTTTCCAGGACGAGATGGTGTTGCTAGAGTCGCTGATGTTCACACAACCAGAGGATGCGTGCGAAGACCTCTCGTACGATTTTGTCCACTACCATCAGCCCAAGACTTAGAAAGTTGAAAGACGCCTTTCAACTGGGCGGGAAGATGTTCAGGCCCAAGCGCCTGTGATGATGATGGGCGCAAGAAGTTGCTGTTCCGCAACTCGGGCCAGTGTTGCTTTTAATATTATTTTTTTATCTTGCATTGTGTAGCTTCATACAATCCTACCTACAGATCACTTTTCGATCGACCATTGCCGAAGGCGTTTCAATTTTGTTAAATCCGTATAAAAGACCGAATTAAAGTCTTATACCTAAATAATCTTGGGTTTTAATAACTCCAGTATGTCGTGCTAAGACAGGCTCAAAGGTCGTGTAACCAGGCCATAAAAACACAAAAAAAAAAAAAAATTTGTAGTTCAAACCATAGACAAAAATGGCGGACCGCGTTTTTGGCTGTTTAGCAAAACAACGTTTTAAAATAATGTTTTTGTTGCTTTTAGGTCCTCAAAAAATATACTAAAATATTTTTTGGTCTAATGGAAGAGATATGTAGCATTTAAGGCTTACTTGAACAAAGAGTCAAGTAGCGGATTACCACTTTGTGAGTGCCTACCAACAAAAATCTGAGATGGCTTTCAGAAGCCTGTCAAATAGCTTATTGAATTGAATAAACATGTATATTTTTGAACTAAAACTTTCGTAAGCACTAACATTATTAACTTTACTCCGGATACACGGACTTAGTTTTTTTATCGGAACAGTCCGACCAGGTTTCGTTTCGGGTGTTTTTGTGGTGGGTGGCATGTGCCAAATGCTTCCGATCGTGAAATATAATATTTTTTGAAAGCCAACTTCAAAACACTACAGATTAAAAACATAGAAATATTCAAAATCGATCTAGGCATAGGTAATGTACAAATATATTTTGAAGTTACCGGCCCCAAACCAGCATCGGCACGCGTTTTTATTTTTTATTTCAAACTTTTCTCTTGTTAGTTTTTCCATTCCGCATGCGTTAATTTAGTTAGCCAACTTACCTTTTGAACAGTGATTGGCTTGTTGAAACCAAATCTCAATGTCAAATTATGAAAGTCACCCGCCTTGTGCTCCAGCTTGGCCACACCGCAGTCTAGGCGTTTAGGCCCCTTGAATAGTGTTATGCCGGTTATATTAGACGGCACTTTTTTCTGAAAACGTAGGTGAATATTATTTTAAGAGGCTCTTTTTTACTAGTACCTCCACTAGCCTCTTCAGCCCTAGTGTCTTAAATTAAGCAACCGACCATAAATTGTTCTGAAAAATATCATCATCAACCCATTATGTCCCCACTGAGAGGCACGGGTCTCCTTTTCCCTGAGGAAGGTTAGGCCATTCTCCAACACGGGGGCCAAGTCCGGATTGGTGGAGGCTTGCAAGACTAGTGGCTGGTCTTACTGTCAGAAGTTTTCAAGCCGCCCGCTAAGGCCTCTGACTTGGCTTAACGACTGCCATCTATCGACGGCAGCCGGCCCCAACTGCTTAACGTGCCTTGAGAAGACTGAACCGCTCGGAAAAATAACATTGGTGTTAGTCATAACGGTCACCCATCCATGCACTGAACGCGCCCTTGTTGCTTAACCTTCGTGATCGCTTAAGATCACTCAGGCAGCCGGGCTACGAGCGATTCCTGAAAAATATAGGCGAAATGTTAAAGGGTTTTTAAACTGTTAGATACATTGGCCTCCTAAGACAGATCCATCTCGGTCTTTCTCGTATCTCGTACGTCTCTCGACTCTCGGTCCGAGTGTCCTGACTTTTATACGAAAACCATAATATTGTTATTCGGGCTGGATTAGCTGCGACTTAGTTACTTCAAGTAAATAAGTCGCAGCCAGCCCGGCCAAAGCAGCATAAGAAAATCACCAGGGCCTCGATTCTGTTGGTGCACTATACTTCAATGACAGTTACATGGTCGGTTCACGTGACACGTTTTTTTAATTCCATTGACGCCTAGAACTATTGATACTCGTGCGTGCGCTGACTTGAAGCAGCAATGTAATGAAATCAACGCGTTCATGCAGTCTTCATTGTGCTACAATGCATTAGCAGAATCTAGGATCTAGATTGTAGTACGATGACAACTGAATGAACATGCGATTTAATTTCATCGCCGCTTCAAGTCTACGCGCGCACACATATCAAACAATCTAGCCGTAAATCATCATCATCATCATCAACCCATTTTGTCCCCACCGAGGGGCACGGGTCTCTTCCCTGAGGAAGGTATAGGCCATACTCCACCACAGGGGCCAAGTCCGGATTGGTGGAGGCTTGTAAGACTAGTGGCTGGTCTTACTGTCAGAAGTTTTCAAGCCGCCCTAAGGCCTCTGACTGGCTTAACGACTGCCATCTATCTACGGCACCCGGCACCAACTGCTTAACGTGCCTTGCGAAGCACGGAACCGCTCAGAAAAATGCCACTAGCGTTAGTCATCGACGGTGACCCATCCATGGACTGAACGCGCCGTATGTTGCTTAACCTTAGTGATCGTTTAAGATCACTCAGGCAGCCCAGGCTACGAGCGATTAGCCGTAAATGGTACGAAGAAACACTTCACGTCACCCAACTGTCTATCTGTCATCGTACTGTAATGCACTAACAGAATCAAGTAAAATTCGCAGGACTGTACCGATGATTTGCGTCAGATTTCCGGCAGTGGCTGTACGAGGATCACCGATAACAGAGAAGTGGAAGTAGTCCAGTTTGCACACCTGCACAAATAGCACCTGGCCTAGTCCAGATTGGGCACCCATTGATATTTTTGGCAGGTGAATAGGCTATTTGACAGTGTGAAAAAAACAGTATTATTGATATGTATTCGTATAAATACGTCTAAATATATCTAATAGTGTCTAAAAACCGCTTTAAGGCATTTTAACTAAAAAAACAATTATGATTTGTAAAAAAACCCACAAGATATAATTTCATAATTTGTATCTGCCGCTATTGTATCGAAAACGGCCTGGATTGGCCGATTCTATGATGACGTCACATGTCAGTAAAAATGGCGCCTGTCATTCATTCTTTCTTACGTTCATTGGTTGGTTTTCTGGGAAGGGACGTCATAATTCCTGTGCGATGCCATATTGCCCAAGATAGCGTTTTGGCGACTTATTTCAAAAGTAAATTTTCGTTTGCCTTTTTTAGAAGAAATACACGAATGAATTCAAAATGTCAATTTTCTGACGACTCCATGAACATCAACAAAAAATATGAGATGGTTTTCAGAGATCTGTCAAATAGCCTATTCAAATGTATTTATTCTTCCAAAAATATCAACAGGTGCCCAATCTGGACTAGGCCAGGTGCTATTTGTGCAGGTGCTATTTAGGCGGGTGCGCAAACTGGACTACCTCGAGAAGTGGAGTCGCTGCAAGTGCTGTCTGCAGTAGTTGAACGCAGATGCAGTGGGCAGCGGTACTCGGAATAGCACGTTTAGTAACACACTTTACCTCTACTGTAGGTGCCGCTAAAAGTAAATAACTACCGAATGTACCAAGTCCTTCAAGTTGTCACACAAGGCAAGATTTCAAGAAGAAGGGGACCTAGTTGAACCGAGTTCCAGTTCCTTGTTTGTAATTGGCATTCTCTAAATTGGCGTTGGCAGCCTCTAAAGACGTTACAGCCGAACTCGTTGTAAGCCCAGAGGTTCTAACGGATTACAGTCTGTTTTTTCATTCAATGCAAAAAAAAAATATTGTCACGTTGACATCTCCATACAATTCTTAGGCTGTCAATGTCTGAATGTTGCTAGTACGGTCGGGGTCTCAAAATGTTTACCAGTTTTCAAACTTGATTCTTTGTCGCAAATGTATGCACATATAATTATAGTCTATAATTTAACATTGTACTTATTACCTTTCAAAGTTCCGAAGCCTCGATTCTAACAAGTATCTAAATTCATTTCTTAATTTAAAATTATTACATTTGTTAAAATGACACAAATCAAAACTCTGTCAAAATAGAAAGTTTGATATTGAATACTATTTTCACAAAATAAATTAAATAAAACCTCCTTGAGGGAGCGAAGAAGGTTTGTTCTAAACTTTGACATGTTGGTACTCAACTCTTTATTCTGAGCTTTATGCTTTATCTAATCAAATCAATATGTACAAATATCGACCTTGTGTCGTATAATTGTCTGTACAAGTATGAACCTTAAGGTGGTAAACATGTTCAGACCCCGACTGTACGTAAAAACAAAAAAACCCCATTTTACCGCCTGGCCACGGGGGAAATCGCCCGCGCGAAAAATCGCGCGGCGCGAACGGCGGGGCGTCAACCACACATTTCTATGAGTTTGTTTCAGTCGCTGCTGCGACTAGCGACTAAAACAAACTCATAGAAATGTACGTAGCAAGCCACGGGGTTGACGCCCCGCCGTTCGCGCCGCGCGATTTTTCGCACGGGCGATTTCCCCCGTGGCCAGGCCGTTACTTCCAAGTTAAATTGTGTATGCTACGCAGGTGTTTTTTTATGACTTTGCTCTGACGAGTAATTCAATTTTAATGTCTTTGATGTGATAAGGATTTTGGTCACATGAGTCTTCCATTCACGGTAAAAAAAATCTACAGAGTTAACCTATAGCTTTTATAGCGGTAACACCGCGTCATTTTTATTTGCATTGAAATAAAAAACGGACTATAGTAGACGGCATAACTTCTGACAGTAAGACCAGCCACTAGTCTTACAAGCCTCCACCAATCCGGACTTGGCCCCCGTGGTGGAGTATGGCCTACAGCTTCCTCAGGGAAGAGACCCGCGCCCCTCGGTGGGGACATAATGAGTTGATGATGCCATATTACGGAATAAGAAAATGTAATACCATGAAATCTTACAAAATATGTTTTCGGCGACTTCCCATCGTACTGTTTTACACTGAGTTGCCCCAAAACAAGCGCAAATAAAAGATTAAAACAACATAACAGCGCCAACGCAATGTTCCGGTCCAGGAGCATTTTAGCGCTGAAAATGGTTTGTATCTCAAAACGTTTTCCAGTCAACTACATCCAGATTACCGCCCAGCCCTGGCTTTTAATAAGGAGCGTTTAAAATACTGTAGTACGTCTAGTAGGTACTCGTACGTGTAGTTAACTTTAATCGTATCATGATGGTTCTTATCCGCACTACCGTAAATACTATACATTTAACATCACGAAGTGTGTTTACAAACATTAAAATAAACATTGTTGTGTGTGAACAGGAAGTAAGGAATCCTAATCTATATATATAGTGCTATTTTGGCAGCCGTCATTGAAGTAAGCATAAGCAGGTCCTATTCTGAATTGGCTAATCGTGTATAGTACCTACCTTACAAACAACACAGGTCTTGAGGTTGATTTCGAGTGTTGCATGCAAAAAAGGTGCGAAGAAGAAATGCTGGCACAGATTGTTGGTTATTTTCACAATATCTGGGGCTCGATTTGTGTTGTCGGCCATATAAAGCGCCATCTTTGCCTGAATGGAAAAAAAGCGTTCTGTGAACTGGGGTCCTGTTAAAGTTACTACAAGGTTATTTTGTTAAATATGAAAGTAATTTACTAAAACGACAATATCATCATCATCATCATTCAGCCACAAGAAGTCCACTGCTGGACATAGGCCTTCTCCATGGATTTCCAAAAAGACCGGTTAGAAGCGGCTTGCATCCAGCGTCTTTCTGCCACTTGGATAAAATCGTTTGTCGATCTTGTGGCTGGTCGTCCCACGCTGCGCTTGCCGATGTGTGGTCTCCATTCGAGAACTTTTCGGCCCCATCGGCCATCAGTTCTGCGTGCTATGTACCCCGCCCACTGCCATTTCAACTTACTTACCCTCATCATATCTGATTCGGTCTCGAGAGAAATTCCGAGCATAGCCCTTTCCGACGACACTGTGTTATTTAGCAAAATCCTTACGATGAAGGCTTTCGATCTGTATGATAAAGCTTATGGGTGCTTTTTTTCTCGTGTACCGTGTTCGATGCCCTGTTCAACCATGTAATTATTTAAAAATCTACGGATGTACTTTAGTTTTTAAATTAAACCAGCTGACCCCGTAAACGATGTTTTGCCCGATAGGGGTATGGAAAATAGATAACAACCTATTGTCAGACCTACCGATTATATATACCTAATTATGAAATTTTGTCAAAATCGGAGGAGTATGCGCACTGACATGGTGACACGAGAATTTTATATAAGTATTAGAAGATTAGATAGATTAAAATTAAATTAAATAATGTCTTCTTTCAGTAAAATGTTCCAGCTACAATATTCAATGTAGGTACTACGAGTATCACTCCATGTGGCATAGCCGTGGGACGCCAAGTAATTTTGCAAAAAGTGGACTTCGAAAATCGCAATAACGTTGATACATTTTAATAATGATCTGTCAGGATCAAGGCAAGTGGCAGTCCCTGATCTTCTGCCAACCCCTCTGAGATGCAGGCGTGAGTTATTGGTGTTCTAGCCTGGAAAAACAGTCTTTGGCAAAATTGTTATGTAGTTTTAGATTAGGTTTTAAAAGAATACTATCAACTTTATTAAGATTAATGACATTCACTTTCTGCAAAAATGTATGGTAAACAAAATCTTTTTGACATTGGTGGCTTGAAGTTTGAACGTAAAAAACTGAATGATTATTCGTATGAAACATATTGTTTTACATTTGTATTTAGTTCTACTTAAACATAGTATATTTTAATTTAACTTTATCCTTACAATTTTGTTCTTGCTTTGCATGTAATTTTTGCCAATAAACCCTTTTATTCTTTCTTGTTTTTGCTGCATTCCTTTATCCTCTCCACATGTCCAAATAAAGCAACCCTTTCTCATTTAAATTAATTTTAGCTATAACATATTTTTTCTTGTGTTGCGTGAATTTTTGACTATACATACACCAACAAAAATTATTTATTTTTCTTTTTGCGCGCCTCAATAAACTTCATCCAGTAAGAAAAAATGCCTCAGAAAGGTTGGGCCGGTCTTACCTTCTTAAACTCCAGATCATTCGGAAACACCATCTTAAACTTCATATTTACATTTTTTTCATCAAGAGTGAAGCTAAAACTTTCGTAAGCACAACACATTGTAAACTTTTAGTCCGGATTTACTTACGGGTGTTGTTATTTCGGAAGAGTCCGACCAGGTTTCGCTCCGATTCGCAGAGCTTAATCATGGTGAGCAGAGACGGAGCTCGCGTCGTCGGTTGCTCGTCTCACACTGCTCGTCTCGTCGTCTCTGCTCACCATGATTAAGCTCTGCGAATCGGAGCGAAACCTGGTCGGACTCTTCCGATATAACAACACCCGTAAGTAAATCCGGACTAAAAGTTTACAAGAGTGAAGCTGTTTTGCGAGCAATTGCGACTCTTCGGCCCCTTGCAGAGAACTGCCTTTTTGATCCGCATCACTGCTGGGCCCTGAAAGACAATCATAATCCACGATTGCGACATTAAAGGTTGTCTGGAAGAGATCACTTTTAGTGATAAGGCCGCCGTCTGTACACTTAGATTAAGAAATGCCTGTGTAATCTCCTTTTTTATGTACTATAAAGTGTTCTCTATCTATCTAAAGGACTGTTAATTATCGATACCACGTATTTCATTGGTTTTCGTGCGAATATTAACACCAGTGCTACTTTAAATTCAAATTCAAATATTTTATTCGTAATAAAAACAAAATAATTAAAGTCGTAAAGTTGAACATTCTCATGTTCGCTCTTCTGTTGGTAGGTGCGGACCGGACAGTGTTCATACAATTTTATGCGTTTTCCTCTGGGGTAACTAATGTTCCTAGTTACTAAATAACGCAAGACTTCGGTCGACGACATCGCGAGACAGTGTGAGTCATAGAGTAACTTAGTAGGGTATACTTCACGTGTGTCACCAACGTCAAGCCGAGTAAGCTTGCGAACTAATAAGAGAGTTTAAAGCTCGCACGTATATCATGCCCTTTATTTCGAATGGTGGATTGACTATTTCGTAGTATGATACCTAATATAAAACACTTTGTCTTTAATTTAGCTTAACAAAAAACATTATCTAAAATTTCGGGTCAAAAAGATAGATAGATATTATGTTTGACCATTAAATATACGATATGTGAAACATAAATTTATTCTTTTACGAAAAATATCGTGTCCATATAGTTGGCTTTCACGTGGTCGATTTCAGTAATTTCAACTATGCCACCGAACTGTGTAATAATAATAATAGTGCCTAATAGTGCTACAAGGCACAATTAGCTAGGACAAGTATTTCCGGAGATATTCAGGCGACTCACTGAGGCAGCCAACTAGACGTCTACTTAGCAGACACATCACGAACGATAATGAAGAATGTTAACTAATTTTGATTATTAGCACTCCATATTCTCTGTCAAAAATAAAAAATACTAGTGAAAGAATTACTTCGATACGTCAATTAGTTTCCGATTTAGAAGTAAAACAAGTTGTAACCGTACGACGCGGGCCGCCGGTTACGGTGTGACGTCATCGCACAACACGCTCAGTCTGGCTCACTAGTCCGCTCGCAGTCACGCGCCCCGTGCCGTCGAAATTATACCCAAATACTTTTAAAAATGTCCAATCCAAATACCAGGAAATCATGTTGTTGTGCCTAAATGTAAAAATACAACTACCAATTCGCCGGAAAAGTTGTTTTTTATAGTTCCAAAAGACGTTAAAATGCGAAAAAAATGGATAAAAGCTATAAAGAGGTTAGATTAGATAGATAGACTAGATAGATTAGATTAGATAGAAGTGTTATACAACTTGTACCTAAATCTTTAGCTTTTATTATTTTCAGTTTGGTACCAATACCTGAAAGCTTAGATTTTCTCCAATAACACTTGGTAGCAGTAGTTGAAGGCTTCTTGCTTCGACGATGTAGTCACATTAAAAATGCTATACCTAGTTTGTTTACAGTAATATGCCACCTCTGCTGGCGGCACGATAACATAACATAACATTTACATACAGGCACATACATTGCTTCTGGCCCCACACTAGGATACCCTGTGTCGCAATCTTCGCGGGTTACGTTTGAAACTTCTTGATCCTTTTCATTGCATTCTAAACTGCAATGATAAGGTGTGGTACGTACGCGGTGTTCTGGCATGATTCTACATTTAACCGTACATACATCACCTACTCTT
Source organism: Yponomeuta plumbellus (assembly GCA_947310845.1). NCBI lineage: Eukaryota > Metazoa > Arthropoda > Insecta > Lepidoptera > Yponomeutidae > Yponomeuta > Yponomeuta plumbellus. The sequence continues at coordinate 5,612,185 of OX371203.1, forward strand.
TTTACTTGAACAAAACCAATAGCATCATCGCCATAGATATCTGAATAGTAAAGATGTCTGTGATCATCGCCATAGCTGTCTCTTGCCGACGTGAAATAAGTTTCAAATAAAAATAAATGGCCTTACGTATTTTGTAAATAAAAAAAAAGTTTATACTTACATCTGTAACGTTCAACCCACTACATCTACATCCTGAGTACCTATCCTACTTCCTAGTAATATTATAAATGCGAAAGCTTGTGAGTGTGAGGGTGTGTGTGTGTGTGTGTGTGTGTTTGTTATCTTTCACGAAAAAACTACTAAACAGATCTGGACGAAGTCTGGAATAACACATAGGCTACTTTTAATCCTGGGAAAATGTACAGTTCCCGAGGGAAACCGGGGCGAAGCTGCTGGCGGAAGCTATTTTGCAATAAATCAATGTATTATAATACGATTGCCCTTTTTCGAATCCTTCATCCATTTTATTAATCGAATAATATTTACTATTATTAGACTATTAAACTTAATACGCGAAAGAAAACACAACAAAATACTGCGCAAGCTATTACACCTACTGCTATAACCACTGGCTACTTGATATTAGTCGGGGGCGGCCCGGCGCGGCGCGTTGTAACATGACGTCACAAGCGGTCTCGTGACTGTTAGCGGGACGCGATATTTTTCGAAATTTTGAATGCCTATAAAATCAAAACTACTAGGTATTTTTGACTCATACCTAATTTGTATTAGCTTTAAGTTGATTTGAGAAAAGATGGTCAGAGTGGAGTTTTTTTGCTGCCTTTTTCTCCACCACAGACGGCCCTAAGGCAGCGGCTAACATTATACATAACTGTATGTACATTGACATTCAAAAAGCAGAATGTAAATTCTTTCCGTTGAAATAAAAAATTTTGAATTTTGAATTTTGACTAAAACAAAAACTAGTGTATTTGTATACATACAAGCTTTACTGAGAAAACATTTCAAGCGATTTGGCATACCTAGTAACATTCTCCAATGCTCCCTACATGCCAAGTTTCCAGAATAGTGCTTCAATACAAGCTGAGAAAACATACCCTATTGTTGAGGCAGCCAACTAGACGCCTTTTCTTACCATGATTTCTTCGTAACGGCGTAGAGTTTTAAAACAAAACCTATACCAAAAAACTGTGCGTTAATAGTGCCTCTTAATGAAGCACAAATGCCCCCGAATCACCTATGCGTTTAGCTAAGAAATGTATGCAAACTGCTACGTACTGAACAATACTTTTGCAATAAATTAAAATGAACTCTTACTAAAACGCAATTAGGGTGAAAATTGTTTGCAACAATTATTTGATACCGACAAGCAGAAGTGATTATAACACTCGGTGAGTGTCACTCACGGCCATCTAATGGCTAGTTGGTTTAGTACACTGTGCGTCAGGGAAATATTTTTCCCTTCTACAAAAATCGTTATCGATTGTTTAATTATTATTGAATCAATATTTTTTTAGCTGAATGTCAAAATAAAACGTATGTCCAGGGCGGCAAATGTGTTTCTGAACGAATAAAAAAAAAAGAAATGTGAAACTTTATTGCGCCAAAACCGAAACATTCGCGGGCTGAACTAATAGTATTTTGAAAGTGTTTTGGACTTGAGAAAGTAAAATAACTGTACTTGGTCACGTGTTTTATATTATTTGGTAAGTATAATTTTATATAATAATACAGTAAACTGCAGAATATTAGCACAAGTTCCTAAAAATTGCAAATTATCTAAAGGGAAATATTTTTCCCTCTAGTCCATATCTGGTGTATACGTTGTAGTATTAGTATATGTACTGCTTTATGACAATGTATGGTTTTTCCGTATTTTTATATAATTTACCTTCATGTTTTTTTACAGAATGGCTAAAAGAGGGTCCAGAGAATTTCATATTCAGGATGAAGAAATATTGCAGTTACTTATGGCAGATAATAGTGACGGAGAAGATGACTTACAGTAAGACAAAGAAGACCAGCAGTTCATAGCTCAAGATGTAGAAAATGGAACCGATGTTGTTGTAATTGAAGATGCTGTTCAAGAACCGACAAATCAAACCTCATTACTCACCTGTTCAGATACTTCAGAGACTACCTATTCCTATTTTTGACTGGAGAAATAACTCATACGCTCCTCACACATTCAATGAAAGTGAGTATGATTTTGGGCGCATAAATACATTATCTGACCGGCATGGCATGTTGTTGCCAATGGACATTTTCATGCAGGTGACACAAATGGATCAGTTAGTGTCCAATATCATAATAAAAGAAAGAGTCAAATACGCGCAACAAAATGAGGAGGCATTTTTGGGCATGAATTTTGTAATGAGTTATCATGTTTTACCAACTCTTAGGAATTACTGGTCGACTGATGAAGACTTGGGTGTGCCTTTCATTGCTAATGTTTATTTTACTTTTCAGATCATTTTTGTGGTTTTTTGTGTTACAAAGCAATAAACAAAATACCGATATTATAATAAACCTAACTCTTCGTTTATTTACTTTTATGGTCCATAGGGAAAAATATTTCCCATGAAATTTTAGGAAACCTGTACACCCTACTATGTTTTTCCGATGATATACTCTTACTTTACTCCCACAATAGCTGAAATATTGTGTTGTATTGGGATATTTAGTCTTGGACATGTTATGGTCCTGTAAGGGTTATAACACTCGGTGAGTGTCACTCACGGCCATCCAATGGCTAGTTCGTTTAGTACACTGTGCGTCTTCGGCATTGTTGGTCAATAGTAGGCTGCTGATGTTGAGTGAATGCGGCGGCGAAGCCCAAAAAGAGGATTAAATTTCAAATGGTGTAAGTACCGTATGTCCAGATGCCCCGCTTTAGTGGGATGTTCCCGTTTTAGGGTATCGCACCCAGGGTGCCAAACGAGACTCTTTTACCTACTCTGCGTTCACTATCTGTCCTTCCCTGTTCAACCTTCTAAGGGCGGTGTCTTAGCAGTAACCAGTCGAAATTTTCACTGAATATGTTATGCTAAGGCAAATTACCTAAAAAAATTAAAACAGAGATTTTTTTATTTGAAGATGAAGATTTTTTTTATATCGTGTAGTTTCTGAGATATAATATATTTTTTTAAATATTTTTTGGAAAGATAATTTTGTTGTATATTACTGCACACAGTTCATACTTACTCATAATAAATCGACGCAGGAGGAAAACCCTTGCCGATGTGTTGCGCTGGAAGAGTCAAATCAGTTAGTCATGTTGTCACATGACCGAAAAAAACTGATCCCTGGTTAGTGCTAACTAAATTCATGTTCATGGAAAAAGAAATTGAACTAGTTAATGTCGAAGGCTTCATTCGTCATTTCTCTAATTATCTCACCGCTTTCTGAGAGAAGAGTCAACCCACAGCGTCTTACTATCTTAAATTATAAAAAATAGCACATTATTAATTTTATCAACAGATATAGATTAATAATAGTGATTAATTCCATATTTTAGGAAGTGGGAAAGATAAAAAAAAAGAAATAGTACAGAGTATTCATAGTGATTCGGTAACTAGTATTCGGAAAGGTTTAATAGTAGTTTACTTTAGTAGTTAAATTAATATACCGACTCCGGATATTTTAGTCCGTGCCATATTTGCTGATTGATATTATTTTTTCACTTTTGTTCTTACATGTACCAAAACCTCAATGTATGTAAAAGTTCACATAAATTTCTTGGCTAAACGCATAGGTGATTCGGGGCATTTGTGTTTCATTAAGAGGCACTATTGACGCACAGTTTTTTGGTATAGGTTTTGTTTTAAAACTCTACGCCGCCCCCGTTACGAAGAAATCATGGTTAGAAAAAGCGTCTAGTTGGCTGCCTCAACAATAGGGTATGTTTTCTCAGCTTGTATTGAAGCACTATTCTGGAAACTTGGCATGTAGGGAGCACTATTAGCGCACAATTATCTGGCATACAAATCATAACTCTATATACAGCCGTCCGTGATGTGTCTGCTAACTAGACGTCTAGTTGGCTGCCTCAGTGAGTCGCCTTAATATCTCCTAAAATATTTTTCCTAGCTAATTATGCCTTGTAGCACTATTAGGCACTATTGATACACAGTTCTGTGGCATATTCGAAATTACTGAAATCGACCATGTGTAAGCCAACCATACGGACACAAAATATCCATAGCTTATTTTTTTAATTCAATATGTTTTATCTAAATTAATCTCTGACGTATTTAAAAAGAAATTCGTATTTTTAAAAACAATGCACCCTTTTCTGTTCAAAACAATTACTAAATAATGCCTGTGATAATAGCGCAGCGCGTAAAGCTCGATTAAAAAATATACACTAACTTGGACTAAAGTGCACTGAAACAATGAGCCGTTTTCAGAAGAACTAAAAAAAATATTACGGCTGTCAAAGGAATGCAATTTTGGTGGTATTACTCCCTCCACGAATTTTGGACCTCAGCCCAATAGTGTGATACATCATAAAATAGGTCTCAGCGAGCTGAACAAAAAATACTATAACGCCAACAGCCAAATGTTTGTCCTTTCGGAGTAATAAAAAATAACTCAATAAAATATAACTCCGAAACGACAAACATTTGGCTGTTGGCGTCATAGTAACTTTTGTTCAGCTCGCTGAGACCTATTTTATGATGTATCACACATGGCTATTGGGCTGAGGTCCAAAATTGCATTCCTTTGACAGCCGTAATATTTTTTTTTTTAGTTCTTCTGAAAACAGCTCATTGGATAAGAAGGGCGAGATTAATACTAAATAGTATTTTCTTCCAGCGTACCTACGTTTCCGTATATTGGCAAGTACTTACAAACGTCGCTTCAGACAACCCATTATCAGGGGGAGTGTTTTTCAAATCTGCATTTAAAAATAAACAGACTGTGGTGAGCAGAGCGTAGCCAACGGCGATACATTATTTAAACTGACGCACTTAATAACGTAACCTTTGAACTGTTAGTAATTTAAGCAGGCAAGTACTGGAACGTTTTTAGAAGCGTTTAGTTTAGCTATTTATTTTATCGCCGCTGATTCGCACATGGGAATCAATTTGTGTTTTACAAAATTTAAATGTAGGTATATACAATCGAAATGGTGTTTTTCAACAATTTGGAACTTATATGTTCTTCACCATGAATGCTTTAATCTATTATTTTCCACTATGGACCGATTTCTAAATTGAGAATTTCGCTAAGTAACTACTTAACTGTAGTGCTGTCTCGTCAAATTTCTCAGAAAAGAGCGTGACAGAACGTTACTTCAGTATTTACTTAAGTGAAATCTCAATTCAGAAATGCCGGCACCAATTGCTTAACGTGCCTTGCGAAGCACGGAACCGCTCGCAAAAATTCCACTAGCGTTAGTCATAGACGGTGACCCATCCGTGGACTGAACGCGCCGTATGTTGCTTAACCTTAATGATCGTTTAAGATCACTCAGGCAGCCCAGGCTACGAGCGATTCGAGCGGTTTTTGTTCAATTTATGCTTATTCCATGAGGTTTTGGACGCTCGAATAGTTTGAGATGTTGTTTGCTAAAATCTGACGTAAAATGTTGAGAAATAACATATGTGCCTCCTGTGATAAGTAATATAAGTGAAAAATCATCATTTTACAGGAAAGCATATCAAGATTTAAAAAAATCTAGTTCATGAACTAAATGGGCTAGGTTAAACTTGAGTATCTTCTTTTGTACAGTAAAACATTTTCTTTTGCTACATATTTTAGATTTTTTTATAGTGCGATCGCGCGTCACAAGTGATAGACACAAAATTGTTTGCTCCGTCGATTTAAATCAAATAGTGTTCAAAAAGTCATCCTTACCAATATCCATTGGCACAATTAAGTCAATAGTGATATCCTCTCTATAATAAGATATACTACGCTACAAAACACATCCGCATTAGGGTGAATTTCAACATACCCATTTTTTTTTAATTTCGGTGATCCATTCAGGTCACCGAATTCACCGAAATTAAATCACCGATATTAAAATACACCTAAAAACATTAAATAATTTGACATATACATAAATTAGTCCGAGATCTATACTACATCCTTGAACATATTACTAGAAGTGTTTGTGCGAATATAATATCAACAGTTTTATCTTGTTCATTTATAATATTAATTGATTCACGGAAATGAAAGCAAAATTGTCCCGAGTCACCGATTTGAAATACTTACTTTTTTAGCGGGAACACGCAGCGACGTAGCAAACCACCACTAGCTCCAAATGCTTGTTCGTGACTGGCGCTTGAGTTACAGAAGCGAGACTATGTTCAATAGCTCTCCTGTTCCCGACAATCCATATTTCTTTTTCAATAACCGAAATGAAAAATAAATTGGGGACATTCGTATTTGTCTGACTGTTTACTGAATATAACGATTAAGATTATGAAATATATATTAAATTATACCTCTATTCCTTAGGAATCGAATAAAATAATCCGTATGTATGTGCAGTTTGTATTTTTTGCTTAGCTAAAGAAATTAGAACTAAATAAGTATTGGGGACAGTCACCGAAGATGAAAAATTTCACATTTAGATCTTTTTATTCATATGTAAGAGTGATCCAAATAAAAACGTATCTGTTGCCTCTTAATTGATTCACGGAAATGAAAGCAAAATTGTCCCGAGTCACCGATTTGAAATACTTACTTTTTTAGCGGGAACACGCAGCGACGTAGCAAACCGCCACTAGCTCCAAATGCTTGTTCGTGACTGGCGCTTGAGTTACAGAAGCGAGACTATGTTCAATAGCTCTCCTGTTCCCGACAATCCATATTTCTTTTTCAATCACCGAAATGAAAAATAAATTGGGGACATTCGTATTTGTCTGACTGTTTACTGAATATAACGATTAAGATTATGAAATATATATTAAATTATACCTCTATTCCTTAGGAATCGAATAAAATAATCCGTATGTATGTGCAGTTTGTATTTTTTGCTTAGCTAAAGAAATTAGAACTAAATAAGTTTTGGGGACAGTCACCGAAGATGAAAAATTTCACATTTAGATCTTTTTATTCATATGTAAGAGTGATCCAAATAAAAACGTATCTGTTGCCTCTTATGGGTAATTACACAAACTAAACAAAAAAATTTAATTATATCATAAAAAGGCTTTTTACACTGCCATTTTCATACCAGCCGCGTAAAAAATGCGTCTGGGAAATTCACCCATTAGAGAGAAAACAACAAATTCATCTCAAGATCGAACGGTAATCCTCGCATTTCCTACCCTGCGGTGCCGCTTATTTTGTTGTCCCGTCGTTGTCGGCGAGCCGTGCGGCCGGTACTTACGATTCACGGCACTACATTACACTGCGACGCGTGTAGAGATGTGCCAGATGGGAAGCTTCCCATTCCCGGCAATAATGGGAAGCTTCCCACTCCCGGCAATAATGGGAACGTTCCCATTATTTCCGGCAACAATAGGAACGATCCCAATGATATGGTTAGGATTTTTTTTTCTTATTTCTTTGCCAACTTGCGGGGGTGTTACTGTAAATATTAATTGTAATGTTATTATCGACAGATCCTAAAAATCGTAAGTAAAAAAATTAAAAGATCAAATCATTTTGCGCTATGCATTAAAGAAAGAAAGAGACATCTATACATTATCGAGGAGCTAAATGCGGAGAAGGGATAGCGTGCGGAGGAAGTCAGTATTATTCCACGGTTGGCGCTGTGATAGCGTTTTTTTGTTGTTCGTTCGTCAATTTTCAACTTTTAACAAAAAAATGGTGCCAGCAAGAGGCAGTGTTCATGAACATTTTAGAATAGTCAAGGAAGGTCATAAGGAAAAGACTTTATGTAAATACTGTGACGCAGTGTGGAGTAAAAAATGCAACAAAATTCGCGCGCCATCTTGTAAAATGCAAGAAAGCCTCGTTAGTGATTAAACAATCATTTGAAAAAACAGACACTAACGCTGCAAGCAGTGGAGCTGCAGCAGAACAAAATGTGGAAAAATTAAACAAATTTAATTTATGCGGGTTTAATAGTCACTAAGGGAGAGACTGTTTTCAGAAATTGTTTTATTTACCAAACATACCGTAGAGATTGGAAATTTTAATGGCAAATAATGTGGTAAAATATAGCTGTAATTAGAAATTAAACTTGTGGTTAAAAAAAAGTACGCATAAGGAAATAACTAAAGTAACTTCTGGCAAAAAATATGCTAAATAAATGAATGATGGTTTTCCAATAAACATGAGTCAAAATTACAAAATTTGTAAATATTTCGAAAGTTTTCTTTAAATACAACAATAACAGTATTAAAAAATGAAGGAATAAATGGTTTTAGAAAAAAATTAATGTCAAAATATTTCCTTAAAATGACTCCGTTATAAAATAAACATTGAGATTAATAAGATTTTTAAGAAAACAAAAGTACAAAATACCGGAATCAGCCATATTAACTGAAACAGCAATCAAAGTAAATGACGTCACGACTAGCTACAACGGCCGTGTTGTTTGATTCGACTTTTTGTTGTGACTACGCGTTCCGATTAATTTTCGCATAATTTAATTAGTGGATGTTATTGTTTATTCGTGGCTCAATATCGTGGTTCATAATCAACAATCGAACAATATTTTATTGAGGCAAATCAGCTCTAGTTTACCCAGAGTTGACTTGTTGATATTGAGCGAGTTTCTCGCATCAAATAAACACTTTTGCTCATCTGCCTTTTCCCCCAAATGCCTTTTCAATCGGTCTCTCGCCACCCGCATCCACGGACCTTCCGCCGACTCAACGACATCGTCCGACCATCGGGCCGCAGGTCTGCCTACTGACCGTCGTCCTGTTCTCGGCCACCACTCTGTGATTGCCTTGGTCCACCTGCGGTCTTCCCGCCTCGCCAGGTGTCCCGCCCATTTCCACTTCAGTCTTGAGACTCTTTCGCCAATGTCATCAAACCTTGTCCGGCGACGGATGACGACATTGGGTACTCGATCTACGAGTCTAAGACCTAGCATTGCTCGCTCCATTAATAATAATAATAATAAGTTTTATTTGCACACTTTAAATTTTACAGAAGTATCTACAAGTTTTTGTTATATATAAGGTACTTACACGATACAAAGTTGTGAACACTGGCGTCTAAACTAGGCCGGGCCTGTGTCTTAGACGTCAGTTCCTTCCATTGGCACAGTTTACAGTAATAGGTAAGTGTAATAAGTAAGTAAGTACAAGGGTTTACTAATGTATTGCCAAAAATCGTTTCCCAAAGTATTACTTCCCAAACTATTTTCCGCAAATTATCACTTGGCAAAAAAACATTTCTCAAAACAACTTAAAGCAAATAAACAGTTAGCAAAATTTATTATGGCAAGTTATTGTTTACCAAATAAATACTTGGTCAAAATTCATTTTACCAAAGAGGCAACAAGAGGCAAGGTAAGAACGCATCAAAGTCGAGTCTGTTTTCGATCTTACATAGAGAACCTAACGCTCCGACGCGCTCCGCTTCGCTACGCGCGTCGTCGCACCTATATTTCTGTTGCCCCCGTTCTATTATTTGAAAATAACACTTGCCAAAATAAAACGCTAGCATAATAAACGTTTGTCTTAATAAAACTTGACGCAGTAAAATTATGCGAAATGATAATTTGACCAAATGAATAAAATGCGAAATGAAAACTTGCTAAAGTTTCATTTGGGAAATGAAACTGATGCCATAAGTTTATTGGGAAGTAAAATTTGGCGAAAAATACTTTGGCTAAACGGCGGTATCCCAAGTACAAGTATAATGAGTACAAGACATTCTTACAACAAACTAACATTTGTCACAATATTGTTTGAGGGGAGGTAGGAAATTTCTTAACCAGCCTTTATTTTTTTATTTTTTCTAGTAGTACCCACTCAATAGTCAAGAACAAGACTGGTTAGACCGCTGAAGTTGTGAACTTGAAAAGTTTTAGTTAGAATTTTTGTGACAACAATTTAGAGTGAAGGTTAAAACGATAGGCATGCAAACCTATTTACTAGTGAACAAAATAAAATAAAATGTAAATTTAAAATAAGGAATCCGTGGGATCAACATTATAGGTTTTTTATAAAGATGTTTTCTGTACATTAAAGAATTAGATTTACTTTACATCTACGAATAGGTTTTCGATATCATCATAGTTTTGTGATTTTAAACAAGTTATTAATAATTTCTTACAGTTTTCGTAATTCAATGGGTATAAGTTAAATTTTATTTAATTTATTATACAACATAATTTATTAAAGAACTAGCTGTTGCCCGCGACTACGTCCACGTGGGCTTTAGTTGAATAAAGTGTTTGCAAATAAGATAGGGATACTTTTAGCGCATGCGAAAGAGTTTTCATTCTAACTTCGCAACCCCCTCTTAGCCCTTTAGGGGATGATTTTCGAAAAACTACTTTACACGTCTTTCATGTCTTTCAACGAAGGAACTTCATGCTGAATTTCATTCGAATAACTTCAAAAACGGCAAAGTTTCATACTTACTTTACACCCCCCATTTTACTTCCTTAAGGGATGATTTTAAAAAAACTATTTTACTTGTTTTTCATAACTTTTAATGAAGGACCTTCGTATTGAATCTAATTCGAATAACTTCAAAAACGGTAAAGTTTCATACTAAGTTTGCACCCCCTTTTTTCCCTCTTAAGGGATGATTTTCAAAAAACTATTTTACAAGTGTTTCATAATTTTAAATGAAAAACTTTCGTACCAAATTTCATTCGAATAACTTCAAAAACGGCGAAGTTTCATACTAACTTTGAACCCCCATTTTACCCCCTTAGTGAATGAATTTCGAAAAATCCTTTCTTAGTGCTCCCCTACGTTACAAAAGGAACCCCTGTGCAAAATTGCGTTGATATGTCAGTCAGTCAGTCAGTCAGTCAGTCAGTCAGTCAGTCAGTCAGTCAGTCAGTCAGTCAGTCAGTCAGTCAGTCAGTCAGTCAGTCAGTCAGTCAGTCAGTCAGCTTCTCCTTTTATATATATAGATGATAGATGATGTTTTGGGTAAATTTGCCGAATCACGGCTCCACCTCGAAAGTGCTCCAAATTATTTTTTTTACTGCTTTTTATCACTCGGTAATGGTGTACTATGCAATAATATGGTGGTGCATGCTATGGAACCCCATAGAAAGTGGAGCACTTTCGAGGTGGAGCCGTGATTCGGCAAATTTACCATATTTGAAACGTATCGTGGGACAGACCCTATCTGATCGCCTCTTTTGCATTATTGATTCGTCATAGGTGAGTTTCAGGTGTTGTGACATCATAGTTTCTTTAATAAATAACTGCCTAGCGGTTCATCATCATCATCATTCAGCCACAAAAAGTCCACTGCTGGACATAGGCCTCCTCCATGGATTTCCAAAAAGACCGGTCGGAAGCGGCTTGCATCCAGCGTCTTCCCGCCACTTGGATGAGATCGTCTGTCCATCTTGTCGGCTGGTCGTCCTACGCTGCGCTTGCCGATATGTGGTCTCCATTCGAGAACTTTTCGGCCCCATCGACCATCAGTTCTGCGTGCTATGTGCCCCGCCCACTGCCACTTCAACTTACTAATCCGCCGGGCTATGTCGACGACTTTCGTTCGTCTACGGACCTCATCATTTCTGACTCGGTCCGTAGATTTGCGTTGCGTGACCTTGAGCTTTCTTATGAGGCCCAGGGGCCTAGCGGTTAGAACGTCACATTCCTCATATAGATCGCCTGTTGGGTATCTAAAGGATTTAAATTTGATAACCTTTAATAATGCTCTCTGAGCTCTCTCCAGTTGTATGAGGTGACTTTTTCGAGCCCTGCCCCAAGATGTGATGCAGTAGCTCAACAAAGACTGGGCCAAAGCAATGTAGACATTTTTGAGCAAGGGGCAGTCAGCTACGTGTCTGAGTTTTTTAAAAATGTACATTAGCCGTCTTGTTCGCTCCGTCAACTGGTTAATATGTGTACACCATGTGAGGTTTTCGTCTAATAGTACACCCAGGCATAATAGACTTTATCGTTTTTGTTCTTTCTAGGAAACAGCAATTACATTTAGTTTGTTTGATATTAGAGCAAGTGTGTATTTGAATTTGAAAGTTTTTAGGCATAGATCGTTGTGTATTAGCAAATAGAATAAATTTTGTTTTTAATGTATTGAGGGTCAACAGGTTTTTTGCCAACCAATTAGAAATTTTTTGAAGCGCAGTCTATGTAAAAGAGTTTGCCTCTTCCCATGTTTTGCCAAAGCAAATTAATGAGGTGTCATCAGCAAATGTGAAAAGTCTTCCGTTTACTACATTTAGTTCACATAGGTTATTCAAATAGAGTAGGAATAAGGTTGGCGCAAGAACGCTGCCTGGGGTACGCCGTATTCGCAAGATGCCGTATCACCACTAATCTGTCCATCAACAGCAACTCGTTGTTGTCGGTTTTTCAGATAATCCTCAAACATTAAATGTTCTGTATTAATGTTTTTCCTGGTACAATAAAGAATATTCTTATCTTATCTTATCTTATTGCTAGAGGGGTTCCCCTTATTCCAATTTTTTCCATTTTTTTCGAGCAGGAAAGGAACAGAAACTGTGTCAAAGGCCTTGGCTAGGTCTAAAAAAACACCTACACATTTTTTTTTGGAATCTATGTGTGAGGCAACATTCAGTAAGGTCCGACACTGCGTGTGATGTTGATTTACCTGGTCTGAACCCATATCCCGAATCCTTCTTTCTTTCTTTCTTTCATATTAGTGTTTTAATAAAATAGAATATTTTTGTAGGTACATAGTATTGGAGTCTCTTATTCATTATTTTTTCCAAAATTTTTGACAAGGCAGGCAAGACTGATATTGGGCGATAGTTGGTGACACAGTTTCTGTTCCCGGCTTTGTAAATCGGATGGATAATTGCTATTTTGAAGACATTTGGAAAAGTACCTGTATTTATGCAAAGGTGTGCTATGTGTGTTAAAGGAGGGATTATTGTTCGCTTAATAATTTTTAATAGTTTTGCTGATATATCGTCCCAACCTACGGCGCTGTCAGTCTTTAGGCTCTTTAAGATAGAGTCAACCTCTTCTTCAGATGTTTCTAACATTATCATGGAGTTAGGCAGGGTTTTTATGGGATCATTATCAGGTTTACGGGCCGAGTTTTTATTAATTACTAGCTGTGCCACAATCTTGCATTGTCATTGCATTGTCCCGGCAAACTTCCTACCGCCAAAGTTTTCGTAATTTTCCCATATTTTCTCACCATTTAAAGCTTCCCTGGAATTCCACACATAAAAAACAAAAACCAGCCATATCGGTTAAGTCGTTCTCGAGTTTAGGCGAGACTAATGAACAGTAACTTATTTTTATATACACAGAGTGTACAGGGTGTCCCAAAAAATAGTGTCAAACTAAAACAATTTTAAAAATTTAACTAACTTTGCGATTCTTCATTTTTTTTATGGCGCTATTGTATCAGATTGATCCACACTTCAGTTTGTGTCTGCAAGGCACACTATTCACCTATTTTGAAAAAAATAAGCATGTATCTTAATAATTCATGGCTCTGTGGCCAATAATGTCTTTTAAGTCAATGTGGGGCAAAATATACATTTTTTTTTAATTAAAACTGCAAAAAATCGGCAGTTGAAAAGGAGAGTCTATCTGTGTACCATACAAATTATAATGGCTATTTCTGCTAATTTGCTTTATAAACATACTGATGATAAGTGCATATTGCTGGGATAGATTTTAAAATGGTATATAAAATTGCTACAATAACAGTATTCTCACAGGACATTACTCCTCGGCGTGACAAACACTAACGTAACATATTAATTTGTAAGCCATTGAGCAATTCATTGTAGCAAAGCACCTACCAGGCAGGGGAGGGATATCTTCGCTAAAGTCCGTTTAATATTCGATGCAAAAAAAATATTACGCGGTGTTACCGTTATTATAAAATACTAGCTGACCCCGCGAACTTTGTTCCGCCTTAGACGCCATAAATGAGCAGATTTTTGATTTTATTATATTGTTTATCAATAAAATAAGATTGACAGAAGAATCCGTTTTAAACGTCCTTTTTTTTTCATCCTCTTTGACTATATTTGCAGCACGCATTCAGTCAATTCTATGTCAAATGTCTTAAGGTTACATTAAAAAAGTTTAATAATTTTATATGGTGGTTAAGTAATTTTAAATTTTCAAATTTTCCGCGCAATTTCCTTAATTTTTTCTTTCATAAGAACCTTTTTCTGATAATAACGAACAGAACAAAAAAAGAATTAGCGAAATCGGTCCAGCCGTTCAGACGTGATGCCGTGACCAAGGGAAATAGGGATTCATTTTTATATATATAGATTTTATCTGCAAGCTCTTTACCTACCTTCGAAAAATAGTTATTAATTTTGTCCAAGGCTAGGCTAGGGGTGTCTTTCCTAATCCAAGCAAGTCAGTGGCGGGTATTTTTTTATTATTTCTATGTGTTACGGAATTATAACCTTCCATTTTATTTTGGGTTTATTAATGTGTTTATTTAGCTGGTACTTTTCATAGTTTCTCTTAAGGCGTTTTAGCAGATCATTGCAGTAATTCTTATATCTATTGTAGGTAATTTTTAAGACTTCATTTTTTTGTTCATTTTACTTTTGGTGTGCATGCGATCTCTAATTTTTGTGCATCTTATTAAGCCTGGTGTAATCCAAGGTTTTAAGCAGCGCACTCTCCTAGGAATCAGGATTCGTAGTGTGTTGCCCAAAATAGTATTATTTAATATATCTACTAATTTATTTGTAGACCAGTTTGGATCTAATGATTTCATTATATCATCAAAGCTTACTGTGGCCAATTTTGAAATTACTGCTTCATAGTTAAGTTTGTGTAGAATTGTATTGCTGGTGTGTGCTATTTTACTCGTGTTTTTGAGATTAATTGAAGTGAGAACAGTAGCGTGGTCGGTAAGAGGAGTATCTGTTACTATTGTTTGTGCAGAAAATGTTGACTTGATCATTGCAACAGTTATCGACTCTAGTTGGGAAGGTATAACCTGCTAAAATACCATGACTAGCCAATAGATTTAAATAAGCATTTGAGTTTCTGTCGTTATTATTAGGTTTTATGTCAATATTTAAGTCTCCCATTATAATTATATTAGTATGACTTTTGTGCTTTGTTAAGAGTTGATCAAGTGAATATATAAACGGTTCAATATTTTTTTGAGAAGGTGATCTATAGATCGCTATAATTATCGTATCTTTATTTATATCAATAGTGACACAAGTGGCATCACTTAGAGGAATCTCTTAGACACAGCAGTCAAAACCTTGTCTAATATATGTTATGATTCCATCGTTTTGGTTATTGTTATTTTTTGTATAGAATATGTTGTAGTTTAATAGCGGAGGAAAATGAGGGGTTTTTGAGTTCCACGTTTCGGTAATAGTCCAGTCAGTCAGACAAACAATTCATTATAATTCCAAAAGTTTTCAAATTTTGTGATGTAAGGTCGGGAATGGTATTAAAACAAACTATAAAATTTTGCAACCTGTTCTGCGGTCCGGAACATTGTTAAAAATGCAATAAATGATAATCTGCTCAGTTCTTGAGACCAAAATTCCAAAAGTTCTGAAAAGTTGGAGTGGTGTTAAATATATTATTTTACATCACGTGTCAAATTTGCAACCAATTTAAGTGTACAGAAAATTTTTTGTTATTAAAAATTAATGTTTTTTCTTTATTAAACTGAAGGAACACGTTCCAAAAGTTCTGCAAATTTGACAGATATATCGGAAAAATATACCAAACGATTGTATAAATTTGCAACCTTTACGTTGACCGGAACATGTTTATTTATAATTCTTTTTAATTCGTGGTCATTTTTTCGAGTAAGGTGATCTCGGAATAATTACAAAAGTTTTGAAACTTGGTTGCAAACTTCGAAAACGTCTATTCTGATGCATTTACAAGTTTGCAACCTCATACGCGATCCGGAACTTTATGCAATTTGCAAAAATGTAATATTATTTTTTTTCACCTTCAAGAAAATTTCAAAAGTTCTGCAAATCGAGGGGACTGTTTAATTTTGGGATTAATGTCAGTATTTGAATTTGCAACCATATCCGGAATACGGAAATACTTTTTAATCACATTCACGCAAAATATTATTTCCGTACATATCGCTGTTATACAGGGTTACAGGGAAAGTCGTACACAATATCAAAGGAGGTCATTATTAAGGTCATTTCTGATGGATTTTATTCTATTATATAGGGTCCGAAAATTAACCGTTATGGAGATATTGACTTTTAAAGATTTTACAAAAAATATCAAATTTTTTTGGCTTTTTGTTTGATTTTTTCTCAGAATAGAGCTCATAAAGTGTTTTTTTAAATGTATTTAGTTAAAAGGCATGTCAAATGATAAAAAAATATCAGCAAAAGCTGCACCTACTACTAACAGCTTTAAAAAACTGCCCGGCAACGGTTAGAATGAAATATTTTTTTTCTAACTATTTTTCACAATGAAGCTCTTAAAAAAAATTTACGTATGGAACTTATTCTGCAAATAATTTTAAAAACTTCTACGACTCTTTAACTATTCAAAAAGGTATAACATTTAATAGGTATGTGCATGAAATTTTAAAATAATGTTATTTGAGTAGGCTCTAGTGGTAGTACCGACATAAATGAACTTCGATACAAAAAAATATTTTTACTTCCTGGCACCTTTAAACTATGTAAAAAGGTCGGGTAGGCTTTTTTGTGCTCTGGAGACATGCTGTCTCAGGTGTTCAGGTACCTACCTATTTCAGTATTTCTTTTTTAGAATATTCTATCTATCTATTTTTTTTGTGTTAGTCTGCTCGTGTGATTCTTCCGCGGTAGATGTGTTAATACGTGCTCTGCAAATGATTTGCGTTTTAGAAACTTCTACGTCTCTTTAGATATTAAAAAACGTAGGTATATCACTTGCTATTACATCGAAAAAACGTTAGCCAAGTGTCACTTAAGATGGCAAACGGTAAATTTTTCGTTGAGGTAAATACGTGCTCTATGATAATTTCCCGTAAAACGCGATTTAGTTTGAATTTTTGTATTAATTCATCTTCATTGTGTGACTTGGCTTGGATTTTGAACTGATTCATCTTCATATTGAGACTTGGCTTGGATTTTGGACTAATTCATTTTCATTCTGTGACTTGAATGGCGAGACACATATGAAAACTTTTTGAGGGAGGAGTTACTCTTGTTGATGGACGACATTTCTATTGCATTGAGACGAGACAATGTTCTTTCTACATGACGGCTGCCCAGCGCACCACGGAAGCATGGTTGGACGAGAACTTCCCAAACAAATGGATTAGAAAAGACGGTCCCATTGCATGGCCGGCTAGGAGCCCTGATCTAACGCCAATGGATTTTTATGTATGAGATCATATTAAAAGCATAATTTAAAACAAAATGACGCCAATTGAAAATGTCGAAATTTTGAGACAGAGAATATTTGCGGAAACCGCTGTGAAAATAAGGAGAAACCTGCGAACTTCTGTAGTGAAGATTAATTAAAAAAAAAAAATCAGAGTTTGTATTAGAAATAGCGGCAACCATGTTAAAAACGAAGATTAATCAGTTCAAAATCAAAGCCAAGTCACACAATGAAGATGAATAAATACCAAAATCCAAACTAAGTCGCGTTTTACGGGAAATTATCATAGAGCACGTATTAACCTCAACGAAAAATTTACCGTTTGCCATCTTAAGTCACACTTGGCTAACGTTTTTTCGATGTAATAGCAAGTGATATACCTACGTTTTTTAATGTCTAAAGAGACGTAGAAGTTTCTAAAACGCAAATCATTTGCAGAGCACGTATTAACACATCTACCACGGAAGAATAACACGAGCAGACTAACACAAAAATAATAGATAGATAGAATATTCTAAAAAAGAAATACTGAAATAGGTAGGTACCTGAATACCTGAGACTGCATGTGTCCAGGGCACAAAAAAGCCTATCCAACCTTTTTAGATAGTTTAAAGGTGCCAGGAAGTAAAAAGATTTTTTTTGT
This sequence comes from Yponomeuta plumbellus, assembly GCA_947310845.1. Classification (NCBI taxonomy): domain Eukaryota; kingdom Metazoa; phylum Arthropoda; class Insecta; order Lepidoptera; family Yponomeutidae; genus Yponomeuta; species Yponomeuta plumbellus. The sequence goes on from OX371203.1 coordinate 5,630,221, forward strand.
ATCGAAGTTCATTTATGTCGGTACTACCACTAGAGCCTACTCAAATAACATTATTTTAAAATTTCATGCACATACCTATTAAATGTTATACCTTTTTGAATAGTTAAAGAGTCGTAGAAGTTTTTAAAATTATTTGAAGAATAAGTTCCATACGTAACTTTTTTTTAAGAGCTTCAATGTGAAAAATATTTAGAGAAAAAATATTTCATTCTAACCGTTGCCGAGCAGTTTTTTAAAGCTGTTAGTAGTAGGTGCAGCTTTTGCTGATATTTTTTTATCAGTTGACATGCCTTTTAACTAAATACATTAAAATAAACACTATATAAGCTCTATTCTGAGAAAAAATCAATCAAAAAGCCAAAAAACTTGATATTTTTTTAAAATCTTTAACAGTCAATATCTCCATAACGGTTAATTTCCGGACCCTATATTATAGAATAAAATTCATCAGAAATGACCTAAATAATGACCTCCTTTAATATTGTGTACGACTTTCCCTGTAACCCTGTATATTCAGGGCCTAAACTTTGTGCTATACGAACCCGCCGCGACGTCGTATACCTGCGTTGCTATGGTAACGCGGCCAATGGTCGCGTTGCTATGGTAACAAGGCTATCGTGGAGATGCAGAATATGGTGCACCGGATAATACAATAATTGTGGAATGTGAAATGTCATCGGAATGTACCACGGAACTGGAAGAACATTATGGTGATCCAGGACCCTTCACACAAAAAAATTCAAACGTTCATAATTATTTCTTTTCGGTTATGTATTTCTACGAAATTCAAATAAATCAGATTGTCGGTATCTTCAATTACAGATTGTTACATTCAACATGCATTCAAAGTTTTATCGCTAACTTGTAAGGTTTTAACACTTATTAACTGACCTCATATATTGAAAAAAGATATTATTTACGGACAATCTATTCGAAATGTTTTTCCTTAAATGCTTGAATGTAACAATCGTCAGTGTCGACATTTACTTGTTTTATTTGAGAAATTATAAACGTAATACAGAAATTATTTTAGGTAGTTTCTTTAGTATTTTTCAGCATGTCTCATGCATTTGCAAAACTTTTGCAATTTTTTCGAAAATGAAAAATGCCATAAAGTTAAATTTCCGACATCACACAAGATTCTGGATTGCGTGGGAGGTTTCAAATTCAAATACTGACATTAATCCCAAAATTAAACAGTCCCCTCGATTTGCAGAACTTTTGTAATTTTCTTGAAGGTGAAAAAATAAAAAAATTACATTTTTGCAAATTGCATAAAGTTCCGGATCGCGTATGAGGTTGCCAATTTGTAAATGCATCAGAATAGATGTTTTCGAAGTTTGCAACCAAGTTTCAAAACTTTTGTAATTATTCCGAGACCACCTTACTCGAAAAAATGACCACGAATTAAAAAGAATTATAAATAAACATGTTCCGGGCAACGAAAAAGGTTGCAAATTTATACAACCGTTCGGTATATTTTTCCGATATATGTGTCAAGTTTGCAGAACTTTTGGAACGTTTTCATTCAGTTTAATAAAAAAAAACATTAATTTTCAATAACAAAAAATGTTCCGTAAGCTTAGATTGGTTGCAAATTTAATACGTGATATGAAATATTATATCGAAAACTTCCCCAAGTTTGCAGAACTTTTGGAATTTTTTTCACGACCATACAGCAAAAATTAATTTAATTGCAATTTTAACAATGTTCCGGACTGCGGACAAGGTTGCAAAATGAGATTTATTGTCGTTCCAATGTACCATTCACTTGACCGAAGATTGGAAACTTTTGGAATTATAATTAAATTTTCGATTTCGAATGTCTATAATGACTGGACTATAAGTATATATATTTCACAAGGTATATCCAGGCGCGTTAAAAGTACTTCGAATTGCGAGAAACTTTTGGTGATGCTTCTTATATTTTGTGTCAAAATTTTTAAGGATGTATATTTTGATTGTATTGGTGTTAATCTGGATTTGCAAGATTCGATACTACACATAACGGAAGAGCTGGGTCCGATTTGGTCTATGTTGTTTGTTAAAATTACTATTCATCGTAAAATCGAATGTATTTTCGAGAATATAATGTCACTGAACTTGGCTTTTTGTGTGTTATAGTTTCATTGGTATCAGAAGTTGCATATTATTGCTCTTTGTGCTGCTTTAATTCGGTGCATATTCTGCTTTGTGAAGTTTCTGCTCCATATGTGAGAATGGCTTGAACACACTGGTCATATGTCTTGGTTTTTAGACATTGCGGAATCTTTGATTTGAAAACATTGGCAAGATTCCAAGCAGCCCAACCAAGCTGAATCCGCCTCATGATCTCCTTTACCTGGGCTTCTCGGTGAAAAGATAAACAATGTCCATGGTAGATATACTCATCGACAACTTCTATCGGGAATTACCGACAGTGATGTTCGGCATAGTCACCAGATGGTTAGCCATGACTTTTGTTTTGGACATGTTCATCTTGAGACCGACCTCCAGGGATGCTTCGTGCAAGTTTGCGAGCATACACTGAAGATCCGTGGCATTTTCTGCCAAGATGATGATGTCATCGGCAAAACGCAAGTGCGACATATAAACGCCGTTAATATTGACACCCTTCTCACCCCAGTCTAAAGTCTTACGTCTTCTAAGACGTTGGTGAAGAGCTTAGGCGAGATGGTGTCACCTTGGCGTACGCCCCTGTTGATATTGACAGGGTTAGTAAGCTCATTTTGGCGTCAGTTTTAGATAGTTTAGCTCTAGTTGTTACACTTGGAGGCCGTACTAATACCACTCCCATATTCCGTAAAGCCAGCAAATGCTTTATAAAGTCACAGTTTATCTCTATCTATAATAACTTTATCTCTCATTATTTTCTTGTTTCGAACATAAACAAACAGTTTGTTCGGTGCTGCTGTTTATGTGTTTTTGCACAGAGAGACGTTTTGTTCACTTTCTTAATTCAGCATAGATATAATGCCGTATCTACATAGTCATTACGTCACAAGCGACGCCATGATGTTTTGGAGCGTTTCCGTGCGTATTTCAAATTGAATAGCAAAAAATATCATAAATTTTTACGGAAACTAAGTTTTTTTGTTGATTTTTTTTTCGAAAATAGTAGCCGTCTACCTACTAGACATAATAGAAGGAAAATTCAAAATCTGTCATCATGCCTATTATTGTAACTCCCTTACAAAATATTAATGAATTCGTTTTTGAATTGTTTTTTTTTCACTTTTCACACAAACTCGAAACTTGCTACGGCTAATTTTTATGAAGAGTAAAAAAATAAATTTGACTCTTAGAATTTTTTGGTATTTTTCAAAAGTCAGTAGCCTCTAACAGAGAAATTTCCCTCCAACATTCGGAATTTAGGACATCCCAAGGGGATTTTGTTTCATATTGAATATCATGCTTCATATGAATCACTAATTAACTATTCCCAAGAACTCTATCTTAGTTAACACTTGAACTAATGCATTGTTCCCAATAATTCCCACCTCTTGGGATCGTTCCCGGCAACGATCCCACGATAATTCCCACTTCTGGGATCGTTCCCGGGAACGGCACATCGCTAGACGCGTGGCGGACGGCGGCTACTACTCGGGATCTGCGATAACAGTGGAACTGGGCGGCGCGAAGAAACATCGAGGTACGTCTTTAACAGCTCAGGAAAGGACCAGAAGAGCAGATTAATTTATTATCTATTAATAACGGAGATTATACACCAGGATGATTGTAAAATATGCAACAAACCTATTATGCTAGGAGAGCAAATAACTTGCGTAGGATGCAAGAGTCACTACCACTTCAGCTGCCATAATATAACGACGGCATGCTTTTTAGAGAACAAAGCTAAGTTGTTAAAAACATGGCTTTGTCCTAGCTGCTCACAGATCACTCAGCGAAGACCCATAAGGGATGACACCCCCATACGCAGGCCTAACGATCAGCAGAAAGAAACTATCACAACGGCGATTTCGAAAACACAACCGAAACCATCCCAAATAGTAGGAAACCCTGAGAACCAAGATAACAAAAAAGAAGACAAATCTGAAAATGTCACAATAAGAAAAAAAACAATTTTACCTATGATTCTGACTCGGAAGACATTAGCTGCTTAGGAGATACATTAAACAATGAAAATTCAGGGACTAGTGGCCTCCAAAAAACAATAACCGTGGAAATCTTAAGCGACTTAATCTCGCAAAAATTAAAGGAAAACAACAAATCAATAACAACACAGATTCAAAAAACAATGCAAGATGAATTTTACATAAAGCTATCAGTAGCATTAGAGAGGAATTCAAGAAACAATTTAATATAGTGGAGATTCAAAACAAAGAAACTCAAGATAAAGTATTACAACTAGAGAATAAAATAAAAATACTTGAAAATGAAACAGAAATAATGAAGAAAGAAATAAAAAAAATAGAAGAAATAACATCTCATCAAGATGTCCCACATTCATGCGAAAATAGCGATAGAAAAATTGTGATATACGGACTTAACGAGATTTACAAAGAAAATGAACGAGACCTGGACAGAAGAATCATTAACTTGTTCAGAGAATTCTTAGACATAGACCTGCATGGATATACAGTGTGATTTTTTCACCGGTATAATAAATTTCACCATATCATTTGTGTCGATAATAGATTACATTTATCGAATAAAATTACCATATATATTTTTTTCATTTTTATTAATTTATCCTTCATCCAATTCGTAACTCATGGGCACCCCTTACAAGGCGTCATCGCGGTGCGAGGCAGAGGGAGGCGGGGTGGGGTGAGTGAGCGGCGGGCTGGCCGGCGCACGAGTTCAGTGAGCCGCTAGCCGAGCCGGTCAGTCCGCGCGCATTGACCTAGGTGAGTGCACGTGCGCCGTTTCCGCACTTCCTGCAGTCGAAAATTACGCGCGCACGATATTTACAAACCGCGAGTATTACGAAATGGTTCGTAGTTACTTTCTCAGTGGGGAAAATACAGTGCAGCTAGGCGGGTATACGCTGAAGAAAGTTTGCCCCGCCTGATAAATGCCGGTTTTATTTAACCTCAAATACTCAACACCAGGACATTCATGAGAGTGACGCAGCATTTGCTAGACTACGGACAGTTCACTGCACCAGCGCACGCTAAAGGCCGAGGAGGGAGACCTCCCTTGGCCGTGGAGATTGAGGAACAGATATTCGCGTTCTTCGAGGAAGACCCCAGAAGGAGCACCAACGACGCGGTACGCACGGCGCACTTCGGCGTTAGCCAGTACGTGGTGTGGAAATTCATACCACTACCAACCAGTGCAAGCATTCCACGCCGGTGACGGTCCTAAGCCCGTGCAAGTATGAAGGAAGAATTGAAATCAAGTAAGATTTTTTTTGCTACGTCATACATAAAGTCATACCCACTGGCTGCGCCGCCGCCCCGCTTCTTTTCCTTCCCGCAAGCCGCGCGCAGTTGCCAGTTCGTGCGTTTAGTTGTACTCATGCGTAATGAGTCCATATTTCTTTAAGATTTGCGGATAAGTTCAGACATTGGTATTTTTGTTTTTTTGTACCAACGGGGTAGTAACAAAAAATGTTGGTATTTGTATTTTGGACTTAGTATTACGTATGTTGATTTATTGTACCGGTGAAAATGCCACCCTGTATAGAAGAAACATATAGGATAGGAAGATACAGCAATAATAAAACCCGGCCACTTGTCATTGAGCTGATCAGCAAGAGAATGACAAAATACTTAAAAGAAAATGCATACTACTTTCAAGGAATAGATATCGCAATAACAGAACATCTAAATGAGAAAGACAGAAAAGCCCGAAATACATTAAAACAAGAAATGCTCTTAGCAAGAGCAAACGGACTACATGCAGTGATACGAAACAACAAATTATTTATTGAAGGGAAACAAGTAATCAACAACGAAAACACAAAAGAAACAATGCAGACAACGACAACATCATTTCGTGAAAACAAACCAAAAAGCAGCAATGAATACAAACAAAACAACAGGACATTTCATTGATTCAGACAGTCAATTTGAAATAATGTTTCAGAACCTCCAGAGCCTCTATAACAAACAGGATACAATGGAAGCTTTTATCGACAGTAATCGAAACATATACAATGCATACGGAATAACAGAATCTTGGCTTACCAAAGAGAAATTAAAATTTATACAATAGGGAATGGATGAAAATATCAGAAGTGCTTGATTTTTTTTTTTGTGATAGGAATAACCTTCCTTAACGCGGGAAAAAAGTTTCAATTTTTTTGGCCCCGTAGTTAATTTTTAAATATACTTAATATTTTTCCATTGAATGGATGATGAATGATGAATGGAAAAATATTAAGATTATTTAAAAATTAACTACGAAGCCAAAAAAATTGAAACTTTTTTCTCGCGCTAAGGAAGGTTATTCCTATCACCAAAAAAATATCAAGCACTTCTGATATTTTCATCCATTCCCTATTCAACCAATACAAAATTGCAGCCTCGTTTTGTAGGGAAAAAAAGCGAGGTGGTGGTACATGCATAATTATCCAAGATCACATCGAAAGTATTGACAGGACCGATGTAGCTAATTTGTCTGTAGAATATATTATAGAAGTATGTGCAACTGAACTAATAAAAGAAAATGTTTTGATTGTAACGATGTACTGGGACGGACGAGAGGAAGAAATATTTTTTAATCAATTAGAAAAAATACTCTATCACATAAATAATAAATACAATAAATTAAAAATTATAATAGGAGGTGACTTTAATATTAATATATTGCAAAACAATACAAAATCAAATAATTTCTTAAATTTAATGAAGGAATTTTTTTTTTCAACACATAAATGATCCTACAAATATAACTCCAACTATATCTTCATGCATAGACTTAATATTCACAAACTTCAAAAAGGGAATAATACATACAAAGGTAGAAGATTTTGGACTTTCAGACCATGCCGCAACAATATTAGCCATGCAGACATCTATAACGAGAGTTCAAATACATTAAATACAATAAAAACATAGAAAATTTTAAATCTAAGCTAAAATCAATAAACTGGAATGATACTATACAACATGATAAAAATATAAATGAAAACTATAATGTTTTTAATGCCACCTTATTACAAGTTCTAGATGAACAAATCCCAAAACAAAACATCAAAATAAACAAATTATTTAAAAAACACTGGCTACTATAGGTAACTAAACAATCATGCCAAAACAAAAGATTACTAAAAATTCTTTCACTACAAGCTAACAACGAAATTATAACCAAACATTATAAACGATACGAAAAGATATTAAAAAAAAACTATCACAACTGCAAAAAAGCTGCAATATATAAATAAAATTAGAAAATCTAATAATAAAACTAAATGTATGTGGAGTATTATAAATGAAAGAACCAACAAAAAACCGAAAAAAGAGAAAAATAATATAATTTTACAATTAGACCAGACGCAAATTACAGATCCAAAACAGATAGCTAAGTTATTCAATACATTTTTCTCTTCAATAGGCACGAAACAAAACCCCAAGAAACCCGTTCCAAAAGGATATTCTGTTATCCAACCTACGGAAAATTCAATGTTAGAAACATTGAATTTTTGGCTATTATGCGGGAATGATTGGCTAAATATACACAATTTAGAAATTAACTTCCAAAAAACAAAAATTATAACTTTCCACCCATATCAAAAACGCTCATGGATTTAAAATAGAGGAAGTGGATAATATATCACTGTAAGGATTAATTATAGATAAGCACATAAATTGGAAAGCACATATACAAAAAAATAAATCAAAATTGTCATCCTTCGCATACGGTCTTCGAGAAGTAAAAAAAACCACTAATGTGCAAACTGCACTCGTAACTTATTACGCATACGCTTACGCCTGGCTGTCGTATGGAATTATAATGTGGGGTAACAGTACAGATGCACCGCCACTCTTCACCCAACAAAAAAAATTGGTTAGAATAATAGCAAATATAGTACCTACAGACAGTTGTAAACCATATTTTATAAATTATAATCTACTTTATAACCTAAATTATAACCTTACCATCTATTTACATATTAGAAATCTCAAAATTCGTCAGACAACATAAAGAACTTTTTACAAAAAAAGAAGATGTCTCTATAAGACCCATAAGACACAAAAATAAATTGTTATTACCCACCTCTCGAATGAAATTACACTCTTCCAGTACATTGATAATGGCTATTACAATTTATAACAAACTCCCAAATTACTCAAAAGAATTAAATAACGACAACAATTTCAATAAAGATCTAAAGAAAATACTAATATCAAAATGTTATTATACCATAGAAGAATATTTTAAAGATAGTATAGATGAAACAAGATAAATAATTGTATAGATAGATAGATAGAATATTCTTTATTGTACTCACAAATATAATCTTTAAATATAACCTTTTAAATAGAATTAACTAAAATTGCATGATTATTAATTCAATATTTTCCAATTGTAAGTTAATGTAATGCATATTTCAAATAGCACTTTAAAATGTTGCGTGCCCTACAGGGTCCACAAAGATCTCATCAAATAACTGTTAAGTTAATTTGTAACAACCCTACAACTTGTGGAATGCAATAAAGTATTGAGTATTGAGTATTAAATATTAAATTTTATGAGTTATTCACGTAAAACCTGTGAGTTGTACCTGTTATTATGTCTTTATGTGCAGTAAATATGTAATAAATGATACTTGTTTAGTTAAATTACCTTGCACCTAAAAGTTGTCTTTGTGCAAACTGATATACACGAAGTTAAGACATCTAATAACTCATTAAAATAATGATACCAGCACAATGTTCTTCAAATAAAATATGAAGATATAACCCTTTAGATTTTGTTTACTTACTCAGCAGTCGCTTAATTACACAATTTATCTGAATTTGATCAGTTTACTAAACTCCTAGTCTTTTAGAAAATGTGCTAAATGATAAAAGTCAACATGTACCTGTCAATAAAAATTGACATGAATTGTGTAAATAAATACAAGTTTTACAAAGCTAATCAACCTTTATATTTTTTTTTCCCTTTAGATTTTGTTTACTTACTCAGCAGTCGCTTAATTACACAATTTATCTGAATTGGATCAGTTTACTAAACTCCTAGTCTTTAAGAAAATGTGCTAAATGATAAAAGTCAACATGTACCCGTCAATAAAAATTGACATGAATTGTGTAAATAAATACAAGTTTTACAAAGCTAATCAACGTTTATAATTTTTTTTCAAAATGAATATTTTATTCATATTCAGGGCACAGTCTTATCAACATTCTTAAAGGTAGTTGAGATCTAATCATCATGATTTGAAAATACTAATGTAGCTTATCTATTCTCAATAGGAACTTATCATTTGCACAAAAGTTGGCTAGTAATATTAAACTTGAAAACTAAGAAATGGCACAGTGCAAACTTAAAGAGGTATTACAGTAAGCAATATTTACCTACTCAATAAAATACACAGTATGACAATAATGTATTTATCTAAGAATATAGAAAAAAAGAAAAAAAAGTCTTACAAGTTCATTAAACAACATAAAAAAAAAATCGATCTATAACGAACTTAATTACTCTTAGATTAACGAGCATATATTCATCATCTGAATGTCTAAATCACGTTTCACTGCCATGATTCATCACTGGTAACACAGTCTGGTTGTATTGTATTCGTTTTGAGAGATTGAGGTCATTGGAGGAAAAGACTTTTCAAAGTTTCCCGAATGCTGCCCAGCTGAGCTGGGTTCGACGATTAACCTCTTTCACGAAGTTGGACCACCCTAGTTGGATTGTACCTATGCCCTAAGTAGACGTATTCGTCTACAACTTCGAGAGTCGAGTTCCCCACTGTCATTGGGGTGGGTCCAACACGGGCCTTCGAACCAGCGGATGAGTAATTTGAATTGGCAGTTGGCGCGTGACACATAGCACGCAGAAGTTATGGCCGATGGGGCAGAAAAGTTCTCGAATGGAGACCACACATCGGTTAGCGCAGCGTAGAACGACCAGCCACAAGATGGACAGACGATCTCATCTAAGTGGCAGGAATGTGGTGAAGGCAAGTCGCTTCCAACCGATCTTTTTGGAAATCCGTGGAGAAAGCCTATGCCCAGCGGTAGACTGTTATTGACATTACTGTTCAAAAAGTTTATCTCTCAAATTCTATGGTTGTCTCTCCTTGCATCTTTGCCGACAATTAAAAGTTCATGAAGTTGCCGGCGCGTCTTTACTTTCCCTGATGTCGTTGTATATTCTAAGCCAGTATTACGAAACAGTTTTCTCTTTTCTCTATCCTATCTTATCTCCTTGTCGCTTTTTCTTAGTTTTCTCTTTTTTTCCCGGCACTATTCATACCGTTGCGTTCCCAAAACGAGCAAATAGGAACATAATTCTCTAAAGTGCTCATGGGCGACGGTGGTGTTTCTGAAACCGTTAGTGTTTAGCCGTTCTTTTCTTTGTAGCCGGAGTTATTTCTTCATCAGTGGATGAACACGATTCATCAGTACCCCAAATATAATCATCATTGCTAGATGATCCAAAATCGTCTGATGAATCTGAAATTCTCAAACGAGAATGATCAATTTACTATAGGAGTTCGTCTATTTTTGCGTCTTCTTGCACATTGATGAAACCAACGGTAAACTATAAGAAATTAGCTCTGGATTATGCAGGAAAAATATTATGAGAATATTAGATGGGAGTTCAGAGAAATCTTAATTTTGAGCCCATGTTTTGAGGTTATGACAACTTTGGTGTTATGTCAACAGATGAGGTTATGACAACAACGGAGGTTGGCGGGAAGGGGAAGATCCAGTGCAAGATAACTATATAGCGAGGAATTGTATTTTGTACCTACACTCCAAGAAGATGTGATCCGCAGTTCCCTCGGCCTGACTGCATTCGCACAAGGCACTGCACAATTACGGCTATTCTTATTATAAGATGAACATCTAGTCCTGTCAGACGAGCTGTTAATTCATAGTTTTACATGTCTTCGTTGACTGGTTTGGCTCTAACCTCTTGTAAATCGTTAATTGCAACTGGAAGAGCTTTGCAAAGATCACAAAATCCAGCCGAAGTCTCAGAAATAATCGAATGTATTTTGCCGTCTATCATTGTCAACATAAGATTGTGGTTGATCGTGGTGTTTCTGTAAGTAGTTGGAGTGAGTGGAGTAATATCTGCTTCAAACGCGGCCATTTTGTTCTTCACATTGGATTCTATATCTCGTATGAACTTGAAAGACCAAGGTCGGGAGTATGTAGTGGATGATGGCCGCTCATTCTCCCAAACGGTCCCTGGTCTCTGCCTACCCTTCTGGGATACAGGCGTGAACTTATGTATGTACCTACCTGCATCTACCACTCTCGTGGTATTATTTTTCCTTTATCATCCATATCTCTTAAGGGGCATGTTAGGGGCACCATGTGTCAAAGGATGAAATGTAGTAAATAATATGTTAATACTATTTTTGAAAACCATAATCCGAAAACAGGAGGGAATCATGAGATATCAATATTTTTATGCTACTCTCCATACTATAGAAATGGTTTTTAATTATTTACTCATAAATTATGGGTCATATCAAAAAAAGTCAATCTGTATTTGTTATTTCTCTTTGATTACGGAATGCGTTGGTAGTTTTGTTTTCCAAAATAACGCATTTTGTTTTTTAAGGATCCTATGTCCAACCTCTTGTATGGGGACGAACCACTGTGCGGCGAAACATTATTTGAATTGAAGCGCCTGATAACGTAGCCTTTGTTGGTAATTTAAGCGGGTAAGTACTGGAACGTTTTGAAAAGCGTTTAGCTATCAAAATCTTGAGTTATTGGGAATCAATTTCAGATACAAAGTATTTAAATGTACAATCGACAGCATAAGTTTTACATTTTCCGAAGTCGCTCATATCGTGGCTAGGTAGGGAGGAAGCGATCTTAGTACACTCTGATGAAATTGGAAAACTTGTGTTCTAAGATCGGTATACACGATATGAATAGCTTCGGAGTAGCTCCTTGTGTACAAAGGTCGTGAAAATCCGGCTTTATGCGTTTAGAAGTTGAAAGACTGCGAACTTATAATGTACTATATCGATCAATTGTACATTCCCTACAAGCTGTGAAAAAAATCAAACTTCTAAATTAACGTAAGAAATAACCGGTGTCCTAATTACAGTGGGAAACAAAAAGGCTATTTAAAAAAAACATACTCAATTATACTTCCGTCATATTTATTAACGTGTGTGTTTAGAACGGAACCCACCGTCGCCTTGTTTGGCTCGCACTTATCCTGTTTTATACAGGGTGTTGATTCGTACAGTTATGTCTGACTCAGGGGTGGTTATTTACATGATACTGAAGCAAAAATAAAATGTAAAAAAATATATTTTTTTTATGAAAATCACCTAAAATCGCCGGTCTTGCGGCGAGCGCGCAGGCGCACTCTCCCGCCCCGCAAAACCCCCGCCGGACCAGTCAAGTGCAAACGATAGAAGCTAAGCCGTATAACTTTATGACTTTTAGGTCATTTTCACTAAAAAAAAAAATTTTTTCCTACAGTATCATGAAATAACCACCCCTGAGTCGGAGTAAACTGTACAAATCAACACCTTGTATTTACATTCGGGGAGCTTCCATGACGAATTGGCCTTCGACACAAATAATGTTGCAGTCGTTACTCAGAAGCGTGGTGCGTGTTCTGAAAGAGCCATAGAAGAACTGACCGCCAAAGACTTTCTTCATGGAGTTAGTAACGTTCACATGAACTGTGTATACACCCTGTTGATAGAGAAAATACAGATTTATTTTTGCAAGTGCCCAACCACGAATAATAAACTACAATTCAATGTACCTACATTGCGTAGCAGAGTCGTTCTAATAATCTGCGGATTAATCAACTTTGCAATGAAAATGGAGTTGTCTTAATAAACCGTAAATTGTTGTACTAAAATAGGTACATGCCCCTGATTATTTTTACAAGTGACCAAAATAAAAACAAAAAATAAATCCTCATGCGTTGGATCGAGATTTTGATTCCTTCTGGGGACAAAAAATTACAATAATGGGGAGAAAAAAAAACTCCAGGTCTCGGATGTTTACATGTTTGTGGCGTCGCTGTTTCTGCTTCCCACGACAGACACAGGGTATCCTAGTGTGGGGCCAGAAGCTATGTATGTGCCTGTATGTAAATATTTATGTTTAATAATATAGATGACTAGCTGTTGCCCGCGACTACGTCCGCGTGGGCTTTAATACTAACTTTGAACCCCCATTTTACCCCCTTAGGGGATGAATTTTCAAAAATCCTTTCTTAGTGCTCCCCTATGTTACAAAAAGAACCCCTGTGCAAAATTTCAAGTTTCTAACCCTTATAGTTTGGGCCCTGCGTTGATTCTAAGTCAGTCAGTCAGCTTCTCCTTTTATATATATAGATAATAGTAACTTCAATACGACACAATCACTTCAACACGACCGGACGGAAGGGCATACTAAACCGATATACTTCGCTAACTCAGTCAGCGGCAAACTGTTTGCCTACTGGGGACGCAGCCTTAAGCATTAGACAACTCGAAAGAGTCAAAATAAGAATGTACCTAGGTATATGACAGTTTCGAGTAGGAGTATGAGAAGCTACCTACTGGGAAAAAGTCCCATAATGTAACAGTGTAACATAAGGGTGGTGTGACATTCCGGGGAGAAAAGAGCTGCAGCAGAATGCGTTCTGAATGGCTCGTAGCCTGGGCTGCCTGAGTGATCTTAAACGACCACTAATGTTAAGCAACATACGGCGCGTTCAGTCCATGGATGGGTCAACGTCTATGACTAACGCTTAGTGGCATTTTTCCGAGCGGTTCCGTGCTTCGCAAGGCACCTTAAGCAGTTGGTGCCGGCTGCCGTCGATACATGGCAGTCGTTAAGCCAAGTCAGAGGCCTTAGGGCGGCTTGTGACAGTAAGACCAGCCACTAGTCTTACAAGCCTCCACCAATCCGGACTTGGCCCCCGTGGTGGAGTATGGCCTATACCTTCCTCAGGGAAGAGACCCGTGCCCCTTGGTGGGGACATAATGGGTTGATGATGAAGACAACTCTGTACAGTGGAGTCAGTAAAGTCCCGGTATGTCACACCACCTTATGTCACGCTGTTACATTCTGGGACTTTTTTCCCAGTAGGTATCTTCTCATACTCTTACTTCGAACTGTCATATACATTCTTATTTTGACTTTTTCGAGTTGTCTAAAAGCTTAACCCGATATGGTGGAAAGTTACGTAATATAAGGGCTGCTCCCAAAAAAGGTATCCTGTGCTATAGTAACCAGACAAGGACATAACAAATATGGAAATAAAAGCAGACTGAGGCCATTTGTGCCAATGTACTGGACGGTTTAGACGGGGTCAGCGACATGGCGGTACCTATGATCCATTTGTCTATACTTGACATTTTTCTCAGACTTTAAACGACAATAAATCAAAAACCTTTAGCGTCAGAGAACTCGATACCGTTTGCAAATTTAGTACTAGCTAGACTAAATTTGCAAACTGTTTCGAGCCCTCTACCGAACTCGATACTGTTTGCAAATTTAGTACTAGCTAGACTAAATTTGCAAACTGTTTCGAGCCCTCTACCGCCAAAGGTTTTTGATTTATTGTCGTTTAAAGTCTGAGAAAAATGTCAAGTATAGACAAATGGATCATACCTACAGTGACCCATTCCAGCGCTGACTTGTCACTGGGTGCATGTAAACAATAGTTTTGTCAGCGTTGCCAGAGTGTTACAAAAGTAACATATTTTTACGTTACTTTTGGCCCTCTTATGTTACCTCCATTTTACACGACCCAATATGTTACTTTTGCGTTACTTCATCTCCAATAATACATTATGATGGCGTTTTTTCATATTCATTGATGACAAAGCAGGTTATAGTAATGAAAGACATTCTTAAATTGGTTGGTACCTATATTAGACAAACATTTGATTGTATGTTTTTTCTTTTTCAACATCGCCAGTCTTTCAATCAACAAATTATTAAGATTTTTTCGAATGGGACAAGAAACTGATGTTACTTTTTGTGTAATAAACTGCCATAATAAAGTATTGTATCGGTTTCTACAATAAAAAAAAAAGTTATGTTACTTTTCTCGAGAAAATGTTACTTTTTGATCTGCCTCGTGTTATATTTGACTATCTGCCACTGGCAACACTGAGTTTTGTGCCAGTCCAGCGCTGCCCGTCCGTTGGCAACCTTATACAGTGGCAGTGACTGGTCCGAAACCAAGATAACTGGGTCCAGCCACTGGCATTGTGTAAACCTTGCAAACGGCGGCCCCCAGTGGCCCAGTAGGAATCCAACCTACGACCTCTCATTCGCTCACGGCAGTTTGTGTGAGCGAGAGGGATATAGTTGTCGAATTACTTCCTTTCAGTAATGGTCTCATACCTTACTAACGACGCAGGTCTTCAGATTTATATCGACTGTCGCATGCAGGAAAGGTGCGAAGAAGAAGTGCTGGCACAGATTGTTGGTCAATTTTACTATATCCGGGGCTCGGTTTGTGCTATTGTCGAAATAAAGCGCCATCTTTGCCTGAGTGGAGATAAAGTATTCATTGAGATGGACGCCTAAGTTAACAAAACCAGTGGAATTTGACAGATATTGTGAAGCAGCAATGGGGTAAGAATATCGGTCAAAGACAGTGTCTTGACAATTCTGCCCTCGTAAGGAAGAACGCAGTAGATAATCGTAAAAACGCAGTTTTGAGTAAATCGCTATTCATTTCTTAGGATTAGAAGGATTTCATACATTACTGCATATTTTCTTACTGAAATTTCAGGTTTCTAGTAGACCTACAGCCACCATTATTTTTTCGCCTATAGATATACCACCAGGGAGACCAATTTTGCATCCAAAGTAAGTAATGGCTATTACTGCGTTCTTCCTTACGAGGGCAGAATGGATATCATAGATTCGTAAGTTTAAAAGTCAGAATTGACACAGACTTTTAAACCCGATTTCCTACTAGAGGAAACATCATTTTCATTACCATTATTAAAATTGTGAATAAAAAAATTAATTACATAAAAGTAGTTAGACCCTCTTTGTATGTGAGGGTGGTACCGAACTGATGACTGACTATGACTGGTGTTTGCCAAATGTTTGACATTTCGGAGTTATATTGTATTGAAATAAAACTAACATTTTCAATACAATATAACTCCGAAAGGCCAAACATTTGACTGTTAACGTCATAGTAACTTTTATTCAGCTCGCTGAGACCTATTCGATGATGTATCACACATGGCTATTGGGCTGAGGTCCAAAATTGCATTCCTTTGTCAGCCAACAGCCATTCTTTTTTTTTTTAGCTCTCCTGAAAACGGCTCATTACCTAAAATACAAAACAATAAAACTTGACCTTTTAGGCGGTTCAACTTATTTTCATGGTCCAAATACCGTCCAAAGAAACGAGTCCAAAGGATGCCGGTAAAAAAATTGGTACATACATAGGGAAGCCAGGAAACAATAATAATATACCTTCTTGTATACCACATCATTCGGCAACACCATCTTCATGTCTATGTTTAGGAATTTATCATCAACACTTAAGGTGGTTTGGAAGCAATCGCGACGCTTCGGCCCCTTGCACAACTGTACCATTGTGGCCCGCGGCACAGCTGGACCCTGAAACAGTGTTGCCAGCTGAAGCCATTTATCATAGAAGGCAGATTGCTATCTTTGGGCTATCTAAATTTTTGACATGAACTTTCAGTTCTGGAGTATGGAGTTGTCTGATTGGGTTATTCACCAACTGGACACACATGACTGGACACACCTGTGTCGAGTTGGTTAAACTCAAATTACTATCATTTATTCTTTCGTCATCTGGACACACCAAGATTTTTACGGGTGTCCAGATGGTGAAACGTATTTAAATCATTTTAATGTTTTCGTCAACTGGACACACATTCGCATTTTACCCGAATTTATGACGAAGTACAGTCATGCGCAGAATGTTTTCTGTCACAATCATTATCGGTCTTCAAATGTTCCACTGCTGGAAACGGGTAATTTTACAATAATTTTACAGTAAATTGTACAAAAGTACTGGGGTAGCAGAAGTGAGTAAGAGATGGCGGGCGGCTAAAATAAAATCTCATGAAAAACATACGGCTTAGTTCATGGTGTTGCTTAATACTGCGCAGTATTAAACAGGGTTGTTTACTACTACTACCTACTAACTTTTGTTACCCTAGTACTTTTAACCGCTCTGGGCTATACCATAAGTGCGACGGGGCGTACTGGAAACCACTGTGAAGCTAGGAGCGAAGTACTGAGAATTGAAGTAAAACGCAAAGCGACATTATGGGAATCGAGATTCAGGGAATAAAACTTATGATGAAGGTCCTACAGCAAGAAAATAGTAGATTGTTAACCAAGGGCTGTATGACATCAATTGCATATGAGGTTTTTGGCGCCCGAGCGCAGCGAGGGCGCTAATTAGCCCGAGTATGGAATTGATGCTTAGACCCGAGGTAAACACTCTGCTTTACATATCGATTGTGAGGTAAGTAAAAAAACAAGAAATTCTACTTTTATAAAATCGGGGGTTAGATCCATGTCTTCGTCACTTGACATTTTTCAAAACTTTTGAGAAAGAACTCCAAAACACGAAAAAAAATTACTTTCGCGCCTAGCTAGTCGACTGACTTTTTTACTCTTCACGATTTTATGGCACGCCAGCGTCAAATCGTGCTGGCCAGTTTGATTTTTAAATCGATTTCAATTAACATACGATGTGACTGCGAAACAAATAGTTCGATATTTAAAATAAAATCTTCATAAATTCTAATATAAATTGTCTCGATTCCGATTCGAGTAAATAATCGATACCGAGAAAAAAAATATTAAATTTTAAAAAATATTCTTCTTGCAGTATGAGTATGACAGTTCTTTTTTCAAATTCCAAAACCTATGCTGTAATGTTAACATTACATAGTACGTTTTGAAACCTATGCTGTAATGATAGCCATACACCCCGGCATTCAGGGAAGTAAGTGACTACTTACAGAGCAAGAGATATAAAATGTAAAAAATTGAAACTATCAGCATGAACACTATGATCGCGACCACTGTTAGAGGTTAATAATTCAATGAGCGAGGCGATTGTTAACCTGACTGTACCCTTTTCCTGCAAAAAAACACATTGTGTCCAGTTGGCAAAAATATAAAAAATATTAATTCAGCTTTCACCATCTGGACACACATAAAAATCTTGGTGTGTCCAGATGACGAAAGAATAAATGATACTAATTTGAGTTTTACCAACTCGACACAGGTGTGTCCAGTCATGTGTGTCCAGTTGGTGAATAACCATATATATCTACACACACATTTTGACAATAGAAATCCTGAATCCGATAGAGCGGAAAGTTACGTTATACAAGGGCCGGGGTGCAATTACGTAAGTCCTGGAATATATGGAGTTGTCAAATACATACGTACATATTTTGAAATTGTCTAAATGTTGAATCCGATATAGTGGAAAGTTACGTGATACAAGGACTGTAGTACAGGGTCACTTGTTAAAACAAGGTCAATAATGTTGCGTCGGTGGAACTACATGTCGTGACTCGTGAGTGTACGTACAATTCATATAGGTAGCTGCATAATATTTATATTGAGGGGAGCAAAATAGTCATTTCTAAAGCCGGGTCCGCTGCGCCATGTTACGCGTGTTACAAAAAATGTAACACGTTATTAAAACAAAAATGGGGAGTGGTATTAACACTTTACGTGTTAAGTAATACGAAACGTAAAGTTATGTAACACGTAACGTGTTATACCAAGCCCCATTTTTATTATAATTACGTGTTACGTTTTTTGTAACACGCGTAACATGGCGCAGCGGACCCGGCTTTAGATCCTCTCGACTGGTGCCGGTAGATGGCTTACGTCGGTCTTATATTTAGAAACACTACGGAGTCAGATTCAGAGCCTCTGAATCAGAGGTAGTTTATATTATCTGTGGTCAAGTTAAGTCTTTACCTTTACGACAAACGAGGACTTAAGAAGACTTTGAGGAGGTTTTAAGAAATCGTGTTTTTTTTAACAGACTGAAAATCTTAAGGTCATACAGACTGGCTTTGTGTATGGTCCGATTGGGTACATAATACATGTAAATAGTATTAGCAATGTTGTGGTTGTAAATGTATTAGCATGGTAAAACCTACATGTATGCGGACTGCACCTACATGAAACTGCAACTGTAGACCTATAGAAATAAGTCATAAAATAAAGTATCTTGGGCTGACTATTGATAAGGATATGAATTGGAAAAGTCATATTAAAGATGTAGGTATGTACAAAACTTAGAATACTATTAACGAAGTTTAAAGAACTCAAATTTTTTGTGTGTAGGTCTCTGTTGTATTGCATTTATCATGCACTTGTTGAATCTGTGATAGGCTACGGGCTGGCTAGTTATGGCCGCACCTTTCCTACCTATTTAAATGAAATTGAAAAACTACAAATAAGATGTGTCAAATGCTTAGTTGCTAATAATATAAAAAATAAATGTAAAGATAATTATGAACACTTTTCAAAATTTGTAAAATCATGCCCATAGAGAAAAAAAAAATGAAATTGCAATTGAAACTTTCGGCAAGTCGGGCCTTTTAAAACGGTGGAGCCATAGCTATCCAACGCGTAGCACTAAACGAAAACAGGTCAAATTACAATACCTAAATACTCTAATTATTATGGATCTAGGCTAAGTAATTGTTTGGTACCTGGGTCGTCCTTCTTTTTTACCGACAGTAAGTTATCCCCAATAACACGAATGTATAATTATAAAAACGAAAATATGAGTAGGTACTTCAAACTATGAAAATATTCCTGATGTATGATAGATTAGAAATTATGTTATCATGTCGTAGGTACTTCTCTTAATTATTTAACTTACGAAAAAAGTTAAATTACGTGACGGAGGCGTAAGTGGTACTATTTTTGAAGACCGTGACGGAGGTGTACATTTTGATTGATATTGTTTGCTTATAAATTAATTTGACATAGTAAGATAGACCATCTGAAAAATGATATCTCACTCAAAAATTTAGGCAATATTACCAATGATTACTAATATGACATGTAAATGTTAAATATTGATTTATCAGTCATGTCCATTATCGGTAAAAAGGAAGAACGACCCACCTGCCATTTACAAAACCCTCCCAGAGGAATTATGTAACAAGCACCTTAGAAAAGCACAATTCAAAAGTATGCTTAAGCGCTTTGTTTTAAGCAATTTGTAAACATAAAATATTACCGATAATGTTAGTTGTGTATAAAGTAATGTTAGTTGTGTAAGTATATAAGAACTGTTGCCAAGAGCTTGCCGATAAACTGCATTAGCAGTTTGGCAAACTAATGCTGTTGTAATTTCGCAATGTGTTTAGTGAATAAATAAATAAATAAAATAAGACTGACAGAAAACGTCGTCTTCGTCGTAGGAAGGAATATTAATCTGCTGTTACAGCGCCACCAAGTTATCTGTTCAGGTTGGCAAAATTCTAACTAACTTATAAATTGTAAATCCTGTTCCCCATTTTTTGTTTTATTTATTCACTTACTAAGATTTATAGATATATTTTCATTAAAATTGAAAGATGGGTTAAAATAGAATCAAGAATTTATTTCAACGTAAAGAATTTACATTCTGCTTGTTGAATGTCAATGTACATACAGTTATGTATAATGTCAGCCGCTTATTCTCATATTCTCATTTGTCCGTAATATTCTCATTTGTCTACAGTCTATTTTTTGAAGCGAACGACTAAGTGTCAACATGTCAAAAATTTAGTTTTTCAATATGCCACATTTACAACACTGCATAATATTTAGCAAAGTTATACAAAACGATATGCCTAATAAATACCATTAAGCAATTAACACAATAACACTGTTATTACCTGATTTATCCCCCACTTGCAGTTTATTTACCCGATTTAACTAATATTTTATTTTATCATGAAAATACCATTTGCTTAAGAGATCTATGCCCCAAAAAATACCTAAAATTTCAGTGGTCCTCAAATAAAAGCGATCCTACTGCTGCCAAATATGTTCGCAACTAGGAAAGATGACAGACTTTTGTTTAAAGGCCGATTATGATCGACTATTTTATGCTAATAGCGCGAAGTGTGGGAAGAAGTATGGAGAGCTGACTACGAACCTCTTTTTTAATTAAAGACAAAAAAAGTAAGATTGACGTTGTTGTTGATGGGAGTGCGACTAAAGAAAATAAAATAGGTAACTCATCTTTAGTCGGTTCATCATTGTAAATAAGGTATTGGTAAAGTTTTTTGGTCCATCGTCCAGTTGTTTTATACTTTTGTGTTTGTTATTACGAAACGGAAAATATGGGCGAGCGAGCCGGACCCAATGCTGATTCTGCCAAACCGAGTATACGATGCCACAGAACACATAATAGTACAACGATGCAAGCAAAGCTGCGTGCATGAGCTATTTTGAGTGAGATGTAAGTTTGAGATATGCTGTGTCTTTGTTTACCTTTAGTCGTTCGCTTCAGTAAATAGAATATAGTTTAATTCCTCAAATGTTACTACTAAATTCTCCACTAGCGCCGCTATCAACTGAACAGATAAGATGGTGGCACTGTATTGGGTGCTGGTGCGGAAGCCTAAAAACTTACAAACTTCTCTGTTGACAACCCATTGTCTGGGTTTTTTTTTAAATCGGCGCTTAAAATTAAAGAGGCAACAAACAAAGCGTATTCCCAACGGCAATACATTACTCGTACCTATTTATTTTGAAGTACCTGTGTATGTAATAGTTTAGGTACAGTAGTTTAGACAGACCGGAACGTAATGAGAAGATAATTAACCATTTAGGGAAATGGTGGTAGTTGTTTCTGTTTAACTATTGAGATTTTCATTAAGGCGATATTACACGGCGATATTGAAAAATAGTTATTTGTTATGCAAGGCTGCAAAGTGATTATTTGGCGCGAGTGTTGAAATTGAAAGCTGAGCAAGCGAAGGAATCTAAGATTGAACCATGAGCGAAGCGAATAGATTTCAAAAATAGATTCCTGAGCGTAGCGAGGCTTTCAAGACACGAGACGACAAATACATAATTTTGCAGCCATGCGGAACACACAACTTTCACTACATAGGTTCGAAAACGGACCCGAGCTGGCGCCATACGTCACGGGGTCCGATAAAAGCGCTTGGTTACCACGTAAATAAATATAGCATCTCGGTCTTTTTAAAAGTGTTTTTTTTTTAATGTTATGCACGCGATACAAAAATTGAATTAAGGACATTAGAAATTTTTATAATACTCGTATTTTGTAATATTGTAATGCCTAGGTAAGGTAGGAATGAGCGTTTTTCCTTATGTCAAATTTAGTTTTAAAAGATTCCCTAGGTGGCGCTGCCGTACCGTAGTAATAATCGTCAAAGCAAAAAAGAATACTATGGTTCTGTGGAATTTGTGATTGATGGTTGATTACCTAAAAAAAATGCTGTTATCGTTTGGTGATAAGCAGTGGTCGGAGTAGGTATATTGATTTTTCGGACTTGCACTATGATATCATAACATGGACATGCCCTTTTTCTTAGTCTTAAACGTCATTACCATCGTAATCATTATCATTGTTTGTTTGTAAACGGTAATTATGTAATGTGTGTTTTATTTATCTAAATTCTGTCTAATTTTGATATTTTCATTTAGGAATAGCGAAATTTAGTTTAACACATTATAAGCGTAAGACGTATCGACGTAAGACGTGAAAACGCGTATCGGGAACGGACGCGTGCTAACCGTACTGATACGGTGTGGTTAAGAGGTTGAGCATGCTGGTTGTTGCATTTCAGCGAGGTGAACAGATAATAGTATTGTGACCATGTTATGCATTGGATGTTACCACCGATACTAGCTCCTTTACTGTAAAGCCAATAAGCCAGTATAAAATACAAAACAATGTGTCAATTTAGTAACTAGATATAACGAGCGCTGTAACACAATCTCGTTCGTCATCCGAGGTCTGCGGTCGAGATGTACTCCATCGCATAGTATTGAGACCAAAGCGAGATGCTTTATTATACAGTGTGGCCCTGGATAAAGTGCAATCCCGAAAGGGGATGAAACTAGACCATGAATCATTGACTAGAAAAATATAAAAAAAATTTATATAAAATTATTGTAGGATTTATTGGTATTTTAAGATTTTCATGTTTCATTAAGGACTCTATGTACAAAAGTATTGATTTCTTCCAAAATAATGGGTCTATTTCTTTGAAATAAAAAAAAACAGTATGCCTAATACCTGGTGATGACCATGAAATAATAAATAGTCCGCAAAAAAGTAACTATCTTGGGTAAAAAAATGTATTTTTATGAAAAAAATGATTTTTTTTAGACGTTTATTTTAAAAAACTTCAAATTACTAAAAAAATGTGCCCTATAACTATGTAATTTTATAGCTTACTTTTATTCTTTACCATTTTAGCTTCCAAATAAAAAAAAAGCAATGTTCTAACTAAAAAAACACGCTATCTACGAACTTTTAAAGTGGAGCCTAATCGTGTTACCGTGCAGGTAGAGACCGTTTTTTCCATTGTTTCCGTCCTACTCTGTGCCCTTCGGCAGTCGCAGTCCTTTTGTTCTACACTCAGGTAGAGGGAAGGCGAGGGGAGGGGAGGCAGGGGGTTCGAAACAGGACTTACACAGTCGCTCCGATATTCTCGCCGCTGCTACTACTGTTCTCGTTCTCGCATTGTGATCTCGTCGATTTGTTATTAAGTTTTTGTTACATTGTTGACTGTTACGTTTTCTACTTTTCGTTACGTTTGGACTGTTCCTGTTCTGCTGTTAAGTGTTGACGAAATGCCGCGATTGACAGAGTTCTCACCTCGAGAAATAGCCGACATGCATTATTATTATGGCATGTCACATGGTCGCACAACAGTCGCTCGGACTGCATACATAAATGCTTTCCCGGGCAGACTCATACCCTCAGCTCGAAATTTTCAAGAGATTCATAGGAGGCTCTCCAACATTGGACTTGGTTTGGCACGAGATCGCCGTGAGCAACCAGCTGTCGTTATTGACAATGCGATAGAAGAGGCCATTTTAAACGATCTGTTTGCTGACCCTACAACAAGCATAAGACGATTAGCGTTGCGTCATGGCATATCGAAGACGTCTGTCTGGCGAATTTTGAAAAAGGAGGGATTGCATCCTTTCCATTACCAACGAGTACAACATTTACACGAAAATGTAGATAATCGTCCAAGATGCGTAATGTCGACGTGGATACTAAGAAAAATTAGAGCTGACCCAAATTTTCCCAAACGCATTTTTTGGATGGACGAAGCGACATTTACCCGAGACGGCATTACAAACTGCAGAAATTTGCACCAGTGGTCTCACGAAAATCCACGATTGAAGCGGGCATCTACTTTTCAAGTAAAATTTTCAATAAACGTATGGGCAGTCTTAATCGACGACATTTTAATTGGTCCAGTCATTTTACACAGAACCCTAAATGCTGAACGTTTTTTAGAATTACTACAAAATTTACCCATGTTGATGGAAGATGTTCCCCTGGCTACGAGACGGCGTGGGCGTATGTATCTCCAAATGGATGGATGTCCTGCACATTATGGGCGGGAGGTGCGGCGATTTTTGAACGAAAATTACCCGAACCGGTGGATTGGCCGAGGAGGGCCAGTAGGCTGGCCAGCGCGTTCACCTGATCTGACACCCCTAGATTATTTTTTATGGGGTGTCATGAAGCAAAGAGTATACAGCACGACCGAATAATTCAGTGCGCAAATGACATTAAAAATGATCCAGGAATGATTCGCAGAGCCACTAAGCAAATTAATATTCGTGCAGTAATGTGCTTGCAAAATCGAGGAGGCCATTTTGAACATTTAATGCATTAAATAAAAATGCAAAATTGTAAATTACGGATAATTTTATTAATAAAGTTATTGTGATTAAAGTCTGACTTTTATTACCTACTAAAATGTAAATAACTCCTACCTTGCCATTTTTTTAGTTAGAACATTGTTTTTTTTTTATTTGGAAGCTAAAATGGTAAAGAATAAAAGTAAGCTATAAAATGACATAGTTATAGGGCACATTTTTTTAGTAATTTGAAGTTTTTTAAAATAAACGTCTAAAAAAAATCATTTTTTTCATAAAAATACATTTTTTTACCCAAGATAGTTACTTTTTTGCGGACTATTTATTATTTCATGGTCATCGCCAGGTATTAGGCATACTGTTTTTTTTTATTTCAAAGAAATAGACCCATTATTTTGGAAGAAATCTATACTTTTGTACATAGAGTCCTTAATGAAACATGAAAATCTTAAAATACCAATAAATCCTACAATAATTTTTTATAATTTTTTTTTATATTTTTCTAGTCAATGATTCATGGTCTAGTTTCATCCCCTTTCGGGATTGCACTTTATCCAGGGCCACACTGTATAAGTACTCGAAGTAAACAATAGTAACCTAGTAGCATCGGTAGTAGATTGGACACGGTGAACGTTCACTGATAGGTGGGACATCTTTTTATCGAGACGATAACAAAACATTTTTGAAATAAAAAAATAAGCTTTTAACATCTTACTATGTCTTTGGCTAAAAACTCAAAGGTTTGAAACCTAGGACTAAATATCATTATCGCTATGAACGACCATTTTTGACATAAATCCTGTTTCTACTGTAATCCTAGGTTCTGCGTCGTCGTAGGTCCTAAAAATAAGTTCTATTAACATGATGGATTTAAATTATAATAGAAACTTACCAGCAAGTAAAGCATATAATGGGTTAACTCTCTTCACTACCAAAGCCAGTTAGTTAATTACCACCTAGTTAATTAATTTGGTAGTGAAGAGAGATTTTTCGCGTGGGCGATTTCCCCCGTGGCCAGGCCGTAAGGCCCTCAGTCAGCCCGGGTTAGCTCATTTAATGTACAGCGCCACCAAGTTATCTGTTCAGGTGGCCAAAATTGTAACTAACTATCTAATAGTAAATCCTGTTTCCCATTTTTTATTTCATTTATTCACTTACTAAGATTTATAGAAAAGACGGGTTAAAATAATCTAATTTTTCTAAGTAAATTTCTTAAATGTTACATGATGTTACTACTAAATTCTCCACTAGCGGCGCTATCAACTGAACAGATAAGATTGTGGCACTGTATCGGGTTATCTCGATCATTTTGACAGATAAAGTATGGTGGCACTGTCAAAATTCTGTTTAACTCGGGGTTAAATGGATTTAGTGCATTGTGCACAGCCGTGCATTGTGCCAGACATACCAGCCTTTATACAGCTAGATTGTGCACAACGGCATGGAGGAAAGCCAAGCGGACGACTTGAAAGCGGGGGCAGAGCTACAGCAACCAAAGACACCAAAATAACATCACCACAGTCGGGCCTCACAAGCAGCTTGGTTGAAGACAACAACACATCCTTTAGAACTCTAATTTACTCTGATAAAATAGGTGTAGGTTTAGGAACTAGGCTTCAGAACAACTTAAAACAGCATGTAGAAAATGTATGTATGCCAAATGCATCTTATATTCAAATAGTGAATGTTTTACTTAATAAAAAATATGATAGAAAAACAACTATTGTACTATTAATGGGGAACATCACAGGAATAAAAGAAAGGGACTTAATAAATTATTATGAGTCCATAGTAGCTCTGCACATAAGGAAAATTATCATCTGTGCTTTTCCCTATTCAAAAACTCTTTCAGAAGTGCAAAATTACCGGATATACAAATTAAACCGGCTATTACATAATTTGACCTTTGGTCATAGAGACCAAGTCCATTTCTTTGATACGAATAAATTTATTCAAGACTTTATTTTAACCCGGGACACAATGAGTGTGCCCCTCTCTTCTAAGCCTTTCCAGTCCGGTTTCCGTCCCGCTCATGGCACTGCTACGGCACTTATTAAAATAACTGACGACATGCGTTTGGGGATGGAGGAAGGGCAGTTGACAGTTCTGTCGCTGCTTGACTTCAGTAACGCCTTCAATGCCGTCGATTTCGACATTTTGTTGGCTTTGCTCTGTTCTCTTAACATATCTCCAACGGTAATCGACTGGTTTCGTAGTTATCTACACGGGCGCCGGTAACGTATTCGGATTGATGACTCTGTCTCCGATTGGTGCGAAACATCTGCTGGTGTCCCGCAAGGTGGCGTGTTGTCTCCTCTTCTCTTCGCAATTTTCATTAATACATGGGGCACACTAAAAGTTTTGCACTTCTAGCTAATCGGAACTATTTGAATTTCGAATGTTATATTGTTTGAAGCGACTTGAAACCTTCTTAGTAATAAAATAAAAATTGGCGGGAAATCATTTGTCAATGTTTTTTTTCACGCATCAAGCTCTACGTACGGAACGAAAATGGAGTTGAGTCGAAAAGATTTCAGAGCGATGATTTTTTATGATTTTAAAAGTTCTCTCTCTCCGCAAGACTGTGCCGCTCGTCTTCAAAATGCTTTTGGGAGAGAAGCACCTTGTTTGAGCACCGTGAGGCGATGGTTTGCTGAATTTGAAAGAGGTCGGGTTTCTTTACATGATGAATTTCGTGAAGGGCGGCCTTCAACTGCCGTCAACGAAAATAATGTGGCTACTGTTAAGCGGCTAATTGAAAAAAACCCGCGGATTACCTATGAGACAATTTCAGGACTATTGGGGATTGGTATGAGCCAAATTCAGAAATTTTTACACGAAGAATTAAAAGTTAGGACACTTTGTTGTCGTTGGATCCCTCATGAACTGACAGCGGAGCAGAAGCGGGCTCGCGTGGAATGGTGCTCACAGATGCTAATGAAGTACGACCACGGACATTCTAATGCTGTTTATGACATTGTCATAGGAGACGAAACGTGGATTTAATGTTTTGAACCCGAAAAAAAAACAACAATCTTGTGAATGGGTGTTTGAAAATGAGAACAGGCTAACAAAAGTGAGGCAGGCGAGAAACGTTGGTAAAAAATGATCGCATTTTTTTTCTCAGCTACGGGTCCCATCTGCACAATTCTACTTGAAGATCAAAAGAGTGTTAATACCGAGTGGTATTCTACCATTTGTTTACCCAGGGTGTTAGAAAAAGTTTGCGAAAAACGCCCAAAAAGGCGCGTTCTCCTACATCATGACAACGCTTCTTCACACACGGCCAACAAAACAAAGTCATTTTTAACTTCCGAAAAAGTACAACTCGTCACCTATCCTGCACATATCCCTGACCTAGCACCCTGTGATTTCTGTATTTTCCCCAAAATCAAACATTTGATGAGAGGTTTCACTTTTACCAACTCTGAAGAGGCAGTGATAGCGTTCATCAGCAAGTAGAAAACATGCCTTCACATCTGTGGTCCTCCTGTTTTAAAATATGGTTCGATTGCATGAAAAAATGTTTAAAATGTAAAGGAGAGTATTTTGAAAAGCAATAAACATAATATTTTGGTTATAACATGTTGTTTTTTTAAGTTACGCAAAACTTTTAGTGTGACCTACGTAGTATCTCCCGCAAGTTGTCTTCTTCCTACCACCTTTATGCAGACGATCTACAAATTTATACGCAAGCGCCAGTGAAACAACTTCACGAAGCTATAAATGTGACAAATAGTGACTTAGAGCGTATCTTGGAATGGAGTGTGTCACATGGACTGACCGTAAATCCCAAAAAAAACACAGGTCATAATTATAGGTAGTCCAAGATTTATCTCCAGAGTTGACGTGAGTTCCCTACCACCTGTCTTGTTCGATGGTGTACCCATACCGTTCAGCTCAGTGGTAAAAAACCTAGGGGTCCTGTTCGACAATACCTTATCGTGGGTACCGCAGTTGGAAATGGTAAGTCGGAGGATGTTTGCATCAGCAGGTTCACTTAGGCGTCTCAGCAATTTCCTTCCAACGGCTACCAAAATTGCGTTGGCTCAATCTCTCCTTCTACCGATTCTCGACTATGCTGACACCTGCTATCTAGACCTTACTGAGGAGCAACTAAATAAGCTTGAGCGCCTCCAAAACTTCTGCATCCGGTTCATATTTGGTCTTCGCAAATATGACCATATCTCTGAATTTAGAACTAAGCTCAAGTGGCTCCCTATTCGTCTCCGCCGGAATACACACATTCTTTCTCTCCTCTATTGCATTCGTTCAACCCAGCTATTCCATCCTATCTCAAAGAGCGATTCGAGTTTCTTCATTCTTCACATAGCTTGACTCTTCGCTCGTCCCAAAACCTTCTCCTTAAAACTCCATCGCATACCACATCATTTTATGGCTCCTCCTTCAGGCAGTCCATTTATGGAACGACCTGCCCGTGGAAGTGAGAAAAGCAAAGTCCTTGAATTGTTTTAAGGCTTTGGTAAAATCCCGCTACTTACTTACTTCTTAAACTGGAAAACTGTTGCATTTATTATGTATGTATTTATTTTGTATGTTATATATGTATTTTATTATTTTGTAAATATATAAGTATGTTATTATTTTGTACGTATATGTATTATCATCTAAATATATGCATGTCATGTATCATGTATTTACAAGTACCTACTTATCTTCTTTATATCTTGCTACTTTTCAATATATTTTCGATTTTTTATTTTTTTTATTTATGTACATCCGAAAATCCACACCTACCAACTATGTTCTTCCTGCAATTCTCTCCATCCAAAGGTCTTCCAAAGGAAGAGATCGCTCTAAGCGATAAGACCGCCAATTGTGTACCATTTAGACATAAGGAAATTACAATAACTCTGTATTATGTTTGAGCAATAAAGTGTTATCTATCTATCTATCTATCTATCTATCTATCTAAGCGACTAATTGCCAAAATGTTGGCAATCAATGTTTATGACCCTATTATTGTTAATACAATAGCACAGGAACCTCCAGGTCATACAAATTGTAAGACAAGTGACACTTGCCAACCTCTGTACTCAGAGGTTGTGAAAAGAACTAGTAGTAGGTTAAATTTGACCGCTGATTTAAACTGCCAGCGCAGAGAAAGGAAAAGCCCTCGTTAAAAAAACTTATTTTAGCTAATCAGAATATACAGGGTGGCTTTTCTGGAAAATTATTAGAACTAGAGTTGTTTTTAGAACAACACAGAGTGGATATACTTTGTGTCACAGAGCACTGGCTACTAGAGACTCAAATGAATTTTTCTGTGAATAATTATCAAATAGCCAGTTGCTTCAATAGAAAGTCTGCAAGGCATGGGGGGTCCTTGATACTAGCAAAAAATAATTTGAAAATTAAAGAACGGAATGATATTTGGAGACTTTCTGTTGAAAAAGTAATTGAAATATCGTGTGTTGAACTGTCTGGACACATTGTAGTAGCCTTGTACAGGCCCCCTACCAGTGATTACAGTTTATTTGAAACCATATTAGAGGATGTTTTAAAGGCAGCTTCTAGCAGCAATAAGAAAGTCATAGTCTGTGGTGACTTCAACATTGACTTGATGGCAGACACCGCTTTAAATACAAAATTGACAATTATTTTCAAGTCGTTTAATCTAGCAAATATTTTTTTGGAGCTTTCCAGGATAACTGAAACTACTGCCACCTGCCTAGATAATGTTTACTGCGATTGCGATTTTTCCGATTATTCTACAGTAAATTGTCTAAAGTCAGACCACAGCGGTCAAGTTGTGCATTTTGAAATAGATACAAAAAAGGCCGAACCTGTTATCCTCTGCCGGCCCGTAAGAAGTAAAAAATTAGTTTCATTTAAATCAGACCTAGAAAGTAGTATAAGGACTCAAGAAAATTATGAAAATGCTAATGATCATTACAAAGAGTTATTCGTAGTGGTGTCGGGTAGTTTTAAAAAGATTTTTAAATTGCGCCATCTAAAAAGCAAGGACAATAGAGTAGGATTCAGTGAATGGGCTACGTCAGGTATTCGAAAGAGCAGAGACACACTTTATGAATTATATGACAAAAAGACTTATACATATGACGCCAACTTCATAAAGTACGTAAAAAAATATTCAAAATTATTTAAGGCCGTCTGCCATAAAGCTAAATGCGATCATATAAAAGGTAAAATCCTACAATCACCGAATAAAGTAAAAACAATTTGGACCATAATAAATAGAGAAACGGGTAAAGCAAAGTTAGGAGGCCGAGATATTTCACTTAAGATTGATGACAAAATAATAACATCAAATGAAGGTATCGCTGCAGCTTTCGAACAGTTCTTCACTAATGTCCCAATCATAACTACAGCTCCGTTAGACTCGTCACCTGATCGTGCGGCGACATTATTAAGGGACAATGTCCCCGCATGCGAACACGATTTTACGTTTAATTACATTGAGCCCCATGACATTGTTAAGAATTTTAAATTATTAAATCTTAAAAAAACCGAGGACTTATGGGGTATGTCGGTAACAATAGTTAGTTCAGTGATAAATATCCTAGCTTTGCCGTTAGCACAGATTTTCAATAAATGCGTAGATGAAGGAGTATTTCCAGACCTCATGAAATATAGTAGGTTAGTACCCTTATTTAAAAGCGGTGATAAACAAGATCCAACAAATTTTAGACCCGTTTCAGTCCTACCAGTATTAAGTAAAATATTTGAAAGAATTATCTTAGATCAATTACTTATTCATTTCAATAATTACGAACTCCTCTCATTAAAGGGCGGAATACAACAGACGCTGGAGTCATGTTAGTTAAACATATTTTCAGTGCGTGGGAGGATCATAATGATGCGATAGGAGTATTTTGTGATCTGTCAAAGGCATTCGATTGTGTAGACCACAAAACATTACTCTCAAAGTTAAAACATTATGGAATAAAAAAATTAAGTCTAGATCTTTTAAAATCATATTTAGAAGGAAGGGTTCAAAAAGCAGAAATAAATCGTATTAAATCGTCAATCTCACTTGTAAAAATGGGAGTCCCGCAGGGATCTATCTTAGGGCCGTTCCTTTTCCTAGTCTATGTAAATGATTTACCGTTTTTGGTACAAAAAATGTGTGAGATAGTGCTATATGCTGATGACACGTCACTTGTTTTTAAAATAAAGAGACAGGAAAATAATCTTGACGAAGCAAATAATGCTCTCTCGCATGCTCTCTCGCACGTTCTAGATTGGTTTACAGTAAATAATCTATTGTTAAATTCAAAAAAGACAAAATGTATGAAATTTACCCTACCTAACGTAAAATTAGTTGAAAACAACATTGTAATTGAAAATAACAAACTAGAATTTGTTGAAGATACTGTATTTTTGGGCATCACAATCGATGCCAAACTACAATGGGGTCCACATATTATAAAATTGGCACAAAGACTAAGCTCCGCAGCATATGCCGTGAAAAGAATTCGAGAACTTACTGACGTTGCAACTGCGAGGCTTGTTTATTTTAGTTACTTCCATAGTATTATGTCCTATGGTATAATACTATGGGGCCGGCCAGCAGACATTGAGACTATCTTCATCTTGCAGAAGACAGCGATCCGATTTATTTACAAGCTAGGTAGTAGGGACTCGCTAAGAGGACTCTGTCTCCGATTGGTGCGAAACATCTGCTGGTGTCCCGCAAGGTGGCGTGTTGTCTCCTCTTCGCTTCGCAATTTTCATTAATAGTATCTCCCGCAAGTTGTCTTCTTCCTACCACCTTTATGCAGACGATCTACAAATTTATACGCAAGCGCCAGTGAAACAACTTCACGAAGCTATAAATGTGACAAATAGTGACTTAGAGCGTATCTTGGAATGGAGTGTGTCACATGGACTGACCGTAAATCCCAAAAAAAACACAGGTCACAATTATAGGTAGTCCAAGATTTATCTCCAGAGTTGACGTGAGTTCCCTACCACCTGTCTTGTTCGATGGTGTACCCATACCGTTCAGCTCAGTGGTAAAAAACCTAGGGGTCCTGTTCGACAATACCTTATCGTGGGTACCGCAGTTGGAAATGGTAAGTCGGAGGATGTTTGCATCAGCAGGTTCACTTAGGAGTCTCAGCAATTTCCTTCCAACGGCTACCAAAATTGCGTTGGCTCAATCTCTCCTTCTACCGATTCTCGACTATGCTGACACCTGCTATCTAGACCTTACTGAGGAGCAACTAAATAAGCTTGAGCGCCTCCAAAACTTCTGCATCCGGTTCATATTTGGTCTTCGCAAATATGACCATATCTCTGAATTTAGAACTAAGCTCAAGTGGCTCCCTATTCGTCTCCGCCGGAATACACACATTCTTTCTCTCCTCTATTGCATTCGTTCAACCCAGCTATTCCATCCTATCTCAAAGAGCGATTCGAGTTTCTTCATTCTTCACATAGCTTGACTCTTCGCTCGTCCCAAAACCTTCTCCTTAAAACTCCATCGCATACCACATCATTTTATGGCTCCTCCTTCAGGCAGTCCATTTATGGAACGACCTGCCCGTGGAAGTGAGAAAAGCAAAGTCCTTGAATTGTTTTAAGGCTTTGGTAAAATCCCGCTACTTACTTACTTCTTAAACTGGAAAACTGTTGCATTTATTATGTATGTATTTATTTTGTACGTATATGTATTATCATCTAAATATATGCATGTCATGTATCATGTATTTATAAGTACCTACTTATCTTCTTTATATCTTGCTACTTTTCAATATATTTTCGATATTTTATTCTTTTTATTTATGTACATCCGAAAATCCACACCTACCGACTATGTTCTTCCTGCAATTCTCTCCATCCAAAGGTTGTCTGGAAGAGATCGCTCTAAGCGATAAGACCGCCAATTGTGTACCATTTAGACATAAGGAAATTACAATAACTCTGTATTATGGTTGAGCAATAAAATGTTATCTATCTATCTATCTATCTATCTAAGAGATTTTTTCAAAGAAACTAACATCTTAACAGTTGCAAGCCAATACATTTATGAAAATATTATGTACGTTCGGAAAAATATTAAGGACTTCGAAACTCTTGGTAGCCATCATAACGTTAATACTAGGAATAAACATAAATTGTCATTTCCACGATTTAGACTTGCAAAAGTTAATACTTCCTTTATGGGGCACTGTATAAGGTTCTACAAAAAGATACCCCAAGATATATTAGAGTTACCCCCAACGCGATTTAAGAATTGTGTTAAGCACACTCTTTACAAAAAAGCTTATTATAAAATCAACGATTATTTAGAAGACAAGGACGTATGGCATTAAATAGTAGTTTAATATTCAATTAAATCAGAGGATAAATGTGTCTAGTGTTCAACACATCCAAGATATTATTTTGTAGGTTTTATTTGTATTTAAATTCTTAAAGCTTTAAGGTGATTTGAGAAAAGATGGTCAGAGTGGAGTTTTTTTTTCGCTGCCTTTTTCTCCACTACAGACGGCCCCAAGGCAGCGGCTAACGTTATACATAACTGTATGTACATTGACATTCAACAAGCGGAATGTAAATTCTTTACGTTGAAATAAATTCTTGATTCTTGATTCTTGATTCTAGTCGGTGGTGTAAGCGGGCCTACCTAACTCTGCCATTTCATTTCTTAATGAATTTGAGTCGTTCAAAAAGTATACAGGTGTTACTTAATTTTTGTGCTTCAACCACCCTAGTAATTGGATCCAATATTGTAATGTTCTAATTATCCTCATTGCATTGAGACATCTAAATACATTTATATTGAAAATATATTAAGATTGTCTCAATGCAATGAGGATCAGTAGGATAATAATGCGCAATTTCATTGAAAGTATGATTCGACAAACGTTTTCAATGTGATTGAAAACTGTAATGGGATCAGACGCATTTTTTGTTTTGATGCGGTGTGTGGCATGGCAATCACGTGACACAATTTTTGGAATATTTCCAAACTTAAGAGGGATTGTCACGAAAGAGGACATTAAAAAGTTAAAAAGAAACAGTAGGAACCTAACTACCTATTTTTTAACTTAAACTTCCGTGAGCACTACGCACTATAAACTGTTTTCCAGGTTTTGCTCTGCATTCGGTGAACAGAAACCGTGGAGGGAGTAAAACCACAATCAACGGCAGAAACGGAGCTCGCGATGTCACCTTTATGGTCTCATTGATTGAACCGCTTCACACACACACACCACACCACTGGCTGATATGATAGTCTGTGGTGCTGCTGTCATACGTGTTGTGTCATTGTGTGTGGTAGTGTGTGGTGCTCTGTCTGTGGTCACATCAGCTGAGTTTCGTTGTCCAACATTGAGCGAATCTGTTATAAATTGTTTTCGTCTCCAAAAACTGTACAAACTGACGCGAATCCAGAGAAATCTTGTTTAAAACATGACCGACAAACACAAAACGACATTACGCATCGATTGGTTTGACGGCACAGTAATCGAGGAACCCACTTCAAACAGAGAACCTTCAGAATTCCAAGATGAAGACGTCGAGGACTCGAAAACTGCTAAAAAATCTTATACTGAGAAAAAACTCATGGGTTTCAAGCGCCTCTTCGACCTTACGCAGCAAGAAGCTTCAAGTCTAACCTTACAACTGTCTGGGCGCTCGAGTTTCTGGGATCTTTTGAACTCCGATCTGAAAGACGATTACATTGTGTTGATATGCAAAGTCTTAGCTAAACTTTACACGTCCTTACAGGCAGGTCACAAGTCAATCATGATGTCCAGTTTATTGAACAGCCGTTTCTTAACCTCAAATTTCTTGGATGTTCTATCACAGTATATGCTAGGGTTACCGAACGTGAGAATCGTAGAGAAAAGAATGAATATGCAATTCTGGAATGACGTTGAAGCATTCTATAGAAATGTTCTGGCTACCTGTGAAGGAATTTGTGTGCTCAGTCCAGACAAAGCTAATGAAAATATAATAAACTTGCTGGAAGGTGTCAGGATGAGTGTTATCCGGGTAATGGAAGAACATAAAGAACAGTTTACAGAGGAATTGTTCTTGAAAATGGAGCAGTTGGAGGATTTGATAAGAAAGGTAATATTCATATTTTATTGCACACAAAACATTGAACAGAACATTATTAAGAAACAACATTAACAAAGGAGAGCTTATCTCTTTAGGACAGGTAGCTTCTAATTTGAGTATTGCATAAATATTTTTGCAAGGAATGATCTTGGAACTGACAGTCCTAAATTGCAGCAATACATTGTACACACATTTGTTACATACCTACATAATACCAGTTTGAAATTACTATTTTTTATTTATTTTTTATTGAAATAACATAACATTTACATACATTGCTTCTGGCTCCACACTAGGATACCCTGTGTCGTGGGAACTAGAAACAGTGATGTCACAAATATTTGAAACCTTTCTTGGGTTTTATGTCTAATGAGAATGTCACCCCCAGTGTCCCACATACCAACAACTGGTTGACTTGCTGTTAACAGTACATTAACAAAATTTTCAGTACTGTTTATTGTAGTGGAGGTGACAATAAAACGTTACCAAACTCCTTAAGATCCCAACTGAGTAAATAATATCTATGTACCTAATGCCTATCAGCAGTAGATGAGTGATTGATTGATTAAAATAATACCTTGTTACATTATGAGGAAAGCTGAGTGTCTGAGCTACTTACATACATCAGAATATGAAATCGCCAATCCACGATGGGCATGCGCGATTATTAAGCCCATACTCTTTCTCTGAGGGAAGGTTTGAGTCCTACAGTGGAATAACAAAACAATCCTGGTTACCCTGCAATATTGTAACAAGGAAAGAACATTACAAACATCGAAATACGCACAGAGGAAAGCCATTCATACAAATGTATGGTGGTCCCAAATGAGAATCAAATTCACGACCTCTCTTGGTTGTAGCACCTTAACGGCAAAACCAACAAGGAAGTCCTTACCTTGTGTCTACTAAATTACTTTCTATATCACCAAATTTTTAAATCTTCTTCTATTACAGACTACAACTATGCAAGCACAGCCACGTCACACAGATACAATTTCAGAAAACAGCACTAGCGACTTCAGAAACCTGAACATCTTTCCCAAAAGGGAAGACTTAGTTGGCACCACATTGTGTAAGATAGAACCGAACATTGTGAACGGGGCGTACTCATCTGTAGAACATTATTTGGATGTACAGTTCAAGTTGCTGAGAGAAGACTGCTTCGGACCGCTGAGAGAAGGGATATGTTGGTAAACTATTATTCCATTCGCGGGTTATTAATTTTAACTTTCAGTTCACTCTGATTAAGCGAAAGTGATGTGTCATGATCATGGCAAGTGGCAGCTCCTGGTCTCTGCCTACCGCTCCGGTATACAGGCGTGAGTTTATGTGTATATGTATGTTTACAGAGAATCCATAGTCTAAGCACAGAATTTTTTATTTCCGTTACTTGTTCACTGTTTTATAACACTTTGTTGTGATAAGCCAGTTGCCCATGACGCAGTCCAAAAATCTTCAAATTATGCTATAGAAAATTATATATCTCAACAAATATGATGATTTTAAATTAATGTGATTGTATTGAATTTGAGATTTTAATCTGACTTAATAGCTTTAATGAAAATATCGCAAACGTTAACTACGTAACAAACGTAGCGAAAATTGTTAATTGTTCTTTCTAAACTTTTTTTTATCGCTTTGTACCTTTACAGCAAAATATATGGAGGATCCAACCAGACACAGGCATGACAATATCAGGTAAGACCTTTCTTGCTCTACACTTAACTAATCATATCTTTTGTATGCAATAGACATTTTAGCTTTTACAATCCTATCTGAAAGCAACATTATTTACCTTACAGAGTGCACCCAAAAGTCCGTATAATAAGAACCTATGTGAGCAACCACAAAGTGGGTTATCTCGTCGATATTGCATGGAAGGAACGTTACACACAATCCCCCATGAACTGCCAGAAGTATGCATCCAATAAACAGCTGATGTTTGGTTCACTGCTGCTGTTCACAAGTGATGGTTTCAAGACGGTGCTCTGTGCAACTGTACTGGATTCCAATATTAGCTTGTTGAGAGATGGATATGTAAGTATTGTAAAATAACATTTTATAACGGTGACTAGTTAGTCCAGTGGGCCAACTAGCGCCACTAATGAAAAGAAAATCATATCTTCTACATAAACATTGAAAACTGATAATTTTCAAATATTACTCTTCGAATAACTAACTTAGCTGTGAAAGAAGAAGTGTTCTAGGTCTGAGGGGTTAAAAAATTATGTTGGACAACCTATTTGTCTGTCTGAGACCAAGTCTGAGACAGTGTGACTTTTCTCTTATTAGCCGTCCTCGAAATCAATGTTTTTGAAGCGACAGAGATTTGTCTACGCCTCCGATGTATAAGCGTGAGCTAATTCTAGCAATAATTTGATTGATCGTGAAATGAAGTCATGATAGTCACTTTGTAGGTAAGGTAAATCCTCTCAAGGGTGAGGACTGCCTTAAGACTCTTTAGACTGGTTAGTGCCAATTTCTGAATTGAGAATTTACACTAAGTAAATGCTTAAGCGACGTGCTGTCACGCTCTTTTCTAAAGAAATTTGACGAGACAGCGCTACAGTTAAGTAATTACTTAGCGAAATTCTCAATTCAGAAATCGGCTCTTAATCTGGACTATTATTTCTTCGCTGATTCAAAAGTTATGATTACCTATATTGGCGAATTCGCTAATACTCTAACATAGCTATAGTGAGTCATAAGAAACTAGCTGTGCCCGCGACCTCGTTCGCGTGGTTAGCGGATTAACCCATAGCCTATGTCTACCCTGAAGGTGCCTTCTAATACTGGTGAAAGAATTTTCGAAATCGATTCTTTACTTTCGAAGATTACCCCCTACATACAAACAAACGTTTCCTCTTTATAGTATTTGAGTAGATAAATGACGTCACCGTGGCAATATCGTAGTTACTAGTGTAATAAATGCTTTTGTGAATTTGTAAGAAGAGTTCTTGATGTACAAAACTCAAAGTAAGTCTTCAATTTTCCACCTTCCAGGTGGCTGTGACGTTCCATACTCCGGTCTCTAGCAAGATATTCGCTGAAGCATTTCTTATGGTGAAAAGTGAGCTGTTCTTCGAGCCTTATCACAGAGTGCTGAAGGTGTTGCAGAGCTGGTCCCATGATATGCCTATGAAGAGGTACATCGTAGACGTCCAGGTATGTGTAAAGTTGAATGTTATATCTTCAAAAACTTTATTTATACACAGATCGACATATTATCTCAATGCATATTCTAGTCAGGTTATGTGACACATACAATAAACAATTTAGCCATGTAGATCCTTTCACACATTCGAAACAAACTTTCAAAAACAACAT
The DNA here is from genome assembly GCA_947310845.1 of Yponomeuta plumbellus. Taxonomy (NCBI): domain Eukaryota; kingdom Metazoa; phylum Arthropoda; class Insecta; order Lepidoptera; family Yponomeutidae; genus Yponomeuta; species Yponomeuta plumbellus. The sequence continues at coordinate 5,669,595 of OX371203.1, forward strand.
AATTGAGCAAATGAAAATCAAATAAATTATTGAACTAAAACTTTCGTAAATACTACACACTCTGAAATGGTGTCCGAATGCGCTTGCTTGATTTTTGCCGGGAGGGTCCGACCAGGTCTCGTTCTGATTCGCAGAGCTGGTCGGTCTCTTCCGGTGGGAATCGAGTGGGTGTGTCTGGACATTATCTTAGAACAAATAAATTACTCCACTTTCTTCTTATTGCTCTGTTCAGTAGCCAGTGGACGGTTTCACATCGGGCTCTGGTGGTGGCGGTGCGGTGTCTGGTCTCACACACTTTACAGCGGCGTTGTAAATGTGTGATACCGAATGCGGCGCTGTACCGCACTCCTGTGTGGTATACCCAGTGTCGTTGCCTCCATCTTCCGTCGTCCGGTGGGGAACCGCCCATCATCTGATCCCAAGACTTAGGTCGTTGGGCTGTACACAGTAAAGACTCACACTCACCTATATACATTACACATATTCATGCACACACACACACACACACACACACACACACACACACACACACACACACACACACACACACACACACACTCACACACACACACACACACACACACACACACCCTCACACACACACACACACACACACTCTCACACACACACACACACACACACACACACACTCACACACAAACTAACACACATGCACACACACCACACACTGTGAGACAAACTTCTATTTCTTTTTTCTGATTTGGAATAAGGTTTATTTAAACACTAAAATAATTTAAGTTAATTGATACAATGTAACAATGTCATACTATAGGATAAGATAAGAAAAAACCAAATTTATAAGTAATTTCGTGGAAATCTGTAATTGGCCATATTATTATTTTGTTCTGATGTCGCTGTCGATTTCCCTAACATTAATTAAATAAATCAATAAATGCATGCATTGGCACCAGACCCGGAAGGAATAAGCACTTAAGTCGTTATCGCTGCTGAAATTGCAATAAAGTTTTAAGTTGGAATAACCGACATGACATCAACAGGCACATGAACGTCTGAGGACTTACGTGCTTATTCCAGCTGGTGTATGGCATAAGAACAATATTTGACTTAAGTGCTTGTGGCCTTCGGGTCTAGTATTTTAACACCAACGAGACTGGAATGTTTCCTTTTCAGCCTCAAACTAAGCCCCCTAGCTACTTATCAGACGAAACTATCTACAGCATACCTCATAATGAGGAAGAAATCTCCTTTCCCGTTTTAGACTTAAAACAGTGGCCCTCACCGAACCAGTTTCACTTAGACCAGTCGCAAATGGAAGCATTTAAACTGGCGCTGACCCGAGAGTTTGCCGTGATACAAGGCCCACCCGGCACTGGAAAGACGTTCATAGGTGTCAAAGTAGCCACGACGATATTACAAAACCTGTCACTAGAAGGCACTCCAATGTTAGTCATTTGCTACACAAACCACGCTCTAGACCAGTTTCTTGAAGGCATACTGAACGCTACAAACAACATTATCAGACTTGGAAGTCAAAGTAAGAATCCTAAAATGGAACCGTACACGCTCAACAACCTGCGTGCGAGATCCAAATCGAAATACTCCTATCTTTATAACGTCAAAAGGCAAGAACAAGAGAAGCTGTTTCAGGAAATGGTCGCAGTGCAGACTGACATCGAAAAGTGCGAAAGAGAAATACTATCATACGATAGTCTAAGACCTAACCTAACCTTCGATCTGAAAAAAAGTAAAGATGACCCCATACTAACATGGCTGTTCGGCGATGGTAAGGAAACTGACGCAGCTAAGGAAACTTCAAGCGATGATGATGTGTTAGATGACTGGGAGAAACAATTGGCCGAAGAAAGCGAAGAGAAAGCGCAGCTAGAAAGCTGTTTTTCAGAGCAATGGGCTCTGAAGGAGATCGACTCTATGTTGAATAGTATAAAGTACGTGAAAGAGGTGACTGATGATCATATGGAGGGAGAAAAGATGGCCGATAAGTTTCAAGAGGAAATTACGAAGGTTCTACTGCGACTGTCCGTATTTAAGGTAGGTGGGATTCTATTTCCTAAGAATTCACAAGTTGTTGTTCGATGTTGTAAAATTTTGCGTGGTGCCTGTCATCATCAACCCATTATGTCCCCACCGAGGGGCACGGGTCTCTTCCCTGAAGAAAGTATAGGCTATGGAGTATGCTCCAACACGGAGGCCACCGGGGGATTGGTGGAGGCTTGTAAGACTAGTGGCTGGTCTTACTGTCAGAAGATTTCAAGAATTTTCAAGAAGAATTAAATGTTATGTTATGTTATTTTCAAGATCGCCGATCTTCGCCATTTTCCTTACCTGCTTATTACAAACATTATTTGGAGACCACGTCAGGTAATTGTGTTGTATGGCGCAATCGTAGTCATTATTATTGCATTTACTTACTGCAGTTGGCTGGACATTATTTTTCAGAAATACATGCGGCTCCCTGAAAATCCCACGAAGACAATGAAGCAAATTAAAGATCCATACGCCCTGTCTCTAGAAGAGAGGTGGAGCGTTTATTTCGAAGCTGTTTCAGCAATCAAGGAGACACTGATGCTCTCTATGCAGGAATTGCAGGTAAGAATTTTGTGTCTAAGTAGGTGTAGTTGAGAAACTAATTCTACAGGTATTGACAGGATTGTTAGTCAAAACTATTACAATACATAAACAAGAGACTTGAATTTTGTACATCTTCAAGGAGCTGTGGATCTTCGTATTAGATATTTTTCATCGTTGTGTTTCTGAGTATCCTTGCATAATTATAATTGTTAAAGAGAGCTTGCTCCTACCTTAGTCGACTGTTCGACTAAAATAGGGACAACTAAGAGATTCTGTAAGAGCTATGTCTATCTGGTGTGATTAGTTTTTTGTAGTGACCATTAGGTGGCGCTGATATGTTCCTGTTGTGGTTGTGTCTTTTTGAGACTATATAAGGACGTTTTATTTTTGTTAATTATCCTTGATCAATTAAGCAGACAAAAGTAACCATTATGGTCTTTGAATACGTGCAAGTAAACATTGATGCCGAAACCCGTTTCCCTTGTTGTTTTCCTTTTGATTCACAGAACCCTAAAAATTATTTCATTTGCCGACGCCAACCACAGAACGCTCTAAATGCTCCTTAATTCCATAAACCAAACACTCTAAAAAGCTACCCCTTAATTCTGCAGGCCAAACGCACTAAAAAGTTACCACTTATTTCTACAAGCCAAATGCTTTAAAAATCTGCCTTTAATTCTACTGGCCAAACGCCCTAAAAACCTACCCCTTAAATCTACAGGCCAAATACTCTAAAAAAGCTACCCCTTACTTCTACAGGCCAAACGCTCGAAAAAGCAGGTTAAACAGTCTAGAAGACTACGGCTTAATTCCACAGGTCAAACAGTCTCCGTGTGGAGTTTCTGGTCTTCCATCGGACGCGTCCCCCGGGTGGCGGATAGGGGAACGCCCTCCAGATATGGGGGGTACCGGCTTCGGCCGGCGCGGACCAAAACCAGAGGGAGGGGGACGTCCAGTGGCTTGCGCTGCTGGATGTCCCGCGGGGTCCACTATGGGCCACGCACCCGTAACCCCACACTGAGTGGGGCCGGGGGCCTTCGGGCCGCGAGGAGACAACCTCTATAAAAAACACACGGTGGAGGCCCTCCTCTATGTCCCTCTGCTCAGCAGATGGCATAGAGGAGGTTGAGGGAGGGTCACAGACGGCAGGTTGGGGGACCTGCCGTCCGACATCGTGACGGGAGAAGGGGGTGGGGGGCCCATGCCCCTTCTCCAGTGAGGGTGGGCCCGACTCCTTGCGAGACGGGTCGACGTCGCCGGGGCGCCGCTGTAGCATTCGCACTGTGGTTTACCACATGCGAGATCCGGCGGCGGCGTATGCCTCTCCTATTATTAGGAGAGGAGAGTCCGACACACGGCCGTCGCCCTCCCCCAAGGGTGGCGGTTATGGTGCACAAAGCATTTCACCCCGTTAACAAAAAAAAAAGGTCAAACAGTCTAGAAGACTACGGCTTAATACGGTATTTGACAGTATCAACAATAAATTATTTGAGATGCTCGATTAAAACAAAAATTACAAAATGATCCGAAAAATGTATTTCTTTTAATCATTTACTAGTTATATCAATTTTTAAATAGATGAAACCTAAAAAGAGTGATCTGAACTGTCACGTCACAAGCAAGTATTTTCATACAAAATTCCGTTTTAAAAGTAACTCATTTGACATCCTGTCAAATACCCAATTCCACAGGCCATACTCTCAAATTCCACAAGTCCTCTGGCCAAAGACTCAAAATCTACTCCTTAATCCCACAGGCCAAACACCACGTGTGCTCGCAAGAACAGGACGAAATTGCGACCCTTCTGGACGCGGAGGTGGTGAAGACAGCAAGAGTGGTCGGGGTGACCACTACTGCCGCCGCTAGGCGGCACGACCTGCTGCAGGCTCTTCGTTCGTCTATTGGTACGTTATTTTAGACGTCAAGCCGGTGTACAAGGAAAGTATGTGGGTATCACACTCCTCCTGAAATCTGATCTAGCACTTCAATAGTAGATTGTATCATAAGGGAGCAAAATGATATTTTACGGCGAGGGCGCTTTTTTTAATCCAGAGCGAAGTGAGGGATTCTTGAGTAGATTCTTTTTTAAATCCTGTACGTAAAGAGAGATTCAAAGTACGTCGCCCGAGCCATAAATACCTATACCTACACTCTACTTTTCATCACCCACTATGAGAAAATATAAGGCGCCTGATATTTTAATCCATCCACAATTCTTGCGTCAGTTATAATAGGTACTTCCAGGAGTTAATTATATACTTTCACTGTCACTTGAAGAACAATTTTTTTTTTAAACAAAACCATGAATTTCTATCTAACATAACAATTCGTGAAAATTGACGAAAACGCGGGCTGTAGTTCGCGCGTTTTTAATTTGATTTCTTTTTTTTTTATTTAATGACCCGGCGGGCGGCGCGACTATGGGCCGTCGTACCAGCCAGTCTTTATTCAAACAATAATTTGCATTCTATTGTTTTCTTTGGCGTTGAACGCTAGGAAGATGTTCCAAATTCAAAAAGTGCGCGGCAAAGATAATCGCGGCGCACTTCTATAGAGGATTAAAAACTCATTACTGCCCGCTATAATTTAGAAAACACCACCTTTGGGTGCACTTAAAGGCGAACCAAGTCGTCCTTTTCGAGTAGATGGGATGAAAAAATATTTTTTAATACAGTTGCTCAAAAAGTGGCGTATTGCAGGGACCTATAGCGTTAGGGAAGTGGGCTATTACACACTCGTGCTTTTTCTTTATCTTTTCCGCACTCGTGCGTTCTTTTTCTCAACTGTCAAAATAATGTCTACTTATTAAAAAGAAAAAATCAACCACAATTGATGCAAACATTTCTACAAAGAAGCTACTAATTTGTTTCAATATCAGATTTAATTATTTGATTCAATGAGTTAGGTTAGGGTTCATTTCATTTCATCTCATTAAATTTCATTTTCATTTCATATCAATAAAAAAATTCTACGGAAGACTTGGCTGTATGGGCATAGTACACTTTGCCTACCCAGAATGGGTGAAGAAAAAAAAATCTCTGCTTATATTCTTTTACGCTTGGCGCCATTTTCCAAAAATTTTCTTCACTAAATTGCTTAATTTTTTCGCAACTGTATTAAAAATAGTTGTTCAGTACGTGCGGATCTGTCATTGCAACTTGTTCCGTCCGACTGTCAACCCTCGCCTTCGGCTGCGCCTCGGCTCGGGTAGACATTTGTCGGAACTCTTTGCAATGACAGGCTTTCCGGACTTGTAATGAAATATACTATTTCTCAATCATTCCTATTTTTTATTGCTTTGCTTTGTGTATGTGATGGCTGGGCAAAAAGAAACAGTCACATTGCGTCTTAGGTGTCGATGACTAGCTAGGAAGTAGATAGATTTGCTATTATCTCGTTTCATTTACCTAGGGATTTACTGTGGTTTTTGGGCCCATATACAAGGGAGAGGCACACGGGTTTCGCGTACCTTTAAAATCGTCTAATCTAACTGGTTTAACTTTTACTTTTCAGTGATTATTGAGGAAGCTGCAGAGGTTTTGGAAGCCCACATAGTCGCATCTTTAACACATCACTGCCAACATGTGGTTTTGATTGGTACGTTGAAAATAAATTAACAACTACAACGAGACATTGTTCTACTGCAGTAGGGGTGATTTAGTAACAAAACCGTAAATGTCGACTGCTGTAGGACAAAATTGAGCACTAAAACTTTCATGAGTACTAGACATTATTAACTTTAATCCGTATACACTTACTTGACTTTTTTGTCGGAAGAGTCCGACCAGGTTTCGCTCTGATTCTCAGAGCTTAAACATGGTGAGCAGAGTTCCGACTCCGAGTCATCAGTTGCTCGTCTTAAGTAAGTGTATCAGCAATAAAAATATAAAAAATTGAGCACGTCACTGTAACACGTATACGTTGGCATGTTTAATATGTATGTCTACGTCAGATTTCAGCTTTCTAGGTTTTATTAGTGTCTGAGCTAAGCTGACAGACAGATAAGGCATGATTTTTTTCTCTCGTCTATACCATAGTCGTCTATCCTAGTGTTTGTGTCGATCTATAGCCCATGAGATCAAGTCGGTCGACACCTGGCCTGAATTGGAAGCTGCTGCGAATGTCCGTCAGAAGTGGAAATCTATGGTTAAGGCCTAAATCTATAGTGTAGGGTACCTATCGTTGCTTTAGTTGTTAAAAAATATCGTGGGAGTAAGAGAACCATTTTTCGATTTAAGAATCAATTTGCGAAATATTAAACTTTCAGCGTAATTAGGACGAACCGGAATATAATAATAACATAACATAACATAACTACAGGCACATACATAAACTTGTCTTACTTTGTATTTTTATTTCGTCAATGTACTGTGTTTTAAGTGAATAAACTATTTCAATTCAATACATTGCTGCTGGCCCCACACTAGGATACCCTGTGTCGTGGGAACCATAAACAGCGACGTCACAAATAATTCTTTATACTACACCTGCTTGGAAAGTACCTTGATACTTTATCAAATTTACGGTAGAAAGTACGTCATTGCATATCGAACAAATATGCGGGGAGAAAACGCATCTGAGCGGGAGAGAAAAGTGTATGAAAATCCATTTCTTACGTGGTTTTTCTTTTTTAATTTTGGGTAAGACTATGCGCCGGTAACCTAAATATCAAAAGCCAAAAAGTTTTTACAGTGAGTTCTTATCTCCAAGTTCGCAAAATGACACTGGCCACTAGCAACAATTTCAATATAAATTTCAATTAGTAAAGATTTCGTTTTTTATTTTCCTTGCAGGTGTAGTATAAAGCACTATGTATCACTCGAGAGAAACTGCGATTCCCGATCTCAGGTGTTTTAAAGCCCTCGCCTACGGCTCGGGCTTCAAACGACACCCTCGACGGTAATCGGTCACTTTCTCCTCTCGGTGAACAATGTACTATTATTCTTTATTCTACTCATTTTCTAGGCGACCACAAGCAGCTCCGCCCAACGGCAGCCCACTACCGCCTAGCCAAGGACTTCAACCTCGAAATATCGCTTTTCGAGCGCATGATTCGGAACGGTGTCCACGCTCGAACGCTGACGACTCAGCGGCGTATGCGACCTGAATTCGTCGACTTACTGGTGCCAACTATGTACGAGAGTCTTGACAGTCACCCTAGCGTCTTGGACTACGGGGATGTGAGAGGGGTGGCAAAGAATCTCTTCTTCGTCAGCCATCAGGTGTTTGAGGATGGGGTGAGTTGGCTCTTAGGAAATCGTAAGTCTAATCAGTAGCAATATTAGCAACAGATGAAATCAATAACAATGACATTTGCGTACAGGCACATACATTGCTTCTGGCCCCGCACTAGGATACCCTGTGTCGTGGGAACCAGAAACAGCGACGTCACACACATGTAAACATCATCAATATTTTATTTCAACGTAAATAATTTACATTCTGTTTGTTGAATGTCTATTGAGAATGTTATCCATCTTCGGGTCGAGTTTTAGTGGAGAAAAAGAACTCCATTCTGATTCTGACTGAGTATATTTAATGTACATAGGGCCCCTGTACATTAAATATACTCAGCCCCTGTCATAGGGCGCGAACATGTTATAGACAAGAGTTATAGTAAATGAACAATATAGTGAATCATTATTAGAGATTTTTGACACCAATGCGATGGCACTTAGGAATACCATGAACACAGCCCGTAGTATGTGACGGAGTGAGAGAGAATGAGAACTAAAAGTGTGATATTGATCTTCATAAAGGTAAAGCCAACGGAAAAAAATCGTGACACTTATCGCCAGCTAGTTAAGACACAAATTCCTTTGTCACAGATGGCGGAGGAAGGTCACAGCCACAGAAACACACTAGAAGCGAAGTGGTGCGTCGAGCTAGCGAACTATCTGCGGCACAAGAACTATCACGCGGGGGATATCGTGATATTGGCCACTTACACTGGCCAAGCAGGCGCTATAAAGGAGGTTGGTTTGTTACACTTTCATTATCATCATCATCAACCCATTATGTCCCCACCGAGGGGCACGGGTCTCTTCCCTGAGGAAGATATAGGCCATACTCCACCACGAGGGCCAAGTCCGGATTGGTGGAGGCTTGTAAGACTACTGGCTGGTCTTAAGCTGGCTTCCAACGGTCCGCGATACGGACGCGGACCAGCTCGCACGACACACCGTGGGAAGGGTCTCGGTCCGCGGTAGCACAGACGGACGACACAGGTCAGTTGGAAGAGCCTGTCGTGGTGCGTGGCTGTCCGTGGACGTCGGCCGTCCGCGTCCGTCCGCGATATCACGGACCGTGGGAAGCCAGCTTTACTGTCAGGTTGTTACACTTTATTGCAAAAGAACTTATCTCAAATAAAATCGGAGGTGAGTCGGTGTCAAATAAACAGGGATACCTCAAAACAGCGTATGTCCTGAAACACCCCAATTACAGTTTTTGCTTTACAATGATGTTTGTTTCACAAGTATTTTCTTAATACCTATATTAGTTCCGTGGAAAATTCCCGGGATAGTAATTTTGTTTCACCTCGCGTTAGATCATTCGAGATTTCGTACGGAACCCTAAACTTCTTTTAAGCGTCAAAGAGAATATTGATCAACAACATTTGACATTTGAAAGTCGTAGATTAACCCACGGTTTCTCGAACGCTAAGTCTGTTAATCTACTGTTAACAGCTGTCAAATGTTTTTTTCGTATGAAATTTAGCTAAATGACAGCAGAGATTAACAGATTGTTAGCGTACGAGAAAGCGGGTGTTAGTGTTGCATTATGTTCAAGCTATCTGCCGAGGATTACCCCATTTTTTCTTTCCAGCTAAGCAAAGACTACCATAAACTGCGCGACGTCAAAATAACCGTAGTGGACAACTACCAAGGCGAAGAGAGCAAGATAGTGATATTGTCCCTGGTAAGGAGCAACAGAGACGGCAATATTGGCTTCTTGGCCGCTCGGAATAGGATCTGCGTGGCTCTCTCCAGAGCTAAGGAAGGTTCGGAATTTGATTTGTTTTTCTACACTAATATTTAAAGAGCAAATGTTTTCATTTTGTATGTACTTATAACTTGTACAGTCGACAGCACATCATGGTATACACTCATGCACTCTACTCCGTTGCGTTACGGGCGACTTTGCAACTAAAATGTGAAGATTGACGTGCTGTCGACTGTACCTACTGACGACCTCTATGGCGCAGCGGTTAGCGCATCTGCTTACCATGCGAGAGAACTCGGGTCCGAACCCCGGCTGGGGACAAAAAAACCCAGGTCTTGGATGTTTACACGTTTGTGATGTCGCCGTTTCTGCTTCCCACGACACAGGGTATCCTAGTGGGGCCAGAAGCTATGTATGTGCCTTTATGAAAATGTTTGTTTTTATTTTACACGTTTGTGTAATCTCGAGTGGTAATCTCGAAAGTATTTATCCGATTGCAAATAAAAATAAACTCACGCCCGTTATCCCCGAGAGGGTAGACAGAGGCACCAGGCACTAGAACTGGGCCCACGTTGCAAATGCTATTTGCTAGTTTTAATTAAAATTAACCTTCAGGGTGAACATTGGTTATGGGCTAATCCATTGATGAGAACGAAGTAATAGTTCTCTATAAACCTCCATGATTTTCTGACTTTTCATTTAGACATATATTACATTTATGAATTAGTATAAATGTTCCTGCTACTTTGTTCGTAAGAGATTCTGGGTAAAAGTGTCAATGTTTTAATTCCAAACTTGTTCTATTAGTATGCTCTAAATTTTATCGAAATCCATTCACCGTTGATTTCGAAGTTTATGCATGATTAAAAGTCAAACTTTCACCTTCGTAATATTTGTCAAAGTAAATTATGTTACAACACACCAACCTTGAACAAACTTAGCACGATATTCATGAAAATTGTTTATCGTTACTACACAATGTTAGTACCATCACCTTTTAACCATTTTTCTTTCCATATTTCAGGCTTCTACATATTCGGTAATATGAACGCTCTCAAGTCTACGAGTAATGTCTGGAACGCAATAAATGTCAAACTGGAATCGCAGAAAGCCATTGGAAAGCGTCTGACATTGCGCTGCGATATTCATACTGAAAGTATTCTGCAAGTACGTATTTGCCTGTTTATATTATTCATTACATACAAAGTATTACGTATACAGGGTGAGAAAAATCCCTATATTTATTGATGCCAATGTTCTCTTCCAGATTGAAAAGCCGTACGACTTTGATAACTGCCTCTCTGGAACTTGCCTGAGGATGTGTAATACAAAAGAAAGACCTTTTTCAATAATTACTTGAGTCAATTTATTTGCAATTAAATTCTATTTTTCTACATTTGTGATGGTGAACTTGATAGAATAAATGTATTTTTTTAAACACTTTAATTTACCAGCAATGTTCGATAACATCAATAAAAACCCTTGTTAACTAGAAACTAATAGAAATCGCTACTTAAACTACATTTTTTCTCAAGAAAGCTTTGTCTCAGACACACTGACAGCTTACTTGATAAACAACCACTATCTATTCGGTTACAAAAATAAATACTTATAAATCGTTCTTACAATTTTAACAAAAATACATAGTTTACATTTCGGTGCAATAAGCACTAACTATTTGTGACTACTTACCTATAACAATGATCGTCTAAAACCTATTGAAATTACCACTTCAAGTTAACACGTTAACTGCTAAGAATACCTGTGCATTTCTCTGGCAGATAGCATAATTAGAGAGCAGTCGAGCTACAAGTACCTGAATTAAAACTGTGCTATGAAATTGTAACTTTTGTATTGCTAATACAACAATGCAATAATTTTGTATTGTATAACATAGTTCCAACTTGTCAGTCTGGGTGCTATACTTACGCTCTGAAGCTATATAAAACCAGCCTCTTGAGATCTAGGAACTGGCAGGAAGCACGTGTATCGTATTTTATTCTGTTTTAAAAAAAATGTAATACGAGGAAAAAAATAAATAAAGGTAACTAACTATATTTTTTTAAGATCGGCTGGTTGGAAAAGTAGCTTAACTTCCTAGTGGCGGCTATTTTTATATAAATAACAATTTGTTTTATACGAGTTCCTGATCTACTTAAATACCATCACATGACTGCAGACGCGGCTGGCAGGTTCGTATCAGTGAACGTGTTAAACATGACGCTAGAGTTAAATCACACTTAAAACATCACGCGTCATTTCAAATAATGCATTTGACGTCAACAGTGAAATGAAAAGGCACAACAAAGATACAACTTTAACTTATAATTACCTTACGTTAAGGTGCATTCACACGTAACGAGTACATTATTGCAACATAATCAAATATATTTTTATTCGTATTTGGTAATTCTTTCGTTTCACAGTATCTTGATTATTCGCTACATGTGTCAGCACCTTTATAGACTTAACATCACATTGCTTTATCACAATCGGTGAAATATAAATTAACGATACTTTTCAGATATTGCGGAAAGTACAAGGATCAAGATTTCTTGTGAAGGATTTAGGTTGTCAGCAGACATACAAAGTACATCATTTGCTTAGTTAGTACAATTAATGGAGAATAAGAGAAAACATATTTTGATCTCATTAGATGTTACATGTCAAAAAGTAATTCTAGACATGTGGTACAAAAGTGCTCGTTTATGTAGAATAAAAAAATAGAATGAATCGCTCGTAGCCCCGGCTGCCCGATTGATCTTAAACGATCACGAAGGTTAAGCAACATTGGGCGCGTTCAGTGCATGGATGGGTGACCGTCTATGACTAACGCTAGTGGCATTTCCGAGCGGAAATGTTAAACCGATTCCAACCGATTGAACCATATAAGAGGGAGATAGGCGACCCGGCCACCACGCCATCATTCGCATGACCTGTGGCCAACTTGTGTGATCAAGTTTTTATCGGTGATCTGTAATAATAGCATCGTTTTGGTATACAGATAAATATTACAATTCAAATGTCATGTAATCATAATTTAACGACTGTCGCTATCATTGATGACGATAACGATTTCAAGGATAAACCATCTAAAGCCATCACTCAACCTAAATCCTTACATGAACATGCAGAATTAGAGTTCAAAGTCACATAAACGAGCGAGGTTTCAAACCTCCTAGTTCAATGTAACGTCGACAACTTATTGAATTTTACAGTTTTGTTATAAATTCGTCCGTAACTTTACCGAGTAGAGTGCACTCATATACATAAAGGTTAATTTGCTGTCAACTGCCGGTACGAAAGTACCGACAATTCCTATTTTGTAAAAGTCTACACGAAAGTAAACGAGCTTCAGTACAGGGCCTAAATTCTATTTATGCATTGTATTCCAATGACAACTGCATGAACATGTTTTAGTTTAATTGCCGCTTCAAGTCAATGGTATTAAAAAAACACGCCACGTGACCCGACCGTGTACTGTCATCGTTCTATAATGCACTAACAGAATTGAGGCCCGGGACGTAGTTTCACATTGTTTTATGGTGATATTTACACTACATAAACTCACACCTCCCGGCGGCGGGGTAGGCAGAGATGAGGAGCTGTCACTTGGCACGATCCTGACAAACTAATTCGTTTCATCAACATTAATTCTGCACGCACGCCGCGTTCGGGTACTTTTTACCTATTTCTACGGAAAGTAGGAAACTACAACGGGCTAGGAGACGTGTTTTCGTCATGTTTGCCCCTTACTAATCGGCAAACATCATGATAACTGGAATAATGTTAAAAATTATCTGACCAAATTAGCCTCGTAAGGCCCGACGTTGAAAAGAACAATTGATTTTGTGATCACTTGAAGACATTGGGCCTCACGAGGTTAGGTCCGTTCAGATTAAAAAGAGTTGCGTGCGTCTACTTGGCTGCAGGAAAAGTGCGAAATTATTTCCCTTACCAGATAAATACACCCGAAATCCTCTGTCAGACTAAGCAGCATCACGATTACAATACCTAATGAAAACCCTTTGAGCAACCCTTTATACTCTGAATCCTAAAGTATCTGTGCTCCTCAATACATTTCTAAAAACTCTTCTATGATATGGACTATATTTAGGGGCGCATCCAGCTGCACATGATGTGTTCCTTCGACCTCGTGGTACTGCACGTCCGCCGTTTCTTTCAACTTTTCTATCACCGCGAAATAATACTCAACCTTCTCCCACTTCTGTCCAGGAACCGCCCGAATATTTAGCACCTTGCATTTAACCATTTTAGCGTACTCTAAAGCGGTCTCTATTGACATCATCGCCAGACCGGCGATCTTAAGCCTAGGGTCGCGCTTGAAATAGTAACCCTTTTTCCCCTTCACAGGAGCCGGCGTCATTCCACGTTTCATCAAAATCTTGCAGTTCTCTCTCGAGACTGAACCTTTGTAGGCATCGCAGACAATGTCTATCATCTCATCATACTCGTAACAGGGTATCTTGTCGGCCGTCAACGTTTCGTAATCCAGAAACTTATCAATGCCCCAACCGGTCGCCTTGACCATATGCACGGGCGCCCTCACAGCAGGACTGGCAATGTCTATGCAAATAATCTTTTCCACGTCATCGGGAAACGACGCGGCGTACATAAAACTCAAAGCGCCCCCTAGAGAATGGCCCATCAGACTTATCTTCGACCAATTGAAGTGTTTAACGATCCTCCTTAGCAGAGAAATTCCGTCCCAGAAGATATAATAGTGCATGCCATTTGGGTACTGGCTGGAGTGGCCGTGACCTGGTAAGTCGATGCAGAGCACTGATGTGTTGACTGGTAGTAAGGGTATCAGGTTGTCCCAAGTGCCAGCGTTGTCCTGCCAGCCGTGGATGGCGATGAGGGGTTGTTTATCACGTGGGCCCCACCACCGCCCCGCGACGTGGCCCCACGGGACAGGTACCTCGACTTCCTCCACTGAAACGCCGGGCGGCAGATCTGCAATGAAGGAGAGGAGAGCGTTTGGTGATTGGCTTCTTAGTATAACAGCTGCTTTGAAGAAAATTGGCGTAAGGTGAAGCAGGGTGGGCATGGCCACCCCGGAACTGTCTAGACTACATGGGGATTTTGTGTACTAACCTGATTGTTAATATATCGACCTGGATATAACCCTAACCTCCAGTGTCCCATCTTTTGACAGCTGTCAGTTGTTTTTTGTAAGCGTTTTGGCCTATTGATAGCTGTTAATAAATCGTTAACGTAGGTACGAGAAACTAAGAACTAGTGTAAGTACTGTTGGGTAGTCGCGTAAGGATTTATCTGAGCTGTGTTGAGCTGAGTTGGGGAATCAGTTAAATAAAACCATCAAAAGCATACGGTCGATCTACACTCGAAACAAAATGTACGAATAAAAAATCGCTGTTCAGTCTTGGAGCCACTGAAGTGGTGGTGACACTTACAGCGACTATTCGTTCTCTTTCGCACTTGAGAACAAAGAAAGTCACATGCATTTTCCTTTTCACTCGCGCCAACTAGTTTTACTTGTCTAGATAAACGTTCAATTGGAGTCAAAGGTTATTAGCAAAGTTATTAGTATTCAGGGTTTATGATTGAATGAAGTCAAGTCTGCTAATGAGCTTACTACTGCCAAATCTTTTCAGGAATTTATGTTAGTTTAGTACAGAATGGGTTTATGCCATATTCGACCGCCTGGCTACCACCATATATTAATAACTTCTACAGAGCGTAGATACTGCTAAAGCATTATAGTACGCAAACGCAGCGTAGGACGACCAGCCACAAGATGGACAGACGATCTCATCCAAGTGGCAGGAAGACGCTGGATGCAAGCCGCTTCCGACCGGTCTTTTTGGAAATCCATGGAGGATGCCTATGTCCAGCAGTGAACTTCTTGTGGCTGAATGATGATGATGATGATTGTAGTACAATTACAACTGCAAGAACATGGCAATTTAGTTTCATTGCCGCTTCAAATCTACGCGGGTCGCGAATCAATAATCTAGGACGTCTGTGGTGTGAAAAAACATGTCACGTAACCCGACCGTGTATCTGTAAATGTACTACAATGCACTAACAGAATCGAGACCGTAAACAGAAACATTTACATACAGGCGCATACATTGCTTCTGGCCCCACATTAGGGTACCCTTTGGTGGGAACCAGTAACAACGACATCACAAACGTGTAAACATCCAAGACCTAGAGTTTTTTTTTTGTCCCAGGCATGCATGCATGGTAGGAAGACGCACTAACCGCTGCGCCACAGAGGTCGCCATGCTATTAATTTTATATGAAACCTAAAAACAAAAATTAATGCAAACAATTAGTTACTTTAGATTTTTTTTTATGCAAAAAATAATTAGGGGCCCCGCTTCTCCGTCGCCCTGGGGCCTCCAGACCCCTGAATCCGGCCGGTGTAAGAGCCCGTAACTATGCGAACGAGTGCGTGACGTCCACGTGCGCTAGTAAGACACTCCGACCGTGCGTGCGTGCGTCACAGACTGACTGTGCGACCACTGGGACTGCGCTATCTCAATCACGTGTACGATAAGTAGTGCGATATCAGCTGCAAACTATCAGTAACACCTGGAATAGGCTATTTGACTGTGTGAAAAAAAAGTATTACTTATACGTATTCGTATAAATGACGAGTCTTAAAACCGCATGAAGGCAATTTAACTGACAAAAATGCATCCAAATATCCGGGTTAAAATTCAATAATAATTTATCTGCAGCCATTTTATCGAAAACGGCCTGGAGTGGCCGAATCTATGATGACGTCACTGTTCAGTAAATACCCTGTGTCGTGGGAACCGGTAACAGCGTCATCACAAACATGCAAACATCAAAGACCTTGGTTTTTGTGTTTCACAGACGTTTTTCTCGACATTCAAATTTTGTGTAAGGAACCCTTCGTGCGCCAGTCCGACTCGCACTTGGCCGGTTTTTAAAATATCACGCAGGTTGTTGACCTAGAAAGGTTTCAATTTAAATACTTTTATGTAACTCAAATTAGCACTTTTTAATTCGCCGGACATAAGCTCACACTAGTAACAAAACTCGCACGATTCATGCTTATCTTTATCGGATATAATTTAAAGAAATATAATAATAATTCGAATACGTTTATCTTATCTTTTATTACTCACGTTAATGTTGGATGTCTCGTGTTAGGCTCAAGATGGCTCAAGTACAAAGTTCAGAGTAACTTTTTATACATTTTGACAGTACCTAATGATTGCAATAACACGTTGCAGATAAGAAATAATCAAAGTCCAAGGGCCAAAGAAAAAACAGGTAGGTACAGTCGTAAAGAAATATATTCACAAGTAACAATGCAGTGTATATACTGGTCAAAATAACGTCTTGTCTGTTAGTGTAAGAGCGTTGATAACGTATACCGGATGCGGATTAACAGCATTGTCACCTCAAAATCTTTTTGTCCACATTCTGCGACTTTTTAAAGTTATAATTAAGAACCCTTAGTTATCCGGACTGAGAAATTTATCGCCAATCCGCGGTGGGCACGCGTGGTGAGGTAATCCACATTGAGCACCCGCCTAAATAGCACCTGGTCTAGTCCATATTCAGCACCAACTGATATTTTTGGCAGTTGCTGTTAGTGAATTCAAATGTATTTATTCTGCCAATAATATCGAGAGGTTCAGCACCTCTGGACTAGGCCAGGTGCTATTTGTGCAGGTGCTTTTTAGGCGGGTGCTCAATGTGGATTGCTTCCGCGTGGTGTTTAAGCCCATTCTGAGAGGGCCCTATTATAACATAACATTTACATACAGGCACATACATTGCTTCTAGCCCCACACTAGGATACCCTGTGTCGTGGGAAGCCCTATTGTGGGACATACATAGTCTGCTTACTGTAGATGGATAAACTCAAGCTACTTTTCCGGAGGGGTAGGCTAATACTAGGGTTTTCGACAACATACCACGGGTTACTGGGTTTCATCATCATCATCAACCCATTATGTCCCCACCGAGGGGCACGGGTCTCTTTCCTGAGGAAGGTATAGGCCATACTCCATTACGGGGGCCAAGTCCGGATTAGTAATGTACTCGCTGGAAGTAGCAAGTAGACACAGCGGCATTTGAACGCCAAAAAACGCGCGAATCGCACCGTCATGCTACCTATGCCGGTTGAGAAACTGGACTGGCAAGTGCTGACGGCATGGTTAGCTAATCGCCAATAAGTGCTAGTAGAAAATGCTCACTACTAACGCCCGGTTTCTCGAACGCTAACAGTCTGTTCATCTATTGTTAACAGCTGTCAGTTGTATTTTTGTATGCACTTTTGACAACTGACAGTGTCAATAATAGACTATACCTAAAGGCCCTTTCTGCACTGCTCCGGTCCGGCGTCGGAACTAAAATCAGTCATGAGAAAAATATCGGATGCCGGATTATGCTTCTCCACTTCATCCGATTATAATCGCCAATGGACGTGACGCAGTGCTTTATTAAAATTCCTCGGTTTTTCTTTTCGAGGCAGGAGACGTTTTCCACACATTCTATTAATGTAAATAAAATAGTATGGGAACATTTTCGGGTTGTATGCGCGGTGCAAAAACGTGAATTGTTTTTGTACGTCGATCACTTCGGCCCGGTAAAATACCGTTCCGATCTAGTAAATTATCGGACCGTTAAAAACCGGATGCCGGAGTAGTGGAGAAGCTTACTAGTATTCTTGTGTGTTTTTAAATCGGACCGGTAATTAACGTTTGCCGGACCGGAGAAGTGGAGAAAGGCCCTAATGCCCGGTTTCTGAGGTCCATTTAAACCTAGCTTATCTATTCCATAACGCTATTGATTCAATAACTTGACATTTTACGTTTCTGAACACCTTTGCAAAAAATAAACTTGGTTTAAACTTCGTTCAACTTAACCGCCCTGATTTGGTCGGTTATCGAATCTATAACTTTATTTGACGTTTCAAGTGATATTAGACACATGACAAAACATAACTAACATCTGACTTTTTTTTTTCTTAACAGTGGCTAAGATACATTATTGGTTTAGGTTGTGAAAAAGTATTCTCATCTATTTAAAAAAATGAAATCTTACTGTAAGGTGATTTAAAACTATTATTTTAATTATTTTATGTATGAAAAACCTGAATCTGCAGTAGAGTACAGATGAAATGTGTATGTTAATAGGAGGCTTTCAAATAGTTCCATCTAGTGGCGGAATGGTGAACTACTTATCGGTTCGATAACTATACTACCGTCCTGCGTGTACTCAGAAACGCATTGACAATTAACTGACGTTTATGGAACTGATAACTTTATTGATTCTATAGCTAATGAACCAATAACTGTGAACCTCAGAAACCGGGCATAACAGACTGTTCGAGAAACCAACCGGCGCTATTTCCGCCGTATTGTACGTTAACACCTTCCATGCCCTTGAAGCGAGGTCGAGTGAACTGGTGTCTTTTAAATATCGCCCATCACTCGGCGTCGCGGCGTGGTGAGCATAGAAAACAAAATTATTGGTAATGCCAGGCCTGTTTCACTACGCGCGTGTCAGGATCGAACGCGTATGTACATGCGGCGACCACTTCGGAGTGGCAAATAGGTAGGATTTCAGGCGCCAGAAGAGGTAAGAGTTACGCGGTAGAAAGAGAGAACATGTAGGTGAATATAACGTAGCTTTTTTAGTGCGATCTGAATTGCACGTAATTGTTACGCTGCTGAGTCCCTTTTTCTTTAATTGATTTTGCGGAGTGAATCTTCTGTACCTGTACTATTATGTATTCTGTGGTAATGCCATGTTAAGAATCCATGAATTTTGAGTGAAACTACTTATAAGCACCCGAGATGTGGTGTTAGTTATTCGTACATAGCACCACATATTGAATGCCTTTGTACACTTCGTGAGATCTTCTTTAACTGTCTAATTGCAAAGTTTCCATTAGAAGTTAATTTAATTCTAACAAAATGAATCGAAAGTCAAGTCATTCTCCAGTCTAGGTAGTTCTGATACATTATTCATGTACAAGTTCACTGTCCAAAATAGATGCGCACGTTATAATAGGATTTTAAGAGAAACATTTAAAAATAGTTTTTTTTTCTCTCTTCTGAAGATACAATTTAGAAAACAGTAGAATGTATTATTCACTGCAACTCTGGTCTTACTGTCAAAAGTTTTCAAGCCGCCCTAAGGCCTCTGACTTGGCTTAACGACTGCCATCTATCGACGGCAGCCGGCACCAACTGCTTAACGTGCCTTGCGAAGCACGGAAAAATGCCACTAGGGACAACAGACCCTCATGATCGAGAAGCAAGGGTCAACCCCTCTACGCGACCACCGCTATCATCAAATAGTAGATCAATAATCCATCAATCTACTATTAACAGCTGTCAGTTGGCCAAGGTACACACAAAAGAAATATGTCAACTTTTAACAGTAAATTAACAATAATTGTTAGTGTGCGAAAAACCGGAGGTTAGGGTCTCGGGATTTCGAACGATGTTTTCCTGCGTTAGCGAGTGGTGTTGCTAAATTATTACAAATTCACAAAAGTGCGTGTATTAGAAAACAAAATCTTTGATTACATACCGGGATTCGTACCCACGACCTTCCGCATGTGAGGACAGTGATCCATCGATGTATCAATCCACCTATCAGATTCACAGATACTGATGAAAACATGTTTAAGAACATGTTTGATATACTCGTAAGTTTGTACTAGTGATGTCACACACCAAAGGTCAATAGGATGGTAATAACTCCACTATAAAAACAAAACTTTTGTATAATATTGTAGATTTGTTTTGAGGTGATCCACTCGATCGAAGGTTGATTTTTAGGGTTCCAAAACTCAAAGGAAAAAATGATTATAACATTTACATACAGGCACATACATTGCTTCTGGCCCCATACTAGGATACCCTGTATCATGGGAACCAGAAACAGCGACGTCACAAACATGTAAACATCCAAGACCTGGAGTTTTTTTTTTCTCCCCAGCCGGGGATCGAACCCGGGACCTCTCGCTTGGTAAGCAGATGCGCTAACCACTACGCCACAGAGGTCGTCAACATTATGGGTGCCTTGCTGCTGAAAACTCACGTCCAGAAGACACACAGTGTGTATACTTGTATAGGCCGAATTCGAATAGACGAATCCACCGAATTGACGTGTGATTAATACACTGTGTACGCGGTGGACTTGAAACTGAAACTACGTAATATCCCGACGATACACCCTGTGCGTGTGTGCGTGTACGCTGTGGAAATGATACTGTACCTACATAATATCCTGAGGCCGGTACACCCTGTGTTTGTATGCGGTGGATATGATACTGCACCTACATCATAATATGCTGCCTGAGGCTGGTACAACCTGTGCGTGTACGCGGTGGAAATGATGATGCTCATACGTTATACCCTGAGGCTGACACATCCTGTGTGTATACGCGGTGGATATGATACTGACCTACGTAATATCCTAAGGCCGATACACTATGTGCGTTATACGAGGTGACACTGAACCGACGTAATATCCCGACGACACTCCCTGTGCATGTCCGCAGTGGAACTGATGCTGCTCATACGTGATGCCCCAAGGCCGATACAGCCGCGTTCACGGTAACGTGACGCTTACGTTGCGCACCGCGCTAACGAAAGCGTTAGTCATAAAACGGTCACCCCATCCATGCACTGAACGCGCCCTATGTTGCTTAACCTTCGTCGTTTTAAGATCACTCCGGCGGCCGGGGCTACGTGCGATTCATTAGTAGTGCGTTTAATTTTAAGACAGAACTAAAACTTTCGTAAGCACTACATTATTAAAATAATTTTGTATGAAAAAATTGTAAAAAGTTCAAGAGTTGCAAATTAAATTATTACTCATAAGGGTCGCAAGGTCTCTGGTTTCAAACACAATTTATTTACTCAGTAACTATCTGTAGGTAACTGTCAGGAAGATCTAACTTAAATATTGAATATCTTATCAGTCTTTTAAATAAAACCGAAATTGATAAATAAATTTATTGCCTCTTCTAACTACCCACATTTATTCTAATTACAGAAAAACATGTTCCATTATGATATTTAATTTCCTTAAGCTGTTTGTGAATGGTGAAGTTCATAATTTATGATAATTTTATCTTGAGATTTTTAATTTCACATTACTTAATTACGATAATAATGGACTTTTTTTTTTAACCTTAATTATTTAAGGTTTTCCATTACAAACTAACATGTCTTTCTTAATAAATTAGTTATTTTATGGCCTGTCACTTATTAGGAGAGCTTGACTAAAATTGGTAGAAAAAAAAAATTAGTAATTTAACTAAGTAATTTATTGAATTTATTTATATAATTTACAAGGTACCCAAAACTGATGTGCGAGCATGCAGCAACTAATGAATGTCGATGAAGCGAAAGTTTTTTGCCAGGATTGTGGCAGGTGGCAGTATCTGGTCTCTGCCTACCCCTCTGAGATACAGGTGTGAGCTAATCTATGTATGTAATACAACGATAAACAATCTTGTGGGTTAAATTTTACAATCGTACTACCTGAATTTGGGGGGGAAGGAGGAAGAAGGGGGGGTTAGGGGATCGCTGCTTTTATCTTATTTAGATTGCTTTTATCACTGTTCTAACCTAACCTAAACCTACAGTTTTTGCCCACCATTAGACCTACCATTACCAAGTTTTTGCTTTTATCACCGTTCTGTCTCTGAACTTTGTTTCCGGCAAGTAAAGGTGCTTCTATATGACTAATATACCCCCCCTAAACGTAATTACGAGTATAGCATCCAATAACCCAAGTTCTGGTAGTACATTTGTAAACCCAACCCCAGATCTGTTTTATTTACCAAATTAATTTACCATTAAACCTCGTAAGGCCCAATATACTAAAAAAAGTATGAAAACAATTGTTATTTTCAAGGTCGGGCCTTACAAGGCTAATTAATGGTCTTAGCCCTTCAAGCCCAGAGGATCCACCAGCAGGTCCAATGTAAAACTACAGCTCATTCCTTTAGGCCCCGTAGACCAGCCGACGGGTCGGTGTTGCAATTGCACTTTGAATAAAATTTTTAAGGTGATATAGACCACAGTAATTGTATGAGCATATTTTATTCTTTAGTGTTCTAGGCGTGAGGGGTTATTTATAAGCAATCGATTACATTAAAACACTCCTAATACGAAGTTAAACCTGGTTCAGAACAAAAACTATGTAATAAGCCGTATGATTTTATTTCTATGTTTTCAATCTTACCTTCTTGAACTTGGTACCCATTCATGTTGCTCTCTGCCATTGCCACCTCCTGAACTAGCTACAATCCGCCGGTAATCAATAAATATTGAAGAACACACTAATCTGTTATTGTTATTACGAAACAGTTTCAGTTTCACTCTTGTTTTAAAAATAAAGTTTCATCAACACAGGATCACTGCAATGTGACCTCTATGCCGCAAATGAAACTTAATAAACTTTAGGAGGTGTTTTCACTAACATGGGACAGAATTTACTCACAGACGAATAAGGGATACTAATTTACTTTACTTCACACCATCTCCCAACCGCACCAAATTGTGTTCTGTGAACCGCACCATCGCGGAAAATGAATGAATGAGAATGACCGTCGACCGTCGACGGACCGACTAAGGTCCTTCTCATACTAGCGGTTTGCGAGCGGCTGCGGGGCGGAGCGGACGCGCTGCGAATTCGTCGCGAACACGCCACGGCTGCACAGCGAGGACGTCGTGGACGCTGGACGAATTCGCAACGTCTTCGTCCCGTGTTTTTAGCAAATTAACGACACAAGTACAATACACTCAGTAACAATATCTCACATTCGTGTATCGTTAATCGTTACAGACTAAAGTGAGGCGGGCGGGCCGCAGCCGGACGGGCTGGCGATTGTATGAGACAGTAAAAAATTCGTTGCGCGACCTCAACAAATACGCTGCGCATGCTCGGCGTGTTCGTTATGCGCCTGTAACGTATACATTGCGCGCCCGCTCCGCTTTGAAGACGCCCGCAATCCGCTAGTGTGATAGGACCCTAATGAAATGAATGAAACATTATTGATGACCGTCGGATATATACGTAAAGTATTTGTTCTAATCTGTGCCAGTGCCAGTACACGGCCAGTCTCTGTTACGTATCGATATTTAGTCCTAAAATATTCGATATTTTTAGTAGACTTTCTTAAACTCGATACATAAATAAATATTATAGGAATACTAATGATGCTGTAACTTTTTATGAGAAACAAAAATTTAATAAGGTGTAGAAATGTAAGTGATTCATTTATCAATAATGAATTAATATTATGACTCATTCATTAGCTAAGATTGGTAGGTACTAATTCAGATTTTACTTCACCATGAATGTTGGGTGGTTTGCGAGCCATGGAAAACAATTTGATATATTGCATTGCGCCTGAGCAGGGTTGCCAGGTCTTATTCGAATAAATACCGAACAGTGAGGAAAAAACTAGTTTTCATAATTTATTTATATTATAAACTTAAAATACAAAGTACCATTACATTACCTAACTTAAATTATAAAAATTATATTTTTTCTCACTAATGCACGCACGCTTTGCATGCAATCCGTAAAATGGCTCAAAAACAATGAGCGCGTGCATGAAGCGGCAACATCGATTGTCGATTGCGTAAAACCTGACAGTTGAATCGTTTATTAGAGAGAAAAATTTAGCAGAAAAAAATACCGAACCGCCCATACTTTGGTATTTTTGTTATTAAATACCGAACACAGTGCTAAAGTACCATATGGTTCGGTTGGATACACCGAGCAAGCCTGCGCGTGAGTCTGCGAGTAATGTTCTGATAAATGAATAGCCAATTCCTTGACATTTTATTTTTATTCTGGGTAGAGGTCAAAATAATCGTACATGCGCTAAAAAACCTATGTCCGCTACCTTTTTCACTTATAAATAAAATAATATTACTTATTTAACTACATCAAAGTTGCTTTTCTGGTTTAAACATTAAAAATCTATAAGAAACTAGCTTTCACCCGCGACTCCGTCCGCGTGGACACTAGTTCAAAATTTTGCAATCCCGTTCACTCCCTTAGGGGTTAAATTTAGAAAAATGGTGAAACACGTATTCAATCAATTGTGTTGAAGAGTATTTATTTCAAGTTTCAAGAAAATCAGACATCATTTTTTATACCTCCCATACAAATTTAGGCAACCCTTTTCGCCCCCTTGGGGGTTGAATTTCAAAAAATCCGTTCTTATTCCTTGCCTACATTATATACAGATCCTCTGTGCAAAATTTCAGCTTCCTAGTTCAAACGGCTTGGGCTGGGCGTTGATGAGTGAGTCAGTCAGTCAGGACTTTGAATTTTATATTTATATATAAAATAGAATAGATAAATAGAAGATAAGTCATTATGATCATTTCTGGATAGTAATATATAGATAAAATGCGACAAAACAAAACTTAAACAATTCGGTTCCATACAAAATGAATGTGTCTGCTTCCCTAGTCCAAATTTCCAAATTCTAAATAATAGAAACAATGATATTTATTGCTCTATTTATTTAAGTAGATGAAAAAGCAATACTTTAATTTATGTTTCCTTGTATTATAAACGTCATTTTGTTATTTATTTAAATAGATATTTTAATTTATGATGTCTGATTTTTCGTTCCTGTGTGTTACTCCGGGTTATTAACTGATATTTTAGATACTTAAATGAAGAAATTCTACCCTATCGGCGTTTTATTCTACTCTATCAAAATCTCGTTCCTGTTTGTAACATTTTCACGTCATGTGAGTAACGTTACTAACCGGCTTTCATGTGTGTTACGGTCGATTATTCTGACCTCTACACTTCTACGTTTATAGTTAAAAGTACACAGTAGCTACTGTGTACTCCCTATCAAATGGCATTTTAATTACTAACCTTACATCTGAAATTACTCAGATTTCGAGTATTTTGAGAACGCTTTGTGACCTTTCAAAAAGCTAAGTAGGCTAAAGTATAATGAATAAGATATTGATCGCAACTATTTATAGTATCGTAAAAATACATGTTATCTTATTTAACCTATAGAAGGCCAATCGGTTCGCCATAACAATGCTTTTTGTAAAAAAAAATCAAGGTCATAACGCAACTCATTAATTAGTTAATGATTGAATGTATGCGATGAATGATTGACCAAGTTCAAGGAAACTACTTGTTCCATCTTATTTATTCTCGTAATAATTGTCACGTTTATCAACGATTTGTAAATACCGAAGTGAAAGCACTGACTTGAACGAAACATATTGTAGTAAGTAGATAAATTACTTGCGTGAATTGTATCTGGATGACTACGTAATCAGTAAGGTAGAGCTAGAAAAGAAAAGATCGAGAAAGAGCGTCTTTGGGTTGTGGAAGATCATGTGTTTCCGCCTTTAATTATCTAGTTTTTTTACTTGCCCACCTCTACAATCACTAAGTTTTTGTAGACGGCTTTTGACCACTTTGACATATTTCCTTAAATTACTATAATACGCACACCAAATCACTAGCGATCACAATCGTCTAACTGTGACATTTGCTTGGATTTAACAGTTCGAACGACTGGACTCAGATTCTTAGGGCCAATTTCTGAATTGAGAATTTTGCTAAGTAATTACTTAACTAACTGTATGTAATGCTGTCTCATCAAATTTCTTCAGAAAATAACGTGACAGTACCTATATTACCTATTTACATACGTGTAATTCTCAATTCAGAAACCAGCTCTGAGCTACTCTATTATTCTGAGCTATTGCAATCGCTCATGATTCGGATCAATGATGTCATGTTGAAGTCCATGCTGCCATAAACAAAACAAAATTTAGTATACATCACTCATGTGATCAACAATTTTTGTGTTGCTAGTTAAGTTAGTAGAAAATTTATAATTACTCGTATATTTGACTGGAAATAAGACGTTTTCAGAGCTTAGAAACTAAAACCACAGTCTTATTTTATAAAATAAACACGATTCAAACACTATTTTCCTATTTTCCTTCACGTCATACAGTTTATATTGAATAACTAACACCGATTGTTTTTTTATTGTTGTTGAAAACAACCCAAACACAAAACCCATATTTTTAGCTTAAAGAAAAATCAACTCGGTATACCGGTATCCCTATCAAATGCATGCATAATATTGACCGTGTAGAACAGCCCATTTTCTTCAATCATTCATTCATTCCATTCTGAAAATGAATGAGTGACCGAATGGGCTGCCAGGATTTGACGAAATAAAAATAGTGTCGTGACAAAGTGAATGAATGAAACAATGACATCAATCTTGTACTAGCTGGCGCCCGCGACTTCGTCTGCGAAGGATTAGTATTTTGAGTAGCTCGTTAGCGTAGCGTAGAAAATAAACATTATGACATCGGGTCTCATTTGAAAAATATAACAGGCTGACAATGTTGAGATGTTAACTGTAACATCTCAACTACTGGTAAGGTAACAATATTGTCAACATAAGAAATACGGTAATTAAGCAGAGCCTTAATCATAGACCTATAGGTAGCTACTGCAGTATGCTCCTATAAACTTTATTATATGGTTCACTGTTTTGGCTATAATGGCTTACACATAAGATAATAGACAAACACTGTGATGGGCTTTTTTGTAGGACTATTTACGAAAACATTTTAATCAAATTCAAATATTTTATTCATAGTACAAACAAAATGTTTAAATGTGTACCTAATTAATAGATTATATGGAGTAGAAACTAACAAAGAAACTCCACAATTGTGTTCTTTTTTTGTCCGGACTGGTGAAGGCTTGTAAGACTAGTGGCTGGTCTTACTGTCAAAAAACTTCACCTAGCCACATTGTTTCATTTTGGCTTAATATATATTTGAAAATTCACGCGTTATTTGACTTCAATAAACTCATCCTATCATCTTTATCTGCGGAAATCAAACCAGTTATTTTTCGTCCAAACTGTAAAATTGTCAAAGTAGAGATAGGATTTTACCCAGAATTATTAAAAATTAGTAATAAAATTAGCCAAGCCAGAGACAAGTGGCGACTTCTTGTATCAGAGGCCAAGATCCACTTCGGGTCGCAGAGCCATCGCAGTAGGTAAGTAAGTAAGTAAGTAGTAAAATTAGCCAGATCACAATCGACATGTGAAATTGGTTCGTCAATAGTGTCTTCCAATAATAATATAGTGATAAATTAGGTATATTAGAGCAACAATTTTACTTATTTATGCTAATTCCCGCGATTAGAAGGGATATTAGATATAAGATAGATTATAAAGAGGAAAAGTTTGTATGTAAAGGGTAATATCCGAAAGTAGATATCTAATTTCAAATATGGTTTCACGAGTGTTTAGGATGAACTTTCAGGGTGGACATAGGCTAATCCTGTGGCTCGAACGCTCGTAGCCTGGGCTGCCTGAGTGATCTTAAACGATCACTAAGGTTAAGCAACATACGGCACATTCAGTCCATGGATGGGTCACCGTCTATGACTAACGCTAGTGGCATTTTTTCCGAGCGATTCCGTGCTTCGCAAGGTACGTTAAGCAGTTGGTGCCGGCTGCCGTCGATAGATGGCAGTCGTTAAGCCAAGTCAGAGGCCTTAGGGCGGCTTGAAAACTTCTGACAGTAAGACCAGCCACTAGTCTTACAAGCCTCCACCAATCCGGACTTGGCCCCCGTGGTGGAGTATGGCCTATACCTTCCTCAGGGAAGAGACCCGTGCCTCTTGGTGGGGACATAATGGGTTGATGACGTGGCTCGAACAAAGTCGCGGGCACTGCTAGCGTAACATATAACGCATAAGAACGCATCACTATTACATTGAACATGGCAACATTATTTTTCAAGCTACTGTCAGTTTACTCCGTTTATAAAAAAAACGACTGTAGGTGGATAGGTGTTTTTTTTTTTGTCGTGTTGATTTGATGATTGTCAAAAACAGTCTGAAAGGAAGAAAGGAATAAAGTGACCAAAATCAGATTGCTACGTTGACAATTATTTCGCGAAAAGAATGGCAGACAAGAGGAAAATCAAGAAACGTAAAGAGGTAAGTGAAATATGTAAAAATCGGCGAATAAAAATGTCCACGTGTAAACTATGTTTACAATACATAATATTCTCTGGGATTGCGTCAATTTGCCAACATTTTCAAATCATCCGGCTCCCTAATTTGGGCCTGGATTAATTGTTTGTACTCCATTTAATTGGTATTGAAGCTTTTGTTAGACAATTAGGGGAAAACGCCCGTCACCTTTGCGCATCTAAAGCTCATGTGACGTAGGCGGTGCATGCAATATTTTGTTGCGCACAAAAATGGCACGAATTCCTACTGCGTAAGTTTACACGAATAACTTTTCTGGACTGGCGTACCAAATATTTGGTGACAAAGAAAACCGTCAAATATGTGCCATTTGTACAATATTTACCCAAATATTGTGTCTACAACTCGTGTGGTGATTTCTAAGTACCAAAGTTTATAGTAAGATCCGGAATCGAAACTTTATTATATTTTTTTGTTATTTACTTTACAACTGTACATATGACCAATTCATAAAGTGAAAGTTTAGTTTGAATGCAGACACAAATGCTATATTTATTGGTTTTATTGATGTATTTTTATATATCAATGAAACTATGTAAGTGACTAACAGCCTGTTTCTTGGGGGCTGATTAGATTTATTAATTGCTACAATCAAATTAAACTATGGTTAAGCACGATTTGGGTTTCCTGAGCGCCAATCAATTCAGTTGACCAACAGATCAAATTAGTTAACAAATGAAACGTCAAAGGACATGTCAAACTGTATTCGGGTTTCTTGGGGAATGATTAGGCACTAATCACTGTTCAAAATCAAATTTGAAGTGTCAAATCGCCTTGTTAACTAATCGGAGGAGATCGACGAATTAACTTAATTTGTTTGCTTGAAAACTGGTAATATTTTGTAATAATCTGCATGTCTTCGCTTTCGGGACTCTCACCTAGTTATGGTGACGCGCGGCTGCTAGAACTAGACGCTCAAGGAGGAGGATGAACCCTATGGAAGAGTTTGATAAAGAGTAGTTTCGAACTTGGTTCCGGGTCCCGAAAGCAGTGATTGTGATGATTGTGGGCCTGATTGGGACTCGGATTATAGGAAGGTACGCTATACAATCAGGCGTAATGCCATCAGCGTTGTGGAGCAAATTCTGCTTACAATTAGCATATTAGCAACTGGAGACTTCCACAAGACTTTCTGCAATGATCAGAAGCATCTATTTTTCACGTTCTGAGAAGTTTTTGCCCCGGGTTGCTTTGCAATTCATTTTAAATTAGACCAACTCAATAATAACTTTGGAACAGAAAAACTTTTCATTTCGGCGCGAACCAAAACTTCAACTTCAACTGACATTAGTCCTGTCATTAAAATGTCTTGTTTTTATTTTTAAACTGTAAACTAGCATGCTAGTCGTCAATGTACTCTGTGCTAGTCGTGCTAGAAAAGTGTCTTTGACAGTTCCTATGGTTAAGTTATAATGATCAACTGATTAGTAAATTTTTGGCTAATCTGCCCTCGGGCAACCCGATTTGATTTGATTGCTTGGTCAAATTAAATGCTTTGTCAATAAATCACAACTTTGAACAGCGCCCAAGAAACCGGCTGTTACTAATGCAATGCTACAAAAACACTTTTCAAAAAAAATACTTTTCCATAAAAACATATTGTCAATCAGGTGGGCATCAACACTTTAGCTACCAATAATTTGGCTTCAGAATTAACATTCTGCTTGAGCAAGTTGATAAATTACAAAGAGAAAATAGTTTTTACCAATTTTGTGAAGAGTGAAAGTCGTATTTTTTAATTCAATTAAAGCACAATAATTTTCTAGTACCTACGAAATTTTGTGCCACCATTACAAAACTTGTCCAAGCTTTATATATAATCTAATGTATAAAATTCCTGAGTCACAGTGTTAGTGCGCTCCACCTTCGAAACGGCTTGACCGATTTTGATGAAATTTTATATGTATGTAGGTTGTTATCTATTTCTCATACCCCTATCTGGCAAAACAACGTTGGGAGGTCAGCTATTAACTTCTATAAAGTTTATCTCCTCTTTAACTTTCCTCTTTGACTTTGATCTCTCCCTGGCAGGATAGTGAGTGGTCTAAGACAATCACACAGTGTTGGCTTAAGAGGGGTAACCATTGGTAGGCGGATTAGCAACCCAATGGGTCAATGACATTACTAAAGGTCTCGGAAAGCATCGGCAAGCATTTGGATGAGATTGGCAGGGTATGGAGAGTGTTCATATAACAAAGAGAAGGCTTATGCCCAGCAGTGGGCTCTATTGGGCTCTCAGCAATGTATGTGCCCTTATGTACATGTTTATGTTTGTTTATGCGCTGAATAGATAGAGAGGTGCATCCAAAAGGGTTAGCCAAATTAGACCTGGCTTGTTGATTTGTTTTGCCTTGAAGTCACTGTGAGTATATTATGTAAAAAGAACAGAATTATCCAACATTAATTGATTTTTAGTCATAGACTCAATCTCCGTTAGTTGTGCTTAACTCAGTGATAGTCTGACTGATTTTGATGAGATATAATAGTTACTAACGAAATAGCAATTCGACTTTTTAATTATACAATTTTTTCACTTTCTGAATAACATATTTTCAATTTTGTTTTCAGAATAAAAAGGTTTGTTTTTAAACTTAAGTTTGTAATTTAGTTTTGATTTGGGCTTTCTCAGTTTAATCAACTACCAATATAATTTGGTAGTTTACATCTTTGCTTTAGTTTCTTCGGTTAATGTGTTAGTTTTATTATTAATACTTGATAATTTAACACGGTTCGATTTATTAGCACAAGTGTGTGTTTTGTGTCACTGTTTTATTTGCACTGGGTTGTAGGTACATTACTATTAAGTCTAAGATCGATAGCTAAACCGCAGTTCATGAAACTACACTGCATAGTTTATTATATTGCGTAGCTGCCAGATTAGCTACACAGAAACGACGTGCGGTGAGGACGTGGAGTTGACGCGACTATTGTAGAGTCAGGCCTGATTCACATTTCCGTTATTTTCATTCTTTTTAAGCACGCTTTATGTAGAGGTAGGATAAAATCTTCTTTTTCATCTTCCCGTACCAACTCCTAGTTCTATATTTTTGGTGTTCAACAACTGAACCATGTTGAACCGCACCGCAGGATAGAATAGAGACGCCAATTCCTTTTTTAAGTTCTTATAAATGTTCGTTCTTATTTATTTTCATAAGCTAATAAAATATAATAAATTGATAATGGTTGGCTGTTCACTGTGTATTTAAGGTATTTTAAAAATACTTTTATGATATATTGTGCGCAGTAAAAAAAATGCTTATAGAGCATAAAAATAAAGGAAATGTTTATCAGCCCTCACCAACCCCAGTTCTTGCTCTGTGTTAGTTAGTTAGGTAGTTAGCCCTGTGCTCTCTGACTATACAAGTCGTCGCGTATTTACCGCGTCGATCTCGTCCCACGTCATTCGTCATTTTAAAAATTCAAATTCCTAGATTTTACGATCCTTAGATTTTATTCACAATAAAAACAAAATGTTTACTTTTTGAACGTCAAAGTTGTGAGTGTCACAATTTATTAATAGATTACATGGAGAAGAAAGTAACAAAGAAACTCCACATTTATTATTTTCAATACAGTTTTAGCTTAATTAACAAACTTTCAAACTTAAAAATTATTACTCATTGATGTGTTGAACACTTGAATCTCTGTTTTCTAAATAATCGTTGATTTTCTAAATAATCAAGCTTTTTTGCACAGAGTGGCTTTAACACATTTCTTAAACCACGTCTGAAGTAACTCTAAATAACTCTAACTCTATTTGTCCACGTCGATCTGTGTGATAATCCGCTGTGCAATGTAAGATCGAACTGCCATTGTAAGACATTAGAACTGCAGTTCTATGAGACGGGGTCCATATCAATCCACGTTTCGGCTCCAAAGTCGTAATGTAAGTACCTATGTAACGGAGTAGAGGTCACTATGTAAATATCAATGAGCTGTTGTTGGTGTACCACATACATAAACTCACGCCTGTCTTCCGGAGGGGTAGATAGAGACCAAAGCCTCGATTCTGTTTCATTGCATGGATGAGGCCACCGTCTATGACTAACGCTAGTGGCATTTTTCCGAGCGGTTCCGTGCTTCACAAGGCACGTTAAGCAGTTGGTGCCGGCTGCCGTCGATAGATGGCAGTCGTTAAGCCAAGTCAGAGGCCTTAGGGCGGCTTGAAAACTTCTGACAGTAAGACCAGCCACTAGTCTTACAAGCCTCCACCAATCCGGTCTTGGCCCCCGTGGTGGAGTATGGCCTATACCTTTCTCAGGGAAGACACCCGTGCCTCTCGGTGGGGACATGATGGGTTGATGATGTATATCAATTTATACTGGTTTAATCGCATTTAGCGTACAAATAACCAGTTTGTCAGACCTCGCATAACGGCTCTAAACACAGCTCATAACCTTTATTAGTAAGGCCGCTATGGTCGGCGCCGTCCTATTTGAGGAGCAAACATTCAAATAGTGATTGGTCCACCGGCTTAGAGTGATTGTTTAGATTGTTGAGTAAAATATGGAAAAATGAAACGGGCCTTTAGAGAAAACACTGCTTGCTTGAAACAGTAGATTTTAATATGAAACCTTGATGACAAAGAATGTTTTGCACGTAATTGAATAAGCAAAAATGGAGTAAATGGATGGTCCAATTCGAGAAATCGCTAAGTCCAATTTCATACATTTGCAAAACGACGTCAGTCCAACTCATGATTTTTGGACCTACGTCGTTTTGCAATTGTATGAAATTGGACTTGGCGACTTCTCGAATTGGACCATCCAAATATCAACCAAATTGGTGTCGCCAGCTCATTTTTCCAGAAAATGTGACAAATCATTGTTGGAATGTTTGCTCTTGATTTATTGTACTTTAAATTTCACGAAACTGGTGTCCGACTAATCGGTAAAATATAAAAAAAAGATATAAATAATAAAATATATATAAAATAATAAACTCACGCCCGTTATCCCCGAAGGGGTAGGCAGAGGCACCAGTCTCTAGAACTGGACCCACGTTTTGCCGAGTTTATTAGGTCCCAAACGTGACAAGTGGCAAGCCTGTCGCCGTTATCCGGGCACAATTTATCAGCGAATGGTGTTGCTGTGCAAACAAATGTACGTAACTAAAAGTCATTGGTACATGCGTGGTTCGAACCCAGACCCTCATGATCGAGAAGCAAAGGTCAACCCCACTACGCCACCGTAAAATACAGTGTAAAAGGGAATTTTAATATCCGAACGTAGGGGCAATATAGAAAACATAACATTCACGCATTATCACGCATTAGCATGACAGATCTCTTTCGTGGTATACAATTGGATAGAAATAATACAATATCTATTTTTTACTAAAACTTTAGAAAGCACTACACATTATTACACTAGTTTGAAAATACTTACTTTTTTCAAAAACAAGTATATCTATTTAAAATATCTATTTCATTGAATAAATAAACCATATCACCATGACAGGCTTACAACAAATTCGTTTCAATGGGCCACTGTCCTACTTTCACTCGATGAGGCTTTCCGAGTCAGATATTGTAGACGGCGACAGTGCCGTGATACTTTTCCCACCGAGCAGTTGTTACTGAGACGATGGTGTTCAAACCTTACCATGTAAGAAAAACATTTTTATCATACTATGGGGCAGTTTCTGAATTCAGAATTTCGCTAAGTAACTACATACTTAACTAACGTTCTCTCGCCCTCTTTTCTGAGCAATTGGACGAGACAGCACTATAGTTAAGTATTTACTTAGTGTAAATTCTCAACTCGGAAACCGACCTTCAGGAAAGAGCGCGACAGAAGGTTATTTAAGTAGTTACTTAGTGAAATTCTCAATTCAGAAATCGGCCGTAAATGTGTTTGTGAATAATTTGCGTCAATCTATCGGCTATTTGTGATAGTGATTGTGATTGGTCAGTCAATAGCTGAGCGCGTGATCTCGCTCGCCGGTGATACAGATAACGGAAACAAAAGTATTTTAAGAATCCAGATTTTATTCCGTTTGTGTGCCAAATGTTGTTCGTATCCTTAAACCGCGATCTACTTTAACACTCATCTTTTATTTATTTCTTGTTGAAAATTTATTTTGTTCTCCTGCGTAAATTGATGTGCCAAACAGATTAATTCAAAGACAAACTATCACATTGTAAGTGACACTGTGAAATGAAATTTTTATTTTTGTTTTTTTTTCGGTATAAAACTGACCAAGTGCGAGTAGGTGTTACCCGGAAAGTTCCGTTACATAATTTATGAACATACAATTATAATGCTCTCAATCACTCGGAACTGCAAAATGTACCGATTCTTAAAGTTAAGAAGAAAAAAACGGTCTTATTCGAATTATTTATTCAACAAATTATTTATGCTATGTGTGAATCGCATACCAGCGCCTGAAATCGCGAATCCGCGACGCATTCTTTGTATTTTTCCCTGTAATCTTCATATTTTGCAAAAAAAAAATTTAGAGGCGCCTGTTACGACTCAAGAGAAAAAACCCTATACAGGTCACGGTGACAAACGTTATTTCATATTAAAAAGGTTCCTTTGGCACATTTCAGCTGCGGAACCCTAAAAATAACATACAGTCTGTTAGCTTTTAGAATATACCTCGGGCTCTAGAGTAGGCTTCGGTTTTCGCCGAAAGCACACGAGTGTAATACTACTTCCTGCTCTGTATAAAACTTGGTTCACTATTTTGAAAATTTATGTAAACTTATAAATAACAGTACAAAATAAACCGTACCTTATTGCAATGTAATCGGTTTAATCGATAGTAGCCGAGGTATATTCTAAAAGCTAACAGACTGTAATCTTCATTTTTCCGCACGTGCGATTCAAAGTAGCGCTTCAATTGGTCTGCGCGTCAGATATGATACGTGAAATGAGAGGTCGCCATATCATTTAGAGCCGCTATCGCTACGAGTAGGTGCAAATCTAAGGCCAAAGTCACGGATAATAGCTGTAACAGACGATCGAACTTGTACGGAGCGGACAGAGGACTTGGGTACGGCGTACAAATCCGCTAGTCACAAGAGACGCCCGGATCTCGCAGTAACCGCTGGTAATGTACAGTCGACAGCACGTCAATCTTCACATTTTAGTTGCAAAGTCGCCCGTAACGCAACGGAGTAGAGTGCATGGGTATACACCATGATGTGCTGTCGACTGTACACAGTTCAGACGTCATGCCTGGTGACATAATATATAAAATTCAAAGTCCTGACTGACTGACTCACTCATCAACACCCAGCCCAAGCCGTTTGACCTAGGAAGCTGAAATTTTGCACAGAGGATCTATATATAATGTAGGCAAGGAATAAGAACGGATTTTTGGAAATTCAACCCCTAAGGGGGCGAAAAGGGTGCCAAAATTTTTATGGGATGTATAAGATGTTGTCTGATTTTCTTGAAACTTAAAATAAATACTCTTCAACACAATTGATAGAACACGTATTTCGCCGTTTTTCCTAAATTTAACCCTTAGGAGTGAACGGGGTTGTAAAATTTTGAACTAAAGTTCACGCGGACGGAGTCGCGGGCGAAAGCTAGTTTGTCCGGTCCGAGCGTACAGACTCGCGGACTTGTACGGAGCGGACCAAATTCGACGCGAACACCATCGGTCCGGAGCGGACACGAAATAATAATAATAATGTTCGGCGGACAACTCTCCAGACGAAGGGATATGGTACGGAGCGTACCAAATCCGCTGTCCGGCCCGTACCAAGTTCGATCGTCTGTTAGTACTATAAGGCAATAATGGAACTACGACTCGTGTTACATTGACTGCTTCGTCAGTATAGCCGTTAGGGCGCTTACGTATCATGTTAGAGGTCGTGGGTTCGATCCTGGGGGCCGCCGTACGCCTGCCGCAGTGTGGGTGTTTTTCCATGTTTCTAATATCCTTGCCTGGTTACCATAGCACAGAGTATCCTAGTTTGGGACCATGTCAAGTAATTGCATCGTATAACCGTTACGTTCCATACTCCAGAATATCTTTGAATACTTAGTAGACCGTATTTTAAGGAGTTTAATTAAAAAAATATCGCGGGAAAAAAATTGTTACCTACACAAAATTACCTCACTTAGGTATAAAAAACCTACTTTAAATTTGGATCTAGAGAGATTTGGATTTAGATCTAGCCGGTAAGGACGACCCAGGCATACTTCGACCAAATAGGGGGTGCATTAGCAAAAAGCAAAATAACAATTACCCGAAACCGTCGTGCAGGTACACGCATTTGTTATTCAATGACTAACGAATGTCGATGAGGCGAAAATGATTTGTCAGGTCGAATCATTTTCCAAATCGATAATTTATCCATATGGATGAAACAGTAGAATTAAATTTCACGATTTTGAAATTGTATGCTGCCACAAATTCGAATAGATTTGTTAAATTTGTACGTATTCACGAGTAGAACCCTCCATTTTCAGTTGTGTACGGGGATTTTGTTTCAACCCTGTATATTTTAATTATTTTAATCAGCTGTTTGTTTACGTTCCGACAATGTTCAGAGAGATACCAAAGTAAACATCTCTTTGACACTAAAATGTCCAAACAGGGAAAAGAAATATGCGTCTCTGAGGACAGACATATTTTATACTAAGTAGACGTTAATTGCGCTTTTGTGATTCTCGAGAAAATGCCGGTCATTGACCCTGGTAGGTAAAGTCGACATGACATCGACCTTTAGAGCCATCGCAAACAAGTCAAGTCGCCGCGTCAGACGCGACGTTGTCATTTGCTTCTGGCGTCTTGTCGTCGACTCTGACGCCAAGTGTGCGGACTCCGCGACTCTGACGCCAAGTGTGCGGAGATTCGAACAAAATATATGAAAATCGACGACCGTAGCCTGTCGGTCGTCGCGTCTAGTCGCCGAACTGTCGCCTGTCGCGTGTCGCCTGTGGTGTGCGCCTAGGGTACACACTCTTTAGTAGCAAAGTCGCTCTTGTGTCAAGTTTAACATGCATTCGCAAATAAATGCAGAGGTACAGTCGATAGCACCTCCGGCACTCGCGTCTCCCCGCGATGCACACTGGAACGACATAAGAGGCTTGGATTAAAAAAAACTTCCTGAAATAGAAATTAATGTATGCCAATGACTTTTAATCAAAATCACCCTTAAAAAGTACCTTTTGGTAACTTTGCGTTAAACTTATGTTTACGGAGTAATTCGAGGTTATTTTTTTGTATGAGAGCCAAGACATTTTACGAAATTACTCACCTAAGGCTTCACGAAGTAAGCATATTATTTAGTACATTTTGTGCAAATTTATATATATAAAAGGAGAAGCTGACTGACTGACTGACTGACTGACTGACTGACTGACTGACTGACTGACTGACTGACTGACATATCAACGCAGGGCCTAAACTATAAGAGTTAGAAACTTGAAATTTTGCACAGGGGTTCCTTTTGTAACGTAGGGGAGCAGTAAGAAAGGATTTTTTGAAATTCATCCCCTAAGGGGGTAAAATAGGGGTTCAAAGTATGAAACTTTGCTGTTTTTGAAGTTATTCGAATGAAATTTGGTACGAAGGTTCTTCCTAAAATTATGAAAGACGTGTAAAATAGTTTTTTAAAAATCATCCCTTAAGAGGGAAAAAAGGGGGTGCAAACTGAGTATGAAACGTTCCCGTTTTTGAAGTTATTCAAATGAAATTCAGAATAAAAAAAATTCATTAAAAGTCATGAAATACATGTCAGAGTCAATATGAAGGACCTTCATTAAAAGTTATAAAAAAACATGTAAAATGGTTTTTCGAAAATCATCCCTTAAGGGGGTAAAAAGGGGGGTGTAAAGTTACTATGAAACTTTGCCGTTTTTGAAGTTATTCAAATGAAATTCAGAATAAAAAATTTTCATTAAAAGTCATGAAATACATGTAAAATAGTTTTTCAAAAATAGTCCCTTAAGGGTGTAAGAGGGGGGTGCAAAGTTAGTATGAAACTTTGCCGTTTTTGAAGTTATTCAAATGAAATTAAATATAAAGTTCGTTCATTAAAATTTATGAATTACATGTAAAATGGTTCTTTGAAAATCATCGCTTAAGGGGATAAAAGGGGGGTGCAAAGTTAGTATGAAACTTTGCCATTTTTGAAGTTATTCGAATGAAATTCAGTATGAAGGTCCTTCATTGAAAGTCATGGAAGAAGTTTAAAGTAGTCTTTCGAAAATCATCCCTTAAGGGGGTAAGAGGGGGTTGCGAAGTTAGTATGAAAGCTCTTTCGCATGCGCTAAAAGTATCCCTATCTTATTTGCAAACATTTTACTCAACTAAAGCCCACGCGGACGTAGTCGCGGGCAACAGCTAGTATACTATATACCGCAAACGACCGCAAAGTACCGCAATCGAATAAAAAATGAAAAATAATATTTTTATTAATTATTTGTCCGTGAATTTTCCTTCACCGTTAACGAGTACAAGTATATGTATATTTTACACGTATTAAAAAATTGTTCGTGAGAGGGGAGTCTAAACAAGGTTTACGTTTGTTCTTGGGGTGAACTTATTTATATAAGGTATAGGAGAGGTAAACGAAATGGTAAAATAAACGTATCTTTATCTTGATCATGAAGAGATTTAAGACATGTCCGGCTATTGAACACGATTTCTACCTGGTTACCTACTATTGCGCAGGATATCCTAGGCTGGAACTAGAACAAGTGATCGTGTGGTGTGGAGTTAAAAACATTGGAAATCTTTAGGTCACCGAAATCGGTCCGATGCGAAGCGATGTTATGATACCAAAGAAATAAATAACTGCATCTTTGGTAGCATTCCAATTTAATACAGATCGTTGACCGCTCCCAATTTATACGGAGAGAAAACTTTAGAAACGACATGTGAAATGTATGTGTGTAAGTACGTGGTTTGGCGTTTATTTATGGTGTTTACAGAAAAGCCAAACAGTGCGCACATTATTACCTATAGAATCGATCTCTTCTGTTGTACCCCTGTTTTTTTTAGGTAATAGCCTTGCCCAGAAAGCGCCTAACACAAAGCTCTTTAACTACTTCTAAAGCTGGCTTCCCACGGTCCGCGATATCGCGGACGGACGCGGACCAGCTCGCACGACACACCGTGGGTAGGGGCTCGGTCCGCGGTAGCACAGACATACGACACAGGTCAGTTGGAAGAGCCTCTCGTGGTGCGTGGCTGTCCGTGGTCGTCGGCCGTCCGCGTCCGTCCGCGATATCGCGGACCGTGGGAAGCCAGCTTAAAGTTCAGCCCAGTCCATACGTACTCGGTCTGTACGGAACGTTCCGGGCGCACCCACATCGCCCTGGCTGTACGCAAAACGCCCCGTCTGCACCCAAAGTGCCCTGGATGTACCCAATTTGTCCTGGAACGCCCTCGTCGTACCCGTAACACACCGAACGCACCGGGATCGCACCACTTTCAGTGCGAGCCCGCGAAATGCGATAAAGAGCGTAGAAAGAAACCGTTGTACGTCGGGACAATAACGGTCTTATTGATTGATTCTGATTAACACTCCACAAATATCTGTAGTAGAGACTTTCAAGAGATACTTTCGAACGTAAAATTATTAATTATTAATTAAAAAAAAAATCGTAATATTTCCATATTTTCTCACCATTTTAAACCTTCCCTGGAATTCTAGAAGTATGAAAAACCAAATATCAGCCAAATCGGTCCAGCCCTTCTCGATTTTTAGTGAGACTAACGAACAGTAATCCTTTTTTATTGTTTGCAACTATCCTTTTAAAGCTGTGTGGTGTCGGCCTAGAGAATAGCACCAACCCAACTCTTCCCGCGGGTGTCGTAAAAGGCGACTAAGGGACACAAAACCGGGGGGTGGGCAGCAGCGCCTCCTGCAAAATAAGTCTACCGCACTGCGATCCCCAACCCGCATGCCCAGCGTGGGGATTATGGGCATTCCTCCCAATAATGGCACAACAAAGGAAACGGCCCCCAGTTCCCGGCCGCCTCGCTATTCCTGGTCATCGTGGCAGCGGCCATGGTAACGGCGGGGTAGGGGGTGCTAAGAATCACCGGGCTACCTCAGGCTGCCACAAACATCTGACCCTGGCAACGTTCGACGGACGCACTCTGAGGCTTGATCATCATCTAGCGCAGTTGGAAGTGGAGTTAGAGAACATTAAATGGCATGTTCTGGGGTTATGTGAAGTCCGTAGAGAGGGGGAGGACACCGTAACCCTAGACTCGGGCCATCTTCTCTACTTTCGCGAGGGTGATAAAACATCCCAGGGTGGCGTAGGTTTCCTCGTCAATAAGGCCCTCTCTAACAACGTTGAAGAAATCTCTAGTGTGTCGACCAGGGTAGCGAACCTGATCCTTCGGCTGTCCAAGCGTTACAGCATGAAGGTCATTCAGGTTTACGCACCGACCTCGGCACACTCGGATGATGAAGTTGAGGATATGTACGAAGACATATCCAAAGCCCTACATAACACCACGAAGGCTCACTTCAACGTTGTTATGGGGGACTTTAACTTTAATAGATATCGTAGTGTCGTATAAAGCGGTCGTGTACAACTGCTCTCTAATAAATATAATAGAAACCGTGGTAAAAAGTGAAGTTTCTAGCAAAAAAGACACAAAATCAAGTAGATAATTTAGTGTACAACAAAACTGTAAAAACAGAATAAAAAAAAAACCAAAACTGTGGCAGTAATCAACAAGAAACTGAACCAAAATATCGTTTGCATTCAAAATAGTGAGCGTTAGTGTGCGTGTGAGTTCAATAACCGACCTTGAGACATAAACGAAAGTTCTATCACATCAAACACATTCCCTACTATGATACGATCAAAGAATTTGCAATTGAATCTAAGTGTCGCCGTAACTTAGTGGCTACCAAAACGCATTGTGGTGCAGTATCCTCAGGTTCAATCCTGCCCATGTTGCAAATAGTTTTTTTTTTTTGTGAATTTTGAACCCAATGTAAACACACCAGTCACGTGACACAAATATTATACAAAGCAACGCCATCTAACAACGAACAACAGAACTTGAACAAACACCTTTATGAGCCACTTAGCTATCGCCACCTAGCGGCGGCAAAGAGAATCAACTGAAAAGCTCGATATTAACTAGAATACGAATCTAACAGAGACGTCCGCAAGATGGCGCTAAAATGCGACAAATGTAAAACAAGCATAAAGGATAAAGAATACCTTGTATGTTTGGAATGTAAAAAAAAATTCCACATAGATTGTGCATCGGTTTCCGAAAAATTGTTTAGATTAAAGACCAAAGAAAACAAGACTAATTGGAAATGTAGAGAATGTCTAACCAAGAAACCTTCGCCTAGCACTAATAATATAACTAAGAGAAAGCGAACAGAAAACTCTTATCCTAAACGAGTAGAGTCTCCATCCACATCTCCATCCACATCTATTGAACACGGAGACACCATCAGTAACAGCACAATAATGTCAACCAACGAAACACTTAACAGAAGTTGCCCAGAAAGTAATGAAAGAAACAGGGAAAGCGAGAAGGAAGAGTTAGACGAGCAAAGAAAGAGAATTTCACATCTCGAGATGACTCTGGAAAGTGCTAACACTGAAATTGAAAGTCTATTGGCTGAGATATACTCTTTGAAAGAGATCATAGCAAAAAGAGACGCCAAAATAAATCAGCTGTTACATATATGCCGATCAACACCTCAGTCCAATACCAGAAAAGACAGGCAGATAACGAAGACCCCGACCCCTACTCTACACGTGCCTTCAAATACTAGCACACCAATGGACCCTTTGACCGACAGCGGCAAAAATAATAGAAAATCCTATATTCGAGCCACAAAAAACATGGAAAACTCAATGTCAGACACCGAAAAAACACAGAGTACACATGACGCTTCGGAAACGCTGGTCAAAACACCGAGCTCGCCGACTTCTTGCCACAACAACAAGCACAGAGAGTCCACCCCCGTCTCCCCCACGACAACTGACAAAAATATGCCGACCGGTAAGATCGACTCTACTATGTCCCAGTACATTCCCATAGAAAAATGCAATTCAACAAAGTTTAAAGCACAGAGAAACAGAATGTGCATCATTAGCACAAATAGAGACAACCAAACTCTAAATATAGCACAGGCCGCTTTTGAAGAATCATACGAACTTTGCCACTACTTACTCCCCAACAGAGGTCTACCACAACTACTGGCTGGAATTGAAGCAAAAGTAGAAGAGTATTCCATGGAAGATTTTATGCTCATACTTATAGGAGAAGAAGATTTCAAACATACTAACAATTACTACAACTTAGTTCTTAGCGTAAGAGAGATCCTTTTAAAAATAAATTACACCAATGTAATACTATGCCTTCCAACTTATAGACAAGGTAGAGAGGGCATGGATTTATTTAACTCGCGAGTGGAGTCGTTCAACAACCTGTTATGCTTAGATGTTAACACTCACAAGCACGCCTTCTTGATTGACTCTAACCTAAATTTAAGTTATAACTACACCATGTTCCTACGCAGCAATGGTAAAATAAATAATAATGGGCTAAGGCAGATATTTCAGGACATAAAACAAGCAACACTATTTATTAGCAACTGGTACAAGGACAACAAATACTCAACCATTCTCCAAACAGGGCAAACAAACACAGAAACATTTTTTCGAAGCTAACAAACTACACGATAATTCTAAAAAGTATAAATTTAGCATACTCTATCAAAATATGAGAAGTCTAAAAAACAAACGTCACCTCGTAGAAGCTGCTACAGAAAAAAATCAAGATAATATCCAGGTAATTTGTTTAACAGAAACTTGGATCACGGTTAAAAAAAAGGATCTCATATGCGTTGAAGGATACGAACTAAAATCATGCTACTGTCGATCCACCCGGGAAGGTGGAGGTGTCTGTATATTGCTGAAAAACAATTCTGATTTTAAATCACGACCAGAACTTGAGTCAATGTCCATAGAATCTATTTTTGAGGTCTGTGCAGTAGAGTTACCTAAACGGAACATATTGATAATAGCTCTATATTGGCCCGATAAAAACAGACAACCAGAAATATTTCACGACTCCCTAAATAAACTCTTACAGCTTGTATCAATCAAAGACAAAAATAGAAATATCATTATAGGCGGAGATTTTAATATTAATATATTAGAGCAAAATAATTTAACTATAAATCTGTTGAATCTTATGAAGAGCTTCAACTTTACGCAATTAGTAAACGAAGCAACTAGAGTGACCTCGAACACTAGCACCTGCATCGACTTAATATTCAGCAACATTCACAACCATAGGGACAAACCTATTATAAAAGTAAAGGATTATGGCTTTTCCGACCACAAGGGAGTATTAGTCAACATACCAAACCATGAGAACCCTGAACAAACATGGTACGCCTTTGAGAGGATTTATTCAGAGCGAAATACTCAGAAATTTCAATTAGAAATAAGTAAAATTGATTGGAATAACATAATAAACGAGAAACAAGGGGTAAATAGATCTTATAACCTATTCCATAAAAAAATTACAGACACTTTAGAACAAGTGTTTCCAAAAATAAAAATAAAAATTAAAAATAAATCCAAAAATACATGGATAACTAAGGGCCTAAGAATATCGTGTAGAAATAAAAGATTACTCAAGCAACTTATATCACAAACAGATAATAAAACACTTCACGGTTACTACAAAAACTACGAAAAAATACTGAAAAAAGGAGTAGCTAAGGCAAAGAAAATTTACTACAAAAAGAAGGTTATGAATTCCGGCAATATGTTAAGGACTATTTGGCAAATAATAAGAGAACGAACTAACAAGAACAAACAAAAAAATGAAAATAACATCAAACTAAAAATAAACAACACTTATACGGAAGACCCTGCTACAATTGCAGACCACTTTAACGACTTCTTTACGTCAGTCGGTGCACCCACACACGGTGGACAGCAGCCGCTTGGGCGACAAGTGCTAGCCCCTAGGGAAAACTCGGTTTTCATAAATCCTACAAACCCCACTGAGATTGTTGCGCTAATACGAAAGCTAAAGAATAAACGAAGTTGCGGATTCGATGAAATTCCACCGACATTGATAAAAAGATGTGCAAATCAGCTGGCACAACCCCTATCGGACTTGATAAACCAGTCATTCTCAGAAGGTGTCGTCCCAGACTTGTTAAAAATAGCAATAGTTAAGCCATTACATAAAAAAGATGAAAAAAGTGACTGTAACAACTATCGACCCATAGCACTGCTTCCCACTTTTTCAAAATTATTTGAAGCTGCCATGTCCAACCGTATCTATTCCTTTTGCGAA
Source organism: Yponomeuta plumbellus (assembly GCA_947310845.1). Taxonomy (NCBI): domain Eukaryota; kingdom Metazoa; phylum Arthropoda; class Insecta; order Lepidoptera; family Yponomeutidae; genus Yponomeuta; species Yponomeuta plumbellus. The sequence continues at coordinate 5,714,484 of OX371203.1, forward strand.
AAGTTTAAAATACTCAGTGAATGCCAAAACGGATTCCGAAAAAAGCGATCCCCAACACTAGCTGTAATTAATTTTGTTAATGACATATTAAAAATAATAAATGAAAAAAAGTACGCCATAGGCGTCCTATTGGACATGAGTAAAGCCTATGATAGAGTTCTCTACGAAATATTACTGAAAAAACTCAAGGGTATAGGAGTGCGGGGTATGGCACACAGCTGGTTTGAATCATACTTAAGCGATAGAGTACAATACGTAGATGTGGAACACCGTGACTTTTCAACCGGACAGATCACCAAAAAACGATCTAAAAAAAACCATCTATGCAACTCAATACCTCAAGGAAGTGTAATCGGAAGTTTGCTCTTTTTAATCTATATAAATGACCTGCCAAATATAGTGGACATACCTTGTACCCTTTTCGCGGATGATATATCACTTGTGCTTTCCTGCGAAAATACAGCAGAACTAGACGCTTCATTGAATTTTAATTTAACTAGCTTAACAAAATGGCTTGATGACCATAACCTTGAGATTAATTTCAAGAAAACAAAACTCATGCAGTTTGGACCTTGGCAGAAACGCCCCTTAAGCATAAGCTACCAATACAATAAAACAACAATAGAAACGGTAAGCTCACATTGTCTTCTAGGCATAACAATAGACAGCAATTTAAACTGGAAGATGCACATAAGAAAGGTATCAGGTAAATTATCTAGCTTCGTTTACGCTCTGTCTGAATTAAAAAAAACAACAGATTTACAAACTGCTACATGTGCATACTATGCCTACGCTCAAGCCTGGCTTCGATACGGGATAATACTCTGGGGAAACAGTACGGACACAAAACAACTATTTACTCTTCAAAAAAAGTGTATTAGAGTCCTGGCCAACATTGACTCAAGGACAAGTTGCCGAAACCACTTTATTGAATATGAAATTCTTACAGTTACATCTATTTATATCGCAGAGTTATGCATTTTTGTAAAAAATAATATGACCCAATTTCCTCAACATACCCGTCATGAAAACCTGAGACCCCAAAAACGTTTAGCCACATTCACGTCAAAATTAGAATTAGTTAATAAAGGACCACACGCAATGGCAGCCAAAATATATAATCTACTACCAGTCTCGATCAAAAACTTAGATAACATAAAACCCTTCAAAACTGCTTTAAATAAATACCTCGCAAATAAATGTTACTATTCACTACAAGAATTTTACGATGATAGATAGGCAGTACTAGAGCTCCAAGAAGGTGTTATGCAAGTGTGTATAAAAAAAATGTATGTGTGTAATGAATAATGTAATTTACCAGGAATAATGAGGATTAATGAGGTATATATAAGAATGTATTGTAATGAATAATGTAATTTACCAGAACTAATGAGGAATTTAACGATTATTTTTAATTTTATGAATTTAATGATTTTATTTTATTTTAGATTAATATTGATAACAACAGTTCTCAGCACCTATTTAAGTGAAAGCTAATATATTTATGTTAATTTACGTTTAATATTTTAGAATTTTAATGTCAACAAGTGAGTTGAACGTTGTATACATAGTATAATAGTATTGTAGTGCCCTTACAGGGTGTCATGTACCTTATCAAATTATATTTACCAGCTGTAATATTCACATGACATAACAATAAATGATTGATTGATTGATTGATTGATTGATTGATAACGGCAAGGTGGGAACCCAGAGTGGCAACGAGTCCCGGATAGGCCCGCATGGTTATGGAGTCAGGAATCACAGGGGGCAAATGCTTGTCAACTTCCTTGAGAAAGAGGAACTATTCTTGATGAACTCTTTCTTCAAGAAACAGCCTCAAAGGAAGTGGACATGGCAAAGCCCCGACACTGTGACCAAAAATGAGATCGACTTCATCATGACGGATAGCAAGCATATATTCAGAGATGTCTCAGTGATCATCAGGTTCAATACCGGATCTGATCACCGACTTCTCCGAGGCTCTCTGAATATCAACTTGAAGCTTGAGAGAAACCGTCTAATGAAGTCCACGCTCCGACCAAACCCAATCCAAATCATGGCGGGCACCGAGAAGTTCCAGCAGCTTCTCGGGGATAGATTTGTTGCCTTGGAGCCCACCGACGACGCTGACGAGACCCTACACAATCTGGTCGTAACTCTTAGGGACGAGGGCATCAAGTTCTGCAAAACGCAGCGGACAGGCCAGAAATCCAAACTCTCGGCTGAGACTCTTCGGTTGCTGACAAAAAGACGGGAAACCACCCAAGCGACTTCGTCAGAGAGCTCAAACCTGAACAAGCAAATTGCGAAGATGGTACGGCGCGACCTTCGGAGCTCCAACACACGCCTCATTGAAGAGGCAATAGAGCAAAACCGAGGGTCCAAAGTATTCACTCAGCAGCTTGGCAGGAGCCACCTGACGAAGCTTACAACGCACGACGGGAGGACCGTATTGTCGAAGCCGGAGATCGTGCTAGCTCTGAGGCAGCTTAAAAATGGAAAAGCCCCCAGTGAGGACGGAATAACATCAGAGTTCTTGAAAGCTGGAGGAGCCCCTGTTCTACAGGAATTACAAAAGCTCTTCAACGCCGTCCTTCACAGTGGGAGAACTCCAAAGGCATGGAGCGGGAGTTTGGTGGTGCTCTTTTTTAAGACTGTTCTTAAAAATTACAGACCCATCTCGCTCCTGAGCCATGTCTATAAGCTGTTTTCACGAGTGATCACGAATCGTCTTGCCAGAAGACTCGACGAGTTCCAGTCGCCGGAACAGGCCGGGTTTCGCGGAGGATATGACACCATAGACCACATTCACGCAGTGAGGCAGATTATACAGAAGACCGAGGAGTATAATCAGCCCCTGTGTCTTGCTTTTGTGGACTATGAGAAGGCCTTTGACTCTGTCGAAACCTGGGCTGTTCTGGAATCCTTACAGCGATGCCAAGTAGACTATCGTTATATCGAGGTGTTGAGATGTCTGTACGAAGCCGCCACCATGAGTGTCCAAGTACAGGGCCAGCAGTCTAAACCTATCCAACTGTGCAGAGGAGTAAGACAGGGGGATGTTATATGCCCGAAACTGTTTACAAGCGCGTTGGAAGACATGTTTAAGACGCTGGACTGGAAAGAAATGGCATTAACATAAACGGCGACTACATCTCACACCTGCGATTCGCAGATGACATAGTCTTAATGGCGGAGTCGCTAGAGGAGCTGAACCACATGCTGGCCAGCCTAGCATCAGCCTCGCCACGCATCGGTCTTGGTATGAATTTGGATAAAACCAAAGTCATGATCAATGGTCACTTTGATCCAATACCGGTGGTCGTACATGGTCACCTTCTCGAAATCGTTTCCGAATACACTTACCTCGGGCAGATTCTGCAGTTAGGTAAAAACAATTTCGAGAAGGAGGCCAAGAGGAGGATCCAGCTGGGCTGGGCAGCGTTTGGGAAACTACGCCGGGTCTTCTCGTCATCCATACCGCAATGCTTGAAAACGAAAGTTTTCAATCAGTGTGTCCTACCTGTTATGACCTACGGAGCCGAGACATGGACACTCACGAAAGGGTTGGTCCACCAGTTTAAAGTCGCTCAGCGAGCTATGGAGAGAGCTATGCTCGGAGTTTCTCTGAAGGATAGGATTCGTAACGAATACATCCGACAGAGAACCAAAGTTATCGACATAGCTCAGAGAATTAGCAAGCTGAAGTGGCAGTGGGCTGGCCATATTTCGCGAAGAACCGACAACCGCTGGGGTAAACGTGTTCTTGAGTGGAGACCGCGACTCGGCAAACGTAGTGTAGGACGCCCTCTAACCAGGTGGGATGACGATCTGCGAAGGACTGCAGGCAGATGCTGGATGCGGCAAGCTGAAGACAGGGCGCTATGGCGCTCATTAGGGGAGGGCTATGTCCAGCAGTGGACTAATATAGCCTGATGATGATCCTTTTAAATACAAATTTTAAATAATACATAATAAATATTTGCTTGTTGCCACATTAAATGCGAATAAAAATAGATAAATTCATTTAAAAAAATCAATAAAATTTAAAACATAACAATAAATTAACAACTAAAATACCATTAAAATATTTCCAATGAAAATATGAAATTGTAAAATATATTCAGTAAATGTACAAGTTGATCACTTCTCTGCTGTACTTAAACGATGAGGTGTTGCGATTTTTACCTGCGATGTTCACCAGGCGTAAAACTTGTCTGAAAAAACCGGTAAAACTTGTCTGAAAAAACCGGTCAAATGCTAGTCTGGCCACGTGCAGTGTAGGGTTCCGTAGAAAAAGGGGGTTTTATCTGCTATACAGAACTAACAACTTCATAATACATATAATAATGCTTATATTATAAGTAATTTTCAATGGATTTTGTAGTTTTCCTATTGTTCTTCTTACTCGTTAACTTGCAAAGCCTATATACTTAACCGTGATAATTTTCGTTTGAAGTTCATTATACGAGCTACCTACTACTCTGAATTTTGCCACGTCGGGGGGCTAAAAATTTTTTTTAAATATTTAGTTTTTCGTATGTCTATGCTATGACATTATTGACTTATTAAAATGATAATTATTATACAATTTTATCGATCTATAATAATAAGACATAGAAATGTATCTGTAAATGTAGAAATCTTTTTTTTTTAATGAGTCTCTCAAGTTGAATATTTTAATTAATTCTATTATTATTTTTTCCATTTTTGCATGTCTAAATGTTAAGCTTAATATTTGTACTCCCAATGGGTATAACATAGAGAAAATAATAATAATAATGGGTATAGCCTTATAACACCTACATAAATGTCACTTAAGTTAAGGAAAATAAATTATTTGATTGATTGATTGATGCTAAATTTCGGCTTTCTAGTATACTGGTCGTCTATGAGCTAGGCCGCGGACAGACGGACGGATATACGGATACGGCGAAATTACAAGGGTTGCTTGTCGACTACGGAACGCTAAAAAGCGACAAGACTACTACTATACTGCCACGTTAGGAAATAGCCAGGACAAATAATATAGGTAGGCCAACTAAAATAAATGGTTCTGCTTACAACTTGACGAATACAGGAGTGGAAAGATACTGTGATTATACTCCATATATTTAGGTACTTAACTAAAGGTAAACAATCTGGATAAGTATTTTTTATTGAAATATACGCTTTTTAAATAATTTTTTTTACAAATTAAATTTGTTTTTATGAAATTACATTTAGTTTCACGTTGAATTGGTAATGTGTAAATATTTTGGTTTAATTAGTGTACATTTCAATAAAAAGGCGTATTAAGGCGTATAGTTACGTAGAAACTTCAAAGCTGAATCGATGGAAGGCTCCTGAAATGAACCCGAAGCTCTAATTATAGCGGGCTGTTGTGAACCGACGACTTTATAGAGAACATTCACGTGGCGTTTCCTCATCGGGACTGGCAAACGTTGATTACCAAAACTGGCTGAATTCTGTTCTCGCTGGAGGCTTCCGTACTTGATTTGTGCGAATTACCTCAGCCTCAGCGGATCGCTCGTAGCCTGGGCTGCCTGAGTGATCTTAAACGATCACTAAGGTTAAGCAACGTACGGCGCGTTTAGTCCATGGATGGGTCACCGCAAGGCACGTTAAGCAGTTGGTGCCGGCTGCCGTCGATAGAAGTCGGAGGCCTTAGGGCGGCTTGAAAACCTCTGACAGTGAGACCAGCCACTAGTCTTACAAGCCTCCACCAACCTGGACTTGGCCCCCGTGGTGGAGTATGGCCTATACCTTCCTCAGGGAAGAGACCCGTGCCTCTCGGTGGGGACGTAATGGGTTGCTGATGACCTCAGCCTGGGGGCTTTTTCCGTGTTTTTGACGTCATTGCCTGATTACCATAGCACAGGATATCCTAGTTTGGGACCAGAGGCGCTATGGAACACCTCCACTGTAAAGACTTGTCCAATATTTTTTTCGCAAAATGGCTCTTTTTCGGTCGATTTACAGAACAGACCAGCAACAAGCGGTGGTAGCCTAGTGGGTAGAAAAACCCAGGTTCGATTCCTGATTTTTCGAATGCCGAATTTTTATATACATTTGTTAAGTTATAGCAGCAAAACCACTCGCTAACGGCGAAGGAAAACAGTGTGAAGAAACTTAAGTGTCTCAGCTATTCAAATACCTCGGCGCTTGAAATCGCCAATCCACGTTGGGCGCGCGCGATAATTAAGCCATCTGTCACTCTCTCTTTTTTTCATTTGTTTACAAAACCCACATCACTAGTTAAATAATATTAACATATTCTTTCTGTCTCCCTCTCCAACCTCTCTCTCTCTCTCTCTCTCTAAGACTCTCTCACTCTAAGAGAGGGCCTGCAAAAGATCACATCAGTTCAATATCTCACCGTCTCTGGTATGCCGGGGCTTATTGCTGCACCAGAGCCGATTGCAATCAAACTACAGTTCGTAATTCATTACGACAATTGGAGTCTGCTTGTAAAGTTATGGGTTAATCGATTTTCGTTCATGCAACAGGCTGTTGGGTAATTCTATGGTATTTCTCTATATTTATATCTATTTGTGTTCATCTGCGTAGGAGTTTGGGGAGCAGGCCGAGTCGGAAAAGCCGACCAGCGACGAATACGCCGTCGCCAAGTGGCTCAAGGCCACCATCCCCACGAAGAAGACCAAGTTCCTGAACCATCATGTCGAGTATTTCACTGGTGAGCCGCTATATTAATTAATTTGGTGTCATCTGTCATCACGACTATACATTATTACCTAGTGTACGTAGGCAAGCACTATTAATTATTCTGTCAGCATGCTGTGACAATAAACATTCATTCATTCATTCACAATGTAAAGGAATGCCATCGAAACCAGATAAGGAAGGTAAAAAAAAGTTTCAGTGGTAGAAAACATTTTTACATGAAAAAAATATTTGGTACAACGTTTTTACTTCCTATTCTAAATGTCGTTGTTTGTATAAGATGAGGATAATTCGTTGATGTCATCACGACCGTACTTCGTTCGTGTCTACGTAGGCAATCACTATGTAGACACGTCTAGTATAATAAAAGGTCAATGACATGACGAGAGGCCGATGTTAAAGACTACAAAAATCGTCAGTATCATTGATTGGTAATGTCGCTTTATCGGACCACAGGCTCGCTGTCATATATAAACTTTATAACCGACTTTATGAGGCATGACTAGTGCCATATTTGGCTGCCAATAGAATAAGGGTGGCGCAAGGATGGGCAGGAGGAAGTAAAGAGGAGGCCGGGAGAAGAAAGATGTCATGGTTATAATAATAATATAACATAAACATCCACATACATTCACATACATTGCCTCCGGCCCCACACTAGGAGAACCTGTGTCCTGGGTACTAGAAATAGCGACATCCCAAACATGCAAACATCTAAGACCTAGGGGTTTTTTGTCCCCAGCCGGGGTTCGAACCCGGGGCCTCTCTGACCTCTCGGCAGATGCGCCACACAGGTCGTCTCGGTTGTGCAACATCAAACAATGTACCGGTGTTAAAACCGCGGAGGAGCTGTTCAAAATTGCACTGAATACAGATTGTTGTAAAGAGCTGACCGCCAACCTCCAGTGATGGAGAGGCACTTTAAGAAGAAGAAGGAATAAGGGTGTAATCCGCCAAAGGATGGCGCAACAAATTGTCGCTTTATCGGATCACAGGCACGCTGCCGAATATAGCCTTTTTAACCGACTTTATCCGGTATGATATCACTGCCATATTTGGCAGCCAATGGAATAAGGGTTAATCCGCCAACGGATAGCGCACCAAATCCGGTTGGAATCCTGTTACGTTTGCTCTAGCAATTACTATGAATTTAGACAACGACAGGATTTGATGCGAGTAATAATACTGCCCTCGTAAGGAAAAACGCAGTAGTCGTAAAAACGCAGTTTTGAGTAAATAGCTATTTATTTCTTAGGATTAGAAGGATTTCATACATTACTGCATATTTTCTTACTGAAATTTCAGGTTTCTAGTAAACCTACAGCCACCATTATTTTTTCACCTATAGATATACCACCAGGGAGCCCAATTTTGCATCCAAAGTAAAAACGCAGTAATGGCTATTACTGCGTTCTTCCTTACGAGGGCAGTATAGCGCTCGGTTGATTCTCAGAAAATTAATGAAAATGCATAATTTGTTTGGCGCATTTTTTTTTCATATTAACTCAATTAAAAGTTACGTATATGCAAGTTTATTGGCCCCTGAAGATTGTATTGTAACATATTTGTAGGTTTTGGTGACAATATTATGTTTCATTTTATTGAGTTAATGTGAAAAAAAAAATGCGGCAAAGAAATTATGCAGTTCTGAGAATCACCCGCTCGGACTTCGCTTTCCGAACACGGGTTAGCTTCAGATATTTCGTTAATTCGAGTGTGAAATGGACGTCTGCATCTTGCACAAGAATGCAACGGGGACGTCCCGATATAAATCCACTTGGGCAGTGACTGAATGAAAATAGATCCTCGTTTTGTCGTTTTCGAGCGTGATATTTTAGAGAACTGTAGGCGCGGACGAAGACTGACGAAGCAAATATATCGTACGAATGTGAGTAAAATGATCAGTAAAGGACGCCCCAGGCGGACATACTTCGACCAACTAGAGGATGTTTTAGCAAGGGGAAGATAAAAAGTACCCGAAACCGGCGTAGATTTAGGAGACAATTCGTCAAGTCAATATTTGCAATTCGTCAAGCGTCCAAAAATGTTTTATTTTTGGTGCGATTCTTCAAGTCTCAAAAGAAGTCCAATTCATCAAGTCAACTTCAAGTATTGATTCGTCAAGACCCTTTTTAGTCTTAGAAATTCGTAATGTCTTCCAACAGTCGAGATTCGTCACGCCATTATGAAAACATCTCAATTTTTTATTTATCAAAAACTAAGTAGGGGATGGGGATGAAAAACAAGCGGTTTCTAATACAAAAAACAACGTTTTACTTTATAACAAATCAACAATTTATTGGACAAACCAAACTAAACTAAAAAAATGGCGGCTGGTAAATAACTAACTAAACAGCCGGTGTGTACATACCTTACCAATGGCATGACCTACCCCGTATTATGATCTCAAAACCATTTTAACTTTTTATCACAAAAATGAAAATGATACAAAACGCAATCGCTTGTCCTCGTCCCAGAGTAGGATACCTATTACCCCCAGTGACAATAGAACTCACGACCACCGCCAGCACACTTCTCATCGGTAATTTATTAAACAATCTGACGTGAAGTAAAACGAAACACACATCCCGTTGTATACTCCATCCCACGAGTCGAACCCCTAGGGAACCGAATACTCTCATCTCATTGGTCAATACGCGCAGCTAGAGATAAGGGAAGACGGTCCACTTCATAGGGTAGGTGGCCTCATAGGGCAGTAACTATTTCAGGTCACGCGCATTAACGAACGGGCGCGGTTTACTAATGTATTGCCAAAAATCGTTTCCCAAAGTAAGTGACGTTTGGGACCTAATAAACTCGGCAAAACGTAGGTCCAGTTCTAGAGACTGGTGCCTCTGCCTACCCCTTCGGGGATAACGGGCGTGAGTTTTTTAAGTATTACTTCCCAAACTATTTTCCGCAAATTATCACTTGGCAAAAAAACATTTCTCAAAACAACTTAAAGCAAATAAACAGTTAGCAAAAGTTATTATGGCAAGTTATTGTTTACCAAATAAATAAGATAAGATAAGATAAGAATATTCTTTATTGTACACGAGGAGAAACACAAACATAAAATATTTACAAGATATTTTGATATTTTATATTTTATGTTTGATATTTACATGATATTTTTTATTTGATATTTTTTTTAATACTTGGTCAAAATTCATTTTACCAAAGAGGCAACAAGAGGCAAGGTAAGAACGCATCAAAGTCGAGTCTGTTTTCGATCTTACATAGAGAACCTAACGCTCCGACGCGCTCCGCTTCGCTACGCGCGTCGTCGCACCTATATTTCTGTTGTCACGTATTCTTTACATCGCTGACCCCCCGTTCCATTATTTGAAAATAACACTTGCCAAAATAAAACGTTAGCATAATAAACGTTTGTCTTAATAAAACTTGACGCAGTAAAATTATGCGAAATGATAATTTGACCAAATGAATAAAATGTGAAATGAAAACTTGCTAAAGTTTCATTTGGGAAATGAAACTGATACCATAAGTTTATTGGGAAGTAAAATTTGGCGAAAAATACTTTGGCTAAACGGCGGTATCCCAACGGGCGCATATGGACGATTATAGACTAAAGGAACCTTCAAGAAAATAACCTTTTAAATATTCAAAAAAACGAACCTCAATAATATAATAACTTTAACCTTTTAAATATTCAAAAAAACGAACCTCAATAATATAATAACTTTAATTAGATTAATTTATTTGGAGGTCATTATCGTTCTAAATTGGTTCTTTCAATACCTGCACTTCGAAACCGTTTTTTTAGTTACATCTGTTTAAGTTAAGTAAAATTTCACTGCTGTTATTTGTCTCAGCACACACTCTCTGTTCATTCACTATAGTTATTTGTATAGCGGCAAGGCAAAATGTAAACTGTTAAACTTTACAGGCCCTAAATGAAAATCAGCGACGGTCAACTTGTTGACTCACAACTGAGTTAGGCCCTATTCAGTTACCTACCATTAAGTATTTGTATTGTTACTCTATAAGTGTAACAAATGTAACATCCTAATTCTAGTAACTGAATAAATCTTTAATTTATTTTCTTCGGGGGCTGGTTTTGTGGAATGGAGTATAGTAAATCAACGTAGTGTTGCTACCATGGCTGACCTAGTATTGTAATGGGTTATCAACACAGAAAGTCAGCGACGCTTCGCGGCACTAAACAATTTGAAAACATACATGCTCTGAAACAAAAAGTTTGCAAAAGCGATAATAATTGCAATTCGCTATGCCACGCTCTCTGTAACATGAACTACAGTAAAGTAAGAATTGACATCGCGAAATCACATTATAACTTAGTGTAAATAAATACGTATCAAGGCACAAACAGATAAATATATGATGGACAGCGTATGTCCGTCCGTCACACATATAATTTGTATATGTATTGCTCTGCAAATCAAATAGTGAAATGAGTTTTTCGACTTATTCACTGGATAGAGCTTGCCCATAAATAATATATTCTAGCCAAATAGCGTTGGTGCAAGCCAGCATAAGAAGATAGCGATAAAGCAATAAAAAATAGCATAACTAAAACAAAGTAAGCTAAATTGTACAGTAAGCAGAGAATTTGTCAAATCAAATCAATCAATCAATCAAATAATTTATTTTGTTTAACATAGGTGACATTGTAGGTGTTATATTATAGGCTATACAGGTTTCTCTATGTTATACCCATTGGGTGTACAAATATTAAGCTTACCATTTACACATGCAAAAATGGAAAAAATAATAATGGTATTAATTAAAATATTCAACTTAAGAGAGGCTCATTAAAATATATATATATATATAGATACCAGGGTGGTCCAAATATCATGGATCAAATGAAATGGGGAGTTAGCCAAGGTCATCTTCTACCAATAAAGTCCTATACAGGGTGGTAAAATTCTCAACGGTTTTGAACTTATGATTGATTTTCGGTTTTTTGCAAGAAAAGAGTTCCTACTACTTATTAAGAGCAATAAAAAAAAAGTACTTACTTTTGGTGGTTGTTTTTTTTTGAGAGTGACGGTCCATGATGAGAATGTAACAAAAAAAAATTCATCGTCCCTGTCTTTATGGATCATGAGAAATTAATTAATTTTTTACGGATCTCGTATCATAATTGTTAGATCCAACATTTTCGTCATTGCTTTAAAAAAAAAAGTGTACTGCGGAAACCTGCCCCAGTAGTAGAAAAACTGGACCATTTCATGATGATTGTAAAAAGATACAACTCAAAGCCCTATCTCTCCTGAGTCTTTTATTATTGACCTTTATTCTCAGCAAAGTTGCATTTTTTTAAATCAACTTTTGGTCCTAACTAATTTGAGGTACTGTTCTAGGACATAAAAATAAGTCGCAAAAGGATAAAAAAAATTACACCAGATAATTAGAATAGACAGTTTAATCAAAAATAAAAAATAAAACTTATTCATAGAAGATGTTCAAAATTTCTACCTCTCACTCGGAGGCAGAGTCGACATCTTCTAATAAAATTTCTTTTTAACAATCTAAAGGCCCGGTGATTATTTTTCACCTGTTGGGTGGCCGCTGATATTCGTCGTCGAAGCTCCTGCTCCGTGTTGCACTCCTTTTCGTTTACCACTTCCTTGAAGTAACCCCAAAGAAAAAAATCTATGAGGATTAAATCGGGTGAGCGCGGTGGCCATTGAATAGTTCCACCGCGACCGATCCAGCGATTTGGAAATACTTCATTTAGGTGACTCCTCACGTCACCAGCGAAGTGCGGAGGTGCGCCGTCATGTTGCAGCCACATAGCGCTTCTTGTTTCAAGAGAAACGTCTTCTAATAATGGGTCGAGTTCCTCTTGTAAGAATGACAAATAAATTTGACCATTCACTCTTGCAGGCAGCTCGTGTGGTCCTATTAACTGTCCTTCGACGATCCCGGCCCACATGTTGACTCCGAATTTGTGTTGGAAGTGGTCTCGTCGAATAATGTGAGGATTCACATACTCGTAGTGGTGCAGGTTGTGAATATTAAAAACACCAGTGCGTTGAAACATACTTTCGTCCGACCACATAATTTTATTTAGAAATTCGGGATCTTCTCTGTTGCGCCGGAGCATCTCTGTGCAAAAAAGTTGTCTTTTTTCGTAATCACCCGGCAGCAGTGCTTGCACGCGCTGGACATGATACGGATGCATCATGTTCCGTTTTAAAACGCGTTGCACAGTCGTTTTCAGGACACCTGATGTTCTTGAAATTCGCCGTTGACTCGTCGACGGGTCATTCGATATTTCTTGAAGAATTTGATCTTCCATTTCCAAATCATGTACCATAGGGCGCCCGGTTCTCGTCGCACTTCTTCCAGGAATATGGCCCACCACGTAAGCGTTGTGTACACGCTGGAATACTCTGTAGTCGGGATAGCGATCACGATTCATAAAACGTGGCCGATATTCTCTTGTTGCTTCACGAGCGTTTCCGTCACAAAAACCGTACACAAAATGCATGTTAGCATAGTCACGGGCTGAGTAAGCCATTTTTAATAGTCCAAATTCACTAATACACAACTGAGTCCAGTAAGAAATGCCAAGTTCGTAGGTGAAAATCCAAAACAGAGTCCAGTAAGAAATGCCAAGTTTGTAGGTGAAAATCCAAAACAGAGTCCAGGGAGAATGCAAAGTTCGAAGCGATAAAAAAAGAGCAGTGCAAAAAGTGACAACCGAATAACCGTGTTAAGTAGCGAACAGCAAGCAGAACACTAAGTAAAAGTTGCTGGAGGCGTGTAAAGGGTCACTAGCAGGTAGCTAGCGCAGGTAGTAAACCTCTCTTTGTTCCTGGGACCCCATGTCCAACCGGTAAATTCTCAGAATACAAACAAAGCTTTTGTTTAGTGTTATTTTATTAAGGGTGTAACAAGGGTAAATGTTGCAAAATTGGCTAGCTTTAACTGAAATGTTAGGCAAAACTACGCACTAAAAAATTCTGAATAAAATCTTTGGTAATAAAGGATATATCAATGACTAATTCGTACGGGAAAAAAATTGCATTTAACCTGTCTAGATGGCAAAAAAAATTTTTTTCCAAAAGCTTTATTTTCCACAGAATCTAATTTCGCTGGAAAACGATAGTAGCTTTTCATTTAAATCTTTCATGCAAATATCGGCCACATCAATATCTGCAATCCTATCTGATCATATATTTTTTAATGTTAATATTAAGCGTGATTAGTACAAAATTGTACGATTTCTTAATTAGCGCAGGGAACAATCGCCATCGAAAATCCGCCACATCTCTTATCTGTGTAATCTTTGGATTATGGATTAGCCTCTAAAGTATTCGCCGAAGAAGTACAACAAACATTCAAGAGATTGCGCTAGTTTATTATTTTATAACTCAGAGGTCAAATGCTCAAAGTCATTCGCCCTTGTTACAGCCTTAACTGGTGGTACCACAAGAAAAGTGACACCGACGGGACAAGAGCTACGAAAAAAGATCGTAACGACCTGTCCGTTGTTAGAACTTAATTTTTAAATCCATTTTTGACTTATTTTTATGTCCTAGAACAGTGCTTTGTGACTCAAATTAGTTAGAACTAAAAGTTGATTTAAAAAAATGCAACTTTGCTGAGAATAAAGGTCAATAATAAAAGACTCCGGAGAGATAGGGCTTTGAGTTGTATCTTTTTACAATCCTCATGAAATGGTCCAGTTTTTCTACTACTGGGGCAGGTTTCCGCAGTACACTTTTTTTTTTAAATCAATGACGAAAATGTTGGATCAAACAATTATGATACGAGATCCATAAAAAATTAATTAATTTTTCATGATGATCCATAAAGACAGGGACGATGACTTTTTTTTTGTTACATTCTCATCATGGACCGTCACTCTCAAAAAAAAAACAACCACCAAAAGTAAGTACTTTTTTTTTTATTGCTCTTAATAAGTAGTAGGAACTCTTTTCTTGAAAAAAACCGAAAATCAATCATAAGTTCAAAACCGTTGAGAATTTTACCACCCTGTATAGGACTTTATTGGTAGAAGATGACCTTGGCTAACTCCCCATTTCATTTGATCCATGATATTTGGACCACCCTGTATACAGGGTGGCCGGGGGATTGACGTCAAAAAAAAAAAATTAGGTCCCTCTTGTCATGGGGTATCCAAATCACCCCCATGTATGTTCTTCAAAATGACGGCGCTCCATGTCACTACGCAACGCAAGTCCGAAATTATTTAAATGAGGCGTACCCCAATAGATGGATCGGACGCGGCGGACCAATATCGTGGCCTCCACGCTCACCTGACCTCAACCCCATGGATTTTTTTATTTGGGGCTATTTTAAGGAAATAGCATACGCCAAAGAAAGTGGGAGTGAACAAGAGCTGAGGCAGAAATTAACAGAAGCCGAACGTGTTGTAAAGGAAAACAGAGCAGCTTTTAGACGATTAAAAGATAATTTCCTACGTAGGTGTAGAATGTGTATTGCTGCTGGAGGTGGCAACTTTGAAAACCTATTATAATAAACATTTTTTTTACATTTTAATCTGTGTTTTATTGACAAAACCACTTTTATTCATCATGATGATGACGACTCGTTCATTAATAAACTAAGAAAAGACGAAATGGCAGAAAAAAAAATTGTTAATTTTAATAATTCTTCACCTCGCTGTCTTCGAAGGCCGAATGTACACAAAGTAGCTCGTTAAGCAGTACTTTTTTTTAATGATTATGAAATCTGAGAGTCTTGCGCATTTCTGAGGCTAACTAAGAAACCATTAAAACATCTGTTTGGATTTTTAATTTATTTTTGAAAATTCAAGTCTTAATTTACCGAACGTAAATTTTTGACTTTAGACCAACACTTTAATAACTTTTATTAAAGTTACAAAGCTGATTATTTTATGCATAGAAGAAAAACTTGTGAAGATTCAGTTACAAAAAAAAAGTAATTGAAAAAAGTTTCTAGTTTTTTTTTTAGAAGTTTTCAAAATTGATAAGGCGATAATTCATGAAAATTCAGAAAAAAAATCATAACTCCGAAACTATGAAAAATCTTCACAAGTTGTTCTTCTATGCATAAAATAATCAGCTTCGTAACTTTAATAAAAGTTATTAAAGTGTTGGTCTAAAGTCAAAAATTTACGTTCGGTAAATTAAGACTTGAATTTTCAAAAATAAATTAAAAATCCAAACAGATGTTTTAATGGTTTCTTAGTTAGCCTCAGAAATGCGCAAGACTCTCAGATTTCATAATCATTAAAAAAAAGTACTGCTTAACGAGCTACTTTGTGTACATTCGGCCTTCGAAGACAGCGAGGTGAAGAATTATTAAAATTAACAATTTTTTTTTCTGCCATTTCGTCTTTTCTTAGTTTATTAATGAACGAGTCGTCATCATCATGATGAATAAAAGTGGTTTTGTCAATAAAACACAGATTAAAATGTAAAAAAAATGTTTATTATAATAGGTTTTCAAAGTTGCCACCTCCAGCAGCAATACACATTCTACACCTACGTAGGAAATTATCTTTTAATCG
Source organism: Yponomeuta plumbellus (assembly GCA_947310845.1). Classification (NCBI taxonomy): domain Eukaryota; kingdom Metazoa; phylum Arthropoda; class Insecta; order Lepidoptera; family Yponomeutidae; genus Yponomeuta; species Yponomeuta plumbellus. The sequence continues at coordinate 5,730,688 of OX371203.1, forward strand.
TCTAAAAGCTGCTCTGTTTTCCTTTACAACACGTTCGGCTTCTGTTAATTTCTGCCTCAGCTCTTGTTCACTCCCACTTTCTTTGGCGTATGCTATTTCCTTAAAATAGCCCCAAATAAAAAAATCCATGGGGTTGAGGTCAGGTGAGCGTGGAGGCCACGATATTGGTCCGCCGCGTCCGATCCATCTATTGGGGTACGCCTCATTTAAATAATTTCGGACTTGCGTTGCGTAGTGACATGGAGCGCCGTCATTTTGAAGAACCATGGTTCGTCTTAGTTCAATATTCACGTCTTCTAGCAACAATGGAAGTTCATGTTCCAGAAAGTGTCGGTATCTTTCTCCATTTAATCTGGACGGCAATTCAAATGGACCAATCAGTTCGCCATTGAGAATACCAGACCACAAGTTAACGCTGAAACGATGTTGAAACGTCGACGCTCTCATTTCGTGTGGATTTTCAACCGCCCACGTGTGGTAATTATGAATATTGAAAATTCCAGTGCGCTCAAAACGTGACTCATCTGACCATAAAACTTTATTGAAAAATCCAGGATCTTGTTGTTCTTTTTGTAGCATTGTTTGGCAGAAATCAATGCGCAATTGGTAGTCTGTAGGCAGTAAAGCTTGGACTCGTCGGATATGGAACGCATGATATCCTTCATCGTGAAGTATGTCTTGGATAGAAGTTCTTGGGATGTTCAGAGTACGAGCCATAGCTCTGGTACTCGTGGAAGGATTTCGTTGAACTTCTTCGAGCACAACTTCTCTGCGATCCGGGTCAACTCTAGGGATTCCTTCCCTATCGCCTCGTTGGCCAGGAATGCGGCCTGCCATTAAGGTATTGTGCGTGTTAATAAAAACGCGATGGTCGGGATAATGCTCAGGTTGCGGCCCACCACGACGTTGAAGTTGTTCGCGATACAGTCGCGCTGCTTCAAGGCCGTTTCCTTGTGCAACTCCATAAAAATAGTTCATTTCTGCGTATTCACTTAACGTGTAACTCATCTTTTACACTTCCAAGTAAACAAAGTCCAAATCAGTATGCAAGACACAGTCCAATTAACGAGCAAAGTAGTCAAATAAGTAGGCAGCGGAATCCGCGGACAAAGCGAGACAGTGAGGTAAAACAAAATGAAGACACGTGTAGCAGTAAACACAAAGTGAGAACGACTGAGGTACAAACTTGTTTTGTGTTCGCTTCTGCTGCGCTGCCCCTCTCACTCTTACCGCTGAGAGTGAGAGAGATAGCAATAGTTCGGCGGCCTCCTATCCTCAAAGACTATTGTTATTACAGGTAAAAAGTTGCGTCTGCATTTACAACCCATGACCCACGAGAACGGACCGCGCAAAATTAATTACTGTAAAACGGAAAATGCCTCCAAATTTTTTAATCTGTGTTTTATTGACAAAACCACTTTTATTCATCATGATGATGACGACTCGTTCATTAATAACCTAAGAAAAGACGAAATGGCAAAAAAAAAAAAAGTTAATTTTAATAATTCTTCACCTCGCTGTCTTCGAAGGCCGAATGTACACAAAGTAGCTCGTTAAGCAGTACTTTTTTTTAATGATTATGAAATCTGAGAGTCTTGCGCATTTCTGAGGCTAACTAAGAAACCATTAAAACATCTGTTTGGATTTTTAATTTATTTTTGAAAATTCAAGTCATAATTTACCGAACGTAAATTTTTGACTTTAGACCAACACTTTAATAACTTTTATCAAAGTTACGAAGCTGATTATTTTATGCATAGAAGAACAACTTGTGAAGATTCAGTTACAAAAAAAAGTAATTGAAAAAAGTTTCTAGTTTTTTTTTTAGAAATTTTCAAAATTGATAAGGCGAAAATTCATAAAAATTCAGAAAAAAAATCATAACTCCGAAACTTCGCGGAACATACATGGGGGTGATTCGGATACCCCAGGGCCATGACACGAGGGTCCTAATTTTTTTTTTTTGACGTCATTCCCCCGGCCACCCTGTATATATACAAACATTTCTATTTCTTATTATTATAGTAAAAATTGTAAAATAAATCAAATTCAATAATTAAATGTCAACAGTGTCAATTTAAATTATCACATAGGATACAATTAAAATCATAATATAAATATAATTACTATGTCACTAACATTGCTACATTTCAGTTTCCAAAATTAAATCAATTTAAATAAAATTACAAGTCAATAAAAAACTATTTAGAGTCAACTCGGCTGGAGACCTACATTTTTTCTTTAAATATGTCATCAATCCTATAAAAACATTTGTCAACAAGGAGGTTGCCCAATAGGCTATTTGACCGATTTCTGAAAGGCATCTCATAATGTTTGTTGGTGTTCATGGAGTCCTCAGAAAGTGGTTATTTTAAATTCTTTCGTGTATTTCTTCTAAAAAAGCCAAACGAAAATTTACTTTCTAAATAAGCCGCCAAAACGCTATCTTGGGCAATATGGCGCCGCACTGGTATTATGACGTCACTTCCCAATAAATCAACCAATGAACGTAAGTAAGAATGAATGACCGACACCATTTTTATTGAATTGTGACGTCATCATAGAATCGGCCAATCCAGGGCGTTTTCGATACAATGGCGGCAGATACAAATTATCAAATTTTACTTTGTGTTTTTTTACAAACCATAATTGTTTTTTTTAGTAAAATGATTAAAAGCGGTTCTTAGACACATCATTTATACGAATACGTATAAATAATACTGTTTTTTTCACACTGTCAAATAGCCTATTCTCTTTTAAAAGGTATCAGCGGAAGACATTTGATAGCATTTGGAAGTTTGTTATAGATTTTTGGCGCCATATAAAGGTGGCTCTTTTGCATAAGTGCTGTTCTACTGTGTTGAGCGGTCAGTCTCTCTCTATTACGTAGATTCAGATTATGAAGACTGCCAGCTTTTATAAAAAGATCGGGATTGGTTTTCACAAACACCGCTATTTCATAGATATAGAGTGACGAGAATGTTAAAATCTTCAACGATTTGAATACCTCTTTGCAACTATCTCTAGGTTTTAGTCCAGTCATGGCTCTTAGACACCGTTTTTGTACCTTAAAAATGACTTCTTTATCTGTGCAATTGCCCCAGAATATTATGCCATAACGTATTAATGAAGCTACTAGCCCATGGTATGCTGTCTTAACGGTATGGAGCTCTACAATTTTCGATAACTTATAAAGCGCGTAGGCGGATCTATTCAACTTTTTGCAGACTTCGTCAGCGTGGTTTTTCCATGTGAGTTTATTGTCAATCTGGAGTCCCAAAAATTTTGTTGTTTGTGTGCAATTTATTATTTCATTATTATACATTATATTTAAATTTGGTGTTGCAAACACTCTTTGATAAAAATGCATTATATTGGTCTTTCCCAAATTTACTAACAAATTATTCCTATCTAGCCAAGTAATTATTTCTTTTATAGAGTTGTTAATATTATGTTCGTAAGTAGAGGGGTCATTCTGTTTTATTATTACTGTGCTATCGTCTGCAAACAGTATTAATGGGTTGGAGACATTTAACGGTAGATCGTTAATGTAGAGCAAGAAGAGCAAGGGCCCCAAAACACTTCCTTGTGGCACGCCGTACTCTACAATTCTGTTCTCTGAAGTGTAGAGAATCTCTCGTTTACTTTTTATACATATTCTATTTATTTGTGTACATTGAGGCCTATTTCTTAGATAAGACTATATTAATGAAATTACATTTCCACGAATACCGTATGAGTGTAGTTTGTTACATAAAATACTATGATCGACATAATCGAAAGCCTTAGTCATGTCCATGAAGACTGCGCACACCGGAATACGTTGGTCCATGCTCGTTATTACAGTCTGGAGAAGATCATGTATTGCCAAGTTAATAGTTTTATGTTTTTGAAACCCTTTCTGTTCAGGGGCTAATATATTGTACTTTTGTAAATAATTATATAATTGGTGGTAGATTATTTTCTCGAAAACTTTCGATAATATCGGTATTAGTGCAATTGGTCTATAGAACTTAAGGTCTGTCCTGTCTCCTTTTTTTTTTAAAAGTGGTTTAACGATGACAGGTTTTAGTTTTTCTGGGTAAATGCCGTTAGTTATGCGTAGATTAATTACATGGCTGAGGAGGGATGATATTAATTCCGAGACAAATTTAATGGATTTTGTCCTTATTTCGTCGTAACCAAAGCTTTTTTTATCTTTTAAACCCATGATTACCTTGTGTACATCTGAAGGTGATGTGGGGGCCATAAACATGGACTGACTGTGGTTGTTTATATTTGGCCGTTTTTTGTCTGCTAAGGCATTTCTTGAGGAGTCTCTTATTTGGTCTATGTAGTAGTTATTGAAAGCCTCCGCTATTTGTTTTGGATTTGATATAGTAGTGTTCTTATAAATAATTTGTTGTATAGGTTCGTTTATTATTCCATGTTTACATTGATTTATTATTTGCCAAGTAGCTTTAGATTTGTTTTGAGTAGTACTTATGTAAAAATTGTTTTGAGCCCTTTGTGTCATTTTTATAATTCTTTTGTATCGTTTTGAATAGTTAATGCTAATTTTGTAGCCACGTTGGGTTTTAATCTGTACTTCCATAGAATTGCTCTCTGGTTTCTACTGCATTGTTTAATACCTCGTGACAGCCATTTGGGTTTTTTTATGCAATTAATTCTAATTTTTTTTTGTGGAAAGCACAAGTCATATAACATCTTAAATATGCTTACGAAGCTCTCAAATGCTTCGTTTGCATTTGTACTAGAGAACACATCGGAAAAGGAAAAACTTTGTAAACTTGATCTAATTTTTTTAAGATTTTCCAAGCTTTCATCTCTTACTTCTTTATGCCAATAGTTTATAAGAAAGGTTCTCCTTGCAGGACTCCTTGTCCGTCATAGGTTCTCCTTGTACCTAACATCTCATCTGTAGTGTTAACAATTCCCGATTTAGAAATTTCTTGCTTCGACTACTATCTCACTCACCTTGTGTCTCTATAACTGAATGATTGATTATGTAAGCGGTTGATTGAGTGAGTGAGACCTAAAGAATGAATGAATAAATGAGTACGAATGAACGTAAAAAGAAAGAACGAAATAAATAAAAGATACGAAAGTAAATGAGATTGAGAAATAACATTAAGCCTGATTTACATTTGCTTCATTTTCATGCTTTTCAAGCATGCTTTACGTAGAGGTAATATGAAAATCAAGCTATATTCGAATCTTCGAAGAAATCTACAAACAAGGTATCTCCCGCACAAACTTAAAACTAAAAAAGGCAGTTAAACAATTGTATTGTATCTTTTTATGTTTTGTATGTGTTTTCCTGGTACAATAAAGAATATTCTTATCTTATCTTATCTTATCTTAAAAAGTGACCGTGTTCTAACGTTTCGTCTCCCCGTAGGCACAAAAGCGGTGGACGCCCTCCTCACGTCAAAATGGGCGACCGGGAAGAATCCGCTGTTCACGACGCGCCTGGAAATCACCGACTTCCTGCACACAATGCTACTACACAAATTATTCCACAGAGCTAAGAAGGTAAATTAATTACTTAGTCATCATCAAACCCAAAGAAGTTTGATTCCCTTGATTCGAGATTAGAACCGTTTAACCCTTAACCAGGCTATGGTGTAGTAGATCCCACTTTAAATTGAATTTAAATTATCAATCATCTTGAAATAAAGTCAAAAACTAATGAAAACTCTTAACTACCCATGCCTCGTTAAGGTTTTAATTTTTTTTTATATTAATGAAATTTTATACATCTGTGATTTATACTTTTCTTTTTTTACAAAATTTTAATTAAACATAAACATTTACATACAGGCACATACATAATTTTGATTTATTTTAATAAAAAGGTTTTTAATCCGTCATAAGAATTATTTTTCTAATTATTATTGTTAATTTATTGACATTGTAAAATAATTCTTCAATACTATTATTCGATAACTATCTAAATAAAATTCAATTTAAATCTAAAATCTATGTTTAAAATTAATTCTGTTGCTGGATTATTGTCAGAATCGCTCGTAGCCTGGGCTGCCTGAGTGATCTTAAACGATCACTAATGTTAAGCAACATACGGCGCTTTCAGTCCATGGATGGGTTACCGTCTATGACCAACGCTAGTGGCATTTTTCCGAGCGATTCCGTGCTGCACGTTAAGCAGTTTGTGCCGGCTGCCGTCGATAGATGGCAGTCGTTAAGCCAAGTCAGAGGCCTTAGGGCGGCTTGAAAACTTCTGACAGTAAGACCCTTTTCTGACAGCCCCCGTGGTGGAGTATGGCCTTCCTCAGGGAAGAGACCCGTGCCCCTCGGTGGGGACATAATGGGTTGACGATGATTATTGTCAACGTTCCTTATGTTTATAATACTGCATGCTGCTTGTAAATTGCTGTGCCCTAAGTGGGTACAATTCATCATTAGGGGAGGGCTATGTCCAGCAGTGGACTAATATAGCCTGATGATGATGATGATGATGAAGTGGGTACAATGTATGAGACAAACCATAAATATACTACCTGAGCAGCTACATGGTCGCAATAAAGTTATGAGTTATTAGTAAGGGTTAATATACTGTGTGTGTGCATCGCGAATCCTTAAAAAACTATTTTTAATGATTGCAAAAAAGCCTCTGCCTACCCCCTCGGGGATAACGGGCGTGAGTTTTTTTATTTTTTATTTTTAAAAAAAATACATTGGTAATTTTCTCTTTGATTTCAGGTACCAGTGAGCGAGCAAGAGCTCAAAGGCAAGAAAAAGAAGGACAAAGAAGCGGAGAAGACGACGAGCAAAAGCGGCGACGAAAAGGACGGCGAGAAGACTGAAGGCAAAGTAAGACAGAGACAGCTTACAGTAACTATTTAAAATACTAAAAAAAGAAATGCGAGAGGTCCCGGGTTCGTATCCCGGCTGGGGACAAAAAAACCACAGGTCTTGGATGTTTACATGTTTGTGACGTCGCTGTTTCTGGTTCGCGCGACACAGGGTAGCCTAGTGTGGGGCCAGAAGCAATGTATGTGCCGGTATGTAAATGTTTATGTTATATTAGAAATTTCTACGTAAGCAACTTACATTCTGTTTGTTGAATGACAATGTATAACAAAAAACAAAATATCTACAAAGATTGTGCCTGTATGTAAATGTTAAATGTTATAATGTTATTTATGGTACAATTGCCGTTCTTATTACTAAAAGCAATTTCTTCCAGACAACCTTGCGATGGAAAATTGCTGAGAGAAATTTTAAGTGCAGTATTTCTCTCTCCCTCGAGTAACTTTACTATTTTGTGTTTTTTTTCCTATGAAGAATAAAGAATATTCTTATCTTAACATACTTGACGACCTCTGTGGCGCGGCGGTTAGCGCGTCTGACTACCATGCGAGAGGTCCCGGGTTCGAATCCCGGCTGGGGAAAAAAAAAACCCACTACTTGGATGTTTACATGTTTGTGTCGTCGTTGTTTCTGGTTCCCACAACACAGGGTATCCTAGTGCGGGGCCAGAAGCAATGTATGTGCCTGTATGTAAATGTTATACTTGCTTGTACGCTGTCCCAGGACCAAAAGGACACCAAAGAGAAGGACACCAAGAAGAAACGCAAGATACGCCTCGAGATGCACATGGATCAGATATTTCTGGACACGGCTGATGCATACGTGTGGCTTTACGACCCTATGCCGTGGTACTACTGGCTGTGTGGGACGCTGGTGGTGCTTGGGACCGTAGCGGTGTGCATGTTCCCACTCTGGCCTGCTACCGTCAGGTCAGTCGGTGTATTCATTCGTTCACTCGTTGTAGGACTCATTCCAAATTATTTCATTCGTTCATTGTACTACTGGCTGTGTGGGACGCTGGTGGTGCTTGGGACCGTAGCGGTGTGCATGTTCCCACTCTGGCCTGCTACCGTCAGGTCAGTCGGTTTATTCATTCGTTCACTCGTTGTAGGACTCATTCCAAATTATTTCATTCGTTCATTGTACTACTGGCTGTGTGGGACGCTGGTGGTGCTTGGGACCGTAGCGGTGTGCATGTTCCCACTCTGGCCTGCTACCGTCAGGTTAGTCGGTTTATTAATTCAGGTACGCTGCGGAAAAAGAGACTGGCAATAAACTCATTATATTCGTTCGTTCAGTCGTTGTAGAGACTCATTCAAAATTATTTAATTCGTTCATTGTACTACTGGCTGTGTGGGACGCTGGTGGTGCTTGGGACCGTAGCGGTGTGCATGTTCCCACTCTGGCCTGCTACCGTCAGGTCAGTCGGTTTATTCATTCGTTCACTCGTTGTAGGAATCATTCCAAATTATTTCATTCGTTCATTGTACTACTGGCTGTGTGGGACGCTGGTGGTGCTTGGGACCGTAGCGGTGTGCATGTTCCCACTCTGGCCTGCTACCGTCAGGTCAGTCGGTTTATTAATTCGGGTATGCCGCGAAAAAAAAGACTCTCAATAAACTCATTCTATTCTTTCGTTCACTCGTTGTAGGACTCATTCCAAATTATTTCATTCGTTCGTTCATTCACTCCGTAGAGACATTGCATTGTCTTTTTAATTCATTGTAGATACTCTTTACAAATTGTTTCATTCGTTAATCAATTCCATAGACTCATGGCAAACATTTCATTCGTTCCTATAACACTACAGTCTGTTTTTCATTCAATGCAAAAAAATTTATTGTAACGTTGACATCTCCATACAATTCTTAGGCTGTCAATGTCTGAATGTTGCTAGTACGTAAAAACCAAATAATCCCATTTTACTTCCAAGTTAAATTGTGTATGCTACGCAGGTGTTTTTTTTTAGACTTTGCTCTTACGAGTAATGCAATTTTAATGTCTTTGATGTGATAAGGATTTTGGTCACATGAGTCTTCTATTCACGGTAAAAAACATCTACCGAGTTAACCTATAGCTTTTATAGCGGTAACACCGCTTCATTTTTTATTGCATTGAATTAATAAACGGACTATAGTTTACAATTTTTTTTTATATACCCCTCAAAAAACCTATACCAGTAATTCTGAATGTGGACGTAATGGAATTTTTCAAATATTTTTCCTAGACTACCTGATCGACCCTGGATTCAGGGGCGACGTGGAAGAATTTGGTAGAGCAGATTAAAAGAGCGGAGGTTTTTTCTTGGTAATTTTATTCCGACATCAACAATATTCGTTACCTTGGTAACCCTAGTTCTCAGATTATATATACAGGTGGCGTTTTATGAAATAATTACAATGGGATGCAAGAGATGGCGCTGTCGTTAGACATGCTCCCACCTCGAGATACTGGGTACGATTAGGTTCGCAAAATGTAAATAAAATATGAAAAACTGGCAATAATAAACAATAATTGGTATTCTTCACGAATCAACAAAGAAATAAACAAATTAAATAACTGAAAGGTAGTTATCGAAAAAAGCCAGATTCATAACGGTTTAGGTATCTATCAAGTTTCTTAGTCAAGGTTCCTAATCTAGGTACTTAATCTATATTTTCAATTGGTAATGGACATAAATTTGTGAATGCTCTCTTGACGAGTCCCCTATTGGTACGTATTTCGGCCACTCTTGTGACGCCGTCGCGACCCTGGCAGCAGCCGACGATGCGCCCCAGCCTCCACTGGCAGGGCGGGAGTTGTGCCTCCTTTACTAGCACCACCGTGCCGACGTGCAAGCCTGGACCCTTCGAGCTTCTCCATTTTGTACGTTCCTGAAGGAGTCCAATATAGTCACGAGACCATCGACGCCAGAAATCCTGCTGGAGTTGCTGTAACTGCTGGTAGTGTGTTAAGCGGTTGCTCGGTATATCTTTGTAGTCGTAGTCTGGCATCGAAATTGGCGTTCTACCGATCAAGAAGTGGGCTGGCGATAAAAATGTAATTTCGTCGCTATTTGAATTTGGTACTGGACATAAAGGACGGGAATTTAAAATTCCCTCTATTTGGATAAGTACAGTCGAGAACTCCTCATACGTTAACAGAGCCTGCCCCAATACTCGTTTGAGGTGATACTTACAAGCTTTCACGGCAGCCTCGTGCAAACCACCCATGTGAGGTGTGTATGCCGGTAAGAACCTCCAAGTTATACCGTCTTCAGCGCTAGAATAGACAAGTTCATCGGAATTCTCCCCCAAAAACGCGTAAAGCTCACGTATCTCCTTATTAGCTCCATGAAAGGTCGTTCCATTATCGCTAAGCATTTCCCGCGGCTTCCCTCGTCGGGATATAAATCGTCGGTACGCCGAAAGAAATGCCGAAGTTTCTAGTCCTGTAACTAACTCTATATGTACTGCCTTCACTACAAGGCACACAAAAATCGCTATATAGCATTTGCTCGTTTTATAACCGCGTCCTCTCCGGTCCCTAACCATAAAGGGCCCACCATAGTCTACACAAGTAGTAAGGAAGGCAGGAGCCGGTTTTACTCTAGACGTTGGTAGATTACCCATTATGGGTGAATCGTAGGTTGGCTTGGCTCTGAAGCACGTCACACATTTATGAACTACTTGGTTAACAAGTTTTTTACCATGAATTGGCCAAAACCGCTCTCTGATTGACGACAGCAAAAGTTGTGGTCCGGCATGCATCAGCCTCACGTGTTCACTGTGTGCGATGAGTTTGGATAAAGTATGGCCATGTGGTAGGATAATAGGATGTTTTTTGTTATAATCATAATGTGACAAACCAAGTCGCCCCCCTACTCTAATGAGTCCATTTTGCATGAAAGGATGCATGCCTATTAGGTTAGAAGATTTTGGCAGTGGTTTCTCATTTTGTAGTAATTTGTACTCGTTTGGGTAAACCTCGGTTTGAGCAAATTGAATTAACTTATTTGTAGATTCTCGAAGTTCAGTTACAGACAACGGACCAATTAATTTATTGTTCTTTAGTCGTAGGTTTTTTATAAATCGCAATATATACGCAAAACAACGTACCAATTTGTTAAAATTAGACCATTTTTCGTATAAGTTAGTCATGAATTGATTTGGTTCAGCAGTCGATGATAGGTTACATTGAATTTCGTTCAACCCTAGTTCTACCTCCGCGTGCGGTAACCTTATAGACGGCCATAGTATATTCGGTTTAGCTAGCCAGGCTGGTCCCTGCCACCACAGGTGACAGCCTTCTAACTTGTCAGCGTCAAGCCCTCTTGACAACAAATCAGCCGGATTGTCAGCTGAAGCAACCCAATGCCAATCGCTCGAATCGGTTACTTTATTTATTTCGGTTACTCTGTTTTTTATAAACGATTGTAGTTTATTTGGTTCCCTTGACTTTATCCAAGCCAATGCTACATTCGAATCAGACCAGAAACATTTCTTTGCAAATTGATAACGAAGTGCATTGTGTACCTTATTGTATAATGTAGCCAATAACAATGCAGCTCGTAATTCTAGTCTTGGTATTGTCTCTTGACGAGCTACTCTCGTCTTTGAGCATAGCAGTCGTACCATGATGTTACCATCGCTATCTAAAGATCGAAGGTATATAACTGCTCCATAAGCAGCTAATGAGCTATCACAATACCCGTGCAGTTCAATTGTGACATAATCGCAGGCCACAACATGTCTTGGTATCAACAAAGTTTGTAAGGAAAACAACTTGTTATAAAACACAACCCATTCGCTATACAAATACTCTGGGAGTGTTTCGTCCCAATCGGTTTTTATCTTCCATAATTTTTGGATAAAACATTTGGCAATAATAATGATCGGACCTAACAGCCCTAGAGGGTCAAAAATAGCCGACGCCACGGATAAAATCTTTCGTTTGGTTAATTGCTTTGGTACGACTTCTCGTTTTAGATTATAAGACAATTCATCACTATGACACCTCCATGCAAGCCCTAATACTTTATGAGTGTCGCCTGGCCCTAGTGAAGTAGGTTTGGTGCTTGGTTGCGTAGGTAAGTTAGTATTTACCGTATTGAGTACAGTTGCAGAGTTCGAATTCCACTTTCGCAGCTTGAAATTTGCCTCGCGAAGGATAACGTCGATCTGAACAGCTGTTTCGGCTACACTCTGCTCGTCATCGCCGCCGTGTAACAAGTCATCCATATAAAAGTCGCGAATTATCGCTGCTGCTGCGTTTGGAAACTCTTCTTTGTTTTCGTGTGCTAACTGTACCAAACACCGAGTAGCTACGTACGGCGCGCACTTCAAGCCGAAACTAAGTGTCGTTAGCTTGTATGTGAGTAATGGTTCGGTTGGGTTTTCACGCCACAAAACGCACTGTAGGTTCTGTTGTTCAGGCTTAATAAAAATCATTCGGTACATTTTTTCGATATCTGCGTTGACTATGTACCTATGCTTTCGAAACCTCAACAAAATGTTGACCAAATCATCTTGGTTCAAACCGCCCTTGTACTGTATCTCATTCAGGGACTTTCCGGTACTCGTCTTAAATGATGCGTCGATCACTACACGCAGTGGTGTAGTGGTTTTTTCTAGGTTTATAACTCCGTGGTGGGGTAAGTAATTGTAAAGTTCGGTCGGCTCGGCCTCAATCATATGCCCCGAGACTTTGAATTCAGTCATGAATTCTACATACTTTCTTTTATATTCGGTATCCCGCTCAAATTTTGACTCTAACGCCATAAATCGTTTGTAAACTGCTGGACGTGATTTTCCAAGGCACGTTTTCGGTTCTTTTAGAGGGATCGAAACTTCGAAGTTTCCATTAGAAGTCCTTGTGTGAGTCGCAAATATTTTTTCGCTTTGGTAGGTATCGTCATCATTTGGTAATAACATAGAATGTTGACCTTCGCTAGCACCCCACAAATTACGTAGACTATTAGCCACGAGGTTACAGGCGACATGCTTTGGTCGGCTTGGGGAAGAAATCGCACCAGAAACCACCCAGCCTAATCTAGTTCTTTGCAGGATGGGTAGGCCTTCGCCAAGCAGTACTTGACCAATACACAATAGTTGATAGAAAAACTCGGCCCCAATTATCATATCTATATCGCCACCTTCATGAAATAAGTCATCAGCTAACTTGTATCGCGACGGAATTTTAAGATGCTGCAGCATCGACTCATTAGAAGGCGGCGGTAACATATGAATAGTTGGTGCAACAAAGCATGACAATTTGGTTTCGTATGTTTTATCTTTCGATTGAATCGTTAGGTCACAAAGTTGATTTATTTCTGTTATGTTTTCATTGAACCCTACAACTTTCATATCAATCGGTTGTGTTGATAAGTGCAGAAGCTGACATGCCTTTTGAGATAAGTAATTCGACTGTGACCCAGAATCGAGCAAAGCTCTCAAAATGTGAGTTTGGTTATTCGAGTCTACAGCCCTGACTTGTGCCGTGGATAATAACACATACTTAGATTGTGTTGGTAAGTGAGAATCGGTTTGGTTCGTAGTATTGTCCACGGCTTGTTTGGTAACTAGAGTTGTCGATTGTTGGTTGGTAACTAGGTTTATCGGTTGTTGTTTGGTACCAGAGTTTGTCGGTTGGTGATTAGTAATGGAGCTGGATGGTTGGTGAGGTGTCTCGGCACCGTGCATCGTCGATTGATGACTTGAATTAATAGGTATGTGAAGCAACGTATGATGTTTTCCCTTGCAGGTTTGGCAGGTACTCGCTCGGCAATTTGGTAGTATATGATTCGAACAAAGGCAGTTTAAACAAAGGCCTAGCCTTTTAACAGCACGTATGCGTGACGTCACGTCCAGAGCCAAGAACCTAGGACATTGGTTGATATAGTGGGTTTCTTTGCAATTCGGACATTGACTACGGAAGGCACCAGTCGGTTTAGGTGTTACCTTTGAGTTTGAGGGGAGAGGAGAGGACGTAGCCACAAGTGCCTTTCTCGAATTAGGACATGGCTCGGCATACACTGCCCTTGAGTGGCTCAGAGAATCTTGCAAATCAGCTTGAGCCCGCAGAAACAACTTGAATTCCTGTAATGTTGGTAATTGGCGAGTATTATTTTTCTCCTCCCATTTGCGTTTTAGTGACTCTTCGAGCTTTGAAGTTAAGAAAAATATCACTAGCAAATCCCAGCCTTCTATCGATATATCTTTAAAAGTGCCCAGTGTTCGCATGTGCTTTGATATGTTATCGGCAAATTCCCTCAAAGCCATCGCATTGTTAGGAACAGTATTGATATGGAACAGAGCTCGCAAGTGACTATATATTAGCACCTTTGTATTATTGAACCTCTCGCATAACAATTGCCAAGCGATAGCGTAACTTTGTTCAGAAAATTCCAATGAACTTATCACCTCCAAAGCACTTCCTGACAAACTACTTCTCAAATATTGAAACTTCTGTATCGGTTTTAGAGTGCTCTGGTTTATAAGCGCGTCGAAGGTATCTCTAAATTCGATCCAATTGGTAACATCACCACAAAATGAAGGGAGTTTAATATCTGGGTATTTAATCGACTCACTGTGACCTGAAGTATTTCCAGTCTCACGTGATGGATCAACTTGCTTCTCACCATGCTTTTTTAGGTAACTCTTTGCTAAAGAAACATAGGAAAAATAGGTAGTTTCAAAGTTTTCCCTCTCTTCTAGCTGCTGTTCAACTTCCACGCTTAATGTTTCGATACTATCCTGAATTCTTTCAAATTCTGAAAATACTGACGTTAGTCTAGTAATTCGCAACTCGATGTCTATGAGTTGATCAGCTGATAGCGATTGGGTATCCAGGCCAGCTAGGTACTTCTTAAATAAGGTCAACTTCCCCTTAACAATACCTCGTTTCTTTATTAGCGCCTTAATTTTACCACTATCTATTACAGTCTCATTGTCGCTATCACTTGCCATGGTTGACTAACGCAATTTATTGGTACCAAACTCAAATAGAAATTGCCAAATATTATTGTAAATTGGTGTTGGAGCCCTACGTCACTGAGCGGAGCCCCGCGCCCCCGCAGGCCAAAACCGGCCCGACAACCTCGCCAGCGGAGCGGGTCGACGGAGCGCGCCGCTGGCACTTCTGACTTTTTCGCCAACGGGTCGATACACAATTGTCTTGTAATACCTATATATCTTTATTTTCTGATTATATACCACTTAAACCAAATCTACAGTCCACTGGCTTATTTATCTCACCGAAAGACCCTGAGCTAACAATTGGTATTATAACTATACCTACTAGCTACACACCAGCCACTTACTTGGTAGATACGTATGTCTCGCTTTCGGTTCTCTCCTTTGTAATCAAAAATGGAATTGCCTCGTAGAGTCGTAGTTCGTAGGTAGGTAAGTATATCAGGTTTCGGTTGCTTGCTTCGAACTCGGACTAGGTACAACTCGTTGATTCGTAGGTAAGTATCACCGGTTTCGGTTATTTTCTACGGACTCGGACTAGACACACCTCGTAGACTTGCAGGTAGGTATTATCGGTTTCAGTTATAGGTTACGGACTCGGACTAAACACGATTCCTCCGCCAATTGATGCTGCTCCTATAAGTCTTCAAACCTGGAAGGTTAACGTGTTGCTTGCGTTCTTGGTTCGTCGCGATCTTTCTCGAACGAACGACCCAAGATTTTCCCTTCGAAATCGGCCGGCCAGAGTTTCTTCTGCACAGCGTCCTTCCTGGGCTCGTCGGGGTCACCAAAAATGATCGACCCTGGATTCAGGGGCGACGTGGAAGAATTTGGTAGAGCAGATTAAAAGAGCGGAGGTTTTTTCTTGGTAATTTTATTCCGACATCAACAATATTCGTTACCTTGGTAACCCTAGTTCTCAGATTATATATACAGGTGGCGTTTTATGAAATAATTACAATGGGATGCAAGAGATGGCGCTGTCGTTAGACACTACCTTTAGATGGATAGATAAAATTCAACAACTTTCAGCTAGGGTATAAAAACCTTGTAAACTAGTGTAATTTATTTCAACAAATCATTTCATTTATATTGAATCGATTCTATTTAGGTTCCATACATTATTCAAATCGGTTAGATTTATATTCTTTGGGTTCCATTTATTCAATCTGTGGTTACGTCTTTTCCTCGTAAAATCTCCACCGAAGATTATTTAATACAGGATGTTAATTTGCAAGCGTGCCATATTTAAAGAAAAAATAGTAATTAATGTTACCAGTTAATGCAGTCTACTAACAGTCTCCCATATTCAAGGAAACCGTCGATAAAAATAAAACTTATTTTTAGGGTTTGAATAGGAATAACCTAAGATGGAAGGTGCTACGACACGCACGTAATGGGAAAAGACCGAGACCCCGCCCCGTTGCCAAGTTGGCACCGAGTGAAAGAAACAGCAATAATAACAAGAAACAGATGATTTCAGATTTCCCTTCCTACTCTCACGGGCTTAGGACCGACAAAACAACAATTTCTTTAATAGGAGGTTAGTAGGTATTAAAATATTGCGCAAATTAGTTTATTTACAAGTTAGTATTAAAAAAGTACGAAGTAGATAACTTACTCAAGTACTAACCTACCTTCAAATAAATCGTTGATCCGGCGTAGTTAAAAGTCTGAAATCACCATTATTTACACTAATTGAGACGTTATTTACAGGGTACTTACTATGATTAAGTTGTACGGAGCAATTGTTCGAAGTGGCCACCGTTCTGCGCTATGCAAAGTCTCGCGCGACGACACAAATTACTTTTTAAATTTTGCAACACAAACACATTTTGCCTAGCAGTTTGGAAGGCAGAAATAATCCTTTCACGCAACACAGCCGCATTGTTAACTTCTTCAGCATACACTAGTCTTTTAACTTCTCCCCACAAATAAAAGTCTAGGGGAGTAAGATCCGGGGACCGCGCTGGCCAGGCCACTGGGCCTCCGCGTCCTATCCAGCGGTCACCAAAAGTGTCATTGAGATACTCGCGCACTATGAGTCCGTAGTGCGGAGGAGCACCGTCCTGCTGAAAATATAGGTTTTGAAGATCGTTCAATGGCACGTCCTCCAACATCTCATCAACCATGTGGTGCAGCAACTCCAAGTATGTAGCGCTGTTGAGGCGGCCCTCGATAAAATAAGGCCCCAACAGGTTCACGCCAATTATGCCGGCCCACACGTTAACACTAAACCTATGTTGGAATGAGTCTCGTTTGGTTTTATTGGAGTTGTATTCTCGGTGGGTCCACCAATGTTCATTGTGGACATTGAACACGCCGATTCGCGTAAACAAACTTTCATCAGACCATAAAATGTTAATGTTTTGGTTTTCAAGCAACCATCGGCAGAACGCAACACGTGGGGCTGCATCCGTGGGCACAAGATCTTGTACTCTTCGGAAGTGGAACGGGTGCAGTTCCTCCTGCTTTAGCACATTCCACACCGTTACGTGGCTGATGCCGAAGTGACGCCCTGCCTCCCGAGTGCTGGCACGGGGTTCGTTTTCAAAGTAGGCAAGAATTTGTTCTTGCAGCTCCACTCTGAGTCCTACTCCGCCTCGACCTTGGGCATGGTTGGGCACGTCGAACTGGCGGTAATCTCGGAGCCGTTGAGTAGCGGCTAGCATTACTTGGCGAGATGGTCTCGGCCGATTCGGGAACATTTCGGCGAACATTTCGACAGCTTGCCGCAAACTATCGCCACTCACGGCGTACAGTCGCACCATTTCCACTAACTCAATATTTGTGTAGTTATCCGTCATTGTCTTTACGAAACGGCGCACGGCGGTGGCGGCACGCGCACATTAGGTAGTAATGAAAGAGCGTGCGATATCGGCACGTGCGCACGTCACAAAGGATGTCCGGTCACTGAGTGGCTAGGCTAATTGGGGGTGGGGGTGCGCTCGCGCGGCGTGTTTGTTCTATCTGCGATTGACGCATGCGCATGCCGCTCGGGGTGCGAATGTGTGTGTTTGTGTGGATGCGCGTGGTTGCCAAACCGCCGTCCTTTTATTCTTCTGCGAGTACACGAAAGTTTAGGGATGTGCGAGATAATTCGATATTAGAGCTGGGCGTTCTCTTTATCGATAAAAAATGTGACGTCAGAGAACAAAAGAAAAAAAATCGACTCTTCTTTTATGATTGATTTTTGTTTATAATCAGCAGTATAATCACGTCCTAAAATATGGCACGCTTGCAAATTAACAGCCTGTATATCACGTATATCGAGTGTTTTATGAATCGTGTCTTTATAAAAAAGCTTACCGGGTTTGGTTATGGAACAATTAACTTTTCATCCCATCTACGAGTATTCGAAAAGGACGACTTGGTTCGCCTTTAAAGTGCTCCCAAAGGTGGTGTTTTCTATAAGAAACTTTTAGCGGGCAGTAATGAGTTTTTAATCCTCTTTATAAGTGCGCCGCAATTGGGTAGTTGACAAGATGTCAAATAAGTTACTTTTAAAACGGAATTTTGTATGAAAATACCGGTTTATGACGTCATATTTCAGAGCACTCTTTTTATGTTTCATGTATTCAAAAATTGTAATAACTAGTAATTGACTAAAAGAGATACATTTTTCGAAATATTTTGTAATTTTTGATTTAATCCAGCATATCAAATAATTTATTGTTGGTCGTGTCAACTACCGTCTTATCTTTGCCGCGCACTTTTTGAGTTTGGAACATCTTAGTGTTCACATTGTAGCGCCAAAAAAATCGAACGCAAATAAATATTGTTTGAATAAATACTACGACGGCCAATAGTCGCGCCGCGCCGCCGCCGGCTGAATAAAAAAAAGAAATTAAAAAAACGCGCGAACTGTAGTTCTCGTTAATTTTCACGGATTGTTAGAAATCCATGGTTTTGTTTTGAAAAATGTTTTGAAAAAAAAAATTTTACTATTTTGCTCAGTAAAAATATTATTTTGCTCCCTTATGATACAATCTACTATGAAATAGTAAAAGAAAGGAAAGTACAAATGGTGTTTATTGGCTCTTACACTAAGCGAAAGCCTATACGATAAGAGCCACCGGTTTGACACTTATGTTGGTTTATACCCCCGCACATCCCCTTGTTGTTGTTGTAATCTCTGCACCTCCTTACCAGAAAGGGGGTCTATTACCTGAGCATCGCCGCCGCTGGTTTCCTGGTGCTGATCATCGCTCTGGCGGTGCTTCGCGTGGTGGTGTTCTGCGCCGTTTGGATTCTCACTCTGACGCGGCACCACCTTTGGCTCCTGCCTAATCTGACCGAGGATGTGGGCTTCTTCGCCTCTTTCTGGCCACTATACCAGGTCGGTGACAACACACACACTCACTCACTCACACACTCGCCCACTCACACACTCACTCACACACGCGCGCGCGCGCATTTTATATATCCTCTAACTGTCTCAAAATGCAAAACTGTAGTAGCAAAGTGGTTACAAGACTTATCATATGATGAAACAGAATCTTTATTATCTAAACCCAAGTAACAAATAAAAGCTAAGTAAAACACCTACTCGTCTTACATTATACAAAATAATAAATTATTATCCATATATTAACTGTAGTACTCATCCACTATAACATATCCAAACACACACACACACACACACACACATACACACACACACACACACACACACTCACTCACTCACTCAATCACTCACTCACTCACACACTCACTCACTCACACACACACCACACACACACACACACACACACACACAAAAGTGTATCACAAATACAAAAGAATGAAATCTGTATTAGATTATAACTAGCCTCCCTTATTAAATACTCAAGAAGGAATTTAATAAAATAGCTACTTCTTGCGGAAGGAAGACGCTGCTGTCTGTCACACAGTTTTTATAACTAGTACAGACACCATCGTTCAAATCCTATAACAAATTAATGAAATTATGTTAAAATAGGATAATAATAATAATAAACTCACGCCCGTTATCCCCGAAGGGGTAGGCAGAGGCACCAGTCTCTAGAATAATTACTTGTTAAATTTTTTCTGTAATAAATAAATTTCAATTTCAATTTTGCATGCCTGAGCATCGCCGCCGCCAGTATTCTGGCCATTACTAGGTCGGTGACAAAAGTGGCACTTGATTTGGACCGTATATCGTAGATATTTCGAGCTACAAAAAAGGAAGGAAAAGAACTAGAAAGCTCAAAAGCATTGTTTGTCTGTGTCAATTTGAAAAACTTCAAATTGACACAGACAAAACGTTGCAATAAAACCTGAAAAACCTAAATAGGCTATTTGACAAATTTCTGAAAGCCGAGATGGCTTTGGGCTCAACATATTATTATTGTTTGTTGAGCCCTCAGAAAGTGGTCATTTTAAATTCATTCGTGTATTTCTTCTAAAAAAGGCAAACGAAAATTTACTTTTGAAATAAGCCGCCAAAACGCTATCTTGGGCAATATGGCGTCGCGCAGGAATTATGATGTCCCAGTAAACCAACCAATGAACGTAAGAAAGAATGAATGACAGACGCCATTTTTACTAACATGTGACGTCATCATAGGAACGGCCAATCCAGGCCGTTTTCGATACAATGGCGGGAGATACAAATTATCAAATTTTATCTTGTGTTCTTTAGAAATCATAAATGTTGTTTGTTTTTAGACACATTACTTATATGAATACGTATAAATAATACTGTTTTTTTTTCACAATGTCAAATAGCCTATTAGGTATGCAATTTTTTTTTTCACACTTACATCGTACTGTGATGTATCGAATGACGTATGTATAGTCTGTCACCGCTACCGCGACCGTGTTGGTGAGATTTACGTTCAGAGTTGTCTTCCCGCAGTACATTTTGTTACATTTCAGTTGACGCTTTTACTACAACCCAATAAGATATAGAATTTGTAAAACCACGAAAATTTATCGTTATTCAAAGATATTTTTCTTCCTTAACATTGAAAGATATTTTGTATATTCTAACATTATCAATTTTCTCTTTCAGTACGAATACCGCGGCCCCGGCTCCGAGAGCGATAAGGCTTCCAAGAGCAAGAAAAAACGCAAGAAAGAGAAGCACTCCGACGAAGAGACCGAAGAAAAGACGCCGCTTCTGAACGAAGAGCCCGCCGAACTGTCGGCGGAGCGAGAGAACGCTGACAACGAAGACTTTGGAGCCAAGTTAGTGTTACAGCTAAATAAATAAAAAAAAGTTAAAAGTTTTTTAATTCAATGCAAAAAAATATTCTTTTTTATTTTTTTTTATTTTATAGAAGACTAACAGCACAAAAAATAAATAAACTCACGCCCGTTATCCCCGAAGGGGTAGGCAGAGGCACCAGTCTCTAGAACTGGGCCCACGTTTTGCCGAGTTTATTAGGTCCCAAACTAACAGCACAATAAACAGAATAAGTCTCCTCTTATAGACATGGTATAGATAAAATATATACACATAGAAATACTTATTAAACACATTTTACGAGTAACACAAACATCGAACATTCTAGAATTTTACATAAATGTTTTAAATTTTGAACAATAATAATTCACACATTAATACTGTTAAAGAAATTCGCACTAAGTTTAGACTTCAGACTAACCACACGAATTGAATATATCAAGCCAAAGGCTGTCAGTGTTTGAGTGTTGCTAGTACGTATAAATATTCGTTTTTTTATAGTTTATTTTAAAACTATTGACCATTTCTAGAAACTAATTTCTGTATTTTTGAGTTTTCTTTATTACGTCTATTTTTAATATTTTCCTAAAGTTTCGGTGTTGATGACGTCATCAGAGGATGAAGAAGTAGGTCTTTGCCGCTTTAAAAAAAATACAATTGCCAACAACGTCAGTATTCAGTATTCAAATATATCAGACCGCATTAAATATAATATATATTACACCGGCCAGCGCCAGTGTTGCGGGGGGGTCGACGGACGTCATCAACACCCAAAGTTATAAATATTAAAATAGACATAATGAAAAAAACTCACAAAAAAAATCTGAAATTAGTTTGTTAAAATTGAAAATTATAAAAAACATATAAGGTGCTGCTAAAATACCTGCCACCACTCCGGTTACATACAGTATTGCGTATAGAGATTACGGTATTGTAGTTAATTTGCTTACCTAACAACGTTACAATTATTTCCATAGAAACAAAAATTACGTATAAATTTGGATGTCTCTAATTGCATGAAACCGTCCCGTAGTGGCCGTAGTAAATACTAGTAAATAGTCAATGAAGTAATTCACATGCACTGTTTGCAACGTTGCCGGTCGTATCGTTTTGCTTGGAACAAATAGCTAACGCTCGTTGAATAACGCAGCGATGCACCGTCCTTACATGCCGATTGTTGGCACTACTGTTGCGCAGACGGACGCCATGACACGTTTTTGATTCGTATCGTATGAAGTGTGTTGCTCTCGCGCGTCGCAAAGAGAAAATATTCTAATTACTGTGATATCGAACTGTGTGATCATTGTGACGTGAAAATAAATAATCAAGTACCTTTCCTCAACGAATAAACATATTCCCTATGTGCAAATCAACGTACTTTCATAGAATTTAGATACTCAAAAATGCCGGCCGGCGAGTGAAACTTTGCAGTGCAGTTTTCGTCAATGATGCAGTTTCCCGATATTAGATTAAATTGGTTTTAAGCGGTGATCCATCTTGCGAAGGTACGTGTGCATTGTATAGCTATTACAACTGAGCTTTTTCGATCGCCAAAACAAGTTTGTTTTACCCAGAGAAGCTACCGTAACGCTTCATACACTAACTTGACAGTCCAAAGCCTATTTTAAGTGTGATGGGGAGTTTACCACCTTATTAATTTATTAGTTTATCAGTTTATTAGAAGGTAAGTGTTTTTTTATTACGTACGCACTTAGGTATTAGATCAGATCGGTACGAACTAATCAGCTGATTTCAGCGTCCATTCATAGAAAGAGATAGCAGTTGTTTTCATCGAGTTCATTGACACATCGCGCGACCACACAAACGGTTTTATGCAGAATAAAGCAAAATGTTTATTAAATTACGTCAATTTCTCAGCTCGTTTTAGCTAAAAAAGGAGTACGAAACTTCTTCACCATTGTATTCCATATACGCAATACTGTGTGTACCCGGAGCGGTGGCAGGTATTTTAGCAGCACCTTATATATCAAAATTAAGTAGAATGGTACTATACGATACAATAGTACTCATCATTTAAAAATATCTTTCACCAGTATTTCGAATGGACCACCAATGTGAACATAGGCTAATTCGTTGACGCGAACGTAGTCGCGCACTGCTATATCTTATCTTATCTTATCTTATCCCATCTCCCCCGCAGAGACGACCCGCCGACGCCGACCAACGAGAAGCATTCGGAATCCGAATCGGAGAACAGCCAACGGTCGTCGACGGATCGCGACTTCGAGATTGTCGAGCCGGGCGACATAGAGCCAGATATAGCGACTAAATCTTCCTCTTAGTCGCGCGGCGCTTAGGCTGGCACCTCACCAGGTTATTCCCATGCGAACGTAGATTGGTTTTAGTTTACAAACGACGGGGTCGCTATTGGCCACGCTACATTTTTGAACAGGAGAAATCTCAAACCATTTCTAGAATTACGCTTTCAGTACAATTTCTATTCGTCAGATTTTTTTTTGTAAATAAATCTATATTTTTTAAGGTATTCAATAAACACCCTTGACCTTTATTGAGTTTTGTATTACGTTAGCAAACACAGTATGAGTATGACTCACTTGCCTTCATCATCAACCCATTATGTCCCCACCGAGGGGCACGGGTCTCTTCCCTGAAGAAGGTACTCACTTGCATTACCTAAAAGAAAATTCATGACATTTGTTTTTTTTTATGCAGGCAAAGATCTATCTCTTTAATCATGCTCTGATGACGTCACAGACACAAATTTTAGAAAAATATACTCGTAAATAAATATACAATGAATAAAAGTCAAAAATACCTAAATTCGTTTCTGAGAATGGTCAATATTATCAAATTCTTATATGATATATAAAAATTGATTGTTGTTCGTTAGTCTCACTAAAAGTCGGGAACGGCTGGACCGATTTGGCTGATTTTTGTTTTTTTGTACTTGTGGAATTCCAGGGAAGGTTTAAATGGTGAGAAAATATGGAAAAATTACGAAAACTTGGTGGTATGAAGTTTGTGGGGACAGGTAACAAATTATTAAAAAAAAACTTATATAAAAAATAAGTAGCATGGCCAAATTGAACTTCACCAGTTTGTTAAGGGGACACGAAGCGAGGTTTAACCGTCTTTACATTACATAAACTCACGCCTCGAACCCGGAGTGGTAGACAGTGACCAGGTCTTGCCACTTGCCACGATCCTGACTGACATTCTTCGCTTCATTAACATTCATAAATCGATTCAATCGTTCTTTGAATGATAAAAAGAAACTAAAAACATTCTGAGCCTTTTTTTCTTGCAATCCACTCTATCTAAAGTATTCTAAAGGCTGTCTGGAAGAGATCGATGTATGAGATAAGGCCGCCACTTGTATACCATTAAAATCGAGTTTCTTCCTTCTTGTTGTATTGTCTATGCAAATTGTTAGATAAACTAACTATCCTTATAATTATTCTTACTTAGATAAAATAAATCTCATGTTTTATATGGTTGTGCTATGTCCAAAAGTGTGGCATCCATCTTAACATCATACAACAAGGACACTTTCAAGGCTTTTTTCGATTATTTTATTTGTAATTAAAGAAGAAAATATTTCAACGTAATTTTTTGCATTGAAATAAATTTCAGGGCCTAGATTCTGCTAATGCATTGTAGTACAATGGCAGTTGCGTGACCACGTAGATTTCCTTTCATTGCCGCTTCAATTCAACGCGCGCACTAGAAGGCGCCAATGGAATTAAAAGACATGTCACGTGACCCGACCTCGTAACTTTAATCTATATATATAAAACGAGAAGCTGACTGACTTAGAATCAACGCAGAGCCCAAACTACTGAACCTAGGGGGTTGAAATTTGGCATGGGAGTTCCTTAGGGAGCCTAGGGGAGCACTAAGAAAGGATTTTTGAAGAAATTCATCCCCTAAAGGGGTAAAATGGGGGTTCAAAGTTAGTATGAAACTTTGCCGTTTTTGAAGTTATTCGAATGAAATTTGGTACGAAGGTTCTTCATTTAAAATTATAAAACACGTGTAAAATAGTTTTTTTAAAATCATCCCTTAAGGGGGAAAAAGGGGGGTGCAAACTTAGTATGAAACTTAGCTATTTTTGAAGTTATTCGAATGAAATTCAGCATGAAGGTCCTTCATTGAAAGTCATGCAACACAGGTAAAATATATTTTCAAAAATCATCCCTTAAGGGTGTAAGAGGGGGTTGCGAAGTTAGTATGAAAGCTCTTTCGCATGCGCTAAAAGTATCCCTATCTTATTTTCAAGCTCTTTACTCAACTAAAGCCCACGCGGACGTAGTCGCGGGCAACAGCTAGTTAAACTATAATGCACTAACAGAATCAAGGCCCCCATTACTTACTAAGCACGCTTGAACATCTACTTGTATCCTATAAAAGTGAAAGTAAACTACATTGCCAAAACACAAATTCTGAACATTTTCGAAATGTTCCATTCCGATGACACATGTCGTTTGTAAATTAGAACCGCACTAGAGTTTTCTTGTGAATTTCCGCTAGGGGGGTCGGCCTAGGGCGTGTCTCGCGGACGCTAACAGTGGGCGGTGAACATAAAACATAAACATTCACATACAGCACATACATCGCTTCTGGCTCACACTACCCTGTGTCGTGGGAACGAGAAACAGCGACATCACAAACTGGTAAATATCTAAGACCTGGGGTTTTTTGTACTACTATGATGGGATTACAAAATTATCTTGCAAACGGCAACGCATCATTGAAATTACACAAAGCCTGACCGACAAACCGTCTTCGATATCTATAATAGAATCACTAAAATGTGGAGTTTTATTTGCTATCTTCTTCTCCACAAGAAGCAATAATATTGTGAAACTAACTTTGACGTTCATCATCATCATCAACCCATTTTCTCCCCACCAAGGGGCACGGGTCTCTTCCCTGAGGAAGGTATAGGCCATACTCCACCACGGGGGCCAAGTCCGGATTGGTTCGTCTTTGACGTTCATAAAGCAAAGCAAAACATCATTCAATTCTCTTTTATGGACTCAATACACTGAATATCCAGTACAAATTCGCCACAAATTCGTACAAAATGTTACAATGTAAAAAATAATGTAATTTGTTTTTATTTATTTACACTGCTTTTGTTGATTTCACGGACTATGTTATGTATAAAACATATTTGAATTTGAAAATAGAACTCGAACTTTCGAATTTGAAAATAAAACTCGCATTTTAGATGATTTAATTTTTTTGTTTTATTGTTCATATAAATTTACAGCTTTATTATGAACAATAAAAAGGGGATTAAATTCCAGGCCTGCGGAGTAACTCAAAGGCCACAATGCCTCTATTGCCCTCAAGCATGATCAAACCCTGATTAGTGTCTTCGAAACATGTTGGTGAAATGGTGATCCTCCATTCGTTTGTAAGGTAAAATCTGTCAACTTTACGTTTTACCCTTTAAAGAATGTTTAATATGTATAATTTCCACCAATTCCACTGTCGCTGTTAGCTTCCACGAGATTAATTAATTCTATTGATTTTCTAGGAACATATTTTTTAGTAATAACATTGACTTGTATGTGACGCGAGGTTATTTTGAAGAGTTTCGGATGAAAGTTCTGAAGTGGAGTTGCGATTAACTCTGGGATAGTCAAATTGCGTGTGAATAATTGTCAAATAACTTCAATGTGGTCAAATCAACCTTAGACGAAGAATTTATTTCTGATAAATTATTGTAATAATAACTTATATACAAAAGGATTACTTGTTCTGGTACCAAACTAGAGTAATCTGTGCTATGGTAACCTGAAAAGGATATCGCAAACATGAAAATGCACCCGAGATTAATCTCATGAATTAGATAATGTTTTGCAGCTGGTCTGAAAATAAAACTATTTATTGAAACCACCTAAAATCTTGTTTCATTCAGCTTTGTCCACATGTAAACAAGGAGTTGATAGAAGTTGCTACTTTATAAAATACGGGAAGCTAGAATGACAGTCAAGTAGTTTGCTCCTCCTACGTCATTAATTCTTGGCTTCCATATTATTTCAAAAAGATGATTTACACTCTGCGAAACGGCCGAATGAAGTAATTGAATGATTTGTCTAAGATGCACTGGGCACATAAGTAGTTACGTAGACGCGTATTTATTTTTTTCTGTGACATGTACATGACAAAAAGGAAATGTAAAAATCCTACCTAATGCACTCGGACTAACTTGTAAGTTCGATCAATCGAACCATCACGAAAAAAAATATTGGTCGTCCGACGGATCGAACAAGCCGGTCGGACCACGTGGCCTAAGGGGATTTTTGATATTCATATTTGCATTCATTACACTGCGCTGCCTGAGTGATCTTGAACGATCACTAAGGTTAAGCAACATACGGCGCGTTCAGTCCATGGATGGGTCACCGTCTATGACTAACGCTAGTGGCATTTTTTCCGAGCGATTCCGTGCTTCGCAAGGCACGTTAAGCGGTTGGTGCCGGCTGCCGTCGATAGATGGCAGTCGTTAAGCCAAGTCAGAGGCCTTAGGGCGGCTTGAAAACTTCTGACAGTTAAGACCAGCCACTAGTCTTACAAGCCTCCACCAATCCGGACTTGGCCCCCGTGGTGGAGTATGGCCTATACCTTCCTCAGGGAAGAGACCCGTGCCCCTCGGTGGGGACATAATGGGTTGATGATGATGACACCTTTGATTTTGTGTTAAAATGCATTTTAACTTACACTAGTTGAAGTAAAAAATATGCGTTGCATGGGGACAGGAAAGTTGTGTTAAATGTATCTTACACAAAAATATGAGTCAAGGTTAACCCTTTTGAGAGCCTTTTGGCTCTGTGTCATATATGGCCACCATAATTTGAACTTTATTGCATTGACATAGAGTCCAAAACCAATGAAAATTTAAACTAGCTCTGCCTTTCAAAGGGTTAATTACGCCAAAACTATTTCGATCGATCGACTTTCGATCACAAAACATTGTCTAAATTGTATTTGAGAAGTGTTTTAAAGGAATTTTGTTTTTGTATTATAACACCGTTTTAACTTATTAAAAAATGTATTTAGATACGGTCACATTAACCCTTGATGTACTATTTTCTAGTACAGATCAGCACTAGTGTGAAATTAATACAAATGTCACACCTGAAATAACAGTAAAAGAATTCTATAAGGTGTTATTTTACAAAACAAATTAATTTACTAATTTTGGTCGTTATCAAACAAAGGTGTAGTTTTTAATGTTAATAGATCATAAATAGATGTTTACAATAATTTCATAATTTATACATAATTATACTATTCATCAATTATTAGTTCATTTAAAACTCCATACCTACATGAATAGAATACTTAGTAAAAGATTACACCACAGCTGTTCGACCAAATTAACTTGATCTCCGTAGCTATTTAGATGATCTCTTGCCCAAAGATCAAGTTAACTTGGGCGTCTAGGTAATAGTATAAATAAAGAATAAAAACAATATTTTATATTAACTTCATTATATTGGTGTTTCATGTTGCATAAAGATAACAATTTGGTGCTGTTGATTTTTAGTAAAATTTTTAAATATTTTATGCCTAGTTTAATTTCTTAGGTCTCGTCTAACTGGTTATCCTCTTAACCTTTGCTTTAGCGAATTTCGAATTCCAACTTGTATTTATTTAAAATATACCTAGTTGCCGATATATAATGATTATTACTCTATGTTCCATACTCTTGTTTTGTCAATTCAGATCTATGTTTGTATTGTCTACATTTTGTATTTTTATATAAATTTGTGCTTTCACAGCTTCCTCTATAAAAAGCATATTATATGTTGTACAGGGTTATTCTTAGATTGCGCGATTCCTGAGATGTAAATTACAGTTTGGGTTTTATAAAAATATTTGTCCTGTGAGTAGTAAATTATTGTCCTACTATTTAACTCGTAAAACCACTTTTATTTTATCGTGATTTGAATACATTCAAAAGTACAAGAATTTTTTTTTAAATACTTGGCCAGTTAAAAATAACCCTGTATAGATCTGCGGAACCACTTCGGTCTGTAATTCACTTTAGTTCTGGTCAAGGCTTTTTATCAGGGAATGTATACAGGAGGAGGTTGTCGCGTTTTGTAAATATCATTGTAATAGTTCTCAAGATCTAATGAGTGTTGCATAATTATTATAACGACGTATCTTACAATCTTAATCGGACACAATTCATTAAAGTGATACTCTTTTTAATGAATCTTGACTTTTGTTTTATATACTCCTTTAAAACGTAACATAACTTTTATATATGGGCTCATACATTGCTTCTGGCCCCACAGCTCAAAAGATAAAAACTACCCGAGGCGTGCGTGTACGCAACGACTAATGAATGTCGATGAAGCGAAAGTTTTTTGACAGAATCGTGGCAGGTGGCAGTCCCTGGTCGCTGCCTACCCCTCTGTGATACGGGCGTATGTATACTTCTTTAAGCACGTTAAAAAAGTCGCAAAAACTACCTAAAAAAATTCGGTGAGGCAGACACAAATAGCTCTGCAGTTCAATAAAATTACTTTTATTAAGTAGGTACCTAGGTAAATTATGATCATTCCAAGCATATTAAAATGATTCCAAAAGGAATACTTTTCGCGTAGTCCAACACTAAAACAGTAAAAAAGTTAATACATGTAGTTGTGTACTCATTAGAACTTTATTGAATCTATGATTACATTCATTACATAGTTTTAGAAGTACATATACTTAAAAATAACGACAAGAATAGGTACGGATACTGTCTCTGTCCTCTGTCGACACAACATCGACCTTTACATGCGTGCACTCTACTTATGTTACGAGCTACTTTGCAACACAAATGTAAAGGTTGATTTGCTGTCGACTGTAAGAATTTTTACATCCTAATCTTACAAGTTACCGCGTTTTTCTTGCTCCAACTCTAAAGATTCGAACAGAGTTTTGAAGTTGCCAGCTCCGAACCCCTAAAAATTAAATGATACATGTTACTGTTAATTATAGGTACTGTCATATTCTAAGATACGGCCAGAACTAAAAGGAATGGAAAAAAACAATTTAAATTTCAATAGAGGAACATCTATTGAAATTTAAATCAAACAAGAAAAATAAAGGATAATACACAACAACGCGTTGGCGGTGGCGTAACTAGAGGAAAGAGGAAAGATTTGAAGAGGAAAAAAGAAAAAAAAAAAGTATTTTTGTGTGTGTGTGTGTGTGTGTGTGTATCTTTGTAATGAATAGGCTCAGAAACTACTGGGCCGATTTTAAAAGTTCTTTCACCATTTGAAAGGTAGGTACATTCTTCGTGAGTAACATAGCTAGGCTATATTGGATTTTAAAAAAGTTTAGGGTTCCGTACGAAATCTCGAATAATGTAACCCAAGGTGTAAAAAAATTACTACCCCGGGAATTTTCCCAGGAACTAATATAGCTATTTCCACGGAAACGTTTTCCCACCCGTGCGAATCCGGGGCGGGTCGCTAGTATATTTCTAAAGACATGTATGATCCGCCACCGCCCCACCGCGTTGGTATGTTCCATCCTTTAGATAGAGCCGGTCCAAACGAAGCGTTTTACGCGCGAGGGCACTCGCGCGTTCCCGGGCATTTGGATGGGATGTATTGTATAGCTCTAGTACCTCGGGAACGCGCCAGTGTCTACGCGCGAGTGCCCTCGCGCGTAAAAGGCTTCGTCTGGACCGGATCTTAGGGCTTATTCTGAGGTTAGCACTCACATTGTGGTTCCTCCGCTGAATAACCTCGATGAACAGCGTCGGTCTGTCCTGCGTGTTCTTCGTGAAGATCTGCAGAAGGTATCCATCCTCGTCGTAGTCTATTAGGATGTTCAGCCTCTCCAATTCGTCTACACTCTCGGCCACTCGCACTCGGCTTTGGGAGAGCCGCTGGCAGATTATCCGGTAGTATTCCGACGGTATTGTGAGGAACTCCACGCCGCGCGCGCGCAGGTTTTCAACCTAGAAGGGAGGTAGTGTTGAGTTTAGTTTGGAGATTAAAGGCTTCTGAATTGAGAATGTTAAAGTGAATACTTAATCGCTCGTAGCCTGGGCTGCCTGAGTGATCTTAAACGATCACTGAGGTTAAGCAACATACGGCACGTTCAGTCCATGGATGGGTCACCGTCTATGACTAACGCTAGTGGCATTTTTCCGAGCGATTCCGTGCTTCGCAAGGCACGTTAAGCAGTTGGTGCCGGCTGCCGTCGATAGATGGCAGTCGTTAAGCCAAGTCAGAGGCCCTAGGGCGGCTTGAAAACTTCTGACAGTAAGACCAGCCACTAGTCTTACAAGCCTCCACCAATCCGGACTTGGCCCCCGTGGTGTAGTATGGCCTATACCTTCCTCAGGGAAGAGACCCGTGCCCCTCGGTGGGGGCATAATGGGTTGATGATGAAATACTTACGTAACGTTCTGTCACGCTCTTTTCTATGAAATTCGACGAGACAGGACTACAGTTATGGAGTTAGCTACTTAGCGAAATTCTCAATTCAGAAACTGTGTGCTAGTCGGGCTCGCGGTCTACGAGTATATTCGTGGGTTAAGAACCAGAGTAGCGCAAGGGCAAAAATTGTAAAAAAAATTTTTTTCGCCATTCGCTTTTAAATCCTTCGTATTTTTATGTGCTAAAAAACTGGATCGATTTTGTGAGTCGATTGCTTAGTACAAACAAAACGTATTAAAAAAAAATATTTTTGTTTACTGCCAAAATGAAGTTTGTCTGCTTGCAATAATTTTGACTTTTTTTTCAATTTTTGCCCTTACGCTACTCTGGTTCTTAACCCACGAATATGTCTGAGATAAGATAAGATAAGAATATTATTGCACCAGGAAAAACACATACGAAACATTTACAAAGATACAGTACAATTGGCGGTCTTATTGCTTAAAGCAATTTCTTCCAGACAACCGACGATGGAGAGTTGAGTGTCTTAGCTGTTCGATAACATTTTAATACCGTGGGTGGAAACCTTATTATGGTGTAGCTGTTTTTTTTATTCGCGATTTCGTATTTTCCATTATCAAAGTTGTCTATAGCACATTACAAAGGTTGTCTGGAAGAGATCACTTTTAGTGATAAGGCCGCCGTTTGTACTGTTAGATTAAGAAATAGGTACCTGTGTAATCTCCTTTTTATGTACATTAAAGTGTTCTACATCTATCTATCTGTAACATTTAAAAACAACAAACCGACCTCAAATAAAATTGTGCTAGTAATTGGATAGGTGTTAGTTAACCAAGGAAACACTGTGCAAGGTGTTGATTTGTACAGTTTACTCCGACTCAGGGTTGGTTATTTACATGATACTGAAGCAAAATATATATATATATATTATATATATATATTTTACAAATGCTCAATTCAGAAATCGGCCCTGAGTCGAGCGAGTGTTGTTTTACTAATCAACAGTTTGTATACCTAATGATCTTTTCCTCAAACTAGTCTCGTCAGCCAGAGTCGACAACACGATAACGACCGCGATGACTCACTTGCAAGACGCGTTATAAGCTACAATAATATGATTCGCGACCAGTCTTGTTCGTTTATTTCTCTTAGTTAACGCGTTCTAGGTTGTTAAAGCAATGACGGTGATTTTGAGTGAGTTTTTAAGCGTGGAAACCTGGAAAACTGCTGGATTTCGAAAATGCGTTGCGGTGAGAATGTAAGTAGACACGTCTACATTTATAGGGCACCGAATTTGTTGTGTTTGCTTGTTTTCCGATGTAAATAATTAAATAAACGTAAATATCAGTATTTCAGTGTTTTAAAATAGTAGTGTTAAAACCCACAAACACCTCACCTACAAATACAACAAATTGGCACCGTACCTCCGTACCAACTAGACCCAATAAAATAAAACGATTGACTGACCGACATTTCTTTAAAAGGTTGGCCAGTAGAAGACAGCTGTTTCTTAACAGTAGATTAACAGATTGTTACTGTATGAGAAACGAGGGGTGCCTAATGATGCTACCGCCCCAAATTAGATAGACCGCCATCTGGCGAGGTATTTAGATATTTCGACGGGTTAGGTATACACTCAGAATAAGAACTAATATTCTGAGGGTATGCCTAAGTGAAGACAAAGGTTTGACTTTTTTGTACAAAACCAATTCATCAGTCACGCTGTTACTTACATTGTCTAATCAACGTTCACGTCGTCACGCAAGACGCACAGATTGGACCAATCCAAGAGTGATTTACTGCATTAAGTACATTCGCTCATTTCATTGGTAAAGACTAAGCAAGGGGACTGGGCCGATTTTAAAGCGTGATTTTTTGTTAGGAAGAAATTCGTTTTATGGTTTTTTTATTCGTAAGATCTAATTGATTCATCTTCTTATTTCATTCCAGTGAACAAGAAAGGCATCAGTCCAATCTACAAACTTCTCGGACTGCGAGTGAAATGGAGGCCCACATCTTCTCGAAGGCCAACTCTAAAGATGAATATATGGCGTACGTCGCTAAAATCATCTTGCATATGAGATCCGAAGGAACGATGGGAAACTAGTGGGCTCACCTTAAAAAAAATAGTTGTGGTTAAGGTGTAGGTCACACATATGGGACTTGGGACGAGACTGTAATCGAAATTACACCACAAACTACATCTATTGTTTTGTTTTAATTTATTTGTTTTATCCTTTGTCTGTTGCGTTACATCTGTTAGGTATGTTACTTGTTTGAAGTCTTGTCTGCAACATAGAAACTGTTTGAGATGTCTCCACCTGTACCTACGCCGTAGGTACATAATAACTCGTTGTGTACCTACCTTACCAATTTTAAATCATCATCATCATCATCATCAACCCATTATGTCCTCACCGAGAGGCACGAGTCTCTTCCCTGAGAAAGGTATAGGCCATACTCCACCACGGGGGCCAAGTCGGGATTGGTGGAGGCTTGGAAGACTAGTGGCTGGTCTTACCGTCAGAAGTTTTCAAGCCGCCCTAAGGCCTCAGACTTGGCTTAACGACTACCACCCATTGACGGCAGCCGGCACCAACTGCTTAACGTGCCTTGTGAAGCACGGAAACGCTCGGAAAAATGCCACTAGCGTCAGACGGACACCCATCCATGGACTGAACGCGCCCTATGTTGCTTACCTGCGTGATCGTTTAAGATCACTCAGGCAGCGGGCGAGCGATTTTAAATAATTACGATTAATGTTAAATCTTAGCAAAGTATTGACTTGATGATTTATTATTATTTTTACTTTACTAAATTTTAACTATAAGCCCATTTTCAGGACCACCTTGTGTGTCCGTCGGTCCGTCTGCCTGTTAAGAGTTTAAGACCCTCTATTTCGGGAACGCGGTGAGGTGTCGAATTTAAATTGACGTTGTTGTCCAAAATCAAACTTCCAAGTTAAGTTTAAAAAAAAGATAGGGCCGTTTGTGACGCAAAAAAAGGCACGTACAGCCGATAGCTGCATGTACATTATGTACGTACGACGTACATCCTTTTAAGCTATAAATCATCAGATTCTAAGGTGGTGTCTCTGCTGCAGAGCACCACACTAAATTTCGTAGGTACTTTCCACGGTGGACTATGAATTAACTACAGGTTATACCAGGGAAAGATCTCACAGCCCTGCTACGTGTTCTAAAAAGGAGATGGCGCAAATTTTAGGTTTCACTAAACATTTTCATTTATACTATACAGGCACATACATTGCATCTGGCCGCACACAAGGTCACCCTGTGTCGTGGGAACCAGAAACACCGACATCAAAACATGTAAACATTCTTGAATGTTTGTTGTTGTCAACATTGTTGAAGACCCGAGGTATTATTTGGTCGGTCCAGTTAATTATTGGAATCTTTTAAAATATACAACTTTGAGTAATTGATTTCAAAAAACTATCATATGATTGTCTTGTATCATCGTTGCTTTCTGACTCCAAGGACGTGATTTTGGAGATGGTCCGGTAATTATTTCGACCGACGATTTGTCCTCAGCCCTTCGCCAACCGCTGCGCTACAGAGGTCGTCTGCTAAAAGCCTTAAAGGTTTAAAGCTTACTGCAGTGATGATGTCCTCAGTGTTGATGGCGATGTGTTGGACGCCAGCCCCACCGTGGTACTCCACGTACTCTTGGATTTGGCTCTTCCGCTTGCCCGCCGCTGGCTCGTTGATGGGAACCTTCACGGTCTCCTCCCAGTTCGCCATGACGATGGAGCGGAGCGCCGAGTACTCGGTGCAGACTTGCGTGTCGTCCACTGACCAAAATCTGCGAAGAGGTGGATAGAATGTTGGTTTTTACTTCGGAGGATCTTATGCGAAGGCGCGGTCCCGCCCGAAGTCATAGTTGTTCAATAGAGTCATGAAAGTACGCCAATGTTTGTTCTAAGGGGTCTGTAAACGGGCCATAGTTTTGTTGCAATATTTGGCTGCACTTTCAGCAAATAATTTGCCGGCCACCACAAAAATGTTTTATTGCAACTGATGGCCGAGCAATCTATGACTGGGCCATGTGTTGCAATATGTCTGCAATAATATGGCTAACAATGCGGACTCTAAGATGAGCTACAAAAATGCCATGTCAACCGTAGAGAGCGACTGAAACAACAAAAGAACTAGCTGGGCAATATTGCATTACGTCGCAAACCTCTTAACTCCATTTTTTTTTTAATAGTTAAGGGATTTGCCCAAAAAATTACTTTCTAAGAATGCAAAAAAAAATTGGAAAAAAATGGAGTTAAGAGGTTTGGGACTTTCCGGAAGAAAATGAATATTATTTGAATTTTACCATATAAAACTTTATCAACTTCAGATGTGTCTTGATAAAAGGGCTCTTGACAATAACGGCATATCTGTTTGATGTGAAACAGACATCTGCTTCCACATGTCTAAGCTGATGAGCCAGAGGGTAATTGGAGTTCCAGATTCTGTAATCGTCAAATCAGCACTGACCTGTGGAACTGCAGGCATCGCTCGTACCACGAGGCAGCGGTTTCCATACCATTGTCTGGCTGGTTGCCCACCACGTGGTCTATGAAGTTGATCTCTACGTTTGGCCTGAGGACAAAGAAATACCGTAAGAAGTAACTCAAAAAAATCATTGTTGGCAGGTGCTGTTAGTGAATTCAAACGTATTTATTCTGCCAAAAATATCAATAGGTGCTGAATCTGGACTAGGCCAGGTGCCATTCGTGCAGGTGCTATTTAGGCGGGTGCTCAAACTGGACTACCTCTCCTCTACACGTCAACAGATGCGTCCGCGGACTCTGGCCGATGCATGCGCAGATGAATTTCCACGTCTGTAGGTCGATCAGTCTATGTTCACTCTGGACAGACGCAACTCGCATTCGCGTACGTTTATAAAATGGATATTGATACCGTAGCTGCCGCAACTATTTTTATTTAGTGCTTTTAACTACTAGGTACCTACTTGAAGGCATCGCAGTAGATTTATTAAAAAGAAATGGAGAAGAAAAAGGTGGTAGATGCTGACTATACACAGTGTCAGCAGATGTGTGGATAGACATGTAGCGATGCTATTAAGCTACCTAGGTACCACAAATGCACAAGTCACCCCCTCTACACGTCAGTGGATGAATCCACAGATGATGACGTCTGCAGATGCACCTGTTGACTTGTGGAGGAGCCCTTAGTGACCTTTGATGTGTGAACCGATTAAAGTTTCCTGACAGCGCTTTTTGTCATACAGCTACCTAGTATATTTATTGGTTTCAATTAATTCATTACGCTGTCTAAAGTCTATCGAGAATTATAGCGAGTTTAAAACTACGATTTTGAACCCGCCATGCTGTCATCAGCAAAATCAAACCAAAATTTTGACCATCCCGAAACTTAAGTTCTTTCATTATAAGTTCAGTTGTATTAGTACCAAATAAAACATGTTCTGCTCCTAGTCAGTCATAGTTTCCAATCGATGTCGCTCCATCCGTTGACAGATTCATCATCAACCCATTATTTCCCCACCGAGGGGCACGGGTCTCTCTCACTCCCTGAGGAAGGTATAGGCCATTCTGCCCCACTGGGGCCAAGTCCGGATTGATGGAGGCTTGTAAGACTAGTGGCTGGTTTTACTGTCAGAAGTTTTCAAGCCGCTGACTTGGCTTAACGACGGCCATCTGTCAACGGCAGCCGGCATCAACTGCTTAACTTGCCTTGCGTGGCACGGATTCGCTCGGAAAAATGCCACTAGCGTTAGTCATAGAAAGGTCACTCATCCATGCACTGAACGCGCCCTATGTTACTTAACCTTCGTGATCGTTTAAGATCGAGTGATCCCCGGCTATCTGAGTAGATAGCCGGGGCTACGAGCGATTCGATTGACAGATAATTACGTCCAATACATATATACAAGGTGCCAAAACTATAGGTGAAAACTGAAAAGCACTGTGCACTGTGCAAAATCGTTGTGCATAATGCATACTTACAAAAACTTTTTAATCGGGTCCTTTGGCAGCGGCTGGTATCCAGGTAAGAAGTCACCCTTGTATTTGGTTCTGTCGACCAAAGTGTGAGTGTTGTCACCGTACTGGAAAACAAGTATGTGTCAAAATAGTTTTAACTTAATAAGCAAACTTTCAAACTTAAAAATTATTACTCATGGATGTGTTGAACACTAGACACAATACTCCTCTGAACACATTTAATATCTATTAAATTATTTTATCTACTTTACTGTTTATTAACACCAGTCATCTTTGTCTTCAAAATAATCGCTGATTTTATAATAAGCTTTTTTGCACAGAGTGTGCTTATCACATTTTTAAAGCGCGTCGGAGATAACACTAAAAGAAGGTACAGTCTGTTTGCTTTTAGAATATAACTCGGATCTAGAGTATTCTAGAGTAGGCTTCGGTTTTCGCCGAAAGCACAAGAGTGTAATACTACTCGTACTTCCTGATCTCTATAAAACTTTTCTTCACTATTTTGAAAAGTTATGTAAAGTTATAAGTAACAATACAAAATAAACCTTACCATATTGCAATATGATCGGTTTTTGATTGCTCAGTTGCGGTATATTCTAAAAGCTTAACAGACTGTAAAACGGAGGTAAAACAACTTATGAATGTCCTACTTCAACGCACAGGCCTTCTCTTACCACGCTTGCCTACTGCGTATTGGCGATTTGTTGTTCATATTGTCATGTCGCTGGTTCTGTTTCCCACGACATGTTCGTGTTCATTTTTCTTTCAAGCGCTGAGTTACGAGAGGACCACAGACACTAACACATGCTTAATCCAGAGAATCCAGAGATATACACTTAGGTAGACCAGGTACATGATTTTTCGTCGGAAGAGTCCGACCAGGTTGCGCTGTGATTCACAGAGTGCGTATACTGAGTTTTTTCATTCACTCTCGATAGCGAGAGCGTTTGCGATTTTCATAGGAGTGACAAAGCGCGCCATCTAGTTGTCTCTTTGTCACTCCTATGCAAATCGCAAACGCTCTCACTATCGAGAGTGAATGAAAAAACTCAGTATACGCACTCAGAGCTTAATCATGGTAGAGCTCCCCTCCGGAGCTCCTCCGTCGACCTAGTCGGACTCTTCCGACGAAAAATCAAATAAGTATATCCGGAATACATTTACAGTCTGTTAGCTTTTAAAATATATCTCGGCTACTATTGGATAAACCGATTATATTGCTAACTTTACATAACTTTTCAAAATAGTGAAAAAAAGGAAAATAGTAGTACACTCGTGTGCTTTCGGCGAAAACCGAAGCCTATTCTGGAGCCCGAAGTATATCCTAAGAGCTAACAGACTCTAATAATGTGTAGTGCTTACGAAAGTTTAAAAAAGAAATTAAAATAACTTCCAACAATCAATGATCCCAACTCACCGTCTTCAGCACCGCCATTCTGACCACGCCGTCTTTGTCGGACTCCTCCCAAATGTCCCTGACGACCTTGGCCCCTTGTTTCTTAGCGTACTCCACTATGTAGTCCAGGTTTTCAACCGTAAAGGCAACGTCCTTCACGAAGTCCCCGTGGTATGCCACCTCCTTGACGAACGAGCTCTCTTCAGGCTCGTATTGGGCTTGAAACACGAATATTATCTGAAAGGTTTGAGGATTTGGATAAGTAGATAGATAGATTGATAAATAACACTTTATTGTACATACGAGAAAGGACGTAAGACGAAAGGAAGTACAGACGGCGGCCTATATTGTTTCTTTTAATTAATGTTTTGACATTACAAGTGTTTATTGCACTCATGGCTCTTTATATTCTTAGGTAGATGGATATTCGTACCAACTTATGTATGGTATAATAAAGAAATAAATCAAATTACATTTAAGGTGATTTGAGAAAAGTCGACGCAAGGTCCGTGGATGCGAACGGCGAGAGACCGTGTGAGATGGCATTTGGGGGAAAACGTCTATACCCAGCAGTGGGCAGACGTGGGCTGATGATGATGATGATGAGAAAGATGGTCAGAGTGGAGTTTTATTTTCGCTGCCTTTTACTCCACTACATTCGACTCTAGGGCAGCGGTTAACATTATTAGTACATTGACATACAACAAACAGAATGTACGTTGTCTTTACGTTGAAATAAACTTTTGATTTCTGATAATTATTCAATGGGATTGAAGGTTCACGATCTAGACACACGCCATCACTTAGGTTCTACGGAGAAACTTGTTTCTGTTTCACTATTGAAATAAAGACAAAATTACTTAACTCATTGGACTTCATAATTATCTATTAAATCAGCTCTATCTCTCTCTGTTTCTGTCGTTGTATCTCTTGGTATATCTTTTATAGTGGTTTGGGGCTTGAATATTATTTCAGTATTATAAATCCTGCATGATTAAATAGTAAGCAATCATTTAAATTAGCAAAATAAATCACATCATAAGAAAAATCAGAAATTAGCCAACCATTATGTTGCTTAGTGGAATAAGTGAAGGGCAGCATAGTGGTCAGCTCGATTAAGGTCAGGAAAATAAAGAATTGATCTGTAAAATTATTACTTAGCACAGCAAAAAGAAGTCAGTGTAACGTGGATTTTTGCCACTTCTATTCCATAAAGTTAATATTAACTTTATGTTCTATTCTTTCCTCTATACGCAAGCTGTTTTTTTTAAATAAAGTAAATATTTTTTGTGACCTTAACTTGGCACGAATAAAATGATCCTTGTCAATTGAAAAAAAGGAACATCGAATATTCACTTACCTTATTCATCCTCACAGCGTAAGAAGCGGTTTGTCTGGAGCCTGTCTCGAGCCCCTTGTACGCCATAGGCTCAAAACCGAACCGAGTCACATAGTAACTGGCTGCCTGGAGACAATACAATAAGAACATTCATATTTTCATATTTGTTCACATTTGTAACATTAACATGCACATACATTGCTTCTGGCCCCACACTAGGATACCCTGTGTCGTGGGACCCAGAAACAGCGACGTCACAAACATGTAAACGTCCAAGACCTGGGTTTTTTTTTGTCCCCAGCCGGGATTCGAACCCGGGACCTCTGATATGGTAGGCAGATGCGCTAACCACCGCGCCACAGAGGTCGTCATATAGGTAAAATGTAGTAAAAAATAAGAATTTTAGTTACTGAAACTGGTAACTGTTATTTGTGTTAATCAAATCAAAATAAATAAAAAATGTTTTTATCAAAAAGACGCAGAATCTGCGAATCTGAATATGACAAGTCAAACTACGGCTTCAAAATCTAGCTAGACCTTTTTGGAGAATAAATGGACCAAAAAAAACTATATAGAGAAAAACTACTTATGTCCACCAATCCGGACTTGGCCCCCGTAGTGGAGTAGATATTATGGCTTATTAAATAACTTCCTCAGAAAAGAGATCCGTGTCCCTCGTTGGGGACATAATGGGTTGATGACGACTACTTATAACGAATTATTGTATTTCCAAACCCCTTTCAACTTCCTAGGGATCGGGTTTTATAAGCTGAAATAAAACTATACTTCATGAGTTACTTTTATATTTAAATTACATTTGCTTTATTGAGAATAACCGAGGACCGTGCTCAGTGGCGTGGGAGAAGCCTATGTCCAGCAGTGGACAAGCATAAGCCGATGATAAATACACTTTATTATTTTACACATGAAACATCAGTTCAAACGGTGTTAAATCGATAAAAGCCACTTAACTCGTCGACGACGCAAGGTAACACGCTACTGTATTTACTTACTTGTTAAAGTGTAAATCAGGCTTTAGTGTAAGGATGTGTAAGTTAGCGCTTAGTATGACTAGACATGTAAAGTAACAACGCACGCCTAACCTTTAGTTAATGCGCCTTCCTAAACATAGACAATGTTTTTGAACTATAACGTTATAATATGAGGGGGTTCCTTTATTTACTAATGACACTTTTAGATGTGGTTTTTACAGAACTAAAACTATTAATAATATTAAAAACAAAGAATACCAAAGCTAAAAAAAATGGCATGTTTTTTCTAATCGAAATAATAAAAGATCCTAATTAATATACTTAAATTACTTAATGAACATTTATACAATATAAAAGCTTAACAGATAAGCAATATTTATAGAGTGAATAATTCGCTGAAAGGTATAAATCACTACTCCAATGATTCCTCTTAAGAATTTTAATATGTCAATAACTAAAATTCTTGATTGCATCAAAACACACAGCTTTGCTCGTAGGCGATCTTAATGCTACTTAGCATAATCCACCAGCTAACCTAAGTACCTAATGCAGAAATCTTTTACAGGTAGCGCAACTTAGAATATTAATTATACTATTTACTTATTTAGAAAAGAATCAGAAGAATTTTATTTACGTACCTGTTTGGCGTTGGAGACCCAAAAAGTGAGGTGGTCAAAGGCTGTGAACCGTCCACTTTCAGGTTTCTTCCCCTTATCTGAGTACGATGTCTGAAAAACAACATAGGGTTTTTAAAGAACTCACGTCCTAAACCAAATCTACGCATTGTGGACACATTCAATGGTGGAACCAAAACAAACTTCCGTCCATCCAATGACTGCCTCGTTGTACCATAACTGCAGATTTCCACTATACCCACATGCATGTGAATCGCTCGTAGCCTGGGCTGCCTGAGTGATCTTAGACGATCGCTAAGGTTAAGCTAGATACGGCGCGTTCAGTCCAAACGTTCAGACTAACGCTAGTGGCATTTTTCCGAGCGATTCCGTGCTTAGCAAGGCATGTTAAGCAGTTGGTGCCGGCTGCCGTCGATAGATGGCTGTCGTTAAGCCAAATCAGAGGCCTAGGGCGGCTTGAAAACTTCTGACAGTAAGACCAGCCACTAGTCTTACAAGCCTCCACCAATCCGGACTTGGCCCCCGTGGTGGAGTATGGCCTAGGGAAGAGACCCGTGCTCCTCGGTGGGGACATAATGGGTTGATGATGATGATGATGACATGCATGTACATTCGACAGCACATCAACCTATACACCCATGCACTGTCATCATCATCATCATCATCATCATTCAGCCACAAGAAGTCCACTGCTGCACTGTATTCCATTGCATTACGGGCGACTTTCCAACAAAAATGTGAAGGTTGACATGGTGTCGACTATACGCGAAAAACATACCAACAAAAAATAGGTTAGACTTACCATTTTTCCTAATTTTCTACGAGTAATCGGCAACGAATCTTATCTTATCTTAACTATTGCACTCCTTTTACATGAAATGTCTAAAATTCACTAGTAACCTAGTTACGTATGTATACGTGTAACCAAGAAATGGTTTAAATATTTAAAAAGACAAAATTCATTCAAATATGGTACGAGACTGGAGGGTGCGCTCTAAAACAGTTTTATATATGGGGCAAGTATTTAAATTCACCCATTACCGGTTTTAATCTTGTTTACTTGAAAATGCCTTTACTTTGTAAAGCCGTGTCCACACTACGACGTTGGGCTTACGCTAGGGACTACCTAAAATAGTGGTAATAATTATTCTCATTTACCTCCTGCGGTTGACTGGTAGAAAATGATGGTAGCGTTAAGTCATTATAACAAACATAATAAACAACAATTTTGAGTCTTATGAAACTCGGCCTTCATCGACTCCATCGGCAAATAGAATTTCTTCAAAAAGAAAAAATTGTATTACATACTGCCGAAGAAGTTATACGGTAGAATACATACCTACATGCTTTCTATAAAGAGACGGGTAATGTATTCAAAACGTCACAATCTCAATCTTTTTTATTCCTATAAATAAAAATGATTAATATCTAGGTATATATCGTGTCTATACTTTTTGTTACTGTAATAACAAAAAAAGACTTAGGACAACGATTTCAATCGTGTGCATTACGTTATGTGTTTGGTGCAATTTGGGTGACAGTGTTACCTACACCTCGTATTATAGGATAATCAGCTGGTGCAGTAGAGCTGTTTCAATCATAGGCGTATGCCTTAGTAGTATTACTAAGCTCTTCATTAGACTCAAATAATGTGAAGGCACTACCTATTCGACAATAAAAAAACTTAACTTTTATTTGTCCCTTATTTCTTGTGTGCAATAAAGAATATTCTTATCTTATCTTATCTTAAATACAATTACAA
Source organism: Yponomeuta plumbellus (assembly GCA_947310845.1). NCBI lineage: Eukaryota > Metazoa > Arthropoda > Insecta > Lepidoptera > Yponomeutidae > Yponomeuta > Yponomeuta plumbellus. The sequence continues at coordinate 5,774,195 of OX371203.1, forward strand.
TACATTTTGAATAATGCATTGAAAAAAAAACATTTAAAAAGTCGTAGACCAAAAGTTGTCGTAATGACAAGAACCTACCTAAAGACGCAATTCCTGAAACACATCAAGTGTTTCAGGAATTGCGTCTTTTTAGTTGTAACCCTGTAAACGATGTGAAATAACACCATGCAGGTGTCCCTGCCAATTTTTCTCCACTGTGAACCAGCCCTACGTCAGTGACGAGACTGTGGCGTGATATTTTCAATCCGAGCCGAGCCTCCAAGCGTTCAAGTAACCATGTTTTTATCAAATATGCAAATGGGTGAATTAATGATACAGAACTGGAATCTGGCTAAATCTTAACAGAAACGGGGTAGAGGAATGACCAGAGAATTGTGTTAGCAGTGCTATTCTCGTAAAATGGGTCAAAAATGTTATATTTCTTGTGTGCATTACAGCCATAATAATTAGTATGTATTTTAGTATAATTGGGCAGTGGACAGTATGGAAATCGCTTAACGATCTACGCGTTGGTGTTGCTCGATCCAGGGATAACCAAAAAATATGGGGCATCCTCCCTGAAGCTGCAGGAATCTTGAACCATGTGAAGATGCACAAACAAATTCTTATCTTTATGTCTGCCCTGAAGCTCTACCCACAGTGTATCTTGCAGGATCTCACGGAGGAGGCATCACCCAGTGCCTGTCGTATTGCTTTGCAGTGTTTTTTCTTAGTTGCTTAATTACTTGAAATTCTAGGCAGTACAATAATACTTCTTGGGTAAAAATAAATGACTGCTTTAGGGCTGATTTTTCAATAGTCAGATAACTTTTATCTGAGGCATAAAAATGGCGGGTTGACAGCTTATGTATGAAAGTTACGTCAAACCGCCATTTTTATTCCTCAGATAAAAGTTATTTGACTATTGAAAAATCAGCCCTTAAGGGATTAGGAAGTTCAAAAACCAGCTCTCAGAGTTTTTTAAAGTGGGCCTAGATTTTTCTTAAAGGAAGCAGCCTTTACATAACACAAGTATAGGTAGTACGACGACGTGAGTCGCGCGCCATAACGTCAAAGTCGCCACTTTCCAGTACATTAACTGTCAAATTCTGACGTTTTAGCGCCACGAAACGGTTGACTCGCGTAATCGTACTACCTATGTAGGTCAGTGGTTTTCATCGCTATTCTATAGTCTGTACGTAACGTTGAACACTGATTGGGTCCATCGTCCTCGACTCTACCCCATGTTAGTACCAGTCCGGATCCGGCACGAGACGGCCGCGGCGGCGAGGCGACATTAGCATTTTATTTATCTCTTCTAGATGTCGTCTGGGCACATATTCATTAAAACATTGCGCAATAGGGTGCTGGAATGTGGTGTGTTTTCTGGATTTTTCCATTGGGCTGCCACCTCTACGGAACTGAACTACGTGACTCGTCTACGGGTTTGAATGTTAAATGTCCTTTCTCCGGAAGCCTCCGTCAGAGGCCTTAGGGCGGCTTGAAAACTTCTGACAGCAAGACCAGCCACTAATCTTACAATCCTCCACCAATCTGGACTTGGCCCCCGTGGTGGAGTATGGCCTATACCTTCCTCAGGGAATGACCCGTGCCCCTCGGTGGGGACATAATGGGTTAATGATAACTGTCCCACAGCAGGGCACAAACCTTATCTCGAAAAGAAAATCACCACAATCGTATTTCTCCATCATGTGTTCCTTCAACCTTCTTCAATTAATATCTTAGCAATTATACAAATCTTAATGTTAATTTGACTGAATAGGTTTGTATGTATGTCATACTATTAAATATACTTTTTTGTAGACTTTATTCACCTGGTGACTTAGCTTAGGTGCATTAATTGGAACAAACTATTGAACTCTACCCATTTTGTACAATAAAGTTAGTTAGATTTCTAACATGAGGGTGTTGAGTGTTTTTTTGTATGCATTTTGAGCATAGTTTGCTCAAAATGCATTGCACCTAAACTGCCTTTAACAGTAGGTTTCATAGATTGCCTCTGTACGAGCAACCGGGCAAGGAATTTACATGAGAATTAAAACCCATAGGTGTTTCTTTTTTTGTATATATAGTAAAGTCCGTTCGCTTAGATAGTGTCGGTACACACGAAGGCAATCTTGGTTTTAGTAAAAAAACTTTTATTTCAATAATAAAACTTAGACGGCAAAAATACTTTAAATAGAAAAAAAACATGATACACTATATATATACCTAATGAAGCACAAAAATAAAACAATACTCTTCATCACTCGAAGTGTCCTCAGAATATTCATCTCCACCGGTATTTACAATAGGTACCTACCTAAGTGATGCAGGATCGTCTCGTTATAAATCCATTCTAAAATACTGATTGATTTACTTCTTTAATTGCGTGATCTACACCTTAGCAGAATGAGACGAGCTGCGAGCCAAATTCACTGGCGTGTTTGCGCCGCGTCGGCTTCCTTTAATTTCTTTTGTGAAAAGCCGCCACTAGCCGAGGCGGTAAATATCAAAGTGACACTATGATAGCGAACAGACTTTATATATTCCACGAACGGCACGTTTGGTAAAGCCTGAATTACACCGGGGCAACACTGTGCGGCATTGCGGCATGCCACTTTGATATTTGCCACAAGGCCGCATGCTAAAAAGGTGCGGCAGAAGAAAAAGAAGAAGCTGTGACAGTTTGCCACATGACAGAAGGTGTTGCAATGCCACAAGGTTCTTGCCACAATGTGCGACGTTGTAGCATGCGGCCTTGTGGCATACCGCAATGCCGCACAGTGTTGCCCCGGTGTAATACAGGCTTTAGACTCTACACTACAATGTTTCCAAATTGCAAGGCATAAATAATATTACAAGTGACCCGTGACGCGTACGTGTTGTTTGCATTAACTCGAATTATCAAACTTACTTATTTGTCACTCTACTGGAATAAATATAAACGTTCACTCGAACGTGTACAAAAGTACTAATGCACTTGCCTCTCTAATAATTGTATTAATCTCCTAAACACTATGATAATGTTAACCGGCCATAACAGTTCACAATAAATACCTGTGACACCAACGAACGCAACTATTTTTTTTTTGCATCTCGTTCGAGTCTACCGTAGACCCGAACGAAATTAACCCCATTAATATAGATGTATATAAAATTATCTGGGTAGCTAATTTTGTGAGAATAAGATAAATTTATACCTAATCCTATGGGACATAGTTACTTTCTTCTCTCTCTCGAGAGAGAGAGAGAGAAATAGAGGGTATGGGCACCAAGCGTGCCCACTGCGGTTTAATGAAAATTATGTTTGTGAACAATTATGTGTGAGTCAGACACTCAGGTTTCCTTCAGGATATTTTCCTTCACCACTAGCGAAGGTATTGCTACTATAACTTCACAAATGTCAAAATTGGTACAATATTCAATTGAATAGTAGGTAATCACAAATTAGTAATTTTTTTTATTACATTATTTAAGTTTTATTCCTGTTATTTGTCTAAGCACCCACTCTCTGTCCATTTACTATAGTTATTTTATAACGGTATAGCAAAATCTAACTGTTAAACTAAACAGGCCCTAATTGAAAATCAGCAACAGTCAACTTGTCGACTCACAGCTGAGTTAGGGCCTATTCAGTTACCTATATACCATTAAGTATAATATGTAATCTTACTCTATAAGTGTAACAAAATGTAACATCCTATTTCTGATAACTGAATAAATCCTTACTTTACTTTACAATATTCAATTCAATATTCGTATGACATACGCCAGGTTCGAACTCCCGGCTCCCGATCAAATAATAAAGAATTTTCAATCAATTACTGAGTATTTTGCTAAGTAAATCAGCGATAATCGTATGGCAAATTTCGAGAGATCGTGTGAGAGCATTTGGGGGAAAGGCCTATACCCAGGAGTATAATGATGATGATGATCATGGTGAGTCGTATATTAGCTCTTACTCTACCTAATAATACCTAGCATCTGCTTAAACAAACATTTGTAAATCTTAGCCGTTATGACGATTGGAATACCGGTTAAGCTTCAAGCACGAACTTGTTATCGTTAAATTCTTTATATTTGAAATAATTTTTTTTTATTATTTATTATTCACTTAGCTGACTAAAAAAGTATATTTGAGAGAGTTGCAAGAGAGTTGGTCTACTCTTCATTCTTCTTTCCAGCGGCATCCAGAAGTTCAATCGCCTCAAACACCCATTTGTAGTTCATGGCCCCGAAACCCTGAAAATTAACACCAATTTAAAGTGGGGTCTGGTACCTAGTCTCGAATTTCGCTGTAGCGAAAAACTTCCAGCGTGGTACGCTGGGGCGAAAAATTGTGAAAAAGCGAAATCGGCTTCACGAGGTCAAATGACACCGGAGCGACTAACATTGTCGCGAAAAACTTTCAAGGGTTCCATACCATTATTTATCTAGAAAACAGCAAAAAAATCATGTCCTGTTGTATGGGAGCCCCCTTAAATATTTGTTTTATAATGTTATTTAATATTTGTTAGTTGTTACTACAGCTGCAACAGAAATACATCATCTGTGATCAACTGCCTAACTATAATGGTTCATGAGATATAGCCTGGTGACAGATGGACGGACGGACAGAGTCTCAGTAATAGGGACCCTTTACCCCTTTGGGTACAGAAGCCTAAAAAGTAAGCAATCTCAAGCGCTAAGGTCGATAATTCTCAACTGGGCTTTGCGGACTTTTAAGTACCTTGTCGGTTTCTTTTTAAGATAATTAAGTCTTTTTATCTTTTTGTACTCTGTAATAATTAATATAAATAAGAATTAGACTTCAAGATTTAGGTTACTTGTGATCAAATATGTAAATATATATTATTGGATTTTTAATTTTAAATGTAAATATTAAAACTTATTATAGCCAGTTGTAAGAAAATGTGTTTAATCCTGAAAAGGAAGAATTTGGACATGTAGTACTTATTTATATAAAGCACCTATAACTGCTAATGTTAACCCAAATTCAAACAATAAAGTTTCATTTCATTTCATAATTTGCTCTATTGTATTTTTTTATAATATTACTGTGGAAAAAATACTGATGCTCTATAGAGAACAGGCTCTGCCTAGATTTGACATCAGGCAATCATTAGGTACCTACATAGTGTAAGCCGGGTAACCTAATGTCGAAAATATACTCTACAGTCTACAGTGTTTAGTACCATGTATTTTTTTTTATAATATTACTATGGAAAAAACACTGATGTTCTATACAAGAGGCCCTGCCTAGTTTACACATCAGGCATCCATTATTTAAGTGTACCTACCTATGCCCTATAACCTTACGTCAAAAATAAAATATTCTCTACTTATATTATTGTACCATGCTGTGTATTATTGTATCTCTGATTTAGATGTATAAATAATCTTAATCTTTTTTTTGACCAGTCACTAGTCTTACAAGCCCCCCCCAATCCCTTGGCCCCCGTAGTGGAGTATGGCCTATACCTACCTTCCTCAGGGAAGAGACCCGAGCCCCTCGTGGGGACATAATCGGTTGATGAATATTTTTTTTACTCAAAGGTGCCAAGGAAAGTATCTTACCCGATGATTCCTTCTTTGTATAATCTCGATGAACACCGTAGCCCGTGCCTGCAAATGTTTCGTGAAAGCTTGCAGCATGTAGCCCCTATCATCGAAGTCTATCAGGATGTGGTTCTCCTGTAGGGCGTCAATGCTCTCCGCCACTTTGACGGGACTCTCCTTGAGTTTGTCCCGGATTAGGCCGTAGTAGGGTGACGGGAACACGAGGATTTCAGCGCCGCGCGCTTTCAGGCTTTGAATCTGAGAAGTGTTGTTTAAATGGTATTTTTTTGTACTCAACTGCGAGAGCACAGTTAGTGTATAAGTTTGCATGTACCATATTATGTTTAACTTCTTTGTTAGAAGCTATTCTTTCGACTAAAATGTTCTAAAATAAAGCTGAGTCGGTTCCTTTTTTAACACGAATATGTGAATGAAAGAAAAGTTGTTGCTTATTAATTTTGTAATATTTGTGGTAAATATTTATTATTTTCACTTTCAGAACAATACTTATTAGTTAACATTATTCAATCTGAAAATATACCAACGCAGTAAGTCTTTGATCCATTGATATAATATTCATAGGTCTGTGTAGTGTATAGTGAATAATAGGAAATCTTAAATGTTGTTCAGTTCACTGACGCGTCAAAGAATTTATGCGTTTGGGCTTGGGTACTTGAGGCGGCAGTGGAATAAAAACATCTGTCAAAGACAGCAACGATACTTTCTCGTATTTTTTCCATAATCTTAATACAGCACGACAATAATAACAATAACTTCCACATGACACATCACTCATCCTGGTCCCAGCCTAGGATACCTTGTGCTATGGTAACCGAATAAGGACATTACAAACATCGATAAACACCCAGAAAATTTGTACCAAAGTACGATGGACCCCCAGTAGGAATCGAACCCATGAAATCTTTCTTGGTACCTAAGCCCCTCAACGGCTCGGCCAAAAAGGCAGTCTGTTATTTCGTAGTCTACAAAGCAATAACAGTACAGTCTCGTCAACCTTCACATTTTAGTTGCAAATTCGCCCGTAATGCAACGGAATAGAGTGCTTAACTAGGATGATGAGCTGTCGACTATACCATTCAATTTTAACTTAAAATACAAATGAAATGCGATTGATTAGTAGACTACGAATGGATTCAATGAAACAACCATTGCGGCACACATTCTATTGAACAACATGTAAGAGATCGCTGTCGGGTCTAGTGAAGCTTTTAGGCTAAGCGCGCTAAAAAATCATTGCGAAAAAATATCGCAGTCTCGCGATCTACAGAAATACACTGCAATCAGCGCACTGCGAAAATTCGAAGTCGGCGATTTTAAGTCGCACCGGTGAAATATCAATGCCATATGAAGTGTTACCAAACCCTGCGGCTCTTTTATTTTGTAAATCAATATTTCGATGGAATTTCGATTTACTTCGCAGTAAATGGTAGTGCACGTAGGGATTATTGCCGTTTACGAGTTTATTTCATACATTGCACAGTACATTGGTACGGCCTTTAATTTCACTTGTGTAAAATATTTCGATCTTACTATTGTTTTTTTAGCTCTTAAGTATCATTGTACTGTGTCATTTAATTTGTGAATAAGGCTTTTTCTATTCTATTCTATTTCGCAGTTTAAAAATCGCAACGAATGCATTTCGCAGTGCGTGCGAAGCTCAACTTACAGTAGCGACGATGTCGTCAGTGTAAAGCGCGATGTGCTCCACCCCCGAAGTGCCGAGTGCTTTGACGAACTCCGTGGCTTTGCTTGTGGGGCGAAGCCCCTTCGCTGCCTCGTTCATTGATAGCTACAGGAACGTGGAAGAAAGCAGAAATAAAAAAAAAATTTTTTTTTCATAAGTTATTTTATTCTAAATATAATTATTAACTTGCTTTACTTTCCAGCATTTTGTAAATTAATAAAGCTGCACTTGTCGTAGGGTCGTGCAACACGCTCTGGAATGTACCAATATCCCTTACATTTAACTTCAGTTGGGCTATAATTTCTGCTCTTTGCACTGAATACTTGGTACATTCCAAAAGTATATGTTGCACGTCTTCTACTGTGTCGAAAAAAAAATTATTTCAACCTAAAGAATTTACATTCTTCTGGTTGAATGTCAATGTAGATAGATAGAGAACACTTTATTGTACGTAAAAAAGGACACATACCAGGTATTTCTTAATCTAAGAGTACATACGGCAGTCATATCACTAAAGTGACCTCTTCCAGACAACCTTTGGATGTACTGGAGTAAAATATTGGAGAAGGAAGCAGATGTACAAAATAAGTAAAATAATAATTACTAAGATGTATCAATTTTATTATATAGGTACATGCCTAATTAACCAACCTGTTATATAAATACATATTAGAAACTTATAATGTTAATTTTAGCCGCTGCCTTGGGGCCGAATGTAGTGGAGAAAAACGCAGCAAAACGAAGAATGTTAACGAATTTTGATTATTAGCACTCCATATTCTCCGTCAAAAATAAAAAATACTAGTGAAAGAATTACTTCGATACGTCAATTAGTTTCCGATTTAGAAGTAAAACAAGTTGTAACCGTACGACGCGGGCCGCCGCCGGTTACGGTGTGACGTCATCGCACAACACGCTCAGTCTGGCCCACTAGTCCGCTCGCAGTCGCGCGCCCGTGTCGTCGAAATTATACCTAAATACTTTTAAAAATGTCCAATCCAAATACTAGGAAATCATGTGTTGTACCTAAATGTAAAAATACAACTACCAATTCGCCGGAAAGTTGTTTTTTATAGTTCCAAAAGATGTTAAAATGCGAAAAAAATGGATAAAAGCTATGAAGAGGTTAGATTAGATAGATAGACTAGATAGGTTTGAATAGATTAGATAGAAGTGTTATACAACTTGTACCTAAATCAGTAGTTGAAGGCTCCTTGCTTCGACGATGTAGCCACATTAAAAATGCTATAGGTACCTAGTATGTTTACAGCCACCTCTGCTGGCAGCACAATAACATAACATAACATTTACATACAGGCACATACATTGCTTCTGGCCCCACACTAGGATACCCTGTGTCGCAACCTTCGCAGGTTACGTTTAAAACTTCTTGATCGTTTTCATTGCATTCTAAACTGCAATGATAAGGTGTGGTACGTACGCGGTGTTCTGGCATGATTCTACATTTAACCGTACATACATCACCTACTCTTTTTACTTGAACAAAACCAATAGCATCATCGCCATAGCTCTCTCTTGCCGACATGAAATAAGTTTCAAATAAAAATAAATGGCCTTACGTATTTTGTAAGTAAAAATATACAAATAAAACAAAAGGTTTATACATCTGTAACGTTCAACCCACTACATCTACATCCTAAGTACCTATCCTACTTCCTACTAATATTATAAATGCGAAAGTTTGTGAGTGTGCGTGTGTGTGTTTGTTATCTTTCACGAAAAAACTACTGAACGGATCTGGATGAAGTCTGGAATAACACATAGGCTACTTTTAATCCTGGGAAAATGTACAGTTCCCGAGGGGAACGGGGGCGAAGCTGTTGGCGGAAGCTAGTTTGCAATAAATCAATGTATGTATTCATTTAAATTTACTAAGAAGAGCGATACCTACCTATATATACATACGTACCTACCAATAGCTACAAAACTATAATACGTATTTTGTTGTCATTAACGTAAAAATTTAATGGTAGGTAACTAGGTACTTCTACTACATGGGGCACACTAAAAGTTTTGCACTTCTAGCTAATCGGAACTATTTGAATTTCGAATGTTATATTGTTTGAAGCGACTTGAAACCTTCTTAGTAATAAAATAAAAATTGTCGGGAAATCATTTGTCAATTGTTTTTTTTTCGCACATCAAAGCTCTACGTACGGAACGAAAATGGAGTTGAGTCGAAAAGATTTTAGAGCGATGATTTTTTATGATTTTAAAAGTTCTCTCTCTCCGCAAGACTGTGCCGCTCGTCTTCAAAATGCTTTTGGGAGAGAAGCACCTTGTTTGAGCCCCGTTAGGCGATGGTTTGCTGAATTTGAAAGAGGTCGGGTTTCTTTACATGATGAATTTCGTGAAGGGCGGCCTTCAACTGCCGTCAACGAAAATAATGTGGCTACTGTTAAGCGGCTAATTGAAAAAAAACCCGCGGATTACCTATGAGACAATTCTAGGACTATTGGGGATTGGTATGAGCCAAATTCAGAAAATTTTACACGAAGAATTAAAAGTTAGGACACTTTGTTGTCGTTGGATCCCTCATGAACTGACAGCGGAGCAGAAGCGGGCTCGCGTGGAATGGTGCTCACAGATGCTAATGAAGTACGACCACGGACATTCTAATGCTGTTTATGACATTGTCATAGGAGACGAAACGTGGATTTAATGTTTTGAATCCGAAAAAAAAACAGCAATCTTGTGAATGGGTGTTTGAAAATGAGAACAGGCCAACAAAAGTGAGGCAGGCGAGAAACGTTGGTAAAAAATGATCGCATTTTTTTTCTCAGCTACGGGTCCCATCTGCACAATTCTACTTGAAGATCAAAAGAGTGTTAATACCGAGTGGTATTCTACCATTTGTTTACTCAGGGTCTTAGAAAAAGTTCGCGAAAGACGCCCAAAAAGCCGCGTTCTCCTACGTCATGACAACGCTTCTTCACACACGGCCAACAAAACAAAGTCATTTTTAACTTCCGAAAAAGTACAACTTGTCACCCATCCTGCACATATCCCCGACCTAGCACCCTGTGATTTCTGTATTTTCCCCAAAATTAAACATTTGATGAGAGGTTTCACTTTTACCAACTCTGAAGAGGCAGTGATAGCGTTCAATCAGCACGTAGAAAACATGCCTTCAGATCTGTGGTCCTCCTGTTTTAAAATATGGTTCGATTGTATGAAAAAATGTTTAAAATGTAAAGGAGAGTATCTTGAAAAGCAATAAACATAATATTTTGGTTATAACATGTTGTTTTTTTAAGTTACGCAAAACTTTTAGTGTGACCTACGTATTTGAGTTACATTCTTCCTAATGGACATTAGTTGGGTATTTTGTTTTGATAAAACAATTTATAACAGATAAACTATTAAGCATAACTAGTAGCATGGAAAGTTTTTTTTTAACATTTACATACAGGCACATATATTGCTTCTGGCCCCACACTAGGATACCCTGTGTCGTGAGAACCAGAAACAGTGACGTCACAAACATGTAAACATCCAAGACCTGGAGTTTTTTAGCTTCCCAGACGGGGATCGAACCCGGGACCTCTCGCATGGTAAGCAGATGCGCTAACCGCTACGCTACAGAGGTCGTCTCACCTTTGCATTTTTATTCCTCGCATTTCGGCGGCAACGAAATCGCTATTTGTTGATAATTAATGCGCAACCATTAATCCATCTATTTTAGATAGATTATCCGATTGCCCTTTTTCGAATCCTTCATCCATTTAATTAATCGAATAATATCGACGGTAGAAAGGAAAAACCCTTGAAGCGACATTTTTTGAACTTTACAGGAGAGCCGAAAAACTTTGTCAAATTACAAAAAAAAATCATAACAAATAAGTTTCTGCACCTAAAGCTATGAAAAAAAAAATAGTTTCTCTAAATTTTAATTACTATTCACAAGTACAACTTGAAAAACGATAAGTAAAGGATAAAAGAAAATAAGTGTCGCTTAATTTGTTTTGGATTAAATAAAAGTTAAAGAAAAACCCATTAAGTGCGCGAGATACTTCAAAATTAAGTCGTGGAAAAACACAATAAATGCCATTGCCATTTGAGAACACTAACCGGAAAAACCAGTTAACAGTCTAAGAAAACTTTAATATAGCAATGGAAAAACAAATTAAATATCACGTAATTATGTGACACTGAACAAGAAAAACCATTTAAGTGCTTGTCTTTTGCCTAAAAAAATGCAATTATTTAACTCAAACACCTGCTACTACAGTCCTATTCATAATAAAAATAAACACATTTTATTATTATTATACCATTTATTAACGAAAAAGATGTTACTTATTGTATATGACCAAGAAAAAACATGCAAAAGAACAATGTAACTTACTTTCCGTACCTACAACATAATAATATAAAAAGTATTTTCAATTAGACATGAAGAAGGCAAAATAACATCAGTTTCTTTAGAATAACAGGTTATTTTACAACATAAAATAACAATGTTTAAATAAAATTATATAAATCTTTCCGAATTTGTAACTAAACAAAACTTAAACTCTCATCTGAAACTTTGGAACAACTAAAAACTATCTTCTGAAATCTTTAAAATTACGATTAAATCTAAAATCAATATTCATATAACATAAAGTAACAATGTAATTTATGAAAACAGGATTCTCATTAAACACTCCTCAGAGGCAGCTAGACTTCATTTTGTCTATGGTATCTGAAAAGTCTTTAAAGGAATCGCATTTTTATAAATAAGAATTTCGTAGTATAAATCATCAATCTACGTCACCTTTTAGTTTAAGCAATATCTTCAATGTGCGTTTCATTAAGTGTATCAACTCCAACAATTGAAGAAATAGTCAAATACTCATTATGAAACAGTTTGAGGATGAATGCTCTTCAATTCCGTCGTGCTCGAAGGAACAACGCCAGAAGCATGGAACAGCGTGGTGACGCTGTTCTTCAAGAAATGGGATGACACTCTGTTGAAGAACTAAGTACCGACCCATCTCGCTTCTGAGCCATGTTTATAAGCTGTTTTCGACGGTCCTGACGAATCGTTCCGAACGCAGGTTTGATGACTTTCAGCCTCCGGATCAAGCCGGTTTCCGAAACTATAGTACCATAGATCACATCCACACGCTGCGGCAAATTATACAGAAGACTGAGGAGTATAATTTGCCATTATGCTTAGTGTTTGTGGACTATGAAAACGCCTTCGATTCGATCGAGAAATGGGTGCTCGAGTCTCTCCAGCGTTGCCATTGACTATCGGTATTGCTGAAGTGCTTGTACCACAACGGCACCATGTCAGTCCGAGTATGAGCAAGTCGGAGGCAATTCCATTGGAAAGGGGCGTGAGACAGGGAGATGTCATATTTCCGAAACTGTTCACGAACGGACTGGAAGATGTTATCCAGCTTCTGGAATGGCAGGAACGCGGCATCAATATCAATGGCGAGTACATCAGTCACTTTCGATTTGCCGACGATATAGTAGTCATGACAGAGACGCTGGAGGACCTCGGCATAATGCTCGAAGACCTCAGTCGAGTCTCCCAACGGGTGGGCCTTATAATGAACATGGACAAAACGAAGGTTATGTCGAACGTCCGTGTTGTGCCCAACCAAATAACAGTGGGGAACTCGACTCTCATAGATGTAGACGAATCTGACGAATACGTCTACTTAGGCCATACAATCCAACTAGGCCGGTCCAACTTTGTGAATGAGGTCAATCGTCGAATCCCGGCTGGGCAGTATTCGGGAAACTTAGAAAAGTATTTTCCTCCAATATACCTCAATAACTCAAAACCAAATTATACAACCAGAGTGTGTTGCTACCAGTGATGACTTATGGCACTGAAACGTGGTGTTTTACTTTGGGCCTCACAAAAAAGCTCGAAGTCACGCAACGAGCTATGGAAAAGGCTATGCTCGGAATTTCTCTACGAGACCGAATTAGAAATGATGAGGTCCACAGACAAACGATAGTCGTTGGCATAGCCCACCGTATGAGTAAGTTGAAGTGGCAGTGGGCAGGGTATATAGCACGCAGAACTGATGGACAATGGGACCGAAAAGTTCTTGAATGGAGACCACACATCGGCAAGCGTAACGTAGGACGATCAGCCACAAGTTGGACAGACGATCTCATCCAAGTGGCAGGAAGACGCTGGATTCAGCTTTCAACCGGTCGTTTTGGAAATCCATGGAAGAGGCCTATGTCCAGCAGTGGACATTTTGTGGCTGAATGATGATGATTGGGAATGACACAAACGTCACAGAGCTTCTTTGAATCATCATATTTTGACTCAGTTATTGGCAAGGCTCTTGAGGTAGCATCTTCAACATCAGCTTCTAAATGTATTTCATCCGAAGAGTTATTTGATGGAGCTTCGCTGTTAAATATCATATGTCACATGCGGTCCATTGTGAAACTGCAAAAGAAGAACATACTTAAGAACTAAGAAATGATCGTACTTTCGGGGGTCATACTAATCTAACCTAACCACTGATCGCCAACAAAATCAAAAAACTTTCTTACTTATAAAACTAATTAAAAATCCAATTAATAATGTTTTGAAGATACATTACAACACATGAATCGAAATAACATCACTAGAAAGAGAACAACGCTAAATACTTACGTGGGTAGCGACGATCACACGTCCGGAGCGCAATGTGAAGTGCCCCTGCGCCGGTTCACAATTGAATGAAGTGACATGCCACCTGTTAGATCTATTTATGTCGAAACACTTGCATAAACTCCGTCCAGATATCGTTAGTTTACGCGACAACCAAATGTTTAGCTAAGAAACTTAAATCCCATCTAGATGATAAATTTGTAGTTAAACCGACAGCGCAGCATATTTATTGAATGGGTCAAAATAAATGAAGCTACACTTAAAGAAATTGTTAAGCTGTCGGTTCATTCAAAAGATTAAGCTGTTTTCGTGTGTAATTTTATCAAAATTAAGTTAACCGACATAGTTTGTCTAATTGCCGGTATGGAAAAACAACTTACATCCAGTTGAGTTTGGATAAATATAATAGAAAAATACCTGAAGTCTATTCTTCAACCAATACGTATATGTGGAGAAACGTGTTAAGTGACGTGTGATCTTTGTACGTTGGAATGGAAAAATACGTTAAGTGTTAAACGTAACCCTTTAAGGGCTTAGGAAAAACAATACAAGTGATTTTAGTCAAGTAGTTTGTGAAAACCAAAACGCTTTAATAGCCAAAGGTACAATCAATGTGTTACTTTAAGCGGAATAGAAGAGAAATGGACTAGTTTTTTGGGTCTCTTCATTTAATACATAAAAGAAATGAGGCTTAAAAAAGCATTACCTTAACCGACACAAAAGTCGTCAGATCTTTATGAAACCTAGACCAATCGACGCGAAAAAAAACGCTGATTCCAAATATGTATATAACTCATTTTCGACCAGTGTCGCTTCAAGTGTTTTCCTTTCCACCGTCGATATTTACTATTATTAGACTATTAACTTAATACGCGAAAGAAAACACAACAAAATACTGCGCAAGCTATTACTCCTACTACTATAACCGCTGGCGACTCGATATTAGGCGGGCGGCCCGCGCGGCGCGTTGTGATATGACGTCACAAGCGGTCTCGTGACTGTTAGCGGGACGCGATATTTTTCGAAACTTTGAATGCCTATAAAATCAAAGCTACTAGGTATTTTTGACTAAAACAAAAACTAGTGTATTTGTATACATACAGGCTCTACTGAGACAACATTTCAAGCGATTTGGCATACCTAGTAACATTCTCCATTGTAAGAAAATATATTTTCTCAAATCACCTTAAATCTAATACAAAGTAGGTATAATATCCATCTATCTACCTAAAAAGCGCAAGACACATGAGTGCAAACAACACTTGTAATGTCATACATCACGTAATATTCTTACAAAATTAAGAAAATACCAATGTTGCGACAAGATACAGGACAAACACGGACGGCACCCTGTTCACGAGCATAACGCAGGGGTCAGCTGTCGCCAATCTCAACCATATTAGAGGGAGATAGGCGACTCGGCCACCGCGGCGCCACCATTCGCATGGTTGGCAAATTGGTGTAATAATAATCAAGCTCTTATAATTTGTGATCTTTGATTTGATCAATTTCTTGGCCATTGTGTGTGGTTATGTTTAGGAGCGGTTTAATTAATCGTAAACAGAGACCCGCTGGTGTTTCCTTATTGTTTGAGCAATCTATTGTCTTGAAGGGAGAATAAATTAATCTTATAATCCCACACATAACTTTTCTTAGAACACCTCCTTTTATAAAGGAAATTTACTAATGAAAATAATTAAAAACAATAAGAATTTCCATTTAAATGGTATCTGGGTTATGAATTTCGTTGAAACGTATTAAGTAAGTAGATTATTACTCCTGTCACTGTTACCCATACTCATACCTGCAAGTTATGTTATGATAGCATTCGTTCATTTATATTACTAATTGGGCCGATCCCGGCGGCACTGCAATGCCGGGCCGACCCGTGACGGGAGTGGAGCGAGCCCCGAACATCCCGTCCGATTACAAAAATCAGTTTAATATACTGGTCCCTCAGTGAGGGAACTTTCAGATATTAAGCTGAAAAGAACAGATACTACACTTTGATCTTAGCCAAAAGGCCGAGAAGCGATAACCAATAATAAATGCTCAGAGTTTATATATGTGCGTAAAATAAAACTTGTTTGCGCGATGTAGAAAGTTTGTTTAGCGCCATCTTGTGTTTTTAGAGAGAACTTTTCGCAGCTCTACAGCCAACTACAGCCAGGAATATTATCCCTTAGGCCGGCCTCACACAGCCGGAATGTCTCTCTGAATTCAGAAACGGAATTCATAACATTAATCCAGAAACCATGAAATTACTAATGTAATCATGCTCCACACACATTTAATTTTCTCAGATTGTGATTTTGCATGCTTTCAGGATTAATATTATTAATTCCGTTTCTGAATTCAGAGAGACGTTCCGGCTGTGTGAGGCCGGCCTTATACACACCAAAGCGTATAAAATTGGTACTAACAAAATTATTAGTAACATTACGTTTGTTTTGTGGTATTTTCACTTACCAATACAGTTTCTTCTTTGTTGATAACGGACGCAGAGTTGATACAGGAATACGGAACCAAATCATGGTTGTAATCGACGCACCAAAACCTGAAATGAAAATCCCGAATTCGTAAAAATAAACACTCCATCTCTGCATAATATGGCAGGAAATACAGATAACACAATATTTCATTACCTGTGCATGCTGAGGTTTTTCTCATACCACGAGACGGAATCTTCCAGAGTTCCATCGGCCAAATTCCCTTCCACATGATCGATGTACTCCAATTTTGTATCCGGCCTTAAAATATAAAAACTTTTTTATGCACAATAATGAATGACTGGCTACAGCCATTCACTTTAATTTAAAAAATAAAAATATAATTTTTTTTAATTGGAAAGCATAAATGGCATCTATCTGAAAAGGCCGCTGGTGGCCAGGGACAAAATCTGAAAATAGTTCCTGTAACTCAGTCTGGAAAAAAGTGTAACAAACCTGACCGAAAATAAAGTAGACTGACTACACTACAGCAAAGAGGTCGATATTAATTAATGTTTTATACTCTGATTTTTAATTAGGTGGACTAAACTGACAGTTGGTGGGTTGCCATGTAAGGGAAAATAAAAAATAGTGTTATGCTCAGAGTGATCGAATAATAAATATTTTCATTCAATCATTCGTTCATTCAATTGCAGACTGGTCTATGTAATGTACTCGCTCGCCCGGCCCTGAGTGATTTAAGATTTAGTTTTGGTAATTCTTTAACCATATTCCTAAACCTTTAAATTTGTTCAAATTTGTTAAAAATGTTTAAAAAATTTTGTTAAATCTGAGGATAGATAAGTTTAAAACGTCGTCTGGTTATGTAAGCCTGTTTACATTTTCCTGATCTCACGTGTGTCATGCTTTGGGTGACATTCTAGATCTACTCTATTAAGCTCTCTTAATATTCTTAAATCTTATCTTTTCTCTCTCTGTTTGTCTTATTGATTGTTACCTGTTTTACACTCCAATAAACAAATTAAATTACATTTTAAACTCTACGTACTCACACGAATTACTAAGCTGAAATGGAGACGAGCGGGACATTTGGTTAGGCGGGAAGACGGCCGGTGGAATAAGGAAGCCACTGAGTGGTGGCCAAGAACGGGTCGACGGTCGGTGGGCAGACCACCAGCCCGATGGGCCGACGACATTGTGAAAGCGGCTGGGTACTGGACCGGATGGGTTGGCGTGAAAGAGAAGAGTCCTATGCCCAACAGTGATCTCTATTTACGGGCTGATTAGATAGAATAAACTGTAAAATTAAATGATACTTAAGACGACGAGGATTTCGCGATAAAATTATACATTTATAACTTAACAACATGACAGACATACCATATTCATTCCTTTCTGTTTTGGAATAGGAAAAAATAAAATAAAAACTAGATTTAAAATTTTAATCACTTTAAGTCTTAAGACGAATTGCACCTCGATTTTAAAATGCGTTAGCGCTTTGTATTGTCAAACTATACAAAGACATCACATTACCTAAATGTCCCATTTGGTTAGGCGGGAAGACGGCCGGTGGAATAAGGAAGCCACTGAGTGGTAGCCAAGAACGGGTCGACAGTCGGTGGGCAGACCACCAGCCCGATGGGCCGACGACATTGTGAAAGCGGCTGGGTACTGGACCGGATGGGTTGGCGTGAAAGAGAAGAGTCCTATGCCCAACAGTGATCTCTATTTACGGACTGATTAGATAGAATAAACTGTAAAATTAAATGATACTTAAGACGACGAGGATTTCGTGATAAAATTATACATTTATAACTTAACAACATGACAGACATACCATATTCATTCCTTTCTGTTTTGGAATAGGAAAAAATAAAATAAAAACTAGATTTAAAATTTTAATCACTTTAAGTCTTAAGACGAATTGCACCTCGATTTTAAAATGCGTTAGCGCTTTGTATTGTCAAACTATGCAAAGACATCACATTACAATAAAATTAGCAACTAAACACGTTTAAAGATTTTGGTGCAAGCGTCGTTTTGCTTAGCTAATAAATTTATTGAAATGGAAAATCAAATAGATAATATGAAAAAAAAAACAAAAAATTAAATACTAAACAAAAACATGTGGTCGATACAATAATGAAAGCTGTAATTCTACATTAAAATAGCTTTCTCCTTTTTCCTAGATGGCACATGTAGATTATTGTCTAAGTCGCATATTATGTCGTTAGATTCACTGGCTATTAGGTTTATAAATTTATTTACTGTTTTTAATTTGTGATGAGGAACCCAGCCATTATACTATTGTATTGATCGTTCAAGATATAATGAAAAATAAAGTACGTTTTGAAGACAAAACTTTATTATTCAAGCGTTAAAGGCTGATGTGTTACAATGTGACCAATAAATACCTACTGTATAAAGAAGATACTGTACATAGTAGACACGACACAATATGGAATACGAATCTATCACTAGCCAAAATATTATTTGTTGAAAACGGTTAACTAGAGAGTTATCATCTAAACCTTATGAAAAAAAAGTGGATATTATATGTCTAGTCGGGTTGTCATCTCGTTACTTAAACGAAATATTTCCTAAAGTTTGTGGGTTTTTCAGATGTAGGTATGTTTGTTTAATTGGTAGGTATTTAATGATTAGGATTAAGTTAAATTATTTTCGAAATTGAATATTCAATGAACACATCAAGTCACATTACTACGATCTTGCTCTGGCAACATTTTAAAAAAATAAGAGCTTTTTGAACTGTCAGTTTAGTCCACCTAATTAAAAATCAGAGTATAGTGTCTTTAACAGATAGCAAAAAGGTTACTCACAAAATTTTATTTAAAACATCCTCTTCACTCTTTTTGTATCCCGGTAAAAACACACCACCGTACTGGCTTCTGTCTATCAATGTGTGAGTATTATCACCATACTGAAACAGAAGTAAACATTCATTAACATTATTATTATTTTTTTAGGAATCTAGTTACACTCTAACTAATCAATCAATTACCAATAAAATAACTTGTAAATACTGAGTTCGAACGTCAGCAATGGACTCGGAATTCAAGGCTGCCGAGAGATTGGGGGTGAATTAAAAATAATTTAGAGGTACAACAATTAAACTATGTCTGGTGCTAACAGTAGTTTAATATAAAATTAAATACGAGGATAACTGTGTCTAGTGTTCAACACATCCAAAGTTAATAATTTTTAAGTTTGAATGTTTCTTAATTAGGCTAAAACTTGTTTATTTCTTCTCCATGTAAACTATTAATTGCGAAACTAACAATTTTGGCGTTCATATAGTGAACAATTTGTTTTTTTTTATGAATAAAATTTGAATTTGTTTGGATGTATTTCAAATTAGAGCTTCCACGAAGCCGCACGAATCTCCGGTACTACTTTGTCTCACCTATTTCGCGCATGTGCAGCACATACAATAATGTTAGTAACAATAGTTAACTGTCAACTGGCTCTCCGTAATGAAATGACCTCAAAACTCACCGTTCTCAACACAGCATATCTGACGAAACCCTCTTCATCTTTCTCTTCAGTGACCCCTTTGACAATCTCGGCTCCCCCTTCCTTGGCCTTGGCCACTAGTTGATCCAAATCTTGGACCTGAAAGGCCACGTCCTTGACAAAATCCCCGTGGGCTACCAAGTCCTTTATCAGGCCGGATGTTGGCGTAGTTGGTGATTGGAAGACGATGATTATCTGTAAGATTTTTTCTCTGTTGGTATAGACCAACTGCGAAGTAGGGAAAAGGCCTATCTATACTTAGTAAAGATGGGCGATTATGAATGATACTAATCATATCATTCGACTATGGCAATCATTCGACTTAGTCGAATTAGACATCCAGATTAGTAACTAACGTTCTGTAGCCTAACCCCTAACACTCGTACTAGTAAACCGCTAACGCTATAGGTAGGTACTACTCGTCGTCGACTCGTGTCGTTCCGCCGCAACTCGGACTGACTCGGGAATCATTCAAGCAGATGCATACTAATTTGGTCGACTCGGGCGCTTCCGTCGTGAATCGGAACGATTCGGGGTTCAATGTTTACGGTTTTATCGCTTGCTTCCACTTTGAAGCAAAAGCCAAATTCAGCCTTACATCAAGGAGTTAAAAGTAAAATCATAAAACTCATTAAAAGTGTGTAGCTACGAAATTTCACGCGTAAATTACCGCCATTTTTCTCCCAGTAAGTAATACAGAATACAATTTGACATAGTGGTTAGTGGTTACTAATTAGTGGTTTCATTCGATTATCAGGATTAGTGATAACTAATATTGAAGTCGAATACGAACGTTAGTAAGTAGAAGATTAGTCGACTTATAATTTCATTCATAATCGCGCATCGCTAATACTTAGGTAATAGGTAGGCCTAGTACCGCCCGATTTAAATAGATGCCATTACAGCTTTTTCCTCATCACGTTATCCTGTAGGGTAAATGCCTTTACCCAGAAGTGGGCAGAGGTGGGCTGAGATAATGATGGTCTAACTAAATAGTGTAAAGTGAGATCACGATGTTGTAATGAAATTATCAAAATGCATACAAAAATCCAAAGTAGACAAAGGTTACACAACTGTAAATAAATATGTAAGTGTATTAAATACGAATGTACTGAACTCTCTCCAATAAGCTGGTATCACTGGCACCTATGTCAGTGGCTGGCATAATACGGTATTTGACACTATCAACAATAAATTATTTGAGATGCTCGATTATAACAAAAATTACAATATGTTTCGGAAAATGTATTTCTTTTAATCATTTACCTACTAGTTATTACAATTTTTAAATAGATGGGTATTTGGCAAAATGTCAAATGAGTTACGTTTAGAACGAAATCTTGTATGAAAATACTTGCTTATGACGTCACATTTCAGAGCACTCTTTTAATGTGTCATCTATTTAAAAATTGTAATAACTAGTAAATGATTAAAAGAAATACATTTTCCGAAACATTTTTTAATATTTGTTTTAATCGAGCATCTCAAATAATTTATTGTTGATAGTGTCAAATACCGAAAAGGCAAGGACCGCCCCTTTGAATAATTTGTACAGGGTCTTAGGCGCTAGACAAGTAGATAGGTATTTATAACTTGTGTCGAATTCATGCAAAGATAGAATTGAATACAAAATTGTCCTTCGGACACTAGGTATGTGTTGGAGTTTAAAATTAGATACAATTTTAAACTATTTAAAACAAGGAAAATTACTATTTAACAAGTTCTGTATTATGATGTGGGTAAACACTGGTAAGTCTGCCTCTTTACATTTTCAAAAAAAGGAGTAGACAAGACCATACTTTAAGAATTTGCTTAAAAAATTGCTCAATTCATAGACCGGCTTGTAAGTCTCTAAATATTAGTTATTATTCTTATTATTTTCATTTTTCAGCAAACTTACAGCTCAAATGCCTGAGACTACCAAAATAGCAACACACCTCGTTCGACATCGTTGCAGGGTCTATAGGTATTTATTTCCAAACCGAATCATACCTTGTTCAGTTTTACAGCATATGACACGACTGGCTTGTCCTCAAAAGCCTCTTTTTCAGCCAAGGTCTGGAAGCCTAGTCTGGTCACGAAGAAACTCGATGTCTGAAATCAACAAAAACACGAATCTTTAAGGGAATACCGTTAAAACAATTCAATGCGGTTTAAATAGTTTGAATAATTTTAAATGTTATTACATACATGAATTTATTCCGGATACACTTACCGCACTTACGACTTTTAATCGGAAGAGTCCGACCAGGTTTGAGAGACCAGCAACCGACTGACGACGCGAGCTCCCTCTCTGCTTACCATGATTAAGATCCGGGAATCAGAGCGAAACCTTGTCGGACTCTTCCGACAAAAAGTGAAGTAAGTGTATCCGGAATAAAGTTAATAATGTCTACTGCTTACGAAAGTTTTAGTTCCAAAAAGTCAAATGTTTGAAAAATACTATGAATTGTTTCTTGTTTTGGGGCTAAGCGCACACTGTGATGAAAAATCGTTGCGAAAAAATATCGCAAGTCTGCGAACAACAAAAATAAAGTACACTCCGCGCACTGCGAAAATTTATAATTTGCGATTTAAAGTCGCACATCTGCGAAATCGTATCGTGTCAAGTGGTACCGAGCCCCGAGGCTCTTTTTTTTTAAATCCATGTTTCGATGACCTCCGCTACTTCGCAGTAAATCGTAGTGCGCGTAGGAATTACTGTCGTTTGCGAGTTTTTTTCCCACTTCAACAATAGCAACGAACGAATTTCGTAGTGCGCGCAAACCTTTACATAAACAATAATTGACGAATTTCAAGAATCACCCATTTTAATACAAGCTGTAACCTTGTTTAAGTGAGATTACTTACAGCTTTAGCATTCCCAACGGAGAACACCAAATGGTCGAAATTGACCACCTTCCCTCCATCCTGTTTGAAAGATTCCTTCTTGTGTTGCTTGCCTTTAGTCATTTTGAACAGTTTCCACAGAGATACTATGACACTTTCCGTTTTGTGGCCTGATTTATTGAGTCACAGTTATGGCACAGACTTTATAGCTGCTGTTTGTCTGGAACACACATGGGCCTGTTTCATAAAGCTACTAGGTATAAAATTAAATAAAACTATGTTAGCCGCTGCCTGCGGGCCGTATTTGTAGTCGAGAAAAAGGTAGCCGCAAAAAAAGCTTAACTTTAAACATCTTTTCTAAAATCATTTTAAACTTAATACATCAGAGCCTACATATTATATGATAAGATCCCATGATTGTCATAACTTTAAGTCATAACATAGGTTTATTAAGTCAAAACATTAGGTCAATTAACTAGTATTATAAATTACGAAGGTTTGAATGGATCCATCTATTCAAACCTTCATACTAAAAAACGCCAAAAACTTGGTAGAAAAACTTTTTATCGTCTTGGATAGCACGTAAATTTCTTTTCTAAACTAACTAAGTCCCAGGCAAAATATAGTAAGTAATAAAGTTGTCAACAATTTTCTACCAATCGACCAATCGCAAGGCCGGCTTCTGTGGCCGGCTTGTTCGAAATTGTGAGCTTCTTACTAATTGCAGCGTTATGAAATAGTGCCCTGAATATAAAACGTACAGTTGGCCGCTGAAGAGCTTTTACATTTTTGTTCAGAATTCATCCGTAACGAAACTAGGCAGAGCGAACGCGTAACTTATGCTCATGTTCGGTGGTAGGTAGGTGCACCATCACCCATATTTATCGTCAATAGACAAATACTCCATCTTCCCCTTCTCTTCCGCTATGTGAGGTCACGATAAGGACGAATCTTTCTCTACTTCTCGCGCGCGGCATACATAACAGATCATGTTAAGGGAGCAGGTAATCTAAATGGCGCGTCATTTAAACGTCTCATGATGTTTGGACGAGAGGACACAGCATGTTTGCAGCACTAATTTCCGTTCAATGACAATCCGCATTTAACTGGAGTGGTGAAATTAGCTCTCAATCGTACGTGACACTTATCTAGTTGCAAAAAAAATTTAGTAAATTGCTGTTGAGGGTACCTACCTATACGCTATATTACAATAGTTGCGAAGTAGGTACCCCAAAGTATAAAGGCGAATATCGAAGAAAATGGATATCTCCGTCTAACTTTACTGTTAGGTTACCTATGTTAAAAAGAACTGGAAAACCTTGTTAGGGTTTCTTAGTGTAGATATTACCTACAGATCTAATACCAATTTACATACCATTGATTGATATTTAATTTCTAATTTCCGTCGTTGGTCTGGCTCAGAGCAATATCTGTGGTCTGACCACTGAGGCGCTTGAGCGTCGCACTTGCGAGGACCTTAGGTACTTATTTACTATAATCCATTTATCTATACTTGGCAAATCAAAAACCTTTAGCGGTAGAAAACTCGAAACAGTTTAGTGCTAGCTAGTACTAAATTTTCTAAGTAATTAATAAGGTTTATTATGTAATCATAACAATAGGGGCGCTTTGGGAAACTGTAAGCCCTTATTGCGGTATTAAATAAATAAATAAATAAATGCATAGTAGTAGAATGACAGTTTCATGAACGCGTCGATTTCATTTCATTGTCGCTTCAAGTCAACGTGAGCAGGCGTATATATAATTGTAGGCATCAATGGAATTGGAAACATTCGCCCCATGTGAGAGTAGCATTTTGAGATAATTATCGTAAGTATTTATTTATTCGCTTAGTTTACTTGCCGGTCGAACAAAGAAATACATTAGCAATTTTTTTCTGGGCGATTTAGGACAAGCTAGACTCAAAAGGTGCTTATCAGAAATAGTTGCTAGTGAATTTTCCAGAAAAACTAGTAATAAAATTAATAAAATTATTAAAAAAAAACTTACCTTATATCTGAGGGAAAAAAAATCCCTGCTTCACACCCAAAAGTCAATCAATGTTTGTGACAAAATGTTGAATATTTTCAATTTATAACATAATAGTAGTGTTATCTTACACTGATCTCTATTTTGTCACTCAAGCAGTTATAGTCTAGAAGCCAATAATTTTTTCTGATCATGAGACCGTTCAAATTGACTTTTAATAGCAAACTCGTATCAATTTAAATAAGTTACCAAACGGCCGGTCTTGCGGTTTTAGCGATCTTGGCCTTGGTATGACTCCTGGCCTATTAGATTAATATCTAATGATATTTTAAAAATATAATATTTTAATGTCTTTATTAAGATGCATTTGAGATGACGAGCATCAGATATTGATATAGATAAGTTTAATAACTACAATATTATGTATCTATTTATGTATTTAATATTTTGTAGAGCCGAGTTGATGAGACGTTTATCTTATGAATAAGCTTTTATCATTCGAGATGATCTTTATGATAGTGTATTATTAACGTATTTTCCATCATTCAAGGTATCTTCGCTACGAGTTAAGGTTAACCATTCTATAAAACCAAAACAACAAAATGCAGTAATAAAATAATTTCATTTATTGATCATTTACCTATTTATCATTCATTTACAAACGGTTCATTTATTTACATACAAAACATCGCATGGATACAATTCATTAATGTAGTGAAAATACAAGGCGCATTAACTAAGAGTGATATTTTGACAGATGACATATTAGATAATAAAAAAATGCTGTTTTTTTTAGTTAGCTCACGTTTCAGACTGCAAGTTTTGAGATAATTTTTAAGCAAATTTGTCACATGTCAAATATTTAAAAGCCACCATTTAAAGCATAACATATCGAAATACAGTTTACTTTGCAATGGCACAGGCATCAGAGGTTATTACTGTCATTGTAACAGAGACTACAGAACTACTAACATAAAATCGCATCTCCGATCAAATACTGTTACAACTCAAAAATCGCAAGAGATTAATGAAATTAGTACAACTCCAAATTCTCGCCTTTTTGAGTAGAAACAGCATTATTACTCCTCAATCCTGACCTTGCAAATAACTGTTTAAAACCATTATTATTTTCGAGATCAGGACCAAGGCGGTTAAATCGAAAGTGCGATCATTAAAATAAAAGAAAAAAGTGGAAGTGTTTTTATTTTACTTGAATTTAATTAAAATACTCACAGAGGTACGACGATATTACTGACACTTTACGAAATTGACTGAACAAAACACTGTAGTGATATTTTGACTTAACTCGTTTTCATACATTGTATCTAGTCTATGTCTCATATAAGGCACCTGCTTGGAAGCAATCGTTATTCTAAATCCTGTAACCTATTTGTTTAGTCCTACTTTGACATAGATATATTTATTAAAAATCTAAAGTCTGATGAAATCGTTGTCTTACGCAATAACAAGGCTGACATTTTTTTTGTTATTTTAAGCTGAATCAATAGTTGTATTTTCTGTGAACGTTGAAAAGCGCCTACAAGTAAAATATAGCCAAATTGATTGAATAAAGTCTTTACAGTTAAATAATAATTTATTTACAAATTTTGTACACAAAAAGACACATTTTATAACCTTTGCACGTAAATATTTTGCAAGTATACAAGGAATTACCTTAAAGTGGTAAAAAATATTTAAAGTGTAGTATAAA
Organism: Yponomeuta plumbellus; assembly: GCA_947310845.1. Taxonomy (NCBI): domain Eukaryota; kingdom Metazoa; phylum Arthropoda; class Insecta; order Lepidoptera; family Yponomeutidae; genus Yponomeuta; species Yponomeuta plumbellus. Next base: position 5,800,591 of record OX371203.1, read on the forward strand.
CAAAAATAACAGATAAAACGCGGACTAGGAACACCTTCCAAAGGATTCTCGCTCAAAATCGTACATTTATTTAACAAAATGTGTACTTTTACGGGTAACAATGTGTTGCTACATCGATGACAAGCCTCGAAACCATATTTTCATGCGGAAGCGAGATGAAATTATTAAAAATGCATCTCGCCGTCTCTTTCTCGCAAGAATGCGAGCTTATTGGTTAGGCCAAACCAAATCTTTACTAACAGCCGTTTTCAATAAACGAATTGGGAACAGATTTAACGTAATTTTCTTGGGGACTAATATAACTAAGTTCAACCGATAGTCTGTCGTCAATTCGTTATTGAAAATTGCCACGTTGTTTTCTATTTACAAGTCAACAAAATTTTACATTAATATTATCATATACGGAAGAGAGAAGGGAAATGCAAGCGCCCAGTATGTGGTAAAGTAAAAACGGTTTTCTGGGAAAGATATAAAGTAGGTTTTCTAACAAAATCGCGAGCCAATGGCGGGCTACGTTAGACAAACACACTATATCTAGCGAGTCATACGAGTGAAAGAGAAATAATTTTTACAAATAGGTAGCTATGAATAGCCCGCTATTGCGTGCGTATCTACTGGATTCTATCAAATGTGTAAACAAAATGTGCGGAAAATAAATTGGGCTGTCAAATAAATTTAGTTATGCTTAATAAATTTTTTTTATTTGTTATATTTACATATTGAAAGTAAGGTTGCAATTTTTATTATAATAACGCTAAACATGAAAATAGTTTTTTCATAGTAATTAAAGGATGATGGGCATTTTGGTACATAGTCTCAATCAAGATAAATTATACACCATTAGATAGCTCTTATTGAGTAGACATAAAAGTTATATGGCGGCTAGCCCCTAACATTTGTCCATTACGAAATAATGTACAGTCAATGTACAAAAGCCGGCGTTACCTACGTAGTTTTAAACTCTATGTGGTAAGATTTATTTACGCTTAGAACGGTAACGAATATCTTGTCTAAGACTGTACACCTTAGATTTACACTTAAAGTAGTAGTTTTACCCCTCCCTCGTACCGCACACACCCTTAGACGCCGGAGCAAAGAAATGCGCGGGCGCTTCTCGCTCTCTCTTTGTCAGTCAGTCAGTCGTTCGCTGACATTGTCTGTGTAATTACGTTTCCCGTTCTCTCGTTTGTTTTGCACTTTACTACCTGACCCCCGCATTCTCTTGGACACCGTTGCTCGTTTAAACTGATTACCTTGGCTTTCATTTGGACTTCGATATAGTGATTTGGTTGAGTGTGATGGATCGTTATCGTAACTGCGTGATGTGCCGAAGAGGCCTACACCGTGGCAGATTTCAAGAACGCATTCTCACTGAAAACTTGCCAAGGATGCGTGCTGATTTAGCAGCATTCATACAACAAAATGCTGCATTAGAGGTTTGTTCAGTTTTCTACATCTTACATCAATGCTCATAAGTGTTAAATAAAACAATGCGATTTGTATACATTTGGATTATGTTATTACTTAACGGGTTTGACGGTAGCATGATGTCGTTGGATTAATGATTAGTAACAACCGATTGAACGTACTTTGTTTGTATGGTGGTAAGTCTGAAAGTGAGAGAGAGTGAATGTTATCGGATATGGTTTGTTTTGATAAGTTTTTGGCATATATAACGAAAGGTACCTAATGACATAGAAAGTGTGCTTAGGTACAGGTGGAGTTTGCTTGACATATTATTTTATTTTATTTTTGTTTTCAGGTCGTGTTCGATAACACGCGGTGAGTCTGCTATAGATGCTGGCAAAGGGCTGAAACTTCGGTTAGAGCGCAACAACAACAACAACAGCAACCCGAGCCTCAACCTCAACCTCAACAAAATGGCGTGATTCAAGTTCCTGACTACACAAGAGCCTCAAACACGCCGGCACATTGCATCTTTCGTGGCTGTCGTAATTTAACACGACACCGAATTCCAAATGTTGTGAAGATCCATTTATTGTGTGAATATAAACTATACATACCAGATGGTGCACGAGTATGCCGAGAACACCTAGATAGTAATGTTTGGGATGACTTACCCCAGTCATGTAATGTCTCTCACGAGTTTACTGCTGAATACTTCTCTAATGTTTGTGACATTTTGTGTAATGCAGTAAAACACAAAACGACATTAAGTTTTGAGGAAGTTGGTGGCATGAGTGAAGAAGAAATGCACTATTGGACTGGACGTACAACTGAACAATTTAACACAATCTTAGAGCAAACTCTTTCATTACGTGAGAGATGTGCCGCACCAAGAACCGCTTTGGGTATTATTTTAACTAAGTTGCAAACAGGAGAATCTGATGAGAGACTAGCGACGTTATTTCAAATGTCACGCCGAAAACTAGAGCGTATTTTGGCCGTAGTTCGAGAATGTTTGGAAACTGAGTATGTCGTTCTACATTTAGGTGTTAATCATTTAAATAGAAACGCTATACTTGAACGGAATCTGAGATTACCAAACATATTTTTGGAAATGAAGAGAACACGAAAGCCATCATTAATTGTGATGGGACCTATCTTTACATACATAAAAGCTCGAACTTCTTGTTTCAAAGGGAGTCCTATAGTTTACACAAGTTCCAGAACTTGTTAAAACCGTTCCTATTGGTCACTACAGATGGATATATAATTGACGTGATGGGACCGTACGCTGCCACCAAAACGGATGCTGCTATAATGAGTCTTATTATGACCAATGATCAGCACGACGTTCACAATATTCTACAGGCAGAAGATGAATTTATTTTGGACCGTGGATTCCGAGACAGTTTGCCGCACATAGCAGCACGTGGTTATAGATATCACGTTCCACCGACCAAAGACCGGGAGTAATCACAACTAACTACGACTCAGGCGAACGAATCTAGGCTCGTTACATTGTGTCGTTGGGTTGTGGAGGTGGTCAACGGAAGATTAAAGAGGGATTTTAAGCTTTTGCGACAAAAATATTTTAACAATGCGTTGCCACATATGTTCTGTGATGTTAAAATAGCTGCGGCACTCACCAACCACTTTCACATACCAATTACTGACAGCCCCTACGTAGAATCTTTTATTACTACAATCTCAACAAAACTGCAAACCCCAAACACTTTATATACATATGTTGAAGGGAAAAATCTAAACCAAAGAAGAGCTGACTTTCAGAGATTAGAAGCAAATGATATAGAGGGTTTTCCAAGAATGAGTGAAGAAGACGTAATTCAATTAGCGTTAGGGACATACCAATTAAAACTTGCAAGATCATATTGCAGCGAGCACTTGCACGAAGGTCTATATATAATAGAAACTTATAGAGAAGCTGCGCTAGATGATTTACAGCAATATGGTATATATGAAGAAAATACGTGGCTATTGCGCGGTCGCATCCAAACCCGACATGTCAGGGCTAAAAAATATTTTTGCTATGTACTATTAAGCAATGACACTATAATTCAATATTACTGTACATGTCTCACAGGACGCCGCACTGTGGGTACATACATGTGCACATGTCATATCTATAGTTTGGTACTTGGGATACGCTCGACACGAAGGATTTACAGCACCGGCTCTTTTTTTAAATTCAGTAATTATAGACGATGAAAATGAAGATTAAAATGAATAAATTAATAATTAATATTACTTTATTTGTTTTATTTCATCATCACCAGAGCACGTTCATTTCATGCCGATAACGTATTTGGGTAGTTTTTTTGTTGTTTATAGTCTAACTGTCATATATTAATTAATTAGCTGAGATATGTCATTTGTCATTGTCAAAACATGACAGTTTGTCAAACAAATGCCACTGTCATTGTAATCTGTCATTAAAATATGTCAATCCACAACATACCTAGGTTTAATAATGATCATGCCTTAATGTAACGCGACGTTATCGGCATGAAATGTACGGGCCCTGATGTCACTTTAAACGTGGCTTTAGTCAAACGGACAACGAATCTTGATAAGCGCCGTGTTGGTCTTCAATGTACATGGATATACCTTCACAAAAATATACAATTAATTCTGATTGAGCCCTATACCAGAGCCCATATATTTTTGCCCATCATCCTTTACTTCCAATAAACAACAGCGACCATATGGAGACAGGATCCAGGATCAATGAGAATAATTTTGATTAATAAAGAGGTTAGAATTCCGTATTATTTTGTTTACACGTTGAATCAGTTGTACGTTATAGTGAAAAGTAATTTCAAAACCAAGCTAGTGCTATCTTAGGGAAAATAATTTTACAAAATACTCAGTCAAGAATAAAGGTATCGTCTACAAATCTAAAAGAGAGAATAACATACAAGGAACACAAAACGCACTTACAAAACTAATCTGTAAAAGTGTTTTTCCTCTAATAACTTATCATTAGATAATAATTAAATATACATAAAGTGGTAAATTTGGTAAAAATGTGATGCACTCCCCGCGCGCTGCCTGCTAAAACCATTGTCGTTTTTTATTTTATTTCGACCTGTAGTTCATAACACACACAAATTAGCAATATTTTATTTTATTTGAGATCAATTTACAAGAAAAATACAGCAGCATCACTGAACGACATACATACAACAATACATTAACTTTACCCAGAAATTCTTCGAAGAGTTGAGTTACTATTTTCCCAAACCGCGTCATTCAGTGACACAACTTTATTACGATTACAGATTTCATTTTCCAAATGCAAAACTACACTCGACCCACGCTTTTAAACCTTTTTCAAACAGACCGAAAAAATAAAACAAAAACTACAGGCCGCAAATACAGAACTACCAACTTAGAAAAAATAAGACTACTCACTGACCTGACCAAAGAGGTCAGTGGTTTGACTACAGAAATAGTAATATTTTCAAACTAAGTAGGTTACATAAATTCAGACCTTTTTTTGTTAGCTATAATTTAGAAAGAGAAAAAAATGAACTAAGGTTAGCAAAAATAGATTTTTAATTAAAACACCATTTGCCACCTAAAAGAAGATAGGGGCGTTTCTTCCACTCTAAAATTAGGATCTAATTAAACAAAGAAAGACATTATTGTAGCAAGATAATCAATCACAAGAAATTTCATCTAAACATATTTTTCAAATCGATCGACCCTAATTATTGTTTACAAAGAGCCCAATAAACATCACTGTAAAAAAAGTTGGTAGTTCATTAAAAAAAAACAAACCACAGACAACGCGCGGCATCCGCCCACTTAAAAAAGAGATTTCTCACTCACACCTCCGTTCACTGGCGTGTCAAGTCTATCGTTGTATATCACAGAGTTGCTGGCAGGGTAGGTCGACTAGTTGGGCCCTCTCCACGGCGACTAGGCACCCCCCGGGGGCCACCAGGAGGGGGGCGGAGGGGCCCCCCACCCACACCTTCTTCACGTCTTCGGAGTGGTGCTGCGCGAGCGGTGACATGTAGCCGCCCCTGGAATTGAGAGAGAGACGTTAGTCAGGTGTCCTAAGGGCTCTGGGAACAAAGGAAGACAAATCATTTTTACTATGAGTACGGTATTTGTCTGTTCTTTCAACAGAGCATCAGCCCTTACCAATCCGGACAGCAACGGTTTCTAAGAAGAGAAGTATGTTCTTGCATTTCCACACTTAAGCTTATTATCGGCCTACAGGGCATCTGCCATTAGCAACAGATTAGCAACGGCCACCAAGAAGAATTACTCGTGTCGTATCATTTACGCACCAGAGCTTTCTATCAGCCAGCAACAGGGCATCGCCTCTTAGAAACTGCATAGCAAGGGCCACATTGAAAAAGTCTCGTATCCTATAAACACCTGAGCTTCCTCAGCCTGCAACAGTCCTTAGCTACCGCACAGCAACGATCGCCAAGTACAAGTAATGTTTGGTCTTGCTTTCCTTATGCACCGGAGCTTCCTATCATCTGCCCAGTAGCGGCCACGAAGGACAGTAAAAGCTATGTACTGAGTATCCTGTTCATCCCAACGGCCAATAAGAACAGTACGAGTCATGTATTGATATAAATACATACCTGAGCTTCCTATCTGCCTGCAACAGGGCGTCGGCTCTTAGCAACCGCACAGCAACGGCTACCAGGAGGAACAGTATGAGGGCCCCGCACACTGGCACGGCGATCGTGGCCGCCTTGAACCACACCTCGCTGTTGTAGTGCCCGCTGGACGGGATCACGTTGTTCTCTGGAAAAGAGGTTAGGACGAAGGTAAAGATAAAATACAAGAGAGGAGCCAACAAGTTTTGTGAGGTTAAAATTGCAGCCAATTTTTTTAATTAAGGGCAGCCAAAGAGGCTGCCCTTTCACGACTTGTGTAATGATAACCAAACGTGTTATCGCTAGACCAACGGACCACTTTCCCATCAGGTCGTTTGGACAGCAATAGACGAGATTGGCAAGGTCCGAAAGGGTTGACGTAACAGGAAAGACTCCTATGCCAGTAGTGGGTATTCATAAGCTGGATAGCTTTATAGAGACTCTATGAAGGAAAGCATCGCAAGAAAACTTCCCATGAAAATGCTTCCCTTATGCCGGTGCAGCGCTGAAACGCTTGTTTGACATGTGGCGCTACCCTTAGCACACTGCGTTCGCCTGGCGTTCACTGCCTCACAGATTACAAAGCTGCATTTCGCAGCTGACACACCACGACCATTATTTATTTATTATTATTATTTCCTTATTTACTTTGTAATAAAATCTATTTTGCATTGGTTATTTTATTGTACCTTTGTGTACTTTATTTAGTGTTATTTCCGTTGCCAATAAATGTAATCCGTTCCAAAAGATGAATATACGCGTCAGCTGACTCGAAACGTGGAAGTGCACAATAAATTTCAGGCCGTGTCAATTAGAAAGAATGCAATCGCCTCCGCGTGTCACGCCATACGAGCGCATTCGATCTAATAATAAAGGCATTAAACGAAACTGCAATGTTTAATCATTTCGCAGTAGCGACGCGTGCAGGGACCCTACACGGAATTCGGATCAAGACCAGGTCGTAAAAAATCCTAAAAAGGTGGGCCCTTAAACCAGAATTTAATTCACTAAAATCAGAATAAATATTATCAATATATTCAGACAGCAGATAAAAAAAAACACTAATTCTGCAGTGTATGTCACTTACAGAGTTGGCGATTTTTCGACAAAATTTATCACATGGTTAGAATAAAAGGCGAGTGCGTATCCGATCTATTAAAATTCTTATAACAATCGACAAAAAAATACAATGGCGCAATTGGCTTTAAATGGCTTTACCCATTTAAAGGGCTTTTTATTAAATAATGGAAATCACTCCGAAACTGAGGTCTCCTAACATATTATTTTAATAGGAGTAGGACCACAAGACGTTGCAAAAATAAAATTAAGCAGCAAGGATATCCGGCGTGTGTGACAATCCTGAGTAGAGGCCCGCCCTGCATTTTCCAAGAAAGCCGAACAGCACAAGTCTGACGATAGGCTATCGTGGTTCTGGCTACCGTCTAGCTCTGATTACCGGTCAGGCCACGCTTTATCTGGAGCGAGGCTTATTGGGACAGGAAGCCAGGCTTTGTGTCACCGAGAAAACTGGAGTCAGCGAACGAAAATACAGGGGAACTCGCACTTGCAAAATTGTGGCGCAATACGTTTTGTATGAATGACGCATAAAGGAAATATAATATTATTTCATTTCATTCAGCTGTTCCTTTGGCGCATACGTTTTTTTTATTATGAAAATAAGATATTGATAATAGAGGTTGATGTTTCTCCAGTGAATGAATATTTTTTTAATAGATAAACTCGACACCTTTACTCAAAAATGAGTCGTTCAGAACATAACGGAGTAGAGTGTACACGTGTGTAGGTAGATGCACAGTGCAAGAACTTGCACTAAAATGATTTTAATAGAATAGGAGATGACGGCTTAAAATACAAATAAACGTGATTTTTATTTCTCTACGACTAAATACTCTTCAAAATATAACTTGATAAATACTGTCATAATTTAATCGAGAAGTCACATACAAATCGGCTGCAGACTATGACGTGACACCCTCATGTAACGCCTTATAATGTATGTACGAAGCGTTTATCAACATTTGAGTAATGTCGTAAAATAATGTTATTATAACGTCTACAATTTTCTTTGACAAAACTAAATCTACTAAGGTTTTTATAATAATTATAAAAACCTTAGTAGATTTAGTTATAATTATTATAACAACTTAATTTTTCCCATTTTTTGCGATCTCAAAAAAACCCTGAAACAATATTTCTATGCTTTTATTATTTACCTTTTATTTCTCTGTAGTTTTTTATAAATCCTCTGTGGTATAAAACCAATCACTCCAATTTAAATGAGACGCAAGTTCCCCATTGTCAGTGCCACGCTAATCAGTCGTTTTATTTACTAATCAAAGTATATTATAGTGCCAGCTTTACCTCATTACCCTCGCAAAATGGCTTTATTTACCCCGGCGGGGGTAATCCCGTGTTCTTTTACATAAGCCACGAATTTACATGCACAATTGACAACATTTCATATTTTACAACGCCTAAAACTAAAAATACCGTTTCTTAATTTTGCTAACCTGATTACGAAAAAAATATTTAGAAATTTTATTATTGCTTAATTTTAGAGAATATAAATAAAAACCAATGAGGAGGTACCGTTGTCTAATATTAAAAATTTTAGGACAGATGTCATGCATTTTCAATTTCATTCTAATGTCATGTCGGAGTAAAACAATGGTTTTTAAAAAGTTGGCAAGGGCGGGTGTTAGGTGATTATTATTAAGCCGTACGTGTGACGTCATTTGGCGTTTACGTCCTTTTAGAATAAGACGAAATTCAAACAGAAAAAAATATGAATGAAAATCATGGAATTTCCGAAAATAAAAAAATATGGGTCGTTTTATTTTGTATCTAGTTTCCTTTAGGACAAAAGCTAAAAAAATGAAATGTTGTCAATTGTTGTGGTGACATAACATTTCCCACTCATTTCTTTTTCCAGCCGCGTGAAATCTTCTCACAAACCTATTACTCCGCATAGCACAATGTTTTCTTCACCGCATTCCTGCACTCGAGTATTTGAATAACAATAAAGCAGTTGCAAGACAGACAATAGGTCGAAGACAAGGCGAACCTTTAGTTATTTGTATGGAAATACCTTCTGCGGATGATCATAACATTAACACCGAAGTATGTACAATTCGGTTGGTATTTACCCGTGATGCAACCCGGCAACGGTGAAAGTATGTAAATTGCAGTAGTAGACTTTCAAAGTACTTGGCTGGACAATCAGCATGCGTCTTGGACAGTCGATAACAAACATGAAAGTGCATCCATGAAGAATATGTAGTTAAAAATAAGTTAAGTGCAAATGTCTATTGAATAATTAGAATCTGTTGTAGGTGACTGCTCTTTTGAAATAAATCTGCCTTTGTATGTACATCGACACTTGCACGTTATTGAAGTTGATTTTGTATTTTTTTTTGCAAACAAACTGGTGCTTATTTCTTAAAGAAAAACTGTTGTATTTTTATTTCGATTTATATGTAATGTTTTTTAGGTTTATCTCCTTCTTTTTTAGAGTTCTGTACCCAAAAGGTCAGGGACTCTGTTACTAAGACTCCACTGCCCGTCTGTATGTTTGTCACCTGGGTATATCTTATTATTCATGATAGCTAAACAGTTGAAATTTTCGCAGATGATCAGTTTCTGTTTCCGCTAAAACAACAAATACATAAAAAAAACAGTATAAAATAGATAGATAGATAAACAAAATTAAATAAATATTTAAGTGGGGCTCCTATACAGCAAACGTGATTTTTTTTCGGTCTGTTGCTCGTTATTATTATAATGCCAACTGGTAGACGCTTGAAATATTCACAGAATATGTAGTATCTTATTAATATTATTGTTCACATTAAAAATAAATAATGAAATTAAAATAAATGCTTAAAGGGGACTTCCATACAACAAGGTAAGATTCTTTATTGCACACCTGAAAAAACAAACAGCTTGATACATTCAAATATTGTATGGATACGGAACCGTACATGCGCCAGTCAGACTCGCACTTGGCCGGTGTTTTGTAAAATATAGGTTTGCTGTTAACTCTATAGTATGAAATTTTGCACAAATCCTCTATAACCTGACATTTAAAATGAAATGACCCTTAATTTTACGACTCAATTAACTCCGTTTGGTATTGTCGCTAATCACGTGTTGGAAACTGCGTTCAATGGCAGACAGCGTTTTTTTTTTAATACCTACATTTATTGCACATATGTAAGTAACTATTACAGTGGCAATGCGGCGGACTTAATGCCATAAGCATTTTCTACCAGTCAACCGCAGGGGGATGACAATAACTGGTAGGCATAAGAATGTTTAGTTTGAATAGTGAAGTCACTAACGATGATTTCACAATAGTAATATCATGATTTTCAAACAAAAATTCTGGTTCCTGCGACTGTTTTATCAGCGTCTGGGACTATTCAAACCTTAAGCTTACCTGCGCGTGCGCCGCGCGGTACCTTTGCAGATAAGGAATGAGTGAACCCAATGTTATGTTATCTGCTAAGTCCTTTCCGACAAGTTTGAACAAGTTCGGAGGAAATATTGTGAAATAACTTTACGTCAGCAGCAGTAATACGAGAAATGGTTACTCATCTTTCCACTAGGTCATCCCCTTTTAGACATGTAATAAATTCAATGTACCTACGTATTGTAGAAATATGGTTTGGAGTCGGTGCCCAAAATGTATGTGATAGTAATACCCGTTTTCACCAACAACACTTAATATTTAGGGGCTACTTAACGGTTGATATTAGGTGGCCCCTAAATCATAAGTGTTGTTGGTGAAAACGGGCATACCTAACTCCTGTAACTTGGCACCGGCTCCAACCTAAATTTCTACAATACCTACATTAAATGTAAAGGCCAAATTCATTTAAATGATTTCTCTGTTTTTAGTGCTATACTGTTTTGAAGTCAGTTTTTTTTTTTTGTTTAAAAAAGTTCAAAAAGTTGGGGGAGGCCTTTGCCCAGCAGTGGGACACACTCGAGGCTACGTAAAAAAAAAAAAGTTCACGATTTTTGTGAATAGCGACTCCGCCAAATTGTGTTTTCCGAAAGCAAATGCACGAGTTTCTTTAACGTGTAAATTAATGTAAGATTATGTGTAAGTTTATTTAATGCACCTTATACATATAAGTATGTTTTTATATTTATTTAATTACTTTTGAACGCCTACCAACACTCTACCTCCTCCGGTGGACTGGTAGAAAATGCTGGTAGCATTAAGTCCGCCGCATTGTACTATATTTTATTTTAAATGTAAGTGCAATAAAAGTATTAATAATAATAATAAATCCCGTCAAGTGTGAGTCAACAACCAAACCAATCAAATCATGAGCCTTTTGAACACGAAGTAGCTTCCCCTCCCCTCCTAGTAGGAGCAGCTCTAACCTCTGAGATCGATCTGAGTACGCCATTACCGTTTAGTTTCGGTCGGCATCTTGAAACAGCCACTCAGAGCGATCTCGTTAAGATCGGTTTGTTAATACCTACCCTAAACACGTATTGACTGGTGTGAGATAGACAGAAAAATCGAAATCGATCTCATCCTCCGTATCCACCTCTAAGATCGATCTTGCGACATAATAGGCTAGTTTCCCAAAAAAATTTAATTAGTCCGTCTTTTAGATTATTCAAAAATAAGGGACACGTATTTTTTTATTTGTAAATTAGACCAACAATGACAAAGATATAGCCCATTAAAGTTACGTGTGACGTCACGCCGTGCTGCATTTTGTAGCACTGAGTGACGTCACACGTAACTTCAATGGGCTATATCTTTGTTATTTTTTGTTTAATCGAAAAAAGAAAAAATACGTATCCAATATTTTTTTATAATCTAAAATACGGACTAAATAGAATTAAATTATTTTCACCCTGGAAACTACCCTATTGTTTTGTTTCGGTCGACATGTTGAAACAGCAATGGCTGTTCAGAGCGAATTCATTAATTAATATCGGTTTTGGTATCGGTATTAGTGTGAGATGAACAGAAAACCCCAAATTCAGTGTAACGTTTTGTTCCGATAAATAAGTAGAGATAGAGAGAAGTTTATTGCACACTAGAAAAAAAATTACACATTATGATTTGATTGATCTTATATACCTACATATTGTAGCTCGACAGTTTATTCAGTTTTGACGTCTTTGAAAAGACAAATAGGTAAGCATGCTTTCGACTGTACTATGCTCAACCGATTAGCATTCAGTTTATTTCCATCGGGCGCTTCTAAATCCCTTTCCGAGTGCACAGAACAATGCAACCACAATACAGGCATCTGGGACAAAGCCAGTTAGTAAAGTACCCACCAGTAGGTACCATCCAATACTAATGCTATTTGCATAGGAGAGTGAGTCAGCGGCAGACGGCACTCCATGTTTACTCGCCGCCAAACATTACTTGGGACAAAGAAAGCGGATATTTCTACTGCGGAAGTGACACTAAGGATGACTTGTATGTACTACATGTTTAATGTCACTTGAGTCGCCATTTAAATCGACTTTTCTATGACGAATTCGCTAAATTCTGTTTAAGTCGCATTTAAGAAAGCGCTGGTTATTCCAAATGCTGCATATTCATATTGCAAGGTAGGCATTATCTTAGGCTTCCTAGACAATATAAGTTTTAGGTAAAAGGAATAGACGATTTGATTTATAGGCAGCATGATCAGAAAGCTTTCAATTCAAATTTGTTTACGGATTTTTTTAAGTCAAACTCATTATTAACGTTAATATTGTAAAAACCGTATGAGTGGGCTAACTATCTAATCTAAATTTACATGAAAACTCTTGAACTAACGAGGTTTTGAGATTTAGAAATCAGTTCAAAATTGTGATTTTGCTCATCCGCGATCATCCCTCCCTGACAATAAACATGAAAAATGTACATACCTTGTTTAAACGGTTTTCTTTCAATACCAATATTGGTATGAAACGCTTTTGGACACTAACAAAATTAGTTTTCTAGATAAAGTGAATATATCTAAAGAGAATACCGTCTATCTACCAACATAAAATAGCAGCAAGGAGTAAAATCTCCTTAATAAACGCGAGAATGTTATCACAAGCGAGCCGCGGTTTTGCAAACAAATGAGCCTTATTGTAGTTGCCGGCGTTAGGTAATCCGCGGATCTTTGGTTTCCCTTGGAATACGGTATTTGACACTATCAACAATAAATGATTTGAGATGCTCGATTAAAACAAAAATTACAAAATGATTCGGAAAATGTATTTTAAATTTTAATCATTTTCTAGTTATTACAATTTTTAAATAGATGAAACATAAAAAGAGTGCTCTGAAATATGACGTCACAAGCAAGTATTTTCATACAACATTCCGTTTTAAAAGTAACTCATTTGATATCCTGTCAAATACCCAATTGGATGTTCGCTCCAACTTCTGATAGACAGTGTACTATGTTGGCTGAGATTAAATGCCTATAGTCATTAAACTCCCAACTATATGCAGAGCTCTGATGATTAGACACCGTTGTGGACTGATATAGGATGTATCGAGAAATGGAATGATGGTTGAATGTTGAAACAATATTGTGTTGGCTCGTTCGGACATATTGGGAAGATGAAGGAGTCCTTCAGAAGGACAAAATTTTGTGGATTACCCTTAGGCGGGCATACGGCGACCAAATGGGTATGTATTAACAAAGGGCCAGATAAAATATACTCTTAACCGGCAGGTAATTACTCTGTATTATGAAGTAGATTATCGCTCGTAGCCCCGGGCTGCCTGAGTGATTTTAAACGATCACGAAGGTAAGCAACATAAGGCGCGTTCAGTGCATGGATGGGTGACCGTCTACGACTAACGCTAGTGGCATTTTTCCGGTTCCGTGCTTCGCAGGCACTATAATCAGTTGGTGCCGGCTGGCGTCGATAGACGGCAGTCGTTAAGCCGAGTCAGACGCCTTAAGGCGGCTTGAAAACTTCTAACAGTAAGACCAGCCACTTGTCTTACGAGCCTCCACCAATCCGGACTTGGCCCCGTGGTGGAGTATGGCCTATACCTTTCTCTGGGAAGAGACCCGTGCCCCTCGGTGGGGACACAACGTTGCTGTTCTTTCTCAAACTCGAATCTTAAAAAAGACAACTTTTCAGGAGAGAAATAAATCTGTCTGTCTTCTTATACTATGGAGTTTCGGTAAAAAATGAACTGCCATATCTTAGATGTTTACTATTAGCTATAAATATAAGTAAAACAAAGATACTAATCTGGTTTAGCTTTAGTATAAACGCATTTTTGAGTTAAGTAAGAGTTATCTGCATTGTTTTAACATACGAGTTTGAGAATGTAAGGCAACGATAATCGGTTGATGATGCATGCTTTCAAATCAGTACTGATTTTCGTATAAGAAGCAAAATGGTACCTGAGTCAGTAGCAGTAAGGTTGAGCCTCGCTCGTGCTACGGGACTGTCTTCGTGGTTGCAGAGGTCCCGGAAACAGCACAGGAGGAGGGTCTGGTCCCTGGACTGCGGCGCTCGTCCCCCCGGCATGTTCTGGCATCGCGCGATCGCATCCTCGGCCCTGGAATCGGGGATAGCTAAGTGTTAGGCCAAAGGCACGCATAAATAAGACCATAAGACGACCTCTGTGGCGCAGCGGTTAGCGCATCTACCTGCCGTGCGAGAGGTCCCGCATTCCAATCCCGGCTGGCGAAAGAAAAGAAAACCCTGGTCTTGGATGTTTACACGTTTGTGACGTCGCTGTTTCTGGTTCCCACGACACAGGGTATCCTAGTGTGGGGCCAGAAGCAATGTATGTGCCTGTATGTAAATGTTTATGTTTAAATGACGTGGGGCAAGGGCGCGGGAAGCAGGAGTCGTCTTTTCACTAGATTTTCTTACAAACTAAACCTATACGTCTCCCAATTCGTTGGCATTCACTATACAAAGTAGGTGCAAGATGGCAAATTAGTAGATAATTGGAAAATCCAATTAGCGCTGTCAGTATAGAGGATTTGAGTAAGCAGGTACATCTTCAAAGAAGTAAAGGTAGTAAAAAAAAGGAAACTTGTTCAGAGCCATTTAATGTTGAAATTAACATTGAGTTCTGCTAAATACTGTGATTAAAAAGTGACTGAGGCTTTACTTCGGGAGACGAAGAGACGAAGGTAAAGAAATGTCAGGAGGGTAAAAAAGGTAAATTAAAAGAAGGTAAAAAAATGGACTTGGAAACAAGAGACCCAGGTTCGTTTCCCATTGCAGGCATGTATGAATTTGTTATCTAAGTTATTTACATTTGTGAAGTTATAACTGAGAAGGAAAACATCGTGAGGAAACCTGCGTGTCTGAGCTACTTCACTTCCTCAGCGTTTAAATCGCCAATCTGTGGTGGGCACCCGTGGTAATTAAGCCCATACTTTCTCTCTGAGAGAAGGACTGTGCCCAACAGTGGGACGTATAAAGGTTGCTTACGAAATATTTGAAGAAGAAACACATACATAATTATACAGGAAAAGTAAATACAGAAAAATAAGGTAATATAGGACAAAAGTAGAAGAAATGTGAAGATACAGCGAGAAAAACAAAGCCTACCGGCCTTACTAATAAAGGTTATGAGCTGTGTATACAGCCGCTATGCGAAGCCTGACAAAGTGGTTATTTGTACGCTAAATGCGTTTAAACCAGTATAAATTGATATACGTGAAATAGTTATTCAGAGTGTATAACTTATTATTAGTAAGGCCGTAAGAGTGCAGGAGATGTAAACATGCGCCGTATATCGATGCAGCGAAAAAATATTTGAATACCTAAATACACTCATATTATGATATACACTCAGTGATACATAAGACCTTGTTTCCATTATGGTGTAATAAATATTTTGATTTGATTTGTTTGATTAAACCCTGCCTCTGCCTACCCCTCCGGTATGCAGGTGTGAATTTATGCAATGTTTTGGATGATCTTGAAGTTAACATCATAAGATGCCTATCTTAGTCAACATTCCGAGTGATTCCCAAACCTTGCAAGAACCTCTTTGCCAAGACAATTTCCCCAAAAAACGAGTTCGCCATGCCACTCCAGTTCACGTCACCTCTAATATATTGGGCAACACATTAAATTTATCTAACCGGACGACAGTAATTCCCCATATAAATGCTGAGCCCACTGTCCAGCCAACTTAACTCGAAGAGTACAGTCGTTGAATACTAAATACGGCGCATTTTTGTTCGCATTGGCGGCGCAGGCGCATCTCTTGGGAGAGGCATGTGGTTTGACACTTGATGACATCGGAGTTTTTTACTATTAAATGCTGAGAAGATTCTAATTTTGTTATTTGTTCACGAAACACAACCAATGGGCCTAATCTCAAAACAGGATACCCTGTAAAAATAAAAGTACGAATTCTCCCAGCGGGAATGGACCCCACGACGATGGAAAACAAATGTGTCAAAAACTATGATATCCTGCCGCTGCTATGGTAACCTGACAAAGTTATCAGAATCATCAAAAAAACACCAAAAAATTAGGTTATTCATTCACAAGTAAAAATAATGCGGCAATCAGCGGGAATTTAACCTACGATCCCTGTGTTGGTAATAAATCAACATAGATCTTTGTAGACCTAGTGGAGTAGTGGAGGAACATTTTCGGACTACTATCTGCACACACCCCTGAAATCAGATCCGTTATGACCTTGAAAAGAACAATACAATTTAAAACTCATTGTTATAATGAACCGATCCGTACACCAAAACTTATACAGGTTAACTTATAATTTAAATTCAACTAACTCTATTACATAGGCTGCTACTTATGTATGCGGAATCTGGGATTCCAATAATTTTAAACGCAATGTCTGACCTCCATGGTCAAATTCGTTCTTTTTTTAAATACTGGCCGCTAATATTTTTCTCTTATATACGTTAGTGTTTTGTTTTTGTTGGGTTTAAAATGTCATATCGCTGAAAAAATGGAACTCACTCGTGAAAATATTCGTGCTATGATTTATTACGATTTTCGACGTGGTTTAACGCAACAACAGTGCGTAGATCAATTAACTTCGACTTTTGGTGGTGAAGCTGCATCAAAAACGTCTGTGTATCACTGGTTTAGTGAGTTTAATCGCGGGCGCAGTACGCTCACGGACGAAGTTAAAGAAGGTCGCCCGAAATCGGTGGTTGTGCCACAAAATATTGAAGCTGTGCGAAAACTAATACTGCAAGACCGCCATGTTACGTATCGCGAGATAGAGGCTAATCTGTGCATATGTATGACAAGCATTCATAGGATATTACATGAACATTTGACTGTAAAAAAAATTTGTTCGCGTTGGATCCCGCACAACTCAGGATCAAAAAGATGCTCGTGTCGAATGGTGCAAGAAAACCTTAAAAAAATTCAACGGCGGCGACTCAAAATCTGTTTATAATATCTACACAGGTGACGAATCCTGGATCTACGCGTACGATCCCAAAACTAAACAACAATCAACAGTTTGGGTGTTTCAAAATGAGCCGAACCCTACGAAAGTGGCTCGTGCAAAAAGCACTGTAAAGCAAATGGTGGCCTGCTTTTTTGGTATTAATGGCCATGTGGCTACAATACCACTGGAGAATCGCAGAACGGTTAATTCGGAGTGGTACACGACCATTTGTTTGCGGGAAGTATTTGAAGAAATACGCCAAAACAACCAGCGACGCAGAATCATACTTCACCATGACAATGCCAGTTGTCATACATCTCAGGAAACAACTACATTTTTGGATGGTCAAAAAATAGAATTGATGGGTCATCCACCGTACAGCCCTGATTTGGCTCCCAATGATTTCTATTTACTCCCAAATGTAAAGAATAAATTACGTGGTCAACGATTTTCGACCCGTGAAGATGCCGTAGATGCGTTCAAACAGCACGTTTTGGAGATACCTCAATAAGAGTGGAAAAAAGTGTTTTACAAATTGGTTTCATCGAATGCAAAAGTGCATCGATCATAGTGGAGAATACTTTGAAAAACAATAAAAGCATATTTAGCCATATACATTTGTTTATTTTTTCTATTCCGCATACATAAGTAGCAGCCCTCGTATTCAACTCTCATTTTCGTGAACTAGGCCCTGTTTCATACATCTACAATAATATAATATTTTAATGTACACTGATAAGTCGATTTACCCACAGATTAACAGGTAGGAAGACTCGGCTAAGCTATGTAGGACCAATAAACTATTAATTGTAGTTTTATATAACGCGGTCCTGGAAAGTCCTAACGATGGTGTCGGATCGCCAGTCGATGACGCAATCAAGTGTCAGTTCAGAAGAGAGCACCGCAAATTAACGTCTCCCGTCGCTAAGCGCACACGCGTGTGTTCTCACGGAACTCGTGTGGTCGAACTGAAGATGTCTCTAATTAAGTATTATTTAAATTGTTAACTCTAATGGGGTAATTTTCATTTCAATGTTTGCGTATGCTGCCGTGATTCTCAGCGTGGACGGGTTGTTGCAGAGGCCTGTCAATCAAATGTGTTTGGAAACACAGTGGCATAATTATAATATTGTGAACGGAGCTAGTTGACAGCACATCAACCCCCACTCGTGCACTCTACTCAGTTAAGGTACGCAACGCAACGCAATGAAAATGTAAAGGTTGATCTGCTGTCGATCTTACGCTCAGAGACGAAAACGAAGCAAAGACTGGTCTCAGAAATGTCAAAAACACGTACTTAGAAATATTTAGTATTTTAGAATCAAATCTTAGCAAGTTGAGTATGAAATGGTGCTTAGCTAAGTGTAAGTAGTCAATATCGGTGACTTTACGTGAACTTAGAATAGAACTAACATTTGGTTTTCTTCATTTTGAGGTTACCTTTTTGTCGCACTGTTTTGGAGTTTTGTGAGAAAATGACCATTTTAAAAAACCGATAAGAACTACATTATTAACCTCCTCGGTCCCATATCGACAAAATAACATTAGAAAACTATTGTCAGTGAGTATTGTGAAATTGATTGGCACAGACGTAGCATAATTTAAGTACAGTACAATTATGATTTAAATACAATAATGGACCTAATTTATTTAACCACAAGGGCGATAGATAATCTGACCAATCAAATCCGAAGGCCAAATTCAATTAATCAACCGCGAGCCTTTCTACGAATGGCAATTAAGATACCGTTAAAAATTCATTTGTCAAAATTGCTCGAGACACAACTCTTCTCATGGGAACTACGAAGCAAAGGTATGCTAGGCGGTACAAATTCGGGCTATTTGGCATCAGTCGACCAATCACAAGATACTAAAATACTTCGTGCAAAAGGGCGGATTATCGACAAATAACAGGCAAATGTCGGCGAATGAGAGCGAAGGAATACCTGGAAAATTCGCACCCTTGCAAGAACAACGTGATATTTTGAAGAAAACCATTTTTTTATTAATATATATTTAGAACCGCCACAACGAGCTCTTAATTATCAGTAAAACGCGATTTTATTCACTCCGAAAACGCCGCAATAATGAGCAAAAGACACTGCATCACGTTATAGCGCTATCTCTATCGGCCATTACTTTGAAACCAAAATGCTCTCCTGTAAAGTAAGGGTTTCCAGAAATAACATGTTTTTCTTGCATATGTGCCAGAATACCAATAGGCTATTTGACAGTATTATTTATACGTATTCGTATAAATTATGAGTCTTAAAATCGCCTTAAGGCATTTGACTTAAAAAAATCATTATTTATAAAAAAACACAGGATAGAATTTGATAATTATGTATCTGCAGCCATTGTTTCGAAAACGGCCTGGATTCCCCGATTCTATGACGTCACAGTTCAGTAAACAAGGCGTCTGTCATTCATGGCGTTCTTACGTTCATTGGTTTGTTTACTGGCATATGACGTACATAATTCCTGTGCGACGCCATATTGCCCAAGATAGCGTTTTGGCGGGTAATTTGAAAAGTAAACTTTCGTTTGCCTTTTAAAAAAAAAGAAAGAATTTAAAATGACCTTTTTCTGGTCCATGACTCTGACTCCATGAACACCAACAAAAAATATGAGATGGTTTTCACAAATCTGTCAAATAGCCTATTCAACGTAATAACAACTTAAGTGATAATGTATACATAAAATAATATGGTATTTGACGAAAACATCAACTGTTTTAATTATTATTTTGGGATTTTAGTTCCATTACATGTTATATTATAGAAAACGTATCGATGGTTTCATCAGCAATGCACTGAAAAGTAAAAAGTATAGTATAGGACACGAAATAAGTAAAATGTTATTTCCCACATTTATTACAATGTCATGTTGACAATTGCAGGTCGTCGCATGTTGACAATTTAGTGTCGGTTAGTCAAATATAGGTTAACTCTGCTCTGTTCTGTTTGTGCTACCACTACTCTTATATTTTAACAAAACTTCTCAAGTATACCTTTGAATTTATAGTTATTAAAAAAATACTGTTATATCTTATCTTATAGTGATACATAAAAGAAATCAAACACGATCTATTACTTACACAAGGCGTATTTCTGTTTTGTTTATTCAGCTATTAAGGCCACGGAGACCAAAATATGCAAAAAACAAAGAAGTAGTCAATACTAGATAAGAAGACAAAAAGTTAGGGTAAAAAAGTCTGCCCACACTACATTTCGACTACAGACAGATCAAAACTTGAATATTCCGGGAGCTATGGCAGACAGGAGTCTGATTTGATTTGACAATCTGATGTAAATACTAAGACTTACTCTTAAATATTAGGATTTACCGTAGTTAGAGCTTTTACATTTAATAAACATTATACATTAAAAGATGAAGAACTGTTCTTCAGAGATAAAGGCGAATGTATAATTTAATTAATAAACATTGTATAGACAGTATGTATAGAATGATTGTAAAAATCAAAATGAAATAAAAAAAAATCAAAATCATTTATTTCTTTTGCAATATTACATAGGCGGATACATCACTGGGACCTCCTAGTAAGTATAGCAATACCTGTGTCAGGAGGCCCCGCTCTTCCATATTTACATCAAACAAAAGAAAAATAAACTTAACTTGTGTAACATATCAAGTAAGTAGTATGTAGTATTTAGTATTAATTTATATTAATTTTATTTTAATGATTTATATTAAACATGCAAGATTTCCGAGATATTATTATTAACAAAATATTGCGATTATTTGTGTGTGTGAGTGTGTGAGTGTGTGAGTGTGTGTGTGTGTGTGTGTGTGTGTGTGTGTGTGTTAATCATTATTATCAAACCATGAGATTCCAATTTGTTTTAGTGTTTATAAGAAGTAGGTACATGAATAAAACTCACATATAATGTAACCAACCAGCAAATACTGAAGCGATAATTCTCAATCTATTCAGTTTAAAAAGCTGTTTGGTAAGTCGCTATAATCCCCCCTCAAAAATCACAAGCGAATTCTTCAAACAATGGGATTAGTCTACAGGGGATACAACCTGAATATTTCAGAGATAACGGAAAGGTCGTGTAAGATTTCCAGCTCTGAGTCACACACAAAGAGTATAAAATTGAAAATAGTACCTACGCAGTTCCTTTGTCAATAACAGTACCTACAAAGAAAGTAGATGCGACTGACGGAAAGTGAATTATTGATGTATCACTCGCACAATCAACAGAGCGTCTATCGCCGACAATGGGACTTTGTCCATACGCGACTGGTTCTTTCTAATCACGTGATAAAGGCGCCATTGGTTTATTACCATTTGCGAGTTATTGACGCATTCCTGAGATAAAGGCCCTTAAAACACAGACAGACCGAATGGACGGACGGACTACAAAGTGATCCTATGAGGGTTCTTACTCTTTTATCTTTTTGAAGTATAAAACCCTAAAATAACAGAGTATACAGGGTGATATTTTCACCGGTACAATAAATCAACATACGTAATTCTAAGTCCAAAATACAAATACCAACATTTTTTGTTACTACCCCGTTGGTACAAAAAAAACAAAAATACCAATGTCTGAACTTATCCGCAAATCTTAAAGAAATGTGGACTCCATTACGCATGAGCACAACTAAACACACGAACTGGCAACTGCGCGTGGCTTGCGGGAAGGAAAAGAAGCGGCGGCGGCGGTGCAGCCAGTAGGTATGACGTAGCAAAAAAAATCTTACTTGATTTCAATTCTTTCTTCACACTTGCACGGGCTTAGGACCGTCACCGGCGTGGAATGCTTGCACTGGTTGGTAGTGGTATGAATTTCCACACCACGTACTGGCTAACGCCGACGTGCGCCGTGCGTACCGCGTCGTTGGTGCTCCTTCTGGGGTCTTCCTCGAAGAACGCGAATATCTGTTCCTCGATCTCCACGGCCAAGGGAGGTCTCCCTCCTCGGCCTTGAGCGTGCGCTGGTGCAGTGAACTGTCCGTAGTCTAGCAAATGCTGCGTCACTCTCATGAATGTCCTGGTGTTGAGTATTTGAGGTTCAATAAAACAGGCATTTATCAGGCGGGGCAAACTTTCTTCAGCGTATACCCGCCGAGCGGCACTGTATTTTCCCCACTGAGAAAGTAACTACGAACCATTTCGTAATACGCGCGGTTTGTAAACATCGTGTTGCGCGCGTAATTTTCGACTGCAGGAAGTGCGGAAACGGCGCACGTGCACTCACCTAGGTCAATGCGCGCGGACTGACCGGCCAAATCGTGCGCCGGCCAGCCCGCCGCCCGCTCACTCACCCCACCCCGCCGCCCTCTGCCTCGCACCGCGATGACACCTTGTAATGGGTGTCCATGAGTTACAAATTGGATGAAGGATAAATTAATGAAAATGAAAAAAAATATATGGTAATTTTATTCGATAAATGTAATCTATTATCGATACCAATGATATGGTAAAATTTATTGTACCGGTGAAAATGTCACCCAGTATATACGTGCAGGAGGTCTGCCCTATGGAAGAATCTAGAAGGAAAAAATTGCAACGGTAATACCTATACGCATCCGAGCGCTTCGGTGGTTTGCCACGCTTTTTCAAAACTCTTATCTACTTTTGTATGAAGAATTTCAGTTAAAAGCTGTTTAAGCCAATTTAAGAAAAAGTGCAGGCTGTCGGCCTTAGAGATGCTTGCACCAAATTGTTTAACGTGATCAGATGCTAATTTTATTAAAATGTGACGTGTTAGGTATAGTTTATAGTTTGACAGTTACCTAAATACGTTTAGCCCTATTTAAAAATCGTGGTGCAAGTCGCCCTAAATCTAAGTTTTTTTTTGTTTTGTGTGTTGTGTATTTCGTTTTCTTTTTGCTGTTGGTAACATTATGTTAATTATTTTGTTCATGTGATGTGTCTCATTGTTAGAATGTATTTTTTTTCTTTCTCGATAGTTGTTTCCTTCAGCTAATATCAGCGATGGGCAGAGCCCCGATCTCCGATGGCGGGTCAGCGTACGCTGGACCAGCTAGCTATCTCGGGCCAAGACCTCTGCCCCAGAAGCCGCCACCTTATCACCACAAACGAGGACAAAGATCCAACATGACTCAGGACCGTAAACAAGTCGGCAACAAAATTAATTGCCTATAAACGCGCGGAATTTCAATTTGAATGTTTAACTACCTCTGCGACCGAAGGTGAAGCTGATGGAGGTTTTTTGTTAAGGAAGATTTAAAGTGACAATTTGAATAAAATATAGAGAAGAGTTAAAAATTGCAACAAATTTCACTGAAATAGTTCAGTGAAATAGTTGCGCAACACTTCCAAAAGACCATAAATATAAAATCTTCACGGCACACATTTCAATCTCTGTAAATAATGCATTAATAAAAGATAGGTCGGAATTCAAAGCCATCGAAGTCGTAGCAAATTAATTTACACCTGTCGAAGAAGTGGAATGAAAGTAAGAAGTACTTAACGTCAAGCAAGAGGAGCTTGAGACAAGACCAAAAGAGGGCGATAAAAACGGAGAATTTCAATTTGAATTCGATTAAAATCTTAACGAACGGAGAATGGGCCGATCGTTAGCAGAAGATAATGGCCCGCACAAGGGAGTTTGCCAAAAAGAAGCAAATCGAATGCTAAAGCAAATAAAAGCGGGCATGAGTCGACGGAACCTGTTTGGCCCGAGTCGGCTCAAACACAAGACCAATGAGATAATCAAGAGAACGGGTAATTTCAGGGCATAAAAACAAGAGCCTGGCTTCGTCTTAAATAATTAACGACGACTGAGGAATGTTGAAAACTTGGAAGCGATCCTTAAGGAATGGGAATAGATGGGCCATGCAGTAAAGAGCACTGTTAGTTGCCGTGTGTATGTAACCAATAAACGCGCTGAAGAATTCTTCCCGTGGACTAATGATAACTTTATACAGCCAATGTTCCTGGTCTGAGCCATCTTGTGTAGTGATTTAACGTTTTATGTTTACAAATATTGTAATCAGCGGTCGGTCCCTCATTAACGAGGAACAAGGCAACGATAAAATAATTTATTCCACGACTCTGTTGTTTTTTTTGCAAATAAACCAGCCACTTGGCGATGTTTCTGAATTGATAGCGCGGCGTCAAGATTATCTTCTGAAAAAGTATATTATTATGAAAAAAAAAAAACCCGATTGAAATGTATAAAAAGTAAATAAGTGGATTACACAAGATTTTAATTGCAACTAATACACTGTTACACCACGTAACACAAGGAAGTGAAACCGTGTTTGTTGTTATGTATCGAAACCTATTTGATGTTTGCGATGTGTCGATGTCAGGTAACGTTAAACCAATAGGTATCAAAACCAGTGTTTAAGCCGAATAACACAAAAAAACGTATCACTTCCCCGGTTGAATGCTCTTTAAAGATCTCTATCTCAGCTAATTACATGCGTCCAATTAATTCCACTGACGACATGGACACCACCGGAATCCGTAAAATGCTGTCGCGCGGTAGCCAATTCAAATCCCCTACAGTTACGACACCATAAAAAGGCCTTGTTATTTAGATTTTTCAAAGCCGAGCTGGTTTGTTAATCTCCACAAATATTTGATTTAAACATGCCTAATTTTACGATTGTCGTCATAAGTAACTTTCGGACTTCTTTCAGAAGCATTTCGTGTCATTTACCATCCAACGTTCTTGTCTCTTACTGCTACTTTTACAGTCATGTCATCAACCTAATTACGATTGTTTTTGTCCGCCGACCGGGCCTGTGTTTCTTGTTAACTTTCATCGTGGAATTAATTATCTATTCCTTTGTACGTCCCCGGTTATATGTGAAGTGCATCGTCATCGATCAATTCCGCTTATCATTGTAGATACCGGCGTTAGATCCATCAGCACTGGTGATTCTACTAAGCCACATTTCTGAGCATACAGTATGTTTAAAAGAACGTTTGAAAAACTGTTGTTGCGTTGACTATCTTTCCTCCCACTACGGCTGTTATCTGCTAATGGTAAACAATAGCCACCAAAACACAGACATCACCTAGACCTTTAATATCGATGGATCGGAATTTGATCTCTTCAATCTATATTTGTATCTCAAAACAGATTCACCGTTCGGGAAGGCTTCCATTGCGATTCAGGACATGTCATCTAGATTTAAAACTGTGAGTAGTTCCACTGTGAGTATCATTGATGCAACCAATGAACTATTCTGCGATGTGATGAAGGCGCTAAGCGGTCATGCCTCCAACAGCCGTCGCCAGGGCCAGCGGCTCCGCAGCACCCGCTAGTTAGTGGTCGGTCGTGACGACGGCGGAGAAAGAATCGTTAGGGACATCCAACGTCTTATCATTTAGGATAAGGATTGGTAGCACTTACGTCTCGGCTAGATGATGGAGGCAGCCGTGCCTGGTGTGATGCCTTCGGGCCGGCAGCTCGCTGTAGCAGCCGCCGCTGGCCGGCGACCGGCACATGTAGCCGGTGCCCACGCATTGCGCCGTGTTGCAGTAGCAGCGCACGCCGTCCCCGTCCGCCTCCGGATCTGCCGGGTCTGCGGAAGAGAGAGAGGTGGGTTAGAAGAAGATATTTATAGTTCGTAAAATCACTATCCCAGGGGTGTTGGCAGAGACCAGGGATCGCTACTTGGCATGATCCTGAGAGATCTCTTACGCTTCATCAACGGTCAGTACTCAGTAGTCGTTGCATGCAGGGTAATATTAATCGTACTCAAAATAGATACGTACGATGTTGGTAGCGCAGCGTTTACGTGAGGTTCTGGTTTCAATTATGGCACGTTCACAACACATTTTTACTTTGTTGGCTTTGTTTTCTTAGTTCTGCCGTGAGGAAACTTAGTTGTAGGCAAGTTGTAGGTATGGTATTCGCCTGGAAAGTTCTCAAATAAATTATTCGAAACAGGCGACGATATGTCCATTAATAAATCTCAATAAATACAATAAATAAAAGCTTAAACTGGTACATTCTTGAAAGAGCCGCAATCAAGGATTATAAACTAATTAGCATGGAGTTCAGACGGAGTTAATTACGTTAGCTAACGTTCCAGATGAAATTCTAAGCTATAAACCTCACGTGAGACACTCAAGCGACTTGGGCAATGCCTCATACTAAACGATAATGGAGGTTATTACTAGTAATTAGTCTAAAGGAAACGGACTGGCCAATCGTTGAGACAAGACATAAAAGTCAACGCATATAAAATTAATACAGTACAGTGGTAAATACTGAAAAAGGTATAGTTGCAAGCATTATCTAATGATGCAAATGCCACAGGTGGTCAAACTGCGTGGTACTTCAAGAACTTTTTCAGCATTTTATGTTGAAACCTTTGTTTCAACATAAAATGCTGATTGCAATTTATGACGGGACCATTAAAAACAAAACCGCGAACACGGCTAAAACCAAAGGGGTCTCAGGACATGAACCTGTTCTCGAAAAGCCATGTATTGGACGGTGAACCAGCAAAAATAGCATCCAGCTGCGTCGCTCGTTCCGTGTATGAATAATGCCCGCGTCATACGCCGCGGCCCTCAACATAAATACATCCTCAGGCTCCACCGCATTCAATGTAAATCGGAGCCCGAGACGGTGAAACAAAACGAAATTAATTTCCAGAGCGGGTTTATTTACTCGGGGATCACGATCGGGAAACAATTGGGGTTCTACCTTCCGTCCCTTTTCGTGTCGCTGCGTCAGAGCGTGACAGGCTGATTTGGATCGAGGCAGTCACCGGATCAGAAGTCGGGAGTCCGGCCGAAGACGACCCCCCCTCGAGCTACGGCCGTCTTCAAAATACTTTTCCGTGCTTCACGGAATCGGTTTTTGTTTACTTTTTAATGGGCCTAATCATCGGATGATTAGTGATTCCCATCGTCGTCGTCTTGTGAGATCGAGCGCGATACGAGCGGACAAGAATAACTCCATGTTCTTTGATTCATTAAATGATAAGTCATAGACAAGGCAAACAATGACCATAATACATTTTAAAAACAAATACAAGTATTTTAAAAAGTGAATATTCGACGTTCTCTTTTCGAATTCCTGCAGCTGTTTTTTTTGTGGGGCGAAAATCTGGAAAGGCTTTTGCGGGATGAAGTCTTCGTCGAAGCCGCGGGATGCCAAGAGTCCACAATAAATAAATGATCGAGAACAAAAACTGGGCTCGCCATTCCCCTTGGCAAAAAGACTAAGGCATGACCGGTTTAATAACCAACTGGGCCTTTGCACATACGCTGCTGATATCGGTACGAAGACAATCGTTTCCCTACTTTCTAAGACGGCTTACTTGGCGTAAAATAAACTGGATTCTCTGTACTTATTTTACCACAAATAGCTAGCTTAATTAATGTAATCTGTATATTCATAATAACATGGGATGGCAATTACGAATCGCTCGTAGCCCCGACTGCCTGTGTGATCTTAAACGATCACGAAGGTTACCAAACATTGGGCGCGTTCAGTGCATGGATGGGTGACGGTTTATGACTAACGCTAGTGGCATTTTTCAGAGCGGTTCCATGCTTCGCAAGGCACGTTAAGCAGTTGGTGCCGGCTGCCGTCGATAGATGGCAGTCGTTAAGCCAAGTCAGAGGCCTTAGGGGCAGCTTGAAACTTGTGAAAGACCAGCCACTAGTCTTACAAGCCTCCACAAATTCGGACCTGGCCCTTCAGACTTGGTGGAGTATGGCCTATACCTTCCTCAGGGAAGAGACCCGTGCCCCTCCGTGGGGACATAATGGGTTGATAATGATGATGACGACAATTACATTAGATAATCACTGCAACAACACAGCACACTACAAAATCGATTGAAACATTTACATTGAAGTTGAATAAAGTAAACATGGAAGCATTGACATATCCGTATGGGCAAGTATGCGCACCGAACTCCTCGGCGGGAAATTGGAAACTTTTAATAGCGAACCTGTAATAGCGTTTGTACGCGAAATTGCCTTCATTAATTGCTTCCCTTGAGGAGTATTGGCTCTTTCATTTTTTATTACTTTTCAGATTTGCTTTACTATTATTACTGTACTGTACATATTTCTCTCATTTGCTACGCTCATGAAACTGTTAGGTCTATTCCGCTATGTTTAAAGTACGTACAATAAGCAATTTCAAAAACTCTGAACCGCTCACTTTTTCTACGTCCTGTCATACGTGATGACAGCAAACCAGACGTGTGGGCCTCAATTCTGTTAGTGCATTATAATACGATGACAGATACACGGTCGGTTCACGTGACATGTTTTTTTCATACCACTGAAGCCTAGAAGGTTTGATATGTGTGCGCGCGTAGACTTCAAGCGGCAATGAAACTACATATATCGCCACATTAATGCAGTTATCATTATACTGCAATGTATTAACAGAATCTAAGTCCTGGAAGTAATTCTACTTTATCAAAAAGTCTACCAACTACCTCATTAGCCACACAATTAGTATTATCAGTAAATCGAAGGATTCTCTCAAGAAAGACCCCATTAGCTGGGCTTTACAATCAATTTCGAGTCAAAAAGGAAGACACAAAGGAGCACCGATGGCTAAAGTAAATAAAAAAATAAAGAAACATGAAGAAAAGGTCCCGACCACGGCTGTTATTTAGAATTGATAAATGGGCCTCCAAAGGCGGGAGCGACGGAGACGGAGCGATGTCCGAGAGAGATGAAAGAACTAATGACCGAAAGTATGGGATGCATCGGAAAGGAAAGGGATTTGTGGGTTCCACGAAGATAAATAGAGACTGAAGAGTTGTCATTAAGTGAATCATACTTTTTATAGTTATTACTAGAAAATTTCAAAAAATTAAGAAGTTTCATAAGACCTGTCGGAATTTTAAGCCAAAATCTTTAAATACATAAACCCTGACTTTCATTAACATTACATCAGTTTGTTGTCAATATATTTTTTTTAATGTAAAGAAAAATCCTTTCTCTTGCAATAAGCCTTAAACAGATCCTTTTAAACTCAAAACAAACATTCTTCCGTGTCTTGGCCGGCGCCTTTCCACACCTTTCCCCACCTCATCTCCATACGACACGGGAGGGGGCGTCTGCGCATCTTCACGGTGAATTTATCAGATGCATCGCGCGTGTCGAGAACAGAAGAACCAGCTTTTGTTCGAAGTTATAGCCAAGTTGGCATCACTTTTAAAGCATTGTTTAGGCTTCCTGAAAGTAACGTTTCAAAGTTACTGCAAATGGTAGAGTCCCTATTTTGATGTTGCAGACAATTATCCCCTAAGTTCTTAGGTATTACTAGATGATGAATATAGAATAAGGACTGTTCTAGGTAACGACAGCGTCTTGTCAACCCTATCTACCAGAGATCAGTGAGACGCTGATTCTTAGGATCATAGGTGAGAGGTTGAACAAGACCTGACGTTCTGACCTCATTATTTTGTGCTTCACCGCTTCACGGATGTAAATGTAATCGTCTGTTTGGACTCCTGCGGCCGACTCGGTGTGATCGGTCAAAGCGCCACGTGGCGGCCAAATGAAGTGGAAAAGCTTCGTCTTTTTTCGTCATTTGCGCTAAGCACCAGGGTGGAAAGAGTTGTCGCTTATTTGGCTGTATTTGAGGGTTATCTTGTGGGTTCGTGCATGGCTTACTAGGTAGAAATAAATTACTAGCAACAAAGTGTAACCAGAGGGGAGAGGCGCTGTTTGCCGAAACACAGATTTTTGCTTAGTTCGGCAACAGAGGTCTATATTATGAAAATTAATAATAATTTGTCTAGTACATAACATTTTTGATGTAATTATGTATTATTAAGCGCATTTATTAATCAAATAAAAATATTACAAACATGAAGGGTAAGTTGTGGATTAACAAAGCATGTCTTTATATCACAGAATGACGACCTCTGTGGCGTAGCGGTTAGGGCATCTGCTTACCATGCAAGAGGTCCCGGGTTCGATCCCCGGCTGGAGAGAAAAAAAAAACTCCAGGTCTTGGATGTTTACATGTTTGTGACGTCGCTGTTTCTGGTTCCCACGACACAGGGTATCCTAGTGTGGGGCCAGAAACAATGTATGTGCCTGTGTGTAAATGTTTATGTTTATTTTTATAAGAAAAAAAAATGTTCTGTACTATTGAGTGATAGAATGTCGACTGATTAATTATTTCCAACTATATGACAACGTGGCTGCAGTAAGACGTTTAGAAACATTAATCCACACAAAATAATCATTTGTACTGTTCCCAATCTAGTAAGTGCTATGTTTACTAGATAATTCATATTATATAATAATAACAACGTGCCATCTTGTATTGCAGGATCGAGTCTGCGTCAGTAACAAGAATAATTATTCCACACAACACAATCACCTGACCTGGTCCGAAACTAGGATACCCTGTGCAACGGTAACCAGGCAAGGACATTACAAACATGAAAATACACCCAGACTGAGGCCATTTGTACTAATTTACGGCGGCCCCTAGCAGGAATCGAACACACGACCTCTATCTTGGTAGTTTAAAGTATTAACTGCTAGACCACCGAGTCAGTTAATTACACTAAAACATGGAAACATATCTACCCAGACTAGGCGCTACTTAGGCATAGCTTTAAGTATACAAATCTCAGCAGCAAAGCAAACTGACAGCCGACTCCAGGGTAGAGGTAGATGAAGAGAGATCGCTTGGCAAATAAAACGAAGCTAAGTCCGCGATCGGATCGCTAAAGCAATTCCAGTTTTCGAGAATCGCGATTACAACTGCACGGGTTGGGACCGTTCACCGCATCGCTGAATATGTCTTTCCCGATTCGATTGTTGGACAGAGACAAATGCTGATTGTATCTCTTCATAAAAAAAAACATGTTCGAATTCGTACAGTGGATTGTGGGGTAGCTACTGTTCGGTGGCTCTTATCATGTGAGGTATAAGTACGCAAAAACGGGTGCTGACGGTCGGGAAGTAGACGCTTTTGCAAATTAGCACAATTTAAAAAAAAAAACGGTCTTTTTGGAAATCCATGGAGGAGGCCTATGTCCAGCAGTGGACTTCTTGTGGCTGAAAGATGATGATGATGATGATGATGATGAAAAAAATGCAAATCTAGCAGTAGAGCCAAACATTTCGTGATCGGAATATACTGTTAGACACAGCTATGAATAGCTTTAAAATAATTCAAAATGTTTTAGTAGATGAGAAATTTAACGACGGTTGTCGACTTCCACGACACTTCTGTTTCTAGTTACTTTTCTTCTCGGATTTGATAGTGGAACAGGGCCGGAGACAAGCACTGGATGCCGAGAACCGATTGCATCTCTTCAGCGTATTCCGCTTGCAGATTTGCGATTCAATTTAGATTAGCCGCGTTAGACGCTCGGTAGAGCAGGAACCAGTGTGATTGACTCCGCCTGCTTTGCAGGCATTCCAATCAACCGTTAGTGATGCTGATTCTGACACGTCCAATTCAAAAATACTGGAAGTAAACGGGCCTTATGATGTACCATAAGAAAGTTCACTGTACCTTACAATTGATTTAGTAGCTGTCAAACAAATTAGTGTATTAGCAATAGCAAAATATACTGACATAGAAAGTTAGTAACAATGGTGACTTATGCTACGTTAGTATACGAAATGTACTAATATAAAGAAGTCACCATTGTCACTAAAACCATATGGGCATGGGCTGAAATAAATGAATACAACACCATAATAATGATTGGTCCAAGACGAGCACGAGTGGTTGGACTTTGAACCTAATGGCAAGCTAAAATATTGTGAAGATACTTATGCATCCACATCCACATGCACTAGAAGAAGATTGCTATCGGTAATGTCCCCGGTCTATAACAAGACGTAAAGGTTCTCGACGTTGAAGGGTTACAACGAACTTAGAATGACTTCTTCATTTAAAAGCTTGCTATCCAAGTGTTGAAGTCGATCATTATCGTTAAGTAAGAGAGCCTGACCGTGTTCGGGCATAAAATGCTCAAAAGCACTATCAAACATTTAAGAGTCGCGTCCGAAAAACTCCGAATGGGCATCGAATGGTAATAAGCGGCTAATGGTGTTGCGACAACTTCGGCTTTCTCTCGGCGTTCACACGCTGTCCGGGCCCGTTTTATCTGTTACTTTATAACGATAATAATGTTTGTGGCTCGCGCCGCAGCCGGTTCTTTCGGCCGGATTGGTGCCAAAGATCAAATGGAACAGAAGATATACAATAATACGCAGAGGCTCTTTATCAGAGACCACGATACAGAGAAAGTGCAGCATGCGTTTACTGAGACCTACCTAAGCGCTGAAACATTAGCTCATTACACGAGCTCAAGTTTTCTTAACCAATCCAACAAAGTTTGGTCATTTGAAGCTTAAATGCATTGGAATACTTCTGAAACTCTAGTGTCTTCACGATGTTTTCCTTCCCTTGGTACAATGTAAGTCCTATAGTAAGTCACAGATCTTGACTCAGAGAGAGAGTATGGGCCTACCACAATGCAATGCAATCAATTTGTACAATCCATTGGTACAATACATTTTACAAGCCGTAGAGAGGCCTCATCCATCTGATTCCGGTCTGATCCCGTCATCATCGTCTTCTTCTTAATGTGCCGTCTCCTGTCGGAGGTTAGCAACCAAATCGGCCAAGTAACTTTCCGAGGCTGCCAATACAAATAAAGAACTGGTACTCTGTTCCGTTTCGTTTATCTGTTGGGTTTAATTCGTGGCCCGGCAACACCGCTGCCGGTTATTGGCTAGCGAGATGCGACGCGGAAACAGCAAGGCTGTACGGCGGCCTTGTTGGATTCCAATCGGACCGCTAGCTATTTATTGACTGTCAATTTGGCCTCTCCGATTTCATTCGAAACACTTTGTACCGTTGAGTTGCTAAGGAGTTGCCTCGTTGGATCACAGATTTAAATATTTGTCTAAAGACTCCGGTAACAACTCCAAAACCACGTATGCTTACACAATCGGGAGAAAGAATTACAAATGGTTTCTTATATATCTACGTATGTTTATCGCTTGGAGCAATCTTTTCCAAACAACTTTTGGCTGGAGTGGATGAATGTTGTCAGTAGAGGATAATAAACATACATAAATAAGAGAATCGGAAATACAATGTGTGTGAAGTAACAAGTACAATCAAAAATTACGATCTAGCCTCAACATGGCGATTGGTTAGTAGGTATCTCAACGTATTCTAAGGGAGCGTTTGAAATACTTTTATACTCTGAATTCAGCCGAATAACCCTCGAAGAAAGTTTACAACTCCAACTACGGTAAATATGAATTCAGGTGCACTGAAGCGCGATGTAAGCCTAGACGAGCGTAGCGCTCACACCACTTCCGCGGTTCCAAGTGCATGTATACAAAAGCCACCTCTACTCTGCCGACCCCTCGCATTCCGGAGGAAATTGCCCGCGGCCGAAGCCGGCCCGTTGGCGCCGCGTTGGTTAATTGCGCCTGCGCACCGAGGACATCCATTACGAAAGATAATTCAGCGAGCAATTAGCTGGGGATGAGCCACGAACGAGATTGCGGATAGCGTCGCCAGGCTCTTCGGTGGGCTAGTGGTTGGGCCGCGCCTGTACCAGAAAAGATCTTTGTTGAAAGAACAGTAAAGAAAATATCTTTGCTAAAAACAAAACATCGAAGATTGCCTAGGTGTGAAAAGCCAAAGGCAAAGGTCGGGGTAAAGCGGTTGGAGGGCTGATGATGTTGACGATTCACGTGTTTAAGGTTTGGTTCGTCTGATGTAAGCTACACTTGTTGGGATATAGTAAAGGGAGTTTAGTTTACCCACTTTTCATGAATCAAGTCCGATTGCTGAAGAAATTGAACATAAGTTGCATTTAGCAGCTACTTCAGAGTTTCATATTTCTAGAGGAACGATTCCCTAGAGAGTGCGTGGCCAAAGCATCTTTT
Source organism: Yponomeuta plumbellus (assembly GCA_947310845.1). Lineage (NCBI taxonomy): Eukaryota > Metazoa > Arthropoda > Insecta > Lepidoptera > Yponomeutidae > Yponomeuta > Yponomeuta plumbellus. The sequence goes on from OX371203.1 coordinate 5,834,933, forward strand.
TCAACGCCTCAATTAAGATAACATCTTCGCCGAATAAGAAACGGCAAATAGCCCAAAAATCCTCGCTATCTACGTTTGTTCATTCGATTCTCGACCTTATGCCACACATGATACCTACCAAGTCTTAACCGGTTCACGTACACCTATCATACATTAGCAATGCCCACAAGAGTTTATTAGAGAGAAAGAGCACCCGAGGCAGCTGCTTAACATTCCGCGCGAGTGTGCACCGCCAATGATACTTAAGAAGCCGACGGCGTTTTGCCATACGCAGAGCATAATAACAAAATAGTCTCCGCACAAGGTCAACTCAGTACATACCAAGTTTCTCAACCTACAACTGTTGAAGTAAAAGGATGTTTCTCCTCGATTATAGATGAGGACCGACCGCTAGACAGAAAAAATAGTAATCTCCTAGTCTATCTCGTGCACCGATATAGTTGCTGACAATCATTTATTGTCTTGCTTTGACGTTATGAGATGCTTTATACAGTGGCACCTTCACTCACACTAAATGGGTGAAGTTTGGTCGGACACTGCAGTACCTGGGACATTGGTTACAAGATTATAGTTTTTAGCAAGAATGGGTTTTTGTTTATTCAGTTTGAGATCTTAAGAGAGTCATAATTCAAGTTCCTATTGCATTGTTATGAATTTAGAAAGAATGCGTTTTTGTTTACTCAGTCTGAGATCTGAGATCACAGTCTTCAAGTTCATGTTGCATTATTGATATCAAAATGGGTCTAGCTTCTACAACATAAGGAATCCTCGTTTGGACATTTCCTTCTCTCTTCTTCTATTCTATGAAATTGATTTTATTTCTATTTCATACTTGATTGATTGAATTACTTATTCGTTGGTTAGTTTTGAGGACTGCTCTACAATTAGGTAAGTTGGATTCGTATGTCATCTATTTTCTTCGTGGAGTGCTTAAGCTTAGGAAGGAGTTAACCCTCTGATAGAGAATATCCTGAACTTATTGCCGAAGCTCTTTGAAGCTATTCAGAGATCATTGCTCCATCGGCTCAAAGCATTCTATAGCCGTTGCCACATCGGCATAATGAAGTAGATAATGCCCTGCGATTTAACAACAACACTGGCGCGAATCACAAACGTTTCTTAATATGGTGCTTCCGACTCTTACGTTCGATTGTGATTATTGTCTTGAGTGTCTATTCTATCCTATAGCTGTTTTTTCTACGCATCAATAAGGCTACTACCCCCATGCATAAGCTCACACCTGTATCTGCAGAGACCAGGAAGACTTGCCACGATCCTGACAATCAATTTCGCTTCATCGACATTCATTAGTCGTTGCATGCAGGCACGCCGATTTCTGGTACTTTTTATATTGCCCTTTTTTACGCATCAGTAATAATAACTTCCACACCAGACAATCACTTGACCTGTGGGCTCATTATGTAATTTTCGCAACGGATATTCATACGTCTTAAAAAGTCACGTCAACACAAAAACCGACGTCGTACGGAGTACTGTCTCGCTCTAACATAGGGTCTTAAAAGAATATAGTGCTATACAGTAGTGGTGTACATGACGTTTAAGACGTATGAATATCCGTTGCAAAAATTAGGTATATAATGAGCCCACTGGTCCCAAACAAGGATACCCTGTGCTATGGTAACCAGGCAAGGACATTACAAACATGTATACCTACACGCCCAAACTGAGACCATCTGCACAAATGCACTGCGGCCACTAGCGGGAATCGAACCCATGACCTCGGACCGTAATCAACTGTTGACAGTGGCCAGTTCGATTTTTGTATGCACTTTGGCCATTTGATAGATAATATTAACAGTTGGCTGTTGATAATTTGAATACATTTTAGCCAAGGCTTATATTATTATAAGAGTAGGAGAAACATCGGGATTGTGTTACCAACTGAATTAGCAAGTAAAAAGCTAGTTATTTGGCTGTCGAGAACATTAACCGCTAGTCTATATTATCTTTCCCATCGGAGGTTGCAGACGCTGTTCGCATAATCACACCAATATCTACCATCAAATCTTCGAGTTTCTCTGCAATTCTTGGGGGTAGCTTGCGGTGCTTGACGGTTACTTACAAACGACACTGAATTCTGTATAATCTCTTGATTCTGCATCATTCTGTGGCGTAACTTAACATAACATAACATTTACATACAGGCACATACATTGCTCCTGGCCCCACACTAGGATACCCAATGTCGTGGGAACCAGAAACAGCGACGTCACAAACATGTAAACATCCAAGACCTGGGTTTCTTTTTTTTTCTTTTTGTTCCCAGCTGGGATTCGAACCCGGGACCTCTCGCATGGTAGGCAAATGCGCTCACCGCTGCGCCACAGAGGTCGTAACACTATAATGCAATTATCACTATAATCTTTGTAATGCAGTATTTTGTTTGTCGGAGTTTATTTGATTATGATGAAATTTTTACAGATGTTGCAACAGAAAAATAACAACTCACGCCCGTTATCCCCGAGGGGGTAGGCAGAGGCACCAATCACTAGAACTGGGCCCACGTTTTGCAGAGTTTATTAGGTCCCAACGTGACAAGGGCAAGCCTGTCGCCGTTATCCGGGCACAATTTATTTACTCTAACAACAAATACTAAATATTTAGGGTGGCTCCACAACAAAGATATCTATCTATACCTACAATATTAGATATACTATAATACATTAATACAGAGCAAAAAAATGGCAAATCATAGTGTCTAATGCGTAATAATGGTACAGAACCCTTTGTGCGCGAGTCCGACCACACTACTTGGCAGGTGTCTCCATACTACACTACAGCATTACAATCAGTGTTTTCGCTTGTTCGTTTTAGGAAACCTTTACCCTGTAGTCGAGTCAGTTTCTGCCATAGAGGTAAAACAGAGGATCCTGTTAAGAAATGTTTATGCAACTATTAGAGGGACCTGTGGGACAGATAGACCTTTTGGCAATAATTTCTTTGGTCATCATCATCATCATCATCATCAACCCATTATGTCCCCACCAAGGGGCACGGGTCTCTTCCCTGAGGAAGTTATAGGCCATACTCCACAACGGGGGCCAAGTCCGGATTGGTGGAGGCTTGTAAGACTAGTGGCTGGTCTTACTGTCAGAAGTTTTCAAGCCGCCCTAAGGCCTCTGACTTGGCTTAACGACTGCTATCTATCGACGGCAGCCGGCACCAACTAACTGCTTAACGTGCCTTGCGAAGCACGAAACCGCTGGGAAAAATGCAACTAGCGTTAGTCATAGACGGTGACCCATCCATGGACTGAACGCGCCGTATGTTGCTTAACCTTAGTGATCGTTCAAGATCACTCAGGCAGCCCAGGCTACGAGCGATTCTTTGGTCAATAATTAATTAATTAATTTGGTCCAGTTCTGACAATGGCATCCATGAGAAAACCATAAGTCTTACGATAGTGGCCAATTCCTTTTTCAGGGAAGAGACCCGTGCCCCTCGGTGGGGACATAATGGGTTGATGATGATGTGTGCAACAAATTGACGAATAACTCAATGTCACGCTTTAACTTTTTTTGACTTTTTAGTGCATATAATTTGTTTTGGAATAGTTTTTATGTTTTAAGTCAGTTTTTTTTGTTAAATTTTGTATACAGGGTAGGTCTCTGTAGTCTCTGTACACCCCGTGGATAAGCCAGTAACAGGCTACCTCCCATGTAATAGCGAAAGAGCTTCGCCGCCAAAGCGCTTGCGCAGGTCAGTTAAGATCATTTCCTTGGAAAATTGCTCATTCGCACATCGCACCGGGCTGTGTTTACGGCTAATGGGAACCGCTTGCAGAGCTGTTTATCATTAACATGGCCGATTTAATGGCCGAGCTACTTAACTTTGAACTCCTGTTATAATGCAGACTATAATACTACTATTTATGTAAGAATTATGTTAATTTAGATACATAGATAGATAACACTTTATTGTACAGTCGACAGCACGTCATCCTATCACACCCATGCACTCTACTACGTTGCATTACGGGCGACTTTGCAACTAAAATGTGAAGGTTGACGTGCTGTCGACTGTACAGGTTAGACAGGGTTTCCCAAAGTCATGGCTCCACGTACCTCTATTTTCTAAGTGTTCTAAGTTTTAAGTTTTTCGATGCCAGCGAACCCCTACAAGCGGAAGTAATAGTAAGCGAACTCTATTTTAGAATAGTGTAGATAAACTATAAAATTATCGTATTTATATTATAAATGTAAAAGTATGTATGTTTGTTTCTCAATCACGCAATAATGACTGAACGGATTTAGACAATTTGAAATTTGGTATGGAGCAACAAGTTTGAGTCCCGTGGAAGGACTACTTTTAATCTCGGAAATTACTCATTCTATGCAGACAAAGTCTCGGGGGCAAAAGCTAGTAAACTATAAGATTTGATATAATGCGAGATCTATTCGTATTTCTATTCTACAAGTAGGTACGTAACTACCTACCAACAAAGTAAAAAAATACATAAAACTTAAATAACATGTAAGTGCCGAGGTACAAAGGCGGACTTATTTAACAAGAAATTTCTTACAACCAGCCTAAGAAAGGTAGGCAAAGGTAAAGGCAGTAAATGCGTATTGTGTATGTAAGAAAAGTCCATATGAAAATACCCCACATAGATATAAATACTTAATCTTGTCACGGTCCCGTACAGGTTAGCGAATCCCGGTTTGAGAAACACTGGGCATCTGTCCCAGATGTTTTACTGTATAATCCATTTGTCTATACTTGGCATTTTTTTTCAGGTTTTAAACGACACTAAATCAAAAACCTTTAGCGGTAGAGGGCTCGAAACATTTTGCAAATTTAGTGGTAGCTAGTACTAAATTTGCAAACGATATCGAGTTTTCTGACGCTAAAGGTTTTTGATTCAGTGTCGTTTGAAGTCCAAAAAAAATGTGTGGTGGGAAACAGAAACAGCGACGTCACAAACATGTAAACATCCAAGAACTGGGGTTTTTTTTTCTCTTCAGCCGGGGATCGAACCCGGGACCTCTCGCATGGTAAGCAGATGCGCTAATCGCTACCGCTGGGTGGAAACCCTGGGTGAAATGTATTACTGTACCTTCCAGTGTTATGGGAATGGAAATGAGTATGTCTCGGCTGTCATGGCGCCGCCGCCGTGTCTATCAGTCATTCGGCCGGTGTCCCGAGGTTGCCATGCGCTTTCACGCCTTATGAATACATTAATATCGATGGTTGACCGTTTCGAATGGCGCAACGGAGCTATAGCTCTTCTACCGAGAAGCCTACTATCACACTGGATCAAAACAAAATTGAAAAATTAAAACTACAATTAAGTTCCTTCCATTTGGCTGTTTTTTATGTATGATTGCTTATTCTATAATTACCGGAGGACCGGCAGGCAAAAGAAGAAGAGGTAGACCTTGCACTCGCTGGGCAGACGACATAGAAGAGACGATAAAAATAAAAGACTGGCTGGAACAAGATATTGCGCAAGATAGAGATGGCTGGAAGAGACTGGAGGAGGCCTCTACCCTTACGGGGTCCTAAATACCTTAGATTTAAAACTTTTTTAACATTATTTAGTTATTTTGGTGTAGGTCCTTATTTACCTACCCCTACCTCTCTACCGCTACCCCTCTGGGATACAGGCGTGAGCTTATGTATGTATGTATGTATGTATGTATGTCCTTATTTATTTTAATATATATGTGGAGTTTATGTATGTCTATTAGATATGGATATCTCTTATTTAAATTGTTTAGTTGCACTGACTACCCGTCATTTAGCTTGATTTAGATTGTCATAGTAGACCATTAATAATAATTGCAGTTCTCTGAAACAGACAATAGGTTGTGCGGATATGCTAAAGGCATTGAATTTAGGCTAAAGGCTAATTAATGCCCCGAAGACTATTACTCTGACAATAACAGTACCGAAAGTCAGAACAAGCAAGCTGGTACTTTACCAGTTTTTTTTAATGAAATTACCTAGCTATCGACCACTTTTTCAATGAAGAACCTTACCATGCTGACCAATTTGGGCCAACCTTCGAAATTAAAAAGCCGATGACGTTTAACAATTTTATTACGCAACAACTATTTAACAGTTTGCAAAGCTTCCACCACAGCAACAAACTATAGTTAAGTTCCTAGTACAAAACCTCAAGGAAGTTAAGCTAGACGCCTATAATTTAGTGCTCGCGCGAGCCGCGGCCCACCTGTTCGATTCTCGATTCGATTCGATTCAAATCATCGCGTCGTTAGGCCACAATAGGCACAAAGGAGCTACCTTCACGGGCGTGTTTATTTCTTCTTTTTTCGGTCGGCCATTGGGCCCGGCTCATTCCTAACTTAGTAACTTCCTATTGCACCCAGTTTTTCAATTTATTACTTTGCTAACTAAACACTACGAATAAATGTCACACAAACACTACTGTGAGCGTACAATACAATAGATATCGTTTACGTTGATGTCACCATACTTCACTTACATTACTTGCTTTTTCCGTTAATTCGTGATATTTGTCAGTACTTCCGTTGCGTAAGATTTAATCCGAGATCGTAGACACGATACAAAATTATGTTGAAGCAAAACGCATATGATAAATGTTATATTAAATTTAAGAAAATAGTATGCATTCCATTAAATTATTGACACAATGTTTATGCACATAAATAACCTTTATAATTTTACGCCTTTCAGCCATAGCCGTTCAATTGTTTATGAGTGGCAAATGAAATGAAATCATCATCAACTCATTATGTCTCCACCGAGGGGCACGGGTCTCTTCCCTGAGGAAGGTAAATGAAATGATAAAACTTTATTGTAAAATGGTTCCAGAAAATGGTTATTGCCTCCCAAACTAGGATTCCCTATGCTGTGGGTAGCCAGAATATATTTAATAAATAACTAAATAACTCACCACGTATTGCCGCCCCGATTTACAAAATACATTACAAATATAGCCTAACTCTTAAATATAGTCTGAAGTAGATGTATTACATATATATATATATATATATATATATATATATAATTTAACAAAATGCTTTATTTTATTTCTTCAGACTACTAGAGAGACCCAAAGAGAGCGCTTTAGACCGACGTTTTGTGAATCGAATGTGAAATTTTAAAGGGATATTGAGAACGTGGCAATTGGGGAATAAGCCACGGCCTCTTCTTAGTTGACTGTAATACTGACATCTCGCCAACAATACGGCTACCTCCATCCACGCTGACAACTGGTCTTTGGTCCGTTATATTGTCATTGAATCATACAACTCTTTATAATCTGTCTGGTTTACAGTAGGGTTTATGACATGTGCATTGTGCGTGATTGCGGGGTCTTCCAAGTGTTTTTATTGGGGTTCTGGGCCACAAAATAACCCAAGAGGAAACCCTAAAATATTTAATATTTTTTTATGTAAATGGAATCGCCAACCTGCATAACATTTTGTTGGTGGACAGTTGCGATTTTATTACTGTAGCCCACCACCTTTTCTTACCTAGGTCCTTCTGTTCGTCTTCACGATTTGTCCAGTTTGTCTACTAGTCCTGACCTTGAAAAAAATTATTTCAAGCCCCGTTGACGTATTAAATACGAAGTTATTATAATATCTAAACAGGTAAGTAGAAAAGGATAATAAGAATGCAAGACAAGGCAGTAAGAATTCGCGCTGGCAGAAAAAATCGTAGCTTTGAACATCCGATAATGAAATGGAGCAACTAAAGCCGATCATAACATACTCGTAGTGTTAACTACGAGTATGAAGTCTGAATAGAATTGACGTCCAACAGTTGATAAGTAGGTATGAGAAAGAAAACAGGGTATAATGTTACTTAATTTCTGAAATAGGTGGGTAGAGTATTATTTCGTTTACAAACGGAACCTTTCGAGTAGAGGCTCGGCTAGTGGTTGGCCGGTTTTTGACATTAATTTAGCTGAAGACACTATTGAGTTAGACCTCGTAGATGTGTTGTTCAAACACTGAGGCGACGGCAACACGCAAAGTGATGGTTTACGTAAACATTTTGTATGTTAATGCTCTGTGGTTTTTACCACAGCTTTTTATATCACCCGTGTGAAATTTTATCACATCAACTGGTCTAATGTTTGCTACGAGTAGACAAAGTTCACTGGCCACTGTTTTAAAACACTTGTGTTCGCAAGAATATTTTGTTTTGATTTCACATTGTTCTAATTCGGTAGCGTGTCAGTAGGTAAGTATTTACACTCGCAAATAGGGTGAAGAATGCGGCCACTTGATTAATCCTTGTTTTGTTGTTCTACATAATTGATTCCATTGAAATCGTTCGCCGATGACAGCTGTTTTATATTTCACGCGCGCTAGAGAGGTAGCGTACCGAAATAGATAAAAAAGAAGAAATAATGTTTTGTAGAATAGGTGAATGAGGAATGTAAGAAGTGATTGACGGACCCTAAAAGATAAGCAAATTGAAGTGGTAATTAAATGAAGAACCGATGGCCGCTGGGGTTCAGTTCTCCATGTTCATGTGCAATGTTTCTAGGTATTACACGTTCTCGGATGGAATCCACGACTGGTAAATAAACATAATCATTTACATACAGGCACATACATTGTTTCTGGCCCCACACTAGGATATCCTGTGTTGTGGGAACCAGAAACAGCGACATCACAAACATGTAAACATCCAAGACCTGGGGGTCTTTTTTTAAATGCGTCTACCAGCTTGCTGACATGAGACTGCTGACATGATTCTAGCGACTCTGTTTGAGGATGGCCGAGGACGGAAACAAGTGGCATGCCTAAGTTCAGCAGTGGACGAATATTGGCTGATTGCTGGTGTGATTGAGGAATGTACCAATTTGAGGAATCTTTGGCACAATTTGAGATCATTTGAGGCCAAGCATCGATCAGTTCAGTTTGCCAATCAAGATACCAACTTTTGATATGCGAACAAATATGTTATTATTGTTTTAGTACTGTACAGCCGCGAATCGCTCGTAGCCTGGGCTGCCTGAGTGATCTTAAACGGTCACTAAGGTTAAGCAACATACGGCGCGTTCAGTCCATGGATGGGTCACCGTCTATGACTAACGCTAGTGGCATTTTTCTGAGCGATTCCGTGCTTCGCAAGGCACGTTAAGCAGTTGGTGCCGGCTGCCGTCGATAGATGGCAGTCGTTAAGACAAGTCAGAGGCCTCAGGGCGGCTTGAAAACTTCTGACAGTAAGATCAGCCACTAGTCTTACAAACCTTCACCAATCCGGACTTGGCCCCCGTGGTGGAGTATGGCCTATACGTTCCTCAGGGAAGAGACCCGTGCCCCTCGGTGGGGACATAATGGGTTGACGACGACTGTACAGCCACCAGAAGCTTACTTTGTGTTATTACTACATTGTAAACACTAATGAGTGAAGTGACCACTCAACAACGATTCTGTGTTAAACAACAATTCGGCAAATTAAGAGTAGCGGTAAATTTCACGCACGAATCGATTACACAGCCATCCGATCCGACCCGACTCGATTCAATGGTGTGCTCTCAATTCTCGATTGATTGCGGTGCGGAATTTCACCATGGCCTATGCATTGGGCCGGTGAAAGAAGCTGGCTGGTTGGAATGCGGCCGCCCCGACTCGTAGTGCGGAAAGTTTTTGTTCATACTAGCTTGGAGGTTGCTCTGTGCAAGTAGCTTTTGATTTGATAGGTTGAGGCAGTATGTCAAATGCTTGGCATATTGTGAGTGCGGAGAAAGAACCGGCAAAGTGCTAGTTAAACTCGCGCAGGAAGGGAATACCATGATCTATGCAACATTAGACACTGTATTTTCTTAACATCGAGCAAAAATCGGTAACAGGTAGACGTTTGAAATATTCAAATGTAGAGTCCGAATCGCAATTGGCTGTTTTTTTATATGTATAAATAATTTATTTATATAAATAAAATTGTATTTATACAGGGTGTCCCAAAACTCAACGTCAAGCCGGTACCGGGTGAAAAGGCAAGTCATACTGGCTATCAGAAAAAAAAAATTGCGTGAAAAAAAATTATAGGCATTTAAAAAAAATTGGGAAATCCTGTTGCCACAAATCTTTACTTTTTCAAATTTTTATTTTTTGTTTTGTATCTCTGAATAATGCTTCTTTAAACTGTTACCTAACAAAAATTCAAACCATCTGCTCCAGCTTGGAAGAAATTGCATAATTTTAATTTTAGTTTTCATTATGTTTGTGAAATTTCTAGAATAAATAATTAAAAAAAATTTATTGTACCTACTTAAAATGAAAAAATAGTTCTTTTTTTTTCTGATAACCACTTGCCTTTTCAAGTCATACCACTTGCCTTTTCACCCGGAACCGGCTTGACGTTGAGTTTTGGGATACCCTGTATAGTATAAGTTCAGCTCCCGGTTTCATCGCCAGTACTTAAGAAATATTTCCTAACCACAAATCACTAAGTCTAAGGCTTAGTCTTTGTATCGAGTGTCAGTCAGTCACTCAGCCATATTACTGCTCTACAGTATAGATAGATTATTATGAAAGAAACGCTACTGTGAGTTTGAGCTGCCACGAATACTGTCGGTGACTGTTCAAAGAGATAGCATGCCTGCCTCGGATCATTAGTTAACTGCACCATTAACCATTTAGAATAACGTTATTATAGTGGCAGCATCGTAACAACGCTCCAAGTAAAATAAATAACGATTTAATTCGGTGATTTATAAAATAGGATGCAATTACGTGTAGCTTGTAAAGAGCAAAACTAGTTATGTTATAAGTGAAAATGGTACACGGAGTACTTACAGCTTTGAGCATGTCGATTAAATTAATCGATTCGAATAACCGAATGCATTAGTCGAATAACCCGGGCCGAGAATAATACTAACGATTGGTGGCTTAAATGAATTCAAAATCATTAATTATATTTTCTAATGCAATTAATGAGGGGAGTTATTAATATATTTTGTGTGGAATTTAAAAGCATTGCGTGCTTTAGAAAGGTCGTTGGCCCAGTATTCCTTACGTGTTTTAGAACAAGTTATTTTTTGTCTAATAACGTTTGGTTTTAACATGACACACGCGACTAATGTGAATTATTTTAATTTATTCGCTTCTAGAGGCAATATCTCAACGAGTTTTTGTAATAAATTAAACTCAAATTAACTCTAGGCTGTGCGGGTGATAATTCTTAAGAGGTCTCTTTATAATTTTACACGCAAACGCTTTTAATTATTTAACTGTTTGACATACCGTTTGAGATTACATATTAAAAAACTTCACACCTCGTTTCTTTAGAGTTCCGTAACAGAAGGGTGCCAATGGGACCTTATTCCTAAAAACACGACGTACCTATGTACTGTAGCGATTCCTCTATAAAGTACGTAACTAGCCGGCACAGCCGTCTAGGATGATTTTAAATGTTTGAAAGGGAATGTCAGTCGATCCCTAGCTAGGCTAGGCGATTCTCGATAAAAATATAAAATAAAAATTATTATTGCTAAAAATCATCTTTCAATAAAAGTAGTGTGCTACACTACGTCTGTCTGTTTGACCGCTAGAGGCAGGTTTCTGAATTGAGAATTTCACTACCTAAATACTTAAGTAACGTTCTGTCACGCTCATTTCTGAGAAATTTGACGAGACAGCACTACAGTAGAGTAGTTACTTAACGAAATTCTCAACTCAAATACTGGCCCTAAGAGCCGATTTCTGAATTGAGAATTTACACTAAGTAAATTATTAGGTAACATTCTGTCACGCTCTTTTCTAAAGAAAGACGACAGTTAATAGTTACTTAGCAAAATTCTCAATTCAGAAATTGGCTCTTAATCTCTTAAACCGCACTTTAGTTTAAAGTTGACCATTTAAAATTTATCACAGAACATGTGTTATTATGGCGGATTGCCTCACAAATAGTAAAAAAATATCAAGTCTTTACTTTTTTTGCTCTATCAAGGAAACGGTAAACAAGTGTCGAACTTGCTGTGATTATACGAAGTACCTATTACTGTATTCCCTAACACATTTTTCCTTTTTACGGCACCCGGCCGATGTTTTCTTCAGATAGTTTTCAAAACGCTGGTTTAAACATTACGTAAGAATAACAGTAATTTTTAGGATTCTTATTAGAGACTAATTCGATTCCTATTGGGGGCAGTCCTACATTTGTATAAATAAGTATAGTCTCAGTCTGAGAGTGTCCTGCCTACCTTAGCACAGGGTATCCTAGTTTGGGACCACGACAAGTGATTTTGTCATGTGGAAGTTATTATGATTATGATTCTAAGGGCTGATTTTTCAATAGCTAAATAACTTTATCTGAGGAATAAAAATAGCGGTTGACATAATTTTCTATACATAAGCTGTCAAACCGCCATTTTTATTCCTTAGATAAAAGTTATCTGACTATTGAAAAATCAGGCCTAAAAGTACAAGGACGTTTAATTCAAATAGAACACAAACTTCTAAAACTTCTTTCAACAAATGAAGAAGAAGAAGCAAACACATTTATTACAGCAACAGTTACACAGAACATTAGACATACTGACTATTTAATACATTGAGACACCACAAAACAAAATACTTAACAAAAAACTTACAAACAATCGTCACGGTGTGTCTCTGCTGCTGCAATAGGCAACTGACTCAGCATACTGCCGAGGGTATTATTCCTGAGCACTGATTTTCAGTCAGCGCCTGTCCCATGAGGATTCCACGCGCGGCACATCATCATAATTTTATTAATTGCAATAACAAACGTTATTAGACAAATGACAAGAATACTCACGAATAATATCTTGATAAAACCGCTTACAATAACCAACTCCTACATAGAGAAGACTTTAATGAGAATCAAAATAAAGCCTTGAGCGTTATAAATTCCCGATTGTTTTATTATTTTACGAAGGCACTACGTCAGGCACACACTAGGTCGTTAATTGGTCTCTATACATACAAACTCAACATTTTATGACTCTTCGGACTCTACGAAGCTTAATTTGGATTTCAAACAACACAGGAGGTTGGTAACAAATTGACCAAAACCTTCAAAGTAGGGTTGTTGAGGAACTTGTTATGAGGAAGAGGATGAGGATGAGGAATCTGGCAGACTAAGAGGAAGAGGATGAGGAAGAGGATGCTAAAGACGAAGAACAAAATAACATTATGTAGATTACGCTAGTATTGAACTTCTTTACCTACATGTTTCCATCTCTTTCCTTTCACTTTTTAATTAGGGTTGTTGAGGAACTTGTTATGAGGAAGAGGATGAGGAAGAGGAATTTTTTAAAGTCGATTTTGAGGAAGAGGATGAGGATGAGGAATCTGGCAGACTAAGAGGAAGAGGATAAGGAAGAGGATGCTAAAGACGAAGAACAAAATAACATTACGTAGATTACGCTAGTATTGAACTTCTTTACCTACATATTTCAATCTCTGTCTTCCTTTAACTTTTTAATACGGCGAGACTTCTCTCTCTCTCTCAAACACATTTCGTTTCAACAAAACTTATAACTCTCCTTCCTCTTAAATTCCTCAGGAGGAAGAGAAAGAGGATTTTTTAAATCAATTTTGAGGAAGAGGAAGAGGATGAGGAACCTCAAAAATATGAGGAAATTCCTCATTTTGAGGAAGAGGAAGAGGAATCCTCATCAACCCTATTTTTAATACGGCGAGACCTCTCTCTCTCTCAAACACAAAACTGTCAACAACAAAACTTATAACTCTCCTTCCTCTTCAATCCCTCATGAGGAAGAGGAAGAGGATTTTTTAAAATCAATTTTGAGGAGGAGGATGAGGAACCTCAAAATTATGAGGAAATTCCTCATTTTGAGGAAGAGGAATCCTCATCAACCCTACTTCAAAGTGCTATATTATACTTTAGAAGAACGAGGCAATCGTGTATAAAGACGTATAATGTAAGTTAATTGGTTTATAATTTGTTTTGTCACCGATACGATAAGTCGTCCGACTCTCAGTGGTTTGTTTCAGAAGCAGAGACCGACGCAGAGGCAGAAGAGGAAGCCTTTCTCAATCGATTATCTTCAGAATAAGGACAAATAACCAAAGGCAAACAAGTAGCCTATTAAAACAACTACGGGAGTTAATAAAACAACCGCTTTCACGGTGTACTAGGGATGTGAAAAAATAATAAATAAAGAAAACGGTTATTTTTTTTTTGGGAAACATCGATTTTGGAGGATTGCAAAGTATTGAGTCGTCATAGAAAAAAATACAACGTTTAATTATCTTTTAACTTATCCTCTCCTATTTTTTTATAAAAATTTTAGTCCAAGTTCTCCATTACGATTTGGCACAAGAAAGGAAGACCTTTCCACGAAGACCAACCAAGAAGACTTGGTTTCTAGACAACCTATACCTAGTCATAAACGCTTCAACTTACGTGTTGTGGCTGACCAAGATGGAAAAGATAACATAAGATAGATAAGATAAGATAATGATTTTTATTTTTTTTATTTTTAGGGATAAGGTATGCCGCACACTGGCGCGGCCGCGGCCGCCTACACAAATAAGATATTCTATGTTATATGGCAATAACACAGGAAATATAAGAGCAGATTGTGTGATCCGGACGCGATCGCCCTGCGCCGACTAAAATAATAATTATATTTACGATTAAAGAATTTATTTTATTGTCTCGGCCAAAAGCGCATTGCATTCAGAGCACACTTCTATTTACGACTGAGGGAAGAGAGCGACAGTTATCACACGAACATCATAATCATTATCAAGTCCTCCGCCACACACACCGTCTTCCACGGACTCGCATCATTCCTTTACCAGATGCACCAATAGCATAATAAAACTTAAGTACGTGTAGCACCACTTCACGTTCATAACTCAATTCCGGAATTGCATTCTTGCCGGGATGGTGCGAGGTGGCTGGAGACAGGGAGAGATGGAAAGCAGGAGGGGAGGCCTTTGCCCAGCAGTGGGACACACGAGAGGCCACGTAAAAAAAAATAACTGTGTTCAAAATAATGGAATGACACTTCATTATTGTTAGCTTTAAATTAAAATTCCAGAATCACTTACTTGAATTGTCGGAGGAGTCCGACCAGGTCAGAGACGAGCAACCGACGCTAGCTCTCTACTCACCTCTCTCTCACCATGTTTCTGCTCTTTGAATAAAGCGAATCCTGGTCGGTCTTTTCCGACAAAAAATCAAGTAAGTGATTCCTGAATTAAGTGTCATTCCATTATTTTGAAAACAGTTTTTTTTTAAGTAGCCTCTCGTGTGGTTCACTGCTGGGCAAAGGATTCCCCTCCTGCTTTCCATCTCTCCCTGTCTCCAGCCACCTCGCACCATTCCGGTAAGAATGCATTTAGGTCGTCCCGCCATCTTCGCCTTGGTCTGCCGCGACGTCGGTGGCCATTTTACGGAACCCATTCTGTCACAGTAATATTGTTATTTTTTAAATTGTGTAATAAAGTGAAGTGAAGAATTTGTAGACACCTTTTAATTTTCTTAACGCAGAGAGATACACGTTGCAAGAAGGTTAATGACAGAAAAGAAAGTAATTTGTTGCCATATCAAAAATAATGACACAATAATTTGTTGGGGATGCCAACAGACGAAACTGAAACGGCACGCTCGCTGCATTTATTAGGCAGCAGTTAATCGGTGATGCTGAATCACCTACAGTCGTCATCTATAATATTTCTATCGTATGGCCATAAGCACGCTCGTTTTTGGTCGTAAGCTTTTCAGCACTGCCTTTATGAGTCTTTCAGGCTGCATGTATCATCCAATACCACTGGAGCACTTGTAGACTACCAATAGTGTCAATGTTACAATCATGACAATCATTAGTACTAATATCATTCTATTAAACAACTAAGCATTAAGATACTCGCTGTACATGATACACGACACGCGCCGACGCCGTCACACCGTATCATGCACAGAAATCTTCCAAAAGAAAAAACCATAAGCCGTGGAGCTGACAGACCGCAGAACAGACGTTCGTGCTGTCCGCAAACAAGCAAATTGAGAGCAATCTCGGACAATCATCGGGTTCGGACGGAGAGACCGCACCGATCTGGGATCGCATTCCACCAACCTGCTCACTTAGTTAGTTAAACCTGAGACTGGATTTCCGCAACCTTGCTTTACATATTTATTTAGTTGCGTTAGTGACGTCCAAGTTGATTCGTTGAAAGCAAGGATGTTATAACATCCATGGTTGACAGTAACCAGTTCACCAGTGTTGCCAGGTGAGGCTATTCTGGAAGGTGAATTGGTGAACGAAAACTGTACTAACTTTATTGTGCGAACTGGGCTCTATTTTTATCTCCTATATTTCATTTTTTTTACTAAGTTCTGATTTTAACTTCAAATCAGAACAAATTATATTTATTTCGTCGTGACGTTGCAAGGGCTCGATGAATATTTAACATAAAGGAATTTAAGAAAACAGCTGTGTACAAGACTACGAAGGCACTAATTTAAAAAAGTCGTTTTATTGAGGTTACGTCGCTGAAAATTCATGCGATTTGGGCTACAAGAACTTAGGCGAGTGTTTTTCCAAATTTAGGCGAAACTGGCCGGTGAGCATCTGGAAAGACTGTTTTGGTCAGTTTGCCGGACACAGGCAAATGCGCGCTCGCAAGTTCGGCCCGTGAATCCCGCGTCGGCAATCATCGGGCCGGTCTATTTGCCCGCAGTTTCGTGTGGACACACGATTTCGGGCGACTGTTTTTCCAAATTTAGGCCAGCATCTGGCAACACTGCTTCATTCAGTTGGCGTCTGTCAAGCGTTAGGAGAATGAGGGCGCGTTCGCAAGTTCAGCACGCGAATCCCGCATCGGCAATTATCGGGCCGGTCTGTTAGCCCGCGGATTCGTGTGGACACGGCTCGCCTCGAGCTTCGGTCGACTAATCATCCGCGGTCTCGTTTGAGTCGGGAAGGGGCATAAGGTATTGAGGGGATATGATTATGGCGGCGAGAACCGATTTGAGATTCTGATGAAAGCCTTCTTTTAAAACAAACTAACGTGCATCTCGGTCTGCCATAAAAGAGCCATATCTCCCTATCTTGAGCTACTCCCCTACAATATCTTTCCCCTGGTTCACTCGAGATTAAAGTATTTTAAAAAATTAACTTCTGAAAACTTTCGGGGCAAGAATCGTGATTCAATTGTATGCGAACAGTTGCAGACTATTGATCCACGTCTGGTTAGTGCTAGAGCTTGAGCCGAGAAGAATGTTATTTGGTAATTGATGCCTTCGTTAAATGAATTCCGCTCAGTTTTTACTACGTAATCTACGTAGGTTAAGTTATTTTCATGGGAGAACATTATCAATGTATTCGACCGCCAAACACAATTTGGTGCAATTGAAGTTACAAAATTATTGAATAGTCATAGCCACAAGGACAGCGGTCACCGCCTAAATACTCTTTCAAGCATGAATGGTATCAATTCAGCGTTGTAAAGAGTTCCATTAAAGGTCTATTGGGTACGTGCTCGTCCTTACCCAAGATCTGAGATAAATAGACTAAACATATTTCAACGAGAAACGTATAATTCTGCGCAATACAATGTAGGCTAAGGCTCGCAAGTAACAAGTGGAGTCACCGGCAATTACTTGAACAAAACAAGTAATTGAATCGCATGAAGACTTTTTGCTGCGCGAGCCCCTTCGAAGGAGATGGGGCAAAAAACTTACCTACATTAACAGTATCAGTATGCTCGAAGCGTATTTGAGAGCCCAGTATGTAAATGCACCTTGGTCTATAATTAGAAGTCCTTTAGCCGTAGTGACAGAACTGAGGAGGCGACTATTATAAAACATAAGGAATTGAATCGGATTATTCCACTTTTCTCGAGGTCTCATAAGGTCCCAATTGTTTTAGTATTCCGAGCTCCCACTCGTATTTAAATTAGTATATTTTTTAGCGAGTTTTCTTCTACCCCGGTGGCTAAAACTGTACATGAATCCGACCACCAAAGAACGGAAAAATCGAACATAATATAATCCAACAACAAAGTAATGAATGCTGAATGCACCAATGACGACACAGGACTATGGTCTGTGTGTGGACCAGCAGCCTGCGGTATAGTTGATTCGGCGGTGCAGGTCCGTAGATGCGGATGGTAAGGTAACTGAGACATGACAATTTTGGGGGAAACAGTCTGATTTCTGTGGGCTGATGATAATGGTGATGACACCCCATCCTAACGAACGGTTTAGCTAGTCAATAAGCGGTTTCCCTTTCCCCTCTAGATTAATACATTCACTACGGCTTGGCCCGGCGGATAGTCAACCGCACATCAACCTTTACATTTTACATGCAAGTCCCCCGTAATGCAACGGAGTAGAGTGCATGGATGTAAAGTATTACCAGCTGTGGACCGTACAGAAAACATGTATTGGGACAGTTGTAGTGTAAGGTGTAATTCAGCACGCTTCTACCGTTAAAAAAAACTCAAAAAAATCATGGCAATGACGATATGGAAAAACATCCATATACAAAAAACCTCAGTTCTGCGAAAATCCAACGGGAGACCAATGTTGACAGAATAAAGAATATGGAAGTATAATCCGGTAATAACTTCTTATCCGATTTACCACTGTCAGACCTCAAACTCAGTAATTTCCTATATATTGTAATGCTGCGGCCACACTTGAAGACGAAGATTCGTGTTCGCGTTGTCGCGATAAAATTTCGTGCTCGCTCTACGGCGAAGAGCTTGGCCACATCAAATAAACCTTCGCTACGTCGCGACAATCTAGAGCGTTGCTAAATTCATTTTGCCCTTTGATGTGCGGTATTTTACCGACAGCAGCGCGAAGGGTGTTTGTATTCGCGATGATGATTCGCGGTAGGACGAATTTTTTGGCCATATGTCGCGACAACGCAAATCTTCGCGTTATCGCGATAGTGTGGCCGTACCATAAGAGTCCTTGAACCCTAAATGAGTTTATCCGTCTGAGACTACATTTCTTACATTTTGGAAAAACAAACGTGTTTCCAAAGGCGAATTAACATAATAGTGGCCTTGGTCTTTCTAGAGCACAAAGACTTTGTGTAAAAAAAGTAAATCTTGAAGACAAAGCGAACGCTAAAATAATCACGCCAACTACAGCAGCAACTGAATATTGGAGACAAAAGATCCGATATAGATAAAGGGTAGAACTATCGAATAACCCACTGAGTGCGACAGCTTTAGATCGTACTAGATAGATAGATAGAGAACACTTTATTGCACAACCAGGAGAAAGAATCATACAGGGTTTGTTATAAGTTTATAACTAAGTAATGGTATACGGTGACGCGGAGTCGCAGAATGCGTGCGGCAAAAAATCGGGATGCATGGAAAAGCATGAACCAAATCCCGCCTACGTCCTGTAGTGACCGTCGAAATGCTGATAATGATGGTGATGATTATGAATGGTATATATTAGAGCAATTTATAATATTATAAATTGACTTAACCAGAATTATACGTACTTACCGTAATGGCGTTTAGAGAAAAATATGGCCAGAAGTAAGTTGTCATCATTGGAAACTTATTAAAATTTTAAAAACATCAGCAAAGAAATCACAACGGGAAAAATTGGACAGTACATGGGGGCAAGAAAAAGCGTTATCATCATCATCATCAGCCATTTGACGCCCACAGCAGGACAAAGGCCTCCTTCATGGCTATCCAAATTTATAGGTCTAGTGCCACCCGCATCCAGCGACTCCCTGCTACCTAAACCAGGTAAAAGAGATTATGATGGCTGAGTAACTCGTCTTTGCCCTGTATTCAGCGTTGGATCTCAGTCTAAATTGAACAGAAAGGCTCCATAAGTCGTGCTCGGAGCCTCCTCGTTCCCCACTAAAGCAAATTGTCTTTTCATGCTGGTTATTAATGTGGAGTTACCGCGTTTTCGTTCTGAAGCCTCCCTCTAGTGGTATTTGCCGACCGATCGCACTGTCCCAGTACAGAACGCCGTAAGTGCACTAAGGGCGCGGTCACATGTAAGGTTTGATTTAGTGAATATAGAAATTATAAAAATATTATAAATTCATCATCCACCTTCGATCAACTTTCCGAATTTTAAAATTGATCTAAGTTAGGACTTTTAAGGCCAAGGAGAAATAACAAATCTCTTTTATGTTACGGAAATCCGTATCAAATTCAGGACTTGACTTCACAAGCTTCAAGCTTATGTGACTGAGGCTATGGAACTGTTTAACAGTGATAACAAACGAATAATTCAGTGACAAATGTGATTTGGGGAAGCCATTGACTTTTCCATGGATCCCACTTTAAGCCGTGTCCAGACGCGTGTCACTGAATCAAGTAATGCAACGTGAATAGTCTGTGTGGACAGCATTGCAAGCGTCACAATAATGCTCGTAGTGCATCCACACGCACGATTGTATTACACGTTACACGAGTATATGAATCCGGCTTTATGAACCGCCGGTGTAGAAAAAGCTTTACAGAGTTCCGTGAACGAGCCTTTAGGCGCACTTACGACGTTTCGTGGACCTCTACTACAGAGCCGGCCGGTGGGCGGCTACCCTGTAATCAGGATTCCCCTGCTTTGGGAGCGGTGATTATAGGCGGAATTTTTACGGCTGCGCCGGAGCTGTTATCCCGTCAAATCATAGGTCCGCGCGGTAATGGGCACAGTGTGACGGTGCGTGGGACGATTGTCATTTCCTATAGGAGAGCCGAAATTTTAGAATTGGCCCCCTAACGAAAAGTAGTGTTTTTTGGGGTGGGAAATTGTCGGTGAGATTATTATGGGAGCACGGGATTAAGTGGTAATGCAGACTTTTACTCGTAACGTTACTCGTATTTATTTATGAATAGAGCAACGGCTAGCTTTTCTTGCAGTCAGCTAGGTACTTAATACAGTATGTGAATTAGTTTCCGCTGGGTGTAGATTGGCCTTTATGCCGAATACGCAGTTTAAAATTTTCGAACCTATTTTAACTATCCTTTTGTGAGCAGCAACTGTAATAAAAAACGGCTAAGTGAGAGTCAAACTCTCGCACGAAGGGCTCTGCACTGACACTAGAAATTACTGTACTAGGTATAACATTTTTTTTTAGTTTCACCTGTTGTCGTAATTACGATGGAAAAAAGGAAGGCAAAA
The DNA here is from genome assembly GCA_947310845.1 of Yponomeuta plumbellus. Taxonomy (NCBI): domain Eukaryota; kingdom Metazoa; phylum Arthropoda; class Insecta; order Lepidoptera; family Yponomeutidae; genus Yponomeuta; species Yponomeuta plumbellus. The sequence goes on from OX371203.1 coordinate 5,856,017, forward strand.
AAATACGTTTATTTTATGGCATTATAGATTTTATGCCCCCCCCTCCTTGATCACGAGTCTGATAGGTTTCCTTTGAGTTTCGAAACGTTTTCCCGCGCATCGGCCGATTCGTTCGCCGTAATGGCCGCCCCGCGGATGGCCACTAATTAATTTCGAAAGCGCAGCTGCGTGTGGCATCGGTCTGTGTGCATAGGGTCATCAGACTCGAAATGATGAGTACCAATTTTTTTTAATATTGCAGCACTTTTTGGGTCTCTCTATGATATTTTACCAAGCATTGAACGGGAAAATTATGTCTCTAGAAATTTCTGCCAATAGTGTATTCACTCATTTCGTGCATTCAACGATTGGGCTTATTTTAATTTTTTTTTATTTCAATTAGGTATTTCATTTTGTCTTCAAAATATCGGACATAACTTTCCTCCTGATTTCCCAACAGAGGATCTTAGTTCCTACCGTGTGTCATTTGGTAACCCTATCGTGTGATTAACTTAGTGTGGCATGCATTTGTTTTATTTTATTTATTTTTGTTTTGCACGATTAAAATCTGTTTCATTCGTTACAACTACATAGAAAGGGACAACAATATCAAATGCTGATCAATTTACCATGTATTGACTGCAGTTGATTAATAGAAAGTTATTTATGCAAAAAATTAATTGCATTGCCTAGTTAGGCAAATATCTAGACTCTGTTGCATAAAAGTAAAAAGTGGCTCATTTGTGAGATTTATAAGCAAATTCATCGATCATGCAAAATCATCATCATAAATGGCTTTTAACTAAAATTCTTCATACAAAAGTATATTTAAATCGACCTTAGTGATATTTAAGATGCTTCTTGAATATCAGTGCAAATAGGTCTTAGTAAATACTTAACTGTAGCGCTGTCTCGTCAAATTTCTTTAGAAGAGAGCGTGACAGTACGTTACTTACGTATTTACTTATGTAAATTCTCAATTCAGAAATCGGCCCGAACCCTCAGTTTCTGAAAGAGTATTCAAATGTAACAAGAGATTAATCTAAGATTAATTCAAAATACTGGCACGTGATTGGCTGAAGTTAGCTTGACGTGAGATTAACATGAGATTAACATTTGATCGCTCTTCTAGAAACCGAGCGTAAGTGTCATATTTGCTTGCCAAACCGACAAATACAGTCGCTACGCCGGATTGTCAGTTTTATACCCCTTATTATTTCTAGTCTTGTAATAAAACTAAATGCACATTTCGACTGAGACTGGCCTGCACTTCAACTTGGGACCAACTGTACGAGGCTTCCCAAAATGAGAAAAAACACTTGGCAAGTCGCCGTAGGGACTTTAAACAATGTTTGAGCTGTGTATTAAACACCTGTCACTTTCCAAATGACAAAGTCAAACAAGAGGCGCACTTCCAAACAACTTAGTGAGCGTTGCGTCATACGCGTTTTGACGATGTACTCTCTTCAACTTAGACATCACGACTCATGTATGTAGGTATCAACCTACTATTACTTAGCGAACTTAATGAATTTGAAATGGTAAATAATATTTTATGAGAACGTTCTTTTCGACTTGATACACATTAAAAATAAGGTTTTTTTTTCTTAGTGTTTTTAATAGAGGTGAATGGAAATGAAAATGAAATGTTATGAATGAAATGAAATTGAAAATGAAATGAAATGCTGAGTGATTAATTTGAATCTTAACCCCTCAGTCCTAGCACACTTTTTCACAGAGTAACATTTGAAATTTATCACAGTTTTCAGAGAATAAATGCTCATACAACTATGGTCTATATCATCTCCAAATTTCGATTCAAAGTGCACTAACCTAATCACAAAACAATAGGCCCGTTTTGACATCTTCATAGAGACGTAACTAGTGATGACCTACGAGTATGCGGCTGAGTAAACGATATATGAATAAATCGATCGAAGTTTGTATGAGTAGTAACATTTAGTTGGAAAAGACTTAGACTGGTCTTTCTCAAATGTCAAAACGGGCCTATTGTTTTGTGATTAGTTTAGCAAGACTGACCCGCCAGCCGGTCTATAACTTCTAGGCCGGCCTAAGCTTCCACGCCATGTCCGTCTTGTGGCACCCACCCGGTGGCGAGTCTTGCCTGCCCATCCGAGTTCATTCGACTGACATGACCAGCCCCCACCCACTACCACCATCCCACCTACTTCATAAATGTATTCTCTCATTAGAAGCATTATGCTTACCTCTAGTACAGTCGACAGCACATCATGGTATACACCTATGCACTCTACTCCGTTCGCTTACGGGCGACTTTGCAACTAAAATGTGACGATTGACGTGCTGTCGACTGTACGTTACCCACGATCCCCTCCCGCAGTGATTTCAATTTGTATCGCTAAATATAGCTTACCTACTTTTTTAAGATAACATATAGATATTTTAATGTTTCACCAAAAGTAAATAAAGATTTCATAATTACTTATTTTATTCTTATTCGATTTTCTGGTTTTTATTACCCCTAACAATACATTTTAAACTCTAATAGAACTATAATCTGCTTAAGGTTTCCTTTGTATCCGAGTAAAAAAACTCAATTCCACAACAACAATTTTGACTTTGAATCGAAATTTCGTCCTCGGAAACTACCTGTAGACAAACAATCACGTGATTAAGGCCAATTTTCGGCCTCGTTTTAGCCCGAAATTGGGGCATAATCGTAGGATGTCGGTCTCCTAAGTATAGCCAATTTTAAACGAGGTCTGGACTGTCTGAAAATAATGTGGTTTTACTTTTGTAAAAAAAAATATAGTCACGAAAAAACTCAATAAAATTCGTAACTCACAGAGCTCTTGATAGAATCATATTATTAATTGTGACCATAAGCTTGAAAGCACACACAGGAAAAAATAGTCAGAAAACAATGCTACTCGTACTTTCGATGTAACGTACATTATACTGACGCCATCAAATACTGATATTAATATGGGACATACTTAGTAAATAATAATGATAATAGACTCACGCCCGTTATCCCCGAGGGGGTAGGTTCCAATCACTAGAACTGGGCCCACGTTTTGCCGTGTTTATTCTTACATACATACTTAATAGTATTTAATAATAAGATTTAAACACGCCCTCTAGGCCATTTTTTTAAACATTTACATACAGGCACATACATTGCTTCGAACCCCATACTAGGATACCCTGTGGCCCGGGAACCAGAAACAGCGACATCGCAAACATATAAACATCCAAGACCTGGGATTTTTTTAGCCACAGTTCGAACCCGGGACCTCTCGCAATCTCGCATGGTAGGCAGATGCGATAACCGTTGCGCTACAGAGCTCGCCATTATTTCACAGATTGCAATATAAACATAAAATGGACACGCTGAAAACTAGCGTCCCTAGTTTTTATTTTAAAATCTGGCGACACAGTTCAGCGCGCTTTCCATTGTCAAAAAAGTAATAATTTTTAAAATTAATTAATTTATTTAAATATTAGTTTAGCTATAAGATTTATTTTCGTGTTTCGCATGCAATTTTTGGCAATAAGCCTTTTTATTCTAGCAAATACTTTGAACGCTTACGCTTTGGACGCTTCACTAAATTAATTTATATGACAATGTAGGCGGAGAACGTTAGAAGTCCAACATAAACCGTGAATAATCGATTAACCGAGGCACATAGTAACTAAATCATTGTGAATTATTGAATTGTTCCCTATAAATCATACCGTATGTTATCGAATCACCCACGCGGCGATGTCTGGTTTCGTACTCCATATCTCACTGGAGTAATTGTGGACATTATAATCTGGACGTGGAGAAAGTCCAAAGTATGACTAGTGTTGTAGTGTAGTAATAAGTAAAAATTATTTGTCGCGAAACTGAAATTTTTGCGTCGAAAAAGACCAATCAAAAACGAAAAAAAAAAATATTTAAAAATATTTTTCCTATTGAACCTTTAAGACGCAATAAGAAAAATCGTACGCCAATTAAGTAACAAACTGACGACACTGGGCCGACTTCTAAATTGAGAATTTTACGTAAGTAAATACTTAGTAACGTTCTGTCACGCTCTTTTCTGAGAAATTTGACGAGACAGCACTAGAGTTAAGTAGTTACTTAGCGAAATTCTCAATTCAGAAATCGGCCCACTGGCTACGAAGTTCGGTTTTCATAAGTTTTCACTTTTGAATAAGACCCGGTTTCTGAATTGAGGATCTCATTAAGTACTACTTAAGTAACGTTCTTGGGCGCTCTTTTCTGGAAAATTTGACGAGAAAGCAGTTACTACACAGTTAAGTAACTACAGTTAAGTAGTTATACCTGGGTGACCGAGCTTTGCTGGTACTTTTTTTGTAATATAAAATATGTAATAACTATAAAATTAAAATAATGCTTTTCCAACAAAAAAAGAACTTGGAAAAAAAACATAATGACTCGAACCGGGTCTCTTGAAATCGGCCCGAAACGGGTCGCACGTTTTCCCGTCAGGACTATCCCAACCTTGCAGATGGACGCGAAATTTACCTCTGTATGTTATTATAGCAAATTTCAATTGCCTTAAAACACGGATAAAACAACGTTTTCTAAAAATGTAACCTAGTTAGATCAATTAAACGCCCCCGAAAGCATGTGCCTACAAAATTTCGTGAAAATCGTTGGAGCCGTTTCCGAGATTCTGATTATATATAAATATGTATACAAGAATTGCTCGTTTAAAGAGATTAGATTTAGCGAAATTCTCAATTCAGGAACTGGCCCTAATGTTAAACATACCAAGGAGGAACCAAAATATTTTCTTTTCGACCCAAAAAGTAAAATAATTAATGGCTTTCGAATGACGTCAAGACTTGACGGTTCTCTCCAGCCAGCATTCGTCACTCGACAAAAATCAATTAAGTGCAGGACTTAACGATCATCCAGCGTATAGAGGAGACAGGGCCATAAAAACAAATTCAGCTGAGCCTTAATTGGACCGTCTGTCTCGGTCCCTAATGAAGGCACATGTTGTATTTGAACTCAATCCTTCGAGGTTTCTCGAGTGTATTCCATTACTCGGTGGACGCGATACGAATCGCAATTAGGCGAAAAAACTTCCTTCGGCTCTTAATGAACGCAAAAGTAATGAACCATTATTGTAGCGCTGGATGGCAGATATGAAAATTAATGGCTACGCTCTCCTGACATTTAAAAACTTTTACCAATGTATATTGAGAAGTAGCAGTCTTATTTATAAAAAATACTTTTGTATTTTAGAGACGATCTCTGTGGCACAGCGGTTAGGGCATCTGCCTACCATGCGAGAGGTCCCGGCTGGGGACAAAAAAAACCCAGGTCTTGTATGTTTACTTTGTGGTGTCGCTGTTTCTGGTTCTCACGACACAGGATATCCTAGTGAGGGGCCAGTAGCAATGTATGTGCTTGTATGTAAATGTTTACGTTTTTGTTAAAACACTTAACACAGTTTAAATAGTCTACCGTAAAGGGGAAAAAACATTTAAAAAAGCCCTAGTCGCGACATAGCAGACGGTAGCATCTACCCTATGGAGGATGCTACATCAACAAAAGCACAACTCATAAATATAATTACGATGAAGAAAAAATTAAATAAAAAACTCTTTACTCATCCATAAACAAATCAATTACAGGACATTAACTTTAAATATTATTGTTATTTCATGCATTTTAATATTGTTGAACTAAAACTTTCGTAAGATAAAATAAACGTAAGTTAATCCGGACCAAAAAAATTGCATTTTAATATTATTTATTTGTTATTAATTAATTAATTATTATTTATTAATACTATTTTGGACATAGCCCTTCCCTAATGAGCGCCATAGCGCCCTGTCTTCAGCTTGCCGCATCCAGCATCTCCCTCCAGGGGAGGGCTATGTCCAGCCGTGGACTAATATAGCCTGATGATGATGATTATTTTGGAAGTCGCCTTTCGGCGTAGGCCTCCCCTTATTTCCTCCATTCTTCTCTGTCTCTGGCTTGCTTTCTCCAGTTTGGACTACATCTCTGTTTGAAGGTATCTTCCCACCTTTTCCTCGGTTGATGAAGTGATTAACTGTCGCATTTTTCAACTAACTTGTTGAGGTAGCTCGTAACCAAAGTTTTTAGGTTACCACTCCACTGTTGAACTTTAATCCGACGCCATTCTCAGACCGTAAGACATTTACTGAGCGTATAATGGGACTGAGATCGGTGGTAATTATAAAGACAAACCGTGTTGCAATAGCCACGCATTAGCCAGGGTAGACGCGACTGATAGATTTACGACTCAGCTGGCAGTTAACTGCCCTATGCCCCTTGGAAATACAGCTTTAAGCACCACGAAACTGCGTTTCTATAACAACTCAGCAAGTACAGGAAAAAATTTAAACAAAGAACTTGTTACGCAAAACATCATGATGAATTGATAAAAAAAAACAATTTTACAGCCATCTAAAAATTGTACTAATTAATGATAGCTTAGTCTTTAGGCAGTGGAAGGTTAATTTATTCGTAGCATCCGTAGACAAGAGTCGGCAATAAAAGTCCACTATTTTCGTTACGTCACGTGACATTTGAAATTCTAGTGCTGTATGAGACACCGTTCGATTTTCGAAAATAATATGTCGATAAAGGCGCCGCGGTTTGGCTTGTCATCGCGCGTCGGGGATCATTGCCGCCGACCGGTGGCGCCAAAAGCGACGTCGCAATGAGGTCAGCGGTGGCGTCGCGCCAAGTGCAACGAGTCACGCCCGACGCTTTTTATCGACACTTTTAATTTATTATTTTATTAATTGCTCATTCTGCATGCATCGCACGAAGCGTCAGTAAAAATTATGCGTCGCTATAAAGTAAGACTGTCGTGTATCGATGCAGGAAGCCAGCAATGTATTAATTAGAAATCTGAGGAAGCGTCATGGTTGCTTTAGTAAATGTTCTTCGTTCAATATTAATAGTTTAATAAGTATTCTTAAATTTTAAAATAATACCCCGATCTGGCAACCGTCCAAGCCACATAATAGTGACGCACGATTAAAAGTTTGATTTATAATATGCCGAAGTATTAGTCGAATGGTTTTATTGCCCGCCTGCGCTTCATTGTCGTTGTTTGGATTAGCGAATTAAGCGGACGACCTGTTTCCTATTGCAATGGCACCCGGCCAAGTACCGTGGCGCCAGATATGCGATAAATAAAGCAGAAGTACATGTTTGCAGGTAGTGAAAAATTGCAGTAGGTTCAAATTGGCTGTGTAGCTGGATATCGACTCTCGAATGTCGATTTAACTGCACAGGTAGAACGTGATAGTTAAAATTTACAATTTATGAGAGACCTCGACCGTCTTTCTTCTCAGCATCAGTCGACAATAATATACAGATTGTAATATTCCAATCTAGCATAGAGCATACTGATTTTGACTTCGGAAACGAAAGGATACCGCTAAGGTTACCGCCGGTAAAGGAACCAAAGATACCGCTTGTTGAGAGCTATTGTAAGGCAATCCTTCTGCTGTAATTTTTTACGTCAAGTGTCATGACACGACCGAGCGGAGTCCAATTTGTTGACCTCTTGAAACTTCATACTATTTGTTTAAGTGCAGATCACCAGAAAGTGCAGCAGTCATAATATGCCATGTGCGTGTAACATGAGATGCAACATTAATTTATATCCTACTCGAAGAACCAATTACGAGAGCCTAGACTTAGAACTTAGAAACGGTTCTTCAGAGACGGTATTTACCCTCCTAACAATTAAATCTGCAGATTACTCACGAGTTAATTATAAACTGCACACGGCTAGCTACTAACTAAGTAATTGTAAGGCACGGGACAATACGTGGATTTTAATTGGAAACAGCGTGAGAGCGTATGGGTTAAAAACTCCGTTTAGAACAATAGTGATGAGGCGGTAACAGGCCCGCTAATCGCTTATCGAGAGCAGACAGGCGCCACGCAGTTCCGCTAGCGGTGTCACTGCGAAAACTGTCGACGTGTAAAAAGTACAACAGTCAAAAGATTATTTTTCTGGCGAAGGGTTTTGTTGTAATGGTAATTTAAAAAAACTTTTGTTAAGCTGTTGTGGACTTGTTAGTATCATTTCAATTATTCAGTTACGAAATGCGATCTATTCATTTTTTTCTGCTAAATTGTGCAAATAACACTCAAAATGTCATAACATCGCAGGGTCTGATGTCATAACATTGATTTCACGTGGCGAAATAGGACTTCAATAAGCATTAGTAATACTTTTGACAGTAGACCAATTTTCGCAGCTAGCGTGCAAAAGGTAACAGGGCCTGAAGTCAAAATTTTGGTTTTAAGTCCCTAACGTCCCGAAATAGGACTTACGAAGAAGTATTAGTCACTTGTAATACTTTTGATAGCAGACCGTTTTCGCAGTTGGCGTGCAAAGTTGACGGCGGTGGCGTCAAGCCAAGCGAGACCGGTGGAATCAACCGCCCGCCCGGTAATATCGATAAATTGCTAATCCCCCGCATTACTCACTCAGGTTATGAGTGCATCTGCACATAAATTACCGCAGTAATTTCCTGGCTACGCAGAGACGTTTAACATTATTTTCTTAGATAATTATTAAGTTCGTTCAAATGAAAGTTTCCCACTGGTGTGTAAAAACATAACTTTTTTTTAAGTAGATTTATGCGTAGTTCTCTACAGTCATACTAGGTACATTAATATGTGGTGACCTTTTCGGAGAGGAACATTCTATTGGGACTACCGAGTTTTCTGTATGAGTTAACATGTAACACGTCAAATACAGAGTTAACTACCGAGCTGCGAATTTGATGAAATAATATACCAGAAGTACAACATGAGACCGAAATCTTGGCGTTTTCAGAAATGCCACTAAGTTCAGAGGATTTACCACCAATGTTAAATTAATGAGGTTTTCTATATTATTGTTGGCACACACCGTTTTTTTTTTTTTTTTATTAAAGATAACGCAAAATAATAAACATAAAACAAAGCCCTATACTTAAATAAAAATTTTGAAGAAAATGCTAGAGTAAACAAATATTTTTTTTTGTTTCTACTTAATGAAGTTGTAACCTTTGCAAGTTTCAGACCAAAATAGGCAATTGTTGACAATAACACATCGAAATCTACACGAACTTTTTTTAATGTCTAGAGCCAATCGTCCAACAGACTACTACGGTCGTCCATCTGAAGTATTGAGTTCAGAGTTTGAGACCCGTAAAGTGCACAAATAATAAGCAATTCCGTGACGTGACGTTGGCGCCGTGTTTTGTAAACATGGCCGGCGCCAAAACTTGGCCGATGCATAATTACAATACTGGTAGACTGGTATTAGCGAATTTGTACTGGTTATTACGTCCCTGGTACCTGTAGTGCGGAAAATTTGAATTGGGAGGAGATTTGGCTTTTTATACAATACGATTTATATATGATTTCTATAATTCACAGCTCGAGTCCAGTAATATCATGGTGATGATGACATAACTAAGTTATTTTGTAACCTTGCCGATGGTGTTTCTCTTCAAATTTAAACTAAAGTTTGTTACAATACCTATTTCATAAACGTTATTGTTCTGTTTCGAATTCGGGCAGTATATTTTTTATTTTGTTCTTATTTTGTATTTTTTTCATAAAGTAGAAGTAATTTCTAGGGACTAATTTCATTTTTTCAGTGATTTGTTAATTTTATTAGTATAAATTATTTATTTAAAATATTTGAAAGCGTGACGTCATATTTTTCGAGTGCACACGCCGAAACGTCGCGCCAACTGTCACACGTTGTTTCTGTGATTTGCTGTCACAGACGTTTTTTTCACAGACAAGGAATTTCATTTCTTCTTTCGAGAGTGCCTTTTTGTTTGTTAATATTTTTGGCTCATACATCATATTGCTGTGCAAAGTAAAGTAAAAGAGCTTGATATAATAATAACTTTACTAAAAATCAAACAAAATGACACAGTTTTTAGAATTTGTGATCAATTTGAGATATCAATGGGGAAATTTATAAAACTCTTTCATTTGAGCATCGAAGCATTGGCAAATTTTTTTCAAAACTTGATTTATATGCCAACACCTTTACAAATTAGGCAAAACTTACCCCTGGTATTCAAAAGTAGATATTCCAATGTCCAGTTAATATTGGACGCTTTTGAAATTGAAATAGAAAAGCCACACAGTCCCATGCAACAGGCTCAAACTTGGTCTCAGTACAAAAGTTGCAATACTGTCAAGTACCTCATTGGATGTACACCTAATGGGTTTGTGACTTTTATCTCAAAAGGGCATGGGGGAAGAATTTCAGATAAGGCTTTAGTATATAAGAGTGATTTAATTGAATGTAAAGTAAGTAAGTAAAGTAAAAATTGTTTATTGCCAAATGAATTATGTTACATGCATGTGGATTAATAATTATTAATCTTACCTAATAATGCAGTAATCATGGCGGACAGAGGATTCAAAGAAATATAATCTTTGTTAATTGCAAAAAATGGTACATTATTGCGGCCTCCCAGCGTATTTGCAAATATAAAACCAACTAAGCAGGAGGTCATACAAACTAAAGTTATCGCAAGTTTGAGGGTGATTAGAAGAATCCGGGAGTTCAGGTTGCTTAAACCACACTCAGTAGTACATAACAAACATGTAGTGTACTTGGATCACATAGTACTGATAACATGTGGTTTAATCAACCTACAAAGTGAGATAATTAAAAGAAAATAACATGTGGATTTAAATAAATATAATTTTAATAAATTAAACTTGCACTTTTTATTATTTTACTGAACACATACTGTTCTCAGAACTTAACGGCTTCGTTAATTATATTGGTTGTGAAATCTTAATCAAATTCCATCCAATATATATGAACTTTTTTGTCTGCTCATATGTAGGATCAGCTACACACAACACACCTTTTTTTTTTTTGGCGGCCATCATTTGTGCTTGCATTTGAGTTTTTACTTTTATTTTTACAACTCCATTGTGTACATAATTTTTCAATGTTTTTTCTGTCATGGGGCATTTAACTTCAACTGTAAAGTTATCCCCAATACCATCAGGCGAGGCCCCAACCAAGCCATTGATTAGAATGAAACCACATTTTTCTATGGCTTGGCCTAATGTGTCTTCCAGTGTTTTTAATACAGAGGACTCCAGCCTTTTACCTCTTTTAATAGCTTCTGTCTCTGGCACCTTGTATCCGCCCAAAATTTGCTGGACGAGAGTACCATCGCTTCTACATTGTGAAGCTTCATAAAGCTTGGAAGCGGTGATTCTCCCCTGTCGCACGCTGTACCAGAGTTTGCTGTCTACTTGTCCCAGGGTATCTTTATTTATTGTCTCTACAGCATCCAGTACTACCTCATCTAACATTTCTTTGAACTTTATAAAATCCACATTGCCATCATTTTGCACATATTCCTGAAAATATCTTAAAGTCATATCAAAGACATTATAACTTTTATCTGTCATCGTATAACATATGGCTAGTGAATTTGAGACACCTTGTCTCTAGCATTCGCCCAAAAAGTTATGCAAGATACTTGGATCTTTCTTAGCCAATTTAATTTTTTTGCTAGGGCCCACAAAAATGTTCTCAGACTCTATTGGAATCGATTGCACTGCTGATAGAGCTGACTTTTTCCAGTAACATGCCACTGATGTTGAAGATGGCTCGCTGCTTCGTTTGTTTAGCCAATAAAGAAACATCAAAGAGTGCTTGCATCCACCTGCAGAAGCGGCACAACCATCGCACGATGTGTCCAGTATAACTCCTTTTCTTTCGTCTATCGAAGTAGTCACTAAATAATGTTTTTTATTTACTTTGTGCTCTGGAACTACTTTACACCGTACACTACAATTTGAGTTTGTTTGCCTTAGTTCGACGAAGCCCACAGCAGAATCGACGTACGCGTCTTTTGAAGACCTTAAAGAAAGAAGTAAATAGTTAGTAATGCATTTTCGGAAAGATAATGTACAAACACAACCTTAATAAAATATACTTACATTAAAGCTTTAGCGCCGCGTATTTCAGCCACGTTATGCTTGTCACTAGCAGCAACATACTCCAGTATCATCATACTGTCCATTTTTGGCAAGTTATTAGAGGTGGCTCGAACGTATTGGTCCATTTTCGTGGGGTAATCTAAATCCAGGTTCTAAGAGAGTTCGTCGTGTTAAGCGATAGAGAAGTCCGTGAGTAAATACCCGGGTCTATGAAGAAGCTTCCAATCGGTGTCCAGGGTGTATGCAAAGTCGTCGGATAAAAATAATGTAAGAAATAACTAGTACGGAGAACTGGGAAAACACAAACCAAAGTTTGACATGCATGCATGACAGTTGATGACAGCAAGTCTTTTTTTAAGTAGCGTAGTGTTGCCATAAGTTATATTTATCTTTAAAATGTGACGTCATCAGAAGGTCAAATGAAGGTTATTGTGTTTTTGCAAAAATAACGCTCATCTTCCATAAGATTTATCTGAAATATAGAAAATATGGTTACATAGATGGTAATCTCGAAATGGTTTTTGATTCAGCCCTCAAGAAAAAAAATAGTCTTTGCGAATTGTCAGTTGAACAACTCCCCAGTATTTATGAACTGAACATTCATAAAAGTGTAATTTTTATTTTTGGAGAGATTTGATAGTCACTATAACGATCTTCGACCACACCACCTACCTGGTGTAAATTCAAAGGGCTACTCAGAATTTACCCCGTGCTAAGGCAGTGCCACCATACTAGGCACACACAGTATAGATTGTAATTCATTGGGGGCACTAAAACTGTAGTTTTTTTTTTATCGAATCGGGAGCATCACTAGCGGATGCGGCGCGCGGAGGCGCCAATCTTTGGCAAACAATGCGTTTGTTGTCCGTATCGCGACAAAAAAAAAAACACAAAAACCGGGCAAGTGCGTGTCAGACTCACGCATCGAGGGTTCCGTATATACCTATTATATATTTTAGTCTTAGTTACATTATATTGTATCTCGTTGGGGCAGGTGGAGACCAGGGACTGGCAATTGCCACGGTCTTGGCAAATCTCTTTCGCTTCATCAATATTTATTTCTTGTAAACTTCGGGTACTTTTTATCTTGACCTTTGCTATTCAAATGTTTTTTTATGTATTTTCATGATCTCTACTGGATCAATCTTAATTTCTTAATTATTCTGCCATACCCAAAGACTCACTACCATACATCAGTGTTAGAATGTTGGCAGTCTTTTGGAGATGTTTCAGTAACTCACGAGAGAATGCAACGCACCGTTTAAGCAATTTCCAAAACGGTAATCGATAGTTGATAAATGCTAAGCTATTTTCAATTTCATATTCAAGAAGCTTCTTGTTAGTTTTGACACCCTGTGGGTAAGGAACCCTAATATAGTCGATATCAGGTCTACATACGTTTAAATGTTAGTTGCGAAATCGCCCTTGACGTGCTGATAATAGTGCACATGTATGTAAATGTTGACGTGGAGTCGACTGTACGGGGCCGTAGCGAAAATTCACACGATCAACATGAGTAATATTCATTATGTGCTTACATAATAGAGGTTATCTGATAAACAATGAGTATATTATTATCGAACCTCATTTGGATTGAAGACTATATGTATTATTGTTAGTTGACATTACAGATCGTTAGCTCGAATGTTGTCTAAATATTTTGCTAATCCAAGCTTCTGTTAAAGATGTACAAACACACTTAAAGATCGCGACTTTTTCTCCGATACGACTCAGTCAATCAAATAAAGGTCTTGAAAATGGCGGCGATCCATCAATCATCACGTTTATTTTCTTTAATTGACAGTTATTAAAATTTACAGCTATTTCTCTGCCAAACGTTGTCACGATTCAATAATACTATAACCGCTGTCGATTTTAAATTCAGTGTATTCATAGTGTACACCATAGTAAACATAGAGAATTTCATAATGAGAATGCTGTAGTATTAGTGAAATAATTCTCAATTTGAAAAACCGGCCAATTGCGAGTCAGACTCGCTCACGAAGGGTTCCGTACCATTGTCAACAAAACCGGCAACAAAAAAATCCCATTTGTTGTATGGGACCCCCCTTAAATTTTTTTATGTAGCCTGCTTTCCATCTCTCCCTGTGTCCTGTTAAATATTAATTTTCTTTTAATTTAATTATTTATTTTATAAGTTAATAATATAACTAAATATTCTGTGAATAAATCCATCGTCTACCTGTGGCCGGTATCAATATCGAGCAAAAACGAGCAAAAAAAATCATGTAAAATTGTTGTTAGAAGCTCCCATAAATATTTATTTTATACTGTTTTTTTTTAGTATTTGTTGTCATAGCGGCAACAGATATTTCTGTTTCATCATCTGTGAAAATATCAACTGTCTAACTGTCACGGTTCATGAGATACCTACAGCCTGGTGACAGGCGGATGGACGGACGGACAGCGGAGTCTCAGTAATAGAGTCGGTTTTACCCTTTGGGTACGGAACCCTATAACAGTGTCAATTTTTAGTGACATTTCTAAACGCAAAAAAATTGGTGCCTATTTCCTAAATCTATAAATATTCAGTTCAATACTCACAAATACATAGTCGACAAGGGGTCTAGAAGGCGCTTAGAAACGTACCTGAAAAGATCAAAACGTAAACATATAAAGTATAATTAGAGAAGTAATTATGTATGATTTACAATGACAGCACAGTAGCTGCAATAAGCACAATACTAACAGAAATAGCCTAGTTGGATTGTGTTGAGTACAGTCGGCAACAGATCAAACTACACATTTTTGTTGCAATACGTAGGGCAACTGCGTAGAGTGCACGGATGTAAATGTTAATGCGATGTGGGCTGCCGGCTGTCCTTAGTTTAATTTATATCAACGCGAAGATGGAAAGTTTTTTCGTTTTTTCTATCGAACATTTGCACTGCCATAGTACACAAACTATATGAATGATTTTTTTTTGTGAGTTTGAAAATTGTAATTGATAGTCATTTTTATAATATTGACATGTAATTTAAAAAAAAAAAACTGGATCAATACATCGCACACTTGCAAGAACAACGTGTTATTTCGGAACCCTTATATTACATGAGCGCATTTTTTTAACCCGGCGTCAGCACAGTCAAAATATGCAACAACGACAATAGGGTTGGGTCAAGAGGACCCGTATAAGAAAACGCCATAATTACAAAAGTTAAAATAAATTTGGTTTGCGGTTGTACTATCTGTATAATACGATTATCGTTATAGGTTTTGAGTAGAAAAAAAAACAACATGATACGAAACTATCTTTTTAATGACATTTTTATAAAAGTGTCACAATATATTAACAAAATGGACAACCTCTGTCTTAAAGTAATAAAATTTTAACAAAACAAACTTTTTGGCGGCGTAGTTGAATCAGAGGCTCATCGCCGCTGTTATAATCAGATGCGTCTTGATCGGTGTCACTATCTTGGCTGCGAACACTCAGATGGTCATTTTCTTCTTCAGTTGCGATGTACAATTTTCGTATTCGCTGTCGGAGTCTTGCAAAATACTTACAATTCGCTGCTGTTCACGTTCTTCGCGATCCATAATTGCTAAAGTTCTGAAAATAACAAAATAAACAATATAAAACAACAAAAAACATTTTTTTTAAACGGCGCAAAATTACGACACCGATAGTATGGTTGGGTCATATTTACCTTTTTCACGTTTGGCCGTGTTATGTCGCACGGTAGGTTAGGTAGGGGTGCGATCCGTAGTAAAAGAGGGGTATCCAGGGGCAATGAAGTATATGGTTTATTTATATAATAATAAAATAATAATAATAATAAACTCACGCCTGTTATCCCCGAAGGTTTATTAGGTTTAGGTTTATTTATATGGTAAAATAAAGGCACCTGAGAACAATGGAAATATAAAATCTAAAAATAAATATAAAAATACATTACAAGTAGAAAGCAGGAACACTTACAATTTATGTGCCTTTAAATATTTTATGATTGTTATGGATAATAAATCAATCCAGGTCGTGGTAAAACAGAAAATAATGACATTTTAGTCTACCTTGGATGGAAGGTGAGGATTGAATGAACCAGATACGTCCGAACAGTGTGGCGAATGTCAAAAACTAATTAAATTTGGAATAGTAGGTGGCCGAAAATAATAAAAAGGCAACGAGGCAAATGCACCTCGTTACATGTATCACCCGCTGCGGCCGCAACACGACTGGATGGCGATATCCCTCGCGGAGGGGGGACCGTTAGCTCCAGCTACTGAGAAGTTTGGCAACGTCGCACAAAAATTTTAAGAAACACGCTCATTTGAAAACTGCTCGGGTCAAATAGACCCAACTGTGCGAACGCCGGGTTAAGGTTTCAAATTAATGGCCGAAAGAGATAGCGCTATAACGTGATACGTGTCTCTTTTGCTCATTATTCCGGTGTTTTCGGAGTAAATAAAATCGCGTTAAAAAAAATAAAAAATGGTTTACTTCGAAATATCACGTTGTTCTTGCAAGGGTGCGACATGCGAGTGTGTATACTCGTATGTAGTCGATTTTTGGAACTATTTCGCGGACTGTAGTTGGGAGGGGCGATAGAGGATAGTTTAATGCGAATATTTAACTTATTATTCGGACCAAGCATTCCGCGCTGCACTTTCTTTTCTTCTTTGCTCACGATGTTTGCCGACAACTGTAGGTAAATTTGATTCCGTATTTTGGTAATGTAACATCCACACTATAACACAATCCCAAAATATGGTAGCCAGATTCGAAAAGACGACTTCTTCGTTAGCAAACATCCAAGCAGGACCTTGATTCTGTTAATGCATTGGTAGTACAATTACAACTGCACGAACGTGGCGATTTAGTTTCAATGCCGCTTCACTTGAAGTAGACTTCTACTCGCGCACACATAGTTAGTTAGTTTGGCTTAGGGTTTCCGCACTTGGCCTCATAGTTGAGCCATTGTACGTAGCAGGGCTGTGAGCTTACTCCAGCCAGCCTATCTCTTTCCAGAAGGCCAGCAGTGCTCTGATGTCACTGCAGGCCTCCTGAAGGGTTCCCAGCTTCCCAACGGTGGCGGTCCGTTGTTTCTCCACGCCTTCGCAGTAGATGGTCACGTGGGCGGGTGTTTCCTCTTCTTTCAGGCATCCCCGGCAAAGCGGGCTGTCGGTTAGTCCCATGTTATGGAAGTGTCTGTTCAGTGAGCAGTGGCCTGTTAGTATTGCCACAGCTCTGCGCAGATCATATCTTTTCAGACGAATCAGGCTACGTGAGAGACGTTTTGAGATTATTGGTAAAGCCTCCTTGGCTTGTCTGCATTTCGTTTCTGTTCTCCAGAGTTCAGCATGCTGATTTTCTGTTCGTGTCCTCAACCATTTCCTAAACTGGTTGTAAGGGAGTTCGGGGCCTTGCACTTTAGTTTCCGAGCCTCTTCTGCTCGCGCACACATAACAAACATTCTGGCGTCAGTGGCATGAAAAAACACGTCTCGTGACCCGACCGTGAATCTGTCATCTGTAATGCACTATGAGAATCGCGGCCCAGATTATAATGCAGTGAGTTAGGCTCAATTCACACTGGCGCAGTCGAAGCGAAGCGAAGTGAAGCGACGCGAAATAATTCGCGCGAATGCACGCGTCTGCGGGCATCGACGCGCGAACCCGACGACCCTTGCAGGTGAAGACGCGAAACAATTCGCGCGAATGCGCGCGCAGACGCGCGTCGCTGACTATTTTCAATTTTTCGCAACACAAATTCGTACCGTATTGATAGAGAAATAGAGATGAATTTAGAACAGTTGAAAAACGTGACGCTTCGCTTCGCGACGCGACGCTTCGACTCTGTGCCAGTTTGAATTGAGCCTTAGGTAGAGCGCGTTGTGCGTACGCGCAAGTGAGCGTCTGTTTACTGTTGTTCGACAAGTACGGACGTAAAACTTGTAAACAATGTAGGGATGACTTGTAAACAATTCTCGGTCGAGAGTGGGCACATTAAGATGGTATGTATGTACCGACATTATTATGGTAAATCCTCGGTGGCTGATATTTTTTTACGTAAATCTATGGAGGGTTTTGAACTAATGTTTTATTAAAATACTAGCTGATCCGGCAAACGTTGTTGCGCCATAATATAAATTATTTGTAGAGATTATAATTTACAAAAATTTGGAGTATGAAAAATAGACAACAACCTATAAGAATGCTTGTCAAACCTACAGTATACACATATAAAAATTCTTTAAAATCGGTCAAGCCGTTTCGGTGAACTATGCGCACTAACAATGTGACGCGAAAATTTTATATATTTGAGATGAGTTTAAAACAGTTGATTTTGTATTTCTTAAGGAAAAGGGTGACTCTATAAGGTAGAGCAAGTGGTTAAAATTCTCTTACGGAATAAGTGAAAAGCTTTAGTCGTCCGTAATGGTGGCCATACACGCTACGAGAAATCGTTACGATCAGACTGCACAGTCTTAAAAAACCGGACGAAACTGTACAGTTTTATAACATACATGTAGCGATTTATTGGTACCTGTACAGTCTGATCGTAACGATTTCTCGTAGCGTGTATGGCCACCATAACGCAACTAAACAGAGAAATTAACGGATGTAAATGAGGACATTTTATGATCTAGTACATTGACACACAACAAAAACAATGTAAATCTTTACGTTGAAATATTTTTTATCATCTAGAATAGATACATGCATACATAAGCTCACGCCTGTATCCCAGAGGAGTAGGCAGAGACCGTGGACTGCCACCTGCCACAATCCTGATAGGTCACTTTCACTTCATCGACATTCATTAGTCGTTGCAGGGGCGCACGCTGGTTTCGGGCACTTTTTATCTTGGCCTTTGTTATCAAAGGGCAAAATAAAAAGTTCTCTACATCCATCAAACATCCCCTATTTGATTTGTTCTATACCTATGTATATTCTATTTACTGAAGCGAACGACTAAAGGTAAACAAAGACACAGCGTCTCTCAAACTTACATCTCACTCAAAATAGCGCATGCACGCAGTTTTGCTTACATCGTATACATAGGTTTGGCAGAAAGAGCGTCGAGTCCCGGCTCGCCCATATTTTCCTTTTCGTAATAACAAACACAAAGTACAACAACAACTGGACGATGGACCAAAAAACTTTACCAGTACCTTATTTACAATTATGAACAGACTAAAGAAAATAAAATAGCACAAAGAAGTTGCACTCGCATCAACAACGTCAATCGTGAGTAAATATGATAATAGGATCGCTTTTATTTGAGGACCACTGAAATTTTAGGTATTTTTTGGGGCATAGATCTCTTAAGCAAATGGTATTTTCGTGATAAAATAAAGCATTTAGTTAAATAAACTGCGAGTGAGGGACAAATCAGGTAATAACAGTGTTATTGTGTTTATTGCTTAATGGTATTTATTAGGCATATCGTTTTGTATAACTTTGCTAAATATTATGCAGTGTTATAAATGTGGCATATTGAAAAACCAAATTTTTGACATGTTGACACTTAGTCGTTCGCTTCAGTAAATAAGGTGTAATTATAAAAATCTCTTGTTTGTTATTGAACTCCGAAATGTCTACATCGAGTTTTATGGTGTATGTTTCGTCCATGGGAGGCCTGAGAATAAGCCTTAGTCCAATTATTATTCAGACGGCAAAACAACGTTTGCCGATTCCACAGATGAATTATAAATCTAAATATATAAAAGAAGAAACTGACTGACTGACTGACTTAGAATCAACGCAGAGCCCAAACTACTGAACCTAGGGGCTTGAAATTTGGCATGGGAGTTCCTTAGGGAGCCTAGGGGAGCACTAAGAAAGGATTTTTTGAAACTCACCCTCTAAAGGGGTAAGCGGCGGTGTTAAAGTTTCTATGGAGGTATAAAAAAATGTTGTCAGATTTTCTTGAAACTTGAAATAAATACTCTTCAACACAATTGATTGAACACGTGTTTCACGGTTTTTCTAAATTTAACCCTTAACGGGAGTGAACGGGGTTGCAACATTTTGAACTAAAGTCCACGCGGACGGAGTCGCGGGCGAAAGCTAGTTTCTTAATAAACTTATGATGGGCAAAAACTTCTTCTAATCACACTCTCCTCCACTATCACATTCCCACAACTCCTTAAGGCTCATTTCATTACAAAAAAGTGATAAACCGAGGATAAAGACCTGTAATGACCTATCGTATAAATATTTGTAGAGTCACTAATGTGGGAAGTGTCAACAGAGAAATATTCAGTTTAAACTAGCGGCCGATAAGTGAATATAATTAATACTTTAAGCTAATTAGTGGGGGCATTCACACTGCGTCAAGCGATTACAGGAAACGATTTAGACCGGTACTTAATAGTTTTGTTGATTTATCCGAATTATATTGGCGCCAGCAAGGTCTACCTCGAATATGTAGACGATTAGAAGTGATAGTTTCGGCATCATCAATCATCATCAACCCATCATGTCCCCACCGAGGGCACGGGTGTCTTCCCTGAGGAAGGTATAGGCCATGCTCCACCATCGGGGCCTAGTCGGATTGGCGGAGTAAAACTAGTGGCTGGTCTTATTGTCAGAAGTTTTCAAGCCGCCCTAAGGCCTTTGACTTGGCTTAACGACTGCCATCTATCGACGGCAGCCGGCACCAACTGCTTAACGTGCCTTGCGAAGCACGGAACTGCTCGGTAATGTCTAGGTTTATTTCCGCAGATACCCCAATGGGAAGTTCCACTTCGCAAAACTGCTCGCTAACTGTGACGAAAACATCGTGGGGAAAGCTGAGTGTTAGAGCTTCAAATACTTCAGCGCTTGAAATCACCAATCCGCGGTGGGCACGCGTGGTAACTACGCCCATACTCTCTCTCTTCGGGTCGTATTTAGGATTTTTACTCACTTTTAATCATCATCATCATCAACCCATTATGTCCCCACCGGGTGCACGGGTCTCTTCCCTTAGGAAGGTATAGGCCATACTCCACCACGGGATCCAAGTCCGGATTGACTCACTTTTAATAAAATAAGGTAATAAAAACCGACTTCAAAACACTGCAGCACTGAAAACAGAGAAATAGTTTAAATGATTCATAATAATGGCCTTTAAATTCGATTTAGAGTCGGTGTTTGGAGTGGGTGCCAATATCGATCATGAGGGTCTGGGTTTGAACCACGCATGTACCAATGACTTTTAGTTACGTACATTTGTTTGTACAGCAACACCATTCGCTGATAAATTGTGCCCGGATAACGGCGACAGGCTTGCCACTTGTCACGTTGTGACCTAAAAAACTCGGCAAAACGTGGCCCTGTTCTAGTGATGGTGCCTCTGCCTACCCCCTCGGAGATAACGGGCGTGAGTTTATTTATTTTATTTTAATATGTAGAATATTAGAAGTGGCAACTTTTCGCAGACACGCCAATAAGGTGTTCGAGTGATCGTGTGTTCGTCTCTTTTCTAGAATATCATTTTCCCACACGGTCACTTTACCGCATGTACAGAAAAGTGAACGAAAATGATCTGTATGAATGAGCTCTAAAAAGTTTACAATTTTAGGTACAAAAATGAGATAAAACTAGAGATAGGCTTGGCATTTCACTGCCGATGCCGTCAGTGACCGACATTTTACACATTGTACACAAAGAATTAAATATGTATTTATAAAAAAGCATCATAAGAATCGCTCGTAGCTTGGGCTGCCTGTGTGATCTTAAACGATCAGTAAGGTTAAGCAACATACGGTGCCTTCAGTCCTTGGATCACTGTCTAGGACTAACGCTATAGTGGCATTTTTCCGAGCGCCGAGCGTGCGGTTTCGTGCCTCGCAAGGCACGTTAAGCAGTAAAGTTGGTGCCGGCTGCCATCGATAGATGGCACTCGTTAAGCCAAATCAGAGGCCTTAGGGCGGCTTGAAAACTTCTGAAAGTAAGACTAGCCACTAGTCTTACAAGCCTCCACCAATCCGGACTTGGCCCCCGTGGTGGAGTATGGCCTATATGTACCTTTCTCAGGGAAGAAACCCGCGCCCCTCGGTGGGGACATAATCGGTTGATGATGATGATAGTAAGAGTATATAATAGGAAGAGTACGTAGGCGATCTTATTTCTACAGAAAATATTTTCCAGCTAACCAGAAAAAGCTTTTAGAGCTTTAAATATTTTGTGTTTTTTTTTTGTTTTATCAGCTGAACATTCTTTTCCATCTTATTCCGAGACTCTATGTGATTCAGCCTTTATTATAATTAGGAGGTAGTACGGATCCCTCGGTGCGAAAGTCGACTCGTAATTGGCCAGTTATTTTTTAAACCAGGGGGCCGGGCGTGGCCATCGCCGTCTCTGTAGTGTTCTATTTTCAAACACAAACCGACCAACGTACCGTCAATAAATTGAGCTACTGACTTGAAACCGTCAGGAATAGTCAGGTTGTTATGAAAACTGAAATAGGAATGGAATTCAATTTTGTCCGTACAGTCGACGACGTAGGAATATGAAAAATATGTAAGTAAATAAAAACCGACTTCAAAACATTGCAGCACTAAAAACAGAGGAATGTTTAAATGATTTATAAATGCCCTTAAAATCAATTTAGAGTCGGAGTTTGGAGCTGTGTCAAGTTAAGTTAAATTTTTGATAGATAGATACATAGATAAAAACATTTATTTAACGACACAATACTAAAAACATGACACAGCCCCTAAGATATATTTCTACAATACCTACCTACATCGAATGAATTATTGTATTTTATTATTTCTCTGTTTTTAATGTTTTGAAGCCGGTTATTACACGATTTTTTTTCAATGTACGATTTCACTACGACTTCCTGAGATTGTTTTTTTTTTTTCCTAAAGTATTTGACACGAGTCAATAATATTACACCCAAATCGCTTCAAGTGTGCCTTTAAAATTTGACGAGTTCCTTCGATTTCTCCAGGATCCAATCACCAGATGCTGACTTCGTGACTATGGGATGACCTATGAAGTCTATCCTTTCAAATAAAAAAATAACTCTTCGAATCGGTCCACGCGTCTTCGAAAAATCGAGAGAAACATACCTACATACAAAAAAATTATAATCATACGAGTATTTACGCGATCTGACAACGCTCTTCTTTTTTGAAGTCGGTTAATAAAACACAATCACTTGCCAAATTCAAACTCAAATATTTACCAAACTAACCAGGTTCTATTCTAGGATATCCTGTGCTATGTAAACCAGGCAGGGCAAATGCACCTTCAGGATGGATATGGGCTTATTCAATTATTATTTTTAAATAGCCGTTACTGTGTCCCACTGCTGGGCAAAGGCCTCCCCTTTAGATATCCACTAGTCCCTGTTCCTGACCAACTCTTCCCACCCAGGTAAACATTTGGTCTACTTTACTTATGTTCAATTACCTACTACTGAAATTACGTATTACTAGCATAGCAGTGTCTGCAATTACATTTGTGTGGTAAACGGATTATCCTGTAGCGAATTTCCTGTCCAATCTAAAAGTCTATTTTAAATACGATGGTCACACGGGGCCCAGGGGCGCGCCTGCTGATCAAGGACTTAGCGGCGGGATTAGTCGTCGCATCAGGAGACCAGAGAGATGGCGCGTACCTCGGCCACAGGATATTAACCCTGCCTGGCCATTTAAGGAGGCCGCGTCGCCAGCGTTCTGGGCTCTTTCCAGCGGGACAGACACCTGGGGCAGGTTTTATTTGTAAATTAAATAAACTCGGCAAAATGTGGGCCCAGTTCTACTGATTGGTGCCTCTGCCTACCCCCTCGGGGATAGCGGGCGTGAGTTTATTTATTTATTAAAAAAAAACTCACGCCCGTTATCCGTTATTTATTTATTTTATTTTATTTAACAATCTAAGATACGTTAAGCATAGTTTATTTTTATAAGTTAGTTACTATTTTTGTTTCTGTTAATCTAATTTGTGTGTACAATAAAAGTCTTTGATGTTTAAAAAAAAACTGGTGCAAGTATTTTTGCAATCGGGTAAGAACGTTCGGAGATTATCTAATCCCTAGTTACAGTCGACAGCATATACACCCATGCACTCTACTCCGTTGCATTACGGGCGACTTTGCAACTAAAATGTGAAGGTTGACGTGCTGCGTACTGTACAATACAAACATGTAAACTTACAAACTTTTCCTCTTTATATCAAAAACAATTTAATCAAATTCTATTATTACTAAAAAAAACAGTAGATCAATAATCTTAATATTAGTTATATTATAGTAGAATAGATTAGCGTTGATATCGGGTTGCGTTTGAAGGCGCCGCGCACTACTGTTCCATTTGTCAATGATGATTTAATTAACAGATGACCATTTTGAATGGCCGCGGCAGTTTCGAATGACACTCTGATGATTCATGGACAGTATGTACATGTGATATCAAACGTATCAAATCCTTTACTAGGTTGAAATATGATTTGAAAAGAACCAGGGGTCTGTCTCAAAGAAATACCTGGCACATAGCACGCAGAACTGATGGCCGATGGGGCCGAAAAGTTCTTGAATGGAGACCATATATCGGCAAGCGCAGCGTAAGACGACCAGCCACAAGATGGAGAGAGAATCTCATCCAGGTGGCAGGAAGACCCTGCATGCAAGCCGCTTCCAACCGGACTTTTTGGAAATCCTTGGAGGAGGCCTAACATCCAACAGTGGACTTCTTGTGGCTGAATGAATGAATGAACCTGGAAATGTCATAATAAACTAGGAGTTGTAGTTTTGTGAAACTCTGCCCAGAATGCGAAGAGAAAGTTATTTCTTTACCCGACTGTGAATGCGCAAGACTTCTATGTTTTTCGCACGAAGTACGTTTCTTTAGGTATGATGACTGCTCAGAAGGCAAACAGCTGGACCGATTTAAAAAAATGCGATACCAAATGACGTCAACTAAAAACTTTTTTCTTTAAGAACATCGGTTGCCCTTTACCTAGCCTCTTTTAAATGGTAAGTGAAGACGGAGCCGAAGACTTTAAGTGCTTGCATGTCAAAATAACACCGAGTCCATAAGTAGTAGTAAACCCGCAATGTAGGTAATACCTAGATTGCTGGTTTCACAAGGCAAATTGTTAATATAGATTTTATCATATTCCCGGCGTAATATCCGCTCTAAGTAGACAGTAAAAAAATGGCCAAGTGCGAGACAGATTCGCGCACGAAGGGTTCCGCACCATTATCTTTATAATACTTAACTAACAGCTGTTAGCGCGGCTACCAAAACGTAGATCGTGAGTTTGATTCCCACTGGAGGCCGCCGTACTTACTTGATGTGTACAGTCGACAGCACATCATGGTATACACCCATGCACTCTACTCCGTTGCGTTACGGGCGACTTTGCAACTAAAATGTGAAGATTGACGTGCTGTCGACTGTACAAATAGCCTTAGTCTGGGTGTATTTCAGGAAATACCCTTGTTTTACCATAGCACACGGTATCCTAGTTTGGAAGAAGAAGAAGTGATTGTATTGTGTGGAAGATCAACATTGATTTGTTAGAAATATACTCCCCTCAAAATCCCCTTGGGGATATAGGCGTGAATTTATGTTTTCATGTTACAAATAGGTACTACTATATTGAGAGCAGAATCTGTAACACATCTACAAACTAGACGACGACGCCCACGCAATGGCCGCAGACTAGACTAGAAATTGACTCGCCAACAATAAAAACCGCAACAATAGAAAATTACGTAAAACGTGAATAAATAAAACCGCTTTAATGAATAAATAATGGGGGATCACAAAACGAAAGAATTCACAGAAGTAGATTGTAAGTTAGACAGTAGAATCGTAATCAACGTCAGAAACACCCCGGCCCATCAAAAAAATTTAGAATTGGTACTGATCAGTAGAACTATCCATGGTGGGATTTCCATAGTACAGATCTTTTTATGTCTACAACAGTAGAATTGGGCCAGATCTGCCATCAATCGGGCCATCAATCTGACATCTACAACATACAATAATAATTTAAAGGCAGAAACGCGACGCGACCCAACGCAATGTGACGTGTGTTGAGTCAAATCAAATCTACTATTTTCTATGATCAGAATCTTAATATTAGGCATCGAGTGTTGGTAATGTGCACGATGCACATCAGCATAGGTAGTACAATGACGCGAGTCACGCGTTTTATGGCGCTAAAATGTCAGAATTTGACAGTTAATGTACTGGAAAGTCACGACTTTTGACGTTATGGCGCGCGACTTGCGTCTTCGTAGGCAGGTGGTGTCGATACGTGGTGAAGCGTCGCGTTTCAATAGTCTGTTTCCGCTTTTACTGTAGCATACAGTGAGTCAGTCTAGCTGACAGATTAATATTTTGACAACGGGAGAATGGACTTTATTATTTTCAAGTAGGACAGCACTTCTGTTGCTACTAATTTGTGGCCAAGCCCTGTTAGAGCGGCGCCGGCGCCAGCAAGGATACAGCCACGAGACTAGCATGCAACCAACCGTATCCACCACTCCAAAGACGACCTTAAAACAAAGCAGCAAAGTACACAACACTTCAACAGCAGCGGCATTTACACCGTTCACAATACGCGGATACCGAAGACCGTAGCGAGTCATTACGATTACCCACCTCTCTGATATCGCCCCAGTAACTACCTATTTCAAATGAAATTAAACTTTACGCCTATAAGAATACAGATGCAACAAAGATGGTTTAGTAGCGCCATCCCTCTCACATTGTAAAGGAGAGAGTGCGCAAAAAAAGCAGAGCTCTCGTTCCGCAAACGTAACAATCCCGTTCTTTTGACGCGTAACCGCAAGAAACGAATCTACGTGGCATCTTCCTAGGCGAATTCAATTGAACACGAAGAAGCTTTGTGTTTCCTGAGTCTAGATAACAAACCGGTGGCGTGTGAACCGAATGGCTCTGAACACGAACCCTTGTCGACAAACCTCTTCACGTTCTTAGGAGCAAACCGAGCAAACAAAGCTCGAGACGACAGACAATAGACACTTAGAACTCTTAGAAGAAGGCAAACCCACAACTATTAACAAAATAAATAACACTGCTGATGATTGCGATGAGAAAATCTACGAGTAAGTTGAACAAGCAAGACCTATTTAAAGTAGAGAGCAGGTGCGCTGCAAGATATAAATTGTGATTCGATGGCAGATGTTAACCAACCGACGCGCCCCATATCCAGTTAGTAAACCCGATGTTATAAACTAAACATTTCAAGCCACGGCAGAACTGAAAGGGTTATCATTACAACCGACAAAAGAAGAAAAACTAGGTAAAGAGGGCGAAAACATCAAAAATAATCTCCAGAAGCACTAAAAGGACCGAGCACTCAGCAGAGGTAGAAATAAAAAGATAATTTATCAACTCGACATTAAACAAATAAGCGAGCTTAAATAAACTTGAGTCTAATCTCGACGGGAAGGCCAACCCTTGAGTGGAATCCAACCTGCGTCCGTGTTTTATTATCTCTCGAGACTCGGGCCCCGCTATCGTGCCCATAAAGGCTGTCTCGGGTCCCACAAAAACCAATCTTATCAGCAGACACGGCGAGCCACTTAGGCCGCCTCAACCCTGACTATTTTTACGCTCCTCCGACGAAGCTTTTAGCGATATCGGGTGCTCTCAAACCGCCAGATTTATTGCCGCCAGGATCGATTTACAGGTCGGCGGAAGTCTACATTAGGTAACGGAAACTTAGAAGTAATTTTAGACCATAAAAGCGAGGACAGAAGTGTCGGTAAGCACTTGGCGAGGTAATTGAGGAGGGTGGCAATTGAGAATGCAAAGCGCCCTAAGATGATAAAAGCAATATGATATTCATGGAAATGCATTAAAATAGATTGTAGAGCGAAGGAAAAGTATCATTATAACAACTTTTCCCCTTTAAAGCAGCTCTTACGAAGCTTTAAAAATATCTTCCGTGCCACTGGAAGCTCCCATTTCTGAACGATGACTCAAAGTCAAAGACCCGTTTTCAAATGGAACTATGTAGGTATTAGCAATTTCTTGAAACAATTCTGCTGAATATAAGTTTCACAACGGAGGTATTGAAGTAATGGTGTTGTAAAACTCTCGAAGTGCCTATAAAGATAACAAGGGACCAAGCACGATGGACGGTTGCACGATTTATGATGGACACTTGTCGCCAACAGGTAGACCATAATGGATGAGTCACAGGCGCCACACATAAACAATGACAAACCCATCAAGACCATACTTTCAATATGGTATTAACAACCATTCAAAGCTCAGAAATAAAACATGAAATGGCCACTTGGACTCTGCTAGAAAATCACTTTCAGTGCTTCTAATCTAAAACAGACATGAAATAACAAGCGCCAGACAACGGCAAAAAAGGACAAGTCAACAGGTATTTGTATTTTCGAGTGTGCATAGAAAAAAAAATTGCTACCCCGAAGGCAGGTAGACAAAGGTACCTGTGCCGACTTGTCCGGAGAACAAAAGGGGATCCTAGCGGCCCCGTTAATGGCCGTAGACTCGGTGTGGGCGACTCAATTAGACCATCCGCTGGACACTGGATTCCGGGAATGTTTCCATCGCCGGCCGACAAATGGCTAGCCCGATAAGCGGACAAGGTGGATACAGTGCCTTCTCGCCCCCCCGCGACCCAAATGCACGCATCATCGGCCGGCTCTGATAACTCCACCGTTCCGCCTAATTGAATTTCCCTGTTTTCCGTATCTTTATCGCCAAATCGCATTAGACGTTCAACGATACGTCGCGTTTGCTCCAACTTGAGTTCTTCGTCGTCAATTCATGGAAGAATGGGTGTGAGGCAAATTGATGTTTTAATGTGTTTCTCAATGTTGGTGATGCAATAATCCAAATATGCATATCTTTCTATCTACTCAAACGATGAAGTGTCCACCATTGGGCAGTCCTCCTCTCTTAGACACCAAACCTTCTACATTTAATGCATATCTTTATTGTTATTTTATGTCCTAACCCACATCCGTTGTGGAATTGATAAAAGAAAATGTAGTATACATTCAAAATCGGTCTCCACTGAATAGCAGAGGCACATGCATGCCATAAAATTCAGATAAAGTAACACTGACTCACATTAAGTACCGTACTAAGTGCTTTTGCTTGTTTGAATGACCGTTCCTCTGTATACCTACTAAGGTGTGATAATATTTCACTGCCAGATAGATTACTATTTGTAATTATTGTAACTAGCCTTTTTGCTGGTTTTTGGCAAACACAGTAGCTTCATCATCAATTATTTTTGTACAAATCAAACATTTAGCTCTTTAGCTTTTTATTCTAAAGCAAGACTGCGCGGTGATTATATTTCTTCCGAATGCGAAAACTAATTCAGAAGTCATCACAATTTTACGAGCTGTCTATAAAAACCGAATATAGGAGAGCCCAAGCATAATTGACGTTAAAAAAGTTTAATTAGACGCTATACGAAAACTGTTAACAACAAACGGGTTGCCGCTGTGGCGAAGAGGCGGAAGAGGATTTTGCAAAGTACATACGAGTACAATGCGGAATTTGTGGGTTCTGCAGAAGAAAGTACCTACAGTAAAGGGAGGAGTGCAATCTCACTGGTGGCGTAGCCGCAGTTATTAATGCTGGCAATAAACTCCTAATAGTTGGACTTGCGTGCGCGCCGGCTGAAGATGTAATCTTCCTATTCACTGGCTTTTGACCCCAGTCGGCAATAGCTATGTTTTATTTAGATCTATTAATTACATTCTGCTGTTGCGACGCAGCGTTCTAAGGCCAACCCTTCGGTTATTTTGTTTACTGTCGAATCAAACTTTCGTTGGCCTCGTCTGTAAAAACAATAATTGGGAAATTACACGGTAAAATATTCTATTTCAATATAAATACTACGTTTAACTGGGTAATAACACCTAATAAGTGTAACATTACCACGGTAATTTCTTCGCATTACATTACTATGTAATGTATGGTAGCCACACTTTTCGGGCAATTGTAATTACAGGCGCAAGTGCACGCACGCAATGGTCTTAACTTTACTCTAAAAACAGCTGCTGCACAAAATTATATTATAAGAGGGCCCCGAGCAATAATTATCAAGTAGAATATGCATAATATTCGTTCCATGCCGCGACTAATAATTGACGGAGCAGAAAAACTCGTACGACGACGCAAGGCACTACAGCGCAGCGGTTTAATATAGGAACAGACCCAGAACGCATCCTTGAGGGACTCTAAATAACGTCAGCGCAGAGATCAAATTCCCTCAACATGTATTGGTATTATGTGAATTAATTACGCTAGTCCTATTAAGTGTAATAAGTTTTTACATTGGAGGCGATACGGTCGCCACAAGTTCTCCGCTTGTATCGGAAGCTTTGTAACGAGACGGTGTATTTATGGACCTGCTTTCAAAGAATATTTTAAAACAAAAAATGTGTCCTTTATTATGACGATTACTAGCCAGTCAAACCTTATTTAGCTATGATGCCCGTAACGTTGTGGATGGAATTTTTGTTATAGAATTGGTTACCATGCTTATGTTCTCACTGCTAAGATCGCAATAGAAACCATATTTCGTCGCTGCTGGAGCTTGGGCACAAAATAAATACAACCCGAAGTTCGGAAATTAAATCCCGTTGGGTACCTTTCAGCTATCAGCAATGAAGATTCTAAAAGGTCCGACAAAATGTAGTAACCAAAAGGTACCTAATCAGGCCTCACACACACTATGGTTTTCACCGACATCGTTTCAGGTGGGAATAATAATAATAATCACTTCCACATAACACAGTCGCTTGTGCTGCACTTGTATTACGTAACTTTCTACTCTATCGGGTTAAGCGTTTAGAAGTTAGACAACTCCAAAGTGTCAAAATATTTAATATTTAACAAAATAGTCAAAATAGTAAGCATTTGACAGTTCGGAGTAGGCTAAATCAGACGACTTCATACAGTGAAGGACGGACCCAAAATACGATACCCCGTGCTACCGTAAACATGCAAGGAAAACCAACCCAAACTTGTCTTCTGTTCTTTCTATTTCGTGCGCATACGCAGCAATGCTGAGTCAGTGCGCGCGTATTAAAATATTTATGAGAGAGGCGAGCTTCCTAGCGTTGGATAAATTCACATCTCGATAATAATAAACCGGCCGCGATGTTGAGTGTTAGCAGTGACTAAAAACCATTCCAGAACTATACGCTGTTGTTATGCTTTTGCCCTTGCTGATATTCTTGGTGCTTTATTTTGAAATTGAATAAGTAGCTGATAGAGCGTCGAGGTCCTAAGAACACAAATATTTTTTTAATATACGGTTTGTCTGTGTTCCGTTTTCAAAGTTGTGTTCGCTTTATTCTAGCAAGGTCGTTATAGTTTGTATCCACAAAGAGAGAGCTGTTTTTCGGATTAACACTCAGCGTCTTGGCATCTTTCAATTTGCTAAGAGTCTATCCCAATTACAGATGACTACACGTCTGGATATACTCACGTATGAGCTCCTTAGTACACAACTTTCTTTTCACAACAAGCGGCTTGAGTAACATTGCACTACGCGGAGGCATTTGCATAATGCCCGTTCCCTCTGAGAGATTAAAATCGGCTATGAACCGGTAATTCGGCTGCGGCGCCTTTATTTGCATAACCAGTGTCGCACGCTGTGCAGTGCATCTGTGCGCTTCATAGGAGGCACAGGTACAGAAGCCCTGTTTTATTTCAAACATTCAGAGTTTAGAGGTTCAAAAACGAGCGGTTAGTGCAGCATTAATGATTGTCAGCTCTCTGTATTCACCTCTATTTCTAGCGAACAAGCGGTAATATCCATATGAAGCGCTTCATACTTCTTTTGTTTCTGCCTCTTCATTAATTTTTGACTGTCGGCTCTCCATATTGTCTTCAATTTCTAGCGAACAAGCGAAACAGACTAACTCTAGCTTCATCAGTCCAATCGCTGTTTTTGAGCTACGACGCCATGTTTTTACCAATACGAGTACTAATTTTCCTTTCAATGCTTGCAGGAGTCGGTAGTTTTCGTGTTGAAGATATCCTGAGTAACTAATCTTATTTTTTATAGTCGCCAAGAGTTTTCAGGAACTATTCACACTGTCAATTTATCTTGATTGATGTTAGTGTGACATAATAACTGACATTATTTGAAATTCGATTAACATCTCGTAGTGTGACAATGAGCGTTTTTCCTTATGTCAAATTTAGTTTTAAAAGGGTCCCTAGGTGGCGCTGCCGTACCGTAATAATAAACGTCAAAGCAAAAAATAATACTATGGTTCTGTGGAATTTGTGATGGTTGGTTACCTAGAAGGAAAAATGCTGTTGTCGTTTGGCGATACGTGCGCTTTTGGATACTTTGGAGTCTTTGCTATGGATTGTGGGTTTGAATTTTTATTTTTATTACGAGAAACCTAGTCCGAATAGCAACCCTGGTTCCTTCTCTTGTTTAGTAATCTGTGGACTGACTTTGACATTGATTGCTACGAATCACAAATTCGTATGAAGAAACGAATGACGCCATCTAGTGTATCTCAAGGAACTAAGAAAAAAAAAGAAAGGAAAAACGCCCATTGCAACATCATCGATTGTGAAATCTTCGTTCGATATTTGACGTATATATAAATCGTTTACAGGATATTATTATTCATAATTTTCTGGTTCTTCTGTAAGCAAAACTTTGTTCTGTGCGTCAGTGTATGGAATGCCGTATATTTGTGCAAGTGTCATTTATAGAACTCCACTCGCATAAGGCATGACAGTTATGGTAATCGTTGCAATGCATCTTTATTCTTAACCAGTAGCGGTTTTTTGTGTGCCAAAATATATGGGTCGTATTGTCAATCCTTCTTAAAATTCTCAGTATACGAGTATCCTATTGACATTCTGTAGGTATATTTGTTTTTGTATATCTATAATTATGAGTTACGTTGTGGCTAAACGATAAGAGGCCAAACATAGTATTATAATTATAACCACCCTGAAGATAATAAGATAGTAGGTAATGTATGGTGTGCAATAAAAGTATTAATTTAATGTATAATTTTATAACACAATATAGGCTATTATACCCAATTCAAATACACGCAGGTGCTGGAGATGTGGGACTGAATTTAGCTTTGAGACATGATTCCTCATTAAAAACAAAATCATCGATCCTCGAAAAAATTTGCATATTATATCCATTTAGATGGTGAATTATGATTACCTTCTAGGAGAATTGATAAATCGCATCTCGCAAAGGGTTAAATTGCCAACGACAAAGACAAGTCACCTAATTGTGCAACTATTATTTGTCACGGACAATTATGCAGTTATTCCAACCGCTGTTGTGGCGCCTTGCCCACGCTCTCATGACGATGCATTTAGACTTAACGAATGAGTGCTGTAGATTGTAAGGTGGTCATTTAAATTTTTGGCATCGCAAGTTATCGCCGACATTACTGTTTTGTCATCAGCCTCAGAAACATTTAGTACCAAAATCAAAACTTTGTAATCAAAAGTTGTTTTGATTCACTAGGGCCCAAATAATATAATACTTCTTGGTTTATATATAGGTACATGTCTAATAAACTCACGCCTGTGTCCGACTACAACCATAAATTATATCAACAATGCATACCTACTGTAAGGAGAATGAAGGAAGGAATTTTATTAAGAGATGAACAAGTAAGATCCGGGTGTCGTATTAAAAATTAAGTAAAATGTAAGTGTAGTAAAAATTATGTAGTAAAAAAATAGTGTGTCTGACCGCAGCATTGGTGTTTTATTACCTTTTAAGAATATTAAATGATGTTTGACTTTGCAAGTATTGATTGCACTCATGGATCTTGAGATTCTTGGTATACGAACACTCATACCTAATTTGTATTAGCTTTAAGTTGATTTGAGAAAAGATGGTCAGAGTGGAGTTTTTTTTTTTCGCTGCCTTATTCTCTACTACAGACGGCCCTAAGGCAGCGGCTTACATTATACATAACTGTATGTACATTGACATTCAACAAGCAGAATGTAAATTCTTTACGTTGAAATAAAAAAAATTGATTTTGATTAGGTAAAACTAAAGGAAGGGGACTTGCTAACTATTCAAAATAACATTATCTTGTAGCTATCTTAGCATGATCTTGATATCGCAATTCTATTGGATTATCATCATCTTGCTCTGAAGC
Source organism: Yponomeuta plumbellus (assembly GCA_947310845.1). Lineage (NCBI taxonomy): Eukaryota > Metazoa > Arthropoda > Insecta > Lepidoptera > Yponomeutidae > Yponomeuta > Yponomeuta plumbellus. Next base: position 5,890,096 of record OX371203.1, read on the forward strand.
AAGATAGGACTGTCAATATCGCTGCGTTCGTTGTGGAAACTCCAATCCAATCTAGAAAGAGGATTCGTTCACTCGCTCTAAACTCGCCGTAGCTTCTGGGCTATTTCCATGCACAGAAACTGATTCTAGATAATCGGATAAACAAACTATGCGTAGGTTCTATTAGACTCTTCCTTGTGGCTTAATGCTGTCAAATTCGTTTTTGATTGGTCTATTTCTAAGATATTTATGGTCATTTCTGTTTTATTGCGACTTTTCAATGGTTTTCTTAATTAAGACAACCATTTAAATTTTTATTGTGGACGTACACAGTGTCTAGTGTCTATTGAGCTGATAATTGCGTAGTAGTTGAGTAAAGATGATGGTTATAAAGTGAAGGCACGGCTTCACTTTATTTTCTGAACGAAATCAACCAGGAGGCAGGAGTAATTAATTTGCACGAATTATATTGTGTGTTAGGCCAAACCTGCTCTTATGAATTCAAACGTTAATTGGGCAGAACACAAGGTTTTTTGCAGTTCACGTAAGTAGCGGATATAATTATAATGAGTGTCAGTTGGTACAAATTCAACGCTTACCAAATACGTTGTAGGAGGCTGTTCTTAGTACGAGTACACGACCTAGTTGACTGGTATAATTAGACCTCTAGTTATCTAGAGATAGTATATTCCTTAGAGGTTACAACTAGCTGGTTTATTAAAAAACATAAATGGAGATACTTCTATGCTAATGAGGCTTGTGCCAGGCGCCAATAGGTGATTGATGGACAACGTTACATGAAATGTTGAAAATTATTAACTGGAACTCAATAACACCGGCCAGTTGGGTGTCCAATAAAACACGGCTCAATTTTTCACGAGAATGTCAAAGTTAAAGGCTGATCGATGTCGGAACTTCTTAAAGAAAGGTCAACGATGATGTAAATAACCAAAAAATATTTTGCGTAATACCTAACCATATCGGTAATCAAAGTTTCAATAATACTTCACGAGACAATAGTTGTATAGAGACGAGAGACCCATCAAAAGACGCACACAGACTAGGAATTTCAGGTAAATTCAATTCTTTTTTATGTACAATAAAGTGTTCTCTATATCTACGTTCCGTAATATTGCAAAAATATTCCCAATGACGAAGAAAATCAGAGAAACATGACGAATCTTAGTCTTAATAACAATGGTAGGCACAAAATTGCGACGCTCACCATTGTGCGACAGACAGACTTGATAACAATAAATTGAAACTGAATGCTTAATAAACACAATCCATTCATAAAGAAGAAAGACCACCCAAAGGCAGTCGTAAAGTATTTTGGCACTACAAAAGTATTTTGCCGCAAAGTCAGCATTATCTGCACTTACTAGACGCACACTGACTGGACTTTGCCAAAAGGTCTGGGAGTTTTCTTTGTTACCATACGAGGGCTGCTACTTATGTATGCGGAATAGAAAAATAAACAAATGTATATGGCTAAATATGCTTTTATTGTTTTTCAAAGTATTCTCCACTATGATCGATGCACTTTTGCATTCGATGAAACCAATTTGTAAAACACTTTTTCCACTCTGATTGAGGTATCTCCAAAACGTGTTGTTTGAACGCATCGAACGAAAATCGTTGACCACGTAATTTATTCTTTACATTTGGGAATAAATAGAAATCATTGGGAGCCAAATCAGGGCTGTACGGTGGATGACCCATCAATTCTATTTTTTGACCATCCAAAAATGTTGTTGTTTCCTGAGATGTATGACAGCTGGCATTGTCATGGTGAAGTATGATTCTGCGTCGCTGGTTGTTTTGGGGTATTTCTTCAAATACTTCCGGCAAACAAATGGTCGTGTACCACTCCGAATTAACCGTTCTGCGATTCTCCAGTGGTATTGTAGCCACATGGCCATTAATACCAAAAAAGCAGGCCACCATTTGCGCTTTTTGCACGAGCCACTTTCGTAGGGTTCAGCTCATTTTGAAACACCCAAACTGTTGATTGTTGTTTAGTTTCCAGGATTCGTCACCCGTGTAGATATTATAAACAGATTTTGAGCCGTTGAATTTTATAAGGTTTTCTTGCACCATTCGACGCAAGCATCTTTTTGATCCTGAGTTAAGTTGTGCGGGATCCAACGCGAACAAATTTTTTTTTACAGACAAATGTTCCTATGAATGCTCGTCATACATTTGCCCAGAATAGCCTCTATCTCGCGACACGTAACATGGCGGTCTTGCATTATTAGTTTTCGCACAGCTTCAATATTTTGTGGCACAACCACCGATTTCGGGCGACCTTCTTTAACTTCGTCCGTGAGCTTACTGCGCCCGCGATTAAACTCACTAAACCAGTGATACACAGTCGTTTCTGATGGAGCTTCACCACCAAAAGTCGAAGTTAATTGATCTACGCACTGTTGTTGCGTTAAACCACGTCGAAAATCGTAATAAATCATAGCACGAATATTTTCACGAGTGAGTTCCATTTTTTCAGCGATATGACATTTTAAACCTAACAAAAACAAAACACTAACGTATATAAGAGAAAAATATTAGCGGCCAGTATTTAAAAAAAGAACGAATTTGTCCATGGAGGTCAGACATTGCGATTAATATTATTGGAATCCCAGATTCCGCATACATAAGTACTCGTAGCAGCCTATGTAACACACTATGGAGTACTAGGTTCTAAATTTTGGAAGTTACAACCTATTCTAGCTAATCAGGTGATGTTCAGTTCTATTATTGGATTTAATATCTGTTTCACTTAAACTGACACAGCAAAAGGATGAGCAGAAGTTTCCGTAAGTTTTTCACGCTTCCCCCAGGTCTTGGATGTAAATTTACATGTTTTTGATGGCGGTGTTCTTGGTTCTCACGGCACAGGGTATTCTAATGTGGGGCCAGAAGCAATGTATGTCCCTGTATGTAAATGTTTATGTTCCTTTGTTGAGTGGATGATCAGTCAATGGCCATACTCCTACAGGACCTTCGATGACCGCATAACCACGTCCGTGCAAAGGACAGGCTACCGGGCAAGTGTTCTTTCCCGAATTACCTTACGCAGAGAATAAGTGATCGCAGCGTGAACGTTATTTTTTTATTAGCATAAAACGCCAGAGCTGACCTTCATATCGTATTAAATTTATTTAGCACCAGTCCGTCGAATGTCCAAGAGCTCGATAGGCGAGTCGCATACACAGAGCCTGTTTAGTCGTTGCACCAACTGTGTGACACTCCGGATTAATGCTCCTTTGCACACACTCGATGGCTTGTGAAAATGTGCCGCTTGAAATGAGTATGTGTGCTGCTTGAGCAATAGCAATTTAGCAATTTTGCTGGGTTTAAACTTTTGTACAAGAGAAAAACTAAATTAGCATGTGGCGTATTATCACAATTCATTGTGTACCGAAAAACCGATGAATCATCAAATTAACAAACAAAAACAATTGTTGTTCATCAATGCTCATGTAATTCCGGGAGCGTGTAACCATGACGTCCGGTCCGTCTCGCAGTTTGGCCACGAATGACCCAAAACGGCGCAGGCGCAGGCGCCTGGCGCCATGCTTCCGGTACCCCGCCGGAAGCCAGCTGCAACTGTCGCACTCGATACGCACTACTAGGCCTGTTGTTCTCACTTCTCAGTGTCACTCGTATATCGTGTTACTTGGCCGGTGTAGCAGGCAAAATTGCGCTTAGTAACTAGGGGTTTGGGTGGGTTTTTGTTCGTCTAGTAGGAGAAGTATTCTACATTGCCTTTCTACCGATGTTTGCGAGTTTTCTCGAGATATTTTCATTCAAAAATATCTGCTCCAAAGCAACGTTCGTCTCGGTTATCTTGGTTCTTTTTAAAGTTATTGCTCACGCACGCCCGAAGATTTTCATTTAAAATGTTGTAAAATCAATGTATCTAATTCAAAACAGCGCCAGTTCCGTGGAAAATCGCACTTTGTGCTGAATTTATTTCTGTGAAGAGATTGTTTCGAAAAGTTGTGCGTGACGCACATTGATAAAAAAATCAAGAGTTTTTTCAGGGAAAGGATGTGGAGTTATCTCTGGGCCATGATCTCATCATCTTTAGTCAGAATTTGCCAATTCACTTGGCAACAACGGCATTTTATACCGAGGTTGTTTCACCCCTAGAGTAGACAATTAATTACGTTCCCTTCGATGACGTCAGACACTGGCGCCGAAAAAGTTGAGGTAGGATCATACGCAAGGGGCGTCCCTTTCGTATCGTGACCCCTCATAGAAAAATATTTATTGTGGTACCAGCGCGCAGCGTAGGTACCTTTCATCGCTAAACATGAGGATTACTGTGTCAGTTATCGATGGACGAATAGGGTGCAAATTAGAGGGAGTTTTATTGCATCCTGCGTCTGCAAAAATTTGCTTTAAAATTGGTAAGTACCCAGTAGAGTAAGCAGGTAAGGTATGGAGCAAAAAATACTTTGAATTTGGCACTAAAAGGAATGTGGAAGGGTGACCCTGGAAGGTCCGCCTATGAGGTTAACGAAACCAGGAAATTGCTAATCAGTCCGACTGTCCCCATAAAAAAGACCGACAATCCTATGGCTAGAAAACAAACGATATCACCCCAATCGCATGTCAGAAGCCATTACCAGTCGAGACACCATAACCGTTACCAACTTTCTCATGTCCTTCGCCAACGCTCTTACCTTCCTGATTTCAAAGATTATTTTTGCTTATCCAAAGAACCTTTAGGAGCTTTGTCGTCACGTTTGTTAGGCCGTCTCCGCAGGGTTCTTTAGTGAAGCTTGCGTGGTGGGCTTAGAGGTCAGTTTCGCTTGGCTCAGTGAGGTAGGGTGGTTGGCAGATGCCAGGCGCCAGATTTGTGGAGACACTTGGCGTTGGCGCCACGTGGTTGAGTCGCCGGCCGGTCGCGTGGGTGGGGTAGCTGGTTACTTTTAGGTTCCGCCAGCAAATTCAACATTAAAAAAAATGCACAAGTGCGAGTCGGGCTAGACAATTTTTTAAGATAAAATCGTTTATTGCCATAAAAATTATTACATGATATTGTGTACAGACCCTTGAACTAGGCGATGCCCGTCCCGTCGGAGTGTAGATAGGTACCTAATTATAATAATTTACCATAAGAAACATGCTTTCATATTTTTTTAATGACTTCAGTTATGTACAAATACATATATACTTTTAAAAACTTTTCATGTATTTATTTGTTTATTAAGTAGTACTAATACGTTTACTGCACATAAGTAAAAAGAAATACAATGGCAATGTGGTGGACTTTGTGCTATAAGCATTTTGTACCAGTCAACCACAATTTAATTATTAATTTATTATTATGTATTTGTAGTATACAACGATTTTTTTATTTTTTTTTAACATTTACATACAGGCACATACATTGCTTCTGGCCCCACACTAGGATACCCTGTGTCATGGGAACCAGAAACAGCGACGTCACAAACATGTAAACATCCAAGACCTGGGTTTTTTTTGTCCCCAGCCGGGATTCGAACCCCGGACCTCTCGCATCGTAGTCACATGTGCTAACCGCTGCGCCACAGAGGGCGTCAATAATAAGTGGCCAAATTTTATAGCTCTAGGATAACGTGAATTTTGATTCCCCTGAAATATACGTTTTTTGCGGCACGAACGGCCGTATCTTTTTTTTTATTATGGTAAGCTCGTAGCCCCGGCTGTCCGAGTGATCTTAAACTATAACGAAGGTTAAGCAACATAGGGCGCGTTCAGTGCATGGATGGGTGACCGTTCTATGACTAATGCTAGTGGCAATTTTGCGAGCGGTTCCGTGCTTCGCAAGACACGTTAAGCAGTTGGTGCCGGCTGCCGTCGATAGGTGGCAGTCGTTAAGCCAAGCCACTAGTCTTACAAGCCTCCCAATCCGGACTTGGCCCCCATGGAGGAGTATGGCCTATACATACCTTCCTCAGAGAAGATACACGTGCCCCTCGGAGGGGATATAATAGGAGGATGATGAAGTTTGATTTCCCACAGCTTCAAGGGACCGTATACTTGAGTGTACCTATGGCTTGAATGTAAACTCAATACCTAATGGCGGCTGTACACACTCGGCGAGAGACCCCGAGGCATGCCGAGAGCGAGTGTGTACAGCGGAGCTCACGTCTCGCCTCGCTCTCTCGGAGCTCGCCTCGTCGCTCTCGGTCGGCTGTCGGTTTTTCGTACCCGAGTCAAAGGGTCTCGTTGGGTCTCGTGAGTAAAACGAGAGCGAGCCTGTACATACTCGTTCAAACACTTGCCCGATGACTGTGGTCCAGTGAATACGTGTCGCATAATGACGTCTAACGAAAGTGAATTAGAGATATCAAAGGGAATCGGTCTTATAGGATCCAAACAATGTAGGCCACAAAAATAAACAATCTCTGCACGATGCTTGGATGCGAATAAGAAGAAGAAAGATTCACTCATGGCTACCGGCTTAAATTTTCTCAAATAAGCTAAAAAAATATCTGACTGAAAAAGCTCACTACTCTGTTGTTGTATATCTGGACGAACAAACGAATTGACAATTTACTTATACTATGAATATGAATACCGTGGACATAAAATAAAGGTTACAGCATCAATACATCTTTTTCGCCATGGGTTAATAAATTTTTTTTCATGGTAAACGCGCAAAAAATATAACAACTCATGGCACAAAGACAAACAGCAACAGCGATTTCCACGTCCATCATTAACGGTGTGTTGAGTACAAATGATGTAACGAGTGTGTACAAGGTGTGCCCTTCTCTCAGTCCTTTCGGTCGAATCTCTCGGCGAGAGGCTCTCGCCGAGTGTGTACAGCCGCCATAACGCGTTCTCGAGATAAGGGGTCTCTTGTCAGAGCACACGGACGAATAACTAAGTGACCGCAACGGTTCCCGTACCCCAAAAGAAAAAAAACCGGCTAAGTGCGAGTCGGACTCGCCCACGAAGGGTTCCGTAGCATGACCTATACAACGTTAGACACTATATTACATTAATAACGAACAAAAAAAATACTTTTGTTGTACGGGAGCCCCCCTTAAACATTTATTTTTTTGTTTTTAGTATGTTGTTATAGCGGCAATAGAAATACGTCATCTGTGAAAATTTCAACTGTTTTGTGAACAGCTATCACGGTTCACAAGATACAGCCTGGTGACAGACAGGCAGACAATGGAGTATTAGTAATAGGGTCCCGTTTTTATCCTTTGGGTACGGGACCCTAAAACCGGAGGTTTCCAAATTAAGATCTGTAGGTTCGCTACAATTTTGCGACATTTATTTCAAACATTTATAAAGCGCGATAGATTTGAAGCTTAAGGGACTTCACACACGGCGGCTATAATATACATTACATCCCAGGATGTATAGCTTAGAGACCGCTCAGTACCTTTAAGATACAAAGATGTAAAGATGTATATTATAGCTGTCGTGTGTGGTCTCTTGACGATTTCTATGGAAAGATGTAATGAGATATCGTGCTATAATATACATCTTTACCTTATTATAGGCGCCGTGTGTGGAGTCCCTTATTTTATAGTGAAAACCGATCTTTTTATTTTAAATTAATTTATAGTAATATAAATATTTTTGCAGTGGAATCTATGCCCGCGCCTTATAGTGGGACGTATATAGGCTGCTTACACGTACCTATGTCTTATTATAGGGATTTATAATTGCATCGTCAGAGTTATTCAATCCGTGCGAATATAGCGAAATCGAAGCAGTGCAGAATAGTTCAGTTTCCTCTTAACTACCAAAAAGGAAAATATAAAGACAAGAAAACGCACAATTTTCTCATCTTGTATCATCATTAGCGCTCCAAAAACCCCCGAAAAGAGAAAGTGCCGCGGTGCTATCAGAAAACATCGCACGACCGAATGTAAGGATAAGTTGACGTCATCGATCCGATAAACTACCGATAGGCTATCGATTAGATACGACTGGCGCCAGACAGATTAGGGGGTGCATTCCGCGGGTTTGCGAGCCCCTGGACCGCAAAATTGACATCAGAATTTTTATAACCCAAGGCCTGAGACACAGAAGGGAGGTGGGCTAGGACGTGGAAAAGACGCATCGTCTTTAACTAAAATCTGCAGTCTTAGAATTGTTGTCGACTGCCACTGCGGCATGACGAGTCTCGCTTCTCTCGCTGGCTGCAGTCGCGGTTTTACAAAACTCACATCAAACTAATTCGGTATGTGCTCGAACGCTACCGGTTTTCTGGGCGGGACGTTTCATAAAGTGTCACTTAGTTATTGTACAGTTATTACACGCTCGTTAATTAGTTTTCAAAATAAATCTTCAGTCATTTTGACCCATACTCAATCGTGACAAACACACGATTGATCGGCTGGGTGAAAATTATTGACTATTGTAATTTTATTACTAAAATGTATACTTTATGCAACAGGACCCTGGTCAGCTCTTTACGAGAATCAATTCCAATCGTTTAAGTGTAAAATTGCTAATTGCTATCGCAAACGTCAGGATTCCGAAATTATTTGGTGCGTATAATAAGGTCTCTGCCAGAGTTTTCGCTACTTGAATTGATATTTCCGGTCGAACGTATTCAGCGTCAATCCAATCAAAGGAGTTGGAATGAAGTTTCACTCAGAGAGAGTCATCAGTGAGATCATAGTGGGATGATGCTCGTTCTTTTTCAGAACTTCATAAACACCAATCGTCTTAACCTTTTCCCACCATCTTCCAAAAGAGGCAGGTGGCTACAAGTGGGAGGGCGATTCCATCGCTTCTACAGCAGGGTTACCATTACCAGTCTTAGCCACGTTAAAACCGATGCAGCTCTAAACAGATCAAAAATTTTAATTAAATACGAGTTCATTTCGTTTTCAAACATGCAACTCTGTTTGGAGAATTGCAAATACGCCTCCCAGCCAATAATTCACAGTGCGTGAAACGATAGCGGCACGAATGGGCATGCCGCTGTGAATCATGCTGGCTTCTGTTTGTTTGCTGTGGCAGAGAGCTTCGAGTCTTGTTTGAGTTCTGGAATAAATTGTATTGAATTTTGGTGACATAAATTGTGTGCTATTCTAAGCTAACTCGACTCTACCTATAGGCAGGTCGTACGTTGTACCTACCTACGATTGTTAAAATGCAAGTTTCGTCGAGGTTGGACTCTAAGCCTCAGTTTCTGAAAGAGTGTTCAAATGTAAAAAGACATTAATCTATGATTAATTCAAAATACCGGCACGTGATTGGCTGAAATTAGCTTGACGTGAGTTTAACATGAGATTAACATTTGATTGCTCTTCTAGAAACCGAGTGTAAGTGTGTGTAACCTAGGTAAGAGGAGAGACTACCCAGCTGATAAAAACTTAAAACATTATACGGATGGGATGAGTAAAATACATAAAAATCATAGACATAAAATCGATCAAATCACAAAATCATGATACACGGGAAACGTTTTTGCAGTATTTCAAGGCAGGGACTTCAAGTCGAACTAGGACAATAGGGTAGTTTCCAGGGTCAACATAATTTAATTCTATTTAGTCCGTATTTTAGATTATAAAAAAATATTGGATACGTATGCAGCACTGAGTGACGTCACACGTAACTTCAATGGGCTATATCTTTGTTATTTTTTGTTTAATCGAAAAAAGAAAAAATACGTATGCAATATTTTTTTGTAATCTAAAAGACGGACTAATTACATTTTTTTAGGAAACTAGCCTATTATCTAGTCGACCCCCAATCTGTAAAGGGGTTTGGGTAACTTTGTATGGACGGTTGGCGTCATTATTTTTTTTGAGCGGCCATCATTTTTGTCCGTGCTTATTTGTAAAACTAATTTAACTTAACATAAATATAAAATAAGTTTAGCTTTAAGTAATATCGGAAAAAAGTTATGGCTCTTCAAAAATCAGAAAAAAAAGGTTTTATTCTGAGAAATTATGGGACGTGCAAGCAGATTGCCCTGCGCTCTTCATAGTTTTAGAAAAGTTAATATGTCTAAAATAAATAAATAAAAAACTCACGCCCGTTGTCCTCGAGGGGGTAGGCAGAGGCACCAAATCACTAGAACTGGGCCCACGTTTTGTCGAGTTTATTAGGTCGCGATGCAAACGCGATTCAGTAATAAAACAAATCCGACACGGTCACTCGCTTGCATCGATACAGTCGCGATTCTGTAGCACGTTAGTAGCACGTTGGCATCGCTTCTGTAGTGCTTTGCAAATGCGACAAACGCGTATTAGACCCTTTACACACTACGACTTTTACAGGAAATCCAAACTCTCGGCTGAGACTCTCAGGTTGCTGACAAAAAGACGAGAAACCACCCAAGCGACTTCGTCAGAGAGGTCAGACCTGAACAAGCAAATTGCGAAGATGGTACGGCACGACCTTCGGAGCTCCAACACACGCCTCATTGAAGAGGCGATAGCCGCAGACCGCAAAACCGAGGGTCCAAAGTATTCACTCAGCAGCTTAGCAGGAGCCTGACGAAGCTCAAAACGCACGACGGGAGGACCGTACTGTCGAAGCCGGAGATCTCCGCCGAGATAGAGGATTTCTATGGCCGATTGTACGCTGCATATGCCCCTCATTCCCGACGAGAGGGCCAAGATTCCAAAGCCACCCTGACGCGCCACTAGACCGACGAACTGCCTGACATCAGTCAAGACGTGTGTTAGCTCTGAGGCAGCTTAAAAATGGAAAATCCCCGGTGAGGACGGAATAACATCAGAGCTTTTGAAAGCTGGAGGAGCCCCTGTTATACAGGAATTACAAAAGCTCCTTAACGCCGTCCTTCACAGTGGGAGAACTCCAAAGGCATGGAGCAGGAGTTTGGTGGTGCTCTTTTTAAGAAGGGTGACAAGACCCTTCTTAAAAATTACAGACCAACCTCGCTCCTGAGCCATGTCTATAAGCTGTTTTCACGAGCGATCACGAAGCGTCTCGCAAGGAGACTCGACGAGTTCCAGCCACCGGAACAGGCCGGGTTTCGCGGAGGATATGGCACCATAGACCACATCCACACAGTGAGGCAGATTATACAGAAGTCTGAAGAGTATAATCAGCCCCTGTGTCTGGCCTTTGTGGACTATGAGAAGGCCTTTGACTGTGTCGAAACCTGGGCAGTTCTGGAATCCTTACAGCGATGCCAATTAGACTATCGTTATATCGAGGTGTTGAGATGTCTGTACGAAGCTGCCACCATGAGTGTCCAAGTACAGGGCCAGCAGTCTAAACTTATCCAACTGCGCAGAGGAGTAAGACAGGGGGATGTTATATCCCCGAAACTGTTCACGAGCGCATAAACTCGATTGAGGGTCGACTAGATAATTGTCCTAGTTCGATTTGAAGTCCCTGCCTTGAAATACTGCAAAAACGTTTCCCGTGTATCATGATTTTGTGATTTGATCGATTTTATGTATCGGAAGACATGTTTAAGACGCTGGACTGAAAAGGAAAGGGCATTAACATAAACGGCGACTACATCTCGCACCTGCGATTTGCAGATGACATAGTCTTAATGGCGGAGTCGCTAGAGGAGCTGAACCAGATGCTAGCCAACCTAGCTTCAGCCTCGCGACGTATCGGTCTTGGCATGAATTTGGATAAAACCAAAGTCATGATCAATGGCCACATTGATCCAATACCGGTCGCCGTACATGGTCACCTTCTCGAAATCGTTTCCGAATACACTTACCTCGGGCAGATTCTGCAGTTAAGTAAAAACAATTTCGAGAAGGAGGCCAAGAGGAGGATCCAGCTGGGCTGGGCAGCGTTTGGGAAACTACGCCGAGTCTTCTCGTCATCCATACCGCAATGCTTGAAAACGAAAGTTTTCAACCAGTGTGTCCCACCTGTAATGACCTACGCAGCCGAGACGTGGACACTCACGATACGGCTAGTCCACCAGTTCAAAGTCGCTCAGCGAGCTATGGAGAGAGCTATGCTCGGAGTTTCTCTGAAGGATAGGAAGGACCAAAGTAATCGATATAGCTCAGAGAATTAGCAAGCTGAAGTGGCAGTGGGCTGGCTATATCTCGCGAAGAACCGACAACCGCTGGGGTAAACGTGTTCTTGAGTGGAGACCGCGACTCGGCAAACGTAGTGTAGGACGCCCTCTAACCAGGTGGAATGACGATCTGCGAAAAACTGCAGGCAGATGCTGGATGCGGCAAGCTGAAGACAGGGCGCTATGGCGCTCATTAGGGGAGGGCTATGTCCAGCAGTGGACTAATATAGCCTGATGATGATGATGATGACGTGTCGATATAGTCGCGGTATCGCGTTTGCATCGCGATTGAATCGTGGTTACGTGGGCGAGGCCACACAGCTAGCGACCGCATTGCAACTGTATCGCGAACGCGCGACCGCGTCATGCAAAAAGTCGCCGTGGGCGAGGGCCCTGGTTGAGGTAACCGTAACTTATATTATAACTTAAGGTGACCCATGGTGTCGATGAATAATGCCGCATGGAATTAATCGAGAACGATTATTTCAACTAGAAATAACTTAATAATTTAGTTTTTACTTACTATAACAAAAATTATTAGGTTTTACGATTGAACTTTGAACTGTAATATCTCGGCTCCGATATTATTTAGCTATATACACCCATAATAAAAATTGTTTATTTTGCTCTTTCGTAAAACACCATTTTCATGAATGGCCGCCAAAATTTAAAACGACGCCAACTTTACCCAATCCCCTTTAGTAGCAAAATCACTCGTAACGCTTAGAGTAGAGCGTATTATCTACACGATGTCTTGCAGTATTTTTATTTACTGACATGACACTGGCGCAGAATAGATCGATCCAGTATCTACTTATCCTGTCAGACGGACTTTCATACCTTACCTTGAAATAAGTAAGGTTTTTGTTTTCTCTTGTAAAACAATAAGATGTTTAATCTAATCTTACCGCAAACTTTATGTAGCGAGCGCGACGCCCCATCACGAGATTTTCAAATAAGCCTAGAAATTGTACACGGAAACACTGACTCCTAGGATACTTTGTAGTTACAATCACGATGAGGGGTCTGGAAATTCTGGAATTATAACCACTTCAACGCGTGAGTTCTAGGTTTTAGAATAATAATATGTAAGACTCTGTGAATTAAGTACCTATGAAAAACTGAAACGACCGGGTTCGGAGTTGTTTTGTGCATTTTTTCTCCAAAATGATCTAGATTTTTCAAGGACACCTAGTTTAACTTTTAACGTTCGTTAAGTCAGAGATTCTTGAATAAACTTTGATTTGACATCTATTTATTAACCACGGAGTCTAGTTCAGGGCTTAAGGCGCGATTTCACGGCTCCAGCAGACGGGGCGCGGCGAAGGCCGACTAGCGGCGCCGGTTTTATCAGCCTAGCAACAGAATGATGGCTGCACGCTAAGTAAATAGGTACCTAGTTCCAATAATAATCGATCGACGCGTTCGAGGCCACGAATTAGGCGGGTGGCTGGGTCATGGAGTACCTATGGGACGGTTTAGTTAGAAGTTTTGGACTCGATCATGGGTGAAGTAGGTAAGTATGAAAGGAAAAGCGCGTTGCGAGTTTCTTTGAAGTGTTTCTTTCTGTGTCGCTTTTTAAGTACAGTCCCTACAGGCGGGGTACGGGCCCTATCTAAATAAACATACATACATAAGTTCACCCATGTATCCCAGAGGGTAGGCAGAGACCAGGGACTGCCACTTGTCACGATCCTGAGAGATCACTTTCGCTTTATCAACATTAATTAGGCGTTGCATGCAGGCACGCCGGTTTAGGGTACTTTTTTTAGAATGTAGATTCCTCTTCCCTAGGTACCTACCTACTAGCTGGCCGACGGCTCAGCCGTCTAGGACTATTTTAAATTATTGAAATGGAATCGCTACGTTTTTGTTTACATCAGTCGATTACTAGCTAAGCTAAGCTAGCCTATTCTCGACGAAAAGATAAAATAAATAGTATTATTGCTAAAGCATCTTTTAAGGTGGTAGAGCGGTATAGTACAGTGGACAGCACGTCAACCTTCACATTTTAGTAAAGTCGCCCGTAATGCAACGGAGTAGAGTGCATGGGTGTAGGTATAGGTGATGTGCTCTCGACTGTACTTTGGTAGGTATTTATGTAACTATTGGTAGTTACCTATGTCCTGAGTACAAATTAAATTCCAGCTTCATACACTCATAAGCACCTACAATTTTCCGTTTTATAATATTCGGCAGATAGGTAACTACCTAACACCAACAGAAATCGTAAGATAGATAGCTCGCATTATGTTTTTTAAATTGCATAGAATTCTAAGTCACATCCTGAGGCCGCACGAACAGTGAGAAAAGGTGCATGCGATGTTAGTCGCGTGTTCAAGTCATTTGCCGGGAATAACACCTATAGTTCACTAAACTGAGTTTCAAATCCAAACATTTAAATAATAAAACGATGAAAAGGTTAACCTGACCTAAAATTCGCTAGACCGCAGCAAGGCTTAAATGCAGCAGGTTTTAAGGTTAGGAGACTATCACAGATGGTTACGAAAACACCCGACGATCACATACCAGATAGGTACCTACGCCTAATTAAAATGCCAGTAAAATTAACCAAACCATATTTGACCCCAGCGCGATAACCCCGCCTCCTGATTTAATCATTTAGACGGTAGTTAATATGTTCTGCAATGTTTTAGCAGTGAATCCTTCGACTTACCATTTATCAGATCTCTGGTTTCTGATGAGATCTCCTCAGTAAGCACCGACGAAAGCTGGTACAACACCAACAGAGCACACAGAGCGATGTTCATCACAGCCATCGTTCCTACAAGTTGCAGCCCTTTTAATAGACTAACAAACACACCACGTCTTCTATCACCATGCTAGAACACTATGAAATCACAAGAAAGGCTAGCCATGTGTACAGGAACCCCCAAGCTTCATCACGAAAATAAATACTCTAACAACACACACTTCTAGTCTAAAAATATCCGTGGAAACGGCTTCTTTAGCGTTCCTCAGCACTGCACATAAGCTTATCAGTTCATAGATACTGTTTTAAGCAATATAAAATTTAAAAAAACACTTCAAATCTTTAAAAAATAGTTTGTTGAAAATAAAGCACGCGGTTGCAAAGTTATTGAACAGAGCGATACAGCCTCGCCGCGCGACGTTCTAAATTCAACTGCGGGAAAGAAAAAGACAACAAATGAAGAGCGAGCAAGTTGACCGGCCTAAGAATAGTGAGGAGCATCAAGATTTTTGCTATCGATAACCTATAATGTGGTAAATATCTCATAATCAGGTTGTCGGCCCCAATTCTTAAGCAATATTATTACGGTTAAAACGGCGTAAAACATTGCACAGAACAGTTCTAGGGTCGGCGTACTAAAGCATATAAGCCTTAAACATAAGATTTTGAGGCAGATTTTATATGACTCACTGTTCTTTTCATGATTGATTTGGTTTTTTTTTTGTTGACTTTTGTGTATTTGGTTTATTACGTACTTGTCTACATTGTGTTTCTACTTTTATGAAATTCAGTTTTTTTATCAAAAAAAAATTAAAATGTATCAATTACTTTGGTGTTTAACTAATACGTTTAATATGTTAATGGTCGTTGAAGAATTCCATATTTTAAATAAGAAGATTTTCATCAAATTAAAATAGCGGTATGAAATATTGTACCTGAAAGTACAATGTTTCATATAAAAATAATAATCGTGATTGGTTTAAATTCCGACAAGAAATAATATACTGTGTTATATTAACAGTCAAATTAACCTTATCTTTTATGTAAAGTCCATTAAATACTTAGTTTTTAAACGGGTTACGTTAAATCATGTAAATAGGGGTTTTTGCAGATATAATAGATAATTGTATCGACATCACGAAGAAACAAACTTCTCTAGATGCTTGAGATTTTTTTTTGACGAAAGCTACCACCGCTATGCACCATCAAACCTCAACGAATTCTCGACTCTATCGCCGCTTATCTTTGGTTAATTACTAGAGGCTTCCCTAATAGCCTTTAAGGTTGAAAATAGTTTTTGACAGTGGCGCTCCATTAGCAGCGACTTTTTTGCGGCGCTTGCATTCTTCCTTTTGACTTTGTCGTTTTTTTTCGTGCCGTAACTTTCTACAAAATGGACGGAATGACAGATTCACAAAGAATTTGGTATCCTTGACAAAGAATGGCAATTAAATGACCATTTGGATTTAAAAGTTTTGTAGTTTGTTTTAGTGGGACAGTTCGCGAGCAGTACGTACCTGGTCTACCTACCTACTTAAGGCACGAAGAGTCGTGAGATGGATCTTATAAAATGCATCAATCTTAGAAGATCGAAGCGGAAGAAGAAGATGAATATGGGCCGAGTGAGAGACACAGAAATCTAAAAAAATAAAACTAAAAAATTATATAAATTAACTAAATTAAATTATTAATTAAGTAAATGATGTACAAAAAGTAGCTTAGCACAGAAAAGTGTAATATATAATTATTATGTACATACATACATAAGCTCACGCCTGTATCCCAGAGGGGTAGGCAGAGACCAGGGACTGCCACCTGCCACGATCCTGACAAATCACTTTCGCTTCATCGACATTCATTAGTCGTTGCATGCACGTACGCCGGTTTCGGGTACTTTTTATCTTGCCGTTTGCTAATACAGGCCCTATTTGATCGAAGTATGTCCGGCTGGAGCGTCACTTACCGGCCCTTCCTCTCACACTCGCTTGATGAACTAACAAGTTTCTACTTGCTTATTATTATATTTTATTCTGTTTCCTTAAATTTTTATCGATGTTTTGTTTATCGATGAAATAAAATACAGGTGGAGTTGTACAGTGTATGATCATATTATACATACATACATAACGCTCACACCTGTATCCCCGAGGGGTAGGCAGAGACCAGGGACTGCCGCCTGCCACGATCCTGATAAATCACTTTCGCATTTTCGGGCATTTTTTATATTGCCCTTTCCTAGTACCTACATCTCCTATTTGGTTGTTGTAGTATGTCCGCCTGGGGAGTCCCTTACAGGCCCTTCCTCTCACATTCGCTCTATATATTTGCTTCGTCAGTCTTTCTTCCTTCATCCTCTCCACATGTCCAAACCAACGGAACATTTCCGTCTCAATTTCTCGATGGCATGTCATTGCCAGCACAAAAACGTTGTTTTGTTAACAAAACATTAATAAAAATGTTTGATCATGGTTGATCAGCTGATTAGTGTCTGGTATTCGCAATGTCTTGGATGAGAAGCTAGATGTATTACGTCTTGGGTGATAAGAGCTAGCTAGATGTATGACGCCGTATAGTACAATGTAACTCGTCATGACCGCAGATCAACATTTCTTAGCAACGTTATGAAACATCACCGTTGCCGAATCACTTTAGACAGGCGCTAACCTTTTCACTTAATGTGAAAAATGTGTATGATAAATTCACACATTTTCTATAATAATAAGAACATGAACAAAATTTCTACAATTGTAATTATTATTATTTTATTAATGTTGTATTGTTGTTTGGCTCAGGTAGTATTTGGAACATCAATTATTCAAGGTCAGTGTTTTCGCTAAGCCTTCATGAAACCTAGTGTCCGAATAGTTTTTTTGAACTATTTCGTGAGCACTAGACATTATCGGTGACGAGCAACCGATGACGCGTGCTTCGTATCTGCTCACCATGATTAAGCTCTGTGCCCTTATTATGAGGCAACTTTCTACTCTATCGGGAGCATTTGGATGGCCCAATTCAAGAAATCACTATTATAAAATAGTGACAATAGTAAAATAGTGACAATATCACAATAGATTTGCAAAACGACGTAAGTCCAAAAATCATGATTTGGGCTTACGTCGTTTTGCAAATCTATGAAATTGGACTTAGTGATTTCTTGAATTGGGCCATCAATTTAGACAACTCGAAAGAGTCAAAATAAGAATTTATATGACAGTTCGGTTCGGAGTAGGAGTATGAGATACCTCTGGGAAAAAAAGTCCCAGAATGTAATAGTGTGACATAAGGGTGGTGTGACATACCGGGAACAAAAGGGCTACATCAGATAACGTAATTGGAGGGTCCAATTCGAGAAATCGCTAAGTCAAATTTCATACAATTGCAAAACGACGTAGGTCCAAAAATCATGAGTTTGACTTACGTCGTTTTGCAAAAGCTAATTGGACTTAGCGATTTCTCGAATTGGACCATCCAATTGCACCCCAGAACCTAAGATCTGTTAATGGATTGTAGTACAATGACAGCTGCTTCAAATCAAACAATATAGGTCATTAGTATGAAAAAACACGTCACGGGACCCAACCGTGTATCTGTCATCGTACTATAATGCAGTTAACTGAATCGGGGCCTGGTCGGACTTTTCTGATAAACGTCAAGTAAATAAGTGAATTATCCAGGATAAAGTTTTAGGATTAAAGTCTTACTTAATCAGAAATGTCCGTGGCGCAACGGGGGGCATGCGCATTGATTAATTAAGCCCCTATTCAATGTGTTCGTAATCTGTACTTGCAATGTATGTGTACAATAAAGAATATTCTATTTATCTTCTATTTAAAAAGAATCATGTGCCCTTTAACTATTACTGCTTGTGCCTCAGATGAAATGTTATGACATAACATTAATCGTTTTGTCATAAATGTTATGACAAAACGCATACATTGTGTGCGTTTGGTAGCCTGAGGTAGTTATGTACCTATTTTTCATACCCCTATGTGTAAGGATATAACCAATTTAACAAAACAAGGTTTGCCGGGACAGCTAGTTATTATAATTAGACTAGCTGAACCGGCAAACGTTGTTTTGCCTTATAGGGGTATGAAAAATAGATAACAACCTATCTCAAACCTACCGAATATACATGTAAAGTTTCATGAAAATCGGTCAAGCCGTTTCGGAGGAGTATTCGCACTAACATTGAGACACGATAATTTAATATATTAGATTAATGATACCTTAGGCACGTAACTTGAAGTGGGCAAGTAGTTATCTGTTAGGACTAATTGAAAATTAAACAAATATTTCTAATCAATCATTGTTTATTTACTAACAAAATGATTAGTCTATAGCGTAACTTATTTTTTTTTAATATAATTACCTACAAAAAGAAAGAAATAAACCAACAAAAAGGTATATGTACAGAACATAGCCCGTGCCTCCTTATTGTTTTTGGCCTTTTTGAACTGAATTTCAATTCACCTTAGTCCCATAATGCCTGAAATCTCAAATGACTTCATTTCAATTTGTCCAAATTTCAATTCGCCGTAATCCCAAAATGCCTGAAATCCGAAATGGCTTTATACTACCATGTCTGAATTGCAAATTGTCTCGTGGATGTGGTACAGTTATTGAGAAAATACTGGACAATCAGATACCCCTCGGTGGACTCGCACTTGGCAGATTTTAATTATTTGTTGTTATTATTTTAGGCATTATGGGACTAAGACGAATTAAATAAGATGTTGATATTTGTACGCTTTTACGGCAAAATTAATTTATTTTATTATTTATAAGAACTTTTATGTACGTACACGCATGTTTCACAAATAAATGAATTTGATTTGATTTGATTTGAAATTCAGTTACAATGAAATCATGGCATTTTGACATTTAGTCCTAACGGACCGGAGGCTTTTTTTGTCACAGACGTACTACAGCCTTGTTGACTTTTTCTGTTACGCGTGCTATTTCCCTATTTTTGCTTCAGTCTCTGAATCGAGGCGGTATAAAAATTAAACTAAATACGTGCTAAAACTCTAACCATAGTAACCATCTCTGAGGGGTCTATTCTGATGGGAATCCGGTCTAATCTTTTTCCGTTTCTTCGTAGTTGGTTTCGTAGTTGTGGTTGTGGTTGGTGGTGGCGTAGTGGTAGTTGTAGTCGTAGTAGTTGTTGTAGTAGTCGTGGTTGTAGTTGTTGTTGTAGTCGTTGGTTTTTCTGTTGTTGTTGTGGTTGTTGGTTTTTCTGTAGTAGTTGTAGTTGTTGGTTTTTCTGTAGTAGTTGTGGTTGTAGTTGTGGGTTTTTCAGTTGTTGTTGTTGTGGTAGTTGGTTTTTCTGTAGTGGTTGTGGTTGTTGTTGTTGTTGTTGGTTTTTCTGTAGTAGTAGTAGTAGTTGTAGTAGGTTTTTCTGTGGTAGTTGTGGTTGGTTTTTCTGTAGTGGTTGTTGTAGTCGGTTCTTCTGTGGTAGTTGTTGTTGTAGTAGTTGGTTTTTCTGTAGTGGTGGTTGTTGTTGGTTTTTCTGTGGTTGTGGTTGTAGTAGTTGGCGGTTCTGTTGTTGTCGTGGTCGTGGTTGGTTTTCTTGTAGTTGTGGTTGTAGTGGTTAGTTTTTCTGTGGTGGTTGTTGTAGTAGTTGGTTTTTCTGTAGTAGTCGTAGTTGTAGTTAGTTTTTCCGTAGTTGTAGTCGTAGTTGGTTGCTTGGTTGTAGTTGTCAGTCTTGTTGTTACCTTCTTTTGCTTTGTCGTCGATATTGAGAGCTTGCGCGTTAATCTAACTGTAGATGGGGGCTTTCTTGTGGTGGTACCTTGGAGTATAACCTTTACTATGCTTCCTGGCACCCAATGGCCTGGCATGTTGGCCTCTATAGGGTTGGCAACGAAGATCAAAGGATCGTTCTTCGGGTCTGGCCACTTTGCACAAGCTGTCTTGGATATTAGTATGTCTAGCAGTGTCAGCTGGATGATGGCTGATAGGTGCACTGCAAAAAGTTGCATAAAATTGTTATACAATAATTTTTAAACACTAACCTTAGCTAGTAGTGGTTAACTCAAGTACCGTGTATTTTTTAAGTAGTCTATCGGTCCTTTATTAAACACAGATAGTTTTCGAAACTACGTCGGTCGAAAATTAGGTTCGTCCGCTCTGCTCAGCACATCGCAATGTAATATTACTGGTGTCTACATATTCATTATACAGTAAAGTACTCTCCCTCCATGTGGCAGAGCCGTGGGACGCCCTGTAGGTAAACCTTTTTGTATAACCTCCTCAGCAACTTACATCTTTCTTCTAATATACAGGGTGTCCCAAAACTCGACGTCAAGCCGGAATCGCGTGAAAAGGCAAGTCATACTAGTTTTCTGAAAAATATGAAAAAAAAATCTGTACAGACAAATTTTTTTTATTATTTATTCGATAAATTTCACAAAAGTAATTAAAAAAACGGGCATTTTTTTAGTTTAATTTTTTTTTAAAGTTTCCTTTTCTTCCAAGCTGGAGCAGCTGGTTATGAAATTTTGTTTTATTTATTCAGAGTTACAAAAGAAAAAAATATATATTGGAAAAGTAAAGATTTGTGGTGGCAGGATATTTAATTTTTTTTTAAATGCCTATAATTTCGTATAGGTACATCTACATCCAATATTTTGTTCTGGGTATTATTTAAACGGTTTGCATATTATTAGTATTTTTGTGAGCAGAAAAATATAATCTCTGAGCAGAAATAGCTAATTGATCAGCAACTCATGGCCCGCAAACATTTCAAAATCAATCAGCAATTTATGTCACTCTGGATGGCTGTAATTATTTTTGTACAGAATATTAATTATATAAGCCGCAATGAGCTGCTCCTGTTTAATAAAATTTTGGTGAGCACTCAGAGTGTAAGCAAAAAATTCATTTTGTGCTGCATATATAAAGGTAGCAAAAATACTTTACTTGTCATGCTCAAAATGGATGCATTTCATACAAAGATTATTTAATTTATTTACTCCCTGAGAGTCAGGACTTTGAATTTTATTTATATAGATAATTCAGAAAAAAAAACAATTAAGGAGGTACCTAAGTACTTAAGCTATAATTATCTTTATCCTTAAAATAAAGACAGCGAAAATTATCTGCACTTGCTCCGCCTACTTTTATTTTATTGTTATTTTTTATTTTATTTATTTATTTGATCCATCAAGAGAAGTTACATTAAATCCTATATTATTATACTAGGTATACTTTTATTAATTTCATCCTTGCTTAATGTGCCTCCAATTACAGATAGATACCGCATGCACAAATAACGAACATTGCCGATTTTTCAACAAAATCGCAATCTAATTAGTTATTTTGCTCACCATGTTCTAAATATGTTTTATCTGCTGATCAAGTAGTCATTTTGCGGACTGAATGTTTATTATGCTGACTCTTATTATTGTAAGATGCCTATTTATGATTTATTTTTTTACCATTATCAAAATTAGTTGCCGAACAAGGATTGCTGCCTGATTTTTTTTATTGCAAACAAAATCTTTGTATGCTGACCAAATTATTTAAATGCTGTTTTTTGTGGCTGACCAAATTTTATAACTGCTAACCATTTTAATTACTTCTCATTTTTTTTGTCGTTTTGTGATAACCACTATGACTTGCTTTTTCACCCGATTCCGGCTTGACGTCGTCGTTGAGTGTATCCGGACTTGACCCCCGTGGTGGAGGCCTATACCTTCCACAGGGAAGAGACCCGTGCCCCTCGGTGATGATGATGATGATTGAATGTATTACGTTCATCGACATTCATTAGTCGTTGCATGCACGCACGTCGGTTTCGGCAACTTTTTATCTTGCCTTTTGCTAATACATCCCCTATTTGGTCGTTGTCGATGAAGCGAAAGTGATTTGTCAGGATCGTGGCAGGTCTGCCTACCCCTCTGGGATACAGGCGTGTGCTTATGTATGTATGTATCTTTTTTTGAGTATGTTTTGATGCTTAGAAAAACTTAATTCCGAAGCGTTCCATACAGAATTCCACTGGGCATCGAATCAAGTTGACAACTTATAAACAACTAAACAAGAGAGGCAAAAACTTACTTTCGGGAGGTAAGGCGTAAAACATTTATGTATTTCACCAACAATAGTCTAATGAAAGGAAAACCAAAAGATTGGCTTACGTTGATAAATTAATGGCAAAATGCCTTTCTAATTTAGTTTTCAAATTGAGCGGAACGGTTGTGCATTGAAACACAAATAAGTTTCTTAGTAAGAGACTAGTGGCTGGTCTCATTGTTAGAAAACATTCAAGCCCCTAAGCAGAGTGCGTATACTGAGTTTTGTCGTTCACTGTCGTGCTTATACTGAGTTTTTTCATTCACTCTCGATAGTGAGAGCGTTTGCGATTTGCATAGGAGTAACAAAGAGACAAATAGATGGCGCGCTTTGTCACTCCTATGCAAAACGCAAACGCTCTCACTATCGAGAGTGAATGAAAAAACTCAGTATAAGCACTCAGAGTGCGTATACTGAGTTTTTTCATTCACTCTCGATAGTGAGAGCGTTTGCGTTTTGCATAGGAGTGACAAAGAGACAACTAGATGGCGCGCTTTGTCACTCCTATGCAAATCGCAAACGCTCTCGCTATCGAAAGTGAATGACAAAACTCAGTATACGCACTCAGAACTGACTTTCGAGAAAGCTGGTAGTGCTTCCCCGCGCGCCGTCCCGATATCGTCCCGCTGAGATTCGGACGCGATGTTATACATTGTTGTATAGAGTTTGACGACTACCGTGCAAGAGGTCCCTGGTTCGAATCCCGTCTGGGGACAGAAAAAAAAAGTAACCCAGGTCTTGGATGTTTAAATGTTTGTGAAGTCCCTGTTTCTGGTTCCCACGACACAGGGTATTCTAGTGTGGGGCCAGATGCAATGTATGTGCCTGTATGTAAATGTTAAAAATGTTTAAATGCTAAAAGTTATAAATTGTTGTGTCATTTAGTAGTTAGTTGTAAAACATTTTGTTACAAGTTCATACTCGGTAGTGGGCAGTGGTATGCTGATAATGACAAATGATACCCCACGTTACGGATGAAAATCAGGATGAAAACCGAAATAAAAATCACCGTTAGGGTTTCCACCAAACATCTTTATACAGTGCAAACGAAGGAGTTAAGAGTTAAGTATAAATACATTAAATACATTACCATTAATAACAACGAGCTATAAATAATTAGGTAACTTGGTATAACATCAGTCTTTGGGACGTCGTCGTTCACTAGGGTTGCTCAACCTGGCAGTGGGAGGTAGGTGAAAGACTAATGATGGTCGGATTGGATCCTATTGGTCGAATAGCTCACAATATGACTCAATGGTAGCATTTAGCTTAATACAACGATGAGTAATCGCTAAGTCATCGACTACCCGTCCGATTACAATATTTGATGGATTCTGCTGAACGCGCTTTTGCGCTTCCATGTCAAAATTTCCATGTTGGATCGTTTACGATAAAAACAAACTATTATGAAAGTAGAAGTAAAGTTCAAGTAACCACGAAAACTGACAGCATCAAACACACAGCAACTTTTTTCTGTGAACGAATCGCTGCTTCTCATCGGAATTCAAATCCGATGGAAAAAATGGCGTCCGATTGCTATAAATCGCTGTCAGTCATCGGATTTTAGTGAAGCCAGCAGAAACTTTGCAATCGATTACTCATCGATGACATGTGTTCTGCTAAATGCGGCCAATGACAGTCCTATCTTTCAGTCACAGTCATCCACGACCAACAACACATTCGTGGCAAAATCTTAATTAGGAGGGAACTAACAATCAAAGTTTACGTTGTTCTATCTCCAGTAGACAATATTACATCCAATATCTGGTTGGCATGCCAACCCTAGCATTCATTTGCACTTATGCTAAGTTCACTTATTTCTATAATCGTTTCTATGGCGTTTCTACGCCATCTCTGGATAGGGATTAAATATCAAATAGTGGAAATGGGAGGTAGAAAGACTCATCACGGATAAGCCATATTCTTCTGGAAGGAATATACATACATTCCACGTTTACACGTTTACTTACTTGTAAACGTTGTTGACTGTTTAGGCATAATTTAACCATAACGATTATTTTCACTCGCAACGCTAAATTCACTCTTGGTAGTGTAGGGGTCCTTTATAAAGTGGCCAATATCTAGCAGAGATTGGCTTGACAACCCTAGAGTTCACTTACTAAGTTCACTGGAAAAGTCATCTTTGTCTGGGGGGAACACGCAATCTAAGTCCACATATAGTTGCTGTTGGGCCTGCAATTTGTCCACTAGTTGGGCAAACGTTGGGCGGTCGTCTGGGAGCTCTGCCCAGCAGGTCACCATGAGTTGGTAGAGCCTTGGCGAGGCGCGGGCTGGCTTTGGGAGGCGACTGCCACCGGCTAGGAAGGCCGGGACTTGGTGGTTGCTCAGCTCTGCATAGGGGAAACCGCCTGAAAGTTTAGAAAATGGGAAATGTTGAGTATTGAGCTGGATGTTCGATATTTCGTCAAGTGCATCAAAATCCCGTCTCCGGTCCAGGGTTGAAATCCCGGCTGGGGACAAAAATAATCCCGGGTCTTATAAGTATGTTTACGTGTTTGCTATGCCGGTTTTTCTGGTTGCCACGACACAGCTAGGATATTCTAGTGTAGGGCGAGAAGCAAATGTATGTGCCTGTGCGCCTTCGAATTCGGGCGCTAAACTTTCGTATGGAATCTGTGATGTGGTAAGACGTGATGCGTTTAAAGAATGGTTCGTTCTGTGGCATCTGTCCCATCATCACGAATAAGCCATTCTTGTCACAATGGGGGGATGATGGGGGGCTTAGGGTCCTCGATCTCCACGGCCAAGGGAGGTCTCCCTCCTCGGCCTTGAGCGTGCGCTGGTGCAGTGAACTGTCCGTAGTCTAGCAAATGTTGCGTCACTCATGAATGTCCTGGTGTTGAGTATTTGAGGTTCAATAAAACCGGCATTTATCAGGCGGGGCAAACTTTCTTCAGCGTATACCCCCCGAGCTGCAGCTGTATTTTCCCCACTGAGAAACTAACTACGAACCATTTCGTAATACTCGCGGTTTGTAAACATCATGTTGCGCGCGTAATTTTCGACTGCAGGAAGTGCGGAAACGGCGCACGTGCACTCACCTAGGTCAATGCGTGCGGACCAACCTGCTTCGTCTTCTATAGACGAGTCTTTGCTCTTGCACACATGCACAGTATTGTAAATGTGTTAGTTGCTAATTAATACCAGTAAAAAAAAAGCTTCTCAAATGTTGAAGCAGCTGGTCACACTGAGTCGGACGAGAACTTTATTCTGTGAAGGAGTGCCCGCCATTGCAAAAGCGAAGTGCAAAACTGTGAATTGAAGTTTTCGTTGGTTTTTGTTTTGTTCTTTACCACGGAATTTCTGATCAAAATAGTATAGAGTGGTATTTTATTGGACTATTTAGATTTCCGTCTAATTAAGAAAAAGTTTTTGGACTTCGTTACGACAGGACGTTTTATTTTTGTGTGTAAGTTAGAAGTTAAGTGTAAAATAGGTATAGTTTACAGAGTGGCGGACATTTTTACGACAGAACGTTTATTTTTAGTTAGTGAGCTCGTGTTTAAAGTTAGTTGTTTGAGCTTTTAGTTTAGAATAATGTCTGCGAACAACCACAGAAAATGTGCCAAGTGCGGTAGAACTCGTGCTGAAGACCATGACGGTGACCTATCATAGGTTTCCTGTTCCAGCAAAGACTGATGCGACCAAGTACGTGAATAAAATAATTTATTACTAAGAGTCTAAGAGTTCATGTACTGTACACTGGCTCATGTATTCCAATTTTTTCAGAGCTCGAGCTTGGGCCACCTACTGTTGGCCAAGCAAAGACTGGACTTCTGTAGAAGCTTTACAAGCACTCCATCCTGCAAATAAAGTTTTATGCGGAAGACACTTTGCTTCAACTCAATTTTACGACAACAACAGACAAAAATTGAGCAAATTTGCTGTTCCTCAGTCAAGTGAAACAGAGGAAGTGCTGAGTGAAGATATTATGAACCAGGTATATCAAAAGAATTAATTGTTTATTGTATACATAAGGTATAGTTGAGAGAATTTGTGAATAGATAATTTGAAGTGGATAATAATTTAAACCATAATTTACAGAATATAAAACGGGCAGATGCAGCAGAACAGCAACGCTCACAAGTCCCATTTATACAATTTGGCAATATGCAGACTGATGTTTTTGTTGAACCATCTACAAAAGGAGTAAGACAAGACAGGCAGCAAGGAACTGAAAATGAGCAGGTATTTATATTTAATCAACTAAGAAGATGTTTAATAGATCTTATTGACTGTGGTTTAGTGTAAAACACTGGGGTCTGGCGGACAGTTTTCCTGCGAAATAGGTTTTTAATTGAACGTAAATTTGTTATGTCTCTTATTTACAGAATATAAAACCAGACAATGAAGAAAGGCAGCCAAACCAGCCAGCACAGTTTCACAACCGAGAAAAGACGACACACTCTGCTACATCTGCTAAAAGCCGTGGAATCCTTGGTTCACTCAACATCGAAAGAAAGGAAAATAAAGATCTTGAAAAATAAATGAGTTTGTAAATACTGATTGGTGGTTTCAATTAAGTCATAACTATAAAATATAAATAATATCAGCATGCAGGGGGTTCATAATTGTATGGGGTTTATCATTAAACTCCATACATTTATGAACTCTCTTCATGCTGTATTTTAAATAATAATTATGTTCTCCATTTCGAATTTTCCCGCCTCTTAGTTTTCTTGCTATTCCGCAATGGCGCTAGTGCGTGTTTGTGTGTAGCTACCGTTCTTCTCCCGTAAGGAGTAGTATATTCTTTGGTGCGGACTGACCGCCTGACCGGCCAAATCGTGCGCCGGCCAGCCCGCCGCCCGCTCACTCACCCCACCCCACCGCCCTCTGCCTCGCACCGCGATGACACCTTGTAATGGGTGCCCATTGGTTACAAATTGAATGAAGGATAAATTAATGAAAATGAAAAAAAATATATGGTAATTTTATTCGATAAATGTAATCTATTATCGATACCAATGCTATGATAAAGTTTATTGTGCCGGTAAAATTTCAGTCGGTATATGTAATACTATGTTACTTGTCTGTTTATTTTGTTTCTGTGGCAGCTGACTCAGCATAAGAAAACTTCTGACAGTAAGACCAGCCACTAGTCTTACAAGCCTCCACCAATCCGGACTTGGCCCCCATGGTGGAGTACGGCCTATACCTTCCCCAGGGGAGTGACCCGTGCCCCTCGGTGGGGACATAATGAGTTGTGATGACGATGATGATTGATTGATTTTCAGTCAGCGCTTGCACATTTGGCTTATTTGCAGGGTGTAAGCAGTAAAGAGTCTTACCTAGGGTGGCGATCTCCCAGAGCAGCACAGCGAAGGCCCAGACATCGCTCTTGGCGCAGTACTGCGAGTGCAGGATGGCCTCGGGGGCGAGCCAACGCAGCGGGACGGGCCGGGCCCGTGTGTGGACGTATACTCCAGACCGCGAGAGGCCAAAGTCGGCCACCTTGAGGGTGCCCGTCGCGTCCACCAGGATGTTCCGCGCTGCCAGATCCCTGGAAGAGCCATAGGGGGAATTTGAGCATGTCAAGGGCAGTTTTCTGGTAGTATTCAGGGCCTGGTTTCGGTGGGAGTTGCTGGATGCGGACGGAATGAGACCGGGAACTAATTACAGTCTACTAGCTATTAGAATATACTTCGGCTACTATCGGATGAACCGATTATATTGCAATAAGGTAAGGACTATTTTGTAATGTTATTTATAACTTTACATAACTTTTCAAAATAGTGAAGAAAAGTTTTATACAGAGCAGGAAGTAGTATTACACTCGTGTGCTTTCGGCGAAAACCGAAGCCTATTCTTGTACCCGAAATATATTCTAAAAGCTAACAGACTGTACCACTGAATATTGAAAAAACCGGCCAAGTACCCGTCAGCCGACGCGGAGTATCGGGTTCTGTAGAAAGAAGGGATCTGATTTACGGAAATTACAACTTCGTTTAAGAAATATTTAATGGATTTTATACTCAGTTTTCATTTTATAAGTACAAAGGCGAGCAGATTATAACTCGTTATCGTTAAATAGTAAGCTTTAGAATTAAATAAATAAAAAAAAAACTTGTTAACCCTACTTAGCCGTTATAGTTTGCCTTTTAAGAACATTATCATGTGCTACGAATTTCTTTATACATCAACAGTCAACCGTTTAGCCGAGATACGCCCCACTCGGACAAAACATAAACTTTAAATATAAAGTTTAATATTTAGCAAACGGAACCCTAAATAGAAAAATGATCTTCCTACATCCTAAATATTTTGAAACGACCAATCCAACGATAAATAAAATCACGCATAACAAACATCTATAGGCATCAATGGTAAGAAAAAAACGACCGCGTGGACTACTCAGCCGGAGGGCGTCTGACCTTTTTATCTACACAATAATAGTAATAATAATAATGATGATGATGAGGACTACGAGTCTACTACGACGATGACAAATCAAATTGGCAACAAATTGCCAATTACGCCTCGCTCTCTGGGCCTACTTTCAATTGATTACTCTTTGTAAAATAATTACGTCATTTATATTATGTATAATATAATTTTATTTCTCCTTAGAAGGAAAGAACCGTAGAGCGTCCCCGGAGTACATTTTTTAAGGTCTCTCCTAACAGCAGCGCTGGCGTGTCTCTCCTAACAGCAGCGGTGGCGTTCCGTGTTCACTAGAGAGAAATGTATACGATAGTAGTTCCATATACATTAATATACCATAATTCAGACGTTTGAAGAACTATCGCTCTTTGAAAATGTACGTAGTACTTTTCTGTCTGTTGTCTGACAAGTCTGTTGCCTAGCGTAGGTGTCTAAGATATTATAATGAATGAATGTCAAGTCTTTCGCCTGATTTAATGATTTAATGTGCTATTTAATTTAATTGGAAATAAATAAGATCATTATCAAATATATTTTTTAACCATCAAATCATTATCATTATCAAATATTTGTAAGTATGTCTCACGTGGTACCTATGTCTATTAAGTGCCGGCCACCGCCACCACTAGTCCGTATGTTCCTTTATTTCCATCCGGGTCGGTCGCCTAGCAACCATCACCGGGATCCACGAGCCTATAGTTCATTCCAGATAAACTTGCACAAAAGTCCATTGACCTTTCGGTGTCTTGGCCAGGGGGAAATAACCTTAGGCAATCACACTAATATTATAAAGGCGAATGTTTGTGAGTGTGTGAGTGTGTATGTTTGTTACTTCTTCAAGTCTAAACGGCTGGAGTGATCTTAATAAAATGTGGTATGTAGTTAGCAGACACTCTGGATTAACACATAGGCCACGTTTTACTGCGAAAAAATATCTTATTCTCATAGGTAAATCTCTAAAAATGTGAATAGTTGTTATTTTACAATTTACTTTCCGATTTATCGAGGCACAGCTAGTATAAAATATAGTCTCAATATAAAAATACCCATCGAGATCTATGCTTTGGAAAATTTTACATAGTTGACTATGTTTTAAAGAATAAAGCCCCTTATTGGATAAAAGTAATAATGAGTTACACGGGTGTAACAAAATCTCCGACGTCTCCGAAAACCACATCCTCCTCATCATTTCTGAGATATTGAGGTGAAGTTAGATATTATTTTTGGAGATTTTTGCGTTTTTTGCTAATTCTTATTCGTGCCTTATGGCTACATCAGTGGTCTTGTTATACGCTGTAGATGTGGACATACCACAGAACAAGGCCGCGTGCGTGACGTGAGCGCTTCCCAACTTTCCGGTATTGTATTATATAGTCCAGTCATTATATCCAAAACACCGACCCTACCCGTGAATAATCAGTCCTTGGATTTTTTTTTCGTAGGTCCCACGGGGGACTCGCTGGGAGTATAAATTCAAAAAGTACACTGAATCAGGCTCCTGTGTATATTCGAAAAACGGTTTTTCTTAAATATCTAGGCCATTTTTTATTTTACAGCAGAACGGTAAGGACAAAAGTTGTAGGAAATTTGATTTTCTACAAGTTTAGTCCTTACAATTTTTCTTCTAGGATCGATATTTTGAAAATTAAACCTGAATAACATATCAATTTTGGGGGAAAAAAAGGTGGGAACCAAAATTGTTCAGAATTTGATTCTCTACAACTTTGTTTCTCTTCATTCATGCCGTAAAACGTGGAATATAGGAAATAATGATAATATTTTGAATTTGTCGGGTTTTTCAAGTTTAATTTCCAAAATATCGATCCTAGAAGAAAAATTGTAACAGCCAAAATTGTAGACAATCAAATTTCCTACAATTTTTGTTCTCACAGTTTTACTGTAAAATCAAATATGGCCGAGTTGTTTAAGAAACACCGTTTTTTTTTTGAAAAAAAAAACATTTTTCGAATATACGCAGTAGCCTGATTAAGTCTACTTTTTGAATTTACACTCCCAGTGACCCCCCCGAGGGACCTACGAAAAAAATCCAAGAACTGCTTATTCACGGGTCAAAATCTATAATGACTGAACTAATATAGTACTTTGTGTTACCGACTCGAAAGCACAGAATCGCTCGAATGAATGACGCGAGAAAACATTTTTTCTCGCGTCATTCATTCGAGCGCGAGTCTGTGACGCGAGCGAGCGATTGAACGACAAAACGGGGGCCGACAGTTGTGCACCGCTGCATACTTCGTCTGTCTGCAATCAGTAATGAAATGGAGTAAATATTTTTTTTTTCATTTTTGATGAAGTAATTTTAACAAGTCTAAAATATTTAAAAGATTTTTTTCGTCGAAAATATATTTTTTTAAGTTACTCTCTTTTGGTTTTTACAACAGACTGGGTTCAATGGACTTTTGTGCAAGTTTATCTGGCACGAACTATATGTACTTATTTATAGGCCAATAGGTAAAGTCAAAGAAGAAAGTCTTAGCTCCGCAACCGCCGTGGGACTACGGCGCAGCCTGTGTCGAACTTCGCTATATAAGCAAAGAGAAGAGAAATTTATCGTTTGAAAGTGGTATCTCGTGAGAGACATTCTGAGGCTCTTTTACACACGGTGAATGTTTTGCGGAAGGGACATTTCGCGGAAGGTGGACAGGACATTTTGCGAAGTGGACATTTCGCGGACGGTGGACGTCTCATGGACGGTTTCACACTATAATATATGCATATAAGACGATAATAAGGCCGCCAATTGTCCATGAGCCTACGTAAATATTTTGTTTCTTTTTGTTTTTCTAGTGTGCAATAAAGAATATTATATTCTATTCTATTCTATAACCGACCCGAGACCGACATCTAGTTTCATACATTTACTGCAGCTTTGGCTGGCCAATAGGGGAAAGAATAGAGAATAAAGGAAGAAAAAGAAAGAAGACAATACCGACGGCTTACTTACTTACTGCGATGGCTCAGCGACCCGAAGTGGATCTTGGCCTCCGACACAAGAAGTCGCCACGACGGCTGATAAGTAAAAAGTACCTGGATGACCGAGCTTTGCTCGGTATGTAGGTTTTCACACAAAAAAAAGGAACTTGAAAAAAAAAGAAAAATTATTATCAAGTCTCGAACCAGGGTTTTCCGTTTACGGTATCGTCCCAATTCTCACTTGAGCTATGGCAACCTTACAGATGGTTGCGAAAATTTCCTTCTTGTAGTGTAGCAGTTATTTCTTTGCCTTAAAACACGGTTAAAACGACGTTTTATAAAAATTAAACCTAGTTGGATCAATTAATCGCCCCCAAAACCCCCTGTATACAAAATTTCATGAAAATCGTTGAAGCCGTTTCCGAGATTCTGATTATATATAAATATTTATACAAGAATTGCTCGTTTAAAGAGATTAGATAGATGTAGGTAAATGTGGCCTCAGTGTGGGTGTTTTCACGTTTGTAATGTCCTTGCCTGGTTACCACAGCATAGGGTATCCTAGTTTGGGACCAGGTCAAGTGGTTGTGTTGTGTGGAAGTTATTGAATTATTTATTTATTTAAAATAAAAACTGTAACTTTTATTTTTTCAATTAGATTAGATTAGAACTCTTTTTTTGTACACACCAGAAAAACAATCAAGTTCATTAGGAGCATAATAATTATGTTGTCTAAGTTTTGTCATATACAATTGGCGGTCTTATCGCTAAAAGCGATCTCTTCCAGACAACCTTGAACCGAGAACTTCAATTACATACAATGTTTGCACATTTTGCTGACTTCAGAATTGCTGATTTTAACATAAAATGTTGTTCTACTTATTTAAAAATGAATTTCAGCACATCCACTGTTTTCACTTAGAATCGGAGTTTGATTTCAATGGTGTGGCGATGGGGCGCTAAGATTGGTTCAAATCCAATCGCAATTTTTGATTGGTTCAAAGTCCAATCGCAGTTACTGCGACTGTACCCTGTACCGCATAGAAGTTATAGGGTTTCGCTAACAACATTTTTCTAAGCATTTTTACGAGCGTTTTTTTTTGTCACTCAATTCATTCTCGTCTTGTTGTGAGGCTGATGTTACCTAATTGGATTAAAAGAGTTCTCTCGGGCTGTGAACCATTGGTAGGTAAATAACTAAGAGCTATTTTATGTAAATATATATAAAAATCGCTCTATAAAAAAAAGAATCGCTCGAAGCCCAAGTCGCCTGAGTAATCTTAACGATCACAATGATTAAGCAACATAGGGCGCGTTCAGTTGATGGATGGGTGACCGTTCTATAATTAACACTAGTGGCATTTTTCCGAGCGGTTCCGTCCTTCGCAAGGCACGCTAAGCAGTTGGTGCCGGCTGCCGCTGCTCGCTGTCAGCTGTCAGCTAATTTATGATGCCAATGTAAAATATATCTAAACAGCAATATTTAAAGCCCATATTTGAATGATATTATTTTTGCCGGGTGGTAGCAGAGTCGTGTAAGTGGGCTATGACCTTTAGGGTGGCTTGAAAACTTCTGCCAGTAAGACCAGCCACTAGTCTTTCAAGCCTCCACCAATCCGGACTATATAGAAAAAATATTTCATACATGCCTAGACGCCTTAGCTATTCTATAGATTACCTAGGTTAGGTATTGTATAGAATACCTGAATTATACAGATTGCCGGCAACATATACATAACTTAGAAATCATAGTCATAGCTCTCGTTGGGAATTGAAACTGACTTCCATATTAATCGTCCATATATTCTGAATTGTTTTAAGATTTGACTAAGACGTGGCAGGTGGTAGTCCCTGATCTCTGCCTACCCCTCTGGGATATAGGCGTGATAAAGTGAAGACTATGGATGTGCCAGCGTGTTCAGGTTCTCTCTATGGACGTTGGGGAAGAATTTATCCTGCCGGAAAAGCTCTAAAAACGCCCACCTAAAGTTACGCAGAGCAGCGAGTTTGGGCTGAATGGAGTCGAAGGTGCGGTGAACGGTGAGTTTATGTATGTAAGGTGTGTTGTCTGTAGTTGTAATAAATGTCTATTTATCTACCTATCCATCCATTTTCTCAGAAAGAGCGTGACAGAACATTACTTAAGTATTTATTTAGTGGAGTTCTCAATTCAGAAACCGGCACTCACCGCGCGGCTAAATAATTTGATCGATGGCATTTCGAACTTCAGTAAAAATTCAGCGCGATCCAAAATAAATGAACCTGTCTTGAGGGCGGGTGGCGTAAGAATAGGGGAGTTTCCAGGGTCAAAACAATTGAATTCTATTTAGTCCGTATTTTAGATTGTAAAAAAATATTGGACACGTATTTTTTCTTTTTTCGAGTAAACAAAAAATAACAAAGATATAGCCCATTAAAGTCACGTGTGATGTCACTCCGTGTTAAAAAATGCAGCACGGCGTGACGTCACTATATGGGCTATTTCTTTGTAATTTTTGGTCTAATTTACGAATAAAAAAATACGTGTCCCTTATATTTCAATAGTCTAAAAGACGGACTAATTACATTTTTTAGGGCAACTAGCCCATTTGGCAGTGGCATTTTTTATTTAGTACCGTATAAACTCATTCACTCGTTTGGGAAGTGGTGGGTTCGAATCCTGGGCTATACCAATGACTTTGTTTTCTGAGACAACCTTGGCGCAGCGGCTAGCGCGTCTGCCTACCAAGCGAGAGGTCCCTGTTCGAGCCCCGGCTGGGGACAAAAAAAAACCCTAGGTCTTGGATGCTTACATGTTTGTGATGTCGCTGTTTCTGGTTCTCACGACACAGGGTATACTAGTGTGGGGCCAGAAGCAATGTATGTAAATGTTTACGTTTCGTACATTTTTGGAGTTACAGTATTATGTATTCTGTGGTTATAACGGTGAAAGAATACATCGTGAGGCAACTTAGTGTCAGGCTGGTTTTAGAGTCACGCTGACCACGCGCTGACCGTCAGCGCTGATAGACAAAATATACGATATGGCTGGTCAGCGCTGAACGGTCGGCGTTTTTCCAAAACGCTCCTTAGCCTGTCAGCGCCGAGTGTCGGCCGCAGAGGGTGTCTTCAATAACTCAGCGCTTGAAATCGCCAATCCGCGGTGGGCATGCGATGCGAGCATTACATCCGTGATTCATAGTCTCTCTCTGAGAGAAGCCTTGTGGTTTACAGTGGGATGTGTATACACTCAGTGTTATATTATTATAAGGTCAGTGCCCTCAAAAAAGAAAATCTGTCTTGTAAGCGCGCCCAAAAGTTACTAAATTGTAGGTGACATTTTCACAAATAAAAGATCTTTTTTGTAGCCGAAAATTTACTAGGTTGACGATGCTAATTTCCTTCAAACTCCGGGCCTTATAAAAAAAAACCTTTTATTTTGTAAGGGCACCCAAAAAATTATTTATTTAATTGTGCTGTTACCTTGTATGGAATTTATGTTGGGTTTTTTTCCTCGTGTAAAATAAAGAATATTCTTATCTTATTTTTACGGTGTGATTTTCTAGGAACTCAGCACCCCAAAAATAAAAGTTCTAGCGGTGTGTCAGAACGCCTGATATTAAATTGACGGTAGCAAATTCATAACTAGTTTCGTGGAAAAAGTTAAAATTTGCGCCCTAAATTTAATATTTCCAATATTGTGTGTACTGCATCTTGAAACTAGGCAATCTTGAGAAACGCAATCTTCTAATATACCTACATATAAAATCTCTTGTCACAGTGTTTGTCACCAATCTCGTCCGAAATGGCTTCACCGCTCTTTATGATGTTTTCTGTGCAAGTAGTGTTTTGTGTTTTGGTAGGTCTAAAAATGGCCAAACCACTTTTGCCGCGTCAGCTAGCATTATTATGTGCTAACATGCTAAATATACCACCTTGGCCTCCTCCAATCCGGACTTGGCCCCCTTGGTGGAGTATGTCGTATGGACTAGGTATACCTTCCTCAGGGTTGATGATGATGATGCTAAATACAGAACCGATGGCCGATGGGCCGGTAAAGTTCTCGAATGGAGACCACATATCAGCGTAAGACGATCAGCAACAAGATGGACAGAAGATCTCATCGAAGTGGCAGTAAGACGCTGGATGCAATCCGCTACCAACCGGTCTTTTTTGGAAATCCATTGAGGAGGCCTAAGTCCAACAATGGACTTCTTGTGGATGAATGATGATGATATTGATGCATTATCTACACAGAAAGTTCTGTTGTAAAACCATGTGTAAATCAGTGTATGGCGGACGTCCGGAAAGTCCGGAAACGAATCCACAAACTCAAAGAGACAGTAAAACTTTCTAACAAATAGAATTCTTAATATTGCAAAGTTACTCCTCCTTTTAACACATTATCTATTTAAATTTCCCCCTAAAGTTTAGAAACAGACAGCGCCTTAAAATACCTCGGCTTTGCGAAGAAAACAACGTTGTGGATTTTATTGCTCTAGTTTTTTTGTCAGGCGTTGCGTGTTTTTGTGTTTCTCATGAATTAATTGGTAATGACAGGTTCCACCAGACACCCAGTGTAGAAATACCTGATTACACATACATGTACGATAATGAAGATATTCTCGGAGCAATATATAAGGTCCTAACAAATCAAGCGCAAATATTTTAGGTAAGGGCCGCTAGAGTAAAAGATAAATAACAATTTAGAATGTTCAATACATCAATTAAACAATTATTATTAGGAATAATAGGTCGAATAAAAAATCGATCATCCATACTAAATAAACACCCTTTAAACAATGTACACGCACACATATGTGCCGTTGCACTACGTACGTACGTACAGTGCTACCATCTTATCTGTTCAGTTGATAGCGGCGCTAATGGAGAATTTAGTAGTAACATTTAAGTAATTTGCCTAGGAAAATGAAAATAATTTAACTAGTCTTTCAATTTTAATGAAAATATATCAATAAATCATAGTAAGTGAATAAATAAAACAAAAAATGGGAAACAGGATTTACAATTAATTAATTAGTTACAATTTTGCCCACCTGAACAGATAACTTGGTGGCGCTGTACATCGTACATATGTCATAAATGTCACAGTCATTAGAATACTTCAATCCTGCAAAGGTAGTACGAGGACACGAGTCGCGCGCGACAACGTCAAAAGTCGTGAGAATTTGACAGTTAACGTACTGGAAAGTCGCGACTTTTGACGTTGTCGCGTGCGACTCGCGTCCTCATACGAGTACTACCTTTGCTGAGTGTTGTGTGTATGAAAACAGAATAATATAAAATGAATTTGTTTGGAAGTTTTAATATTTGTTGTAGAAAAAAATGTAGCAAATCCTATAATGATGTAATTTTTTTTTTTGCTCAAATGTAGACTGTATAATTATGACTACCCCTTGAAATATATCAAAGTTATTTGCCAGGTCATGGTAAGTGGCTGTCCCTTCTCTTTGTCCACCCCTCTGCAATATAGACGTGAGCTTCATGTATGTAGATATAACGAAAGATATCTACCGCGTGTTTCATGCCTATGCTTAAATTCAATCCTGTATTCCAGAGAGGCAGGCAGACCAGGGTAAGGGTCGAGTTTGCTTTTACTGATAGTACTCCTGGTTTTTTGTTGCCAGGAATATCGACGAAGGCTCAATGGAGCTTATTAAGCTTCGGACGTTTGCCCTATTCGGGTGGGTCCCATTTGACCTAATAAATTTTGTCCTATATAACAAAATACAAACATTTTATTCTATAGAACAGACGGGATTTTTTTAAATATAAGAATATATTTGCAGTAAGAAGAATTGTTATTAGTCTCTATAGTTAAAAAAACAAGTATTGTTAAACTGCTGTTTTGCTTTTATTTTGATAATAATAATATTATGTAGCGAGTAGTTTCATTTTTTTGATAGTGTACTTGGTATTTAACGCGTCATAAATGCCATTCACGTCTCATCAATCATGGAAGAATTTAGGAAAAAAGATTCCCATTTAGTTCTCTGAATTCACAGACAACAAAACAGGAGCAAAAGCTAGTATGTAGTTCTATAGTACAAATAGGGACCATATTTTCTCAAATTTATTGTTCTATTAGGTCATATTCTATGGAACAAATGGGACCTACCCCCCTATTCAGTCTAGTTAATAGAAGGTTTTCTGGGGGACCCAATCAATCTCTTGTCAAAACATAATAGAGCGGTGGTCGCCCAGTAAAATAATAACTTCAACAAAACACGATCATTTGACCAATGGACTCGGAAGCGAAAGACCCAAGTTCGATTACCAGTGCGGTCTTGTACCTATGACTGTGTCGTCATCATCATCATCAACCCATTATGTCCCCACCGAGGGGCACGGGTGTCTTCCCTGACGAAGGTATAGGCCATACCCCACCACGGGGGCCAAGTCCGGATTGGTGGAGGCTTGTAAGACTGCGGCTGGTCTTACTGTCAGATGTTTTCATGCCGCCCTAAGGCCTCTGACTTGGCTTAAAAAAAAAGGGAAAAATATAAAAATATAATGAACATAACTCAAAAATACCGAAATTAGTTTGTTTGTAATGGTCAATATTTTCAAAATAAATTATAAAAAAAACAGATATCAAAAATAAGTAGCATGGCCAATTATAAGACCACCGGCATTTTAACTGAAATTATATTAAACATCGTGAGGAAAACTTAGTCACGTGTTCATACAATTTTCGAATGGTATTACAAACGTACTGTTGAAACCCAGGTCTTGGATGCTTGTCACAAACATGTAAACATGTTTGGCCAGAAGTAATGTATGTGCCTTTTTGTTAACTGCAAACTAGAATTGATTATTATAACACAAACATGTAAACATCCAAGACCTGGGTTTCTTTTTTTTTTTGTACCCAGCCGGGATTCTAACCCCGGACATCTCTCATGGTAGGCAGATGCGCTAACCGCTCCGCCACAGAGGTCACAGAGGTCGTTAATACTTAGGCAAGCGAATTGATTTTGTTTAAAACTGTCTCCGCTCTTGCTTTCTAGGGAGTTGACCTATAATCTCCGTCCGACGTACACTTTGTAGTCCGTGTATTGTACAGTGAATAAAATTTGGTTTTAGCAGTAAATTATAATCTTTTTTTTAATAATGGACCCGCGGGCCGCCGTCCTAACAGAACGTAACTGAGCAAACAAAGTAATTAGTACGTGCTGGGATTTGAGCCCACGACCATCCGAATGAGAAGACTATGTTCGACCGCTCCGCTCTGCCTACCAAAGCTCAACGATCTGAAAATCGTAGGCTTACTACAAAGGCCCCGGGCTGTTCTAAGAATATCGTAAAGCTAGCAATCCGGGCTGCCCCGCCCTGTTGCCGGGCGCTTCTCGGAAAACTTCGGCTTTTTCCCGGTATCTGCCGAAGGGCGGGGCTTAGGATATTACCGAGTTTACAATACCCAAGGGGCCCCTGGAGGAAAAAATAATAATGAAAAAAAAAAAAGGGAGTTTCATTGTGCGTGCGCGTGGCCATTACAATGAACTTCTTAAGTTGCGTATAAAATTTCATCAAAATCGGAGTTTCGGAGGAGTATGCGCACTAACACTGTAACACGAGAATTTTTATAGATTAATTTATATTTTTTAAACATTATGTGAAGTATATATTTATTTTCTCATTAATAGTAAATAGAAGAATAATTTAAGTACAATTTACTTTCAAAAAGGGCTCCAAAATCGTGTGTGCCCTAGGGCCCAAGCATAGGTTAAGACGGCCCTGTAGGGATACCTTTGTATCGAGCTAATGATGCATTTGGCTGATTGCTTAGTCTATTGGTTAGCGCGCTTTACTATGTATCATACATAACATAACATTCATAACGGTCAATCTTACAACCCTGCAGTTTGCATAGTGTTAGTTTGTATACAATTTTTAATACATTTTTTCATTCTGTCTATCGTTTTTAAAATAATTAAATTAATATTACGTCTTTCATTTCTAGATTTTATTCGACATTTATTCCTACTTCACCTTTTGACGGGAACACGAACTGCCAGCTTTCTACTTGCCAATTATATTATATTCCGTTTCCTTCTTTTATCAACTTTTCTACTTTGTATCAACTTTTCTGTTTATAAAACATAAACATCATTTACATACAGATACAATCATTTCTTCTAGCTCCACACTATTATGCCCTGTGTGGTGAGAAGTAGAAACATTTAAACATCCAAAAACTTGGGTTATTTTTGTTTTGTGGGGTTTGGGGTTTGTTTCTTCCAATCTGGAGCAGCTGGTTTTGAAATTTTGTCGAAAGCTTAGACAAGCATTATTCAGAGTTAAAAAAAATATGGAAAAAGTGAAGATATGTGGCAACAGGATTTTTGAATTTATTTTTTAAATGCCTATTTTGTAAATTGCCTAAATTTTGTAACATTTTTAACCACGCATGTACCAATGACTTTTAGTTACGTACATTTGTTTGTACAGCAACACCATTCGCTGATGAATTGTGCCCGGATAACGGCGACAGGCTTGCCACTTGTTACGTTTGGGACCTAATAAACTCGGCAAAACGTGGGTCCAGTTCTAGAGACTGGTGCCTCTGCCTACCCCTTCGGGGATAACGGGCGTGAGTTTATTATTTTATTTATTTATCAATTTTTGCATTAATTTTCTTAATTTATTGCTATTATGGATTTCCGCAAAGTAACGCCTGATTCTATAGAATATTCAATTTTTATTTTTTTTCGTATTTTTCTGGTAACCAAAACCCGGTTCCGGGTTGACGTTGACTTTTGGGACATCCTGTATAATCATCCATCCTGCAAACATCCTGCACGTAAAGACAGAGTGTGTCGAACAAAATTCCGCTCAAAAGCGAAGCGACAATCACACAGGTAAATGAAGAATAAGAATGGTCATTATTGCAGACCGGAAAAAACAAAAAACACAAAATATTTACGAAGGTACGTATCTGCTGTCAAAAGGGGAGAATGCCACTCCACAAGCCCCTTTGGAATAAATGCACTAAATTAAACTGGGATTAACTTTTTTTACTGTTCATTTAGTGACATTGTGCTAACAACACCACCACTGCCGTGTTGGTCTAGCTGTTGACGCGCTTGGCTATCAAGATAGCGGTCTAGGGTTCAATTCCCACTGGGAATCATATTACTAAAAAGTTTTTTCTTGTTTTCGTTTTTGCCCTTTGTACTGTTTTTCATATTTTATGTTGTAACGTTGTATTTGCATGTTGTGTTTATGTTGTTGCAGTACATGGTTTCCCTCTTCAATAAAGAATATTCTTTTCACGGTCCGAAAATTTGGGGCCAAGACAGAATAGGTATTGATTTATGACTCGACTGCTCGCGGTATGCCCCCTGCAATTTGTATTGTATTGTACTGCGCGGCAGTGCGTCCCCAAAATTGGGAAAGCCAAACAATCCACGCTGTCACACACATTCGCATTAATAGTGCAACACTCACACTTAAAACCGTATCGCTAAGGTATTAAAATTGATTACCGATTTTTTGTCTCGATCGCTTCACTTTGGATGCTCGGACGCGGTTCTACCATTTAATAACTCTATGGTAACGGCCTATAAAATTGAACATTTTTCCTCAGAGTTTACCTTGTTATTTAGTGTATCTTGTTTGGGATTGAGCGTCAAACCGCTTCGGGCCGAGAAATATGAGGGAAGCTTAAACAAGCGGCACAAACGTGAAGCATTAGCTTGTAAGGCGGGTCTCGGTACGGAGACTAATCTTTATTGGCTTATAAACATTGAGCGACAGTGTTTTTGGAAGGAACGAGTTAGTTTTTTCTATTATCGAGGACATAATATGAAGAAAATAATAACTAGAAAATAGTGACTTAAAAAAAAAAACTTTTTTCTGAAAAAATCAACAAGAGTCCTCCTCTTCTTTCTTATTAATTGACTGTTGGCAACACTTGAAAGATTTAAATTAAATACATTTAAAGTATTTTAAACCTTCAATAGTTTGTAAAAAGTAGTAGTTATGTCGCACAAACAATTTGACGTAGGTACGTATAGTTTTATTTGCAGGTATACTGATGCAGTAGTAAGTGCTACAACTAGGTTTCAGTGAGAGAATTTAAAAGAAAAGAAACGTGTAAAATTACATACATAAGCTCACGCTTGTATTCCAGAGGGGTAGGCAGGAACCAGGACTGACATTGATCTTAAACGATCACGAAGGTTAAACAACATAGGGCGCGTTCAGTGCATGGATGGGTGACCGTTCTATGACTAACTAAGGTTGACTGGTAGAAAATTCTATTTAGCATTAAGTACGCCTTTGTACCAAACATTGTTTTGTGCAATAAATAATTTAATAATAATAATAATAACGCTGATAGATGGCAGTCGCTAAGCAAAGTCAGAAGCCTTAGGGCGGCTTGAAAACATCTGACGGTAAGACCAGCCACTAGTCTTACAAGCGTCCACCAGTCCGGATCCAACTTGGCCCCCGTGGTGGAGTAAGGCCCTTACCTTTCTGAGGGAAGAGACCCGTGCACCTCGGTGGGGACATAATGGGTTGATGATGAACCCACAAACAAGTCTCACGACTTACCGATGCGTGATGCCCCTCTGCTCCAAATGCCTCATCCCTAGCGCCACTTGGAGGGCATAGTCCCTCATCGTGGCACTGTCCACGTGCAGGGCTGGCTCCGCCACATAGTGGTCCTTACTCTTGGGCTGGGCCGACTCGACGGACGACTTTCCCGTGGCGAGGGACGCGTCCGAGTCGCTGATGTTCGTGTATTCGGCTGAAATGAGATGAGGAGGTCCTAACCTTAAATCAGTTTTGCTGTTGTGCTAACCGTAGCACTTAACAGTAATGTATGGGTGGAATTTTTTGACGTGAAATGTTTTTCATTTCGGTAGTAGGAGTAATTAAATCATGTCGCCTCTCCATTCGCAGGCTGTCCACCACGCCGCTGTCTCTCCCGTCACGGTGCTGGCATAGCGCCACTCGTACAAAGTAAGCAAGTCCTCAAGTGGCGAGTGCTCAAGCAACGTAGTTTCCAACGACCTCCCCTCCACCGCGACACCATCCAGCTTTCAACAACTTTCGTTCATCCTCCCGCCGTCTCATTGTCCACAAAATCAACAAGAGGACAATTTAAATACAAAAAATATGCTTTAGAACTAAAACTTTCAAATGAGGTGGAGCTCTTTTGACAAAAAAAGCAAGTAAGTGTATCCGGAATAAAGTTAATAAAAAATACGTTTGTAGCTCCATACTGTCAGCTTCCGAAGGCCTTCCCTCCACCATGCCGCTGTCTACCCTTCCGCTGTCCACCACGCCACTGTCCACCCTCCCGCTGTCCCCCACGCCGCGGCGCCGGCCGCGCGCCGCTCGCAGCAGCGTGAGAAGGTCCCCGCGCGGCGCGTGTTCAAGCAGCGCGAGCGGCGCGCGCTGCGTGCAGCACGCAACGAGCCGGATGACGTGACGGTGCGAGCCCACGTGTTTCAGCATGTCGATCTCGCGTAGGAAGTCACGCTGCTCTTCCTCCGTGGCGGTCTCTGTCGGGGGAGGTGACTCGTTGATTGATTCATGACCCTTACATTTGTTATGTAACAGATTTATTGTATGATTTATTCATAGTGATTGTTTTAGTGATTTCAGTGACTTAAGTTGATTTGAGAAAAGATGGTCAGAGTGGAGTTTTTTTTGCTGCCTTTTTCTCCACTACACTTGGCCCCAAGGCAGCGGCTAACATTAGAATTATAAGTACATTGACATTCAACAAGCAGAATGTAAATTCTTTACGTTGATATACATTTCTGATTTCTGATTGAGACAGAGGCGAAGTCTTAGACTTACTAACTGATTTTATTGATCAACTGATTAATTGAGTTATTGACTCAAGGCGTGATAGAGAGAGAGAGGAACTCTGACACTTATTAAATGACTATTCATTGATTCAAAGAGTGATTGATTCATGGAGAGAGCAATGGTCATAGTCTCTCCAACTGGCAGGTCCAGCGTATCGACCGTTTTAAAACGTTAGGATTCGTGATAGAAATCTGGCCTCTATTACCAAGGTATCAGAGGGTAGTTTTGCAGCAAAATCCATGGTGGTCCACTAGCGTAGGTAGTTACTTTTGAAATGTTATTATATTTTTTAGAAATCTATCCTCTATCTCCCACGTACCAGAGAGCATTTTGGCAGCGACGGTCATGGTCTCTCCGCCAGGCATGTCCAGCGTGGCCAAGTGGACTCGCCCGAAGGCGCCGCTGCCAATCAAGGGTCCCAGGTGCAACCGGGACCGCGCCACTTCCCATCCGTCATTTGGTACTGGCTCCTCCTAAAAAAAGAAGGTTCATCTTCATCTTCATCACGATACCCTAATTTGCAAACCTACTAACTCCTCTGGAGCAAATTTTACAGGAGATACTTAAAACGTCATAATAAATTTTATTTAACGCAATAAAAAAACCAAAAATCCTGTTGGAAATTATGGTTTTTATTTATCTAAAAACACTTAAAAATCTAATTTTTTTTATAACCATTGGTTTTTTATAATGAAAAAAGGAGTTGTTAGATTTGGTTTAAGCAATAATTGAAACTAAAAGTGGAGT
Organism: Yponomeuta plumbellus; assembly: GCA_947310845.1. Lineage (NCBI taxonomy): Eukaryota > Metazoa > Arthropoda > Insecta > Lepidoptera > Yponomeutidae > Yponomeuta > Yponomeuta plumbellus. Next base: position 5,934,780 of record OX371203.1, read on the forward strand.
TGTTTGTTTTTATCTTTAAGCAGAGTACAATCGTGTAAACAAACTGTGTTTTATAAATAAAAATAATTAATTTTCGTGTGGCAACGCAGCGACTTAAGTTGCTGTAGATCATAAATTTTTTTTTCGTGATTTATCTTCTTTCGTCAGGTGTTTATGAACAATGTCTTACACACTCTTATCATTTTCTTCAAATAATAAACCATTGAATTCTTTCTTTGTAACTTATTGGTGTCTTTTCTGTCTCTTTTTCTCTTCGGTGTGACACATTTTATCAGACAGTTAATATTTTTTTTTCTCTTCCCAATCCATAGCCCAAAACTGTTTGAATAAGCATTCTCGGTCATTTTCAGATAGCATGTGACAATTAAATACTCCATTTTTATTCTCTTGACATTTGCATCGTGGTTTCATTTCCTTTTTTGATTTAGGCACATCTTGTAACCATTTTCCTTCTACTTTTCTTTTTCCATCATATTCCATTCCCTTTTCTCAGTTAAGTCTGTTTTTTTCAATATTCCAATTCTTTTTATCTATTTGACAACGTTTTCTTCTCTTAACAAGTGGTTTATCGTCTTCGTATTCTGAACTTTCACTTTCAACTAATCTGACCACATTGTTGAGCGATGATGAAGTGATAGCTTCCTCTACACCAGGGGTATGGGTTAATGTTGATGTTCAGCGTGCAAAAAGCGGTTGTAACATCATAAACTCTAGGGGAAATGTTTATATTGTCATTCAGCAAGGATGATGTGGTAGTGTATTCATCAACTATAGGGTTTATGGAAATGTCAGTTCCTTGGGTAATTACATATGAACTGATATTGTCCGGTGGGGTAACATATTAATCAATAAAGTCAATTTGAACATTGTTAGGGACATTAATATCGTCATCAAATAATAAGAAATTGTGAACTTGAGACACATCATTGGTGCTTGCTGTAGTTTTGGAGAGTCGACATTCTGTCTGGTGGTAACTCACAATGGTTTCCATCTCAGGTTCATTCTCCGGTGCAGTAGGCTGTGTGTGGATCGGTATTGATTCTAATATTGTTAGGTTAGTTGAAGGAATGTGAGTATCAAAGGCATCAAGCGCATCGGAATTAGTAGCAATGGAAGTATCGTCGTAGACCTTCAAAGCATCACGATAGGAAACATCATTCGAAAGTGTCACAATAAATAACAAAATACCATTTGTTTCCAGCAACGAAATATGTTCAAAATATGTCTACACTTTGTCTAATGTAGGATGATACTTTGGACAGGTTTCACTTCCTTATTCATACGTACTAAGGTTTCCTTATATTTGGCTGTACATTGCAATAGCAACTTTACACCCTTTACATAGGTGTCAACTGTCAAAAGTATCATCCTGTACTGTATTAGACAAACTGTAGGAGTTCCTATTCAACGATCAAAGAGAGCTACATGTTGTCGTGCATGTTTGGTTGTTGGAAACACATGGTTAGAAAAACACTGCACCAAAAAGCTACAATTTTCTGCCATCATCATGTACATTAAGCGATGCGCATGAAAGGTGTAAAGTAAGTAGGTACTAGTAATATTGAAGTCTCGTATGTGACACACACACATACACATACACACTTTACGTTCATAAAATTCACACTTCTGCACATGATTGTACAATGGACATAGTAAAAATTTAACTATTAGGCCCAAAGTATCACAAAAACCTTGCGACAAACATATCAACTCCAAGCATCACACCAAAATAACCATAATTCAAATCTAATAACTCCAAACCCCGTGCAAATTTTCCAAAAAACCATGTCAAAATAATGGTACAAAGCTGTTTAATCACAAATCTACTGTTTTTAAGCTTCAAACAATGATAAAACACACTTTAACCATTTGTTTTGAAAATAAATCTGCGGGACCTTTCGTACCCTTCTGTGACGCCATACAAAATGGCCGACTGCGCGGGAGTTATTCGATTATTTTGTCAAAATCGATGCGTTTGGTTTCACGCGGAGTTGTTTGATTTTGGTGTTTTACACCAATACGGTTGGGAATCATGGAGTTATTAGTATTTAAAAAAATAGAGCAAAAAATCTAGTTTCTGCCGGTATCAAAATGTCATTTTCGAGAAAAAGTGGGGTTATTAGGTTTGCAAATTAATTCAATATCTTCAAAACGTCTTCATGAGGACTACGACTGCCCTGTCAAAAGCATATTGATAAAAGAAGTGAAGGAATAAGTAGTAGATTGCATCATAAGGGAGCAAAATAATATTTTTTCGCTAGCCTCGGGATTCTACTATAGAATCCCTCACTTCGCTCTGCATTCAAAGTATGTCGCCCAAGCCAAAAATATTTTTTGCGCACGAGTGATACACTCTACTTTTCATCACCCACCATGAGTACATAAAAGGCGCCTCATATTTTATTGTAATATTATTTTATACAAAATAGGGTAACAACTAAATTGAAATCATAAAACAGCTAAAAACTTATTTACCTTTGAGACTTGTGAAATAGAGACATTTTCATATATTTCTCCCGGAACTTTGCAGGTAGGTACCTAATAAATGTAGATTATTCATCACATTTCTTGCGTCAGTTTAATACTTTCAGGAGTTAATTCTATACTTTCACTGTCACTCGAAGACTCATTTTTCAAAAGAAAACCATGAATTTCTAACAATCCCTGAAAATTTACAAAAACGCGGGCTGTATTTAATTTTTTTTTATTCAGCCGGCGGCGGCCGCGGCTATGGGCCGTCATATCAGCCAGTCTTTATTCAAACAATATTTTCGTTCGATTTCTTTGGCGCTGAACACTAAGATGTTCCAAATTCAAAAGGTGCGCGGCAAAGATAATTTTAGCGGGCAGTAATGAGTATCCTCTATCTTTATCTATCTAATCTATCCAATCTCTTTTAACGAGCAATTCTTGTATATAAATTTATATATAATCAGAATCTCGAAAACGGCTCCAACGATTTTCATGAAATTTTGTATACAGGGGGTTTTGGGGGCGATTAATTGATCCAACTAGGTTTCATTTTTATAAAACGTCGTTTTAACCGTTTTTTAAGGCAGAGAAATAACTGATACACTACAAGAAGGAAATTTTCGCAACCATATGTAAGGTTGTCATAGCTCAAGTGGGAAATAGGACGATACCGTAAACAGAAGACCCTGGTTCGAGACTAACCTCCTACATACCGAGCAAAGCTCGGTCGACCAGGTACTAGGATTAAACACTCATTACTGCTCGCCAAGTTTCAGAAAACACCACATTTGGGTGCACTTAAAGGCGAGTCGTCCTTTTAGAATAGATGGGAATGGGATGAAAAAGCGTTTTACCCTACCGGAAATGCAAAGTAGGGATGCGATACCTTATGCTTGTGAGTTGCCGTGAGCAGTGAGTGAAAACCACCCCTGAGGGTTCACACCCTCAGCACAATGCTGAGTCAGCTGTCTTTTGTGGCGACCTAGACACACCACTGACTACATCTATGGTTTTGTTTCACTTTTTTCTTTTTTTTTGTCTGTTGCGTTGCATATTTTATGTTAAAGATCGTTTCACCAAACAAGTCCCACGGTAAGATCCTTATGGCTATAACAATAAAAGCCAAAACTCATTAACTCAGGGACTTCTTTCGTGGCACGAACTCTACTTGTCTGTTTATTTTGTTTCTGTGTTGTGTCTTGTTGGTATAGTAAATGTTATTCTTCTTCTTAACGTTTTCGCGCTTATGTGTGTAAGTAGGTATATTATATTTGTGTTTGAAGAACGAAAAAGGAAAACATTATTTAACGCTATATATCTCTCTCTCTTTATTTCACTGGTATGTACAACAAAGCATTGAATTCTAATAGTTTCACCGCGTAGAGCTAACATTTTCAATAAAATATAACTCCGAAACGACAAACATTTGGCTGTTGGCGTCATAGTAACGGTTGTTCAGCTCGCTGAGACCTATTTTATGATAGGTCACACATGGCTATTGGGCTGAGGTCCAAAATTGCATTCCTCTGACAGCCGTAATATATTTTTTTTAGTTCTTCTGAAAACGGCTCATTTCAGTCGCACAGCTCAGGACTTCGACAGGATTGGATGCGAATAATTGGGAATGGATGAAAATATCAGAAGTGCTTGATTTTTTTTTGGTGATAGGAATAACCTTCTTGAACGCGAGAAAAAGGCCAAACTACGAGGCCAAACAAATTGAAACTTTTTTCTCGCGTTAAAGAAGGTTATTCCTATCACCAAAAAAAATATCAAGCACTTCTGATATTTTCATCCATTCCCTATTAGGTCTTCGTACCTCGAAAATTTTGTGGACATATAGCGGACTTTGCTCCATTTGCGCCATGCGGGGCACATTATCTGTGTTTCTGTGAACAAAAAGGAAAAAAAAACTGTTACTTCTTTAGAAACAGAGTGTTAGTAGTCAATCTCGCGACTCTTTCTTTGGGGGAGCGGTAATACCCGTGTGTGAACAGAGAACTACGTTTACCTTAGTCTCAGCAAACACTATTCTCTGTTAATTTATAGGAAGTGTTCGAAGTTACCACCGTTTTTCAGTGCTGCGAAAAATTGTGAAAAATTTATTAATTTTAGACAAAATGTTACATAGTATCATTTACTGCTTAAGACCTACACAGTCGATATCTAGATGGAAATAATCACAGTTTTATTTATCAAAACGTCTGGGTTAGATTTCCGACCTAAGTACACCTTTTTTTAAAATCTTTATCATCAACCCATTATGTACCTACCGAGGGGCATGGGTCTCGAGGAGTCATACGAGGAGCTTGTATGACTAGTGTAGTAGACTAGACTAGTTTTTTAGATGTATTAATGCAATTTTCTTTTTATTAAAATCGATGATATGATTGATAAGAACAGATCTTCGTATGTTTTCTAGTTTAAGACTTTCCCATATTGGCCGTACTAAATGAGCCACCCTGTATACTACTACTAAATAAAATAGTTTGACTGCCTCGTTGGTCTAGTGGTATCACATCTGATTACCGTGCCGGGGTTCCTGGGCTCGATTGCACTGGAGGCCGCCGTAAATTGGTACTTATGCAATCAGTCTGGCTATATTTGTATGTTGTTGTTGTTACACTTTATGTTTGTAATGTTCTTGCCTGGTTACCATAATTTAGTACAGAGTATCCAAGTTCATGGGACGAGGGATAAGTATTTGTGTGTGGTATTTTTTTAGTTTCCATAAAAGTATCTTCCTATTATAGTATCATCTTAGTATGTTTACATGTTTGTGACGTCGCTGTTTCTGGTTCCCACGACACAGGGTATCCTAGTGTGGGGCCAGAAGCAATGTAAGCGTGCCTGTATGTAAATGTTTATGTTTATTAAAATTCCTACAAACCACACCAGTATAATGTGTGATTGTGTATCTTGCATTGCGTGACTTACACCACAACCTGTCGTGACAGGCTGCGGGACTACATTTCTATCCTAGTGTTGGGAAGGCACAAAGTTCAGGAAAGTGTCGATAAGCTAGGAAAAGCTTGCGCTTTTCCAAACCCAATTTCATTACCTCTACACATATTATTATTATTATTATTATTATTATTAAATTCTTTATTGCACAAAACATGTTTGGTACAAAGGCGTACTTATACATCATCATCAACCCATTATGTCCCCACCGAAGGGCACGGGTCTCTTCCCAGAGGAAGGTATAGGCCATACTCCACCACGGGGGCCAAGTCCGGATTGGTGGAGGCTTGTAAGACTAGTGGCTGGTCTTACTGTCAGAAGTTTCCAAGCCGCCCTAAGGCTTCTGACTTGGCTTAACGACATCACGGTCTGATAATAAAAGTTTGTGTTTACGAGAAACTGGGGGTTAGCGTAGCTTCTTCTCAAAAAAGGGAACATAAATATTAAGGTAAGACAAGAATAAATATTCTTTACACCGGACACCGGAAACAACAAAGGTGCAGAGCACAATTCTGCCCCCGATAGTTGAAAAGGCGCATGTAACAAGAATCTAAAACTGAGAAAAAAAATGTTTAATGAATAAAAACTTAAATTGTTTGCTGTCTGTTAGTTAAACGAAGAAATATATTTTTGAAGATGTCGAAAAATAGTTAACATGATTATCTTTCAATTGCTATAGTACGATAGGTATATTTTAAATATATTATATGCAAAATCTCAAAAAAACCTTTTCATTTTAGTTTAAAAAATATGAAGAAATGAGACATAATTAATTGAATAGGCGCATATCGCTACATGCGCCCTATCAATTTCGTATGCGCTTTTTATTACTTTTAACCCTAGTACCAAGTGTATAATTTTAAATATTTTCCTAGAAAGAAAAGGCGCACTTTAGGCACAAATATCCATTATCAATCTAATAGCCCTTGGCTAAGTTGAAAAGTACCTATGATCGTCTATTGTAGGTTTCATCTTGACTTATGAGTAAAAAAACAATAATTTCAGCCTTTTATTTATTTTGTTTTAACTATAGAGAATTAAGACGTATCTGGTAGATGCGCATTGAAGAAAATATAAAATACGAAGTAGTAAGGGCGCATGTGGCAGATGTTGACTTTTCTACTTAGTAGGTATAATACGTTCCAACTAGCGTCTAAGGCGCAAATGGTCACTTGCGACCTATCTATTAAGCATTAAAAACGATATCGAATAAGCGCCTATTAAACTTCCGATCATGAAATATTACTATGAAGCTCAAAGGCGTATATGTGCAAATGCGGTTATTCTACTAAGTTTATATTAATTTCGGCTTTTCATCTTCCATTTAGTCAAAAAATTGGATGCATATGCGCCCATTTCTACTACAGAAAATCGCTATAAAGCAAGATAGCGAAAAATAAAAAATACTGGCCGATGCGCCTTTTTTTGCTGATTCCAACAATGTATATAACTCAATTTCGGAAAAAATGTTATATGCGCCCTTTCAACTATCGGGGGCAGAATTGGCGGCCTTATTGCTAAAAGCTATTTTTTCCAGACAACCTTACGATGGAAAGTAAGGTTGTCATTATTTTCTTAGTTCATATTTCCTTAACGGAAAGTTGAGTTTGGGGTTCAGAGTTACCTACTTTAGTTATTGTTAAGTTTTGTTCTGCTAAATAAACATTTTCGTTTTTTTTATCAAAGAGATACTGTGGCTGTGGCTTCGAAATCACAGTGTAGGTAGGTATATTTCTCATAAGTAAATTTTTGGTCAGGATCAACTTTCGTATGTTTTTATCGGATGAGTATCCGACCAGGCTACGCTCCGATTCGCAGATATTAATCACGGTGAGCAGAGACGGAGGACGGACGTTTTTCTCTCTCATTTTTTCTCAAGTAACTAATTTTTTTAAATTTTCTAACCCATTTCCAACTTGCAACTAACTTCTTTGTGACAGTTACCACAGTTACATTAGGTATTACTCAGAAGATGAGGGTAGATCTAAACTTTGTTGTTTGTCTGACGTTTAATCAAAGAACATTGAGCTCGCTTTAGCAATTTGACAACTTGTATAACTTATGCTGCCCTATTCCTGGTCCGGTGAAAAGCTAGAAACTATTATTAACTTTGTTCCGAATACTTGATTTTTTGTCAGTCAGAGACGAGCAACCGACGATGCGAGCTCCGTCTCTGCTCACTATGATTAAGCTCTGCGAATCAGAGCGGACAGCGGAGTCTTAGTCATCATCATCATCAACCCATTATGTCCACACCGAGGGGTACGGGTCTCTTCCCTGAGGAAGGTATAGGCCATACTCCACCACGGGGGCCAATTCCGGATTGGTGGAGGCTTGTAAGACTAGTGGCGCTGATCTTACTGTCAGAAGTTTTCAAGCCGCCCTAAGGCCTCTGACTTGGCTTAACGACTGCCATCTATCGACGGCAGCAGGCACCAACTGCTTAACGTGCCTTGCGAAGCACGGAACCGCTCGGAAAAATGCTACTAGCGTTAGTCATAGACGGTGACCCATCCATAGACCCAACGTGTTGCTTAACCTTAGTGATCGTTTAATATCACTCAGGCAGCCCAGCGATTCTCAGTAATAGGGTCCGTTTTCCCCTTTGGGTACGGAACCCTAAAACAATCTAATGCGCTTGTACTAGGAGACGATTTACTAATTTTACCCCGGGAAGACGCTGGATGCAAGCCACTTCCGACAGGTCTTTTTGAAAATCCATGGAGGAGGCCTATGTCCAGCAGTGGACTTCTTGTGGCTGAATGATGATGATGATGATCCCGGATACACTTACTTGACTTTTTGTCGGAAGAGTCCGACCAGGTTGCTCGTCTGTGACTCGAGCGAACCGACGACGCGAGCTCCGTCTCTGCTCACCATGATTAAACTCTGTGAATCAGAGCGAAACCTGGTCGGACTCTTCAGACAAAAAGTCAAGTACCTAGGTGTATCCGGAATGAAGTTAACAATGTCTAGTGCTTCAGAAAGTTTTAGCTTAGAACCTTTTTTATAGTTGACTAGGATAATTTCCGTCATCAGCTATCCTCATCCAACCGCTGCTAGTAGGGAATGAAATCTCGCGGGATTGGGGCTCCAGCAATATGTCACGAGCTTATGAATAACAATACGGCGAGATCTCGCCCATTTAGAGGTCTCGCGAGATTTGCAGTTTTGTGTGTTTATTTTTGCAAATAATCACAATATTTGAATAAATTAGGAAAAATTATAAGAATGATTATGTATTATGATTTGCCTCAGTTCGTCCTTCGTTCGTTCGTCCTAAAAAACGCTATTAACATGATTGACAGATGGATACACAGATAGAGAACATTTTGTTGTACATTAAAAAAGATATTACACGAGTATTTCTTAATCTGGCACGACGACGGCAGCTTTATCTCTCTCTTTTAAAAGTGATCTTTTCCGGACAATCTTTGGATGGACTTGAACCAGTGCCGGTTTTAGCACTACCAGCGCCCTGGGCGAGATTCATCCTCCCCCTTATTTTACTCGCGCCTTCTAACTGCAACCCCATTCGAAATAACTGGTCAAGCAAGCGAGCGAAACATTGGAGAATTAGATTTACTTTACATAATAAGTAAAATAATAATTGAGAGATTGTACAGACGCGTTTTGCAAGTTCAATTTGTAAAAATTACGTTTTTTTTCTGTCGCGCTCGTGTGTCTCCCTGGTGCCGCTTAAGTAAAGTAATTATGGGTCCTCGTCTTTTGGAACTATATGATTCTGAATCGTGGTCACAATTCAATCCCCTTGATGAAGTCCCTTTTTTTGCACTCCTTTCCTTGAAGTCTCTTGTCTATGTTCAAAGTCACCTTGTATATTTTACGGTTATTACCCAGTGTGAAATTACCTTATGGATGGCCTGAGTTAAACTAATCCAAGTTGGTACAGTCAACAATTATACACCAACCTTTTAATGCACTCTACTCAGTTACGTTACAGGCGATTTTGCAACTAAAATGGAAAGGTTGATAGGTACATTTTCGACTGTACTATAACAGTCTCTGCGGGTAAAATAGACGTGTATCATATCCACCCTGAAATAATTTGCTACAATTAAAAAGATCGCGGCTGTTAAACGGCCGCCTAAATACGTAGAATGAATATTATTGCAGTTTAGGTTGTTCAGGTCTGCCGAAGTGAAGAATTCAATGCACTATAGACCTTGTTCTATACTTTTTAGCAGACGGTTCTTTTGTTTTCGTAATAAGATGTGGATTTGAAGATTTTCAGTGACTTTTCGCTAACAATGTAACAGCTGAAGTTCGCGATTTTGTTTTCATCGTGACGTCATATTTCTAACACTCGCATCAACATAACGCTCCAACCACAAGAAACATCAAACGTACATACGCGTGAAAACACATCTTCCTCCTATATTCCACAGTCGGGTAAAGAGAACACATTGTATATTTACAGCACACAGCTGGTTAGTACTAAAGTCAGAGGTTAAGTACGTCAATAAATCTCAACCAACGTTACGGCTAATAATTTATCGATAGCAACCAGGCTTCCTTAAATTATGAATCAGTTTAGAGCCTAATTAAATCCATCTTCACCCTTTCGACGGCCATCACTATGAACCGGGGTCATCGAGGGCATAGGGTCAGAGGTCAAGTCTCGTCAGACCCAAGTGTGAGGTAATTTTTACGTAAGACTTTACCCGCTTCTCGCATTCTCTGCACACTCATCTGTAGGGTCACTGGGTCGGTGATGGTCCCTAGGCTAGATTGAAATTACAGTGAAAAATTGTCTGACATTATACTGGAAAACTGGCGAAGATTGGCGATCTTGACATGTTCTCATCGGTTTATAGTTTGAGGGAAAAACTTAGTCCATATTTTTCCATTGTTAGAATAATGTTTATTTCCAGAATGTTGTATTAAGATAGTATTCAAGATTTCACTTCCAAGATTCGTACTTGCTTAACGATCTCAATGAATTATGACTAAATAAATAATTGGATTACTGTATGTTTAAGTAATTGTTATTCTTTGTTATGTTCGATGCGGATAGGTGGATAGGTAGACAGCCAACCACTCGTACACTGACCCTTATTAATTCAACTTTAATCTCCGCCAGATGATTAACGTTTCATGGCGTAATTAAGTGGTCAATCAAGCTTTAGGTACCCATATTAATTTGACTTGTGCGCCGACATTCCTAAGGGGATTAAAACTGTAATATACCGCCGTGAGGTAAATTGAAATGTAAAAGTTGTGCGTAAAATTATCGTAAAAATCTTCAAACGCAATACTATCAATGACTTGTTTTGTAGTTGAAGTTCTGATTCGGAGTTTTTCTCCTAATGATGTCGTGTGTATCTTAAGAAAAATATTTTTATTTGAAATTATGAGAAACTAGAGGTCTATTTTAACATAGGATATGATTGCTATTAGCACTTATAGGACTGTTTGTTTCTAAATAAAGATAAAATAAATAAATATATAAATTAAGGATGCTGATTTCACAACAATGATGCACAACAAATGCTGATTTCTGAACAACGATGTTGACGATACTTAGTTATTTCAGTTTTTTCATGTTATTACATTCTCTTAGTTACAGTTAGAACTATGATTTTCGCACTTAGCTCACAGTTAGGCAGGCCGTTGTCCGATTCAAAGATCAAAGATTTTAGATGTCTCCAGCCAGCCTATTTCTTTAGTCGCGAAGCCTCTACAGGGAGGTCGCGAAAACTACCTCAGTAAAAAAAACAAAGTTGTGAATATAGATTTAGAATAATAATAATTAAAACATTTGTATGTTAATAAAAATTATACATGCATAGATAAAAAAATAACTTGACCCAGAAAGTAATTTAGAAGAATTTTATTGATTTGCATAACGAAAAATAATTCTTGAATCAAGTAAACTTTCTTAGTTTCAATGAAACCTTACTTTATGAAAGATTTTTTTTTCTTGATTTAAAACATACAAATTTTTCAAAATTATTTTCTTGGGTCAAGATATTTTTTTCTTGTATCAAGTTAATTTGTTTTATCTGTGTGTTAATGTTGCGCTTGTTTTTCAGTAACCAATTTCCCCCATCGTGGATTCAGTTTTGCTACATTGAGAATTAAGTCGGTTTCCAAATTTAAGTGATTTCTTTGCTTACTCTTTATTTGGGCCATTGAGGAAAATGTCAATTCGCGCAAGTGCGAGGTGGCAAATGGAATCAAAAACTTCAAAGCCTCTGTTGTTAATTATGGGCACTCTGTTTTTCTTTTTAACCATAAGGAAAGCGAATATGGATATCGCAGACTTGAATTCCAAGTGCAACATTCCATTGGTAAATAATTCCTGTAGATTTTCTTTCAGCTTAGTTGCCTTGCCTCATTTATAACTGCGTCTAAAAACGGATTTAAAATCCACCTTTGCCCTGGTGTTCTGCGATATCTCTTGCACTGAGAAGTAATTACAATTTCTTCTTTCAAATTATCCAACACCATTGTCATACCAGGTATGATCAGATCAGCCTTGATGTTTATCTCACATCAGATTCTGACATCTTCAATAAAAGACTGTCGAAGAAAATGAATCGAAGTAGTTTTGATTTATAGATGCTGACCACAGTCATGTCGTATTTTTTGTAAAACCATGGATTTTGTCTTTAGCAGTGTTGACAGTTTCATCCCGCCCTTGAAGACTTTTATTCAAGATATTAAAATACTCAAATATCATAGCATAGCATAGCATAATTTATTATTTATAACATTTACATACAGGCACATGCATAGCTTCTGGCCCCACACTACCCTGTGTCGTGGGACCCAGAAACAGCGACGTCACAAACATGTAAACATCCAAGACCTGGGTTTCTTTTTTTTGTCCCCAGTCGGGATTCCAACCCGGGTCCTCTCGCATGGTAGGCAGATGCGCTAACCACTGCGCCACAGAGGCCGTCTATAGCCGAAACAAGTCAGAAAGAAAAGCCACTTTCAAAAGAAAGTCCGGGTCACAAGTCAATTCGGAGTATTCTAACATGGCCTGTAAATATATTAAAAGTTCAGCGTCAGCGCGAGGTTCCAACACTCTGGTCAAAACTTTGGCTCTTGACAGCAACCTAACCTATTTATGGTAAAGTAAATTTTGGTGCAGTGCGCCTATATCTTCGCAAATAATTCGAAACAGTCGTGTCTACAATGCTTTCGTTCGGCACTAGCTGGCCTGAATTGGAAGCTGCCGCGTACGACCGTCAGAAATGGAAATCTGTGGCTAAGGCCCTATGTTCCCTTAGGAATAGTTAAGGATCCATTATCCCCATCATCAAGGTTAGCTGGAAGTAAATACTTCTCAGTATTTAGCTCGCCTATGTACAAATGTTTTTATTGTGAGATAAAATACAAAATACAAAAATATTTATTTCAGATTACGGAAAATAACATAAAATTTGCACTGAGCCCTGCACTAGGAAATCCTGTATCGCAGGCGCTCGACTACGTTTTGCTTAGTAGTTTTAGTGAGTCTCTATTGCTACTGACAAAAAAAAAGTATAATACTAAAGTGTTACTAAGCATGCAAATTAGTAACACGAGAATCTTTAGGTACGAGTAATAAAACAAAAACTTAGCTCTACATAGGTGTATGTATGTTAGTATTGATTGTGTGTGTGTGTGTGTGTGTGTGTGTGTGTGTGTGTGTGTGTGTGTGTGTGTGTATGTGTGTGTGTGTGTGTGTGTGTGTGTGTGTGTGTGTGTGTGTGTGTAAAGAATTTTCAATCAATCAATACTATTCCTCATATACTCACGTGACTTTTTGTCGGAGGAGTCCGACCAGGGCCTCAATTCTGATAGTGCATTGTGGTTCAATGACAGATACTAGGCCAGGTCACGTGGCATGTTTTTTTATACCATTGATGCCCAGAAAGCTTGGTGCATGTGCGCGCGTAGATTAAAAGCGGCAATGAAATGATGCGGATGGCGATGCTGGATGTGGCAAGCTGAAGACATGGGCGCTATGGGCTCATTCGTGGAGGGCTATGTCCAGCAGTGGACTAGTATAGCCTGATGATGATGAATGAAATGAAATCGCCGTGTTCATGAAGTTGTCATTAAACTACAATGCATTAGCAGAAGTTAGGCCCAGATTTCGCTCTGATTCGGAGATGTCAATCATGGTGAGCGGAGACGGAGCTTGCGTCGTCGGTTCCTCGTCTCGTTTATAATGTCTAATGCACAAAAGTATTAATTAAAAAATCTATATTATTATGTGCAATCCAAAATTGGCAAAAGCGAGTTTGAAATATACAGTATAAAATAGAATTCCAATTAGCGCAACTCTATACCATCCGTACTGTTATTGCTCAATTCAATAGTAGTTTACCACAAATCCGTTTCCAATCAAGCCACGAACGAGTGCAAAACCGGTTGGGATCAATAAACTGTACTATTAGATTTATTTGGTACTGTCGCGATACCCCGCTCACTTGATCCCTGACCTGATGCGTCCATCGACTCCAGGGCCGGCTCTAGGTGTCCAGGGACCCCGGCGTAGATCTAGTTGTGGGTAGAATTATGCGAGTTATTTGGAGAAAATTAGGTTTTTTCGACAATAAAGTAGGTAAATAGAAAAGAAAATATGTTTAAGAAAAAAATTGCATATGAATTAAAATAATTTTTATAGTGAAGCACTCCGGATTGTCGAAAAGTACATAACGAATGGAATATAAAAATGCCTTTTTAGACATAAATTGGTACAGTCGACAGCACATCATGGTATACACCCATGTACTCTACTCCGTTGCATTACGGGCGACTTTTCAACTAAAATGTGAAGATTGACGTGCTGTCGACTGTACCACAATGAAGAGATTGTCACAATATATAACCAAACATAGAGCAGTGGTAGTCCATAATTCAGTGGGTAGAACAATAGACTCGGAAGCGAGAGACTCAGGTTCTATTCCCAGTGCGGGCATGTACCTACAACTTTGTTTTCTAAGTTACGTAAGTTTCTAAGTTACGTATACATTTGTAAGGTTATAGTAGCAATTGCACTCGAATTCCTAAAGGAAAACGTCGTGCTGAAACCTGAGTGTTTGAGCTATTATACCTCAGCGCTTAAAATCGTTCTCCGCGGTGAGCATACGTGGTGAGGTGATTAAGCCCAGCTCTCTCCGAGAGAAGGCCTGAAGCTTTGTTATGAGTTTCACTGCGTTATCGAATCAAGAATGCAGAGATTGTATGAACCCGAATCGCTAATATAGCTTGAAGAATTGCTCCGTTGTAGTGACAGTGGGCGGGGCACAAAGCTCGGAAAACTGACGGCCGTTGGGACGGAAAAGTTCTGACCTCGCAATCGTGAATCGGGCAGGTGGTCTGGTAATTTGGTTACGGAGTGGATGCGGGCGGCACGGCAAACTTGGAAAACCACGAGGGAGGCCTGCAGTGGGCCTCAAATGGATCATTATGATGAGATAACAAATTCAGATCTGAAATTCTACGCTCTTAAAAATATCATCATCATCAGTCCATCGCTGCCCACTGCTAGGTATAGGAAAAAAAAATTAAAAATGTAATAGGAATCAATATTATACAGGTGAATATAAATATACAGTGTGTCCCTGGATAAAGTGCAATCCCGAAAGGGGATGAAACTAGACCATGAATCATTGACTAGAAAAATATAAAAAAAAATTATAAAAAATTATTGTAGGATTTATTGGTATTTTAAGATTTTCATGTTTCATTAAGGACTCTATGTACAAAAGTATTGATTTCTTCCAAAATAATGGGTCTATTTCTTTGAAATAAAAAAAAACAGTATGCCTAATACCTGGCGATGACCATGAAATAATAAATAGTCCGCAAAAAAGTAACTATCTTGGGTAAAAAAATGTATTTTTATGAAAAAAATGATTTTTTTATACGTTTATTTTAAAAAACTTCAAATTACTAAAAAAATGTGCCCTATAACTATGTAATTTTATAGCTTACTTTTATTCTTTACCATTTTAGCTTCCAAATAAAAAAAAAACAATGTTCTAACTAAAAAAAAAAACGCTATCTACGAACTTTTAAAGTGGAGCCTAATCGTGTTACCGTGCAGGTAGAGACCGTTTTTTCCATTGTTTCCGTCCTACTTTGTGCCCTTCGGCAGTCGCAGTCCTTTTGTTCGACACTCAGGTAGAGGGAAGGCGAGGGGAGGGGCGGCAGGGGGTTCGAAACAGGACTTACACAGTCGCTCCGATATTCTCGCCGCTGCTACTACTGTTCTCGTTCTCGCATTGTGTTCTCGTTGATTTGTTATTAAGTTTTTGTTACATTGTTGACTGTTACGTTTTCTACTGTTCGTTACGTTTGGACTGTTCCTGTTCTGCTGTTAAGTGTTGACGAAATGCCGCGATTGACAGAGTTCTCACCTCGAGAAATAGCCGACATGCATTATTATTATGGCATGCCACATGGTCGCACAACAGTCGCTCGGACTGCATACATAAATGCTTTCCCGGGCAGACTCATACCCTCAGCTCGAAAATTTCAAGAGATTCATAGGAGGCTTTCCAACATTGGACTTGGTTTGGCACGAGATCGCCGTGAGCAACCAGCTGTCGTTATTGACAATGCGATAGAAGAGGCCATTTTAAACGATCTGTTTGCTGACCCTACAACAAGCATAAGACGATTAGCGTTGCGTCATGGCATATCGAAGACGTCTGTCTGGCGAATTTTGAAAAAGGAGGGATTGCATCCTTTCCATTACCAACGAGTACAACATTTACACGAAAATGTAGATAATCGTCCAAGATGCGTAATGTCGACGTGGATTTTAAGAAAAAATAGAGCTGACCCAAATTTTCCCAAACGCATTTTTTGGATGGACGAAGCGACATTTACCCGAGACGGCATTACAAACTGCAGAAATTTGCACCAGTGGTCTCACGAAAATCCACGATTGAAGCGGGCATCTACTTTTCAAGTAAAATTTTCAATAAACGTATGGGCAGTCTTAATCGACGACATTTTAATTGGTCCAGTCATTTTACCCAGAACCCTAAATGCTGAACGTTTTTTAGAATTACTACAAAATTTACCCATGTTGATGGAAGATGTTCCCCTGGCTACGAGACGGCGTGGGCGTATGTATCTCCAAATGGATGGATGTCCTGCACATTATGGGCGGGAGGTGCGGCGATTTTTGAACGAAAATTACCCGAACCGGTGGATTGGCCGAGGAGGGCCAGTAGGCTGGCCAGCGCGTTCACCTGATCTGACACCCCTAGATTATTTTTTATGGGGTGTCATGAAGCAAAGAGTATACAGCACGCCAATAAATACCGAGGCACAGTTGCACGACCGAATAATTCAGTGCGCAAATGACATTAAAAATGATCCAGGAATGATTCGCAGAGCCACTAACCAAATTAATATTCGTGCAGTAATGTGCTTGCAAAATCGAGGAGGCCATTTTGAACATTTAATGCATTAAATAAAAATGCAAAATTGTAAATTACGGATAATTTTATTAATAAAGTTATTGTGATTAAAGTCTGACTTTTATTACCTACTAAAATGTAAATAACTCCTACCTAGCCAATTTTTTAGTTAGAACATTTTTTTTATTTTATTTGGAAGCTAAAATGGTAAAGAATAAAAGTAAGCTATAAAATTACATAGTTATAGGGCACATTTTTTTAGTAATTTGAAGTTTTTTAAAATAAACGTCTAAAAAAATCATTTTTTTCATAAAAATACATTTTTTTACCCAAGATAGTTACTTTTTTGCGGACTATTTATTATTTCATGGTCATCGCCAGGTATTAGGCATACTGTTTTTTTTTATTTCAAAGAAATAGACCCATTATTTTGGAAGAAATCAATACTTTTGTACATAGAGTCCTTAATGAAACATGAAAATCTTAAAATACCAATAAATCCTACAATAATTTTTTATAATTTTTTTAATATTTTTCTAGTCAATGATTCATGGTCTAGTTTCATCCCCTTTCGGGATTGCACTTTATCCAGGGACACACTGTATAGTTAGATAGATAGATAACACTTTATTGTTCATAGAAAAGGAAATTACACAGGTATTTCTTAATCTTTCGAACTAAACTTGGTTCCGACCAAGTCGGGCCACTCCTGCGCTAAAAAAACAAGTAAATTTGGAATTCTGTCAATAATAAGGTGACTCTAATTCTAATAACGGAAAGATACTCCCTTTTGCAATTCCCAATAAAAAGCTACACGTAGTGTCGCCCTTGAAATCTAAAGACTCTGTAATCTGGGGCCCCGAGTACGCGCTCCTGAGTACGATCCTGCTCATATCGATGCATTCGCAGTTCTAAATGAAGAAATAGCATTGCATTTTATTTGTAGGTGAGTGTGTTAGTTGCTGGCCTACTGAGCTTATACTTGTTAATTTCATTTCATTTATTTATTGCAAAATCATGAACAGTTCTTTCTTAACAAGCAACATGGACTTTGGAATGATATGTTCATGCCATTTCATAGTTCTAGGTCAACGGGAATTACCCTACGAGTTTTGATTCCCGTGAGTGTCGAAATATACGTGTTTTGCGGCATTCATCAACAACCCATTATGTCCCCACTGAGGAGCACGGGTCTCTTCCCTGAGGAAGGTATAGGCCTTACTCCACCACGGGGACCAAGTCCGGATTGGTGGAGCCTTGTAAGACTACTGGCTGGTCTTACTGTCAGAAGTTTTCAAGCCGCCCTATTAAGGCCTAGGACTTGGCTTAACGACTGCTATCTATCGACGGCAGCCGGCACCAACTGCTTAACGTGCCTTGCGAAGCACGGAAAAGCTCGGAAAAATGCCGCTAGTTAGTCAAAGACGGTCACTCACCCATGTACTGAACGCGCCCAATGTTGCTTAACCTTCGTAATCGTTTAAGATCACTCAGGCGGCCTGGGCTACGAGCGTGTTTTGCGGTATAAACAACGTAAAGTTAGAGTAAAAAAGATACGGCTTTTTTACGCTAACTTAGATGTTTGATTTTTTTCACTTATTCTCCACCGTTCATCTGTGTGTAGTATAAGCTCGAGATAAAGGGCTCAGACATACAGACACACGGACAACAAAGTGGTTCTATAAGGGTTTCGTTTTTTCTTTTGGGGTACGGAACCGCGGTAAAAACCATGATTTTTTGAACCACCAACACTCCTCAGACGTTATCGCTCGTAGCCTGTGCCTGAGTGATCTTAATCGATCACTAAGGTCAAGCAACATACGGCGCGTTTAGTCCATGGATGGATCACAGTCTATGACTAACGCTAGTGGCATTTTTCCGAGCGGTTCCGTGCTTCGCAAGGCACGTTAAGCAGTTGGTGCCGGCTGCCGTCGATAGATAGCAGTCGTTAAGCCAAGTCAGAGGCCTTAGGGCGGCTTGAAAACTTCTGACAGTAAGACCAGTTACTAGTCTTACAAGCCTCCACCAATCCGGACTTGGCTCCCGTGGTGGAGTATGGCCTATACCTTCCTCAGGGAAGAGACTCGTGCCCGTCGGTGGGGACATAATGGGTTGATGATGATAGCTCTGACAAAGCTCTACAAAGCATTATCTCTCAGAGGGGCTGATCGTCAATGAACGAAGTAGAATTTCAATGTCAGTTTTTTCTCTTATTAGACAAGTAAATCTGACCTTCGACAACAGTATGTACATTAATCTATCATCATGTTCATCATCAAAAAGGGAAAACCTCGATTAGTGTTGCCATATTCCTGGTAACCTAAGTCTGTCACTGACCGAATAGAACTACGGGACAAAGGAAGTCAAAGGGTAATAATCTTTAGACCTGACGAATGAACCGATAAATTGATTTCTATGGAGCCTAAAGACATTAATTAATGATTCTACTCATGCCTTGAAAAGACATCTGTCTTTGATGTAATTTTTTTTTTATTTTTTATTATTTTAGAATCACCAAACAGAAAGTTACACTGTGACATGTGTGAATTTGAAAGTAATTTGAAGCTGCACATAAGATAAGATAAGAATATTCTTTATTGTACCAGGAAAAACATTAATACAGAACATTAACAATAAGATGCAGTACAAGAGGCGGCCTTATTGCTTAAAGCAATTTCTTCCAGGCAACCGACATGTTAAGTTGCTGGTTGCCATAGTGATTGACCAGCAATTGCCGCCGACTTCGTCCGCGTGGACTGTAGTTGATAAGTTTCTAAATAAGTTACGGATACTGTTAGCGCATGTGAATAAATATTAGAAAAAAAAATGCGTGTTCTTTTGTTACGAGGTGCAATTCGCCTCGTTACAAATTTCTATTATTTTTGGCCTTTAATTATTCCAAATTCAATATTTTTTTTACTTTTGCCACAGTGGTTAGACGTATCTGGAGCCAGATAACGCTGAGCTTCCAAACTGAGTGGACCTAAACGTCATTCTACCTTTATTATCGTTCCCGGATTGCTCTATCCTCCATACATACCTATTATCTATATCAATCATCATAAAATATTTAAAAGGCACAAATAGTGTTCTGCTTTTTTATTTTATTCTAAATTGTATTTTTACAGTTATTTTTAGACCTTAGTTAACACTCTCTATTTGCATTGTTCCCAGGTGCCTTTCTTTTACATCATAAATAAAATACAAATATTTATCTGCCTCTGGATACCCCACTTTGACTTCTACTGATCACACTTCCGAACCCCTAACTGCGACACTGGCGCCCAACGTGGGGCGCCATTGTGATAGAAGGCTTACATATATCCAGCAGTGTGAAGCTCTGAGCTGATGATGATGATAATTATGTACGTTTGAAAAAATATTGAAGACTTCGAAAATATTGATAGGCATCATAATGTTAATACTAGAAATAAACATAAATTGTCATTTCCACGATTTACCCCTGATTTCTCGTACACTAACAAGCTGTTAATCTACTGTTAACCCTCTACTAGGCAGTGGTGTGATAGTTCCCACCGTAAATTGAACCTTAGCACTTTGAAATAAAGTCCAAAACCGATAAAAAAAGTATGCAAGCTTTGCCCGATAAAACAGCAACCAGTCGGCGAAAGTATATACAAAAAAAGACTGACAGCTGTTAACCGTAGATTAACAGGCTGTTAGCGTACGAAAAACCGGGGGTAAGACTTGCAAATGTTAATACTTCCTTTATGGGGCACTGTCTAAGTTTCCACAAGAAGATTTCCCGAGATATTTAGAGTTACCGCAGACGCGGGTTAAAACTTCCTTTATGGAGATTTCCCGAGATATTTAGAGTTACCGCAGACGCGGGTTAATACTTCCTTTATGGGGCACTGTCTAAGTTTCAACAAGAAGATTTCCCGAGATATTTAGAGTTTACCGCAGACGCGGGATAAGAAATGTGTTGTGCACTCTCTGTGGAAAAAGGCTTATTATAAAATCAACGATTATTTAGAAGAAAAATATGTCTGGTGTTAAACAGTAGATTAATATTAATCTATTCAGAGGAGAATTGCGTCTAGTGTTCAACACATCCATGAGTAATAATTTTTAAGTTTGAAAGTTTATTAATTAAGCTAAAACTGTTTTGAAAAGAATACATTTTATTCACTTCTTTATTTATTTACTTTTAGTTACAACGTACTTTTTTTTGTTTGTGCAGCAACACCATTCGCTGATAAATTGTGCCCGATAACGGCGACAGGCTTGCCACTTGTCACGTTGGGACCTAATAAACTCGGCAAAACGTGGGCCCAGTTCTAATGATTGGTGCCTCTGCCTGCCCCCTCGGGGATAACGGGCGTGAGTTTTTTTTAATACACTTGTATTATTTTTAAAACAGTTTTAGCTTGAGTTTCTTTGTTAGCTTCTTCTCCACAATAATCTATTAATTGTGAAACGAACTGCACTAAAAAGTCATAAAAAATCGTACCCAAGTGTATCCTGACTTAAGCCAATAAATTAATACCTAATCACAAGTGGTCTTTCTATATTTCCCTATTTAGTAGTCAAGGTCCATCATTTGGGCAATCCCTCTGTGCTAGACAGTAGAAATAACTTTTATGGTGGTAGTCGGTGGTCTGACCCTGTTGGTGTTTCCTAAGCGCCCAGAGACAGTTCAGGGCCGGATTAAAGGCGATATTCGAAGCCACTCAGTGCGCTGCATCTGCCGACTTTACGTGCATGCAGCGAATGTATGCATCCGGCCCTAAACTATTCAGGGCCGGTTTAGAGGCGCTATTCGAAGCCACCCACTGCATCTGCCGGCTTTACGTGCATGCAGCGAATGTATGCAGTTGGATTTGTTTTAATGTACATCTATGAAATGACTTCCAAACGCTGTGGCGGCAGCACGTGCAGCCCACGCAGACTCCGCCGCTACATGCAGTTGAAGCGCAGAGTGGCCCGAATAGCACCTACAGACAGGAACATCTATGCCTTGTCTTTCTTAATTTTACCCGTCTCGACAGTGAAATTACTTCCAAAAAGTTTAAAATTCTAAATTATTTTTTCATATAAATCGGTCGCTCCAAATTTTAAAGGCTTTGAAGTGTAGTACGAAAAATTGTAAATACTGAAGAAACGGTTGCCGTGTTTTGCGTTTATTCTATTACACGTTGCTACTATAATTTTAAGCCGAGCTTTGGAAGCAGATAAGAATCGATCGTTATAATGATAACAGGATTTATTTTCTTAATTAGGTTACAATTAAAACGAAAAAAAAAAATGACTTCAAAAAAAATTTGGACCGCTGAACCAGCAAGAATGGCTTATTTTAAAGCGTAGGTAAGTATTAGATCGTCAGATTATCCCAATTACGGTACTTACGAAGTTACACAACAGGCGGTATGAGACAAATAAACAAGTTAAAAATAATATAATCTGCTACTCCTTCTTATAATTTTTTACGTTGTGAAAATTGAGATTTCTCAAAAAGTAAGGAGACATTCACTAGTTAAATAATTACTTAGTAAAATAATTTTGAAGAATTATTCTTCAATAAAATCCATTAAACTATAGCGCATGCTATTTTTGTTTCATATTTCCCACCTGATGCGGCCCTGAATGCTTGCGCAAATGCGGTCAGATGTATATAATGACTCGTTGGGTAACAAATGAATATGAGGTGTCTATGAGTGCGTGACACAATAGAATTTGGAGATTTATTTTAGTGCAACTCACGTGCAACCGATTGCATTGGAGATGAGTTATGAACGACTACATTTGCTTACTCAGAGTTTCTTTCAAAACTAAGGGCCTTTTCACACGTACCACAACCACAACCAGACGTCAACCACACCACGTGGCAGGGCGTATATTTTGTATTGAAAATGAATAGGACTATTCACACGAACCACATTTTGCAGTCGTTAACGATCGTGTGTGTCATACCGGCCACATCGCAACCACATCGCAACCACATCGCAACCACATCGCAACCACATCCCAACCACAACGCAACCTATTAATGCCGGAGTCGTACTGTGTCTGCACACGACGTAACCGCATCGCAACTACTGGCGACAACGCAACCACATCAACATTTTGTCGGTACCACAACGCTACTACTGGCGACAACGCAATCACATCAACATTTTGTCGGTACCACAACGCAACTACAAAAAGCTGCAGCGACACTATTCACACATAACCCCTATTTGACCGCATTTTGTCGTTGCGACGTGGTGTGGTTGTGGTACGTGTGAAGAAGACCTTAGTGCCTCTTTGTAAATTTCTGACTATAAAATTAATTTTTAAATTAACTTTGTTGGATATACCTCCAGTTTCCTTCAGGAAGGAAGGAAGGAAGGAATGAGTGAATGAGTAAATAACTGAGTGGATGAATTAATGATGTTAGTGATTGAATGAGTGTGTGATTTATTGAATGAATGAATGAATGAGTTAGTGTGAACTAGTGAATGAATGAGTGAGTTAGTAATTGAATGAGTGTGTGAACTAGTGAATGAGTGAATGAATAATTGTGTAAGTAAATAAAAGACGAAAGGAAGGAAGGCTGCGTATGTGCCTAGCGTTTATGTATGCTTTTTTCAAGTATGCGAAGTATTAAAATACGCTTGGGTTGGGATAGATTCATGTCTCTGGTTAAGATGAATAACACGACACAGTAGACCGTTACATGAAATAGTACAGAGATAGTTACAGGATGATTTCTTTGTTAACATTTTTTTAATGAACATTCTAATAATGTTTTCGAAAAGTACGAAAACGATGTAATTAAAATTAAAACGGTGAGTACAAAAAGACTCTCTTGTGCTAAACATAACTTCACTTAATCATAAACGAAGAATATCAGCAGAAGTAAGTAAACATTATCAGAAAGTATCCGAAAGTAATTGTTACTTTAGGAAAATGCTTTGAATGTCTTATACTGCCGACACATCTTTCTGTATTTCTTTTATTTTGATAGGAGCATGTTCTGCGAAGTTAGAGTTAATAAAAAGACGCATTTGACAACGTAGTTTGTTGGTTTTTTAAGTTAAAAAGGCGTTTTAGACTTGAACTAAGATAAAAAAAAACCTATTTGGTCAATTAATTCTGCAATACGATAGAAACATGAATGAAGTTACTAACGTAAAAAGACGGATAAAACGCAATTCACCATTGCTACCAAAGTTATTCGATTTGAAAAATCAAAACTTGAATATACCTAGTTACCTATAATTTTTCAGTTTCGACCTGATGTCAGATGCGTGTTTTTACCTTATGACGACGGCAGTATAGTCGGCGCCGGCCACTCGATAGTTCTCTGACTTTACAGGTTAATTGACAGTCGACTGTACGTGCAGTATCAAATACGTTGATTTGGAAGGGCAGCATGGGATGCCTCTTACTTTTAATTTAACATCGGTGTCCAGTCCGTGGAATACAATCACTTTTAGGACTGGTTTTGGACGCAGACCGTCCAGTATAATAGACTTCAACAAAATCCCCACATCTACAGGATACATTCGAATACGTTCGACGTTTTATGAGGAGCCTGGTTCGATTCCCAGTGCGGGCAAGTTTTCTAAGTTCCTTTGTGTAGTTGTAGTAGCAAAACCAAAGGCCGAAGGTGAAGGAAAACATCGTAAGGAAACCCTGCTGTCTAAGTTATTTACATGCCTTAGCTTGCTACATACAATGGCTTAACTATGATGCTGGTCCTTGCCTAGTTACCATAGCACAGGGTATCCGAGCTTGAGACCAGGACCTAGATTCTGCTAATGCATTGTAGTACAATGACAACTGCTTGAACGTTGCGATTTAGTTTCATTGCGCGTCAAATCTACGCGCGCACAGATATCAAACCTTCTACGCGTCAATGTTATGAAAAAACACGTCACGTGACCCGACCGTGTATCTCTCATCGTACTACAATGCACTAGGAGAATCGAGCCCCAGGTCAAGTGAATTGCCGCATTTAGCAGAATGCATCGATGAGTAATCGATTACAAAGTTTCTGCTGAACGCACACAAAAATCCATCGAAAATTGTAATCGGACGCGCAATCGATGACGTAGCGATTACTCATCGTTGTGTTAAGCTAAATGGGGCCATAGTGTTGTGTGGAAGTTATTATTATTACTAGCTGTCCCGGCAAACTTCGAACCGCCAAAGTTTTCGTAATTTATCCATATTTTCTTACCATTTAAACCTTCCCTGGAGTTCTAGGAATATAAAAAACCAAAAATCGGCCAAATCGATCCACCCGTTCTCGAGTTTTAGTGAGACTAACGAACAGCAATCCTTTTTTTATATATAAAAGATTACTTTCAATGAAGGCTTACCTTGAGCCTACTACAAAAGGTTCAAATACTAAATCTGATTCAATTCTACGCCGTCCGTAGGTACAAAGTAGGGGTCCTCGGAAGTTAATTAAATGTTACACCACGAGGAAATGTAATTTAAGAATTACGTCATAAAGGGCTAGGAACCTAAAGCGATAGGTTGACTCTTGCAGTGCGTGACATAAGTGCGAAAATGCAACAAATAGCCCGTGCATACTTCCTAGCTTCTCTAGAGACATCTCATGTCACGAGCCTAGACAATCATGAATCATTTGCGTTATGACATTAAAAATAACAATTAAAAATAATTGTTATGGTGAGCAAATCTGCCCACCAAAAAGTTTACAGGTTGATTACATACATAATCTATTTTTCGCCGTAGACATAAAATATGGCGGTTTATCGCTTAAAGCCATCTCTTCCAGACAACCTTAGGATGGGTAGAACGGCAAGATGAAAAGGGTAGGCAGATATATTATATGAAATGTATTTAATTAACTTACTTACAAATATACATAAAGCAAAAGCAGGGCTTCCCAAACTGGGCCTATTACTCGTTGAGTTGTAAAAGCCGTAAGTTTCCCTTTCAACTTCATATAAAATGTGTGGTACTGCTCTGAATTTTTTCACGTTTTTACAAACAGCTTTTTGTCACTAGCAAAAAATGGCGCCTTAAATAAGCTATATTTCGATATAGGCTATCATTTTGTGGGAGTAATTAATAACTAAGATGTTTTCCATCACAGTAAACGAAGTATTGCTACCATATTTAATTTCACGCCCTCTGTGGCGCAGCGGTTAGCGCATCTGCCTACCATGCGAGAGGTGCCGAGTTCGAATCCCGGCTGGGGACAAAAAACCCAGGTCTTGGATGTTTATAATTATGTTTCTGATGGATGAATCTGTTTCTGGCAGACCTTGAAATACCGCTATTATGCTCATAACGCTATGCCTCATAACGCTATGAAAAGCTTCCTAAAACGTTATTATTTCAAAACGTTATACGGTTATAACGTTATCATATTGGTCGAATAGCGCTATTCCAATAACGTTATGCCCGATTTAACTTTATAAATAGCGCTATAGTAGCGTTAACGTAACGTAACATAAAGTTATATGGCATCTCTTTCACACTCATTCCGCGATCATCTTCTTATAATATATATATCTATCTATCTTCTATATATATAAAATTCAAAGTCCTGACTGACTGATCACTCATCAACGCCCAGCCCAAGCCGTTTGACCTAGGGAGCTGAAATTTTGCACAGAGGATCTATATATAATGTAGGCAAGGAATAAGAACGGATTTTTTGAAATTAAACCCCTATAGGGGCGAAAAGGGATGCCACAATTTGTATGGGAGGTATAAATGTCTGGTATATTGTCTGATTTTCTTGAAACTTGAAATGAATACTCTTCAACACAATTGATTGAACACGTGTTTCACCGCTTTTCGAAATTCAACACTTAAGGGAGTGAACGGGGTGGCAAAATTAAAGTCCTGAACTAAAGTCCACGCGGATGGAGTCGCGGGCGAAATTATCTATATCATCTAAATTATCTAAAGGAAAAGCTGACCGACTGACTGACTGACTCACATATCAACGCAGGGCCCAAACTATAAGGGTTAGAAACTTGAAATTTTGCACAGGAGTACCTTTTATAATGTAGGGGAGCACTAAGAAAGGATTTATGAAAATTCACCCCCTAAAGGGGTAAAATGGGGGTGCAAAGTAGTATGAAACTTTGCCATTTTTTAAGTTATTTGAATAAAATTCAGTAAAAAAGTTTTCCGTCAAAAATTTTGAAACACGTGTAAATTTTTTTTTTTTAAATCTTCCCTTAAGGGATAAAAGGGGGGTGCAAAGTTAGTATGAAAGTTCTCTGATTTCTGAAGTTATTTGGGTTATAAGTTCTTAATAATGATTATTTCCGATATCCCTTTTTGTGAACTCACGGGGTAAAAAGAGGGTGCAAAATTAGTATGAAACTTTGCCGTTGTTGAAGTTATTCGAATGAAATTCAATATGAAGGTTTGTCGTTAAAAGTCATGACATACATGTAAAATAGTTTTTCGAAAACCATCTCTTCAGGGGGTAAAAGGGGGGTGCAAAGTTAGTATGTATTGTGCCGTTATTGTAGTTATTCGAATGAAAGTCATGAAACATGTATAAAGTATTAAAAATTTCGCTGCAATTTTCGAATTGAATTTCTTATGGGTTATAAGTGGTTTACTAATGTATTGCCAAAAATCGTTTCCCAAAGTATTACTTCCCAAACTATTTTCCGCAAATTATCACTTGGCAAAAAAACATTTCTCAAAACAACTTAAAGCAAATAAACAGTTAGCAAAAGTTATTATGGCAAGTTATTGTTTACCAAATAAATACATGGTCAAAATTCATTTTACCAAAGAGGCAACAAGAGGCAAGGTAAGAACGCATCAAAGTCGAGTCTGTTTTCGATCTTACATAGAGAACCTAACGCTCCGACGCGCTCCGCTTCGCTACGCGCGTCGTCGCACCTATATTTCTGTTGTCACGTATTCTTTACATCGCCGACCCCCCGTTCCATTATTTGAAAATAACACTTGCCAAAATAAAACGTTAGCATAATAAACGTTTGTCTTAATAAAACTTGACGCAGTAAAATTATGCGAAATGATAATTTGACCAAATGAATAAAATGCGAAATGAAAACTTGCTAAAGTTTCATTTGGGAAATGAAACTGATGCCATAAGTTTATTGGGAAGTAAAATTTGGCGAAAAATACTTTGGCTAAACGGCGGTATCCCGTTATAAGTTCTTCATCATCAACCCATTATGTCCCCTCCGAGGGGCACGGGTCTCTTCCCTGAGGAAGGTATAGGCCATACTCCACCACGGGGGCCAAGTCCGGATTGGTGGAGGCTTGTAAGACTAGTGGCTGGTCTTACTGTCAGAAGTTTTCAAGCCGCCCCTAAAGGCCTCTGACTTATCTTTACGACTGCCATCTATCAACGGCAGCCGGCACCAACTGCTTAACGTACCTTGCGAAGCACTGAATCGCTCGGAAAAAATGCCACTAGCGTTAGTCATAGACGGTGACCCATC
The DNA here is from genome assembly GCA_947310845.1 of Yponomeuta plumbellus. Classification (NCBI taxonomy): domain Eukaryota; kingdom Metazoa; phylum Arthropoda; class Insecta; order Lepidoptera; family Yponomeutidae; genus Yponomeuta; species Yponomeuta plumbellus. The sequence continues at coordinate 5,963,041 of OX371203.1, forward strand.
CATAGACTGAACGCGCCGTATGTTGCTTAACCTCAGTGATCGTTCAAGATCACTCAGGCAGCCCAGGCTACGAGCGATTCTCGTAAAAGGGGGTGCAACGTTAATGTGTAGGTTCTCTGATTTTCAAAATTATTTCAATAAAGGATTTTTTGAAATTCATCCCCTAAGGGGGTAAAATGGGGGTTCAAAGTTAGTATGAAACTTTGCCGTTTTTGAAGTTATTCGAATGAAATTTGGTACGAAGGTTTTTCATTTAAAATAATGAAACACGTGAAACATAATTTTTTTAAATCATCCCTTAAGGGGGGAAAAGGGGGGGTGCAAACTTAGTATGAAACTTTGCCGTTTTTGAAGTTATTCAAATGAAATTCAATATGAAGGTCCTTCATAAAAAGTTATGAAACACATGTAAAATAGTTTTTCAAAAATCGTCCCTTAAGGGGGTAAGAAGGGGATGCAAAATTAGTATGAAACTTTGCCGTTTATGAAGTTATTCGAATGAAATTCAGAATGAAGGTCTTTCATTGAATGTCTTGAAACACATGTAAAATAGTTTTTCAAAAAACATCTCTTAAGGGGATAAAAGGGGGGTGCAAAGTTAGTATGAAACTTTGCCATTTTTGAAGTTATTCGAATGAAATTCAGTATGAAGGTCCATCATTGAAAGTCATGAAACACATGTAAAATAGTTTTTCAAAAATCGTCCCTTAAGGGGGTAAGAAGGGTATGCAAAGTTAGTATGAAACTTTGCCGTTTATGAAGTTATTCGAATGAAATTCAGTATGAAGGTCCTTCATTGAAAGTCATGACACACATGTAAAATAGTTTTTCAAAAATCGTCCCTTAAGGGGGTAAGAAGGGGATGCAAAATTAGTATGAAACTTTGCCGTTTATGAAGTTATTCGAATGAAATTCAGAATGAAGGTCTTTCATTGAATTTCTTGAAACACATGTAAAATAGTTTGTCAAAAAACATCTCTTAAGGGGATAAAAGGGGGGTGCAAAGTTAGTATGAAATTTTGCCATTTTCGAAGTTATTCGAATGAAATTTAGTATGAAGGTCCTTCATTGAAAGTCATGAAAGACATGTAAAGTAGTCTTTCGAAAATCATCCCCTATGGGGGTGAGAGGGGGTTGCGAAGTTAGTATGACAGATCTTTCACATGCGCTAAAAGTATCCCTATCTTATTTGCAAACACTTTACTCAACTAAGGCCCACGCGGACGTAGTCGCGGGCAACAACATTATATAAAACTGACTGACTGACATAATAACGCAAGGCCCAAACTCTGAGGGTTAGAAACTTGAAATTTTGCACAGAAGTTTCTTTTATAACGTAGGGTAGCACTAATAAAGGATTTTTAAAAATTCACCTCTTAAGGGGGTAAAATGGGGGTGCAAAGTTAGTATGAAACTTTGCCGTTTTTGAAGTTATTCGAATGAAATTTAATATGAAGGTTCGTCATTAAAAGTCATAAAATTTAAGTAAAATAGTTTTTCGAAAATCATCCCTTTAGGGGGTAATAGGGGGGTGCAAAGGTAGAATGAAAGTTTTCTGATTTTCAAAGCTATTCTAATAAAATGTTGTATTTGGGTTACGTTCGTAATAATGATTATTCCCGATATCTCTTTTTGTGAATTAAATCCCTAAGTGGGCAGGAGCTATAAGTTCCTGATAAAGTTAGTGATTATTGCCGACAGCCCTTTTTTTGAATTCAATACTTATGGGGCTTGCAAATTTAGAAGGTATAAAAGTTCTTCGTATTTACTTCGTATCGTCGCTTCGATTATTAAAAATTTCGCTGCGATTTTCGAATTGAATTTCTTTGTTCTTCCATGTGTTTAAATACCACCTTAAATACTTGCTTACTTTCTTATTTTTTTTTTCTAACTCTTGAATTAATTTTCTCAATTCTTATTATTATTTCTCAGTTCATGTGTTTATAAATATTTCTCAGTTCTTTAAAATACAACCCATAGTAAACAGCCTATACGAGTATACGTCCCACTGCAGGGAATAGGTCTTCTCTCAGAGAGAGTAGTATGGTTTTAATTATTTCGCATGCGCTAAAAGTATCCCAATTAGCTTAAATTTTACATTTGTATCAATTAAATAAATTGAAGCTAATTTCGCTTGGGAAAACTTAAATGGCTATAATAAAATAAATAAATAAAAGTATCCCAATCTTATTTGCAAACGCAACACTTTACTCAACTAAAGCCCACGCGGACGAAGTCGCGGGCAACAGCTAGTAGTTCATATTTGCATGCAACTTACGCAAGTTACCTCCGTCGGCATCTCGCGATGGATCACACTACTCACACTGCGCGCGAGCTTATTTGTGCTATTTACGAGTATTGCTCCGGGTTCCCCGCCACGTTCAGTGCGGCAACGCCGCCGTCCGCGACCACGCAACGCCTCCCGGTAGAGCGGAGCGGCAACAGCGCCATAACTTTATTCATAACGTTATTATACTGTTGATGATTTAGTTATGATTTCGTTAAGTTTCTCGTAGAGTTTTGTTATTTAAACGTTACGTAACACTTAATAACGCTATATTTTATAACGTTTTAAAGGTCTGGTTTCTGGTTCCCACGACACAGGGTGTCCTAGTGTGGGGCCAGAAGCTATGTATGTGCCTGAATATAAATGTTTATAACTTCTTAAATGTACGTAACATAAAAACAAAGTCATTGATACATCTTTCGACGATACATAAACCTTTATATACATACACACATACTAGGTACTCAGTTATGTTACGTGAGACTAACCAACTACAATGACGGCTTTTAAGAGCGTCATTAAAAAAAATAATATCGCAAATTACCTATAGATGGTGCTGACGTCATGACATCACTGTACCTTATATGTGGTGCTCAGAAGAAGGAATACCATAGAAGGAGGCTTAAATAAAAAGTAACATCTGTATAGCTGTCCTTGTTACTCCTACGATAAATCTCTGTGCCAGAAATAGACAGCTGTAGTGTACTCATGCACTCAAAATCTTACAATCGTACACAGTTGCCACAGATTACAGAACAAAGCCAAAATCGATAGGGCTGGGAGAAACACTATAAAGATTTCGGTATTATTATTCCGATCTACATAATCTGTGTATTTTTTTGAACAAATGTTAGTAATTAAGTATTAATATTAAATGATAAAAAAATCATACCTCTTTTTCACAGTTTGCAAAAAGTATCTTTTCAATCCCATCACCATGTTTAATAGTGATTTTTCGGACCCATGGCTGTGTACCAAAAAACCTACGACTAAATTCCATTATTCCAATTCCAATTAATTCGAATTACAGTCATGGGCCCTTAAAATCACTATTATCACCATTATCTATCTATCTAATTATCAATGTATTTATCTCTAAAAAAATATAATTTTTCCCTTGGTGGTGCTAGTGAACCAGCTGGAACCCCTTACGGTTATGTTATTATGTGCTAAGTGTGGTACATACCGTATAAGTTACAATAAATATTCATAAGTAACAGTAAGTAATTCTACATCAGGTTTTCAATAATATAAATGGGACTAATAGGGCTATAGCGAATCGAAGAAAGATTTTACGGAGTTATGTGGTAACATGGCAAAAAGTATATGTACGGCGAATATAGAACCTTTTTTTTAATATGTTTGCAAATCATCAATAATCACCATATACAGCGCCACCAAGTTATCTGTTCAGGTGGGTAAAATTGTAACTAAGTAATTAATTGTAAATCCTGTTCCCCATTTTTTGTTTTATTTATTCACTTACTAAGATTTATAGATATATGTTCATTAAAATTGAAAGACGGGTTAAAATATTTTCATTTTTCTAGGTAAATTTCTTAAATGTTACTACTAAATTCTCCACTAGCGCCGCTATCAACTGAACAGATGAGATGGTGGCACTGTAAGAAAGTATAATGAATAAAACAAGACCAAAATAGGAAAAACTATTTAATAACATAACATAACATTTACACACAGGCACATACATTGCTTCTGGCCCCACACTAGGATACCCTGTGTCGTGTTAATAGATTACGTATTTGTTTCCAATAAATACCTACCACCTAGCATAGTTACTCAAGGCACCCGTTGTAATAACATCATCAGTCCAGGTTCGATGGAATAAAATAAAAATTAAAAACAAAACGATTTATTGGTACAAGATTATTTGGCATCAAATAAAGTATAGTGGATTTCATTAGAATCCGGCAATCATAGATAAGATAATTATTTGTCAGTTGTCTATGATCGATAGACAGTGATAGTGTTGTACCTATACGGATGTCAAAGTGAGTGATTGAGCATTGATCAATGAGATATGGGATATGGTTCACTGTTCGTTGGTTTATCCTAAGTATTTGAAAAAATCCAAAATGATTAAGAAGCAATTCAAATCAAGATACACTTTTTGTGTACCTATCGATTTTTTTCTATAAAATCAGGATTCACTTTTGTCCAAATGTTTAATGGGAATATTTAATAAGTGACTATCGCACAAACATGATAAACGATCACCATGCATTAATATATGAATTATAACGGCCTAATATGCATTAAAATACGTTGTTATGTTCTAGGCTTTCAGTAACTACATTCATTAAATTTGTAAAAGGGCTTTTGCAATATTTCAAAACTTAGGGCAAGGCTCTTTAGAAAATTTAGTAGAATATGCGGCTCACTCATTATAATCTAAAAATACCATGTAATAATTTTTCACTTTATAATTATTCTTGGATTTATTCGTAGCATATCTGAGTGATTCTGTGTATATCTTTATTACTTTTTAAATAACTAATAGTTTATTGTTACCTCCGTGTTTCTTGAGAAAGAGATCCAATCGTAAGCAAAAACAAAGTCCGTGATGTCACGTAGAAGTCGTCGTCCCTAGAGTAAGTCCAACCAAATCGCAAAGAAAATGTCCAAAATTTATACAAAAAAAGCAAAGTCGTCGATTATTAGAGGAAACAGAAAAACGCACAGAACTCGGAAGAATTCCCACTCACACAGGACGGTGACAGTGAGTGAAGTATAAACGTGTTTTTAATATTTACCCTTTTATGCGTAGATGGAGTACGAGTAGAACTACCTTTACGCTTTTATGGTTCTAGATACAAAACTCTTTTATTGAGAGGCAGTAAAGAGAATGCAATGATATCCTTCATCTTAAACGACAACGCAAACTCCTTTTGTCGTTCAAAACATAAACATGACGGTTTGTTGTGGAACAAAAAAATGACAGATTTGAAAAAGTGAGTTTTCTTGGGTGATAAAAGTGGGAACAGAAAATTGTTTCTTATTAAAATAATTACGCTTTTAAGTTATATAGAAACCCCACTGTGCTAGTTTGACGCTGTTTGTGCTGCAAGTTTGAGTTTCAATGCCTTTTTAAATATCATGCAATTCGCATTTACAATTTAGCCGTCATTATTAAAGTTTATTTTTTCGACCTGACTTATTCAAATATTGAAACATTCGAATCAATCAATTTTTTTAATCAATTCAAAAAATGAACAACACTAACTTTCCAAAGACAAATAAGACTTTGATGAGTAAAAAATAATATGTCAGCTTTACAAACTATTGAAATTTTCGTCGTCCGAGTATTTTCTATTAAAATAACTATCTTAAAGAAGTTATTTAGTATCCAAATGATTGTAAGAACAATGAATGATTCCTTGAAATGTGATTATGATCAGGATTGATATTCAAATGTAAGTAATTACGGAGTAATCGTTATTGAATTGGTTTATTTACATGATTGTGCGATTCTAAAGCAAGCTGGTATACGTAGTTCCAAGCTTTTCACATAAAAAGTGGCAGGTTGCAGCTCAATGGAGAAGAAACCAACACGTATTACTATAATGTATATGTTTTTTATCCCTGACTTCTGTTTGTACTTGTACCTATTGACGTTTCTTTTTTCACAAAAATGTGTCAGCCATAATGTAAAAGATAATATTTTATGATATTAAAATTAAATCAGCTTGGTTGCAGCTCACGAACGTTGTCCATTTCCGCAGAGGTCGCAAACTGAAAATTGTTTTTATTTATGTACTTCACGTTGATAGCTTCCACATAAAAAATAATAAAAATCACTTGCACGAGAATCAGACTATGATAGTATTAAACTAGTTATGACCTTTAACTGCTAAATGTTGTCCAGGATAGAAAAAAACACCCAGTCAGGCAATAATCAGGGAAAAATTCTACAAGTGATATACGGCGCCTTGCAGGTTGGAACTGACAACCTGTTTTATTATCCAAGTGACTCCACTCAACCACTAGACCAACGAGACAGTCGGGTCTCGTGTGAAATTCCTGATGTACATACATACAGCAAAACGTGCACCTCAGTCGACATAATTGTGCAGTATGTAGACTTTATTTTGTTTTTAGTACAATTACAATGTATAATTATAACCTTACCAATGATCTGCGGGCTAAGGAAAAGCGTAAAGTAGGTACGGCACTTGTTTCCAACCTACGCCACTTGCTATTGTTTATGAAACAGTCGCTTGCTGCAAATGCGGTGTAATTTTGTCCAAGACTACTTTGTACGTGATACTGCGTCATCGACATTTGTTATTTTGTGCTGTCTTCGTGTAACCTGCAATAGATAATTAACAATTAAAACAATTATACGAACGCAAGAAATAACTAAATATGCTCTACGAACTATCGATACTTTTTTTTCACTGAGAAAGTGGGAAACTCCCATCCCTATTCCCCTACAACAAACAACCAACTTGTATTATGATTTATATCGAAAATATCACAATAATCATGATGAAAACACCATTCTCTAATAGCTAATTTGCAATTCTAGTAGCCCATAGTTGAAATCTTAGAGAAAATACCCTTTTAGGTACACAAAATTGAGACTTACCGGTGGAAGCTGATGAATGTTGTTTCATTATCTTCTCGGGAAGAATGAGATATACATTCTAACACAACACACGCCATGCCGATGGTTACTTATACTATATACCATGAGAATCCACTAAAATTCACTTCAAATGGTGCTCTAATAAATATAAAATACACAAGCTTCTTGAAAATGGCGCACTCCCAAACCTCTTGTCAAACACACTGCCAAACACAGAACACCCTCTGCCAAATAAATGTCATTGGGCGGCACATTGCATGCCGTCATTTTCTGAGCCGTTCTAATTTGGTAGCGTAATGGTAACCAAAGGTAACCAACTGACGTTTAAGGGTTGTACGCTCGAAAAAAGCAACAAAGACACGACTATATTTTTCTCTTTCTAACACGTAGCTTGCGGCTATTTAAATTGACGAAACAGACTATGTGGCACGTGTTCATTTTTCAACGCTCCTTCTATGGTATTCCTTCTTCTGAGATGTGGTGCCTGTCCTATGTTTTTACATAAATGCACAATGCATGGGCTACAAACAAACAAACAGACTACAAAGAGATATTTAGACTATCACAGATTAATACACATTAAAACCACAGACCTAAAACATGATGACATTTTGGTCTTCTTGCAGCGCCATCTATTTTTTTTAATGAACTCAACTGACAGCTGTCATTGAAAAGCCCCCATTCTATAGTGTACATTTTTCACTCAATGAATGACCATATTAAAACACATCGTTATATTTTTGAAATATAATCCAGATTTCTAAAAAGATATAGGATTCATAAAAAATAAAAGATAAATATAAAAAAAAGCGAAATTTCAATTTTCGAATGCGACGGTAAAGAAGGTTTATTACTTCGAGATTGCACCTAAAACCTCATTTTGAAGCGCGCAAAGAGGTCCGAAATCCTCTTTGAGTGGAATGCCAGAATCGGCGACCGCGTAACACGGTTCCCATGGCAACAAACTCACACATGCGATTACGTGTTGTCACATAATCTCAGAAGAAGGAGTACCATAGAAGGAGCGTTAAAAAATGAAAACGTGCCACATAGTCTGTTTCGTCAATCTAAATAGCCGCAAGCTACGTGTTAGAAAGAGAAAAATATAGTCGTGTCTTTGTTGCTTTTTTCGAGCGTACAACCCTTAAACGTCAGTTGGTTACCTTTGGTTACCATTACGCGACCAAATTAGAACGGCTCAGAAAATGACGGCATGCAATGTGCCGCCCAATGACATTTATTTGGCAGAGGGTGTTCTGTGTTTGGCAGTGTGTTTGACAAGAGGTTTGGGAGTGCGCCATTTTCAAGAAGCTTGTGTATTTTATATTTATTAGAGCACCATTTGAAGTGAATTTTAGTGGATTCTCATGGTATATAGTATAAGTAACCATCGGCATGGCGTGTGTTGTGTTAGAATGTATATCTCATTCTTCCCGAGAAGATAATGAAACAACATTCATCAGCTTCCACCGGTAAGTCTCAATTTTGTGTACCTAAAAGGGTATTTTCTCTAAGATTTCAACTATGGGCTACTAGAATTGCAAATTAGCTATTAGAGAATGGTGTTTTCATCATGATTATTGTGATATTTTCGATATAAATCCTAATACAAGTTTGTTGTTTGTTGTAGGGGAATAGGGATGGGACTTTCCCACTTTCTCAGTGAAAAAAGTATCGATAGTTCGTAGAGCATATTTAGTTATTTCTTGCGTTCGTATAGTTGTTTTAATTGTTAATTATCTATTGCAGGGTACCCGAAGACCGCACAAAATAACAAATGTCGATGACGCAGTATCACGTACAAAGTAGTCTTGGAAAAATTTACACCGCATTTGCAGCAAGCGACTGTTTCATAGACAATAGCAAGTGGCGTAGGTTGGAAACAAGTGCCGTACCTACTTTACGCTTTTCCTTAGCCCGCAGATCATTGGTAAGGTTATAATTATACATTATAATGATACTTAAAACAAAATAAAGTCTACATACTGCACAATTATGTCGACTGAGGTGCACGTTTTGCTGTATGTATGTACATCAGGAATTTCACATGAGACCCGACTGTCTCGTTGATCTAGTGGTTACTCCACTTGGATAATAAAACAGGTTGTCAGTTCCAACCTGCAAGGCGCCGTATATCACTTGTAGAATTTTTCCCTGATTATTGCCTGACTGGGTGTTTTTTTCTATCCTGGACGACGTTTAGCAGTTAAAGGTCATAACTAGTTTAATACTATCATAGTCTGATTCTGGTGCAAGTGATTTTTATTATTTTTTATGTGGAAGTTATCAACGTGAAGTACTTAAATAAAAACAATTTTCAGGTTGCGCCCTCCGCGGAAATGGACAACGTTCGTGAGCTGCAACCAAGCTGATTTCATTTGAATTTCATAAAATATTATATTATCTTTTACATTATGGCTGACCATTTTTGTGAAAAAAAAAACGTTAATAGGTACTTGTAAAACAGAAGTCAGGGATAAAAAACATATACATTATAGTAATACGTGTTGGTTTCTTCTCTATTGAGCTGCAGCCTGCCACTTTTTATGTGAAAAGCTTGAAACTACGTACTTTATTTGATGCCAAATAATCTTGTACCAATAAATCGTTTGGTTTTTAATTTTTATTTTATTCCATCGAACCTGGACTGATGATGTTATTACAACGGGTGCCTTGAGTAACTAAGCTAGGTGGTAGGTATTTATTGGAAACAAATACGTAATCTGTTAACACGACACAGGGTATCCTAGTGTGGGGCCAGAAGCAATCTATGTGCCTGTGTGTAAATGTTATGTTATGTTATTAAATAGTTTTTTCTATTTTGGTCTTGTTTTATTCATTATACTTTCTTACAGTGCCACCATCTCATCTGTTCAGTTAATAGCGGCGCTAGTGGAGAATTTAGTAGTAACATTTGAGAAATTTACCTAGAAAAATGAGAATATTTTAACCCATCTTTCAATTTTAATGAACATATATCTATAAATCTTATTAAATGAATAAATAAAACAAAAAATGGGGAACATGATTTACAATTAATTACTTAATTACAATTTTACCCACCTGAACAGATAACTTGGTGGCGCTGTATATGGTGATTATTGATGATTTGCAAATATATTTAAAAAAAAAAGGTTCTATATTCGCCGTACATATACATTTTGCCATGTTACCACATAACTCGGTAAAATCTTTCTTCAATTCGCTATAGCCCTATTAGTCCCATTTATATTATTGAAAACCTGATGTAGAATTACTTACTGTTACTTATGAATATTTATTGTAACTTCTATGGTATGTACCAAACTTGGCACATAATAACATAACCGTAAGGGGTTCCAGCTGGTTCACTAGCACCAAGGGAAAAATGATATTTTTTAGAGATAAATACGTTGATAATTAGATAGATAGATAATGGTGATAATAGTGATTATCATGGGCCCATGACTGTAATTTAAATTAATTGGAATTGGAATAATGGAATTTAGTCGTAGGTTTTTTGGTACACAGCCATGGGTCCGAAAAATCACTATTAAACATGGTGATGGGATTGAAAAGATACTTTTTGCAAATTGTGTAAAAGAGCTATGATTTTTTTATCATTTAATATTAATACTTAATTACCAACATTAATTTTAAAAAATACACAGATTATGTAGCTCGGAATAAATAATATCGACATCTTTATGGTGTTTGTCCCAGCCCTATCGATTTTGGCTTTGTTCAGTAATCTGTGGCAACCGTGTACGATTGTAACATTTTTAGTGCATGAGTACACTACAGCTGTCTCTTTCTGGCGCAGAGATTTATCGTAAGAGTAACATGGACAGCTATACAACTGTTACTTTTTATTTTATTCCTCCTTCTATGGTACTCCTTCTTCTGAGCACATAATATTCTAAATAAATACGACAGACAGTATTGTTACACTGTAGTATGTGTTTTTAGACGTAATCCATGTAAAGAGATTTGTCGCTCTTAGTAAACCCTCGTATTGGGATGTGACGAAATACTTTTGGTATCAGCCGGTTTTAAGGTCACACAAAGGTTGATAAGAGTCCTCAAATGGCTTTAAGGCACTTTAACAAAATATATATATATATATATATATATATATATATCACTAGCTGTGCCCCGCGGTGTTACCCGCGGTTTATTAGGGAAAATAAATTGTGTATTAACAGTAAAAATAATAACTATTCACATTTTTAGGAAGTTTCCCGCAGTAAAACGTAAATCGCCCCAGCCGTTTACACGTGAAGAAGTAACAAACAAACACACTCACAGACTTACAAACTTTCGCCTTTATAATATTAGGTAGTGTGATTGAACTGTGTTAAATTAATTTTTGAATAACTCTTTGTCTATTTTATTCTAAGATCGGGCCAAACGGAGCGATTTTGGATTGGACAGTGATTCTTCTGCGAAAAGCTTTTTTGTGAAGTGAAGGGACGTCCAGCTTTTGTTCAAGCTCTAGATACGAGTTCTGGCCTACACAGGGTGTTGAGTTAGTATTTTTTTAAATCCAAAAACACTGGCTTATTATATCACAGTCTTGTATTAAAGTTTTAACTTAACCCAATTCCCCACAATACTTTTATGAACTTATTTCATAAAAACTTAAATTGCCGTCGTGTACACATACCGACAAGTAACTTCAACTTTAAAACTTAAGACAAGGCTAAAAAGGCGATCCATGGAGACCCAGATTTTGTGTGTCTTGCATAGTTTGGTCCCACCTGCTTAGAAGTTAATATTAAGCACTTAGTTTTATTTAATTTTATTACTAGCTGACCCAACTTCGTACAGCCAAATTATTCGTAATTTTTCCATATAGTTTCACTATTTAAACCTTCCCTTCTAAATATAAAAAAATAAAAATCAGCCAAATCGGTCCACCCGTTCTCGAGTTTTAGTGGGACTAACAAACAGTATCCAATTTTTATTACTAACTGTAACTGTTTTATTACTAACTGTAACTGGCAAGAGACGGCCGAGCCGCCCTCGTACTACCTGGATCACAGAATACATAATAGTACAGGTCCAAAAGATTCACTCCGCAAAATTAAAAATAAAGGAACTCTAGCAGCGATACAATTAGGTGCAATTCAGATCGCACGGCGCTAAAAAGCAACATTATATTCACCTACATGTTGCCTCTCTTTCTACCGCGTAACTCTCACCTCATCTGGCGCCTGAATTCCTACCTATTTGCCACTCCGGAGTGGTCGCCGCATGTACTTACGCGATCGATGCCGACACGCGTAGTGAAACAGGCCTGCCTGGATGCGCTCCGTTGAGAAAGAGGCTGCTTCAACGAGACCCAACTGGAAAGAGCTAGAAGTTGCCGCACAAGACCGCGAAAAATGGAAATCCCTTCTACGAGCCCTATGTCCCTGATAAGGGATAAGAGGAAATCATCAGCAATCCAATTTTTACGCATAAAATTTTTGTTCTGCTCAAGATGTTTGCTGATGTTCTGTGCCACTCGTGTAACCAAATAAACCAAAAAACACCCTGTATATTGAGAGAGTTCTCCACCGGCGCCCAGTACGCTTTCATCGTGACGAAGCCGAATTACATCACGGAACGTTTTATTGGCAGTTCACGGAAATCAATGGTTGATGTTCTACTTGTTTAGCTCCGTCGACATCATTGCGACCCTTATAGGTATTTGATGTTTGTTGAAAAGCCAGCCTATGTATTGTTGTTGTTGTTGTTACACTTTATTGCACAAAGAAATAATACATGAAATGACTTAAATAACAGGTTTGTGATAAAATATATGTACAAAGGCGGACTTATTTCTAAAGAAATTTCTTCCAGCCAGCCTAGAAATTTTGGAATGTTAAAACAAGAGAGTGGGGTAGGGCAGATAAAGTGGAAACAACTCATTCTATCTAAATATAAGTAGGTATAAAAATAATAATAACAATAAACTACTTACTAATATACATACAACTATATGTATTCAATAGTAATAACTCGCACACAACACAATCACTTGACCTGGTCCCAAACTAGGATAAAATTCAATTCTTTTTAATGGCACCCCTAAGGATTCTACCAATGTCAGGTTTGTTGTGGGGATGACAACATTTTTTTCCCTACAATTTACTTGTACTAAACGCGATAGTTGGGAAACTTTTAATAAAATTGTAAATAAATAAAACAAAATAGTATGTACATAAAATTGTATGTTGTTACTTTTAAAAAAATCAGATAAAACTTTAATAAAGGGAGTAAATGCAAGGGGTAACACCGATCGAAAATATCTAGAGTGTGGAACGTCTGGTGGAAGAAAATCATAAAGAGAAGAAGTCAGCTTAGAACAAACTAGGATACCCTGTGCTATGGTAACCAGGCAAGGACATTATAAACATTGAAACACACCTAGACTGAGGACATTTGTACAAATGTGCGGCGGCCCTCAGCGGGAATCGAACCCACGACTTCTCCAACGTCTTCGACGTCAATATTTATGTAGCCTGCGCAAATGCAGGTCTTCGTAAGTGTTCACAGACCTCGGTGTTTGAAATTCCCAATCCGCGGTGGGCACGCTTGCTGATTAAAAGCCCATACTGGACACCATGGCGACGTCGCCAGCCACGTATCCAGGCAGTTTGTATTGAATGGCGACGTCGCTAACAGTCGCCAAATGAGTTAGGCACCATACATTTCAATATTAACTGCTTGGACACGGTCGATGGCGACGTCGCCATGGCGCACTGGGATCAGATTGGAAAAAAGTGGACTTAGGGTCTTTGACCCCATTTTTTTTCTAGTGACTCCTTACGTCAATTCAATAGACATTTACCGATTGCTATTTTGTCATGAAATTACCCATTTACGAGAAAAAAATATTTTAGTTTTTTTTGTATGGAGGAAAATCTTTTTTTGTGAATAACTTCGTAGTTTTTAAAGATGTTAAATTAAAATTTAGTAGGTGTGATGAAGAGTATTATTCTTCACATTTCATACCTAGACACCTACTTCATATGTGTGCGGCTTACGGAACGGTCGCTGTTTGAAATTTCGTTTATTTTACCAGTACATTAGTATTTGTTGAAACCAAAAATGTTACTAGGTACTTCTTGAACTTCAAGGGTTTCTCGGGAAAAAATATTGACTCCCAATCCAAAGATCCGTAAGAAGGCCAAATTACGTCACGTTCTAGCCACTCCATATTATTCTTGAAGAAGGTTTTTTGGTTTCTACTGGTTTTAAACATATTTTGTAGACATTGCTTACATAGTTTCGGGAAAACATCAGGAGAACCTCGAGATATTTCAATAAAACATCCACTGTAACGCAATCCAATAGTGCACGACACAAAAACTTACTATTTTACTATTGCTACTGCCTTCAAGAGCCATAAAGATATCTAAATTGGTACCAAATAAAAAGTATGAAAGATAGTAGAGCGACAGGAAGGCTCCAAGAGGTTATGGGCCAAGAAAAATATGGAGGGAAACTGAGGAAAATGAAGTTTTTGAAGACAATATTGAGGACTAGGACGCCCCTAGTGAGGCAGGGCACTTAGAGTATGATGCTGTGAAGGAGAACATCGTAAGGAATCCCGCCTTGGTTGGCTCCAAACGTTTTGACTCGTCTTTCTTGTGACGACGTTCTTGTACGATGACAGACGCACGGTCGGGTCACGTGTCGTGTTTTTTCATACCATTGACCCGTAGATAGTTTGATATGTGTGCGCGCGTAGACTTGAAGCGGCAATGAAACTAAAACGCCTTGTACATGCAGTTGTGTTTGTACCACAACCCGTTACCAGAATGTAAGGTCCAGGTTTGTATCATTATTACGAGCTAACGAAGTAGCGGGGCGACCTATAATTTTATAAACAACGCCGCTATCTATCCGCTATCAACGTCTTAATTCATTAACATGTCGAGACAATGAAGCTGTTATCGTGTAAAAACAATGCCCCGGAAAGCTTGTTTGGTGTATGGAGGTCCGGATGTCTCTGCACGCGAGGGAATTCGAACCCATCAGTCCCTCTGTGTCCCCCTCCCTATCTTCTTCGTCGGTTCCTTTGACTCCTAGTCTGTTTTGTAATTCAATGCAAAAAAATAAAACCGTCACGTTGACATCTCAATACAGCGCCACCAAGTTATCTGTACAGGTGGGCAAAATTGTAACTAACTAATTAATTGTAAATCCTGTTCCCCATTTTTTGTTTAATTTATTCACTCACTAAGTTTTTTAGATAGGTATATTTTCATTAAAATTGAAAGACGGGTTAAAACATTCCCATTTTTCTAGGTAAACTTTTTAAATGTTACTAATAAATTCTCCACTAGCGCCGCTATCAACTGAACAAATTAAGATGGTGGCACTGTACAATCAAAAGGCGGTCAATGTCTGAATGTTGCTAATAGTACGCAAAAACCAAATAACCCCATTTTACTTCCAAGTAAAAATTGTTTGTGCTACGTAGGTGTTTTTTTTAGACTTTGCTCTTATTAGGAATTACATTTTACTGTCTTTGATGTGATAAGGATTTTGGTCACACGAGTCTTTTATTCACGGTGAAAAAAAATCCGCAGAGTTTTTTTTTGCATTGAATTTAAAAACGGACTATAGGGGAGCATAGGGCGTCAATCATAGATTTCTGCTTCTGACGGTTGTTCGGGGCTACTTGAAATGTGACTGCCAAAAACATACGTACAGACAAGCTCACGCCGGTAGGCAGAGACCAGGGACTGCCACCTGCCACGATCCTGACAAATCACTTTCGCTTCATCGGCACTCATGTCTTTCTTCCTTCATCCTCTCCACATTTCCAAACCAACGCAACATTCCTTTTTCAATCCTAGTCCCACTACACCCTCATTCAGTCCACAACGTTCTCTATTCACACCAAAAACGTATACGCAATTAGCTCTTCATTCTACTAATTAAAACACTTGTGAGGAAATTAATTAGTCTGTCTTAAAAATAACTAGCCACAGGTTCACAGAATCGCTCGTAGCCTGGGCTGCCTGAGTGATCTTAAAGGATCACTAAGGTTAAGCAACAACCACAGATTCACAGAATCACTCGTAGCCTGGGCTGCCTGAGTGATCTTAAACGATCACTAAGGTTAAGCAACATACAGCGCGTTCAGTCCATGGATGGCCACCGTCTATGATTAACGCTAGTGGCATTTTTCTGAGCGGTTCCGTGCTTCGCAGGGCACGTTAAGCAGTTGGTGCCGGCTGCCGTCGATAGATGGCAGTCGTTAAGCCAAGTCAGAGGCCTTAGGGCGGCTTGAAGACTTCTGACAGTAAGACCAGCTTACAGCTAGTCTTACAAGCCTCCACCAATCCGGACTTGGCCCCCGTGGTGGAGTATGGCCTATACCTTCCTCAAGGAAGAGACCCGTGCCCCGCAGTGGGGACATAATGGGTTTATGATGAACCACAGATTATTTAAGCTGAATCTGAGGAGTATTTTACAGAAATCGTGCTTTTATAGATACGGTATTTTTTTCTATAAATATGACCATGTATTTCTGAGACGATAGCCTATGTAATTTTTCAATATAGGGTTCCATACGAATGCTCTTATTTAAATTGAAAAATTATCTCATGAGTTTAGAATCAACCAAAAATAAAATCTTTAAGGTGAGGGTCCAAAGATGACTCAAATAGGCCCACTACCTATAAAAGTGCAGCGATGATGAATATATGATAATGTCACATAACCACAGACACCTACCACAATAATGGTGTTTGTAAGAAATACCGCTATTAACAAGTTAAGCCCTTCTTATATTAGTTTCTCTAGATAGATAGTTTATTGACAACCGAATATACAGTCTTCGAAATGTTATTGTAGATAGTATGAATTAGATTAACGCTGGGAGCAAAGCAAGCCGTTCTAATGTTATCATATAAGTACGTATTTGGCGAAATTGTCTTGAATAAATAATAAAAAACAATCTACCCGACATTGTTTTAAATTAGAACATTCTGCACTTCAAGAATTAGATACACACTTACGGTTGTATTCATAAAAATTTTGCACTTCTTAAAAGAGGCATTCGGTAAAAATGAAACTACATAATAATATCCTACATAATTTTTGGTTCCAGTCCAGCAAAAAAATATTTGGCGCGTCAATTAGTTTTCAGTTGTCAATGTCGAAATACTGTCTTTGGTATATACCACAGACTCTCTTGTTTACGAAAATAACGATATTTGCCAAGTTTTCATTCATTTCTTCCCATAATCTGTGGAAATCGTTCACTTCACTCCATTAAAGACGTCCGCTAGTTAATGTACGGTTATCGTGCGTTTATGAATAGATATTTTTAACGAACACTTTAGCAGCATGTTAGGGCTTATTAAAAAAGTTAACTAACTGAGGTTTATAAGCAACTTTCGTGAGTTTTTATGAATACAACTGTTAAGATTTAACACTGACAGAACGATACAAACACAAAGTACAATAATAATTGACCTTATTTATTACTAAAGAGCAATTATGACTTGAAAATGAAGGACAGTATGAAATAAAAACATAGAAAAAAGTTTATGTAAATGGCATAAGTATTTAGTTGTATTTGTTAAAAACCATTGCACGATAATAAGCAACAATATTTGTGTTGCAATAAATAAAACAAACTGTGTACACGCGAAAGGAAAGTGGTGGTCAGTTGTAAACGCAAACGCAGTGGAAGAACACCCTTACATTACACATTCACAGGCCAATCATCTTGCATGATAATCATGTCGTCATCGTGGAGAATCTCGCATTATTGTCTTGACGCACTGCATCCGTCATGACTAGGCCGAAATAAAAAATAGAAATTACTACGCTTCCTGACTGAATTGTACTTTTTCCATTTAACTTCATCGAAATGCAAAAAATAGACCAGAGGGCAGCGGCTACGTCTGTGCATTGATTTTCAACAAACCCAATGTAAATTGTGTACAATAATGGTTCTTGACTAAATATTTTTACTTAACATTATCTTTGGAGCTTATACAGTTCTAGCTTGCGACAGAGTGTGGTTAGTTTTTTGGTGAATGAGAGGGTAAAATGTTGATTTATTTATTATTGATGACACTTGTGAATTACCTTTACTTAACTTTAATCCATTGTAATTATGAAATGGCAGCGCACTCAATACATAATATAAAAACTCGCACCTGTATTGAAGAGAGGTAACAGAGATCAGGATATTATTTGAAAATAATCAAAGTCAAAATATGTTATTCAAAGCACAAACAAAATGTTTACTTTATTAACGTCGGATTTGTTAGTTTCACAATTATTAGATTACATGCAGAAGAAACTACACGCGGCAAAGAGCCCAGAAAAATGGTGACGTTGCCTCTTTGGATGGCCAGGCATATCCTTTGGCCGAGGTACATGCCCAGCGCTCTGGTCTCCTGATGCGTCGATTAGGCTCGCCGCTAGGTCCTCTATTGTTAAAATATGTATAAATATATAGATGTCAGGATGTAGATATTGTTTAAGCAAATATCCTACTGTTACATGATCGCCGTTGTCCTTATTAAGGTTAAACATTTATTAGACTTGCAACATTATTAATAGGCAACTTCACACTTTTAGTAACAGTCCTTAGTTACTTTTATTTCTTAATATTTTTAAATTATCAATGGCCACTGACATGGGCGGATGCAGTGTACCTCTTACCAATAACCAGTTCTTGCTCAAGTCATGCAAATTTGTTTTCCATCATCAAAATCTCCGGTTATCCTAGAATAAAATAACAATAAAATTACAATAGAATATACTATTTTATTGTAATAGCTGTTGGTTCACCATAGATCTCTAAATAAATAAATAAAATGAAATTATCAATATTGTGATGTTTTATTTTACTGTGTCTAATTTTACGGACGTAAATATTATGTTACGTTCACGCTTTCTCTTTCTATTGATTTCTCCAAGTGTTAAGTGAGCTGTCAGATACTTACATATACTCGTACATATAGAAGGCTCCGATATTATGACATACTCAAGTAGGTGCTAAAGTGACTAAAAGTAAATATTAAGTAAACTCTAACGAAACTTTTAAAGATTTCAATAAAAACATAATCATCAACCCATTATGTCCCCACCGAAGGGCGCGGGTCTCTTCCCTGAGACCGGATTAGTGGAGGCTTGTAACATTAGTGGCTGGTCTCACTGTCAGAAGTTTTCAAGCCGCCCTAAGGCTTCTGACTTGGCTTAACGACTGCCATCTATCGACGTCAGCCGGCACCAACTGCTTAACGTGCCTTGCGAAGCACGGAACCGCTCGGAGAAATGCCACTTGCGTTAGTTATAGAATGGTCACCAATCCATGCACTGAACGCGCCCTATGTTGATTTTACCTTCGTGATCGTTTAAGATCACTCAGATTCGACAAAGACATTACGTTGTGACGAATTATAAAAAGCATTGACAAACAGATGGGACTATGCTTCAAAGCTGCCAAACAAGTAACTCACATCATTATATGACAGAGTATCTTAGAATGTACACATCGCGTCAATTATAACGATGATTTCTGTGATTTGACATCAAAAGGTTGATGATCATTAAATATTTCATTGAAACTCGCCTAATGTAAACTTATGAAGAAAATGTTTATGGATAAAGAAATTATATATAATAATTATTTTAAATAAATATAACCGATTGTCCTGTCAGGATCGTGGCAATTAGCAGTCCCTGGTATCTGAGCTTATGTATTGCATAACCGAAAATAGAAAAACCTTCGCTAGAATTCTAAGGGACATCGTAGGACATACAAATCTCCAACCAAAAAAGGGGTTTACAGGAAAACAGCTGTGACCAAATACATTTGCGTCAATATTTATCACCTGCAAGATCTCGCAAGTCCTACTGTCCTGTAACACATACTAAGTACGTTGTGAATGCGTCATTTCACCGTCGTAACTTCACTTGTGATGCCTTTTCTACGTGTCTTTACAAAGGCATCGAGTAACTTTTTCCGGAAGCTGCGAGAGCATGCCTATTGACTCTCTGACTAGTTTCACCCCGCCGTTTGTGAAGCTAACAACTTCATGCATGGACGTGTTAAATGACTACAAATATGGAATTGTTGCGTTTGGATCGCACGCGTTGATCCGATGTGGTTTAAGTAGAGAATATTGTTGAGGGAGAACAGAAAAGTGAATGAAGAAATTATCGTTTAGTTGAGTCAGATCACAAGATTTATTAAACTAATTAAAAGATTTGTCGATGATAGAGACAATAATAAAAGTACGAAAAAATCTGTTGCAATTGGATGCGTTACCCGTAAAGGGGCACATTGTGTATTATTTGTTTTTACAGAGATAGTGCGTTTTTTTTTACTTTTTTCACACTTTTACGGCTGATTTACACTTTCAGTTGAAAAATAAGCATAGTGTTGCTCAGCTATTTCATAAATATTTTTTATCATTTCGCCTTTAGATGCGACATAGACGCTTAATCCGCTAAAAATGCACAATGTATCAAATAGACTCTGTTACGGGTAACGCATTCAATTGTATCTTTAACGCACACATGCCCATTTATTTGTTGTATTGTGGTAAAAAGCGACAATTACAAAGTTACAAACTGTGGTAATATATAAACTTATCTTTAAAAGTAATTATATTATACGATTGGCCGGTTAGATAAATATGACTTCCAACTAAAAGTTATTACTTAATAAAACGCGCTCTAGATAAGTAGTAGGAAGTAGTTTTTTTTATCTATAAACTTATCCTTAACACACAAAATTACCGTTGGTGCTTCGGTTGGTCTGTATCTTCATTTTCACCGTTTTTACAAAATAGTATCAAAATGTGGGTTCCAAAAGTAACAACACTAAGCATGTGCGTTTGCGCAAATATTATATTGTGGTTTGTGTGCGCTTAGAAAACTACGAGACTTGACCATTTGTTTGACAAATATTTAACTGATGAGAAAGAAAAACTTTATGTGTTTACGAAATACGGCAACTGTCTTACCCAATGAACTCACAGATTCCATGAGTTTACCAAAACTATAAATAAATCGCATAGCACAATTTGAAGGGCTGTAGACAGGACCCTCTATACCCACTAGATCAGTTAATATAGTTCAGTGACTGAACTAGTGCGAAAAATATACACACTAGTTCAGTTAGTTGAACTCTTTTTTTTTCTCGATAGTGAGAATGGTTGCTCTCATTTGTGCGGTTGAATTAACTGGTGAGAATTGTTTTCTCACTAGTTCAGTTGACTACTATTGTGTAGATTACTTGCAATTTAATATAAAATAACGCCCGGTAAAATACCGTTCCGATCTAGCAAATTATCGGACCGTTAAAACCGGATGCCGGAGTAGTGGAGAAGCTTACTAGTATTCTTGTGTGTTTCTAAATCGGACCAGTAATTAACGTTTACCGGACCGGAGAAGGGGAGAAAGGCCCTTATGTTGTAAGGGAGAATTGTAGGTGGAGTCATAAAGTTCTAATTTATTGAGAGCGAGACTTATTTTAACCTTGATGGCTAAGTTTTAGAATTAGAATAAATTGAGTTTCGTTATTTTAAACTCAACGCAATCAACGCATGCTGTCGACACATGTTTTGGCTAGTTGGCTAGACGTGTAAGTAGGAGTGTATTATTAAGCATTTGTATTACTGTAAGACCAGCCACTGGTCTTACAAGCCTCCACCAATCCGGACTCGGCCCCCGTGGTGGAGTATGGCCTATACTTTGGTTGTTTGTTTTTTCCAGTGTGCAATAAAGAATATTCTTAACTTATCTTATCTTCCCCAGGGAAGAGACCCGTGCCCCTCGGTGGGGACATAATGGGTTGATGATGATGATTACTATCTAGTTGTTTTATGTTGCTAATAGGATCAAATATAATGTAGGACAATTTTACGAAGGACTGATGACATCAGCAGGGGTACGATGACGCTAGTTACACTTTTGAAATATCAAAAGTCGCGATTTTCCAGTACATTGAGAGCCATCGCAAACAGGGCGACTCGTCGCCGCGTCAAGTCGCCGCGTCAGACGCGACGTTGTCATTTGCTTCTGACGTCTTGTCGTCGCGACTCCGTGACTCTGACGCCAAGTGTGCGGAGATTCGAACTAAATATATGAAAATTGACGGCCGTAGCCTGTCGTCGCGTCTAGTTGCCGAGCTGTCGCCTGTAGTGTGCGCCTAGGCTTATTGTCAAATTCTGACAAAACAACCAACCCGACAAAATACCCTGCGATAGTCTAACATGGTTGACTTGGTATACAATAGTAGAGCGATCACATTGGAAGAATATTTTATTTATAAATGAGATTTATTTTCTGGAAATCCTCGCAGAAAAAACACGACGAATTTTCGATGGAATCAATCAATAGCTTCAGTAATAAATAAAACATCTTGCTTGGGCAGATATTTTTACAAAGAAAAGATAGTCTGATCTTTTATATAGGATAATAGAAAAAGAATAAGTAGGTAGGTAAGAACTAACAAGGAGGTTATAGACTTTATGGCAGACGCAAATTATGAATAAAGCAAACGATTGACAACCTCTGTGGCGCAACGGTTAGCGCATCTGCCTACCATGTGAGAGGTCCCGGATTCGAATCCCGGCTGGGGACAAAAAACCCTAGGTCTAGGATGTTTACATGTTTGTGATGTCGTTGTTTTTGGTTTCCACGATACAGGGTATCCTAGTGTGAGACCAGAAGCAATGCATTGCATGTTAATTGCATGTGCATGTATGTAAATATTTATGTCTTCCTATCATCATCAACCCATTATATAATGGGGAGATCCCCACAGAGGGACACGGGTCTCTTCCCTGAGGAAGGTATAGGCCATACTCCACCACGGGGGCCAAGTCCGGATTGGGGGAGGCTTGTAAGACTAGTGGCTGGTCTTACTGTCAGAAGTTTTCATTGCGGTACTTGGTTTAAAAAAATTATAATTATAATTTAATTCGTAAATAAAATAATAATTAATAATAATAATCACACACATACATAAGCTTACGCGTGTATCCCAGAGGTGTAGGCAGAGGCCAAGGAGTGCCACTTGCCTCGAGTCTGACAGATCACTCTCGCTTTATCGACAAATATCACAAAAAAATTAAAAATTAAACAGAAATAAATGATTAAATAATAATAAATATTAGATATTTTTAAATTAAATAACTAGATGCCTAGGCCAACGTGGTTTTGTTTCGTCTGTGTGTCTGTGTGTACTACAGTACAATACTGAACTTGCATAATGATGTTCTTTCTGTCAATATGTCGATTTGCCAATAAAGGCTGTTATTATTACACGAATGTTAACCGATACTAAAAAGTCCGGTTGTTGTGAAATAATATCCTCTTTCACTATCGTTTGGGCACAAATGCCCGTTGCACGAGACGACACGTTATTTTTAAGCTTTTATAAGCGTTATTTAACTGGTCCATTGGCATGATATTTTCCCTATGATAAATATGTCGTATTAACTTAATATTAAAACCCAAGAAAATGTTGGGGGCTGCCATCTCTATTTTAAATTTCAACATAAAATAAGTATACAAGTTACTCCATGGATTTCCAAGAAGACCGTTTGGAAGCGGCTTGCATCCAGCGTCTTCCCGCCACTTGGATGAGATCGTCTCTCCATCTTGTGGCTGGTGGAGGCCTATGTCCAGCACTTGACTTCTTGTGGCTTAATGATGATGATGATACAAGTTACTATAAAACTGGCAAACTAGTTCATTTAAATGAGCCATTAATGGCAGCCCCAACGGATTTTCCGGTTTTTTAATTAAGTTCATAGCATAAATTCTTTGAGTCGGGGGTTTCAATTATGCTTTTTCAACTATAGTTACGTTTTAACCGACACGTCGTGGGTTATTTCAAAATTTAATTTTGTTTTTGTTTAAAATGCTTAAAGACACGGGCTTAGATTTTTACATTTATTACCAGTACCCGCTAAAATGTATCCAATGGGTCCTAATTCGAATGTAAGTTTTTTAAACAATTACTGTACAAGTGAATTTACAAGCGCTGTGAGCATTTTCAATACCATTTTCAGGCGGAGAAAAAAGGTGGGTAATTAAATAAATAACCTTAAATAAATAAAAATATATTAAAATAATAAACTCACCCCCGTTATCCCCGAGGGGGTAACGTTAATAACGTTAATTAAATAAATAACGTTATTGTTGGGTCACTTTTAACCCTGTTCGTACTTTAACCTCTCCCTATAACGGGCATGCGCCCGCGCAACCTGCGCGCTGCCAGCGGATGCCGATTACGTACTATGACGGCACAGTTACTGTTACTTTATTGCTTCTTAGTTCGGCCTCTGGTGGCTCCGGCCGGTCAAACCGGTCCCACGGGTCTATAGGTCACCGGAGATTACATAGAAATGCAGTTCGAAACGAGGTCTCCAGAACTTTTTGGTGCGATTTATTAGTGTTCAGTACACTGCCATTGTTGTCTTTAATATTTTTCTTGTCTTAATAGGGCAGTTTTACGCAGAAGCACTCCAATCCACGTTGTTTTTTCATACATAATTTTCAGTTCCATTTTCAGGACAGGGCTCGAAGTATTGATCCCCTAAAATGTCCCCGACTCAAGATTTGTTGCAGGAGCACCGAGATACTCGATAGAGATATTGCATAATTATAAATTTGAAATAATAAAAATAATTGTAATAAAATTTAAATTATAATGATTTCAAAAATGGTACATTTCTTAATAGTAATAGCTAATCGCGAAAGATTTGGAAACTCTCGCGAAATGATACATGATTTATCTTTTTATATTAAATATTTGAAAGTTTTGTTAATCAGATATAGGTATTTAAATTGTAACTCAATATTAAAAATAAGAATCGCTCGTAGCCTGGGCTGCCTGAGTGATCTTAAACGATCACTAAGGTCAAGCAGCATACGCCGCGTTCAGTCCATGGATGACGGTGACGTCTATGACTAACGCTAGTGGCATTTTTTCGAGCGGTTCCGTGCTTCGCAAGGCACGTTAAGCAGTTGGTGCCGGCTGCCGTCGATAGATGGCAGTCGTTAAGCCAAGTTAGAGGCCTTAGGGCGGCTTGAAAACTTCTGACAGTAAGACCAGCCACTAGTCTTGCAAGCCTCCACCAATCCGGACTTGGCCCCCGTGGTGGAGTATGGCCTATACCTTCCTCAGGGAAGAGACCCGTGCCCTTCGGTGAGGACATAATGGGTTGATGATGATTAAAAATATTATTCGAACAATAACTAAAAATAAATAAGTAAACCTAAGTTACTTAATGCCAATGTATCAAATGAAGAGCGGGGTTTCCTGGCACAAGTGTTTACACACTTAATAAGAAGTTCCTACCACAATGTTTAATGAATAATCTCAAAATAAAATAATTTTATTTTCATTTTTTTATACTGGGCCGATTTTTGAATTGAGAATTTCGCTATTTCCTAGAAAAGAGCGTGACAGAACTTAAGTATTTACTTAGTGAAATTCTCAACTCAGAAATCGGCCTACTACCTACATACAACGCTGATATTCTGATATTAAATCGACCATATAACATCGATGGATCGTTGCCTTGATCTTACGAAAGTTCGACAAGCTGTATGCATTATTCATTTAGTTAAATATACTCTTAAACACTTTTCCGTGAACACCCGTTCCGTGTGTCATTCATTGCCACATTAACATAACCGTTATGTTCTTACGTAACAGTGGTGCTAAGTATCAATTTCGGATTGGGCAAGCCGAGATGGGTTTGTTTACTTCGGTATATCGAATTAACAGGAGTTTTTGTAACGCGACCACAGGAAAAAACTAGTTCTCTTAAATGTCATCAACGCCTCTTGAAAATAATAAAGGAACCTGATTTTTTTGCATAATTTTAAGATCAGTTAAGTCGTAAAATTATGTAAAGCATTGTTTCACAATTGTTCGTTGATGGGAAGTAGGTTAGCCATCTTCTTTGCTACAAAAATCTCGTTTACTTTTATCAAATTACGACTCGGGCTTAGTAGTGGTAGAAGGTCAAAGTACCTTTCGTTTACGTGTAAAGTGATGTTAACAACTCAGTAAAGGTAATCTACCGTTATTACTGACTATAAAGGGATTAAGTTAATACTCTCCGACATAATGTGAATAATTTCCAAAATATAAAGTAGGTTTAAATAACTACCGACTTGGGATTTGGTGTCTACTCAATAAACTTGCTTTGTTATGGGGTCAATATGTAGTGCAACTTGTCAGCTGATATTTTGTGGTGTAATATTTGGGGCAGAATATCTTTAAACACTTTTTGCTCTTAAACATTTAAGCCAAAAGTCCTTGCGGCATAACAATGAGTTAAGTCTTCCTGAATGAGTTAAGATAGTAATGATGATAATTAATCTGATTAAGTTAACGTTCCGACTTGGAGAATATTGAAACTCAGAGACCCGCATTATTGTTGCTAAGTAAAATGCTTTAAAGAATCCACCTATCAACACCGATACCTTAAAACAAACATTAGATTGTTAATCTTTACGCGCATTTTTTACTCAGGAAAATACACAAACCGAGTATTTTAAAAACTGTAGAGATATAGTCACCGTGACATAGGTACTCTTAGTTCATTTATTTAAAGATTTCTAAAGATTCCTGATGATCTTGATGAAACCACCAAGAACGCATTCCCAAGCACTATGTTGACAAATAGCCTACATAACTTCACGCTAGCCTCTAGGTCTGAGCAGACGAGTGGAAAAACCCAGGCGAGCGGCCAAAAGGAGAACTCGACGCAATGATGTTATTGCAAATAGCGAATCACAATTCCTATAATATCGATAACAGTAATGTAATATAAGAGGCGTGCGATGTCGTAAGCGCATCTTTCTTCGTGTGTTATGCAAGTGAGGTCACGAAGGCCCGCCGTTGCGTAATCACAATGTCTCCTCGCCCACAGAGAAAATCTCACTTTCTACTGAAGGCACGTCCCAACGGGGCATTTGTTTGGACAAGCCGCGGAATATATTACTATCGCCTGTTGGGTGTTTCGTCTGCGGTGCAGACTAATGATTGCGGTGGAGGCGGAGTGAAAAAGTGCAGAGTTCGTTTATCGATTTTTTTATGCAAAAAGAATTAGTTATAACTAACATTATTAGACATTAAAATTACTATTTACATAAATACATTTAGGCACCGTAATTTTTTTCTCTACTTATGAACTAGACGCCGCAGACTCAGGTATCACATGGGGGGGGGAGGTTGCGCCTGGCCTTCCGCTTAGTAAGGGCCGGACTGGCCGGGGGGTCCGTACTGGGAGCTGGGGCCGGTGGCGCCACCGGATGAGCCCCCGTGTCCACCGGAAAGGCCACCGTGTCCACCGGAAAGGCCACCGTGTCCACCGCTACCGCCGCCGAGACCGCCGAGACCGCCGAGACCGCCAAGACCGCCCAGACCGCCCAGGGAACCACCGCCCAGGGAACCACCGCCCAGAGAGCCACCGCCCAAGGAACCGCCAGCGCCGCCGGACTCCTTCTGGGTCTTGTACTTGATGAAGTAAACCTCGGGCTTCGAGGGCTGAGTGGGGGCGGCGGTGGGGATGGTGATGTCGGGTTGCTCATCGGGCTTCTTCACCAGCACGTAGACAAGGGTCTTCTCTTCATTCTGGGCCTGGGCAGGGATGATGGGCGCGACTGGCGCAGGAGGAGCCGGGGCCTTGATGAAGATGATCTTGTAGTGCTTCTGGGGCACGCCGCCGCCGCCGATCACTTGCGGGCGGTGCTCTTCGGGTTCTGGGGGCGGGACATGGACGTAGATGTGCTTCTGGACAATCGGGGCTCCACCGAAGCCGCCGCCGAAGCCGCCGCCGCCGGACGAGAAGCCGCCGCCGCCGGACGAGAAGCCGCCGCCGCCGGACGAGAAACCGCCGCCGCCGCCGCCTAGGCCAAAGCTGCTGGAGCTCAGGCCGCCGGAGGAGAAGCCGCCTCCGTGTCCACCACCGAAACCGCCGCCGGATGAGCCTCCGTGTCCACCGCCGAAGCCGCCGCCGGAGGAGCCTCCGTGTCCACCGCCGAAGCCACCGGAGGAGCCTCCGTGTCCGCCGCCGAAGCCGCCCGAGCCGCCGCCGGGAGCGCTATAGCTGTACCCGGCCTCTGGCCGCGCGGACCCGAGCGCCGCTACCGCAGCTAATACCTGATGGTGGAAAACAACACTTTTAGTTACTGCACACGGAAGCACTGTTGCCATCTCGATTGCTTGAGTTCCGGTTTCACTTTCGTTCAATCCGTCATTATTTTAATTAGCTATCGCTTTGCAAATCCTCGAAAGAACACTGTTTAAATGCCACTTCTTTTCCTCAGGCGAATGGATGAGCACTTTCTATTGATTGTTGCGCAATAGGTCGCGAGAAGCAATCGAGACGACAATGTTGTGCAGGAAGCGCGGGCGCGGGTCACAAGTTCACTACACTTTCACACCGGCTGTACCTACCAAGAATGCTCTCATGTTGTGTGTCACGGTCTGCGGTTGTATGATGCTTCTTGGAGGCGCCCGCGAGCTTATATACGGCCGGACCACCTCTCTCCTGCCTCCCCCGGTGCATAATTCGGCCTTCGGCCCGCACGAGAATTATGAATTTAATGACACCCGTCGAATACGTCTTCGGTGAAAACAATGTGGATCTTGAAAGATATCGGCGCTTTCGCCCATCGCCTTCGGTCGGTTCTATTGTTTTTTCAGAGGGTCTTCTTGCTGTCTTTTCAACTAACTTGTGTTTTCGGAGCGGCGTTGCTATGCCAACCAATTGATTTAATGATGAATCGGTAACTTTGGAAGAAGTAGTATCGGTGCTTCTTCTAAAGATGTTCTTCTTCTCCGCAATTTCGCTATCAATTTAATTAGGTCACTTGAGCTTTATTATTCGGCTTACAGCTATTAGAAAACGTTAAACGTTTTCGTAATATATTTTGTAGATATTAAATAAAACACTCCCAGACGGATGGTCTTATAAAATGGTGTTGTCACGCCTACAGGTACATAAAACCTGAAAATATGGAACCATTAAATCATTGTTACTATACACGAAAAAGTGGATTATGTCAGAGTTTTGTCGTCTTTTCTTGCTCTCCGAAAAATCATTAAAACACCTAGGTACTACGTCTCTTGAGAGCCTATCGTGTTATTTAGGTGGGTAAATATAGCGAAAAAAGGAAAATCAACAGGATCCATCTGCAATTTGAAACCGACGTTTAGTGGAAAAAACGGCTCAATTCTATCTACAATGTAAAGCAGGGAATATCAATAAGACTCATTGGCTATTGGCTTAGGCTGGCTGGAAAAAATCTTATAAAATAACCTTCCCCCTTTCTACATCAATACTTACCTGTTATTTCAGTTTTTTTATGTAATTTTTTTATGTTTTTGTGCACTAAAGCGGGGCAAAAAAAACAAATTTTTGACAGCAATTTGAATGTCGATATCCATTTGGTAAGCGATTATAAGTAAGAAAAAGCTGTTTTTATTTTCTTAGATGGACATTAAGTAGGTCAGTGGACCAAATCCGGATCGCGGTCCGTCCTTTGGTGACCCCTGGTACAGAGATAAGGTGTATCTGTTTCTTCTTCTGTTTCTGTACTCATAAAGTACATTTATAGAATTTATAGGGATAAATTAACACATTACATGCAAAAACAAGCCACATAACAACATAGATAGGACGGGACAAAATTAGAGATATAGATAAAGTTAGCCTATTCTATAGAGAATACCTAATTAATCACACACCATGAGTATAATTCAAATAATCTTCGTCACATTAAAAAGGTAAAAGTATAAATGGCAGAGTTATCGCTAAACGCAATCATTTGCAGAAAACCTAATTTTGGTGCGATTAACACATTCATGCAATGAAAACATTGGCTTTCATAATGCACAGAATAGATCTGTCATCAGAACCTGAATAGATGAGTTGAAGTCGTGGGTTCGATCCCCAAAGGGGTCGCCGTACTATTGTACAAATGTCCCCAGTCTGGGTGTGTTTCAATGTTTGTAATGTCCTTGCCCGGTTACCGTAGCACAGCGTAACCTAGTTTGGGACCAGGTCAAGTGATTGTATTGTGTGGAATTATTAATAAAATTATTAGTGTTTTATTATTTCACAAAATTTCATTATCTACACTATTTCTCATTTTTCGAAAGGTTCACAAGTGCCCCCAATAACAAAAATAACTTCTTATTTTAACAACCAACGACAGTGACATACACTGTGCCTACTCCTCCGGGGTGCAGGCGTAAATTTATGTATGAACATACATATCTCAACAAATGTACGCTATGGCCTTTATTTCTGCTGTGCTGTGGTGATAAAGCAAAAGTGATATGGCAGGATCGTGGTAGGTGGCAGTCCCTGGTCTCTGCCTACCCCTCAGGGTGACAGGCGTGAGCTTATGTATGTATGCATGTAGAACGAGAGAGAGCGAAATTAATACAGTCCACTACATAGGTTAAATCCACTATGGAGGACTTCATAGGAAAAAATAGTTCATAAATATCACAAAGTATTTTCTATGTAAAACTACAAGAAAAAAAAAAACATACCTACAATGTTTATGCAATATTTATACAATATTCATATATCTAATATATAAAATTCTCGTGTCACCGTGTTAGTGCGCAACTCCTTCGAAACGGCTTGACCGATTTTGGTGAAATTGTATATCTATATTCGGTAGGTCTGAGAATAGGTTGTTATCTATTTTTCATACCCCTATCTGGCAAAACAGTGTTTGCTGGGTCAGCTAGTAAATATACATATTTATGCTGTGGTGGTCAAGTATTACAAGGCTTACCATTTTTAACAATTAAATACATAGAATAAAACGTACAAGGGAAGTAAGAGTAGCCTCAATTAATTATTGAGCAATGGTACCTACTTAGTATGTAAGACACTTCAGCCGTTAATTGGCAACAAGAAGTGTTGAGGATACTAAAAGTCCGTTTTGCATATCTTCGTTAATTGCACCTTCGGGGACGTCGCCTAAAGATTTTACACCGGCGAAGTGCGAGACGGACTTGGGCACAGAAGGCTTCATGCTGTCTCTAATGAAATATAAGAGTATAGCACAAAAACAACATTTACATACAGGCACATACATTGCTTCTGGTCCCACACTAGGACACCCTGTATCGTGGGAACCAGAAACAGCGACGTCACAAACATGTAAACATCCAAGAGCTGGGTTTCTTTTTTTTTTGTCCCCAGCCGGGATTCGAACCCGGGACCTCTCGCATGGTACGCAGATGCCCTAACCACTGCGCCACAGAGGCAGTCACAAAGGTGTATAGTACAATTGGCAGCTTTCTTGCTAAAAGCATTTTTTCCAGACAACCTCACGATGGAAAATTGCTGAGATTATTTGAATGGCATTTAAACGTAATAGGTAGTATTTAAGTTAAGATAAGATAATGGCTTTTTTGTGCCACTATTTTACTTGATTTATATAATTACTATAAGCTGTAAGATCTCCGAAATGTAAAAATAAAATAATAATAAATAAATAAGAATATTTTGTATTGCGCACCGGAAAAAACAAAAAACACAAAATACTTACAAAGGGGTGTATTATAGTACAATTGGCAGCCTTATTGCTGAAAGCATTTTTGCCAGACAACCTCACGATGGGAATTTTGGGAACCTGCAAATTTCGGATAAAGGAAGAAAGACTGACGAAACAAACATATCGAGCGAATGTAAGTGAAGGGGCCGGTGAGGGACTCCCCAGGCGGACATACTTCGACTAAGTAGGGGATGCATTAGCGAAGGGCAGGATAAAAAGTACCCGAAAACCGGCGTGCGTGGATGCAACGACTAATGAATGTCGATCGTGGCAGGTGGCAGTCCGTGATCTCTGCCTATCCCTCTGGGATACAGGCTTGAGCTTATGTATGTAATGTATTGTACGTATGTGGTTTTTTTCGTACTAGCAATATTTAGACATTGACAGCATTTTGCATTGATATTGATATGTCAACGTGACAGTTTTTTTTGCATTGAATTAAAAAACAGACTTTAGTAAGGAGTTTGAC
Source organism: Yponomeuta plumbellus (assembly GCA_947310845.1). NCBI lineage: Eukaryota > Metazoa > Arthropoda > Insecta > Lepidoptera > Yponomeutidae > Yponomeuta > Yponomeuta plumbellus. The sequence goes on from OX371203.1 coordinate 5,994,970, forward strand.
AGTTGGACCATTGAAGACGTTCAGGATTTGATTAGGACATAGATATTAAATCATAGAGAAAGATCGAAGCGCATTATAGGTCCCCCAGTGCCCAGTGGCATTCGAAACCCAGTCTTGGTAATCAAACGCATTACCGCAAAATCAAAGAGCCACTCGAATAGAATAATCATCAAAGAATCCTAAAGTCATGCCACTTACTCAATAATAATAGACTGTTCCGAAGTTTAATACCTACACGCAATTCCATTGCATTAATTAAACAATTAAGCTTTCGGATTACGGTGACGTTTGGTTATTCGTTACTTAATAACACAGATCCGGCTAGACAGAGTTCGATGTAACAGAGTTCACGCCCGTTATCCCCGAGGGGGTAGGCAGAGGCACCAATCACTAGAACTGGGGCCACGTTTTGTCGAGTTTATTAGGTCCCAAACGTGACAAGTGGCCAGCCTGTAGCCATTATCCGGGCACAATTGATCACATACGTAATTAGTATGAAATGTATCTTTATTTACTCATTCGCAGTTAAAAGTATCTGATTCTTACAATCTTGAAAATATGTCATCATCATCATCAATATCATCATCAACCCATTATGTCCCCACCGAGGGCTACAGGTCTCTTCCCTGAGGAAGGTATAGGCCATACTCCACCAAGGGGCCAAGTCCGTATTGGTGGAGGCTTGTTATGTTAGACTAGTGGCTCGTCTTACTGTCAGAAGTTTTCAAGCCGCCCTAAGGCCTCTGACTTGGCTTAACGACGGCAGCCGGCGCCAACTGCTTAACGTACCTTGCGAAGCACGAAATATGAAAAAAAAACTAAATAACGTAATATTACACATATAAAAAGACCCATGCACAATATCTACAAAATGTTAGGTAGATCATCAACACCACACCACCCAGCCATCGATGAAGTGTACCGTCGACGCAAAGACCCTTCGAGGTAAAAGCCCTTCGAGGTGCTGACCTTTCGAGGTAATGACCCATCGACAAAACGTACCATCGAGGTAGGGACATCGAGGTATCTAGCATCGAGGTATCGTCATTCGAAGTGGAGTACGAGACCCACCCACTGCCCGTCTCTCTTTTTCCTTCGGCAACCTTGTCACAAGGTTGTCTGGGAGAAATTGTTTTTAGCGGTAAGACCACCCATGGAGTTTTTTAAATTGTAACTTTTATTTGTCTCTTGTTCTTTGTGTACAAAAAGAATAGTCATCTCTTATCTTATCTTAGATCTTACAAACATAAACTGACGCCTATTCTGTATTCCAGAGGGGTAGGCAGAGATTACTATGGGCTAGGTGCCCTAAAAAATGTAATTAGCCCGTCTTTTAGATTATTCAGAAATACGGGACACGTATTTTTTTATTTGTAAATTAGACCAAAAATTACAAAGATATATTATAGCCCATTAAAGTTACGTGTGACGTCACGCCGTGCTGCATTTTTTAGCACGGAGTGACGTCACACGTAATTTTAATGGGCTATATCTTTGTTATTTTTTGTTTTATCGAAAAAAGAAAAAATACATGTCCCTTATTTTTGAATAATCTAAAATAAGGACTAAATAGAATTTAATTATTTTGACCCTGGAAACTACCCTATTGCGACGCTTCATGAATTTCTGATTTCTGATAGTTATTAAGGGTTAAAATAGGTCAGGTTATGTAGACGGTTATGTCGAGTCAAATAACCGGTTTGCAAACATTACGGTTGTAAGGCTACGCCCTGTTGTAGTAACTGCTAGGTTGTTAATTATAGACGGCGAAGTAACAATTGTCGGATAGGTCAAACAGACCTTATAGAGAAGCTCAGGGGCTCTGATTACTATAGTCAGGACCGATTTCTGAATTGAGAATTTTCGCTAAGTACGTACTTAACTGTAGTGCTGTCTCGTCAAATTTCTCAGAGAAGAGCGTGACAGGACGTTAGTTAAGTATTTTCTTAGAGTAAATTCTCAATTCAGAAATCAGCCCTCAGCGGACTAAAGCACTTGAGTAAAATTTACCTAAAATATTGTTCTAGTCAAAATAGTAATTAAAATAAAAATTTGATTTAGTTTTTTAAATTAAAACTTTTATACGTATCTCTTGATATAAATAAAAGTTTTTTTTGAAATTTATAACACTGTGATAAAAACTTAACTAATAACAAAACTAATCAATATAAATAATAATGAACCGCTCGTAGCCCCGGCTGCCTGAGTGATCTTAAACGCTCACGAAGGTTAAGGAACATAGGGCGCGTTCAGAGCATGGATGGGTGACCGTTCAATGACTAACGCTAGTGGCATTTTTCCGTGCGGTTCCGTCTTGGTGCCGGCTGCGTCGATTGACGGCAGTCGTTAAGCCAAGTCAGAGGCCTTAGGGAGGCTTGAAAACTTCTGACAGTAAGACCAGCCACTAGTCTTACAAGTCTCCACCAATCCAGACTTGACCCCCGTGGTGGAGTATGGCCTGTACCTTCCTCGAGGAAGAGACCCGTGCCCCTCGTTGGGGACTTAATGGGTTGATGATGATAAATAATACTTAATAATTAAAATGGCCAGTCTTAGTCTCTCGCGCCAGCATAATTTGATTATTTTTCGTAAAACATTATGCATGTTCTATTCATTGCTTCGTGACAGCTCTCCGTGATGACATAACCTTTAAATGAACCTTGTATGGCTACTATTATTTCACTATTACTTGTGAGCCTGAGGATGCCTCGTGTTAGAGGCGAAACGTGTCGCATTTTCTCACACAAGTATTGGTGTCGGTGGTGGTGCGTTCGTTCGTGTCTTGTTTCTGCTTGAAAAAGTGGGAGGGAGGGCGGTGCATTAACTAACCGCATGGTAACATAACATTTTTTATAACATTTGCCTACAGGCACATACATTGCTTCTGGCCCCACACTAGGATACCCTGTGTCGTGTGAACCAGAAACAGCGACGTCACAAACATGTAAACATCCAAGACCTGGGTTTTTTTTGTCCCTAGCCGGGATTCGAACCCGGGACCTCTCGTATGGTAACCAGATGCGCTAACCGCTGCGCTACAGAGGTCGTCGAAAAAGTGGGAGGGAGGGCGGTGCATTAACTAATGCATGGTGCTTGTAGGCTTTTGGCGGAATTTAGCAAAGTAATTTTCACATTTTGATGCTATTATGGATTTCCGCGAAGTAACGCCTGATTCCATACAATACTATTATTTTGTTTGAAAATATATACATTCTGCCTCGCTGGTCTTGCCGTTAAGGCGCTTACCTACCAAGACAGAGGTCGTGGGTTTGATTTCCACTGGGGGCCGCCGTATATTTGTACAATGTTTTTTTCCATGTTTGTAATGTCCTTGCGTGGTTACTATAGTACAAGGTATCCTAGTTTGGGACCAGGTCAAGTGATTGTGTTGTGCGGAAGGTATTATTAGCATCGTTATTGACTACCTCTGTGGCGGAGCGGTTAGCGCAACTGCCTACCATGCGAGAGGTCCCGGGTTCGAATCCCGGCTGGGGACAAAAAAAAAAGAAACCCAGTTCTTGGATGTTTACACGTTTGTGAGGCTGTTTCTGATTCCCACGACACAGGGTATCCTAGTGTGGGGCCAGAAGGAATAAATATGCCTGTATGTAAAAAAATAATAATTTAATGTTATTATATGAAAATCAACCTTGCAAATTCTCCTTAAATAAAATAAACAATTGAAAACAAAGATAACCAACAACTCGTCTAGACCCCGAGAAGAGCGGCTGTAGCGGAGAGCAAGATTTCGTGAAGGATTCATATTTGGAAGGTCGTGGGTTTAAATACCGGCACGAACCAATGACTTTGTTTTCACATTTCGTCGGTCAGAATCATTACCGGATCATTTCAAAAAACACGATTTTACGAGAAGATATATCCAAATCGCTAGCGGTACAAATCAAATTATTTTTTCATCCGTCACAAAAATACTAATTCCAGTAGAGAAACAATGATTGTGACATTTGAAAAATTTTTTAAATCTTTAATCGTCAATTATTATTACTCAAAACAGAATATTTTGAAATGTACCAATAATGTTACCGACCGACGATTTGTGAAGTTGAAGTAGCAACCATTCGCTAAAGGTGAAGCAAAACATCGTGACGAAACCTGAGTGAGGGAGATTGGTAAATACATGAATTAGAGAAGAGAAATTGTAGGCAATGAGAAGCTATTACCTTAATAAGTCTTTGAAATACTATTATAGGTCTTTTGTTCTCGATCAGACAACGATGTAACTTTAATAGCTTTACCAATGATCATTTATAATAATCCTTTATTGGAAGTCATGAACGACCATTAAAACTTATATTGATATGCCTCAACCGCCTTGTTGGTTTTGTCAAGGTGGTCAACAACCATAGGGGACGCGACTTTAATTTCCGGTGCAAGCCACCGTGTTAGTTAGTTACACCTGAAGTTTCAGATCTTAACCTCATAGTTAGGCCGTTCTACAGTCGACAGCATGTCAGACTTCACATTTTTGTTGCAAAGTCACCCTTAATGCAACGGGGTCGAGTGCATGGGTGTATAGGATGATGTGCTGTCGACTGTACGTAGCAAGCACTAAGGTATGTAGATATCTGCAATAAAGTATTGAGTGCTTCAAGGCATTCGTGCTTCGCAAGGCACGTTAAGCAGTTGGTGCCGGCTGCCGTCGATAGATGACAGTCGTTAAGCCTGTTAATCGTTAAGACAGCAGTTAATTAAGAAAACTTCTGTCAGTAAGACCAGCCACTAGTCTTACAAGTCTCCACCAATATGGACTTGGCTCCGTGGTGGAGTAAGGTCTATACCCAGGGAAGAGATCTCTGTGGAGACCTAATGGGTTGATGATGAAGAATTTGAGAAGAAGATTGAGTAAAGAAGATTTTAAATTGTTTACGCAAATCGGTCGACCGACTTCTAAGAGACCTAACTTCTAATTAGAAAATATTGTTCAACGTTACGGTAGGTACTTCCTATTACTTCGAATTTGAATTCATAGCTTGGGGCCAAAGATTACTAATAAATCGTCTATTAGCTATAATGCTGCCAATTGGGTAGTTGACAAAATGTCAAATAAGTTACTTTTAAAGCGGAATTTTGTATGAAAATACCGGATTATGACGTCATTATTCAGAGCAATCTTTTTATGTTTCATCTATTTAAAAATTTTAATAACTAGTAATTGTCTAAAAGAGACACATTTTCCGAAATATTTTGTAATTTTTGTTTTAATCGAGCATATAAAAGTATTTATTGTTGATCGTGTCAACTAACAAATTGTACTGTTACCTTGTAAATATTTTATGTTTGTGTTTTTCCCTCGTGTACAATAAAGATGCAGAATAAAGATGATGAAGATAAGGATGTTCTTATCTTCATCATCATCAACCCATTACGTCCCCACCGAGTGACACGGGTCTCTTCCCTGAGGAAGGCATAGGCCATACTCCACCACGGGGGCCAAGTCCGGATTGGTGGAGGCTTGCAAGGCTTGTTATTCTTATCTTATCTTCATCATCATCATCAACCCATTATGCCCCCACCGAGGGGTACGGCTCTCTTCCCTGAGGAAGATATAGGCCATACTCCACCACGGGGGCCTAGTCCGGATTGGAGGAGGCTTGTAAGACTAGTGGCTGATCTTACTGTCAGAAGTTTTCAAGCCGCCCTAAGGCCTCTGACTTGGCTTAACGATCTTAAAATACTGTTTTCCACAATGGAAAGAAAATTCCCTCAATATACGTTCCACGATTGCACACTTATGCGTGCTTTCTAAATGTCCTCTGGACTGCGATACGCACGGATGGCATTTCCTAGTAGGTACTAAGTCGAGACGTGATAGGTAATACGCCTAACCCAGCCTCTGCCACTTGAGGTCGACCTTTGCTTCCATAATAACTAGCCTGAAGGAGAGGCGACCAGTGTCTCCTTAGACGGACACTGGGTTATGTCATTTAGAACAGCGGCTTTTGTGTGTAAATATACGTGCTTAAAACAAATCGGTGCAGAAGGTCTGCTTGTAGAGTTGCAGATGCCGGCTTCTGAGTTGAGAATGTTGACTGAGTAAATACTTAAGTAACGTTCTGTCACGCTCTTTTCTGAGAAATTTAACGAGACAACACTACAGTTAATTAGTTACGTAACGAAATTCTCAATTCAGAAACTCACACATAGACAACTTTTATTGCTCAACTAGAAAAAGTAATACTTAAGTACAGCAGGTATTGTATAAACAATATGAAATGATAAAACAAGGAGGATTACAACATAAGAATATTCTTTATCGTAGACCGAAAAAAAATAAAAAACACAAAATATTTACAAAGGTGCATAGTACAAATACTATCTATCTATCTAAGACAGATTCATTATCATCAATCAACCCATTTATGTCATTATGCGATCCATGTCATCTACGGCAGTAGCATTTTGTATGGACCGCGCCCTCCACCACGACCTTATTTACATATTTGATGTGTGTTCCTTCAATTTTTTTATAAAAAAAATTCTTGTAGTTTTTCATCGAAAATACTTTGGATATTTATGAACAAATTTTTCCTACTATAAAGTCCTCCATAGTGGATTTAACCCGCCTACAGGATACGTGCGTAAAAATTGACAAATATATCCAGTGGACTGTCTTGACAAAAAGCTAAATCAATTTCACTTTCTCTCTCTACATGCATACATACATAAGCTCACGCCTGTATCCCAGAGGGGTAGGCAGAGATCAGGGACTGGCACCCGCCAAGATCCTGACAAATCACATTCGCTTCATCGACATTCATTCGCGCTCTAGGCCAGAAACACGAGTTTTATTTTACACAGCCTTAACAAACCTTCTATTTCCTCGTTGATACACCATCTAGGTTTTTGCGAATCGCGTAAGTAATAGCCATACGTGTAGTGGGTATATCCAATTGTGTAATGGACTTGGTAGTTGGTGATCCAATTTTCTCACGACATTATTGCCTACTTGACCGCTGCTTTTAACTAAATTGGAACTAAACATAAAATATAGCTTAACGACGACAATAATATTACGGCAATCTTTGACGACCTCTGTGGCGCAACAAAGTCAAAGTCAAATATTTTATTCATAATACAAATATAACATTTACTTTATGAACGTCAAAGTTGTTAGTTTCACAATTAATAGGTTACACGTAGAAGAAACTAATAAAGAAACTCCACATTTATTCTTTTCAAAACAGTTTTAGCCTAAATTACAAACTTTCAAACTTACAAAATAATATCTTGGATGTGTTGAACACTAGACACATTTATCCTCTGATTAAATTTAATATTAAACTACTATTCAATGCCAGACGTCCTTGTCTTCTAAATAATCGTTGATTTTATAATAAGCTTTTTTGCAAATCGTGTGCCCAGCTGTTAGCGCATCTGTCTACCATGCCAGAGGTTCCGGGTTCGAATCCCGGCTGGGAACAAAAACCCCAGGCAAGACATAATATACATGTTTGTGATGTAAGTAGTAAGTAAGTAAATTATTTATTTAGTCCCGTGGTGGAGTATGGCCTATACCTTCTCTCCCCCTCGGTGAGGACATAATGGGTTGATGATGATGATGATGATGACACTCAAATCTTAAAATCTAATAATACAAATTTGAAACTCAGTTGGGTTAGATTTGGCACCAAATTGGTCTCCGCTCAGAGTGCTTATACTGAGTTTTTTCATTCACTTTCGATAGCGAGAAGCGTTTGCAATTTGTCCACCTAGCTGTCTCTTTGTCACTCCTATACAAATTGCAAACGCTCTCGCTATCGAAAGTGAATGAAAAAACTCAGTATAAGCACTCAGCATCATGCCGTGGCCGGTAGCGACCACAACGCTGGTTTTCAGCAGTTTCCATTTACGGCACAAACAAAGACAAAGAAACTAAAATACACTAAAATACAAATACCAGTATAAAGAACATTTTAGAGAAGGGATGTCGCTGTTTCTGGCTCCATGAGCGAAATTCTTAATTCAGAAACTGGCTCTTAGAGTCACTGTAGTACATTTTATCAATTCCTTAGCATTTCCCACATCGAACCTGAATCTAAAGCGATCGATCGATCAGTGTTACCCCGATCCCCCTGATTCCCCACGAGATGGACCTTAGCTGTGTACAGTCGACAGCATATCATCCTATACACCCATGCACTCTACTCCGTTGCATTACGAGCGACTTTGCAACTAAAATGTGAAGATTGATGTGCTGTCGACTGTACATGTTCCATCACTTACCATTTTTATCCTGTTATATAATATATGTATTGTACTACTCTGTGTAAAAAGTATCGGGAATATGTTAGTAAAAAGACCCGCGTAAAAGTGGTTGTTTTAATTTTTTTACTGCATGTTGGTAATACTGTACTGATTTACCGCGCAAAATTTGAGCGGTCATTTAGTTTTTTTTAAATTGCACTTTTTGGTCATAGTTTTGAGTCCACAGCGATTTTTACAATGGAAAATATTGTTGAACAAAGAGTGTGCCTTAAATTTTGTGTTCCGAATGAAATTTCATGTAGTGAATCGATAAAAATGTTATAAAAAGCCTGCGGCAAATCGTGTATATCAAAATCAAGGGCATATGAATGGTATAAAGCTTTTAAAGAAGGTCGAGAAGTATTAGTGGACTTGCCCCGTTCTGGCAGACCTTCGACGGATACGGACAAAGAAAACATCGACAAAATCAAGAATCTAGTGCTCAAAAATCGTCGTATGAGTCTCAGAAAGTTGGCTAATTATGTGAACATATCTTCGTCCATTCACAACATTATCGTTGACATTTTGGGCATGAAACGCATCGCTGCTCGACTAGTTCCGAAGGAGCGCAATTTCGTTCAAAAAGCGCAGCGAAAGCATATCGCTGAAGACGTGGTTTTCCAAGTTTCCACGGACTCTACCTCTATGAAACGCATAATTACTGGCGTCGAAACATGGGTTTATGAGTAAGTTAAAATTACCGCTTCGAGGAAAACGTTTTGAGCCGATAGAAGCCAAAAAAGAAAATTCGCTGAATGAGCTAAAGGCCATACCGCAAGTAGCATACAAAAAATGTATGGAGGACTGGGTGAAGCGGTGGACATGTATTGCAAGCAATGGGGCCTACTTTGAAGGCGATAAAATAAATATAGATGAATAATTAGTTTTTTTGTTTTATTGAAAAATTCCCGATACTTAGTACACAGAATGTATATTTATATTTGTTTTCATAGTTTGTTTTGTACTATAGTTTATGAGTAGGATTATGTACCACAAATGTATTTGTACATATAATGTTACCGGCCAAACCCGATTTCAGGAGAAACTAATTTTGCCTAGGCTAAACTAATTTTTCCTATACGCGATAGGATAAACTCGTATAGCCTAGTCCAAAGCAATGTCTTAATTTAGTCTAGGCCAAACTAGTTTGTCCTGAAATCGGGTTTGGCCGGTAACATATATGTTGTGTCTGCTACTGTTGTTTTATTTAATAATTTATTTATTTAATTTAGCTTCTTCACAGTTTCTTATGCCTACCCGTTATTGTCATCCACCTCTTGCGGTTGACTGGTAGAAAATGCTTATAGCATTAAGTCCGCCGCATTACCACTGTAATATTTACTTATGTGCAATAAATGTATAAAATAAAGCGAGAGATCTGTCAGTATCGTTTCAAGTGGCAGTCCATGGCCTCAGCATACCCCCCTGGGATACAGGCTTGAGTTTATGTTATTATATAATCTTCATATCATAACAGATTAGGGGCCAGTTTCTGAATTGAGAGTTTCGCTAAGTACCTACTTAACTATAGTGCTGTCTCGTCAAATTTCTCAGAAAAAATAAGAAAAAAAGAATTGAGGATTTCGCTAAATACCTACTTAACTGTAGTGTGTCTCGTCAAATTTCTCAGAAAAATTGAGAAGAAAAGAATTGAGAGTTTCGCTAAGTACCCACTTAACTGTAGCGTGTCTCGTCAAACTCAGAAAAATTGAGAAAAAAGTATTGAGAGTTTCGCTAAATACTTAACTGTAGGTAGTGCTGTCTCGTTAAATTTCTCAGAAAAATTGAGAAAAAAAGAATTAAGAGTATCGCTAAGTACCTACTTAACTGTAGTGCTGTCTCGTCAATTTTCTCAGAAAAAAAGCGTGACAGAACGTTACTCGAGTATTTACTTAGTGAAATTTTGATGCTCAATTCAGAAACCGACTCAAAGAGGCGCAATTACAATGTAATACTTAGATAAGCGCGTTTCTTGAAATAATTCGCATGTGTTTTGTCTTTTACAACAAAGTTCTATGTGTTTCTTTAACAGATTGATATTTCTCCAAACATTAATTACTAACATTACTTTGTTGTTACGTGACAAGTGAGCTTTGTTTGCTATAAAATTGACGACTCTTGCAACGCACGGGGTAATCACAGTTCAGCCCGACCTGACATTTTCACAATCGCACTTAAGACACGCCCCTTTGGGTGAGTATCCCGCGTATTCTAGGAGTAAATCCTACTCTAAGAGAAAAGACGACCTCTGTGGCGAAGCGGTTAACGCATCAGCCTACCATGCGAGAGGTCCCGGGTTCGAATCCCGGCTTGGAAAAAACACAGGTCTTGGATGTTTACATGTTTGTGCAATGATGACGCAGTTTCTGGCTCCCACCGGGTTTCTGGCTCCCCACACTAGGTTACCCATACCGGGTAACCTAGTGTGGGGCTAGAAGCAATGTAAGTGCCCGTATGTAAATAATAAAAAAAATCGTACAAATATTGAAATATTCTATTAAAAATTGGAAAATTATTTTTTCTTTCTTTACTTTATTTGTGGTTCGTAAAACCCTCTTCGTAAAGCGGACGGCAAAAGGACGAATGAACAGTCGGATGGACGGACGGACAGACAAACGGATAACGGAGTGTTAGTAATAGGGTCCCGTTTTTACCCTTTGGGGACGGAACCCTAAAAATAAAGATAAATTGTTTAATTTTTAGTTTGTGGGGACTTTTGGAAATGGTTTCTGAAGAAACGGTTCTCAGGGATCAGAGACCTAATTATGCACAACAATTCCTGTTGAATTTTTTGTCCACTTTTGCGATACCATCAGGATTATAGTACAGGATTTGGTGCGCGTAATACAGGGGCAGATAACACGTTGTTAAGTAACGCTTACACGTCTTGTACTATACAACAATACGATGGAGGCTTATGTTTTATGATGCGTAGAAGTTTATAAAGTCGATATGGAGATATACCTACATATAACAAAAATCAGAACACATTGTAAACTTTTAGTCCGGATCAACTTCCGGGTGTTGTTTTATCGGACGAGTCCGACCAGGTTTCGCTCCGATTCGCAGAGCTTAATCACGGTGAGCAGAAACGGAGCTCGCGTCGTCGGTTGCTCGACTCACACTAAGCTCTGCGAATCGGAGCGAAACCTGGTCGGACTCGTCCGGTAAAACAACACCCGCAAGTTGATCCGGACTAAGTGCCCTGCCTCACTAGGACGCCATAGACGCCATAGCGACGTCGCCAGCTACGTATCCAAGCAGTTTGTATTGAATGGCGACGTTGCCAGACCGAGTGACTTAGGCACCGTACATTTCAATATTAACTGCTTGGACACGGTCGCTGACTACGTCGCCATGGCGTCCTAGTGAGGCAGGGCACTAAAATCTTACAATAAAAATCAGGTAGGAATTTTCTTATACATCATTATCAGCCCACCTCTGCCCACTGCTCGGTATAGGCCTTTTCGCCATCACGCCATACTTCGCGGTCTCTCGCCATTCGCATCCACGGGCCCCCCGAACCAATGAACCTATTTTCTGATACAGAAAAATAATCAAAGTACGAAGACTATTAGTTGGGGTTATAAACATGGAGATACCATACCCTTTTAAATCTACCATATTTAGGCCATAGCAAAGTTAGCTTTGCCAGTTAAAGAATGCCGGGTTTTCATAAGAATTTCTATTCGACATCCAAAGTATAATAATCATCGTTCAGGCACATGCGTTGCTTCTGGCCCCACACTAGGATACCCTGTGTCGTGGGAACCAGAAACAGCGCTCACAAACATGTACAACATCCAAGACCTGGCGTTTTCTTTGTCCCCTGCCGGGGTTCGAGGACCTCTCGCATGGTAGGCAGATGCGCTAACTGCTGCGCCGCAGAGGTCGTCAAAACTGTTTATGCATGCAGTGCATGCTTAGCAATGAAAGTGACAGAAAAGAGTGTTTCTACAGTACAGCCTTTCTGTGAGGTTGCCACTAATTTCTTTGCAAAGTTAGCTTTGCCAGACTTTAAGAGCCGGTGTCTGAACGATGGCTTTTCAATGACAGATGTCAGTTGAGTTAATTAAAAAAAAAAACTAGATGGCGCTGCAAGAAGAGCAAAATGTCATCATGTTTTTAGGTCTGTGGTTTCAATCGTTATTAATCTGTGATAGTCTAAACATCTCTTTGTAGTCTGCGATCTAAACAAGACTTTGTTTCGAAACTGTTGAAACTTGAAAGTTATCGAAGTATTTTTACTTTATTTATTACATACGTACGTGAATTGTGTCTTTGCTCATGACTAGCCCATACATTGTGCATTTTTGTAAAAACATAGGTCAGGAACTACAGATTCGGTACAGTGATGTCATGACGTCAGCACCATCTATCGGTAATTTGCGGTACAATTTTTGTCTTAACCCGTCTGGCGCGGCCTCTAGACTGCCTATAGTGCGCCTAGGTGTACTACCATCCTTTACCACTTTGAACTTTTTTTCATTTTTTTCACTTGCAATTTTCACTAGCACTGAACTAACACTTATAACATGATTTGAATATTATTTATAACTATTTTAATCTATTTTTTAATATAAATCACCAAAATAAAGCTATAAATGACGAAGAAATAAATGGCATCACGGGCCGCGCAAACTTTGCAGAAAGTTCGAGGCTTGTTTTCACTTTATTTTCCATGAAATACAACAAAACTATTATTTGAAACATAATCTACACACTTTTCCCAGTAATTTGATATATAATACAAAACAAATACTATCTGCTTTCCTCTCGAAATAACTTATAAACCTCCAGCGGGCGGAGCCGAAACGCCTGACGCGGCACTAAAAGTTCGAGGCTTTTATCATTTGATTTTCCATCAAATACAACAAAACTATTATTTGAAACATAATCTACACACTTTTCCCAGTAATTTGATATATAACACATAAACAAATACTATCCGCTTCCTTTCGAAATTATCTAAACACCTCGAGCGGGCGGAGCAACTCGCGACGAAAACACAAAATGGCGTCTGTCAGACGCCGACATACGGGTTTCACTTGTTTTTCGATGAGAACTTTATTTTTTTCTTTGGAATGGCATTTAATTGGTTGACAAAAGTAATCCTTAGTAACCATTGGTCAAGAGAAAACCGGATATTGGCCATAGAGAATAAAAACACCATAGATAATAGAAGTCAAATCCATCGACCGCTTAGCGTACACCCGTGTGTACGCTAAGCAGTTGGGGCACAAAAAGTTAGCGTACACACGGGTGTACGCTAAGCTGACGCTCTGAAAAGCCCTCATTGAGAATTTCGAGGTAGTCCAGTTTGTGCCCCACCTAAATAGCTACTGCACAAATAACACCTGGCCTAGTCCAGATTGGGCACCTATTGATATATTTGGCAGAATAAATACATTTGAATTCACTAACAGCACCTGCCAAAAATATCAATAGGAGCCCAATCTGGACTAGGCCAGGTGCTATTTGCGCAGATGATATTTAGGCGGGTGCGCAAACTGGACTACCTCAGAATTTCACTAAGTAAATACTTAAGTAACATTCTATCACGCTCTTTGCTGAGCAATTTGACGAGACAGCACTACAGTCAAGAAGTTACTTAGCGAAATTCTCAATTCAGAAATCGGCTCTAAGAACTAATAGACCGAGAGATAGTGACACAAATTACTTGGTCATTAGTAACAGTATGACGGTTCTTCAGGGGTCTAAGGCTGACATTCAGAGACGAAAACTAAGCAAAGACTGGTCTCAGAAATGTCAAAATCTCGTACTTAAAAATATTTCGTATTCAGAATCGAATCTTAGCAAGTTGAGTATGAAATGGTGCTTAGCTAAGTTTAAGTAGTCAATATCGGTGACTTTACGTGAACTTAGAACTGTCACTTCTAAGCCTTTTGTTTACAGACTACTCCAAACGTCATTTCACTGATGTTCTACGAGCATTATCTGTGGGATTTTTTTAGTCACTCTGACATATATAAAATTGTATGATGTTGTCCTGTTCTCGTGTAGCAATGTCAAATTTAAAAAACCGGTAAGAACTACATCACTAAAAAATGATAGACAATATAGATGACTTTCCTAAGTACTGTGAATACGAAAATTACGGCGCTTTACTAGGTACGACTTTAGTTTACTTTGCTAAGACTGATCTAAGCGTGAACTTAGGATTCGTCTCTGAATGTCAGCCTTAGTACCTACGCGCACGCGATTGGGCCGCCGGTACCAGCGCTATGACCATCATTTTTCTTTTTGTCATTTTGCGTGCTAAGACCCCTGAAGAACCGCCATACTGTTACTAATGACCAAGTAATTTGTGTCACTATCTCTCGGTCTATAAGTAGTAACTATGTCGCATGCACTACACTCAATGCAAGTGAGGAGCTGAGGCCAAACAAGTTAGAGCATCGCTGTAAGAAGTAACGGCTGGCGTTTCGAAAACACTTATTTGTTAAGTGGGTGGGACTTGGAGATCAGATTGAAGGCTGGATTGAAAGGCCTTAGGCCTAGTAGTTGTCTTGTTAATAGGATTCGTAAACAGTTGACTATTTGAAGTGCCTACTCCATGAACTGAAATGTCAATGACTATCGCTGACGACCTCTGTGGCGCAGTGGTTAGTGCATCTGACTACCATGCGAGAGGTCCCGGGTTCGAATCCCGGCTAGGGACAAAAAAAACCCCAGGTCTTGGATGTTTACATGTTTGTGACGTCGCTGTTTCTGGTGCTCACGACACAGGGTGTCTAGTGTGGGGCCAGAAGCAATGTATGTGACTGTTTGTAAATGTTCAGTGTTCAAATGTTCAATGTTCAACTACGCATGGATTCTATTAAGCTGACATCGAGAACATCGTCGTCTTGTAGAAGAGAATGATAAGATTCATTTAAAAGCTACACAGAAGAGATTCTTTAAGAGATTTCTTTAAGAAAACTGTCATCACAACAGTAGTTGTTAGTCAGTATATCTATGAACATTAAGATTTTTCTCTCAACTTTTATCTTGTCGATACATCTACGGCCAAGTAGTATTTTTTGGACGTTTTATTACTTTATTTGACAACATTACAAAAGTATACTTGTGGCTTATTATATCTTTTCCATTTTTTATCCAAAATGATCTCGATTTTCAAATGGACAACTAGTTTAACTTGTAATGTTCATTAAGTTATAGTGTCAGCGCGGTGTTGAATAAAACATTCTTAATTTGATTTGATTTAATACAATGTAAGATGCCGGCCGGTTTCATAGAAAAAAGAATTTCACTTAAATACTTAAGTAATACTGTGGCACGCTCTTTTCTGAGAAATTTCACGAGACAGATAAGAAGTAGAAGATAGCTTGACCAGAAAGAGTAGAAATTAAAGAGAGCTCATTTTGCTAATACTCTTATTTTCCATACCCAAACTTTTAGTACTAAAAGACATAGTCTCAGCAAGGAGAATTAACATTGGTCTCAGTTAACATAACATAACATTTACATACAGGCACATACATATATACATATAGTTGCAATAATTGTGCTTATTGTGCATAGAAGATGGCCTGAAAAGTTCGTACAATATTTAGTTATACTTCACTTCTGTTTTCTAGACTTTATGGTCAACCTACTTAGCGAAATTTTTCACCAAACCGAAAATTCACCATTCTTGAAGTAATGCCTCGAACTTAGACGTCAATGGTATGATAAAAAGTGATTTATGGTTCCACGATTAAAATTAAGCTTGGTGTGTGGTGTGACTAACGCTCGGTTTCTAGAAGAGCGATCAAATGTTAATGGGTGAATATACGGTATTTGATTTTTTTGTGTCCCAGAAGGAAATGTAATCTGTTCCATTCAATATTGATAATTTCTCTATTTGACACAATTTTTAAATGTTTAATGATGAGGGCCAGAAGATTTTTCAATTTTTTTGAATTTGATAAGCACGAGAGGAAAATGTGTTACCAGAGGACTGACACTATTGGCAGAGTAGTCACAAACTAAAGCAGGGAAGTGACAGGCCATTGATTATAGCTAAGAAATGGGGCACGTATTAAATAAAACATGAAATATGCCAGAGGAGTGACGCCAGAGGAGTGACAAAATCGCACAAAACCTACAAAAACAATATCACTCGCTTTTCTGATCACCGTTTAACGTAATACATGACATCTCCACACAATAAACATTGCATTGTGCAAATATACAATTTCGTAACTATAAAATACAAAAACATAGACTTGCCAGAGGAAATACTCCAACGACTGGCACAAACACGCTTTCCTAAAGTGAATCGCAAATTGACGCTATATTATAGGAATTTTGCTCAACGTCATTAGCTTGTTTCTAACTTAACACTATTGTATGCGCGTAGTTCATGGACAAAAACATACCTTTGCGGTTTTAAGTCAAACTTTACTTCTTTGAGTTTTGCCAGATGAAGTGACATTATTGTAACGTGACATGAAAGTAAGTTATTTTTCTTTATGTTAATAAAGTTTTTTCCTGTGTATTTTGATGAAATATGTTTCATCATCCCATTTCTAGATTATAATGATTTTATGGCGATATGTTTATAAAAGCATATGATCATATTTAAAGAAACATAATTGCATACGTATTTAAAAATATATCGCCATAAAATCATTATAATCTAGAAATGGGGAGGCCAGAGGAGTATACATTTACAACTATTTTTAACGATTAAAGTCTTAAATTAAACAATTATCGTGAATAGACTATGTGGGCCAAATAAAAGACCATATTCTTTAATTCTTAAGCATACGGACGCAATAATTAATAAGTTTAACATAATATTTATCCATGGACCATAGAAACTCAAACCCTAATCTCATGTTAACTCACGTCAAGCTAATTTCAGCCAATCACGTGCCGGTATTTTGAATTAATCTTAGATTAATCTCTTGTCACATTTGAACACTCTTTCAGAAACTGAGGCTTAGTGTGGTAGTATGAAAAAAAACACGAGTACTAAACTTTATTCAATAGAAGACGATTCTTGATTGGGTGAAGTTTGGCAAAAAGGTTCCACCCACACAAAGTGAGTTTTGAGATATTTCACTTTTTAGGTTTAAGCTGATTACGCTCTCCATACTATGGGTTGACTATCATGTGCCATAACTTCGCACATACTCATCGGATCGCTATGCAAGTCTTTGATTCTTAAAGTATAGAGCATAGTGATCATTTTGGTATATTTAACTCAATAATGACCATGTTGTGGGTTGGAACCTTTTTGCTAAACTACGTCCAATTTATGAGAGTCATGGCGCTGTATCATTGTAAATTCACCGATGTCATGTCCACTAACTTTAAGTGGTCCTCAAAAAGAAACAACTCCTATCATACATCACACCACAAAATACGGCTGAAGTCCGAAGTATTACATATTAAACACGGCTACTCAACAGACCTACTCTTGTTGACCTTTCCTGCCGTACAGTGAGTATGACACTAGAGTTCACTATTCACAGGCGCGAAGTGAAGTGCATCTGCCATATAAGGAAGTCTACCTTTCTCGTCAGTACCTTCACATTCATAGAATGGTACAAAAGATCCACTTCTGTTTGACTTCACGAGTGAGCTTAATTGGATACGTCATGTATTTGGATGTTCTAAGAGCCTTGTGTCTCATCATCATCATCAACCCATTATGTCCCCACCGAGGGGCACGAGTCTCTTCCCTGAGGAAGGTATAGGCCATACTCCACCACGGGGGCCAATTCCGGATTGGTGAAAAAACCCCTACTAAAGTACTAAACTAACGTTAAAACAGCACTAAACATCTAACTAGGAACTAAAGTACAGAATGTCATAGAATTACATAAAATTCACCTCTTTACCTCACATAATAGGAGCGTTTCGCCAGTCCCCGCGGTAGTCTCAAGGGGTTCTCCGGCGGAGGCAGAGACCAGCTGATATTGACGAATATCTCCCTTTGGATGGAGAACGTACTGGCCGAGACCTGGGGCGAGGGGAGGCGGGGGGCTAGTCTTACTGTCAGAAGTTTTCAAGTCGCCCTAAGGCGTCAGACTTGGCTTAACGACGGTAGCCGGTGCTTTGCGAAGCACGGAACCGCTCGGGAAAATGCCACTAGCGCTAGTCATAGACGGGCACCCATCCATGCACTGAACACGCCCAATGTTGCTTAGCCTTCGTGATCGTTTAAGATCACTCAGGCGGCTTGGGCTATGAATGATTCCTACCTACCTTATATCTACTGAATAACATTCATGATCATGATTACAAAAGAGGCTTTATTACATAGAAAATTGGCCAGACTGAGGTCACTTTTACATGCCCGATATCTCATGGGGAAGGCAAAGACCAGGGATTGTCACTTGCCTTGATTCTGACGTATTTTTTTCGCTCATTAAATCATAAATTGTTGCCGGTTTAGAGGATTTTAGTGTTGCCCTTTGTTAATACTTCCTTTACATATTTCTCTATTTTGAACTATAGGAATAGCAGTAGCAGTAGATTGTATTGGACCCATTAGGGGATGTATTAGCAAGAAAAACAAGTTCTTGAAATAGATGTGCGAGTGATGAATGTTGATGAAATGAAAGTGATCTGTAAGGATCGTGGCAAGTGTAAGATCCTTGTCTACCCTGGCCTACCCCTCCGGACTACAGGCGTGAGTTTATAATAATAACTTCCTCACAACACAATCACTTGACCTGGTCCCAAACTAGGGTACCCTGTGCTTTGGCAACCAGGCAAGGATATAACAAAGATGGAATAACACCCAGACTGAGGCAATTGGGTAATTGACAAAATGTCAAATAAGTTACTTTTAAAACGGAATTTTGTACGAAAGTAACGAATTATGACGTAATATTTCAGAGCACTCTTTTTATGTTTCGTCTATTTAAAAATTGTAATAACTAGTAATTGACTAAAAGAGATACATTTTCCGAAATATTTTGTAATTTTTGTTTTAATCGAGCATATCAAATAATTTATTTTTGGTCGTGTCAACTACCGAATTGTACAAATGTACGGCGAAAGACGCTAGAACGACGAAGCTGACATATGTTATGTCAAGTATTCAATGCAAAAGAGGAATTCTTCTGCCTTTTATAACGTTTGTGCATATTACGTTTACTTTTAATATTAAGTAGAGAGGTCGGTTGACCCGCCAAAAGGTGACTAGGTGCAAGAGGGAATCTCAGAAAAGTTGAATGCCTAGATTTATAAGTGCGCGGTGGAGCGTATCCTTTCTAGTTATTATTAACAGGTGTTTGGTATTTTCGTACCGTAACTTTCGAAGTTACTGCGCTAAATACTAATTCGCTTACTTGTGGTAATGTTGGAGATAGTCATCTTGTATGTAATGTACATAAAGTGGCGCTTGTATCGCGGTAGGGTAGGCAGATAATAATAGGGTTTATTACTTGCTACAAACCTGACTATTTGGAAGTCCGCCGGGGATTTCTTATTTTATTTACTAATAGGCTATTTGACGGTTTTCTGAAAATCAACTTATCTTTGTTAGTGTTCATTGAGTGCTCAGAAAGTGGTAATTTTAAATTCTTTCGTGTATTTCTTCTAAAAAAAGCAAATAACAATTAACTTTTAAAATAAGGCGCCAAAACGCCATCAGGTCATCAAAAAAAAAAACAATGAACGTAAGAATGACATGAATGACAGACGCCATTTTTACTGAGCTTGAGCTGAGTGACGTCATCATAGATTCGGCCAATACAGGCCGATTTCGATAAAATACTACAGATAGAAGATTATAAAATTTTGTCCTGGTTTTTTCGACAAATGATCCTTTTTTTTAAGTTGCCTTATTAAAGCGGTTCGAAGACTCATAATTTATACGAATATATGTATAATAATACTTTTTTTTACACTGTCAAATATCCTATTATGTCATCGTTACTAACTAAGCAGATCAATTATGCGCGATACTTATCTTCAGACCGAATCTGCGTATCGACTTCATGCTCGGTAAGCTTTGTCTAATCAGAGTGAGATTCCAATCGGTGATGGATTGTTTTTGTTGTTTTTATTAGCTTACAAGCTCTGTCCATTACAAGTTAGTATACGCAAAGCCAACTTAATAAGTTGCATAAGCATCTAGCTTGTAGATTTAATCAAATCAATAATTTAAATCATGTATTTATTGCTAGTTAATAGAATTAAAAAGTCGTTAGAAAGAGGCCGGTGGGCAATTTTGCAACCATTTCGATAAATGGTTGCAAAATTTCAAGAGCCGATGCTCTTGAAATTGTCAATGTGTGGTGGGCACTGGGCACGCGTGGTCATTAACCCAAACTTTCCCTTTGTGAGAAGGCCTGTGCCCCATAGTGGGACGTTTTACACTACAATATCGCTCAATATACGTGCGAGAACCGGTCGTAGCCCTGGCTACCTTCGTGACGTTAAACGATTACGAAGGTTAAGCAACATAGGGGGCGTTCAGTGGATGGATGGATGACCGTCCTATGACTAACGCTGAGGTGCCGGCTGCCGTCGATGCATGGCAGTCGTTAAGCCAAGTCAGAGGCCTTAGGGCGGCTTGAAAACTTCTGACAGTAAGACCAGCCACTAGTCTTACAAGCCTCGTCAGCGACGTCAACAGTCAACAGCGACGTCACAAACATGTAAACATCCAAGACCTGGGTTTCTTTTTTTTTCTGTCACCAGCCGGGATTCGAACCCGGGACCACTCGCATGATAAGCAGATGAGCTAACCGCTGCGCCACAGAGGTCGTCGATAGTACAGTCTATTCGGCCTTTGAAAACAAAGACATTGGTACTTAACATAACAAAAAAGCGCGTAATTCAGTTGTTCGAATCCCCACAAGAATAGCCCCCTCCATCTTTAGTACCGACAGGCCACTGAGTGAGTGCTACTGTTTCTTTATTTACACAATGCTGTAACTGGTTGTATTTACATACACTGGCTGTCCAGTTGAATGTGAAAGTAGGTATACACGTACCTATTGTGCTAATTGTAGCGCAGTGATTTGTTATGCCATTATGTAGCTGTCGTTGAAGAACAAGACCAGATTTGGGATGTTCGCGAATTATTTTTAACGCTTAATTACACACTTGTTTGTATTGGGCTTATGTCAATCCTTAAAAAATACAGCATGAAGATCGAATTAGTTAATGTCTCTTCATACACTTACAAAGACTTACAGTCTGTTAGCTCTTAGAATATACCTCGGGCTCCAGAATAGACTTCAGTTTTCGTCGAAAGCATATGAGTGTAATACTACTTCCTGCTCTGTATAAAACTTTTCTTCACTATTTTGAAAAGTTATGTAAAGTTATAAATAACAACACAAAATAAACCTTACCTTATTGCAATATAATTGGTTTATCCGATAGTAGCCGAGGTATATTCTAAAAGCTAACAGACGTACAGTCTGTATGCCGCAGGGGTAAAAAAACTAGGTAGAGATCGAGGTTTCCTAATTATGTCTGCGAGGTGTTAGGTTAATGTTTCTTCTTCTGTTTGCCATTTGCAAGTATGCTGAAACATTTTTTTTGGGTTCCGTATCTCAAAAGGAAGTAAAAGAACCCTTATAATAAAAAGAACGGAACGGAAATTTTCAATGGAACGCGTGGAGACATCGCGTTGAAATTAAAACCATATCATCAAGTCTACGGATCTTTGAAGCTGTGAAAACATCAAACTTTTAAGTTAACATAAAAAAAAAAGATACGGTCGTTTATGTCGCAAAAAATGTATATTTAACAGTAGATAACATTTACATACAGGCACATATTCTTATATTATTATTGCTTCCGTCCCCACACTAGGATACCCTGTGTCGTGGGAACCAGAACGTCACAAACATGTAAACATCCAAGACCTGAGTTTCTTCTTTTTTTGTCCCCAGCCGGGATTCAAACCCGGGACCATTCGCATGGTAGGCAGATGCGCTAACCGCTGCGCCACAGAGGTCGTCAAAATGTACGACACAGGGTATCCCAGTGTGAGGCCAGAAGCAATGTATGTGCCTGTATATAAATGATATGTTATGTGATTTAAAATTTAATCATAAAATATCGTCTTTGAAATTCGGGCAAAACTCGAAAAATACTCCTCGTACCCGACGCGCTCTTGTTTGGTTTTTTTATTTAGCAATATTGAATTTTATGGCAGTACTTGTTACAATTTTTAGTAATATGTTCACTGGTTTTAGATAAACCTTTAAATTTTATTTGAAATTTAACTTGCATCATAATCGAGTATATAGCACGCCTACGTTGCATAGAGGTTCAAGTGCTAAGAAAAACATCTCCTAATTAGCCACATGGAACTAACAATCACGATGATTGATACAGTTTGCTTCTCAAACGCTTTCACTCCCAAATGCCAACCGGTCCAGGTTGACAGCTCTTACGGGATGACATGACAAGTCCATTGTCCGAAAAGCGAAAAGACCCACCCGGCTGACCAATCATCCGATGGCAATCTGTCCACGTAACAATCAGGGCTGGGACACCGGGTATTCTGTTCCGATAGTGACATTAATTGGAACAAGAATTTTTCAGTTTGGTGATAAAGTTTCAGGACGAGACGAGAAGCCAGCAAAATTTTGCTGGAGTGACCGTTAAAGTAGATTTATTCACGATTCAGGCTCGACCTTGTCTGGTAGTCACTGTGCAAACCTAAGTACTGTAATAATTATTTTCTGTCAATATTTATTACACTTTATTGCACACATAACAGGACATTACATTAGAAATAACACGTACAGTCGACAGCATGTCAATGTTCACATTAGTTGCAAAGTTGCCCATAATGCAACGGAGTAGAGTGCATGTGTGGTATAGGATGATGTGCTGTCGACTGACAAAGGCAAGCGATGGTTTTAAAGAAAACAGTCAAACTAATATAAAATACAGTTAGTACTGCTGCAGCTACAACTGCTAAGATAATAAATTCAAAATTCAAATTACAGTAAATACAACATGTTTACTTTATGAACATCAAAGTGTTTAGTTTCACAATTAATAGATTATGTGGAGAAAGCTAACAAAGAAAATCCACAATTATTCTTTTCAAAACAGTTTTAACTAGGTAAACTATACATTGATTGGCACCTTAAGCAAAACCTTGACTTAATTTGCTTCCTAAGCATTCAATTTCATATTCAATCACTATTAACCATTTTTATTAATTAGAATATGAGTATAGGTTGGAAATAAAAAATAATTCTTGCTTGTTGTCATAGTTTTATTTAAGAAAAATAATAATAATTTGAAAATGTTTCCAAAACTACAGTCATTGGTATTACAGGTACAAACATTGTCACTAATAATATCAGTCATTGGCACTTATAATTTGTATGTATGTTTTGTACTTAAAAATGCTAATTATAAAAAACTACCAAAATGCCCTTTAAGAAAATTTAATTCTTAATATTTGTATTTAAAACTCACTGTGCCAATGACTAGGTGGGTGCCAGCAATACTATGGTTTACCCTATATAAAAGTCAAAACCAAATAAGGGCCACTATAATTTCATTTGTTCCCTTCATTTATACGTATTTTATTTTGCAAAACTAATTGATAAGTAGCAAGACACTGATGTTACAAACTCTTTATTATCTGAACACTTCTGAACACAAAACTTCGTTTATTATTATCAAAACTCTGTCGGCTAAGATTCGAAGTATTCTCGACCTTTTGTCGGCAAACATTTTGCTAACAAAAGGTCGAGAATACTCAGTTCTCTTAACTAATGTAGTAACGACGTTGAAACAACATTTGCTTGAGTATTCAATCACCAAGCATGATTCAGTACAGTAAGCAATGATGGCTCCTAACCACCGATCATTTCGATAGAATTGTGTGTTTACTTTTTGCCCGATGGCGAAAACAAAGGTGGGATATGTTTGTGTGTATGTATGTATGTGTGACGTTTGTTTATCACCCCGCACAGCTCGAGAGCTGGATAAGCGATGCGAGTCTCACAGGATATAACGTGAAGGGAAACAATATGTTGCCAGCTTAAATTGTAGCTGAAAGTCACTAAAAAAATTTAAAGATATAAAAAACTCATTATGAAAACACAACCCTCAGACTGCTAAAAAGTCTTACACGAGAGCCAACTGAGGTTAATTAATTTAGTACAGTCGACTGCACATCAGCCTATACATCCATGCACTCTACCCCGCTGCATTACGGGCGACTTTGCAACTAAAATGTGAAGGTTGACGTGCTGCCGGCTGTACCTCTGCAAACGGGACCGAAATTACCTACTACTCTTCTCAAATTTACCACTAGCTGAGGCGGTAATTCAATAAAGTCATTCAGGTCTAGCTTCAGACTTTACCCGGATGTTCCTGTTTTATACAAATGGCGGCAGTCTGGATGTGATTACGAGTATATTTTTTTATGTCCTTGCCTGGCTACCATAGCACAAGGTATCCTAGTTTGAGACCAGATAAATTTCTGGTATGGTTATGAAATTATTATTTCATTATTATTAATTCTTTATTGGACAATGTACAAAAGGTGGACTTAATGCTATTGGCATTTTCTAACAGTCAACCCACAGGAGGTCCAGGAGAGGCGAAATTGAAATAAGTGTGCAAAAAAGAAAGATAAAATAGAACTCGAAAGTAAGGTGTGAGCACATATAAAACAATAATTTAATACAATACACACTAATACTTTTAATATTAAGTATTAGTGTGTATTGTACTATATGTATATTTTATGGTAAGTTTAAGTATTATATCGAATATTATACATAATTTTATGTAATTATTAAATACCTACTCCAATGGACCAAATAAAATCTGTAAGTCAGTTAGTTTATGTGCATATCCCCTCATTATACTTTTTGTACACTTACCTACCTTCTCTCTGCATCTTTTCTATCCATCCCAAGGTTGTCTGGAAGAGATCGCTTTTAGCGATAAGACCGCCAATTGTATACAGCAAAACTTAGATATTTAAGTCTCATAATGTATTTGTTTGTTTTTCTGGTATGTACAATAAAGAGTTCTAATCTAATCTAATCTATATTATTGTTTTATATGTGCTAGGTAGGTATTATTATTGTTAGTATTCGGCAGACGGGTTTTTTATTTTATTAGAAGTTTTTATTATTATTGAGTTTCCTCATTTCATGTTGCTTCTTTAAGATTGACTTGAGAATCTGAAGCCCCACTAAGGGAGACGCGAGTCGTTGGCAACTTTAAGCCAAGGATACACTAGGGGACAAATGTCCTGCGACACGTGTCCTGCGACACGTGTCGCCAACGACGTCGGGTGAAGTAGCGCGACGTTGCCGGACTTCGCGCGACATGTCTGGCAACATCGCGCTAGACGGGTCGCCAGGGACGTCGGGTGAAGTGGCGCGACGTTGCCGGACTTCGCGCGACATGTCTGGCAACATCGCGCGACACGGGTCGCCATAAGACGACATAAGTCGCGCGATGTCCCCTAGTGTATCCTTGGCTTTAAAGGTAACACAAGTATTTCCTTTAAAGTTCGGCAAATTAATACTTCTGTTTCCTCTTCTGTAGCGTGGTGATATCTTCAAAGCCCATTTACGATAGGCACATGTAGTAAATGTCGGAGTGAGACCTAAAAAATCCAAGCCGGTGATGCCCCTTACCCGCAAGTAAAAAAGTTAGTTTTAAAAACACGCATTTACTTATTTTTCTTAAACATGCTTGGAAATTTAGGCATTATTTCGACAACCTTCTTCGAGATAAATCGAAATTGCTGTACTGACCAGTTACACGCGACCAGCGGCCGGAAAAAGTTCTATGAAAATTCATAACTGTCGTGTTTTGCGGCCAAATAAATTAAACTCATATCTGTCGTGTTATTTAAAAATGGAACGATCTTTTACTCCGAACAATGACAACCAAGGAGGTAAGTTATCAGAGGTTTTTTTTAAATTCCGAATTGGCTTGCGATAGAAAGCTATAAATATACGTATTGAAAAAATTATTGTTGTTCGTTCGTGGTTCGTCTGATTTTGAAAGTTTATTGAATTTAACAGAATGAGTTCAATTGATGAAAATGACTGCGATGAACTTATTTTAACCCCACCTGAAATTCAAGAGGCGGCAAGAGCCGTAATAGAAAATTTGTTACCGCCAAAATCGAAAAAAAAAAGTTCTGATTTAGTAGGTAGGTACTACTTATCAGAAATCAGAAATTTATTTCAACGTAAAGAATTTACATTCTGCTCGTTTTAATTTCCGCGCATTATTTGAAAAAAATCATATACAAGCCTTGGCCACAACTAGGCATTGATGGACTCACGTATGTGTGCCACTCCTGTCGTCAGGCGTTAGTTTATGTTTGTATGTAAAGAAATATTCTTTGTAAAGTAATTTATTTAGGTGACAAAAAAACTAAAACAAACATTAAAACTCATGAGAAGGGAGGACCTCAGGTGATGGCGTATTTTATCAACTTAATGAAAAGCTTAGAAATAATTATTACCCATTAATCTTGTTTAAAACGTAATTATATTGGCTTGCCAATAATATTGGAAGGAATAATATTTTGCCAAAACACATAGTAGTTTGTAACTTCTAGTTCTCACTACGATCCCGACAGGAAAATTTCTGGGAAAATTTTAGTTGTTCCAAGCCTTTCGGCGTTTCATCGTATAATATTGATTAAAATAAATCTGTATTCTGGTTGAGCTATAAAGTGTTATGTATCATCTATCTATTGTGTTATGCTATAAAGCTTTATACACTCTGAAACTGGACTGGAGTGTGTTCGATAAGAAACGAGATTTATCGATTGTGCGTGAACTATGAAAGATAATCTGCAACGATTTGTCATACACACGATCTATAAATCTGCGCAAATCGGCTTGCACAGTCAAAACGCTACGATATATCTTTACATGTGTAGCAGTCGATTTGCGCAGATTTATCGATCGAGTGCTAACGGTTTTTTTATTTTTTCAAATAAAATAAAATAAAACTGTGCAAGCCGATTTGCGCAGATCATGATGTGTATGACAAATCCTTGCAGATTTTCGTCCATCGTTGGCTTACAGACTATCGATAAATTGCTACAATATAACGTTACATGTGTAGCAGGATTTAGGCATCACTTCACTAGTGCGCTATAACGGTCCCTTCTTAGGTTTAATGGGTCTATAAGTGACTTCTTAGATCTAATGGGTTCGGCATTGGGTTTTGGCACCCAAATTTTTATAAGGTTGGGCGCCAAAGAGGGGTATCTATCTGTATCAAGTAGATCCTTAGAACTGACAAATCGTTG
This sequence comes from Yponomeuta plumbellus, assembly GCA_947310845.1. Lineage (NCBI taxonomy): Eukaryota > Metazoa > Arthropoda > Insecta > Lepidoptera > Yponomeutidae > Yponomeuta > Yponomeuta plumbellus. Next base: position 6,022,487 of record OX371203.1, read on the forward strand.
CAGATTTTCGTCATACACACGATTGATAAATCTGCGCAAATCGGCTTGCGCAGTTTAATCGCTACGATATATCGTTACGTGTGTAGCCGGCATTAGGCACCTTCTTTGAGTTTAGGGTTTTATAGACGGTCTGCCCCCGGGTGACGTCATTTGATTCCCCCTGATATTTATTGTTTAAGCTCTACGCCCACTTATGCAGTTTTGGATATATAACTTGAACAAGGCGTCCAACAAAACATGAAACAAAACTTCGGTGATAATTGAAACTTCAGAACATGAAGAATGGATATTTATTAGATTTGGCTTCGGATTATCCAGGAAATTCCTATCAAAGTTTAGCTGTTGTTTCAATTAAATACATGACTGGCAACAAAACCCTCAGGGATTTTGTCAGCAATATCGAGTACACCATGAATTTTGGACGGTTTTCATACAGAAACATTTTCATACAGGCCTTACCTTACCTCTGGCCCACACTAGGATACCGTGTCGTGGGAACCAGAAACAGCGACACCACAGACGTGTAAACGTCCAAGGTCCTTGGGATTTTTTTTGTCCGCATCCAGGGTTCTACCCCGGTACCTCCCGCATCGTAGGCAGATGCGCTAACCACTGCGCCAGAGAATAACAGATAATAAAATCCGCGGATCACAGGTACAAAGATTCGCGAGTGGCCACGAACTACGTAGACCACCAGCTCGCTAGACAGACCAGATCCGTCTCTTGCGTAAGGCCTACGTTCAGCAGTGAAGAAGAAGAAGAAAAAGTAGAAAAACATTTATACCAAGAAAACACATCACAGAAACAAAATAAACAGACAAGCAACTAAATTGTTAAGTAATTAAAATAATTCATTTGACAATAAACAAGTTTTACTTTACTTAACTTTTACTTTAAAGTAACATAATATATGTAACGCAAGAGACAAAAAAACAAATAAATTAAAACAAAATCATAGATGTACCCCCGGATCTCGTACGCTAACAATTTGTAAATCTATTGTTCATGATCATCATCAACCTATTATAATGTCCCGACCGAGGGGCACGGGTATCTTCCCTGAGGAAGGTGTGGGCCGTACTCCACCACACGGGGGCCTAGTCCGGATTGGTGGAGGCTTGTAAGACTAGTGGCTGGTCTACTGTCAGAAGTTTTCAAGGCGCCCTGAGGCAACTGTTAAACTGTGTTTGTCAACTGCTTAACGTGCCTTGCGAAGCACGGAACCACTTGGAAAAATGCCACTAGCGTTAGTCATAGACGGTCACCCACCCATGCACTGAACGCGCCCTATGTTGCTTAACATTCGTGATCGTTTAAGATCACTCAGGCAGCCGGCATCGGCTACGAGCGACTCCAATCTACTGTTAACAGCTGTCAAATTTTTTTTTCGTATGCACTCTAGCCTCTAGATTAACAGCTTATTAGTCAGTGGACGAATAAGGGCTGTTTTTTTTTAAATACTTGTAGGGGACGAGTATTTCTAAAGAAAATACGTTTCCGATGGGTAATCCCATCGAGCACACGGTTAGTTCCTACAATATAATACATCCATCCAAATATACATTTAACCAACCACAGATAAGATTGCAAAAATTTTATCACAGTGATTAACGCAAAGTTATTTAAAAAACACAGTCGTGTACAAATATGACGCAAACGCAAAACCGTCTGCCGCCATATTTGCTTACTCGTTCGCAGTTATGTGGCGCGTCCTCTCTAGTCAATTATTATTGAGTTTGAGAGGAATTTAATTAGCGGTGCAGTCACGGACAAAAAAAAAATTGACGATTTTGTGAGGAAAATGACAAAGGTACGTGAAAGTGTATTTTTTATACGTAGGTACCTTTGTCATTTTAGAAAGAGAGAAAGAGAAACGTTTATTGCACCAACAGTCACACACAACAGAAATACAAACGAGAAGAAAACATCAAAGATAAGGTACAAACATACATAAAGGAATACAGTTTTGTCGCGGTGTGTAACCGCTGCTGCAAAAGGCAGCTGACTCAGCATAATGTTGAAGGTGTAGGCCCTCAGCGCTGGTTTTCAGTCAGTGCCTAAATGTCTCTTAATTTTTTTTTCCATTTTTCGACATTTTTCTGTTTGATGTTTTGCCATTTAAAAAATTAGAGAATTTCTGATTTAACACTTAAAATAAGCTTTTCTTTTGCAATTTTAAACTAATCTTTTCAGTAAAGACTAATGGCGGATTGTGAGTTTGTAATCATTTGTTAGGAAACCTCAGGGCAGGCTGCATACATAATATGCATTTGTCCGGTTTTTTTATATATTACTTGCATAAAAAAAAGATAAAATGTACCAACAAATACTAACGAATTTCGATGATGGTGATTTGTCAGGATCGTGGCAGGTGGCAGTCCCTGATCTCTGCCTACCCCTCTGGGATACAGGCGTGAGCTAAGGTATAATAAGTAAGCGTAAGAAAAACATACAGAGTGTTGATATGTACAGTTTAGTCCGATTCAGGGGTGGTTATTTACATGATACAGAAGCAAAAAAAAAATTTTTTTATTGAAAAATAATAATATTATAAGTATAAAAAAATGAACCTAACAACCTCGTTATGCTGTGGCACCACTCGAGCTCTTGTATGTAGGTAACTACTAAATATGACTGGCATAAAAGAAAATAATACACTAATGGCGACATCATCCATAACACATGCCCGTCACTTCTGACACTATTTAATTAGCACACTTGTGACCGCGTCTGTACAATATTGTTGATAGCATTGCAATAGCCGGTGGGTGAAATATTGCCAAATATGAATATGAATGTTTACATTAGAGATGGAAGATTGTTTTTAGCTACATTGCATAGCAACTCTAAGATGTAGCATAATATTAACACATACAATCACTTAATCTTGTAAATGAGTCACTAAGGACCGATTTCCGAATAAGTAATTTTTTGTTTTCCTTTTTTTTTCTTCTTGTTAAGTCCTTAGGACAGCCTTAAGTCCAAAAAAAAAGTAAAAAAAAAGTAAAGTAAGTAAGTTTACTAAATAAATAAAAAATAAAAAACAGACAGGCAGAGATGGAAAGCAGAAGGGGAGGCCTTTGCCCAGCAGTGGGACACACGAGAAGCTACGTAAAAAAAATTACTTAACTGTAGTGCTGTCTCTTCAAATTTCTTTATAAAAGAGCGTGACAGCACGTTACTTAAGTATTTATAATTAAAAAAAAACTCATGCCCGTTATCCCCGAGGGGGTAGGCAGAGGCAACAATCACTAGAACTATTTCCGTGGTAGCCTAGTGGGTAGATAAATGGACTCGTAAGCGAGAGACCAAGGTTCTATTGGCAGTGCGGGCATGCACATAATTATGACTTCGTTTTCATTTGTGAAGTTATAGTAGCAAGACGGCATCGTGAGAAAACCTGAGTGTCAGAGCTATTCACATACCTCAGCGCTTGAAACCGCCAATTCGCGGTGAGCACTGAAAGAAGGCCTTTGGCGTCCCACATAGTGGGACGTATATAGGGTGCTGCATACGAATAGAGCCGTCAATTGATCTGTACTTTGTACTTTGTAAGCTAATTGGTGATGCTCCTTTGGTAGAGGCCAAACTCCAAAGCCTCGAACACCGACGGAAGGTAGCCTGTTTGGCGGTATTTTACAGGATACATTTTGGAGAGTGCGCACGGGAATTACACGATCTTATCCCGCCATCTCCTTTCCTTCACCGGACAACCAGGAGAGGGGAGCGACTTCATCCTTATGTGGTACAGACACCTTTTGTGCGCACGAAGCGTTTCGCCTCGTCGTTTCTAATGCGCACCGCTAAGGAATGGAATTCGCTCCCTTCCTCTGTTTTTCCGGAAAGGTACAATTTGGGTGCCTTTAAGGCTAGAGTGAATAGGCTCTTACTGAACCAACGAGGAACATCGTCGGCTCCATCTTCACTTACCATCAGGTGAGATCGGGGTCAATCGTTGGTCAGTTTTTAATAAAAATTAAAAATAAATTACTGATTGACAAAAGTCTATTTCAACAAAACACTCTCAAGAGAGAGTTAAAGTCTGTCTAGAATAGAGATACATGCAAATGTTGTTTATACACCATTTAGACTTGTTAGGGTAGACGAGTTCTTGAGCGGAGACCGCGGATCGGTAAACATAGTGTAGGACGTCCGCAGACTCGATGGAGCGATGATCTTCGCAGGGCGGCTGGCAAGAGCTGGATGAGAATACCTGAGAACCGTGCTGAGTGGCGTGCAACGGGAGAGGCATATGTAAAGCAGTGGACAAGCATAGGCCGATGATGATGAGAGTTAATACATCTTCAAGGTTGTAGGGAATAGATCACTTTTAGTGATAAGGCCGCCGTCTGTACTCTTAGATTAAGAAATACCTGTGTAATTTACTTTTTTATGTACAATAAAGTGTTCTCTATCTATCTATCTATCTATCTTTTATACCTTCTTCCTTCCTGTAATACGTCATTTATGACTTTTACTAACTCTTAAATCTATCATCGCAGCTTGTGTAGGAAAAAAAATAAACTTCCTCGAAAAAAAACCTCGAAAGGTTAAAGTTGTGCAGACAAACAGCTGCACGAGCGAAACAGACACCGAAATAAAAATCAAATTACTTCAGATGATTTATTACCATCACACAAGATCTCTCGAAACCATCCGCCGAGTTTGAATTGAAATTGCATTCGTTTGTTGTTTTCACGGCTCGCTGAGCTTCCATTAAATCTTATCTACAAAGAAACATCAGGGAGTATGAGAAGAAATCGTTGCACAAGGGACTGTAGCGGTTAATCCCCCGAAATTAATCTTGGCATGTAAAAATTAGATGATGAAGTATCCAGTAATACAAGCGCCACCAATCAATATTTAAAAAAATCATAATAATATAAGATATACGATGAGACGTTTTATAAGAAGACATCTCTTATTACCACATGGACACATTTTCGCAGATCGCCGCGCGTAATCTCACGATTTACTCCAAAAAATGTTACCTTGCCTTGCGAAGCATTAGGCAAGACAAACAAAAACGTAAATTATTAATGTAAGTAAATTATTCAATTTTATCATTTTTCCGAGCGGTTCCGTGCTTCGCAAGACACGTTAAGCAGTTGCTGCCGGCTGCCGTCGATAGTTGGCAGCCGTTAAGCCAAGTCAGAGGGCTAAGGGTGGCTTGAAAACTTCTGGCAGACCAGCCACTAGTCCTACAAGTCTCCACCAATCCGGACTAGGCCCCCGTGGTGGAGTATGGCCATACCTTCCTTAGGGAAGAGACCCGTGCCCCTCGGTGGGTCGGCGGGACATAATGGGTTGATGATGATGAAGTAAATTATTATAGAAGTCCCATTATAGGGCAGAGAGTTTCAGAGAGAAAGAGACAGTATGGGATTAATCACCACGCGTGCCCACGAAAGACTGGCGATTTCAAGCGCTGAGGAATGCGAACACCTCAGACGCAAACCTTCTCTGAACACGGCTCTTGTGCAATTAGTGACTTTTGTCGTCTATTGGGAAATATTGGGCCTTGAAAACGCCCAGTAATGTCCAAGTAATAGCTACAAAAGCAAAAGCTCCTCTGCAAGTCGAAAAAATGTGTTTTGTAACGCTCCGTTGCAAGTTGAGGTGGATTTAGACCGAGTTGCTGGCTGGAATTAAGGAGCTCCAGGGGTATCACTCGTAGCCCCGGCTGCCTGAGTGATCTTAAACGATGACGAAGGTTAAGCGACATATGGCGCATCCAGTGCATGAATGGGTCACCGATCTATGTCTACCGCTAGTGGCATTTTCCCGAGCGGTTCCGTGGTTCGCAAGGCACGTTAAACAGTTGGTGCTAACTGCCGTCGATAGATGGCAGTCGTTAAGCCAAGTCAGAGGCCTTAAGGCGGCTTGAAAACTTCTGACAGTAAAACCAGCCAAGTCTTACAAGCCTCCAATCCGGACTTGGCCCCTGCCCCGTTGTGAAGTCTGGCCTATATCTTCCTCAGGGAAGAGACCCGTACCCCTCGGTGGGGAGATAATGGGTCGATGATGATGATGATGAGGGGGTATCACTGTCGTCAATGTAAGTCTGTGCAATGTCTCAATAATGAGTTCGAGATTCCTAGGATTGTAGACCTCGGATTACGAATTATTCGCCTCCGTCATTTACGGCAGTAGTTTTGTATAAACAGCCACCGGCCGGCACCGCCACCGCGACTGCGTCCGTGTGTTTTCTGATCTTTAGATGTTTTTATCTGAGATTTCCGCACTTAGCCTCATCGTTGGTTCATTGTGAATTTTTAAATGTATTCCAAAGTGATAACTTTTTATTTGATAAACGTATCAGTTATAAAAAAACGATTCTTTAACCTCTTAAGTCCCCGTGTCCTAAAAATAGTACAAAAACCATTGTTATTTTCAAGGTCGGGCCTCAGGAGGTTAAAACACTGCTCAGGGTCTGTGGCCGCGTTGGTTTGTTTTATCATTAACTAACTAAAGGGGTCATCCGGCCTCAAAATAAGATATTCTGAAAAGAATAAAAATTCCGCCCTAGAAAATTGTTGCTTCGGTGATTATGAGCGAATTAATGTAGCAAAATTATTTTAACAATCAATGAATCGGCACATTTTTGAGACAACATTGAATCATTGAGAGATTTTGATTCGTTTGGTCTAAATGCGGCCGTAGGTAAGTGAAATATTATTTGTAATCATCCGGCGATCATGCGACATCATTCGACGATGAAACGCGTTCATCCTGATACAGGATGTGTTTTTTTATTTTATAATTTACTGTCGTTACACCAACATTGTTCTACTTCTTTAAAAAATGTGTAAAATATTTTATAAAAAAGTATGCTTTTAGTAAAATTTTTTAAAAAAAGTCTGCACAAACACACGATTATTACAAAAACTAATTGGTTAGTAGGTAGGTATCATTCTCTACCAGCTAACCAATTTTATGTTAATATTTTTCCCTTTATAAATTTAACCCTTCAAAAATGGTCGTCGAATCGACGAATGGTTAGGTATTATGGGCTATGTGAAAAGGTTAGGTGTCTAGGGTTAAAACACTAAGAAAAGGAATCCTCACTGAGAATAGCTGAGTATAAAATTAAATGTAAACAGAGCACCCGCTTTCTTTCGCACGAGTTAACTTCTGCTCCGCCCTATTTGCCAGTTCACCGGCCCTTCTGACTTCGGAGGTTATTTTATTACCTTCCTAATCAAATCATGACGGCAAACCTGGGTTTTAGATAGGCGCCATCGATTTGTCCCGAGCCGCCTCATCACGGGTTTCATTAACCACAATGACAGCCGACCTCCGATAGTAGATGGCACCTTAGGAAGATTGTTCATTCCACTCCAGGGCTTAGGCCATCTCTAAGAAAGAGAGTGTGGACTTTAATAGATAGATAGATAAGACATTTATTTGAGCTTTGAGACACACACACATAAAGCATAACACAATGATCATCATCATAACAATACAGAATGTAAATAATAATCATAACATTGAATTAAATCATAAATAAAAATAACTAGAATTATCCAATTAGGTACATACAAATTTAATCATGATAATTAATTAAAAAAAAAAAACTTAAATTATTTTATTATTATACTTTATTGCACACGAGACATTAAAAATAACATTACATTAAAAACCATGTGTACAAAGACGAGCTTATCTCTGTAAGAGATTTCTTCCAGCAAGCCTTAGCGAGTCGGAGTAGCAGTAAAAAACGGGTCTATATACGTGTACAAAATAGACTTCATAAACTACAAAAATCCTAAACAGTTTCCTACGCTATGCAAAAAATAAAAACACAACATAGACTAAGTACATGTAAAAAGAATAGAATATATAAACCATACATAAATAAATAGGTATATAGCACTAAATTATGATAGAGATAGATAATGCTCTTTCAGCTGCTTCTTAAATACACCAATTGTGGGGCTAGCGCATATTTTCTGTGGCAGTGCATTCCACAGTCTCACCGAATGGACTGTAAATGAGTCACCGTAAACTCCAGTGTTATGAGCAGGGATTTTTGGAAGGTGGGAGTTGATATTTCTAATCGGTCTTTATCCAGAATGCAGGTACTGAAACCTTTCTCTGAGGTTTGAAGGAGAGGTGGGATAGTTTAGAATTTTATATAATAAAGAGAGTATATGTGTATTCCGGCGAAGTCGAATTGGGAGCCATTTTAACTCATGCCGAAAACGTTAATGAATTACATTAAATTTATAACAATTAATATAAATAAAATTCCATCAAATTACTTAGCATAATTAGCTCTGAAATTATAATATGGCTCTGCTGGGCCATATGTGCGTATGACACAGCAGCCCAAAAGGGCCGCATCTCAGCATTATTAATATCTGCTTTCACAAAAGCAAATATTTTGCTGGTTTTCAGCTACGGCCAAGGAGTGTGGGAACGAAATTAACAATTATCAATATACAAATACAAATTAACCCATAGTAGGAAAACAAAGTAGGAAAGTCGCTCTGTACATAAAATTAATTATAATTATATTTTTATCCATTCAATTAATTAATTTAGCCAGTGAGTGTATTTTAGTATAATAAACACGCATGCCAACAGTGGATTGTCAATTTCAAACGAGGTATGTAACTTCCTGAGACTATCATCAGCCCACCTCCGCCCGTTGCCAGGTATAGGCAGTTTCCTTACTAGGCCATCTTTCGCGGTCTCTCTTCATCTGCATCCACATTCGTTCACAATTAGGTAATATCGCACCCTTGCAAGAACAACGTGTTATTTCGGAATCCTTACGTTACATGAGAGCATTTTTTTAAGTTTCAAAGTAATGGCCGAAAGAGATAGCGCTGTAACGTGATGCAGTGTCTCTTTTGCTCATTATTCCGGTGTTTTCGGAGTAAATAAAATCGCGTTAAAAAAATATATCTATGAAAAAAAAATGGTTTTCTTCGAAATATCACGTTGTTCTTGCAAGGGGTGCGATATAATAAAAGTAATTAATATTTTTTAAATGACTCGTGATATTCACACATAGATATTATATCCTGTTAAGTCCTGACCTTGAAAATAACAATAGAAATCCATTGTTATTTTCAAGGCCAGGACTTAATAGGATATAAAACGGATCTAATCGCGATTATTAGGTAAAATTAAATAACTTTGTATTGCCTAATAAATAATCGTGCTTAGACCCATTTAATATCTAACTGTATAAATAAAGCTAAAACAAATATGGGCCTTAGGTCGTCTTTTGCCAATTGTGCTTGTCTTTAGTATGTGCAGCCTTAAGCGTAGCTGCATGACATGAAACATCACTTCGAGACGAAAAGCCGAACTGACTTTATTTGCCATTTTGTAGAAATTGGATTACAGATTAAAATAAATCAGTGGTATATTTTAGTTCAGTGATTAACAAATAACAGTCTGGCTCACACACACTCCCCTATATCAATATTGAGGCGGCGGTCTTAATCAATTCAGCGTCTATTTACTTTCACGAGTTTCACAAGGACTGTTAACCCAATAAAGCGCCCTTGTAGAGAGCGAAACATAAGCAATAAATCATGATAGAAGATGGGGCTGTTTACACAAGCATGACTGTTGGGTGGCATGGAAATGAAGTGCCAGATTTGGATGTACCTAAGTGTAAGTAAAGGCTGTGCTAAAGTTATTAAAACAGCCATGCTCAAGTGTAGCATAGGTGCAGAGAGGCCCTTTCTCCACTTCTCCTGTCCGGCAAACGTTAATTACCGGTCCGATTTAGAAACACACAAGAATACTAGTAAGCTTCTTTACTACTCCGTCATCCGGTTTTTAACGGTCCGATAATTTGCTAGATCGGAACAGTATTTTCCCGGGCCGAAATGATCGACGTACAAAAACAATACACGTTTTTGCACCGCGCATACAACCCGAAAATGTTGCCATACTATTTTATTTACATTAATAGAATGTGTGGAAAACGTCCCCTGCCTCGAAAAGGAAAACCGAGGAATTTTAATAAAGCACTGCGTCACGTCCATTGCCGATTATAATCGGATGAAGTGGAGAAGCATAATCCGGCATCCGATATTTTTCTCATGACTGATTCCGGTTCCGGACGCCGGACCGGAGCAGTGTAGAAAAGGCCTTACTGTACCTAACTCATGCTGGGCTTCTGAGGTAATTTTATCGGTAGTTTAAGTGTCCATCAACACTATTGGTTCGATGAGGGATGAAGAAGAAAAATTGTTCCATAGCTTTGTGGTTCGGTGACAGTTGACATTTTATGTATGTTGTTGTCTAGTGGCTTTCTATTTTTATTTTCAAGCCCAGGACTGAGGAGGATAAAGTTTCTGACCTCAATTTTTTTCTACTGTATTTGATAGGCGTAAACGAGTGAAATATCAATAGCGATGGCCTGCACCGACCATAGGACGCTCGGTGCAAAGTTTTTTTCAATGTTTATTACTGTTCGTCTGGATTGTAGAATTTAAAAAATGTAATTGTATTGAAGTATTGTAGAAAATGAAACTTATAAAATAAACAACATTTAAGAAAACCTATAGAATTTTCGGTGGACTCGCAACTTCGCAACTGTTTACGAAAAGTAATTTCGATGAAAAAAAATTAACAATTTTTTTTGTAACTTGCTTCGTTTAATTTCTGGTGGCATAACAATAATAATGGTTATTATTGTTCTTTTCAAGGTCATAACGCAACTGACTACGAGAGGTAATTTCAGTAAAAAAAATGTTTTTTTTTCACTCGTTACTTTTATTATTTTGCTTTACAGCTGTGTTTCTAAATCATAGTTAGAATGCCCCCTTAAGAGCCATCGCAAACAGGGCGACTTGTCGCCGCGTCAAGTCGCCGCGTCAGACGCGACGTTGTCATTTGCTTCTGGCGTCTTGTCGCGACTCCGCGACTCTCTCGCCAAGTGTGCGGAGATTCGAACAAAATATATGAAAATTGACGGCCGTAGCCTGTCGTCGCGTATTCGCCGAGCTGACGCCCTGCCGCGTGTCGCTAGTGTGCGCCTACGCTAATGGGCTACAGGGGGTAACACTAGCACTAATGAGGCAACAAATCATATCTCTTTTATAGATCGATTAGCAAAAAGTATTTGTACAATTTCCCAATCATTTTAATACTTATTGGTAGTCATTTTTTTGAACCCACGCTCGCGCACCTAGTATCACGGACCTCTGAATAGATAACTGTTACATAAAAAACGTCCGTTTTTGCCGTTAATGATAGAGAAATTTTGCTGACACTTTGATATTTTCACCTGTAAAAATAATATGATTTTTTTTGCTCGGTGGCGTTAGTGAACTAGCTGAAGCCTATTGAGAATTTCGAATGTAAGTCACCCTGTGGTAAACATAAACATGTCCTAGATATCCTGTGTTGAGGTACCAGCAACATCACAAACATGTAAACATCTAAGACCTGGAGTTTTTTTTGCGTCCCTAGCCGGGGTTCGAACCCGAGAGAGAGACCTGTCGTATACTAGGCAGACGCGCTAACCGCTGCGCCACAGAGGTCGTCCGTAGTATGTTTACTAGTTAACCTAGATTCAATTTATGTTTGACTTTGTACCACCCAAATACGTTCAAATGTCGAGCACTTTACGCCACTTGATCCCTTGGCATTCTCAAAATAATGCCTTAATTGGTCATATTTTCCGCTAACTTACTTGCTGTAACGAGCTTTTACGGGTTCGAGTGCCGAGATCGCTTCAGTTGATGACTATTGAGATCAGACGGAATGAATTAATTTCGCCCATAAAATAATTTTCGACATGTATGTTACACACAATGGAAATCGAATTCACGAATTTGTTTACACAGTAGTTTCTGAATTTTGAGAGGTCTTACTATCAGAGTGGCTGTTCTTAGTTAAGTGTAGAAATAATGTAAATGGCCGATCATTATCCTCTTAATAAGCATTGAATTTTCTTCTTTCATTCACAATGGAAAAAATATATATTTACAATTTTTGTTTGTTAGGCCCCACCAATCCGGACTTGACCCCCGTGGTGGAGTTTGGCCTATACCTTCCTCAGGGAAGAGACCCGTGCCCCTCGGTGAGGACATAATGGATTGATGATGATAAAGTAAATTATTATAGACGTCCCATTATAGGGCAGAGAGTTTCTCTCAAAGAGAGAGTATGGGATTTATGACGAAGTATTGATGACGCTTTTTTGCACAAAACTAAAAAAAAGTTCTTTTTATGTTTTCGCGCAGCGCAATTTTTTTCTGTAATTTATTTGTAATTGTTCTGTTCGTTTAAATGTTACCCGTAAGTTACTAAAGCAATAATGTGTTTCTTATTGCTTAAGACATTTTCCATGGATGTCGATCAAATCTTAAGAACGGCTCTCGTCTTTGACGCTGACATGACATGAGTGATCGGCTAAACAAACTGTTTCAAAATCTTCGCCTCGGCCTTAGAAGCGCTGCAATGTATCTTAGTCAGAATAAACACTTTTTAACTTCAAAATAGAAGTTTTAAAACAAACACCATAAGTAATGCTAGAAAGATTTCAACAAGATCTACACAGAGGTAGATAATACAGTCCGTTGAAATTGACCTGCTCTGGTTTAATGTAAAACATAAATTGTAAAACATAAATGTAGCTGACCGTTTTCTTGTTACGCCTAATCGGTAAAATTACATTGAATCTAATTGTATTGTAATAACATCTCTGTACACACATGTAATTTATGGCAATAAATATATTCATTGATTAATTAATTGATTGATTGACTAATATTTTTGGTTGATTTTTGCTTGTCTAGTTGTCTTGTAATGGTGCTCTAGCCCCGGCTGCCTAAGTGATCTTAAACGATCATGAATGTCAAGCAACATATGGCGTGTTTGGTGTATGGATGGGTGACCGTTTATGACTAACGCTAGTGGAATTTTTCCGACCGGTTCCGTGCTTCGCAAGGCACGTTAAGCAGTTGGTGTTGGCTGCCGTCGATGGATGGCAGTTGTTAAGCCAAGTCAGAGGCCTTAGGGCGGCTTGAAAACTTCTGACAGTAGACCAGCAGACTAGTCTTAAAAGCCTTCACTAATCCGGACTTGGCCCCGTGGTGGAGTATGGCCTATACCTTCCTCGAGTAAGAGACCCGTGCCGCTCGGTGGGGAGATATTGGGTTAATGATGATGATGATGATGATGTTATAGTAGTTATAGTGAGCCAATCGGCCCACCAAAAATTCTACACGTTAAGTGAATACACATATAAAACTATAACTCTTAAGTAATAAATTCGTCTCGTCGAGTTTAGTACAAAATGGCTAATTAACATTAAAATAATCATTATTATTAGCGATAATAGAGAACGAGTTTGTCTTGTCATTACGAAAACGTAAAATGAACGTCTATTGTTGCTCACACCCGTACGTTTGTCTTAAGCAATTAGCCCCTCGGTGGCCTTTAAGGCCCCATCGGCTATCAGTTCTGCGTGCTGTGAGCCCCGCCCACTGCCACTTCAACTTACTAATCCGCTGGGCTATGTCGATGACTTTCGTTCGTCTACGGACCTCATTTAGGCCTGCTTGCACCACCGACTAAAATCCATTTAACCCCGAGTTAAACAGAATTTTGACAGGTAAAGTATGGCGGAACTGTCAAAATTCTGTTTAACACGGGGTTAAATGGATATTAGTCGGTGGTGCAAGCGGGCTTCATTAATGTCATATTCGTTTAAATTCTTTTCGTATTTTTTTTTTTTCGACTTTATTTTTTATTTGTTTTTTTCTTTCAATTTCGAGAGCGGCGCTAACAGTCACATAATAAATAATGCCAACAACTCCCAAATTGTTACATTGTATTTTTTTTCTTCTAAATATAGCACCATGGACCGAGAATATTTTCCTATCACGTTTTGAGTGTCAAAAGAATTCGTTTACAATAAACGGAGCATTAAGCAGCATTGTAACAGGCCTCATTAGTTAGAAGATGACGTCAAATATTTTATAATATTTTCTTTCTACGAAAACTCGTAACGTGAATTATAAATTCCTCGTTCTTCGCGATACTGTAACTTAAAGGGGCCGTATAGAGCTAATTATTAAATTATTAGGTTAGTATTATAGTCACTGACTACGCGCTGGCCGTCAGCGCTGATAGACAAAATGTATGGCTGATCAGCGCTGAACGTTCGGCGTTTTTCTAAAACGCTCCTTAGGACGTAATAGGTAGATACATATTGGCCACCCAGCGCCGAGTGATTAGATATGCAATAGTGTGATTAGGGCGCGTTCAGTACATGGATGGGTGACCGTTCTATGACTAACTCTAGTGGTATTTTTCCAAGCGGTTATGTGCTTCCCAAGGCACGTTAAGCAGTTGGTGCCGCCTGCCGTCCATAGATGGTAGTCGTTAAGCCAAGTCAGAAGCATTAGGGCGACTTGAAAACTTCTGACAGTAAGACCAGCCATTAGTCTTACAAGCCTCACCAATCCGGTCTTGGCCCCCATGGTGGACTATGGCCTATACCTTCCTCAGGGAAGAGACCCGTGCCCCTCGGTGGGGACATAATGGGTTGGATTAGAGAACGTTGTTTCAGTCCACACCTTTTTAAAAAGAACTAACCCTTCAGCAAAACTCGACACTTTGTACTCGCGTATTTTTTTTTCACGATCGCTCAACCCAAAAGGGTTCTTGCTTGAGTTGCGTAAATCAGAATCAATATTTCCTTCTTTTGGGGTGCGGGATTATAAAAATGGCTGATTAAGGTGTTTCTAATGTTTAATGTCTAATTATGAGCACAATGCTGAATAAGCTCAGTTTTGTGCTTATTGTGATACTTTTGCAGCAGAAATGTGATCACGTTACAGGCCATGTTTTGTATGGTTTTTTCCTGGTACAGTCGACAGCAAGTCAATCTTCACATTTTAGTTGCAAAGTCACCCGTAATGCAACGGAGTAGAGTGCATGGGTTTATACCATGATGTGCTGTCGACTGTAGGGGAACCTGTTCAACCTTGGACATAGTTGTACCTTGGTCAGTCGTAAATTTTTCGAAACCCACACGCTTTTCATTAATTTTGTGTAAGGCATCTGAAACGTCATTTGCTACCTCAAGTGTGAAGTTAGTTCCGAAACACCGGTTGCGAGTGAGTGCGTCAAAAAACGGAAAAATAGTTTTACTAGTGCAAAAAGTTAGAAATTTACATTTCCCTTTGAGCCAGTTTACTTATGACATGACATACTTAGGAAAAAACTATTACCTGTAATATATAACTAGAGAAGATAGTTACCAAAGAACCTAAGCGTTCCTAACCTAACTAATTTTAAACTGCCTTTTCGAAGTTCGCTAATTCAAATTGACCCGATGTTGTACCTCGGCCACAACTTATAATGTGTACCTTGGACACTGTTCAGTAGAGTATCTGTAGAGAAGATTATTAAATAATTTTTTTGTTCACTAAAATTACAATAATATTATGTCATTATTATTTTTGGAGAGTATTGTTTTAGTTTTTAATTTATGTAACAATTTGTGATTGAGACCTAAAAGTTAAGCTTTTTTTTTTGTTGAAATAAACTTTGTGTAAAAAATATTGTTTTTTTATAATCTAATGGCTGAATGATCGTGGCACGTGGCATACCTTGGAATCTGCCTGCTTTCCTGGAAGACAGGTATGAAATATTATGTATGTATGTATGTAAAATGACTATATGTCCAAGGTACAAAGGACACTGGCCAAGGTAAAACAAGTTCGTTGTACCTTGGACACAATTGCCTTTTTTTTTCATTAATTCATGCATCCAAAATAAACCAAAAAATACAATTGCCTTAGATGTTGTGCGTTATTAGTGTAACTTTATATTAATACACATTTGAGTAAGCTGACCTCAACGATGATTTTTTTTTAAATCAAAATGTAAAAAAGTGGCCTAGGTACAACAGGTTCCCCTACAATAAAGAATATTCTTCTTCACGACCTTGCACCTTTACCTACATTGTCTCATGGTGCAGCAAAGAAATGAAATAAAATAACAATAAATAAGTTGGATTGAGACTAGCACTGGACCGGATGGGTTGGCGTGAAAGAGAATAGGCCTATGCCCAACAGTGCGCTCTATTTGCGGGCTGATTAGATAAATTAAACAATTATTCATATTTAAATCAATTGCACAACATTTTAAATTCAATAAAATATTATTATTATTTCATGCATTTTTGGATCATTTATTTTAAGTTTATTAATTAATATAACATTTACATACAGGCACATACATTGATTCTGGCCCCACACTAGGATACCCTGTGTCGGGGGACCCAGAAATTAATTATTATTTATTAATATAATGATTAATGTGCGAAAGACTGCAGGCGGATGCTGGATGCGGCAAGCTGGGCAGGGCGCTATGGCGCTCATTAGGGGAGGGCTATGTCCAGCAGTGGAATAATATAGCCTGATGATGATGATGATGATGGATATTATTTATGGAAGTCACCTCCTCGGCGTAGGCCTCCCCCTGCTTCCTCCATTCTTCTCTGTCTCTGGCTTGCTTTCTCCAGTTTGGACTACATCTCTGTTTGAAAATATCTACCCATCTTTTCCTTGGTTTTCCCACTTTTCCACTCTCGAGGGTACCAGTCAGTCACATTTTTTGCACATTTGTTGTAATCCATTCTACATACACGTCCTGCCCTTTTCCATTTTAGTTCTCTGATTCTTGTTACAATGTCTGTTATTATTGCTGATTAGATAGATAAATGTTGGATTGTGTCTCAAATGAAGATGTACGAAATGAAGGGGGAGACGTTGCCAACTTTCATACAGATTTCAACAAAAAGCAGGTCAAGATACCTAGCCTCCCTTTACGAGACCCAAGATTGCGATGAGATTTATCCAAAGACATCTGTTATTACCACATGGACACATTTTCGCGCATCGCCGCGAGTAATCTCACGACTTACTCCAAAAATTTTATCTTGCATTGCGAAGTATTAGGCAAGTGAAACCAACACTATCTAGATCTCATCATGTTACAGTACATTCGTGAAAGTTGCTTATTATTATATACGTCTCACTACAGGGCAGAGAGTTTCTCTCAGAGAGACAGAGAGAGAGTGAGAGTGTGGGCTTAACAACCACGCGTGCCCGCCGCGGATTGGCGATTCTAAGTGCTGAGGTATGCAAATAGCTTCCGAGATATAATATTAGAATCATCATCAACCCATTAAGTCCCCACCGAGGGGCACGGGTCTCTTCCCCGAGGAAGGTATAGGGCATACTCCACCACGGGGGCCAAGTCCGGATTGGTGGAGGATAATGGTAATATTAGAATAGAATAATATTATTATTAGTAATAATGATATTATAACTAACTAGCTTTCGCCCGCGACTCCGTCCGCGTGGACTTTAGTTCAAAATTTTGCAACCCCGTTCACTCCCTTAGGGGTTAGATTTAGAAAAACGGCGAAACCGTTTTAATCAATTGTCTTGAAGAGTATTTATTTTAGGTTTCAAGAAAATTAGACAAGATTCTTTATACCTCCCATACAAATTTTGGCAACCCTTTTTGCCCTCCTAGGGGTTGAATTAAAAAAAATCCGGTCTTATTCCTTGCCTACATTATATATAGACTCTCTGTGCAAAATTTCAGCTTCCTAGGTCCAACGGCTTGGGCTGGGCGTTGATGAGTAAGTCAGTCAGTCAGTCAGGACTTTGAATTTTATTTATATAGATAATAATGTTGTTCTATCAAGTATATTTTTAAGTAAAGTCAGTTGTCAGTTGTTTTTTTTTAATGCACTTTTGCCAACTGATAGCTGTTAACAATAGATTAACAGACTTTTAGAAACCGGAATTAAGTATTATAAGTACATTAAAAGTTAAGCTAAAATGTATAAAATCTATAAATGTGTCTCAGACTTCAGGCAAAACCCTAATAACGTTTAAAAAAGTGAAGTTATGAAATGTAAATCTTAACTGGGTTATCAATAAAATGTTTAAACAAACAAAAAGGTACTATAATATTCAGGTTTCCTTACGATGTTTTCTTTCAACGTCAGCGAGTGGCAACGCTACTATAACTCTACAAAAGTTCATGGCTCAGAAACTATGTCATAGCATTTCGCTTCGGAGTCGGTTGTTCTCACCACTGAAATAATTCCACGTACATTACATTACCCTCAACAATACTCATACAATTTGTATCCTACCTCCCAAATTAGGATGCTCTGTGCTGTGGGTAGCCTCTACATCTCTACCTCTCTGGGATACAGACGAGACTTTGTGTATGTAAGTATTGTTTTTGTTTATGTCTTATAGATGTAACCCTCTGTCTGAGAGGTGACTATGCATTGTAGAATCACATAAAACCACATTACCTAACACTAAATCGGTGATCTAATAGTAAATTCCCGTATTTGTATTCAGAGCATTGTTTCACAAAAATACACGTTCTAGCTCGGTGCTTTTGAACGGTGTTGCTTCATTCCTTATCAACACTGTTAACTTCTTCGGCCTTACTAATAAAAGTTATGGGCCGTGTATACAGCCGTTATGCTATGCTAGGTCTGACAAACTGGTTATTTTTGTACGCTAAATGCGATTAAATCAGTATAAATTGATATACGTCAAATAGTTATTCAGAGTGTTTAGCTTATTATTAGTTAGACTTAGACCGCTTTTGTGTTGATTTTTTTTTAAATATCATATCTATTCTTTTATCAATTTTATTTTGTTGCGACCATTTTATTTAGTTTCAAATAATAGTATGCGCCAAGGAAGCTACAAAAATAAATAATTATTATTTACTGAAGTCTGTGATTTTATTCAATGTAAACAAAACTATCACGTTGACATATCGATAGGAGTGTTTTGATGATAATGATGCGATAGGAGTATTTTGTGATCTGTCAAAGGCATTCGATTGTGTAGACCACAAAACATTACTCTCAAAGTTAAAACACTATGGAATAAAAAAATTAAGTCTAGATCTTTTAAAATCATATTTAGAAGGAAGGGTTCAAAAAGCAGAAATAAATCGTATTAAATCGTCAGGCTCACTTGTAAAAATGGGAGTCCCACAGGGATCTATCTTAGGGCCGTTCCTTTTCCTAGTCTATGTAAATGATTTACCGTTTTTGGTACAAAAAATGTGTGAGATAGTGCTATATGCTGATGACACGTCACTTGCTTTTAAAATAAAGAGACAGGAAAATAATCTTGCCGAAGCAAATAATGCTCTCTCGCACGTTCTAGATTGGTTTACAGTAAATAATCTATTGTTAAATTCAAAAAAGATAAAATGTATGAAATTTACCTTACCTAACGTAAAATTAGTTGAAAAGAACATTGTAATTGAAAATAATAAACTAGAATTTGTTGAAGATACTGTATTTTTGGGCATCACAATCGATGCCAAACTACAATGGGGTCCACATATTATAAAATTGGCACATAGACTAAGCTCCGCAGCATATGCCGTGAAAAGAATCCGAGAACTTACTGACGTTGCAACTGCTAGGCTTGTTTATTTTAGTTACTTCCATAGTATTATGTCCTATGGTATAATACTATGGGGCCGGGCAGCAGACATTGAGACTATCTTCATCTTGCAGAAGAGAGCGATCCGATTTATTTACAAGCTAGGTAGTAGGGACTCGCTAAGAGATTTTTTCAAAGAAACTAACATCTTAACAGTTGCAAGCCAATACATTTATGAAAATATTATGTACGTTCGGAAAAATATTAAGGACTTCGAAACTCTTGGTAGCCATCATAACGTTAATACTAGGAATAAACATAAATTGTCATTTCCACGATTTAGACTTGCAAAAGTTAATACTTCCTTTATGGGGCACTGTATAAGGTTCTACAACAAGATACCCCAAGATATATTAGAGTTACCCCCAACGCGATTTAAGAATTGTGTTAAGCACACTCTTTGCAAAAAAGCTTATTATAAAATCAACGATTATTTAGAAGACAAGGACATATGGCATTAAATAGTAGTTTAATATTAAATTAAATCAGAGGATAAATGTGTCTAGTGTTCAACACATCCAAGATATTATTTTGTATGTTTTATTTGTATTAGCTTTAAGGTGATTTGAGAAAAGATGGTCAGAGTGGAGTTTTTTTTTTCGCTGCCTTTTTCTCCACTACAGACGGCCCCAAGGCAGCGGCTAACGTTATACATAACTGTATGTACATTGACATTCAACAAGCAGAATGTAAATTCTTTACGTTGAAATAAATTCTTGATTCTGATTCTGATTCTGATTCCTACTATAGTAATAAACTTGTCTACCTGGTCTTCTAATAACCAAAACTTGAACAAAGCATTTGCACTATCGCCACATTTGATCATATTTTTCAACAAATTACTGAGTTATAAAACCTGGTGATCGTTGGGTTGGAAAAGTTTTGCCTTGGCGATTGCAGCGTGGGCAGGTGGCACCAGATGGTCTGATGAACTGGTTACGGTGGCAGGGAGTCACTGATTGCGAGCAGGACAAGATCGGGAAACTTGGGAAACCATGAAAGAGTCCTATGTCCTGCAATGGGCATCAGATAACTGATGATGATAATTATTAAGTATCAATATATTATTTTACCACTAACAACACCCCTTCTCTCCAGGAATCGCGACGCAAACAATCCTCACAACACCGGTCAACCACGTCAACTCCAACGACCAGATGGTGAACCTCGCCCTGAACAATGGCCAGAGGATAAATGTGTCTAGTGTTCAACACATCCAAGATATTATTTTGTATGTTTTATTTGTATTAGCTTTAAGGTGATTTGAGAAAAGATGGTCAGAGTGGAGTTTTTTTTTCGCTGCCTTTTTCTCCACTACAGACGGCCCCAAGGCAGCGCCTAACGTTATACATAACTGTATGTACATTGACATTCAACAAGCAGAATGTAAATTCTTTACGTTGAAATAAATTCTTGATTCTGATTCTATCAATATCAAGCCAAAGGCTGTCAATGTCTGAGTGTTGCTAGTTCGTAAAAATCAAATAACCCCATTTTACTTCCAAGTAAAAATTGTGTGTGCTACATATATGTGTTTTTTAGACTTTATTCTTATGAGTTATGAAATTTTGATGTCTTTGCCGTGATAAGGATTTTAGTCACATGAATCTTCTATTCACGGTTAAAAAAAAATATACCTAGTAAACCTATATATTTTATAACGGTAACACCCTAACACCGCATCATTATTTTTTTGCATTATAAAAACGAGACAGAAATTTGCGAAGATCAGATACAATGCTTGCGATATCTGCACTAGACTTTAAGTATGTATCGCGGAGATCTGATGAAACTTACAAACATTATTTTCGACAGGTTCGGTAACGCTACAAATAAAAGCTATAGGTACAGAAAAAGAAACATTAAGTTTTTACTAAAAAACATGACTTAGGCTAGGTATCATTTAATGATTCTGATTAGTATTAACAAAATATAAATGTAATAATGTATGTACGTGTTAGTACGTGGTGTGGGAAGTGAAAGTATAGGAGAGTTACGGCCGATTTCTGAATTTAGAATTTCGTTAAGTGAGTAATTAACTCTAGTGCTGTCTCGCCATATTTCTCAGAGAAGAGCGTGACAGAACGTTACTTAAGTATTTTATCACCAACCCAATATGTCCCCAACGAGGGGCACGGGTCTCTTCCCTGAGGAAAATATAGGCCATGCTCCACCACGGGGGCCTAGTCCGGATTGGTGGAGGCTTGTAAGACTAGTGGCTGGTCTTACTGTCAGACGTTGTCAAGCCGCCCTAAGGCCTCTGCCTTGGCTTAACGACTGCCATCTATCGACGGCAGCCGGCACCAACAGCTTAACGTGCCTTGCAAAGCACTGAACCGCTCGGAAAAATGCCACTCTAGCGTTAGTCATAGACGGTGACCCATCCATGGACTGAACGCGCCCTATGTTGCTTAACCTTAGTGAACCTTAACCTTAAGTATTTCCTTACGTGAAATTCTCATTTCACAAATCGGCCCTTATTGAGCTGTTTTTGATGTCTTTGCCTTGCCCATAGCACAGAGTACCAGTTTAGCACCAGGACGTGTGATTCTGTTAAGACGACCTCTGTGGTGAAGCGATTAGCGCATCTGCCTACCATGCGAGAGGTCCTGCGTTCGAACCCCGGCTGGGGACAAAAGAAACCTAAGGTCTTGGATGTTTACATGTTTGTGACGTCGCTGTTTCTGGTTCCTACGACACAGGGTATCCTAGTGTGGGGCCAGAAGCAATGTATGTAAATGTTTATGTTTATGTGTTATGTGTTATGTTGTACGACAGTGAATTATTGTTATACTCGTACTGAGTTTTCCAAGTGATTTAGTAAAATTCTCAATTCAGCAATCGGCGTTTAGTGCCCGGAATCTACCGTGACTCATTAATCTTAGTTTAAGATTAGAAACAGTTAGTTAAACATTTTCGAGCTTTTATCGCAAAGGCATAGAGTTCATTGCAGATTGCTAATGCAAAGATTGATTAACTGTCTAGTCAGTGTTTAGTCTGTCTAAAGTCTACGCGCGTTTCTACCTATATGTTACGACGAAGACGGTAGCCGTTGAGTAAGTGTTTCGGGTTATGGCCACGAAAATGGCTTTGTCAGGAGAAAAAGTTACAAAACTAGAATCAATTATTATTCATTCGTCTACTGCTGTACATAGGCGTCCCCCAAGCACACTCACTCTCACTTTGACTTACTAATCTTATAGGATATGTCATCCACCTTAGTTTTTTGGCGAATTGTCTCATTATTCATTAAAAAACTACGAAGAGAAGATGAGTTTTTGAACTAAAACTTTCGTACCTTTTCGTACGTAACTTTTCGAGTTGACCTACCTGTAATTGTAACATAATTACCTAAGTTAGTTTGAAGAAAATGCTAATTAGCATTAAGCTCGCCTATGTGCAAAACTTGTGTTTAAATACAATAAAGAAATTAATAATAATAATAATAAAATAATATGTAGTGCTTACGTATTAAATTTACTCCGAACGACGTCAAAGACGAGCAACTAATGACGTGAGCTACCCACCATGATTAGGCTCTGCGAATCAGAGCAATACCTGGGCCTCAATTCTGTTAGTGCATTATAGTTAAATTACAGTTACACATGACATGTTTTTAACCTCCATCAACGCCTAGAATTACGCATACGTCGCCGTCGTGCGCGCGTCGACTTGAAGCGGCAATGAAACTAAATCGCCATGATCATGCAGTGCCATTGTTACAGTGCATTAGCAGAATCTAGGCCCTGGTCGGACTCTTCCGCCAAAAAGTCAAGTAGTTTTTTTTTTTACATATTTGATAGTATATTGAAAATGTTTTTTTTTTTATTAGTATCAGTATTTATAGCCGTAAAAAAGGATCCGTTCTGTCACTAATTGCATTACCGGGAAATTAGCACTGCTTGGTGCAGCAGGTATCGAGCATAGCACAGCAAAAAAAGATAATATAACAAGTTGATCCAAGAACATAAATTTTTACATTCAACACACACAACTAGTGTACCTAATTTAGATTTCACCCACACTATAGTTTCTGAAAAAATAAATAGCTCGGCCTCTCGCCTATTTAGTGGCCCCAGCGTTTTAAGATGATGCGTTGAATCTGTATCAAACGGCTCTCGAAAGTTGAGCAATGCGCAATAAGATTAATCTCATTTTGCGTCAGCAAGGCAATCACAAAGATGTACCGTTACACTAGCTACCGAAACACTCCATAATAGCACGCAGGTAATAGGCGGAAGTGGCCTGGGAGACTCAGGTTCGATTCCAGTGGGGGCATGAACCTACTTTGTTTTCTAAGTTAAGTTCATAATAATATGTGAAGTTGTAGTAGCAATATCACTCGCTAAGAATGAAGGAAAACATCGTGAGAAAACCTTAGTGTCTGAGCTATTCACCTACCTCAGCGCTTAAAATCGCCAATCCGCAGTGCGCACGAGTGGTGATTAAAGCCCATACTCTCAGAGAGATACATAGTACGTATACTCGTATATGCTGCTTACAATAGCCTTTAGATCATTATTTTACTGATGCCATGTGTTTAATTTAGATTACCAGTGATTCGCTTACTTGAACGAAAATATAGTCAGGAAACCTGTATCTGAGGTGTTCACATATCTCAGAGCTTGAAATTGGCACTTCGCGGTGGGCACGCCAATTAAGCTCATAATCTCATGTAGATAAGGCCTGTGCTGTCTAAATTCTGTTTTTTAATTCAATGCAAAAAAAAAGAACTGTCATGTTGACATATCAATACAAGCCAAGGGCTGTCAATGTCTGAATGTTGCTAGTACGTAAAAAACAAATAACCCCATTTTACTTCCAAGTTAAAATTATATGTGCTACGTAGGTGTTCGTGGGAACTATATTCTATTTACTGAAGCGAACGACTAATTTTCAACATGACAAAAATTTGGTTTTTCAATATGCCAAATTTACAACACTGCATAATATTTAGCAAACTTATACCAAACGATATGCCTAATAAATACCATTGAGCAATAAACACAATAACACTGTTAAAACCTGATTTATCCCTTACTCGCAGTTTATTTAACTAAATATTTTATTTTATCATGAAAATACAATTTGCATAAGAGATCTATGCCCCAAAAAATACCTAAAATTTCAGTGGTCCTCAAATAAAAGCGATCCTACTGCTGCCAAATATGTTCGCAAAATCGCAACTAGCAAAGAGGACGGACTTTTGTTTAAAGGCCGATTATGATCGATTATTTTATGCTAATGCGCTACGCTACGCTAGCCACCCCGACGCCATATTTTTACTCACAATGAGAGAGTTTCAGACCCACCTTTTCACAAAATCCCAAAGATGGCGCTGTCCATGGACTTATTTTTCGCTGTGTTGCTTGCCACAAAAAAAAAACTAATGTGTCATGTAACTAAATTCATTGTCATTCTCTCTCTCTAGTCTATTTCTCTGGAATATTCTGAGGGAATATTTCGTGTTCGTTCTTCGCATTTTGGCTTTTTAAAAGTAGCTCTCGACTGTAATCTGGCATCGACTTCTTGGACACCGATATCTACTACATTTGAAGACTTGGGTACGACTGGACACCGATATATACTGTAATGTCAATGTAATCGGTGTCCTTAAAATGTAATGAACATATTGAAGGATATTTTACTTTTAGTACCCGCCCTTCTAACTTCATAGCTTTCATCCAGAGAGATTTACGTTTCGTATCTTTTGGTAATAAATGGCGTCCAACATTTTTGCACCCTGGCACAACACAAACACCACCCATTTCTCGATAAGTTAGTAAAAACTTCGTAACGCGTTTATATCAGAGTCCAGTTGCCCGGAAGTCGTCGTATTTTGTATTTGATATTTTCTTTTTTTCATTCAAACAGTGACAATAACAAACAACCACAGAACACTATCGATCGACAGCGACACATCAGTTTGTCACAGATTAAAGCTTGGTGTAGTCTATGTGAAGCCCCACACAGTTTTTTTAAGTCGATAGACAGCGCCATCTTTGGGATTTTGTGGGAAGGTGGCTTTGAAACTCTTCCATTGACTTTGTTAATGCGAGCGCAACCTCTAAGCTATTTTATTTTCTTTAGTCTGTTCATCATTGTAAATAAGATATTGGTACAGTTTTTTGGTCCATCGTCGTCCAGTTGTTGTTGTACTTTTGTGTTTGTTAAGGCTGTAACAAGGGCGAATGACTTTGAGCATTTGACCTCTGAGTTATAACATAATAAACTAGCGCAATCTCTTGAATGTTTGTTGTACTTCTTCGGCGAATACTTTGAGGGCTAATCCATAATCCAAAGATTACACAGATAAGAGATGTGGCGGATGTTCTATGGCGATTATTCCCTGCGCTAATTAAAAAATCGTACAATTTTGTACTAATCACGCTTAATATTAACATTAAAAAATATATGAGCAGATAGGATTGCAGATATTGATGTGGCCGATATTTGCATGAAAGATTTAAATGAAAAGCTACTATCGTTTACCAGCGAAATTAGATTCTGTGGAAAATAAAGCTTATGGAAAAAAATATTTTTTTGCCATCTAGACAGGTTAAATGCAATTTTTTTTCCGTACGAATTAGTCACTGATATATCCTTTATTACCAAATACTTTATTCAGAATTTTTTAGTGCGTACTTTTGCCTAACATTTCAGTTAAAGCTAGCCAATTTTGCAACATTTACCCTTGTTACACCCTTAATACGAAACGAAAAATATGGGCAAGCCGGGACCCAACGCTGATGCCAAACCTATGTATACGATGCAAGCGAAGCTGCGTGCTAAGCTATTTTGAGTGAGATGTAAGTTTGAGAGATGCTGTGTCTTTGTTTACCTTTAGTCGTTCGCTTCAGTAAATAGAATATAGAAACGACGTGGCCTGATCTGCCCTTATATTAAATAACTTTCTACTCTATCGGGTTAAGCCTTTAGACAACTAGGAAGAGTCAAAATAAGAATGTATATGACAGTTCGGAGTAGGAGTATGAGATACCTACTGGGAAAAAAGTCCCAGAATGTAACAGTGTGACATAAGGTGGTGACATACCGGGCACAAAAGGGCTAAATCAGACAACTCCGTACAGTGGTTGACTCCATACCGTAATTGCATCCCTGACCTGACCTAACGATAGAGTATAATTATATACTACCTTCAATTAAATACAGTATTCAGAGGAGAATTGTGTCTCGTTTTCAACACATCAATCTTCTATTTATTTATCTATCTATCTATATAAATAAAATTCAAAGTCCTGACTGACTCACTCATCAACGCCCAGCCCAAGCCGTTGGACCGAGGAAGCTGAAATTTTGCACAGAGGGTCTATAATGTAATGTAGGCAAGGAATAAAACCGGATTTTTTTAAATCCAACTGTATATACGTAGGCTTAATAATAGGTTGTTATCTATTTTTCATGGCCATAAGTGAAAAATATATGGCGAAACAACGTTTGCCGGCACATCAAGTCTAATACTCGTATACACATAAAATTCTCGTGTCAGTGCACATACTCCTCCGAAACGGCTTGACCGATTATAATTAAATTTTATATGCATATTCGGTATGTCAGAGAATAGGTTGTTATCTATTTTTCATATGGCAAAGCAACGTTTGCCGGGTCAGCTAGTTTTTATATAAATAAATTTTCTAAGCAAGCTGCAAAACTTGCTAGTTTCTTCTTGCATAACAAGTTGTGATAGAGACCGATCTAATCGAGCCATTGTCTTGCATTCGTTTTCCGAGCGATTTTTATCTTAACCCGACTTGATTCAATGAATAACATAGCCTAGGATCCCGAGGCTAAGGGGGGTAACCATCGAGTAATTCAAAGAAATTTGTAAGATTCGGTAATTGTGGCAAGTTTACCATAAAAAAGTATGAAGATATTAATTAACCCATCAGGCCTAGAACATTGTTCTTTCACAGCTAAATTAGTTAATCACAGAGTAATATTTGAAATTTATCACAGCTTTCAAAGAATAAAACATCCTCATACAACAGTGGTATGTCTTCATCAACCCATCATGTCCCCACCGAGAGGCACGGGTCTCTTCCCTGAGGAAGGTATATGCCATACTCCACCACGGGGGCCAAGTCCGGATTGGTAGAGGCTTGTAAGACTAGTGGCTGGTCTTACTGTCAGAAGTTTTTAAGCCGCCCTAAGGCCTCTGCCTTGGCTTAACAACTGCCATCTATCGACGGCAGCCATCACCAACGGCCTAAAAAAAATCAAGCAAAATCTCTCTCTAAGCGCACTTGAATACGAGTACGTTAAAATAACTTCGTAGGTAGCTGAAGAGTTCCAAATGTTAATTAGTAGTCTAAATATTTTCGACGATTCCAGAGCAGCCCTCGGGAAAAACTTTTAATTGGATTGGCCTGCTCTTGTTGTAACGTACAGACAACGTTCACGTGAAATTTGTCAGCTGGCATGCTTAGCATGAATCGCTCGTAGCCCCGACCGCCTCAGTGATATTAAACGATCACGAAGGTTAAAAATATGGGGCGCGTGCAGTGCATGGGTGGTTCACCGTCTATGACTAGCGCCAGTGGTATTTTTCCGAGCGGTTCCGTGCTTCGCAAGGCACGTTAAGCAGTTGGTGCCGGCTGCCGTCGATAGATGGATAGAATTCTAGAGGAAGGCCAGAATTATAGAAAAAAAGCACTTTGTTAAAGCTTTGCATCATAATATTATGAAAACATTACAGCAATGTTACTAATCACCTCAAATAATAATTAATTTACCTTTTATTCGAAGGCCCTGCCGTGGTAGGCGTGTGAGACATTATGGAATTGTTTTTTATTTTCCATAATATTTCCGAAAGCAGGTTCCAGCTGTGACGTAGCAACTTTTAGCAGGGCGAAAAGGTGTTCATCAGTCAATCGGTTTCTGGTTGAGTTTTTCCGCAATTTTATGGTCGAATGGTAACTATAGCGGGCCATATACTATCTATATCGATGGACACTCGGCGGGCCGGATTAAATACTTTCGCGGACCGGAGATGGCCCGCGGGCCGTACTTGGCCATCACTGATCTAGACCATTTAAATAGCAGCACGGTGCGGAGGCACAGCGGCAACCATGTTGCGCAGCGACGGTACTTTTGTGCCGTTACGTAAAGTACTCCAAGCTTATTCCAGTAAATCAAGTTTTATAAAAATCAATAAATAGTGAACACATGAGCTCAGGCACAACGTCTGGCGATGGCGCGCCGGTGCGGTGGCGGGGCGAAGGACGCGCTGCACACGCTTCACTCGGCGCGCGCCCACCGACACCATCTTACATACAGTCAGTAGCACATGAACTCTTATCAATTACGCTATAGACGAATCTGCAAAACTGCCTAACCTAACCTAAGGTCTAAATCTGGACACTTTAGAGTTTACGAGTGTAAAGTTTTGACGTTCTATTATTTCTGTGCCTATTTTCCTGTGTGAGAAATACCCTAAACTTATCATTTTGTTGATCAGGCTAGAATTACGCACCTATATAAAAAACACCGAGATTCATCTAGAATTCCAGACAATGCTTACACAGTAATCACTTGCGTAGGCACAGCGGCAGCCATGCGGCGGCGCGGCGGCGCAGTGACGGGGCAGAGAGAGCAAAATCCGCTTTACCCTCGCTTTACGCGCCCACCGCTGCCGCCGCCTTATGTACAGTCAAAAGCTTTGAACCCTTAGATACATGCACTCTTATAAATTTTTACGAACGCATTTGCAAAAAAAAATAACATGTTCTATTCATTTATTTAATGAATGATTAATTTTGGCCTGATATCGACTGTATTACAGACAGACTCACAATACGAACGGAACCATGGTCGAATTTTGATATGCCTATACTACGCCTCATTTCCTAGTGCGAAATACTGAATACTTGGAATGAAACATAGAAAATCTACAAAAAAATAGCAGTACTCACGCGCGGAGGCACAGCGGCAGCCATGCGTCGCCGCGGCGGCGCGGCGGCGAGGGCGCGGTGGCGGGGCGGAGAGCGCGCAGCAATCGTTTCACACCACGAGCGCCAACCGCCGCTGCCAGAAGCGCCGCCAGTGCACATGCGCCTCCCAGCGTCGCCCAGAGCGCCTGTAGCATACACACTTTTAAGTACAGTGAAACGTGGTGATTAGAAACTGGAATATAGAAACGGGATGATTCATAATGATAACAATAACCGACATGTCAAGGGGCGGTGTCAACTGAAATCGTTAATTATAGTCCTGTCCGTGAATGGGTTAGTTCCAACCAGCCTTGCCCATCTGAGGCGATTGGAACTCCGTGTGGGCATGCTTTCGCCTGTCATGCGGTGCTGCTCGATACAGCCCGGATAGTCCGACGATTTCTGTCGTTGTCGCGCTGAACTCCGGCTCCTTGGACTTCTCAGCCGGAGGGCGTCCATGGCAACTTTGGTCGGACTTTGATTTGATAAATTAATGTGGTACCAACGTAACTGATTGAAACTCAGGGAAAAGTGCATAAATCCAGTTGTATGAAATTCATAAGTACCTACAGAGGGCGTCACGTATGAATCAACTTACATAAGTCATCATTGTAGCTTTTCTTGCCTCCACTGGATCTGCAAAAAAAAAGTATTGCCTAATCAAATCAAGGTTTTGAACATTCTGAACGGTTCTGATCATTTTACTCTTCACGAGAAGTGTTTTAATCAATATATCGAAGCAACCACGATAGAAATCACTGAAGGGTTGTTATCTAAAATGCCCAATTACTGAAAAGCAACATGGAAAGTTTGTGTTTGGCAACAACTTATGTTCTAACGGTCTAATTTATAAAACCACAATTCGTTGAAACACTCAATAAACGATCTTTGTGCAGATTTTACAAGGTAAATAGTAACCACAGATTAAAGGAGTCCAGAGGGCAACACTAGCGCCACCGAAAAAAAAACGTATAATTTCGCACCCTGAGAACGAAAGTGCCACAACTCAAAATTTCAAAATGTTGGGAATAGACAAAATAAACTTTCAGATTGAGACCCTGCTGTAAGAATTCGTTAATTGGAACAAATCTGTTGATGTTTGTGCCTAAGTATGTATTTTAAGATATTATTGAATTATCCATCTATGCATAGGATTAAAAAATATTGGAGTAATTAAGCATAGTAATTTTATATTAACTATTTAAAATAAAGTGTCTCTTTTCTATCAAATATATTTTCAGATATTAAGCTGTTTAGTGATTGAGGCTCTTCAATATTAATTTTGAGTAATGTCAATTTGACGCAGTCATTATTATGGCTGTATTATATTAGAAAAAAAAATTGATGGGGTCGTTTAGAATGAAACAATCACAAAACTGATTGAGTCACTAGGTTTGCAAGTAAAGTCACAAAGAAACAAGCACAAAGTGAAGTGAGGCTCTAAATAACTTACCAAATCGAAGGCAAACGTACCTTTCTATCAGAATATAACAATCTGAATTGGCTTTCCAGCACTTTTTTGTCTGATCGCACGCGGTCTTTCTCTCAGCAAAGCTAACACAAAACTAAAAATGGCGTTATCGCGCAATCTCGTTTATTCCGTCCGTTAAAAAGAGACCGATGTATGGGTTTGGCCTGTTCCAGCCTTTATATGCTCCTTTTTTAATTTCTAGACGATAGAGAATGTTGTTATGAGGCGTTTCATGATCATAACTCAATTTTCTAAAATTTTGAATTGTGGCACTTTCGTTCTCAGTGTGCGATTTTTTTATAAACCTCTGCAAAAAGTGTATGTACAAGTTCTCAATCTTGTAGCTGCTTTAAGGATTCTTTACCTCGGTGGAACTATACTTGAATTCACAAATCCGGAGTATCGTTTGACAGTCACTATTGTCAAATTCTAGAATAATATTGCCATACTTACTTCACTAGTACTGACCACGTGAATGAGTTCATTCAAATTAATTCGATTAATTCGTTCAATGCAAGAGAAAAATCGGTTAATAGACCAAAAATATTACAAAGACAACAGAATACACGAACTATTTGGCGACCTCTGTGGCGCAGTGCATTTACATACCATGCTACATTTTTGAACTTGAACGGAAATCTCAAAACTATTTCGAGAATTAGGCTTTCAGTACAATTTCTACTTATCAGATTTTAAATAAGTCTTATTTTTTTAAGATAAAGATCGACATTTAAATTACTTTTTTATGACGTGAGCAAAGGCAGTAGGTATGAGTATTATTCCGTTGCCTTACTTACAAAAAAAATACCAAACCAAATTGAGAGACCCAGCATTTTTCGAGCGTCGCCATTGTGCCAGCGTCCGAATAGCGTCGACGCAACATCGACGCCGCGGCGACGCGACGCCGTCTGCGCGTCTACCAAACACGGGTTTACGCCACCAGCGCCGTAAACTTATCTTATGCGGTAACCTGCTTAGAGTCTCCCGTTTTGAAATCGTATGACTCGTATCGTGTTGTAAGATACCGGAAATACGTAGTGTTCTCAAGACGGAGTCGTAGTGCCCTCGCTAATTAATGAACGCATTTATTCTATAGGGCTGGGGGTTTTTAAATAAAAAAGTGGGCAAAAATAAGAAGCATGTCCAATGAAATAAGAAACTCAACAGCAACCACAGGAACAACTTAACAATAACAGAAAAGAACGTAACAAAACGATGTAAAGCAAGAAAATAAAAACTCAAAGAAAACTGCAACTTACTCGTATCTCTAATGAAAATATTCGTGCTGTGAGACCGGCAGGAAGACAAAAGAAGTACCGAAACAACTACCCTCCTGTGTAAACAAGATGGTGTTGGACGGCGGACATACCTGTGTAGCGTCCTAATGACAACCTTTTGTGACATTTTTGCTTCGCGTATTTAATTATGTATGATTATAAATTTAAATAATGAATCGCTCATAGCCCGGCTGCCTGAGTGATCTTAAACAATCACGCAGGTTAAGCAACATGGCGCGTTCAGTGCATGGATGGGTGACCGTTCTATGACCAACGCTAATTGCATTTTTCCGAGCGGTCTCGTCAGTCGGTCGGTCGTTAAACGGCATTCGTTAAGCCAAGTCAGAGGCTTCTGACAGTAAAACCAGCCACTAGTTTTACAAGCCTCCACCAATCCGGACTTGGCCCCCGTGGTGGAGCATGGCCTATACCTTCCTCAGAAAAGAGACCCGTAGTGCCCCTCGGTGGGACATAAGTGGTCAATCCATTATAAATGATAAATTTGAAATATCAGCGACTTTTAATAAAATCTTAATTATTGTCATAAAAATAACATAACATTTACTTACAGCCACATACATTGCTTCTCCCACCCACCAACCCACCAAAATACCTTTAAAATCTTATTATGAATTTAAATATTGTACCAACAAGGCAATGTATTCGTTCACTAAGTGAATGAGCTAAATTACCAACTTGGGTCATCACTATTTATTTTTCGCCGACATCTGGTATCACAGCAAACGTCAAAAGATACTCCGGATTTTGGATTCGAGTATAGTTTCACTCAGTGGATCCCCTTAAATAAAATTAGGTGTGTTTTTATTCTAAGGGTCGCAACCCCTAGGGTAGTAGGATTGTCTTGATTGCCGTCGTCACAAAATAGCCGTCCAGTGTTAAACAAAGGATCATTAGTTCCCATAATATATTTTCTAGCTTGACAGTCAGAAGACTCACTAACATAGTTACATGTCAGCAGTACAGTTACTTTATTATGTATATTAAAGCTTTTTTCTATGTGGCCATAAATAAAGGTTATTCTTAGAGTATGTTTCACAATCTGCAGATAAAGTTCCGGATAAGCTATTCGCAACCAGGGCTGCTGTTTGTTCTAAATTTGAAGCCATAAACGAACACACGCAATATACAAAAATTTATTTAAATTTAGAACAAACGGCAGCCCTGGTTGCGGATAGCTTATTTAGAACTTTATTTGAACATTGTGAAACAGGGCCTTATACTTGTATAATTAATTTCCAACCGCCAATTTATTACATTTTCAAGACAGATCTTTTGGTTTAGGGAGTGTAAGTTCCCACGAACATTCCCCCTTAAATTTTACACGTTTTTCCATTATGAGGCAAATGTCTCTTATTTTTGAGGGCGCTATGTTTTTTATAGAACTGAGTGGACCTGGCACCATCAATTTAGTAAATTTTTAACAGAATCCTTAATAGAACTTTTTTAAAGTACAAGACGCTGAGTTTTTATGAAAATATTACAGTAAATTTACTAAAATCCTATGCTAGCTTACAAGACCGATCTATTGACTGTAAAGGCGTTTTTTACAGATTAAAAAAGATGGCACCACGACGCGGAGTTTCTATGAAAACTCATACTACAGTCTGTTAGCTTTTAGAATATACCTCGGCTACTATCGGATAGAATCGGATATATTCGTGTAATATAAATATCGGAACTAATATGACAGAAATAAACTAATACAGAGCAGGAAGTAGTATTACACTGGTGTGCTTTCGGTGAAAACCGAAGCCTACTCCAGAGCCCGAGGTGTATTCTAAAAGCTAACAGACTGTATAACAGTTAATCTCTAAGGTAAACCTACAATTTTAGAATTCCAATTTTCAATAAATAAAAATTATCATTGAAACAATGTTTTTCGAACTACTCCACACCATTTCAGAACTACATGCAGCTTGGGCAACTCACCATAAGCGGTAGCGTTCCCAGCCGGCCCAACGCACCCCCTCTCATCCACCAAGCTAACCCTCCCGAGCAGTCTCACGTCCAGCACGACGCTGCGGGTCTGCGAGGCCCGCGCGGACAAGGCCTGACGGTCCGCCACGGGCAGCAGCAGCCACCGGGGCCCGTCGCCGTCCCCCACAGGCCCGTCCGCGTCCACGAGACGGGTTATGGTGTTGGCGAACCACGGGGCCGGGTGCGCGTCTGAGACCATCTGCTTGCCAACGCTGCGGGCGACATTTCCCGTTCACTAATGACCGGTCCCAATAACCTACCAATCAGCTACCACAAGTTAAAATGTTAACTAGTGATAGGCCACTCAATAGAAAAAAAAACGGAACATTTCAATATCGCGTTGACAGCTAACTCTCAGTTATCTGTAGACAGGTTATTGGGATCGGGCATTAATTTACTGTAAGCAACCATCAATTGGACGAAATGAAAAGAATAAAGAAGCTGACAAGCGAGTCGGATCCATACTCGCAGTTTCTTCCGAACTTTCCCAAACTTTGCAGACAGTTTTTTCATAATTTCAGATTTTTCCCTTTATTTGTAGTATGAGACGATAATACTTGCCAAATTCCTTAGTTCTAGGTCAGCGGTACTCTATCAATTTTAATTCCCTTCAGTGGCAAAATAAGTATACGTTTTTTCGGCATAAACAACCATATCTTTTTTTACGTTAACTTTGAAGCTTGATTTTTTTCGCAGCTTCAAGGGACCGTAGACTTAAGCATTCGTATTACTTTTTCTACTAGATTTTTCCACGCATTTCCGCGATACAGGGACGGACAACAAAGTAAGGGGTCCATTTTTCCTTTTAAGGTACGGAGCTCCAAACGCACGACCAAGGGGCGCGATAACGTTGAACATACAATGGTCCCTGCAAATAATTATGTCTCACTGGAGGAACGTTACACAGGTCCAGAGGATTTTCTCTTTTGACTCTTCTCAAGAAAGACCAATAAAACCCCTCATCATCAACCCATTATGTCCCCACCGAGGGGCGCGGGTCTCTTCCCTGAGGAAGGTATAGGCCATACTCCACCACGGGGGCCAAGTCCGGATTGGTGAAAAAACCCCTACTAAAGTACTAAACTAACAGTAAAAAAGCACTAAACATCTAACTAGGAACTAAAGTACAGAATGTCATAGAATTACATAAAATTCACTTCTTTACCTCACATAATAGGAGCGTTTCGCCAGTCCCCGCGGCAGTCTCAAGGGGTTCTCCGGCGGAGGCAGAGACCAGCTGATATTGACGAATATCTCCCCTTGGATGGAGAGCGTACTGGCCGAGACCTGGGGCGAGGGGAGGCGGGGGGAGTGGGCACAGGAGCACACGCCTGCCACGCATTCTGTTGGCAAAAAGTTCCTTAGCAAAACCCACTTTCGTTTAAGAAGTAATGTTATGAGCAATGCTTTCGCTGTATTCACTCACGCGAGTTTCGGTTACTGTTTATCTTCTCTTCTTCTTCTTCGGTCCTTTAACTCCTAGGGGAGCATAGAGCCTCAAACACAGATTTCCACTACTGGCGGACGGCCGCGGCAGCTCGGAAATCAGGCCCGATTGACTTGTCCTCTTGGGCTAGATTTTTTCCAGGCGGTCCTTGGCTGTCCTATACTTTTTATCTAGCCTTCTGCTAACAAGTTATTGGCAAACCCTTGCCTTTTGCCTACCCCGCCATGGTACAGGATTAATGCGTCAAGTAAATACAGCAAATAACTCTTTGGACCGTCCAGATGAACACTCTTACTTGTCCACTGCTAAACAAAAGCCTCCCTCAAGGCGCACCACTTCTTTCCGTCCTCAACCATCCACATCTAGCCACTGGCAGCAATCTGCCTCAGAATGTCAGTCCAGCGAGCTGCCTTTCCAATCGTCTATCAAATTCCATACTAATAAGCATAAACATTTACATACAGGCACATACATTGCTCCTGGCCCCACACTAGGATACCCTGAGCTGTAGGAACCAGAAACAGCGACATCATAAACATGTAAACATCCGAGACCTCGGGTTTTTTTTATCCCCAGCCGGGATTCAATCCCGGGACCTTTCGCATTGTATGCAGATGCGCTAACCGCTCCGCCACAGCGGTCGTCGTAATCAGGATAATGTTTGTCGCAATCAGTGTTCCGTCCGGATTTGGTATGCACAATCAGGCCTCTGTAGAGCTGTACACATAATCCAGGTGTGAACTTACCGTCCAGCTGCAGGCGTAGATGCGCAGCTGTGTGTCCGTCCCAAGGATGTGCGAGCAGCCGCAGTGTGTACGCGCACCCCGGCCGTACAGCGCAGCCGCCCGCCACCGAGCTGGCGGACGCCGGTACCGTCCACCATGTGGCTTCCTGAGAGTGTAGGCTTTTTATTACACTGTCTGACTTATATATGACGCGAGAAGATTAGATTAGAACTCCTTATTGTACACACCAGAAAAAAAATTATTAGGAACCTTACACATCTAAGTTTTGTCCTATACTATTGGCTTCAATACTTTGTTGTTTTATCATCATCAACCCATTATGTTCCCATCGAGAGGTACGGGTCTCTTCCCTGAGGAAGGTATAGGTCATACTCCACCACGGGGGCCAAGACCGCGTTGGTGGACGCTGGCAAGACTGGTGGCTGGTCTTACCGTCAGAAGCTTTCAAGCCGCCCTAAAGCCTCTGACTTGGCTTAACGACTGCTAGCAGCTGCTTAACGACTAGTTATTATTTGGTCAAAGTGCATAAGGAAAAATCATTCTATCGTGAATATAGGCGTGACGTATTACAGAAATAGGAATTTCAGTTTCTGACTACTTCTGCTTGCAAACTAATCCATACAACGTTATCAGAACAATATCATCATCATCATCATCATCATTCAGCCACAAAAAGTCCACTGCTGGACATAGGCCTCCTCCATAGATTTCCAAAAAGACCGGTCGGAAGCGGCTTGCATCCAGCGTCTTCCCGCCACTTGGATCAATATCGAATCTTTGGAATTCAGTTAGTTACAATAATTTTTAAGTTGTAGTCAACAATTACTTGTAATCAAGCTGATCTGATGATGGTCCCAGGCGTTGGTAGTGAAATTATTCAACTCTGTGTACTGCGCTTTGTATTTAGGCGCTAGTTACGTCTAATTTTAATATTGCGACCCCACGCTTTTTGGCCTAGCCACTGATAATAGCTATTCTAGATTATTTAGACAGAACACCGACTCACCCCAGGAATGTTGTATTCATAGCACATGGGCACGTCACAGTCGGATGTGTCCGTGTCGCTCTGCACTTCCAGAGAGTATTCTTGCGTTGGGGGTCCTGAAGAGAATGGCGATTGTTATGTCTTCTAATGGCGGTAATTAGCATAACAATAGTTAGACAATAGCCGACTGCCCGCAGCGGGCAAACGCCACGGGAAGGGTTAACGTCTTCGGAAGTTTACCTAATAATTATTCTCTTCCGACAGGAAATCAAGTACTTAAGTGTATCCGGGAATAAATCCTGAATCTACTAACTCTAAGTTACCTATTTTTATTCTACTAGCATAATTTTATAAGCTGATGATTTTCCAATCCGAATAAATAAATAAAGTTACATAAATAACTACTAGTAGAAGCTGTTAAGCTATAAGAGGCGGTGCAGGTGACTGTCTAGTCACCTTGCAAAAGAGTTAAGCGCTCCAGTGTGGGGCGCTGCAAGCCTTAAGAATGCAGATTCACTAATCAGTGGATACGAGAATATCGTGGCTAGCGACCACCGATGATCTCTATGCGAATGTACAAATACATTATTAGATAGCTGATACTGTCAGACGCCGGTGACGTAGGTTAACATCAGCATCATCAGCTCACCTTAGCCCACTGCTGGGTACAGGTCTTTTCCTATAAAGCCTTTTCGGTCTCCCACCATTCGCTTCCACGGGTCCTCTGACCACTTGCCCGCGTCGTTAACAGGTTAACACAATTCACGAGGAAATGACTAGGTAATCAGATTGTTATTGAGCTTGCCTGCGGTAGACC
This sequence comes from Yponomeuta plumbellus, assembly GCA_947310845.1. Lineage (NCBI taxonomy): Eukaryota > Metazoa > Arthropoda > Insecta > Lepidoptera > Yponomeutidae > Yponomeuta > Yponomeuta plumbellus. The sequence goes on from OX371203.1 coordinate 6,060,671, forward strand.
TTCTGCCAGCTGTAGCGAGACCAGGCGTAGAATGGTAGCGCACACAACAGGAAACCTAGCATTGAATAAAACTCTTTGGTAAGTCTGCCGTCATAAGAGAAAAAGACGCAGCATACATTTTTTCCGAAATTGAGTTTTATGCATATTCGGAACGAGGAAAAAAATACGTATCTTTCTGTATTTTCTTTATTTTGATAAGAGCAATAGGAGCATTAATCTGCGAAGTTAGAGTTAGTAAAAAGATGCCTTTGACAACGTATTTTGTTGGTTTTTAAGTTAAAAAGGCGTTTTAGACTTGAACTAAGATAAAAAACGTATTTGGTCAATTACTACTGCAATACGATAGAAAAATGAATGAAGTTACCAAAGTAAAAAGACGCATAAAACGCAATCCACAATTGCATCCAAAGTTATTCGATTTGAAAAATTAAATATTTAATTTCAGTTTCTGCCTGATGCCAGATGCGTCTTTTTACCTGAAGACGGCAGAAGTGCTAGGATAGATAGATTCACAGGCGGCCAGGATACGTTGAGCTGCAGCTGGTCTTATGATTCTAGCTACCGCAAAGAGCCCGGCATCGAATGCGATTCCGCAGCAGTACGGAACTCTCCTAGAGCGATACGTTGAGCAAAAGCTTATGACTTGTGATCTGTCTGTTCCTGGCAGTGGCAGGGGCCCCGAGGAAGATGCCTAGCTAGACCCCCTTCTTCCATCTTCTACATGTATGACTACTAAGAAAAAAAATCCGTCTAGTTCTACATCCATGTACTTGGAACACGATCTAGTCATACACTTAGTTCTACATGTATGACTACTAAGAAAAAACATGTAGAACTAAGTGTATGACTAGATCGTGTTCCAAGTAGTCATACATGGATGTAGAACTAGGCGGTTTTTTTTTCTTAGTAGTCGTACATGTGGACCTAAGTGTATGACTAGATGGAATAAGGGGCTGGACCTAGGTACTTACCCAGAGGTGGCAGCCAGGATACGTTCAGCTGCAGCTCATGATCTGACCCTGGGAGCGGCAAAGGCACCACAGCGAGCGAGCGCGGGAGCCCCGCGTGCTCCACTGGCCTCTCCTGAAAAACGGACTCATCAGTCAACTGCTGAGCTCCTCGACTTTGGAGCTGTGAAGATGGATGGCTTAATATGATATGAACTACTAAGATGGATGGCTTTATGTAATAAAAAATGCTAAAGTACGTGTCGGGCCACACGCAGCGTAGGGTTCCGTAAAAAGAGGGTTTTACGTAACTAACAACTAGTTTTTCAATGGATTTCCCTGAAGATCCCTAATCAAACTAATTTAAAAAAAAACTCGTTATTAATAACGAGTTGGAGAGATTGAATTCTCAATGATTTTGAGGTCTAATCAAGGGAGAAAAATTGCCAAGGTAGTTGCAACAATGTACAGTCGACAGCACGTCAATCTTCACATTTTAGTTGTAAAGTCGCCCGTGATGCAAAGGAGTAGAGTGCATGGGTGTATAACATGATGTGCTGTCGACTGTACCATTCGCTAAGGGTAAACATCGCGAAGGAATCTGAGTGGTACCTATTTAAGTTAGTAGTTAATGTCATGGTATACTATTTGGTAGGTACCTACGACATACGAGTAACTACGATAAACCAACTTCACATGGAAATAAAGTTTTCTGGCCCTAGAGGGGTTCGAACCAGCATTCGTTGTATCTCACGGTGGTGTCATTCGAGACACGAAAAATCCTTCTCACCAAAAAATAGTCCCATTAGACACTAAACCATTTTGTACTCCACCACAACTCACGAGCGGGTTTCAATCAATCCTACATATTATAGCTGAAAAAAATTCCTTGAGTAAAAATTTCTTTTTCGGTAAGTATATAATTAAATTCTCCGATCTACAAAACATAAAGATGTATCCATGTGTTAATTGCACAATGCAGGATAAAACAGAGGCATAAATTTCGCTCATCAACTATACTTGTACGCCTCCGGTCCGTAATGACTTCCAAAAGAAAAAAAAACAACACATGAAAATTTTGATCAAACGAAAACGAACTCACGTGCACCCAAGGAGGTGGTTCGCGGTGAGCGCCTTCAAAGCTGTTGCCCTGAAACCCCTCCCAAGGAAAGACATCGGCATTTCCAGGAAACGGATGTGGGAAATCCCTGCGTTGTGCCAGACAAACCATACACGTCACTAACACTAACAGCACTGGCTGGTTCAACATTGCGTTTAAGAAACAATACACATAGCGTTCTATTTTTGAAATGTTTTGGCCGTTTCAATTATTCACTCGCGGTTTTTCATACAGCACTGGCCGGTTCAACTTCGCGTTTTAGAAAAAAAGAAAACTAATCCATAGCGTTCGATATTTTAAATATTATAGTTTCTTCAATTTTTCACGAACTATTTTTCATTTTCGCTTTTGTGTACGAAGCGTAGTAATGTGTATTTTACATTTTACTACAATTTACTAAAAACGTTTTCCAAGATGGCGGCTAACGCTTGCAGTTTTGGGCGACAGAAACTCGGTTTTATACTTGGGGGGCACCCTCCGACATAATCCAATCAAAAAATCACGTAGAAGGATTTTATACAGAGCGGACATCTAAAAATCTTGGACTACAAACGTGATAGGTAGCAGATGATTTGGTTAAGATATAGGTGTTGCGTCAAATAACTTCATTATTTATGGATGGTTTTGTTTGTGAAATTACAACTCGTTTATTTTTATCGTATTTTATTTTTGTTTTGATTCGGAGAGGCGTATTTTTCACATCGACGCAACTATAGATTAAATCGATCACTCGAAGAAAACACATTCACTACTTTGACCTAGACTTTTGAACACGTTTCAAACCAACTGATGCACATTATCACAACAAAAACACTCGTATTCACTTTGATTGACAGAAACTAGAGTGAAAATACCAAGCAGTTGGCTACTTCATTTGCCAATTTGTTCCGCGGATTTATCAATTTACCATCGATAGGACATTACGCACTCGACGGTTGACGCGGTCGACAGGCAGATAAGCCTCAGATAAGATTAGTCAGACAATACCGGCGACTAATGAAAAAATAATGCCGAGTACTTATTGGGCCAGTTGATTTTCGGATAACTCTGCTACTATGCACGACTATCATATGGCGTAGATTCTACCTTAACCCCTTCGGGCCCTGCCGGTGGGTCCTCGGGGCTTAAGTGCCCTTTAGGACGCCATGGCGACGTTGCCAGCGACCGTATCCAAGCAGTTATATTGAAATGTATGGTGCCTAACCAAACTGCTTGGATACGTAGCTGGCGACGTCGCCATGGCGTCCTAAAGGGCACTTAAGCCCCGAGGACCCACCGGCGGGTCCTAAACCTAGGCGCATTCCGTTTGGCCCCGTAGACCGGACGGTGGGCGGTCTTGCAACTGCACTTTGAATCGAATTTTGAAGATGATGCAGACCACAGTAAAGTTGTATGAGCATGTTTTATTCTTTGAAAACTGATAAATTTCAAAGTTAGCTTACCTGTGAATGAAAAAGTTTTCTAGGGGTTAAAATCCAAATGTGCTGGGCAAAGAGTGTGGGCCAGAAGCAACGTATGTGCCTGTATGTAAAACAAAAGACCTGAGATTTTCTCACTCAGCCTCAGACACTTGAGTTTTCTGAGTGTTTTGGATGTCTTGTTTGGATTAATGTCTTTATCCGTGTTCATATGTAAATAAATATAAAAATAAAATTACTTTGCTTTATTTACTTATTTTCTGAATTGTGTGAATTTGTAGTAGCAATTACACTCGCTGTGTGAAGGAAAACATTGTGAGAAAACCTGAGTGTCTGAGGTGTTCACCTATCTGGGCGCTTGAAATCGCCAATTCGTGGTGGGCACGCATGTTGATTAAGCCCATACTCTCTCACCGGCCTGTGTCCTAGTGGTACGTAATCGCGTATTCAGCCAGTACTATGGAATTGTTTCATCATCAACCCATTAGGTCCCCAGCGAGGGGCACTGGTCTCTTCCCTGAGGAAGGTATAGGCCATACTCCACCACGGGGGCCAAGTCCGGATTGGTGGAGGCTTGTAAGTTTATTCTTAATATAAGAATAAGAATATCCTTATCTTATCTTAGACCTGAGATTTCAGCACTTAGCCTCCTAGTTGGGTCAATGTATAGTCGACAGCACGTCAACGTTCACATTTTAGTTGCAAAGTCGTCCGTAATGCAAAGGCATAGTGTGCATGGGTGTATAGCATGATGTGCTGTCTACTGTACATAGCAAGCGCTAAGGTATGTAGTAAATATCTCAGACGCTAGGGTTACTCCACGATGTTTTCCTTCATAGCTAGCGAGTTTTATTTCTTTTTATTACAACTTCACAAATGTACTTAACTTACAAAGCAAATCTACATGCCAGGATTTGAACCCACGGCCTCCCGAATAAGAAGCGGGCGCGTTCTACAACTCCGCTTTCACCACGCCCCATTTCCATAGGGTTCGTTTACATTTGCTTTATTTTCCTGCTTTTTAAGCACGTTTTCCATAGAGGTAGAATAAAATAGAGACGGCAAAAACGTATGCCGATTCATAGTTTTTATTTCGCACCAAGTATTATAAAAGTACGTTTAAAACATATTAAATTCGTAGTAAAGCTCCAAGATACAATTTAATTTAGTTTGGGGTTCAGAGCTTTTTTTATATATTGTTAAGTTTTGATCTGCTCAATAAAACATTTTTCAAATTTTTTGATTTGATTTTTTACTTTAAAAAAATCTGTCTATATAAATAAAATTCAAAGTCCTGACGACTGACACACTCACTCATCAACGCCCAGCCCAAGCCGTTGGACCTAGGAAGCTGAAATTTTGCACAGAGGGTTTATATATAATGTAGATAAGGAATACGACCGGATTTTTTGAAATTCAACCCCTACGGGGGCGAAAAGGGTTGCCAAAATTTGTATGGGAGATATAAAGAATGTTGTCTAATTTTCTTGAAACTTAAAATAAATACTCTTCAACACAATTGATTGAACACGTGTTTCGCCTTTTTTCTAAATTTAACCCTTAAGGGAGTGAACGGGGTTGCAAAATTTTGAACTAAAGTCCACGCGGACGGAGTCGCGGGCGAAAGCTAGTCAACTATTACTGATTTAGTATTTGCTTGGCATCTCTATTTTATTCTACCTCTATGGAAAGGATGGTTAAAAAGCATGAAAGTAAAGCAAATATGAACCAGGCCTTACATGTAGGTGGAGCATATTTGTGTAGATTTCCACAATCAGCCATTATCTCGCGTACCTACCGGCGTAACAGCGTACTCTTTGTAAAAACATTTATTTGATGTTATGTTTGTGATGTTATCAATCACGACACAGAGTGTGTGGGTTTAGAAGCAATGTAGGTATGTGCCTGTATTTAAATGTTTATGTCTAGTTGACTAGATGTCGAAATTTTTATTAATAAAATTATTTATTACACATTAAAAAAAAATTACATTACAAACACAATCAAAATTCACACAAAGCTTCGTCAAAAATAAAATGAAAAAAAAATTAAAAAAGAAAAGGCAAAGGAAATAGTCAATCAAAGATACCGCCCCGGGACACACCCGACCCAAAAGTTCCCATGACGCTAGCAGCGTTCCCCCGCTGCACCGCCAGAGAAATTCTCTGCATCAAGTATGCCCCGGAACGATGATCATACCCACGACTCCTCAGGCGTCGACCTGTCGAAATTTGTACCTGAATATAAACATAAAATCACGTCTGTATACCGGAGGTACCTCTCTGTCTACATTTAATATGGAGACCTTGGCAAGAGATTATGTTTTCAGAATTTAATATTTTGAAGACTGAAATACAATAATCATCTGTAAGTAGTTGGTGCTGAGCTCTATGCTTAGTTAAGGTACTTATATTGTTAGTACCGACTCCGAATAATTATTGTATAATTAATTAAGTATGTTTAAGAATCGCTCGTAGCCTCGGCTGCCTGAGTGATCTTAAACGATCACGCAGGTTAAGCAACATAGGGCGCATTCTGTGCATGGATGGGTGACCGTTCTGTGACTAACGCTGTGGCATTTTTTCGTGCGGTTCCGTGCTTCACAAGGCTTATAGATTAGACACCAATACAAACTACTTATTGACTATGAGGTAGAAATAGAAATCTCAAAAAAAATTGTATGAAACACCTAATTTTTTTCGAGATTTCTGAGGTGGCAACATAATTAAAAGTTGTTTGCATTGGTCTAGAAGAATCCTTTTTAATAATACAGGACATTCCTCAAGCACCCAGTATAAAAGTACTAAGTATTGAAAATCTGCTTTGGGTAGTTGCTAGGCTTATGAAAATATTTGTGGCTTAATGAAACCAAATTTAAACCTAGTAACAGCCCATACAAGGTTATGAAATGGTCAATGACGGTCGTTTCAGTATCAGACAACCATTTATAACCAAGTACGGGCTTTGTGCATTATAGCTTCAATATTGGCTATAGAGAAATGAAATTGTATTGTATGGCAAGCCAAGGTTCTACCGCTTCTTTTGAGCTCACTCTCGTTCGGCTATTTATCATAGTTTTTCCAGGGCATTGAAATGAAGTGACCAAACCGTTTTTTGGCTCTCCTGTAAAATTTGTCTGATGTCCCTTAGGTACTAGGTTTTAAAATGGGACAGCCGATATGTAGGTACTTACCAAACTTCCAGAACTTTCCACCGGCGACTCATTGAACGAGCTTGTCACCAAGTCGTAGGTTGGTTCGATCTCTTGAGCCAGCAACTCCGGCATCCAATCCGCGGTATGCTGTGGCATACGCGTGTACGCCGGGATACGCTGGGCTGCGGGGTCGCACTGCACGTATGCCAAGGCAACGCAGCACACAGTGTATTGCCATCTCTTCATAAGTATGTGGAAATACATTTTCTTTTTTTTCCTATCTAAGGCACTTATAATACAGGCTTTACCTTTTTACATATTTTTTAAGATTTTTTTTGTTTCTGTCTATGATTTTTAAATCAAAATTTAATATTCCGTCCCCCATTTCTAGATCATTTTCACATTCATTCCTACTTTATCTTTTGACAAACATCAACTGACAAACTTACTTGCTAATTATATTTTATTCCGTTTCCTTAAATTTTTATCGACCTTTTGTTTATCGATGAAATAAAAATAGATGAAATAGGTGGAGTTGTACATTATATGGTCATATTATACAATTATACATAAGCTCACGCATGTATCCCAGAGGGGTAGGCAGAGACCAGGGACTACCCCCTGCCACGATCCTGACAAATCACTTTCGCTTCATCAACATTCATTAGTCGTTGCATGCACGCATGCCGGTTTTAGGTATTTTTGATCTTGCCCTTTCCTAGTAAATCCTCTATCTAGTTGTAGTATGTCCGCCTGGGGAGTCCCTTACCGGCCCTTCCACTTATATTCACTCTATATATTTACTTCGTCATTCTTTCTTCCTTCAGCCTCTCCACATGTCCAAACCAACGCAACATTCCTTTCTCAATTCTAGTCACTACATCCTCTTTCAGTCCACTACGTTCTCTGATCACACTATTGCGTTTGTCATGCAAAGTAACACCACACATATTTCTCAAAGACCTCATTTCTACCGCATTAATCCTACTTTCGAATCACTCGTAGCCTGGGCTGCCTTAGTGATCTTAAACGATCACTAAGGTTAAGCAACAAACGGCGCGTTTAGTCCATGGATGGGTCATTGTCTATGACTAACGCTAGTGGCATTTTTCCGAGCGGTTCCGTGCTTCGCAAGGCACGTTAAGCAGTTGGTGCCGGTTGCCGTCGATAGATGGCAGTCGTTAAGCCAAGTCAGAGGCCTTAGGGCGGCTTGAAAACTTCTGACAGTAAGACCAGCCACTAGTCTTACAAGCCTCCACCAATCCGGACTTGGCCCCCGTGGTGGAGTATGGCCTATACCTTCCTCAGGGAAGAGACCCGTGCCCCTCGGTGGGGACATAATGGGTTGATGATGATGATGATGAATCCTACTTTCATGATTTTTCTGCCATACCCAAGTCTCGCTACCATACATCAGTGTTGGGACCAGCACACTATTATGGGTAGCCAATCTTGCTCTTTTCGAGACTTCTTCAAGTTATTATTAAGGGTAAGATTGAGGAAAAAATGTGTACGGAGAAGGAGGAAATCGTGGCTCAGAAAGTAAAAGCGTCGTGGTAGATAGAAAAAATATATTTCAGCGATCGGAAAAGGGAAAACGGAGGGCCCAACGTCACTAGGGGCCTTGACACGGCTAATCCGGCCCTGTCTATAAAAAAAAGGTTTGTCAGTAGAACTCATCCCACCCCCCAAAGTTGCTCGCCGTGGACAATTTGGTAGGTAGGAATAAAAAGAGTAAATATAAATCAATATCATAGCGTAAACAAGTCATAACGACGAGTGAATGACAACAATCAAATCAAATAGGCTGATTGAAAAACCTTACTGGGAAGTCTGAAGGGAAACGCCCGTCTCTGAAACTAAAATCAAATCATACTCGTTTTTACATACATACGCTCACGTCTATATCCTAGAAGGTAAGGCAGAGACTAGGGACTGCTACCTGCCACGATCCTGGCAGATCACTTTCGCTTCATCGACATTCACTATAGTCTGTAAAATATAGCTTGAGCTCCGCAACAGATGTCATGGACATTTGCGTCCATGAAGTTTTGATTTTTTTCCCAGAATATTTGCACTGTGAAAACTCCGTACTTACTGCCATCGAATAGTGTGCAGTAAGTACGGAGTTTTCAGAGTGCAAATATTCTGTGAAAAATTCAAAACTTCATGGACGCAAATGTCCATGACATCTGTTGCGGAGCTCAAGCTATATTTTACAGACTATAGTCGTTACATGCACGCACGCCGGTTTTAGTAAACTAAAAATTTAATCACACTTCAAATGAGTTTCAACAGACACTGTCAACCATAAAACACCACTTTGGCTTCAAGTTTCTGTTTTGCGGCGCTCACAATACAAATTCCCGTAGGGCGCCGCTAGGGCGGGAAACGTAGGGCGGGCCGCCCAGTCGCCCCGGCCGCGGGCGAGAGACTGAAAACGTGGGCGCCCGCCCCGCAACAAGTGACCCTTAGGGCGGATTCAGACGATTCGCTCGCATGAACGTTAACTCTAGTTATTGTTCATTTTTTTCTTCGATTCCTCAGACATAGCTGACTGTCCACTGTATTTGGTTCGAAGTGGCACATATTATGTAGATATTATGCGTTTTTAAGACTGTTCTTACGGGAAGCATGCTGTCTCGCTTACACAATTTAAATTATGAATTTTTAAAATATTTTTACATTATAACTTTATAACATTTTTTTTACCTATCCCTTTCAGACCTGACCTTGAAAATAAAAAAAACATTGTTATTTTATATTTAAAACCGCAGTAAATACAGGGAAGTGTTTCCAAAATTATCAATCTTGGAATCTTTTCTTAGTCAAAAACTTATTAAAGGCATCAGGATAAGAAAATTATGTGTTAAGTATTCACAATTTAGTTACAAATGTAAATTTCATCACAATGGCTAAAAATGTTAAAAATTGTGTGCGTTCTACGGCTAAAATTTTGTGATTTTAATCAAATCAGAAACGGCTCCCGCAATCATCATCAACCCATTATGTCCCCACCGAGGGGCACGGGTCTCTTCCCTGAGGAAGGTGTAGGCCATACTCCACTACGGGGGCCAAGTCCGGATTGGTGGAGCCTTGTAAGACTAGTGGCTGGTCTTATTGTCAGAAGTTTTCAGGCCGCCCTAAGGCCTCTGACTTGGCTTAACGACTGCCATCTATCGACAGCAGCCGGCACCAACTGCTTAACGTGCCTTGCAAAGCACGGAACCGCTCGGTTCCCGCAAATCAGACCACAGTTACAAAAAGTGCACTATTTTTTTTACAATAATTCCAAACTTCAGACTGTGTGTGCGAGCGAGATACACATAGCATACCAAACCTACAAGTAGCCTTAAAAATTAGACAAAAGCGAGTCTTTTTTAGAACTTCAGATATATTTTTTTATTTAATAAAAATGTATAGTTTTCAGATTTTTTCCTGTATTTAATACAAATTTTGTAGTTCGATATTTCTTGCCAAATTTCATTGTTCTAGGTCAACTGGAAGTACCTTATAAAATTCGATCCCCTTGAGCGTCGAAATGCACATTTTTTTGCGGCATAAGAAGCTGTTTTTTTTTATTAACTTAGAAGTTTGAACAGCTTACAGCTTGAAGGGAGGTCCCTTATAGACTTGAGTATAAAGTTTTAATTTCAACGCGATACCTCCATGTGTTTCCGAGCTAAACGGGTCTTCACAGAAAGACGGACAGACTAACGTAAGGACAATAAAGTGATCCTTAAAGGTTTTCCTTTTGAGATACGCAACCCCAAAATGGGAGCAGTTACGTAATAGCGCCCCAGGTCCAAAGTAATAAAAAGTCAACCGTCTCATGTCGCCTTAAGGGCTTCGAGTTCGGATGTCAGTTGCGAGGTCTCGCTGTTTCCCGTCGTTTTAGGGGTCCGTAGGAACATCGAATCGCTCGTAGCCTGGGCTGCCTGAGTGATCTTAAACGATCACTAAGGTTAAGCAACATACGGCGCGTTCAGTCCATGGATGGGTCACCGTCCATGACAAACGCTAGTGGCATTTTTCCGAGCGGTTCCGTGCTTCGCAAGGCACGTTAAGCAGTTGGTGCTGGCTGCCGTCGATAGATGGCAGTCGTTAAGCCAAGTCAGAGGCCTTAGGGCGGCTAGAAAAATCTGTCAGTAAGACCAGCCACTAGTCTTACAAGCCTCCACCAATCTGGACTTGTCCCCCGAGGTGGAGTATGGCCTATACCTTCCTCAGAGAAGAGACCCGTGCCCCTCAGTGGGGACATAATGGGTTGATGATGAGGAACATCGAAAGAAAAAAGGAACGGTTTTAGATCACATTCTAGTCAGTTTATAAGTCAAGACTTTTACGTTGAAATTATTAGTTGAAGTTCAAATTATCAGGTCTGAAACTTCAGGCACTTCAAATCGCCAATCCGCGGTCGGCATGCAGGATGATTAAGCCCATACTTTCTCTCTGAAAGAAGGCCTCTGCCCTATTGTGCAGGTCTGAAATCCATTGGAGCTGTTAAGGTATCGCCATCAAAAGATACGGCTGGGCATATTTTGACACTCGCTAGGGAATTGAAGCCTGAAGGTAGCCCGAAAATGTCAATTTGTAAGAATTAATTTCGCTTAAAAGAGCAATTAAGAACTTACCGTGTTATGTAGTTTGTATAGTTTTACGGGAGAGCACAGTACTTTTCAACAACAAAGATGAGTTTGTAATGAAACATAAACATTTACATACAGCCACATACTTGTGTCGTGGGAACCAGAAACAGCGACATCACAAACACATAAACATCCAAGACCTGGGCTTTTTTTTGTCCCCAGCCGGGGTTTGTACGGCGAATTGTTTCTTCGAAATCCTAGGGCTGCGAGCCCCACTCGCTCTTGTCCGGTCTTATCCCCTCAAGCCCCGAGGACCCGCCGCCGGCTGGTCCGATGTAAACTACGGCGCATTCCGTCAGACCAGATCCCGTAGACCGGCCCGCGGGTCGGTCTTGCAACGGCACTTTGAATCAAATTTTAAAGATGATACAGACCACAGTTGCATGAGCATATTTTATTCTTTGAAAATTGTGATGAATTTCGAATATCTACTACTCAGTAAATAAATAAGTTAGCTTTGAAAGAAAAATGTTCTGGCCCTGAGGGGTTAAACTTATTTCTTCTTCAGTTTTCCTTTCCCCAAAAGAAGATATTTGGAAGCATCGACATTTTGACTTTCAACACCCTTTTGGGTTCCGGAACTTTTATCAGCGAACTTTAAAGGGCGTTATTTCGTGAACCGTTATAAGTAGCCAATTAACATTTAGGTATACAACATATCCGCTATTCGCCTGTATGTAAATGTTATGTTATATTATTACGACGGATTACTTAGCAATGTGTGAGATATGATTTAGGTACCTAAGTCGGGAAAAGCATGATAAAAATATCAGTAACTTAAAAGCCGATAACAATTTCTTGCTTGATTCCCAAAACAAACTACACATCGTTAAATTTTCCAATCCCACTTCTGATATGTAATGGGTGGTCAATAAAACGATGTAAGTAACTTTAACGCAGGGTTTTACTTAGACGTTCTCGCAGGTTACAATTATTATTTGTGGACGTGTGGTTGTTGGCGCGCGCCAAAACAGTATGAGGGCTGCAAGCCCGAGTGCATCTCATAGAGAAAAACGTCACCAACATAAAAACAGTTAAACACAGATGCTCGCCTAACACTGTCAGTGCGAGCGAGATAGATGCTAATGACATCGAAGGCACTCATTCAATCTGATGAAGTAAGGTATAAGTGAAAAAAAAGGCACTCATTCAATGTGATGAAGTTAGGTATAACTGTACAATGGTTAGGTATCCCACCTAATATTGTTACTGTTTAGCATAACTACAAGGGTGTTATTATTTAAAGTAGGTGTGTGTAAGAGAAAACTGTAACATTAGATTGAAAGTAGACAATGACTAAACTGAAAAATAGCGGAAGTAGTTTCTCAAAATAAATTATAAAAAACATTTATAACAAAAATAAGTAGCATTGCAAATTAAGCACAATTAATTATTGTTTCTTTCTAGCAAATACTAGAAATAAATAGAAAACTTTTCTACTCACGATTTAGACTGGCAAAGGTTAATACATCCTTTATGGGGCATTGTAAGCCTTTTTACAATAAGTTATAAGATTGTAGTAAGCTTAAAATATGTGTATGTTTGTGCCGAAAGGGCTGCTATAACATTACGGATTATTTAGATGACTCAAGCCATTTATGCAAATTACGCCGGCCTCCAATGGGGATCGAACTCACGACCTCCAACATGGTAATCAGACGTGACACCCAATTAATAGTAATTGATTAAAACAAATCACAATCAAGTCAATCATTTTTATTTTCACGACAAATCGCACGGTACAGCTCATAAAAACTAGTAGCTATGAAAAATTCTTGACAATTTTCTTTTACAGTTGAAGACATATTTTCACTTTCTTTTACACTTTTACAATATCACTGTACAATCGCAAACTATTACTTTACCGAACTAATTCCAATTTTCGTTCAGTCAATCACATATTACAAGAATATATTATTAGTTTCTATAAATCGTACTTTAGGACCCAATTGCAATTAATATAATTAATTATAGAAAAGGGCTGGACCGCAGCTGAGCGAGAGGCTCATATATTCTCTAAACGAAAAAAAAAATTTTTTCAGTCCCTTTCTTAAATTAATCCTGCTGTTACAGTACATTTCATTTAACTCAGCATTTCTCTAATGGTAAACAAACAGTTGACAGAACTATAGAGGGGCCAAGGAATTACATTAAAAAAACTGGCGCCTGTATCACGAAAGGATTGGCAATGACCGGGGTTCGCCACTAACGGCTCAAGTATAGTACAGTCGACAGCACGTCAATCTTCACATTTTAGTTGCAAAGTCGCCCGTAATGCAACGGAGTAGAGTGCATGGGTGTAACCATGATGTGCTGTCGACTGTACTACAGTCTGTTTTTTCATTCAATGCAAAAAAAAAATATTGTCACGTTGACATCTCCATACAATTCTTAGGCTGTCAATGTCTGAATGTTGCTAGTACGTAAAAACCAAATAACCCCATTTTACTTCCAAGTTAAATTGTGTAAGCTACGCAGGTGTTTTTTTTAGACTATGCTCTTACGAGTAATTCAATTTTAATGTCTTTGATGTGATAAGGATTTTGGTCACATGAGTCTTCTATTCACGCTAAAAAAAATCTACCGAGTTAACCTATAGCTTTTATAGTGGTAACACCGCGTCATTTTTTTTTTGCATAGAATTAAAAAACGGACTATAGTAGTAGTTTAAAGTCTGAAAAAATGCCAAGTATAGATAAATGGATTATACACATCTCTACGATGTCAACGTGACAGTATTTTTTTAAATTGAATTAAAAAACGCCAAAAACGGCGGTTTTTGACATCTGCTATTAGGTCCCGGGTTATTCGTCGTGGGTCCAAAAATGGCTGTTATCGTGACTAAGAGAATGTAGGCAGTTTTGAATATACGATCTGTAAAAGCAGATATTATTTTTTAAATTGATGAAGTTAGTTATTGGATAATGCCCGGTAAGTGACTTTAACAAAAGTGCGTCGAATTGAGTTTCCGAAGGACACGTAAGTATTATGTTAATTTGACTAAACTTTACTAAGAGCCAAAGAATTCTAAGTTACATCCTGAGTCCGCCAATGAGACTCTAAGTCCATGTGAAGACAAAGTCTTTTGTTCAAATTTATTGGTCTGCTGTATTACAGAACAATCTTAATCATATAAATATCTGCTTAACATTCACACCCTGTATTATTCTTTACAGAAAGATGTACTATTTTATTATTCTTTACAAGTATTTTCTGTACTTTTCGCTCAATTCTCTATAATATTTTTGTGATGTTTTTGCTACTTTAGTGGATAAAATACTCCAAAATGTACGATTTTATTATCAAAATGCCCCTTATACAAATTACTTTCACCTTACTGTAAAAACGAATGAACAGAGTAGTCTGATATGTCGAGTTTAACATAGAGTACCTTAAAACTAGACACTTGGGTACGTTTTATAATGTTTAAGGCTGGTGTTACGCCTGGCACCAGATACTCTCGCATATTTTGATGATTATTAACTTAATTCCGAAGACACTTATTTTAATTCTTGTCTGAAGAGTCAGAACGAAAACTGGTCGGAATTTGCCGACAAAATTAATCCATTCCGGAATTAAGTTGATAATAAGTAGTGCTTACGAATATTTAAAAAAAATGTGTACTTATTACAAGTGTGGCTTAGATAGATAGATAGATAAAATTAAGGAAATTTATCGTATATTTTTGTTAACTTAAGCTAAGTTTATGAATAACAAAATTTTCTACTAACATTGATACTTTCTCAAAAACTTACTCTATCAGAAACTGAAGCGTACGCAAACGAAAATATATTTGAATTATGCGTAATTTTATTATCTAGCGATGCCACATATGTAATTTTTTACAATCATTTAAGCCTGGTAAGATGCATACACTTATTTATATAATCATGGAAAATTTAGAATGTGCCAGCGAGATAAATGGCAGGTGTACCATTAGCCTTAAATCCTGTTCATAAAGTCTCTCTTTACTTGCTTATTTAGCAGAATATTTCATACAAATTTCTATATTCAAATTAATATCAGTTACACAGGGACTAACACAATAGTCGTCTACGAAAAATGAGGGACTCCACGAGAAAATTTTATTATGACTTGTGACATACGGGGTGTAAAAATATACTTACATTCGAAAAGCGGGTTGCAATAATTGTTGTCATTTTTAAAATTTTGTTATAGTAAAAGTTAATAGCTTATTTCCGGCCTCACTTACTTAGGGGGTCGGACGTTCTCGACATGTAAGTGAATCCGGATTTATTCCAATAATGTGCAATGCTTAACCTCTTAAGTCCTGACATTGAAAATAACAATGGGTTTTGTATATTTTTTGTAGGTACTCGCGGACTTAAGAGGTCAAGAAACTTCTAGTTTACAAATAGTAAAAGTTGTTTGCAAAAGACACGCAGAATCCCCATTTTTATACAAATCTTGTTATACCGTACACGCATAGTACCTGTTCAGACATTTGAAAATGAACTCTTAGACGTCGAAGTTTGAAATAGTTGGGCCCGAAAATGTACAAACTTATCTACGATTGAACACTTGGTATTAGACCTTTTTATACCTAAGTAATTTATTTGTTGATTTTAATGATTGGCATTATAGGTGCGTGATGACATGACAAGACACATGAATTAGGTGCAGGTTTAATATTCTAATAATACTCAGGTGCAGACGTGTGACAATACAGTTATTTTATGGCACAGAAGTGGAAATGCTAATGGACAATGCGACAAAAAAATGCTTTGCTTGCCTTTTTTAAATTTTTTTGAGTAGACCGGGAAAAAGAAAAGACCCGTATCTTTTTGATTTCTTCCTGGACACATATTTAATAAGATAAAGAGTCTAGAAAAAATAAATTATTTAACCGGAAGTGACGTAGCTCTGAGACCTGTATGAATATTGTGTCAATGCCTTTGCCAATAAAAAAAAAAACTACGACTGACTTGACTGGTCATCTCCCATTTTGAGGGTCATCTGTCAAACAGACACTGACATTTTTTTTTTGCGGCGACGACCAGCGACGACGCGGCGAGCTACGGAAACTTGCTTATTGTGGTCGAGCTGTGACGTCACACATAGGTTTTTGATTTTTTCTCTCTCCATAATAGGGAATGGATGAAAATATCAGAAGTGCTTGATATTTTTTTCGGTGATAGGAATAACCTTCCTTAACGCGAGAAAAAAGTTTCAATTTTTTTGGCTTCGTAGTTAATTTTTAAATAATCTTAATATTTTTCCATTCGTAGTTCTGGGCTCAGAACGGCTTAACAGACATATTCCTTGGTCCGCTACGTATTAAAAAAAATCTGTGGTGACATTGACAGCTTTTCAAGGTGGTTTTTTTTTCATACGTAGCGGACTAAGGAATATGTCTGTTAAGCCGTTCTGAGCCCAGAACTACGAATGGAAAAATATTAAGATTATTTAAAAATTAACTACGAAGCCAAAAAAATTGAAACTTTTTTCTCGCGTTAAGGAAGGTTATTCCTATCACCAAAAAAAATATCAAGCACTTCTGATATTTTCATCCATTCCCTATTGGACGTAGTTTCACGAAAATGACTCAATCCACAACATGGTCGAAAATGAGTTACGTATGCCAAACTGGCCTTTAAGTTGGTCGGTCGGTCGGTCTTTCATATAGAAAAAAAAAACAAAAAAAAACACATGGCACAAAAAGAAGCCGAAATGACTTTTTTAACATCATTGGACCAACCCACATGTATGGCGGACACATTTCGAAGTTTTCCGAAATGTGTCCGCCATACGCGCCGTATGTTGCTTAACCTTAGTGATCGTTTGAGATCACTCAGGCAGCCCATTCGAGCGATTCGGAACTTAAAACCTTCATATCTCCGAAGTTACTTTTTGTGGATTGAGTCGTTTAAATTATTTTTCCTGTACTCTATAGAGGTTAATCTTCGTATTTTTTATTTCAGCAACATATTTTTTGTCGTATTGCCTATTGATAAAATTTTAGCGGCTTAGGTATTCTATTTGCCACACGATTTGCGCTGAAGGTACACAAACAGTTAATAGAAATCAATTCAATTCAATTCTGTTTTATGGACTCAGTACACTGATTGTCCACTACAACTTCGCCAATATCTTAATAAAAATCTTTACCAGGAATCGTCGGAATTCTTCGTTGTCTGTTGCCCTTCGATAAACTTCATCATAAGATGAATTCAGAAAATGCCCTAATTAAGTGATCGTGTTACTAAGAATAGTTTCTTCACACAGTGTATTTAGGTGAACTATGCAAACACACACATGCTGATATTTATTATAATCATAGCTCTGCCTGAAGGCCGATTTTTCCATCTCAGGACATCTCTTAAGAACGTTAATAGCATCGAACAAAATGTTTAACACCTAAAGTGTATCTCGAAATCGAAAAATCGCCCCTGAAATAAATAAAACATGTGACGTAATCTTTGAAGGCCTATATTTAAGATATACGTAGTTTAGCAAAAAAAAAATCCAACCCACACAAAGTGAGTTTTCAGATATTTGAGTTTTTAGGTTTAAGCTGATTTATGCTCTTAGCATCACATGCCATAGCTTTGCACATGCTCATCGGATCGCTATGAAAGTCTTTGATTCTTAAAATATAGAGCATAGTGATCACTTTGATATATGTAACTCAAACATGACCATGTTGTGGGTTGGAATCTTTTTGCTAAACTTAGTCCAGATATCGTACGCGGTACAAAATAAATACTGGACCTTTTATATTCGACAACTATCATTCGATGGCTTGATTTTATGTATCGAGTGCACTGGCGAGGTTTAAGGTTTTTTTTTAATTATTTATTTAAGAAATTTTACAAAAATACATTAAATTATTATATACGAAAAACTAGCCTACGTGCCCTTTGGAATACGAACAATAATAATCATAATAAAATTAAGCTTTTTGAATAAGAGAGAAACCGGGTCGGTCCCTTGCGGAAAAAAATGAAATGACTCCAGAATTAAGTTAGTAAAAATGTAAATAGCTCAGTTGATCTTAAGCCTTACTTTCTCGCCACTTTACTTTCCCGTAAAACCAAGCCACGATCCTAGATAAAATAATATATTAAATTCGTTAAACGGCAAGACTTAAGCTAAACTTATTAGTGAAACGAAACAATCACAGAGCGCAAATTAAATACAAGAAGTCTCAAGAAATATTTACAGAAACGTGCAGAAAATTACCGATTTTTTCGAGCGGTTGATATATCAGAGCGAATTATTGAAGATTCCAAATGCTAACTATCCTGATGACATGGGATGCAACGGGAAGTGTATGAGCTTAATATAATGAGAATTTGCTACACCCTTACAGGGTACATGTTACTGTTAAAAATGAACTGTTCATGGTTTTGCAATAAATAAATCAAATTAAATCAAGACAAATTTATCGACAGTTATACATGTTGTAACAAAATCTCCCTACCTACACTTTCGGAATTTAAAAGGTTTACTCGTGTAGACGGACCATGTTTACAAAGAAGAAATCTTTGTAATAACGAAAAATATCAAGTGGTCCATGCAGTAAAACTTTCGTAAGCACTTGACATTATCAACTTTATTCTATTTTTTTTATTTAGTATGTGTATCCGGAATAAAATTAATAATGGTCTATACACTTCAGTAACGAGCGTAGGTGGCTTTAGTATAGACCAGCCAATACTTTTTTCGCTATTTCGTTATTTTCTTCTTAGTAAAAAATATTTTATTGACAATTGTAGACGTGAGTGGAAGAAGGTGATAAGTGCATTTTTTTAGATTTTGAGTAAATTTAAGTTAAAGTTTTATTACATTTTTTTTCCACATAAAATACACCGAAAACCGAAAATATGACATACCACCTTCATCCAGTCACGTGTTCAATTGTAAAGTAGAGCCCCTCACTTTCGGATTTACATGGGGATTTTGTTACACCCTGTATACTAAAAAATCACTGAGGACCACCTTATACTTTTGGAGAATTTAAAACATTTAATCAATCAATCAAAACGCTTGTACTCATTCACTGATAAACAGACTTTCCTCAAAGCAATTCTTCAAGCAAATGTTCTTCCTCAATTAATAAATAAAACCTTACTGCATACAAATAAATTAACCATCTTTATTTAAAATGAGGGTATCTACTAATACGTTTCGTGTCACCGAGTATAGGATGCACATATCGCTGTTAGAGACTAACAAGTGACTCGTTTGTTAACACTTACAATTTTTAAGATATGTATCAGAGCCTACATTCTGCTAATGCATTTTATTACAATGACGGTTGCACTGCGTCGATGTCATTTCATTGCTGCTTCAAATCAACGCGCGCACGCTGGATCGTATTTCTAGGCGTCAATGAAATTAAAAAACATGTCACGTGACCCGGCAATCTAACTGTAATTGAACTACAATGCACTAATAGAATCGAGACCTCAGTTCCAAAAGGTGTCTTATAAAGTCAGTAAACGTGACAATAAAATGGAGTTCACAGTAGACAAAAGAACTCTTATACCAGTAGAAATAATGGCGATTCCCATACATACGCAATTTGCTTGTAATTCACAAAGGACACGCCAGATCTGAATGAAACTTTACCAGTACGTAAAGACAAATGGAGGTTTGGGAAAAACGAATAAAAAACAAGGTCCATCTAAAAGCCTTTTGGCTTTTGATCCACGCTGGGTACAAAAAAGAGGTCTTGTATGCTTACATGTTTATGATGTCACTGCTTCTGGTACCCACGACACAGAGTGTCTAAGGTTGTGAGGTATCATGGTGTGGGGCCAGAAGAAAAAGAGAAAAGATGGTCAGAGTGGAGTTTTTTTTTCGCTGCCTTTTTCTCCACTACAGACGGCCCTAAGGCAGCGGCTAACATTATACATAACTGTATGTACATTGACATTCAACAAGCAGAATGTAAATTCTTTACGTGGAAATAAAATTTTTTGTATTTTGTATTTTTTTTGTATTTTGAAGCAATGTTTGCCTGTAAGTAAATGTTTATGTTATGTTTTTGTTTTGAGGTTTGTCAGGATCGGTGCAAGCGGCACACTCTGGTCTCTGCCTACCCTTTGGGATACAGGTGTGCGTTAATGTAATGTAACATAACATTTACATACAGGCGCATACATTGTTTCTGGCCCCACACTAAGACACCCTGTGTCACGGGAACCAGAAAAAGCGACTTTACAAATATGTAAACATCCAAGACCTGGGTTTTTTTTGTCCCCAGCCGGGATTCGAACCCGGGACCTCTCGCATGGTAGGCAGATGCGCTACCCACTGCGCCACAGAGGTCGTCGTATATAGACTTTTTTTACAGACTTTTTACAAGGATCAAATTTCATTCCTTTGCTCCAAGGCAGCGGCTAACATTAACATTATAGGTACATTGACATTCAACAAACAGAATGTAAATTGTTTACGTTCAAATAAACCAAGTTTATTCGCAATTTAAAACACTATTCAAACCTCCATTTGTGTCCTATTAATGTATTGGTAACTAAAAACCAAAACAATTGTTAGACACTAAAACAACGAATTTTACATATTACGTTTTGCTCTAAGGTTTGGATTAAAATGAATTTGAAAAATGTTGTTTGTAATTACAAATAAGATTTAGATATGTTAGTTAATAATATACACTGTAATTTAATCTGACAAGTGGCGGTCAAATCCTTAATTTTTGTAGTAGTTCAGTCATTATAAATTTTGTCAAAAATTTTTAATTAAAATGGAAGAGTTATTTAAGAAAATCCGTCTTTCGAATATGAACACAGGAGCCTGATTCAGTCTACTTTTTGAATTTACACTCCTAGTGACCCCCCCCCCCCCCCCCCCCCCCCGAAGGGCCTACGAAAAAAATATATCTTGAACTGATTATTCACGTATGGTCGGTTTTTTGGATATAATGACTGCACTATAGCCTGTATAAGTTACATTGCACGGCACAGGACTTCTCGTAGAAAAAGTGTATAGGCTTAGGATTGGCAATTTCAAGAGCTCTACTATATGAACACCAAATACACAAGAAAACTACAAAAGAAATACAAGCAAATACTACGTTGGTAAGGGAATAGCCACTCGAGATAACCTTCTATTCACTTCACTGGTATTTTTCAATGTACAGGAACGAGTAATAATACATACACTGTCACATTTTCTAAAAATCTTAACTTAAAACAATCTAGAAAGAAATGTACGACCAATTGTCCTTAATTATGTAACCAATGACAATTAATACATAATAGTACAGGTACAGAAGATTCACACCGCAAAATCAATTAAAGAAAAAGGGACTCTACCAGCGATACAACTAAACATAAACATAAACATTTACACACAGACACATACATTGCTTCTGGCCCCACACTAGGATACCCTGTGTCGTGGGAACCAGAAACAGCGACAACGTCACAAACATGTAAACATCCAAGACCTGGAGTTTTTTTTTCTCCCCAGCCGGGGATTGAACCCGGGACCTCTCGCATCGTAAGCAGATGCGCTAACCGTTACGCCACAGAGGTCGTCATTAGGTGCAACTCAGATCGCACGGCGCTAAAAAAGCTACGTTATATTCACCTATATGTTACCTGTCTTTCTACCGCGTAACTGTTACCTCTTCTGGGGCCTGAATTCCTACCTATTTGCCACTCCGGAGAGGTCGCCGCATGTACTTACGCGTTCGATACCGACACGCGTAGTGAAACAGGCCTGCCAATGATTAGATAATTTAGGACAGATTGTCGTACATGTGCAGTGAAAAACAAAATGTGTCCGTCGTACAAAATGTGACAGTGTATATCGACGGTTAAAAGGTAATAGGGCATAAGCGACATTTTGGCCCAAAATGACTTTTGAATGCCATCTTACTTAAAAAAAAAATCTGCGTCGAATGCACTTACTCCCGCGGCTCTACGATGACTTTTTTGTCGCTTGTGCCCAAGCAAAAAACTGCGTTTTTAAATAGTCGTTTTGGTGTTACCGACCGTTTTTTAGGCCTTTTTTTGCTTAACGGCGTTTGTACCCCTGTAAAAGTGGCATAATTTTTGGTCTCTAGTCGGTAATGTATTTTTACTTCCTACTGGTTTGGAGCTTCTGGGCGCTTACGGTTCTTTACCATAAGCACCTATTTTGAAAGTTGGAACTTTAAAATGCTCTCCTGAACAATTTGCTTTTTGTCGCTTAGCCCCTATTACCTTTTAACCGTCGATATATATTATTACTCGTCACTGTACTGACAGCTCGTATCTTACAACAGATTATGTGTTTTATGTGTTTCTTTTATCTGCGCGGGAGTCAGTCGGAAGCGGAGTCCGGCGAGGGCGCCACTAAGCCTTGTGCGTGGGCCATTAGTATGCTCTCGCAGACGAACTTGTATTGGGCCTGGAAAGAAGGAAAGTAATGTACAGGGTATAACAGAATTCCCACTCGCATGCAAAATCGGAGGATTTCATTCGTTAATTGAGGCATATAGAATCAAAGGCTGCAAGTGCTCTCGATACTCTCCAAATTTGAGCCATCTAGTGTATTTAGAGTTTAAACTATGCATTTTTTCAATTTAGTAACAAAATAAGCAAAAGACCACTTAAAACCTCATACAAATCTCATATTGGGTTCAAAGGCTGGCAAGTGTTACCGCGTTGGAATCATATACGGCAATGTGGCAGAGTTTACTTTGTGGTACTTTACAGCTTTTGATTCTATATGCCTCGATTATGAGCAATTTTGATCATGGGATAAGGCTGAAATCGTGAAAATATATCCGCTTAGACGACCTATCAACCCCAAAATATTTCATGTTCGGATGAAATGTCACTGCCTGAATGGCATTTTTCGAACCCTTTCGTTTAGGGTTCCGTACGAAATCTCGAATAATGTAACCCAAGGTGTAAAAAAAATACTACGTGCGAAGCCGGGACGGGTCGCTAGTAAATTATAAAGCGGCAACTTATAAAACTCCTTTAATAATTCAAGACCGATCTTTTTTATTGATTCTGACCGGGCCAAAAAGTTATCGTCAAAAACGAGCTGACCACACATAGCCTATACACAAAAAAAAAAGAAGTGAATATGTGAAGCCGTTTTGGAGGAGCTCCGTAACAAACACAATGACACGAGATTTTATATAGGCATTAGATTGAATAAAAAATTACTGTGCATTTGCATAGAACAAGGACGCATCCCTAAAATACTCACCGCATTCTGTATGCACATAGGTCTTTGGGCGCGCACAGTTCGAAGCATCTCTAAAGGATACAACGGCTGCGAACGCGCCAATAGTTCCAACGCGGTCTCTGCGAGTATCAGCACGCCAGTCCGACCAACTCCGGCCGAACAATGAACGACCATAGGCGGGTCAAGGAGACGTTCTTCTGAGCCCTCGATTTCCTCGACGACGGTTGGTATCACTGCCGGGGGCAGAACGATGGCCGATGAGAAAAAAAAAACGTGGGGAAAACTAGTCTGTCTATGGAAAGGCAGTCCCGGCGGCAGTGTAATGTGTGCTAAGATAAATTTCGCTAGCGTACACTTTTCAAAATTACTTGACCAATTTTAATCGGCAATGAAAGTTACGTTCAATATTATGGAACAACCTGTTGTTGTTAATAAATAAACAAAATCTATTATCATCCCTTTTCAGAGCACCGGGCTTAATCTCAAAGGGAGAAAGCAAAATAAGACTTCGATTGAGACCAAAATTAACTGTCATTCATTAAAATTTCATCGTAGGACACCCCATGGTCGGTCCACTCCGTGTATTGCAAATGTAAGGCCCCGTGCGTGCGTGTCTGTTTGTGTGTATGTAGATGGGTTGTGTGTGTGTGTGTGTGTGTGTGTGTGTGTGTGTGTGTGTGTGTGTGTGTGTGTATACACCTGTGTGCTTAGTGCGAGTTTTTTAACTTTTAGCGCGCCACCTAGTCGTCTCTCTGTCACTCCTATACAAATTGCAAACGCTCTCGCTATCGAAAGTGAATGAAAAAACTCGCACTAAGGGCCCTGAAAAAACTCAGTATACGCACTCTGGTCTGTGGTATTGTACTTGGCAGCACACTACGTGAACTCTATGAAGGCGGTGGAATCCTCGAGCACCACATGGTCGGGTCACGCCGTATTTTGCAAATGCGAGGCCCCCGCTCGCGCAAGTTTGTGTGTGTTTGTGTGTGGGTTGTGTGTGTATGGTTTACTAATGTATTGCCAAAAATCGTTTCCCAAAGTATTACTTCCCAAACTATTTTCCGCAAATTATCACTTGGCAAAAAAACATTTCTCAAAACAACTTAAAGCAAATAAACAGTTAGCAAAAGTTATTATGGCAAGTTATTGTTTACCAAATAAATACTTGGTCAAAATTCATTTTACCAAAGAGGCAACAAGAGGCAAGGTAAGAACGCATCAAAGTCGAGTCTGTTTTCGATCTTACATAGAGAACCTAACGCTCCGACGCGCTCCGCTTCGCTACGCGCGTCGTCGCACCTATATTTCTGTTGTCACGTATTTTTTACATCGCCGACCCCCCGTTCCATTATTTGAAAATAACACTTGCCAAAATAAAACGTTAGCATAATAAACGTTTGTCTTAATAAAACTTGACGCAGTAAAATTATGCGAAATGATAATTTGACCAAATGAATGAAATGCGAAATGAAAACTTGCTAAAGTTTCATTTGGGAAATGAAACTGATGCCATAAGTTTATTGGGAAGTAAAATTTGGCGAAAAATACTTTGGCTAAACGGCGGTATCCCGTGTGTATACCTGCTCTGTGGTTCCGTAGTCGGCAGCACAGCTGTGTGAACTCTATGAAGGCGGTGGAATGCTCGAGCACCACATGGTCGGGTCACGCCGTATTTTGCAAATGCGAGGCCCCCGCTCGCGTAAGTTTGTGTGGGTTGTGTGTGTTTGTGTGTGGGGTGTGTGTGTATACCTGCTCTGTGGTTCCGTAGTCGGCAGCACAGCTGTGTGAACTCTATAAAGGCGGTGGGGTCGTCGGGCACCCCGTGGTCGGGCCACGCCGTGTATTGCAGTTGTGTGACGCTGCGCGACGCACCAGTGCTTTCCTGGATAGATAGATTGGGATGTGACATCACATTTAACAAATGCATTGGCAACGGACGAGATTGGCAGGTAAATGAACAAGATGCGCCTTTGTAGGCCGTTTAGATAGACTAGAGGTTCCCAAACTTTTTTTCTCGTACTTTAAAAGTTTAACTATTTTCGGCAGACCCCTTGCTGCTACATTTCTATTGTATTCCCAAAACACCAAAATAAAACACCCTAAGTTGGGGTTGTTAAGAAAAAAAAAGTAGCACATTTTTCTATGTCCTATTTATTAATAGGACATATTGTGGTTACACAAAATTATAAACAATTATTATTACAAACAATCAACAATTGATGTTGACAGGTAAATCTAAGTCAACATTTTTGTTCTTTATTATGAAAACCAGAAAATTTTTCGTGGACCCCCACTTACAACTTGTGAACCCCTGTTTTCTTTTTACGTCTACGTGGACCCTCGTGTGGTCTCCTAAGGACCCCTGGGAGTCCACCTGCACCACTTTGGGAATCTATGAGATACACAGATGTTACGGTTAGCACCTGGTCTGGTCACTAAAAAATGTACGTGAAGAACCTATTAAAACATAGTTTATGATGATGTTGATTTCCTCTTATCCCTTATCAGGGACATAGGGCTCGTAGAAGGGATCTCCATCTCTCGCGGTCTTGTGCGGCAACCTAACTCTTTCCAGTTGGGTCCCGTTGAAATACAGTCTGTGTTTGGAAAATTACGCCGAGTCTTCTCGTCATCCATACCGCAATGCTTGAAAACGAAAGTTTTCAATCAGTGTGTCCTACCTGTTATGACCTACGGAGCCGAGACATGGACACTCACGAAAGGGTTGGTCCACCAGTTTAAAGGCCCTCAGCGAGCTATGGAGAGAGCTATGCTCGGAGTTTCTCTGAAGGATAGGATTCGTAACGAATACATCCGACAGAGAACCAAAGTTATCGACATAGCTCAGAGAATTAGCAAGCTGAAGTAGCAGTGGGCTGGCCATATTTCGCGAAGAACCGACAACCGCTGGGGTAAACGTGTTCTTGAGTGGAGACCGCGACTCGGCAAACGTAGTGTAGGACACCCTCTAACCAGGTGGGATGACGATCTGCGAAAAACTGCAGGCAGATGCTGGATGCGGCAAGCTGAAGACAGGGCGCTATGGCGCTCATTAGGGGAGGCCTATGTCCAGCAGTGGACTAATATAGCCTAATGATGATGATGATGATGAAATACAGTTACTAACCTTTAAAGTCATCTCTCTCCTGACGTAATGGCCCAAGTTCTGTTCGCTATTGGTCTGCACAGTCAGCTCGTTAGTGGCCTTGAGGGGGTTGGCGCCAACTTTGGGCCAATACTGGTGGCACTTGGCCCGACCTCTCTCTTGAAGGACGGTCAGCATCACCACGAGGCTACTTTCGCTCTCCCACACCATTTGCCAGAAGTCACCTACAGTTGATTGTAGGGGACCTGCGAACGGAGTTCGTTGATTATAAAAATTCAACTAGCTGACCCGGCAAACGTGTTTTTGCCAGATAGATAAGGGTATGAAAAATAGATAACAACCTAATCTCAGACCTACCGAATATAGATATAAATTTTCATCAAAATCGGTGAAGCCGTTTCGTAGGAGTATGCGCACTAACATGGTGACACGAGAATTGTATTGTTACAGTCAAGTTTTGACTGTTTTTAGTCAAAACTAGTTTTAACTGCAGAGATTGGTTATAAACGAGGTGGTGGTACATGCATAATTATCCAAGATCACATCGAAAGTATCGACAGGACCGATGTAGCTAATCTGTCTGTAGAATATATTATAGAAGTATGTGCAACTGAACTAATAAAAGAAAATGTTTTGATTGTAACGATGTACTGGAACGGACGAGAGGAGGAAATATTTTTTAATCAATTAGAAAAAATACTCTATCATATAAATAATAAATACAATAAATTAAAAATTATAATAGGAGGTGACTTTAATATTAATATATTTCAGAACAACACAAAATCAAATAATTTGTTAAATTTAATGAAGGAATATAATTTTTTTCAACACATAAATGACCCTACACATATAACTCCATCTATATCTTCATGCATAGACTTAATATTCACAAACTTCAAAAAGGGAATAATACATACAAAGGTAGAAGATTTTGGACTTTCAGACCATGCAGCAACAATATTAGCCATGCAGACATCTATAACGAGAGTTCAAATACAATGGAACATAAAAAAAAGATTATTTCATAATAAAAACATAGAAAATTTTAAATCTAAGCTAAAATCAATAAACTGGAATGATACTATAAAACATGATAAAAATATTAATGAAAACTATAATGTTTTTAATGCCACCTTATTACAAGTTCTAAATGAACAAATCCCAAAACAAAACATCAAAATAAACAAATTATTTAAAAAACACTGGCTAACTATAGGTATTAAACAATCATGCCAAAACAAAAGATTACTAAAAATTCTTTCACTACAAGCTAACAACGAAATTATAACCAAATATTATAAACGATACGAAAAGATATTAAAAAAAACTATCACAACTGCAAAAAAGCTGCAATATATAAATAAAATTAGAAAATCTAATAATAAAACTAAATGTATGTGGAGTATTATAAATGAAAGAACCAACAAAAAACCGAAAAAAGAGAAAAATAATATAATTTTGCAATTAGACCAGACGCAAATTACAGATCCAAAACAGATAGCTAATTTATTCAATACATTTTTCTCTTCAATAGGCACGAAACAAGACCCCAAGAAACCCGTTCCAAAAGGATATCCTGTTATCCAACCTACGGAGAATTCAATGTTTATAAAACCGGTAGAACAAAAAGAAATTTTCAAAATCATCAAGAATCTAAATAATAAAAATAGTCATGGGTTTGATGAGCTTCCCCCATCCTTGATAAAACAATGTGCGAAAGAGCTAACTGAACCAATTACTATGTTAATTAACCAATCATTCAAGGAAAGCACCTTCCCCGATAAACTTAAAGTAGCTGTAATAAAACCGTTACATAAAAAGAACACAAAATCTGACCCTAACAATTACCGACCCATTGCTTTGTTACCCACAGCGTCAAAAATTTTCGAAAGAGTTATGTTTAACCGTATTTACTCATTCTGTGAAAAGTTCAAGATATTTAATGAGTGTCAACACGGTTTTCGGAAAAAAAGATCTACAATAACAGCAGTGTTTAAATTTATCCAAGAAGCGTTAGAAATTATAAATAATAAAAAATATGCAGTCGGATTACCTACTACTTGACATGTCGAAAGCTTACGACAAAGTTCAAAATAAAATCCTATTGAATAAACTATATGGCATAGGAGTTCGCGGAGCAGCACACGCATGGCTTGTTTCTTACTTAAAAGACCGAGAACAGTCAGTAGAAATAGAGTTTTACAACTACGAGTTAAAACAAATTGAAAATATAAGGTCAGAACCTATAATTGTTAATGCATCTATTCCCCAAGGCAGTGTTATTGGTAGTTTACTATTTTTAATATATATCAACGATTTACCCAAAATTTTGGACGACTCATGTATTTTATTTGCGGACGATATCTCTCTGCTCACATCATGTGAAGATAGCACAATGATAAATTCAAAATTACATAGTATGCTTTTTGACACGAATGATTGGCTAAATATACACAATCTAGAAATTAACTTCGAAAAAACCAAAATTATAACTTTCCACCCATATCAAAAACGCTCATTGGACATAGATGTATCATTTAATGGATTTAAAATAGAGGAAGTGGATAATATATCACTGTTAGGATTAATTATAGATAAGCACATAAATTGGAAAGCACATATACAAAAAATTAAATCAAAATTGTCATCCTTCGCATACGGTCTTCGAGAAGTAAAAAAAACCACTAATGTGCAAACTGCACTCGTAACTTATTACGCATACGCTTACGCCTGGCTGTCGTATGGAATTATAATGTGGGGTAACAGTACAGATGCACCGCAACTCTTCACCCAACAAAAAAAATTAGTTAGAATAATAGCAAATATAGTATCTACAGACAGTTGTAAACCATATTTTATACATTATAATCTACTTACCTTACCATCTATTTACATATTAGAAATCTCAAAATTCGTCAGACAACATAAAGAAATTTTTACAAAAAAAGAAGATGTCACTATAAGACCCATAAGACACAAAAATAAATTGTTATTACCCACCTCTCGAATGCAATTACACTCTTCCAGTACATTGATAATGGCTATTAAAATTTATAACAAACTCCCAAATTACTTAAAAGAATTAAATAACGACAACAAATTCAATAAAGATCTAAAGAAAATACTAATATCAAAATGTTATTATACCATAGAAGAATATTTTAAAGATAGTATAGATGAAACAAGATAATTAATTGTTTAGATAGATAGATAGAATATTCATTATTGTACTCACAAATAACATTTAAATATGATTTTTTAAATAGAATAACTAAAATTGCATGATTATTAATTCAATATTTTCCAATTGTAAGTTAATGTAATGCATATTTCAAATAGCACTTTAAAATGTTGCGTGCCCTACAGGGTCCACAAAGATCTCATCAAATAACTGTTAAGTTAAATTGTAACAACCCTACAACTTGTGGAATGCAATAAAGTATTGAGTATTGAGTATTGAGTATAATATGTTTTGACTGAAAATTATTAGTCAATAGTACTTATGACCGATGCGATCAGTTAAAAGTAGTTTTGACTAGCTTCATTGGTCAAAACTAGTTTTGACTGAAATATCAGTCAAAACCACTACTGACCAGAAGCTTTGGACAAAAGTACTTTTGACTGATTTTAGCAGTCAAAACTAGTTTTGACCGTTTAAGAGTTTTGACTGTAACATATATATTAGAATTGAGTCCTATAGAATCAAAAGCGGCAATCTGCACTTTGACTGTTTAGTAGCAAAGTGCAAAAAACGATTGCCATGTTTGATTTTGAACTATTGCAGGTATTTGAAAATAACCTGTCACTTTGAAGTCGATTTACTATGAAAGGTAGCTATACCGATACTAAAATACGTTAAAAAGTGTTTAAAATTCTGAGTGCTACCCTATTTAAAAGTCAATTTCCCAAAAAAGTGCAGATTCCCACTTTTGATTCTATAGGACTCAATTAGAAGAAGAAGAAAGATATATCACAATGTTAATTTGAATAAAAAAAAAAATTGTGATTTTTTTGTTAGAAACGGACATAATACGTGCAGGATATTAATGCACCTAAGCCTATTTTAATCGGCGTTTATAGTGTTGTAAGGAAACGTGTTTTTTTTTTAAATAAGGCCGCTAGTGTATACCTTGTGTCGCGATGTAAGTGAGAACCAAATCCGTGCTCGATAGCTCCATATTGATGTAGGAAGCGTTGATATAGTTGCTCGTAGGGCTATTTTTCAGTATCACGCGCGTCTTGTCATCTGAAACAGGGGAAAAGCACCTTAGTTGTTATCTTTTTGCACAAGTGGTTGTGTTGTGTGGAAAATATAAAGTATTAGCTGAGAGCTGAAATTATGGTATTAGATTATTACTACATTTTATTTAGTCTTTAGCGAATTAGCTTAGACTGTAGTGCTGTAAAATTTTCTATGATAATATAATTGGGTATTTGACAGGATGTCAAATGAGTTACTTTTAAAACGGAATTTTGTATGAAAATACTTGCTTGTGACGTCACAGTTCAGAGCACTCTTTTTATGTTTCATGTATTTAAAAATTGTAATAACTAGTAAATGATTAAAAGAAATACATTTTCCGAATCATTTTGTAATTTTTGTTTTAATCGAGCATCTCAAATAATTTATTGTTGATAGCGTCAAATACCGTATTAAATAAACAAGACAACCCACAGGGAGGGTCACGTATGGCGAGTCGCTGGAATTCTGGAGTCCCACGTCCCACGGGACTCTTCACGGTGTATTCCTGCATTGGGAGATGTATACTTACTTACATGGCGCGTTGTCGCGTTGTGTTGTACCATAGCACAGATTAGCCTAGTTTAGGACCGGGAGGCAAGAGATTGTGATGGGTGGGTGATATTTATCCGAAGATTCGGATAGTCTCCGATTCAAGCAATGCCACGATTTTGTAAGGCCACGATTTTATAATACCATATATCATGTGAATGTTGCTCTCCCTATGTCTGAGAGGATCTGCTCACGCTGTAATACTGCACAGGAGCTATATCCTTACAGGATGTTTTTTTTGGGCTGTAAGTCGTCAGAAACGGGCCGCGGAAGGGATTCTGCGTCAGCCATTCGCTTTAATTCCGATTTCCTCACGCTTTTCCGGCTCTCCTCACCCTGTAATCCTGCAAAAGGAGCTGTATACTCTCAGAGCGCGATGTCCCGGAAGCTTTTCTTGTCTTGGTTGAGTTGTAAGCGTGAAGCGGCGGTACTTTCATAGTGCGCGCGACGCGGATGGGTCTCAGTATTAGTAAGTTACTTTAATTGTGGTTTCCCTACGTCAGTACGGGTTTCCTCACCCTGTAATCCTGCAAAAGGAGCTGTATACTCACAGGGCGCGATATCCCGGTAGCGGTTCTTGTGCTGGTTTTGCTGTAAGCGCGAAGCGGCGGTACTTTCATAGTGCGCGCGACGCGGATGGGTCTCAGTATTAGTAAGTTACTTTAATTGTGGTTTCCCTACGTCATTGCGGGTTTCCTCACCCTGTAATCCTGCAAAAGGAGCTGTATACTCACAGGGCGCGATATCCCGGTAGCGGTTCTTGTGCTGGTTTTGCTGTAAGCGCGAAGCGGCGGTACTTTCATAGTGCGCGCGACGCGGATGGGTCGCAGTATTAGTAAGTTACTTTAATTGTGGTTTCCCTACGTCATTGCGGGTTTCCTCACCCTGTAATCCTGCAAAAGGAGCTGTATACTCACAGGGCGCGATATC
Source organism: Yponomeuta plumbellus (assembly GCA_947310845.1). NCBI lineage: Eukaryota > Metazoa > Arthropoda > Insecta > Lepidoptera > Yponomeutidae > Yponomeuta > Yponomeuta plumbellus. Next base: position 6,092,967 of record OX371203.1, read on the forward strand.
CCGGTAGCTATTCTTGTGTTTGTTGAGCTGTAAGCGTGAAGCGGCGGTACTTTCGTCGTGAGCACGCCGTAGACGGGTCTCAGTATTATACTTGAGCCATTACAAACGTGCGAACTGAGTCATAAACATTTGTATCAGACCTCTCTCTCACACATATAAGAGGCATATCAGGCATATCGGAACTCTCGCTCGCACTTTTATGACTCGGTTCGCACGTTTGTAATGGCTCAAGTATAGTAAGTTACTTTAATTCTGGTTTCCCCACGTCAGTGCGGGTTTCCTCACCATGTAATCCTGCAAAAGGAGCTGTGTACTCACAGGGAGCGATGTCCCGGAAGCTTTTCTTGTCTTGGTTGAGCTGTAAGCGTGAAGCGGCGGTACTTTCATAGTGCGCGCGACGCGGATGGGTCTCAGTATTAGTAAGTTACTTTAATTCTGGTATTCCCACGTCAGTGCGGGTTTTCTCACCCTGCAATCTTGCGAAAAGAGCTGTATACTCACAGGGCGCGATGTCCCGGTAGCGGTTCTGCTGTAAGCGCGAAGCGGCGGTACTTTCGTCGGGCGCACGCCACCTAAGGAATTCTGCATAGGGTAGTCGCTTTAATTGGGATTTCCTCGTGATTTTGCAGGTCTCCTCACCCCGTAATCCTGCAAAAGGAGCTGTATACTCACAGGGCGCGATGTCCCGGTAGCGGTTCTGCTGTAAGCGCGAAGCGGCGGTACTTTCGTCGGGCGCACGCCACCTAAGGAATTCTGCATAGGGTAGTCGCTTTAATTGGGATTTCCTCGTGATTTTGCGGGTCTCCTCACCCCGTAATCCTGCAAAAGGAGCTGTATACTCACAGGGCGCGATGTCCCGGTAGCGGTTCTGCTGTAAGCGCGAAGCGGCGGTACTTTCGTCGGGCGCACGCCACCTAAGGAATTCTGCATAGGGTAGTCGCTTTAATTGGGATTTCCTCGTGATTTTGCAGGTCTCCTCACCCCGTAATCCTGCAAAAGGAGCTGTATACTCACAGGGCGCGATGTCCCGGTAGCGGTTCTGCCGTAAGCGCGAAGCGGCGGTACTTTCGTCGGGCGCGCGCCCCCTAAGGAATTCTGCATAGGGTAGTCGCTTTAATTGGGATTTCCTCGTGATTTTGCGGGTCTCCTCACCCCGTAATCCTGCAAAAGGAGCTGTATACTCACAGGGCGCGATGTCCCGGTAGCGGTTCTGCCGTAAGCGCGAAGCGGCGGTACTTTCGTCGGGCGCGCGCCACCTAAGGAATTCTGCATAGGGTAGTCGCTTTAATTGGGATTTCCTCGTGATTTTGCGGGTCTCCTCACCCCGTAATCCTGCAAAAGGAGCTGTATACTCACAGGGCGCGATGTCTCGGTAGCGGTTCTTGTGCTGGTTTTGCTGTAAGCGCGAAGCGGCGGTACTTTCGTCGGGCGCGCGCCGCGGAAGGGACTCGTACTGGCGCAGAGCCGCACCGCTGGCGAGGCTATCGCCTGCAATGGAAAATCTATCTATATAAATAAAATTCAAAGTCCTGACTGACTGACGGCAAAAACGTATGCCGATTAATAGTTTTTATTTCGCACCAAGTATTATAAAAGTACGTTTAAAACATATTAAATTCGTAGTAAAGCTCCAAGATACAATTTAATTTAGTTTGGGGTTCAGAGCTTTTTTTATATATTGTTAAGTTTTGATCTGCTCAATAAAACATTTTTCAATTTTTTGATTATCTATATAAATAAAATTCAAAGTCCTGACGACTGACACACTCACTCATCAACGCCCAGCCCAAGCCTTTGGACCTAGGAAGCTGAAATTTTGCACAGAGGGTCTATATATAATGTAGGCAAGGAATAAGACCGGATTTTTTCAAATTCAACCCCTAAGGGGGCGAAAAGGGTTGCCAAAATTTGTATGGGAGGTATGAAGAATGTTGTCTAATTTTCTTGAAACGGAAAATAAATACTCTTTAGCACAATTGATTGAACAAGTGTTTCGCCGTTTTTCTAAATTTAACCCAGGGAGTGAACGCGGTTGCAAAATTTTGAACTAAAGTCCATGCGGACGGAGTCGCGGGCGAAAGCTAGTTAGAAATATAAATAAAAAAATAAATAAACTCACGGTCATTATCCCCGAGGTGGTAGGCAAAGGCGCCAATCACTAGAACTGGGCCCACGTTTTGCCGAGTTTATTAGGTCCCAAACGTTTAAACGAAATTTGAATGACGGGTTTATTGTTCACTCTTTCAGGGTTGTTCAGGGTTTAGTTAGTTCACCACCATCATCATGAACCCATTATATCCCCACCGAGGGGCACGGGTCTCTTCCCTGAGGAAGGTATAGGCCATACTCCACCACGGGGGCCAAGTCCGGATTGGTGGAAGCTTGTAAGACTAGGGGCTGGTGGCAGAGGCCTTAGCCAAACCCTATTAAGGCCTCTGACTCGGCTTAACGACTGCCATCTATCGACGGCAGCCGACACCAACTGCTTAACGTGCCTAGCGAATCACGGAACCGCTCGGAAAAATGCCACTAGCGTTAGTCATAGAACTGTCACCCATCCATGTACTGAACGTGCCCTATGTTGCTTAACCTTCGTGATCATTTAAGATCACTCAGGCATCCGGGGCTACGAGCGATTCCAACTATTAATCCCAAATAAATAAAATTATGAACAAAAATAAACAGCAACACCATTCGCTGATAAATTGTGTCCGGATAACGGCGACAGGCTTGCCACTTGTCACGTTTGGGACCTAATAAACTCGGCAAAACGTGGGCCCAGTTCCAGTGACTGGTGCCTCTGCCTACCCCTTCGGGGATATCGGGCGTGAGTTTATTAATTTTTAATTTAATTTATAATTTACTTACCGAGTAGCAGCATAGACTGTTCAGCCAGTGATCCCTCGTACTGCTCAGAGCCGAGCGGCACGAAGCATACGGCTGGCTCCTCTGAGACGTCTTCGGGCTCGTATACAGCTGCGACACACATTTCAATCTATACTAACATGATGAAGTTAGAACCAGAGTGATGTAAGTGATATTTTGACCAATAATGAGGTTTTTGAACTAAAACTTTCGTAAGCACAACACATTGTCAACTTTTAGTCCGGATTTACTTACGGGCGTTGTTATATCGGTTGTTGTTGTGAGACGAGCAACCGACGACGCGAGCTCCGTCTCTGCTCACCACGATTAAGCTCTGCGAATCGGAGCGAAACCTGGTCGGACTCTTCCGATATAACAACACCCGTAAGTAAATCCGGACTAAAAGTTGACAATAATGAGGTTGTTACGCAAAGGCATAGAACAATCATAAATCTTTCATGCCACAATCAAGTCCTTTTTTAATTCGATGAAAAAAACAAAAGGCACGGTGTTACCTCTATCAAATATATAGGTTTAGGTACTTGGTTGATTTTTTTTACCGTAAACTTTCTTCATGTGACCAAAATCCTTATCACATAAGACATTAAAATTTAATTACTCTTAAGAGCTAAGCCTAAAAAAACACCTACGTAGCAAAAATAATTTTGAAATTGAAATTGAAATTGGTTTATTGATAATAAGATTAATTCACAATTACATTACATCATAATATAATAGTACAGTATCAATTTGACATCAGTTTTCAGTAATGAAGTAATTAAACATTTGACAATAGTGAATTTAAATAATTGATTAGACTCTGAAGCCTGTGGTAGATAAAAATCTGTGATACAGGCGTCAGTGCCCTTGGTAGATGTTTAAAAAAAAAATAGTCATTATAACAATCGATAGATTTCGAATAGCTTTGTTTAACAGATAACATATTCAGTGCATAATTAGTTTTATATTCAGTGACATTTACTGCATGAAAATATCGACAATTAGCCGAAGCAATAACAAATTCAAATTACGTGCAATAAACCAAACTTAATTTAACATGCGTGCGTGCGTGTGCGTGCGTGTGTGTGTGTGTGTGTGTGTGTATGAGGGTGTGTGTGTGTGTGTGTGTGTGTGTGTGCGTGTGTGTGTGCTTGCGTGAGAAATAAATATTATAGATTATCGTTTTTATATATCTACATTTAACCTGGAAGTAAATTGGGGTTATTTGGTTTTTACGTACTAGCAACACTCAGACATTGATCACCTTTGACCATCCTTTGAATTGTATTGAGATGTCAATGTGACAGTTTTTTGCATTGAATTAAAAAAACAGACTTTTAAGTTAAGCGGTCCTCAGTGCTAACTCCATTGAGAGATCACAAATATTCACTACAGAATTGGTGCTGCCTGCAAAATAAAGGCTTGCCAGACTGACCTAAGTAATGTGGTCCACTTAGATCACTGTTGTGCCCTAGATCACTCTAGTCCTAACGTAGTCATATCAGGATATAGAGTAAAGGTTGCATGTTTGTAAGTTTGTGTTTAGGGGGTAGTCACCGAAAGTACTTATCGGATAGAAAAAATTAGAATAGAACAGAAAAAAAATTAATTTGCATCTGCTTACACACACATATACAACAGTTGAGATAGAACAAATAAATGATAATAGCATTAATGGTAAGAATTTTATTGGAAGTTTTTAAATGTCCTTTTATTTACAGCTGACGTCCGCCATTTATGTGACGTCCTGGACCTAATATAGGATATAGTTTAGTCTTGGCGTGTTACTACAATATTAAAAATTATAAAAAACTGCACAAAACAATAAAGGAAATATGATTTCATAATGGAACAAAAATAAATCGTCGTAGATAGGTACCCACCAAATATTAAAGTGACATTGTTCATAAAAATAAAAAATCAATGAGCGTTTTTCCTTTCTTTTTTTTTCTTAGTTCCTTGAGAAACACTCGATGGCGCTATTCGTTTCTTCATACGAATTTGTGATTCATTGCAATCAATGTCAAAGTCAGTCCACAGATCACTAAACAAGAGAAGGAACCAGGGTTGCTATTCGGACGAGGTTTCTCGTAATAAAAATAAAAATCGAAACCCACAATCCACAGCAAAGACTCCAAAATATCCAAAATCGCACTTATCACCAAACGACAACAGCATTTTTGTTTTTCCTTAATCAATCATCACAAATTCCACAGAACCATAGTATTATTTTTTGCTTTGACGTTTATTGTTACACATCACTACAGTCTGTTTTTTAGTTCAATGCAAAAAGATAAAACAGTCACATTGACATCTCAATACAATCCAATGTCTGAATGTTGCTAGTACGCAAAAACCAAATTACCCCATTTTACTTCCAAGTAAAAACTGTTTGTGCTACGTAGGTGTTTTTTTTTTTACTTTGCTCTTATGAGGAATTAAACTTCAATAAAATAAAATAAATAAATAAATAATAAACTCACGCCCGTTATCCCCGAAGGGGTAGGCAGAGGCACCAGTCTCTAGAACTGGACCCACGTTTTGCCGAGTTTATTAGGTCTTATTATTAACGCGGCCTTAAACTTTAATGTTTCATCAAAACAAGTCTTCTATTCACGGTAAAAAATATCTACCGAGTAAACCTATATATTTTATAACGGTAACTCCGCGTCATTTTTTTTTTCATTGAATTAAAAAACGGACTGTAGCTAGACTAACGACGCAGTTGTACGTACCATTCGGTTTGAGCACCAGTGTGAGCATCCCGACCGTGTTCCGGATGAGAAGAATGATGGCTTCATGCGATAACTCCTCCACCATAATACCGTTTATTGATATAACCTGAAAGCACACCAATAGGTGATGTTGATGATGGTGATGAGCGGGTGTAGGGCGCGACCCGCGACATTAACATATCTCATTACCACAACCCCCCATCAAGTTAAAGCTAAATAAACTAGAATTTACCAGGTCCAGCTCTCTATTTTATGCACACACTTTTTACACTCTCTCTCCAGTAGTCACCTGGTCTCCTTGCTGAAGCGGCGGTCGCGCCCGATCCCCGGGGTGTGTTACGTTACTCTCACGCTCACGTCAAAGTCTAATAAACTAGAATTTACAAGGTGTAGCTCTATATCTCTCTTTTTTATGCACACACTTTTTACACTCACTCTCCAGTAGTCACCTGGTCTGCTGAAATGGCGGATGCGCCCGATCCCCACGGATGTGGGGCGCGACCCACGACACTGACATCCTTACCAACAACCCCCCCCCCTTACGTTAAAGCTAAATAAACTAGAATTTACCAGGTCCAGCTCTATACCTATCTATTTTATACATACACTTTTTACACTCTCCCAGTAGCCACCTGGTCTCCTTGCTGAAGCGGCGGACGCGCCCGATCTGCAGAGGTGTGGGGCGCGACCCACGACACTGACATCCTTACCAACAACCCCCCCCCTTCCTTACGTTAAAGCTAAATAAACTAGAATTTACCAGGTCCAGCTCTATACCTCTCTATTTTATACACTCTCTCTCCAGTAGTCACCTGGTCTCCTTGCTGAAGCGGCGGACGCGCCCGATCCGCAGGGGTATGTTACGTTACTCTCACGCTCACGTTAAAGCCAAATACACTAGAACTTTCCGGGTCTAGCTTCATGCCTCTCTATTTTATACACACACTTTTTACACTCTCTTTCTCTCTCTCTCTCTCTCCAGTAGTCACCTGGTCTCCTTGCTGAAGCGGCGGACGCGCCCGATCCGCAGGTGTATGGGGCGCGACCCGCGACACTAAGACAGCCGTACCGCCGCCGCCGCGGACGTTAAATCCGAATTTGCCATCGGAACCCGCAACTAGGGTCACCTTGGGACAAAATACGGTAACGTATATGGGGTTAGATGATTGTGTTGTTATAATATGATAAACTCCCACCCTCATGTCCCCGCCGAGGGGCAAGGGTCTCTTCCCTAAGGAAGGTACAGGCCATACTCCACCACGGGGGCCAAGTCCGGATTGGCAGAGCCTTGTAAGACTAGTGCCTGGTCTTACTGTCAGAAGGTTTCAAGCCGCCATATGGCCTCTGACTTGGCTTAACGACTGCCATCTATCGACGGCAGCCGGTACCAACTGCTTAACGCGCCTTGCGAAGCACGGAATCGCACGGAAAAATGCCACTAGCGTTAGTTATAGACGGTCACCATCCATGCACTGACGCCCAATGTTTCTTAACCTTCGTGATCACCTACGAGCTATTCGTAGCCCCGGCTGTTAGCCCCTGTTGTTACAGCGGCAACTGAAATACATCATCTGCGAAAATTTCAACTGTCTAACTATCACGCTTCATGACATAAAGCCTGGTGGCACATGGACGGACGGACGGACGGACAGCGGAGTCTCAGGGGTCCGTTTTACCCTTTGGCTACGGAACCCTAAAAATAGTGTAAAAAGGTAAAACTGCTACAATCCGATTACCTTAACAAGATCATCAGGCGGTGGTTCTTCCGCTGGTTCCTCCCCGGATTCTGACTCGTCCACGTACGTTAGCGGGACTCGCAGCGCCCTCTCCAGGAATCCACCGTCACTACAAGGAAAATATCCAAATCAAATAGATAGAAAAAAACTTAACACAAAAAAAAATACAAATATTTCTAAATATTATATTATAAATATTATTTAAATGTATCAGTATTGTCGACGAAACATTTAGTGGATTTTGTGCATGTTTATAGTTTTTAGGAATATTTGTATTGAATTGAATTGAATATGAATTAAATAAAAGGTGCCCACAGTGTTACAAATAATATTTCTTAAACTAAAAGTACATACTGCAAATACAAAGGGTTCTTCTTAACCCCTCTGGCCCCGATGACCGGCGGGTCCGACCCAAATTACGGCGTATTCCGTCAGTCCCTGTAGAGATGTAGACCCACCGGCGGTCGGTCATGCTACGGCATTTTGAATCGAATTTTGAAGTTGTAGCTGCACCACAGTTGTAAGAGCATGTTTTATTCTTTGAAAACTGTCATAAAATTTAAATATTACTCTGTGAATAACTAAGTCAGCTGTGAAAGTAAAACGTTCTGGGCCTGAGGGGTAATTAAAAGAGCAACTGCGAAATATATAAAAAAATATTAGGTTTTTCATTCGCTTGAGCAAATATCAAGATACATTGGAGTTACCTTCGACGCGGCTTAAGAAATGTGTGGCCTATGCCCGTTTTCATCAACAACACTTAAGATTTAGGGGCCACCTAATCTTTCTTAAGGGCTACGAATCAACCGTTAAATAGCCCCTAAAAAGATTAAGTGGCCCCTATACCTTAAGTGTTGTTGGTGAAAACGGGTACTAGGCTCACAAAATAACCTATTTCATCGAAAAAAATAAATGATAAAAAAAGATGACATAAGTCATATGCTCTCTATACAATAAGGAATATTCTTATGTTAGGACAATAAAGTGAGATAAGATAAGGTTACAAGATAACGTTTATTAAACCAGAAAAGTAGAAAAGTAGCATCTGCTGCTGAACTGTTTATAGCCTGTATTTCGGCATAGAGTACCTCTTGCATCTCTGGTTAACTGTGTACCTATTTATTACATGGCAACTAACCAACGTTAACTACTATACAAAAATTTTGTGGCACCAGAAGCAATATATCCTCGTGAGGCCCGACCTTGAAGAGAACAATTGATTTTGTGATCACTTGACGACATTGGGCCTCACGAGGATATATGTGCCTTTATTTTATGTTGGCTGGGGAGAAAAAAACACCCCATTTCTTGGATGTTTACATGTTTGTGACGTCGCTGTTTCTGTGTTTTTGGTTCCCACGACACAGGGTATCCTAGTGTGGGACCAGAAGCACTGTAAATGTTTATGTTGGTTTGGTACGGAATAAGGTCCTATCATCATCATCATCATCATTATCATCAGGCTATATTAGTCCACTCCTGGTCATAGCCTCCTCTAATGAGCGCCATAGCGCCCTATCTTCAGCTTGCCGTATCCAGCATCTGCCTGCAGTTTTTCGCATATCGTCATCCCACCTGGTCGGCGGGCGTCCTACACTGCGTTTGCCGACCCGCGGTCTCCACTCAAGAACGTGTTTACGCCAAGGGTCCTATAAGGGATCCAATGGTTCCTTTTGAAAGAAACTATCACTCACTCTTCAACGGCCGCGTCGTCGCTCCAAGCAGTCCTCGGGGGCAACTCGTCTTGCCCCGTCACTTTGGCCCCGCGAGCGACCGATGACGTCACACTGGGCGGGGCCGGAGTCAGCTTAGACGGCGAGTGTTCTCTGTTGCGGGAGCTGCTTCGTCTGTGGAGCAGAGGCTGGTACAGTGTTGTGGGAAAAACTGAGAACCGAGTGCTTAGTGCGAGTTTTTTCATTCACTTTCGATAGCGAGAGCGTTTGCAATTTGTATAGGAGTGACAAAGAGGCAACTAGCTGGCGCGCTTTGTCACTCCTATCACACTAATATTATAAACGTGAAAGTTTGTGTGTGTGTTTATATTTTTGTCAGTCTTTAGCGCTGAAACGGCTGGACGGATTTTAATAAAATTTGGTATGGAGTTAGCCGATACCCTGGATTAAAACATAGGCTACGTTTTACCGCGGGGAAATATCTTATTCCTACGGGAAAATCGATGAACCGCGGGTAACACCGCGGGGCACAGCTAGTAGAATATGAGTTTACGTTAACGCGATCGAGTAGTTAAAAAAACTCGCACTAAGGGCCCCGACTTCGAAACACTACGATTCTGGTTCCCACGACACATGGTATCCTAGAGGGGGGCCAGAAACCATCTATGTGTTTATTACGTTCTTGTCTACTTTGCGTTTCTGTAACAATTCTAAAAAAGTCTTCTTTCTTTCTTTCAGTATGTTTATGTTTACTATGTTGAAATTAAAACTCCCGCTTAAAAGCAAAAATTGATTTACCCTACTGGCAACACTCACTTCTATTAAAACTATGTGGGAAGACGGACGTATACCTTCAGTGTTTTAAAAAGTATAATAAAATTGCTAAAAGTATTTGCACTAGTAAAACGTTGTTTGATTGGTTTCCCGTAGCCTTTTTCCCATATACTATGGCACTCAAATTTAGACAGGTAATTTAAACGAAGATGACCTTTTAATTTGTTGCAGGTGTTGTAGAAATATATTTCGGAGCTGGTGCAGAGTTACAAGACTAGAAAATACATTTTGGGCACCGATTTCACAATATCTTTCTTCCACTGTCTTCCATCTTTAACATCGGTTAAGAGATAAGAAAGAGAAGAAGAGAAACATTTATTAAACCTACAAATAAAACAAACAAATTAATTAGATAAACAGACAATTAACATAATATAATGCAACGCAACAGAACAAAACAAATTAATTAAAACAAAACATATAAGGTGGCACGTGCTTCAAACATTACGTACCTGACAAAGCTCCTATTACTTGACCTAGATCTTCTAGCATCTTCCAAGGCCTGGCTCTCAGTCCTGGGCACCCTAGGGGCCCCGATGCCGGCAAGTGCCCCTAGGGCCCCCAGCAGGGGCCTCCGTTTGGGCGCCCTCAGTCGGAAGAAGCCGTGCCGTTCCACGCTGCATCGCCATAGCGTTTTGGCAGCGCGCCCCGAACGCATGTTGAAACCGAGTACCGTATCGTAGGTTTCGGACTGAGGATGGAATATATGAAACGTTATGATCACGAAAAAGTTTTGGCATTGAAAAAGGCAGTGATTGAGTCACTTCGCTCAATCGCAGCAAATGCAGCTCGCAAAATCGCTCGTAGGCTGGGCTGCCTGAGTGATCTTAAACGGTCACTAATGTTAAGCAACATACGGCGCGTTCAGTCCATGGATGGGTCACCGTCTATGACTAACGCTAGCGGCATTTTTCCGAGCGGTTCCGTGCTTCGCAAGGCACGTTAACTAGTTGGTGCCGGCTACCGTCGATAGATGGCAGTTGTTAAGCCAAGTCAGAGGCCTTGGGGCGGCTTGAAAACTTTTGAAGAACAGCCACTAGTCTTACAAGCCTCCACCAATCCGGACTTGGCCCCCGTCGTGGAGTATGGCCTATACCTTTCTCAGGGAAGAGACCCATGCCCCTCGGTGGGGACTGATCATCAATATTTCTATCGTTACTCAGCTTAATATAGTGATAGTTTATTAGCAATCGAGTGCTTTCATTTCTAGGCGATAGCACCCCAGCTAGCTACCCGGTTACAAGACAATAGCTAATCTTGTAACCAACCGTAAGAGCCGTACTAAATCATAGTGTGATTTGTAGGCGCTCTTACATTAATGGGGATGCCGCTCACTAGTGAGCCTGAGGATGCCTCGTGTTAGAGGCGAAACGCGTCGCTTTTCTCACACAAGTATTGGTGTCGGTGGTGGTGTGTTCTTGTCTCGCTTCTGCTTGAAAAAGTGGGAGGGAGGGCGGTGCATTAACTAACCGCATGGTGCTTGTGGGATTTTGGCGGAATTCAGCAAAGTAATTTTCACATTTTAATGCTAATATGACCATCTTTTCTAATCGTATAATACATCGGCCTATGATAACCGCTTATTTAAAAATTAGATTCCCGAAACCACTCCAAAAACGCCGATTAAAATAGTCTGTGGTGGAGATTTCACAATTTAAAGTAGTCACAGATTAAATGACTGAGTTTTAGACTGGTTTTAAAGGAATCTAGTTTTTATAAACACGGCCGTATGATAGCCATCAATAACTTAAGAAGTTAAAACACCTTCACTTCAACTAGATATGTGAAGTGAAGGGAACTACGGTCGAATGTTACGAACACAATTCTAAAATCGAATTCACTTTATAAATATGTACCTACAGTAATTTTTGTTATATTAAATAATAATTATTATATGCTACTGTTACGTTTTTTTTTATTTATTTGGAACATGTAGTTTGAATATGTAGTTGTTTGTTGATCCAAATAAATAAAAATAAAAAAAATTGACAGCCAGATCTGACCGACTGATCTGTCGGCAGCTGTACGTGTAACGAACATCTAAATTGTTTCGGATATTCTTGTTTATTGTCATTATACTTCTATATTATTATCCTCGTGAGGCCCGACCTTGAAAAGAACAATTGATTTTGTGATCACCTGAGGACATTAGGCTTCACGAGTTAAGATCACTTCGTATTGCCATTACTCACCGGCTCCCGTTTGAGCTGTATGAAGAACTGTTTTCGCTTGAAGGAGATCTTGACAATCTTGCCCCAAGAGAAGGTGTTCACACGAATGCTGTTCTGGAACACCACAATCCCGATGGAAGTTACTCCTATGAGGATGTCTTTGCCTCGGTAATCCTGGAAGGATAGAAAATGGTTTTTGTGAGCTTGGAAGTAGAGGCTTTATTGGTTTGAGCGGAGTTGGACGTAGTGGATACTTCGTACACTAAAAAGCTGCGATCAATGTCAGACCACCTTTCCATACAAAGGTTAAAATAAATTCACATAGCTTATCCTAGCAGAAATCTCTAGCAGATTTCTTTAGCCCTTCAAGGCCCGAGGACTCGCACGCGGGTCCGATGTAAATTAGGCTCCGTTAGGCCCCGTAGACCTGCCAGCGGGTCGGTCTTACAACTGCACTTTGAATCAGATTTTAAAGATGATACCATTGCATTATTCTTTGAAATGTGAATAACTATCTTAGCTGTGAGAGAAAAAGCGTTCTAGGCCTGAGGAGTTCAGAGAAAAATATCGACTACCAACTGACCGCCGCCCGCTTCTCCACTCCGTTACTGCCCTACCGTCCCTTTAGAAAGTACTGAAACGTTTTCTAAAATGCTTTCACCAGTATTTACAATGGACACTGCTAGTTTTCTAGAAACAGGTTAACCTTAGCAGGGTGCGAGTCCACGCCATAGCTGTCAAGTCTCTTAGCGTGTTCCAAGAAGTTAGCCTCGGCGTCGGCCGGGGCTTGACCCTTATGCAACTTGTGTAGCTCCCGTATTCGCCGTTCGTCTTCTGAGCTCTGTTTCGGTAGCAGACGGAGCTCAGAGAGGTAGGTTGGCGGGTGCTCTGATATGTTGAAATCGCCTAACTCGGCTGTGGAAAGAAATAGAAATAGATTTAGTTTACTTTTAATCAGAAGACCCGACTACATTTTTGGCTCTGATTCGAAGAGCTTAATCATGGTGGGTAGAGTTAAGTATGGTTTCTTTTCAATAATTTATTTATTTATTATACTTTTTTGCAGTTACATTAAAATAAAAATTTACCATGCGGCGGACTTAATGCCATAATTTCTCATTTAAAATCAATATTTGTTGGTGCAGCAGAAGATTGATACACTGATTTCACCGTGATAAACATAAACATACAGGTTAACGACATTTTTGTTATATTTGCCATTTACAGTTGTCACCAAACAAAATGGCCACCAATGACAGGACGAGACATCAGACTTATCCTTAATACTATGTATTATGGGTGTTATTTAAATGGTTAGCATAGTATTGCTATTTTTGTGAGCAGAAAAATATAATCTGCGAGCAAAAATAGCTAATTGATCAGCAACTCAAGGCCATCAACCATTTCAAAATCAATCATCAATTTATGTCATTCTGGATGGCTGTAATTATTTTTCTACAGCATATTAATTACATGAACTGCAATGAGCTGCTCTTGTTTAATAAAATTTTGGTAAGCACTCAGAGTGTAAGCAAAAAAATTCATTTGTGCTGCATAAACGTAGCAAAAATACTTTACTTGTCATGCGGAAAATGGACGCATTTCTTACAAAGATTAGTTAATTTATTTACTCTCTGAGTGGATGTGTTTGTTTGGATATGTTTTATTATTTATAGAAGTGTAAATTAATAATTTCTTATTCTTATAAAAAATTGTTCTGATAAATTAAAACAATAAAACAATTAAGTAGGTACCTAAGTACTTAAACTATAATTATCTTTATTCTTAAAATAAAGACATAGCAAAAATTGTCTGCACTTGCTTCGCCCACTTTTAACGTACATTGCCGATTTTTCAACAAAAACGCAATCTAATTAGTTATTTTGCTCGCCATGTTTTAAATATGCATACCAATCAAATACACTGCTTTTAGACATGTTTTATCTGCTGATCAATTAGAAATCTTGCTGATCAAGTAGTTATTTTGCGGACTGAATTTTTATTATACCAACTCATATTATTGTAAGCTGCCTATTTATGATAAAAAAAATTACCATTATCAAAATTATTTGCGGAACAAAGATTGGTGCCTAATTTTTTTTATTGCAAACAAAATCTTTGTAACTATGCTGACCAAATTACTTAAATGCTGTTTTTTGTGGGTGAACAAATTTTATACGATTATTAAGGACATGTGTCTTTATTTTTGTATATTATCTTTGTTCTGTAATTTCTCTGTTGGTCTTAACTTGTGTCTACAGTATGTTGCCCTAGTTTTTGGGAGGCCTGCCATCCTATGATACAGATCTTTGATCTAGTTTAGGACCCAGTCTTTCCACAAATTATTCGTATTGTGCCATATTGTATCACATCTATTGTACCTAATTTGTGGATAGAGAAATAAAGTTTATTTCTATTGTATTGTATTGTTATTATATTTTTTCACCCCTGTGTCCTCTTCCTACAAACAATGAAGTAAGTGTGTCCAAAATAAAGTAACAAAACAAAACTACTCAAGACAGGTGATTGGAGAAAAGACTTTCAGAGTGGAGTTTATTGGGACCGAATGTAGTGCCTTTTTCTCCACTACATTCAGCCCAAGGCCTAACGCCTAACGCCTTAGCCTAACGGCCAACATTAACATTATAAGTACATTGACATTCAACAAACAGAGCGTAAGTTCTTTACGAAGAAATGAATTTTTGATTTCTGATACCTTGCACAGTAAACGAAGCTAGCAGCAGCATAGTATTCTTCGGTGCCGTCATCCTTCCATCCAGCAGCAGTTTCCTCAACTGAAGGCAGAGCAAGTAGCGTGTGTACTCCTCAGCGAGACGCGACGGCTCAGGAGGGTAGAATCGGATGGCTAGCCAAAACTGGGCATTGACACCCACTTGTTTCTTCACCGACTTGCCGGAATCGAGCCAACGCTGGAATACAAGCAAATATACAAAGTTAAACTTCTACCTTTTTCAATTTACAATACAGTATGTCGTCGGTGCGCCGACCAAATCTGATATGTGCATTTTTTGAGTGTTTTTTTCTTTACTTGATGTCATTGTTCTTCAATATGTAGTCTATATGTGTCAAAAAAACCCCTATGTGTAGATGACGCTTACTTCACAAACAGCCAACTCAACTATGTGCATATCGAAAGCTGAAAAAGTTGTTATGTGTACAATTGCACATACGGTATCTAGCTTTTAGTTGAGCTAATTATTAGAAAAAGAGAGGTGTTGTCTACAATAATGTTTATTTGCAAGCGAGGAAGTATCAACACAGAAAGTCAAAATAAAAAGAATGTGTCAATACAAAATAAAAACTATTAAATCAAATACTATAAAAGACAATTTCGATTGCTTAGTAGCCAGTACTACAACAGCCGCCCTCAATCGAGATTGTCCCGAAAAAGCAACAATAATAATAATTAAGTTACTCGTATTAAACCTAGACTGGCTGTACATCTTTTATGTGCGATAAACCCGAGAGGCTTTGTTAGCACATCTGCGGGCATATCGCTACTTTTTAAGTAATCTAACGTAACAATATTAGCAGATACCTTTTCCCTAATAAAGTGATATCTGGTATGCTTCGTCCTGCTATGGTGTATAGGATTGCGAACGAGATTGATGGCACTTTGGCTAAACTAACTGGAGACAATTTACCTGTTATCTCATAGATAAAGCGACGTAAGTAACACGCTTCCTTTGTGGCAGACGCAAGTGCCATGTATTCCGCTTCTGTAGACGAGAGAGCTACCGTGGGCTGCTTCTTAGATTCCCAGGAAACTGGTGCTCCACTTAACTTAAAAATGTACCCCGTGTACGAATTCCTCCTGTCGATTGGACAGTTGGCCCAATCTGCGTCACAGGCACCTTTTAAAGGTTCTCCGGTTCTTCTGTAAACCAACGAATAGTTCATAGTACCCTTTAGATACTGCAGAACCCGTTTTGCAGCATTCCAGTGTTCTTTTGTAAACACGTATTAAACTGACTCAAATAGCTTGTTGCGTATGCAATATCAGGTCGTGAATTTACCGTCAAATACATAAGACATCCTATTAAATTTTGGTAAGAATAAGACTCACCAACCTGGTCAACACGTTTCTTTTCTAGTTTATTTTGAGCTAGAGGAGTGTCCCTAGTTTTACACTCCGCCATATTAAACTTATCCAGCAGGGATATAATATAATTTGACTGATTCACTTTGATACTATCAGTATCACAGTCGATTTGCAATCCCAAATAAGATTTTAATATTCCGAGATCTTTCAAAGAAAAATATTTCGACAAATCTTTCTTGACGATGTCAAATGTCAAATCTGATTGAAAAAAGACAATAATATCATCGACAAAAATGTCCATAATGACGAGTTCTTGACCAAAAAGTTTAGTATACACACAGCAGAAGCAGTTCCAGTAAAACCTATTTTTAAAAGTGTATCGTTTAACTTTTTATTCCAAGCCCGCGGCGCCTGTTTAAGGCCATATAGCGATTTCTTCAGTAAACACACCTTGTCCTCCTTGTCTTTTTCTCTGAAACCAAGAGGTCGCTCCATAAAAACTTCCTCTTCTAGGTCCCCATTTAGGAATGCAGTATCGACATCCAGATGCTTCATTCTTAGGCCCATTTCTGCAGCTAAAGCAAATAAAGTGCGTAGAGAGGAATGACGAATCACTGGCGCAAACGTCTCGTCATAATCTACTGCTTTGACTTGATTAAAACCTTTCACTACCAGTCTCGCTTTATATTTAAAGGTATTTCCATAAGCATCCTTTTTAATTTTATAAACCCATTTGCATGGTATAATCTTTTTCTTCGGTCTGTCAACTAGTTCCCACGTTTGAAGCTTCATCAATGAGTTGTGCTCATCAGCCATAGCGTGATGCCATTTATCGGCGTCATCAGCATGCACAGCTTCATAATATGTCGTAGGCTCATTGTATGCTAGGAAATCTGGTGGCTTTCTATTTCTTGAGGGGTACCTACGCTCATTGTTCCGAATCGGCTCATCAGGAGCATGTTCCTCTTCTGTCTCACTGTTTTCAGTGGACTCATGAGAAGCTCGTTCCTCTTCCGGTTCGCTATTTTGAGTCGTTTCCAAGATTGCTGACTCTTCATCTGTTCTTACTATATTATCCGGTAAAGATGGATCATCAGCAGAACTGTTACTTTCCACACAATCAAAATATTGAGTAGCATCGCTCCTTGTGGTCTCATCATCTTCAAATAATAATATTGAGTCAGACTGTACCTCAAGATTATCCTGCAATTCCTTTAACGCAGCAAACCTATTCTCAAAAAAGGTTACGTCTCTAGACTTAGAACTCTTCGTGGATTCGAAGGATCCCGAAAAATATACGAGTTGGGATCTTCGGAATAACCAACGAAAATAGCTTCTTCGGCTTTTGAGTCTAATTTCTTTCTCTGACACGAAGGTACATGGACAAGCGCTCTACACCCAAATACTCTTAGATGAGCGAGGTCACTTCTACGACCACACCATCTATCGTAGGGTATTTGTCCACCTAAGGCTCGATGATGAGATCTATTCTTTAGGTAGACGGCTGTTTTGAACGCATCCTCCCAGTATGCTTTCGGTAGTGAGCTTTCAGCTAACAACGTCCTCGCCTTCTCTGTAATGGATCGGTGAGTCCGCTCAGCTACTCCCATCTGTTGTGGACTATACGGCGTCGTTGTTTGATGCAAGATTCCCTTTGAAGAAAGATAATCATCGAACTCTTCATTAACAAACTCTGTACCGCCATCTGTCCTAAGCGCTTTAATTTTCAAATTTAACTGGTTTTCAACTAAAGCTTGAAAAGAACAAAACTGTGTCTTCGACGAAACAAAATAAACAAATACTTTTCTCGTGTAATCATCAACCAAGGTTAACATATACCTATTCCCTTGAAAGGAGGTTGTAGAACACGGCCCCCATAAATCAGCGTGAATTAATTCCAATGAAGAATTTGCCCTATTAAAGGCTACCTTCTTAAACGGCTTTCGTGCTTGTTTACCTTCTACGCAAGCGATGCATTTATTTTTGTCTACTTTAGTGAACTCTACGCCTACCTCGTGATTCTTCAGTTGGTTCATGACATAAATGTCCTAATCTCTTATGCCAAAGTTGGTAGTTGTTCTGACAGCCAGAGTGCACATCTTGGGTTAAGTAATTAATATCCCCGTTATTTGACACATTTGTAGAACCATCAAGAACATACAATCCATTGCAGGGTGAGGCATGGAGAACAGAATCACCTGTAACACAAAAAGTATTATTTTTATAAAAATTACATCCACTTTTATCAAAGACACATATAAAACCCTTCTCAATAGCCTTCTGTACAGATAACAGATTAGCCTTTAAATCTGGTACAAGAGCAACATCTGTAATCTTATTCACTATATTTTGAGGTGTATTAATAGAAATATTTCCTATTCCACAACATTGAATGCGTTCTCCGTTTGCAACAGTAACGCTTCCTACTTTTGTTGGCGAAATGTCTAGAAACCAATCACTTCTACATGTCATGTGTTTAGTAGCGCCGGAGTCTACATACCAAAGGTCCTTATTAGATGTGCCAGAAGTATTCAATGCTGTAAAAGATGACACCTCTTCATTTACCGAATTGGCTGTCTCCTTCTTCCTATTTAATGGACAGTCTGGTCTTTTATGTCCAGCCACTTTGCAATCATAACATATAATTTCCTTTCTTCTAGAATTCAGTTTCGTTTTCGCCTTGAAAACCGAATCTGTTGGTGTGGTGTCACTCTTAGACATCACATTCATGAGTTTTGTCTTCACAAGATCGGTGGTCACATCAACATTACTATTTTCAAGTGCCATTATGAGAGGCTCATACTTCGAGGTGGGACCTAATAAAAGTATAGCTGCAAGAGACGCATCATCGATCTTCTTGTCGATATCCGCCAGGTCTTGAGCGGTTGACATCACAGCGTTTATGTACGACTCTATGTTGTCGAAGTCTGACAAACTTAAACGGTACAACTTACGCTCTAGTGCTAGTCTTCGTCCCATACCCTTATCTTCAAAAGCTTTCTGCAAAGATATCCACGCTTCCGATGCAGTTTTCGCACATCTAACATGGGTAATGGCTGTACCGTCCACTGTTAAGCAAATTTTTGCAAGCGCTTTACCATCATTCCTTGTTTTGACTGAGGCAGGAGTGGTATCATCTTCCGGATAACCAACTACTGTTTCCCACAAATCCTCGTGAAGGAGATAGTTTCTCATTTTAAACTTCCACGAGGGAACCCTCTTTATTTTTCAAGAATTTGACTTTGAAACATTACTAGAACCAACTTGATTTTCATGTGACACAACTTGATTTTCTTGTGACATTTTTTGCGACTAATTTTATTTTCACGGTCACAAAGATGAAATATTATTGCTCAAATAATATATCACAATTCACAACCAGAGCCTCGTGCTGATAACGTATTAGAAAAAGAGAGGTGTTGTCTACAATAATGTTTATTTGCAAGTGAGGAAGTATCAACACAGAAAGTCAAAATAAAAAGAATGTGTCAATACAAAATAAAAACTATTAAATCAAAAACTATAAAAGACAATTTCGATTGCTTAGTAGCCAGTACTACAACACTAATGCACATATCAGATTTGGTCGGCGCACCGACGATGTGATGAAGAGTGTAACATGCGGTGAAAAGTGTAACTTACAGTAATCTCAGTATTAGTGGCGCTTGGCGGTGAACCATTCTCTGTGAACTGCAGCCCGAAATAGTCCTTCTCAACAAGTTCCAGATGCTGAAACACTTGGTCAAGAAGCTGGCCGCCTTTGGCTTTTTTCTGGAAAAAAAGTAATCCCATTTATACCCTGGTCACAGTCAATATCTGTACTCTTGGCTATCTGCTTAGATGTGTGAAAAATAAAGCAAATTATCGAGATGCGTTAGTGAATGTGCAAACCATATCGATCTTCGGAGTGATCGCAACATGTTGAAGGGGAAACTGGGAGTATAGAGCATCACATTCCAGTGAGGTGCACAAATATTTTGACCATATTGTGCACTCTGGTTACCCCCAGGATGCCAATGAGGTTTTTTAAGACACATTTGCATTTGCATAGGGTAATAATAATAAAGCCTTTTTATTCCGAATTTGCTACAACTTTCAATTTAAAGGTAAATACATATTTCAAGCAATAATTATAGTATGTCTCGCAAATTGGCGTGCCTTCTGGCATTAAGGCCTGCTCCAGCACTCTCCACTGAGCTCTATGTCCACTGAGCAGTTACTCTGGTCCAGTATGGTCCCAAGGTTAGGTTAAGTTGTTTTCGGGATATCAACTATCCTATGTCTCAATTCAGATCTTTGTCTATCTGTATGCCAAGTTTCATGTAACTTCGTTCAGCCGATTGAGTAAGAAACATCCAAATATCTTCACAAACTTTCACATTGGTAATATTAAGGATATCAAATAATGGTCCATTTTGCCTATTTGTCAATCTAACACATTATAGATATAGGTGAAATATGTTAATAAGTCCACACCCAACAAATGAGTTGTGTTGCTGTTCAGTGATTTTATTATTTTTCATGAGACAAGGATAAAAATTATTTCAGAGATGTAAAAATCTAAATTTGAATAAGTTATCACCAGGAATTGGACCATGACATCATACACATGATTTATATTTAATTGACTATGCCTGACGGTGTAGGAAAACATTGTGAGTAAACTTGATGTTTTGAAGTTCCTTCCTGTAGTAACGACATAAAATAAAAACCGGCAAAGTGTGTGTGAGGCACGCAGTACAGGGTTTCCATGGAAATTGGGGATGCATAGTACAGGATACTTATGACGTCCTTCGTTTTTCAAGCCCTTATCATACTTTAAGGGCTGATGCATTTGATGAGATATATATTTCCCTGGGAACCTTGACAATGGACTAATCTCTTGATCGACTGGCCTCACTTCAGACAAACTAATAAAGTATACTACCTGCCACACATACCCCCGGTTTTTCGTTAAGGCTGTTAACAATAGATTAACAGACTGTTAGCGTTCGAGAAACCGGGGGATAGACACATACAGAAGCAGCAAATATCGGCCTCAGACTACAGACAAGGTTAGTAGGTTCTTACGTTGACAATAAAGGATGGTCAAGCTAAGACCTTTTAGAACCTACCTCAATCTGGAACGCCTGCTGTGTGTCGTCAAGGAACACCACGGTCACGTTCAGAATGTTTAGTTTGCTCTCGCGCGCGAGCTCGGATGCGCGAACGTTGTATGTACCACTCGAACCGCTGAATGCACGCCGCGAGACACTCTCGATCATCGCGATCACCGATTAGTCACCGAACAACCGGATCTTTATCAGCAAGTCAATGCCCAAGCGCTGAGGGCGTTCTTAGTCACCACGCATTTGCAATATTGACGACGCTCCAGTCCAGTCTAACAATTAACCTTACACCCTGAACCGTGAATCATGTCTTGGTCCTCTTTAGGCGAGCGTGACCGCGAGTGACGTAATTCATCACCCTGGACCGCTAGAACGTAAACATGTTGCTCGTTCGGGTTCTATTTATTGTTATCAGATGTTTTGGTGGGTCGCTAGCTTCGGTCTATTTTTATCACACAAAATTGCATAAGCCACTTCGTTTGGACAGATCAGTGTTAGTGTTGATGGGGCAGCGATGTTAGCTGATTATGTTGGCGGAGCATTTATTGATTTTAACGATGAAATTTGAGTTTATTTCCAATAAAACAAGCTCGATCAAGACAGCCTTCCAATAGAAATTGACATTGACACTTCACTTGACTAGTGTTGCCAGTGGCAGATATATAAATATAATACGAGGAAGATCAAAAAGTAACATTTTGACGAGAAAAGTAACATAATCCTTTTTTTATTGTAGAAACCGACACAATACTTTAATATGACATTAAAATAAGTTTCATGTCCCATTTGTTAAACTTCGAAAAAATGTTAATAATTTGTTAATCGAATAATCGACTGACGATGCTAAAAAACTTTGGATTATCGGAGGTCAATTAACAAAATCATATTCTAGAGCTACGCCACCAGCTGGTACTCAGCCCACTCACTCCTAGTTCCTTTTGGTTAAAAAAAAAGTTCCTTTAGACAAAACAAAAGTTTATGTAACATAACATTAAGTAAATTTTATAGCTAGAACTTCTTGAAGCTAATATGGAGTGAACGACACACTATACTTTGCTTATTTACTTGAACAGATGACCATACGGAATTTATTGAAATATAAATTCATAAAAATTACTGATTCACTAAATACCTACTCATATAGTAGATTAAAACGACAAGTACCGAGTGATCGATTCGCTGCTGGTCACCTCTCTCGACTCACTTGCTCGCACGCCTAAGTAACCGGGATGGAAGACTAGAAATACACGAGAGTGAGTGAATATGCGGTACGTACGACGCGACAAATTTTCGCTTCGCTCCGCTCTGACATCGTATCAGTCAGTCCACAAAATCAAATACGCCAACATGACGAACAAAAAAATTATCATTTTTGGATGCGTTTTGATTCACGGTATTTTTTTATTTATTTATTTTTTTAAAAGTAACACAAAAGTAACATATTGAGTCGTGTAACATGGAGGTAAAATAAGTAGGTCAAAAGTAACGTAAAATGTTACTTTTGTAACATTCTGGCAACGCTGCACTTGACAGATGCGCAGCTTAGGCCCAGTGTTGCCAGATAGCCCTTTGGATTTCCCAAATTCTCCCCAAAAATAGCTATTTAAAAAAAATACACATTTTTGTTTTTATTTCAAAGAATAAAAGTTGAAAATTACTTCTGTATGTAATCGTTTCATTTAAATAAAACAATAATTTTAATGGAGATAAAAAATATTTCAAGAGCTCTGTCTCTGCTCACCATGATTAAGCTTTGCGAATCAGAACGAAACATAGTCGGATTCTTGAGACATAATTCAAGGAAGTCTATCTGTAACACCATTGAATTATGATGTGTAGTGTAGTGCTTTTATGGCTGCTACACACTATGCCGGCGGCATGGCCGGCGGGTTTTGGCCGCGCGGGTATATGCCGTCGGGATTCAGCCCGCCGGCACGTGCCGCTGGCTGTCGCTGAGCATCATTGTTTCTGTGGCATCATTTTCAAGTTGACAGCCGGGTAGACCAGTAGTGTTGTATGGTTTGTGTTCCTAGTTCTTATCAATGGACAAGGAAGCTCTTGACATCACTATTGCAGCCACAATATTAATTTTAATTAGCAAAAGACTGAAAAGAAAAATGAGATTTTGGGCGGGACCCGCCGACAGCCGGGCGGCTCGGCTTGTGCGGCATTGCCGGCGGCCGTGCCGCCGTCATAGTGTGTAGCATAGCAGCCATAGAAAGTTTTCAAAAATTTCATCTTTTAGGTAGGTACCAAACATTTTTTCATAATAAAACCGTTGTAGCTCTACAACTACAAGTTGTAGCAAACAACAGAAACTAACGAAAGAATCATATTCAGAGTAGGTATACTACCATGTAACGAATGAAAGTAGATTGTTTCTATGAATGAATGCATCAATAGGTAGGTAATAGGCTGGCCATGAAAGTATGTACATCACTCGCTTGCTCAATCGTGCGATAACATTGTCACACATAGAATTTCACAATTCCCCTATTTTATTCCCTCCAAAATTCTTCGGCTTAGCGACAAATTAACCGGAAGGCTCTGCCATGCTATGTAACTCGAATTGTCATAATAATTTATAAATTGTAGGTACTTTTATGAAACTCTGCCCAGATGAATGGCTGAAAAGCTGCCTCTGTAGCCGAATGAAGCTGCATGAAACTAACGGATTCATTTATTTGCTTAGCTATTTGTATTAGTAATAGGGAGATATAGACATATACCCTATTACTAATGTAATACCTACTCCCTATCTGTGATAGCTAGACAGTTGAAATGTTCACAGATGATGTATTTCCGTAGCCGCTGTAATAAAAATACTAAAAACTAAATAAAATAAATGTCTAAGTGGTGCTCCTATACGACAAACTTTACTTGTTTGTCGTTTTTTGCTCGATATTAACAACGGCAACAAGTAAACGCTTGAAATATTAACAGAACATTAGTTGTATATTTACTTTAAAAATAAATCATTAAATTAAATTATAATATTTAAGGGGGGCTCCATACAACAATATAGTGTTTAGCCGTTTTTTCTCGTTATTAATAACATTAACAGATAGATGCTTGAAATATTTTAATGTTGTAGGTATAGATAATGGTACGGAACCCTTCCTGCAAACCCTTCCCTTTTACTACATACTTTGACAAATAAATATTGAATTGAATTGAATTGTTTTTGCCATGGCGGGATCATAACCTAGTATGTCACCAACTAACACTGTATAATATTCTTTGTCTGGTCGTGCAATAAAATTATTTCTACCCAATATGTATTACTGAGGCCTTAGTGCGAGTTTTTTCATTCACTTTCGATAGCGAGAGCGTTTGCAATTTGTATAGGAGTGATAAAGAGACAACTAGGTGGCGCGCTTTGTCACTCCTATAGAATATGAGTTTACGTTAACGCGATCGAGTAGTTAAAAAAACTCGCACTAAGCACTCGGGAGCACTGCAACACTATACTTGAATTCACAAATCCGGAGTATCGTTTGACAGTCACTATTGTCAAATTCTAGAATAATGTTGCCATACTTACTTCCCTAGTACTGACCAGAATGAGTTCATTCAAATTAATTCGATTAATTCGTTCAATGCAAGAGAAAAATCGGTTAATATACCAAAAATATTACAAAGAGAACAGAATACAACGACCTCTTTGGCGACCTCTGTGGTGCAGTGCATTTACATTAGCGATGGCAATAATCGAGCATATTTAATAATCGAGTACTCACCTCTCGAGTGGTTTCAATAATCGAGCGATTCTGGTGAGCGAATCGCTCGAGTGGTTGGATGAGAGCAAAATTATAAAAATAAAATTAAAGTGATTTCATTACTTCAGCATCGATATAATCACAAAAAAAAACTTAGAAAATTAAAACATATTGTTGTTTTACATGGCGTCGTAAGGTACGTAGTTAGGTAACCTAACTACATTGATGCTATGTCATGCCTTATTTATTTACCTACCGATTAAAATTTTACAACACTTTTATTAGTACAGTCGACAGCACGTCAATCTTCGCATTTTAGTTGCAAAGTCGCCCGTAATGCAACGGAGTAGAGTGCATGGGTGTATACCATGATGTGCTGTCGACTGTACCTATACACTCACACGCCTCAGTTCAAACTTGACTTCACAGTTTCAAACACACATTTTACTTTAATATAACTCAAACTCTCAAAGTTATGTGGTGCACGAGCGAACGCCTATGAAACGAACCAACTGTCAATTTCCAAAAAAATCAGTACTTACCTACAACAAAGCGAGTTGCTCGAGTAATCGTTGGACAGCGAGCGTTGAGTCGTGAGTACGTGAATGTGAGTGGGCGAACAAAAACCGCTCTGCTTCCTACTCGAGTAATCAACAACCGTAGCTCGAGTAGTCCGAGTTACGCAAATAATCGAGCAGCTCGAGTAGTTTCTCTCGATTATTGCCATCGCTAATTTACATGCCATGCTACATTTTTGAACTTGAACGGAAATCTCAAAACTATTTTATTTATTTATTTTTATTTTGAGACTTTTATTTCTTTCAGTACAATTTCTACTTATCAGATTTTTAATAAGTCTTATTTTTTTAAGATAAAGATCGACATTTAAATTACTTTTATATGACGTGAGCGAAGGCAGTAGGTATGAGTATTATTCCGTTGCCTTACTTACAAAAAAAATACCAAACCAAATTGAGAGACCCACATTTTTCGAGCGTCGCCATTGTGCCAGCGTCCGAATAGCGTCGACGCAACATCGACGCCGCGGCGACGCGACGCCGTCTGCCCGTCTACCGAACACGGGTTTACGCCACCAGCGTCGTAAACTTATCTTATGCGGTAACCTGCTTAGAGTCTCCCGTTTTGAAATCGTATGACTCGTATCGTGTTGTAAGATACCGGAAATACGTAGTGTTCTCAAGACGGAGTCGTAGTGCCCTCGCTAATTAATGAACGCATTTATTCTATAGCGCTGGGGGTTTTTAAATAAAAAAGTGGGCAAAAATAAGAAGCATGTCCAATGAAATAAGAAACTCAACAGCAACCACAGGAACAACTTAACAATAACAGAAAAGAACGTAACAAAACGATGTAAAGCAAGAAAATAAAAACTCAAAGAAAACTGCAACTTACTCGTATCTCTAATGAAAATATTCGTGCTGTGAGACCGGCAGGAAGACAAAAGAAGTGCCGAAACAACTACCCTCCTGTGTAAACAAGATGGTGTTGGACGGCGGACATACCTGTGTAGCGTCCTAATGACAACCTTTTGGGAGATTTTTGCTGCGCGTATTTAATTATGTATGATTATAAATTTAAATAATGAATCGCTCATAGCCCAGCTGCCTGAGTGATTAAATGATCACGTAGGTTAAGCAACATGGCGCGTTCAGTGCATGGATGGGTGACCGTTCTATGACCAACGCTAATTGCATTTTTTCGAGCGGTCTCGTCAGTCGGTCGGTCGTTAAGCGGCAGTCGTTAAGCCAAGTCAGAGGCCTTAGGGGGCGGCTTGAAAACTTCTGACAGTAAGACCAGCCACTAGTCTTACAAGCCTCCACCAATCCGGACTTGGCCCCCGTGGTAGAGTATGGCCTATACCTTACTCAGAAAAGAGACCCGTGGTGCCCCTCGGTGGGACATAATTGGTCAACCCATTATAAATGATAAATTTGAAATATCAGCGACTTTTATTAAAATCTTATTTATTGCCATTAAAATAACATAATATTTACTTACAGCCACATACATTACTTCTGGCCCCACCCTCCAAAATACCTTTAAAATCTTATTATGAATTTAAATATCGTACCAACAAGGCAATGTATTCGTTCACTAAGTGAATGAGCTAAATTACCAGCTTGGGTCATCACTATTTATTTTTCGCCGACATCTGGTATCACAGCAAACGTCAAACGATACTCCGGATTTGTGGATTCGAGTATAGATTCGAAGGAACCCATTACGTAGGTACGCTGCGTTTTGCTCAACATAAGTAAAGTTCTGCTCCTTAAAGTTTACTAATTCATTCCATTCAAACACAATTATAACTTTACCAAATTATAAATTTTTGCTTAAACTAGTCCCTTTTATCTCTAGAAAGTGTCAACAAAGACACAAGCGGACGATTAGCCACAAAAATTGACGACCAGTAATGGTTAAGTAGAGTAATAAAATATTTAAAGATGGATTTAAAATATTATTGAATCCTGATTAGGAAACGCTTAGAAAACGTTTAAGTTGAGTTGAATCCATTGACTACTAGAAAGCTACACTTCTCCTTGAATTTTAGATGACGATAGGGGTAGAATCTCGATAGGAATGATATTCCTATTTTAATGGCTACTTTAAATGACTGCGTCATGATTAGTTTCGTAGGTACTCAAAGCAAGGCTAGCGAATTGAGGAATGGAATACGTGTATACCTATATTGAGCGTTTTTCCTTTCTTTTTTTTTCTTAGTTCCTTGAGATAATCTAGATGGCGTTATTCGTTTCTACGTACAAAATTGTGATTCGTAGCAATCAATGTCAAAGTTAGTCCACAGATTACTAAACAAGATAAAGAACCAGGGTTGCTATTCGGACGAGGTTTCTCGTAATAAAAATAAAAATTCAAACCCACAATCCACAGCAAAGACTCCAAAATATCCAAAATCGCACTTATCACCAAACGACAACAGCATTTTTGTTTTTCCGTAATCAACCATCACAAATTCCACAGAACCATAGTATTCTTTTTGCTTTGACGTTTATTATTACGGTACGGCAGCGCCACCTAGGGATTCTTTTAGAACTAAATTTGACATAAGGAAAAACGCTCATTAAAATGTAAGGAAGGTAGGTTTAGTGGTGACGTCTTTGTTTATTTTAATTATCGATAAAATTCGCTATCAGGTAATCTCAGCAATAATTTTACCAAGCAGTTGGGGCTTATCTTTGTGGATTTTATTATGAAAATAAGTAATAAAGTTGACAGCTCATTAAATGAATAAAACGACTCGTTTCAAACAGTTATCTGCCTTTATTCTGCTTTTCTTCATAATCCTGCAGCCATAGTCATTGTCCAGTACAATCAATAGGAAGAAAAATTAAAGTACTATTACATATTGTTACAGTTTGGTTTGAATACGTGTTACAGATGAAGTTATGTTATGTGTTAAATGTTATTGTTACTATTATACTGTTTACAGAATACTTATGAAAACCTGGGTGCGGTGCGATTTTGTGTATTAAAATAAAATTATCATCTATATTTATTTCGTAACGGGACTAGCTGCTTAGTGGTTTAAATAATATACTTTGTACATAGCGTTATGCTTATCTCTATTATTCTATTGGTATTTGTATGAAGGATTCAACTTTAACGTAGCTACCTTAGTAGAATAGTATTAGTTTAGTGATAATTATTAAAATTTCGATTTTGGTTTTTTTAAATTAATTTATTTTAAAACGGCGAGAGTATCGTAATTTGTTACGATTTTTCGCAAGTACGTGAAATAAGTTTAAATATTTGAGTATTTGTGTAGGTACAGGAAAGCTGAATCCATTGTATTTAAAAATGTCTTTATGCAACATCGCACCGCACAATTTTATAGACTGTTTACCATACTGCTTATTGCGGGTTTGGTGGTGTGTGTAAGTCGATAAAAATGCTTCCATGACTTGTGAAAATTTTGTTTCTTTTTAGAAAATGGCCAAACTTTCCCTTTTAATATCTTTTTTGCTCTTGTAATAATTTTTGAAAATATAAATTTTGATAATATTTTTCCTTTTTTACCTAAATATTAATCCAAATAGTTTTTTATTATTCTTAATATGTATTTACAATTTTTCAACAGCCGAAAAATATGTTCAATTTTATAATTTTTTAACGACTCTTGTTTAAGTAGTAGGTAACAGTACAAATATTAATGATCACAAGTTGGTTTTCATTGGTCATTAAAATACGTTAAATTACAGCCTTACACTAACAATAGGTCTTAAATCGAACTATATACACAAGTCATACTACGAAATACAATTCATTAGAGTTTATATTGAGATTTTATGTATGAGGTTCGTGTGAGATTTAAGTTTAGCTTCAATATGATATTTACCCATTTTTAAATGTTTGAACCTTAGCCAATGAATGTACGATGTGATCCAAATTAAATAATGTCTACTTATTTGTTAAAAAATTGCAAACTTATTTTGTGCATATGTTTTGATCGTTTATAAATATGGCTTAAAATTACATGAAAAATTTAATTTAATTTGTCTTTGAATACACTTATTTTTTTCAAAATCTAAATTCCGAAATGCGAGGCAATTTATTAGTTTTCTTTTAATATTATTGAACAAAATATATGCACAAAATCTATTAAATCAGAGCCCATAGTGAAAATACAATTAAGAGCGTGGACAAAAAATATACTAGGTATATACTGAGTGGGAGAAAAAATATCGAAATTTAATTATTTAACACAAATATAAAACTAACTAAAAATTAAAATTAAATAAGTAGTTTGAACGTAAATCTTAGTAATTCGTTCAAAAAAACTCTGTGCAAATCTTATGGAAAAGATAGTCGCAAAACAATATTTACACACTTATGACGATGTAATTTTATACATATTGTTCCATACCTATCTATTAACAAAATCCTACAAAATCTCGTAACTTCGTAGTTCTTACAATGACAGACATACATCGCAACTACATTTTCATTATATCGGTAATTATTATTATCTATATTCTAAGATTGACTTTCAACATAGTATCCATAAGTTTTTCAAACTCTGTATAAGACAGCTTTTAACATCGTAGAGTTGCCAAAATGATGTTAGCATTTTTATATTGGTGATTATAAAAAACTTGACTGATATTTTGTTGAGAGACAACCGATTTCTAAAAAGTGCAACATTTACTATGTAAAACGAAACAACTGAAGAGTATCTTGAATAAATTAATGTACCTATTTCGCAAGGATATCGTATCATTAGGAATTACAATAAATTGTACTTATTTACAAAAAATGCAAACACTGTCTCACACCAAATCACTAAATTTATGACGTTATTATTTTGCTTATCTACTTATTCATACATACATTCACAATGCCTTTGTCTTTTTACTACTGTATTTAATGAGAAAAGGTTGGAAATCGATTGATTGATTGATTATTTGAAAGTAATCATTATATTTTCTTACATTCAGGGCTATAATTGTTGTAAAAAAAACACGTAAAAAGGAAATTCTAATCATGCAACGGTGATATTTTAAATATTTTGTAAATTAATTTTGTACTAATTTAAGAATGTACCTAAGTGATGCTAAAACATCTCACTCACACCATAAATCTAATACGAAAAACGTATCAGTCAAAGTTTGTTTATTAATTAAGCCCTCGTTAGAAGTACACTATAGGTAATTTAAGCTTGGCTTTTCTACATGAATTAATTTAATTTAAAATTTAAATCTTGTTCACTTTGAACATAAAAAGATTTGGTAGGCAATCAATCATAAAAGTATCGGCGTGATAGTAGGAACAAAATTAAATGATTTAATTTTATCGATATCGATAAACTAATTGAAATGCACATCTCTATTTCCCATAAGTGTTTTCGTATCGGGGTGGGCAAGGATTGCGGTTTTAGGTTTCTAGACCATGCCTTTAGACATCATTCTAACGGTGTTCTTGAGTGCTTGTCGCTTGTTGCAGAACCATATCCGGATGACCTCACGTTCGTAGCCCAGCTGATGTGCCAGACCTGTTATTTCAGTGCCTGAAAAAGAAACAACACGTTATTAATCAGATAATAAATATTAGTTGCAGTAAAATATTTTGAAAAAAAAGACCGTCAATGAGGCGAAAGTGATTTGTCAGGAATTTGGCAGGTGGCAGTCCTTCGTCTCTGCCTACCCCTGGATGAGCTTATGTTGTATCTATGTAAATTATTTTGGTGGGATTTAATTTTAGTGCTAGTTAATACCCGGGTAGCCCTTTACGACTTGTTTAGTCTAAGTAGTCATCGTCTGAGTAGAGCCTGTACTTATCCACATCAGTATCACTAATCCGAGCGTGTCAGTTCTAGTGTGCGGCAACGTAAGACCTCCACTGTATGGAGTTGTCTGTTGTCTGGTCAAAAAAGTGGCTCCCTCGTCTCAGTCGCGTTTTATACTTAGTACAGGGGTGTCTTAGCCCCTTTGTTCCCTGTATGTCACACCACACCACCTTAAGTTGTTACACTGTTACATTCTGGGACTTTTTTCCTAGTAGGTATGCCATACTCCTACTCCGAACTGTCATATACATATTTTGAGTCTTTCGAGTTGTCTAAATGATTAACCCGATAGAGTGGAATGTTACGTAATGTAAGGGCAGAAGACGGGGTGCCCTAGCCCCGAGAACACAGGAGACTGTGGCTTCGTTTCGTCGCCTTGAGTAAATGTAGGCAATTTCGAATGAAAGTGAAATTTTCAGTACCTAAGTACAAAAGAGAGCCGAATCAACGACATCGTCCGATAATCGGGCCGCAGGTCTGCCCACTGACCGTCGTCCTGTTCTCGGCCACCACTCTGTGATTGCCTTGGTCCACCTGCCGTCTTCCCGCCTTGCCAGGTGTCCTGGCCATTTCCACTTCAGTCTTGAGACTCTTTCGCCAATGTCATCTACCCTTGTCCGGCGACAGATGATGACATTGGGTACTCGATCTACGAGTCTAAGACCTGGCATGGCTCGCTCCATTGCTCCATTGAAGGTCCGTGGATGCGAATGGCGAGAGACTGTGTGAAATGGCATTTGGGGGAAAAGGCCTATACCAAGCAGTGGGCAGAGGTGGACTGATGATGCCAAAAGAGAGCATGAGCAAAGCATCTGCTTTATCTAAATACCAACCGGAAGGGTGCGTGTTGCGCTCAAAGTGGGCATTCAACAGTTCCAGGGCCTGTGGAGTGAAGGAGGTCCGCCGTTTGCGTTTCTTGCTCGGCTCCATGCCGATGAAGTCTGTGAGATGGTTCTGTCCAGACGCGTACCTGGAAGAGGGAGTTTGGTCTTTAGCTCGGGCGTCAGAGGAGCCGGTTTTGTGTGTGCGGTTAAGCGTTTAGTTAGTTCCGGGGCCCTGTTTTTACAAAGTGCTTCAGAAAGGTCCTGTAGAACCAAAGGGGGTTCCAGACATCAATACAAATAAATTTCGTTAGAGAACCAACGAGAAATGTCAGCAGCAGCAAGTTTATCATGATCATTGACCCGTTGACTTATTGTTGGGTATACGCATCTTCAAAATTTTCACGCCGGCCGGATCAATATTGAAAGTTATAATTATTATATTGATGAGTAGATCAACCCAGAAAGTTTCTGAAGCGCTTTGTACCAACTCGTTTTTGTGTGTTGAAGTTCAATAGCTATGTTAAAGTGTCTTGAAGATTTTTTCCTAGGGTAATGAATTAACCGATTGATTTGAACGTTTGGGCCAGTTCAAACTATAGAGGGTGATGATGTGTTGGCAAAAGGAGTATGTGCGGGCGCCGTCATAGCCCGTACAGTCTGTTAGCTTTTAGAATATACCTGGCTAATATCAGATAGAATCGATTATATTGCAATAAGGTAAGGTTTATTTTGTATTGTTATTCATAACTTTACATAACTTTTCGAAATAGTAAAGAAAAGTTTTATACAGAGCAGGAGGTAGTATTAGACTCGTGTGCTTTCGGCGAAAACCGAAGCCTGCTCTAGAGCCCGAGGTATATTCTAAAAGCTAACAGACTGTGTGTAGGTACCTAGTTGTGATGAGCATCGAGAAACTTTATGTATTCAACGCTTACAAAGTAAGTTCTGCATTGTATGGAGTGGTCCGAATTATTCTACTTCAAACGGTCGAATCTTGCAAAAACTTGACATTTTGCAGTTGTCTAAATGGTTAACCCGATAGAGTGGACAGTGACTTGATAGAGGGGCTGAACAGGCTTTTAGAATTTGTAAATTAGTAAGGTACAGATACGGACCAGCCTTTATATCAAGTAACCTTCCACTCTATCGGGTTAACCATTTAGACAACTCCAAAATGTTAAAATATGTAGGTATGTATTTGTCAGTTCAGAGCAAGGAGAATCCTTGGTTAAGAGTATGCTAAATAAGACAAGAAAGTAATGGTATCCACGTTTGTGTAAACGGCGGTCGGTAAAGTATTTAAATCCAACTGCCAGCTTTATGCGTCTCACAAGGTACAGTTTTCTGAGAATTTAGGACCGTTATTACCTATAGCATGCAATTGGGTTTAAAATTGGACAGTAGATTTTGGAAACGTTATTAACGTCTAGGTAGGTACTGTAAGATGGCTGTACAATTTAAGCTTTCCATTAGATCCTATAGATTGCTTATCTGTTTGGAGAGTGGTGTGAGCAGTAAGATCTAGGAATCTCGATTTTTTATTATTATTTTTTTATTTTTTATTTATTTATTTCAATTTCTTACAACTATCTTTACAGGACAGGCCTAATACGACAGATGCGCAATTTAGATTGTAATCTTAAGTCTATTCAGATCTACTTTAATACATACTAATATCTATTTACTTAAACTAGAACCCAAAACGCATATCGAGGCTTTTGTGAACTCGTCCAGAGTGCATACAAATAAGTCCGTATGATCAGCAACCGCGTTAAGCGTGTGCAAGGCACGCGTGAGCGGCGCGTCACGGAGCAGGTTAGTACGCGCGCGCGGCACCACCAGCAGCCGCGGCCGCCGCCGCCGGCCGCAGTACTCGTCCGGCACGGACAGTTGAATCCATTGGAGGACAGCCGGGTTGTGCAGCTCACCACGTAATACTCTAAGTAAATACGTGGCGAGCGACACCTCCCTCCTCACCTCCAGTTGATTGTACCCAACCATACCGAGTAAAAACAGAGTAGGATATAGAAGCGGATATCCCGGATATACACCATACATCTTAAGGTAAAGGAACCTTATAAATTTATTTTGTATTTTTTCCATCATAGCTTTGTATTTAGCCTCCCTTGGAGACCAAATAGCCGCGTTACATTCAAAATGGCTTCTTACCAGTGCTTCAAACAAGACACGTAAGGCGCCAATGTTCGTGAACGCATTTGCCTGACGCATTAGGAACCCTAGATTACGGTACGCTTTTTTACATACATCAGTGACGTGCTGCTTGAAGTTCAAATCCGGGGTAAAGAGGACGCCTAAATCTTTTACTTGTGCGACGCGCTGCAGAAGCATCCCGTCTATCTGATAAGGATAGTGATGTGGGGCTCGTGCACGGCTGAATGTCATTACTGAGCACTTCGCTAAATTGAAATAGAGCTTATTCTCCTGGCTCCATTGGACAACCCTATGTATATCCTGCTGCAGTTTATCGTGATCTGCTATATCTTTTATCTCAAATATTAGTTTCACGTCGTCAGCAAATAAGAGACAGGTTGAATTTAAAACTACATCTGGTAAATCATTGATCATTAAGACAAATTGCAGCGGTCCCAAATTACTACCTTGACTCACGCCTGATCTAGTATAGTAGGGCTTTGATTGGCATCCGCCACAGTCGACAAACTGGCGTCGATCTTTCAAATAACTAGCAAAGAAAGATAGGGTATGTGATGAGCATCCCGCGTCGGCTAACTTTATAAGAAGCACATCGTTATCGACTGTGTCGAATGCCTTTTTAAAGTCTAAATAGACGACATCAACTTGGACCCCGGTATCCACTGCTGGCAATAGGCGTGTCATTAAATGAAGAAGATTCCCTGCTGTCCCACGCGCAGGGCGAAAGCCGTGCTGCGCATCAGACAGCTGCGCACCTACTTGCGTGTACAAACACTGGTGTACAGCCGATTCGAAGACCTTCGCAGGAGTACATAAGACCGCCACAGGCCTATAGTCACTGGGTTCCGGACCACCGCGACCCTTCGGCACTGGCACGACTCTTGTAAGCTTCCAAATCTCTGGGAACTTGGCGGCCGCTAAGCAGACGTTAAAAATGTGCAGCAAGGGCTCTTCCAATACTCTGCGGCAGTCTTTGAACAGGAAGGGTGGTATACCGTCCGGTCCAACAGAACGCTTTGCGGGCAGACGAGCGAGCGCACGCCGCACGTCCTGCAGCTCCAGCGCCGCGACGTGCGCCCGCGTGCCACGAGATTGTACTCAATATAAGACATCAACCCCGATAACGTGATATAGGTACCTTCCTAAGTTCTTGTCGCTGTGTTTCAGGACATCAATCCTAACCATAAGATAAGAAATAAGCTCTATGCCTTTGTGATTAGGATGTCCTATACATTACATCACAACAATATTTACATACTCTAATACATACTGAACTCTAATCAGCTATGTTATTGACTACTTTGCAACAAAAATGTCGATTCTGCGTGGTACTGTGTCGCCTGTACTGAGTACTACATGGCGTTACTAGGATAGCTGCTCTGTGCAGTATGTCTGTATGAGCTCTTTAAGTCTATAATATAAAGTCTGCATCTAACTCTTTACATTCATCAATAGTACCTACGACCTCATACTTTGTGTTTCTTTACTCTAATACGTTACGAGCGACTGTGGACTGTTGATTGTAGTTACTATTTTTATATGATTAGAACTAAGGACAAGGAACTAGTTTATAGTTAGTTATTTAAGCAGGTGAGTGCTGAAAAATAGCGCTGTCGAAAAACATAATTGTGATGTCTCTGGCAGCACCATGTTGAGAACACACCTTTTGTTGCCAACTGTAATTAATTTGGTAATTTAATAATGTTTTTGTCAAATCTTTTTGTATTTATTGGTAGCATCAAACGCATTTTTACTTTACTTTTACTTTATCTCTGTAAATAACTGCTATATTTTTTCTACGTTTAAGTTTAATTTAAAGGTTAGCAGGAAAATGTCTTATTCAAACATAATATTAAAAAAAAAGTTTCAATATGACATTTTCCTGCTAATCTAGTTATAAAAAGGTAATAATCGTTGATAATAATCTTAGATAAAAATCGTAGATAATAATCGTACCTAACGAAACTTTTATATTTACATGTTCCATAGTCATAGTACAAAACATTTCTATTCACAAGTCGATCCCATAGTGGCTTTCATCAAAGAATGTTTTACCATGAAAATTAAATAGTTGTAAGTTGACCACGACACAGGCGTAGCGTAGTGTGGGGACACCATAATGCTAATACTATACTTCTTGCTTATACAATAATGCCTACTACTTTATTTGCGAATTTGTGATTTTTGGTTTTATTGATTTTGCAATAAATAAATTATCTGTCTATCTAACGCATGATAAATATCTGTGTAGATATTAAAATCATGGTCAAATAGGCTAAAATGTAAGCCATATTCCAGCCAGTATCAAAAATGGTGACTATTATAAATAATCACACTGAAACTCCCTGAAGTTGCGAAACTGGTGGAGAACATGGACCAGTCGGTAATAAGCGTTTTAGCTTAAACAAAAGCAGTACGATATCGAAGCCTTCAGTCTCCCCCAGATTAATTCAAGACCTCGTTATATCGCAGTCCTGCTTGTTAAAATTACTACTAAGGTTCACTACACGCGGGGAATTTTTGCGTCGCAACGTTTTCTAGTGAAATACAAATGTGGAGTCCTTTATTATGCGCGTGAAAGATTATCTAATGATTGGTTTTAGTATTTTTCGCTTACACCAATGAGAAGGACGTTGTATAGGAAAACTTTGAAAAGAGTAGTTTTTTGAAGTTTGTTAAAAAGTGCAGAATGTAAAAATTAATCAAATATAAGATGTAAAGAAGGGCGGCTGTATCAATCCACTCAGCATTAGTCGATCTTTATTCTCGATCTAAAACTATTTTAAGCTCTACACAATAAAGAATATTCTATCTATCATCTATCTAGATAGATCATCTATCTAGTGTAGATACACATAGACTTCGCGAGCTCAGTCTCTACTCACCGTGATTAACAGCGAAATCTGGCTGGGAGTCTTGAAATAAATGAATCTTGAATTATACTAATTATCTTTATATTTTGTGCTCTAGGCCTGGTTTACATTTGCTTTATTTTCATGCTTTTTAGCATGAAAATTGTTCTTTCATCATTTCCATAGAGCTAGAAGAGAGTAGAGACGCCAATCCCTTTTACAAATACATACGCAAATAATAATCAGTAATGGTTGGTTGTATACTATATATTAGTAGGATTTTTGAAGTACTTTTATAATATATAGTGTGTGATAAAAGTTATGAATTGGCATAATATAACGTTTTCGCCGTGTCTATTTTTTCAACATGTATGGAAAGCATGCTAAAAAGCATGAAAATAAAGCAAATGTAAACCAGGCCTCAGGCTTAGCACAAAAATATGCAGTAGATTTCAGCTTATTAATGCAAGGTTCGATATGTTGTCGCCACTCTTATCGCGCGACAGTATCGTGGAAAAGTTTGCCCGTGCGTAGGAACCCTAAAGACCGTCGTCTGCCAATGCATCGAGATTTGCAATGTTAAACCCGGGACGTCTCGATAATGCATTTTAATGATTGGAAATGCAAAACCCATCTCCTTGGAGCGTCATTATTGGAATAATACTTGGATTGCGAGAATTGTACGTAAAGTTGCTTACATATAAACGTAGAATAGGTCTTTGCATTCTTTACGAATATTTATGTGGGTAACATTTACCGATTAAACTTTTCATACGAGTTTTAGACTAACTACTGACTGTTAGCCATATGCTTATATTAAAAAATGAGATTCCTTAAAATACTACTGAGAGGTTTGTTTAATCGCCCAGTTTATTTAATCATCGGTTACATATTTTTATTTTATTTGGCATCCTCAGAATGGTTTAATATTATTAATACGTTATCGCGCCTACGTAAGATACATTGACAATGCGGCGGACTTAATGCTATAAGCATTAGTCAACCGCAGGACGTGGATAGGACTGGTAGGCATAAAGAAGTGTGAAAAAGCTTAGTTACATTATGAAATAAAACAACAGTAAGTAGCAGACGTAATAATTATTTTATACATTACACAAATATGATACATAAAACTACTTCACTAGTTTTATGTACCATGTTTTGTATACAATGTGTAATTATTATGTTTTATACCTACTGTTGTTTTATTTCATAATTTAAATTAGTTTTTTTTATAATGGGGAATAAATAAATAAACATATTTATATAATAGGTATATAAAAATAGTGAGAGATGTGTAGTGTGGTAACACCACAGCCCTTTTTATTAAAAAAACACACGTACACGTACACAGCTGAGAAGGAGGAGGAGGACCCCCGAACACCCTTGACCCCTCACGAGGAGGACCTCGTGGGGTGTCAGGGGTACCGGGGTAATACTGATCTAGAAAGTGTTTACGGACGAGGCCGTTGAAAGGAATCGTCTTTTTAAAAATAAGGTTTATTTTGCTTTTTGTACTGCCATTCGTACCAACCTAAGCCAGCGACAGTTTGAGCCTGGTCCACTAGCCACTGTCTACTTAAAATCACTCATTTGCGTATAAAAATGAGGACCACTGAACCATCAACGGCACAGCAAACTTCATGATTGTACTCTAATCAGTTGCGTTACGAGCGCAATGTAACAAAAACGTAAAGCCCGATCAGATATCGATGGTGCAATGTCCGGTGACGCCAAAGTCTAAATTATTTCCCAATTAATAAATTGGAGAGCACATTGCCATTAATTTTCTCTAAACATTCACTATCTACTGATAATTACATCCAACAAATGTTAATAACATGCAAAAAATACAGAGCGACATTGTAGGATAAAATGTACAAAGATATTCGACAGAGTGTGGTACTAATAATTTTCCAGCATAATTAGTACGATGATGCGAGTCACACGTTTCGTGGCGCTAAAATGTCAAAATTTGACAGTTAATGTACTGGAAAGTCGCGACATTTGACGTTATGGCGCGCGACTCGCGTCGTCGTACTACCTAGGCTGGCATATTGATAGCTCTGTCAAAAATGTTCCTGAATGGGAAATTTCGCTAACTAAATACATATATTACTGTCAGTTTTACGTCTCCTCTAAGAGATCTGAAGAGAAATAATTTAGTGAAAATCTCTATTCAGAAACTGGCGTTATGTAGGTACGATTCATCGAATTAAAAGCGTAACAAATACATGCAAAATGTTCAGTGTACCTACGAGTATCTTCATTGGATGGACAAAGCTTGTTTGTGAGACTTTGTATAAAGGTTGGCAGCACTGTAATTTCAGATTAGATATGCGTGATTTATGCGTGAAAATTAAACTAGAAAGCTCTATTGCTAAGTCTGTTAATCTATTGATGACAGATAAAGTTTTTTTTTGTGCACTTTGGTCAACTGGCAGTTGTTTACAATAGATTAACTGACGGTGTACGAGAGCCTGGGATAAGCCTCACTGTATACCTACAGTAGAGTCGCCAAACAAACGTTGGTACGGGCCTTACCAACGGTTTTTAAAAATTGTGAATTTTACTATTTACCGATCTTAATACTTAAGTATACCTACAGGTTTTTTTAAAATATTTATTAAGTGAAGTTATTTCTTTACACAAAAAGAAGTGGTATTTGTTCAAGAACGTCAATGTTATTAGTTTCACAATTAATAGATTATATTTATAGAGAGAAGAAACTAACAGTTCAGCATCCAGTGAATATCACATTGTAACATTCCCAATACGATAACGTGACAATATTGGTAAATATATACTTTAAAAGCAAGAAAGTGGTTTTTGCTACATTCTTTACCATATTAATCATGTATGCTTTTAAAACGCCTATACAAGGAAACAATCTTACAAAATTCTAAAATCGCAAAAATTCGCCGTCATGAAGATTACTAGTGCGAATAAAATTCAGACGTGAAATCTTCTTCTATAAGTAGGTAGTTGTTTTTGCAAAACGTGAACGTCAAAAATTTAATAATGGTGATAGCTATTTTATAATCTACAAACATTCTGTTCAAGATTCTAATCTCGGTTTATAGTATTTGGGCTAAAAATCGGTTGGTTGTTGGTTGCATACTACGCATTTAGGATTTTCTGAAAGTATTTTTATAATATATGGCACGAAATAAAAGCTATGAATCGGCATACGTTTTTGGCGTCTCTATTTTATTCAATCTCTATGGAAAGGATGCTAAAAAGCATGAAAATAAAGCAAATGTAAACTAGGGCGTAGGCTAGAATTCTATCAGTGCTGAGGAATTCTAGCTGAGGAATTAAAATCTAATATGGATCGGCTTTTTTCAGTGTTACAGGGTTAGTTTCATAGCAAAAGTTGTTTTTGTTGTTGAATGATGAATATAAGGTTGGTGTGCTTGGCCAGCGAGCAGGTGGTGTAATATCAAATCACCATCGATCAATCTGCGGTGGGCACGCGTGCTAATTAACCCCATATTCTCTGGGGCTGTTAGGCCCAGAAGACCTGTTAACTACAATGAGACGTGAATAAGCTGGATTACTATCGTTCAGCGAAACAACCGGATACCAATTCTCGTAAGTTAAAAGTGTTCCGAGCCAGTGGAATAACAACAGGCTTTGACAGATATTTTATTATACAGCGTTACCTCTAAAATGATTAATACCTGAAATACGTTAATAAGTATACCTTATGAGTTAGTTACATAAATCTTTGACCTTTGAGTTTTCGATTGATTTATTTTTGAGATATTGATACGAGTATTAGTCTTCTAATGTTGCAGCGTCAGGTAAGTCATTGGCTTACATTTTTGTGTAAAATAATAATCTATCGGATTAACGTTTGTTTTACTTAAAAATATATGGTTTTAACCCTTTGGCTCGGTGGCTACCAATTTGGTAGCGGGTACTCGGAAGCGAAATTAAACCTTATATTCATTAACCGTCGTTCTGAAGTCTCTTGTGTCAAGGCAACTTATCATTTGGAGAGTTGAGCCAACGGGTTAAATATTAATTTTATCTATGACACAGTGCCACTACAAAACAAAAAAAAAGTGTTAAGCTACAGAAAAACTAAATTTGAAAACATGCAAGTTTAGTAATAAAATAAAATGAAAGCCATAGAACAAAAGTTACGGTAAATGACAAACACTTGTTTTTAGAAATGCACATTTTAGAGGTAACCTTGTATTGGTGCCTAAAAGTTTTAATATGCTTGAATTGTGCATGTAGCACTGTAATAAATAACTGTCAAAGCCTGGTTTGACATTGGTATTTCGGCGTTTTTAGATTAGCAGAATCTGGCGCTTGAAAAGTACCGAACCACTCCTAAAGGTGTGAAAGCCGAAGCAACGAAAAAGAGCGCACCGCATATACATAGATAATCCTTACAAAAAGCGGCAGTAAGTCCAGATTTGAGAAATATCTTCTTTCACATCGCTAAAAAGCGTTAAGGCCAAATGTGTGTTAATCAAAAGATAAATCGTACAATAAAATGTGACTGTATGTACACATCACAACACTCCAGCACTCGTGATAGTTACCTCTCCTCGGCTTCCTTCATCCACCGTTCAAGCACCGGTTTGATTTTCTGCGCACTTTTTGGTGTTATATCCAATTTCTCAAATCTGTATCGAACACAAACGTAAAACTTGTTAGAGACCATATTCAGCAATTTTACGCGGGAGGTTGAACGGGGACGGCGCCGCACCCCACTCCGGGAAGGAACGAATAACTTTACATACACAGAGGCATTTACGTACGAACACAGGACATTGACATCGCGCTAGCGATCACAGAGTATGCGAGTGAACAAAAAAAAAAAACAATAGGCAATTTAGTGTACCGCAGGTAATCAGTTTGATTAATACCGAACACGGTAATAACAATAAAATAACGAATTCAATTAGTAACGAAAGGTAACGTATGCCAATGCCCTGGCTTTGTTGTATAGCACAAAAATGAATATTAATAACTTCTGAATAATAAAACTAAAGTATACCAAGAAGAGTAATGAAATAATACATCATGCAACATTAGATGGAAAGTTAGAAATTACTCAAGATGGTGACGGCAACGATATAAAAAGAACGTGTTAAAATTCTCACAACAATTACAATATTCGATGTAGAGCAGACATGGCTTATTGTGGTCGTCATTAAAGCATTTGTCTTAACATCAAAATGTTATAGTCGGCCGTACATTTGATGCATGGTGGCTTCTTACTGTAATTACCTATATGCAAATACACACGTGTGAAACGGGAAAAGAAAAAAAGACGCCCGAAAGCACCGCATGGTAATTAGACGTAATTTACATGCGTAAAACATTCATTCTATGCGCGGATCGTTGATGAAGATAAGATTATAGTAAATAGCGTTGAAACATTTTGATTTTAAGACAATCTTTGTGGAGACTTAGTGTTGAGAGTCGAAGCGTGTGCTTGATTCATGTCGAGATTAGTATCGGCCAATTTATCAACCGAATGTTTTTTGGCAAGAACAGAAACAATTATCACCCATTCGTTGAAGACAACTGTAAACGTCATGGTGATTTCGTTTTACTGTGTTATTATGCTCATTCGAAGTTATCAGCACTTAAGAAATTTAATTTAAACATCTGAGTAACTAGCCAAATAAACTTTTTTGTAGAGCCATTAAAAGTTTTCCCAATTTTTTTCATTCTTTTCAGGCATATAGTACAATGTAGGTCGATACTTTGGGGGTAAATTATAACATTCGATAGATATATTGGCCCATACGAGATGTGTAGGGAATAGAAACAAAACACATACATGTTTTGTTGTTGTGAAGACAGCTGAGCAGCTAGCATCTGCGAAGCCAGGGCACTGGGGACGGTAACAGATTATATTGTTAGATAAATCAGCATCGCTATTGCATTACATCTTTTGGTTTCTTATTGGAATACATGTAAAGATCAATGCGAGATGAAGTTGCACGCTTTTGCTTAATTTTTACCAATTTCTGAGAGCTTTTCTCGGAAAATATAGATTACTTAATAAGCTCCAAGAAGAGACCTTTTAAATAAAATCAGAAAATAGAAATAATCTTAACGTTGAGACTGTAAAAAGTCTACCTGTAATACAAAAGACAAAATCAGAATTCATATTTATACACATTACACATACTACCCTTGAATTTGAGAAGGAAGGCCAATTCCTTTATTCCTGCCTGCCGTTCTGACGCATTCACCGCTCATGAGCAATTCTAATGATATGTAAGTTGGTCTTCAACATGCGTAATTCATTGTTTATCATCATAATCCCAACGGCAATGACCATGAGCGCAAAGAAAGCTTGAATTTTCTTTTTACATATTGTGTTCTAAAAATACATGACAATTTTAAAAATTGTACCAAAATTTTTTTATAGAAGTTATCGGTATCACAAGAAGGCTTGAAAATTTGCAATTACGCCAAAAAAGCATTTACAATAGGTCCAATTAATTCCGTTCCGTTGATACAATTTTGACTAATTTACCATTGAACAAAAGCCTAACTCGAATTCCGCCGAAACAGGGGCGCGAGCGTTTCGTTAATTCTTTTCTCAAATAATTTGTTTCAATTAAAATGCAAATTAATTAAGTCCAGCATAATCAAAGGGGTAACTACAACGTACCGTTGGCGTCACGTCAAATTGTAGGGACGACGAAAGGCGAAAAATTAATGGAAAATGAAATCGCGCCGAGACAAAGACAGGGGGGCATTCGACTCTTTTAATTACACGAAAAAAGTAATTACGGGCAAGATAATTAATTAACTGGAACAGAAGTAACGATTAATGATTTTATTATACGAGGAGGCCGTTTGGCGGGCGAGGCCCAATTGAAATTTCCTGTCGAGAAAACTCTAGGTCCCGCTTTACATCGCAATTTGATTTAGAAAACGCGCAATTCGATTTGATTTCTAAACGCATTTAGCTAAAGGAATCAGCCCGGCTGATTATATAAATTGATCAGCAGACGTTTTTAAATTTGCCCTGAATCTGTTAAGATTACCAGGTTGTGTCTTGGAAGAAACAAAACGGTCACATCGGCCCCTTTTCGGCGCGAAATAAAAAATGGAGTAAGTCACGGCAGTGGAGCGAAACGGAAGACTTCCAAATGGTAATTAATTAAACGAATTGTAAGCAACGAAAGGAGTCATGCTGTTTTACAAATCACTTCAATTAACGATATTAAAAAACGAAAAAAGAACCGATCACGGAGAGCGATAAAAATGTAGAGGCCATTTTCCCCGCCCAAAACGTAGTATTATTTTGACAAGCGTGCGACTTCATCTGCCTTTAGATTGTAATCTGTGGCCATTTTCGCTGTAATTTTATTACATTTCTACACCTTGTTAACAATAAAATATTAATTTATTCTTGCCAGCCGTTATAAGGCACGCATGGTCTGTGAAAAGATTTTAAGATATTTTAAGAAATGTGACACCACAAATGTCAAGTAAATTGACATACTATTTCGTTGGAAGTTGATTTGACCACCAGACAAAGTTCTACTGTATAGATAGGTATGATTTAAGGTTACAGCACACATATCA
Source organism: Yponomeuta plumbellus (assembly GCA_947310845.1). Lineage (NCBI taxonomy): Eukaryota > Metazoa > Arthropoda > Insecta > Lepidoptera > Yponomeutidae > Yponomeuta > Yponomeuta plumbellus. Next base: position 6,137,619 of record OX371203.1, read on the forward strand.
ACTCGGAAAGGGATCGTCACCGTATCGCCTCGAGTCGTTCAGCATTGTTTGTATGGAACTCCCTACTGCAACGCACACTAATCGGAATCGTAACGTAATCGCCTCGCCTCGGAACTGGCTCCGAACCGCGATGCGGTGCTTGGTCAACTTGCAGTTCCCGCGCTTACGCCTCGTCGTCCCCGCGCTTACCTACGTCTCTCCGTACCCGAGCTAACGTCTCTTTGTCCACCCCAAGTATTACTTTAGAGCAGTGGTCGGCGAGCCGTAAGCGCGGTGTCACCTAGCCGTAGCCGAATTGACGTACAGGAGCTGCTGATACGCTTTGGTTACGATGCATACGTCAGGTTGACGCCTGGTTGACGGCGAGGCGAAAGGCGATACGGTGACGATCCCTTTCCGAGTTGATATGTGTGTTGTGACCTTTACAGTGTATACTGGCATTTAAATTTAAGCAAGTGACCACTCAGTACCTAAATATAACAGTGCCTGGGGTAACTTGAATGAACGTTTGCTCAGCGCGTAACAAACTTCATCAGTCTAATCTAAACAAAATAAAGCAATTGTGCGAAATGCAAAATTTCAAATAAGTTTCGAGATGTGACAAACTGCCGTTGTTCTTTCCCGACTCGACATATTTACAAAGGATTACCAAATTTGTATTATACCAAGTCAACATGCAGTTGGCAGACTCTACACTACTTCTCGTCAACATTTGCCAAATTGCTTCGTGGTTCTCCATATTTTTGTAGTCTGGCAAGAGTTTTTTAATCCTTACTCGAAACTTTGCACTTCACATAACAGAACACCAACAGAAAAATATGCTAAGTTAACGAAAAATCGACTTTATTTACCTGCAAATAGCGCTCTGACTGTACGCCGGACCTTCGGTCACGGAGAGGGCCTGGCCCACCTGCGTCTGCGTGAGGCCCAGCCCTAGCCGCCGGAGCTTAAAAGCCTTTGCAAACTCCTTTATGTCTTCCAGATTGATACCGTCCACAACGTTGCTCGAAGACTGGCTGATCGTTGGTTGGTCTGCGGGCGTACAGTAAGTGGTTAGGAAAAAAGACTTGCAAGATCAGATTTTGGTGGAGACTATTAGATGGGGATGGCGAGACGCTGCAATAGCTGATGTGATGGGAAAAAAAATTCTAACAAAATTAAAAATCACAAACAGTATTTAACGTATTACCGGAATTGTGAATTTTCGAAGATTTCTACACTAATATAGGAAACTAGAGGAAAAGTCTGTTAGTTTATATGTACACACAAACTTACTCCGTAACGCGAGTACTGGTATTCCTGTGTTTTTCAGACTGAAAATGTAATTATTATTTCCAGCGGTGCAATTAATTTGACTTCACCAATCCGGACTTGGCCCCCGTGGTGGAGTATGACCTATACCATAGAGTATGGACATAATGGGGCGATGATGATGATGATGAATTAATTTGTCATAAAATACCTAAGTGCTATCGACCACACATCAACCCTTGGGCAGCAGCTGCCAGCATGCTGGGGACCTTTGGTGTATGTGTTTTCCAGGGAGGGTAATAAGGTAACGTTTGGTTTTTTTTTTTGTGTCATCATCAACATCATCATCAACCCATTATGTCCCCATCGAGGGTCATGGGTCTCTTCTATGAGGAAGGTATGGGCCCCCACCACGGGGGCCAAGTCCGGATTGGTGGAGGCCTCTAAGACTAGTGACTAGTTTTTTTATGTGTGTCTAAACAATTGTTGTATCTGTGTTGTCGACGAAACATTAGGTGGCATTATGCATGTGGTTGTAGTAATTAATTTATTATAGTAAATAAAACTATTTATACCTTACACATGTGCACCGATAATTTACTTTCACGTCTGAGCTTTCAACTGATGTACGTCTAGATGGGTTACGTAAAGGCTTCGACCTGCAACTTGTGGGACTTAACTCTCCAAGCTTCCACCCTCCACCGGGATAGCAAGCATTAGAGCTGGCTAGGAGCGGAAAATTATAGCGAAGTTAAGTGTGCTATTTCTGTAATTAGTAGACGGCACCGCTTCCTGATTATGGGCGATGCCATTAGTGAAGAGCTGGGGCGTCCGCTCGCGGACCCGCTCCGCTTGTCTTGCTGAAAAGTTGCCGTGAGAGACTGCCGTCAGTATTCGTGTGGGGAAGAAAAAATGTAAAGTTGCTGTTTCAGGTGGTGGTATAAGCATCGTGCTTTTTTTCTGGCTCAGCAGCAGGATTATGTGCAAATTTCGTTTGTCGATGGAAAAGTTTCAGTATGATTTTTGTGTTACCGTAGGATTGCTTAATAAAAGTTGCAGGTGGGATCAATATTTGTTTCACGATTTTGCTTTCACTTTATTGACGCTCGACAGATCTATTTTTATATCTAGCTATGAGTGAAAGAGAGAATGAAAGAATGAGAGAGAGAGAGAGTGAGAAGAAAATAATATAAAAACTAAATTGTATTCGGAAATTCGAAGAAACTAAAATACTTATCTTTGATGTCTTCTGCCAGTAAAGCTTAGATGAACTTTGGGAAAAGAAACCTTTGCGAAAGTCAAACTTCATAAGCATTAAAAGTTAATCTGTGTCTTTACTATCTGCGATTAAAATGAGCCCATACCTGGACAGTCAATTTGATGAAGAACCTTGGTTATCTTGTCCATTGCTCCTTGATACATGAGCGATACATCGATCAACGCACCGATATTTCCAATGATATTTTCTTAGGCGTTAGGAAACAGAACGGCAATTAAAGCACGGAACGCAGCAGCTAAGCAATGACAAATTACTTTCTCAGCTACGGGGGTAGCTCGCTAGTTTAAGTAGTTGTCTGCATCAATTAAGACGGGGTAGGGTTGTAAATTGGCAATCGTTTCGCCATTTACCGGTGTGCGAGAGGCAGCCGATTCCTAATTTCATTTGTTCGAGTAAAATAAACGCAGCGTCTTGCTGGATTGAATCGTTTTTGATTTTGGATTGTTGCTGTGGAAAACCGTTTTGTCGTGTGAAAAAAAGGGACGAGGGATGAAAAAATATCGGTTCTGGATACAGCAAAAGAGTGATAGAAATCAGAAATCAGAGAAATTTACGTTCTGTTTGATGAATGTTAATTAACCGCTGCCTTAGGGCTGAATGCAATGGAGAAAATGGCAGCGAAAAAAAAACTTCACTCTGACCATTTTTTCTCAAATCACCTTACATTTAATAAATATAATATGTTGGTCTGAATATTCATCTACTTGCAGCACTTTAAATGTTAAAACAGTATTTATTATTCTTACATTATTTACTGTTTACACTTGCAATGTCAAAACATTATTAATTTATGATCAGACTACTTCAGAGTTACCTGAAATACCTTCCGTATAATCGATGTGCTTACCTCTTGAAACCTACTTATAAGTTTTAAGTACAGAATTGAAATCTTTACGTTAATTTCAACATGTTTATTTATTTTTCATCTAATTACTATGGAAACAGATATTCCCATTGGGGGGTCACCGTTTCTTTTTACAAATGGCCTCAATGTGAGTGTTTTTCCATGTTTGTACGTTATAAATAGATTGGTCTGGTTATCATAGCACAGAGTATCCTAGTTTGGGACCAGGTCAACTGATGGTTTTGTGTGGAAGTTATTATCATTATTTTTGTTTAAGTGACAAACTTAATTGTTTATAAATGAGTATTGCGAGTCATTATGGTCTATTAACTATTTGGATTAATTATTGTTCTTCTGCATCATAATCATCGTCGGCCTAACTTTGTTGATCATTGATAAACTTTTAGTGAAACAAAATTTTAATACATTTGCTAAAGTTTGGTAAAGATTCCTGTCACACATTAACACATCGCGTGACATGCGCGTAACCAATTAATTAGCGATAACATTTAGAAAAAGATAGACAAAAAAAAATAACAAAAAGAGAAAACGTTCAGAAATCTAATAAGTTAATGCATCAAGATACCGTTCGGTTAATTGTTTAATATGTGTCATAAATTAATTAGACGCAAATTAAAGTTCGCGTGCCGGATGTATCGACGTGCATTTGAGTCGCGTGATGGTAATTTCACGAATTTCGACTCTTTTTAATCTCAATTACGGCTGGACAATTGTTACGCGAAAAGTTATGGTCGGCTAATTGCGTTTATTGGGTCTTTCTGGAGAAAGCTGTAAAAAAGTACAGTTCGGACGGATCGTCGACAGCAGATCACCTTTACATTTTTATTGCAGAGTCATCGCTTACGTAACTGAGTCCATGTATGTAAGGATTGATATGTTGGCGACTGTCGCTGACTTGACTGACTCTACTGTAGAGTTAGCTATGGAAAATCGTGTTTCAGCCTCGTCAGTATTTCTGGCCAAATCAATTTCTTCAGTATTTGTAAATTTGAAAATTATAGATATTACATATTTATTTTATAAATTACGAAGCATCGTATGCAATCTTGTAACTTCCACAAGAAAAAGATAAACGGCTCGTAAAGCGCGCTTATGGTATAGTTCGAATCAGATCTGAAATAATTTGTAGTAGGTAATTCTAATACTTGAAAAACTAAGAAATATGTTGATAATATCAAAATCAATGTGAAAAGAAACCATATTTTGCTGGCCAATGTTTAAAGGAAAATATAACTTGGAAAAGTATCATCAGTATTCTTTTGGTGACTATAGTGTATTTTGGTATTCACACTCACAAGTTAATTAAACTTTAATGTAAAAAAAAATGTATCTATTTATATATAATATTTACATATTATTGTAGTAACGTGCGAACCAAGCTAAAATATTTATATAAAATTATAATATGCCGCATTTCTTTCCGTAAATTTGCCATGTAATTTTCTTATCGTTAAGCCATAATCGTTTCCCCTGTAACATTCGAATAAAAATATCCACTTAGATTTGCGTTATTATAAAACTAACACGGGCCTCTAATGTTCTTTTCTCATGATTCCGATCGCTTAGAAAATTTACGAATAATCGTAAAAATAGTGAGTAAAAATAGGTATTTTGACTCGGACGTAATAATCGATTCCGGTGTCCGTTACTTTCGAGTTTTATATTCCGTGCTCGATTATTCTTAATTAAAGTTTTGAAGTGATTAGTCGATCGAAATAATGGGTGAGATTATACGTGGTGAATCGCATACGTCCGTGTTACGATTATTCGAGTACGAGGCATCGATTATAAGTAATTAAGGCGCTATTATTATTACAATAAACGCCGTAAAGTAAGTACTTTTGGATTAGTTCCCTCAGTAAAGTAAATGACCTGTCGATTGCGTGTTGGGTAGAATTCACCTTTGCACTACTTGCTTTGCTGGGGACGTGTATCATTATCGAGTCTATTCTTCTTTAATTCGTAAAGCGCTTTTAGTAATTAAACAACAGTTTGGTATTGGAAAACGGTAACTATTGAGCTTCAAATAATAAATAACAACAGTCTAAAACAGTATCTACATTAGTTGGCCACGTAAACGTTTGAAACAAAGTTTCTGATATTGAAGAAGAATAAAAAAACGCCAAAAACATACAGGCACATACATTACTTGTGGCCCCGCACCCTGTGTCGTGGGATACCCTGGATACCCTGTGTCGTGGGAACGAGAAACGGTGACGTCACAGACATCTAAAAATCCAAGACCCGGGGCTTGAACCCTTTATGATACTAATGAGACACACCACAGAAACAAAATAAACACACAAAACATAATATACGCACAACAAAAGTGGAAAACTAAAAACGCAACAACAGACAACACAAATAAATATAAAAAAACCATAGATGTAGCCTTTGCTGTAGAAATAGCTTTTGTGGCAATCTAGACAAGTTGCCAAATATGTCACAGAACAGAAAATTACCGAGAATGTACTTTGCTACAAACGTTTAACGGGAATTACCCTAGGCGCACACTAGCGACACGCGACAGGCGACAGCTCGGCGACTAGACGCGACGACAGGCTACGGCCGTCAATTTTCATATTTTGTTCGAATATCCGTACCGGAGTCGCGACGACAAGACGCCAGAAGCAATGATAACGTCGCGTCTGACGCGGCGACAAGTCGCCCTGTTTGCGTTGGCTCTTATTCCTGAGAAGTCCTTCGCAAATTTCGGCACTTACGGACTCACACTCTCATCGAATCGGTTAAAACAATTAATCAGTTACATCATCATCAATTAAATCATCTAAGGTACAGTGTAGTTTGCATTTCAAGGTAGAGCTTTCCAAGTATTGACTCCAAAGAAAAGTAATTGAATGATATAGTAAATATCTGATAAATTGTGCCCGGATAACGGCGACAGGCTTGTCACTTGTCACGTTTGGGACGTAATAAACTCGGCAAAATGTGGGCCCAGTTCTAATGATTGGTGCCTCTGCCTACCCCCTCGGGGATAACGGGCGTGAGTTTTTTTTTAGTAAATATCAAAGTATAGGTTAATACTCCATATGCAAAATATAAAAGGAAACTACATTATATCATTTAAATTACTAATCTTGACATCGAGCACGGGTACAATAGGGTAGTTTCCAGGGTCAAAATAATTTAATTCTATTTAGTCCGTATTTTAGATTATAAAAAAATATTGGATACGTATTTTTTCTTTTTTCGATTAAACAAAAAATAACAAAGATATAGCCCATTGAAGTTACGTGTGACGTCACACGTAACTTTAATGGGCTATATCTTTGTCATTTTTGGTCTAATTTACAAATAAAAAAATACGTGTCCCTTATTTTTGAATAATCTAAAAGACGGACTAATTACATTTTTTTGGGAAACTAGCCTATTATGATAGAACTTAAGTTTAAGACCGAGTGGACGATGGTCCTATCCGCCAGTTCAAGTCGGGTCAAGCCACAACAAAGTAAATAATAAGGTTAACATTAAAACAATTCCATTCCATCAGCAGTAAGCGGCAGACGCTAACAAATGACTGGTGGGCGGGCAATTTACGCATTTACTCTATTAGATGCAATTAAGACTGGCTAACTATAAATGAGCCGTAAATATCGACCGAGGGTTGGAGGTAGGAAGGACTGATGGAGGTTTCTTTGAAGTACATATGTATGAATTTGACGAGTTTACTAGACTAGTACTAGGCTAGACAAGCTTACTGACTACGAGTTGCTCTTTCGAGTAATTTTTCGTTTTATGTACGTCATCATCAACCCATTATGTCCCCACCGAGGGGCACGGATCTCTTCCCTGAGGAAGGTATAGGCCATACTCCACCACGGCGGCTAAGTCCGGATTGGTGGAGGCTTGTAAGACCGCCCACTAGTGGTTTTTCTGTCAGAAGTTTTCAAGCCGCCCTAAGGCCTCTGCCGGCACCAACTGGTTGACGTGCCTTGCGAAGCACAGAACCGCTCGGAAAAATCCTACTAGCGTTAGTCACAGAACGGTCACCCATCCATTCACTGAACGCGCCCTATGTTGCTTAACCTTCGTGATCATTTAAGATCACTCAGGCGGCCGGGGCTGCGACCCATCCCGGGTTCGAACCCCGGCTGGGGAGAAAAAAAAGCCCAGGATGTTTACATGTTTGTGATGTCGCTGTTTCTGGTTCCCACGACACAGGGTATCCTAGTGTGGGGCCAGAAGCAATATATGTTACCTGTAATGTAAATGTTTATGTTTGTTTATGTTTTTGCGGCTTGCTCGTTTCAGTTTCGTAGCTCCGCGCTACAGTGGGGCAACTCTTTGTTTGTCTTATCGATTTGAGCTCAGTTTTATCGACGAAGTTAATTATTTGTAATGGATTTTAATTAGTTAATTAATTTAGTTGAAGTCGAGAACGCCTGCTATGGCTCTAGGTCGGCCCCTTTGATGTTGTTTCCGTATTTTGAATTTGGAACGATAGAGTTTTTTTTTTTGGAAATCTGATATTAATCAGTTATGTCATAAACTAGAAAAGAACAATCAAAAACCACTCTGTTGGTGAGCCGACCTACCGACCAAAAATTTTACCGATTTAAAAAAAAATTGGTACGCCAATGGCCCCCCAAAAATTCTACAGGTCACCTCTTTATCGATAATGACTATCAAATCTATTAAATTTTGACCACACAGGGGATGTATTAGCAAAGCGTAAGATAAAAAGTACCCAAAATCGACGTGCGTACATGCAACTCGACGACGAAATCAATTATATATTTTTCTTCTAAATAGTTTTGTACCTGTCTGTAGTCAGTAGTTTTGTAAACTGCCAGTATATTTTATTTGTTGGTTTTTAGGTGTTAAATTAGATTGAAGGACCTCCTTTAACCAGTATTTTTATTGCAAACCAGTCATGTTAGTCTCGTGGACAAATTAACTTGTCCTAAATTACCCAGGGAACATTTTCGATGGCTTTACACTCTAAAGCAGACTTAATCCACTTTCTTCAATGTGGCTTCACCGAATTTAATAAATATACTTTAGACAGAAGTAGATTTAAATGATGACGTAATTAGCAGCCTATACACGTCACACTGTAGGGCACAGGCCTTCTCTTCCCACGGTCCGCGATATCGCGGACGGACGCGGACCAGCTCGGACGACACACCGTGGGAAGGGTCTCGGTCCGCGGTAGCACAGATAGACGACAGGTCAGTTGGAAGAGGCTCTCGTGGTGCGTGGCCGTCCGCGACCGTCCGCGATATCGCGGAACGTGGGAAGCAAGCTTAGAGAGAGAGAGAGCAAGGGCTGCTGAGTTATGTGAATACAGCTCAGTCGCTGAGGTTTTTTCACGACGCTTTCCTTCACGGTTCGCTAGTCGTATTATTGTCATAACTTTACAAATGTACATAACATAAAAAAAAACAATGTCATAGTTACAAGTCCGCATTGGGCTTCGAACATGGGTCTCTCGCTTCCGAGCCCATTGTGTGACATTTAATTTTAAGAAATGGTGCAAGCCAGCCTGAGTCCAATGAAAATGTAGAGTATCTACAGAGCAAATACAGGAAACAAAGTCAGATCATCACCATCATCATCAGCCATTTGACGCCCACTGCAGGACATAGGCCGCCATCATAAGATAAGATAACATTTACATACAGGCACATACATTGCTTCTGGCCCCACACTAGGATACCCTGTATCATGGGAACCAGAAACAGCGACGTCACAAACATCCAAGACCTGGGTTTCTTTTTTTTTTGTCCCCCGGACTTCGAACCCGGGAATTCTCGCACATGGGATGCAGATACACTAAACACTCTCTCTGAAGTTCCCGGTCTTGTGCAACCCGCATCCAGCGAATCCCCGCCGCCGTAACCAGGTCAAATCTAGTTATTTATCGCAGCAACCAAAGCCAAACTCGACGGTACGTTAGGAGGAACTGAGTAATTTAGTAATTGTTTCCACTAACTACGAATTAAATAGTAATCAATAGAAGGGGCCCGGGTACTTCAGTTCGCCAGGGCATTCCCAAATGATCCTGTTTGCGTAATTCGATCTCGCAGGCAAATATGGCTCCGGTTAAAAAAACAAATGGTTGTAAAAATTTATGTAACCTACGGCACCTTGCGAAAGTTGGCAGACTAAAGCACGTAAGTCAAATTGTCATTATTAGTGTTCTATACAACATAAGTAATGAAAATAGCAGTTTGCTTAATTTTTGTGAAATAAACATACATACATAAGCTCACGCCTGTATCCCAGAGGGGTAGGCGGAGTCCAGGGACTGCTACTTGCCACGATCCTGACAAATCACTAAAAGAAACATGTATGTTGGATTCATTATTCCATTTTAGCTCTCTGTTTGATAGGATGACGAACTATTTATTGCACATTCAGGATTTTTTTGAAGATGACCATGAGATAAAGATAAAAAAAATATTATGGAGTAATTTGTACAATCCTCAAAAATCTTTGTTTTGAAATTATGTGCTTTAGTTGACCGACCCTAGAATCAAGCTTTGAGATAACTTTTAAGTACCTACTGGGTTCAGTAAATTAATAATTAATATACAAGAATCTCATTATTTGTTCCTATTAGTATTGAGTGGATGTTTTAATCGTTGCTATTAAGTTGTTACTACTGTTACTGATTATACATATATATTTTCATTTGTTCTACTAGTGAATAAAATTATTTTTAGGTCCTATTTAAATAGTATCTGATAGGAGAACACCGGTCCGTTGGGATTATTGGTGAAGTGAAGAGCTATTGTTTTGTGCTGGCCTAAATAGGAACGAGTTGAGTACTAATTTAGACTAGTTAAAGAGTTTCGCGATGGGACTAGAGTGGGTAAGTAGCTTTTTGTTGTTATTTTAGTCAATAGGGAAGGGAAATAACGAGATATAAAATACATAAAAATAGGTCCGTGGATGTGGATAGTAATGGACCTTGGGAGAAGGCTTTTGGGGGAAAGACGTGGACCGCGGTGGGCTGATGGGAATGATGAGGGATGATGATGATATAAAAATAATATACAACGTTTTATTGAGACAACGGTAAACTGGAAAAACCGATACCGTACTTCGTATTTGAGAAACATCCAGCAAAATGTCAAAGATACTAATTTTTATTTTTTCAAAAATCGACCGTCAAGTTTCATGATCATTTTATGTTTTAATGCCCAAAGTTATCAATTATGAAAAAAAAAAAATAACGCTAAACATAAAAACAGTTCAAACTAAGAAGTTTCAACGTTTGCCCATTACAAGTGGTTTACTTAATGACACGTAAGTGAGGTATTCTCTCAGATAAGTAAAACTCTGAGTTAGAGTTCTTAGTTTCGTTTAACCGAGCGGATTTCACTGAACTATATTTAGTTTGTGAATGACCCGCTGGGTTCGGTGCCTTTTTCCATTAATTTTCAACTGACATATTCTAAAACAGGAGTAGGTTCTCCATTCATCCGCATTTTTTTATATTTAATAAGTGGTAATTCCTTACTATGGTGGGTGGTATTGGTTTTTTCATACTTTTTTAAGAATACTAGCTGACCCGGCGAACGTTGTTTCGTAGTTATTTTTCACTTAGGGCTATGAAAAATAGATAACTACCTGTGCTCAGACGAACCGAATATACATATAAAATTTCATCAAAATTGGTGAAGTCGTCTCGGAGGAGTATGCGCACTAACATGGTGACAATAACACGTAGAATTTTATATAATAGATTAAAAGATTAAAAAATTTTTGACGTTGCAAGTATTGATTGCACTCATAAGTCTTGACTCTTGACTCAGTTTCTTAGTTAGATGGACATTCATACCATTTGTATTAGATTTAAGGTGATTTGAGAAAAGATTGTCAGAGTGGAGTTTTTTTTGCCGCTTTTTCTCAACTACTTTCGGCCCCAAGGCAGCGGCTAACATTAGCATTATAAGTAAATTGACATTCAACAAACAGAATGTTAATTCTTTACATTGAAATAATTTCAGATTTATGTGTCTTGCTGTAGAATATTTGGTATTAAGGAATATTAGGTCGATCGGCTCACTACAACAATGGTTTTTAATTGTTATTTTCAAGGTAACAACGCAAGTGATCAAATTTATTCTTATTTGTTAAGGTAAAAATGGTGGGTCCATACACATTCGGCAAAGATCAGTTGATAAGCTCCACTGGAAAGACATCGCACTTTTCTTTGTTGGCCGTTTTTTGTGGTATTTTATTTTTAGTGATTGGTGCCTCTGCCTACCCCCTCGGGGATAACGTGCGTGAGTTTATTTATTTATTTTTTCCAAAATGCAGGTATTTTCCCCTTCCGTTTACCTAAACTCTCCTAACATCAAATTTCGTACAGTATCAAAATAAAACGGCGTCAAACGAGGTTGAGTTTATTTTACAGATCCAGTCCTTATATCAGCGGAACCTAAAATAGGTCTGTTCCAGATTTTTCTGTGTTCGAGTACAAGAATAAAATGTGCCACCAATATTCAATCTGTTTATATAACGACGTTGGTTTATTGATAATACGGCCATTGCCGTGTTACTGTGACGAGACAATATCTAGTCAAAAATATGAAATTATACAACAATTTTTTTATCACTAACCTGTTATTTAAGTTATATTATGTAAACATTTTTGTGCAATAAAGTCTAACAACAACAACAAAACACAACAGTCAACAGAAAAGATTAAAATAGCAAATAATAAAATTTAAAAACGCAAAGTTGTTCAATAACTGCATGCAGAAGCAGAACCATAATTCTTTATAGTTCATAGTTCTTTTATATGTAAATAAATATTTTGCGGTGTCATTCTCAGGACCTAAAAACTTTTTATATGTACGTAAAATTACGAAATTAAATCGACAAGTTCATTCAACTATCATTATATTATAATGTGTTTACAGAATCCAAGCCCTGATCATCTGTCCGCTTGTCCATTTCGACCACTGTCTAAATGATTGTAGGCAGGAGTTATTTCGATTGAGTGCATTTTATCCGGGATTTTTATTCGGCTCAAACAATCGCGTTAGAGTGTTTGGTTCAACGTGAACTAGTTTCAGATTTGAATTTATCGTAAGAACGTAAAGTAAATATTTCGATACGTACTCTCGATTGTTTTTCAACTGTGTTAAGAAAACAACACCAGTTGGTGAAGCATCATAGCTTCAAGAAGGGACACTAGCACTTGTGTGCAAATGCCCACTTATTTTGGATTTGATCGGGTTGCACTAGAGGCTCCAAAGATGGTGCCACCGGTCTTTTTTGAGCCAATTTTTCGTTTATATTTTGGCTCTGATTGGTCGAGCTGACCGCGAGTTTTTGTTTTTGCTTCTTGTCAATAATTTTCTGTGTGATGGACGTTTCTATATAATAAAATACGTGAAAAATAAGGAAATGGATTAAATTGAGACTTTTCCGCATCAAGTTGTGCCCCCTGTGCTAGCAAGACCCAAGATTTTGCGGTGTATTATTGACCGGCCGGTCTAGGGACACTTTTCCTCCTAATCAACCTATGACGAATCTGGATGACCGCTGCCCTCCTGCTGCATGGTGGAGCTGAAGGTGTACTCTCGTTCGATGAAGAGGTAAGTGGGTTTTCTTGCTACGCAGTGTTGGTGTCACTTCTTGTTCCTTTTTTCCGTGTCCGCCATTATTGATAGGCTCAAATAAATTCCTTTAAAAGAACTTAAAATTTAATATCCGTACGCAAGTACATCTGGTCGTGGCTATTTACACGCCACACCATAAGTTGGTCCTTCGAGCCGGATGTTCCAGTTAAATATTAGAGTAATTAAAGTACTCAGTACATATAGTTTAGTACAAAGGACATAATTTAATTGCTGTAAAGCTTTGTAGTTGCTGTGGAAGGTACTTGCATAAAATTAGCAATAGGCATTTCATATCTCCTCTCCTCAGGCTTTATTCAGTTTGTCAAGTCACTACCTACATAGGATAGATCATATTATTTAGGTCAAAGTTGTGAAATGAAATTACTCTTCTAGGTTCCTGTGACTATACTCAAAACTTGGTGCATAATATTAGTACCTACTCTTTTATTCATCTGTATCATAGGTAGTTACATAAGGTTAGTGATATACCTACCTACCGATAGGTGCACTTTGTTTCATGATCATACTGTTTAGATCGCAAATAACATAATACTTACCTGTACCAGTTACCTATAACGAAGTAATACACAGGATTGTTCTTGGTTAGTGTAAACAGGTAATTTCGTTCATAATGGCGACTCCGTCGCAGCAGGGTGTCAAAGAAGCTAAGTTGAAAATGCTGATTAGTAAAAAAGAGATGATTTACGCAAGACTAGTGCGAATTCACGATCTTGCAAAGAACATTTCCAACTTTGATTGTAGGTCGAATGAGAAGTTCTTGACAGAATCGGAAACGATCGAAGATTACCGCGAAAAATTCGAAGAGTTGGTTGATCAAATTAATGAGCTAATATTGTTTCATGATCCTTCGAAAAGCCCGAACTATAATGATTTGATGAATTTCGACGATTTGTACGTTAAAGTGAAACGTGTGAAAAACAGAATCTTGAGTTCGCAGTTCGATTCCGATCCTGCCTCAAGGAGTTCAATGACCTCTAATGTAAAATTGCCACCGATTGAGCTGCCTAGTTTTGACGGTTAAACTGAAAATTGGCCCATATTTTATGAGTCTTTTAAGTCAAACATTCACGAGAACGCTCAGCTGTCCGACTCGCAGCGTGTGCAGTATTTAGGTGGTAAACTCACACACCACGCGCAGAAAGTCTTAGCGGGTATCATACCTACGGGTGATACGTATAAAGTTATCTGGGATAGCTTGGTAGCGAAATACCAAGATAAACGTACATTAGGTACTCATTACTTGAACAATATCTTCGACTTGAAAAACTGTCAGAATACGGCCAGCAGTCTCGACGCGTTCATCGAGAAGTACTCGGCGTCCATTGCTGCATTAAAACAGCTTAATATAGCTAATCTCACCGATTTTATTCTGTTGCATTGCGCATTAAAAAAGATAGATCCGCAGAATATGCAAGCATTTGAGCTGTCAGTTTCGGATAAAGAGATTCCGTCATATAATGATTTAATTTCATTCATACAGAATCAGGTGAAAATATTAGAAAGATCTAATTTAAAAAATTCGAGTTCATGGTCGAATTCGCGCGCGGTTCGTAATAATAATGATAATAGACCGTCTGCGTTAAATGTACGAGCGCACGCCTTCATCGCTAGTGGTGAGCCAGTGGCGCGTAATATTCGCTCTTGCGATTTATGCAATAAGAGTGATCATGCGCATCTTCGCGATTGTGTACAATTTAAAAATATGAAGTCTCCAAAAGCTAGATTTGACTTCATTAAATCTAAGCATGGTTGTATGAACTGTTTGTGTCTCTCACACACTGTTTCGAATTGCTCTGCGTCCGCTAACTGTGGCGAATGTGACAAATGGCATCATAGCTTGTTGCATTCCACCAATAATAATACGAACGGTAGATTTAATAAGTATAAGCGCTCACACTTAAGCACTGAGAATGATTCGTGTTGTTCTCATAATGCTCTCACTGCTGCCGCCGCTACGCCTTTCGCGGCCGCGCTTCCTTCGCAGACCAGCGAGCGGTCTGGTCATTGCTGCCGGCGCTCCGCTGTTCCAGCGGTTGCAGAGTGTGATCGGGTACCTCCTTCGTGCGTGTCACAGACTAATGTAGCGGACAGGACGGACACTTTGCTTACACATGAGCCGTCGCATAGTTTAAGTGCGAATACTCGAGCTAATTCTGGTAGTATACTATTAGCTACGGCGCAAGTTTACGCGAAACCTAATAATTCTAATAGTAAATTGCTAGTGCGCTGCCTTATTGATAACGGCTCACAAAATCACTTGATAACAGCAGATTGCTGTAAAAAGCTTAATTTAAATGTTACGCCTCTGAATAATTCTGTCATCAGAGGAGTGGGTCTTTCCTCTCGACCGATTCACGGATATGTGAAGTTGGATATCGAGTCTCGAGTTTATCCACATAACAAATATACATTGCATGCATTAGTCGTTGACTGCATTACTGATCAACTGCCCTCGCAGTTCATTGAGAACTGTGACATGGCTTACTTGCATAACATTGAGATGGCTGATTTGACTTGGAATATTCCAGGAGCCATAGATATTGTCATTGGTTCGCAATTGTTTCCATACATTTACATGGGACAGAAAGTAGAATCTGAGTCTCACGCTCCTCCTGCCTTATTGACGACGTTCGGATACGTTTTAATGGGTGACTTCCCTAATGTCAATAGAGGTCTTAAATCTGGTCCGGCTTTTACGGCATTTTCTATGAATGAGAAATTTACAGGCCGATTTATTTCTTCTGCTGCTAGATTTCCGACTATTCCGAGTCACCATGCAGGCAGACATAAAACAGATGTATCTGCAGATACATAGGTGTTACTGATGACCATCACAGATATCTCAGAATTTTACGAGTATTCCTATCTAATGAGAGTGAGCCGCTTCGTGTTTTTCAGTTTGTTCGGGTGGTTTTGACTTGAAATGTAGCCTTTTCTTAGCCATGAGGTCAGTGCGTCAGTTGGCTATTGAAATGAATTTATTCTTTCCCGACGCCACACCTGTAGGTAGCACAATCCAAATTATATATGGATGATCTAGTTTACTCAGTTCCTAATGAACAAACAGCTGTTCTTTTGGGTGACGATCTTGTTCAAGTTGGGTTTAATAAAATGGGACAAGTAATTCATCTACTTTATTGAAGAATCTCCCAGACTCGCAACGAAGCTCTGTTAATTTGATGAGGGTAATGCGAGTTCGATGGTTTTGGGACTTTCTTGGGATCCCGTTGGAGATCATTTCTTTTTACTACCGAGGGTTTTCGGGAAAAATGCACTAAGCGCATTATAGAATGCCTATCTTCGTCTATTTGACGTGCTTTGCTTAATGCACTAGTAATACTTCAGGCTACGCTACTAATTAAAGAGTTATGGCTGACCAAGATTAATTGGGATGACGCTGCTCCTCCTGTCATATCCTTTCATAGCACAGACACTGACAGGAGCATAAAAGTTCGACTGCTTTGTGCCAAGTTCAGGGTTTCTTCCACCAAAGTAACGACTCTGGCTCGTTTTTAACTGTACGCAGCTTTTAATGTCAAAACTAATTAAAATAGTTCTTGACACTTTAGAAACAGCAGTTGTGTATTGTTTTTACAGATTCCAATATTGCTTTTTCTTTCATATTTATTATGTTCCTTTCCAGATTGTTGGTTAATATTTGTCAGCAATTGATTGTGCCAATGTCCGGGAAATGTAGTTGCCCGGAATTCATATCATGTGTCGGGTAATGAAAACCTATCTGGCTGTGTCTCACGTGGGTTGCTGCCATGGCAATTGATTGCTCATGATCTTTAATGGAACGGTCTTTTTTGGCTACAGCGTCTTACACATGAATGACCGATGAATATTTTTTCTCCGTTAAATATTGTATAGTTACAAAAACATATTTATCAAGTAGCTCATGTCAAGACTGGGCAGAGTTCATTTAGTCGCCCAGTCAGTAAATGGTATCCTTTACCTAATTAATAGTTGGTACAGGCATACTGATAATTTATATTTAAGTTCAACATGAGGGATTATGTGTTTTGTTTTATTTTATGAGAATTGTGTCTGTACTTCAAATAGGTACTTAGGATTATATTTAATATTCGAGTTAAGTTAATGTTTAACTGGAGAATGTTTTTGTGTTGAAAGTCAAGTCCTTTCAAGGCGGGGTGCATGGTGAAGCATCATAGCTTCAAGAACTAGTGAAGACAAGACACTAGTACTTGTGTGCCAATGCCCACTTATTTTGGATTTGATCGGGTTGCACTAGAGGCTCCAAAGATGGCGCCACCGGTCTTTTTTGAGCCAGTTTTTCGTTTATATTTTGGCTTTGGTCGAGCAGACCGTGTGTTTTTGTTTTTGCTTCTTGTCAATAATTTTCTGTTTGATGGACGTTTCTATATAATAAAATACGTGAAAAATAAGGAAATGGATTAAATTGAGACTTTTCCGCATCAAGTTGTGCCCCCTGTGCTAGCAAGACCCAAGATTTTGCGGTGTATTATTGACCGGCCGGTCTAGGGACACTTTTCCTCCTAATCAACCTATGACGAATCTGGATGACCGCTGCCCTCCTGCTGCATGGTGGAGCTGAAGGTGTACTGTCGATGAAGAGGTAAGTGGGTTTTCTTGCTACGCAGTGTTGGTGTCACTTCTTGTTCCTTTTTTCCGTGTCCGCCATTATTGATAGGCTCAAATAAATTCCTTTAAAAATAACTTAAAATTTAATATCCATACGCAAGTACATCTGGTCGTGGCTATTTACACGCCACACCACCAGTTAACTGCCAAATTAAACAACTCGTTCTGATAAGTCGATGAAACTTAGTACTCAACTTTATTGGATGTTCGAATTTTTATTACAGTGTATTTTTAAATCAAATACTTTTGATAATCTTGTTAAAGCTAAACTAACCATTTATTTGTGAAACCAGGCCTGTTTCACTACGCGTGTCGGTATCGAACGCGTAAGTACATGCGGCGACCACTCCGGAGTGGCAAATAGGTAGGAATTCAGGCGCCAGAAGAGGTAAGAGTCACGGGGTAGAAAGAGAGGCCACATGTAGGTAAATATAACGTAGCTTTTTTAGCGCCGCCCGTGCGATCTGTATTGCACCTAATTGTATCGCTCATAGAGTCCCTTTTTCTTTAATTGATTTTGCAGAGTGTATCTTCTGTACCTGTACTATTATGTATTGTGTGGTGAAACATTGAATTGAGGGCATAATAAGCGTAAATACTTTCCAGTAAGGTAGCTTTATCAAATCGAATATTAACATAACATAACATTTACATACAGTCACATACATTGCTTCTGGCCCCACACTAGGATACCCTGTGTCGTGGGAACCAGAAACAGCGACGTCACAAACATGTAAACATTTAAAGCTCTATGTCGGCTGCTTTGAATCGAACTGTTTTCATAATTAACGAACATGCTGTACGTAATGCAATGCGTGTTGTAATCAGGGTTGTCAGTTGGTTGTGAACATTACTGTTGACATTAAAAACTCGACAAAAGTCAAAGACTATGCGCACACTAGGCAACACGCGACAGCGACAGTTCGGCGACTAGACGCGACGACAGTCTACGGCCGTCAATTTTGACAATTTAGACAAGACGAGGCGGCAAGACGTGGCGACAAGACGCGGCGACAAGACGCAGCGACAAGTCGCCGTGTTTGCGACTCATCTATACGACTCATTTGATTTTCGGACTAAAAATACAAAACCGGCCAAGTGCGTGTCAAGCGTAATGATATGTTCCGTAGAAAGGCGGGAATTTATCTACTTTACGTAACAAACAATTTTAAAGTAGTAATTATAATAATTATATTTGTTTTTTAAGTGTGCTTTTGTGGCAATGTGAATAAATACTTTCTTTCTTTCTTTAATTTTTAATAACTATTTTTTTACCGGCCACTAGTCCTACTAGCCTCTACCTATCGGGACTTGGCCCCCGTGGTGGAGTATGGCCAATATCTTCCTCAGAGAAGAGACCCGTGCCCCTCGGTGGGGACATAATGGGTTGATGATGATATCTTTTTTATCTAATGTATGAAGAGGCTTCACATGTTTTATATTGTTTGTTTTGTATTTTTGGTACGTCTGCGAATAGGTCGTAGGCCAATTAGGCCTATTAATATAGCATAACAAAGTCTGACGACGCAACGGTTAGAGCATCTGCCTACCATGCTAGAGGGCCCAGGTGCGAACCCCGGCTGGGGACAACAAAAAATCCCCAGCCGTTTACATGTTTGTGATGTCGCTGTTTTTGGTTCCCACGAAACAGGGTATCCTAGTGCGGGGCCAGAAGCAATGTATGTGCCTGTATGTAAATGTTTTAAGAAAAATGTTTCCGCGGTCGGTTAATCTTCTTCTTCTACCACTCACCGTGTTAGTGCGCATACTCCCCCGATCCGGCTTGATTTTGATGAAATTTTATATGTATATAGCTGCGCCCCGCGGTGTTACCCGCGGTTCATCGATTTTCCCGTAGGAATAAGATATTTCCCCGCGGTAAAACGTAGCCTATGTTTTAATCCAGGGTATCGGCTAACTCCATACCAAATTTTATTAAAATCCGTCCAGCCGTTTCAGCGCTAAAGACTGACAAACATATAAACACACACACAAACTTTCACGTTTATAATATTAGTGTGATACGGTAGGTCTGAGAATAGGTTGTTATCTATTTTTCATAGCCCTGTCTGGCAAAACAACAGATGAGACCCTTGGCTGGTTTTTTACTGCTGGCAACCCTGGCGTTAATACTAAGAAATGGCGGCAAATCGATGTAGCACTCATTACCGCCGACGCGGGCCATGCCAACTGCCTGCCTGTAATTATTACTAAAGCAAAGTGTCAATGAAATGGTGTCGCTTAGACTCAGTCAATCACTGCACGATTCTAGTTGTGTTGTTTTAGCGTATAAAATTGTTTTTTTGTCTGCTGTGTTACATATAATTATGTTAATTGCTTGTTTATTTTGTTTCTGTGATGTGTCTGAAATCAGAATCGCTTGTAGCTCCGGCTGCCTGAGTGATCTTAAGCGATCACGAAGGTTAAGCAACGTAGGGCGCATTCAGTCCATGGATGGGTCACCGTCACCACCATGACTAACGCTAGTGGCATTTTTCCGAGCGGTTCCGTGCTTCGCAAGGCACGTTAAGCAGTTGGTGCTGCCGTCCATAGATGGTAGTCGTTAAGCTAAGTCAGAGGCCTTAGGGCGGCTTGAAAACTTCTGACAGTAAAACAAAGTCTTACAAGCCTCCACCAATCCGGACTTGGCCCCTGTGGTGGAGTATGGCCTATACCTTCCTCAGAGAAAAGACCCGTACCTCACGGTGGGGACATAATGGGTTGATGACGAGTGATGTGCCTTGTAGCTATAATATTTTTCTTTCTTTCTTAATTTATAAGGTGTACCGCAATATTTATGCCTAACTGAATATGGGGGTTTTTGCCCGATAGCACGACAACTTTTATGATGGAGAAAACTCGGGAATCGCGAAAAAAATAACAGCAATTTCATATGTGTTAACGATTTTTTTACACCTTGTAGAAATTTGATTGTGAGTTACTCACTCAAACTCTGTGTTTGGGCGTTTTTCTCTTAGGATAGATCATGATCATGCTTGTAACAAAAAAAAATGTGGGAGAACTACCTATATAAATTAATCTATTGTATGGATTAAAAGTAATTTTATATAATTATAAAAATATTTCTGAATTGCTTAATTTAATTACTACCACTCTAATTTTTTCTTGTCCCCGTCTATGGTTGCCTAGAAGAAATCGCTTACAGAAATAAGGCAGAAAATTCCGTGAATGTAATTTATGTGTACAATACAGAATATTCTATCAATCTATCTGTCTGTCACTAGCCTCCTAGTGCATTATAGGGTGACAATTTTAAATTATACGATGACAATTTTAAATCTTAAATGACAATATTTGGGTATCCTCATCCAGCTGTTACTGGCAATACCGAATCATCTCCGTTAAACAATGACACTATCGATATAGGAGACCAACACTACACGCGTGTACCATAAAGACCATCCACATTAAAAAAGGCCGGCGACGTTACAATGTGAAATAAACCCTAAATCCTTTCAATTTCAAAGTATTTTCAAGCATCAGAAAACTTTTCACCCGCCCACGTGTGGCCGACACCATGCGACGGGTGAAATCGGACCGGGCAGGCTTTTTTGCACTTGTATTACAGTACTTTTATCTTGATCTTTGCTAATACATCCCCTATTTGGTCGAAGTATGCCCGCCTGGGGCGTCCCTTACCTATCCACTCACATTCGCTCGATATATTTGCTTCGTCACTCTTTCTTCCTTCTGTGCGCCCTCCTCGGCCTCGAGGGGGGTCGCTCATGATGTAGGTTTAGGGGTCCTTAGGACCAAACCAGCACCAAGGTGGTGTTTAGTGGGTAGGCGCACTCTGCGAGTCCGCGTGGACTTTACTTAAAAAATTTGCAACCCCGTTCACTCCCTTGAGAGTTAAATTTAGAAAAACGGCGAAACACGTGTTCAATCAATTGTGTTGAAGAGTATTTTATTTTAAGTTTCAAAAAAGTTAGACAACATTCTTTAAACTTCCATACAAATTTTGGCAACCCTTTTCGCCACCTTAGGGGTTGAATTTAAAAAAATCCGGTCTTATTCCTTGCCTACATTACAGGCCCTCTGTGCAAAATTTCAGCTTCATAGGTCCAACGGCTTGGGCTGGGCGTTGATGAGTGAATGAATCAGTCAGTCAGGACAATGAATTTTATTTATATAATAGATTGAAACCGCCTCACGTCGTCAGTCCATCGTATCATGGATAGACCTTTACTGTGCGTACCTATTTCATGTCAACCATCTAACAAACTCACAGTAAAGAGATCGCATCAGTGCCAGGTCACCTGCGCCAGGCACTCTGCAAGAGCCTATTTCATAATCAACTTTGTTACTCCGCCATTTTACAGAACGCACTAGCAACTTTGTGCCAACTAGCCGCGGACCGAGTCTCCGGACCAGTAACTCTTTATAGCATTAGAGCTGACGTTGGCGCCAACGTTGGCCAAGGCTAAGTCGTTTGGGCCAACGGGAGAGTTCTGCTAGGGAAAAACAAATCAAAAGTTTATTTGGAGGTTTTTAGACAGTGTCATGTATAGGTTAAGATGTTTTTTATTAGTCGTACGTAGAAATGTGATTAAAATTGGGAAATGTGAAAAAGGCGTTTCCTTTGCCTTTCTGTCTTGTTGCATTACAGTTTTTGTCACTTTGGATATAGATATAAGAGAAATTGTTACTACATATTTTTAACTTTCGCGGTATTTTTCTAAGCCTCCACCAATCCGGACTTGGCCCCCGTGGTGGAGTATGGCCTATACCTTCCTCAGGGAAGAGACCCGTGCCCCTCGGTGGGGACATAATGGGTTGATGATGATGATGATGAAGGTATTTTTGACGATACACGGGTTTTTAATAAAGTTGATTTACCGCGTTTGAGTTAGAGACTAGCAACCAACGTCGCCAGCTCCGTCTCTACTTACAATTAAGCTCTGCGAATCTGAGCGAACCCAGGACCTCGATTCTATTAGTGCATTACATAACGATGACAGATGCATGGTCGGATGACGTGACGTGTTTGTTCATAACATTGACGCCTAGAGGTTCGATTTAAGTGGGCGCGTAGACTTGAAGCGGCTATGAAACAAAATCGCCACGTGAATGCATTTGTCATTGTACTACAATGCATTAAGAGAATCTAGGCCCTAATCGGACTTTTCCGACAAACAATCAAGAAAGTGTATCCGGAAAAAAGTTAATAATGTGTAGTGCTTACTAAAATTTTAACCCATAATCACAATTGGCTCGGTTGGTATGGTGTGGTACTTAAATTAGCTTATGGTACTGACACACGTGCTCATTAGTAGCACGAAAGCATGCTTATATTGAGCAAGTGCTTTACTCCTAATCTTTTCTGTAAGTAGGCACATAGACATTCAACAAACAGAATTATAAATTCTTTACGTTGAAATAAGTTTATGATTTCTTAAGACAGTAACACTGACAACAACAATGCAGTCTTAGGTTATCAAACCTCAAAAAAAGGAAGACGGATAGATTAAAACATCGAATACAAAAATACAGAAAAGATTGGTTGTTCAAACACACAATACACTCCACAGAATGAACTTTATTTCCGACAGAGGTAAGCCAATCGTTGGCCCACGCTTGGCCAACGCTGGCCTATGCCTTGGCTATGCAAGCAAAGTTTCCAGCGCTAGACTAGGCGACTGCGGACGACAGACGAGAGCTAATGGATCGCTGCTTAGACGGACAACTTTTATGGATAAGTAGAATCGAGTTAGTCTCCGGCCGAAATAGCGCCAGTCGAGTAGCTTGCTCTCTAAAATAAACTATCGCGGGTCATTCGATTTAGTTAGGTACGTCTGGCAAGTTAATTTAAATGTGAAACTCGGTTAGAGACGCGCTGAATTGTCACCTATATTTTGGATATGTAAGTCAGAAACAGATATACACGCTCTCTGCAGTGGCGGTTACGAAATCAGTTAATAAAACAAACCAACCTTATTTTGCTATGGCTTTCAAACCACCCAAAACTTCATGATGTATTGTTACAACTTATAGTACTTACAAGAAATGTATGGGGAGCTGTAACAATATTCTTTGTAATTAAAGTTCACTAGTGTTTTACTGAAATCTCAAATCCCATCAAAAACATAAATGTGAATGAAAGCCAAGTTCAATATTAAGAACAGACGTCGTTATCGACTTCGCCGACAAAAGAATTGAGATCTATATGGGTGCTGCCAAGTTCTCTGAAGAAAATCATGAAATTTTGGTTACAAGATCACTGAGATGTAAATTGTAATTCAAGCTCAAGATTTGACTGCTAGTTTTTACCAACAAACCAAATTTCTGAAAAGTCACATAGGTATGATATCAACCTAACAGCATAAGTACAATACAAACAGAAAGTCCACGTATAACTAAACGAAGTAGAGTTCATTAAATAAATATTATTGTAGCCTGTACGTGAAAACTAGCCAAGTCAAATCTTAAGCTTGAATAACAATTTACATCTCCAGTGATCTTGTTACTAAAATTTCATGAGAACTTGGCAGCACCCATATAGATCTCAATTCTTTTCTCGGCGAAGTCAATAACGACGTCTGTTCTTAATATTGAACTTGGCTTTTATTCACATTTATGTTTTTGATGGGATATCACTGCTTTTTGTACAGAGATATTGGTATTGATCACTAATTAATACATCGTTATTGCCAAGGAATCGGCTACGAACATACGACTTGTGTACAGAAACTCATTTACAATTCAGTGAAATGTGCATAGGAAGTAGTTTACAAATATTATATAGAATCGGTTTAGACAAAACCATACCGCGATATAGAATAAAAAGCGCCATCTATTGGCAGAATTTAGAACTAAATACTATGCGGATATTATCAATAATTTTCATTTTTTAGATTTATCTTTGGTATATGCCTAATAGTCTACTTTGATGCCAAATATCAAGTTTCTAGGTCATCTAGAAGTGGGTTAGGTTTTTGATCTATAAGTGAGTCAGTCAGTCAGTCATAAAAATGCCAATTTTTTAACGTTAATATATCTATAACTGTTTTTGTTTTAGCAACATTGATGAAACTTTGGATTCTAGGCAAGCTAATGGACTTTAAGAAATGTGCCAAATTTCATATACGTAGGTTAAATAGCTGTAGAGCTGTGAAGGGGTCAAAAGTAGCTTGAAGTGATTCCTGTAATATTACACACGGCTGCTGCGTCGCCAGTTCCTTTTTTCTCGAACTTGGCTGGACTCGTTGTCGCGAGTTTAGATAATGGAGACCATCAAATGTATGACACACACAACAGTAAAGACTTAAACGCAAAAGAGTTGACGTACGAGCTATCGGAAAGTTTACCAATTGTTAGGGTCGAAACGCTTCGAGAAAGCTAAAATAAAACTGTAGAGGAGACAAACACCCGCGCAGGATTACTACCAAAGGAAGTGAGTAACATTTACTGGGCGAGTCAGCCCCAGGCCCTGCTCGCGTTGCCCGGTGGACTTGACAGACACGGGTAAAAACTGGAAGAAAACTGTGGAGGAGGCTAAAAAGGGTGGGAGCGCCACTGGAAGTACCTACATAAATGCTTGGTGAGCCAGTTGCGTCATAGTCATGTTTGCGCGGGGACTTGACAGACGCGGGCAAAAACTGGATAAGGTCAACATGTGCAAAGGGTTGTAGCACGATCAGAAGTAAGAAATACTTGTAGGCACCACAGGAAGTACGTAAGTACTTTTAAACGCCACCGGAAGTACGTATGAACTTACTTAGCGAGTCAGCCATCAGGACCTAGATTCTGCTAATGCATTATAGTACGATGACAACTACATAAACGTGGCGATATACTTTCATTGCCCCTTCAAGTCTACGCGCGCCAACATACCGAACCTTCTAGGCGTCAATAGTACGAAAAAACATGTCATGTGACCCGACCGCGCATCTGTCATCGTACTACAATGCACTAACAGAATCAAGGCCCAGGGCGCGAACTGGTTGAGGCCAACATGTGCAAGAGGTTGAAGCTCCATCGAAAGTACGAAGTACTTGTGTCAGCCATCAGATCCTGGTCATCGTGAGCATGTGATCGGAAATACGAAAGTATTTGTAAGCGCTACCAAAAGTACGTAAGCACTTACTTGGCGAGTCAGCCATCAGGTCCTGGTCGTCGTGAGCGGGGGACTTTACGGACGCGGGCGACAGCTTGACGGGCGGATGCGGCGAGGGGGTGGGTCCGGCGGTGGCACTGCCAGCGCTGCTGGCTGGACCAGGGTTCGAGCCCGCGTGCGAAGTCGTGATGGTGATCTCGCCATTCGATGCCGTGAGCCTGTGGAGAACGGGATGGTCATAATGGTGCTGGATGCATCCAAATACCGTATTGGTAAGTAACATCTGCATAATACAACACTTGACATAGGGAGTTAGATAGATAAAAAACTTGGGCCTATGAATCTATGTAATGAGGTCATTTTATACAGCGTTCACCCATACTATAGGAGAAACCACTCGGATTCTGCAATGCCTGGGACATTGTTTAGATGGAATAGGGTAGCCTATAGCACTTACACCATTCGGACTTTGTTTATCTTATGTAGGCCAGAAATTTCATAAGATGGAAGAGAACGTTAGAAGATTTTAGATAGGTAGTGCTCAGTTATAATATTTATTTTAACATATTATTAACAATTACATATTATTTTAACAAAGTAGAAACGTGAATGTGGATAAACCAATTCAATGGTCAGTTACATGCTAAGAACACTAGAGGAGTGATGAGTACATTGTACAAATTGTACAAGTTCAACTAGTAGGTATTTCAAAAGTTTGATCCATGTATACCTAAATAAGTATGTACTACAGTCTGTTTTTTCATTCAATGCAAAAAAAATATTGTCACGTTGACATCTCCATACAATTCTTAGGCTGTCAATGTGTGAATGTTGCTAGTACGTAAAAACCAAATAACCCCATTTTACTTCCAAGTTAAATTGTGTATGCTACGCAGGTGTTTTTTTTAGACTTTGCTCTTACGAGTAATTCAATTTTAATGTCTTTGATGTGATAAGGATTTTGTTCACATGAGTCTTCTATTCACGGTAAAAAAAATCTACCGAGTTAACCTATAGCTTTTATAGCGGTAACACCGCGTAATTTTTTTGCATCGAATTAAAAAATGGACTATACACTCTCTGCTCACGAGTAGAAGTTTAGTAGTTTATGGAATTGCCAAAAGGCTAATAAATGCTGAAATTTAATGATAAATGAGCGTATCTATCTAAAGATGACACGCGTGGAAGTCAAAGTATTTTTAAATATTTTTGTTAGTCTTTAGAACCACAATTTAAATTGCGCAGTCCTAAAAGACTGGCAGGAAGTAAGAGAAAACAAATAGGCATTCGTAACTTCGCAACATCGTCTGATGCACCACTCAAGCGCACGGCGACAACTCTTCAGTTTTTCCCTCTAATCGTGTGCGTATTTTTGCCAGCAAGTGTGCGCTGGGTGCAGCGGATGGGGCCCTAATTAGCCCCGGCAATTACCGCTAATGCAGGCGCACTGTTAATGAAGCGCGCCTCATTTGTAGCTCGCCACTTGTAACAAAGTGAAGCGGGTTGCTACCCAATGGCCCGCTCGATTGAACCTAACCTAATCCGACTAAAAGTCTGCGTCACATGTTTAGCAAATTTTCTTTACTAGAAAGAGAACAGCAGAAGTGGTCCAAAAGTTTTTAAACCTCTGACTAGAGGTCTAGTTCTAGCATAATTCTCATCACTGTATACTTTGAAATGTGTAAAATTTGGAACAAAAATATAGTAAAAAGTGTTTGAAACGTTTAAAAACGTATACGAATAAAACAATATATTTATTCGGCCATTGCTGTCTTACGAGGCTTAGCCTGTGTTGTAAGTGCCATTTGTGATGAAAAATGTCTTAATTTTAGTGGGCCACCCAGTTAATTGCTTGCAACATCTGGGGTTGACTGGTAGAAAATGCTTATTTATACCATTAAGTCCGCCACTTTGCGATTGTATATTTTATTTATGTGCAATAAACGTACTTCGTTTTTGAAGCAGGAGCACGGCGTGAGAAGTTATAATTTAACTAGCTAATTTCCTAATACAAAAGCTAAATGTATATTATATTAAAAATGCCAAAAAATATTTGTATTAATAAATTGTAGGTAGGGACTGAATTTTTTCAATGCTGTAGCGTGAGAATAAAAATCAGTTGCGTTATGACCTTGAAAATAACAACAATCGGCCCACAGATAATTCTATAGGGTAATAAAAACATTCTTAAATAGCTCATTAAATATGAACAAATTATGCGGACGAATGGAGAACCTACTCCTGTTTAAGATGTCGGTTAAAAATAAATGGAAAAGGGCACCGAGCCCAGCGGGCCATTCAAAAACTAAACAAGTTCTACATGTTAAATATTCTAAGAGCAAGGACATAAATTTTACTGTTGTCTTAATCAGAGGGTCAAACTCAGATCGCGGTACGGACTAACCCGCGGTGAGTGACACAAGAACTATTGTTCGCGCCGCGCGCTCACTTTCGTCTACTTGGTACTTGTCACCGCGGTGACGAGACGAGAGCTTTTGGTGACGCGGATAGGTAGTCATCTACATCTACATACACTAATATTATAAAGAGGAAAGATTTATATTTTTGTGTGTATGTTTGTAATGAATAGGCTCAGAAACTACTGCCCGTGCGAAGCCGGAGCGGGTCGCTATTTTTTAATACTTTGTGTTTTTGACGAAGATGGAATGTGACGAAACTCTACCTACTGTAGGGCACAGGTCTTCTCTCAGAGTGAGAGATGAGAGATGAAATGAGAGAGTATGCGATTGGCGATTTCAAGCGCTGAGGTATTGAATAGCTCAAACACTCAGATTTCCTCACGATGTCTTTCCTGCACCGTTACCGAGTAGATTGCTACAGTACATAGCTTGGTAGGCTGGGTAGAGCAATGGAATCGGAAGCGGGAGACCCAGGTTCGATGTCATGACCTATGACTTTGTTTTCTAACTTTGTTTTGAATTTGTTTTCTAAGTTACGTACATTTGTAAAGTTATAGTAGTAATACCAATCGCTACAATGTGAAAGAAGCTCTTGAAAATATTACGTGATACATTAAAAAAATTACATATTTTAGACTGTTAATTCATGATGTATCAGGTAGAGTAGGCTGTATGTTTTTCGAAGTATACTGTCATATCACAGGGTATCCTATTTTAGTTGTAATACATGTGATTGTGTTGTGTGGACGGTATTATTAATATCTATATTTTTTATCACAGCAAAATTATTTCACTGGCTTATCATACTGCATCAGACGCCAACAGCCCTTGTGGTATAATTGTTTCAAAAGAACACAATACGGGTTGGTTAAATTAATTAATTACGAGCCTTCGCTTCTGTCACTGCAATTTGACCTTTAATAATGACATGCATAATATACTGCTACGTTTACATAACGACCCAATTTTCACGATTTAAGATGAGTGTAAATGAGGCTTCAAACGAAACGAGAACCACAAGCTATTAAATTTATTTTTATTTTTCCCTTCAATAGTTCATCATCATCATCATCATAATCCAGCCACAAGAAGTCCTCATCCACTCTGCACAGCATCTCTACAGAGATAAGATCGCCTTTGTAATGTTGCTTTTTTTAATGTAATGTTTGTTCTGTTTAATGTTTCGTGTGCTACTATATAACAAATATAATTATTTACTTAATTCCGGATTCAATTACCTTTTTGGAAGAGTCCGACCAGGTTTCTCTCTGATTAGAATCATTCTAAATTTAGTGCTCGTTATTGTCCACAAGACTAAAATAAAAAACAAATTATATTTCTTTAAAATACCTTACTCAAAAACTGTGACTTAGCAAACATTACAAGTAAAACTTGGTGTCCATTTCCAAATCTAGATAATTTTAGCAGATAAATGAATATAAAAGCTTCAAAGTTGAAAACACTTTTCAAGAGTCCTTTTGTTAGTTAATAACGGAGTTTACAATGACATGTAATTCGAAAACCTAAAATAAATGCATTATACTGGCTTTAATTCCGCCATCTTGGTCATCTAAATCATATTTAGTTTCTAGTAGCTCTTTTGACATCACGTGTGCTTTACACAAGCCAGTTGCTACTGGCACGCTCGGAGTGCTTAGTGCGAGTTTTTTCATTCACTTTCGATAGCGAGAGCGTTTGTATTTGTATAGGAGTGACAAAGCGCGCCACCTAGTTGTCTCGTTGTCACTCCTATACAAACTGCAAACGCTCTGGCTATCGAAAGTGAATGAAAAAACTCGCACTAAGCACTCAGAGACGGACTTGACTCGTGTAAACGGGCGTTAACGCGCGAACGACTTCTTAAAAGCTTCGCCGTAAGGCGCGATTAAAGCAATCCTTTAATGGCGGCCAATAATTACTTTTTAATAAAGTTAAATCAACTCTGCGAAATATCAACCGGCCATGCTTTCTGACAGCTTGTGGTTTTATAAGGAT
This sequence comes from Yponomeuta plumbellus, assembly GCA_947310845.1. NCBI lineage: Eukaryota > Metazoa > Arthropoda > Insecta > Lepidoptera > Yponomeutidae > Yponomeuta > Yponomeuta plumbellus. Next base: position 6,167,755 of record OX371203.1, read on the forward strand.
TTTCTTCAAAACATTCTGTTACTTTATTAAGAATTGTATCTATCAGATATACATAAATTCATACATAAGCTCACGCGTGTATCCCAGGGGGGTTTGCAGAGACCAAAGACTGCCACCTGCCACAATTCTGACAAAATAATCACTTTCTCTTTATCGACGTCTTCATCTGACGACCTTTGTGGCGTTGTGGTTAGCGCATCTGACTACCATACGAGAGGTCCTGGGTTCAAATCCCGGCTGGGGACAAAAAAAAGAGACCCAGGTCTTGGATATTTACATGTTTGTGACGTCTTTGTTTCTATTTCCCACGACACAGGGTATCCTAGTGTGGGGCCAGAAGCAATGTATGTGCCTGTATGTAAATGTTATGTTATGTTATCGACATTCAACAGTCGTTGGATGCACGCACGTCGGTTTCGAGTACTTTTTATCTTGCCCGTTGCCAATACGTTCCCTATTTGTTCGTATCAGAATTGTATCGTCAATTATACTTTTCTTTCTCATTTCAGAGACGATTCGTAAACTAATCTAAGGCGATTATTATCGGCTTAGACATTGAGAGTTTTACTGAGAATTTATTTAATTTTTAGATTTCGGCATCAACGTGCAGTCTTTAGGTCGAATATCGCTGTCGGTAAATGGCAATGAGATCTAATAATTTTTTTAATGAAATTACTATAATCGATTGATTATCTTTTAATTCTGAGGTTGAGTTTGATGATCTCATCAATTAAGTTGAAAGAAGGCCGCAAAGGTACAGCCAGGCGGACTGAATCTTCTCCAACGTTCGATATTAGTGTTTATATCCTTTGCATTAAGAACTACTTTTCGATAGAATCAAACTTCGTCTAACTTATATAGGTTGCCACGAAAATGGGAGATTACTATAAAGAAATAATCATTTTTATTGTATTCAATAAATTCGATCACATACTTAGTTCTGACGTGTAAAATAATCAGCAGCTATAAAATTATTCTTAAAGCGTTATATTCAACTCGTTACATGACTTGTAAACGTGTTTTTTCCTCTTAAATTAATTACTCGGTGCGATAATAATATTAATAAGTGATTTCCTTCATACATTATGTTAATAATAACAAAACATAATTCTACTGATGTTGGAGACGTAACAGTTTGTTTGTTTGTCATGTAATGTAACGAATGGTTAATCTTCTGAACCGATATGAATGAAATTAGACTGGAAATAGTCCTTGCTCTGTATAGTACTATAGAATGATACTTTTAATTTTTACCCCATGTAGAGTAGATATTATATTGAGAGTGAACACTTTATTGTACATCATTATCATCATCATCATCAACCCATTATGGCCCCACCGAGGAGCACGGTCTCTTCCCTGAGGAAGGTATAGGCCATACTCCACCACTATACTATAAGTCTTAGTCAGAAGTTTTCTAGCCGCCCTAAGGCCTCTTACTTGGCTTAACGACTGCCATCTATCGACGGCAGCCGGCACCAACTGCTTAACGTGCTTTGCGAAGCACGGAACCGCTCGGAAAAATGCCACTAGCGTTAGTCATAGGCGGTCACCCATCCATGCACTGAACGCGCCCTATGTTGCTCGTTTAAGATCACTCAGGCAGCCGAGGCTACCAGCGATTCTTACCTGCGTATTTAGCTTGCGTATTTAATACACTAATATAACTTTAATGGTGGCCCAGCAATGACACACAATATTTATCTAGATTGTAGGGCAACACAGGAATGAGGCATTAAACTAAATTATGGATTCGAGAATTAATGCTCCCAACCAGTAATTATGAGGTCGCATTAACTTAATGTCTTCGGGCACACATGCACACGTACCCTTACACCCATTCACTCACACAGCCTCGCCACTCTACAGTAAAATAGTGTAGAGATACTTTTCCATGTGTGCGTGACTCTAATTGTGAGCTTCATGAATCAATAATTTTGCGTAGACAATGATACGTTTAAGTGCGAGTTTTGCTTGGTTTAGTGACGCCATAAGCGCCTATGAAGGGGAGTGCGATTTTTAAATCATAATTCGACCTCTGTGGCGCAGCGGTTAGTGCATCTGACTACCATGCGAGAGGTCCCGGGTTTTAATCCCGGTTGGGAAAAAAAAAAGAAAGCCAGGTCTTGGATGTTTACATGTTTGTGACGTCGCTGTTTCTGGTTCCCACGACACAGGGTATCCTAGTGTGGGGCCAGAAGCAATGTATGTGCCTGTATGTAATGTTATGCTATGTTATAATATATTAATTTAATCTCGGCTGTTTAGTTGACTTAATCATTATGTTATTCGGAACGGAAATTACATAAATGTAATTTTAGTTTGTAACTACATACAGGGGATTTTGAGAATGACAGAAGTTTTCGTGAATCATTCCTAAAATTGTATTGAAATTAAAAAAAAAATGTTGCACAATATTGAGGAAGAAAACCTCGTAGTCTTGCCGTTAAGGCGCTTTTATCTACCGGCACAGAGGTAGTGCGTTCGAGTCTCACTGCGGACCGTCGCGTCGCACATTTGTACAGTTGGCATCAGTCTGAGTTTTATATCCATGTTTGTAATGTCCTTGCCCATAGTACAGGGTATCCTAGTGTGGGACCAGGAAGAATGATGGTATCATGTGAAAGTTCTTATTATTATTATTATTTATTCAAGTTTTTTTATGGTTATGGCTTGTTTACGCCGTCATTAAATATGTTGGGCATCCCTTTCCTACCCTTCCACTCACATTCGCTCGATATATCGCCCTCGTCAGTTTTCCGTCCTGTCTATGAAAGGAAAGTGATTTGTCACGATCGTAGCAGCAAGTGGCAGTCTCCGGTCTCTGCCTACCCCTCCGGGATACAGGCGTGAGCTTATGTATGCATGTTTGTCTTATGGTTTTTCCGTTTGATAGACAGTGCTTAAGACCACATGTATTAAACACAACGTATAGGACAAAGATTAACCGGAGGATTATTTAACAAAATCGTAAAACCGTGTAAGCCTAGTTATTTCCAAAAATCTAATAACATAACATCTACATAACATTTACATACAAGCACATACATTGCTTCTGGCCCCACACTAGAATACCCTGTGTCGTGGGAACCAGAAACAGCGACGTCACAAACATATAAACATCCAAGACCTGGAGTTTTTTGTTTCTCCCCAGCCGGGATTCGAACCCAGGCCCTCTCGCATGGTAAGCAGATGCACTAACCGCTACGCCACAGAGGTCGTCAATACAACAACATTTTTTGTAAAACACCTACTTTAATTGAAGTAATTCCAGAATTGCGCATTATTTGGGTAGTGCTCTAGTGCCTGAGGCATGTTGTTAAGCAAACGCAGACACACAAACGTCCCACTACTTCTTACACGAACGCACACCGAGAAACAGATACTAAAGCGTATTAACGATATCGCATTAGAGCGATCATTAAGGCTCGAATTAAGTAAATTGTGGAATGAACGAAGGACATTATAATTATTTCTCTATGTAGATAACTGGAGTAGATGTTTTAAGAATAGAGTTGCCTATAAAAGGAATGGGTGAGTTGGTTACGCGACTACGGCGTTTTAGATCATGCCACAGTAATGAATTAGTTTAAAACAGACTAAGAACGTATCTGATTCAAAGATGAATCAGATACGTTCGATAGAGCTTGCGAGGCGAAAGGTTGGTGATCATCATCATCAAACCATTATGTCCCCACAGAGGGGCACGGGTCTCTTCCCTGAGGAAGGTATAGGCCATACTCCACCATGAGGGCCAAGTCCGGATTGGTAGAGGCTTGTAAGACTAGTGGCTGGTTAAGACCAGCTGTAAATAAGCCGTCAGAAGTTTTCAAGCCGCCGTAAGGCCTCTGACTTGGCTTCACGACTGCCATCTATCGACGGCAGCCGGCACCAACTGCTTAACTTGCCTTGCGAAGCACGGAACCGCTGGGAAAAATGGCACTAGCGTTAGTCATAGACGGTAACCCATCCATGCACTTAACGCGCCCTATGTTGGTTAACCTTCGTGATCGTTTAAGATCACTCAGGCAGCCAGGGCTACGAGCGATTGGATTGGATCGGCGAAAGGTTGGAGATACTGGTTTATAATTGGTCTAAACAGACGGTGTAGAGTGGAGGGCAAGATAAAAGCACTAATGCGTGTCGATGAAACGAAATACATTTTTGAACTAAAACCAGACATTATACATTAGACATTATTAACTTTACTCCTGAGCTGAATGAGAGCGAAAAATGGGCCCAGATTCTGCTAATTTAATTTAATTTAATGCATTGTAGTACAATGACAACTGAATGAACATGGACATTTAGTTTCATTGCCGCTTCAACTACGCGTCAATGGTATGAAAAAACACGTCACGTGACCCGACCGTGTACCTGTCATCGAACTACAATGCACTAACAGAATCGAGGCCCTGGACGGACTCAAACGTCAAGTAAGTGTATCCGGAATGAAATTAATAAGGAAATAGATTTGTCAGGATTGTGGTAAGCGCAAAACTCTGGTCTCTGGTGGCCCCTCTGTGATATATGCGTGAATTCACATTACGAAGTCACGTAACGTAACCAGTGACGAATTGGGTGTTGATTTATGCAAATTATTTGAGTTACTCGAGTTGGCAAGATTTTTGTTTAAAAAAAAAACAAATTTAATAAATTAATAAATAAAAGTAATAAATAAAAGTTGTTGAGATTAAAACTCGAAATTTTCGTAACGTTAGGCCGTAAACAAGATTTTTTTTTTTATTTTTGCTTATTAAAAGTAATTGAAAAAACACGTTTACGTGTATCGTAACTTCAGCCCGAAAAAAAGGTTATGTTAATTTTTTTTATCATTTAAGACAGTAAGAAACGCGACGAAGTGTAAAAAATTACATCGGTAGTTTACGATGTTACATTATATGAACCTTAATAGGAATACTATTTTGATAACGCCAAAAGGGCGTCTTATACTAATAAAGATTATTTACATGACAATGAAATAAAACACAAATGACAAGTTTTAGAACATTATGTTAACACTTACACTTATAATATAAACTCTGTTAATTAAGCACTTTTGAAACGACTACGTTTCAGATTTTGACCATTATTTTTCCTAAACTTGTAAAGATCATTAAGTCGCAGTTTCGGAGCTATTTTCGATCTATTTCTGTAAGATAAGCTCGCCTTTGCTATTTGCTATATCTTATGTATTATCCTGTTAAATATTTCTTGTACAAAATAAAGTAGAATAGTAATAAATATTTTCGATTGATTAATTCCATAGTTACTGCAAAAACCTCTGTAACTTAAGGTATCTCGTCACTATAGTGCCTACAACGGTGCTTACAATACATCGGAAGCTCAAATAAATAATCGCAGAATTCTATTTCTCACAATGACTATTAATTTAGTAAGCAGCACAAGAAAAATCTTAAGCCAAATAATTTCTGCGTCTTTGCAGCAATTCATTCGGTTCAATTCTTCGCAGCGATTCGTCCACCGTGAGAATCCACCGCGGACATTCTAAGCCCAGTCAGATTCGAAAGGGCGCGATTGTATCTTTCACCGCAACATTGTATAGACATTATCGTTGTAGGAAAATAACTGTGCTCATTAACTATTATCCAAGGTAATAAGGTACTTTGCGCTAATTACGCCAACAGGACGTGACGTCACTCGGCTAGTGCCGCCAGTTGGTAATTAGCCTTAGATTAGCTGTTGGTAATTCAAGTATGGAAAATGGAAAACGAATGCGTACGTATACGACGGAAATATGGGTAATGCGTTTCAAGTTCCAGCTACTGTTGAAAATATTATCTTTTTACAATTTTTTACAGTCTATCTATAACAAAACAGACTTAGCCCCCGTGATGGAGTATGGCCTATACCTTCCTCAGGGAAGAGACCCGTGCCCCTTGGTGGGGACAAAATGGGTTGATGATGATAATAAAACGATACCGCTAAAACACTCTTCAGTTAGAATTGCAGTAAGACATATTAACTAAATTATTACTTGACTGACTTGATACAAGTCTAGAAATGATATTATGTATTTAACAAAAAAAATGGAGTTTGACCATAGACTATGAAAAAATTATTGCCCCGTCATTGCAACAACCAAAGCCTTTTTTTAGCTAGAACTTTTTATTTATCATTAAGTTATACCTTAGCTAAGTTTTATTTAGAGAGTCATTACTGGGGGCATTACTTATTATTTTATAACTAAGATTGTTTGTGAATAAGCCTTGCATGAGAAGCTTATATAACTTATTAATCTAAGCATGGACTTTTGTAACGTATTAATCCGAACATCTTTTATAAGACACCGAGAGAGGTCATAGATATGTCACAGGTACCAACCGCGGATTAGCAATTTCAAGCGCTGAAGAATTAAACCACCACATCTACGTTCTCAAACACCCATAGGCCAAAATAGTGGCTCACATTTGGTGGGCTTCCACTCAGATTTTTAGGGTTCCGTAGTCGACCAGGAACTCTTATACTGCCGTCATAATGAAAACGGCCGTAACTTGATTTCGAGCAAATTACTAAAAAACTAAATTTTAAGCATGTATGCTAACTTGTCGCCGATGATTATTATTTGAAAAACACAACATTTTTTTTTACATATTTCATAAGCTATTTAAGTGTTATTTTTATTCAAATACAGTTTACTTTTTCTCAGTAGTAATATGGAAGTTATGGCCTTTCTTCTTATGACGGCAGTATAGCTTTGCTATGTCCGTCCGTTTGTCTGTCTACGGCTTAGCTCAAAGACAACTAGAAATCTGAATTTTGCCATAGATGTACATATTAATCAGTCCAACAAAATGATAACCAAATTTCTAAAAAAGATTATGTTAAGTAACACTTAAATGAGGGATGCATTTTTTTTCTCGTCTCTACTTTTATTTAAAGTCTTTTTAAACAATTGCGGCCCAGAATTTTGGTACGCTGAGTGCTTAGCATATTCTAGAGCAATATGCCATGGATCTATTTATCACCATTACTTGCCAGATTAGGCGCGTCACGGTGCCGCTCGGGTAATTATAGATCTTGGAATACTTAATGCTGCCGTAATTACAACGGTTGCATTAGAGAAGACGGATAGGTAGACTACTTGAGTTCTTGTGAAGGCTTGCTGTTAGTCAACAGTTAGTTCTGTAGTGTTAGTAGTTTAGTGTTAGTAAGGGAAAAAGTGGCGTTTTTCCAAGTGGTTTGCAAGGCACGTTAAGCAGTTGGTGCCGGCTGCCGTCGATAGATTGCAGTCGTCAAGCCAAGTCAGAGGCCTTAGGGCGGCTTGAAAACTTCTGACAGTAAGACCAGCCAATAGTCTTACAAGCCTCCACCAACCCGGACATGGCCCCCGTGGTGGAGTATGGCCTATACCTTCCTCAGGGAAGAGACCCGAGCCCTTCGGTGGGGACAAAATGGGTTGATGATGATGAAGGAAAAACGTCAAAACAATATATTTGGATTGTCACAGACGAATAAGAAGTATGTATGAACAAGTCGCAATTAAAAAGAAATCGGTGGCGTTGGCAGGTACTATGGTTCTCCACGTGCCGCGAAGTAATAATATCATACGAGTTATATTTTTTAACTGTCTAGCTAGATAATTTTACTTATTAATATTTACTGATTTATTTATTTGATTGATTACGCTGTCAGATTTCATTTTTGTATTTTGTTTTCCAAAATAATCGTCGGCTGGTCTAAAGACTTTCCTGTAGACTTTTGTAGCAGATCAAATTGTTGATGACTTAAGCATGGAATACCTAATACTTTTTTTGCTAATTTTGAAGTTTACCTCTCATTGAATGTAGTTTATATTGTATATAATGGAGATTTCGCTACACCCGCGTAAGGTTCATCCCAAAAGTCATTGTAGTTTCGTCGCTTCACACTTGCATGTCTCTAGAGCAGCCATAATGGCGTTCAGTCGTTAATGTGTAATTGCCTCAGCATTAATAGCGTAACAGTGAGACTGGCTTCGGGACATGCTAATGAACTGGCTACTTAACTCCGCTGCAAGCGTCGAGACGCGTTAGATAGTCGAACCTATTTACGAGCATATAAGATCTAGTTTTCAACGGGCGTTTGAGTTGAAAAATCTACACACATAAGCAAAATGCTCTACAAACTCTGTCTACTTATAAACGATACCTCGTGAGTATAAAGTGGTTTAATGCAGTGCTTAGTTGAGATGAAATTCTAATGAAAATATAACATAAGCAGCAAATATACGTCTGTGTGTAAGGCATAGGCCTTCTCTCAGAGAGTCATTTGCCTAATTGTCACCCAAACCCATCACAATTTGAAGATTTCGTACGCTGAGGTATGTGAACAACTTGACTCATCTCAGGTTTCCTTACGTGAAAGTGTTCTGTTCAAGTTACTTAAACCAATGACTGGTGTTATATGCCCGTCAATATTCCCAAAATTTCCAAGAACGAAATATCAAATAAATCTAATCATATAAAGGAGGAGTTCACATAGCCAACACACTGGCTTGCGGAAAGTTGCTACTTTAGACAACAACGGGTTGTATCATGTAAGGTTCCAGGAAAAATACAAGCTGATCTCGCGGCTTAGCATCACGAGCTCAGGGAAATTGGCAAAATCGGGCATGGCACAAATAACAGACGAACTTACCTATTAATACTGTTCATTGCAGACGCGCTCTGGTTTTCCCTTTCACTCCGTTCTCTCGACGCTCCCACGAACCGCTCGAAGTTTTCCCGCTCCTTGTAATGCCGATCAGGCCTTGGCGAAGACGATCTCCTTCCCTGCATTGACTGAGGCAGGTTATTCATGTTATTCTGCTGGACCGTTTGAAGCAGCGAGTGGTTTGGCTGAGGCTGTTGCTGCAAGGCTTGGAGCAACTCCTGGGCGTTGGCCGCGCCGTTGGACAAAAAGTTCGGCAGGCCTGGGTTTAGTAGCGCGTTGGAGAGGGTTGGGTTCAGCATGTTGGGCCGAATGTTGGCGGGTTGCTGAGGGTTGGAGTTGAGCAGTTGGTGGGGCTGGGCCATCGCTTGGAGGTTGGCCAGAGATGTGGAGACCACTTGGCCATTGTTCAGGGCGAGGTTCACCATCTGGTCGTTGGAGTTGACGTGGTTGACCGGTATCGTGAGGATTGTTTGCGTCGCGATTCCTGGAGAGAAGGGGTGTTGTTAGTGGTAAAATGATATATTGGTACTGAATAATTATCATCATCAGTTATCTGATGCCCATTGCAGGATATAAGACTCTTTCATGGTTTCCCAAGTTTCCCGATCTTGTCCTGCTCGCAATCAGTGACTCCCTGCCACCGTAACCAGTTCATCAGACCATCTGGTGCCACCTGCCCACGCTGCGATCGCCAAGGTAAAACTTTTCCAACCCAACGATCACCAGGTTTTAGAACTCAGTAATTTGTTGAAAAATATCATCAAATGTGGCGATAGTGCAAATGCTTTGTTCAAGTTTTGGTTATTTGGATTAGCAAAAAATTTTTTAACTCAAGGTTCTGGCTTAGAAGACCAGGTAGACAAGTTTATTACTATAATAGGTACAGGGTATCTACGTTTGGGACTATGATTTGTGAATTGAATTGTTTATATTTGCTATTATTTCTCTCCATATATTCAATAACAAAACAAAACATTTGGCTTATTTTAAATACGTTCCATTACATGAGCGTGATATTAATATCAACAATTTAAAGGCAACAAAGTTGGCTAAAACTCTCACCTTGTGAGGTCGGTATTAGCAGCTGCGCCCCTTGGATGCCCTGGACTAGCTGGCCTGATGCTAAGATCAGCTGGGGCATCGGAGATGGCATTGCTGGAGGCAACATGTTGGCGCCGACTGGCTGCGGCGAGCCCATTCCTGTGGCAAATTAGGTGATTAGATTAATCCCTATTTATCGACTGCTAGCAGTCTAACTTTACATACAGGCACATACGTTGCTTCTGGCCCCACACTAGGATACCCTGTGTCGTGGGAACCAGAAACAGCGACGTCACAAACATGTAAACATCCAAGACCTGGAGTTTTATTTTTCTCCCCAGCCGGGGATCGAACCCGGGACCTCTCGCATGGTAAGCAGATGCGCTAACCACTACGCCACAGTGGTCGTCTATTAATTTACTGTTAACAGCTCTCAGTTTTTTTTTCTGTGTGCACTTTTGCCAAATGATAGTTGTGAACAACATATTAACAGACTGTCAGCGTTCGACAAACCGGGGATTACTCATTTATAGCATCGCTTAAGCAGGATCATAATGTCCCTTTGCGAAATGATTCTAAATGGTCTACTGCACTAAAAGTGGCGTAAGACAAAATTACATATCGCACCTCCAGAACTAAAGTGACCCAACTCAAAATTTGGGTAAAATGAGTTAAGTACACAAAATGACTCAAAAAGGTATACTCTTTCATGCCTATATGAAAAAACCGACTTTATTTGGTCAGAGAGAGATGGAGGAATATTGCGGTCTATTTATTCTTGAGCAACTCGCTCAGAGCGCCGAATACATTTTCTTCATTTCCCAAAAGTTGCAAATTTTGAGTTAGGTCACTTTAGTTCTGGAGGTGCGATATTTTGTGTTTGTTTTTTTCCGATTTACAGTAAAGATTATTTTAATCTTATGTAATATTTGGTATATTAGATGAGATACATTAATTTATTATTACTGTGCAGAACCACTCTGACAGTGACGCCAAAATGATTGCAAGAATAAGCAAGCCAGTACCTGGGTGACCGAGCTTCGCTCGGTACTTTTTTTGTAATATAAAATATACAATGTAATATAAAATTAAAATATGTAATATAACATTTTTCAACAAAAAAAAGAACTTGGAAAAAAAACGTCACGACTCGAACCGGTACTTTTTTTAAATTTGTTGACAGAGCCTCAACGTCCTTCCTTCATCGATGTAGTAAGTTAATAACTCACGTTTTGAACTTAAAAATTGACATTTTAACAAATACCTAACAATAACTTCCACTGTGAATATGTGAGTAAAATGAATGTTTTAACTGTATATATACGAGTTAAATAATTCAGGCAGTGTGCATTTATGGCACACTACCTTTACCACAAAATGAGTGCGAAGTTGATAAATTGTGGTACTATAAAATCAATCAACTATGTACCTCATTGTTATTATCATCGGTGGTCAAAATTACCGCAAAAAAAATTTAAATTTTTCTCTTATCTCACTTGTGTCACTTTTTGCCTGATAACTTCGGAGTTAGCACGTACTAGCAGCGCATTTTTTTAAGTATTTACTTCGCACCCTTGCAAGAACAACGTGATATTTCATTTTCACCATTTTTTATTCACAGTTTTTTTTTTGTTTTTATAGCGATTTTATTTACTCCGAAAACGCCGGAATAATGAGCCAAAGAGATACTGCATCACGTCATAGCGCTATCTCTTTCGGCAATTTGAAGCCTTAAAAAAATGCTCTCATGTAACGTAAGGGTTCCGAAATAACACGTTGTTCTTGCAAGTGTGCGACTTATATTGAATACTTACTCAACAAATTAAGCCTAAATCTAAAGCGCGGGAAGCGTGGGTGACTATCAAAAGTCTTCGGGTCGGTCTTGCAACGGCACTTTGAACCGAATTTTGAAGATGATATAGACCATAGTTGTATAAGGTCTGTTATCTAAAGCTGGCACGTTCACAGTACTCACACTTATGCAATTTCACTATACAGGATGTTTAAAAATATGTGATTTTGATTCAAAATTCGACTCTAGTTTCAGTGTAGACTAGAGTTAGGTTTTAGTAAGATAGGTGCGTTGTAGATAAATAAATACAAATATATGGGTTACTTGTTATAATATGTTTTTAGCAAATTTGAGCGAAAAGTATTAAAAACAAGGTGGAATCAATGGTTACAAAATAGTTTTAAATTTAAATAAATTTTCACATGAACAAAAATAATTTCACCTAAGAAAATCTTTACCAAAACAGAAAATAATTATCCCAGAAATTCTCTACAATTTAATTATAATTTAATTATGTAACAAAGGGTAACAGACGCTCAGTGGTCAGTTACTGGATGAATTACCCTACCTTTTTTTCTAATTGCTTGCCACAGATAAAAACTTTATTACTGTTCTGTAATTTCATCAACTGGAAGGAATCTGTGATCAACTGAGCAACATCATTCGGTTTCTATTGTGGTTACGCGAATGTTCTGGTCTCCTATTCTTCTTCTTTTTCTTCAACGTTTTTTCCATGATTTTAGTACCAGTAGCAGTTTTTCGAAGTCCAATCACAATCAAATGCAAGAGCCAAAAAAAAGAGGAAAGACCACAGAATAAACTGGCAATTCCCATTAGAAAAACAAAAACCCTCTCTTAAAAATGCCATCTACTGACTAATGAGCCGTTTTTAGAAGAAAAAAAAACGATGGCTGTCAAAGGAATGCAGTTTTGGACCTCAGCCCAATAGCCATGTGTGATACATGTTATTTTTTTGAAATTGAAAATGTTAGTTTTTTTTCAATACAATATAACTCCGAAAGGACAAACATTTGGCTGTTGACGTCATAGTAACTTTTATTCAGCTCGCTGAGACCTATTCGATGATGTATCACACATGGCTATTGGACTGAGGTCCAAAATTGCATTCCTTTGACAGCCATTCGTTTTTTTTTAGTTCTTCTGAAAGCGGCTCATTTGGAACTACTTTTCTTAGCTGTCAGAAAAATCCCTCATTGAAACGCACATACGGTTGAATACCAAAAAGATCACGCTGTATATATAAACAGTAGTAAAAGTAAAACTATAACTGTCCCCTTCACACTCATAAGCTAGACCGCGCGCAAGAGAGACGGGCAGACTTTTCATAATGCGCATGCAGTACACGTCACGCCGCGCGCTATTCAGAGACACTACACAAGCGCAACGTGTAAATGTGTTGAACGTGCCAGCTTTACTTAACTGACCTATATGAGCATGTTTTATTCTTTGAAAACTGTGATAAATTTCAAATATTACTCTGTGAATGCCTAACTTGAAAATACTAGCACAACGCTGAGTCAGCTGCCTTTTGTGGCAACTTAGACACACCACAGACTAAGGTTTTTGATTAAATTTATTTGTGTTTTTGTCTGTTGCCTTACTTATTTATTATGTTACTTTTTTTGTGTGTTTTGTTTCTGTGATGTGTCTTGTTGGTACAATAAACTTTCTTTCTTTCTTTCTATCTAACTTAGCTGTGAAAGAAAAAGTGTTCTGAAAATACAACAATTTCATAAAAAAACTTTTCACCGCATTCAAAATCATGCCAACTTTCTAAGCAACACGAATAATAGTGACCGTGGCGTATTGCACTGAGGAGTGCGCTGCGGCTATAATAATTTTTAGTAATAAAGATAACTTTTCGAGTGTAATTACTCAAAATCCATTGGCGGCGAGCCGTAACTAATTCCACGCGAACAAAACGCTACAACAGATCTCAAGCCATCATCCAAACGCCTTACAACGCTGTTAACTTGCGCATTAACATAACGTATTCATTTAAAGCATGACATTTCACATTTTAGTTATAAATTACTTTTTCTACGGCGCATCAATTAAGGCACCGAAAAAATTTATAATTAGCCCCTATTAAGACAATAAAATTCTTAATGATCCTCCGCGCACAATACGAAAAAATATGTAATTATTCTCATTACTTAGATAGGTAGATTTTTTGAGCGCGTTGCTCTCTGAGCGGTGCCTGTGATGGTCCTATCTGGAATTCATTAGATCGATTAGATTCGGTAATCACCTAATTACTGTTAATCCTTTCAAATAATGCCGATACCTAATGAACCAAAAAATATACTTCGTTCCACGAATCGAACACCTGAGGAAGAAAAAACTCGCATCTCACTAGACAATGCGCTCGGCTAGAGATAAGCGAAACAAAAAATGAAGACGATCGGTTACAAAGGGTAAGGCAGTGGCTGTCGAAAAACAGATGTTTTGTTTTGTTTTCATCCCAGGTCTTGGATGTTTACACGTTTGTGACGTCGCTGTTTCTGGTTCCCACGACACAGGGTATCCTAGTGAAGGCCAGAAGCAATGTATGTGCCTGTATGTAAATGTAATGTTAATGTTATGTTAATGTTATGTTTTCCCTGTTTTATTGCATTTTGTGTATTTTCTATTACGTTATCTATATTAATAATTTCGTTCGGGTCCACGGTAGACTCGAACGATATGCACACCAAATGAAAGAGCGTAAAAAATAGTTGATCTGAGTCGACAACATATGGGCGGAAAATTCGTATTATCGAGCAGCATCAATATAAAAATTATTAAATTCAACAATGGCGTTGCTAAGTAAACATGTCAATGTCATCATTGTTGTGTTAGTGTCACAAGTTTTCATTGTGTACTGTTATGGCCGGTTTACATTATTTTAGTGTTTAGGAGAGTGCTATAATACAATTAGAGAGGCAAGTGCATTAGTACATTACTATACGTTCGAGTGAACGTTTATATTTCTTCCAGTAGAGTGTCACTTCGTCGACGTAGCGAAATATGCGCTATCCTACTCAAAATACTATGAGTTTTAATGGAACACATAAGTAAGTTAGATAATTTGAGTTAATGAAAACAACACGCACCCGTCACGAGTCACTTGCGCTCTCTCCTAAAGTTCTCACTAAATGTTTAGTTTATACACAGATAAGTAACGAGGATATTAAAGCGCTCAGGTGTTACTGGATAGAACAATAGAAACCAATTCTATTTTGATTCTAATTGAAAGGCAACTAGAACCGTACTATACCGTAAAACATACTAAAGCAAGTGGCGCTTACACGTTTCTACAAAAGCACTCTCCTTAAGAAAGAAAGAAAAAAAGGAAGAAAGAAAGAAAGAAAGAAAGAAAGAAAAAAAGAAAGAAAGAAAGAAAGAAAGAAAGAAAGAAAGAAAGAAAGAAAGAAAGAAAGAAATTTATTTGATACTCAAAACAAAACAAAAAAACACACACACACAGAATGCGTACAATAATAAAAAAATAACACAGAAAGCATAAAAAGCGTAAAAAAAATAAACTGTACAACATGAAAATAATAATTTACATTTACATATTTACATTTACACACAGGCACATACATTGCTTCTGGCCCCACACTAGGATACCCTGTGTCGTGGGAACCAGAAGCAGCGACGTCACAAACATGTAAACATCCAAGACCTGGGATTTTTTTTTGTCCCCAGCCGGGATTCGAACCCGGGACCTCTCGCATGGTAGTCAGATGCGCTAACCACTACGCCACAGAGGTCGTTAAAGGTTGAGCCCCCAAAATGGGCCCGATTCAGCATAATGTTGCAACAGAGTGTAAAGTAAAGCACTCTCCTAAACACTAAGATAATCTAAACCGGCCCTTTGATCTTATTTGTTAACTTCATGGTGTGTGGAATACCGTGGCATCCAAAAAGGTTATTATAATCTGTGCCAACTGAGAAGGTGTAGTAAGTAATCTGTGGTGTTTTTCGTTGGCGGGAGCTCAGAAGATGGTCCTTCTTCTGAGGGCGGGAGGAAAGACAATAATTTTACATTGAGTTTTGGAAGGGTCTGAAAAATAATTGAAAAAGGAAATCAAAGTCATAAATTGATCTTTATTGTTTTGCTTAGTTAGGTACCAATAAACTTATTGAAATGAAAAAGCCACTAGATAAGAAAAATACCAAAAATTAAAATGATGAAGAAAAACATGTGGTCAATACAAAACTAAAAGCTGTAAAGCCAAAGAGAGGGAGCTGTTTTTAGTTGATTAGCCAAGTGGATTCTACGTCTCATACGTCATTAGATTCACTAGCTGTTAAGTTTATGAAGGAAGCTCATTTAGTAATTTGTGATGAGGTACCCATGACAAAGTTATGATAAGTATCCGATTTTCGCCTTGCATTCCTTCGTGAGTAGCCAGAACATGTCCAAAAGAGCAAGATTGGCTATCCGTAATAGTGTGCTGGTTCCAATACTGATGTAAGCATTGTAGCGAGATTTGGGTATGGCAGAAGTCAGAAGAATCATGAAAGTAGGATTAGTGCAGTACAAATGAGATCCTTAAGAAATATGGGTGGTGTTACTTTGAATGACAGAATACGTAATAGTGTGATTAGAGACCGAGGATGTAGAGAAAGAGGATGTAGTGAGTGACTAGAATTGAAAAAAGGAATGTTGCGTTGGTTTGGAGATGTGGAGAGGATGAACGAAGAAAGACTGACAAAGCAAATATATCGGGCGAATGCGAGTGGCAGGGCCGGTAAGCGACGCCCCAGTTGGACATACTTCGACCAAATAGGGGATGTATTAGCAAAGGGCAAGATTAAAAGTACCCGAAACCGATGTGGGTACATGCAACAACTAATGGATGTCGATGAAGCGAAAGTGATTTGTCAGGATAGTGGCAGGTGACAGTCCGTGGTCTCTGCCTACTCCTCTGGGATACAGGTGTGAGCTTATGTATCTGAATGTATTAAGAGATTTATATCTACTGGTGGTCGATAAATACAGAGGCGTCATATAAAAAAACATAGTGGAATATTATTTTGCGTCTACATTTTACCCGAGCGAAGCCGGGTTTTCGTCTAGTTGTGTCTATATTGTGTTTCTGTGACAATTCTAATAAAAGTCTTCTTTCTTTTTTCTTTCATGTCACGCGCAGTAACCAATAGGCGTACATGACTGATTTTCTTTGGGGGCACGTTTCATAGAATGGAGTATAGAACCTGTTAGTATCCAATACGGCGTATTTTCGTTTCTATTTGCAGAGATCATTCGAATCATTTAACTGGTTGTAATACTGATATCATTGGCTTTAACTTTTGACTATTTATTGCGGTAATCTTGTTTGCTTTTATTGTTAAATTAAATATCGTTGCTCTAAGCGGCTCGGACTCCGAAGGTCACGGGTTGTAGTCCCACGGTTGACAAAGTGGTTATTTATCGACGCACTACATCATGTAGTCTTTTAGAAGTAACCACCTCCGATGGTGTAAGGTTAAGGTTGATTTTCACGTGAAATTACTTGATAGAGCATAATTAGACAAATTGTACAGTATTTAGTTTTTGTTCCTTAAGACTGTGAAAGACAAAAGCCATACCTTCAAAGGAATATATAAAAGCGATTAAGTAATTACTCAAAATTCTGTACATTAAATTTAAAATTTTGTGTTCTAATTCAACTATAGGTCTTAATGGGATTCTTGTTGTAAATAATCAGTTCACTTTTTGAAAATCTATAAATGCAGTTTGAATTGTTTTTTTAAATTAAAATAATGTCTTCTTTCAGTAATATGTTCTATAGCTACAATATTCAAGGTCCTTTCCCTCTGTGGCATAGCCGTGGGACGCCCTATATAGGGTTACAGGGAAAGTCGCACACAATATTAAAGGAGGTTATTATTTAGGTCATTTCTGATTGATTTAATTAAATTATATAGGGTCCGAAAATTAGCCGTTATGGAGATATTGACTGTTGAAGATTTTAAAAAAATATCAATTTTTTTTTGCTTTTTGATTGATTTTTTCTCAGAATAGAGCTCATAAAGTGTTTTTTTTTAATGTATTTAGTTAAAAGGCATGTCAATTGATAAAAAAATATCAGCAAAAGCTGCACCTACTACTAACAGCTTTAAAAAACTGCTCGGCAACGGTTAAAATGAAATATTTTTTCTCTAAATATTTTTCACATTAAAGCTCTTAAAAAAAAATTAACGTATGGAACTTATTCTGCAAATAATTTTAAAAACTTCTACGACTCTTTAACTTTTCAAAAAGGTATAACATTTAATAGTAGGCTCTAGTGGTAGTACCGACATAACTGAACTTCGATACAAAAAAAATTTTTACTTCCTGGCACCTTTAAGCTATGTAAAAAGGTCAGATAGGCTTTTTTGTGCTCTGGAGACATGCTGTCTCAGGTGTTCAGGTACCTACCTATTTCAGTATTTCTTTTTTTAGAATATTCTATCTATCTATTATTTTTGTGTTAGTCTGCTCGTGTGATTCTTCCGTGGTAGATGTGTTAATACGTGCTCTGCAAATGATTTGCGTTTTAGAAACTTCTCCGTCTCCTTAGGTATTAAAAAACGTATATCACTTGCTATTACATCGAAAAAACGTTAGCCAAGTGTCACTTAAGATGGCAAACAATAAATTTTTAGTTGAGGTAAATACGTGCTCTTTGATAATTTCCCGTAAAACGCGACTTAGTTTGGATTTTGGTATTTATTCATCTTCATTCTGTGACTTGGCTTGGATTTTGAACTGATTCATCTTCGTTTTTAACATGGTTGCCTCTATTTCTATTCTAAAAAAGAAATACTGAAATAGGTAGGTACCTGAACACCTAAGACAGCATGTCTGCAGAGCACCAAAAAGCCTATCTGACCTTTTTACATAGTTTACAGGTGCCAGGAAGTAAAAAGATTTTTTTTGTATCGAAGTTCAGTTATGTCGGTACTACCACTAGAGCCTACTCAAATAACATTATTTTAAAATTTCATGCAGATACCTATTAAATGATATACCTTTTTAAATAGTTAAAGAGTCGTAGAAGTTTTTAAAATTATTTGCAGAATAAGTACCATACGTAATTTTTTTTTAAGAGCTTCAATGTGAAAAATATTTAGATAAAACTATTTCATTCTAGCCGTTGCCGAGCAGTTTTTAAAAGCTGTTAGTAGTAGGTGCAGCTTTTGCTGATATTTTTTTATCAATTGACATGCCTTTTAACTAAATACATTAAAAAAAACACTTTATGAGCTCTATTCTAAGAAAAAATCAATCAAAAAGCCAAACAATTTGATATTTTTTTTAAAATCTTTAACAGTCAATATCTCCATAACGGTTAATTTTCGGACCCTATATAAAACAATAAAATCCATCAGAAATTACCTAAATAATGACCTCCTTTAATATTGTGTACGACTTTCCCTGTAACCCTGTATAAGTTTCACTGCAGGGCACAGGCCTTGTCAGAGAGAGAGACACTACGGGCAAGAACAGAGGTGTGTGAACACCTCAGACACTTAGGTTTCCTCACGATATTTTCCTTCACGGTTAGGGAGTGTATCGATGACTTTGTTTTCTAAGATACGTACATTTGTTAGGGCAAAAAATATTTATTGCACAAGAAAACAATCTGCACAATGGAGATATCAAGTGACATATAAAATGACAGGCTCCTCGAATTCAAACCCTGATCCCTAGCACTGTTATGGACCTAAACAATTCTTTTTCCTATTGCTTATCACGTCCGGGCGCTAACGGGTCAGCTATTTAACTTAACTTAGCTTAAGAAAAGTAAAAGTGTGGTTTACCTGGTGCGCTGACGCTCAAGTTGAGTGGCGAGTTGATGACCGGGTTGTTGGGCATGGACGTCAAGCCTTGCAGGTTGGCAGCCAGCTGCGACATCTGCTGGGACATTTGCTGCTGCAGCTGCTGCGACATCGGCGGCATGTTTTGCTGCATGTTCGCCAGGTTTTGCAGGTTTTGGAACATGGACGCCACTGTCGGAAAGACGTTGGGGTCAGAATGCTGTGCGCTGGGTGGTGAAATGGTGGTCTTTGCATAGAACGGGGAACGGTGGTGGCGAGAGCTATTTATGACTGACTCTCAGTCATTTTTTTAAAATCTTTGTCTACTTTAGGGACTTTTGTACACATAGACACATGACGATGACAGTCCCATCGTGCCCGTTTTAATTAAACCACCACCCAATAAAATATTGTTAAAGCTAATTACTATTATGTACTGAAAGTGGATAAAAACTTAGCCGCGCTACAGTTTAGCTCAGACAGAATGCTCTGCAAGATCCCAACATCCAAGAAATTTATTTTATACGTATCTTGAAGTTCTTTTCTTTTGCTACTGTTTCGAGTACATTCCAATAGCAAGTGTTGAACATCCTCAACTACCTCCACAGACTCTCAGTCATGAATGTACGGCAGAAAAGATATAATAAAGTATGTCTTACCATTGTAGATTAGGTAGGGCTCAATAATCAAAATAAGACAATTTGATATTGTGTATTTTTTCAGACATCGGTGCGACGTCTTCTCACCCACTGGCGCTATTTAAATAGGTAAGGGTGCGAAGAGGCATGCACGCGGGGCGAGGGTGGCGTGCGCAGCTAGCTGCATTCATGTGACAACGTTTGCAATTGCAACACATTTATATTCTCCGCTTTTGATTTCTTAGTTCCTACTTAAGAGGCGCACGCGGGGCGACGGGCGGCGAGCGGGGTTCTGCTAGCATTCTACGTGGCAATACTTGCAACTGTTTTTTGTCACTTTTTTCTGTTTCATAGCTCTAGCTCTAGGCCTAGCTGTTGCATGAGTATGTAAGTATGAGAAGATGGTAAGTATGGCGGCGAGCAGGGTTCTGCTAGCAATCTACGTGACAATACTCGTAACTATTTTATTTCTCTCTTTTCTGTTTCTTGGCATCTACTTAAGCTGGCAAAGTATGAGAAGACGTCAGTACGAACTCACTGGAGCCATTCAGGTGGGGGTGCAGAGAGAGGCGCGCACGGGGCGAAGGCGATGAGAGAGGTTCTGCTAGCAATCTACGTGACAATACTCGTAACTATTTTATTTCTCTCTTTTCTGTTTCTTGGCATCTACTTAAGCTGGCAAAGTATGAGAAGACGTCAGTACGAACTCACTGGAGCCATTCAGGTGGGGGTGCAGAGAGAGGCGCGCACGGGGCGAAGGCGATGAGAGAGGTTCTGCTAGCAATCTACGTGGCAATACTCGCAACTATTTTTTGTCTCTTTTTTAGCTCCTACTTAAGCTAGCAAAGTATGAGAAGACGTCAGTACGAACTCACTGGAGCCATTCAGGTGGGGGTGCAGACAGACGCGCACGGGGCGAGGGTGGCGAATGAGGTTCTGCTAGCAATCTATGTGGCAATAATCGCAACAATTTCTTGTCTCTTTTTTTATGTTTTTTTAGCTCCTACTTAAGCTAACAAAGTATGAGAAGACGTCAGTACGAACTCATTGGAGCCATTCAGGTGAACCCTCACCTGAATGGCTCCAGTGCGGGGAAGAGCGCGCACGGGGTGAGGGCGGTGAGCGGGGTTCTTTTAGCAATATACGGAGCAATACTCGTAACTTTTTTTATTCTCTTTTTTCTGTTTCTTAACTTCTACTTAAGCTATCAAAGTATGAGAAGACGTCAGTACGAACTCACTGGAGCCATTCAGGTGCGGGTGCGGGGAGGAGCGCGCGCGGGGCGAGGGCGGCGTGCGAGGCTCCGCTAGCTGCGTCCGCGCGCCCCCCTCCGGCGAGCTCGCGCCGCTCTCGCGGTCCGATTCCGCCTGCTGGACAAGGGAAAGGGTACGTTACAACTAATACACTTAATTATATTGTACTATTTTGAATGGGGAACTTGCCCCAAAATTAGATTGGAGTGAGAGTGTAAATAAAAAGTGCCATAAAAATTTGGACTAAAATAAAAATGATAAAACATTTTTTCGAAGTCACAAAAAAATTTAAAGGATCGTCAGAGTTGAGTTTTTTACTGCATTTTTCTCCGTTAAAAATCAAATGGTTAAAAAATAAAAATTGTGTATCAGATTCATAGTTTCAAAGTTTAGTGTACGGGTGCTTCGCTTGGGTCGTATTCGCGTGTTTGCCGATACATAGCAGGCTTTGCAAAATCAGTGCTAAAGATTCGTCGGAAAATGCAAAGAGTTGCTCCGCGTTTTAACGAGTAGTTTGGTCATTAAAATATTACAAAAATAAATGTATGTCAAATTTTATGTGAAGTTCTATGTTGTACAAGCGTCTACTATATTTCCTGTTGACATCAAATTGACACATCCAGTAAAATGTAATTCACATTAACTACCAGCTCAAACATAAATCAAAAGCAGACACAACTTTACAAAATAAAGAACAAGGAAGTTTTGTCTGATAATAACAAGTTTTATCTAACATTTAATTATACCCAATTACCAATACATTTTCAGTTTTAAGTAGGTCCGTCCTATAATTTAATGCTGGAAGAATAACAAATACAATTCTCGTTGTCTGCGCTTACTCCTCTGGAATACAGGCGTGTGTCCTTATATGTATGTATGTAACAGTTATTCTTTTAAGTACATACTTTTATTATTATATTACTAATCCTAGCTGTTAGTTCTGAAAAAAAAACAGAGTGGATGAATTCGAATTTTGGATGTTGACTGTGTCAAATGTCTACAAATCAGCAAGAGAATAGTTGTAATTTCAAAGTGGCCCTTTCTTGAATATTTAAAAAATAGATTTAAGCGAATTTAAAAAACTGATCGGCCAATAAAAAAGGTGTTTTAAAAAGTCATAGCAAAAATTCCTTTACTTTCCGGCGTCGGGAAACATCGTAGCCGTGCAAATAATGCGTAGTCTCCTTCGTTTTCACTTTACTATATCCTGTAACGATTTCATAGTAATATTGTCTAATAAAACTATTCATATTCACGTTATGAATTTATTATTTACAATGTTATTTTCATCTACATCAATTTAAAAAGAATACCTACTTACATCCATATATAATGAAAATTACGACGATACCTCAATTATTATTACAAGAAAAAGTATCTTACCTATTTACCTATAAAATTAATTTACTTATTATATAGTTAAGTTCAGCAATTTTCCGATCAAATGTTTTATAAAGCAAAAGTCATAAAAAAGTATTGCTTTTGTAAATATTTATTTTCTTATGGTAGCACTAAATTCCTTGAATCAAATCTTAAAAAAAAATAAGGTAAATCAAAACTACTTACGAACGATAATGTCATTCTCCTCGCACCACCAATTTTCACTAAATGCAAATCGTTCTCAAAGACAAAGAAAAACAGCTTGTGTACAAATCATTTTAGTCCGTATACTGTTTAGAGAAAATCGCGAAACGTTCCAGAAATCAAATATTATTCTGCGATCCCGACGCGCGAACTTTTAACACCAACTTTTCCCCAAGTACGAGGAAAGTTGCTTTTTAAAACAATTTTCGAATAGAATGCATTTTAATCAAAGTCAACATATCTCACAAATTGAACACAAAACACTGATTCTATTTCTAAACTTCAACAAAAAGTTTTTATTTTTTAACTAGTTTACGGCGACGGAAGTTGAAAGCTGCCAGTGAGATAACGCCGCGAAAAAGGAGGCGAGCACTATCGACAAAGCATTCACATTTTTTTAACTTTTTTTTATTTATCAACGGCCGGTATACATACAGCCGCGCGGGCAAGTTGCACAACGCGGAATGAAAGCGCGTCATCAGTTTAAAAAATCAACCCCTTCGGTGGTGGTGGAAAAAAAGTCGCCCCCTCTAAGGGGTGTGGGTGGCCGAAATCCTTGCCAAGCGATCGCCATCAGATCTACTTGTTAGGCCGCGAATAATCATGTAAAAAATTAACATCTTTTTTCCGTCCAAGTTTAATTAGTAATTTGAAATTATGACTACAAGCTGTTTTTAATACCGATATGGGGGCAAAAAGTTGTACGATTTACGATAGGCAGAATGCTTTATGGTGGTTGTTATTTTTACACATTGCTCATTAAAAAGTTTATTATTACTTAATTGAGCTGCAATTCATAATTATGAATTTAGTTAGACTTACGGCATAAATGAGGAGTGTATTGATTTTTTTACTAGGTATATTCTTTTCAACTTTAATCTGTCTGGGACTGATCCCATAGTTTAATTTAAGCGCATAGCTAGTAGGTCATTATGTTATAAATGGTTGTTACGAAAAAGTATAGCATAAGATTTGTTCGAGATTAATAGCACGTTATCTGTCGGTATCACACTATTTCACTCAGCGGAGGCTATCTCGAGCATAATATAAATGTAATTAAGTGTGATTATAGATTAGATTGAGTCCGATACTGGAAAGGAGGTCAGAGTGTAAGCGAACGCTTTGCGTGGCTTTACATTAAATAGCCAACTTAGATATCCACAACTGTAGGCGGTAGATAAGTGCCTGATTCTAGACCTAAATAGTTAATTATTAAGTAACGAAACAGGCTGATTACGTTGAAAGGGAAACGAGTTTTGCTTAAAGTTTAGTTGAATAATTAATTATTCTCGGACAAACCTGATTCTTAAGTAAGTTTAACACACGTGACAGCAAAAATACTTTTTATGTAAAAATAAAATCAACAAGGTATATGGACAAAAAATGCGTCATTTTGACGCCGTTCTTTGTACATTTCAATTAGTTCATTGTAAGAATGTACAATGTTTTAAATTAAAAAATGAAATCCTTTTCAGCAGCACGCCACGACACGGGCGCTGGACGGGCGAAAAAAACATCGGCACACGGAACATTCGGAATAATCAGCGGGAACACGCGGAAAAAAATCACTAATTATTCAGATGAAGTTGGACGAGTGAAGGGGGGAGGGGTCCAGCGGAACGGCCAAAATAAAAACGGTTGTTGCGTAGGGGTGCCATCTGCCCCCCACACGCCCCGCGCAAATGTTATCTAACTGCGTTCACCGCGCTCGCTGCGAATTAGCGCTACCCGGATCGCCGAATTTTCAATTTGGAAGACTTTTTTGGGTAGTTGAACCTAATGGAAAAGGCTGCGCCGATCACGAATTCTGTTTAGGACGGCTGGAGCCGCTAGTAATACAACTTTGGCAAAGAGCGCTGCCAATTGGATTGGGAGCGAGTTCGAGTTTCGAAATTCGACAGTTGACAATCGACACTCTTTATCCCACTTTCTTTGTACAACAGGGGGAGGACGCGAACATGAGGAATTGAGTCTCGTTTTTTTTTTTTCTCGAGTCCTTGAGCGACACGAGAGCGTTGTCAGCGCCCGCGAGTGGGCAACAAGCATGCTCATTATCGGAATGGTCGCGCGGCGAGCGACCCACACACGAGCGGTTGTCCGCGCTCCAATGTGTGTGTGGATTTTTACTCATTAATTTTAAAACGCTCCGGATTTTTTTCAGGGCGGGTGCTAGGGGTGTCTGCGGGGGGTGGAAAGGGGTGAAAATTGGCGATGGCCGCCGGCCGGGGTGTCACCGGCGGGGGTTATTAAATAGATTGGTCCGCGGCCGAACGGAGCTGCCGATCTGCACTTGTACCCGCGTCATTAACGGCCTGAGAACCCCGATTTTTAATCGTGAAATAACAGCCTGTTACAGGCAAAGTTGAGCGCGACTTAACCCTCTCGCCCGTGACTTGTTCTACAAGCTCGATCGTTCGTTTTATTTCCGGCGAATTTTATTTTTATTTCCGCGGCACTTGTCTTAGCACCTGTTTGGGCGATGTTGTAGCGTCCTCGGCTGTTAGGTGCGGGGTCACGCTAGGCTGGCCGATCGGTGTTGGAAGGGATAAGTTCGTGAGGGTTGAGAGCGGCGAGTCGTAGTTAGATACAAGATTAAGTTCAGATGCTATGATAATGTGGACGCGCAGAACAACGTCCTCACGAACAGACCACAGAGTCTGCTTACACGAGACTACAACTACCGCAGCCCCGTCACATGTCGAAGGCACACACGCGCGCGGGCGATGTTTTTTTCTCTTCGGCTGCCCCGGTAGGGTGAGTGGGAGGACAAAATGTGAAAAATACTCGAAAAAAGGCGAAATTGTAGCAGATATATAATTAAACTCCGCCGTACAGTGGCGGGGCGTTACGGACGCTTTATATTATGCATACACGGGAGCGCGGTGTCGCAAACAACTTCGAACATTTTTTTGCCCTCCGCAAAACGGATGAGAAAAATTAATTGAACAGATATACGTACGGGTGTACGCGGCTATTTGTGTGTGTCGGATGATAAATCATGCAGTGCTTAGGACTTTGGTAATTTAAAATGAACACGTACAATCGTACCAAGCTAATAATATACCTACCTGCGTTGAAAATAAAATTACGTTTACCTATACCTAATTATGGATATTCTTGAACTAAAACTTTCATAAGCATTACACATTGTAAAATATGGCCTGGTTTTTTTTTTTTAACTAAGTAAGTTTTCAGCGATAAACTGCAAGCAGATGCTGGATGCGGCAAGCTGAAGACAGGGCGCTATGGCGCTCATTAGGGGAGGGCTATGTCCAGCAGTGGACTAATATAGCCTGATGATGATGATGATGATGAAGTAAGTTTTCCGGGCATATTTTTTAAGGATATTATTATAAGTTCTGTATTGAAAGGCTCATTGCGTTAAGGCTCAGTTCATTGGAGCCATCGTTCAGTTAAACTTGAGTAGTTAAAGGCTAGCAGTAACAAGCAAGCTCGGTGCAGTCTCATTGCAAGTTTAAAAATCAGACATGAGAAATTTAGATGAGTGGACCCAAACAACTTTGTTGTGCACGGATAACTTATTAGCAATTCTGCGCTATATTATGTACCTTTAACGTCACCCACTTTCTGTCGACAGCAATTTAGGTTAGTTCACCAACGATCCGTGCATGAATTACGAACTCTTATGCCCGGTTCCAATATCCATAAAACGCTTCGTTTTTGCTTACGATCAGTTACAATTCTTACGAAATTCCTACGAACCGTCAATAAATTGTATGGAAAATGGATCGTAGCCGGTAGGCGTATATTATACGAACCGGGCATTAGCAGTGAATCTCTTCCTTAAGTCCTAGTTAAATAAAAATAAAAACATAAAAATAGTTTCTTGTGTGCAATAAAGAATATTCTTATCTTGCTTTCTCATAAAATGTACAATGTGAACATCTTATTTTGCACAGAATTATAGTAGGTAATAGGAAATGGAAATGTATTATATGGAAAAGTATACGTATTCTATAGAGTAGGTAGTAAATTGTACTGCATCTTTGTAAATATTTTGTCTGTGTATTTTCTGGTATATTATAGAACATTCTTATCTTAGCTTAAGTTTTTAAAGTCAGTTTAAATCATTTGCAGAACTTAGACTGGCCAAAGATCATGTTGTATTGCACTAAAATACTTCACACAAAAAGTCAACTGATTTAGAAATTATACATATAGTTTTTACATATATATACTTTTAGAGATTTAATACATTTAAACGGGGGTTCAGGCAACATTCAAAAATTGCTATCGGCCCTGCAATGTCGGGCAGTGTATTCGTGAATTTTAACAGCACACGCAAATGGCTCAATAATACAATTCATTGTACCTACAATGCATGTATCCTTGAGAGCACATCTCGAAAATTTAAATGGTTGCCGGGAGGGGGTCCATAGATTATAAAATGGTAAAAACAGAAGGTCTACTGTGTTCGTCAAACATTACAAGTACAATGCGTGGTGTTATAATAAAACTTGGTACTTAACTGGGTTGGCGTTGAAGTTACTAACTATATTCCGGATACATTTACTTGACTTTTTGTCAGAAGAGTCCGACCAGAGTGCGTATACTGAGTTTTGTCATTCACTTTCGATAGCGAGAGCGTTTGCGTTTTGCATAGGAGTGACAAAGCGCGCCATCTAGTTGTCTCTTTGTCACTCCTATGCAAATCACAAACGCTCTCACTATCGATAGTGAATGAAAAAACTCAGTATAAGCACTCGTATAAGCACTCAGGTTTCGCTCTGAGTGCGTATACTGAGTTTTTTCATTCACTATCGATAGTGAGAGCGTTTGTGATTTGCATAGGAGTGACAAAGAGACAACTAGATGGCGCGCTTTGTCACTCCTATGCAAATCGCAAGAAACGCTCTCGCTATCGAAAGTGAATGACAAAACTCAGTATACGCACTCTGAGTGCGTAAACTGAGTTTTTTCATTTACTCTCGATAGTGAGAGCGTTTGCGATTTACATAGGAGTGACAAAGAGACAACTAGATGGCGCGCTTTGTCACTCCTATGCAAATCGCAAACGCTCTCGCTATCGAAAGTGAATGAAAAAACTCAGTATACGCACTCTGATTCGCAGAGCTTAATCATGGTGAGGCGAGACGGAGCTCGCGTCGTCGGTGCTCATCTCTCAAACCTGGTTGGAATCTTCCGACAAAAAGTCAAGAAAGTGTATTCGGAATAAAGTTAATAATTACATTGAAGTGGCTAGTGCATAAAAGGGTGATTCTAAGAACTGCATAATTTCTTTGGCACTTTTTTTTTTCATATTAAGGGCTGATTTTTCAATAGTTAGATAACTTTTATCTGACGAATAAAAATGGCGGTTTGACAGCTTATGCATGAAAGTTATGTCGAACCGCCATTTTTATTCCTCAGATAAATGTTATTTGACTATTGAAAAATCAGCCCTTACTCAATAAAAAGTAACATAATTATATTGCAGTAGATGCCACAAATACCTACAAATATGTTACAATACAATCTTCAGAGCCAATAAACCTGCATGATATTTTACTTTTTATTGAGTTAATATGAAAAAATAAATGCACCAAAGAAATTTTACAATTTGAGCCGTTTTCTGAGAATTACCCAAACCTACCTTATAAGCCTTTAGTTACCTACAACGTAAAATAGGTAACTTTTCCGTACATATAAATATATTTCCATTTCCTATTACCATCATTCTGTGCAAGATAAGATGTTCATAAAGTGCATATTTTGATAAAAAAAGATAAGAAACACCTGTGTTATTTCCTTTTTTATGTACAATAAAGTGTTCTCTATCTATCTATCTATCAATAAGCATATTCTTTATTGCACACAAGAAACAAGAAATATAAATAAAAGTTACAATTAAAGAAGTAGGTACTATGAGCAGCCTAATTGCTTAAAGCAATTTCTTCTAGACAACCGACGATGGAAAGTTACTGAAGGAAAAGTGAGACGGGTAGTCGGTGCAGATACGAATAAAACATACTTGCAATTAATGATAAAAATCTTACTAAGATAGTTGTTATAAATTACTGTATAAATAAGTTATAATAATATGATAAAAAGAAAAAATCAGTTTCATAATCCTCAAGTGTTTTTCAACTCCAATAACTCTTCAACTTGTTGGTGATAAATAATCGATATTATTTGTTGGTGCATTTTGGTCACGAATTACGTACATCACTTTTGCATCGTTTTCCCGTTTACCTGATGAGAAGTCAACCTTCTATAGATCCTCATTTCGAGCCCGAACACACGACAGATGTTTGAAGGGTTCTTTACGATTAATTTAACATTAAATTCAATAATAACCTTCCATTTATTGCGTAATTTCCTTCCAATTACCTTTCATTTATCGCCCAGTAAGTAGATTATGACTGTGATGAACATTTCTATTCGATTGTGGAGAGGCGCCAATGTTGCGCCAATGTTTTGATTTGCAATGCTTAGAAGGGGTTTGGTGAAAACGATTTGATAAAAACCTAGTACTATTTTTAATGTTATACCTATAACCTATGTTGGTGATCTCCTTGCCTGCCCTTATATTACTTAACTTTCCACTCTATCGGGTTAAGCATTTAGACAACACGAAAGAGTCAAAATAATAGTGTAGAGACGACTCCGTATCTACACACAATGATAATTCTGCGAATCAGAGCTAAGCCTGGTCAGACTCTTACGACAAAAAGTCAAGTAAGTGTTTCCGGAACAAATTTAGTACTTACGAAAGTTTTATTCAATAAAACAGTCGAATTGAGAATCTCCTCTTTATTGAGATCGGTAAAAAACAAGAAAAATAATGTTCTCTGTTACGTTTAACATTAACATAACATAACATTTACATACAAGCACATACATTGCTTCTGGCCCCACACTAGGATACCCTGTGTCGTGGGAACCAGAAACAGCGACGTCACAAACATGTAAACATCCAAGACCTGGGTTTCTTTTTTTTTGTGCCCAGCCGGGATTAGAACTCGGGACCTTTCGCATGGTACGCAGGATGCGCTAGCCACTACGCCACAGAGGTCGTCGTTAAAGACGAAATTGCAACGAAAACGTAAAGTTTCATTAGCTATGGACTATACCTTTCGAAGTGGGTCGTAAAGCGCTCCATCGATGTTTAAAGGGTTGTTCGGTTGAACCCCTGTCGCGGCGCGTGGGCACTCGATAGAGCATTCGATTCATTCAATTGTTCGATCATAATCGCTCAAGTTATAATAATTAGAATTTCGATTGTCCCCACCCGATCGTTAAATAGGTTTTGAAGTTGAAGTTTTTATTGTGTTTTCTGGATGGGCTTTTAAAAATAATTACGAACTCAATGAACAGCGTGCGCTAGAAATGGGTTAATTAGAGTACAAATTACATCTGTACGCCATCTTATATTTTATTATATCTGTACTCTTAAGGTAAGAAATATCTGTGCGATTTCCATATTTGTGTACCTGGGCTCGTACTTTTATTTCGAGGTATAGCCTCGAAATAAAAGTACGAGCCGCAAATGCAATTTATATCCTATACGATAGGACGCTCAGCCGCTAGCCGTCACTAGTTGTTCAAATATGCAATTTACTCATTTTTCCTTCTTTTTTTATTTCCTCGAAAAAAAGGCTAGGGAATCGAACGGCGGGTCCCGCCGCCCAGCCGCGCCCCAAAAATGGCACAAAAAGAACGCACCAAGTGAAAAAATAGTAGTGGGCCCCCACGCGTATGGTAAATAGCTCCCAATTCACCCCCCTCCACTAGTGAGTGGCGCCCGGCGCGAAAAAAATTGCTCTTATTGACTCTGCAAAAAATGTCTCCCGTTTATGACGCCCTTTGTTTGCTTAAACTAATATTTATGCTCTCTGACCACTGTGCAACCCTCGTGAGCCGCTTCCTTTATAACAAATGGACTTATTCCAAGAGGTGCCGAGTGGCTAGTTTAGGTTAGGTGTTCGAACGTTTTTTTCCTTTGCTTACGTTTTAAAACGCTTAAAATTTTTCTTAGTATTTATTTTTACTTCTCCAATGTTGTAAGTACTTCTTTGTTATTGCTAACATGAACGGTGAGATTATGAATGAAGAACATGTAGAATAGCATGGTATTCAGTTCGATACAAAATAATACTAATCTTGCAGTCTAAAGAGGTATGACGTTAACGAGACGTTTCAAATAGGAATAAAGTTCAGCAGGCATGATATCGATTTCATACTAAGTGAGTGAGCGCCAAGTTCAACATCTAATAACTTACTTAAATAAACTCACTTCTGTATCCTGTATCCTGAAGAGGCAGTCCGGCACTATGATTAGCTATTTTTCACGATCCTGAGAAAACTTTTCGCTTCATGAAAATTCGCTGCATGACCGCACGCCAGCTGGCATAGTATTTTTTATACCCCTTTCTCGTATTATACGGAATCCCGTTTCAGGACAAAAGCATATCTTTCAAATCTCTTTATGAGTACCTATAAACCATTTATAATTCTTGCTCTGGTAGTGCAGTAGTTTTCTACATGTATCTATCTAAATGGGCATTGTGACCTGGACAAGTGATTAAGATGTGTGAAAGTTATTATTATTACTAGCTTTCGCCCGCGACTCCGTCCGCGTGGACTTTAGTTCAAAATTTTGCAACCCCAGTCAGGACTTTGAATTTTATTTATATAGATTACATTGTGATGAAAATCATACAAATGATAACCAGGGACTTGTTTCATATAATAAACGGTTTACTATCGGTTCGATTAACTCACAGATTAATATTTGGACTTTGGACTACGCAATGTACCTCGAGGTACATAAATTACGAATTGTACATACATATATAAGCTCACGCCTGTATCCCAGAGGAGTAGGCAGAGACCAAGGACTGCCACCTGCCACGATCCTGACAAACCACTTTCGCTTCATCGACATTCATTAGTCGTTGCATGCACGCACGTCGGTTTCGGGTACTTTTTATCTTGCCCTTTGCCAATACATCCCCTATTTGGTTTGTTACAAATTGTCGTTTTATGAAACTCGACCCAGCCCCAAGTTATTATTAGCTGCCTTGTACCTCTGTGGCTGTATGACGCGCCATGCTTGAGTTAATGTAACTGTCACAATATAATAGTCAGCTCGATTAAACAAAGAAAGAAAAGCAATGCGAAATGATTGCCTATAATTTCCCAGTCGTAACATTATGAAGCGAAAATAAGGACACGTTATTACACCTCAGTGTCGCATGGAAAAAAGAAATGGGGGCCACAATTAAGCTAGCCAATGTTGCAATTAAAATAATGACCGTCACACCTTTGAGACAATTAGGTGAAAGAATAAATTCTATGTTTTGATAGTTGCGCGGTGGCGTAATTAGGGCTAATAAAGTTAGGGGCTATCAGGAGTCAAGAGATGTGATCGTTTCTTGTTCGGTTCCTGGTACTACTAATTAAGTAAGTCGGTACCATATGTACCATCTTTATTGGGAATATCTTGCGGCTGAACTAAATAAAAAATAATAATAATAATAGTAAAGGGAAACATTTTTTTTATGCGTAAGTATGCCAACGAATAGTATTTCATTTTCATTTATAGATTTTCTTATTGATATAACGTAAATCCCCCGAAATTGATGAAATTTACGCGGTCAACGGATTAATCAGTTGCATTCTAACCTTGAAAAGAAATCTTAAAAACCATCGTAAAAACCGGTAGAATTTTTTGTGAGCCGATCGTCCCATAAAAAATTCTACAGGTTAAGAACAAATGAGCCGTTTTCAGAAGAACTAAAAAAAAAAATCTAACGCCTGTCAAAGGAATGCAATTTTGGACCTCAGCCCAATACCCATGTGTGATACATCATAAAATAGGTCTCAGCAAGCTGAACAAAAGTTACTATGACGCCAACAGCCAAATGTTTGTCCTTTCGAAGTTATATTGTATTGAAAAAAAACTAACATTTTCTCCAGTCCAGTAACTAACACGAAATTTCGTATTTTCTTTTTTTACAATCTTGAAACTTATCGTGGTTAATTTGAGTACAAATTAATATAATGTAACATAAACTCACGCTTGTATCCAGAAGGGGTAGGCCGTGACAGAGTCGGCCACTTACCATGATTCAGAGTCCTGACAGATGTCTTTTACTGCATCAATATTCATAAGTGGTTGCAAGCACGTAATTATGCCGGTTTTGAGAAAATAAAATTATGAATTCTAAACTTTTGACTGTAGAGGAGAAGTTAAAAGAAGTTAATTTTTATAGTAGATCAGATACTTTGTAAATGTTTTAGGGTTTTATAAAACATTGTCTAGATTCAGGTTTTGTTCAATGATGAACATTTTTGTATTCATATAATGAGCATGATTGCCACTATTAAAAGAGTTACTATGTTTTGAAGTATAAAAGTCATACCTTCACTAAACACAAATTTTATTTCATTTTAAAGTTATTATAAAATTACGTTAAATATTTTAAAGTTTATATTTCGCAAAAGGACCGCACGAAAAAATTTCATCCTATTTTAAGTGAAGAGGACGTGCCCCAGAATATTGCTTTTTTAAGATTTCGTTGCTTCGTTTTGTTGTAATAAATATCTTTGCCAATTTCAATTTTCTAGTACTTATAATATCTGTGCTAAGCAACGGACGGACAGACATACTTAGGACGCGGCGAAACTATGAGTGCCCCCCTTGTGGACTACGCAACCTTAAAAATTGGTAATGGCGAGCGTGGCTCAGTAAGCATGTTGTATTTATGATTTTTAGTCGCAAAATTGGCATTAGTTGAAATCTAAGGAAAATATATTACAAAAACTCATGGGTAACATAGTTTTCCACCGACTCTAAGTGCCTACTTTCAACTTGGGTAAATTCTAATTCATATATTTTTTATTCATCAAACAAACTATTTACTTTTATGAACGTCAAAGTTGTTAGTTTTACACCAATATAATAATATTATGTCGGGAAGATGCTAACTGTTTATTTTAGCTTATTTAACAAACGTTCATACTTAAAAATTATTACTCTTGGATGTGTTGAACAACAGGCACCATTGTCCCCTGAATACTTTTAATATTAGTGTACTGTTTAGCATCGGATATCTTTGTCTCAAAAGATAATGTGATACCTTCATATCGAAATATTAAGGTATTACATTATCTAAGTAAAAACCAGGCACTTAGAAGTTTCGAATAGGGCTATTTAACGTGAGCAAATAGCACCTTAGTATGCAAACCATCATTATTATGATTGTTTTGGTTCGTGATAGAGCCCCTGAAAAAAACCTTAATTCTCAGTAATGGCATTTAATAGCTCGGTTTTTTCTAGGATTCCGTACCCCGAAAAGAAAAGTGAACCATTATAGGATTACTCTGTTGTTTGATCTAACGCAAACAGTTCAACGCAAAGGCCATTTACTTTAAGTATTACAAAGTTGGGAAACGCTTTTTCTTTGATATAGGTACTTAATCGTTAACAATGTTGCAACTTTTAGTATTCTAGGTCAACGGCAAGTACCAACCTTATGGCTTTAAAGAAATTATCTCTTACAACAACTTTCAAAAAAGTTTGCAATTCCGATAGAAGCATGGTTTCAATGCAAGTATAAAAAAATGGAATACCTAATGTATGATCTGTTGAGAATTTGAGATCGTGACAAGTTTCACACCCTGGTATCGGCCTACTCTTTCGATTATGCAAAGTAACGTGTACCAATGGTTCCACTTAAAAAAAAGTGTTTTTGTAAAGTAACGTGTAAATTGTTTTTTTTTGTGGTTACAAATTGAACTACGCAATGGGTCCTACGGTAAAATATATACTCGTACTTTCGAAAAATAGAGTCAAGTTTGAAATCGTTGGTACGGAACCCTGAGGGCGCGAGTCGTACTTGCACTTGCCCGGTTTTTTTAATGCCGGTCTCCCGATAGACTGATAATCAAGGGCTAATTATGTATGCGGGGTTTTTTCCCTAAATACGGAACTGGGGTGGGGAATTCGGAAGGTCATTAGAGGTTACGCTTATTTGTGTCTGGTAGCTAAATAATGCTTCTTTTTAATTTTTTGTTTTGATGAATGTAGTCAAGTCGTTTTTTCAGCCAATATTTTCAAAAAAATACTCTGAACAGGCATTTCCCTAAGGATTTATTCTATTTTATTACTGAAGCTCATCTCTCAAACGAAGAATTGGCAATTAAATTGGAGTATCTCAGGAATATATTTTTTTTTACGTAACATTTGTACAGTCGACAGCTGATTAACCTTTATATTTCAGTTTCAATAGTGTGTAAAGGTATTGACCTGCCAACGACCCTAGACCACCATTTTTTATTGCACAGACAACCAGTAGGCGCAATATGCCAATAGGTACATTTTACATTTGCCAAAATATTTGTAATTACGTATAACTATTAATTAACAGTTCTGTGAGTTTGTTGTATAACTTAAAGTATTAGTCCCAATAATAAACACTTCCTCAAATTTGTACCATTGTACATAAGTATAAAGCACGGATTTGAAGCTAAATGTACTGTAAAAACTATATCTTCTAAATGCCCACCAAAATTTCACAAAAGTGTCTTTCAATTTCAAACAAACTGTCGAAAACAATATCTACAATCGTAAGCCATTGCCGAAGCTGAAAAGGCGACCTAAAATGGAACAACATCGATCGCGCACCTAATTGCAGCAAACACGACGTTAGTGTTTTTAATCGAGGGCCCGCAGTCTATCAGCTAGTTGGGAAGGGAAATCAGTCAATAATGCACTAATTTCCCCTCCTTAATGGCGCCGAGTCCGGCCCTGGCGTTTGGAAACTAATGGCTGCGATCTACGTGACAGTTTCAGCTGTATCTAAGTATACGCGCGCAGTTTTTGATGATTTCCGAGTACAGTACAGTGTGTGTTCGTAGTGTGGTTTTAAAACGAAATTGGATTTTTTTAGTGGATTTATTCGGGACAAAAATAGCATTGAGTTTCGAATGTAGGTAAATAGAGGACACTTTATTGAATTTCTAATGTAATAAGCTTTACGAGCAAAATATAGTCTTTAGGTAGGTAGCCTTTTAAAGCTTTAGTTGTTGTTTCATCTTTCTCGAAAATTAGATTACTTGAAAAAAATTATATTACATCTTTTATTTAATAATTTAATTTCTTTAAACTAAAATTTTCGGAAGCACTTGACATTTTTAACTTTATTCCGGATACACTTGACTTTTCGTCGGAAGAGTCCGACCAGGTTTTGCTCTGATTCCTTAATTTACTTTTTATACAATGACAAAACTCGATGCGGTCAATTTGTGTGAAAAATAAAGAAAAAAACTAAAATGTATAATTTTGATGCTTGCTTTTATTGAATGTCATGTACCTAATACTCGATACTGTTAACAGCTTTCAAATTTTGAGTTGTTTCAATGCTGCATTGGTTTTATTGAACAAGAAACGAGATTTTGGTTAAGTATAGTAACAATGTCTAACATATTATTTCATATTTAAAGATGCTCAATAATGGTCGCAACTTATTCTTTTACCATTTCGAATACAAGTGTAGTTTTCATACCTAGAATGTCTCGTAACAAAAGGACATTAATTAAAATTTTACTTTTCACTTCTTTAACTAGATGTACTGAACAGCTAACAGTAGAGTAACAAAATATGTGGCAACTCAAAGGTATAGTTTGGTGCAATTATTTCACCATTAGAAGAACCTTACCAAGGGGTAGCAAACAGGCTATTTGTATTATTAAATTTTTTACCCCATAACCGGGTAACGACTCCACACCATTTAATTTATTTCGTAATTCTGTGAATTATTCAAAAAAACTTTTCTGTTAAGCATATACTTGTAAATATTACATTCGCCTGTTGTGATATAATTACTGTAATTTATTCATTATAAAAGAAAATTGTTTACTTAATGAACGTCAAAGTTATTAGTTTGGGAATTAATAAATTGTGTTTAGAAGAATATACGCTTGGAACACATATTGCTTAAAGACATTTGCACTTCTTTGATTTACGTATGAATATACGCTTGGAACACATATTGCTTAAAGAATATCATTATTCATTCGCAACATATACAAGGTTACCTACGTCTAAAGTGGTCATTTCTCGAAACAAATCAAGTAAGTAGAGTTTGCTTGTGTTCTACGACAACTTTTGTTCTGTGAGTTTTCTTTCACGTTTGTATTATTAACAAATATTAGGGCTTACAAATGTTTTACAAAATTCGCTTATCGCTAATTACTCGCCTTCAGCATCCTTCAGCTAATCATTGTTCTATTTAGAAGAACGTCCATTACAATTAAAAAATACGGTTCTGAGCAATATCTATTAAAATGCGTCACCGAAAAAAAAAACCATAAATCCACTTAAAAGTTTTGATTTTATGTCGCCAAACTAAAGTTGTTGCTATCCTAAACTCAAATAGACTGACTGCCTTACTCAGAGACATTCATTAATTTTAATAGTGAGTTAAGAAAGAAAAATAACACTTATAACAATACGCATAAGGACGATCATTAACATTTTTAATGAACATTACGTAAAATGACGTCTCTGAGTGCAGCAGTTAGGAATCTCGAATTTTAATGTTAACTCTGTATTTATCCCACTCGTGTACATAATCGTGTATTCACGATACAAATTCCGTCATAAAATATTCTGCACGATTAGCAAGTAGTACTGTTACTACAAATTCACAAATAAAAATATATAAAAGTCACTGGTATCGCAACCAACACCTCTCCATTGTTGTTCCGGTGTTGTTCCGAAGCGCCACCACCACTCCACCTATCGCCAATCCTCTGAAACAATGTATTTTGTACCTTTCTCCAACAACCTTGTAGTACGATAATTGGGCCCAACACCGTAGCGTTCAAGTGTAGAATATTAAAAAGGCCCCATAATGAGTGGTACCTAGGTAACGCGAGCCCTAATACAACTCCACCTAATGGACATAAGTAATAAAGGCTCTATTATCATTAGCGATAATTGCCGTTACCGTATGTTATTACTTTCCTTTGATATACATTCTACAAATGGCGGTGTCTTTTGTGCCTTTAAAGTTAGGTCGGTTGATTCATATATTTGAACATTCTTTATTGTACAATGAATCATTTGTTCACAGAAGAGCTTAAAACTATAAGTATTGTTTCCAGTGGTGATGGGAATAGTGGATGGATTAGTCGCGGAATATAGTTATTAAGAAAATTAATAAGACTACATGGTAATTTGTTATTGGTATTATTTATAATTATTGGTTAGTATACATAAGTTTACAATACAATACAATACAATACAATACAATACAAATAAACTTTATTTCTCTATCCGCAAATTATGTTACATAAGTATGTACAAAAGGGATCTTTTATTAATATGGTTGTCTATGAATTCAGTAAGCAAATAAATTAATACATCCTTCTCTATGAGTTTGACGTTTATTTGACGTTTATATTTACCAATTTAGTTACTTATAAAAGCTAAGCATAGAATTTATAAAACACTTGCCCCAATTCAGAATTCCCTTTGAAGTTTTGTACTACATACTTAAAAAAAACAAGATTTTAACCAACTAGTAATAATTTGCAATTAAGCTATGCCTAACAATAAATAAAATTATGGAATTTACCACCTCCTGAATGAGTTCGTCTCACAGCAGTGGCACCAATCAATCGAACGAACTCAACAAAACCGGCCTACTTACCCTTAGTACCTACAGAACAGCTCCCGACCAATTAAATTTTATAACACGCTTCATTACAGACTGTGTTAATTATTATTGTGCTGACAAACGCTTGTGCTCAAGCCAAGACCTAATTAATATGGCTGATTTTTTATTTTGCCGCGCATTTTTCTCTCAGCAAATAGGGTGCAGGGAGCGTGTGTGGATTTGGTTGCGCGCGAAAATTCGAGAGTTCTGTTTTTGTTTTTTTCTTCATAAAGCCGCTCTCAAAACAGCCAGCTAATCATGGCTGGAAATAAATTCTGATATTACGAATAATGAGTTGAACAATATTCAAAGATGTTAATTCGATTTTCAAATTATCGAATTTGCGAAAATTGATTGAGCTGGCGGAATAGAATAATTTATTGAATATTATGCTAATTCCTTCTTATCAGGATTTGCTTTTTTACCGACCAGTTACGTTTTTTAAGCGACCCGTATGCTTTCAATTAAACTTGAATAAGCGAAACCATAAATTCACCCACTAATTGGTGCGATTAGAGACTTTAATTATTTTTATTGATTTCTTTTGTAATTTTATCGGGTTCTTTATAGGCGGCCGATTAGTTTCTCTTTATAGTTAGTCGGAATTGATTGTTAACATGTTATTTTGTTGATTTCACCAATTATGATACAAAAAAGTGCTTTTGTTACGTGTGATTGGGAACGCAGGTTTTTATTAATACGCGCCATACCGTAAATCCCAATTACAAGGTTTTAATAGAGCAAATTTGAGGAGAATAAACAGGTGTGTTCTACCCTGAAGGTAGACCCACACTGATCCTACGCACGACACGATACGCACGCGATATGACGTTGCAAGCACGGTAGCACACGTGTTTTACGTATGTGTTGCGTATTTAGCATCTGACACAGTTTTCACTTCTTGAGATGCAATAGCATTCTGTAGGTACTACGTCTGTAAAATATGATGTCTAATTTTGAGAGTAAGTGTGACAATTTGTTTAATTGTGAATTTTAAGGCGAAAATAAACAAAAGTTCGTCACAATATTTAATCCATTTTATATTATAAAAATAACATCATGGTTAGGTGAGTAATCAGATAAATTTTCCAACTCAGATCAATGAGTTATGTGGGTTGGGACATTGGGGGACTGGCGTCAAACTTTCACATCAAATGTTAAAATTCATGGTTTTACTTTTTATTCCTGACACTATGTTACGAGTATTTACGCCGGTAACAGGTTCATAGTCATGTTTGACGCAACTTCCAGAATATCTGGTGGTGTACAATTACCACTATCCTCGCTTTCAGACATGTTTTTACACAAAAACTAATTTATTTACAGAACCAAACTTTGTTAATATTGAAAAGTTTTTTGTAATGTAAAATGTTGGCGCCAAGGCGCAAACATCGATTGCGCATGCGTGTTGCGTCGCAAAGACTCGTTCATTGAAACTTTTTTTTTTAAGTAGAGGTTCAACCTTCTTGGTCCAGCAGGAGGTTGTATAGGTGTATCGTTATGATTAAAATGTTATATTATGATACAGGTGTCTATACAAGACCTGTATC
Source organism: Yponomeuta plumbellus (assembly GCA_947310845.1). Taxonomy (NCBI): domain Eukaryota; kingdom Metazoa; phylum Arthropoda; class Insecta; order Lepidoptera; family Yponomeutidae; genus Yponomeuta; species Yponomeuta plumbellus. The sequence goes on from OX371203.1 coordinate 6,207,778, forward strand.
GTAATAAAACTTTTTTTTTATTTTTGGCCTGCCTATGCGTAATGTTTGTCATAAGAGCTTTGTATTAAAAAAAAATTCAAAATTCAAATATTTTATTCATAATCCAAATAGAATATTTACTTTATAAACGTCAATGTTGTTAGTTTCACAATTAATAGATTACATGGAGAAGAAACTAACAAAGAAACTCCACATTTATTCTTTTCAAAACAGTTTTAGCCTAAATTACAAACTTAAAAATAATACTCTTGGATGTGTTGAACACTAGACACATTTCGACGCTGGAAAGGCAACCTTGCTGAAGCGCCGCATTTGCGATATTGACTTATATATATCGTTGGAATCGCCTGATTTTTCTCTATCGACTGATCTCACTTTCATTCAGATATAAGCATTTTTAGTGGTCGATAAGCTGAGATTCCCGTTTTTCTGGTTAATAAGAGCACAATTTTGGGTCAATTTAGAAATTTTGTGACATAAGCTACCTATCATTAAATCACATCGTCGGATTAGCAACATACCCGTTCTGTGTTGACTTGCATATTTTCAGATAAGAAAATTTGCTTCGCCGTGAAACGGGGAATAGTTAATACTTAAAACAATTAGCCGTGCTTAAATTTGTCATGATATAGCACATCAGCAATTTATCTCTACCGCGGTTGAAGCATGTTTGGCGTATAAGCAATGTTATCGGAATAACAAAATTATGTGATTTTGATATAAGCAATTTTGGCTCCAGTAGAGTATTGTTGAAGTGGCGCATGAGCAACTTTACTCCGCTGTACATTTCGAATAAATTCATCTTAAAAAATTTTGCTCGTATCAACATTTTTCATAGCTTGGTCATTTACACGTGTTTTCCTTATTAGAAAATATACAGCAAACTGCGCTTAAGCTACCTTTATATGGTGGGATATTGCGTCAGACACCGAGAGTGTAAATAGGAATGGCCGCGCGCGGGCGCATCAGTCCAGGGGGGATCAACTTTGTATGGGAGAAATAAAATACCTATTTGGGCAGTTATTGCCACTGTCAAGATATAAACATTCATGCATAAATAAATTTAAATATCTTTAAAATAATATGCAAATTTTAGCTAACACAAATAAAGGTAGATTTAAAAGAAATAAAATAATTTTAGTTTCAAGTATATTTTCTAATAGCAACATTGTCCTAGAACCTAGAAAACCAACATGGCGATTTTACATCATGGTTGGTGTTGTCAGTGTTGTTGTGGCCCGTGTTTTTCCATGCTATTTCGTCATTTTCCCGAACTCCGAACGTCGAGTTGAGTCCTCCCTTTATGTTTTGTACCCGTATTGAGATAGTGACTCTGGTGTTTCATAGTGAATTTGAGATAGTGACTCTGTTTACATGAAATTTTCGCAAGCTAAAACGTCGAGTTGAGTTTTTCCTCCGTTTATGTTTTGAGATAGTGACTCTAGTGTTTCACAGTGAATACTAGATAGTGACTCTTGATTATTTATGCATAATTATCTTTCTTATTCCAAGTTTCAGTGTATATCCTGATGCTTCTCATTGTAAATACCGTCTTAAGTGTTTTCGTGGTACCGTTTTTTATTAAGTCTGACACAGTCTTGCCTATAAGAATAAGAGAATATTACTACCAGAGGAGTGTATATAATTTTCATCTTATAATATGGTTGGTGTTTGCTTCCTCTTGTAAAGACTCATGAACAAGTTACTGTGGTTTATGTAAATTATTCATTTGTAGAGAAGAAGTAGCGAAGAAACTCTTTTCATTTGGATTACCTAGGTACGAACATTACAAAATTATGTTGATTTCGTGTCTAAGGATCCATAAAAGTGAAATAAATAATAATTCAATGAGAAAACGTTTTTGTACATACACAACTTGTTTTATTTCAAGATCATTTGTTAAATATCTAGTGTTCTTTTGGATGCATAGGCCATTTCATTTGTAAGGAAACTGAAATGAATGAGAAAACTCGTTTAATCTGAAATTAATAATTTTTTGGGGAACCTGAACCAGCCGGCAATTCAAATTTTTGCCGCCAGATATTCAAATATTGCCGCCACATGTAGTTTTGGGTGGGTTGATAATAGGTGGCGATACATTCGCGTATCTTAGAATCTGTGTTCCTAGTCGTCGTTCTTCCTTTAGGTAATTGTGTTCTGTGCATCAGTCACTCTCTTGCTAACGAAGGGACTGCTACGCAGTGTCGATGCTTGAAAGCGCGCCGAAAGTTCGTACCTACGGGAGTAACCACGTCGTGTGTTTAGTTACTTTGGTAGGTAACACTGTTTTGTTCTTTAATTTTGTTAACCAATTTTACATAATTATGTGTGTAACTGACATACCTTTACTTGGTTTTACTTTTAGTACCTACTAACGGTACCTAACCTAAATACCTCAAAATGGCCGAAAAACCTGCGCGATCTAAACAAATACTGGCTATTGCTTTGGCTTCATGAGCAAAAGGAATCTATGCTGTGGTTTAGACGGCTTAAGAGATGTTTGTACAAATGAAAAAATCTTTATTTGACCGCCACATAAAATCCAAGTTTGCTTATAATATATTATAACAGGTTTAAACAAAACGATATATTCTCGTAAGGCCCGACCTTGAAAAGAACAATTGATTTTGTGATCACTTGAAGACATTGGGCTTCACGAGGATATAGATATAATAAAAATAATAACGCTAATAAGTAACATAATGATTGTTTGTTTACAAAAGGTGGGTAGGTAGCAAAATTTTGATTTACCTATTCTCAACACCAATCAACTCCTAAACTCCTCCAGTCCGGATTTTGACCGTCTCATAGCACATCTATTTACTGCTAATAAAATTACTTACAATTTCCGCTACGCTAGGGACTAACGTCAGCTCACTACCTTACTAGATTTCGGCAGTGCATTTAATTGCGTTGACAACGAAATCCTCCTTGCCATCCTCCGATCCCTCAACATATCGGAGTCAGCCAGGGTCGCCAGCAGCGCATTCATGCGGACGACGTTCTGTCCGATTGGTGTGACGTCACTGCTGGTGTTCCGCAGGAGGAGTTCTCTCCCCGCTACTTTTTTCTGTCTATGAAGACAGTCGTGTCAAATTATTTAACTTCAGTTCCTTTACCTGTACCCAGAAGATCTTCAGCTTTACTTGCCGTTCAAGAAGGATTTCCTTTCTGTCGCAGTCCAAAAAATGAGCACTGACGTGATTGCAATTACTACTGGGACTGAACAATATGACCTGCTAGTGAACCCGAGTAAGACGCAGGTTATGATTGTTGGAAGCAAAGCTCTACTGTCTAAGTTCGGGAGGGATTCTGTACCTACCTCCAGTATGTTACAATGGATTTCCATAACCATATTGCAAGGAAGTAAAAAATTTGGTTTGTTTCCATCCAAGACAACCTGTCGTGGGAAAAGCATGTCAGATATGAAAGATCTTCCTATCTTTTCATCCATGCACTTGCTTAAACGTATGCAGAAGTTCCTGCCATACTCCGCCAAAGTGACGCTGGTCAAGACCTTGCTTTTCCCCGTCATTGACTATGCAGATGTGTGTTACCCCGGCCTCACTGAGGAACTACTTGATAAACTTGATCGCCTTCTTAGCGTTTGTATTCGTTACATTTTGGGCTTCCATAAATATGTTCACGTGGCCCAATTTCGCACTCAGCTTTCTTAGTTAAGCATCCGCTCTCGCAGGAATGCCCACATTGAGTCAGGGGCGTCATTATTCAGGGCGGAGGGGTCATGTAGCATTCTATAGAGATGTTTCTATGGTATGCTACATGACCTCTCTGCCCCTCGGTATCTTCGCCAACTCATCGCCTCTCGTGGCGCGCATGGTCCCCTTCAGCGCCCTTGCAAAGGCTTGCTTCTCGAAACCCCCTTGCATTGTACGGCAGCCTATTCGGATTCCTTTACTGTGACAGCTGTGCGCCTGAAGAACGCTCTACCGCTGTACATACGCTAGGCCCCGTCGGCCGAAGTGTTCATTAGATGTCAATAGTGCGATACATGAGCATTACTGCCGCAACATAGCTATGCCGTGAAAATAATTAGAGAACTTGCTGACGTTGCAACTGCTAGGCTTGTTTATTTTAGTTACTTCCATAGTATTATGTCCTATGGTATACTACTGTGGGGCCGGGTAGCAGACATTGAGACTATCTTCATCTTGCAGAAGAGAGCGATCCGATTTATTTACAAACTAGGTAGTAGGGACTCGCTAAGAGATTTTTTCAAAGAAACTAACATCCTAACAGTTGCAAGCCAATACATATATGAAAATATTATGTACGTTAGGAAAAATATTAAAGACTTCGAAACACTTGGTACCCGTCATAACGTTAATACTAGGAATAAACATAAATTGTCATTTCTACGATTTAGACTTGCAAAAGTTAATACTTTCTTTATGGGGCACTGTATAAGGTTCTTCAACAAGATACCCCAAGATATATTAGAGTTACCTCCAACGCGATTTAAGAATTGTGTTAAGCATACTTTTTGCAAAAAAGCTTATTATAAAATCAACGTTGGCATTAAATAGTAGTTTAATATTACATTTAATCAGACGTTAAATGTGTCTAGTGTTCAACACATTCGAGAGTTTTTTTTTTAAGTTTGTAATTTAGACTAAAACTGTTTTGACCAAAATAAATGTGGAGTTTCATTGTTAGTTTCTTCTTCATGTAATTTATTAATTGTGAAACTAACAACATTGACAACATTGACGTTCATAAAGTAAATGTTCTATTTGGATTATGAGTCATCATCATCAACCCATCATGTCCCCATCGAGGGGCACGGGTCCCTTCCCTGAGGAAGGCACAGGCCATACTCCACCACGGGGGCCAAGTCCGGATTGGTTCCACCAACGCTTGTAAGGCTAGTGGCCGGTCTTACTGCCAGAACTTTTCAAGCCGCCCTAAGGCCTCTGAATTGGCCATCTATTGACTGCAGCCGGCACCAACTGCTTAGCGTGCCTTGCGAAGCACGGAACCGCTCGTGAAAATGGCACTTGCGTTAGTCATAGAACGGTCACCTGTCCATGCACTGATCGCGCCCTATGTTGAAAAAAATAAATGTGGAGTTTCATTGTTAGTTTCTTCTTCATGTAATCTATTAATTGTGAAACTAACAACATTTACAACATTGACGTTCATAAAGTAAATGTTCTATTTGGATTATGAATAAAATATTTGAATTGAATTGAATTGAATACTTTGGACTTCAAAGCAATCCGACATAATGATATTTATGAAAGTATTTATTTATTGTATATGCCTATACAATAGGTAATGGCACAACATAGTGTGTAGTATACGTATTGTAGTAGGTATAATGTATTAGAAGTTTACGTATTATATTGATATATCACTGGTAATCTGTAAGTTAGTAATTTATCTTTTTTATTTTACTTGGGACTTCTCTAGCAAGACACCTTACTCCTCCACATCACCCATGGTTAGCTGGAAGAAAATACTTTTTAATATTAAGCTCGCGTTTTGTGCATATCTTTTCTTGTGCAATAAAGCATTCAAATAAAATCAGATTTATTTGATTGATAGCCTTTTTCCGAAGCCTAAAACAGTAATTAAATATCATTTTATTGAATTCAAGGTACTTATAATTTTTGGAAATTCCATTATTTCAAAATTTGTGCACCCATAAGTAAAAAGTCTACGCCAGACTTTTATATCAGTTGGAAGTTCAGAGTTTCTGGTAAGACAACTTTTGGGTAGTTTGATTACATCACTGAATTATGCGGACGACATCTCCGAATGACTATGGAGATAACACATTTTGCTCTGATATGAATAGCATTGTTTATGGTGCATAAGCAAAAAGTGCAGATACATTATGAACTGCAATATGTCCTATGAGAAAAATAGCCTCGCCAGAGTCCTGGTCATTTATTGCTGAACCGCCACCTAACTTTGTCCGGTAACGTTTTTTTCAATATTTTTTAAAGAGTTTCTGTGACATACTATTTTCTCGGCATTCTCACATTTTTTTTGGGGAAATCGGATAGAAAATTTATTATACACGATTTATTTTCGAAAATTTAAAACTTCGAATCGCTCTCCTGTAAAGTTGCAAAATGGCGCTTCAGCAAGATTGCCTTTCCAGCGTCGATTTATCGTCTGATTAAATTTAATATTAAACTACTATTTCAGTTTTATAATCTCTGTATTATAGTATCATAGTAGATAAAATTAATTTTTAAATTACAATAATGTCTTCTTTCAGTAAAATATTCCTTCTACAATATTCAAGGTACTTTCGCACATCTCTTTTCAACTTCACGTACGATGTCGCATCAGATACCTACGACGCGTAAGAATCGTAGGCGAAGTGTGTTTTTAAGCATGCAAATTCAAGCAGCCAGTAAGCATATACAGTCTTACCACAAAAAATAAAATAAACACTGATTTAACATGCGTTTATATATTAAAATAAACGTAATATATATGTGTATAAATATTTATCATTGTTTAACGGTGTGTTTAGCAACCAGGCCCCTTCGTCAGTCTAACTTTAAACAATGTCTAAGCCGTATCTTTCTCTAGACAACCGTTAAACACTGTTTTATGGTAGCACTTTTTTAGACACGTGCTCAGCAGATGTTTAAGTTTTTTGTAGTACGACTGGTGGAGTCGTGTACAGGGTCAGGTCAGGGGTTCAGTGTGATACCAGCTTTAAAGGTAGCTTGGATCGTAGATGATTAGACCTATCTTAGAAGACTTTATCTCTTCTTTTCCTAGCTGTCTCCCTGTCTCTCTTAGTCTATTTTCCGGTATTATACTTTCTTTCTTTCTTTTCATGCCTATCAGTATCCCAATCTATATCTTTATGAAAGGTGACCTTTGACCAGGACCTAAGGCACATTATTCAATGTCCGCATTCGACTACTCGCAAGCCATAAACCTAAACGACGGACACAAAACTGGGTGCCACAATTACCGATTATGACATAAATAAGTATAAAACATGGTATAATGATGACGGTGGCCTCAATATGAGATCATGGCTTGTACACTTGATTTATTTGCTTTAATAACTAGCGCGAAACCTGAGCCGCTTAGGCGACCTTCACTTTTCCCATGTTAATATCACTGCACAGATCACCAGTGTGGTGATCTCTGAGAGTCTCCGTTAGATACGTTACAGGTTTATGGTGACACTAGTCGTGTGCAATTTAGTAGGTTAGAGTAGGTCACTAAAGTTGGTGGGGTTTGCAGCTGACTTGACCCAGATCTGTATTGGCTGTAATTGTTAATAAGCATAATTAAAATGCGCGGCAAAGAAGTAGTGCCATGGAGTGAGTGCAAATGGAAGTTCCAGTTAAGTGATTTAGAGGGTGTAAGTAAAGGATGAAAAATATGCAACTGAGACAAACATGTCACGGTGTATAAATTCGGTCCGGTACAGTCAACCTTTTCTTTTTTTGTCGTAACGGTCGTACTAAACGGAACTGAAATCAGAAATCAAAAATTTATTTCAACGTTAAGTATTTACATTCTGCTTGTTGAATGTCAAAGTACATACAGTTATGTATAATGTTAGCCGCTGCCTTGGGGCCGTCTGTAGTGGAGAAAAAGGCAGCGAAAAAACTCCACTCTGACCATCTTTTCTCAAATCACCTTAAAGCTAATACAAATCAAACTTACAAAATAATATATTGGATGTGTTGAACACTAGACACATTTATCCTCTGATTAAATTTAATATTAGACTACTATTTAATGCCATACGTCCTTGTCTTCTAAAATATAATCGTTGATTTTATAATAAGCTTTTTTGCAAAGAGTGTGCTTAACATAATTCTAAAATCGCGTTGGAGGTAACTCTAATACATTATTATCTTGAGGTATCTTATTGTAGAACCTTATACAGTGCCCCATAAAGGAAGTATTCACTTTTGCAAGTCTAAATCGTGGAAATGACAATTTATGTTTATTCCTAGTATTAACGTTATGATGGCTACCAAGTGTTTCGAAGCCTTTAATATTTTTCCTAACGTACATAATCTATCTATACAGTGTGTCCCTGGATAAAGTGCAATCCCGAAAGGGGATGAAACTAGACCATGAATCATTGACTAGAAAAATATAAAAAAAAATTATAAAAAAATATTGTTGGATTTATTGGTATTTTAAGATTTTCATGTTTCATTAAGGACTCTATGTACAAAAGTATTGATTTCTTCCAAAATAATGGGTCTATTTCTTTGAAATAAAAAAAAACAGTATGCCTAATACCTGGCGATGACCATGAAATAATAAATAGTCCGCAAAAAAGTAACTATCTTGGGTAAAAAAATGTATTTTTATGAAAATAATGATTTTTTTAGACGTTTATTTTAAAAAACTTCAAATTACTAAAAAAATGTGCCCTATAACTATGTAATTTTATAGCTTACTTTTATTCTTTACCATTTTAGCTTCCAAATAAAAAAAAAACAATGTTCTAACTAAAAAAACACGCTATCTACGAACTTTTAAAGTGGAGCCTAATCGTGTTACCGTGCAGGTAGAGACCGTTTTTTCCATTGTTTCCGTTGTACTCTGTGCCCTTCGGCAGTCGCAGTCCTTTTGTTCTACACTCAGGTAGAGGGAAGTCGAGGGGAGGGGAGGCAGGGGGTTCGAAACAGGACTTACACAGTCGCTCCGATATTCTCGCCGCTGCTACTACTGTTCTCGTTCTCGCATTGTGTTCTCGTTGATTTGTTATTAAGTTTTTGTTACATTGTTGACTGTTACGTTTTCTACTGTTCGTTACGTTTGGACTGTTCCTGTTCTGCTGTTAAGTGTTGACGAAATGCCGCGATTGACAGAGTTCTCACCTCGAGAAATAGCTTTTTTTATCCAAGATAGTTACTTTTTTGCGGACTATTTATTATTTCATGGTCATCGCCAGGTATTAGGCATACTGTTTTTTTTTATTTCAAAGAAATAGACCCATTATTTTGGAAGAAATCAATACTTTTGTACATAGAGTCCTTAATGAAACATGAAAATCTTAAAATACCAATAAATCCTACAATAATTTTTTATATTTTTTTTTTATATTTTTCTAGTCAATGATTCATGGTCTAGTTTCATCCCCTTTCGGGATTGCACTTTATCCAGGGACGCACTGTATATATAAAAGGAGAAGCTGACTGACTGACTGACTGACTGACTGACTGATTGACTGACATATCAACGCAGGGCCTAAACTATAAGGGTTTGAAACTTGAAATTTTGCAGAGGGGTTCCTTTTGTAACGTAGGGGAGCAATAAGAAAGGATTTTTGAAAATTCATCCCCTAAGGGGGTAAAATGGGAGTTCAAAGTTAGTATGAATCTTTGCCGTTTTTGAAGTTATTCGTATGAAATTTGGTAGGAAGGTACTTTATTTAAAATTATGAAACACGTGTAAAATATTTTTTTTTTAATCATCCCTTAAGGGGGTAAAACGGGGGTGTAAACTTAGTATGAAACTTTGCCGTTTTTGAAGTTATTCGAATGAGATTCAATATGAAGGTCCTTCATTAAAAGTCATAAAACACATGTAAAATAGTTTTTCGAAAATCATCCCTTAAAGGGGTAAGAGGGGGTTGCGAAGTTAGTATGAAAGCTCTTTCGCATGCGCTAAAAGTATCCCTGTATTATTTGTAAACACTTTACTCAACTAAAGCCCACGCGGACGTAGTCGCGGGCAACAGCTAGTATTTTCATAAATGTATTGGCTTGCAACTGTTAGGATGTTGATTTCTTTGAAAAAATCTCTTAGTGAGTCCCTACTACCTAGCTTGTAAATAAATCGGATCGCTGATTAGAGTGATTGTAACAAATTTGACCCCTTAAATATTTATTTATTTATTAAAGGTAAACTTACAGGTAACAACCAAAGGGGCATTAAAACTATTAACAAATCAGTCTAGAACTAGGCTGGAACCCAAATGCAGTTTACACAGCCTGATAGCTATCATTAAAATTATACATGAAGTATAAGTATAAGTATAACTATCCTTAAATGTTGATAAAGTGCACAGAAACCAATTGAGGCTGGACGGACATCTGTTCTACTTAGTTTACGCGTGGATCCAAACGAAATCGCAAGGAATGTTAATCAGCGCCAACTAGGGAATTGTTTAGTGCTTTTATAGCTGGACTAAATTAATGTTTTGTGGAAGCTTCGGCTGCACTTTGTAGAGGTAAGGATGTCTCTGTAATTATTCGTGTAAATAATAACAAATATGTAATGATGTATGTGAACTATTCTATCTCGCTTTTCGACTTTATAGTTAAATTCAATTTTGTATGTTTCAAGTTTTACAAAAATAAGTCCTCTGAATATTTATTAAGGGTACAAATATGTAAACTTCACTGTGATTTCGACTGTTTGAATGACTGTTTCGAACTTGCGTTGCACGTTGCATTTAGATTTTAGTGAGTAAATTGAACACTTCTATATTAATAATTTCGTTCGGGTCTACGGTACACTCGAACGATATGCACACAAAATGAAAGAGCGTAAAAAAATAGTTGATCTGAGTCGACAACATATGGGCGGAAAATTCGTATTATCGAGCAGCATCAATATAAAAATTATTAAATTCAACAATGGCGTTGCTAAGTAAACATGTCAATGTCATCATTGTTGTGTTAGCAAGTTTTCATTGTGAACTGTTATGGCCGGTTTACATTATTTTTGTGTTTAGGAGAGTGCTATAATACAATTAGAGAGGCAAGTGCATTAGTACATTACTACACGTTCGAGTGAACGTTTATATTTCTTCCAGTGGAGTGTCACTTCGTCGACGTCGCGAAATATGCGCTATCCTACTCAAAATACTATGAGTTTTAATGGAACACATAAGTAGGTAAGTTTGATAATTTGAGTTATTGAAAACAACACGCACCCGTCACGGGTCACTTGCGCACTCTCCTAAAGTTCTCACTAAATTTTAAGTTTATACACAGATAAGTAACGAGGATAGTAACGCGCTCAGGTGTTACTGGATAGAACAATAGAAACCAATTCTATATTGATTCTAATTGAAAGGCAACTAGAACCGTACTATACCGTAAAACGTACTTAAGCAAGTGGCGCTTACACGTTTCTACAAAAGCACTCTCCTTAAGAAAGAAAGAAAAATAACACAGAAAGCATAAAAAGCGTAAAAATAAATAAACTGTACAACATGAAAATAATAATTTACATTTACATATTTACATTTACATACAGGCACATACATTGCTTCTGGCCCCACACTAGGATACCCTGTGTCGTGGGAACCAGAAACAGCGACGTCACAAACATGTAAACATCCAAGACCTGGGATTTTTTTTGTCCCCAGCCGGGATTCGAACCCGGGACCTCTCGCATGGTAGTCAGATGCGCTAACCACTACGCCACAGAGGTCGTTAAAGGTTGAGCCCCCAAAATGGGCCCGATTCAGCATAATGTTGCAACAGAGTGTAAAGTAAAGCACTCTCCTAAACACTAACATAATCTAAACCGGCCCTTTGATCTAATTTGTTAACTTCATGGTGTGTGGAATACCGTGGAATCCAAAAAGGTTATTATAATCTGTGCCAACTGAGAAGGTGTAGTAAGTAATCTGTGGTGTTTTTCATTGGCGGGAGCTCAGAAGAAGGTCCTTCTTCTGAGGGCGGGAGGGAAGACAATAATTTGACATTGAGTTTTGGAAGGGTCTGAAAAATAATTGAAAAAGGAAATCAAAGTCATAAATTGATCTTTATTGTTTTGCTTAGTTAGGTACCAATAAACTTATGGAAATGAAAAAGCCACTAGATAAGAAAAATACCAAAAATTAAAATAATTAAGAAAAACATGTGGTCAATACAAAACTAAAAGCTGTAAAGCCAAAGAGAGGGAGCTGTTTTTAGTTGATTAGCCAAGTGGATTCTACGTCTCATACGTCATTAGATTCACTAGCTGTTAAGTTTATGAAGGAAGCTCATTTAGTAATTTGTGATGAGGTACCCATGACAAAGTTATGATAAGTATCCGATTTTTGCCTTGCATTCCTTCGTGAGTAGCCAGAACATGTCCAAAAGAGCAAGATTGGCTATCCGTAATAGTGTGCTGGTTCCAATACTGATGTAAGCATTGTAGCGAGATTTGGGTATGGCAGAAGTCAGAAGAATCATGAAAGTAGGATTAGTGCAGTACAAATGAGATCCTTAAGAAATATGTGTGGTGTTACTTTGAATGACAGAATACGCAATAGTGTGATCAGAGACCGAGGATGTAGAGAAAGAGGATGTAGTGAGTGACTAGAATTGAAAAAAGGAATGTTGCGTTGGTTTGGAGATGTGGAGAGGATGAACGAAGAAAGACTGACAAAGCAAATATATCGGGCGAATGTGAGTGGAAGGGCCGGTAAGGGACGCCCCAGTTGGACATACTTCGACCAAATAGGGGATGTATTAGCAAAGGGCAAGATGAAAAGTACCTGAAACCGATGTGGGTACATGCAACGACTAATGGATGTCGATGAAGCGAAAGTGATTTGTCAGGATAGTGGCAGGTGACAGTCCGTGGTCTCTGCCTACCCCTCTGGGATACAGGTGTGAGCTTATGTATCTGAATGTATTAAGAGATTTATATCTACTGGTGGTTGATAAATACAGAGGCGTCACCATATAAAAAAACATAGTGGAATATTATTTTGCGTCTACATTTTACCCGAGCGAAGCCGGGTTTTCGTCTAGTGTATATAAGAATCAAACAGTAATCAAAAACGTCTTAAACGTTTTTTCATTGAAATTCAAACGTTTTCTTATAAGAATGCAGGTGCCTAAAATAATATTTTACGAGATAAATCAAATTTTAATATAGGCGAAAGCTTCATATATTATAAGGCGTTACGTGACGGAGTGGCGTCAAAGTCTAAAGCCGGTTTGTATGGCAATTTTTAACCACTTTATTATATTGACTTTTCAACTGGTAATATTATGAAAAGTATAAGAGCAAAGTTTAAGTTACAGAGCAAGAAAATACCACGGTTATGTCTTTATTAATTTGTTCTCTCTTATTCTATTAAAACATTTTTAGTGCATGTTCCACTTTGAACCCAAGCCTCCTTGATATAATAATCGCTCTACACCTATAGGTAGAAGGATGGAATAGAATAGAAGTATAAATCGTTAGTAGGTACCTCATAGCTACTTACACGCGCTAAAACTAACTAACGCAACGAAGCAAAGTCAATAGCGCACCGCAAGGCGAGCCTTGCATTAGCTGCTAATTACACTTCGATTATGATCGCGCGCCGCGACGCTGCATATTTTATCGCGCGCCCGAATTGCTCGCGCGCCTATTGTATCGTGTGAGTGCGCCTTTAGGCCGGCTTCACACATACGGAATTTTTATCGTATAATTCTTTAGGCTGGTGACACACTGAGGTCAGTTTCAGAATCTGAATTTTAACTTAAAAGCAGGACCTCCTCTTAGTTCAATCATGATAAGAGGCTCGTCACTATCGTAGCCTATCTATAGTTCTGAGTACTATATTCGTAAGTGCTAGAGAGAGCACTAGCATTGAAAGTCAATAGCCAACCGCAAGGCTAGCCCTGCATTAACTGATAATTACACTTTGATTAATATCGAGCGTCGTCGCGACGCTGCATGGGACGCCTGAATTGTTTGCACGTCTATTGTATCGGTAAACTAGCACAGACTAGAATTCCTTTTAATCATTTTTTTAGAGCAAAATGAGAACTATAAAAATCTATATCGTAAACGCTGACCAATGCAATGCAATGATTAAACGCCACAAATAACTTATGAAAGTTACTTACACATACGAATTCCTGAAACATGTAATTAATGGCTTTGCACCCCATTTTTATCCTTTACTAACAATAATTTGTGAATGTTTTAACCTCGTGAGGCCCGACCTTGAAATGAACAATTGATTTTGTGATCACTTGAAGACATTGGGCCTCACGAGGATATAGCTATGTATCTTTTTTTCACGATCAATATATCGATTGATACCTTTAACTTTCCAGAGTCTGAATTATGATGCGCAGCTCATGAAGCAAATTCTAATTCAGATTCTAAATAATTCCGGATGTGTAACACTGGCACTGAAGGTTGGCGCGCGGCGCGATGTTGTTTTTTTTAGCTCCGGAGTAAGTAGATGGGGTTTTGTTTACACGTTGACTCTTACATTTAAGTAGTCTATGGTTTGGTGACGAGGATGGTCAAATGTTAACCACCGTCACTGGAATGTGTCCAGTTGATAGGTAATTAATTTTGTTCGCTTCATAAGAGTCGACTGTAGATCACGTCGCATATATGTAGTTAAACGACGAACACACTTAATTAGCACTGACAAGAATCGTCCTGATAATTGAACTTAAATGAGCAACTAATTCACCCAAAGGCCTTGACAATTGCAAATAAGTACAGACCACCTCGTTCTATGAAACATGCTACTAAGTATTACAACCCCAACAATCTGGTGACCTCCAATCTTCTACTAACGACTTGGACAAGTAACTCACCAGAATCTCAACAACACCCACACGCTTGAAGAAGACAACAATACAACACACAAATATTGGCACAACACACACACGAACTCACCCACACATAGACAGCCGGCCTAATTGCTTTTGTCATTAATAGTACTAGCGGATACTTCTTAGCGGGAATATTGTACAATTAGTGGTAATGATGTATAATTAGCAGGCACTTCGTGTATAAAGAACCGCTAGTGTTTCGACCGCGACTGCGTTCGTATCATTTCAATGCCCGGAAATGATAAGTTAGAGTACTTTCAAGCGCCGATCATGTTTTAAGGCAAAATCATTAAAATTATGCTCATGGTCTTACGGCACCTGTTATATAAGGGCCCCGATTCTGTTAGTGTATTATAGTTCAATTACAGTTCAGAGTGCGTATACCGAGTTTTTTCATTCACTTTCGATAGCGAGAGCGTTTGCGATTTGCAAAGGAGTGACAAAGAGACAACTGGCGCGCTTTGTCACTCCTATACAAATTGCAAACGCTCTCGCTATCGAAAGTGAAGGAAAAAACTCAGTATAAGCACTCTGTTACATGGTCAGATCACGTGACACGTTTTTTAATTCTATTGACGCGTAGAATTACAAATACGCGTGCGCTTGTCGACGTTGTCTAAATCGACGCAGTAATGCGACTGTCTATGTGCCACAATACAATAGCAAAATCTAGGCCCTGGTTGCCTCTTTGTTTCTGTTAGTGCATTACAGTACAATGACAGATACACGGTCGGGTCACGTTTCGTGTTTTTCATACCACTGCCGCCTATAAGGATTATGTGTACGCACGCGCGTGGGCTTGTAGCGCGTTGAAATTAAATTGCCGATTTTCTGCTTTTGTCATTGTACTAAAATGCATTAACAGAATCTTGCCCCTGGTATGCCGTCTCACACATATATTTACCAACCACTAGTCTTACAAGCCTCCACCAATCCGGACTTGGCCCCCGTGGTGGAGTATGGCTATATCTTCCTCAGGGAAGAGACCCGTGCCCCTCGGTGGGGACATGATGGGTTGATGATGACATATATTGTAATCTTTTGCAATTATTGAAAAAATATTATAATATGTTTATAATATTACAATTACCTATTGTAATTTAAGATGTATTTTGTCTATCCTACACCTGTTTTATTTATTTTTTTATTTAAAAATTAATAACAATGAAAACAATTTTTCTGTATCAAAAAGTAAGTATAGGAAAACAAAAATCAATTAGGTATATAAATGTTATTTCATTATCTGGCAAAGTCTCAGGCCGTGTTTGGCAAAAATATCTATTTATTTAATTACAATCATTAAAAATGTTTGATTATGTGTGCGTGACGAATGCTAGACATAACAGCAGCATTAGGTTTCACCTGCGAGGGATCTCACCCTCTGTTTTTGAAATAATCCGAAGGAACTCAAGTGGGTTCGGATGGATAATTTGCCGTGTTACATTGTGAAAACTAAAGGGGTTCCTAATCATAAATTTAAAAAACTTCTATTATGACAGTAACTATGTCTAAGGCCCATCTAAAATTCTTTATTGCACTAGAAAAAATCTGCACAAAGGCTAGCTTAGTACTAAAAAGTATTTTCTTTCAGCTAACCATGGGTGAAGTGGAAAGAGTAAGGGGTAGTGCTAGAGAAGTCCAAGTAAAATAGAAAAGTTAAACTGCTTACTTACGATTACAGATCAGTTAATGTTTCAGGCCAAATCAATTAATTTATTAAACAGTCAAACCAACATTTCCTTTTAAGGCACTAGTGTAACGAATAAAGGTGTGTGGGTGTGTGTCGCAGTCATTAAGGTGCAATTAGACTTTTTCGTATAGTCTAGAGCTCGAGTTGAACTAACGAGCGGCAGCGTAATGTTGTAATGTGCGAAACCGCATCAAAAAAATATATATAAATTATATGATAAATTATTTGTTACAATCTTTACTGAAAGCTCATTATTGGCTACCATTGCCGGTAGCCGTGGCAGCTGACTGACGGGAAGTAACAGGCCTAAACCCTTAGATGAAAATAATACGAACTCACAGAATAGATAAAAAAACATTAAAAACAATGAACAAAAAAATTTATATTCTAGAATAGAATAGAATAGAATCTTGAAAGAAAGTAATGTCCTGAAAGTTTAAAGTCAGATCCAGATTTATTTTTATTCAAGTAAAGTATGATGGCTTCCAGTGGTAGTCGAGCCCGCGTCGTTTGGTAGTGAAGCGCGCTACGTGGCTGTCGTGACTAGTGTAGTGACTTACTTATCGTATCGATCACTTGTCAAATCAAGACAACGCTTGTAATAGACTCCAGCAAAGGTTACAATTGTTACGATTAGACAATTGGATTTAGTTTAGCAAAAAGGTCCCATCCCAACCCACACAAAGTGAGTTTTGAGATATTTGAGTTTTTAGGTTTAAGCTGATCCGATGAGCATGTGCCATAACTTTGCACATACTCTTGCTATGAAAGTCTTTGATTCTTAAAATGTAAAGCATAGTGATCATTTTGGTATATATAACTCAAAAATGACCATGTTGTGTATTGGAACCTTTTGCTAAACTACATCCAATTAGTGTACAGAAAAGTCACGGCTTTTGACATTAAAACGAGTGCCTCTATCATCTAACTACCTATGCTAGAGCCTATATCGTAGAAATGCAATCCACAATTTATTATTTTAATTCGACGTACATTGCATTGAGTTCCTTTAAACCACACAACACATAGGAAGACCCGGCTCTGCCATGTACAGCGAATTGTCACAATTAACTAGGAATTACAGTTTTCTGTAACGCGCCCATGCCTTGTTTAGTGCTATAACGTCATTTTCAATTATTTCTCCTGACGCACGTGCGTGTGGGTGCGAGGTTCGCATGTGTGTGTGCGCATTATGAGTTGGTCTCCTAATGGTTTTTAGTAGGAGATCGTTGTAGTACTACTTAACTTTAATAGGCCGTGTGGCTGCCGTAGCCTACGTAATTTATGTAAAGTAGAATAGTCTCTTTTATTCATTCATAAATAGCATTTTTGTAAACAAATGAATGCACATTCATTTGTTTATAAAAATGCGTTCTTAAGGCGAATAGGCATAGAAATTCGAATTTACAATGAATTTTTTCGTTCTTTTATTATACACTTTTGTATTCAGTTGAAAGCTTGCAAGAAAATAATTAAATAATGTTTTTTTATATCATTTTTTTACTAATAATTTAAAAAAAAAAATCTCGGTGACGCTATGTTACTCAGTCGAGCCCCTTGAACAGGTCTAATCAAGACCTTTTCTTATGTATTTTCTTGTGTATTTATTTAACTAGGCTACAGGCAGCCTAGACAGATTTTTACAAAAATACTTACGTGATGGTTATGTAGTGACTAGAATTGAGAAGGGAATGTTGCGTTGATTTGGACATGTCGAGAGTATGTAGGAAGAGAGTCTGACGAAACAAAAATAGGAGCAAATGCGAGTGGAAGGGCCTGTAACGATCGCCCAGGCTGACATATTTCAACCGAATATGTATCAGCAAAGGGCGGGATAAAAAGTACCCGAAACCGGCGTGCATGCATGCAACGACTAATTAATGTTGGTGTAGCGAAAGTGATATGTCAGGATCGTGGCAGTCCCTGATCTCTGCTTACCCCTCTGGGATACTGGAGTGAGCTTATGTATGTATGTACTTACATGATGATACGTTTTCGCATACAAGGACGAGGGTAGGTAATTATAAAAACAGCCTAATCAAGTGCCAGCCAGGCTCCCAGCAATCAGCCGTACATATTTCCCGCCGGCAATTGGAAAAATATAATTACGAACATAATCCTCGACAAATTGGATTAAAAAATGGGCAGATGAAAAAAAAGTAGAAAGTGTTTTAGGGTGCGTCATTATTTTTTGCGCGGGAAGGGTACACGGCTGGTAGCGGGGAGGCACAGAAGGATAACTCTATAAACATTTAAATAGAGGCGCATACGTTGTTTCTGGCCCCATACTAGGATACTCTGTGTCGTGGGAACCAGAAACAGCGACATCACAAAAATGTAAACATCCAAACGCGACACACGGTATCCTAGTGTGAGGCCAGAAGCAATGTGTGTGCCTGTATGTAAATGACAGAGACACGGCAAATTGATTGAGATATTATTAGTCAAAAACTGTCCATTTGTTAAGAAGTTATGAGGGAACATAGGATCAGACATAATTACATAGGTACCAGTCAAACACATTACCATCCTTTTGGGAATGGCCGCAGTCAGGTGAAAATGTTTACTAGCAAGATCACGAAATCTCTTTATCCGCTGGAGGTGGATTAGGCCTTCTATGATTAGATATTTTGGGCACCCGGGTCGTACTAATTACGACAGATGAATCGCTCTTCGGTATGTAATAACGCTAATTAATCGATCGGTCCGCTTTCTGACAACTTTTTTTAAAACGCTCGCTGGTAACAGTACGGCCCTATATTTTGAACATCGAGTATGCCAGTATCCTAGGGTTGTTAAAAAGTTTTGTTAGAGCAAAAGTTATAAATTTTAAGTCTTACACTGAGCGCTATTTTTCTACACTTCTAAAAAGACGGAATCGATAAATAAAAACAGAGTTCTAATATTATTATTTTTATTACTAAGAATTAAGGCTTGCCACTTGTCACGTTTGGGACCTAATAAACTCGGAAAAACGTGGCTCAGTTCTAGTGATTGGTGCCTCTGCCTACCCCCTCGGGGATAACGGGCGTGAGTTTATTTATTTATTAATTTTTTTACTAAGAACGTTAAGAATTTTATAAATTTTATAGTTATTCAATTAAATGCAATTAGGAACATGAATGAATGAATTAGCATGAGCAACCTCTTGATAGACTTAACTTTCACGAACACAGGACAGAAAACGCCGATCTTAGTATTAGATTAGCTTATTAGCAACCGACGACGCGAGTTCCGTCTCTGCTCACCGTGATTAAGCTCTGCGAATCTGAGCGATTACAAGTTTGACTCTTCTGACAACTTATTATTTAAGTTTATCTATATAAATAAAATTCTAATTCCTGACTGTTTCACTCGTCAACGCCCGGCCCAAGCCGTTGGACCTAGGAAACTGAAATTTTGCACAGAGTTTCTATACATATATAATGAAGGCAAGGATTTAGACCGGATTTAATGATAATAATAATAATAATAATAAACGTTTATTTCGGATAAAACAGTGATCCATAGTGCTGTTAGTAGCCTTAAAAACTGAAACTAAACTAAAAGTAAAAACTATGTTAGTAGGGTAATAAGGGTGATGCCAAAATTTGTATGGTAGGTATAAAGAATGTTGTCCGTTTTTCTTGAGACTTAAAACAAATACTCTTCAACATAATTATATTGATTGAACACGTGTTTCGCCGTTTTTCTAAATTTAACCCTTAAGGGAGTGAACGGGGTTGCAAAATTTTGAACTTAAGTCCAAGCGGACGGAGTCGAGGGCGAAAGCTAGTTCAATATAAAAAAAAATGCTTACGAAAGTTTTAGTTCATTTTAACAAAGCCACTCTATATCATGCGAGTGATTTCGGAATTAGTGTAATAACTAAAATAGACATTATTGCTTTCCTCATTTCAACAATTTCTGCCACAGGTTTGTTTGTATGAAGACCGAAGCTGAATGAAATGTAATGAATTTTTGTAATGGTCTTTTCGAGACAGAAGGAGTTAGTTGTCAAAGTCCTTGAATCTCGCATTGATAAATTCAAACATTTACGAAATTATGCCATTCGTAATTATACGAACTATCTTAATCTCATTAAGGCATGCTGCCGTAATATTCGTAGTAATATCTATGGTGATATTATTTGTACGTTCACCCGAACGAATCCAAATTTCAACAAACAAAAATTGGAAATCCTCCTCCGATATCGCGAATAGAGAACAATCGGTAAACTACGATCGCGCCCAGACCGTCACGGAAGGTAAGGGTTGGTACCCTTCATAATTATCCCCCACGCACACAGGCGCACTGGCACAACTATAAAACAAGGCAACTGCTTAGCGTTTTCAAATTAAACACACTAATCACGCACACTAATGCAGGTAAGGGGGTGCGCACACCCAGTTACGTATTCGTTTATTAAAACGCTCTTACCGATCAGTCTGCCTTGAGCTATCAGGATTTTGTGTCTGATTAAAAGAGCATCTTGACAGCGCATCCTATTTACGTATTTATTTATTAAAATACTCTTAATAATTGGTCAAGATGGAGTCGCTACCAACATATTCAGACACAGGGCATCTCGCAAAGAAAGAGTAGAAAGACGACCTTTGTGGCGCAGCGATTAGCGCATCTGCCTACCATGTGAGAGGTCCCGCGGGTTAGAATCCCAGCTGGAGACAAAGAAAAACCTAGGTCTTGGATGTTTACATGTTTATGGTGTCGGCTTTTCTGGTTCACACGATACAGGATATCCTAGTGTGGGGACCAGAAGCAATGTATGTGCCTGTATGTAAATGTTTATGTTTATGGGCTTAGTTTCCACGCGTGCTCACCGCGTATTGGCAATCCAAAGCGCGCATTCTTATTTTACTGCCTGTTTTTTTAAGTCGGCTGCTTAGTGTACTTCTTTAGCGTTAAGACACCGTTGTGTGTGATTGCAGGGTGGCAAGTATCTTAGTCCGCCTCCCATGGTCCGCGATATCGCGGACGGACGAGGACCAGCTCGCACGACACACCGTGGGAAGAGTCTCGGTCCGCGGTAGCACAGACAGACGACAGGTCAGTAAGTTGGAAGAGCCTCTCGTGGTGTGTGGTGGCCGTGCGCGTCCGTCCGCGATATCGCGGACCGTGGGAAGCCGACTTTATACTGCAAACTATCCGCACTAGCCCCCGCTGGAGTGCGGCGGCCCTAACCCTGTACAGATGAGGCGTTAGGATCGATAGCGTGGCTGTGTGCGTGCTGATTATAATGAAGGGTTGAGGGGTTGAAATTAAGTGGCTTGGGCCGGCCGCACGCCCCGCTCAGTTGGCAGCTCAAGGCATTTGGTAATTCCAATGATTTTCCAAATTATGAAGGATAAATCATTGTCAGCGATCTGAGTCATCGGCTGGATAAGGATGATTTAAGAAAAGTTGGTCTGAGTCTCTTTTTGTTTTTTTTTTTCTCCACTACAGCTCAATATGAAGACAGCGGATAACACTGTACATTGACATTCAACAAAATGTAAATTCTTTACGTAGATTTTTTTATTTTTATTTCAGTTGGCCTAGGACCGAACGGAGTGGCGTGTTTGGGGGAGGCATGTGACCTTATAAACCGCTAGCAGTAAACGAACAGGGCTGATTGATTCACAAAATGTTGGCCTAGGTGGTAAGAATTTACCAAGCATAAATAAAGTAGAGATCTGATCTAACCATAAATAGTACCTGGATGACCGAGCTTTGCTCGGTATTTTTTTGATAAATCATGTTTTTTGGATCTTTTTTGTATTTCTTTTAAAAAATATATTTGGATATAAATTAGGTGCGTTGATAATAGGGCTCCTAATAATAGTTTTTCACACAAAAAAGGAGCTTGAAAAAAAAGAGAAACTTCATGCACAAGTCTCGAACCAGGGTCTTTTGTTTAAGGTATCGTCCTATTTCCCACCTGGGCTACGACAACCTTACTGGTTAATGTGAAATTTACGTTCTTATGGGGTAGCAGTTATTTCTTTGCCCAAAAACACGGTTAAAACGACGTTTTCTTAAAATGAAACCTAGCTGGATCAATTAATCGCTCCCGAAACCCTTTGTTTACAAAATTTCATCAAAATCGTTGGAGCCGTTTCCGAGATTCTGATTATATATATACATACATATACACAAGAATTGCTCGTTTAAAGAGATTAACTTAGATAGATAGTCATGCTAAAGGTTGATGTGCTCTTGGCTGTGCCGCCACAAAACTGAAAATTATGCCCAAGCGACATTAAAAGCAGAACTCTTTGGCCCAAACTTTATGGCGACAACATTAGCCATTACTAACAACACTTATAAAGGAGTAACGTCTCGTCTGTCCATATTATCATAGAGCAGTAGTTATTTTGGCCGAGTAGGGTGGCAATCCTCCTTGGGGTAATTAGTACTAAGTCAAAAGAGAGTTTTAATTGTACGTTTTCGATATTAATTTTAGTTCTCAAACAGATGACGCTAAACGGCATTAGATGTCGTAAAAATACGAGTAGCGCTAACTAAAAAGCGGCTTTTGCGTTCTTCTTTACATACAATTATGTACAATTTATCTAAATACATAAACAAATTACAAAAAAAGTAAACGAGCGAAGCGTTGTCACCAAGTTGCTTTTATAAACTGGGACCAATCTATTTTGTCTTGCCACATCTGTCACTTCTAAGACAACAGGCCTGTAAGGTCACTTATTGTTTTTTTCTACAAAATTTTTTGTCATGTGTGTCATGCCATAGAGTTACTAGATGACACTAGGTGTTTTCAAATTAGAGTTTCTGGCTTCCTTTCTACCGGGGGTAGGAAAAAAAGAGTGGGTACAAAGAAAACTATTACGCTAGGAATGAAATGGGCTTGGTAATGTTCCTTTAAACTAAAGCTTGTGCGAGATACATTATAGTGTTAGGTATCTACAGCCACAAAATCCTAACGTTTCCGTTACGATCACGTCATAGTTGCTTCAAATTTGGTTCGGTGTATTGCCGATTGCCGATTGTATTCATGGATTGCCGAGACGGGATGAGCATTCTTTTATTTTGTTGCATGCAGTACCTCGATTGACATTACATGTTAATTTTTCAACGAAATAATTTTCCGTTAACTTTTTTTTTTTCAGTTAAAAGAGACGGTGAACAAAGTAGTATTTTAATATGAAGTGTTACTTATATTATACTCGATTAGTATTTTTAATACGATTGACTTGAAAACCCAGCCTCTATCGCACGTCACCTCGCACTTCGCGCACACTTAAGAACAACCACTTGTCCCCGAAAAGGCCATCTTATGGCCACCGCACGCCTGAGGGAGGGCCTCTACAACATTAATTTCGCGAAAT
This sequence comes from Yponomeuta plumbellus, assembly GCA_947310845.1. NCBI lineage: Eukaryota > Metazoa > Arthropoda > Insecta > Lepidoptera > Yponomeutidae > Yponomeuta > Yponomeuta plumbellus. The sequence goes on from OX371203.1 coordinate 6,231,342, forward strand.
GAACCTAATTTACATTTAAATAAGGACTCGCCTTAGCCAGGATAAGTTGCGAAACTAGCGGGCGGGGGTGGGCCGAGCCGCGGCATTTCATTACTATAATTGAATTCGAACGCTCCTATTTATATGACGAGGAATCTATTCGCGAAGTATACCTAAGGTTGCTTGTTTAAGTACTTTTACACGACTGTCTAAAGGAAAAAGTGCCCACAGTGTTGTTTTATTCCTTTGTAATAGAGGTTCTAATATGAACGCTTGAAAAGGTGGGGTGGCCTTTTTGTACATATTTGCAAGAATCAGTTTCTTTTAGTGAATCCGTAGATAGTTTATGGAAATTTTATGGTAATCAAATATTTGTGTTATGCTTATATCTATTCTGTCATATGTGTGTCTTAAGACGTAAATATTTTTCTGTTTAACTATATACCTTTATCTGCCTATATCTTTCGATAAATAATGATAGTACTTGTAACATTGTAACTACGAGTATTATAACATTTCTTTATTATTTCGTAGAATTTAATGTGGATGGTGGTGGATAATAGTATTCAATCGTTATTTACAAGGTCATAACGAAAGTCATTACGAAATGGAATTGGCAATAGTAAATTTTGAAACTCTTGCTTTCGAAGTAAAATTCATGTGGATCAGGAGTAAGCGTCTCCCCTTTTTTTTGTGAAAATAATTTTTTTTTATTGAAGTGCTACGGTGAAACTATACTTTTGTTGAATCATGGTGTGTTTTGTTTTTGGAATAAAGCTTTTCTTTTCTATTCTATTCTTTTCTAAACAGACAAATAAAACGTATGAATATTTTCTTGGAAGACTTCTTCAGAAAATTAAACGTGAATAAAGAAGTTCTAGGGTTTTATTGTCCTTCATGAGATGTTAATGTTTACAAATACGACTGGTAAGGATTTCTTTAATTTCTGTTAAAGTAGTTTCAGTAGAACAATTATTTTTGTCCCATCAACATCTTACAAGAATCTTAGCTCCTTTTGGCACGATTTTTCAGCTTAAAAAATCAGCTTAATCCAAAACATCGCGCGGGGCAGTCCAACAAACCTAATTAAAAAGTCTCGAAGCCAAATCTCGAGTGGTCCATCGAGATTATTCGAGATCGACTTATCATCCTTTCAGACGGAGACAATCAATATCAATATTAAAAACTCTCCAATTTAAATTTTAATTACGCGCAGAATTATCATCGAGACCGATCGGTGAGCATATCGCAAGGTTGTCGTTAAGACGGCGTAAGAAGAAGAGCAATTTTCTTAGCAATATATACTTCTAAAATTAGCTATTTCTGTTCTCGAAGTCTAACTTTCATAAGCATAATTAAAATATTAACTTTATTCCGGATTCACTTACTTGCTTTTTTTCGGAAGAGTTCGACCAGGTCCAAGGAAGTAAGTGAACTCGGAATTAAGTTAATAATTCCTCTTCTACAACTTTTCTTCCTTCACTTTTCCGCAATAAGTGGAAAAGTGAAGGAAAAAAGTGAAGAAATGAAAACAGAAAAATGAAAATGAATACTACTATCTTAGTAGTATTTTTCAAAAAAGCAGGGCTTACTTCTGGGGACCTAGTTACGGTAGCAGAAAGTCGATGGAAACGAGCTTCACAAGACCGAAAAACTGGGAAAACCACGGGGGAGATCAAATCAGACTAATCGGACCTAGCCTATGACCCTAAACATTTGTATTTGTCTTATGAAATTACATTAACTTACTTTATCATATCAAATTTATTAATTTTGTTTGAAATAAATAAATATTATTACTATCAGGGTGTTTTGTAGGCGCCACGGATAGCTTTTAAAAATACGTAATATTTCTGAAAAAAAAGTTATGTCCACAGCAGACTGCTACTTCATTTTTACTCACGCTCGATTGCCGTGTATATTGTGTAAGTAAGAGGCAAACAGCCCCCCAGCTCTTTTCTCGTTCGGACCATGGTTTCGTCTCACCAGCGCTATGTCAATATCGCGATAGCCCTGCGGGCGGGTATTACAAGGCCAATTATCGTTGTCCCGTCCCCCCCACCCAGACAGTGCCGGCGAGAAGTTTTTAAACTCCCAGAATTACCCGCTCGCTAAATAATTCATTCCAAACCCCGCACACTATAAGTAGGTACTAAGATTCGAACCGAAAGGGGTGTAAGTTTAATCCTTATAAATTTCCTTTTTACACAAAGCAATATAAGTAATTAGCATAATTTTGTTGAGTAAATGAAATATGGTAATGAGGGCCCCCTCTTTGAGTCGTCACCCCTTTCTGGGGCGGTGGGGTGCCCCCCCGGGCCCCTTGTCGCCGCATCCGCGTTGCCCGTCATTCGATGTAGTGCTGATTACAATTAAATTATTCGCTATTCAGAGCGCCTCAGCCGTTTTGTTTTGATTTGACGCTCCTCATGCCGCGTCTCGGTTTGGAGTTCCATAGAGGTACACAAACAAAAATATATTGTTTAAAAAACAAAACAAGCAAAAGTAAATAATTTTAATCAGTTGCGTTACGACCTTGAAATGAAAAGAAGAATTAAAAACAATTTTTATGATGAGCCGATTTTCCCAACAAAAATTCTACTGGTTCTACTTTCGTAGTGAATTTAAAAAACCGACAAACGAAAAAAGTCAGGATAAAATATAAAAGATGTTTAATTTTTTTTATGGATCTTGACTAAATTTAATGAATACTCTGAATGAAATCAATATAATAATGAATTATCATCAATGATCCACTATTTTTGAAGTAGGTTAAAAATAATTTAACTTTCCCTCAAAAGTAGAAATAGCGAATAATGTTTTGAAGATACTAAAACTGTCTTAAGTACTATACAATATAATTTATAAACATCATACAGGCACATACATTGCTTCTGGCCCCGCACTAGGATACCCTGTGTCGTGGTAATCAGAAACAGCGATATCATAGACATGTAACCATCCAAGATCGGGGTTTCTTTTTCTTACCAAAAACAAGTACGAAAATTCTAAGAATATTTATATTGATGAGTTTTGCGCCTAATAAAGTCGTTTGTTTAAGTCCCTAGAATTTTTGTACGATAGGCTACATAGAAAAAAGGGTATACTGTAGCCTGTATACCTACGTCCTAATTCAGGGCAGATGCCTCCACTCAGAAAAAAACGCTGTTGAATCTAATATTTTAAAAATCACATGTCATTGTAACGACTACGTATGTTTGTATATTTGGTAGGTATGAGGTTGTAGGCTAACTAACATGGCAAAACAATGTTTGCAAAGTCAGCTTGTACAACTTTTAGATTCAATAGAATCTCATTTTAGTTTGAAAGTCGCAACTTCAAGTGAAAAACTCCGGAAAAGAAAGACGCCCATTTGTCGGCGGCGCGCGTTAGTTTCAGGAGTCAATGACTCTCGCCAACTTTAGTGTAAACTTTGAAGCAAGTATGCCGCTCAACTAATATTTCATAGTCTCCTTTGTCGTCGAGAGAATTATTTACTGAACACGATTCCTCTCATTTTTGTCATTTCACTCTAAAAGTTGGATCTTGCTTTATAATTAGTAAGATACAAAGGAGAGCTTATTTCTCAACTTTGAATCCCGAAATGATCTGAGTTTTTCTTCATATGACTAAGGTAACAATAGACGAATCAATGAAGTTTATAATCATCTTCAACCCATTATGTCACCACCGAGGGGCACGGGTCTCTTCCCTGATGAAGGTATAGACCGTACTCAACCACGGGGGCCAAGTCCGGGTTGGTGGAGGCTTGTAAGACTAGTGGTTGGTCTTACTGTCAGAAGTTTTCAAGCCTCCCTAAGGCCTCTGACTCGGCTTAACGACTGCCATCTATCGACGGCAGCCGGAACCAACTGCTTAACGTGCCTTGCGAAGCACGAACCGCTCGGAAAAATGCCACTAGCGTTAGTCATAGACGGTGACCCATCCATGGACTGAACGCGACGAATGTTGCTTAGCCGTAGTGATCGTTGAAGATCACTCAGGCAGCCCAGGCTAAGAGCCATTCGAAGTTTATATGCCTCCCGAAAAAATATTTGTCTGCAGAAAAATCTTAAAGTGTTAGTTTTTACTCCAGACAAATATTTTGAAATTGATCCGGCTATTCTTAGGCTCAATTGAACTGTTCTGTGCAATTCAGTGTCCACTTTACTTTTCACTAATGTGTTGGAAAATTAAAGGACATGCCAAGCCAAACTATGCTTTACCACCTAATGCTTAGCTCTAAATTAGATTATTTAAATTAGCTACAGATACAATCGCATATTCTGTAAGCCGTCCGCACTGAAATGCCTCCACGATAAAAGGTTTTCTAAAACACAACTCCACACTTACCCCTTCTTCTGTAGAGGAACAGAAAGGAAGATAGTCGAGCTAGTGGCAGTGTGAAAGAGACAAATGACATTTGGAATTAATTAATTATAATTAAGTTTTAAGTTGACGCGCCAACGGTTACGACTAAGCGTGGAAAGGGTCGGTTCTGTGTCGTCATTGTTTCGTTTGGTGTCAGTTTTTGTATTAGCACATTCTTGATATGCGGAAAAAAATCCTTATTAGGCTGCAGAGTTATGTCCTCAGGAATACAACATTGCTGAAGCAACGAGGAATAGGTGATTTTAACAATAACATTAATTGTGGCTCTTGGCCGAAACTGTATACTGAAGTTTAATATTTGTTGTTTTAAAATGCTGTGTCAAACTTGATGTGATTATCACATTATACGATGGAGCAAAAATATCTTGAAATAATTGTCTGATATATTTATTTTCTTTTTTATTAATCTTTGGATAATCCACCATATTAACACTGTAAATACTTCATACAATACAAGAAATAACTTAAAGGGACTTGAAAAGAATTTGCCACACGCTCATAATGATATTGCCGTTTTTATACTATGTAACCGAGAGACAAACAGTTATTCAATCGCTTTTTTGAATTAACTGTGCTATAGCGACCTATGACGGTTAAAAAATAAAAAAGGACTTACAGCCATAGATAATATGGTTTTCTGACCACCGTACACTATTTGCAGCACAAAATATGTTATGAATCTCGATGTCTCACGACCATAGCCCTAAAATTATAAAGGTAAAAACTACCTTACCTTTCTTTAGTAATCCCTCACCTAATCCATTAAACAAATAGTGTGCCGATAAATTTTACATGATCCTTCCGTTCAAGGCCAATATTTGATGCTACACAAGCTACACAAACCAGGGTTGGTATTTAATACGTAATTAACGACTGCCGAAACGGAAGTAGCCCTTAGACTTTCGCCCTGTACAAGTGTGCGTTTAGTTTCTGTTTCGGTGTGCGTGTATCGATTTGGAACTACGGTCGAGATAATGAGCTAGATGAGGGGTAGAACAAAAGTGGCTGGTGATCCTTAATTTGGTACCTTCAATTCTGGACAAGGGCGACCATAAGTGGCGCCTATCGACGACGCAAGTTGGTTGTCTGGTGACCGCGGGTTTTGTATATTTTGTTTTAAGAGTAGGTAGAACATAAATGTAGGAGAAGGTTTTAGGAGGGAAAGCCTTTAGCAGTTACTTGTGTGCTAAGGGCAACCGCGCGGGGAGATGTTATTTGAATTTAAAAATTGTACGTTTCGGTGACAATTTTGTCAATGCAGGACTCGCTCTACAACTTGCTCTTTCTTGTAGGGTTTTTTAATTCGATGATGATGACAGACAGACGGTCAATAAAGTGATCCCATAAGGGTTCTATTCTTTCCTTTTGAGATACGCAACCGTGACAAAACATCATAAAAAGGTAAAAAGTTTTGCGTCGAGTATACTCGTAGATAGGAACCCCATCCTCTTCATCGATTAAAAATTGAAAAGTTTTATAATCATAGTGGTTATTTTTAAATTACGAACTTTAAAGGCCAATTTCTGAATTGACAATTTTTACTTAGAAGTAACTACTTAACTGTAGTGCTGTCTCGTCAAATTTCTCAAAAAAAAGCGTGACTGAACGTTGCTAAAGTATTTACTCAGTGAAAATTGTCAACTCAGTCAGAAACTGGCCCTAAATGTTTCAAGAATTGCGCGGCTTATACATTATAGGCGATTATTACACTCCACCCGCTTCGTCACATAATATGGCGGAGACGCGTGTAACGTTGTATCATGAGGAGTTTTTAATGTAAGCAAATATCTCAGTTTAAAGAGAAAATACCCCTAGGACAACACACTGCCGACGAATTCCGCCAAACCGAATTCGAATTGACGCCTCCTAGCCGCGCGTTAAGGCTGCTGTACATGGGTAGAGTAAATAGTAGAGTCAACTAGCATACTATTTTGCCAGTTCCAAGTACTCTACAAATTTAAGTAGAGACTGTTTACACGTAAGTTTTCATTTTGTTGGTAGAGTTGTCACTATGTAACAAGCACCAGAACAATGAACGTCACTAATCGAGAAATTGTAAGAAACATATTTGAACTAGTTACTCTACTAACCGCTTACATGGGTCGAGTATTCGGTAGGTTAGAGTGGACGCTGGAGTGGGGGAAGAAAAGTGGTAGAGTAGCTCGCCCACGTTGCTAGTTATTCTACTCTACCAAATTTCAGTACTCTACTCTACCAGTGCTGTTTACATTGGTATAGTTAGTAGGATAGTTAGTACTCTACCGCGCTACTCTACCGTTTACTCTACCCGTGTACAATTTCTCGATTAGTGACGTTCATTGTTCTAGTGCTTCTTACATAGTGCCAGCTCTACCGACAAAATGAAAATTTACGTGTAATCAGTTACTCTACTTAAATTGGTACAGTATTGGAACTGGTAAAGTAGTAGGCTAGTTGACTATGCTATTTACTCTACCCGTGTACTGCAGCCTTTACTCGGCGCTCCGCGCACCGCGGTGGAATGCGCATATCGCGTACCCAGTGTGAGAATCCTTTTAGAGGTACCTTGTAAACTAGTTGAATGTTAAGGAAATAGACGTGATGTACTTATCAAATCGCTTGCGTCACTTGTGTTAATCAAGGATCTGTTCTGCGTTATACGGAATTCCACTACTTTATTCGTTAAACTGTGCCATCCAAAAAATTCGTTTAGTCATTTTTTAGTCCGAATATGCCCTAAAGAGTTTCGCGTATACTATAGCCTTGTGGTTGTGCCCTAGTGAGCGCTGAACTATTCAAACACTACATACAAGTACTGAATTGTTATTATTATTACTAAGGTTATTACATGCCGGAGTGGTCTGAGGTGGCACGAGACAGAAACATCTGGTCTGAGTTGGGGGAGGCCTTTGCCCAGCAGTGGGACACAATCGAGGCTACGTAAAAAAAAATACTAAGGTTTTCTTAGGATGTTATCCTTTATGGTTATAGAGTGGTATTGCTACTAATTACATATTCATAAATGTACGTCACTTAGAAAACAAAGTCTTTGTTCCAAAAAGTACAACTTTTACAGTCTACAGCACATCATGGTATACACCCAAGCACTCTACTCCGTTGCATTACGGGCGACTTTGCAACTAAAATGTGAAGATTGACGTGCTGTCGACTGTACATTATCGTTTGTGCAATAAAGAATTAATAATAAAAACAATTAATGGTATAGGTCGCGACTTTACATGAGTAATATAATCAAAGTGCGAATAAACAACTCAGAAATATTTTTTATTGTATCTAAAAATACTTTATTTTTATTTCGCATTCCTATTAAAACTGTTGAGTGTTTTCGTCTAATTTGATACTAACAAGCGAGTTTTTTCACAGATGGATGAACATAATTTTTACGGCAGAAAACTTGGAGTTGTTTTAGAATTCCGTGCCAGTAAAGTGCCAACGGGACCTTATAGTATGTTCATAACATCTGTCTGTCCAACTTTTCTTCTTGAATCGTAAGAAGTAGCCACTTAGATTTCTACAAAATATGTGTTATTAGAACTTATGGCTACACTAAAACAAAAAGATAAAAAAATATGAAAATATTTCTTAAGAAACATTCATAAGAAACATTTTTTCGTGCGATTTTGTTTCAGCCATTAGTATCAAACTTGGTAGAATAACAAGAAATTATAAAAATCGGCCAAGTGTCAGATGGACTAAGCTAAAGGATTCCCACCTGCATATAATAATACATACATATGTACCTATGTATGTATGTATTGTTATATGCAGGCTCACGGCTGTATCCCAGAAGTGTAGGCAGAAACCAAGGACTGCCACTAATAATAATTATTATTGTTATTCCTATGCTAAATAACAATTATTATTATTTGAAATAATTGAATAATTAATGATCTAATGTATAATAATTTAAGGACACAAATGTATGTGTTTTATCTTTGTGACCTAGGTAATATTACATAATCCGCCGCTTCCAACCGGTCTTTTTGGAAATCCTTGGAGGAGGCCTGCAGTCCAGCAGTGGACTTCTTGTGGCTGAATGATGATGATGATGATGATGGTGACATAATCTGTTTTTTAAACTTAACTCTAACAACTGCATTTTTATTCGGAACGCAATGGTCAAATACCCGATCTGGTCTCCACCCAATGAAGACTGAAAAATATCAAGCTCGGAGTCTTAGCGCGCAGGTCAAAGATCAGCCTGCATACATGGGGGGTGAATTAGGCGTGCCGTCTCGGCTATAACAACACGGGGGGTCAGAGTGCCCCCTCGCCTAGGGTCTGTTCACCCTCTATCGATTTCGGATGAGGAACCGGACGAGACTGGCTTAAATATCAATCGGCCTTTTGTGGCCTTGTGAGAATAGGGGTTGCAACATTCGGTAGTCTTATACATAGGTGAACTTCATTGTTCATTGAAACTACAAAATGATTCCAAAGTAAAGAATTTGCATTCTGTCTCTTTGAACGTCAGTGTACAAATAAATGTACAAATGTTTGTGATGCCGCTGTTTTTGGTCCGCACGACACAGGGTATCCTAGTGTGAGGCCAGAAGCAATGAATGTGCCTGTATGTAAATGTTTATGTTTAATGTAAGCCGCTGTCTCCGGACCGTATTTGACATTAGGTTGGACGAAGGAAGAAAGACTGCCGAAGCAAATATATCGAGCGAATGTTAGTAGAAGGGCCAGTGAGGGACGACCCACGCGGACATACTTATTAGCAAAGGGCAAGATAAAAAGTAGCCGAAGCCAACATGCATGCATGCAACGACTAATGAATGTCGATGAAGCAAAAGCGATTTGTCAGGATCGTGGCAGATGGCAGTCCCTGGTCTCTGCCTACCCCTCTGGGATAAAGGCGTGAGCTTATGTATGTTGTAAAGCGATAGAAAGAAACAGAGAATCCTGCGTGAAATGAAGACAGCAATCATCATCATCAACCCATTATGTCCCCACCGAGGGGCACGGGTCTCTTCCCTGAGGAAGGTATAGGCCATACTCCACCACGGGGGCCAAGTCCGGATTGGTGGAGGCTTGTAAGACTAGTGGCTGGTCTTACTGTCAGAAGTTTTCAAGCCACCCTAGGGCCTCTGACTTGGCTTAACGACTGCCATCTATCGACGGCAACCGGCACCAACTGCTTAACGTGCCTTGCGAAGCACGGAATCGCTCGGAAAAATGCCACTAGCGTTAGTCATAGACGATAACCCGACCGTATGTTGCTTAACCTTAGTGATCGTTTAAGATCACTCAGGCAGCCCAGGCTACGAGCGATTCGACAGCAATAATGATGTCGAAAACCAAACAATAAAAATATCACAAAACAACGGGCCTCGTGAACCTTTAAGCGGATGAAGTGCCCTCGAATCCATACGAAATGAAGGGAAATTCCCCGGCCGGAGTCGTAAACAAACAATTCTTACAAAAGTCGGGGGCAACGTGTTTTATTTTATACTTACAACACGGCTCGTTATTTAAAGGTGTGTTCTGACTTTTACTCTGTCAATCTTCGATCGTGGATTTTTAGCGACGCTACCTTCAGTCAAATTTAACGTAATTAATTAAAAAGATTTCTCGTATTTTTTCTAACTTAAGGTGTGTAATAAAAAATACGCTAGCTTAGCTCCTACTAAGGGTTTTTCTTGGAAGACAAAGTTGGTTTCAAACAAGAGAAAAAACCACTTTATTGATACAAAAAATTATTAAAAAATAATCATATTTTTCATACAGTGGTTAAACCTGATATTATTAAACACATCTCAATTAGACAACGTCTACGTTCACCTCACCTCGTGAAATAAAATATAAAAAAAAAGTCAGTGTGTTAGATAAAGTTCAGTCACATATTTCCTAATCTCACACAAGTATAGCTAAGCCAAGCATTTTTCTCATACTAGTCAAAACTCCAATTGATCATATGTACACTACAATAAGCAAAATCAATCCACATTGAAACCGACCTTTACGAAAGCCAAATTACACCCTCACACCATAGAGAACGAGAGTCCAAGTGGCGCCGGAGGCGTCGCACGTAGCGTTAAAAAAGAGAAACAAATAAAAAAAGTTGTGAAATCCGTAGACACATTCAAAGGATTCTTGTGGAGGGAACTGGCGAAGCCGGCGGCGGGGCCGGTTCTATAATCACTAGTTCAGAACGAGTTTGATTAAACTACGTTCAGAACTGACCCATTCGATTTGATTCTTGAGCTTTATGAAATGTAGTAATGACTCAAAGGACAACACAACACAATGTCATTAACGTAATAATTAAGTACCTGCCAAGACAAAACATATTTTGGTGCGTACAATTTCCAAAAATCAGAAAAACTATTATGAATAAGTAGCACACGGTAGGTGAATTCAAATTAATTAGTCTCATTTATAAAAACAATATTCCTCTAAAAGAATCCTCTAAAGCAGATGTTCACGTTTTTTCCCTTTATCACAGACTGAGCTTATAAGACCGTCAGCGATTATTAATGTTAATAACAAAAATCACTAAGCTACAATACAGTTCATATTGATTCTCAATCGAATCTAAATACACCAAAAAGAAGCGTACATAAAAATAGACACTAATAAAAAATTAAGAAAAGAAATCTATGAACAATATACGGTTTGTAAGAAAGAGTTATATATATATATACTTATACTACAAATATTAAGAGGAATCTATAGGCAACGATGGATAAAAAATAAAAACGCGGCCGAACGCACAAAGTAGCGATCAACAAAACTCCGATTAACCCCTCGGCGGCGTCGGGCGCTTCCCGCCCAAAGCACATATTTGTCCGCGCGCCGTTTTTGACATTCCCGCCTCTCGCCTCGGCTTTTCTTCAGGGCTGTCGCGCTGCGGTGATCCGTGCTATTGACGTTAGGGTTGCCAGCCACTGTAATAACGTTACGCTTGAAAACCGCTTCAAGGCAAGTGCACGGCATTTTTGCTTAAAACACAGTCTCAAATATAACAAAATAAAATTATCAATTGAGCTTTAGTTCCACAGGACCTAGTCAAATCAATAACGTTTTATTATAATAATGCAAAACCTGAAAATCGTTCCTTCGGTATGCATTTGAACCAATTTCAGTAAGAAAATGTTAAAAGTACTCATTGAATAGCAGAATTAAGAAGGCAGTAGAGTTCTGCTGTTATGTAATTTTTTAGCAGAAATTGAGTAATAAGCAAAGTCTCGGTAGCAGTTATTTAATATAATAATTATATTCATAACTCCAGCAAGCTATCAATATAATGATGTAGTAAAAGGACGCAAAGCTGGTTGATTCAAGGTACAGATGTCCCAAATTATAAAAACAATGTAAAAGAATAAAAATAATTTACAGTCAGCGACAACCCTAGCTGAGGCAATGAAAAGTCGGTTAAAGCTAATGTTATCGTGAAATAAAAATGTATAATAAAATACAAACACGCTCGGGCGAGGAAACAATTTGCCGCAAAAGACTGGAAGATTTCATGCCTCCATACCGCAGCCACCGCAGAGGAAAACCGACCTTATCTTTTAGAAAAAACATTCCAAATTCCTCTGCAAATATTTCGCAGAAAATTCCTTCACTTTTCTTAAAGCTTACAAGCGAAAACCTGCTCTAATTCCAAACGAGCAAGGCAGATTTTTCTCGTGTGGTTTTGAGGAAGAAAAGAGAGTTTTCATGGCATCCGTGTGAAGCGGGTAGGGGAGCCATTCATAAAGGCTCCTTGTTGCCGAGTTAACTTGTTACGGTGATAGACACGTTTTTATACGGGCCGGCTGTCGGGTGTTTGTTTACCGGTTGAAGAAAGGTTTTATGTGGGTCTTGTGGAAAATTTGACTGTTTACAGCTTATTACTTCATTTATTCACTTCACTTATTACTATGTTTAATAATAATAACTATTAAATCTATCTCTGTGAACTGAGAACCACAGACGATGTTTGATTTTTTATGTAGTAGCCTGAATGTATTGTGTCTCACTGTTGAGCAAAGGCCTTTTATGAAACCAAAAATACTGGCCACCATGACACTGGCCGAAACACGATTCACAATAAAAGAAGTTAAACCGTAACAAAACACTACGCATCGTCCCCCAACCTAACCCTAAAGCGCTAAAGAAGGTGACACTGGCCTCACTGCACGCGCCGCGCCGCCGCCGTAAGAAAAAAAGATTAAATTCGAAAAAGGAACGCAACCACTCACAACTTTTTCTAATCCAGCACAAGGACACGAGGCCACCTGTTGCGGCGCTCACGTGACTTTTTTACTCAAAGGACTCCTTCGCTCCATTCATGAGTTCACCCACCCGCCTCCCCAAGGAGGGTAGGGAGGGTTTTTTTGTTCCCCTACGCGCTCCCGAGGCGCCGGGGGGGCCGCCTAACCTACGTGCAGTTTTCGAGGTCACGGAAAGGAGTTTTGTTACCTTTTTCGTTGCACTTTCGGCCGAGGTTTGTGGGTGAAGTGTGGCTTTTTTGTGTTGTTGGCTGCAGTGTCATGCAACGCTGGGCAATGGATTTTTAGATTGCATCTACGATATTAGCCAGATGCCTGCGTGTATGTTTCGAGGTCACTGAAAGGAATTGTGCTTTTTCGTAGCACTCTTCGTGGTTTCACGGTTTCTGGTTCCCACGACACAGGGTATCCTAGTGTGGGGCCAGAAGCAATGTATGTGCCTGTATGTAAATATTATGTTTTGTTATGTCATTAACAGGGCCAATGGCTGGAGATAGTACCTATGCCTTCCCTTTTTTTATTTTATATTCTTGCGGAAGTGAAGTTACGATATTTTCATTTATTTGAAAACGTAGTGATTAATTACATACTCTTTGTTTATTTGTAGGCAAAAGATTTTAGTATCTTACTAGGCTTTAGAACCCCTAAAACCTACTTGGTCTGTAATGAGAATAAAATGTATGCTAGACGTTTATACATAATTATGCTTTAGGTTGCTTGGCCCACCTTTTTTATGCTTTCTGTGTTAATTGCTGTATAATGTATGCGTATTGTAATGGTTTTGTGTGTTTTGAGTATTTTTTTGTTTTTAGTATTGTTTCGTCTAATAAATGAATTTTCTTGTTCTTTAACTGTGTCCGTAACATTGTTAAAATAATATTTTAATGCGGTTGGAGATTGCCTATGCCTATTTATTCTACGGCCAAACTCACAATATTCCTATAAATATTGTTAAAATGGTTGGCCAGGCTATTTACGAGTATTAACAGCTATTGTGCCGATTTCTAAATTCTATGCGCACTATAGGGTTATTCTACTCATAATAATGGTAAATTATATTTCACGAGTATTCACCACTTTAGCGCGCTAAACAGGGAGTTAAAAAACTCCCGCCAGAGCCATACCTAGAGTATGCATATCTGACAACAAATTAAGATAAATTTATCCAAAAAATACCGCTGGGAAAATTATTTTTATTTTTTTGAAATCAAAACAAATACTTTCTACTAGCGCGCAATGAACGCGCAGGTTGAAATTAATATCAAATACCTAAAAACATTTCTAGTTGATCTAGTTTGACCTAAGACATAAATCAAAGACAGACATCGTAACAGTAACCATCAATTTTATTTAATTTGTAGCCATATTAAAGGAAAAAACTGTTACAAACTTAGCTTTGCAGTTGGTTTCTTTAGATACGTGTTCTTTTCCACTGGAAAGTTCAGTTTGTAATAATTAATTGAAACTCTAGTGAAGTTTGGAACTCCCACACGCACTTGTTTGGTTTTCATTTTGCTGGAAAATTCCAAATCTGTACGTAATTATGTTGTTTTTCCCTGTGGTGTAATCAAATGCCAGCTACTTATTCGGTATTAACACAAATATGCACATTATTAAATTCTTGAGTTTGTTCCACTAGCTTGTTTTTGTATTCTCTGCCTACCCCTCTTGGATACAGGCGTGAGCTTATGTATGTATATATGTTCGTAGTTTATCAAAAAATTTCCAACCCACAACAAGATCAAGATACAAGACATTAAAATTTATTTGTTTCAAATGTGGTACATATTTGATGTTATATTTAAATAGTATTTCCAACATATTTTACCTATTCTAGGCATGCCAATATTGAGAATTTTAATAATTAATTTTTTTTTAAATGGTATTTTATGGTATGGAACATGGTAATTTTTGAGTTAAATATACCAAAATGATCACTATGCTCTACACTTTAAGAATCAAAGACTTGCATTAGCGATCTGATAATTGTGTGCAAAGTTATGGCACATGGTATTCAACCCACATGTATGGAGAGCGTAAATCAGTTTATTTTTTATTTTTATTAAAAACTGACCAACGATTGACCCCAATCTCACCTGATGGTTAGTGAAGATGGAGCCGACGATGTTCCTCGTTGGTTCAGTAAGAGCCTAAGCAGAAAAACTCAAATAATTATCTCAAAACTCACTTTGTGTGGGTTGGGACCTTTTTGCTAAGCTACGTCCATTTATAGTTTGAAAGTTAATCAATTTGCGCTTTTTGATGCTTAAAACGATATTATGTATTGTGTCACGCGTATGATGAACTTTCCATTATGTAGATAATAAATTTGAAAGAAGCTGTGGCATTGATAAAGACAGTGAAGCGTTACTTTCGTAAAATGAGGTAGTCCAGTTTGCGCACCCACCTAAATAGCACCTGCATGAATAGCACCTGGCCTAGTCCAGGTTGGGCACCTATTGATAATTTTGTCAGAATAAATACATTTTAATTCACTAACAGCATCTGCTAAAAATATCAATAGGTGCCCAATCTGGGCTAGGCCATGTGCTACAAATAGCACATGGCCTAGTCCAGATTGGGCACAAATGCAGGTGCTATTTAGGGGGGTGCGCAAACTGGACTTCCTCCATATTACGTATACCCTTAACGTATACGGCAAAATATAAATCTGAGAAAAAGCTCGTAGGACAAAATAGGCTGAGATTACATACGAATTTGAGAGGCAATGTTAAAAGTTCTTAATTAAAAAAAGCATTTCGACTAAAAAGACATGCGTCTGCCGAACCAATTATTAGATCATACCCGGGAAGTATTCTAATTAAACCGTACGCCCGATAGTGCAGCTCTGTAGACTGAGTAATTTACATTAATCCAATAATTGCATGGAGGTTCCTAGTTAGAAATTCAAATGAGATGATGTACAGCGCTAGGGGGGTTAAGCTGTCTTCGGGCTGTGGACACATCGGAGCTCGAGACGCGAGCCAAATGCTGATTTCTGCACAATTTTAGACATTTTCAAGACTGCGAAATCAAATTTAAATACCTGTAACAAAGCATCTCAGGTCTAAAACACTTTTTCTTTCACAGCTAAGTTAGTTAATTACAGAATAATATTTGAAATTAATGATAGTTTTCAAAGAATAAAATATGCTCATACAATTTTGGTCTATATCATCTTCAAAATTCGATTTAAAATGCAGTGGCCGGCAGTGCGTTGAGGTCGGTTTTCATTATTATTTTAAATAAGATAAGATAGTAATATTCTTTATTGCACACTGGGAAAAAAACACAAAATATAAATATTAGGTTCATGTTACAATTGGCGGCCTTATTACGAAAAGCAATTTCTTCCAGACACCCTTACGATGGAAAATTGCTGAGAGAAATTTGAAAAATGTAATATTAAAAAAATAAATATCAATATTATTTCATTTAGGCACTCAATTTTGTCGCATTTCATCCTGCTTTGTGCCAACCAGCCTTGGCGATTCCCAAGTAGGACTGGTTACACCAGTCACAAATCCAGACGGGTTAATTAACTTAAATAAGTGACAGTGTAGACTCAACCTTATATCAGTAGGGAAAAACACACCGTAAGGCTATCGACTTAGGGCACGGATTACAATAAAGCATGCGAACAGAAAAATTGAGGAGACAAGTCTGCTATACATATTGTAATCTACGCATGACAGATAAAGCTGTATTAGGATCATTGATATCGAAATACTTGTACTTTTGACTTGGGTGAGTAATACCCACTCAAAATGTAAACTTAATATGGTTGATAACGATTTATTTGTTACATCAATGATATTGTTTGTATCCTTTTTTGTTTGGTACTTGTAGTAGCCATAAGCATATGAATGGAGGAGCCGGGTGGGTATTACCCGTCTGAGTATGGTCTAGGTATACCATAGGATGTTGGATTACTGCATACATACTTTGGCTATCGCTTTTCAGGGCCGGTTAAGGACTCTATGTACATCTCACTATATTATGATTGGCTTTCTCTCAGGGGGAAAGAACGAATTAAGTGACGTCAGACTAACGCTATACTTGACCCATTACAAAAGTGCGAACTACTGAGTCATAAACATTTGTATCAGACTTCTCTCTCACACAGGAGGGATATCAGGCATATCGGAACTCTCGCTCGCACTTTTATGACTCGGTTCGCACGTTAGTAACGGCTCAAGTATAGCGTCCTCCGATTTTTCGTCATCGAGAACAGAGATTTGGTGAACTTACAAACGAGAACTTAGGACGGTTAACCTGTGAATAGATAGCAGCCATAAGCGGCCGTTTTAGCCTATTGGTCGTCGCTAGATCTAGGTTTTTTGCCGTAGCTTCATAGGTTCACATGGAGCCCAAAACCCTGTTAACATGATGAGAGATGGTCTGGTCTGACACACTTTACCAATATGTTGTTTTTCCATTGGTGGCGCCATCGCCAGTGTCCCTTTAGTGGTTCTAATCATAGAGCATTTTTAGACAGACGTCTTATATCCTTAGAAGCAGTAGTAACCGCCTTATTACTTATTAATTAATTCCGCAATTTCACTGTTTCAAAAACAGTCCTAATGGCGTCTCTTTCTCTCCCTTTTCTGTGGCTTTGTCCCTCTCTGTCGTTCATATGCGTATCTAAAGCGGTATGAAAAAAATTAAAACCGACTACGGGTAGACGGGACATGTGAAGCTATTGTTTTTTTTGAGAACTCTAACTCATAGATTGTAATCTAGAGAGGAAGAGTACTACTTTTTACAATTTATTATGATGTTGTTGTACACTATATTGCACAACTAAAAATGTAATAATAAAATTAAATAATATAAAAAAAAAACAAATCAAAATTGTTTTATTGAGCAGTACAAAACTTAACAATATATAAAGTAACTCTGAACCCCAAACTAAATTAAATTGTATCTTGGGGCTTAGTGATCCATTCAGGTCCATTAATATATTTGAAATAATATGTGTTCGTGATAAAAATTACATGCGAAGGCGGACTTATTTCTAAAGAAATAAGAAATTATGTCGATGTACAGTCGCCTGCTTATCAACCTTTACGTTTTAGTTGCAAAGTCGCTCGTAACGCAACGTGTAGCGTGCGTGGATGTAAATGATAATGTCCTGTCTACTGCACCTGTTGGCTGCAAATAAGATAAGATAAGAATATTATTTATTGTACACGAGGAAAAAAAAACCCAACATAAATTATTTACAAGGTAGGAATGGGGAGAGTTCCCAAGACGGCAGCGGTCTGGAATACATTTTTTATATTTAGACTATATTAGACATTATTATTTTATATGTATTATAAGTGTAATTTAATATATGTATAGGTAGAAATACAATTGACGATTTTATTGCTTATAGTAATTTCTTCACATTCATATGTTTTCTTACCCAAATCACGCATCCTGTAATCTTTAAAAATATACTTTAAGCATTAAAGTATATTTTTAAAGATTACAGCCCACTAAAGACGTACCTGTGTACGTCACAAGGACACTTAAAAAGCTCAAACTGGTTTGGGCGATTAAACTACAGTCGCTCACAGACACACACGCATACGAACATTCGCGAGTCGTTTGCATTCGCCGTTGTCGAGTAAAAATAGTGAGAAGGAAGAGGAACTTTCCTTCAGCCGGTGGTTAGAGGGGGCTTGATTAATTAAATTATTATGCTAATGTGTCCCGGAGATTTGTGGTCGATACTCCAGCAACACTATTTTGAGAGATTGCGTTGTATTTTGCTACAAATATACTTACAATTAATGTTACAAGGTAAAACTATTGTCCTTAGAAATTTTTGCTAATTACTAATTTTTGCGTCTCTTGTCGTCGTTTTTCTCCGTCTAACCCCCGGTTTCTGGTATATTGTAACATCTGTTAGCTACTGTATTGTCGACAGCTGTATGTCTGCTGCTTAGGTACCTACTAGATTGTTGGTGTATGAGAAACCAGTGCTGCATAGGTATTGGCTACTTACGTAGTATTATATTGTATTACTAGCTGCCCCGGTTTACGTTGTTTCGCCATATTTTTTTTTAACTTAAGGCTATGAAAAAAAATAACCACCTGTTCTCAGACCTACCAAATATACATATAAAATTTCATCAAAATCGGTCAAGCCTTTTCGGAGAAGTATGCTAACGCGGTGACACGAGAATTTATATTTATTTTTACATAGGGTAACCTTTATCGTAACACATGGGTAAATCGTTGTCTTTTAATAATAATAGAAGCATTACGTAACATGCAATCCCAGTCAGCAACAAACTCTTTCATTGCGCCTATAAAACGCACTGTTTACCCAAAATTAGGCTATAATCTGTAAAATATAGCTTGAGCTCCGCGACAGCTGTCATTTAAATTGCGTCGATGAAGTTTTGAATTTTTTCACAGAATATTTGTACTGTAAAAACTCCGTACTTACTGCACACTATTCGATGTCTAAGCAATATCGTCCTTATTCTGAGGCAATATCGTAACCTAGCCCTGTCAATCTGACAGCTGTCGCGGAGCTCAAGCTATATTTTACAGACATATTTTTTTAGTTCAACTACAAAATCAAAGATTTTTTTCGTGCCACACGACTGTCGCTTCACTGGCATTAGGGTAAACTCGCCAGTCGCTGACCCGTCTCCGTTCAACGTAACGCAAGGAGGGGGGCGGGGGGCTCGCTCGCAGCCGTCGGCGCCTTCCAGCCGCTTAGTTAAACGACTGGTCCCCTACTGCTAACACGGAGTTAGGGGCCGCCAGTAGCGCTGGATAGTGCCGTAGTAATTTCCGAAATCGCTAGCCGACAATCAGACTAGTGCTGCGCCAGCACGCTTCGAATAATTAGATCCCGATCTGCATCTAATTGGGGGGACCGTCGTTTGTTATATAGTCTTGCTTTCGGGTGTGAAGGAGCTTGGAGTGGATTTTGTCATTTCGCTTCCTAGATGTTATGTCATCAAATTCTAGAAAACTTATGCACTATTTTTATTCAAACATTAGGATAAAACTGTAAAGACACTAGTGTCTAAAGCACCTAATAGATTTGGATCGATAAAATGATTTTTATTTAATTCTAGGTTGTAAATGTTTATAACTTTGTTTCTATTTTATTTCACTTATATAACGATCTACAAGAAACAATTTCTAAAATCTTAAATCATTTAGGTAATTTTTTCTGTTGATATTTATACAAATTATTGATTGTTCACAGCAATCATCACTAAGTAAGTAGTGTATATACGCCCCATTATAGGGCGCAGGCCTTCTTTCAGAGAGAGAGATTATGGGCCTAATCACCACGCGGGCCCACCGCAGATTGCCGATTTCAAGCGCTGAGGTTTGTATAATAGCTCAGTCTCTCAGATTTCCTCACGATATTTTCCTTCACCGCTAGCCAGTGGTATCGCTACTATAACTTCACAAATGTAATAACTTTGTTTTCTAATGCCTAAACCGGGTATGGAACCTGGGTCTCCCGCTCCCGAGTCCATTGTTCTACCGACTAGGCTACCCACTCACTACAAAGCCACAACGTATATTATATCGACAATGGCGTAGCCACATTCAGCACGTCAGCGGCTCCAATCAGAAATATAATTAGATTCAGACGGCCTCCTAATTGTGATGGTCTCAAGTTGCGGCCCGCCCCGTAGCGGACTTGCCCGCTGAGGGATCAGATTTAAAATCAATAGTTGACCCAACCGAAACAATTATGTCTACTAAGAGCGTTATTAAGTCACCGGCTGAAAATTTTAGGTAGCTCAAAATTGAGATGTAAATAAATAAAATGTCACCGAGGTATCACATTAGACACATTGACCTAACTTTTTTCAAGTTCCAAATTGAAAAGTTTTGTGAACGACATCCAGAAAATGTTGGCTAATATTTTCAAATTCCGAATTCAAACTTATATTGCACCCATAGGCTGACAAACTAATAGTGAGGGCCGCAAAAGAGTCGTTAAAATAAAATACGCGAGTTTCAGCGCGATAAGTGCCCCAGCGCCGCTAATCACCCCATGAATCGACCTCAGCCCATGCCCAGTCCGTCATAACTCCGAACTCAAAAAGTAATACCATCAACTCAGTGTTAACTTAATTTGACTCACTTTAACAAGTCCAATTAAAGGAATTTGTGTTTCTCTTATCTTCAATATAACATTGAGCATAATTTCAAATTATATTTCAAACTTTCCGATAATGAAGGGTGGGCGAAGGGGGTTGGAGACGGGCGAGCGGGGGACTCCACTTCGCTTATTACATTAGTTACATAAATTCTGCTATTGAGGATGGCTGGCAGAAAGGGGACGGTTTACCCTTATTACGAGAGTCTCCTTATCAATACAATTATTAATGTAATAATATTATTATTGTAATAATTTCGGTGGAGAAGCTCTCGCTGCCTAGAGGGTGGCATCGAGATAATGGAACGGAAAACAGTTTGAAGTTTTATTGGGAAATTGGTAGTAACTAATTGGTAGCATTATCGATTCGCAGGCGAGGTGCGCTCGAACTGAACGCGCGTCTTGGAGGTTCCGTGAAGTGTTTTTGCTTAGCGACACCGATTCGAGAAAAAGTTTTGGGGTCGAGAGGGTTGAACTTGTGGGATTGTTAGGAACTTTTTATAACACGAGTTAGGACATTAGCAAGGGATTCCTTACTTGATTCCAGAATCACTGGTTGTCATGAATTTTTGTCACCGGATTTGAAGAAGTTTCGATCTTATTGAAATAGCTTAACGAAACCTATGTATAGTCGGTCTTATCCGACAAAAGTCACAGTGAGTTCAGAATTAAGCTACAAATGTAGTACTTCCGAAAATTTTATTTCCAGAATAGTGAAGAATTACTAATTCTCCGCATTTTTCAGAATTTCTCAGAACTGGCGAACGGTTTTAGTGGAATGACTAAATTTCATGGTAACTTTTACGCAGTTTATTTTTGAGATTGTATTCACTCAGCGACTGCTCTCTGTATTCAAATAATTAAATCGTTGAAAGTTATAATTCGTAATTTAAGTATTAAGTTAATTACAGTCTGTTAGCTGTTGGAATACACCTCGGGCTCTAGAGTAGGCTTCGGTTTTCGCCGAAAGCACACGAGTGTAATACTACTTCCTGCTGTGTATGAAACTTTTCTTCACTATTTTGAAAAGTTATGTAAAGTTATAAATAACAATACCAAATAAACCTTACCGTATTGCAATATAATCGGTTTTTGATTGCTCAGTTGAAGTAAGCTAACAGACTGTATTAAGATGAAATTGTAGGTAATAGTGGTTGGTTTTCCTAATAAATCAAATAAAATAATAAGTAGTGAAGGCTTATCGCTAATTATATTTATTACGTTTGCAGACATATGGTTAACAATTCTAGCTCCAAGCAGACATCAATCAATCACATCGAAAACTAAAGCGGCCTCCCTTAAGATCGATAAGCAAAACCACGCAAATCCACACAAGGGGGCCAACCAACCCGAGACCGTACATATTTAGATATAAATTGAAACTACGTTACAGGATTACTCCTTTACTCCGGCTGTCCCACAAGTATAGCCATAATTCCGCCGGGGCCGGTCTCATTATAACACTAATACAAGACTCATCCCAAAGTTACGTTGAACGTTGAATACATTAAAGGGTTCAATCCTTACTGATGAGACATCGGAAGGGGGGCGGCCCCGGCCAGGGGGAGGTCCCCCCAGGGGTGAAGGCAGGCATTATGGGAGATAGCCTTCATTTACATTGTCCAATAACTTCAAGTAGTGTCCAGGCCTGTATGAATTTATGGGGCTAGTGTTTGGCTTTTTGAGGTGTGGGCTGAATAAACGGGCTTAGGCATTGGAAGATGTTGTGAAAACGTAGCGTTTCTATTCAATAACTTAACTTAATCTTATGATGAGATAAAAAGGGGGTCAAGTGCAAGTCAGTCTCGCGCTGAATGAGCGAGACTGGGTTCCGTACTACTATTAATTATGAATTCGATATTAGATACACATTTGCAAAAAATGTTATGCTACACTACGGCAACAACAGTTTGATCCTTGACTTATTACTGATACCCCGAAAATGTCTCTGAAAAAATAAAGTGTAAAATAACCATTTGCCATCTCCCGCTGTCTGTTTTATTGTTCCAAACCTTTCTTAGGCTGGCTGGAAGAAATTTCTTTTGAAATAAGTCCGCCTTTGTACGTCGACACATACCTGTTATTTAAGTTTTTATGTATTGTTTTATTTCTTTTTTGCAATAAAGCTTAACAAACAAACAAACCATCTCATTTATTACACTCACTTCGTACCATACACAAAACCTAAACCCAATCAAGGTAACCTCCCCAACAGCGACCGCCAGCACTAATGAAGTCCATAATTCAAGACACGCTAAACAGCACTAGAATGGCAGGGTAAATGTGCCAGTGCCCACCCCACCCCACAGGGCAGTCTAGTGACCAGCCAAAACGTAATAAGACAGGCAAGCGCACGCACGACTCGGGAAATATACGACGCTGCTATCAGAGAGCGGCATGCGGAGGACATGCCCCCATGATGCACACATAAATAGGCGCACTACCGGTGTGTTAGCGACACGCACACTGACGCGTTGAAGGCAGGGCTGTTCCTACTGGGTCAAATCCCAAATCTGTACAGACACTGAGATCGGCGAGAAGGCCGTTGACCTCTCCGTGCATAAAGAGATCTTCAAAGTCACCGTGGTAACGAAAATAGATTTTGAAGCAATTTTGGCTTTAATATTCAATTACTAATTATTAGCATAAATGAGTAGTAATATCCCATGATGTTTTGCGTTAGATACACTTTTTATGTACGAGTAAGCCTAGCTACACTCTCAATCTGAATTTTGAGATTGTCTGAATGAAATCGGTCTCATAGTTAAGACTGCCAATTGTACTGTATCATAAATATTTAGCACATTTTTATATTTTTTTAAATGATGTGGTATGCATGGACCCACCCCGGTTTCGGGTATTTTTTATCTTGCCATTTGCTAATACATCCCCTATTTGGTCGAAGTTTGTCCACCTGGCTTACCTGGAGGACTAGGCCCCCGTGGTGGAGTATGGCCTATACCTTCCTCAGGGAAAATACCCATGACTCTCGGCGGAGACATATCGCACCCTTCCTGTAAGAAACCGGTAAGTGAATTCGGCCAACTTTTCAGGAGCTTAAAAAAACTGTCCAAGACTGTTAAAAAAAATCCAAAATAGCTTATTAGGAACAAAAGATGGCATTTGGCAGCGGCGAAATGATAGTGTTTCCGATTTTTCATTGTGTTATAATTATGTACTGTGAGATAAAGTTGAATTATACGGTTACCTAAATATTCCACGAAACTGTAACAAAAGATGCAGGTGTAAAAATGGATATTGCTTTGTTATGTTCTTTTTTTTATCGCAATGGTTGTGTTAAGTGTAGTTATCCCATTTTAAATGCTACCATTTTAGGGTAGTCAAAAAGTGTAAGTATCAAATTACACAGTTCTTGCACGAGAAATTCATGTAAGTAATCAGAAATACGTACTTTATGCATGCTAAAGTATCTTCGTTTTGCTGGAGTAACTGAATAAACTTGTTTTTTTATTGTAAAAATTTTCAAATAATGAAGTTTATCGTCGTAAACTTCTATTTTAATGTTCACAGTTTGTCATGTACAAAAGTTGTATGTCAGTACTTTATATGTATATTTATAATAATTAAAGTTGGTGCGTTTTTAATATTAATTGATTTAGATTATGTTTATATATGTGCAAAAAAACAAAACATGCTGTAGAAGCCGTAAGTAAGTAAAACGAATTGCCCAAAAGTTAAAAAACGGAAATTTTCTATCAATAACTTAAACACAGAAACTTTTACTTTTTTTAATGTTAAACCATTGTGATTCCAGTCTGTTAACAAACTTTAATTAAGTAATAGTGTTTGTACACTTTCATCACTACCTAATCCCCCCTCTATCTTATCTTGAGTAGTCGTGCGGGGGTCGACAAATTAGTCGGCGACACTTGTGGGATCTGTTGTGTCTGCCCTATGACCTTGCACCTAAGCCTAGTCGAAGATGTACTCTCCAAGGTCGGTTACACCTTTAGCGACTGGTTCCTGAAGTCTTCTGGTTTCATCATCATCATCATCAACCCATTATGTCCCCACCAAGGGGCACGGGTCACTTCCCTGAGGAAGGTATAGGCCATACTCCACCACGGGGGCCAAGTCCGGATTGGTGGAGGTTTGTAAGACTAGTGGCTGGTCTTTGGTCTTACTGTCAGAAGTTTCCAAGCCGCCCTAAGGCCTCTAACTTGGCTTTACGACCAACTGCTTAACGTGCCTTGCGAAGCACGGAACCGCTCGGAAAAATGCCACTAGCGTTAGTCATAGACGGTGACCCATCCATGGACGCGCCGTATGTTGCTTAACCTTCGTGATCGTTTAAGATCACTCAGGCAGCCCAGGGTACGAGCGATTCACGAGCTTTCTGGTTTGGGGTACGCCATTCCCAGAAGACTCATTCTTTTTCGGGCAAGGACATCGCAGTCACACAGTACGTGTACCATTGACCCCATTTCAAAACCGCATGCCCTGCAAGTGTCGTCTTGACACATCCCCATTCTGCGGAGTTGTTTTCCTGTTAAGAAGTGTCCCGTCGTCCTCGCCGCAATATAGATAAACTCTGAGCCTGCGATTTTTTCATCAATTAAGTTTTTAGAATGTTGCAGTCCTTCAATGGCTGCCCATTCGCGTTTGTACCGTACATTAGCATCAGCTTTGAAAGCACAATATTAATGGTGCTTAATGAGAACTCCACGCATGGTTCAGGGCCGCGCAAAGCCTGCGCAGATCCTTCTCTCACCAGCTCGTCGGCTGCCTCATTTCCCATGTGTCCCTCGTGGCTAAAAACTCAGACTAGTTGCACCCTGTTGTCGCAGCCCACTTTATTTAATATCTTAACGCAGTTAAGCACGAGGTTTGAATCTACCACGTGAGATTTCAGGGCCATTAGCGCTGCTTGGCTGTCGCTAAAAATAGGAAAAGTTTTGTTTTTGACATTCCTGTATTCTCTTGAGCACAGGCAATGATCGCACAGGTTTCTGCTTGAAACACTGTTGCATATTGCCCCAGACTGAAACTTCTTTTGAAGTCCTGTGCAAAGATGACAGCACCGACACCGACAACAGTTGACTGCTAGTCTGTGTAAGGCCTTTGCCGCTTCTGTTTGAATCAAAATATTAAGTGGTTTAAGATCTAACAGAACCTCCAACACGCGCGTTAGCGTCGTTGTATATGCGCCTGTTGTCGCCATATACGCCAGTCTCTAACCTAATTCTCGTCTAGTCTCTAGTCTAGTCTAGTCTCGTATCGCAAGTCTATAACCTACTTCTCGGCCACCTTTCTCGGCCTTCTTCGGCCTACTTTCTGACCTTCAATTTAGCAGCTGCCTCAGAAGTCAATTAGCTTCTCACATCTCCTGTTCACACCAGAACCCAGGCAGTGTGGTGCACATTACTACAATGGTTAGTTAAATTTCTTACCACAGCTGAAGGGTAAGGGCTCTTGTTCAAAGGGCATGTGTGCAGATGCCATAACGACTAACATTTTATCTGCTCCCTGCCCTCCTGATATGAGATATGACCTACACTGCCGTAAGATCCATGCATGCATTTGAGTCTGAGTCGCCACGATTTAAGCACTCTCCCGCGACGGTACCCAATCCACTGTCACCGAGACCCCTTCCGCCAGCTCTAATACAGGAGCGCTGCACGCTTCCACGTTGGGAGTGGATGCAGTCATCAAGCCACTAGAGGCCCCTCCCACAGCCTCCAAGAGTTTAATAACTCCTAACATAACTCTTATTGAGGCCCGCACGGAGGCAGTATCTCTGCAACTTGATGTACCACATTCCACTCGCGGGTCTTCAGCTCCGGGTTGACACCCTGTATTAGAGCTGGAATACCCTGGAAATGTCCAAAGTATAGTTGTTCCTGGTCTTCCAGGCCAACTTCACTAGTTTGGGCAGATCCTTATCGTCAACCACCCGTAGCTTTACGTCCACAACGGTTTTTTCGTTAAGGCCACACATCCACTGTGTATTGCTGTCCCCTTCACATAGGACATGCAGTGCCCCCGCAATGAGGCTACTGCCTCAATGTTAGGGAGCGGGTTCGGCGATGCTTCAATTAAATCAATGACTGCTACCTTTATTAATTGAGCCGCATCCGGTGTGATCCTCGATGGATCACCATCACTAATTATGGCCATCTTGCGCCCGCTTAGTGCCTCCTTATAAGAAGCCAAAAACTAGATTTTCTGCTTCTAAGGCTGACATTCGGAGACGAAAACTAAGCAAAGACTGGTCTCAGACATGTCAAAATCACGTACTTAGAAACATTTCGTATTCAGAATCGAATCTTAGCAAGTTTAGTATGAAATGGTGCTTAGCTAAGTGTAAGTAGTCAATATCGGTGACTTTACGTGAACTTAGAACTGTCACTTCTAAGCCTTTTGTTCACAGACTACTCCAAACGTCATTTCACTGATGTTCTACGAGCATTATCTGTGGGATTTTTTTATTCACTCTGACATATATAAAATTGTATGATGTTGTCCTGCTCTCGTGTAGCAATGTCAAATTTAAAAAACCGGTAAGAACAACATCACTAAGAAATGATAGACAATATAGATGACTTTCTTAAGTACTGTGAATCATCTGTGAACACGAAAATTACGGCACTTTAATAAGTACGACTTTAGTTTACTTTGCTAAGACTGATCTAAGCGTGAACTTAGGATTCGTCTCTGAATGTCAGCCTTAGAGACACTCGCGGGATCAGTGGCCTCATTACTGACTTCTCGTGC
The DNA here is from genome assembly GCA_947310845.1 of Yponomeuta plumbellus. Classification (NCBI taxonomy): domain Eukaryota; kingdom Metazoa; phylum Arthropoda; class Insecta; order Lepidoptera; family Yponomeutidae; genus Yponomeuta; species Yponomeuta plumbellus. Next base: position 6,258,801 of record OX371203.1, read on the forward strand.
CCTCTTTGAGGACCCTTCCTCAGCGTTTTGTCGCTCGAGCACACGCTTTTTCTGAGCCGTTTCTTTTTGGAGGTAGTCGCCACCACGACGGTTTGGTCCACAACCAGTGAAGCATCATATAAAATCGAGCACTGAGAGCGACGCCTGGTCTATTGACATCCCCGCCACCAGGCTGCTCTGCTGTGTAATTGCCTTCCGGTGCCCATCCCCCAAAGCGTTACCATGGCCGCCCACTCGCAAGTGCAGTTCCAGACTTTGATTTTTATAATCTAACGCGTCTATAGGTAGGTTTAGAGGGTTACCGATCTATGATTGTCGTTATAATATAATTTAACTACAGTTACACCAAAAACTTTCACTTAATATCTATGGAAAAACAAGTGTTCATTATTACGATTTGAATAAAACTGTTTTCTCCGTAGAGTAAAGAAGTAAGTGTAGCTACGTCTCTGGTATTTATGACAACTGCTTGGATAAACAACGTAACGATAGTAACGCAAAACAGTCCCGCGATAAGTTTCGTGCAACAAGTAAGTGGAATTGTAAAACACGCCTTCGCAATAGTATCCAAGAACAAATGCTTATGTTTATTTACTTCTATAGAGTTATTCTACTTCTTCGTGTTAGTTATGGGTATGTATGTTTATGGCTTTATACTCAGGGAAATTTGTGAAATAAATTAATGTACTTATGCATACATCTTTATAACGATGGAAAACTATGTTTTCTTTTTTCGTAAAAATACACATTTTTTATGACAGTACCCTTATTTTTGGCGCTAGCTTCATGAAAATTTGTGAGAAGGTGTATTAGAATACGCTCGATTTTTTGCAATAATAAAAAAAAATTGGCTCAAGTTGAGTTACGCGACTTTTACATGGGGGGTGCGATATATAGGTTGATGATGATAATGATGTCCACCTGTGGCGTCCCTTACCGGCCCTTACACTCACATTCGCTCGATATGTTTGTTTCGTCTGCCTTTTTTCCTTCATTCTCTCCACATTTCGAAACCAACGCAACATTCTTGTCTTAATTCTAGTCACTACATCCTCTTTCAGTCCGTAACGTTCTTTACAAAAAGGTTCCAAACCACAACACGGTCACGTTTTTACTTAAATATACCAAAATAATCACTATGCTCTATGTTTTAAGAATCAAAGACTTTTACAGTGATCCGATGAGTATATGGAAAGTTATAGCACAGGTAGTACAACCCACATGTATGGAGAGCGTACATTAGCTTAAACCTAAAAACTCAAATATCTCAAAGCTCACTTTGTGTGAGTTGGAATCTTTTTGCTAATTTACGTCATATAGGTTCTCTAGACGCCTACCAGGCAACTAGGTTGCCCCTTTCGCAGATCATTGTTAATTTGTTGCTCCAACCGCCACTGGCCCCAGCAGACGTATGGAGAAACTAACAAGCAGTGGATTATACAGGGGGTTACACAACCACCTAGTGGGAGCGAAGGTGCTACTCGACGCTTCTTCTATTTGTTCTGATACTACTTAAAGAGACGATTTATACAGCGTTCACTGACACTCCCACTTACATTGGATGCGTAGAATGACCACTCAGAACCTACAGACCTACCAGAGGCCTTAGGGCGGCTTGAAAACTTTTGACTATAAGACCAGCCACTAGTCTTACAAGCCTCCACCAATCCGGACAAGGCCCCCGAGGTAAATGGCTTATACCCTCCTCAAGGAAGAGACTTGTGCCCCGCGGTGGGGACATAATGGGTTGATGATGATGACAGAGCCTGAAATACTGTTCATTGTTTTGTGTCATGATACTAAGGCCGACTTGCACCACCGACTAAAATCCATTTAACTTTGAGTCAAACAGCATCTTGGCAGTTCCGACATACACTGTCTGTCAAAATTCTATTTAATTTAACGCTAAATGGATTTTAGTCGGTGGTGCAAGTGGGCCTAAGACTATGTCAATAATCTAGGATAGGACATGACGTGCCTAAAGAATGCTGGACAGGAGTTTTGCACTGATTGGCAGAAGGACGCCCGTAGGCCGTAAGATTCCGTAACGCCCTGTATTGTAACATGTATTGGTTGTGCATACAAGTAGGTTTATCGGAAAACGAAGCTATCGATGCTGTGAATATGATTTGCCTTGGCTACATAGCAAGAATGGGAATAGCTCAGGGAGCTCGGAGGAAATAAGCTTCTATTTGCTAACAATGTTGTGGTACCTCGGTTGGCAAGGTCTCTCAGATTTGGTACGGAAATCTACAAATAAAGAAAAAAATTACATACAACACCATACTAAAGACCGTTTTTGAATTCGATGCAAGAAAAAAATTACGCGGTGTTACCTCTGTAAAATACATAGGTTTACTCGGCAGATATTTCTTTATTTTTTTAGACTCATGTGACCAAAATCCATATCATAATCAAAGACATTAAAACTCGTAAGAGCAAAGTCTAAAAAAACACCTTCGTAGCACACACAATTTTTACTTGGATGTAAAATTATTTTGTTATTGGGTTATTTGGTTTTTACGTACTAGCAATACTCAGACATTGAGAGGCTTTGGCTTGAAATTGATATGAAAACAGTTTTTTTGCATTGAAATAAAAAATAGACTTTATCTCTATGAGAGAAGGCCTGCGCCCTGCAGTGGGACGTATATAGCCCACATTATTAATGTGACAATCAGAAGGCGCATGGACAAGAAAAACATAGATATTATTGATTACTAAAAATGGATCAATTAGACTAATTTATCTATTTTGCTCAAATATAGCCATGACTGACCTCGAAGGTCCGAATTTAAATTTCCGTAGAAGCCATGGTTGACCTCGATTTTAAATTTCGATAAAGTGCCTTGACACTCGAAAGGGTGGATTTACTAAAAAGTTGGCATCATGTCTTTTCGTAGATTGTATTTATGTAATTTGTAATGTTAATTCACACACTGCGAACAGTTGACACTCGAATTTTAGTATTAAAAAAAAATACCTGACAATAATCGTCAGTTTTTTAATAAAAGGGGTGGGGGGGGGGCATTTGATATCATCATCAACCCATCATGTCCCCACTGAGGGGCACGGGTCTCTTCCATGAGGAAGGTATAGGCCATACTCCACCACGGGGGCCAAGTCCGGATTGGTGGAGGCTTGTAAGACTAGTGGCTGGTCTTACTGTCAGAAGTTTTCAAGCCGCCCTAAGGCCTCTGACTGGGCTTAACGACTGCCATCTATCGACGGCAGCCGGCACCAACTGCTTAACGTGCCTTGCGAAGCACGGAACCGCTCGGAAAAATGCCACTAGAGTTAGTCATAGACGGTGACCCATCCATGGACTGAACGCGCCGTATGTTGCTTAACCTTAGTGATCTTTTAAGATCACTCAGGCAGCCCAGGCTACGGCATTTGATAACAGTTCAGCAATTGTCAGGTTTAATGTCCAGGGGCCTATTTCAGAGAACTACAATTCGTTGACAGTTCTATGTAGATTGCAAAGTCGATTAACATGATTAAGGAATCAAGTTTGATAAGTGAACTTTTAGGTAGTGTGGGTTGAATAGTCAAAATAAGCCACGATGGTTAGTGACAGCTAAATCCCAGTCTTTTTCGTCAAGACAGGACATTTTGACCCCAGTCATAGTAGTTCAATGGAGGAATGAAATTACCTCGCAAAGTACCACGCATGTACCAATGACTTTTAGTTACGTACGTTTGTTTGTACAGCAACACCATTCGCTGATAAATTGTGCCCGGATAACGGCGACAGGCTTGCCACTTGTCACGTTTGGGACCTAATAAACTCGGCAAAACGTGGGTCCAGTTCTAGAGACTGGTGCCTCTGCCTACCCCTTCGGGGATAACGGGCGTGAGTTTATTTATTTATTTTATTTTATAGTACCCAGACCTAGACCATTGTAGTACAATTACAACTGCATGATCGTGGCGATTTAATTTCATTGCCGCTTCAAGTCTACGCGCGCAGACATATCAAACCTTCTAGTCGTCAATGGTATGAAAAAACACGTCACGTGACCCGACCGTGCATCTGTCATCGTACTAGAATGTACTAACAGAATCGAGGCCCAGGAAAGATGAAGTCGACGTGTTAACAACAATTAGGGTAAACTATAGTATTGCTGGCACCCACCTAGTCATTGGCACAGTGAGTTTTAAACACAAATATTAAGAATTAAAATTTCTTAAAGGGCATTTTGGTAGTTTTTTATAATTAGCATTGTTAAGTACAAAACATACATACAAATTATAAGTGCCAATGACTGATATTATTAGTGACAATGTTTATACCTGTAATGCCAATGACTGTAGTTTTGGAGACATTTTCAAATTATTATTATTTTTCTTAAATAAAACTATGACAACAAGCAAGAATTATTTTTTATTTCCAACTTATACTCATATTCTAACAAATAAAAATGGTTAATAGTGATTGAATATGAAATTGAATGCTTTGGAAGCAAATTAAGTCAAGGTTTTGCTTAAGGTGCCAATCAATGTATAGTTTACCATAGGGTACATAGGTGTTTCCCCATCGCTTGGGCAGAGCCTGCATTAAGATCCGTGTTCATCGGGGGAGCGGTCCTATAAATTTCCGCGCCTTAGAATGAATTGCTAAGGATTAAAAAGTCGTTTAGCAGTGATCGAGAAACAAACTTATTGCTAAGCTACCGACGTATTTTTTTGTTTTTGTCTGCTGTGCTTTTATGTTATTTAACTCTTTTTTTGTAAACGTCAAATGTCGCGAAATATGCTGTGCGAACGTCAAAGCATTTGTATTGCGTTTCTCTCGAATCATCATCATCACCCATTATGCCCCCACCGAGGGGCACAGGTCTCTTCCCTGAGGAAGGTATAGGCCATACTCTACTACGGGGACTAAGTCCAAATTGGTGGAGGCTTGTAAGATTAGTGGCTGGGTCAGAAGTTTTCGAGCCGCCCTAAGAGCTCTGACTTGGCTTAACGACTGCCACCTATCGACGGCTACCGGCACTAACTGCTTAACGTGCCTTGCGAAGCACGGAACTGCTAGGAAAAATGCCACTGGCATTAGTCATAGACGGTCACCCATCCATACACTGAATGCACCCTATGTAGCTTAACATTCGTGATCGCTTAAGAACACTCATGCGGCCGGGGCTACCAGCGATAACGAAACGAGCGTTTCTCTCGAATGTTAGTTACTTACTTTGGGTTGGTATGTTTCTGCGTAACAGGCTCAATTCATGCTAGCATGCTTTGCTTTTTAAGCTGAGAAGAGACTCATTGTGGAAGATGTAGGTTGTAAAACAGGGTAAACACTCATCAACATTACCTACGCACTGCTGGCATATCACGAGCCACAAGACTCGAACGAACTTACGAAGCACGAAACTCAATTTCGTACGACGTCGTGCGTCCAGCGGCATTTATCACTTGCGACGTCCTCGTATACATTATAGCCACCCGATACACGGGCTAGCACCATTGTGTAACATTAAGCGCTGTGTCTGCTTCCAGCAATTAATCTTACTTTTATTTTTAAGGATCCGTCAAAGGGATTCATCAAAAATTTTAGTGTGAATATGAATGAGATGAATAAGATGAAGAGATGAATAGTGAAAAAGGTTTCTTTTATAACCGCTAAAGGTCAGATCAGCGACGTCTCAGAATCTGATCCACATAATCTGTCGATGGCTGTCGCTGTAGTTGTTGTAAATCTATTAGGAAATCGGTGACAAAAAAAAACTTTAATATACCATATAATATTTGGCTTGCAACTGTTAAGATGTTGATTTCTTTGATTTTTTCTTCGACAGAAGGTCCCCGTTTAGAATCCCTGTTTCAAGGTGTCCTGCCTCTCAGCGCTACAACCAGCAAGGCGTCTCCACAACCGCCTATAGTCATCCATAATGAGAGTCCACCGGCCGCTATATAACTCATCTCCGCGTCTCCAGTTAAATTATGCAGGGGAGAGTAATCTTATTACATTTACATATTAATCAACGGATTTTAATTATCCCCTCTACCCTTCCCTACGTTTTGAAGGGAACGGCTGATAATTTGCTGGAAATGCGACTTTGGTCGTCTGTGTTTGTGCGTCTGTTTAAAGTGTTTTCGGGTGTATGGGAGTGTTCTTAGCCCTTTCTTAGACGACAAAGTGGTTTTTCGATGTCTGTAATGTTCTTGCCTAGTTACCGAACCACAGGGTGTCCTAGTTTGGGATCAGCCCTTATATTATGTTACTTTCCACTCTATCGGGTTAAGCATTTAGACAACTCGAAAGAGTCAAAATAAAAATGTTTATGACAGTTTGGAGTAGGAGTGTGAGATACCTACTGGGAAAAAAGGCGCAAAGTGTAACAGTGTGACATGGGGTGGTGTGACGTACCGGGAATAAAAGGGCTAAATCAGACAACTTCATACAGTGGAGTCTTACGTAATGGCATCCCAGGTCAAGTGATGGTGTTGTGTGAACGTTATTATTATTACTATAAAAAATAAAGACGAGCTACTGACGACGCGAGCTTTGTCTCTGCTCACCATGATTAATCAGAGCGAAACTTGGTCGCACTCTTCCGACTAAAGTCAAGTAAGTGTATCGCGAATAAAGTTAAGTACCTGGGTGACCCAGCTTTGCTCGGTACTTTTTTTGTAATATAAAATATGTAATATAAAATTAAAATAATCCTTTTTCAACAAAAAAAAGAACTTGGAAAAAATACATCATGACTCGAACCGGGTCTCGAAATCGGCCCGAAACGGATCGCCGGTTTTCCCGTCAGAACTATCACAACCTTGCAGATACACGCGAAATTTACCTCTGTATGTTATCATTATCAAATTTCAATTGGCTTAAAACACGGATAAAACAACGTTTTCTAAAAATTTAACCTAGTTAGATCAATGAAACGCCCCCGAAAGCATCTGCCTACAAAATTTCGTGAAAATCGTTGGAGCCGTTTCCGAGATTCTGATTTTTTTTACTTATATATATATACAAGAATTGCTCGTTTAAAGAGATTAGATAATGTCTATTGCTTACGAAAGTTTTAGTACAAAAATATTAGAACGAAGCTATTCTATAAGAAACCACTGGAGTCTGGGGTTTAAGAGATAGGGTACCGTCTGAGGAGTGGCTTGGACTACTGCTCTGGGGCATATTTGATGCAACGGATCTCCCTGGCAGTGCAGCGCGGTAATGCTGCCAGCGTTATGGGAACCTTTGGGTCGGATATGTCACGGGGCGGTTTGATTGGCTGATTTTATTTTATTTGTATTGTGTGTGTGCTATTTTTTCTTTTGCTGATATTTCTATGTTTGATTTTATTTTCATAAATGCATGTTATATTGGCCAAGCAGATGTTTAGCTTAAATAACATACAACTATTGTAATGTAAATAAATATTGTAATAGGCTAGTTTCCTAAAAAAATGTAATTAGTCCGTCTTTTAGATTATAAAAAAATACGTATCCAATATTTTTTTATAATCTAAAATACGGACTAAATAGAATTAAATTATTTTGACCCTGGAAACCACCCTATTCTGTAAATTGTGTAATAGTTGTATGTTACCTATTGGTGTGCCTTACATTAAGTAACTTAAGAAGTGAGAAGGAGCTCTTTCTTTTAGCATTTTTTGTCTCACTATACGCATGCATATCTGTATCTATATATATATCTATAAAAGAAAGTCGTGTTAGTTATACTATTTATAACTCAAGAACGGCTAAACGGATTTGGCTGAAAATTGGTGGGGTGGTAGCTTAGAACCAGGAAAAGGACATAGGATACTTTTTATCACGATTAATACGTTTAAAATTTAAATAAAGAAAGTCAACACGACTTTCTTTATTTAAATTTTAGTTTCGTACCTACTTGACAGTGTATTTAATGTGCAATTTCGGGTTCGGCAGACTCGAACGAAATGCACACCAATTTAAAGCGCGTAAAAAAATAGGCGATCCGAGTTGAGAACTCACAGGCGGAAATTTCGTATTTCGGTGCATTTTCAATATAAATATTATTAAATTAAATTATGTCGTTGCTAAGTAAACATACATGTCAATGTCACCATTGGTGTTATTGCGAACTGTAAGGAGGACTAATTTGTTAACTCCATGGTGTGTGAGATACTATAGCATCCAAGAAGGCTAATAAGCTGTGTAATCTGTGGTGTTTTTCATTGGCGGGAATTACAGCGCCACCAAGTTATCTGTTCAGGTGGCAAAAATTGTAACTAACTAATTAATTGTAAATCCTGTTCCCCATTTTTTGTTTTATTTATTCACTTACTAAGATTTATAGATATATTTTCAGTGAAATTGAAAGACGGGCTAAAATAATTTCATTTTTCTAGGTAAACTTTTTAATGTTACTACTAAATTCTCCACTAGCGCCGCTATCAACTGAACAGATAAGATGGTGGCACTGTACTATTGACTTTTGGAACGGTCTGAGAAATAATTGAAAAGGAAATCAGATCATCACCATGATCATCATTTAGCCACAAGAAGTCTACTGTTGGACATAGGCCGCCTCCATGGATTTCCAAAAAGACCGGTCGGAAGCGGCTTGCATTCAGCGTCTTCCCGACCCTTGGATAAGATCGTCTGTCCATCTTAAGGGAAAAGGAAGTAAAAGTCTTAAATTGATCTTTATTGTTTTGGTTAGTTAATGAACTTATTGAAATGAAAAAGGAAATAGATATGAAAGATACCAAAAATCAAATGATGAACAAAAACATGTGGTCAATATAATAGGTACTGAAAGCTGTAAGTCCACAGAGAGAAAGCTGTTTTTCCTTGATTGTCCAGGTGGATTCTACGTTTCATATGTCGTTAAATTCACTGGCTGTTAAGTTTATGAAGGAAGCTCATTTAATAATCTGTGATTTGCATCCACGACTAAGTCATGATACGTTTTCGATTTTTGCCTTGCATTCCTTCGTGTGTAGCCAGAACATCTCCAAAAGAGCAAGATTGACTATCCATAATGGTATGCTGGTCCCAACACTAATGTGTGGTAGCGATACTTGGGTATGGCAGAAGAATCAATAGGACTAATGCAGTAGAAAGGAGTTCCTTGAGAAATGTGTGTGATGTTACTTTGAATGACAGAATACGCAATAGTGTGATCAGAGAACGTTGAGGACTGAAAGAGGATGTAGTAACTAGAATTGAAAAAATCAATCCTGCATTGGTTTGGATAATATGTGGAGAGGATGAACGAAGAAAGACTGACGAAGCAAATATATCAGGTGAATGTGCGTGGAAGGGCCGGTAAAGGATGCCCCAGACGGACATACTTCGATCAAATAGGGGATGTATTAGCAAAGGGAAAGATTAAAAGTTCCCAAAACCGACGTGCGTGCATGCAACGACTATGCATATCGATGAAGCAAAAGTGATTTGTCAGGATCGTGGCAGGTGGCAGTCCGTGGTCTCTGTCTATACCTCTGGGATACAGGCGTGAGCTTGTGTATGTATGTGAACGTATTAGTTATTTTGGTAAATAAGATTTAAGAGCTATATCTACTGGTGGTCGATAAATACAGAAGCGTCGGGTTAGGACCGAATGACCAATAGCCGAATAACATATGCCGAAGACACATGCCCGATTTGTTAATCTACCGAAGCCTCAATAGACTTTTAACTTCGAATCCCGATCGTTCATAAGGCCGAAAACCAAAAGGCCGACGCACTAACGCCCGAAAACTATTGACCGAAAGAAATCGCGTAGGAACACAAAGTCTACGTATTTTCCATAAATATATTTCTTACCACATTGATCACTTATTTACAGTCGACAATGAGGTAAAAAAACAATATTTTTGGAATCTTGCCGACCTCAGTGGTCATTTAAGAAACATAATGAAAAACTACGCTCTTCCCCATTTAACACTCATAAAAATTTCGCAAGTCCCAGAAGACTGCAAATAAGTGGTCAATGTGGTCAGAAATACATTTATAGGAAATAGACTTTTGTGTTCCTACTGGGGCGTCCTTCTCCGGCCCTTCCACTCACATTCGTCCTATATAATTACTTCATCAGTCTTTCTTTGTTCATCCTTTCTACATGTCCAAGCCCACGCTGCATTCATTTTTTCAAAAAAATAAATCCGTTCAGCCGTTCTCGAGTTTTTGCGAGACTAACGAACAGCAATTCATTTTTATATATATGGAGGTCGTACAGAACAATAATTTAATGAAGATATTACAATTTTGCTTTAGGCCGCCGACCCTAAAAATAACACAGCAAAACAACGTTTGCCGGGTCAGCTAGATTTGGATAGTGAAATAGCTAATAAGATATTTTCCCGCAGTAAACCGTAGCTTATGTGTTAATCCAGGGTGTCCGCTAACTCCATACCAAATTTGAGTAAAATCGCTCTTACCATTTAGACGTGAAGAAGTAACAAACATACACACTCACAAACTTTCGCCTTTATAATATTAAGTATGATACGATATGAAGTATGATACGTTTTTTTCACCCTGTCAAATAGTCTATTTAAGTTTAGTTAAACTGTAAAACAATAGGTATACATTGACTGTTAGGCGGTACGAAGTTCGCCGGGGCAGCTATTAGTTATACATTCAAATTGTCTAATCGTGCCTAGATAAACTTAATTACCTTATTTCTCGACGCTTTGGCAACGGTCTAGTTGAAATGGTGAGTAATTTACATTTTCTGACGCTTAGAATTAAGGTAATTAACTAAGTTTACCCCCTAAACTATCGCGATTAGAACCGTTACATACATAGTTATGTCAGTTTGTATAGCCAAAGCTTCGGATTTCCAATATAGAGTGCATAAGCCCAATCTCTCTCTCTTTTTGAGAGAAAACCTGTGTTTTACAATGGGATGTTTCACCATCAACCCATTATGTCCCCACCGAGGGGTATGGGTATCTTCCTTGAGGAAAGTATAGGCCATATTCCACCACGGGGGCCAAGTCCAGATTGGTGGAGGCTTGTAAGACTAGCGGCTGGTCTTACTGTCAGAAGTTTTTAAGCCGCCCTAAGGCCTCTGACTTGGCTTAATGACTGCAATCTATCGACGGCGGCAGCCGGCACCAACTGCTTAACGTGCCTTACAAAGCACGGAACCGCTCGCAAGAATGCAACTATCGGAACGCGCCCTATGTTGCTTAACCTTCGTGATCGCTTAAGATCACTCAGGCGGCTGGGGCTACGAGTGATTCAATGGGATGGGATGGGATATTTATAAGCTAAAGCATAAGCTCAAGTTGAAAAGTTTCACAGCTCAATAAAAGCAGAAATTGATTTGCGGTGTTAACAATGTTGCATCCATTCAATTTATTTTTTATTTTTATAAGAGTGCTTTATTAACAAAAAGCTTTAGGTGACTGGGGAACAACTTACATAAAATAATAATAATAAAAACACTTCTACACAATACAATCACTTGGCCTGGTCCCAAACTAGGATACCTTGTGCTATGGTAACAAGGAAAAGACATTACAAACAATACAATACAAATAAACTTTATTCCTCAATCCAACTAGGCACAATAGATGTGATACAATATGGCACAATAGAAATAGTTTGTGGAAAGACTGTGATCAAAGATCTGTATCTTAGGATGCCAGGGCAAAAACTAGAGCAACAAGATATGGAACATACTGGAGACACAAGTCAAGACCAACAGAAAAATTACAGAAAATATACAAAAATAAAGACACAATAACCAAATAAATGGGTACTCACACTCATAAACTCAGCCCTACGTATCTACATACGGACAAAAAAGTTTCACTGCTGAAATGGACTAGCGATTACTTAGCAAGTAGCAAAATGCCCGCATTTATAGAATGTATGAAAATTTACCATTTTTTATATAAGATGACATTATTAACAAAAACCTTACGGTAACTAGGCAAGCGCTCACACACATACGGACACAACACTCAGACCGAAGCTTACACACACAATCCAATATACCGCAGCGGGCATCCAACCTACACCTCCCACTAGACCAAACGGACAGAAATTAAGTCATAGTTCCATAACTATAATTTTAACATTTTCAATGTCATTATGAATTACATAATTAATAATTTTAACGTTTAGTTACGATCTGAAATGTCTGCTGTTCCTTTTTTGGAAGTGACTAGCTTGTACGACACAGGGAATCCTAGTGTGCAAGTTAGGGTAAGAAAATGACAAAGGTGTCAATCAAAATATTACGATATTATTATTTTTTGTGATGAATTATGATGTTATTTGTTGTTGTTACCTAATTTTTTGGTTTTTAAAATAAATAAAATAAAAAAAATAAAATAATTTGAAAAAAAATAGTTCCAACCAGACCTCGAACCGGCGACCTCTCAGTCGCCCGCCAGCCGCTTTGGTATCGTATTAACATACTTTCGAATTAATTGGAGCCCCCGGGCTTTTGCTGGTAGCTCCTTATAATAATTCTCTGCTTGGTTTATGAAGGCAGGCCACGCCTTCCCGTAGCGAGCGGATGGTAAGAATTAATGCACCGTCTCCGGACAAATGGCTATGCTGATTAAACGGCCCATGTATCGGGGCACGCTGCAAGTGGCAACGTCTAGAAGGTCAGACGCGTTTCGGTATCAATTTATTCAGAATAAACATTTACATAGACCAGCCACTAGTCTTACAAGCCTCCACAAGACTTAGCCCCCGTGGAGTATGGCCTATACCTTCCGCAGGGAAGAGATCCGTGCCCCTCGGTGGGGACATAATGGGTTGACGATGAGAGATTTACATACAGGCACATACATTGCTTCTGGCCCCACACTAGGATACGCTGTGTCACAACAAGAAACCGAGACATCACAAATTTGTAAACATCCAAGACCTGGAGTTTTTTTTGTCCCCAGCCGGGATTCGAACCTAGAAACTCTCGCATAGGTAGGGCAGATGCACTAACCGCTGCGCCACAGAGGTCGTCTGCAGAGGTCATCAGAATGTGCAGCATATAATGCATCTTTTCTCTCACGCGAACTCTTTTAGTCTCCGACTTACGATTTTAAAATGTCGATCTTAATTCGGCTCATACTCAGACCGGCAATCTGAAGTATATTTCTGGTTGCTTGAATGGGATTGACCGAAGATAGAACGAATTCGCGTGCTTTAGAGAAGGCCTATGTCTAGCAGTAGCATTTTTTAATGCAAAGTAGTTTACAAACGTTTGTAACTTGCTTTGACGTTTGTAACGTGCACGCAACGACTAATGAATGTCGTGTAAGCGAAAGTGAGCTGTCAGGATCATGCCAAGTGGCAGTCTCTGGTCTCTGCCTACCCCTCTGGGATACAGGCGTTAGATTATGTATGTATGTATGTACATATATCTAATGGTAATGGGTGTCAGACCATGACAGATTTTCTACTATGGTCTTTTTCGGTTATTTAACTCCAAAGGAAGCATGGACCAGACTCGACCACAGAATTCCTTTTGGTGGTTCTTTACCAAGTGATCTTCAACCCTTTGTTTCGACTGACCAAGAGGGTGTTAGTAGATTTTTCTGGTCAGACATTTTTCCGGCTTAGTATGTGGGCTATGCAACGGTATTGCATTTCAGGATTTATAAATAGAAGATCAGGTCTCCGATTGGTACTTTTCCAGAGTCTCAATCCAGAATATTCCTATTCCACTAAATCACGTAATAACAATAATTCAACTCTTTTGTCCATGCCGTTTCGACATCCCACTACTGATATTTATGATAAGTCTAGAGTTCTTACAGTGAGAAAACTTTTTATTTATCAATCCGTCAGAAGGTATCATAAGACTGTAGTTCCATTCCTCGCAAAAACACACAAAAGAGTTGTCCGGTTCCTTTTACCAAAACCTCATTCGCACAACGACAGTATAACTTTTTGGCACCTCGATTTTATAACGCAATTTTATAATGCTTGCCCATTTTTAATTTTAATTTTAGTTTTCATTATCATCTGACACAGACTTTTAGGTCCTATGACCGAAAACCTAGGGCCAAGGACTTGGGACTAGCATTCATGCCAAAAACTCCGGTTTTTAGAGGAATTAGGCCCAGTAAAGAGACACACAAATTTTAAAATCAAGAAAATAATCAAGGAGTGGCTATATCCACTGAATTACGAGGAAACTGAAGCACTTTTGCTTACTATAAAATAAAAAATCGTAAACTCCATACGTGGCCTCATATGCAATAAAAAAAAAATATATATACATATAACTACTAATATCAACAATTATTTCCTAAATATCACTAACAACCTAAATAAATATTACCAATGTACGAAGGGCTTCCCAATACACAAACACACACACATACGCACACACACAAACACACACACACATACGCACACACACACACACACACACACACACTATTGCATACAACATAATAATAATAATTGGATTAATCATTTCATTCATTTTTAATCATTACGTCATTTTGAAACTTCCTAATAAGCTCTAGCAAGTTTCTCCGTTTTTGCTTTGTATGAGATTTATAACTCTTTGTTTTATTTTATGGCTGGTACATTCTCTAGAACTAATTTGCACCTAATTGTAACACTTAGTTAAGGGAAGACACTTGCTCTTGACGCACAGGTTATCCTAGTTCGAGAGCAAGGGCTTCATAAATAACTGTGGCAAATTGAATTTCTCAATAAAGATATTTCTATTTCTATCTATTCTACTATTAATGCACAATATAGGCAGTATAGTTTAATATTTAGCTTAATTTTAGTAATTTAGTTTCTCATTGTTATTTTATATTTAGTTTAATAATTAATTTTAATATAATTATTTATTATCGTTCGTGACAGTTATTAAATACTAATATTATATAGATAGATAGAATATTCTTTATTGTATCTACACCAGGAATATAATATTGGGCCTAAATAAGAGATATCTCCGAAGTGTAGGTGTACCTTTGTGCCTTAGGTAGAATATGTCATTTTATACCTTCTGTTTAAGATCTATAGCAATAATTTTGAAAGGATTTTATTGATGTCTTAGCAAATAATGGTTGTTGCCATGCATGATAGGATGCTTAGAGTAGTGTATATTAAAAGCATAATGTGCTTTCATTTAATAGTGATTATATATACAGTTAGTATAAATACAATACACGTAGATACGAAGGGAAAAACTTCAAAAGCCTGTCTTCTACGATTTCGGAATGTACGAACTTCTATGTAGATTTTAATGCTACCTACATGTTTGTTAGTGTGATTTTTTCGCATTTTTATAAGATTTCCCGAAATATTGTGGTTCATTATGCTGGCACTTGACTTGGTTATTCGTATTCACGTATTTGCCGACGATTTAGAATACATTGCAATTTTATTAAAGACAGTGCTTAAGATATGCCAGGATGCCCAGCTATGGATTGTTAATATTTTCCAAATACGCGAAAATTGATAGCCATTTAAAGTGCCACCATTAGACGAGTAGACCTTCTTTTTCGGAAATACGACGATTGTTTACACCACACGTAGTAAAGAATTGTAACAAACTGGTGAAAATGTTTGTAAAAAAAAATTACTAGTACCGCAGGAAAAGATCACGTAACTACGAGTAAATAACTTTTGTTAAACTCCCCGCCTATAAGAACAAGCGTTGCATAATACGTTCGATCCTATAAGGACATGTTTAATAAGCCCCGCAACTGCTTAATCTAAATTGATCGCGGAATAAATCAGGTTTTGCCAATGCTACTTATATTACAGCATACTGCACTTACATAGGCCCCGTTTACATTGCTGCCACTTTTAATGCTCTTTCTGCCGCTCGCTAGCAGTATGAGGAGAGTAAACCTGTAAGAATTTTTGTCTACGATAAGCCTTGGACCATTTATATAATATATATTATAGTATTATGATAAGAGTATATTAAATTATTTCATAATAATATAATTAGGCAGAAGCCGGGGACTGCCACCTGCCACGATCCCGACTAATCACTTACGATTCATCGATATTAATTAGTCGTAAACCAAAAGGACGTATTAATAAATATCAGAAATTTAACTGGATACGAGAAATAAATTGACTAAATATTGACAATATTGAAAGCAGTTGGTGCTGGCTGCCGTCGATAGATGGCAGTCGTTAAGCCAAGTCAGAGGCCTTAGGGCGGCTTGAAAACTTCTGACAGTAAGATGAGCCACTAGTCTTACAAGACTCCTCCAATCCGGACTTGACCCCCATGGTGAAGTATTGCCTCTCGGTGGGGACATAATGGGTTTATGATGATGATGATTGATAATGACAGAAGTTTTGAAAAGGAATTTATATATTGATTGTTCAATTTCCGGGTAATAAGATCAGGAAACTTGTTCACACATCTTGCACTTTTTAGCTCACTTCAGTTGCAGGGCACGTAACGTAAGCGCTACTTAAGATAGTGAGATCGCTGCACGGTTTATTAAATCTTGTGTGGTTGATTTAAATAAACATTAACATTGTTAAGTAAATTGAATTGGAATTTCTTCTCATCTAAAGTTTTACGCTCGCGACTAAAAGTGCAACTACGAGTAAATGCTGTTTCCAAAATCAGTTTCCGAAATCTATTAAGGCATCTAAGAAGAATAAACAGAGTTTTAATTATGAAGATGCATTTTTATTGATGATGTTCTCTTTATATAAGCGGTGTTAGAAACAGGTTCGATTCCGAGTGGGGACATGTTCATCATCAACCCATTATGTCCGCACCAAGGGGCACGGGTCTCTTCCCTGAGGAAGGTATAGGCCATACTCCATTGGACGCGGACATGTACCTAGGACTTTATTTAATTTTAAAGTACGCACGTCTGAAAACTTGTAGTAGCAATCATCATCATCATCATCGGCCTGTGCTTGCCCACTGTTGGACATAGGCCTCTCTCATTGCACGCCACTGAGCACGGTCCTCGGCTATTCATATCCAGTTCTTGCCAGCCGCCTTGCGGAGATCATCGCTCCACCGAGTCTGAGGACGTCCTAGACTACTTTACCGATCTGCGGTCTCCATTCAAGAACTCGTCTACCCCATCGGTTATCAGTTCTTCGGGTGATATGGCCAGCCCACTGCCACTTCACCTTGCTAATTCGATGGGCTATGTCGGTGACTTTAACAATCAATCTTGAATCGAATCGATTAACAATTTCCTTATATTAAGATGTATTGTTTTTTTAGCGATCCATAAATAAAATAATGATACAAACAAATAACATAAATTAGTCAAGTCAGATTACGCCCAAGGTTTTCAAGTTTACATCGATAATTAGCACAAAACAAACACACGCGCCTATTATAATACTGGCGAAAAAATCGGTCCGCGCCGAAAAAAAAGCAAAACAAAATTGAAATCAAAAATTTTTAATGAGACATGAGAACCTCGTGCGAACCAATTACACAGTCACCCGTTCGGGGCTTTAATGAAACATTAATCGTAAAGTTAATTAAATAAAAGCGAAAAAATCCGCGAACGCAATCTCGTCTGTACTCACGCGATCTCGTATCTCGCGGTTTTGCATATTGATTAAGTATCCGTAGAGCTGATTGAATCGGCATAGCGCGGCGATGCGGAGGTGTACGGATCCCTAAGGGTAACCAACCTACGTACTCATCATCGGCCTGTGCTTGTCCACTGCAGAACGTAGGCCTCTCCTATTGCACGCCACTGAGCACGGTCCTCAGCTATTCTCATGCAGTTCTTGCCAGCTGCCTTGCGAAGATCATCGCTCCACCGAGTCTGACGACGTCCTACACTACGTTTACCGATCCGCGGTCTCCATTCAAGAACTTTTCTACTATATCGGTTATCAGTTCTTCGGGTGATATGGGCGGCCCAACGCCACTTCAGCATGCTAATTCCGTGGGCTTTGTACGTGACTTTGGTTCTGCGTTCAGTGCATGGATGGGTGACTGTCTATGACTAACGCTAGTGGCATTTTTCCGAACGTTCCATGCTTCGCAAGGCACGTTAAGCAGTTTGTGCCAGCTGCCGTCGATAGATGGCAGTCGTTAAGCCAAGTCAGAGGCCTTAGGGCGGGGGGCACTGTTCGGGACGGCGCGACACAAGATTATCCTAATCAGTTGCGTCACATCAAGGAATGATGCGTTAGTTTGGACATGTGGATAGGATAAAGGAGGATCGGTAAGGGACGGCCCAGGCGGACATACTTCGACCAAATGAGAGAGAGAGAGAGAGAGAGAGAGAGAGAGAAGTAATTTATTCAACGGCACAATACTCAAAACATAACAAAACAACAAATACCTAAAATTTACTATACAATTTATTTAACAAATGAAACAAACAAACAGATAAAAAATAAACAAATAATAATATTATAATAATATTCAAAACAGAGCAATCGAACAAAAATTAACATTGAACAGTTTGTCCAAAAATACGTGAAACCGGAAGTGAAACTTTACTATTAGTTTTATTTTAAAATACAAGACATTACTAATTATTTTAATTTATTGAAGCACAATTAAGTAACAAATAGGAGATGTATTAGCAAAGGTCCAGACGAAAAGTACCCGAAACCGACGTACGTGCATGCAAAGCCTAATGAATGTCGATGAAGCGAAAGTGGGCTGTCAGGATCGTGGCAAGTGGCAGTCCCTGGTCTCTGCTTACTCCTCTGGGATACAGGCCAGAGCTTATCTATGTGTGTATGTGTGTGTTTCTTCATTACCTTGAAAAGAACAGTTAAAAACCGTTGTTATGGTGAGCCCATCGGCTCACCAAAAATTCTGCCGGTTAAGGGGCCATGCTCATGTATTTTGACTTAAGTTCTTGGCAACGAGTAGTAAAATCACTATTAACATGATTGAGATGTTGATCTGACACTTTATATAGAAAAATAAACTATAATGTTTAAAAGAAGATTTATGTATTAATCGTGTTGGTGGCACTAGTGGACCTATAGAATCATTTTGAGACAAATAAAAACACATAAAACTTTTGAATGCTCTTAATACAAATAACGTTTAGGTATTTTTAAAAATAAAAATATGTATCGTGTTGTTGAAAAATAGGAAAAAAAAATGACCAAAGTTCATTTCTTACAGAAATTGATCGAGTACTTAAAAGTTCAGCATTTCGTAGAAAACAACAGGTTACAGCCCTAAAAGGGTTTGCTTTGAGAAGAGGAAACTGATGTTATTATGCCAACAACATCATCATCATCAACCCATTATGTCCCCACCAAGGGGCACAGGTCTCTTCCCTGAGGAAGGTATAGGCCATACTGACGACCTCTGTGGCGTGTGGTTAGAGCATCTGCTTACCATGCGAGAGGTCCCGGGTTCGATCCCTGGCTGGGGAGAAAAAAAAAACTCCAGGTCTTGGATGTTTACATGTTTGTAACGTCGCTGTTTCTGGTTTCCACGACACAGGGTATCCTAGTGTGGGACCAGAAGCAATGTATGTGCCTGTATGTAAATGTTTGTGTTATGTTTATACTCCACCACGGGGGGCAAGTCCGGATTGGTGGAGGCATGTAAGACTAATGGCTGGTCTTACTGTCAGAAGTTTTTCAAGCCGCCCTAAGGCCTCTGACTTGGCTTAACGACAACATTACAAGAGGATAATTAAGAAAAACATTTAACGTAAAACTAGCAAGATATTAACAGTAATAGACACAGTAACTGATAATAACCTGTAACAATAATTCAAATTAGGGAGTGAGCATTGCTAAAGGAAATGATTTCTACTAAAAAGAGCCTGATGTCTACCCCTTAGTTCTCCGCTACGATTCACTCCATTATAATAGCTGATATTAGAGTACCGGTTGAATAAAAATGTCGTTCGAATCTGAACATAATAATAATCATATGATTTAGTCACGAGAAGCTAGACTTGCAGCCGAGTCGTGCTATGCATAATAGTGCAGGAGTCAAGCGCCGATTTAGTCTCATTTATTTTTTCTTGTCCGCGTTCTGTACTCGAACGGTGCTATATTGTCGGCTAACGTCACAACCCTCTTAACTCCGTTGAACCAAACTTTACAAGAGGCAGAAAAAACTTCACTGTGGAAATATTATGTATGAATTCTATGAAGGATTGGTCTGCTTTTTACGTTTATCGCCGAAAGTTAAACATATGTACCTAACAGCGAAAAAAAACCGTACATCAAAATCGCCATCTTAAACAGTTAGGTACTGAGCGGGAAAAATCGTGGTATGCGTTTAGCAAAATTGCGGTATGGAACTCCATATAACTCCATATAAAATATAATACCTGGGACCTCCCAGGTGTTATATTTTGCGTTTTATATTTAAACGGATTTTTTTAATTTAAGAGTTTTGCTATAAGACGCGTCAAAAAAATTACTTTTTATGATACTTAAGATAATAAAACAAAATTGAAAAAAAAAAGGAGTTAAAAGGGTTGCGACTTTAGCCGACATTATGACTGAGCCTATGCTTTTAGTTTGTTCGTTTATTCTGCGAGTATCCTGGATATAAGTTATTTCAGGACGAAAAATTAAGTCCGCCACTTTGCCTTTGAATTTTACTTATGTGCATTAAACGTAATAATCATCATATAAATAAAATCGTAAGTAAGTAAGCAGCCTTTATACATCCCGCTGCAGGGCACAGGCCTTCTCTCAGAGAGACTATGGTCTTACCTAATAATCACGCGTGCACACCGCGGATGGCGATTTCAAGCGACGACGAATATGTGAAGTGCTCAGAGAGTCAGGTTTCCTCATGTTGTTTTCCTACACCGTTAGCGAGTGGTATTGCTACTGTTACTTAAAAAATGTACATAACATAGAAAACAAGGTCGTAGATCTCTATTCAAAGTTTTCTTTTCAAGATACACCGATATTCTGTTTGTTGTCCCTAAAATAAAAAAATAAAAACAGACACCTGTAATATTTGATGACTATTCGATAATGTCTAGGAATCTTATTCAGCGCATCACGCTTAATTTTCGTAAATGTTTTTAAAATTAAAATCCCTTACCAAGAAACAAAGCAAATTTTCCGCAGCACCCGGACTACAGACGACTTACACCCCGCAACAATCTTACTTTAATAGCGCGAAACATAAATTACGCGCGACTTATTACAGCTCCCGTTCCAATACATACAGCTGGATAAATATTGCACACAGAAGGTTGCCTTATAATCCATTGGATTTATTGTTATATTGTTTCTATCCTATCTAGAGAGACGTGAAAATGACACAGATTAAATTAGAGGGAAGCGAGAGCGCTTCCCTCTAATTTTATCTGTGTCATTTTCACTCTTTCTTCGAGAGGGCTTATTTGAGTCCAAGATGTTATTTTCATAGCATTTTTACTCATTATGCACACTATATTGCGCGTAAGTATACTGCTAGACCTGTAAAAAGTTTATGTAAAAAAATATTTCAAAATGAAAATGAAAAAATGTCTGTTTTGGTCTTGACTATACTATAATAGTTACTGACTGACTGATTTCAATCAGTCTCAATCGTGTTAGAAAATATGCCAATGTGAACGTAATAATTGAGTTGAACTCCTGTGGCGAATATTTCTCTATACAGGTTGTGGCTATTCTCAACATTGCGTCCAACCGGAACGCGATAATAAAATGAAATGCGATGCGACAATATTGTGTAGTGCATTTTTTAACATACGATGTTGCCCTTGTCTTTGGTAGCTCTTATTATGTGTAGAATAATTGCTAGTTTTGAACAAAAAAAGTTACCAGTAAGATAACTATGCCTAAATTTGTCAATGATTTGGTTCATGTGTGTATTACCATCGTCATCATCCCCTTATGTCCCCACCGAGGGGCACGAGTCTCTTTCCTGAGAAGGTATAGGCCATACTTCACCACGGGGGCCAGGTCCGGATTGGTGGAGGCTTGTAAGACTAGTGGCTAGTCTTATTGTCAGAAATTTTCAAGCTGCCCTGACGCCTCTGACTGTATGCCTGCTTTTTATAAATTCATAATAAAATGCGTATGAGAAATATGAAAGTTATCAGACAGTTTTACTGCACACTTTATAACTAAAACGCTGTAGAGAATAGCGATCCGCAGCGTCTGAGGGGAAGATAATTAAAGAACTCATTAACATAAAATTAACCGATAATAAATCATAGAGAACGCAATTAAACTCTGTCGGCGTTATCGCCACTTTAGCTAAGGAGAAATTTCTAGATTCCACTGAGGTTCTACATCGTCTAGCGGCGTTTAATATTTCAAACTTAGTACACTTAACAATACCTACGTAATTTATTTTAAAAATACATTTACAAGATTGACGCTCTGTGTTAAAAAGGTTATTGCGTTTCAAGCATAAACTATCTCAAACCTCAAAGCAATACGTTGAATTTCAAGACAAAAGCACTGGCCACTTAAAAAAAACAAAGACGCAACCGCAAAAACCTAAAAAAAAGAAGAAAAAAACGACCGATTGTCTAACGATAGTGGAGTGGAGCCAGCAACCGGATCTCGGTAATGATCTAATTACAGTTGATTAATGAGCATCATTAATATTGCAAGCGAGTGTACACTGGCGGGCGAGTCTAGGATGAGAAATGAGACTGGCTGATGTAAATAGTCTGACTTACGTTACGGAATCGGTACTGGCAGCTTTAAGGGTAATCTTTCTTTACCCGATAATCATGCTTATATTTTAGGCAATACGAGCGAGGGTGTACCAATTTACTTTGATTTTTAAGTTATATTTGTGAACTTGTATTAGCCATACCACTCCCTAGCTGTGGAGTATTGTTATACTTCGTGAGGAAATCTTGAGGTGTCTGAGCTGTTCAGACGTTCACGGTTGACATTGTCCACCATATACATTAATGCATTGGAAGGAAAAATAAACAATAAATCTAAAACAGGAATACTTTAGCAGCTCAACTGGGCTTGACCATAATTCATAATTCAGTTTGTACACACAACCATATCTCGCAAAGATGCAGTCATCCCGGCTACTTTAGCCACTAAACAGATATCTAATAGAAAAACAACAAGTAAGTGTAATAGCGATAATTTGAACTGTCTGTACGGTACTTATTAGCCAATGGACCATCTTTCATCGTGCTCGGAGTGCCCTAACACTTGCACTCAAGAGGACATAGATAGACCTGGACCTATATTCTATGTATTGTAGTACGATGACAACTGAATGAACATGGCAATTTAGTTTCATTACCCCTTCAAGTCTACGCGCGCACATATATCAAACAATCTAGGCGTCAATGGGATGAAAAAACACGTCACGTGACCCGACCGCGTATCTGTTATCGTATTGCTAATATAACTTCACAAATGTACATAACTTAGAAAATAAAGTCATTGTTACATGCTGGGATTTGACACTACGACCTCCTGATTGAGAATCCGACGTTCTACCTCTCCGCTACCACCGCTTCATTTAGGAGGATCTAATGATTGCCAGCCACTAGTTTTACAAGCCTCCACCAATCCGGACCTGGCCCCCGTGGTGGAGTATGGCCTACAGCTTCCTCAGGGAAGAGACTCGTGCTCCTCGGTGGGGACATAATGGGTTGATGATGATGATGATGATAATTGCAAGTGATAACGCAGTCAGCGTCGCAAAGTTCTAGCCCGCAACTGTATAGTGAAGACTTTATTGAAAATAGTTTTGTCATCGACACCCTAAGAAGAAAAAAACTTCCAAATGTGAGTTGGACTCACGCACGGAGGGTTCCGTACCGTTATCTATACAACATTTAATATTTCAAGCGTCTACGTGTTACCGTAAGTTGCTAAGTTCACTAAAATCACATTTCATGTATAAGAGCTCCCTTGAATATTTATTTTATTTTAGAAATACCTCATCGCTGAAAATTTCAACTGTCTAGCAATCACGGTACATTAGATGCAGTAAATGGAGTCTTACTAATAGAAAGGAACAGAAAATAAAAATGGTAATATCTATATATTACATTTGTTGATAACTACGAGTATCAACGCAATCCCGCTAACCCCATTTACGGTCTAACAATTCACTTGTTAACATATCAAAGATACAATCAAACCCCCGGTAGCTAGCTGGAAAAAAAAACAAAGAAGAAAGCCGTCACAGTATTTTGTTCCTATCTTGACCATCGTCACAAACTATAACAGAAGTATCTCTGAAATCTGACATAAATCTAAACTTTTACCGGTTGTGGACATAATAGTTGCTATCTGAAATTGCACCTTATCACTTTGAAATAAAGTACTCGAAACAAACGATAAATGTGTAGGTACAAGTTTTTTTTGGCTGTTATGGGTTATAGTATTTTAGGGAAGCAAGAGCTTGGGGACTCGGTTGAAAATGATATTTGTGACGTCATTGAGATGTTCACATAAACGTACCTACTTCAGCGCAAAATTCTGCGCTCATTTCATATACGATATAGAAGAACCCCTGGGGGCCAAATGTCGTGCCTAGTTAAGAAGATAGAGTACTTGAAAATAAGACTTTTTCTATTCATGAAACTGAAACTGTATTCCTTGGTCAAGGAGTATTACTTGGGAAATTCATTTTTATTCCTAAAGTACACGAAAAGCCTCGTTTTTATGGGCAAACATATATTTCGTATTATATTGCAGTCAATTGAGTTTCAGATGTTCTGACGACCTAGATTCTGCTAATGCATTGTGGTACAATAACAACTGCCTGAACCCGGCGATCTAGTTTCATTGCCGCTTAAAGTCACTGCGAGCACGTTTATCAATAATTCTAGGCGTCAATGGTAAAAAACAACACGTCACGTAACTCGATCGTGTAACTGCCATCATACTGTAATGCACTAACAAAATCAAGGCGCTCATTACGGTGAGAGGGAGTTACTGGATGCGGGTGGCACAAAGCCGGGAAACTTTGAAAACCATGAGGAAGGCGTTAAATGTCCTTGGGCGTTAAATGGCTGATGATGATAAATTTAACCCTTAACCAGACATGGGTAGCAAGAATTTTTCATTAGTTTTGGTCTTCTACTTTTTCTTTCTGTTTCGGTGTGATTATAATACCAAAATGCTGTCCACTCCTACAACTATCGGCACTACTTTTTGTGTTGGTCCACATTAAACCTCAATATCAGGACCAGTCGTCCACTCGTCATTGTTGTGGTCAACTTAAAAAGCTAAACCTAAGTTTTGTAATCACATTATAAACTCAATAATATCAAATAAGTGATTCCAGAATAAAGTGAATAACATAAAAATATTTACAAACATTGAATTTATCATATAAAGCGCGTAGATGAGCGACGTCTGTGTGTATAGAAAAAAACTGAATGCGAGCGTCCTTAGTTTCTTCCGCAATTATACGAGAGGACCCACCTTGTTCTTCTGTTTCCGCTAGTTTCTACATTGCAGCGTTTTGTTCACCAATCTTCGGTCCACGTGCAGCAGTGTGTAATTAGTACATTATTATGTGTGCATTTTAATTACGGAGAAGGGCGTTAAGGCACCCGAGGCGTTTGCGGCCATGCGTGGAGACGTCACTTAAGCTAGGAACTTCAGTTGGTGCTTAAGATAAGTAGAGTTTTTAAACGACATAAGACATCAAAATTTATTCCAAGATGAACAATTTTCCTTCTGTATGTGTGTCGAGTAGTAGTGGAGAAAAATACAGCGTATATCTGACCCAGTCTGACCAATTTTTTAAATATATAGTATCAAAGATCATACTTAGAAAGTTTTTATTGTCAAACTATCCTATAAAACTTGCCAAGTTCGGTCTGTAAATTCAAGTCACACTATTTGAGTCTCGTTTACAATAGCTTTGTTAATTTTGTGGGGACAATTAGTAACAGGCAAAGTTCTTACGCAGATATCATGTATATTTGAGACGAAAACTTAGCCAGTTTTTTACAGTTAGGTTTTGGTGGGATAAAATTATTGTAATAAGTTTCAGATATAATTACAAATATTTACAGATTTTTTCCTGTACTGAAATACAATACCATATTACTTGCCTATTTTTTTAGTTCCAGATCAACTGAAAGTACCCATTAAATCTTAATTCCCTCAAGTACACACTGCCACATTCTCGACACCTCTACGCGCTAAACTGAGATCTTTATCTCAGTTTAGCGCAAGACCGTTTGGTCTTGCTTGACAGAAAGACGAACGGACGGACGGACAGCTGGACAATAAACCCTTATAGGATTATAAGGGTTCCGTTTTTGCCTTTTGAGTTACGGAACCCTAAAAAATAAAGAAAAAATAAGAACAAAATGCGCTTACAAAAGGGTAGAGGCGATTCTTGTCTATTTTTCCCGTACCAGATAGGGAATCGTGGTACCGGTATTTTTCAAATCCTTCAGAAATAGGTAAATAAATGCAAGAATATAAAATTGCGTGCAAAAAACAGGTTGTGTGAAAGATACTTGTGTTAGGCAAGATATTTCCAACTCTATAGTTAGCGTGGTCTAACAACTAACTCCTTGTGATTAGAGCTAGCCGCTTCATAATCATCTCGGGAATATTTATTGCCTTTGCCTGCTAATTATAAAGGGAATTTTGATACTTTAGTTAGTTATCGCCGTTTGTCCAATGATCTATTGGGGAAAATCAACTCTATAGATCCACAATATATTGTGGGGTGTAGAATAGAGATTGCATTGTTCAAAAGTGTTTTTGATTTTGAAACTTAACTTTGAATAGCTTTTAGGTTAGCTAAAAGTAAGTTCAGATGAATCAAACCGCGTTTTGAACTAACACTTAATTTTCTCTGCGTTTCTTTTAAGTACACTCAAAATAAAGTATTTCAAGCGCGTGACAAGGACTTTTTATTGTTTAAAATTATTATGAACAAATATTAAGTATTGTAATTTTTTTGTTTTTGAAAGCAACAGATTTTACATTTTGCACTTGAAAACCATAAAATTAAATTAAATGTTTTCAATAGTCCAAGATTGACAGTGATAACCGCTAAGTGCATTGTAGGGCGTGGGGCATCCGTCAGCTCCTTGGAATGATGATTAGATTAGAACTCTTTATTGTATATTATAACAGAAAAAAAAACATTTACCTATACGATGAATTGTGGCCTGATAATGCGCATCAAATCCGGAGCCATTCCTATCGACTACCTATCAGATTTCATACTAATTTGACAGTTATACGATCGGTCAGGAGCTACTTCACAAGAAGCGTAATATAGAGGCTGAAGTAGATTTTCTGTCGCTGCTGTCTTCGGAGAGGTCCATACCTTGCAGTAGTGCTGGAAAATTGACAGGTTAAACACTTAAATCCTCGAAACATTATCCAAACTCATATTCCTTCATAGCTTCACTTATGGCAACACGCATACATGATTTTATGGCCAGTCCAATTAGTTAGAAAGACGTTCGTTTGTTTTTAAAATTCGAACACGAGGCCAAACGTAAAAACAAAATCGCATCGACTCACCGAGAGACCACAACTCGCGCCGCGATTTCGGGGCTTCGGACGCGGCGCAAATAAACACAACCTTTTTATTTTACATGGGATTTAATTTCCGCTTCTCACGTGTCGCGGGGCGCCTTAAAAACTATTGCCGGGCGCATCGCTCACCCGGTAATATACAAAGCAATCTAAATTGGAAAATAGGCACCGTGCACACAGTGTGTGCCCAAAAACGAGCATTGTGAGAACGACGCGATTAAAAAAAGAAGTCCGTTGTCGATCGCGCCGAGAGGGGGAGCGGTGCCTCCCCCCACATCCACTTTTTTAATTTTTTCTTTTTTTTCGGGAGGCAGGCGCGGCTCGGGTGCATGCAACCATCGCCCACCTTTGTTTCGCATAAACAAATTAATTTCGGCGGCCTCTCTCTGCGATGACTAGCCTAGATGGCTATCGGGTAATGCGGCGCTGATCATACGTGTGGAGGCTTGTTGGCTACCGTTTCCTTTGTAGTTGAAGTATCTTGCATAGAACAGTCGAATAATGGAAAATTTCAAAGACGGACTGCAGTTTTAACTTGCCGCTATGCTTTTTTAGCATGTAACAGATACACCTTTTGACAGCAAGCAGTTCAAAGATCGTTACAAATTTGGATAGATATTATAGATACATGGAAAGTTCATCATTATATTTATTCGATAGCGCCTTCGCTATAAAATTCTACGTGAAATCTAAACTAAACAATGAAAGCGAAATATTATCTTAAGCATTAAAATTTATTAATTTTATCGCACCACTATAACACTGTTAATTAAAGAAACTGACTGAACCACAGCTTACCTCTCACTCATACTATTTTGACGTCTATATTGTCTGATCAATCTGTCAATCCCTTTATTTACTCAACTACTTACTACCTACGCGCAAGAGAGATAGTCTAAAGTCGAAACTCCGAGCTTTGAGACGCGACTTCGATTTTCACGATAAGCCGCACAGAAAGCTAATTTGCTCGACCAATTGCTTCAATTCGTGTTCAGATGATAATCAGGTGTATAAGTTCCACGTATCACCGCAGCGGGTAGGCCGCCCGCCCATTCTCATTAAGGGTGGCGGGGGGGACAGGGACAATGCATGTTTGTACTGCTTTTTGCCCATTTTTTTCATTATTTCATTTCATTTCACCCCCCCTGCGTCCCCACCACACACGTCCGCGCTCGCGATTGTGTGCCTCCGATTTTTTATAATTCGTTACCTTTTTTATCGGCCGCACCATTTTCAGAGGATGGCCGGGTGGGTGACGGCGCACGGGCGGCTGAGACGCGGCGGTTTTGAGTTCACGTACAGACTTTTTTGAAGAAAAACGCAAATTTTTAACGGGTCAGGAGATGGGAGGTGTTCATAGATATCCCACGAGTGAGGTGGCTGTCACTTAAGTCTGGATGAAGATGTGTGTAGACAAAGTCAAGCAGTGTCTTAGCTATAAATAATTAAATAAATTGAATGGAGAACTCGCACAAAAAATGTTTTTATCTTATCCGAGAGGCCATTTTAAAAGATTAATAACGTAGATTTACGACCTAATTTACAATTATGACTAAATTTTTCAAAAGTATAAACTTATCGAAAAATAAATTAACACTATGATGTCACAATGTCACAAGGTAAGGCAATGGCCGTTACATGGCTTTTTAATATGGAGCATGGACCAATATTTACGTTATCGTCGTATCGTAAAATCATGTTTTTAGAAGACACCTAACAGGAAATATATATATTTTTTTAAAACACTAAATCAAATAAGATTTTTTTATAATCGAAATAATTGCTTTATTTAAAAAAAAGGATATCACTCCTAATTAATCCTAAGGCAAGTCATCATAGGATTTATTTCAAAGTCGTCCACGAAGTAACACTTTCAAGTCAAGAACGCCCGTAGCGGCGTTCCAACCGTCCGTCTGCAGACTATCAGATGGCAACTCGATCTAAGTTGAGCATTACGTATTGTTAATAGCTCCTTTGTCCTAACGGAGTGTAGAGATAGGTGCTCTGTGATGCTATATTGTGTCGCGTCGCATGAGTTGCTTGGGATGACTTCCCATTAAAGGTTGGTGGGTGATATAAAAGGTTTATAGGGTGAAAATATTCGATAGCGTTTTTTCTCTGTCTGACATACAATCTGAGGTTTTCTTTGGCAAGTTTTGATTGCGAAAAGTGATTTCTTTCGTGTATTGAATTTGGACCATTCTATTATGTAAAAAAAAAATTATTAGCAAACGATTGATTTTGTCATTTTCGACCACTATTTTATATGACTTTTGATTCTTTGGGCTCAAGTCTGTTGTTCAATGTAAAACAAACGTCTGATAAATATTCATACGACATGTTTAATTGCAGAACTATTTACTAAGCGGAACCAAAAACCGAGATGATAATACCGTCCAAAAGTGACTGCTAGAGTTTCGTAGTAAACCCACGTTGGCTCTTAAAGCTTACGACATTGGAGCGAGTTTCGATAAAAAGGTATGCTGTAAAAGGGAAAAAGTTTTCGCTTGTTCTTTAAAGGCTTTGATGTAACAACCCGTTTGTAAACTCTCGCACGTAACGCGAGTCGACATTTGAAATGTCAATTCAGAAAGTGGCCGCTGCTATCAAAATGTGACTTTATGTTTATTTATGGTAGGGGTGATAATTAACATAACATAACATAACATAACATTTACATACAGGCACATACATTGCTTCTGGCCCCACACTAGGATACCATTTTTCATTGAAACCAGAAACAGCGACGTCCCAAAGAATTAAACATCCCAATCTGTTCTTCTTGTCCCCAGCCGGGGTTCGAGCCCGGGACCTCTCGTATGGTAGCTAAATGCGTTAACCACTGCGCCACAGAGGTGGTCACTAAGCAGACAATAATTGGAATTTGTTTTCTTTACAAGGACTTTAATATAAGGGTTACTGTTGAATATTACTGAGCGATTGAGCGAACCGCATAGGGCGCGTTCAGTGCATGGATGGGTGACTGTCTATGACTAACGCTAGTGGAGGAATTTTTCCGAGCGGTTCCAATCTTCACAAGGTATGTTAAGCAATTGGTGTTGGCTGTCGTCGATAGGGCAGTCGTTAAGCCAAGTCAGAGGCCTTAGGGCGGCTTGAAAACTTCTGACAGTAAGACCAGCCACATCCACCAGACCTAAACGCAACAGCGCCTGAAACATTATTTTTTAGATGCAGTATCTCATCACATCCAACCGTACCTTACATATAAAAAGCTTGTAACTGTTAACTTGTTTTATGGAAATGAACATAAAACATGTTAGAAAACTACAAGCGTTTCCTATTACAAGACGTTTTAAAAACACATAATTAAAGTTTGATGATTTCTACAATAATCTTCCTAGATCTTGCTCAAATTCATATGAGACTACCCTATAGGGGGTACCCACCCCCTTTAAAAATAATAAGTCACATATCTATGTAGTGACATAGATATGTGACTTATTTATTAGTGGAGAATTGTAGCTAGGGACCAATATAAAACTCCTACTTTTTAGGCCGGTTAAAATAAGCGTTGAACACACTTTTCTAAAACAAACACCGCATTAACCCACTCGACTCATTCCGGCATCCGCAGTCCGCATTAAGTGTATTGAAAATAAAATGAAAGAGAAAAGAACGCTCGAACAAGCTGTAATGTACGTGATTCTGCATTTTAATTCGCGCGCGACGCCGTCTCCCTATTCTAAATACTTATTGCAAATCTTTTTCCCTTTTGTCATAATGTAATATAATAATAAAATGCCGATCGTCTGTACGCATACACTAGAGCATTTAGCATTCATTTATAAAATCTCATAAGCGGTTGATAGGTAGATAACGTGATTGATTCGCAAGATATAATTTTGATGCTGCGCTTGTGACTGTACTTATCTCGCTAGTTGCGCGTCTCTGGCGCTTATGTTAATAGAAATAAAGTACAAGTTGATACAAAAGTTAGATTCGCACACGTGACTGAGCGTAGCCACGTCATTGCGCCGTGAAAGGGCTTTGAATATTCATTAGAATATAATTGGATTTCTGTAATTTTCTTTCGATCGTAAAAAATCCGTGGTTTTGATTGTTGAAATATTAAACGTTGTTATTTTATTCCGTCGATATCCGTGCTTTGAAAATCATTTTGTATTTTTTCTTGGGAAAACGTTCCTTAAAACTGTAAGAAGCTAACTCAGGACTGCCTTGTTGGTCTAGGCGCTAAGGCGCTTACCAAGACAGAGGTCATGGGTTCGATTCTCACTGGGGGTCGCCGTACATTTGTACTAATGGACACAGTCTGGATGTTATCCCATGTTTGTAATGTAATTGCTTGGTTACCATAGCACAAAGTATCCTGGTTGGGGATTAGATCAAGGGATTGTGTTGTGTGTAGGTTATTATTATTATGCTAATGACAATTTCTACCAGTCAACCCGCAGGAATAATTAGATTTAATTTGTCAACCCTTTGATTTATACAAATAAAGTACGGCAACCCCCAGCGGGGATCGAAGGGACTATCACGGTTTTAGTAGTCAAGCGTGTTAACCGCATTTCGGCTGCCATTCGAGCCAGCTCAACACCGATGAGGCAGTGGAATGGCTGCAAAATTCGCGCATTAGACGGACCGGGCGCCGGGCGCTAATAGTAGGGTTGCCACCGCTACGCGAGACTGACAAACGACTTTGATCAATCATCGCCGTCCTTGCGACAGCCCTGCCGCATTTGTTGTGCGCACCCTGTTAGAGGCTTGACATTGCGTTGGTCATAAAGTCATAACACAGATACTGGGCGACCGTAAGAGCTGATCTCGATCGTAGTTGAATTTGAGATTGACGGTAAGCAACATAGTTACATGCATACATAAGTTCACGCCTGTATCCCAGAGGGGTAGACACACATACACACATACATAAGCTCACGCCTGTGTCATAGAGGGGTAGGAAGAGACAAGTTCACGCCTGTGTCCCAGAGGTGTAGGCAGCGACCAGGGACTGCTACGTGCCACGATCCTGACAAATCACTTTCGCTTCATTGACATTCAATAATCGCTGCATGCACGTACGCCGGGTTTCGGGTACTTTTTATCTTGCCCTTTGCTAATACATCCCCTATTTGGTCGAAGTATGTCCGCCTGGGGCGTCTATTACTGGCCCTTTCATTCACATTCGCTGGATATTTTTTTATTTTGTAAGAGTAATAAATGTTTTATATATGAACTGCACTATAAATGGCCCACTTTAAAAGTATTTTGTAAATTGACAACGTAACTCACGAAGAAACATGCAAATACTATATTTCATAATTATAATATTACTAAACCATTATAGGGGTTTCTCAGAACCGCATAATATCTTTGGCGCATTTTTTTTATATTAACTCAATAAAAAGTAACATAATAATATTGTAGTAGTTGCCACCAAAACCTACAAATACGTTATAATACAATCTTCGGGGGTCAATAAACCTACAATATTTATGTTCCTTTTTATTAACTTAGTATGAAAAAAGTGCGCCACAGGAATTATGCAATTTGAGCAACTTTCTGAGAATCACCCTTATTATAATATTATACCGATCGCATATTTTATCCTGTTCTCAAAAGTGAGCACTTTTGAGAACTTGATACACGAACGGTGTTATTCGTTCGATGTTGCAATTTTACTGGGCAATTATTACTTTGGAAAATTGATACGCTGGTATCAAAGGTGAGTGTAGTTAACTGCTCAATCACAAATACTGATCGCGAAGGTGCGTGATTCTACTAGCCAGTAGATATTTTATTTAGTCTATAGATGGTAGTCGTTAAGCCAAGTCAGAGGCTTTAGGGCGGCTTGAAAATTTCTAACAGTAAGACCAGGCACTAGTCTTACAAACCTCCACCAACCCGGACTTGGTCGCCGTGGTGGAGTATGGCCTATATCTTCCTCAGGGAAGAGACCCGTGCCCCTTGGCGGAGACAAAATGGGTTGATCTCAAAGATGCGTTCATTTAACTGGGCGGCCGCCAGTACTGTCTTGAAAGTACGAAAATTTGCCTAAGCAATCGCAAATACTAATTTAGTTCAACTTTTACCGCCGTTGCAACAGCCCTATCTCTGCGCTCCTATTAGACCTTGACTTTCTGTTGATCGTGACAAAGCCACGGAGCGACCGCAAACCTTGAGCTTGAAAGTTTTTAAATTTTGGATGACCATCGCAAACCTATAGTGGACGAACGTGGACTGATGTATTGGGTTGAAGGGAAACGGTAATTTGATCATTTGCAACCTAGTAAACGAAGTTTTATACAACATGAAAAAGGTTCTTTAAGCTCGCCACAGCAAAGGCTGTGTCCCCGCGCCCGCCCGCCACCTCTTTCATTATATTTTTTGCATTTTTTAATGACAATAAATTACCATCGCGCCCGTTAATTATGCATGTAGAGCGGCGTGTTACCACAGTGGAGAGAATATTAAGAAGGATACTTTGCAATTAAGTGAAGTATGGAAATGTGCATTTTGTGCAGTAAAAGGAAAAAAATTGGTCAATCTCCATACATACATACATAAACTCACTCCTGTATCTAGCAGGTTTAGGCAAATACCAAGATTTACCATGTCATCATGCTATAATAAAAGTAATTTAAGCGGGCTATCAGAGAATAAAAATCAAGCTTAAATCTTTACAAACTACCCACTCAATATAATCTAAAGTATATTATCCGGATAAATGGATGAGGATAGTGCTTACGAAATTTTTCATTCAAAAACACTCAAACAAACAAAACATAAGTTTATACTTACGTAAAGTTTGGTTCTAAAGGAGCCGGGGATTTCTGGGCCCAATTGTAATAAGTTGAAATATGGTTTAAAAAAAGCGGTATTTTTTTCTGTTTCAAAATATAAAAAATCTGCTCAATTCACAATCTGGGAGACGAGAAATCTTAAAAACAAGTTTATTGCACTGATGAAATAGAGTTTCGATTACTATAATCGATTACTGTGAATGATTTCAAGAATTATTATTGAACATAAAATCACTCTCATCGAATGATGGATTCAATCAAAGTGAACAAAATCTACGGAATAAATTATTATATTGTCAATAGTTTACAATAAAACAGAATATTAACTTTAAAATCGATTCTCGTAGATTCTCGTTTACAGATCGATTTATTACTTTTTATGTTTGTCAAATGTATTTAATCTGTGCTGACAGTGATACCTCCCGGATTTTCAATCTATGATCATGATGGGTCACTATATTGCACGGACCGAGAATTTACGGCACGAGAATGTACAACCCGGGAATTCGTGCCCAAATGACCATCTATA
Source organism: Yponomeuta plumbellus (assembly GCA_947310845.1). Taxonomy (NCBI): domain Eukaryota; kingdom Metazoa; phylum Arthropoda; class Insecta; order Lepidoptera; family Yponomeutidae; genus Yponomeuta; species Yponomeuta plumbellus. Next base: position 6,293,472 of record OX371203.1, read on the forward strand.
ACTAACGCTAGTGGGATTTTCCCGAGCGGTTCCGTGCTTCGCAAGGCAAGTTAAGCAGTTGGTGCCGGCTGCCGTCAATAGATGGAAGTCGTGAAGCCAAGTCAGAGGCCTTAGGGCAGCTTGAAAACTTCCGAAAGCTTCCGAAACAGTAAGACCAGCCACTAGTCTTACAAGGCTCCACCTACCCGGACTAGGCCCCCGTGGTGGAGTATGCCTCGAGGAGGTATAGAACCGAGGGGCACGGGCTTTTCACTGAGAAAGGTTCCTCAGGGAAAAGCCCCGTGCCCCTCAGTGGGTTTATAATGGGTTGGTGTATCGCTCCTCTACATCTAAACTCTGATCATTTGGATTGACTTGTCTAGTGTAAGATCCAGCCAGATCAGGACGTCAATCTATTGCGACTCATAGCCTCGATAATGTCACGCACTAGATCGAGCGTGTAATGGCTGCAAAGTGAATGATTTACGCTTCATGAAAACGAGGCACCACTCTGTCGTGTCTATGGTTGTACACGGATTCTCGCCCGTACCAATTTTATACAGCCTGATATGATAACGCACGACCCGAGAACGTACGGACGGGAATCCGTGTACATGTGCACGGATTCCGTGGCTGTACATTACCGGGGCGTACGTTCTCAGGATGTGCATTCGCGGTACGTACATTATCGTCTCCCATCATGATCACCGGACTACCTACCTACTCGTCTTGTATTGGTTATCGTTTGCGTATTTTAATTATATTCCTCGACCAGTGCTTTCGCTCTACGGACTTCTAGTATATTGTTTAACTTGTACGACTGTGGCATACCGACTTATCGATGTAATACACTGGGCCGACGAGTTTTAGAGGATGAAATGACACAAATCCTTGTCTTCCCTGTCTTTTAATCTATTTGTGAGTTTCGTTACATTTTCCCACTCAATACAATAAGAACTACAATTAATGTAATAAATAACTGTCTATCATGATCATAGTTATAAAATCAGCTGTTAAGTACCTATAGGTTATTGTCAATTTGTTGCATAGCCTCATTTTTACTAAATCTCTTTTAACTTTGCTCTCAGATTGCTAAAATCTGCAAAATTTTCAACGATGGTTTGACAATATATAAGCTGTTTATTGACACCACTCTCGTCTTTTTACATCTGGGCCAAAGAATGTATGGAAGCATTTCCGTCTCCTTTCAATTCGTCAGTTCAGGTGCGTCATAGGTCATACTTACAGAGAAAATAAAATAGTTTTCCATTCATTTTAATTGGATATTTTTCAGATAAAGTCTAGTTCGTGTTTGATTGAAATGCAATGAACAGAGTCTCAGTGCACAACCCACTAGACTGGCTACAGAAAAATCTATCTAGCACTGCAATCTATTAATGATTTAAAAATTACTTTAGACCATTCAGTAACCATCAAGTGTCCGATGAGGCTAAAAAAGCTCCATTGAATGGATGAAAAAAATCAACACGTAGTTCAATATTTGATGAGAGCCAATTTAAATGTTCCTCCTCTTGTAGACATCGGTATAGTTGGCAGCTAGCGGATAGCTACATAGTGCTGGCTGAACGCGGCGCCACCCCACCGCCCGCCAATTTCACCGAAAAAAAAGAAAAAGAAAAAAACGAAGAAAAACAAAAATGGCGTACGGCCCCGCGCGTGGCGATGTGTGCGTCGAAAAAATGCGGATATAATGCGAAGTGATAATAATAATAGTAGTTGATCGCCCGCCCGCCTCCACCCAATTTTCATTCAAATGCGTGCGTTTCGTTCCTAGTTTTTTTAAACTATTTTTTATCGTCGTCGTCGTGATATTTTTTTCGGAGTTTCCATTAGCACTGGACTAGTTACGTTCAGTCCTGCAGCGTGCTTTGTTCGACTGCGTTTTGTTATCATACTTGTCTAGCCGGAATAGTTTGATTAAACAAACACGGTATTCCACTCTCAACTTGCTCTCTGACCGTTCAAAGATAATGGGGTTGATCTGCGTCGGACATTATCTGACGATAAGGAACACAAACAAACGGAACTAAAACAAACGAAACTGGGGAGAGAGAGAAAAAGGTGGCATTAACACGGATACGAACATGACATTCAATTTAAACTCGGTGGAGGAAGCCGGCGCTCGACTCAATAATTAACATAATACGGACGTTTTTTCTTCATTTTAGACTACCCGTTTGACACTCCATCACTCATGGAAATTCCATTTGCAGTACTCCTCATGTCCTCCCCCTGGGGTGGTCTTTGCATCCGCGCAATGGACACGGCGGTTTTGGGGGGCACCCTCCCCCCGAAAAAAAAAAGACAGTTAAAAAGCTGCCCCCGTTTCGATGTGTGCGTGCGTGTGTGGAAACGGCGGGAAAAAAACGCGGACTAATCGATACTATAGATTTTTTCAGCAGTAGATTGCGTGGGACCGGCGATTGGCTCGCTTTTCGCTGGACTAACGAAGCGCAATTTTTCGGGCCACTCAAACGACCAAGTAGTTGGCGGCAATTCTTAGCGCGTTCGATTCGCGCAAGAAAACGGCGAAATATTTGTTAGTTTCTTACGTGTTACTTTTACTAGATTCATTGCTGAAAAAGGCCATTGATAAACTGAAGAGTAAAGTTATGTTACAAACGTCAGAAACGTGGACAACTAAGGATCAATCCCAATATATATTTTAATTGATATATGTAAATAGAATTTATCAAGTACCTGTCGAAACTCGAGAAAGTGGCTTACCTCGAAACTACTGAGTCGATACAAGCTTCTAACCTTCGTGAAGTTGTTCTTATTTAAAAAAGAAAATATTCAAGTAAGGCTCATTATTTAAATAATGCTTTGAGCTTCATCGTAAGCTCATAAGCGCAAGGAATTGACCAAAGTAGTATCTGGACCTAACTGCAGATCCTGCTTTGGTCAATTTGTTATAGAAAAATAGTCTTTGTTTCTTACTCATTAAGAATTTTATTAAGTTCACTTATCTGGTACCATACAAGAAATCTTGTATTGTTGAATGTATTGTAGACATTTACATCTTGTAATGAGACAATAGACATCTTCTGTTGTTCTCTGAATGAGTTCACAAAGACCACTGTCTTTATTTTGTGTTATAATAAGTAAAGTAATTTAAGAAGTGTGTATTGTATAAAAATGTTCACTTATTCTTGTCTTATGTGTGCGTTTTACTATTGCATTAGGACTATATCCTGTTAAATAGTAAGCTGTAGAAATAAATAAATAAAAAAAAAACAAAAGAATTGTACTGTACTCATCTGTTGCTACTACGATATCTATTCTTTGTTTGAGTTCCTTATCTGGTCCTTCCACGGTATTTGTTCTTTGTCCGTGCAGGCGATGAGACGTCCGCGACCTACCCCAACGCGACCTTCGGGCCTTGAGATGTGCGGGCAAACCAATTTGGGTGGAGATTACGCGTGGGAAGGGAGGCTACTGCGAAGTGTGACGGTTCTGAATATCCGTTTTGAAAACTTGAGTAGAAAAATTGAAAAACTGAAACTTGACAAGTATCGTCATTTTAAGATACTTGAGCGTATAACAACTGCAACTTATATGAAATGTCAATGACTACTACTGCTACTATTTGTAAAAACTTCAAGTAAGCAAAGTCGAAGTCAAGTTTGTAACTATTTTTCTCTTTTACTAAAGTCCGATATAACGCGTATATGGTTAAGATCTTGAAATCATTAGCAATATTTTTAATGAATATTATTTTATTTTGTGTTTCATAAAACCGACCTACATGTCAAAATGAAAAATCAAAATCAAAAACCATTGCACTATAAGGACTATACAGGTAATATTATATTATTATGGTAGAATCAACCTCCAGAGCTACATTCATTTGTTTTTTTTTATCCTGAAATAAAAGATTTACATTTATTTTTATTATTAGTTTCCGATTATTCCGATTAACCACTTCACAAAAGTTAAATCTTAATTCACCGAACAACGCGCGTGAAAACGTACCGCAACGAAAAGTTAACCCCACTCAATTGGAAGTAGCGAATGGAAGCGTGTGAACCAAATAAGTGTTATCCAAAGCAAAGCAAAATGAAATCGAAGTGGAACTTTCTCCAAACGCCAGTGCCCGCCCCGCGCAAAGAAAAAGAAAAATCTCGTAGCACCGTGCTACGCCGCCGTAGCAAAGTGCTACGCCAAGCGTCTACAAGCGTAGCCTCGCGTAGCTGGCCGAAATTGTTGAAATTGTTTGAACGTTCGAATACTTGTTTTTACTTGAGAAGTTTGCGTTGTCTTTTACTTTGACATTCTTTATAAACACTAAGGATGGTTTACTTATCTCCGGGAATTAAATTTAAATAATAATAACGATACAAAAAATGTTAAAATATTCGGGCGAATTCGATGCTAGATGCAATATTAGTCTTAAAGCCGAGACTACAGATAGACATATTGTATGTTTCGTTATATTACTGTATACGGTGTCCAGTAGCAATCCCTCGCGTCACCCCTTTTATTGCAAACTTGACTGCGTATTAAACGCGTTGTGCATTTTTAATTAGTAGTTTGAGAAAATAATGTTAAATGTCCTTAAACATATATAATAGAAAATAATGTTGTAATAGATGTTATGTTTAATAGATTAAAATTAACGGAATATAGTGAAAAAATGTACTTCTCATATATCTCAACAGTATTTTTTAAAATTTTTAAATAGATTAGATTAGAGATTTTGATATTTTATTCATGGTACAGAAAACAATTTTCACTACCATTTTTGCAAACATTGCCGTGATTTGAAAAAAACCTATTTCTGAAATTACACGCGCCTTTCCTTCTAGAACTTTCATTAGCTTCTGGTGCAAAAAAGTACACTCAGAAATCAGAAATTTATTTCAACGTAAAGAATTAACATTCGGCTTGTTGAATGTCAATGTATATAAAATGCTAACCTTAGCCGCTGCCTTGGGGCCGAGTATAGTGGAGAAAAAGGCAGCAAAAAAAAAACTCCATTCTGACCATCTTTTCTCAAATCAACTTAAGTCCAAGATTTAATCCAAGATTTTTTAAATGACTTTACGTTACTTGTAGGCGACTCTTTTAACTAACGAAAATTCATCTAAAACTCACTCTAGACGATTTAAGACCCAATCAATCTGTCGACGGATTATGGCGTGTACGATACGCTGTGTTTCGGACGCTCTTTAAAATTGTATGAAGTTCTATGCAACGGATTACATCAAGCGTCCTCGTCCGTGGTGCGCGCGTCATACGCGCGTACGACGCGTGCCCCTCCTTCGCGGATTAGAAAAGTGTGCTCCTCCTAGCATAGCGTACGATAGGCGTCCAACGCTTGCTCGACGCGCGCCCAAAGCGCAGCGTTCTGGGCGCGCGCCCCAGGCGCTTTCTATGACTAGACCCTAACTAGCTTCAATTTTTTTTTAAGACAACGCAATTTGTAAGACATAACGCAACTTACCTCGTTCTTGAGGTTGATGGGTTCATGTTGAGTGCGGGGCGGCGAGCGCCGGCCCACCTCCACGCCTTCCGACATATCAGCCTCGCATCCCGACTCGTCTGTCGACAAAAAGACATTGTTTTAGCTATAGAGCCCAAGGACAAATAAGATTTTTGAGTTACACAAATTACAGCTTCGTCAACAAACAAAATAAAAGCTATCAAACTAATATTATAAAGGCGAAAGTTTGTGAGTGTGTGACTGTGTATGTTTGTTACTTCGTCACGTCTAAACGGCTGAAGCGATTTTAATAAAATTTGGTATGGAGTTAGCTGACACCCCGGATTAACATAGAGGCTACTTTTTACTGCGGGAAAATATCATGTTCCCGTGGGAAAATGTTAATACACAATTTATTTTACCTCATAAGCCGCGGGTAACACCGCGGGGCACAACTAGTAAACATATAAAAAGCAACATGTATATTTTTAGTTTTATTCAATTACTTTTGCCCGTCTACCAACTCCTTCCTTTAACCTCCTGCTGTTGACTGGTAGAAAATACTTTTGGCATTAAGTCCATCGCATTGTACTATATTTATACTTTAATTGTAAGTGCAATAACAGTATCAATAACTAAATAAATATACACCAAATCAATTGAAAATTTCGGCCCGGGACACACCCTACCAAAAATTTCCCATAGTAGTAGTAAAGTTCCCAGCTGCACCGCCAGGGAAATTCCCTGCATCAGGTACCCACGCTCGAGGGCAGTGGTCATACCCACGACTCCTCAAACGTCGACCGATTTCCTTAACGAAACCTCTTCCGTCAACCCCACATATTCCCATTGTTTCTACAGGCATTGGGATGTAAACATACTCCTCTATCCCAGAGGATTAGGCAGAGAAGAGTATCCCACCTGCCACGATCCTAACGGTCCTTTTTCGCTTCAGCACCATTCGTTAGTCATTCCAAACAAGCACGCTCGCGCGCTGCTTAATCGAATTAGGAATGAGGAGATTCTCAGAAAATCTCGAGTTACTAATACTGCCCTCGTAACGAGAAACACAGTAATAGCAATTGCTGAGTTTTTAGTTTGAATGCAAAAATAAGCTACTTGGAGGCATTTTTTCCAGTAAAAAAGTAATGGTGGCTGTAGATCTACTGTACATATACGGTTGGAAGGAAAATTTGTTTCTGCTTACACTGGACATATTGTATAGTCGAGAACAGATTAACGTTACTGTAATTCAGCGGTTTTGCGCTTATCCTTGCACAGAATAATTCAGTGCAATTATTTTTTTTCCAATGTCATTCAATAGACTGTAGCTATGTCTGTGCTGAAGATGCAATTTAAATTATGGTAAAATATTTTTGTAATCAGTTGAAGTCGCCTTGAAGAGAACAATAAAAAACTTTTAGCTAGACGATCTCTGTGGTGCAGTAGTTAGTAGTTAGTAGGTGTGGCGCATCTGCTTACCAGGCCAGAGATCCCGGGCTCGACCTCTGGCTGGGGTGAAAAAAAAACCCACTGTCTCTAGTTTCCACGACACAAGGCATCCGAGTGTGGGGTCTGAAGCAATATGTGTGCCTGTATTTTATTTTAATTTAATACAAAACCCACAGCACAAGTTAACTTCTAAAGAATGTTAAAAATGTTTTGTTTTGCATGTAAAAAAGTATTTATGTTTATGTTTTTTATAGTAACGGTAAGCCGATTGGCCCACCAAAAATTTTACAGGTTAAATCGGATTAGAAGAAGTATAGGTGTAGATAGATAATGGAAACGGCTCTTAAACATGAATTAACATGAACAACATAGATTTGTGAAAAGATTGTCAAAGAGTGTCAGAAGTCAGAGTTTTGTTTTCGCTGCCTTTTTCTTTGTGAAAAGATTCTCAGAGTGAAGTTTTTTTCGCTGCCTTTTTTTCCACTACACTCGGCCCCAAGGCAGCGGCTAACATTATAAGTACGAGTACATTGACATTCTACAAACAGAATGTAAATTCTTTACGTTGAAATAAATTTCTGATTTCCGTATTTACAAATTGTTTAACCAGATGTCCAACCCTCGATCATTCACGGCCAAACAATACACCTCAAACCAAAATCCACCTTCAGCCATGCCTGCCTGCGCCATATACCTACTGACAATGCAGTACGTAGTGTTGTCCATAAGTGTCTGGTGTCGATAAATTTTAGCGCCGATCTGCGGCCGGTCTTTGTCCTATTAATTTGTAATGTCCCCCCACTAGGAGCTGATCTAACGGGAGCCCTGTGGTGACCTCGGGCTTAGGAGCATTAGCTATATGAGCGAGGCGACCAGTGCTGAACGTCATTAAGCTCTGCGTATTGAGTACACGGTGGAGAGACGCACGGGTGAGTCTGGAGATTAAAGTTAAGTTATTAGGTGTCATATTCCGTGTTTTATTGAGTAGTTGTATGTACAACTTATATGTGGTTCTAAATATAGGTAGGCAGAGAACAGGTGTCTCCCACTTGCGACGACCCTGGCAAATCTGTTTTGCTTCAATAACAATCGCGTTTATCTTGGCTTTCGCTAATACCTACTGACGTATTATTAACCATCCCGGATTCACTTACGAGACTTGTTTGACGTTTGTCCGCCTGGAGTGTCTGTAACTGGAATTGACGAACAATAAATAATAAAAAATAGGGAACCAGTTAAGATAACTGAAACGATGCCTAAATAATGGAAGACTTATTAGCTAAGATCACTTTTAGTGATAAGGCCGCCGTCTGTACTCTTAGATTAAGAAATACCTGTGTAATTTCCCTTTTTATGTACAATAAAGTGTTCTCTATCTATCGAAGAAAACCTTCCAAGTGATGGCGATTTTTTTCATTAGCAAGAGAAACATTGACGTTTAAATTGGTGATTCGAATTAAATAGAATATTTAGCTCGTGATGTAGTAGCCAAGGTATCTCAGTTTGGGACTAGGATAAGTAGTTGTGTTGTTTGAAATTTCTTATGATTATTATTCTAAAGTTTCGTAATCAGTTCATTAATTCAAAATTCATTTATTGATTTGTGAGACACAAGTACATCAGGTGTAATGGTTGAAAAATATAGTTTCTTTAGGTAGAGCAACCTAAATGACACAAGTTTTAAAACATTTAAATAATTTTATACATTTACAATTAAATACAGATTAAGTTGCGTTATGACCTTGAAAATATCTATTAAAAACCATTGTTTCGGTGAGCCGGTAGGCACACAAAACTCCTACAGGCCAAGAGGAATTAGACACAGTCGCATTTCATTTTCATTACCCCCAATTGCTTTACTCGATCGGATGCTAGTCATATCCCGAGCCTAAATGGCCGTGCGCGTCAGAATCTTCAATGGGGGCCCGCGTTTCCGCTAGGATTAAGGCAGACTTACTGCTCGGTCAGAACACGGCACGACGCATCCTGCAGTCATCCCCACACCCCCGCGCCCCCACTTAGGCACCACCCCCTGCCCCCTAACGCATTAGGAGCAATCATATTCGACAGGCACTGCTAGATTTTGGCAGCGTCCAGCTTGGCTTAAGGGAACTATTTGCGTTGCTATCTGTCATCTGTGCAAGGAGAGTAGGGTGGATGTGTGGTGCGTTTGAAACAATACGGGCTTGTGAGGCTCGTAAATTGATTGAATTATGAAGCTTCTACGAGTAAGTAAAAGTGTCTACTGTGTCTCCTGTTTGACCGCTGATTAACCACGTCCTCAAGGTATTCTGTTTAATCTATTTAATTTTTGGTTTCATTGTCATTTTGTCTATCGAGATATGTGTTGTACAATTGGCTTTGTGTTTTGATGGTATTATTGTAAATGCTTGTCTGTCTATTATTACTTACTAATACTCTATTTAGTTCGTTACGGATGGCTTTGCAAAATTGACATGGACATGGTGTAAACTGCACAATAAGATTTTAATCCTATTACGCACATACTGACTTTGTACCTACCAATTTCATAGTGGTTAGCAATGAAGTTCGGTGACGGAAACAAAATATCTTATGGTAGACGACCTCTGTGGCGCAGCGGTTAGCGCATCTACCTATGTGAGAGGTCCCAGGTTCGAATTCCGGCTGGGGAAAAAAAAACCCAGGTCTTGGATGTTTACATGTTTGTGACGTCGCTGTTTCTGGTCCCCACGACAGAGGGTATCCTAGTGTGGGGGTAGAAGCAATGTATGTGCGTGTATGTAAATGTTTACGTTTATGTATATTAGTACTTCTAGTGGCTTTCGAACGTATTATGGTAGTCTAGAATTGTTAAGAGAATCTTAATTAACAATTGTAGGAAAACTATTTTATATAACATGACTGTGTTTTCTAACACAAGAGCTAAGATTTGATATAGTCCAGTTTGACACTGTTGTACGTGGCAGGAGAGAGTATCGATTACCATTCAAGGTGCGGATTCTGCAAGTGCTAGAAGTGCAAGGCCGATCGCGTCGGGTCAAATAAAATATACCGATGATGCGAATGTGAGTGGGCATAACACAAAAAAATAAGGGTTGAATTGCGAACCGCCTCTTTGCTTTCAAGTTTGCAAAAATATCAAAACAAACGACCAGAAGCTGAAAAGTTATAAACAAGATTTAGCTGAGTTTATCAGTGAGACCGCACTAACTTATTTATAAAAAATCGGTTTAAAGCTTGCGTTTGCTTTATCTACCTATATGTACATTTTTAAGATGTTTTTCTCGCTATAATTAAGATTTTAACCCCGATAACTTCCATGAAGGTTTAGTTTTCCTTTTTATAGATTTTATTTATTAACAATTGGCAGTTTTAAATTTGGTTTGTTTTCTTTCGGTTTATTTTCTTCATCTAATGTAGTTAAAAGTGTGGAATAAATAGTTCTACGATTTCCAGTTAAAAGGTTTTATTAATTTTTAGAAAATAAAAGTAACGGCACCTAGACGGTGCTTCATAGAAACCATTTCCGCACTGAGAATATAGTCTGAAAACTTAAGAACTCACGAGATGATATATAATACATTTAAATGGCCGAATTTAACTCGATGACAACACAAAAACTGCACTCCGAACATACACCGCTTTGTCGAAGAAACTAACGGACCAACAATGGACGTGTTAGTTACCCCTTGACTTCAGGCGGGGGCGGTGGGGTGGGTCCGTCCAGGGGGGTGCTTATAATGCGTCGAAGGGGGCAGTATCCACATTGGTTTAGGACACCCACTCTTGATTCCAGCCTAGACACTGCCTTTCGGCCTGGAAGATGTGAACGCACCTCCGGGTTTTGATGACGTTTGTGCAGGGCTGTGCTTTGAATGGGAAGTATCGATTTTCCGTCGGGAAATACAGGGTTGACTGATTCATGGAGTTAGTGGATACATTGAAATATATTACACAATGCCGGTGAGATATGTCTACAAAATTTTCCAATTTTCAGTAGTACAGTCAAATGACATTTAAAAAGAGCGCATGTACAGAGTGACTTTGAAACAAATTAGGGACTTCACACACGACGGCTATAATATAAATTACATCCCGGGATGTATAGCTTTATATTATATTAAAGTATCACACACGCAACAGGTAACGTAATGTATATTTCGCTTCATTTCGTTGACATACGTCTCGACCGACACACGTTCCGGCTGCTAAGGTGTTATACAGGGTGTTGTTATGGATCTGTCGACTTACTTACTATTAGATTTAATAGATAGGTAGTTCATCAGAAGATGATTGAGATTTTGATGAGCGTATGCGTTGGCACATGTGCCAAAAATAGAACGTAAATAAGGAAAAGTAATGTTATATTCCATCACTATATAATTAGTAACTTCCTATGTTATATCTATAAAATCATAGGCCATCAATCGACTGAATCGAAGAATTGCTCGCAGCCCTGGCCGCCTGAGTGATCTTAAACGATCACGAAGGTTAAGCAACATAGGCGCGTTCAGTGCGCGGTTGGGTGACCGTTTATGATTAACGCTAATGGCATTTTTCCGAGCGGTTCCATGCTTCGCAAGGCATGTTAAGCAGTTGGTGCTGGCTGCCGTCGAGAGATGGCAGTCGTTAAGCCAAGTCAGAGGCCATAGAGTAAGACCAGCCACTACTCTTACAAGCCTCCACCAATCCGGACTTGGCCCCCCGTGGCGGAGTATGGCCTATACCTTCCTCAGGCTTAGGAAACGTAGCTTACGGCCGATTTCTGAATTGAGAATTTCGCTAAGTAACTACTTAATTCTAGTGTTGTCTCGTCAAATTTCTCAGAAAAGAGCCTGACAGAACGTTACTTAAATATTTACTTAAGTGAAATTCTCAATTCGGAAACCGGCCTTTAGCGAGACCATTTAGTAATTACAGATAGGACTACAAGTGAAGTGGAGCAAATTAATTTTTTGAGACAGGACTCTGAATACCTATGTCGTTTAGCGACATAAGACTCCTAGTAGAGTTTTTGAATCACCAAGAAACTTTTTGAACACCCTGTTCGAAGAAAGATGTATCGTAATATACGAAAAGTTATTGAGATATATTAAGATGTATCGACAGGTAAATATACATATTCGTATCGCTCAGTACCTTTAAGGTACGAAGGTGTAAAGATGTATATTATAGCTGTCGTGTGTGGTCTCCTGACGATTTCTATGGAAAGATGTAATGAGATATATCGTGCTATAATATACATCTTTACCTTATAGCTGTCGTGTGTGGAGTCCCTAAGCGTAAAAAAAATTTTTTTTTAGACTTTTTCACTGCTTTTACAGAAATTTACATCACTTAAGCATAAGCCAAATAATACGAGGACGAAAAGTAATATAAATAAAAAAAAACATATTTTGAGAGTCTAACGATCGGCGCTGGCCAACACAATTGTTTACATAATATATCGGAGGTCAGACTCTTAAGCATTTGAAGCGTTTCAAATATTAAAGTTAATTAACTCAGGTTTATAATGCTGTTAGGTTAATGTATGTCCCAAAAATGCCGTGTAATAGTGAAAAAGTATGTGACTATTACCTATAAATTAGTAATTATTATAATGTGATAATAATGGGCAGTAAGCATTTAAATGATCTTCAATGCGTATCTAATGTCTAAAAATGTTACTAGAGGAGAAATAATGTGTTCATGTAAGTGATAGTCGAGAAAAAAGTCAGCTATCTGTTATCATAAATTAGGGCTGTACAATGCTGGCTCACTCAATACGGGTCATGATGACTTCCTTGTTGCAATGGACCGTTTTTCGGCAGATGTGGTTGCCATCAATGAGACATGGGTAAGAGAAGGACAGGAAGCTTGTGCGCCTGCGCCGCCAGGCTATAGATTACGGTGCACTCCTCGTCCGCTGCATATGCGCGGAGGTCGGGGTGGCGGCGTAGGGTTCTATTTAAGTGATATTATACGAGTTCGTTACATGAAAAACGTAGACGCTTCGATTGAGCAAATGTGGATCTTGACCAGAGTGAATGGGTACGGGCTGGTGATAGGTACAGCTTATAGGCCACAGTGGATGAATATTGATACTTTTATTGATGTCTTAACTGATTCAGTCATAAAGTTCTCGTATTTCGACTATATAGTACTCTTAGGAGACTTTAATGTTAACATGTTACAGCTGTCAGACTGCAAAACAATCAAATTTAAACAGTTTTTACAATCAATGAATCTCACTCAGGTGGTTGGTGAATTCACGCACTGTACAACTGAGTCCGAGTCATTGATTGATGTGGTGTGCACCAATGGTCAGGTTCGTGAGGTGTCAGTGACAAATATTACGGGAGCGTCCGGGCACTCTATGATTAATGTCACTCTGGCCTTGAAGACACTCAAAGTGCCATCCAAGTTAATTACCTATAGGCCTCTGGCTGATCTGGATTTGGATGCTTTTAATAGAGATCTATGTAATGTTGACTGGGAGAGTATATGTGGACTGGCCTCCGTTGATGCCATGACCACAAAATTTAGTACAGAAGTTAAAGGTATCTTTGATATACATGCGCCATTCAGAACAATCCGAACAAGAAATAGACGAATGTTACCATGGGTAACTGACGTGTTGAAACTCATGATCGGATTACGTGATGTGGCTCGCGTGAAATATCGACAAACTAAGTCAGACTCTCACAGAAAATATTATACTGAACGTAAGTCTTTGGTCACGCAGAGTTTGTACAGTGAAAAACGTGCGTATTTTAACCACTGTGTGAATTCCAATGTTAGTGATAGCAAAATATTCTGGAAAAATATGAAGACCAAAATACTAATAGACCCAAGTAAAACTGAATTCCTTCCAGACTGTTTTAGGGATCCTAATAAAATTAATGAGTACTTTTTAGAAACTCCTGCACACAGCGTCTCTTTCGGAGATCAAGGCATTTAACTGTAAAAGACACAGCACTGCGACGTTCACGTTACAACCGGTTAGTGAATTTAATGTCTTAAAGTACATTTCGTCTATCACTTCGGGTGCTGCAGGTAGTGACGGAATAGTAAGGGAAATGATAATGCTGACACTTCCAAGAACGTTAGAGGTAATTACAGCTATGGTTAACAGGTCTATTTTAACTGGAAGGGTTCCGATTCAGTGGAAAAATGCAGTAGTGACACCTTTGCCAAAGGTTGACCAACCATCTGAACCTAAAGATCTTAGACCTATCAGTATTCTTCCGTTCATGTCTAAAATATTAGAAAAGGCAGTATACCATCAGCTATCTAACTACATGGAGAGCAATAATATATTGCCATCTAGGCAGTCGGGTTTTCGAAGAGGCCGCGGTACTGTAACGGCATTGCTTGATGTTACCGACAACATACTTGCAGAGCAGGATGCTGGTCGAGGTACGGTACTGACCTTGTTAGATTTCTCACGAGCTTTTGACAGTGTTAATGTTACTCTCTTGCTGTCGAAACTAGTATACTATGGGCTGGATCAAAACGCTGTAAGTTGGTTTAGTAGTTATCTGAGTGACCGGTACCAATCCGTAATGCTTCAAAGACGTGATGGTGCAGATCTGGTTTCCGTGCCCAAACTTCTTAGCCGTGGTGTCCCGCAGGGTTCTATACTGGTCCCCCTCCTCTATACAGTTTACTGCGCGGATCTTGTTGAGGTTATAGAGAATTGTGTGTACCATCAGTATGCAGACGACCTGCAAGTATACATAGCTGAAGTCCCAGATAAGATGCCGCAGGCATTGGGTAAAATGAAAGAGGACTTAGCCAGGATAGCCGATTAGTCTGAGAGAAACGCGCTCAAGTTGAATCCTAACAAAACAAAATTTATGGTACTGGGAACGAAATTACAAATCAGTAAAATCATTAACGACTCACCTAGTCTACAGATACTAGGTAAAAGTATTGATCGTGTTGAGCAAGCGAAAAATTTGGGCGTTATCATGGACAGTGAGCTACGATTTGAGGCTCATATAGCGAGCCTTGTGAAAAACTGTTTTTACAGATTGAAAATTCTGTACAAAATTCGTAACTTACTAAGTGAAAAGGCCCGCATAACGGTATGTGAGTCTCTAATTCTTTCTCGGCTTAACTATGCGGACTTGGTTTACGGGCCTCGTCTGTTAAACAGATCTCAACGTCTTATTCAGCGGGTACAGAACGCATGCTGCAGATACTGCTTTGACATTCCGTTTCGTAGTCACGTGACTCCATATCTATGCTAAATATGGCTTCGCGTAGGCTTTTACATCTTGCCTCAGTCATGTTTGATGTTGTCCATTATAAATGCCCACAATGTCTTTACCAGAAACTCAAGTTTTCTCAATTTGCGTCTGCGCATCCCAGATCAGCACGGCAGCCACTTGAGGTCCATAAACACCGCACAGCAGCTTTCACTGGCAGTTTTCGCTACCACGCAACCAAGTGCTGGAACAACATTCCTCCACCCATCAGGCAAATACCAGTAAAACTTACTTTTAAAAAACATTTTAAAGCTTACGAGCTTGAGTCCCAAAAACTGGGAGTTTCAAAGCTCTTGACGTGCTAGGTGGCGGTCTCATGACAGTGAAAGATTGTATTTTTGAAATGGCTTGTTTGTTTTTTGTTTTTGTTCTTTCCAGTGTGCAATATACAATATTCTTATCTAATATTATTGGGTCTATGGACTCACTCCAAATATTTATATAAATTATATAAATACCTGCGTCGACACACTGGCGCCTTCCCATATCACGCACACCAGCAGGGCCGCGGGCGTGGCAGCGTCTATGGCAGAATGTCTCAAACGGCGCAAATACGCTGTCCTTGGCAACAGTTACTTATTTGCGCCGTTTGGGGTCGAGACGATGGGCCCTTGGGGCCCTGAGGCGCGTAAACTTTTCAAAGAAATATCAACGCGCCTCATCGACTCGTCAGGCGACCCTAGAGCTGGTAGCTACCTCGGCCAGCGCATCAGCCTGGCCATTCAGAGAGGAAATGCTGCCAGTATCTTGGGAACTCTCCCCAACGGCAGCGGTCTAGAGACTGTTTTTTATATTTAGTTTTTATGTAATATGTATTTAGTTTAATATTTAGTTTAGTTTTAATATTTAGTTTAGTTTTATTATTTAGTCTATAATTGTTATGTTATGTTATTTAAGTTAGATTTATTTTTATCAGATAAATAATAAACAGATACATTCAATAAAAAAAAAATAAAAAAAATTACTAAAGTAAAAGAAATAAGTATTATCTCATGTTTGAATTTGATTTTTAATTATTATATAAGATTACATTTCTATTTTACTTTGCCATTGTGGACGAAACTCTTAATTTGAATTTTGCTGTGCCTATGATTAATCTATTATTGTGAAATTATATAAAAGATTAAATTGCGATTTTAGTTAAAGCACTGCAAGGATAATCCTATTTATATTAATGTAATATTGAAAATGTGAAAGGTTGATTTTGTGTAATGAAGTTCTGTAATTTAGTATAGGTACTCTACTGTGACTGTAGGTTGGTGTAATTGTACAATACTTATGTGGTTATAATAAAATTACACTAATTAAAAACAATAATAATAAAATTATAATCTATGATATTTTATGTACAGAGCGGTTACTTTTACTTTTATTAAGAATTTCTTGTCTGAGGCCTTTTTAGTACAGAACATAATAATTATATTGTCTTAAACTTAATATCTTATTGAATAAATAATGTACATCTTGATCACGGCCGTTCTCACAATGGCTGTAGCTGAAAATAAGTTAAGTATCTGCTTATTTAAAGTGGATACTAATAAATCTGAGATACGGCCTTTTTGAGCTTTTGTGGCACACCCACATGTGGCCTAATAGTGCCATTTAACTATATGTTTGTACACATAAGTTAGTTTGTAAGTTCCTGTGCCAAGACTATTGTAATATTTTATATGCTATGTAACGCTTTATGTGTGTGTGTCTTTAAGCCCAAATAAATGTTTTATCTATCTATCTATATATCTTATAAATAAAATAATACATAACAAAATAAACAAAATCTACTGTCCTATTGTTCATTAGGTAAGCCAGAAATCAAAGTTTCTTTTTAGTAGGTTTTAGTCACTACACCCTCTTTCAGTCCACAACGTTCTAATCAAACTATTGCATATAATTCAAGATAACAAATAGTATTGAAACTTTTCCGAAATACTCAGTCCAAAAACTGCGTTTTCGGAGAGTGGTTACAAGCAGTTAAAAATAGTATGCTTGGGTATGTCATTATATTGTTAACAAGTAGATAATACTGCATATAGCGTTGCGTGACCCTTTTCCGCGAACTTCTCTGCGCCGATTAAGCGTCACTACGCCAAGCCTAAACAAAGGCAAAGCGAACAAATTGCTTCTAAAAACAACAAAAGCCTTTTTCAAACTGGAAAAATTCACAATTGCACAGAATCATTAATCTCGGTAACAAATGGAAATAGGCCGACATCTGCTCCTATACTCGGATTCGACGAAAAAACGGTATGGCAGTCAGTTGTCACGTTATTCTCGGCGGGATTAATTAGAAATGCGATTAAAAGCAAACAAAACAGGGTGAACTTAAATTAATGAAAAATTACCACCCTCGGCGCGCAGTCGTCAACTCTTTTTTTTCGGGGTCGCTCCCGAACATTAAGCGGCTTTAATTTGAATTCGAAATTAGAATTACTCCCGCTTTATAATTATTGTTTTCAGCGGCCAGTGGCTATGTTGATTTTTGTTTTTTTTTACGCTGTATAATAATGGCCAGGCTCGTGTCATATTCGTAAAGTGACCTCGTCGGGTGGAGTGGTAATATAATCTGCCTTGTGCGACATTTATTTTTTACTGCTGGCGTTGGGTGTACGGGTGAAAATATTCCAGAACTTAATTTACATTAACAATTTCATACAGCTTATCACACACTTCTGTAAATAGTCAAGGTAATTAGGTAAATAAGTGTTTGTTTCAAACAGAAAACGTTTTCTTTCAACTAAAAGTTGGCGTAAACGAGTTTCTTTTGTTTTTTCTAACAATCACGCACGTGCTTGTCGTTGAAAGCGAAAATTAATTTGAAGAATAAAAGTTTAATACGAACTAATGATTAAGTTCACACGGGGTTGAATTAAAAAGAGTGCTTTCAAGACACACGTTTCATTGAGAGGGTAGCTTTTGTAAATATTTATGACTGCATATTTTATAACTGACTCATGGCTTTAATCACACAAAGGATGAGTAGAGATAGCGTTGATGGTCTTTTTATTTGGAACTGTTTTAGTTTTATTATTGAAATGTTTGTACAATTACACAAAAATTAAAATAAAAATGTTCCATTTTAAAACCTACCGGATATTTTATTCAATCTTAATTTTTATCAACTATACTAGAAGTTTATCTACGTTTCTCTACTATTAATATTAAAATACGTTGGTGCACTCATCTCAAAATACATAATCAATCTCAGGTTGTCTGAATTAAGAGGGGTATTAACACAAGAAAAGAAATAAACCCAACACCAAACAGAAAATCCCTGGTAACTACTTATCTAGAATAAGGGCGTGAGCTTAGACAAAATTAACAAGATATTAGCCGAAAAAAATTGTTAAACCTTACCACTCGCTAACTGTGAATGAAAACATCGTGAAGAAGTCTGACCCTCTAAGTTTATCTCAAAACTCAGTGCAATTTGTCAATCTGCGGTGGTCTTTGCTTTGGTGGGACGTGCAAAATGCTTTGTCTCTAAGAGAAGGTCTGTGCCCTACAGCCACACGAAAGTATACTAGTAAAAACAAAATAAGTGGCTAATTCTTTTGTGTAGTTGTTACCCTAAGTGTTTTGTTTTTGTAACCACTTAAATTTACCCACATTTGAAGCTGCATTTTAATGTCATTCTAAGTGTGGATTTCTTTGTGTACACATTAACTTTTGCTAAATTAGTGCCTAAATAAACATTGGCTTACAAAATGCCGAGAATTCGAAGACTTAAGGACCTGCAAACCACAACTAGAGCAATAACATTGATCCAAGAGGGCCATTCACAGCGTTCTGTGGCTTTGCAGCTAGGATATTCTCGTCGAGCCATCCAGAATGCTTGGAACCGTTTTCAAGAAACTGGCAAGTGTATCCAGAAGACGGGGATCTGGTAGAAATCGAGTAACTAGCTCACAGGAAGACCGTTACATACGTTTGACTACGCGCAGAGAGCGATTTGTTACTGCACGCTCCCTACAAAACCGCTTACGCCAGACCACTGGAACCCGCGTTAGTGACCAAACTATCAGAAATCGGTTGCATGAAGACCAGCAGTTTTCTAGAAGATGTGTAGTGCGGATTCCATTAACAAGTGCGCATCGTGCAAACCGATTATCATTCGCAAGGCAGCACCAGGACTGGAACATAAATGATTGGAGCACTGTATTGTTCACAGATGAGAGCAAAGTGAAATTTTTTAGTGATGATCGTCGCATAATGGTTTGGAAACGAGAACGTGAGCGATTTTCCGATGCCTGCATCCACGAAAGTGATAGATTTGGGGGTCCCAAGTAATGGTGTGGGTAGGAATTTCTCTAACTGGTCAAACGGAGCTCGCTATTATCAACGAAGGCACGATAACGGCTCAACGATATATTGAGGAGGTCATAAGACCCCATGTGATGCCGTATGCAAAAAGATAGCAAGGCAAGTTTTAAGTTAATGCACGACAACGCCCGTGCCCATACAGCTAGTGCCACCAGAGACGTTCCCAACGAGGCTGGTATACAGGTCTTGCCGTGGCCTGCCAACAGTCCAGACCTAAACCCAATCGACCACATGTGGGATTTGTAAAGAGAAGCGTCTGCGATATAAACCAACCGGTGCATAATGAAAGACAGCTCATCAGCGTGCTTAAATCAAGCTGGGAACAAATTCCACAAGAGACAGTGCGACACCTGGTGGAGAGTATGCCTTCCAGACTTCAAGAATGTGTTGGGAAACGGGGAGGACATCCACGATACTGAAAAAAGATAAAAACAAAAAAAATATCGTTTTATTTTAACTTTAACCTATTGTACCAATAACGATATTTTAACTAAAAATCAATATTTCGCAAAAAACATAAAAAAATGTTATTTTTCCATTAAAATGTTCCTTAAATAGAATTTTTAAATTACCCATTGATCAACCCCTTAAAATAAATTATTCATCAACCATTAAACGATATACATCTTTTATAATACTAAAAATACATGGTGGCCCTTATTTTTCTTTGACTAGTATATATGACGTATTTATTACATCAATGTTATGATAACGAAATTAAAGTTAGTTGATTCAGTCTCTAAATTATTAGATCATTAAATTCCATTAATCATTAGATTCCAACCTATAATTCTAACTATAAATACAAACGTGATGTCATCATCAACCCATTATGTCCCCACCGAGGGGCACGGGTCTCTTCCCTGTGGAAGGTATAGGCTATACTCCACCAAGGGGGCCAAGTCCGGATTGATGGAGGCTTGTAAGGCTAGTGGCATGGTCTTACTGTCAGAAATTTTCAAGCCGCCGTAAGGCCTCTGACTTGACTTGGCGACTGCCATCTATGGACGGCAGCCGGCACGAAACCGCTCGGAAAAATACCATTAGCGTTAGTCAT
Organism: Yponomeuta plumbellus; assembly: GCA_947310845.1. Taxonomy (NCBI): domain Eukaryota; kingdom Metazoa; phylum Arthropoda; class Insecta; order Lepidoptera; family Yponomeutidae; genus Yponomeuta; species Yponomeuta plumbellus. Next base: position 6,313,960 of record OX371203.1, read on the forward strand.
AGACGGTCACCCATCCATGTAGTGAACGCGCTCTATGTTGGTTAACTTTCGTGATCGTTTAACATCACTCAGGTTGCCGGGGCTACGAGCGATTCGTGATGACAACGAATAAAAATTAATCTCCCACAATAATAATTATGACCTAGTGCGTTAAGGATTTGAACACAAATAACTTGTCTCCCTTTGAAGTGCATTTATTAGTAGGAACAAAAGTTATAGCTTATAACATCACAGGGAGCCTATCGTAAAAGGCATAGGAAACGCTCGGTAATGTGCACTAATGTTATTTCTATTTGTGACCAATGGGCGCTATGTTAATTGTTTTTATTGGGTGGAAAGTTTCCTTGTTAGCATCGGGTATTAATTATTCTGGAAAGATGTCACGTCAAAAGACGAAAGACGACCTTGTAACGTTAGTTACAGTATGGGGTATGAGGAAGTAAGTTGCAGAAAATTATGCGCATTTTGCTTTGTTGCTCTTTGCTTAGAATGCTTGAATATTTTTTTAAGTATTAGTAATTTTATTCCGGATACACTTGCTTGACTATTTGTCGGAAGAGTCCGACCAGGTTTCGCTCTGATTCGCAGAGCTTAACATGGTGAGCAGAGACTGAGCTCAAATTGTTGGTTGCCCGTCTGTGACTATTCAGAATGAAGTACATAAATACATTGTCTAGTGCTTCGTTCACAAATATATTTTTTAAGTGGCATTTAACAAGTGACCCAGGTCGGCATTGGCGTAAGAAGGTTTGACTAAGGTTTCGATAATTGAAACTGGTGCACGCTTACAATTAAAGCCAAGTTCCCAGAGCTCAGTGGCCAAAAGGCCGGTGCAAGCTTCCACGTGATAAAACCCACACAAATTAAGCGCGGTTACCGCGTTGTTTACAAAATATCGGTCAATTGGGCCGCTTGGAGCGAGATAACAATGCGTTTTCACTTTCGGGCGTCACGCTGCGTGTGTTCACTGGGAACGCTTTGCGCTACCGTTTCTGTGAGTCTACTCATAGCTGCTGTGAGTCGTTTCCTAGTTACGGTGAGTATTTCTAAAGCTGCAATGAGTCTTCTCAGTCTGAAAATATCGTTCTACTTATCATGACCAGTGTTGTTTGATTCGTAAGACACAACAGTTGATATGAAGTGGTTGATCATGCACTTATGTTGATTCCAGTGTTTCCTTTTCATTCCTCTTTTGTTTAAATTCAAATTCAAATTCAAAAATTTATTTCAACGTAAAGAATTTACATTCTGCTTGTTGAATGTCAATATACATACAGTTATGTATAATGTTAGCCGCTGCCTTGGGGCCGTCTGTAGTGGAGAAAAAGGCAGCGAAAAAAAACTCCACTCTGACCATCTTTTCTCAAATCACCTTAAAGCTAATACAAATCAAACCTACAAAATAATATCTTGGATGTGTTGAACACTAGACACATTTATCCTCTGATAAAATTTAATATTAAAATACTATTTATTGCCATACGTCCTTGTCTTCTAAATAATCGTTGATTTTATAATAAGCTTTTTTGCAAAGAGTGTGCTTAACACAATTCTTAAATCGCGTTGGAGGTAACTCTAATATATCTTGGGGTATCTTGTTGTAGAACCTTATACAGTGCCCCATAAAGGAAGTATAAACTTTTGCAAGTCTAAATCGTGGAAATGACAATTTATGTTTATTCCTAGTATTAACGTTATGATGGCTACCAAGTGTTTCGAAGTCTGTAATATTTTTCCTAACGTACATAATATTTTCATATATATATTGGCTTGCAACTGTTACGATGTTAGTTTCTTTGAAAAAGTCTCTTAGCGAGTCCCTACTATCTAGCTTGTAAATAAATCGGATCGCTCTCTTCTGCAAGATGAAGATAGTCTCAATAGCCCCACAGTAGTATACCATAGGACATAATACTATGGAAGTAACTAAAATAAACAAGCCTAGCAGTTGCAACGTCAGTAAGTTCTCGGATTCTTTTTACAGCATATGTTGCGGAGCTAAGTCTATGTGCTAATTTTACAATATGTGGACCCCATTGTAGTTTGGCATCGATTGTGATGCCCAAAAATACAGTATCTTCAACAAATTCTAGTTTTTCTTTTCCAACCACAATGTTATTTTCAACTAATTTTACGTTAGGTAGGTTGTCTTTTTTTAATTTAACAATAGATTATTTGCAGTAAACCAATCTAGAACGTGCGAGAGAGCATTATTTGCTTCGTCAAGATTATTTTCCCGTCTCCTTATTTTAAAAATAAGTGACGTGTCATCAGCAAATAGCATTTATTAGTTGTTTATGGGATCCCGTCAACACTTGATCTAATTATTTTATGTGATTACTAAGGTTCCTTTATATATATAATCTCTTTAAACGAGCAATTCTTGTATATAATTGTGAAATTGATGTATGACATTTTGTAAACAGAGGGTTTACTATTATTAGGAGCCCTATTATATATTTACCAAATTTATTATATTTAAAACCAATATTTATTATATTTACCAAAAAAATACCGAGCAAAGGTCGGTCATCCAGGTACTTTTTTTTATAAGAAGAATTTGCATACGTGTTAAAGAATTATCGCTGAAAATATATTCAGAAACCGTTTAGAGCAGGAGGGACTCCTTTACTAAGGGTTCTGTACTGGTAGTTTCTTTTAGGATTTTTCTGAACTTAAAAGACTATCTTTTATGATTTAATTGAAAATATAAAATGTTTAGAATTCGCTCTATATTTGTAGTAAAACACAATATTACTTCCAAAATTTCATGGTTCTAGGTCAGCGGGAAGTACCTTATGATTTTTGATTCTCCTGTATGTCTAAACATAGGTTTTTGGTGGCATAAACAGCCGTATCTTTTTTCACGTTAACTGAGAAATCAGATTTTTTCACAGCTATGATACTGTAGATCTGAATAAGTGTTTTTAATTTCAACTTGATATCACTACGCATGACATACAGACGGACTGACGAATGGATGGACAACAAAGTGTCCCCAAGATGTGATAAGAGCTGCGTTTTTTCCTTTTCAGGTACGGAACCCTAAAAATGATGATGAATTGTTTAAAATGTTGATGAAAATGTTGATGATTTATAAAAACGATAAAGACGGACTGAGAAATTAAAAATATGCATTTCAAAAAATATAAAAACGGCAAACCTGGAATCGAACCAAAGCCCCACGACAATGTAGAACCAGTGTCGTGGGACTTTGTTTAACATTATCTCCTTGCCACCTACCAATTCGGACATCGAGCGCGATAAAACGCATCCGCTAAATATAATAACAGATACCTAAATGGCATGTCAATGGATTGGTCCACTGTTTTAATCAACAGAGGGACTATTTTGGCTTGTTCCAACCGAATCACATAACGGGATATATATTTTGTTTCATTCACATTTTGTCTACATAAAAATACACCGTCCATAAAAATACGGAAAGCAATAATAAATCTATCAGGGCCTCGATTCCATTATGCATTATAATACGATGACAGATACTCGGTCGGGTCACGTGACGTGTTTTCTCATACCATTGATGCCTAGAATTATTGATCTACGTGCTCGCGTTGACTTGAAGCGGCAATGAAACTAAATCGCTATGTCAATACAGTTGTCATTATACTACAATGCATTAGTAGAATTTAGGCCCAGGTTGTTTGTTCGTCCTAGAGCATTCATTCATCTAATTATTTGAAGAAATATCCTAACCTTTTATTAGTTCCTTGTTTTTGAATCCGCGGTGGTCAAGCCCGACTATATCCTCGTGAGGCCCAATGTCTTCAAGTGATCACAAAATCAATTGTTCTTTTCAAGGTCGGGCCTTACGAGGATATCTTGTCCGGTTTTTACACTTTTATCAGAAGATTTATTGTTATTTTAAACTTAGGAAAACTTACAGTTATACATAACATAATGAACAATGTAGTAAAAAGAAAAAGCCGACTACAATTTTTCGCAGATAGAGACTAATTAAATTAATTATTATTCGCATTGAAATCACAAGTTTATATGTAAACATAAAGTTTCAAATTATGTCAGTTATTGACTAGCGATTGAGTCATCGCAAATCTCGCCTCACACGATGAGTTCGATTTTCATTTATTTAATACTGAAATAAATAAATCAAAGTTGAATTCGTTGACAACGGAGTTAAAATTTCTGCATGCATGCAACATATACGTATTTCTTCTCCAATTCGTGTAGAGTGTATAAAATCGTTTTAAGTCTCTGAGGTCAACTTCGGTATACGAATGTTTGAGATCTGGTCAATTAAAGCTACCATAAGCAACCTTAAGCAGAAAAAGCGGTTCAACGATCACACGGCGGTGTTCAAGGGGAAGAAGAGGGTGTTTTCGACACATGTTAAGATAAATAGATGGCGAGTATCTAACTTTGGTTGCTTTAACTCTTTCTCTCTCTTTCCACCTTTCATCCACCCCGTACTTCTGTCTCATCGATGACGTCACTACCTAGATGAGCACATCAATGAGCCGGGCGGTGCAGACCACGCGTTGTTTCCACTTTCCATTTTCAACTGCGCGGTCCGTGACATTGACTGGCCGCCGGTTCATGTTGATCGTCATGTTTTTGGCTGATCAACCATCATTTATTTATTTCGGCTCATGTGCACTTTCACTTGTTTTCAGACCTTCCTGCGTAACAATTTTTTTTTCGGGAAACTTAAATTGCGGCTTATATATTTTATAAGTAGGTAACTACTAAAACTTTCGTAAGCACTACACATTAAAGTAAGTATATCCGTAAAATCCGAAAATTTGTAAGTATGGATGGATAGATGTTTGTTACTCTTTCACGTAAAAACTACTGAATAGATTTTAATGAAAGTTTACAATAATATAGGCTATACATCAGAATAACACATAGGATATTGTGTAATTTGTCCAAAATATGACGATAGGTGTCAAGTAAGCAGGCAAAAATTTACCATCTGCGAGCTATTCTGGCGTGTACTGCCAAAACCGCTAGAGTTACACATAGTGTAATGTATGATATGTTAGTTATTTTCGCTCTGCGCCACGCTAATAATTATATTATTATAGGAGCTTACTACTCGAAATACTAATCCTGCGCAGACGAAGTCGCAGGCACCAGCTAGTAATCTATAATGAACAGTTGTAACGAGGTACAATTCGTCTCGTTGCTTTATATTATTTCTGCCCACTAACAATCTAAGCTAAACATTTGGATTCACATTTCGACCCTGGCGCCCAACGTGGGGCACGTTACACAGTTATTTACCGTAACCACGTGTAAGCTTTTGCTTAGTGTAGTTACACTGACTGTGGGCAGAAGAGTTAGTCTGCCCATCAATCACGTCAGACTCTTTGGGTTGACCTTTTCAACGGTTAGAAAATGTCAAAATATGCATGTATAGTCTGTTAACTTTTAGAATATACCTCGGGCTCTAGAGTAGGCTTCGGTTTTCTTGACAAATTTATATAATTTATATTGTATTGATAATCGAGTTCTAATTTCGAAATTAAGTGTCATATTACTTCCGATATTTCCATAACACGAATATATCCGATTCTATCCGGTAGTAGCCGAGGTATATTCCAAAAGCTCACAGACTATAGTTGACAGTTCGGAGTAGGTTAGATCGGATAGCTCTGAACAGTGGAGAACTTACGAAGTAGCGACCTTGAAAGGCAGCTGAAGATCGCATTTTGTTTGTCAATGCAAAGTTGAGGCAAGTTCATAAGCTTCATCGTCAACCCATTATGTCCCCACCAAGGGGCACGGGTCTCGGGTATAGGCCATACTCCACCACGGGGGCCAAGTCCGGATTGGTGGAGGTTTGTAAGACTAGTGGCTGGTCTTACTGTCAGAAGTTTTCAAGCCGCCCTAAGGCCTCTGACTTGGCTTAACGACTACCATCTATCGACGGCAGCCGGCACCAACTGCTTAACGTGCCTTGCAAAGCACGGAATCGCTCGGAAAAATGTCAATAGCGTTAGTCATAGACGGTGACCCATTCATGGACTCAACGCGCCGTATGTTGATTAACATTAGTGATCGTTTAAGACCACTCACTCAGCCCAGGCTACGAGCGATTCTGATACAGCTGTAATCTTTCTCCAAATTATAAATTTTTAGTGAGTGACGACACTCATATGTTACTATTTTATAAATTTACTTATATGGAACTGATAACTCCGTATACTTCAAGCTTATTAAGAAACTCACTTCCTTACTTAAAATATTAGTGGGCATTGATAACTCCACAAACATTTTTTACTCTACTTCATAAGAAGGTTCAACAGTCACAGATCGGCGTTAAAGATACCAGAAGCTATATACCAGCTGTGTAGCAGCTTATAAAAGCATTTCCGCGTCATGTTTTCCATCAATAATAACGCCCCACTATCGCGTTCATTCATGTTCATTTAATATGGCACATTACAACTGGTGTCGGTTTTGTCACAGGGCGAACCCGACAGAAGGTCAGGCTTTAGGACAGTTTTAGAGTCACGTTGACACTCGGCGCTGGCAGACCAATATGTACTACGTCCTAAGGAGGGTTTTAGAAATACGCCGACCTTTCAGCGCTGACCAGCCATATATTTTGTCTATCAGCGCTAACGATCAGCGCGTGGTCAGCGTGACTGTAAAACCGGCCTTAGAGTCACGCTTTTCTAAAATAATTTAAAACCTAATACGTCAGGGCCTAAGTATATGAGAAAATACTATGATTGCTATAAGTTTAAAACTAAAAAAAAATTACATAATTTTTATACAAAAGTAGGAAACATCAACGCGGCGGCACATAAATAGCACCCGTTCACGAGCATAACGCGGGTGATCTCAGGACTGCATAATTTATTTGGCGCATTTTCTTTTCTTATCAAGTCAATAAAAAGTAATATTATGTGTGTATATTGTAGTAGATGCCACCAAAACCTACCAATACGTTACAATACAATCTTCAGGGGCCAATAAAAAACATGCGCCAAGGAAATTATGCAAGTTGAGCCACTTTCTGAGAATCACCCTCAACCATTCTAGAGCGAAATAGGTCTTCTGATCGTTTCAATTTTGTGTCACAAAATTGTTCGCTCTCGCTTTCATCCAACATTTTAATCCTGGCCAATGACGCGAGGAGCGAAATATTTCGGCCCCAAATGGTTAATGAATAAACAAGCCCTATTTTCGGTTATTGGCTTAAAGTTTAATACAATTCCAAGCATGTTCAGACTCAGGCTGGCGAGTTTTCTGACACTCTACTTCTGGGTAATCTGTCCCAAATCATGCTTAGAACAGAGTGCTTAGTGCGAGTTTTTCCATTCACTTTCGATAGCGAGAGCGTTTGCAATTTATATAGGAGTGACAAAGAGACAACTATGTCACTCCTATACAAATTGCAAACGCTCTCGCTATCGAAAGTGTATGAAAAAACTCGCACTAAGCACTCAGTTTTAATATTTCAAACATTAGCATAACGTACTAGCGCTCTTAGCGCCAGTTTCTTAATTGAGAATTTCACTAAGGAAATACTTAAGTAACGTTCTGTCTCTTTTCTGAGGAATTTTACGAGACAGCACTACGGTTAAGTAGTTACTTAGCGAAATTCTCAATTCAGAAACCTGAGGCCGTTCGGAACTATCTTAGGACATAATTATTGAAAATCGATTAAAAATATGGAGTATTTGTTTGAGTTGATATTATCAATATCAGCTACACTTGGAAAAATCGCATTTAATTGTCTAAATTCTACTTTTGTATGTAATTTATCCTTAAAAAAAAGGTTCATAGTTTAGGGGTGAGAGGTTCAAATTGTATAGAGTCAATGAGTACGACGATTCTAAGTCATAACGATGATGTGTTATGACTTTCGAAAGAACAATTAAAAATCATTGTTATGGTGAGCTTATCGGCCCGCCAAAAGTTCTACAAGTTAAGATAAAAATTTTAGAATATAAAACAATTAAAAAATAATTATGGAAGTTACGGAAGTTACATCTACTTTTGACAATTATTAGCATCGGTCATACTTCGCCCTTTTTGAACGTAATAGGACGTATTGTCGTAGTTTTATTGAACTCACGATAGTCATAATACTACCTACAATATTTTCTAATCAAATTGTCAAATCAAATCAAACTCAGTTTGCAGTTTTGTAAATTATGAACTGGCTGTTAATTGCCTCTATGCATTTAAAATCATCAACTTTACACATTAAGCAGATAATTATGGCTATCTAGCTATAACATAATAATAGTGTAACACTTATTGGGCAGGTATAAGAGCTATTTTCAAACAGTATCTGACTCTGACGGTAATTAGACTAAATTCGACCTTCCCTGCTGCCCTACGATGTACTCAAGTACTTTAGGTACTTGCCCGGAGCGAGAAAAATTCGCTCCATCTCCTTCTTAAGCTATTTTGTCGCTGCAAGGACGGATCCGTATAAAACAGACCTTTTAAGCAGCAATAAAGTATTTATGATCCTTCATTCGTAGAAAAACATTAAAAACAACAATGCGTAACTTCGAAATGCTCCTGCCTGATCATTAGTTCAAACCCTTCGATTAGAACATTGTAGTCTTTATTAGTTAAGTAAATAAGTGCTAAGTTTGAATAGCGGGAAGGTAAATCAAAGGGTTAGCAAATCCATGCGCTATTGTTGGAAGTCACGCGTTAAATAAAAAAGGACGTAAGTTATAATTATAATAAATGTACTTTTCATCCGCTCCTATACAAATGGCAGGAGGTAATCGTTCTCAAACATCTTTGACATTAATTCGGTTTTTGTAATAAGCATTTGCATTAGAATTATGATCGTGAGTGGGACATGTGTGCGTATCCATACGTACTTAGTTTTGATCATTAACTGCAATTTTTAACTTTGAATTTAAAATATTCTTGTCTGATCATTGAGCAGGGAATAAGTCACGATTTATTTTAGTTAATTGAAGTGTAGCCTGTTCACAATAAAAAAAGTATAACACAGGATGTTTGTAGCAAGATTGCTTGTTAAAAACAGTGTATCAATAAAGTTGATATCTTGTGTTTTTTTCACAGAATAAGTGACGTGTAAGTATGACAATACATAAAAAAAACTGTTTATTTTAGAGAAAATAGTACAAATTACTCTATCTCTACAAAATAAATTTTCCATATGAGATTATACTACTTCCAGAGGTTGGTCTATCGTCATCATCATCATCAGGCTATATCAGTCCACTGCTGGACATAGCCCTGGAGGTTGGTCTATTTTAAAGATTAATTTTATAATAGTTAAACCTCACTTACGTGTACTTTTACTTAATTTTACTTTTACATAGAAACGCGCACCCACATTTTATCATGTTGTTGCGAAGAATATAATATAAGAATAGTCTTAACTGTACTGTACACGAGGAAAAAATACAAACAACAATACTTATAAGGTAACAGTACAATAAAAGCGGTGGTGGCGTAGTGGGGTTGACCCTTGCTTCTCGATCATGAGGGTCTGGGTTCGAACCACGCATGTACCAATGACTTTTAGTTACGTACATTTGTTTGTACAGCAACACCATTCGCTGATAAATTGTGCCCGGATAACGGCGACAGGCTTGCCACTTGTCACGTTTGGGACTTAATAAACTCGGCAAAACGTGGGTCCAGTTCTAGAGACTGGTGCCTCTGCCTACCCCTTCGGGGATAACGGGCGTGAGTTTTTTTTTTGTTAACAGTACAATACGGTATTTGATACTATCAACAATAAATTATTTGAGATGCTCGATTAAAATAACAATTACAAAATGTTTCGGAAAATGTATTCTTTTAATCATTTACTAGTTATTACAATTTTTAAATAGATGAAACATGAAAAGCAAGTATTTTCCTTCAAAATTCCGTTTTAAAAGTAACTCATTTGACATTTTGTCAAATACCCAATTTTCAGCCTTGTTGCTAGTAGCAATTTCTTCCAGAAAACCCTAAAACGTTCGGACTTTAATCCGAAACTAAATTATGCCAATTCATAACTTTACTCATCATTAGTCCTTAAACCAAAGCAAAGACTACTTAGTTTGGAATGACGTGTAACATAAAACACACCGACACATTAAAATTGGCGCCGAATAAAAAACCAACGATGGCGTTGACATCTTGTAATTTCGATTCTAATTACGGTTAATGCCCGCCGAGTTGTTTTTTCGAGTTTAATGCTCGCTCGCTATAAAAAGATAATTACAAAAATAATTGAAACGAAATAATAAAGGCAGTAAGAAAGGGAGGTGGGGGCGAATAATGACAGGGTGGGAGCGAGGGGATAGTCAGCGCATTACGACCTAAATAATCAACATAATTACACTTCACCCCCTTCTTTTTGACCCCCCCCTTTTAAGTGGTAACGCTAAGATTCTCCGGCATCCTTTTTTTTTAATGGCCAATAAAAAGCGTAGTTCGGTCACACGAAAAAGGGAATAAAATGTCTTTTATTGAACTAATGGAGCTGAATTACAACGTCTAGTCTCAAAAGTGATCATAAGTAGTAAAGTTGCTATCTAAATTTATTAAGTGACGAGCCACCTGCGCCGGCTTCGCACGGGTAGCAAAAACGTTTCCGTGGCTATATTAGTTCCAGGAAAATTCCCGGGGTAGTATTTTTTTACACCTTGGGTTACATTATTCGAGATTTCGTACGGAACCCTGAATTTTTTGAAAATCCAATATAGCCTATGTTACTCACGAAAAAAATAGCTTTCTTATGTTAAAAAACAAATTAAAAATCGGCCCAGTAGTTTCGAGCCTATTCATTACAAACATACTTAAAAATACAAATCATTCCTCTTTATAATATTAGTATAGAGTATAGACTAGCAATTTTTTTTCAGTTGAACATACAATTTTTACACCGGCCAAAAATCTCCACCAATATCTGCCGGAGTAGTCTGAGGAGGCCCAGGAACGAAAACTTTAGACTGAACTGAGGGAGGCCTTTGCTCAGCAGTGGGATACAATAATAGAGGCTACGGAAAAAAAAAACTTTTTAAAACAAAACTTTTAGCAAAGATGTAAAACGTCAACTGCGTTTGTTTTTTTTTTTCTTTTTCACGGCTCCTTTTATTTTCTTCGCCGGAGCCAGTAGCATAGACTGACAGATACAGAAGACAATATGCTACCTTATTTTATTATTTCTCTACTATAAATTTATGACATTATGTTAAGTTATTATTTGACTGCCTCGCTGGTCCAGCGGTATATTACGTCTGATAACATGTCGGAGGTAATGACTTCCATTCTAACTAGGAATGCTATACTAATGTATAGTATGTATAGTAAATGTATAGTAAATGTATAGTGACGACCTACGTGGCGCAGTGGTTAGCGCATCTGCCATGCGAAAGTTCCCGGGTTCGAACCCCGTCTGGGGACAAAAAAACCCAGGTCTTGGATGTTTAGATGTTTGTGATGTCGGTGTTTCTAGTTCCCACGACACAGGGTATCCTAATTTGGGGCCAGAAGCAATGTATGTGCCTGTATGTAAATGTTTATGTTTATAGTAATGTAAAGTAATGTATACTAGGGCACAACAGTGATCTAAGTGAATCGCGTTACTTAAATCGGTCTGTCATCGGGTATATTTCTATCTTTGTGATATCGTTGTCTGGTTATCATGGTACAGGGTATCCGAGTTAGAGACCAGGTCATGCAATTATGTTGTATAGAAGTAATTACTTTTTATTAATTGGTGTAATTCGTTTCTGTTTTGCTAGTACAAAACTTCATATCACTGACCTATTATAATTGCTAAAATACAGGTTCACGCCTAGTTTAGCAACAGATGCTACTATTTAGTTTTGATAAATGTAACCTAGCATAATTCTAATTTAAGAAACATTCTGTTTGATTTTTGGAGACAAATAAAAAAATATAATATATTTTTAAATTATTCTTATTCTAGTTTATCTCTGTTCCAAGCGTAGGTAACTAAGTATTGACAAAGCAATTTTTTTAGACCCGTACCTCTGTCTTTACTTATATCGCCACATCGCGAGGCGGACGTAGAATCGCCATTTAATTAAGGATAATGAGACGCTATTCAGTTGTCTGTCGTATCCTTTCAGATTTAGGACTTTCGAATGACGCAGCGCGGTTTTGGAGTAAGCTTTTTGAGAGCGTCGGTACGTTCTTGTATCGCTTCTTCGATATTATGATCGGAAGATAACATGAGCAAAATCAGCGCAGTCTGGACGCGTTCGTGTTCGGTACGTTAGAGTAATTGTTTTATTATTTGTTTGAAGTTCTTGACCTTAGGCTATAGGCTATATTTTTCTATTGGTGATACTAGACAGCCCCTTAACAACTACTGACAGTGACAGGACAGTCAAATTAATGACAGAAATAATGCCTAAACATTTAATGACGCCAAACATGTTTGGTTAGTAACGTTTCATTTCCATCCTACACATGTATGAACTCGTGAAGATACATAAAAACGTTTGAAAATTAGCATGATTTTCCTACACTTTTCACACAACGAATATTTTGGGTTATGGATGGATTTCACAGAAAAAGAAGAATCCTAATTATTCAACCTAATTAGTCAACACCTAATTATTAGTAAATACGGCGAGTCATAAGCCGAGGGCAGATAATTTCCGTTATTTGTATACTTTTTAGAAAAACTTACTTTTAATTTACTTTCATATGTGCATAACCTATTTCACATTATTTTTTTAGCAAGAGAGCCAAAATCATAACACCTTTGCGCACTTAAAAATTCACACCAATAAAACCTTACAAAACCATAACACAACTTTTAGTCGGAACATTTCGTCAAAAGAATAAAAAAATAATTAAACACATAAGAAAAATAACAATTAATTAGTGACAGGTTCTTACATTATTATTAATCTTGTCAGTGTGAAATAATGTAGCAAACGGTTCCCAAAATACCCACGTGACAAAAAGGAAAGGATTATGTCAGCGTGAATGGTATTATGTTTTGGTATCAAGGATCCGTAAGTGCCATTTAGGAGACCGCTCAGCCACAACGGAAAGACGAAAAAGAAAATACAAAGCACAAACGCACGCCATCCAGAGCGGGCTTCTAATTAAAATGATTAACTTAATGGTCTAAGTCATTAGCGATTTTAATTCGGTGTGTATACAGCCTTTTACTATTTATTTATTTTTCGGCCGACGCAAATTATAAGTCTCCATGAGCCTTTTTACGATTTCCAGCCAGTGTTTTTAGCGTTTACGAGCGATTGTAATGCGTACGATTTACATAATTCTATTGATGTTTTGTGAATTGTTTTTAGTTTTAATGACATTAAAATTGTGCCAGGGTTTCGACTGACGTCGGAATAATGAAAACCGTTTCACTGTGTGATTAAATAATAAAAAAATAATGCACTTGTAAATAAATAAATGTTATTAAAACGAAACAAAAAAATTATTAATGTAATTAACTAGCACAATTTTCAGTAGCTTTTCAGCCAAGTTTTTGCCTAGGAGCTCTATAACTAAGAAAATGGTATATCCTGTATTCGTTATATTAAAAAAGCACGGGTTTATATTCTCCTCTCGTGACATAAAACAGTAAAAGTTAGGCGTCCATAATAACATTTAGTTTTGTTAATTTTAGTAACAAAAAACAAATTCAAGGAAGAGTTTTTAGCCTACCATATCTCTCATACCTTACATTACATGATTTTTTATACATATTAAAGGTGCTGCTCGAGTAATGAAAACTAGGATACCCTGTGCTATCGTAACGAGGCAAAGACATCACAAAAATATGAAAATACACACAGATTGGGGCCAATTGTGCAATTGTAAGTAATATACACTGAGGCCATAAGTGCAAATGTAAAAATTTATATAGATAGAACACATTATAATATATATAAAAACATTATAATATATATAAGAACACATATATATAAAATTCAAAGTCCTGACTGACTGACTGACTCACTCATCAACGCCCAGCCCAAGTCGTTTGACCTAGGAAGCTGAATTTTTGCACAGAGGATCTATATATAATGTTGGCAAGGAATAAGAACGGGTTTTTTGAAAATCAGCCCCTAAGGGGGCTAAAAGGGTTGCCAAAATTTGTATAAGAGATATAAAAAATGTTGTGTGATTTTCTTGAAACTTGAAATAAATACTCTTCAACACAATTGATTGAACACGTGTTTCACCGTTTTTCTAAATTTAACCCTTAAGGGAGTGAACGGGGTTGCAAAATTTTGAACTAAAGTCCACGCGGACGGAGTTGCGGGCGAAAGCTAGTTGTACATAAAAAAGAAGATTACACAGATATTTTTAATCTAAAAGTACAGACAAATGTGCACTAGAACTAAAAAATAAATGAAACTAAATATACCTTATCACTAAAAGTGATCTGTTCAAGACCACCTTTACGAGTAGATGGGACATAGCAAAACATTGGAGAAGGAAAAGTAGATGTGCTAAATATGTAATGTAATAAAAGTGAAAGAATAAAAACTGACTTTCAACCAAAATTTAATGTTTTTTGATGCAGATAAAGAACTCGTTGGTAAGTAACATAATAAAAATGAAAAAATAGTAACTGATTATTGAATTAATTAATTCTTGGTTGACAAACCAAGAAAAAATTAAAGTTTTTAAAAACTATCGGAGCAAGCAAAGTGGACGTAGTTTAGCAAAAAGGTTCCAATCCACATAAAGGGAGTTTTGAGATATTTGAGTTTTTAGGGTTAGGCTGATTTACGCTCTCCATACATGTGGGTTGGACTACCATGTGCCATAACTTTGCACATACTCATCGGATCGCTATGAAAGTCTTTGATTCGTTTTTAAAAACTATCGGAGCAAGCAAAGTGGACGTAGTTTAGCAAAAAGGTTCCAATCCACATAAAGGGAGTTTTGAGATATTTGAGTTTTTAGGGTTAGGCTGATTTACGCTCTCCATACATGTGGGTTGGACTACCATGTGCCATAACTTTGCACATACTCATCGGATCGCTATGAAAGTCTTTGATTCGTAAAATATAGAGCATAGTGATCATTTTGGCATAATAAACTTCAAAAATGCCCTTGTTGTGGGTTGGAACGATTTTGCTGAACTACGTCCAAGTGTCCTCTTACAAAAGGATCGGAATTAAAGCGACTAATGAAAGTCGTCCATTATGCTAGTGTATAGGGACATTAAAAAGGTCATTATTACTTTTGTTTCACAAATATTATTAGGGCCAGTAATGAATGCTGGCAGCACTCTAATTGACGGGATTAATGTTGATCGAATGATTTTAATAGTACACTACATACATAAAGAAACACCGATTTTCGCTCGAAACTGGCACTTATGAAGAACCTAATAAGATCTACCGTGCTTCACGTAAAATGTTGGACGAAAAAGTTTAATGACGTATTGTTGGAAGCCATTTCGTCAGCTAATTAGCAATAATAAGGCGGAACAATGTTATCCAGACTCCATTTATTGGAAGACAAAAGCTTGACAAAAACGTTTACTACTACCCTTAGATAATAATATTTTTCCGTTATAAACTACCTACATTACACCTCCACCGTTAAATCTACTTATTCTAACATTTCCTTAATATCTATGCATCTTTTTTTTATATAATTTGTTTTATACTTATCAATAAACATGTTCCTATATCTTAACCTACTTCCAAGTACATTACCACAATTGTTGTACAAGACCTTACACAGAAACGTATATAGGTAACATAAATCAGTTTCTATTCTATTCCCAATCTAATAATTGGTTTTCGCGTACGTCTGGGGTAACGGCGATCCGGCGCCTGCGCGGGTGCTGGCTGTGGCGGGGGACTCACTTGTGCAGGGGTTGGTGTAGCATTTGGAGAAGAACTCGCACTAGATGGTAACGAAGCATACGCATTGTTCTCATCGCTATCTGACCTCGTACCCTGATCACCTTCTCCCGCTATAGGTGTTCCCACCACCACTGCCTCTCCCGGATTCTCAATCCTACGCTCGCACAAAAGTCCGACATCCTTGCCTTCTTCCGTATCCGGTATGGAAGCTATAGACAAACGTGATCTGTGCCGCACTTGATCTGTATGCCTTTTTACCAATCGACCGTCCCCGCTATCCACCGTATACCTACGGGACCCATCCGCCTGCACCACTGTACCTTTTATCCACTTGTCCTGCGTACCGTACCCTCGGACCCAAACCGGTTCACCCCGACTAAACTCACGCAAAGTACCGTCTGTGTTCTGTGCTTGTCGTTGCTGCGCTTTCCGCACCCTGTCCTCTATCAAGCGGTCTCCACTTAACAAATCTAAACGTGATCGTAAAGACCTCTTTTGTAGCATCATGGCTGGCGTTTCGCCCGTGGTGCTATGTACAGAATTCCTGTAGGCTAGCAAAAAGGTACTTAATGCAGTTTCGATATCTAGCTTCGATTTATGCCTTCTTAATTGCTCGCTTGCATAATTTTACGGCATTTTCAGCCGCGCCATTGGATGCCAGATGATATACTGGAGAAAACATTTGCCGTATGCCGTTATTTTGTAAAAATTGTTTTAATTCTTCACTTGTGAAAGGAGGTCCCTGGTCCGATACTAACTCATACGGTAAGCCAAACCTAGCAAAAGTCACTCTTGAAACCCTTATAACACTATGCGCATTAGTACTTTTCATTTCAAATATTTCGAGCCACTTGGTACTGGTATCAATCAATACAAAGAAGGTTTTCCCCATAAACGGCCCCAGAAAATCTACATGCAACCTAGTCCACGGCAGCGCAGTGTAAGGCCAGGGAGCGGGCGGCGCGCGCGGCGGCGCGTCAGCCTCGGTGGCGCAGGTTTCGCAGCCGCGACACAGCGCCTCGACATCTGCATCCACCTGCGGCCACCACACGTAGCTCCAGCGCCAGCCCTTTCGTCTTCACTATGCCTATGTGGCTGCTGTGCAGTTGCTTCAACACTGCGCTCCGTAATGACGCAGGGATTAACATTCTGTAACCCCACATAACGCACCCATTATCCACATATAATTCTTGTTTCCTAGTATAAAAAGCTCGTAAGTCTTCCTGCGGACACTCTTTCGGCCAGCCTGACCTAATGTATAACAAAATCCTACTAAGAATTACGTCTTTTGCGGTCTCCTTCCTGACATCCTCATTAGTGATTGGCAAGAATTTTTCTACAAAGTTTACGTAAGTGACCTCATTAATCTTCTTAGTCTTCCTATACACGGGTGGAAGTCGCGACAGCGCGTCTGCACAATTCTTTGTAGACGCCACATATTCGATATCGTACGAATAGCCTGTCAATAACACTGCCCAGCGTTGCAATCTCGACGGAGCCATCACTGGTATACCTACCTTGTTACCAAATATATACGTCAGTGGTTTGTGGTCTGTCCTCAGAGTAAACTTACGTCCATATAAGTACTGATGGTACTTCCTGATCCCAAAGATTATAGCTAGTGCCTCTCGGTCTATCTGTGAGTACGCCCGCTCGGCGGCGGACAGCGCGCGTGACGCGTACGCCACTGGTCGCTCCCCTTGAGGCGTCATGTGTGAGATGACCGCTCCGACTCCTACGCCGCTTGCATCCGCCGTAAGGACCAGGGGGAGGTCCGGCGAGTAGTGTACCAGCACGGAGCTACTCATCAGTTTCCTCTTCACCTCTTCGAACGCTCGTTGGCACTCGCTACTCCACTCGAATGTAACGCCCGCTCTCAGTAATGCGTACAAGGGTGCCAAAATAGTACTAATGTCCTTTACAAACTTTGCATAGTACATTATCATGCCTATAAAAGACCTCAACTCTGACACGTTTGACGGTACTGCTGTGTTTTCTATTGCCTTTACTTTATCTGGACAAGTGTGTACTCCCTCCTTATCATATGATATATGAGGATGTCGTCCCGCACGAGCTGGTCGAGCGCGCGCTCCACCGGCTCGCGCAGCGCAGGTACACGGGCCGCGCGCCCGGTCGCAAGTGGATGCCTACGCTGCCGCCAGTGAACCGACCCAGGCCGTCCGCGAACACCTTACAGTATCTGGAACTGAATTTGTCAACATTGAACTCCTTATCACTTGTTACATTGTTTACATTAGCCTGACGACTCATACCCGTCAGCTGTATGCCTAATTCTACTATCCATTGACGCCCTAGCAACATTGTTTTGCCATTCTCTATGATATACATTGTATATTATACAATTTTAATCGTTTTGTCACATCTTTATACCTCACTAACGGTGTAATCATCCCCCTGGGCTTCACTAATACGCTACTTGCCTCGTATCAAATTTGACGCGATAAATGGATATTTCCTGTAGTATCTAACGTAAGAAACCGAAATATATTGACTTTGCTAAGTAAATATGCAGGATGGCTGCAAAATTTGCAAATAAAAAAAAAATTTTTCGCTTTTAAATCGGAACGAAGAAAACACTATCCGCCATCTTGAAAGCACCTTTGGTTGTAAACAAACATCTGTCAGTCGTGCGTGCGTAGGTTCTATTGTGACTCATACTTATTTCGTGGCACGAACTCTACCTATGTTGAATGTCAAACTTTGTTTACAAACGTAGAGGACTTCAAACCATAGACAAAAATGGCGGACCGCGTTTTTGGCTGTTTAGCAAAGCAACGTTTTAAAATAATGTTTTTGTTGCTTTTAGGTCCTCAAAAAATATACTAAAATATTTTTTGGTCTAATGGAAGAGATATTTAGCATTTAAGACATCCTTGAAAAAAGAGTCAAGTAGCGGATTCCCCCGTGTAATAACGTAACACTAAATCACACGTTTCCATCGTGTGGTTGACAAAATGTTGTAAATAAGTTTCATGACTAATACACGATACACCACTGCCTGTGTCACACTCCATCTTAAGCTGTTTACCATCTATAGTTAAAGGTATCCTAATCGGTGGATAAGGGTCTAACGATAACAGTTGATTAATAGAAGTAAATATTACCTCTTCGCTACTGCCACTGCTCACGCTGAGATTTAGATTCTCCATCTGTGAGGTCGCCCCCGCTTCGTCCGTATATTCCATGTTACCATAGTTTACTCCCGTTACTCGAGGACACACACGGCGCAAATGTCCTGCTTGATTGCACACACGACATACGAAGCGACGGTACTTGCAAACTGTCGAGCCGTGCTCCTTGCCGCACACCCGGCATGTGTCGCGTGGCTCGCGTGCGGACCCCGCTGCCGCTGCCACCTGCTTCGCCTCGTGAGGGTCCAGCACCTCCGGTGGTCTGCACTGGCCGTGACACGCCACCGGTACCGCGCCAGGGAATGCGCGCGCGTGACGTCCCGGCGCCTATGCCCCGGTCCCGCGTCATGGCCTGACACTCTGTCGTGTATGTTCCCCCCTGGGTCTTCCAGCCACATTGAACCAACGCTGCATCCTTTTCTGCTGCTTCCATACTCAAGGCTATTTTGCACGCCTTGCTGAAGTTGAGTGTTTCTTCGGAAAACAAACGTTGTCGTATCGTCTCACTTGCTAACCCGCATACCAATCTATCGCGTAAACTTTCATCTAGCCAGTTTCCAAACTCGCATGTTTTTGTTAGCTTCCGCAGCTCTGCTATGTAATCGGCTATTTTCTCACCACTATTCTGCTTCCTGTGATGGAATTTAAATCTTTCCGACAAAACACTTGGACGTGGTTGTAAGTGTTGCTCCATAATTTCCGTTAACTGTACGAAAGTTTTCGTAGTAGGTGCGCCGGTGTGCACAGGTTTACTAACAGCTCGTAACTTGCTGCCCCCATGACTGTGACCAGAGTTGGCACCCGTAGTTCTTCCTTGATGTTGTTTACCACGAAATATTGTTCTATGCGCTCCACGTATAACCTCCAATTGTCCGTGTCCATATTAAACTCCGCGATTTTGCCGATCGACATTGTAAAAACGCCACTTATTGTTCTACACACACGTAAACGTCCGAAAATCTCGTCGCCACTTAGAAATACCAGCTTAGTCCTACGGATTAGCAATAATAAGGCGGAACAATGTTATCCAGACTCCATTTATTGGAAGACAAAAGCTTGACAAAAACGTTTACTGCTACCCTTAGATAATAATATTTTTCTGTTATAAACTACCTACATTACACCTACCTATTTTAAGATTTAATCTAAGATAAGATTAAAGATAAAATTTCGTAAGAACCATTATTGACCATAACTTTTATTATATTATCAGTAATAATAATGGCGACATAGCGTAAAGTAATAATTATTGTAACTTTTTGAATGTAGTATGCTTTGGGGAATATCTGAGCCAAAGTATTTCCCTTGCTATGTAGTGCGATAACGCGGCCAGTATTGTGGGTACTTTTCGGATGTGGCTCGGAGCAATTTATTTGGTGGATTGATTTTACATATTTAATAGTTTTTCGACCAAGTCATTTAAGAATCACTCAAATATTATGTTTGTTAGCACAATTCCCACTATTATAGCAAATGACGACGTTTGTTATTTTTCCATATAATCAGCAGCACAAAGCCAATAATAATCTTTACAAGTGGGATAGCACTATGCCTAAAATTGCATAAAACCAACTAAGAGGATTTGGGAATATGAACATATTTTTTTATTATAAAATTAAATTAATGCTTTAGCGAGTAGTATTGGTACTACGTTGAGCCAAGTCAGAGGCCTTAGGGCGGCTTGAAAACTTTTGACCGTAAGAAAAACCACTGGTCTTACAAGCCTCCACCAATCCGGATTTGGGCCCCTTGATGGAGTATGGCCTATAGCTTCCTCAGGGAAGAGACCCGTGCCCCTCGGTGGGGACATAATGGGTTGATGATGGTTGCTACTACAACTTCACAAAATGCACGTGACTTTATAAAACCGAGTAATTGGTACATGCCTGCACTGGGAATCAAACCGGGGTCTGTCGCTTCTGAGTCCATTATTCTACCCACTGAGCTAACACCTCTTATAGTAATGATATTTATGCATAGTTAAGGATCATACTGAAACAACCCGGACTGACGCACTTGACTAGAAGTGTTTGTTACACAATAAAGATTTTAAACCACATTATTCAAAATTAGAAGGAAACCGCACCATGTTAAACACATTCATTGCGCAAGATTGTGATTTTCCACGTAGCGAGTTAATTAAGAAAATATTATGTGTCATTATCGACCAACACCTACTTATTTGCCGAATAGAAAAGTCTGAAAGGACCTCTCAATGTTGTATGGAAAAGGAAACGATTGCAGTGGCGACTTTACATAGTACTAAAACATGATACAGAAAGTAAAATTTTCTTTATTGGCCAAATAGAATTTCATAAAATACAATTACCTACCGAAAATTGTTAAAAAACTATACTGCAGTAGCTAGTGAAGGTCACGCGCATAAACCATGCCGCGCATGGACGATTTCCTTCGGGAGTTCGATTCGAGAAATGGAGTATGATATGGATAGAGAATATTTTTTCACAAAGTTATGTTATGAAAAGTGACGCAGTCCAGTTTGCGCACCCGCCTAAATAGCACTTGCACAAATAGCACCTGGCCTAGTCCAGATTGGGCACCTATTGATATTTTTGGCAGGTGCTGTTAGTGAAATCAAATGTATTTATTCTGCCAAAAATATCAATAGGTGCCCAATCTGGACTAGACCAGGTGCTATTTGTGCAGGTGCTATTTAGGCGGGTGCGCAAACTGGACTACCTCTGAAAAGTATATTAAGATGTTCACTACGTCTATACTTATCTAACAACATGCCCCTAGCAATGAGATAAAAAAAAAAATTCCAAAGTTTTCCAAATTCTCCATTTACAGATTGACTGAGAAAAAAGTAAAAAAATTATTGCAATGCAAAAAAATCATAATAATATGCTGCTTGTTAAGTGTCAAAGTAAAATGTTAGCCGCTGCCTTAAGGTTAGATTGTAGATGTAAACTTATTCGCTGAAATGGCAGCGAAATAAAATCCAGACTACAACAAAGTGGAGAAAAAGGCAGCGAAAAAAATCTCTAAATATCTCTCTCTCTCTCTCTCTCTCTCTAATACTTGTTTGTTTTACGTATTTTTATGTGTTTTTTTAGTTTTTTATATAATATTAACATAGTTTGTAAGACAATTACTGACGTAACAATTTATGGACTAATAGTCTAAAATAAATGGATTTAATTTAATATCCTCTTTATGTACAATAAAGTGTTCTCTATGTCTATCAATCTCTGCTCTATACCGAACAGACCGCTTAGAGGTGGACTTTCTGCGCATACTCTATGCCATGCTATTCTAATTAGCAGTTGTTTACAAAGCGATAGCATAGGGGTTAATTATGGACGAATTAATAGCTCATTTGTGTCGCCTGCGATCGGTAATGCTGGCTCGATGTAAATGAAACGAAGCCCGGATACAATGTAGCAATTGCGGCTGCATATACCTACACGTGATAAGACGAGGCACGACGAGGAGCGACGAGTAGTTGCTCGTAGCCTGGGCTGCCTGAGTGATCTTAAACGATCACTACGGTTAAGCAACATACGGCGCGTTCAGTCTATGGATGGGTCACCGTCTATGACTAACGCCAGTGGCATTTATTCCGAGCGGTTCCGTCGATAGATGGAAGTCGTCAAGCCAAGTCAGAGGCCTTAGGGCGGCTTGAAAACTTCTGACAATAAGACCAGCCACAAATTTTATAAGACTCTACCAATCCGGTCTTGGCCCCCGTGGTGGAGTATGGCCTATAACTTCCTCAGGGAAGAGACCCGTGCCCCTCGGTGGGGACATAATGGGTTGATGATGATGATAGTGTTACTTAGTCATCACCTTTACAAATAACTCTAAGCATCACTGTATCGGAAACGGGTAACATATACCTCAAGCGTGCTTTAAAAAGTTATTTATGGTCATTTAATAGCTTAACACTAATATTTAGAAGCCCGTAGAGCACATCTGCAGCTCGTAGCAATATCTATTAACTTTGTGAAGGGGTTAGCAATCCCAATAAGAAAGCCGTTCAACAGACGCTAATGGCTGTTTATTAAGAAGACACAATTATGAATCTCCTGGAAGTTAGGACAGATTTGAAATCAGGGCCAAGTTTCTGTTAATACATCGTAGTACCAAGGAGAAGTCTTTAGTTCTCCTTGGTAGTACAAAGACAACCGTGTATCTGTCATCGAACTGTAATGCACTAACAGAATTGAGGCCCAGGTACCTGTTGTCGTCTTTTCTTGGAATTTGTTGGTTGCTCCACTTATTACTTTTTACACTTTTTATTCATGCGCAAACGTCGACAGTTTTATGGAATGAAAGATTTCCTCGAATGTGTTGCTCTTGAATGTCATTCGGTCAATGTTTGGTTTTTAGTTGTCATAGATGGACGGCGCCTCAATTAAAGTTAAAAATTCGCACGTCTATAGTATTAAAAAATATAAATAAATCTTACAATGTTAATATCTCCGATAATTATTTAAAAAAATTGAAACGGCTGATACCAGGGACGCTCACTTGGCACAATCATGACTGATCTCTTTCGCTTCATCAACATTTTATTACTTGGTGCATGCACGCACGCCGGTTTGTCATTTAAATATATATTTTTTTAATTTCATTTTTCCTGTTTTGTTGCGTTTTGTGTATTATGTTTGTTACGTAATTGTGTCTAATAAAAGTCTTCTTTCTTTACATACATACATACATAAGCTCACGCCTGTATCCCAGAGGGGTAGGCAGAGACCAGGGACTGCCACCTGCCACGATCCTGACAAACCACTTTCGCTTCATCGACATTCATTAGTCGTTGCATGCACGCACGCCGGTTTCGGGTACTTTTTATCTTGCCCTTTGCTAATACATCCCCTATTTGGTCGAAGTATGTTCGCCTGGGGCGTCCCTTACCGGCCCTTCCACTCACATTCGCTCAATATATTTGCTTCGTCAGTCGTCTTCTTTCTTTCTTTCTAAATAATACCTGTTTTTTTTATTTTATTCTAGATACCATTGATTTTTTGTCAGAGACGAGCAACCGACGACGTGAGCTCCGTCTTTGCTCACCTTGATTAAACTCTGTGAATCGGAGCGAAACCTGGTCGCTCTGATTCGCTTTGACTACTTCGACAAAATATCAAGTACCTAAGTGTATTCGGAATAAAATGCTTAAACGAGTTTTTTAAATATTTTTTTACATGTTTTATTACTCATTTTTTACTCATTTCAACATAACATAACATTTACATGCAGGCACATACATTGCTTCTGGCCTCACACTAGGATACCCTGTGTCGTGGGAATCAGAAACAGTGACATCACAAACATCCAAGACCTGGGTTTCTTTTTTTTTGTCCCCAGCCGGGATTCGAACCCGGGACCTCTCGCATCGCACCTCTCGGTAGTCAGGTGCGCTGGCCGCTGTGCCACAGAGGTCGTCAAAAAATAACTTCCAGTAGGTTTATAATAGTTCCAAAGAGACGTACATTCAGAACTTAAAGTCATCATCGAGGCTGGCGCATTTCTAGACATTCCAAATCAAAATTCTGAAATCGAGTTTCGTCAGGCGCTTCAAATAAGATTCAAATTCCAACTAAACTCGCGAGACCGAGAATTTTCTCGCTGTATTTGCCGAAGCTTCTAGTGTGTTTATCCATTAATCTATCGACCAATAACACGATCGTTAGAGACATTAAGACAGAAGTTAAAGAGCCGATAAAAACTATTATCTTTATGAGTAGAGGGTGTTTATGGCAGTTGAGTTAAGCTGCTTGAGTTCTTGCTTCTCGGTATGCATTTCGGAATTATCGTTTGTCCATAATTATTAATAAATCATTGACACAGAGAAGATTCGAGCTTTCGGTGGGCGGAGAACAGACCGGTCGGGTTAATTAGATAGATAGTCAGGCGAATGACGACCTCTGTGGCGCAGCGGTTAGCGCATCTGACTACCATGCGAGAGGTCCCGGGTTCAAATCCCGGCTGGGGACAAAAAAAAAAGAAACTCAGGTCTTGGATGTTTACATGTTTGTGACGTCCGTGTTTCTGGTTCCCACGACACAGGGTATCCTAGTGTGTGGCCAGAAGCAAAGTATGTGCCTGTATGTAAAAGTTATGTTATGTTAATAAAGAGCTTTGCTCTACAGTATTAGAATATTGATTGTTTTATTATTGTTGTTTACCACAATGTATTTATACGTTACCAAGTTGCTTAATTAGGTACATATCTATTAAGTGAAGGGCACTGATACCTGTGAAACAGGATTTTTCCTAGCACTGGGTGTCTGACGCACGCATTGAAAATGTCTCTAAAACTAATTTTGTGTCCCAACATATTGCAACAAGACGTATAATGCGATTTTTATAAGTTTTGTAACTCTGAAAATCATATTTTTTTATTTAAATAAAAAAAAAGATATTGACTGAAATTTCCCTTTTTAGATAGAAATGTTTTTACGTATTGTGTTAGGGACTCGGTAAAATATTATATAATTAATAGTTTTTTATTTACAAATTTTGTAAGCACTCCACATTATTAAATGCAACTCCAGCTACATACGGCCCTAAAATCAGAGGCAATATCGGGGAAGTGTTGGGGAGAACTCTAGATCGCCTCGAATCGTACCCTGATTTCATACTCAGAAATTGGTTCGGGCGAGCTCACGATTTCATCCCCACCACCATTGTCCAGATATCGCCACTGATTTAAGAGCCGTGTGTAGCCGGCTTATGCGTGGTTGCTATGTCGCCTATCTCTGTAATATGCTTGAGAAATGTGATGACTGACCCCAAAGTTATACTCGTGAACGGGTGCTGTACGTGTGCCTGGCTTTGTCTAATTTTGTAAAAACTTTTTCATGCACCAAATACTGTAACTTTACGAGAAAAAATACATATTTTAGGACTTGTATTTAAAGCCGTGGATGACACTAAGGGCGTTAATCGTATCATTGGTTCCAAATTGGTAATATGCCTGAGAAAGGTGATGCCTGACCCCAAACTTATACTCGTGAACGGGTGCTGTACGTGTGCCTGGCTTTGTCTAATTTTGTAAAAACTTTTTCATGCACCAAATACTGTAACTTTACGAGAAAAAATACATATTTTAGGACTTGTATTTAAAGCCGTTGATGACACTAAGGGCGTTAATCGTATCATTGGTTCCAAACAAGTATTTTCCTTAACAAGATATGAGAAAAAATGGCTAGAGTGCAGAATTTTTGCTGTAAGTAACTCTTTTTTTTTAACTTCAGTCACGATTTTTAACCGAAGATGCGAGGTCTGTCTCTGTAAGCTCTGTGAATCAGAAACCTGGTCGGACTCTTCCGACAAAAAGTCAAGTATATCCGAAATGGTAATAATGTAAATATCTCTAATACAAACTTGAAAACAGGTTACATTTGTTGATGGTCATTCCACAAAAACGATGACAATTATTTACGTTCAAATAATTTTCTGATTTACGATTCTTTCTATGGAAGACCAAAATATTTTTTTCTACCAGCTAAAAACCCCTACCGACGTAACAAATGTGAGGAACTCATAATTTGTGTGGTTGCTTTATAGTAAACCTAAAACAGTGTTCATTTATTTGATACTAATTTTGAGAAATATCTTCCGTGAACTTAAAATAACTTTCACCTCAACTTTAGCAAATCCCGTCAGAGGAATTTTAGCAGATTCTCGACGATATTAGCTCGAGTATCTAATTTGAGAGAGTGATATTATAGTACTTTCTCACTCTGTTGATAAATGAGATTGAAACCACATTGTGCTATATTTAGTTGGATTATCGGTAATAATGGAGAACAACGTTACTTAAGTAGCATTTTAAGATCTTTATTTTTCGTAAAATGTATTTATGTCTTAAAAGACTTCCACGTTTTTTGTGAAGTAAGTTAAAAATAAAATTAGAAATTGGTTTCTTTTTCAGAAATGAAAAGTTGGCTTTTCTATGTTTCTAAAATTCTACGTCTCGCTGCATATAAAACTTATTTTTCGATACTAAATTAGTATAATGACCCTTTTATTACGTAAAAAATACCCAAAACCGTGCGCATGTAACGACTAATGAAGTTAATGAAGCGAAAGCGATTTGTCGGGATCGGGCAAGTGGCATTCTCTGTTCTCTGACTAGCCTTCTGGGATACAGGCGTGAGCTTATGTACGTATATAGGTAGTTACCTACATTTAAAGTATTGGTACTCTACAACAATACTTTTGGAGCCTTAGCTAGGACTTTAGTTACCTTCGGCGCCTTGCACAAGAAACAAATCAAGCAGAATACTCTGTCTCTACTTACCCAACTAAAGTCTGTTTTTAGTTCAATGCAAAAAAATAAAACAGTCACGTTGACATCTACATATAATCCAATCATGGATGTAATAATCAAAGAGGATTGAGTACTCTGACAAAAAAATGTCCTGACAAGGAGGCTCGAACTAGTGAATGTCATCTCTTTCTAAGTAGGGTGGGTGACCTTGATGTCAATGAAAACCGGACGAAACATAAGGCAAGCTAGCCGGAAGGAACGAGCGAAGTTCTCTCTTTAGGAGTAACTTGGGCATTTACTTCCATAATGGGCGACACAGTACCTAGTGGTAGCTAGGTATATTCATTGACTGAAGAACTTCAATTATACTTATATTTGCATTTAACGAAGTTTTAACATTACTATAAAATTAAAGCCAAAATCAAGTCATAAAATTAGCTTTAATCCAAAAATAAACACAAAGAAATAACTCATTTAAATGTATAAAATTTACAACTTGCTTATTGAGTGTTAATGTACAGTACATTACATACTGCCCTCAAATAAGGTTTGTAGTGGAAAAGAAGAGTAGAGAAAAGAGTAAAGATAAAACTCAACTTCGACCATGTTAAAATACGTTTTTAAAACCTTGAGTGGTATTGCTACAAAAATTACTTAGCATACATTCATGGCTCGATTCGAGTCTGGGCCTTTAATTTGAGAATAAGTGAAGTTCACATGGATACATGGATACATGCAAGATAGTGAACTTTACTTATATTCACAGCTATTAATAGTGAACTTTTCTTACATTTATCATCAGTTACAGTAGCTACTTTTTATCGCGGAAATCGCACTCATTCTGCGGAATTAACTTAATCATATTTTGATCTACACAAGTTTACAAATTATTTTCAGTGAACCAATTTAGAACTTTATATTATTATGGTACTCTTGGTCTCGACAAGGGTTAAATTAAAAATTAAAAATGTTGTTGCAGACAAATTTTAGTGTACAATAGGGTGGGTCGCTCTAGTATGGAAAAAAAAATGTTTGATGAATCAAATTCTAATAGTGATATTAAGTTGTTGCGTACTGTAAAAAGAAGTTTTAGCTAAAAAACGGATTATTAAAAATACATCTTCATGCCGCGCATGCGCTGCAAAATTATACGTTTTTGATAAAAAAACGTGTGTTACTAAATGGCACAGTTCTTTATTGGAAATTACTGAAAGTATTATTAAAACATCATAAATATTTAGTGAAAGACACATTTTAACGTTTAAAATAAAAATACTTGAACAAATACACATAAAGGTTACCAAAATAAAGTATCAAGTTACAAAAAATCCCGCTTACTATCAAATTTCAGCATAACTTTTCTTGAAGCAAGTTTTGCATAAATGCTTGTTTTTTTGTTTGTTTTGTTGTTTTTGTTTGTTGTTGTTGCTTTTTTTATCACATGTTGACATTGCAGCATCTGTCACTATCTTTACACTTCGTTCAACCGCTTGTGTATGGCAAGGCAGCCTAAAAAAACACATCCTTTCGTCACCTTTTTTCTCTGTTATCTGAATAACTTAACATAACATAAAATTTACATACAGGCACATACATTGGTTCTGGGCCCACACTAGGATACCCTGTGTCGTGGGAACCAGAAACCGCGACATCACAAACATGTAAACATCCAAGACCTGGGTTTTTTAAGAAAAGTTCGTCATATGTTTGATTTCTTAGAAAAGGTGGATTAAATTTATCTATAACGATATCTGATGAAAGTTTGTGTAAAACTGCAGAAGCAATCGCAGCATCAGCTCTCCCGGATACTCCATACTCCAAATTTGAGACCACACAGGTAAACTTTTCACACATTTCTTATTTTCCATAGTTTTACCTCACGGGTAGAAGGTAAGGGCTCTTCTATATGTTTGTGTAACTTTTCCGGAAATGAAACACTTGTATCAGAATCACTACTTGTTGATAACATTTATTATTTTTCTGGCATTTTGGATGGGTAGTTACTGCTCTTCAGACAGATTTTTGTTGAAGCTTGCAACTTTTTTTTGTAAACTTTTGTTCCATTGCGATCAATGCCGCCGATTTTCATTTTTCTTTCACCCCATTGATCAATCAAAAAGTGGTACTCCTCTTTAGGCCCTTTAACTTCTTTGGAACAATTGCACTGACTTATTATCCTACATTTGCATGAACAAATATTGAACGAAATTTCGCTTTGCTGCAAGAACTCAGTTTTTTTTTTCAAAGGTGAATTCTTTTCAGTGATTTGATAATATTTTTGTATTTATAATGATAAGCTTTCAGAAGCTGTATGACTCTTGTATGCAAGACTACAGGAATTGATTTCTTTTGTCATACTCCTTCAATTTTCTGGGTTACAATTTCGGGAAAACCACTCGTAACATATCATTACATTTTGGTATTTTTTCTCTTATATCTGCTATAGTTCCAATTATAGAGCACTTATAAGACTGTCTTTTATTTGAAATGATAGAAAAAATTCACTTCCAAGTCCTAAAACTAAAATTACTTAATTTACAATTTCGTAAGATTTCACCCGAAACTAGCCCCATTTATACATGAATTCGTTGAATGTATTTACCTCAAAAAATCTTCTTTCAATGAAAAACACAGTGTCTTTAACAAAAGTAATGTGTGTTTCAATGGATACTAATTAAAAAATTAAAATTTACCCAACGTCAAACGCGTAACTTAAGGTGTAAAAGTAGGTACTTGAACTTTTTTTTTTCAAAACTTCAATGGCTTTGCGCGGACTGTTCCACTTAAAATAATTCAATAATATTTTACAGAGTTTATAACAATACCTAGCGTCACCATATTTTTGCTATTAGAAATCAATTACTTAAAAAAAAATTTTTCGACCCACCCTAGTGTACAAATTGTAAATTCAGATAATAAAATCTAACTTGCCAATACGAATAAAACTCATGTACTACATGAGTTATGTAGTCATAAGCTAGATTGATGACAAACATTTGAATGTTTTTTTTTTACATTTAAAATATGCATAAAAGCTAATATACATTACAAAATAGAATAGAATTATTAAGTATAAAATTAAATATTCTATTATACCTCCTGTCAATTTTTCTATTCAAACATAATATTCAAAGCTTCTTCTTTTGGGGAATGCATTCAGTCAGTTTGGGCACCTGCATCGAGCTGTGGTTGCTTCGTTGGTAGTTCTTCCAGTTCAACATTTTCTTCCGTCGCTTAAAGTAATGGTACTTACTTTTTTCACAGGCTGTAAATATTTATTTATTACTTACTTTCTAATAAACTTCTTAGCAAACAAAACACAAAGGTAACAGAAAACTCTTGTGCAAGGTACCTAAAGGGGTTGGTAAGCACGTCAATAAAAAGTAAACTAAGTGATACTTTCTGAGTTATTCCCGTTTGAAAATATAAAAAAAAAAACAATTTAATTCATTTGATTGTCCATTATCATCATTTTAAAGTATTTTGCGTTACAACTAGTAATAAATTGGGGACATTTTGTCAAAGAGTATTGGTTGTTTGTGATAATTATTTTTTCTATCGATTAGCATAATGTACACCAAACGGCAACTTTTCATGTACAAACGTACAAACTTTAGGTATGCTACAGAGGTTTGAAGCCTTTTACTCACCACTACAAATGGTACAGGATCTTCCTTCAACCTAGGTAAGACCGTAGGTTTAAAATCTTATTTTTTTAAATACCGGCTTTTGCAGGCTTCACAAAATGCAGGATTTTGTGATGTCGAACCAGAGCCTCATAAAGCATCCATCCATTTTAAACGTAAGCTTTCGTTTTTAGTAAAACTGAAAAGAGACTATTGGGTAATCAAACACATGGCCTACATTTTACAACATCATGGTCATAGTATTCCACTTAAATGAGTAAGAGTAGGACACACTCCTTCAGTTTGTGGCTCTCGCTCTGGACACTTTACTCTAGTTGCTTACTTATACGATTTTATGTTTTATTTGAGAAGACAAAGAGTTTAGTTTTCTATGGAAGGTTTTTCGTAGTGCTCTATCCTCTTTGATTATAACATCCTTGGATCCAATGTCTGAATGTTGCTAGTACGCAAAAACCAAATTACCCCATTTTACTTCCAAGTAAAAATTGTTTGTGCTACGTAGGTGTTTTTTTTTTACTTTGCTCTTATGAGGAACTAAACTTTAATGTCTTTGATGTGATAAGGATTTTGGTCACACGAGTCTTCTATTCACGGTAAAAAAAAATCTACCGAGTAAACCTAAATATTTTATAACGGTAAAACCGCGTCATTGTTTTTTTTATCGAATTAAAAAACGGACTTTAGAATACATTGAACAACTAGAGATACTAATCTCTACTTACCCGACTAGAGTACTTTGCCTTAAGCTCAGAGGAAAAAAGGAATGCCTTTAAGGCAGTTGGGTATAGAAACCTTTCTAAAAGCATTTGATTAAACTCAGAATACGATACGTTCGTTGGTGGGTTAGGTTAGGACAAACTAAACTGGGCCTAGCAAAATTACATCTTTCGTTGGAATACTAAAGCTGTTTATTCACTAGACAATTTATTGAAACTACATATATAGAAATTATATTTGAAGGGGGTCGAGTCAAATCTCATGGTATCTCAACGCACCTTAATACTAGTAATAGCACCTTAACCCTAGAAATCACCTATTTGTGGTAGACACTAATTTGTGGTGAATAGCAAACATCAATCAGGTAGGTACGTCCATTTCTAGTCCAGAACATCGCCGTGTTCTGCCATTAGATAGTTTCATAAAAAACAAAAAATGAATGAATCGGTCGTAGCCCCGGCCGCCTGAGTGATCTTAAGCGATCACGTAGGTTAAGCAACATAGGCCGCGTTCAGTGCATGGATGGGTGACCGTCTATGCCTAATGCTAGTGGCATTTTTCCATGCTTCGGAAGGCACGTTAAGCAGTTGGTGCCGGCTGCCGTCGATAGATGGAAGTCGTTAAGCCAAGTAAGAGGCCTTAGGGCGGCTTGAAAACTTCTGACAGTAAGACCAGCCACTAGTCTTACAAGCCTCCACCAATCCGGACTAGGCCCTCGTGGTGGAGTATGGGCTATACCTTCCTCAGGAAAGAGACCCGTGCCTCTCGGTGGGGACATAATGAGTTGATGATAATGATGATAAAAACAATCGTTTAGCGTTATCCAGGCATTTTGTTTTAATTTCTTAGAAATAACAAATAATTTGTTATTTTTACAAATAATGTACAATCGAAGTTAACGCAAAAATCAAGCACTTGTCAATCAAAATTAGATATATCTAAATTAACCGCGTGTGGCGCCAGAAAATTTTGCGGAAAACCCCCAAAGTTGCTTAGCGAATACGGCGCATTACGGAGTGGCTAGCCGAAAGGCCCCGTATTACATTGCAGAAGCAAACAAGCTATCGGATCGCTTCAGAGAATCATCCATAAATCCTACCCTAAAACAACCGGGCTGTTTAGTTTGGACGCTCCATCCCAGTAATTATACAATAATTCATACTTTAATAAATACTAATAAATCCTCAAGGAGTGTAGCATTATCGGAGCATTATTACACGATGTAATTACCAACTATAAATTACCAAATAATACATCAATCAGATGTGTTATAATTTTAGTAAAGTTTTTTCTCCTTTTTATTGTTTTTATTATCGGTTAGTCGGCCAGCAATTTTATTATAATTATAATACGCGGCGAGCGGCTTAAATTGGGGTAGCTCGAGGCTAAGTTTCGGTTTAATTATATATGTAATGGTTAATGATATATGCTTATAATAAGCTACCTGATGCGGGAGACGGGCATAAATCAAATATTTCATTAAAAACTGGCTCGATGCGATGCAACCCTTTTATTTCTCGACTGTTATTAGACCCGCTTTTGATTCCGTACGATTGTTGGCGAATCCAGTTCGAAAATAAGTGCCCTTTTTCTAAGAAACAGCAGTTTTACTTTGACGTTGATTAATGCAGTTTCGTATGGAAGCAAGAGTCAGTAATTTTGGCTCTGAAAACTGTTTGATTGTTGGTTTTATGCGAATCGCTCGTAGTCTCGGCCGCCTGAGTGATCTTAAACAATCACGAATGTTAAGCAAAATAGGGCGCGTTCAGTGCATGGATGGGAAATCATTCTATGACATTTTGGCTAGTGGCATTTTTCCGAGCGTTTCCGTGCTTCGCAAGGCACGCTAAGCAGTTGGTGCCGGCTGCCGTCGATAGTCGATAGATGGCAGTCGTTACGCCAAGTCAGAGGCTTTAGGGCGGCTTGAAAACTTCTAACAGTAAGACCACCCGCTAGTCTTACAAGCCTCCACCAATCCGGACTGGGCCCTCGTGGTGGAGTACTTTCCTCAGGGAAGAGACCCTCGATGGGGATATAATGGGTTGATAATGCTGATGCCAATGAAGTAAAAACTGCTTACAATGTACAAATGTAAGACCTTGAGGGACACAAAACAGATTTGATTTATTCATTTCAATATTTTCCGTTACCTTATATACAAATAAAGTGATAAAAACAAGTATAATACACACAGAGACATGAAATTATTTTATAATAATGGAACAAAAAGAAAGCAGAGAAGAAATACAATAAAACAATCTATGTAATTGTGACTGACCGCCGGTAAATGGCAAAAGATTATTCAATTTGGTTTTAGACACAAACATTTACATACATGCACATACATTGCTTCTGGCCCCACACTAGGATACCCTGTGTCGTAGGAAACAGACGCAGCGACAAGCATTCCAACATCCAAGACATGGGGTTATTTTTGTCCCCAGCCGGGGTTCGAACGCGGGACCTCTCGCATGGTAAGCAGAAGCGCTAACCGCAGCGCCATCAATAAATATTTCAACTTCGAAAACGCATGCATTGGCGAATATCTCGAATACAAAATATCTCGAATAAATCGAATACAAAAACGGAACGTGCAACTTACCGGAGCCACTTGCAAACAGGAAGTCCCTGTGGAGGGAAGACGTCTTCAGGTAGGGGTAAAACAGCTTGCTGCCGGTTGCAATCTTGATGCGGTGACTGCACAGAGAGAAAAAAAGGTTAACATCCTCGTTGGTCGCACAGTTAAGGCGCTTCGCTACCAATAAAGAGGTCGTGGGTTCGATTATTACTGGGGGCCACAAATCGCCTAGTCTGGGTGCTTATTTATGTTTTTTATGTCTCTGTAAGAGATTTCTTGCTCCGAACCTTGGAGTCGGAGCAGAGGTAAAAAACGGGTCTATATACGTGTACATATTAAAACAGACTACATAAACTACAATAATAAAAAATAACCTATTTTATGGAGAAAGAAAATACACTACATAGACTACTTGGAATACCAGTCAACATAAATCTATCTATATATATATATAAAATTCAAAGTCCTGACTGACTGACTCACTCATCAACGCCCAGCCCAAGCCATTTGACCTAGGAATCTGAAATTTTGCACAGAGGATCTATATATAATGTAGGCAAGGAATAAGAACGGATTTTTTTTAATTAAACCCCTAAGGGGGCGAAAAGGGTTGCCAAAATTTGTATGGGAGGTATAAAAAATGTTGTCTGATTTTCTTGAAACTTGAAATAAATACTCTTCAAGACAATTAATTGAACACGTGTTTCGCCGTTTTTTCTAAATTTAACCCTTAGGGGAGTGAACGGGGTTGCAAAATTTTGAACTAAAGTCCACGCGCACGGAGTCGCGGGCGAAAGCTAGTAAAATATATAGTTCATCATCAAACCCATTATGTCCCCACCGAGGGGCACGGGTCTCTTCCCTGAGGAAGGTATAGGCCATACTCCACCACAGGGGCCAAGTCCGGATTGGTGGAGGCTTGTAAGACCAGTTGCTGGTCTTACTGTCAGACGTTTTCAAGCCGCCCTAAGGCCTCTGACTTGGCTTAACGACTGCCATCTATCGACGGCAGTCGGCACCAACTGCTTAACGTGCCTTGCGAAACCGGAACCGCTCGAAAAAATGCCAGCTAGGCATAGACGGTCACCCATGCACTGAACGCGCCCTATATTGCTTTAACTTCGTGATACCTTAAAATCACAAATCACAATCGGGCTGACGAGCGATTTTAAATGCATAAAAATATAAAAAAAATACATCGTAAGAATACTTAAATAAATATGTAAAACCTGTGATAAAGATAGATAATACTCATTCGTCTGCTTCAATGTACCAATTGGGTATTTGACAGGATGTCAAATGAGTTACTTTTAAAACGGAATTTTGTATGAAAATACTTGCTTGTGACGTCACATTTCAGAGCACTCTTTTTATGTTTCATCTATTTAAAAATTGTAATAACTAGTAAATGGTTAAAAGAAATACAATTTCCGAATCATTTCGTAATTTTTGTTTTAATCGAGCATCTCAAATAATTTATTGTTGATAGTGTCAAATACCGTATTGTGGGGTTAGTGCATATTTTCGATAGATTTAATAGATAATAAAGTGTCTCGTTCAGAAAGATTCCTTATATACTTATATGTTTTGTCGTACATAAAGCAGTTTTATTCTATAGGTGATTACAAACGTATTCGGATGTTTTGAACGAGCGAACAAAGAAGATGTTAGCTGGACATGTTTGAACCGGAAATTGACTAGACAATGAACAAAGATGATCTAAAATCCTTGAGAGGAAAACTTATTGATTATGTAATAAGCACTTATGCAGTCAGTATGATAAGTCCGCTTAAAAAACTTCCAAAGAATGTTGAAAACATAGTATTAATCAGAATAGAATAGTTTTTAATGCGATTTTTTATGACTTTAAATTAGAGACAATATCAATTTGAGATAAATATACAATTATCGGTAATGTAGACTTAATCGTTAATATTATTACAAAATGAATCTGATTGATGACAATCTCATAACCTATTAAATAAGCACGTTTAATGGCAAATGAAAAAAAAAACCATTCGACACACTTCCTCCGAGTTCGAATAAATCGTTCGAAACTCAAAAAGAAGCCCGGAACGCGTGAAAATGCAGGCCAGTGCTACCTCGCGTTAGGAAGGACTCTTCAAGAGTGGGTGTCCCCCCCGCGGGGTGGAGCGGGGCGCAAGGAACGCGCGGGGACGATTTTTCACCCAAGACCACGTGTTTACCACGTGTGCGAGAATAGGGAAAACTTTTCGGCTGAAGTTTTTCTCGCGTGGGCGAAGTGGGATGAAAGGAAGTGGGCGGGGCCTATTTTGTCGACTTCTTTTTGTTTTATGTTTCCTCTTTCCTCGGCAACACGTTTTTTACCTGCCAGTCACGTGCTCAAATAAAGAAATCATTTGACTATTTCTACCTATTCGATTCCAAGGAACAATGTTCATTCCATTAGTAATTCGATTCGATTCGAAATGCTTAATTGTATCGAGATTGATTATTACCGATAATTATCGTTTTTTCCCAAACGATAATAATAATATAAAATGTTTAATTCATTGTAATCGGCATGAGAACATCACCGTCGAATGATATCACGACTGTTCCAAAAAATGTGATCATTAATTTTAATCGATATTATCCATGTCTAAAGCGTCATAAAAATTAAGAAGAATAAAATTGAGGTTTCACTAAAGATCCAGGAAATCATGTGGCAAAAGTAATAAAAGACTGCTTTCTCAATTCACAATGCAAGCTCTTACCGTATCGCAATCAACATATCAAGCTAAGCCGTGTCTAGAAAATTCTTTAATTGAACTAATGAGAAGTAATTACAATTTTTATTACAGGCCATAATGATTACGATGCCTTAAAAATAATAAAAGCAATTAGATGTTGACGGCGGGGCTGAAAGAACTTATGCTATCTCTTTCTGGCACGTGTGAGAAGAATGAGGCGAGGAGAGTGCAGTAAATTTGTGCTGATTAGATGTAATTGCTCAAATGGTTAATAAAAGCTGTTGTCAGAAGACTGTTTGTCATAAAATTGCGAGTTCGTCGCTGCTCCCATTGTATTTGTGTATTACGAGTGTTCGAATTAGAGCATTTTCTCGTCATTACGATCACAATTTTCCTTTCAAACATTTTCATAAACAATCTTGTGAAGTTGAATAAAAAAATGTTCGAAAACCAAGTCTTAACTAGACTTGTTTTTGAACTTTTTTTTCATCCTATCAATTTTTTTTTCAACACCATCATCCTTCTTCGTGTATATTTTATTACAAAATCACCCGTAATGAAATGGGTAGAAACTTACATTCTACTCAGTTCTGTGTGTATAGGTTGATTGACGTTGACGCTGTGGACAGTACATAATTCATTGATAACAGGGAGAATAGAGCTAGCAGTAGCAGTAAAAACAAAAAAAAACCACTTGTAATCTTCACAAACCCGACATTGGCAGAATCCTAGGGGTGCCATAAACAAGAATTGAATTGAATTGAATTGAGCTAGCAGTAAGATTATAGGAAAAATTTAATCTATTTCTTAGTACGTCCACACTTTTTTTATTATAATAGCCTTGGTTTGATCAAAACACAAGAACCATTTTTGTAAGACTAGTCGTTATTATTTGTTGCTCGTGTTCTAGGTAAGTTGTGACAGGTATGGGGCAAGTTGTAACACATTATTATGAGCCTACTAATTGAATAAACTGGAATTACCAATTCGGTAAAATCCTTGATTGACTAAGTTACATTGTGATAAGCATTATGGTATATATTTTTATGTTTGTAGCTTATCTTTTATAAAAGTATAAGACTACAATTTTAAAAGATCGTTTTCATGACTTACTCGACGGTAAATTAGCGTTATTTAATTTAATGAATGTGATTTTAATATAAACAATCTGAAACTAAAACAATCTGGCTATTTAATCCTGTTTTATAAATATGGCGCATGTGATTTGACAATTAAGAAATCTCATCTTGTACATTAATCATTACATAGCGCTAAATTTCTTATCACTTTTAAATAGTGATAAGAAATTTAGCGCTATGTAATGATTAATGTACTATCTGTGTCTGGAGGGTAATACCTTATCATATATTACAAAAGCAAACGGTGTGGTTGACTGGTAGAAAATGATTATAGCATAAAGTCCGCCGCATTGTACTATATTTTTATTTTAAATTTAAGTGCAATAAAAGAATTAATAATAATAATAAAAGCGGTGGTGGCGTAGTGGGGTTGACTCTTGCTTATCGATCATGAGGGTCTGGGTTCGAACCACGCCTGTACCAATGACTTTTAGTTACGTACATTTGTTTGTTTGTACAGCAACACCATTCGCTGATAAATTGCGCCCGTATAACGGCGACAGGCTTGCCACTTGTCACGTTTGGGACCTAATAAACTCTGCAAAACGTGGGCCAAGTTCTAGAGATTGGTGGCTCTGCCTACCCCCTCATAATATTTATTCAATCAATAAGCAGAATTAAAACCAGCAGAGCAACATTATAGTCGCATAGCAGTCATGTAAATGACTCACTTGCTGCTCTAATCTCGGCGTCGTGACTGCTTCGCCTGTTTAATTGTACACCTCCATCATTAACGTTTTGTGGCTTAGATTAATATACGAGTGTTTGTAATCTGAAACGTAATCAAGACCACGTTATTGATGTGGACAATGTTGCTTTGTTGGAAGCCAAATGCAGCTATATTGTAAGTGGTTCTACGCAAGTGTGTTTTCTGACATTGGCAGACGGTAATCAGTGATATCAAAGAAGTAAAATTTACAGTGTGTTTAAAATAGGATAGTGATTGTGTGCGTCAGAGTTCTTTACATTTTAAGTACCTATAGCTTTAGTTTTATCTAGACTCACCACAGACTATATCAGCATTATATGATATTACGTTCAAGAACTTCTTGCCGATCCAAGATCCTTCACCCACCTTTGTAAATACATAGTGAACACGATTAATACTTTGTAAATAGTGAAGAGTGTAAAATAGTGAAAGTTATAAAATAATGAACTAAAAGGCTCAAAAGGACTAGTATCCAGGGCTGTTAAACCTTATATTAAAAAAACTGATATCACGGGTATTTGTCTGCTTATGTTTCTGTGATTTATCTTATTGCTATGATTTTTTTTCTTTTTCTCCTTCATCTAGCTTATTGCCTAAGCGACTAAAGCGCCAATGACATCGTCAATATCACCAAAACAAGGATCGTAGGACTTATTTTGCATCCTAGTCACTGAATTTTTTAGATTTCACTAGGGAAAAATGCGAAACGAAAAGTTTTACGTTTGCGGCGATAGTTAAAAATGCACTTTATTTTCTTCAGTGTAGAACCTACGTTACATAATTTGAGTGATATTAAAGACACCCTGTACCTGACTAATCAGACAGTCATTAACAAACTTTGATTGTTTCTCATATTAAGCTAGATGGAAAAACAAAATTTTGTACCCAAAAAGGTTTTTTCTATTAGTGATTTTGATCAAAATATGGGACAAATATGGACGATCTTGAATTTAAGGAGCCAAATCGACCGCTACGGAAATCTGTTTTAAGAACTATGTTCTGAAGAGGGATATCAGGAACTGTTGATGAGGAGATGAATTTTGATGCTTGGTAAGTGTAAGCACCGATATACTATTTATTTCTTGTTTAATCGGAAAATATAATTCTTGTAATCATTTACTAGTTATTACAATTTTGAAATAGATTAAACATAAAAAGAGTGCTCTGAAATGTGACGTCTTATGCAAGTATTTCATACAAAATCCCGTTTTAAAAGTAACTCATTTGACATTTTGTCAAATACCCAATTGTGTTGCCTTTTTTTATAACTAAGGACCAGCAAAGGTAGTATGAGGACGCGAGTCGCGCGCGACAACGTCGAAAGTCGCGACTTTCCAGTACATTAACTGTCAAATTCTCGCGACGTTTGACGTTGTCGCGCGCGACTCGCGTCCTCATACTACCTTTGCAGCATAGGTAGTATGATGATGCGAGTCACGCGTTTTGTGGCGCTAAAACGTCAGAATTCGACAGTTAATGTACTGGAAAGTGGCGACTTTTGATGTTATCGCGCGACTCGCATCGTCGTACGACCTATGCTGACGTTTTTTTCTTATGTTAATATTTACTAGCATCCAGCGTCTTTCTGTCACTTGGATAAGATCGTCTGTCCATCTTGTGGCTGGTCGTTCTACGCTGCGCTTGCCGATGTGTGGTCTCCGTTCGAGAACTTCCAACCGGTCATTTTGGAAATCCATGGAGGAGGCCTATGTCCAGCAATGGACTTCTTGTGGCTGAATGATAATGATGAATATTTTCTTAGATACATGATTTTCAATATTGCGAAAAATCCGTTTTTGTAAATATCGTTACGTGTAAAAAAAACTAGGTATAATCTGTCAAGAAAATGTAGACATTAAAGAGTTCGGTTTTGCTCGGACTTTATGTCTGCATTTGTTAATAGCTTGCACTTACAAGCATTATATAAATTAAAAACTTGAGCTTTTACATAAATTAAGGTAATGTGCTTCAATAGATATAGTAAATGTTTAGGTTTTTCAATAAAACAATTAGTTTCACTAACTAGTTTCATTAACTTCCACTTCCGGTTTCTAGTATTTTTTGACAAACTGTAGGTACGCTTTTTTGCAGTTGAATAAAAACGTTGTGATAAGAACAATTATCTCCGAAATAGAAGTATTCTATAATAAAAAATCTCACAGACATGAAAAGAACTTGTATGGTGTTAATATAATATGGTATCGAGTGTAACCAAAAAATATTTATATTTTCCTAAGTTAGTATCTTTTGTGATATATTTTTTATATGCATATGCATATATAAGCTCACGGCTGTATCCCAGAGGAGTAGGCAGAGACCAGGGACTGCCACCTGCCACGCTCCCGACAAATATATTTATTTTATATTTTGACGTGGAAAATTTTTCGTTCACAACAGTAGGGTATATTCATGATTTAATAGATTATTAAATATTTTAGTTTATAATCAAATATTTTTTTTTCTTATCTTGTAATTAGTGAATGCTACGTTTCAGAGCAATCAGAACTTTAAATAATTTTCATTTTTTTTACTCGCTCGACGTTCACATGGAAAATATACGCATGTATGGACCAATCAGATGTTCGACCTGACACGCTCCGCCCATTTGAAAACTTTCTCATTTCCATGCGTGCATATTTTACTTCTTTTTTCTAATTCGTCAAACTTTGTGTCATGGCCTGAAAATAGGACTATTTTCAGGCCATGACACAAAGTTTGTATTTAATATCCTCAAAAAAAAATACGTATTTTTAAAGGTACTTAGATAAACTATTTTTTTTGTAAGTTTTTTTTTTTCAAGATATAGTAAAATATTTCGTTTTTAGCTGCCAGTCGTGATATCTTTCTTTTCACGCCACATTAAATTTTAAAGTACGGTTTTATACAAGTGATCAAATGACCTACTCCTCTAGATTACAAAACAAATTACACCGAAACACGATACTCACAAACGCTCCAAACAGTCGATGGCGCGTTCCGATTTGTTTTCGAACAGCGACGTCCGCTAATTAGCCGGCAGCCGCTGATTCATCACTTTATAGCGTCTTTGCCGTAATTACTATTGCTACACTGCAGTACCGTCTGTCAAAATCAACACTCGAATCCCAGTCACGCGGTTAAAGCACAGCGAAACCAATCCAAGTAGGAAATTCCTCGAAAAAGTTTGAATCGCGAAGTCCGCAAAAAGAGGCGCGTAAATTGTTTTTTTTTTCCAACTGTCAGACGCGACGCGGGAAAACGCTCGCGCGGCCGTCCGCGTCAGTTCACTGACGTTTACTAGTC
The DNA here is from genome assembly GCA_947310845.1 of Yponomeuta plumbellus. Lineage (NCBI taxonomy): Eukaryota > Metazoa > Arthropoda > Insecta > Lepidoptera > Yponomeutidae > Yponomeuta > Yponomeuta plumbellus. Next base: position 6,355,958 of record OX371203.1, read on the forward strand.
GCCGTAAGTCGCCGAGAAGAAGGCAGCGGTCTCCGCCATCCCGCCTTTCGTTCGTCTCGCTCGCGCGCGGCGCTGCCCGCAAGCACCATTTTTACGGTTTAGCCGATTCAATTCAATTCAACTCAACTCAATTGTCGTAGCGCGAGTGCCTTCGCACTGGACGCCAGAGTGAGACGCATAGATAGGCCTTTTTTCAGATGGTTGCAATCTTTAGTAGCCTTATTAGTTCGTAATCATTCTTTAGAGATAAACAAGGGGTTGCATTAAGAAGTAGGTCCCCGGGGCAAGCGTCACCGTGCTGTGCGCTAGGGTCAAGAATCGGCGATCGGGAAACCGAAATAAAGCCTTAATGTTAGTTTAAGACGAGGTATGTTTGTGGATACGCTTGTCTCGCTCGCGCCACTATCGGGTCTGGTGCGGCTCGCGCGGGTCAGAGTGAGACGTGTGCGGGCGCTAGAGGCGTTACCATTTCTCTCGGCTTCCGCCGCTGGGTGTGTAAAGTTTTTAGGCCGAAACATGTAAAAATGCATCTTGAAAAAAAGTTATGTATTAAAAAAAGAAGCTTATTGCCCGGTGGGGGGTATTAGCGCGGGTGGCGGGCGCCGGTTTTTTCGCATGCTGTTATTTTCGGGGGTGTCTGCGTAACTGGACAATGCATTATCGGCGGACGTAGCATCGCCTTGCATAGGGTAGGCTGGCGGCTCGATCCATTCGAATGAAATGTTTTGGCAGCCTTCGGTAATGTTAGTTAGCAGTTTTATTGACCTGCAGTGCATTTTTAATGGATCGTGCGTCGTTGACGTGGGAGATAGAATTCGCTGCTAGTTTCAAGGATTTATTATTTTTGAGACTTTTTTGACAGCGTTGAAATCTTTTGTAGGCACCCAATTTGTTACAAATGAAAAAAAAGTCCATTAAAAGGCAACTGTCCCCTCAGCAAACATATTGATACACTTTGTTCATAAACTTTACCATCATTACCATTTCTTTAGTGAAACATTTCCCAATCACCAATGTGGTTTACCATTGCAAACAAGCAGGCAGGATCATTCAGCATCATGATTTAGTCTTTATTTTTTCTCTCCAAAATAACATTAAAATTAAATTATAATGAACAACCGACATTATTTAACCAACCCCTTCCAAGTCCATGATTTTTTTTAAGTCACATATAAATACGACCTTAATTAATAAGGGTTTCATCATCATCATCATCAACCCATCATGTCCCCACCGAGGGGCACGAGTCTCTTCCCTGAGGAAGGTATAGGCCATACTCCACCACGGGGGCCAAGTCCGGATTGGTGGAGGCTTGTAAGACTAGTGGCTGGTCTTACAAGCCACTAGCCACTGGTCGATAGATATCAGTCGTTAGGCCAAGTCATAGCCCTTAGGGCGGCTTGAAAACTTCTGACAGTAATTAAGGTACGAAAAATAGAACAGGACAATACATGGGAAATAACAACTAAAAATTTAAAAAGTAAAATTCCTTCCACCTTCCTTCCTCTTTAACAACAACCATCTGTCCCTGCAAATTGCGAAATTTGTCATCAATAAAACAATTTCGGGCTTCAAAATTAGTTCTCATATTTCATGAATCACGGGTTGATTTATTATTCACCTAGGTAGGTACAGAAAACAAATTAAGCAGCGTACGACGTTCTTATGTTGAAGGCATAGTGTCTTATTCACGAGTCCAGCATCGTCTACCTTCATACAAGCTGTTGAAATCACTTTCTTTCAATATCAACAGTATCTAATAAATTCATCTAAATGATCCTTAAAAATTCATAATTTTACGTCTTACTATTAAGTCTTAGTATCAATGTGCCCGATCGGTGTCAATCTACGTTGACTGTACGTCTCCACTCCATGGCCTATATAAATATTTCCTTCTTGAAACGTAACTGGTAGGTACCTGGTTGAAATGTTTACAGCAAGTTATAAGTTCCTACATGTTGTTAAAAAGTAAAAACTTAATCCTTTACTTGCTTAATTCATTATGAACCGATCGGCCCACCAGAAATTCTACAGGTTAAGGAGGTAGAAAATGTCTACAAAACAAATGTCTACGGCGCATACTCGGTATACATTGGCCACGCACCATATCTAATGCAAGATTATGGGAATTGACGGACCAGAAGCCTATCAGTAAGGAAATCCTGCAAAGAAAATGGCGATGGATTGGACATACCTTGAGAAGACCCCACAACCAGCTGGCCAAATAGAGTCTAACGTGGCAAACTTCTGGCAAGAGACGGCCGGGCCGCCCTCGTGCTACCTGGAGGCGTTCCGTTGAGAAAGCGGCTGCCTCAACGGGACTCAATTGGAACGAGTTAGAAGTTGCCGCACAAGACCGCGAGAAATGGAGATCCCTTCTACGAGCCCTATGTCCATGATAAAAAAATCAATCCCTGAATCTCTGAAGAGGAAATCATCATTATCATCATCATCAAGGAGGTAGAAAAGAAAATTAACCTAACGGCTTTCCTTTCGTTCTGTCCCCGAAACTTAACACACACAGGTGATCAAAAGGGCAGTCCTTATTATATAACAAATCAGTAAGATTAGATTTGATTAGAACTTTTTATTATACACACCAGAAAAAAAATACATCAGGAAACTAACAAATCTAAGTTTTTTCGAATACAAAATTACCTAAATGTTAGTTAGCTTTGATTTTACAGTCTATACTCTACTCAGGCTATAATGTCGATCTACACCATTCTATGTTTGTCCAGTATTTTCATCTGCGCATTGCAACATCAGCCTGACCTTGAACTCTAATCAGCTCAATTGTACCTTACGTGACCTGTCGTACTTATGGCCATAATTATGTATTTCAAGTGTACCTACTTAATATTCTTTTCATGGTACCGAGACCGACGAGCGTGCATGCAACGACTAATGAATGTTGATAAAGCGAAAGTGATCTGTCAGGATCGCCTACCCCTCTGGGATACAGGCGTGAGTTTATGTATGTACCTCGAGCCCCTCTCAAGACTAATCTTATAAGAAGCCTATATACGGCCCACTTCAGGGTACAGGCCTTCTCTCAAAGAGAGTGTATTGGCTAAATTTGGAATCCTCGGTACGATGTGTATGTCAACAGTCTAGAAAAAATTCCAAAAAGATTTATGCGATACGTATGTAAAATTCAAAAGTAACTGCGAAAAAATTAGTTACCTGGAGCCGTGTCGCAGGCATCACCTTCTACCTCTCGAAAAGCGTCGCGAAATAGCTGATATAACCCGGCTGTACCATATTATGGTCAAATCGACTGTCCGCGGCTGCTTAAACTAAATCTCTAATGTTCCTAATAGATCAAGCCGTGTAAATCCAGTGTTTCATCTGGAAAAAGTCTCATCTAGGTATAGGCAGAATTCATTTTTGTGGAGGGTGTGTAACGAATTTAATAAACTGGCGAAGATTGGCGATCTTGACATATTTAACTCATCGGCTAAAAGGGTAAAACTTAGTGCAGATTTTTTCAGTTGTCAAGAGTAAATTTAATTTCTAGAATGTAGTATTAACAAGTATTAAGGTAGTTTTTAAGCTGTCATTTGTGTGCTTGCTCAAAGTGCTTTTTTCCTACGCTGTTTCTAATAGTGGAGACTTAGAATTGGCCTTCTGTGCGTTTAAATAATATGTTAATCGTTGTTTTGTGGTGTTAGTCTTCCTAATATTAAATAAATAAAAATAAATCACTAGGCGTGCCCACCATGGATTGGTAATTTCGATCGCTAAGATAGATGAACAGGTCAGACACTCAGGTTACCTCACGATATTTTCCTTCCCCTTTAGGGTGTATTATTACTACAACGAATCCGCAGATGTTTCGATGTTTGAAGCTTTTCTATTGTATTCTATTCTAAATTTGATAATAAACAAGTACATACATGTCCGCACTGGAATAGAGCATTCGACCCTACCTTTTTTTAAAGAGCTGATTAGCAAGTTTCATCCAACAAGTTTCAGACCTGTCTCAGTACTACCAGTCATGGGTCAACTACGTACGCATTTTGATACTTACCAACTCCTCCATAGTCAGTAGTTAGCTTTTAAAGGGCGGAATACAACAGACACTGACGTCATGTAACTTAAGCAAATTTTCAGTGCGTGGAAGGATCGTCAAGTGTTGTAGGATTTTTTGAAATTTGTCAGACATTCGATTGCGTAAGCCATAAAACACTACTTTCAAAGTTAAAACACTACGGAAAAAAAATGCATTTTTAAATCGTATGTAGAAAGAAGGGGTAAAAAAGAAGGAAAGGCTTAATGAGATTTTGTCGTGTCTGTATGAGGATGTGGGCAGTTCACTGTACCAACATTGGCTTTCCGTTCAGGGCGACAAAAAGTGAAAATGATTTGTAATTGTATCTACTTATTTCTTTTGTTTTATTTCTGTATAGTATTATTATGATCTATTTTGTAAGCTGGAACTGTGTATTCTGAAATAAAACCATATTTAATTTCATTTGATGGAAAGCAAACATAAATCGTATTAACTCCTCAGGTTCACTTGTAAAAATGCCTAACCGATCCGTAGTCACACCAAAATATCACACTAGTGTGACTATGGCTCATTAAAGTGGGAGTCCCGCAGAGATCTATCTTAGGGCCGTTTCTTTTCCTAGTCTATATACCTAAATGATTTACCGTTTACGGTACAAAAAATGTCTTATCTACTGATGACAAGTCATTTATTTTTAAAACTAGGAAACAAGAAAATAATATTGACGAAGCATATTTGCTTCGACATTATTATGTTCTCTCGCAAGTTCTAGCTTGATTCACAGCAAATAATCTGTTGTTAAATTCCAACAAGATAAAAAATATTATAAAGTTACTTTATGTACATAACGTCAGATTAGTAGAATACAAAATTGTAAATGGAAATGAAAACAAGAATTTGTAGAAAGTATTGTGTTTCAGGGAATCACAATCGATGCTAAAATTCAATGGGGTCCGCATATTGTAAAATTAGCACACTAATACTGATTAGGGAACTTACTGACCTTGCAACTGCTGGGCTTGTTTATTTTAGTTACTTCCATAATTCTATATCCTAAAGTACATACTTTACTATAGTACGTAGTAACATTACTACGAGGGCGGGCAGCAAACATTGAGACTATTTTCATAACTAGGTAGTCGGGATTCTTTAAGAGATTTATCTATTAAAGTGAAACTAATAACTTTGACGTTCATAAAGTAAGCATTTTGTTATTATTATGAATAAAAATATTTTATTTAAACCCTTCTGAGACCAATGTTCTACCAACTGGGCTGCCACAGCTCTTAACTAAAGACTAAAATCAGCTATAATTCTTCCGCTGACCTCTCCACATGAGACTAGAGACAGATTTAGCCCACACTTGCCCCGACTCCAAATACAATCTCTGCAGACACAGCAATCTATTACAGCGCCTGAGTTCGTCTCTATTAGCTAATTTTTAGCTCTGACCCGCCCGCCCCAGTTTCAGACGCCTGATCAATTATTAACACTGAATCGTGAACTTTAGAACGCCAGCTTAGCCCCGGTCTCGTGACGTCTTCCCGGTCGGTTCCCATTTCGGTGAGCTTCTTAGTTCTGCACGGTGTGAAAAAAAAAACCACAGAGACTGCGCGATCAGCATAATTTTCCCTCGTGACGTATAGTACTCTAAGGTAAGGCCTCTTCAATGTGTGATTAAGAACATATTTCAAAGTATAATATAAAAATATTATTTTCTCAAACATGCTTGGAAATTTGAGCATTATTTCAACAACCTTCTTCCTACGAGATAAATTGAAATTGCTGTACTGGCCAATTACACGCGAGCAACGGCCGGAAAAAGTTCTATGAAAATTCATAACTGTCGTGTTTTGCGGCCAAATAAATTACAAACTAAACTCATATTTGTCGTGTTATTTAAAAAGGGAAGGATCTTTTACTCCGAACAATGACAACCAAAGAGGTAACTAATCAGAGGTTTTATTTAAATTTCGAACTATCTTGCGATAGAAAGCTGGATATACCTATTGAAAAAAAGAACACTAACGCCGCAAAAATTATCATTGTTCGTTCGTGGTTTGTCTGATTTTGAAAGTTTAACAGAATTCAAGTGATGAAAATGACTGCGATGAACTTATTTTAACGCCACCTGAAATTCAAGAGGCGGCAAGAGCCGTAATTGAAAACTTGTTACCGCCAAAATCGAAAGAAAAAAGTTTTGCCTTAGTAGGTAGATACCTACTATTTATCAGAAATCAGAAATTTATTTCAACGTAAAGAATTTACATTCTACTTGTTTTAATATCCGCGCATTATTTGAGAAAAATCATATACAGGCCTTGGCCACAACTAGGCATGGATGATGGACTGACGTATATGTGCATCGGCTTCGCCTCGGCCCACGTTTCCACGTTCGTCCATCAATGCCTCTTTTGCTGGCCACTGGAGTAATGTACTATTATTGCATATCGCAAAAAAAAAACAAAAAACACAAAACACCTCATTGAAAAGAAATTACAAAGTTAGTAAAAAAATTGAGACAAAAAAAAAAAGCGGTGAACGTGTCGGACCATGCGCAGTACATAATACACATAGTACTTTTTTACAGAAATAACAACAACATCGTACGAAGTTTTACATATAAATTTTTCGTATATTGTTTGTTAACTTGTAAAGCTTACTTAGCTGTAAAAAAATTCCTTGATAATTAAATACTACTGCCCTGAATATTTTAAAAATCGAAAAATACTTTTACTTACTATATTTTTAAACAACCTATCGAGATACGTCGCTATGGTATAGGCGAGAAAAAATACAGGCTTAGTTTAGTTGTAAGGAAGGTACCTACTCTACGTTTATTTATTTTAAGATTTTTTCCTACCATTTGGTCGGCGTTATTCATATTCATCTCAGTGCTAAGCCGCGGACAGATATACGAACAAACAGACGGACAGTCGGACGGGTAAAGCTCTTTGAACGGGTTCCTTGTTGACTATGGAACTATATAAATCAGATCATTACCTACTGACCTTATTCTGCTGGTCGCAGAAAATTACTACAATAGCCACATGGAAGTCACTGCCTGCGCAATCGAAAGAGGTCTCTTCAGAAAGAAGGCTTCACAGGGATGAAACCTCCGCCGTGCTATTTACAACTTGTAATGGGCAGATCGGCGTCCGCTCCGCTGTCTTGTCTCGTTTAGCTGAACAACGGTGTTGGTTTAATAAGGGAGGCGTTTTCATTACGTACTGCTTAACGTTTGTTTAGTGTTTGCGGGCAGTATTCCATTTTTTGAGATTAAAGAGGCTTTTTTAAAAGAGAAAAAGTTTTATTAACTTTTTATTACTTGATTGTTTGTCGGTAGAGTCCGTGTATCTGGAATAACTTTTGTAATGTGTAGTGCTTACGAAAGTTTCTGTTCAGAAAAAGTTTTAGTGATGAAAGTTTTTTTGTAGCATGGCTGTTGGCATTCTATGGTGACCAATATGACACATGACCAACATAATTTGACGGCATTTTTTTTGTTTTGTTTGGTCCTCCTTACGCAACATATCGCCATTACTTTAGAATGTAATGGTGGACTATAAGGGACTTCACACACGGCAGCTATAATATACATTACATCCCAGGATATATAGCTTAGAGACCGCTCAGTACCTTTAAGATACGAAGATGTAAAGATGTATATTATAGCTGTCGTGTGTGGTCTCCTGACGATTTCTATGGAAAGATGTAATGAGATATATCGTGCTATAATTATACATCTTTACCTTATAGCCGCCGTGTGTGGAGTCCCTAACGTATTCTGATAGACTCAAAATTCTTCCTCTTTTGCTTGTGATTGGCTTATAATCTTGTCTAACACGGGACATTGGCGAAGTTGTACTGGACAATCAGTGCACTGAGTCCATAAAGCAACTCAATTTAGCTAAACAATTTTTAGGCAATAAAATTGTGACCAAACAAATTTTTAGTTCTTTAACATCTTTCGAGATATAGAGGGCTTGAATCATTGATGTATCATGCAGAGTGCTAGCTGTCCGAAATTTGGACCTGATGCATTCTGTACTCTGCCCTTGTAAGGAAGAACGCAGTAATAGCCATTACTGCGTTTTTACTTTGGATGCAAAATTGGGCTCCTTGGTGGTATATCTATAGGAGAAAAAATAATGGTGGCTGTAGGTCTACTAGAAACCTGAAATGCAGTAATATATGAAATCCTTCTAATCCTAAGAAATAAATAGCTATTTACTCAAAACTGCGTATTTACGATTACTGCGTTCTTCCTTACGAGGGCAGTACTGTCGAAAGCACATCATGGTATACACCCATGCACTCTACTCCATTGCATTACAGGCAACTTTGCAACTAAAATGTGAAGATTGACGTGCTGTCGACTGAACACTTAGATTCAAATAAAATTAGTAATCAAGACAGTGACATCTTAGTAAATGGAATGTAAATTTTCATTCATGTATAATTATTTTAAGGTAGTCGGGTACCATCCTCATTCTACCAATGGAGATGATGATGATGATACCGAGCCTAAAATATAGGTTTATACCTAGTTTAGGCTACGTTTTTACTCTTACCTATGTTAAAAATTCAATTTTTTACGTACACTATATTATTATACCAATGATTTTATGAATACATTTTTTCTTTATCTCTCTTTATATCTTTATCTTTCATTTACAGTCCGTTTACTAAGCCCTGTTTTGAGCGATAAGAGCCAGTTTCTACAGAGTCGTCAAACATACCCAATCGTCGGTTTTACATTGGACCACAATCGTAACTGCACCAAATCAAAGTTTGCCCAGCGAATACCATTCATCTTTATAAACTCGAAAGAAACATTGCTGTTATTTATCAGTCGTCGCATCAAACATCGCAGTGTTATCGATCAAACATCGTAGTCACTGCGACTTAGAACATACATAATGTAAGCTCACACCTGTATCTCAGAGGGGTAGGCAGTGACCACGGACTGCCACTTGCCACGATCCTAACGAATCATTTTTGTGTCTCACGTCAATTGAAATTACAAGTATCGATATTTCATTATTCAAAATGACAAGCAGGATATAGAAAAAAAAAGTATATAGCACAAACTCTATACGAAATCTTTTAAATTTGAGTACCTACTCCAGGGGGTGAGTCTAAAAAAAGGCATAAAGGTAAATATTGTCGTCCATATTATATTTCATTCAAAAATAATATGAGTGTTAAGTATTAGGGTCAGTGTGAAGAAATCAGGTAGATAATAACAATAATTTATCGCACACGAAACAGGGAGCAGAAAATTACATAAGCAACAACATGAACAAAGGCGAGCTTATCTCTCCAAGAGATTTCTTACAGAAAACCTTGGAGAGTCGTAGATGCTCCTGAATTTCACGTACTTTCTTCTACTTATTTTTTATTACGTTTTTTTATGCGCATTTCTCTTAGCGGACAGAATGTAGGATAAATAAATTCTCGAATGGGTAGTTATTGTATGTCATTCGGTAAATTTTTTTTTTCTTTAGGTGCCATAGATAGATGGCGTCACTAGTAATTACATTACATATTCGCGCGCGAACAACCAGTAGATTCGATGATGATAATGAGGGATTTTCAGAGCGTCATTAAAAAAATGTGGTGATGGTGCTGACGTCATGACATCACTGTACCTTATCTGTGGTTCCTGTCCTATGTTTTTACAAAAATGCACAATGCATGGGCTAGTCATGAGCAAAGACACAATTCACGTAGGTACGTATGTAATGAACAAAGTAAAAATTGTTCGATAACTTTCAAGTTTCAGCAGTTACGAAACAAAGTCTAGTTTAGATCACAGACTACAAAGAGATGTTTAGACTATCACAGGTTAATAACGATTAAGACCACAGACCTTAAACATGATGACATTTTGGTCTTCTTGCAGCGAAATCTAGTTTTTTTTAATGAACTCAACTGACAGCGTCATTGAAAAGCCCTCATTATTATGTTGTCCGTGTTGTCGTATCGTGACGATTATCGTCCCATGTGAAACCGACCGCTGGCCGATGGCTGTCTAGTTGACCTAACACGGTTAGGCGTGCAGATTTCGAGCGCACACATTATATTGAATTACCCAGCGACGTTGTGCTCTTCTGTTCGACCTAACGCGTTTAGTGGTAACTTTAGACTTCAGCCCCTATTAGTGAGTTAGATCAATGCAGCGAAAATTATGTCCTGGAGGGGGTGATTGTGGGGTAACTAGGTAATTTCTATACTTAGTTATTTTGGACAAATATTTACATTTACATTCTTGTAAATGTAAATGTAAGTATTTGTTGTAAATGTAAATGTATTTGTTTTGGTTGTCGTGTTGAAGAAGAGGCCTATTTCCAAGAGCAGAATTCTTTCATAGGCTAAATAAACAGATAACATAACATTTACATACAGACACATTGCTTCTGGCCCCTTCTGTGGGACGCCAGAAACTGCTTGGTAAGGGTCAGATGTGAAACCATTGACCACCACAGTCATTGACCTATCCGTCAAATATGATGAATGAAGAGCCCCATGTATGCCGTAGCAAGAAAGTTTGTGAAGGAGGATAGGATGACTGACCTTATCAAATACGCTACTAAAATCGGAGTAAACAGCATCCGTCTGTAGACCTTTGTCGATGTTTTCAGATATTTCGGTAATGTATGAGACTAAATTGGAATTTACAGACTTGCCATTAATAAAACCGTGTTGATGTGTTGTTATGTTTTTTAACGAAGTTAGTGATAACCGGACAGATGACAGACTCAAAAACTTTGGGGAAGATACTTAATATTGAAATGGGCCTATAGCATTTGACGTTATCGCGATCACCTTTTTTGTATACGGGTACTACACGCGCGAATTTCTACTCTTGGGGGAAGGTTCCAGTCTTAAGTGAGAAAAAAAAAATATGTTTAAGTGGTAGAGCCAAAGCCTCTGCACACCTTTTGATAAAAAAGGGGGATAAGCCGTCCGGACCTGCTCCTTTATCTTCTTTAAGTAACTCAAGGTGTTTTAAGACAGTTTTCTCATCTACAGCAATATTATTTAGAGTCACCATCTGATTGAGCACATTCATATTTGGCAGATAAACGTTGTCCCTCGTGGAGGTGAAAGTTGATGAAAAATTTGATGCAAATAAGTTGGTTATATTTTTGCCTGAACTTGCGGTTTTGTCGCCATTTGTCATAGTAGATGGTATACCATTAGAGTTCTGACGTCGTTGATTTATGAATTTCCAAAATTTCTGAAAGTAGTTTTACCAGGTCACGGGTAAACCAAGGAGGGCTTCTTTTTATTCTATTTATCTTTCGCCTGGGGACATGTTCCAGCGTTGTATTGATTTTAGAATAAAGCACTGCGGTCATCTCATTTAAATCGGTAAGACCATTAAAGTCCTTTTCCCAATCGGCAGATTTTAACTCGGAGATAATATGGGGGTAGTCAGCCTTGTAAAAATTGTAAACAGATCTTGAATTTGGAGCTAGTGTACTTAGGCTATTATTTGCTTATATTGCTTACATCGATTAACAGTTGAGGGTGGTAATTGTCTAGTTTACTGATTGCTGATGGGGGTTTATTGACAAAAAGTAATGGTACGTTTGATAAAATTAAGTCTAGGATCTTGCCATAGGTGTTGACGATTCCGTTAAACTGTTTCAGATTATTCGGCATCATGAAGTCAATTGCTGCATATCCCAAAACATTTTCATAACCAGATGGTTGGAGATGTCGGCCATTAAGATCGCTTTGTGTCGAATTTATAAAACCAAGGTTGAAGTCACCAACAATTATTACGCTCTCGACAGAGTTCAAGATATCGTTAGCATGCATTAAAAAAATATTTAATACATCGATTTTAGGAGGAGAATCCAGGTAGAAACTACATAATGCAATTTTTTTCACTTTGCCACTTTGTACTGTCTCTATTAGTACACAGATAACACCTGTGAGGTGCTTCCCAGGAACTGAATAGGTGATGATTGAATTCGGTTTTGAAACTGCCAGAATTACTTTTTTATTTATTTCCGTAGAACACACACACGTACATAATAGCATAACAGATTAAATCACAAAGTAACAGCACATTTTACACACTGACAAAACAAAACCTACATAAGCAATACAAACATTTTATATGATAGGAGAAGTAGGCACCTATCTGTAGGATGTGAGCGAATAAAAACGTGGCAACGTGTGTGTGGCAAATGCAAATGAGTTTCGACTCAGCATGTGCTGAGAGTTAAAAAAAAAACTCTAGCGCTGGTATTCCGCCGATACCCAGTGTGAGCGGCGCGCAGAGCCCAAAGAAGTGATGTTTGTAAGGCTTTTGGAAGAACAGTAAATCATGTTCATTGCAAGTGTTGATTGCACCCATGGGTAGATTCATACCAACTTATGTATTAGATATAAGAGGATCTGAGAAAAAATTAGCAAAGTGGAGAGTTTTTTTTCGCTGCCTTTTTCTTCAGTTTTCAACTAATTTGAAAAAAAATTCTGATTAACATGCTCATACCGACATTGTAATTTTTTTTTCAATAAGACTGATTGTCGATTAACTAGTCCAATGCCGACCCTTTCTTAGCAAAAATAAGGTCAAGCCTATCATTATCTCTCGAAAACAAAATTCTGGGGGAAAATCAAAACTCCACAGCTAGAATCGCTCCCCGTGATAACTCGACGGAACAAAACGTTCCAATTTTCGGTGAAACATAAAACAGAGACAGCCATCTGATAAAAGTCCTCGGGAGTTGTTGGGAGCTGAGACAAATGACGTCATTGGATCCTATTTTTAAATTTGTAAAATTATTGTGATGTCGCTGTTTCTGGTTCCCACGACACAGGGTTTCCTAGTGCGAAGCATAACGCTATGTATGTGCCTGTATGTGAATGTTTATCTTTATTTTGAAATTTGACTATTTGACTATTCTGTCAGTTTGACGACCTCTGTGGCGCAGTGGTTAGCGCATCTGCCTACCATGCGAGAGGTCCCGGGTTCGAATCCTGGCTGGGGACAAAAAAAAAGAAACCCAGGTCTTTGTTTGTGTTTACATGTTTGTGACGTCACTGTTTCTGGTTCCCACGACACAGGGTATCCTAGTGTGGGGCCAGAAGCAATGTGCCTGTATGTAAATGTTATGTTATCTGTTTATTTAGCCTATGAAAGAGTTCTGCTGTTGGAAATAGGCCACTTCTCCGACACGACAACCGCCGGCGCCGCACTGCTGTAAATTTTCTCACTTTTTGATAATTCGTTATAAGTACTGTGTTAGGAATAATAGTGGAAAACTTCTTTATTATTTATGAAAGTAATGGCTGGCCCGTTGTAGCTTTAGCTTTGTTGTAGCCAATTTGAAAAACCGTGGACCGATCGGCTTACCATAACAATGGTTTATAATCGTCTTTACAAGGTCATAACGCAACAGATCCGCCGTTCCGTTGTCATCCGATAGAATTGCCGACCGTGTGACATCAAAATACGTAAGAAAATTCAAACCATTGTGCGCCTGATTGTCGCCCGGAGCACCGCCATCTGATAAGAGTCTTGAATTTAATCCTCAGTAAACTTATTCTCCGGTCTTATTATAATAAACTAATTAATGATGGAGACGAACAATTCATTATCGGGACGGAATTGCCTTCCGAACAATAATGATAATAAGTGTAATTAATTATAGGAAGTTGGTTGAAGACGACCGGTGGGTGTGCGGTGGAGGAGGCGCGCCTGGGAGCAGAGGTACTGCTCTGCTCTGATTTTTGGAGAAGGCAACTCTTACAACCTGGGTGACTGGTAGAAAATTGTTTGCAGCAATATATTTTTGTAGCAATAGCCGCATTGCCACAGTTTAATTTACTGATGTGCACTAAACGCATTTAATAATGATGACAACTGAACGTACAGTAGAGCTAGTCTTTAAAATGCATAGTTGTGTAATTTACAAGTACCTGGGTGACCGAGCTTTGCTCGGTACCTTTTTTTGTAACGTAAAATATGTAATATAAAATTAAAATAATCCTTTTTCAACAAAAAAAGAACTTGGAAAAAACATCATGACTCGAACTGGGTCTCTTGAAATCGGCCCGAAACGGGTCGCCCGTTTTCCCGTCGGAACTATCTCAACCTTGCAGATAGACGCGAAATTTACCGTTGTATGTTATCAAAGCAAATTTCAATTGGCTTACAACACGGATAAAACAACGTTTTCTAAAAATGTAACCTAGTTAGATCAATTAAACGCCCATCAATCATCTGCCTACAAAATTTCGTAAAAATCGTTGGAGCCGTTTCCGAGATTCTGATTATATATAAATATATATACAAGAATTGCTCGTTTAAAGAGATTAGATTAATTTATAGAGACATATTAGTACGGAAATAGTTGTTTTATTGACACCACCACACCTAAGCAATCATATTCCAATTGAATAATAAGCGTTTCGCGCGATTTGATCTTCTTCGCAAAAGAAGCCTATTTTATTTGCCCGTGTATTAGAATGACATTGTTCTGCTGTTACTTGGTAAACTAACAGATAGAGGCAAATAACTACTTTTATCGTAATTATATAATATGTAAAATACAATATTCAATGTTTGGGACCAGGCCAAATTATTCTATTACAAGAAAGTTATTTATTTATTTTTCAATGCTTACATCTCTTCCTCTGTTTTTCTTCTTCGGCAACCTCTCCTTTTATAGGTTGTTTGAAATGAATTTCTACTAGCCACAAGGCTGCTAATAGAACTTTTTTGACTGTAACCTTTATTGTTTGTTTTGTTTCTTTTTTTAATGTTATTTATTTAAGGGTTTTATTCGCAGAACAAACATGTCAGTTCCATCGTAAACTAATCATACAATAATTATCAACGCTACAGAAACCTTAAAACTAATCTATCCTCAACAATTTTTTAATTGAAAATTGGAAATTTATAAATAATACACGCGCTATATGGCTCGGACAGAATACTCGTTTCATTTCTAGTGTGCAATAAAGAAATTATCATATTCTTAACATACTTACGACAACGAAGGCGCATTCACATCACATCCAACCTCCTTAGCACCTCCACGGCACAAGGAAGGGGTGAGAGAGGGCGGGGGTCAGCCGTTGTCGCGTCTGCGACGGTTTTAATCATTGTTACTGATAATTAAAATTTAGATGGAAATTTTCTTCCGCAAGGACATCGAGGGCCCTTTGTTTAGGGTTATTGGTGTGGTCAAGTTGAATTTGTAGATGGACATATCGACAATTTACTCCCTGTTTCTTGAACACTCACAACGTGTTGATCTACAATTAAGATGGGTAGATAAATATTTGTTTTTAGTCCTTAGAGCGGATACACACTAGGCGTTTTGAAACGCTCAGTAAGCGCGCTGTAAGCGCGCGTTTGCATGTGTACACTTCAATCGGACCTCATAGTTCTTACAACGCGCGTTACAAAAGCGCGCGCTTCAAAACGCCTAGTGTGTGCCCGCTCTTGTTAACTTAACCTTGGGTCATCAGAAGCAAAATAAATAATTTATTAAGTAAAGCAATACAAGTCTAATTACAAGTCATAGCATGAAGAGCACTGAACCCAAGTATCCTTTAAATACCTTTGATATTAATCTACTGTTAAACACCAGACTTCTTTGTCTTCTAAATAATCGTTGCTTTTTTGTACCAAATCAAACCGCTTCGGAGGTAACTCTAATCCTTCTTGGGGCATATTGCATGTAAACATCCAAAACCTGGTTTTTTTTTGTACCCAGAGCTGGGATTCATGGTAGGTAATCATGGTATTCTGAACCACGCCTGGCATCCAATATCTAAGGTCAATAAACACCCCACTGGATGCCCTTGTCAACCTCAAAAATAAATTGGCTGTGATATAAATCGACAACATAAAGAAAATATATAATTATGATGCTCAAGAGCATTCATCTAAACTAATTTCAATAACAAACACAGCGCCTTAAATTGATAAGACTAGCGGCGATTAAGTCTATACTATCCCTCACTCTCTGAGAGATTTAAAACTCTGTGCTGTGCAAAAGAGTGAATGTATAGTGTACTCTCTGATATATTCATATATCTATCTATCTAATCAGCCCGTAAATAGAGCCTACTGTTGTTGTTAGACCTCTCCTCTTTCACGCCAACCCATCCGGCCAAGAGGTAGTCTCGTCCAATGAATCCCAGCCGCTTTCACAACGTCGTAGGCTCATCGGGCTGGTGGTCTGCCCACCGACCGTCGACCCGTTCTTGGCCACCACCCAGTGGCTGCCTCAGCCCACTATTAGAGCCATCGCAAACAAGGCGAATTATCGCCGCGTCTAGTCGCCGCAAACTGTCTCAATCATCATCACCAACCCGTGGACTCCCACAGCTAGGTAGATGCATCTTCATGATGACATCTTTTTTCACAGTCCTGACCCATACGCAAATTTGCTCAAATTACGCAATGCCCTATATTGTCTAAACATCTAACCGGAGCCTATTTCATAGAACTATATAATTCGTGATTTACTGTTTATCTTCGGCTACGTAATGTATGTATTTCAAATTTTCTTCACAATAATAATGACTTCCATACAACACATTCGACCTGTAAAAAATTTTTTTTTTCGCGGTGGCCGGATGGACCTCCGTAATGTAAAACTATAAGCACACGTGTGAGGTTAAAATACACCTAGCGACCCTTTAACACGTTTACCGCAAGCCCTTAGTCCAAGAAGTTCCACCATAAAGAGGTGTATGAAGCCTCATTAAGGGGCAGCTATCAGGCATAAATACATTATAGAGGGGGGCGGGGGTGGGAAAGCGCGCCCGCTTAGGTTATCGAATTAAAACTTCACAAGCAATAGGTAGAAGGGATCTTTGGCGTGTGTGGAGCTGTCGAGAACTTTTTTATGGCTTTCATCATCATCAGCCCACCACTGCCCGCTGTTGGGTATACCCATGTCAAAAAGGTCTTTAGACCTTTTCTCCATTACGCCATACCTCGCGGTCACTCGCCATTCAATTAAATTTAATTCATTTAATGCGATAAATTACAGTGAATATTACAGATTTTAAATAAATAAATCATGCATAAGCATAAAAGTACATGTGTAATTTTACCAAGAGCGGCATGGCAATAGAATGATTATATTATTATTAATAAGGATTTTAAATTTCAATTATGAAAATATTGTCTAATGTATACAATTTTCATGTCGCTACATTTCAACATTTCATCAAAATCTGCCACCAACGGCATGGCAGATTTTAATGAACTTTTATATGTTGATCGGTATAGGTCTGAGAATATGTTGTTATCTATTTTTTATACGCCTATCGTGTAAAACAACGTTTGCGGGGTCAGCTTATAATATATTTGTCACTCTAAAAATCTATTTTATTTAGTGTGTATGTAAATGTGTCCTTATTGGATGTAAAATTAAAATAAATTCATTCGACATTCGCATCGAACATTCGACCATTTTTGTAAAGAAAACGTGGCGTGACTTGGGGAAGATACAATGTACATCATTGACTTTACTCGGGATACAATTACTTGATTTTTGGTCGGGCTCTCCCGACCTATCTTATTCTTAAGTACATGTCTAGCAGTCGATGACTACGGGCTGACTTATTCAAGGTCTGAAACTGTTTCTTTATCATCCATAACTAGCTGTTGCCCGCGACTACGTCCGTGTGGGCTTTAGTTGAGTAAAGGGTTTGCAAATAAGATAGGATACTTTTAGCGCATGCGAAAGAGCTTTCATACTAACTTCGAAACCCCCTCTTACCCCCCTTAAGGGATGATTTTCGAAAAACTACTTTACACGTCTTTCATGACTTTCTATGAAGGACTTTCATGCTGAATTTATTCGAATAACTTCAAAAATGGCTAAGTTTCATACTAACTTTGCACCCCCCTTTTACCCCCTTAAGGGAAGATTTTCAGAAAACTATTATACATGTATTTCATGACTTTTAATGAAGGACCTTCATATTGAATCTCATTCGAATAACTTCAAAAACGGCAAAGTTTCATACTAAGTTTGCACCCCTCTTTTTCCCCCTTAAGGGATGATTTTTAAAGAACTATTTTACACTTGTTTCATAATTTTAAATGAAGACCCTTCCTACCAAATTTCATTCGAATTACTTCAAAAACGGCAAAGTTTCATACTAACTTTGAACCCCCATTTTACCCCTAGGGGACCTTTTTTACCTAGGGGATGAATTTTCAAAAATCCTTTCTTAGTGCTCCCTTACGTTACAAAAGAAACCCCTGTGCAAAATTTCAAGTTTCTAACCCTTATAGTTTAGGCCCTGTGTTGATATGTCAGTCAGTCAGTCAGTCAGTCAGTCAGTCAGTCAGCTTCTCCTTTTATATATATAGATAGATTAGACCAATTAAGACAGTTAATAGTTTAAAAAAGTTCAATTTTATTCAAAAATTGACCGCGTGTGCAAGATTTTATGTGAAGTAAAATAAAAGTAAGTAAAATATACCTTCCTCAGAGAAGAGACCCATCATCATCATCGTCATCGGCCCATGGTTGTCCACTGCTGGACATAGGCCTCTCCCATTGCACGCCTCTGAGCACGGTCCTCTCATCCAGCTCTTGCCAGCCGTCCTGCGAAGATCATCGCTCCACCGAGCACTTAATGGGTTGATGATGATGAATTAAGAATTACAAAATTACCTATTTTACGTTATCTAACTAATGGCTTCGCTTATCTTTTCTTCAAATAACGAAGGTGTGTATTACTTACAATGAATAAGAAACCGCTCTATTTTATTGTAAAATTTTATTACCCAATTTCGATAAGGGTATGTTCTCTACGCGATAGTCATTAACGTAAATTTGTACAGGTCCACGAGTATAGTAATCCGGGTCGTAGTAAGAGTAGTGAGTTGAACACTGTATTAATACACCATGTATAATTCGCTTGCTCGGACGGCGGGCTTCGGTTTGTTCCAGACAAGTTAAATGTTGCAAGTTGAGTTTTTTTTTATCATAATGTAATAGGCTATTTGACAGTGTCAAAAAAAATAGTATTATTTACACGTATTCGTATGATGTGTCTTAAAACCGCTTTAAGGCATTTTAACTAAAAAAAAACAATTAATATTTGTAAACAAACACAAGATAAAATTTAATAATTATGGATCTGCAGCCAATGTATCGCAAGATATTGACTATCTGGCTTCATCATCAACCCATTTTATCCCCACCGAGGGTCACGGGTCTCTACCCTGAGGAAGGTATAGGCCATACTCCACCACGGGGACATGTCTGGATTGATGGAGGCTTTTAAGACTAGTGGCTGGTCTTATTGTCAGAAGTTTTCAAGTCGCGCTAAGGCCTCTAACTTGGCTTAACGACTGCCATCTATCGACGGCAGCCGGCACCAAGTGCTTAACGTGCCTTGCGAAGCACCGAACCGCTCGGAAAAATGCCAGTAGCGTCAGTCATAGACGGTCACCCATCCGTGCACTGAACGCGCCCTATGTTGCTTAACATTCGCGATCGCTTAGGATCACTCAGACAGCCGGGGCTACGAGCGAAAAACACCATACTGCTTATAAAATGTTAACCAGCTGACTAAAAACCTTTCATTCTAATAAACCCCAGTGAACATTTGTAGTGATCTGGAACGGACCGGGGGGCGGGGGGCTCCAAGGAGAGCTCGAGGCAAGGGAACCGGCTACGTAATTAGATTTCCAAAGTCCGAATACACTGCTAGTACTTGTCTTCATAATAATGTGATCGGATTCCATCGTCTTGAGGCTTTTCTAGCGATGTATCATATCGTTGCTTTTCTTTCTCAAACTCGTATCTTAAAAAAGACAACTTTTCAGGAGATAAATAAAACTGTCTGTCTTCTTATACTATGGAGTTTCGGTAAAAAATGAAATGCCATTTCTTAGATGTGGACTATTAGCTATAAATATAAGTAAAACTAAGATACTAATGTTTTTTAGCTTTAGTATAGACGCATTTTTTTAGATAAGAGTTTGCTGCATTTTTATAAGATACTAAGAGATACTGACAACACAGCCAAAAGTTGCAAAGTAAAAAAAAATGGTTTATTGCTCACACATAACTTAAAAGTTAATACATTTTCTAGCAGCACCCACACTAGGAATATCCCGTATCGTGGGTACCAGTTTTTCATGTTTAACAAGTTGGTACTATAGACGGTGATTTGCAACATAAACATAAACATTTACATACAGGCACATACATCTTCTGGCCTCACCGTAGGATACGCTGTGTCGTGGGAACTAGAAACAGCTATATCACAAACATGGAAACATCCAAGACCTGGGGTTGTTTTTTTGTCCCCAGCCGGGGTTCGAAGGTTAAACTTCTAATTCCCTCGTTGATCAAGCCCTTAAGGCACTTCGCTATCAAGAAAGAGGTCGAAGGTTCTATTCCCACAGGGGGCCGCCCCGGTGCACTTGTATAAACGATCTCAGTCTACTAGTGTTCCTTGCTGTTGTTACACTTTATTGCACAAAAAAAACATAATATAACTCAAATAACAGGTTTGTGATAAAAAATACGTGCAAAGGCGGACTTATTTCTAAAGAAATTTGTAATAATGCTGTTCGTAATGTCCTTGCCTGGTTTCCGTAATACAGGGTGTCCTAGTTTGGAACCAGGTCAAGTGATGTGTTGTGTGGAAATTATTACAGTTATTATTGTCACTGCATTTTTTTTCAGGCCAGTGGGCAGACCTGCAGCCCGATGGTCGGACGATGTCGTAGATTCGGCGGAAGGTCCGTGGATGCGAGTGGCGAGAGACCGTGTGAGATGGCATTTGGGGGAAAAGGCATATACCCAGCAGTGGGCAGCGGCGGGCTGATGATAAGATAAGATAAGAATATTCTTTACTGTACCATGATGATGATGATGATTTTTTTTCTATGCTTTCTTAGTGCTGTGACTTGTACTTATATTTGTTTTGTTTTGTATACGTGTATGGGTATTTTATATAAATAAATGAATTATCTATTTTTCGTATGAAATTCAGAAAAGGGTGACGTCATTTTTAATTTAGATTTAGAAATTATAGACAGTATGAAAGAAATATCAAAAACTTGTTTAAAGAGGTCTCCACCGTTATAAGGTCGATCAACAGTATCGTCATTCGTTTTTCACTTTTTTATACGTGCAAGGATCAAGATCGACCGGCCGCAGTATAACACGGAGGTATCAGATATTTAGTTTGCTTTGGCCGCGCGGTGTGTTAAGGGGGGCGCTTAAGTCCAACTATAATTTAGGAAGGGTACAGTTTCATTAATCACCCATACGCCGTTATTATTAATTAACCCTCTATTCGAACTAGCGTATTAGGTATCGATCGTACCACCCCCTTTAATGAGGTCGTACAGACCGATGTCAAATTTTTAAATTGATTTGGGTAGCTCCGGGGCGATAGGGGTGGGGTTATTTCGGACGGAAAGAGATGTCAGGAGTGGGATTGTGTTGGAAAAGACAATACTTACTTAATGTTTTGTGCGGAAGGACCAAAACTATGTTACGTGGATGGTAAAAAGCAAAAACTTTTTCTATTTAAGGTACATTTTTGAGGCCCATGCTACATTTTTGAACATGAACGGAATTTATCAGCTATTTATCAGATTTTTTATTAAGTCTATATTTTAAAGATATTCAATGAATCTTTTGGCTCACATACGAAAAAAAATACAAATTACATTTTTTTTATATAGGTAAAGACTGTAAAAAGATAATCATGACGTCCTAATGACGTCACAAACACCAACATTTTAGAATAATATTAAACATAGACGTAATAAACAAAACTCAAAAATACCGAAATTAGTATTTTAAAATGGCCAATATTTCAATAATAAATTATAAAAACATATATAAAAAATGAGTTGCACGGTCAATTACGATTGTTACATTAATAACAGACTGATGTTGTTTTTTTGTGGTTTTGTTTTTATTTGTTTTTTTTGTCTGTTGCGTTACATATCTTGTTTCTGTGATGTGTCTTGTTGTGTTGGTAGGTATAATAAATGTTTTTCTCCTTCATATTAATAAACAAAACAGTTTTCTCGCGATACACACTGATAGCGTACGCAACACTGGAGACTATTCAGTGAAAGATGGGCTGATGACGATGAATCAGCGATTTACTAAATACGACGAAGTTTCTCTTTGAAATCAGTCATCGATTAGCAGAATCCTTTTTGTAGGTGACAGTGACTCACGCGGCTATCTTGAAGCTTGCTAATGACTCTAAATACTGAGTGGGCATCGAGCACATCTATACGAGGTTCCATAATTGTCATGAACTAAATCAACAGAAGCTTCCCATATAGATGATGTACCAATTGGCTACATAAAAATTAAGATAAGATAAGAATATTCTTTAATCGCTCATAGCCTCGGCTACGTGAGTGATATTAAACGATTACGAAGGTTAAGCATCATACGGCGCGTTCAGTGCATGGATGGGTGACCGTAACGCTAGTGGCATTTTTTTGAGCGGTTCCGCGCTTCGCAAGGCACGTTAAGCAGTTGGTGCCGGCTGCCGTCGATAGATGACAGTCGTTAAGCCAAGTCATATGCCTTAGGCGGCTTGAAAACTTCTGACAGTAAGACCAGCCAATAGTCTTACAAGCCTCCACCAATCCGGACTTGGCCCCCGTGGTGTAGTACGGCCTATACCTTCCTCAGGGAAAAGACCCGTGCCCCTCGGTGGGGACATAATGGGTTGATGATGAAGCAAGGATCGTGGCACACCATGGTATCTGCTTATCCTTCCGGCATGAAGGAGTCATGCAGTTTATGTCTGCATGTTGATCTGCTGTCGACTCTACAAGCAGCCGTAGAGTAAGACGTCCGTTCGCCCCCTCTCTCTCTGTCGTACGGAGATGTTGTCAGTGCTACATTTAGGTAGGCGCCATAAAAGTGCTAATTGTATACCGGCAACATGGCCTATTGTCATTTGTTGCTTACAGTACACTCAAAGTTTTTAGATCTTACCTGTCTACTGAATAAAATTGAATATTATCGCAAACATTGTTCTACTATGAAAGGAAAACTTACCCCATATTAGTCGTATTATTTTGTATTGTAATTTTGTACTGTTAGGGGATTTTATCTTTGTACAATGTACCTACAAAAGTGTTCTCTATTTATCTATGTACCAACTTGTGCTCCTCACAAAAAAATATTATTTTGTACTCTCTAATTTCAAATTTCATTCCCATTTTCTGTTTCGTGAATTCTGCTGATTAAATACTGGATCTCTTACCGAGAGGTAAGAGACACAAAGGAGCTGTTGTAAAAAATCTGCTCACGTTTGCAGAAGAATTATTATTTATGTGGTGATGTTGCGTTTTCTACTAAAAACAGCGATGTAAGCAAGAGACATATCAATTAATAGATATAAGTATTAGACAGACTTGGCTTCTCCCCATCATCATAATTGCGTTGAATTATCATCCAGGCAGGGATGACTCATCGGCATTTCTAGTACGACTTGCTAGCTATGCTAACACTGGTGACCCCAACTTGATAATATTTTGTTGAGAATAATAGAGTACCAGTTTATGATTAAGTACTTAGATTCTAGCTAGTATAGATAGAGCAAGCTTAATTTGGCATTAGAGGTTCATTCTCGAAGGTGGTCGATAAGTAACTGTATCAGACACTCGTATTATAAAATATACATATTTAATTATAGAGTCGAGTCTATAAAATTTTGCATTTGAAGTTAAAACTTTAATTTCATAGCAAGAAAAGTATTTCACAGCTTCAAGTCCTTTCTTCTTTCGTGAGTTGTCAATTCTTCTAGAACATAGAAGCTTCATAGTGCACTTGAAGATGTGATGCAGATTTATCATGCGAGTCTGGACTTCTGAATCTTCTTTATTATTGAATATTATTGAAGCTTACTTATATCTGAATTATACTACACCTTTTGAGATGAGAAGTCTCTGGATGAGTGTTTCGAGCGCTATGAAAATAGCCTACAGCCGTAGCCGTTAAGAAATGAATGATGTCATATTGTGTAGATTATAATTAATTCATGTTTACGATCGCAATGGTTTATGTGATTTGTTATTTGTTTTAATTTGTCAATGTAGATTGTAACAAAACTCTTTATGGAATTAAATCTAAGGTAAATACAAAAGGTACAATATTGTGAAAAAAAGAACCGATAAAACTTACAATGAGACATGCAGTCAAGACTCGAAATTATAAAATTCATACGAGTATATAAGATCACGCCTGAAGCCCAGAAGGGTTGGCTGAGACCAGGGACTGCTACTTGTCACGATCCTGACAGATCACTTTCGCTTCACTGACATTCCTTAGTCGTTGCATGCACTCACACAGGTTTCGGGTACTTTTTATCTTTCTCTTGGCTAATACATCCCCTATTTGGTCTTAGTACGACCGTCTAGGGCGTCTCTTACCGGCCCTTCCACTCAAATTCACTCCATATTATTATTGTTTAGTCAGTCTTTCTTCCTTCTTCCTCTCCACATGTCCAGACCAACGCAATATTCCTTTCTCAATTCTAGCTAGTCACTACATCCTCGTTCACAACGTTCTCTAATCGAACTATAACGTAGTCTGTTATACTAAATAATTACGCTTTAGTTGTTGATCACACAATTAAACTTAAGATTATTATTTGCATTGCCAATTTTTAAAAAACTTCCAACCCGTTCACACGGGAATCGAACAAGAATTGGCCCGAGCAGCAAACGGACAAGAAACACCGCGCCGAAACAGTAAAATTATCAACAGATCATAACAACAAATCCACGCCGCGGACAAAACAAGTTTCCAATTAAACGCGATCCAAAATCGGCCAAGAGAAATAATTACACCTACCTACGGCAATCGGCCGGCATTATAAGAGAGTTTTAATTATAATTAATTACAGAGCAACCCGGTCGTAAACAACCGAGTAGTCCAGCCTGATGCACCATAACTTGGCTGCATCAATATTCCAGTGAAGCGTTTATTATCATATCTCATTATACAAGTTAGTGCTTGTACAGCCTCGGCTAGGAAGGAGCCCACAATCGCCCCTTCTTAGGTTATGACCTTCCATCGCCGATCGCTAAATTTGATTCTTAACACTACACTTGAAGATGGACTTTAAGTTGGGGCTGGTAAGGTGCGATTCGGACGTTCTTGGCCGAGTTGTAAAGTCGAGATTCGGTTTTGGAATGCAATTTGGAAATGAGATCCGGAGGGTTACCCTTTCTGTGAGGTGGGGGTGGGGGGTTAGGACGGGTGAACGCCTTGCCACTATTATTTATAAGGGGTGGGTCAGCTCAGGGATAGTTGGCCCGATATACGGAGGTTTGCTTTGGTGCAGTTCGCGTTAGGTGAGGCCGGGCTCGGCGGAGTGCCCGTAAATTGTTTTGTCCTAAATTAATTAACACGTTTTGCCTTAATGCTTGGCAGTGGTCAGCGGGTGTGATTACGTTTTTGTTGGCTTTCGTCGAGAGACGCGATCGGTGGAGCTAGCAGTCTTGAGGGATCAATCCGCTACTTGACTCTTTTTTCAAGTATGTCTTAAATGCTAAATATCTCTTCCATTAGACCAAAAAATGATAAGACATTAACTGCACAAGAAGAGTTTTTGCAAAAACACTAAATCCAATCCAAATCACAATAGAACCTACGCACGCACGACTGACAGATGTTTGTTTACAACCAAAGGTGCTTTCAAGATGGCGGATAGTGTTTTCACCGTTCTGATTTAAAAGCGAAAAATATTTTCTTTTGCAAATTTTGCAGCCATCCTGCATATTTACTTAGTAAAGTCAATATATTTCGGTTTCTTACGTTAGATACTACAGGAAATATCCATTTATCGCGTCAAATTTGATACGAGTCAAGTAGCGTATTGTCTTACCATTTGTCTTTGTAGCCGCAATGCCAGAGAATGTAACAGAATTATGTTAAGATAGAGTTACTGCTATACTGTAAATGGAAGCAAAGAATCAGTTAACTAGTCGTCCTCCGGCAAAAGTGAATGAGCCAAAGTCTGCAAAGGGAAGGCCTTGATATTTTTCCTTGGAAAACGTAAAAGTAAGTTAATCTACGCACTTAATGATTTTTCAAAAACGACACAAATTAATGTACAATGCAATTGGGTATTTGACAGGATGTCAAATGAGTTACTTTTAAAACGAAATTTTGTATGAAAATACTTGCTTGTGACGTCACATTTCAGTGCACTCTTTTCATGTTTCATCTATTTAAAAATTGTAATAACTAGTAAATGATTAAAAGAAATTCATTTCCCGAATCATTTTCTAATTTTTGTTTTAATCGAGCATCTCAAATAATTTATTGTTGATAGTGTCAAATACCGTATTGCAACTTGCCTATTTAGACCGTTACGCAAGTTTTTGTCTAAAACAACGTCTGGAATGTATAAAATCAGTCCGTAGATTAGGGAACATACGGTGCACCCGCTCTTAAGCGATCACGAAGGTTAAGCAACATAGGGCGCGTTCAGTGCATGGATGGGTGCCCGTTCTATGACTAACACTACTGGCATTTTTCTGAGCGTTTCTATGCTTTGCAAGGCATGTTAAGCAGTTGGTGCCGTCGATAGATGGTAGTCGTTAAGCCAAGTCAGAGGCCTTAGGGCGGCTTGAAAACGTCTGACAGTAAGACCAGCTACTAGTCTTACAAGCCTCCACCAATCCGGACTAGGCCCCTATGTTGGAGTATGGCCTATACCATTGTAACGGAAGAGACCCTTGCCTCTCGGTGAGGACAAAATGGGTTGATGATGATACGGTGCACTCAATATGGATATATATCTATAGTCAAAGTCGTTGTTATTAAGTAACGTATCTTCCTGCTATGATCCTAGGCTTGTGGTGTTGTCTGATCATAAAATCTGCATGACAAACCGTTGGCTATGGGAGGCCTGCTACAATGTACTAGGAAGAAATGATGTTAAAGGCATATTATCATCCTCATATCGGTGGTAGGTCAAAACATCACGAAAACAAGATGAGCCAAAACGAACTTATTAATAGTAGAAAAAAAAATGTTTACTAGCAGAACTAAACTTAAGATAGTAATTCTAAACCTCGAACTAAATTAAATTGTGTCTTGTGGATCAGTGATCCATTCAGGGTGAATATAAATATATCTTAACATAATATTTATAATAAATATTAAGCGAGCACACAGCAAACTATTATATGGCTTAAGTACTTTATTTATAATAAAATAAACATACAATATGTATTTATTTAATATAGATACATTATTTCATACAAATACGAATAGTTAATATACTAAGATATTTAGTTGACACTTAACTTTGTTCACAGTACTGACCTAACATTGGGTTAAGATATATTTCTCATTTGTAAGTAAATGATCGAACCCGGGACCTCTTGCATGGCAAGCAGATGCGCTAACCACTGCGCCACAGAGGTCGTCTAGGTCAAAAAGGAAAAGGCAAGATAAAAAGTACCCGTAACCGGCGTCCAACGACTAATGAATGTCAATGAAGCGAAAGTGATTTGTCAGGATCGTGGCAGGTGGCAGTCCCTTGTCTCTGGATACCCCTCTGGGATACAGACGTAAGCTTATGTATGTATTTATATATCTGTGGGAAAAGTTTAGGAGTTGGCAAAATGTACTGTGATAACTTAATATTCTTTACGTTATAAGGTTTTGTCAATTCTGTTTTTTCTCCTTGAATAAATAAAATAAAAATAAAAAAAATAAAAATATATACTTGTACTCAAACAGAATAAAGTGTTCACTGTAGAAGACGCGCCGAGCTGGTGGTCTCATTATTACGGCACCAGATTATTGTTTGAAGTCCACACAATGGGATGCAAGTTCACGCCCCGTCTTGGGTTGAATACCATTGTTACCGACATTTCCATCGACAATCCGATTTAGTCGACTCTGCTAAGGCTGGATTGCACCGACGCGACGCGCGACGCTTTTTAACCACTGTCTGTTTATCCAGGGGTAAGTTCTATCCAATGTACAAGTTAAAAACGTCTTGCACTATAAATGTCATTTGCAGACTTATCCATAGATAAATTATATGGGTGACAAGTCTGTTATTGCTGTATTTACTTGCTTATCCAGTGACTTAGCGTAACTTGTCATTATACTGGTTATTTATTCTGTATGTTTACTTCTATACTTTGTATTGTGTGTATTCTTTTTATGTAGCCATAACAAGAGAATATTTTCTCCCTGGTGCGTAAAATCTGTAAATAAAACTGGGATTAGCTTAGTTTAATAAGCAGAATTTTTTTTTTCACTTCCTCTATCTTTTTGTGTGATTTTTTAATTAAACTTACAAGTTTTACGCTATGTGTACCTAAAATTAAATTATTCACCATCATACGGAGACTTATTAGGTATACCTTTAGTCGAACAGCGGATGAAATTGCCGATTGCAACTTTCAGTTCACTCATTTTAAATGATAACGCTAAAGCCTCATCTCTCTACCACTTTAACTTTACCTGGTACTAATCATTCATCTAATTCCAAAGCTAACAGTGCACAAAACATTCCAACAAACATTAAACGAAACTTTTAACAAATAACTTCCCTCGGCATGTCGGCAGCAGTGGCGCACTGACGCCATACTATTTGGCGATAGATGTACAGACGCCCGAAATAAAAAGTGACTATTCGGGAGATGCGCTTATTAATAAGCATTACATTTTAAATCGTAATTGTAATTACCCAAATGTATAAATGTGTGTTTCGGTGTGTAAATAAAATCATTATCTATCTATCGACGACCTCTGTGGCGCAGCGGTTAGTGCATCTGACTACCATGCGAGAGGTCCCGGGTTCGAATCCCGGCTGGGGACAAAAAAAAACCCAGGTCTTGGATGTTTACATGTTTGTGACGTCGCTGTTTCTGGTTCCCACGACACAGGGTACCCTAGAGTGGGGCCAGAAGCATTGTATGTAAATGTTTAATGTTTATGTTTACAATTATTTTTTCCGGTTGTGCTATAAGGTGTTCTTTATCAATGTACCTATCTAAATCGTAAATAATGAAAAAAATCAAAATTCTGCAACGTAATCCCGTAAACGTACAAAATTGATAGAAATAGAATTAATCACCCGAATAGAATAGTGTACACAAGAACAAAAATCAAAATTATGTACCTACAGCTAGTTTTTAAATCACATCTCCAGTACGCTAAATTACTTCCGTTATTTTACGTCGCGGCAGATCAAGGTAAAGATGGCGGGACGACCTTAATGCATTCTTACCGGGATGGTGCGAGGTGGCTGGTGACAGAGAGAGATGGAAAGCAGGAGGTAAGGCTTTTGTCCAGCAGAGGGACACAACACAAGAGAGTTTGTGTAAGAAAAAAGCGACTATTGACTTTCTGTTTCAATGAAAACTAAACAATAATGGCCCCAAGTTAGCTATAAAATATAAAACAGTGAACACTACTCTTGATGTGCTATAAAATATAAATTCTTTTTTCTGTACATTAGGACTCCACCAGCCAGCCGTTAGAGGGCGGTGGTGACCTACTGATCGCAGTCGCGTTGCAAGCTCTCACCAGGTGGCTCCAAGCAGTTGCAGTGCATGCAACGGCCACACCCTGGCAAACCGCATTGGCTCGCGGGCAAAACCTGGCAGAGGGGGGTCTTCTTCTTAAGATGGCCTGACAGTGGAACCCACCCTCTTTATGCACAAGTCTATCCCGGCGGAGAGGGCACCTCACAGCAGATATGCAAAGAGTTTGGCGGACCTGGCGGGATAGCAAGGCAGTGTGGAAGGCTTAGGGCGATGTAGTGGGCGTAAAGTTACCATCGGCCAAACACATCATCTGAACCTTTCTCCGGTCGTATCGGTATCCGTTCTACTGGGCTATGAAAGGGGACGACGAGGATGTGCACCTGCGTTTGCGCGTACGCTTGTGCACAAAAATATCTCCTGCGTATCTGACTGCTTCCGAATATAGAAAGAGAAAGAAAGAGAAACGTTTATTGCACCAACAGTCACACACAACAAAAATACGAAATACAAATGAGAAGAAAACATTAAAGATAAAAAGAGGTACAAACATAAGGAAATACATTTATACAGTTTTGTCGCGGTGTGTAACCGCTGCTGCAAAAGGCAGCTGACACAGCATAATGCTGAGGGTGTAGGCCCTCAGCGCTGGTTTTCAGTCAGTGCCTAAATGTCCCGTAAGTGTCCCAATTATGCGGCGCAGTGTATATTTAAATAATTTAATAATAAGATAAGACAAATATTTATTCTACAATGTACACAGACATAAAATAGTAACAAATATGTATATAAAAAATATATAAATACTTAAAAAGTAATAATAAAATGGCATATGCATCACAAATTTAATAAACAATTTGATAAACATAAATGTTAACAAAATCAAATGTAAAATTTTGTGGCCACAGCTGTCTTCGATGCGATCACATAGTTAAATTTTGTCAAGTCAGTAGTTGCGGCGAGAAGTTTGGACAGGATAGGGAAGTCTCTGCTGTTCAAGCAAATATGCCCTGAGCTTACGCCCAAAGGCATATCGACTGGACGCTTCACGGACAGGGGGAGGAATATCATTCCAGCACTTGGACGCCGCATACTTAAAACTGCCACGGAAAGCCATCGTACGATGCGCTGGAATAAGAATTCTGTTCCTATGCACATAGCGCTGACGGGACGACCATTCCAGCTTTTTGTGAAGGTAGGCTGGAGATTTACTGCGAATGATACCAAACAGTAACGTAGCAAGATGCAGTCGTCGACGGGCTTCCATGTTCAAAAGCTTTGCAGCGTTCAAGAACGGGGTGATATGGGATCTGGGTGGGACTCTGAAACAAAACCGAGCACATGCCTTTTGCACTCGTTGTATTAGTCTCTTTGTTCGGCCAAGTATACAACCACCATAGACAGCATCGCAGTAGTTAAATCTAGATAATATTAACGATTCACTTAGCCTAACACGCAAATCAGTGCTAAGGTAATCGCGTATATTATATAAAACTTTCAGGCGATAGAAGCAATTGCTCACTACATTTTTGATATGATTTTCAAATCGCAGCTCACCGTCCATCAGCACACCAAGATTTTTAGCCTCTACCACCCTCTCCACTGGTTTACCCATAATGGCTATATTATTGGCTGCAAGAGCTTGCATCGTATTATGGATTTGACGTTTAGTGCCAAGCACCATGTACTTGGACTTGCTAGGGTTCAGCACCAGACAGCCTCTATCGGACCATGACGCTATACTGTCGAGGTCTCTGTTGATCAAACTGGCTGCCACAGCTGCATCTGATGGTATAGTAGATATGTACAGCTGTGTATCATCAGCATAAAGATGGCAGTTGCAGTGTTTGATACTAGAAACTATACCTGCACTATACAATATGAACAACAGAGGGCCTAATATAGATTCCTGTGGTACACCTCTAGCCAGTTGTTTTGTTGATGACAAATGCATTGTGCCATTGCCTTTCTGTATCTCTACTATCTGTGCACGGCCCGAAAGATAGCTGTCGAACCACCGAACACTAGCATTATCAAATCCATAATACGACATCTTCGATAACAAGAGAGAGGTATTCAAACTGTCGAAGGCCCTGGAGAAGTCTAGCAGCACCAGAATGGTACTCTTTCCCCTGTCCATTTCCGTCAAGACGTTATCTACGACGTCCAATAACGCGGTAGCCGTTCCCCGACCCTTCCGGAAACCAGATTGTGTATCTGGCAGTATGCCATTCTCCTCCAGGTACTTCGACAACTGATCATACACGGCCCTCTCGATTATCTTAGACATACAGGGAAGGATCCTGATAGGGCGAAGGTCGGATATATGGACAGGGTTGGGTTTCTTAGGAAGCGGAGTAACTTTCGCAGTCTTCCAGTCGGTCGGAAAAGTCTTCGATATTATACTCCGATTAACAATCGCGGTCAATACTGTTAAAGTCTTCGGTAATGTTAGTAAGATCATGTCAATACTAATTAAGTCAACTCCAGTGGCATTTGTTTTTATAGAAGTCAATATTTTTGATATGTCGTATGGCGTCACAGTGTTAAGTTTGAAAGTGGTGGCTATGTCATGTCTGTGAAATTCGTAATAAGTCAGGTCAGAAATAGTCACCTCAGGCGATCCTGGAACATTCAAAAAGTGGTCATTGATCGCGTCAGCGTCGTTATAGTGCGAAGGAAGTTCCACGTTCCGCTTATCTGGCAGGACAGTGCGTTTGAGATTTCTCCAGAGACGCTTGACATCACCTGCACACTTATTAATGTTCTCTGCGAAAAAAGCGCGTTTCTCATTATGTAAAGCGGTTATAACTACATGTTTTAGGTCTAAGTAGTACTTTTTATGTGCATCAGTTTTAGTGCTCTTGTACCTTTTATGAGCCTCATCACGGAGACGCATCATCAAACGCACGTTATCCGTAAGCCATGGCTTGGGAGACTCCCTCACAACTATAGTTTTAACTGGTGCGTGTCTGTCAAATAATTCAGTAACGTGTTCGTTAAATAGTCGTACCATGTTATCCACCTCGTCAAGTAAAAGTCTACTACTCCAGTCTATAAGGTCCAAGTCGAGGTCAAAAAAGTCGCGGTTTATATCCTTAATTGGTCGATATGTCACAAATCTAGGCCGTGATTTTTGTTTTTTTATGTCAAGGTCAACAGTTATAAAAGCATGCCTGCCCAAGTCTGGTATGTGATGTACAGCAGTGCTACGAACTCGCGCGTCCGTACAGACAAGGTCGATAGTCGTCTCGCTGTGATCAGTGAAGTGAGTCGGTTGTTCAATGTGTTGAGTTAAGCTTAAAGAGGTCAGAAACTGTGTCAAATATATAAGATTCTTGTCACGATTGTCAGAATAGTTAATGTTAAAGTCACCTACTAATAAAACACTGTCGTAGCCAGTCAAAGAAGTCATCGAGTCCGTGATCGCATCGAAGAAGGTCTCAGAGTTCAGCCACGGAGGGCGATAAGCGGTGCCGATTAAAAGTTTTTTCCCGCCAACGTTAACTCGCAGCCACATCTGCTCTACGGTAGGCGCGGGGGGATGCGCGCAAAGCCGGGCGGCGACGCCACGCTTCACATAGAAACCGACGCCGCCGCCGCGCGCGCGCAACTCGAGGGGCCGCGGAATGTGACGCAGGCGGTAGCCGGGCACACTGGGCGCGCGGCCCTCCTCTCTTTTCCGTAGCCACGTCTCGTTTATTGCTACAAGGTCTGCTGAAAAATTATCAATGGCAACAGTCAACTCGTCATGCCCCGTCCCTAGAGAACCGGCGTTAAAGAGTCCAACGGTGAAAGATTTATTAATCATCATAGCAAAATATTTACATACATTACAATAATATACATAGTACTATAGAATAGAGGACTGAATACGTATATATAATTTTCTACTAAATACTGAATATTTAATACTGATAAAATATACATGGTAAAATTAATGGCAAAGGCATACTTCAATACAATATACTTCTCATACGTAGACACAAAATTGGTATAAATTAGATTAATAGATATAAGCAGTTTGTTTCTTTGCAACGATTGTTGACACACAGCGCGATTGCATAACTCCTTGCGGGTATAGGCGTTGTCGCCAAGCAGAACAATTACACGCCGCGACAAAAAACTATCAAACCATACAGTGTTTACATTGACAATATGCACAATTAGATAATACATAAAGAGCACAACAAATTAATATGACATACTTATCGCAGTTAGTTTATTAGGAAGACAAAGAGGACACAACTTCTTGCACTTTAAAAATATTGGTTATGTCACTTTCTCTGCGTACCCGATAGGACGGCTGTCCCTCGAAGCGTCGAACGTAAATCCGCCCGTCTCTGGTCCACACCCATCGCCAGGCATGGGCTCGGGCCTGCTCCCGGGCCTTTGCGAACAGCTGCCTGTTCATCTTGGTGAGCCGCTCGTTAACATAAAAACGGCGCGGCTCCCCACTTAGGCCCAGCTCGGCCGTAGTGGCAGTGCGACGAACACGCGCCCCGCGCAGCAGTGCGTCCCGCGTGGCCCGGCGAGCCAGCCGGACGACTAGCGGCCGCGGCCGGCGCTCTTCAGTTCCCTCGCCGCGTGGGCCCACTCGTTCTGCACTCACAATGTCGCGCTCGTCAACACTTACACCGAGCTTTGTAGATATCAGCGTCACTAGATGCACGGGGTTCTCGCCACGCTCCTCTACGACATTGCTGATCATTGGCTAGCATGTCTTGGTCACGATCATGTAATTCCATCTGCAGATTGCTGATTGCCTCCTCCAAGACCTTAGTTCCAGCAGTAACAACGGCCTCTGCAACCTTCTTCTCCATACTGTCGACCCGTAACTCTATTGCATCAATCCGCTGATTATAAACTCCAAGGCTCTCACGGAATTCTCGCACATCCTGCCGGCACTCCTGAATGTCCTTTGCATGCCCTGCATCTCCTGGCGCAGCAGCCGTAGCTCAAGTCCCAGTAACCGCAGTGGATCAGAAGACCCTGCGTCGTTGTCATCGTCCTCAAAAAATCGTGGGCGCTTGTGGCGAGAGGTGACGTTAGGCTCGCCTGCATGCCCATCTTGGGCCAGATTTGGCACCGAAGACGAAGCCGACAATGGGGAACCGGCAGTCATGTTTGCCTTTGGCGGCGTGCGTTCCAAGTTAAAAGGCATCGCTTAAAACGCAAAGTAATACGCGTAGCTGTAAAGTAAAGTAGCACCTAGCCCGTAGCAGTAGAAGTCGTCGCTCGTAGCAATGTATGCGACGCGCCCCTGCTTGATCCTTCGTGCCCGTCGAGACGGCTCCGTACGGTACGCGGTACGCGCGACACTGGACGCGGCGCAGTTGTTCTAGCGTTGGTCCTTCGATCCGACCGATTCTGCCGCTATAAATCGCTAAATTCGCTACACGTAATTTAAGCTATTTGGCGGAGCGGTTCCGTCTCTGCTTTCGACGCCGCCGACTCCGGGTTCGAAAACTCGCGCGGCGCACTTCGGACTTTTAGTATGATTGTCTCACCAGTCGACGACCCGGCGGCGCTCGGTCAAATGAATGCGAGGTCCGACACCAGACAATATGGCCGCCGCCGCTTATGAGGATTCTCCTTAGACGAAACGAGAGGGGCCGATGATTGCAAGAATTTCTCCACACAGCAAAACTCAAAATTACAATATACAATAAATCAACAAAATACACGTCCGCACGCCAAGACACTCATGAGACGACCTCGAATATGGACTCCGAATGTCTAAAAGTCCCGTAGCGATGGGCTGAAGTAGACAGGTCAGGTCTGATGCAGACCGGGCTTTGTCTGAGGTCTGCATACGGGCGGCTCTGGGGGTGTTGATCACTGTGGTCGTTTTAACTCTGCACTGGGGGGACAGAGTGAATTCGGCAGCACCCAGAGTGACAAAGCAGCCTTTTTCAGGGAGGCACTGCTTTCCCTGCTCAGACAGGGAGGGGGCTAGAAAAGGTGCCCTAAAAAAATGCTCACCCCACTCGTACAGGAAGGTAGCAACCGCGGCTGCCTCCGCATCTCTTAAATCGCGGTCAACGTAACAGAAATAAAAATAAAAACAAAAATTCTAACATAACAGATATTACTTTTGGCGCGTGGAACGTACGGACACTTCTCGATCGCAACGAAAACGCCTGTCCTGAACGGAAAACTGCCGTAATTGCCCGGGAACTGAGTCGTTATGACGTGGCTGTAGCTGCTCTCACCGAAACACATCTTGCCGACGAAGGAGAGCTGGTGGAACACGGCGGAGGCTATACTTTCTTTTGGAAAGGGCTCGCTGCCGCTGAGCCACGACGGTCAGGTGTAGGATTTGCTATTAAGAATCGACTGGTGAGGCAACTACAAGAATTTCCCGTGCACATTTCAGACCGCGTTACCACCTTGCGCCTCCACATGGATAGTAACAACTACCTTAATATTGTCAGTGTGTATGCCCCCACGCTAGACAAGCCTGACGACGTTAAGGACAATTTTTATGAAGATCTTGCTAAATGCCTAGAGAGCATATCTCACAAAGAGCAAATCCTTCTTCTTGGAGATTTTAATGCTAGGGTAGGTCAAGATCATGATGCATGGCCAAAGGTCCTGGGGAGACACGGAGTAGGCAGCATGAATAGTAATGGGCAACTGTTGCTCAGTCTCTGTGCACAATTCCAACTCGCTATTACAAACACAATGTTTAGGCTTCCCGCCAAGCACAAAAATACGTGGATGCACCCTAGGTCCAAGCATTGGCATCTGATAGATTACGCTATCGTTCGGCAAAAACACCTGTCACAAGTCCAAATAACACGCGTTATGCGTGGCGCACATTGTTGGACAGACCATCGACTTGTAGTTGTTAAGCTACGTCTCCGCTTCTGTCACCCTTGCAGGTCCGCACGAACAAAACCAGCGTGTTTGAATGTGGACAAACTGAACGTTGATATAATAAGAGAGAAGTACGTTGAGGCTTTGGCTGATGCGATGTCAGCGAGGAGGACAGGTGAAATCGAGGCTGACTGGACGGCTCTATCATCTTACATCGTAGAAGCTGCTGAGACTACTCTGGGTGTAAAAGTCCGTAAGACAGAGGACTGGTTCGATGATAATAATGGAGTTCTCACTGAGGCCATCGAAAAACACCGAAATCTCCTTCGGCAACAACGTGGCAAGCGCCAGGGTGTAAGTATCGCGGAGATAAGACAAAATAGCCTAGCGCTGCGGAAACTATCGCGAGAAACGAAAGATAAGTGGTGGCAGGAGAAAGCCCGCTATGTGCAGTGGCTCGCTGATATGAACCAGCTTGGAGATTTTTACCGCGAAGTTCGAAAGCTGATCGGTTCATCCTCTGTTGGAAAAGTGCCATTAAAATCAACAAACGTATTACACCTTCACAAAAGTAAAGAGGAGATCATGGCTCGTTGGGCGGAACATTTCAATACCCTGCTGAACATTGACCGGTCAGCTGATACGGAGGTGTCTGAAAAGCTTTTGCCGGAGTCGCAGTTTGGTTTTCGTCCTGACCGAGGAACGTGTGAGGCCATCTTTTCCGTCCGTCAACTGCAGGAGAAGAGCAGAGAACACGGTCGGCGTATGTATCTATGTTTCGTCGATCTTGAAAAGGCATTTGACAGCGTTCCTCGTGAAGCCCTCTGGGTGGTGATGGAAAAGATAGGATGCACGGAAAAGTTTGTGCGCCTTCTCAGACTATTAATTTAGGCACAGACTTCTCAGCATAATAATTTGCAGTGCTGTGTTGCTGTTGATGACGAACAGTCAGACTTTTTCCCCATCACCTGTGGGGTAAAGCAAGGTTGCGTGCTGGCACCCACACTGTTCGCGTTGTATTTCGCAGTTGTAGTTCGAGAGGTTCTATTGGCTTCTTCTGAGGGTATACGCATTCGCTTTCGTACTGACGGCAGGCTTTTCAATTTGGCCAGATTTAAATCCCGTACAAAAGTATCTCATGAGATAATTGTTGAGATTATGTACGCGGATGATTTGTGCTTCATGACGGAGTCCCCAGCAGGCCTGCAGCAGTTGATGTCAGATTTTCATAAGTCTTGCCAAAGATTTGGCTTGAAGATAAGTGTCAAAAAGACGGAGGTTATGTCGCTGGACATAAACGGACACGAGACATTGTCTATTAGACTTGATGAGAATGAGCTGAAGCAGGTGAAGAAATTTCGTTACTTGGGGAGCACAGTAAGTTCTAAGTGCGACATTGACGCAGAAGTGAACAGCAGGATAGCTGCTGCAGCCGCAGCGTTTGGGAAGCTGAACACTAAAGTGTTCTGCTCACATGACCTGAAACTGCGGACTAAAGTGGCTGTCTACACGGCAATTGTACTACCAAATATTCTTTACTCTGCCGAAACCTGGACCGTGTACCGCCGGCACATAAGCATGCTGGACCGTTTCCATCTAAAATGTCTAAGGAAAATTTTAAACATCCGATGGTCTGATCGTTTACGCAACACAGAAGTGCTGCGAAGAGCCAATGTGGGAGGAATTGAGTCCTACCTCATGCGTCGGCAGCTGCGATGGTGCGGTCACGTGTCACGAATGGCAGAAGAGCGAGTAGCAAAGTGCATCTTTTACTCAGAACTTGAGGAGGGCAAGCGTAAACAGGGCGGTCAACTCCTTAGGTACAAAGATGTGCTGAAGCGCCATATGAAGAGATGCAGTATAGAGCCCTTGCTATGGGAGCAACAGGCGACAAATCGCCAGGAATGGAGGGCTCTTATCAACACCAGAGTCTTTGAGTTTGAAACTCTTAGGCGATTGCAGCTGGACGCAAAAAGAGATGCCTGCAGAGCCAGTCCACCTGCTGCGATCAATTATAATTATGTTAACGGTGTGCTCACATGTCTGCAATGTGGCAGAGCCTTTATAAAAAAGTTTGGCTATGCGGGCCATATGCGAGCGCACCAACGCCAACAAAACAGGAGCTGAAGTAGTCGCCGTGACTGAAATCGGTCGGGACCATCATCATCAAAATATAAATTCTTTATTGCATTTAAACGCAAGTTTTGCACATAGGCGAGCTTAATGCTACTTAGCATTTTCTTCCAACTAACCTATCTTACTAGCTATCGATACTGAAGACATTAAAATCTTTTCCTCTAAAAGGGCTTCGGTTTCGATTCGCTTATTGGTGCTCCGTGTGAAGTTAACGTCACTCTACATAAACTCAAGCCTTCACCCCGAAGGGATAGGAAGATACAAGGGTTGGTTTCTTGCAACGATCCGGACAAACCTACTCCGGAGTGCTTATACTGAGTTTTGTCATTCACTTTGGTCATCGACATGTACTAATTCGTAGCTGCAAGCCCGCACGTTGGCTTAGAATACATTTTATCTTGCCCTTCTAATTAAATACATCACCTATTCGGTCGAAGCGTGTCCGCCTGGGACGTCTCTTACCAGCCCTTCCATCAACAATTACGCGATATCCTACTTTCCCCAAACTTTCTTCCTTGTGCATTCTCATATGCCCAAACCAACGCAGCATTCCTTTCTCATTCATTCACGTTTATTTACGGTGACATATGAACTTCTTCATTCGTCCAACTGTACATACAGCGTCTGAGGCGTTCGTTTTATTGCGCATTTCGCCTTTAATGAGCTGTGATAGTTTAATTCATGTAGAGCCAAGATACTCTTGTATTATTGAGTAGATTTACGAGCGACCACTAGAAACTTTAGCCGTGACGTAAGAGGACGTTAAAAACTTTTCCTTTGTGGTGTTACGCCAGTATTTTTCTCATGTTGCCACTGAGATTTCCTGAATGAAATCTGGAAATCATGGTAAGTAAATAAAGCGTTTTAATGGAACAGGGAATTAAGTTGGGGATGTATTAGCAATACATAAAGCAAATTTGAGTGGAAGGGCTGGTAAGGGACGCCCCAGGTGGACATACTTTAACCTAATAGAGGATGTATGAGCAAGGGCAAGATAAAAAGTACCCGAAACCGACGTGCGTGCAGCAACGACTAATGAATGTCGATGAAGCGAAAGTGATTTGTCAGGATGATGGGAGGTGGCAGTCCCTGGTCTCTGTCTACCCCTCTGGGATAAAGGTATGAGCTTATGTATGTATGTATTAGCAAAGGGCAAGTCACAAGGTACCCGAAACCGGCGTGTGCGCATGCGCATGCAACGACAAATAAATGTTCAATTTCTATTAAAACATTATAGGTACATTTTATTCTTCATACTTCACGAACTCAATTAGTATGAAAATTAAAGCAAACATTATTATATAGTCTGTTAGCTTTTAGAATATACCTCGGGTTCTAGATTAGGGTTCTGTTTTCGCCGAAAGCACACGAGTGTAATACTACTTCCTGCTCTGTATAAAACTTTTCTTCACTATTTTGAACTATTCATACACATGATGCCAACTTCATACAGTACGTAAAAAAATATTCAAATTTTTTTGAGGCCGTCTGCCATAAAGATAAATGCGATCATATAAAAGGTAAAATCCAACAATCACCGAATAAAATAAAAACCATTTGGACCATAATAAATAGAGAAACGGGTAAAACAAAATTAGGAGACCGAGATATTTCACTTAAGATCGATGACAAAATAATAACAACAAATGAAGGTATCGCTGCAGCTTTCGAACAGTTCTTCACTAATGTCCCAATCGTAACTACAGCTCCATTAGACTCGTCACCGGATCGTGCGGCGACATTATTAAGGGACCATGTCCCCGCGTGCGAACACGATTTTACATTTAATTACATTAATACAACAGACGCTGGAGTCATGTTAGTTAAACATATTTTCAGTGCGTGGGAGGATCATAATGATGCTATAGGAGTATTTTGTGATTTGTCAAAGGCATTTGATTGTGTAGACCACAAAACATTGCTCTCAAAATTAAAACACTATGGAATAAAAAAAAATAAGTTTAGATCTTCTAAAATCATATTTAGAAGAAAGGGTTCAAAAAGCAGACATAAATCGTATTAAATCGTCAGGTTCACTTGTAAAAATGGGAGTCCCCCAGGGTCTATCTTAGGTCCGTTCCTTTTCCTGGTCTATGTGAATGATTTACGGTTTATGTTACAAAAAATGTGTGAGATAGTGCTATTTGCTGATGACACGTCACTTATTTTTAAAATAAGGAGACAGGAAAATAATCTTGACGAAGCAAATAATGCTCTCTCGCACGTTCTAGATTGGTTTACAGCAAATAATCTGTTGTCAAATTCAAAAAAGACAAAATGTATGAAGTTTACCCTACCTAATGTAAAATTAGTTGAAAATAACATTGTGATTTGAAATGAAAAACTAGAATTTGTTGAAGATACTGTATTTCTGGGCATCACAATCGATGGGCCCACATATTGTAAAATTAGCACATAGACTTAGCTCCGCAGCATATGCCGTGAAAAGAATTCGAGTACAACTTACTGACGTTGCAACTGCTAGGCTTGATTATTTTAGTTACTTCCATAGTATTATGTCCTATGGTATACTACTATGGGGCCGGGCAGCAGACATTGAGACTATCTTCATATTGCAGAAGAGAGCGATCCGATTTATTTACAAGCTAGGTAGTAGGGACTCACTAAGAGATTTTCTCACAGAAATCAACATCCTAACAGTTGCAAGCCAATCATCATCATCATCTACCCATCATGTCCCCACCGAGGGACACGGGTCTCTTCCCTGAGGAAGGTATAGGCCATACTCCACCACGGGGGCCAAGTCCGGATTGGTGGAGGCTTGTAAGACTAGTGGCTGGTCTTACTGTCAGAAGTTTTCAAGCCGCCCTAAGGCCTCTGACTTGGCTTCACGACTTCCATCTATCGACGGCAGCCGGCACGAACTGCTTAACCCTAGAAAGATAATCTACGTCCGCGAGACGTGCGCAGTGGCGATATATCGCCATTTCTTTTTAATCGCAATAGCTAGTGCGTTGACCTTCTCAACCAACTCAGTCGTCGGCCGGAGCTGACTCGGGACGGCTGCGTCGCATAGGTAAGTACTCTCATTACTTAGATACTGATGTGGCGTACGTCTGTTAGACGTATGATTATCTTTTGTGAAACTTTTGCAAAATTCTTAACTTTAAAATGTTTTGTTTTTTCATTTATTTGCCTTTATTTTAAGGTGTCCACCAACAAAAGCATAATGGCAAGACAAAGAAGATTAAATGAAAAAGATATTGAGCAGTTTTTAGAGGAAAATGACGACGATTCTTCAGTGGAAATCGACAGCGAAGAGGAAGACCACCTTTCAGAAGATGATGTGCAGAGCGATACCGAAGACGAGTTAATGGACGAAACTCTCGAAGCTGCGTCTACAACTATGCCTGATGAAGCAGAGTTAATTCAACCGTCGGAGTCCACGTTGGATGCTCGCATAGTAACTCTATCACAGCGCACGCTTCGAGGTAAGAATAAACACTGCTGGGCTACAACCAAAGGCCAAAGTCATGGACGAACTTCAGCCATAAATATTGTCCGTACAAATAGAGGTCCAACACGCATGTGCAGAAATCTTCATGATCCCCTCTTGTGCTTCAATTTGTTCATGACTGACGAGATTTTATTAGAAATAACGCGATGGACGAATGCAGAAATTACTCTAAAACGTCAAGAAAAAGAGGCAAGAGATCGTGAATCAGGCAAAAATTTGGTTGTTTCTGCTACTTTTAGAGATACAAACGACACAGAATTACGAGCTCTGATTGGTATCCTGACGCTTTCAGCTGCAATGAAAGATAACCATCTTTCAACAGTTGAGCTTTTCGATAGCTCTTTTTCTGGGACCCGTTATGTAGCAGTTATGAGCCGTGACAGATTTGACTTCCTGATAAGATGTCTGCGGATGGATGACAAAACCTTACGCCCATCTCTCAGAGTAGAGGACCCATTTGTACCTGTAAGAAAGGTATGGCAAATGTTGATTGATCAGTGTATTAATAATTACACGCCCGGGCCTCACCTTACGATTGACGAACAACTGCTGGGATTCCGAGGAAGATGCTTGTTTAGGATGTACATCCCAAATAAGCCCAATAAATATGGAATAAAAATACCCATGATGTGTGACAGTACTACCAAGTACATGATCAATGCTATGCCTTACATAGGCCGGGCGACAAACACTAACGGCATACCACAAGGTGAGTATTATGTAAAGGAGTTGTCGAAGTCTGTACATGGGACCAATCGAAACATAACTTGTGATAATTGGTTTACGTCTGTCCCTTTGGCAAAATCATTGCTCCAAAGTCCCTATAAACTGACGTTAGTAGGTACTATACGCTCAAATAAACGAGAGATTCCGGAGCAAATGAAAAACACACGTTCTCGTGCAGTCGGCACATCCATGTTTTGCTACGACGGCCCTTTGACACTCGTTTCTTACAAACCGAAGCCTTCGAAAATTGTGTATTTGCTGTCATCTTGTGATGAAGAAGGTACGTTGAACCAAGCTACAGGAAAGCCAGAAATGATTATGTACTATAATCAAACAAAGGGTGGCGTTGACACATTTGACCAAATGTGTTCATCGATGTCTAGCTCCCGGAAGACCAATAGATGGCCGATGGCTATATTTTATGGCATGCTCAATATATCATTTGTAAATTCATACGTGACATATTGCCATAACATGCTCGCTAACAATGAAAAACCACTGAGCAGAAAAAACTTCATGAAGAAATTGAGCACAGAGCTAACTTCAGCTTGGATGGAAAAACGGCTGGAAGCTCCAACTTTGAAAAGGTACCTGCGTCAAAATATCAAAGAATTACTACCCGAAAATGCTGCAAACAATAACCAAGAACAAGAAGAAGAGCCTGTAGTAAAAAAGAAAAGGTATTGTGCCTATTGTCCGTCCAAAGTAAGAAGAATGTCAAAAATGGAATGTAGTCAGTGTAAAAAACCTGTTTGTGGCAACCACAAAAAAGACGTTTGCAATAAATGCATATAGTGTTATAAAATGATAGTCCTGATAATGTCAAAAGACTGATTTGTTTGTATTGTTAAGTAAAAAGTGCCAAAAAAGTTACTAAAAGGCTGATAACGGTTAATTATTTCCTATTTGAGAGAAAAAGGTGATTTTTGTTATTTTTTCCAAGAAGATTAAGTTTTGTTTTCTTTTTTCGTAATAAATAAATGTATAAATATAATTGATTTTTATTTCATTAAATTATATGTATATTGATCTCAAAAGCCCTAAACATTACTAAAAAGTACATATTTTTGCAAGAAAGACTATTTATAGACTTATGCGTCTATGAGACGTATAATTATCTTTAACGCCATTGTAAATATGATTATCTTTCTAGGGTTAACGTGCCTTGCGAAGCACGGAACCGCTCGGAAAAATGCCACTATAGCGTTAGTCATTGGCGGTTACCCATCGATGGACTGAACGCGCCGTATTTTGCTTAACCTTAGTGATCGTTTAAGATCACTCAGGCAGCCCAGGCTACGAGCGATTCGCATACATTTATGAAAATATTATGTACGTTAAGAAAAATATTAAAGACTTCTAAACACTTGGTAGCCATCATAACGTTAATACTAGGAATATACATAAATTGTCATTTCCACGATTTAGACTTGCAAAAGTTAATACTTCCTTTATGGGGCACAGTATAAGGTTCTACAACAAGATA
Source organism: Yponomeuta plumbellus (assembly GCA_947310845.1). Taxonomy (NCBI): domain Eukaryota; kingdom Metazoa; phylum Arthropoda; class Insecta; order Lepidoptera; family Yponomeutidae; genus Yponomeuta; species Yponomeuta plumbellus. Next base: position 6,400,149 of record OX371203.1, read on the forward strand.
CCCCAGATATATTAGAGATACCTCCAACGCGATTCAAGAATTGTGTTAAGCACACTCTTTGCAAAAAAGCTTATTATAAAATCAACGATTATTTAGAAGACAAGGACGTAAGGCATTAAATAGTAGTCTAATATTAAATTTAATTTAATCAGAGGATAAATGTGTCTAGTGTTGAACACGTCCACGATAGTATTTTGTAAGTTTGTTTTGTATTAGCTTTAAGGTGATTTGAGAAAAGATGGTCAGAGTGGAGTTTTTTTTTTGCTGCCTTTTTCTCCACTACAGACGGCCCCAAGGCAGCGGCTAACATTATACATAACTGTATGTACATTGACATTCAACAAGCAGAATGTAAATTCTTTACGTTGAAATACATTTTTGATTATGAATATGATTAAACTTAAAATGAAAAATTAAATTAATTTAATCGGTTTTTGATTGCTCAGTTGAGGTATATTCTAAAAGCTAACAGACTGTACCAATAACTTTTTAAAACTTTAACCCCAAAACTGGCGTGCGTACTTGAAAAGACTAATAAATGACGATGAAGCGGAAGTGATGTGTCAGAATCGAGGCCAGTGGCAAGTCCCTGATCTCTCCCTGCCCCTCTGGGATACAAACGTGAGTTTATGTATGTGTACGTAAAATAAAAATAGTCCCCTGAGATCACTGGGCAGGATTCTGACAAAGCTCCTTCTCTGGCTCTTTCTTCATCCACATTCGCTGCAATCATCGATCGGCACGGCGAATCACGGCAATGGGTACTAAAACCATTCATTAACTATGTCTGTATATGCAGGAACCCGTGTCTTAATGGTTTACGATGGACAAAATATCAACAATAATACAACACCGCTCAAGTCATTTTTACCAACTTTATAGGTGTGTGTGACCAATGGTTAGACGCGCACTGAGCAGTTCCTTCTAATGGCATTCAAATGTGAAAACCGCCAATTTTCGACTTGAGCGGTGTTGTAAGCTAAGGAACGATATTCGAACATATATTCTCAAAAACTATTTACATCAAGTGTGTAGTGAAAAGTGTTTTGGAAGGTAGAAATAAGAGGCTCCTTGAATACTAATTCATTTAGTAAACTTTCAATTAACAAAGAGCCCCGCTGGCACAGCACAGATATATTTAAAAAAAAAATCATGCATTTGCAAAGGTACAAATTTTAACGTACATAATTCGATTGGTATAGAAACGTATACCAACTCGATTATTTAGGATAAGACACTGGGTCCCACTGCATATACGGACATCTATTAACTGTACAATTTTTGTGGGCCCATCGGTTTTCAAAAGTTCTTTTCAAGGTTTTTTAAAAAGCCATGTTTTTTTTCTATTGGTGGCGCTAGTGTTACTGTCCCTGAATATTCTTCCCTCTTTCTTCCCAAGCGGACCAGGTCTTCAAAAATTAATTTTATCGTGATTGTGGTCTGGAATAAAATTACTAATGTGTAACCGAAGTTCTAGTCCAATATAAACTAACTATAATGCTAGTCTAATTAATTTTAATGAACTGTAAAATACGTTTAGTTTATAACGAAATAAACTCACATGAAACTAATAGGAATTTGGGGATAATATGTCAAGATCAGAAAACAAGTCTTCAACAATCACTGCGAGCGGAACTGTCCTTCTTGAGCCTTTAGTCGAAAAGTGTTACACTTTTCAACACAGGTAGCGAACACAGAGTGATAAAACCATTACGAGCTGTCAAAACAAGCCATCAAGGTTCGTTTGGAGGGCCCAAAAGAGTCTACCGTCTGCCTTCATCTAAATCCTCCACTTGGTGAACCGTCTTTCAAGAACAATTGTACAAAATCCTTAGGTCACCACACGGGATGTTTATATTAAAGTTGTAGACAATACTGGTGATCTGCGAGTAGGAATATTTTGTAAGAAGTGGATGGCCCCCAAATAAGTGGGAGAAGACTGGCAGGGAGCCGTACAGAAGTCGTCCCGTGAAATATGAGACCACCGACCGCATACCGCCGACGATCCTTTGGCAAGTATCTGTTTGAAGTCGTAGGTAATGTGTGACAAGCTTGTTTTGGTGTGACAGTCACAGGTTTCTTGAGAGAGTTTTTCTGATAAAATAGGTATCGAATATAGCAATCTTCTCGCCCGATGCTCTACTAGCTTATAACATAAAGGAGGAAATTATACAGGGTGTCCCAAAAAGTAGTGTCAAGCGGAAGTCCTGAGATAGAACACCCCTTGGAGCATCCGAAACACCCCCATGTATGTTCCGCGATTTTTCGTAGTTTTCGAGTTATGAATTTTTTACTTATATTTTGAGAATTATTGACCTAAACAACTTAAACGTTTCTAAAAAAAAAGTATGAGACTTTTTTGAGATATTTTTTTTGCAACTTAATTCTCATGAATTGTACATTAATGTTTAAAACATTCGTATTCGTAACTTAGATGGAAGTTTTAAAAATGATGGTACAAAGTGAAAAAATTACGCTCAGTGAATTATGTCTTAAAATTTGAACTTTAAATTTAAAATCTTAGTAGGTAGTTTCATGGCTCCTAAGTAAGCCTAAAAACTGCGCCAAACTCTCAGCTTTCTTAATCATTAAAAAATAGTAGTACTTAATGATCTACTTTTGCTAAAATCTGACTTCAAAGACAGAGAGGTGGAAAACTCTTAAAATTTGCCATTTGGTAAAGAAGTATTTTTTTGGGCATTTTATCATTCCTAGAGTTAATTAGGTTGTTAACTAACCAAAATTTACTGCAGGAACGCAAAGATGTAAAAATTTGGATGTCTTAGTATTTTCTGTAATTTAAATTTCATTGCGCTAGTAATGTTTTCGCATCCAGAACAAATACTATTGTTATTAAAAAGGATATGTGATGGTCGGAATTTACTACCTGAGTTACAGGTAGGCCATCAGGGGGTGAGAAGGAGTGCGGCGCGGGCGTCGGTCTATTGTATGTGCCTGCGTTCGTCCAGTCCTTTGCCTACCTTTGCGCCTTACGATAGCTGTGTACGATACGCTCCTAATTTGTGATCTCTTGACGAACTTTGCCTTCTTTACGGACTTCTAGTGCGATTACGATTTGGTTTTGTGGCACGGACTTTGACTACTTTGGCTTTCATAATGGACTTTGAGTGCGATTACGATTTGGTTTTGTGATACGGAATTCGACAATTTTGGCTTTCTCAACGGAATTTTCGAGCTGATTAATTTGGTGAGCTATGCCTTTTTCATCAAGAGATTATGCTCTTATGCATTACTATTATGGCTATGCAAGAGGAAACGCTTCTGAAGCAGCCAGGTTGTACAGGGAGCAAGTACAAAATGGAGGTGGACCACAACCTGAAACTTGGCCTGATCATTGAATGATTTTAAGAGTCCATAACTCTTACATGGAAGGGCGTTTACCAGGCACAAGATCCGGCCGTCCATGTGAAATGCACGACCCAGATACCATCGAATCCATGCTCGAAGAAGTGGCTAGAGATCCATCGGTTAGTGTGAGGACCCTAGAACGCCGAATTGGAATGCCAAAGTCACAGGCACATCGAATACTCCAGCAAGAGTGTTTTCACCCATACCATATTCAAAGAGTGCAGCAGCTCAAGCTCAAGATTACCCGAGAAGAGTGGCATTTTGTCAAGAAATGTTGCGGCGTCAAGCTGGAAACGAAAATTTTTTCAAAAGTATCTTGTGGACCGATGAATCTCACTTCAAAAGGTGTGGGATTCTTAACACCCACAATTATCACTCTTGGAACATAGAAAATCCACACCTGACTCGTGACTCAAATTTCCAAGAACAATTCAGTGTAAATTTGTGGTCGGGCATAATAAACGGCCAGCTGATTGGTCCGTTCGAGCTACCTAACCGATTGAACGGCGAGTCCTACTTAGAATTTTTAAGAGAAGATCTCTACAACTTACTAGAAGATGTAGATCTATTAACACGGAGGAACATGTTTTTTCAAAACGATGGCGCTCCATGTCATTACGCTAGCATCGTGAGACAACATTTAAATGAAAGGTTTGGAGACAAGTGGATCGGACGAGGAGGGCCCATCGCGTGGCCTCCACGGTCCCCAGACTTAAACCCTATTGATTTCTTCATCTGGGGATATTACAAAGAATTAGTCTACGCTAAAGAAATAAGAAACATTCAAGAATTACGCACAAAATTGCGAAACGCAGAAGAAAGAATAAAAGACAACAGAATAGCGTTTATGCGATTAAAAGATAATTTTTTCAGAAGGTGCAGAATTTGTATTGAGCAGGAAGGGAGGCATTTTGAGAACTTTTTGTAATAAATAATAATTAACAGTTACTTTTTGTTTTATTTTAGTTTCCCTTTTTTAAAGATTTTATTTTTGTAACTTAATTTTTAAGTATCACACAATACAGCGAGTTCAAAGAATCTTCTAAAAATTTAACTTTCAAATGGCAAAATCTTAACTTTGTAATAATTTTCGATTAGTTAACTAATTGCCCAAGAAAATACTTCTTTACCAAATGGCAAATTTTAAGAGTTTTCCACCTCTCTGTCTTTGAAGTCAGATTTCAGCAAAAGTAGATCATTAAGTACTACTTTTTTTTAATGATTATGAAAGCTGAGAGTTTGGCGCAGTTTTTAGACTTACTTAGGAGCCATGAAACTACCTACTAAGATTTTAAATTTAAAGTTAAAATTTTAAGACGTAATTCACTGAGCGTAATTTTTTCACTTTGTACCATCATTTTTAAAACTTCCATCTAAGTTACGAATACGAATGTTTTAAACATTAATGTACAATTCATGAGAATTAAGTTGCAAAAAAATATCTCAAAAAAGTCTCATACTTTTTTTTTTAGAAACGTTTAAGTTGTTTAGGTCAATAATTCTCAAAATTTAAGTAAAAAATTCATAACTCGAAAACTACGAAAAATCGCGGAACATACATGGGGGTGTTTCGGATGCTCCAAGGGGTGTTCTATCTCAGGACTTCCGCTTGACACTACTTTTTGGGACACCATGTATATTTCAGTAGTAAGAGCAGAAATCTAAGGATATTGTTATAGGTATGCCTACATTTTTTTTTTCATTTAAAAATGTAATTGAGTTCAACAAAAGGTATCGTAGGATGCAAGCGTTCGATAAAATATGTTTTACTTATTTTGTTCTTAGTTTTTATGGGTGGATAAACTTCGACGGTACAAACTTTTCATAAATGTCCACTATGAAAAGTAAATTTATAAATTCACTATCAGAAGTTAAATGTGATAAAAAAGCTTAATGGGAGGGTTAAATTTTTAGGCCGTAAGTCGATCGAGTACCTTTGCCTTCTGTTATAATTATAATAATATATATCTAAGCCCCGAGGTGGGACTGCCAAAAGAATATTTGAAATCGAACGTGTGTTATTGAGATAAGAATAGAGAAACGTTTAAAGATTTTACTGTAAGCACCGCAATACAACCAAGGGGCATTTAGCAGCTCCGTACAGATCCGAGCTACTGGCGAGTCGTCGCCTCACGTTTTATTTTATTTGTGTAAGTAACGGAGGAAGCGGTGTGTTCGCCTTTTTATTGCTCGCCAGTGTAATCCTGCGGGTGGACGCAAATTGTTGCACTCTGCCCTTTGATTAGCCGAGGTTTTCGGGAACACCACTGTCGACATCAGTACCTTTACGTTTTTGTTTCAAAGTCCTCAAAAAGTGATTAAAATACACGAATGTAATTTAGGGCCCTGCGTCACCGGGACGCCATGGCCACGTCGCCAGCGACCGTATCCAAGCAGTTAGTATTGAAATGTATGGTGCCTACCTCACTTGGCGACTGTTGGCGACGTCGCCATTCAATACAAACTGCCTGGATACGTGGCTGGCGACGTCGCCATGGCGTCCCAGTGAGGCAGGGCACTTATGAATAACACTTTCTATTCCATTCTATTAAATGGGTTGATATGCCGTCGACTTTGCCTCCAGCGGCTAGAGAGCCAATTCAATGGAATAGTGGAATAGAGTGGAATTTATGTTATAGAAGTTTGATCTTTTCATGGCTTCAAGAAACTGTAGACAAATTGATGGTACCTCCACGAGTTCCTGATATAAAAGTTCTTGACATACAGATGTATGTACGGACGGATGACGGACGTCAACAAAGCTATCCTTTCATATTTCCTTCTATTTCCTCCTATTTTAATATTTTCCTTCGCAATCCTAGATTGAAATATAAAACCTTAAAAATTAATAATAATCTACAAATTCGAACAAGGCGAAGAAGGCCACTTCCGAGTTATACAAGGCCATGGTTGCAGATATATTCATACACTTATAGTGGCTTACACCAAAATCATTAAACGTGTGTAGTTGGTAATCTATCTATCTAATCTCTTTAAACGAGCAATTCTTGTATATATATTTATATATAATCAGAATTTCGGAAACGGCTCCAACGATTTTCACGAAATTTTGTAGGCAGATGCTTTTGGGGTCGTTTAATTGATCTAACTAGGTTACATTTTTAGAAAACGTTGTTTTATCCGTGTTTTAAGGCAATTGACATTTATTGTAATAACATACAGAGGTAAATTTCGCGTCTATATGCAAGGTTGGGATAGTCCTGACGGGAAAACGGACGACCCGTTTCGGGCCGATTTCAAGAGACCCGGTTCGAGTCATGATGTTTTTTTTCCAAGTTCTTTTTTTGTTGGAAAAGGATTATTTTAAATTTATATCACATATTTTATATTACAAAAAAAGTACCGAGCAAATCTCGATCACCCAGGTACTTTTATTTAAATGTGACCTGTTTGTACAGTTCGACATGTGATCTAAATACATTTAGCCACTAAGCATAATTAATAATCGTGATGCAAATCGCCACTAACCCGTTTCTTATATCTTTTGGCAGTATCTTTTGGCACTGAATGAAAATCAGTGCTAAAGGCTTGTCCCTCAGTATCATGCTGAGTCAGCTGCCTTTTATAACAGCAGTGACACGCCGTGAACTTTATTTTCCTCCTGCTTTCTTCAGATTTTTTGTTTTGCACTATTTTTGGTTTAATTTTTGGATTTATTTTGTTTTTGTGGCGTGGGTACTGTTTTTATAATAAAAAAAATATTCTTCTTCTTCGTTTCAAACGAGAAATAAAAAAATATAAGAGGCATAATCCTCCACTATTGGACCACCATGATGAAGAAGATACGTATCACACCTCAAACGTATCTATATCACATTAAAACCTTCACAACTAGAACCTTAGCGGTTAATTACAAAAGTCGTCGGTTACAATTGCGCTCGTCGCTACGAAGGCAGAATTTATCATACAATAAAGTTTCGTATCGAAAAATTATTATTCAAATCAACCGGCATTAATCAACGGCGGTCGATAAAGAAAACGCATTCGATGTTGCTCCCGCGCATCCCTAGTGTTGGCGGATTGATTGTCGATAAACTTTGTCGATATATCGATTCTACTAACATTATTGTTGGTAGAATCGATGTTGGAAGGCTACGAAGAATATACGAATATCGGGTTATATTAAATTTCAAATTTATCGCTGTGTATTTTTTTCCGAATGCAACGGAACCCAAACGGAGGGTACCTAAACTATTGAGCTTGATTAAAATAACATGCATAGGGAAAGAAAAAATAATGTTACATTTTTTTCAAAGGATGATGGGCAAAAATGTATGAAACGTGGGCCCAACTCCAATAAAAATGGCTTGTTTATTAAATTGAAGGTTTACATACATACGTTCATTACCAGGCAGGCGCATGCCAGAATTCGCTGTGTATCTGGAGTTTTTTTTTATATTTAGAAACAGTTGATGTTTTTGGTTATAAATAGAAGTTTTTGGTTTATAAAACCTTTTTTTTTGCTTATATGTAAACCATCTAATGATACATCCTGTATAAGATAATAAGTTGAGATTTTTAGGGCAGGAAAATAAAAGTTTTTGGTTTATAGAATGAAAATAATATAATTATAACTGACCAATAATTATAGGTATCCGTGGCATGGGTGGCGGAGAAGTCTCCACAGTAGCATCGCCTCACGCGCACTCATCTAGCACGCTTCACGAGAATTAAAATTAATGATCGGTTTGGAGCCGATCTGCAAGTACCTGACGCAATTATCAGATTTTTCTTAACGTCCTCATCCTAGCGTTATCCCAATTTTCTAGTGCGCTAACTACACTATGTTTTATGGCGAAAATACTAATTTTTACATGGTCAAATGGATATGCTGGAAGAGAAAGACCGAGGAAAAGGTGGTTGGATTGTGTGCGTGATGATATGTTAATAAGAATGTAAATGCAGAGATGGCGAGTGATAGGGACGCATGGAAGAGAATGACATACTGCGCCGACTCCAAATAATGGGAATAGGGCAAGAATATGATGATTGTTTTTTACATGACGCGATTGCTAGACAACCCAGAAGGGCAACCAGATGTGTCTTAGGTCATGTATGCAATGTAGTCTGCGCTAAGGTCTAAATGGCCGTAAGTCACCTCTTACGACATCCATAGGCTGAAATGGGTTGGTCACTTGCGAAAACGGCCGGAGGGGATCATTTACTAATATAGTAAATTATGTAGCATTAAGTGGTTTACATATTAGCAAAAAATGGTTTTAAACTTCTATTTATAACCAAAAATATCAACATTTTCTAAATCGAAAAACTCCAGCCACACAGCGAATTCTGGTATGCACTTATCTGATAATGAACGTATGTATCTAGACCTTTAATTTAATAAACAAGCCATTTTTATTGGAGGTGGGCCCATTTTGCACACCATCCTTTATTTATTAATGTCAATACATTCATTGTCTATGATAGCGTTGTTTGTAATCTCAGAACACTGGATTGCAACAAGGAATGTCAAAAAAAGTAGGTCTTTTGATTGCTCGCAATGGAAAACCACCAGCAATGTCCATCATGTATAGTGCAAGAACTATACCATATTTATTTGGGGCTATGGGGCACCATATTTATTAAATTAGATTAATCTAATTTACTTATTTCTTAGTGTAAAAACCGAAATAACAAATTTGACAGTGAAAATAGTCTAAAGAGTATTGAAAAGTTGTTTACATTTTGTCTCAGCCCCAAATAAATATGGTATAGGATTGTCTAAAGTGACAACTGTTGTTTTGAGGTTAGGAAAATCTTTGGGTATTTAATAGAGAAGCGAAGGGAGGCCTAGTACATTTTTCCACCAGAAGTTAGAATGGACATTCAGGTTGGACTAAGCTAATCTGTTGACGCGAACGTAATCGCGGGCACTGCTAGTCTGAAATAAAAATTGTTAGTAAATTCGACTAGACGGGAGATTCAAAAGTCAACATTGTGACTCATTTTGAAGTACATACTTTGGCTGGTACACCCACCTCCTAAGTGGTTAACGCAGTCTGGTTTTCGTTGTTTTCTATTTCGTTATTTTTCTTTAGACCTTATTTACTATCGCACCAAACAAAACAATAAAGTATTTTAATTATGTAACATAATTATGTACCTAGTTGACTGAATGAACATTCTGTACTGCTCTAAAATATGTTTGTACAAAGGCGAGCTTAATACTAGATAGTATTTTCTTCCAGCTACCTACGTTGGTGGGAGCGATGTGTTATATAAACTAGGTGTTTAATTACTTACTTACTGTCATTAGTATAATTAAATACACATACGTAAAATAGTACATAAAGTATAATAGGATATTCAAATACATATTATTCTTAATATTACATAGATGCCCGGAAAATTAGTCATAACAATAAAACTATAGATACTGAATAACTCCGTTGAAGTCCAAAGTAATAATTACTCGTAAACACATCGACAGATGGAGCCTGACGAATGCTATAGGTAAAGCGTTTCATAGACAACCTGTCACAGTGAAGTTAGTTATGTTATGTAAATTAATAAATTAAGTACTGATGTTCAATAAATGCTTGATATTTTTTTTATATTAAAATATTAAACAAATCTTTAATTTTTTTACAATAAACTAGGCTGGCACCTGTATCTCAAGAGCCAGTGCCGTCCCAAAAGGTATGATACAACGCTATTCTATGAAAAATGACACATATATATAATACAGCTGAACAGCCATGAGATAGGCAATATTGACTTCCTCAAAACCTAAATTCAAGCCGAGAGCACATCTACATCGACACCCAACCCAACTTCATTAACCATTAACCTAACTTCCCAGCGTTCGAATTGCATCTCAAATATGTTTGTGCGGACGCAAACGGCAGCGCAGCCGAGATAATGAAATATCTGCACTTATATATTATAAAGTTCATTATAAACAATTATTTATTGTTAGCGCATGTTTATTAATAAGGCGGACCGAGCAGGCTACCGTGCATATTACACTTGAGCGCCAGGGCTGCCAAATACGATTAGGGCTGCTTTTTTATACAAAAATCAGCCCTAGTCGTATTTGGCAACCATTTTACCCATCGCAGTCACCTTTTCGCATGCTTAATAGAAAACAGACCAATTAGAGTTTAGGTAAAAACTAAGTTAAATACAGACGCAGGCTTATCTTAACACCATCTATCATCTCAGTTCAGAACTTCATCCAAATTGTGTCAATAGGCCGCCATTTTGATATATCCGTCTCTTTCACACTCGTGGACTGCGATCGTGGCTACATATTAAAGTAGTCATCGATTGCAATAGAAATATTTCTAATTATTGTAAAATACTAACGACTATGAGCCATCGCAAACAAGGCGACTTGTCGCCGCGTCTATATAGTCGCCGCGTCAGACGCGACGTTGTCTTTTGCGTCTGCCGTCTTGTCGTCGCGACTCCGCGACTCTGACGCCAAGTGTGCGGAGATACGAACAAAATATATGAAAATTAACAGCCGTAGCCTGTCGTCGCGTCTAGTCGCCGAATTGTTGCTGTCGCGTGTCGCCTAGTGTGCGTATAGGCTAAAAGTACTCGAAACCCGCGTGCGTGCATGCAACGACTAATGACAAATGATTTGTCAGAATCCTTGCAAGTGGCAGACCCTGGTCTCCTACCCCTCTGTGATATTGTTTTCACTTTCATTACTTAACAACTTTTTATTAAAAAGAAGTTTAACTAACGTAACTGAAGCGCAATCCGCGCCTTAACCTTTGGAAGCCAAATTGGAAAATAAATTTGGTTTTAATAAGCACTTCAGTTGACAACCCTAACTGTCGATGCACGCAGCGTAAGAGAACTCGGGCCGGCTAGATTGTTCGCAGCGTTTCTAGATTGCCTCTACGCAGTGCGCGCACGCATTGATATACGAGGTGGGATAGTTTTGTCTTCCAGATAGAGCCCTGGGTGATTTGCTTATGATGCCCCAGGTTTTACATTAGCCAAACAATTGGAGGTAGATGTAAAATAAGATAATACACAGAACATAGGCGCGTTTTAGATTATCCAAACAATTCAAATATTTAATTCATAGTACAGACAAAATGTATACTTTATGGACGTCAAAGTTGGGAGGTAAATGTAATCACACTAATATAAATTATTAAAAAGGCGAAAGTTTGTGAGTGTGTAAGTGTGTATGTTTGTTACTTCTTCACGTCTAAACGGCTAAAGCGATTTTAATAAAATTTCGTATGGAGTTAGCTGATACCCTGAATTAATAAATGGGCTATGTTTTATTGCGAGAAAATATCTTGTTTCCATGAGAAAATCGATGAAAATGAAATTTTGTAAATTGATCTTTCCGCAGCTCAAATTTAAATTATTTTGCTTCTAAAAATATGAATAGTTATTACTCGTAGTTTTATTATTAATACAACTTCCCTAACAAGCAGCGGGTAACACCGCAGGGTACAGCAAGTATAACATAAAACACAACTTATGTATCACATAGTCACGCTTATATCTTGGAGGAGTAGGCAGATATCAGGATCTGCAACTTGCCACGATTCTCAATCCTGACAGATCACTTTGGTTTCATCAACATACCGAGGGAATTCTGGCAGAACTGAATAATAACAAAATAAAAAAAAATCGTTTCCAATGCAGGTAACTATACTCAGTGCTGGCAGAACAGAATAAGTTCAAAATAAAATAAAATATATTGTTTCTAACGCAGGTATACTCAGTTTCAATACTCAGTCAAAACTGCATTACAAACATTTTTTTTTATTTTGTACTTATTTGGTTCTGCCAGAATACGCTCGATACAGATTATGGTACTGGCACACGTGCTCATTAGTAGCACGAAAGCATGCTTGCTTATATTGAGCAAGTGCTTTACTCCCAATCTTTTCTGTATGTAGGCACATAGACATTCAACAAACAGAATGTAAATTCCTTACGTTGAAATAAGTTTATGATTTCTTACGACAGTAACACTGACAACAACAATGCAGTCTTAGATTATCAAACCTCAAAAACAGGAAGACGGATAAATTAAAACATCGAATACAAACATACAGAAAAGATTGGAAGTAAAGCACTTGCTCAATATAAGCATGCTTTCGTGCTACTAATGAGCACGTGTGTTAGTACCATTAATCGTTGCATGCAAGCACGCCAGCTTCGAGTACTCTTATCTTGCCTTCTGCCAAAACATCCCCTAGTTGGGCGATTCAATTCAACTACTGAATAGAATAATTAAAATATTTCATTCAAGCTAAGTAGAAACTAATTTATAGGCTGTTGAATTGGTCAATAAAGCATCAATGGGATAAAACATCGCGCCACTGAATGGGCTAGTTGCCCTAAAAAATGTGATTAGTCCGTCTTTTAGATAACATAACATAACATACAGGTACATACATTGCTTCTGGCCCCACACTTTTATTCAAAAATAAGGGACACGTATTTTTTTATTTGTAAATTAGACCAAAAATGACAAAGATATAGCCCATTAAAGTTACGTGTGACGCTGTGCTGCATTTTTTAGCACGGAGTGACGTCACACGTAACTTTAATGGGCTATATTTTTGTTATTTTTTGTTTAATCGAAAAAAGAAGAAATACGTGTCCAATATTTTTTTATAATCTAAAATACGGACTAAATAGAATTTAATTATTTTGACCCTGGAAACTACCCTATTACCGACACATCGTCTTCGATATAATAAAAATCGAATGATCAGCTTTCGCAGACAAGTAGGGAACCCGGCTGTGGGTTTAGGCGCTTAGCTCCAATAAAGAGGTCGTAGGTTCGAGTTCCAATGGGGGCCGCAGTACATTTGTACAAATGCCTTCTGTCTGGGTGTTTTTCAATCTTTTTAATGCCTTGCCTGGTTACGGGAGTACCAAGAGCCAGGGAAGGATATTACAAAGTTTGTACAGGTATAGCACAGGGTATCCTAGTTTGACACGGTCAGGTGAGTGATTAGCATTTCCCGAAGATACAAAACTTGAAAAGTTGTCGAGTAGTCTTGAAAAAATTGTACATTACCTATATAATATTCACTCACACTTGCGCCCCGGAAGAGTCACTGGCCTCTATTGACGTGTGACGTGTTTTTTCATACGACTGACGCCGGTTCGAAGGTTTGATACGTGTGCGCGTATATGATACGTGTGTGTCAAAATGGCGACTTGAAGCGCCATTGAAATTAAATAATCATAATCATTTCCACAAAACACAATCATCTTGTTCTGGTCCCAAACTAGGATACCCTGTGTTATGGTCACTAGGCAAGGACCTCACAAACATGTAAATACAGTCATTTGTACAAATGTACAAAGACTAGGCCAACATGGTAGGCAAATCAGCGCGTTCCTACAGTTTTCATTGTACTACAATGCATCGAAAAAGACCAGGGTAAAGTGGAGGACACGAATTGGCAACACAGGGTGAGACACCCGGCAGATTGCCGACGGCAGTTGGATGACCACCCCGTCTTGGGCTTTCCCACGCCTACGTCAATTCTTAGGTCAAGTGAGTGAATGTAGATTTAATTAATATTGTTTATAATCTCATATATTACAGCTCAAATTTGTGTAGAGCGTTTTTAACACGCTCTACATAAATTTGGTTTCAATGTGTTAGAACGATGTTTTAGTATGAAGCAACGTGTTGATGAAATAACAGGTACAAATTACTACCCCTCTACGACACAGGCGTTAGAATTTTGCCTAAAATTTTGCTTAAATACATAATTTTATCATTATTTTATTTTATATTTATTTACAGCATTTATTATAAGATTTATTATAAGAATCGCTCGTAGCCTGGGCTGCCTTAGTGATCTTAAACGATCCCTAAGGTTAAGCAACATACGGCACGTTCAGTCCATGGATGGGTCACCGTCTATGACTAACGCTAGTGGCATTTTTCCGAGCGGTTCCGTGCTTCGCAAGGCACGTTAAGCAGTTGGTGCCGGCTGCCGTCGATAGATGCAGTCGTTAAGCCAAGTCAGAGGCCTTAGGGCGGCTTGAAAACTTCTGACAGTAAGACCAGCCACTAGTCTTACAAGTCTCCACCAATCCGGACTTGGCCCCCGTGGTGCAGTATGGCCTATACCTTCCTCAGGGAAGAGACCCGTGCCCCTCGGTGGGGACATAATGGGTTGATAATGATAGCATTTATCTAATAAATCAGATTGTATCAGACAAGCAACCAATATCGTGAGTTCCGTCTCTACTCACCATGATTAAGCACTACGAATCAGAGCGCAGCCTGGTACAAAAAATATTTTCTCTTTTAGCGTTATTCTATTCATACCTTCTAAATCTAAACCAAGAAGTGATGAGTTCATCACGATAAAACTACATTAAAAGTAGACCCTAAATTTAGATCCCCAAATTCACCCAACGGTATCAAAGCAGCTAGTTAATAAATAATAAGCTGGCAACCTCATTCAGTTCTCCACTGCCCGTCACAGCTCCGGCGAGGAAAGCTAAGAACGTCTAGAAGGAAGACAGATCTAACTAGGTCCCATTAGGACCGTCAATCCTGACCCATTAAACTATATAATGCACGGGATAAGTGGACCAAATAGGTCCTAGCGAAGCACCTAGGCTAGCGATGTTGTCCAACTCCGCAGATGGATTTTGAGCGCTAAGTTAGATTTATCGTGGCGGTGTACCTACATCTTTTTATAAAATTTTGATATTTGTATAATTATTGGATCAAAAGGAATAAATAATTCGATGCATTCTATTAGTTACTTAACTAGTTGAACATGTAGGTACTCTGTAAGGGTATAGCAGATTGACATGCGTGTACAATCGTATTAGCGATGTACATAAATATCTTATAAAAAACTAAAAAATTACATTATAAGAGATAAAGCAAATTTTTATACCTAGTAAATTACGTCACCCACTACAGATTTCTTTTGGATTTTCATTATTACACTACCTATACAAAAATATATATTTTTACATTATCATTTATTTGTGTATATTATTTGTATGTATATATTAATATTTCATATTTATATGTATAGTATTTATATTATATTTATTATGTATAACAGTTTGGTTAATTAGGCATGTATAATAAAATTGATATATTATTATTATTTTACTTATTTTGTACATCTGCTTCCTTCTCCAATATTTTGCTCCAGTCCATCCAAAGGTTGTCTCGAAGAGATCACTTTTAGTGATAAGGCCGCCGTCTGTACTCTTAGGTTAAAAAATACCTGTGTAATTTCCTTTTTTATGTACAATAAAGTGTTCTCTATCTATCTATCTACCTTTTACAACAGATGATACTGTAGAAAGAGCGTAGCCTGCTTGTACAGGTAAATATTTACTTAAAAGGCATTTTTATTTTTTATCTTTTAACGAAAACATACGACCAACAAACATCGACATTACAGTTATTCATCAAATTCTGATGAAATAAACGTTTTTTTTAAGTATATACATATAATTATTATAATAGTCTGTCAGTTACCAAACACCACGACAAATATAAGGACTTTTTCTTATTATCGTGTC
The DNA here is from genome assembly GCA_947310845.1 of Yponomeuta plumbellus. NCBI lineage: Eukaryota > Metazoa > Arthropoda > Insecta > Lepidoptera > Yponomeutidae > Yponomeuta > Yponomeuta plumbellus. The sequence goes on from OX371203.1 coordinate 6,416,046, forward strand.
CGAGCCAAGACCAATTAAATTGCATTAGCTCAGCACTCGCACGTCCACGGTGAAGGTAGTATCAGTAAGATGGTAGTGATAATTAGGCTATATTAATTCTAAGCTAAGTGATTTCAGTATATTTAATCCATATTCCCTTAATCTTAGCTTTGTCACACAAAAATGTCAAAGATAAAATTTGTAATGAGTAGATACCTTCCTAACATAAATTTGATTTAATGAATTAACTTCATTGTCACTGTAAAATAATGGGCAGTGATTTTGGTGTATTTACAAAATTAATTAAATAATTCTTATTGTTTATTAAAATAATATGAGCATTTCGTCGAAGTGTTGTTTTCTGTTTTCGTTTTTATAGTTGGAACTTCTAATTCGGAGTTCTCCTCCTAATGATGTCATATGTATTTTAAAAATGTTATATTTGAAATTATAAGAAACTAGAGTTCTGCTTATTTTAACATAAGACATTATTAATACTAGCATTAAAATGACTGTTTGTTTCTAAATAAAGATAAAGTAAAAAATAAATATACTTAGGTGCCTAGTTACCAATTTATAAATGTTTCAAAAACAGACCTAGAAAATATCATCATAGGCCTTCGCGCCCCTTACGGACGATTCAAGCAGTATCCTGTGGGACTTCGACACTTTTTTGAGTGACTGAAAAGTCCAATTCGAGAGAAAATATAGTTTATCCAATAAAAACATTTAACTGTATTGATGAAACTATAATTACCAGAACAATGTTCCTATACACAAGCATGTTTTAAACATTCCAAAATTTCTAACAGTGACTCGCCCATTTGTTAAACTCATACTTCACTTACAACCCTTAGCGCTACAATTTCAGCCATCTCGACCTCTCAAGCGCAGAAAAGCCCAACTGAAATCGGCCCGAGAGTCAAAAGGCAGCATTAGCAAGCAGGATCTCTAAACATAGTCACAATAGCCTAGTCATCATTCAATTGTGACGCTGGGGACGTCGCCATACACCGACAATGCGACCGATCATTGTGTTATATCATTGCATTTCTTTAAGTTTCATACATTATGTATTGGGGGCCGCTTTCCGGGTGCATCTCGTCTCTACTGCTTTTTTAGTGCACGTGAAAATGCTCTTACACGGCGGCGTGGACCATGGAGACGGTGGCAAGACAATATCAATTGGCACATGCCTGAGTGATCTCAGGTAACTCGGGGCAGCAAGTTATGGCCTTAGAACCGAATACAATTGTTTTATATCTATTATTTTTTATAGTTACATTGAATTTGTTCTGGAAATAAAATAATCTTTTTTATTTGAAAATTATTGCATGTAGAAAGTGATGTAGAAACTGTAAGTGGTAGTGCTATTTTATTTATTTTATTTAGTATTGAATAGAATTATTTAAGCCCGACATCCGCTGTTATTTGCCTCTTTTTAGTAATCTACTTAGTAATAGCAGCACAGTCATTTCAATGGTATAATCTGCGCAAATTAAATAGCCATCACTTGAGAAGGAGATCTGTTGCGCCAGTCATCGAGTTGAGTTGCGGAATTCGATTGGTTAATAGACTTTCAAAAGTGTCAATGATACATAAAGATTTTTCAAAACTGAGTTTTGAACTAGATGACACATAATCGAATATTGGTCTTGCATGTTTTGCCATTGTAGACGTACAAATTTCGTCTTGAATCAACTATTACCGTACTTATGTAATCTATTGAACATTTATGAATTTTAGAGATTCGTTCCGTGAGACACAGAAGACACTATGTAAAAAAACCGGGCAAGTGCGAGTCGGACTTACATATTATAATCAGCTCAGGAATCAAGTCCCGCAGTTTTTTCCGAGCTTTTCCTTTACTTCTTCTTCTGAACTTCGAAGACATATTTTAATGATTTAAAAATAATATAAAATGTATAGTTTCCATATTTTTCCACTAATTACAGTAGGTATAAGACAATATTACTTGTAAAACTTTATAGTCCTAGGTCAACGGAAAGTACTCTATAAATTTTGATTTCCTTGAGTTTTGAAATATACATTTTTGCGGCATAAACGGTCGTACCTTTTTTTAGAAGTTTTATTTTTTCGCAGACTTAAAGGACTGTAGACTTGAGTATATCGTTTTAATTTCAACTCGATACCTCCACACCTTTCTGTAATGATAAAGGGTTTTGGTCTTGGGTGGCAGTCTCTGGTCTCTCTACCTCTCCGGGATACAGGCGTGAGCTTTTCTATGTTTGTATAAAGGCTCTTGACAGACTGATGGACAGTAGGGTTCCGTTTTTTTTTAATGTACAGAAACCTAATAATTAAAATCTCCGCTAATGTAAAGTATTTTTAGGGTTCCTTACCCTACTACTAAGACTCCACTGTCAATTTATCACCAAACTATATCTCATGCACCGTGATATCTAGACATTTGAAATTTTCACGGATTATATATGTTTCTGTTGCCGCTATTTATTTAGATAGATAGGTAAAGAACACTTTGTTGTACATAAAAAAATACACAGGTATTTCGGCGGTACAAAGAGTACAGACGGCGGCCTTATCACTAAAGGTGATTTATTTGTTTATTTATTCTTATACAAAATCTTACAGCATTACAGCTTAAACTAATCCGCTATAAGACTAAACGTATAATGATTATTACACAGTTAGCACAATATGGAAAGAAATAGAAACAGTATTTCAAAAAATACTAAGAACAGATTAAAATAAAAATTTCAGTTTGACTCCCATACAAAAACTTATTTATTTGCCGTTTTTTGCTCGATATTTATAACGAAAACAGGTAGACGCTTGCAATATTCACAGAATTTAAGTTGAGGTCATTATTTTGTACAAATCAAGTACGGCAACCCTTGGAAGCGGCTTGTATCCAGCGTCTAATCTCCCTGCCACTTGGATGAGATTGTCTGTCCATCTTGTGGCTGGTCGTCCTACGCTGCGCTCCCCGATGTGTGGCCCCATTCTTTTTGAAAATCCATGGGGGAGACCTATGTCCAGCAGTGGACTTCTTGTGGCTGAACGATGATGATGATGATGAAGTACGGCAGCCTTCAGTGTGAATCGAACCTATAACCTCTGTTTTAATCAAGCGCGTTAGCCGCTAGATAGTGCTTTACGTACTTAAGTTTTCGATTACGAACGCCAATGATATCGACCTAATGACAAACGAAAATAGCTCAGTCACCATGTATAAGTTAAAGCGCGTTTTCGTTTTTACTCAGTTTTAAGTAAAAAGGTAATCGTGTCCGGGTATAACCATTTACCTTTTTGTGTTATTGTAAGATCATATTGCGTATGCGTCGACATGAGATGCAACCGTAGGTGATTGCGATCATTGCATCGCCACGAGATTACGAATGAAGGTTATTTAGATTAGTCTTAGTGCCTGTGAGAATAGATTATACACCCTGTATGTGTTAGAGATACTCGTTGATCATGTTAGTGCTTTCAAAGTTTTTAACAAGTTTGGCAATGGTTGGGTAGAACAAAATGCTAACTAGTATTAAGTCCGCTTATTTTTTATCATATTTATTATTTAGTAACGCTTATTTATTAACATATATTTGGTGGAGAAAAGACTTTTAACAATATAAGAAAAAATCCTAATTTAGAACAAAGAAAATTATTTAAACTAATATGGCCTTTAAATTCAATGTAAGTACCTATTGCAGAAACATAGTTTGGAGCCAATGCAAAGTTACAGGACATTAATTTTGGGCGCAGACTCCAAATCAATATTTCTGCTCGCCAGTATTGCGCGGCAACGGCACTGACGCCATCTAGCGTGTTGAATCATGAGGATCTTAGATCAATGAGGTTAATGTCTTTTTTATTCTACTCAACATGTATATAAACGAATCGTAGACGACACGTAGTTACAAAGATACAGCCTTCGCTGAGGCGACATATTTTCGTTGCATGCGGTTTTGCAAAGAGACCCTCTACTACCGAACAGAAAGACTTTACACATCAAAAAATATGTACCTACCTATCTAGAGGTTTCAGAAAACAAGCGGACAAAACATATTAAAGTCTTTTGCGGCCATACCTACATGAAATACATTCCGAATATCAGGCACCCATAATCTAAGCATCGCCGTCGCGTCCCCCTATCATTTCAGTCGAGTTTTCCGAAATAAGCTCATTTATTACCACGCCGCGCTGAACAAAAACAAAAAATTTGAATAAGGAGGGCATTATTTATCACTCGCCCCAATGAACGCCGTTAATGTGATTTTTTAATAAAAAAAAAAACGCAAGCGGCCAAACGAGCTCCATGTATCATCGGTTTTTTCGCCCGTGATTGTCCTCCCGCGAAAAATCTTTTTTTTTTCATTATTTATTTATCTCCTACCTACTCCGCGAAAATTAATTACACCGTAAATTATGTTTTTTTGAGCACACTCTCCGCTTGAATTTTAAATAGTTCGCGGGCGCCGTAATCTTTGTTTATTCGGACGTAATTAACGGCTTTTTTTTTCACACGATTGTCATGAAATAGTGGCCAGTATTTCATTATACTGGCAACATCATCGCAGCTATGTCTAAGTAATGTTTTTATTGTTTATTTAACTTCACCACAGAGGGATTCCGTTTTCAGCCATCATGGCGTAAAGTTCAATTTTTTGTAACAAATGTTTTCCGAACATCCGTTAGGGCTAAAGTTTCGTACAGGCCCTGTAAAAATAAATATATAATAATAAAAAAACTTCACCACAGACAAAAGAAAAATAAAATACCTACCTCGCCATCCAGCCAGTCAAATCACACGGCAACCCTACCCTAGCCTAATTAAAAAATTAAAACAAAAAAGCGCGCCCTAGCAACTCGCATTGTCACGTTCCATATTCGCGCGATAATTACACGTCATTCTTTTTTCAAAAAGCTGATCCGATGACGCTCCATTCTAGATGGTAACAGAATCGGATAATCGAAGAGGTTTATTTATCCGATGATTTTCTTTGGAATAAATGAGTCTTGGCATTCTTGTCGGAGAGTAGCGCTACTGTAATCAGATATTTGTCCTAGGTTAAAGGGTAAGTGAACTTAATATACTTACCTAATTATTTTTTTTGTATTTATTGATTCATCCGTAGGTACATAGGCTGCTACTTATGTATGCGGAATCTGGGATTCCAATAATTTTAAACGCAATGTCTGACCTCCATGGTCAAATTCGTTCTTTTTTTAAATACTGGCCGCTAATATTTTTCTCTTATATACGTTAGTGTTTTGTTTTTGTTGGGTTTAAAATGTCATATCGCTGAAAAAATGGAACTCACTCGTGAAAATATTCGTGCTATGATTTATTACGATTTTCGACGTGGTTTAACGCAACAACAGTGCGTAGATCAATTGGGCATTTCTCCAGAAGAGGCAAAAATGGCTGACTTCGGTGGTCGTTTTTTTTTTCGTCTTTCGGGAATTTTATCGATTGTTTTGGATAAAGGGCTAAAAATTGTAAAACGTGATATATTTTGGGTACCCAGATTCTCGGTTATATAACGAAATATTTAAATCACCGAAATCAGACTACACCGAAATCAAAAAACTGTACACCGGAATCAGACTACCAGCACCGAAATCAGAAAAACTAACACCGAAATCTGACTACCTGCACCGAAATCAGATTGTAAGCATCGACATCAGACAATAATTCACTGGAATCAGAAAATGACCAGAGAATCATTTAACGTGCAAAAGTCACAATTTGATACCAGTAATTGCACATAGTTTTGAATTGAAACTATTGAAACAACATAGTTTTGTAGTTGCTGCTGCAGCAGTTTTTAATCTGACTGAAATCAATTATGACAGAAACAACATATTTTTGTCGTCATTATTAACAGTAAAGAAAATATCTACACGTGTATTCTTAGGTTTCCACACGATGTTTTATTTCACAGTTAGCGATTACTTTTCCAAAAAAACAAATGCGCATATCCTACTTGAAACTTACAAGTAAGGAATCTGACCTCGGTTCTCTAAAGTCGAACGAAATACACTGAAATCAGGCAAATTTCACTTCGGTGCTCAAAAAGCCTCCGAAATCAAGCACACCGAAATCAGAAAAGATAGTTTTTTCAAGTTCACTGTTATACGACACCACGTATCAACCCCAGCTCAAGGCACTAGAAAGTAGTCACTGAGATAAATTATGCAGTAGGCACTAGATTTTACAGTCAATAAGTATTCTTCCTAATAACACCTCCACCGAAGTCAAAGTGTGCCCTGGACCAAATCTGAAGAATGAATTACTTACCCTGATATTTCCCAAGACTTTCATTCAATCACCCGTCCGTTGACCTCGGGCGCTGCGGGGTGACTGACCTAATGGCTCGTCCACACCGTGAATTCCTAGAGTAATCTACGACCGAAGAAACGCTTGGTTCATAAGTGCCACCGAATTCAGGCACAAGCAAGGGACACTCAAACATCTTGCTATTGTAGGTGAACTATTGATTAGATTCTTATGATATTTAAATGAGAGGTACTTTAACTATCTGACAATATGTGAACATAAATGGATTCCCTGAAAACATTCTGAGTTTTATAGGAATAATTATAAATTGTCAAGTTTTGGGTTGGGGACAAGCCACCGAAGGTCATTTTCAGCCATTTCAGATTTTTTTTCTGTGAGTTGCAAACCGTTTTCAGCAAAGTTTGCATGTTCTCCAGGTAGGCGAGAACCTAGAGGACACTGTAGTATTTTTTACAGGGGTATATTTTGATAATCTGGACATGTTATGCGCCGGGCCGTCAAATTCGGACCCCGTGGAGAAATGCCCAATTAACTTCGACTTTTGGTGGTGAAGTTCCATCAAAAAGGACTGTGTATCACTGGTTTAGTGAGTTTAATCGCGGGCGCAGTAAGCTCACGGACGAAGTTAAAGAAGGTCGCCCGAAATCGGTGGTTGTGCCACAAAATATTGAAGCTGTGCGAAAAGTAATAATGCAAGACCGCCATGTTACGTATCGCGAGATAGAGGCTATTCTGGGCATATGTATGACGAGCATTCATAGGATATTACATGAACATTTGTCTGTAAAAAAAATTTGTTCGCGTTGGATCCCGCACAACTTAACTCAGGATCAAAAAGATGCTTGCGTCGAATGGTGCAAGAAAACCTTCAAAAAATTCAACGGAGGCGATTCAAAATCTGTTTATAATATCTACACAGGTGACGAATCCAGGATCTACGCGTACGATCCCGAAACTAAACAACAATCAACAGTTTGGGTGTTTCAAAATGAGCCGAACCCTATGAAAGTGGCTCGTGCAAAAAGCACTGTAAAGCAAAGGTGGCCTGCTTTATTGGTATTAATGGCCATGTGGCTACAATACCACTGGAGAATCGCAGAACGGTTAATTCGGAGTGGTACACGACCATTTGTTTGCTGGAAGTATTTGAAAAAATACGCCAAAACAACCAGCGACGCAGAATCATACTTCACCATGACAATGCCAGCTGTCATACATCTCAGGAAACAACTACATTTTTGGATGGTCAAAAAATAGAATTGATGGGTCATCCACCGTACAGCCCTGATTTGGCTCCCAATGATTTCTATTTATTCCCAAATGTAAAGAATAAATTACGTGGTCAACGATTTTCGACCCGTAAAGATGCCGTAGATGCGTTCAAACAGCACGTTTTGGAGATACCTCAATCAGAGTGGAAAAAGTGTTTTACAAATTGGTTTCATCGAATGCAAAAGTGCATCGATCATAGTGGAGAATACTTTGAAAAACAATAAAATCATATTTAGCCATATACATCCAAAAATCCAAAAAATGTTTACATGTTTGTGACGTCGCTATTTCTGGTACCCACGACACAGGGTATCCGAGTGTAGGGCCGGAGGCAATGTATGTGCATGTATTTAAATGCTTCTGTTTAACCTCCTCAGTCCCGTGTCGACAAAATAGCAATCGAAAACTACTGTTATTTTCAAGGTCAAGACTAAAGAGGTTAATGTCAGCTCGAACTTCTGTCGCTCGGACCTGCGACGCGGATGACGCGCACAATTAAAGCCGCGCACAGACAAGGGAAGGAGCGGCGTAAAGCCGCGCGCACAATGCGTCCTTGCTCGCCGCCCCGGGCAGCTGGATTAAGGCTCGGCCTACAAGCGTCCGGAATCAAATGCTCATATTTGACGTACAGATTTTTGGAGTGTGCTTAGCTTTGGGTCGGAGACAGTTAGATAGATAAAAACACTTTGTTGCACTAACCGAAAAAATAGAAGTATAAAAAATGCGAGCGTACGTGTAGTGTCCGGAATCGGTCCACCTTTCAAAGACGGATTTTTAAAATTGTTTAGCTGTTTGAAGAGTTAGAATAATAGCAATACAACATTTATCCTAGTTTTGGACCAGGTCAAGTGATTGTGTTTGTGGACGTTATTATTATTTATTTATTTTAATATTTTAAGCGTCTAACTGTTGCTATTACTAATATCGAACAAAGAACGGTAATAAATTAAGTTTGTTGTACGGGAGCCCCCTTGAATATTTATTTTATTTAAATTAAAATACTTATTTTTAAAGTGTAGATACAATTAAATTTTCCGTAAATATAATGCTTCGAACAAAAAACGGCACAACAAATCACGTGTGTTGTGTGGTAGTCTTCTGTATATAGAAAAAGATGAATAGTACCCAAAACCGGCGTGCATTCATGCGACGACTAATAAATGTCTATGAAGCGAAAGTGATTGGTCAGGATCGTATATATAACAAAAAAAAAACATTTTTTTGGATGTCCGGATCTATGTAGGTTCACCTCCTCCGGACACTTATAGCCCGAGCCTAAGCACAAGCAGGCGATTTACACTGGCACTACACTAGTGTTGCGTTCGCCCGCTAGGGGCGCGTTTTCGCTTTTGTTTACTAGATTGTTGAGACGATGATTATATTTCCGTAGTGCGGTGTCTTAAGTATGTTATGGGTTTATTTGTATGTTATTGTTTTGATTCACGCGGAAAAAAAATGAACAAAGTAAAAATTAAATATTTTCTTCATTATTTATAGTACTAAACATACATTTTTACTTGAAAATGATTTATTTTCGATTGTGATAAGCAAATATGCAGAGACAAATAGTTAAACATATACACAGTTAGTAATATACAGAATTATTAAAAAAATGTTCCTGTGTTTTTATTTACAAAAACTATTTTGTTGTACGAGTTCTAGAAATTTTCCATTTAAAAAATATGATTTTAAAACATATTATCTTCAAAATAAAATGGACATTCTATCATGTACTGCATTGGTTTACTGAAGATTGTAACATTGGTAGAGCGGGTAAAACGCGAATCAAGTAAATTTAAATGAAACTTAATATTTTAAAAAAATTGATAAAAAACTCATGGAACCAAAGTTGTTGCAAAAAACATATTGTTATTGATGTGTCCTAAGAAATGCGGGTTTTTCAGTTTCAGTATCACCATAGAAATTCAAAAATATATTACAGATCAATAAATGGAGTACTTCATAGATCAAACAGACAGACGTCGTAGGCATACCAGGCCATAGAGTCCTTCGTTTGCACACTTAGACCTTGGAACCCTAAAAAGTATTCCGTCATTAGCAACAGCACTGGTCCACGTAAACACTGAAAACGCGAACTAGTGTACACTAACTGCATCGCCCCGGGCCATTTCTTTTTGCCCGGTTTCTTTGCGAAATTCGAACAAAGGCGAACGAGTGGCACGTTCGTTACTAATTCAAAAATAACAGTGTGCATCATGCTTAAGATTTGCGTCAGTGAGTTTTCCACTTTAGGAAAAGGCTTGGTAACTAAGGGCGGGTTTCTGAATTGAGAATTTTCACTAAGTAAATACTTAACCGTAGTGCTGTCTCGTCTAATTTCCCAGAAAAGAGCGTGACAGCACGTTACTTAAGTATTTCGGTACTTAGCGTAAATTCTCAATTCAATTCAAATAAGACACACAATATTGTGGACTCAAAGAGGCTGTAGTGACTAGAATTTAGAAAGGAATATTGAGAGTATGAAGACATAACATAACATAAGATCACGCCTGTATCCTAGAGGGGTAGGCAGAGACCAGGGACTGCAATCTGCCACGATCCTGATAAATCACTTTCGCTGTATCGACATTCCTGAAGGTACAAAGATTGACGAAATAAGTAACTTCCATACAACATAATCACTTCTTGTCCTTGCCCAAAACTGAGACACCCTGTTCTATGGTTACCGGGAAAGGACATCACCAACAAGAAAAATATTGATGTGGTTCGACCACATGGTGAAGGGAAGGTATTATCAAAGGACAAGTCAAAAAGTATCCGAAACTGCCGTGCGTGTACGCAACGACTATTGAATGTTCATGAAGCGTAAAAGCTATGTGAGGATCATGGGACATCTGGCAATATACTTAGATTAAAATTTCGTCGCCATATTTCCTTCGACCGATGGCCTCTGTAGCGCAGCAGTTAGCGCATCGCCCACCATGCGAGAGGTCCCGGGCTCCAACCGTGGCTGGGACCAAAAAACCCATGTCTTGAATGTTTACGTGTTTGTGATGTCGCTGTTTCTGGTTCCCACGACAAAAAGGTATCCTAGTGTGGGTCCAAAAGCAATGTATGTGCCTGTATGTAAATGTTTATTAGTTTATGAGGTTTTGTAGCTTTAAACAGTGTGCAATACGAATATCTACTCAACGATAACTTCATTCAATAATTTAAAACGTTTTTATAGTGTTATTATTATAATCTTCCTAGAAGTTTTCATAATACGCGAAGTTGGATAATTGCTACACTACGCCTATTAAAAACAATACTACCAAAGTCTCGTTGACATAATCTTAAACCGTAGATAATTTAACTTCACACAATTATGTAGATTTCACATTTCCCCCTTAATCGCCAACTTATTTGAAGAGTTTTTGCTAATTTCCACTTTCTGGTTGCGGAACGATTTGTTCGAATTGTAGCACCGTTTACACAGGCGTTTACACCACCTACGTAAATTTTCCAAATCCTTGTAGTTTCACATCTATCCAAGCCTCAAAATACGCAAACTGAACATATTATCACGTTTCTTCTCGCTACTACCTCTTTTTTATACAACACTAGCTGTGCCCCGCGGTGTTACCCGCGGTTCATCGATTTTCCCGTAGGAATAAGATATTTCCCCGCGGTAAAACGTAGCCTATGTTTTAATCCAGGGTATCGGCTAACTCCATACCAAATTTTATTAAAATCCGTCCAGCCGTTTCAGCGCTAAAGACTGACAAACATATAAACACACACACAAACTTTCACGTTTATAATATTAGTGTGATTAGTGTGAAGTGTGATAGCGTTGCTAATAAGTAACTAATTTGCTTCTCTATGTATTAATTTTTTTGGCTAGAACAAGGAGAAACAACGAAGATATGACCATTGAAAGTAAAAACAATCATAACATCAATACATTTTATTTCAATAAAAAAAATATAGTTATTACCAATTCCCACATTTGCTTTGACTTTTACGTAAGGCGACAAGATCTATAGACAAAAACTCGAAAAAGTTCCTTGCAGAGATTTTCATTATATACGATTTTATACGTTCTTGGCAATAAATGGATATTCATTCAGATCACTACGTTATTGGGGCTTTTTTCCATAATGCTTGCAGAGACAGTGTGGATGTCGATGAAGTGAAAGTGATTTATAAGGATCGTGGCAAAGTGACAGTTTAAGTGGCAAGTCCCAGCCGCCTCTAGCATACCGACGTAAGTTTATGTGTGTAGGTAAAAAACTAGTAAATAAATCCGTAAAATAATTTCAAACTTGGCACGATATCATCTTCTGCCGACGCCTGCTCACTTTGCAGTGTAACAGATGTAAATGCGGCATTAATGCCAAGTAGAGTCAAGCAGGACAAGGGGGTCGAACCCTCTTTTGTCATAGAAGAATTTTCGTTTCGATACATACAAATGCAATTATCTTACAATCATCGGCGAAGTTTTGAAAGCAAGAGAGCGCAATGAAGGTCTATTTGGAATACAGATTTTTCTCTTTTTCTTCCTTCATCTATTGAAATTACCAACGCTCACCACAGGCGTCCTCACACTTTCTGAGAGAAGGCTCTATTTTTATGTGTGACTTATACTCCACCAATGCGGACTTGGCCCCCGTGGATGGAGTATGGCCTATACCTTCCTCAGGGAGAGACCCGTGCTCCTCGGTGAGGACGTGATGGGTTGATGATGAATACTACGCCCACTTGGAGTTGATTTTTGGCACTTTATCATGATCATCATCGGCTAATGATGATCATGATAAAGTGCCAAAATAAAAAAAAATGGCTGTTAGACGCCCACTTTAGGACATAGGCTTTCTTCATGGTTTTCTAAGTTTTCCGGTCTTCTGCCGCCCGCACCCAGCGACTCGCTGCCACCGTAACCAGAACGTCAGACCATCTAGTGGGGGCCTACCCATACTCCGTCGTCCGGTCCACGGTCACCAGGTCCGAACTTTCCACACCAACAGCCATCATCACACTTAAATTGTTATCAACTATTCCGTATTCATCCCGCTACCGCTAAAACAAAAAATAAACCTGATCCAGGATAGCTTTCAACAACAAAACTTTTCCGTAAAATGTGAAAAAAATGGACTGATAGTGGAATTAGACAATATGTTCAATCAGGGATATAGTGTAGGCTGTATCTAACGTCACAGCCGAGCAAGCAGTCGGCAACCCCACAAAACTATCGAGAGCGTCACCCGAGGCCAAACGCTCCCCCGCTTGATCATTTATAATGCCAAAATGTTTTAATTAAGATGCTGTAAAATGTAATTTACATGCAAATTCAGTTTATGTTAATGCGCCCGGTGTATATCTGTTTGGGTGCGTGCTCGCTATCTAATTTCGCGACAGTGTAGCGTCATTATCTGGGCTCTAATGAGAAATCTGGCGACGGTTGGGTTTGCATAAATTTGAGTAGCTGTGCTGTTGGCACGATCGGCGGTTTGTTTACGAGTGCGGTGTTTTTGTTTCCAATTTGGTGTGGTGCTTAATTTTCTATTTGCTTTAGGATTTGTGACATTTATTGCAATGGCATGAAAGGTGGTGAATATATTTAACTTACGTTGGTTACGACCAACTTCTACTTTTACTTACCATCGACGAATTAAAAATGTTATATTTCTTTGCATTTCAGCAGTCTTTAATTAAAGAATATTCGGATACCCTAACAAAAATCGTAGCAAAGAACATGATGTACCAAAATCTGAGCATGAAACTGTGTTGTTTTTATTAGTTCGAGGAAATATATATTTATTAAGTTTATCGCTGTTCTTTGAAACCATTGATTAAGCCATTTACCTGCTCTATCAGAATCCATCACTTTCAAACTGTAATGTAAGCTTAAAATCTTAAAAAAATGCTGTAAAGTTGACTATTTTTAAGGGCGCCGAGAACTGATTCAATGTACAAGTTATAACGATCGAGTTCCGACTATCGTTGCGCAAAACATTGTTTACCGGTTTATTATCTCTACATTGAACCAGTTTTTAGGTTAATAATTGAATTTTGCAAATAGGACTTATGTCCGCCCAGATTTGAGAAATACTTGTATGTGCGACGGCAGCCGGCACCAACTGCTTAACGTGCCTTGCGAAGCACGGAACCGCTCGGAAAAATGCCAATAGCATTAGTCATAGACGGTAACCCATCCATGGACTGAACGCGCCGTATGTTGCTTAGCATAATAACTTTAGCCCAGGCTACGAGCGATATAACTAATACAGCCTATATCCTCGTGAGGCCCGACCTTGAAAAGAACAATTGATTTTGTGATCACTTGAAGACATTGGGCCTCACGAGGATATACGTCTCCCTGTAGACCCATCTCTTCTCTCAGAGAGAGTGAGAGCACGGGCTTAATCGACAAGCATGCCCACTGCGGACTGACACTGTTCACGTGTCTACTATTATGCGTAGAACATAGGTTAACGTGATATTTCAACCCCTACTTGTTGCTATCACAAAGAAGTACGATGTGATTTGACGTGCATTATACTGCAACACAATAACACAACACCAAATTTCAAGTGCAAATATCACGCAGAAATGTAGGTCAAACATATCATGCTCTGTATACTTTTCCAAAGACTCATAGTTATACAGCTTTGACGTCGTTAAGAAAACTGTATGAATTTCTAACAAAGTGACTAACAAAAAAAACCAAAGGGTTACTTAATTACTCTAACACTCAAATTTTAATTACAAATTTCTGACGTCAACGCCTTTTTTCCCCAATAGGATAATTATCCGTAATTTCCCCCAGTTACCAGTATAAAATGATAGAGTAGACATTGTCCTTCTTTATTAAATTAATTAATCAGACACTATTCACAACGACACACAAAAGAAAAAGGTGCCAGAAGAAGCCACTATCTAATTCAGTTAAGTCAAAACATACATACATAAGCTCACGCCTGTACCCCAGAGGGGTAGGCAGAGACCAGCAAAGCTAGTACGAGGCCGCGAGTCGCGCGCGACAACGTCAAAAGTCGCGAGAATTTGACAGTTAATGTACTGGAAAGTCGCGACTTTTGACGTTGTCACGCGCGACTCGCGTCCTCATACTACCTTTGCAGGGACTGCCACCTGCCACGATCCTGACAAATCACTTTCGCTTCATCGACATTCTTCGCGACATTCACGCACGCCGATTTTGGGTAGAAGTTATGTATAATATGCAAAAATACGTGAAATATCAATTTTACTCTGTCATTTATTTATACGGCATAGTATCATCACGTTACGTTATCAATGTAACGCCATTTCTACTACGTGGCGTTCATACTACGCCTCATAATTATTTTAAGATAGAGTGCATTCTTTTTGTTGCCTCCACGACACAGGTACGAGTATAACCTAGTATGCAGGCCGCAGTAAATTATACTTGGATTAAACTCTGCCATAAAAACTGTAATACCCTAATAGTATACCTTTTGCTTATATATTTAGTGTAATATGTGTAAGAATGATGTATTTTTGTGGTTAAAATAAACTATTTTGTATTTGTATTTTGTATTCTATATTTCATTTTGAAGATAAAGGCCTTTTTCTACTTTTCATTTCATGTGACTGCGTTAATTCATGATTTACAATAACAGCAGGGAATTCAAAAAATCGAAATGTAAAGAGACTCAAAAGCTTTACCACTATACCGACGAGACAGTCAACTAGCCTACTAACATATAAACATTTACATACAGGCACATACTCGTACACTGCTTTTGGCTCCATATTAGGATACTCTGTGTCGTAGGAAACAGAAACAGCGATATCACAAACATTTAAATATCCAATACCTGGATCCCACAAATATTGAGGAATTGGCATAATTTGCTTACGTGGCTCTCACTGTGAAACTCACTTTCTGATGAAAAGGGCCTACGGATCCAATCATGTACAGTCTGTTAGCTTTTAGAATATACCTCGGCTACTATCGGATATATACGTGTAATAGAAATATCTGAACTAATATGATACTTAACTTTACATAACTTTTCAAAATAGTGAAGAAAAGTTTTATACAGAGCAGGAAGTAGTATTAAACTCGTGTGATTTCGGCAAAAACTGAAGCCTACTCTAGAGCTCGAGGTGTATTCTAAATGCTAACAGACTGTAATGTTTGCAAATTTTTTGTTTACGGTGTTTTGACAATAAATGTAGTTCACTTTTATACAGAAGAAACATACGTGCAGATATTTAGTATATAGAAATAACACACCCTAGACATTATAAAACACTTTTGTCCAAAAGGTATTTTAGTACAATTAGCCATAACTCCAAGGTAAACTCTACTGTACGTCAAGCAATTCTTCTGCACCAAAATCGTATTTATTTTGTGGCGATGCTGTCAAGTCGTAATCAAAGAATTCAATGAAATAATTATAGTGAGAAACTTAGCTCTACATTTAGCGACATCGCTGACAATTATCTCTTATACAGGTTAGGAGTTATTATTTTACTTTACTTTTTGAATACAAGTAGTACTCGTAGTAGGTACTTAAATAACATGAATTTCTTTTAACTAACTTTCACACAGCATAATCATCTGTCTGTACTGTTAAAATTCAGAATAGTCAGTGTTACATAGATTTCAATGGGCAAAATAAACAAACGAAACGTCTGAAGGAGTTGCTTCTGCAATATAGTCTATCTGTTCACATAAAGGACCCAACGCGAAAAAATACGTGCATAGATAACATTTTGAGTAACTTAAGGGATACTGAAGGCAAAATCCATAATCTTGGTCTATCAGATCATGATACTGCTCAGACCTTGCATTTTAATGAAACAACTTCTGAATCTACTAAGGCAGAGTATTGGTTTGAAAATATTTTTAGTTATAGTCAATATAATCTAAACAAGTTCAAGGAATGCATAAAAAATCTCTCTTTTTCAGAAGTTGTGAACGAAGTTTCTGCAAATGTTGCTTTTGGGTTGTTTCATGATCTCATAATATTATTTCACAATTTATGTTTCCCAATAATTAAAGTTAAGAAATTCAAACAAGATCTTAAATCGTTGTGGATAACAAAGGGCTTAAAAAAATGTTGTCAGACAAAGCGTACACTTAAATTTGCCTATTACAAGAGTAAATCTGAAGGCAAAAAACAAAACTACAGAAAGTATACTAAATTGCTAAAAAATGCATTGATTCAGCAAGACAGCACAGCAACAAAATGTATGTACAAAATGCAAAAAATTGTTGTAAGGCCACGTGGAATATTATAAATAATAATATGGGAAACAATCTAAACAAAAAAGACATACAAAAAGTAAAATATAATGCAACCCTACTTAATAACGGAAATGAAATAGCAACGGCGTTTAATAACTTTTTCTGCGACATGGTACAGAAAACTGCAAAATCGGTAATCAAAACCGCGGATCATTTTAATTTTAATAACAATAACAAAAGTATATTTCTTAATCCAACAGATGCTTCAGAAATCTATAAGATAATTATGTCTCTCAAAAACACATTTTCCGCAGGTTACGATAACATAAACACAAAAGTGCTCAAAACTATTGGAGAATACATAAGCAGACCTCTTGCCCACATAGTTAATCTTTGCCAGGATGTTTTCCAGAAAAGCTCAAATTTTCTGTAGTAGTGCCATTACACAAAAAAGGTGAACGAGAAGTATTGAACAATTATAGACCAATCACTTTGATACCAATATTGTCGAAAGTCGTTGAGAAGGCTATGTACAAAAGAACCATAGATTTTTTTAGAAAAATGTGACTATTTTTCGATAGAGCAAAATGGATTTAGAAAAAATAAGTGCACAACGCTGGCTAGTTTTAATTTAGTAAAATACTTAATGGGAGGTCTTAATAACATAATGTCAACAGTAGGATTATTTCTCGATCTCAGCAAAGCGTTCGATTTTGTAGACCATGGCATTCTCTTAAAAAAACTTGAAGCAGCTGGCTTTAGAGGACCAGCTTTAAATTTCTACAAGAGTTATCTATATCAAAGAGCACAAATTACACGGATAGTAAAATATGTTAGTGAAATCAAGACTCTGGAGAACTTTAACTCCTCAGTAAGGACAATTTCAGTTGGCGTTCCACAAGTAGCATCCTTGGGCCGTTACTTTTTCTCATATATATTAACGACTTACCAAGGACGTTGCTACACGAAAGCGTTCTGTTTGCTGACGATACGACTATAATTATTAAAGGAAAAAACCTTGACACATTTGAATATGACATAAATGATGCTCTAAAAAATACTATTAATTGGCTTAAAAATAATAATTTAAATATAAATACTGATAAAACCAAATACATTCAATTCACTACGAAGAAAAACCATTAAAAACATTTGAATATAGAGTATGAAAATAATAAAATAGAAGAAGTAGACAAAATTAAGTTTTTAGGAATCATACTAGATGAACAATGCACCTGGAAACAGCAAGAAGAAGCCGTGTGTAATAAAATAAATAAATTTATATTCGCTCTAAAACGTATAAGACAGATCACGTCAATAAAAACTGCCCTTTTGGTGTACCATGGCTACGTATGCTCCACTTTGCGTTATGGGGTAGTACTATGGGGAAACTCAACAGAGAGCTACAGAGTTTTCATAGCACAAAAAAAATGTCTTCGGGCCATTTGGGGTATGTCATGGAGAGAGTCATGCAGGCCAATTTTTCAGAAGCATAGTCTTTTGACTTTTTACGCTTTGTACATTTTTGAGCTCAGTAAATTTGTCGAAAGGAACATCAATTTGTTTGAAATACGAGGCAACACAGACAAAAGATCAGCACGACACCAACCATTAAATTATCCACACCCTAACCTGGAACTGTTCAAACGCAATAGCTGGTACATGTCAGTGAAAATATTCAATAAATTACCTAATAATATAAGTAGTCTACCAGAAAAACCGTTCACCTCAGCTCTATATAAATGGTTAGTTCAAAAGCCTGTATACTCAATGAACGAATTCTTCGCGATGTAATTATCATTTTGGTGACATGTTGTAAGCTCGAGTTGACATTTAAATTATAAATTTTTATTTTTATTTGTATGTACTAGGTGATATTTAAATTGTTTGTATTGTTAGTTTTTAAGTTGACATTAAATATTTGTATACCAGCTGCGCTGGTGCATCACGCCTGTCCTAATGAAATTAATCATATTGACATCAACATGAATTTACCGTTTTGCTGACAAATAAATGAAATCTGAAATCTGAAATCTGTTAAGAAATCCAGGCTTTTGGCCATGCTACTTATTTTTGATGTATGTTTTTTATAATTTATTTTAAAAATATTGACCATTTTAAGAAACTCATTTCGGTATTTTTGTGTTTTATTCATTATGTATTTTTTGAATATTTTTCTTAAGTGTTGGTGTTTGTAACGTCATCAAAGGATGATTAAGAAGACAATATCTGCCTACATCCAAAAAAGAAACAAAATATGTCATTAACGTCAGTTGATTTGATTTTTTTTTTGGAAGGCAAAAGATTTAAACTCATGCTGTCTTTGTTGACGTCATAGAAAAGTCATTTAAGGTCAAGGTTTCATTGAATAAAGTATGAACGTATTCATAAATCTGCTAAATAGACATCGTAGCATGGCCAATTCCCAAATTCGGCGGTAGCGGAGCGGCAGCACGCCGGCTTCTCATACGGGAGGTGCCGGGTTCGAAAACTGGCATGCACCAATGGCTTTATTTTCTAAGTTACATTTGAGAAGTTATGGTTGCAATACTACTCACTAACTTATGAAGGAAAAAATCGTAAGAAAACTTGTTGAGTGCTTGAGGATTCACATACATCAGCACTTGAAATCGACAATCCGCGGTGTGCATGGGCGGTGATTAAGCCACCTACTCTCTCTCTCTCTCTCTGAGAGAAAGCCTTTACCTACACTACAGTGGGACGTATATAGGCTTACTTACTTACTGCGGTGGCTCAGCGACCCGAAGTGGGTCTTGGCCTCCGACACAAGTCGCCACTTGTCTCTGTACTGCGCGGTCTCCTGCCAGTCAGTGGCCTGGAGTTCACTCAGATCCTCGCCTACTTCGTCCCTCCAACGATGTCTGGGGCGGCCTACCGGTCTTTTGCCGCCTGGAAGCCCCGAGTATGCTCTCTTAACTGCTCGGGCCTATCAATATCGATAAACAATAAAAAAAACACGTTTTTTTGTATGGAAGCTCCTTAAAACATTTATTTTATTCTGATTTTTAGTATTTGTTGTTATAGCGGCATCAGAAATACATCATTTGTGAAAATTTCAACTGCCCAACTATCACGGCTCATGAGATACAGCCTGGTGACACACGAACGGACGGACGGAGAGCGGAGTCTCAGTAATAGGGTCCCTTTTACCCTTTGGGTACGGAACCTTAAAAAATACACGAGTAAAAAAATACAGTCGAATAGAATAACCTCCTTATTGAAGTCGGTAAAAAAAATTGACCCTCTTGAGCATACCGGCAGCCCACATGACTAGAAAAGTCTGTGAGCTCGAGCAAGCGCCGAGAAACTGTGGCGGACCCCGACTCACGTAGACGAAAGTAGTAGAAAGCAGAGGTGTGTAGTTAATATATCTCATTCACTCCTATAGTCCACTTTCTTATATCTACCACACTAAGAACCAAAATTCTATAACTCATGTGTCTCGCCAGTTCGTTGTCGTTCTCGTCTTGCGCTCGCAGTCGTAAAAAGGGCACTTACGACACATTCTATTATGTTGGATACACCTACATCCACATCCATCGTGACATAAAATTCAATTCAAAACACCTTTGTCATTCGCGGACTACCGTGAGTCAAAAGATACGTGAAAGAACTATTGAGCTGTGGACTATGAATGAGCTATGAACTATAAATGATCTATGAACTATGAATGAGTTATGAACTATGAATGAACAATGAACTATGAATGAACTCTGAAGTATGAATGAGCTATGAAGTATGAAGTGGACTTTTAGTGAACTATGAACTAATAGAATGGAGTAGTACAGTTTATTTGATAAATAATAATTATTAAGATAAAAGTAAAGTTTTTTTCCCAAAGAATTTGAAACTGCAATGTAAAAGATTATAATTAGTAATAAATGTTAGGACTTCTATGTTTTGGTTTACTTATACAATAACTAGTTAATTAAGCAATAAATGGTAACTTTTTTTTAGAAAAATGTCAAGAAACAAAAATGTTTTGGTAATTAAAGCTATGGTGGTCTGCCAGACCTCATGTCGGTACTTATGTAACTAAAATAGCACGTCGGTACTTAAAGGTTAAAGCTAATACAAATAAAACATACAAAATAATATCTTGGATGTGTTGAACACTAGACTCATTTATCCTCTGATTTAATTTAATATTAAACTACTATTTAATGCCATACGTCCTTGTCTTCTAAATAATCGTTGATTTTATAATAAGCTTTTTTGCAAAGAGTGTGCTTAACACAATTCTTAAATCGCGTTGGGGGTAACTCTAATATATCTTGGGGTATCTTGTTGTAGAACATTATACAGTGCCCCATAAAGGAAGTATTAACTTTTGCAAGTCTAAATCGTGGAAATGACAATTTATATTTATTCCTAGTATTAACGTTATGATGGCTACCAAGAGTTTCGAAGTCCTTAATATTTTTCCGAACGTACGTAATATTTTCATAAATTTATTGGCTTGCAACTGTTAAGATGTAAGTTTCTTTAAAAAAATCTCTTAGCGAGTCCCTACTACCTAGCTTGTAAATAAATCGGATCGCTCTCTTCTGCAAGATGAAGATAGTCTCAATGTCTGCTGCCCGGCCCCATAGTATTATACCATAGGACATAATACTACGGAAGTAACTAAAATAAACAAGCCTAGCAGTTGCAACGTCAGTAAGTTCTCGAATTCTTTTCGCGGCATATGCTGCGGAGCTTAGTCTATGTGCCAATTTTATAATATGTGGACCCCATTGTAGTTTGGCATCGATTGTGATGCCCAAAAATACAGTATTTTCAACAAATTCTAGTTTATCATTTTCAATTACAATGTTGTTTTCAACTAATTTTCGTTAGATAGGGTAAATTTCATACATTTTGTCTTTTTTGAATTTAACAATAGATTATTTACTGTAAACCAATCTAGAACGTGCGAGAGAGCATTATTTGCTTCGTCAAGATTATTTTCCTGTCTCTTTATTTTAAAAACAAGTGACGTGTCATCAGCATATAGCACTATCTCACACATTTTTTGTACCAAAAACGGTAAATCATTTACATAGACTAGGAAAAGGAACGGCCCTAAGATAGATCACTGCGGGACTCCCATTTTTACAAGTGAGCCTGACGATTTAATACGATTTATTTCTGCTTTTTGAACCCTTCCTTCTAAATATAATTTTAAAAGATCTAGACTTAATTTTTTTATTCCATAGTGTTTTAACTTTGAGAGTAATGTTTTGTGGTCTACACAATCGAATGCCTTTGACAGATCACAAAATACTCCTATCGCATCATTATGATCCTCCCACGCACTGAAAATATGTTTAACTAACATGACTCCAGCGTCTGTTGTATTCCGCCCTTTAATGAAACCGAACTGCTGACTATGGAGGAGTTCGTAATTATTGAAATGAATAAGTAATTGATCTGAGATAATTCTTTCAAATATTTTACTTAATACTGGTAGGACTGAAACGGGTTTAATTTTTGTTGGATCTTGTTTATCACCGCTTTTAAATAAGGGTACTAACCTACTATATGTATATTTCATGAGGTCTGGAAATACTCCTTCATCTACGCATTTATTGAAAATCTGTGCTAACGGCAAAGCTAGGATATTTATCACTGAACTAACTATTGTTACTGACATACCCCATAAGTCCTCGGTTTTTTTAAGATTTAATAATTTAAAATTCTTAACAATGTCATGGGGCTCAATGTAATTAAACGTAAAATCGTGTTCGCATGCGGGGACATTGTCCCTTAATAATGTCGCCGCACGATCAGGTGACGAGTCTAACGGAGCTGTAGTTATGATTGGGACATTAGTGAAGAACCTGCAGCGATACCTTCATTTGATGTTATTATTTTGTCATCAATCTTAAGGGGGGTTAGGCGGTCAGCGAAAATTTAGATTTCGCGACGATCCGCGTGTTTAATCAGCGGGGGCAGTGGCGGGCGCGCGGGGAGGCGCACGCGGTGCAGACAGAAGCGAGTACAATAGGCAACAAATCGAGCTACCGTTCTCCGAATTTTGATGCTATTATTATAACCACTACCATGTTGCATAGGGCAGATTAGCTTGACAGTTGGCTTCTAGTTCTAATAGGTGTACATCGAATAAAGGTGGGTCACCTAACAATCATTTATTAGAATATATAATATACCTTGGTATGAAATCATTTAGGTATCCAAGTTATAAAAAACCAAAAGTCAAGTAATGTTAGTGCCGTATAAGGTTTTATTTCGCTATCTTTATGCATTTACAAGATACAAAACATAGTCTACTTACCTATGTACTTGTAATATTGTAGGTAGGTACATTTTGAAAAATTGAAAATAGGGTAAACGTTAAACGTTAAGAATTATTGGAAGTAAATTATAAAAAGTAAACATACGTATGTAATACTAGGGTAAACGACCCAATAATCGAACGTTAAATGTTAAACGGTAGAAATCATTGTAAGTAAATTATAAAAAGTCAACATACGTATATAATACTAGGGTAAACGACCCAATTATTGAACCCGTCTGCAATTTGGATACAAACAACATTTGGGTACCTATTACATAAAACCAAATATGTTTGTAGGCAAAATAAAAAAAAATATGAAAGTAGGCATTAGCAGTCCTTCACTCAGAATCTGACCTTAACCGAGTGAAGGTTAGTAGCCAGCTACAATTAAATAAAAGAAGTAAGTGTTTTAATTTTTTTAATGTATTTTTATTTAGAAATAAACAGTTTTATAACTGATTCTAAATACTTCTTTTATTTGATTGTAGCTGACTAATAATATTAAAAAGGCAAAATAAAAAAATATGAAATATTAAATTAGGTAATTATGTACCTAATTCGAAAAATATTTCATATTTTTTTTATTTTGCCTACGAACATATCGGGTCAAACAAAATAATATTTGTTATATTTATTCTCTTATTTTACGTTAAGTATAATGGTGCAGAAGCAATTACATACTGAAAAAACATCTCAACCAAAAAATTAAAATTTTAACATCCACCCGTGACACCTTTCGAAATGAAAAAAATATTTTTTAATCTGTTCACGGGTCTTCGAGTAATCGCTGACCATACATTAAAAAAAATTGATCCCGAAACGTAATAGTGGAAGCTTTCTAAATAAGTAAAAATGTCGCAACAAAAAGTCGGAGTGCGCATTGAAATTTGCTTGAGTTTTTTCGCAAAAATTATTAGACACAATTCTTCGTCCATCCATTTAATATGCTTAGTGAGGAGCGGCTGCCAGTTTCAATTTCAAATTCAGCTTCTGTTACACTCTGTGGTACATTGAATCTTTTGTATTCACTAAGCTAAAAAATAACAAATTAAAATTAATTCGTATATCGATACCTCAGTTTTCTAGGTATCAGCATAAGTATCTGTAACGAAATACTTTTGCACATATCCAGAAAACTGATTATTTGTGCCAAAAAGTGAATTTATCGATATGTCAAGCACAAAAAGTCTAATTTTGTAAGAGAAGTAATTAAATTGTTCAGCTATTATAAAATTTGGTGAGCCACTAAAAACAGCATTTAAATAATTTGGTCTGGATACTCTGGATACCTACAAGATTTTGTTTGCAATAAAAAAAAATCAGACAGCAATCCTGGCTCCGCAAATAGTTTTGATAATGGTAAAAATTAAATCGTAAATAGGCAGCTACAATACCATGATAAACATTCAGTCCGCAAAAAACTTACTTGATCAGCAAAATTTAATTATTGATCAGCAGAGAATTGTATTTGATTGATATGCATATTTAAAACATGTTGAGCAAAATAATAGGATTCAAAGTGAGCGGAGCAAGATCGTATAATTTTCCCTTTATCTTTATTTTAAGCTATATCTTTATGACGAAAAAAAATTACCTACTTAATTAACAATGGATTTTTTTTATTAATTTACGCTTCTATAAATAATACATATCCAAACAAACACTCTGAGAATAAATAAATAAAATAATCTTTCACAATTTTTTTTTTATCACCCTTTAAGTGCTTACCAGAATTTTATTAAACATAATAGCTCATTGCATCTTATACAGGGTGTTAATTTGTACAGTTTCGTCCACTCAGGGGTGGTTACTATACTAAATGTCATGATACTAAAGAAAAAAATATATGAAAAAACATTTTTTTTTTAGTGAAAATCACCTAAAGTCGCCGGTTTCGCGGCGCCGGCAGCGAGCGCGCGGGTGCACTCTCCTGCTTCACCCCCCAAAACCCCCGCCGGACCTGTCAAGTGCAAACGATAGAAGCTAATCCATATAAATTCATGATATTTACGTGATTTTCACAAAAGAGTAATTTTTTTAATACTTTTTTTTTGCTTCAGTATTGTGTGAATAACCACCCACGAGTCAGACGAAACTGGACAAATCAACACAATGTATAATTAATATGCTGTACAAAAATAATAGCTGATTGATTTTGAAATGATTGCTGGCAATGAGTTGCTGATTAATTAGCTATTTCTTCTCACAAAAATACCTATACCATGCTAACCATTTAAATAAGACCCATTTAAATAGCAAAAAATTGAGCATTGAAAATGACAATGCATAAAATAGATTTACGTAAGTAAAGTACGTAAAGTAAGTGCTTTCATCACAGTGTATTTAGTTGCTTTGTAAATTTCTGATAGTTTTACATGATATTTCTAAGTGTTTGGATGCCTCAGCTACATTCCGCAATGAGCCGTTTTCAGAAGAACTAAAAAAAATATCTAATGGCTGTCAAAGGAATGCAATTTTGGACCTCATTCCAATAGCCATGTGTGATACATCATCAAATAGGTCTCAGCGAGATGAATAAAAGTTACTATGACGCCAACAGCCAACAGTTTTGTAGTCCTTTCGGAGTCATATTGTATTGAAAATGTTGGTTTTTTTCAATACAATATAACTCCGAAAGGAAAAATATTTGGCTGTTGGCGTTATAGTAACTTTTGTACAGCTCGCTGAGACCTATTCGATGATGTATCACACATGGCTATTGGGCCAAGGTCCAAAATTGCATTCCTTTGACAGCTATTAGTTTTTTTTTAGTTCTTCTGAAAACGGCTCATTCAGTTGAAGTTTTTCTGTAACCACGTCATTGATAAATGGGTAAATTGTGCAATGTGCGTTTTTCTTCTCTTTTTTTTTAGTTCTATGAGATAATCTAGATGGCACCATTCTACACACGAATTAGTGATTGGTGGCAGTCAATGTCAATGTCAGTTCACAGATTACTAAAAAAGAAAAGGAACCAGGTTTGCCATTCGTACGAAGTTTCTCGTAATGAAAAATAAAAACCCACAATCCACAGCAAAGACTCCAAAATATCTAAATAGGACGTAGGCGCACTTATCACCTAACTAAAACATGTTTTTTTTAGGTAATCATCCATCACAAATTCCACAGAACCATAGTATTTTTTGGCTTTGACGTTTATTACCTAGTGAATCTTTTAAGACTAAATTTGACATAAGGAAAACGCTCATTAGAGTAAAAAGCAAAAATGTAGTTATATTTCGAGGAATTATGTAATTAGAGTATACTAAGATGATACAGACGTAGTTTGATCGCATAGGTTAAATCCCCCTGGTATGTCCGTTGTTGGTGCATTTACCCTGTTGTTATAAAACCAAAAAAATATGAATAAGTACGCAGCTAGATAACTACACCTATGTTTCAAAAATACGAGACCCGAAATAGGGCATTTTACCCTATTTTTCAACAAGCCTAAAAATATATCGTGTAGGCAATAGACATAACTAATCGTAATATTTATTAACCCCCCCAGTTCAAAATTTTATTTGTTTGCCATGCATCGTCGTTTTCTGAAATAATTGGGTAGCTAAATAAAAAAATAAATAAAAAAAACTCACGCCCGTTATCCCCGAGGGGATAGGCAGAGGCACCAATCACTAAGAACTGCGCCACGTTTTGCCGAGTTTAAATAGAAGTATGTAGTTGTCTAAAGCATCAATCAAGCAACTATACTTGAGCCATTACAAACGTGCGAACTAATTCATAAGCATTTGTATCAGACCATTCAGACTTCTCCCTCACACATATAGGAGGCATATCAGGCAATTCAGGCATATCCGCATATCTGAACTCTCGCTCGCACTTTTGTGACTCGGTTCGCACGTTTGTAATGGCTCAACTCAAGTATAGTACTTATTGCAGGTATACCCATGCACTCTACTCCGTTGGCTTAAGGGCGACTTTGCAACTAAAATGTGAAGATTGACGTGCTGTCGACTGTACTTACTATTATGTAAGTCAATAGGCAGCGTAGGTATGTACCATAGCAACTCATTTATAGCTTTAGGCGACCTTTTTCTGTAAGTACTCAATTTTAAATTAGTTGTGTACTCGTGTTTTGGACTCGTAATTTTTGCGCGTGCAGAGTGACAAGCGACACAGCCCCCACGTGCGAATGCCGAAGCGAAACTGGGCCTCGCGGAGGTGCGGTGCGCCGTTCGGGGTGGACGTTTAGTATGGAATCAGCGAGTTCGAAACTAAACATCGTAAGCGCCATCCACATATTTATCAAAAGTTAATAGAAATGTCTTGTGTTTTGGAAATCTACAACAGCCAAGAAATGGAAAAGGTAAATACTTATCTGTTTGTGATTTTACAGGAATTCGTATTGTAAAACACGTCCGTAATAAGCATTTACCTAAAATTTTAGACGTGACTTCTGGATTTTTTTCTATCGAGCAAAGTTTTTCCAATCGCGTTTTGGAAACAGCCATCTCCTCACACATACGGTCTGTAATACACATTCCAAATTTCAATGCGAAAAATCGTAATGTTTTTGAATTACAGCTAATAGAAAACATCGAATTTCGGCATATTCACTTACTAAGGGCCCTTAAGTGAAATATCTCGGTCTCCTAACTTTGCTTTACCCGTTTCTCTATTTATTATGGTCCAAATTGTTTTAACTTTATTCGGTGATTCGTAGGATTTTAACTTTTATATGATCGGATTTAGCTTTATGGCAGACGGCCTTAAATAATTTTAAATATTTTTTTATGTAATGTATGAAGTTGGCGTCATATGTATAAGTCTTTTAAGAAGTATGGTAGGTGTTTTGTACTGAAACAAATTCTTAAATTTTCTCTCATTTTTTCCTTTTACAAATAACATACTGTGTAATGATTCGCGTATTTTAGGAAATAAAAGTTTGTCCTGGTGGCGATCCGTAATCCAAACTGAAGACTCGCATTCCCATTAGACGGCGATGTGACACTTTGGTCAGAAGAGATTTCGAACTTCAGAGGAGTTGTGCTATACTTTTGTGATTCCGTGTTTTTACAAATATTCGATAAAGTGAAGACTGTGTTGTGCCAGCGTATTCTGGTTCTCTCTATGGACGTTGGGGAAGAAGTTATCTTGCCGGAAAAGCTCTAAAAACGCCCACCTAAAGTTACGCAGAGCAGCGAGTTTGGGCTGCCTAGAGTCGAAGGTGCGGTGAACGGTGAGTTGCCAGGCCCATATAAATTCTCTCTAACACTACGTAATAGGCCCTTTCTCCACTGCTACGGTTCAGCGTTGGAACCGGAATCAGTCATGAGAAAAATATCGGATGCCGGATTATGCTTGTCCACTTCATCCGATTATAATCGGCAATGGACGTGACGCAGTGCTGTATTAAAATTCCTCGGTTTTTTATTTGAGGCAGGGGACGTTTTCCACACGTTCTATTAATGTAAATAAAATAGTATGAGAACATTTTTTGGTTATCTGAGCGGTGCAAAAACGTGTATTGTTTTTTTACGTCGATCACTTCGGACCGTTAAAAACCGGATGCCGGAGTAGTGGAATTTCGGACAACTTTTCCACCTAGAAAAGACTTTACACTGGTACCCACGCGATTCAAAGAGACCTCGGGGTAGCCGAGACGTCGCTGGTGTGACGACATTGTCGAAGTCGCTGGACCTACATGGACCCGCCTAGCTCAAATACCTACCTAAATACCCCTTATTATTATATACAAGTAAGAGATGCTACTGAACTCATCGTCTACAATATGTCGAAGATATTTCTTATATGATCGATTTAATCATTATCGACTAATTAAAATTATTTAACAAAGCTTCAAACTTTCAAAAATATTAAAAATAAAAAAAAAATTACAAACTCACGCCCGATATCCCCGAAGGGGTAGGCAAAGGCACCAGTCACTGGAACTGGGCCCACGTTTTGCCGAGTTTATTAGGTCCCAAACGTGACAAGTGGCAAGCCTGTCGCCGTTATCCGGGCACAATTTATCAGCGAATGGTGTTGCTGTACAAACAAATGTACGTAACTAAAAGTCATTGGTACATGCGTGGTTCGAACCCAGACTCTCAAGATCGAGAAACAAGGGTCAACCCCACTACGCCACCACCACCTAATATTAGCTTTGAATACCTTTAATAATAAATAATCTACTATTTGACTCTACACAGTCATAATTCTCTTCTATATAATCGTTTGCGTTCTCAGTTGACGCCGAATACCCCAACGCAAGTAAATAAATAAACCTTCTCAAACTTTTACTTTGCCGGTTCGAGCTCTTTCGATTGAGTCCCCGCGTAAAACAAACTGAATTATGTGCTACTTAGGTGAGTGTCATGTGTCCCGACCCCCCGCTCGTCTCACCCCCGCCGACGCCTGAGGACCACTCACTCTTTCACCTACAGAGAAGCTCCCGAGATTGCGGATGAGAGGCGAAATGCTGTAAGCTATTGTTCTTTTTTTTTAAATTGTACATTTTTATCATGGCTTAAAATTAGTTTACTTGTCTTTAGGTAGATTTTTATCATATCTTAAAATTTATGTCTTTAGCAATTCAGTGTCTTGATGCGTGAAAAATATACATGCAGAATTGATGATTTTCTCTTATATTGTTATGCAGTCAGATCACAAATAGTTTATATTCGTTCGATCTTTGGCTATAAAAACTCATAGAGTTCTCAGGATAGCATAACGAAGTTAGACAAAGAGCTTTATTTTTGTAAATTTTTGGTCCGGATCAACTTACGTATGTTTTGGTCAGACTCGTTACAATGTGCTTACGAAAGTTTTAGGTTTATTTTGAATAAAAATTGTCTAGAAAGTAAATATTTAGATATTTTATGTACAAAAATAAAACAACTCAGTGCCGCTTATCTTAAACATTACTTTGGATTTAAATGAGGATGCATTAGGTAGTAATTCGCAGGAAGAATCTAAAAACTTTCTGCTAATTAGGTAATCAAACCATCTTCTTATCATAATATAAAAATAATAACGTATTTATGAGGATATCGTAATTCATCAAAAATACAAATATTCTAATAGGGACTTACGTTAATGTGCTTACATAATCAATAATGCTTACGAAAGTTTTAGCATGACAATTGGGTTCACTTGTCAAAAGTGACTAAAAGCAAACACTGTGAAAATTAAAAATTCTTAGATACGGCGCTGTACCCGTGAGAGCTTCAGAGACAAAAGTAGGCGGCCGCGCGCTTGTGGAACGAATAGGCCGGGGCAGCGAAGCTTTTCTCACTCTCTTAAACGCCTCTCGGGAACTGTGTAGTGAGACCGAGCTGGTTTGATACTTGGTTTCAGCGAAAAAACGCGTTGGGGTTGCTGTGGATTAGACGGTCGTTGGTTTAGTTAAACTTTGGCCTTTATTACCATGCACATACTCAGAAATCTGGCTTATTAAGCAGTAGGGATGCAGTCCTTCTCAAGTTAAATAGTAAAACTCCAATAACTGTTGTTTTATAAATATGTGTTCTGTAAATAACTTTATCAATCCAGTTTCTAAAGATTATAACTAAAATTTGCTAAATAAAAACCTAGTTGTTATTTGATTTTTTAAAGGCAATTTTTATTAATATGTAAAGGGTTATAATAATAATTATCCTCAATAAATATTTAATTATCATGTACGTTTGTTTTCTTACATTTACATACAATCTTTACTCAAAACATATTTTTAAATACTTTATGCACTCGACTAAACCCAAAAAGGCCTGCATTTTTTTCCTGTCGAAGTTGGAATGTGACTTATAAAATCTAGGCTGTAGGTATACAATGTGGGTATGGGATAAAAAAATAAAAAATAGTTATCTGTGTGGAGAGACGAAGTGGGCCGATGGCCCCATCAATAATTTAACAGGTATGACGTCTATGGGAAAACGTTATTTTTAAGTTCAAACTATGCAATGTCATACATGGCCATCAGGCCGAAGGTACCAATCAAGAGGATATGAGTTACGGTCATTTTCTATGTACTCAAAGATGTATATAATAATTATATATAACCTATAATCACAGTGCAGAACGAAATTTCGATATTTTTTTAACGAATAATCTCTACCGAAGATTTCCCGTTTAACAGATTTTTGTTACCTATGTGACAATTGTTTTAGCATGAAAATGCAATGATTGAGTAGATGTGCCAGGAATTTAAGGTACAGATGAGATAACAATGTAGACCTATTTGTAATTTTCCAGCAAAGGTAAAAACCAAGTATCAAAACCTATTGCCCAGTGTACAAGACCCGAGATTCGCTCGAGAGTGTGGCTCGGCCGCATTGTTGCAACGACACACGCCGCTCTAATAATGTTATACATTATTATACGTCATTATACAACGCCTTGAGGGCCTGCTTCTATTCTCGTACCCTCACTTTGCCGTGCAGTGTCGAGAACCGGGTGCTTTACCTTACACGTTTGACGTTTGGTGTTTTCTTTTTAATTAGCTCCATTTTTAAACCAGCCAGTGTTTTGGGCTTATGAAATAAAGTTAATGTTGCTGGCTGGATAGCACTGTTTGGCCCTATGAATACTTTTGTAGCATTTTCATGCCGTGACAGATTAAAATATCGAAACCACCGTACTTTCAAAGTATACCAACCCTTATTTTAATACCCAGACCAATCAGCAAGCTGCATGAGGAAAAATTATAATCGAAGAAAATAAATAAAGAGCCCCCAGAACTTGGTTAAGAAACAAAAATAAATTCAATTACAACTCGATAGACACTTTCGATTTGAAGGCCTAACTCAATTAGGCGGCCCCGCCCGATGGAAAAATAAAATAAATACGACGGACGCCGAAAAAATTAAAACAAAAAACGAGTCCAGATATAATTTGGAATATCTCCGTAAATGTAAAGTGCGAGTGCTGTTATTTTATTCAAATGAGGGGGAATTTTTTTCAACCCTTTTCTCTCGACGCCATCAAAGTGGCCTGATATTCAATTAAAAAAAGAAGAGAGAGGCCCGGACTGAAAATTAATCAGAAAAAATGCTTTTAACTAGATCTACATTTTAATGAAATTATTATTGACGAGTGTTATATAAAAATGGTTGAAAGAAAGAGCTTTTTACTGGGATTGTGTCGGGAACAAATTGTGTCACTGATTTTTAAATGGAATACAATTGAGAGTCTGCCATTAGAACGCCCAGTAGTGACTTCTAATTTTTTTTCTGAGTTAATTCACTTTTGTTACTTTCTTTTCTGAAAAAACACTCCACGTTGAAAGGGCTTGATTCTTCAAATAAATTCTAGTCTGAGAGCAAAGTGTCATTTTATTTATAACAAGTAGATCCTGTGAACTTCGTACTGCGGAATTAATTGTTGTGTTTACTTATTCTTCAGATTTTTTCTCGTAATTTCCCAAGCCTTAAATGGTTATTCGGAGAGAAGACAAATAAACGATCATAAAAATAGATACCTACAGGCGTTGTTGAGTTATACGTAAGAGGTTTAAATAACCCTATAAAATAACATAGCCTCACGGCTATATCCCGGAGGGGTGGGTAGAAACGAGCAATCGCCACTTGTAAATAAACTAGATTAAGGCCCTGTTTCAAAATGTTCAAATAAAGTTCCAAATAAGCTATCCGCAACCAGGACTGCCGTTGGTTCTAAATTTAAATAAATTTTCCATTGCGTGTGTTCGTTTATGGCTTCAAACTTAGAACAAACGGCAACACTGGTAGCGGATAGCTTATTCGGAACTTTATCTGCAGATTGTGAAACAGACCCTAAACATAACAAAAACAACAAAAATATACTTATAAATTAACATTTCAATGCCTGCGAAATTGACAATTTTAAAACCAACGACGAAGGCACAATTCCGACCCAAGCTTCAAGAAGTTAACCCGTCACGTTAACTGCATCGAGTTAAATTTAACCGATTTAACCATCCACGCATTATAATAAAGAGCTACCGCGTGTGTTATGAAAAGTGCTTTTCCGGATACTGAGCCGATGAAGGAATTATTATTGTTGATCTGCATAATTCGATTCAGGGCCGTTGTCACGAGAGCCTGATTTAACGGAAGGTTAAAGTTTGTTATTAGATAACCTGAGTGTCTATGGTATGGTAAGGCTTGGAGTGCGGAACATCACCGATAAACATAAACAATCACAAACAGGCACATAATTACATGAGAGGCAGATGCTGGATGCGGCAAGCTGAAGACAGGGCGCTATGGCGCTCATTAAGAGAGAGCATTGGCCAGCAATGGACTAGTATAGCCTGATGATGATGATGACGATCATGATCCACACAAAGATACCGCATGTCGTGGGAACCAGAAACAGCGACATCACAAACATGGAAACATCCAAGACCTGGATTTATTTTTTGTCCCCAGCCGGGGTTCGCACCCGGGACCCCGGGACTGTGCATCTACCTACCTCTCGCATGGTAGGCAAATGCTCTGAGCTACGGAGGTCGTAGGTCTTGTATAAAATACAAGAGAGTAGGCTAAGATCGTTCGTGCATGTAATAAGAAAACCCCCTGACTATGTTGGGAACGAAGCGCTACTGTCCGTTCCCGGGTGGAGATCCAGAAGTGGATCGAAAACCAGGTGGGTGGAGGTATGAAGAAAGACTTCATAGAGTTCCATGCTTCTGAAGAAGATACCGGGAATAGAGCGAAGTGGAGGGAGAAGATAAGGAAGGCTGACCCCACCGTCATGTGGGATTAAAAGCCAGGAAGAGAGAAAGTGGGTGTCTATGGTGCTTAAATACTTCAGAGGCTGAATTGAAGAAGGCGTGAACCTGGTCGGACTCTTCGGACAAAAAGTCAAGTAAGTAAGTAAGTAATTGATTTATTTCCTTCTCACAGAGGTATGAAAACACTACAAATTTGAAAAATTTGAATAATCTAGACTTAATCCTATATGAGAGGCTGGAGTCCATACTAGGAAAGATCCTGTGTGACAGATCTCCAGGCCCTCACTAAACTTACAATGTATTATTTCTCAATTATATCTTTTTTTTGTTGAGTTGACCAGGAAAATTATATCTAAAATTTATAGAACACTGCTAATAAGAAAAAGCAATGTAAACTAAAAAATGTAAGCAAGAGTGGTGAGCGGTTATGACCTTGAAAAGAAGAAGAAAAATCTATTCAAGTTAAATTTTATCCGCTTGTTAGATTATTGATAGAATAAACGCTTTACTTAAATTTATTTAACGGGCTGTTAAAACGTAGTGCAACCGGCCTTGGATTAAATTATTCACCCGTCGGGCATCCAAATGAAGCTGTTTTTATTCAAACCTCAGAATGAGATAATTAAAATTTGAATACAAGATTAGACCCGGACCAAGTGAGAGTCGATGCATCGAATAAAGCTTTACGAAGTTTTTTGCAGCACTTGGAATTTTCATAAAGGCGCGTACACATATCACAAGTGCGTCACAAATAGTTCGTCACGCATGCCTCAACTTGAGGCATACGACGGTACATTTATGCAAGCGTCCGTCCCGAACGACACACACACAAACGGAGCACGCAAACAACCATGCACGATGTTTGTCAGTAATAAAAATGACTCCGGTCAGGCGAGACGTCCAGATTGCAGGTGGGGCCTAAATAGTGATTCATAGTGAATCAGAATCCGACGTTTGAACACTATAAAATGCAACTTACAAACAAGATACTTCGTAGGAAATTTCAAATCTACTGGAATGTAATGTCGAAGATGTAAAAAGAAGACGGACTTGCTTCTTGCATCTTACCGCCGAGAAAGGCAAAAAACAATGACTACGAAATCAGGCAGCGGTACCGATGGTACTTATAATTCAAAATGGTTTGCATTTACCATGGTTTGCAATGATTTGCATTGCTGTCAGACATAGCGAAGCACTACCAGCCACAGAGTTGACACGAATGAGCAAAGAACATTCGTTCGGCTGATCTAAAGATCATTGTGCAAGAATTTTAGTTCTTGGTTCTCATTTTAGCTCGTTGATATTTTGGTGTAAACGGTGAAAACGAGCTTTTGTTTCCACTAAAAGATCAAGAAAGAATGCTCTTGTTCTAGCTCTACCTCTTTGTTCGTTTGATGTAAATCGACCTTAACGCGACTGCTCGCTGTGAGTCACGTCCACATAGCCCGAAGCATGCGAGACGAACCACTCGCGGCGCACGCCTCGCGATGTCTGTACGCGCCTTAAAATGCACCGATCCTTTATGTTCATTCAGGAAAATAAAATTTTGCAAGTCTCTAAACTAATAACATAACATTTACATATGATCCATTTGTCTATACTTGACATTTTTCTCAGACTTTAAACGACAATAAATAAAAAACCTTTAGCGTCAGAAAACTCGATACCGTTTGCAAATTTAGTACTAGCTAGCATTAAATTTGCAAACTGTTCGAGCCCTCTACCGCTAAAGGTTTTTGATTTATTGTCGTTTAAAGTCTGAGAAAAATTTCAAGTATAGACAAATGGATCATAGAGGCATATAAATTGTTTCTGGCCCCATAAGATACGAATAATATTTCGATATTTGGACATTGAAGTATAATGTACGACAAACAGCGAAACAAATACCTTTAAAAACCTCCGGATATTTGAGGTCTTGTAAGTATGCCCTTTATAGTCGCAGATTGTATCTGCGCTTACGGTACACAAACATACAATGCCACTCCAATTTTGAGACATGCCCCCCACAACCGAGATCCACAAATACATAAATACATAAACTCACGCCTGTTTCCCAGAGGGATAGGCAGAGACCAGGGACTGTCACTTGCCACGATCCTGACAAATCACTTTCGCTTCATCGACATTCATTAGTCGTTGCACGCACGCACGTCGGTTTCGGGTACTTTTTATGTCACCCTTTGCTAATACATCCCCTATTTGGTCAAAGTATGTCCGCCTTGGGCGTCCCTTACCAAAACAATAATAATAATATCCAAAAATAATATTTTAAAAAAACTTATCACGTTGCCCGATCAAAACTCCATGAAAAACCTTCGAAACCTTATAAATACCTGCCCCTCTACGCAACAGCTGTGATGACGTCGTTGTGGTTCGTAGTATTTCAGTTGATGACGTATCCTGAAATATCCGCAGCTTCGCCGAACACTCTGGTGGTCTCTTATGTCGTGCCAATAAGTGCGAGAAACAGGCGTCTAATAGAACTACCAAAGCTGTATAGGTTTCAGTTCAAGTTTCGCAGAACTTGATCTAAATCTTTTGTTTACTTGTATCTAGCTGTCCCGGCAAACTTTGTACCGCCAAAGCTTTTTGTCTCACCATTTAAACCTTCCCCGGAGTTCCACAAATATAAAAAACTGAAAATCAGCCAAATCGGTCCAGCCGTTCTTGAGTTTTAGTGAGACTAACGAAGAGCTATTCATTTTTATAAATGTCGTAGGACGATTTGATAAATTGGATTTTCTCAAAAATCCTAGGTGTATCGCGAAAACACGGATTATTGGATAATCGCTTTGACATTTCTCAATTTTACTGAAAAAAGATAGGGCTTTTGCAAAAACGCGAGTTCTTTTAGTAAGATTGTATATCTTGAACTCTGATTGGTTTGATTTTGGTTAACAGGCCAACACTTGTTGTGATTGGTCCCTAGTTTTCCTTGTTGGTTTCAGGTATTTTGTCATAGAGTTATAAAGACTAAGAGAAGATAATTTAAAATAGTACGAGTATCTTTACTTTTTATTTAATACTAGCTGTTGCCGGCGACTTCGTCCGCGTGGGCTTGAGTTGAGAAAAGTGTTTTCAAATAAGATATATGTGCACGTTTACATGCATCTTTATTTTGCCTAGCATTTGTCGGATAACAATCGAAGCGACTATTAACGACCGACGTCTGCCCGTGTTCGGGTTGCCTACTTGTCGACGTAGGTACAGTCTACAGCACGTCAACCTCCACATTTTAGTTGCAAAGAGTAGAGAGAGAAAATAGGTGTATAAGATGATGTGCTATCGACTGTAGGCCCTGCCCCCTGCCTCGTGCGTGTGGACCGCTAGATAGAGGATTTTCTACATTTTTTAATTCCGATACTTTAAACTGAGATGGATATCGCCAATAATCATTATTAGGAACTAATAACCTAAATACAAAATTTCATTGAAATAATGTTGGTTTTTTTATATTTTTATTTAAATTTCCAGCCCTCTTTTACCCCCTTTTTGGGGTAAAAGACCCCATTTAATTTACAAAAAGGGATGTCAGCAATAATCATTATTAGGAA
Source organism: Yponomeuta plumbellus (assembly GCA_947310845.1). Lineage (NCBI taxonomy): Eukaryota > Metazoa > Arthropoda > Insecta > Lepidoptera > Yponomeutidae > Yponomeuta > Yponomeuta plumbellus. The sequence goes on from OX371203.1 coordinate 6,453,300, forward strand.
CTATAACCCAAATACAAGATTTTATTGAAATAACTTTGAAAATCAGAGAACTTTCATACTAACTTCGCACCCCTTTTACTCCCTTAAGGATTGAATTCACAAAAAGGGATATCGGCAATATTAATTATTAGAAACTTATAACCCTAATACAACTTTTTATTGAAATAACTTTGACGGTCTTGCACAAGTTAAGGAACATTGTTATAATTGGTACCGGTATCAAGTATTAGGCTATCTATCGTGCTATCTCGACTCGCATTGTCCAGTCGATATATTATTATGTGTTTGCAGAATAATATCATAGTGCTCATTAGTTGAATAACAGGAGAGGTAAGATGTTGTCTTTTCAAAATCACAATTTTTTTCCTCACCAACGCTTATCACGTCGTATTTTTTTTCATTTCAATACTTTTGTTGAGTTTTCGTTCCCTAAATACCTAATCCTTCTATTGAAGCAATCACACTATTTATCCGTTCTTTAGTCCGTTCTGGTTTAGTAGTTCCGACCTGTCTATTAGCGTAAAACTTTCTTAATTCTATGTTGAATCTTTCCTTATCAGACATAAATTCAAAATTGGTTTCCCATTCGGGATTAATTTCTTTTTTGTCATTTTGCACTCACAAACACACCTTATATTACATGGTATACTATTTAGTTAACAGCGAATGGAAAAACATAAAAACATCGCCAGGAAGGCCTGTGACAGAATAAAATTTATAACAGGTGATGCGTCAAGTCGTCAACCAATCAGAAAAGATGTTGTTTTGAGCGATGCGATCGACCAATCAGTGTGCTTAGATCATAAAAGCCAACGACTCTTTTCGCAATCTTTCTAAAGGAACCCGCGTTTTTGCAAAAGCCCTATCTTGTTTTAGTAACATTGAGTAATGTCAAAGCCATTATCTAATTTTCCGTGTTTTCGCAATAACCCTAGAATTTTTGCGAAAATTCGATTTATCAAATCGTCCTACGACATATACAGGGCGTCCCACGCCTATGCCACAAGGAGGGAAAGTACCTTTAATATTGTAGATACCGGCACACCGAACGGCGGCGTTTGGCGGCAGCTTCAGGTTCGCGGCGTCTAAATGCTGGAATGACATTCCTCCTCCTCTCCAAGTCCTTACCAGCAAGTATACCTTTAAGGTGAAACTTAAAGGGTATTTGTTGAGTTCCCAGAAAGCTTAAACTACCTACCTCTTCCAGCATGACCTTCTATCTATCCATTCTTCCCAAGCACGAGTCAAGTCAAGATATTAAATAGTGTATTTAATTTAATTTGTTATTGTATTTACTGGTATTATTGACCCTAGTATTAAAGTGTAATTAATGTGTATTAGTTATTAGTATGTAGTATATTACTAGTATGTACATATAATTATGTGTAAGTGTATGGTTATGTATATAAGTATGAGTGCGTATTTGTCCCGTTTTGATGCTCCGTGAGTCACCGGAAGGGCCTAGCTGAAAATCAGTGCTTTGGGTGCAAACCCTCAGCAAATACTGAGCTAGACCTTTTTTTCTGCTGCATTGACATACAGCGCAAATATGATGTAAACCCTCTTTGTCTTTGTTTTTTCTCACTGTAGCTTCAAATTCCTTCTAATTATGTCTAATACTTGCCTTATTTTCTGTATCTACTTTTCTTGTATAATTATGTATGTCCATGTGGCGAAAAATAAACTTTTTTCTTTCTTTTTTTCTTTCTTTCTTTCTAGATGGAACATTTTACTGAAAGAAGACATTATTTTAATTTCAAAAACAATCTAAACTGCATTCATAGATTTTTAAATAATTACACGGTTGAACCGGGAATCGAAACCGCTACACGAGAAAAAAAATACCCTGTGGCTTTATCACACCGATCGGAAGGCTTCATCATAAGGATTATTTTTGCTAAATAACATACTATCAGAAATAAAAGGACCTAATAACCGGCAGCCTCTAATGGGAAACGAACCCCCGTCCTCTGTTTATTAGTAAAACACGTTAATCGCAAAGTCAGTTTCTGAAGTGAGAAGTTCGCTCTAAGTACTTAAATGTAGTGCTGTTTCGTCAAATTTCTCAGAAAAGAGCGTGACAGAATGTTACTTAATAGTTTTTAGCGAAATTCTCAATTTAGAATCTGGCCCTCAGTGTTGTAATTTTACTCTACGTATAGGGCCAGTTTCTCAATTGAGAATTTCGCTAAGAATCTACTTGACTGTAGTACTGTCTCGTCAAATTTCTCAGAAAAGAGCGTGACAGAACGTTACTTAAGTATATACTTTGTGAAATTCTCAATTCAGAAACCGGCCCATAGTCAGTTTTTTTCTATACGAGTTTTATTTCAAAAACATGGTTCCGTAAAACAAGATAATAAACAGTCTGCGGTAAAAGGAAAAACAACAGATTAACGGCCTTATTTATAAAAACTGAATTCCTTGAAACACTTCAAAAACGCCGATTAAAATAGTATATGATAAAAAAAAAGTAGGAAAACATGTAGCAGATTAAACAAACAGAGTTTTAGGTTACATTAAGAGGATTAGTATTTTTATTAATCAACGCCGCTAATTTATACTGGCTTTGTGGAGTGTAGAGGAATCTTTTTTTTTTCATATAATACTAACAGCACTTTATCAGTTTAAGGCTAATCAAAAACGCTCCAAGAATCATCGGCAAATCCGCCTGACGTCGTTGTCAGTGAAGCGCCCTGCACGCCGGCCATAGCGACCGAAGCTAACAACCCTGCGTCATCAAACGGACAGCCCACATAAATCGAGGAGGCCTGGCCATAATAGCGCACCGGCTCAAATCTATCTGAGCCGGCCAAAAGCCCAACTTCTACCCCCACTAATACACTTAAAACGGGCCGGGCTTAAATCATCGTCATCGTTTGTTGAACAAGACTCGCCGGTCACATATCAGAGTACTGACGGCGTGGGGGCGACACCCCCCTTCTCCGGCGCTAGTCGGGGGGGGGCCCCTCCCAATAATTTTCAGCCGAGGCATGCTGCGTTGCTTCTCCTAAGATTAATGGAGTCTGTCTTGTTTGAGAATCGCCTGTTGGGGTTTTGAGTCCTGAGAGCGGTCGGCTGAGGACGGAAGTGTCTCGGACACTATTGTTAAGGGGATCCAATGAGTAAAACTAGCGCCACAGAAAAAAATTATTTTTTTTACATATCGTTGTTGCAAAAAGTGTCTGTACTGTACAATCTCTCAAACATGTTAAACTCTCAAGCCCTGGGGACCCCGAAAACCCGCCGGCGCGTCGGTCTTGCAACGGCACTTTGAATCGCATTTTGAAGGTGATACATACCACAATTGTATGAACATGTTTTATTCTTTGGAAACTGTGATAAATTTCGAATATTACTCAGTAAATAACTAATTTAGCTGTGACAAAAAGAGTTCTAGGCCTGAGGGGTCAATAGTGATTTTTCCATGCCTGTGAACTTAAGGCTTTCTCTGTAGTATTTACGACAGGACTAGGTAACATTAATGCCAAAAATAAAAGTCACTGTCTACCTTATTCAGAGATTGTGCTGATACTTTATCCAAATTCGTTGTGTAAAAAGATATGATTCTTTCCTCAGTGGCGCTAGTGTTACCTTCGGTACCCCCTTAAAGTGAAAAGTTGATGAAAATGCAAATGGTCGTGAAAATTTCGGACATACGACTAAAGTACACCTACTACATTATTGTACACAAAGAAAGAAATGCTACAAAAATATAATCGAAATATAGGCGAGTTGGTATATAGGTGAGTATACAGTGTGGCCCTGGATAAAGTGCAATCCCGAAAGGGGATGAAACTAGACCATGAATCATTGACTAGAAAAATATTAAAAAAAATTATTGTAGGATTTATTGGTATTTTAAGATTTTCATGTTTCATTAAGGACTCTATGTACAAAAGTATTGATTTCTTCCAAAATAATGGGTCTATTTCTTTGAAATAAAAAAAACAGTATGCCTAATACCTGGCGATGACCATGAAATAATAAATAGTCCGCAAAAAAGTAACTATCTTGGGTAAAAAAATGTATTTTTATGAAAAAAATGATTTTTTTAGACGCTTATTTTAGAAAACTTCAAATTACTAAAAAAATGTGCCCTATAACTATGTAATTTTATAGCTTATTTTTATTCTTTACCATTTTAGCTTCCAAATAAAAAAAAAAACAATGTTCTAACTAAAAAATTGGCTAGGTAGGAGTTATTTACATTTTAGTAGGTAATAAAAGACTTTAATCACAATAACTTTATTAATAAAATTATCCGTAATTTACAATTTTGCATTTTTATTTAATGCATTAAATGTTCAAAATGGCCTCCTCGATTTTGCAAGCACATTACTGCACGAATATTAATTTGGTTAGTGGCTCTGCGAATCATTCCTGGATCATTTTTAATGTCATTTGCGCACTGAATTATTCGGTCGTGCAACTGTGCCTCGGTATTTATTGGCGTGCTGTATACTCTTTGCTTCATGACACCCCATAAAAAATAATCTAGGGGTGTCAGATCAGGTGAACGCGCTGGCCAGCCTACTGGCCCTCCTCGGCCAATCCACCGGTTCGGGTAATTTTCGTTCAAAAATCGCCGCACCTCCCGCCCATAATGTGCAGGTCATCCATCCATTTGGAGATACATACGCCCACGCCGTCTCGTAGCCAGGGGAACATCTTCCATCAACATGGGTAAATTTTGTAGTAATTCTAAAAAACGTTCAGCATTTAGGGTTCTGGGTAAAATGACTGGACCAATTAAAATGTCGTCGATTAAGACTGCCCATACGTTTATTGAAAATTTTACTTGAAAAGTAGATGCCCGCTTCAATCGTGGATTTTCGTGAGACCACTGGTGCAAATTTCTGCAGTTTGTAATGCCGTCTCGGGTAAATGTCGCTTCGTCCATCCAAAAAATGCGTTTGGGAAAATTTGGGTCAGCTCTAATTTTTCTTAGAATCCACGTCGACATTACGCATCTTGGACGATTATCTACATTTTCGTGTAAATGTTATACTCGTTGGTAATGGAAAGGATGCAATCCCTCCTTTTTCAAAATTCGCCAGACAGACGTCTTCGATATGCCATGACGCAACGCTAATCGTCTTATGCTTGTTGTAGGGTCAGCAAACAAATCGTTTAAAATGGCCTCTTCTATCGCATTGTCAATAACGACAGCTGGTTGCTCACGGCGATCTCATGCCAAACCAAGTCCAATGTTGGAGAGCCTCCTATGAATCTCTTGAAAATTTCGAGCTGAGGGTATGAGTCTGCCCGGGAAAGCATTTATGTATGCAGTCCGAGCGACTGTTGTGCGACCATGTGACATGCCATAATAATAATGCATGTCGGCTATTTCTCGAGGTGAGAACTCTGTCAATCGCGGCATTTCGTCAACACTTAACAGCAGAACAGGAACAGTCCAAACGTAACGAACAGTAGAAAACGTAACAGTCAACAATGTAACAAAATCTTAATAACAAATCAACGAGAACACAATGCGAGAACGAGAACAGTAGTAGCAGCGGCGAGAATATCGGAGCGACTGTGTAAGTCCTGTTTCGAACCCCCTGCCTCCCCTCCCCTCGCCTTCCCTCTACCTGAGTGTAGAACAAAAGGACTGCGACTGCCGAAGGGCACAGAGTAGGACGGAAACAATGGAAAAAACGGTCTCTACCTGCACGGTAACACGATTAGGCTCCACTTTAAAAGTTCGTAGATAGCGTGTTTTTTTAGTTAGAACATTGTTTTTTTTTATTTGGAAGCTAAAATGGTAAAGAATAAAAGTAAGCTATAAAATTACATAGTTATAGGGCACATTTTTTTAGTAATTTGAAGTTTTCTAAAATAAACGTCTAAAAAAATCATTTTTTTCATAAAAATACATTTTTTTACCCAAGATAGTTACTTTTTTGCGGACTATTTATTATTTCATGGTCATCGCCAGGTATTAGGCATACTGTTTTTTTTTATTTCAAAGAAATAGACCCATTATTTTGGAAGAAATCAATACTTTTGTACATAGAGTCCTTAATGAAACATGAAAATCTTAAAATACCAATAAATCCTACAATAATTTTTTATAATTTTTTTAAATATTTTTCTAGTCAATGATTCATGGTCTAGTTTCATCCCCTTTCGGGATTGCACTTTATCCAGGGCCACACTGTATAGGCGGTATATTTATGTGTCTTTCAGTCAGTGCCAAGAGATACCCCGCGAGCTATGAAAGGAATACATTACTTACATACAATCAAATACAATATCTATATTAATAATTTCGTTCGGGTCTACGGTAGACTCGAACGATATGCACACCAAATGAAAGAGCGTAATAAAATAGTTGATCTGAGTCGACAAAATATGGGCGGAAAATTCGTATTACCGAGCAGCATCAATATAAAAATTATTAAAATCAACAATGGCGTTGCTAAGTAAACATGTCAATGTCATCACTGTTTTGTTAGTGTCACAAGTTTTCATTGTGAACTGTTATGGCCGGTTTACATTATTTTAGTGTTTAGGAGAGTGCTATAATACAATTAGAGAGGCAAGTGCATTAGTACATTACTAGACGTTCGAGTGAACGTTTATATTTCTTCCAGTGGAGTGTCACTTCATCGACGTTGCGAAATATGCGCTATCCTACTCAAAATACTATGAGTTTTAATGGAACACATAAGTAGGTAAGTTTGATAATTTGAGTTATTGAAAACAACACGCACCCGTCACGGGTCACTTGCGCACTCTCCTAAAGTTCTCACTAAATTTTAAGTTTATACACAGATAAGTAACGAGGATAGTAACGCGCTCAGGTGTTACTGGATAGAACAATAGAAACCAATTCTATTTTGATTCTAATTGAAAGGCAACTAGAACCGTACTATACCGTAAAACGTACTAAAGCAAGTGGCGCTTACACGTTTCTACAAAAACACCTCTCCTTAGGAAAGAAAGAAATTAAGAAAGAAAGAAAGAAAAAAAGAAAATGTATTTATTTGATACTCAAAACAAAACAAAAAAACACACACACACAGAATGCGTACAATAATAAAAAAATAACACAGAAAGCATAAAAAACGTAAAAATAAATAAACTGTACAACATGAAAATAATAATAAAATACATTAAAGGTTGAGCCCCCAAAATGGGCCCGATTCAGCATAATGTTGCAACAGAGTGTAAAGTAAAGCACTCTCCTAAACACTAAGATAATCTAAACCGGCCTTTTGATCTAATTTGTTAACTCCATGGTGTGTGGAATACCGTGGCATCCAAGAAGGTTATTATAATCTGTGCCAACTGAGAAGGTGTAGTAAGTAATCTGTGGTGTTTTTCATTGGCGGGAAGACAATAATTGACATTGAGTTTTGGAAGGGTCTGAAAAATAATTGAAAAAGGAAATCAAAGTCATAAATTGGTCTTTATTGTTTTGCTTAGTTAGGTACCAATAAACTTATTGGAATGAAAAAGCCACTAGATAAGAAAAATACCAAAAATTAAAATGATGAAGAAAAACATGTGGTCAATACAAAACTAAAAGCTGTAAAGCCAAAGAGAGGGAGCTGTTTTTAGTTGATTAGCCAAGTGGATTCTACGTCTCATACGTCACTAGATTCACTAGCTGTTAAGTTTATGAAGGAAGCTCATTTAGTAATCTGTGATGAGGTACCCATAACAAAGTTATGATAAGTTGCGATAAGACCGCCAATTGTGTACCATTTAGACATAAGGAAATTACAATAACTCTGTATTATGGTTGAGCAATAAAGTGTTATCTATCTATCTATCTATCTATCTATAAGTATTCGATTTTCGCCTTGCATTCCTTCGTGAGTAGCCAGAACATGTCCAAAAGAGCAAGATTGGCTATCCGTAATAGTGTGCTGGTTCCAATACTGATGTAAGCATGGTAGCGAGATTTGGGTATGGCAGAAGAATCATGAAAGTAGGATTAGTGCAGTACAAATGAGATCCTTAAGAAATATGTGTGGTGTTACTTTGAATGACAGAAAACGCAATAGTGTGATCAGAGACCGAGGATGTAGAGAAAGAGGATGTAGTGAGTGACTAGAATTGAAAAAAGGAATGTTGCGTTGGTTTGGAGATGTGGAGAGGATGAACGAAGAAAGACTGACAAAGCAAATATATCGAGCGAATGTGAGTGGAAGGGCCGGTAAGGGACGCCCCAGTTGGACATACTTCGACCAAATAGGGGATGTATTAGCAAAGGGCAAGATTAAAAGTACCCGAAACCGATGTGGGTACATGCAACGACTAATGGATGTCGATGAAGTGAAAGTGATTTGTCAGGATAGTGGCAGGTGACAGTCCGTGGTCTCTGCCTACCCCTCTGGGATACAGGTGTGAGCTTATGTATCTGAATGTATTAAGAGATTTATATCTACTGGTGGTTGATAAATACAGAGGCGTCACCATATAAAAAAATATAGTGAAATATTATTTTGCGTCTACACTTTACCCGAGCGAAGCCGGGTTTTCGTCTAGTAGGAATATAATACTTAACATTATACAGAATGGAATAAATATTTTTTTTATTGTATAATACAAAGAACGATCCAAAATACATAGAAATATACAGTATTGCACAGTGCTACTATGGGATTCATCATCATCAACTCATGTCCCCACCGAGGGGCACGGGTCTCTTCCCTGAGGAAGGTATAGGCCATACTCCACCACGGGGGGGCCAAGTCCGGATTGGTGGAGGCTTGTAAGACTAGTGGCTGGTCTTACTGTCAGTAGTTTTCAAGCCGCCCTAAGGCATCTGACTTGGCTTAACGACTGCCATCTATCGACGGCAGCCGGCACTAGACGGAAAAATGCCACTAGCGTTAGTCATAGATAGTGACCCATCCATGGACTGAACGCGAAGTATGTTGCTTAACCTTAGTGATCGTTTAAGATCACTCAGGCAGCCCAGGCTACGAGCGATTCAAAAATATTTTTATTATTGTATAATACAAAGAACGATCCAAAATACATAGAAATATACACTATTGCGCAGTCCCACTATGGGATTACTGCGAGTTATTTGTCGATTTGCTGCGAAAAACAAAGTGACTTGAGCGTAGACCACCGAGCCTCACTATAATCAACTACTCTACTCGCCACTTTAGTGATAACAGCACTACAAAGTTGCCGCAATTCCAGGAAACCAAGGAAACCAACATCGCGATTACACCCTTTAAACAGTTCACATTTACATAAATTGAAAAAAGTTATGCTACTGGAAAAATGTTATTAAAGTATTAATATTATATTTGTATAACAGTTTGGTTGCTTAGGCATGTATAATAAGATTGATATATCTCAGTAATTATTATTTTACTTATTTTGTACATAACATTAACATTGCACATTTACATACAGGCACAGACATTGCTTCTGGCCCCACTCCCACACTAGGATACCCTGTGTCGTGGGAACCAGAAACAGCGACCTCACAAACATGTAAACATCCAAGACCTGGTGTTTTTTTTCCCCAGCCGGGGATCGAACCGGGACCTCTCGTATGCTAAGCAGATGTGCTAACCACTACGCCACAGAGGTCGTCGACATGTGCTTCCTACTCCAATATTTTGCTCCAGTACATCCAAAGGTTGTCTGGAAGAGATCACTTTAAGTGATAAGGCCGCCGTCTGTACTCTTAGATTAAGAAATACCTTTGTAATTTCCTTTTTTATGTACAATAAAGTGTTCTCTATCTATCTATTATAATTTAATGGAATTTCTAACTGATTGATTTATTACTATATGACCTAATGTGTACTGATTCATCTAAACACAAACTAAACTTTGAAATTACTTTAATATTTGACAAACTCATATTGTATTATGTTTTTATCCGTTTGACTGAAATTGAGTTCACTAATATTAACATAATTGACATAAATATGAATCGCTCGTAGCCTGGGCTGCCTGAGTGATCTTAAACGGTCACTGAGGTTAAGCAACATACGGCGCGTTCAGTCTATGGATGGGTCATCGTCTATGACTAACGCTAGTGGCATTTTTCCGAGCGGTTCCGTGCTTCGCAAGGCACGTTAAGCAGTTGGTGCCGGCCGGCTGCCGTCGATAGATGGCAGTCGTTAAGCCAAGTCAGAGGCCTTAGGGCGGCTTGAAAACTTCTGACAGTAAGACCAGCCACTAGTCTTACAAGCCTCCACCAATCCGGACCTAGCCCCCGTGGTGGAGTGGCCTATACCTTCCTCAGGGAAGAGACCCGTGCCCCTTGGTGGGGACATGAGTTGATGATGATGAATCCCATAGTAGCACCTATATTTATGTCATTATCATCAGATAATGACATAAATATAGGTAGTATAGAAAGTATTGTGTGATAGAGATAATGTATTTTATTGACAAACAATGGTGATCCCTCTAAAATATTTTATAAGTCCCGATGGGCGAAACATCAATCTATGTATTTCAATGCAACAAGCTTGTATCTCATGTTTGACAAATAAATAATCCTTATCTTAATATTTATGTATATCAAATTTTTAATATCAGTGTTAATAAATTAACCCCTAAGTACATGAACACCTCAGGTTTCCTCACGAGATTTTCCTTCAGTTTAGCGAGCGGTGTTGAAAAATATATGCCGGGCTTCGAACCCACAACCTCTCGAAATGGAGGCCAGCGGTCTGCAGAACGCTTCAACGCTCTGAACACGCGACATTTTCTTAATCCCGTTTCTTGTACACGTTAATCTACTGTTTACAGCTGAGAGCAAAAAAAAAACAACGGACAGCCGTTAACAGTCGACAAACCAGGTATTAATCTGCAAAATGATCCGGAACCGGAGAAATCATGTTACAAAGGAAGCGGCAGTAGCTCCTTGGTCCACGCCATTTCAATTCAATTTGCAACAAACTAAATATCATTATAGTCTACCAAAAACGTCAATACAAAGTAACATTAATTACTAACACGTCTAGCGATCCAGTTGCTGCTGTTAATAAAGCAATATGAGGTATAGAGTGGCATAACTATATAGTGATGTACAGAATAACCAACGACTGATATTGAGTGATATTTAACGATCACGAAGATTAAGGAAGGGTTCGAAAAGCAGAAATAAATAGTATTAAATCGTCAGGCTCACTTGTAAAAATGGGAGTCCCACAGTGATCTATCTTAGGGCCGTTCCTTTTCCTAGTCTATGTAAATGATTTACCGTTTTTGGTACAAAAAATGTGTGAGATAGTGCTATATGCTGAAGACACGTTACTTGTTTTTAAAATAAAGAGACAGGAAAATAATCTTGACGAAGCAAATAATGCTCTCTCGCACGTTCTAGATTGCTTTACAGTAAATAATCTATTGTTATATTCAAAAAAGACAAAATGTATGAAATTTACCCTACCTAACGTAAAATTTGTTGAAAACAACATTGTAATTGAAAATGATTAACTAGAATTCGTTGAAGATACTGTATTTTTGGGCATCACAATCGATGCCAAACTACAATGGGGTCTATATATTATAAAATTGGCACATAGACTTAGCTCCGCAGCATATGCCGTGAAAAGAATTCGAGAACTTACTGACGTTGCAACTGCTAGGCTTGTTTATTTTAGTTACTTCCATAGTATTATAGTTAATTTCTGTCTACGAGCTGTAATATAACCACTGTAATCCTTGCATGGCAATAAATGATTATTTTATTCTATTCTATTCTATTATGTCCTATGGTATAATACTATGGGGCCGGGCAGCAGACATTGATACTATCTTCATCTTGCAGAAGAGAGCGATCCGATTTATATACAGGCTAGGTAGTAGGGACTCGCTAAGAGATTTTTTCAAAGAAACTAACGTCTTGACAGTTGCAAGCCAATACATTTATGAAAATATTGTGTACGTTCTTAAAAATATTAAAGACTTCGAAACTCTTGGTAGCCATCATAACGTTAATACTAGGAATAAACATAAATTGTCATTTCCACGATTAAGACTTGCAAAAATTAATACTTCCTTTATGGGGCACTGTATAAGGTTCTACAACAAGATACCCCAAGATATATTAGAGTTACCTCCAACGCGATTTAAGAATTGTGTTAAGCACACTCTTCGCAAAAAAGCTTATTATAAAATCAACGATTATTTAGAAGACAAGGACGTATGGCATTAAATAGTAGTTTAATATTAAATTTAATCAGAGGATAAATGTGTCTAGTGTTCAACACATCCAAGATATTATTTTGTAAGTTTGATTTATTTTAGCTTTATGTTGATTTGAGAAAAGATGGTCAAAGTGGAGTTTTTTTTTCGCTGCCTTTTTCTCCACTACAGACGGCCCCAAGGCAGCGGCTAACATTATACATAAGTGTATGTACATTGACATTCAACAGACAGAATGTAAATTCTTTCCGTTGAAATAAAATTTTTGATTTCTGATTTCTAAGCAACATAGGGCGCGTTCAATGCATGGATTGCTGACCGTCTATGACTAACGTTAGTGGCATTTTTCCGAGCGGTTCCTGCTTCACAAGATACGCTAAGCGCCTAGGCTTGAAAACTTCTGACGGTAAGACCAGCCACTAGCCTTACAAGCCTCCACCAATCCGGACTAGGCCCCCGTGGTGAAGCATGGCCTATACCTTCCTCAGAGAAGAGACCCGTACCCCTCGGTGGGGACATCATCAGCATCACTAAGTTTAAGCAACATACGTTCGAATCCCGGCTGGGGACATTTTTTTCCTCCGTGGCGCTAATATTACCCTCGGGAGCTCCTTTAAGTGAAAGATCACAATAACCCTCTCTTTCGTACATCGTACTTGAGATGACCATCTGTCGTGTATAGTCAGTGAGGGTAGTACCCTGCTGCACGTCTACGTCACACGGCAGGCCAGATACTTGCGTGACGCGGCCCGAGAACGTGAGGGCTGCCGACAAAAAAGGGGGATTCCTCACAATGCAGAGTAACATTGTTCAACTACTTAATCGGATAAATAAACTTTATACCTAATAGACATTTACCAGAGTGCTTATACTGAGTTTTTTCCTTCACTTTCGATAGCGAGAGCGTTTGCAATTTGCATAGGAGTGACAAAGCGCGCTATCTATTTGTCTCTTTGTTACTCCTATGCAAATCGCAAACGCTCTCACTATCGAGAGTGAATGAAAAAACTCTATAAGCACTCAGAAGACTACCTCTGTGGCGCAGCGTTTAGCGCATGTGTCTACCATGCGATAAGTCCCGGATTCGAACCCCGGCTGACACAGGGTTCCTAGTATACACAAACATTTACATGCCTGTATGTAAATGTTTGTGTTTTCTTCATTATAAATTTAATTCCGGATACACTTACCCCTTTGCAATCGAGCTGTCACAACCGTGCATATAATTTCAAAAAAATCCTGACTCCATGGCGGCATCGATCGATCGTGCATTTATCTGTTTTACCTACAAAAAATACTGCAAGGTGCGGCGCCTCATTTGTCGGCGACCATTGGCCACAGATTGGCTCGCGAGCCGCTGGTAGAGATTTCTGCGTATTTTGGCGGTAAACGTGCTTCATGTAAAGTACCGATAATTAATACATTCTGTATGAAGCCTTACAATAATTAAGTTCGAATGTGTACAGGATGCGTTGTAAGATGTTTTTATAAATACAAAGTTAGTTTATGAAAAATGTAGTTGCACGATCGTGCAGTTACTTTTTAGCCGGACTAACAAACAGTAAAGGGATTTTTTTTGTTATTTTTCTTGGAATCTATGGCATACCAAAACAAAGTATTTTAGCCAAGATGGTTAAATTTTTTAAAATAATTTCTTCGGTTGCAAAGGGTTACTTGAATTTTTGACGGCAGAGTCCTACCAGCCAACCGACAACGCGAGGCTCTGCGAATCAGAGAGAAACCAGCGGGCTCATTATGTAATTTTCGCAACGGATATTCATACGTCTTAAAAAGTCATGTATACTACTACTGTATAGCACTATCTTCTTTTAAGACCCTATGTTAGAGCGAGACAGAGTACTCCGTACGACGTCGGTTTTTGTGTTGACGTGACTTTTTAAGACGTATGAATATCCGTTGCGAAAATTACATAATGAGCCCACTGGTCGGACTCTTCCGACAAAAATTCGAGTGAGTGTATCTGGAATAAAGTTAATAATGTCTAGTACCTACGAAAGTTTTAGTCGAGTACTTAGTAGCATGCAACGACTAATAATTAATGTCGATGGAGCGAAAGTGATTTGTCAGGATCATGCCATGTGGCCTCCTGTCTCTGTCTACCCCTCAGGGATACAGGCGTGAGGTTGTATGTCTGAATACAGAATAAAATTAATAACGTGTAGTGCTTACGAAACATTTACTTAAAAAACATATTCTATGTTTGTAATAGCCTTGCTTGGTAACATTTTAATCCATTTATCTATACTTGGCATTTTTTTCAGACTTTAAACGACGCTAAATCAAAAACCTTTAGCGGTAGAAAACTTGAAACAGCTTACAGATTTAGTGCTAGCTAGTACTAAGTTTGCAAACGGTGTCGAATTTTCTACCGCTAAAGGTTTCTGATTTAGTGTCGTTTGAAGTCTGAAAAAAAATGCCAAGTATAGAAAAATTTATTATAGTACAGGATATCCTAGTTTGGAACCTGTATTGAAGTTATCATTCAATTTTCTTTGTATTTTTCTAACATTTCGATACAGAGATTGCCAACCCTAGAACCCCGGTAGGTCCAATAGGCAAGATTTATCCGCAGCGGCGGATGATTTGCGAGACATTATGATAAGTGGGCGAGTGCGCCGGCGCAATTAGAACAACGCGTACTCGGCCGATCGCGAATTATAAGGCGAATTAGTAAAACGACGCCGAGACAAAGTTACGTCGTGATACTTGTACGGTTGGCGCTTTGGCGAGGTTAGCTCTTTTAGGTTAGTAGTATAATACATTTTACACAACAAAACAAAGCTAAAGAATTATAGAAAAGAAGTTTAGTTTTAATATTTAGTCTATAATTGTTATGTTATTAATTAAATACAATGTTTACAATTGACAATAGATTAAGATGCAGTGAAAATTAATTCGAAAATTTTACGTTACTTAAGAATTTTAAAACATAAATTATTAAGCCCGCCCTTTGCAGTTAGTTCTTTTTCTTGTGCAATACAGAATTTTGAAAGAAAGAAGAAACCACTAAAAAGCTACATTCTTCGTGGGTAACATAAGGTATATTGGGTTTTCACAAAGTTTACAACGTACAACATCTCGAATAATGTAACCCAAGGTGTAAAAAAATACTCAAAAAATTCCTGCGAAAACTATTGAACAAAATAATGTTCTTTCAATAAAATAACTTCTTTTATAGCTCAAAAAACTGCTTTTACTGCGGGAAATTCCCTTGAGAAATGGATTTTAGAATGAAAATATAAAATACTCTTCAGACGGCTATAGGCTTTACTTTCTACCCCGGGAAATTTCCACGGAACTAATATAGTTATTTCCACGGAAACGTTTTTGCCATCCGTGCGAAGCAGGGGTGGGTCGCTAGTCTGCAATAAAGACCAATTTTGTATCACTACACCATACCTAGATGCGATTGCTTACAGCCAGTCAGTAGCCTTACAGTAGCACGGACCGACTTTGCATTTTAGCCCATGATGAATGCTTTTACCAGGTAGATTAATGGAATAAATTATAAGATCGCATTTCCCTTTCTGTATCATAACATAACTAACCTCATTAAGTTCTTTCGAATAAATGCGGGGTATATATTTTACAGTCTTTGGAATGTACCGTTAAATTACTACCACAGCAAGATCTTTTAAAGAATATGTATTCTTCATGTTTTGATAAACAGAATTTTGTAAAATATGGTCCGGATCAACTTTCATCACCAACCCAATATGTCCCCACCGAGGTGCACGGGTCTCTTCTCTGAGGAAGTTATAGGCCATACTCCACCACGGGGGCCTAGTCCGGATTGGAGGAGGCTTGTAAGACTATATACTGGCTGGTCTTACTGTCAGAAGTTTTCAAGCCCCCTTCAGGCCCTAAGGCCTTCTGACTTGGCTTAACGACTGTCATCTAACGACGGCAGCCGACACCGACTGCTTAACGTGCCTTGAGAAGTACGGAACCGCTCGGAAAATGCCACTAGCGTTAGTCATAGATGATCTCCCATCTATGCACTGAACGCTCCCTATGTTGCTTAACCTTCGTGATCGTTTAAGATCACTCAGGCAGCCGGGGCTATGAGTGATCCGTATCAAATTACCCCATATAAATTCGCATTTGAAGGGCATACTCAAAATAATCAACACTAAAGCGAAAACAATAATTATTTTGAGCTGTAGGTACTTTAATTTCATTCCCATTTATTTCGTTTCTGCCGAGGCGCCAATTGCAATTGACATTTTTTGGTTTTAAACTTAATTATGTATAAAATATTGAAAAACTTAACGCATCACGATGACTGAGCGGTTATCGGGCTTTAGAGTAAAGAGGGAGTTCGATTCTATCACTTTACAATAAGTGCTAAATTTCTTGCCCTTTGGTAATACATCCCCTATTTGGTCGAAGTATGTCCGATTGGGGGGCGCTCCTTACCGGTCCTTCTACTCACATTCGCTCGATATATTTGCTTCGTCAGTCGTTCTTTCTTCATCCTCTCCACATGTCCAAACCAATGCAACATTTATTACTTAATTCTATGTAGATAAAAAGTAACTGAAATCTGCGTGGGTGCATGCAACGACGCATTAGAATGTCGGCGAAACGAAAGGGATTTGTCAGGATCATGGCAGGTCCCTGGACTCTGCCTACCTCTCTGAGATGCAGGCGGGAGCTTATGTATGTATGTTAAATTTGTCATCATCAGCCATTTCACTTTCGCACACTGCACGACATAGGCCTCTTCGATGGTAATCCAAGATTCTCAGTAAAGTGCCGCTTGCATCCAGTGACTTCCTGCCACCGAAACCAGGTCGTCACACCACCCTGTTGGGTGCCTATCCACTGCGTCTTCCGGTCCGCGGTTGCTGTGGAAGTGACCATGACAGTTGCAATCATGCTTCGATTTCATTACCGCTTCAAATCACCGCGCGCACGCGTATTATTAGGAGTCAATGAAATTAAAAAAAGTGTCACACTACCCGACTATGTTACTGTAACTGAACATTCATGCAATAATAGAATCGAGAACCTGGTCTCCACCTGATAACCTTGCACCCCATCGACTATCTGTTCTTGGATATTATTATATGCGGATAGGTGGTTAATGTAGGTACTTACATTTATTAGTTATTTATAAAAACAAAAAAGTTTATTTTAGCAACAAAAGCTTCCCTAACCAGTGAAGCTACCGTGCGCGTCACCGAAATGACGTCCCACGTAAATGAATGATAGTTATTTTATTTTTCGATTGTCGCTCGCGGTCTTCGCGAGTCCGCCGACCAAGGATTAATAAACGGCCAGTATGGGGGCCCAAACCGCGGCAATCTGCGAGCCTTTTTGAGCGACCTCGCGCACTGATGTGTACGCTTTTTTAATTCCATCTTTTTTTTATTTTGTTGCATAAAGCGGATGCCGAAAAAAATGCTGGAGCTCACAGAAGAACGGGCTGGTTTAATCAAGTCCCAATGGCCTTATTGGCTATAAGTTGCAAACATTTGAAAAGAGTACGAAACAACTGACATTTCTTAGCAAAATAGTAAAAGATTGTCCTTATCTTAAAGTACCACTTGCAGTGTGCCAAAGAGTCATGGAAAGCAGAATCCTCAAGATAAAACTTACAGATAAGATTAGTTACTCAAAAATTAGAGATCGCACCCTTATGCAACTAAAATGGAAGCGGGCCGGCCACGTCGTAAGGATGGAAGACCAAAGATGGATAAAGAAAATTACGCAGTGAAGGGGTCCGGAAGACGGAAAAAGATGATTCTAAGCGATGGGCCGACGATATAATTAAGATTGCGGGAAAAGAGTGGCAAGACCGCGAACTAGGGCAAAATCTGGAGGAGGCCTTTACCCAATAAGGGGCATCAAGTGCTTAATTCTTAACACATACTTATTTAATTTTTTGTATCTTGTACAAAATTTTTTTGCTTTCATATACCAATACTTTTTTTTTAAGATGTCATAAAGGCTATTTTATTTTATTTTACTTATCTTGAGGTGGACAAATACATTCTTGTAGCTATCATACAATTATTGGTATATGCGTACCTCTCTAAATGTCATAGATGTTTTTATTGTTTTTATACTTATCTATTGAATAGAAATATGACGACCTCTGTGGCGTAACGGGTAGCGCATCTGCTTACCATGCGAGAGGTCCCGGGTTCGATCCCCGGCTGGGGATAAAAAAAACTCCAGGTCTTGGATGTTTACATGTTTGTGACGTCGCTGTTTCTGGTTCCCACGACACAGGGTATCCTAGTGTGGGGCCAGAAGCAATTTAAACAGTAATTATAGTTAAGTCAAAACACAATAGACATACCTAAATTATTTACATAGACATTAAAAAAAAAGCATTACAAACATAATCAAAATTCACATAAAGCTTCGTCAAAAAGAATTAAATTAAAAGAATGTCAAGGCAATAACAATAATAATAAAATAATAATTAAAGCAAAAAAAAAACTCTATCCAAACAAATCGCTCCGAGCCACATCCGAACCAAAAGTCCCCATAATACTGGCCGCGTTACCGCGCTGCACAGCAAGGGAAATCCTTTGGCTCAGATATGCCCCAGAGCGAACGTCCATGCCACGCTCCCTCAATCGGCGTCCCAGCTCCCGAATAAAAGCGCTGCCCTGCGCTCCCCATACACCAGAAGTTTCTATAGCCAGCGGCACAAATATGTAAGAATTCATGAGCTGGCTATACTTCTGCGTCTTATGCCTCGTAGCCAGTTCAGCCGCGGCACCAGCAGCAGCGGCAGTAGATATGACATGCGAGGGCGCGAACGTGCACACACAAGTCGCCTCCCACAACAAACTTCGGCCCTTCTCCCACGGAACCAAAGTGAGGCCGTCCGGATGTTTCCCATCGTTCCGGCATAAGCCCGGAGGCTCAAGGACAGAAGGGATATTTGCCGCAACCAGAGCCCGTCGAACAATATCATTTATGCTATGGTGCCGAGAGATTCTACCTGCACTACGGACACAATGCAGCCCGTGGCGGCCCTGAGCGTCCACCTCCACGCCACAGACACAACGGTGCGGTTGACAGACTTCACAACCTAAGCGCAAAGCAACAGCCACTCGCAGCAATGTATGTGCCTGTATGTAAATGTTTATGTTTACGTATGTTTAACTTACTCATGTCTTTTTTCTCATTTTTAATTGATTTTTGTTTTGTGTATTTTTAATCGATGTGTAGTATTAGTTGACTGTTTTAGCCCTCTTTACATTACTCTCCCACCCGTACAACATCTCAGGGAGAAGACGGTGGCTGAAAACCAGCGCTACCCGTGGCTGTCCGGGACAGAACCAGCTGAGCCGCTGCCTTTTCCTTGTTGTATTCCAACCTATTTTGTTAATTCTTCATCACCATCAACCCATTATGTCCACACAGATGGGCACGGATATCTTCCCTGAGGAAGGTATAGGCCATACTCAACCAAGGGGCCCAAGTCCGGATTGGTGGAGGCTTGTAAGACTAGTGGCTGGTCTTACTTTCTTTTCAAGCCGCCCTAAGGCCTCTGACTTGGCTTAACGACTGCCATCTATCGACGGCAGCCGGTACCAACTGCTTCACGTGCCTTGCGAAGCACGGAACCGCTCGGAAAAATGCCACTAGCGTTAGTCATAGGTGGTGACCCATCCATGGTCTGAACGCGCCGTATGTTGCTTAACCTTAGTGATCGTTTAAGATCACTCATGCAGCCCAGGCTACGAGCGATTCGACCAGAGTGTAGGAACCTAATTCATTGGTCTTCTGTTGTATTCATTTTCCGGCGAAGCCAATGCATCGATAGTTTTTCGCGGCGAACGACCGCCGCCGTCCGCCATTTTTTTCAACTTTTACGGGGCACCTGTGATGCGACTGTTATTTTATTTGCTTGGAGGATGTAGAATTTCCTTTGTCAAATGATTTCATAATCATTTCTGGACGGTACGAAGGAAGGTTCTGACAGTAAGACCAGCCACTAGTCTTACAAGCCTCCACCAATCCGGACTAGGCCCCCGTGGTGGAGTATGGTCTGTACCTTCCTCAGGGAAGAGACCTGTGCCCCTCGGTGGGAACATAATGGGTTGATGATGATGATGATGGGGAAGGATGACGATGCTCGCTGAACCAGCGGTCGCGGGCAGATTGCTAGCGGGTATTGAATAGCGGTTGTAATGAGGATGGCTGAAGACAGAAAGAAGTGGCGTGCTTTCGGGGGAGGCTCTAGTACTTGACGAATACAAAATTTTGAATGAGCAAAAGGAAAACTCAGCTGCTTATTGCAGCAGCAGAGAAACACCGAGACTATAGTTTGTAAATGTTTTTTTTGTCTTGTCTCAATGTATTAAAAAGTTAGTATGTCTAATGGTTTGTGTAACTGTTGCAGTAAAAAAAAGTAGCTCGCCTCACAGATAAACCTCACAGGTTTGAGTGACGATTTTTCGTATATATAGAATAATAACATGTACATGTACAGTATGTTATCTTTTAGGATATACCTACCTCGGCTGAGCCATCAAAAACCAATTATATTGCAGTAAGGTAAGGTTTAATTTTGTACCTCAGAGGTATACAATAGTAAGTCCACTTTTTGCGAATTTCTTTTTTTTACATCAATGAGATCGCAAGAACGAGATCTACAAGATGGTATACAGCATTAAGTCCAATAGTCATTAGTTTAAGAGTTAGCCAATTTGAAACGAACTTATCTACAAGATTGGTTACGAGGTACAGAATATTAAAAAACTATAAGGTTGTCTACCTCTAAAGTTCCCAACACTTTACCATGGACTTGATACTGTTTACCTCTAGATACAGTGCGGCGCGAAATACTAACGAAACGGCCATGTTCTCATATGGATTTTTTTTGTGTGAGCTGGCAAAAGGGATAGAAGAGAATAATCCACTTTGGATGATGGTAAGTACTTTTTTTGTATGTATACTCTTAGTTTTATATGATTTTGCAAAAATGCATATCCTCTGGCATGCATGTCGCATGTCCCCTGTAAAGAACAGCATGTCTTCCAAATTGTTTAACGAAATGGGTCATTATTACTGATCCTTTATAATCTACTTTACCTGAAAGAACGAAGTATGAAAATATGGTTGCGGTAAAATCCATCCACGTTCTGCCATTGTGATTCTACTGTGCTGTAATAATGGTACTAACGAGTTGGCTGGTCTGATGATGTAGATCGAGGGTGGGATTTGGAATTAAAAAATTTAGACAGGTGTTGAGCAAGTGTTTCAAAATATTTTTGCCAAAATACTGTGTTTTATTATGGGTAAGACCTAGACTTCTAGAACTCTTGCTCTTTTCAAACACTTGCTCAGCACCTGTTTAACTTTTGTAGTACGACTTTTCCGATAAAAAAAAAGTAGCTAAGTTAATCCGGACGATATTATTTTAAAACTGTTTTTTTCTGTTCTAGGATTTACGAGAGTTGAACAAGATAACAAGGTAACAGTACAATTGGCGGCCTTATTGCTAATAGCAATTTCTTCCAGACAACCCTAGATTTAACCCTACGCGACCTTCAACCCGCGGAGGTTTCTTCGATGACGATTGGCAGCCAACAAGTTGATGATGGGGTTTTTCCTGCACCATGGGAACAAGTTACTCGTGTCAATTAATAACGACACTGATGATTGTACAGAACCACCTGTCTCTGTTTCTACTGATTTCATCAAACAATGTACCAGGCAGCAAAGTTTCAACAATTAAATGACTAAATCAACTCCGATGGCGATTTCTTGCCTTCAGATGATGGTAAGAATTATGTTCCGAATACTGATGAAGAGTCTTTAGAATATGAAAGACCAGCAGAGAAGACAGGTCCTTGTACTAGAGAGTTGCTCAAATGACATCGATATTGAAAATACACTACTGGAGCGATCAGCTGAATTACAACCTGCGGAAATTCAACCACAGTCGTCATCTACTGATGTCGAAGAACCACAGTCATCCTGCCATTACCCAGAGGAAAAAAAGCCGAAATAGAACAAGAAATTAGTCTGAATGGAAATGCAATGTCAGAAAAAAAAAACAAGTGCTTGCAGGAGAAGCTCATGTGTCTAAGGCAGGAAATTGTAAATCCTGTAAATTGAAATGCTTAAGATGTTGAAGGATTTCTCTCAATATTTTGAGGTAACCTCTGCTCCTTTTATACACAGAAAAAAAACGAAAGCTGGACAAACTGTGCCGTATTCTGCCATTATTTGGATGCAATTACGATAAGATAGCATAGGCACAAAACATCCTTAGATCAGGTGGTCTTCGACGAAGTGAGTTTTGTTTGAAATATACGACGAGGGTTCTATTCCCTCGCCGATGTTCATCCGAAGAAATACTAAACCTATCCCCAAACTAAAATATAATGATTTGATGAAAACATTGCAATGAATCCATCATAATATTCCATGATTACTACAGAAATCTGTCCACAAGTGATGACGTTTCAGAACTCCTAGACTCTAGGAGTTCAGAAACGTTATCTCGGGTCTAGAGGAGTCAAAGAAATGGTTCCATTTTAATCTAAATTTTGTCTCTTTGTGACTTGATTATAAGAATAATTAAAAAAATAAAAATTATTATTATAATTACCTACTTACCTATTTAGTGTTTTGGTTTTTAATAAACGTTCCTTTAGTTAGAGTCTCAATAGGGGTTTGGCCATCTCATTATCTTCTATTATTATATACAAATGTCAGTTACTGTTTTTTACCACTGCTAACCCGATATGCTATTTTTTTTATTTCTTAGAGGTAAACAAACCTAAGATCCCTTAAAACTTTAAAAATTTCATTTCATGAATTTGTATTGAGAGGTATATAACCTTAAGTCCACAAAATAACAGTTATAATACCATAATAAAAAATTCACTGTACAAAGTAAATAAAGCTGTCTAAATTATATAAAATAGAGTTTAGTGTATTCCAATATCTCTTGTTAGTCCCACGCATTTTTGCATTCAAAATTCAAATCGCTCACTTTCCGTCTAGTTTTGCCTCTCCTGTAAAATTTCTATTTTGGTGCTTACTATTGTCTACCTCTGAGGTACAGTTTTGTATTGTTATTTATAACTTTACATAACTTTTCAAAACAGTGAAGAAAAGTTTTATATAGAGCAGGAAGTAGTACTCGTATTACACTCGTCAAAACCGAAGCCTGCTCTAGTGCCCGAGGTATATTCTAAAAGCTAACAGACGGTATTTTTGTGAAATTTCTTGAATAAATACCACGTACCACGGGGAGTGTGCGAGTGAGCTCTTTGAGCTTATCCCGCCATCACCGTTCTATAACTGGACTTCCAGACGCTCGAAGGGATACCACCCACACATGGTAGATATACCTAAGTGCCGTACCAAGCGCTTTTCATCATCCTTCATCATGCGCACTGCTAAGGTGTGGAACTCTTTGCCTGCGTCAGTTTTCCCAGCCACATATAACCTCGACTCCTTCAAAACGAGAGTAAATAGGCACCTTATGAGTAAGCTCGCTGCACCGTCGACCTCAACTACGCTTACCATCAGGCGAGTTTGGGGTCAAGAGCTCACTCATCACACATAAAAAAAAAAAAATGAGTGTTCTTCTTTTGAAAAAAAAATGCTAATCCAACCACTTTCCTTGGTGATGTTTAGTGATACCAGGACCTAAATTCTATTAATGCAGTAAGTATAGTACGATGACAACTGCATGAATATGACGATTTCGTTTCAATGCCGCTTCAAGCCTACTCGCGGACACATTTCAAACCTTCTAGGCGCCAATGGTATGAAAAACCCCGTCTCGTGACCCGACCGGTTATCTGTCATCGTACTATAATGCACTAACAGAATCGAGGCCTAGTTCTACATAGAAATTTTATTTTTTCAGACGTGTCATTGTTATATTTACTGACAACTCTGTCAAACAAAAATTACCTTGATCGGATGAATGTTAAGAAAACATTGTGTATACTATTTTTTTTAACCATATCAATATCAGAACACTTGCTTTACTAGTTAATACTAACTTTTCCTTAACTATGGGGAAAACTTTAAATTGAAACTTTCGTAAGCATAACACATTGTAAACTTTTAGTCCGGATCCACTTACTAGGACTCGTCCGATGAAACAACACCCGTAAGTGGATCCGGACTAAAAGTTTACAAAACTTTAAATGTTTAAAAAATAATAGGCAACTTAAGCTGGGTCACATGAAATTTATTTTCGATTATGAGTAGAACCATTTTTGAAAGTAGTGTTTTGATCACACTGCAAATACAGGGTGTCCTGTAAATCGACGTCAAGCCGGAACCAGGTGAAAAGGCAAGTCATACTAGTTATCAGAAAAATATAAAAAAAAGATTTTAGTATTTTAAGAAAAAAAATTTTTTTTTTATTATATATTTAAGACATTTCACAAACATAATGAAAAGTAAAATTAAAATTAAAAATGGGCAATTTTTTAACTTATTTTTTTTTAAGTCTCCTCTTCTTCCAAGCTGGAGCAGCTGGTTTTGAAAAATAATTGGAAAAAGTAAAGATATGTGGCAACGGGATTTAATTTTTTTTTTAAATGCTTATAACTTTTTTTCATGCGATTTTATTTTTTTTGTATTTTTCTGGTAACCACTACGACTTGCCTTTTCACCTGGTTCCGGCTTGACGTCAATTTACGGGACACCCTGTATACGTAGTCTGAAAATGTAAAAATAAATGAAATGTCATTTAATGCCGAAAAACAACCGAAAATATTGCAAATAACCGAAGTTTGCAAATAGCCACAGTTTGGTTACGATACCGCGTGTAACCGTTTCTGTTCCGTTAAAAATACTCTTTATTTTACTGTTCAAACAAAAACATTAAATAAAATATGCAGCAAATTTTCTCACCATTACTGAAATCGCAGTTAAAGTCAAAAGCCACTAAAATGTAAACTAAATGAATCGGCAAACGAGCGAACCGCATAGTTGACATCATATCAAATTCGACCTATTCTAGTGTCTTTTGCCGTACAGCGAGCTTTCAGGAATTGATATCTTTCTTCTAACTCACGAATATGATACTCATACCTTTACCACAGGCGTCATCCGTCTCGCTCACACATTCTAAGATTTTTAATCATTTACAAAGGTTTCGGATACCCACCCCACATGCTTGCATGCAATGACTAATAAACGTTGATGAAGTGAAATTAATCTGCGGTCTCTGCTTACTTCTCCATGATACAGGCTTGAGTTTATGCTCCTTTATATTTTTTTCTTAAATATAGTTTTGATAAATTCTACATTTATCAAGATACGTTTATAATAGGCTTTGGTAACAATTACAGATATTTAAGACAAGACATTTTTAGTTTTAATATATTAAGTTTTGATGCAGATAATTTGATACAAAAATAATTTATTTCATGTTTTACTCTAAAACCCACCAATGTGCTGTACCCTGTTACCGTTCCAAGTAAAGTTGGTTTAAAGATAGAAATTACGTCTAAGCATAGCTTATGTTCTACCCTGAACGATACAGTTCATTACAGTAAAAGCCTGGAACAAATAAAAAAAAATCCGTGTGCAGTACAGTACCGCTAATTTAAGTAAGGAACAATGTAGGTGACAGCATCGTCTGAGCGAGTGGGAAATATGTTTCTAATGCCTTTTTTATTAATATGATACGTTTAACCGCAGCAGAAAAAACAGCGTTCCTCTCGGCAAACGGCCTATACCTACATGGGCCACGTTAATTGAGCGCTGATCAATTCTTTGAGCATACGTCGAAGCCGGAATGCGTTTCCAGTGTTTGCCATTTGCGGTCGATACGTAGGGCTAATAATTGTTAATGAATTTATATCAGCCCTCAGCGCTGCCGGCGGTCTGTTGATGTTTGGGATGTTGGGTTAAAATTTGATACAGAACGGAGAGAAACTACTTATAAAATATTGCTGTTGTGAAATATAATTTTCAATTGTTCCCAAGTGCGATGCCATAACGGCTTGTTTTTAATGACATAAATGTTTACCTAATGTTGGTAATTATTTTATTTAGTTGTTTTACACAACATGTCGCAGTTTCTGTGCTATTTTCAGGGTTTTTCACAGGGTATTCTAGTTTGGGACCAGGTCAAGTGATTGCGTTATTTGGAAGTGATTATTATTATGACATAGGCCTCCTCCATGGATTTCCAAAAAGATCGGTCGGAAGCGGCTTGCATCCAGCGTCTTCCCGCCACTTGGATGAGATCGTCGATCCTGGAGGAGGCCTATGTCCAGCACTGGACTTCTTGAGGCTGAATGATGATGAATGATAATGATGATTATTATTATGACAATTGGAGGTGGATTCCGTAGCCGAGTCTACATGCTAGTCAGGTTAATCGACTTTTAAATGTTCATCGGACTGTCACAGTAAACACGAATGATAGTTCTATGAAGCAGGCTCTTGCTATAGCACTCCAATTGCAGGAACCAAGTACCAGGGGGCCAGAAGCGCAAGGCGGGCGAGTACCGCTATTTAATAAAGGCGGAACCGCAGATTCATTAGGGCGCAATTAAGGCACGATAAGGCGCCCGTCATTACGTATGCTAATCGCGAGTTAATTCGCGATACTTGTGCCGCCCAACGAGCTGGGTAAAAGGACCAGTGGGCGTATCAGGTCCCGAAAGGAATATGTGGAGACAGAGGTAGGCACGGTTCTAGGGTGGGTGTGAGTCATCATCATCAACCCATTATTTACCCACCGATGAGCACGGGTCTCTTCCTTGAGGAAGGTATAGGCCATACTCCACCACGAGGGCGTAGTCCTGATTGGTGGAGGCTTGTAAGACTTGGCTGGTCGTACTGTCAGAAATTTTCAAGCAGCCCTAGGGCCTCCGACTTTTCTTAGCGACTGGCATCTTTCGACGGCAGCCGGCACCAACTGCTTAATGTAGCACGGAACCGCTTTGAAAAATGCCACTAGGGCAAGGCTGACATTCATAGACGAATCCTAAGTTCACACTTAGACTTAGCAAAGTAAACTAAAGTCGTACTTATTAAAGCGCCGTAATTTTCGTATTCACAGTACTTAAGAAAGTCATCTATATTGTCTATCATTTTTTAGTGATGTAGTTCTTACCGGTTTTTTTAAATTTGACATTGCTACACGAGAGCAGGACAACATCATACAATTTTATATATGTCAGAGTGAATAAAAAAATCCCACAGATAATGCTCGTAGGTATAACATCAGTGAAATGACGTTTGGAGTAGTCTGTGAACAAAAGGCTTAGAAGTGACAGTTCTAAGTTCACGTAAAGTCACCGATATTGACTACTTACACTTAGCTAAGCACCATTTCATACTAAACTTGCTAAGATTCGATTCTGAATACGAAATGTTTTTAAGTACGTGATTTTGACATTTCTGAGACCAGTCTTTGCTTAGTTTTCGTCTCTGAATGTCAGCCTTAGTCATAGACGATCACTTATCCATGCACTGACCACGCCCTTTGTTGTTTAACCTTCGTGGTCGTTTAAGATCATTCAGGTGGCAGGGGCTACAAGCGATTAGCCATAATATGATATAATAATATGACGATGTCCGAACATCTCCTCGTTGCCTTAAACTTCTGTTGAAACTGTTTTATGCTCGCACTACGCTACTGGGCGCCCGAGTACGTCGCCCGATGTATATTCATTAATTACTGTATAGTAAGATAGTCTAAATTAGTGACATTAAGTTGTAGAGATAATTTTTGCCTAAGTAATTGAAATTATCGAGAGGACAAGTCCTTGTCCATCCTACTTGTATCTGGATTCATTATAATATTATAATTTTAGACCAAGGCGAAGATAGCGGGATGATCTAAATATTCTAAATGCATTCTTACCTGCATTCTAAACCATTCGTGCCTTTGCCAGCAGAGGGTTCAAAAAATAGATTAACGCGGTGTTTTTTCCTAAGTTCGTGCATTTTTACAGTGGGACAGTTAGATAGATAAGACATTTATTTGCGCTTTGAGACACACAGACATAAAGCATAACACAATGATCATCATAACAATGCATATAGAATGTGAAATAAATCATAACAATGAATAAAATAGAATTATCGAATTACACAAATAGCATTGAATTAAATTACAATAATAAATAAAAATAGAATTATCAAATTACATTCAAATTCAATCATGATAAATAATTAATTAAAATATTATTCATAATTTCAAGCTAAAACACAATTCAACTTTTGTGACTTTCTATTTATATATTTTAACCACCCAACTGATTAAGCACACTAATGTACTGACTGTTACCTTCGTTCAACAGCTAAGGTTAATAAAAAATCGGATTCTGAGTCCCTTTTGGAAATCCTCTCTGTCTTTTGCTATAGGGAAAACCTTGGAATCGCGAAAATAATATTAGCTTTTCTATCCTGAAGTGGTACATCAAAGTTACAATAATAAAATATCTGGTACCTACAATTGTATTTTCTTCTCTACAAAGTTTGTCGGTTTGAAATGTTTGTAAGTTTGTATGGCGCAGGAACCGCTCATAGCCTCGGCTGCCTAAGTGATCCTAAACGATCATGTAGATTAAGTAACATAGGGCGCGTTCAGTACATGGATGGGTGACCGTTATATGACTAATGCTAGTAGCATTTTTCCGACCGGTTCCGTGTTTTGCAAGGCACGTTAAGCAGTTGGTGCCGGCTGCCGTCGATAGATGGCAGTTGTTATGCCAAGTCAGAGACCTTAGGGCGGCTTGAAAACTTCTAACTGTAAGACCAGCCACTAGTCTTACAAGCCTCCACTAATCCGGACTAGGCCCCCGTGGTAGAAGTATAGCCTACACCTTCCTCAGTAAGAGACCCATGCCCCTCGGTGGGGGCCTAATTTGTTGATGATGAAGGCGAAAGTATTCTCGGAAAGCACTTACCAATTTCAAAAATTATTTCACCAGTATTTAGAATGGAAAATCAGGGTGGACATAAGATTTATAAACTACAGTAGTTAAATTACTATCCAGATACACTTACTTGAAAGTACTGTCTGTTAGCTTTTAGAATATACCTCGCTCTAGAGTAGGCTTCGGTTTTCGCCGAAAGCACACGAGTGTAATACTACTTCCTGTTCTGTATAAAACTTTTCTTCACTATTTCGAAAAGTTATGTAAAGTTATACCTAAATAACAATACAAAATAAACCTTACCTTATTGCAATATAATCAATTCTATCCGATAGTAGCCGAGGTATATTCTACAAGCTAACAGACTGTACGAAGATACGAAAGTTTAACTACAAAAAAAGTATACATAGGTTGTAGATTAGTCTGTTTACCACACGAACGTAGTCGCGGGCACTGCTAGTCTTGTATAAAATCACGCCTATACCCCAGAGGTATAGGCACAGACAGGGTTTGCCACTAGCCACGATCCTCACAAACCTCTTTTGCTTCATAAACATTCGTTAGACAGTGCATGCACGCACGCCGGTTTGGTCAAACTAACCCAACATTATTTTCTCAATGCTAGGGACAACATCCTCTTTCAGTCCACAAGGTTGTTATAATGATAATAAACATTTACATACAGGCACATACATTGCTTCTGGCCCCACACTATACGCCACCACCCTGTGCCGTGGCAATCAGAAACAGCGACGTCACAAACATGTAAACATCCAAGACTTGGAGTTTTTTTTATAAGCGTAAAAATCCATTCATTCACTCGGATCCACACCCTCCCTTTGTTTGCTATTGAAGCAATTTTGCATAATACACCCCAGAACGTTGCTGCGGCGAAGGTAATGTGCGTCACGACAAATAATTTATGTTATTGATAACAATTTTCCACAAACAAGTGGGCTGGTGTGCTATTATTACGCGTTTACTTCACATAAATCGTAAGATCTATTTTTAGAATGTGATTTGTCAGGATCGTGGCAGAGGCAGTCCCGGGTCTCTGCCTATCCCTCTGGGATACAGGCGTGAGCTTACGTATATACCTAATGTGTTTTTTAGATTTAATATACAGGGTGTTTCGAAAGATAGTGTCAAGCGGAAGTCCAGAGATAGAGGACCTCTAGGGGTACCCGAATCAATCCCATGTATGTTCCGCGATTATTGTAGTTTTTAATTTTTTTTCGTGTTTTTTGTACCAGCTTGACCTACAAGACATTATTGACCACAGAGCCATGAATTACTTAGATACATGCTTTATTTTTTTTTTTCTAAAATAGGTGTATGTTGTACTTTGTACACACAAAACCAATTGTGGGTCAATCAGAAATAGCACCATAAAAAATTAAGAATCACAAAGCTAGTAAAGTTAAAATAATAAAAAAAATATATTTGGGCGGTAGATGTGAAAATATAAACATCGAAAATTTTTGCTCCCAATTTGATTGTAATATAAAGTGTGACTTTCAATAACCTGATATGTTATAAATACTCACAGTGACCTAATACCTGCCAGCAACTGTTATCCAAGGTGACAACCACTTCCAACACATTCACACTTCACTTCACTGAATTGGGGTGTGGCTCTTGAATAATTATGGAGTCGAAGACCATCAAAGACACACTGACCGACATGATAGAGTTGTTTAACTCCCGGATGGCTGTTTTCGAGGACCAGCTACAGAAATCCAGTCCAGCCGCTCCCACAGTGAAAGGTTTGACCACCGAGTTTGCCTCATTCAAGTCATTTGTCAAGTTGGCCCTGCAGAACTTGCAGATGCAAGTGGAGGTGTTAGCACGTGAGACGGATCAGTTGGACATGAGTGGCCGGCGCAAAATTCTCCTGGTACATGGTGTGACAGAGGGTACCAAAGAGGACACAGCTGCAGTTGTTGCGAGGTTGGTGGCGGATAAGCTGGGCATGCCAGACTTCGACGCTGCTGGTATCCGTCGCTGCCACCGCATGGGAACCGCCTCGAAGGATCGGAAGAACCGGCCAATTCTAGTTAAATTCAAGAACGTCGCTGTTAGGGATCAAGTGTGGTTCTCTAAAACCCGACTCAAGGGCTCTGGCGTAACACTATCCGAGTTTCTGACGAAAAGACGGCATGATGCCTTCATGGCAGCGCGACAGCGTTTCGGGGTATCGCAGTGCTGGACGCGTGATGGCTGCGTACATATTACGGCTCCGGATGGGTCGCGGCATCGTATTACCACAACAGCGGAGTTAAACAATATTTCTAGTGCCCCGGCAGCCGCTAATAAACCTGCTGCGAAGACTAGTGGCTCGCAGAAGGCGTAGATCTTCATTCTTCAGTTTCGTTCTACTTCTACCCTAGATTTAGTCAAATGTAGCTACAAAGCACAATATTTTAGGTTGTTTACTTTTTGTTGTCTGTGTGTTCTGTCTGTCACTGTTTTTATTTTTTAATAAGAATTGTCACATAGCGCCGGTCACGTTCCATTTTACGCAGACGAACCGCATAGACGACGTCTTTCCCTTTCTGCTGGCGGGTGAGAGTTCACTGCAATTAATTGTTTTGTTTATTTTTTATTTTTAATATTTATTTTAAAGTTTTAAATAATTTATTTCACGTACTTATTGTATTTAGTATTGTATATATACATTAACTATCTTATATAAAATTATTTATCTTATACCTACTATGCAACAGGCTGACAGTAGTGACGTGAGTGAACTTTACCAATCCTTCTCTTCCTCTTCTGATGGTTTGAGCAGTAGCGATAGCTTTCATAGTATACCCACACTAGCTGACACACTAGATTCCCACTTCTTTTCAGTTGCGAAAAATTTCAATGTCATCCATATTAACGCACAAAGTATTCCGGCACATTTTCCTGACATGCTCGCCTCGTTTCAGTGTAAAAATATTCATGCTATTCTTGTATCTGAGTCCTGGCTGAAACCGTGTCTTCCTTCTACGTCTTACTCCTTGCCAGGATTTCTACTCATCAGAAACGACCGTGAAAACGGTCGTGGTGGTGGAGTTGCAATTTATCTTCGTGCCCACATCCCATATTCCATCATGAGCATGTCAGCCCAGCCCCCTAATTCCAATGCAGGTGAACACTTGTTTCTTGAAATTACATTAACGCATAACAAGATTTTACTTGGCGTTTACTACAGTCCCTCTTTAAATGTCAATTTCTTCAAGTCATTCGAAAAGCTGCTTGAAGATCTCACTCCATCCTATAGTCATACTATTATTATGGGTGATTTCAACACATGCCTCCTTAAGAATGACTCCCGTTCATCGTCCTTAACTTCTCTTTTTCGCTCGAGCAACATGTACGTCCCTCCTCTTAGTGCTACACACCATTTCCCTAATAGTACCCCGTCCCTTCTCGATCTCATGGCAGTATCATCTCCCAATCATGTTGCTCTGCATGGCCAATGCTCCGCCGACGCTTTCTCATATCATGATTTGATATTCCTGTCATATAAAATTCGCCCCCCCAAAGCAAAGCCGAGAATCCTTCTCCAACGCAATTTTGGCGGCATGGATCTCAGCAAGCTCTGTGATGATGCTTCTAAAATGGATTGGTCACTTGTTACCAGCAGGGAGACCGTCGATGAGCAAGTCGACACTTTTAATTCACTTATCACACAGCTGTATGATGTCCACGCTCCCATTCGAGCCATAAAAATCAAGCATCTTCCGGCACCATGGCTTACGGATGAGATCAAGGCTCTTTTATATAAGAAATCCCAGGCCAAGTCTAAATTTAAATCTCGTCCAACTGAGCTCAATAGAGAAAAATATGCGCTTATTCGAAATCGCTGCAATAAGGTGTGTAGGGATGCACAACGACGCCACATTCACAAATCTGTTGAAAATGGAGATCCAGCGAAAGTTTGGAACTTCCTTCGATCTTTAGGAGTTGGAAAATCTCGTCAAAATTCTATCCCTAAAGATTTGAACATTGATTTATTAAATCAACATTTTTCCTCTGCGTCTGCCTTCGATGGTATTAAAAAATTAGAAACACTTAATCTCATTTCATCAGTTCCAACTCCTGATCTCTCTTCCTTTAGTCTGAGTCGATTTTCGGATTGTGATGTTAAGAGAAACATCATCTCTATTACATCTAACGCTGTTGGTTGTGATAATATTAGCCGTAACATGCTAATACCGATCCTGGATATAATTACTCCTACTATAACCAAAATCCTCAATAAATCTGTTATCTCGGGTTCATTTCCGACTGCGTGGAAGGAAGCCCAAATTATCCCGCTACCTAAAAATGCCAAACCCTCTTCCCTCTCCGATTATCGCCCTATATCCATCCTGCCATTCCTTTCCAAAGTCCTTGAACGTCTTGTTCATTCCCAATTAAGTTATTTCCTTACAAAAAATAATCTCCTCAATCCTTTCCAGTCCGGTTTCCGTCCCGCTCATAGCACTGCTACGGCACTTATTAAAATAACTGACGACATGCGTTTGGGGATGGAGGAAGGGCAGTTGACAGTTCTGTCGCTGCTTGACTTCAGTAACGCCTTCAATGCCGTCGATTTCGACATTTTGTTGGCTTTGCTCTGTTCTCTTAACATATCTCCAACGGTAATCGACTGGTTTCGTAGTTATCTACACGGGCGCCGGCAACGTATTCGGATTGATGACTCTGTCTCCGATTGGTGCGAAACATCTGCTGGTGTCCCGCAAGGTGGCGTGTTGTCTCCTCTTCTCTTCGCAATTTTCATTAATAGTATCTCCCGCAAGTTGTCTTCTTCCTACCACCTTTATGCAGACGATCTACAAATTTATACGCAAGCGCCAGTGAAACAACTTCACGAAGCTATAAATGTGACAAATAGTGACTTAGAGCGTGTCTTGGAATGGAGTGTGTCACATGGACTGACCGTAAATCCCAAAAAAACACAGGTCATAATTATAGGTAGTCCAAGATTTATCTCCAGAGTTGACGTGAGTTCCCTACCACCTGTCTTGTTCGATGGTGTACCCATACCGTTCAGCTCAGTGGTAAAGAACCTAGGGGTCCTGTTCGACAATACCTTATCGTGGGTACCGCAGTTGGAAATGGTAAGTCGGAGGATGTTTGCATCAGCAGGTTCACTTAGGCGTCTCAGCAATTTCCTTCCAACGGCTACCAAAATTGCGTTGGCTCAATCTCTCCTTCTACCGATTCTCGACTATGCTGACACCTGCTATCTAGACCTCACTGAGGAGCAACTAAATAAGCTTGAGCGCCTCCAAAACTTCTGCATCCGGTTCATATTTGGTCTTCGCAAATATGACCATATCTCTGAATTTAGAACTAAGCTCAAGTGGCTCCCTATTCGTCTCCGCCGGAATACACACATTCTTTCTCTCCTCTATTGCATTCTGTTCAACCCAGCTATTCCATCCTATCTCAAAGAGCGATTCGAGTTTCTTCATTCTTCACATAGCTTGGCTCTTCGCTCGTCCCAAAACCTTCTCCTTAAAACTCCATCGCATACCACATCATTTTATGGCTCCTCCTTCACGGTTCAGGCAGTCCATTTATGGAACGACCTGCCCGTGGAAGTGAGAAAAGCAAAGTCCTTGAATTGTTTTAAGGCTTTGGTAAAATCCCGCTACTTACTTACTTCTTAAACTGGAAAACTGTTGCATTTATTATGTATGTATTTATTTTGCATGTTATATAGGTATGTATTTTATTATTTTGTAAATATATAAGTATGTTATTATTTTGTACGTATATGTATTATCATCTAAATATGCATGTCATGTATCACGTATTTATAAGTACCTACTTATCTTCTTTATATCTTGCTACTTTTCAATATATTTTCGATTTTTTTTTTTTTTTTTTATTTATGTACATCCGGAAATCCACACCTACCGACTATGTTATTCCTGCAATTCTCTCCATCCAAAGGTTGTCTGGAAGAGATCGCTCTAAGCGATAAGACCGCCAATTGTGTACCATTTAGACATAAGGAAATTACAATAACTCTGTATTATGGTTGAGCAATAAAGTGTTATCTATCTATCTATCTATCTATTTGAAATGTTTAAAACTTCTGACAGTAAGACCAGCCACTAGTCTTACAAGCCTCCACCAATCCGCACTTGGCCCCCGTGGTGGAGTATGACCTATACCTTCCTCAGGGAAGATACCCGTGCCCCTCGGTGGGGACACGGGTTGATGATGATGATGAAAATGTTTGAGGATTCGAAAACTACAAAAAATCGCGGAACATTCATGAGGGTGATTCGGGTACTCCTAGGAATGCCCTAGATAGCCTGTATACTCGTATAAGCCAACCTATTGTGACTCATTTAGATCGCTCAGTATGGGAAAGTCTCCGTGCGGAGTTTCTGGTCTTCCATCGGACGCGTCCCCCGGGTGGCGGATAGGGGAACGCCCTCCAGATATGGGGGGTACCGGCTTCGACCGGCGCGGACCAAAACCAGAGGGAGGGGGACGTCCAGTAGCTTGCGCTGCTGGATGTCCCGCGGGGTCCACCATGGGCCCCGCACCCGTAACCCCACATTGAGCGGGGCCGGGGGCCTTCGGGCTGCGAGGAGACAACCTCTATAAAAAACACACGGTGGGGGCCCTCTCTATGTCCCTCTGTCCAGCAGAGGGCATGGAAGAGGGCTGGAGGGGCGGGGAGGGGCGCGGGCTCCGCAAGCCGGGCTTGGGAGGGAGGGGTTTTGAGGGAGGTAAGCCAGGGACCAGGGACTGGGCACCCCATATGGTCTCTGGCCGAGGGGTGTTTTTATGGGAGGTTTAATTTAGATGGGCCGAGGATCCGGGCAGAGGTCCACAACGGGTCCTCGGTAGCTGGAGGCTTGGGGAGCTCGCGCCTCTCCGCCGGGAGAGCCGGTAGCGCGGGGGACGCCGCGCGGACCTTGCGCCGCCGGTTGAGTGAGGGTCACAGACGGCAGGTTGGGGGACCTGCCGTCCGATATCGTGACGGGAGAAGGGGGTGGGGGGCCCATGCCCCTTCTCCAGAGAGGGTGGGCCCGATTCCTTGCGAGTCGGGTCGACGTCGCCGGGGCGCCGCTGTCGCATTCGCGTTGTGGTTCACCACTTGCGAAAGCGGCGGCGCCCCATTGCACGAGCGACAGGACGGCCCCCGGGGTGTTTTAGGAGGTATGCCTCTCCTATTATTAGGAGAGGAGAGTCCGACACACGGCCGTCGCCCTCCCCCAAGGGTGGCGGTTATGGTGCACAAAGTTTCACCCCGTTAACAAAAAAAATAAAAGTATGGGAAACTCTTGAAACTTAATATCTATTCTTAGGAACCATGTCATCGATTTTAATTATAAGAAAAACTGCATTCATATAATTAAAAACCACGTTAGCTATTTTTACTTTCCTATAGCAATTTCGCCCAGTAAAAAGCCGACTGCCACAATATAGCACTGTCGGTCGGTGTCAACCGTTATAAAAACCGTACCAAATAAACGTGTTATAGATACTGTAGAGTATTTGTTACTGATTTGTACTTTCTAGTAGCAATTTTGTCCAGTAAAAAACTACTCTTCCGATATTGGCAGCTAGTCACAACCCGACTGCCACAAAATGCCACTGTCGCTGTCAACCGCTATGAAATCGTACCAAAGAAACATATTGTAGATACTGTAGAGTATTTACTGATTTGTATTTCGTAGTACCTACCAATTTCGTCCAGTAAAAAACTAGTCTTACGATCTTGGCAGTCACTACCCGACTGCCACGAAACGGCAATCGCTGTCAACCGCTATGAAATCGTACCAAAGAACATATTATAGATACTGTAAAGTATTTACTGATTTGTATTTTGTAGTAGCAATAATTACTACCAACTACAAAATACAAATCGTCAAAATACAAATACTACAAAATACAAATTATTCGTCCAGTAAAAAACTAGTCTTAAGATTTTGGCAGTCACTGCCCGACTGTCGCGAAACGGTGCAAAATGCGCACTGTAGCTGCCGTCCGGTCGCTCCGGAATTGTATCAAAGCAACATAATACCGATACTTTAGAGCATTTGTTACCGATTTGTCCCTTGCACTTTCTAGTAGCAATTTCACCAGTAAAAAGCTCGCCTGCCGCGGATCTAGGTTACTTAGGCTCCCGCGGAGTCTATTCCACATGCATAGGGAGATAGGCCCGCGGTGCTCATTAAAATATGTAAATGGACTGCGCCGAGACATTACGCAGATAGGTGCTTCTGACTTATTGACTGAATCACGTGCAGCTGAAGCGGACTATTCCATTTAGCGTGCGATTTGAGTGATTGTACCAATAGTACGACAATGGAGCCGATTTTTTATAATAATAATAATAATAAACTCACGCCCGATATCCCCGAAGGTGTAGGCAGAGGCACCAGTCACTGGAACTGGGCCGATTTTTTATTTTAGGAAAGAGGGGCACTCAAAAAGTTCAAGAAACCGCGGCGTGCATGCTGCGGCTAATAATTTTTACCTCAGATATAACATTAATATATTATATAATACTAGCTGTTGCCCGCGACTACCTCCGCGTGGGCTTTAGTTAAGTAAAGTGTTTGCAAATAAGATAGGGATACTTTTAGTGCATTCGAAAGAGCTTTCATACTAAATTCGCAATCCCCCCTTGCCCCCTTAAGGGATTCATACTAATTTTGCACCCCCCCCCCCTTTTTACCCCCTTAAGGGATGATTTTCGAAAAACTATTTTACATGTTTTTCACGACCTTTAATATCTCATCTACGAATCTAATTCGAAGAACTTAAAAAACGGCAAAGTTTCATACTAAGTTTGCACCCCCCCTTTTTCCCCCTTAAGGGATGATTTTTAAAAAACTGTTTTACACATATTTCATAATTTTAAATGAAGAACCTTCGTACTAAATTTTATTCGAATAACTTTAAAAACGGCAAAGTTTCATACTAACTTTGAACCCTCATTTTACCCCCTTAGGGGATGAATTTTCATAAATCCTTTCTTAGTGCTCCCCTACGTTACAAAAGGAACCCCTGTGCAAAGTTTCAAGTTTCTAACCCTTATAGTTTAGGCCCTGCGTTGATATGTCAGTCAGTCAGTCAGTCAGTCAGTCAGTCAGTCAGTCAGTCAGTCAGTCAGCTTTTCCTTTTATATATATAGATTTATCGACATTTTTTTATTGTTGGCGGTGGCAGTGGGGCAGTAGAACGCCAGAATTACATTCGTGGGTTTGAATCCCGGCATGTAGATATGAATGTAGATTTGTGAAGTTTTTGTGGCAATACCACTCGTTAGCGGTCAAGGAAAACATAGTGAAGACCTTAAGCCATGTGTTCTGATATAGATTTTTTTTATCCTCTTAGCATTGAGCATTTAGAAAGTGAAAGTGAAAGTGAAAAACATTTATTTCTATTATAACACTACATATAACACAAATTGACCATACATAACATTTTATTTCAATATTTATGATTTTATTTCAATATTTTTGCGGATGTTTTTCACCAAAGTCGCGTACAGAAAAAAAAATTTCATACATTAGGTCTATAGAATGTAGATTAACAAAGAGTATGAGCAGAAGATATCTATGTCTAGGTATTTGCCTTGTCTCATTGCTATAACAAGCATTATACATTGAGCTTATGTATGTATGTATGCATGCACCATAGAACGCCTTATTTACAAAATACGGATCAAATAAAATTAGTTTATTTGCGTAAACACGAATATTTTTATATGCAGATGTTACACGGAAACGATAAGGTCAACCATATACACCATGCCAAAAAGGTTCTATGCCCTTTGACGAACAGAAAGTGGGCTTAGACACTCTAAAGTGGACTATCTCTGTGGCTGGAACCACTCGGCATAAGGTCGTCCATACTCCGGCGAGCATATTATTCAAGATCGCGGGGCACCTACCGCGCTGCGGCAACTATTTAGTATCATTACAAATGTCGTGAGACGGTGTGTCTGTACGTCTGCGCGAGTGTGTGTGTAGGCTGTACGGCTCGGACGGGGCAGGCTGCTACCGTTTCTTATTAATAAGATATTGGACTGTACGATGTGTGGAGACGGCTTTTTAGACGTTGAATTTATTTCTACATACATACGTACACTGCCGCTTGTATCCCACACAGGCAGGCAGAAACTAGAGCTCGCCATCTGTGACGTGCTTGTCTCAAAGATTCAAGTGTTCCATGATTCTGAAAAATATCTAAGGCTCATGTACATGCGTAGGCAGGTCCCCACCAGATGATCTGACGACCTTGTTATGGTGTCAGGAAGTCGCTGTAAACTTAGAAAACCATGAGGCTGGCTTATGTCCTCCAGTGGACGTCAAATGACTCATGATGACGAAGACCAGCGAGAGGGTTTTTACGAAATGTAGTGTTCTTGTGCTTTACTTTTTTTTGGCAATAAAGACAATTGCAATTTTTCGTTTCAGTTTCTTTTGCTTCGTCAAGATCTCCCAGGTGGGCATACGTGGACTGAAAAGTACGTGCAACGGCTAATTTTTTTTTTTTTTATATAAAATTCTGTAAATGTAATTGCTGCTGTGTACCTACAATAGATAGATAGAATATTTTTTGTAATGAATATTCTATCTATCTACCTATTTTTACTATCGATATTAATTGATTTTCTGCATCACAAACACGCGCTGGTCAAAATCCAGAAGACCACGCACATGCGCTATTATATACGTCCTGAAATCGTTCGCCGTGTTATACTGCGCTGTGTTGTAGCGCTTATTAGATACCTTATCATATAGGCTCAAAGTCAGAAAATGGGTAATTATAGTAACTAAACGATGATCGAAAACCGTGTGAAGGTCAGTGGGTAGACCAAAACCCAAACCAAAACCATCGGACGATGTGGTGTTGTCGGCAGGGCCAGTGGATGCGGACAAAGTGGGAAAACCAAATACACAGATACATGGTGAATGTATCTTACATAACAAGTGTAAGTTCAGAAGATAGAAGCGCCGGTTCTTCAATTTTGTTGCAAAAAAACCGCTTCCGCACTTGCCAAGCTTTTGCGTTCGTTACTCCTTCCCGTTGAGGTAAGCAGTTGTTTTGTTCAGAGCTCGTCATTACGTACCGATTCACCTCATTACTGCTTTCGGGCTCTATTCTTGTCAGTTCCAGTGGCTTGGGACGGTTTGGAGTGGGTGATGGGAACGAAAATCCGCAAGTTTGTTGGACCAATTTTTAAACGTCGCACTGTGGTGATAGCTAAACTGGACGGTGATGGAAATAAAATAACAAATTAAAAAACTACTTCCACGTAAAGTATTTACATTCTGTTTGTAGAATGTCAATTACAGTGTTATCGCTGTTTTCAGGTCGAGTTGTAGTTGGGAAAAGACAGCTAAAAAAAACCAAACTCCACTTTGACCATTCTTTCTCTGATCATCTTAAAATCTAGTATTACAAAAATTAAAAAGAAATATATTTATTTGTTTTGACACAACAGAAGCTTACAGAAAATCAACACTGCAACCCGAAAGCAAAGTTTAATTTAAGAAGCTCGATAATTTTTATTTTTATTGCACTTATTTTACTTACTTGATTTTTCGTCAACAGAGCCCGATCAAGTTTCTCTCTTATTTGCTTAATCATAATAAATAGAGACGTATTTGTAAATAGAAACGGAGCTCGCGTCGCTTGTGGATAAGATAAGATAAGATAAGATAAGAATATTCTTTAGTGCACATAAGAAACAAGAGACAAATAAGAGTTACAATTAAAGAAATATATACAATAGGCGGTCTTATTGCTAACAGCAATTTCTTCCAGACAACCTTGTGACGGAGAGGTTGCCGAAGGAAAAAGAGACGGGCAGTTTGTGCAAATACGAATAATACATACTTATACTTAATAATAAACTTACATAAATCTTACTTACATAGATGTTATAAACTATGCACTACATAAATAAATTATAATATCTATGTGTAAGAGGAGGATAAAATTTATATAATAACCTACATGGACAGGAAAGTAATTGAGTAATAAATACTTGGTTTAAAGAGAAAGATACAGTTCTTTTACCCGATTTTTTAATATAGCTGGAGACGTGGAGCGCCTTACTGAGACCGGCAGATCATTCCACAGCCGAACTGCCCTTACGGTGAATGAGCTGCTGAAGAACCTTGTCGTATGACTCGGTATCTTCAACGTCAAACTCTGATCGGACCGTAATGCCCGACTGTGGGAGTCACTTAGAAATACAAAGCGCTCTTTGAGGTAAGGCGGTGTAGCTGGATTGAACAGCACTGAGTAAAGTAGCGAAAGGATGTGAGCATTCCTACGGAGACGGATGGGGAGCCACTTGAGCTTAGCGCGGTATTCGGAAACATGGTCATATTTACGTAAGCCAAATATAAACCGTATAACAAAGTTTTGGAGGCGCTCAAGTTTATTAAGTTGCTCTTCAGTTAGATATAGATAGCTGGCATCGGCATAGTCGAGGATAGGGAGCAAAAGAGATTGCGCAAGCGCAATCTTGGTCGCGGTTGGTAGGAAATTCCGTAACCTTCTCAGAGAAGCCGCTGAAGCGAATATTGTCCGGCTCACTTCCGCTAGCTGTGGTGCCCAGGATAAATACCTGTCCATGATAATCCCCAAGTTCTTCACCCTCTCACTGTATGGATCGTGTCTGATTTTAGTTATTTTAGTCTTAGTTCGACTTTTTTTATTGTAGGTTGCACTTGAGTGAATGATCAGTTGATTGAAATAATAGGCCAGTAGCTCGGACCAAAATTAAATTAAATATCTAACCATCGTATCTATTTTCCGCATAAACTGTCCATTGCAAGGTAACGACATAAAACCCAAGTAAGTACGTACAGCTCGTTCACTTCCCGATTTCAGAATGATTGGCAGTTTATATTATTATTACACGTTGCCTGACTAGTGTAAGTTGAACCCTCGTAATAAGTTGTACGTAACGAAATGCGTTTACAGAGAAACTAGCAGTCCCCTGGTAGAGATAGTTCTTTGAGGGACAACCCAGCATGCAGGTTTTTGCTAAAGTGAACATCATAAACCTACAACCTAGGGCCAATAACCTATCATCATCAGACCTCCTCCATGGATTTCCAAAAATTCGGTTGGAAGCGGCTTGCATCCAGCGTCTTCCTGCCACCAAAAAAATAACCTAATTTCGTTAAACACTAAAAACACATTTAAATTCTTAGCAAGAACGCCCAATTAGCTTAGCCCAATTTATTGGCTATTAATCTTAAAAATAGCTATCACAGTTTACTTTTCACAAAGGCTTGTGATAAAAGGTGGTGATAAAAGGAGATAATAATGTTATTTTTTCCTGGGTTTGAGTCTCGGCTGGGGACAAAAAAACCCCACAACTTGGGTGTTTACATGCTTGTGATGTCGCTGTTTCTGGTTTCCACGACACAGGGTATCCTAATGTGGGGCCAGAAACAATGCACTGTGCCTGTCTGTAAATGTCAATGTTTATTTTTAATTATTTCTTCACGTATAACTTCCTTAGTCCTGACTTTCAAAATAACAATGGTTTTCTATTGTTATTTTCAAGGTCATGACTGAACAGGTAAAGTATGTACTTTCATGTTTTTGTTCAATCACCTTTAATGTTGATCAGTAGTGATTACAAATATAAAACTTTTGAACAAAAAAATTGAACCAAGCAATGTAATACAAATGTTTCTGCGTAACACGGTCCATTTCATGTAGGTACTCTTCAGCGGAACCGAAACCGCAACCAATCGTCGGAATCGAGCGCCAGATCATCTCTCTTAATTTGTGCATTTTCGACTCGAGTACGCGGATCGATGTCGCGCTAGATATTCAAATATCGACCCTAATGACGTTGAGGGAAATGTTAATAAAATGTTAATGCAGCGAGAGCGACTGTCCCGCCGCAACAAATGACAGATTTGCTTGACAGACAGCCGACTCATTTGCGTCAGCCCGCATGGAAAAGGTACCTAGACTAGGCAACTTATGGTTGGTAAGCGTGGTGATTGACTTAGTTTGAATATCGACTTTTTGTGATAGCGTTTACTTCCCACGGGAAGATAACTTATTTTCTTAATTTATATCTTGCCCTTTGCCCGAAACTGACGTGCGTGCATGCAACGACGAATTAATGTCGATGAAGCGAAAGTTATTTATCAGGATCGTGGCAGCTGGCAGTCCCTGGTCCCTGCCTACCCCTCTGGGATACAGGCGTGAGCTTATGTATGACAATTTATATGTAGGTATACCTACTTATTATCTATACATTATATTATCTATCTTGTAGATCTATCTGACGACCTCTGCAGAGACATGTGGCGCAGTGGTTAGCGCATCTGGCTACCATGCGAGAGGTTCCGGGTTCGAATCCCGGCTGGGGACAAAAAAAAAGATAGGTAGGTACTGTAATGAATAGTAACGTCTACATAATACGACCACTTAACTAGTCCTAAACTATAGTTTCGAATAGGGATACAGTATATGGAGGCATAAATAAAAGATTGAAGTACCTAACATAATTATGTGTATGACAACCATAGTCTCCGATCATGTTGGAGGTCTGGCGTATTTCTGTGGTGCTAATCAGGCAAAGTTATCACCACAGAAATACGCCAGACTGAGGCCCTTTGTACAAATGTATGACGGCTCCAGTGGGAAATTCGGTAAGCCCTGTCTTCGATTTCCTTATAACTATTCCGAGCAGTTCCGTGCTTCCCAAGGCACGTTAAGCAGTTGGTGCCGGCTCCCGTCCATAGATGGCAGTCGTTAAGCAAGTCAGAGGCCGTAGGGCG
Organism: Yponomeuta plumbellus; assembly: GCA_947310845.1. Taxonomy (NCBI): domain Eukaryota; kingdom Metazoa; phylum Arthropoda; class Insecta; order Lepidoptera; family Yponomeutidae; genus Yponomeuta; species Yponomeuta plumbellus. The sequence goes on from OX371203.1 coordinate 6,497,116, forward strand.
GCTTGAAAACTTCTGATAGTAAGAACCAGCCACTAGTCTTACAGGCCTCCACCAATCCGAACTTTGCCCCTGTGGTGGAGTATGGCCTATACTTCCTCAGGGTAGAGTCCCGTGCCCCTCGGTGGGGACATAATGGGTTGATGATGATGAAATACAAGTTTAAAATTCTTAGCTCAATATTTTATACAATCATGAAATTTGACGTGATTTGATTGATTAAAAAGTAAATAAAGATTTGAAAGAATATAGTGACTTACATTTATTCATAGTGACGAAACTGAGTGTGTAACTAAAAATATCAGCTATCCCTAATATAACAGAACAGTTGATATTAGGTTTTTCCGGGTTTGACGTATTTCCTTTAGTAAAATTTCTTCATTCCACATACCCTGTATACAATATTAGTAGGATTTAGAAAGTTTCTGCTAATCCTCCTTTCTCCCTTTCAGACAGATGTAATCGACTATCAATCGTCGATTTAGAAAATTCGGATCGAAACATCGGAAATCCATTTCCGACGAAGACAACCAACTAAAACCAATTTGGACTCTAATGAGTTAGCTCAGCTATAATTAGCCACATTTAAATCACCTGAAACTTAGTTAAAGTAAGATAGGCACCTACGCAAAGTGGTAGCACGTTTAAAGCTGATGTCAGTCGAGAATAAATACAACAGAACGTCCGCTGATCGGAACGAACGAACCAGCTGGCACGGTTCGACCGTGGCTTTAAGTGGGATTGTTCGTCACAAATATAATGTTGTAAATACAGAACAATTTGAGTCAACTGAGTCTCGACTAGTTTTTTAAAGTCTTAAATCAGAAAAAGTATATTATGGATTTTACCCGGATGGGAGGGGAAAGTATGGATGGACCCTTTTTAGGACGAGAGATCGTTCCTCCATTACCTACCGCCTATCACGTCTACGATATCATCCAGGGTATCCAACCAGCGCACGTTGGCAGTCAGCTCCACGTGGAATTCTGTTAGCTATAGTTAGCTACCTACAGAACTTTTGTCTAGCAGTATCACGTTTGGTCATAGGATCAACTCTCATAGGGGCCGCCGTACATGTGTACAAATCAGCACCGTCAACGAAACTATATGGGTGTATAATTTCGTCGAATATACATTTTCAGTCGCTCAATCACTCAAAACAAAATTATACAACCAGAGTGTGTTACCAGTGATGACTTATGGCACTGAAACGTGGTCCTTCACTATGGGCCTCATAAGAAAGCTCAAGGTCATGCAACGAGCTATGAAAAGGGCTATGCTCGGAATTTCTCTACGAGACCGAATCAAAGATGATGTCCATAGACAAACGAAAGTCGTCGACATAACCCACCGGATGAGTAAGTTGAAGTGGCAGTGGGAGGGACACATAGCACGAAGAACTGATGGCCGATGGGGCCGAAAGGTTCTTGAATGGAGACCACACATCGGCAAGCGCAGCGTAGGACGACCAGCTACAAGATAGACAGACGATCTCATCCAAGTGGCAGGGAGACGCTGGATGCAAGCCGCTTTCAACCGGGCTTTTTGGAAATCCATGGAGGAGGCCTATGTCCAGCAGTGGACTTCTTGTGGCTGAATAATGATGTGATGATGATGATATACATTTTATTGATACTTGCATTATTTTATTCCTCCCACCCTGAACTTCTGCTATACTTAATCTGAGCTATAAGGCTAACGTGTAGTAGATATTCGCGAGCTGAATAATTCATTATTCATTATATTAAGTGCATTAGTGAAGGCGCCTGGTCCACGCGAGGATTTAAAATAAATTACAGACGGGTATGTATAGGTACGTATAGGTAGAGCCGACAGCATGTCAACCTTTACAAAAGTGCACTCTAATCAGTTATGTTAAGGATGACTTTGCAACAAAAGTATAAAGGTTTACATGCTGTCTACTGCATCTTTCTCCAGGTTATCCTCGGGAGTATAATCTCTATACCTCATGCATTAATTATACTAAATACTTACATACGGTTTTTCGTAAGCTAACATTACAGTCTGTTAATGCAACGGGTTCGATTCCCACGACACAGGGTATCCTAGTGTGGGACCAGAAGCAATGTATGTGCCAGTATGTAAATGTTTATCAAATGTTTATGTTAACCGCTGACAATTGTCAATTTTGTATAGGTACTTGGTTTTTATCTGATGACAGTAGATTAATTGTTATTGTACGTAAAACAGGAGGTAATATTCGGGATTGCTTAGAAAGTTTAATAGAATTTCAAGGGGTCAGCTGCTTAATATAGCTAATAACAAAAGAACTTCTTCTTCTTATTCCTCTTATAAATAAAAATGGATTGGTGTTCGTTATGGTCTCACTAAAACTCGAGAACGGATGAACCGATTTGCCTGATTTTTGGTTTTTTATATTTGTGGAATAGGCTATTTGACCGATTTCTGAAAGGCATCTCATAATGTTTGTTGGTGTTCATGGAGTCCTCAGAAAGTGGTTATTTTAAATTCGTTCGTGTATTTCTTCTAAAAAAGCCAAACGAAAATTTACTTTCTAAATAAGCCGCCAAAACGCTATCTTGGGCAATATGGCGCCGCACTGGTATTATGACGTCACTTCCCAATAAACCAACCAATGAACGTAAGTAAGAATGAATGACCGACACCATTTTTATTGAATTGTGACGTCATCATAGAATCGGCCAATCCAGGGCGTTTTCGATACAATGGCGGCAGATACAAATTATCAAATTTTACTTCGTGTTTTTTTACAAATCATAATTGTTTTTTTTAGTAAAATGATTAAAAGCGGTTCTTAGACACATCATTTATACGAATACGTATAAATAATACTGTTTTTTTCACACTGTCAAATAGCCTATTCCCGGGAAGGTATAAATGGTGAGAAAATATTGAAAAAATACGAAAACTTTGGCGGTAAGAAGTTTGCCAGGACAGCTAGTAACTAATAAATTCTTTCACCTTGTAATTTTACATAAAATACTCTCTACTATCTCTCTCTTTCAGCTTTCAGCTATAGATAGTGTTCATACAAAATAAAAGTTACAAACTTATATTGCAATTGCTTTGTACGAGAGCACATACTTCTCCGCTGCAAACTTAAGTTTGTAATCGCGAGTCCTGATAGCACTTTCCCGAATTTACTTATTTTCTCATTGCTCAAGAGTAAAGATCGCCGATTCGGACGAATAGAGCAGCCAGTACCCAAAGTTGCCGAGCCAAAACCAAAATGGAGACGTCCGACCGACGTCCTCTTACGTCAATTAGTAAGCTCTCATTAGTCCAAGCGTCCACACAGACAGTGCACTGAATATTCAAAGGCAGGGCTACCAATTTGTACTCGACTTACATGCTTCGCTTAAGTTTTGGGTGTGAGTGTGGCTTTATTCAGCTGTGTGTAGTTATGTCACTCCTGAATCCTAAGTTATGATCTACTATTAATTAATCGACGAATCGCTCATAGCCCCGGGCGCCTGAGTGATCTTAAACGATTACGAAGGTTAAGCAACATTGGGCGCGTTCCGTGCATGGTTCGGTGACCGTCTGTGACTAACGCTAGTGGCATTTTTCCGAGCGGTTCCGTGCTTCGCAAGGCACATTAAGCAGTTAGTGCCGGCAGCTGTTAAGCCAAGTCAGATGCCTTAGGGCGGCTTGAAAACTTCTGACAGTAAGACCAGCCACTAGTCTTACAAGCCTCCACCAATCCGGACTTGGCTCCCGTGGTGGAGTATGGCCTATACCTTCCTCAGGGAACAGACCCGTGCCCCTCGGTGGGGGACATAATGGGTTGATGATGATACATACATATGCACGTACACAACTAACTACGTTAATTAATTAGATAATGGCTCGTAGGTATACAGTGTTCTTTAGATACTCGTACCTAAATTAGAAATTGAAATAGTTTATTTTAGCATAAAAAAAAAAAAATCCTACTTTAAGAAATAACTAACTTCCATAGCACAGTTGACTATCCTGGTCCCAAACTAGGATACCGGATTCCGGACACGCTTACTTGACTTTTTGTCGGAAGAGTCCGACCAGGTTTCGCTCTGATTCGCAAATCTTAATCATAGTGAGCAGAGACGGAGCGGCAAGTTGATCCTGACGAAAACTTTACAACATTTATAATTTTCTTTGGGGTTTTTATTTGTAACATAGTGTTAGTAATATATGTATACATTTAATATTCATAAGCTCAGACCTGTATCCCAGAAGGGTAGGCAGAGACCAGGGACTGTCTGAGTGTTTAAATTTTTTAATAACTATGTACCTAGAATCTGATAATTATTACATTTTAGCTATAATTTAAGAAGCTACTGATGAATGCTTCATACATTATTTAACTTGTTTTGTGTCTTGTTTTTAATGAATAAACAGTGTTAAATATCAGCTTGTTGCGCGTTGTTTAGACTTGTGTTATAAATGTTAGCCTATCGAATAACAGCAGGGGTTTTCTTAGAATTGCAAGTCATACTTTATTATGTCATTTCGATGTCCATTGCAAAGTCAATTAAAACACAAAAGTAAAAATAGGAAGATTGCCACGCAATGTACCTACATCGAATTGTAATATCCAGCTATGAATTTAATACCAAGTGTCATGGAGCCCAGGTCTAAAGATAAGTAGCGATGAAGGTTATTCTGGAAGTAGGTTATTGCCATATGTATGTAAGTTCAACGTTTGCTCCAAAATACTTTATTCCATTTTTGACTGACCTAACAGTGCAGACTCTCAGTAAAATCTGCAGTCAGACAGTTTTTACTTTAATATTTTAGTCTGGAATCTATTTGTAGCGAATCCACCTAGGTTGAAGAGACTTTCAAGTAAGCTTATGTAATATGAAGTGAATATTGCTTCTCCGATTCTCCAAGGTTTTCCGAAATCTTTTACAGAGATGACGACCTCTGTGGCGCAGCGGTTAGCGCATCTGACTACCATGCGAGAGGTCCCGGGTTCGAATCCCGGCTAGGGACAAAAAAAAACCCAGGTCTTGGATGTTTACATGTTTGTGATGTCGCTGTTTCTGGTTCCCACGACACTGGCTATCCTAGTGTGGGGCCAGAAACAATGTATGTGCCAGTATGTAAATGTTATGTTATGTTATGATAACCTCCCCTTATTATGTAAGTAATACCCTACTAACTAAACGCACAATAAATAATAATAATAACCTCCACACAACACATTCACTTGACCTTGGCGTGGTCCCAAACTAGGATACCCTGTGATATGGTAGCCAGGCAAATAGATTACGAACATAGAAAAAAATACCCAGAGGCCTTTTGCGGCCCCCAATGGGAATCGAACTCACGACCTCTGTCTTAGTAGGTACGCGTCTTAACGGCTAGATAAATGACGCTATTAAAGTATTAAAATTGATCCTAGGGATCATAGATCTTAGAGTGGCATTTTCCCGAGCAGTTCCGTGCTTCGCAAAGCACGTTAAGCAGTTGGTGCTGGCGGCCATCGATAGATGGCAGTCGATAAGCCAAGTCAGAGGCCTTAGGGCGGCTTGAAAACTTCTGCCAGTGAGACCAGAGACAAGGCCCGCGTGGTGGAGTATGGCCTATACCTTCCTCAGGGAAGAGACCTGTACCTACCCGGCGGTGGGGACGTAATGGGTTGATGATATGTGATATATTTATAACATAACATAACATTTACAGCATACAGGCACATACACTGCTTCTGGCCCCAGGCTAGGATACCCTGTGTCGTGGGACCCAGAAACAGCGACGTCACAAACATGTAAACATCCAAGACCTAGGTTTCTTTTTTTTTTCCCCAGCCGGGATTCGAACCCGGGACCTCTCGCATGGTAGGCAGATGCGCTAACCACTGCGCCACAGAGGTCGTCATCCTCGACACATCCTTCCCGCAGATGCGACGACCCCCCAAATACGTTCATTGCCAAATCTTTGTTGAGTTAGGTATCTGTCGGAAATCATACTTACAATCGCCAACGCGTCGCCTTTTACATACGTGAACTCTACTCACTTACGTTACGGGCGAGTTTACAACGAAAAAGTAAAGGTTGATAATCTGTCGACTGCGCTATCTCTAGGTATCTATATACCTCTAAACGGTAAACTTCATCGTAGCATGAAATTAATTACGGGTCTAATGACACCCCCAATGATCCCGGAAAACCCCTGAGGGGGGCCTAAAGGGGGAATTTTGACAGCTATAGCCTTGTAATGCGGTGCCTACTGGTGAATTGCAAAAATCTCATTACCCTCTAACTGTCGTTATAGGAGTAATTAACTATGGGGGACAGAGGCATCCTGGAGTCGAAGTTACGTTAAGATCTGACTTATGACTGCCTGTTTAGTCAAGCGGTGTTACGTCTGATTACGTCTGAGTCGTGGAGTCGATTCGGGGTGGATGGATATAATTATTTCCATGTTTGTGATGTCGTTGTCTGTATACCGGAGCGCAGGGTTTGAGAGCAGAACAAGTGATTACGTTCATTGAAAGTTAAAAAAAAACGTTCATAGCACATTAGTAACCTGTAGAATTGTTGGTGGGCCGATAAGCTTACCATAACAATGGTATTTTATTGTTAATTTAAAGATCATAATAGAAATTTACTAATTAACTTAATTCCGGAATAACTTACTCAATTTTTGTCAGAATTTTCCGTCCAACTCTCTCTCTCTCTCTCTCTCTCTTTATCCAGCTTTAGTCCTACGTAATTTTGTAAAAAGTAGTTTAAATATTTCATACTTAGTGTGAGAGTGTAAGGATCTGTTTGCCTCCAGAGAAACAGTATCTGGAAAAGAACTATTATAGTAATAATTACTTACTTTCTTAGTGTGCCTACGATGGAGTGTTCACTGCAGGGTAGTAAGTAAAAGTAACTTTAGAAAAATACTTTTGCATGTCACTTAAGTGATATAAAAAAAAATGTACGTCACTTAAAATTAAATAATGTCATCTTGCTAATACATCCCCAATTTGGTCAAAGTATGTCCGCCTGGGGGTTCCCTAAGCATAAAACACATTGTAATTTAATCTCATTCAGTGTTTCTGCAAACTTTTTTTTAGACGTTTAAAAAATTAATATAAATTGACAACTAGAGTTAGAATTTCTTGAATTAATGAGAGTATTGAATTGCTTCCAATGACCCAAATGATTTGCTTCTAAATACTGGAACGACTTCTGTTAATAGTGTGTTAATGTACGTATTATTTTTTTATGGCAGATTTTAAAGCGAAGTCCGCTCCTTCCCACTTCTTGTTCTTGTTTGATTGTGTTACGTTTTAACGAGTTTTTTGGCGGCGAGCCGTGTGGCACCCTCACGTGACTCCTGAACCTGAGCACTGGCCTTTTCCAGAATGTGTGTCAGGCAGGGAGCATTACAAAATAAAACTTATTTATTTACTTTATTAAAAAAACACCACATGTCTTGGATATTTCCATGTTTGATGTCGCTGTTTCTAGTTCCCACGACACAGGGTATCCTAGTGTGGGGCCAGAAGCAATGTATGTGCCTGTATGTAAATGTGAATGTTTATTTAAAAATAATTATTACAGAAATAATTCCTAATAACTTTTTTTTTACTTATACAGGCACATACATTGCTTCTGGCCCCACACTAGGATACCCTGTGTCGTGGGAACCAGAAACAGCGACGTCACAAACATGTAAACATCCAAGACCTGGGTTTTTTTCTTTTTTTTTTCTTCCCAGCCGGGATTCGAACCCGGGACCTCTCGCATGGTAGGCAGATGCGCTAACCACTGCGCTACAGAGGTCGAATTTGCGCAAATAGGTTGCGGTGTTATTTATAAACACACGATTCCTGAAAAAGGCTACATAAGTGTAAATGGTCTGTTGTAGACTTTTCAATGGAACAGGGGGAAGACTACCACAGGCCCTACCTAAAATTTTAATATTCGTAGTTCCATTGTAGTTCAAGCTTGAACGCATGAATGGATCTAATGCGAAAAAAAAGTCGTAGGTGGTAGTTCCATCATGGAACTCGGCAATAAACTATTGCGAATGACTGCTCATTTATACTACTGTGTTAATGCTTTAAGGAACATCGCATTTTATAAAATAACACCGTTGGTCTTCTTAAGGCTAATTTCTAAATTGAGAATTTTCGGTAAGTAAACACTTAGGTAAGTAACGTTCTATCACGCTCTTTTCTGACAAATTTGATGAGACAGCACTACAGTTAAGTAGTTACCTACTTAGCGAAAATTCTCAATTCAGAAATTAGCCATAGGTACACTGCGAAATATTGAATTTGACGACGGCACGTGAGGCGGTAAGATGGCAGTTGGACCAGGGCATAGATTCTGTCGAAGCATTGCAGTACCATGACAATTTCATGACTGTATACGCGTGCAAATGAATTAAGCACTAGGCCGCCTATTAGATACCAAACAGTGGGCAGAGGTGCGCCCATTAGAAATATTCGCAAATGTAGAATCTAACAAAAAAAAAAATCCTTTACATTATCCCATAATTTTTGGGATTATTAAAATTGGGATTGGCGCTAACAGTGAAGTGAATTTAGCACCGGTTTCTGAATTGAGAATTTCACTAAGTAAATACTTAAACAAGTAACGTTCTGTCACGCTCTTTTCTGAGAAATTTCACGAGGCAGCATTACAGTTAAGTAGTTACTTAGCGAAATTCTTAATTCAGAAACCGGCCCTTTGACAAATAACTCAACGAAATACTTCAACCATTAAATTTAAAATTCAATGCCTCAACCGGAACATGGAAGTCAAGATAAGGTTAAGGTAGGTCTTCGCTTCGGGTCTCATTGTTGTGGTACCTATAGCGACAACAATACACAAATAGAAAGATAGAATATTCTTTATTGTACCCGGAATTACATTAGAAACTTAATAATACTTAAATGTAAAGTGAAAAATAAATGCAGATCAACCTTTAGATACGTGCACTCTAACCAGTGATCGAAAATTTGCAATAACTTTATAAAGATTTTTTTTCTTTTTTGCTTTACTATCAGTCAAAGGTCAAATCGATCATATGGTCGATATCTACAACCATGTCATTATTTTCAACCCTCTCATTTTCCGCACGTTTCGCCATGACCGGCTGAATGGTGGTTTCCTTCGCTTTGGTTGGCGCCTCGGGTTGCCTAGCAACGGGTGGCGCGCTCGTTTTCCGACGCTTTTCTTTCGCGCCCGAATTTCCCGCCGAATCTGTAAGATGTGACAGCTAGAAGGCGGAGAAGAAAGAGTTTTTAATAAGGTATTTCAGGTTATTTTTTTTATAAAAATTAAAAAGTAAAACTTGCTATATCGCCAAAACTCGACATTGGCCAGCAGAATCCATAGAGATGCTAGTAATTAAGAGTTGAATTGAAATTGAAGAGTTTTTAATTTAAAAATAATTTAATTTTTAAATTTAAAAAATTTCAGACACTATAGTAAAGAGAAATTATAAGAAAGAACTCGTTTTGTTAATTTTTGTCGCTAAACTGGTGTTTTAATCAATCGTTGTTTAACTTTAGCTATAAGCGATAATAAAATTTGGTCGATTCGGTGCTATGTACTAATAAAACAGTGTTTTCTTCGTTATTCTTCACCAACGAACAATAATAATTTGATCGATTCGGTTCTATGGACTAAAAACGAATGGTTTGGACCAATAACCACTTTTCCGGGGACAAAATTAATCGGCTGAATATTAAGGAATTTAAAGACACTTTATTGCATACTCAGAATTACAGTTTCGTTAGTTTTAATTGGGTATTTGACAAAATATCAAATGAGTTACTTTTAAAACGGAATTTTGTAATACTGGCTTATGACGTCACATTTTAGAGCACTCTTTTTGTTTCATCTATTTAAAATTTATAATAACTAGTAGGTAAATGATTGAAAGAGATACATTTACCGAAAAAAATTGTAAATTTTGTTTTTATCGAGCGTGTCAAATAATTTATTGTTGATATTGTCAAATACCGAATTGTCGGGAATTGTTCAAAGTTACAATATGATAGACCAGGTTCTGCCAAAAGATAAAAAAAAACATAATATTCGAATTTTCCGCCACACTTCTCAGCAGCCATAAATAACGACTTAGTTTAATAAGGAACTTGCGTCTTACGTAGACTGGCTTTCATGCCATAGAAGACATATAAAAACAAAAGAAAAAATAAAACAATAAAAATATTTATTTCAGGACTTCCAAGATCACGAAAAAGTTATAGAAGATAATAAAAAAACTTATTAGATTCAGTTTTTTCGTTGAACTGAAAACGTTTTTACATGCTTAGAAACATTATTTTACGAGATAGGTACGTCAAACATTATAAGGCTTTACGTGAGGAAGTGACGTCATAGCTAACGCCGTTTTGTATAGCGCGTTTTTGTTCCACGTTTGAAAGAAAGAAGAATGAAACAATAGTTATTTGTTCAACTAGAGAGGAAAGTTGGTTTTCCAAGCGAGTGCTAATTTTAAATCCCGAGTAAGCGAAGGATTCTAATAATTGAATCACGAGCGTTAGCGAGTGATTCTACATTAGAATCCTGAGCGTCGCGAGGGATTCTAAGGTACGAGATGGAAATAACTTTTCTCTCGCGTGACACATACAACTTTTCACCTTAGCAGCGAGAACATTATTAGAGATAAAAAGATACAATATGAATAAAAATGAAACCACATATATTTGCAAACAATAAGTATCTACTAAAATTGAAATTGCAGTTATTAAAAGTTACATTTTGAAAATTTATAGTTTTATTAGGAAGTGATACCGTGGAGTTTGCGATTTGAGTTTGACTCGAGTTCGTTTCTATTTGTTTATTGGACTGTGACGAGACAATACTATAATTATTAGTAAACGTTGGCGACTCGGTGCGGCTTCTTACCGAATTTTCAATGATATTTGTGTCTTTGGAAGTAGAGGGGCGCGGGTGTGCATAAGGATCAGGTTTAAAGTTTATGCTTTGTATTATGCGTTTACAGGTTTTAGACTTATTTTCGATCGAATCTTCAAAATATCCTTCCGCGACCGTGTTTGACTTCCAGCCGCCATGACGTTTTAATGTTGTGAGGTTGGCTCCTGAATCAGCCAAAAGCGTGGCCGAAGTTCGCCTAAAGCAATGTCCAGTGTAAAGGTGAGGCTCTTGTAATTTTAAAAAAGTGGCTTTTTGTTGTGGTGTCCCGCCTATTTTATTAATTCCCATAGGCTGTCTTGAACACTTGTCATTACGATACTGCAAGAAAAATCGATCTGTTTTCGTATTATCAGGTCGTAATGCCTTATATTTCTCGACAATTTTTACATATTCGTCGCGAATAACAAAGGACCAGTCAATGTTTGTCTTTGTGTTGGGTAGGTTGACTAATAGCAGTTCGTCAGAATGTTTTTCGATGGCATTAACAGTCAGATTTAACAGTTCGTTCGAGCGGCATGCTCCATTTATTCCAATAATGAGGATAACCTGTAATAAAAATATTATATAAGTAAAATGTTTGTAATTAAAATGTATAACAAACAAAACGTATTTACCCACTTTCTTTACATAAGTAACTCGTATTTTAGTAAATATTAGCGAAAATGGTTAGCGTACGTGCACATATATTACTAATTAAGTATAGACATATAGGTAGTAACTTACTTTCGCAGCGAGAAAATTGCAGTCCGGAGCTTCATTAAGAAATTTTTCAATATTAGAGATTGAAAAAATTTTGGACTTTTTAGATTTGTGTCCTACTGACTTTCTTTTCAAAAATGCAATAAGTTTGGGATAAGTTTCAATATGAACATTATGTTTTGTCTTTATTGTAGCTTTCAATATCGAATAAATACTCCACATTGTAGTTGCTTCGTTTGTGATAATTCTATGAAGTACGACAATAATACATTCTCCGAGAAAGTGTTCGCGCCCTTTTCAAGTCTCCATTTATTGAAAACATCATAGGTTTTCAGATATCTATCAACACTTGTTGTTTTAATTCTTCAGGTGTTAAATTGCTGTTTTCGTCACTAGACTCACTCATATTTTATGAATTTGTGATATGCAACACTAATTGTAAGTAGTTACCTACCGAAAAACAAAAGAAGAAGAAATAATATTGATTTTTGTTTTTTTTTTAGTTCGTCCCGCAAGGAAATATTGATTTTTGTTTCCCGCTATTTTTAAAGTTACGTTCTGAAACTGCACCCGTAGTATTCTGTTGTACCAATAAAGATTTTTAAAACTATAAATCATTTGTGTATATCTACTTCGTATTTTTTTCTAAAACATATTCTTTATTTTTTTCTTTATTTCAGTGTATTCATTATATTTTATTATTTAATTAGATATTTAATTACAACGTTACCAAATAATTTTCATTTTAAAGGTTTATTAGTTTCCGAACGTTTTGTTTGGGTATTCTGAAATTTGATAAATCGAACTTCGAATGACGTGTTTCGTACATAATGATAATTCGCAGCATTCTAAATTCAAATCACTTTCCCTCACTCTCGCAGGGAAAACGCGTTTCCCTCACTCTTATTAAGCAGTAAACCCAGTATGTTTGAGCTGCTAAGGTGAAAAGCATTTTTTACATTGCAATAAAAACACCCAATAACAAAAATTTAAAAATGAAAATGAATTTATTTAGTAACCAAAATTAAATTTGCCTCGGACAGAAAATAAATTCACACAACTACAAGAAAGAAAAATAACAATAGGACAAACATACACTTTTAAACTATTGTCATGATTTTTGATAAATTTGCGGCAAAGGTTCTATTTAATTAAACAGTTCATTATTTTAAAAGTGGCCATTTGAATAGAATTACATTTTCAACGGATTTGTGAAAAAATGGCGCCAATACCAACCAATACCATGCGCTCGCCTTTAGTCTATAAGGCTTGTGCTGGCGCTGTGATCAGGCAGAAGCTCTGCCCGATTTAGGAATTTATATTTCTAATTTGTGAATATTGGAAGTGATTAAACAGTCATGTGAGATTTGTGAAGTGAATTGTGTTGTTCGTGATACTATTAAACCAAAATTTGCGACTGATTTCTATAATGGAAATAGTCAGTAGTAGAGAAAAAAAAAAATAATGAACGCATTTAATGATAAATGAATGTGTCCTCTCCTATTCTATCAAAAACATTTTAGTGTAAGGTCTCCATTGTGTAGGTCGAACAAGTTTTTCGGCTTTAATAACTTGTGAAAACGTACATTCACATTTAATAATCATAGTTTCATTTGGTATCGTTTTCCACTTGCAAATTGTAAATGCATAAGTTAACTGCGCGTTAGGTTTTCTCCATCACTGTCGAAATTGGATTCACATAATTTGTTTGCGCGGTGTTTTTGTGTCGTAGGTATTTTGCAATTCCATTTTTTTTAATTTTGGTAACAGGAAATTTCATAGCCTATAAATGAAGCTAGTTGAGTAGCTAGAATTCTACCTACTAACCTAACCATAACAAAAAAACGACTGCAAAGTAACTTAGATACATTTTACTTGCAATGTCGACCGTAATGTAGGTAGGTAGGTACGTAATCAAGAACCTAAATATATATAGCACGCGTGTAAATATTGATTGTTATAAGAAGTAAACTATTGTTATGGTGAATGGCTCGTAGCCCCGGCAGCCTGGGTGATCTTAAGCGATCACGAAGATTAAGCCATAAGCAACATAGGGCGCGGTCAGTGCTTGGATGGGTGATCGTCTATGACGAACGCTAGTTTCCAAGCGGTTCCGTGCTTCGCAAGGCACGTTAAGCAGTTGGTGCCGGCTGCCGTCGATAGATGGCAGTCGTTACGCCAAGTCAGAGGCCTTAGGGCGGCTTGAAAACTTCTGACAGTAAGACCAGCCACTAGTCTTACAAGCCTCCACCAATCCGGACTAGGCCACGATAGTGGAGTATGGCCTATACCTTCCTCAGGGAAGAGACCCGTGCCCCTCGGTGGGGACATAATGGGTTGATGATGATTGTTATGGTGAAATCTTACCAGAGATGGATTTCGTCTAACTAAAAGTTTCACGTCGGCTGCATTGATTGTTTGGCGCTTCGCGTGTCTGTAAAAAAAAAAAGAATTTAGAGGGGCAGAACACGGATATTGTGATTTAAAGACAAGCTAAAGCAGAAGCATCCAAACACTTCAGATGACAGCGTTTTTCTTCTTCCTAAAGTGCCTCTCCGTCACTGGAGGTTAGCAGTCAGCTTTTTACAACGGTCACTGTTCAGTGCAATTCTGAACAGCTCCTCCACGGACGTCGTTTTTACGACAGGCAAAAAAAAAGTTAAAAATGCACGTGTCTGTTTGTAATTATTTTATTCCGTAATAAAATGTTCTGTAAAACTTTCAACTAGGTACCTAACTAGACGGTTCGAATGACGTCTTTTATTGTAAGACGTCTTTGGGCCGATTTCTAAATTGAGAATTTACGCTAAGAATTTACGCTAACCAACATTTATGGTTGGTTCCGACCGATTTCGGCCATGGCGACCACTTTGACCCCTAATCAGAGATGTGGCGCTGGTGCGCTCGAAGATGGCTTATGTAGCCTATCTTCACGGCGAAACTCCGTGCGCTGAGACGTGGTGTGTATACCGCCGCCACATTCGCACTCTGGATCGCTTCCACCTTAAATGCCTCCGTACCATAATGAAGATCAGATGGTCTGATAGAGTGCGAAATACCGAAGTTCTGCGACGAGCCAATGTTGGTGGCATTGAGGCCTATTTAAGTATAAATACTTAAGTAACGTGCTATCACGCTCTTCTCTAAAGAAATTTGATGAGACAGTACTACAGTTAAGTAATTACTAAGCGAAATTCTCAATTCAGAAATCGGGCCTTTTTATAGTATAAGCGACAAACGGACAGAAGGACGGACGGATATACTAGTACATAGATCGGAGACTTGTTGGCACCCTTCGGGTACGGGACCCTGCGAATCGTATCTACTTAATATTCTTAAATAGCTATTAAAGTACTACGTAGGTAGAGGGCGGATTTTTGAATTGAGAATTTCGCTAATAGGAACTGTTTCACTGTAGCGCTGTCTCGTCAAACTTCTCAGAAAAGAGTGAGACAGAACGTAACTTAAAAACAAACTACTTAGCTACTTAGTGAAATTTTCAATTCAGAAACCGGCCCAGAGGGCCAATTTCTGAATTAAGAAGTAAATACTTTACTAACGTTCCGTTACGCTCTTTTCTATAGAAATTTGACTAGACAACATTACGTTAAGTATGTAATTACTTAGCGAAATTCTCAATTCAGAAACCGGCCCATAGTAGAGGAAAGAACACTTCATTGTACTTAAAAAAGAGAATTTACAAAGATATTTCTTAATAGAGTTTACAGACGGCGGCCGGCAGTGTAGGTACCTAAGGATAAGAATTTGTCTTACTTAGCAAAAGCTTCTAAGTCTGCCGCGTAGACCCCTAACTTTTTATATACGAGCTCAGCAATAATTTCCAAAGATTGCTTGGTTATTTCCAATCCAAGAAGGTGGCATGTTTCCGTGCCAATTGATTTTGTATCGCAATGTACAGCGGCGCGGAGTTTCTGAAAAAAGAAAAACGGACAACTTTTATTTTTAGTCCTAGTCTAGAAAATAACAAGGGTTTTCTATTGTTATTTTCAAGGTCAGGAATGAAAAGGTTTTAGTACTAGCTGACCGGTTTAACCTGTGAATTTTTTGGTAAGTATTGTGCGTTGACTTCGCGGTACATCCGCGGCGGACTTTTTATTCGCGGAGTCGTCGCATCTTTTTCGTGCCCCTGCCCTGCCCCACCCATAATCTCTCCCTTCTGTGTGCCAAGGGGCTAAAGCGTATTACTTAACACTGCCATCTGTGAATATTCCTGAGAACTAGGTACAGCGTAGGTGAGATCTTAGTACAACGTTCATTTAAAAAGATGGGGTCCTCGTTCGTTCAGTTACAGGATTGAAGCAGGTTTCTCGACAATAAACACAGATGGCGGTAGTTTTCTTCAATGTTTTAAAAGTTTAAGTTAGACTTTTATTAGGAATTAAATTAATTATTCACAAAAATAACGTTGAACTTACTTGATTTACTGATAAAGACTCGAATTTCGACATGATAATAATGTCTTTCGTTATTGCGAGCGGTATTTCACAAAAACTGTTTTCGATGTTTTCCAGGTCTTCGAGACAATGAATAAATAATTGAGTTGCATCACTGTTTATAAAAAGGATAAAAGCAAATCTACCACAGCAACATTTTAAAATACTATCACTATTTTATAGAAAGTAACCACAACATAACCTATTTGTCAAAACAAGGTAGTGCTGTGCTCTAAACATAAAACGTGTAGTGTTGTGAGGTTTTAAATAAATCGGTAAAAAGTGTTCATTCAACCGTCAAATATATTGAGGAATATTTAAGCCCATTACACAATGAAAAAAATAAGGTATAAGAATAAGGAATAAGAAATAGCACAGAAATCAATTGTTTTCCTTATTCTTGATTGTCTTGCTCAACGGTGCTGCCATTGCTGGATTCCGCTATTCCTTATTCTTATACCTTTTTTTTTTTCAATGTTTAATGGGCTTTAGGTGTTAGCAACACAACATATTGTTATTTTGCAAGAAACTGGGACTATAAAACTGACAGTGGATTAGATTACGACCTAGTAGTCCAATGGATTTTATTCACAAATAGCACCAACATTACGAGCACCAAATCCACGACTTCAATCAACTCCATACTTGGATTTCTTGTGCCTAAAGTCGATTTAAATGCAGCGGATACATAAAAATACTGGAAGCAATATGCAATGTTGTTTGGTCGTCCTTGGGAGACTTGAACACAGGTAGTCGTGTTGAGTGGAAGAAAAATTTTTTTTCTGGTGCAAGGTCTAAAATATAAAATAATATATAACAAATAAAACAGCAGCGGTTTTGTAATTACATACTTTATATACTTACTTTTTACATTGCTTTCTGTACAGTTAACAAAACAAGCCATGCAATAATTTTAGTACAAACAAAATATTTGTTAATCCTAGTCATTAGCCGCAGCTAAACAGAAACAGTTAATTAAATATGTAAAAAAAAACTGGGACAAAAACATGTAATTAAGGATAAATATTACGTTGAATTCATGTTTTGTACACTTAAGGCTGCATTACTTAAGGTCACTTAAGGCTGTTACGTCAAGCATCCGTCTCGCTCGCACGTTCTTACATTTTTTAATCATAGGACTTAAGGTAGCCTCTCAAGGAGCAATTCCCATAGTAACATAGCTTGGTTTTATTTCATTCACAAATTACACGCCGTATCTCAGTGACACTTTCGACCAAACCAATATGATAAGAAGGCCCAAATCCAGTTTTACTCGAGCTTATAACAGAGAATAACAGTTTAAAAAATATATAGTCCTGAGACTTTTCATAAAAACTATTTGACAATGCTATAATTTTTTTTAATAAGTTTATTTCCTATTCTAAGCACAATAAAATCTCCCTGTGTCATGAATGTAAAACACATGATTGACAAAGATTCATTGCGATCCGGCATGTCGGTTGTGAATAAAAACCGGCTTTAACGGCGCCTAAACAGTATATTTGAGGAATATACTTTTTACCCCAGACCAAATGAATTATACATATTTTATAGGTACTTATTACAAACATCTTCAATCAATTAATTATTTTACGAACTAATATATAAAAATATGGATCACCGATTATTATGAAATGTTTTGTGTATATTTATTAGTAGTCTGAGTATAGATAGGTGGATGGCTAATTAATATGGCAGAACAATGTTTGCCGGGGAAGCTAGTAGTTAGTATATACTTTGTGTGAGCGAGAGGGATCCCAGGGCGGCGTTGCATATAACTGCATTCATAGCTTATGACATTTCAATGTAGATTGCGCAGTGAAATCAGAAATTAAGTAAAATATTTACAGTTCTTTTTGTCGAATTGTACATTGGCAACATTATTCGCTATCTTCGGATTGAGTTACACAATAGGGAATGGATGAAAATATCAGAAGTGCTTGATATTTTTTTTGGTGATAGGAATAACCTTCCTTAACGCGGGAAAAAAGTTTCAATTTTTTTAGCCCCGTAGTTAATTTTTAAATATACTTAATATTTTTCCATTCGTAGTTCTGGGCTTAGTACGGCATATCAGACATATTCCTTAGTCCGCTACGTATAAAAAAAAAATCCACCTTGAAAAGCTGTCATTGTCACCAGTTTTTTTTTTTTCATACGTAGCGGACCAAGGAATATGTCTGATATGCCGTACTGAGCCCAGAACTACGAATGGAAAAATATTAAGATTATTTAAAAATTAACTACGAAGCCAAAAAAATTGAACCTTTTTTCTCGCGCTAAGGAAGGTTATTCCTATCACCAAAAAAAATATCAAGCACTTCTGATATTTTCAGCCATTCCCTATTAGACTTCCTACTTGTTAACCTTAATAGGTTATGCTATGTTTGTCTATCTTTATTGTATGTACATCAGCAAAGGTAGTATGAGGACGTGAGTCGCGCGCGACAACGTCAAAAGTCGCGAGAATTTGACAGTTAATGTACTGGAAAGTCGCGACTTTTGACGTTGTCGCGCGCGACTCACATCCTCATACTACCTTTGCTGGAATTCCAAAACTCATTTGCAATTCCTGGTGTATATACAATAAAAAATATTCTAGTAGTTCTATGAAATGGGTCCCTGAGGAAAGAGCAGCCATAAGTTTTCACCAAGGGTCAAAAAAGAACTGTAGAATTTTACTTCTAAAAATATCCTTATTTTCTTACGCTTACACTATACGAGCAATCCCGCGCGAAACCCTTCATCCACAGCTGCTTATTTCATTAGCACGTGTATACATCCCCAATAATTTCGAACACACCGATAGATGCGTTCAGAGCATAATAGATTGCCCAACTGCGTACTATAGGAAAACCCAATGCGCAACTAGTGTAGACACTGCTTAGACAGCTAAAAACGCAACATTGGGCACAAGTCCTCAGCTGTGAAGTAAGCATACAATCTGTGGTAATCTGGTCTGGACGCATCTATTACCATCACTAAAATATAATTTTTTGCAGGCCAAAGAGGAAGGAGCAATGTTAAGCACGCCGGACTGCGCGCCAATGTAAGCGCACCAATAAAAAAGTGTCGATATGGTTTTTGCGTTTTGATTCCTATACTTTCTTGACGATTTGGACGACATCTTCATCGGCCAGCGTGTGATCGATCCCCACCTTCTGCGGTAAATGCTTCACGGACGAACCCCATACTAAAGCGCTGGAAAGAGAAGTAAAACAACATTTATTCATGACATTTCGAGGTCTATGATACATGGATATCGTCATCGTCATGACATTTGAACAAAATCATAAATAGCCTAAGCTTGAGAATTCTTTTTTTTTATTATTGTACATACCAAAATGAGTAAGTTTTTGATGAATCTGGTCTGAGGGTTTGATGGATAATTAAAATGCGGATATTTAAGGTATATTTTTCTTCTCTACGTATAGGATTTTTTTATTGAAAATGTCCGAAATTAAAACGCGCATAAAAATCACAGACATGACATTTATCAAAAGTTTAATAATTTTATTACAATAGTAAAAAAAAATGTGAGAACAGTCTTAAGGGACTCCAGCCCCAAGAGCTTCTGAAAAGTAAACACTGTCTTTAAGAGCCTCCAGAGGGCCACTGAGGAAAAAATAAACAATTTTTTTTAAAGAAAAAAGTGTATACCTATAGCGTTGTACCTAAGGCTCTATCTGTAGCATTCCTACAAATATATTCCAATACGCTACTTGCCTCGTATCAAATTTGACGCGATAAATGGATATTTCCTGTAGTATCTAACGTAAGAAACCGAAATATATTGACTTTGCTAAGTAAATATGCAGGATGGCTGCAATAGGTTCTATTCTGACTCATACTTCTTTCGTGGCACGAACTCTACCTATGTTGAATGTCAAACTTTGTTTACAAACGTAGAGGACTTCAAACCATAGACAAAAATGGCGGACCACTTTTTTGGCTGTTTAGCAAAGCAACGTTTTAAAATAATGTTTTTGTTGCCTTTAGGTCCTCAAAAAATATACTAAAATATTTTTTGGTCTTATGGAAGAGATATTTAGCATTTAAGACATACTTGAAAAAAGAGTCAAGTAGCGGATTGAAAGCGAATTATTTGATTAGCACTGAATAAACTGTTTTCATATTTTACATTACATACATAATTTAGTAGGTAATACATTGTGGTGGGTCATTTGATTTGAACGTAGCAGTGATTGTTTAGTTCGCGGATTTCTTGGGACGCAATTATTTCAACGATTAAATTTAAACTAATGAATGTGAAAGTGATCTCTCAGGATCATGACAAGTGGCAGTCATTGCCTACCCCTCTGGGATACAGACGTGAGTTTGTGTATGACATGTTTCAATGAAAAATTATTCATGATCATTCAACAATTATTCAACCCATTATGTCCCCACCGAGGGGCTCGGGTCTCTTTCCTGAGGAAGGTATAGGCCACCACGGGGGCCTAGTCCGGTGGAGGCTTGTAAGACTAGTGGCTGGTCTTACTGTCAGAAGTTTTCAAGCAGCTCTAAGGCCTCTGACTTGGCTTAACGACTGCCATCTATCGACGGCAGCCGGCACCAACTGCTTAACGTGCCTTGCGAAGCACGGAATCGCTCGGAAAAATGCCACTAGCATTAGTCATAGGCGGCACCATGCACCGTGAGGCGTGAGTTTGTTTATGTTTGAATGTAAATTTATATGGGATAACCGAACAAACTGAAAAGTTATTATTAGGATAATAATATTAATAATACTTACTATTTAAACTCCTTAACAATAGTCCTATGCAGCTTATTACAAAAGTCCTCAACTGTCGTTCTGTCCTTATGCAAGACCACAGGAGAGTTGTAGTCTGGTAGCTGTCCCTTCGGCTTGGTGTATATCCTGACGAGCTTGAGGTATTCCCACATCTTCTCAAGAAGGTCATCGAAGTTCCACTTGTGATGTGCCGATATAGGGACGCAGTGAGGGATTTTGTATATCACGTCGAGCTCTTCAATGCTTATTTGGTCTGAAAAAGTAAAGTTAGTCTCTATTAGTCAGGTTATGTGCATAATTTTTTTTATTTTTTTTTATTTTTACATTTCGGAGATCTTACAGCTTATAGTAATTATACAGTGTGGCCCTGGATAAAGTGCAATCCCGAAAGGGGATGAAACTAGACCATGAATCATTGACTAGAAAAATATAAAAAAAAAAATATAAAAAATTATTGTAGGATTTATTGGTATTTTAAGATTTTCATGTTTCATTAAGGACTCTATGTACAAAAGTATTGATTTCTTCCAAAATAATGGGTCTATTTCTTTGAAATAAAAAAAAACAGCATGCCTAATACCTGGCGATGACCATGAAATAATAAATAGTCCGCAAAAAAGTAACTATCTTGGGTAAAAAAATGTATTTTTATGAAAAAAATGATTTTTTTAGACGTTTATTTTAAAAAACTTCAAATTACTAAAAAAATGTGCCCTATAACTATGTAATTTTATAGCTTACTTTTATTCTTTACCATTTTAGCTTCCAAATAAAAAAAAAACAATGTTCTAACTAAAAAAATGGCTAGGTAGGAGTTATTTACATTTTAGTAGGTAATAAAAGTCAGACTTTAATCACAATAACTTTATTAATAAAATTATCCGTAATTTACAATTTTGAATTTTTATTTAATGCATTAAATGTTCAAAATGGCCTCCTCGATTTTGCAAGCACATTACTGCACGAATATTAATTTGGTTAGTGGCTCTGCGAATCATTCCTGGATCATTTTTAATGTCATTTGCGCACTGAATTATTCGGTCGTGCAACTGTGCCTCGGTATTTATTGGCGTGCTGTATACTCTTTGCTTCATGACACCCCATAAAAAATAATCTAGGGGTGTCAGATCAGGTGAACGCGCTGGCCAGCCTACTGGCCCTCCTCGGCCAATCCACCGGTTCGGGTAATTTTCGTTCAAAAATCGCCGCACCTCCCGCCCATAATTTGCAGGACATCCATCCATTTGGAGATACATATGCCCACGCCGTCTCGTAGCCAAGGGAACATCTTCCATCAACATGGGTAAATTTTGTAGTAATTCTAAAAAACGTTCAGCATTTAGGGTTCTGGGTAAAATGACTGGACCAATTAAAATGTCGTCGATTAAGACTGCCCATACGTTTATTGAAAATTTTACTTGAAAAGTAGATGCCCGCTTCAATCGTGGATTTTCGTGAGACCACTGGTGCAAATTTCTGCAGTTTGTAATGCCGTCTCGGGTAAATGTCGCTTCGTCCATCCAAAAAATGCGTTTGTGAAAATTTGGGTCAGCTCTAATTTTTCTTAGAATCCACGTCGACATTACGCATCTTGGACGATTATCTACATTTTCGTGTAAATGTTGTACTCGTTGGTAATGGAAAGGATGCAATCCCTCCTTTTTCAAAATTCGCCAGACAGACGTCTTCGATATGCCATGACGCAACGCTAATCGTCTTATGCTTGTTGTAGGGTCAGCAAACAGATCGTTTAAAATGGCCTCTTCTATCGCATTGTCAATAACGACAGCTGGTTGCTCACGGCGATCTCGTGCCAAACCAAGTCCAATGTTGGAGAGCCTCCTATGAATCTCTTGAAAATTTCGAGCTGAGGGTGTCTGCCCGGGAAAGCATTTATGTATGCAGTCCGAGCGACTGTTGTGCGACCATGTGACATGCCATAATAATAATGCATGTCGGCTATTTCTCGAGGTGAGAACTCTGTCAATCGCGGCATTTCGTCAACACTTAACAGCAGAACAGGAACAGTCCAAACGTAACGAACAGTAGAAAACGTAACAGTCAACAATGTAACAAAAACTTAATAACAAATGAACGAAAACACAATGCGAGAACGAGAACAGTAGTAGCAGCGGCGAGAATATCGGAGCGACTGTGTAAGTCCTGTTTCGAACCCCCTGCCTCCCCTCCCCTCGCCTTCCCTCTACCTGAGTGTAGAACAAAAGGACTGCGACTGCCGAAGGGCACAGACTAGGACGGAAACAATGGAAAAAACGGTCTCTACCTGCACGGTAACACGATTAGGCTCCACTTTAAAAGTTCGTAGATAGCGTGTTTTTTTAGTTAGAACATTGCTTTTTTTTTATTTGGAAGCTAAAATGGTAAAGAATAAAAGTAAGCTATAAAATTACATAGTTATAGGGCACATTTTTTTAGTAATTTGAAGTTTTTTAAAATAAACGTCTAAAAAAATCATTTTTTTCATAAAAATACCTTTTTTACCCAAGATAGTTACTTTTTTGCGGACTATTTATTATTTCATGGTCATCGCCAGGTATTAGGCATACTGGTTTTTTTTATTTCAAAGAAATAGACCCATTATTTTGGAAGAAATCAATACTTTTGTACATAGAGTCCTTAATGAAACATGAAAATCTTAAAATACCAATAAATCCTACTAAATAATTTTTTATAATTTTTTTTAATATTTTTCTAGTCAATGATTCATGGTCTAGTTTCATCCCCTTTCGGGATTGCACTTTATCCAGGGACACACTGTATACAAGTAAAATAGTGGCACAAAAAAGCCATGGGTTAGTCTCACATGTAGCACAGAATTGTAAAAGTCTTCTATTTAGTAGGGTTAATGGTTCATATTGAAATTGATACAGAGCTAGTTAGCACAGCTAGTTAGCACGGATTAGGGAAAAAAAGGTTTCATTATACAGAGTTGTTCACAGCCTCAACAAAGTTGTTTACAAAGAGTTTGATTACATCATTGCGTTTTGTACAAAACAGGTCTACGTTGTTACCATAAATAATATCATAAACATTGTAATATTGTAAGCCTCGTATGGCATATTATATTTCTTTTTAGGGTTTTGCACCTTAAGGGCCGAAACACATATAACCGCATTGCGGTGCCGCGCCGCACCGCGACGCGAATTTCAGCGGCACGGTGTCATACTCGTCGACCATGATTCAGGTTGTTTCTAGCACTTTTGCAAACAACACGCGTAAACCCAGAAGCAGTTTTAAAAATGAAATGTCTGACGTTGATATAGATTCATTTGTATCTTTGGTTCAGGAACGCCATTGTTTGTGGGATTCTAGTGACGAATTTATAAAGACAAATTTATAAAGCAAGAGGCATGGAGAAGCATTTGTGAAATCATTTATGATAATTATAACGAAAAATACGCTAGCGAAAAATCAAAATGGGTGAGTAAGTGTAGTTTTTTTTTAATATAAGTTACATATTAAAGAAAGGGATTGAAAATGGCGGAGCTGTACATTTAAAACAGTAATGTCTTCTTAAGAACAAATAAGCAATAAGTTTATTACGATGCATGGCAGAGACACGTCTATCCACAACAATCACGAGGAACTGGTTACCCTACCGTACGACAATACAACGCTACGTTACGGGCGTCGTCGCAACGGGGTTATGTGTGTCGGCCCTAAAAGTACGGAACCCTTTTAGGATCTCTTTGTTGTCTGTCCGTCCGTCAATCTGTAAAGACCCTTTGTCTCGGGCACACGTAGAACTCGGGTATTGAAACTTGGCTGTAATATTGTTGTATGCTACAATTATTATTTTTTACTTAGCCTCTGTGTCCCACTGCTGGGCAAAGGCCTCCCCCAACTTAGACTGCTATGCTACAAAAAAAATATATATTTGAAAGCTATATCATCATCACCAACCCATTATGTCCCCACCGAGGGGCACTGGTCTCTTCCCTGAGGAAAGCCATATGTTTGTAATTAAATCATAATAAAATTGGCGCTTGAAGTTTGGGCGAAACATCATTCCTGAATTATTATTGGATGAGAACTCTTTATTGTACACACCAGCATAGGTAATACGATGACGCAAGTAACTCGTTTTGTGGCGCTAAAATGTCAGAATTTGACATTTAACGTACTGGAAAGTTTCGGTTTTTGACGTTATGGTGTCCAGAAAACAAAATCCATACTACTCTCTCACAGTCCCTTGCCATCCATATCCAAGGACCCTCCACTGACCAAACTATACCATCCAACCAGATCTGGCATAGCATTTACAAATTAAAATAAAAACTATCTTTCTATGAAAATCCTATAAATTAGCTTACCGATTTTGTTGAGCAGATAAATGCAGGGCACGTATATCCGGTTTCCCTCAATGACGTCAATCAGGTCGTCACTGGTCGCATCATACCTTAGAGTAATGTCGGCATTATGTATCTTGTACTCGGAGAGAATCGTCTTCACAGTCTCTAGATCTAGTTCTGATTGGGGGCACTGGAAAAAGACCATAATAGGAATTTTACTGCAAGCTAGATTAGAAGTATCCGAGTAACTTGGTAACTTATGTATAAATCTATGTGGGATGGTGGTCCTAGTTTCCCAGGCTAGAAAAAGACACACGTCTGTAAGCGTACAAATCCGAATTTATGATAGTCAACTTAGCCCCACAGTTGAAACAATGCCAACTTCTGGTATGGGTGACTTTGCAACTAAAATATGGTTGACTTGCTATAGATTCTGCTCTGTAACCGTTTTGGTCGTGCTGGTATTGATCTATTCTCAATAATTTTTCAATTTCATAATGACCTGCGATGCTAATCTAATTTTTATTTTAATATTGATAATTTTGAACAAACAGATTGCGGATTCAAATGTATTTTTTTTTATTTCTAAAAGAATTCAGAAAAACCAACCAATTACGTACTCGCCTGTATTCGGGAAAGGCGGGCAGAGACCATGGTTTTCCACATAATCCTGACAAACCAATCACTGAATAAAAAGTATTATAAAACCAACTGATTTGTGAGTGGGACAGATCTATCATGTCTTACCCAGAGTTTCTTGTACATTAACAATATGTTAATGTACTGTTGAAACCTGTTATCACTTCTTATTAAACATAAACATTTACATACATAACAGTACAGGCATATACATTGCTTCTGGCCCCACACTAGGATAGTCTGTGTTGTGGGAACCAGAAACAGCGACGTCACACACATATATAAACCTCCAAGACCTGGGGTATTTTTTTCTCCCCAGCCGGGGTTCAAGAAGGTAAGAGTCGCACGGTAAGAAGATGCACTAACCGCTACGCCACAGAGGTCGTCAATTTAAAAAGTGATAGATGTCAACTGTATTTTAATAAACTGTTAGTATACACGAAAGCTGGGAATGCTGTATTTAACCCTTTTCTTGGCAGAGATGCTCATTGTGGAATTTCTTTGTGAATTTAATTTTATTGCATCTTGGTGACTTACGGGTAGATGGAAAAATATTTAAAAAAAAAATATTGTTTTTTTTTTTGAGATTTTAAATGTATCCTGTAAGATACATTGTCAAGAATACAGAAAATGACTGCGTCCGTAACATGTATCCCCAGACATACATTGCCAAGTTGGATCTAAACACATAGCATGATAATTAGTCAAATAAAAAGCAGTCAAATTATAAAAAAATACGTGTAATAGGAAGTAAAACACGATTTCAATTATTGTTTGCTATGAAAATTTACGAAACAATTTCTCTCAGGTAATAGACATAATCGCATATTGCATTTTATGCAGTTGACAGTGGTCTGTCCCTTAGTACAAAATTTGCACCGGCCTTTGGTCCCAAAGGTCGGCAAATGGTCTACGCCATCAAACCTTACATCAGGTGTAGGTCTGGGTGTTACAGGTGTTTTTATAGGTTTGGTTCTTGATGATGGTGGTGGAACGGAATCCTTTTGCTGTCTGCCAGATTTTAGGAGACCTTGTACAATTCTGTATCGAAACTTCTTCAGAGGCAGTTGTTTTATAGGTTTACCCTTGATGTGTTTTCGATACAAAATCCAACTGTTATTGACACACATGTCTAGAATTTGGGACACAATGGATAAATACCACCGATGTCCTTTTAATTCAGTTCTGTAGAGCGCGATCATCATGTCTGCTAGATCTACTCCTCCCATATGGGCGTTGTATTGTTTAATTATTTTCGGGCAAGGAAAGGCAGCCTTACGTTTCTTTTCTTTGTCGTAACGTTGTATCACTCCAACAGGACTTTCAGATACAAAGCTGCTGGCAACAGTGACCACTTTATTGTCATGCCATTTGACCACACATATTTTATTAGACTTGCACACGACCCGGGAATATGCGCCTCTACCCTTTTTCTTCAAAACTTTATCTGGCAATAGTTTCTTCTCAGCACCTCTTAATCTATTTGCTCTTATTGTTCCTAATGAGAATATACCCATTTCGTTTCGCAAGAAATGAATAAGTTCCATGCTTGTAAAAAAGTTGTCGAAATAGACAGCACAGCAAGCTGGATCAGGTATTGTTTTGCACAAAGCAATAACTACCTTGGCACCTAAGCCCAAACTTATCTCATATGGTGAGAAATAGTGATTTCTGAAAGTGTCTTCTCCGCCATATATAATGAAATCATAAATAAACCCTGACACTCCTGCACGGACAAATATTTTGAAGCCCCATTTTCGTGGCTTAGTTTTTATGTATTGCTTGCGATTACCAGCTTTTTTACCCTTATATGGCACCATCATCTCGTCGATGCTGAACTTAGTTTCATGAGCAACTTTCTGAAAATTCGCGCGTATTTTCTCAACCAAGGGCCTAATTTTGAAATATCTGTCACCGTCGTCAAGCAAATTATTGTTGAAATGTATGTATCGTCGTATCTGTTGAAATTTTTTCAAAGGCATTACGTCAGCAATATCTTTGTATCGAAACTCTTGCGACCAGTAGTCGGTATATGCCGGCATGTTAATGATTCCCATAAAAAGGTTAATCGCAATGAAGTCTTTGATGTCTTGTTTCGTAACGTTTATAGACTTTCCAGTGGTTTGTGTCGAATACAAATTGGTCTGATCTGTAATCATTTCGATTACATCTTCATCAACAAAAGATTGAAAATATTCTAGAGGTGTTTTGACATCTTCGTTAGGTAAATCTTTTTCATTAATTTCGGCTGTGTATGTGAATTTGTTATTAGTCCACGTATAAACCACAGGTTTTCGTCTTATGGGTGCACTTTGTTTAGTAGGAAATGTCTTTCTTTTAGATCGGGTCGTGTTTTTCTTTGTCATTGATGATGTAGATGCACATGGAGATGGTGAAGCTTGTTGGTCTTGCTGTGTACTGTTCGTTATTGACCTAGGTCTTTTATTATTCGCTGTGTTGGCTTGTGCTACTTCGATGTTTGTATCATTAGGTCTTTTAGTTTGTGTTGGTGTGAGAGAAGCTGCAGGAGACGGTGGAATAATTGAGGGCGAGCACGTCGACAGGGCTGCTTGAGAAATAGGTTGTGTATCATGCCATATTTTATTTCTTGGTGCAAAACTTTGCGGAGTTATTGGTGAAGCAATTGAGGTCCCATTTAGTACGGAAGCAGTTACTAAGCCATCAATGTCAGGGTCGTCATCAGATAAAATGTTAAGGTTCTCGAGTGAAGAAGGAAGAGAAGGTGCTATAGAAGAATCATCGGAATCAGCTTTACGATGTGCAATGTTTATAAATTCATTGTCAGAATCAGAAGTTTCTCCTTCATCGGACGATTTGCCGGCTCTAGGAACCAAGGCTAATATTTTTTTTGTTCTTGAAAGCAGTGGTCGCATTCCAGCCTATAACACACAAAAGCAAAGCATGGATAGATACAGGAATACTAAATTTTACCTATCTGTAAATCAATTTTATTGTTAGTACCTAAATCAAGCATTGTGCACCACCAGATACAGGAAAATTTAATTTAATTTGTTAGTAAATCAAGCAATGTGCACCAGCAGATACATAAACAAAAATCTCGAAATTACTGTCTTAGTTTTTAGGGTTACAAATAATTTGACGTGAAGAAATAATTTGGGAATACTGTGAAACAGCGAGTCGTGGTTAGTATTTAACACAAAAAAACATAGTTTTATCTAATAACTTACCTTTTTGCGTGGGAGCATTGTAGAGCCGTTACGAAAATGACATCTGACAGCAGGACAGGGTGGCCAACACAAAAAAGAATGGCTGCGTTCCAAAATTTGTAGTGTAGGGATTCTATTAATTAAGTCGCGTTTGGTTTTTGCACTAACTAAAGCAAGTAATTTTTTTTCAAAGTTGGCTGTATCTTGTCAGATACATTGTCAAGAAAAGGGTTAAAATCAGTTATTTCAATATTTCCAAACCATATTCTACTTACAGTTATATTCAAGTTGACACCGCCTTTGTCTTTCTTGCGGAAGTAGATGTTTGGAGGTTGCTTGTTCAACCGCAGCCCGAATCCTTCAAGCTCATGTTCCAGCAGTTTCTTATGCTGCAGTGGCTTCAACACATCCAGCACTATGAAGATGAGACTGCAAGTTCGCGCCACAGCTATCACCTGTCTACCTCGACCCTTGCCGTCTTTGGCGCCCTCAATGATTCCGGGCAGGTCAAGCAACTGGAATTAGATGTTTTTCTTAGTTAATCAATTTAAAACATTTTATTATTTAGAGATTTTTTTTGGCATTTCAATAACTACTTGGGAATCAAATCCTCAACCTTTTTCATGGTAGCCTAACAGCTAAACCAACAAGTCAGTCCTTGGTCATGCCAATAAGGCACTTGTGTGCAATGAACATATTAATTAATAACAGTAATAAGGATCGAATAATTCTAGAATAAACAACTTGCGATTGCTTGCGAAAAACGCGATTCCTTAAGACAGCCAATAAATACTGTATAAAATAGTCTGTGTTAGAGACTTTAAAAGAAAAACCACAGATTACTAAAAACTGCCTCTGAGGAGTGTTTTTAGAGGAATCGTGTTTTTAGAAATAAGACTGTTGGTTTTTAAAATGTGTTAATTGTTTTTATTTGATTTTTTATCACTATGCTGGCTGGTGACTCTGGTGGTATGGTTTAGCTATGAATTTCAGATGGATCTACTTTCTTACTTGTTTATCATTAGCTGGTCAAGCATTTATCTGTACAGATTCTCTGTGTAGGTAACATAATCAACAATCAGTTTACCTGTATTTTAGCACCCTTATATTTGATACACCCTGGCACAGTGGTGAGGGTGGTGAACTCATACGCTGCCACCTCAGAATACACACCAGCCAGGGTCGATAGGAGAGTAGACTTGCCCACAGATGGGAAGCCCACAAATCCGATGCGAGCATCTCCAGTCTTGGCAACGTCGAAGCCTGGAATGTTTAAATTTAACAGAGAATGCTGAGTATTACTTGCTGGTATTGGCATAGCACACTAATGTTAAAATTGTTGTTGGCCATGCCTGGCGATTGATAATTTACTTCTTAAGTCGGCTGCCCATGGTCAGCGATATTGCCGACAGACGCGGACCAGCTCGCACGACACACTGTGGGAAGGGTCTTGATCAGGGGTAGCACAGACAGACGACAGGTCAGTTGGAAAAGCCTCTCGTGGTGAGTGGTTGTCCACAACACAGGGTATCCTAGTATGGGGCCAGAAGCAATGTATGTGTCTGTATATAAATGTTTATGTAAAGGTGTTGTAAAGCCTGTCACATTCAGAAAGCAGCATAATATAAGGCTAAAATTCTACATCTAGTATAGTAGGTACAAAATGAAGAGACTCGATCTTCCAAGCACGTAGAGTTACTATAGTTTGATATAAAAGAGAATGACTTTCAAGGGGCACGGGGCCCTTCAGCCAAGAAATAGGGAAAAATAGCCACACCAATGCTAAATCAATTATTGATAGAGTGAACCGGTGAAGATGAGAGTGATGCCCAACAGTGGGTGATTGTCATGGGTGGTATGGATAGAGAGCTAGTTGCTGATGTTGAGATTGGCGTGATGATAATGAGGCCTATAGCTAACAATGAGCAACTTTCACAGGCTGTCTGAATATTTTAAGAGTGTCACCAGTGCCAATGATGTATCTATAGAAGTTTCAAACCTTACCTTCGCCTGTGGCTGCGGCGCCACCTTTGGGGGTGATCAATTCCCGCCTGAGTTTAGCCAATCTGGCTTTTAGAATACCTAAATGCAGTGCAGTGGCCTTATTTTTCTGCGTCCGAGCCATCTGTAAACACAAGAAACCTTGGTGTTATGACTGAAATATGTATTTTTAACTAAGTATCGTTTTTTAAGATAGTTTTTTTCACTTTTAATTGTAAACTGTTAAGAAAATCAGTAATAAGTAGCATAACCTCTATTATTTACCTCGGACTCTATGCTCGCGATTTTCTCCAATATGGTACTCATTTTCACGAATTTTTCTCCGGCAGTTCCAAAAATGCACAGAAATGATAAATAAACAGGTAATAATCGCGTTAGAAGCGGTTTTTCGGGGAATAAGCGTGTCACTTTTCGAGAATCAGCCGTCGTAACTTCTTCTTCTGTCAGACAGATTTTTTTTTTTTAATTGGTTTTACGGCTCTGGGTACAAGCCCTTTTAAGCCTAAACGTGTCAGACAGACATGTATGTGTGTTGCCACACTTCCGATGTTGTCAATGTGATATTACTCTGTGAAAATTGAACTCATTCGTCGAAAAACTTTTACTAACAATAATAACAAATGGACAACCACTGAGCCGTTTTCAGAAGAACTAAAAAAATAATAATAATATGGCTGTCAAAGGAATGCAATTTTGGACCTCAGCCCAATAGCCATGTGTGATACGTCATAAAATAGGTCTCAGCGAGCTGAACAAAAGTTACTATGACGCCAACAGCCAAATGTTTGTCCTTTCGGAGTTATATAGTATTGAAAAAAAAACTAACATTTTCAACAAAATATAACTCCGAAACGACAAACATTTGGCTGTTGGCGTAGTAGTAACTTTTGTTCAGCTCGCTGAGACCTATTTTATGATGTATCACAAATGGCTATTGAGCTGAGGTCCAAAATTGCATTCCTTTGACAGCCATTTTTTTTTTTTTTTTAGGTCTTCTGAAAACGGCTCCTTAGAGAAGCTATTTCATATAAATCTACGGACTAAATACTTAATTTCCCCATAAGCCGGGATTTTTGTACTTTAGCGCCATCTAGTAGTAATAAAACGAAATACGTACATACTCTTCTTTTTATTTTCTGTAGCTACCTTTTTTGCGCAATAGATGGCGCTTTACAAACCAAAGTAATTCGTAATTCACCACCCAATAGAGGGCGAGACTAGTCGTTGAAGTAAATAACAGCACGTGGAAATCGCTTTTCCCGCAGGTTTGCGCAGAGCGCGAGTTTGGAATCGCGGCAACTCACTAGTACCACCTTGATCGCCGCCGAGTACACGGCCTGACCCGTACTGGCTGTTGAGACAGCGCGCGAAGTTTCCGAGTGCTGAAAACATAAATTAGAACTCTTTGGTGAACATTTTGTTTTTTTTAGTGCTCGAAAAGTCGTGTGCACATATCCTCCATTTCCATTAGTTAAAAATATTGAGTGAAAAAACTCTATAAACGTACGTGTAGTCTTCAGGCAACTAGGTTCTTATTTTGAATAATAAATCTTATCAAAATTTATAGTCGAACTGCAATGCAAAATTTATTAAACATACTTACCTATTTGACAAAACCAAGTTGACCTACAATATCTACCTGCCTATTGAAATAATAAATAAGACTCCTGCTTAGTTTACCAACTTACATCACTTTTACATTTGTTTAACATAGGTTGTCTACATTTACTAACTGGATGGTGAGGGAGACACGTTAACGTGTAGGCAAAAGAGGCACCCTACCTACCCTAAGCTACGGTCACCTACATTCCAGTCACGCCAAGGGACCAGATTTAATGAGGTAGGGTCTGTGTTAATTGGAAAGGTGGATTAGGCATTCCCAAAGGTATTTTCCACACTTTGACCCTACTATCAACCTCGTATCGTTTATACTGCTTTGTGGACGTCACCCTTTGATTTAATACTAACCTGATTAATTATAGCCTTGCCTAGGTAGTTCAGTTTTTATAGTGAAAATGTAATGTTTTGATTCTAATCAAATTTTACAAAGTGAATTAGCTACTCGTAGAAAAGGAACTCTGTAAAAAAACTCTTTACTTTCTGGATTATAAAATACCCGATAATTAAAAAAACAAATAAAAGTACTGGCCACCGAAAAAAGAAATATGAACTCAAAACGAGCCAAAAAAATTTCGAAAAAGTAAAATCAAAATGAGTGTTCCATTTTCAAATTCAATCCGCAAAGCAGCGTAAAGACCGGCGGTATGTCTTCCGAAATATCCTTGGATGATCGCGAAAGACCAACTTTCGCTCGAAGGTTAGGAGCGGGTTGTATGAAAGCAGCTTGCTCCCAAATCGGGCTGATACTCTTCGTCGTGGTCTACGTGTTGCTTGGGGCTCTACTCTTCGAGTATCTGGAGTCAGGGCCTGAGGTTCAGAAGCGCACGGCCATCCAGCGTTCGAGAGAGGAGTGCCTGAAGGAGTTATGGGCAATCACAGGTGAGTTTGTAGACTTATAGAATGGGTCAGAAATGTCTGTTATCATAATAATATATTGGAACATTTTAATGGCTGGGAGGCTTTTAAAGATTTTTTTACAGCGGAATTTTGAATTAATTCCCAATACTTCAAGGGAATTATCCTTTTATTATGATAATAAAATTGTTAATAATTTAACACCAATGTAAAAAAATAAAATAAATAAATATTCGTGACCTCCTAGAATCCCCCTGAAGAAATTCAAAGCAACAGGATGTACCGTAGCGTTGAAAATTTTCCTTATTTTACCTACGGCGGTCTCCAATGGGAATCGAAGCCATAGAGTATTGATAGTCAAGCGTGTTACCTAGACCAACGAGCCAATGCAGAAAATAACGTAAAAAGTAAGGTTACAGAAAAAAATCGCCTTTTTTAGAAGTCGATTCCTCGAAAACCAATGTAGGTAAACTAGGTTTTTTAGACAATAGTGTCTTCTTGTGGTGGCGTAGTGGGGTTGACCCTTGCTTCTCGATCATGAGGGTCTGGGTTCGAACCACGCATGTACCAATGACTTTTAGTTACGTACATTTGTTTGTACAGCAACACCATTCGCTGATAAATTGTGCCCGGATAACGGCGACAGGCTTGCCACTTGTCACGTTTGGGACCTAATAAACTCGGCAAAGCGTGGGTCCATTTCTAGAGACTGGTGCCTCTGCATACCCCTTCGGGGATAACGGGCGTGAGTTTATTTATTTATTTATTTTATTTTATTTTTATTTGTAAAATCTCCACCACAGTCTATTTTAATCGCTGATTTTGGAAGAGTTTTTGTAAATAACAAAGTTAGTTTTCATCTGCCCATCTTGCTCGAAGCTAAGTTAGCTAACTTGTGGTAAAATTGAGCACGTTTATTTCAGCCAAAATATGCTTTCAGTTACATTCTGCAGTTAAAATAAGTTTAATGTAATTTTTCTTACATATCTACTAAATCTTTATTTCATTTCACGCAATACGTTGAATTGACAAATCTGCCGCTAAATGATAGTGCTTTATCTTTTGCCCCACGTTTTTTTAGCGGCTAAAGGTATTTAGGTACAGATGTCAAATTATACTTACGCGTCACATTTAAATAAGATTAGCAACTAAACACGTTTAAGGATTTTGGTGCAAGCCACACTTTGAAAATTTGTTAGAGCTTTTCAGTTTGTAACTCAATATAAAAAAATATTTATTATGCGCATAAAATATAACAACTAAATGAATATACCTCAGTTAATGCCAATGTAGTAAAGGATGACCAAAGTTTACTAGCACAGGTGTCTATACGTTTTACTATCTGATCCGGCAAACCTTGATTCGCCATACATTTTTTTTAATTAGGGCTATGTAAAATAAATAACAACCTATTCTCAGACCTACCGATTATATTAATAAAATTTCATCAAAATTGGCCAAACCGTTTCGGAGGAGTTTGCGCACTAACACGGTGGCACGAGAATTTTATATTTTAGATTCACATTTATGTTCATACTTTTTAAGCATGCTTTACATAGAGGTAGCGTTATTTTACATAATAGAGACGCCAAATCATTTTATAAGTATAAGCAAATAATAAATCGGTAATGGTTGGTGGTTTACTACATCTTAAGTAGTTACATAGGTACTTAATATTTTTAAAAGTAAATAATATGGTACGCAGTAAAAATTACGACTTGACACTGGTTTCTGGCTTCTCTATTCTATTCTACCTCTACGGAGAGCACGAAAATATATCTAATGTAAAGCAGGCCTTAATAAGAAGTCCCCGTCACAGTGCACAATCAACGAAAAGTTGGAAACGAACTATTTATATATTTTTATATTTATTTTTTTATAGATAATTTCTGTCTTATTGCATTTAGTTGTGACCCAATGGCAGGGGCATTTCTTAAACTTGCAAATAATTCGGAGATTCCTCAATGTAGTATGTATCTACCTAGATTTTATTGCTAGACCGCCAGGTACGGGCTATAAACCAGCTTCTTAGCGTACACCCATAAAGAACTTTCTCATAACTTATGCTAACAATAAAATACCTTGCGGATAGAAAAAAGGGTAAAGGGTATTTTATGGGACCGCGGCTGGTTATTCAATTTCGCTGGTCCGCCGTCGCTTAGCAGAAGTTATGGCTACTGACTCGCAGATCAAAGAATCATAAAACTATCGGGGTATACTTAGAACGAACCCAAAGGGCGATTGGAAGACTCGTCGACCGTTTGTGACTGTTGAACACTCAGGCCCGTTTTCTGAATTGAGAATTTCGCTAAGTACTTCATCGTAGTGATGTTGCGTCAAATTTCTCAGAAAACAGCGTGAAAGAACGTTACGTAAGTATTTCATCATCATCAACCCATCATGTCCCCACTGAGGGGCACGGGTCTCTTCCCTGAGGAAGGTATAGGCCATACTCCACCACGGGGGCCAAGTCCGGACTGGTGGAGGCTTGTAAGACTAATGGCTGGTCTTACTGTCAGAAGTTATCAAGCCGCCCGCCCTAAGGCCTCTGACTTGGCTTAACGACTGCCATCTATCAACGGCAGCCGGCACCAACTGCTTAACGTGCCTTGCGAAGCACGGAACCGCTCGGAAAAATGCCAGTAGCGTTAGTCATGACGGTGAACGTAAGTATTTACTTAATTTAAATTCTCAACTTAGAAACCGGTCCACAGTATTTAAATAGTAGGTACATCTGCGAATTTATTATAGCAATAATATTAATAATTTTCATGCAGCACAATCATTTGACCTGGCTCCAAACGAGGGTACCCTACGCTGGTACGAACAGGCAATTCATGTTAACCCTGAAAGAAAGTATGGCGCGAAAAACCGCGGCCCAGTTGGCTACGCATGTTTTGACTTTTCTTTCCTGCGGGCTATGCCGAATAGTCTGTCGGAATGGTGTATATAGGGCTGGGCAGCCTTTGTCTGACTCAGCCAAATTATTATTTTATTTTAAGTTAAGAGACTAAATTTGTTTTTTATTTTTGCTTTGCAATGTGTTTAAGCTAAAATTAAGTCGTTTTTGTTATGTATATAGTTAATTAGGATATAATTTTATAACGGGTACGATGGAACTGTCATTGTCACCTTGTGACAAAAGTTCCGAAAATAAAATAGATTTAAAAAAAAAACCCTACTCCATTTAAAAACAAAGTCCCAGGCATTGCAGCGCCCAATTGGTCCCTTCACCCATCTGGACCTAGATTCTGTTCATGCATGGTACTACAATGACAACTGCAATCAGTTTCATTGCCGCTTCAAGTCTACGCGCGCACACGTCATAACAAAAATTGAGATTGCCTAGATTGTTTAATGTGTAGACTTTAAGCGGCAATGAAATTAAATTGCCATATTCACGCAGTTGTCATTGTACTACAATGCATTAACAGAATCGAGACCCTGGAGTTAGTGAAGGTGCCACTGTGTGTAAATCATCGCATTACGGAGATGCGAAGGCCAATTTTCTTTACGGTGTGTGGGTAAATAGGTAATACATTTTATGAATCTTTTGAATTTCTTGCAACTTTCAATCAGTCCAGTCCAGACATTCTGACGTCAGAATGTCTGGCCACTTTCGTGTGCCACTGGCCACTTACGGGCCAAACGTGAAACGTTTTTTCGCTGTTTATCGAGGTACTAAATATTTCAATGAAGGTACTAAATAGTGCCAAAAAGGTACAATAATTATTTGTGAATGTGAAATAATGAATGATGTTTGTCAAACATCAAATATCGCATTTGGTCCTGGGGTTCTGACGCTTACCTAATTCCTCAAAATATTATATCGATTAGAACTTTCGTGGGCACCACAAATTATTATCTTTATTACACTTAGGTACTTGACTTTTTCTCCATATTTTGATTTGCCTTAGTCCTAAGATGTCGTCTTCATCGTTTGTCTCGCTGGGAAAAGCCTAAGAGTAGGCTTAGATCAAAGAGGGCTCCGGAATATAGTAATGTAGTGTACTGCGACTTTATCAGTAAAATAATAAGGCCTTTTCGCCGGAGATTTGTGAAGGAATTTAGTTTCCGAACGGAAAAGAACTTCTAAAGGAAGTATTTTGCAACATGAATAAATCATAACTGAAAGAAAACTGTTGGGAAGGTAGTGGGTGTCTTTCGTGTGCTGCGAAAGTTGTGGCTTTCATTGTATTGACATTCTTTGGGTAGTAACTTCCGTTGCTGAGAAAAATGCGTTTGACAGACAAACGTATACACAAAAACGGGCCAAGTGTGAGTTGGACTCGCGCCGAAGGGTTAAGTACTATTATCTATAAAGACGGCGAAAAAATCTCTCGTATGGTAACCCCCTTAAATATTTGTTTTCATCATCAATCCATTAATTCCCCACCGAGGGGCACGGGTCTCTTCCCTGAGGAAGGTATAGGCCATACTCCATTACGGGGGTCAAGTCCGGATTGGTGGAGGCTGATCAGAAGTTTTCAAGCCGCCCTATGGCCTCTGACTTGGCTTAACGACTGCCATCTATCGACGGCAGCCAGCACCAACTGCTTAAAGTCCGTTCGCTAAGATAGTGTCGGTACACACGAAGGCAATCTTGGTTTTAGTAAAAAAACATGTATTTTAAATAATACCTACAACTTAGACGGCCAAAACACTTTAAGTACCTAATGAAGCACAAAATAAAACACTAAGTACTCTTCATCACTCGAAGTGTCCTCAGAATATTCATCTCCACCGGAATTTAGAATTGGTACCTACCTAAGTGATGCAGGATCGTTTCGTTTTAAATCCATCCTATAATACTGATTGCGTGATCTACATAATAGTAGAATGAGATGAGCTGCGAGCCAAATTCACTGGCGTGTTTGCGCCGCGGCCGCTTCCTTTAATTTCTTTTGTCAAAAGCCGCCATGTGCCGAGGCGGTAAATATCAAAGTGACACTATGATAGCGAACAGACTTTAACGTGCCACGGAACCGCTCGGAAAAATGCCACTAGCGTTTGTCATAGACGGTGACCCCTCCACGGACTGAACGCGCCATATATTGCTTAACCTTAGTGATCGTTTAAGATCACTCAGGCAGCCCAGGCAACGAGCCATTTCCCATGCTACGAGCAATTCGGCGACCGTATAGGGCCTGCCGCTCTCGAATCGGACTTTTTGGTCACTCGGAAAAGTGTCAAAGTCTTAGGCACTGCTCTGCTGGAATCGTCCGTAACGGATGAAAAGGGCTAATGATGATATTACGAATTCCACATGAAACGAAGCCTAGTCTTATCGAAAGTCTAAATTTTTATTTAAAACAGAGGAAAATATAAATGAAAGGGTGGGCGGGCGGCATCTGCGTGGTCATTAATAACTTTTTGGGCTTCGATTGTTTTCCCTCTGAATACGGAATTCATTAAGCCTATTCGAATTTCCGAGTGTTTGTTTTAAATAATATCGAGGATGCTTTGTTTGCCTGTATTGTAGGTACATCCCCACTCGATTTGTCCTTTCAGCGTTGGCATGTTCAGAACCGAGCGTTTTTAAGCTGTGTTATGTCTAAAAAGTATGATTGCTGTAAAACAACTCTCACGTAGATCGTGGTATCACACTAATATTATAAACGTGAAAGTTTGTGTGTGTGTTTATATGTTTGTCAGTCTTTAGCGCTGAAACGGCTGGACGGATTTTAATAAAATTTGGTATGGAGTTAGCCGATACCCTGGATTAAAACATAGGCTACGTTTTACCGCGGGGAAATATCTTATTCCTACGGGAAAATCGATGAACCGCGGGTAACACCGCGGGGCACAGCTAGTTTTGAACTAAAACTTTTAACTTTATTTCGCCTACACTTACTTGATTCTTGTCGGAAGAGTCCGTCGAGGGTCTAGATTCTGCTAATGCATTGTAGTACTATTACAGTTTCATGACTGCGTCGATGTCATGTCATTGCCATTTCAAATCGATGCTCACACTCGTATTCGTAATTCTAGGCGTCAATGGAGTCAAAAAACATGTCACGTGACATACAACGTAACCGTAATTGAACTATAATCCACTAACAGATTGTGGGCCCAGGTTTCGCTCTGAATCGCAGATTTTAATCATAGTGAATAGAGATAGAGCTCGCGAAGTCTCGTCTCTGACTGAAGTAAGTGTATACCTACTGAATAAGTTATTAATAAAGATATTTTGGTTAGTTAACGTTATCTACAGCTTCGTATTTAAACCCCTGGAACCTTTGAACATTTGTCATAAAACTTAAGAAGAGACTGAATAATGGTGTAACCTTGATATTGATCAAGGTTAATAAAACAATACAAATGAATAGATATCGTGATAAGGAAACCACGATTGAAACGTTGCCACTTATTACGATCCTGACAAGTCACATTCATTAGTCGTTGCATGCACGCGTGCCGGCTTCGCGAAATTACTTTGAATAAATGTATTATGTTTTTAGATAATAAGTATGAATTAACTTACGAATAACTGTCTACAAATACGTAGTTTTCCTAAATAGAATTTATAGTGGTAAAATGTACACGATGTACTTTTTTTTTGGTATTTATTCGCTCTTAAAGAGTTCATTACGTAAATCAAATTAGTTGAGGAAGCACTTAAAATAGGTCAGAGAGAAACATTAACCTAGACTAGACGAGTCGATAGATGGATGAATTATATACTGGAACGGAGAACAGCTAAGAATAAGTTTCGATAGACTTAGTTCATATTTATGATTAATTCGCTGAAGTTTTCATCAGGGTTTTAGAGTATTGTTTATGAGAAATAAATAAAATAATATAATATATATCTTATATATAAAAAAAGGATTGCTGTTCGTTAGTCTCACTAAAACTCGAGAACGGCTGGACCGATTTGGCTGATTTTTGGTTTTTTATGTTTCTAGAATTCCAGGGAAGGTTTAAAAGGTGAGAAAATATGGAAAAATTACGAAAACTTTGGCGATACGAAGTTTGCCGGGACATTACTAATATATAAAGCTGCAACACGGTATACTCACTCACTGACTGACTGACTGACTGATTAATCATCTATATGTTTTCTCGGAAACGGTAGGTGCTACGTAAAAAAAATGTATGAGAATGTTGTAGGGAAGGTGCGATATACAGCCATCCTATGAAGCCGATTTTTGAATTTCGAACGCATTCTCTTATACATATAGGCTAACTTTGTTATTTACCGACCGATTTAGATCAAATTTTGAAAGAATATTTTTTGCCCATTCCGATTTAGGAACAAAAATTCTGGCTATATTTTATTTCGGCAGCCAACTGGGCGCATGTTGGAGACATGCTCTTAACGGTATCGGATTGTCAAAAGACCCAGGTATACCAGAAAAATCTGACATTTCGAGATTTCAAGATGGCGGCCTGTTTTTTCTAGCTCGAAGGACCAACTCGTAAACCACTCCAAAACGTTAATAGTGTGAGCGCGGAAGGCTTTAGTCACACAGACAGGACATGATGCAGGGGCGCGGAAAAGACGCACTTTTACTATACAAAACATATTTTTTATAATATAAAGCGTATATTGTACGCTAATTCACTTTCACTTTTTCTCTAAGCCTGAACACTCCTCCCACAGCCATGCTATGTGTTTATTACCAATCCACTTCTTTACTGAACGTATTATGTAGGTAAGTTGGAATATACTTAAAGGGGTGCACTACGCCACTCCAAAACACATTTCACCAAATTACATTTCATCTATGACGACCCATCGACAGTTCGTTCGATATTTCAATTTATGTAATGTTTGGTTTGGTTTTACGGTTTTACGAAAATAAGTTTATCTATTAGATATTTTATTACCAAAAGTATACTAAAATTATTTCAACGGCCACAAGCTAATTCGCACCTCCAGAACTAAAGTGACCTAACTCAAAATTTGCAGCTTTTGGGAAATGAAGAAAATGTATTCGGCGCTCTGAGCGAGTTGCTCAAGAAAAAACAGACCGAAATATTCCTCCATCTCTCTCTGACCAAATAAAATCGGTTTTTTAATATAGGCATGAAAGAGTATACCTTTTTGAGTCATTCTGAGTACTTAACTCATTTTACTCAAATTTTGAGTTAGGTCACTTTAGTTCTGGAGGTGCGAATTATGAATTAAAAACTCTGACCGACATGTTTCATGAACCGCACATTTTATAACATTCACACCTCACTGCTGCACTTAAAGACCTTGGAGTAGATAGCGATTTTTCTTCGACATTTCATTTCGCGGCACAAGCCGAAGTATTATTTACAAATTTCATCGAAGAACTATTTATACTTACTATCGCATCATCAGTAGCACTTATCCAAATTATAAGCAAAACTGAATTCAGACAGATAGTTAGATCTTAGATTTCCGCACATAGCCTCGGTAATGGAACCAGAGAAGATAGTAGTACCACGGGCAAAAAAAAATTCCCGTGGTACTACCTGTGGTTCCACCGGTAGTACCACGGTTAAGAAGTGCTAAACCCAGTACAAAAAATGGGACAAACGAGCGAGGCCGAAGGCCGAGCTCCGCGAAGCGGGCACAACAGACTCCGCCGCGGCGAGGCCGAAGGCCGAGCTCCGTCCAGGCCGAGGCCGAAGGCCGAGATGTTCCGTGTTCCGGCGGAAAACTATCAACCCAAAAGCCAAAATGGACAAACTTGCGAGGCCGGAGGCCGAGCTCCGTTCAGGCCGAGGCCGAAGGCCAAGACCACACGTGTTCCCACGCGTGAAATCCCAACCAATACTGTCTAGCGAGGCCCTAGACCGAGCGCCGCGGAGAGCGAAGCTCGCAGCGGCTGGGGGTTGGCGCGCGTAAGCGCGCAGGGGGCTCGCCCCCTAGTCTAGTAATATATAAATCATTGTCATGATCACTACATAAATCCTTTAATACTTAATATCCCGCATAAGACATGTTGCTACAAAAAGGTCAGGTATATAATCTATTGGAGCTTCTTATGTGAAATACCTCGTATACTCACATTCCTAAGCTCAAGCTTGTATCCCAAAGGGGTATGCGGAGACCAGTGCTAGACATTCGTCACATCATTACTTAAGAAATGTCTTCGACTAAATTCTAAAAAATATTGTTTTTAACTAAATTACAGTACGCGCCTTGATTGGTCTCTCTTGACGTAAATATTATTTTAGATTACAAGTTTAACGCAATACAAAATCCCTTGCCTTTTCACCGACGCCGTGACAAA
This sequence comes from Yponomeuta plumbellus, assembly GCA_947310845.1. Taxonomy (NCBI): domain Eukaryota; kingdom Metazoa; phylum Arthropoda; class Insecta; order Lepidoptera; family Yponomeutidae; genus Yponomeuta; species Yponomeuta plumbellus. The sequence continues at coordinate 6,539,748 of OX371203.1, forward strand.
ATATTTGTTCACTAATAAATAACAGGTATTTCTGCACAAATATTTTCGAAAAGAAAATTGCTTTTAAAGCGCCGCCTTGCCTTCCCGAGGCATTATTGTTGTCACAACGTACAGTGACATGAAACAGGAATATAATAATAGCCACGAGAAAATTGCGAGTCAGACACGTACAGAAATAGGGTCCTGTAAATTTCTAAGCTTTGTAATATTGTGTACTTTTTGTAATGTGGGCAAAGTCGCAGTAGTTTCATTGCTTGGGCTTGTACGGATGAATAGAACTAGCGCGAAAAAAAAGTCGCAGTAGTTCCATCATGGAACTCGGCAATGGAACTTCTGCGAATGATTGTTATTCCTAGCTTAGGTCAATTTTGTTACGCTCGGCATTTAGTTATATTTATTTTTTCTATTATTGTGATTTAGAGGTAGGCATTTTTCTCTCTTTTCTATCATTTACTCTACAAGGTACCTAACTTTATAATGAGGTTATAGGGCGTTTGAAAAATTTGTTACTGTTTTACGTTTTGATTTTGGTTCACGGTCATGAGAGTACCTATTAATTTGTAATAAGTTTATTACCTTTTGACGAATCGTTTCAGTAGTGAATTTATGTTTGTGAAATGTGTACTTTTTTAGGGTTCAATAGTTGACAAGGAATTCTTCTAGTTTCGTCATGTCCGGCCGCCAGTCTATCTGTCTGTCCGTCCGTCCAAACCCAACCCGAAGAGCCCGAACTCTGTCCGCCCATCCACGGCCTTGCTCACAGACGAATGGTACTATTTATAATTTGGCATAGACAAACATTGATCACGCCGACAAAATGGTAGATTTTTTTAGGGTATAGGTACTCCTTACACCTAAATTACGGATGCAATTTTTTTCTCGCCTGACGGTAGGGTGTAGTAGAAATAATGTTTAAAATATTTTCGGTGTAGGAAGACTATAATAAACTTAAAAAAAAAAACATGGCTTAGACCCTGCTATTAAAGGAGTGATCTTAAACGATCACTAAGGTTAAGCAACATACGGCGCGTTCAGTCCATGGATGGGTCACTGTCTATGACTAACGCTAGTGGCATTTTTCCGAGCGGTTCCGTGCTTCGCAAGGCACGTTAAGCAGTCGGTGCCGTGCCGGCTGCCGTCGATAGACGGCAGTCGTTAAGCCAAGTCAGAGGCCTTAGGGCGGCTTGAAAACTTCTGACAGTAAGATCAGCCACTAGTCTTACAAGCCTCCACCAATCCAGACTTTGCCCTCGTGGTGGTGTATGGCCTATACCTTCCTCAGGGAAGATGGGGACATAATGGGTTGATGATGATGTGAGAAATGCCTTAGTGGTCGAGCCGGCAAAGCGGTTAGCTAACAAGAAAGGGGTCGTGGGTTCGGTTCCCACTGGGGGCTGCTATACAATAAATTTGTTAAAATGGCCTCAGTCTGGGTAACATAGCACAGGGTATCCTAGTTTGGGACCAGGTTAAGTGATTGTGTTGTGTGGGAGTTATTATAGTTAATGTTTTTTTTACCAAGGCAACTTGCAGGACGCTAAATGCCTTTAATTTTTGTTTTGTTACCGAACTCTAAATAATATGAGATCGTGACGTAAACAGGACTTTCAGAGTCTAGTCAGATTAATTGCTTGGATTTGGCGAAATATTTCGTAACATAAGTCTCACGAGCGCCCACATTCCGCGAGGAGTGATTAAATGTCATATTTTAGACTGCAATATTACATAATAATATCCAGCCTCATTTTAATGTGAGTGGAAGGGTCGGCTTAATATGCCCTAGGTAATTTAAAAAAATCAAATCCAGCAAACGATTACAATACACGGTTTACTAATGTATTGCCAAAAATCGTTTCCCAAAGTATTACTTCCCAAACTATTTTCCGCAAATTATCACTTGGCAAAAAAACATTTCTCAAAACAACTTAAAGCAAATAAACAGTTAGCAAAAGTTATTATGGCAAGTTATTGTTTACCAAATAAATACTTGGTCAAAATTCATTTTACCAAAGAGGCAACAAGAGGCAAGGTAAGACGCATCAAAGTCGAGTCTGTTTTCGATCTTACATAGAGAACCTAACGCTCCGACGCGCTCCGCTTCGCTACGTGCGTCGTCGCACCTATATTTCTGTTGCCACGTATTCTTTACATCGCCGACCCCCCGTTCCATTATTTCAAAATAACACTTGCCAAAATAAAACGTTAGCATAATAAACGTTTGTCTTAATAAAACTTGACGCAGTAAAATTATGCGAAATGATAATTTGACCAAATGAATAAAATGCGAAATGAAAACTTGCTAAAGTTTCATTTGGGAAATGAAACTGATGCCATAAGTTTATTGGGAAGTAAAATTTGGCGAAAAATACTTTGGCTAAACGGCGGTATCCCCAATACACATACATACATACATACAAACATAAACTCACGCCTGTATCCCAGAGAGGCAGGCAGAGACCAGGGACTGCCACCTGCCACGATTACAAACTTAACTTTACTCTGGAAAAGTACATTATGGGTCGATTTCTGAATTGAGAATTTTGCTAAGTAGGTAACTACTTAACTGTAGTGCTGTCTCATCAAATTTCTCAGAAGAGAGCATGACAGAACGTGACTTAAGTATTTACTTAGTGAAATTCTCAATTCAAAAACCGGCCCTATACCTACTTCAAAGAAATCAAACTAGCAAACCCAACCTATGTAATCATCATCATCATCATCAACCCATCATGTCCCCACCGAGGGGCACGGGTCTTTTCCCTGAGGAAGGTATAGGCCATACTCCACCACGGGCGCCAAGTCCGGATTGGTGGAGGCTTGTAAGACTACTGGCTGGTCTTACTGTCACAAGTTTTCAAGCCGCCCTAAGGCCTCTGACTTGGCTTAACGACTGCCATCTATCGACGGTAGCCGGCACAAACTTCTTAACTGCCTTGCGAAGCACGGAATCGCTCGGAAAAATGCCACTAGCGTTAGTCATAGACGGTGACCCATCCATGGACTGAACGCGCCGTATGTTGCTTAACATTGGTGATCGTTTAAGATCACTTAGGCAGCCCAGGCTACGAGCGAGAGTTACCTATGTAATATTTAGTGATTTGTAATTATGTCTGTTAAATAACCGAACTGTATCGGAGTAGATATACAAAGTATACTTTCCTTCTACGTGCACGTATAAAATAGGATTTTTGCTCGGCGCACCATAAATCAAAGGCGCAAACAAAAAATGCTGTCACCTAAAAATAACCCACTCGGTGTTTGGTGGCTGCCACCGTTCTACTTCCTCTCCGCACAAATATAGACTTCTTGACGCGAAGTCAACCTCTACCAGTCTAGATAATGACGCCAGTCGCGCTCTTTGACGTCACACTGCCGGGCACTGACTGAAAATTAGCGCTGAGGATTCGCACCTTCAGCACAACGCTGAGTCAGCTCTCTTTTGTGGAAACCTGGAAGCACCACTCGTTTTGTATGCGTTGCATATATTTCAGTAGATTACTATTAAATGTATTCAGAGAAGAAATGTGTTTAGTGTTCAACATATCCATGTGTAATATTTTTAAGTTGAAAGTTTGTTTATTATATTAAGACAATTTTGAAAAGAATAAATGTGGAGTTTATTTGTTAGTTTCTTCTCCACGTAATCTATTGATTGTGAAATTAGCAATTTTGACGTTCATAAAGTAAACATTTTGTTTGTATTGCGAATAAAATAGTTGAATTTGAATTTAGAAGCCTGTTTCTTTTTTTCTGTGACATAATAAATTAATGTTGTTTTTTCTTCATCTTCTTCAAAAGTCGCGAACCAGGTAAGGACAGAATAAACATGGAAATACATCTGAATTGAGGCCATCAAGAACGATGGCCTCCAGTGGGAAACAAACCTACTAACTCCGTTTTTTGAGTAGCGTTTTTAAAGAAAAAAATCTTCAGAATAGATCATACGATTTTTTGAATTTTATTTTTATTTGCCTCAACACCAGTGCGGCTTGAGAGCGCTTTCACATATAGACGTTTTTGTCGCGCGACTGAAGCGCTGCACAGCAAATCTTTTCACATTACAGCGGCTGTAAGGTATGCATGAAATATGTGTAAAATATGTAAACATATTATTTAAACGTTGTATAAATGCTACGAAACCCTTCGTGCGCTAGTCTAACTCGCACTTGGGCGGGTTTTATTATTTTATTTTAAAGCCTCCAAATGCCGAGGTTAATAATTGAGCAGCGAGCCTATAGGAAAGATATATATATAGATATAGCGTAGATATATCTCCTAATAATGTCGCAAGCAATTTCCAGAAAAATGAGTCAGAGCGCAAGAAGGGTTCACTCATAAATCTCGGTTTTACATGGAAATTGTTACCTTTTTCCAATATTTCCTACCGGTTATAATCCCTGGATGTACTTTGGGCCCTAAACAGGTATTAGGGCGGATTTGGTTGATTTGTTTCGAACCTTTAGGAGGTTTATTTTAGTCTAGCTGGCCCTGCGGCTGTGCTCGCCTGTCATTTAAATATTCCAGCATTACTTATTGTATTTTTTTGTTTGATTAAAGAACATAGCTAGTCTTGAAATTTTGATACAAGAAAAAAACAATACATTCAGTGGTTGATGTTCAAACATCTTTAACAAACTTATTTATCAAAATATATTTATGTAATTAATAGCATGGGATTCAACATTACTGGCGATCTTTTACAAACACTGATTTGTTTGACATGTTTTAGGTACTTGTTTACTTTTAATGCATGGTTTCTCGTCAGCGGAAGGTCCGTGGATGGGGATGGGGCGAAAGGGCCGCGAGTAATCTGAAATAAGAATCTCAAACTTTATTTTCGTGTAAAAAATAACATTCCATTTGTTGAAATACAATGTTAGCCACTGCCTTGTGGTCGGATGGGGTTAGTAGATGAGAAAAGGGGGTCAATAGTGGAGAAAAAGTAACAAAAAAAAACTCCGGAGAGATGGCAGCCCGAGAAATGATATATGAGAAATGATAATGATTTATATTTATAAACTTGGATATCGCGAAAACATTATCAGATGTTACATTTAATTTTATTAAATGTTTCATTTCATGTTCTGTGTTTCTTTTTGTAGCGCAGAGCAGATTTGAATAAGTACAATCACTTACATTTTTATAAATACTGTTTGTTCATTTTTCAATTCGACGGCAACGCTAAGCATTGTCGATGCGACAGTTGAAAATTAAATTATGACAGATGTGCTGTTTAAATAAACACGAACAATCAAATAAATCGCTGCTCAAACTGGATTAACCAGGTATTACAGGATTATTCCCAACATTTTCACATTAACTTATCTTCAGAAGAACCACATAGTTAGGTCTAAATGAAGAGCAATTTCATTTAACAATAGAACATGATGTTTATGTCTGTAGAATATGGTACAATAACTAAAGGGGCTCTATTCAGTAACAGAGCGCCACAAATTGAAAAAATATTTAAAAAATATTTTTTTATACAGTTTGTTTTTGCGTTCAGATCAATGTCTCAATCACATTAATTAATAGTAATCTTTAGGACTCATGATCGAGAGCCTAGCTCTAGGATCATGTACCTAGAACTTGATGGCATTTAAATGTCAAAAACAACCGTCTCTGGTGTTAACTCTATTTAGTCCTGGGTTTTTTTTTATTTAAATTAAACACGAGGCCTAAAAATCGATAATCGATACTTACATGATTCACAGATGGATTTGACACTTTTTGCAGAAACATGCAGTGAAAAACAAATACAAACATAGACATTTACATGTTTTACGTACAGGCACATACATTGTTTCTGGCCCCACACTGGGATACCCTGAGTCGTGGGAACCAGAAACAGCGACATCACAATCTTCTAAATAAGAACTAGGGTTTTTTGTCCATTAAGCATTAAGAAGCATTAAGCTCGCCTATGCACGAAGCTGTGTTTAAATGCCAAAAGGTATTATGAAAAAAAAAACTGTAAAAACTCTTATGGTGCGTACAGACTGGTGAAACGTAACATGCAATGTATCATGCAATGAAAGAATTTGCCATACACATTGCCGCAATGTATTATGAAAGGTAACACACTTTGAAACCGATTCTCATAGTTAAATGAAAGGCAAAATGTTGCATTGCATGTTACGTTTAACCAGTCTGTACGCACCATTAGGGTTAAAGTTATTGCAAAACACTAACTCCGGGTATTGCCTATTTTAGAAATAAGCCTGCATAAGCTGAACTCTATGTACTTCTGCACAATTAATTTCATGGCTCGACCAACGAAATGTAGTTTTAATTAAATTTTCTCGAACTCATTTATCATTGTGGACTAACTGTACCGCGAAGTAATAATTGGCAATACTGCGAACTTTGGCCTCATTCATATTATTGTTTGCGAAGCATTTCATTATTTACCACGACATTACACCCGTAACATTTTGAAGCTACACTCGAGAAGCAAATTAGCATGGAATGTTGGGAAACAACAGGGCTTCCATTCTTTTACTGCATTATAATACAATTACACTTACATGGACGGGTCACGTGATATTATGTTTTTTAATTACATCGACTCCTACAATTGAGGCGTGGAATTTACAAAATTAAATGGGGTAAGTGCCAAAAATATCCAAATTTACTTTTTGCCTTTCAATGGTGCTAAGTTAGGCCAACTATTGTGTATTCTGTGGTTAGGCAGCCTTTTCATTTCAAAAGTGCAAAGTGCCTAAAAACTAAACTTTTTAAATAACTAAGCTTGTAAGCTTGTGACCAAATATCCTAATAAATGGTGATTCAGAAACTAATCTATTTTTATTTCATTTGAAAATAGTAATTGTGATTTGGCACTTAACTCATTTGTTAATTCCACGCCTCAATTATTGATACGCGTGCGCGAGTTTACTTGAAGCGGCAATGAAAAGAATACGACTCGTTCATGAAACTGTCATTGTACTACAATGCATTAACAGAATCTAGGGCAGTGCTACTCTTGCCCCCGGTTTTTCATACTCTAACGATCAGTTACTCTTCTTTTAACAACACGTCGATGTAGCGAAAGTGATTTGTCAGGATCGTGGCAGTCCCTGGTCTCTGGCTACCCCTTGGGGATACAAGCGTGAGCTTATGTATGTATGTAACAACACTGTTAGTTGTTCCGTGTCCCCACAAACAGTCAACAGTGGAGTAACAGATTGTTATGGAACGATAGATCGGTGTTTAGTGGAACCTCGACATGTACCTAATTCGGTTTTTATTATTAAACTATTGTAGTGACAACAAAAAGGGAAAAGGAAATTATTAAAAAAAGCAAATTAAAATACATCAGAAAATGGAGAGAACAAAACTTTAACACTAGGTAATATTCTTGTAAAGTTGAAATGAAATGAAAATGAAATGAAAATGAAATAAAAATGAAATGAAAATGAAATGAAAATGAAATGAAAATGAAATGAAAATGAAATGAAAATGAAATGAAAATGAAATGAAAATGAAATGAAAATGAAATGAAAATGAAATGAAAATGAAATGAAAATGAAATGAAAATGAAAATGAAATGAAAATGAAATGAAAATGAAATGAAAATGAAATGAAAATGAAATGAAAATGAAATGAAAATGAAATGAAAATGAAATGAAAATGAAATGAAAATGAAATGAAAATGAAATGAAAATGAAATGAAAATTAAATGAAAATTAAATGAAAATTAAATGAAAATGAAATGAAAATGAAATGAAAATGAAATGAAAATGAAATGAAAATGAAATGAAAATGAAATGAAAATGAAATGAAAATGAAATGAAAATGAAATGAAAATGAAATGAAAATGAAATGAAAATGAAATGAAAATGAAATGAAAATGAAATGAAAATGAAATGAAAATGAAATGAAAATGAAATGAAAATGAAATGAAAATGAAATGAAAATGAAATGAAAATGAAATGAAAATGAAAATGAAAATGAAAATGAAAATGAAAATGAAAATGAAAATGAAAATGAAAATGAAAATGAAAATGAAAATGAAAATGAAAATGAAAATGAAAATGAAAATGAAAATGAAAATGAAAATGAAAATGAAAATGAAAATGAAAATGAAAATGAAAATGAAAATGAAAATGAAAATGAAAATGAAAATGAAAATGAAAATGAAAATGAAATGAAATTAAAATTAAATTAAAATGAAATGAAATGAAAATGAAAATGAAATGAAAATGAAATGAAAATGAAATGAAAATGAAATGAAAATGAAATGAAAATGAAATGAAAATGAAATGAAAATGAAATGAAAATGAAATGAAAATGAAATGAAAATGAAATGAAAATGAAATGAAAATGAAATGAAAATGAAATGAAAATGAAATGAAAATGAAATGAAAATGAAATGATAATGAAATGATAATGAAATGAAAATGAAATGAAAATGAAATGAAAATGAAATGAAAATGAAATGAAAATGAAATGAAAATGAAATGAAAATGAAATGAAAATGAAATGAAAATGAAATGAAAATGAAATGAAAATGAAATGAAAATGAAATGAAAATGAAATGAAAATGAAATGAAAATGAAATGAAAATGAAATGAAAATGAAATGAAAATGAAATGAAAATGAAATGAAAATGAAATGAAAATGAAATGAAAATGAAATGAAAATGAAATGAAAATGAAATGAAAATGAAATGAAAATGAAATGAAAATGAAGTTCCCGTTTGGAGAATTCCTTTTTCTGAAACGCACTTAGAAATTATTATATTCCAAGGATTTTCAGCGATTATGCCTTCCGAGAACCGTTAGCGGCGCCGGCTAAGAACTTGGGTTCTAGTATGTACTAAAAGTCGCTGCTAAAAGTTTAACAAAGCTAGTTTACCGTAATATTAGAAAAGTGCACAACTCGTTGGCCAAGCTACTTATTTTTTACATAAGGTTATTATAATTTATTTTGAAAATATAATCAGAAACCAATTTTGGTATTTTTGAGGTATATTAATTATATCTATTAAAAATTATTTTTTTAAATTTTGGTGATTGTAACGTTATAAAAGAATGTATTTTTAAACCTTTTGTAAGTACTAGACATTATTAACTTCATTTCGGATACACTTGTTGACTTTTTGTCTGAAGAGTCAGATCAGGTTCCAGGTCAGAGACCAGCAATCGGCGACGCGAGCTCCGTCTCTGCTCACCATGATGAAGCTCTGCGAATCGGAGCGAATCCAGGACCTTGATTCTGTTATTGCATTATAGTAAAATGGCAACTGCGTGAACGTGGCGATTTAGTGCCCTGCTTCACTAGGACCGTATCCAAGCAGTTAATATTCTCTTGGCGACGGTCTGGAAACGTCGACATTAAATACAAACTGGGCCTAGATTCTGCTAATTCATTGTAGTACAATGAAAACTGCATGGACATGCTGATTTACTTTCATTGCCACTTCAAGGCCACGCGCGCACGCACATCAAACCGTTTAGGCGTCTATGGTATGAAAAAACAGGTCACGTGACCCTACCGTTTATCTGTCATCGTACTGTAATGCAGTAAGAGAATTGAGACCCTGCTTGAATAAGTAGCTGGCGACGTCGCCATGGCGTCCTAGTGAGGCAGGGCACTTAGTTTCATTGCCGCTTCATGTCGACGCGCGCACACAATATCAAACCTTCTAGGCGTCAATGGTATGAAAAAACACGTCACGTGATCCGACCGTGTATTTGTCATCGTACTACAATGCTCTAAGAGAATCGAGGCCCTGGTCGGACTCTTCCGGCAAAAACTCTAGTATTGAGTAACTGGAGTGAAGTTAATATTACTATAAAAGTATCAAAAATTTGTGCCGTAAATTAATTTTTTATTCTTTTTACTTTACAACAAGCGTAACTCCATGTTTCACGCGTTATTGAGAGATAACATTTTTGCATTCCAGTATGGTCTGCTTCATTTGCTTTAAACCTTTGCGCTATAAATGCAATAATCGAATGAAATATGGACTTTCATTGTCGGAATTGTTTTAACAGAAAATTGAGTACGTAGTTAAATACATTTCATTTTCCGTTTTGGCCTGATTCGGTGGGCTTTTATCAGTGAAGCGGATTTACCGATCACAAACCTTTATTAACAGCGTTGTTAGATTTAGAGATTAATATCAAAGTTGAAATGTCCTACAAAAGCATTTTTTTTATGTAGTCTATACAATCGCTCGTAGCCCCGGCTGCCTGAGTGATCTTAAACGATCACGAAACTTAAGCAGCATTAAGCGCGTTCAGTCTATGGATGGGTGACCGTCTATGACTATGACCGTTGTTCCGTGCTTTACAAGGCACGTTAAGTACATAGGCTGCTACTTATGTATGCGGAATCTGGGATTCCAATAATTTTAATCGCAATGTCTGACCTCCATGGTCAAATTCGTTCTTTTTTTAAATACTGGCCGCTAATATTTTTCTCTTATATACGTTAGTGTTTTGTTTTTGTTGGGTTTAAAAATTTCATATCGCTGAAAAAATGGAACTCACTCGTGAAAATATTCGTGCTATGATTTATTACGATTTTCGACGTGGTTTAACGCAACAACAGTGCGTAGATCAATTAACTTCGACTTTTTCGAAGCTCCATCAAAACCGACTGTGTATCACTGGTTTAGTAAGTTTAATCGCGGGCGCAGTAAGCTCACGGACGAAGTTAAAGAAGGTCGCCCGAAATCGGTGGTTGTGCTACAAAATATTGAAGCTGTGCGAAAACTAATAATGCAAGACCGCCATGTTACGTATCGCGAGATAGAGGCTATTCTGGGCATATGTATGACGAGCATTGATAGGATATTACATGAACATTTGTCTGTAAAAAAAATTTGTTCGCGTTGGATACCGCACAACTTAACTCAGGATCAAAAAGATGCTCGCGTCGAATGGTGCAAGAAAACCAGCAAATTCAAATAAAAAAATTCAACGGAGGCGACTCAAAATCTGTTTATAATATCTACACAGGTGACGAATCCTGGATCTACGCGTACGATCCCGAAACTAAACAACAATCAACAGTTTGGGTGTTTCAAAATGAGCCGAACCCTACGAAAGTGGCTCGTGCAAAAAGCACTGTAAAGCAAATGGTGGCCTGCTTTTTTAGTATTAATGGCCATGTGGCTACAATACCACTGGAGAATCGCAGAACGGTTAATTCGGAGTGATACACGACCATTTGTTTGCCGGAAGTATTTGAAGAAATACGCCAAAACAACCAGCGACGCAGAATCATACTTCACCATGACAATGCCAGCTGTCATACATCTCAGGAAACAACTACATTTTTGGATGGTCAAAAAATAGAATTGATGGGTCATCCACCGTACAGCCCTGATTTGGCTCCCAATGATTTCTATTTATTCCCAAATGTAAAGAATTAATTAGGTGGTCAACGATTTTCGACCCGTGAAGATGCCGTAGATGCGTTCAAACAGCACGTTTTGGAGATACCTCAATCAGAGTGGAAAAAGTGTTTTACAAATTGGTTTCATCGAATGCAAAAGTGCATCGATCATAGTGGAGAATACTTTGAAAAACAATAAAAACATATTTAGTCATATACATTTTTTTTTCTATTCCGCATATAAGTAGCAGCCGTCGTAGTTGGTGCCGGCTGCCGTCGATAGATGGCACTCGTTAAGCCAAGTCAGAGGCCGTGAGTTAATAGGGTGCCGAGTGGCTTGAAAACTTCTGACAGTTAGTCCAGCCACCTGTCTTACAAGCCTCCACCAATCTAGACTTGGCCCCCGTGGTGGAGTATGGCCTATACCTTTCGCAGGGAGGATACCCGTGTTAACAGCTTTCAGTTGGCCAAAGTGCGTGCGAAAAAATCGTTTGACAGCAGCTGTTAACAGTCGATTATTAGATTGTTAGCATAAGGGAAACCGGGGAGTGTTTCAAACTATTTGACGATAGCCATACATACGTACGCTCACTCTTGTATCCCAGAGGGGGAGACAGAGCCACCGTTGGAGGACTGCCAATTACCCCCATTTTTTATGAAACCCAAAAAGGCTTAAATGATCAGGTCTGTCATTATTATTATTAAAATATTGCACAGTTTTACAGAAACAAAAATACAAAGGCGAACTTAATGCTAAAAGCATTATCATCCAGTTCTGTTGAACTTTCAATCTCGAGAAGTTGGGACCTTTCTGGCCTCCAACTTCTTCTAACTCTTGTAAATGAGTTTACACCTTACTTAAGCATTTTTATTACCCGACTGCGCCAGAAGCGGGGTAACGTTTTTTGGGTGTGTGTATGGTATGTTTGTATGTTTTGATATTTCTTTGGCATGCTCTGTAGCCTAAACTGCTTGATAGGTTATTACGTAACGTTATCTTAGCTTGAGAGGTGTCGTGAGTTTGATTCTAATTGTGGAAGTAGCCCGGAGTACTCAAAATTGGGTCGATTTTTGGTGTCATATTTTTTGTTTTTCTTCATTAGGTCACGTCCGTAGATTTATTCTTTCGTGATTTTATCATACATTGAGTTATAGTCGCGATTTTAGTATCTTTATTTGATTTATAATTTCTGAAAATCGGTCTAGCGAGGTCACATACATACATACAAGCAAAATATAATGCTTTGTTGCTCCCACCGTCTGATATAAATAAGTAAAATTAGACCCGACGTGAAATAACGTAGGTTCTCCACTGTATGGAGTGGTCTAACTCAGCCTACTCCTAACTGTCAAATACATAGATACGCCAAAATACAAGATACCTCAAGATATATTATAGTTACCTCCAACGTGGTTTAAGAATTGTGTTAAGCACACTCTTTGCAAAAAAGTTTACTATAAAATCAACGTTTTGAATTGAATTTAATCAGAAGAGTACTGTATTTTTTTTTTTAAGTTTGTTAGAATCAGAATCAGAAATTTATTTCAACGTAAAGAATTTACATTCTGCTTGTTGAATGTCAATGTACATACAGTTATGTATAATGTTAGCCGCTGCCTTGGGGCCGTCTGTAGTGGAGAAAAAAGCAGCGAAGAAAAAAACTCCACTCTGACCATCTTTTCTCAAATCACCTTAAATCTAATACAAATCAAACCCACAAAATAATATATTGGATGTGTTGAACACTAGACACATTTATCCTCTGATTAAATTTATTAAACTACTATTTAATGCCATACGTCCTTGTCTTCTAAATAATCGTTGATTTTATAATAAGCTTTTTTGCAAAGAGTGTGCTTAACACAATTCTTAAACCGCGTTGGAGGTAACTCTAATATATCTTGGGGTATTTTGTTGTAGAACTTTATACAGTGCCCATAAAGGAAGTATTAACTTTTGCAAGTCTAAATCGTGGAAATGATAATTTATGTTTATTCCTAGTATTAACGTTATGATGGCTACCAAGTGTTTCGAAGTCTTTAATATTTTTCCTAACGTACATAATATTTTCATAAATGTATTGGCTTGCAACTGTTAGGATGTTGATTTCTTTGAAATAATCTCTTAGTGTGTCCCTACTACCTAGCTTGTAAATAAATCGGATCGCTCTCTTCTGCAATATGAAGATAGTCTCAATGTCTGCTGCCCGGCCCCATAGTAGTATACCATAGGACATAATACTATGGAAGTAACTAAAATAAACAAGCCTAGCAGTTGCAACGTCAGTAAGTTCTCGAATTCTTTTCACGGCATATGCTGCGGGGCTAAGTCTATGTGCTAATTTTACAATATGTGGGCCCCATTCTAGTTTGGCATCGATTGTGATGCCCAGAAATACAGTATTTTCAACAAATTCTAGTTTTTCATTTCCAATCACAATGTTATTTTCAACTAATTTTACATTAGGTAGGGTAAACTTCATACATTTTGTCTTTTTTGAATTTAACAACAGATTATTTGCTGTAAACCAATCTAGAACGTGCGAGAGAGCATTATTTGCTTCGTCAAGATTATTTTCCTGTCTCCTTATTTTAAAAATAAGTGACGTGTCATCAGCAAATAGCACTATCTCACACATTTTTTGTACCATAAACGGTAAATCATTTACATAGACCAGGAAAAGGAGCGGCCCTAAGATAGATCCCTGTTGCACTCCCATTTTTACAAGTGAACCTGACGATTTAATACGATTTATGTCTGCTTTTTGAACCCATCCTTCTAAATATGATTTTAGAAGATCTAAACTTAATTTTTTTATTCCATAGTGTTTTAATTTTGAGAGCAATGTTTTGTGGTCTACACAATCAAATGCCTTTGACAAATCACAAAATACTCCTATAGCATCATTATGATCCTCCCACGCACTGAAAATATGTTTAACTAACATGACTCCAGCGTCTGTTGTATTCTGCCCTTTAGTGAAACCGAACTTCTGACTATGGAGGAGTTGGTAATTATTGAAATGAATAAGCAATTGATCTAAGATAATTCTTTCAAATATTTTACTTAATACTGGTAGGACTGAAACGGGTCTAAAATTTGTTGGGTCTTGTTTATCACCGCTTTTAAATAAGGGCACTAACCTACTATATTTCATGAGGTATCATGATCATACTATATTCACGCATTTATTGAAAATCTGTGCTAACGGCAAAGCTAGGATATTTATCACTGAATTAACTATTTTTACTGACAAACCCCATAAGTCCTCGGTTTTTTTAAGATTCAATAATTTAAAATTCTTAACAATGTCATGGGGCTCAATGTAATTAAATAAAAATCGTGTTCGCACGCGGGGACATGGTCCCTTAATAATGTCGCCGCACGATCCGGTGACGAGTCTAATGGAGCTGTAGTTACCATTGGGACATTAGTGAAGAACTGTTCGAAAGCTGCAGCGATACCTTCATTTGTTGTTATTATATGTTATTATTTGTTAATTGGGCTAAAACTGTTTTGAAAGGAATAAATGTGGAGTTTCTTTGTTAGTTTATTCTCCATGTAATCTATTAATTGTGAAACTAACAACTTTGACGTTCATAAAAGTAAAAATTATTTTTGTACTATGAAAAAATATTTGTCTTTGACTTACTGACTTAACCCGATAGAGTGGTGACGTATTACACGGACTGGACCTTTTTACAAAGTAATAGGGTAGTTTCCAGGGTCAAAATAATTAAATTCTATTTAGTCCGTGTTTTAGAGTATAAAACAATATTGGACACGTATTTTTTTTCGATTAAACAAAAAATAACAAAGACATAGCCCATTAAAGTTACGTGTGACGTCACTCCGTGCTCAAAAATGCAGCACGGCGTGACGTCACACGTAACTTTAATGGGCTACATCTTTGTCATTTTTGGTCTAATTTACAAATAAAAAATTTGTGTCCCTTATTTTTGAATAATCTAAAAGACGGACTAATTACATTTTTTAGGGCAACTAGCCCATTGAAGCTTATTCTACAATATAGGTAGCTAAAGGTAACGTAAGAAGACGCTAACGAGATTTCACTGAGTAATCCTAAAAGTGAAATCTTGGGAGAAGGCAGTACGCGGAATAAATCGTTCTACGTTTTCGCGACATTAGATTTATTGCCCGTAGATTTGCCGGGCTTTGTGCCCGTGACTTTGAAACTTTGCTAGGGGATTATTAGGAAAGTATTTGCTAGTGAAAGTGAGTTCGTTCCGAGTGTGATTGCTCGGCTAGATAAAATGATACAACACAAGATTTGGCTACCGTTTTGGTCTAGCGGTATCGCGTCTGAATACCAAGGCGATTTTCCATGTTTGTCATGCCTGGTTATCATAGCACAGGGTAACGTAGTTTGGGACTCGGATAAGGGATTCTGTGGAATAACTTATTAAAGTGATTGCTTATAGGTTTCATCGCGTCCCTACCTTGGTTATAAAATGGGCTTACGAAATCATTAAGAATTATCCCTTATCTAGTTCAGAGAATTTTTATTCGGTTTTCAGTTACCTTTGTAAATGCATTACTTTTCAGGTACTTTGCTTTATTATAAATTGTATTGTACACTGTTTCTTAAACAAACTTAATATTTCAGTCAATACCGCCCTTTTCAATCTGTCGAAATTACGGACTATGGGCTCAATACTAAAACAAAAATGTTTTTGCTCATATTACAGACGCCTTGTAAAAAGATAAATTATCGTGGTAAAAGCTTTTAATAATAATCATAGCTTTATTAGGGGTGAATCAATATAACCTCTCAAATTCGTACTAAATTTCTAACAAAAAAATCATCATCGACCCATTATGTCCCCACCGAGGGGCACAGGTCTCTTCCCAAAGGAAGATCTAGGCCATACTCCACCACGGGGGCCTAATCCGCATTAGTGGAGGCTTGTAAGACTATAGTGGCTGTTCTCACTGTCAGAAGTTTTCAAGCCGCTCCCCTAAGGTCACTGAATTGGCTTAACGACTGCCATCTATCGACGGCAGCCGGCACCAACTGCTTAACGAGGCTTACGAAGCACAAAACCTTTCGGAAAAATGACACTAATGTTAGTCATAGACGGTCACCCATCCATGCACTGAACGCGCCCTATGTTGCTTAACCTTCGTGATCGTTTAAGATCACTCAGAGAGCCGAGGCTACGAGCGAAAAAAATAAGAATTAACAAAGTCAGACAGCCAGTTTTTTTTAAGTCTGTTGACGAAGCGTCGATAGGTTGACGTAGTATATTAAATTATCATCCACCAAAGCTATGTAGGCTATTTGAGCTTAGTGGTAGATGTAGCAAACCCCGTTAGGAATGTCGGCAAACCTCGTTATCCCACGTGAAATGGCAGTACACACCCGCCTTTTTAGAAATAGAGTTCCGTGCCTACTGTACTCTCGGGTGCGGAAACCTTGATACAGTCTGTTAGCTTGTAGAATAAACCTCGGCTGAGCAATCAAAAACCGATTATATTGCAATTAGGTAAGGTTTATTTTGTATTTTTATTTATGACTTTACATAACTTTTACCAATGACTTTTAGTTACGTACATTTGTTTGTACAGCAACACCATTCGCTGATAAACTGTGCCCGGATAACGGCGACAGGCTTGCCACTTGTCACGTTTGGGACCTAATAAACTCGGCAAAACGTGGGTCCAGTTCTAGAGACTGGTGCCTCTGCCTACCCCTTCGGGGATAACGGGCGTGAGTTTATTTATTTATTTTATTTATAACTTTTCAAAATAGTGAAGAAAGGTTTTATACAGAGCAGGAAGTAGTACGAGGGCTGCTACTTATGTATGCGGAATAGAAAAAATAAACAAATGTATATGGCTAAATATGCTTTTATTGTTTTTCAAAGTATTCTCCACTATAATCGATGCACTTTTGCATTCGATGAAACCAATTTGTAAAAAACTTTTTCCACTCTGATTGAGGTCACGGGTCGAAAATCGTTGACCACGTAATTTATTCTTTACATTTGGGAATAAATAGAAATCATTGGGAGCCAAATCAGGGCTGTACGGTGGATGACCCATCAATTCTATTTTTTGACCATCCAAAAATGTAGTTGTTTCCTGAGATGTATGACAGCTTTCATTGTCATGGTGAAGTATGATTCTGCGTCGCTGGTTGTTTTGGCGTATTTCTTCAAATACTTCCGGAAAACAAATGGTCGTGTACCACTCCGAATTAACCGTTCTGCGATTCTCCAGTGGTATTGTAGCCACATGGCCATTAATACCAAAAAAGCAGGCCACCATTTGCTTTACAGTGCTTTTTGCACGAGCCACTTTCGTAGGGTTCGGCTCATTTTGAAACACCCAAACTGTTGATTGTTGTTTAGTTTCGGGATCGTACGCGTAGATCCAGGATTCGTCACCTGTGTAGATATTATAAACAGATTTTGAGTCAATTTTTTTTAAGTTTTTCTTGCACCATTCGACGCGAGCATCTTTTTGATCCTGAGTTAAGTTGTGCGGGATCCAACGCGAACAAATTTTTTTTACAGACAAATGTTCATGTAATATCCTATGAATGCTCGTCATACATATGCCCAGAATAGCCTCTATCTCGCGATACGTAACATGGCGGTCTTGCATTATTAGTTTTCGCACAGCCTCAATATTTTGTGGCACAACCACCGATTTCGGGCGACCTTCTTTAACTTCGTCCGTGAGCTTACTGCGCCCGCGATTAAACTCACAAACCCAGTGATACACAGTCGTTTTTGATGGAGCTTCACCACCAAAAGTCGAAGTTAATTGATCTACGCACTGTTGTTGCGTTAAACCACGTCGAAAATGGTAATAAATCATAGCACGAATATTTTCACGAGTGAGTTCCATTTTTTCAGCGATATGACATTTTAAACCCAACAAAAACAAAACACTAACGTATATAAGAGAAAAATATTAGCGGTCAGTATTTAAAAAAAGAACGAATTTGACCATGGAGGTCAGACATTGCGTTTAAAATTATTGGAATCCCAGATTCCGCATACATAAGTAGCAGCCTATGTATAACACTCGTGTGCTTTCGGCAAAAACCGAAGCCTACTCTAGAGCCCGAGGTATAATCTAAAAGCTAACAGACTGTACCTTCCCCTACCTGAAGAAGCGGTTGTAGCGGAGCAGTAGAACGCTGGCTTCTCATTCGGGAGATCGTAGGTTCCAATTCTGGCATGTACCAATGGTTTCGTTGTCTAAGCTACGTACATTTGTGAAGTTGTGGTAGCAATAGTTTGGGAGCCAGGACAAATACGGTAACTTTTAGTACATAATAAAGGTTTTTCATTTCATTTTATTTCAATTATTAAAGATCAAAATATTTAGCCGTAGATTTAAAGAACGGATGTTCTTTTTTATTTTGTTTTTATTGCAATTTTATTTAATTTTAATTGTTTTGTTGACTTTTGTGTATTTTGTTTACTACGTACTTGTGTCTGTGTTTCTGCGATAATTCTAATAAAAGTCTTCTTTCTTTCTTTCAATATCACTGGCTGATTGTAAAGGAAAACATCGTGGGAAAATCCTAGTGTCTGAGGTATTTACACGCGTCAGTGATTGCTACGTATTACTGCCTGCTCGCGCCCGAAGATAAACAATCGAAGATGGAATGTAAGTTCAGAAAATTTGTGAATTTTAAGTAGCAACAACACTGGTGTCAAGGTAAACTTCGTGTGGAAACCTGACCGTCTGTTACAAGTCGTTTTGATTCAAGAAATAGATAACCTCATTTTTCAGAAAATTCATATATTACGTTGCCTCATTAGTCGTACTACCTTTACGAGTTCGTGATTATTAGAAAAAGGGGTGTCTGAAACGTAATTTTACGTAATATTATATTTATAAACACAAACATGTATGTATATACAAGCACATACATTGCACCATTGTAGTGGGAACCAGAAAAAGCCACATCACAAACATGTAAACGTCCTAGATCCGGGAACCTTGGACCTTTTGCATGGTAGGCAATTCGGTAACCGCTGCGCCTCAGAGGTTATCTTGTGGTATTAAGGAACCGTGACGGGTACGCGAGGTGTTTAAGCTCGCGTTTTTTCTTTCTCTGAGAGAAGACCTGCGCCATGAAATCGGACGTTAATAAATTGCATAAAATACGGAACCCATATTACCGGGTTTAACTCGGCGAAATGTTTACACTTGTGGCTACCAAACTTGTTGGCTGAATTTGATATTGATTTGAACAGAACACAGGCTTTCAACCTACAAGTTGTACGAATTTCTATGAAAAAAAGAAGATCTACTAGTGAAGACGAATAAATTGTCCTATAGGGACCACTCGGGACACGAAATAAATGCTGAGCTAGTTTAAGTTACTTAATGACCTTCAAAAGAATAATTAAAAACATTGTTAGAATTTTTGTCACACTGTTCATTCAAAAAATATAATTTTTACAATGAACAGGGTATTTTTTTACGCGGGGAATGCATTTACGCACGTTACCGCCCTGCTGTCGGGGGACAACAGAACGGCTTAGTGTGGGACTCCTAGCCCCATCGAGCTTCCTGTTCCAGGCCGGACTACCCACTGAACCCCGCGGTGTTCCTCCCTACTACTCTACCGGGCCACAGGATAGGCTAGAGGTTAATTCAAGTCCCGAAGGACTCTACCGGTGGGGAGCCAGATTGACTCCCCAGCGGCGCCCCCGTCCCATCGCCCATACAACGGGGCAAACAAACGCCGCGTCTCCTGGTGGGGGGGGGAGGGGTACCGCCGTTTAGCCAAAGTATTTTTCGCCAAATTTTACTTCCCAATAAACTTATGGCATCAGTTTCATTTCCCAAATGAAACTTTAGCAAGTTTTCATTTCGCATTTTATTCATTTGGTCAAATTATCATTTCGCATAATTTTACTGCGTCAAGTTTTATTACTATGCTAACGTTTTATTTTGGCTTTTATTCATTTGGTCAAATTATTATTTGGCATAAATATAGTTGACGATTAGGTACTAATTATTATTGAACGGGGGGTCGGCGATGTAAAGAATACGTGGCAACAGAAATATAGGTGCGACGACGCGCGTAGCGAAGCGGAGCGCGTCGGAGCGTTAGGTTCTCTATGTAAGATCGAAAACAGACTCGACTTTGTTGTGTCATTACACACATTGCCGGCAGCGTATTTAGTATTGTATGGAAAGGTACTTTTTGCCAAACGATACTTT
Organism: Yponomeuta plumbellus; assembly: GCA_947310845.1. Lineage (NCBI taxonomy): Eukaryota > Metazoa > Arthropoda > Insecta > Lepidoptera > Yponomeutidae > Yponomeuta > Yponomeuta plumbellus. The sequence continues at coordinate 6,560,314 of OX371203.1, forward strand.
TGACTGAATAATGCTTGGTAAAATGAATTTTGACCAAGTATTTATTTGGTAAACAATAACTTGCCATAATAACTTTTGCTAACTGTTTATTTGCTTTAAGTTGTTTTGAGAAATGTTTTTTTGCCAAGTGATAATTTGCGGAAAATAGTTGGGAAGTAATTATTATTATTATTATTAATCATTTATTTCAGGCAAAGCCCATATAGTGTTAGTAACAATTTGACTTATGCTATGTTAGTAAACAATTTACAATACTTTGGGAAACGATTTTTGGCAATACATTAGTAAACCGGTGGGGGGCCATATCGGCTCCAAACGCTCCCTCGTGGCGCCCTCCCCCACACCCCGTCATCCATACAACGGGGCAAGAGGAGGACGCCGCGACGCTGCGTCACCCGTCGCTCGCTCTCCAGCGCTTCTCTGAAAGCAGAGAAGGTGGAGAGCGAGCGCGAAGACCCTCTCTTTGTACTAGAAGGCACCCACAAAAACACTCGAGGGTGCCTTCCGGCTCGCCATGATCGTGGGCGGCGAGTCTCCCAACCCTCCGCCCGAGGCCACTCTGGTCTGACTAGTTGGCCCTTCTCCAGTTGGTCGCCTGAGTCCCGCTTCACAGTGTGAAACGTGGCCCACGTGACCCCTACTGCCAGATTATTCGCAGTTAGCCAGCAAGATCCCACAAGGAGAAGTTACTGGCTAACCCTCGGGATGCACCGACCCCGCCACTTGCCCCTCCAACTGGTTCAGAGAATTAGAGGGAACGGAAGCGGAGGGGTACACGTCAAGGTTGTCTGGCGCAGCACCCCGAATCAACAAGTTATTATGAAAGTTCGAAAAGATTTTGAAGATTCGCCGCTGTTTCTGGTTTCCACGTCACAGGATATCCTAGTGTGGGGTCAGAAGCAATGTATGTGCCTGTATGTAAATGTTTATGTTTATTTCGAAAATATTGGTAGCCATCATAACTTCAATCGTAGAAATACACATAAATTGTCATTTCCACGATTTATATTCGTCAAATATTGTGTATTAGGATAATATGGCAAGTGTTTTTTGATAAATAAATATTACTATTACTATTTATACTTGCAAAAGTTAATAATAACAATTTAATGAATCCTGTATGGGGCACTGTATAACATTAAATTTATAAAATGACTTTGTAGAAGAGAGAAATGTCTAATGTGTGCTTTTATGGTTTTTAATGTTAATAAATACTTTGTTTCTTTTTTTCTATCAGTATTATTTACCTTTTATAGTCTTTCTTACGTCTTTCATCATCATCATACTCAACCTATTATGTCCTCACCGAGGGGCACGGTCTCTTCCCTGAGGAAGATTATATTCTATAGTCCACCACGGGGCCAAGTCCGGATTGGTGGAGGCTTGTAAGACTAGTGGCTGGTCTTACTGTCAGAAGATTTCAAGCCACTCTAAGGCTTCTGATTTGGCTTAACGACTGCCATCTATCCACGGCAACCGGCACCAATTGCTTAACGTGCCTTGCGAAGCACGTAATCACTTGGAAAAATGTCAGTCGTTATCGTTAGACGGCCACCCATCGATGCACTGAACGCGCCCTATGTTGCTTAACCTTCGTGATCGTTTAAGATCACCTTTAAAATGGAATTTAAAAAAACGCTCCCCATGCCTTTCTTTGACCTAGTTATACTAACCCACCAATTCAAGGCTCCTTTGTCTGAATACCTAAAACACTTCTATTGAATAATAAATTATCAATTATTTCTTACTCCGACGTCAAAAACACACGACATGAGCAAGACGTCGTCGGTCGTAGAAAATAAGTCATAATTAATGCCTTCACGATGTAGTGAATACCACCTATACAGACTGTAAATGAAAAGACGTTCTGGTAAAGCCGACATAAGTTCGATGACACGTTCGCTAAATGTATCGATTGCTGAACTAACATAAGATATAACAGAGATAGCAGAAGATATATAAGATACACTCGGGCAGAAAATGGAGGGTTAACATCCCGTTTTTCGCATTTCACTCATAAATATGAATAAATTGTATTACGGCGAAGTCTTTGAAATCACGATAAACATATCAGTCATCCTGACAGATATAAAAATTAATCATTTATTTACATAAGATACACACGCGTATGCGAAGCGTTACACACTTAATTGCAAAACAGCACAATCAATCCGGACTAGGCCCCCGTGGTGGAGTATGACCTATACCTAACTCAGGAAAGAGACCCGTGCCCCTCGATGGGGACATAATGGGTTGATGATGATGATGAACAGCAAAAATGATATGGAAAAAAACAGTAGCGGAAGTACCTATAAGCTATTATGTATCGTTGTCTTTTATATTTATGTGTAGAAACTTTTAGTGGCTATCTCTGTTTGTGTCTCGGCTTTGTAATATAATATTGGCTTGGTCATTAGTTTTCTAAAATATTATTAAATAAATGAAAATACCCGTAAAGCGTGTCGGCATGTCGGTTCGTGTTAATGCGTCTACGGAACTCAAACTAACATAAACGATGCTTTTAAGGAGCATAATCCTCACGTGATTTTAATAGTACCTACCTTTTTAGAATTCAGTACTCAAATGCTTAATAACCCTCTTAATAAGACTCCACTATCAATCTGTCTGACTGCCACCAGGCTCTGTCAAATGAACTGTAGTAGCTTGGCTAGCGGACAACAGAACCGTACCACGGGCAAAGAGTGGGGATTTCCATAATAATATAATAAACGTGATTTGTTTGCCGTTTTCTGATAGATTTTCATAATGGCTATAACTTTAAATAATGGCAGAATACTTAGTTGCACTTACTTATCATTTTGTTTCACGATCATTCTATACTAGCTGTCCTGGCAAACTTCATACCGCCAAAGTTTTTTTTTTATCTTCCCCTTTTTAGGCATTATTTTATTTTTTCTCTCCGTAAGAACCATCCTCGTACTTCAAGGAATATTCTAAAAAAAGAATTAGTGAAATCGGTTCAGCTGCTCTCGAGATTTGCGCTTAGCAACACATTCAGCGATTACTTTTTATATTATAGATTTGTATCTTTAAATCACTCAGCTTATGTTCTTTTTAAAGATAAGAAATTTAAGAACTTAAAACAAACATTTCAAATAGTGGCGCAAACATTGCTTCTGGCCCTAAACTAGGATACCCTGTGTTGTGGGAACCAGTAAGAGCGTTGTCACAAACACGTAAACATCCAAGACCTAGGGTTATTTTGTACCCAGCCGGGATTTAAACCGAAAAGAACTTGAGAGAGATGATACAATATCACAATATTTTAACCAGTGAGAGCTTTGCTTTGATACGTACCTAGTGATCTTTATAATCTCTGTGATCAAGATCTAATCATGTCCGTGGTGATTAATGAGGCAAGGTCTATACATAGCTTGCAGCGGAATTCGTGTAAACTGCTTAATTGCAATGCTAGTAAATCCTATGTCTACACCCGATCTAACAAGCAATCTCTGCTTAACCACTAACCTGTAGAGTAAACGAATAGCAAAGCAACTGTACACACTTGTTATCTAATTAGAAACATCCGATACGTACAGGTGACTAATTAAAACAGCTTGCTAACGGGCGGGACCCTCGGGACTCCGGGCCTATTCTCTAAGATGCACTGTCTGTAGATACTTTCCAATTTGGAAGAAGAATAAAGAAAATCGAATTGTTTGAATCGGTGAGGTTTCGAGAATCGTGCACCTGGGCGCAATTAGCAAGATCATTGAAGTGATAGCGATGTGGCAGTGATCGTTTTACAGGGTTTGTATCGAGTACATCTCTCAAATTCCTTGGCGGTTTGAGTACAATGGTACAATGCCGAGGGATGCATATAAGAAAGCATTTACACCGGCTGCAGTCAGTGACAATTGCATTGTCAGTACGCTCATGTGCTCATAAAGTGGCAGAAAATTACACGAAACTTTGGTTTGGAAGTCACATGCAAGCACATCGATCACAGATATGCGTATCAAAATCAAATTTAATATTTTTTGTTTATTCTATTATATACAAAACTAGCTTTCGCCCGCGACTCCGTCTGCGTGGACTTTAGTTCAAAATGTTGCAACTCCGTTCACTCCCGTTAAGGGTTAAATTTAGAAAAACCGTGAAACACGTGTTCAATCAATTGTGTTGAAGAGTATTTATTTCAAGTTAAAAGAAAATCTGACAACATTTTTTTATACCTCCATACAAACTTTAACACCGCCGTTTACCCCTTTAGAGGGTGAGTTTCAAAAAATCCTTTCTTAGTGCTCCCCTAGGCTCCCTAAGGAACTCCCATGCCAAATTTCAACCCCCTAGGTTCAGTAGTTTGGGCTCTGCGTTGATTCTAAGTCAGTCAGTCAGCTTCTCCTTTTATATAATAGATTCACAAAATTCAATTATTCTTTTCAAAACAGTTTCAGCTTCATTAAAAAAAAATTCTAAAAAATATTACTCATGGATGTGTTTGAACACTAGACATATCGCCTCAAGACACTTAAAAGATTGAATAATGATACACTTGAATGACTTTGTTTGCATTACATAAATACACTGCCGGCGTCCAGCTGAAATACCGTACTGTCCGTTATAAAACTCTCTCAAGAGTTACTCACAAAGACTCACTGAATTGTGGTCATCGAGTTGACCCACGTATAAAGCCGACTGTAGAGTATGACACAGAAAGTGAGACTTTATTTACTCTTCTTGTTTTGTAAAATCGGCTGACCCTTACTGGACAGAGGCTTAATAGTTGCCACCAGAAATTGAACCTTATCGCTTTGAAATACCGTCCATATCCAATGAAAAACTCATGCTACCTGAACCTGTTAGAGGGTCAAAGTTAATGTAGATAGAACTCGAACAGTTTCAAGAATAGAGCGCGTAACTCAAGTAGAAGTTGCTGAACCGTAGTGTTGCTCAAGAACTTTGTGCTTGTAACTGTTCGTGTTTTGTCTGTGTGCAATGTGGTTGGTGTTTTTTGTCGGTTTCGTTAGGTAAAGTTTGTCTTGTGTATATGTGTACGACAGTGGCGCTTTCTGTCGACCACAACTTTTAGGGAAAAGTGAATATTTTTCGTTCACAATATTATATTATGTCGATGAAGCGAAAGCAATAACACAGAAGCGTGACAAGTGGCAGTCCCTGGTCTTTACCTACCTCTTTAGGATACAGGCGTGAGTTTAGGTATGTATGTTTTCACCATAAGCTTTCTTTTTACTTTTAAATTGACTGAGGCATTTGATTGATGACTGTTGAGTTTAAAAATAGTTAGCGAGTTCAGCTTAGTTCAGTTAGAACCAAAACAAATCATTTGACAGGTCGCAAATGAAATGTGTTTAACATACCTAATAATTTCGTATCCTGAATGTGTAATGTGTATCCTGGAGATGTAGAAAAAGACTAGGGTTGGCCAGTTGCCAAGACCGTGATAGACCTCTTTCGATTCATCAGTGTTTGTTAGTAATGTAATGCATGTTTAAGTAATGATGGAATCGTTATAGTACAAAAGGAATAATACCTATCAAAGTATATGCACGTCTTAGTATATCATAAAGCAACTGATCATAATCATCATCATGAAGCCGGAGTGGTCTGAGGTGGCCCAGGACCGGAAACTTTAACCGGTCACAATAATGGAGGCTACGTAAAAGAAAGCAACTGATTACACAGGCATAAAAAAAAATTTTTTGGTGCAAGTCTGTTTGTGTCTATGTCTGTCTATTATGTTTAATAAAGAAATTTTAGGATTGGACCCTTAGTTTTAAGAGAAAAAAATCGTTCTTCGACCGTTACAATATTATGCAATGGTGGAAGAATGTATTTTTCTTGGGCTAATGAAGCAATTTCTTAAAGTGCTCGACAGAAATGGTCAATGTTTTCAGTTTATATCACAGACATTTCCTGGTTTAAGTACCTACTGAAAAACTAAAAGCTAGATCTCAAATACGTCAACTAATGAAAGTCACAACTACTTTGAGCCTTCTTAATTTCAAAGATTTATACTGTATATGAGTATAAAATTACACTTTTTTTATACAGACACATACATTGCTTCTGGGCTCATACTAGGATACCCTGTGTCGTGGGAACCAGAAACAGCGACGTCACAAACATGTAAACATACAAGACCTGGGTTTTATTTCATCCCCAGGCGGGACTCGAACCCGAGACCTCTCGCATGGTAGTCAGAGGCGCTAACCGCTGCGCCACAGAGGTCGTCGAGTCGTAGATGTCAATACTATCTCAACAGTCATCTACATACATTCCAACATAATTTAGGAGATCTAAGCGAAGAACAAGGAGATTGCTTCTACCAAGACATAAAACGATGGAGAATAGATATCAAGGAAGCTGGGAAACTCATGTGATGACCGACTATTGCCGAGGAATCATGCGAGATTGCCCAAGTCAGTTTCATTAGATATACAGGGTAGAATTTTGTAATGCCACCTGAAGGGGAAGTACTCTTAATACTGTATATAGAAAATTTTACTCACAGAAAACATTCCTTTGTTTTTGAAAAGAAAGAAAACTGCATTCAAAGATTTTTTTAAATTCGCTTGCTTCACCCGGTAATCGAACCTACTAAAATCTGTGAAAGTTGCACCCTGTACTTTTATTGCATCGATCGTTAGGATCAATTTTAAGGATGAAATCTCTCTAACAAACTTCATAAATCAAGTGAAAGGAAAACAATGAAATCTTAAATTGTTTTAATTATTTACTGGTAAACTAACTAATTAATTGCTCGAAATAGGCTCCATTTTCTTGGATAAACAAATTTATTATTCTAACGAATTCATTTCTAGTAACTTTTAATAACGTGTTGTGGTGAATGTTATATATCGTATTCTGAACTTCAACTCTCAACTCGTTTACATTCTCGTATTATTCAATGCAAATTTGATTTTTTACATATCTAAGTTATGTCTCATCTAAGAAAGGAGTCTGCATTACAAACACGTGCAAATTGCAATCCTCTTATCTAAATAGTAATTCCTGATTTTAATAGATAAATGACGTCAATGATAATTATTAGTTAATAACATAAGTAAACATAAAGAAACGGATCTTTGAGTAAAAGTGCTTTAACTTGACCCATTGAATTAATCATTTAAGATTTTATTATTTTCCTTTCATTTAATTTATGAAGTTTGTTAGAGAGATTTGAAGAAGAAGAAGAAGAAGAAAACACTTTTATTACAGCAACAGTTACACAGAACATTAGACATACTAACTATTCAATACATTGAGACACCACAAAATAAAATATTTAAGAGAACATTTACAAACAATCGTCACGGTGTGTCTCTGCTGCTGCAATAGGCAGCTGACTCAGCATACTGCCGAGGGTATTACTCCTCGGCACTGATTTTCAGTCAGCGCCTGTCCCATGAGGGCTCCACGCGCGGCACATCATCATAATTTTATTAACTAATTACAATATTATTTTATACATAATATAGGAAAAAAATACGAACATAATTATACACCGATGGTAAAAACATTTTTAACTACATTACATAAATATACAAATACCTACAGTTGAATTAATTATAGTGAAGTTACAATTACATAGATATAATAATTAAAAAACATATACATACACTTACCGAGACTAGAATACTATAACCAATTACATACATAAATAGAATTTACATAATAATAGTAATAATAAATGTAAACCAACGGCCTTACAAAAGTTATAAGTCAGAGTGATGACGCGATCACTAGTTACGTCGGAAGCGGCGAGAAGTCTGGAGAGGATGGGATAGTCTCTGCTGTTCAAGCAAATATGCCCTGAGCTTGCGCCCAAAGGCATACCTACTAGAAGCTTCACGGACTGGGGGAGGAATATCATTCCAGCACTTGGATGCCGCATACCTGAAACTGCCACGAAAGGTCATTGTTCTATGCGCAGGTACACGAATTTTATCTTTATTAATGTAACGCTGCTGGCGAGATGACCACTCGAGCTTTTTATAAAGGTACGAAGGAGTTTTATTACGTACTACACCGAATAGCATCGTAGCAAGGTGGAGCCGGCGGCGAGCCTCCATGTTCAGGAGTTTTGCAGCATTCAAGTACGGAGTGATATGGGACCTAGGTGGGACTTTAAAACAAAATCGAGCGCATGCGTTTTGCACTCGTTGTATTAGTCTCTTTGTCCGGCCAAGTATACAACCACCATAAACAACATCACAATAGTTTAGTCTAGATAATATTAATGATTCACTCAGCCTGACACGCAAATCAGTGCTGAGGTAATCGCGAACATTATATAGAATCTTAAGGCGATAGAAGCAGTTACTGACTACATTTCTAATGTGATTTTCAAAACGTAGCTCCCCGTCCATCACTACACCCAAATTTTTTGCTTCTACCACCCTTTCTATTGGTTCGCCCATGATAGCTATACCCTTGACAGGAAGAGCTTGCGTCGTATTATGGATTTGATTTTTAGTACCAAGCACCATATACTTGGACTTGCTAGGGTTCAGCACCAGACAATTCCTGTCAGACCAAGACGCAATACGGTCTAGATCACTGTTGATCAAATCAGCCGCTATAGCTGCATTTGACGGCAAAGTAGGCATGTACAGTTGTGTATCGTAGAGATGGCACCTACTGTTTTTGATCTCCCCGACGATATCTGCACTATACAGAATGAACAACAAGGGTCCCAGTATGGACCCCTGCGGTACACCTCTACTTAACTGCTTCACTGTTGAAAACTGCGTTGTGCCGTTACTCCTCTGCAAAGCCACAATTTGCGCCCGGCCCGACAAGTAGCTATCGAACCACCGAACCGCACCATTATCAAATCCATAATACGACATCTTCGATAACAAGAGGGGGGTATTCAGACAGTCGAAGGCCCTGGAGAAATCTAGAAGTACCAAAATAGTACTGTTACCTCTGTCAAGTTCCGTTAACACGTTGTCCACGACGTCCAGCAAAGCAGTGGCCGTACCACGACCCTTTCGGAACCCTGACTGTGAATCCGGTAGTAGGCTGTTTTCTTCCAGGTACTTCGATAGCTGATCACACACCACCCTCTCGATTATCTTGGATATACAAGGAAGGATACTAATGGGACGAAGATCGGATATGTGCACTGGGTGAGGTTTCTTGGGGATCGGAGTAACTTTCGCAGTCTTCCAGTCGGTCGGAAAAAAACTTGTCTGTAGACTCCTATTAACAATAGCAGTCAAGACTGTCAGAGTTCTGGGTAGCGTCAGCAGTATCATATTAATGTCAATTGAGTCAGTTCCCGTAGCATTAGTTTTTATAGATGTCAGAATTTTTGATACATCGAAGGGAGTCACAGTAGTCAATGTAAAAATACTTGTCTCGTTATGTCGGTGAAATTCAAAGTAAGTCAAAGCAGAGATGGTCACGTCATCCTTTCCTGGCACATTCAAAAAATGGTCGTTGATTGCGTCAGCGTCATTGTAATGTGAGGGAAGTTCCTGATTCCGTCTATCCGGCAGAACTGTGCGTTTGAGATTTCATCCTTATAATTGACCCTAACGATCACTGCAATAAAAGTAGGTACAGGGTTCAACTTTCACAGATTTTAGTAGGTTCGATTAAAGGGTGAGGCAAGCGAATTTAAAAAAATCTTTGAATGCAGTTTTCTTTCTTTTCAAAAATAAAGGAATGTTTTCTTTGAGTGAAATTTTCTATCTACAGTATTCCACCCTGTATATCGCACACTGAAAACATAAATGGCATTAAACAAATCACCCCAAAGGCAATTTCTTCTGGTATAATGCCAATAAAATATATAATTTTTGTGAACTAGAGTCGACCGACAACAGGCCTTAAATTCTCGGCACAAAAATTGTTGTAAGCCTGTGTTATTCAAAGAAAATCTTAGCTAAAACTCTCTTAATACATTGATAAACTTGGTTTCTAGTTTACTAGCTACGCGTATGGCTCATTCTCACGGAACACGGAAGAAGTTCTTCACAGGCATCTAATGAGACACACGTTACTTGTCTAAACGTCTGTCTTAGACAATGTCCTTTTTTTCAGTAAAAAACAACCTTACCACGACATAGGTATAAGGTGCTTTTTACACTGGCGCTCTGAACCCCAAATAATCCTTCTACGGCTGTTACAAAGGGCCTTTTTGCATAGAGACAGTCGTACTAATGCGAGTTGTTTGTTTGAAGTTATTTTTTTCTGTGTTCACTGTACGTTTCTGTCAGCGCTGGTAGATTTACTAAGATTTCTTAGTCATGTCTTCTTGTGCCTCAAGCGCTATTAGCATCTTAGTCAACATTATTGTCATAATAATGTCAAGACGAGTAGGTCAAAGTCTAAATAATGGTATCAATAGAGCCTACTAGAATTTGTTGTAATATTACTAGACATTAGATATTTATAAAACTAAGTTGACTGCAGGAATCGAACGCACTGTAAATGTATAACATAAAAAAATTTATTTGTTTAGAAAGTTGAACATTTTGATGACATTTTATTATGACCACACTTTATGTTAGGTATGTTCTAACATGCAAAGATATAATTATTTGTGTTATTAAAATATCAAAATACCATTTCTATTATTAATACAAATGTCAAATCATCAGTCAGGTACCTAAATGTACGATGTTTATATTATTTGAATTAGGTTGAAATTATAATAAAAAATTTAACCGTCTGAGAAAAATCTGAATGTCAAAAATAAAATAATGTCAATTTACTGTTCTTTACCAGGAATTAAATTAGAGAGTAAACATCTGTAACAGTTTTTTTAACGATGTGATCTGAATAAAATTTGAGGAAAAGTTCCAATCCAATAAACATGTAAATAAAGTTGAAAAAAGTTATCGCTTTTAAAGGAATTGAAAACGGCCGCACCAAATTTTTTAGTAGTAGTTCAATTGAGGTTTTTATAGAAAAACATACCCAAAAGAGGCCAAAAATAAAAAATGAAATCTAAAGACTTCAACTGCTCTTTCTGAATGAAAAAAATTTAAATAACTGACTGGTCAGCTGGTACTGATCATAACTTCCACAAACGCAAACAAAAACATTACCCTGTGCTAAGATTACCAAACAAGGATATCACAAACATGTCGATATCAAACACGAGCTTCAGCATGGTAATCACACGTGAACGTAACGGTCGCTATCAACCTACAATATACCGAGTTGCTCGATTAATCGTTGGATAGCGAGCGTTGAGTCTACGAACGGAAAGTGTGAGTGGACGAACAAAAACAGCTTGGAGTGCTTATACTGAGTGCGTATACTGAGTTTTTTCATTCACTCTCGATAGTGAGAGCGTTTGCGATTTGCATAGGAGTGACAAAGAGACAACTAGATGACGCGCTTTGTCACTCCTATGCAAATCGCAAACGCTCTCGCTATCGAAAGTGAATGAAAAAACTCAGTATACGCACTCTGAGTTTTTTCCTGAATCACAGGATGACTAAAGTGTCATGCCACTCCCACAGGAGGGCCATTTGTGGCGAACATACTATTCCTGTCTGTTCAAACTGCCAGGATTAACATTTTTGAAGTTCCTAACAGTTTTTAGGAAGTCTTAATGTATGTCTTCTCATGTTACTTACTTTTTTAATTTAATAAATGTCGTTTTAAGAAAAATATTTCCACTTCATTTTGTTAGTCAAAATTACTAATGTTTAGTGACTGTGTAACTTGAAAATATGTTTAGTGATCTAGGGTTAAATGAACCTCAAAATTACAACTTTTGAAACTTCTGAAAAACATTCTCTGTCCAGTCCTGTGGTCTCCCCCAATGTCATTAATTGGTCGCCAACGGTTTGAAGTTAAACTCGTGACGGAAAAATAAACACATCCAGATAGTTAGCAACTTCAAAAAAAAGACAAAGAACGCCTTTATATTAAAAATGAAATTTTAATCCTTCTTTTTTCCGGCCCGACCGTATTTAGAGCTAAACGCTTTATTTGCCTGTGAGCACGAATTAAATACAGAAGAAATACCACTCGGTTCAACTCGGTTGCGCCTAATGGATAGGTTACACAGTACGAGCAGCTGATGTGCCAGTAGACAGTTTCTGTGCCTATGCCTATGTACTCACATGCCAGTTGCTCGACTCATCTCGCTCAGTCAAAGAGTTGACGACCGAGCGGCTTGCGAGCCGATACCTGTGGCGTAGTGGCGGAAGGCGAGTGGCGAGTGAAAACAAAAAATGTTATAGTAACTCGGACGCCAGCAACTGACCCACTCGCACCTGACAGTAACTCGTATGATGAGGTCACACGGTGCGCGTAGCTGCACCTCAGTAACTGACTAGGTCAGCTCGCATACCAGCTCGCACTGTGTACTACTAGGTTTATAGGAAGGAGGTTTTTTGAAGGAAAACATCGTGGAAAAACCTGTGTGTCCGAGGAGTTCGCCTTATCGTTATCACTGATTCGTGGTGGGCGTACGTCTCTCTCTCTCTCTTATTGTTTTGTCGCATTTTTTATGACCTATACTAGTTTTTTGTTCCTGCAGCCGTTGCCTTTATTGGGAGTTAAAGGCAACGGCATTGGACATTGACGGCTACTAGATGGCCCGGGTCGACAGGCAAGCGCAGGCCAGGCAGGCCATACGCAAGCTGGAGCGACGACATTATTAGCCTCGCTCGAGAAAATTGGATGTCAGTTGCCAAAGATAGAGGGAAATGGAAAGAGATGGAGGAGGCCTTTAACCTTTAAATAGCGGTTCTTATTTTTTTAAATGCATGAATTTTAATTTTTTTTAATATTTAATTGTATATTTTTAGAATCCAATGTAGTTATTTTTCAAATCAAATACGAAATAAAGGCGACCTTTTTTTTTTTTGTTAACGGGGTGCACCATAACCGCCACCCTTGGGGGAGGGCGACGGCCGTGTGTCGGACTCTCCTCTCCTAATAATAGGAGAGGCATACCTCCTAAAACACCCCGGGGGCCGTCCTGTCGCTCGTGCAATGGGGCGCCGCCGGGTCTCGCAAGTGGTAGACCACAGTGCGAATGCTACAGCAGCGCCCCGGCGACGTCGACCCGACTCCCAAAGGAGCCGGGCCCACCCTCACTGGAGAAGGGGCATGGGCGCCCCACCCCCTTTTCCCGTCACGATGTCGGACGGCAGATCCCCCAACCTGCCGTCTGTGACCCTCCCTCAACCGGCGGCGCAAGGTCCACGCAGCGTCCCCCGCGCCACCGGCTCTCCCGGCGGAGAGGCGCGAGCTCCACAAGCCTCCAACTGCCGGAAGACCCGTTGTGGCCCTCTGCCCGGATCCTCGGCCCATCTAATAAACCCTCCCATAAAAACAACCCTCGGCCAGAGACCATATAGGGGGCCAGTCCCTGGTCCCTGGCTTACCTCCCGCAATATCCCTCCCAGGCCCGGCTTGTGGATCTTGCGCCCCTCCCCGCCCCTCCAGCCCTCTTCCATGCCCTCTGCTGAACAGAGGGATATAGAGAGGGCCCCCACCGTGTGTTTTTTATAGAGGTTATCTCCTCGCGGCCCGAAGGCCCCCGGCCCCGCTCAATGAGGGGTTACGGGTGCGGGGCCCATGGTGGACCCCGCGGGACAACCAGCAGCGCAAGCCACTGGACGTCCCCCTCCCTCTGGTTTTGGTCCGCGCCGGCCGAAGCCGGTACCCTCCATATCTGGAGGGCGTTCCCCTATCCGCCACCCGGGGGACGCGTCCGATGGAAGACCAGAAACTCCACACGGAAAATAAAGGCGACCTAGACTAGTCGTCGTAGACGGTGTCCATCCATGGACTGAACGCGCCGTATGTTGCTTAACCTTCGTGGTCGTTTAAGATCACTCAGGCAGCCCAGGCTACGAGCGATTCTACTAGAACTAGGTACTAGTCCCAAAATACTCCATGTTTATCTGTAGCACTAAACTACTGTTCTTTTGTGCTATTCACCGTTTTCCGTGACACAGGACACGCACCCCGCCATCCATAAAATGTAAACATAAAAGGTCTCCTTCATTTGCATTTTGGGGACGAAGGTTTACATTTTTCAGCGTAGGAAAAGTTTACTGAGCAAATCGGTTAGGAGGGTTCGCAAGCGTAGCATAGTTTAAGCTATTTAACAGGTTTTGAATTAACAATAGTACTACAGGTAAAAATTGCCTACCTGTCGCGATTGTTGCTTGCAAAGTCGATCCACCCACAGATTAAGAAGGAAGACGCGGCTAAACAAAGTACACTGAATTATCATAATAAGCTTCATTAAAAATAGGTCCAGCCCGTATAAATGCATCTCTGTGAATATAAACTCTCTACCAGCCCGTTCAAACGCCTTCACCTAGTTCTGCATATTTACTAAAGAACTCTAAAAAGGCGGCAGTTTTTGCGACCGGCGTTTGCCACCGCACTTGTACGTTCCCCTTATGGCTTTATACGGAAATCATGCTAGTTTTTAACACTGATTAATGTACTTTGCTCGTGACACTCGCGGTTTGGCGGTCCTTTAACCAAATGAGCATTATTCAGCGAAACGAAAAAAATCGGCGTTCGTTGGAAAGTTTACACTAAGCGTCGCAGTTTGTCCTGCTTTGTGGTTGGTAACATACTTAGAGCAGATATATGTTTAGTGACGTATACATTTAACTAAGAGTAACTCACCTCACAGATAAACCTATATAGGTTTCAGTGAGGTTTCTTCGGAGGTGAAATATCATCATCATCATCATATAGCCACAAGAAGTTCTCTGCTTGACATAGGCCTCCTCCATGGATTTCCAAAAAGACCAGTTGGAAGCGGCTTGCATCCAGCGTCTTCCTGCCACTTGGATGAGATCATCTGTCGTGATATTTGACTCCTACTAGCTCTTAGTACCGCTTGTAGTTTATGTAATTTATCACCACAGTGGCCAGAAGTTTTTTGTGGGTTTCGTAATAAAATGTAACCATAAGCATACCACGCGACCCTTTAAGCAATACTATTTCGGATCTATGTTGCTATGAAGTAACTCTTACCAATTGTAATCTTCTTGGAAGTCACGTACGGGTCCCGCTCATATTGGTCTAGTCGTGATTGACCGCTTTTTTATTGCGTGAATGTTTGCCGTTTCATGTGAGGGCTGAACGTAAATAATAAACTAACTTTCTGGTGTGAAACTCATCACTTAATTACTTTTTTGTTTGTTTATGTAATTTTATGCCGGGCACGAAAATTAACATTTCACATTTAAATTATGTACATAGTGGAAATAGTAGGCAAATATGAGAAGATAGGTACATTTTTATGGAAATATCTAATAGTAACATAACATAACATTTACATACAGGCACATACATTTGTTCTGGCTCCACACTGGACCTGTTTTGTGTAGATATTTACCACGCAAAGTAATCACTGAGTGATAGGGTTGGCTGGTATAGTTGTGTTAAAAACTTGTGTAAAAGGCTTGTTTTAAATACAAAAATCTGCTGACCTTAAAAATACGTATACATATTGCTTACATTTGATATAGCAATTATAAGGATTGGTAGAATAAGTTAAATATTCAATCACTTGCATAGTTTTTTTTTATCGTTCTGAAGGGTATTTCATTAAAAAATCTATCAGATCGTCCGTCCTGGCCCTAGGGTCCGATACACGCATAGTTTTTAATTAGAATTATATAACCACGACAATAGCTGTTATTATGGCAGTATTATAACAATGTCATGGCAGTCGTATAACGCGCGAAAATTAAATAATCATCTATTTGAGATTGAGATCTTTCGAGAAATCATCTATTTTCTCGTGAAAAAGGACGCCCCTTGTCCGTACCGTACCTTGCACGATTTATAACATTTTAATGCGATTGGTTACTAGATTACAAAATAGACCGTTAATAAAACAACCATTACTGTGCTATTATGACTTCATTGAGCAACTATGCATTTTAAAGACTCTTCCACCTCGTATCAGAGTATACTATTAAGCGTTAATCCTAAAAGATCTTTAATATTGTATTTTTTCTGTGGCTAAGACCAAAATTACCACCAGCTCCTTAACAAGTGGAGCGTAAAATTAACTTAATAACAACAAAACTGTTCGGAGTTTTCTTCGAATTCTGAGGACGTAATAACAGGGTTAAAATCACGTAAATTGGTATTGTTTCTCCTACGAAACAGCTGCCGAGCGAAGTTTCGTCACAACTTTTGCCGATCGAATTATGCGGATCGCTACCTTTGTTTTCGGGGTCAACAATTTTTCCGAGGGGTAGGAAACGATACCCATAAACGCCGAGAAGTTTGTAAGTCAGTGGTTATTTTACTATAAATTTATACTCTTGACAGTTTCACAAATGTACGTAAAACTTAGGAAAGTCACTGGTAGGTACATGCTCGCAGTGGGAATCGAAGAAGGGCCTCTCGCTTCCAAGCTCATTATTCTACCCACTGAACTGCCACCGCTATAATTTCATTAGTGGTGAAGTGATCATCACCATCATCATCAGCCCACCGTAGCCCAGTGCTGGGTATATTTTCACCCAAATGCCATTTCACACGGTCTCTCGCCATTCGCATCCACGGACCTTCAGCTGACTAAACGACATTGTCCGACCATCAGGCCGCTGCCCAATGACCGTCCTTCACGACCTAGAGTCTGTTAATGCATTGTAGTACAAAGACACTTGAATGAAGGCGTCAATTTAATTTCATTGCTGCTTCAAGTCAACGCGTGCACGCGTATAAATAATTCTAGGCGTCAATAGAATAAAAATCATTTCACGTGACCTGGCGATGTAATTGTAATTTAACTATAATGCACTAACAGAATCGAGGCTCTGTTCTCGAACGCCACCCTGTGATGAGGTAATCCAGTTTGCGCACCCGCCTAAATAGCACCTACACCGGCAGAATAAATACATTTGAATTCACTAACAGCACCTGCCAAAAATGTCAATAGGTGCCCAATCTGGACTAGGCCAGGTGCTATTTGTGCAGGTGCTATTTAGGCGGGTGCGAAAACTGGACTATTGCCTTGATCCACCTGCCGTCTTCCGGTCTCGCCACGTGACGAGATAGGAAGAGGTCAATAGGGTAGGTAATGTTTTTGTACACTGGATTCACATTGACGCTTTTTTCAGACATTTCGGAATGTAACTAAATGGGTTGTCGCTGTTGTCACTGGTTCCCAACGATCGATAAGTCGAAACTTGAATATTTTTAGTATTAGTAATATAGCCGCACCCAATACGATTAGAATTAGTAATTAAACGAACTTACCTGTACGTGAAGTTCTATTATAATTATACAAAGTCTTCATCCGAGGAGATTAGCATATAATACTTGTAGTACCGCCTAGGGATCGCCGTTTTACACTATATTGAGATTTTAAATACATATTTTTTTTTATGGGGTAGTTGCTCACCTGTCAAATACTAACCTCGCGCTCACTCTTCATTTAGTTCAGAGTTCTTCAATGCCACTTTCGAAAATATTTTATTAATCGAAGGGTTTGTTATTACAGAACGGGAGGGAGGGATGCTAATCTCCTCGGATGAAGACTTTGTATAATTATAATAGAACTTCACGTACAGGTATGTTCGTTTAATTACTAATTATACTCGTCTTCATCCTCAGGATTAGCATATAATACTTGTAGATTTTTAGAGACTGAGATAAAATGTTTTCGAAAGAAGCACAATAGCCTATTTAAAACAGAGGGTAGTGCACCTACAAAAAAAAGTAATGTTCACGATAGGTCTAACGAAAATAAAGTATAATAAGAGACCTTTTGTTTTAATTAAACAAACATGGGAGAAAATTGCATCAAATTTTGATTGACCTTCTTAGATACATTAAGTAGGAAAGGAAATTAAACCATTTTATTACAAGAATTCAGGCCATTGATATATAGCTTGGTCAAAGTTATCATTGCTTGAGTAATCACAAAGAGGCCGATTATAAACAATTTATAGAAGTGTTTGAGCTCGCTGCTCATCCGGCAGCTCTCATAATTGTGTCGATGGCGACACCTTGGGCGGTGCGCGGCAGAGGTGGCCGCGTGCCGCGCGATGTGCGCACTGAACTGCTGCACGTCTACTCGTATTAATCAGCTCAGATTCTGAGATGTTATAGCCCTGTAAGGACTTCGTAAGCTAATAAAGAGTGTTTTCACTTTACTTTCATAAAGTTGTCAGTGAAAAATAAGCCTGAATTTTTTTTTATGGAAAGATTTCTGGCTTTTTGTTGAATATATCGAAGAGTTAGAAGTGGTTGCATAGCCATTCCTAGAAGTTTTAATCCAATCCATATTTTTTATTGTAATCCTTTCTGTGCTGAATGAGATGTTATCTATTCTAATTTTTTACATTGTCTATACCCTGTGAGCTGATACTTCGACAAGTAGAGTAATTAGTTTAAGTGATCTGAAGTAATATTCTGATATGAGAGAGAGAGAGACAGAAATAATTTATAATTTAAATATTTTGGATAAGTAGTTAAAGCAAGGGATGTATCCCATGTTTCATTGTACCTCGGCATAGGAGGCCGCATCCGAAACACACTATTGAAAAAACCTCTTTATCCTTTCATCATGCCCTATATGATCTTCCAGGATAAAGGATATGAGTCAAGAAACCGTACTGGGCTCCCCAGTACATTATAAAAAAATTGCCAAAAAACTTGCAACAGTTGGAATCAAAAACATGTAAGACATTCTGTTTACAATATGCAAACTAACCTTTACAATGGACTTTGTATTGTTTGATTGAATTAGAAGACAATAATTGTACCTATAATTATATTTACCGCAGTTGGCGATACACCATGTTTTAGCATTTTATTCCGGACCAAACTCCGAGTGCAAGGGTAATTCTCCTATGAATTTTGAAAACTGATGGAAAAACGAGAAATAATGTAACTATTATCTCTGTCTGGCTTCAGAATCAGTACAGTCAGAAACAGTGTTTTGAACAACGGGAACCAAGGTTGTGTTGGCCACATAGCGTAGCTTGGTCAGAAACTATTTATCTCAAAGATTTTAAAATATTACGGAACAAAGGTAAAACTGGAATACGCAAAAGAAGTAATCAAACCATGAAACAATAAATACACTAACTTACGTATCTATTCATTTGTGTTAAGGGTATCAAGTACATCACTGTCAAATAGTATTTCAGCAGATTGCGTGACATAAGCATCTGGAGCCGACTTAGTCTTCGCATGCCATAGGGGTTTCCATGCTTGGTTCGACCATCGGCGGCATCGTCATTGCACTATTTTCAATATTGTGAAATACAAAATACTGACAATGCCCATGCCCATGAGTACCTATTTCGTTCAGAAGCAGTCCTACAACTGGTTCGCAAAACGTTTACAACCAGTACAACTCCACAGAGAAGTACGCAAGTTGAGGTACTTGGTAATATAGGTAGTATTCATAAGAAATAATTTTGGCCTGGGTAGTGAAACCCCAAAGAGAATCACGCAAACCCATTATTAGTTATTTGACGATCTATCGGTCAATATTGCATCAAAAAAATAGTCGACCTAGTTACTTATCGACAAATGCACTAAGAAGACATTATTATGTTCAATAGGAAAATTTTTTTTACAAAGGAACTAAACTTCAGTGTCCGACGACATCACTCTATCCCGGGTGATTTTGGTTCTGCTTCATTGTTCCAGTGACGATGACGGTCGCTTACTACGACTCACTTTCCGCTCCAAACTTTTAAGTTTGCCACGTAAATGTTCGAAATGATCATCACTATGCTTCCTTTTATGCATATTCAATGATTACAAACTTGTAAATAACTAAAAAACTACGATGAGCATATGCGAAAACGGCGAGCACTAGAACGCGAATGAAGGGTGAGCGCGAGGTTAGTATTTGACAGCAATTACCCCATAAAAAAAAAGTATTTAAAATCTCAATATAGTGTGAAACGGCGATCCCTAGGCGGTACTACAAGTATTATATGCTAATCCCGAGGATGAAGACGAGTATAATTTACAATATAATATGTAGGTACTTACGAGTACTTCGTTCTGACGTAAATAATACGGGTTTAAGTATGCTAGTAGCATAGCTCTAACAATACGTTTTAAGAACCCTAATCAAAACATGATTTTTTTTAATTTTATTTATTTGCCAAAAACTTAGAGCTAACATACAGGGGATCCCTATTGCGTTAACCAGTTTCATAGTTAATTTAAAACTTAATCTTATAAAAACTCGATCTATTTACAACTAATACCTATTACTATAACACAACACAAAAAGAGTTACTTTTGTGAATTCATTCAGAGAACAGAAAAATATGTCTGTAATCTCCGCGACTCGGTTTAACCGTTTAATCAAGTTGAACTCTGTCCAGGCTTTAATAACTACGGAACTAGTTCAAAGCGGATTGTTCGTTCAGATGGCAATTGGTCAGTTAGGCATTTAACTGAAACAGGTTTACTTTGACTTTTTTATCTAACCTCTTTAAACGAGCAATTCTTGTATCTATATTTGTATATAATCAGAATCTCGGAAACGGCTCAAACGATTTTCATGAAATTTTGTATGCAGGGGGTTTCGGTCGCAATTAATTAATCCAACTAGGTTTCATTTTTATAAAACGTCGTTTTAACCGTATTTTAAGGCAAAGAAATAACTGCTACCCTATAAGAACGTAAATTTCGCATTAATCTGTAAGGTTGTAGTAGCCCAGGTGGGAAATACGACGATACTGTAAACAGAAGACCCTGGTTCGAGACTTAAGCATAAAGTTTCTCTTTTTTTTCAATTTTTTTCTTTTATGTGAAAAACTATTATTAGGAGCCCTATTATCAACGCACCTAATTATTATCCAAATATATTTTCTGAAAGAATACAAAAAAAATCGGGGCAATGCTCATTAGAGATTAAACTCTGTTATTTAGAAAAATATTTATTTTATTTGTTATTTTTTAAGGCGCTTTTGGATTGATAATGTTAGAAATCATACGTTTTAATCGTGTGGTAATTATACATCCAAATTATTATGGCCTTTTTTCGAAGCAAAACAATCATTTTCCTGAAGCTGTGTCATTGCTAGGGCGTGCAAATCTCGAATTTATCTCGGAAACAGCTCCAACGATTTTCATGATTTTCACAATTTAGTACACAGGCGGTTTCAGGGGCAATTAATCGATCTAACTAGAATTCTTAGAAGACGTTGTTTTATCAGTGCTTTTACGCAATAAAAACTGATCATTGGAATTTTATTCTCCTTGTTAGAATACGAAGGCTGGTTTTCGCGGAAATTTACAAGGTTGTCAGCGCAACTACAGCACGCCCAAGTTATATGTTCAGGTGGGCAAAATTGTAACTAACTAATTAATTGTAAATCCTGTTCCCCATTTTTATTTTATTTATTCACCTAATAAGATTTATAGATATATTTTCATGAAAATTGAAAGAACGGTTAAAATATTCTCATTTTTCTAGGGAAATTTCTTAAATGTTACTACTAAGTTCTCCACTAGCGCCGCTATCAACTGAACAGATAAGATGGTGGCACTGTACTATCTACTTCTTGACACGTAGTGCCATCTATTGGATATTTACATTACCGCAACATGTATCGCCATCTATTAACGAAAATATGAACTAAAAATAGCCCTACCTATGTAGCTGAGAATCTACCTTTTTATAGATACACTACTTGCTTATCTTACCTATTCGAATCTAACATAGCTTGAAAGAAACCGTGTTGGAATAACGAATAAAATAAATTATTGAAGGAGACCTGAAACCCCCTGATACTATACAAGGTTGTATTGCCTCAAGTGAGAAATCGGGCGGTCCCGGAAGCATAATTTGACGCCGGCTCACAGCGCAACCCGCCGGCACACCCCGCCAGCCAGCCGGCGGCTCAGCTCGTGTGGCATTGCCGGCGGCTTAATCACCCGCCATAGCCGGCGTCATAGCCGCCGGCCGTGCCGATGGCATAGTGTATAGAAGCCATAAGAAACTTTGACAAGGCAAAACGAGGACGAGGAACTCCACCGAAGCCGAGCTCCATCCAGTGCCAGGTCGAAGGCTAAGACGTTGCGAGCTCCAGCGTAAAAGTAACAATGCAAAATCCAGATGGGACAAACTTGTGAGGCCGAAGGCCGAGCCTTGCGAAGCGAGCATGAAAAACTTTGACAAGGCAAAACGTGGACGAAGAACTCCACCGAGGCGAGGCCAAAGGCCGAGCTCCATACAGTACCAGGTCAAAGGCTAAGACGTTCCGAGTTCCAGCGTAAAATAAACAATGCAAAATTCAGATGGGACAAACTTGCGAGGCCGAAGGCCAAGCCTTGCGAAGCGAGCATGAAAAACATTGACAACACAAAACGAGGACGAAGAACCCCACCGAGGCGATACCAAAGGCCGAGCTCCATCCAGTACCAGGTCAAAGGCTAAGACGTTGCGAGCTCCAGCGTAAAATAAACAATGCAAAATCCAGATGGGACAACTTGCGAGGCCGAAGGCCGAGCCTTGCGAAGCGAGCATGATAAAGTTTGACAAGGCAAAACGAAGACGAAGAACCCCACCGAGGCGAGGCCAAAGGCCGAGCTCCATCCAGTACCAGATCAAATGCTAAGACGTTGCGAGCTCCAGCGTAAAATAAACAGTGCAAAATCCAGATGGGACAACTTGCGAGGCCGAAGGCCGAGCCTTGCGAAGCGAGCACGAGAAACTTTGACAAGGAAAAACGAGGATGAGGAACTCCACTGAGGCGAGGCCAAAGGCCGAGCTCCATCCAGTACCAGGTCGAAAGCTAAGATGTTGCAAGTTCCAGCGTAAAAGAAACAATGCAAAATCCAGATGCCACAAACTTACGGAGCCAAAGGCCGAGCTCCGCAAAGTGGGCACTGTGGACCCCGCCATGGCGAAGCCGGAGATAGAACTCAGTTCAGGCCAAGGCTGAAAGCCAAGACGTTCCGTGTTCCGGCGTAAAATTAACAATGAAAAGCCGGATAGGACAAATTTGCGAGGCCTCAAGCTCCGCGAAGCGGGCAAGAGGAACCTCGCTGAGGCTCCGTTCAGGTTGAGGCTGAAAGCCGAGCTCCGTTCAGGCTGAGGCTGAAGGCCAAGACCATACATGTTCCCATGCATCAAATCTCAATCAAAAGTGTCTAGCGAGGCCCTAGGCCGACTGCCACAGAGAGTGAAACTCGGAGCGGCTGAAGGTTGGCGCGTGTAAGCATGCAGGGGCTTGCCCCTTAGTCCGAGTGTAATTTCCAAAAAACACGATTTAACAAAAAAATACCGAGCAAAGCTCAGTCATCCAGGTACTTGGCATTTATTCGTAGTCCCCCTTGGTTCATGCTTGACCGGGGGTTCAATGTGGTATGTATCATCGTCATCATCATTGGCCTAGTATGGTAGTCCACTGCTGGACATAGGCCTCTCCCGTTGTACGGTAACTTATTTAGTCAAAAACTTTAGGAATTCCAGTTGCAGGTTGCGGAACGTAACCATGTATCTATTTAAAAATAATGGCTCCTACACACTACGCCGTTGCCACGGTGCCGCCGGCAATGCCGCACAAGCCGAGCCGCCGGCCGGCAGGCCAGCGGCGGGCGGGTCGTGCCGGTGGGTTACGCGGCAAGCCGGCGGAAAGTGTTGTGCTAGAAAATCATGCCAATGATGCGCTGCGGCAGCCAGTGGCAACTGCCGGCGGCATACCCGCGCGGCAAAAAGCCGCCGGCCGTGCCGCCGGCATAGTATGTAGCAGCTATAGCGGTAACGAAAAATTTATACAGTTAAAAGTACAGTTTGTTGAAAAATACAAGAAACCGGAAGTGAATGTCTACTAGTTGTTATCGAAAGATCTAGATTTTATTTTTAAATAAATAAAGTTCATATTTTTCGAGTGAAGCACAATACCTAATTGTATGTAATAGCTCATCATCATCCTGACCATTATGTTCCCATCAAAGGGGACGGGTCTCTTTTCTGAGGAAGGTATAGGCCATACTCCACTACGGGGACTAGTCCGGATTGGTGGAGGCTTGTGAAAATAGTGGCTGGTCTTATTGTCAGAAGTTTTCAACCCACCCTAAGGCCTCTGACTTGGCTTAACGACTGTCATCTTTCGACGGCAGCCGGCACCAACTGCTTATCGTGCCTTGCGAAGCACGGTATTGCTCGGAAAAATGCCACTAGCATTAGTCCTAGGCGGTCACCCATCCATGAACTGAACGCGCCCTATGTTGCTTAACCTTCCTGATCGTTTAAGGTTACTCAGGCAGCCGGGCTACGGGCGATGTAATAGCTCTAGTTATTCTTGTAAGTGCAAGCTATTAACAAACACAGACAAAGTGTCTGAGTAAAATAGTACTCTTTTATTTCTACTTTTTCTGGACGAACTATACTCCAAAATTTATTTATTTACTTAAATTAAATTAATTTATTTGTTCGACTCTCTACTTGTGGGCTTACTATAAAAGGCAGGCACTCAGCGTAATGGCTAGTTAAGTCTCAAAAGCGAAGAAAACGCACGCCAGAGCTCTTTCCCAAAATAAAATTCGTATTATCATTGTTGACTGTAAAGGTCTGCGGAGGTCGAGGGGCAATTTACTAAATATCCCGCCATTGTTTTGAGCCCCAGTTGACTTTACCCCGCGGTGGAGATTACCATAAAAACAAAAAATCGAGTCCGGACAAAAACACCGTGCGGGAAATTATTTGCCGCTGTCTTCAAAAACAAAATCGGGTGAAGGAGTACGGTTTATAGAAATATTTCTAGTATCTGATTTTGTGGATGGAAACTAAATGAAATGAAATAGGTTAACATAATTTCCGGAATCGCTACTAGATTTACTAGGTTTTTTGTCGCAAGAGTTGCGTGTTTAGCGCATCTGCTTTCCGTGCGAGAGGTCCCGAGTTCGAATCCCGGCTGGGGACAAAAAAAAAGAAACTCAGGTCTTCGCTGTTTCTGGGTCCCACGACACAGGGTATCTTAGTGTGGGGCCAGAAGCAATCTATGTGCTTGTATGTAAATGTTATGTTATGTTAAGAGTCTCTGGAGTCTCTAAAATGCTTGGTAATCATAGTCAGACAAGTGCAAAAATAACAATGAATTTTGGTAGTCAAGTAACCAATCGGCCATGCTTCATTTGAGAACATTCATTCATTCATTCAGCCACAAGAAGTCCACTGCTGGACATACGCCTCCTCCATGGATTTCCAAAAATATCGGTTGGAAGCTTGCATCCAGCGTCTTCCTGCCACTTGGATGAGATCGTCTGTCCATCTTGTGGTCCCACGCTGCGCTGCGCTGTGCTGCATTTGAGAACATTAACATTTCAAGATATTATGCTGTCAGTACAATTATTATTTATCAGATTTGTAAATAAGTATTTATTTTTAAAGATATCCAATAAAAAGCTTTGATCCTAAACTTTTCTATCACGTCAGCAAACACAGTATGAGTATGAATTCTTTGTATTACTAAAAAAATAATGTGTGTGGGCAAAAACAATCATCATGAAAATCGTGTTCTGATGGCGTCACAGAAATCAATATTAATAAAAAATATTAATACTAATAAAAAAAAAATCAAGTTCAGTTTCATAAAATAAGTAATATTTTCCAGTAAATAAGTAAAAACACATATTTATGTCAAAATTAAGTATTGTGACCAAGTACCTATTGCACTCCAATGGCACCTTTCCAAACCCACCCACTTGAATTTGTGCCTCGCATGATTTGGTTTCCTTCGCAAGAGGTGCCTTATTTAATTTACGCATGTTATACCATCTGAATTGTATTGTACTGCTACAGCTCAGTAGATTACAATATACTCGTAGAAGTAAATGACCGCGATTGTTGTACTTACATCATTCGAAGACGTTGTTAAGCATTTTTGCCGTATTTAAGTAAATGAGGAAAAGCAGAAGTTAAATGAAATTATTCGAGAATATTTGAAATACTTGAAAAAGTATAAAAAAATCTAATTCGTCGAAAGTTTTGGGAACTTTTCTGATTTTCGTATTAACCTAATTTATTTCGAAACTTTTAACGAAGTTTTCTCTTTTCAATTTACGTCAAGATTTATTCTTATTTTTCCTAGTGACGTTATCGATATTCCGATGTCAAATAGACTTTTACATGCTGTCGATAATGTTGCTGGTAGGGTGCGCGTCGATAAAAATCTAAGTCATGGGTTTGAATATATTAATTTCGTTGTTTTGATTGCTGCACCACTTCCAAGTGCGACACACCCACACACACACCACACACACACACACACACACACACACACTCACCCTCATACACACATACACACACACTCACACACACTCACACACATACACACACACACACACACACACTCACTCACACTCACACACACTCACACACATACACACACACACACACACACACACACACACACACACACACACACGCACACAAAGATTAAAATATGGTAAATATGGAAGAGCGGGGCCTTCTGATACAGGTATTACTATACTTACTTGAAAGTCCCAGTGATGTCTCCATCTATGTAATATTGCAAAAGATATAAATGATTTTGATTTGATTTTTTGATTGGGACTATTTATTTTGGTGATTGGGACTTTTTCTTTTCTTAGCATTCACTATATATTTTATCGTAATTGGCTTTGTTTAAAGAAAAACTGTGAAAGAAGAATAACGTCAACTTTTCTGACGTTTTATTATTATGTACGCATTATGATGCTAAATATACCTTTTAGTCACGCCACAAGCTGGAAATAATACTGTAGAAGACTATTATTGTCAAAACTATTATTAGGTACCTAATAATACTAAGATAAACCCATAGATTAACCTAATAATATTTCGAGAATATTTCGTTTCATAAACATAAACACTTACATACAGGCATATACTTGCTTCTGGCCCCACACAAGGATACCCTGTGATGTGGGAACCAGAAACAACGACCACACAAACATGTAAACATCCAAGACCTGGTTTTTCAAACATTCTGATAATATTTAAATATTTGTTACGATCTCAATTTAAAACTCCTTCTGTATAATACCGCGATCGCGACATAAGATTGCATTATTTAAATTATATGATTATCATAATTTCAGCACGTAGTTACGTTAATGGTAATGTTTCTGTTGTTTTTGTTCCCCAACCGCCGTATAATGGGTTAAGTAATCTGCATACTATTGTTAGTAATAATGTATTAGAGGTAAGTTAAAAGAAACTATGTAAAACATTGCTAACATAATTAAAGTGGGTAAGTACCATTGCTGGCTTTTCTTTGTGAGATATATTGAGTATATAGGGCGTCCACGGCACGTTTGAACATTTTCCTGAAAGAAGACATTATTTAAAAAAATAATTTAAACTGCATTCATAGATTTTTAAATAATTACATGGTTGAACCGTGCTCGATGGTCGGACGATGTCATTGAGTCGGTGGAAGGTCCGTGGATGCGAGTAGGGAGAGACCGTGTAAAATGGCATTTGGGGGAAAAGGCCTATACCCAGTGGGCAGCGGTGGGTTGATGATGATGATGAACCGGGAATCGAACCCGCTACACGAGAAAAAAAAATTACATCGTTGTTTTATCATACCGATCAAAAGGTTTCATCATAAGGATTATGCTATGCTAAATTACATAGTGTCAGAAATAAAAGGAAAACCATCTTCCAGACCCCTCCTCTAGTCTAACAAATGGTCTTGTAAGCACGATCAAACCTCAATTTGGGTCATTTAAACAATCATCAAAGGTATCATTGCCATCATTGATTGCATTTGTATGTGAAGTACTATTTAAGGGGCCACCTTAAGACAAATTCGGTTTGTTCCAGTACTCCCTGGACTATAAAGACTAAGGAAACCTGTTCTCATTGAAACCAAATCAATCAAATATTTTTTTGTTCAACGTAAGGAATTTATATGATGTTTGTTAAATGTAAATGTACGATGATAGCCGCAACGGGCTGTTGTAATGGAGAAAAAGGCAGCGAGAAAAATATCCTTATTATTCCAACGAGCTAAGAACACGTGGAACCTCAAAGTGAATTCCTGAAGTCCTAGATAGAGGATGTATCTTTTAATTCAATTGGGTTAGGGGACGTTTAAAAGGTTGCTAGTCGGGTCAGAGTAACTTGGATAGAGTAAGGTAGCTTGTAACAGACATTACCTGTCTACAAATCTAATACGTTTCTTCATTTTAAACATAACACTACATAAGCGCACCCCTGTATCCTGGAGAGGTAGGCAGAGACATGGGTTTTAACATTTGATTTCTCAACACTATAATTAAGTTACTGTTAGAGTTTTTTAAAACTGCGAAACTATGTAAAAGTAATTTTTATTAAATTGTTTTTATTGATAATAACAGTGTAACTCCAATGTAAGTTTGGGGGAAATTCGCCATAATAACATGATAGAAGCGTTGTACTCCTTATCGTAAGCCTCCTCGACATAATCGCCACTGCACTGTAAATCTGCAACTGGGTTAAAACCGAGAAATTAAATAACAATAACACTCCCAACGCAACAATGGCGTCGCGGTGAAAAGCGCAGTGAAGACGAAATTTCATTGTACGTGAGCGAACGCGCTCGAAATTGTGGAAGTCATTAAATGTGCCTGAAATGCGAGCAATTAAAGACTATGGCCTAAAAATATACCACTACCAGAAGGGAATCAGTGGTAAAGAATCTAGACGACGACCAAATTTTTTTTTTAAGCTAAAACTTTCGTCAGCACTACACATTTTAAACTTGCGAAACTTGGTCGGACTCGTCCGATAAAAGCACCCGTAAGTTGATCCGAACTAAAAGTTAAATAGCGCCGAATCTGCGAACCAACATACGCTACAGCATTAGACCGTTTCAGATAAAAAATCGACAAAAAAAACTCCAAACTTACATTTATATATTGAGTAGACTACACTATATATAAATGTAAGTTTGGAGTAGACTATACATTTGATTCCACCAAAATAATATTCTCAAGCCGGAGCTCAAGCCGGTGTATCTCAAGAGTTTGTATAAACTGGCTTTGACTCTGTATTAAGTGTATTTTCGTGGTGATCAGGGACTTCACAATAACTTGTACAAAATTTTAAGTTAATAAATACTTTATACTTTACTTTATACTTTACTTTACTTTATTGACTTCTTATATCCTCTTAAGTCCTTGCCTTAAAAATAACAAGAGAAAATCATTGTTATCATCAAGGTCAGGATTAAGGAGGATATATATTTATAAGTAAGATTAATTGTTAAGGCCGTATTTCCATGGATGGGTCACTGTCTATGACTAACGCTAGTGGCTTTTTCCAAGCGATTCCTTGCTTCGCAAGTTGGTGCCGGCTGCCGTCGATAGATGGCAGTCGTTAAGCCAAGTCACAGGTCTTAGGGTGGTTTGAAAACTTCCGACAGTAAGACCAGTCACTAGTCTTACAAGCCTCCACCAATCCAGACTTTGCCCTCGTGGTGGAGTATGGCCTATACCTTCCTCAGGGAAGAGACCCGTGCCCCGCGGTGGGGACATAATGGGTTGATGATGATGATTTATACATACGTAAGATTGTTAAGGCCGTATTCGAAAACAACAACAATCCTTATAACACTTTTCAGACGCAGTATCGATTACCTGTAGTAAAAGGACGACAAAAACACGATATATAAAAGTCTAAGTGAAGAGTTTTTTTTATAAACAAAACTGTTAGTAGGTATTTTTCGATTAAAATTTTTTGAACAAAATTTGAATAACCTTTATTTTAATGCAATAACCAACATTAATGAAATGAAAATGAAAATAAAAAATTTATTTGTACCCAACACCACGTAATTTTACAATAAAATTAACATAAAAGCCTGCTTATCAATAAAGTGAGCGCACAGAAAATGTAATAATATAAAAATAAGTCCAGTATCATCACAAGAACATAGAGGTTCATACAAATTCTCAATCTCTAGCATATGTCATATGATGGTCATATTGTTTGTTCATGTATGGCGCAAAGCGCATTACAGTTTAATTTACAGTTTCCGAGTTATTTTGAATAAAATCGTTTTGATTGATTGTTTTAATTTTTCATAAATCACATGGCTATTTTGTATGAGTAAACACTCTGTTGTTTATATTTTCAGCCGGACTCTCCGCATTTACTTTTATATTTGCATGAAAATAACCTGTCAATTTTTTTAATGGTTACTTCGAATAAAGGAAAAGAATATGAAAGTTTTCTAGAAGACGTTCGAAATATGAAAGTAATTTTAGAAAATTTCTTAAATTATTGTTTTAAATAAATGTTAATTCTCGTATAACGAACAAATACCTATGGATCCCTAGTATAATGTAAGTAATATTTTGTTCCAATAAATCCCTAAATTTGGTTTAACTTGAATTTCACCTAAATAAATATTTACCTTCAAAATTACAGGTAAAGTCTCGCAGTGGTTTTGCTTTGTACTGGATCTGCTTAGGATTGATGATTTAGGTTAGTTTCAATAGGTTCAGTCAATAGAACCAGCAAAAGTGTACTGTTTGATTTGATGTTGATCGTATATGGCATATGAGATCCATTTATACGTATAAATACGGCCCGAAGGCAGCGTACATAGTAACATATTAGATTGATATTCAACCAACGGAATGTAAATCCTGTCATCATCATCATCAACCCAGCGCATCAGCCTTGCCCAAAATCCAATCTTACACGGTCCCTCGCCATCCGCATCCACGGGCCTTCTGCCGACTCAACGACATCGACCGACCATCGCCGGTCTGCCCACTGACCGTCGTCATCCTGAGCCTAGATTCTCTTAATGCATTGTAGTACGATGACAACTGCATGAACATGGCGATTTAGTTTCATTGCCGCTTCAAGTCTACGCGCGCAGTCAAATCAAGGAATCTAGGCGTCAATGGTATGAAAAAATACGTCACCTGACCCGACCGTGTAACTGTCATCGAACTGTAATGCACAAACAGAATCGGGGCCCTGCTCTCGGTCGCCACTCTGTGATTGCCCTGTTCCACCGGTCACCTTCCCGCCCCACCACACGCCCGTTCGCCTCTTAGTTAAAATAAATTATTGATTTCTAATTTATAAACGAGTCCGCTATTATTAGAACGAATAAAACATCTAGCAAAAGCCATGACTTGGAATGTGAATCGTGGAAATTTCAAACACTGGTCCCTGCCCACTCCCTCGGGATACAGGCATGGGCTTATGTGATGTATCTAATGTAATAAAAAAATTGCCAACATTTACAAAATTAGTGTATCCGTGACTGTGATCACTATTGCCCGGTTCCAATATCCACAAAACGCTTCGTTTTTGCTTACGATCGGCTACAATTCCTACGAAATTCCTACGAACCGTCAATAAATTGTAGGGAAAACGGATCGTAGCCGGTAGGCGTATATTATAGGAACCGGGCATAACTCCACTTTTGGTACATAGTCATCACCATCATCATTGACCCATTATGCCCCCAACGAGGGGCACGAGTCTCTTCTCTAAGGAAGATATAGGTCGTCCTCCACCATCCTAGCTCGGATTGGTGGAGGCTTATAAGACTAGTGGCTGGTCTTACTGTCGGAAGTTTTCAAGCCGCCTTATGGCCTCTGACTTGGCTTAACGACTGCCATCTATCGACGGCTGCTCTCAGCAAGCGGTTAACGTGCCTTGCGAAGCACGAAACCGCTCGTAAAAATGCCACTAGCGTTAGTCATGGACGGTCTCCCGTCCATGCACTGAACGGGCCCTATGTTGCTTAATCTTCGTGATTGTTTGAGATCAGTCTGGCAGCCGGTGCTACGAGGAAACGATTGGCACATAGTGTGCTTAGATATTTTCTTTAACCTCGTATCAGGTAAGCTTACTACCTACATCTTCAAGGATATCGTTATAGAATCAAAACCGACGTGCTTGCATGCAACGACTAATGAATGTCGATGAAGCGAATGTGATCTTCCTGAGTTTCGGCAAGCAACAGTACTTAAGTCTCTGCCTAGCTCTCTGGGATACAGCAGTGTATTTTTAAACGTATGCATGTAATATCGTGTATGGTAGGAAGTAATTAAGAGCAGACAAATAGTGACGCAGGCGGACAGACGGGTACCAATGTAAACTTAATTCCAATTCGAATTTGGCAAGGTACATAGGTCACGGACGTCATTGGAAACTATGATAAAGTGTGCATTGAGGCGAAATTCCATTAATTGGACTTGGACAAACTTGTACAGGATTGTTGTCCGTTAAATAAGACGAAATCTGTTTCCTAAACTTGCTTAGTTAGTAAGAGTTTTGACACGGTATGATAGAGGATTGGGTTTCAATCCTGATTCAAATCGGATTTGGCTTCCTCTATGAAGTTCTGTTTAGCAAGCGTAACAAGCTCATATTAAAAAAAAACCAATTTCAGAATACTACACCATATATTTTGGACTGCCATTCAAAGTAACACCGCACATATTTATCGAGGACTTTATTGCTACTGCTTTAATCTTTTAATCCAAAAGTGTTGGGACCATCAATTTAAACATAGATAAATTAATACGAAAGTGGTTTACAGGATAAAAAAATACGTAAGGGCTTACATTGTAATTTTGTTCTAAATATGTCTTTAAGCATTTCGGTCACAAACTGAAAATTAATCCTCGGAAAGCCCCGACAAAATAAATCAGTACCTTTCACAAGGGCCTTTCATAATTCCAGGCCCATTATTATTATTTCTAAGCCTACATCAATTAAGGCTTTCAGGTTTGGCAGCGTAAAGTTGAATTGAAATTTTGAGCTGCCAAAGAAACCAGCCATCAATAAACTAACATTTCCACCACAAATTTAAATAACTACCAAACTTACATTCCGGGGAGTTTGTCAGAGACTCTATATAGCCACTTGCCATGATTCTAGGATAGGTCAGTTCTAGGCCAGCCCTAGGATACCTTGTGTCGGGGGAACCAGAAACAGCGACATCATAAACATGGAAACATCCAAGATCTGGGATTATTAATTAAGCACATAATCTCTCTCTTTCTGACCGAAGAGCCTGTGATCTGCAGTGGATCGTACATAGGCTACATAAACAAACGTAAACATTAACATACAGGCACATACATTGCTTCTAGCCCCACACTAGGATACCCTGTGTGTACCATAAAAGTCTGTGTTATTGATATTTATAATCCAATCCCATAATTACCTAAGAAAAAGTCTTTACTCTAATTCCCACTTGCGGCTGCCAAACTTTGAATTTATCGTAAAACAAATAGCTTCAGTGTGGATATTTTACCATGTCTGTAATGGCTTCCGCACGTGTTACTAAGCTAAGAAAGCAAAGTACAAATCTCGCGCATTACCGCTCGTAGCCTGGGCTGCCTATCTTAAACGATCACTAAGGTTAAGCAACATACGGCGCGTTCAGTCCATGGATGGGTCACCGTCTATGACTAATTTTTCCGAGCGGTTCCGTGCTTCTCAAGGCACGCTCAGCAGTTGGTGCCGGCTGCCGTCGATAGATGGCAGTCGTTAAGGCAAGTCAGAGGCCTTAGGGCGGCTTGAAAACTTCTGACAGTAAGACCAGCCACTAGTCTTACAAGCCTCCACCAATCCGGGCTTGGCCCCCGTGGTGGAGTATGGCCTATACCTTCCTCAGGGAAGAGACCCGTGCCCCTCGGTGGGGGCATAATGGGTTGATGAGGATAACCGGACCCGTTCGCAGTTGTAGTGAGTGCTGTGCTACGGTCTGCTGCGAAAAACTAATAGTGACTTGAGAGTAGGCCACCTATTTTCACAACAATAGTTGAGTGTACTTGCCACTTCAGTCCACAAGTACCACGGCAGCTGCAATGATGCCGGAACGTCGGTCGGTGAACGCCATACTAAAGTCCCTGACGTATCTACTTTAATTTAATGGAACTAGTGAGAAGAAAAGTAGAAGTACCAGGACAACATAAATTTGTAAGAGTTCAAAATTTCACAAGCGAATATATTTTTTTAGTTTTATTCTGTACTTAAGTGTACTAATTGCATATAATGTCACGGTAGAAGCATAAAGACATATTAGTCCTCGTGCTCCTACCAGTAGGAGCACCGAGTAGGAGCAAGAGGAAACGGGGGGTGATTTAGCTCATTAAATTTTATCTAATAATTAATGGCTATTTAACCAGATTTATATATAAGTATGTTTGAGAAACCGGTTTCAGATAAAAGGAATCAGATATTATATCATATTTTATGCATATAGCTCTATATCACCAACGACGTTGAGAGACAATCGTGGCAGATATGCGCCTTGACCGAGAGTGTGGAAATAGCCTAAGTGGCGAGCGTAGAGCGCATGAGTGGTAGGGATGGGCAAGTGACAAAAACATGTCGTATCGATACGATATTTATACCAGTTATACATTTTAACGGGACTAATATCGAACTGTAAACTTATTTATGAGGTGTACAACAAATAGCACTGAGGTGTAATGATAAACGAGCATAAAGCGCACGAGTGGTAGAGATGGGGAAATGCCAAAAATGTGTCGTTATACATTGTAATGGGAATAACAACAATTATTAATACCCAATAAATAAGGCAAAAGTTATGGTTTAAAAAAAAAATTGTCGATTTAATTATTTTTTTGCTCGCCTCTTCTTAACTCTTAGACTCATGCGGTTTTGTGTTTCAACTTGATTGAGATTTTTTTACTTTTTCGTACCTTTCGCAGGTAGTGATTAAAAAGTATTCCCAAAATAAAACGTATGAAAAACATCACAAAATTTAAGATATATTGAAGTTATATGGAAAGTTGCATTGGTATCGATCCCACATAATGAACATGTAACGCCAGAAATTGGTTCCTGAAATTGGTATGTTAAAAATATAATACTTTTATTACTATAGTAAATAGTGGACTTCTTTGTATCGAGACTAGCTCTGCTGTTGCCCGCGACTACGTCCGCGTGGGCTTTAGTTGAGTAAAGTGTTTGCAAATAAGATAGGGATACTTTTAGCGCATGCGAAAGAGCTTTCATACTAACTTCGCAACCCCCTCTTACCCCCTTAAGGGATGATTGTCGAAAAACTATTTTACAGATCTTTCATAACTTTTAATGAAGGACCTTCATGCTGAATTTCATTCGATAAACTTCAAAAATAGCTAAGTTTCATACTATGTTGCACCCCCTTTTATCCCCTTAAGAGATGATTTTCAAGAAACTATTTTACATTGTGTTTCAAGACATTCAATGAAGGACATTCATTCTGAATTTCATTCGAATAACTTCATAAACGGCAACGTTTCATACTAATGTTTGCACCCCCGTATTTCCCTCTTAAGGGATGATTTTTAAAAAACTATTTTACACGTGTTTCATAATTTTAGATAAAGAACCTTTGTACCAAATTTCATTCCAATAACTTCAAAAACGGCAAAGTTTCATACGGCAAATTCATCCCCTAAGAGGGCAAAATGGGGGTTCAAAGTTAGTACTTTGAACCCCCATTTTACCCTCTTAGGGGATGAATTTTCAAAAATCCTTTCTTAGTGCTCCCCTCCGTTACAAAAGTTAGAAACTTGAAATTTTGCGCAGTGGTTCCTGTGCAAAATTTCAAGTTTCTAACCCTTGTAGTTTAGGCCCTGCATTGATACATATGTCAGTCAGTCAGTCAGTCAGTCAGTCAGTCAGTCAGCTTCTCCTTTTACATATATAGATAGATTATAAAAGTTGATAAATATTGTGAGGAAAAAATATCGATGTTTTTATACATCGAAATATTTTACCCAAGCCTAGCGAGTGGCTCTTCGCGAATGTAGCTGGAATCTAGGCTATTCAGAGCGGTTTAGAGATGGCGATTTCGCATAAAATGATATCCCCTTGCTAAAATTTCTGTAACATAGACCGTGAATGGATACTATTGACTAATTAAAAATATATAACATGGTTTATTGCATAAAAATAAATTCATGATGATGATTGATGAAGTTGAGAAACGATGGAGTTGCAGATTGAATTTGTTTACCGATTTGTAGTTATTAAGATTAGGTATTTTATTCTTTTTATGGTTTGATTTATTCTGCCCTAATTATTATTACATACGTACATAAGCTTACACCTGGAACTCAATGGGGTATGCGGAGACCAGGGAGTGTCACTTTGCTTTGATTGTCACATTATTATTATTAAACTAAATTGTAGTCCATTATTGATGATTAAAT
This sequence comes from Yponomeuta plumbellus, assembly GCA_947310845.1. Lineage (NCBI taxonomy): Eukaryota > Metazoa > Arthropoda > Insecta > Lepidoptera > Yponomeutidae > Yponomeuta > Yponomeuta plumbellus. The sequence goes on from OX371203.1 coordinate 6,596,449, forward strand.
GTAGTGTAATAAATGTAAGCATACATTTAGTAGCAAAGCCACCACAAACATCTTTACTATTCAGATATCTATGAAAGCCACTATATACATACTTATGCAAACATGTTTGGAATGTTTGTTTGCTAGAAATCTGCTAAGGTGTTCCTTAATTGGAAAAAAAAAACAAAATATCGTCACATCACATGAAGATTTACATACAGGTACATACATTGCTTCTAGCCCTACACTAGGATACCCTATGTGGTATAAAACAGAAACAGTGACATCACAAACAGGAAAACATCCCAGACCTGGGTTTTTTTTTGTTCCCAGCCTGGATTCGAGCCCGAGACATCTCGCATGGTAGGGAGATGCGTAACCAGCTGCACCACAGAGGTCGTCAAAACAATCACATGACCAGTGATCGTGTACAGGAAGAATGATTTCTGAAGATGGGAAACAATGACTTTCGATTCAAATTCTTAACAATTTTTCAAGTCATGATACTTCATCATCATCATTCAGCCACATGAAGTCCACTGCTGGATATAGGCCTCCTCGGTGGATTTCCAAAAAGACCGGCTGGAAGGGGAATGCATCCAGCGTCTTTCTGCCACTTGGATGAGATCGTCTGTCCATCTTGTGGCTGGACGTCCTACCATGCGCTTGCCGATATGCGGTGTTCGGCCCCATCGACCATCAATTCTGCGTGATATGAGCCCCGCCTACTGCCACTTCAACTTACTAATCCGCTGGGCTATATCAACGACTTTCGTTCGTCCACGGATCCCATCATTTCTGATTCGGTCTCGTAGAGAAATTCCGTGCATAGCCCTTTCCATAGCTCTTTGCGTGACCTTGAGCTTTCTTATGAGGCCCATAGTGAGGCTCATTCTACTTGGGTAAAATAATGTTCCAAATGTTTAATGTTAAAAATGTGTTGTTCAGAATTCCCGAATATTAGTTTTTGTAAGACATTTTTTGTTCTACAAACATTTTTCAACTGTTCGAGGTTTCTTTTGAAGTTGTGCCATTGTTAAGCAACGCGACTTGTACAACTTTATTTTCTCCTGAAATAAAGGCGCCGTCTGCATTCCTTAAAGGTTTACTTAAATACGAACCAAAAATTAATTTTCTTAAAAAAACCGGGCAAGTACGAGAAAATTTTGCTTTCTGAGGGTTCCTAAGGCTTTCTGAGGGCTTTTTGTAGCGCTGCCGTCGCTACTAACGCGCGTAGGTCGCTTTTGCAACGCGCGACCGTAGCGCGGCTGTAGCGCTGCTAACGCGCCACCGTCGCGCGGCCGTAGCGCTACAAAAAAGGGCCCGCCGTGGGCGAGGGCCCTTAGGATTACTCAGGCAGCCGGGGCTACGTGACGTCGCTGTCGCTGTCGGCGCTTCGGCTGCTTACGTAAAAGCAGCACCAAAGACAACGTGACTAATGTTGCCTCAACGGAGTCCATCTTGCAACTGTGGCGATTGGAAGCGCAACGGTAGCGCGTTTGCATCGCGACAGAAGCGCTACGGCCGCGCGACGGTGGCGCGTTCGAAGCGCTACGGTCGCGCGATAGTGGCGCGTTCGAAGCGCTACGGCCGCGCGACGGTGGCGCGTTCGCATCGCGACAGAAGCGTGGTTACGTGGGCGAGGGCACACAGCTAGCGACCGCATCGCGGCTGTAGCGTGGCGAACGCGCCACCGTCGCGCGGACGTAGCGCTACAAAAAGCCGCCGTGGGCGAGGGCCCTAACAAAATGTAACCTGTTATCATTACCATCCTCATCCCCATGCAAGTTAACATTTGTGCTTGCATTGCATTTGGTTTGTATGGGACCATCTCATATTTTTTGTTGGTGTTCATGGAGTCCACAGAAAGTGGTCATTTTAAAATTCTTTCGAGTATTTCTTCTAAAAAAGGCAAACGAAAATTTACTTTTGAAAGAAGCTGCCAAAAGACTATCTTGGGCAATATGGCATCGCACAGGCATTGTGACGGAATATACAAACCGGTATATTCCGGAATATTCTTTATTGCACACAAGAGACGAAAAGTAAAACACTAAAATGTTTTATTCAGATTTTTCTCTGTATTTGTAATATAAGACGATAGTACCTGCCAAATATAGATTTAGGTCAACGAAAAGGGCCCGATAAAATTTGATTTCCTTGAGTGTCAAAATATACGTTTTATTGCGCCATAAACGGCTATATATTACTTGGAATTTAGTTTTTTCTTATAGAGTTAAGAGTCCGTAGAGTAAGTAAGTACAGTCACGAGCAATAATAGGTATAATAGACACTGTCACATTTTGTACGACGTACACATTTTATTTTGTACTGCACACGTGTACGAAAATTTGTCCCAAATTATCTAACCATTGGTTACATCGTTTGGGACAAATTGTCGTACACTTCTTTCTAGATTGTTTGAAGTTAAAATTTTTCTAAAATATGATAGTATATTATATAATTATTGCTCGTGATTGTACATAGTTTCAATTTCATCTCAAAATATCGAAGCATTCCCGATAAAGGTCATAGCTCATAGAGCCACCCAGCACCCACTCAGCACCGCCTCGCCTCGTACGGTTAGTATTCTTTATATGGACTTGTATGGCCATGCGCTCACTACATCAACTCCGTAGCATCACCGGATCTAAAGGTGGGCGATTATGAATGATACTAATGAAATCATTCGACTATGGCCATCATTCGACTTAGTCGAATAAGACATCCAGATTAGTAACTAACGTTCTGTGGCCTAACCGCTAATACTAGTAAACCGCTAAAGCCACTTGTCGACTCGTGTCGTTCCGCCGCAACTCGGGCCGATTCGGGAATAATCATTCACGCAGATCAGATGCATCGCACAATGCATACTAATTTGGTCGACTCGGGTACTTCCGCCGTGAATCGGAACGATTCGGGATTCAGTGTTTTATCCCTTGCTTTTACTTTCATGCGGCAAGCAAAATTTAACCTTATGTCAAGGAGTTGAAAGTAAAACCATAAAATATTGCGTGTGGCTACGAAATCGAATGAGTCATTCTCGGTCCATCGCCCGCCTCGTGGGTGTACGTGCATAAGGGACGTAAGTAGATATTTTTAGTCTTTCAAATAAAAGATTGCGAAAAAATAAAATATAGGTATATTTGGAAAGAAAATAAAATTTGACAACAAATTATCAGTGAATCAGTACAGTAAAATAACAGAAATTAAATTTAATCAACAAAAAATAGTCCTTATGACAATAAAATAACTAAAATTGTTTATAAAATACTTAGTTCAAATTAAATTTGCAAAAAATATAAACAATGTTTTTGTTAACTATTTGTGTTATAGTATTAGGGTTAGTCACCTTCCTCAGGCAAGAGACCCGTGCCCCTCGGTGGGGACATAATGGGTTGATGATGATGATTAGGGTAAGTGTATTTTTTCTAAATTAACGGTTAATAATCTCTACCAATGTTTAGATAATAATATTCATTGAATAATATTTAAAAAAATATTGTCCTACGTAAAAGAATGACCAATCAACAAAAACAAAGTCCCACTGACGAAAATAAAATCACTGAAATAATAATATTATAGTCTAACATAACCAATATATTCCGTTCCTTTTTATAAAATATATTAATCCAATAAATTTTTATATCTATCAAAATTAATATTTAGAGAGATTTAAAAAGTTTTAATAGTAAAAATAACCCTGGTGGGTTTATTTATTATGTTAAAATACACGCTTTACGACGTCTATCAAGGTAATAGTCTTTAAAAAACCATTATGATACCTACATAGAAGAATTATCATTCTATTTTAACATTTATTGTTTTGACTATTAAAAAACAGAGCGAGAGACAATATTCGTTATTATACACGAGGAAAAAACACAAAATAAACAGCGCCACTACAAAATAGAAAGGCTGTACAAATTTTAAAATTATCATTTTGAGAAAATGGAAATTTGAACCAAACATTTTCGAAAGTCGTAAAACATAAGTTTTTGTAAATAAAAAACTCTAACCGACATGTTTCAGGCATTTTTTATTAAGCTTAGAAGTCTTCAGTAAAAAAAAATTGTACGCTCATCTTATAATGCAAATCATGTTTAAAAGAGCAACAAACTGAAACACTTTATTCAAATACAGCAACACTATTTCTTAAATTTTATATGACTATTTAAGAACATAATTTCGTCCAACTTTTTCGAAGACAATCGACTGCGGCGCTCACTCAATACGTAGCCAGCTTTTGAAAATAAACTTTCCGATGGTACAGAGGTCGCTGGTATCGAAAGGTACTTTTTGGCCATTTTATATAAGGCCGGAAATATTCTAGCATGCTCAGACCAATATTTTAGTGGATCTTGGTGTCTCTCAATCAACCCTTACTCTAAAAATTGTTTTACCATGATTAAAGACGTCGTCGATGGCGATTCTGTTCGCTGTGTAGCGGCTTTCATGTCAAAATGATCCCACAAAGAATTTACTTGACTGGCTGGCCTTTCTGAGATATTTGGCGTTTGCAGGTTTGTAGGGTTTTGGCTAACCAAGGTAGCCAATTCCTCTACTACCCATTGTTGGGCGTTTTGTGCGTTATCATCAACGCCAAACCCTGCTTTTTTAAACCTGGGGTCTAAAATTGTGGCCTTGGCTACTATTTTGTTGCTTTCTAAGTGGCCCAGTCTCCGTGCAACCATCTCTGAAAGAGAGTTTCTCAACCTGTCACCTATGTCCGTTGTCGGAAATATATTTCTGATAGTGTACTGCAATCCTCTAATTAAAGGTACGATAGCGGACATGGTGACATATTTCTGTCCGGAAAGCAGTTCAGTCATTTCTAAACAGGGCTTTAAGATAGGCAAGCAGTCCGTCAGTGTTGCCCAGTCTATACCCGATAGGTTTTCCGGCGCTCGTTCCAAATCGGCTACAGCCAGTGTTAGGGGTTGCTTAATGTCCACGAGCCGTGCTATCATCAGGTATGTGGAGTTCCACCTCGTTACTATGTCTTGCTTGAGTTTAAGCTCAGGTAGATTTAGCTCAATCTGCTTCTCTCTGAGCTTATACGCAGCAACGGAACTCTGTTTGAAATGGGTAACTAATGCTCGGCATTTTGTTAGCAGACCCGAAAGCTCTTCATTTTGATTAATTGCCGTCAACCGTCGTTGCCGTTGACCGTCAAATTTAGGGTGTGGGCTACACACGGGTGGTGGTGTTTTCTTAAGTCATCGACAACGGCTTTTTTCATATTGGCGGCATTATCGGTCACAACTGTAACGACTTTTTCCTTTACGCCCCACGTATCACAAATTTCAGCTATCACACCAGCTGTGTTTGCAGAAGTGTGAGATCCGTGGACTTCTTTCGTCGCCAAATTTGATGAGCACAGTTTATCTTCGGAAATGTAGTGTGCTGTAATACTGAGAAATTGTTTATTGTTAAATGCTTTCCAATAATCGGAGGTAAGAGATAAATACTGCACATCTTGGAGAGCTGTTATTGTTTCTTGTTGTATTTTTTCGTAATATGCCGGCAATAATTTTTCTGACAGGGTTTTGCGGGATGGTAGGGTATATTTCGGATTGAGCAATCTTACTAAATTGCAGAAACCTTCGTCTTCTACAATGGACAGTGGCTGGTAATCCTTTACTACAAGGCCAACGACAGCTTCATCCAAGCGCTCTATAGCTTCGGGACTTAAATCAGATGTTTTTTCTGATGCCCACAGTCGCAATTGTCTTTTCCTCTTCGCTATAGGTGGTGCGTCTGCGTTAGAGCTTTCGTGAGTACTGCTGAGATTTTGTGGTTGAAGTAGGCTACCCGACGTCCCCTGATTTTGAGTCTCTGATCGAGCCTGGTTGGCGTCACCTGACGTGGAAGCACTTGTTATGTTGGGTTGACCGGCACGTTGGTCTTCTTCCAACTGATATTGGATGGGATGCATACGCTTAAGGTGTTCTTTAAAGTTTGATGTGTTTCCGTGATTGACGTAAGACTTTTTGCAAATTTTGCAAGTAACTTCTTTCTTGTCTGTTGTTATATCAAAAAAAGTCCAAACTATTGATTTTTTTACTGTAGGTCGAGGCATTGTAGATACAAAATAAACAAAAAATATTAGTAGGTGGGACACACGCACACACACGGTTAGTTAAAAAGAATCTAGCAAAGCTACCACCAAAACTCCAGTCCAGAGAAACCAAGGAAAAAGTTAAATTACTGTCTTCTTTTCATATCCCGTAAACCAATCGAAATGTCCGCCATTGCAAAAAAATAATTAACTCAAAAAAGTTTAGTGAATTAGCAAAATTACTTATGAAGCCCAAAACTATTGCAGCCAGGAATACAACTTTTCTGTTAGTAGTGAATTAGAAGTGAATTAGAAGTAAAGAAAAGAAAGTAACACGCACGACCTTGAACGAAACAATAACAATCACACCTGAGTACAAGTAACGTGACCTACCGTTTGTTTGAACTTTGACCTCTCCCTGCGGTCCTGCGAGAACTTAAAGATGGCGCCGCGTCTTACTTTCGCGCGTAAATTAGCGCCATTTTTCACCCAGTAAGTGCCATACATTTTGACATTAGTGGTTAGCGGTTACTAATTAGTGGTTTCATTCGATTATCATGATTAGTGATAACTAATATTGAAGTCGAATACGAACGTTAGTAACTTGAAGATTAGTCGACTTATAGTTTAATTCATAATCGCGCATCGCTAACCGGATCGCCTCGGTCGTAAGCTTTTCGCGCGCGGCCGGCGGCTGGACCACTCGGTGACCAACCTCTGCTCGCGTGCTTGCCTCGCGTTGAACACACGTGCAGACCTAGTCCCAATACGCTACTTGACTCGTATCAAATTTGACGCGATAAATGGATATTTCCTGTATTATCTAACGTAAGAAACCGAAATATATCGTCTTTGCTAAGTAAATATGCAGGATGGCTGCAAAATTTGCAAATTAAAAAAATATTTTTCGCTTTTAATTCGGAACGGTGAAAACACTATCCGCCATCTTGAAAGCACCTTTGGTTTGTAAACAAACATCTGTCAGTCGTGCGTGCGTAGGTTCTATTGTGATTTGGATTGGATTAAGTGTTTTTGCAAAAACTTTTCTTGTGCAGTTAGTGTCTTATCATTTTATTGATAAGCGCAATCATGGACACTGGATTCGTGGAAGCAGATAGTACCAATTTGGCAAAACCAAACCAAATCCTTAGGGCGGCTTGAAAACTTCTGCCTCAGTAAGACCAGCCACTAGTCTTACAAGCCTCCACCAATCCGGACTTGGCCCCCGTGGTGGAGTATGGCCTATACCTTCCTCAGGGAAGAGACCCGTGCCCCTTGGTGGGGACATGATGGGTTGATGATGAAACCAAATCAAACCAAGCATTATTACAGCTAAAAACAGTTTGTTCATATTTATATTACAGGACTTACATTAAAGTGGTCTTCACATAAATACAGCCAAGAATCGGGGTCTCTCTTGGCAAGCTTGATCCAAGTTTTTCGTATGTTTATTTCATTGGGTACACGAATCCGCGACTCCCCGGTGGTCTTTATTGACGTGTTTTTGTATTCTCGAATAATGCAATAATGATAACGGATATATTTTGCATGTAAACTCGATGAAATCGTGGTTGCGTTGTTTTTATGTCACTATGCTCACAGATCACTCACTCTAGCTAAATCACTAAATCTGCTCACAGAACAGATTTTAGGACTAGGTAAAGATCGTTTCACCAAACAAGTCCCACGGTAAAATCATTAAGGCCATAACAATAAAAGCCAAATTTCATTAACTCATACTTCTTTCGTGGCACGAACTCTACCTATGTTGAATGTCAAACTTTATTTACAAACCTTTAGGACTTCAAACCATAGACATAAATGGCTGACCGCGTTTTTAGCTGTTTAGTAAAGCAACGTTTTAAAATAATGTTTTTGTTGCTTTTAGGTCCTCAAAAAATATACTAAATTATGGTTTGGTCTAATGGAAGAAACCTCTATTTAGCATTTAAGACTTACTTGAAAAAAGAGTCAAGTAGCGGATTGTTTGACTTGTCGAAAATTCGTGGTACAAGCGACGTCCACTAGTTGACCACGCGGCGTTCACGTATTGACCGCACGTTATAACGCGGCGCCGTGCGACAAGGCGGTGCGGAGTGGGTGCCGGGTGGCTCTAATGAGCTATGACCTTAAAAGTTATTGGCAGACTGACGGACGGACGGACAATGTAGTGATCCTGGAAGGGTTCCGTTTCTTCTTTTTGAACTGTGAAACCATAAAAGCGGCCGAATTTTCTCCAAATTTCTCAACTATGTCATCAAAGGTAACATGATATTCAGAAATACTTTAGCGAACATACCAACTTTGTAAGCCAATATATATAGGAATTCTCAGCAGGATATTTTTGACATCACGACGTAGATGTGTGGGAGAAATAACAGACGTAGGTAATATCAAAGGATGTCTTGTTATCAAAGAGTCTGGCGTCATTCTTCGTTTGCTTTGTTGTTAAGGTTGTAAAAGTCGGTTCTCGTCTCTTGAAGTTCCACGAAAGGTAGGCATGTGATCTATGTATCTTGAAGTATCACGAAAGGTAGGTATGTGATCTAAATAATATATGTGTCACGCTAACCGTGAAGCAAAACATCGTGAGGAAATCCGTGGCTTGGCTCCACACGTATTGGCCAGCTTTTCACTATTCACCATCTAAGTGCGAGTGATGGTGCCATTGAATGATGTATGAAATAATCTCATGACGTATTTGCAAAGACCTAAGTTTTTTGTGTCTGACGTTTGTTCGATATTCATTTTGCGGTTTCCTCCGCATTATTAACAGGTAACAAACAGGTATCATCATCATCAACCCATTATGTCCCCACCGAGGGGCACGGGTCTCTTCGCTGAGGAAGGTATAGGCCATAGTCTACCACGGGGGCCAAGTCCGGATTGGTGGAGGATTGTAAGACTAGTGGCTGGTCTTAACTGACAGAAGTTTTCAAGCCACCCCAAGGCCCCTGACTTAGCTTAACCACTGCCATCTATCAACGGCAGCCGGCACCAGCTGCTTAACGTGCCTTGCAAAGCACGGAGCACGAAGCGTTAGTCATAGAACGGTCACCCATCCATCCACTGAACGCGCCCTATTTTGCTTAACCTTCGTGATCGCTTAAGAACACTCAGGTGGCCAGGGCTATGAGCGATACAAACAAGTGTAGAACACCTTTAATAGCACGCGTCAATATAGCTTTTGTTGCGCCAACGTATTGAAGAAAATATTTGCAGGTAAACTTAATTACTTTCAAGCTACTCGTAGTCTTGTCTCAGCTACGTTCACCTAAGATTTAGATATTACATGTTAATCCAAGGAATTGTCTATAAATATGGTATTAGGAATAACATCCTCATAGCACAGTCACTTGGTCTGATATCAAACTAGGATCTAAAAAAGACAAAGACCTCTCAAATGTGGACTAATACTCTGAGGCCATTTGTATCAACCTAAATACAGCGCCCCCTAGCTGGAAAGGAACTCATGACATAGTAGCAGTTTATGAAGCCTAATACATCCCCTGCAGGACACAGGCCTTTTCACAGAGAAAAAGTAATCACCACGGTAATCACCACCACCACCAACTGCTTAATTACCGTGCATTCCGAAGCACGGAACCGCCCGGAAAAATGCCACTAGCGTTACTTATAGACGGTGGCCCATCCATGGAATGAACGTGCCGTATGTTGCTTAACCTTAGTGATCGTTTAAGATCACTCAGGCAGCCCAGGCTACGAGCGATAAAATAAAAGTTATTATTGCTAAAAAGCGTCTTTTAATTAAAATAGTGCGCTACAGTTCCAATAAAAGATAGTGATTGGCAAAAGCGGATACATTGGGGTCCGAACTCATAATCTCTTGATCACATGACTCAAATTCCATTCGATTCGGCGCGGATCGCGTTCCTGCTCAAATCTGCTCTAATGTACGTCAGGTTTTACGGCTTTGCAATCACTGTTCATGGCTTTTACAACTTAAATCTTCGCCTTTGATAACGTTAAGCCTTGCTCTAAGAACTCTGGCTACATATTTAGAGTGTACGCCAGCTTGCTAACTCATAAAGCATCAAAATTGGTTTGGTGAACAAATTTGATCCTCTAGGCATGGGGCACATAGAAAAGTTTTAAGACAAGGCAGTGGAAATAACTCCGTGCCCTTTTAATTCACTTTTTTACTAAATGTGCTGAAGCTATGGGACATAACCCACAGAGACTTGTGTTTTTTTGTCTGTTGCCCTCCTTATATTATGTTACTTGTCTGTTTAATTTGGTCCTGTGATATGTCTTGTTGGTCATCATCATCAACCCATTATGTCCCCACCGAGGGGCACGGGTCTCTTCCCTGTGGTAGGCATAGGACACACTTCATCACGGGGGCCAAGTCCGCACACTTGGTGACAGAGTCGTGGAGTCGCGACGACAAGCTATTAGATTAGGTTAGGTTAGACGCGACGACAGTCACCCTGTTTGCGGCAGATGCAAACGACAACGCCGCGACTAGACGTGACGACAAGTCGCCTTGTATGGGATGACTCTAAAGGCCGGTAAAACCCTAACTAATGTTCTGTTACGCTCTTTTCTGTGAAATTTCACGAGATAGCACTACAGCTACGTATTTACTTAGTAAATATTCTCAACTTAAAAACCGGCCCTATATATTTTTTTTCCTTAGCTCATGGGTTAGAGCCATCGCAAACAGGGCGAGTCAAGTCGCCGCGTCAGACGCGACGTTGTCATTTGCTTCTGGCGTCTTGTCGTCGCGACTCCGCGACTCTGACGCCAAGTGTACGGAGATTCGAACAAAAATATGAAAATTAACGGCCCTAGCCTGTCGTCGTGACTAGTCTGCGCCTAGGCTTAAAGTATCAGTCTGAGGTCTGTACACATCTCACTCTAGAGCAAAAGGTTTTTCTCACAGTGAGTTTGGGCGTTATCACTACTTGTGCCCACCGTGGGCTGGTTTCAAACTGAAGAGTTAATCATCTTAAAACAATACCGAAACCGAAGGCATCGATTTGTTTTCGATTAGAGGATCTTGGAAGCTTTGCTTACCTAGCGCAACTAATTTATGGGAAAGTCGACTCATTGTTCTGAGACTAGGTGTTTATTTTACCCGGCTAATGAATATTGTATCTGTTTTCATAGAAGATTAATTAGGTTTTGTGATGAGTTTGTTAAGGTGAAGTGACAATGTTTCATCTTAATTTCCTGCCAATAGAAAAGGTGTCGCTAACAGAGTTTGTACAAAAGTATTAGGAAATGATGTCAGATGCTGAAATTTGTATTTGCAGAATACATTTTTATGTTTACTTCAACAATATAAGCTAGCCTTTATGACAAATATTTGTAAATGTACGAACCTCTGTGGCGCAGCGAGTAGCGCATCTGCCTACCAAACGAGAGGTCCCGGGTTCGATACCCGGCTGGGGACAAAAAAAACCCAGGTCTTGGATGTTTACATGTTTGTGACGTCACTGTTTCTGGTTCCCACGACACAGGGGATCCTAGTGTGGGGCCAGAAGCAATAAATAAGAGTTGTTAGAAACCATAGTTATGGCGGACCCATCGGGCATAGTAGAAGTATTGAATTTAGATAAAAATGGTAGAAGTGAACATTAGCATACCTGAGACCAAAGCGAAGCAAACCGGGTGCGACGGACCTAGGTTTCAATTTCAATTTCAATTTATTTAATGTATAACATAGTGTAGGATGTACAGTTCTTCAGTAGAAATAAGCTCACTATGCTATGCTTTTGGGCGTACAGGTTCTAGAACATCAATAATATTATGAATAATTAAAGCATGCATTAAGTTATTAAAATATTATGTCCATAAACAGAGATTATTTACAAATCATGATTTGTTCATATTGTATGTTATGAACGAGGCTTGATTCCCAGTGCGGGTATGTACTTATAACTTTACTTTCTTTTATAAGTTATGAACATTTATGAACTTATAGTAGCAATGCCACTCTCTTTTCTGAAGGAAGACATCGTGAGGAAACCTGAGTGTCTGAGCTATTCTCATACGTGAGCACATGAAATCGCCACTCAGCAGTGGGTAGGTACGTGTGATGATTAAGCCCTCACTTTCTCTCTCTCTCTCTCTCTCTCTCTCTAAGAGAAGGCCTGTAGTAGGACGTACATAATCGGGTTATTTCCTTGTTTTACCCAGTGGCGGATTTGCAGTCTTGCCGCTCTAGGCCCCAGGCCATGTGCCCCCCTTTCTCAGCACAGCACGCAGCACCTATCATATAGACTAGGTACATAATGAATTTACGCTAGACTAGGTACATAATGAATTTAGTGGCGCATACCTATAAAAATTGCTATTCGTTGCAGTGCAGTGCGGCCCGCCATAATTATGCACAGCCTTTTAAATATTTAGGTACTTTGCATTTGAGTTATTTCTTGCTATCATCAGTGATTTTTTGGTCACGATTTGCCGCCCCTAATACCTATCTGCCGCTCTAGGCTCGGGCCTACTGGGACTTAGGGTAAATCCGCCCCTGGTTTTACCTGAGACCATCAAGTGCTCAAAGACCTGGAGGCATAGTTAGAATACTAGCAAGGAGACCATCTCGCACAACCACCTATGCGCGAGTGTTTAAGTCTGGATTATTAAATTTCATTGACGTTTCAGTTAGTTCACCTGATGATGCTTTAGACATATTTGATAGTTTTATACTGTGACGGTAACTGGACGACATTTATTTCAGTTACAGTTGCCAGCTAAAGCTGCAGCATGAAAGTTATGCCATGTCGTGTCCGTTTTGATTGTTGTTTAGCTTCGTGCTTCAGTTGTTATGCTTGGATGCAATTTTATCAATGTGTTTTTTTCATTAAACATTGTTATTTCTTAAGTTTTCATTAATTTCTGTAACCTTTCGGTTGGAGTTGTTTTTAACGACTTTTGAGAATTTTTTGCAAAATTTCCTTTTTATGAAAAATTTATTTACATTTTTTTGTATTGTCTATACTAAGAGTTAGTATAGACAATACAAAAAAGTGTAAATAAATTTTGATATATCCTTACTTAAAATTCGCTAACAATTTAAAACAAAAAACATTACATATGTATCGAATAGAACGTGAGTTTTTCCATGTAGAACAATGATTTGCCGAAAGTTGCAACATTGGTGAAGTGTGTCAAGCGCGAGTCGAGAAAACTATCTTAACTCTCATAAAAAAGTAAAGATCCATTAATTTCTGTAACCTGTTTTTAACTTGTTTTTAATGACTTTTGAGAATTTTTTGCTAAATTTCCTTTTTATGAAAAATTTATTTAGATTTTTTTGTATTGTCTGCTTTATACTAACTCTGTTTGATATATCCTTACTTAAAATTCGCTAACAATTTAAAATAAAAAACATTACATATCCAATAGATCGTAAGTTTTTCCATGTAGAACAATAATTTGCCGAAAGTTGCAACATTGGTGAAGTGTGCCAAGCGCGAATCAAGAAAACTATCCTAACTCTCATAAAAAAGTAAAGATAAAAAAAAATCTAACTTCAAAGGTTGTCACTAAACCCATACTGCGATTGAGCTGTAAGTGATCTGTCAGGCTCGTGGTAAGTGTCAATCTCTCTGCCTACCCTTTTGGGATACAGGCATGAATTTATATATGTATAACGAAGTAAAAGAAGTTTTTCAGGATCGTGGCAAGAGGTAAACATATCCTCTACCGCTCCAAAATCGCCTATGAGATACAATCGTATAAGCCACGTGCGTATACTTAAACATACATACACAAGCTCACGCCTGTATCCCAGAGGGGTAGGCAGAAAGTACAGACTGCTCCTTGCCAAGATCCTGAAAGATCACATTCACTTCATCGACATTCATTAATCGTTGCAAGGACGCACGCCATGAATTCGCATTTATTGACTGAAAAATGACTAGCGAAACAAATATATCAACCTATTAGGTATGTCGTCACTGAGGAGCACGGGCAAAGGCCCTGAGAAAGGTAGGCTATACTCCACCACGTGGGCCAAGTCCGTATACGACCAAATAATATAAACTGGTGTGTGTGCGTGTATGTTAGTCAATTCTTTCTATTCTTCTATTCTAGTAGACAGAGTGTATTATTTTTATTATATCCTATTCCAGTAGAACTTCTTTACCTTTTTCCTCTGCGGCAAAACTCTGCGGCTCGGTAGGTTAGGCGGCTGTCAGGAATAATTGATGCGGTCCCAGCGACACATGAATAATTCTTCAAGCTCCACTAGTCACGGGAGATGGAATTAGACGTATGGGAAATACGCCCCGGATTGTGCAGCTTGATGATTCCCTCCGCCGAATTAGGTGACTTTCTTGGCTTTGCATAACGGGAAAATACATTTCATTAGTAACTACGAACTGCTGTAGAAACAAAAATAGGACTCCTACTACGGATCCCTGATTGAAACTGATTGAAATATAATACATTTTAAAAGCCACTTTCCGGTACTTACATAAATTCACGGCCGCACTTCTAATAACACAAGCATAACATTGTCTGTTGCTACGGAACCCTCGGTGCGGGAGCCCGTCTAATCATTCAACTAATAACTCCTCTACGACCCAACAAATCATAATTTAATTCGCCAAGCAAGCGTTAAGGTGAAACGTAATGTCAGAATGCAATTAGCGAACTCAGCGGATCTTGGAGTTTGATGGATCACCCCGTTTATTTGCGCAGACATTGTCGACCAATCTATCATACGACGGTGCATCCGTGAAGGTTCTTGTAAGAGTGACTACTATCCGCGCTCGATTAAAGTAGAATAGAGCGTTGGAGAAGAGAATTTTAAAGGACGGGGTTAAAGTTGGGTTAACAAAGAGTTATTAACTTTATTCCGGATACACTCACTTAACCTTTTTTTTTTGTCGGAAGAGCCCGGAAGAGTGCTAGGAGTTCTGTGGATGCATTGTACTACAATGACAGCTGGATGAACATGACGATTTAGTTTCATCGCCGCTTGAAGTCTACGCGCGCACGTATATCAACCAATCTAAGTGACAATGGTATGAAAAACACGTCACGTGACCCAACCATGTAATTGTCATCAGACTACAATGCACTAATAGAATTGAGAACCAGGTTGTGCTCTGATTTGCAGAGCAGAGATAGAGCTCGCGTCGTCGGTTGCTCGTTTCTGACTGCGGGAATGCGCGCGGCGCGCGCGCCCTGAGTTAGTGTACGAAATGAAATAAATAATGCTTACTAGTAGTAGGCATTATTTACGAAATTAAGTCTCATTTGATATTATTTAGTAGTACTTACGAAAATTTTAGTTCAAAAGTAGCAGTCTTTTTTGTACCAGGCGCAATCGTGGTAATTAAGCCAATATTTTCTCCATATTTCATATTTTCATAGGACATAATCATTATACGTACATGCCAAGTGAAAAGAAAACAGTAGATACATACATACTTCGAATATTTTATCTAAACTCTTCATGATTGACAAATGCCATTCTTATTTATAAAAGTAACGCGAAATATAAATAAAAAGATTAATCAAAAATGTATAATATGTAATACGTGTACTGTTTTGAGAGCCTTGACCTTAACATTTAAATATAATCTTTTAAATAGAATAACTAAAATTGCATGATTATTAATTCAATATTTTCCAATTGTAAGTTAATGTAATGCATATTTCAAATAGCACTTTAAAATGTTGCGTGCCCTACAGGGTCCACAAAGATCTCATCAAATAACTGTTAAGTTAAATTGTAACAACCCTACAACTTGTGGAATGCAATAAAGTATTGAGTATTGAGTATAACATGCCGTTGCTAGTATTAGCGGGCAGCTGTTAATCATTTATTTTATTGCACATAAAATATACAGTAGCCCCAATAGACCCAATCAAGTAAAGTCGTGTCATAAGTCTAGGGTTTTATCAGATGTGCTGCATTTCCCTTGGGCCGCACTCATCGCCATAACCCGAAGATTCGGGCTATCGTGATGTGTGCAGCCAAGTATTCGCGTACACTTCGGAGCTTCGTCAGGACTTCGCGTAGCTGTCGGTAAACTCTCACAGATCAAAGAGTTTTATCGCGATGAACTTCGCTTGAGCGGCCACACTTCAATCAGCGTGCACCTGTCAAAGGCTGTCAAACGTGGCGGACGTGTTATTTCACAGAGTAGTTGCATAAGCTGAAGCGTAACATAGATTGGAATAATGATAAAATTTTAGAATTTATTGCAAACTACGAATAAATAAATAATAACTACGACATAAATGTAAAAAATCATTATTTGCTGCCATAAAATACAGAGCAACCGCGGCGTCCATTTTGTTTTTTTGCATTTGACATCGCTTGCACATCGCGATAAACTTTACATCGCGCATTGTGTGGCCGAGAGTATTCGCCGTAGACCGAAGACGAAGTTTATCGCCCGAATGTTATCGCGATGAGTGCGGCCCAGGCTTCAGAGAGGTGATCTGCGTAGTGTCAGTTTTGACAGGCCTCTGCTTACTGAAAAAATATTTTCAACAATGGCACTAGTTGACAGCCTACTTTGACTGTGTGTCTAGCCTAGTGAAATAACAGGGTCTGTCTGAGTAGATTATTTGAAATTCGTCAAGGTAATTCAAAATGGATAAATACAATCTACAGCCTCTTAACTTTTAGAATATACCTCGGCTACTATCGGATAGAATCGGATATATTCGTGTAATAGAAATATCGGAACTAATATGACACTTAATTTTGAAATCGGAACTAATATGACGGAAATAAACTAACACAGAGCAGGAAGGAGTATTACACTCGTGTGCTTTTGGCAAAAACCGAAGCCTACTCTAGGACCCGAGCGAGGTATATTCTAAAAGCTAACAGACTGTACAATTACCGTATAAACTGGATCGTCTGCTCACCAAACTATTTAGTTCCGAAAACTCCGCAAATGTTACACATCGTTAGTTCAGTAAAAACCCCAGAAGCCTCTGCACGAAACTAACTCGCGTGGAGTCGTAATCCGCAGACTGTTATGATAAATGACTCGAGCTTAGCCCGACGAGTCAATTGTGGACAAAACCTACTGACTCACTAGTTGAGGGCATGGTGTGAGCCAAAAGAGTTAGTAAGGTAATTTTTAACGTTTTTTTTTCTGTTAATCAAGTTATTATCTATTAATTTAATTCAAACCTAAACCAAATATAAAATAACTATGATAAAGTAAATATTAAAACCAAACTAAATACTATCTAAATATAAAAAAAATGACTCTAGACCGCTGCCGTTGGGGAGAGTTCCTTAGATACTGGCAGTAATCCCCCTCTGAATAACCTGGTTAATGTTTTAAGCAGAAACTACAAAATAAAAAGAGTTTCTGTATTCTGTGTTCATTTTCATTGCATTTAAAGTAAGGCTAGTAAACCATTCCATAGGTTTTTTTGGCGACTGGCGTAATTGGTGTCGCTAGTTTTTGAGATTTGTAATCGTCTTTTTTTATGTGAAATAACGAAATTGGTTCAGAGTTACCTTATAGTAAAGTTTTATTTTTCTATGAATGAAAATTACAAAACCCAATGATTTAATCCATTATTGAATAAAAATTGAAACGCGTTCTAATATAACTAAATATTTTTCGTATTCTAGTCATCTAGTTCACTTCGTTTACCCCACTGGATGGCGGTTCTTACTACTCCCCTTTAGATGGCGCTGATAAAAATAAATTATATTGATTATGACCATAATTATTTCAATTTCATCATTAATGGCAACATTTACATGCATTCATAAAATTTGGGGTCTCGATGGTAGACACTAAAAGTATTCCTTACTTAAAATTCAATGTCTTTGGTACAACCCGGCTACGATAACTGCTACGGTCTACTACTTGCTACACCGTAGTACGTGTAGCATTGCTACGTACATTTGCTGTGAGTTACTTTGCATATTTTATCAATTTAGATCATTAAGGAAAGGTTGAAAGGACTAATGTAAATGATATTACTAAGAATATTAGCAAGCTGAACTGGTAATGCTAATCGTAGAAATTTCCGAAGTTCGTATAAAATCGAACCGGTAAAAAGTTTTCGAATCAAAAAAAAAAACTGGCGAACTCAGCGTAGGATGCCAAACAGTTTTTGCCCGGTTCCTATAATATACGCCTACCGCCTACGATCCGTTTTCCCTACAATTTATTGACGGTTCGTAAGAATTTCGGAGGAATTGTAACCGATCGTAAGCAAAAACGAAGCGTTTTGTGGATATTGGAACCGGGCATTAGTGAATTACTGAGCTGGTAGTGGCTTCAATACAGTTGCCTGATAAATAATTCTAATTTGATACTCAATGTATAATATCGGTCAACACAAGTAAATAAACTCTTACAAAAAAACGCCATCTCCTCCAACTTGCACCTGACCCGAGGAAGGACGTTCGCTGGGAAAATTGTTTGCTAAGACCGGTTTAACACCTGTCTTAGTTAAGACGTAGGTGTAGTTATTAATGGATCCGCTGGTGCGGTTTCTTGCTCGTCTCAGGTTACTTTTGTGACGATAATGGAGGGATTTCGTAGCTGCATTCAAGCAGCTCAAAGGCTACGTGTAGCTATGGACTTTGTAGTTGGCAAAGTTTGAAATAGATAGTTAACCATATACTGGATTTCTCAATTTCACCGACTCTCCTACTCTAATTTATGTTCTTTTCTTGATTTTAACAAATCTGTTCAGGTACCCACCGTTGATTTGTTGTGAATCGCCCCATCACGTGTTACATTGGCTACAATGGTAGCAGATAGTGTATAAGAGGATTGGCGATTTTCAGCACTGAGGTGATATGCTCAGCAATGAATAGCTCAGGTTTCCTCACGATATTTTCCTTCACAGTTAGGGAGTGCTATTGCTACAACTTTACAAATGTTCTTAACTTAGAAAATAAAGTGATAGACAACCGCACTGGGAATCGAATCTGGGTCATAAGTTTTTTTATGATCTCTTGAGATTACCTTTACCCTTATCTCCGTACCAATGCAATGTTACTATATTCAATATTAAAAATATTAATTTATCTATTTTATAAACAATCAAAAAATTATGTGCCCGAAATAGCAGGAAAATTCAAAATCTATAAAAAAAATTCAACTACCGAACTACCGATAAGCGAATTTTAGTAACTTATAAGGGCTCCAACAGACGAGCGACAGCTAGTCAGCGACAGCTCGCGCGCCTGCCGCTGACGGTCGCGCGACGGTCGCACTATCGTCGGCTGCCGACGATCGCGCGACCGCCGCCTTGGAGCGGAGCCCTTATGTTGGAGCCCTTATGTTTGATACAATTTTGACAATTGCTGAAAATGTATGAAGAAAAAAACAACATTTTGAAGTCTGGCGTTATAGTTATAGCACAATACTTTTGTATACACAATAAAATTATTTCACATCATGCGTTACACTCGTATGAACTTGTATCCCAAAATTGTAGCCAAAAAACAGATCTACTGAAACCACTGGTGTTCCCGGCTCGCCTTTGTTCAGTTTCCCGCTCTGTCTTATTTTTTGCAGGTACAATTTGTAGCACGTTACGTTTCAACGAAAATGGTCTCATTTACAAATTGCTAACGTTTTTCGTTCGTTATTTCTCGCTGTAGTTCACAATTCACGCGGGGGAAACGTGTAAGGAAAACCGGCGATGGACGTACTTTACCCTGTTGAAGATATAGTCTATAGTTATTTTGCACTGCAAAATGTGGAAATATCTATCAGGTACCGAGAACGGTGGTGTCAAATTTTGGAAGTATTGGGTTCGAATGCAGGAATATAGCAATGAATTTAATTTGCTTCAAAACTTCTGACAGTAAGACCAGCCACTAGTCTCCTCCTTCACTAGCCTCCACTAATTCGGTCTAGGCTCATGTGGTTTAATATGGCCTATACCTTCCTCAGGGAAGGAGCCCGTGCCCCTCGGTGGGAACATAATGGGTTGATGATGATGTACCATTTTGAAGCTATAGTTGTAATACCACAAGCCAACTGTGAAGGAAAACATCGTGAGGAAACCTGAGTTGAGCGTTGAGGTGTTCACATACCTCATCGTTTAATTGCTAATCCACGGTGGGCACGGATGTTAGTTAAGTCCATACTCTCTGAAGAGAAAACATATCCCCTGCAATGGGACGTATATGGAATGAATGAATGAATTAATTTATTAATGTTTATTGTCACAGAGTGTCAGTTTATGGGCTACACAAAAAAAGTCACAAGAACATCATTCATTTTATTCAGGATACATTTACTTGACTTTGACGACCTCTTTAGTGCAGTGGTTAGCGCATCTGCATAACCATGCGAGAGGTTCCGGGTTCGAATCCCGGCTGGGGACACAAAAGAAAAGAAACCTTGGATGTTTACATGTTTGTGACATCGCTGTTTCTGGTTTTCTCGACACAGTGTATCCTAGTGTGGGGCCAGAAGCAATGTATGATAAAAATCTTATCTGTAAACTTTTAGTCCGGATTTACTTACGGGTGTTGTTATATCTGAAGAGTCCGACCAGGTTTCGCTCCGATTCACAGAGCTTAATCATGGTGAGCAGAGACGGAGCTCGCGTCGTCGGTTGCTCGTCTCACACTGATTAAGCTCTGCGAATCTAAAAGTTTACAATGTGTTGTGCTTACGAAAGTTTTAGTTCAAAAATCTTATCTTATTTTAGAACAAACCAAGTTTCAGTCTTGAGGCATACTTCTCTTAATACTTGGAATTGATAGTGGTAAATGTGGTGAGAGGCTTTATCCACGAAGGATACCGTAAAGGTTGTCATGTTTGTGTTTATAACCGCCCGGACTAACTAACGCACTCGCCATACTTTATTGCAGTGTTGCCAGCCAAACTACGAAAAAGGTAGCAATTTATTTTCAATTTCATTTTAAGTCTAGATAGTATGTAATCCGCTACTTGACTCTTTTTTTAAGTATGTCTTAAATGCTAAATATCTCTTCCATTAGACCAAAAAATATTTTAGTATATTTTTTGAGGACCTAAAAGCAACAAAAATATTATTCTAAAACGTTGCTTTGCTAAACAGCCAAAAACGCGGTCCGCCATTTTTGTCTATGGTTTGAAGTCCTCTACGTTTGTAAACAAAGTTTGACATTCAACATAGGTAGAGTTCGTGCCACGAAAGAAGTATGAGTCACAATAGAACCTACGCACGACTGACAGATGTTTGTTTACAACCAAAGGTGCTTACAAGATGGCGGATAGTGTTTTCACCGTTCCGATTTAAAAGCGAAAAATATTTTTTTTATTTGCAAATTTTGCAGCCATCCTGCATATTTACTTAGCAAAGTCAATATATTTCGGTTTCTTACGTTAGATACTACAGGAAGTATCCATTTATCGCGTCAAATTTGATACGAGGCAAGTAGCGTATTATTTAAGTTACTTGTCGAAATAGGTCCAACTCCTAAGATAGAGGTAAATCCTAGTTTAGGAATTGGAAATCGCATTAATATGTGCATCACTTGCTTCTAGACTAGACTATCACATTTTATTTTATAAGACTTAGGAGTGTATGATTTTGGTCAAATAGACACTTTTTTACTTTACTTTATTATTTTTTAAAGTAACCTATTTCTTGGTGATTCACTTTCACACATGATAGAAGACGGAGATCTTCTTGTTTTGCTCAGAAAACACTATTGTCTCATAAAATCTAGATATATTTTATTCTAATTATTTGTAACAATATGTACTAAAGATATGAATAATACAGAGACGATACACAGAAAATGATCTAACTGACTGATTAACGAAACAAAACTATTTTTTTTCTTAATTCTACTAAAATCAGGGCGAACTCCTGGATACATAGAGTTATAATACCCGACAGCTAAAGAATATCTTTCATTTCACTTTACCCTGAAAGAAAGAGATTTGAAGCGTCTGCTGTGAACTCTTGCACCTCTAGAGCAGTCATGAATAATTTGTTTCAGAGTAATACTGACTAAAAGCAATATTTTTTGTTGTTTTTTTTTGAAATGTATGTTTGTTCTATTGTAACATTTTTTTTCCTTCACAACTCTGAAACCATCATCAGATTCTGACAAACAAGCGTCAATTTGGCAAACGAACTACTGAACTACCTATAATTTTTTCTGATCTATTTTGCAGGAAGTTCATATTTCAGTCACTAGGTGGCGCTAAATTGCTAGTGTTTAACCTCGCTATTTATCACCAAACGGCGCTGCTACTTTTGTTACAAAAAATCGGTTACAAAATTTGTAGTAATTTTAAAAACCAACGTAGGAATAAACGTGGTAGCTAAAATGTAAAAGCATCTATGTTGGCTCCTCTCTTAAAATCGCTTCATCCTCACCTCAAAAACGCCTTTCCTTCTATTTCTTTCGACATAAAATACGCACTTCACGTTCAAATGGCGCTTAAGGCACTCTTAACAGGTTTACAGAGTCGAACGATTGGTTAAGTACCGGTCCCGAACTGTACTTAAGAAATACGGAACCGCTGAGCAAACGATTCGAGTCATAGACAAAAATAGAGATACACCGATCGATACACAATACGATACAAAGCTCCGTCTCTGGTCATCATGATTAAGCTCTGCGAATCAGAGCGAAATCTGGTCGGACTCTTCCGACAATTGGTCAAGTAAGTGTGTGCGGAATAAAATTAATAATACACGATACGATAGATAGATAGAAAGATAGAATATTCTTTATTGTACTCATAAATAACATTAACGATTTATATGATTTCTGTCTACAATAAAGACTATTCTATCAAATTATCTAGAAACTTACAAGCTGAAAAAACTCTATTGGTTTTATTTCTTTTAACTCGCTTCCTCCAAAACTGTCTTAAGACGCACTAGCCTGAAGCATTGAATATGCCTGAAGTTTACAAAAACCTTATTTTTTCAATAATATAACTACACACACACACACACACACACACACACACACACACACACACACGCACACATGCACATAAAAATATATTTTTCGTAACAGGGCAAACCAGAGCGACTTTTTTTTAACTAGAACTTTCGTAAGCACTCGCCATTATAAACTAAAAAAAAAAATAAAAAATAAAGTTTACAATAACCTTATTTTGCATAATTTACCTATGTTTACAAGTAAATAACTTGATTGTTTGATTCAATATAACATACATAAACTGACACCTGTATCCTACAGAGGTGTAGATAGAGGTGGGCCTCGATTGTGTTAGTGCATATTATTACGATGCCAGATACACGTTCAGGGCCTAAATTCTGCTACTGCATTGGAGTACAATGACAACTTGACGAACATGGCGATTTAGTCAAGTCATGCGCGGCACGCATATCGAGCCTAGTCGTCAAAGGTACTCGTAAGAAAAAAACACGCCACGTGATCCGACCGTCTATCTGTCATCGAACTGTAATGCACTAACAGAATCGAGACCCAATTCACGTGTCGAGTTTTTTCATGCCGTTAACGCCTAGAATTAGATGTAGTTTAGCAAAAAGGTTCCAACAAAAAACACACAAAGTGAGTTTTGAGATATTTGAGCTTTTAGGTATAAGCTGATTTTCGCTCTCCATATATTTGGGTGGGACTACTATGTGCCATAACTTTGCTTATACTCAATGGATCGCTATGAAAGTTTTTGGTTCTTAAAATATAGAGCACAATGATCATTTTTGGTACCTATATTTAACTCAAAAATTAGCATCATGTGGGTTGGAACGTTTTTGCTAAAATACATCCAATCACATCATCACACTAATATTATAAACGTGAAAGTTTGTGTGTGTGTTTATATGTTTGTCAGTCTTTAGCGCTGAAACGGCTGGACGGATTTTAATAAAATTTGGTATGGAGTTAGCCGATACCCTGGATTAAAACATAGGCTACGTTTTACCGCGGGGAAATATCTTATTCCTACGGGAAAATCGATGAACCGCGGGTAACACCGCGGGGCACAGCTAGTTATTCATACACGTACGTCGACCTGAAGAGGCAATTCAATCGCCAGGTTCATGAAGATGTCACTATACTTCAATGCATTAGTAGGTCTACCTAGGGTTCTGCCATGATCCTGACTTATTACTTTCGCTTTATCGAGATTAGTTATTACTGGTTACATTATGTACATTTTTGGCGCAACTTTGTGTAATGATCATCATAGCGGCTTTACCACTCTCAAAGCTAGCTTATCCTCTCTCAGTTGTCATTGTCATCAGGCTGAGAGCCCCTTGTGCTATTTCCCCGGCACTGATGACCTCGTTTCGCGGAGGCACGCTTTGAAAGCTTTGGTGGCTTTGAGGTTAATTCTGTTAATCACGGTCGTGTGAGATTTTAAGGACTCTTTGCTTAAATATGAGCCTTTTGGACAAACAAATATCTTTCTCCTATATTATTATTATAAATTTAGTTTAGTTGACCCGGAAAATGTTATTTTTCCACATGAAAAATAGGTAACAATCTATTCAAGAAATCAAAAATTTTTTTCAACGTAAAGAATTTACATTCTGTTTGTTGAATGTCAATGTACATACACTTATGTATTATGTTAGCCGCTGCCTTGGAGCCGTCTGAAGTATTCTATAGCATACCGAATATACATGTAAAATTTCATTAAAATCGGTCAAGGCATCTCGGAGGAATATGCGCACTAACACTGTGACACGCAAATCTTATATATTACAAGTTGTAGCCATTATTATTATTATTAAACTCTTTATTGCACAAAACACATGTCTGGTATAAAGGCGTGCTTAATGCTAAATAGCATTTTCTATCGGTCAACCTTTGGTTTGTGGATAATGGCTGCGTGGGTAGTGCAAAATACAGATATACTCGAAATAGGATGATAATACTTATATAAATAGGTGATAAACATATACATAAACATTAATAATACATGCATAAATATTTATTATAATACGTACATACTACACTTTAATAAGTACTATAAGCCATTGATGATTTGATGAATGTATTTTGTCACTATTTTGAGCAATTTTAATGAAAACAAAGTTACCTACATTTACTTACCTACATCACTTGATTTTTTTCCCAAACTAAAAACATGGCAAAACACCTAGACTGAGGTCATTTGTACAAATAACGCTGGCCTCCACTGGGAAACGAACCCACGACCTCCGGCGTGGTAATCAGCCGCGATACCGCTAGACCAACACGGCAGTTAGTTGTTTACTTCACTTCCAACGTTTTTCTGTAGTCGTCTTACAAACTACCCTTCACCTTAATCGCTCTACACAAGGTTCGTCTTCATTGCCTCTTCTTAACCCAAGTTGGGCCGCCGGAATGCCAAAAAAGCTGGCTAAGTGCAACCATAATTTTGAAGCTAAGGATTCCGTACCATTTAACATAAATTTAAATATATAAATAAGGTTTCCCATAGCTTTCCTACTAATACCTTTAGCAGCAGGTCGATAATTTTTTATTTTTAGTAGTTTTGCTTTATTGCTTCAGAATTCAGGTTTCCAATTTGTTGATCATTCTTCTATATACATACATATTAAGTAGGTATGAGAATTTTCGTTTCAGAATAATAAAAAAATAAACGCACTTATAAATTACACAAAACGTGCTTAATCCAAGAAGCATTGTGTTTTAGCAAACCGTATTAAACCGCCGGGTTATGCCGGATAATACAATATGAAAGTCACATAAATAAAGAAAAGAATTGAAAAAAATATTTATGACATAACTTGTCTTCATTGTAGTTGCCAGGTCAGAACTTTGAGCTATGTGCCCCGCCCACTGCCACTCCATCTGAGCATTTTTTCAAGCTATATTAGTATCTCTGATACTTCTGCGGATCTCTTCATTCCTGAGAATGAGGAAATCCGCATTCCTTATATCCACCATGATAACATTTGAAAATTCCAGTTTTTATGTCATATAAGGTAAAAGCAGATAGCCAAACGGGTCGAGGTCTCGCCTCTTAGCTTCGGGAACCCCAAAAAGACCCACAGCGGCGCAAGTCGCCTAATTCGTTACATGTCACGCGCAGGGTTGTGGAGCACCCTCGGCGCGCTTCGAGCCAACCTTGGCACGTTTTGTTTTAATCTGTCCAATGATGCGGGAAAATAGACAGTTTTCTTCCTAAAGTGACACATTTTACAGCACCCATCTAATCCTATCTACATAAATTTTAATTTTAAACATAAATACTACCCGTACAGAGACCAGATTTGCCAGTTTCTATAATCCCGACACCCCTCTTTCGCTTTATCTACATTAATTAGTTGTACTTTGTTAGTACGTCCCCGAAGTATGTCCGCCTGGGAGTATACCCACCAGTTCTTCAATCCACGTTAGCTTGAAATATTTATTTCGTCAATCTTTTCTTTCTTTTTCTTACTAGGTATCTATTGTACATAAGATAAATCTTTGAAAATGTATAGATATATTAGCAGGGCGTCCAATGAGATTTTCCAACAGCTACATTGAGTTTTACTGGCTTAACAGGAATGAAGTGAACGTAGCTCCAGTAAAACCGCTTTCAAATTATTACAAAGTACTGAGTTTACTGTAAAGTCAATCGTGTAATTTAGATGACCTCATTTTTTACTACATCACCTTTTTTCAGTAACGAGTTTACTATTTTGCGGTTTTATTTAATATATTTTCTTAGGCTGCCGAATGCAATATGAATCGCCCGTAAGTTTGACCTTGTCA
The DNA here is from genome assembly GCA_947310845.1 of Yponomeuta plumbellus. Lineage (NCBI taxonomy): Eukaryota > Metazoa > Arthropoda > Insecta > Lepidoptera > Yponomeutidae > Yponomeuta > Yponomeuta plumbellus. The sequence continues at coordinate 6,623,136 of OX371203.1, forward strand.
CTGTTTACCGTATTACTGTTTTATATAAGACAGTCAATTTATCACGTTTCAATTATTAACAGAGCATTTTCATGAGCAAATTCCGACACTCGTCACTCCGCGGTGATGGCGGTAATCTTGATCAACGGTGATGATTTTCGGACGATGATACCTTGTATTATGAAGCCGTGACACTTGTGAGAACGAGACAGTGACCTTGCTTTCTTCTGGCTGTAGAGGGGGATGAAGTGGTCACTGTGAGCTGGATTTAGCTATTCTTTGACTTGACTAGGTCACTTCAAAAATATGTTGTAGTGTAGGGTATGAGGATAGAACGAGGGAGCTTTCATGCTGAGATACACGGAAGCGTGGTTATTTTAATTTATTTTTCATCATTCATTTATTTCATTTATGAAGACCTCTGTGGCGCAACGGTTAGCGCATCTGACTACCATGCGAGAGGTGCCGGGTTCGAGTCCCGGCTGGGGACAAAAACAAAAAAAAACCCAGGTCTTGGAAGTTTACATGTTTGTGACGTCGCTGTTTCTGGTTACCACGACACAGGGTATCCTAGTGTGGGGCCAGAAGCAATGTATGTGCCTGTATGTAAATGTAATGTTATGTTAATTGTATATGGTGTCACTAGCATCAAAGTGAACACCCTATTTATTTGGAGGTTTTTTGTACCTCGTAACTAAAATCACTTTTTGACAGGTCATGAATAAGTTACATCGAGAAAATCGTTCTCTTTTAACTAGAATTAGTTTTCGGCAGGTTAGGAAATATATTAAATTATCCCAAGAAAATATAATTACCTTTTGACGTGACATCTCAAAAAGGATAAAAATGTTAATATTTGCAAGCTCCCTATTACAATTAAAAGCTGAACTGTTATCGGTGTAGCAAACTAAATATTGGAATAAAGAAAAACAACGAAAAAAGAGTAAAACAAAATGGTTACTAAGAAAAACTTTTTAACTTAATTAACAGAGCATCTGAAGATTTAAACAGCAAAAAAAAAAAAGATAACAGCATCTTTTATCTGTTTTATCTTTTAGAATTTGACTCAATAATGATTACTAATGAATGTTTTATACACTAGACTTAACCATCCTCCAAATAACCGCTAACGTTACTTTGGAATTCAGTCAGAGCCCAAATTCTCTACATCCTGGTCAGTCAGTCAGAAAATCATATAATTATTTGAATATTGTTTGTTTCAGGTACGCTAGTACGCCTTAGGTTACTAAGGCCACTGAAGCTGGAGGTAAATACAAATTTGTAAAGAAAACAAATTATCAGTCAGTCTGTGCTCAACCACTGCTGGATATGAAGAAGATGAAGAATCGCATTTATTTAACGCCATATAGGCATATATCTAATCTCTTTAAACGAGCAATTCTTGTAAATGTATGTATGTATATATATACTAGTCAAAACAAAATAAGGGCCACTATGTATTTTTCGTATTATAAAAGATGTATCCTGTTAGGTTAGGTTAGGTTAGGTTAGGTTGAGGTTTCGGCTCCTTTTCGGCGTTGAGGCTCCTTTTCCATGGAGTGCCTCGATACTTGTGGAGGGTGGTGCGAAGTTACCTATCTGAGAGGGCGGTGATCTTTCCCACCAGAGATGGAGGCGGCTGTCGTCGGCGTATGGTGTGCGGTGTTCCACAGGGGTCGGTTCTCGGACCACTTCTGTGGAACATTGGATACGATTACGTTCTGCGCTGCGCAAATCTGCGCGGCGTGGACGTGATCTGTTACGCTGATGATACCTTGGTGACAGCCCGGGGTTCTGACCTCAGGACTGCTATGGTGTTGTCAACCGCTGGCGTGGCTACGGTAGTCTCGAGGATACGGAGCTTGGGCTTGGAGGTTGCCCTGCACAAATCCGAGGCCATAGTATTTCATGGTCCTCGAAGGAGGCCGCCTCCGGGCACACGGATCGCGGTGGGAGGAACTCCCATCGCTGTCGGGGGCACGCTGAAGTATCTCGGTGTCCTCCTCGACAGCAGATGGGACTTCGAGGAGCATCTCCGGCGCCTTAGCCCAAGGTTGGTGAGTACGGCGGGAGCTCTTTCCCGCCTGCTACCTAATATTGGAGGTGGAGGTGGAAGCTGCCGCCGCTTGTACATGGGGGTGTTGCGGTCGATGGCCTTGTACGGAGCCCCAATATGGGCGAGTTCCGTCGCGGGTCGCCATAGACAGATCCTGCAGCAATCGCAGAGGGTCATGGCGACTCGCGTCATTAGGGGGTACCGCACCATCTCCCATGAGGTGGCTTGCGCGCTCGCCGGATCCCTACCGTGGGACCTGGAGGCTGGAGTCTTGTCAGAAATCTACTGGCAGACCCGGGGCCAAGGTCCCCGTCTCGCACCGGACACTGTAGTGCGGTGGCGCCGAGATGTCCGGACGCAGGCTCTGGTCACATGGCGGCGGCGGTTGGAAGACAGCGCCGAAAATGCGGTTGGGTCGAGGCTCCGTATCCTTGAGGCTGTAGGGCCCGTCATAGAGGGATGGACCGAAAGGAGGTGGGGGTCGATGACCTTCCGCCTCACACAGGTGCTTTCCGGGCATGGCTGCTTTGGAAAGTATCTGTGTGACGTTGCTGGGGGGGAGTCGACCCGGGGCTGTCACCACTGTGACTGCGCGGAAGATACTGCGCAGCACACAATGGTGGACTGCCCTGCGTGGATGGGGCCGCGGGCAGCACTCGTTGCTGTCCTTGGTGATGGTGCCCTCTCGCTTCCGACCGTCATGCAGGCGATGCTTGACAGCGAGACGACTTGGGAGGCTGTGTCTTCCTTCTGCGAAGTAGTGATGTCGCAGAAGGAGGACGCGGAGCGGGAAAGAGAGCGAGACCCGCACTCACTCCGACTCCGCCGTTGGCGCCGCGCGCGGACCAGGAGGGCCCGTGAAGCAGCGCCGGGAGGGTCTTAGGCGGCACGGCAGGGGGCCGTGCCGTCGTGTCCCAGATCCTCCAAGGAGGCGACCATATTACGCCGATGGTCGCAAGGAGGTAGGAAGGGTGCGTCCAACGCATCCTTCTGAGGAGGTCTGCCCCTTTACCACCCCAGGGGCGGACGTTGGCCGCGGGCGAGGTTGTGGGCTGACACCCAGGGACCACTCCTCGCTCTATCCAGCAAAAGCGGCGGGCGTCGTCGGAAGTTTTTTAGTGGGTATTCCGCTACAGCGGCGAGTCCCACACACCCTCCTGGTCCCCCACTGGCCAGGTTAAAAAAATAAAAAAAAAAAAAAAAAAAAAAGGTTGAGGTTTTGGTCACCCGTAACCCCACACTGAGTGGGGCCGGGGGCCTTCGGGCCGCGAGGAGACAACCTCTATAAAAAACACACGGTGGGGCCCCTCCTCTATGTCCCTCTGTTCAGCAGAGGGCATAGAGGAGGTTGAGGGAGGGTCACAGACGGCAGGTTGGGGGACCTGCCGTCCGACATCGTGACGGGAGAAGGGGGTGGGGGGCCCATGCCCCTTCTCCAGTGAGGGTGGGCCCGACTCCTTGCGAGTCGGGTCGACGTCGCCGGGGCGCCGCTGTAGCATTCGCACTGTGGTTTACCACAAGCGAGATCCGGCGGCGCCCCATTGTACGAGCGACAGGACGGCCCCCGGGGTGTTTTAGGAGGTATGCCTCTCCTATTATTAGGAGAGGAGAGTCCGACACACGGCCGTCGCCCTCCCCCAAGGGTGGCGGTTATGGTGCACAAAGCATTTCACCCCGTTAACAAAAAAAAAAAAAAGGTTGAGGTTTCGGTGACTCACTGAGCATCAAAACAGAAAAAACACTCACTTATACTTCTATGCATCAAACACACACACATACTTCTATATCTCCTTATACGTACATATAATCAAGTATACATCATACATAATATCGGATAAATATTACAATATGACCTTCACCTCCTTCAGGGACCCGTGCCCCTCGGTGGGGATATAATTGGTGGATGATGATGATGAAATATTACACATTAATTACACTATTAATGCTTAGGTAATAATACCCGTGATTATATAAAAAAAACAATTAAATACACTATTTAATATCGTGACTTGACTGATTGCTTTGATTTTAGCATAACCAAATTGTTTTATGATGTCTTTCATTCTATTCAATGCTTGTATCATGCCAATTTCAACGTTGTTATTTTACAAGAAGAAAGCTTATTATTGAATACCTCAAGAGAAAACTTATACATATTATTAAATACATAACTCATATAGTTAGTCAAGTCAAGTATACTCATGCCTAGGAGGAATAGAACAATAGGTCATACAAGAGGTCATGGAAGAGGTAGGTTTAGGCTTCCTGGGAAGTCAACAAATACTCTTTAAGTTCCACCTTGAAAGTACGAGGATACTTGATATGTGCGTCACTTTTTCTGTCCTCCGCTATGCTCATCCTTCCACTGCCAATAATCTGCCTCAGATTGTCAGTCCAGCTACCTAAAACAATAAAGCACTCTAATCCACGCCTTTAGTACACGTTTACGTCAATCATGAAATCCGTTCAAAATATTCAAAATACAATTTGAATAATTGCCCAAATAAATTCATCAGATTGGGTGAGAGCTGATTGTCAGGACATTTGAAATAATGGGGGCAGCCCGTGAAACGACTTCGCGGGTTTGGTAACTTGTTATGGACATTTTCTAAGGACGCTTACAGACAGCACGTTAGCATCGACTAACGGACGGTTTCTAAATTGAATTTCAGTAAGTAAATACTTAAGTAATGTTCTATCACGCTCTTTTCAGAGAAATTTCACGGAACAGCTCTTCAGTTAAGTAGCAGTGGAGAATAAAAAAATAAAATTGAGAAGGCACATAAATATGTACTTACATACATACATATAAGCTCATTTGATGCCCGGCTGCCTGAGTGATCTCAAACGATCACGAAGGTTAAGCAACATAGGGCGCATTCAGTGCATGGATGGGTGACCGTCTATGACTAACGCTAGTGGCATTTTTCCGAGCGCTTCCGTGCTTCGCAAGGCACGTTAAGCAGTTGGTGCCGGCTGCCGTCGATATATGAATATAAGCTCACGCCTGTATCCCAGAGGTGTAGGCTAAGACCATGGAACGCCCTTATCACTGCCACTTATTGTTATCGAACGATGTCCGAATCTAGCCTACGTCACACCATTACACGTCGCGTATCTATAAATAGATTCTTTTAATCGACAGGCATTCCGTAGCGAGGATTTGTAAAACCTACTATTAACTGCATTATACTCGTATAAATCTATATATATAAAAGGAGAAGCTGACTGACTGACTGACTGACTGACTGACTGACTGACTGACTGACTGACTGACTGACTGACTGACTGACTGACTGACTGACTGACATATCAACGCAGGGCCTGAACTATTAGAGTTAGAAACTTGAAATTTTGCACAGGGGTTTCTTTTGTAACGTAGGGGAGCACTAAGAAAGGATTTTTGAAAATTCATCCCCTAAGGGGGTAAAATGGGGGTTCAAAGTTAGTATGAAATTTTGCCGTTTTTGAAGTTATTCGAATGAAATTTTGTACGAAGGTTCTTCATGTAAAATTATGAAACACGTGTAAAATAGTTTCTTAAAAACTATCCTTTAAGGGGGAAAAGGGGGGGGTGCAAAGTTATTTTTGAAGTTATTCGAATAATATTCAATTATGAAGGTCCTTCATTAAAAGTTATAAAAAATATAAAAAATAGTTTTTTGAAAATCATTCCTTAAGGGGATAAAAAGGGGGGTGCAGAGTTAGTATGAAACTTTACCGTTTTTGAAGTTATTCGAATGACATTCAGCATGAAGGTCCTTCATTGAAAAACATGAAAGACGTGTAAAGTAGTTTTTCGAAAATCATCCCATAAGGGGGTAAGAGGGGGTTGTGAATTTGTATGAAAGCTCTTTTGCATGGGCTGAAAGTATCCCTATCTTATTTGCAAACACTTTACTCAACTAAAGCCCATACGGACGTAGTCGCGGGCAACAGCTAGTGCTAAATAAAAAAGATGAATACGCCTCGACAAAAGATAGATCAAAAATACTGAAGTGAGTGTTGTAAGTTACCTATGTAATGGTAATAATCATCATCGTCAGCTATTTCATACCCACTGCAGGACATCCTTCATGGTTTCCCAAGCTTCTTGGTCTTTTGTCGCCGGCATCTGATCACATTAAGCGTATGCGCACACTAAGCGACACGTGACAGCGACAGTTCGGCGACTAGACGCGACGACAGGCTACGGCCGTCAATTTTTATATATTTTGTTCGAATCTCCGCACACTTGGCGTCAGAGTCGCGGAGTCGAGTCGCGACGACAAGACACCAGAAGCAAATGACAACGTCGCGTCTGACGCGACTATGACTCTAATAACAATTTCAGGTTTATAAGTAAACAGTGCACCTTTTTATTTACCTCTGTGTTTATTACTCTTTTTACAATAATAAATATTATTTGAAAATTTGAATTTTGTATTTTTCCCAAGTGAACATTCCAGTTGAGTCAAAAGGGAAACGACAAGTCTAAACGCCCCTTTAGGAAACTTGTTGTAATAGAGTTTACGGCCTATTTTACAGCGAGGGGATTCGGCCGCCCGAATCGTGTCTTATTTGTGAATGTCGACAGCTTAAATGAGATGTTATTTTGTTCGTTTTATGGAATTGTTTCAAGCGTTTTACAGATAATGTGGTTACTGATTTTGAAGGGATATTTTTTCTAAGGACAGAATAATGATTTATTTATTTTGCGTAAGATGTGAAGCGGCTTTAAAATACGAAATGGCCCCCCTTTCGTATTTTAACCCGCTGTGATGACTGATTTTGAAGGAATGTTTTTTTTTAAGGACAGAATAAATATTTATTTATTTTGCGTATGATGTGCAGCGGGTTAAAATACGAAAAGGAGGCCATCTATCCACTTGGTCATTTCCTCGTCAGCTTGGTGAATTTTCCGAACGCCTAGATAGATATACTATAGCGGACAGTGGTCAGTAATGTGGCTCATAGTTTGCACCTCTCCACAAATACAGAATAATGATTGGATTAATAAATGATTCTTATTTTATTTGAGGGTTCGGACGAGGTGGTAATACACCGACATAACGTTGATATCATGTTCTTGTGGTAGTGATTGAATCTCTTGAACATATCAGAGACGCCCTTTCCTAAGTTACCCACATTTGTAAATTAATGTAGAATTACGATTTGCTATTTGTAAAAGAACACGTTGAACAAACCGATCGACTGTTTCACGTCGGTATTTATGCGATTTCTCTGATTCATCCATTTTGCGTATGTCACTTTCGCTTCATCGACATTAATCTCTACTTTACACTATGAAGCTTTTTTTTGCTAAATGCAAATTTTTACTTTTTTCTCTCCGGATATTCTAGAATGCTGTAAAAGCTTTAAAGTTAATAACGAGCAAAGCATAAACTTCCCAACTAGCCCTGCTAAGACGGCGGCCATAAAATAATGAAAAACTATAAAGAGAACGCGATTATTTTAAACTTTGTCAACTAATAAGAAAGTTCAACTACTTCCGGGGTGTTCTTTTGCTGTATATACAACAAACAGAAGTTCATTTTATTTATTTATTCAGTAAGTAGAATCATCAGCTTATAAACTAATCTAGTAGAATAAAAATAGGTAACTAGGAGCTAATAACAGATTCTCGCCTATAGACACAACGTAACCAAAAATGTATGGACTTCATGCTTTGTCAAAGGCATAACTTACACTAACCAACTGTAGACAATAGTAATTTATATTAGCAAAACTGTAGGATTCTACAGTGAGGATTCTCATTAGGCGTTCAAACAAGCTTCTTGATTGCAAGCACTATTAAAAAATACACTAGATGTAACGAATGCCATTAGTTGAAAATATGTTGAAAGAAATTTAACCTTGAATTCTATTTTCCACCAATCCGGACTAGGCCCCCCTGGTGGTGTGTGGCCTATGCTTTCCTCAGGGAAGAGACCCGTGCCCCTCTGTGGGGACATAATGGGTTGATGATGATTCTTTTTGAAAGATACAGTTATTGTACAAAACAATGTGATATAAACTCACACATGTGTATTGGAGGGATAGGCAGAGACCAGGGTTTGCTACTAGCCCTGATCTTAACATATCTCTTTTGCATCATCAACCTTCATTAGTCGTTGCATGTACGCACACCGAAACGTAGTTATCTTACGGAAATATACGGTTCCAATTATTATTATAAGCATAAGAAAAATATCACATCATCATCATCAACCCATCATGGCCCCACCGAGGGGCACGAGTCTCTTCCCTGAGGAAGGTATAGGCCATACTCCACCACGGGGGCAAGTCCGGATTGGTGGAGGAGTCCGGATTGGTGGAGCGAATATCACATAATTCTATGTAAATATTAGCCTTTACTTGTGAATTTTAAACAGTGAAAAAGGGAAGCGGTGATAGCGGAGCGGTTGAACCCCAGCTTCTCATATGGAAGGTCGTGTGTTCGAATCTCGGCATGTACAAATGACTTTGTTTTCCAAGCTAGTTACATTTGTTAAATTAAAGTACTCGTAGCAATACCTTTCGCTAACTGTGAAGAAAAACTTCTTGAAGAAACCTTAGTGTCTGAGGTGTACACACAGCTGAGAGTTTGAAATTGCCAATCCATGGTCGCATGCGTGGGGATTAAGCCCATACTCTCTCTTCGAGAGAAAGCCTATTCCCTATAGTGAAACGTTTATAAGCTGCTTACTTACGATTTGTAAAGCTTCAGTTTCACTCATCAGCATCATCATCATCATCAAGCCACTATGTTCCCACCGAGGGGCACGGGTCTCCTCCCTGAGGAAGGTATAGGCCATACTCTGCCACGGGGGCCAAGTTCGGATGGGTGGAGGCTTGGTAAGACTAGTGGCTGGTTTCAATCATCTACCATAAAACATGTAAACTCATCTTTTGCGGACAGCATACTAAACCTTTTGTTATAACTTATTCAGTTCTTTAATGCAAGGGGCCCATAGAGGCGGTTTTCCTTTGCGTTTTTCTGCTTTAATTGAAATAGAGCCTCAAGTTTGAGCCACAATCTCAAGTTCATTAATTTCACGCCCCATTTCTCATCGGGGCCGGCTGAGTGATGGCAAATACGAGTTTGTTGGTATCTAGGGGAGATGTGATGTTTATTTTAGTGTGTTTGTGTGAAATTGTATATCATAATCTGTGTATTGTATAACATTATGTAGATTTATATGAATGTAATTTAATTTCTCTACGAGATAGAATCAGAAATTATGAAGTCCGTAGACGAACGAAAGTCGTTGACATAGCCCAGCGGATACTAATCCCAGCGGATAATATGTTATGTAACTTACTAAAGTTGCATAACATAACATAACATTTATATACTGGCACATACATTGTATGCTTGTGCCCCACACTAGGATACCCTGTGTCGTGGGAACCAGAAACAGCGACGTCACAAACATGTAAACATCCAAGACCTGTTTTTTTTTTTTTTAGTTAAAGTGGCAATGGCCGGAGAATTTTACATACAGCCACCTAAACTGCTTCCGGCCTCACAATAGGATACCCTGTGATATGTGAACCAGAAACAGTGACATCACAAACATTGTAAACATCCAAGATCTGGGTTTTTTTGTCCTCAGCCAGGGTTCGAACCCGGGAACTCTCGCATGGTAGACCGATGCGCTAACCACTGCGCCACTGCGTTTTCCGACTAATTTCGATTTAATTCCTCGTTTTTAAACCTTTTAACATGGCAAGAACAATAACGATAAAACATTTTAGTGCGAATTCTCCATTACTAAGTTCCGTAATAATCTTGAAAAGAACTATCAAAAACCATTGTTGTAGTGAGCGGATGGGCCCACCAAACATTATACAGGGGAAAAGCCTAGGCTTTAAAAACTACGTAAAATTAGACGACCTTTGTGGCGCAACGGTTAGCGCATCAGCTTACCGTCCGAGAGGTCCCGGGTTCGAACCCTGGCTGAGGAAAAAAACCCCTTAGGTTTTGGATGTTTACATGCTTGTGACGTCGCTGTTTCTGGTTCCCACGACACAAGGTATGAGGCCAGAAGCAATGTATGTGCCTCTATGTAAATGTTTATGTTCATGAATTGTAATAAACAATTCGAAACATTGAATGAAAGTTGAAGTTAAGTGGTAGCAAAAGCATTCTGTCAGTATCGTGACAAGTGGCTAATCTTGGTCCCTACCTACCCCTCTAGGAAACAGGTGTAAGGTTATGTATGTATGTAAAAATATATCATAATCAAGTAGGACTTGGCCCCCGTGGTGGAGTATGGCCTATATCTTCCTCAGGGAAGAGACCCGTGCCCCTTGGTGGGGACATAATGGGTTGATGATGAAGTAGGATAGCATGTAAGTGTGCCATTCAATTTTATTCCAAACCTCCAAGTACCTTGAAGAAGCGATATAGTGTGTCACCAAATGGATCGTTCCCGCTGCTTTCCACACAGATAAAATATGATTATGACCCAAATTCGAATGTCAGATAGGAGCACATGGCATAAACTTTAAAGACAGAAGTTCCTTTAGGATTTTCTATGACTCCCGATGATCCCATATAGATTTATATTAAACGAGTCTAATCGCGATTAAGCCTAGGCGTACAGTAGCGACACGCGACAGGCGACAGCTCGGCGACTAGACGCGACGACAGGCTACGGCCGTCAATTTTCATATATTTTGTTCGAATCTCCGCACACTTGGCGTCAGAGTCGCGGAGTCGCGACGACAAGACGCCAGAAGCAAATGACAACGTCGCGTTTGACGCGGCGACTTGACGCGGCGACAACTCGCCCTGTTTGCGATGGCTCTTATAGGTATTAACTTGTATTCCCAACGTTTTTTTAACCTTACAGCTGCCGTGGTCACGGGATCCTTTGTGAAGAAGTTCACCTACCAATCTGTATGCACTCAGTAGCTGCAAGTAGATTGGTTTGGTAAGATTTTTAGGGTTCCGTACCCAAAGGATAAAATAAATAATCCCATACAAAATATAGGTATTATTTTTCCGTTTTTATAGATAATGGTTCGGAACCCTTCGTTTGTGAGTACGACTCGCACTTGGCTGTTTTTTTATTTATTGATACTTTTATTTGCACTAACATTTAAAACACAAATATAGTACGATGCGGCAGATGTAATGCCATAAGCTTTTCTACCAGTCAACCGCATGTTTTTTTATTATTAGTCACCGCTATTAGTGTATAATAAACTTTGGCATTTGCATCTACGTAACGGGACAAGGTTTTACAGAAGATGAAAAAGAAAAAACTAGTAACAGAAAAAAGGAGAAACAAAGCATCAAGGTTAAAGTTAAAATCTTCAGAATCGCATCTTCTGTCGACTAATGAAGTGCAGATTCCTAACATTATTTCAGAACCGAGACTTCAAACTCCAGGCTTGGCCGCCCGCCAACAGTGAGGCTTTCAAATATCGAACGAGTGTGTTCTGATTTTGAAACGACCAATCGTTATACTCGATGTGATTTTGCTAATCGATGTGGGAATTCTCAGGCAAGAAAAATAGGCTTAGAAGTGAACCTTTGGCGGATCGAGTAGAGTTAAGACCTTATACTCGTAAAAAGGGATATAAACGTAGGGAAATAAAACCGTCCTTATATTATAAACATCTTGCTTCGTTTCATTATTGTTTTTCCGGATAGAATTCTTTGTAATTTTATCGGAAAAACCGTTATAAAAACTGCATTTTACTGAAAAACCTATAAATTAAAATAGTGGAGCTAAACCTCGTCGAACTCTTCCGGCGATAAAATTATGTAAATTCGAGATTCATTTAATAACTAAAATATGGTAAAATCTGAGCTAACGGTTGGCAGATTAATGTTTTCATTCGGCTGATTAATATTTAGGTTATTTCCTATGTAAGCACTATGTAAGGTTTTCTTATTTTTTATTTAATTTTGTTTGCAGATTAGTTGTAGATTTATAAAATTTTACAAAAAAAAACAATTGTTAACTTAAACACTAGCAAAGGTGCATGCTGTGGTAACTTAAGTAGGCTAGGCTCTTACCTTAAAACCTTTTATGTTTTATAATTATGATGTATTAGTGTACTAGCTACTTTTTCTCCTAAGTAAATAAATTAAAATGAAATAGGTTGTACTTGTTTGAATTTCAGTTGTAACTGTAAACACCTAAGCACATAGATATACTTTTACTTACGTATTTCATGGATGAAAGTGGATCTATAAACCTTCACAGACAAGAAAAGTGCAAAGTTTTTGTGAGCAACCTAGCCTGGGACCTACTGAGCGAAGGGTCAAGATAAAACCGTAGACTCTGCCTGATCCATTAATCTCCTAACCAACGAAGGTCTGAACCCTGAGTGGCATTAAACTCCTCGAGATTCCCTAAAACGGAATAGGTGTCCAGGATTACGTACGAGATACCTCTATCGGTAGAAGCTCCAGTCTAAATGCAAAGTCCGGTTTGTGTTTTGGAAATATCATTTACTAGGTGTCTTCTTCCACAAGTGTCACTATCGACACAGAATAGGTTAAGTGACACACGATGGGTCGATGACATAACTAAAGCCGTCAGAAAGCAATATGGTCGAAATTAGCGACGAAGTGAAGAGAAACAGGGAAGAGGATTGATAGATATAAATAAATAAGATTAATGAATAAAAACAATATTTTAAAGAAGACACACATAGTCACAATATTACACTTATATTAGAATAGGATGACAAAACTAACGAGTTTGCATTCGTTGTAGAACTAGGATAGAACTTGTATTTCAGCAAGCAGCGCCTTCCCCACAAAAATAATTATAACGGCAAAAATTTGTCAATGCACTAGAAGTAAAAGTAAAGTTTGAATGAAATAGTGTTGCACACTCGGTGTGAGGACTGTGTTTGTGGATGTATGAGTGTGAGAGGGTGAGTGTGGCCAAGAAAGGTGGAGGCTTGTAAGACTATTAGTAGCTGGTCTCACTGTCAGAAGTTTTCAAGCCACCCTAAGGCTTGACGACGACTTAAGACTTGGCTTAACGACTGCCATCTATCGACGGCAGCCGGCACCAACTCTCTAACGTGCCTTGCGAAGCACAGAATCGCTCGGAAAAATGCCTCTAGCGTTAGTCATAGACGGTCACCCATCCATGCACTGAACGCGCCCTATGTTGCTTAACCTTCGTGATCATTTAAGATCACTAGGCAGCCGGGGCTTCGAGCGATTCTTGTCTTTATTATTGGGTTAGAATGATTTAATCTGTATGTGATCTGTTTGTACCCTCCGCTACAAAGTATGTTCGAGTGAGGTAGGTAATGAGGTAAGTGAATTTTGCACCTCACATATCGTCTGCTTACTGCTAAAAACGAATAAATACACTTTTTGGCAAAATTGAGTTATAAATGCAGTTATATGTAATTTTTTACGGGCTTCCCACTGGTAAAACCTAATAAACGATAGAAACAATAGTAGCGAAGATACTATTTTTAAAAACAGATAAGTGTATGAAATTTGACCAAAATCAGTTTTTCTGGTAATGGTGCCGAGTATGATTATCCAAATAATAACTGGTAAAAACAGATACTGGCATTTATTCATTCAAGCTTCTAATATTTCTATAATTAAAAAACAATAGTCGTTTATGATTTTTTCCGTAAGTATTACAGGACTGCATACAACACAATTATTACTGGTAAAAACCCATACATATTTTATTCATTCGAGCTTCATCATCATCATCATTCAGCCACAAGTCCACTGCTGGACATAGGCCTCCTCCATGGATTTCCAAAAAGACCGGTCGGATGCGGCTTGTATCGTCTTCCCGCCACTTGGATGAGATCTTGTGGCCAGTCGTCCTACGCTGAGCTTGCCGTTATGTGGTCTCTATTCGAGCAGTTTCCGGCCCCATCAGCCATCAGCTCTGCGTGATAGTGCCCCGCTCACTGCCACTTCAACTTACTAATCCGCTGGGCTATGTCGACGACTTTCGTTCGTCTACGGACCTCATCGTCGAAATTCCGAGCATCCTTTCCATAGCTCGTTGCGTGACCTTGAGCTTTCTTATGAGGCCCATAGCAAGAGACCACGTTACAGTGTCATAAGTCATCACTGGTAACACACACTAGTTGTATAGTTTTGTTTTGAGGGATTGAGGTATATTGGAGGAAAATACTTTTCTAAGTTTCCCGAATGCTGCCTAGCCGAGTTGGATTCGACGATTGACCTCTTTCACGAAGTTGAACCGGCTTGGACTGTATGTCCTAAGTAGACGTATTCGTCTACATCTTCGAGAGTCGAGTTCCCCACTGTTATTGGGGTGGGCACAAAAGGGGCGTTCGACATGACCTTCGTTTTGTCCATGTTCATTTTAAGGCCCACCCGTTGGGCGACTTGACTGAGGTCTTCGAGCATTATGCCGAGGTCTTCCAGCGACTCTGCCATGACTACTATGTCGTCGGCAAATCGAAGGTGACTGATGTACTCGCCATTGATATAGATGCCGCGTTCCTGCCATTCCAGAAGCTTGAAGGCATCTTCCGGTCCGTTCGTGATCAGTTTCGGAGTTATGACATTTCCCTGTCTCATGACCCTTTTCAATGGAATTGCCTTCGAATTCTGCTCCTGTACTCGGACCGACATGGTGGCGTTGTGGTACAAGCACTTCAGCACCTCAATATACCGATAGTCAATACAGCAACGCTGGAGAGACTCGAGCACCGCCTATGTATCGATCGAATTGAAGGCTTTCTCATAGTCCACAAACGCTAAGCATAATGGCAAATTATACTCAGTATTCTGTATAATTTGCCGCAGCATGTGCATGTGGTCTATGGTACTATAGCCCTTTCAGAAACCGGCTTGTTCGGGAGGCTGGAAGTCATCAAACCTGCGTTCGAAATGATTCGTCAGGTCCCTCGAAAACAGCTTATAAAGATGGCTCAGAAGCGAGATGGATCGGTAGTTCTTCAACATAGTGTTATCCCCTTTCTTGAGAAACAGCGTCACTACGCTTCTGATTCATGCTTCTGGCGTTAGGTATTTCTTCGAGCACGACGGAATTGAAGAGCCTCTGAAGGACTTTCAGAAGCTCTGATGTAATTCACCCGCTTTCAGAAGCTCTGATGTAATTCCGTCCTCTCCTGGTGCCTTGTTATTCTTGAGCTGTTTCAGGGCCATCCTAATCTCGTTGGGTCAGTTAGGCTTTTGAGTCTTTGTGCAAACAGCTAATAGGTCATGCAAATGAGGTGTAGGTATAGCAGTCCGTAGAAGCTCTCAATCTTCTTCAGCACCTCTGATTTGGTCAACGCTATACTGCCGTCTTCTCTCTTCAGCTTCGTCAGCTTGCTTTACCCAATAGACATGTCTCTTGCGAACACTTTAGAGCCTTTGTTCCGCTCTATAGTCTCTTTAATACGTTCGGTATTAAAGGAACGAATACTGCACTCATCACTCATTGGCTTATGCAATAAAAAAATCATTCCTGAAGAGCTTCATGGTTGGTTTTCCGAGCCTGCAGCTGATGAAGAATCTTCTGAGGAACAAAAATAAGTAATGATAGTACGACTATGAAGTCACCTTTAGTTGAGGAGCAACTCCCAAGGATAAGATTGATATTTTTTTGTTATCCAATTGTATAACTACCTTATTACTACAAAAAAAATACTTTAAGTTTTTAATGCATTTTATTTATCAATGGCTTTCACCAACTATAATTTATAGATAATATCATCGAACAACAAGAAGATCCTTAGTTATTTGTTTGTTATAAGAGTGATTTTTTGTATAATTTTCTGATAAGTGTAAATTAACAAAAAATGTGTACAAGTAAAAACGAATAAATAAATAAATAGTTGTGATTTCCAAGAAGAAAATAAGAGAAGGAATGTCTTTTTTCTGCTAATAAGACCATGATTTAGTTAATAACATAATAAATATTAAAAGAGCAAGTAACAGCACTGATTTAAGGAGTTATTACATATTTTTGAAATTCTGGTAAAACCGGATATATGCAGATACTTCGACAATAATTGTGTATTTTTTTCTATTATATTGTACAAAAATCAATCAAAACTTTATTATTTACAAGGTTGAAAGTGGTATGCACAATTTTTCTTAAGTACATTTGGTTATTTCAGGGACATAACATAGATAAAATTTGGTTTGAACTTTCAATTCGCATTTACTCAAAACATCCGAAACTGTATTTATTCGTTTTTAGCAGTAAGCAGACGATATAATTTATCTGTCAAAGGTTTTGTGCTAGAAAGCAAAAATTTGACGGATATACGCCAACAAAATTTGGTAACAATAAGTACCCACTGAGTGCTAGAGAATCCGTCAAGTTTCGACACCGGGTCAAATTTCCTATTCAAATCCGAAAAGGTAACGGTCACCTTAATCTTTTCATTAGAAATTCAAACATACGTGCATGGCTGAAAAGGCAAGGCTGGAACAATCTATCGACGTGTGTTCTGGGTCAGATTAGAACAAACACTGGTTGGATAGGTACAGAAGGACTACAATTTGTGAACCAACGTCTAGCTCTACTATTTTTCACTAGTTGGCAAATCTAGTAGGAAATGAATATCAAATAAAGGATTTTTTTTTTAATTTGCGTTCTCACCTAGATGTAAGCTCGATAAAAGTTAACAATAATAAGTAAGTAAGTAAATTATTTATTTGATACTCAAATCTTACCTAATATCTAACAATACAATAATAACATAACATAACATAACATAACATTTACATACAGGCACATACATTGCTTCTGGCCCCACACTAGGATACCCTGTGTCGTGGGAACCAGAAACAGCGACGTCACCAACATGTAAACATCCAAGACCTGGGTTTCTTTTTTTTTTGTCCCCAGCCGGGACTCGAACCCGGGACCTCTCGCAAGGTAGGCAGATGCGCTAACCATTGCGCCACAGAGGTCGTCATAATAACTTACAGCTTCCGCCAACTCAACGACATCGTCCGACCATCGGGCCACAGGTCTGCCCACTGATCGTCATTCTGTTCTCGGCCACCACTCTGTGATTGCCTTGGTCCACCTGCCGTGAAAAACTATTTAAAATATTAAAAATATTTTATAATAACCTTCTTGGGTGCTACGCTGTGCCACATACCACGGAGTTAACAAATTAGACCTTACAGTTCACTTGGACATGGACATCTCATTGACACTTGTGACACGTGATGACGAGTATTGGTGACATTGAAATGTCATGGTTACTTCGGAACGCCATTAAAAAGAAACATTTTTACATTGAAAATACACGATAATCCGAATTTTCCGCCTATAAGTTGTCGACTCGGATCGGCTAATTTTTACGCTCGTCAATTTAGTGTATATTTTGTTCGAGTCTACCGTCGACCGGTATGAAATTATTCATCATCATCATCATCATCATTCAGCCACAAGAAGTCCACTGATGGACATAAGCCTCCTCCATGGATTTCCAAAAAGACCGGTCGGAAGCGGCTTGCATCCAGCGTCTTCCCGCCACTTGGATGACATCGTCTGTCCATCTTGTGGCTGGACGTCCTACGCTGCGCTTGCCGATATGTGGTCTCCATTCGAGAACTTTTCGGCCCCATCGGCCATCAGTTCTGCGTGCAATGTGCCCCGCCCACTGCCACTTCAACTTACTAATCCGAAATTATTAATATATCTATAGTCCCCAAAACCGGTGTGCATATACGCAATGAATAAATTAATGTCGATTAACCAAAAGTGACCTGTCAGCATCGTGGCATATGGCAGTTTGCCTGCATAAGTATTTTTTGCTATAAAATCATAACTAAATTTATATTTTCATTACAGTGCAGAAACTACGACTTAGTGACTAAAATAAAACATAAGTATCAATTTCAAGCGCGATATAGATTGATATGAATCATGCATTTCAATCATACAACCAACCATACAATCAACCCCTTCGGTTTCAATGCTAGACATCTTTGACATCTACATTAAATTTTTAATGTGAGTATTGAGTTAGAACCCCTTTCTGCACTTAAAGCAAGTCTTTCAGGTCCATTTACTCTACTAATAGTATATTTACAGACCATCTGTACTTTATTAATCTATGGGATCCCAAATGAATCCAGGTGGTGGCTTACGGAAACAAGATTTTGTGGGTTCAGTTAGTTTGATAAGATTCGAAGGGGATAAAGTTTTAATAGTACCCGAAAGGGAAGACATGATGTGATAGGTGACGTCTTACGTAGCAATCGCCTTAGGGGTCTGTAGATAGATAGATAGATAGATAGATAGAATATTCTTTATTGTATGTACATCAGGAATTACACATGAAATTTAGTGCAGTATAATTGTACTATTGTGTAATGTACTAATGGGCTAGTTGCCCTAAAAAATGTAATAAGTCCGTCTTTTAGATTATTCAAAAATAAGGGACACGTATTTTTTTATCTGTAAATTAGACCAAAAATGACAAAGATATAGCCCATTAAAGTTACGTGTGACGTCACTCCGCGCTAAAAAATGTTTAGCACGGAGTGACGTCACACGTAATTTTAATGGGCTATATCTTTGTTATTTTTTGTTTAATCGAAAAAAAAAATACGTGTTCAATATTTTTTATAATCTAAAATACGGACTAAATAGAATTTAATTATTTTCAAAATAATTAAATTAATAATTGCAGTATAATAAATCGCCAATTGTACAGCACATAGTGCACTACAATTGGCGGCCTTATTACTGAAAGTAATAAGGCCACCTGTAATACGTTTATGTTTATTATAAGTATCCTGATGACCGAACTTAGCCCGGTATTTTTTGTAATCTGGTTTTTCAAGCTCCCAATAATAGTTTTTCTCGCAAAAGGAGGAAAAAGAATAAAAAAGAAAAAAAATCATCTGGATTTTCATCGGGGTCCTTTCGTTTCCGGACTGCCCGATTTCCCACCTGAGCTATTACAACCTTGCAGATTGATGCGAAAATTACCTTCGTAATCTAGTCAGTGTTTAATTGCCTTAAACACAGATACAACGACGTTTTATTAAAATGACACCTAGCTAGATCAATTAATCGTCCCCGAAACCACCTACATACTAAGTTTCGTAAAAATCGTTGAAGCCGTTTCCGAGATTCCAATATCATCATCATCATCAACACATTATGTCCCCACCGAGGAGCACGGGTCTCTTCCCTGAGGAAGGTATAGGCCATACTCCACCACGGGGCCAAGTCCGGATTGGTGGAGGCTTTTAAGACTAGTGGCTAGTCTTACTCTCAGAAGTTTTCAAGCCGCCCTAAGGCCTCTGACTTGGCTTAACGACTGCCATCTATCGACGGCAGCCGGCACCATCTGCTTAACGTGCCTTGCGAAGCACGGATTCCGATATAAATATATATATTTTTCTGATATATAATATACTAGCTTTCGCCCGCGACTCCGTCCGCGTGGACTTTAGTTCAAAATTTTGCAACCCCGTTCACTCCCTTAAGAGTTAAATTTAGAAAAAACGGCGGAACACGTGTTGAATAAATTGTGTTGAAGAGTATTTATTTCAAGTTTCAAGAAAATTAGACAACATTCTTTATACCTCCCATACAATTTTTGGCAACACTTTTTGCCCCCTTAGGGGTTGAATTTCAAAAAATTGAATTGTTGAATTCTTATTCCTTTCCTACGTTGTAGACCCTCTGTGCAAAATTTCAGCTTACTAGATCCTACTGTTTGGGCTGGGCATTGATGAGTGAATAAATCACTCAGTCAAGACTTTGAATTTTATTTATAGTTATAGATTTCATTCGAATAACTTCAAAAACGGCAAAGTTTCCTACTAACTTTGCACCTCCCTCTTACCCCCTTAAGGGATGATTTTATAAAACTATTTTATATGTACCTAGTCTTGCCATAAATACTGTAACAAAGAAAAATATTTTTTTTTCTATTGTCAATAACATTTATTACTTTAACAGTGTGTTAGTTCAATGCATAAATATAAAACAATTTAAAATATAAAAAGCTCATTCGAAGTGGTCTCCATTGGCTGCAATATAGCCCTTTAAACGTTGAGACCAGATATCAATAAAAGCACGCACTCTTTCCATGGGAAAATTCTTCACTGCCAATCGTATGGATTGTTTTAGGGAATCCAAATTATCATGGCGCTTAGAGCAAGTCGTACTCTCTAAAACTGACCATAAATTATAATCCAGCGGATTAAGATCGGGACTAGACGACGGCCAGACTTCAGCTCTGATGAAGTCCGAAACATTCGTTTCTAACCAAGACAGTGTAGACCGACCTTTATGACCAGGCGCCGAGTCTTGCTGGAAGGACCATTCTTGGTTATTGAACATGGTGTTGTTAACCCTAGAAAGATAATCTACGTCAAAATGACTCCGTGTGTTTCGAAATATTGCTGTCTCTCTTTAATTCGCGCGAATCCGGCGCAGTGCTTTACGGACATTTCCGTCCCCGGGTGCTCCTATCGAGTCGCGGTCGCGGCACCGAAGTAAGTATTCCCGTTTTCGAAATACAACAGGTGTTGGAGTCAAAATGACGTATGATTATCTTTTACGTGACTTTTAGGATTTTTGTATGCGTTTCAATTAGGGTTCTTTTTGGTAACTTTTCTTTGTTTTAGCGATAGTTTTACCTTTATTTTATATTTATAAATATAATAGAGTATCCGGTTGCAATAAAAAATTGGAATTTACAAGATGAAAGCATCCTGGCGGCTCTTTTAGTGAGCGATGATCATATTTCATCTGCCGACACTGACAGCGAGCTTGGTGACCATCTGAGCTAAGTCGACGTGCAGAGTGACGTTGAGAAGGCATTCGTCGACGAGGAGAGGGACCAAGAGTTAACAGCATCCAGTCTACCACCTGAAGGTAATGCTGAACAAGTGCCACCATCTACAGCTTCTTGTTCGTCTGCATTTAATCGATCTCCGTAGATTTGTGTTAAAGATAAAGTGTTAAAAATCCATAGAGTCTATTGTTTTAAACTAACAGAATTACTAGAAATGACTGATTAGTCTAAAAAATGTGATTTCATAATTATAAGAGAAGTTCCTATATTTTGTTACTTTAAAATGATGGCCATTACGTGTCGTTACTTTTTTAAGTAATTAATAAACAGTACGTATATATTTATGTTGTATTTTTATTTAAACTTATATGAGAAATACATACACACCATAGTTCATCAAATTAAGTAAATAATCTTTGAAATAATAGCCATTTAAAACTAAGGAGTCATTTTGACGTATGATTATCTTTTCCGTACATCTAAATAAGATTGTCTTTCTAGGGTTATGGGGCTTCACTACCTTCTCAAGAATGGTATCTTGATACACTTGTGCTGATTTTTTTATACCTTTTTAACAAAAGTATGGCTCGGTCACTCCTTCATAGCTAATACCCCACCAAACCATCACTGAAGTCGGATAATGCCCATGTTGCACTCTGTCGACTAATTGGGAAGCTTCCTTAGAGCTGTGAGTATAAAAACGGTCATTAGTTTGTTAAAATATTGCCTAATAGTAAAAAAAATCGCATCCGTAAACTAAATTTTTCTGTGACCTCCCCTTGCGTACCGCTTCAGTAGTTGTTTCGACTTTACCACCCTATTCTTTTTTAAATTATCAGTTAAGAAATAACCAGTACGTTTTTTATAGGCTGCAAGTCCTAAGTCATCTTTTAAATTACGTGACATGGTTCTAGGTGCTATCTTCATCTCTCGAGATAAAATCTTAATGTTTCATAATTTTAAATGAAGAATCTTTGTACCAAATTTCATTTGAATAACTTCAAAAACGGCAAAGTTTCATACTAACTTTGAACCCCCATTTTACCCCCTTAAGGAATGAATTTACAAAAATCCTTTCTTAGTGCTCCCCTACGGTACAAAAGAAACAATTGAGCAAAATTTCAAGGTTCTAACCCTTATAATTTAGGCCCTGCGTTGATATGTCAGTCAGTCAGTCAGCTTCTCCTTTTACATATATAGATTTGCTCGTTTAAAGAGATTAGATGTACCTACCTTTACTTGTGCAAAGAAATAATTTTAATTTTCATTAAACATGGGGAAAAAAGAGTCAGCCTACTCTTATTTTTAAGGTTCCGTAGCTTAGAAGGAAAAATCAGAACCCTTATGAGTACACTTTGTTGTCCGACCTTCCGTTCGTCTGTCTGTCAAGACCCCTAAAGTATAAAGTAGAAATGAAAACCAAATCTACGGTCCCCTGGAGCTGTAAAAAAGTAAAATATATAAGTTAGCGTAAAAAAGTTATGGCCGTTTATGCCGCAATAAAACGTTTATTTCGACACTCAAGGGAATCAAAATTCATAAGCCACTTTCTGTTGATCTAGAATTACGCAATTTGACAAGTATAATATCGTGTTATAACACAAATACGGAGGAAAATCTGAAACTATACATTTGTAATTCATCATCATCAACCCATTCTGTCCCCACCGAGGGCCAGGTCTCTTCCCTGAGGAAGGTATAGGCCAAACTCCACCACGGGGCCCAAGTCCGGATTGGTGGAGGCTTGTAAGACTAGTGGCCGGTCTTACTGTCACAGGTTTTCAAGCCGCCCTAAGGCCTCTGACTTGGCTTAACGACTGCCATATATCGATGGCAACCGGCACCAACTGCTTAACGTGCCCTGCGAAGCACGGAACCACTCGAAAATGCCACTAGCGCTAGTCATAGAACGCTCACCCATCGCCCGAAGGCGCTCTATGTTGCTTAACCTTCGTGATCGTTAAAGATCACTCGAGCGGCAGGGGCTACGGCTGATTCGTAATTAAATGGTTCGAAAAATGTCTTTGAAGTTAGGGAAAAGTTCGTAAAAACTGCGAGTACGGCACTTTCGGTGGGTAGCCCCCTCACGCTCGTTGGGTAATTTTTTATATGAGGAAAGAGGGGCTATATACTAACAAAAGCATTCTAAAGTAAACGAACGGGCGCCTTAAAGTTATAAGAAGAACCGGGCTTGATATTTCGTTATTAGATGATATGATCATTCTTGTTACTAGGGCAGATACAAATGTGCGGCGGTCCCCAGCCGTTATCGAACCTACGTCCTCCGGAATGATAATCTGACATGTTACTGCTAAACCACCGAGGCCGTCAATTCTGTTGAAGTTTTTTATCAGTGCAAAAGTAACTGCTAACCAACAGAAACGGTTTTTGCCAGTACTAATGCCGCCCTCGCGTGTCCGATGATGAGCGCGGTTTGCGCGATAAATATGGAAGCTCTATTAGATTTATATTGACGATTTACCCCCTATTGTTAAGCCACTGAGGGGGTGTATTCAGAGCCCAATTTGCCAACAGTTAGGGACGGTTTCTGGATTGAGAATTTCAGTATGTAACTACTGAACTGCAGTGCTGTCTCAAATTTCTCAGAAAATAGCGTTACAGAACGTTTGTCAAGCCCGATACAGCACAGTCGCAAAGCGCTCGTAGCATGACAAAGCGCGTCTTAGGCTCTAATTATATGCGTCCGCGCGACCGAGCGGCCCGGCCGCTACACCACGAAATTACAAGCAATTGTGTGTAACGATTTATTTAAATAGCGGCGCGGTCGCGCCTTCGAGCAGCGTGGTCGCGCGGCCCGGCCGCTCGGACGAGTTTCAACGTGTTCACTTGTATCAGTGCATTTGAAGCGGACGGGACGCTCCTTCGTTGTTTGTGAGAATGTGTGGAGAGCGGAGACGCTCGGGCCGCTTCATATAAATCAAAAAGTGACTTGGCCGCGGCCGCTGGTATCTGCGGCCAAACCGCTCGGTCGCGCGGATGCATATAATTAGAGCCTTAGTTTTTCCTGCGTATGTGGCTTATTTTGATCGATCGATAAAACCTGTGACAAACCAAGTCGCTCGTTGTTATGTCAAGTGCTCACTATAGTGCACAATTATTGTGCTCACACATGAAACATCTCACGAGATTAGCCGCCTTTTTAACGGTCTTAGTGCGCTCGGACCGAGTGCACCATCCGAGTAAACTCATGCTTCTGATTGGCTATTTCAGTGTCGTGACGAAAAACCGTACAATCAGAAGCATTAGTTTACTCGGATGGCTCACTCGGTCCGAGCGTACTAAAACTCGGCATTAGATTAAATATATCATTATTTTTTTGTGACTCGCGATGTTGCACTTTATGAAGTAAGATAATATTTTAACTCTTAAGCAACTCGCTAACACCCAAATGTATAAGTTAGGTTTTTGCGATTTCCAATTATTATTGTATAACTTTGAAACGATCTATATATATAAAAGGAGAAGCTGACTGACTGACTGACTGGCTGACTGACTGACTGACATATCAACGCAGCGCCTAAACTATAAGGGTTAGAAACTTTAAATTTTGCACAGGGGTTTCTTTTGTAACGTAGGGGAGCACTAAGAAAGGATTTTTGAAAATTCATCACCTAAAGGGGTAAAATGGGGGTTCAAAGTTAGTATGAAACTTAGCCGTTTTTGAAGTTATTCGAATAAAATTTGGTACGTAGGTTTTTCATTTAAAATTATGAAACACGTGTAAAATAGTTTTTTAAAAATCATCCCTTAAGGGGGAAAAAGGAGGGTGCAAACTTAGTATGAAACTTTGCCGTTTTTGAAGGTATTCGAATAAAATGTGGTATAAAGTTCCTTCATTACAATTTATGAATTACATGTAAAATAGTTTTTTGTAAATCATCGCATGAGGGGGTAAAAGGGGGGTGCAACTTAGTATGGAACTTTGCCGTTTTTGAAGTTATTCGAATGAAATTCAGCATGAAGGTCCTTCATTGAAAGACATGAAAAACGTGTAAAGTAGTTTTTTGAAAATCATCCCTTAAGGGGGTAAGAGGGGGTTGCGAAGTTAGTATGAAAGCTCTTTCGCATGCGCTAAAAGTATCCCTATCTTATTTTCAAACACTTTACTCAACTAAAACCCACGCGGACGTAGTCGCGGGCAACAGCTAGTTTGGATATATTTGTATCCTGCGTAACGGTTGGACCGTATCCTTATTCATCGGAGCCGTCACTCGATATGGATACTCCACTCTGAATAGGGGTATTCCCATTGGTCCCCAATTTATTATGTGGCGTGAAAATATAAATTGCTTTAGTTTTAGTTGTTTCGGTTTCTTGGGGTTTCGTTTCACGAAACGAGCACAATTTGAATTTTGAGGTACGAGTAAACCTGTTGACAAGTATTAAAGCAGCTTACATACGTCCCACTGAAGGCCACAGCCCTTTTCTTTATCGTAGCTAAACAAAGCTGCCGCAGAAAGTAAACTAGCTACCTCAATGTTTGAATACTTATTTTTCGTACACTTTGATTACGTGTTAATAAATTTAAATTGAAGTGAGACCAAGGAACATTACAAACACCTAAATCGTGGAAATGCCCAGACTGAGGCCATTCGTAGAAATGTACGGCGGCCCCCGAGGGTATCGATCCCACGAACTCTATCTTCGTAGTTAAGCGCCTTAACGGTTAGACCAACGAGGCAGTCCTTCAACAGTTTTAAAGAATGAAAATTTATTGACTTTATTTTTTTAAATTTTATTATATGTCATGTAAAATATGTTGTACATTGCCTACTCGATTGACCCACGGATTATTAAGTAAGAACATTGCACGCAATGTACCGATTACATAACATGGCTACTGGCTCCGAAACCAGGATTCCCTGTGTTATGAGTAGCCAGAAAAAAGGCTCATAATTCTGAGACAATTTAATGTAATTGACTGAAGTTGAAGAATCCTTCGTATTCATATTATGAAGTTTAGTTGACAGTACGTCAAACTTTATTTTAATTTCAAAGTCGCCTCGATACGTCGTTGAAATCCTTCGTTAATAGTCAAGTAGGTTAATTATCCCCTATTTTATGGTTTACTTACAAATAATAATAGTTTAATTACCCATTTGGTCGAAATGGCTGTGAACCACGCCATATTTACTAAGAGCGTACGCTAATTTAATGTAAAATAAAAAGCTTTTGAACGGTTGTGATGTAGAAATAATTCAAATATTATTCGCTTTTTCAAAGCCCAAGCGATTCTCCAAACAATTTTAATTGCAAGGTCAAAGGAACCAAAATAATTCTCTACAACCTTTCTGTATAAGTTGATGTAGTACAGTAAACACCCTGTGGTATTCACAAACACAGTATTTTGTATTTTTAAGTCATGCAAATAGAATATTTTAATTCAAATCTGTAATTTTGCGTCTAGACGAGGGCATACGTACATGCACAAATACCACCAGAACTGTGATATAAATTACGCTTAACGCTTTTTGGTGATGTACAAGATGGATATACAAGATATACAAGATGGATATAATATTATTTACAATACGTGGGTCTATCAGTGACAGCAACGACCTAAGTAAGTAAGTAGCTGCTAAAGATAAAAGTATATTATTGAGGTACAGTGGACAGCTGAGAGACCTTTGCATTGTGTAGCGTAGTCAATCGTAGTGTGACCGAACCGAATACAGAGTATGCAACTATGCATGTAGTTGTGGGTCAGCTTTCGACTGTACTAAACTGTACATTAATCATAATTTGTATTTTTATTAAAAGAGTGCGATTGATTCGCCAACAAACTGCCACGCAGCTTGGCAAATCACACTAATATTATAAACGTGAAAGTTTGTGTGTGTGTTTATATGTTTGTCAGTCTTTAGCGCTGAAACGGCTGGACGGATTTTAATAAAATTTGGTATGGAGTTAGCCGATACCCTAGATTAAAACATAGGCTACGTTTTACCGCGGGGAAATATCTTATTCCTACGGGAAAATCGATGAACCGCGGGTAACACCGCGGGGCACAGCTAGTAATTTATAAAATTTAGAACTCTGCGATACAAACGCAATTCAAACAAACAAAATTGAGTGTGGTTTTCGTCTATCGTATGCCCGAAAATTCAACATAATTTTTTCTGTAGTTCAATTGCCAAAAATTCAACTTCAAATTCAAATTCAAATTTAATATCTTCAAAAAATACGTAATAAAAAGAAAATAAAACTAGCTGGCTTTTGATTAGGCATTATGTGTGTGTTTTTTGTGCATATATCTGTGTGTATAAAAGAATTCCGGGGGAATAGGCAGAGGGGGGAGGGGGGGAGTGGATGACAATGACGAGAGACCGCGTAGGATGACGCGATGGGAAACAGGCCCAGCAGTGGGCAAAGGTGGGTTAATGATGATGAGGTAGAGCCGAAGGTGTGCCAGTACATGTTACTATGTGCTACAAAAACATTGGCTAGTGTCACATACAACGCCAATAGAGAGAATACCCTCTCTCCGTACACCGTGGGTCGTCGGGCGACCCCATTACCAGGGTCGGCCTTCGATTACACGCCGATGTAAAAACATTTTTCAGTGTAATCACCTCGCGCCTTTCTCGCCTACTAATTTGATATTTTTATATCCGTTCGGGGAGGGCCGGTAATGATCACGTTGTTTCACTGACAGATGGAAATGTCGGAGCTGTCAAAGTAGACGGAATTGGACTTATACCCTTTTTCTGCTTCGGCTGGAACAGTGGTTCTGAAAGTTCAGTGTTAAAATAAAATAAAATTCTCGTGTCACCGTGTTAGTGCGCATACTCCTCCGAAACGGCTTGGCCGATTTATATGAAATTTGATATGTATAAATAATCGGTATGTCCGAGAATATGTTGTTTCTATTTGTTGTCAGCTAGTAATTCTGTATGATTATGTTTGTACAGTTAAGAGTTCTAATTAATATTTCTCTAGCACAGCGGTAGTTAATCTGTGGCATATATTTAAAAAGTAAGATAACATAAGAATATTCTTTATTGCACATAAGGAACACGAAAAATATGTCATATTTTTTGTGGTAGTTCTGTATGTGAATACTTATTCAGTATTTTTATGTCTAAAGTTATTCAAAACTAATAGCAATAAGTTTTTTGTGATTTTGCCTTATTTTTATTAGTTAGGTTTCGTTATTAAGATGACTTTGTGGACCAATGTTCTGGACAATTTTTCAGGGACCACCACAAGTTAACTACTGCTGTGCTAAAGAAAAAATAATTAGAACTCTTTATTGTACACACGAGAAACATTAACATATACATAATTATAGTTTTAACCTGTAGATTTTTTTTGTGGGCAGATCAGCTTTCAATAAAAATGGTTATTGATTGTTCTGCGTCTACTTAAGATTTTTTTGCTTAGCCATTGAACATTGCGAAACTATATAATCTTGTGTCGTGCATTACCAGCAAAAGCGTGTTTTAGTATTTTAAATTATTATTACGCCATATCTCGCCAAACAAACCCCAAACCTTAAATTGTCGTCTTAAATCTATATAAATAAAATTCAAAGTCCTGAGTGACTGATTCATTCACTCATCAACGCGCAGCCCAAGCTAGAAAGCTGAAATTTTGCACAGAGGGTCTATATATAATGTAGGCTAGGAATAACACGGGATTTTTTGAAATTCAACCCCGTAGGAGGCGAAAAGGGTTGCCAAAATTTGTATGGGAAATATAAAAAAATGTAGCCTAATTTTCTTGAAACTTAAAATAAATACTCTTCAACACAATTGATTGAACACGTGTTTCGCCGTTTTTTTTAAAATTTAACCCTTAAGGGAGTGAACGGGGGTTGCAAAATTTTGAACTAAAGTCCACGCGGACGGAGTCGCGGGCGAAAGCTAGTCTTACCTAATTTGAAAACCGGGTACCACAAAAAAAAATGTTTTTACGATATTATTCTACCATATTATTGGCGTGACAAATATGTTTATTTATGCCCAATTTCAGCCCTATCTGTTGTCTTCTGTGTGCTTAATCGCAGGCAGACAGAAAGATGTCGTGAAACTATTACGGTTCATTGTTGTCCACGGAACCGTAAAAACTAAGTACAGAATAAGAATAAGTATATCGTAAATATACTCGTAAATATCGCCCGTAGCCTGGGCTGCCTGAGTGATCTTAAACGATCACTAAGGTTAAGCAACATACGGCGCGTTTAGTCCATTGGTTTCTGTCTGTAGTGGCATTTTTCCGAGTGGTTCCGTGCTTCTCAAGGCACGTTAAGCAGTTGGTGCCGGCTGCCGTCGATAGATGGCAGTCGTTAAGCCAAGCCAGACGACTTAGAGCGGCTTGAAAACTTCTGACAGTAAGACCAGCCACTACTCTTATAAGCCTCCACCAATCTGAACTTGGCCCCCGTGGTGGAGTATGGCCTATAACTACCACAGGGAAGAGACCCGTGCCCCTCCATAGGGACATCATGGGTTGAGGACGATATTGTAAATGTCCATAATTTCATTATCCATAAAAGCCTCAGACCAATTTTTATTAAAAGTACTTTTTTATCACGATTGTTAGCGACGTGCTCATATTTGGTATTTTGATGCTGTTTAATAATTATGTAGGTAGGTAAATTATGTATCCTAAAGTTAAGGGTAGCCGCGAGCCGTCATCGTACTTTGTATGTGTGTTGTGTGACAGGCAGTCGGTCTATGCTATCCGCGCGAGACGCCCGTACACACCACGTCTAATTTAGTTATTATTTTGTGTACTTTTGTGGCCTTTTTAAAATATAAACGTGTCAAAGATCGTACAGTGTTTTCATCATTCCGTCACGGCTAGATCACACCGCCAACAAGTGGTCTTCGAGCCGGATCTACGCATGTACCGCACGCCGCCGCGTACCGTTATGGTGAAAACTCGCAGTACTGTACGAAAAGAACGCGAGCAGCCACAGTTGGAGGATAGTGCAGCCACGTTGGAAGAACATTCCGAACAACAGCCAGGACCCAGCCAGTTTCAAACGCCCAATATGAGTGACGTGAAGTCGGAACCTAAGTTATTAGTCGCGCCGGTCAAAGTCCAGCCGCCAGTACGCAGTGCGTCGAAACCGTTGTCCGCGCCGCCGCCGCTACCCGCTTCATGCAAATCGAAATCAAAACGGTCAGTATCGTCGTCTGTTCTGGCACAAAGGAAAAGGTTACAATTGGAGGCTGAAAGAAAGAAGGCTGAAATCAAGATGCAACTAATAGATAAAGAGCTAGAGGCCGACCTAGCCGAATTAGAAGATGGTAATATATACAGTTCACAAGCTAGCCAGGATTGTGCACGTCCTGACGTGGAACAGTGGATAGAACACAGCGCAAAAGAGCTGGAAAAGTCGCAGGCCGCCCCCGAAGATGGTCCAGACACGGGCGAGCTGCATCAGTCGGCGGCACCTGTCGCCGGCTCATCTGATGGGACAATCCAGCTACTTGCCGCTGCTTTGAAGAACCTGACGGTTGCCTCCGTCCACAATAAACCAAGCGCCAACTTACTGAGCCGCATTTGTACGCCACGGGATTTACCTGAATATTCTGGTGATCCACTCGAGTGGCTGCATTTTAAGAAGGCGTACGAAGAGTCAACTGACGTGTGCAACTTTAGTCCAAAAGAGAACCTCTGGAGACTGCGGAAGTGTCTGCGCGGAGCTGCCAAGGAAACCGCATCAGCTCTGCTCATGAGTGCTGCCTCACCTGAGCGCATAATGGCTACCCTGGAGCTACGTCACGGTGACCCAGAATGCATAATTAGCAGACTCGTGCAGGATATCAGAAAACTGCAACCTATGTCTTCAGAGTACCAAAAAGATATTATAAACTTTTCTGTCAAGGTACAAAACTTCGTCGAAGCCGTGAAAGTAGTGGGACGCGAAGAGTACGTCCAAGGACTAAGTATTGTTCCACTACTTATATCTAAACTTCCCGCAGTGCTCGTGTCTAAGTGGTCAGATTATAGTTACCCGTTAATCAAAGCCGGAACTAAACCACGTTTATGCATTATGTCCGATTTTCTAAATACGGAAGCTTTGAAGATAGCTACTACTGCTAATGTGCACCTGCAAGGTCATCGACCCGAGCAACATAAGTCTAAACAATACGATAATGTTCGGCCGCAAGCTATTTTACTACAAACCGAACGACAAAGCGACAAGAAAAGTGATAAGTGTCATTTTTGCCGTGCTCAGCCAAATCATAAGCTGTCTGAATGTAAAAAGTTCAAGCGAGCATTACGTAAAGTGCGGTGGCAGTTTGTTAAACGCAATGGAATATGTTTTAAATGTTTAGATTCACGGCACGAGAGAGAAACATGCCCTGCGCCGGCGTGCGAAAGGGACGACTGCGGCGGGATGCATCACAAACTTCTACACTTCGATAGCAACAACGATCGGGTGGCGAGTGCCGCCGCCGCCGCCGCCGCCGCCGCCGCCGCCGCCACCGCCGCCGGCGAGGCTCCCGAACGCGCGCCGCCGCGATCAGCTGATGCACCCACACCGGAATTAGTCAGCTATGTCAAGGCGCGTAGCAACAGAGTTCTACTAAAAACTGTACCCATACGTATTCGTGCGAAAAACGGCAGTATTATCGAAAGTAGTGCTGTGCTTGACGATGGTTCTTCGGTGACAGTAATAAGTGCTACATTGGCAGAGCGCGCAGGACTTACCGGGCATCGCGAATCTTTGCGTGTGTGTGGTCCGTGGAAACAAAGTGGCATAACATGTGATAGCACGGTTGTGAAGTTGGAACTTTATGATAAAGACAGTAAGGTTCATTCTCTTAGAGCACGAAGTGTTAATGAGTTATGTTTACCTGAGCAAGATCTATCTGTTATTGATTGTAGTAAATATCAATATTTAAATGAAATACAGAGCGAACTTAAAAATGTTGTTACCAGGCCAGAAATGTTAATTGGTCAGGATTATTACAATTTAATCGTACCGTTGAAAATATTGTCAGGTAAATCATATGAGCCGTTCGCGACACTTTCTCCATTAGGGTGGTGCATTCATGGTAAAGTTAGTGTGTCGGGGGCGACGCGCGGAGCCAGCGCGGGGCCGGTTCACAACACGCTGCTGGTGGGCGCGCCTGCGGCTGCGGCTGCGGGGGCGCGGGCGGTGCGCGACGCGGCCGAGCAACGCGCGCTTCATGACTTACACGAAGAGGTACGACGCGCATTCGAGCTGGACTCCGCGGGAGTGGCAGGTAAGCCTCGCCAGAATAAAGATGACGTTAAGGCCGTCGAACACCTTGAGCGTACCGCTCAACTTATCAACGGAAGGTGGCGCGTGGGCTTACCATGGAGGGATCCAGACTGCTCGATGCCTGACACTCTGCCGCATGCGCTAAAAAGGCTAAAAGGAATCGAGCGCAATATGGCTAAGGATTCGGAATATGCGAACAGGTATGCCGAGCGAGTGCGACATCTATTTACTAATTTATTTGCCAGGGAACTAGAGGACACTCAGCGCACTCCAAAG
Organism: Yponomeuta plumbellus; assembly: GCA_947310845.1. Classification (NCBI taxonomy): domain Eukaryota; kingdom Metazoa; phylum Arthropoda; class Insecta; order Lepidoptera; family Yponomeutidae; genus Yponomeuta; species Yponomeuta plumbellus. Next base: position 6,655,430 of record OX371203.1, read on the forward strand.
TCATTTCATTTGGCTCACTTTGGCGTGGACAATCCAAATAAAAAAAAGTTGAGATTGGTCTTTGATGCGGCAGATAGTGCTGCAGGTACGTGTTTAAATGACTATCTGCTCAAGGGGCCGGATCTACTGACGTCACTATGGGGAATCATGCTGCGCTTTAGGGAAAATCGTATCGCAGTATCCGGAGACATAAAAGACATGTTTCTGCGTATCCAGATCCAGCCTGAAGATCAAGACGCCCTGAGATTTCTTTGGCGGGACAACCCTGCGGAACCCGTCAAAACGTACGTAATGACATCTCTAATATTCGGTGCGAAGTGCTCGCCGTTTGTCGCGCAGTTTGTTAAAAATAAAAATGCCCTGCGCCACGAGCACACCGAACCGGCAGCAGTCGACGCGATCTGCAACTCGCACTACGCAGACGACTACATTCAGAGTTTGCCAGACGAAGAGACAGCGATTAAAATGGTAAATACAATATCGAAGATACACGCGGAAGGCGGGTTCGAGATCCGCAATTGGACGAGTAATAGTACAACTGTGCTCGACAGCGTGCCAAATGAGACTCTCGGTACCGCTGCTGTAAAGTTTAAAATGGATCAGCAGTTCGAGGGCGAGCGGACGCTCGGGCTCATCTGGTACCCGGCTACGGACGAGCTGGGGTTCGACGTATCGCTAAAACGGATTCCTGAGCAGATTGTTTTAGGGCACCAAAGACCTACTAAAAGGGTAATGTTAAAAGTAGTAATGTCTATTTTTGACGTATTTGGATTTTTGGCGCCTTTTACCATTCAGGGTAAAATCATGCTCCAGGACACGTGGCGATCGGACACGGGTTGGGATGAGGAAATTCCTGATGATATATTTACCAGGTGGGTAAAGTGGCTCGGTTTATTACAATTAATAGGTCATATACGCATACCGAGATGGTATCAGAGAGCATCCATAGGTGCGACCGAGACGGAGCGAGGCTCAATCGCTGCGGATAATACCAGTGCTACGAGCGCTACGACGGTTGCTACGCCGCCCGCTACGCCGCACGCCGTGCCGGGATCGACTACGAATTCGGTCGCTGCAAATGTAAGCCTTATGAATAATTATAATAACTTGCAATTGCATTTGTTTTCCGATTCATCTTCAAAGGCTATGTGCGCTGTGGCATATTGGAGATGGGAGAAAGATGGACAGGTTTATGTAGCCTTTGTTGCTAGTAAATGCAAGGTTACACCTGTTAAACCGCTGACTATAAACAGATGTGAACTTCAAGGAGCATTGCTAGCGGCGAGATTGGCTGACAGTGTGTTGCGCGAACATAAAATCACTACGACGCAGCGGTACTTCTGGTGTGATTCAGCGTGTGTTTTGCACTGGCTTCGGAACAATACTCGCAACTACAACATATTCATTGCAAACCGGTTGGGCGAAATAGACGAGTTGTCGCGCGTTAATGAGTGGCGTTATATACCTACAAAGTTAAACATCGCTGACGTAGCTACTCGCGAGGTTTATGACGACTCCATATTTAAGAACGAGTGGCTTTATGGTCCGAAATTTCTTTACACCGACGAATCGCAATGGCCGAGTAATCCAGCGAGCCCTGAAATAAACGAACTTACTTTAGAGTATATTAATATAGTTCATAATGAATGTAAAGACTTACCTGTGCCGGACGCCACGCGATTCTCTTCATGGCTGCGTTTGCAGAGGGCGACGGCTGCTGTTCTGAAATTTATAGAAAGGTGCAGACACCGCTCCGCGGACATTGACTGCGCGCTGATGGGACGAGCTGAGCAGCTACTGCTAAAACAAGCGCAGCAGGAGTCATTCGGTACTGACATTGCCGCCATAAACAATGGCAACATTTTGGACCGCAGCAGTAAACTCCGTCATCTATCGCCGTTTTTAGATGAAAATGGACTTCTTCGATGCAATGGACGTATAGATGCCGCAGTAGATATTGCACTGGAAACAAAAAGGCCTATCATACTGGACGGAAAGCATGCGGTATCTAGATTACTGGTCAGGAGTTACCACGAGAGGGCTGCGCATGGAAACAACGAGGGAGTTGTGAATGACCTAAAACAAAAGTACTGGTTATTTCGATTACGGCCGACAGTGAAATCTGTAGTAGCTAGTTGTATGTTTTGTCGTATCAAGAAGGCAAAACCTGAAGTACCTAGAATGGGAAACTTACCAGAGGCACGTTTGGCGCATCACCAGCGTCCCTTCACGTACTGTGGCCTTGACCTATTCGGGCCGATGGAGGTGACAGTCGGGAGACGCCACGAATTGCGATATGGTGTTTTATTCACTTGTCTTACGTTGAGGGCAATACACCTGGAACTTGTTAATTCACTTACGTCGGACTCGCTGATCATGGCTCTTCGGCGTATGGCGGCGAGACGTGGTTGGCCTAAGTACCTGTTTTCCGACAACGGGACAAACCTACGCGGCGCTGACACGGAGTTGAAAAGATCCCTGCTGGAACTGGACATAGAGGACCTGAAAAACAAAGGAATTAATTGCGGTGTACAGTGGACTTTCATTCCCCCCGCCAGCCCACACTGGGGTGGGGCATGGGAACGTCTGATTAGGAGTGTGAAAACGTCGTTAAAGGTAATCTTGAAGGAACGCGCCCCTAGAGACGAGGTACTTTCCACGTTGATGACGGAGGTGGAGAATATGGTAAATGGGCGTCCACTTACCCATGTGTCCGTCGATCCTGGCAGCGAAGAAACGCTTACACCTAATCATTTTTTGATTATGGGGCAAGCGTCGAACTTACCTATCGTAGGGAACTTCGACGACTCCGATCTCTTTTCTCGTAAGCAGTGGCGGAAATCTCAGAGGCTTGCCGACATGTACTGGACACGGTGGGTAAAAGAAATTTTGCCAGACCTTATACCGAGAACCAAGTGGACCCAAGAACAGAAACCTCTGCAGGTAGGTGACGTTGTTCTTATAGTAGATCCAGCTGCACAAAGGAACGTATGGCCGAAGGGTGTTATCCAGCAGGTCTACCCTGGTCGAGATGGTCGCATAAGGATGGTCGAGGTAAAAACAGAATCTGGCACTCTGAAACGTTCTGCTTCGCGCGTCGCTCGTATTCCAATGAGTATTGAGTGCTGAGGCAGCACTCAGGGTGGGGAAATGTTAGCGACGTGCTCATATTTGGTATTTTGATGCTGTTTAATAATTATGTAGGTAGGTAAATTATGTATCCTAAAGTTAAGGGTAGCCGCGAGCCGTCATCGTACTTTGTATGTGTGTTGTGTGACAGGCAGTCGGTCTATGCTATCCGCGCGAGACGCCCGTACACACCACGTCTAATTTAGTTATTATTTTGTGTACTTTTGTGGCCTTTTTAAAATATAAACGTGTCAAAGATCGTACAGTGTTTTCATCATTCCGTCACGGCTAGATCACACCGCCAACAACGATCATTAATTAAAAATGTAAGAATGTGCGAGCAAGACAGCATGTCTTACAATGCATAACAGCAACCTTAATCGACCTTAATGAAGCAGTCACCAGTGTATTTGTCAACTCACTCACAATTGAAAAGGCAGTAATAATATTATTGTTGGCTTGGGCCAACAAAGTCTCGCCGCTCGTTAATTTGATGGGTTTTTGAAATAACTTCCTGCTTCTTAAGGGTGTAACAAGGGTAAAAGTTGCAAAATTGGCTAGATTTAACTGAAATGTTAGGCAAAAGTACGCACTAAAAAATTCTGAATAAAATCTATGGTAATAAAGGATATATCAGTGACTAATTCGTACGGAAAAAAAATTGCATTTAACCTGTCTAGATGGCAAAAAAAAATTTTTTTCCGAAAGCTTTATTTTCCACAGAATCTAATTTCGCTGGTAAATGATAGTAGCTTTTCATTTAAATCTTTCATGCAAATATCGACCACATCAATATCTGCAATCCTAACTGCTCATATATTTTTTAATGTTAATATTAAGCGTGATTAGTACAAAATTGTACGATTTCGTAATTAGCGCAGGGAACAATCGCCATCGAACATCCGCCACATCTCTTATCTGTGTAATCTTTGGATTATGGATTAGCCTTTAAAGTATTCGCCGAAGAAGTACAACAAACATTCAAGAGATTGCGCTAGTTTATTATTTTATAACTCAGAGGTCAAATGCTCAAAGTCATTCGCCCTTGTTACAGCCTTAAAGTGATTGGGTAAATTCAGTTATGTTAATTTGTGGGCAAATCAACTCGTCATATTTTAAGGCTGCGTCATCGACAGCCTTTCTAAGCGTGAAGTTAATTCAGCTCCTTTAGAGTTCCGTATCTTAAAAGAAAAAAACCGAATCCCTTAGGGCCTTTCTTCACTTCTCCGGTCCGGCAAACTTTAATTACCGGTCCGATTTAGAAACACGCAAGAATACTAGTAAGCTTCTCCACTACTCCGGCATCCGGTTTTTAACGGTCCGTTAATTTGCTAGATCGGAAAGGTATTTTACCGGGCCGAAGTGATCGACGTACAAAGACAATACACGTTTTTGCACCGCGCATACAACCCGAAAAGGTTCCCATACTATTTATATGATTGTGAGGAAAACGTCCCCTGCCTCAAATAGAAAAAACCGAGGAATTTTAATATAGCACTGCGTCACGTCCATTGCCAATTATAATCGGATGAAGTGAAGAAGCATGATCCGGCATCCGATATTTTTCTTATGACTGATTCCGGTTTCGAGTACGGACCGGAGCAGTGCAGAAAAGGCCTTACAGGATGACTTTGTTGTCCGTCCGTCACCTGTCTGTCAAGACCTTTATTATGGGAACGCGTGAAGGCATAGAGTTGAAATTACAACCATGTATAGACATCTATTATAACGTAAAAAAAGATACGACCGATTATGATTCGATTGATTATGATGATTATGACCGAGATTCGAACCCGAGACCTCTCACATGCTAGGCAGATGCACTAACCGCTGCGCCACAGAGGTCGTCCCATTATGTCTCCACCGAGGGGCACGAGTCTCTTCCCTGAGGACGGTACAGGCCATACTCCACCACGGGGGCCAAGTCCGGATTGGTGGAGGCTTGTAAGACTAGTGGCTGGTCTAATTGTCAGAAGTTTTCAAGCCGCCCTGAGGCCTAAGTAATAATTTAAAAAAAAATGTTAGACCGAGATAGCATGCTCTATACAAAAGTAGCCTTAAGTGCGAGAGTTGGTTAAGCCACGGTACTTATAGGTGTATGTCGCACACTTACAAGAACAACGTGTTATTTCGGAACCCTTACGTTACATGAGAGCATATTTTTAAGTTTTCAAAGTAATGGCCGAAAGAGATAGCGCCATAACATGATGCAGTGCCTCTTTTGCGCTCTTTTGTAATAAAAACGCGTAAAAAAAATCAATTAATAAAAAATGGTTTTCTTCGAAATATCACGTTGTTCTTGCAAGGGTGCGATGTTATGTATGTGCCTGTACTGAGTAAAAGGTTTTTCCAGTATTCTGCCGACCGACACGTTGTCGATGTCGTCCCGAAAACTTTCTTCAGCGGCCGTTAACTCTGATAAACGATGCAGGGCCCAAGATTGATTAGTTCCAATATTGAAATTTACGTGGCTATAGCTCCTTTGCCGGGAGTAGGGCTATGCGACTATCCCCCCGGTTTCTCGTACGCTAATAGTCTGTTAATCTATTGTTAACACCTGCCAGTTGACAAAAGTGAATAAAATGAAATTAGCGACACTGTTATTATTTTTTTATTTTACCTTTTCAAACAAATACTCATAACCAAGGAAATATAATTATGTTGAATAAAATATGGTGAACTTTTTTTAACATAATTAATCTATAATTATAAACTTATAATACATTTCTTAAAAAACTAGCTGACCTGGCAAACTTTGGTTTGTCATAATATGACATAAATAAGAACAACGAAAAAGAGCAAGAACAACGTGATATTTCGAAGAAAACCATTTTTCTATTCATAGATATTTAGAACCGCCAAAACGAGCCCTTTTTTCAGTAAAAACGCGATTTTATTTACTCCGAAAACGCCGGAATAATGTGCAAAAGAGACACTGCATCACATTATAGCGCTATCTTTTTTGGTCATTACTTAGAAACCTAAAAAATGCTCTCCTGTAAAGTAAGGGTTTCCGAAATAACACGTTGTTCTTGCGAGTGTGCGATATTTATTATCCTTTAACCAACTCTCAGCGCCACCAAATATCTAATAGACAAATAATATCGTAAAAATTGGTGAATCCATTTTAAGAAATCCGATAACTGTGACATAAGATTTTTATCATTCTTAGCCTCTGAATTGACTTAACGACTGCCGTCTATCGACGGATACCGGCACCAACTGCTTATCGTGCCTTGCGAAGCACGGAACCGCACGGAAAAATTTCTCATTTCTGATTTCTGATTGATCACTCAAGCGGGGCTACGAGCGATTCATCGTCTGCTTACATAGAACCAAACACCAACTTTGTTTATTGTTGTGAACTAAAAATATAACGAAACCGTAAAGGCTTACGTCTCGACGCAAGACGTTTGCTCCTCCGCAACGTAATTGTTGTTTCTGGAACAGTTGCTTATAGGAAATTTGTGGCTTTCGGCTTGTTGGTTTAGTGAACATGATTATTGTTAGGAAGGTAGGCATGGTACATCACAGTCTGGGTACTGTGAAGTACCCGTAGTGTGACGTACCCGTACTGTGACGTACCCGTAGTGTGACGTACCCGTACTGTGACGTATCCATACTGTGACGTATTCGCACTGTGACGTATCCGTATTGTGACGTACCCGTATTGTGACGTACCCGTACCGTGACGGACCCGTACTGTGATGTACCCGTAGTGTGTTGTACCCAAGCACTGTACGGGAAAAAAATTCGGTGAAAAATGAAATATTTGTAAAGCCCTGAAAACGATTTTAGTAGGCAATAAGCTTGCTTTTAATCCTGACATGCAGTATCGCTCGCATATTCTAACATTTTCAATAAACATACATACATTAAGTTACGCCTGTGTCCTAAATAGGTAGGCAGAGACCATGGACTGCCATTTGCCACGATGCTGACAGATCACTTTTATAATTAGCCGTTTTATGCCAAGTACGTCACACCACCTTATGTCACACTGTTAGATTCTGGGACTTTATTTCCCAGGTATCTCATGCTCCTGCTCAGAACTGTCATATACAATCTTATTTTGACTCTTACGAGTTGTCTAAATGCTTAACCCGATAGATTGGTAAGTTAGGTAATATAAGGGCAGGTCAGAGACGAGCAAACAACGACTCGAGCTCCGTCTCTGCTCACTATGATGAAGCTCTGCGAATCAGAGCGAAACTTGGTCGGACTCATCCGACGAAAAGTCAAGTAAGTGTATCCGGAGAATAATCTGCAACGTATAAAGGCAATAAATGAAAGAAGCTTTAAACGATTTTACGTAATACATTGTTATCGACAGAGTTGTTATTATTACGTTTCTTGTACTTCCACATTTGTTTGTTTCTTTTCAGTATTCGATCTCATTGGCTCGTGTTAGTAATTATAGTCATCATCATCATCATCATCAACCCATTATGTCTCCACCGAGGGGCACGGGTCTATTCCCTGAGGAAGGTATGCCATACTCCACCATGGGAGCCAAGTCCAGGTGGAGGCTTGTAAGACTAGTGGCCGGTCTTACTGTTAAAAGTTTTCAAGCCGCCCTAAGGCCTCGGACTTTGCTAATTACAGTATCAAACAAATTATCAAATGCTAAGTGGTGTAATTGGAAATTATAGATTTCGTAGCATCTAAACGATCCCTCCGAGCAGCTCATGTAGCACTTTGCGGATAATTGCTACCATTACGTCAATTATGTCTGTATAATTCCGAGGGCGTCCGCGTCTAATGTATCCAAAATCCAATCATAGCCTCTCTATATAGGATGTAGCGGGATCCCGATAAAAGTACTGCCGTAAATGTGTGAGTAGAGCTTTTGGATTTTGGATATGTTAATCGTGTTGTATTTATGCGAACAACTTCGTGTTATGGGTAAAACTACCCATAACACTTTTATTGTTTGTAATACGCTTGATCAAAATTAACAAAAAAAAAATTACGAAAAAAACATTTTTTTTTGTATTTCTTACGTCCTTTCATTCAACTTAAGGTTAACAAGCAGACATACTCATCAGTATTATGTTTGCCTTTGTAGAAATATTAATTTGTGTTATGGAATAAAGAAAATGTAAATAAAAAAATTACAAATGTTGAGTTCCTCAAATGCAGTAAAATACATTACGTAAGGCCCAGCCGACGTTTGTTCCAGAAAAAAATTAAGAATATTTGAAGTGAGAAACGGTCTCTTGTATTTTTCAATAAATTTTTGGTTATCTGTAATAATAGAATGGACGCAGCAGAAACGAAGTCCATGTGGTGTTACTTTGAACGACAGAAACGCAATAATTTGATCAGGAATTTTAAATTAATTTAGACGAGAGAGAGGATGAAGAGAAAATAGAAATATTAGATGAAAAAAAAATACCTGAAACCAAAGTGGAAGCAAAGTGGGATCGTGGAAAGCCGCAGTCTACTCTTCCGGAACCAGTCGTAAAATTATGTTATATCCATTATATATGCGTTTCGTCACGACTTGCTATGCCTTTGCATTCATCTGGCGAATACTGTCTCAGTCGGGAATTCGCAAAGCGTAACGAAGGTAGGTACCTAAAGGGATGCCAAATCAATCAAACATGCCATTGGGCCGAAGGAACATCTGCGGTCAAATTATTACACAGCCAAAGCAGAGATGGCACGTTTGTTGAATACTCGCACTTGTTCCAGAGGTATTAGGGTTGAGGTACATAAGTCAGGGTTTACTTGATTGTACGACTTCGGTTTGATTTATTAAACGCGTTTGACTCGGACGGTTGGAGACGTTGATTGTGATTTTCATTTGTTTTTCTATTAAATCACTCTAGCTTTCAAACGGAGATAGGAGGTTTGTGGTAATTACTAGCGGCTACTAATGGAAAAAACACACATACAGTCTTTTATAATATGAAGAGATTAGGTATATACCAAAAAGGTTGAGAGAATCAAAAACAAATATATTCGTCGTTTGACAATCTCATCAATAGTTTTTGAACTAATACTTTCGTGAGCACTACAATATCCGAGCGAAACTTGGTCGGACTCTTCCGACAAATAAAACAAAAATATATACCTAAAAACAAAATTTCTTTATTTCATGAACAGGATGCGTTTGACTTTCCTGTTAAGTTAAAAAAATCTGTTTTAGGATAGGCTTAGTCTGAAAAATAAAAATAATGAGTGAATGCGGAATTAATAATTAAATATTCATATCTAATGATTAGGTTCTGCGAATAAGAGCGAATCTTGGTCGGACTCTTTCGACAAAAAAGCAGATGTGTGAATCTAGAACTACGTTAAATAATAAATAAGTAGTGCTTACGAAAGTTTTACTTCAAAGAGTTAATAATGAATGATCATGGTTTTTCTGATATTTAAATAATTCAACGAAATAAATAAACTTACTTTCTAATATAGTAATGTTAAATAAATAATAATATTAATACATAATAAGCTGTTAATCTACTACTAACATGACAGTACTTCAACCATTTGCATGACCTGGAAAAAAACAGTTCTTCAACAACAAAATCTTTTGTTGCAACTGGTTGCGAAATTTAATCATCAGGATGTCTAGTTGAGGTAAAGAAAAAAGTTCCCTTGATTCGCAACTGGTTGCGAACAAAGAATAACATTTCTTAATTCGCAACTGGTTGCGAACCGCAGTTGCGGAAACGGCCGGAGGGTTAAGATCATTATTTTGATGAGCCAATCGGCCCACCAAACATTCTACAGCAAGATTCCAAATACACAAGTGATTGTGTAGTATGGAATTTATAGAACTCCACGAAAAAACCGAGGGTTGGACAGTTTTAACACTTTTGCGCACACAAAGCACGATCGCCAATATTACGTAAACGATCCAAAGTTCCAAAAAACAAAACTTACTTGCAAACAACAAAAACAACCCGAAAACTAGTACAGACGATCGCTGGTCGACCTTCTCAGCTTTGTTTCAAAATAGCCCTTAGCGTAACTGGGTAGAGTTCACGCGTGTAAGGGTTGATGAGTTGTGGACTGTACCTACCTTTTATAGTTGCTAATCCGTGGACACCAAACTTTTCTGTTCAAACCTCGCCGTCCTAATTAATGGCCCAGACAGGGGCGTAGTTTAAAAAGCCCCGAGGCAGCTGTGCTGTCATCACTTGAGGCTGCCCGCTTCTCAAAAGGTTCTCATAAGGGTTGAATGGTTAGCTTCGATGTTCATTCAAGTCAACATAACGCCCAAAGCTGTACTGTCGCCAGTCTTCAAAACCAAAGGTTTGCTGGAAGAGAATGCTTCCTGCACACCCTTGTACGAATATTGGTGCAATTTTTTGTTTATGTAGCCTCATTTGTGTCCCACTGCTGGGAAAAGGCCTCGAAACGATCTCGACCGACACCATGTCGGAGTAGTCTGAGGTGGCACAAGACAGAAATATCTGATCTGATTTGGTGCAATAAATAATGTTAATAATAATAAAAAATAATAAATAAACTCACGCCTGTTATCCCTTTTAATAATAATGATAATAAAAGCAAACGTTTGCACGTACAGTTGACCTAATTTAACTTTGCTGATTTAAAATATCAAGTTAACTTTGAAGAAAAAAATTGGGGGCAAAAACTTAACCAACCGCCGGTTTATCGAACGCTAACAGTCTGTTAATCTATTGTAAACAGCTGTCAGTCGTCAAAAGTGCATACAAAAAAACAGCTGACAGCTATTAACAATAGATTAACAGACATTTAGCGTTCGAGAAACCGGGGTTTAGTCTTTTCTAATTTGTTTCTTAATTAAGAGAGGTATTCATTCCCAACCACCTTGTGATCTAAATAATCTTTAATGATGTAGTAGCCCTTTTAGCACCAAGGTGTGCTTTGCACATTTTTTGGGGGATCACGCCGTTTAGCCAAAGTATTTCTCGCCAAATTTTACTTCCCAATAAACTTATGGCATCAGTTTCATTACCCAAATGAAACTTTAGCAAGTTTTCATTTCGCATTTTATTCATTTGGTCAAATTATCATTTCGCATAATTTTACTGCGTCAAGTTTTATTAAGACAAACGTTTATTATGCTAACGTTTTATTTTGGCAAGTCAACAGAAATATAGGTGCGACGACGCGCGTAGCGAAGCGGAGCGCGTCGGAGCGTTAGGTTCTCTGTATAAGATCGAAAACGGAAACGATACTTTTGACTGAATAATGCTTGGTAAAATGAATTTTGACCAAATATTTATTTGGTAAACAATAACTTGCCATAATAACTTTTGCTAACTGTTTATTTGCTTTAAGTTGTTTTGAGAAATGTTTTTTTGCCAAATGATAATTTGCGGAAAATAGTTTGGGAAGTAATACTATGGGAAACGATTTTTGGCAATACATTAGTAAACCATTTTTTGGATGATGTTTCTGGTATGCTTATTATATTTATTATATCTTCCGGTTGTGGATTCGTGCACAACGTCCCATAACGTACGTACTAACCTCTGTCAACCTAAATTTTAGGAACAAAAGTTTATGATAATTTCTAGAATTTACATTCTGGGAATATTTTCTGAAACAAATGATACCTACACCACCATCGCTGTCTTCATTTAATAAATGAGTATAAATTATTTGAGGTTGGACTGAAGATGAACAGATCAAAAACTCAGTGTATGACTAACAGCACAAAAGTAGGGTCGAGGTAGATGGGCTGGAAATACAATATGTCGACGAGTACACTTACTTAGGCCAGATAGTGTCTTTCGAAAACAGTCAAGACAAGGAGATCGATCGTCGTATCGACAACGCCTGGAAGAGCTACTGGTCTATGAAAGGATTTATGAAAGGTGAGCTTCCGCTTGCCCTGAAGCGTAAGCTCGTTGACATGTGCATCCTGCCCATCCTAACCTATGGTGCTCAGACCTGGTCTTTGACTGAATATCAGAAGTCCAGACTCAAGGTTTGCCAAAGAGCTATGGAGCGCAGCATGCTAGGCGTAAGAAGGATTGACAAAATCCGAAACGCCGCGTTACGCGCCAAAACCAAAATCACCGACGTTGGAGTTGCGACGGCAAAGCTAAAGTGGAGCTGGGCTGGCCACGTCAGACGTATGAACCCGGAAAGGTGGGCAAAAATTGTCACCGATTGGGTGCCGTGCGATGGCTACCGGCGACGCGGAAGACCGAGGCGGAGATAGTGCGACGACCTTACAAAATATTTACCGGGCCGAGAACAGGGAGGAGTAGATATCTAAAGGGGAGGCCTTTGCCCAGCAGTGGTAAACAGAAAGGGCTAATTAAAAAAATATATATTTCAACTTAACCAGTTCCCGTTTTATGAGACTTCATAAAAAGAAAGAGGTTGTCAATTTGTCAGTATATTTTTACGTATGTATTTTTAGCGATAGACGACCTCTGTGGCGCAGCGGTTAGCGTATCCTGACTACCAGGCGAGAGGTCCTGGGTTTGAATCCCGGCTGGGGATAAAAAAAAGAAACCCGGATGTTTGCATGTTTGTGACGTCGCTGTTTCTTGTTCCCACGAAAGAGGGTATCCTAGTGTGGGGCCAGAAGCAATGTATGTAAATGTTAATGTTATGTTACGTTATGATAAGTCTTTAATACGTTATCTCTAGTACGTTATTATTTTTTCTTAAAATGAATGCGCTCAAGTTGATCTCACATTATTATTGTTCTCAAATTCGTAGTTAATAAAATATTTCACTTTAACATAAATTTGGTCACGATCTCTTAAGATTCATGAAAAAATTATTAAACTTTCCTTTTTAGTTCATAGTTTGTTTTGTTATTTTAAAACTTTGTTTATTATAGCCCATTATTTGAATTGATTTAGAGGTATTGCTTGCTCCTCGATTCCTCGGACTGGGCTCCAAATGTAATATAGCAAGAATATTTTCGTCTAAGTGCCACTCCAGGAATACGTTTTAGGGTAGGTAAGGAGTTACTTTGAACTGGCTGTGCCGGTCCGTGTGATATATCGACGTGCCAGATTTAATCGAAGTCTCTGTACGTAGTTTATTTTTATATCTACCAAATTTTCATTATTTTCTAAATAAGATCTATCTAAAAACGCTTGATAGAAAAGTCCCTACAGTAAAGTCTATAACAAGCACCCATTTAATTTGACACGCGGAACCTCTCGTTCAATTTGTGATAAGTAAGTTAGTTTGTTCATGATGGGGTACTGCAACGGATTCAATTATGTCCTGTGTAAAGTCCGTTCGCTTAGATAGTGGTCGGTACACACGAAGGCAATCTTGGTTTTAGTAAAAAGACATTTATTTCAATAATACAACTTAGACGGCAAAAATACTATAAATTGAAAAAAAAAACCATGGTACACAATATACCTAATGAAGCACAAAATAAAACACTACTCTTCATAACTCGAAGTGTCCTCAGAATATTCATCTCCACCGGAATTCAGAATAGGTACCTAAGTGATGCAGGATCGTCTCGTTATAAATTCATTCTAAAATAATGATTGATTCACTTCTTTAATTGCGTGATCTACACAATAGTAGAATAAGACGAGCTGCGAGCCACATTCACTGGCGTGTTTGCGCCGCGTCGGCTTCTTTTTTTTTTTTTATTTCGTTTTTTGAATTTGCCACGTGCCGAGGCGGTAAATATCAAAGTGACACTATGATAGCGAACAGACTTTAACGATGGTATTTTTAGATTTGTTGGACATTTTTGCATTAGGCAGTTTTTTTAATTCAAAGCTTTTGGACACATACTCATAATATAACAGCCTGACGTCAACCATTTTATTTTTTCGTGACATAATGCAGTCAGTGATACACGTTAAGCAGTTGGTGCCGGCTGCCGTCGATAGATGGCAGTCGTTAAGCCAAGTCAGAGGCCTTAGGGGCGGCTTGAAAACTTCTGACAGTAAGACCAGCCACTAGTCTTACAAGCCTCCACCAATCCGGATTTGGCCCCGTGGTGGAGTATGGCCTATACCTTCCTCAGGGAAGAGACCCGTGCCCCTCGGTGGGTACATGATGTGTTGACGACGACGATACTTTTATCCGGAAAAGGGTTTAAAAAAACATTTCAATTAAGTGGTGGTGGCGTAGTGGGGTTGACCCTTGCTTCTCGATCATGAGGGTCTGGGTTCGAACCACGCATGTACCAATGACTTTTAGTTACGTACATTTGTTTGTACAGCAACACCATTCGCTGATAAATTGTGCCCGGATAACGGCGACAGGCTTGCCACTTGTCACGTTTGGGACCTAATAAACTCGGCAAAACGTGGGTCCAGTTCTAGAGACTGGTGCCTCTGCCTACCCCTTCGGGGATAACGGGCGTGAGTTTATTATTATTATTATTATTTCAATTAACTCCTCATATTTCAAAATCATTATCATTAGTTTTATTAAGTACTAGCTGACCCGGCGAACTTTGTTCCGCCTTAGACGCCATAAATGAGCAGATTTTTGATTTTATAAAGTTAATTGTTTTATTATATAAAGTTGTCAGGTTGATCTAGCTGACCCGATAGTTATGACTATGAATATTGAATTCGAATTGGTATAATTCATAAAAAGAGTGTTTTTTATTCTAATGCTTTATGGTATACAACATTCTTAGTTTTTTTATCTTGCGCTAATATAAACAGTTTTGTTGGTATACCGACACGGGAACAGGCGACATATAATTGGCCATGTGTAAAACATGGATTTTCAAGGTTGATGCCGCAAACAGTTAGGGACTGGCACCAAATGACGTCATTTGAAAACAATTGTTATACTCGCGCAACACAAACCAGGAGCTTCATTTTTAAATTTAAATGCCTTGCAATATTGACACACAACGTTACGTTCATTGTTCCAATAGTAACGATTTGCTGTGAACTGTAATCTATTTCCACGTTATGATTGAATGCAGCTCGATAGGGGTTAAATGCAACATTTCTATGTAGTTGATTTCGATTCCATCGATTCCTTTCTACTTCATTCCGCGCTTCGCGTTGCTTGCCATTTTGACTTGCTCTTGTATATCTTTGACTCGCAGCATTGCGAGTTCTGCGACTTAAGTTTGTACGTCTAGCTGCTGGCATTTTTATAAATGAAAATTCATCTGTAAATTAAAATAAAACTATTGTATTCTTCTTTATAACCAAGTAGGTATATACCACTTGTTATGTTAGTAACGTGTATGTTAGTCTATCCAAACTTACCAAAATTCCATATTAAATTGAACTTTTAATATTAGGCCTGATGGCTCTAAAGTAACCGTCATGTGAACTAAGAAAATCAGGTTTCTTAGATCCTTTAAATTAATTATTTTAAATGTATTGTTTATCAATAAAATAAGATTGACAGAAGAATCCGTTTTAAACGTCTTTTTTTTTTGCCGTGACCAAGGGAAATAGGGATTCATTTTTATATATATAGATTACTTATATTAATTAGTTTATAAATTACTTTAATAGTGGTATTTAACTTTTTATCATATAAATAAATTAAAATAATAATATTAAATCAAATAACAAATAAAATTTATTATCATGTAAAAATACACATCAAACTTCCCACGCGGACGAGATCGCGGGCAACTGGGAAAGATTCTATACCTCTTATAAACTTTTCCGGTTTTCGCTCTCGCTGCTAGTCAGGTGCGCCCTTAATAATCCGGGGCCAATCATTCCAATCCGGGAACGGACGGAGAGGGCTCATTTCGTCAAATTGTCCCGATTCGATTTCAAGCGTCCTAAAACCATTAACCTGATCCCTCGCGAGTCCATTTACGGGAAATTACTTTTGCTACAACCTGCGATCGTCATTTTTACGACCGCCCCGTGACTCGCTGCTCTGATTGATTTGTTACTTAGCTCTTTCAATGGGATAATGGGATTTACAGTGGTATTAATACATTTAAAGTTCATGTGTTAGCGCATTGACCGAAATCAAACAAACATAATTACATAAAACATAAAACCCCATGTCTTGGATGTTGTGCGTGCTTGTGATGTCACTGTTTCTGGTTCCCACGACATAGGGGCCGGAAGCAATATATGTGCCTGTATGTACATTTCTATAATTCCTGAAAAACACACTGAAAACACTACAATGTACTGCATTTTCAGAAGTGTTTTATAGGAAACTTGTTTTTTAAAGTAACGTCGTAAGTCTTAAAGTGACGAGTAGGTAATTTTTATTTTTGAGTGATTGCCACAATTGGATTTTTGTTTTTAGCTTGAAAAGTTATTTAAACGTGCCAAATTGAAACACTTGGTTCAGGCTTTTAATATTACGAGTAGCGCAACTAAAATGTCAGTGGGCAGGACAATACGTCGTCCGGAGCACGGAAGGTCATGCAATCCAGTTCTGTAACAGACCGAGCACAAGAGCACAAAATGTAGACAAACCACTGCACGATGCACTAATGACATAGGGGCTACTACAGGGTCGACCTGTATGCGCAGACCGATCGTGATGGAAGACGAGGATTAAAGAGGAAATGCTAAAGAAGAGAAGAAGAAGAAGCCTGATAATTCTCAATACAATGAATGTCTTTTGGTTTTTTCCTCCTCTGGTACATTATAAATATTATTATCTCAATCCTATCTTTTCAGCCTGTCAGAACACGTGTGACGTTGCAAATCGTTTTGGGTATTTGTAAAGGGATAGTTTGTTAGGGGTGCCACAAAGGGGTTTTTGGTAAGTTATTGTGTTTTTGGAAGGGTGAGCAGAAGTAGCAATTCTTTTGCGTGGGTCATGAACCCTTATTTTGGTTATGGGTTTTCTTAGCTATATCAATGATACTTATATTATTTACGTCTTGCGAAACGGTCATGCGAAATTGCTATATTTATTACAACCCTGGATTATCTTTTATTGTTTGTCCGATGTCCCTTTTTAACTCTGACCGGGGTTCTTTCAAAATAAATAAAAGTATTGTTGTCTATACGTTGTAATAAAGTCCGTTTTTCTTTTAGAAAAGGGATATTTGTATGCGTTTTTACAAACAACTTTTAATGTGGAGACAACTTCGAAATTACAAAAAAAAAACAAATTTTACTTTTAACTTTATTCCGGATGACGGATATACTTGACTTTTTGTTGGCATAGTCCGACCAGGGTTTTGGTTTGATTCACGGAGCTTATCAAATCTAATTAATCAGAGACGGAGCTCGCATCGTGTTGTTTGATAATGTCGAGTGCTTACGAAAGTTAGTTCAAAAATTTTACTTATAGTAAAGAATATTTATTTTCAAGTACCGGGTTCGTATTGATGACAGATAGAAAGAAAGAAAGAAAGGAAGAAAGACAGAAAAAAAAAGAAAGTTTATTATACCAACATAACACATCACAGAAACAAAATAAACAGACAAGTATTGAAGGTAAGTCGAATTCGTGTCAGATAGTTTTAAAAAGATTTTTAAATTGCGCCATCTAAAAAGCAATGACAATAGAGTAGAATTTAGTGAATGGGCAACGTTAGGTATTCGAAAGAGCAGAGACACACTTTATGAATTATATGACAAAAATACTTATATACATGATGCCAACTTCATACAGTACGTAAAAAAATATTCAAAATTAGTTAAGGCCGTCTGCCATAAAGCTAAATGCGATCATATAAAAGGTAAAATCCAACAATCACCGAATAAAATAAAAACAATTTGGACCATAATAAATAGAGAAATGGGTAAAGCAAAATTAGGAGACCGACATATTTCACTTTACATCGATGACAAAATAATAACAACAAATGAAGGTATCGCTGCAGCTTTCGAACAGTTCTTCACTAATGTCCCAATCGTAACTACAGCTCCATTAGACTCGTCACCGGATCGTGCGGCGACGTTATTAAGGGACCATGTCCCCGCGTGCGAACACGATTTTACATTCAATTACATTGAGCCCCGTGACATTGTTAAGAATTTTAAATTATTGAATCTTAAAAAAACCGAGGACTTATGGGGCTTGTCAGTAAAAATAGTTAATTCAGTGATAAATATCCTAGCTTTGCCGTTAGCACAAATTTTCAATAAATGCGTAGATGAAGGAGTATTTCCAGACCTCATGAAATATAGTAGGTTAGTGCCCTTATTTAAAAGCGGTGATAAACAAGACCCAACAAATTTTAGACCCGTTTCAGTCCTACCAGTATTAAGTAAAATATTTGAAAGAATTATCTTAGATCAATTGCTTATTCATTTCAATAATTACCAACTCCTCCATAGTCAGCAGTTCGGTTTCACTAAAGGGCGGAATACAACAGACGCTGGAGTCATGTTAGTTAAACATATTTTCAGTGCGTGGGAGGATCATAATGATGCTATAGGAGTATTTTGTGATTTGTCAAAGGCATTTGATTGTGTAGACCACAAAACATTGCTCTCAAAATTAAAACACTTTGGAATAAAAAAATTAAGTTAAGATCTTCTAAAATCATATTTAGAAGGAAGGGTTCAAAACACAGACATAAATCGTATTAAATCGTCAGGTTCAATTGTAAAAATGGGAGTCCCCCAGGGATCTATCTTTGCCTACCTTCGCCGTTCCTTTTCCTGGTCTATGTAAATGATTTACCGTTTATGGCACAAAAAATGTGTGAGATAGTGCTATTTGCTGATGACACGTCACTTCTTTTTAAAATAAGGAGACAGGAAAATAATCTTGACGAAGCAAATAATGCTCTCTCGCACGTTCTAGATTGGTTTACAGCAAATAATCTGTTTGTGAAAGAGAAGAGGCCTATGCCCAACAGTGGGCTCTATTTACGGGCTGATTAGATAGATAGATAGAAATAATCTGTTGTTAAATTAAAAAAAGACCAAATGTATGAAAATTACATTGTGATTGGAAAGGAAAAACTAGAATTTGTTGAAGATACTATATTTCTGGGCATCACAATCGATGCCAAACTACAATGGGGCCCACATATTGTAAAATTAGCACATAGACTTAGCTCCGCAGCATATGCCGTGAAAAGAATTCGAGAACTTACTAACGTTGCAACTGCTAGGCTTGTTTATTTTAGTTACTTCAATAGTATTATGTCCTATGGTATACTACTACTAGCTGTGCCCCGCGGTGTTACCCGCGGTTCATCGATTTTCCCGTAGGAATAAGATATTTCCCCGCGGTAAAACGTAGCCTATGTTTTAATCCAGGGTATCGGCTAACTCCATACCAAATTTTATTAAAATCCGTCCAGCCGTTTCAGCGCTAAAGACTGACAAACATATAAACACACACACAAACTTTCACGTTTATAATATTAGTGTGATGGGGCCGGGCAGCAGACATTGAGACTATCTTCATATTGCAGAAGAGAGCGATCCGATTTATTTACAAGCTACGTAGTAGGGACTCACTAAGAGATTTTTTCATAGAAATCAACATCCTAAAAGTTGCAAGCCAATACATTTATGAAAATATTATGTACGTTAGGAAAAATATCAAAGACTTCGAAACACTTGGTAGCCATCATAACGTTAATACTAGGAATAAAAATAAATTGTCATTTCCACGATTTAGACTTGCAAAAGTTAATACTTCCTTTATGGGGCACTGTATAAGGTTCTACAACAAGATACCCCAAGATATATTAGAGTTACCTCCAACGCGATTTAAGAATTGTGTTAAGCACACTCTTTGCAAAAAAGCTTATTATAAAATCAACGATTATTTAGAAGACAAGGACGTATGGCTTTAAATAGTAGTTGAATATTAAATTTAATCAGAGGATAAATGTGTCTAGTGTTCAACACGGATTACTAATGGTTGACCAAAAAATTATTGACAAATGGTCATTCGACAAACAACGTTTAACCAAATGTTCATTTGGCAAACGAGACATTTGACAAAAGTATCATCTTACAAAAACTCACTTAGAAAATGATCCATTAGCAAACACTACATTTGTTAAATGTTTTGAATATTAAAATGTCAATTGACCTTTTTTAATTTCACCAAATAATATGTTTTGCAAATGAAGCATTTGTCCAAATGTCATTTAACAAAATGTTGAACGCATCAAAGTCGAGTCTGTTTTCGATCTTACATAGAGAACCTAACGCTCCGACGCGCTCCGCTTCGCTACGCGCGTCGTCGCACCTATATTTCTGTTGTCACGTATTCTTTACATCGCCGACCCCCCGTTCGTAAGATTGATTAATAAACGAAACATTTGTCAAATAATACATTTTATCAAACGTTTTTAGACCAATAGTAGTTTTGTCTGATAACTCAGTTGTTAAATGTTCATTAAGTAAAATAATTATTTGTAAAATGTAAATTTAAGTGTTGATCATTTGGATAAGTGAGTCATTTGTAAAATGATTAGTAGTAAAATGATCAATTGGCGAAAGCATTTTTTGTCAAACATTGTTTGTCAAGTGTAATTTTGCCAAATGACTTTTGGTCAAACAGCAGGACCCCGTTCAACACATCCAAGATATTGTTTTGTAAGTTTTATTTGTATTAGCTTTAAGGTGATTTGAGAAAAGATGTGGTGAAAAGAAATGGTCAGAGTGGAGTTTTTTTTTTTCACTGCCTTTTTCTCCACTACAGACGGCCCCAAGGCAGCGGCTAACATTAACATTATGTTGAATGTCAATGTACATAACTGTATGTACATTGACATTCAACAAGCAGAATGTAAATTCTTTACGTTGAAATAAATGTTTGATTCTGATTCTGACTCTGGTAAAAAATATTTTAATGAAAGTTTTGTGCCTTAAAGTGTAGTTTTTGCTGTGCCAATTGGCTCATCATAAGAATGGTTTTAAAATTGCTATTTTCAAGTTCATAACGCAATTACTAAACTTGTTTATAACATTGGTCAACTTACTTCAGCAACTTTTCCTTATTTACATTCACTGAAGTGTTTTTCCGAACCACAGTAACCTTATAAAACGTTATGTTAACGTACATAATATGCAACAATGCGCCGTGCTCGCTCATTCATGGTTATACATTTAAAAAATAAAAGAAATTAAAATTTACCTTACAACCAATTGCGATTAGACCAGCTTTTTTTAACATCACCGGGAACCAAAATACCCAATTTTATTAAAAAACAAAATGTACCTAAGGATCTTGACAGATCGCCGGGTAATAGCATCAAAATTGCGTCTTCATACCCCGGGGCCACCCTCGGATACCGGCTATCGCCCCGGACACCCTTGAGTCTTCGCACAGAAGGTTCAATATAGCTCTGTTATTTTTAAACATTACACATAATTTATCACGACTCGAATCTAATGAAAAGCATTTAATTCCATCTAATTCTACTATATTTTTGTTTCAAAGGCAAGTGTAAATTATTATCAATAAATAAATAAACTAGGTGATAGAGGTCTTGATGACATTGATTTGCTAGTCGGTTGTACTTGTAGGGAATACAAATGTTTCAGGGTTGAAAAAAATGTATGTAGCATGCATTACAAGCAAGACATTTAAAAATATACTTTTACTCGTAATTACTAAATTTGTCTTTGTTACTCAGTAATTTATAAAAATGTAATTATCATATTTGAAACAAAATTAAACACTTTGTGGTAGTCTCCAGAACATTATACCAGTACAATTTTTTTCCAAATGGCATGTCCGCGATTATTTAATAGGTATTTCTCGTAAAAAAACATCGTTTCGCTCTAGGCGCCGAGTAAATTGCACGGGTAGGTACCTAATTGAAATCCGATTAGCTAGAGTAGGCTACCAATAGTGTTAATTAATAACTATTACCGAACTAATACTCGTATGACAGTATTTACATTTTTTAAAGCTTATTAAAATTAAAAAAATATATATATTCACAATAAAAAACAAAATGTTCACTTTATTAACGTCAAAGTTTTTACAAGTAGTTTCACAATAATAGATTACATGGAGAAGAAACTAACAAAGAAGCTCCACGTGTATTCTCTTCAAAACAGTTTTAGCCTAATTAACAAACTTTAAAACTTAAAAATGATTACTCCTGGATGTGTTGAACACTAGACACAGTTATCCTCTGATTAAATTTACATATCCGTTCCACTGCGGGGGATAGGCCTTCTCTCTGAGAGAGAGTATGACCTTAATAACAATGCATGCCCATTTGCAATCACAAGCGCTGACAACAACCAAAATTGAATTTAATTTTTAGAGGCTCGTCTCCCGTTGGATCTGTTCAGCTATCCTTTCTTGTTCAAGAGAATTTGTATAGGCCTGGCAACTCACCGTTCCCCGCACCTTCAACTCTTGCATGCTCAGGCTCGCGGCTCTGCGTATTTATAGGCTGGCGTTTTCACAGTTTTCCAGGCACGACAAATTGCTCTCAAACGTCCATAGGGCAAAACTAAACACGCTGGTATATACACAAATCCAGAAAATGTATCTAAAGCACACGTAAGACACGAAAACACGAAAAGAGCACAACTCCTCTCAAGTTCAAACACAGGAATGCATAATGTGTCACGTCGCCGATAGGGGCGCGACGATCACCCGGAAGGCACCAATAGTATTCAGTTTAGATCACGGATCGTCACCAGGACAAAAGCTTTTATTGCCTAAAATACGCGAATCGTTCCAGAATGTGTTGTGTGAATTAAATGATAATTTTGTACACGTATTACTTATTATCGCTCGTAGCCGGGGCTGCCTGAGTGATCTTGAACGATCACTAAGGTTAAGCAACATACGGCGCGTTCAGTCCATGGATGGGTCACCGTTTATGACTAACGCTAGTGGCATTTTTTCCGAGCGATTCCGTGCTTCGCAAGGTACGTTAAGCAGTTGGTGCCGGCTGCCGTCGATAGATGGCAGTCGTTAAGCCAAGTCAGAGGCCTTTAGGGGCGGCTTGAAAACTTGTGACAGTAAGACCAGCCAGTAGTCTTACAAGCCTCCACCAATCCGGACTTGGCCCCCGTGGTGGAGTATGGCCTATACCTTCCTCAGGGAAGAGACCTGTGCCCCTCGGTGGGGATATAATGGGTTGGTGATGATTACTTATTATAGTACGAAACACTCCTTCTGTATCCTAGTCTGTGCCCGAGACAAATACATGTACATTTGTCAGCCGCCTGCTTTGGGCAGACAGAGCCATTAATCCGTTCTGGATCGATTTGTCTTGGCTATTGCTAAAGTTTGCGTAATCGCCGCGCGGCCTGAGAAAAAAGCAGCCGTGAAGATTCATTAACAGTCTTAGGCCTGCTTTAGTCATGGTTTTATTGTGCTAATGGGCATTGTCCCAATTAGTGATGATAGTAATTAATGTTGCGGCATATTGAATGTATTTTATGTATCAGGTTTTCTTTGTTATCATACCACGTTGTCTGAAGTGTCATATAAGCCGTATTCGTAAGACTCTCTCACTTTTGAGATGACTATTGAAAGCTTTTTATTGAAACAACGTCTTGCTGGCGTGCTCCTTATTTTTGATATAGCTTCTCGATCACGAGGGTCTGGGTTCGGACCACGCATGTAGCAATGACTTTTAGTTACGTAAATTTGTTTGTTTGTATAGCAACACCATACGCTGATAAATTGTGCCCGGATTACGGCGACAGGCTTGCCACTTGTCACGTTTGGGACCTAATAAACTCGGCAAAACGTGGGCCCAGTTCTAGTGATTGGTGCCTCTGCCTAACCCCTCGGGCATAACGGGCGTGAGTTTATTTAATTTTTTATTTTATTTATGTTATTTTAAAAATGTTGACCATTTAAGAAACTATTTTCTGTATTTTTGAGTTTTGTTCATTATGTCTATACTTGAGCCATTACAGACGTGCGAACTGAGTCATAGAAAATTGTATAAGACCTCTCTCTCACACATATAGGGGGCATATCAGGCATATCGGAACTCTCGCTCGCACTTTTATGACTCGGTTCGCACGTTTGTAATGGCTCAAGTATAATTTTTATATTTTTCCAAATTTTTGGTGTTTGTGACGTCATCAAAGCAAAATTAGAGAGTCTTAATTAAAGAAGAAATAGTCTTTGCCTACGTCCAAAAACAAATGTCATTTGTTTTTTTTTTGTTAGTAAAGGATTCATAGGTACTCACTGTGTTTGCTGACGTCATAGAAAAGTCATTTAAGTGCATGGATTTTTATTGAATATCTTTAATAATTATTATTTATTTAAGACTTATTTACATTGTACTGAAAGCATCGAAATTTCATATTCAAAAATGTGGCATGGCCGATTGATATATGTTTGTGAGAAAACGGAGCCTACACAATTAAAAATATAATTGCGAGAAGCCACGTCTCCATGTTAATAAAAATATATAAACAAATAAAAATATAAAGTAAAATTAATTGGCCAAAGAAAACAGTCGTGATCGTCTATACAATTTATAAAGAACCCTTACGTTGTGTTTTGAAATGAAAATTTACGAAAATCAAATAAATACAAGGTATTATGTAATTAAATTACCGTACACGTGAAAAGTTTAAATAAAGAAAACATGCTACTTAGCTTCGGTCAGTAATTGTAAACGCCACAGGAAAATCAGCGTCGAGACTCGTATTAGCCTCTATGTCCGCGACTAGAGTGAGAGTGAGCACTGCAAACCTTCTGTACACTTCTACTATGCATGTCGATGCATTACACGATGCTTCTCTAGGAATACTTTTTACACACGCGCCTAACCAGTATCACTCGCGAATAGTAAATCACAAAGATAATAATAATGTGTATAGTAAAATAATACATAGTATGTTAAAATACAAAAAAAAAAAAAAGAATGGGAATTCGGGTAGTGTGGTCAGCAGATCTCCTCCTGTGAATAAATGGAGTTGGGAGGGGTTCTAGATTTCCAGGAGAAAATCTAGAAGAAGCTTTGTTGCCCTAACAACAACGACGAAGATGATGGGCTCCCTTCCAACCTACACCCATCCCCACGAGCTTCCACAGAAGAAACTCGCGCCGACAAAATCGATCGGGATACAACGTTTCCCCCTATCACATTCAAACCTTCACTTATCGCCCAACATTCGCTGTACATAGCGTTCATACCTGTACTTCTGTTGTAGTTCTGAATAACAAAACAAGATGTAATTTCTACAGTTTTCGCAAATGCATTACCCATTTGACCTCCGGACTATGGAACAGGCTCCCTTCCTACACACGTCATTTAAGACAGGGATTCCGGCTAGCCGTAGAGGACCACTTCGTCCATCCAGTCGAGTCGTACATCCGTGAAAACCTTCGTCACATCATCTTCACACACAAATGTACCTCGAGTTGTACACCGTGGTGAATACTGAAACTACTAGAACAAGTACAACGTGGTACATAATCCACAATCTCGAATCAACCCTAGCTAAAGTGAAGATAGAACGGATAGAACGTTCCCGATGTAACCTATAGTATCCATGATGATGTAGTAAGTCCTTGAAGTCGTGTAGATCTGTGGAGTCCATAATGATGTAGAGAATCCTTGTGTTGATGTAAATCAGCAAATAATCCATGATGATGCAGCTCTGCTTGTCGTAATAATTATAGAAGATTAACACCGTCATTTCTCCAACAAAACCGCAGCTCCATTCAGATAACATTGTGTAACGAGGTGCATTTGCCTCGTTGCCTTTTTATTATTTTCGGCCACCTACTAGTCCAAATTTAATTAGTTTTTGACATTCGCCACACTGTTCGGACGTATCTGGTTCATTCAATCCTAACCTTCCATCCAAGGTAGACTAAAATGTCATTATTTTCTGTTTTACCACGACCTGGATTGATTTCTTATCCATAACAATCATAAAATATTTAGAGGCACATAAATTGTAAGTGTTCCTGCTTTCTTTTCTACTTCTAATGTATTTTTATATTTATTTTTAGACCTTATTAAGATTTTATATTTCCATTGTTCTCAGGTGCCTTTATTTTACCATATTATAAATAAATCGAACTTCTATCGTGCCCCTGGATACCCCTCTTTTACTACGGATCGCACCCCAACCTAACCTACCGTGCGACAATTGTGTTAGTAAAATCTCGTTCAAAGACAAAGTCCTTTGTCTTGTCCGCTCCTTTCTGCTCCTGTTGATGAGGCCTAGTTCCTAGCTAAGATCGAAGACTTAACGCAGAACCCCTGTGGGAAACACCGCGCCTTCTGCTCTCGCTAGTTAGTGTGGGATCTAAAAATAGAACTGGAAGAATGAAATTAAGACTGGTGGGATAAATTAAAATACAATGAAATAAATAGTTACATAAAGTAGAGTACATAAAGATACATAAATGTAATATCACAAGCGTCGCGGAAATTCGAAAGATAGTTTGTTCGTTTTAGAAAATTCGCCCCTAGACGGAAAACTCTTTGTTTCTCGGAACACTGTTTGACGCACTTTTTCCTTCTCTACTTTGCGGATTCTCTGCTCGCTAGCCTATTATTACACTCGCGAAGTCTTCACTGAGGACTTGCCCTAATAAAACACTTGTGACCCGATAAGTCTAGACTATAGACTCTTGAGAGAATTCCACGCACGGTTGTAAGTTCCCGAAGAACTACCACTCTCTCCGAAGGCTGCGACTTGACTCCCGATGATTTCTTCCTTTTTTTTTCTAACACACCTCGGTCCAAAACTAAGCTCCTCCCACAAAAATACATTCATCAACTATTTTATTACCTACAAAAAATCTTTAAATTTATGGCCTGGAGTGGACGAAACCAAAACTGGCACAAAAACGCCAAACGCTTGAAAACCCATCTAGATAACCGAATTTTTTAGGCATTTGTCGGCTTAGTCCCGTTTGGTCCTTTTGGTGTTACAGATTATATGGCAAAATATAGGAAACCTCATGAAGTGCTAAATTCGCGGCCGTAAACAAAAATCCCGAAAATAGAATATATCAACTTTTGATGGGCCGTCTAAATTCTCTGAAATATCACAGGTACGATTAGAACATTATTCTGGCTTCTAATCTGATTTTATATTTACCTAAAATACCTACTACTTGATAGTAATAGACATTCTTACGACTGACAACTAACATAGTATTTTACATACAAAAGTACTACACAATTTCATCGACGTAGTGAGACTAACCCTATTTCCACTCGATTCATCCGTCACCATGTGGCAATACGTACTCGAGCTACGCCGAATTTCTTATGAAACTCTTGTAAGGCCAATAACGAACAATATTTATTGTTTTGTAGAATCGTGAGACCCTAAACTTGGGACAAAAGTAAGAAGGACTATACGGTAATGTTGTGATTAGAGGTTTTGGCTCGACTAATCTCGCCCTTATTACTTTGGTTTAAGGTCGTCGTTATAATGGCAAATAGCAGTGTCGGTTTAGCTAAACTGTACTTTCTGCGAATCTTGAGTTGACATTTATGGGTTTCATTGCATCTGTGTGCATACGTGTGTGACAGCTGGCACGACTTACGCAATCCTAGGTTTTATTGGTGAATGTATAAGATTGATTCTTCTATATTCTCTGAATTTTCAGCCCCACCCAGTATAGGCGGTGCGTCACTTGTCTAAACTGAAAACAACCCCCTCCTAACGTCGAATAGGTCTTTAAAATCTAAAAAAAAAGCAGATGGCGTTACTTGTATCGATTTTAGAAATATGTTGCTGAAAACTATAAGGGTGAAAGAGTAGACCCTTTCAGTCGTTACATGTTGCAAAAGCATTTTGTCGATACAGGTCGGATTATAAAACCGTGGGAAAGAAATGCCAATCCTATAGGAAACATACTTTATTTATAAACTGTACGGAAGTTGAACTCTAAAACGTAGAAGCGACTTAAAGAGCTGTATCGGAGCGAAGGAGAATTTTGGTACGTTTCTAAAAGGACTCATTCCTTTGATACTATTAGCTTTCAGGATAGTATTAGTGCCGGACAAGCCTATTCTATCTAAACAGTGTCAGAGGCACCGCAGCGTCCGAGTGGTCCCTTTATCCCTCTAGTGTGAGTGGAGTTGCCCCAGGACGCTATATAAATCATCTCAAGACGTAGATACAAATGTCAAAGTTTTATTAGAAGTGGAAAGTGTAAGGTTTTTGAAAATACTAATAGACTATAACAATATGATACAAGCAAAAATGCCATTGCATACTTTTTTTTTGACAAAAATTATATTCATTTTACAATAATTAATCTTATGATGAGCTGTTTCACACATTAAAACATAAACCACTTAAACATTTACATACAGGCACATACAGTGCTTTTACATTATTCCATACGTCCAAACGTTTCTACAAATTTTTACAAACATTTAACTTTTGTAACGCACCATTTTTCGTCGGTATTCAATTTGTATATTTTTTTCATATGGGGTAACGATTAGGTTTACTGGCAGACAATGCTTACGGCATTGTACCACACTGTACGATCAATTCGTGACCTCTTTGACGACCTCTGTGGTTAGCGCATCCGCTTACCACGCGAGAGGTCCTAGGTTCGATCCCCGGCTAAGCAAAACAAAAAACTCCAGGTCTTGGATGTTTTTACATGTTTGTGACGTCGCTGTTTCTGGTTCCCACGACACAGAGTATCCTACTGTGGGGCCAGAAGCAATGTATGTGCCTGTATGTAAATGTTTGTGTTTATGTGTTTATGTTTAATTTACGCACAACTTTTCTCAATCCCAGCAAATGCTTAACGATTCCAATCGCCTACTTTCGAAAATTTCATCATACCTTCGGTATTTGGTGAGCACAAATTACGCTTAAAGTAAAATCATTTCACGTGCTCGCTCTCTCATTTTCCAGCGCAGCTTTCTCCGAACCCGCCCCTTAACCCTTCGAACCAAAGTATTCGATGTCCACCTCTCATCTATTCAAAGAGAGAAAATTCAAAGCTCCGATTAATACGCGCACTGAACTGAAAACCTTTTCCATTCGGATCCGCTCCAACAAAAGCAGCTGGGTTATATCAGAACGGAGTCCCTAACTTGAGAAAAAGTAATCTGCAGTTAAACTCGAAAGTCTTATAGTTTGCCGCGCTAGATGGACGATTGGAGAGTCAAATGTGGCGCTCGGTCCCAGTACACAAAGCATTTGGTCTTTTTCTTCGCGGGACGCTGTGGGATATACTTAGGATAAGATCTGCCTATTTAGAAAGGGTCCGTTCAAATGGTCCTGTTGGAAATGTTTACTTGTACTTTTTTCCAGTGTGGCGATTCGATTATTGAAATGGGACCCTCGGACAAGGATTTCAGTTTCGTTGACGTTTGTTAAACAGAAACATTGTTTTCCTTTTACATTTTTTAAAAGAGACT
The DNA here is from genome assembly GCA_947310845.1 of Yponomeuta plumbellus. Classification (NCBI taxonomy): domain Eukaryota; kingdom Metazoa; phylum Arthropoda; class Insecta; order Lepidoptera; family Yponomeutidae; genus Yponomeuta; species Yponomeuta plumbellus. The sequence goes on from OX371203.1 coordinate 6,684,744, forward strand.
GGAAGAGTCACACAAAACATTAGACATTCTGACTATTACTACTACAAACGATTACTACTTAATACATTGAGCAAAAAAAAAACAAAGTACTAAACAAAACATTTACAAACCATGGTGTGTCTAAGTTGCTGCAATAGGCAGCCAAACTGACGAGGCTAAACTCCTTAGCACTGATTTTCAGTCAACGCCTATTCCATGAGCGTTCCATGCGCGGCACGGCATCATTATATTGCAATATAATGACATAAATATAATAATATGTATTAAAAAACACATACACCGATTTAATGGCGATGTAAATGTCACTAATTGTAACACTTCTTGGAAGTTTAAGGTTTTTTTTAGGGAGTTGAGGTGCCGCATTATGATGACAATCAGCACCAGGAATTAGTGTCACATATAACTATAAAAGCTTTTGAGCTGTCCAGTAGACAGTAATATCGAAAAATAACGACGCGTTTTTGACATGAAACTTCATTCAATTCGGGAGTCACTTGCCAAAACCGCATGCAACGTAAACAAACGCCTACTCGATAAATGTTTTGCGGTAATCAATTGCGTCAACTCATCCTTGTCAACGAGTCAGTTCAACCTTGACAAGAACAATTAAAAGTCATCATTATGGTGATCCGAATTGGCCCACCCAAATTTGTATAGGTTAGACCAACGTCCGTGTAACCTGACGCACCACCCGGCCCCATTTTTCTGACATCTTTATACTGTAGCACTACAATAAAGCTAACTAACCATAAAACACTCGTCCATTACAGTCCATCTCAAGCCCGACCTTCACATTTGTCTCAAGCGTTTTAATAAAACCAGATCGCATTGTCCGTCAATCGTATTACTCACTCATTCCATTGGCTAGGCAGACAGGGGCGATATATTCGACGAAACTGCGTCCATGAATCCAATTGATTGAATCGTAGACGTAAAACGTCGTGTCAAATGGTCCTGGGTATTCGGAGGGTCGCGCCTAACATGGCGTTGCCAAACAGGGTGTTACCATTTAAAGGGCTGTGAAGTGACAAAATCACAGCATTGTACATGTACAATCTCTCAATCGTATCTACAGTTATTGTTCTGACTCATGATTTTTTAGCCATTTTTAGCGCCAACGCTAAAAATGGATGTTTTTCGCATAAATACTATCTTGTCCCTACTGGGTAAGTATGATGACGCTAGGGGCACGTTTTGAATGTCAAAATTGCGACTTTCCATAATATTAATTGTCAAAGTCTGTCGTTTTAGCGCGACAAAACGTGATCCTAATATCTTAGAGTCCTAAAAATTACTATTGTCGTGATTGAAAAACTGTACAGACACTTTTTGTAAAACACATTTGCAGAAAAATATATGAGGTTTCACTTGGTTGCTCTAGTGATACTTTATGAAGTCCCTTAAATATCTAGTATCTAATAATCTAATAATCCCTAAATAAATGTTTTATCTATCTATCTATCCCACATCAGTATTCAAGTATACTCGTAAAAGTTGATAATGTCGAATGCATTCTCTCTCTGGTACGTTAGACACCGTCCGTCATGTAGCAAACGATATTAACATTAATAAACTGGCATTTCTTTTATTGCCATCTCCAATCGGAGAGAAACTGTCATGGTGAAGACAGTAACTGGTTGCGGTTCGATACAAATTGATGGATCCTACCTGAAACAATTTTCCTAGTTTTTGTAGCCGTTGAGTGACAAAAGGTGGACTTTGCACTATGCTGCAAACTGATGCCTTCAATCAAAGATGTTGCAAAAAATTCTAGTGAAATTTAAAGGAATCACTTTAGTCGTTACTATTCACAATTTCCATAATGAGGGAGACTTTGGAATATCGGAAATATAATTATCATCTTTTATTAGAGTTCCGTAGTCCGAAAGGAAAAAATGGAACCCGTATATGATCATCACTTTGTTGTCTGTTCATTCGTATGTCTGTCAATACCCTTTAACGCAGGAAGGCGTGAATGTATCGAGTTGAAATTAAAACCAAAAGTTTTTTTGTGGTTAAGTGTCATATTCGGAAGAGAATATCATGCACATTAGTACCACATGTAGTAATCGTAAGGTATCAAGGTCCGTTTTACGTGCTAAGAATCAGATCGTTTGCTTTGCGTCAATCTTTCATTCTATAGTTGTGAAAAATTGTGACTAACCAACTTTTATTTGTTTCCTGTATCAGCCTCACAATAAAAGTAAATAGATAGCCTAAGAGGCTCCATAGAGTAACACCAGTGCCACTTATGGAAAAAAAATAGCAACTTTTGTACGGATCTTTTTTCCGAAAATGTTCGTTTTAAAATCTTATCCGGATCAGGACAGCGACGTCACAAACATGTAAACATCCAAGACCTGGGGTTTTTTTTTGTCGCCAGGTGGGATTCAAACCCGGAACCTCTCGAATAGGCAGATGCGCTAACCGCTACGCCACAGAGGTCGTCGCTAAGCAATCTGCTAATCTTCTGTTAACAGCAGATTAAGCAAAATGATCAGCTTGTGCTGTGTCTGAACAATCACTGAGTCAACGTTTGTGTTACAGTCTGTTTTTTCATTCCATGCAAAAAAAAATTGTCACGTTGACATCTCCATACAATTCTTAGGCTGTCAATGTCTGAATGTTGCTAGTACGTAAAAACCAAAGAACCCCATTTTACTTCCAAGTTAAATTGTGTATGCTACGCAGGTGTTTTTTTTAGACTTTGCTCTTACGAGTAATTCAATTTTAATTTCTTTGATGCGATAATGATTTTGGTCACATGAGTCTTGTATTCACGTTAAAAACAATCTACCGAGTTAACCTATAACTTTTATAGCGATTTTTTTTTGCATCGAATTAAAAAACGGACTATAGTTTGTTTAGTGTCATGTGTGTTTGTATTTGATGTTTTATTTCAGGTACCATACCGCTTTGTATTTAAAATATAATGGTTTGAGGTCGCGAGTTCGATTCCCACTGATGGCCGCCGTTTGTTTGTGCAAATGGCCTCAGTCTGGGTATGTTCCCATGTTTGTAATGTCATTGACTGGCTATCATAGCACAGGGTATCCTAGTTTGGGACCTGTGGGCTCATTCTGTAATTTTCGCAACGGATATTCATACGTTTTAAAAAGTCACGTCAACACAAAAACCGACGTCGTACGGAGTACTGTATCGCTCTAACATAGGGTCTTAAAAGAAGATAGTGCTATACAGTAGTGGTATACATAACTTTTTAAGACGTATGAATATCCGTTGCGAAAATTACATAATGAGCTCACAGGTCAAGTGATTGTGGTGTGGAAGTTATTATTGTTATAATTTCAAAAACTATTAATTCAACTGGTTCCTTAAGATGCCTAGGCTATTTCAGGAGGTAGTCACCAGGCCTAGTCCAGATTGGGCACCTATTGATATTTTTGGCAGGTGCTGTTAGTGGATTCAAATGTATTTATTTATTCTGCCAAAAATATCACTAGGTGCCCAATCTGGACTAGGCCAGGTGCTATTTGTTCAGGTGCTATTTAGGCGGGTGCGCAAACTGGACTTCTTCATTTTGAGGACCCTTCGGAACAATGTCCCTACCTCTTCTAGACTCCAATTCACGCACTTTTTCTAATAAAATAATATTTTATATTATAAAAATATATATAATATATCTTTCTACATAATATATTTAGTGCAATAAATTTTATTTCACGAAAAGTAAGTTTTACTTTTTTTTCAGCTTTGCCGTGTAGTGTAGAATGACTGGTAACTTTAAAGAGCATCAACCAAATACAATCTTATAGTATCTATATTTTTCATCCAAAACACATGTTAACCATTTTTATTAATGCTTCCGTTCCAGTTTCAATTTCGTCGTCTAGCCCGGCACAATTCAGTGGGGACCCTGGATGTCAGAGGCAAATTGTCGGTCGTAGGGTTCAGCACTGAAAATAATAACACTGAAAACCTTTACACACGAAATACACGAAATACTCATTTGTCGTTTTTGGATAGTCGATATAGATATTACAACAGCGAGGATATTTATATGTAGGTGCTATTTTGATCTGGCATAATACAGAGGACTCGTACGCAAGGAAGCTCTAAAATGAATAATTTCTGATAGATACTAAATTCCTGAACTGATTAGACTAAACCGATTGCTGAATGAAGCCTAGGCGCACACTACAGGCGACAGAACAGTTCGGCGACTAGACACGACGACAGGCTACGGCCGACAATTTTCATATATTTTGTTCGAATCTCCGCACACTTGGCGTCAGAGTCGCGGAGTCGCGACGACAAGACGCCAGTGTGCGTATACTGAGTTTTTTCATTCACTCTCGATAGTGAGAGCGTTTGCGATTTGCATAGGAGTGACAAAGAGACAACTAGATGGCGCGCTTTGTCACTCCTATGCAAATCGCAAACGCTCTCGCTATCGAAAGTGAATGGAAAACTCAGTATAAGCACTCAGATGCAAATGACAACGACGCGTCTGACGCGGCGACTAGACGCGGCGACAAGTCGCCGTTTGCGAATAGTATCAGTTTGTCACTTGCGATAGTTTTTTTTGTAAAAAAGGAATACTGAAAGGTTACACTCCACATCTCCATCACTGGCAACATGACAAAGTATTCTACACCTATTATAAAATATGCAATCTTGGTACAGAACTTTTTTTCGATAAAAGCACATTTTGCCGTCTCTACTAAGATACCTGTCTTTAGACATTACCAAAAAATTATAAAAGAATGAACGAGTTTTTCACAATTACATAGTAACAAAGTATGACACTGTACATTTGTATCACAGACTATAACAAAATGCTAGAGCTATTGAATTTAACACTTAATCACTTGGTACAGAACCCTCTCCCGTGAGTAGCACATTTTACCAGATTTCTTTGTGTGACAACCCAAGATTTACAGATCTCTTCATGATCCGTCCTAATTTTCTTGGAATTTGTGTCCGCCATTTTTTCCTGTCCGCATTTTCTTTGATAGACGCCTCGGTAATGAAACGCGGTGATTTTGTGACAATGAAGCATGTGACAGGCAATTTTTTTGTTCGGTCACTGATAGTGATGTGGCATTGTCGGTAATATTTCACAAAGCGGAATCAACACAGGAACGTTACCGGAAATATTGCGTGGAAATGTTTCAAATCCCTACCACACAGAAGAAGTTTAAGCATGAATTTTATATTGGTAGATGAATTGATAGATGGCAGTCGTTAAGCCAAGTCAGAGACCTTAGGGCGGCTTGAAAACTTCTGACAGTAATTCCAGCCACTAGTCGAGCAAGCGTCCACTAATCCGGACTTGGCCCCCGTGGTGGAGTATGGCCTATACCTTCCTCTGGGAAGAGACCCGTGCCCCTCGGTGGGGACATGATGGGTTGATGATGATGATGATAAAATAAAGAATATTCTATCTATCTAAATATCTCAGTGTGTCAGCTACATAAGTGTGTAAAACTTGTAGTTGCTAATATCATATCCATCATCTAACAGGCACTACAAGCAAAATTAAAGGTGATCGACCTTTAATAACTTTATTTCGGATCCACTTACTTGATCCAAAGATGAGCAACCGGTGTCGCAAACTCCGTCTCAACTCACTGTGCTTCAGAGTGCGTATACTGAGTTTTGTCATTCACTTTCGATAGCGAGAGCGTTTGCGATTTGCATAGGAGTGACAAAGCGCGCCATCTAGTTGTCTCTTTGTCACTCCTATACAAGCCTCCACCAATCCGGACTTGGCCCCCGTGGTGGAGTATGGCCTATACCTTCCTCAGGGAAGAGACCCGTGCCCCTCGGTGGAGACATGATGGGTTGATGATGATGATGATACAATAAAGAATATTCTATCTATCTAAATATCTCAGTGTGTCAGCTACATAAGTGTGTAAAAATTGTAGTTGCTAATATCATATCCATCATCTAACAGGCACTACAAGCAAAATTAAAGGTGATCGACCTTTAATAACTTTATTTCGGATCCACTTACTTGATTCAAAGATGAGCAACCGGCGTCGCAAACTCCGTCTCGACTCACTGTGCTTCAGAGTGCGTATACTGAGTTTTGTCATTCACTTTCGCGCCATCTAGTTGTCTCTTTGTCACTCCTATGCAAATCGCAAACGCTCTCGCTATCGAAAGTGAATGACAAAACTCAGTATACGCACTCAGAGCTCTGCGAATCAGAGCGAAACCTGGGCGGGCACTACCGACAAAAATGGAATAAAGCTAATAATGTTTAGTTCTTAAGAAAGTCTTAGTTCCAAAATCATTAACATACATTTATATACAGGCACATACATTGCTTCTGGCCCCACACTAAGATACCCTGTGTCGTGGGAATCGGAAACAGCGACGTCACAAACATGCAAACATCATTAAACTTTACCTGCTTCACATTTAAATAGTTATTATTCACATTCTTTTAATAAGTCACACTAAAGTAATCTTCAGGATGAATGCAATAAAAATGTATTTATGGCTTTACCTTGGTGATAATTAATATTAAGTTGTCAATGTCACATTGTTGTAACATTAAGGATATCGGTAGAATTTTAGGATTGCGAAAAATACAAAACAAATTATTTGCAAAATATTTTTTGCTATTTACTCACACAGTACCTATTTAAATCCAATAACTCTTAGATAAGGGTAAAGTGCGTACAAACTAATTAATATGGCACTTCTCGGTATTGTACTTGCAATTGCCTTGACTTCTAACCTTTGCCAAGCTTGCAAACCAGTTAAAATAATAAGCAATTTTGATCTAAACAATACCTTGGTTGTAGAATTCTTTACCAGAACTTTACCATGGCTAGTTGACAATGTCGGCTTAAACATCAAGATAAATTATTATTTTCTGGACAGCCCAGCCCTCATGGGTCCCAGAAAATGTGCTCTGGAGTATGTCAAGCAAAATATCTGGCTACAAGCTGAGTATCTTAAATGTGATGCTTACAACATATACAGTGGCGATTGCCGATTGCTAGTAGGCGTCGACCAAAAATTCTACGACAACTGTACGAGGAAAAGAGTATCAGGGTTCGCCAGACACGCCCAAAGAGTTCTCCAAAAACTCAGTACAAATCAAATTACGACTATCATCTTTGCGCATGGCAACAGATTAGTTGAATACAGTGATCCTCAGTCTGCACTTAGTTATTTGTGCACTACGGTGTGTGGGAGAAAGCCTGAGGGTTGCGGGAATCCTAAACCGCTTGATATGGACGGCATTGATACTACAACAATACAAATTACAGATATTATAATCGATGATACTGAAGCCACTACCACTAGCGATGGTGGCGAGTACGACTATCTGTAATGGAGTGTCCAAGTTGACAGTGGAAAGAATTACTCTAGAAAAACATTTTTTTTATTGGTAAAAGATGTACAGAACAGCATTATAGACACAACATTACAATGCAATTATGATAGGGTATTTAACTAACTATAACGCCAAATGCCTGTACATACAGCATGTCAGGCTATGAAGCAACTAACATAATTTAAAATAACTAATACATGAAATTAAAATTAAAATGTGTGACAATTCATGAAGAGATGGTAGTAAACTAAAGAGAAAAATATATTTCATATTGTACTAAAGATTTAAATTTATGGGCTTTCTGTGAACAATGTGGTCAGTTTGTTTTTAAAAGTGTACAGTGAGTCATGATAGACATCAGGGGCGTTATCATGATTACAAATTTCGTTGTAACGGTTGCATATTCGATGGATTGGGTTGTTGGCAGCCATGTTCGTCCTAACTGTTGGGATGAAGAAGGTTCGAGTGCGGCGGACTGTTCTATTAGGAACATTTATATTTATGTTGGATAAGGCTGTTGTGGTGACAGCACCATTCAACACCTTGTAAAGAAAGAATTGATTGCTCATATGGATACAATTGCACTTAAAAATAGTGTCTGTTTAAATTTATGGTTCATTTGCCAATTTTGCACTACCTGACTAACTGTTAATCCATTATTTACTATTACATCGAAATAAAACCACAATTATTCGAAGTCGTTTAGACAAACATTTACCTTTACGTAAGGACATATACATTGCTTCTGGCTCCACACTACAATACCGTGTGTCGTGGGTACCAAAAACAGCGACATCACTAACATGTCAACATCCAAGACCTAGAGTTTTATTTTTGGCCCCAGCCGGGGTTCGAACCCGGGACCTCTCGCATGGTGGGCAGATGCCCGAACTGGTGCGCCACAGAGTTCATCGAAGTCGTCGTATACATCTTATTAATCTACATCAAGATCTCTAGACGGGTATACTACTTGAATGTTCCTATCGCCACATACCAAAACTAATTTGTCTTATCATATTGATCGCTATTCAGATCTATCCAGTTAAATGCTTTAAGTAATTTTAATTAGTGGTGCTCCTTACCTATTTTGAGATACGGGCTTTGGCTCAAAAGATGTATAATACGTACTTATTTTTAATCACTTTTGACGAGTTCACAAAGGCCTGTCTATGCATTTTGGGTTCTAGTTTAAGGAAGTTAATATAAGTTTGTATTAAAATAGTAGATTTGGTTACAACGTACAATCGATATTGTAGCGCATCCTTCGCATTAGGATTGACCTGTAATGATAGATGTAAGAAATTGAAATAAATAAATAATATTTAAAATATAAAACAATGTTTCCAAGATTCGAAGAAAAATGTTTTGCTACAGTTTTACTAATGTAACAATTGCAGTAACAACTGGCGTTACTGTTGCAAAAAATAGGCTGATTTATTGATATAATTATAGGCTTGCATTTTCTGTTTTAAGTTAGATTTAGGTGTGACCGGCTAAGTAAGTAGGTATCTCTTCGTTATCTTCGTTTTTAAGGAGTGTGAAAGCTGCTGAACTGACAAACAAGCATGATTAAACATAGCTTTAGACTATATAATATTTCTCAATGATTTAATACGATTTCTCAAAAGGATCTCTCAATAAAAAAAAGTAGGTTAAGCACACAAAAACGTTTATACATGACCAATTCAATGATATCCTAAGCTATTAAGAACATGAAAAAAACAACATCATCCCTAATCTGGGTTAAGGGAAAGTATCCTACTATTTTATGCTTAAGCGTTCACTGTCAACTTTTTATTTCCTCAAATTACCTTCTGATAGCCATTACACCGATTTTAAACTATTACCTAAGTGCCAAAAATATTTTAATAATTTAATCAGTGACGTCAGTTCATTGAACTCTGGTAGGTACCAGTATGATCGAGTCTTATGTGTACGACGACCTCTGTGGTGCTGCGGTTACTCGTAGCGAGACCATGCGAGAGGTCCCGGGTTCAAATCCCGGCTGGGGACAAAAAAAAAAGAAACCCAGTTCTTTGATGTTTACATGTTTGTAATGTCGCTGTTTCTGGTTCCCACGACACAGGGCATCCTATTGTGGGTCCAGATGCTATGCATGTGCCTGTATGTAAACATTATGTTATCTTTATAAATAAATAAGTAAAATTTATCTAATAAAATTTTAGAGCCAATAGCAGTAAAATACCTTCAACCTACTGGCACTCTATTCGATAACGCCTTAAGTGATTTGTCGTCGTCTGTATGCCGTGACTTCTTATATTTTTGACGGCGTAAAATGTGTTTAATGTCAAAACCATGCGCCTAACCTTAGTTTTTTAATGAAATACGGCTTAGGATTTATGTAACAAAAATGCAATTATTGTTTACTTACTGGTAAGGAATTAGGTTAACAATTGTTATCAGTTATTAAATTCGTTATCAGTTAACATTGTTACGTTTCGTCTGTGAAACATAACAAAAATTGTTTTGTTAAATACAGTAGGGCCTCGTTAATCCGGCGAGGCAAAAACAAGACCCTTTCCGGATTATCGAGGCGTCCGGATTATATTAACCTTAGAGTTTCTTTAATAAATTTTTAAATTAAAGCATAAAGACAAAAATGCACATGTTCAACATTACGCGAGTGCGCTAAATTGACACTGTAGACGGAGGGCGGTAAACAAAACACGGACCACGGCTTGGCTCATGGCAGCCCGTACCTACACCCGCCACCCCCGCAAACCACATTGCCCGGCCGGATTACAGCGATCACCGAACAAGCGGGAGTTCGGATTAACGAGGCCCTACTGTATTTCAATTTTATGTGCACACAATCATATTTAAGTTCATTATCTTTAGGCTAAAAGTGCATACAAACCGTATAACTATGGCGCGTCTTTGCATTTTGCTTGCAATAGCTTTGACCTCCAATATTAGTCAAGCATGTAAACCAGTCAAAATAATAAGTAATTTTGACCTAAACAATACTCTAGTTGTTGAGTTTTTTACCAAAACCTTACCATGGGTAGTTGATAATATTGGCTTAAGCATGAAGACAATGTATTTTTTTCTGGACAGGCCAGGCATCATGGGGCCAAGGAAATGTGCTTTGGAGTACCTCAAGGAAAATATCTGGTTGCAAGCCGAGTATCTTAAATGTGATGCTTATGGCGTATTCTACGACGATTGCCGCATAATAGTAGGCGTCAACCAAGGATTCTACGATGACTGCATTAAGAAAAGGGTAGGAGGTTTTGCCAGGAAAGCCCTACAGGAATTTGGAAAACTGAAGACGAATAAAAATACCACTCTTATTAAACTAGGTGGAAACCGATTTGTTGAATATACGGATCCCAAATCTGCTCTTAGTACTATATGCAGTACAATATGCGGAAAAAAGCCTGAGGGTTGTAGCAATCCTACTCCATTTGATATAGAGAGTAGTGATACTACAAGCATACAAACAACAGAAATTACAGATTTTACGGAAACCTCTACCAGTAATGATGATTATGACGGTAAATACGGTTATATATAACGGATTGCCACTGGAACTTGTAGGAACAATCAAAGTGGTAAAAAATATATAAAATCAATTTCAAACTTTTCTGCATGAAAATAACTGTTATTGTAAAGTGTTAGTCTAATGTTATTGCAATTATAAATGATTCCAATATTATTATTATTATTTTTAATACTGCATTAAGTTTTTTTATTATCATCATCATCATCAACAACCCATTATGTCCCCACCGAGGGGCACGGGTCTCTTCCCTGAGGAAGGTATAGACCATACTCTACCACGGGGGCCAAGTCCGTATTAGTGGACGCTTGCTCGACTAGTGGCTGGTCGCATTTTTTTGGTCTCAAGTTTTATTATACATAATTAAAAAAATTTTTATTAAAAATATTTCTGTTATGTAATATGCAATTTCAGTAACTGAAGATATTATTCAATTGTTAAACATTTTTATACCAAATAAGTAACTCTGTAATGAAAACAAGTGAATCCGGACTTATAACTCTTTAATATGCTTTACATACGATTTAAATACATCGAAAGCTGACTATTTACTATGAAAAACTATTGACGGCCATCAGGGCGCCAAAAAATCTATTGGTTACCTGTTAACTGTGAGTGAACCGGAACAAATCACCACTGTGACTTCACCACTACGGAACAGTCTATCAGTCTATCAGTAGTTTAGAAACCAATCAATACACTTAAGATAATTTGACTCTCCCGACCCAGTTAGATGTCTGGAAGTAGTGGCAAAGTAAAACAACGAGCACTCGCTGTGTTCGTCGCAAAATGCTACCGAAAATCCCGCTTTTGATCTATGTAAAGTGTGGGCTACGTAAAAGGGAAGAAAAGTGACCTACCTACCTAAAAAAATAAAGTCGTTCAATTTTTTACATGCTTTTTACACGACACAATCCCAACCTGCATAGGTAGTACGATGACGCGAGTCACGCGTTTTGTGGCGCTAAAATGTCAGAATTTGACAGTTAATGCACTGGAAAGTCGCGACTTTTGACGTTATGGTGCGCGACTCGCGTCGTCTTACTACCTATACTGGCCTAGTCCCAAACTAGGACTAACTAGGAACAACCTAGAAGATAATCCCTGAGTTATGGTACCAAGCATGAATTTACAAACAATGAATTTACACCCAGACTGAGGCCATTGTACTATGTCTAATATCTAATCCTTCTTAACCTGTTTTTGAAAAAATTTAACGTCAGAAATCTTAAGAATATAGTACAGCCTATATTCTATGGTTAATGACCTAGGACTATCGATTCCCGTTAAAAATGCCCAGTTGTGTTCCAGCCAGAATTTCATATGTTAAGCCGGGTCCGCAGCGCCATGTTACGCGTGATACAAAAAAATGTAACACGTTATTAAAACAAAAATGGGGAGTGGTATTAATTTTTTACGTGTTACTTAACACATAACGTAACGTTATGTAACACGTAACGTGTTATACCACGCCCCATTTTTATTATACAGTGTGTCCCTGGATAAAGTGCAATCCCGAAAGGGGATGAAACTAGACCATGAATCATTGACTAGAAAAATATAAAAAAAATATATAAAAAATTATTGTAGGATTTATTGGTATTTTAAGATTTTCATGTTTCATTAAGGACTCTATGTACAAAAGTATTGATTTCTTCCAAAATAATGGGTCTATTTCTTTGAAATAAAAAAAAACAGTATTCCTAATACCTGGCGATGACCATGAAATAATAAATAGTCCGCAAAAAAGTAACTATCTTGGGTAAAAAAATGTATTTTTATGAAAAAAATGATTTTTTTAGACGTTTATTTTAAAAAACTTCAAATTACTAAAAAAATGTGCCCTATAACTATGTAATTTTATAGCTTACTTTTATTCTTTACCATTTTAGCTTCCAAATAAAAAAAAAACAATGTTCTAACTAAAAAATTGGCTAGGTAGGAGTTATTTACATTTTAGTAGGTAATAAAAGTCAGACTTTAATCACAATAACTTTATTAATAAAATTATCCGTAATTTACAATTTTGCAGTTTTAGTTAATGCATTAAATGTTCAAAATGGCCTCCTCGATTTTGCAAGCACATTACTGCACGAATATTAATTTGGTTAGTGGCTCTGCGAATCATTCCTGGATCATTTTTAATGTCATTTGCGCACTGAATTATTCGGTCGTGCAACTGTGCCTCGGTATTTATTGGCGTGCTGTATACTCTTTGTTTCATGACACCCCATAAAAAATTATCTAGGGGTGTCAGATCAGGTGAACGCGCTGGCCAGCCTACTGGCCCTCCTCGGCCAATCCACCGGTTCGGATAATTTTCGTTCAAAAATCGCCGCACCTCCCGCCCATAATGTGCAGGACATCCATCCATTTGGAGATACATACGCCCACGCCGTCTTCATCTTCGTCGAACATCTTCCATCAACATGGGTAAATTTTGTAGTAATTCTAAAAAACGTTCAGCATTTAGGGTTCTGGGTAAAATGACTGGACCAATTAAAATGTCGTCGATTAAGACTGCCCATACGTTTATTGAAAATTTTACTTGAAAAGTAGATGCCCGCTTCAATCGTGGATTTTTGTGAGACCACTGGTGCAAATTTCTGCAGTTTGTAATGCTGTCTCGGGTAAATGTCGCTTCGTCCATCCAAAAAATGCTTTTGGGAAAATTTGGGTCAGCTCTTGTTTTTCTTAGAATCCACGTCGACATTACGCATCTTGGACGATTATCTACATTTTCGTGTAAATGTTGTACTCGTTGGTAATGGAAAGGATGCAATTACTCCTTTTTCAAAATTCGCCAGACAGACGTCTTCGATATGCCATGACGCAACGCTAATCGTCTTATGCTTGTTGTAGGGTCAGCAAACAGATCGTTTAAAATGGCCTCTTCTATCGCATTGTCAATAACGACAGCTGGTTGCTCACGGCGATCTCGTGCCAAACCAAGTCCAATGTTGGAGAGCCTCCTATGAATCTCTTGAAAATTTCGAGCTGAGGGTATGAGTCTGCCCGGGAAAGCATTTATGTATGCAGTCCGAGCGACTGTTGTGCGACCATGTGACATGCCATAATAATAATGCATGTCGGCTATTTCTCGAGGTGAGAACTCTGTCAATCGCGGCATTTCGTCAACACTTAACAGCAGAACAGGAACAGTCCAAACGTAACGAACAGTAGAAAACGTAACAGTCAACAATGTAACAAAAACTTAATAACAAATCAACGAGAATACAATGCGAGAACGAGAACAGTAGTAGCAGCGGCGAGAATATCGGAGCGACTGTGTAAGTCCTGTTTCGAACCCCCTGCCTCCCCTCCCCTCGCCTTCCCTCTACCTGAGTGTAGAACAAAAGGACTGCGACTGCCGAAGGGCACAGAGTAGGACGGAAACAATGGAAAAAACGGTCTCTACCTGCACGGTAACACGATTAGGCTCCACTTTAAAAGTTCGTAGATAGCGTGTTTTTTTAGTTGGAAGCTAAAATGGTAAAGAATAAAAGTAAGCTATAAAATTACATAGTTATAGGGCACATTTTTTTAGTAATTTGAAGTTTTTTAAAATAAACGTCTAAAAAAATCATTTTTTTCATAAAAATACATTTTTTTACCCAAGATAGTTACTTTTTTGCGGACTATTTATTATTTCATGGTCATCGCCAGGTATTAGGCATACTGTTTTTTTTTTATTTCAAAGAAATAGACCCATTATTTTGGAAGAAATCAATACTTTTGTACATAGAGTCCTTAATGAAACATGAAAATCTTAAAATACCAATAAATCCTACAATCATTTTTTATAATTTTTTTTTATATTTTTCTAGTCAATGATTCATGGTCTAGTTTCAGCCCCTTTCGGGATTGCACTTTATCCAGGGACACACTGTATTTACGTGTTACGTTTTTGTAACACGCGTAACATGGCGCAGCGGACCCGGCTTTACTGTGCCTATTTTTGTTAATTGTTACATTAAGGGATTGTACTGACCACAATAAGTTAATTAAGAATACCTAATGATGTTTTGACACGATAATAGCTAGGTAATAAGTTCCTTTTATGTTGTGTTCGTAAAAGATAATATTATATTTTCTATTGTATTTTATTCTATTTGTATGATTTCCTGTTAAAAGTAAAGTAACCCATGTTTGTATTACGAGTAGATTTGTAGAAAATGTCTTGTGTCAAAATGTGCCCCCTTGCAGGGAGCGTGTTTGGACGCTAACTTTGTAATTTTACTTGTTTGGAACTTGATACTTGTAAAATTAATTAAAAAACTCTTTTTCACCATGTGCCTAAATCGTTAAAGATAACTTTTTCTTTCTAACTGAGAATACCAGCCTTTCACTAAAACTACCTAACAACCAGCCAAACCAACATAATATATTATTGTATGCTTAGGTAGTTAAAAGTTACGGACTACTAACCTAAGATAATATTTAAAAATATTTTCTATTGTGTTCTATTCCAAATGTATGATTTCCTGTTAAAAGTAAAGTTTAAACCCATGTTGGTTTATATTACGAGTAGATTCGTAGAAAATGTGTCAAAATAGTGTACTAATTTTATCGCCACGCTCCCTTGCAGGGAGCGTGTTTGCCACTATCTAGTTGCGAAACTATAAGTTGGAACTTTGTACTAAGAAAATTATTTAAAAGACTCAATACTTTATTGCATTCCACAAGTTTTAAGGTTGTTACATTATAACTTAACAGTTATACTCTCTTTCCGACCCAATCACTTCCGACTTATACGACTCTTTTTCCTCATGTGCCTAAATAATTAAAGAGAACTTTTTCCTCCTACCTGGGAATACCAGCCTTTCACTAAAGCCACCTAATAACCAGCCAAGCCAACATATAAAATTATTATGTTCTTAGGTAGTTAGAAGCAAAGTAAAGCACAAGCTGCGTTACGACTTTGAAGCGCTCGTAGCCCCGGCCACCTGAGTGATCTTAAAAACAGTCACGAAGGTTAAGCAACATAGGGCGCGTTCAGTGCATGGATGGGTGACCGTTCTATGACTAACGCTAGTGGCATTTATCCAAGCGGTTCCGTGCTTCGCAAGGCACGTTAAGTAGTTGGTGCTGGCTGTCGTCGATTTAAAGCAGTCGTTAAGCCAAGTCAGAGCCCTTAGGGCGGCTTGAAAAATTCTGACAGTAAGACCAGCCACTAGTCTTACAAACCTCCACCAATCCGGACTTGGCCTCCGTGGTGAAGTATGGTCTATGGCTTCCTCAAGGAAGACACCTGTGCGTTTTGGTGGGGACATAATGTGTTGATGATGATGTCTTTGAAAAGAACAATTAAAATCCATTGTTATGGTGACAATCAGCTTACCATAACAATGGATTTTAAATGTTCCCAGTAAAAATTCTATTGGTTAAAGCGCTGAGTTTTAGTCGGTAGGTTTTTACGCTAACTTGAGCGTTACAAACGGGCGAACTGAGTCATAAACATTTGTATCAGACCTCTCTCTCACACATACAGGAGGCATATCAGGCATATCGGAACTCTCGCTCGCACTTTTATGACTCTGTTCGCACGTTTGTAATGGCTCAAGTATAGCTCATCACTTTTCCCGTTGACGCGTTACAAGAGAAGATAACTATTTGTTTCATTGTTGGCACAAGTTAGATTGTTGCAACGTGAAATAATACATTTTATTTTACAAGCAAACAGGCTCGATAGCGTCGCTAGCGTTGACATTTAGACTCGTAGACCTTTCTGTATGTAGGCACATAGACATTCAACAGATTGGGAGTAAAGCACTTGCTCAATAAAAGCATGCTTTCGTGCTACTAATGAGCACGTGAGTCAGTACCATACGTTTATATACCGAACCAAGTTATGTTAGTTAAATGTCTACAATAATATGTAGACATTTACTTGCTGTTGACGGTACTTCTAATATTCTAAGGCCGATTTTATACGTGAAATTATTCTCTCTCTCAGATTCTTTATTATTGTAAATTACGTATTTGACGACCTCTGTGGCGCAGCGGTTAGCGCGTCTGACTACCATGCGAGAGGTCCCAGGTTCGAATCCCGGCTGGGGACAAAAAAACCAGGTCTTGGATGTTGACATGTTTGTGGAGTCGGTGTTTCTGGTTCCCACGACACAGGGTATCCTAGTGTGGGGCCAGAAGCAATGTATGTGTCTGTATGAAAATGTTAATGTTATTCTTCTGATTAATATGGTCTAGGCTTTCTATCAATCAATTTTATTTATTATTATTGTTTTCCTGAATGTAGGTATGTTTTTTTCTCTTGTTCTTTGCTAGTATGTTACTCATGTAATTTTATGTATGTATATTATCATTAAGTATAAGTATTTATATCAACGTTCTTATTTGCACCGACTACCCTCTCACTTTTCCTTCAGCAACTATCCAACATCGGTTATCTGGAAGAAATTGCTTTAAGCAATATGGCCGCCAATTGTACTGTATCTTTGTGAATATTTTGTACCTAAGAGTATGTGTTTTTCCTGCTTAAGTAAATAATATTTTTACCTTATCTTCTCAATCAGCTCGTATTCGACCACTGCTGGAAATAAAGCCTCCCAAGGCACACTTTTTCCTTCTGTCCTCTGCCATCCTCATCCAGCCGCTGCTAGCCAGATCTGGCTCAGGTCATCGATACAACGGGCTGGTGGGCGTTTTACTTTGCGTAATGAAATTTTTCTGCCGTGTACTTAATCAAAAACGAAAGGGTTGGACCACAAAACCACATCTGAAATCTTCGTTTGTTTTTATCTCGTGATTCTTATGATTTATAATATAATTTTAAATCACACGACAAAGGGTATCCTAGTGTGGGGCCAGAAGTAATGTATGTTCCTGTATGTAAATGTTCATGTTCATGTTCAAATTAATTAAATTTTATAACGAGCGAGAAAGTTGTACTTAAGTAACGTTTTGTCACGCTCTTTTCTGAAAAAATTGACGAGACAGTACTATATTTAAGTGGTTATCTACTTAGTAAAATTTTCAATTCATAAACTGGCTCATAAAAGAAGCCATAATAATATTCTGTAAATGAAATTTCGTAATATACATGATTTATGTTTAATGAATTGCTGTGCAGGGTGAACGCGACACAAATCCGTAAACATCTTTACCTTAATGATAATGAGTGCTAAGTTAACAATGACACTGCAATGACTGTCGTGTTAAGTCGAATCTTGTGAAAACATCAACAAATTCATTTGTTAAATATTTCCTTGTCACAGTATGTTAGCACATTGTACCTATTTAAGTATGTTATCTGCTGGATAATGCTAAAAGTGCGCACAAAACATTTGACCATGGCACTCCTCTTCATTTTACTTGCAATTGCCTTGACTCCTACTCAGAGTCAATCTTGTGGGCCAGTAACGATAATAAGTAACTTTGACTTAAACGTTAGTTTGAACGTTGAATTTTTTACCAAAACTCTGCCATGGCTAGTCGACAATTTGGGCTTGAGGATCAAGATGAATTTCATCTTTTCGGACAATCCAGCCCGCATGGGCCCCAGAAAATGTGCTTTGGAGAACATCAAGAAAAATATCTGGCTGCAATCTGACTATCTCAAATGTGATGCATACAGAACAAAAAGTCGCCAATGCCGATCACTAGTAGGCGTGAACCGAAAATTCTACGTTAATTGTATAAAGAAAAGGGTGCCAGTGTTCGCCAAGCAAGCACAAAGAGAATTGCAAAGGCTGAAATTGAATAAATTTACGACTATCATCTCTGTACGTGGCAGCAAATATGTTGAATATACGGATCCCCACGCTGCACTCAATTACTTATGCAGTACGATGTGTGGGAAAAAGCCTGAGAATTGTTGGAATCCTTCACCTATTGACACTACAACAACAACAACCCAAAGTACTGAACAGACGGAAGAAACCACTGGCAGTGATGGTACAGAGGAGACCACTGGCAGCGATGGTACGGAAGAGACCACCGGCAGTGATGGTACTGAGGAGACCACTGGCAGTGATGGTACTGAGGAGACCACTGGCAGTGATGGCACTGAGGAGACCACAGGCAGTGATGGTACAGAGGAGACCACCGGCAGTGATGGCACGGAAGAGACCACCGGCAGCGACGGTACGGAAGAGACCACTGGCAGTGATGCTACTGAGGAGACCACTGGCAGTGATGGTACTGAGGAGACCACTGGCAGTGATGGTACTGAGGAGACCACAGGCAGCGATGGTACGGAGGAGACCACCGGCAGTGATGGTACAGAGGAGACCACCGGCAGTGATGGTACTGAGGAGACCACAGGCAGCGATGGTACTGAGGAGACCACCGGCAGCGACGGTACGGAAGAGACCACCGGCAGTGATGGTACTGAAGAGACCACCGGCAGTGACGGTACTGAGGAGACTACCGGCAGTGATGGTACAGAGGAGACTACCGGTAGTGACGGTACTGAGGAGACTACCGGCAGTGATGGTACAGAGGAGACCACCGGTAGTGACGGTACTGAGGAGACCACCGGCAGTGATGGTACTGAAGAGACCACCGGCAGTGACGGTACTGAGGAGACTACCGGCAGTGATGGTACAGAGGAGACCACCGGTAGTGACGGTACTGAGGAGACTACCGGCAGTGATGGTACTGAGGAGACCACCGGCAGCGACGGTACGGAAGAGACCACCGGCAGTGATGCTACTGAAGAGACCACCGGCAGTGACGGTACTGAGGAGACTACCGGCAGTGATGGTACAGAGGAGACCACCGGTAGTGACGGTACTGAGGAGACTACCGGCAGTGATGGTACAGAGGAGACCACCGGTAGTGACGGTACTGAGGAGACTACCGGCAGTGATGGTACTGAGGAGACCACCGGCAGCGACGGTACGGAAGAGACCACCGGCAGTGATGGTACTGAAGAGACCACCGGCAGTGACGGTACAGAGGAGACCACCGGCAGTGATGGTACTGAGGAGACCACTGGCAGTGATGGTACAGAGGAGACCACCGGCAGTGATGGTACTGAGGAGACTACTGGCAGCGACGGTACAGAGGGCTCCACCGCTAGTAGCGATGGTAAAGTTGCCACAACCAGTAGCAATGGTGGGGTATCCAGCACCACTACGGTACCTACCAGCAGTGCTAATGTTGGGTCATCCAGCCCCAGTTCGGTAGCTTCCACCAGCAGTAATGGTGGGTCATCCAGCTCCACCACCAGTGCTAATGCTGGGTCATCCAGCTCCAGTTCGGTAGCGTCCACCAGAAGTAATGGTGGGTCATCCAGCCCCAGTTCGGTAGCGTCCACCAGCAGTAATGGTGGGTCATCCAGCCCCAGTTCCGTAGCTTCCACCAGCGGTAATGGTGGGTTATCGAGCACCACTACGGTACCTACCACCAGTGTCCGAACACTAAGGGGTCGTTTACTCTAGGAGTTTATGCAATTAAACTAAAAGATGTTGTCGATACATATATAAATAATAGTGTTGTTTATTTTCTATTAAGAAAAATAAATAAAAGATTATTATTATTATTTATTATACAAATAAAAAGCTTTTATTTTGGTCACTAACGCCTGAATTCCATAAGCTATCTACAATCCCGGATTGGCATCAATCTCAGATTGACTCTTATCCATAGATCGATCCGCAATCTTCGTCCCAATAATAATGCCCAACAGGGCCAACCTTTTTTTTGTCCAGATAGCCACAATCCATTCCACATCTGTTTCCTCTCGGCTGCTCCATAAAAAAAAGCGAGCACGTGCGTTCCAGCCTTGAGCGGTGGTAGCCCAGTGGTACTGGTATGCTCAATGGTGCCACTCTTTTGAATAAATTGAATTGGTTGAATTAAAACAATATTAAGCCCCGTGATTTCTGCTAATTAGTAAGGTTATCTTGTAGCTTATAGTGCTTGGCTGGGTGAAATATGAAGTAAAATGTAAAGTATATTGTTATCTGATCGAGGCGGTAATAATATCTATACAGCGCCACCAAGTTATCTGTTCAGGTGGGCAAAATTGTAACGAACTAATTAATTATAAATCCTGTTCCTCATTTTTTGTTTTATTTATTCACTTACTAAGATTTATAGATATATTTTCATGAAAATTGAGAGGGGTTAAAATATTCTCATTTTTCCAAGTAAATTTCTTAAATTTTGCTACTGAATTCTCCACTTGCGCCACTATCAACGGAACAGTTAAGATGGTGGCACTGTACTTACATGAAATAACGAGCAACGTCAATAGTGTCATTACAATCAATTTTTTTTAATATTTTTTTTTAATTTTTCAGTCAATAGTGATTCGACTGCCAGCTTTGTCTTGTGAACCTAAATCTAAATGACAGCCGTAGAGACTCCTAAAAACCTAATTCACCCTTCTGATCCTTCGGGAAGGTCTCGTTTAGCAACATCTTCTTAACTTCAGTCAAATAACACAATTAGGGTGTCCGGATCGCACAGAAATAAATAAAACTCCATGAATCGAACCATAATCTCCGCTTGATAGCACCAAAATCCAAGCTGAGCATAAGATTGTGAATTTGGGTCGATAGCACCGATTGAAGTAAGCGACAAACTGCACAGATAGGTTATTGACACGCACAGTCTGTCATTTACAAAGAGAAGCCTATCAGCAATCTGAGATCGGACCTCCTAGCGATAGATCGCTTTTACAGATTGCAATTTCAATCCTTGGATAGGTTATTGGCACACGAGTACTAAAAATTAGATTGAATTTTCAATCTAGGATAGCTCAAAGCGGATCAGGATTGGTTATTGGGTTCGGGCGTAAAAGGGCTTGAACCTGTAGAATTTTTGGTGGGCCGATGGCCTTATAATACACATAAGACCTCTAAGTGATCAGGGTAGTAACGGTAGAGTACTATAAAATATTGACCAAAGCAATGCTCAATTACTCCATAATTTTATTTTAAATTATTATTTATTAAGCTATTTATGATTTGAGTAAAGAAAACATACCGATACCACTGACTAATAGTGATGTGATGTCGACATGTCGAGCTGAAAGTAATAAAAACACTCAGGGTTGCTACTATATTTTTTGTTCTAAATTTGTTGAACAATTATATTTGAGATAATGTAGGTCACTACTAATGACCTGGTCTACATTTGGTGGTACCGTTTAACTTTAAAAGACCCACCGTACCACCAGGGGTGGGTGGGTCTGAAGCAAAAGTCGCAACCGTACATTTCTTTATGACAGGTGGTGTTTGAATACGGATGTTATGTAATTAAATTGTATTTAAAACATCTAAGTGTTTTTTGCAATATATCAGAAACTAAAGCTTCTAAAGGCCGGTTTCTGAATTGAGAATTTCATCAAGTAACGTTCTGTCACGCTCTTTCCTGAGAAATTTCACGAGCCAGCACTATAGGTAAGTAATTACTTAGCCAAGTTCTCAATTTGGAAACTAACCCTTAGATTAGCAAGCAAAACAGACGGTAGTCACATCTGTCGGAAAACCGACAGCTGAATATTAAGAGATAAAGATAAACTTTTATATACAGGCCAATTATATATTGCTTCTAGCCCCACACTAGGACGACCCTGTGGTGGTCACCATAAACAGTTTCAGTAAATAGTTTCATGAGTGGAAACCACGAGCTGACAAACGTAGCGTAGGAAGCCTAACAGCTTGCTGAACTGCTGGTAGCGACTCAACGAGGATTATAGAAGACAAAAATAAATGGTGCGGCTCGTAGAAGGGCCATGAAAAGCGAAAAAAATATGTGAGTGGTTGACTAAAAAGGGACAGAATCAGAATCAGAATCAGAATCAAGAATTTATTTCAACGTAAAGAATTTACATTCTGCTTGTTGAATGTCAATGTACATACAGTTATGTATAACGTTAGCCGCTGCCTTGGGGCCGTCTGTAGTGGAGAAAAAGGCAGCGAAAAAAAAACTCCACTCTGACCATCTTTTCTCAAATCACCTTAAAGCTAATACAAATAAAACATACAAAATAATATCTTGGATGTGTTGAACACTAGACACATTTATCCTCTGATTTAATTTAATATTAAACTACTATTTAATGCCATATGTCCTTGTCTTCTAAATAATCGTTGATTTTATAATAAGCTTTTTTGCAAAGAGTGTGCTTAACACAATTCTTAAATCGCGTTGGGGGTAACTCTAATATATCTTGGGGTATCTTGTTGTAGAACCTTATACAGTGCCCCATAAAGGAAGTATTAACTTTTGCAAGTCTAAATCGTGGAAATGACAATTTATGTTTATTCCTAGTATTAACGTTATGATGGCTACCAAGAGTTTCGAAGTCCTTAATATTTTTCCGAACGTACATAATATTTTCATAAATGTATTGGTTTGCAACTGTTAAGATGTTAGTTTCTTTGAAAAAATCTCTTAGCGAGTCCCTACTACCTAGCTTGTAAATAAATCGGATCGCTCTCTTCTGCAAGATGAAGATAGTCTCAATGTCTGCTGCCCGGCCCCATAGTATTATACCATAGGACATAATACTATGGAAGTAACTAAAATAAACAAGCCTAGCAGTTGCAACGTCAGTAAGTTCTCGGATTCTTTTCACGGCATATGCTGCGGAGCTTAGTCTATGTGCCAATTTTATAATATGTGGACCCCATTGTAGTTTGGCATCGATTGTGATGCCCAAAAATACAGTATCTTCAACAAATTCTAGTTTATTATTTTCAATTACAATGTTCTTTTCAACTAATTTTACGTTAGGTAGGGTAAATTTCATACATTTTGTCTTTTTTGAATTTAACAATAGATTATTTACTGTAAACCAATCTAGAACGTGCGAGAGAGCATTATTTGCTTCGGCAAGATTATTTTCCTGTCTCTTTATTTTAAAAACAAGTGACGTGTCATCAGCATATAGCACTATCTCACACATTTTTTGTACCAAAAACGGTAAATCATTTACATAGACTAGGAAAAGGAACGGCCCTAAGATAGATCCCTGCGGGACTCCCATTTTTACAAGTGAGCCTGACGATTTAATACGATTTATTTCTGCTTTTTGAACCCTTCCTTCTAAATATGATTTTAAAAGATCTAGACTTAATTTTTTTATTCCATAGTGTTTTAACTTTGAGAGTAATGTTTTGTGGTCTACACAATCGAATGCCTTTGACAGATCACAAAATACTCCTATCGCATCATTATGATCCTCCCACGCACTGAAAATATGTTTAACTAACATGACTCCAGCGTCTGTTGTATTCCGCCCTTTAATGAAACCGAACTGCTGACTATGGAGGAGTTCGTAATTATTGAAATGAGTAAGTAATTGATCTAAGATAATTCTTTCAAATATTTTACTTAATACTGGTAGGACTGAAACGGGTCTAAAATTTGTTGGATCTTGTTTATCACCGCTTTTAAATAAGGGTACTAACCTACTATATTTCATGAGGTCTGGAAATACTCCTTTATCTACGCATTTATTGAAAATCTGTGCTAACGGCAAAGCTAGGATATTTATCACTGAACTAACTATTGTTACTGACATACCCCATAAGTCAGGACCTCAAGGGAAAATAATTGATTTCGAGAAAATCGCGTTTAAAGTTTCGTGTTTCTATAGGTTTCTACTCGTGCTCGGCTCACAAAAAGAAAATCATAAAAAATAACTACGGCACCTAAAAATATTCTGGTTAGACTAAAACAAAGCTAAAATACCATAGATTAAAAAATTCAAATAAAAAAAAAGAACGGTTTCCAATACCTACAGGTCCCTTTTTGGTCAACCACTCACATAAGAGCTTGTGGAATGGAACGGATGCAAGTACTACAATTTACTCTTAGCTGACTCTCTAATTAAGAGGTTGTTGGTGCTCAACTGGCCAAAGTGTGTTATAATTATAAGCAACTGACAACCGTCGACAGTTCGTTGACAGATCATCAGCGTGATGTGTTAAAAATAAAACTAGCAAATCGCACCGCGTATCGACGCTTACGTTTAATTTATTAATCATGTGAAATGAAAAAAATTGCAAATTTTACAATAAATCAATCATCATCATCAACCCATTATATCCCCACCAGGGGGCACGGGTCTCTCCTCTGAGGAAGGTATGGTATAGGCCATACTCCACCACGAGGGTCAAGTCCTGATTGGCAGAGGCTTGCAAGATGGCTGGTCTTACTGTCAGAAGTTTTCAAGCCGCCCTGAGGCCTCTGACTTGTCTTAACGATGGAAACCGGCACCAACTACTTAAACAGTAAATAAATGCAATTTTTTTTTTATTATAACTAAAAAGGAACCAAAAAGTATCATGAAATCATCTAAAATAGCAGGTCATGTCGTAAGACGGTAGATCATGTATGTATATATCGTCACTGTTATTTGCTATTTGTGCCAGTCCCTGGACTCTGCCTACCCCTCTGGTATACAGGCGTGAGCCACGTATGTATGTATGTTATTTGCTATCTCGCATCCTTAACTCCAGCTACTGAAAAGTAAGGACTCGCATAACCACAATAACATAAAATAATCAAATGGAAAGTTTCTTGGAAAAATTCTCATACTCGACCTCACTCACGCCGCTTTGATTGTCATTTTAGTGTATGGTAATGTTTAAATATTTAGAACATAATATTGGATAACAAGGAATAGTGTAGATACCTAAAATGAGACAACAAATTATTTACTCTAGACGTCTCTATTAAACCCTCATAACCCCAACCCCAACCCCAGACTGAGGCAGGGATTATGTAATATCTCCAAAACTGTTTATAACTGCACTTAGAGATGTTTTAAACTTCCTGGCATCAACATAAATACATCACTGACCTTAGATTCCTCGATGACAGAGATTAAGGCTGAGGCTCTGAAAGACTTAAATTCAATGGTCAATGACCGGAAAATTCATGAGAATAAGGTAGGTAAGGTAAAATTCAAACTCCCATGTAGCACCTGTTCCTGCCAACGTTTGCGTCTCTGATGTCGAAGTTGTCGACCACTATGTGTAGTGTAGGTATACCTACCTGGAAAAAATATTCAGTAAATAAGTCCATCTTCGAGAAAGAGGTCACTAGACGAACGAACTCAGATGGGCAGCATTCGAGAAACTAAAACAACAATATAAAACATATTTTCACCTCCAAAATACCCAAATATCTCAAAACAAAAGTATATAACCAATGTTTGCTGCCAGTAATGACTTATACATGTGAGACTCGCTGACTATGGGTCTCACAAGTAGCTCGTTCAACAAGCAAAATAGAAAGCTATGTTAGGGGTTTCACTGCATGGTATAAACAGCAGTGAAGAGATCTGCATAAAGAACTCGCACTAATATAGCTCGAAGAAATTCTCAGTTGAAGTGACTGTGGGCGGGGCACATGGGCTCGATGAAATGCTGGCCGTTATGGCCGGGATACACGAGGCTAGTTTTTCAAGCTAGGATAGCAAGCTAGTACTGTCCTGGCTTGCTGACCTGGCTTGGAACATGCTAGTTGGAACATGGAAATAAGCTAGTTTTGTCTACACGAAGCCAGAAGTACTAGTTTGCTAGCTTACTGACACTAGCTTGAAAAACTAGCCTCGTGTAACTCGGGCATTAGGGCGGAAGAGTCCTGTTTCGGGAAAATTTTGGGAAAATGTAATCACATTTATTTGGCGCTTCTTGAACACCTTCTTAAGGGTGGTAAAGCAGCCTTTTACGTGTAAGAAAAAGAAGAAGAAAAATGTATACAAGGTCTAAACAAATACAAAATATTTACTGCATCAATAAGTATACAAGGTCTTAAGTAACACTGAGTGTATAGCACCGATTATGAACCCTTGTCAGGTATGTCTTTCTAGAAAAAAAAAATCAACATTACTGATATAATTTTATTTCCTTAGCTTATAATGTAAAGCTGGCCACTAAAATTATGAACGATTCTTTCAAACACACAAGAGTAAATAAAAAAAAAACAAGAACAATTAAAAACCATTGTTGTGATAAGGTAATCAGCACTAAAAATTCTGCTAGTTAAAATACATATTACATGTTTACCAAATCCCTTCGGTATAATTCTGGCTACTTCTCTTTATAAAAGGTTTATACTTTAGAACAATTAAATAAAAGAATGCGAGCCAGAGGAGTGTCAGTAGTAACAACAGCTGTCTTAATATTTTGTAATGTACTGTTGTTTCAATAATAAGTAAACTAGGGTCAATGTCGTACAAATCCATTTATGTATATGTTTACCTTGCTGATATGAAATATGAAGTTAGCAGATTTTACAATATTTATTAAGTGAGAAAACCAACAATTTATTTGTTAACTATTTCATCTTCAGTGTATGTACACATTGTACCTATTTAAGAATATTAACTCTTAGATAAAGCTAAAGTACGAACAAAACCAGTCGGCCATGGCGCTTCTCTTCATTTTACTTGCAATTGTCTTAACTTCTAATCTTAGTCAAGCTTGTCAACCAGTTACAATAATAAGTACATTTGACCTAAACAATAATATAATTGTAGATTTTTTTACCAAAACTTTTCCATGGTTGGTTGAAAATGTGGGCTTGAACATCAAGGTGAATTTCATCTTTTCAGACAGTCCATCACTTATGGGACCCAGAAAATGTGCTTTGGAGAACAACAGGCAAAATATCTGGCTGCAAGCTGATTATCTTAAGTGTGATGCTTCTAAAATAAACACTAGCGAGTGCCGATCACTAGTAAGCGTTCAACGAAAATCGTACTTCAATTGTTTGAAGAATAAAGTACCGGGGTTTGCCAAGCAAACCCAAAATGAACTCGCAAAACTGAATTTGAAAAATATTACGACGATCATCTCAGTACGTGGCAACAAATACATTGAATATACGGATCCCAACTCTGCACTCAGTTATTTATGTAGTACAATGTGTGGGAAAAAACCTGAGAATTGTTGGAATCCTACACCAATTGACTCAACATCTACCACTCAAAGTACTGATCAGACGGAGGAAACCACAAGTAGTGATGATACTGAAGAAACCACCGGCGGTGATGACACAGAGGGCTCCACTGACGGTGAAGACTTGGTGGCCACCACCAACAGTGATGTGGCGGAGGACACTAACAACAGTGATGGTGACATATCCAGCAACAATCGTAATGATACGGTGTTCACTACCGTTCTCTCACGACTGCAAAATTATTTTTTTATATCTCACGATGCTCAAACGTAATTATGATCTAATTTTAAATATATGACTGCGAATGCAATATGTATTTCAATGAAAGTACCTAATAGAGGTATCACGGTCGCCTTGAAAGTGCGCAGGTTGAGAAATACCCTAATTGGTATTTGTGTTTTAAAAAATTTTTTGCTATGTCAGTTTTTTATATATGCCACTCTACGTAATTTAATAAATAATTTACTCTTCGTATATTGTGGACCCGAAATTTATATTGTTCATTTTAGACTCGGGTGCCTGAAATGTTTTTTTATTAAAGATTTTTCCTTTCATGTTTTTTTTGTCATTAATCACCAAATCACCCTGGGGCTACTTACGATTATATTTTGTGAAAAACACATAATTATATTACTAAGGAATTCCCCCTAATCGACTTTATTTTCTACCGTCCATTAAAGAGTTCCGTTCTCTATTTCTCGACGTCTTCTCGAAATCAGATCTTCACAAAATTATAATGGGACAAATGGAACACTATACCAAATCGAACAAAAGAATAATTAAGTCGGTTAAGGTTTGTCAAAGTTCTGCAATAACATGACAAAAAAAACTAACCTATGCGGCGAATTGATAATCTCCTCTTCTTTGGTTAAAAAGGAAAGTGTAATTTCTGCACTAGTGTAATATCGTACACTTTATTACAGTTTTACCTAACACCTGTTTAACCCTTTCAGACCTGAAAATAACAATAGAAAACCATTGTTATTTTCAAGGTCGGGTCTGAAAGGGCTAATGAAATTGTGCTATTAATTTTATGGAACGTATGCAAATCTTTTCTACTTAGTGGATGACGTCAGAAATTGAACAAATCACCTAATGACTAAAGTAGTCGACCTAGTCTCTGAAATTGGCAAGCTGACAGTGGACTAGTCAAATTTCCCTTAATACTGATAACCGTTAAGGTAAGTATGTATACTAGTGGTGTCCATGAACTGATAAACGCTGAGAAGGAACCCTGACAGATGGTGACGACAGGCAGACAACTGTATAGGCATATTAACAGTTTCCCGTTTAGCACCATTTGGGAACAGAACCCTGAAACCATCACGAGTAGTTGATAAGACCTAGTAATACAAGAACGTCTATACTCTGGGATACAAGCTTACGCCTTTATCCCAGAGGGGTAGACAGAGATCAGGGACTGCCACCTGCCACGACCCTGACCCATCTTTTCAACTTTCGCTTCATCGACGTTCGTAAGTATTTGCATGCACGCACGTCGGTTTCGGATACTTTTATCTTGCCCTTTGCTAATACATTCCTTATTTGGTCGAAGTATGTCCACCTGGGGCGCTCCCACAAAGTACGGCGTTGCTTACCGGCCCTACCATTCACATTCGCTCGATATATTTGCTTCGTCCTTCTTTCTTCCTTCATCCTCTCCACACGTCCAAACCAACCTTATAGTTAGAAATTGTGGTAGTGAACATGCACTCGGCCTTCAGCCACGCAGGCATCACAGCTTGGCTTTCGGCCTCGCCGCGTTAGGATTCCTCGTGTCAGTTTCGCTGGGCTCGGCCTTCGACCTCGGAAATGTGTCCTGTTTTTCATCTTTCGTCTCTCTTTCAATATACGTAAAATGTTTCGGCGCAAGGTGGCAGTATCCTCTCGTCTCACTTATATACACATAACGGAGCACTTGCGTTTCTCAGCGCAATCTGATGCCGAAAAATGTGAGGGCCATGAAAAATGGCTCCCTTTCTAAAAATACCTTTTAAAATGCTCAGGTCTCTTAGTCTTTAATGGTTTCCATGACATTTAGCGAGCTACATCTACACCAAAGAAGGGTATAGAAAGATATATCGCCTTGAGATAGATAGATAGTTCTAGTTCTAGTCCTAGATAGTTCACCTTGAGCTGAGCACCTATCTAGATGTATTTTCCTCTTTTGGATAAATTCAATGCAATTAATCGACATTTCCACTGCTAAACATAAGTCTCCCCCAAAGCAACTACGTCTTTCTGGCTTCGGCCATCCTCAAGTCATTCAGGCAAGTGTAGTTTCTTATGCCAAGTCGCTATGTCTGTGGCCATACCCGCCTTCGCTACGAAAAACGGCATCCGAAAAAGTTCCTCTCACTAACGTTTCCACACCAAATGGTGGGCCACTTTGTATTATTCATGCGTACCACCCGCAATCATCTGATTACAACTGGATATTGAATATTCAGTGCCTTTTGCAGAGCCTATTTTCTTACCCTTCTTGCACACTCATCGGATTAGGTTCTGTGGTACGTTAACATGATTTCTTGAACTAAAAATTTCATAAGCACTAGAAATTTTTAAGTTTATTCCTTTACTCACTTACTCAGAGTTTTTTTTAAATCTCTTTTATTTAGGGGCTTTGTTTGCATAACGAGCGTGTACATACAATAATATCAACGCTTCAGAGATCTTAATACTAAACTATCCTTAACAAATTTATAAATAATACAGGCGTTTCCGCTATATGGCTCGGAGAGAATACTCTGAAGTATTCCCACATCCACCAAATTTAGTTGCAGCTGCGACACTACAGTCGTTCTCTTAGATTCGTTCCAGACACACGTCATCAATAAATAACATAACATAACATTTACATACAGGCACATACATTGCTTCTGGCCCTACACTAGGATACTTTGTGTCGTGGGAACCAGAAACAGCGACGTCACAAACATGTAAACATCCAAGACCCGGAGTTTTTTTTTCTCCCCAGCCGGGGATCGAAATGAAATAAATCTTCCTCACTTACTCAGAGACGAGCAACCGACGACGCGAGCTCCCTCTCTGCTCACCATGATTAAGCTCTGCAAATCAGTGCGAAGCTTGGTCAGACTCTTCGAGCAAAAAGTGAAGTACAAGTTTATCCGGAATAAAGGGGTTTGGGTAACTTTGTATGGACGGTTGGCGTCATTTTTTTTTGAGCGGCCATAATTTTTGTCCTTGCTTATTTGTTATACTAATTTAACTTAACATAAATATAAAATAAGTTTAGCTGTAAGTAATATCGGAAAAAAGTTATGGCTCTTCAAAAATCAGAAAAAAAAAGTTTTATTTTGAGAAATGTTGCGCAGATTGCCCTGCGCTCGTCATAGTTTTGGAAAAATTAATATGTCTAAAATAAATAAATAAATAAAAAACTCACGCCCGTTGTCCTCGAGGGGGTAGGCAGAGGCACCAAATCACTAGAACTGGGCCCACGTTTTGCCGAGTTTATTAGGTCGCGATGCAAACGCGATTCAGTAATAACACAAATCCGACACGGTCACTCGCTTGCATCGATACAGTCGCGATTCTGTATCACGTTAGTAGCACGTTGGCATCGCTTCTGTAGTGCTTTGCAAATGCGACAAACGCGTATTAGACCCTTTACACACTACGTCTTTTACAGGAAATCCAAACTCTCGGCTAAGACTCTCAGGTTGCTGACAAAAAGACGGGAAACTTCGTCAGAGAGGTCAGACCTGAACAAGCAAATCGCGGTAAGATGGGCAAAAGATGGTACGGCGTGACCTTCGGAGCTCCAACACACGCCTCATTGAAGAGGCGATAGAGCAAAACCGAGGGTCCAAAGTATTCACTCAGCAGCTTAGCAGGAGCCACCTGACGAAGCTCAAAACGCACGACGGGAGGACCGTACTGTCGAAGCCGGAGATCTCCGCCGAGATAGAGGATTTCTATGGCCGATTGTACGCTGCATATGCCCCTTATTCCCGACGAGACGACCAAGATTCCAGAGCCACAGCCAGAGCCGGACAATACTTGAAAACGAAATTTTTCAACCAGTATGTCCTACCTGTAATGACCTACGGAGCCGAGACGTGGACACTCACGATACGGCTAGTCCACCAGTTCAAAGTCGCTCAGCGAGCTATGGAGAGAGCTATGCTCGGAGTTTCTCTGAAGGATAGAATTCGTAACGAATACATCCGACAGAGAACCAAAGTAATCGATATAGCTCAGAGAATTAGCAAGCTGAAGTGGCAGTGGGCTGGCCATATCTCGCGAAGAACCGACAACCGCTGGGGTAAACGTGTTCGTGAGTGGAGACCGCGACTTGGCAAACGTAGTGTAGGACGCCCTCCAACCAGGTGGGATGACGATCTGCGAAAAACTGCAGGCAGATGCTGGATGCGGCAAGCTGAAGACAGGGCGCTATGGCGCTTATTGGGGAGGGCTATGTCCAGCAGTGGACTAATATAGCCTGATGATGATGATGATGATGTGTCGATATAGTCGCGATCGGGAAAAGAATGGAGGAAGGGCCCTAGTTTACCGAATCGCGTTTGCATCGCGACAGAAGCGCGACGGTATCGCGTTTGCATCGCGATTGAATAGTGGTTACGTGGGTGAGGCCACATAGCTAGCGACCGCATTGCAACTGTATCGCGAATGCGCGACCGTGTCATGCAAAAAGTCGCCGTGGGCGAGGGCCCTGGTTGAGGTGACCGTAACTTATATTATAACTTAAGGTGACCCATGGTGTCGATGAATAATGCCGCATGGACTTAATCGAGAACGATTATTTCGACAAGAAATAACTTAATAATTTAGTTTTTACTTACTATAACAAAAATTATTAGGTTTTACGATTGAACTTTGAACTGTAATATCTCGGCTCCGATATTATTTAGCTATATATACCCCATAATAAAAATTGTTTATTTTATTTTGCTCTTTCGTAAAACACAACTTTTAAGAATGGCCGCCAAAATTTAAAAAGACGCCAACTTTACCCAATCTCTTTTAATAATGTTAACATACTTTTTCAAACTTTCGTAGGGACTAAGTACATTTTCAATTTTATTAATAGTTATTTCCCCTCAATATAATGACTTATCCTAATCCCAAACTAGAACACCCTGTTTTTGGTAACTAGGCGGATAGGACAAACATCATATTATAATGATACCCCCAGATTGAGGCCATTTTTGTTTATTTATTTGTTCATTAAAAGTTACCTAACTGGTAACAACCAAAGACGCATTTAAAACAACAAGCACATCTATTCTGTCTTGATCTAAGGCTGCAACCCAAATGCAATTTACATATCATGATGGTAATCATTAAAATTATACATAAAGTATCAGAGTTTACCTGTAAATTATATATAAAACACTAGCTTTCACCCGCGGACTTTAGTTCAAAATTTTGCAACCCCGTTGAATCCCCTTGAGAGATAAATTTCGAAAAACGGTGAAATACGTGTTTAATCAATTGTGTTGAAGAGTATTTATTTTAAGTTTCAAGAAAATTAGACAACCTTCTTTATACCTCCCATACAAATTTTGGCAACCCTTTTCGCCCCTTTAGGAGTTGAATTTAAAAAAATCCGTTCTTATTCCTTGCCTACATTATATATAGATCCTCTGTGCAAAATTTCAGCTTCCTAGGTCAAAGGGCTTGGGCTGGTCGTTGATGAGTGAGTGAGTCAGTCAGGACTTTGAATTTTATATATATAGAATAGATAGATTTAGTGCATTTGCAGAGCATTTGGCACTAACTGAAAATCAGCGCTGAAGGCTTGTCCATCAGCAAAATGCTGAGTCAGCTGCCATTTATTACAGCAGTGACACGCTGTGACCTGTGGCCTTTATGTTCCTTCTGTATTCTTCTGACTTTTCATTTTGTACTATTTTTTGTTTTATTTTTGCATTTGTTTTATTATTGTGGTATACTGTTTTTATAATAATTTTTTCTTCTTCTTCTTCATTCTTTCTTGGTTTTATTTTTAACTTTAATTCAACACTTATTATAAACAAAGGACCACGGCAAATGGTGTATCGCCCTATTAAAATAATGTTTTGGGGTTATATTTTCCCAACTTTAGTATTTCGCAACTGGCTCTTTTTTCAGTTTTTCAAATAATTTTTTAAAGTTGGGGGAAGAAAATAATTAAATAAAACGCA
The DNA here is from genome assembly GCA_947310845.1 of Yponomeuta plumbellus. Taxonomy (NCBI): domain Eukaryota; kingdom Metazoa; phylum Arthropoda; class Insecta; order Lepidoptera; family Yponomeutidae; genus Yponomeuta; species Yponomeuta plumbellus. The sequence continues at coordinate 6,718,648 of OX371203.1, forward strand.
ATTTAGAAACAGAAACGGAACGCCCCATCGATTGTTTTATCTTGCAAGCTCAGAATAATCTATGCATTCAAGCCAAGAAAAAAACAACTGTCATGTCAAAGCGTTGTCAAAGTGAAAATCAGTAGAGTTCGGTATACGAAAGAAGTCCCATGAGTTAATGAATTATGGCTTTTATTTTTATATTATTAAGGATCTTACCGTGGGACTTGTTTGGTGGAACGATCTTTAGGTGTTCTGTGGGACTGCTTCGGGCAAAAGTAAAAAAAAAGAAGATACTTGCCAACTTGCCATCTCCCTCCACAACAAACTTGACATTGGCAGAATCCTAGGGGTGCTATTAAAAAAGAATCTAATTGAATTTAAGTCTCGTCACTCTTCAGGAAAAACATACTTTGTTTTTATTGTAACTGAAAGATTTAATCGTGGCAGAGAAGCAATAATAACTTATTGTTGCAACTGCATTGTAGGGCTTAGAACTGTGGGGTGTTGCTTCCATGTGATGAGTATCATCTGGTACCTGGGCTATGCTCTCTATGAGGGAGTGACGCGACCAGCATATGTGCATAGGTATGTACGTGTGTGTATATTAGAACGATTTTGTTTTAATTATTTGTGTAGGTATTTATCTCTAACAGTCAAGCGAACGGGGTCGTAACATAACCTCCAAACTTTTTAAAAAAACAACCTTAACTTTGGACTCCCAACTTTATAAAAAAAAGAAAATTAATTTAACAAATTCTAATACAATGATCTATTAAATGTAAATATTTCATGTTTCAACAAGACTTTTTGTAGGTGTACGAGACTTCCACTGTAGCCTGCCGTTCTCCTTAATATCATGATATCATGAACTTAATAAAAATACGTTGCTGAAATGTGAACGAACAAAATTTATCCCTAAAGAAACATGGCAGCCCTGTCAAATTGCAGACAGAATCAACCAAAAGGAATCCGGCAATTTAAAGCGGATAAAGGTTCCTGGAGGCTCGCGCATGTGATTGAAAAACACGTCACAAACTGGAAAGAGTGACAAAAGGTTAGCCATAAGTGTTCAGGGCTATTGTGCTTAAATGTTCAAACTTCCTTTCCTACTAAACTGACTGACCGAGTATATATGGACGGGGAGTCCTCTCTTGAATAAGACTTTTTGGTCACGAGCGTAAATTCTCAAAAAATGCTGCATACATCTTCTACTATAGATGCTAATGCCAGTGATGAGACATTGCTACTAACGTGCTAAAATTCGTGCATGTAAGCCCACCGATTTGGGTTACGTAATACAAAAGTTTATCGAATCGCTCGTAGCTCCGGCCGCCTGAGTGATCTTAAACGATCACGAAGGTTAAGCAACATAGAGCACGTTCAGGGCATGGATGGGTGACCATCTATGACTAACGCTAGTGGTATTTTTTAGTGGCGTTTGAGGAGATGGTGGAGTTGGTGCCAGCTGCCGTCGATAGATGGCAGACGTTAAGTCAAGTCAGAGGCCTTAGTGCGCCTTGAAAACTTCAGTAAGACCAGGCACTAGTCTTACAAGCCTCCGCCCATCCGGACTATGGCTTATACTTTCCTCAGGAAAGAGACCCGTGCCCCTTGGTGGGGACATAATGGGTTGATGATTATGAATACAAAAGTTCATCTCGTACTTCAAACAGTTAGACAAAAAATAATATCTGAAGTCAGAATTTTTTGCAAGGCAATGTTGTGAAAACGTAACATTGGTCAGGTTATCTGTACTACTTAACCCTACTGTATATCACACAATTCTGTATTGCATCTATTCCACAATGCCGAATCTCGAAGCGAGACGTTATTTAGGCCGAGTACGTTTTAAGTATGGAGATTGGAGGGAGCTCGAAATTCGGCACGCTTCAACTCAAGTTATGATTTTTTCCGACATTGGAAATCATGTAAATTGATTCTTTTCGCGTAAGATTTGTTCAAACCCTAGAATGAAAGTATGCTAAGTGCGGTGCTAAGTATAACGTGCTATTGATAAATATTTTCATTCCTTTGCTGCTTTGTGTGCGGTCAAAACATTAATGGAGTGTATTAGGCGTCGAGCCACAATATGGACAGACGATCTCATCCAAGTGGCAGGGAGACGCTGGATGCAAGCCGCTTCCAACCGGTCTTTTTGGAAATCCATGGAGGAGGCCTAGTGTAATTTAATTACGTATTTAAAAGGTGAAGCTAATAGTGAATCCAAATCACGGTTTCGTTTGGGTTATTCAAATATGTTCTAATTGCGTCATTGGTCTAGAGGCACAGTATGGTGAACACCTTATTTAAACTGTGCTAAACGTAAATATGGGTGCGATTCCCGCTGAAGGCCGCCGCCGTTCCTTGGATTGTTTGTATATACAACTACAAATTGCCCCGGTCTGTGGCTATGTTTGTGATGTGCTTGTCTGGGTAAGACCAGGCTGCGTGTTGTTTTCATTTTTCTGTCTACTATTTAATGCTCTAAGATTCTGTCGGATAACTCTTATTATTCTGTTTCAGGTACTAAACTACACCTTTCATCGTTGATACGACGTAAGCTATGACAATGAAATAACAAACTCAATTGAATTGTATAAAAAAAAATTGAGCTTCTACCCGTCAGAAAAAACGGTTCCACTAGTTATAATAGGACAGCACAACAAAAATAGAACAAAACCAAGACCCAAAAACCTCAAATTAGCGGTGATATAATGGCAAACAAAGTTGTGAAACGGTAAGGTTGGGGTCAAACATATTGTGGTGTTTCACGGACTCGTAAAACGCTCAAGAGGTGTAGTTACTTTACTCCATACACATTGTGAAAACAATTAATATTCTCATCTTAATTATTTCATGGGGATCATCATGTCGAAGCATTGAGAGGTTTTCCCCTTCAGTAGGAGTATCAGATTCAGAATATTTAGTGTTTGTTTTATTGTTTGGCATTTCAAAGGCTTGCTTTACGTTTGCTTCATTTTCATGCTTTTTGGGCATGCTTTCTTTAGAGGTAGAATAGAATAGAGACTCCAATTTCTGTTACAAGTACATCAGCAAATAATAAATCAGTAGGTAATGGTTGGTTGTATACTATGTATTTGAGATTTTTAAAAGTACTTTAATAAAAATAATAATAAAAACGTAATGTAAAATAATAAATAAAACGTGGTGCGTAATAAAAACTATGAATTAGCATGCGTTTTTGCCTTCTCTATTTTATTCTATCTCTATGGAAAGCGTCCTTAAAAAGCATGAAAATAAAGCAAATGTAAATCAGGCCTTAGCCTATTATTTTCCCGTTTACGGACGCAGGCACGTTAAGAAAAAAGAAGTACGCATCCTTACGGATCTTAAGATCTGGGTATGTGTATCTTAGCCAAAAGTTTAGGCCATTTTTTGGACTATAAACTTTGTAAGCACTACACATTACTAATTTTATCAAGTAAATGTATCCCAAATGAAGTTAATAAAGTTTAGGCCATAAGTAAAGTTTACGTTACAGTCGTAATTACAAGTTACAATCAAGTTATTATAAGCATTGAAATTCCAATTTGGTTATTTTAAGCGTTGTCTCCAGCATAAATGTTTGTATTTATTACAGGAAAATCGTAAATGTGTATGAAAACCTGAAATTATACTTACGGATTTAATTTTCATGCAAAGTCAGTGACGGCAACTACAAGCGAAAACAATCAAGCTTCCGTATGATATGTATATAACATGTTATATATGTCATATGTAGGTATGTATGTTTCGTTACGTTAAGGGTGACCTTACAACTAAAATCAAAATATTGAAGTGCTACAAACTGAAATGTTCAATTAATTGCTTGCCATATAAATCAAATCAAATGATTCCGAGCAAATGTATATTTTTACATTCTTGGTCTAGTCAGGTTCCCGCGAGAAAAGTGGTACCTAGTGCGAGAGCCAACGCTAATCACCGATTTATGTACATATTAAATACACTTTCAAAACAAATACTTATAGATGTGTGGTGGTAATGGAAAGAAGTTATTCACACCGGTATATATATTTATTTACATTAACAGGCATTTACCAACTAACACACTAAGTTGGCAAAAATTGAAAATGAGCAAATACGTAAAATATTTGGTGAAACGAGAGAGCGTCAGACGTGCGCTTCGCGTTAGGCGTGATGTCCGACTGGCGATCGCCAGCTGTCGCTAGGCGCGGGCGCCCCGCAGGGGCAGGTTGCCCTGCAGCGGCGGGAGGAGAGGTGCTAACCCTTCCGCTGGAGATGGGAGCACGGCGAGCCAGTTCGCTTGATGCGCGATGGAAGTTAAATAAATATAAATAAATACTAATAATGCAACTTGCGTGTGTATATGTATAGTGTAGATATGTAAATAAATAAAATTAAAATATAGTAGGTTCCCTACATACTCGTTTTTACTTTTACTTTACTTTACCATCTGATGCCCGTGAAATTCAAATTGGCGCGTTTTGAAAAATCCGCATATTAAAATAATCATGTATAATCAGATTTTATTGTCAACGTTTCAAATAGAAGAAGAAGAAGAAAACCTTTTACTATCCCAACAAGACACATCACAGGTCTATCGTTCACTGTCTACGCTTAATGTGTCGAATAGGTCTGTCTCTTACTGTACCTCCGCTACTCGATTAACGTTCCCAAATCGTGAGACGCCGCCATCATTCGATTACTGTTCAACCCCGGGGGTTTTATAATTGGACCGCTAAGTGGGGCTTAAGCTGTGATCACCATGGGCTTAGTATTATTAATTCTATTAGGTAACTTCTTTGGGGACAAAGTTCAGAGTAGTTGGAAGTAGTGTTGGATAGATAGATAGGATGTATTGTAAGTACAACAGAAATATTAATTATATAATATTATGCCTCAGAATTTTCCGTCAGAGCTCGAATTAGAAAAATAACCTGCGATATAACATGTAGTAAGAATCTGTTAAAGTACTAATTTACTTATTTTATATTTATTATAAATCTTTTAGATACTAAAAAACGTAAAAAATAGAAATAAAAAGTAAAAATAGGCCCAATTATAGGTTAACATTAAAACAATTTATAACATTCTACACGCAAGCAGTTAAGGAATGAAGTAAGTTAGTATTCATTCATTCATTCATTATTCATGCCGGCTGCCGTCGATACATGGCAGTTGTTAAGCCAAGTCAGAGGCCTAAGGGCTCCAACAGACGAGCGACAGCTCGCGACGCCGGTCGCGCGACGGCCGCCGACTGTCGTGCGACGGTCGCGCGACCGGCGTCGCGAGCTGTCGCTGACTAGCTGTAGCTCGTCTGTTGGAGTCCTTAGGGCGGCTTGAAAACTTCTGACCACCAATCCGGACTTGGTTTGGTCCCTGTGGTGAAGTATGGCCTATACCTTCCTCAGGGAAGAGACCCGTCACAGACGGCAGGTTGGGGGACATCGTCCGACATCGTGACGGGAGAAGGGGGTGGGGGGCCAGAGAGGGTGGGCCCGACTCCTTGCGAGTCGGATCGACGTCGCCGGGGCGCCGCTGTAGCATTCACAACGTGGTCCACCACAAGCGAGATCCAGCGGTGCCCCATTGCACGAGAGCGACAGGACGGCTCCCGGGGTGTTTTAATCGGTATGCCTCTCCTATTATTAGGAAAGGAGAGTCCGGTACACGGCCGTCGCCCTCCCCCAAGAGTGGCGGTGTCATGGTGCGCAACAGCATTTCACCCCGTTAACAAAAAAACAAAAGAGAAGAGACTCGTGCCCCTCGGTGGGGACATAATAGGTTGATTATGATATTTTGTAGCTCATAAAAGAGGTTATGAGCTTATTAATACGGTACAAATGCGTTTGTCTGTGCCCTGTTTCATATCTAAAATTGGTAATAAACTTACAATTATCACTAATGTTTGCCTTAACTTTTTTCATAAAACTAATATTCATTGATTGATTGATTGAAGACGTTTATTCAAATAAATATACAGTAAAATACAGAAGTTGGTTTCTGCCAAACTGCATAACAGTTTGTTGGCAGATGCTCTTGGTTTTACAATTTTAAGGACTCTTAAATGCTAGGTAGGTAAATACAAAAAAAATATTAGAAGCGCCCTACACACCACCCTCTTGCTTGCCCTACGCCTAAGGCTTGGGTTCGGTCAATCACATGACATCATGGACGAAATAATGACATTGCCACAAACAAGAGGTTAGTGTGCCGGGCAGAATCAAAACAAGCTAACTACATACGGTATAGTTTGGTTTAACTCAGCAACTACAATTTACTCAACAGAAATTCTGTAACTTTTTTACTGCACTCACAATTGTATGTACAGTCGGGGTCTGAAAATGTTTACCACCTTAAGGTTCATAATTGTACAGACAATTATACGACACAAGGTCGATATTTGTATTAATTTGATTAGATAAAGCATAAAGCTCAGAATAAAGAGTTGAGTACCAACCTGTCAAAGTTTAAAGCAAACCTTCTTCGCTCCCTCAAGGAGGTTTTATTTTATTCATTTTGTAAAAATAGTATTCAATATATTTTCAAACTTTCTATTTTGACAGAGTTTTGATCTGTGTCATTTAAACAAATGCAATAATTTTAAATTAAGAAATGAATTTAGATACTTGTTAGACTCCAGGCTCGGAACTTTGAAAGGTAATAAGTACATTGTTAAAGCATTATAGACTATAATGCACATCTTGCGACAAAGAATCAAGTTTGAAAACTGGTAAGTATTTTTAGACCCCGACCGTATGTAAATCTCATCTCTAAGCAGTTGTCACTGGTCAGATAGTTACTATACATGAAAGGCTTTGTAGCTACCAAGTACTGCACCAGTACGTCAGCCGTTCGCGATATGAATTCGCGACTGGAGCAAACTCACGCGTTTTTTTTTTTTTTAGCCCTATAAAGGGCACCCTCCGGAGGACACGGGGGAGGGAGGTGGTGAATGCTCATGCATAACAGCACGGGCCCGGCCGTGCTGCCAATGTGGGCCTCGCAGAGTGCGCCTACCCACTAAACACCACCTTGGGGCTGGTTTGGTCCTAAGGACCCCTAAACCTACACCAGCTTATATTTATGTGCCCCTGCACACTGCGTCCCGCATCTTCCCCCGCGCGCGCCCGCGTACTATTCTCTTCTGTGATTGGCTTATTATTCTGATCTTCCTATTGGTGTATATTATTTTAATTGTATTTGATTGGTTGTCTAGTTTTTAAGTTCGTATAAATATCGCTTGTAAATAAATTTCAACACTCATTCTATTCTGTCTTCCTTGCAACGCACAACTGGCCTTTTTATTCATAACCGGACTCGAACCTCAATCTACCGTAGTCAACATATCGTTAAAGCTTCGAACGTACTTGTATCTACGGGTTTTCATATTCACAGTTCGAAAACAAACAAAAATGAAAGAAGCCGGAAATAGCTCTTCAATAATCGTTCTTATTTGAAGGCAAATTAAAATTAACACTGTCAGGCTAAATACTCTCGATGTCAATATTCTCTGCATTTTAAATAAATGCATTAACGTCAGAAATAACCCTACCGAAAGAAATTTTATAATACGATATACCCTCCGAATACGTTGGAATATGTTTAATAATCACATGAAACATGATTTAATGTGCCAATAAACTAAGATGATTGAAATAGCATAATAATTAGCAAGTAATAGTGGCACTGGGTTGGTTAGGTAGGTGCATCTTATTTTGTACATCTACTTATTTCTCTAACATGTTGCTCCAGTACAAAAGGAAGTGTGAAAGTGATCAGTTTTTATAAAAGTCCGCTCTTAGATTAAGTGTGTAATCTCCTTTTTTATGAACAATAAAGTGTCATTTGTCTATAATTCTGTCTTCTAAACAACTAATATACAGGGTAGGGACAATGATTTTCCAGTGGGGAGCACGAGCTGACGCAGCGTAGGACACCCATTAACTTGGTGGATATAAGGCCGACGATATAAGGCCTAATTGCCTGTGTCTGAAAGCGCAAATAAATGTCTTATCTATCTATCTATCTAATTTACATTCGCTTTATTTTCATACTTTTTAAGCATGCTTTACTAAGAGGAAGGATAGAATAGAGACGCCAAAAGCGTATACCCGTAAAGAACATGGAATAAACGGAGTAAGGGTTGGTTGTGTACTATGAAATTTAAGATTTTTTTACAAGTAGTTATCTTGTTAATATATGGTGCGCAATCATCGTCAACCCGTTATGTCCCCACCGAGGGGCACGGGTCTCTTCCCTGAGGAAGGTATAGGCCATATTCCACCACGGGAGCCAAGTCCAGATTGGTGGAGGCTTGTAAGACTACTGGCTGGTCTTACTGTCAGAAGTTTTCAAGCCGCCCTAGGCCTCTGACTTGGCTTAACGACGGTCGGTGAAGAACGGTCACCCATCCATGGACTGTACGCGCCCTATGTTGCTTAGCCTTCGTCATCATTTATGATCATTCAGGTGGCCGCGCCCACGAGCGATTCACTTTGGTGCGCAATAAAAACTTAATTATAAATTTTAGCGAATTATAGTTTTGATTCTTAGTGGCTGTCAATAGCCACTGCCCTACCCTATGAATCGGACCGTTTTCGCTTATCTTTCGCCGCGCGTATTGACCGATGAGTTGGAAATTTTTGTTTCCCTAAGAGTTCGATTTGTGGAATGGAGTATAACCATCATACATAACCACAGCTACTTCTGTCAAAACCGTTGGGCTGAAACTTCCCTCTTAAGGAGCAATAAAGTTACAGCCACCATATTCCTTTGAGCGTAAAGGGCGTCTAAAGGGACACGCTTGTAAAAGGGCCGTGAATGTTATTCGCACTGTTGTCTATCTAAACAACACGAGTGAGCTCCGTGTAGATTGGATCTACCCTCCGGCCTCTACTCGGGTTCTGTGGAAAATACCACTTGCAGTTGGCACTAAGCAATGGATTTTTTTTTCGTCTTCTGTAGGCAATTTACCAAGTCATATAGGCCTATGAAACACGTGCAGATACGACTAAGATATTATTTTCCAAAACAATGGATAAGGTGTTATATAGAAGTGAACATATACAAGCCAAACACAACCCTTCTCTTGAGATATTTCGTTCTCGTAACAAAGACAAAAAAATATTCACAAAATTTGACTAAGCCAAAAACACAGATTGAAAACTCCAAAAGTTGAATAAGGGATCCACGAGTATTTGAAATATAATTCTAAACCTAGTAGCGATATATCCCCCAGCAAAGGGAGACATCAGGACTGGAATACCTTGATGTCCCTTGGGGTCTACCAGGGGAGACACGGGTCCGAAGCCAAAAATTCTTCACATCCCGAGTACCCTCCCAAAGAACCTTCTCCAAGCATTCACACTCTTTTTCTCCTTTCAATAAACGTTCCGTTACGCGTACATTTGTTTGTTAAATTTGATGGGAGCCTTCCTTTGTATGCGTAGACTATCACCAAGAGTTTGCGGAAGGCACTGAAGAAATTGGAAGCTTTAGGGCTGGTCCTAATGGAACACGAGGCGAGTGAGTAACGAGAATATTCTGGTGTCAAAGGCGTTTTACGATATAATATATTTAAATATAAATTCTAAAGCCGAGGATTGTAACTACCTTAACACACTAATTATACATCCTACTATCCTACTAATATTATAAACGTGAAAGTTTGTAAGTATGGATGGATGGATGGATGTTTGTTACTCTTTCACGTAAAAACTACTAATGGATTTTAATGAAATTTTACAGCAATATAGCTTATGCATCAGATTAACACATAAGCTACAACTTATAAAGATATTGTGTGAATTGTCCAAAATATGACGATAAGTGACAAGTAAGTCGGAAAAAAATCTACCATTCTGCGAGCTATTCTGGCGTGCGCTGCCAAAACCGCTAGAGTTACACATATATGAAACTGTATGATGGAAATGTTTGTCCTACTAATATTATAAACGTGACGCTAATACAAGCTACACGGAATACTATCCTCCGCAGACAAAGTCACGGGCACCAGCTAGTACATACTCGTACATAAGCTCACGCCTGTATCCCAGAGGGGTAGGCAGAGACCAGGGACACGTTTTGTTCTCGGAGTATTAAAAGCACGATCGACTTCGTAAATCAAAATACATTTTAAAGACGCCGGCTAATAATTAAGGGTCTGTTTCACAATCTGCAGATAAAGTTCCGGATAAGCTATCCGCAACCAGGGCTGCCGTTTGTTCTAAATTGAAGCCATAAACGAACACACGCAATATGGGAAAATTTATTTAAATTTGGAAAATTTCTGGAACTTTATTTGATCATTGTGAAACAGGCCCTTAATCTGTCTATCTGATGATGTTTTTGATGATCTACCTAATAAGCTTATTTGTAAGCAGATAAAATTACTAGTCATAGGCCTCTTCTTCCTCGTCGCCTTTCACGGCAACCCTTCCGGTCCTTTGCTAGTCTAGTCCAAAGTGTGACTACGTACTTGAAAGCGGCTGGGCTTCAAGTTGCCTCTAAATTTCGTTTTAAGCTACATGCAGTTTACATTCGGTGAGATAATACAGAGCGTCCCACGGCTATACCATGTGCAGGGAAAGTATTTACCTTGAATATTTTAGACGAAACATTTGACTGAAAGAACATTTTTTTATTGTTATTAAAATTTTCTATGTTAATTATTTAATTATTTCGGTGTATATTTTTGTTTTTCTACTTACTCAAATAATATTGCAATGTGATAATGTGCCGCGCGTGGTACGCTCATGGGACAGGCGCTGACTGAAAATCAGTGCTGAGTGATAATAATATCTTCGACAGTATGCTGAGGCAGCTGCCTCAATAGGCAGCTGCAATCAGCAGCAGAGACACACCGTGACCATTGTTTATAAATGTTTTGTTAAGTACCTACTTTGTTTTGTAGTCTCTCAATGTATTAAATAGTCAGTATGTCTAATGTTTTGTGCTGTTGCTGTTACTGCAATGTGTTTGCTTCTTCTTCTTCAACAACATTTTCAACATTCATCATCATCATTCAGCCACAAGAAGTCCACTGCTGGACATAGGCCTCCTCCATGGATTTCCAAAAAGACCGGTTGGAAGCGGCTTGCATCCAGCGTCTCCCTGCTACTTGTATGAGATCGTCTGACCATCTTGTGGCTGATCGTCCTAAGCTGCGCTTCGCTTTCAACATTAACAGTAAGAAATTATTTTTAGAATATTTTGAATATTTTTTTCTTATTTTGCTTATAGCATTAAGTCAGCTGCATTGCCACTGTAATGTTTTACTTATGCGAAATCAATGCATTAATAATAATAATATTTTATTGTATGTAAGTAATAAAAAAATGTTCCGTAAATAGCATTTAATTAGGTTGCAGTCTACTTTATCGCTCGTCTCAATGTTATCTAGAGAATGCCCTTCTCGTTTGCCTAAAACATTCAAAGGGAACTAGAGCTTATTGTATCGCTTTGAAGTGGGTAAAAACCACTCCGAAGCTAAAGGTCAAGGCTTTTAATAAACGTCATTAGAGGTACGAAAAAAAATACTTGCTCCAAATAAAATCAGAGAGGCAAAATAATTGCGTAGACTCCATCATTAAAAGTTAAAGAAATTCTTTCGACCCATACGATACAAGTCATCCAACGGTGTTATTTATAAAAAAAGTGAAGAAATGCCTCTCTATACTAGGTTCTCTGCAAGTAATGCCTTCGTAGCCCCGGCTGCATGAGTGATCTTAAACGATCACGAAGGTTAAGCAACATAGGGCGCGTTCAGTGCTTGGGTGGGTGACCATTTATGACTAACAGTAGGTGGCATTTTTCCAAGCGATTCCGTACTTCGCAAGGCACGTTAAGCAGTTGGTGCCTGCTGCCGTCAATAGATGGCAGTCGTTAAGCCAAGTCAGAGGGCTTGGAGCGGCTTAAAAACTTCTAACAGTAAGATCAGACACTAGTCTTACAAACCTCCACCAATCCGGACTTGGCCCCGGAGTAGAGTATGACCTATAACTTCCTCAGGGAAGAGACCCGTGCTCCTCGGTGGAAACATGATGGGTTGATGATGAATGCCTCTCGTAGTTTCTTTGAGTAAAATTATTTAACGTGGCCTTTTTATTTATCAAAAATTCGAGCTAAAACGCTGTTGTTCTTGTAAAACCTAAAACAAAATTGATGAAGCTTTGCGAGGTTTTGTTTTTTAACTAGAAGTTAAATACATCAAAAATTTAACATATCTAAGAAGTCGAGTCACACACCAAATTTACAAAAGTTTTGTCCACAATGTCAAAGTAAAATTAATAATAATAAAAAAAACTTAAAAACATGGTAGAGAAACGAAAATGTACCTTAACCGATACTAAATACTTGTCTGATACTGAGAAAAATACGACGGGTTGATGATGATTATGATGATGATGACATAAATCTCTTGTTTTGTAAAAAATCCTATTCTTAAACCTACCGAATATGTACAGAAATTTTCTTAAGAAACGGTGAAGCCATTTCGAAGGAGTTTGATAACAAAATTCCGTACCAGGCGTGAATAAGTTGACAAGTCGACATGTATGAAAATTACGATTCCACCGGAATTGGCATCTAGATGGCCTAATTTATATGGGGAGTAAATGAGTAAGTCGATAGGTTCACTTATTTTTGCTACACTGCAGATGTGAATAATTAAATAACTACCTTTTCGATGAGTAAAACATGACATCTAGATATATCTAAAAACAATATTGGAAATAAATTTAACAAATCAACATACCATGTTATGACCAGCACTTATTCGAATAAAGAAACTTAACACCTTGAGATATTTAATTGTTCACTTTCGACTACTTGCGTTTTCAACTTCATACAACGAGATGTTAAGTTATTACCGCTTCAAAGGTGCACGGTATTATGTGAACCGTTATGCGTTCAATGAGACAAAGCGATACGTCAGAAAAAGATGTTATTAGTTTTGTTTAATTTATTGCTAATTTGTACGACTGATTGATCTGTCGCCGCACTTCCGAATCATTCTGGTATCCTTGACCGAGTTATTTAGTTTGTTTGTGTGGTTTGTTGCACGTGCGCAGTGCATGTATTGAACTGAATTGCATTTATTGACTATCGGACGATAATGGCAGCAAAAAGACGCCGGTTTTTAGAAGAATTACGACAAAATACAGTTAATTGCCCCGGTGTACAGTTGAGAGAGAAAAAAAACTTATAATAATAATGGAAGTGACGGTAAGTTAACTTATTTATATAGGTACCCTATTATTAGCTCTTCTTCCTAATGTAAGGGTTAACCCTCACGTCACCTCATAGTATGGGCAACACATACTTTAGACTGCTATCGCAAGATTAGTACAGTCTGGGATACCTTCTTTATTTGATTGGCGCACTTATACCTAGCGCGGTAAGAGCTGCCATGCGACTGTACTAATACTACTGATGCCATCGGGATTTTCTGTGACCTATCCAAAGCTTTTGATTGCGTAGACCACAAAACCCTCCTTTGTAAGATGATCAGATATGGTCTCAGTAATAAATCTTTAGGACTTCTTAGATCGTATTTAGCTAATAGAGTGCAGAAAGTTGATATTAATGGAGTCAAGTCATCCGGATCCAATGTTAAAATAGGAGTTCCTCACGTTCCATTTTAGGGGCATTCCTTTTCTTAGTGTATGTTAATGATCTGACGTACCTAGTTGAGAAATTGTCACAAATAGTATTGTTTGCGGATGACACTTCTCTAATTTTTAAAATTAAGAGAGGTCAATCTAATTTAGACGATGTAAACAATGCTCTTTCTAAAAATCTGAACTGGTTTACCGTAAACAATCTTATGTTAAATGCCAAAAAAACAAAATGTATGAAGTTTTTATTGCCCAATATCAAAAAAGTGGACACAAGTTTAACAATAGCTGGTGACAGACTAGACTTAGTTGAGACAAAGGTGTTTTTAGGCATTACAATAGACTCAAAACTACAATAGGATCAACACATAGAAAAGTTAGCGGGTAGGTTGAATTCAGCTGCATTTGCAGTTAGAAAAAAATAGATAACTAACAGATATACAAACTGCTCAGTTATTTCCAGAGCATTATGTCATATGGCCTGCTACTAAGGGGGCGGGCGGCAAATAAAGAAACAATTTTTACTCTCCAAAAAAGGGCTATTGGGTATTTACCCTTTATATTTATAAAGGGTATTTACAATTTACCTGCCAGACACTCACTACGTGAGTTTTCTAAGGAAATAGGACTTCTTACGCTAGCTTGCCAATTATTCGATAACATAATGTATGTGCGTAAAAACATAACTACATTTAAGCTAAACAGGGATATCAAAATTACGTTATAGTGTACGTTTTTTATAACAAGATTCAAGAAAGTACTCAATCCCTGCCAGGAAATAAATTTAAATTTGTTATTAAAACAGTAACTGCGCTGTGTAAAAAGGCATACTACAGAGTAGATGACTTTATAGATGATAAACAGTAAACCAATTCCACAACGAGCTAGTTATGGTATTCTGTAGTGTAGATCATCATTAATATTAAATTAATTGGCGATTATTAATAAAATTATATTATCTTTTTCAAAAGTTTAACGTTCTTTTATGTTGCTTAAATATTTAATGTTTTTAAGCAATAATAAGTTCATATTCCGAAGATTTTTAATAAAAATTTAGATGGTAGCAAGGTGAATAAGTTGACAAGTCGTCGGTTCACAACTTGATAAGTCGTTTATTTTGTTCATTAATAAAGATTTTTCAAATTTTATTACATTAGTTAAAAAACACATTTAAAACTATAAGATCCACATTAAAACATTATTCATTAAGTTGAATTTGGATTTACCAACAAGTTTAAAAACTTTAAATGGCCGCCCTGAAAAGTGTGCATTTTCGACTTGTCAACTTATTCACGCCTGGTACGGAAATAATCATAACAGACACGAGATTTTTATATCGCACCCCTCATCTAGGGGTGAAACCCCACTAAGTCGAAATAATATGTGACAATTTATTTAGCTTCTTTTTTGACTTCCTGACGTTGAACCGGACCGGACAATATAACTCTCATAACGATACCTTCAACTTGAAGGAGATGTTTTGAAAGTTATTGTCCGGTCCGGTTAAGGTCAGGAAGTCGAAAAAGTAGCTAAATAAATTGTAACATATTATTTCGACTTATTACCACATATTAGTGGGGTTTTCATCTAGGGGTGCGATATATAACATGAGTTTACTTCCTATTCTGAACATATGCATTATCGTTAAAATGTCATAATATTAAAGCAATATTTAACTGTTAATATTCATTGCAAGAGCTGGATGAGAGTAGCCGAGGACCGTGCTCAGTGGCGTGCAATGGGAGAGGCCTATGTCCAGCAGTGGATAACCGTAGGCCGATGATGATGATGATGATGATTCATTGCAATCAAATGGTCACTCTCTTCGACCTACATTCAGCGTTTTCACTGTCCAACGGTAGACTCATGTCAATGTAGTCTTATGAATTATTTAAACACCGAATTCAATTTTAAACCTATCCAGCCAGCGGTAATTGATTTTGTATCGGAAGCAAGTCGAGACGAGCCGTTGACGTAGAGCAAAAATGACGGCCAAGTACGAGTTGGACTTATGCATCAACGGTTCCACATGAGTATAAAATTAAATAAAATACTTATAATGTAACTTTCTGTTGCATCATATACAAGGCAATTTAAGCTGTCTAAAACGTTCATTAGGTCCCAGCTTCTGCTTTACAATGAATAAAAAGATTTTGATTATATTGCACCAAGTTTGACGCTTGTTTGTGTCCCTTTTTTGTAAAGTAAAAAGTTTTTTATATAGTAGTAGCATCAACAAACTACTATAAAATAGTATGATTCGTGTATAGAGGCTCTATTTTTATGGGTTTTCTATGGGTTTCTGTGCAATCCACCGTATTAAAGATAAATAGAATATTCTCTATTATACTCCGAAAATATAATAACATATTAACAAGTTACATAGATTTGTAATTATTGTACTCATAAGTAAAATAATGATAATATATAAACATCTTAGATTCGAATCTATTCTATTAACAAGTGGAAACTTTATGTCGCTACCTTTTATAGAGATATTGTGTTTGTTATAGGCGTCGTTGACACAGATATAATTTCCCGTTTCCCTTTAAATCAAAACTTAGAGCAAATAGGTTAATTTTACAAAAAAAATGTTTAACATTTTTTGAATGTTTTTAAGAGATAACGATAATTTATTGGGATAAATTTTTAAATAAATAAAATTTAAATTAAATTGGTAATCACGCAAGGACATCACAAACATAGAAATACACCAGGCAATTTGTACAAATATACGCGGCCTAAGAAATGAACCCACGACCTGGCATGGAGGTCAGACTCGTGATACCGCTAGATCAACGCGACAGACAAATTTCCGAATAATTACTTCATAGGATACTTAAAAAAGAATCAAGAATCAAGAATGTTTATTGTGAGCTTAGACATGGGTTATACAATCAGCAGTAACAGTTGCTCTATGAAAATAGTATCAACAAACCTTACCTTAACATTACAGGTGTACTCACAATAGGTAGGCTAGTTTCCTAAAAAAATGTTATTAGACCGTCTTTTAGATTATAAAAAAATATTGGATACGTATTTTTTCTTTTTTCGATTAAACAAAAAATAACAAAGATATAGCCCATTGAAGGTAGGTGTGACGTCACTCAGTGCTGCATTTTGTAGCGAAAAAAGAAAAAATACGTAACCAATATTTTTTTATAATCTAAAATACGGACTAAATAGAATTAAATTATTTTGACCCTGGAAACTACCCTATTATCCATCCTTCACATAATATTATTTATATTATACTAGCTGGTGCCCGCGACTTTGTCCGCGTGGGCTTTAGTTGAAAAAAGTATTTGCAAATAAGTCACGTATACTTTCAGCACATGTGAAATAATCGAAACAAAAAAATTGTGTATCAAATTTTATTGAAATAATTTAGAAAATTAGAGAACTTACATATTAACGTTGCACCCCCTTTTATCCCCTTAGGGGATGATTATAAAAAAATACTCCACTTTCATGACTTTCAATGAGGAACCTTCATACTGGCTTTCATTCGAATAACGTCAATAACGGCCAACCTTCATACTAAAGTTGCACCCCCGTTCTACCCCCGTAGGGGGTGAATTCACAAAAATCCTATCTTAGTGCCGCCTTACGTTATAAAAAGAACCCCTGTGCGAAATTTCAAGTTTCTTACCCTTATAGTTTAGACACTGCGCTGCTATGTCCGTAATTAAGTTAGTCAGCTTCTCCCCAAATTTGCACCCGTCTTTTACCTCCTTAAGGATTGAATTCAAAAAAGGGATGCCGGAATAATCATACATTTTATTGAAAAAACCTTAAAAAACAGAGAACTTTTATACTTACTTTGCACCCCCTTTATCCCCTTAAGGGATGATTTTCGGAAAAATATTTTACACGTGTTTCATGACTTTCAATGAAGAACCTTCATACTGAGTTTTATTCAATAACTTCACAAACGGCAAAGTTTCATACGAACTTTGTACCCCCTTTTAACCCCCTTAGGGTGTGAATTTACAAAAAGGGATATCGGAAATACTCATTATTAAGAACTTATAAACCAAATACAACTTTTTATTGAGATAACTGAAAATCAGAGAACTTTCATACTAACTTTGCACCCTTCTTTTACCCCCTTACGGGGTTATTTTCGGAAAAATATTTTAAACGTCTTTCATTACTTCCAACGAGGGACCTTCATACTGAGTTTCATTCGAATAACTTCACATACGGCAAAGTTTCATACTAAATTTGTACCCCCTTTAACCCCCTTAGGGGCGAGATATCGGAAATACTCATTATTAAGAATTTTTAACCCAAATACAACTTTTTAATGAGATAACTCTGGAAATCAGAGAACTTTCGTACTAACTTTGCGCCCTTCTTTTACCCCCTTACGGGGTTATTTTCAGAAAAATATTTTAAACGTCTTTCATTACTTCCAACGAGGGACCTTCATATTGAGTTTCATTTGAATTACTTCACAAACGGCAAAGTTTCATACTAAATTTGTACCCCCTTTAACCCCCTTAGGGGCGAGATACCGGAAATACTCATTATTAAGAACTTTTAACCCAAATACAACTTTTTACTGAGATAACTCTGGAAATCAGAGAACTTTCATACTAACTTTGCACCCCCCTTTTACCCCTTTAGGGGATGATTTTTGAAAAAATATTTTACATGTGTTTTATAACTTTCAATGAGGAACCTTCACACTGAGTTTCATTTGAATAACTTCATAAACGGCAAAGTTTCATACTAACTTTGTTCCCCCTTTTAGCCCCCTTAGGGGGTGAATTCACAAAAAGGGATATCGGAAATAATAATTATTAAGAACTTATAAACCAAATACAACTTTTTATTGAGATAACTTTGCACTCCCCTTTTACCCCCCTTAACTATTTTACACGTGTTTCATAACTTTCAATGAAAAACCTTCATACTGAATTTCATGCGAATAACTTCAAATACGGCAAAGTTTCATACTAACTTCGCACCCCCATTTTACCCCCTTGGGGGTGAATTTTCAAAAATCCTTTCTTAATGCTTCCCTACGTTATAAAAGGAACTCCTGTGCAATATTTCAAGTCTCTAACCCCTGTAGTTTAGGCCCTGCGTTGATATGTCAGTCAGTCAGTCAGTCAGTCAGTCAGTCAGCTTCTCCTTTTATATAGATGTATGATGGAGATAGTAACGTATCAAAATACTAATAAAATTTTCAAAATAAAATCCTTAACTGTATGAGATCATGTTGAAAACTAAATAATATGTTATACATATCTAGTAATTTCAACATTAGACACACTTACATAATACAACTATTCAGTATCATTTTCCATAAACTCTTTCAAACTATAAAAACAAAAACCTAGGAGCCACTTCTTTTTAAAATTTTAAAAGTATTGAGATTTAATGTTTGTTTTTTAAATGATACTGGTAATTTTGTTATAAATATTTACACACATTATGAAGGTATTACAAGTATACTCAGACTTAAAACTCGATGTTGTAAGCGGTGTCGTGAGTACTCCCTTGGTGTACATTCTGCGGAAGGAGCTATCTTACAAATTGCCACGATGCATTTTTCATGAGCCGCACGTTATGAATAGCTGATTTAATTATTGAAATAGCTCCTGGCTTCCGCGATGCCGGAGTAATCGTTAGGGCCTTTCTCCACTTCTCCGGTCCGGCAAACGTTAATTACCGGTCCGATTTAGAAACACACAAGAATACTAGTAAGCTTCTCCACTACTCCGGCATCCGGTTTTAACGGTCCGATAGTTTCCTAAATCGGAACGGTATTTTTCCGGGCCGAAGTGATCGACGTACAAAAACAATACACATTTTTGCACCGTGCATTCAGCCCAAAATTGTTCTCATATGATTTAAATAGATAAATAAAATGTGTGGAAAACGTCCCCTGCCTTGAATAGAAAAACCGAGTAATTTTAGTAAAACACTGCGTCACGTCCATTCCCGATTCTAATGGGATGAAGTGCAGAAGCATAATCCGGCATCCGATATTTTTGTCATGACTGATTCCGGTTCCGACGCCGGACCGGAGCAGTGGAGAAAGAGCCTTGAGCGTTGAAATTCTTCGCGCCTTATCGATCGCTTTGGCATCAGTCGTTAGTGAGATCTTTGGCAGTTTATTACGCTCGACATTCTTCTCAACTTAAAAAAGCCGGTCAAGGTTTAGTCACGCTTGTCGTTGGGTTCCGTAGTCGGTCGTCCAAATATGCAAACTTTTTGTTTGGTACTAGGATTCACACATAAATATATTTATCTACTCTGATACTAGAATACAAAGATTATAAAACTGAAAACAAAACTGTTATGACAAACATTACACATAGGCCAAAAATATAAAAAAAAGAAGTTTTATTACGATACTGGTCTTGTATGGACACCTGTATCATAATATAACTTTTTAATCATAACGATACACCTATGCAACCTCCAGCTGGACCAAGAAGGTTGAACTTCTTCTTAAAAAAAAGGTTTCAATGAACGAGTCCACGGCAACGCAACACGCATGCGCGATCGATGTTTGCGCCTTGGCGCTAACATTTTAGATTTAAAAAATCTTTTCAATATAAACAAAGTTTGGTTCTGTTTGTAAAATAAATTAGTTTTTGTTTAGAAACTCCTACCGTTTTTGGGTACTTTTTATCTAGTTCTATGCTATACATCCCATATTAATGATCGAACTATGTCCGTCCAGGTGTCCCTTTAAGGCCCTTCCATCCAACCACTTCATCTTCTCCACATAAAAACCAAAGCAGCATACTTTTCTCAATCCTAGTCAGTATATCGACGCTATATCGACACCGACGACCTCTGTGACGTAGTGGTTAGCGTATCTGCTTACCATGCGAGAGATCCCGGGTTCGATCCCCGGCTGCGGAGAAAAAAAAACAGTAGGTCTTGGATGTTTACATGTTTGTAACGTCACTGTTTCTGGTTCCCACGACACAGAGTATCTTAGTGTGGGGCCAGAAGCAATGTGTACCTGTATGTAAAAAATGTAAAAAAAAATATTATATCCTCTTTTCACAACTTTCTCTAATTAAACTATTTTGTAACCTGCCATTCAAAGTAACACTAAACATCCTTACCAGAAACTTATTTCTACTGTAACAATCCTACTTTCTTGATTATTTTGCCAATATTACTCTTTTGCAGATGTTTTGGCGACGCACTAAGAAATTCAAGGCACCATGAAATTTACTCTTCTTTCTATAATATCACCTTCACACTTTCTAAAACAGCTCTCCAAATGGACAATTTTTGTTACATTTGTTTGTTACCTTTTGCATCTATGTGTTATTTTGTTATTATATTTCAATATAGGAGAATAGAAATAACTCGCGATTTTATTAACATAACAACATAACATTTACATACAGGCACATACATCGCTTCTGACTAGGATACCCTGTGTCGTGGGATTCAGAAACAGCGACATCATAAACATGTAAACATCCATGACCTGGGTTTCTTTTTTTTTGTTCTTTTTTTTGTCCCCAGCGGGATTCGAACCCGGGACCTCTCGCATGGTAGGCAGATGCCAGATGCACTAACCATTTTTTATTATAAGAAAAAAGGTCATTACTTTTTGCGGGCAATATTTACCCTACTTACATCCTGACTTGCGCAAAATTTTAGATAACCGTGATAAAAACCGATAATGAGGAGAAATTCCAGGCTTGTGAATCTTTACGTGGCGTTTTCGAAGTCAGGATTTTAATTAGACCGGTCAGAGAAAAAGGAGTGTGAATTCCAGAAAGATGGTGCCGAGTTGACTTGCTATAGAAATATGCATACACACATAAGCTTACAGTATCTTAGCTTTTAGAATATACCTCGGGCTCTAGAGTAGGCTTTGGTTTTCGCCGAAAGCACACGAGTACGTACTGATGGTGTCATAATTGGTTCCGATTTCGAAATTAAGTGTCATATTAGGTCCGATATTTCTATTACACGAATATATCCAATTCTATCCGATAGTAGCCGAGGTATATTCTAAAAGCTTACGGACTGTACGCTTGTACCTCAGCGGAGTAGGTAGAGACCAGGGACTGCCATTTGCCACGAAGCGAAAGTAATCTCTCATTATCGTTTCAAGTAGCAGTCCCTGGTGTGTGCCTAGCTTTAGAACATTATTATTTTTATTATCCTTTATTAGACCATGAATAAATTTTTAAGAAACTTTGAAAATGTGAAACTGTTGGATTCATGGCGCCTTTCGGTATAGGCCTCCTCCAAATGGCTCCATTTCTTCTTATCATTTGCCCTGTCAATCCAGTCCCTTTCCGCTGTCTTCTATATGTCATCGCTCCAACATAGATAAAACATAGAAACATACATAAAAATAAAAATTATTTTATCTTTCTTCTGTAACAATTATTGTATTTAATTATATAGTATTTGAAGACAAAACACAATTCTGGCATAGTCCCTAATTGATGACCCTTGAGATCGCTGTTAAGAAGTACTTTTATCGATAGATTATATTATTATGATCGATAAAAAGTTAATAGTATTTTTATTGACTGTAACTACTAGCTGTCACACCTTATCAAACTCTTGACAAAAATTAAATGTCGCTTTATTTTTTCTTAAATCGTGAGAGTATTCTGAGTTTCTTCATATTTTGCCTGACTTCGTTAGGCACTTGCTAATTAATTATTTTCCAACCCATGTCCTGACCTCAGAGACAACAAAATCAAAGTAAGTAGGTTTACTTTCTAATGGATGGTTGCGTTGGGTGAACCATTCTCAGCTGTTCAAATTCTAAGATGCATTTGTATACAGCACAACAATAGTTGCTATTTGTTTCTATTTGGTAGTCAACAAAGCAATAGTAGTACAATGTCATTCCAATGGCATAACCCGCGCAGATTAAAGTGGTATCTCTCACGGAGAAGATCACACAAACACAAACATTAAACATAAATACAAACATTTACATACAGGCACACACATTGCTTCTGGTCCCACACTAGGATACCCCGTGTCGTGGGAACAAGAAACAGCGACATCTCAAACATGTAAACATTCAAGACCCGGGGATTTTTTTTTCCCCAGCCGGGGTTCGAACGCAAGGCAGATGCACTAATCGCAGCGTCACAGAGGTCGTCACGATCGGATCGCGCGAGACACCGATTTGCACGGGTCGTAAAACTGTAAGTCGATTGGTTGTGCTTGTAGTCACCAGCAGTATCAATGAGACAAATATGGCTCTATTGAACCACTATATATATATGTCGCAGTAAAGTAGTTAAATCAGAGAGTCAACTGAATCTCTAGACAGTCAGTCAAAGATCGATATTTAATGAAGTCTCTAAAGTTCCGTCAGACAAGTGAGTGAACGAAACGTTTAACGAATTTCCTAAACGTTCCTAGGTATTTCAACTTTGGTAGGGAGACCAAGATATTTGATTGGAAAAAAATGGGTACTAAAAAGACATTGCTTGTCTTATATTTATTTATAAGACGTAATGCCCTCTTAGGTGCTGTGGATGTTTGTCGATCTGACAAGGGCCACCTTTGCACGGCATGTTCTACCCAATTGAAGAACATACCTTGCTAAACTGGCTTGCCTTTTTCGGATCGATGTAACGTCAAGTACATCTTAAAAACCACTCGCATAACAAACCAACGTTGCACAACGTTTGCCAAAAGAAAGAAAGACTCTAAAAGTAATCAGCTGTTGTCGTGACCGCCATCTTGTTTTACATTATTAATCAACATGCTGGCTTTCGGTCAGTGAGATAATCAAACGTTATCGACGCTGCTTTATTTAAATCAAAATTCTAGCGAATTGATTGAATATCGATCTTTGATTGACTGTCTAGAGATTCAGTGGACTCTCTGATTTAACTAATTTACTGCGACATATATACAGGGTTACAGGGAAAGTCGTACACAATATTAAAGGAGGTCATTATTTAGGTCATTTCTGATGGATTTTATTCTATTATATAGGGTCCGAAAATTAACCGTTATGGAGATATTGACTGTTAAAGATTTTAAAAAATATCAATTTTTTTTTGGCTTTTTGATTGATTTTTTCTCAGAATAGAGCTCGTAAAGTGTTATTTTTAAAGTATTTAGTTAAAAGGCATGTTAATTGATAAAAAAATATCAGCAAAAGCTGCACCTACTACTAACAGCTTTAAAAAACTGCTCGGCAACGGTCAGAATTAAATATTTTTTCTCTAAATATTTTTCACAAAATTTACGTACGGAACTTATTCCGCAAATAATTTTAAAAACTTTTACGACTCTTTAACTATGCAGACCACGTATTAACACATCTACCACGGAAGAATCACACGAGCAGACTAACACAAAAATAATAGATAGATAGAATATTCTAAAAAAGAAATACTGAAATAGGTAGGTACCTGAACACCTGAGACAGCATGTCTCCAGAGCACAAAAAATCTTATCTGACCTTGTTGCATAGTTTAAAGGTGCCAGGAAGTAAAAAGTTTTTTTTTGTATCGAAGTTCAGTTATGTCGGCACCACGACTAGAGCCTACTCAAATAACATTATTTTAAAATTTCATACACATACCTATTAAATGTTATACCTTTTTGAATAGTTAAAGAGTCGTAGAAGTTTTTAAAATTATTTTCAGAATAAGTTCCATACGTAATTTTTTTTTTAAGAGCTTCATTGTGAACAATATTTAGAGAAAACATATTTAATTCTAACCGTTGCCGAATAGTTTTTTAAAGCTGTTAGTTGTTGGTGCAGCTTTTGCTGATATTTTTTTATCAATTGACATGCCTTTTTACTAAATACATAAAAAAAAACACTTTATGAGCTCTATTCTGAGAAAAAATCAATCAAAAAGGCAAAAAAAAATGATTTTTTTTTTAATCTTTGACAGTCAATATCTCCATAACGGTTAATTTTCGGACCCTATATAATAGAATAAAATCCATCAGAAACGACCTAAATAATGACCTCCTTTAATATTGTGTACGACTTTCCCTGTAACCCTGTATACATATATATATATATATATATATATATATATATATATATATATATACCGGGTGTCCCAAAACTCGACGTCAACCCGGAGCCGGGTGAAAAGGCAAGTCAAGCTGGTTGTCAGAAAAATATAAAAAAAATCTAAGTTGTATGATTTTTTTTTCAATACAGTCAGTTAAAACTAGGCAATTTTTTATTTTGAAAGTTTTTCTAGGAAATAAGTCCTATTTTTTATGCAAGCTAGAGCAGCTGGTTTCAAAATTTTGATTACAGTTTAGAGAAGCATTATTCAGGGTTACACAGCAAAAAAATAATTGGAAAAAGTAAAGATTTGTGGCAACAGGAGTAAAAAGACTGTCACAGGGTGTGTAATTTTGCGATTTTTAAAAAAATGCCTATTATTTTTGAAATCATACAATTTAGTTTTTTTTTTATATTTTTCTGACAACCAGCTTGACTTGCCTTTTCACCCGGCTTCGGGTTGACGTCGAGTTTTGGGACACCCGGTATATATATATATATATATATATATATATATATATATATATTTGGAGACTCGCCACTCTACACTGATATGACTCTGGACATGGAATGGACTTGGAGCTCTTAAAATGCCGGATTACTTAGCAAATAGTTAGCTGAATTGCGTCTGACTAGCCCTCTGGAAAGACCGACTAAGTGCGATACATACCAGTCTAACCAGTCGTCAATAGATCGACCTTTATATCATCATCAACCCATTATGTCCCCACCAAGGGGCACGGGTCTCCTCCCTGAGGAAGGTATAGGCCATACTCCACCACGGGGGCCAAGTCCGGATTGGTGGAGGCTTGTAAAACTAGTGGCTGGTCTTACTGTCAGAAGTTTTCAAGCCGCCCTAAGGCCTCTGACTTAGCTTAACGACTGCCATCTATCGGCAGCAGCCGGCGCCAACTGCTTAACGTGCCTTGCGAAGCACGGAACCGCTCAGAAATGTGCGACGTTTATATGTTTGGTGCAAATTCACCCTATATTGCTACTTACAGACAAGTAGAATTTCTAACTTTTGGAAAGGTAAAGTGGGGCGGTTCGTCTCAACGTACTTTTGATAGAGACTATTTAATTCGTAAATTTCAATTGAAATTAATATTTGCCTCTCTTTTACCTCCTGCGGGACAGGCCATCATCATCATCAACCCATTATGTCCCCACCGAGGGGCACGGATCTCTTCCCTAAGGAATGTGACCGGCCATAGAAATTCAAATTTCTAACAAACTTATTCGAGATCAAGTGGAATGGAACGTTAACTAATCGAACTTCCCTAACTTTGCCCTAAAAGCTTCTGCTAGTATAATACATGAGAAAGCCATATATGTGCCGTTCTATTTTAATTGATTGTGCTAGTCGTTTTAGGATCTTTAATCGGAAAACTATCACGGCAAGCCTACGTGGCTTTTCCTACCGATTCGATACCTTTCCTACCGCCAACTTAGAAAAGCAAACTTCTTAGCATTATTTTTTTCCATGAAGTTGTTAGTTTTGTAATTTAGTGATACTATGCATACAACTGTATGTAATCTTAATCGTAATCGTGCATGACAGAACAAAATAAAATAAAACTGAAAAAATAAATTCGCTGTGATACTTTTTAAATATATTTCGAAATCCGGCAATCGTTTCATTCCTGTGAAAATTAAAACCCACTAGGTACAACACTCTCCGTGTGGAGTTTCTGGTCTTCCATCGGACGCGTCCCCCGGGTGGCGGATAGGGGAACGCCCTCCAGATATGGGGGATCGGCTTCGGCCGGCGCGGACCAAAACCAGAGGGAGGGGGACGTCCAGTGGCTTGCGCTGCTGGATGTCCCGCGGGGTCCACCATGGGCCCCGCACCCGTAACCCCACACTGAGTGGGGCCGGGGGCCTTCGGGCCGCGAGGAGACAACCTCTATAAAAAACACACGGTGGGGGCCCTCCTCTCTGTCCCTCTGTTCAGCAGAGGGCATAGAGGAGGTTGAGGGAGGGTCACAGACGGCAGGTTGGGGGACCTGCCGTCCAACATCGTGACGGGAGAAGGGGGTGGGGGGCCCATGCCCCTTCTCCAGTGAGGGTGGGCCCGACTCCTTGCGAGTCGGGTCGACGTCGCCGGGGCGCCGCAGTCGCATTCGCGTTGTGGTTTACCACTTGCGAGATCCGGCGGCGCCCCATTGCACGAGCGACAGGACGGCCCCCGGGGTGTTTTAGGAGGTATGCCTCTCCTATTATTAGGAGAGGAGAGTCCGACACACGGCCGTCGCCCTCCCCCAAGGGTGGCGGTTATGGTGCGTAAAGCATTTCACCCCGTTAACAAAAAAAAAAAACAGGGTACAACACTCTAAATTTGGTATAACATAACGTTACATTTACATATACAGGCATATACATTGCTTCTTGCCCCACACTAGGATACCCTGTGTCGTGGGAACCAGAAACAGCGACGTCACAAACATTTAAACATCCAAGACCTGGGTTTCATTTTTTTTGTCCCCAGCCTTGATTCGAACCCGGGACCTCTCGCATGGTAGTCAGATGCGCTAACCGCTGCGCCACAGAGGTCGTATAGTTTGCATAAAGTCGAAGGCAAGCGTTTAAAAATTTTAATTTGTTTGCGTTCCTGTTGTTCGATTTTCAAATGTGTTTTTTTTTTTGTTGTACGTCTAGAACAAAAGGTCTAGGTGTAATAACAAAATTAAAACAGAAAAAAATTAATACAATTTTGAAACTATCAGTAGTAGTAGGTAATTGGACTGAATTTTCTGTTCAAAATTTAATTTCTACTTCATGATTGACACATGATTTAAACGGAGAAACGGAACGTTTTGTTCATCAATATTGCACGTCCGAGTTGTTAAACATTGATTCACGCTGAATCTGAATTTCAAGTGCGAACACTGCATTACAAATCGTATTGGAAAATGTTAATCGGCCGCTACGAACACCAACAGACTAGGGAATTGAGTATCAACCGATCGCACGACGAGAAATTGCGATGAAAATGCTGAGATGCTAAAAGAAGAATCAGATCTACAGTACATTGAATCACTCGTAGTCCCGGCTGCCTGAGTGGTCTTAAACGATAACGAAGGTTAAGCGACATAGGGCGCGTTCAGTACCCATGTACTGGGCTACCACTTGCGGTGGTAGCCCAGTGAATATAGCAATAGACTAGGAATTCCTCGTTACCTATACCTAGCAATGCTAAATTTCTTTGAAACAGAATAAAAATTGCAAGAAATGTACGTATAACATATTTATTGCACGAATCACAAGACTCAGTATGAAACGATGCGGAGCTCCCTCACCCGCCCGGTATTTACCGTATTTCCGATCCTCATGAGGCAACAGGTAGTTTCCAGATATAAATCAACCGCACCATGCCATTAGCGAAGTGGCTAGAATGACTGTAAGCTGCATTTGATCATTTTGCAACCACCCTCTAGCACTATAAATTTCAAAGTTCTATCTACTCAATTGCAGGTTGCGCTTATTTAACTTGGCGCGGAAAGGTGGAAATTCTGAAGTGGTATCCGCACAAAACGGTATTTAAAATAACAGCCTATTTACTAGACATTGCTGCTACACTGGTAGCATTTAATTTCTACCTCTACCACACACTAGCGCGGTCGCTATATTGGGGCCGTTTGATATGTTAGTATAGCGCGCTAGTGAGTGGCGAAAATTTCGTCTTATTATTTCCTATTCCACGATTTTTCGATACTGCAATACCTACAAGTAGGAGCTTTCTAGCCGAAAGACATAGGCGTCGTCACCTTTGTGAACGCCTCACACAATCAGATTTCCGTCCGTTGCTGTGAGCGAGTGGTCTTGTTACTAAACATCACAAATGAATCGAAGCCGAAGGATTGTTTCTTTCACAACGATACATACCTACGATACATACTGGAACATCTCAAAATATACTAAAAATATACTCTTATGAGTAGTGGACCCAGTGAAATCAAGAATTGAAAAAACATACAATGTTCAAAAAACCGTAGTAACATTAGTCACCGTTTTGTTTAAGACAGTCTTATTACAAACCTTAAAGGAAAGGGCCTCTCGCGGATTATTGGATATAAAACGCGACGTTGTTACTGATTGCTCGGTAAGTTCAACGTTTAAACTGAAAGTCCAGCGGCTGCTATCAACCCACAAAGTCGTTAATCAAGGCCCTATTACTGTAATTTCTCACCCACTCGCTAAACAACTTAGTCGGGTGCGCGGACGCAATTTACATAAATAGGGGCCTCAAAACGCAGGGGAAATGTTAATGTAATATTCAGCGTTTTTACACGTTCACTACGTCTGTGGAAGATTTCTTTTAAAGTAAAAAAAATCGAATGTGACAAAGTTTAAGATTAGCCTTACTTCCTACGGTAGAGTACGACTCCGGAAAATGCGACTGAGACAGAGTATACGCCACTGTTTGGCCGGTCCAAGCGGACGAGGAAACTCCGTTGATTGCATCCAAGTTTCGCGATAGATGCGACGATGACATTCTCGAACTGAAAGGGGATTGGGCTTGTGAATAGACACAGTCAGCTTAGTTCGGGCACCTCATTGACTTCCCTGTCTTTATCAATTCCACGACGATTTCGTGATTACGCATTAAGGAACAGGATAGGGTCGGTAAAGGACGCCAGCGAACATACTTTGACGTATGGGAGGGGATTCACGCATCCCCTTAGGGAGGGGATGCGTTAGCTAAAGAAAAGATTAAAAGTAACTGAAACCGGCATGCGTGCATGCAACGATTAATGAATGTGAATGAAGCGAAAGTGATGTGTCAGAATCGTGGCAAGTGGTAGTTCCTGGTCTTTGCCAACCACTCTGGGATACAGGCATGAATTTATATATGTACGTATGTATGTACTCTACAAGTAACACAAACAACCATACATAATAACATAAATAATGCTAGGATGCCAGGCTGTGCCAAACCGCACTCACATTCGCTCGACAGACTGGCTTGATTTGGATAGTAATTTCCATTAATTCTTAAAGAGCCTAAATTGATCCCATTCTACGCATTGTGTGAATAAATGTTATTAATTTTATTTTAAAGATATTTTGATTGAACGATTAATAGAACTATCGTTCAAGTTAGTCGCAAGTCGCGACGCCGAGCGTGGCCAAGCCGTTATCGAGACTTTCGAGAGTATCGTATCTCGGAACTTCGCCGAGTGGTCGGAAACTTCGTGAATCTCCGTGATTAATACTTGGTCGTATTAATTGCACTTATTTCATATCGGATAGTTTGCTGGAGTCGGTTCAAGTTGCGTCAAGCCTTTTGAATGAGTTCCGAATCGAAATTAAATGTATTCAGAGGAGAATTGTGTCCAGTGGTTAACCCATCCATGAGTAATATTTTTTAAGTTTGAAAATTTGTTAATTAAGCTAAACTTATTGTGAAACGTGATTTGTCAGGATCGTGGTAGGTCAGCTTATGTACGTATGTAAATGTGGAGTTTATTAAATAAATAAATTTTGTTAGTTTCTTATTCGCATAATCTTTTATAGAGAACCAAAAATTAACCAAATCAGTCCAACAGTTCTCGAGTTTTAGTGAGACTTACAAACAGCAATTAATTTTTATATAAAAGAGTAGCGACCCGCCCCGCCTTCGCACGGCTTTGTAGTTTATGAGCCTATTCATTACAAACATACACACACACACACACACACACACACACACACACACACACAAACACACACACACACACACACACACACACATACACACACACACACAAATACAAATCTTTATTAACTAACAGGTTTATTTGCTTTCTATGATCTTCTAAAGACATATTGTTGACTTCAATAAAGTTCAAATTGACTCTACATTTTATTTAAAAAAAAAAAAAACGTTTGTATCGGAAAAAGAAAAGGGCTGTTTTTATGGTTTTCCCGACAATTATTCGAATTTTTCTCACCTTTTAAACCTTCCCTAGACCTCCACGAAAATTTCAATTCATTTCAAAACAGCCATCCATTTTTACATAATTATATAGATTCCTTTTCATTGGTGGTGCTAATCGTGTAGCCTTTGAACCCCTTCATGGATACATTGACCATTTTCAGTACCGTAGAAGATACCTAATTTTTTTCCGATATTTTGATTGATCTAACTTTTGATGCGGTGTGGTATCTGAAGTCACTCCGTCGATCTCCGAGATGCACTTTAAAAACCAATTCCCTGTCCGAGGAGGCATCCCAGGCATCTAGTTACGGGCTCTTCCCATTTGGTTCTTAACTAACTAATAAACTTAAACATAAACATTTACGTGCAGATACTTACATTGCTTCTGGGCCTACACTGGGATACCCTGTGTCTTGGGAACTAGAAACAGCGACGTCACAAACATGTAAACATCCAAGACTTGGAGTTTTTTTTTCTTTTCAACCGGGGATAGAACCCGGGACCTCTCGCATGGTAAGCAGATGCGCTAACCGCTACGCCACAGAGTTCGTCAAATATGGGATATTCAGTTGTCAAAATAAGCGCTTGGGAGGTAACATTCTAGCACTTCCATACGTCGTAGTTTGATATATTTTGGTTAGAAAATTTTAAGTTTATATTCGTGTAAACAAGTTTTTATCACTATGACTCAGGTGTAGAAAAAAATAGTACATTACTGCAGCGGCCAGCAAAAGACGCATTGACGGACGAACGTGAAAATGTGGGCCGAGGCGAAGCCGAGGCACACATACGTGAGTCCATCAATGCCTAGTTGTGGCCAAGGCTTGTATGTGATTTTTCTCAAATATTGCGCGGAAATTAAAACTATGAACTCATTATGTTAAATTCAATAAACTTTCAAAATCAGACGAACCACGAACGAACAACAATAATGTTTGCCGTGTTAAAGTGTTCTTTTTTTTTTCAATAGGTATATCCAGCTTTTTATGGCAAGCCCGTTCGAAATTTAAACAAAACCTCTGATAAGTTATCTCCTTGGTTATCATTGTTCGGAGTAAAAGATCGTTCCATTTTTAAATAACGCGACAGATATATGAGTTTAGTATGTAATTAATTTGCCGCAAAACACGACAGCTATGAATTTTCATAGAACTTTTTTCCGGCCGCTGCTCGCGTGTAATTGGCCAGTAGGTACAGCACTTTCGATTTATCTCGAAGAAGGTTGTCGAAATAATGCTCAAATGTCTAAGCATGCTTGAGAAAATGTATTTTTTCATCTTCGCTAGATTTTCTTCGTACTATTTCACATCACTCCTACAATGTCACTGAATTCCATGCTAATGTAACTTTTAGGCAAGTTTCCTATTATTGCAACGAATAAAAATATTACTCACAAGAAGTTTATAAATATGCAGTTTTTTAGTTTCAAGTAGTAAATCAAATGGATCAAAGCGGAAATCACTTACCTTCGGGTGGTGCATCTGACATTACATTAGCAAGATGTGATAAAGTGACGTCACTCCCGGGAATCCCGCGATCCGGTAGATATTTAAAATACCTCTCGTATGCACCCGGGAATAATGAAAGGGAACGTACATAATTATACTAGTATATTAAGTTTTTTTTTTAATTCAATGGAAAAACTTGACGTTTCAATACTAACAAATGATACGTACATTATTGTCATCTAATATCAAAGGCGGCAATATCCATTTCGTCGGTTATTTGTGAATACCTCTGCTTTAAAAAGGCCATATCCGTTTAATAAAACAGTGGAAAATGATCATTCTCACTGTAGGTATAGGTATTATATATTTAAAAAATATCTAAGTTAAGTGATGAATAAATTTCGCTTATTGGCGTTTTTATCACTTTACACAAAATCCAACAAAATGGATATTGCCGCCTTTGATATTGGCTCCATGCTTAAGCTACTCACCATGATTAAGCTCTTAAATAAGATTAAAACCGGAATGTTGAATATTACCGAAATTAACAGTAGATTAACAAATAGTTAATGTACGAGAAACCTAGGTTTAATGATTCGAAACCAATTATTTCCCCTTCAGCGTTACTCTACAATTGTATAACACGAGTAACAAAGTAACAACATTCAAACACTCGCTATTGAATTACTCCTGTCGTTCGATTGTCACCCGACCGGCGACAACGTACCTACCTATCAGCGCGTCATACAATGCTGGCTTGACAATATAGCTTCCTGTGGAGCGGTGTGGGCGCGCGGCAACGTATTGTGAGCTTAGTGGATGCGCCGCGTGTCCTGCTATTGTCTGCCGTCGACGTTTTCCTGCGTTAGTAATGAAGCCTGGAAGTAGGTCGGGTACAGGGTGGTACTCAAGGTAGAATGAAGTAAATTTAATTTCTTATCACGAACAAACAGCGTACCTAT
This sequence comes from Yponomeuta plumbellus, assembly GCA_947310845.1. NCBI lineage: Eukaryota > Metazoa > Arthropoda > Insecta > Lepidoptera > Yponomeutidae > Yponomeuta > Yponomeuta plumbellus. The sequence goes on from OX371203.1 coordinate 6,751,572, forward strand.
TATAAGATTAAGACCTTTACAAGATCACTTAAAGGCTTTTGGCCGAAAAGTCGAATTCTTATGAGTTCAGCTAATTGACAATCTAGGTGGTCCTTTCTTTCTAAAATTTGTCATATCATCTACTAATTCACATATGGTGCGTTTCAAAGTTTACAGATATTAAGTGACTATTACTAGGGTATATAAAAATAGTATTCGAAAAATTCTAATGTGTCTTTGTGAAACCGACTCAGAGTGGACTTAGTTTGCGCCGGTGGTCATTGGTACCGTGAAAGTTGATAGTGTACCCTCTGGTGGCTTGGACGTGCAGTGAGAGACTTGACTAAGCGGTTATCATTGTCCTACAATGCAATAACACAGTCAAGGCTCTGAAGAATGTAGAATGCTAAGTCATCTCTGTACCTATTCATTGACGGCTAGTCCGTGACAGAGGTTCTAACATATTTGATGAAGTACCTATGTACCCCTATAATGCCTATAACTACAAGGGAGAAGGTAATACCTAATCTCCTTTTTTATGCACAATAAAGTGTTATTTATCAAATCCGCGTCCCGCAAATCTGGTTCTTAAAACTAATATTATATAAAATCTATTTATCTTTATTAGTTTTAAGAAACGTATTCTCAGTTTTATATCCATTTTAGATTATTATTATCGTTGTTTAATTTTTTTGTAAGCTAAATATGAAGTAGGTTGCAACTTTTCAGTAATATTTTTGTGAAATCTTGTTAGCACTTGACTTCGCCTGATGGTAAGCAAAGACGGGGTCTAACGTATTGCATGACCTTCAACCAGTTAACTCGGGGCATAAAAACTTTAACCTTTAACTGTGGTTTCAGAGGCCCCGGCCTTTCTGAGGATCTTACAAAAAGTCGATTCTACCTTCCCCCGGCATCCAGGCTGCTCAGTACCTTTCAAGTTAGTAGCAAAACGAGTATCAATAGAGGTGGTTTTGTTGCTGCCTTCAAAACACGTGAGTAGTGACCTTTGGAAATTTTGCAGGGGCCTGTGAGACCCCACGTCCCTTTTTCCCATACATAGCATATCATAGTATATCAGTATACAGTGTTTGTATTTTATTTATTTTTGCATTGATTGTGGATAATAATATCAACCCGGTACGTCGGGAATTAAAAGGTCGAGCACATCTTCTGAAAATCCGTCTGGAGGGAAAGTTTTGATGTTAGAAGACCCTTCATTATAACATAATATTTTTACTCTTCTTGAAGCTTCCGATGAATGATGATTATGAGTTCCTGGTTCTCGAAAAATATTTAGGCTTTGCCCTGCTAATCTACATAGGTAGACAATACAATAATATGTGGGCTGCAATCAACCAATTTGCTTGCAATGTACAAAGCCACTGTGTAGTGATTGCCAATAAGTACCCTATGTTTAGGTAATGTCAGAATTTTTATTTTTTTATGTGAGACGTTAGTTTTTTGTTACTTTACTTGTTATGGTTTATAATTTGAGAAAAAAAAGATATTTTCCTTTTTTAGGCTTTATCAAAAATATTACATTGATTTAAGTGATGTCATGTCGCCAAAGACGGAAATGTGCCTAAGATGTACTTAATTTGTTATAATGAGCAAAATTTAATAAAAACTATACTTAATTTTTATGGATTTGGTTTTATGTAAGCTTTCTTAATAATATAAAGATATTAATTTTATTCTTTTACCAAAAAATCGTATGTTATTCAACCATGAAGTTCAGGGGTCTCAGAGACCCCACGTCCACAGTAGTGTAAAGGAAAGTTGACGTTCACAGTTAAAGGTTAAAGCTACCGTGCAGTGACCCTGAAAGCGTCCCTGAATAGGCATTGTAGTGTCGTTTTTGCACGCCAGCACCGGTGAATGTAGAACGCTAAGTCCTGCCGGTATCCTAGCTAGTGACAGCGTCGTAATCATTTGTGGCGTTTTGTTTCAACGATTTTTCAATGTTTTCTCAGTTTACACGATTGCCAGAGTATTGCTTTTTGGACTTGTGTGACTGTTTGGGCGATTCTTTTTTTCCCCTTGGCTCTAAACGTTTGAACGCGTTTGTACGGTGTGGTTAGAATTTCTTTGTCATCCAAAGTTGAATGTATAAGTAGGTTCTATAGTTTAGACTCACTGCAGAGTACAGGTTTTCTCTTAGAAAATGACAGTATGAATCGCTAATGTCACTAATACAGCAGATTAGCGACATGAAGCGCTAAGGGTAAATTATGTTCTTATTTCACCGTCAGTAAGTGGTATTTAATAAATTCACAAATATATAATCGAAACAAAATCATGCTGGAATTTCAAGCCCTGTTTTCTCTAATGTCAGCCGTAAGTTACATAACGTACCAAAACTAGCATTTGTATAAATTTTTTTGTTAATAAGCTGTTCCTCTAAATAATTGTAATAAAAAAAATATTTTTAATCCTATTATGTTCTCAAAAAGGGTTGCGATGCACTAGTTATTACGGACTCAATAAGTTTCGGGAGCCTGTGACATGCCTTAACATGTCGTTGTTAAGCTTCTAATCCCTAAGTATCAGTGCACTCAGCAGATCCTTAGAGAGGAGATGCTTTATTACCAATTCTACTTGACGGTTACCACAAACACCTATTAAATTCCGTCAACACTCCTTCAGTGTTCTCAAACGAAGTGCATCGAACTTTCGACTAACTTCATGAGAGACTCATCCAACTGTGAACCGCCGATAACAACCGGTTAAGTAAAACGGAGCTTAACCAAGTTTTAGAGAGCGGTTCGCTTATTAATATTGGGTGTTAACGGCTATTAGTTATTTGGTCTACCTGATGTGGTAATCGCCTTTACTGAAACCTTGTACAATTACTTCTCCTGGTTGTGCAATGAAGTGTTTTCTCTCAAAACAGATGTTTTGGGTTTTATACGTGTCAACTAGGATGCTGTTCTATGCTACAGTAGAGTTAAATTCCAGAATCAGATAAACCGAGTGCATTCCCAAATATTGAGTATTATCAATGTTTACGAGGTATACCTAAACGTTGACTACATCAAGACGTAACAGATATTGAGAACAAGTTATTTTGTGATCACGAGAACGGTTCGGATGGTTTGTAAATTTAATTCAATAAAGTAGCCTCTTGGTAACTGTGAAGGAAGACATCGTGAGGAAACCTGGAATTGAGATCTGCTGTAGGCTCGCGTGGTAAATAAGCCAAACCGGCTTCGAACCGGGGACAATAAAAACTCAGGTTTTGGGTATTTACATGTTTGTGATGTCGCTGTTTCTGGTTCCCACGACAACCCTGTGTCCCATTGTGGGGCCATAAGCATGTTTACTACTCTCCTTTCTCTCTTTGTAGTGAGAAGGCTTTTAGGCTACGAAGGGACCTATACAAATAGTCTGAGAATGGGTGGGACGGAGCACAAAGCTCTGAGAAATTATGGCTACTGGGACGGATAAGTTCTTATGGCCGCGGACCGGATGACGCTTATTTAGGCTCATGTTCTGACGACCAGGTTTCGGTAACACGGAGTCACTGAATGGGAGCAGCATAAGACCAGGAAACTAGAAAAACCATGAAGGAGGTCTTTGTCTTTCAGTGAGCGTCAAATGGCTGGTGATGGTGGCATCGAGGACGTCCTACCCAGAATCACCACCTTATTCAGGCGTGAGAGACTGAAGTACCTAATTCATCCGTCAATGCTCTCTCTTTCTCTTTCACTTTTCTTTACTAGGCTCGCCCCTAGCCACGCATCCATCGCCACATTGACCTTAGATTGACATTAAGAAGAGGACCAGGAATCAAGAAGAGGGAAGGCGAAGGGAGTGAGGAGTAGGTTTGGAAAGGAATAAGGTACTAAAAGGACAACTATTACTACGGAAAGGCTAAGTGTGGACGTAGCAATAGAGGCTCGAGGAGGCCGGGGTCGCATACCCGAATAGCCATGGCACAATGACCGGATAAGTAACTCTGATGACCACCCTCTGACCGAACCACCCTCTGACCGAACGTCAAATGGCTGATGATGATGGCATCGAGGACTGTCTTACCTAGTATCACCACCTTATTCAGGCGTGAGGGACCCAAGTAGCTAATTCATCAGTCAATGCTCTCTCTTTGAGAGAAAGCCTGTAGCCTACAGTGGGACGGAATCTGTTTTGCCTAGTATCACTCTTTAACCAGAGATTTGACACACATCCCAGCCCTAGTAGTTCTCCCAGCACAAACAATCCTGCCACGGCGACTTTTCATGACGTTTTCAATTAACGTTGAACGCTCGCGTTACCGTGGAACTTTACCATTTATATTGTGGAACACTCTGGTGTAACTGGCAAAATGTCGTCGCTGCAACTTGATGCGGTCCGGGGTAATTCTCATTTTATTGACATGATTTGATAGATAGGATTGTTGCTGTAACCATTGTGGTTTTATTAATAATATACCTAAAAAAACACGAACTTCCATATTATAACATTAGTTCGACTCGTGTTTCTATGTTAATAAGTTGGTATTGCTATTTGTGTTCTTTTCTGGAGTCATATAGTTATTTAGGTTAAAAAATAGTTATTTAGGTATACGCACGTTTAGTTATTAGTATTTGTTGTACAATATGTACTATTATTTACGATGGAAGTAGCCTGGGTACCCATCAGGGGAAATTTCAAGGGGAATCCTAGGTTAGGAGCCAGTAACCAAATTCAAAGTAAAAAAAAATATTTACAATAAAAACCAAATGTTTACTTTTTTTAATGTAAAAAAAATTGTCAATCAAATAAATCGCCCCAAGACACTTCTGACCGAAAGGTACCCATGACACTGGCAGCATTACCGCGCCACACAGCGAGGGATACCCTTTGCATCAGAAATGCCCCTGAGCGGTAGTCAAAGCCACGGTTCTTGAGACGTCGCCCTGCCTCCTTAACAAATAGTTTCCCCTGGGCATCCCAAACTCCAGTAGTTTCCACAGCGAGTGGCACGAAAAGGTAACTGTCCATCAACTAGCTATATTTTGCACACTTAAGTCTTCATTTAAAAGTTTAATTGATGAACGTCAAAGTTTTTAGTTTCACAATTAATAGATTACAATAGAATCATGCACCTGCACACTATGTGTATAAGTCTGTAAGCACAAATAAAATTATTCATCTATCAGACACTTTAAAGGTACAAAAGCGAAATAGTATAAAGTAATAAGGGGTACATTGGACATGCGAGACACAATAAAGTATCTGTAACTCATTAAACAAAGTCACATGCCAGAACTCGAACCCGCGCGACTGAAACCAACGTTCTACCTTGGCGTTCAATGTTTGGCTAGATACTAGACGAGATAGACAAAGGGGATGTGAAATTGCTAATGTAGATTTGAGGAAAAGAATACCTTTATAGTCACTTATATTTTAGACAAAACATTTAAAGCAAAGCCCAGGGACTTACAAACAAAGAGTTATAAACAAACTAAAGGAAACATTAGGTGCAAAACTCGCAAATATTTGCGATAGTTAGACCATTTTTTATTTCAATTTTAAGCGCCACAAATAATATTGAATTACATTAACTAATGAATTTTAATGGACACCTGTATAAACTATTTGCAGGTGGTCTTTCCAGCATACTGTAACTATTGCTGCCGCATTATCATTTATCATACATCTGGTGATGATACAGTGGATGTTGGTTCTGTGGTAAATGTAGACGGGACTGTTGTAGTTTCTGATATGCTTGTTGTAGTTTCTGATGAAATTATTGTAGTTGCCGATGGGATTGTTGTAGATTCCGATGGAACTGTTGTAGTTTCTGACGGGGCTGTTGTCGTTGCTGATGGGACTGTTGTGGTTGCTGACGGGACTGTTGTCGTTTCCGATGAAACAGTTGTAGTTGCTGACGGGACTGTTGTCGTTACCGAAGGGACTGTTGTGGTTGCCGGTGGGACTGTAGTTGTATATTCATCAAATGACGAAGGATTGACACAACCATTAGGTCTCTGCCAGCGAAACAAACGACATATAATTTCAAGCGTGGATTTGGCGTCTGTGTATTCCTCAAATTGGCGCCTAGGGGAGACAATCAGTGGTATTTTTTTATCGGTGTTCAGTTTCCAGTAGGCATTTTGAGCTTCCGTGGCAAATCTTCTGCCTTTTGTTTTAACACATTGGAAGAAAGAACCTTCGTCAATGTAGAATTGTTGTCTGCAGTCTCTCATTGACTTTCCACTGGCCTCACATTTCAAATAATCAGCTTGTAGCCAGATGTTTGGCTTGAGCGCCTCCAAGGCACATTTTCTGCGACCCGCCAGTCCTGGCTGGCCCATAAAAAGAAAATTGAAATTAATATCCAAACCCAAGTTATCAGTGATCCATGGAACGGTTGTAGTATAAAAATCCACGTCCAGAGAATTTGTAAGGTTGAAGTAAGACAAAATTGTAACACATTTATGTGCTTCAATGATATCAAGTGTCAAGGTAATTGATGCAAGAAAAACAAAGAGTGTAGCCATATTGAAACAATTTCAAAAACACTTGACATGTCACTGGTAAAACTGGACTTAAATACCTCATTGTGACTAATTGTATCGAAATGCCGCGATTTAAAGAATGTATTGTTTCATGGGTTTATATTATATTTTACGATTTTCGCTTCGACACGTGTAAACAATTACATTAATGAAAATTTTACATAGTTTGTTCATCGCTTTGTTTGGTTGTGTTAATTGATGCCAAAAAAATTGAATACAAATTAAAAATTAAATGAATACGATGCCACTATGGCTCAGCAATCAAGAAAGCAGAATTAAGGCAGTAAAAACGAGGTCCTTGAAAAGTATGTGTGGAGTTTGAAAGGACTATAACAGGATGTAGTGACTAGAAATGAGAAAAGAATATCCCGGTGATCATTTTGATATCCCGGTTGGATATCAAAATGTTCTTTAAGAATTAGTTATTCTAATATGTTGGGCCCAGTCGACCAATAGTAAATTTTGAAGGTTGACACATTGTTTCATGTGAAACTGATAAGGGCCGAGAATACCAATAACCCAAAACAAGCAACTCAAAAAATTAAAGTGCTTTCGACTGTACACGAGTCAGTCCAACCGCGGACAACCATTTTGCTAACCAACAGCACTCAGGCAGCGGCAGAGCCAATCTACAATATTAGCTTCATCATAGTTTAACTGCACTCACAGTCACAAAAACTCAACCCACAATTTATATTGCCGCGGCCATAAAATGGCAGACTACAGTATGGTAGAAGGTCAGTAGAATTTTTCTGTAGAGGGCTGTTGCCATACCGTGTTTTTGGTTGTTTTGTTTTTAAAACTTATCCGGCAATGTAAGTAAATGCTTTCTTTCTGTGTTGAGGTAGGTATTTCTATTTTTCTTTTTTCTTTCTTTCTTTCCTTCTTTCTTACTTTCTTTCTGTTTTTTTTATATCAATTAGCATGATACAATCTGCGTTCCATGAAGTGTCGTTTTAAAAAGCGAGGAAGATTTATTTATTGCGATTGTTAAATATATTACTGTATCAAATAATGACTGTGTAGTATCAAAATGAAATAATAGTATTTTAAGCAGCTTTTTATTTAGCAGCTTGTTTGTTCAATAGGGTTAAACAACGTTTAGAAGCATAGTTATTTAATAGCTTCTATTTTAGGTGTGTTTGGAAAAATTAATTGTCATCTTAGAGATCCTTAGCTGTTATCATGACTTTCTGGACCTTTTCTGTTTTTCAGAGTGAAAAAGTGATACCTGAAAAAAGGAATATTATTCTGAGCTCTTTCTTTGAATATTATATGGGCATTATATAATTTGAAAATATTCTGGCTTACAGTGTTATGTGAAAGTCCCAACATCTCTGAAGCAATCGGCCTAGATTTAATATCTACGCCGCTACTCTACCCACAATTAAATACATCGTTTGATTGAGCACTAATCAACAAAATATTCACACACAAATTATTCAACCCCTAATATTATTTATACATACAATTATAATTACTAATATTATTCTAAATTTCACTTGAAAAATTGAGATAATATTTACATATATCTGCGGCATTTCTGTACGCTCTATTGTTGCGGAACTCCGTGAAAACGGATACGATTTTCTCCACAATAACAATTTGATCACTATCACAATGCCGCAAGACACATTTTCGCTTGACGAATCGGGTTTCCAAAATAGCTTATGTGTACAATCGTAACAATAATAGTTTGTTCGAACAAAGATTAGGTTGTAAGTCCCATTTGATATGAAGCTGAAACCTTTTGGGGGCTTATTTTTTATCACAATGTAGGTTTTTATGTCCCAGTTATTGAAGCTTATTTTATTCCAAAATCTATGCCTGTGCAGAGTGTAGAAGAATTGCTCGTAGCCTGGGCTGCCTGAGTGATCTTAAACGATTACTAAGGTTAAGCAACATACGGCGCGTTCAGTGCATGGATGGGTCACCGTCTATGTCTAACGCTAGTGGCATTTTTCCGAGCGGTTCCGTGCTTCTCAAGGCACGTTAAGCAGTTGGTGCCGGCTGCCGTCGATAGATGGCAGTCGTTAAGCTAAGTCAGAGGCCTTAGGGCGGCTTGAAAACTTCTGACAGTAAGACCAGCCACTAGTCTTACAAGCCTCCACCAATCCGGACTTGGCCCCCGTGGTGGAGTATGGCCTATACCTTCCTCAGGGAAGAGACCCGTGCCCCTCGGTGGGGACATGATGGGTTGATGATGATGATGATGATGATGCCTGTGCATTCGGTAGCGGTGGAACTCAAACTCACAATCTATATTAATAATTTCGTACTGGGCCCTTAGTGCGAGTTTTTTCATTCACTTTCGATAGCGAGAGCGTTTGAAATTTGTATAGGAGTGACAGAGAGACAACTAGGTGGGGCGCTTTGTCACTCCTATAGAATATGAGTTTACGTTAACGCGATCGGGTAGTTAAAAAAACTCGCACTAAGCACACTGGTCTACGGTAGACTCGAACGCACATTCAATTGAAGTGCGTAAAAAATGTGTCGATCCGAGTACTGGTCCTGGTGGGACTCGTCCGATAAAACAACACCCGTAAGTTGATCCGGACTAAAAGTTTACAATGTATAGCTGTGCCCCGCGGTGTTACCCGCGGTTCATCGATTTTCCCGTAGGAATAAGATATTTCCCCGCGGTAAAACGTAGCCTATGTTTTAATCCAGGGTATCGGCTAACTCCATACCAAATTTTATTAAAATCCGTCCAGCCGTTTCAGCGCTAAAGACTGACAAACATATAAACACACACACAAACTTTCACGTTTATAATATTAGTGTGATGATTGTGCTTACGAAAGTTTTAATTTTAACATTATTTTAATAATCCTTCGATGAATAAGATAGATAGGATATACTTTATTGTGCACCAATAAATTCCTGATAACTATAACAATTCCTTCAAATATTAAGTTCCCAAAGGTTTACCTGCTGAAAAAGTCCATATACGACTTCACGTATAGCAATTTCGGGCTTGGAACGTTGCTAAAACTCAAACAAACTTAACCAAAACGGTCCAATTATTTCCAAATAGTAATCCGTACATTGTAATCCTTCATGAAAATATGATAAGCCTTCGTAAGCTTAATTAAAACATCGATTTAGATAGCCGCAGCTCCTCCGGAATTAAAAAAAAAATAGCTTGGCTATGTGAGCCCAAGTCAAAATCTAAGTAAACTTGGTAAAGATATTCTTTTACAGCTTTTCATTGCATATTTTATTGAAGGATAATTCTAGTCATGTGATGCAAAAATGCTCCTTAAAAACAGGGCGCAGACTGTGACATCACAAGCCGCGTGGAGCGACGTTATTGTCATTTATTTATGACGTTTTCATGAATATTATATCAGTTATTTGTACTAAATTCTATGCATTTAAAATCTTTCTAGTAATACATTCTCAGTACACAATAATGTATATGAGATATGAACAATGTGCAAAACTGTATGAACCTTGGGCCCACCGGTGTAGCATTATAGCAGGTATGTGGATCGATGAGTCATGACATAAGCTATTGAAAAAGTTCTATAGGAAAGATCAAATCGATGTATGAGGTTAAAAAAAAAAAAAATTATTTCAGGGCAAGTCACATGCATAGATGAGCGATTTTTCAGCAGAGAGTGGTCTCTTACGCCATGACAAATAATGTTAAGACACTACAACCCACATATATACCCCGTCCCTCCCCCAACCCCTCTGGAGAGCGAACTCAGGACCTCTGGAACTATAGCTAGGTGATCCACTATCCTTTTTTTTATGGCACATCACCACGGATATGGTATGAACCTACGTTATGGAAGGATATGGAAGTGAGAGTTAGGTGTTAACTTGCTACTATATAAACACACATCTCTCGCTTCTTCGATTGTTTACTCTCTTCATACGTAAATAACATATCTGTGTTATTACATATTATTATAGATAGGGGAAGATCGTTACCCTTCGTACGCGGGGCACATTCATACAGTCAAAATAAAATTTGAACGAAACAACGTACGGTCTTGCTTTTGTATGTGTGCGTGAGTCTAGGTACCAACTTTACGTCAACGTAGTATCGCGCCATTCGCACTGGTGAGAGTGAAGTGAGAGGCAGACAGGTGTTTTCTCGCTCGGTAAGTAATTTTTTGATCGATGTTTTTGTCTATTGTTACCGTAGATAAAATAAGTTTTCGTGTAGAGTATTTTATCAGTAACTAGCAAAATATACTTAAGATACGTTTTCAATACTTAATTTATGACGTTTTCCTATTGATATTGAAAGAAGTTATATTTTGTTGTTATTTAGTAAGTGGGGTACTTTCGGACGGAACCAAATGGGGCACATTTGAACGCGTACGAATGTGCCCCAACTGGTAGGTAAATACGATTTACTGTGCTAATTGCTAATTTTTGCATTAACTTTGTCCTGTGTTTTTCCATCGTCGATATACGTATATATATTTTAATACCTATTTGTTATTATTTTTTCACAGAAGCATGGTGCGGACTTATTAACCAAAAAATACTAGTCGATTTCCCTAATGTTGAAGATATTCATACTGTTTATATAACTGATGTTGAAATGATACTTCCTGAACCAAAGCCTCCAAAAATTGTGATTAAAATGATTAAAAAATGTGATTCTAAATTTAAGATAACTAATTTACGTAGACAATGAAGCAATTTCATGGCTTATTGTTACAGAAAAGTAATTTAATTTTCGTTAATTCTACGAAAAGTCTTTAAGTTGTTTTTTACATAAGAATATATGTATTTAACTTTGGTTGAATATAAGAAAAGTATTTTATTTTTGTTTAATTCAAGTATATTCTTTATTATTGTGTTTAATTACATTGCTAATAAAATAATTTTCATTAAATGTCGTTTTAATCGCACGTACGGAACTACCTCACAGCGTATGAAGGTACCCCCATCACTGTACATAGGTGCCCCGTTGTTGGGGCAGATTCGTACGTATTCCAGATTTAGTTTAAATCATAATTATGGCTGAAACATCAGATGAAATTATCTGTGATTTTTTTATATGAACCGCGGATAGTTAGACAATAAATTTAAGCTGTCAGGTGATTGATTCATGAAAAAATAAAAAATAAAAAAAATTAAATGTGAAAACCGTCCATAACATAAGAAAATGTATTGAATGAATTGCATAGAACATATTATATGTACTTAATGCCTCCATTTCATCATCATCGTCAGACCATACTAGTCCACTACTGGACTTAACCCTCCCCTAATGAGCGCCATAGCACCCTGTGTTCAGCTTGCCGCATCCAGCATCTGCCTGCAGTTTTTCGCAGATCGTCATCCCACATGGTCGAAGGGCGTCCTACACTACGTTTGCCGAGTCGCGGTCTCCACTTGAGAACACGTTTACCCGAGCCATAGACCAATATAATTGGTCTATGCCCGAGCGGATGTCGGTTCTTCGCGAAATAAGACTAGCCCATTGCCACTTCAGCTTGCTAATTATCTGACTTATATCGATATCTTTGGTTCTCTGTCGGATTTATTCCTTACGAATCTTATCCTTCAGAGTAACTCCTAGTATAGCTCTTTCCATAGATCGCTGAGTGAAACTCCGAGCATAGCCCACTGAGCGAAACTCCGAGCATAGCTCGCTGAGCGAAACTCCGAGCATATGTAGCTCTTTCCATAGCTCGCTGTGCGAAACTCCGAGCATAGCTCTTTCCATAGCTCGCCGAGCGAAACTCTTAGCATAGGTCTTTCTATAGCTCGCTGAGCGAAACTCCGAGCATAGCTATTTCCATAGCTTGCTGAGCGAAACTCCGAGCATAGCTCTTTCCATAGCTCGCTGAGCGAAACTCCGAGCATAGCTCTTTCCATAGCTCGCTGAGCGAAACTCCGAGCATAGCTCTTTCCATAGCTCGCTGAGTGAAACTCCGAGCATAGCTCTTTCCATAGCTCGCTGAGCGAAACTCCGAGCATAGCTCTTTCCATAGCTCGCTGAGCGAGTTTGAATGGTGGACCAATCCTTTCGTGAGTGTCCATGTCTCGGCTCCGTAGATCATGACAGGTAGGACACACTGATTTGAAAACTTTCAACCTCAAAATGCCTCCGTTTGATTATGCTTCACTCTCCTCTATGTTGACTTGCTCTTCTCTGTTTAGTCGCTATAACACATAATTAGTGAAGCCTCGCCGGGGTTTTTTGTATTCTCTAGTTAAAACATATCTGTTTCACTCTCAAACTACAGAACGAGAACACATTACACATCATAGTCGTTGTTCCGGTTCCATGTTTTGTCACAGAGCTACTGAAAGCGACAAAAAACACACCATCATCATCATCAACCTATTAAGTCCCCACCGAGAGGCACGGGTCTCTTCCCTGAGGAAACAATAGGCAACCAGGGGGTCAAGTCCGGATTGGTGGAGGCTTGTAAGACTAGTGGCTGGTCTTACTGTCAGAAGTTTTCAAGCCTAAGGCCTCTGACTTGGCTCAACGACTGCCATCTATTGGCGGCGGCTGGCACCAACTGCTTAACGTGCCTTGCGAAGCACGGAACCGCTCGAAAAAATCCCACTAGCGTTAGTTATAGACGGTGACCCATCCATGGACTGAACGCGCCGTATGTTGCTTAACCTTAGTGATCGCTTAAGATCACTCAGGCAGCCCAGACTACGAGCGATTCTCGATCTCGAGCGATCTCGAGAAAATACGCCATAGTGTCTTCATTATAACATCTTTAATGTTGATATAAATGCTGATATATTGCTTTTCTGTGAATACATACAGCAATGTCGCCATACAAAAAAATGTTGTTATTGACTAGTTGATAATGTTACAGTTGGTATAAAAATGCTACAAGTGTGGGCCCAAGTTGCACATTATTCTTTATATTTATTTATTTATTTATTATCGTAATAATAAGCATTAGTGTGTATTGTATTATATTATTGTTTTATATATAGGTACCTATGCCTCCTGAATAGTTCATAGCCAAGAAGGTTAAGCAACATACGGCGCATTCAGTGCATGGATGGGTGACTGTCTATGACTAACCCTGGTGGCATTTTACCGAGTGGTTCCGTGCTTCGCAATCGCAAGGCACGTTAAGTAGTTGGTGCCGGCTGCCGTAGAAAGGTGGCAGTCGTCAAGCCAAGTCAGAGCCCTCAGGAAAACTTCTGACAGTAAGACCAGCCACTAGTCTTACAATCCTCCACCAATCCGGACTTGGCCCCCGCGGTGGAGTATGGCCTATACCTTCCTCAGGGAAGAGACCCGGGCCCCTCGGTGGGAACATAATGGGTTGATGATAATGAGGCACTGTTCAAATCGTCCGTAATGGGCGCACAGGCCTATGATGAAGCTTAATGTACTGGTACACCGTCAACGGTACATACCATTTCATAAATTAATTTGAGGCGCGATCATGGCGCAGCAAAGCCCATTTATTTGAGGTTAAATATTTGATATCGTTTCCGTTAACTCTTTCCGTTAACCTTCGTTATTAAAGGGGTGGTTTAGGAGCACACGTTTATTGTGTACAAAATAACCCACGTATTCTTAATTTTTTAAAAGGGTAATAACTAACTTGATTAGTTTTTAATAAAAATTGTGCAGTCATGCGTATTGATGTTTTAAATTTTGATTGATTGCAAGTGTTATTACTTATTTATTTATTTATTTATTTATTGGATTTTAGGAAAACCATCGACTATTACAGCAAAATGGAGGGTACATTGTACATAAAATATTATTACAATCATAAAATATTATTGATGTTGGATCTGCAACAGTTAAAGTGGAATTATTCAGGCTATAATAAAGATAAACAATGACTTCTTAAAAAGCAATAAATATTATTAAAGCAATATTATTAATTAACATACGATCTGCGGGCTCATTATGTAATTTTCGCTATTATATACATTTGAATATAGAATTTTATAATTTTTTTTGTAATTTGTGGACTTAAGTAATAAAGATAAGCAGAACTTAGTATAAAGAACGATGAAGTTGACATCGTCACTGGTAGTGTATAAAAGTCCCTAATAAATAAAAACTTTAACCAACTTACTTTTTATAGGATATCTACCTGTTTTATAAAACGAACAGCGTATGAAATAATATAAATTTGTTAAAATGTTCATTAAAATCATCACAAGATCACATCTTATCGCACTGTACTGGCTTATTTCACTAGCATCGTGTACACGGTGCGTTGTTTTGTGCTAAAACAATATTCATTTCCGCCGTCCAGTACAATACATTATTCAGTATTCTCCAAGACTTCTAAAGTACATTATGGACTCGGTTATAAACCACTCTTTGTTTTAAAAGAAAATGTCTGTTTGGTGAGTTAAAGTTACCATTCAACAGAAGCGTGATGAATAAATCTTAACGCTCTTACTCATAATAATACGATTCTTTGAAACACTTCTCTGGTACCGTTTAAATTGTCTGTGGTAAAGTTATGTTAAGACGGAACATTTCAATACTGCATTCAGAGCTAACTGTCAGTTATCTGTAGATAGGTTATTGGGATCAAGCATAAGAAGTGTTTTAGATGAAACGTTTTTTTACAGAAGTATTTGTCTTGGAACTCATTCATGGCACTGCCATAATTTATACAATTGACTCTACCTTTGTAATTGTACAGTCAAAAAAATATTTGTGTAGATGTAAAAAATCTCCAAACACCTCCGAAAATCTAGGGTTGGTACCACCTTGTCTATGCACATCGAATCATTTAATCCTAAATCTGGACCTTAAACATTTTGTCCAATACTGAAGAGGAAGAAGAAAAAACATGTGTTATAAAAAACATGTTGACATAGGCCATAATAGGTAACATAACAAAAACCAAACAAGAAAACATAAAATATTACTAATGTTAAACTAAAATATAAAAATATGCATTCACACTACTTTATTTACTCATATTTTTATTGCATTTTTACTGCGCCGGACTAAATGTCATAAGCATTGTCTACCAATCAACCGCAGGAGGTTAAGGAAAGAGTTAGTAGTCGTGCAAAAAGAAAAGCAATTATATAAATTAATTTATCAACTTACTTGTCTAAAGTGTAATTAAACATCTGACATAACTTACTTATGCAACTAATTATAACAAACTGAACTAAAGATTTTGTTAAAGTAGGTACATAAGGAATTGAAAACATAACTAAATGCCTAATACATAATATTACTGGACTAATAAAAACAATTTACGTTGCTCTATAATCCCCCTTTCTCAAAGTTCGGATTTGTATCGTGCTAATATTATTAATTTTATTTTTTACAGGTAATTTCGTACTCGACGACAAAAAAGAAGAGGACTGGTATGAGTTTACAAAACTGTCATCTTTACACACCTGCACTCTACTCAGCTACGTCACGGGTACTTTTTCAATTTTAAAGTACAAACTCTGATATGACTACTTACTGTACAATTAACGAGAAGAAGAATCTACTAACCATTTTTCAAAACATTCCGCTAAGTAGTCAGTCAAATCACTGTACTCTTTCTTCTAAAGCCATTGTGTTGATAGAATGTACGTTTCACACTCACCCGCGCAAACTCATAACTCAAATATTGATGGACCAGTTGCCAGTTTATTGGATTTCGCGATTATTTGACATCCCAGCTCCTATTTCTGTACTGATTTGGAGAGCGAAGCACTGTTGAATTTACCACTTGTGCGGTTTTAAACCAACATTCATCCACTGCAGTGGAATAATAAAAGTTGACAATAAATATGAGCGGTTGGAGTAATTGTGTTAATACATTATTCAGTTGATTTTCAATGCGAAAAACTACTCAATGCCCGCTATTGGGCTTAAGCCTCCCACAACTCATGCAATGTCTTTAAGCACTCGGCCATACTCTGCCATCCGAACTTAACCGCAGCCAGCAATCTGGCGAGCGCCCCGCGTTTGATAAACTCAGTTTGAAATCTCGCGTTTGGTAATCTCAGGTCAAACACATCATCATTGGCTATTTGACGTCCACTGCAGGACAAAGGCCTCCCGCGTGGTTCTCCAAGTTTCTCAGTTTTGTGCTGCCCGCATCCAGCGCCTCCCTGCCACCGTAATCAGGTCGTCAGACCACCTAGTAGGAAAATCACCTGGCGAAAAACTCAATCGGTGCAAAAACCCATAACGCATAATATAATACATACATACGTATGCTTACGCCTGTATCCCAGAGTATGCAGACCAGGGATGACACCTGCCACGATCCTGACAAATCACTTTTGCTTCATCGACATTTTTATTAGTCGTTCATGCACAGACGCCGCATATTATAATAACCGACTTCAAAACCGATACTAAAACATTAGATACCGCAGGAGAAACAGCAGGACAAACTGAAACAATTACGATCTTTTACCCCTCAAGCCCTGAGGACCCGCCAGCGGGTCCAATGTAAACTATGGTGCATTTTGTCAGACCCCGAAAACCCGCCGGGGGGCGGGGTCAGTCTTCCAACGGCACTTTGAACCAAATTTTGAAGAAGATACATACCACAATTGTATGAGCATGTTTTATTCTTTGAAAACTGTGGTAAATTTCAAATGTAGCTCTATAAATAACTAAATAAAAAAAACTCACGCCCGTTATTCCCGAGGGGGTAGGCAGAGGCACCAATCACTAGAACTGATGTTACGTTTTGCCGAGTTTATTAGGTCCCAACGTGACAAGTGGCAAGCCTTTCGCCGTCATCCGGTCACAATTTATCACTAAATAACTAATTTAGCTGTGAAAGAATAATGTTCTAGGCCTGCAGGATCAAATATTTTTATCTCTTATCTAGTGTTTTAAAGTCCGTTTTTATTTTTTATTTAGTTTCCTTTTACTGCATCCGTCATCGTCAAGACGAAAATAGGTAGGCATCCAGTGGAGCCTTCAGCTAGTGTAAACTATTAGTCTATGTCGCTTATCGGCTAGGGATGCAAAGTGCTTGGACCACAAACGCCCAGTGGCTACAATTTATCCCCAAGGCAGTGATGCATGAGGTTTTTATTATCTTGTTAGGGCACCTCTTTCTAGTGAACATATTTTTGTACATTGTGCGTAGAATGATGATTGCATGATGATCAGAGATGTTATGCTTTGACAGTATTGTTTTATTTTATAAATAAAAGTAGTGTGTTGACTTAAGTAACTCACACCCTTATTTGTAAAAAATAGTAAGAGCTTGTCTCAGAATCTCATAAGGAAAACACTGTTTAATTTTTGTACGTAATTCAAATTTTCCACAATTCATTAAAAATGTAACTAAAGCTCAAGCTAAATGTAACTTAAAAGCCTTTACATACTCACCTATTCTCCATCGCTGAATTCATCATTGAATCGTCGAATTCATAGTGAATCTATCATTATTTCTATCGCTCAAATTATGTTCGAATTTTACATAGGATTTTGCGTTTTGAAATCCTCTTAAATACTTAACATGCTGAGAAAAAAACACAAATGAGAAAAAAGTGATTTATTTAAAATAGTGATACTAAGTTAATTCTAAGCTTGCATAAAAAAACATAATCAATTACTCTTATTTTATTCTATTGGGGAAACTCACTCACACCAAAAACTGGATGTTTAGTTCGGTTGATGAGCCTTCAAAGCGACACTATTCTTGTGGTAAATTAAGATTTAAACTCACGCCTCCACCCCAGCGGGGGTAAGCAGAAATATGATTTGTCACCTGCCACGACTTTGACAGAACTCTTTTGCTTCATCAACATTCGCATGCATGCGCTCCGGTTACGGGAACTTTTTATTTTACCCTTTCAAAGACAGACCAGACGATTCATATTCAGACAGACAGATTCATAGAAGATTGATGTTACTTTTGCCACATACAGGCTGAATTTCTGTTGTAAGTATATTAGTGACAAGTGTCACAGGTTTCCTTTTAATTTCATTCAGTTCACTGGAGCTTGTATTGCCTTTTGAGCTGTTTGTCGAGTGAATTGGAACTTTATACTAAGGGCAATAAGGGAGGATATATCGATACGGGACTTAAATACAAAAGAAACGCTTTTTGAAGTGAACGATTTTATTTTCGGTCCCGGGACAATATGTAAAAACGTACCTAAGTACACAGATTTTCCATAGGATGATACTAATATACGATTATTTGGAGCCCAAAATAAACCTTTAATACTGTCACGAGTCCTGCCTTGCTTGTAATTAAAAAAATCCGAATTGCTAGTCTTTTTCAAGTTATAAATGTATGTAAATGTTAATGTTATGTTATAAGATTGGGTGGAAGAGATCTCTCTTAGAGATAAGTTCAAATTTGGAACCATTTTTATGTGATGATCTTTCAAATGTAATGTTAGCAATATCGAGTATAATATAGCGTTTTGTAACATATAATGAGTGTTTAATTTTAAGATTTAAAATTGCTTTAACAGAATAGAACAGAGTTAGCATACACTTTAAATGCAAGCCCACGTGTAAAACCAGGTTTAATTTTACATAATAAACTTTGCATCTAAATAGATGCAAAGTTAAATAAAGCCTTAAATAAGGCTGCTCTTATGAAACGAGTAAGCTTTTGATAAGTTTGGTCTAAGGGCTTGATGCATAGTTAAATAAAATAAATTTTAAATATATTTTTTGTGTTCAATAAAGCAAAATTGTTTCCAAAATTATTAATTTTGTGCAAGTGTTGCAAGTGTAGATTGTTCTCATTGGTACTGAGCCTTAGGTAGATGGGCATTCATACCAAATTTGTATTATAGTTAAGGTGATTGAGAAAAGAGTGGAATTTTTTTAGCTACCTTTTTCTGCACTTCATTCGGCCCAAAGTCAGCAGCTAACATTAATATTATATGTAGGGACATTGACATTTGCCAAACAGAATGTAAATTCTTTACGGTGAAATAAACATCTGAATCCTGAATATTATTACTGAGCACTACCTATCATCTTCTAGCATTCTCTTACATACGGTCACCACAATTCCAATCCCATCCCCAAACACTTTATTCGATAAGCAAGTAATTTTTACCTACCCTTATCCTGCTCGAGATATTGTGAACACCAAAACAAATCAGTCAGAAATCCCTAAACCATTGCTAACAAACGCACTACTGGTATTACCAACTCAATAAAGACGGCAGTGCAAACGGAGCCTTACGTACTGTTAGCAACCCCAATTCAGTCTAACAACATTCGTATGCATAAATCTTGTAATATGTTCTGTGACGAAGTGGCGGAAGATAAGAACCGTTTTTCAAACATATTTTATAGATTATTATGATCATAATCACCGTTTCCTTGGAACACCACTGGCTCCTGAAATACTGTTACACACCAAGTTCAAGAATAAGGGCATAATTATATTGTAAGCATATTTTATTTATTTGGGTTCCTATCATTATCTTTATATCGGTAATTCTTATTAATTTACTTTTTCTTACTCACTTTTTCTTAGCCTCTTTTAGGCCCCTGCTTGCTTTATTCCTTTTTTTTTGTTCATCTTCTCCTTCCATGTGACATTTTTTATATATATATTTTTATTCTATATCATTTTATATTTATGTACCTTTTATGTTTTTGTATAAGAGCTAGATATATTGTTTCATATTTTCTTTTGGCATCGACTAGCCATCATTTAGCTTCTCTATTTTTTCCATCAATGTTTATCTGGAACAAAATACTTTAAGTGATAAGGCCGATACTTCTACTGTACTATGTTATTGTTAAATCTCATATGCAATTCCTGTTCGCCATACAATAAATCATAATCTATCTAACTCACTGCCAAGCAGAGACCACACACTCATGTTTTCCATATTTCTCTGTCCCCAGCCATCTTGCACCATCTCCGCATTGTGGTCGTCTTACCATCGACACCTTGGTTTGACCTCTCCAAGGCTCACCACTTCCCTTTGTCCTCAGTTAGTTTATTTTAGACCGTCCAGGTTTTATACTGTAGGAGCTGTTATTACTTTGAAAAATATCTACCCCAAAGTTACGTTATATGAAAGACTAAGACCCGGTTTCATCAAACTCTGTTTGTTAGTGGTAAACGCGGCATTCATAAATCAGCCGTCAAAACTAACAAGGATGTTAAAGCAATGTTAAAATGTCCATGTCCTATGAGCTAAATTTAACACACCATTAGTAAATCAAGCATTACGTGAATGAAACGCAAACCAGTCATTCAAATTCCTGTCAAACGTAAAACATTTGCGTCTGTGGTTCAACGCTTTTGAGGTTGTGAAAAGATTTTTCTGGTTTGCTTTGTTGTGATTTTGTTAAATTCGTGCGTTTTCTAAATTAAATTACAAGGGATGTCTAAGAAAACACGATAACCCAATTTTTCTGCTAACGAAAAGGATATCCTCACCCATTTAGTGTCAAAGAACAAAGATGTAGTGGAAAATAAAAAAAAACAGACGCCGTTACGACTTCTATGAAACACGAAGGATGGCTGCAGAAGTCCAGGGCCTAGATTCTGTTAATGCATTGTAGTACAATGACAACTGGATGAACGTGTCGAATTAGTTTCATTGCCGCTTCAAGTCTACGCGCAAACTCAAATCAAGCAATGTAGGCGTCAATCGTATGGAAAAAGACGTCGCGTGACCTGACCGTGGATCTGTCATCGAACTATAATGCACCAACAGAATTAAGGCCCAGGTCAGCGTATTCGTCAAAGTAGTCACGCTGTGTTTTGAAAATCTTAGGACGGCGTATAACGTGCTCCAAATTATCCAAATTTTCTAAAACATCTTCATTTTCAAAAATAATATTATAGGCAGCGTCCATTTTGTCAGTTTTGACGGAACTAAATCGGCTGTTAATGTTTTAACGGACCTCCAATGCCAGGATTAGATTTGATGCTTTGTTAAAGAAGTTAACGGTCCATTAGAGCGTGGTGGGACACTCGACAGCATTTAACAGTCCGTCAGAAGATGTAACAGACTGTTAGACCATTAACAGAGCTTGGAGAAACTGGGCCTAAACAGATTATAATATAATCGTTAGCGGATTATGTTAGAGGATGAGATTTTATAGTTCATTTTATTATTAAACATACATCTCAAAACAATATTTTCTTCTTTATTCGCAGTCTCATAATCTAGCCACCCCCGCTCGCTCCAGCGTGTTAATTTTCTATCATAATATTATAAACGCGAGATTGCTTCTGCCAACGGTACTCGACTCACATTTCAGGGTACCAAGTGGGAGCCGGCAAATTGGAATCTGGGAAAGGCGCCCAGCAATAAGACCCTCGTTCACTAATCTGTTTAAATAATGGCGCTTTGAAACAATAAACTCAGATTTGGGGATGCCTTTCTGCGTAGATTAGTGCAGCCGTCATAATATGGGGTGGCAATGAAGGCTTGATGTGGTAATGAGGTGAGGCTTTAATTCGTAAACTTTGCTGTGTAGTAAAAGGATTATCATAGTTGGAAGCAGTGTTCGTTACCTTTGTGGAAATAAACTCACGATGTAGTTTAATAGTACTCAATATGGGTATTACGTGTATATAGGAATTACCGTATTTAGAAAATAGTTACAATGTACTAAAGTATAAAAATTTATTTTCGAACTTATTACTAAAGTTTCTAATGCTGGGAATACAAATACATACTACATACATAAACTCATGCATGTATCCCAGAGGGGTAGGCAGATACCAAAGACTGCCGCCCTTTTGTTTTAACTAGTTATGCATATTACTCTCTGGAACTAACATACATATAATCTATTTATCTATACTTGACTTTTTTCCAAACTTTAAACGACACTAAATCAAAAACCTTTAGCGGTAGAAAACTCGAAACAGTCTACACATTTAGTGCTAGCTAGCACGCTAGCTTTGATTTTGTGTCGTTTAAAGTTTAGAAAAAAAGTCAAGTATAGATAAATGGAGTGTAGGTACATAAGCTCACTCCTGTATCCACCAAATCATCAATATTAAAACTTATTTAATATTAAACGAAGGTATTAAAAAATATCATCTTGAAAAAAAAATTGCGTAACTGGTCCAGTTTCTTGTCTTCACGGAATCAGCAGTATTTTAATGAATACGGAAAATGTTAAAAACGTATCAAGGTTTTAAAAGAGGTTGCATACTTTTACCATAAAAACATGACTCGTTTTGAAACATGTTTTGTAAATCTTCCTTAGGTTTTTTTTTAACAATTTTTCCTTATTATTATTTTTTTATTATTAGACCTTCCTTCCTTATCATCATTATCAGCCCACCGATGCCCACTGCTGGGTATAGGCCTTTTCCCCCAAATGCCATCTCACACGGTCTCTCGCCATTGGCATCCACGGTCCTTCCGCTGACTCAACGACATCTTCCAACCAACGGGCCGCAGGTCTGCCCGCTGACCGTAGTCCTGGGCCTAGATTCTACTAACGCATTGTAGCGCAATGACAGTTGCATGACTGCATCCATGTCGTTGCCTCTTCAAATCTACGCGCTCACGCGTATTCGTAATTCAAAGCGTTAAGGGAATGAAGGAACATGTCACGTGACCCGCCCATGTAACTATAATTGAACTGTGATGCACTAACAGAATCGAGGCCCCTTTTCTCGGTCACCACTCTGTAATTCCATTGGTCCATCTGCCGTCTTCCGCCAGGTGTCCCGCCCATTTCCATTTCAGTCCCAAGACCAGAATTAACGTAAGGCGCCCTCGCCCTACGTTAACTATGTGTGGCCAGGCCCTAAAAGGTCTTCAGTGACATCATAACGCAGGATGGAAACGAGACTGGCTCAGCGGCATTAGAGGTCCCTCGCGGCCTGTCTGCGAAATGAAATGTTATAATTTTCCTCGTTCGCCGTAATTAATTAAGCGACCCTCATTTGGAGTGATTTGAGGAGAGCTAGGCTTGTTAGCAGGTATTATTTTCCTGCGGTCCTACAATGAAAGCATTTATTAAGAGCCTAATCTCCGGATTCTTATGGTGTCTGTTGATGTTTGGGTATTAGAATTTAATTTTGTAGCCTAGTAATTGGGTTCCCCTAAGGATTCAGTGAGTAAGTTGTGAGAAAGTTGTACCTCTGGGAATGACAAATACAAGCTTTGAGAATTAATTAACGAACTGTGTCAAGCGGTTTACCTGAGATTATTTGGGTACTTTGGCGTTACATAAATGGCTGATATCGGTAAAAAAATATAGATTATTTGGTTACTTTGGCGCTACATAATGGCTGATGTGTTAAAAAAACATTATTTGGCGTAACATAAATGACTGATATCTGTAAAAAAAAATATCAGCAATCCATCCAAATCCCAAAAAATATCCATTTAATTAACTGCTATGGTGATCTGGTGGTTAATGTGCTTGACTCTAAACTAGAGATTGTGGCCTTGATTCCCGTTGTAAACCATAAACATAAAAAAATACATACAGGCACATACATAGCTTCTGGCCTCACACTAGGATACCCTGTGTTGTGGGAACCAGAAACAGCGACAACACATACATGTAAACTTCCAAGATTTGAAGTTTTATTTTCACCACCCGGGATTCTCTCGCATGTTAACCCATACTTATTTAGTCAATTTTTTCTCGGTTTGGTAAAGTCTGTTCGCTATCATAGTGTCACCTTGATATTTACCGCCTCGGCACATGGCGGCTTTTCACAAAAGAAACCGACGCGGCGCAAACACGCCAGTGAATTTGGCTCGCAGCTCGTCTCATTCTACTATTATGTAGATCACGCAATTAAAGAATTAAATCAATCAGTATTTTAGAATGGATTTATAACGAAACGATCCTGCATCACTTAGGTAGGTACCTATTCCTCCACCTAAATTCCGGTGGAGATGAATATTCTGAGGACACTTCGAGTGGTGAAGAGTAGTGTATTATTTTGTGCTTCATTAGGTATATTGCGTAGCATGTTTTTTTTTTCTATTTAAAGTGTTTTGGCGGTCATAGTTGTATTATTCAAATAAATGTTTTTTTACTAAAACCAAGATTGCCTTCGTGTGTACCGACACTATCTAAGCGAACGGACTTTAGCATTTCCATTTTTGAGATAACCTTGCCCGGTCACCGTAACATGAGGCATCCTACTTTGAGAGCGGGGAAAGTGATCGTGTTTTTGAAATAAAACTATCGTAAGCACGAGACACTATTAATTTGATTCCGGATCCACTTACTTGACTTTTTGTCGGATGAGTCTGACCAGGGATTACGTAAGACTCTACTGTATGGAGTTGTCTGATTTAGCCCTTTTGCTCCCGGTAGGTCGCACCACCTTATGTCACACTGTTACAATCTGGGACTTTTTTTCCCAGTCATATTCCTACTCCAAATTGTCTTATTTATTTATTTACTTTTATTTATATCTTTAATATTTAGGAAAACTAGTGACTAAGCAAACAAACATTTTTATTTTGACTCTTTCGAGTTGTCTAAATGCTTAACCCGATAGATTGGAAAGTTACGTAATTATTATAAGGAGAGGATTCGCTCTGGTTCGCAGAGCTAATTCATCGTGAGCAGAGACGGGCTCGCATCGTCGGTTGCTGGTCTCTGACCTAGTGAGAACCTCAAGTTCTACTGAAAAGCTATATTTTTTTCTCTACAAACATCTCGTTAAGTCCGAGAGGGCGTTCTCCACGACATGTTTATATTTAATAGCTCCCGCGAGGACTTGGCCTATAAAAAGCCCACCGCTTCAGCCACGGGTCAGCTGGCATACAAACAAAGGACAGGGTGTCTACTCTGGAGTTTAACAATTTTTTTATAGCCTTTATTTACATAAGAATAGAATATCCCATCAAAAACATAAATGTGAATGATATGAGAGCCAAGTTCAATAGGTATTTAAGAACAGACGTCGTTATCGACTTCGCCGACAAAAGAATTGAGATCTATATGGGTGCTGCCAAGTTCTCTGAAGAAAATCATGAAATTTTAGTTACAAAATCACTGAGATGTAAATTGTAATTCAAGCTCAAGATTTGACTGCTAGTTTTTACCAACAAACCAAATTTCAGAAAAGTCACATAGGTATGATATCAACCTAACAGCATAAGTACAATACAAATAGAAAGTACACTAACCTCCGTATGACTAAACGAAGTAGAGTTTATTAAATAAATATTATTTAGCCTGTACGTGAAACTAGCCAAGTCAAATCTTAAGCTTGAATAACAATTTACATCTCTAGTGATCTTGTAACTAAAATTTCATGATTTTCTTCAGAGAACTTGGCAGCACCCATATAGATCTCAATTCTTTTGTCGGCGAAGTCGATAACGACGTCTGTTCTTAAATACCTATTGAACTTGGCTCTCATATCATTCACATTTATGTTTTTGATGGGATATCACTGCTTTTTGTACAGAGATTATTGGTATTGATAATTAATAAATACCTACATCGTTATTTATTGCCAAGGAACCGATAATCGATGGGTTAGAAATCGGCTACGAACATACGACTTTTCAGAAACTCATTTACAATTCAGAGAAACGTGCATAGGAAGTCGTTTACTTATATAGAATAGGTTGAGACCAAACCATACCACGATATAGAATTAAAAAGCGCCATCTATTGGCAGAATTTGAAACTACATCCTATGAGGATATTGATATCAATAATTTTCAGTTTTTAGATTTTTTCCTTTGTATATGCCTAATAGTCTACCTTGATGCCAAATATCAAGTTTCTAGGTCATCTAGAAGTGGGTTAGGTTTTTGATCTATAAGTCAGTCAGTCATAAAAATGCTGGTTTTTAAACGTTAATATATCTATAACTGTTTGAGCAACATTGATGAAGCTTTGGATTCTAGGTAAGCTAATAGACTTTAAGAAATGTGCCAAATTTCATATACGTAGGTTAAATAGTTGTAGAGTTGTGAAGCGGTCAAAAGTAGCTCAAAGTGATTCCTGTAATATTACACACGGCTGCTGCGTCGCCAGTTCCTTTTTTCTAGAACTTGGCTGGACGCACTGGCGCGAGTCTAGATAAATACTTTATTACCAGAACACAATTTTACGGATTTATCATTCTAAAAAAGCAAAAATATGCGACTTACAATATTTTTTTTATACTGCTTCTAACCAATGGTAATTGGAATGTGCTCAGCTAACATGTGAGTTGCCAAGTAGTAACTAACGCTAATTTTCAGCACTCCCCAGCTCTCAAGTTGATATCTAGAGCATAATTGTAATTAAAATAATTAGTACACTCCAGTACAAGATTAAGTAGGTACACAACATACATTAAAAACTATAGTTATTTTTTTGAGACTACACGCATTTTAAAACTTTTAAAATAGAAAAAAAAAATGAAATAACAATGTTTTGAAATAATTAGTAACAATATTTCCCATAGACTATAGCATCATTGGACCAATAAATTATCTCGTTATTCACGAAAAACATAACTTTTATATCTCCTAAATGAAGGCACATACGAAAATTCGGCTAATCTCTTATTTCTTGGATTATCCTTGAAGCAACAACCACACATTTGCCAAAGGCGAGGCGGGGTGAAACAAGCGCTGAACGCGAGTTTTATTAAGGTTTTTCGGGAGTTCGGGAAATCTCGCTAATTCAAATCAATAATCTCAGATGTGGCTTAAGGGCGCGGGTACATTCCATTGGGTACAGCTGATCAACTATTGCTAAGTTGTCAGTAAGGGCTCCAACAGACAAGCGACAGCTGGTCAGCGACAGCTCGCGACGCCGGCCGCCGTCGGTCGCGCGACCGCCGCCGATAGTCGGCTACTAGAAGCTTGTACGGTCGGCGACTGCCACCAACGGTCGCGCGACTATCGGCGGCGGTCAGGGACGGTCGGCGACTAGAAGCTTGTATGGTCGCGCGACTATCGGCGGCGGTCACGCGACCGTCGGCGGCTGGCGTTGCGAGCTGTCTTTGACTATGTCGCTCGTCTGTTGGAGGCCTAATGTGATTAGGTAGATAAATCCGTGAAAGGTCGATATATTATTTATTTTATTTACTTGCGACAACCAGTATTTAGTAGACAAATAACTATAAAAAATAAATGTAAACTTTTGACACCTGTTGCTGGATTTTGTCATACACTTTGCCCCAATGTACACGCACTAATAAATATTTTTAAGTATTCCCGATGGTTTTACAAATACGTAGCTTAGCAATCAAATTCCGTAAATGAAATTTGTTCATAGTCTTTCACATGATATAAGAAGAATGGATAAATCAATATAAAGTTTTTTTAGTATGAATTGTTTAATAAAATAATACAAGGTGTGTGCCGATATAAACTTAATATTTCGTTGTACATTCTTCCGTACCGCTACAGTATATTCATATCTATTAATGTCCAGATCAATGTGATCAATGTGTGCTCGCCTTTGTGCTTACTGCGCACCCAAGAGCAACCTCAGGTAGTAAAAGCGTTTTATCAGATTAGATCAGAACTCTTTAACCTTAATACCAAAGAAACAAATTTTTATACACACCGAAGAAGCAAATAAGGCTGACATAATTCTGTAAGTTTTGCCGTATACAATTGACAGGACGCCTAATGTATGGTCCGTATGGCATTAATACGACCCTAACCGTTCCAGTCTCGATTACCATCTTGATGAATATCGGGGGCTAATCTGACACGATAAGAAGTAGTGATGGGATGGCCGATTCAGGAGGGATTCAGGAGTAAGCCTCTAGACGCAGTTGCTTAATAGTGCGAAAATAATGAGACAAGTGGGTTCTTGTCTGATAACTCGTGATACAGAGAGTTTTTGGGGTTAATAAGGTCGAATAGGGTAGTTTGCAGGGTCAAAATAATTAAATTCTATTTAGTCCGTATTTTAGATTATAAAAAAATATTGGACGCGTATTTTTCTTTTTTCGATTAAACAAAAAATAACAAGGATATAGCCCATTAAAGTTACGTGTGACGTCACTACGTGCTAAAAAATGCAGCACGGCGTGACGTCACACGTAACTTTAAAGGGCTATATTATTATCTTTGTCATTTTTGGTCTAATTTACAAATTAAAAAAATACGTGTCCCTTATTTTTGAATTATCTAATAAACGGACTAATTACATTTTTAGGGCAACTAGCCCATTGCCCCGTGTGATTTCTTGAGACGTAATATTAATTTGTGTCTTTCAACTAGTCTCTTCTGTAATATACCGAAAGCAATTTCAAAGAAATGCCACTCATTACGCATTCAGACAACAACGCTATAAAATTCGTTAATATACCAGCTAAATATATTTGTAAACTCAAAATTTGGAATTATTAGCGAAAGAGGAGATATTTCATGTCAAAGTGACCATTACGACGAAACGCCAATTTCATAATGTAATTACGTAATTAATTAATTTCAATGTAATTACAAAATATTGTTTTTAATCAATAAATCAGACCGTACTCACTGGACATAAGCCTCCGCTAATGCAGGCCATGTTGTTTATAAATTTAATTCAACGATGTTAATAGTCTTTTAGTCGCACCACATCAAACAGTGAAAATCATGCTGCCAGTGAAAAGCAATTCTGCAAAAAAAAAGTTTCCCCGTCGTTTAAGCGAACGATTCGAATTTCGAATACAAAAGTATGTATTTAAAAATCTCGCAACTCGCATAATTTGCAATGGTATGCCTGCACGATAATCATATTTGAGCACGCTCGACTCACTCATTTTCCACTCGCCTGCACCATGCTTACGACGAGAAGTGACTTTTGCATTTGTGTGAGTAAACGGCGTTGGTTTGCCGCTTTTATTTTGTATAGTCTACAGTAAGATATAATCAGAAAGAATAATACAGACGCAGAGCTCAAGAAAAAAGTTGAGAAAACAACAGATATAAAGTGCTCTTTGAAAGCCGAAAGCAATGATTCGCGTTCGGAAAATGAGGCTTCTCGGATGACTATGCTCTTCCCCGTGACTAAACAGCCCCTCTACTTTCCACGCTAATTTAGCCAATTTGCGTTACAATTTATTTAACCATTTACATTCACATTCACATTTACATTTACATACAGGCACATACCTACATTGCTTCTGGTCCCACACTAATAATAATAATAACTAGAGTTCGTTTCACGAAAGAAGTCCCATGAGTTAATGAATTTTGGCTTTTATTGTTATATTATTAAGGATCTTACCGTGGGACTTGTTTGGTGAAACGATCTTTAGCACTCAACACAATCACTTGACCTGGCCCCAAGGACATTATAAATGTCGAAAACATGCAGACTGACGCCATTTTTACAAATGTACGGTGGCTCAAGTAGGAATTGAACCCACGACTTTGTTATTACTGGCAGACTAGGTGCGGACGACCGAAGACACAATCAGACAAGATTGGATTAAGACAAGATCAAGACACATTCAATATTGCAGATCATGCTCAGGTTATTTTCAAAGTTAGTAAACCTTGGAAATAAGGATTGAAAACTATTGTTATTTTCAAGGTCAGGACTGAAGAGGTTATTATAAAATTTTCCTACGTCCTTTAGAAATGTGCAGTCGACAGCACGTCAACCTTCACATTTTAGTTGCAAAGTCACCGATTGTTTTCTGTGCTTAACACAATGTCGCAAAGTAAGGTCGAGTGGGGGTGCGATCCGTAGTAAAAGAGGGTATCCAGGGACACGGTAACATTTCGATTTATTTAAATGTAAAGGAAAGGCACATTAATTTTATGTGCAAAGTCACATAAAATTAATTAATTCTAAAGATAATTGTATGGTTTCGTTGATAAATAATATAGGTACGGAGAATAAGGTGACAGACGTGTTGTAATAAAAATGATAATAAAGATAAAATCACGTTTACGTCCACTTAGTTCGGAGGCTGAGGAATATCTGTGCTAAATACGTACGAACACTGCGGCGAATGTCATAAAATAGTTAAATTTGGAATAGTAGATGGCCGAAAACGATAAAAAAAGCAACGAGGCCATTACCTCGTTACAACAATACTGATATTTTCAGAAGTAAGGAACTTTGCAAGTATTTACATATCATGTGTTATTTTTTCGATTCGAACTAAGCCAGATTTTCACTGTATGTTTTTTATTATTTGTGGTGACAAATATATTTTTTTTACATACAGGCACATACATTGCTTCTGGCCCCACACTAGGATACCCAGTGTAGTGGGAACCAGAAACAGCGACGTCACAAACATGTAAACATCCAAGACCTGGGTTCCTTTTTTTATCCCCAGCCGGGATTCGAACCCGGAACCTCTTGCATGGTAAGGAGATGCGCTAACCACTGCGCCACAGAGGTCGTCGAATCCACAAATACTATCTAAGATTGGTGCCCTATCAAACATATCTCTTCTGTAACATTTCACGCACATGACGCACATTGATGTAGATCTCACTTCTCGGTAAAGCACCTCTACCTGCGCTATTTGACCTGAATATTGTACGTAGTCAACCTTTTCCCTCGAGGAGGACTTTGCTTCACGATTTCGTTGGAGATTTAAAAAATAATTTCGCACAATTTAATTTCGAGACTACCAGTACTTGCTAAATGAATCACTGGATTAATCTCCGCCGAATTTATACGACTCTTCGATAACGTTAGAGATTTAGGAGAAGCCCAGGGAGTTTTGTAAAGTTATTTGTGTCATAATTTCTAATTCGACTACCTCTGTGGCGTAGTGGTTACCGCATCTGCTTACCATGCGAGAGGTCCCGGGTTCGATCCCCGGCTGAGGACGAATAAAAAACTCCAGGTCTTCGATGTTTACATGTTTGTGACGTCGCTGTTTCTGGTTCCCACGACGCAGGGTGTCCTAGTGTGGGACCAGAAGCAATGTATGTGCCTGTACGTAAATTTTAATGTTTATATTTTATGTTTAGAATGATGATGATGACAATCTCTCAGTGATTTTTAGGATTGTCTATACAATCATAGCCACGAAGCCAAAAAAAATGTTTTTTTTTCTTCGTTGGCGTGTGTGATACCCACTAGAGCCTCTTTACAAGCGTCTCTAGTGTGTGCCAGGATTTTTTTCTTTCGTTAAAAAGTTTGTTTATGACTATTTTTTGTTTAAGTTTAAAGATGTCTCCGCGGGTTTACTCTCTAATATTCTAAGGCGAACCTTTAATCTGTTAGGGTGTGTTCACTCTTCATAATCCGCTACTTGACTCTTTTTTCAAGTATGTCTTAAATGCTAAATATCTCTTCCTTTAGACCAAAAAATATTTTAGTATATTTTTTGAGGACCTAAAAGCAATAAAAACATTATTTTAAAACGTTGCTTTGCTAAACAGCCAAAAACGCGGTCCGCCATTTTTGTCTATGGTTTGAAGTCCTAAATATTTGTAAACAAAATTTGACATTCAACATAGGTAGAGATCGTGCCACGAAAGAAGTATGAGTTAATGAATTTTGGCTTTTATTGTTATGGCCTTAAGGATTTTACCGTGGGACTTGTTTGGTGAAACGATCTTTACCTAGTCCTAAAATCTGTTAGTGATTTGTGAGCATAGTGAAATAACAACAACGCATTTATGATTTTATCGAGTTTACATGCAAAATATATCAATTATCATTATTGCATTATTCGAGACTGCAAAAACACGTCAATAAAGACCGCCGGGAAGTTGCGGATTCGTGTGCCCAGTGAAATAAACATACGAAAAACTTGGCTCAAGCTTGCCAAGAGAGACCCCGATTCTTTATCGACTGAAACTTGGGTGTATTTATGTGAAGATCACTTTAATGTAAGTCCTGTAATATCAATGTACACAGAAACTGTTTTTAGCTGTAATAACGCTTGGTTTGATTTGGTTTGGTTTTGGCAAATTGATACTATCAGCTTCCACGAATCCAGCGTCCATGATTGAGCTTATCAATAAAATGATAAGACACTAACTGCACAAGAAGAGTTTTTGCAAAAACACTAAATCCAATCCAAATCACAATAGAACCTACGCACGCACGACTGACAGATGTTTGCTTACAACCAAAGGTGCTTTCAAGATGGCGGATAGTGTTTTCACCGTGCCGATTTAAAAGCGATAAATATTTTTTTAATTTGCAAATTTTGCAGCCATCGTGCATATTTACTTAGCAAAGTCAATATATTTCGGTTTCTTACGTTAGATACTACAGGAAATATCCATTTATCGCGTCAAATTTGATACGAGTCAAGTAGCGTATTATGCCGTTTATGTTTAATACATAAAAAAACCACTATCTCCTGAGCCGTTCTTTCCTCAAGCATAATTCCTTTAAAAAAAAAATTTGTGATATAGACACAAGTAGGAGTGTAGAAACGCGGTACAGAAAAGTTTTTTT
This sequence comes from Yponomeuta plumbellus, assembly GCA_947310845.1. Taxonomy (NCBI): domain Eukaryota; kingdom Metazoa; phylum Arthropoda; class Insecta; order Lepidoptera; family Yponomeutidae; genus Yponomeuta; species Yponomeuta plumbellus. The sequence continues at coordinate 6,784,293 of OX371203.1, forward strand.
TTATTTTATTTTTTTCTTTATTTCCATAGGACACACACACGTAAAAAATATAGCATAACAGATTAAATCATAAAGTAACAACACATTTTAAACACTGACGAATTAGGAATTTTGTATAATGTTTTTTCAGAGACGAGCAACCGACGTCGCGAGCTCCGTCCCTACTCAGCATGATTAATCTCTGCGAATCAGAGCCAAGCCTGGCCCTAGATTCTGCTAAGGCATTGTAGTACAACGACAACTGCATGATCATGGCGGATTAGTTTCATAGTCGCTTCAAGTCTACGCGCGCACTCGTATTCGTAATTCTAGGCATCAACGGAATTAAATAACATGTCACGTCACCCGGCCGTGTAACTGTGATTGAACTATAATGCACTAACAGAATTGAGACCCTGGTCGGGCTCTTCCGACATAAAATCAAATAAGTGTCTACAGAACAAAGTTAATAGTGCTTCATCATCAACCCATTATGTCCCCACCGAGGTCTCTCAGGTCTCTTCCCTGAGGAAAGTATAGGCCACACTCCACTACGGGGGCCTAGTCCGGATTGGTGGAGGCTTGTAAGACTAGTGGCTGGTCCTACTGTGAGAAGTTTTCAAGCCGCCCTAAGGCCTCTAACTTAGCTTAGCGACTGCCATCTATCGACGGCAGCCGGCACCAACTGCCTATCCTGCATTGGGAAGCACGGCACCACTCGGAAAGTGGCCACTAGCGTTAGTCATAGACGGTCACCCATCCATGCACTGAGCGCGCCCTATGTTGCTTAACCTTCGTGATCGCTTACGATTACTCAGGCAGCCGGGTGTACGAGCGATTATAATTCTTAATAATAATGGTTACGAAAGTTTTAGTTCTTCATTAAAAAAAAGGTTCCCTTTTACGTACCCCTCCCCCCTCCTGTAGTTCAAGGTTAATGTATTTCCGTATGTTTATGTAAGTTTATTATATCTCACATCTATTTATTTTTTATTTTTTCTTGCACTACCTGTCGCCAGTCTCTTCAAAAACAGAGGTTTGCTGGAAGAGAATGCTTCCTGCATTAAGCACGCCCTTGTACAAAATTGGTGCAATAAATAATTTTAATAATAATAATAATACGAGTATATGTGAGTGGTTGACCAAAAAGGAACCTTAAGGGTAAATAAGTGATTTCAAGAAAATCGCGTTTGAAGTTTGAGTTTGAAGTGCCCGGACGGGGGTCGCGGCTTGTTTTATGTCATTAAGCGACGTCGTTAGTGAGTGTCAACACGTGTTTGCGTTTACTACGTTATTGGCGAAAACCTGAAAAGTAAAATATAACAATAAAACATTACAAAACCTAGTGTACGCTTTGAGTAAGGTGTATTTTTTCCAAAACTTCCTCGGCTCACAAAAAAATCATAAAAAAATAACCACGGCACCTAAAAATATTCTGGTTAGACCAAAACAAAGCTAAAATACCACCGATTAAAAAAATCGAATAAAAGAAATAACTGTTTCCAATCCCTTCAGGTCCCTTTTTGGTCAATCACTCACTTAGGGTGAAGTCTACGTACTGTTCGAATCCTATCGGGGCGCATCTTAAGGCTGTAACAAGGGCGAATGACTTTGAGCATTTGACCTCTGAGTTATAACATAATAAACTAGCGCAATCTCTTGAATGTTGGTTGTACTTCTTCGGCGAATACTTTAAGAGCTAATCCATAATCCAAAGATTACACAGATAAGAGATGTGGCGGATGTTCGATGGCGATTATTCCCTGCGCTAATTAAGAAATCGTACAATTTTGTACTAATCACGCTTAATATTAACATTAAAAAATATATGAGCAGATAGGATTGCAGATATTAATGTGGCCGATATTTGCATGAAAGATTTAAATGAAAAGCTACTATAAGCTACTAACCTAACCTAACCAGCGAAATTAGATTCTGTGGAAAATAAAGCTTTTGGAAAAAAATTTTTTTTTGCCATCTAGACAGGTTAAACGCAATTTTTTTCCGTACGAATTAGTCACTGATATATCCTTTATTACCAAATATTTTATTCAGAATTTTTTAGTGCGTACTTTTGCCTAACATTACGTTAAACCTAGCCAATTTTGCAACATTTACCCTTGTTACACCCTTAATCCGTTGTGATGTTATGGTATCCCCCGCAATGACTATGCCGACCGCGGGATAATCCTTAATGTCTATTATCCGGCCTTGTCTATTATAATGCGCGGTTATATTTTGATGTTACAACAATGCCAGCATGACAATCGAATTATTACGTCTATTGATAGCCTAACAGTGATGGGAGGCACGATGGGTGGAGGAATTGGATTGAAAGCGAGTGTAGTTTTCCTATGGGAATTCTGATCAGCCGTAGCCCTGGCCGCCCGAGTGACCTTAAACGATCACGTAGGTTAAGCAACATAAGGCGCGTTCAGTGTAAGGATTTGTGACCGCTCGATGACTAACACTAGCGGCATTTTTCCGAACGGTTCCGTGTTTCCCAAGGCACGTTACGCAGTTGGTGCCGGCTGCCGTCGAGAAATGTCAGTCATTAAGCCAAGTCAGAGGCCTTAGGGCGGCTTGAAAACTTCTGACAGTAGACCAGCCACTAGTCTTACAAGCCTCCACCAATCCGGACTAGGCCCCCGTGGTGGAGTATAGCCTATAGCTTCTTCAGGGAAGAGACCCGTGCCCCTCGGTGGGGACATAATGGGTTGATGAGGATGGGAATTCTTTGTCTTGCCTGCCTCATTGGTCTCGCTTTTAAGGCGCTTAACTAGCAAGACAGTAGTCGCGGGTACATTCGTCAAACTGTTAGAGACGAGCACGCACACAAACATTTTCATAATATAATAATTTATACATACTTAGATCAGATACATCATATAATATAGTATAATAATTTATACCGGCGCTGTTGGATAGAATTTCCAATACACTTGCAAAACACCAATTCATTTAATTACTATCATGGTCTATTAGGTCTGAAACATTGCGCGTACAGCATTCATTACGAGCTACCATTTGGCTGAATAATGCGAGAACATTTGTGCCGATGTGCTTGGAATCCCATTTTGATATTGTTTAGCCATTAAACATAAACATTTACATACAGGCACGTACATTGCTTCTGGCATCACATTAGGATACCCTGTGTCGTGGGAAGCAGAAACAGCGACATTAGAAACATCCAAAACCTGGGTTTTTTTTTTTGTCCACAGCCGGGGTTCAAACCCGCATGGTAGGCAGTTGCACTAATCGCCACGCAACAATGGTCGTCTTTTCTAGAAAGGCATCGGCAGCGGGTGGAAGATTAAGATAAAGTTAATATTAAAATAAAAGCAGATATTATCCGTAGTTAACAAAAATATTTTGCTAAACCAATGTTATGGTATTAATTGTAATATCCAAAAAAATCGTGGAATAAAATAATATTTTTTCTATTTTAACAAACACAAGAAAAATGTGAAAAAAATTAGTAGGATCGTACCACCTCAAGATCTCGAATTTGAAATAATATTAAAGCTATGATAATAGCCGAATAGCGGTTATCATTTTGTTCTTCGAAGCCGGCATTTGGAATTTAAGCCTCAAAGTATTATTACTGTCATTATTTATCCATTAACCGGCTTCTAACTATAGATATAACATAACATTTACATACAGGTACATACATTGCTTCTGGTCCTACAGTAGTATACCCTGTGTCGTGGGAACCAGAAACAGCGACGCCACAAACATGCAAACATCCAAGACCTGGGTTTATTTTTTTTGTCCCCAGCCGGGACTCGAACCCGGGACCCCCCGCATGGCAGTCAGATGCCCCAACCACTGCGCCACAGAGGTCGTCGATATATCACGATCGAGCTCTGGAATCCTTACATTATTGGCCGCCCCAGCCAAATAGTTCCGTTTGTACAGTGTGGCGTCAATTTACATGACTAATTAGTTGGCATAATGCCAACAGCCAAGACGTAGGTACGTTTCGGTGAGGCATGCAAGCCTATTGATTGGCTATGAATGATGTAAACCAGTACACATTGGCCTGGATTGTTACTGCAACTCTGGGCAAGCAGAGATCAGGTGGAATCAGTCTCGAATGATGACACTTGTGGTACCATGTCACGACTAACTAATGGAATCGGTGGGATAACTTACATGCACTTGCAGTCACAGTAATTTGACTTTAACGCTAATCTATTCTACTGAATGTCTTGAGACATTAGATATACTCGTACTTGAGTGTGTCCAGTTTAACGTAAGGGGTTATTTTACTCAAAACAAATGACTTTTACTATGAAAGCAGCTCTGAAGCTCTGAAGCTCACTATAGACACACATGATTGAGAGATTACACAGACAATATGGTACTTTTTGCAAGTTAACGTTTTGTAAAGAAAGATAATATCAATAATTTCCAGTGTTACTTCCTGGAGTCGCTTACGGCTTTGTTAACATTTGTTTTATTTCATGATTTCAAGCATTATTTATAAGTAGAATAAGTTATAGAGCCAATTCCTTTTATTAGTAAGTACATAAGCAAATAACAAGTAGTGTTTGGTTGTATTCTATGTATTTAGGATTTTTTTAAATTACTTTTATAATATTGTTAGCGGACTCAGACTCGGGCAGTGTTGCAAGTTGTCAAGCGTCTATATAAAGCGCAGCGCAGGCCGCGCGCGCTCTCTTGCTTCGTGGACTTCATAGCGTTCGGACGTGTTTTGTAGTCTTGCTGCGTACTAATATTTTTCGTTACAATTTATTTTTCGTTGTTATTAGTTTTGGTTGCCAATTGAAATAAATTCTTTTTAGGTTATTTTGAGTTTTCTTTTTAAAAAATGAGTTTCCCTTCTGATTCCTAAAAATAATATAGTTATGGTGCGTAATAAAACTACTGATCGGCATACGTTTTTGCCGTCTCTATTTTGTTCTACCTCTATGGAATGTTAAAAAGCACAAAATTAAGCAATTAGAGAGAGAGAGAGAGAGAGAAATAATTTATTCAACGGCACAAAATTATGTTAACCAGGCTTATAAGGTGTAAAACAGCTGATTTTTTCCCATCTTTTTCGGCCACGCTGCAGAGTTTTCGTATTGCAAAACATGTTATACCAGGAAGTTTTGAACATGCTTTCCGAATTGCAGCGCTCAAACAACAGAGCTGTGACAGTACTAATTTGTGAGGTGCGGTTTCATACTATTAGCCCTAGGTCAACAAATTTACGTTGGCCGCACCAGTGAATCCTAGCAATGACGTAATTTTTCCCGGGAAAAAAACTGTTTTGGGAAAAAAACATGGTGTAGGTAAATCCAGGAATCTTTCTATAATTTAGAAAAACTGTCAATTTAATGCGGGAAAATATTTGGTTTCGTTTTATGGTACAAAACAACTCAGTTCTTTAATCGTTTATTGTAAAAAAAGATACAGGGCCAATTTCTCAATTGAGAATTTCCGCCAAGTAACTACTTAATTGTAGTGTTGTTTCGTCAAATTTCTGAGAAAACAAAGTGACAGAACGTTACTAAAGTATTTACTTAGTGAAAATTCTCAACTCAGAACCCCACAGTTTGTTGCAGAATCAATACTTTAGGGTCTTCTGTATTCTTAGTAGCCTGTAAAACAAAGTAGTCAGACCTCTATTAAAGAATGACTACTAAAGAATGCAAACGATACTGTAACGTATTTTATTTTATAATAGAATTTTTATTTTAATAAAAAAGAAATCCAATGTAGGTTTTCGGGAATATTTAAATTCTCATAAAATTCCCCAGAATCTTTTTATCGGAATTTTCCCGAAGCCCATCTCTAGTCCCGATGGGACGTCGGCTGTCAAACGTTGATTGTTGGGCTGCGGCTTGCACTAGTTTGGATACAAGCTGTATTGGTTTCGATTCTAGTAAACAAAGTTGGCCAACATAAAAGTAAAGTTCTATGTTAACCTTCATTTAATTTTACTTAAAGTTAATGTTAATTAAAGTACAGCACCTGTAGTTTTTGTGTCGTCTTTTTGATTTGTTTGGGGTTCCGTACCTCAAAAGAAAAAAACGAAACCCTTAAAAGAGCTTTCTGTTGTCCGTCCGTCCATCTCTCTGTCAAGACACTTCTCTGGAATGCGTTGAGGTATCGACTTAAAATTACAACGATACACACGAACAAACCCTTGAAGCAGTGTAAAACCAGTTTCTAAGTTAACATTAAAAAGATACGGCCGTTTATGACGCCAAAAACGTGTATGTCGACACTCAAGGAAATCAAAATTAATAGGGTAGTAATTTGGGGATACCGCCGTTTAGCCAAAGTATTTTTCGCCAAATTTTACTTCCCAATAAACTTATGGCATCAGTTTCATTTCCCAAATGAAACTTTAGCAAGTTTTCATTTCGTATTTTATTCATTTGGTCAAATTATCATTTCGCATAATTTTACTGCGTCAAGTTTTATTAAGACAAACGTTTATTATGCTAACGTTTTATTTTGGCTTTTATTCATTTGGTCAAATTATTATTTGGCATAAATATAGTTGACGATTAGGTACTAATTATTATTGAACGGGGGGTCGGCGATGTAAAGAATACGTGGCAACAGAAATATAGGTGCGACGACGCGCGTAGCGAAGCGGAGCGCGTCGGAGCGTTAGGTTATCTATGTAAGATCGAAAACAGACTCGACTTTGTTGTGTCATTTACACACATTGCCGGCAGCGTATTCGGTATTGTATGGAAAGGTACTTTTTGCCAAACGATAGTTTTGACTGAATAATGCTTGGTAAAATGAATTTTGACCAAGTATTTATTTGGTAAACAATAACTTGCCATAATAACTTTTGCTAACTGTTTATTTGCTTTAAGTTGTTTTGAGAAATGTTTTCTTACCAAGTGATAATTTGCGGAAAATAGTTTGGGAAGTAATACTTTGGGAAACAATTTTTGGCAATACATTAGTAAACCAGTAATTTGTTGACCTCAAACTATGAAATTTGGAAAGTAATATCATCGTATACTATAAAAACAGGAATATCTGAAAATTATAGAATACGAAGGCTAAGCAACATAGGGCCCGCTCAGTGTATGGTGGCATTTTAATGGTGGTGGTAACGCTAGTGGCATTTTTCCGAGCGGTTCTGCAAGGCACGTTAAGCAGTTGCTGCCGGCTTCCTTCGATAGATGGCAGTCTTTAAGCTAAATCAGAGGCCTTAGGACGGCTTGAAAACTTCTGACAGTAAGACAAGCCACTAGTCTTACAAGCCTCCACCAATCCGGACTTGGCCCCCATATTGGAGTATGGCCTGTAACTTCCTCAGGGAAGAGACCCGTGCCCCTCGGTGGGGACATAATGGGTTGATGATGATGAAAATTGATGTTTGAATTTCGGGAAAAGTTCAGAAAAACTGTGAGGCTCAATTTCTAAACTATTTTTATAATAATTATGTAATTATTGCACATTTACTCAACTAATAAAAAAAACGTTCAAAACTACTCAAACTTACAACATAATTCGTATACCCATTATTAACAAATTGCGTGATCGCAGCAACCGAGCAAAGCTAAATTAATACATGAATCACAAAAATCCTATTATGATAGAGGTAAACAAAGTTATAATCGCGATGATTATCAGGAAGTTGGTCATAGTAAATAATGTAAGCAATTTCTTTGTAGGCGGTTACAAAAATAACAGCTTTGTAATTCACATAGGTACTAAAAACATGAACTTATGTATCGATATTTACTGAAAAGCAATTCCCGTTGTCATTGTCGTTTTGAAGAAATATGTTTTTGCTTGCAAAGTGCCAAACCAAAAAGCTCCTGTATTAAAGTGGATTAAAAAAAAACATTCTATTAAACATGGTTCGGGTAGGTTAATTAGAGGTAAATACATGTGCAGTAGTAACTAGAAAAAAAACACTTTGATTATTTGTTTTTCTAGTTCCATTACAACCAAAAACTTTCTACACCGATCACCTACTTTTTTGATAAATAAAAAATATTCAAATCCGAAAAACAAACAACACATGTGCACTCTACTTTTGACTGCCTTATTTTGACCATTTGACTGCCTCATTGGTCTAGTCGTTAAGGCGTTTAACTACCAAAGCAGTTCATTAGTTCGATTCCCTATACGGGGCCACCGTACATTTCTACAAATAAATGGCATTCAGTTACGAAATACACACCACATTGTTAGACCGGTACGAAATTATTAATAAAGATGTTAAGACCGACTTTAAAACAAAAATCAGCTGCCGATTGTACCAGGGTCTACCAGAATAGCGTTGTTTTATTAAACTTTCGACCCGCATCAAACGCAGGTAACTGGTAGCAGGTTTTTCGCAATTTTTTTAAATTCCGTTTTGAAAGTTCTACATTGGACGAATCAATTATTACATTCGTTTGAGGCCAAAACGTTTTAATTTTAACAAAAGTGACTATGATGGGATCAAATCAGAGCTCTGTGGAGTGGATTGGAAATTTCTGTTCATAGGTTTGGATATTAATGCAGATGTTGATAGTTTATACAGCACCTTAAACCACATAATTTCAAAATACACTCCTCTAGTTAAAGACGATTCCCATAAGTGCCCTGTCTGGTTCAATTCAGCCTTGAAAAAATGCCTTCATGAAAAAAAGAAATTCCATAAAAAATTTAAAAAATATCACAATCCTCGTGATTACGATACCTTTTCTATGCTAAGATCGAGATGCAAGAAACTCATGGAGGCCTGCTATTCGTCTTTCATCAGCTCAACAGAAGAATGTCTAAATAAAAATATAAAGGCGTTCTGGACTTTTGTTAATACAAAAAAGGCTAACAATAGTTTACCACAAACAATGTCCTATATGAATAAGTCATCGTCTGATACGAAGGGTATTTGTGATCTATTTTCCGACTTTTTTAGTTCCGTTTACGATAGTACTCAATTTGATCCTACGACACATGTCTTCCCTGAACGTACTGATGACACTTTATCTAGTATTACAGTATCTTAAACCGAAATTCTGCGTAAGGTGAAAAGTCTTGATCCAAGAAAAGGAGCTGGTCCTGACAAAATCCCTTCTAAGTTTATATGTGAGTGTGCTAAAGAGCTAGCATTTCCGTTGTCTTTACTTTTCAATCAATCATTGAAATCCGGGTATTTTCCTAAACAATGGAAGATTGCTTATATTGTGCCGATATTTAAAACGGGTAATAAATCTGACTGCGCAAACTACAGGCCCATTAGTATACTTTCATCTGTTGCAAAGTTGTTTGAATCTATTATATACGACCATGTCTATAGTCACATTGATCCTTATATTTCTAATAACCAGCATGGTTTCGTTAAACGTAAATCTGTTATTAGTAATCTTCTCGAATATAAAAATTTTCTCTGCTCAGCTTTTGCCCGCACTCATCAGGTTGACTCAATATATACCGACTTCAAAAAGGCGTTTGATAAGGTGAACCATTCCTTGCTTTGCACAAAGCTTTTGGGCTATGGTATACACGGCTCTCTGCTACGCTGAATCAAATCTTATCTTGATCAAAGGAGTCAGTTGGTTGCTAGAAGGGGAGTAACATCTACTGCCATTAAAGTACCATCAGGAGTGCCTCATGGTTCTCACCTGGGGCCCCTTTTCTTCGTTTTGTTGATCAATGATCTAATTGACGTATTAGAATCCTCATGCCTTTTATATGCCGATGACCTTAAAATTTTTAATATTATTAATAACCCTTCTGATTGTCATAGGCCCGTCCGTTCGGTCGTTCGTTCGTTCGTTCGTTCGTTCGTTCGTTCGTTCGTTCGTTCTTTCGTTCGTTCGTTCGTTCGTTCGTTCTTTCGTTCGTTCGTTCGTTCGTTCGTTTGTTTGTATGTTTGTTTGTTTGTTTGTTTGTTTGTTTGTTTGTTTGTTTGTTTGTTTGTTTGTTTGTTTGTTTGTTTGTTTGTTTGTTTATGTCCGAGGCTCGAATCCACAAACACGTAAATGTGAGGCAAGTGTTTTACTACTTTACGACTTATCATCATCATCAATCCATCATGTCCCCACCGAGGGGCACGGGTCTCTTCCCTGAGGCTTACATCGTACTAAATTTATGGCAAAAAAAATGGCAATATAAGGCGCACAAGTATTTGGGATTTCAAGGTCAATCATACCGCTTTTGTAGTCGTTTGTACATTGCCTGCTGAAGTGAGGATAAATTCTTTTCACAGCTGAGATGAATAGTGCTTATTTGCGTCACAAAAGAGCACATTTACTCCTCGAGGACAACTTTCGGTTTTTTTAGGTGTGAAGGCGCTCTCTAATTTTCTTGTACAGAAGATTTTTACGGATAGAGATTACCTTAACATCTTAATTAGAGTGACAAAAAAAAAGGTATAAAGGTGTTGAAAATTGCTTATAACTATTATTATTACTATTAATACTTTTATTGCACTTAAAATAATATTTTAATTATAGTACAATGCGGCGAACTTAATACTATAAGCATTTTCTACCAGTCAACCGTAGGAGGTAAAGGAAAGAGTCATAACTTACGTAATAATTTGCTTGCCAAACAACAAATAATAAAAAGAAAGACATTTTTAGACACATATAATTACGCCTTTATCCTGGAAGGGTAGACACTCGCATCATCAACATTAATTAGACGTCTACAATGAAAAGATTTCACACCCAGCAAACAGCTAAAAAACATGTTACTGCAGTAAATAAAAACAAAGTTACCCAGCTGCATCTGCATACCATACGCCATTTTCGTATTGCAACATGATTTTAAATCGTTGCTTGTTACCTCGACCAGACGTCTACTCTACAGCTTCATCACAGGCTCTCGTCAGTGCAGTATTCTCGTTATCAATCATTTAATTAATCTTTTTGAACTAAACGAGACGTGAGACGAGCAACCGACGACGCGAGCTCTGTCTTTGCTCACCATGATTAAGCTCTGCGAATCGGAGCGAAACCTGGTCGGACTCCTCCTACATAACAACACCCGTAAGTAAATCCGGACTAAAAGTTTACATTTAATTAATCAATCATTCTATGGACGTAATATTATCTTTGTATTAAATGTGGAGCGATGATATTCGCAGGGCGGCTGGCAAGAACTGGATGAGAATAGCCGACGACCATGCTCAGTGGCGTGCGATGGGAGACGCCAATATCCAGCAGTGGACAAGCAATAGGCCGATGATGATGAAAGGTGAAGTCGTGAATGTTTTAGAATGTTAAATGTAATTATAAATTATCTAAACTGCTCTGGGGCATATTTGATGCAAAGGATCTCCCTAGCAGTGCAGCGCGGTAATGCTGCTACCGTTATGGGAACCGTTGGGTCAGATATGTCACGCGGCGGTTTGATTGACTGATTTTATTTTGTTTGTATCGTGTGTGTGACATTCTTTAATTAATACTATTTTCATTTGGTGCGACAAAGTAAATGTGTGTTCGAGCATAAAAAAATTGTTCCTTTTAATTTTCATACTTCTAATAACTTTAGACTAAAGAGTTGGAACCGAATCCGGATTGTCCATGTCAGGATCTAGACGCAATACCCCTGAGCTATCATACCACGAGACTCCGATGAGTATTTCCGGCACAAAATTTGTTTATTCAAAATTTCAAAATTATTACACTTTGAATCTTTATGTTAAATTCTAAAACATATTAGTTTACTTGTACTTACCAATTTTAAGTGATTGACAGTATTATAACATTGACATGAAATTTTTGATTTTGTAAATTTGATTTTTAATTATTTTTATTTATAAATTGAACTACGGCGTCATTTGGTTTGCGTCCAGTTTCTTCGATGTACATTAAATTCAGGACGACTTAAGTTTGGATCAGTCACCAGTTCTCATTGAGCGCCTCGGAGTTTTTCCATCTATCCGTCCAACTTTCAGGTAGGGTATTTTCTTGCTGTAGGGCTTCGAACGCCATCAGTGCAAATATGCTGCGTAATTTCAGACGCAGCTCACTTGTGCTTTCAATATCTTTATGGATTTTAAGCTGCGACATTTGACTAATTTTGTCGTACCCTTTTCTGACCGATAATCTCCTGCAAAGGTCTGTGGGCAGAACATCAGAACAACAGAACCCGCAGGGTAGATGCGCCAAACTAATGCATAAGTGGAAGTTCGGTACAGACCCCACTTGCAGTTGCTGAGGTGCAAACTATATGCCACATTACTGACCACTGTCCGCTATGGTCCATAATAGGAGGCGTTTGGAAAATTCACCAAGCTGACGAGGAAGAGACCAAGTGGATTGATGGGAACCTTTGGGTCAGATATGTCACGCGGCGGTTTGATTGACTGATTTTATTTTGTTTGTATCGTGTGTGTGACATTCTTTAATTAATACTATTTTCATTTGTTGCGACAAAGTAAATGTGTGTTCGAGCATAAAAAAATTGTTCCTTTTAATTTTCAAACTTCTAATAACTTTAGACTAAAGAGTTGGAACCGAATCCGGATTGTCCATGTCAGGATCTAGACGCAATACCCCTGAGCTATCATACCACGAGACTCCGATGAGTATTTCCGGCACAAAATTTGTTTATTCAAAATTTCAAAATTATTACACTTTGAATCTTTATGTTAAATTCTAAAACATATTAGTTTACTTGTACTTACCAATTTTAAGTGATTGACAGTATTATAACATTGACATGAAATTTTTGATTTTGTAAATTTGATTTTTAATTATTTTTATTTATAAATTGAACTACGGCGTCATTTGGTTTGCGTCCAGTTTCTTCGATGTACATTAAATTCAGGACGACTTAAGTTTGGATCAGTCACCAGTTCTCATTGAGCGCCTCGGAGTTTTTCCATCTATCCGTCCAACTTTCAGGTAGGGTATTTTCTTGCAATTTTCTTGAAGAGACCAAGTGGATTGATGGCCTCCCTTTTATATTTTAGTTCACTGCAAACCATAGGTATGCAAAATAAATAATTTAAATAACCTTGTAATTAATACAATGAATAAATGATGTCTATGTCTAACAGTCTGTTTTATAGCTTAAAGTGACATAAATTATTTTATATGTGGATGATTCTTTTACTATAGTAGGTTCCTTTTACTACAGTGTACCTTACCATTGTTCACAGTGCGAAGTTAACAGTTAAAAATAATAACAGCGTTAGAGTTATTATTTTTACAGTGATTAAAATTATTTTATATGGGTGCCGAATAGAGTAGGCCCCCAACCATTTCCTCGGATTTCCAACGCGCGATTTTATTTAGCGCCCACCCATCCGTACTGCAGATAGCCGGTGAGCATTTTTGTTGTGAAATACGCTGCGCGGAATAGACGCGTGGAAATATTCCGCGATTGTGCAGAACGGTAGCCGTGAATTGCACAACTTGAATTGAATCACTGGTTCACAACCAAGCTGCTACGATAGACATAACATAAACATAAACATTTACATACAGGCACATACATTGCTTCTGGCCCCACACTAGGATACCCTGTGTCGTGGGAACCAGAAACATCGACGTCACAAACATGTAAACATCCAAGACCTGGCGTTTTTTTTTCTCCCCAGCCGGGGATCGAACCCAGGAACTCTCGCATGGTAAGCAGATGCGCTAACCGCTACGCCACAGAGGTCGCCATAGAGGATGGTGAAATTGCAGCAAGACAAGTACTCGTAGGTACAGTACCAAATAAGTGGTACCTATTTTTGAAGTAAAACTTTCGTAAGCACTACCATTATTATGTTTATTCCGGATACACCCACTTGACTTTTTGTTGAAGAGTCCGACCAGGTTTCACTCCGATTCGCAGAATTTAATCATGGTGACTAGAGACAGAGCTCGCGTCGTCGGTTGCCGTCTTTGTATCGTCTAATAAAGTTAGGTATACATATTGATCGCTCGTAGCCTGGGCTGCCTGAGTGATCTTAAACGATCACTAAGGTTAAGCAAAATACGGCGCGTTCAGTCCATGGATGGGTCACCGTCTATGACTAACGCTAGTGGCATTTTTCCGAGCGATTCCGTGCTTCGCAAGGCACGTTAAGCAGTTGGCGCCGGCTACCGTTGATAGATGGCAGTCGTTAAGCCACGTCAGAGGCCTTAGGGCGGCTTGAAAACTCTGACAGTAAGACCAGCCACTAGTCTTACAAGCCTCCACCAATCCGGACTTGGCCCCCGTGGTGGAGTATGGCCTATACCTTCCTCAGGGAAGAGACCCGTGCCCCTCGGTGGGGACATGATGGGTTGATGATGATGATGATGATATAATTATATTGATTAACTTTTGGTGTCAATGGATTAGCCTATATTAGCCTAGCCCATTCTGATGAATCCTTCCAAATACTGGTGAAAGAATTTTTTTAAATCGGATGAGATGTTTCCGAGCAATAAGACATGAAACGCAAACTTACATACAAACATTTTTTCTGTATAATCTTAGTGTGATTGTATGGAATAACCCCTAGTTTCTTTAACGCTAACAATCTGTTAATCTACTGTTAACAGCTATCAAATTTTTTTTCGTATGGATGGCCAACTGACAGCAGCAGTTAACAGTAGATTAACAGATTGTTAGCGTATGAGAAACCGGGGGTAAATCTTTTACTCTACATCCTGAAATTAAGGCAAATAATCCGTGATTACTTCTTCTTTACCACTAACTACTAAAACCGCATCTGCGTTGTTCTACATAAGATATTGCAACGATGTTACCTTAGGTAGCATCAGTGTAATATTATGAAAGAAAAAAAATCTACCTGTGTATAACACATAGAGACGAATCAAGATTCATAAAAGCGAATTTAAGTCCGCAGTGAGGCGAGTCCGCCTCACTGCGGACTATATTTTATAACATCGATAGAAATCAGAAATCAGAAATTTATTTCAAAGTAAGAATTTACATTCTATTGTTGAATGTCAATGTACTTATGTATAATGTTAGCCGCTGCCTTAGGGCCGTGTGTAGTGGAGAAAAAGGCAGCGAAACAAAACTCCACTCTGACCAACTGACCATCTTTTCTCAAATCACCTGAAAGCTAATACAAATTAGGTATGAATGTTCAACTACCAAGAACCTCAAGACCCATGAGTGCTATCAATACTTGCAAAGTCAAACATTATTTAATATTCTTAAAAGTTAATAAAAAACCAATGCTGCGATGCGATAGACAAAGCAAAACTGAAAAGCCCTAGCACAGTCATCGATCAACACTCCTACAATTAATTGTTTGAGTATTCAGTAGAAAACCTGTTTTAAAAAGCTATTTGTCTGGCTGCATCAGATAAACCGATGAAAAATGGTTTTCCGTTATAGAAGGAAAAGCAAGTTTTATCCAGTATTTTCCGATTTGTGTTTCGTTGTTCATGATTTAGCCGCCGCGGCGACCAAAATAATTGCTTCGGTTTTGACAAGTGAGACTTGTAGTTTTTCAACTACCTTCATATTTTTCGTTCCGTCCTAATTGTTTGTTTGCGTGCCGAGGAAATAATTTCTATAGTTTTATTTTCATCTTTGACAGGTAGCATTGTAGAAAAGTTTAGAGAAAACAATGTTTCGCTGCTACAGAGCCAATATTTTTAATACAAGCACTGGCTGGACGTGTTCTCTACGTATTCTGAAAATTGTCTTTTAGAGTTTCAATCAATGTTTAAAAGAACAATAAAAAAACCATCGATTGTTCTTTTCAAGGCCATAACGCAATTATGATTGTCATAACACAACATAACATAACATTTACATACAGGCACACTGGAACATACATTGCTTCTGGCCCCACACTAGGATACCCTGTGTCGTGGGAACCAGAAACAGCGACGTCACAAACATGTAAACATCCAAGAACTGCGTTTCTTTTTTTTTATTGTCCCGTTTGCAAGGATTCGAACCCGGGACCTCTCGCATGATAGGCAGATGCTCTGACCGCTGCGCCACATAGGCCGTCAAATGGTGGTGGTCGTCATGGTGAGCCGATTGGTCCACCGAAAATTCTGTAGGTTAAATAAACAACAATAAACATCAACCCATTATGTCCTCACCGAGGAAGGTATAGGCCATACTACACCACGGGGGCCAAACCAGGATTGGTGAAGGCTTGTAAGACTAGTGGCTGGTCTTACTGTCAGAAGTTTGCACGCCGCCCTAATATTCACCATCTTCAACAATAATCGCAAGCCAGTAAAATAAAAAAAAATAGTTTGATCTGTGATGTCTCGGCTTATAATTAATCAGTTGTTTTATGACCTTAAAAATAACAATTAAAAACTATTGTTAAAAATTCTGCAAATAGCGGGAAAAATGCTTTTCTCGTTATTCAGCTACAAAAATGTGGCTTAAACAATATTCAAGGATTAGGTGTTTCAAACTTGCCTTTACTTGTTCTGTAGAGTTTAACGAAAGATTCGTGTAACAGTTTGCCAATAAGGTTTTATTACTTAGTACCTAAAACACCTTAAGTTGTAAACGCTCGTTTATAGGTTCCTCCGTTGGTTATTGTACGTTGTACGTAATGGTCATAATAATGTAACTGTAGAACGTTAACTGAAATCGTCAGTCAGACTATGCATATGTCAAATGTATGTCATTACTTAAGGAAGATATTAATATGACAGGCTGACTTACGCTGTCAAATTGCTTGTTTTTAAATTCTGTTTTTCATAAAGTAATTTTAGTTTTATTCGTAAAAACACGATTACCCCATACCACTTAAGTCTGTGCTAAAGACTTCACAAGGAAATACATTTTATCAGTACGGATTCATACTGCATTTACGGAGTGATGTTATTCATGTTTATATAATATGAGTAAAATCGTGCATGTACTACCTCTTTGTGTCGTTATTTTCGAGAAGTATGAAGAGAACATCACAATAGAGTTACTTTGCTAGATTTTTTTTTAATTCAGAAACCAATGTTTAGGTACTCAGGTGGCTAAAGCGTAAGTTGAACTTTGAAATTTATGCACTCTTAATAATATGACGCAAGTTATTCTAAGAAATAGTATAGTTAATATAAGTATTGTTAAAACTTACAAGTCTTAACTACTTCAGTAGAATAACTTGAGATTTCTTCGCGTCGCATCTTCGTGAAACGGAATGAGCTGCTTGTCTCTTAGACAAAAATACTTTGTTATTTTTCTCGTCAATTATCTCCGCCGCAAAAGTGCTCTAGGTGATTCAAGGCATTGAATTTCCTTCTCAATTCAATGTTCAAGGTAAGATAATCAGACAAAATACACAACTGATTTATAACATTGATATTGTGAAATCCCAAATAATACTTACATCAGAGAAGTTCTAGGCAGTTAGTTGTAAAAATTGCTATTTTATTAATTATGTTTAGTTTTGTAAAAACGTGTTACAAAACAATATTTAATAACATTTTTATTGATCGCATATAAAATACAAAAAATGAAATATAAGGAATATTATAATTTTGTTAATCTTCTGGAATATTGGTGGCGAATCACTTTACCTTTTTTCTCTCGGTTTACGATTTCAATCGTAAAAATTACGCTGTTGCTTGTTTTATGGATACTCAATTCTTTTTTTTAGACTGCTCTTAGATTATGACACCTAGCGGCTGCTTTTATAATTTATTGACAATATTTTTTTTTAAGATATCATAAATATTTTGGAAAAAGGAAAATACATCCATCCCAAGCCAATTGGCACTATACTAAAAAAAAATCCTTTTTTCGAGAAAATTGATAACTTCGAGAGCTTGGGCTGAATATTATTATTTGGGCTGCTTGATACCTTTGCTGCTGCTGAAAAATAATTCGAGTAGAGAACTTTTTGCACTGAAAGAAGACTACTAGAGGTGACTAGATTTGAGAAAGGAATGTAGCGTTTGTTTACTATTGACGAACCAAATATATCGAGTGAATGTGGTTGGAAGGGCAGGTAAAGGACTCCTCAGGCGGACATTACCATCATCAACCCATTATGTCTCCACCGAGGGGCACGGGTCTCTTCGCTGAGGTGGAGTATAGGCCATACTCCACCACGGGGGCCAAGTCCGGATTGGTGGAGGCTTGCAAGACTAGTGGCTGGTCTTACTGTCAGAAGTATACATACATACATAACATCTTCGACCAAATAGTAGATATATTAACAAAGGGAAAGATAAAAAGGTCCCGACTACCCACAGAAAGTCCATGAAGCGAAAGTGATGTGTGAGGAACGTGGAAAGTGGCAGTCCCTGGTCTCTGCCTACTCTGCTGGGTTACAGGCGTGAGCTTGTGTAATATAGTGCTGATCATTTTAGATCGATTGGAAACTCAGTTTTGTAGGTGGAGTGAAGATACAACATGCGATTACTCTGCAATGTTAGGTTTTTAATAAACAGTTTTGTGCTGTTTTTTTACTAAGAGTAAACAAAATAGAATTTCCATGGTAGTCAGCTCCGGTAAAAAATTCTCGTTACAGCATTCTTTATCTTCGACGAAAATACGGTCAGCAGCAACAGGCGATTCAATTTTGTCCGAAACTCGCACGTATATCAGGCAGGACAAAAGTCACAGCGTGTGTCCTAAAGAATTTGGAAACAAAACAAAATGCGACCTGCAATATGAATTTTAATTACTAACATGCACATTCTTTATACATGTAGAATCGATGTTCTGGTCGGCCACTGTTTCATACTGTTGGCCTAACATGGACATAACCAGAACTATTTTATCATTGGTTTAGCGATGAGAGAATTATTTTCGTGTTGTTTTCTAAGTTGTTGGTACTGTTGTACCGAAAAATATTATCGCTTATTGCGCAGGAAAATATTGTTAATTAGTCGGCCGATTTCTGAATTGACAATTTACACTAAGTAAAATATACATAAGTGACGTCCTGTCACGCTTTTTTATAAAGAAATTTGACGAGACAGCATTACAGTTGAGTAATTCAGAAATCGATATTAGTAGGACGTCTATATGGGCCATTTAAAAAAAACCGGACAAGATCGAGTCGGGGTCGCCCAGGGAGGCTTCCGAAATTCGAAGACAGTTGTTTAAATTAAAGATAAGATATGATAAGATAAGAATATTCTTTATTGTACCAGGAAAACATTTACAAAGATACAGTACAATTGGCGGCCTTATTGCTTAACGCAATTAAATTAAATTATTTAAATTTTATTTAAAAAAAGTACCTAGTTTTCAAAGTTTTCCCTACATTTGTAGTATTACTCATGTTATTACTTTTAAAAATTCACAGGTCTAGGCCAACAGGAAGTGCCTTATGAATTTGTATTCCCTTAAATGTCGAAATATAAGTTTTTTGCAGCATAAAATTAAATGGCCGCATCTTTTTTTAAGTTTACTTATAAGTTTGATGATTTCACAGAGCTTCAAGGGACAGTAGATTTGAGTCATCATCAACCCATTATGTCCCCACCGAGGGGCACTGGTCTCTTCCCTGAGGAAGGTATAGGCCATACTCCACCACGGGAGGAGGCCTCTGACTTGGCTTCACGACTGCCATATGTCGACGGCAGTCGGCACCAACTGCTTAACGTGCCTTGCGAGGCACGGAGAGCTTAGTGCGAGTTTTTTCATTCACTTTCGTTAGCGTGAGCGTTTGCAATTTGTATAGGAGTGACAAAGAGCGCCACCTAGTTGTCTCTTTGTCACTCCTATACAAATTGCAAACGCTCTCGCTATCGAAAGTGAAATGAAAAACTCAGTATACGCACTCTGAGTGCTTAGTGCGAGTTTTTTTAACTACTCGATCGCGTTAACGTAAACTCATATTCTATAAACTACTACTCATACTCAGCGCGCCACCTAGTTGTCTCTTTGTCACTCCTATACAAATTGCAAACGCTCTCGCTATCGAAAGTGAAATTAAAAACTCAGTATACGCACTCTGAACAGCTCGAAGATTTGAGTATTTGGTTTTCATTTTAAGTCGATACTACCCCTCCACGCGTTTCTAAGACAAAGGGTCTTTACAAACAGACGGACGGACGGACAATATAGTGATCTTATAAGGGTTCCAATTTTTTGTCATTTGAGATAGAACCCTAATTTATAAGTACAATAAGGAATATTCTATCTATCTATTTAAACCCTAGACAGAACTTTAATAATAAAAACATAGGACACTAATGACCGGTTCCAATAACCTATCTATAGATAACTAACAGTAATCTGTCCACGCGAGTGATAGGCCACTCAATAGAAAAGAAAAACGGAACATTTTAATATCGCGTTGACAGCTAACTATCAGTAATCTGTAGATAGGTTATTGGGACCCCGCATTAGTGGACCAAGTAATTGTTATGCAAAGCCCGTTAATATCTGCGATGAATATTATCGACTCAATAGTTTTGTTGCAGAAAGTTGCGGACTGAAAGAGGTTGTAGTTACTAGAACTGAAAAAGGAATTTTGTGGGGAAGAAGACGGACTGACGAAACAAATATATCGAACAAATGTGGGTGGAAGGGACTTCCAAGACGGAGATACTTCGACCAAATAAAGATAAGAGGTACCCAAAACCGGCATCATGCATGCCACGTGCAATCATGCACACCATTGAAAGTTGATGAACGAATGCGATCTGTCAGGATCGTGACAAGTGGCAGCCCCTTCCTGGTCTCTGCCTGCCCCATCTGGGATACAGGTGTGTGTTTACGTATGTATCTAAATATAAATATTAACTGTGACCAAACATTTTGAATGCTGTAATAGGGACTTAGCACGAAGTTATTCGTGATATGCAAACATATTTTTTCCTGGTTGCCAAAGTTGTCACGTCTCGCGATGTTGCAGCCGCTGTTCATATTACTTCTGGTCACTGCTCAGCTGAACTGAATCTAAGAAAATGCAGGTCACTAGAATGAGTTCCGTTGGTGAGGCCTTTGTCGTAGACTATGACGCAATAGAAGAATCACACAATTAACAGTGAGTTGCAATTGAGATTAGTAATTGAGGTTCACAATAAAGGCTTTTATTAATTACACGGGGATAGAGAGCCTCTTCTTCTTCTTCATTTATACTTCACTTATTTGTTTCTATTTTATTTTGGTAGTAATTCATTTAGTAATTGCTTTCTTTCTAATTCATTATTCTACTTTGTTTTGAGATTAGTAATTGACGCTCACAAAAAGGCTTTTATTAATTACACGGGGATAGAGAGCCTCTTCTTCTTCATTTATACTTCACTTATTTGTTTCTATTTTATTTTGGTAGTAATTCATTTAGTAATTTCTTTCTTTCTAATTCATTATTCTACTTTGTTTTTACTAGTTTTCTGTATTTTTCTTCTTCATTTCTTTCTAATCGGTACCAAATATTAAAATATAGTATTCAAATCTACGGCCCGATGGTCGGTCGATGTCGTTGAGTTGGCAGAATGTCGGTGGATGCGAATGGCGAGAAACCGTGTGAAATGGCATTTGGGGGAAAAGGCCTTTACCCAGCAGTGGGCAACGGTGGAATGATCATGACGATGATGATGATGATTCAAACTTGGTTGCTAAGGCATACTCTCTGCGATACCTACAGCCAGACTGCCTCGTCGCTGAGTAATTTGAACATGTCAGACACTCTGGTATCACCATGATGTTTTGCTTCATCGTTTGCAAGTGTTATTGCCACTATAAGTCCAGTAATGATCGTAACTTAGAAAATGAATTCATTGGTTTCTTCGGCTCAAATCAATTCGATTCCATTTTTTGGTCGAAGGATGTGGCCAGATTGGCCTGCCGTGGATGTGAATAGCGAGAAACCGCAAGATATAATGTGATGAGAAAAAGGCCTATACCTAACAGTGGGCAGAGGGCGGCTGATGATGATGGTGATGACGAGATTTGACCTCACAACCTCCCGAATATCAGGCCGATTATGATTTAAATACCATCCTTATTTTTCACTTTTTTTCACTATTAGTAGGTACAGTCTTTTAGCTTTTAGAATATACCTCGGCTACTATCGGATAGAATCGATTATATTGCAATAAGGTAAGGTTTATTTTGTATTGCTATTTAGGTATAACTTTACATAACTTTTCAAAATAGTTAAGAAAGGTTTTATTCAGAGCAGGAAGTAGTATTACACTCATGTGCTTTCGGCGAAAACCGAAGCTTACTCTAGAGCACGAGGTAAAAAGCTAACAGACTGTAGTTAGACTTGAGATTTCAGGACTCAGTGAGGTGGCCTCATAGTTGGGCCATTGTACATAGCAAGCACCAAGGTATGCATCTTGCTTTTAGGGCTTCTTTACGATGTATTTCTGCACCGTCACCGAGCGGTATTGCTACTACAACTTCACAATTGACTTAAGCTTAGAAAACACATTCATTTGTGCATGCCCGTACTGGGATTGAACCAAGACCGCTTGCTTTCGAGTTCCAGTGACCTGCTTCCGCTCTAATGCCCGGTTCCAATATCCACAAAACGCTTCGTTTTTGCTTACGATCGGTTACAATTCCTACGAAATTCCTACGAACCGTCAATAAATTGTAGGGAAAACGGATCGTAGCCGGTAGGCGTATATTATAGGAACCGGGCATTAATAGACTTCATGCTACCGACTATACTCAACCAATTGCCAAAAATCATGGTGGGTAATCTTGCTTCCCTAAAACCAAATAAAATTAATGTCCTTATAAAGAAATATCTTAGTGAATAATATTATTAATACTAATAATGATATTGTAACTAGTAATAATATTGTTCAAACATGTGTCATGTATATTATTAATGTATCTATGTATTTTGAGTATATAAATAAACTCGGCAAAACATGGGCCCAGTTCTAGTGATTGGTGCCTCTGCCTCGGGGATAACGGGCGTGAGTTTATTTATTTTATTTTATTTATATTAAAAATTAAGGAGTGTTGTGTGAAAGCGGCTCAGGCTTCATGCAACAACCTAATAAGGTTTAAGTGATGCTTTATGAAAATGTAAAATCAATAAAATATAAAAAATATAACATTCACCGAACGTATCTGACGTTGTTCGATTAGTACAGCGATACTTCTGGAGGCTCAACAGCCAGGCTTTTCCCAATAGCTCGCATGCGGGATCACGAACTCAATTCAGATTTTGGCTGGAGCGAACGTGTGGAGATCGAGATAGGGTGTGCGTTCAACGTTTCAATTCCGATTCGGTCTCCGCCGGCGCTGCACGTATGATATGGGCACATTTGTTTTAGGCAAGAGTCACTTTGCAGTTGAAATTGGGTTATTTCAACCCATTCGCGCGGAAATTGGAGTCTGTGGCAAGAAATCTCTGTTTTCCTTATAAAGCCAAAAATAACACTATATTTTTGGCTGGCATTAAAATATGTAGAAGTTTAACCCCGCAGGCCTAAAACACTTTTTCTTTCACAGCTGAGTTAGTTATTCATAAAGTGATATTTGAAGTGTATCACAGTTTTTAAATAACAAAACATGGTCATACAACTGTGATCTATATCATCTTCGAAATTCGATTCAAAGTGCCGTTGCAAGACCGACCCGCCGGCCGGTCTACGGGGCCTAACTGAATGCACCGTAGTTTACATTGGACCGCCCGGCTGGGCCTTGGGGCTTGGGGCTTGAGGGGCTTATGGGCTACCAGCGCCACCGATAAAACATAACAAACTTTAACAGATCGTTTTTTAGAAAAGATTTGGCTATAAACTGAAACCGGTCTAGATCATTATAGCTTGGCTATGTCCTCTTCCTCTGACTATCAACCCATTATGTCCCCACCGAGGGGCACAGGTCTGTCCCATGAGGAAGGAATAGGCCATACTCCACGACGGGGGCCAAGTCCGGATTGGTGGAGGCTTGCAAGACTAGTGGCAGGTCTTACTGTCAGAAGATTTCAAGTCGCCCTAAGGCCTCTGAATTGGCTTAACGACTGCCATCTCTCGACGGGACCCGGCACCAACTGCTTAACGTGTCTTGCGAAGATCGGAACCGCTCGGAAAAATGCCACTAGCGTTAGTCATAGAAGGTCACCCATCCATGCACTGAACGTGCCCTATGTTGCTTAACCTTCGTGATCGTTATAAGATCACTTGGGCAGCCGGGGCTTCGAGCGATTTTCTTCCGCTACTGTACGTGAAATATTTTACAGCGGTTAGATTTACACGAAAATCAGGTGATTGACCCCATAATTAACCACTTGTGTCAGTTGCATCGTACTATAAACCGCAACGAAATAAATAAAGTCGTTTTAACCAAGTTTCAGCCTTTACCATAAATTGTGATGGCCCGTAAAATATAACGACTGAGGTATTTTTAATGATTTTTTTAACAGCACCTACACCTATTTTGGACATCCGTTGGCGTTTGGCTTCATAGAGACATTATGGCAATTTTTTTAATGCTTTACTTTTACTTTTTTACTTTTACTTCTATTACTGTTCAGATGATGCGGCTTTGGTAAATACACATTAATCGATTGCTAAGTTAATGCGTTTATGAAAACTAAGAACGGGGCATTTAAAAAAATATTGGAGTGGTCTCTACGGCAAAGATATAGAGCTCAATTTTCCTGATTTCAAACATGTATAATACTCAATTTTACAAAAAATCACACTTAGTGCGTTTTCCATAAGCGCGGCGGTATTAGAGAAAGAGATTGTGTTTAATCACCAACCGTGTCCATTGCGGATTTCCTCACGATTTTTTCCTTTACGATATTTTCTTTCACGGCTAGCGAGTGGTATTAATAATTAACTAACTTAGCTGTGAAAGAAAGAGTTCTAGGCCTGAGGGATTAATATCAAAGGTCTCTCGCAGAATAAGACAGAAATCCTATTCACCGCTCAATAGACTGCGGCATCATGTGCGTTCAAGAAACCAAGAAATGAAACTCAGCTCCGGACATAACATTCCTGGACCCCCGCTTATCTCCGGGACTTGTCACCCGAAGAACGGAAACGCAGAGTTTGTTACTCCAGGCGTAAGCACAAAGTGTACCAAGTGTACGATCCAGAAGGGTACAAAAAAACGGCACGCTAAGAAGAAGATGAGCATATGCTGAATGGGATGCATTAATTCCGCCTGAGGCGTCAACATCGACCAAAATGGGAATGTAGTAGCAAAGGGCAAGATAAAAGTACCCGAAGCCGGCGTGCATGTATGCAACAACTAAATAATGTTAAACTAACATTTACATACAGGCACATTGCTTCTGGGCCCACACTAGGATACCCTGTGTCGTGGGAACCAGAAACAGCGACGCGACGTTAAAAGATGTCGATGAAGCGAAAGTGATTTGTCAGGATCGTGGCAAGTGGCAATCCTTGGTTTCCACCCCTCTGGGATATAGCCGTGAGTGGAAAAAAAGTATGTATGTATATAATAACTTTCTTATTTCTGATATTCAAACCCCTACGTGTGGGGTAACCATGGATAATAATAATAATATACTACAGCCTTTTATTTCACAAATTATATTTAAAATTTCATAAAATATCTGTAAAGTCCTTAATCTTCTATTTACATGCATAATTTAAACACATAATAATTTGGAAGAAATCATTTGTAAGTTAATTTTCGTTTCAATAAAATAAAATTTCATTAGTCATACGTGTGGGGTATCCATGGATAGGTCTTCAAAAATGATATTGAGGTTTCTAATATTATTTTTTTTCTAAACTGTAACTTTTAAAATAACATGCAAACTTCCACCAAAAATTAGTTCGAACGAGATCTAGGAAGTAGTTTTTTTAATACGTCATAAATCGTACACCGCAATTTACCTTTCATTCAATCAACTCTAATATAAAAATAAAACAAAACATTTAAGGAACCCTTCATAGGCGAGTCCGACTCGCACTTGGCCGTTTTTTTATATACTGGAACTAGCTGTCCCGGCAAACTTCGTACCACCAAAGTTTTCGTAATTTTTCCATATTTTTTGACCATTTAAACCTTTCCTGGAATTCTAGAAATATAAAAAACCAAAAATCAGCCATATCGGTCCAGCCGTTCTTGAGTTTTAGTGAGACTAACAAACAACAATCCTTTTTTATATATAAGACTAGCTGTCCCGGCAAACTTCATACTGCCAAAGCTTCTATCTAATCTGAAAAAAAAATACGCCGTGCTTAGCTAAATTATAATTTGAGACGAGCGATTTAACTTTTAAAGTGAGTTTAAGCCTTTCTTAAATCGACGCCAAGATTGAGATTAGAAAAGTCGTTAAGTCGTTTATACCTAGCAGTGATAAGGGCTCGTTCATACAAAGCTTTGCTCCTACTAAACTAAATCAAGCAACTGCGTGGCTAAACTCTAGAGACTGTGAAGCCTGCAATACATGTTGTCCGAGTGTTGCCAAGTGAAGGCCAATACCAACGTATTTAATAGACAGTATGTTCGTATTGTCTTGCCATTGCTCGGTGTCGCTCGCCTAGTTGGACGAGTAAAGGCAAGCGCCAACGTATATAGAGATCATTTAGCGTCGCTTGCAATCGCTCGCGACCACTTGCGGCACTTCAGATCGGTGTCGGTTTTTCGGGACAAATCAAAGGCGCTCGCACAATACAAACTGACAGTGCCCAACGTGTGGGCATCTCTTCAAAACTCGTCTAATATTGGCCATTTGCAATGGTCTTCGATAAACTTGCCGAACGTCTAGGCAGTAGCGTTTGCCTTATATTAGTTTGCCTCGCGTTGGCTTAAGCTCAACCAACATTGTATTGCAGGCTTTAAATATGTAGTTTAACCAATTTAACCCTAGCCTAATCTATCTAAAACATACATAAAGCCTTAATATACGCCTCAGAGGCGTGCATATATAAATAACCATTTCTAGGACAAAATACAATTATTGGTCAATGCATATTTTTTAATTTTTAAGGTTTTGTTTCAATAGGTAATAAACAATAAATTAATCAATGAAATCTTTAATCGCACATATTTTTTTGAAGCAGAATAAAAAACCCTCCTTGTATTGGAGCAAAAACGTAAGTTATTTTTAATTAACCGTAATATTTATTATTCCTTATTTTTTATTTGGGACACACGTAAGTTGAGGCTACGTAAAAAAAAAATTTTATTTAATTTTTAACAATAAATGAATTATTGTAGAATAAATTATTAATTTTTATCATACTTTTAGTGACTAGCTTATAGCTTTGAGCAGTCTACACATGCATCAACTTTGTGTTCGCAACATACTGACTTTTTGCACCTATGACACACTAATTTAGACAGTATCTTCTTTTTCTAAGAACAAAAGGAGCAACAATTTCGGTTTTTAGGTTCTGTTTCTTCTGCCAGAACTTCTCTACTAGAATCAGTAGGTTTCATGAGAATTTGGGTATATTTTCACGTAAAGATGTCTTCAACGTCGCAGTTAAAGTCTTTTCTCCATCCAAGGCTTTACAAATCTGTACTGAGCTGCCAACACGTCGCTACTGTTTATCCCTTAATACCGTGACATATTATATCTGAAACATCGCCAATAAACACATAAAAACTAAAAAAAAAATACAATATCAGAATGTCACACTCTTGGTTAAAA
Source organism: Yponomeuta plumbellus (assembly GCA_947310845.1). NCBI lineage: Eukaryota > Metazoa > Arthropoda > Insecta > Lepidoptera > Yponomeutidae > Yponomeuta > Yponomeuta plumbellus. Next base: position 6,811,702 of record OX371203.1, read on the forward strand.
GTTACGCAAAGCCTAAACATACGCCTCACAGTCGTACTAAACGTCTATAAATAAAAAATCGCGGAACCTACCTTAGCGATATGGGCACCATTCGCAAGCTCCCGGCGGCCACTGAGTTGGCAAAAGTGCACGAACCCGTAACTTCACCCGTTAAAAAGACATACACAATTTTCGAATGCGTGTACGCCTCTGAGGCGTAGATAAGGCTTCTAGGGTTAAGAGTCGGGGTAGACTTTGGACAAATGTATTGTTTTTACTGCTTGACAGGTCTAGTGATATCACGACCAATTACTATACCGGAGGTTGGGGATCCAATTGGGTACTTATTTTTGCTATTATGTTTTTTATAATTTAAAAAAGTAATTTCAGTAGTTTTGAGTTTTATTTATTATGCCTATTATGGATATTTAATTAAAATTTTTGTGTTTGTGACGTCATCAGAGCATGATTAAAGATCTCTGTAGTCTTTGCCTACAGTCATAAAAAATTTTAATGTTATTAGTATTTTTTTTAAGTAAGGCAAATGATTCACAGTCATAATGTGTTTGCTTAAATCATAGAATAGTCATTAATAGCCACTTTAAGATGAGGCATATGTCCCATCTTAATTATAGCAGCATAATTATAAAGAGTGAACACACCCTTACAGATCAAAGGTTCGCCTTTCGTCTTTGTCAAAGTTCAGAGAATAAACCCGCAGAGAGATCTTCCAACTTAAACAAAAAATACTAATAAACAAACTTTTCATCGAAAAAATTATCCAGCCACATACTACAGATGGCTTGTAAAGGCTCCAGGGCGTAACACAAATGCCATCGCCACCGAGGAAAAAAAAACATATATTTTTTCACATTATATAGGACACACTCTTCTATTCTAGCAAGCAAGTTTTTAGAGACGTGTTTTCAAAGCGACTCTGGAATCCTGTTGACGTCGCTTCGAATATTTTTAGAGTTCAGTACCGAAAGAGTAAAACGGACCCTATTACTGAGACTCCGCTGTCCGTCCGTCCTTCCGTCCGTCTGTCACCAGGCTGTATTTCATGAACCGTGATAGTGACGGTTTAAAATTTTCACGGATGATGTATTTCTGTTGCCGCTATATCAAATACTAAAAAATAAAATAAAAGTTTAATGGGGCTCCCATACAACAAACGTGATTACTTTTTCGTTTTGCTCGATATCAATAGTGGCAACAGGTAGGTAGACGCTTAAAATATTCACAGAATATTATCATTCAGATAATATTCACTTTAAAAATGAATAATTTAATTAAAGAAAGTAAATATTCAAGGGGGGCTCGTATACAACAAACGTATTTTTTTGCCGTTTTTATAGATAACTAATGGTATGGAACCCGTGCGCGTTTCTGACTCGCACTCGGCCGGTTTATTTTTTATTTTTATCGCAGTCCTGATTACCAAGGTGGCCCCGGTATGATTAGTTTAGTTTTGGGGTTTTTTTCTGGAATTAACTGCCGCACTGAAGTCAAGACATATTAGCAGTATGAACTCTGGTTCCGTGCTGCTGGAATCATATTATGCACTATACATACATACATAAGGTACAACCACTTGCGACGATCCTGAGAAATCACTTTCGCTTCATAGACATTAAAGTTATTAGTCGTTGCATGCACGCATGCACTACATTATATACCATGACATGCATCATACATTAATTTCTATCAGGCAACCACAAGTACCGAAGGAAATTAAATGGTAGGTGAAAGATAAATGGATAAGCAGATTTACAATTTCACCTTTAGGTTTTTTCAGCCTAAACAAAAGTCTTAGGTGAAGAAATATGAACCCTCGTCTATCACGTTTCAACTGAATTGAAATTGATTATTTCCAGCGAGATCTCTTTTTTCCCGACTGAACCTTTTAAGCGTGATTTCCCAGTAACTCTGGGGTGCTTAATTAAAATTCTTTCGCAAATAAGCAGCTGGTGTGGCCTGCGTCTGACGTCTTGTTTAGTGTAATTTGAATACGTAAACTGTACAACAAGTATTCAGTTATCTGCATGGGAAAATGATGAATTGCGTAAATTAAAGAATGAAATAAAGAATACATTTAATCTTTATCTTCAGATTCTCTTCTACATTGTAAAACTTACACCTTTCACCTTAATTCAGTAAACATTTTGTTCTACACTAAATAAAAATATTTGAACAAATAGAAATATTATTGAAATATACCTTGTATATTTTTTATTCTGGATAGAATACTGTAGCTACATTATCTACGTTTAATGCTTTGCCTACATAAATTTGTAACAAATGTAACTAATTCGTCATTCTTAAGCTTTACCAACGTACAGTAACGACAGAAAATGTTTAAATCAGCGTTATTTTGTTACAAAAGTTATTTCTGTGACAGAAATTTATATTAAAATTTAATGGTGGCTGCGTAAATGACACAAATGTTTTAACTAACATCCTTATTGCAGGAAAATGACTGCGCTACTTATTTGTGACAAACAACTCTCGTATTACAAGTTCTCAATGCTCCTAATACACTGTTTGTTTATCATTATTACCTACCTTATTAAGAAATAAACTAATACTACTTTAGGTACGTGGTAGCGACAACAATTTGGTGAGGCACTCCAAAAGGCTCCAACATCATAAAAAGTGTTCGAAACAAATGCAAGACAAACCTTCAAATCTCAAAGACCCAAACTATAAGCAACTTGAACTGCTAATTAATTCTGTGCCTCCTGTGACAAGTAATTTAAGTTGAGTTGTACCCTTTTTGTGATTTTGGCAGGGGTATGATCAGAAAAAAATACCATTAATTTTGGTCCAACTCATGTTCTTCTATCTGCTATAGTTTCGGAGATAATTTTGTGTAAAGTGATACAACTGCCAAATTTTCGGCAAAAAAATCGTGAATATCGATGTATGTGAAGTTGTATCCCCAAAAGTAATAACTCAACACACAATTTTTCGTGCTTTGTGATTTAAATGCAATTGTATTCAATTTCACCTTTTTTTTTCAGTGCATTTATGGTAAATACTGATGTGTCTAGAGTAATATCCCTTTGAACCGATTATTTCCGATAAAACCTAGGGTACAAATCGACATGTACCTACCATTTCGATTACAAATTTATGCCTTTTTTGGAGGGCAAGTAATACATCGTGACATAAATCTTTATACACAAAACTATTTGTAAACAGATATAAATTTAATTGTATCTAAAACTCAAACCAATTATAAAAATATTCATGTAGAACACCTAAGTGGTAAATTATATTTGAATCAGAAGAGCAGGAAAAAATAAGAGAAACAAATGTAAAGGGTCGTCGCACCGGAGTCCAATAATTGCAGAAACGGTTATTAACAAAGAAACAATAAAGCGATACGCTGGAAGAAGGCAACGAATCAGCAGGGATAGAAGAAAAAAGAGAACCAGTTGTAAAGTCGCAGGATCTTTCCACTGCTATGGATACTGCTTTTGATAATATTAAGGAGAACGAGACACAAGAAATCACTAAATCTTCAAAAGTTTTCAAATAACTAAATTTGAGAATTTCAGATTCATCAGACGATAGTGATTTTGGATCTATAGCAGTGATGATTATATTTGCGGTACTGATGAATCGTGTTCATCCTCTGATGAAGAAATAACTCCGGCTACAAAGAAAAGAACGGCTAAACACTAACGGTTTCAGAAACACCACCGTTGCCCATGAGAACTTTAGAGAATTATGTTCCTAGTTGCTCTTTTTGGGAACGCAATGGTATGAATAGTGCCGGGAAAAAGAGAAAACTAAGAAAAAGCGACAAGGAGAGAAGATAGGATAGAGAAAAGAGAAAACTGTTTTGTAATACTGGCTTAGACTATACAACGACATCAGGGAAAGTAAAGACGCGTCGGCAACTTCATGAACTTTTTAATTGTCGTCGAAAATGCAAGAAGAGACTACCATAGAATTTGAGAGATAAACTTTTTGAACAGTAATGTCAATAACAGTCTACTGCTGGGCATAGGCCTTCTCCACGGATTTCCAAAAAGATCGGTTGGAAGCGGCTTGCCTTCATCACATTCCTGCCACTTGGATGAGATCGTCTGTCCATCTTGTGGCTGGTCGTTCTACGCTGCGCTTACCGATGCGTGGTCTCCATTCGAGAAATTTTCTGCCCCATCGGCCATCAGTTCTGCGTGCTATGTGTCACGCCAACTGCCAATTCAAATTACTCATCCGCTGGAGCGAAGGCCCGTGTTGGGCCCACCCTAATGACAGTGGGGAACTCGACTCTCGAAGTTGTAGACGAATACGTCTACTTAGGGCATAGGTACAATCCAACTAGGGTGGTCCAACTTCGAAAAAGAGGTTAATCGTCGAACCCAACTCAGCTGGGCAGCATTCGGGAAACTTAGAAAAGTCTTTTCTTCCAATTACCTCAATCTCTCAAAACAAAATTATACAATACAACCAGACTGTGTTACCAGTGATGAATCATGGAAGTGAAACGTGATTTAGACATTCGGATGATGAATATATTCTCGTTAAGCTAAGAGTAATTAAGTTCGTTATAGATCGAAATTATTATTTTTATTATGTTGTTTAATTAACTTGTAAGACTTTTTTTTCTTTTTTTCTAGATTCTTAGATAAATACATTATTGTCATACTGTGTATTTTATTGAGTAGGTAAATATTGCTTACTGTAATAGGTACCTCTTTAAGTTTGCACTGTGCCATTTCTTAGTTTTCAAGTTTACTACTAGTATTACTAGCCAACTTTTGTGCAAATGATAAGTTCCTATTGAGAATAGATAAGCTACATTAGTATTTTCAAATCATGATGATTAGATATCAACTACCTTTAAGAATGTTGATAAGACTGTGCCCTGAATATGCATAAATTAATGATTCATTTTGAAAAAAAATTATAAACGTTGATTAGCTTTGTAAAACTTGTATTTCTTTACACAATTCATGTAATTTTTTATTGACGGTACATGTGGACTTTTATCATTTAGCACATTTTCTAAAAGACTAGGAGTTAAGTAAACTGATCCAATTCAGATAAATTGTTTAATTAAGCGACTGCTTAGTAAGTAAACAAAATCTAAAGGGTTATATCTTCATCTTTTATTCTAAGAACATTGTGCTGGTATCATTATTTTAATGAGTTATTAGATGTCGTAACTTCGTGTATATCAGTTTGCACAAAGACAACTTTTTAGGTGCAAGGTAATTTAACTAAACAAGTATCATTTTTTACATATTTACTGCACATAAAGACATAAAAACAGGTACAACTCAGAGGTTTTACGTGAATAACTCATAAAATTTATTATTTATCAAAAAATCTAAAATATGTAGCAAAAGAAAATGTTTTATTGTACAAAAAAAGATACTCAAGTATAACCTAGCCCACTTAGTTCATGAACTACAATTTTTTTAATCTTATTTATGCTCTCCTGTAAAATGATGATTTTTCACTTATATTACTTATCACAGGAGGCACAGAATTGTAACCCATGTTTTAACACAATAAATTCATTTCATTTCAAGGACGGCAAACGTTTAAACCCCTACTGTTATGGTTGCAGAACGCCTCAACGTTCTCTACGAGAGGAACTGGACGAGGCTCGTCCATGAGCAGCTGAGGAAGTTCGAGTCCTCCATAGTAGCAGCAGCGCGGCATTCAGAGTCTCCACCCGCCGAGCTTGCTTTGGACACGAAATGGACATTTTCGGGGGCGCTCATCTACTGCATCACCTTAATTACCACAATAGGTAAGAAGCTTTAAGAGACTTGAAGACAAAGATACCAAAAGGTACCATTGCCAAAGATCTACTTCTTGTTATAAATTGTTTTACGGATACTCTTACTCGAATTCTGTCGGAAGAGTCCGATCAGGTTTCGGTTTGATTCGCAGAGCTTAATCATGGTGAGCAGAGACGGAGTTCGCGTCGTCGGTTGCTCGTATCTGGTTGATCTACTTCTTGTACTATAAAAAATCCCACTACACAGATCATCTGCCTGGGTACGGCTGATCCATCTGTAAAATCATCTGTGTTTGGACTAACCGTCATATAAACCCAAGTTCTTTATCCTAGGTCCTCGGCCTTAAGTCGTAAAACCCCAAATGGATATGATTGAGAAATGTGTAAGCATCTTTTTGCTGAAACCATGTAAAAAAGAAGATATTATACGTTTTCTTGTATACAGTGAACATTAAATGAAAGGCAAACAGCGTCGGTACGAATATAGAATCCCTTAGTAAGCAACCCTAAAACTGCATCTCTGTCCCCAGGTTATGGCAACGTGTCCCCAAGAACGGCCGCCGGGAGAGCAGCCACGGTGGCCTATGCGGCGGCTGGCGTGCCTCTGGCGCTGGCCTGCCTAGCTGGACTGGGTGCGTCTCTGGCCCGCCTGGCCAGGGTTGCCTGGCTGAAAGCCACTAAGCGAAAAGTGCCTAACACTTGGCGAAGTGAGGGAGAGGTAGGGAACTGTTAATTATTGTAAACTTAGTGAAAAAAGGAAAGAAAGAAAAGAAGACGGAAAGTAATATAGCAAAAAAAGTGACTCTCTTTGATACAACGGTCCTCACAGATACTCACGGACTGTGTTATCCAGAAGGTTAATTAGACCTGGAGAACAATTACGGTAGCCTATGAGGTGGCTGGGATACTAACGACGCTGGCCTATCTACCTGGGCTGGGCGCGTCTCTGAGCGGCCTAGCCAGGGTTGTCTGGCTGAATGCCACGAAGCCAAAAGTGCCTAACACATGGCGCAGTGAGTGAGAGATAGGATAATTCTGGAACTGGAATATCTAGTCGGTTTATGTGGTTTATTTCCCTGGACGTCCATTTCTACGAGAATGTTAGTTATTTTTTATCTTAGGAGAATAACTGGTGTCATGTAAATTGTGTCCACCTGGAGAGTCCTTTCCATCAACATTTACTTCACATATTTCCTTAGTCGATATCTGTTTTTTCAGCCTCTTAATGTATCCAAACTAATGGAAAATTCTTGTCATCATCTTTTATTAAGCACAATACATTATAATTGGTTAACATGACATGTCATTCTGCCTAGCACCACACATTATGATCAAACTAACGATACATTCCTTTCTTAATTCAAAATACTCCTCAGGAAAACCACTTCCAACTACACGAGCAGCAGCGGTTACTACCACAGCCAGCCGAGCACAACCAGTACACGTCGTTCCCTCCCCGAACGCAGCGGTCGCCCGGCACGGTGCGGGCCCGAGCTGGTGACAGGGGCCAGTACTCGCAGGTCTTCGAGAGGGCACCGGCCAGCCCCAGGTCCGATCGGGCTGCGACTCTCGGACGGCCAAAGTGCAGTGCCTTAGCGTGTGATGGTGAGTCAGCTCGACATTTTTTTATCGTCAAAGTAACTATTATAGTGTCATGAAACGCTGGAGACGAAAATTTCGATACGTACGTAAGCTCGCTCCAGTAACTTGAAAAGATAGGCCGAGATCAGGCACAGTGCAGGCCCGAGTTACTGGCATGAGCCAGTACTCCTTTTTTTCCCGACCTTCCCATACCCGACATCCTGGGGGGGAAGCCGGGTTAATTGGGGTTTTACTCACTAAAACCCCTCCAGTGGCATTCATCCGTGCTTTGTGGGGATCAGCGGGTACTGGCTGTACACTTCCAGTGCTCCCCAGCACCGTGCGTGGGCCCTTAGGAGCTTAAGGGGGTCAGTACTTCTAGGTCTTTGCGAGGCTACCGGTCAGCTCCAGATGCAAACGGGCTGTGACTCTCGGATGATTATGATGATAATCATTAATTTATTGCATGTCATAGTAATATATGAATCGCTCGTAGCCTGGGCTGCCTGAGTGATCTTAAACGATCACTAAGGTTAAGCAACATACGGCGCGTTCAGTCCATGAATGGGTTACCGTCTATGACTAAGGCTTGTGCCATTTTTCCGAGCGATTCCGTGCTTCGCAAGGCATGTTAAGCAGTTGGTGCCGGCTGCCGTCGATAGATAATATACAGGTGGTAATCATCTAATTAAAGTGATGTGATTATGCCTCAGTTCAAGGTATTGCTGTTGTGATTTGCTTCATCCGCATGTTTAACATACATAAATAAACTCTGGCCTGTATCCCAGGATTAAGGACTGCCACTTGCCTAGAAATTGATGCTCTAAAGGCACCCTCTTGTGTTTGATATTTGCAGAAAAGCTGCACAGTGTACTGCCCAAAGCCTAAGCCTTTTCTCCCAAATTCTATCAATCATAGCCCTTTGCCATTTTCATTCACGTAATTTGTCTTTTCATTTCTCAGAACCCCACACATCGTCAGCACTCCAGACTCAGACGCTGGACCGGCGGCACACGATGGGCAGCCCCAAGTGCCTGGCGACTGTTCACGGGCCGGGCCGCGGGAGGGGAAGGGGGGTGCAGCGGCCGAGGGGACCTGTCATAGAACAGCTGATTGCAGAGGAGTGCGGGGAGCTGGCGCTGAGGAGTGACTCGGACCTAGAAGATTCGGAGGATCCTGATGAAGGGTGATTAGAATTTTTAACGCTTTCTTCTATAAGATTCTTATACCCACTGAGGTGACATCATTGAATGGCGTAGTAGACAAACAAACTGAGTCAATCTATTGTCAGGTTACAAAGAAATGTAATAAAATATAACTCTGCAGTTGTAGTCTGCGATTGTATTGAATACTTTCGTTTTGTTTGTTCGGAACTCAGAGAGCGGGAATCCTACGAGAACTTCCAGTTTTAATAACTATGTTAAGTATGTTTATTAGTCTACGCTAGGCACCCTTAGTGAATTCAAATCAATATGTTCACCCTGTTTAGAAAACTGGTTGTAATAACCTAAAGTTCTGTTAAAACTTTTTAAGGCTTAATCCTGGAGCTTTTACTGAAAGATGATACTATTGAGCGAGCAGACGACCTCTGTGGCGCAGCGGTTAGCGCATCTGCTTACCATGCGAGCGGTCCCGGGTTCGATCCCCGGCTGGGGAGAAAAAAAAACCTCAGGTCTTGGATGTTTACATGTTTGTGAAGTCGCTGTTTCTGGTTCCCACGACACAGGGTATCCTAGTGTGTTGGCAGAATCAATGGTTGTGCATGTATGTAAATGTTTATATCAAAATAGCGGAAACTTTTCTTCCAGCATAACATTTTTTCTTAAAAAGTTCTGCATTTCTTCGATTAAGAGCGAAACCTGGTCCGACAGTACCGACAAAAAATTAAACTATAATGAATTCGGAATTTCCTCCGGAATCAACTTCCAACGATTGTTTCAGAATATGCCCCCACGACACACCATCAAGAGTGCCTTTGATATGGAAGGAGGATAACCACAAGTTGGCTAAGAGCTGCGCAGTGCCAAGCAGCAGTACGGCTACGGACGTCGGCAAACACCTGACCCACAGTGTAGAACACTGCCACGTGCCAGTGGGGATAGTTCTGTTCCTGCTACTAGGCTACATATGCGCTGGGGCAGCGATTTTCTCAGCTTGGGAGAACTGGAGCTTCCTAGACGCTGCGTATTTTTGCTTCATAGCGCTCGCAACTATAGGGTTCGGTGACTTCGTGCCAACTAGTTTTATAACCTCAAAACAGAGCACGGAAACAACAAGAAGTGAATACTTACAGCTGATTGCGTGCTGTGCCTACCTGGTGTTTGGACTGATCCTTATAGCTATGTCGTTCAGTCTGTTACAAGATGAAGTAGTGTCGCGATGTTCGCAGGTAGCGAATAGCCTAGGGTTGTCGCGCCAATGACAGTACGACAAAAGCGATTGTAGCTCCAATGATAATAATTTGAGGATGTTATGATCGTTTTTGTAGGGTGAAATATTTATTTTCGGGCTCGTTCGTGTATTACGACCCAAGGTACTTCGAATGTCAGATCTTTTTCTAAACTAAAATGTAACTTATCTATTTAGAGCTATGTTGTACTGAAGTAAAAAAGTAATATTTTCTCATAATAACGTCTAAAGTTTTAAATAAAAAATTAGAACGTCAAAGCAAAACTGAATGGAACTTTTTACAAAATTTGTACTCGAAAGTGTTTGTAAGGGTCGACAGTGTAAATAATGTAAAAACAACTTTATAAAAGCAAGGCTGAACGTTGCATTGAAACAATAAAACTATGTTGAAATGTGAGATATTTTTCTTTCATTTCTATTCCCATTTTTTATTAAGAAGCAGCTAAAATAATTATAATAGTGAATAGCAAGTCAGTGGTTATTAAAACATTTGCTTAGACAAGCAGTGAAGAATTATACAATGGGATGGAAATTGAGTGTTTAACTTGATTAAAGCCAGCCTATTTTATTTTATTATAACCATACCTTCCTCAGGGAGAAGACCAGTGCCCCTCAGTGGGGACATAATAGGTTGATGATGATGAAGTAGACTAGACACTATTAATAAAATAGAAATCGAAAGAAGATACTTTTGAGTTAACTATTTTTCTAGTTCATCGAAGAGAACAACTCTGACAACTTACTTTGACAACAGTAGAGGTAAGTACTTACAATTTTATGGTTCAGAACAACTTTTTTTGAGTATTTTTGAGTGCACTAATTGTAATGATATCACTGATCTTTTGATTCACTCTTTAAAGTACTATAATCCGCAATAATAGTAGTACCATAACTTTGTCTAGGCGTAAGACTCCCATTAAGCCTTGGATTACGCAAGGTTTACTGCGATGTATAAAAAATAGGGATAAGATGCACAAGAAAACAAAAAATGATCCTGATAACACTATTCTATCTATAACATATAAACGCTATAGAAATTATTGTAATAATTTATTAAAAAAAGTTAAAATACAATATGATAAATCTGAACTAGAGAAGGCCACTACAAGCATTAAACAAACTTGGCAAGTTATTAATAAAATTGCACGTTTTAAGCCTCGTGAAAATTCTTCACAAGACATTTTATCAATGACCAATGACCCTCTTGAATCTGTTAATAAAGCCAACTTATACTTCGCAAGCACAGGAGAAAATCTTGCTGAAGGGATTATCAAAGTATCCACACGAAATTCTTCTTTTCCACATTCACCCCATACAAAGTGTCCAAATAGTAATTCCTTTGTTCTACTTAAAACTGATATTTCTAAAGTTATAATGACAATAAAATCACTTAAAAATACTGCATAATCTGGATGGGATAATGTTTCATCGAAACTTCTAAAGAACAATGTAACATCCCTCGCTGGCCCAATCACCCATATATGTAACTTATCCATCACCTCTGGAGTGTTCCCTGGTGCTCTAAAGAAAGCAGTGATTACACCCCTGTATAAATCTGGCGAAAAATCTGATTTGAGTAATTATAGGCCGATTTCTTTACTCTCGACTTTTTCCAAAGTCCTTGAAATAATTATTAACAAACAACTAATTAACTTCTTAGAATCACAAAATTTACTTTCGCCTAATCAGTTCGGTTTCCGCAAGGGGAAATCGACAGCTGATGCAGTAGCAAAACTTACGAATACCATTGTAAAGGGGCTTGATCAGGGTAATCGTTGCTTAGCCATATTTCTCGATCTGCGCAAAGCTTTTGACACTATTTCAATACCAATTTTGTTAAACAAAATGGAACACATTGGTATTCGTGGGTTACAGCTCCAACTTTTCAAGTACTATTTATCAGTCAGAAACCAGCGTGTACAGGTAGATGACATCACAAGTGAGCCACTTCCGGTAAAATATGGGGTCCCCCAAGAAGCACTTTGGCACCGACTCTTTTCTTAATTTACCTTAACTCCCTATGTGATATCGATTTGCAAAACGGAAGCCTGATCTCCTTCGCTGATGATACAGCGCTTGTCTTCCAGGGAGTATCTTGGAATACTGTATTTTCGCAAGCTCAGAGGGGATTGGATACTGTTACCAAATGGTTGGGCAGAAACCTACTCAGCCTAAATACTGAGAAGACCAAATATTAAACATTTTCGATTGTTCCACAAACACAACCTTTAAATCATGACTTATTTATTAAAGCTCATTCAATATCGTGTACATCCTCAACTTGTAACGTACAATGTCAAATCCTTGAGCCAGTGGATTCTATTAGATACCTCGGAATCATAATAGACAAACACCTATCTTTCAAAGATCATATTATTAAATTATCTTCTAGAGTCAGGAAACTAATTTCAGTCTTCAGGAACATACGACATGTAGCTGAACCTAAAATTATGCGTTTAATATACTTTTCTCTTTGCCAATCTATCATAGGATATTGCATTGAAATCTGGGGTGGTACGGCAAAGTCCCACCTAATTCTCCTTGAGAGAGCCCAAAGAGCTGTCATTAAAATATGCCACTGTTTGCCTATTCGTACGCCAACTTCTACTGTCTATGAAATTGCTAAGTTTCTCTCTGTCAGACAATTGTTCATCACGCAATGTATCCTTTGTCAACACAAAAAAACTGATTTACGTATTTTGGAGAGATCAAATAGACGCAAAGATCTCTTATACACAGTTCAAAGATTCCGTACTAGCTTTGCACAAAGATCTCAACTCTTTCTGGGAGGATTTCTTTGTAATAAACTTAATAAACTGTGCGATTTACGAAAGGAGCCGGGTATCTCTGGGCCCAATTTTGATAAGCTGAAATATGGTTTAAAAAGAGCTGTAATTTTTTCTGTTACAAAATTTAATAAATCTGCTCAATTCACAATCTGGGAGACGAGAAATCTTAAAAACAAGTTTATTGCACTGATGAAATAGAGTTTCGATTACTATAGTCGATTACTGTGAATGATTTCAAAAATTATTATTGAACATAAAATCACTCTCATCGAATGATGGATTCAATCAAAGTAAACAAAATCTACGGAATAAACTATTATATTGTCAATAGTTTACAACAAAACAGAATATTAACTTTAAAATCGACTCTCGTAGATTCTCGTTTACAGATCGATTTATTACTTTTTATGTTTGTCAAATGTATTTAATCTGTGCTGACAGTGACAGCTCCCGGATTTTCAATCTATCATCATGATGGGTCACTATATTGCACGGACCGAGAATTTACGGCACGAGAATGTACAACCCAGGAATTCGTGCCCAAATGACTAACTAACTAACTAACTAACTAACTATTAAATAACTAACGCTAGTGGGATTTTTCCGAGCGGTTCCGTGCTTCGCAAGGCAAGTTAAGCAGTTGGTGCCGGCTGCCGTCAATAGATGGAAGTCGTGAAGCCAAGTCAGAGGCCTTAGGGCAGCTTGAAAACTTCCGACAGTAAGACCAGCCACTAGTCTTACAAGGCTCCACCTATCCGGACTAGGCCCCCGTGGTGGAGTATGCCCTATAGGTATAGGACCGAGGGGCACGGGCTTTTCACTGAGAAAGGTTCCTCAGGGAAAAGCCCCGTGCCTCTCAGTGGGTTTATAATGGGTTGATGTATCGCTCCTCTACTTCTAAACTCTGATCATTTGGATTGACTTGTCTAGTGTAAGATCCAGCCAGATCAGGACGTCAATCTATTGCGACTCATAGCCTCGATAATGTCACGCACTAGATCGAGCGTGTAATGGCTGCGAAGTGAATAATTTACGCTTCATGGAAACGAGGCACTACTCTGTCGTGTCTATGGCTGTACACGGATTCTCGCCCGTACCAATTTTATACAGCCTGATATGATAACGCACGACCCGAGAACGTACGGACGGGAATCCGTGTACATGTGCACGGATTCCGTGGCTGTACATTACCGGGGCGTACGTTCTCAGGATGTGCATTCGCGGTACGTACATTATCGTCTCCCATCATGATCACCGGACTACCTACCTACTCGTCTTGTATCGGTTATCGTTTGCGTATTTTAATTATATTCCTCGACCAGTGCTTTCGCTATACGGACTTCTAGTATATTGTTTAACTTGTATGACTGTGGCATACCGACTTATCGATGTAATACACTGGGGGGACGAGTTTTAGAGGATGAAATGACACAAATCCTTGTCTTCCCTGTCTTTTAATCTATTTGTGAGTTTCGTTACATTTTCCCACTCAATAAAATAAGAACTACAATTAATGTAATAAATTACTGTCTATCATTATGATCATAGTTATAAAATCAGCTGTTAAGTACCTATAGGTTATTGTCAGTTTGTTGCATAGCCTCACTTTTACTAAATCTCTTTTAACTTTGCTCTCAGATTGCTAAAATCCGCAAAATTTTCAAAGATGGTTTGACAATATATAAGCTCTTTATTGACACCACTCTCGTCTTTTTACTTCTGGGCCCAAGAATGTGTGGAAGCGTTTCCGTCTCCTTTAAATTCATATAATGTCAAAAAAGTACTAGTCAAACTGTTTTTAAATTATACTTACTCTCAAACAGAAGATCTCCTGAGAATAATAAAATAATGCTAGATTGTTATTATTTTTGTATATACACACACACACATACACACACACACACACACACACACACACACACACACACACACACACATACATACATACATACACACACACATACACACAGACACACACGCACACACGCATGCACGCATATTAATAAAATTAAGTTAAATCCATAAGTTATAAAATTAGTAATTTTAAATGTACCTACATAATTATGTTTTTGCTCAACAATAGAAAATGTATTTATTCATTTAATTATTCTGAAATCTTGTTCACCATAGTTTACACGTTACGAAGTCGGTCATATACAAATTTGGAGGGCACTGATACCTGTAATACAGGATTTTTCCTAGCACAGGTATCAGAAGCACACATCAATGTCTGTTACTCTTAATTTAATGTCATAACAATAAAATAACAAGATGTAAATTTATTTTTGTACTATATTTGTGTCAATAAAGATTATTATTATAAGATCTGACGTTTACTGTGAATTGAGGAGTTCCTAAACTCAGTTTATTTACCGACCGTGGCTGAATGAACAATCTCCAACTATTTACTGCATTGAACTAAAATCGCTAAAACCATTCGGTACATTGTTATTTATTTTAAAAATATCACACCCGGCTTTTAGAAGAAATACACGAAAGAATTTAAAATTTCCACTTTCTGAGCACTTAATGAACACTAACGAAGAAACTGGTTTTCGAAAATTTGGAGCCTATTGCATAATATACTATTTGAGCGCTTAAGACAAAAAATGTAGGGTATATTTAGAAGAGACTAAATTAAAATAAGAACTAAGTATGTACACACAATAATTTTAAGCGTGGCCGATTATTTCAGAGTAAATATCGCTTTAAAGCAAACATTTTTGAGTACTTGTGCGGAATTATAATCAAAAGTCGATAAAGGTTATTTAGAAATCTTCGTATTGATTGCTTCAATAGTCTTTCAAGGTGGTCTCAAGAGGAATCCCTATACTCTAGATTAAGGACGAAAGTTTCGACGATACTGGAATTTATTTCTTAAACAGTAAATCCGACCACAGAGGACAGACTAAGTCAAGTTCCATTTGTCTCTGATTGAATATGTGCTGCTATCCTGTAGATGTATTTGATCACTCTGATACTGTGCGTAAAATAAATACCTAAGGGCTCCCACACATAAACACGACGCGACATCGCATCGTGAAACGACGTCGCATCGTGGTACGACGCGACGTCGTATCGTGTTTATGTTTATGTGTGGAAGCCCTTGGAAGAAGAATATTTTCGATTGTGAAAAAAACTAATTAAGCTTCGGTTTCTGGAACGTAAACCTATTGTAAATATTGTAAAGTTAACTAATGTACAGTTTGTCAATCTATTGTTAGCAGCTGTTAGTTGGCAAATGTGCAAACAACTGATATATGTTGACAGTCGATTAACAGACTGTTAGTGTTCGAGATACCGGGGGTAAGATAAGTATCGGCAATGAATACCTATGTCGAATATCCTACCTCATCATCAACCCATTATGCCCCCACCGAGGTGCATGGATCTCTTGCCTGAGGAAGGTATTACCTAGGCCATACTTCACCACGAGGGCCTAGTCCGGATTGGTGAAGGCTTGTAAGACTAGTGGCTGATCTTACCACGTGCCATCTCTTGACAGCAGCCGGCACCAACTGCTTAACGTGCAGTATTAAGCACGGAACCGAAATGTACGGCGGCCTCCAGTAGGAATCGAACCCACAACCTCTGACTTGGTAAGCGTTTTAACGGCTTTACCAACGAGACAGTCATTAAGCAACTATCTATAACTATAATACCTGCAAAATGAAGTATTGTGTAGCAAAAAAAGGTATAATGCAAAGTATTTTCAACATTATACATCCAGGTGTCGATAAACTGCAAGGCGTCGTTCAATGTTTTTCCCCTTATACAAAGAAGACAAATGATACTTTCGGCAGCGGATAATTTATCTTTGGGTTTACAACATAAACGTGTACTGAACTTTTTTTTGGAAGGAACAATTTAGTGGCATCGCCTCGACAAGAAACAGCTACTTGGATTTCTTTTTAGGGTTCAAAAGGAAAAACGGAAGCCTTGTAAGATCGCATTGTGGTCCGTCTGTCCGTGTGTCTGTTTTTCAGGACACTTTATGCGTTTGACGCTAAAGACACCGAAACATACGACAAGGTTCTTCAGCAGCTCTTTCACTGTAAGGGCAGCCCAGCTGTGGAATGATCTGCCGGTGTCAATAAGGCGCTCCCCGTCTCCAGCTATATTCAAAAATCGGGTGAAAGAACTGTATCTTTCCCTATAAACCAGTATTTATTACTCGATTACTCTACTGTTTATGTAGGTATATTATATTCATTTTATCCTCCTCTTACACGTATAGGTATTATAATTTATTTTTTAGTAGTTCATTACATTTATCTAAGTAAGATTTATGTAAGTTTATTATTAAGTATACGTATGTATTATTCGTATGTGCACCAACTACCCGTCTCTTTTTTCCTTCAGCAACCTTTCCGTCACAATGTTGTCTGGAAGAAATTGCTCTTAGCAATAAGACCGCCTATTGTTTATCCTTTTTTTATTGTAATTTTTATTTTGTATCTTGTTTCCTGTGTGCATTAAAGAAAGTTCTTATATTATCTTATATTTATCTCAGGAACGCGTTGAGGTATCGAGTTAATGTTAAAACCATATAATCATATCTACGATCCCTTGAAGCTATGAAAAATGAAACTTCTAAGTTATCATAAAAAAAGATTCGGCCGCTTATGCCGCATATCAGAAACCAGAAATCAAAAATTTATTTCAACGTAAAGAATTTACATTCTGCTTGTTGAATGTCAATGTAAATACAGTTATGTATAATGTTAGCCGCTGCCTTGGGGCCGCCTGTAGTGGAAAAAAAGGCAGCGAAAAAAAACTCCACTCTGACCATCTTTTCTCAAATCACCTTAATACAAATAATACAAATCAAACTTACAAAATAATATCTTGGATGTGTTCAACACTAGACACGTAAATTTCTTGTAATTTATTGTGTCTTCAAATTAAAACGTAAATTTCTGCTGTGGCGCAGCGGTAAGAGTATCTGCCTACCATATGAGAGGTTCTGGGTTCGAATTCCGACTGGGGACAAAAAAAAACCTCAGATCTTGAATGTTTACACGTTTGTGATGTCGCTGATTCTGGTTCTTACGACACAGGTCTAGAAAGTGTGGAGCTAGAGGCAATGTATGTTACTGTGTGTAAATGTTTCTGTTCTTTCGACACTAACGGGAATCAAAATTCGTAGGTACTTCTCGTTGACCTAGGAGTTTAAAATTTGGCAAGTAATATCGTCTTCTAATAGATATAGATATTCCGTGCTTCGCAAAGCACGTCAAGCAGTTGGGGCCGGCTGCCGTCGATAGATGGCAGTGGTAAAGCCAAGTCAGAGGCCTTAGGGCGGCTTAAAAACTTCTAACAATAAGACCAGCCGCTAGTCTTACAAGCCTTCAGCAATCCGGACTTGGCCCCCGTGGTGGAGTATGGCCTATGCCTTCCTCAGGAAAGAGACCCGTGCCCCTCGGTGGCGACATAATGAATTGATGAATTAATGATAGATATAAATCAAGAGAAAAATCCGAAAACTACTTATACTCTTGTAATTAAACCATGTGAAGTTCCGGAAAAGTTCGGAACTGCGAGTACGGAACCCTCGGTGAGTGACCTCAACTCACTCTTGTACGGTTTTTAATGTTCACGGTTCCCTGTTTTTGTTTCGTTTTTGCGGTGGTTAGTGGCCAGTGAAGAAAGATTGAGTAAAAAGGAAGCAGGAAATACCTTCGTAAATTCTCGGTGGGTGTTATTGAAACCACTAGCGATAAAAATGCAGAAGATGTAAAACGCAGGTTTGTCCGGCAATTAAACCCCTCAGGGTTAGAACACTTTTTCTTTCACAACTACAGTCTGTTAGCTTTTAGAATATACCTCAGGCTTTGGATAGGCTTCGCTTTTCGCAGAAAGCATGCGAGTGTAATACTACTACTTCCTGCTTTGTATAAAAGTTTTCTTCACTATTTTGAAAAGTTATGTAAAGTTATAAATAACTAATCGGTTTTTGATTGCTCAGTTGAGGTATATTCTAAAAGCTAACAGACTGTAATTAGTTGCAAGTTGCAAGATCCGTTTGAAGACCGTTGCAAGACCAGTCTACTGGCCGACGGGACCGGAGTGCTTATACTGAGTTTTTTCCTTCACTTTCGATAGCGAGAGCGTTTGCAATTTGTATAGGAGTGACAAAGCGCGCCACATAGTTGTCTCTTTGTCACTCCTATGCAAATCGCAAACGCTCTCGCTATCGAAAGTGAATGAAAAAACTCAGTATAAGCAATCAGAGTGCTTAGTGCGAGTTTTTTTAACTACTCGATCGCGTTAATGTAAACTCATATTCTATAGGAGTGACAAAGCGCGCCAGCTAGTTGTCTCTTTGTCACTCCTGAGTGCTTATACTGAGTTTGTTCATTCACTTTCGATAGCGAGAGCGTTTACGATTTGCATAGGAGTGACAAAGCGCGCCACATAGTTGTCTCTTTGTCACTCCTATGCAAATCGCAAACGCTCTCACTATCGAGAGTGAATGAAAAAACTCAGTATACGCACTCTGTACAAATTGCAAACGCTCTCGCTATCGAAAGTGAATGAAAAAACTCGCACTAAGCACTCAGAGTGAGTATACTGAGTTTTTCATTCACTTTCGATAGCGAGAGCGTTTGCGATTTGCATAGGAGTGACAAATAGACAACTATGTGGCGCGCTTTGTCACTCCTATACAAATTGCAAACTCTCTCGCTATCGAAAGTGAAGGAAAAAACTCAGTATAAGCAAGCACTCTCACGGAAAGTGCCGTAGTTTACCTGACCCGCCGGCGGGTCCGCAGGGCTTGAGGGCTTAAAAAAACTGTCATCGTTTACAAGCTGTTATTATTAATTATTGTTATTAATTACTGCAAAGCAGTTGGTATGCTCGGCAAGAAATAAAGGAATACAAAAGTTACTTACGTACATAAGCTCACGCCTTTATCCCAACTTTACATTAAAACAGTAGGTAATTATAATTCTAAAATATTATCCGGATATACTTCCTTGATTTTTCTTCCTTGAGGTCCTCAATTCTGATAGTGCATTACTACGATGATAGTTGCACGGTTGGATCACGTGATGTGTTTTTTCATCTCATTAACGCCTAGAAGGTTTGCGCGCGCGTAGACCAGAGTGCTTATACTGAGTTTGTTCATTCACTTTCGATAGTGAGAGCGTTTGCAGTTTGTATAGGAGTGACAAAGCGCGCCACATAGTTGTCTCTTTGTCACTCCTATGCAAATCGCAAACGCTCTCACTATCGAAAGTGAATGACAAAACTCAGTATACGCACTCTGAGTGCTTAGTGCGAGTTTTTTCATTCACTTTCGACAGCGAGAGCGTTTGCAATTTGTATAGGAGTGACAAAGAGACAACTAGGTGGCGCGCTTTGTCACTCCTACACAAATTGCAAACGCTCTCGCTGTCGAAAGTGAATGAAAAAACTCGCACTAAGCACTCGGAAGCGGCAATGAAACCACGTTCATGTAGTTGAAATTGTACTAAAATGCATTAACAGCTATGCCCTGGTCGGACTCTTTCAGCAAAAATCAGGTAAGTGTATCGGGATTATATTTTAGAATATGTAGTTTTAGTTCAGTAATTAATAGTTTAACTTGGAACTAACGAAATCATTTTGCAAATAGAGCTCAGCGTTCCTTATTAAAATAGACTGGGTCCCCTTATTAAAATAGACTGGGTCTTCAAAAGGGTTATTGTAGTCGTGAAATAGTTTATAGCGCTTCCTATAATGTAATTTAAAGTGAAAGCAAGCCGAGGGATCCATTTAATGTTTAAACGATTTAATTATTGTCCTTTGGAGTTACTAACTGAGAATCACAGTTTACGACCGACTTCAATGTCGATCTGTGTCAATGTCTGTAGTGCCTTTAGATACTTTTGTGCTTATATTATAAGAAAATAACGTTATAGGTAAGTAACCTTTAATGGTAGGTAGGAACGGCAGGCCTGTGTCACTACGCGTGTCGGTATCGAACGCGTAAGTACGGTCGGGGTCTAAAAATGGTTACCAATTTTTTAAACTTGATTCTTTGTCGCAAGATGTGCATTATAGTCTGTAATGCTTTAACAATGTACTTATTACCTTTCAAAGTTCCGAGGCCTCGATTCTAACAAGTATCTAAATTCATTTCTTATTTTAAAATTATTGCATTTGTGGCAACATTGTTGCACAACAGGCAGGTTAGGTTTTTTACAAAAAGTAATTCAACTTGACATTCCTGTCTTTCTGGTGAAATCCGTCGGTGCTTACTACGACGTTGTTTAATTATAAGATTTTATAATATTGTTAATATGTAAATAGTTTTTCCAAATGTGATGTGACAATACATCTTTATTCGTTTGTTCGACAATCTGCTTTTCATTAAGTCCAAGATCCTGCTCTACACATTTCCTGAACGCGCAACCTGGCCCGTGAGGGGCCAGTCTCCAGGCGGTGCAGTTCCCTTGGCCCACTGCACTGCCAAGCTGGACAAGTCAATTCATCATCGGCCAAACTGGTGACCCCGACGTGATGAGCATATCCCAGACGTTTGGATTGCAAAATTGGATTGCTGAAAAGAAGATTTCATCCATCTGCGGCTACGGAAAATGGCGGATTTTCATCGTTTTTCCAAGATTTTTCTTTGGCATTGACGTTAGTGCCATCCGACGAAGAAACGCGGAACTATCGATGGTGCTGTGAAGTGAACTACGAGTTTACCATAGACTATTCGTTCGCGACCGATTGGTACGTTTTGACTTTTCGTTCGTTCATGCAAAACGGTTTTATTTCGGTGCACGTGTATTTGACAACGTCAGTGTGGTCACTCGTCAGTTAACGTCATGACCGTCTAGATTTGTCAGATTGGTGTTTGTAAACAAACTTTTACGTTTTCATTTTAGTTTTTCATGGTGTGATTTCCATAGTTTGAGTTTTTTTGTGGTGTTTTAAGTAAGTTTAAGTTTAGTTTTGTCACGGCTAGCCTGCCTTGGTAAGTCAAACTATTTTATTTCTAAACTTTTTTACTGAATTGCATGGGGAACTTTTTATGAGTTATTGTGCATGCATGATTTATTTATTTTGTGTCTTATGCCATATATTTCCATATTTTTGGTGCAATGGTGTTGCTATGCTGCTAACCCCTCCAACGCTCAATTAACTAAATTCATCTCAACTAAATAATTTTTGCATGTCATTTGCTTATTTATTTAAGTGTGTATTAACAAACATGGCTGAGGAACTTAAGGCTTTGATTGAACGTTTACAAGCTGACAATGCTGCGTTTCAGCAACAGCTTCAACAAAACTCTGAAGTTAGTAAAGTTTCAGTCAAATTACCAACATTTTGGCCAGACAAGCCTGCGGTTTGGTTCGCACAGGTAGAGGCGCAGTTCCAGATAGCTGGTATTACTGCAGACAGCACTAAATTTAACTATGTCATCGCCCAGCTCGATCAGAAATTGGCTGGTGAAGTGGAGGACATCATTACGCGGCCGCCTGAACAAGGTCAGCAATACGCCAAGCTCAAAGCAGAGCTCATTAGGCGACTCTCCATGTCGGAGGAGCAGCGGGTACGACAGCTTATTAGCGAAGAGGAGCTCGGGGACAGACGTCCATCTCAGTTCCTTCGTCACCTGCGCTCACTTGCTGGCAGCGCACTCTCTGATGAGAACATTTTGCGCCAACTATGGCTACGTCGACTTCCTCAACAAGTGCAAGCTATTCTTGCGTCACAGGCTGAACTAAGCCTCGATAAGCTATCTGAACTAGGTGATAAAGTCATGGAAATTGCAGGGCCCAGTAAAGTGTTTTCTTGTTCGGCTTCTGCAGGTTCTTTATCGAATGATGACATTTTTTCACAGCGCTTGGAACGCATAGAGCAACAAATTGCTGCTTTATCTGTCAACATCAGGCCTACGCGTACACGTCAGCGTTCTGCGTCATTTCATCGCTCGCGCCCACGCTCTCGCGCTTCCTCATCAAGGAAAGGCCCAAAGGTATGTTGGTACCATAAGAGATTCAATGACAGGGCAACAAGGTGTATAACCCCGTGTAGTTGGACACCTAGCAATCAGGGAAACCCGACAAACAATCAGTATAGGCGGCTACTGATTGTACTAGTCCCGGCCGCCGCATTTTCGTTACAGATCAGAAGTCTAAACACCAGTACTTAGTCGACACTGGGTCAGATCTCTGTTGTTTCCCTGGCCGTCTCCTTAGAGGTCGCTACCAACTTAGCAACTACAGTTTGAGTGCTGCTAATGGCAGCTCGATTGGGACATACGGCACTGTTTCTTTGCACCTCGATTTAGGTTTACGCCGGGATTTCCATTGGAATTTCGTGATCGCAGACGTAGCGACACCAATCATAGGTGCCGATTTTCTTAGTTATTATAATTTGTTGCCTGATTGTAGATATCAGCGCCTGGTGGATGGTAACACCAAACTTCATGTTCCTGTTTCGTTCTCCGGGACCTCACAGCCAAGCGTCAAAGCCGTTAACATTGGTAGCTCCAGTTTCGCGGATGTACTGGCTGAGTTTCCTGTGATTACACGACCACCAGGACAACCTAGAGTAGTTAAGCACAACACTGTGCATTACATCAAAACCACTGATGGTCCGCCGGTTTCGTGCCGTCCTCGTAGATTAGCTCCACAAAAACTTGTAGCTGCTCAAAAAGAGTTCGAGGACATGGTTCGCTGCGGCACCGCAAGGCCCTCTAAAAGCGCCTGGGCCTCGCCATTACACATGACGTTAAAGAAGGATTCTTCCTGGCGTCCTTGCGGCGATTATCGCGCCCT
Source organism: Yponomeuta plumbellus (assembly GCA_947310845.1). NCBI lineage: Eukaryota > Metazoa > Arthropoda > Insecta > Lepidoptera > Yponomeutidae > Yponomeuta > Yponomeuta plumbellus. Next base: position 6,835,005 of record OX371203.1, read on the forward strand.
GAACGCCAGGACCATTCCTGATAAATACCCTCTCCGGCACATTAACGATTTTTCTCACAATCTGCACGGCTCACGAGTATTTAGTACTCTCGATTTGGTGAAAGCCTATCATCAGATCCCTATGTTTGAGGACGATATCCCGAAGACAGCCATCGTTACCCCGTTTGGCCTCTTCGAGTTTCCTTTTATGACGTTCGGCCTCCGCAATGCTGGACAAACGTTCCAGCGATTTATCGATGAGGTCACGCGGGGTCTCGATTACTGTTTTCCCTATATCGACGACATACTCGTTTTTTCGCCTGATGAAGCCTCCCACAAGGAGCATCTCCGTGGATTGTTCTCTCGTTTGCAGGAGTACGGTGTGGTTATTAACCCCTCTAAATGTGTATTAGGTGCGGAACAAGCCAAATTTCTCGGACACATTATCAGTGGAGACGGAATCCAACCGCCGCGCGATCGCATCGCTGCTTTATTGGACTACAAACCTCCTGAAACAGTCAAAGGTATGAGGCGATTTTTAGGCGTTTTAAACTACTATCGCCGTTTTATCCCTCAGGCTGCTAAATTTCAAGCCCCTTTGATTGACGCGGTGGTGGCTACAAACAGCAAAGGAAACACTCCATTCCCATGGACTCCCGAGCTGCATAAGGCATTTGAGGTATGCAAGCAAAGCCTCTCTGACGCTACGCTATTACATCATCCTATGAACGACGCCCGTTTAGGTCTTTTCACGGATGCATCTAGCGTGCACGTCGGCGCTTGCTTGCAGCAACAGGTAAATGACCAGTGGTGCCCACTGGCGTTTTTCAGCAAAAAGCTGACTCCACGCCAGTCTGAATGGCCAGCTTATTACCGTGAGCTCCTAGCGGTGTACGAAAGCGTACAACATTTCCGTTATATTCTCGAGGTACAGCATGCCACTATTTTTACTGACCACAAGCCGTTGTTGTACGCTTTCGTACAACGCCGTGAGAAGCTACCGCCACCGCAGCTTAACCAACTTTCTTTTATTAGCCAGTTCACTACTGATATTCAATACATACGAGGAGAGGATAATGTGGTAGCTGACGCTCTGTCGAGAGTCGAGGCCATTTCACTAGAGGCGGATTACGCCGCTCTCGCTTCCTCTCAAGCTACGGACGACGAGCTCAATAGCTTTCGCCGCACTAACAGCTCCTCTTTGAAACTGGAAGATGTCAGTATCCCAGGGACAGATATTACTGTCGTGTGTGATACCTCTACCGGTAAGCCTCGCCCATATGTGACGCCTGCATTTCGCAGAGGCATTTTCGATAAACTGCACGGTTTGAGTCACCCAGGTGCACGCACAACCATCAAACTGGTCAGTGACCGCTATGTTTGGCCTGGCATTAGAAAAGACTGCCAGAATTGGGCAAAACACTGTTTACCATGTCAACGAAGCAAGGTAACAAGGCATGCTTCAACGCCTCTTGGTAAATTTTCCACGCCGTCAGCCAGACTGCGCCATGTTCATTTGGATATAATCGGTCCGCTCCCTCCATGCAACGGTTTCAATTACTGCCTCACCGCCATAGATCGCTGCACACGCTGGCCTGAGGTATGGCCGATGGTCACAATGACAGCGGAGGAAGTTGCGGAAATTTTTACCACTGGCTGGATAGCCCGGTTCGGTGTACCGACAGTCGTCACCACCGACCAAGGCCGACAATTTGAATCCTCGCTTTTCCAGAAGTTACTGCACATGCATGGTGCCACCAGGAACAGAACGACGAGTTATCATCCGCAAGCCAACGGAATGGTGGAAAGACTCCACCGTCAATTGAAAGCTGCTCTGATGTGCCACGGTAGCTCGTGGATCAGAGCACTTCCAATGGTACTCCTCGGCATACGTACTGCCTTGAAGGAGGACATTGGGTCCTGCGCGGCTGAGCTACTGTACGGCGAACCTTTGCGACTTCCTGGTGAACTGCTTGTTACTCCTGTCGCACCAGAGCGTCTCACTGACGTCACCAACTTCGTCGACCAGCTTCGTGCCAAGATGGCTCAGTTTCGACCTGTTCCGGCATCGCGTCATCAACAACAAGCGATTTTCACTTTTAAGGACCTGTCAACAGCAACTCACGCCTTTTTGCGCTACGATGCTGTGCGTCGTCCGTTGCAGGCTCCTTACACAGGCCCTTATCCAATTTTGCGCAAGAGGGACAAGACGATTACCTTACTCATTAAGGGTCGAGAAGCAGAAGTCAGCATTGACCGAGTCAAGCCAGCCCATGTGATGACTGATGATCCCGTTTGTCAACTTGCAAACGGCTCGTCCACCACCGTGCTGCCGTCGTCCGTTTCACCGCCGGTTCCGAAACCCGACCAACTTACTACAGCTGCTCCTTTGGCTCATTTGGTGCCTGGAACTGCTGTATCTCCTGTGCTACCTAAGCCGCCTGCGCCAACGCCTCCTATACCTGATACTTTAAAACAACCTTACGTTACCCGGTCAGGTAGACGGGTTAAGTTCAAGACTTTTGATTAGTTTATTGATTAGGTTTTGTTATTTTGTTTTAACCATTTTTCTTTATGTGAGGTTATGTTTCTTCGTAGGGGGGTGGTGTGGCAACATTGTTGCACAACAGGCAGGTTAGGTTTTTTACAAAAAGTAATTCAACTTGACATTCCTGTCTTTCTGGTGAAATCCGTCGGTGCTTACTACGACGTTGTTTAATTATAAGATTTTATAATATTGTTAATATGTAAATAGTTTTTCCAAATGTGATGTGACAATACATCTTTATTCGTTTGTTCGACAATCTGCTTTTCATTAAGTCCAAGATCCTGCTCTACACATTTCCTGAACGCGCAACCTGGCCCGTGAGGGGCCAGTCTCCAGGCGGTGCAGTTCCCTTGGCCCACTGCACTGCCAAGCTGGACAAGTCAATTCATCATCGGCCAAACATTTATTAAAATGACACATATCAAAATTCTGTCAAAATAGAAAGTTTCAAAATATATTTAATACTATTTTTACAAAATAAAAAAAATAAAAACCTTCTTCGCTCCCTCAAGGAGGTTTCCTTGAGGGAGCGAAGAAGGTTTGCTCTAAACTTTGACAGTTCGGTACTCTATTCTTTATTCTGAGCCTTATGCTCTAACTAATCAAATCAATACAAATATCGACCTTGCGTCGTATAATTGTCTGTACAATTATGAACCTTAAGGTGGTAAACATTTTCAGACCCCGACTGTATATGCGGCGACCACTCCAGAGTGCCAAATAGGTAGGAATTCAGGCGCCAGAAGAGGTAAGAGTTACGCGGTAGAAAGAGAGGCAACATTGTAGGTGAATATAACGCAGCCTTTTTAGCGCCGTGCGATCTGAAGTTGCATCTAATTGTATCGTTGCTAAAGTTCGTTTTAATTGAGTTTAATTGATTTTGCGGAGTGAATGTTCGGTACCTGTACTATTATGTATTCTGTGGTAACGGTTTTGACTGTTACTTAATTAATCCAGTCTCAAAATAGCAAAAGTTTAAAATTATAGTAACTACATAAAAGTCACGCCTGTACCCCAGAGGGGTAGGCAGAGACCTGGGACTGCCACTTGCCACGATCCTGACAGATCACTTTCGCTTCATCAACATTCATTAGTGTTTGCATGCAGGCACGCCGGTTTCGGGTACTTTTTATGTTGCCCTTTCATAATAAATACCCTATTTGTCGAAGTACGAGTATATCCGCCTGGGACGTCCGTTGCTGCCTATGTTTCATTCACCTGTTTCATAACGTTTTCCTCCGTCATCCTCTCCGTGCCACATGTCCAATGCAAAATTCCTTTCTCGATTGTAGTCAATAAACATTTCATGATTTTCATACTGCCTTGACATTAATTGATTTCATATTAACTTGACGCGGTAGATCTTAGATGGAAATCTATAATTGTCATTACCATAGATTCTTTCTGCATCACTTTCGATATTGGTTTATTTTCAACCTTCTCGTACAGTCGATCATCCTATACACCCATGCATTCTACTCCGTTGCATTAAGGGCAACTTTGCAACTAAAATGTGGAAGTTGATGTGCTTACGGCTGTACTCTTTGTAACATTGTGTAAAGTGGTTTAAATATTAAACCACTAGTTTAAACCGGGGTAGTATTTTTTTTTACACCTTGGGTTACATTATTTGAGTTTTCGTACGGAACTCTAAACTTTTTGAAAAACCACTGTAACCTATGTTACTCACGAAGAATGTAGCTTTCTAATGGTGAAAGAATTTTTAAAATCGGCCCAGTTGTTTCTGAGGCTATTCATTACAAATATATACAAAAATACAAATCTTTCCTCTTTAAAATATTAGTATAAGACTAGCTTTCGCCCGCGACTCCGTCCGCGTGGACTTGAGTTAAAAATTTTGCAACCCCGTTCACTCCCTTAAGGGTTAAATTTAGAAAAACGGCGAAATATGTGTTCAATTAATTGTGTTGAAGAGCATTTATTTTAAGTTTCAAGAAAATTAGACAACTTTCTTTATACCTCCCATACAAATTTTGGCAACCGTTTTCGCCCCCTTAGGGGTTGAATTTCAAAAAATCCGGTCTTATTCCTTGCCTACATTATAACTATACAAGACTCTCTGTGCAAAATTTCAGCTTCTTAGGTCCAACTTCTTGGGCTGGGCGTTGATGAGTGAGTCAGTCAGGACTTTGAATTTTATTTATACAGGGTGTCCGAAAACTCATCGTCAAGCTGGTTCCGGGTGAAAAGGCAAGTCATACTGGTTATCAGAAAAATATAAAAATATTTTTTTTATGATTATGTTTTACGTTCTCAGAGATAGGAAGACTTAACCACCAAACATGCCGACCGCGGATTGACAACTTCAAGCGCTGAGGCCTGTCTTACACCGCAGGCACAAAGGTTTCCTTACAATGTTTTCCTTCACCGTTAGCGTCAACAAAAACCAAGGTGTTGTATACTAACAAAGCAGTGGAAAGCGAATTTCCTTGCCTCCGGTGCCACTTAGAGATCATTAGTACAAAGACACGAACAGAATAAGGGAAGTAGGAATATTACAATGTTACCGCTAATGGACTACTCGGGATTGCGCTACCGTCACTTTTGCACCACTGAAATGTATACACGTAATTTACACGTATTGCCCAGAAAATAGTCTCGAAGACTCAAAAGGGCAACCTTGAAAATATGTGATAACGGAATCATAAAAAGATACAAAGAGCTAGCCAGAAACACCTTCAAAAAACTTGTTTCATTTATGAAACTTACGTTTAAACGAAAGTTTCGTGCAATCAAAGTGTTACACATCATCATCATCATCATATGTCCCCACAGAGGGGCACGGGTCTCTTCCCTGAGGAAGGTACAGGCCACACTCCACCACGGGGGCCAAGTCCGGATTGGCGGAGGCTTGTAAGACCAGTGGCTGGACTGACTATCAGAAGTTTTCAAGCCGGCCTAAGGTCTCTGAATTAGCTTAACGACTGCCATCTATAAACGGCAGCCGGCACCAACTGCTTAACGCGCCTTGCGAAGCGTGGAAAAATGCCACTAGCGTTAGTCATAGACAGTATGTTGCTTAACCTTAGTGATCGTTTAGGATCACTCAGGCAGCCCAGGCTACGAGTGATTGCTACACATGCCATACTATAAATACAAAATTAAATGTCCATCGAACAATATCTGGACCAGCCGTCCCCAGGCATACTATTTGCCTGGCGGGAAATTTCCCTTTAGTGGAAGAGCACAATCACCCGCTCTTCCCAGTAAGTGTCATCTATGTATACATCTACATAAAAAATAGGCATACCATCCATAGGTCTAAAGAAGGAAACGAAAAATAAGAAGCAATTACGTATTTATGACCATAACAATTATAACCCGTACTCCTTCTCGCAATTAGTATGTCTAAAATATCAAAACATGCAAACTAATATCTAATTTCTTTAAACGAGCAATTCTTGTATATCTATATTAATAATTTCGTTCGGGTCTACGGTAGACTCGAACGATATGCATACCAAATGAAAGAGCGTAAAAAAATAGTTGATCTGAGTCGACAACATATGGGCGGAAAATTCGTATTATCGAGCAGCATAAATATATATCGAATCGCTCGTAGCCTGGGCTGCCTGAGTGATCTTGAACGATCACTAAGGTTAAGCAACATTCGGCGCGTTCAGTCCATGGATGGGTCACCGTCTATGACTAACGCTAGTAGCATTTTTTCCGAGCGATTCCGTGCTTCGCAAGGTACGTTAAGCAGTTGGTGCCGGCTGCCGTCGATATATAGCAGTCGTTAAGCCAAGTCAGAGGCCTTTAGGGGCGGCTTGAAAACTTCTGACAGTGAGACCAGCCACTAGTCTTACAAGCCTCCACCAATCCGGACTTGGCCCCCGTGGTGGAGTATGGCCTATACCTTCCTCAGGGAAGAGACCCGTGCCCCTCGGTGGGGACATAATGGGTTGATGATGATAAATATATAAATTATTAAATTCAACAATGGCGTTGCTAAGTAAACATGTCAATGTCATCATTGTTGTGTTAGTGTCACAAGTTTTCATTGTGAAGTGTTATGGCCGGTTTACATTATTTTAGTGTTTAGGAGAGTGCTATAATACAATTAGAGAGGGAAGTGCATTAGTACATTACTAGACGTTCGAGTAAACGTTTATATTTCTTCCAGTAGAGTGTCACTACGTCGACGTCGCGAAATATGCGCTATCCTACTCAAAATACTATGAGTTTTAATGGGTAACATAAGTAAGTTTGATAATTCGAGTTAATGAAAACAACACGCACCCGTCACGAGTCACTTGCGCACTCTCCTAAAGTTCTCACTAAATTTTTAGTTTATACACAGATAACTAACGAGGATAGTAACGCGATCAGGTGTTACTGGATAGAACAATAGAAACCAATTATATTTTGATTCTAATTGAAAGGCAACTAGAACCGTACTATACCGTAAAACGTACTAAAGCAAGTGGCGCTTACACGTTTCTACAAAAGCACTCTCCTTAAGAAAGAAAGAAAGAAAGAAAGAAAGAAAGAAAGAAAGAAAGAAAGAAAGAAAGAAAGACAGAAAGAAAGAAAGAAAATTTATTTATTTGATACTCGAAACAAAACAAAAAAACACACACACACACTCAGAATCCGTACAATAATAAAAAAATAACACAGAAAGCATAAAAAGCGTAAAAATAAATAAACTGTACAACATGAAAATAATAATTTACATTTACATACAGGCACATACATTGCTTCTGGCCCCACACTAGGATACCCTGTGTCGTGGGAACCAGAAGCAGCGACGTCACAAAGATGTAAACATCCAAGACCTGGGATTTTTTTGTGTCCCCAGCCGGGATTCGAACCCGGGACCTCTCGCGTGGTAGTCAGATGCGCTAACCACTACGCCACAGAGGTCGTTAAAGGTTGAGCCCCCAAAATGGGCCCGATTCAGCATAATGTTGCAACAGAGTGTAAAGTAAAGCACTCTCCTAAACACTAAGATAATCTAAACCGGCCCTTTGATCTAATTTGTTAACTCCATGGTGTGTGGAATACCGTGGCATCCAAAAAGGTTATTATAATCTGTGCCAACTGAGAAGGTGTAGTAAGTAATCTGTGGTGTTTTTCATTGGCGGGAGCTCAGAAGAAGGTCCTTCTTCTGAGGGCGGGAGGGAAGACAATAATTGACATTGAATTTTGGAAGGGTCTGAAAAATAATTGAAAATCCGTAATAGTGTGCTGGTTCCAATACTGATGTAAGCATGGTAGCGAGATTTGGGTATGGCAAAAGAATCATGAAAGTAGGATTAGTGCAGTACAAATGAGATCCTTAAGAAATATGTGTGGTGTTACTTTGAATGACAGAATACGTAATAGTGTGATCAGAGACCGAGGATGTAGAGAAAGAGGATGTAGTGAGTGACTAGAATTGAAAAAAGGAATGTTGCGTTGGTTTGGAGATGTGGAGAGGATGAACGAAGAAAGACTGACAAAGCAAATATATCGGGCGAATGTGAGTGGAAGGGCCGGTAAGGGACGCCCCAGTTGGACATACTTCGACCAAATTGGGGATGTATTAGCAAAGGGCAAGATGAAAAGTACCCGAAACCGATGTGGGTACATGCAACGACTAATGGATGTCGATGAAGCGAAAGTGATTTGTCAGGATAGTGGCAGGTGACAGTCCGTGGTCTCTGTCTACCCCTCTGGGATACAGGTGTGAGCTTAGTATCTGAACGTATTAAGATATTTATATCTACTGGTGGTTGATAAATACAGAGGCGTCACCATATAAAAAAACATAGTGGAATATTATTTTGCGTCTACATTTTACACGAGCGAAGCCGGGTTTTCGTCTACTATATTTATATATACAATCAGAACTCTAATCTCTTTAAACGAGCAATTCTTTTGTAATATATATTTATATATAATCAGAACTTCGGAAACGGCTCCAACGATTTTCACGAAATTTTGTAGGCATATGCTTTCGGGGGCGTTTAATTGATCTAACTAGGTTACATTCTTAGAAAACGTTGTTTTATTCGTGTTTTAAGGCAATTGAAAGGAGCCGGGGATCTCTGGGCCCAATTGTAATAAGCTGAAATATGGTTTAAAAAAAGCGGTATTTTTTCTGTTTCAAAATATAAAAAATCTGCTCAATTCACAATCTGGGAGACGAGAAATCTTAAAAACAAGTTTATTGCACTGATGAAATAGAGTTCCGATTACTATAATCGATTACTGTGAATGATTTCAAGAATTATTATTGAACATAAAATCACTCTCATCGAATGATGGATTCAATCAAAGTAAACAAAATCTACGGAATAAATTATTATAGTGTCAATATTTTACAATAAAACAGAATATTAACTTTAAAATCGATTCTCGTAGATTCTCGTTTACAGATCGATTTATTACTTTTTATGTTTGTCAAATGTATTTAATCTGTGCTGACAGTGACAGCTTCCGGATTTTCAATCTATCATCATGATGGGTCACTATATTGCACGGACCGAGAATTTACGGCACGAGAATGTACCTACAACACGGGAATTCGTGCCCAAATGACCATCTATAACTAACGCTAGTGGGATTTTTCCGAGCGGTTCCGTGCTTCGCAAGGCAAGTTAAGCAGTTGGTGCCGGCTGCCGTCAATAGATGGAAGTCGTAAAGCCAAGTCAGAGGCCTTAGGGCAGCTTGAAAACTTCCGACAGTAAGACCAGCCACTAGTCTTACAAGGCTCCACCTATCCGGACTAGGCCCCCGTGGTGGAGTATGCCCTTATAGGTATAGGACCAAGGGGCACGGGCTTTTCACTGAGAAAGCTTCCTCAGGGAAAAGCCCCGTGCACCTCAGTGGGTTTATAATGGGTTGATGTATCGCTCCTCTACATATAAACTATGATCATTTGGATTGACTTGTCTAGTGTAAGGGCCCTCGCCCACGGCGGATTTTTGTAGCGCTACGGCCGCGCGATGGTGGCGCGTTCGCCACGCTACAGCCGCGATGCGGTCGCTAGCTGTGTACCCTCGCCCACGTAACCACGCTTCTGTCGCGATGCGAACGCGCCACCGTCGCGCGGCCGTAGCGCTTCGAACGCGCCTAAGTAGTCCGAGTAATCCTAAGGGCCCTCGCCCACGGCGGCTTTTTGTAGCGCTACGGCCGCGCGACGGTGGCGCGTTAGCAGCGCTACAGCCGCGCGCTTGCATCGCTACGGTGGCGCGTTAGCAGCGCTACAGCCGCGCTACGGTCGCGCGTTGCAAAAGTGACCTACGCGCGTTAGTAGCGACGGCAGCGCTACAAAAAGCCGCCGTGGGCGAGGGCCCTAAGATCCAGCCAGATCAGGACGTCAATCTATTGCGACTCATAGCCTCAATAATGTCACGCACTAGATCGAGCGTGTAATGGCTGCGAAGTGAATGATTTACGCTACATGGAAACGAGGCACCACTCTGTCGTGTCTATGGCTGTACACGGATTCTCGCCCGCACCAATTTTATACAGCCTGATATGATAACGCACGACCCGAGAACGTACGGACGGGAATCCGTGTACATGTGCACGGATTCCGTGGCTGTACATTACCGAGGCGTACGTTCTCAGGATGTGCATTCGCGGTACGTACATTATCGTCTCCCATCATGATCACCGGACTACCTACCTATACCTTGATTTTTAATTAGGTGGACTAAACTGACAGATCAAAAAGCTCTTATTTTTTAAAATTTTGCCAGAGCAAGATCGTAGTGATGCGACTTGATGTGTTCATTGAATGTTCGATTTCATTCAATCATTCACTCATCAATTTTATTTCCTTTATTTGGGGAAAATAATTTAACTTAATCCTAATCATTAAATACCTACCAATTAAACAAACATACCTACATCTGAAAAACGCACAAACTTTAGGAAATATTTCATTTAAGTAACGAGATGACAAACCGACTAGACATATAATATCCACTTTTTTTCATAAGGTTTAGATGATAACTCAGTAGTTAACCGTTTTCAACAAATAATATTTTGGCTAGTGATAGATTCGTATACCATATTGTGTCATGTCTACTATGTACAGTATCTTCTTTATATAGTAGGTATTTATTGGTCACATTGTAACACCTCAGCCTTTAACGCTTGAATAATAAAGTTTTGCCTTCAAAACGTACTTTATTTTTCATTATATCTTGAAGGATCAATACAATAGTATCATGGCTGGGTTCCTCATCACAAATTAAAAACAATAAATACATTTATAAACCTAATAGCCAGTGAATCTAACGACATAATATGCGACTTAGACAATAATCCACATGTGCCATCTTGGAAAAAGGAGAAAGCTGTTTTCTCAATGTAGAATTACAGCTTTCAATATTGTATCGACCACATGTTTTTGTTCAGTATTTAATTTTTTGTTTTTTTTTTTCATATTATCTATTTGATTTTCCATTTCAATAAATTTATTAGCTGAGCAAAACGAAGCTTGCACCAAAATCTTTAAACGTGTTTAGTTGCTAATTTTATTTGAATGTGATGTCTTTGTATAGTTTGACAATACAAAGCGCTAACGCATTTTAAAATCGAGGTGCAATTCGTACTAAGACTTTAAAAGTGATTAAAATTTTAAATCTAGTTTTTATTTTATTCTTTCCTATTACAAAAGAGAAAGGAATGAATATGGTATGTCTGTCATGTTGTTAAGTTATAAATGTATAAGTTTATCACGAAATCCTCTAACTTAAGTATCATTTAATTTTACAGTTTGTTTTATCTAATCAGCCCGTAAATAGAGCCCACTGTTGGGCATAGGACTCTTCTCTTTCACGCCAACCCATCCGGTCCAGTGTCTCCCAGCCGCTTTCACAATGTCGTCGGCCCATCGGGCTGGTGGTCTGCCCACCGACCGTCAACCCGTTCTTGGCCACCACTCAGTGGCTTCTTTAGTCCACCGGCCGTCTTCCCGCCTAACCAAATGTCCCGCCTGTCTCCATTTCAGCTTAGTTATTCGTGTGCGTACGTAGAGTTTATAATGTAATTTAATTTGTTTATTGGAGTGTAAAACAGGTAACAAACAATCAATATGACATACAGAGAGAGATAAGATAAGATATAAGAATATTAAGAGAGCTTAATAGAGTAGATCTAGAATATCACCCAAAGCATACACACACGTGAGATCAGGAAAATGTAAACAGGCTTACATAACCAGAAGACGTTTTAAACTTATCTAGCCTCAGATTTAACAAAATTTTTTAAACATTTTTAACAAATTTGAACAAATTTAAAGGTTTAGAAATATGGTTAAAGAATTACCAAAACTAAATCTTAAAACACTCAGGGCCGGGCGAGCGAGTTACATTACATACACCAGTCTGCAATTGAATGAACGAATGATTGAATGAAAATATTTATTATTCGATCACTCTGAGCACAACACTATTTTTTATTTTCCCTTACGTGGCAACCCACCAACTGTCATTTTAGTCCACCTAATTAAAAATCAGAGTATACTCCTCTTGTATCGGTTATCGTTTGCGTATTTTAATTATATTCCTCGACCAGTGCTTTCGCTCTACGGACTTCTCGTATATTGTTTAACTTGTACGACTGTGGCATACCGACTTATCGATGTAATACACTGGGCCGACGAGTTTTAGAGGATGAAATGACACAAATCCTTGTCTTCCCTGTCTTTTAATCTATTTGTGAGTTTCGTTACATTTTCCCACTAAATACAATAAGAACTACAATTAAAGTAATAAATAACTGTCTATCATATGATCATAGTTATAAAATCAGCTGTTAAGTACCTATAGGCTTTTGTCAATTTGTTGCATAGCCTCACTTTTACTAAATCTCTTTTAACTTTGCTTTCAGATTGCTAAAATCCGCAAAATTTTCAAAGATGGTTTGACAATATATAAGCTGTTTATTGACACCACTCTCGTCTTTTTACATCTGGGCCCAAGAATGTATGGAAGCGTTTCCGTCTCCTTTGCTATAATAACATACAGAGGTAAATATCGCGTCTATCTGCAAGGTTGGGATAGTTCTGACGGGAAAACGGGCGACCCGTTTCGGGCCGATTTCAAGAGACCCGGTTCGAATCATGTTTTATTTCCGAGTTCTTTTTTTGTTGAAAAAGGATTATTTTAATTTTATATTACAAAAAAAGTACCGAGAAAAGCTCGGTCACCCAGGTACTGTATCATTATACAATCTGTTTATACACATGTTTCACAAATAAAACTCTGTGTCTCGTATCTTTATTTACCTGCATTGAAAGTCAATAGCACACTTCAACTGTACCCAGGTCTGCCAAGGCATTTCTTCATAAATAAATAATTCAACGAACAACGAAAAAAAACCATGCCATTGTTGTTTGTTCCTCTGTAGGGCTGTGCTAATGAATTCCATTGTCGTAGTACAAATAGGGCTTCGCTTTCTATTCCGCCCCCTTTTGGTAACCCTGAGAACACACCGGCCACAGCTTTGAAGACACACCTGGGCCCCGATTCAGTTGATGCATTATAGTTCAATTACAGTTACACGGTCGGGTCAGGTGACATGTTTTTTAATTCCATTGACGCCTAGAGTTGTTGATACTCGTGCTCGCAGTGACGTGAAACAGCAATGAAATGAAATCGACGCGTTCATGCAACTGTCATCGTACCACAATGCATAAGCAGAATCTCAACTCTGAAGTAATATACTTTTTTATACGCTTATACTGTGAGTAGCTAATTAATTTTTGAAATTGTTTGGGTTCCTGTAGAACGACTTTTAGTATTGGTAAAGGTTCGAAAATATCTGTTTAGTATCAGTCTCAGCATACTTCCATGTTTGCGGTGTACCTATTTGCGTGGGGTATCCTAGTTTAGGACCAGGACAAGGGAGTCTGTGTTCTGTGGAAGGTTTTGCATTCAATGAAACCAATTTGTAAAACACTTTTTCCTCTCTGATTGAGGTATCTCCAAAACGTGCTGTTTTAACGCATCTACGGCATCTTCACGGGTCGAAAATCGTTGACCACGTAATTAATTCTTTACATTTGGGAATAAATAGAAATCATTGGGAGCCAAATCAGGGCTGTACGGTGGATGACCCATCAATTCTATTTTTTGACCATCCAAAAATGTAGTTGTTTCCTGAGATGTATGACAGCTGGCATTGTCATGGTGAAGTATGATTCTGCGTCGCTGGTTGTTTTGGCGTATTTTTCAAATACTTCCGGCAAACAAATGGTCGTGTACCACTCCGAATTAACCGTTCTGCGATTCTCCAGTGGTATTGTAGCCACATGGCCATTAATACCAAAAAAGCAGGCCACCATTTGCTTTACAGTGCTTTTTGCACGAGCCACTTTCGTAGGGTTCGGCTCATTTTGAAACACCCAAACTGTTGATTGTTGTTTAGTTTCGGGATCGTACGCGTAGATCCAGGATTCGTCACCTGTGTAGATATTATAAACAGATTTTGAGTCGCCTCCGTTGAATTTTTTTTAGGTTTTCTTGCACCATTCGACGCGAGCATCTTTTTGATCCTGAGTTAAGTTGTGCGGGATCCAACGCGCACAATTTTTTTTTACAGACAAATGTTCATGTAATATCCTATGAATGCTCGTCATACATATTCCCAGAATAGCCTCTATCTCGCGCTACGTAACATGGAGGTCTTGCATTATTAGTTTTCGCACAGCTTCAAAATTTTGTGGCACAACCACCGATTTCGGGTTGACCTTCTTTGGGTTAAAGATGACCTTCTTTAACTTCGTCCGTGAGCTTACTGCGCCCGCGATTAAACTCACTAAGCCAGTGATACACAATCGTTTTTCATGGAGCTTCACCACCAAAAGTCGAAGTTAATTGATCTACGCACTGTTGTTGCGTTAAACCACGTCGAAAATCGTAATAAATCATAGCACGAATATTTTCACGAGTGAGTTCCATTTTTTCAGCGATATGACATTTTAAACCCAACAAAAACAAAGCACTAACGTATATAAGAGAAAAATATTAGCGGCCAGTATTTAAAAAAAGAACGAATTTGACCATGGAGGTCAGACATTGCGTTTAAAATTATTGGAATCCCAGATTCCGCATACAGAGTAGCAGCCTACGTATAAAGGTTTTAGTTTAGTTTTTTTTTATTATTATTTATTTTTGTTTTGTAAATAGTCCGTCATTTATAAGTTATAGTTATATTTTCAATCCTTATGGTAAATAGATAAATATAACTTTATAACATGTATATTATGAAGAAAATAAAATGTTTTTTTTGGTCTCTAGGTATAATGTTATGTTATTGTAGTGTTATTAAGTTGTTACTTCTGAAACAATTTTCCAAATGTTTTTCCATGTTTGTAATGTCCTTGCCTGGTTACCATAACACAGGGTATCCTAGTTTGGGACTAGCTCAAGTGATTGTGTTATTTATTATTATTATTATTAATTAATTGTTCAAATTGCGTAAGCACTCCTAGTATTAAATTAAAACTAAACTAAGTGTGTACGAAATCGCCAGGTGAGGCGGCTGTGTTTCCCAGGCTGTGCCCGCAGGCTAAGGCTGGCACTAACAGCGGGTGCTTTAAAAGCGTGTCTCTTGTAATTCCGCTAAAAGGGACACGGCAAGCTGGTGCCGCATCTATATGTTAATTGTGATTTTGTGCACCTTTCTACCTCGTCTGGGTCGGCTACGAAATGGGCTGTTTACATACGACGGCACGACGTTCACACGATAAACGAATGTCTACCTAAAGGAAAATAGACTGCGGTGATTATGACGAGACGTGATGTTATTATCTAATGAGTGTTTTTGCGGAGTTGGTTATTGCAACTTGGTGAAAAAAAATGTACCAAAAATTAGAATTTCTAATCAAATCTTAAGTATATAATTATTAAATAACTATAGGTATGTGTGACTTAACTGCTAGTGTCTGAATTGAGTATTTTGTGCAAATAGCCATGGTCTGGATGTATTTACATGTATGTGATGTCTTTGCCTGATTACTATAGCACAGAGTATTCTGGTTTGGGACCAGAACAAGTATTGGTATTGTATGAAAGTTATTATCAAGTTTTTATTATTATTATTAAGTAGAATCCTTTGCAGCATGTAGCATAATCTTCTTAAATGACTACAAGCTCTCTGCTTATTGATACCGTCAACAGAGTAAGTATAAATTAGATGAGCAAAAAAGGTGCTTAATTCGGAGCACTATATCTTTTTGGGATGCGGTCTTTTACAACAGTAATTAGTATGAAATTTGACGGATTAGGTGAAAAGAATCGCTTAAGATTTCATGCGCATATAAGAGGAGTAGAGGAGAGGAACAGTAGTTACAATCTAAATGAAACAGGTACTTTTTTATTGCATAATGGATTCGCAGTTGCAGAAAAGTCTTTGAACTAGTACTAAGATTTTATCGGTGTTGTATCCACTAGTGTAAAACCGATTCGGCCCCATACATATACTTGCCCAAAGTGTGTGTGGTTTTTGAGGTGAAGAGCAACCATGAGTTTTCTTAATGTCGTATTAATGAAGGGCTCTCACGTCTGAGAACTCTTTTGAGTGCGGTTTGAACTTGCTGTTTTGTTTTGATTAGCATCCTTGTAATACAAGAAATATCCTTGTTGTAATAGAAAGTAAATATGCTATTTTGTAGAAAATGCCGTAGGCTAGCGCCACCGATTCGTATTTGGCAAAAGTGTTTATACAATCTCTGAATCTTGTTTCCTTCAAACAGCAATTGTCGCGTTAGGTAGTCGCGAACTGTGGTAGGTAGGTAATCTAGCTAGCCGAGGATATCTTCAAGAAAAGACGGTACTTATTAATATACTACATACAATTTAATTCTTTTAAAACAAGGCTTTTTTAACTACATTTAATATCCTAGGTAGGATCTCAGGGTCTAGAGTCTCTAATAATAAATTCGAGTCCACTTTGCACTAGTTAGTCCGGATATGAGAGCACACTTAGCTTGCGAAGAGTTGCGGGTAGTACACGGCGATGCGTTAGGTAAACGCGGGTATGTTGCAGTAGTCGGCATCGGCACCGATCAGGAAATCACGCCCACGCATTACGCCATGCAGCAATGCAGCATGGAAGCGTGTAGTAGGAACCCTGGAATTCCAAATTGGGTATTTCTTGGAATGTCTGATTTTGTGTTACTGCCTGCAACATTCCTTGTGGGAATATTCTTGGAGATTGAAGATCAGCCATGCAAGCGGCTCTCAATTTTACATTAAGTAGACTCTGATGTGGAAGATTGATGCAAAATTTGTCTAGGTAATTTAGGCACTAACTAGGTACCAAGCGATTGCAATGGAACTAAAGGAAAGATACTACTGTATATTTGTATGTACAGCTAAAACAGCGTTACAGCATTACTGAGGCTATTATGTACTATCTAATAACTAGGTTTAGCCTCTAAAAGCTAAGAATAAAATTACAATTTCTTTTATCACAAATCTGAAGGTAGAAACGAACAAACACCCAGCGACTAGCATGCAAATTACATAGGAAAGAATTATAATTACTCACCACTTATGGGGAAACACACTTATAACACTTAGTAGATTCTTAATTTCTAATTACAGTTGTTGAATAACAAAAATCCGAATTCGAGTACAATTATTATGTCTCGGTAGTAAAATTTGGGATTGTATTCTCAGCTCAGCTGACCGGTTAGAAATGCACAAGCGGTGGGCGATGACTCTGCGGCGGGGCATTCGTGCCGTGACCGAACGTTTTCGAGTAGTTCCAATTCAATCCGCTCACTAGTATTATAAAATATCGGTATGTACAGTTTGTCCGTACGTAGGTTTGTTTACTGTTGTTTTTGTTTTGTTTATTAGTTTTTAATGACTTTAGTAATAGATAAGTTTGTAGGTTTAGGTGTAGTTTTTCATTATTCTTTATTTTAGGTATATTTTTGTTATTATAAGTATAGTTTTTAACGTAACCGTTACACAATTTTTAGAACTCAGGATCACTTACCAGTTTTGAGGTTTACATATTCTAGGCTACATATTCCTAGGTTTTTTTGCCTTAGGTTCACAGCTATAAGTCTTGCAAATAACAGAACTATTAACGTAGTTGAGATTATTGTATAAACACATTTTGCTAAATTTTATCTGAAAAAGAAAAAATTTCCTTGGTAGCGCAAGTGTTATTTCCTAGTCCATTAGTAAGGACTCCCAGCGTCACAAAGTTAAAGGCGTTTTGAAACCAAACTAATATTGATTTGCAGTACAAAATCAACTGGCCGTTGATTGAAAGATCAATAAGTAATAACATGAGTTATCGTAAATCTATTGATAGCACCTCTAACGATGAAGGGTAAGTAGATTTCGTCCAGTAACTGACTAATCTGTAGGCTTAATGTATTCCTTCACAATTCATAATTTCAAACGCAAATAGCGTACTTACGGTTTCTAGATTAATAAATGTGTTTTACGTTCAAATTTCTCAAAATTTTAACTCCAATTATTAAATAGGAATAACAGAGAAATTATTGCTTTTCCAAGGCGACAATAAACATTTACATTTTTTCTCAGAAACTGTAAATCTACTGAAACTGTAATTTGGACAAAGTATTCCCTGAGCACCTTTTAAAGTTCAATAAAAAGAATGCAATAAGAGGCACTAAGATGGGAAATAATTTATGAAATAACATAATAAAGTGGGTATTAGAAGTTTGTATTACGTTGATATTAGGTACTTTACTGATAATAATCTGTAAGTACCTATTTTTTCCTTTTTTTTAAAACTACTCTACTCTAATATTGTGTATTTTCCCACGTCACGTTAGGTTATGCTGGAGGAAAATACTTTTTAGTATTAATCTCGCTTTTGTGCAGGTGTTCTACTTGTGCAATATAGAACTATCAATCAAGATTCAAGAATCAAGGTTCTATCTCGTGTCTATGAATGTGAATAATATGAATAAATGTGGAGTTTCTTTGTTAGTTTCCTCTCCACGTACTCTATTAATTGTGAAACTAACAACTTTGACGTTCATAAAGTAAACATTTTGTTTGAACTTTAAATAAAATAAATAAATAAATAAATTTGAATTTGAATTTCAAAAAAAGTGACCAGAGGTGGCAAGGCCTATTTGAAAAACAATCACTTTCGCCGACAAATATGCGGCAAAGGTTTGCCATTCAGATATTTTTGGCTCACTTTTCTAAATAGCGATACGCTCCCTCAGTGGGAAAAAAATCCCATGATGGAATCACCACCGTATTACGTTCATGACAGTTGGGCAACAAAAGGACAATGTATTTCGTGATAAGTTGAACTGAATGCGGACTTTCGTGCCTGCACCCCAGTTGCCGGGGTGACATCCTATTTTACCCCTGAATTATTCCCAGCCTGTCGTTAGAATATTAAACATCGTTTGTTTCGCCTTGCTCTTTAATAAATGCATGCTCGGCGTTCCGTAAACCGTGTTTTCAGAGAAACACACTTGTTTTGTTACGAATTTTGCTGTCTACGCTCATAAAAACCATTTTATTTGCCCTTTTTTTTTAACTAACAGAAACCTTATTCAATTACAAAACTTTGCCAAATACATAAACAACACAATATTTATGATTGGTTTCAAGTACATACATTATTATCATTAGTTCTTTAAGTTTTTATTTAAGTGTGGCTTTACGAAATTTGGTTTTATCAAGCAAAAGCGGATAGTTATTACAAATTCTAGGTGTAAAAATATCTCTTGATAAATAATCCTGACAGGCTAATGTACAAAAGATTGAGATTTAAGAAAACGGAGTTTCTTTTACATCTATGCTGGGTGATCTTTTGCAGCGCCAAGAGGAAACCTTATCTCTTGATTAATTTAATATATTTTATATAAAAAACCGGCCAATTGCGAGTCGGAACACGCGCGAAGGGTTCCGTATTATTATAACATTGGCTAAAAATCGCGTTTGTTGTATAGCAGCCTATTTTATTTTTTATTTAATTGAATTATTTATTTCAAAGTGAATAATATAACTCATTATTCTGTGAATATTTCAAGCATCTACCTGTTGCTGTTATCGATATCATAATTGAAAATTTTAATTGTCTAACTATCACGGTTCATGAGATATACGGACAGTGGAGTTCCAGTAATAGGGCAGTTTTGGGTGAAAGTCCCACCTGCGTTTTTAGCACGGCGTGGCTGATTTTGATAGTTCAGAGTACTTTAATAGAATTGTAGTATTTTTTAAATCAAAATATAAGTTAGACTTCACCAGAAGCCACTTTTCAAATGAATATTATATAATCATAAAATATATATAAATAAATATATATAAGTTGCGTTAGCACAATCACTCCTTCTTCCTATTCTCGACTACGCTGATACATGTTATCTCGATCTCACCGAGGAGCAACTAAATAAACTTGAGCGTCTTCAAAACTTTTGCATCTGGTTTATATTTGGTCTGCGCAAATATGATCACGTCTCCGAATTTCGTTCACAGCTCAAGTGGCTCCCAATCCGCCTCCGCCGGAATACGCACATACTCTCTCTTCTCTATTGCATACTGTTTAACCCAAGAACTCCTTCCTATCTAAAAGAGCGCTTTGAATTCCTTCACTCTTCTCATGTCCTTAGTCTTCGTTCCTCCCAAAACCTTCTCCTAAAAATCCCATCCCATCGCACCACTTTCTACAGCTGCTCCTTCACAGTGCAAGCAGTCCGCCTCTGGAATGACCTACCGGTAGAGGTGCGGAAAGCCAACTCGCTCCCAATTTTTAAAACTATGGTGAAGGGTCACTATCTCGCTGGTTTACTGTAAGACTGTTGCTGTTGTTGGTATTTTATTTATGTCCTATGTGTATGGTTTATAAATTTATGTACCTACTAGCTGTTGCCCGCGACTACGTCCGCGTGAGCTTTAGCTAAGTAAAGTGTTTGCAATTAAGATAGGGATACTTTTAGCGCATGCGAAAGAGCTTTCATACTAACTTCGGAACCCCCTCTTAACCCTCAAGGGATGATTTTCGAAAAACTACTTTACACGTCTTTCACGACTTTTAATGAAGGACCTTCATGCTGAATTTCATTCGAATAACTTCATAAACGGCAAAGTTTCATACTAAATTCGCACCCCCCTTTTTCCCCGTTGAGGGATGATTTTTAAAAAACTATTTTACGTGTTTCATAATTTTAAATGAAGAACCTTCGTACCAAATTTCATTTGAATAACTTCAAAAACGTCAAAGTTTCATACTAACTTCGAACCCCCATTTTACCCCCTTAGGGGATGAATTTTCAAAAATCCTTTCTTAGTGCTCACCTACGTTATAAAAGGAACTCTTGTGCAAAATTTCAAGTTTCTAACCCTTATAGTTTAGGCCCTGCGTTGATTCTAAGTCAGTCAGTCAGTCAGTTTCTTCTTTTATATATATAGATTTATATAATATATATTTTTACATCATTATTTATTTGTGTAATATTATTTGTATGTATCTATTGATAGTTCATATTTATATTATATAGTATTTATATCATATTTATAACTATAACAGTTTGGTTGCCTAGGCATGTATATTAAAATTGATATAACTCAGTAATTATTATTTTACTTATTTTGTACATCTGCTTCCTTCTCCAATATTTTGCTCCAGTCCATCCAAAGGTTGTCTGGAAGAGATCACTTTTAGTGATAAGGCCGCCGTCTGTACTCTTAGATTAAGAAATACCTGTGTAATTTTCTTTTTGATGTACAATAAAGTGTTCTCTATCTCTATCTATCTATCTATATATAAAAAATTAAAAAGGTCCGATTTCATATTTCGGTGGGGTGTCCTTAACCCGAATCTCATCACAAATCCAATAATTTTATGAATTGTATGCCATATTTTGTAATAAGTAATAATGTTTATGTATTTGGCATTCAATTTGACATATAGATTTAACACAATTGTACACTCAACGGTTACACAGACCTCACAATCATTGTAATAAGAAGTGTCCGCGCAAAAAGTACAATTTCGGTGTGTATTATTCAACTCGACATAACTAAAAACCTAAACAAGTTAGAAGCACCCCCGCACCTCTCTCGGCACGGGCCAGTAATGCGCTAGCGCAGACAAGAAACAATTGCGTAATATCTTGCTCCGCCATCCCCCTAAGAATGTAAGTACCTTCTAAAATAGCATGGGAGAACGAAATTCTGCATTGTCGGTGGCTTAAAATATTATTTTTTACGTAAATAATTGGATTACGTTATTGCTGTATATTGTCCGTCCTGTGTTTTATATTACAAGCATACTATTTAACTTTTAAAAATACGGACTTTTGCTCAAATATTACCTTTTTTTGACGTGTCTCTAACTTCAGTGGTACAATTTCCGTTGATTCGGTGGTTAATTTAGCACCACCGGAATTGCAAGGTGCCACCGAAATTGTTATATATGAAGATTATGCTTGTTGTTCGTACATAACCTAGTTATATTAATAGCAATGTACAAGAAAATAGTATTCTATTGACAAAACCGGGTAATGTCCTACGAAAAAACGTTCTTTGTATATTACTAGCAACATAGTCAGTTATGTACAAGGAAGTAAACATTCTTTTGTACGAAGAAATCGTTGTCCCTTATACAAAACTAAAGAGGTTTGTAAGTACCACACACTCGTAGACACATAATAATGTGAACATAATCAAAAATATACTGAATTATGCTCATTTCTTCTATTTATACAGGGTCGATATTTATCAGAGTGCGGTTGGAACAAGTAAAATGGGGTACCTAACCATAGGCAGCAGAGAATTATATTTTGTTTATAAGGTAAAAGAAAGGCACATTATGTGCCTTTTAAATAGTTTATATTGTTATAGATAATTAATATTGAGAATTAGACAATCTGGGTCGTAATTAAGTAAGAAATATGTGATAAAATAATGTCGTTTACGTCCTTGGATTGGCTAAGGGTTATCTGGCTCCAGCTACGTCCAACCACTGTGGCAAATGTCGCAATATGATTAAATATCGAATTGATAATGGCCAAAAATAATATAAAGCGAAATACACCTCGTTACAACTTTATATCTAAAGTTGTTCAATATGATGGGGTGAATGGCCTCTTAAGAGATCCTTATCTAATAATGAAGGACCTTACCTATATGCATACCTAGTTTGTTATTATGTTCATGCTCAGCTAATTTCAAAGTATTTAGCTCTGAAACAGGTATTTCTACCGTATTTTTTTTAAATAACTACGCACTTTTCAATTTATTGTGATTTTTACAAGGAAAAACTATTTCTTCGTACAAAAGATTATTGTACAATGCTGTAACTGGCAACGTTGCGGTAAAGTGCAAAGAAGGAATTTTGCTTAGTACGTTACTCGGTTTTAAGTGAAAAACATTTTTACCTTGTATATTGCTGGCAATGTAATTCGTTGACATGGCTACGATGATTAATCTGGTAAAATGGTTTTGAGGAGCCTTTATACAATACAAACTTAAGCAAGCTAAAAAACCGAAATAGACTTTATGATAGTGATCCTTAATAGGTGCTGCCTTAATAAGTTTTTCCCTCATTTTATTCATGAATTCCAAGATTAATGTAAAAAAATATTAATAGACACCTTCTTCACGTAATTTTTTGTTTATTTTTATTTGAGTATTTCAAAACATCTTCGATAATGGAAACTGCTTCCAAAACTGCAGAGAAAAAAAAGTACTCCACAATCCACATTAGATTTATTCTTAATAAAAATTTAATAATATTTTATTGAACGGAAATAAAACCAATATCGTACAAACAAGAACCAAGAATTGTTACCCCTACGATGGCAAAAATAAACGTACAGTGTCCTGTACAAAAAAAGGGCAATTAAAGAGCTAAAAGGTACTTAAATCACGAATTAATTAAATTACATTAAAAAATAAGTAGAGTGATTTTGAGTTTTGACCTGGACATTATAAAAGGCAAGTTTTTGTTTTATTATTATGTTGTTATTAAGTGTAATTTTCTTCGGTAGGACATTTCGTGGTTAAACATAAAAATCCATATTTTTTTGATAAAGCCAAGCAATAAGCTTAACTATAATGAATGTTGAAGAATAAACATGTTTTGTTGTTTTTATTTAAAGTGAAACGGGTCATGTTTGTTTACTGTTGATTAATGCTAGGTATTTAGTATAATATTTATGAAAAAAATTTTTTTTCATAAAAGAGCAATTCATTGTCAGTTGAGCTTAACTTAATTTAAATTAGAGAAGATTGAAGTGATTCTTTGAGGGCTTTAGTTGGTTTAAGTGCTTTTATTATGTAGTATTTTAATCAAGACTCAATCCAATATTTGTGTTTGAATTATAATGGATATTATTATATTTTATATGTGACTGAGCTTTGTAAGCTACATAAATTGAAGTATTATTAGAGAATGTTAATGAGCTCCTTTGTATACTTACTACAATTTTTATTTGAGTTTTTGTTGGTAAGTATATTACCATGTATCTTGATCAAGACTGAATACATATGGCTCTTGTACAGTTCAAAATAGTTGTTAAATTATTAATAGTGAATAATCAATGATTAAATCATAAAACTTAATCTAAATCAGCCAGTGTTTTATTGAATTAAAATTTCGGTGCATGGCTTTAATTTCAGTGTGTTAAAAGTATAAATTCGGTGGTAGATAACAATCTCAGTGGGCATGAAATTTCGGTGGACGCTATAAATCTGAAACTGTTAAAGATTATTCAGGGCCGCTAACATATAACTTTTATAAATACTTTCTAAAATAATGTAAAAACATCAATATCACTAAAAAAACATAAATAAAAAATTCCACCGAAATTAGGCAAAAATGGGCTTTGTTGATTTTTACCCTTTTACCCTTTGGGTACGGAACGCTAAAAATGTATTGCTGTTCGTTAGTCTCGCTAAAACTTGAGAACGGTTTGGCTGATTTTGGGTTTTTTATATTAATTTGTGGGAATTCCAGGGAAAGTTAAATGGTGAAGTCTGTTAGCTTTTAGAATATACCTCGGCTGAGCGATCAAAAACCGATTATATTGCAATAAGGCAAGGTTTATTTTGTATTGTTATTTATAACTTTACATAACTTTTCAAAATACCTAGTGAAGGAAAGTTTTATACAGGGCAGGAAGTAGTATTATTACACTCGTTTGCTTTCGGCGAAAACCGAAGCCTACTCTAGAGCCCGATTTACATAGTATATTATAAAAGCTAACAGACTGTACGAAGTTTGCCGGGACAGGCTAGTACTAAATAAACGGGTCCAACAGGCTTTGTGCCATGTTACGCTTATTTATGTGCCGAGTTCTTTTGACAGGTGTGTGCCGACGACACGACCGAATTAAACAACGATTCCTCATGCAAAAAGAAGCGTTTAGGTACGATTCTAATTGGCGTTTTTGAAGAGGTTTTGTATTTTGAAGCCGTTTGCTTGGCGTGGGTTTTGCTGTAAGCGAACTTGTTGATAAGAAAATTATTTATTCAAGAAATTTCACAAAAGTATATAATTAACAAGATGACCCAGCAAACGTTGTTTTTCCAGATAGAAGTATAAAAAATAGATAAAAACCTATTCTCGGACCTAACGACTATGTGTATAGTATGCGCACTAACACGGTGAATTTTATCACAAGAATTTTATATATTAGAAGATAGAGAGATAGAAGAGATGGCCGACCCGGCAAACGTTGTTTCGCCAATTTTTTTTCACTTAGCGCTATGAAAAATAGATGGCAACCTATTCTCAAACCTACCAAATATACATGTAAAGTTTCATGAAAATCGGTGAAGCCGTTTCGGAGGAGTATGCGCACTAGCATTGAGACATGAGAATTCTTATACATTAGAAGAAAAGAAAGATATAAAAAAAAAACCGTCATCTAAATATGTAAAGGTGAATCTTTGATGTGAGTTACTCTTTTATTACAATTAAGAATTGTTCTTTTAGGGCATTTCTGCACTTATTTGGTTCACACAAGATTTTTTCAATAAGCTCGCTAGGTAGTTCACTTAAAATCATTGGAAGAATCTATACTGCTATAACTAGGATATATATATATATTATATTTTTTTGATAACCACTATGACTTCCCTTTTCACCCGGTTCCGGCTTGACGTTGAGTTTTGGGACACCCTGTTTATACAAATGTACGGCGGCCCCCAGTGGAATTCGAACCCACGACCTTTGTCTCTGTAACGAGACAAGACCAACGAGATAGTCTTATCACTATCACTTATAAAGTTGTTCAAATGTCAATTAAGCTCTAATACTCAAAATTTGAAACATTTATTGTTCTTTGCCATATAATATAGGACAGGGTCTATCAGTATGCCAAATCTGTCTTATATGTGAGGCATCGATCTTCTACGAGTATCGCAGCTTTTAAGGTACATACTACTCGCAAAAATCAGTTTATAGTACTACAAAAATACCTCGCCGAGCCCGAACTAAAAGCCTCCCCAGCATCACGTGGTCCATTCATATGTTAATAGAGCGAGCCGGATTTACGACTTGTATAACGGCCAACTTACACTGCGATCTAAAGGTAAATAGTGCGTCAAATGGATGAGAAAGGAAGGGAGTTTTCGTTGGTCTAACCGGTTAGCCGACGATTTTTGACGACCTCTGTGGCGCAGCGGTTAGCGCGTATAACCATGCGAGAGGTCCCAGGTTTGAATCTCGGCTGGGGACAAAAAAAAAAACCAGGTCTTGGATGTTTACATTATGTATGTGACGTCGCTGTTTCTGGTTCCCACGTCTCTGGGTATCCTAGTGTGGGACCAGAAGCAATCTATGTGCCTGTATGTAAATGTTAATGTTATGTTATGTTAAGCTGCCCAACAGCCAAGACAGAGGACGACCTCGTCATATCACCTGTCGTCTGACATTTACCGCCTCTGACATAGTTTATTTTCGATTACACATTTTTACAATTTCAAAACATTTTCGACTGTATAGTTTTGTTAGTGTGAAACCCAGGTCTTAGATGTTTGCATGTTTGTGATGTCGCTGTTTCTAGTTCCCACGGTACAGGGTATCCTAGTGTGGGGCCAGAAGCAATGTGTGTGCCTATATGTAAATGTTATGTTATGTTATCGTACTGGCTTACAGTTGATTTCAGATTGATCGATTTTTTTATGTATTATTTGTTTGAGCCAATAAAACAAGCCTAACAAAAAATTGTTTTCGCAATCGATCTGTACGAGTGTAAGTAACATACGAGTAGATAATTAACCCCTCAAGTCCCGAGGACCCGCCAGTGACGGGTCCAGTGTAAACTACGGCGCATTCCGTCAGGCCCCGTAGACTAGCCGGTGGGTCGGTCTTGCAACTGCACTTTAAACCGAATTTTGAAGAAGTTCTTGGTGATTTGGGAAAAGATGGTCACGGTGGAGTTTTTTTTCGCTGCCTTTTTCTCCACTAAACACGGCCCCAAGGCAGCTGCTAACATTATACATAAGTGTATGTACATTGATATTGAACAAACAGAATGTAAATTCACGTTGAAATAAATTTCTCATTTCTGATTTCTGACGAAAGAAAAAGTGTTTTAGGGTTGAGTGGTTAAAGTATGCATCTGTGAAGGAAAAGATCGTGAGAAGACCTGATTATCTGAGATGTTCACTTAGCGCTAGGCTCGTGAACTTCAGAACACAGTAATTCTTTCAGTCTTTTAGAAAGAGAAAGTGTGAGGTTAATGACCACTTGTGCCCACAGGGGATTGCCCCTTAGGCAGATAATATAACCATAGATGAATTGTATGACTGACAACACCGTCAATTATTATTTTCTATTTATTCGTTTATCTCTGTATAAGTATTTATCCATTTACTTAGGTCATGACATAGCGAAAGTTGCCTTAGGACCTTTCGCTACCAGTTATACAATATTTTTATACAAAGATCGTCCACTAGCCCCGGCAGTGTACGATAGCCTTTAGATCACAAACGCGAGAGTGGAATATTGATAATACTTACCTAACCCTTTTGTAGAGATCTAGGCAATTTAAATTTGCGTGCGAGACGCGAGAAATTCTCTGAGAGTTTTGGCTTAGGGCGAATAACCCCCAGTTTCTCGTATTTCTATGCATCTTATTTGTACGTGAGATTCGAATCTAGATCTTTACACATGTGAAGCTTTCGATGTATGTATTTCCTTCCGATACCACTAATCGGCTGCGCAAAGCTAAATTCAAGCAACCTGTTTTATCTAATTTTACAGGAGAGACGAAAAACTATTTTTATTTCTAATTTCGATTATTTCTTAATCTATAAGACCTATCAATTTGATTTTTGGTATGTTATTGATTATTGACGACCTCTGTGGCGTAGCGGTTAGCGCATCTGCTTACCATGCGAGAGGTCCCGGGTTCGATCCCCGGCTGGAGAGAAAAAAAACTCCAGGTCTTGGATGTTTACATGTTTGTGACGTCGCTGTTTCTGGATCCCACTGTGCCCACAATGTATGTGCCTGTGTGTAAATGTTTATGTTTATGTTATGTTATGAAGCTTTAAATTAGGATTTCATGAATTTACCTAAATATCTATTTCTTTTACGTTAATGCAGGCAAAAATTGTTTTTAGCGTAGTTTGACAGTAACATTTATGTTTTTTTTTAAGAAAGCTTAATACAAGCAACTCACAACATGCTTGGGTTTAGCGTTGATGAGATTTACGTTTAAGAAAACTACTTTATATTCTCAGTACTTTTGTTCAAGTAAGGCTAGTGTTGTTTATGGAATGTTGCACTCATACGTTAAGCCCTTGACTGATTAAGTCTCTTGAGCACATTATCAGGTAAATCCTCCCATTCTTCCCAGACTCACTCCCTCTCCGTTTTCTCTTAGAAGGCATTTTTTTTATTTTCTGTAAAGTATGGATCTTCTCTGAGCTTTTGTAAATTTTACTTCAATTAAGTGTATCCTTTTACGTGATGGACATGTTTTAGTTTTCCGTTTCTTTTTTTGTGTTTTGGTTCTTGAATATTTGTATAAGAAAAACAAAGAAAACTAGAGTTGGTAGGTATAGTGTAAACAATGATAGTAGTGTACATTTGATGTTTACTTTAATCATTTAATTTTTAATCAAGGTAATAATTTTCATATTAATAGCATTCCAATTCATGATGAAAAAACAAAATGCGATTGCATGTATCGTATGACACACGGGGTGACGTTGAGTTTTACACCAAGCTAAAAAATAGTAAGTTTGTGATGTGACCAAGCTAAAAATCTGGCTGAGATGTGGATGAGATCCTCTGTCCATCTTGTGGCTGGTCGTCCCACGCTGCGCTTGCCGATATAATATGGTCTCAATTCGAGAACTTTTCGGCTCCATCGGCCATCAGTTCTGCGTGCTGTGTGCCCCGCGCACTTCCACTTCAACTTACTCATCCGCTGGGCTACGTCAACGACTTTCGTTTATCTACGGATCTCCAAATTTATAATTCGGTTTTGTAGGTAAAGTAATATCTAGTACCTACTTACGAAAGTTTAAGCTCAAAAAATTTACATACGTTAACTCCCGTCTGTATCCCAGAGGGGTAGAGACTGCCATTTTCCACGATCAGGACCTCAATTCTGTTACTGCGTTAAGCTGCGTATCCGCTAGGCAACATTTGGTGCGCAACACGTGCCGCTTAACATGTTCGGCAACGTTGCACAACAGCGCGCGACGTTGCCAGCGGGCGCGCGACATGACGCCCGCCTACTTTCGCATCGAAAAAAATGTCCCGCGCTGTCGCTAAACATGTTGCGCAGCATGTTGCTCAACACTTAAACAGTTTTGGATTTGATAAAATATCTTGAACGCGGCGGGGTATTCAGGCTGTCAATGTCTGAATGTTGCTAGTACGTAAAAACCAAATAACCCCATTTTACTTCCAAGTTAAATTGTGTATGCTACGCAGGTGTTTTTTTTAGACTTTGCTCTTACGAGTAATTCAATTTTAATGTCTTTGATGTGATAAGGATTTTGGTCACATGAGTCTTCTATTCACGGTAAAAAAAATCTACCGAGTTAACCTATAGCTTTTATAGCCCTAACATCGCGTCATTTTTTTTTTGCATGGAATTAAAAAACGGACTGTTAATTAACAGAATTATGGTCCAGGATAGATCTTCACTTCATCGACATTCATCAGTCGTCGCATGCTGGTTTTGGGTATTTTTTACGCCAACACATCCACGATTTGTTCTAACTTTATCCGCCTAGTGCATCCTTTACCGGCTTTTCAACCGCGTTTGCTCGATATATTTGTTTCCTCAGTTTATTTTCCTTTAAAAAACAATCCTCACCACATGAAAATGTCATGTAAAACTTTCCGCTGATAATAAAATAAGTACTTATTACCCAACGTGAAAACTTCCTCGTCACCTTAATGATAAAGCCTCTTTTAACTCAAACTATCAGTTGAACAACTGGCAAGCTTCATACAGTCAATGACTCGCAAACTTTGCAAGGTATGGTATGTTCAAAAATCGCACTTATTTCTCATGTGGTAAGAGCTACGGTTGAGCTCTAACTTCGAATGGAAGGGAAGCACCATTTCACGAGGTTTTGAAAGTTTAAATAGTAACGAACTGCAGAGTCGCTGATGTAATAATACTAATAATACGAGTATAATGTATGTGGAATTTTACTTTTAAATTGGGCTTAAAACTACTGCAGAACAAAGGTATGCAGACTTCTTACTCCAGAATAAGTTGTAAGTAGTGTTCTATGACTAAATATGGCTTTAGAAGTAGAGCGTACGTAGAATTGGTTGGTGGGCTGATCGGTTCATAAGAATGGGCTTCAATAGTTATTTTTAAGGTCAGAATCCAACATCATACTGTGATTATTTAATGTACGGTTGTTGGACGACAACACAAAGAGTTTTACTTTATGTTTTGCCACTGAAGAAGAAAAAGGTCAAACAATCTCTATTTAACCGAAACACCGCCTTAATAATATCTAGTGCTTACTAAAATTTTAGTTAAAAATATCGTCATATTAAACATGAACATTTACATACAGACACGTACATTATTTCTGGCCTCACACTATATTCATTGAAATATATAGCCAAGCTCAAGTTTTTCTTGAAGCTAGTATTGATCCCATACTAGGTAATTAACGTCAACTGAATTCCAAATAGGTTATCAGAAAAGTCCGTATAAGCTAAATTATTACTGCCTATCAATTTATCGTAAACGAGAAATTATAACTCCACATATTTTAGTCTCAGCTAGTGATTTTGCCGCGACTTTGCTGCTGACTTTGCTGTTTTCCTTTTTTTTTTTTTTTAGTTTTTTTTGTAAACTTGCAGCTTACATTACAAATTATGATCACATACATGTCTATGTAATAGGCACTGTACTCTATAACAACATTAATAAAAAGAAGAATATTTTGAAATTAAGCATACATGAAGTTAAAACTATCGTCAAGAGATTACTACTAGAACAAAATTACAAGGAGACCGAAATCTTACTAAGCTGTGGTGCATAAAGATTTACATATCTACACTTAAAATATATTACCTGATACAAAATACACAATAACACACTCACAAACCCACACACATGTACTTACACAATAATACACACACATTTTTCACACAAATTTTGTATTTTTATCCTCTGATTAGGATAGAACCACACAGAAAAAAAAAAAGTATAAGTAAAACATTAAAGTGTAGACAATCCAAATGGTGGTATAAAATGTATAATAAGTTCATGGTCGCTGTCTCCCGAAATACAGGCTTACACCTAGAGGAGTTTTGACGGAGTTTTGTCTTGCTTAGTGGTGTTTCTTTTATTTTGATATTGGATTTGGATTTTGGGTTGTGTTGGGCTTGGGTTGGGTTGTACGCGACGTACCGGCAGGCCAGGAAGGCGGTGCAGCTGGCCATCAGCAGAACCAAGGAAAGGGCGAGGGAGGCCATGCTGGCGGGGCTTGACAAGGACCCGTGGGGCCGTCCATACCGATGGGCGCGCAATAAAATGCGCCCTCAGACGGCCCCGACGACGGAGACGCTGGACCCCCCTTTTCTTCAAAGGGTGGTCCGGGAGCTGTTTCCCCGGCAGGGGAACTTCAGCCCCCCAGCGATGGCCCCCGCCAATCCCTTGCGGGAGGACGGCGACGAGGGAGTCGAGCAGACACCCCCTCCCCGTCACGGACGGTGAGATGAAGGCCGCCATACGGTGCCTTCGCTCTAAGATGAAGGCACCCGGTCCGGACGGGGTCCCCGGGAAAGTGCTGTTTGTGGCACTGGAGTTCCTCGGGGAGCAGCTTCGGGAACTGTTTAACGCGTGCATCCGCACCGGCCAGTTCCCGGAACTATGGAGGGTGGGACGGTTGGTCCTGTTGCCCAAGGCGGGTCGTTCTGCCGACTCTCCTTTGGCATACAGGCCAATCGTCCTGCTGGACGAGGTCAGGAAGCTGCTGGAACGCATTCTGGCGGGCCGACTCAACCGGCATCTGCTCGGCACGGGTCCAGGTCTGTCCGAGACCCAGTACGGGTTTCGCCCGATGAGGTCGACGGTCGACGCCGTCCTGGCCCTGAAGCGCCTCACGTCGGAGGCGACTGGGCAGGGGTCCAGGGTCCTAGCTGTGTCCCTGGACATTAGGAATGCCTTCAACAGCATTCCCCATGCCGCAATTATAGAGGCGCTCCGGTTTCAATGGGTGCCTCGGTACATGGGGGCGCTGTTGAGGGCATACCTGGAGGGCAGGACGGTGGTGGCCGTCGGAAGGTCCGGCCGCCTGGTGGAGCACCCGGTGGAGGCCGGCGTCCCGCAGGGTTTGGTGCTGGGGCTGATCCTGTGGAACGTCGGCTATGACTGGGTGCTCCGCGGCAGACTCCTCCCCGGGATGAGTGTCATCTGCTATGCAGACGACACCTTAGTCACCGCCCGGGGAGGAGACTTTAAGGAAGCCTCCCGACTCGCCACGGTAGGGGTGGACCTGGTAGTTGGGAGGATCAGGCGGCTGGGCCTCGAAGTGGCCCTGGAGAAGACTGAGGCCCTTCTATTCCATGGGCCCCGAGCCGGACCACCGCCGGGCGCGAACATCGTCCTCGGCGGCGGAACGGTGGTGAGGATCGGGACCCAGATGAAATATTTGGGCCTCATCTTGGACGGGCGCTGGGGCTTTGGACCCCATTTCGGGGAGCTGGGGCCAAGGCTCGTCAGGGCCGCTGCAGCCCTCGGGCAGCTGCTGCCCAACAAGGGAGGGCCCAACACCAGGTGCCGTAGGCTGATGTCTGGGATCGTCCGGAGTATGGCACTGTACGGTGCCCCGGTGTGGGTGGATGCTCTCTGTGCCTCCAATAAAGCACTGCTCAGGAGGCCACAGAGAGTGATCGCCCAGAGGGCGATTAGGGGGTACCGTACGGTGTCGTGGGCGGCAGCCACGGTCCTGGCCGCGGATCCTCCCTGGGAGCGCGAGGCCGAGGTTCTTGCCCGGGTGTATCGGTTCGTCGCGGACAAGAGAGCCCAGGGCGAGAACCCGGCCCCAAGGAAGGTGCGCCACGAGCGCCTCCAAGCCAAGAATGACTTGGTGGAGAGGTGGGCCGAAGGCGTGGAAGGCGATGGCCCACTTCTGCCACCAAGTCATGGGGCTGAAGGAGGCCGAGGAGCGGCTGCGGGAGGATGATCCTCGGTGCGCGCCGCTCCGTCGGAGACGCACCGGCGCGTAGGAGGCGCTACGCGCACCTCATGCCGCCGGTGTAGTGAGGGCCACAGGTTGAGGGACCTGCCGTCTGACACGTGGCGGGAGGGGGGGTGTGGAGCCCACACCCCTCCTCCAGGAAAGGGGCCCGGCTTCGGTCGGGCCGACGTCGCCGGGGCGCCGCTGTCGCATTCGCGTTGTGGTTACACCAATTGCGAGATCCAGCGGCGCCCCATTGCACAAGCGACAGGACGGCTCCCGGGGTGTTTTAGTCAGTATGCCCACACTCGGTGGGTGAGCCTGACACACGGCCGCCACCCTCCCTCAGGGGGCAGTGTCACGGTGCGTAACTGCATTTCACCCCGATAAAAAAAAAGAAAAAATAAAGGCAGAGTAAATTTTTGTAAGTCCTGACAACCACCACAAGAATAATTGTATATTCCCAATGTACCTTAATACTGTTATTTATATAGTAATATGTGTGGTGAGAAATAAATATTTCATTTCATTTCATTTCATTTCATTTAATTTCATTTAATTTCATTTCATTTCATTTCATTTTATTTCATTTCATTTCATTTCATACTTGATTTAACTAAAACCTTAAAATAAATTTCGGTGTCGGCGATTAGTTCCTAATTCTTCATTTTGCAATTACCTATGTATCTCTGCGGATTATTATTGGGACGAATTCTACAAAATACACACAATAGAAAACAATACATAAATGTATCTAACTGTACTTTCTTTTGTAAATAAAACCGAATTCGCACTATATAGAGTTAGGACAATGAGGCGTTCGGAAAATTACGATTTGGTAAAATTTAGAATTTCCATAAAAAACTATTCTTGAAGTTGAAACTACAGCACCAAGAACGCGGCCTTGAATGGTTTTTAATTGAGAAAATAAAATTCACCACTGCCATAAGTTGTGCCATACCATACCAAATTAAACAACTAGGTATCTTCAAGAAGAATACTCAATGTTCACGTGTCAGAACACTAGCCACTGACACTAGACACTGAGCAATACGAAACTGGGTAAGTAATTGTCTGCTATATTCAGTATATTACTGGTATAAAGAAACTAATAACTTAGAGAGATTCAATGTTTGACAGTGTATAAAATAATATAATTTTAAAAAATCGTTTATTTACTTACAAATTTTGCAGTAGCACAATCTGGCAAGAACTTCTATCTAATATCGGTTTTACACATAAAGTATTTTAAATTATCTAAAACATAATATAATACGAATTAACTTAATTTTATAGTAGGTATTTTCGTATATGTGAATGTGTACTGTTTGTGTCTGTGTGTGTGAGTGTGTGTGAGAGAGAGTGTGTATAGTTTATATTTTTATTAAATAATTTATAAGTTTAGTACAACTCGTACTCTCAGAAGTTTTTTTCTAATTAGCAACAATAATAACTTTAGTGGTATACTTCTAGTTTTGTATTTGTTTAAAAATGTTTTGTTAAAATATAAAGTTCTGCAGTAATCTAATCATAACCAGATAAGCTTGTGCCGAAGATTATATTTTGATGCTGTTGTGGTGCAAAGCTATTAGATAAGTCGGGAGATTAAAAAAATCACTGTGACAAGTGAGTCGTGGCACAAGCCTCTGGCGGGAAATATAAAAATCTTTTAGTTGTTAACCCTGCATATAGTCTGAATAAACAATCTTGATACTTTTGCTTAACTTGATTATTTGTTTAATTAGTTTGGAGTCGCCAATGAATTTGGTCCAAACATAAATATAAGCAAAACGAAAACATTAACTATATCAAAACCAACATTACCACTCCACCAAAAACAGGGATAATAAAGATGCACCACATAAACGTAAAAACACTTTTTAATTCTGAACCATAATCAAAATGTGACTCAAGAAATTCTCTTAATCAATTTTACTGCGTTAAAACTCAAGTTTCTTAACGCAGTAAAATTCATTAAAAATTAAACATTGGGCTGGCGAAGGCGTTTTTTTCCTGACGTGTCATACACACCTTGCTTTAAGGAACCTTCCTTTTTTATCCTCCTCATTTTAGTAACCCTAACTTCTGCAAAACAACAATAATTGTTTTTATTGACAAAAATTTAAGTGTTTTTATTGACATCCCTTTATATTGTTTAAATTAATATTTGTATCGAATGTTGTATTTTAATTTTTATTGACATTTAACTGATTATGACTTAATTTAAATTTTATTGGAATTGAATGCATTTTTATCTATTTTTAATTTTGCTTCGCATGTTTAATTTATTTGATTATGTTTCAATTTAATTTTCTATTGGAAAATGTGTCTACGAACTATTATTTATATTCCTCAGCTACCGCAATAGGATCTTCTGTAATGATAACTGTAAGTTATGGTAATAAATAAATAAAAAAAAATATAATTATTATTAGTATTAATTAGGTATTATTGTGTTAGTTGGCAGATTATTAATAACTGGATTAAGATGTAGTCAGATCTTTTTTCTCATCATCTTTGAGTTTTTTGACTAAGTCTTCGATATGACGTTCAAAATTTTCGTCATCCGACAAACCTTAAAACAAGAAATAATTCATGTCTGTTTTAAAACATTCTTACTCGTATGTACATACTAAAACATATGATTCATTTGTCTATACTTGACATTTTTCTCAGACTTTAAACGACAATAAATCAAAAACCTTTAGCGGTAGAGGGCTCGAAACAGTTTGCAAATTTAGTGCTAGCTAGTACTAAATTTGCAAACGGTATCGAGTTTTCTGACGCTAAAGGTTTTTGATTTATTGTCGTTTAAAGTTTGAGAAAAATGTCAAGTATAGACAAATGGATCATAGGTGTAATTATGTTGAATAGAAACAAAAGTTTTTTTTTCTATCTAGGACGAGTATCAAACTGTTTGGGCTGTACTACTTGCAGCTAAAATACCTAAGTTTGACAGTCAGCCGTGTGGCTATATGAAGAATTCGAAATAAACCGCGTCCCACGACTCGCTTGTCAGACTCTACTCTCAGCTTTATCGTCAGTTCAGTAATTGAAAATTATTGTTCTAATTTCGAATTACTTCTACGTATACAAAGTTTCAAATTGATACAACCGTCTGAAGATAAATGTCTAGGTTTGTTATAAATAATTTATACAATTTGTAAGCATATAAGAATTCTCTCTCTCTCTGTGGGAAAAGGCCTGTGCCTTATATTGGGACGTTGGTATATAGGCTGCTTGCAAGCAAAGAAAGCTAAGAAATGATTTCTGAAAAATAATACCTGACACAGAAATGTCACATATTATTTTTCAGCAATTCAGTTCAAAAATTTCAAGTAATAAAAACACAAGTACAAACAACTTTATGTTTCCTTATTATGTTACATTTGAGGCAGTATTTTTCTCTTTACAAAAAATAAAACGCACGTGTTAACGGCGCAGAGCGATCAATCATAGTTTGTTCAGCAAATATTTACGTCATGTTATTTGTATACGGAAAAATACCCGAAGAAAAACGGGATATATTTTGCAAAACATTTCGTGAGACGGAAGAGGGAAGTTAAAACTCTGTTACTTTTTACAAGTGGGGCTCGTGTTTACGTTGCTAAAATATGAGAGAAATGTTTGCTAAGGACGGACCGAAGCGATTCTTAATTGTTATTTAACCTGTATTTGTTGAAGTTTTGAATGGCCCGATGGGCTTGCTATAATAATTGTCTTTAATTAGTTGCGTTATGAACTTGAAAAAAACAATTAAAATCCATTGTTATAGTAAGCCGATCGGCCCGCTAAAATTTTTACAGATTTATTATTCTTTTTAAGGCCATCATCAACGTCATCAATCGTCCCCACCGAGAGGCATGGGTCTCTTCCCTAAGGAAGGTATAGGCCAAGGTTAAGCAACATAGGGCGCGTTCAGGGTTTGGTTGGGTGACCGTTCTATGACTGACGCTAGTTTCCGTGCTTCACAAGGATGGCAGTCATTAAGCCAAGCCAGAGGCTTTAGGGCTTCTTGAAAACCTCTGACAGTAAGACCATCCACTTGTCTTACAAGCCTTCACCAATCCGGACTTGGCCGCCGTGGTGGAGTATGGCACCTTCCTCAGGGAAGAGACCCGTGCCCTTCAGTGGGGACATAATGGGTTGATGATGATGATGATATGCCTCTCCGAAGATACGCCTTGGCTCTTCATTTCCACTCACAGCCCACCGCTTTGCAAATATCGTCGCTCCACCTGGGCAGGGCACAAGGTTTCCTACGCTGCCGATAGTATCTATCATTACAAATCTATGTTTTTATTGATACACAGTTTTATTACCGAGATCCGGAGAATCGTTCAGTTGCGCGCATCAAATGGGGCGTAGGATTTGATGGCTCTATATTTTTACAACTCTTGCTACAAAATACGCATACTAGTAAGTTAACTCAGTTTATCCTAGTTTTTGCCGTGCTTAAGTTTTATATCAAAATTATCATTTTTAGTTTACAATTAAAAGCACAAAATTACTAGCTGCTGACGCACCTGTTTTCAAATGGTCTTGGTCAGGATGTTTTAATCATATTTATAAAGTACTTGCTTAGTCACCATTACCACATGGAATCCTAATTTAAGTACAAGTGATTGTGTCGTCTAGAAGTTATTATTAGTGACATTAGAAAATAATACCTGCATGTTTTGCAGTTAGGCTACGAAAGTCATACAAAAAATAAATTCAGGTTTATTTATTTATTATCAGATATTTTTATTTTTTCGATATATTTAAGCTTGTTATGTTGAATTTATTATTTAACCCGAATATAAATATTTTTTTATATTTTTTTTACATCATCTTCACCATGTAATTGGTTTTATGTCTCCCTATTTCAGATTCTATGTTATTGTGATGGTTCACCGTAGATCTCTGAATAAATAAATACATCTCTAGGATCTAGGTCTTCCTCATGGTTTTCCAAGCTTCCCGGTCTTGCGTCACCCGCATCCAGCGATTCCCTGCTACCGTCACCAGGTCGTCGAACCACCTGGTGGACGGCGCCTTCTTTTGCAGTTGGTCATAAGAAAGTGTTTAGGGTTCTTATGCAAAATGAGCAGTTGAGGTTAGCTATAATTATCTACCAATTTAATATACCTCAAAATAAGGCAACTCTGCATGATTTCCTTTTTTACAATTATATA
Organism: Yponomeuta plumbellus; assembly: GCA_947310845.1. NCBI lineage: Eukaryota > Metazoa > Arthropoda > Insecta > Lepidoptera > Yponomeutidae > Yponomeuta > Yponomeuta plumbellus. The sequence continues at coordinate 6,873,317 of OX371203.1, forward strand.
ATAACGATTTCATCCTACAACACAGTCACTTGTTCTAGACCCAAACTAGGATACCCTTTGCTATGGTAACCAGGTACCTAAATGTATTCCGAACCCAAAAAAATACCCGACAAACTTAGTAAAGTGACTTGTCAAACTTACTTTTAGCTTATCTTCTAATAGTGTGGATATTTCGTGCTTTCGCGCTTCGCTACTATCGATTGGTAAACACGAAGTGTAAATATGAATGATTTACTTCATTCCTGCGGAATATGATGGGTTTCCGCTTTTCTGGTATTTCTTCATATAGTGAAAGTTACATTCGATTATAAGAGTCTATTTTTTTCCAGAGATTTATGTAATGACCAAATACGGATTCTGATGGAAGATCTCGATGATGGAAGACACTCGGCCCCAAGGCAGCGGCTAACATTAAAATTTTAAGTACATTGTGACATTCAACAAGCAGAATGTAAATTCTTTACGTTGAAATAAATTTCTGATTTCTGACTTCTGATCTGCGCTAAAGTATCATATCTCCAGCTTAAGCTAAGTCAGAGCCATTTTGCACTTGCTACACTAAAAATGTGTTGCTGTACGTTTTAATTAAAAATGTTTTTTTTTAATGGGTAGTCTGTATATTTTTTTCCTTATTGCGTATTATGTGTGCAAATTAATAATCCATACACATAATATCAATGTCTGGGTTAATCGGCTACGCAATGTACATCGAATTGTAATCGTAAGCCATGAATTGTTCTACTATGAAACGGCGCCCTGCATGACTGGCGTACCTTAGGTAACAATAAAGGAGCTTTTTAAGCTGCCTTGTTCATAATTTTATTACAATAATTAATATTATTTGATATTCCTGATGTCGTTAGGCTAAGAAAATATGCATCAAGACAGAGTGTTTGAGAATAAAAGTGTTATTTTTATTGACGCTTCAAATCTGCAAGCAAAACTTACAAGAAAATCAAATAAAAACATCTGTCAAACAATGACTGTCAACACAAGTTTGAAACTAACTAAAAATGTAAGTCCTAGAAAACCAACTTCGTTAAAAAGTGTTGTAAATAACGCAGAAGCTCTTCTAAAAGCAGAATTTGCGGAAAGTAATAAAATTACAGTATCATTTTCCACAATAAAAACCCAACGAACATTCATACATATGAATTAATATCGACAATAACTCTCCGCGACGTACCCCGTACAGAAAGGAGCCTGTCACATCCCACATCTGCCATTATTATTGACATAATTTATGTTTAGGGATTTTACGCATTTATCTCGCACACAAGGCTCACATAAATTATATATTCAAAACGTCTACTCCTGTTAACTTCAAACCAAGATGAAAGCAGCCCATACTAGTTCTCTCCAGGGCCTCGATGCTGTTAGTGCATTATAGTACGATGACAGATACTCGGTCGGATCAGGTCACGTGGTTTTTCATACCAGTGACGGCTAGAATGATTGATATACGTTCCGTATATTGATATACGAGCGGTTCCGTGCTTCGCAAGGCACGTTAAGCAGTTGGTGCTGGCTGCCGTCGATAGATGGTAGTCGTTAAGCCAAGTCAGAGGCCTTAGGGCGGCTTGAAAACTCTGACAGTAAGACCAGCCACTAGTCTTACAAGCCTCCACCAATCCGGACTTGGCCCCCGTGATGGAGTATGGCCTATACCTTCCTCGGGGAAGAGACCCGTACCCCTCGGTGGGGACATAATGGGTTGATGATGATGATGCAGTTGTCTTTGTACCTACTACAATGTATTAGTAGAATTTAGGCCCTGGGCTTCATTTCTTCTTCTCCTTGGACATCAGCATACAGCGAGCTGATGTGCCTTCTACGCAGCGTTTGCCAGTTTGTGAATTTGGACCAGTTGACCATGACCACGTTAAAATACATTTTTATCTTCCGTACCTCAAACGGATAACGGAACCAATATAAAGGATCACTTTGTTGTCTGCTCGTCCGTCCGTCGGTCTGTCTGTCAATACCCTGTATTTCGGGAACGCGTATAGTTGAAACTAAACTCAAGAGAATCAAAATCCGTAGGGTTATTTATTTATTCTTTATTTATTTAGTGCAAGAAAAATAATAACATCACAGATAAAAATATTGCGTAATTAATTGCATTAAACATTATACATTATTTATATCATAAAATTACAATGTCAAAATTATATACATCTGAACAATTTATTTTAGATTTAATATAAAATTAAAATTAATTCAAAACCAAAATTTTAACTACAATTCATTCATATGTCAATTAATTAACTCGATCAAAATAATAATAATATTCACATTAAATTGAATTTTGTCACAAAAGTATCAATAAAATGACAATCTAATTAGAGTCAAAATTTAAACTACCATTATTTATTCATATGTCAATAAATTAATTCGATTAAAAAAATATCACACAAAATTTAATTTTGTCACAAAATTATCAATGAAATGTAAATGAAAATATCATTGACATTAATAGGGTTGTGGGACTTCCAACCCATCGAGCCTCCTGCTCAGGGTCGGACTACCCACTAAACCCCGCGGTGTTCCTCCCTAGCCGGAACTTCTCCGGTTGATCACCTGGGTGAAACAGTGTGAAACAGGCCCCACGGGACCCCTACTGCCAGATTATTCGCCGTTAGCCAGCAATATCCGACAAAGAGAAGTTACTGACTAACGCTCAGGGTGCACCGACCCACTTCCCCTTCCATATGGGTCAATGACCCAGAATTATGAAATTTGGTAATTAATATAGAGATAGGCGTATATTACAAATAGGGAGAATAAATAATAAAAAAAATGTCTTTGAAGTTCGGGGAAAGTTCGAAAATAAACTGAGTATGGAACCCTCGGTTAGCGAGCCCGACTTCCTCTTGTCCGGTTTTTATCTATTATTTACAAACAACTTGGCCAAAAAAAGTGTTCCTTTTCACATTGTAGATAGTGTTTTCACAAAACAATCTTAATAACTTTACGATTAATTAACTTTATTTCGTGGTGTTTTCCGCATTCCTTAAAAAGGGTAATTACAGTGTTTTTACAAACAGACAGTCGAACGGATGCATGGACGGCCAACCAAGTGATTTTTAAAGCTATTTCCTCAAAAAGGAAAAACGGAACCCTTATTAAAACAACGACTGACAAGAAAACTTCTGCTTCCTCGAAAAATATTAATTGATGAAAAGGTTTCTAGCGACGGTGGTGCCATCTATTTTCTAAGGTTGTTCGCTAATTTTATTGTTCTTTGCCAAAGTTTTGAGGGGAGAGTCTACAAGTTTTTGTTAAAATTAATATTTCATGAGAACCCTCACTGCTGTTTTTGGTGTTCTAACTGGCATTTCTGTTATTGACTGAGTTATGTGCTTTGTATTTAATAATTTAAAAAATCTTAAGAATATTATTCTTTAGCAAGTTGACTCGAAATGTTTGTGAGCAGATAAAAATATTGATCACGAGGGTGTCACTGGGTATTGGCGTCACGAAAAAATGAACGGTTTGGTCCGGTTTGGTTGATATTGTTGCTTATAAAGTTGTCACAAAAATATTTTTTTCGTAACTTTTAAATATGATTAGGAGGAAAGAATCAGAATCTCATACTTTATTTGTCAAACATAGGTATACAATACATGCATGTTCTTTTCTTATAAATATAAAAATGCGCGCTATTTTTAGCCAACAAGGCGTACAAATGTTTTAAAGAAAACTTAAACTAATAGTGACGTTTATATGAATACACAAGTCAATAATGTTAATTGATTTTAATAAAAAAACACATTAAAAAAGTACACAATGTCATAATTTGTCCTTTCAATATTCGAAGACAACATAATACGATTTCGTTAGAATTAAATTCTTTAACTTCGATTTAAATTCGAAAAAAGTTGAAACAAAGGCAGAATAAAACTGAAACTACAAGGGACAAGTAAGAACTACACTAAACATTCTGACGTCAGAATGTCTAGGCAGTTTCTTTACACGTTTTCTCTCTGTTTATCGAGGTACTAAATATTTTAGTTTAGGTACTAAATAGTACCAACAAGGTATTATAATGTAATGTTTTTCAAACATCAAAAACATGACTAAGAGGAGATTATGACTAAAGCCGAACATCTAACAACCCAAATATCGCATTTGGTCCAGAGGTTCTGACGCTTACCTAAAAGTTCAGTAGGTGCACGCTGTATGTCAATGCAGCGAAAAAAAAAGCCTCATGCTTAGTATTAGCTAAAGGTTTTCACCCACAGCACTGATTTTCAGCAAAGGTCTACAAGCTCAGTATTAGCTGAAGGTTTTCATCCACAGCACTGATTTTCAGCAAAGGTCTACAAGCTCAGTATTAGCTGAAGGTTTTCACCCACAGCACTGATTTTCAGCAAAGGTCTACAAGCTCAGTATTAGCTGAAGGTTTTCACCCACAGCACTGATTTTCAGAAAAGGTCTACAAGCTCAGTATTAGCTGAAGGTTTTCACCCACAGCACTAATTTTCAGCAAAGGTCTACAAGCTCAGTATTAGCTGAAGGTTTTCACCCACAGCACTGATTTTCAGCAAAGGTCTACAAGCTCAGTATTAGCTGAAGGTGTTCACCCACAGCACTGATTTTCAGCAAAGGTCTACAAGCTCAGTATTAGCTGAAGGTTTTCACCCACAGCACTGATTTTCAGCAAAGGTCTGCAAGCTCAGTATTAGCTGAAGGTTTTCACCCACAGCACTGATTTTCAGCAAAGGTCTACAAGCTCAGTATTAGCTGAAGGTTTTTCACCCACAGCACTGATTTTCAGCAAAGGTCTCATCATTAAGCCATCATGTCCCCACCGGGTCTCTTCCCTGAGAAAGGTATAGGCCATACTCCACCACGGGGGCCAAGTCCGGATTGGTGGAGGAGCAAAGGTCTACAAGTTCAGTATTAGCTGAAGGTTTTAACCCACAGCACTGATTTTCAGCAAAGTTCTACAAGCTCACTCAATTGCAAGACATGCTGGCTAAATTACTGTCAACCAGTAGACTAGTAAAAAAAATTACTGTCAACCAGTAGACTAGTAGAAATGTTCGACGAGGCGGTGCCTGTGTTTATTAGTAAATTTATCCCAGTTTGAACGCCACCGAGCGCTCTCGGGAGGATTCTTAATTGCAGATAAGTCTGTGAAAAAGTGAGAAAAAAATCTGTAGGCGCTTCGTGAGAGGCCGGACCCTGCAATTATATCATTGAATAATACTCCTCTCAGGTAAAGATTTACGTAATTCAAGAGGCGAACTAGGTACTTGACACAGCTTCGCGCCGGTATATATATGCGTGTAACCGTTAATAGTCCTGTCATTTGGCAGTTTTTAATTAACGCAAAAGTGTATACAAAGACGTGTATGTGTTTTGTTGGAATTTATTTTTAGTGTACTATAATACACACTTACATTTACATAATATTATGTAAATGTAATATTATTATATGCATAAATTCACGCTTTATTTTGGTCAAGTAGGCAAGAACGAAGGATTGTCACTTGCCACGATGCTGACAAATCACATTCGCTTCATCGACATTCATTAGTCGTTGCATGCACGCACGTCGGTATCGGGTACTTTTTATCTTGCTCTTTGCTTTTCTTTTTGGTCGGATTGAAGTATATCCACCTGGGTCGTTTTTTACCGACCGATTATTTAAAATAAATTAGAATATAAAAAAATATTGTACTCTCAGGACGAAATGATTTAAAACCTCTTCACCTACAGTAAATACCGTATTAACTACCAACAAAAGACAAAACTGCCAAGTTTAAAGCGAAATTCATAAACTTAAGCCATTATCTTCACAAGATAAGCCACCGTCGACTCTTTAAAATAAACAATTTACGTGGAACTAACATTTGAATGTAGACCTTAGTCAGTATGAATTAGGTGAAATTTTCAAAGTGCTGAAAGTTTCCAAATGGGATGGAAAGTGTACGAGAAAGCAAACAAAGGTTTGATTTCTTTGTTTGTTCTCATAAAGGGATCACCAGAGGTATTAAGGGTGTACGATAGGGGATTTTTGTTTGAGTAAGTCCCTAATCTGCGTTTAGGGGCTCATAAAAATAAAGATTCAATGTCAGATTTTCTATTCGTAGCTTGAACCCCTCTGCAACCGTAGTACTACCACGTAGTTCAACTGGTAGTACAAATGATTACTACTAATAAAGATACAAGAATAACCCTCGGGTTTTGTCATAGACCACCGTGTTAAAAGTTCAACTGGTAGTACATATTATAAACATGGTAGATGTAAATAAAATATACAGATAAATGGTTATGTCCCGTGTAGATATGTTATTAACTTATTTTTATGTGTGAAAATAATATTAACTGATCCGGCGTTGATGCACAAATAGTATCGCAATAAACGAACATTTGACGAACACATTATAGTACACCGGTCCTCTATTACTACTGGTAGTACCTAGTGACCATACGGTGTATCATTTGTACTACCGGTTGAACTACGTGGTAGTACTACGGTCTCAGAGGGGCTTGCACTTCTCGCATATATACCTTAATTCGCAAACCAGCCAACTCCATATATAATAACTACCTAGCGAGAGGTCCCGGGTTCGAATCCCGGCTGGGGACAAAAAAAAAGAAACCCAGGTCTTGGATGTTTACATGCTTGTGACTAGTGTGGGGCCAGAAGCAATGTATGTGCCTGTATGTAAATGTTATGTTATGTCATTCTAACTCAAATGGAGTTGGCTGGTTTGCGAATTAAGGTATCGATATGCAGAAATTCCACCAATCCGGACTTGGCCCCCGTGGTGGAGTATGGCCTATACCTCCCTCAGGGAAGAGACCCGTGCCCCTCGGTGGGGACAAGATGGGTTGATGATGATGATGATGATTCCTTTACCACACTATAAGTTTCACGTTCGCGCGTGTACAGCCAGCATTTTGTGTTAAAGACGCAATATCACAATTCACACCATACCGGCCGCCCATTTTACCAACTGAACAATGACGTTATATGAATTTACTTTGCGGACGCGTGCAACTTTTCTCATATGGTACTGTCGAGGGCGGAACTAGACACCATGTGTGTCGGGAAAACTCTTGACCGTCGCTGAATACATTGTCTGTTGTTCAGTTTCATAAAAATATCGCTCGGATATAATAGGGTTTAGGGGACCTCGGCAGACTTGCGTCGACGAAATTTTATTGGTATTTTGTAAATTTTGATGTTTGTTTATAGAGAACTAGCTGACCCGGCAAACGTTGTTTCGCTATATTAATTATTAATAGATGTCATAATTTAAAATATGGGGTGGTTTTAAAAATCAAACCTAAAAAAACCTACAAAATATACATGTAAAATGTCACTAAAATTGGTCAAGCCGTTTCGGAGGAGTATGCGCACTAACACGGTGACACGAGAATTTTATATATTAGGTACTCGTAATAGAGACTGATAGAAGAAAGAAGATATTCTTTATTGTATACCGAAATCACATAAGCATAAATTTAATAAGTCAAAGAACCATAGTGACAATTTAAAACATTAAAAACTCGTAGAAAAAATTGTCGACAAAAATACAAACCAAGAACTGTGTTTCGAAAAATGCGCATTATTGAACTAAGCCTCTATTGGCTGCATTACGATAAATATTCTTATGTTTAGTTTAGTGCTGTGCTTTTTCATTATCAGCCTTTTGATGCACATTGCAGGACGTAGCCCTCCTTCATGGTTTTCCAAGTTTACCGATTCTAATAGAATTCTGATGATGATGACTATGTTGCTAAGCTGTACTGCAGTTATTGCGCATTACTGAGGTAACCCTGCATTTTTTCTTCTTATAGTGTCTTTCTTACTAGCAAAGGTTAGCAGTCAGTTTTGCATATTTATCTCTGACTCTCTCAAAGTAGAGGAACTCCGTAGCACTTGTGTTTTCTGTCCACCCCCGAAGGTTTCACGGCCACGGCCTACGGCACCTCCGTCTCTCGCCAGCGATTTTTCCATCATTATATTTTATTGCGGACAATATCTTGAGTGTCTGAATTATTGCCCACGTAAGCAAGCTTTCTTTAATTGGCATAGTATGGCGCAACATACCTCTAGTATTATGCCTTCAGTACAAAATCAATACACGGGTACGGTGAGGTAAAAGAGTTTAACCCGAAAACCGTTTCATTAGTCTTGATAAATAAGGTACTTTTATTTTTCGATATATTTAGCTTGAAGGTTAAATAAATATTTCCCAAGTTTTGAATGTTTGCAATAATTCACTTTAATTATTGCATTAATTGACTAACATTTGAGTCTTATTTAAAAAAGTCGATTGTACTAAAACAATATTTAGAAAGGTTTGAAGCTAGTTTATAACGGAAATTTCTCTGATAAACCTACTCTGACTCCATCTTGTAGGTCAGTAGGTAGGTAGAATTTAAAACTGCAAAGCATAAAAATGGAACTTACAATTTTCGCAAGTCTTAAACAAAACTTGTTAAAAGTGATAAACTAGGACTAACAGTTTTAGAAATTTCTCTCTAATTCATCTTAATTTAACTGTAACCGCACCAAACGAGCTACAGTAACATAGTTCTTAATTATATTGTAGTTATATTTAAAGGTAACAAGTGTTATTACATTTTCAAAGTTGTTCGTATAAGCAAAGAGAATATACACAATAGAGTGACAATCTCCGTACTTTCGAACGTAATTCGCAATTTAGTTCATAAATAATGCGATAGGTTACGCTACTAGTTTTACGACTAGGAAAATAACGGTATTGATAGCAAATTAGCAAACCGATCTTACCCTCTTAATTAGCTTCTTCTTCAAAATCCTAAGTAGTTAAATGAAAATGTGGTAGATGGCGCCTTCATTTATAACACGGCCTTGCGTTCCTATTCATTCAAATTGCTAGAGTATGTTTGAATTCTGCTTATTTAAATAAATCGACAATGTATGCATAAAAATACAATTCTCAACAAACTATTGCTGCCAATATATATATTTTTTTCTTGAAGAGATATCATAAAATTTCGGTTAAATTTGGTGAAAGTCACGATTAACTATTATTTTTGATTTATGTGAAATGGAACAGCGTTCCGTACTTGACAGTTGAGTGTGATGGAATGGAAAACCCCCAACAACAAACCCTGAAAGTTTTTGTTGCGCGTGCGTTTTTGCGATACTTTACTTGTTATTTTGAAATTCCCTGACGACCCTTTGCTATTCTTACGGACTCAATTCCTTCCTACGATTTTGTGACCTGTGCATTCTTACGGACTCGATTCCTTCCTACGACTTTGTGACCTGTGCAAGAACATATTGATTCCGAGTTTGGCTTACGTTTGGTGTATATCGTCCAAGATGGGTTACACGAAGTGTGGATATCGCGATTGTAATAAAACAAGTCACGAAACATCAATGTTCCGCTTTCCTGTTAACGAACAAGGCCGCCTTCTACTCTGGATTCGGAACTCAGGTATGATATTAGTTATTTTATACAGTTCATCGACACGGGGTGCTCTGTAGGACTTGCAACAAAACATTGAATAGTTTGGATGCTACACTGTTTACTAACATTTAAATAATTTATTTGTCCGATTATAGCTTTTCCACTTCACTTTTTATTTTTCAATAGACAACTTTGTCCTTTGGCTTAGTACAGTGTATACAGCAAATTTAACAACAGCTATGTACCTGCTCTACCTACACATGGCATATATATAACAGTTGGTATAGATAGATAACACTTTATTGCACACCAGTAATTTACAGAGATATAAGGTACTTAAATTCTAGTTGGTCTTTTGTGAGCATTATAAATCGGGTTTGTATTAGATGTTAATTAGTTACCAGCGGTACAAAAATACTTAAGGAATTATATTTTCTTTCATAGCTTAATTAAACCTTAATTCTACTAATGTTAACTGTAAAATGATAAGTCAGTTCATGTCCATTTGTTCATGTCAGAATGGTCTTCTTTTTACTCAATTACCGCTCATAACCCATAAAGTTCATGTATAGGTACATGCAGGCTAAGAAACAATATGTCAGCATAAGTACCTACCTATATGTCTTTTTTCTCTTTTTAGGAAATTCTTACTTGGAGTCTTTGACAAATAAAGAACTCGGGCAGAGGTTCATATGTGCAGCCCACTTTACTCCAGATAGTATCCAGCATGGAACTTGCAGACCAAGATTAATTGGACCGGCAATACCAGTTCATTTTGAAGTTGGACAGGGCCCTTCATCTTCAGCTATGTCAAATGTGCATGTTAACTTGGAAACTGGTTAGTATATAGTTTTTCTTTATGGTACATGTTTGTTGTGACTGTCACACTCGCACTTGCATACAGACAATGGAAAAAAATGGAATATTTTTTTGTAACTTTCACACTCCACAAGGATATTAAATTAACATAATTCTTGAAAACCGTTTCTAGAGGCTCCTGAACACTTTTTGACAATAAAAAGTTTAAAGTTCTGAAAAAGAAACGCTGTATTGATTATTTATTATAACTTCAAAAGTTTTCCATTTTGTGTAGTAACAGCTAGGGTCGTGCAGAGCTTGTATATTGAACAAGAGGGGCTTTCAACGACACTGTTAACATTTGGAACTATTTTTAAAAAGACGATTGCTAAACATAATAGCGGCTTAAAAAACTTCTTAAAAAACTATCTTCACTACGGGGTGTTTAAAAAAATTCTTTCCCCTCCCTCTCTCTCTCTCTCCCCCCCCCCCCCCCTCCGCCTCTCTCTATCTCCCCCTCTCTCTCTCTGAGTTCGAAAACTAGAAAAAGCAAGCAAATTTATTAATAATTATGCTTCTTTAAAATCCTAAGTTGTTAGACTTTGCTGTCCGTGTCACCAGGCTGTATCTCAAGAACAGTGATAGCTAGATAGTTGAAATTTTCACAGATGATGTATTTCTGTTGTAGCTATGACAGCAAATACTAAAAACAGAATAAAATAAATATTTAAGGGGGGCTCCCATACAAAAAATATGATTTTTCCGTTTTTTTCTCGATCTTTTTGTCTAATGTTGTATAGATAATGGTATGGAACCCTTCATGCGCGAGTCCGACTCGCACTTGGCCTGTTTTTTTATACAATTTAATGCATAATCCTTCATGGTTTACTTATTGGCATCAACACCTTCCAATCTTGTAACAAAACATTTCTTTTTTTGTTCTAGATCCATCTTCACCAGAAGTTCTAAAAGTCAAGACACCGACGAAGTGTTATCTTAAAAGACCAAGGTCTGCATCCTCTGATCGACAATCAACCTCGACATCTCTGGCTTCTTCTGCATTTCCCCTAAACTCACCCACGCAGCGATTATCTCGAAAATGCCTTTTTGAAGGACCCAAAAGAAGAAAGGCCAGAAAATGTATTTTCGAAGAAAATGTAGTTGATACTCCTGAGAAAAAGCGCATCAAGGAAACAGCGTCGAGTTTATTGCGCAAAAACAATGCGTTGAAAGCTCAATTGCGACGACTTCGCCAAAAGTCTGAAAAAAAAATTAATGAGGAAGAACAGTTCAGGAATTCAGTTTCAAAAACGCTAGCTGTAATGCAACTCAGGAAAGCAAATGATAAAAAGAAGTGGACAAAAGATGAAAAAAAATTCTGCCTGTCTCTATATTATAAGTCGCCCTCCACTTATAAATTCTTGCGACGGTCCGGAGTGGTCCTTGCAGCGGAATCAACCATCAGATTATGGCTTTCAAAATCAAGCTGTATGCCAGGACTATGCTCCGACGTGTTCAAAATGTTGAAAAAGAAATTTGAAAATCAGTCTATCATTGATAGAGCTTGCGTTCTGTGCTTCGACGAAATGTCGATTATGACTGATTTAGAATACACAAAAAAATTCGACCTTATAGAAGGGTTTGAAGACCTAGGGGCGAATCGAAGAACGAATAAAATGGCCAAAAGCGCCTTAGTTTTTTTAGTACGAGGGCTCTATAGCGGCTGGAAATTTCCTGTAGCCTACTTTTTAGCCAATACAAACGTCAACGGCGATACACTCGAAGTCGCTGTAAAAAGTTTACTGAATAAACTTTTCGAACATGGATTGCTACCAAAAGCCGTGGTGTGCGACCAGGCTTCAACAAACCAAAAACTCTATAAAAGTTTGGGGGCATCAAAAGACAATCCTTTCTTTTTCTGTCGAGGAAAAAAAATTTTTGCTCTTTTTGATGTCCCACATCTAAAAAAAAATGTACGTAATAATTTATTACACAATAACTATTTGCTAGATGAAAAAGAGATATCATTTCAAGACATCAGAAAGACGTATGATCTTGACAAGAAGTCAAAGAAAAGCAGGGCTTTAAGTAAAATTACAGAGCGTCATATTAACCCGAACTCGTTCCAAAAAATGACAGTGAGCCTCGCAACACAAATTTTCAGTAATTCGGTCGCGAAAACAATTAAAACGGCGAAAAATACTGGTGAATTACAAAGCGAAACCGCTGAAAACACCTACAAATTCATCCAAGTGGTCAACAACATGTTCGATGCGTTAAACAGCAGAAATAAGTTTAGTAAAAATCCACATAGGCATGCTCTTTCCAAAACGTTCACTTTAGTACGAAATTCAATAGAAAAAGGAAAAGACACATTTGAAAAACTCCAAAAAATTTGCTTAAAGTCGTATAAATCAGGTGACCAAAAGAGAATTTTGACCCGTCCCCCGTGCTTTGACGGAGTTGTGCAGTCGTGCCAGGCTGTCTTACAGTTATTTCAAGAAGAGTCGACGCAGCCAAATATCTCTTATTTGATAACAACCAAATTAAATCAGGATGTGATCGAAAATTTATTTGCACGTTTTCGACAGAAGGGCGGCTTCAACCGCAACCCAAGTGCAAAACTTTTGCGACATATTTTTCGGAGCTATTTGGTAAATAATCTAATTAAATTGCCCAGTTCCAAAAACTGCGAAGACGAAGATGATGTGTTCATTGACTTAAATGCAGGGCAGTATACATCACCAGAGCAGCAGAGTTCCTCGAAAATTTTGGCGCCAGGTGTATTCATTGATGAAAATAAAAGACAGGACACTTTAAAAATATACCAAACGCCAGTCGCTGGTCCTTCGAGTTCTAGCATAGGCAAAGACACTACGTCAACGAATGCATCGTCTTCGTCATCAAAAGTAACCTTGGAAGATTGCTCTGTGTCATATTTCACAGGTTATCTTGCAAAGTCATGTATCCAAAAATACAAGTGTAGTCTAAGCGAACAAAATTTAATAAAAGACGTAGATTTAGACGATGATAGGCAGTTGCTGATTTTAAACCAATCGTACAGCGTTACTCAGAATATAAAGTTAAAAATGCCCAGTGACACTTTGGTGAAATTCGTAGAAAATGCCTTGGTTTGCTACAACGAGCTATTCGAAACTTTGGCTCACTGCGTTAATGTAAAGACTAACATGACTAAAGCCATTTTAGATTTTTTGAGTTGCGAGGCCCCAGAGTTATTAAATATAACATGCGATGAGCATATGCTGTATATCATAGATCAAATGATATTTGTAAAAATTTGCTTTTACTGCAAAAGTCATAAAAATAACATTGATGTAAGGAAAATGCACCCAAAAGTAAGAATATTAAAACATAAGTGAGTGAAAAATATGGCTGCATCTACTAATTACAGTACGCGCCACCGATCTTTATGTTCCTGAAGTTAGCAATAAGTTACTGTAGGTAGTTCCTGAAGTTAGCAATAAGTTACTGTAGGTAGTTCAAAACTAAATTGTTAAATAAACTGCTACTATCTAGTATTTTGTTTTGTTTATCCTTTAATATAAGGTCTAACATTTTAACCTAACTTTTTTTTTAACAGCATGTTCTATTCACAGAGTACATAATAATAATAAACTCACGCCCGTTATCCCCGAAGGGGTAGGCAGAGGCACCAGTCTCTAGAACTGGACCCACGTTTTGCCGAGTTTATTAGGTCCCAAACAACATAGAGTACAATATATATTTTTTTTAGTTTTTTCATTGCTTTATTTTAGAAGTTACAGGGGGGACACACACATTTTACCACTTTGGAAGTGTCTCTCGCGCAAACTATTCAGTTTAGGAAAAACATTATATTAGAAACCTCAACATTATTTTTGAAGACCTATCCATAGATACCCCACACGTATGGGTTTGATGGAAAAAAAAATTGAGTTTCAATTGTAAGTATGGGCGCATGGGGAACGCCCAAAAAAATTTTTTTTGCTATTTTTGTGTGAAAATCTTAATGCGGTTCACAGAATACATCTACTTAAAATCGTAACGATTATTTGCGATTATGTAGGTATACTTAATAAAAAGTTTCTGATTTAAACCATATTAATAGCAAAGATTAGTATGAAAAACAGCAACAGACATTATTATTGTTTTGGCGAAGTTCTAAAATCTTTGCCAAATGTCGGTCGGGCAAATGCAAACCGACCGACCGTAGGACTTGTCAAAGCGACACAGGGTGATCGCGAGCGGAGAGGCTCCGCATTCGAGCGAGGTGATAATATAATTAATATAATAAGCAAACTTGACCCCAAGTATTGCAAGTACATAATACGCCTACCGCATGCAATCTTACCGCCACCTGTGGGCGCCACTCGAGTCAGCGTGGCTCACTTGCCGTTTACATGGTTTGTCAAAATACCGATAGATAGCGTTACATATTTTTAGCTAAATCGAACCTCGCTGACGAGATCGTGGCGACATCTATCCGTCAACGGGCATTTCAGCTTTCTAGCGGAGTACGATTTTTTGTATGGGATTGTCACTCTTTGTGTATATTCTCTTTGGTATAAGAAAGGTTGCTTCGACCCTAGTCCGAAATAACGCTGTAAAATACTTACGTACGTGTGTAGGATGAAAAAAAGTACCTAATCTGTGATGAATAGATTCATCAACATAATGTTTCTTTTCAAGCTCAGGAACCAAAATGTAGGCCTATGGTCTTCTATGAATAAGTAGGTTCATTCTTTCATATACAATGAGAAAATTGTACATCATTACTTCAGCAATAATTTCGTGTGAAGCCACCATTCCATCGAGCTTAACGTGGGGTTGGGGATAAAATTGCAGGTATTCTCTTCACAAACGGGTCTAAGAATGGTGGTTTGTGTAGATCATTATTTAAATATTTATGAAATATCATTAAAATGAGAAAATTACTTTGCTAAATTCCGCCAATATTCCACAAGCACCATGCGGTTAGATAATGCACCGCCCTCCCTCTCACTTTTCCACTTCCACTTGTACCAGAAGCAAGACACGAACACACCACTAAACAAGACTTTTATACGCAGTGCCACCTAAAAGGCCTCAAAAAATTAAGTCAAGTATTACCTATGTAGGTCCGATTTCTGAAAAAATCCACCGGACGTTAAAAAGATCTGGGATTCACGTTGCGTTCAGGACGGGCAATTCTTTGGCTAGGAATCTGTGCAATCAAAAAGAGAGGGTGGATAGATTCCAGTGGTCTGGGGTGTATAGAGTTGCTTGTTCGGAATGTAATGGATTCTATGTTGGCCAGACTGGTAGGAGTTTCATAACTCGGTATAGGGAGCATGTGGCGGCTTTCCGGAACAATCATCCGGATAAGTCTCATTTTGCCCAACACCTTTTGGATGCAGGTCATGTACTTAATAATAATCATAATTTGGAAATTTTACACATCTGCAGTAAAGGGTTGAGATTATCTATACTTGAGCAGCTAGAAAGTTCCAAATTATCTAAGGATAGGTTGTCTACAATGCTGAATGAACAGTTAGGCAGCTCCTATATTTCCCCATTAATCGCTATTTTTGCGCAAAACAATAATAACCATTAGGCGGTTGACGGCTTAACGGTCACCGGTTTGACGGTCAGATTACGTTATCGGGGGCGGGGCGGCCTAGCCAATAAATACCGAGTGTTTTTTGCGGTGACGGTCACTTGTGCTTGTGAGCCTGAGGATGCCTCGTGTTAGAGGCGAAACGCGTCGCGCATTGTCTCACACAAGTATTGATGTCGGTGGTGGTGTGTTCGTGTCTTGCTTCTGCTTGAAAAAGTGGGAGGGAGGGCGGTGCATTATCTAACCGCATGGTTTTTGTGGGATATTGGCGGAATTTAGCAAAGTAATTTTCTCATTTTAATGCTATTATGGATTTCCGCAAAGTAACGCCTGATTCTATACAATTTATGTTCATTATAAAGTAATGAACATTTTACAACTACATTGTTTTGCTTTTAATTGACACCGGTGTTATATGGTTAATTTATTTTTAATTTTTAATACCAGAACCTACTCCTAAAGACTTTAGACTAGTGAAGTTAAAAATCTAATAATTATTAACAAAAATTGTATTGAGTACCTACTCATTTCTCATAAGTTGTTAATATAGCAATAATTATAGCAGCTTGGAGAGATCACTAATATAAAAAGAAAAAAGAGTAAAGAGTACAGTTTCTTTTGAACAATTATATTTTCACTTGGACAAGAAACTTATTTTCTGAAGGAAAAAAAGGCAATAAAATACCAAAACAAGGCCACGAAAAATTCAAAATAATCCAAAAAAAAATTTTACAGAAATACCTCTTCATGACACAGGTAACCCAAAGGGTCTCTTGATGCTCCCATTTGCTCCACATCCTATGTGGAGCATTTGTGCACCTCACGCGTGCTGGTTGGCGGAAGATTTTCACTGTCCCGTGATACAGCTGTCAAAAATCAGTCACGATTTTGTATATTATATGCTAGGCATCTTTTCGGCCTTTTTCACGGTCGAAAGGGAAAAACCGGAGCCAAATATAGTTGACCGCTGCATCACCGAGGAAATCATTTGCTTCGCTTTGTCCACGTTGTAGAACTAGAGTAGCTTAATGAGGTCTTAGTGAAGTGTCACTAGTGGAAGAGAATGCTCCCAACTTAAGCGCCCTAAGCACTAGGATATAGAAATCCTTTAATCGAAACGGGAAACAAACTGCCTCTCTCGTAAGCTCCTATTATCTACTCCTTCTTTCTGTGGCCTGATTCTGTCCATTACAGACGTGAAGTGTCGAAGGAAAGGCGTCGATTTATTCAGGATTCCTCATTTTACTAAATAACGTCGGATAATTATGTAGGTATAGTTATTTATTTTTTAATGATTACCCAACATTACTTATACAACTAATTTTAGACAAAAATTTATACACTGTTCACTGTCAAATCTTACTGAATTGGTGTAGTTGGTGACGATTTTTGGGGTATTTATTTAATTAGGTAAAGTATTAAGCATAGCTGTGGGTATAGTTCCAGCTGCTGCCATTTATGGTATAAATACTTCAAGTGCATACTAATCATATTCTTCTGATAACCTTGTCGGGTTTTTAGAAACAGAATTAACCTGCCTAATCACACCTTTTACCGAACAGGTACCTGTTCATTTTCTACAGATCTCCTCAGCTTTCGAGAGGTGGAAAGCGCTAATCTTGATGCATAGAGCACTTTTCTGAGAAACTCGAAATTGCAATCATTCTGCTCCTACGAAATCCTAATAAACCTGGTCGGACTCGTCCGATAGAACAACACCCGTAAGTAGGTCCGGACTAAAAGTTCACAATGTGTTGTGCTTACGAATGTTTTAGTTAAAAAGTCTCTATTGCTTTTGTTGTTTTCTATATTCAATCCGTCATTAGACGAATAGGCCCACAGACAGTTAATATTACCTCTATCTATTGTGGGGATTAAATGTTCCATAGCTACATATATTACGTTCATAAGATTTTGGTAAGATTATTAGAATCATCATCATTTAACGAGGAAAAAGGCTTAATAGCCCTTTCGAAAGCAGCTCTTAGGTGCCATCGTGTGTCAACCACAAACCAACCTTCTGAACGTATTCCCAATGGCGCGAAGAACGAATGAAGTTTCTTATTTCTGCTGAAGTTGAAAATGGAAAATTAATTAAGGTTTACAAGGATTTATTACCTAGTCTCTTAAGAATTGAAAGCGCTTCTGTGGTGTGTTTGCGTGAAGAAAGTAGACAAACTACATCTACAGGAAACTTGAGAAGTATAATTGTTAGTTTTGTGGATGAAAGAAAAGCTGTGCGAGAAATTTACAATTATACTAGCTGCCCCTGCAAACATTGTTTTGCCACATAGGGGTATGAAATATAAATAACAACCTATTTTCAGACCTACCGAACATACATATAAAATTTCATCAAAATCGGTCGAGCAGTTTCAGAGGAGTTTGCGCACTAACACTGTGACACGAGAATTTTACATATTAGAAGACTAGCTGTCCCGGAAAACGTTGTTTCGCCATTTTTTTTTTTTCACTTTGGGCTATGAAAAATAGATAACATCCTATTCTCAGACCTACCGATTACATAACCTCGTAAGGCCCAATATACTAAAAAAAGTATGAAAACAATTGTTATTTTCAAGGTCGGGCCTTACGACGATAAATAAAATTTCATCCAAATCGGTCAACCCTTTTCGAAGGAGTTTGCGCACTAACTCGAGAATTTTATATATTAGTAAGAAAGATTATGATTCGTTTCTGTGACTTATGTAGTTACTTAGTTTGGCTCATCACAAACGAATTCTTGATTTTCCATCGATATGCCATCGATAATACTTGCAATCATCATCAGCAAATTCAGCAATTTGACGCCCGGTGCTGAACATACGCCTCAATCATGGTTTTCCAAGCTTCCCGAGCCTCAACTCTATTAGTGCATTATAGTACGATGACAGATACACGGTCGGTCACATGACACCTTTTTTTTCATACCATTGGCGTCTAGATTGTTTAATTGATTGTTAAATCGGCATGTTCATTCAGTTGTCATTGTACTACAGTGCATTAACAGAATCTAGATCCCGGTTTTGGGCCGCCCGTATCCAGTAACTCCCCGCCACCATAACCGAGTCGTCAAACAATCTGGTGGACGGTCTGCCCATGTTGCCTCGTTCGGTTCGCGGACGCCAGTTCAGAGCTTTTTCGCCCAACATTTATTGTGATACCTTGTAATAAACTGTCCAGTTCCTGAAATATGTCATTTATCGTTTATATACAGTCTTGGACTCTAAATGTCCCAGATAGATAGTAAATGTCGGTACTGCAACCTGTACAAACAGCAGGGTGCTCTTCTGTATTGAAGATAAAAGCCTCTACATCGAAATTCACCGCCGTGGATGGTGACGTGACGAACGTCCGGTTGTGTGCTTGAAGCAGGACTGGCATAATTATGTGGGTGAGGACGCGGGCGCCAAGAAGCCGGCTACTGTGGCCGAATGTGCGAGAATGACAAAATTCAACTGCAAGTACACCTTGGGGCTCGGAGGCGGCGACTCGAACGCTCGGCTACTAATGTGACAAAATGTATCACAAATCTTGTCCACAGTTTATGGTCGTGTTCAGTTGCCGTGACTAGTGGCGCAATGTGTGTGTGGTCTAACTAAAGTGCTTGAGTCTTCGGACTAGAAAAATCACCATATTGCCTTAGAGATTACAGCCAAACGATGCTGACTTCTTTATATCAATTCAGTGCTTCGGAAGATTTCAGAGATGACTTATTTTCGTCCTAGCCAATAAATGATATAGACGAAATACAAATACCCTACCTACGGTTTAACGGGCCGAGTTATCAGACTTCTGTGGGACGGGCATTTGGCGGTAAAAACGTTAGATGTGAAAGGTCGCCCTGATTTGGTTTTTACTCCGAATAAGGCTGTAAAAAAACAGTCAAGTGCGAGTCAAAATGGTGTACCGATTTTATCGTATCACCATGCACATAGATATAGTAATATAATAAATGTGAAAACACTTGATGGGTGTTACTGCACCCCAGAATGGCCGAAAGGACCTGCATGAAATTTAGCGCAGATATGGATTATAATCTATAGTAACCATATTATGTAGGCTATTTTTATTCCGGAAAAAAATGCGGTCAACTGTTAGTATCTTTGACAAAAATGTATTTTCTTTTCTTTGGCTTAGGACTCATTGCAGAAAGGTAAAATATTCAGAGTTTTGAACTCAAAGCAGCCGCTATTTCCCAGCATCGAAGATTTTTATGTATATCTTGCAAAAGGCTGGGTTTTCTATGAAAGTTAATTTGACCTCAGTGGAGAACCTGTGACAAAATATTAATAGTAGTTACATAAATCGTTTCTACGTCAATAAAAATAAAAAAAAAGGTTAGTTAATACCACAGAGTAATCGCAAAAAAATAAATTCTTGTTACTGATTTTTCTCAACATTTTATACTTGTCATGATGGAACTTGTTGAAAATAAAGCAGTTAGAAAACGTTTCAGACAGATCGGGTGACAACTGCGATGTTACAAATTACTCGTAATGATTTTCAATACGAATTTACCAATATTTCAGAGCTTAAAAACAGAAACAAATAAATTTTAGTAAAAACGTTTAAAAACAAAGTGTTTATTTCTCACCAGAGTAACTAAATGCAGGTCTGCCTGCTTGCCTATTTGTCTATCTTCCTGCCTACTTCCTGCCTGCCTGCCTGCCTGCCTGCCTGCCTGCTTCCAAGGACCATTTTTTTATTTAGGGTTTTTTTGCGAAATTAAGCTTTAACGGTTGTTCTGGTAGAGCACCCCTCTCCTGGCTAAACAGCTAAATGTTAGATTGTAGAAATGCGAAAAAAGGCTGGTACCACATCATCATCATCATCATCAGGCTATATTAGTCCACTGCTGGACATAGCCCTCCCCTAATGAGCGCCATAGCGCCCTGTCTTCAGCTTGCCGCATCCAGCATCTGCCTGAAGTTTTTCGCAGATCGTCATCCCACCTGGTTAAAGGGCGTCCTACACTACGTTTACCGAGTCGCGGTCTCCACTCAAGAACACGTTTACCCCAGCGGTTGTCGGTTCTTCGCGAAATATGGCCAGCCCACTGCCACGTCAGCTTGCTAATTCTCGGAGCTATGTCGATAACTTTGGTTCTCTGTCGGATGTATTCGTTACGAATCTTATCCTTCAAAGAAACTCCGAGCATAGCTCTCTCCATAGCACGCTGAGCGACTTTAAACTGGTGGACCAACCGTCTCGGTCGGAGCCGAGACATGGACACTGATGAGTCCATGTCTCGGCTCCGTAGGTCATAACAGGTAGGACACACTGATTGAAAACTTTCGTTTTCAAGCATTGCGGTATGGATGAAGGGAAGACTCGGCGTAGTTTCCCAAACGCTGCCCAGCCCAGCTGGATCCTCCTCTTGGCCTCCTTCTCGAAATTGTTTTTACCTAACTGCAGAATCTGCCCGAGGTAAGTGTATTCGGAAACGATTTCAATAAGGTGACCTTCTACGACGACCGGTATTGGATCAATGTCATGATCAATCATGACTTAGGTTTTATCCAAATTCATGCCAAGACCGATACGTCGCGAGGCTGAAGCTAGGCCGGCCAGCATCTGGTTCAGCTCCTCTAGCGACTCCGCCATTAAGACTATGTCGTCTGCGAATCGCAGGTGCGAGATGTAGTCGCCGTTTATGTTAATGCCCTTTCCTTTCCAGTCCAGCGTCTTAAACATGTCTTCCAACGCGCATGTAAAGAGTTTCGGGGATATAACATCCCCCTGTCTTACTCCTCTACGCAGTTGGATAGGTTTAGACTGCTGGCCCTGTACTTGGACACTCATGGAGGCGGCTTCGTACAGACATCTCAACACCTCGATATAACGATAGTCTACTTGGCATCGCTGTAAGGATTCCAGAACAGCCCAGGTTTCGACAGAGTCAAAGGCCTTGTCATAGTCCACAAAAGCAAGACACAGGGGCTGATTATACTCTTCGGTCTTCTGTATAATCTGCCTCACTGTGTGAATGTGGTCTATGGTGACATATTCTCCGCGAAACCCGGCTTGTTCCAGCGGCTATAACTCGTCGAGTCTCCTGGCGAGACGATTCGTGATCACTCGTGAAAACAGCTTATAGACATGGCTCAGGAGCGAGATGGGTCTGTAATTTTTAAGAAGAGTTTTGTCACCCTTCTTAAAAAAGAGCACCACCAAACTCCCGCTCCATGCCTTTGGAGTTCTCCCACTGTATAGGACGGCGTTGGAGAGCCTTTGTAATTCCTGTATAACAGGGGCTCCTCCAGTTTTCAAAAGCTCGGATGTTATTCCGTCCTCACCGGGGGCTTTTCCATTTTTAAGCTGCCTCAGAGCTAGCACGATCTCGTCTTGACTGATGTCAGGCTGTTCGTCGGTGTAGTGGCGCGTCAGGGTGGCTCTGGAATCTTGGTCGTCTCGTTGGGAATAAGAGGCATGTGCAGCGTATAATCGGCCATAGAAATCCTCTATCTCGGCGGAGATCTCCGGCTTCGACAATACGGTCCTCCCGTCGTGCGTTGTAAGCTTCGTCAGGTGGCTCCTGCCAAGCTGCTGAGTTAATAATTTGGACCCTTGGTTTTGCTCTATTGCCTCTTCAATGAGGCGTGTGTTGGAGCACCGAAGGTCGCGCCGTACCATCTTCGCATTTCGCTTGTTCAGGTTCGACCTCTCTGACGAAGTCGCTTGGGTGGTTTCCCGTCTTTTTGTCAGCAACCGGAGAGTCTCAGCCGAGAGTTTGGATTTCTTGCCTGTCCGCTGCGTTTTGCAGAACTTGATGCCCTCGTCCGTCCACCAAATTGTGTAGGGTCTCGTCAGCGTCGTCGGTGGGCTCCAAGGCAACCACATAATTAACCTAAAAGGAAAACTATCACTCTTAAGTAGACTTTACAAATTAATGAGTAATGGGCAACCGAGTAGTAAACGGAAAACTTCGTAAAAAATCCACTAAAAACCACTTTGATGAAGTTATTATAGTTATAGGACGC
Source organism: Yponomeuta plumbellus (assembly GCA_947310845.1). Lineage (NCBI taxonomy): Eukaryota > Metazoa > Arthropoda > Insecta > Lepidoptera > Yponomeutidae > Yponomeuta > Yponomeuta plumbellus. Next base: position 6,896,116 of record OX371203.1, read on the forward strand.
TGATAAAATGCACTTGACCTGTGTTTTTATTTATGATGTGCCCCACTGGGGCCGAAGGCCGGTGCCATACCGGCCTTTTCTCAGAGCGAGAGGTTCTTCAAAGTTTTGCGAGCTTTTCTATAACTGTTATGGTACATACATACATACATACATAAGCTCACGCCATTATCCCAGAGGAGTAGGGAGAGACCAGGGACTTACACCTGCCACGATCCTAACAAATTACTTTCGATTCATCGACATTCATTAATCGGTGCATGTACGCACGTTGGTTTCGGGTACTTCGGCTGGGGACAAAAAAAGCGAAACTCAGGTCTTGGATGTTTACATATTTGTGACATCTGTTTCTGATTCCCACGACACAGGGTATCGTAGTGCGGGGCCAGAAGCAATGTATGTGTCTGTATGTAAATGTTATGTTATGTTGTGTTACTTTTTATCTTATAAAACTACAGTGTACCAAGTTATGGTGTTATGTACCAAAAATATCATTAAAGTTTTGAGAGATCTTTATTGGTACAACCTTCTGTGCAACTAGTGTAGAGCTTTTGTCGGACATATTGAGGCATTTGCCCCCATTTGCCCGGACCCCTGGATTCACACTCGATTGGACGTTGATTGCCCACTGTCGTTTATTGTTCGACTGATCTTTACTTGATTTCATAGGGTTCGGTGAGTGGTAGCCTAACTTAATATTGGATTTTTTGTGTTATGCTGTTGGTATGTCACCTCTGATACCTACGGGTAAAAATGTTTTTATATTTTTACTTTTTTTATTTTAAATTAGATACAGTGGTACAACCAACTTTGCAAGTGTGCCCTCAAATCGAGGTAATAGCGATGTATACCGAGTATCAGTAATATCGAGTATCAGTAAAATGCCACCGAGTCTACAATCCATTTGCAATTTCGGACAAACACGTTTGGTAAAAAACATCACCATCATCAACTCAATATGTCCCACCGAGGGGCACGGGTCTCTTCCCTGAGGAAGGTATAGGCCCAACTCCACCACGGTGGTCAAGTCCGGATTGAAACGTACCGAGTGTTTATTAACAAATGAGCATCTCAAATTCTCTGCATCTTCACGGCCGTTTCTTCCAAAGGAAATGTGCCTGGTAAATTACATCGCAAGTTTTTTGTATATTTTTTGACAACCATTACATTTTAAGTATGTTTGTGTACTATAAAGTACTAAGTAATAAAGAATTTCATAATAAAAAAAACCTTTACCGAAATCTGAAAGCGTCTTGGAGATAACGAATTTCAAATGTTAATGTGCAAAGAATTCAAACCATCGAAAACTAATATAAACCGAGCCCGATTTATACTTTGTACCATACTAAAATAAGCAATTTGAAAAGAAAAGCAGTAACTTGATTTGATTTCATTTTGATACTAAGTTCCAGTGCTATAATAATGCCGAAATTCACGCTTTTATTTCACACTTACATTTTTTTGTAGTCAATATACGTCTCACTGCAGGGACATACCTTCTCTCAGAGAGAGACAGAGGCAATTGGGTATTTGACAAAATGTCAAATGAGTTACTTTTAAAACAGAATTTTATATGATAATACTTGATTGTGACGTCACATTTCAGAACACTCTTTTTATGTTTCATCTCTTTAAAAATTGGAATAACTAGTAAATGATTAAAAGGATACATTTTCCGAAACATTTTGTAATTACTGTGTTAATCGAGCATCTCAAATATTTTTTTGTTCCACTCAAACGTCCAGGCGCGCGAGCGACTTTAACCTTACCCTTCCACGAGTCAAAGGTCACTTTTCCGCGCTTTTTTTCGCACTTTCACCCGCGACCTTCTTGACAAAAAATATCCTAGCTAAAAGACTACTATAGCTACACTAAAACAAAAAATACCTGCAGAAAGTTAAAAAAGTGCACAATTTTATAAAATTACAAAAAAAATACTCGGTCTAATTTGAAATCTAGAAAAAATGGACAATCTGCTTATTTCCATAAAAAAAGTTTGAGTCTACATTATTTTGCACTTTACCATCCGATTTACAGTTTTCACTGATATTTATCTTATTAGAAACTAATAAGATAATCTAACGATTAAAATGATACTAGTATCATATCATAAATATATTGCTTTCTATCAAAATAAATCGAAAGTATCTACGTACTCCTCATTACGTATCTGGGAACAAGTTGCTTCTTAGGGGTGATCTTCAATAATTCAGACTCTTTTCCAATGTAAATGTAAATGAATATGATAAAAATAATATAATCTCGTATATTTCACACAAAATAATGGATAATACTAAAGAAATAATAATGATTCAACACTGAATCGTCAAACGAAAACCGTGAGGCGATGCTTTATCGTTTCAAGTAGGATTACTCAATTTGTACGTCCTAATACAAACCTTGACTAAACACATCCGTAAAGCAAATATCTTCACGATTATTTTGATATATAATGATCGTAAAAATAAGTCTTATTAATGTTTTATTTACCACATTATTTTTACCTCATTTACGTAAAAAATCAATGTAAACAAAGAACTTAATTTTTTTTTGTTAAATCTGTTTGTTGAAAATATCGAGAAAATAAATGCTTCTAAGGATAGAGTATTTAACACAGAACCATGGAAAAATTACCGGTAAAACTAATATAAGCTGTACTCTGTGCAAATCGATCTAAACTGAACGCAGCCCTAGCGAAATCGGGCTGGTGACTGTAGTCACCATGGACGTTTGAGTGTGTCAAATACCGTATTTCAAGCCTCGAGATATATGACACTCAGGTTTCCTCACGATGCTTTCCTTCGCAGCTAGCGAGGGACATTTTTGATTACACCAACACGAAAAATAAAGTGCGTGTTTTTAAACATTTCATTCGAGTCAAATTGAGGCCTCAGGGCGGCTTGAAAACTTCTGACAGTAAGACCAGCCACTAGTCTTACAAACCTCCACCAATCCGGACTTGGCTCCCGTGGTAAAGTATGGCCTATACCTTCCTCAGGGAAGAGACCCGTGCCCCTTGGTGGGGACATAATGGGTTGATGATGAAATGAATTCAAACAAGGTGGCAGACATAAAAGTTATGGTTGAAAACTAAGTTGTAAAATCAAAACGAACATTCTCCATGACCAGCCGACGCATCCCATGTATAATGCATGTGATGCATATAATCCATGTATAACGCATCCCATGTGACGTCACAGAGTACACAAAGGGCCGGCAGACTAAAGTTAACGCCGTAAACAACTGGTTGGTTTGCTCTAGCCATGTATTTGAATCAAACAGAATATTCTAGCACCTAACGTAGCAAATGATTATTGTAGAAGTATGTTTATAATCTATTCATACTATAAGTAATGCCCTCTATTTGTAGTACTGTATTTCGGTATTATGCACTACCCACCTAGCCACGATCCACAAACCTTTTTTTCTTTTTTTGTTAACGGGGTGAAATGCTTTGTGCACCATAACCGCCACCCTTGGGGGAGGGCGACGGCCGTGTGTCGGACTCTCCTCTCCTAATAATAGGAGAGGCATACCTCCTAAAACACCCCGGGGGCCGTCCTATCGCTCGTGCAATGGGGCGCCGCCGGATCTCGCTAGTGGTGTGAACCACAACGCGAATGCGACAGCGGCGCCCCGGCGACGTCGACCCGACTCGCAAGGAGTCGGGCCCACCCTCACTTGAAGAGGGACATGGGCCCCCCACCCTCTTCTCCCGTCACAATGTAGGACGGCAGGTCCCCCAACCTGCCGTCTGTGACCCTTTTTTTTTCACGCTGGGAAAAATGCGTTACGCATCTCCTCCCGTCGGGGGACGGAAGGAGTATGTGGGACTCCCCGGGAAAGTGGTTCCCGGTATACTCACTAAACAACCCAGCGGCACTCCCTCTTCGCCTTGGTGACGGGGGTCTGGGAATCTGGCACTTCTTCCAGTCCCCCGCCGGTGATTGCCCGCCTAGACACGGCGGGCCCCTCGCGCCCCTCCCTTCACGGAGAGGGGCCCGGGGACGACCGGGAGTGCTCGGTCGTCCCCATACGGCGCGGTGATGAGCAGTGCAATGCGGGCGAGGGCACCCCCGCGCCTGTCGCCGCCGGGGCGGTTGCGTATCCGCCCTCTCCTGCCCCTCCTTCATTGGCGGAGCGGCGGCGTGAGAGGATCGTTCCCCCGCGCGCGCTCCGCTTCCTCCTTCTGTGCCATCACGTCCTCACAGAAGGAGGCGACCGCCGTCCACGCCTCCACGCTCCCCAGCATGGCATTTACCACGCCGGGAAGCGAGAGGTCCGGCCCAACCACGGCGATCCGGTGCAGGTACGATCCGAAGCATCCGTGCCCGGACAGCACCTGCACCAGCGGAACACCGGATTCGACGCCGTATCGCCGAAGCCGGCCAGTCTTGTCTACGAGGAGGACCACTCGGTCCTCCAGGTAGTCACTCCGTGAAAACGGAGCGCCTCGAGGATGGTGGAGTAAGGAACGGAGTTGAAAGCGTTGGTTATGTCGAAGGACACAGCCAACACTCCATCCCCAGCGTCCACGGCCTCCTTCACCTGACCCTTTAGCAGGGCCAGGGCGTCCACTGTCGAACGCCCAGTCCGGAAACCAAACTGAGCGTCCGACAGGTCCGGCCCGACCGCCCGCAGGTGGTCGTTAAGGCGGGCGGCGATGATCCCCTCGAACATCTTACCGACCTCATCGAGCAGAACGATGGGCCGGTATGCCGAGGGGGAATCGGCCGGGCGCCCTTCCTTACGGAGGAGACACAACTGCCCCTCCTTCCATGGTTTCTGGAATCACCATAACCACCAATGCGCTTGAAAGGTGGGGACATGATGGGTTGATGATGTGGTTTTATGTAAATGTTGCCCATATAACTTACTGTATTTGTGCCGTTTGAGACTGTCGATCGCGCCGGCCGATGGATCAGCGGCTTTTCCACACTGGAAAATATGGTAGGATGCCAGAGTATCAACGCAGGTTGCGTCGGTTAAAAAAATCACTGGATTGTGTTATAGCAAGAAACCTACGACAAACAAATGATGGTTCTGAATTAGAATATAATTTGAATCTTCTGCAACTTTTGTAGTTTGTGACTTCCACTGTGAATTTATTTTAAAGTTGCCCACCCACAAAACTAAATAGTACGAAAGCAACGTTCACCAGAAATGTGTCGGTCTGTAACTAACAGCATAGTTTGTTATCTGTGGCCGACGAGTTATTCTGTGCAGCTTCCGGGGAGATCCGGTGCGAAGTTGCTCACAGACTATTGTGATTTTAGTCTCGCATTTTGTTTCGCGATGTTTTGAAAATCACTGGAGCCGGATGATGTTTTAGCGGTGTTTTGATAAGTTTTGACATTGTTCGTTCTTTGCAGATGTGTTTTTGTTTTTCTCAAAATGTTTGTATTTCAACCAACCAGTCTTGGACAAGGAACATTGTTTTCTTTTGATTTGGTGACTACGTGTTGAATTTTCTTCTGTTTCTGAACAAAACTGTCCAAAGAAAACAAAAGCGCAGTATTTTAGAATAATGTCAGTTCTTTACATTGCAATAATGCGATTTCAAAATTTATCGTTTTGTTAGAATCCTTACATATTGTTCGTAAAATAGTACACAATACGGTGGACTTAATACCATAAGTATTTTCTACCAGTCAACCGCAGACGGTGGAAGAAAGTTTTTTTGATTGGCTTTTATAATGGGCTAGTTGCCCTAAAAATGTAATTAGTCCGTCTTTTAGACTATTCCAAAATAAGGGACACATATTTTTTTATTTGTAAATTAGACCAAAAATGACTAAGATATAGCCCATTAAAGTTACGTGTGACGTCACGCCGTGCTGCATTTTTTAGCACGGAGTGACGTCACACGTCACTCAGTTTTTATTTTTTGTTTAATCGAAAAAAGAAAAAATACGTGTCTAATATTTTTTTATAACCTAAAATACCTACTAAGAATTTAATTATTTTGACGCTGGGAACTACCCTATTATCATTCTTGATGCAAAAGAGGTCTCTCAGGATCGTGGAAAGTGAAAGTGAACTTTTATTGCCAAAACAATTTAAAAAACATTTTATAAGTGGCAAACCATGGTCTCCTACCCCTGGGATACAGGCGTGCCTTAATGCAATGTACTATAATGGTAATAAACTGGTAGTCTATGGGCCGGTTTCTGAGATGAGAATTTTCACTAAATACTTCAAAACGTTCTGTCACGCTCTTTTCTGAGAAATTTGACAAGACAGCACTACAGTTAAGTGTTTACCATAGTGGAAATCCTCAATTCAGAAATGTTTGTCTGTCTGTGTTTTAGTTTATATGATAATTTCGGGGATGTTTTAATTTTTTGTCTAATTTTTGGCGTGTTTATAATCACTCAAAAAAAACTTTTTTATTTTAAACAGTCTTTTCATTTTAAAAACTTATATTTTATTGACCGCACTTTCTGCTTTTAAGTTTACGAAAAAAGTCAATGCTTTCTTCTAACAATATTTTTCATGAACATCGAAAAGCTCGTTATATCAAGCGGAAGCCGAAATAAATTTTATCTTCTTATATTTTAGCTCATGAATTCGTGAGGGATTTTATTTCCCTTATTATCTTGAAGCTGGGGCTTCCCTTACGAGTCATTAAGTTTCTCTCAACCTCTGACTGGAGATATCAGTTTATTTCTTACTAAAGCCGATGATTCCTCTGTGACCATAACCTTTTGTAATAATAACTTTAAATGAGCCTTATAGGATCTGAATCGCTCGTAGCCCCGGCTGCCTCAGTGATCTTAAACGATCACGGAGGTTAAGCAACATAGAGCGCGTTCAGTACATGGATGGGTGACCGTCCATGACTAACCCTAGTGGCATTTTCCGAGCGGTTCCGTGCTGGTGCCGGCTACTGTCCATAGATGGCAGTTGTTAAGCCGATTCTAAGGGCGTCTATACTCGTCTATCACTAGTCGTAATGGTGCAATTTTTTATATATTTTCGTTCTTATCTACATATTGATGTGTAGGTAACAGTATTTCTGTTCTAATTCTACTTTCTGCTCGGTGTAACAGCCAGTGACTATAGATTTTGATAAAAAAATAATTAACATCTTTATTCTGCGGTTTTAGGAAAGGCTTTCACGTTTTGTTGCTTTAATTATTTGTTGAACCTACGCTCTTGAGGTTGATTAGACTGGTCTCATTCTGCCGCCAATTTGTTTTATTCATTTGTTTATTGTAATTATTAGTTTTATCAACGATTATTTAGAAGACAAGGACGTATGGCATTAAATAGTAGTTTAATATTAAATTAAATCAGAGGATAAATGTGTCTAGTGTTCAACACATCCAAGATATTATTTTGTATGTTTTATTTGTATTAGCTTTAAGGTGATTTGAGAAAAGATGGTCAGAGTGGAGTTTTTTTTTCGCTGCCTTTTTCTCCACTACAGACGGCCCCAAGGCAGCGGCTAACGTTATACATAACTGTATGTACATTGACATTCAACAAGCAGAATGTAAATTCTTTACGTTGAAATAAATTCTTGATTCTGATTCATTTAATTATTATTTATTATCAGTTATTTGAAAGACAGGTGCAACCAAAAATCAAATCTACATTTTATAATAAATAGCAGTACCGCGACTTTGTTCACGTCAACAGATTAGCCAACGTCCACCCTGAAAATTTATTCTAAATCGTGGTGAATGAATTTTTGAAATGCGATAAGTACTTTCGGAGACTATTTATTTATTTAGAACACAAAACAGGTTACAGACACATTTTCGCAATTTTACCTAGATACATTGTAAATCAGATCTAGGGTATGACCCTTAACTTGTTACCTAGCATGCATTTAGACTACTTGTAATTCGGAATAAATTTACTAGATAAGATAAGATTTATTTTTTTACAAACAGTTAAACATAAACGGAGTACAATTGCTGGTCCAATTGCAAAAAACCGGACAATTGCGAGTCTGCTTCACCGACGAGGATCGGCGAGGGTTCCGTATAAATTTGTACGTGCATATTATATTATTATAAGCAGTTCAGGAATCGAGTCACGCAGTTTTTACCAAAATTTAAAAACTTGAAACAATTTTTCTTAGGATTTAATTACAATTATTGTACCTTTTTTTTTTTTGTTAACGGGGTGAAATGCTTTGTGCACCATAACCACCACCCTTGGGGGAGGACGACGGCTGTGTGTCGGACTCTCCTCTCCTAATAATAGGAGAGGCATACCTCCTAAAACACCCCGGGGGCCGTCCTGTCGCTCGTGCAATGGGGCGCCGCCGGATCTCGCAAGTGGTGTGAACCACAACGCGAATGCGACAGCGGCGCCCCGGCGACGTCGACCCGACTCGCAAGGAGTCGGGCCCACCCTCACTGGAGAAGGGGCATGGGCCCCCACCCCCTTCTCCCGTCACGATGTTGGACGGCAGGTCCCCCAACCTGCCGTCTGTGACCCTCCCTCAACCTCCTCTATGCCCTCTGCTGAGCAGAGGGACATAGAGGAGGGCTCTATGCCCTCTGCTGAGCAGAGGAACATAGAGGAGGGCCCCCACCGTGTGTTTTCTATAGAGGTTGTCTCCTCGCGGCCCGAAGGCCGCCGGCCCCACTCAGTGTGGGGTTACGGGTGCGGGGCCCATAGTGGACCCCGCGGGACATCCAGCAGCGCAAGCCACTGGACATCCCCCTCCCTCTGGTTTTGGTCCGCGCCGGCCGAAGCCGGTACCCCCCATATCTGGAGAGCGTTCCCCTATCCGCCACCCGGGGGACGCGTCCGATGGAAGACCAGAAACTCCACACGGACAATTATTGTACCTAATTGAATCCTAAGAAAAGTTGTTTTGATATATTCCCCCGGATTAATAGTACCTACCTGTGCTATTTAATTTTGAATATATGAATTATACGTTTTTTTTAAGTGTCAAATTATACCTTTTTTTTTGCGTCACAAACGGCAGTCTCTTTTTTTAAGTTAACCTAAAAGTTAGATTATTTTCTACCATAAAGGGGCCATTTACACCTAAGTTAATTATTTTTTATATCTTGATACCTGTACGCGTAGAGACTTGACAGACGGACGAACAACAAAGTGATCTTAGACGGGTTCTCTTCTTTTTTTTGAGGTACTGAACCCTAAAGATCGATCGATCTTCCAGACAATTACAGGCCGAGAGTAGGTGTAATTAATAGTTTATAAAGTAAAGCCAATTTAATAGGCCACATTTGATATGTGTCAGTCTTAGCTTCATAGTGAGGTGACCTGCAAAAAAAATCGATTAAATCGAATGAATCGATACGGGCCTCAAACATTTGTGAATCGAATGCAGTTATTGTGAAAAAGTATGTATGTAATCTTAATTCAGTTCCATTGAAAAACAAATCAAATAAACAATTATTAATCAAAACCCTGTCACATTATTTTCTAACCTAAATTTATAAAACAAAATAAGACACGTATATAATTTAACCAAGAAAAAATGCATTTATTCACCACAACTAACACAATTGTAACGAGTGTTGTCATCGTCATCACTGCTATCCGCTCTCAGAGATATAGTAATTAATTCTTCTTCGATAATGTTGTCTATTCTAACATCTCGTTCAAAATCATCGAAAATTATTTTCTTTGTCTTCTGGACGACTTTGCTAAGAATATCCTACGAGTTTTTTTTTGCCTAAAAGTGTAACAATATAATGAAATTTAACAAGAAAAATACGTCTAAAAAATTTTTACAAAGATTTGGCCTCGGCCTTAACGCTAAAAAGATATTTATAAAACACAACAAAGATTTGGCTTTGGACTTCTACAAAGGATTACCTGTATAAACAAGTTGTCTTCGTATACAGAAAAAGGAAAAACGTTAGACCTGGCTGCACGTACGAAAGTTATTTGCCTATTCTGCTATTAGCAGAAAAACAAGATAAAAAATCTTATTTAATTATTTTTGTACTTTTTATATTATTAAAAGAATAATATAATAATGTTTTTCACTTCTCATGCTATAAAAGTTCGTCTTTATGTGATGCGTACTATAGTCCGTTTTTTAATTCGATGCAAAAAAAAAATACTATAAAAAAAATAGCTATAAAAGCTATATGTTAACTCGGTAGATTTTTTTTACCGTGAATAGAAGACTCATGTGACCAAAATCATCAAAGACATCAAAATTGAATTACTTGTAAGAGTAAAGTATAAAAAAAACACCTGCGTAGCATACACAATTTAACTTGGAAGTAAAATGGGGTTATTTGGTTTTTACGTACTAGCAACATTCAGACATTGACAGCCTAAGAATTGTATGGAGATATCAACGTGACAGTATTATTTTTTTCATTGAATGAAAAAACAGACTGTAGTTGTATAATCTACTAACAAAATAATCACAATGTGGAATCATGTATGGCTATACATTCCTTTACAAGTAATCATTGCATTCAATTGAACTTTTTGACTGATGATTCCTTTGATTTTTACGGTAACATCCCTAGTTTTTAAAAACAAAAAGGGCAAACATTGTTTATTAAGTTTAAAATAGTTTATTAGCGAAAGTAAATTGTAATAATGCCTTTTTTTGACATTATTACAATAAATCTGTATTAATTAACTGAAAAAAGTGAAGCAATTGTGCAATTCTAACTTTGAAAAAATAAATAATTTTGTGTGCCCTGCGTTACAAGGTTACGTTGATGAATTTTGATGAAGTGTCAAATGTGACCTATTAAATTTGCTTTACTTTAATAATAATTGGACGTAATTTTGCAAAAAGGTTCCAAAGGTTGGAACCGTTTTGCTGAACTAATTTTTCGACGTAATTTTAGAAAACTAATTAATTTTTTTCGTGATTAATCGACTTTATCACTGTTAAATAATTAAAGTAAATATTATTCGGCGTGACGTCATATGCTACTTACTGTGTGTGTAGGTAGAGTTCGCGATTGGATTTGCGTGTGAATGGGCCAATCCATCGAGATTGTCAGTGGTTTAGTGTAAAAAAAAATTAGTGTCTATAGCGTCCCAAGTTATATGTTCAGGTGAGGAAAATTGTAACTAACTAATTAATTGTAAATCCTGATCCCCATTTTTTGTTTAATGTATTCACTTACTAAGATTTTTAGCTATAATTTTCATTAAAATTGAAAGACGGGTTAAAATTTTCTCATTTTTCTACGTAAATTTCTTAAATGTTACGTTACTACTAAATTCTCCACTAGCGCCGCTATCAACTGAACAGATAATATGGTGGCACCAAGGATGTTATAATCAAAGAGGATAGAGCACTACGAAAAACCTTCCATAGAAAACTAAACTCTCTGTCTTCTCAAATAAAACATAAAATCGTATAAGTAAGCAACTAGAGTAAAGTGTCCAGAGCGAGAGCCACAAACTGAAGGAGTGTGTCTTACTCTTACTCATTTAATGTGGAATACTATGACCATGATGTTGTAAAATGTAGGCCATGTGTTTGATTACCTAATGGTCTCTTTTCAGTTTTCCTAAAAACGAAAGCTAACGTTCAAAATGGATGGATGCTATATGAGGCTCTGGTTCAACATCACAAAATCCTGCATTTTGTGAAGCCTGCAAAAGCCGGTACTTTAGAAAATAAGATTTTAAACCTACGGTCTTACCTAGGTTGAAGGAAGATGTTGTACCATTTGTAGTGGTGAGTAAAAGGCTTCGAACCTCTGTAGCATACATACCTAAAGTTTGTAAGTTTGTACATGAAAAGTTGCCGTTTGGTGTACAGGTATAAAACATTATGCCAATCGATAGAGAAAATAATTATCACAAACAACAAATACTCTTTGACAAAATGTCCCCAACTTATTACTAGTTGTAACGCAAAATACTTTAAAATGATGATAATGGACAATTGAATGAATTAAATTGTTTTTTTTTATTATATTCTCAAACGGGAATAACTCAGAAAGTATCACTTAATTTACTTTTTATTGACGTGCTTACCAACCCCTTTAGGTATGTTGCACAGGACTTTTCTGTAACCTTTGTGTTTTGTTTGCTAAGAAGTTTATTAGAAAGTAAGTAATAAATAAATATTTACAGCTTGTAGCGAAAAAAGTAATGGTACTGAGCGACGGAAGAAAATGTTGAACTGGAAGAACTACCAACGAAGAAACCACGGCTCGATGTAGGTGCCCAAACTGACTGAATGAATTCCCCAAAAGAAGAAGCTTTGAATATTATGTTTGAATAGAAAAATTGTCAGGTATAATAGAATATTTAATTTAATACTTAATAATTCTATTCTATTTTGTAATGTTTAGCTTTAATATATTAAATGTAAAAAAAAACATTCAAATGTTTGTCACCAATCTAGCTACATGAGTTTTATTCGCATTGGCAAGTTAGATTTTTTCATCTGAAATTACAATTTGTACACTAAAATTTGTCTGCAACAACATTTTGAATTTTTAAGTTAACCCTTGTTGAGACCAAGAGTACCATAATGATATAAAGTTCTAAATTGGTTAACTGAAAATAATTTGTAAACTTATGTAGATCAAAATATGATTAAGTTAATTTCGCAGAATGAGTGCGATTTCCGCGATAAAAAGTAGCCTACTGTAACTGATGATAAGAAATGTAAGAAAAGTTCACTATTAATAACTGTGAATGTAAGTAAAGTTCACTATCTTGCATGTATCCATGCAAGATAGTGAACTTTACTTATTCTCAAATTAAAGGCTAAGACTCGAATCGAGCCATGAATGTATGCTAAGTAATTTTTGTAGCAATACCACTCATAAGGTTTTAAAAAAGTTTTTTAACATTGTCGAAGTTGAGATTTATCTTTACTCTTCTCTCTACTCTTCTTTTCCACTACAAACCTTATTTGAGGGCAGTATGTAATATACTGTACATACATTAACACTTAATAAGCAAGTTGTAAATTCTATACATTTAAATGAGTTAATTATTTGTGTTTATTTTTAGATTAAAGCGAATTTTGGCTTAATTTTGGCTTTCATTTTATAATGTTAAAACTTAAATGTTTACGTTAAACGTTAAATGAAAATATAAGTATAATTAAAGTTCTTCAGTCAATGAATATACCTACCACTAGGTACTATGTCGCCCATTATGGAAGTAAATGCCCAAGTTACTCCTAAAGAGAGAACTTCGCTCGTTCCTTCCGGCTGGCTTCCCTTATGTTTCGTCCGGTTTTCATTGACACCAAGGTCACCCTACTTAGAAAGAAATGGCATTCTCTAGTTCGAGCCTTCTTGTCAGGACATTTTTTTGTCAGAGTACTCAATCCTCTTTGATTATTACATCTATGGGTGGCACCAAGGTGGCACTATATATCGATGTGTTTGACAGATGAAGTTGACAGGCCATTGGTAGATTTTCACAGAAGAACTACTACAGACGATTTAACATGTGACGTCACCATAGAGGTCAAATGAAGGGCATTTAAATATTATTATTTATTCAAAATAAGGCTCATCTTTGAAGATAAAAATATCTTACATTAAAAATACTGTAGTTTGGATGCTAAGCTCGAAATGGTTTTCGATTCAGGCAGTTCACTTTTTTTTTGCATCCCGAATTATCACGAGTCTGACAAGCGAGTCCTGGGACGCGATTTATTTCGAATTCTTCATATGGCCACACTCTGACTGTCAAACTTAGGTATTTCAGCTGCAAATAGTACAGCCCAAACAGTTTGATACTCGTCCTAGATTTAAACAAGAAAAAAACTTTTGTTTCTATTCAACATAATTTTACCTATGTTTTAGTATGTGTACATACGAGTAAAAATGTTTTAAAGCAAACATGAATTATTTCTTGTTGTAAGGTCTGTCGGATGACGAAAATGTTAAACGTCAGATCGAAGACTTAGTCAAAGAACTCAAAGATGCTTTTGAAAGATTATCCCTGTTTTTGGTGGAGTGGAAATGTTGGTTTTTATGTAGTTAATGTTTTCGTTTTGCTTATATTTATTTATGTTTGGACAAAATTCATTGGAGACTCCAAACTAATTAAACAAATAATCAAGTTAAGCAAAAGTATCAAGATGGTTTATGGCATATAGATGCAGGGTTATCAACTAAAAGATTTTTAAATTTCCCTCCAAAGGCTTGTGCCACGACTCACTTGTCGCACTCTAGGTGGGCACGCGCGGTAAGTCCGTACTCTCTCTGATGGAAGTCTAGTGCCCTACACTACAGTACGAAGTATATAGGCTGTATGGATTTCATCTCTTTCGTTATTCGTTTGGTATTAGAACCCACGAACTCCCGAATGTAAGCCCGCGCTCTACCACTTCTCGTTCAATACAATACAAGAGATAAACTGCAGTAAATCAAAATACAGTCGTAAGGTAGGTACAGTGCAAAAACAACAATAATAAATCGAGTACTATTACGTTCACCCTGGCGCAGGTCCAATAAGCTCTGATTAAAATTTAATCAAGCATGTTACACTCAGCTTACACCGCATTTTTGCTCGTTTACACAAGATTGTATTATCGACGAGAAAACGCTACTCCGCCACTGCAGACGATAAACCCACAACGAGCTCGAGTTATTTTTATTTCTTCACAGTGCAGTGTTTTTGTGCTGTTCGATCTTGATTTAACGTGTTTCTTAAATGTTTTGCTTGGAGTTCTAGAATGCGGTTTGTCCTTCGTGCTGGAATTAATTCGAAAGGACTCTTCTTTTTTTTCTTCTGATTTTTGACTTCTAACATTTTGCTTTTATTTATTTTGCTTGTTGGTTAAACTTTATTGCTTAGTAAAAGCATTATAACAATTTCTAAATTACATAACAAAGGCTTTTTTATTTTAAAATAAATTTCTCCTAGCCTAAAAATTTAAATGAGAAATATTTAAAAAGTTAAAATGGGGAAAGATCTACCTTTTATGTTAAACGAAATATGCGGCATCAATAAGGGAACAATTTTTAAAATATGTCTGATTGTCAGTATGAGCTTGACTGTACGCGCGCATTGGCTGATACCCGAATCCATGACGCTAAAAAGCTTGTTAATTTTGATTGAACGAAGGCTCAGAAACCTTTTACTTAGATTAGACGTCTCAAAAATCACCTCTGTGGCGTAGCGGTAAGCGCATCTGCTTACCATGAGAGAGGTCCCGGGTTCGATCCCCGGCTGGGGGTACACATGTTTGTGATGTCGCTGTTTCTGGTTCCCACGACACAGGGTATCCTAGTGTGGGGCCAGAAGCATGTGTCTGTATGTAAATGTTTATGTTTAATATTTAGTTAATTTGTAAAGGCGTAAACCTCTTTATACAATTTTTTGTTATTTATTTCATTCTAAGTAGGTATAATATTTAAATCAAAACTTAAAATTACGTCATCCATTCACCTTTTGACGAGATTGTGAACGTCTTTCTACTTGCTAATTTTAATTTGTTTCTTTTTATTTTTATGTCTTGTCATCGAAGTAAAACCACAGCTCTTTGAAGTAGTATACATTTTATTAATCTACATCAAAACCTAGCAAACTGTTTTAATTTTAGACTTACCAGATTTTTTTCATTCAATTCTAAAATCTATGTATGAATTTTCATATTATAGTACAAAATTAGAGAGATTTGTTTGTGTGTGTTTTATTTTCGTCTAGAAATGCAAGCTCTTCCAAGAAGTGGCGTTTTCCTTTTATTGTCCAGACATATCTTTAACTCTAGACTCGAGATAACTAACCATTCGTCAATTTGACACGGACTTTTGGAAGTGATTAGTTTGAAACGACACTTATTTGTTTTTGGTAATTCATTGCACTGATATTTCAGGCATATTTTATCTATTTTTTATTTGCTGTTTGAACATATGAATGAATGAAGATCACATACATTCATACATACGTAAGCTCTCGCCTGTATCCCAGAGGGATAGGCAGAGACTAGGGACTGCCACCTGCCACGATTTATAAATCACATACTCTTATTTATTATTACATTCCGTTTAAAATGACACGCCTTTTTACAACTCAAAACCAACATGTTAACGAAAAAATTAACAATTACATTTAGATAAGATGGTTGGTCTGGAAAAAATTACGTTTAGTGATAAGGGCGCCAATCGTAGGTTATTCTCAAATTTCATGTGTAACTCCTGGTGTACATACAATAAAGAATTATCTATGTATCTATGTCTATATTTAAAAGACAAACTTAATCTGTAGACATTAGAGAAAGAAAAAAATACCTACTTGTATGTTCACCATAAATTGCAATTTATTAACGTATTTTTTGGTAAAACTTCGAAAAAAAAACGTACTTGCCCGCCAATATTTGTTGCCTCTAGCCAAACCATGACAAAAACCGAGTTGATAGGGGACAATGGAGTTCTTACAATACTACAAAACTTACAATACTTACAATACTTGACAGAAAAATTGTCAAATCTTTGTCCTATCACAAAGATGTGACAATTTTTCTGTCAAGAATTCCAACAGTCGTCAGGGATTAAAACAGTAGAGACAGACTTGACACGCTCAAATCAAGCACTTCCTTAATAAATGCACAAGGAAACCAAAATCATCTTACCTCACCCGTATCTTACCAAATGTGGACAAAGATACGTCCTAACCCACGTTTTTACGTGTCCAAGTACCGTGGTAGGAACGTACCTTCTTCTAATTAAGGTGGTCCTTATCAGTCACGACATAAGGGAGAGTATTGAACGGTGTACTTCCCGTCGTGCACTGTGCCATAATAATCAACGAAGGCCGACCACAAGATCCCTTGTAGAAATCCGAATGGACGAAGGGTGGACCTTACCCTACTTAACCAGTAGCTGTTCAATTTAACTTGGCACATAAAATCTCGAATCGCTTACCTTTAAATTAGGCCCAACTAGCGAGTACTGCAAAATTAAAGCGATTGAAAATGTAAGGTAATATATTTTTTACATGTTTTGAAAATAAAAGTGTTGCCTCAGTCTTCATGAGCGGTTCGGAAAAAAATGGCGTTATGTTTCTTTGATAGTTTTGAAGCTGATATGATGTTATTTATAGATTGTAAATATTTATTTTTATAAAATAGAAGGGCAGGGCACATAGCATGCAGAACTGATGGCCGATGGGGCCGAAAAGTTCTCGAGTGTAGACCACAATCGGCAAGCGCAGCGTAGGACAACCAGCCACAAGGTGGACAGAAGATCTCATCCAAATGGTGGCAGGAAGACGGTGGATGTAAACTGCTTCCAACCGGTTATTTTGGAAATCTTTGTAGGAGGCCTATGTATGTCCAGCAGTGGACTTCTTGTGGCTGAATGATGATGATGATAGTATACGATTATTGGTTTTATGAATGATCTTAAACGATCACTAAGGTTAAACAACATACGGCGCGTTCAGTCCATGGATGGGTCACTGCCTATGACTAACGCTAGTGGCATGTTTCCGAGCGGTTCCGTGCTTCGCAAGGCACGTTAAGCAGTTGGTGCCGGCTGCCGTCGATAGATGGCAGTCGTTAAGCCAAGTCAGAGGCCTTAGGGCGGCTTGAGAACTTCTGACAGTAAGACCAGCCACTAGTCTTACAAGCTTCCACCAATCCGGACTTGGCCCCCGTGGAGGAGTATGGCCTATACCTTCCTCAGGGAAGAGACCCGTGCCCCTCGGTGGGGACATAATGGGTTGATGATGATGATGATGATGATTGGTTTTATTAATTACAATTTTTATGTAGCCTATATTTCCTACTGCGATGCACAGGCTTTCTCTCTGAGGTACGTATACTACGTGCTTAATCACCACGCGTTCCCACCATGGATTGATAATTTTAAGCGCTGAGTTACAGGTCAGTTAAGTAAAGCTGGCACGTTCAACACATTTACACGTTGCGCTTGTGTAGTGTCTGTGAATAAGCGCGCGGCGTGACGTTGTACTGCATGCGCATCATGAAATGTCTGCCCGTCTCTCATGCGCGCGGTCTAGCTTATGAGTGTGAAGGGGACAGTTATAGTTTTACTTTTGCTACTGTTTATAAATACAGCGTGATCTTTTTGGTATTCAACCGTATGTGCGTTTCAATGAGGGATTTTCTGACAGCTAAGAAAAGTAGTTCCAAATGAGCCGTTTTCAGGAGAACTAAAAAAAAAATGGCTGTCAAAGGAATGCAATTTTGGACCTCAGCCCAATGGCCATGTGTGATACATCATCGAATAGGTCTCAGCAAGCTGAATAAAATTTACTATGACGCCAACAGCCAAATGTTTGTCCTTTCGGAGTTATATTGTATTTTAAACATACTGTATAGTGAAATTGCATAAGTGTGAGTACTGTGAACGTGCCAGCTTTAGTTAACTGACCTGTACCAAAACAACTCGGATACTGAGGTTTCCTCATTATTAATTTAATAATATTAGATTAATTCATTTAGTTTTTGCTATTTGTTTATTCTTATTTATTTTTCTATTAAGAATATATTTTTAGTTTTTTTTATTTATTTTTATTTAATAACTTCTTGTAGTAAAAAGGTAGTAAAATATACCTAATAGGTTAAAATTTCAAATAAAAGCTCTCGTAGGCACTTGCTAAAATATTTAACATGACCAGTAACATTGAAAATTGTCATTACGCAAAGTACTACCATAAACTGTTTTAGGAATGTCAATCAATGAATCATTTATGCAGACTTACCGCCGGTTTCTCGAACGCTAACAGTCCGTAAATCTAGTGCATACGAAAAAAATAACTGATAGCTGTTAACAGTAGATTAACAGATTGTTATCGTCCGAGAAATCGGGGGTAGATGTAAATAGGTGGTATACATTTAATGGTAACTTAGGACTTAGTCACCCTTTACGGGTATTGCAAAAAAGGGTAAGACTTATCATCATAAAGCCATTATGCCGCCACCGAGGGGCACGAGTCTCTTCCCTGAGGAAGGTTTAGGGACATGGTGGAGTCTTGTAAAACTAGGGTCCTACTGTCAGAAGTTTTCAAGCCGCCCGCCCTAAGGCCTTTGACTTGGCTTAACGACTGTCATCTATCGACGGCAGCCGGCACCAACCGCTTAACATGCCTTGCGAAGCACGAAACCGCTCGGAAAAATGCCACAGATGGTCACCCATCTATGGACTGAACGCGCTCTATGTTGCTTAACCTTCGTGATCGCAGCCGGGGCTACGAGCGATTCTTATAATGTAAGACTGATATATAACATTAATATTATACATCTATAGGTACAATTTGTAGCATTTCAGAATTAATCCAGTGAATAACAGCATTTTTATTTTAAATATGATTTTAGCCTTATACATATAAATTAGCTATGTGTGGTTGTGTAACCACTAAACAACATGTGAACAACTCAGTCAGGTAAGGTTCCTCCACGATGTTTTCCTCCAAACTTAGCGAGTCGTATTGTTATGACGAATTCATAAATATACGTAACTGGAAAAACCAGTCGTAAGTATATAAAGTACATGACGACATTCGAACTCACGACCGCTGATATGTGAGGCAACCTTGTTCCGACCGCACTACCACCGAGCAGTTTGCTTTGATTAAACTTTAATCACCGGTGCAGCTGGTTTAGGGTATGGCTTCTAGAATAGGCCGTAGCGATATTTTAACAAATAATTAATAATAGCAATGTATGTGCCTGTATGTAAATGTTATTATGTTGTTGTTATTATAATTATAGTCAACTTTTCTTCATTTCCACGGTAGCGAAGATGAAGAAAAGTCGAAGGAACGTGCAGTGTTATTAAACTAAATGAAATACATACAAATGAAATTAGTTTCACCAACAATATATTAAAAATAGCAACTGAAAACATTGAATCGCTTGTAGCCCCGGTTTCCTGAGTGATCTTAAACGATCACGAAGGTTAAGCAACATAGGGCTCGTTCAGTGCATGGCTCGTTGACCCTCTGACTAGTGGCATTTTTACGAGCGGTTCCGAGCTTTGCATAGGCAGTTGGTGCCGGCTCCCGTCGATACATGGCAGTCGATAAGCCAAGTCAGAGGCCTTAGGGCGGCTTGAAAACATCTGACAGTAAGATCAACCACTAGTCTTACAAGCTTCCACCAATCTGGAATTGGCCGTCGCGGTGGAGTATGGCCTATACCTTCCTCAGGGAAGAGACCCGTGCACCTCAGTGGGGACATAATGAGTTGATGAAGCAACATTGAACATTTAAGTATAATAAATAGTTAATATTAAGGTCTACCATGTCAGTCTTGTCAATTGACAATCATCGACTCAGAAATCAGAAATTTATTTCAACGGAAAGAATTTACATTGTGCTTGTTGAATGTCAATGTACTTATAATGCTAATGTTAGCCGCTATCCTTAGGGCTATTTTTTTAGTTATTTTAAAATACTAATACTAATTGTTTATTTTAACCACAAAAA
Organism: Yponomeuta plumbellus; assembly: GCA_947310845.1. Classification (NCBI taxonomy): domain Eukaryota; kingdom Metazoa; phylum Arthropoda; class Insecta; order Lepidoptera; family Yponomeutidae; genus Yponomeuta; species Yponomeuta plumbellus. The sequence continues at coordinate 6,916,465 of OX371203.1, forward strand.
TAGTAATATATGTATAATATCTCGTTTATGAAGGCATTATATTATGACTTTTATAAACATAAACATTTACATACAGTCACATACATTGTTTCTGGCCTCACGCTAGGACACCCTGTGTCGTGGGAACCAGAAACAGCGACATCACAAACATGTAAAAATAGGAAACCTGGTGTTTACTATTTTTTGGTCCCAGCCGAGGTTTGAACTCGAGGCCCGCAAGAAGCTAAGAAGGAAAATAGGAAGAAAACCTACAATGAATTAATCCATGAAGTCAGCATGTTTCGCAGCCACGTCCGAAATGTGCGTCCCACGGTATTGCAGACTGTGGTTTGATTAGGCGACAGAGCTCACTTCGTTACGACACAGTGGGGTGTGGTTGCCGGAAAATAGCTTGAATTAGTGAGTTATTCCAACACTCGTTTTGTCAGACTTTGTCAGAAGTGTAGTTTGTAGGGTTATAGATACGTAGAGGATGCTTTATCTTCTTCTTCTTTTTCTTCTTATATACATATGTCGTAGGATGATTTGATAAATTGGATTTTCGCAAAAATCCTAGGTGTATCGCGAAAACCCGGATTATTGGATAATGGCTTTGACATTTCTCAATTTTACTGAAAAACGATAGGGCTTTTGCAAAAACGCGAGTTCTTTTAGTAAGATTGAATATCTTGAACACTGATTGGTTTGATTTTGGTTAACAGGCTAACGCTTGTTTTGATTGGTCCCTAGTTTTCCTTGTTGGTTTTAGGTGTTTTGTCATACAGTTCTAAAGACTAAGAAAAGACAATCGAAACTATAGTATTGATGAGACTCAGCTAGAAACAACTCTTTCGAGCGTGTATGTCACTCACTGGTCATGCCATCCAACAGCCATTCTAAATTGTCACGAAACCCGACTCCTCAACACTCGACGGTTGAAATACTCAAAGCACAGAGAATACCTATTACATTCACACTATTTTTAAGTACCGCATTTCAACGTTCAGATTAATTTGAATAAATTTCATCACGTCCAAACCCACAATCAATAAGATAAGATAAGATAAGAATATTCTTTATTGCACCAGGAAAAATAACTACAGAACATTAACAATAAGATGCAGTACAAGAGGCGGCCTTATTGCTTAATACTTCATTATTCATACCTCTGCAACTCAAACAAAACGTCACGCTAATTAAAAAGTTTCTGCAGGATTCCGTTTGGGGTGTGCACTGCAAACTTATATTTCTGCAGTAAACTGATGAAAAGTCGGCCTTAATTGTAAGAAGTTAAGGATCATTGAACACGCATTGTAATAATTGTCTTATGGTTAACAATACAGGTGGCCTTAGCAACACATTCATAACGTTGCCTTTGCCATTCTTGGATCTTACGTCTAGGTCGTTAAAGCCGATTTTTATATGTCTCATGGGGTGAAGATAAGTTTGTACACCATGCCGTATAATTGTCAGCACCGAGATTCCCCTCGAGGGATCTATTAACTTTTGATATCACCTCATTATGCATGTATAGGAGTGACGTTTTATTCCTTAATTGCTGTCGTGAGAATGTCGGAGGGGCTTACTTTTTCTATTAATCAAACCCTCATTAGCGATACCTCGAGAGGAAAGCTGAGGGCCTAAGGTAGTTTGTCTTTGGTAATCGTTGTTTGCTGTTTACTTCATCATCGTGAGGCATTTGAAGCCTTCTGAATAGACCTTACTCATAGTTTGCCAATCTTATAACCCCCACAATAACCGCCGTTTACTAAGCAAGCTGCTTATGTTTTCATGTGCGGTATTAAGTGCGGTAGCCCCGGCCGCCTTAGAGATCTTAAACGATTACAAAGGCTAAGCAACATACAGCGCGTTGAGTGCATGGATGGGTGCCCGTCTATGACTAATGCTAGTGGATTTTTTCCGAGCGGTTCCGTGCTTCGCAAGGTAAGTTAAGAAGTTGGTGCCGGCTGCCGTCGATAGATGGCCGTCGTTAAGCCAAGTCAGAGGCTTTAGGGCGGCTTGAAAACTTCTGACAGTAAGACCAGCCGCTGCCACCATGGTGGAGTGTGGCCTATACATTCCTCAGGAAAGAGACCCGTGCCTCTCGGTGTGGGTATAAATGGGTTGATGATGATTAAATATATCAAAATATTAGTTCCAGAAGTGGAGAATACACGATAAACGATCTTTCAACTAAATTCAAAAACTAAAACTATTTAGTAATATTATGTTCATAGAGTGGGCAGGTCTGAAGGCCTGGTTTCAATGGCGGGGAGTGGCTGGATGCGGGTGCCACAAAACCGAAAAACATGGAAAACCATTGTTTTGGAAATATGTATTATACGACTAAAATAAAAACCACAGAGTCTTTGGTACCACCACTTTTAGGGGAAAATTTGACGACAAATACAATAGACAACTTTAAAACTAGCTCTTACAGTTCGTGAGTATACCCGCCCTCCAGGATATGAATATTAACCTAAACAGCAACCCTCCCTTGATAATAGGCTAGTTTCCCAAAAAAATGTAATTAGTCAATTCAATGGGCTATATCTTTGTTATTTTTTGTTTAATCGAAAAAAGAAAAAATACGTATCCAATATTTTTTTATAATCTAAAATACGGACTAAAGAATTAAATTATCTTGACCCTGGAAACTACCCTATTCTTTCTGTTTTCAAGACCGCGACTTCCAGAATCCGAGAACGTTTCATTGACACAATGCCGGTATCGCAATTTAATACTATTTCCCGATAGCTTAATAAAAGACACCTGTTCACAAAAAAGACAAGTTACCGACTCGACCCATTTTTTTCCTGCTAGTGAGGTGACATAATTAACATAGTGCGGAACTATATGTAGACCCATCGATTCCATATTATCAATTAACCGATTTATTCTAAACAACCATGAAGGAGACCTATTCTTATAGTTGGCATCAAATAGCTGATGATATTGATGATTATGATGATGACGGAGTATGTCGTCTATTACCTATGCAAGCGTAAGTTCTGGTTCTTGTACGTACGTTACGTTACGTACAAAATACAAAAACACAAAATTTCTTTATTTCATGTACAGAATGCTTTTTACAGGGGTTGGGACTCTCCTGCATGTTGTTACTCCTGTACGAGTTTGTTAAATCCTATAATATTATGAAAGTAGAGGCATTTAATTATCCATGTCTTTAAAAATTATTGGCTATGAATTAAGTGACAAATATATTAGAATAGAATAGAATATTCTTTATTTTTATGTGCACCAGGAATTACACATGAGATTTGACAGTAACATAGTACAGTATAATTGGCAGCCTTATTACTAAAAGTAACGTTTTTCAGACAACCATTGACGGAAAAAAACAAAGAAGCTGACTGACGGGTAGTCGGTGCAATTAGACAATATATATGAAATAGATACCTAAGATATTGTTTATTGTTTATTTGCTTAGTGGTAAAAAATACCATCTCCACCTTTTTCTTATGTCCATTAAACATATTTCCTTCGCAGGTTTTAAAAGAATGTGGGATCGTCATGTTGTTGTAATACAAAGTGAGTTCCAGTGCACTTGAGGTTACAACGCAGTACTTTCTCAATTAAGATGTTAACAACCTCAATAAACCAATATCACGCGCGCCACAGCATCCCCAGCATAATTGCTACAAGGCAGAAACTAGAGATGGGTTATACTAGGCAAACAGTTATACTAGGTTATCGAAAAATAATTATAAACCACAATACCTGTTAAAAACAATAGGCTGTTATTTTCGAAACGTTGATCACTACTTCTTGATATGGATAAATATAAACATAAACACTTACATACAGGCACATAAATATTGCTTTTGGCTCAGAAGTAGAACAGAATACCCTGTGTCGTGGGATCCAGAAACAGCGACACCACTAAACATCCAAGTAAACATCCAAGATTTGTTTTTCCTTGACCTCAGCCGGGATTCAAACTCGGGAGCTCTCGGCAAATGCGCTACCGCTGCGCTACAGATGTCGTCGATACACAGATAGATACATAAAATATTATTTATTGTACACATTAATAACATTTACAGATCTTTTATAAAGACGTATAACGACGTTTCTTCTTTAGTTTCTTCTCCTGAGACTTCATAACATTAAAAAAAAATGTAATGTACTATGCCCACTTATTTCTGGTTAGAAAGTTAGATTAGGCTGAGTTAATTTTGGACCTAAAAACTGAAGAAAGTCCATATAAGCAGTGCATGTTATTTCAGCAATGACTTTTATTCAGATTAGAGCGATCAAGTATTAGTTTGGGCAGCAGTCAGTACATCAGAAATCAGAAATCAAAAATTTATTTCAACGTAAAAAATTTACATTCTGCTTGTTGAATGTCAATGTACATACAATTATGTATAATGTTAGCCGTTGCCTTGGGGCCGTCTGTAGTGGAGAAAAAGGCAGCGAAAAAAAAACTCCACTCTGACTATCTTTTCTCAAATCACCTAAAAGCTAATACAAATCAAACTTACAAAATAATATCTTGGATGTGTTAAACACTAGACACATTTATCCTCTGATTAAATTTAATATGAAACTACTATTTACTGCCATACGTCCTTGTCTGGCATCTCTTTCAACTATAACTTGACTTGACAATGACTTGTACATAATTGTTTTAATAACACGTATTCAGCACATCGATAACTGTTGTTATTTTATACTACTATTTTTAACGTAGTGACATCCACCAGCTCACTGGACCGACGGATGGATGGTGGACGGATGGACGACTGAATGAAGATGGCTGAGAAGAGAAGCAAGAGAAACGAGTGGCGGGCCTTTGGGGAGCTCTATGTACAACAATGGAAGAGTACGGGCAGATTAATTAAATAATAGGTACAACTTTCACACAAAATAATCACATGACCTGGTCCCAAACTAGAATACCCTGAGCTATTATAGTAACCAGGCAAAGACATGACATAACAAACATCGAAAAACGCACAGACTGAGGGCATTTATACAAATGTACAGTGGCGGCATTTTAAATGAAAATAACAGTTCTGCCAAATATGTCCCACCTCTAGCAGAAACTTGCGAGATTGACTGGCGTTAAATCTCTTTACTTTTACTGCGACATAAATCTTGAGATGAACTCATGGGCTCGTAAAAGCGCAGTTTGAATTAGAACAGCTGTTGTACAGTCGACAGCTACCTAATTTACCCCCGGTTTCTCATATTTGAACAATATGTTAATGTTATTTTAATTCTCGGTAATTTTTATTTTTTTATTTTTCGACGTTATATAGAGTATCCCATGGCTATGCTACATAGAGGGTACCTTGAATACTGTATATGGAACATTTTACTGAAAGAAGACAGTATTTCAATTTAAAAAACAATTTAAAATGCATTCGTACATTTTTAAATATTAGGTGCTTACATATGAAATTGGCGTTTTTCGTACTGGCCACTTTAATCACGATTTTCTCCTCTTTGGTAAGGAATTCCAAATTCAAATTTTCACAGCTATTTACTAATGTATTTGTCCTTTGATGACCGTCATTCATTTGTTTTTTTTCTTCTGTTTTTTTTCTGTTTGCGTCACTCATTTTACAAAATGGAAAGCTTAAAATATCGCATTGTTTACGAGTACGAGTTCCGCCGTGGCACTAGTGCTGCGGAAACGACTCGAAGGGTGAATGATGTGTATGGTGGTCATGTTGCAAAAGAAAACACAGTTCGTTTTTGGTTCCAACGTTTTCGTTCTGGAAATTTCGACCTGCAGAACAAGCCCCGTGGACGGCCTGAGACCCAAGTTGGTAATGAAGTATTGAAGGCTATTGTGGAAGCGGATCCATCGCAAACCACGTCCGAGTTAGCTGCAGGCTGCGGTGTTAGTGATAAAACTGTTTTAATTCACTTGAAGCAAATTGGGAAGATTAAAAAGCTTGAAAGGTGGGTACCTCACGAATTGACTGAAGCAAACCGGCAAACGCGCGTCGACTGCTGCGTTACATTACTGAACCGGCACAATAATGAAAGTATTTTAAACCGAATCATTACCTGTGATGAAAAATGGATTGTTTACGATAATCGGAAGCGCTCAACGCAATGGTTGGATCCTGGCCAGCCAGCCAAATCCTGCCCCAAGCGAAAATTAACCCCAAAAAAGTTACTTGTAAGCGTTTGGTGGATTAGTGCCGGTATTGTTCATTACAGTTTTCTCAAATCTGGCCAGACTATTACGGCTGATGTCTATTGTCAGCAATTGCAAACCATGATGGAAAAGCTAGCGGCTAAACAACCTAGGCTGGTCAATCGCTCCACGCCACTGCTGCTTCACGACAACGCTAGACCACACACTCCACAACAGACGGCTACCAAATTAGAAGAGCTTCAATTGGAATGTCTAAGACATCCTCCGTACTCCCCGGACCTTGCTCCAACAGATTACCATTTTTTTCGAAATTTGGACAACTTCTTGCAAGGGAAAAAATTGAACTCTGATGGGGCAGTCCAAATCGCCTTCACAGATTTTATTGATTCCCGTCCGACTGTTTTTTTTAGTAAAGGGATCAATGAACTACCTATGAGATGGCTAAAGTGCATAGAAAACAATGGTCCATACTTTGATTAATTAAATATATTATATTTAAAAATATTCGACTTTTTGTTCCTCCCATACAAAACGCCAATTTCATATGTAAGCACCTAATATTATATTTACATGGTTGAACCGGGAATCGAGCCCGCTGCATGAAAAAAAACCTTGTAGTTTTATCGTATGGATTGAAAGGCTTCATCATAATGATTACTGTTAGCTAAATAACAAAGTGTCAGAAATAAAAGGAAGACCATGAATTTTAACAATGTTAAAATTCTTTAACATTTTTTAAATAAAATTGGTTTGTTTTTTTTTTTTTGTTTTACTATCCCCCATACGAGTACATCATCAACACATTATGTCCCCACCGAGGAGCACGGGTCTCTTCCTTGAGGAATGTATAGGCCATACTCCACCACGGGGGCCAAGTCCGGATTGGTGGAGTACGAGTACGACAGCTGTCATTCCCAGAGCTGTCATAAAAGCGACGGTGGTAGATTTTACGACGTACCTACAGTCGCGCTGTAACACATTGTAATCCCATCGCTAAGCTACTAGTTGACAGTTAGACGACACCGTCTTTGATTGCCCTGCTACTGGTTACTAGCCAAACCAAACCAAGCTAGCCGATCCGGGGGGAGAGAAAGGGGAGAGGAGAGGAAACTCAAGAGGACATTTCCGTCTTACCATCATCATCATCAACCCATTTTGTCCCCACCGAGAGGCACGGGTCTCTTTCCTGAGGAAGGTATAGGCCATACTCCACCACGGGGGCCACTTCTGAAAGTGAGACCAGTCACCAGTATTACAAGCCTCCACTTCCCTCTCATAATTCAAAAATAGACTAAAAGTCGAATCTGTTTCTAACTGGTCACAGGCGGCACGTATGAACTAATTTATACGAATGCTCTATTATACGCATATCAGACGACAGATTTAGCTATTCGATTTAGCTCTATTCCGAGAGTCAGAGACCAGCAACCGATGACGTGAGCTCCGTATCTCCTCACCATGATTAAGCGCTGCGAATCAGAGCAAAACCTGGTCGGACTATTCCAACAAAAAGTCAAGTAAGTGTATCCGGAATAACTTCAACAACGAATAACTAACAATACAAACATTCATAATTGCGTATTAAATTCAATTTGCAATCCCTTCTCTCCTAGAAAAGGCCTGTGCCCTGCAGTGGAACTTTACATAAGTCCCAGACAGGACTACAAAAAATACCACGTGTCAATAGAACTCTTATCCTTACAACAATATTTCCTACAGTGCCTTACTCACAGAAAACGTAGATAATTTCCAAAGGATCTCGCACAAAGGCATGCAAAATACGAAGTCGGGAGGCTGAGCTAAAAACGGCCTTTGCCTGAAGCTTAGGTAGGTACCAATAGACATGGTGCGGACAGGCAAATGTCAAACTTAAGTGACACGCCCGAAAGCTGAGAATGGAAAAGTTTTTTGTTGCTGAATTTCAAAGTTGTGGTTGCAGGAAACTTTTTGTTTTTAATGCTCTACCGACAAATTCGGAACATTTTTAGAATTTATTTAAAGGATGTAATTAGGTAATTCAGATTCGTAAATCCGTTTCATTATTTGACACGCAATATTTTATTCCTTAAAAATATAGCATAAAATACATTATAAGCAAAGAGTACATCCTATTCAAATAATATGAAACGATTAATACCTTATTTGTCAACAACTGGCAAATTGGTTAAGGAGTTATGATGGACTTCGCTAGCGCTCCGCTGCTACAGTCTGGTAAAATCAATATAAGTAAAAAACTGTTTGAAATGCTTTCCAAATAAATACTGCAGTGGCTTAAATACAAATAAGCTAACGACAGCTATTAAATTTCAAATACCTATCACCAGCAGCCAGTAAAATGAGAGGAAACCTATTTTAAGTAATCTAAGTTTTTATTTATAAAAGTCTAAGTTTTTTATTGCATCCACTTATTTGCCTTACCCTCGCCTTGTTGGGGAACTGTTGTGCTAACTTATAATTTTAATAAAGGGATTGCATCCGTCTATTGATTTTTTAAGGGTTCAAGAACTTTTTTTCTAAAAAGGTATTGTAGGTACTCGTATATTATTATTATACTGTATTGCTCAAGAAACAACAAACACTTAGAACGGCAATCTTATCTCTGTGAGAGATAGCTTTCAGTAAACTCTGGAGAGTGGGAGAAGCGGAAAAACGAGAACGTACCTATACGTGTAAAAAATAGACTACAAAAACCATTAACAATTTTTTTTTTTCTATTTTTTTACTGCAGGCAGCAATTATTCATAGACGCTGCAGGTCACTTTAATATGGAGCAGACAGTTAGATAAAAACATAAATGTCGAACAAACGCAAAAACGTTCAAGACTCCACGTTCAATTGTGGGAAGGCGAGTTCAATATTGCCTGGGAATATCTACGGATCTGCCATCGTCAGACCGCCATCTTGCAACGTACGTAGATATTTCGACGGGTACCATCAATGGTTTGTCGTGAATGTATACAACCAATTATCAGTTACGCTTCATCATCATCATTCAGCCACAAGAAGTCCACTGCTGGACATAGGCCTCCTCCATGGATTTCCAAAAAGACCGGTTGGAAGCGGCTTGCATCCAGCGTCTCCCTGCCACTTGGATGAGATCTTCTGTCCATCTTGTGGCTGGTCGTCCTACGCTGCGCTTGCCGATGTGTGGTCTCCATTCAAAAACCTTTCGGCCCCATCGGTCATCAGTTCTTCGTGCTATGTGCTCCGCTCACTGCCACTTCAACTTACTCATCCGGTGGGCTATGTCAACGCTGCTACGCTTATTATCACCCAATCAACTTTCACATGGCACCAGAATGAACTAATCACATAGTGATTTACTCTACAGCACATCTTGCGCTTACTTCATTGGTAAAAACTAATAGAGACTGGGGCCGTTTTTAGTTTGAATTTTGTATGAAGAACTTCTTTAAACTTCTGTGGTATTTCTATTTAGCTATATTCTATTTTAAAATTATATTTACCTGTATTATTATTAATACCTTTATTGCACTTAAGTAAACATTACAGTGGCAATGCGGCGGACTTAATGCTATAAGCATTATATAGGAGTACAATACAGAATATTCTATCTATCTATAAGCATTTTGTACCAGTCAACCGTAGGAGGTGAATGACAATAACTGGTAGGCATAAGAAAGTGTGAAGAAGCTAAATTAAAAAGCTTTCTTAAAATGAATCGTATTGACAATAATTTTATTAAAAGCTACCAGTTTTTATATACGGAGATATTTTTTTGAAATGAATTGGTTAGAATTAAAAAATTACTAATAACCCTACTAAGGGTAGGCAGGACACTTGGAGAGGCGGGAAGGCGGCAGGCGGACCAGAGCAGTAACGGAATGGCAGCGGCGGTCAGTCGCTAGACCAACAGCCCGATGGTCGGATGATGTGGCCAGGTTGGCAGGAGGCCCGTGGATGCGAATGGAGAAAGACCACGAGGTATGGCGGAATCAGGAAAAGGCCTGTACCCATGAGCTGATGATGATGATGATGATGATGATGATGAGCTACTAAGCAACCAACCTAGGTACTTTGCGATGAGTTACATTGGTGAATTAGAATTCCACCTGAATAGTAGTTGCTCGAAAAACTATATCTCAACTGCTCAGTTGGGCTATAATTTTCTCGTTACATCACTTTTTTAGTGACCACAGTGTGGGTATATTTGAAGGTAGTGATGTTCTTTGTACGGAGCGGTATGCAATTTTCACACCCCGTAGTGTCACTGTGGCAAGAGGAGTTGTCAGTAAGTACACAGCCGATTGGTATGACGGTCTATAATGCACTAATTAAGAAATTGCAGAGTTTGGTTTAAGTGAAACTTATTGCGTCGCGCGTGTAAGCGCTGTCAGTGAAAATACAAAAATGTGTGAGTAGCTCATACATCCTCGTTAGGTTGCTATAGCACGATGATTATACAGTGTGTCCCTGGATAAAGTGCAATCCCGAAAGGGGATGAAACTAGACCATGAATCATTGACTAGAAAAATATAAAAAAAAATTGTAAAAAATTATTGTAGGTTGTTTATTGGTATTTTAAGATTTTCATGTTTCATTAAGGACTCTATGTACAAAAGTATTGATTTCTTCCAAAATAATGGGTCTATTTCTTTGAAATAAAAAAAAACAGTATGCCTAATACCTGGCGATGACCATGAAATAATAAATAGTCCGCAAAAAAGTAACTATCTTGGGTAAAAAAATGTATTTTTATGAAAAAAATGATTTTTTTAGACGTTTATTTTAAAAAACTTCAAATTACTAAAAAAATGTGCCCTATAACTATGTAATTTTATAGCTTACTTTTATTCTTTACCATTTTAGCTTCCAAATAAAAAAAAACAATGTTCTAACTAAAAAAACACGCTATCTACGAACTTTTAAAGTGGAGCCTAATCGTGTTACCGTGCAGGTAGAGACCGTTTTTTCCATTGTTTCCGTCCTACTCTGTGCCCTTCGGCAGTCGCAGTCCTTTTGTTCTACACTCAGGTAGAGGGAAGGCGAGGGGAGGGGAGGCAGGGGGTTCGAAACAGGACTTACACAGTCGCTCCGATATTCTCGCCGCTGCTACTACTGTTCTCGTTCTCGCATTGTGTTCTCGTTGATTTGTTATTAAGTTTTTGTTACATTGTTGACTGTTACGCTTTCTACTGTTCGTTACGTTTGGACTGTTCCTGTTCTGCTGTTAAGTGTTGACGAAATGAAGCGATTGACAGAGTTCTCACCTCGAGAAATAGCCGACATGCATTATTATTATGGCATGTCACATGGTTGCACAACAGTCGCTCGGACTGCATACATAAATGCTTTCCCAGGCAGACTCATACCCTCAGCTCGAAATTTTCAAGAGATTCATAGGAGGCTCTCCAACATTGGACTTGGTTTGGCACGAGATCGCCGTGAGCAACCAGCTGTCGTTATTGACAATGCGATAGAAGAGGCCATTTTAAACGATCTGTTTGCTGACCCTACAACAAGCATAAGACGATTAGCGTTGCGTCATGGCATATCGAAGACGTATGTCTGGCGAATTTTGAAAAAGGAGGGATTGCATCCTTTCCATTACCAACGAGTACAACATTTACACGAAAATGTAGATAATCGTCCAAGATGCGTAATGTCGACGTGGATTCTAAGAAAAATTAGAGCTGATCCAAATTTTCCCAAACGCATTTTTTGGATGGACGAAGCGACATTTACCCGAGACGGCATTACAAACTGCAGAAATTTGCACCAGTGGTCTCACGAAAATCCACGATTGAAGCGGGCATCTACTTTTCAAGTAAAATTTTCAATAAACGTATGGGCAGTCTTAATCGAAGACATTTTAATTGGTCCAGTCATTTTACCCAGAACCCTAAATGCTGAACGTTTTTTAGAATTACTACAAAATTTACCCATGTTGATGGAAGATGTTCCCCTGGCTACGAGACGGCGTGGGCGTATGTATCTCCAAATGGATGGATGTCCTGCACATTATGGGCGGGAGCACATTTTGAACGAAAATTACCCGAACCGGTGGATTGGCCGAGGAGGGCCAGTAGGCTGGCCAGCGCGTTCGCTGATTTGACACCCCTAGATTATTTTTTATGGGGTGTCATGAAGCAAAGAGTATACAGCACGCCAATAAATACCGAGGCACAGTTGCACGACCGAATAATTCAGTGCGCAAATGACATTAAAAATGATCCAGGAATGATTCACAGAGCCACTAACCAAATTAATATTCGTGCAGTAATGTGCTTGCAAAATCGAGGAGGCCATTTTGAACATTTAATGCATTAAATAAAAATGCAAAATTGTAAATTACGGATAATTTTATTAATAAAGTTATTGTGATTAAAGTCTGACTTTTATTACCTACTAAAATGTAAATAACTCCTACCTAGCCAATTTTTTAGTTAGAACATTGTTTTTTTTTTATTCGGAAGCTAAAATGGTAAAGAATAAAAGTAAGCTATAAAATTACATAGTTATAGGGCACATTTTTTTAGTAATTTGAAGTTTTTTAAAATAAACGTCTAAAAAAATCATTTTTTTCATAAAAATACATTTTTTTACCCAAGATAGTTACTTTTTTGCGGACTATTTATTATTTCATGGTCATTGCCAGGAATACCAGGAATGCCTAATAAGGCATACTGTTTTTTTTATTTCAAAGAAATAGACCCATTATTTTGGAAGAAATCAATACTTTTGTACATAGAGTTTTTAATGAAACATGAAAATCTTAAAATACCAATAAATCCTACAATAATTTTTTATAATTTTTTCTATATTTTTCTAGTCAATGATTCATGGTCTAGTTTCATCCCCTTTCGGGATTGCACTTTATCCAGGGACACACTGTATTAAAGGAAGGAAAAATAGTTTTACAAAGCTTAAGAAGACTTATTTCCACATCTGACTGTTGTTGGCGGCAGCTTCGAATTCAGGCCAGCTAGTACCGATCAACTTGACCTCTTGGGCTATAGATCTTTTTTTTTTAGGTGGTCCTTGGCTATCCCCTCTTTCGGTTGCCTAAGGGCGTTTATGTGAGGGCTTGTCTGGTCAGGCAATTCTTGTCCCAGCGTAGTGTGTGTATCCGTCAGAACGGATCACCTGGAAAACATCTATTGCTCAAGAGGTCAAGTCGATTGGCACTAACTGGCTTGAATTGGAAGCTGCCACGAATGACTGTAACATGTGGAAATAAGTCTTAAAAGTGAAAATCTTTAGTTGAGACCCTATGCTCTCCTAGGAGTTAAAGGACCAAAGAAGAGAAGTAGTATAAGAGTATAGCTAAAAATGAACGAACACCTCAAACAACTAATTCTAGAACAATTTACCTCCACTCTACTATTTTCTAAACAGGCGTATTTAAAAACAAACCCTCTACCGATGAACAGAACGTATCAAAGTTAATCAGTTGCCTTCCATACATTGAGAGGTATTTACGGAACAAGATCAGAAACGCCGAGCAAATGCAGTGTACAGCTGTGGCACTTCACAAATACACGCCGCGTTGCGAAATAATACTGAAAACTACACTACAAACTCATAGAAATTTTTATTTTTATGTTTATGTTTGTGGCAATAAATCATGCATTCTTTGATTCATCCGTTCATTCATCACCACCAACCCATTATGCCCCCACGGGCGCGGGCCTCTTCCCTGAAGAAGGTATAGGCCACACCCCACCACGGGGCCAAATCCGCATTGGTGATAGTTGTCATTGTACTATGATTCATTAATATAATCTAAGCCCAGGATATATGAAATTCAAAATATTTATTGCCAAATAATAATATTTACATGAGCAATAATGCAAAAATGAAATGAAAAAATGCCTAATGAAAAAATTTGGTGTGTAAAATAAAATAAAGAGCCGTCATAGTGAAGTGCAAATACTGTTCGCCGCACCAGTAGTTGAAAGCCAATAGTCGTTTTTTTCACGTTATTCCAGTCCAGTATTGCCTTTCAATAAATGACCAGGCGATCCAGTTACATCAAGCCGCTTTGATTAGCTTTTTAATGACCACTGCAAATCAAAGTGTTCTGTACTCGTCCATTGATTTACTATTCATTGATTTTATTGAAAACAAAGAGAAAAATATATTTATTTGGGGACACAAGTCTCATCATCGGTGGTGGCGTAGTGGGGTTGACCCTTGCTTCTCGATCATGAGGGTCTGGGTTCGAACCACGCATGTACCAATGACTTTTAGTTACGTACATTTGTTTGTACAGCAACACCATTCGCTGATAAATTGTGCCCGGATAACGGCGACAGGCTTGCCACTTGTCACGTTTGGGACCTAATAAAGTCTCAAAAATACTAAAATCACGCAACAAAATATATACATAATTAGCCGAAATATCAGCTAAAATGTAGGTAGCGCTAAAAGGGTAACACGAAAACAAACAATAATAATACCTAATAAAATATCGGACGGTTATTTATAATGTTGCAATATTTTTTTCATATTATTTCTAGAAGTCTTTAATTTTATAGAGATTACAAATACTAAACAACTGAGCAGAAACAAAGAACAAAACAAATCTAATTCATAAAAAGCCTTTTATTTTGTAGAAGTCTTTAATGTTATAGAGATTACAAATATTAAACAATTGAGCAGAAACAAGGAATAAAGTTCTAATTCATTAAGGAATCTAATTCATAAAAAAGCGCTTTTTTTTAAGATACGTACGTACGTGGCTTTGAATGTTTCTACGTAACACGGTCCAATTATCCTTCGATAACAAACCAATTAAACTCTCCAAATTGCACTGTTAATGAAACAATAATAACGTCTTATGCAGTGGACTTAGCCAGCCGTCTTTCTGTTTCACTTCAATACTAGCACTTATGTCGAGCGTGATAAGAATCGTTATTGCGTAGCGTTGTCCAATCGTACATACGACGCCACATCGATCCTTCCGTTGGCAATCTCAATTCAACTCTATTCCCTTATAGTAAGAGGGGTCTAAACTTCAAAATTATAACAAGTTGTTGTCTATACCTATCGACTATGTTGCAATGAGACGTGCCAAATTGACAGATCAGCAGATTAATCGAACTATGCTGAACTAGGCGTGATTCTATCCGGGCTTGTCACGTAAAAATAAGATGGTGTTTGTGTTGATTTCTACAGCAATGAGAGAGCAATGTACAAACTAAATTGACCCTTGTGACATAATATTTTAAGGAGAAGGTGCTGTCAATATGAAAGATAGCCCTGTATAAATAAATTATTGTGTTTTAACCTCGTGGGGCCCAATGTCTTCAAGTGATCACAAAATCAATTGTTATTTTGGGACGGGACCCGGCCAAGTGCATTATTTTTTAATATTGCCCTAAATACTTGCGCAGTCTTCGGCAAGTATTAAAATTTAATATCACAGGTTTCTGTAGCTAAATATAAATGGACAGGAGCATTTGTTATTTTTTAAGATTAGTGTGTAGAGACTCCGCTATAATTTTTATGAGTACTATGGTGATTGTATTTTTGCTGAAAATACTGCGTGCTTAGCCATTTTTTTGGTATGCACAAAAATTAAATTGTGTGTACTATGGACTGCAATATAAGTACATTTTTTTGTTGAGTTTATCAAGGATCATTATATCTGAGTTATTTGCATTGAACAGGTCCGTCAGTGATGATAGATTTATTGTCACATTATAGTGATAGTAGGTACATTATCCCTCAGTGAGCGAGCATATCTGGCAGATGGACCGTTTATTTTTTAGGGCAGCTTGTGCCAAGTCGATAGATAAAAATATACATAGAAAAATACTGATACACAGAAAAAATGGGTAATGGTCAGACCTTTTTTTTATCAAATTTACAAAAACAATAACCTTCTTCAATTACACAATTACGCCAAACTGCAAAGCAGTTACTAACTTATTTAATACGTATATTATTATTTAAACACTTACAACTTTTTACCAGCTTAGAAAGTATCCTGTTGCAGGACGTTTTTACATGGATAAACAAATAGGTTGTGATATCAGATAGAGTCGGTGCAAGCCAGAGTTAATCTGCTGCACAAACCAAGGCAATATTTTTCACAGATCATGGATATAGGCCAACGCGGATTATTATTTATTTCTCCGCTCCCAACTGCAATGCGCCGAAGAATAAGCGGGGAATGTGATTTCTATTGATCGAAATAGGTAGAGAATAAATTCTTATACTTGGCACAACGTGGAGCTGTTAAAATCAAGAAGATTTGGTATTTATTTATCTGGATGACTCATATCGAAACAATTCTCAAACAAAATGGTTCAAATATTTTTGTCTGAATGTTCGTAGATTTACATAAGTTTGAATAATCTAAGTAACATGGAAAAAATATTTAGGTACTATGTAAATGTGACGGATGGGTTGGCATAACAGAGGAGATGCTTATGCTTAACAGTGGGCTCTATTTAAGGGCTCATTAAATAGATAGATAGATAGATGAAAATGTATGTGTATCAAAGATATTTTTACAGATTCACTTACTAACGTCTACTTTGAAACAATCAGCGTTATATTAGACGCACCAAATCCTGAACTATTCCAAAAGTCTAACTGTCAAATTCCATACATATTGCTCTCGGAAACTTTCGAATTCTGATCAGATTTGGTGCTCATTATTAAGGCCAAAAAATCAGGCCTTAGATCAGAAATTCAATAGCTACCTGATAATTTTCACATATAATTACGTCTGTCGTAGGAAGTCTCTTCTTCTTCGTCCAACTATCTTCCCAGTTCCGCTTGGGTTTCATCTGCGCCAGAGAGCTCTATTCTGGATTGTCTATTAGTTAAGTCGTTCTGTTTTATCTGTCCCGTTTACCTCCATCTCTTACCCTCTTTGGTATCTTTGGAACTTTCCTAACGACGTGGTGATGACCACGCCTTGCGATGTGGCCAAACTCCTTTCTAGTAATTACAGTAATAATAATCATTGTAATCTGCTTTATACACCAATAACTAAAAATTAAATTAAATTAATCTTGTAAGATTTTTTAAATGTTTTTTATTTATAATCTAGTCTCCTTACCAACAGTAGGCATTTATACTCTGCCTATTTCGGCGCCTGGTGATTTCGCTATGTAAATCGGATGTTAGCGTCGCATCAAGAGTGTAAATTGAAATGTGGAGTGTAGTATATGCGGTCTTATTTGCTGATACTGGGGCTTGAAGTATATTGGGTTATTATTTCGCAATCTTCTTCTTCTTATCGTACCGATAAATTATTTTATTTCGTAATGTTATGTAGGATGAAAGCGACTTTTATTTTTTTCAACATACGAGTAGGTAGCTGTTGTTAAGACCTTGAGTCGGAATTTTAAACGCCGAGTACTAATCAGTTTGTTCTATTGATATTAACACAGAACTATTCCTATGACAGATAAAAATTATTTGAAAATAACAAACATGAACATTTAGGTACAGGCACATACATTCTTCTGGCCAGACACTAGGATACCCTGTGTCGTGGGAACCAGAAACAGCGACGTCACAGACATGTAAACATCCAAGACCTGGAGTTTTGTTTTTTTTCTTTCCAGCCGGGGATCGAACCCGGGACCTCTCGCACGGTAAGCAGATGCGCTAACCGCTACGCCACAGAAGTCTTCGTAATAATTCTTAGCCTTGGTTTCTCGTACACTAACAATATGTTAATCTACTATTAACAGCTGCCAAACGTTTTTTTCGTATGCACTTTGGCTAACTGACATCGGTTAGCAATAGATTAACACCTTGTAAGTGCACCAGAAACCGAGGGTTAGTCACAATAAGCCACGGTTGAGGGCGAGCATAAATTAATAAGTTTATTTCACCAGCTTAACCGGGTAGTATAAAGTCTTTAATGTTGCTATAAGCGCGAATCGCACAAAAAATCCTTAAATTCGGAGGAAACTCCCGTTGTAAAAGTACAATAAATTCCACCTTCACATTGTAGTTAACGTATTTATCATAGCCCTAACTGAAGCTTTACGCGGGGGACAGACCAACCAGACAAACCCAAACAAACATAAGTGAACGAATCTGAGCAGTGTAGATTTGAAAAAAATAAATTAACATACATACACTCACGCCTGTATCCCAGAGAGGTAGGCAGATACCAGAGACACCCATGTACCACAATCCTGACAAATCACGCTTAACAAAACTAATTAGCACATTTGATAAATTATACAGACACTGTTTGCAAAAAAAACCTGTAAAGTGAGATAGTGCTACTTTATAGATTGTTATACGGATTTTCCACCAATCCGGACTTGGCCCTCGTGGTGGAGTATGGCCTATACCTTCCTCAGGGAAGAGACCCGTGCCCCTCGGTGGGGACATAATGGGTTGATGATGATACGGATTTTTTCGCTTTGGATTTGGCATGTTTAGCACTTGGTGCCGGCTGCTGTCAATAGATAGATGGCAGTCGTTAAGCCAAATCATAGTTTGAAAACTTTTGACAGTAAGACCAGCCACTAAGTCTTACAAGTCTCCACCAATCCGGGCGTGGCACAGGTGGTGGAGAGTGCTGACCGAGGGCAAAGACGAGCAATCGACGACTCGAGCTCCGTCTCTACTAACCAAGATTAAGTTCTACGAGTCAGAGCGAAACCGTTTCGGTCTCTTCCAGCAAAATTCAAGTAAGTATATCAGTAAAACAATCTATAACCATCCAGTCCTGTATTCAGTCGTATTTGTTCGGTATGTCTGTCCGCGGCATTACACGAGCAGTTGTCAAATGAGGAGTTATGCGTTTTCGCGCCGGCTTTGTATGAGTGTTTCATACTTTCATACGGCAGCGGCACCCTTTCATTTGTCATTGTTACTGAGGAATGTATGTACCGACAAGGCCGGTTCACTCCCGTAGCTCGATGCCGAGGTGCAGTACACTGACAATATATATATATATATATATTTTATATATCTATCTTATTGAAATTCAAACTTAGCACAGTGAGTCATATTAAAACATATGACTTTGGAGCATTATTTTAATTACACACCAATTTTTGTTGACACTTTAATCACCTAGGAACCAACTTTTCAAAACAAAGACATTCTCAAAATTCTACAACAAAATTGTCATGTTTACATTTTGAAGGACAAAATGAGTTCTCACTATCGGATAAGGTGACCATTTTACTACTTTAAGCTAAAATATTAAATAAATCCACTATGCCAGTTCTTTTCAAATGACTGTCTTATCTACTTACATCCTAGCGCCCTTTCGTGTTCCGACACAAAAAGACATAAAAGAGTTAAGAAATAAAATATGAAAACCTTAAAATAACTCTAAGTAAGTCCACCCTGCCAATTATTTTTAATGACTGCCTTATCCACAGACATTCTATCGTCCTTCCGTTTTCTATGACACATCAGCATTAAGAAATAAATTAACACCTTGCAATGACTGTAACATTAAAAAAGTCCACTCATCATTCATTCATCATCAACCCATTATGTCCCCACCGAGGAGTCTTGCCTGAGGAAAGTATAGGCCAACGGGGGCCAAGACCGAATTGGTGGAGGCTTGTAAGACTAGTGGCTGGTCTTACTATCAGAAGTTTTCAAGCCGCTCTAAGGCCTCTGACTTGGCTTAACGACTCCCATCTATCGACGGCAGCCGGCACCAACTGCTTAACGTGCCTTGCGAAGCACGGAACCGCTCGGAAAAATGCCACTAGCGTTTGTCATAGACGGTGACCCATTCATAGACTGAACGCGCCGTATGTTGCTTAACCCTATTGATCGTTTAAGATCACTCAGGCAGCCCACGCTACGAGCGAAAAAGTCCACTATGCCAGTTTTTTTCTATGGACTGTCCTATCTGTAGACATTCTTTCGTCCTTTCGTGCTCTATGAGACTCTGAAGGTTTTCGTTTTCCCTTTCTACTAATGAGAGTTTATAACTCTACGGTGGTCTTCAACCTTTTGTCTCCGCACGCTCGCAGGCGTCGGCTCGAATGGAATAGATGGCTGAGTTTAGGATTAATTTGTTTACGGCTGTTTTACTCTATCTGCCTCACAATGTGCGCCTACTTTAAGTGGATAGTCTTTCACTCGAAATAGTAAACATATTTTTTGATAACTTTTTTTTCGAAGTAGTAAAACGATTTTCAGAAAATTTTTCTAGTATGGGGCCAGAAGAATGTAATTGTAAAGCCTCTATGTAAAGGTTTATGTTTTATTTGTTTTAACAAACTTGAAACCGAGGTGCGTGCATGCAACGACTAATGAATGTCGATGAAGCGAAAATGATTTTTCAGGATCGTGGCAGGTGGAAATTCCCGGCCTACCTCTCTGAGATGCAGGCGCGAACTTATGTATATGTACAATGTTATAACAATAAATGGAAATATTCTAAATAGGGACTCTGTTAAGTCTCCTTTTTGTGTCTCAACACACAATGAAACTTAAGCTTATTCGAATAATAATTGTTATATTTATGAATATAATACTAATGATAATCGTCAATAAACATTTATTTGTTTGCTATATAATGTGGAAAAATATTTTAATTTCTCCTCTTTTTCACTCAGTCAAATTAATGTACGCATTAATTGCTACGAATCAAGAAAACACCTCAAAATATCCTATGCTTACATTGATTTCAAACATAAAAAGAAATCACAAAGAAGTTTTTACAAAGATAATATGTCAAATTGTCAAATGCAAAAATTATCTGTTGCGCTTATTTAAATTTGTATAACAGCAAAATTACGACCAAGATAAGAATCAAGAATATCAGTGGCTTTCAATAAAATTGTTTGTTATTAAAATAATTACGCTTTAAAGTTACATAAAAACCCCACTGTGCTAAGTTTGAGTTTCAATACCTTTTGCTATTAAAAAATCACGTGATCCGCAATAATGATGGCCAAACTATGGCCATCATTATTAAAGTTTATTTTTTGAACTGACTTATTGATTCAAATATTGAAACATTTGAATCAATGAGTTTTTAAAATCAATTCAAAACAATGAACAACACAAACTTTCCAAAGACAAATAAGACTTTGATGAGTAAAAAAATAATAATAATATGTCAGTCTTTTAGACTATTGAAATTTTCGTCATCCGAGTATTTTTTATTAAAATACCTATCTTATAGAAGTTATTTGGTATTAAAATGATTGTAAAAACAATGTATAGTTCCTTTCAATGTGATTATGATCAGGATTGATATTCAAATGTAAGTAATTACAGAGTAATCGTGATAAAATTGGTTTGTTTACATGATTGCGGGATTCTATTGAAAGCTGGTACACACGCTGTTACACGTGCTACGGCGTAGCTGCGTAGCAATTTCGTAGCACAGCAGCAGTATAACCTCGTATTAAATTACAATTTGATCGTAGTTTAGCGAAAAGGTTTCAACCCGCAACATGGTCATTTTTTAGTTAAATATACTAAAATAATCACTATGCTCTATATTTTAAGAATCAAAGACTTTCGTAGCGATTCGATGACCATGTGCAAAGTTATGGTACATGATAGTCCAACCCACATGTATGGAGAGCGTGAATCGGCTTAAACCTAAAAACTCAAATATCTCAAAACGCACTTTGTGTGGGTTGGAACCTTTTTGCTAAACTGCGTCCAATTTGCCGTAGCTAAATATAAGGAATATGATTTATTACACACATGAAGTAATATATTTATAAATATTATATTATTAGCCGTTATAAATTATTATTCTAACTCTACAATTCTACTGCGCAATTTGTCCTTACTATTTATGTCCGTAAGAACTGAAAGAATACGATTACTTAATCGCATTCCATATTTGTAAATATTCGTAACCTTAAAAATAACAATGGTTTTTAATAATTGTTATTTTCAAGGGTCCTGAAGTTGTGCCTACAATTGTAAAATTGTAGTAATTATACGATCCGGGCACCGTGAATGAAAACATCGTAGTGAAACTTAGTGTTTCCTTTTATAATGTTTCCAAAAACCACATCAACAACATCATCTACAAATGCTGAGGTGTATATGCGAGCACCACATACATTCAGGTTTTCTCACGAATTTTGCCTTTCTTCATATGAGTTTGAAAACCAGAGACGTTAGGGTGGAGGCTTCTTTTTTACAAGAACTCCTTGTATTATGGATAGTGATAAATTACCAGCGTTCCTGTTTTTGCTCAGTGGATAATGTACTGTAAAATATTTGTTCACACAATGTTTCTTGAAGATGAAGTAACAGCAACTTTTAAGGTTGCTGTTACACCTGACATACAGCATCTCGCTTGCACATTATAACTTTTATAATAGGCTATTTTGACAGTGCGGAAAAGAACAGTATTATTAATACGTATTTGCAAATTAGGAGTCTTAAAACCGCCTTAAGGCATTTTAACTAAAAAAACAATTATTATTTGTAAAAACACACAAGATAAAATTTTAAAATTATGTACTTGCAGTCATTGTATCGCAAATGGCCTGGATAGGCCGATTCTATGACAACGTTACATTGGTTGGTTTCATATTCATATTCATATTCGTTTATTGCAAGTTTTACTGGCAAGTGACGTCATAATTCCTGTGCGACGCCATATTGCCCAAGATAGCGTTTTGGCGGCCTATTTCAAAAATTAATTTTCGTTTGACTTTTTTAGAAGAAATACACGAAAGAATTTAAAATTACCACTTTCTGAGGACTCCATGAACACCAACAAAAAATATGAGATGGTTTTCAGAAATCGGTCAAATTATTACTGAAGTAAGATTAAAAAGCGGTGCCGGTGATGCCTAATGGACTTGGAAGCGAGAGCCAGGTTCAATTCCCATTGCGGGCATCCACCTATGGACTTTCCTTTCTAAATTATGTTTTGTGTAATGGCAATACCACTCGCTGACGGTGAAGAAAAACATCGTCAGTAAACCTGAGTGGCTGACCTATACTTCAGCGCTTATTATCGCCAATGCGCGGTGGATATGCGTGGTGATTAAGCCCATATTCTCTCTCTCTCTGAGAGAAGGCCTGTGTCCTATTAATAGTGGGACGTGTATAAACTGCCTACAGCTAGAACAGACGACCTCTGTGGCGCAGCGGTTAGCACATCTGACTACCATGCGAGAGGTCCCGGGTTCGAATCCCAGCTGGGGACAAAAAAAACCCAGGTCTTAGATGTTTACATGTCTGTGACGTCGCTGTTTCTGGTTCCCACGATACAGGGTATCCTAGTGTGGGGCCAGAAGCAATGTATGTGCCTGTATGTAAATGTTATGTTGAATGTTAACAGTAAAATTTCCCCATAGCGTCTCGTCTCGTCATGATAGTCATATGTAACCATAACACATTTCCATACAAATGGTGACTTTATCAAGAAAGTATCAAAAGATAAAAGATATTAAAGAAAATGAAATAATTTACCGAACTTTTGATAGAACCACAAGTTGCATTTTGGTATTTTTTGTGAAAATGTTACCAAATAAGCCTTTGAAGTTCGAATACGAAATTACTATCGATACTTCATTTCCGACGATGAAAATTATTCAGAAGTTGAATTTTACACTTTGCTGCAAAATGCTAGACTGCAATCAGAGCGGATTGAGAACCAAATGTAAAGTAGACTTCACATTGGATCCGGTAATAGCCGTTGATAGCTAGTGGTGGACTGTATGATAAAACTGAGTGGATATTGATGGAAACACGGGTTAAATATAGTAATTTAATAAAAATATAACACAATTTCGATAAGTACAAGCAGACAGATTTTGACTACAAACACAACTAACAGGAAAAAAGGAACACATCAAAATAGAACGATGTCACAAATAAATAAAATATAAAAAGGTCGCACTGCAGCCAGTTGCCAACAACCGGTTTCGATTTATTATACAAAAAAATTAATAATACGTCGGTTACTCGCCTTTGACGTCAAAGACGAGCTCCATCTCTGTTCACCATGATTAAGCTCTGCGTATCAGAGCAAAACCTGGTCGGACTCTTCCGACAAAAAGTCAAGTAAGTGTATCCGGAATTTCGTTAATAACGTGTAATGCTTACAAAATTAGTTTTCATCATCATCATCATCATCATTCAGACACAAGAAGTCTACAGCTGAACAAAGACCCCCTCCATGGATTTCCAAAAAGACCAGTTGGAAGCGGCCTGATCTTCTAATTAGTTTTAGATGGTTTTACACCCACATAGCATAGAATAGTGAAGTACCGCGAGGGGGTAGGTAAAGATTAGGGCCTGCCACTGCCACTTGATAAGATTCTGACAGATCTCTTTCGCTTCATCAACATTCATTAGTCATTGCAAGAATGCATACCTACCGGTTTCGGGTATGGCATGGATTTTATGCCATTTTTTTATATGGCATTAGTTTTGGAAGGTATTGCATTACTTTACTTACATCTGGAAGCGTATGTAATAAGAGCTCCAGAATGATCCAAATAAAATAACTGTCAGCGATAAAATATAATAATGAAACTTTTCTATTTGATGCTAGTCGTCCTAAGACACAATCCGACCTACAAAAAGGCAGCTTCCAACAGGTATCGACAGTTCTAACTATCATCATCATCGGCCTACGGTTGTCCACTGCTGGACATAGGCCTCTCCCATTGCACGCCACTGAGCACGGCCCTCGGCTACTCTCATCCAGCTCTTGCCAGCCGCCCTGCGAAGATCATCGCTCCACCGAGTCTGAGGACGTCCTACACTACGTTTACCGATCCGCGGTCTCCACTCAAGAACTCTTCTACCCCATCGGTTATCAGTTCTTCGGGTGATATGGCCGGCCCACTGCCACTTCAGCATGCTAATTCGGTGGGCTATGTCGGTGACTTTGGTTTTCTGTTGGATGACTTCGTTTTCAATTCGATCTTTCAGAGAAACCCCGAGCATAGCCCTTTCCATAGCACGCTGAGCGACTGTAAATTTGTGGATCAGCCCCACCGTGAGTGTTCACGTTTCGGCACCGTATGTCATGACGGGTAGGACGCACTGGTTGAAGACTTTCGTCTTTAGACTCTGTGGGATTGGCGATGTGAAGACTCGACGTAGTTTCCCATACGCTGCCCAGCCCAGCTGTATTCTTCTATTGGCCTCTTTCTCGAAGTTGTTTTTACCTAATTGCATGGTTTGCTTGTTCTAACTATAGGTAACTTAAATCATGATTTGTGATAGTGATTAGTGCCTCTGCTTACCCCCTCGGGGATAACGGTTGTGAGTTTTTTTTAAATATTGTTACGTACATTTGTTTGTACAACAACACCATTTGCTGATAAATTGTGCCCGGATAGTGGCGACAGGCTTGCCGTTTGACACGTTGGGACCTAATAAACTCAGCAAAACGTGAGCCCCGTTCTAGTGATTGGTGCCTCTGCCTACCCCCTCGGGGATAGCGGGCGTGAGTTTATTTTTGTTTTATTTTATTATTATTTTCTACCATGGGAAAGGATCAGGCCTTCGCACAGCAGTGGGACACAAGAGGGGCTATGTAAAAAAAAATCTCCCTAGGTGGCGCTAGTGAACCAGATGAAGCCCATCATTCAACGTGTAAAGGGGCCTCTACAACAAATAAACTGTGGAGTCCGTCAAATTACAGTCCTTTCGATGCTTTTGCGACAGTCGAGTGAATAGATCGCGATGGCTACTCGAATTTAAAATCGAAACGGCAACTGGGAGCTTTGCTCAAATGCTTAATGAAACGAGTTTCAGTGGAGACCGTTTGATATCATGGTGTTGTCTCATTTGTACTGAATAAATGATATTTTTGAATTTTAAATAGATTTGAAATTTGAGTAGCCAAGCCTTTGTACAAATGTACGCAGCAAGCGCTAATATTTGTTACCTTAGTCACTAGGGTTTCTCCGCGATGTTTTCCTTCACTGATTACGATTAGGGTACCGGAGCGGTAGAACGCTGGTTTCGAAATCGGGAGATCGTGGGTTCGAATCCCGGCGTGTACCAATGACTTTGTTTTCTAACCCCCGGTTTCTGGAACGCTAAGTCTGTTAATCTACTGTTAACAGCTGTCAGTTGTTTTTTTCGTATGCACTTTTGACAAATGACAGCTCTTAACAATAGATTAACAGATTGTTACCGTTCGACAATCCGGCGGTTAGTTAAGCATATTTGTGAAGTCAAAGTAGCAATACTAATCGCTAACAGTGAATAAACACACCGCGAGGAAAGTTTAGTGTCTAGAGTCTAGTTATTTACATATTATGTAACATTTACAACAGTAAACGTTTGTGTAAAGTGTCGTTTGTGTCATTTACATTTATTTGGTTTTTACGTACTAGCAACATTCAGACATTGACAGCCGAAGAATTGTATGGAGATGTCAAGGTGACAATATTTTTTTTTGCATTGAATGAAAAAACAGACTGTAGTTTTTATTGCACACCACTTTCAAAAAGTATTGTTAAAAATCATAAATAGACAGTATACAACCAACCATACTGATTTATTATTCGCTTGTTTACTTATAAAAGGAATTGGCGTCTCTATTATATTCTACTTCTATGGAAAGCATGCTTAAAAAGCATAAAAATAAAGTAAATATAAATCAGGCCTTAGTACAATAAAAATTCAATAAAAGTGCAATAAGTAAATAAATAAACCCTAAGCTAACGAACAGCATCAAAATGTAAATTTTTGACATTTCTCATGTTGACATTGTACTAGGTATGGCTTAACAGCATCCAACAAGAATGTCTCCATTTTAAAGCAAATTGCTTACACTCCGTAAGCTCTCCGCTTCACGCCAATCAGGGTGTAATTAAAACCGAAAATTGCACCGACAAAAAGGGATTTTCGCGCAAGAGTATCTGGTCGTAACATAAGTCCTCATTCACATATCGAGGGTATTCTGGCAGAACCAAATAAGTTTAGTACAAAATAATAAAAAAAATAGTTTCTAATGCAGTTTTGACTGAGTATGGAAACTGAGTATACCGGCATTAGAAAGTTTTTTTTTTAATTGTGTACTTATCCGGTTCTTCCAGAATACACTCGATATATTATCCTCCTAACTCGAACTCAAGTAAAGACCATCATCATCAACCCATTATGTCCCCAACGAGGGGCACGGATCTCTTCCCTGAAGAAGATATAAGCCGTACTCCACCACGGGGGCCAAGTCCGGATAGGCTTGTAAGACTAGTGGCTGGTCTTACTGTCAGAAGTTTTTCAAGCCGCCCTAAGCCCTCTGACTTAGCTTCACGACTGCCATCTATCGACGGCAGCCAGCACCAACTGCATGCTTAACGTGCCTTGCGAAGCGCGGAACCGCTCGGATAAACGCCACTAGCGTTAATCATAGATGGTCACCCATGTACTGAACGCGCCCTATGTTTCTTAACCTTCATAATTGTTTAAGATCACTCAACCAGCCGGGCAATAATACAAGCAATTCAAGTAAAGATACTAATAAAAAATACTATTAAACATGTAAAGATAGAACAGTATAGGTGTAAAAAAATCTGCATATACATCGAAAAATATTATGGATTCTACTCGCCAGTATGGACCACTTTAGCTTTGATATACAATGATATTGGTTCTCATAATAAAGGTTGTGTGTATTGTCATTCAGAACCTTCTTCTTTTGATTATTGACTTTTTATTACAAATTGTATAGTTTAATAAAACTTTATGGGCCATTGAATGACTCAAATACATATTATTTAGTAACTATCTTTTTTAGATAATTATATATATACTAGCTGTGCCCCGCGGTGTTACCCGCGGTTCATCGATTTTCCCGTAGGAATAAGATATTTCCCCGCGGTAAAACGTAGCCTATGTTTTAATCCAGGGTATCGGCTAACTCCATACCAAATTTTATTAAAATCCGTCCAGCCGTTTCAGCGCTAAAGACTGACAAACATATAAACACACACACAAACTTTCACGTTTATAATATTAGTGTGATTTCCAATATAAATATCTGTTTTTCCATAGAACAAACACACATCGTCTCTCTTACCTTTAGTTACTTTTACATCTCATCTCAGTGCCTTTAGTCATTGCATTGGAAGTCGTGTGAACGCGGCATATCGTATGCTGCAGACTAATGGGCACATAAACGGTGGCGCTTGTTAATCCGAGACACTCATTAACTCCTTACTGATGTACAAGGCTAAAGTTCGTCACATACCAGCGGTTAATGTACTACACAATCTTGAGCCATGTGCGAGTAGGTGTCTGTACAGGCCGGGGACATCTGTGGTAAATAAAGCAATACTATGGGGACGATCTGGGGTGCAATCACGTAAGACTCCACTGTATGAAGTTGTCTGATTTAGGCCTTTTGTTCCCGGTACGTCACACCACCTTACGTCACACTGTTACATTCTAGGTCTTTTTTTCTCAGTAGGTATCTCTTACTCCTTCTCCGAACTGTCATTTACATTCTTATGTTGACTCTTTCTAGTTGTCCAAATGTTTAATCTGATAGAGTGGAAAGTTACGTAATATAAGGGCAGAGAGTCGCGGAGAAGTTGTTGGTATATTTTTTAAATTAGTTTTTAACCCTCAGGCCTAGAACATTTTTCTTACACAGTTAAATTAGTTATTCACAGAGTAATATTTGAAAATCACAGTTTTCAAAGATTATTCTACAAAATAATAAGATACATCTCATACAACTGTGGTGTGTATCATCTTCAAAATTCGATTCAAAGTGCCGTTGCAGACCTGCCCGCCGGCGGGTCTACGGGGTCTGACGGACTGCGCCGTAGTTTACGTTGGACCCGCGGCGGGTCCTCCGAGCTTGAAGGGTTGAGATTTATTCTCATTAATGTACTTATTTTGGCAATAAAGATAATTTCATTTTCTCTTAATAGGCACTTCAGCGCTACGTTTCAACATAATTCAATTTTCAAAAACACTACGAAAGTTAATGACTTTCAAGTTATTAGTTAAAGTTAATTAATATATTTTTACTAATATTAAGTTATTTATTGTACTAAGTGGTGCAGTTGGCGGGCTTAATACTAAATACTAGTTTTTCATCATAGTGCAATATCACGCCTTTATTCCGAAGGGGTAGGAACATAAGGCGCGCTTAGTGCATGGATGGGTAACCGTTCTAATACTAATACTAGTGGCATTTTTCCAAGCGGTTCCGTACTTCGCAAGGCATGTTAAGCCGGTGCCGGCTACCGTCGACAAATGGTAGTAGTTAAGCCAAGTCAGAGGCCTTAGGGCGGCTTGAAAACTTCTAAGAGTAAGACCTGCCACTGTCGTAAGACTTGGCCCCCGTGGTGGAGTACCTACGGCCTATACCTTCCTCAGGGAAGAGACCCGTGCCCCTTGGTGGGGCCATAATGGGTTGATGATGATGATGATGTGGTCATTTTTTTTGCACCATGCGAAATGATATTGTTCGGAGAGCGCTGGCTTCGGCTGACCTCCCTGAGGTTGTTAAGACATCAGGTTTGTACCGCAGTGACGTTAAGCATCCGGACGGTCCCACCTTGGAGCAGTGGGAGAAGGGTCGAAACCTTTTGTGGTGCGTTTGTACTTTTGCGCCTTTTAATGTAGGTGCATCTGCGTGTGCCACTGCTGAGGCAGCGGCTATACTGAAGGTCACAAAATGTAGACAGCTTATGCAAAATTATTTTTTTGTCCCACTGACTGTCGAATGGGATGGATGACGGAAGAGGTTTCGTTAGTTAAATCGGTCGCCGCCTGAGGAGTTGTGGGTATGATCATCGTTCCGGGGCATACCTGATGGAGAGGGTTTCTTTGGTGGTGCAGTGGGGATACTCTGCTAGCGTCATGAAAACTTTTGTATCGGGTGTGTCTCGGGACAGTATTTGTGATTGATTTGGTTTATAACTTTAATGTTGTTTGTTTATCGTGCCATTTTATATGTTGATGTATTCAGTGACTATTTAACATTCTAATTTTGTATTAAAAAATGACTCCATTGCACAAAAAGTATATCTATTTTTATGGAACTGGAACAAGTTGAATAAATTCGTCTGGTAACTTTTCTGGTTGTTATAATTACTGTTTATTGTACAAATAGGTATCCAAACCTTAATGGACTAACCATCTGTTCTTAGCTTCAATTTAATCTTATAGTAAAAGTTAAAGGGGATTTCATCACATGCGAGCTGATAAAACAGGCAAAGTGTTGGGGCGCAGCAATCGAAAAGGCCATTTAAATGATACGGTTTTCATGGATTTCTTAATATTATTTATTATTTAATTCTTATTGTACCAATTACAAAGTAAATGTACAAGAGCGTGCTTAATGCAGGAAGCGTTCTCTTCCAGCAATACTTTGTTTGACTAGCGACAGGTAGTGCAAGAAAGAGGTGAGATATAATAAACCTTCATAAATGGTATTACACAAATAAATACGTATACAGGGTGGTCCAAATATCATGGATCAAATGAAATGGGGAGTTAGCCAAGGTCATCTTCTACCAATAAAGTCCTATACAGGGTGGTAAAATTCTCAACGGTTTTGAACTTATGATTGATTTTCGTTTTTTTTCAAGAAAAGAGTTCCTACTACTTATTAAGAGCAATAAAAACAAAGTACTTACTTTTGGTGGTTGTTTTTTTTTTGAGAGTGACGGTCCATGATGAGAATGTAACAAAAAAAATTCATCGTCCCTGTCTTTATGGATCATGAGAAATTAATTAATTTTTTACGGATCTCGTATCATAATTGTTTGATCCAACATTTTTGTCATTGATTTAAAAAAAAAAGTGTAGTGCGGAAACCTGCCCCAGTAGTAGAAAAACTGGACCATTTCATGAGGATTGTAAAAAGATACAACTCAAAGCCCTATCTCTCCTGAGTCTTTTATTATTGACCTTTATTCTCAGCAAAGTTGCATTTTTTTAAATCAACTTTTGGTTCTAACTAATTTGAGGTACAAAGCACTGTTCTAGGACATAAAAATAAGTCAAAAATAGATTTAAAAATTAAGTTCTAACAACGGACAGGTCGTTACGATCTTTTTTCGTAGCTCTTGTCCCATCGGTGTCACTTTTCTTGTGGTACCACCAGTTAATAAAATAGCACTAAACAAAAGCTTTGTTTGTATTCTGAGAATTTACCGGTTGGACATGGGGTCCCAGGAACAAAGAGAGGTTTACTACCTGCGCTAGCTACCTGCTAGTGACCCTTTACACGCCTCCAGCAACTTTTACTTAGTGTTCCGCTTGCTGTTCGCTACTTAACACGGTTATTCGGTTGTCACTTTTTGCGCTGCTCTTTTTTTATCGCTTCGAACTTTGCATTCTCCCTGGACTCTGTTTTGGATTTTCACCTACAAACTTGGCATTTCTTACTGGACTCTGTTTTGGATTTTCACCTACGAACTTGGCATTTCTTACTGGACTCAGTTGTGTAATAGTGAATTTGGACTATTAAAAATGGCTTACTCAGCCCGTGACTATGCTGACATGCATTTTTTGTACGGTTTTTGTGACGGAAACGCTCGTGAAGCAGCAAGAGAATATCGGCGACGTTTTCTGAATCGTGATCGCTATCCCGACTACAGAGTATTCCAGCGTGTACACAACGCTTGCGTGGAGGGCCATATTCCTGGAAGTAGCGCGACGAGAACCGGGCGCTCTATGGTACATGATTTGGAAATGGAACATCAAATTCTTCAAGAAATATCGAATGACCCGTCGACGAGTCAACGGCGAATTTCAAGAACATTAGGTGTCCCGAAAACGACTGTGTAACGCGTTTTAAAACGGAACATGATGCATCCGTATCATGTCCAGCGCGTGCAAGCACTGCTGCCGGCTGATTACGAAAAAAGACAACTTTTTTGCACAGAGATGCTCCGGCGCAACAGAGAAGATCCCGAATTTCTAAATAAAATTATGTGGTCGGACGAAAGTATGTTTCAACGCACTGGTGTTTTTAATATTCACAACCTGCACCACTACGAGTATGTGAATCCTCACATTATTCGACGAGACCACTTCCAACACAAATTCGGAGTCAACATGTGGGCCGGGATCGTCGAAGGACAGTTAATGTTATGTTTTACTCAGTGAGAACAGGGATGGGCTGAAAATCAGCGCTGTGAAGATGCATGCACTCACAGCACTAAGCTGAGCCCTATCCTTTTTATCACATAATAATGTTATCTGTCTCTATTTTTCTTAGATTACGTACATATTCTGGTGTGATAAATAAACATTTTTCAATTTCAATTTCAATTAATAGGACCACACGAGCTGCCTGCAAGAGTGAATGGTCAAATTTATTTGTCATTCTTACAAGAGGAACTCGACCCATTATTAGAAGACGTTTTTCTTGAAACAAGAAGCGCTATGTGGCTGCAACATGACGGCGCACCTCCGCACTTCGCTCGTGACGTGAGGAGTCACCTAAATGAAGTATTTCCAAATCGCTGGATCGGTTGCGGTGGAACTATTCAATGGCCACCGCGCTCACCCGATTTAAACCCCATAGATTTTTTTCTTTGGGGTTACTTCAAGGAAGTGGTATACGAACAGGAGTTCAACACGGAGCAGGAGCTTCGACGACGAATATCAGCGGCCACCCACCAGGTGAAAAATAATCACCGGGCCTTTACAGGGTGGTCCAAATATCATGGATCAAATGAAATGGGGAGTTAGCCAAGGTCATCTTCTACCAATAAAGTCCTATACAGGGTGGCAAAATTCTCAACGGTTTTGAACTTATGATTGATTTTCGTTTTTTTTTTCAAGAAAAGAGTTCCTACTACTTATTAAGAGCAATAAAAAAAAAGTACTTACTTTTGGTGGTTGTTTTTTTTTTGAGAGTGACGGTCCATGATGAGAATGTAACAAAAAAAAATTCATCGTCCCTGTCTTTATGGATCATGAGAAATTAATTAATTTTTTACGGATCTCGTATCATAATTGTTTGATCCAACATTTTCGTCATTGATTTAAAAAAAAAGTGTAGTGCGGAAACCTGCCCCAGTAGTAGAAAAACTGGACCATTTCATGAGGATTGTAAAAAGATACAACTCAAAGCCCTATCTCTCCTGAGTCTTTTATTGTTGACCTTTATTCTCAGCAAAGTTGCATTTTTTTAAATCAACTTTTGGTCCTAACTAATTTGAGTTACAAAGTACTGTTCTAGGATATAAAAATAAGTCGCAAAAGGATTTAAAAATTAAGTTCTAACAAAGGACAGGTCGTTACGATCGTAAAACACCAGATAATTAGAATAGACAGTTTAATCAAGAATAAAAAAATAAACTTTTTCATAGAAGATGTTCAAAATTTCTACCTCTCACTCGGAGGCAGAGTCGACATCTTCTAATAAAATTTCTTTTTAACAATCTATGTATATATGTTGTACATAATTACAGATCACACTTACTTTAATTATAACAATAAAATAATTGGTGATAAGTTACTGCCTATTCTGCAAATCATAATAGATGTTAAAAACTTCCATTTTATCGATATAAAATGTCAATTATCAAAATCCAACTAACATATTTATGTGCTATAGACGATGGTAGAACCTTTTGTATTTCCCACTGTAGGGCACAGGACTTCTCTCCGAGAGAGTGCCCACAACGGATTAACAATTTAAAACATTGAGGTACACCTCAGGTCCTCAGGTTTTTCCACGATGTTTTTCTATACAGTTAGCGAGTGATATTACTGTTTTAAATTCTTAGAAAATAAAGTCATTAGTACAAGTCCCGGCACGTAACTCTAGCGTTGACCGTTATGCGCAGAAGTCAAAAATTGGGTATCGAAGGGGACGCCGCTATCTGTTCTGTATACATCTATCTCTTTCTTAATATGCGCGGACCAAACGGTCAGCGCTAGAGTTATGTGCCGCGACTTGTACATACAGGCACCTGATTATTTAGGTCGATAGAACCCCGCTTATGTTTATTGTTTATATGCAGCTGTATCTAAAATATTATAAGCAATACCTCCTAAAAATGTAAGCACACCACAACGCGACGACGAATGACGACTTAATGATATGGTTTCATCTTGACACTGTATGTGCGTGTACAAACTTATTATTGTTTATTTTTCCATTTCCGTAATGTACATCTGTCAGTAAAGTTCCCTTAGTCTTTTACAGTGCCACCATCTTATCTGTTCAGTTGATAGCGGCGCTAGTGGAGAATTTAGTAGTAACATTTGAGAGATTTACCTAGACAAATGAGAATATTTTACCCGTCTTTCACTTTTAATGAAAATATATCTATAAATCTTAGTAAGTGAATAAATGAAACAAAAAATGGGGAACAGGATTTACAATTTATAAGTTAGTTACAATTTTGCCCACCTGAACATATAACTTGGTGGCGCTGTAGATTGTTGTGTACGCCAGATTGGCGGAAATAAATGTCTATGTAAATAAACTGCTCGCCTATGAACACGTTTATATTATGGTTATGAATGTCTTTTGTAAGTATTTTTTTGAACGATGCTGAAAATATCACGTACTGACAGAGTAAGAAACGTTCTACAGAGAATGATAAAAAAGGTAGAGCTTCCAGACGGTAAACCGAAGAAAGCTACAATACCTTGTTCATATCATGCGAGCTGACAAATATAATCTGCTGCAACTTGTTCTGGAAGGAGAAATTGAAGTAAGGCGAAGACCTGGCCCTAGAACGATATCGCGTCACATCACATCGCGTGCTAGTGTAGCCAAAATGATATTCTCTGATAGGAGATGACACCGGGAGAAGAAGAATTATTTCTCTTCCCTGAGGAAGGTACCTATAGGCTATACTCCACCACGGGGGCCAAGTCCGGATTGGTGAAGGCTTGTAAGACTAGTGGCTGGTCTTACTGTCACAAGTTTTCAAGCCACCCTAAGGCCTCTGACTTGGCTTCTATTGACGGCAGCTGGCACCAACTGCTTAACGTGGCTTGCGAAGCACGGAACCGCTCGGAAATATGCCACTAGCGTTTGTCATAGAACGGTCACCCATCCATGCACTGAACGCGCCCTATGTTCCTTAACCTTCGTGATCGTTTAAGATCACTCAGACAGCCGGGGCTACGAGCGATTCGTAGGAGTATTTTTTATTTGAGCACAATAAAGTAGATGCCCAGTCTGAAGCGTAGCATGGCTCGCTCCATGGCTTTTTGTGCATCTTCGACTCGACGATTCAATCGAACTGTGTAAATACCCGTACACGAGATGAAGTTTTCTCGCGCGAAAACTTGGTCGGATCGTCGCCAGATTAAAAGATACTCGTTGTAATAAAGACTTTAATTCCCTTACAAGTTTGTTCGTGTAACAGCTTTTGCCACGTCGCATTGGTGTATATTGTATATAAATATATAGTCATGTCTATGTAGAGTACCTAGTTAGGAAAGTAATCTGAAAGGGGAATCGATTAGTGATTCGCGATAAACCTATATTTTTTTATATTCTAGACGTCAGCAACTATGCACCTTATAAAATTGTCTAATATTTTGTTCCAGAACTACTTCCGTCCTGTATTATCCACTAAAGTCCTGACCTTGAAAATACAATCTCAAATTATTGTAATTTTCAAGGAAGGCCGGATGGACCGACTGACAGACAGACAGGCAGACATTCAGATAGACAGACACCTTTTGCACCAAAGCATAAAGGCTACCATTCACAAGCGCGCCCATCCGCCGGATTTGTTGTTGGCGACAAGTCCGCAGACAAATCTGCGTGTGAATGTGTTGGTTCTCGGTTGGCGCTCGAGCGCCGAGCCGCTTACTACTTTATCTCCAGACGACGAGCGCCGCACAGTGGCCCCGTCCATAGGACGAAATACAAAAAGTCAATGTAACACTACCCCACTTCTGTTACAACACATACAGTATTCATTAACTAGCCTTCGTAATGACGTATATTATTAATAGGATTATCGCTTGGATGATGGGTTAATTCGATCTCAAAGTTTATCGTTTTCTTGTTGTTTTTATGAATCGCGGAGCGGTGAACGAAAGCAGTGATTGCAAAGCAATTTCAACCGTTTTAAAGTGCAGTAATCAGGTCAAACTGTTATGGATATTTTAGAAGGAGGCATGTTTGTCATTTCTATGTTTTTTTTTATCGTGACATAACTATAAGTATAAATTGATCACTATCAAACTAACGCATTAAACATGCCGAAGTTGAGTTTAAGTTCAAATGTTTTAAGTGAGGTAAGTTGCGTGGTATGTACTTGTGTATAATAATTTTAGATTTTTTAAAAAGCCTGACTCTTCTAGCGTAACGGCATACATATCATTTTTTGCGAAAATGTGCAAAACATTGCCAAAAAAATTCAAATGTAAATTTTAAAAACAAAAAATTTCTGATTTTCCTTCGGAAATTAATCGTCGCGAAATATTTGACATTTGCACGGAATAAAAAAAACGTAACTGCTACAAAGCATCATAAGACATATAAAACAATGACAATTCTAAAGACTTTAGCGAGTGAAATTATATAAACCCTGAAGCTTTTGGAAAATACTCCTTGCAGACGTCAAGAGACATTGTACAAGAATGTTCTTGGTATCCAATGCCAGCTTCAGTGCACAAGGTCAATAGGTCACATTCATGGGTCTCATATTGTCTAAGATGCCATATTGCCAATCGGTTAATTCACAGAAGAAGCAGCTGAGGCTAACAATAAAGACATAAAATCGTTCAGAGCCAGAATCACGCGTAAAATGAGCCGAATTGCCACCACTGATTTACTAGACAGGTTTCAGTTGACGTCCGACCCACTACTATCAAATTAAGATCATTAGTTAGACCACATAAGTCAACTTTGAACAAGGATGTGCTAAGCCTTCTATCTACTATGATTTTTTTTGTTGAAATATACACATATGGTAATGATATTAGTTTACTTGACCTTTGACAGCTTTAATTCAAACGATAACAGCAGTTTTATGATTTTGACCACCCGTCCCATACAATGGCGACCACTGTGCGCTCGTGTAGTGTGTGGGCGATGACGGATTTGTCCACGAATGGGTACGGCTCGGGGCTCGGCTCGCGGTGCGTGTAGTGAATGGTGGGCTTAAGATTTGTTCAGTATTTCAACTATCATGCACAGAGGTTTGAGTCTGTGCTATTGTGCCAAGTATTGACCAAGGAATGTTTTTTCCGTTTCACGGGAAGTAAAAAATCCGATTATCAAGTACCTACATCTTTTTATCTAAATATTCTTGACACGAGGCTGCTCTCCACTTCAATTTAAAAACATAAACTATTCTGCTATGGACAAACGATCTCATCCAAGTGGCGGGAAGACGCTGGATACAAGCCGCTTCCGACCGGTCTTTTTGGAAATCCATGGAGGAGGCCTATGTAGAGCAGTGGACTTCTTGTGGCTGAATGATGATGATGATGATGATGATGATTCTGCTAGAGAAGATAATATAACTACGTATAGTCTGTGTTTTTTTTCCGGAGCACTATAAAAATAATAATAAACTCTTTATTTCAAAGTAGTGGCTACAAAAATAGAAATAAGATAGAGTTCTACCATTCGGTGTGAATAGAAGAACCCAAATGATATTAGTTGGTATCTGGTGCTATAGCTAGGTTACCATCTAACCTGTATTTATAACACACAGGCCCGTTCCTCATTGCGAGTCTGTTTTATTAAGAAATTTACAGAGGTGGTCTGAAATAAAACAAAATAAATTATAAACTAACATGCAATAAGCACGCACGCAGAACATCGCATGCGCGCGTGACGTGAGTGTTTGTGTGTGTGTGTGTGTGTGTGTGTGTGTGTGTGTATATGTGCGCGCGTATGTGTGTGAGTGTGTTTGTGTGAATAGGTCAGTGAGTTAGTGCGTGTGTGAGTATATGCGTGAGGGATAGACTTTGCCATCATTTAGAGGATATTATTGAATTATTTAATTTAAATTAACGTGATAGATATATATAACAGTTAATTTTATTATGATATACGACTCATTGTAACGGGAAGGGATTAGTGGAGGTCAAAAGGTTTTCGGTTTCATCATAGGAAAGACGTTTTAGAATTTTAGTTGTAATAATTTTGCATTGGGATGTGCACAGGGGATATACGTAATGGTTTCTATTTAGTTTATTATACAGGGAAGGACCGAGAAAAAGGTAGTGGCTCTTAGTGAATGATAGCTTAGGCATAAGCACTTTGCAAATCAGATCAATACACCTTTTACGTATTTGTTTGTATGGAGTAATTGTATGCTGTGAGATGATAGTGTTTAGGACAAAAAGTTGCCTCACCGTTAGGACGTCACAGAGACGGTACAGCTCAGAGGTAGAAAATAAAAAAGGCCTTTTAGTTGCAACTTTAAGTAGACCTCGTTGTGCTATTTCAAGTGACTTTAAATGAGTTTTGGCAGCTCCTCCCCAACAGATAACGCAGTAACAAATTATAGATTGGGCCAGGGCTAGATAAGTGGTCTTTATTACGTGGGGAGGAGCGACATTTCGGATGGATTTAAATATGTACATCAGTTTACGAGTCCTTGATGTTAGGTTATCAATATGAGGTTTATAAGTAAGGTTTTTTATCGAGGATTACACCGAGATATTTAATAGTGTCAGCCTGACTTATTTTAAGACAACTACATGGTGAAAGATTTGCGCAGGTATGGGCTTGAATGATTATGGGAGATTTAGGTTTGCTTGCTGTGGTGACAGAGAAGGGAATGAATTTAGTTTTAGTGGTATTGAGCGTAAGGGAGTGCATAGTCAGCCAGTTGTAAGTTGTATTGAAACCACTTTGAGCAATACTTTGAAGTGACGCCCAAGAGTCTGCGTAAGAAATAATTTTTAACTTATCTACTGCTTATGAAATGAAAATCGGCAAGTCCAAAAATTGGCTCGTAGAACGCATTGTGTTGCCTTATCGGGGACTAATATATATAGGGAAAAATTTAATTATGTCCAATAATTTAAATACGGTTTTTAATAATTTTACGGTGTTCAAATGTCAGTTCGACAAATCATTGATAGATAGAATATTCTTTATTCTATACAATAAATTTACAGATTTTTTATAAATCTAATAACAATTTAATGGCGCATTTATAATATAAGCAAATTTATTTTAAGAATAAAAAACACTACTACAAAATACTACTAAAACAGCACTTACAATTCGTCTTTGGATTCTTATTTTAAAAAAGATAGAGTTCAATTCAGATTGTCAGTCTTAAAGGCAAATGTGCTATCGACTGTACATTGATCCCAAGCTCTTCGTTACTGTAACACTTTATTACGCACAAGATGGGTAATTAGCAAGTACTCGCATAAATTGGATAATAGCTTTCTGAAAATTTCATCTTGATTAACGACGACGTCTAATGTACAAGTACTCGTGTTTAATGAAGGTTGAAATCTTTATCCTCTAGATACCTACTGCTCTTCAATAGATAGATAGAGTAGGTACACGTTATTGTAGGTATATAAAAACGGAAATTACACTGGTGTTAAGGAAATACCTTAACACCAGTGCAATTTCCGTTAAGAATATGTATAAAGTATGAAAGCCAAGAATTTAGTATGGGGGCGATATTATGGCAGTTAGAGTCAAAATTTGAAACCGCATAACTAATTCGTTTTAAATTTTTTAGAAAAATATTGTGCGGAGGCCTCTCCTTACTATAAAAAGTATGTATTCCTGCACTCGCAAATTTGACATATCGTCATCACATTTTACATATCATCATCATCATCAACCCATTATGTCCCAACCGAGAGGAACGGGTCTCTTCCCTGAGGAAGGTATAGGCCATACTCCTCCACGGGAGCCAAGTCCGGATCGTTAGAGGCTTGTAAGACTAGTGGCTGATCTTACATATACATTATATTATATTTTATATGAACTCACGTGTGTATCACAGAAGGGTAGGCCGAGACCAGGGACTGCCACTTGCTACGATCCTTAAAGATCACTTTCGCTTCATTGACATTCAGTAGATGTTGCACACGCGCACGCTGGTGGCACACATTCAGTGGCACAATAATGAACTTAAAAGACAGCGTACTAGGCGAGTTTTAGCGAAGCGTATAGTACAAGGCGACCAGCTTGTAAAATGACATTATGTAAAATGGCAGTAAAATGGACACAAAATCCATTGAGAATTGCTTTGATGAAGTAGTTCTGTAATGCAGATAAACAACCACGACGGAACCATACCTTGCGCGTGGCCGACACATGTGCGGCCGATTTTTATTATTGAAGTTACTAAATCTTTCGCATTTTGCAAAGCATAAAAAACTAGTTACGACAAATTTATTCACGGTTTATAAAATCTAATAATTATAAAAAAAGTCGTGTTACATTGTTCAGAACTCCTCAGAAATAGGCTTCACCGATTCTTATGATTTTTTGGATATGGCAAAATAACGTTCAAAGCATAAAAAACTACAACAAATTTATTCACGGTTTATAAAATCTAATAGTTATAAAAGAAGTCGTGTTACATTGTTCAGAACTCCTCGGAAATAGGCGTCATCGATTCTTATGATTTTTTGGATATGGCAAAATAACGTTGTCGAATCAGATGGTTTTATATGGAGGTATTTCTAATTACTTTTGAGCTTTGATATGCTTCAACGGCATAAAAACCTAATTTAAGTTTAAAACATTTTAGTTTCAAAAGGTTTCGCGGAGCAAGTTTTCAACTTAACAAGTAACATCCACACTTCGGTAAACCTCCAGCGACTCGCTACGGAAGTTCGCATTGTGTAGTCGCTTAATAATGAAAGGTAACACAGTGAATGCACTTGAATGCAGGTGCCCCCTTCAATATGCGATGAGAGTCTTACGTCTGAGACAAGTAGTGTAGTGCAAAAGCGCCATTTGTAGTTTGCCAGTTGGCTCTAGCAATGTTTTCTTGACTTTCTTTATTATTATTAAAGATAGACTTTCGAGGCAAGCATCTGTAGCGTCAGTGACACTGCTTCGGTGACGCCACGACTTTGACGCCAGCGCCGCCGCGCTCGAATGCCGTTTCCTACATTTACATAACATTCACTTGACGCTCTATCGCGGCGCCACTAACGCAGTGTCACTGACGCTACAGACGCTTGCCTCGAAAGTCTACCTTTATGGCTACCGACGATCTAAGGCAGATAGCTGGCAGTAGCTGGATGAGGGCAGCGAAACGATGGAACAAAGCGGCGCGCCTTAGCGGAGTGGATGAGTACGGGCTAATATATTGATTAACTGAGGACAACTTGCGCCAAGTCCTTGGACAAGTAAGTAACAAGAAAAATACTCATTCAGGAATTAACCGATAAGTAATCTGAATGACAGGGTTTCCAGCGACATCTGTCATACAATTAAGCCATGTGTCCTGTTAACCCGTTAGTGTCATGGTGCAAAATGTTTTCGGACTTATTCACTGGATAGAACTTATCCGTGGATAAATATTGAGAGATAGATATTCAGACAGCGTTTCCGCAAGCCAGTCTAGATGGCTAATCTAGTAAGAATAGGCGAATCACCATCTGACATTAGGGAAAGGTCGTCAATATTAGCTCAAACTTCTACGAGTATTGGAATGTGGTTTTTATATTGACTTGTTGTTTTTAAACAATAAAGTCAGAAAAAATAAAGACAATAATAAATTGTTTTAAGAGTTTGAATAGGTGAGAAACCCCAATTTATTTTCACAATGAAAAAAAAACTTTACAATAAGTTAAAATTGAATTATATACGTTTTACAAACATAAACTCAGGCCTGTATCCCAGAGGGGTAGGCAGAGACTAGGGACTGACCCTTGCCACGATCCTGACAGATCACTCTCGCTTCATTGACATTAATTTGTCGTTGCAGGCGTAAGTCTAACGCTCGGTTTCTAGAAGAGCGATCAAATGTTAACCTCATGTTAATCTCACGTCCGTCAAGCTAATTTCAGCCAATCACGTGCCGGTATTTTGAATTAATCTTAGATTAATCTCTTATTACATTTGAACACTCTTTCAGAAACTGAGGCTAAGTATGTTATATATCTATGTCTAAAGGTTTTATATATTGCGGGACGTCTAACCAAACAATATTTTACGAGACAACTCAAATACTAAAGAAAACGTTTTTATAAAACGGTACCTACGAGCTACGGCGCAAGTTGTAGTTGAACCCGATTTGTATGACGTGTTTTTGCGGGATTTAGATTACTTTACAACAATTTAACTAAGATTATTTATTCTGAGTCTGAGACGCGCAACCGACGACGGGAGCTCCGTCTCACCATGATTAAGCTCTGTGAATCAGAGGGAAAGCTGGTCGTTCTTCCTGGAACATTTTATTATTCTACATACCCAACACCAGATTCGCCCGAGATCATAAAACATACAAATGAATTTCGCCACTAAAGACATTAGTAATAAAGCGATAATTGAATGTGCCAGTTTTATTAGCACCATCGCCCCGGGCACGCAGTAAAGTGTTCATACTTTATGGCGGCCATAATGCGATGAAAAATTCACAAAATGGAATTGCTTTCAAGGTAATGCTTCTTTGTGTTACTGAAGAAACGTTTCCGATTGGGAAACGAAGACGAGAAGGACCATATCGCGAATACAAAATAAACGCGAACATACTGCAAAAAATCAAACTCAAATTATTTTATTCATAGTAGAAACAAAATGTTTACTTTATGTGAAAGTCAAAGCGATACGGAATAACGTCTGCGTCACCAAGTGTCACAATTAAGGATTTGTTTATTTTACTTGTCCTCTACGTATCCAAAACTCACAATTTAGTATCAAAATTTTAACTCCAAAAACAATAACAAAGTGTCTTGTATAATTATTTAAGTATTTGAAAAGAATTTTCATTAACCTCTCGAGAAACTTTTTAGCTCCTCAACAGCCCATTGAGAAAGCCAACCAGCACTCCAGAGGGTGATTCCCGACCAATCGGCCCCCCAAAATCCAATCTTCAAGCCAAAAGCTCCTTAAAGAGCCAATTTATCTCATCTTCTTTATTAAAAGGCGTATCAGATAGCAAATAAGGAAATATAAGGTCGTTTAGCGTCCTAACGTGGCGTTTAATTTGAGCTTCATCGCGCTGGAATTAATAAGGTGAGGGGAGGCGTCAGAAAATACATGCTTCTGTTTAAACTGAATTTAATCTTACAATTTAGACTTAAGTGGTACAGTTGTGCAGAGGCAGATTTTGTGGTACAGCGGGGTCTAAAAATACATGCTTCTGTTTAGTCGTACACTCGAGTCGACTCACTGCGGATAAATCTACCCCGTTTCATTGCGCGGGACTTCGCAACTAAAATGTAAATCTAAAATGTGCTGTTGATTGTAAAGTTGTATGTACAAAGGAACAGTAATTAAGAAACTACATACTAGAAGTATGAATAGAATTTAATGATTTAGTTCTGACTTAGTGGTGGAAACTTTTATTGGATGTTTTTAAGTCTGTACTAATATTTC
Source organism: Yponomeuta plumbellus (assembly GCA_947310845.1). Classification (NCBI taxonomy): domain Eukaryota; kingdom Metazoa; phylum Arthropoda; class Insecta; order Lepidoptera; family Yponomeutidae; genus Yponomeuta; species Yponomeuta plumbellus. Next base: position 6,959,949 of record OX371203.1, read on the forward strand.
CGCGCTATTTCTAATAAGAAAATACAGATATCCTTGGCAAAAAGTCTTTCTAAACTCTTAATTAAGTATTTCTATCACTATTTAATGATTTATAAGACCCGCGACATACAGAGATTTTTCGAGAAAACGGTCGAAAACATGCTTTTTCAGCCCAGGTAAAAATCACTATTAATATGATTGAGAGATTGGTCTAATACTTTGCAAAAACGATTTGTAAAATACGTTTTTTTTTCTTTCATTGCTGTGACTGTAAAACTTGTCATTAGAGTCCGTGTTTTACTACAAGTAATAGGTACAGGTTTTGTTCTAAACTTATTTTTCTGATACTTTCCAAAAATATAGCATACCTAATTCCTCCTTCTTTAACAACTACATAAGTACAATACTACCTAATAGTACTGTTAAGAAACAAAAGAGGTTCGTCTAAATTATGGGAACTGACTTCTGCAGTAAAGAAGTTATGTTGCTATGTTATGTTGCTATACGTCGCTGCGTAGCATAAATAATCTCGCAATACACTGTCGACAAATGCGACGTATTATGTTTTAAACAGATTTCTGTATATCCTTACTAACTACGAAGACATAACCCTACCGCGATGTAAAATGATAATGACGCCATCTAGTGGACAAAATAAAAACTACACTATACTTTAACACACTATCAATTTAATGCAGGCATAACTTTACGCTTAAGCAATTCTAATACTAAGAATAAAAAAATCTAAGTAAATATTTCAAAGCTGATATTCATTCATACCGTGATTAACATTATTTTACTTCTATTTGTTTAACGCGCTCGCCTTAAAAACCAACCTTTCCGAGATGTTCGCAGCCTAAAACTTAACAATAATAACAAAGACGGTAATGTAGTAGAAACATTTTTGTGGCTTTCTCAAGATAAAACGCCATTGCAGTATTTATTCACAAAGTCCATAAATGAAGAAGGCGAATGAAACACAAATAAAAACAAAACGGGCGCGTTCTTAATTTCCTCCCTTTAAAGCGTCCAAGTTAGAGCCCTCCCGAGGAGGCTAAGCGAAAAAATATCGTGTTTTTTTCTAAGCGCAAATTGGTATTGTTAACGCAGCTATAAAGAACTTTTTTCTCCCGTTCCGGAGTCCTAATTGGTACCAAAGGTAAAGTATATTCCAAGTTTACCAAGGTACCATATAGATAGATAGAGAACACTTTATTGTACATGAAAAAGGAAAATTATAATATTTATTAATCTAAGAGTACAGACAGCGGCGACGATTTCAATGAGGGTTTCTCAAAGCGTCATTTAAAAAAAATACAGTGCCGCAAGTCATCGATAGATGGTGTTGACGTCACATAATATGTTAAAATTGATATGACATCGCTGTACCTTCTCTGTGATTTCTGTCCTATGTTTTTACAAAAATGCATAATGCATGGGGTAGCCATGAATTGTAAAATACGTTATTTTACAGTTACAGTTACGGCATATTCAGGAGGCACAAAATGCTACATTCCCACATAAAACCAAAATAGACCTTTGACACAATGTAATTTCAATGGTTTGGTCTGTTCAAATATTTAAATATAATATCGACTCAATGCCGTTCAACGATAAAAAATCACCTATAATTTCACATCCAAGGTATTCACTCTAAGTCATCAAATAGGCAATCTAAGTACACTATGACGTAAATAGACAATTTTATACCAAAATCGGCGGTGATTACAAAATATGCAAAATAGCTAAAAGAGATCACTCGACTCGGCTGCTCTCAATAACTACTCTGACACAGTCGTGAAAACGCGGTTTCACCAATGAACCTTGTCGAATATTTTTAACTTTTAGACAATGAAATGGAGACAATGAAATTCCATTTCAAACATCTCAATCTCGCATTCGAGGTACTGCGGTATCTTGTATAAGAGCAAGATATTATTGTCAACAAGCCTATGACATAATTTCGGGTACGCAGATATTGTGAGCAGTGTGGGTTATCTGCAAGAAAATACAATCGTGTATTTCTTTTTATTCTTTTTTAATGCAATAAACTGTTCAATCAATCGAGCGTACGCGTGTTGTGTCCAGTAGAATGTATCAACGTAGGTACTTTTTCAAGTTACATACACCATTCCCACTTAGAACGACTTCATCCTTCCCGGTTGAAATGTTAAAAAAGCGATGATAACGGCAGAATATTATTGGGATAAGTCGTTTAGGGGCAAATTATTTTATCTTCCGAGAGCTTAGGCAGCTGCGGGCGTGGATTAAATTCGGTAGCTCTCACATTTTTGTCTCAACACTCGGCTAAAAGTTTTTTGACAAATTCTGAATATCAGAAATCCGATAGTAAACAATAGATATTTATTAGTTGAGTTAATTGCTTCATTAATTAAGCCCTTTGGGCAGCACGTTTTTTATGCACTGACGAGGAGCATTTGTTACCAAGATTACTAGCTGAGGCGGCGCGGGGCGCGGGGGGGCAGCCTGCCGCCGCCGCGCCGCACGCCGCCGCCGCGGCCGAGAACACTCGCTCACCAAAGCTCTCCGAACTAAGATTGTCGCGGCTCCATACAATCATCGCCTTTGTAAAATTACTTCCATTAAACTCATTGAAGCTATCGAAAATCTTTGTATTCATCAATGGTCCTTCGCAAGAGAGGGAGCCGTCTTGATATAAACTACGGAGACCTTGATATAAACCTGAGAAGAACAAAAATTGAACGCCCGATATAGTACGCCACGCGGCGCCATATCAGTGTGACACGACGAGTCACGCACGGCGCCATACTTCAAGTGCCACGTTCCGGAAAGGGAAAGTTTCGAGTTCTGAGTGAGTCCGTTCCATATTCCTTGTCCTTGTCCCAGTGCATCTACTTAATTCCCTATAATTTAATTCAAGATAGCATCTATAAGTGTCAAGTTTGTGCATACATCAAAGATTCCCCTTTGGAAGGTCTTCTATGCCTACCCTAGCCTACATCTAGCTTCTTCACAATAAAATAGCAGCATCCTTCTTATCACGCAACGCTTACAAACTTCACATTAGCAAAATAACTCATATAAATACCTACCTACGCGCTGCGTTGTTATCTATTGAGCGCGGCGCACTCGCATCTTCATCAAACCTGTTTGCTATTCGTGCACTAAGCGCGAGCGCCACGCTACAAGCAACCTACCGTTGCGTGATATAAAATTAATCTTGTGTGTAAAGTGTACAAGCCCAAGGTAGCTTTCTATATACAAATACAGCTTCATTCTTCTTCAACATTATGACTGACACGGCAGCAATCTATAAAGACTTAGTCAAAAAACGTAGCAGTCAAAAAGCTAAGCTTACGCATTTCGATGACTATCTTGGCATTGCCACTAGTTATGAATCATTGAGTCCAGTTCATAGAATCGAATTACAATCGCGTCTTAGTAAAATTGAAGAAGCTTACTCAACATTTGATCAATTGCGGACCCAGATTGAAGTTTTGTTGCCCGATCCGACTGGAGAATATGACGAAAGGGAGCAGTTTGAGACATTGTATTTTGCGAAAACATCTATAGCGCGCAGTCTGCTAGGCCGCCCGCTGCAGCCCCAGTCTCAAGCCTTGGATGGATCTGGGCCGAGCGACAGCCGGGCAGCGCCCCCAGCTGTGAAGCAGGACTTCTTTCGACTTCCAGACATCAATCCACCTACCTTCGACGGCGAGTATCAACACTGGCTCGAGTTTAGAGATATGTATATTTCTCTTATACACAATAACGATAAAATCAACGAAATCAGTAAATTTCACTACTTGCGTGCATCTCTTAAAGGCAGTGCTTCATTAATGATACAAAGTCTTGAATTTACAACGGCAAATTACCAAGTAGCTTGGAAGTTATTGACAGAGAGATATGACAACACAAAAATCTTAGTTAACAATCATTTACAAGCAATTTTCAACGCAGAACAATTAACAAGGGAATCTTGCAAAACACTACGAAATTTAATAGACATTACAAATAAAAATTTGCGTGCGCTCTCAAGTTTAGGTCAACCCACCGACCGCTGGGATGTATTAATAATTTACATAATGTCTAAAAAACTTGATTTCTCAACCAGTCGTCAGTGGGAAGAACACAGAAACACTTTAACAGACACACCAACATTAGAACAATTTATAAAAATTTTAAGTAACAGAGCGGTTTTATTAGAAACCTTACATAGTAACAAACAGACACAGAAACAAACGTTAACATACACAGACACACATAAACCAAAAACATTTGCAGTGGTTACAGAACAGAAAACTAACACTAAAATACTCAGCTGTCCAATGTGCAAACGTGAGCATCATCTATTCTCATGTGAGTTATTCCGATCTCTTAACGTAGATTGGCGCATCAAAGCCGTCTCGGGTTTCAATAACGTTTGCAAAAACTGTTTGCGAGTTGGACACGTTGAAAAAAATTGCAGACTTACACATTGTAAGTATTGTAACACAAAACATAATACCCTTCTACACAAGGACAAGCCAGAAACATGCACAGAAAATGTTGCTCTTCCAGCACACACAGAAACACATACATCAAAACAATCGTTATCTTCTAATTCTCATCAAATGCATGTATTGCTATCCACAGCGCTCGTGGAAGTGATGGACAACAACGGCCAGTTCCACACCGCCCGGGTCTTGCTGGACAATGGAAGCACATCTAACTTCATAACAAGCAATCTTCGCGAGAAACTGGGTCTGTCAAAACGTCAGACGAGCTCAACAGTCTCTGGTATAAACAATCAGGTTTCATCTACAGTGGAGTCTTGTGACCTTACCATGAAAGCTTGCAATGGAAACTATAAGACGAACATAAGCTGTTACGTACTGCCAAATATCACACAATCTCTTCCAACTACATACATCAACTTACAAAATATACAAATCCCTTCAGGAATTCAATTGGCAGATCCCACATTCAATGAACCCGCAGCTGTAGACCTACTAGTAGGAGCTGAAGTTTTCTGGAGTGTACTAGGCTCTAATTCTATACATCTAGGTAATAATCAACCAACCTTACGCGAATCAAGCCTGGGATGGATTATTTCAGGCATTATTCAACAAACATCCACAGAAAAATCCATTCCAACATGTCACTTTACACAAACATTAGACTCGCAAGTAGCACGTTTCTGGGAGCTGGACGCAGTGTCATCCAAGCACTGCATGTCTAAAGAAGAACAGGCGTGTGAGCAGATATTTGCCGAAACGACAAGGCGGGATAGTGAAGGCAAGTTCATTGTCACAATCCCACTAAAAGAGTCGCCTGTGGTTTTAGGTGACTCCTATGGAATGGCAAAACGTCGTTTCTTGTCTCTGGAGAACAAGTTGCAGCGAGATCTAGAATTGAAGAAAAGATACATAGACTTTATGCGTGAATATCAAAATCTAGGACACATGACAGAGAACACAAAGCAGACATCTATAAATACATCTAATTACATGCAAAAACAACAAACACCTTCAATTCACAATAAAACATCAAGTGGCAACACAATTACATCTACTACACCTACATCTATAAAACACACAGAAAACACATCAAATACATCAATAAAAAACCATTTAAATACACCAGCCACAACACAAACAACATTAAAATCATCTAAAAACATATATACAAAACAAAACATAAATTATTATCTCCCTCATCATGGAGTAGTTCGCGAATCGAGCACAACCACAAAGCTTAGAGTTGTATTCGATGCCTCAGCGACCACGACTTCAGGTCAGTCTCTCAATGACCTTCAAATGGTTGGTCCGACCATACAGGATGACCTAATTTCAATATTATTGAGATTTTGACAGCATCAGTACGTCGTGACCAGCGATGTAGAAAAAATGTACCGAGCGATTAGCGTCGAGCCGTGTCAAAGGTCATTGCAACAAATATTATTTAGGTACGACACATCCGAACCCATAAAAACATACACTTTGAACACGGTTACCTATGGCACTGCGTCAGCGCCTTATTTAGCCACTAGGTGCCTACTTGCGCTATCAGAACAATGCACAGATATCAATACAAAGCATGCAATAAAACACGATTTCTACGTCGACGATTTACTCACCGGTCGAGATTCCATAGACGAAGTCATAGAACTATGTACAAATATTATTAAAATGTTAGATTCCGCAAAATTTAATTTGCGTAAATGGCAATCGAATTGTCCAGAGATTTTAAAATCAATTTCACAAATAAAAGGAGACACAGATAAACCACTTAATTTAGACTCCGCCATGTCTAATAAAACTTTGGGTCTATTTTGGAACTCTGAAATTGACACTTTATATTTTTCGATTGATTTAGCATCAACATTTACGGTTACTAAACGATCAATATTGTCAACAATAAGCCAAGTTTTTGATCCCATTGGTTTAGTAGGGCCTTGTATCGTGGAGGCAAAAATAATTTTACAGAAACTCTGGAAGATTAAGTGTGAATGGGACGATGAAGTTCCTCATGAACTCAAAAATGCCTACCTTACCTTATTACAATCTCTTCCTTGCCTGAACACAATTAACATTCCAAGGTGGATATCTAACGAAAACATACTTTCTATAGAAATACACACTTTTACAGATGCCTCCGAGCGAGCCTACGGTGCATGCGTCTACATAAAAACAGTAACTACACAAGGAACAGTACGTGTTCGTCTTTTAGTGTCCAAAAACAAGATTGCACCAATAAACTCAACTACCATACCTCGTCTTGAGCTTTGCGGGGCTTTATTAGGTACAAGACTCTGCAATAAGGTACTAAAATCCCTTACAATAAAATTTAATTCAATTTTTTACTGGTCAGACTCCACTATAGTTTTAGGTTGGCTCTCCACTTCACCTAGTAGATTGAAACCCTTTGTTAGAAACCGAGTTAGCGAAATTCAAGACAGTACAACTGACCACACTTGGGGTTACGTTCCGTCCAAAGAAAACCCGGCAGACCTGGTTTCTCGCGGGGTGAAGGCTGATGTGCTCAGCGGATCTGAGTTGTGGTGGACAGGTCCTGACTTTTTACATCACAAGCATACACAACATCCAAAAAACCCAAACCTTCAATGTGAAAACTTACCAGAAATGTCATTCTTTGCTACAATAGATAATACACATTCAATATCCAAACTAATGCATAAAATATCAAATTACTTCAAATTAATAAGAATAATAGCTTACATTAAAAGATTTATCTACAACATTAAACATAAAAATAATAAAATTCATGGTCACTTATCATTATCTGAATTACAGTCTTCCCAAAAGTTAATGTTAATGTTAGCTCAACAAGAAATGTTTCCTGAAGAATTTCACATTCTTATATCAGGACAACATTTACCTCACAAGAATAGATTGCTTTCTCTTTCCCCTTTTCTTGATAACAGCAACTTAATACGCGTTGGAGGACGTTTGAATAACTCGTACTACTCTTATGACATTAAACATCCTATACTGTTATGCAGTAAACACACAATAACAAAACTCATATTTCAATCGCAACACAAACTGTTACTGCACGCCGGTCCTCAACTTTTACTGGCTAACATTAGGCTATCTTATTGGCCACTAGGTGGAAGGAACCTGTCCAAACAAGTAGTACAGTCGTGCGTACGTTGCGCAAGATACAAAGCTATAACAACACAACCTAAAATGAGCGACTTACCCACTGACAGACTTCACTTAGAGTACCCATTTTTAAATACAGGAATAGACTACGCCGGGCCAGTGTTGATCCTTGACCGTAAAGGGCGAGGCAGTAGATTGATAAAGTCCTATATTTGTGTATTTGTGTGCTTCGCAGTGAAGGCTGTACACTTGGAACTCGTCCCAGATCTTACCAAGGAGGGCTTTCTTCGTGCTCTCCAACGATTCATTGCACGTCGGGGCAGGCCTCAAAACATTTATTGTGATAATGGTACCTGTTTCGTAGGTGGATTCAATGAACTTACTCAATTATTCCAAAAGTTTTCACGTGACATAGAAACTAACATCAGCCAAACAGGTATTAACTTTAAATTTATTCCTGCCCACTCCCCTCACTTTGGCGGCCTCTGGGAGGCCGCAGTAAAGTCAGTAAAATACCATCTTAAACGCGTTCTTGGCCTAGCACATCTCAACTACGAAGAAATGATAACTTGCTTGACACAGATAGAGGCTATCTTGAATTCGAGACCTCTAACATCCATGTCATCTGATCCTTCCGATCTCACCCCTTTAAGTCCCTCACACTTCCTCATTGGATGGACGATCACTTCGGTGCCTTCTCCCCAGCTGACCGAAGTCAACATCACTAGACTTCAAAGGCACCAACGGATAGAGAAACTCAAACAACACTTTTGGCAGAGATACGCTCATGAATATGTTTCTCTCCTGCAACAGAAAAAGAAGTGGCACACCTCTACAGGTGACCTCAAGCTTGGCACCATGGTCGTCATCAAAGACAAGACATCTCCACCACTGATGTGGCTCCTGGGTCGCGTTGTCGGCCTCTTTCCTGGCACCGACGGCGTCGCACGCGTCGCTGAGATCCGTACCAGACGAGGAGTCATTCGTCGGGCATACAACAACATATGCCCTCTTCCATCGGCTGAGCCTGGTCTTCATTGAACAATCTCTTCAACGCCCGGGAGAATGTTACCAAGATTACTAGCTGAGGCGGCGCGGGGCGCGGGGGGGCAGCCTGCCGCCGCCGCGCCGCACGCCGCCGCCGCGGCCGAGAACACTCGCTCACCAAAGCTCTCCGAACTAAGATTGTCGCGGCTCCATACAATCATCGCCTTTGTAAAATTACTTCCATTAAACTCATTGAAGCTATCGAAAATCTTTGTATTCATCAGCATTTTTTATGAGTTCGTCCTCTGCGTATAGATAACAAATCGTCAGCTAAAGTCGCAAACCTCTTAACTCCATTTTTATTTAAAAATTTTTTTTTGCGTCTTTAGAAAGTTTATTTTTGGACGTATCTTATAGCAAAACTCTTAAATAAAAAAAAAACCGTTAAAATAAAACGCAAAACACAACACGTCGGAACTCCATACCGCAATTTTGGTAAACGCAAACCACGACGTATTTCCCCCCGCTCAGTACTGTTTAAGATGGGTTCCCTATTTGTTTCCGAAAGCCGATGATTCGATTTTTATTATATCGAACACGATGTGTCGATAATTCAGTGGCGCGATGTTTTATCCCATGGATGCTTTATTGGTGCGATGTAACGTTTGTCCGAAAAACGCTGTTGCGAAAATTTCAAGTGCGATTGCTCATTAGTTAGAAAATTTATTAGGTCGATGGTATGTCGGTTTAAAACGCATACCTACTGTATGCGTACCTAAAACTAGAATAAGAAGACATCGACATGCCAGTGACCTGTATGATTGATTTGTAATATTTTTTTATGACTTTGTGTGGTTTTTCATTAAAATAACATTAAAGTACTTTAGTTTTTTATATTCGAGTCGAGGATTTGAAGATACTCGTAAAACTTGGGATTATACTAAATATCTGTACTATGGACCACTGTAGGTATGCGTCGAGCTAATAAATTTTCGAACTAATGAGCAATCGCACTTGAAATTTTCGCAACAGCGTTTTTCGCACAAACGTTACATCGCACCAATAAAGCATCGATGGGATAAAACATCGCACCACTGAATTATCGACACATCGTGTTCGATATAATAAAAATAGAATCATCGGCTTTCGGAAACAAATAGGGAACCCGTTTAAGATGGCGATTTTAGTGCACGTAATTTTTTTCCGCTGTTACGTTTGATAAGTTATTTGTGCCTCCAGTAAAGTTTGTTTCAACGGAGTTAAGAGGGTTGCGACTTGAGCCGACGAAATGCAAAGACACAAACGAGTGTTCTGCGGCAAAGGATACGACGTGTCGGTGGCCTCCCGTTTGCTAAACCCCCTGCCCCTAAATTACTCACCAAATCCTAAGCAAACCCAATCGTCAAACTATCAAATCAGTGTGGAATTTGACAGTTACACGATTCCAATCAATCGCTCCGTATTTGTTGCGCGTAATCAGGCCTTTGCGTTGCAGCTGATTGCTTTCTACGCGCGTCGTCACCGCATTTGAAAGGCCCGTAAAGAAAGGTTTTTAGGTGGGTAATTACTATCTAATAGAGACCGTTTTTTAATTCTATGCAAAAAAAAATGACGCGGTGTTAACGCTAAAAAATATATAGCTTTACTCGGTAGATTTTTTTACCGTGAATAGAAGACTTATCACATCAAAGACATTAAAATTAAATTACTAAAGTCTAAAAACACACTTACGTAGCACCATGGATGTAATAATCAAAGAGGATTGAGTACTCTGACAAAAAAACGTCCTGATAAGGAGGCTCGAACTAGAGAATGACATCTCTTTCTAAGTAGGGTGACCTTGGTGTCAATTAAAACCGGACGAAACATAAGGGAAGCCAGCCGGAAGGAACCAGCGAAGTTCTCTCTTTAGGAGTAACTTGGGCATTTACTTCCATAATGGGCGACACAGTACCTAGTGGTAGGTATTATTATGTCAAGGTGACAGTTTTTTTTCATTGAATTAAAAAACACTTTACAATTTATAATGCTTTCTGCTCTCAGAGAACTTATTCTGAGTTTCTACTTAATAAAGTAGATAAGCAGTACATACCTAAGCTTTTTCTTTACAGATTATTATTTTGAAAATTATATGAAATATCAAAGCTTTCATATGGAAGACGTCTTACAAGCGCTGAGAAGCAGTGGCTTTGCATAAACATTTCTCCTGGAGCTTTTGAATATTCTTCTGCTTTAAGTAGCATCTTTCAACTTGGAGGTAGCTGCGATCTATTTCAATATTATGAATGTATTCACCTGAATACAAAATACTGTTGTATTTTCAGCTAGCGTACTATTTAACGTAGTTTTAATTAGTTGCGTTATGACGTTGAAAAAAAAACAATTGAAAACTGTCATTGGTCTATGCCTATACATTTAATTCAATTTCAATAATTTTTGAGATAGATAGCAAATAGAAGCAATTTGATAGGAATTCTTGGATATACTCTCACAGACAAAATCGCCAGGCCACCAGCCATTCTGACGATTACTGAAGTTGCCCGAAACTAATAACCAATCCCGATCCATTTTTAGCTATCTCAGATTGAGAATTCAACCCATTTTTGTGACATTGTGTGCCAATAACCTATCCATGGATTGAAAATACTATCTGTGAAAGCAATCTAACAATGGGAGGTCGGATCACAGATTTCGGATTGACCTCTGTTTGTGATTCATAACAGATTTCGTGTGTCAATAACCTATCTGTGGATTTTGACGTTTGCTCGATCAGCGTAAACAATCCCTAATCGCTATCCCTCGTTTTAGATTTGTCGTGCATTACTTTACTATCTAAAGTGAAGAAATGGCACTATCGGCATTTTCAAGCTGTAGCGATAGTGATCTGGACAATTTAGACCAATGGTTATCAACAATAAAATTCTTCAGTCGACAGCACGTCAATTTTAGTTCAAAAGTCGCCCGTAACGCAACGGAGTAGAGTGCATGGGTGTATACGATGATGTGCTGTCGACTGTACGCCTGCCTGTTGCTATTTGATGGCTGTCATTGACGTTCCATTCCAGGGAAAAAAATAATAATAAACAAGATCGCAACGTATCCAATCTCTTAAAATAAAGGAAATAATATAATATTTTTGTTCGAGTTGTAAAATATCGACATTACAAGCTTAAAAACTACTTTAATTTCGTATAAAAATATCAACAACCACTGTGCTAACAAATTACTACCTTGCATAAAACGGAACGGATTTTGTTTTTGCCGAGAGGGATGGACTGCTGGCTATCTGAATAAAAAAGGGATTGCGATTGACGCGTTTTATTATTAAGACGCAGATTGAAGATCGATCTGTAGATATCGAACTATCTAGGATTGTTTGCTACCTTGGATTGGGGATTGGTTATTAGGTTCGAGTTGGTCACTCGTTAACTTGTACAGCCTATATTCAGCAGCGCAGTGACGGAGCCGTCCTGCGGCCTTTCTTTATTGTGTGAGAAAACCTTCCAGCTTCCAATATCACCGGATTAGTCATCTCGTTCTACGATCATCGGTTTTGTTTACTGACCAGTGACGTCATGATTCCTGTGCGACGCCATATTGCTCAAGGTGGCGTTTTGGCGATAGCCGTGATGGATGATGTTTTTTTTAACGTATTAACTGGTCCCAAATTAGGATACCCTATACTATAGTAACCAGGCAAGGAGATCACAAACGTGGAAATACACTTAGAATGAGGCAATTTTCATCCCCTTTCTTAAGTCGGCTTCCCACGGTCCGCGATATCACGGACGGACGGACGCGGACCAGCTCGCACGACACACCATGGGAAGGGTCTCGGTTCGCGGTAGCTTAGACGTCTGTGGTGGTGCGCCGTACCGGCCATCGCTCGGCAGAATCGCGCACCGTGGGAAGCCAGCTTTATACTTACAGTGCTGTAACTCAGGAGAGAGTAGACAAACTTTATTAACCCTTAGCTGTACCTAGTGGTGAAAAAATATCACGGTTCTATAGTGGTGGGTCCATTGGACCTAGTAATTTTCAAATGCATGTGAAAAAAAACTTGAAAGTTGGTTAAGTGTTTTTTCTTTAATTATATCTATTAACGTTTATAATTAACACAATGTTTCACACAAACAACAATAAGAACATATTTTTCTTAGGTAATTGGCACTTAGAAGAACCAGTTTCTCTTTCCTTGATTACAAAAACTGAGTCACAAAAAATATTAATTAAAAATAGGAAAAACAATCAAAAAATTCAATTCTTCACTTTATAAAACGTTATCATAATGTTCTTTCTGAAAATAGTAACGAAATAAGCTCATATAAAAACAAGACAGTCTTTCGTAGCTATAGTGGTGGGTCCAATGGACCCAGGTGAAAGCCAGTACTTTCCTTTCCAGCAGTAAGGGCAGCATGTCCGTTCTACACAAAGCGCCTCGGCTTACTAACGGAAGGTACTGAGACGCGGAGGGACCTTCCTCACTCCAATCGTTTTCTACGCCTAGTTGAAAATGTTGCCTGGGTCCAATGGACCCACAACTCTAGTTAAGGGTTAAAGGCAGGTGTCAATCTTTCGTCCTAAAATCCATTATTATTGAAAGAACAAAATTAACAGTAGCCTGTGTGTCGGACAGTTTCGTAATTGAAATCCAAATGGAAACGTAATTACCTTTATTTATTACTCTATTTAGGCTACGAGATTAAATTTTAATCCGTAATGACTAATCACAGACTAAGTCTAGTAAAGTAGTAATTATTAATACATTAAAAGCGGGTTTCTGAATTGAAAATTTCACGTAAATAAATACTTAAGTAAGGTTCTGTCACGCTCTTTTCTAAGAAATTTGACGAGACAACACTAGAGTTAAATAGTTACTTAGCGAAATTCTCAATTCAGAAGTCGTCCGTAAACCAGTTGGAGAGAATATAAAACCTTACCACAACACAACCGTTAGTACTTACAGAGTTATTTTCAAAGTAATCGAAACATGTTACAAAACAAGGGGTTCGCGATGACTTCAGTTGTGTTAAGTCTCGGCTTATACTCGTACAATGTTGTTAACTTCACGCTTCGGTAAATCTCCAATTTTGTTGAAAAGATCGTGACAGAAGATTACAAATATTTACTTAGTAAAATTATCCATTCAGAAACCGGGCTTTAGCACGAGCGTCAATCTCGGCGTCGGTAATTTAAAGTGCTAAGTACTTATATATAACAACCAAAAATTTAAGCCAGTAAGCGTCAAGCTAAGTCGAGTCAATATAAGTCGAGATCGCGCTAAGGAGCCCAATATAAATGAAAAAAAAATCAAATAATAAGCTATTTGATAGTGTGAAAAAAAAGTATTATTTACAAATATTCGTCTAAATTATGAGTCTTCGAACCGCTTTTAGGCACTTCAATCTGAAAAAAAAATGGATCATAGGTCCATAAAAGCAGGACAAAATTTCATAATTTTCCATGTAGAGCCATTTTATCCAAAATGGCCTGGATTAGCAGAATCTATGATGACGTCACAGCTCAGTAAAAATGGCGGCTGAATTCTTCACATTTATGTCGTTCGTACGTCCATTGGTGTTTTTACTGACCTGTGACGGCATGACGCCATAATGCTCAAGATGGCAGCTTATTTTAAAAGTGCATTTGGCAGTCCCTGGTCTCTGTCTACCCCTCTGGGATACCAGCGTGAGCTCTTATGTATCTATGTACGTCCTTTTGTGAACGGATCAATTCCTTATCATTTTGCAAAACAAATTAGTCTTCAAAGCCTTTCTCTATTTTTAACCAGCCTGGCGTGCGCGTAAAACTGCTCTGTGATCTCCGGGTAACCATCTCGCAGGTCTTTCCAATCCTTGAACATCAAGACGACAAAGTCAGTCACCTGGGAAGCAAAAACGCGGTTATTTTAACCTGAAATGTCTATAAGCGAGAGTGAATTTTTGGCTCAAATTTCGCAATGTATTACGCGACAGTGGCGCCATCTGGCGCCACGAATCTAAATAATCTGAGCAATCAATGTTCTTCTCCACGATATATTTTTATATTATTGTACTTTTATTTTATTTTATTAAGGATCACCAACAAGAGTTATTATTACTGTGCTTGTATTGCAAAGATTTAAATTTTATAAATTATTCGCCAAACTGCATAGCAGTCTGTGGTAGGCGCTACGATTCGTCTCTGTATAGACCTATCGCCCGTGTCAACCTACTCCGATCTGTCAATTACATACGGTACTTTGACACTCCAAATAACCTCGTCAAAATAACCTCAAACGGTAGGTAGACAGATAAATAGGACTTCAGACCCGTGTCTCCCCTGGTAGACCCCCTGGGGGAGATATCAGGATTTTTCAGTCCTGATGTCTCCCCTTGCTGGGGGATACATCGGTACTAGGTTTAGAAAAGTGGATCCCCTGGTCAATCTCTTCTGGGAGACATCAGGATTTTCCAGCCCTGATGTCCTCTTACTGGGGGAGACATCGGTACTAGGTTTAAAGCCATAACCAAAGCCATGGTTTAGGCCATAAATAGGAGGAGGAAACATATCATAATATTCGAGAAACGTACCGTGCGAGTGACGTATGTAAAGGGATGCGGTACTTTTGGGAACAATCCAGGCAATACGCCAAAGTAGCCACAAGTAAACAGGTAAGAGATGAGCCTCGATTCACCTGTTCTGTAAAATACAAATAAGTCGTCCACAAACTCAAAACTTTTGAAGTAACATAATCATAAAAAAATACATACTGGCATATAGATTGCTTCTGGCCCCACACTAGGATACCCTGTGTCGAGGGAACCAGAAACAGCGAGATCACAAACATTGTAAATATCCAAGACCTAGGGATTTTTGTCCCCAGCCGGGATTTGAACCCGGAAGTCTTAGCAAGGTAGGCAATTACTCTGACCCCTGCACCACAGAGGTCGTCAAATTCCAATCACTAGATACCTGGGTAATGTTTACTTGCAGTGCGTAGAGATGAAATTAGTATTTAAATGTTATGTTACGTTAAAATATTTTAATCAACATAGAATACTGAGTCACAGTCAAGTCCAGAGCATCATTGGAAAGATTTCTTTCACATTCTTCACATTCTTTAGTAGAATCCTGAACGTAGCGAGGGGTTCAACGTAGCCAAAAATATATTTTGCGCCCGAGTGATACACTCTACATACATTTTGAACATAGCTACTACTTACTTCGGATCTCTTTGCCATTTCTCCACTTCACCTTCATGTATGAAGTACATGCAGGGGTAAATGTCATTCTGCTTTACAACGCATTTGCCTGAAATGTGAAATGTTATTTTGCGCATTATATCGCGATAGCGTATGGCTCGAACTATGTACAAGCCTCGATCAAATACAATCCTAGTGCTATTTCAGACTCTGAACTCCCAAACACTTATAAAACATACACACATAAGCTCACGCTTGTATCCCGGGGGTCGGCAGAGACCAGGGACTGCCACTGGCCACCATCTTGATAGATCACTTTTGCTTCATCGATACTAATTAGTCGTTGCATGCACGCACGCTGGTTTCGAATACAATTTATTTTGTCCTGTCATTCGCTAACACATGTATTTAGTACGCTTAATACACTTTGAAAATTCGGAACAAATACTGTTAAAGGCTGACGCCCGTATTTTTAAAACCTAAAAAAGTTCTGCCATTCCTCCAAAGTACGTGTGCATAATTGTTAAAAAAAATATTATTACAAAATTATAGGTCAACGGAGCTCACCTGGGAATATAACGATACGTTGGAGTTTAGTGACGAGTTGTCTCAAGAAATATGGAGGCAAATGCTGTAGCAGAGCTGGACCTTGAAGATGATGCATATAGAGAGCGCCCATTATGTCCTCTCGAAGGCAAATTGACGTCTGGAGACCCAAGGCTGGGAGCCAGTTTCCTGCAGCATTAAAATTAAAAAGTACAAATAAAATTATGTATTTCATCTGGGAAAATAAGGCCACTGAATCCATTGGCTTGATTAATTAGAGAGGATGGAAGAGCATCGGGCAATGAAGGAGATATACCTTTTTTTTTTCGTCACTAAGCGACAGAAACCAGCTACTTAGCTCCCCAAATGTCGCTGAAAGGATGAAGTGGTCAAGCACTTGCGTGAGCTCTGGACAGACGAATGGCAGGAGATCCCGCAGGACAAAGATAAATGTCTCCTTGTTTTGGAGGCCAAGACCCACTTCGGTAAAATAAGCATTTTTCTATGTAATTTCTACACTTAGTCTGTGTTTCTCATTGCAGCATTAACGTAACCAGAGCGATTCTAGATTGTGAGGGAGGGATTCTTTACTAGAATCCTGAACGTAGCGAGGGATTCAAAGTACCAACGTCGCTCGAGCCAAAATTATATTTTGCGCCCGAGTGATACACTCTACGTATCATCACCCACTATGAGTAAATAGAAGGCGCCTCATATTTTAATTCATCACATTTCTTGCGTCAGTTCTAATATTTTCGAGAGTTAATTATATACTTTCTCTGTCACGTGAAGAACTCATTTTTTAAAACAAAACCATGAATTTCTAAAAATCCGTGTTTACGAAAACGCTGGCTGCAGTTCGCGTGTTTTTTTTTAATTTGATTTCTTTTTTTTATTCAGACTATGGACTGTCGTACCAGCCAGTCTTTATTCAATCAATATTTGCGATCGATTTCTTTGGCGCTGAACAATGTTCCAAATACAAAAAAGTTTGCCGCGCCAAAGATAATTGCTGCGCACTTATAAAGACGATTAAAAACTCATTACTGCTCGCTAAAAGTTTCAGAAAACACAACCTTTGGGTGCACTTAAAGGCAAACGAAGTTGTCCTTTTCGAGTAGGTTAATAGGATGAAAATAAAATAAATAACAGTGACCTTGTGAAAAAAGATAAAAAGTATCAAAGTGAATGCAACGACTAATGATGAATGTCAATAAAGCGGAAGTGATCTGTCAGGATTATAGCAGGTGGTAGTCCCTGGTCTCTGCCTACTCCTCTGGAATGCAGCCGTGAGCTTATGTATGTATGTAGCCTACAGGATGGATAGCACAAACCGCTCTGTCTCTTCCACAACTGGTTAGTGTACGCCACAACTGACTCCAGTATCATAGAAGAAAGGCCAGCGTGTTCCAAATACAGCACCAGGCTCTGTATGCAATAGTCGAAGTTGTACAGCTGACGAATGTTCATGTACATGTAGCTGATGGCCAGGCTGATCACCCAAACGCTTACAAGGTAAATGATAAGCATCAGGAAGCAGTTGAATACAGCTTGTGCCGTCGTATTCGGTACCACCTGCAGTTGTGAGAAAAGTGGTTTCAAGAATAACGTGCTATGTGGATATAAATGCCTATACCTACAAACATTTAAAATGCTGCAAAAATGTAACAGGGGAATCAATTCTTTAGTTATTTATTATTTTTTTTTATTTATAAAAAAATGGTGTGGTCTTACAGACAATACAGGCGATCCGGCCAATATTAAAATACAATTTTGTTGCCAATGTTTCTAAATTAATTAAGAGTGTTAATTGTTGACTGTTAAGTTGTGGAATTTTCGGTGGGCCGATCGCCTCACCTTAAAAATGGTTTTTATTTTTTCTTTTCAATTGATTACTGTTTAAGAATAAACATACCACATCCCAATCTGTTTGAGTGTAGATGAGAATGATGTAGTTGAGGGCAACCAAATAATCCAACTGCCAGCGTTTTGCCACCAAGAAGCCGTACGCGAGTGTATTATTTTGTTGTTCATCCATGTGAGGCATTGTAAGCCTTTTGCAACCTAAAGACAAAAACAATATAACAATACCATCAACAATCTACCTACCATGCGAGAGGTTCCGGGTTCGAATCCCGTCTGAGGACAAAATCCCCAGTTCTTGGATGTTTACATATTTGTGATGTCGCTGTTTCTAGTTCCCACGACACATGGTAGGTATCCTAGTGTGGAGCCAAAACCAATGTATGTTCCTGTACGTAAACTGTTTAAGTTTAAATGAAAAAATGTTTGGTAACATTCAACAACAATACGAGTATTAAATGTCAAAAGTCGTGACTTTCCAGTACACTAGTTGTCAAATTTTGACATTTTAGCGCCATAAAACGCACGACCTATGCTGGAAAATATTTATTTTCTTGTTTAAACTTCATTACACGAATTACCCCGGTTACTCGTACACTATACTTGAGCCATTACAAACGTGCGAACTGAGTTATAAGCATTTGTATCAGACCTCTCTCTCTCACACATACAGGAGGCATATCAGGCCTCTCGCTCGCACTTTTATGACACGGTTCGCACGTTTGTAATGGCTCAAGTATAACAATTTTTCAATCTACTGCTGCCAGTTGTTCTTTTATGTTTGCACTTTTGACATTTGGCAACTATTAAAAACTTCAGCTTTTAGAATATACCTGGTGCTCTAGAGTAGGCTTCGGTTTTCGCCGAAAGCACACGAGTGTGTGCTTTCCTACTCTGTATAAAACTTTTCTTCACTATTTTGAAAAGTTATGTAAAGTTATAAATAGCAATACAAAATAGACCTTACCTTATTGCAATCATGTAATCGATTCTATCCGATAGTAGCCAAGTTATATTCTAAAAGCTAATAGACTGTACACCGTACCAAGAGTCAAACTCCTAGGGAACAAATACTCGCATCTCATTGGCCAACGTGCGCGATAGAGATGGTCAATGTTCGCGGCTAGAGGTAAGCGAAACAATAAGTGAAGACGGTCTGCTTCATAAGGTAGAATAGTGGCTATTGAAGGTCACGGGCCACCACCAATGGACGCACATGATTTTCTTTGGGAGCTCGTTTCGTGGAATGGAGTATAGTTTACGAGAAACAGGGGTTCAGTGAAGTACATTCATTATATTAAGAATTATTGTTAGTGAAAATAAAATCGGTGAAAAATCTCATAAAATATAAGTTGAAAAATCTATTTACCGTGCCCTTCTCGGAATGATGGTGTAGTCCACTCGCCGTAATCGATCGTGTTGTTAATCGCAGCCGAAATTGTATAGTATTGAGGGTTCAAATATTTGTAGTCGTTATCCCACGCTGACGAAAGATATGAAACGTGTCAATGTGTATGATATGAAACGTGTACTACGAGTAAATACCTACTGATTGTAGAAAATTGTGTTTATTCTAAGCCGACGAAAAATTTGAAACAGAAGCACAAACGCTGGTTAAAAATACTTCCGGTTTTCTGGTTTATATCAATGTTAAAAGTGTAAGTCCCGTCCCGTCCCGTCCCGTCCCGTCCCGTCCCGTCCCGTCCCGTCCCGTCCCGTCCCGTCCCGTCCCGTCCCGTCCCGTCCCGTCCCGTCCCGTCCCGTCCCGTCCCGTCCCGTCCCGTCCCGTCCCGTCCCGTCCCGTACCGTCCCTTCCCGTCCCGTCCCGCCCCGTCCCGTCCCGTCCCGTCCCGTCCCGTCCCGTCCCGTCCCGTCCCGTCCAGTCCCGTCTCGTCCCGTTTCATCTGGTCTCATCCCGTCCTTATCATCTCATTTCATTTTATATTATTCCATAAATACTTACAAGAACAGGCCACACTCATCCACCCAATGATTAAAGCGTGGAGTATCAAGAAAACATAAATCATTTTCATGATAGCTGGCAACAATGAAGTCTGAAAAAATAGTATCAAGTTAAAATTATTTACTGAATGCACCAAATATTGATTTATTTATTTATTTAGTTCATTTTAAATTCCATCTATATTTTTTGTTTTCAATTAAAATTACATTTAAAATTTTCTGCACCGTAAAATTTGGCAAAATGTTGCGTTTTGCGTTTTATGAAGAGGAAAAAAAAAACAAAACGAAACAAATTCAGAAAAAGTAACATTTTACTAAGAGCCTTAGCACACTGGCAACCTGCAAGCGAGGCCACGCAATCGCTACGCACTCGTGGCGAGCTCACTGCACAATCGTCTCGTTTTCAAATCCCCTGCAAATTGCCAGTATAATATGGGTTCCTATTTGTTTCCGAAAGCCGATGATTAGATTTTCATTATATCGAACACGATGTGTCGATAATTCAGTGGCGCGATGTTTTATCCCATCGATGCTTTATTGGTGCGATGTAACGTTTGTGCGAAAAACGCTGTTGCGAAAATTTCAAGTGCGATTGCTCATTAGTTCGAAAATGTATTAGCTCGATGCATACCTACTGTGGTCCATAGTACAGATATTTAGTATAATCCCAAGTTTTATCTTAAAATCCTCGACTCGAATATAAAAAAGTAAAGTACTTTAATGTTATTTTTAATGAAAAACCACACATAGTCATAAAAAATATTACAAATCAATCATTTATACAGGTCACTGGCATGTCGATGTCTTCTTATTCTAATTTTAGGTACGCATTGAGTAGGTATGCGTTTTGAGCCGACATACCATCGGCCTAATAAATTTTCTAAGTAATGAACAATCGCACTTCAAATTTTCGCAACAGCGTTTTTCGGACAAACGTTACATCGCACGATGGGATAAAACATCGCGCCACTGAATTATCGACACATCGTGTTCGATATAATAAAAATCGAATCATCGGCTTTCGGAAACAAATAGGGAACCCGTATAGTATTGCTTAGTTCACACTCACCCTAAACGTCTTGCAGAAGTGCTGATGGAAATTGTACAGCAACCGCAGCCTGACTACTCGAGTGCACTGCCAGATCCAGTTCCCCGTAACAAAAGTCAAAAGGGGTGCCAGGAGAGAGAAGATAGATATGTGAGTAGTCCAATCTCTAAACAGGTTGAATCCAAAGCGCCTATACACGCATTTGTCTTCGACTATGACCACTTTTAGCTGAAAGCGTGTCAATAAATATAAATCTAAAGACTAGCGTAATAGACTATAGGGTTTGCATAGATGTAAGGCTAGGCAATTTGCGCGTTTAAATTTAATAGTTACTTGTCAAAGCCTCACGTTTTAGCCACAAAACGTGCGATTCGCGCCGTCACACTATCCATTTTGGTAACCCATTTTAAGTCAGCTAGTGTTTGCCCTCTGCTGAACATAGCCCTGCCTCCCTTAGAGCACGCCAAAAAAATATGCCCGATGACACGAAATTTTCCTGCTATGACCTTCAATTCGCCGAGAACAGCTTACGACAATACCTACTTCATAATACATTGATATTCAACAAACATAATGTGATTTCCTTACATTGATATAAATTTCTGATTTTTGAACTGAAGAAAAAAATTACATACCTAAATTGTTTTTTTTAATATCTTTATTTTACAGGACCGTGTACGAAACTTAAGTCCTTACTTATACTATTTCCAACAATTACAGTATAACTTGTTCACAGCGACATTTATGCGGATGTAACAATGGGAAATAGTCCGAAAAGAAATCTTTTAGTTCGATCCACACGCTAATACGTTATCCGTTAAAAATTAAATCGAGTCGAGAAAATAACCATTGAATGGAATGGAACGTGATTTTTTATGGCAAGGTTTGAATAGCTTGTATCGTAAGTTCAAATCCTACAAGCTACGAGTTAAAACGAAATGTTAATAATTCTCTACTCACAGTGAAAAACTCCACAATTAAGTACAAGATATGAAGAAAGTCGAAGAAGAAAAGGAATCGGACGGTCGACCACTTCACCGTAGTAGGCATCGTGTTGATTATCATGACTATGCAAGCAGTCATGACGGGCGCTATGACCCACATGACGGTCAGCCAAACTCTATACCAAGAGTTACTTTTCTGCGCATCAACGGGCTCTTTCATGCACTAAAAACATATGCTGAGTTTCAACATAAGTTATTAATATACATATATCATCATCATCATCAACCCATATATCCTCACCGATGGGCACGGGTATCTTCCCTGAGGAAGGTATAGGCTATTTTCCACCACGGGGGCCTAGTCCGGGTTGGTGGAGGCTTGTAAAACTAGTGGCTGGTCTTACTTTCAGAAGTTTTCAAGCCGCCCTAAGGCCTCTGACTTCGTTTAACGACTGCCATCTATCATCGACAGCTGGCACCAACTTCATGACGTGTCTTGCAAAAACGGAACCACTCAGAAAAATGCCACTAGCGTTAGTCATAGAACGGTCACCCATCCATGCACTGAACGTGTTCTATGTTGCTTAACCGTCGTAATTGTTTAAAATCACCCAGGCAACCGGGGCTGCGAGCGATTTAATTCATTCAGTGGTTTTATTAATACTATACTAAAAAACAAACAGTTTTCAGGTATACTGTTATTTCAATACCAACAAGGCGAAATAATTTCAAAATAACAGAAAATATATCAACTGATCTGAAATACGAGTAGTTACCGGTAACAGCAGTATTTTCTTCCCCCGAAGTAAATAGGGAATTGTATTGCGTGGATCTTCCACCACCGGCCGCCTCACGGCAATGTAATCCTGATTGAGCGTAGGATATGCGCTTCGAATGTATTCCAACGTCTAGCAAAGAAATAAAACAATAAACATTCCTGTAGATATTATTTAAAGGCTTCGAGTACCCGATGGCCACTAACAATATCAACAAATATTTGCAGCCGTGATATAAGCATTCTAATGGAGAGCTTTTGCATAAATAAGTTTTTTTAAATCTTTTTTAAGTTCAGGTTTGCCCATAAAAATACCTACAACTTTTAAAATTTCTGCTACCCTTTACAAGGCAGTGGTAAAATAGTTCCCACCATAAATTGAACCTTATTACTTCGAAATAAGGTCCAAAACCAATGAAAAATGTGTACTAGCTCTGCCCGTTAAAGGGTTAATAAAAAAAAAGTAACTTTGCCTGTCTTTATGTGTAGAAAAGCGTGCCATAGTCATGGGGTAGGTATGTGAGAAGGTTAAATGTTTATAATGTAACAAATATTTTGTCCAGTTTTTCGTCAAGGTCCATACGTCAGATATGGTTTTCATTCTGCTGAATAATAAAGTCTTTATTTTCAAGGTCTGTTTTTGTTTCACCAGGACGCAGGGTAGAACCGGGAAGTGTGGGGTCTTGTTAGATTTATTATTTTATTGACAAATACCATGGTACAGTCGACAGCACATCATGCACCTTTGTATTACGGGCGACTTTGCAACTCAGATATGAATGATGACGTGCTGTCGACTGTACTTAAGCTGGCTTTCATCGAAACGGGAAACCCGAAATCGGCGAAGTTGCATGCAGTGACTTCTGAATTCTGAGGATGCGAAACAAGTTTGTCTCGAGTTTGCCTCTTCCTGACAAGAAATGCTATCTTCCTTTGTTAAGACATGAGTTACGTATGACATACATACAAACATACGTAAGGTCACGCCTGTATCCCCTAGGAGTAGGCAGAGGCTAATTCGATCTATCCTGACAAATCAATTTCACTTCATCGACATTCATTAGTCGTTTCTTGCATGCACGCCGGTTTCGGGTACTTTTATCTTGCCTTTTGCTAAGACATCCCCTACTTGGTCAAAGTATGGCCGCTTGGCCGCGTGCCTTTCTGGCTCTTCCACTTACATTCGTTCGATAATATATATATTATTTGTTTCGACAGACTTTCTTCCTTCATCCTCTCTACATGTCCAAACCAACGCAACAATCCTTTCTTAATTCTAGTCACGATATCCGCTTTCAGTAGACAACGTTGTTTACTTACACTATTGCGTAATCTGGCATTCAAAGTAACACCACACATATTTATTTAGGACTTTCTTCTGGAAATTAGTTTAATCTCATGTTTAATAAGGTTTTCACGAACAAAAATGTATACTTACCGTGTCGTCAACCTCGTATTCAAAATCCTTTGCTGGAGTCTGCATTACATCAGTGTGGTCTATCGCATACGCCGTCATGCGGGCAGGCCTCGCCTTTATACCATCCATCAGTCCAAATATAGAGCCCTAGAAGACATTAATCAGTTCACGTAAAGAATTAACACAAATGGTTTTGCTACTAATTTATGGATCGTAGAAAAAAATGTCATTGATAAGTTGCAATTTTTTTAATACTTTCTACATTTGCTTCTCAGCTAAATTAAAAAAGGTAGGCTACAGAATAAGCCCTGATTTACATTTGGTTCATTTTCATGCTTTTGAAGCGTGCTTTACGTAGAGGTAGAATATAATAGAGACACCAATACCTTTTGTAATTATATAAGCAAATATTAAATCAGTGATTGTATACTATGTATTTCATCATGACCAACCCATTATGTCCCCACCAAGGGGCGCGAGTTTCTTCCCAGAAGAAGGTATAGGCCATACTGCACCACGGGGTCCAAGTCCGGATTGGTGGAGGCTTGTAAGACTAGTGGCTGGTCTTACTGTCAGAAGTTGAAGCCGTCCTAAGGCCTTTGACTTGGCTTAACGAATTATGTATTAAAGATTTTTTTAAACAAAGGTATGTTCTTGTATAATATAAGTAGTTATCCTGCCATTAAAAACTATGAATCGGAATACGTTTTTTCCGTCTCTATTTTATTCTACCTCTAGGAAAACCATGCTTAAAAAGCATGAAAATAAAGAAACGTAAGCCTCAAAAAAATACACGACGTATTACATACAAAAGGATGTTCATAGATATTTAAATTAGTGGCATACTGAGTTCAACCCTGAGTAGGTATAACCCTGATCTCCTCGCTAGGACACTTGGATGAAAGAACTGAAAATGTCAAGAACAAATCCAATATAAAATACGAATATTTCTCCTAGATTTGAATGAAATTTCCAAACCTTTGTCAGGACAGCAACCTCTTCGCCATCTATAGAGACGCCAACTTTCCCTCTGTTGACGATGAAGACTAAGTCATTCAGGTCGTCTTGTCTTATTATGT
Organism: Yponomeuta plumbellus; assembly: GCA_947310845.1. NCBI lineage: Eukaryota > Metazoa > Arthropoda > Insecta > Lepidoptera > Yponomeutidae > Yponomeuta > Yponomeuta plumbellus. The sequence continues at coordinate 6,985,322 of OX371203.1, forward strand.
CTTCGCCCTTCATAAAAATCTCGCCGACCAGAATGGCGGACATCTTTCTGAGCATATTCTCGTCACCTTTCAGAAGGGTGTTCAGTGCGTGGAGAGTCCTTGAGTAAGGAAAGTTGCTTATGCGTAAGTATGCGATAAAGACAACAATATTATCCCTATGTCTGATTGCTGAATTGAGAATTTTACTAAAGTAAGTAGTAAAATTCTCAATTCAAAAAACTTAAGTAACATTCTGTCCTGCTTTTTTCTAATAAATTTGTCGAGACAGCAAGGTAGATACTTACAGTTAGGTAGATACTTAGCGAAATTCTCAATTCAGAAACTGGCCCGTAGCAAGGAGAAATTCTCTTTGCCCGTAGTAAGCTGAATTAGAGCGTCTTTTCACTAGGTCGCAAGCGGTGCGACTATAGCAGCGCGACAATTGCGCGGCTCAGAGGCGATTAAGTTTCATACTAAAAATAGCAGCGCGACAGTCACGCGATTCTTCTTTTATATAGCGAACAGCAGCGCGGCAGTAGCGTGCGATAAGTCTCATTCGAGTCAATGTTGCAAGCTCAAGTTTTGCATAATGACCGAAACAATAGACACAAAACAATTTATTATCGATTTTCAATTGCGTCCTACTTTATGGGATTCAAGAACCGATGATTACAGCAACAAGTTTATGAAAAAGAAAGGCTGTATTGAAATATGTCAATTGTTTAATCCGGACTTCAATAATAAAACTGGAATTTATTACTATGACCATTTAACAACATTTTAAATACTGTTACGTAATCACTATACATATGCCGATTTCGAAACAAAGGAGTGATCCAGTATTGTCTCTCTTTTTATTATGTACGCGACGTCGATGGCGTCTAAGGATAATCAATAAAGCAGGAGCAACAACGACGTTTCTTCGTTGGAATCCATTTTTTTAATGAAGTATGAAGAAGTGCGCCACCCCAATCTAAACAAGTCGCGCGGCTGCAGTTGTAATGAAAAGGCATCAGCTACTGTCGCGCGGCTACAGCGCGGCAGCCGCGCGACTTGCGACTAGTGGAAAGGCGCTCTTAAATGAGGGTTCTGAAGTCGCGGCAATAGAAACCCTAACGTACCGACTGTAGAAAAAATAACTCAGATCCCGTCTGAAGACGACTCCGATTCGTTCTTGCATGAGTCCTTCTAAATTAATACCATCGGTCCTGAAAATATTTTATTACAATTTAAAAATCTGAGATTTTAGAATTTAAGAGTCTGTATCAGTTTTATATTTTTTTTAGTACATCTGTTTGTCTACCTGACCCGTGCTCCTCGATGGGGACATAATGGGTTGATGATGATGATGATATATGTCTACCTGGTCTCTATCTATACCTCCCGGGAAAGGTGACATTAGATTATCCAGTAACTGTGGCAGCAAATCAGTAAAACACTGTCTTCACATTCATCAGTCACGTCGATCGCAGTCTGACATCAGTTCTGAGTCTCCCAGTAATTACGGCTTAAGATAATAATATTAAATAGAAAGTGCCATTATTCCAAGGTGTTAACTGTTTTAGCTCTCTTGAAATTACACCTTGGGAAAAAGAAGTTGCAGAATACCAGCGCTGCTAGAGATTGTCGGGGGTCAACACCAGATGACCTCTCGGCTCATCATAACCTTACTTCAACCTCCTCAGTCCTAACCTTGAAAATAACAATGATAAAACTCTTTCCGAAACAGTTCTTTATTTGTAATGTTTGATTATTTTCATCTTAGATCCTAAGTATATCGTATATTGCGCATTATAGATGATATTGCGATTACCTATATGTGGGAAAAGATGAGGAATCGGCAAAGTGATTCTAATATTTTATCTAATAAGGTTGCCAATACTGTTTTTTCTCTCTAAACAAAATAAAAGTACTATTTTATAGCTCACCGCCTCCAGATGTATTTGAAATGGGCCAGAACTTTATCCACAATTTTATCCTCCACCCTTTCTGCTTGAAGGAACTGTCTAAGCTGAGTGACTCCATATCGGAAATTCGCACTAGTGCGTCTGCATAGGCAAAGCATACATATTGTGTAGGCAGTCACGTACCTTGGAAAAAATACAGGTGTTACAAGACAGACGTCCGATCCGAAAACAATAGACAAAAATCAAGTAATGTGAAATTAGTCGGGCTACAAAATTGGCAAAAAGCTAACGCACAATGTAAATTCTGAGATATCACTTGCAGTCATAAGACCAGGTTATCCTGCAATGTGATGCATGAATGCAAGTATTATGGTTCTAGAGGCTCGATGAAAGATCAGCATCAGAATCAGAGAAACTAGGGAGTAATGTGAACGCTAGTCTAGAAATTTGCATGATATAAGAAGAACCTTCCCATTGATAATAGACAAATTTGATAGAAGACAGAGAAAATGGGACAACTTTCACTCACCCTAAGAAGTGACTAAAGACACGAGTTACCATGTGGATTTGTAAGAAAAGTAACTGAATGCATAATAAAAAAACATACATGCATCAGTTACGCCGGTGTCCAAGAGGAGCATGCAAAGACCACGGACTGACACTTGCCACGATACTGACAAATCATTTTCGCTTTATCGACAAACATAATAAAAAAAAAACTTCTATGATAAGTAAATCTAATAGCGAATAATATTTTTTCTCTCTTTGTTACAGTTAATTCATACCAGAATACAATCCCGAGGAAAGCAAGCACGAACCAATCAGCCTTTTGTTGACGAGTGACGTTAAAGAAACCTAAGTTCAATCGGAGCATGCCACATTCAGTAAAAATAAAGCTCTCGGCAAGCACCTGAAATAAGAATTAGTATTTAAATCATCAGTCAATAATATTTCTTAGTCGGTGCATGAATACGCTTTTTTTGGGTGCTTTTTATTTGGTCTTCGGTATGAACAATACTAATATTATTCCACATGCATATTGTATAAGATAACATTATGACAAAATAAATATAACGTATTAAAGCATGTATTTGAATTCGTATTTGCACCAACTACCCTTTTCTCTTTTTCATTCGTAACCTTTTCATAGCAAAGCTGTCTGGAAGAAATTGCTGTTAGCAATAAGGCTGTACTTTTTTAAATTTTAATTTTTATTACTACATATTTCTTTTGCGCACTAAATACATATATTCTTATCTTATATTATATTAAATCTTAAATTCTACTATGCAAAAAAAAAACAATATCTGTTCAACATTTATTCCTACGCAGGTACAATAATATGTACTAATGGGTTGTAATTTCTTCTTTTCTTTTCTTTCTGTATGTAGGTAATACATTTTATTTTCTATATTCTTTACTACCACCATCGTGATTTTACTTTCTATGTCGGCCTTATGGCATCAAACCTTAATTGAATCATGTGTTGCTAAAACAACACAAGCAACCATTTTTTCAAATTTCACTTTTCAACGGTATTCGATTGTATGACCATAAAGCCACATTTGCTGCAAAAATCACACAAATCCTATGTGGTTTTCATAGTAGAAACGTGTTGCTCTTAGCACAGAATTATGCCAAAACAACACATCTCCAGCCATTGTGTTTTGCCATCACATGGCAAAACCATAATTTCTGCCGCAAGTTTTGATGATGTGCCTATCCAGATGGTAAGAATTAAATATTAAAAAAAAAAAAAAAATCAGAAAATTAAAGAATTACATGCCGGACGAGGACCATATTAAAAACTTCTATGAAGAAATTTTCAACTGCCCAACCACAGAGAAAGACGATGTAGAGGTGTCTTAGATTTTAATTACATTAGGTACATACTTATTTCATAATTTATAGTTTCTAGTAGTTTCTAGTGACCTTTTATTTCAATTATAAGTAGTGTTTTTGCAAAACACAAACAAAACACATATCCAGTTCATAAAAAGCTCAAAAAAAAACATTCACACTAAAATATTTTTACAAAATGTTAATTAAAAATTGTAAGTGGTAGTTACGTGAACGGGTTAGTTACAAAAAAAAGTAAAAATACAGCAGGATTTTGAATCTTAAATCCTTTTTTCCTCTTCCGGAAAAATTTGGTTCAATGGATTTGTGTTGTTTTAGCAACACATGATTCAATTACTGTGTTCGTGTCCTGTATTTTATGTACATCTCATCATCATCAACCCATAATGTCCCCACCGAGGGGCACGGGTCTCTTTCCTGAGGCAGGTATAGGCCGTACTCCACCACGAGGGCCAAGTCCGGTCAAGTATATACATCTATTATATAGTCAATAAAGTATTATATACAGTAAGTTTTCATTTTACAAGGCTGCAAATCTTACCAACGTTCGTCCGTAGACGAACGAAAGTGGTCGACATAGCCCAGCGGATTACTAAGTTGAAGTGGCAGTGGGCGGGGCACATAGCACGCAGAACTGATGGCCGATGGGGCCGAAAAGTTCTCAAATGGAGACCACATATCGACCAGCGCAGCGTAGGACGACCAGCCACAAGATGGACAGACGATCTCATCCAAGTGGCGGGAAGACGCTGGATGCAAGCCGCTTCCGACCGGTCTTTTTGGAAATCCATGGAGGAGGCCTATGTCCAGCAGTGAACTTCTTGTGGCTGAATGATGATGTTGATGAAATCTTACCAAGAGCTGCTGCTCCACAGTAGGAGTCTCGTTAACATGGAAGCGTTTCGGAAGCCAACAACTGTATTTATTTGTCCTCATGGTGACCATACCAGTATCGGGTTCCCTTGCAATGAGGAAACACAGGCTGAAGAAGAATTGGCTTGCAGTGAAACGAAACATCGTTAGCACTAGTTGCCATTTGATCAGCTGCAAAGTAAAAAAATATTACAATATGCAAGCTACTATCTACTATCTGACTACCATAAAAGAGGTCCCGGGTTCGAATCCTGGTTGGGGAAAAAAAACCCAGGTCTTGGATGTGTACATGTCTGTGACGTCGCTGTTTCTGGTTCCCACGACACAGGGTATCCTAGTGTGGGACCAGATGCAATGTATGTGCCTGTATGTAAATGTTATGTTATGTTAAGCTTAGGACGCCCACCACTCGCTGAGCAGATGATTTTATTTATTTATTTATTACTAGAAGTTTACATCTATCATTACAGGCTAAAACCTAATGCGACAGATAAAACAAAAATTTCAAACATGGCAGAAGTCGACCACAGTCTCTTGCAATTTTATGCGAGATAGTTATGCTAAATTTAAATCTGAAATAGATTTTGACCACCTTTGTGGCGCAGCGGTTAGCGTATCTCCTACCATGGAAGAGGTCACGGGTTCGGACCCCGGCTGGAGACAACAAAAGAACGTGGATGTTTACTTATTTGTGATTTCGCTGTTTCTGGTTCCCACGACACAGGGTATCCTAGTGTGGGACCAGAAACAATGTACATTCTGTGTACTAAGTATCGTGAATTTTTCAATAAAACAAAAAAATCTAAATTTATTTTATCGCCTTCAAAGTACTGACGCAATTACAAAAAATGTATGGGGGACTGAGTGAAGCGGTGGAGATGTTGTATTGCAAGCAATGGGGCCTTTTCTTGCAATACAACATCTCCACCGCTTCACTCAGTCCTCCATACATTTTTTGTATGCTACTTGCGGTATGGTATATAGCTCATTCAGCGAATTTTCTTTTATGGCTTCTATCGGCTCAAAACGTTTTCCTCGAAGCGGTAAATTTAACTTACTCATAAACCCTTGTTTCGTCGCCAGTAATTATGCGTTTCATAAAGGTAGAGTCCGTGGAAACTCGGGAAACCACGTCTTGAGCGATATGCTTTCGCTGCGCTTTTTGAACAAAATTGAGCTCTTTCGGAACTAGTCCAGCAGCGACGCGTTTCATGCCCAAAATGTCAATGATAATGCTGTGAATGGACTTAAAAGATATATTCATATCATTAGCCAACTCTCTGAGACTCATACAACGATTTGAGCACTAGATTCTTGATTTTGTCGATGTTTTCTTTGTTCATAGCCGTCGAAGGTCTGCCAGAACGAGGCAAGTCCACTACTACTACTCGACCTTCTTTAGAAGCTTTATACCATTCACATGCCCCGTTTTTGATACATACGATTTGCCGTAGGCTTTTTGTAACATTTTTAGCGATTCACTATATGAAATTTCATTTGAAACACAAAATTTAAGGCACAATCTTTGTTCAACAATATTTTCCATTGTAAAAATCGCCGAGGACTCGAAACTATGACCAACAAAAAGTGCAATTTAGAAAAAACTTAATGACAGATTACGCTCAAATTTTGCGCGGTAAATCAGTACAGTGCTACCAACATGCAGTAAAAAATTTAAAACAACCACTTTTACGCGGGTCTTTTTACTGACATATTCCCGATACTTTTTACACAGAGTAGTATGCTTGTTTGTGTGTTCTATTTACTCCATTTAATATATTCTTGTTGTAGTTGGCCCAGTACTTAAACTTTTAATTATTACTTGAATTAGCTTTTTCCTATACAATTTTTTCCAAAAACTGCTATTGATGTTTGTAATTGCTCTAAAATAAATGTGGTCTCTTTCTTAAAAACGTGTCCACTAGCTGCTAAAGTTCCTTTCAATCCCTTTCCTGCTGCTTTTACCGCAGCACGCATTTTTTTCTTAGTGGTATTACTATGCATATTGTCTTTTCTGTTTTGTGAGTATGACATTTGTGAAATCCGCGCAGTCAGGATGAGTTTGTGATAGACGCGTATTTTTGTTTTTATTATACCTACTCAAATTATTGAATCCAAATTCGTAGTTCGAGTTAAATCTCGTGTCCACCGCCTATTAGACCCCAAATCATAGAAGAGAATTCCAATTCACTCGCCGAACACTCGCCCGTTTTCTCATTAAAAATCGAAGGTACGTCGTAATTGCTACAAACCTTTAAATAAACAGATAAACTCGAAGGCATGTCAGCCAAAAAGTTCATGTATCCGATTACGACGTACATCTGGGAGATCAACTTGGTAAGCGTGTTCAGAATAATAGTTTGCTCGTAAGTCAGTACGCTTATGTCGAGGGCGAACAGTATTCTGTGGATTTGGATGCATCCAAGGACGTCTAGGAACAAGGTTCGGCTTGCGTAGTGTAGCGCGCACATTTTCAGGTCTTGCACCAGTATGCCATCTTTAGTATAGTAGCCAATCTGAAAGAAAAGTTCTTTTTCAACTAATACTTTCGTAAGCACTACACATTGTAAATTTCTTGGAGAGATTTTGATCAATTTAGTTTGTGCATTTTTAAATTACGGATATTTTAGTATATTTTTGTTATTCTATACATAGTTTTTTAACAACAAAGGTGGTTTGGAAAATTTTCTCCTTCTAAGACTTAGTTAGGAGAGGAATACCCACCACAGGATAGGAAAACATATCTTGAAATTCGCAATTTAATTATCAATCAAACCTGCAGACCACATCCAACAAAAGTAAACAAATTTTATCACAATTGCCAAAAATGTCAATGATACAGCGTGCTTCACATCAGAACGTCTTAACATTGTACACCTTAACCCTACCTCGCCTCGATTTTTTTTCAGCACGAAATTAATTTTGCAGACGCTTTACGATATTTAGGTTTATATCGTATAGGTATTTTTAGGAGATAGCTTTTTTTTTGTTATTGATCGATTTTTTTTTTTTCAGATGTACCATATGTGTCACATTGTACACTTTGGTTGCCTTATACGTTACTAATATTATTAAATGAAATATTTTGTTTTACTTAAATTATTTTATTTATTTATCTACTTTTGAATATCCTTACATACCTAACACTTTACTTATTTATGAAATACAAGGAAGCAATTTTTATCTTTATTTAGACACAGTTCCACCCGGCATTTAGAGCAAGATATGAAAGACTTTCCTTTGCAATTAGGAAATTTGCATCGCTGACGTTTCGGTCCCCATTCAGGAAAATGTTCCACGCTGTCAGTTCGGACGTCTCTTGGAGGCAACACAGCTACATTAGCTCTTTTCTTCTTTAGTTCAATAATGTCATCAGATGCAGACGTTGGACGACCCCTCTAACGATAATGATCCAGTAAGTCTGTGTCAAAAAAATATAAAAAAAAACTGTAAGGGGCTTTCCATGCTAATAAATGGTGATGCCAACTCGGTGTTTCCTGTAAATTCAGGCATTGAAGAACAAAATGACTTCTTATTCCAAACAAAACGTCTTTTCTTCTTCTTTATTGTGAAGACAGGTTGGGTAGGTTTGTTTGCAGACTTTCTGGGCAATTTAGCGGATGATGATGTTGAAGCTGAGCGTGCAGATGTACTGGGCTGTGGCGTTTCAAAGCATAAGTTGGAACAATCCGCCTGCATGTTGTTATTGCTTTCGAGCTCAGATGAACTTGCGATAACATCTGTATTGTGGGCTAATATTGCGCCACAGGATTTGGCGGCTGAAGGCTGCGGAACAGGGAAAGAATCATCTTCTGAATCAGTGGAAGATACACATCAGAGCACGATTGATGGTGGCTCGTAATTTTTTGACATCGTCATCACTATCACTACTGTCGCCTCCCGAAGACTCTTCTTTCTGTAAATATGTAAATAAATTGTTATAAAGAATCGCACAATAAATAAATTAATCTAAACTGAGGGTAGTTGTCAGCTTACTACATCAAAACACTTTTGTATTTCGTATAAAGGCAGGTAAAAAATTTGTATATAGTGTGACCCCAAAAGGATAGTAGGTGCACAAAGTGCCATATCAGGAACGACCAAAAAAACATTCAAATTGAATAGTAAATATGTATAAATAAAAAGAAAAGAACTAACTACTACTTACATTTTCATGGATTCACCAACACGCCAATATTATTTTCAAGTCGAAATGAGATTATTTTCGTATGTTTTTACTATTTCAAACTTCGAGAAAATGACCACCGCACGCGATCCACTCAATTTTCGGAAAGAAAGTCAATTATCGTACACCTAACGCCATCAAGCGGAAATAACCTGAAGTAGGCCCTGTAAAACTGTATTGACTTTCCATACTTACAACAAAGATGTCGCTACTTGTCATAATTTAATGCCTAAAACCCTGCAAGCGATGTAGGGTTAACAAAACTAAAATAAACCTATACCTAATGAGAACGGGCGAGTTACTAGTACAACTCCTAAGTTGCTCCTCCAACCTCGAGTGTGTAGCTACGTACTTCGGTCAACTTTCCCGAGTACTTTGTCGAGGAACTTCGCGAGTAGTCTGGAGGAGGCATAAGAGAGTATTCTGGTCAAATAAACCCTTTTTTTACTTTTACTATGGAAATGTCACTCGATTTTACCGTCGTGCTGCACATGACCGAAACGTTGTAACGTCCTCTTATACTTACAGTAAACTTGATGCAGATATCAAGTACCAAAATGAAGGTACAGATCCCTACAATTATATCGGCCGCGCCTGTAATAAGTGTCCCAGTAACTCCGACCAAGGACGCGTTGATGACCATCACAAAAGCTGTGACCGCACGCACTAGACACCAAGCTCTAATGAATCTGTAAAATCAAGAAATGGTTATAATTTATTGCGGGCATAATGAACTATTCCAAAAACAATAGTAAATGCAGCGGCCAGTAAAATAGGCATTGATCGAAGAACATGTAGGTAATATGTCCATCGATGCCTAGTTGTGGCGTAGTACTTTTCTAAAATAATACGCGGAAATTAAAACTAAATACCTTGGCAGAACTTTTTGTTTGAAAATATGTACATTAACTTTGAAAATCAGCGACGAACAACATTATTTTTTCCCGCGTTAAAGTGATCATTTGTTTCCTTTTTATGTTCATTTTTTTCTTTCTGTTTGCCAGCCAGGACGAAATAAAAAAAAAAACATTTGATAAGAGTAACCTCCTTGGTTACCATGTTTTGGAGTTTAAGATTCGAGATTCTGACACACGCTAAGCGCAAGCCAGACTAACGTACGGAGGGTTCCGTACAAGTTACAACTGTAAATACAGTAAATAATAACGGTTTAGTTAGGAAAATATGGAATCTTTAGTTAAATACTACTACGAGTATTAGTATTATTTAGCAGCATTCCAACCCACACATGGATTTATAGGGCAGATCCATTGATATAGAAAAAAAATTACTAAAAATCAGCCAAGCATTAACACACGTTTTTTGTTAAATAATAAAGTAAATAGGTAAAACACCTGCCTCACATTCGGGAGGTTGTGGGTTTGAATCCCAACATAGCACAATTACTTTGCTTTCTAAGTTACATACATAAAATATGTGAACTTGTGAAGTTGTAGTAGAATACAACTCGCTAAGCGTGAAAGAAAACATCGTGAAGAAACCTGAGTGCCTAAGGTTTGAAATTGCCAATCCGGGATTGGCAATTAAGCCCATACTCTCTCTCTCTCTCTCTCTGAGAGAAGGCATAGGCCTTCCTTATAATAATTATTCTTATGAAAAATTGCATAAACATAAAAATGTTTAATTATTAGATACGAACTGTGACTCTGGGTTGTGAAATAATAGATCAAAAATTGATGCGAATCCGCCTTTCTCATCATCATCTTCTTCCTCATCTTCTTCGGAATAGATATCCATTCGAGCACGGAAAACTCGCTCCCGGAGTTTTACTTCGTACTGTAACAAATAAATATGCTAGAAATACGGGAATCAGGAACTCACGAAATAAAACTAACTTTAAATGGGAACAAGGTTCTTTTAAACTAGGAAAAATTGCCTCATGGAAATAAAAAATGCACTTTAAAGTTTAATATGTCACAAACAGATTTTTAAATAAAAATGTTTTTTTGACACTCACATTTTTAAACGAAAAGCTCAACGATATCCTTCACTATGAGATAGATGTAAGGGAAGTACCGTAAAAATATTTTTTAAAGATTTTATTCTACTATTTTCTCGGCGTAATTAATATGTATATTAGCTATATATTATTATCTTAATTACAGATTCACTTGCTTACCTTTTCAAAATCAAGAATTTATTTCAACGTAAAGAGAAAAACGTGGAGAAAAAGGCAGCGAAAAAAAACTCCACTCTGACCATCTTTTCTCAAATCACCTTTTAAGGCTGTAACAAGGGCGAATGACTTTGAGCATTTGACCTCTGAGGTATAGAATAATAAACTAGCGAAATCTCCTGAATGTTTGTTGTACTTCTTCGGCGAATACTTTATAGGCTAATCCATAATCAAAAGATTACACAGATAAGAGATGTGGCGGATTTTCGATGGCGATTGTTCCCTGCGCTAATTAAGAAATCGTACAATTTTGTACTAATCACGCTTAATATTAACATTAAAAAATATATGAGCAGATAGGATTGCAGATATTGATGTGGCCGATATTTGCATGAAAGATTTAAATGAAAAGCTACTATCGTTTACCAGCGAAATTAGATTCTGTGGAAAATAAAGCTTTTGGAAAACATTTTTTTTTTGCCATCTAGACAGGTTAAATGCAATTTTTTTTCCGTACAAATTAGTCACTGATATATCCTTTATTACCAAAGATTTTATTCAGAATTTTTTAGTGCGTACCTACTTTTGCCTAACATTTCAGTTAAAGCTAGCCAATTTTGCAACATTCACCCTTGTTACACCCTTAAGCTTTAGCTAATACAAATAAAACATACAAAATAATATCTTGGATGTGTTGAACACTAGACACATTTATCCTCTGATTAAATTTAATATTAAACTACTATTTAATGCCATACGTCCTTGTCTTCTAAATAATCGTTAATTTTATAATAAGCTTTTTTGCAAAGAGTGTGCTTAACACAATTCTTAAATCGCGTTGGGGGTAACTCTAATATATCTTGGGGTATCTTGTTGTAGAACCTTATACAGTACCCCATAAAGGAAGTATTGCTTTTGCAAGTCTAAATCGTGGAAATGACAATTTATGTTTATTCCTAGTATTAACGTTATGATGGCTACCAAGAGTTTTGAAGTCCTTAATATTTTTCCGAACGTACATAATATTTTCATAATTTTTTTGTAGACAGAGTCCGACCTGGTTTTGCTCTGATTCACAGAGCTGTTCTTACGTGCCTGTCTCATGCTACACGTTATAACTGTTTTTAGCAAAGAACGCCAATTTCCATACAATTTTCAAACTTAAAGAAATGAGAAATTGGAACTTTAAGGACAACACACTTACGTCCGCATGCTGTGTAATGACAAGTGCATGGTTCTTCCCCATCAATGGACCAAACTCCTTGATGGCATTGTTAACAATTACCCATTCAGTCGGGTAACGCCTCAGTATAGAAAAAAAATCGGTCCGCTCTATAAACAGAGTCTGCGAAAATAAGAACATTACATTCTAGAATCTTATCCGAATACATTTACTTGATTTTTGTCGGAAGAGTCCGACCAGGTTTCGCTCTGAATTGTGTATTTGACAAAATGTACTTTTAAAACAGAATTTTGTATGAAAATACTTGCTTGTGACGTTACATTTCAGAGCACTCTTTTTATGTTTCATCTATTTAAAAATTGGAATAACTAGTAAATGATTAAAAGGATACATTTTCAGAAACATTTTGTAATTATTGTTTTAATCGAGCATCTCAAATATTTTTTTGGTAATAGTGTCAAATACCGTATTGCAGAGCTTAATCATGGTGAGCAGAAACGGAGCTCGCGTCGTAAAAGTATCCGGAATAACGTTAATAATGCCCAGTGCTTACGTAAGTTTTAGTTTAAGAACATTAGAAATCAGAAATCAGAAAAATATTTCAACGTTTAAGAATTTACATTCTGTTTTGAATGTCAATGTCTTATAATGTTAATGTTAGCCGCGGCCTTGCGCCTTTTTGGATTACGTTTTTTTATCCTCGTAAGGCCCGACCTTGAAAATAACAATTGATTCTGTGATCACTTGAAGACATTGGGCCTCACGGCACTCAGGATATAAAGAGCCATGGTTACCGATGACCCAGCATATTTCGAAGGGAGCTAAAAAAGATACATAGAATATTCTTTATTGTACACAAAAATAACATACAAAGTGGAAACTGGCTAAAAATACACAATAAATCACAAGACAAACACAAAAAATAATCTGCTACTCCGTTCCATGACCAAATACTCGCATCATCATCATCAACCCATTGTGTATCCATCGAGGGGCATGGGTCTCTTCCCTGAGGAAAGTCTAGGCCATACTCCACCACGGGGGCCTAGTCCGGATTGGTGAACACTCGTAAGACTAGTGGCTGGTCTTACTGTCAGAAGTTTTCAAGCCGCCCTAAGGCCTCTGACTTGGCTTAACGACTGCCATTTATCGACGGCATCGGCAGCCAGAACCAACTGCTTAACGTGCCTTGCGAAGCACGGAACCGCTCGGAAAATTGCCATTAGGGTTAGTCATAGAACGGTCACCCATGCATGCACTGAACGTAAACGATCACCTTTGTCCGCCTTTGCACGTTGTTTTTATCACAAACCTGTTATTTAAGTTATATTATGTATTTTTTTTTGTGCAATAAAGTGTAACAACAACAAGGTTAAGCAACATACGACGAGTTCAGTCCATGGATGGGTCACCGTCTATGACTAACGCTAGTGGCATTTTTCCGAGCAGTTCCGTGCTTCGCAAGGCACGTTAAGCAGTTGGTGCCGGCTGCCGTCGATAGATGGCAGTCTTTAAGCCAAGTCAGAGGCCTTACGGCGGCTTGAAAACTTCTGACAGTAAGACCAGCCACTAGTCTTACAAGCCTCCACCAATCCGGACTTGGCCCCCGTGGTGGAGTATGGCCTATACCTTCTTCAGAAGGAGACCCGTGCCTCTCGGTGGAGACATAATGGGTTGATGATGGATGATTTCTCGCTTACCGAGTATGTAAAACTATTGTCCGTACCTCGCATTCCGTGTAAGCAGTGTAGGTTCGGTAAGATGGCGTGCCGAGGAAAACCGATGTGGGTGCTATTAGTACACCGGCTCCCATTAACTTTTTCCGTATCTCTCCCTCTTGGTCGTGAAATTCGCATGTTATCCATCCCTGTTAATAAAACATTAAATTTTATTCTTGATCAAAATACAATCATCATCAACATCGACCCACTATGTCCCCACCGAGGCGCACGGGTCTCTTCCTTGAGGAAGGGTATAGGCCATACTCCACCACGGGGGCCTAGTCCGGATTGGTGGAGGCTTGTAAGACTATTGGCTGCGGTCTTACTGTCAGGAATTTTCAAGTCGCCCTAAGGCCTCTGACGATCGTTAAGCCAAAATACAATGTTAGGTATGGACCAATATCGATGATAAAACTATCGCTGGTACCTGGTACTACACATGGCTATTGGTATTCGTGTATTTGGCAAATACTTCGATACCTTTTTGCCGCTATCTGTGGAAACTTTTAATGACTGTCTGTTTTTATATCTGCTTTGTAATATCATGTTTGCTTAGTCACTAGTTTTCCTAAATATTAAATAAATAAATAAATATTGACCATCAATTGCTGGGCGTCCATGCGAATCTTAAACACTGTATTTTGTTAAACTTGCTATGTATTCTGAACCGTCGGCAAATACGCGAATACGAATAGCCAAGTGAAGTGCCAGCAACAGGTATTGTAAATATGCATTCATTAAAAAAGACATTCCTGATTTACCAAAACATAATTTGCCAAACGATGGGACAGGTATGGGCCTCGATTGTGTTAGTGCAATAACAGTACGATGACAGATACACGGTCGGTCACGTGACTTGGTTTGTTCACACCATTGATGCCTGGTAGGTTTGGTATGTGCGTGTAGACTTGAAGCGTCAATGAAACTAAATCGCCTCGTTCATGCAAGTTGTTATTGAACTACAGTGCATTAACGAAATGTAGGTCCAGGTTTTGGCATTGCGCTGAATTAATAAGTTCCTTCATAAAAATAGTATTACATGCAAAATTAAGAATAAATAACAAAGCAAAGTAATATTGTCGTGACGTATGGTAAAAGGTAACGTACCTGCGACAGCCAAATTATGTTTTTCGTCTGGACACCAAATACGGCCACAGTTGTATTTTTAGGCCGAAGTAGAAACTTTGATTTGTAAGCAAGTTCCCGGATCATTGCGCTATCGGCGCCCTGGAAAGCTCCACAGTTACCTATTATTTTTGCTGCTACTTCGGCGTGGGCATGCCAGTAAATATCAAAAGGTTCGTTCTTCAATATGTTGGGCTTCATTACATCCATCCCTTTGAAATACTTCCAGTGAGCCACCAAATAAGCATCCAGTCGTATCAGTAAGTCCGGGTGTATTTTGTATATCTTGTAATACTGCTTGAGATTTGTTACGAAAAATTGATATTCGACTGTATCTTTGTGCATCAAATACATAGCACCCATAAGGGTCGACTGACATATAAGTAGCAGAATGTTTGTAATCGATATAATAGCAATAGAAAAGTAAATGTCAGTCAATGATTTTGGACTATAATCCGTAAATATTATGTTGAACAGCCAAGCGAAGCTCATGTACATAACGTCTGAAATCTCGGGATTGCAGTCATATTTGTTCGTTACATTTTTAGGGCAGACTTTGTGCCCCATCCAATACTTTGTAGTAAGTGAGATAGTATGACGTTCAATTAAAGCAAAAAGAAAACCTCCAATGTAACAGTGGCAGAATAATACCAAACAGATCTTCAACGCTAAAGGCAAAATGATGTTTAGCTTCCAATCTAATTTGGGTTTAACTTCAGATATGAATAAAATTTTTATTTTAAGCAATCTATTGTACATTGCTATCCAATAATACTGTTTCATTCCGATGAGCAGAAATAAACTTTCAATCCAGATAGTTGACAAAACATCCAACAGGAAACTAAATGTTTTGAAACGAGCAAACAACACATCGCTAAAAGTAATTTTTTGACCAGCCTCTAGTTCTAAAGTTGCAGTACAGAGTAAAACTGCAAGATCTAAACAATAAACAAAATCAGATCTAAATAATACAACGTGAAACCAGGGAAAAGGTTCGCGGCGACAAATATTTGGTGGATATAAAACTAGCACTAAGTAGACTGTTATCATGACAATTTTGTGCCAAAATACGTTAAATAGTGAATTTGGAACTAAAATCCATGGAAAAGTAAATTTTGCGAACATTGATTTTCTATGCAACTGTGCTTCGTTGCAGAGAACCAGCTGCCCTATATATTTAGCACAATGATAGGGCATCTCATCTATGGGTAACTCGCATGCAGTGGGTCCTGTTGCACTAGCCTTTGCTTTCCACGCATCTATAGTATTCGATAGTTCCCACCAACGTTTTTTTATCCAATAAATATCTTCATCCTCCGCGCGATCTACACCTCTTACTTGTTCTTTATGGCCATTCAGTATATGTGCGTGTTCTATCCGAGCATGGGCAAGCCTCATTACATCTCGTCGGTCAGCCGGAAATTTGCTGAGTGAACTCAGGATGTTTGCTCTAGAAATGTAGAATACTTCGCAATAAGTCACACATCGGACTACCACAGATCTTCCAATTGGAGGCACAATAAAGCTGATGTCACCGAAAACTGTCCCACTCGTCATAGATAACAATGATGTGGTCCCGTCATCGACTGATATGAGTTGAACGATGCCAGATTTGATATAATACAAGTTTGTTTGGGCTTGAGGTCCAACGAAAAATCGTTCACCCGGTAGCTTATAATCCATCCGAATGTAATCGCATAATAGTCTCTTGAAACTAATAGATGTATTTCTAAAAGTGGGGCTGTGATAGAATACTTGCCAAAACAGATCAAGACTTATATCTAGTCTTATGTATCTTGGCAATTGCATAATCACCTCAGGTATATGAGATATACCACTACGCTTTGCCCAAACTAAGGCGTAGAAACTATCTACAACGTTAGCGCCACGATTATTAAGGTTTCTTCGTTGTACTTCTGTAATGATTCTGTGAACTTTTGGCTTATATTCAATTATACGACGCAAATGCAGCATAGCTTCGCACATCAGTTTTGGTGTGACCAATAGTATAACAACGATGTATCCAAAAACTAATAAGAAGATTACGAAGCATGATTCAGTCAAAGTGGAGGCTCTCATGTCATCAATCAACTCATGACCCACGAAAGATACAACAAAAGTCATTGCATACACGTAAGTGGCGTATTGAACATTAGTCTCATTTAGCTGTAACAAAAAATCGTCATTTGAAGTAATGAATTTAAAATATTCTTTTCGAGTGACACCGTTTGCAAGTTTGCAAGCACTATCTAGCAAGTGACAAGTCTTACTTTGTACTTGATAGTCAAACGCCAGTCGTGGATGCGGTTGAGACACTCAGAACAGTAGCCCATATTAGTAAACATTAAATGTATACATGTTAAAGCATTTAGAATGACAAAAGCCAGAATTGCAGATCCCAAAATTAAGTTGACAGTGCAATGTGTTGTGACTAGAGAGAAATATTCCACGATTCTGTAGACGCTGAAAAAGAAAACGTGGTTGAATGTAATACCTTCAGTAGGTTTTTGTAACAGAGGACAAAATAAGCCTGAATCAGTGAACGGGTGCGGACTAATTGTGACTGATTTATCGATTGATTAATTAGCTGCTAAGCAAACATTATTGAATGGCTCAACTAAATAATTAAACATTGTAAAACAGCTGAGTTTTTTCACAACTCTTAACCCGCAAGTTTACCCAAAGTAAAAACTGTTCGTATTGGCGATAAAAAATCCATTTTAGGTTTAGGTGCACCCTCTATAAAATATTATTATGTTATACTTACACCAGGAACTCTGTAAACGCCACCAAATTAGGCCAAAACCGAAATGCCGGGCAAGTATCTGGGTCAGCTACAACCAACATTTGATAAAAAGGTATCCATGCAATGAAATCCAATAGTAAGCAAATTTCTGATTTTGGAAAATGTTCACGTCGTCTTGCCTCGGTTGTCAGCTGTCTGAAATAAACAATGAAATAAACATTGAAGAGAATGCTTCCTGCATTAAGCACGCCCTTGTACAAAAATTGGTGCAATAAAGAATTTTAATAATAATAATAATAATGTTCAAAACTAAACAATGCAGCTTAGATCTATATATCGACGCTGGAAAGGAAAAATTATCCAAGCGACATTTTTGGCCAAATTGAGTTTATATACATTGTTAGAATCGCCTGATTTTTTTGCGTCGTTTGGTATACTCACGTCCTTCTACGACGACTTTTGATGTCGCTTCTACATTTTGGAGTTAGCGGGATTTCACTTTTTTTTCCTTACTAACCGACAAAATTTTCGAAAATTTGGTGGTTGTCGTAAATGTGAAATGCTAAATTGGCATTTGGTCAAGTTTGACATTTCTGTTCGTACGGTAATTACTCCACTTAGTTATTTTTTCCAGTATCTGGCAATATAGTGTTAGCGCATGTAATTTATGTCAAAATTACGAAAAAAATATATATTCAATTAATATATTTAGTTTCCCCATGTTCTTTATTTTGTTAAGGCAACTTTTACTCTGATGAAATTCTAAAAAAATATATGTATTACATTTTTACCGTACCTTCCTTAATCAAAGCTTGTCGGTTAGTCAATTTTTCCCATCTCTAGTTTAATGTAAAATTTTACTAAGCGACACTAACTTTAAAACTAAGCATTATTTTTAATAGTTACGTATACTATAACGTAGAAAAAAAGATTATAAATAAATTTATAAGAATAAGGCTTTTTGGACCATTAGAAGAATTTACACGATTTTTTTCCGAAAATTCAATCTTTAAACAGCTCTACTGTAAAGTTAGTCTGATGTCGCTTGGATAATTTTTCCTTTCCACCGTCGATATATACTTCTATACTAATCTATATCCATGCTAATATTATAAAGAAGAAAGATTTGTATGTGTATGTTTGTAATGAACAGGCTCAGAAACTACTGGGCCGATTTAAAAATTCTTTCACCATTCGAAAGCTACATTCTTGGTGAGTAACACAGGCTACATAGGATTTTCATAAAATTTAGGGTTCCGTACGAAATCTCTATTCGAAGTGCTTTTTTGAAAACATGTTTTTTGTGCAATAAAGAATTTAATAATAATAATAAATCTTGAATAATGTAACCCAAGGTGTAAAAAAATTACTACCCGGGAATTTTCCACGGAACTATGTAGCTATTGCACCGGAACTAATATAGCTATTGCACGGAAACGTTTTTGCCACCCGTGCGAAGCCGGGGCGGATCGCTAGTATTTAATATTTTCATGTACTTATAATTATAATCTATGTTATGCAATACAAAGTATCAATCTAATCTAATCTAAACTACAAGTGAACGAGATAACTATAAACGTGTTAATGGAAAAACTGTCTAGATAGATAGATAGAGAACACTTTATTGTATAGCTAGTTGTCTATCATACTGTCACTGTTAGTTTCTAGAATGTAAGCAAAACAAATCAAAAAAGACTGTCTACTCTTGTCATTATATAAGTACCTAGTAACATACTGTTAGACCAGGTACCTGTGTAAGACATGCAGAATCAGGTCAGCGATAAAAATTGGCGTGCATAAGTATTTATAGTAATACTTTATGATTGTCAAACCAATGTAGTCATCCATAATAGAAGGACAGTACAGAAATGGCAACACGGCAGTTATTGGCCCCTGAAATAAAACACGAAAAAGTAAACCCACTATTTGTCGTCAAGGTATGAATATTACAGCATCAACATACCTATTGCCCAACCTATATCCTTAAATGCAGGGAAAGGGAAGAAAATTATAGGTTCTGCTATGCTTATTTTCACAAGCCTGTTATTTTGCTTCAGGCAATTCTGAATTGTAAGATAAATTGCATTCTTTATCCCAGTATTTCAGCTCTGGAGACACCATAGGAGCAAAAAGACTAATAATTACTTATATGTACGTTCTATCTGACCCAGCAAACATTGAGCTTAGGTAAGTTGTTTTTAATCGACTTCGAAAAAAAGAGTAGGTTTAATTTAATTTTTATGTAGGTATGTTCCCCGATTATTCTACATCATTTGGCACAGTCAAAGTCATGTTCACAATTAGTCGTGAAACGTAAATTATGAAATAAAAAAAACGTTTTCATAAATGTAAGGTAAATTTTAATGTAAATTATACAAATATAATTTGGAGTCGGTGCCAAAAATGACCGTGCTTGTCCAGTTTAGAAGCAGTTTTAGAGAAGTTCAATAACAAACATTTGTACAAATGACCTCAGTCTGGGTGTATTTACCTGTTTGTGACGTCCTTGCCTGATTACTATAATACAGAGTATCCTATATTGGGATCAAGACAAGTGAGTGTGTTATGTGGAAGTTGTTATTATTATTATGATACCATCCAATAAACACAACATTTACCAAGATAGATTTGAGAATAACTGCGGACATGACGATGGCCTCAAATATAGGGTTGAACGGCAGGAAGATGAGATTGGTCCAGGATATTGAGGAGTCTTCATACTCATCGTCAGAATCATCGTCTTCGTCATTATTCATATCTAGGGTTGGACTTAGGTCTTCGATTAATTGTTTTTCATATTTTCTTTCGTTCATTCTTAGATATTTACAACTTAGGCGTTTAACAAACAATTGCTTTGAGAAGCACTTGGGAAGCTGCCATTTTATGTTTGACGTTCATGTTTTAGTCCACAGATTACGATTTATTTTATCCCAGACCTTATCAGGTAATGAAAGTTAATGAACTGAAAAAATGTTTAGATTATGTGTTGTAAATATTTATTTTTTATTTATTTATTTATTTAATATTAGGAAGACTAACAGCACATATCAATGATTAACATATTATTCAAACACACAGAAGGCCAATTCTAAGTCTCCACTATTAGAAACAGCATAAGAAAAAAGTACTTTGAGCAAGCACTCAAATGACAGCTTAAAAACTACCTTAAGGGACTTCACACACGACTGCTATAATATACATTACATCCCGGGAGGTATAGCTTTACATTATATTAAAGTATCACACACGGAACAGGTAACGTAATGTATATTTCGCTTCATTTCGTTGACATACGTCTCGACCGACACACGTTCCGGCTGCTAAGGCGTTATACAGGGTGTTATGGATCTGTCGACTTACTACTAGATTTAATAGATAGGTAGTTCATCAGAAGATGATTGAGATTTTGATGCGCGTATGCGTTGGCACATGTGCCAAAAATAGAACGATGTGCATTGAACATCATATAAAGTAAGGAAAATTCCGAAGAGTTTAAATTATATGCGGAATTATCAGACATCGCCAGCAAGTGGAAAGGCATGATATTATTACAAAATTGATGACCACTGTGTTGCTGCACTTTTTTTTCTTTTCTTGAGGTAGATTGATTTTTGTTACTATCCTTCATGTTAAAGGCAACTTTAATGTTATATTCCATCACTATATACAAGTTGTAACTTCTTATGTTATATCTATAAAATAATAGGTCATCAATTATTATTATTATTATTATTATTAATACGTTTATTGCACATAAGTAAAAATTACAATGGCAATGCGGCGGACTTAATGCTACAAGCATTTTCTCCCAGTCAACCGCAGGAGGTGTATCAATCGACTGAATCGAAGAATTGCTCGCAACCCTGGCCGCCTGAGTGATCTTAAACGATCACGAACGTTAAGCAAAATAGGGCGCGTTCAGTGCGCGGATGGGTGACCGTTTATGATTAACGCTAATGGCATTTTTCCGAGCGGTTCCATGCTTCGCAAGGCATGTTAAGCAGTTGGTGCTGGCTGCCGTCGATAGATGGCAGTCGTTAAGCCAAGTCAGAGGCCATAGAGCAAAACCAGCCACTAGTCTTATAAGCCTCCATCAATCCGGACTTGGGCCCCCTTGGCGGAGTATGACCTATACCTTCCTCAGGCTTACGAAACGTAGCTTACGGCCGATTTCTGAATTGAGAATTTCGCTAAGTAACTACTTAACTCTAGTGCTGTCTCGTCAAGTTTCTCAGAAAAGAGCGTGACAGAACGTTATTTAAATATTAAAGTGAAATTCTCAATTCGGAAACCGGCCTTTAGCGAGACTATTTATATGGAGCAAATTTATGTGGAGCAAATGATTTTTTGAGATAGGACTCTGAATACCTATGTCGTTTAGCGACATAAGACTCCTAGTGGAGTTTTTTGAATCACCAAGAAACTTTTTGAACACCCTTTACGAAGGAAGATATATCGTAATATACGGAAAGGTATTGGGAGGTATTGAAAGGTATCGAAAGGTAAATATACATCTTCGTATCGCTCAGTACCTTTAAGGTACGAAGATGTAAGGATGTATAATATTACAGCTGTCGTGTGTGGTCTTCTGACGATTTCTATGGAAAGATGTAATGAGATATAATAATAATAATAATATAGCCATTTATTTCCTTTTTGCATGCTTATTATAGTTACATTTATAAATTATATCATTCCTTCTACAAAAATAAATTATTATTATACGAGTACATTTAAATTACTTATCAAATTAACAAATTATTGACATTGATTTATAGTATTTATTTTGATAATTTAATTAATTTAGTTTTAATTCTATTCCTTTATTTAGGTATTTTACTTTTTCATGCAAATTGGTTTGCTCGTATGTCGAGCATAGGCCTCCTCCATCTCGCTCCATGCATGTCTATCTGTTGTTAGCCTTGTCCAGGTGATGCTAGTCCAAGCCACTATATCGTCTCGCCAGCGACGTCGCGGCCTTCCCGGGGGGCGGTGCGACTCGCGTGGGTACCATTGTAACATCTTCTCACTCCAACGCCCGTCACAGGTCCTCGCTAGATGACCGGCCCATCTCCATTTTAGACGGCATGCTTGTTTAGCGACATCTATTAATTTAGTTTTCTTTCGTATGACATCCAAGCGTATTTTGTCTTTCAATCTCAATCCCAGCATACTTCTTTCTGCAGTTTGCTGAAATACCTTCAGTTTTGCAGTGATTTCAACTGTTAGTGGCCATGTTTGACACCCGTAGAGCAGAGTTGGTGTTACGACTGAATCGAATGCCTTCTTTTTAAGTTTTATGTCCATCTTTGATTTAAAAATGTGCTTGAGGGTCCAGTAAGCTGCCCAGGCCTTTTTTATTCTTCTCTCTACTTCTGCGATTGGTGGCTTTGTGAATGAAAGATTTTGTCCCAGATACACATATTCTTGGACATATTCAATTTTTTGAGAGTTTATTTCGGTAAAAAATTGTTCTCCATTGGTCATTACACAAGTTTTATTTGGGTTCATCTCGAGGCCACATTTTTTGCTTTCAGAATCTAACGTAGTTAACATATTGACGAGGTCTTCGTGTTTCTCGGTGATAATGACAATGTCATCCGCAAAACGCAAGTGATTTAAGAATTCTCCATTCACATTCACTCCCTTTCCAGACCAATCTAGCTGTCGAAAGATATATTCTAGCAAAGCAGTGAATAAAGGAGGAGATATAGGGTCTCCTTGTCTCACCCCTCGTTGGATCTTAAAAGGTTTTCCTTTTCTTTCAAGCTTAACTTTAGATTTGCTCTTGCTGTATATTTCCTTAAGTATGTTAATGTATTTTATGTTAAAGCCTTGCTCTAAAAGTGCAATCCAGAGAGCTTCGTGAGATATAGTATCGAAAGCTTTAGAATAATCGACAAACGCTATGTAAAGAGTCTTTCCATATTCTTTATATCTTTCTATTAACTGAGTCATAGTAAAGATGTGATCCAGTGTGGAGTAATTGTTTCTGAAACCAGCCTGTTCCTTTGGTTGCTCAAAGTCAAGAGTTTTCTTTAATCTGTTCAAAACAACATTTGTAAATAGCTTGTATATCGATTGCAACATTGAAATTGGACGGTAATTATTTATGTTCAGTGGGTCACCCTTTTTGTAAAGCAATGTTATGATTGAAGTTTCCCATTCTTTAGGTATTGTTTCATGTTCTAATATTTTGTTAAACAGGCTATTAAATATTGGGGTTAGAGGCTCTATCATGGCTTTAATAATATCATTGGTTACACCATCTTCTCCGGGGCTTTTCATGTTTTTTAGTGACAATATTGCCTTATTTATTTCACACTCTATAAAAGGAGCTACTTCTTCGCTTTTCGACCTAGGTAAGTGGTTGGTCGCTTTGTTATTCGTACATATAGATTTATACAATTTTTCATAGTATTCCGTGGCCGTACCTAAGATGTCCTTTCTGTTAGTAGAAATTGTACCAGATATAGTAGTTAATGCTGGTATCCATAGCATGTCGCAAAGACGCTTTGTGCCTCTTTTCACAGATCCTCTTTTCTCTAGTTCTTCCTCAATTATTTTAGATTGGTGTCTCTGTTTGTTTCTCTTTATGTTTGTACGTATCTTCTGGTATAGGTTTTTAAGCCGTATCTTCTCGGAATAAGTCTTAATTGTTTTTTCTTTTAGGTTTGTTCGTTCAAGTATCATTTGTTTAACTTTTTCTGTAATTATCACATCAAGTTTCTTAATTTCGGGTACTTTAGGTAACATTGTGACACTTTTCTTGATGTTGTCGATGATGGTTGCATAGTTATCTTGGATGTTTAGGTTTTCTTGAGGCTTATCATAGCTTTTAAAAATATTAGTTAGAGAATCGCGTTCTAATGGTGTTAGACCAGATTGCCTTCTGAATGTGTATCTTGATTTTCTTTCTTGACTGCTCATAATGTATGTTATTCTCACCAATCTATGATCAGTTGGGAAGGTTGTTTTAATAATTTCAACATTTTGTATATTATTTATTTTATTTTTCTTCACTAAACAGAAGTCTATTTCATTATAGGTGTTACCATCTGGTGAGCGCCATGTCCACCTTTGTTTAGGTTTTTTCTTGTAATAAGTGTTCATAACAAACATCTCATTCTCCGTGCAGAATTCTAGTAACACTTTGCCTCTTTCGTTTCTATTGCCATACCCCCAGGGACCCATGACGGCCCTTTCTACGGGTGTTCTGTCGCCAATTTTGGCATTAAAGTCTCCTAATATAAAAACATTTGAGTGTTCGATGTCTATGGCATTCCGGACTTCATCATAGAAACATTCTAATTCTTCTAGTTTAGCTTTCTCAGTAGGTGCATATACTTGTACAATGCTTAAAGGTTGCTCTCCTATAGTCAAGTCTAGCCGAGCAGCTCTATCCGAGATTGCTGTGAAATTTATGATGTTTGTTTTAAGTTCTTTCTTAACTATAAAACCAATTCCGTTTCTTCCGCTTTTCTTGCCCATGTACATGAAAATATAATTTTCGTATTCTAAAATATGTGTTCCTTCTTTTTTAACTTCTGATAGGCCTATTATGTCCCATTTAAGATTCTTCAAGGCATGATCTAATTCTTCTTGGCGACCAACGCCAACTAATGATCTGACATTTAGTGTCCCGATATACAGAGGAGTTTCTGTTTTTCTACATTTTCTTAAATTTATTAATTTTGTTTCTTTTAGTAGAGGGTATTGGTCTAATTCCCCACGGTGACCGGCCGGCTTGGGGAATGCTTTTTGTTGTTGTTCTTTGTGGTTTTTATCATCGTTATTGATTAAAGTTTTCTGGCTGACAATGGGCTTTTCTACACGTTTTTTGAAGTTGATGGGGTACCACCGAAGGAACTGTTCTTTCCTCTTAGTATGTCAAAGGCATTTGCCCTATTGGGTTTCACATTGGAGGCAAACTGTTTTCGCGGCTGATTGTTCTCGTTATTTCGGTTGTTAGGCAATACCGTTGTTTCACGTTTTCTTTTTTCTTTATTGTAGCTATTACTTTTCACAATCAACTTATCATATTTTATGATAGCGTAATTTCCTTTGTTTCTTTCCTCATGCATTTGTTGTTTTAACTCTTGTCTTTTTATTAGAACTTCCTTTGGATAGTCTTCTGTTATGTAAATATCCGAAAAAGTCTTTTTGCTCTTTATAACTTCTTCCTTCCTCCACAAGTTAACAAACGATACGAGGATAGGTCTCGGTTTCTCGCTTTCATTACTTTTTCGTCCTAAGCGGCGAATCATATTAATATCGTTCTTGTTTATTTCTATTTGTTTTGCGCTATTTTGAAGAATTTCTGTAATTTTTTCTAGCAGATCCATATTAGACTTCTCCGTTTCTTCGAATCCAAAAATTATAACGTTATATTTTCTGTTCGTTCTTTCAATAGTTTCAATTTTATTTTGTAATATTTTATTTTCTACTTTAAGACTTCCAATCTCTTTCACTAATGGTTCTAATTTTTCTTCAATTTTCACCATTATTTCTTTGGTTTGCTCTTGCATTTGAATTTTTATTTTATCAAAAAAGTTTTCAAGTTGTTCATTCATTTTGCGTGAATTGGAACGTAGATACTTTGAACGGCAACACCTGATGAAATTGGCAATACCGGTTTCGCTTTAACTTAAAGTAGAATTTTTACTGGTTACTGGCAACACTATTACATTCCTCTATGTTCCGGTTGCATCTATGGTTTCTGATATAACCTCAAAGACAACACTTCTAATTTTGGTCGAAGTTTTTGGACGAAATGGAGTATCTACTCACGGTGTTTTTCTGTGAAATTATGCACTGTCACTTTGTTAACATTTCACACACTTCTCCGCTGACAATAAGTGGATATTTTCGCTTGTTTTACGACGATTATTGGGAGAGTATTTTTGTATGTCTTAACGATTTGACCCAGGGTTGCCAGATAATGAGATATATCGTGCTATAATATACATCCTTACCTTATAGCCGTCGTGTGTGGAGTCCCTTATACTACATTCTATACATTAAATTTACTTAGTTGTCAAGCAACTGAAAAAATCTGCACTAAGTTTTATCTATACCCTCAGATTATGAGCCGATGAGTTAAATATGTATGTCAAGATCGCCAATCTTCGCCAGTTTATTAAATTCGTTACACACCCTCCACAAAAATGAGTTCTGCCTATACCTAGATGAGACTTTTTCCAGATGAAACACTAGGCCCACTATTTCGCATATACCTCGCCCCTAGCCGGTCGGTGACCCTGAAAGACTTTTTTGTGAGTCGCGCAAAAAACCCCTTTTTGCCACACGGCGACGCAAAATGAGTTGCGTCGCCGTGTGGCAAAAAGGGGTTTTTGTATGAAACCGAATGAAGCAGAAATTAAGCGACCGAAATTGCGCGACTCACAACTCAAAAAATTACGCTCGTTTGGCTTCATCCTAAATAAAAAATCTCGATTCTATCTATGACTCTATTTATTTCATTTGTGGGCATAATTACTATTTTCTTAGTACCTACTCCTAGTAGGTACCTACTTCTCCACCACAAACTATTGCAATCGGTGTTTTTGAAGTGTTTTATAGAAGAAATGGCAACTTCTTTTGTCGCCCAATGCGCTTTTTTAAACTGTTAGGGACTTCATAACAAGAGCCCAAAGCGTACGCTCAGAGCGCTCGCTCTACGAACGAACACGACGGACGCCAGCGCTTATGTGATTCGTTGCATACAAATTCATTCAAATATTTTAGGACGCTCGAAACGCAGCGTTCTGTGCGCTCGCCTCGGGCGTTTGTTATGACTAGTCCCTAAGAAACTAAGCTGTCACGCTAGATCGATGATTCCGAATCAGTTGTACCCGGCTCCAGTCGATCCGTGACGATGAATCAATATAATCAATAATATTCTTATGACTTTATGACCAAGTTAGAGGCCTTAGGGTGGCTTCAAAACTTTTGACAGTATGACCAGCCACTAGTGTTACAAGCCTCCACCAATCCGGACTTGGCCCCCGTGGTGGAGTATGGCCTATACCTACTTACCTTCGTCAGAGAAGACTCCCGTGCCTCTCGACGGATGATGATGATGGCTTTAATGAAATGAAATGAGAAATTTATTTCAACGTAAAGAATTTACCGGCCACCGCGCCACCATACGCATGGCCTTTGGCAAACTTGTGTGATAAAGTTCTTGTCAATTATCTATAATAATAGCATAGTTTTGGTATGCAATCACAGCGTCTGTACATTTCTGTAAAATTTAACAAACAAATATTCATGATTATCTACGGAACACCAGCGACCATCTCGTTGTGGAATTGGTTTACTGCCAAGGATTCACATCATTCATAAAGTCGTCTAATCTATAGTAGGCCTTTTTACATAGCGCATTTTTAATAAAACATTTAAATTTATTTGCTGGTAGGGATAGTATATTTTCTGGAATTTATAAACGCACACTATATCCTACAAATGATGTATTTACCTTGGCTAGTCTGAATTTAGATAAGGCAAGTTTGTTTCGGTTTCTGGTGTTAACATTATGGACATCCCTGTTTAATTTAAATGTTGTTATGTTTTTTCGCACATACATTATATTATCGAATATATATTGGCAAGCGATCGTAAGAATTCCTATTTCCTTAAAAAACTCACGTAGGGACTGCCTGGTTGGTAAATTATAAATAGCTCTAATAGCTCTTTTTTGAAGAATAAAGACTGTCTCTATATCTGCCGCACGGCCCCATAAAAGCAAACCATATGACATAATACTGTGGAAATAACTGAAATAGACTAACCTCGCAGTTGCTACGTCTGTTAGTTGCCTAATTTTTCTGACTGCAAATGCAGCTGAACTCAACCTACTCGCTAGCTTTTCTATGTGCTGACCCCATTGCAGTTTTGAGTCTATTGTAAGGCCTGAAAACACCGTTGTCTCAACTAAGTCAAGTCTGTCACCAGCGATTGTTAGGCTTGTGTCCACTTTTTTTACATTGGGCAATGAAAATTTTATACATTTAGTTTTTTTGGCATTTAACATAAGATTGTTAACTGTAAACCAGTTCAAAACTTTAGACAAAGCATTCTTTACATCGTCTAAATTAGATTGACCTCTTTTTATTTTAAATATTAGAGAAGTAACAGTACTATTTGTGACAATTTCTCTACTAGGTAAGGCAAGTCATTTACATACACTAAGAAAAGGAACGGCCCTAAGATGGAACTCTGAGGAACTCCTACTTTAACACCGGATCCAGAAGACTTACATTTATTTATATCAACTTTCTGCACTCTGTTAGCTAAATACGATGTAAGAAGTCCTAAAGATTTGTTCCTGAGACCATATCTAATTAACTTACAAAGGAGCGTTTTGTGGTTAACGCAATCAAAGGCTTTGGATAGGTAGCAGAAAACCCCGATGGCATCCTGCGCCTCCTCCCACGCATTAAATTTGTGATTCATTAACGCGACACCTGCGTCTGTTGTTGAACGACCCTTAGTGAAACCGAATTGTTTTTTATGGAACAGTTTGTTCAAGCTAAAGTGTGTCAGCAATTGGTGTAAAATTATTTTTTCAAAGACTTTACTTAGTACTGCCAGGATTGCTACGGGTCTAAAATTGTTTGGATCCTCCTTATCATCAGACTTAAATAGAGGAACAATTTTACTAAGCTTTAAGAGATCAGGAAAAGTCCCCTGATCAATACATTTATTAAAAATTATAGCAAGGTGTGGTGCTATGATATCAATTACCGTGGATATCAGTAGAATCAGAATCAGAATCAAGAATTTATTTCAACGTAAAGAATTTACATTCTGCTTGTTGAATGTCAATGTACATACAATGTATAACGTTAGCCGCTGCCTTGGGGCCGTCTGTAGTGGAGAAAAAGGCAGCGAAAAAAAAAACTCCACTCTGACCAATTTAACCGATAGTCCTCAGAGATCTTCTGTTTTCTTTATATTTATCTGTTTGAATGTTAATAGTTCGAGGGCTAACGTAGGAGAATTGAAAGTCTGTTGCACAGGGTGTAATATTTTCTAACATCAAGGCTTCTGCTAACTCTGGGGAAGAATTTAAGCCCGCCGTTATGTTCAGGGGGATGTTGGTAAAGAAATTTTCGAATATTTCTGCTATTTTCTTCACTTGTATTTACCACGCATGTACCAATGACTTTTAGTTACGTACATTTGTTTGTACAGCAACTCCATTCGCTGATAAATTGTGCCCGGATAACGGCGACAGGCTTGCCACTTGTCACGTTTGGGACCTAATAAACTCGGCAAAACGTGGGTCCAGTTCTAGAGACTGGTGCCTCTGCCTACCCCTTCGGGGATAACGGGCGTGAGTTTATTATTTATTTTATTTTATTTATGTATTTACCACTTTCCCATCTACCCTTAGTGAAAAACTGTTATCCCTAGGTTTTGTCTTGCCGGTCTCCTTATTAATTATTTGCCAAGTAGTTTTTATTTTATTTGCTGACGCCTCTATTTTTTTGTATATTAAGAGATTTAGCTATGGAACAGGTTTTTCTAAAGGTTTTAGAATAATTCTTAACAAACTCTGTAAAGCTCGGATCCGGATTTGATTGTTTTTGTTCATATAATTCATACAATCTTTTCCTACTTCTATGTATGCCAGGAGTGGCCCATTCTGAAAAACCACTTTTAAGTCCTAATTTTTTTAATTTTGAAAACCTGTTCGAATTCGTATGATATTGTGGTAAACAATTCTTTATATAATGTACTAGCTGTTGCCCGCGACTACGTCCGCGTGGGCCTTAGTTGAGTAAAGTGTTTGCAAATAAGATAGGGATACTTTTAGCGCATGCGAAAGAGTTTTCATACTAATTTCGCAACCCCCTCTTACCCCCTTCAGAGATGATTTTCGAAAAACTACTTAACATGTCTTTCATGACTTTCAATGAAGGACCTTCATGCTAAATTTCATTCGAATAACTTCAAAAATGGCTAAGTTTCATACTAACTTTGCAACCCCTTTTTACTCCCTTAAGGGATGATTTTCAAAAAACTATTTTACATGTGTATCAAGACATATAATGAAAGACTTATTCTGAATTTCATTCGAATAACTTCTTAAGCGGCAAAGTTTCATACTAACTTTGCAGCCCCCTCTTACCCCCTTAAGGGATGATTTTCGAAAAACTATTTTACATGTTTTTCATAACTTGTAATGAAGGACCTTGATATTGAATCTCATGTGAATAACTTCAAAAACGGCAAGATTTCATACTAAGTTTGCAGCCCCCTATTTCCCTCTTAAGGGATGATTTTTAAAAAACTATTTAACACGTGATTTGTAATTTTAAATGAAAAACCTTTGTACCAAAATTCATTCAAATAACTTCAAAAACGGCAAAGTTTCATACTAACTTTGAACTCCCATTTTACCCTCATAAGGGATGAATTTTCAAAAATCCTTTCTTAGTGCTCCCCTACGTTACAAAAGGAACCCCTGTGCAAAATTTCAAGTTTCTAACCCTTATAGTTTAGGCCCTGCGTTGATATGTCAGTCAGTCAGTCAGTCAGCTTCTCCTTTTATATATATAGATTGGGATCATTACTATCAAATTGCAGTAAGCCTATTCGGGTTCCTAATAATTTTCTCTTAAATAATTCAATTTTTTTCTCAGTTATGGGCCTACAGATTATTTCATTGCATTTTTTATCTACTGTTGTAGGTAAAACAACAAATGAACCACTATGGTCTGACTGTAAGTTATTTATAATCCTTTTTCCTTTATGCTCACAATTACAAAAAACATTATCTATGCATGTAGCACTAGTTGCTGTTGTTCTAGTCGGTGCAGTAAACAGGTTTTGCAAGTTAAATGACCTAAATAAGCTAATAATTTTAGTGTGAAGAGGGCTCTCAACTAAAAGGTCAATATTAAAGTCGCCACATATCACTATGGACTTATTACTCACGAAAAGACGTTTTAATGCATCTTCTATGACTAACTCAAAGTCAATGTAATTGGTATGAGGTGGCCTATAAACGCACATAACAATATACCTATCCAATTCCACACACGAGATCTCAACTAATCGCTCAACAGAAAGGCTTACAATGTCTTTGCGTTCCTTGCTTTTTAAAGTATTTTTTACAATTATCATAGAACCCCCCCTTAAAGCCTTATTTCTATTAAAAGTACTAACAGGTAAGTAGTCTTTTAAATTAAAAGCCATTTCTGATTGTTTTAGCGAATGCTCCGTTAAGCATAATATATCTACATTTAAATCCTTTAAAAAAAGCTCTATCATATTTTCTTTGCCGGAAAAGCCCTGAATGTTTTGTGCTACTAAATTAAGACCTACTTTAGGCTTTTCCGTTGTCTGTTGTGGAAGTTTAAAGCCAATGATTCATTGGCTTGTGAGCCCGCTGATGTTTTGATACTACTGCTAGTATCACGGTTATCATTCTCACGTGACTGTGTTATAATTCCTATAACGGAGTCAAAAATGTTGTAAGCTTATAATCTAGCTACCTTACGCCGACTGTTTTTAGAGAGGTACACAGTATCTCTCGTCATAAAATAATTTTTAACAAACTTGTTAATGTCGAAAAATAATACGTCACTATGACGACATGTCAGATGATGTATATGCATGTTCAGACTATGGATGTCCCCATTGTCCTTTGCAGATAAGCATTGAGAGTATGGGAATGCGCAGAAAAACAATCTTCCCGTCTCTGGCTGGACATCCGTAGCCTGACTATACAAGTCAAATACAATGGTTGAACGTCCCCTTAATTTATAGAATTTGAAAGGACCCGATTCTGAGTCACTCAAGGACCTTAATACCAAACGAAGGACCAAACGCTAAACATTCAGCGGTCAAATAGTTTTTTTTTTAGGGTTGCCAGCACTAAAATACAAAAATAGCGGCAATTTGAAATCTTGCGTCCTTTTTGGGACACCCTTTATTACGTCCATGGGGTCACTATAACAATGGTTTTTATTTCTTCTTTTCTAATATGCTGAAAATCGGTCAACGTATTCAAATTCACCCCGTAGAATGGGCGTTGATACAAAAAAATTGTTTATTTAACGAAGGGAAAGTTAAATTAATTTCACAAATTCTTAAACAATATCGCGAAGACTTGCAAATGATCCACAGCAAAATGGAAAGCAAAACTGAAAAGGACTTAATTAACTTCCTTTTATTGTAAAAAAAAACAAACGGGACGAAGTCGGCCTTTGTCTTAGAAGCAATTAAGTCTCGAGAGCGCAAAGAAACCCTATCACAAAAACACCTTTAAGTTTAAAATTAATAAAAAAAATCCCGTACAAACTGCATATTCACGAGCTTTGTATTTTACTTTCAAGATATCTTTGTGTTCCAAAAAGTTTATCTGACCTCCCTTGCTGACATACCTAATTATCATAGTTAATGAGTACATTCTTAACAAAATTAAATGTTATCAAAGGTACCTGTTTTGTAAATTTTTGTTAAAAAATTCGGACCAAAAATTTACAATGACATAATTATCATAGTTAATGAGTACAAGGTACATAATTATGTTTTCATTTTCATACAAGTACAGCCTCAGATTTTTTGCAGCATGCATCAATTAACCGACTTTGTTTTCTAAGTCACGTATATTTTTGAAGTCGGGATAGAAGAGATCGTGAGGAAACCTGATTTGAAATTTTTACTTATTTCACCCCGCAGGCGTCATCAGCACTTGACATCATCATCAACCCATTATATTAATCATCATAACCCACCAACACACCGAGCGGCACAGGTCTCTTTTCTGAGGAAGGTATAGGCCACTCTCCACCACGGGGGCCTAGTCCGGATTGGTGGAGGCTTGAAAAACTAGTGGTTGGTCTTACGGTCAGAAGTTTTCAAGCCGCCCTAAGGTCTCTGACTTGGCTTGAGGCTGACGGTACCCGACACTAACGTGCCTTGCAAAGCACGGAACCGCTTGGAGAAAATCTACTACCGTCCGGCCGCTGGGAGTACACGATCCTGACAGGTCATGTTCGAACGGACGACGTAACCTTGAAGTGGCGTTAAATTTTCGATTAAAATATTTAAGTCCTATTTATCCTACTAGCAAATAATTGTCATTGAAACTATAGTGATTTAAATGTTAAATAAAGAAATCAATATGTAATGTTCGTGCGTAAAATCCTTACTACGTTGTCACAAGGTTATGTCAACCGTATTTTTTTGTAGTGACGTACCCACCAAAAATAACGAAAATAATAACGGTCCCTTTAACGATACGAAGTTGATGAACAGGCTTTAGAAAAAGATCATCGCGTTCTCAGAATCTCTCCGCACCACTGTAGTACAAAGCGGTTGAGCTGATCTGGGCTCAAAGGTCACACAGCTCGCCACAACACTTCACCGCCATTCGGCACAAGAAAAGATGATGACCCTTCTAAAATGCCTGCGAAAATGTCACAAGAGATGACTGAGTGAAGGTCATCTAAAAACAAACTAAAAGGTAGTTAACAATAACGTAAGGAATGATAACGTTGATTATCTCCCATCACTAGTCATATAAAACAGACAGGTGTCAGGATCGTATTCTCCCAGCGGCCAGACGGTAGCGTTAGTTAGAGACGGTTATCCACCCATACACTGAACGCACCCTATGTTGCTTAACCTTCGTGATCGTTTAAGATCACTCAGGCAGTCGGGGCTACAAATGATTCTAAGTTTTATCGTATACAATTGGGGGTCTTATCGTTAAAAGCTATTTCTTCAAGACAAACTTGGGACAACTTTGTTAGCTATTTGAAACTAACAGATTGACACACGATATAGCTACTGTTGACTGTACTTGCTTATTAAAAGTAGTGTAATGAAAAAGCCTTACCGAATCACAAAACAGCACTAAGTAATGAACACTAATGGGCCTCCCCATTTGATTAAGATAATGCGTTTGCACTGCGTACCTCATGTACACTGCGTTCTAGATGTAAACCTTTACTTAATGTAAACAAACCATTGATAGGGAAAACCTATTCCATCAGAGCAAAACCTGATCGGACTCTTCCGACAAAAAGTCCGGTAAGTGTATCTGAAATAAACTCAAAAAACCTACTTTACCGCTCATTAAACGCCGGAATGACGGTGACACATGAAACATTTGCATTTCTATTCATTTCAGTCAACTGAAGCGTTGCTCGCATCATAAGGTGATTCGTTCTCGTACAAAACGTTATCCTTCTATATCCTCTTGTCAAATTAGCAAGAATAAAAATAAAACCAAACTTTATGAAAATAAAATAATACGCGTAAATACTAAGTGAAAAAAAAAACAAATGATGTTAATAATTTTTACTACATTTACAGTTAATTTAGTTTATCTCTCTATGATTAAATAACATATTGTTTGTTAAATAGAAAACAAATGTTTGCCGCCCCATACCTGATTCTAGAATATTTTTTTAAATAATATACAGGGTATCTCATTCAAATCGGTCAGTATGGGAAAGTCTGAAACTGTAAGACATACGAAGATCTGTTCTGAGGAACCATGACATCGATTTTAATAACAAGAAAAACTGCATTCATACATTTTAAAAAACATCTTTACGTTCTGTATTGAAAAAGACGGCGGTCACTTCGAGCACCTACTAAAATAAATTAAAGTATGTGAAAACAATGCATTTTATTCATTTTAGACATCATGTTTCATACAGACATTTACTGCTTAAGACCTACATAATCGATATCTAAATAGAAATAGTGTAGGTTTTTTTTTTTTTCAAAACAACTGGGCTCGGTTCCCGAACGGAGTACAGATGTTTTTTAAAATGTATGAAAGCAGTTTTTTTTGTTATTAAAATCGATGACATGGTTCCTCAGAACAGATCTTCGTATGTCTTATAGTTTCAGACTTTCCCATACTGACCGATTTGAATGAGACACCCTGTATAAGATATGAATTTTAAACATAACCTTTTACATTTACATACAGGCACATACATTGCTTCAGGCCCCACACTAGGATACCCTTTGTCGTGGGAACCAGAAACAGCGACGTCACAAACATGTAAACATCCTGGAGTTTTTTTTTCTCCCCAGTCGGGGATCGAACCCGGGACCTCTCGCATGGTAAGCAGATGCGCTAACCGCTACGCCATAGAGGTCGTCTATATTCTGTATTATCTGTTTACATCTACGGAAAGTGTATGTGGTAAGCTAAATACATCAGGATCCTTTGACTCTGCCACATTAGAGGAAAAGAGAAAATCGGAAAATGGCTTTTTACTCTCAGATTCTCGCAAAGTCAGCTGTAGTTGTGGTTGTTTTATAGATTTTAATATGAGCTGTGTAAGTGCTATAATAAAACGTATTATTATAGCACTAAACGATCACGAAGGTTAAGCAACATAAGGGGCGCATACAGTTTATGGATGGGTGACTGTTCTATGGCATAACGCATAACTAACGCTAGTGGCATTTTTCCTAGCGGTACCGTGCTTCGCTAAGCAGTTGGTGGCGGTTGCCGTTGATAGATGACAGTTGTAAAGCCAAGTCAGAGGCCTAAGCTTGAAAACTTCTGACAGACCAGCCACTAGTCTTACAAACCTATACCAATCCTGACTTGGCCCCCGTGGTGGAGTATGGCCTATACCTTCCTCAGTGAAGAGACCCGTGCCCCTCGGTGGGGACATAATGGGTTGATGATACACAATGAAGTGGGCTAAGAACGTCATCCACCGCTTCCGGTATCTTTTTTATTCGATATTTTTAAGTTACGTTAGCAGTGCCCGCGACTTTGTTCGAGCCACAGGATTAGCCTATGTCCACCCTGAAGGTTCATCCTAAACACTCGTGAAACCATATTTGAAATTAGATATCTACTTTCGGATATTACCCTTTACATACAAACTTTTTCTCTTTATAATCTATCTTATATAATCTAATATCCCTTCTAATGGTAGTAATTAGCATAAATAATTAAAATTCTTGCTCTAATATACCTAATTTAATCACTATATTATTA
Organism: Yponomeuta plumbellus; assembly: GCA_947310845.1. Classification (NCBI taxonomy): domain Eukaryota; kingdom Metazoa; phylum Arthropoda; class Insecta; order Lepidoptera; family Yponomeutidae; genus Yponomeuta; species Yponomeuta plumbellus. The sequence continues at coordinate 7,022,033 of OX371203.1, forward strand.
TTGGAAGACACTGTTGACGAACCGATTTCACAAGCCGATTGTGATCTGGCTAATTTTATTACTTACTTACTTACTTACTGCGATGGCTCAGCGACCCGAAGTGGATCTTGGCCTCTGATACAAGAAGTCGCCACTTGTCTCTGGCTTGGCTAATTTTATTACTAATTTTTAATAATTCTGGGTAAAATCCTATCTCTTATTTGACAATTTTACAGTTTGGACAAAAAAAAATGGTTTGATTTCCTCAGACAAAGATAATAGGATGAGTTTATTGAAGTCAAATAACGCGTGAATTTTCAAATATATATTAAGCCAAAATGAAACAACGTGGTTAGGTGAAGCTTGGTGACAGTAAGACCAGCCACTAGTCTTACAAGCCTCCACCAATCCGGACTTGGCCCCCGTGGTGGGGTATTGCCTTTAATATTAAATTATGGCCTTTAATAAAAAATACTGTTTTATATTAAATTTAACCAGAAACTAACTAACAGATAACTTTGTCTAGTGTTCACTACATCTAGGGGTAATAATTTTTAAGTTTTAAAGTTTGTTGATTACGCTAAAACTGTTTTTAAAAGAATACAATGTTTCTTTGTTAGTTTCTACTCCATATAATCTATTAATTAGGTACACATTTAAACATTTTGTTTGTACTATGAATAAAATATTTGATTTTGATTAAAATGTTTTTCGTAAATAGTCCTACAAAAAAGCCCATCACAGTGTTTGTCTATCTTATGTGTAAGCCATTAGAGTCAAAACAGTGAACCATATAATATAGTTTATAGGAGCATACTGCAGTAGCTACCTATAGGTCTATGATTAATGCTCTGCCTAATTGCCGTATTTCTTATGTTGACAATATTGTTACCTTACACTGTAACATCTCAACATTGTCAGCCTGTTATATTTTTCAAATGCGACCCAAAAATATTTATGTGATAATTTTAATGTCATAATGTTTCTTTTCTACGCTACGCTAACGAGCTACTCGAAATACTAATCCTTCGCAGACGAAGTCGCGGGCGCCAGCTAGTAAAAGATTGATGTAATTGTTTCATTCATTCACTTTGTCACAACACTATTTTTATTTCGTCAAAAACTGACAACCCAGTAAACGTCAGTTTACTCCGTTTAATAAAAAATACGACTATAGGCGACACGCGACAGCGAGTTCGGCAACTAGACGCGACGACAGGCTACGGCCGTCAATTTTCATATATTTTGTTCGAATCTCCGTGGAATCTCCGCACACTTGGCGTCAGAGTCGCGGAGTCGCGACGACAAGACGCCAGAAGCAAATGACAACGTCACGTCGTCACTCTAAGACTCCACTGTCCATCTGTCTGTCTCCGTCCGTCCGTCTGTATGTCTATTTTTTGTCTGTCATCAGATTGTAGGTATCTCATGAACCGTGATAGCCAGATAGTTGAAATTGTTACTAACAGTTTATTTCTGTTACGGTGTAGCTTAAGGGCGGGCTCTCGAACAAGAAACACAGTTTTAGCGGTTTTTGCTCAATATTAATAATGGCAACAGGTAATGATTGACATATTCACAAAATATTAAGTGGCACATTCACTTTAGAAAGAAATAAAAATAAAAAATAAGAAATTTAAAGAATGATGGGCGAAAATGTATGGAGCGTGGGCCCACTCCAATAAAAGTTGATTGTTTATTAAATTAAAGGTCTACATAATGAACGTTTGTACCTAGACCTTTAATCTAATCTCTTTAAACGAGCAATTTTTGTGTACCTATATATTTATATATTAATCAGAATCTCGGAAACGGCTCCAACGATTTTCACGAAATTTTGTAGGCAGATGATTTCGGGGGCGTTTAATTGATCTAACTAGGTTACATTTTTAAAAAACGTTGTTTTATCCGTGTTTTAAACCAATTGAAATTTGCTTTTATAACACACAGAGGTAAATTTCGCGTCTATATGCAAGGTTGGGATAGTTCCGACGGGAAAACGGGCGACCCGTTTCGGACCGATTTCAATAGACGTAGCCGATTTCAATAGAAAAGGATTATTTTAATTTTATATTATATATTTTATATTACAAAAAAAGTACCGAGCAAAACTCGGTCACGCAGGTACTTTAATAAACAAGCCATTTTTATTGGAGGTGGGCCCATTTTGCACATCATCCTTTGCGCAGTTTTTAGATTTTTCTCTTTATTTGTAGTATAATATAACATTACTCACTAATTTTTATCGTACTAGGTCAACGGGTACTTCCCCATGAATTTCGACAGTCGAAATATAATCATTTTGCAGCGGCCGTATAACACAAAAGTACCAACTCCGGACAGTCTTGTAAGGGTTCCGTTTTTTTATTTTTTAAGTACAGAAGTCCAAAAAACATGTTCTTTTCTCCCACTACTCACTCCTAAGTTGTACGGTAATCAAGGTTCTTTTACACATCTTTATGCTGAGAAGTAGCAACGAAATCTAATATGAGTTCATGTATTTGTAAATGTTCAGGTGTGCTTAAAACTGATACAATCATTTCAGTTACATTTTTGCACGTTGACATTAGCTGCTTTGAACTCACGCTTTCCATGTTTCCGCACACCACGTTCGTCACTTTGACATTTGCTTTCAGATATCTGAATTCATGTCTTAGGATTTCATTTATTGAAGTCATAGCAGTCTTTGAAGCTATAAAAGCGCCCTTTCTGGACATTTCCGGTAAGTCATGGGCTCTGAGGTCATTTATATTAATAATGTGTCCTCGCGTGTTCTTTTCTAACATTAACTTAGCCACCAATCTTATAACAGCAATCAAAGAAATAATATTCGTATCGATTATTTCACGAAAATCTTGTAGAAGTCCGTCGCTTAAATTACAATCGCGATCGCATTGTGTGTTGTTGATCAACACATCAATTCCATTGAAATCTTTAACGATATTTTCACAAACTTGGGTCAACTGTTCCACGTTTAGTATGTCACATTGACGTAAAACCACTTTCCCTGCACAATCCGTACATTGTTTAACCATTTCATCAGCTTTATTAAAATTCTCGCCATTTTTCGCAAGACCGACGACGACCATCCCGGCCTTTGCTAAATCTTCAATAATGCAGACTCCAAGATAGTCATCGCAGTCCGTTACAACTGCAACTTTCCCGAACCAACAATTCATTCTTCACTCAACTTTTAACAATGTCTATAGCGCTCGACGTGAATGCATAAAATGGAGCGGATCCCCTTACTACACTCGTACTTAAGCACTTTTAGAACTACAATAGAATGTTTAAAATGTCATTAAGGCGTCGAGCGTCAAAGCAGAGCACATTTTGATGGGTTCTGCCTGTGTTTAAACTTAGCAGGTGCACTGGATTGTATTTGATCGAGGTCATTAGCAGTCACTAGGCGGCAACATTGAAAGTACTGTAATTGGTCAAGTTCAAGTTCAATTGCATGTTGAATAAAATAAAATACAAACACTCAGATCTGTATCCCCGAAAAGTAAGCAGAGACCAAGAACTGCCACAAAATAAATACATTTTGGTTAGTTTGGTTGGTTTTAAAGACAAATGGTTGGTTTTATAGACGTAGTTTTGTAATAATTAGTGATTCAATATGGCATTCAATTACGGCTGATTTTCGCTAGGTAACTACTTCACTCTAGTGCTGCCTCGTGAAATTTCTCAGAAAATAGCGTGACAGAACGTTACTTAAGTATTTACTTACGTGAAATTCTCAATTCAGAAAATGGCCCTATGACTATTATTTTTAACTATAGACGTAAATTAAATAAAAATATTCCTTTTTCAAGTTGAGAAATCTTGTAAGAAAAAAAAAATGCAGTTAAGTGTACACTACATACATTTTATTACATGATAAAAACGTACATGTTCAAAACAAAAGGGCTCAGTAGCGTCTTTTGGGACTGATACCGATTGATTATAATCCTGATTACAATGATCATGATACATATCAAAAATGTTTACTAATGCTAACACAATATTTCCACTGTACAATTTCTTATGTAGTAATAGTAATAATAAGTATTATTAGTTTCGGGATTGATCCCTATATCGTTATGTAAAGATAAAAGCATCCACATTTATTCTTATGAAAAAAATATTACTTGTTTCCTTTTTGCATAACTGTAATTCAACTAAAAGATCACCTCAATATATTTCATGTAAGGCATGGAACAAAATTTCGTCTACATGAACATTTTTTGAAGACATTTTCAATATCATAAACACCACGTCTGAGACATCTTTAGTAGTCAAATGAGGGTTTTTATTAAAGAACTCTTCATTCAGGAACTCAACACCAGCTGTTTTGAACATGCCCGTACGGACTATACCTGGAGAAATGCTCGTTACTTTAATCTTGCTGTTTGAACACTTCAACTCTTTCTTCAGAAGTTTATTCATAGTCGTCATCATTCGTTTAGATGCGACGTACATGTTGATTTTAGGCTCTGCAAACGCCGGCATATAGTGTCCGCAAATGCTGTTTACATTCATGATTAATCCAGACTTATTGTTCTGTATCATTGACGTAATAGCCAGTCGAGTGCAAGCCATCACTCCGTAAATATTAACATCGGCTACTCGCTTAAAGTCTTCAATATCACCTGTACTTAACATTCCATATTTTCCAATAGCAGCATTATTTATAAGTAGATCAATTCCGCCGTATTTAGCTACGGTTCCTTCAAATGCGACTTTGAGATCCTCCTCTTTAGAAATGTCAACTATACAAGGTATTATTTGACCTTCAATCTTGCCCAAAGTGTCGAGTTTCTGTGCAATTATTACGACTTTTTCCTGCATTGGTTCAAATCCAATGACAGTCAAGCCAGCTTTGGCCAAATCTTTGGCAATTGTAGCTCCAATACCCTCGCCGGCTCCGGTTACAACAGCAACTTTATTTTTCCAATATTCCATTTTTTTGGGTTAAAGACAAAAGACAAGTGTCTTGGGAGACAACTGAAGAACGAATGTTTGGTAAAAAAGGGTTCATAATGACAAGTTTTTTTCACTTTACAATGCATTCTTTGGCTATTATTATTTATAATATGAGAAAAAAATATATATCTTAAGTGGATTCAAATTGTCTCTATAAGGTTTGGTCCCTAAATCGAATAATAATTACCTACTATAATAATGCAGACCTCCAGCGTAGAGCAGGTGCTCCCCACCTATTAAATAATCGTTGAACAGTCTATTCCTTTACACGTGACAGCAGTCAGGCCTTTTTAAAGTACTTAATCGCAAAAGCAGAAAGTCAACATCAAATTGTCAATACAAAGCTTGAGTTTGTATGATGTGGTGTCGTGTGTACAAACCAGTGAATGATCAATGTTATAAAGCAACAAAGGTGCGGGAAATCGTCACAGGTCACCAAACACGCGTTTGACGGTATAATGTTTCGCATATTTGAACAGGCAATACTCCGTAACAAACATTGCAAATACACTAGGAAAATGCCGGAACATTATTTTTATTTACGAGACCTTGCCAAAAGGTGTCAACTGACTGTGTTTTGTATAATATTGTTGTTGCATTATTTATGTACTCTACAGGCCACCCGAATAGTTTTATAGTCTATACTTCTTTTGTATTTTTGTGTGTATGTTGTAATGAATAAGCTCAGAAACTACTGGGCCGATTTTAAAAAATGCTTCACCATTAGAAAGCTACATTTTTCGTGAGTAACGTAGGCTATATTGGATTTTGAAAAAATTTAGGGTTCCGTACGAAATCTCGAACAATGTTACCCATGGTGTAAAAAAATAACTACCCCGGGAATTTTCCACGGAAGTAATAGCTATTTCCACAGAAATGGTTTGGAAGCCGGGGCAGATCACTAGAACAATAGAAAATGATTTGCTGTCAGCAAATCTGTGAGGCCGCGGACTTCAGCCTTCCCGTAGCGTGTGATCGGCAGCAATCTAGCAAGTTCACGACATTTAGTCGATCCGTTCAGACGGACACACGTCGCGTCCTCATTATCAGTACAGTATCAGTTCATCTCACCCTTCGTCTTGGCCCTAGTTACTCGTATCATTTATCAGAAATTAGTGTATCCCCGTATACCTATACAGGGTGGAATTTTGTAATGCCACCTGAAGTACTCTTAATACTGTAGATAGAAAATTTTACTTAAAGAAAACATTCCTTATTTTTGAAAAGAAAGAAAACTGCGTTCAATTTCATTGTTTTCCTTTCATTTAATTTATGAAGTTTGTTACAGAGATTTCATCCTTATAATTGACCCTAACGATCGCTGCAATAAAAGTACAGGGTGAAACTTTCACAGATTTTAGTCGGTTCGATTACCGGTTGCGGCAAGCGAATTTTTAAAAATCTTTGAATGCAGTTTTCTCTCTTTTCAAAAATAAAGGAATATTTTCTTTGAGTAAAATTTTCTATCTACAGTATTAAGAGTACTTCAGGTGGCATTACAAAATTCCACCCTGTATACCTACCTCTAAATAAATACTGAAGCATTATATTCGTAGGCGCATACGGACGGCCGAATATAGACCTTTACTTAGATGCTTGCACGTGAAAGCTTTAATTTGAGTTGGATTTGATGTGAGTGCATGCGAAGACCAAGGAATGTTGATGATCGTGACGAGTGATAAACTCTAATTTCGGCCAGTCTCTCCAGAATATAGGCTTGAATTTAGGCTACAGACGACAGCCTCTTAACATCGTTCTGAAGCATACCTGATGCATAAGATTTAAAGATTGCCAGCGTCATGGGAACTTTTGGATCGGGTTTGTCCCGGGCGGTGTTTTTGATTGATTTGGTATGTAGATTTTATGTTAGTTGTGTCAGGTAGCTCTTAGTAAATATTTTTTTTACTCTATGCAGTCGGTTATACTTAAAAAATATTTTCATGTAATCCAAAATATCACCGTATTTTTAGTTGTATTAGTTTAGTTGTCAGCCAAATATTTCTACTAATTACAACCGTGCTTTTATTTAATTTACTTTACGGGTGACTTTGCAACGAAATTTTGACGTACTATTGATGGAACTCTTGTCCAACTGACACTTTATAACAAAAGAAAAACAGATTGTTAGGGTCCGAAAAACAAAGGGTAAGCCAAGACATCTAAATGGCACATGGACCTGTTTATGAAACAAATCAGTCAGCACCCTATAAAATGGAGTGTAATGGCCTGAACAAGAATCTATTTGCCCATCCAATAGGATGCGTTGGGAAATAGCTCTCTCACTCGCAGGTTATTGGATCTGAGCTATTGATTCCTATGGTGCGACTCGCTTTCGTAATTCTCTGCATTATTTCCTTCAATATCTGCTTAGACTTTGTATGCGTATGAGAATTAACTACTTCCACCAAACACAATAACTTGTTCCGGTTCCTGGCAAACTAGGATACCCTGTGCTGTGGTAACCAGGCAAAAGCAAACATGGAAATAACTATACTGAGGCAGGTCACTTATATAAGTGTCCGGCGACGCCAATGGAAATTGGACCCCAATGGTAGCCCCAAATCCGGCGCGGTAGTCTATCGAAAGATATTCTTATATCTAATCTAAAGTAATCTAGGATATCTTATCTATCTAAAGACTAAACTAAGACTATACTCAATAAACAGAGTTTAAAAAAACTTAATTATTGGTGAAAATAAAGGACCTATACCAAAACCTGATATATATAAATATCTGACAAAAGGGCTCCTAACAATAGAATAAATCTTCGCTGAAAATAGCGCACCTCTAACGTTCAGTGACGAAAAATTTTCCAATACATTTTCGTCAACTTTGCACTCTCTATTATGGCATGGAGGTAATAGGGCATGCTTGAAATAACTTATAAAGGGTGTCCATTTAATATGAATGTATGAATACCTTTTAGCAAAAGTGACCTGTCAGGATCGTGGCAAGTGGCAGTCTTTCGTATCTGCCTATCCCTCTAGGATGCAGGCGTGAGTTTATGTTATGGTCTCACGACCTCTGTACCGTAATGGTTAGCACGTCTTCTTACCATGCGAGAGGTCCCGGGTTGGATCCCCGGTTTTAGAGGAAAAAAAATTCCAGGTCTTGGATGTTTACATGTTTGTGACGTCGCTGTTTCTGGTTCCCACGACACAGGATATCCTAGTGTGGGGCCAGAAGCAATGTATGTGCCTGTATGTAAATGTTTAAATTTTATGTTATGTTTAAAATAGTTTTTAGTGGCAATTTATATAATTCCACAATTAATAAGGTCAGTCAGGATACATTTATGTACGTAAAAACGAATTTCAGGGAAGATACGGAGCTTTCATAGATCAAAAACCGTTAGGGTGTAATAGTAAAGACTTAAAGAAAGTACTTAAACAGAAAATAAAATTGAAAATCGCGCAAACAACTTTATCTTGTTTAATATGTGAGCAAAACAATTATTATGGTTAAATTACTTTTATGAGCGCGTATGGCGCTCTTGAAAATGTAATAACGACAGACTAGTAGTACCTATTGTGCGGCCGCTTCGAGTATACGATCCTGACACATGTCTGTTTCATATGACTAGTGATGGGAGAAAATCAACGTTATCATTCCTTACGTTATTCTTAACTAGCTTTTGCTACTGACTCACGATTAAGTAGTTTTGTTTTTTAGACGACCTTCACTCAGTCATCTCTTGTGCCATTTTCGCAGGCATTTTAGAAGGGTCATCATCTTTTTTGCGCCGAATGGCGGTGAAGTGTTGTGGCGAGCTGTGCGACCTTTTATTTGAGCCCAGATCAGCTCAATCGCTTTGTACGGCAGTGGTACGGAGAAATTCTGAGAACGCGATGATCTTTTTCTAAAGCCTGTTCATCAACTTCGTATCGTTAAAAGGACCGTTATTATTTTCGTTATTTTTGGTACGTCACTACAAAAAAATATGGTTGACTTAACCTTGTGACAGCGTAGTAAGGATTTTACGCACGAACATTAAATATTGATTTCTTCTTATTTAACATTTAAATCACTGTGCAAAATATAACATTGATTGTAAGTTTACACAATGATATAGTTTCAATGACAATTATTTGCTAGTAGGATAAATAGGACATAAAAATATTTTAATCGAAAATTTAACTCCAGTTCAAGGTTACGTCGTCTGTTCTAACATGACCTGTCAGGATCGTATACTCCCAGCGGCCGGACGGTAACAGTTCAATTTTTCCTCTGTGGTAAAAGCCACGGAGATTACTGTCACAAACAACAAAACCCTTGAACAGAACAGGAACGATTTGCTATGATTGCCACAACACCAATATCCGAGGCCATTTCCCAATAGGAGCGGCACATTATCAGGAGATATGAAGCATCCTGTGTAATAAATTCACTTGAAGGAAATAGCGCGATCTCTTACGGTTGATTGGTCCCGAGATGTATGGGACTCGTAAAATATGCCTGACGAGTAGATTACAAAAACCGTGTCGATAGAATGACGATATTATGCTGATCAGACGGCTTTTCAAGGATTATTTTCTAGATAAATGATTGGATTCTGCCATTTTAAGTTTATACGTACTAGTACATAAATACTTAGCATGTTGTACTTCCGGATTTTGAGCATGAGATTTGATTTATCAATATAAACCGATTCATATGACGAGAATAATTGGGAAAATGCGAAAAGTGAAGTCTTCTCCTAACTTTCGTTCCCCTACTTCTTTACATTGTGTTTCCATGACAACAGATCTTTGATGAACATCTTCTTTCTCCGGATCCTAAGCTAGGATACCTGTACTATAGTCACCAGACAAGTTACAAATAAACATGGAGTCAGATCTAAAAAGCCAATCCGGAAATGTCCAATGTCTACCTTTGTTACTTTCCCTTGACTTGGATTAATTTAATTATTACCGATATCCTAACAAACAACTGATATAGAAATGCATTCATTTTAGGTTCCTGTGCTGTACTGAATTTGTGAAAGCGATTGGTTGATTGGCTGGAGAAATTTGATGCATTGGTGTGTTCTGAAATAATTTAATTGCATTAAATTTATATCCTACCAAAATACGTAGAAGAAAAAGGACACGACTTTTTATTTAGTCACCAATGGAACAAATTAATTAACCTTAAGTGCATCCAAAATAAACTTAATAAAGTAATATTAGGCTACATTTTCCTTTGTGTATTACACAAACCTTCTCGAAGTACTTTCGACCATCCCCTACAACTCAAAATCGTTAACCGAATGAATATTTATTTTAGACTAGCTGTCCCGACAAACTTCGTACCGCCTTTTTTCTCACCACTTAAACCTTTCCTGGACTTCCACAAATATGAAAAACCAAAAATCTGCCAAATCAGTCCAGCCGTTCTCGAGTTTTAGTGAGACTAACGAACAGCTATTCATTTTTGTATACAGGGTGGAATTTTGTAATGCCACCTGAAGGGGAAGTACTCTTAATACTGTAGATAGAAAATTTTACTCAAAGAAAACATTCCTTTATTTTTGAAAAAAAGAAAACTGCATTCAAAGATTTTTAAAATTTCGCTTGCCTCACCCGGTAATCGAACCTACTAAAATCTGTGAAAGTTGCACCCTGTACTTTTGTTGCATCAATCGTTAGGGTCAATTATAAGGATGAAATCTCTCTAACAAACTTTATAAATTAAATGACAGGAAAACAATGAAATCTTAAATTATTAATTCAATGGGTCAAGTTAAAGCACTATTACTCAAAGATCCGTTTCTTTATGTTTACTTATGTTATTAATTAATAATTATCATTGACGTCATTTATCCATTAAAATGACGAATTACTATTTAGATAAGACGATTGCAATTTGCACGTATTTGTAATGTACACTCATTTCTTAGATGCGACATAACTTAGATATGTAAAAAATCAAATTTACATTAAATCTTATGAGAATGAAACCAATTGAGAGTTGAAGTTCAGAATACGATTTATAACATTTACCACAACAAGTTATTAATGGTTACTAGAAATAAATTCGTTAGAAGAATAAATTTGTGTATCCAAGAAAATGGAGCCCATTTCGAGCAATTAATTAGTTAGTTTACCAGTAAATAATTAAAACAATTTAAGATTTCATTGTTTTCCTTTCATTTAATTTATGAAGTTTGTTAGAGAGATTTCATCCTTATAATTGACCTTAACGATCGATGCAATAAAAGTACAGGGTGCAACTTTCACAGATTTTAGTAGGTTCGAATACCGGGTGAGGCAAGCGTATTTTTAAAAATCTTTGATGCAGTTTTCTTTCTTTTCAAAAATAAAGGAATGTTTTCTTTGAGTAAAATTTTCTATGTACAGTATTAAGAGTACTTCCCCTTCAGGTGGCATTACAAAATTCCACCCTGTATAAGATTTTCCCTGGCGACTTCACTGTCGCTGTGCCATCTTGGCTACGGGTGAAACCACAGGAACGAACGCTCCTATCTCTGAAATCACTCCAGATAACTTTTCGTGTATTCATAGAAAGATGGAATAGAAAATGAAGTAATTTTCTTCTCTAATAGTTTTATTAAAAATAAAAAATAAAATAAATAATAAACTCACGCCCGTTATCCCCGAAGGGGTAGTTTTATTAGTGATGATAAAAACACACACTCAATAGTCAAAGCTGGTTGGACACGCCCCTCTTACACTCAATAAAGACAACTATATCTCTGAAAACTGTCATATTCCATTCGCTATAAATAAACGGCCTTATGTAAATTTCAGCAGATCTCATAAATCAGATGGAACATAGGCATTGGCCAACAGACGGCTGGACGTAAGCTTCCCGCAGTGCTTCTGGAAAACCTATAACGTGGAAGCGGTGATTACCCAGTGGGTAGAATAATGGACTAGGAAACGAGATTCGATTCCCAGTGCAGACTACTTTGATTATTTTTAAAATTACGTCATCATCATCAACCCATTATGTCCCCATCAAGGGGCACGGGTCTCTTCCCTAAGGAAGGTATAGGCCATACTCCACCACGGGGGCCAAGTCCGGATTGGTGGAGACGTCTAACACTAGTGGCTGGTCTTACTGTCAGAAGTTTTTAAGCCGCCCTAAGGCCTCTAACTTGGTCATAAAGTCATAAAAATATTATTGATGATATTGATTCATCGTCACGGATCGACTGGAGCTGGGTACAACCGATTCGGAATCATTGATCTAGCGTGACAGCTTAGTTTCTAAAGCTGGCTTCCCACGGTGCGCGATTCTACCGACGGCTGACGCCGGCCGCTGCAGTTAGGTTAGCTCCGCACGCATTGACTTGTTTTTCCTGTGGGCTGTGCCGATGCTGTCAGGATGGTAGGTATAGTTGCTGGGCAAGCCTACTCCATCTAAAAACAATGCTTCAGGTACTGGAGCGTCCGAGTGGTCTCGTCGCCCATCCAGTGGAAGCCGGCGATTAAGACCCAATTATTATTTTTCGATGTGTGTAATTTACAGGACGAACTCTTCTTTACGAAAATTCTTAAATTTATTAATTCGTAACTCTCCGAAATTTTCAGGTACCACTGAAGGCCAATCGTCTCGTTAGGTAGATGCAAAGACCAAAGTTTTTTTTTACTTTTTAAAGTATGATTTACAATAAACTAGGTACTGGATGGTTTTTGAACTCTTAGCAATATTTCAAAGGAGTATTCTTTGATCGTGAAAACAGTATGTACGTATTACTAATGACTTATCAATAATGGTACCCATGATATATTTGTTAATATTCGCGTTTTGCGGCCTTCCGTATGTTGCCTCCAAACTGTGAATCTAAATTCAAGTGAATTGTACTTAGTGGTCCGTAACGTTGAAACTTTTTTTGAAAAACGTTAAATGCTTAAGGGTAAGACGCCCGATATGCGTAAACAATGAAGAACACAACAGAGTTGCCGTCGTCGACGATAAGTTTGTTGTAATAGTTGGAAAAGTTTTCTTGAATGTTTATTACTTACTTCTAATAAGTAACAAAAAAAATTACCTCACATGTAATAGTTTTTAACACTAGCACTATTTTTCTCAATCACGGTTAGAATATATTCAAAGCTACCCTGTAGATGCCTGTAGTATTCGCTATGTTAACTCATGTATACCCGAAATCACCACGCAATCGCACGTCCTGTTCCCAAAGCAAATGACTGTACAAATGTGGAGTCAGCAAAGCGCGCCCGCGCCGCAGAACGCAATTAAACGCGTCGGCTAACTCAGGACTCTAACCACTGACACAGTAAAAGCACAGCTCAGTACACTCACACTAATACATGGTTAATGAGTGATAACAATTCGGTGGCCAAAGCAGACGGAAAGTCGTGGAAAGTCCAAACGGATTATCTAGCAACGATGTCAAATCTGGCATCAACGATTTTGGAGGCAAGACTTTAAAATGCATAGGTAGTTGTTAATAGTCATATTTGAATGGCATTGGTGGTTTCATTGTTATTATTGGTAGTCTAAAAACCGATTGATTTCTAATCGTAACCTTGTTACCTTATTACCTTGCCGAGTAAAGTTGCAAGGTATATAAACCGTGCAACGTCACTCGGCGCCTCGCGCGATTGAAGAAAAAGGAAAAATACATTGATTATACCAACAAAACACATAAAAGATACAAAATTAACAGACAAGTAACATAATATAATATGTGTGCAACAGTGGAAAACTAAAAACGCAACAGCTAAAACAAAACCATATACATAAATATATGTATGGTTTTTCTAGGTTACGACAAAAGGCAGCTGACTCAGCATTGTGCTGAGGGTTCAGATCAGCGCTGATTTTCAGTCAGAGCCCACGGCAACTCATAATTATTATCGTACCCAAGCGTGCGTATTGAGATGCATTTAAAAGGGATTTAAAACATATACAATAATAAAATTATTATATACAATAAAGAAAAAAATACTGTCTTAAATACTTACATACTTAATAGTATGTTATCATCATCATCAACCCATTATGTCTCCACCGAGGGGCACGGGTCTCTTCCCTGAGGAAGGTATAGGCCATACTCCACCGCGGGGGCCAAGTCCGGATTGGTGGAGGCTTGTAAGACTAGTGGCTGGTCTTAGTGTCAGAAGTTTTCAAGCCGCCCTAAGGCCTTTGACTTGGCTTCACGACTGCCATCTATCGAAGGCAGCCGGCACCAACTGCTTAACGTGCTTTGCGAAGCACGGAACCGCTTGGGAAAACGCCACTAGCGTTAGTCATAGACGGTCACCCATCCATGCACTGACCGCGCCCTATGTTGCTTAACGTTCGTGATCGTTTAAGATCACTCAGGCAGCTCAGGCTACGAGCGATTCATGTTATCATACTTACCCTGAATATAGGGAATTCACTGTTAACTACGGATTCAATTTACTATATTTTGCAATTCACCATACCTAGTATCATTCTTCTGTCTGCTACAATTTTGTGTCCCGGCCTCCACCCAAGCGATTTGTATCCCTAATCCCTTCCTACCGCACGGTGATAACTAGGGTTTAACTTGGTTACAGTATTGCGGCGCTGCGTGTTACGTCGTAACGAAGTAGAGGACTGTAATGTTATTTTGTGAAGAGTGGTCAGGGTAGTTTTCATGGAGGTTTTAGTTGGCTCTACATTTAAAATGTGCCGGCACCGGCGTCTACAGATTTTTCGTCAAATGGACTTCCAATTATATATTTTGATATTATTGAAGAGATCATGTTAAAACACAGATCGTAAAAAGGATGTTTCTCTACTACCACTATACCCTATTTACTGAAGCGAACGAGTAAGTGTCAACATGTCAAAAATTTGGTTTTTCAATATGCCACATTTACATAATATTTAGGAAAGTTGTATAAAACGATATGGCTAATAAATGCCAATAAGCAATAAACACAATAACACTGTTATTACCTGATTTATCCCTCACTCGCAGTTTATTTAACTAAATATTTTATTTTATCATGAAAATACCATTTTCTGAAGAGATCTATGCCCCAAAAAATACCTAAAATTTCGGTGGTCCTCAAATAAAAGCGATCCTACTGCTGCCAAATATGTTCGCAACTAGCAAAGATGTAGGACTTTTGTTTAAAGGCCGATTATGATCGATTATTTTATGCTAGTGCGCTACGCGAAGTGCAGGAAGAAGTATGAAGAGCTGACTACGAACCTCTTTTTTAATTAAAGGCAAAAAAAAGTAAGATAGCCACCCCGACGCCATATTTACTCACGATTGACGTTGTTGATGCGAGTGCAACTTCTCTAAACTATTTTATTTTCTTAGTGTTTGTCTTGTCTTGTTTGGTTGTCTGGCTGTTTTCCTTAAACAGTACCTATCTAAACCTATGTGGGCATACGATGCAAGCAAAGCTACGTACATGAGCTATTTTGAGTGACATGTAAGTTTGAGAGATGCTGTGTCTTTGTTTACCTTTAGTCGTTCGCTTCAGTAAATAGATTGTATACTGTGTCAGGTAATTTGGATTCACGTGCCACGATCTAAAAAAGAAACGAAATATATATCTCATTGGTTTTTTTTATCATTGAAGCATTATCTTTTATCATTTTCTGTATTTTGATACCAGAAAAATCTCAAAAAAGATATGTTTTTTTTTGCGAATACTTTGCTGTCCTATGTGGTATACAATAAATACAAAGTCACTTCAATCAAGTTTATTGATAAGCACAATGTATATTTTTATACAGTACCTATAAAATACTTTTGGTACAACTTCTATTGAATTCTTCGTGCATTGAATCCTTGTGAACTCTTCGTAAGCAACAACATTGTAGCAAAGCGTCATTCAAGTTGATTCAGAAATCCACTGTTTCAATGTATTTTTCCACCTTCCACAAGGTTGACAAACAAAAGGAGGAGATTGGCCAAAACTTGTCTAATAAAATGAAATCGTAAGATAAGTTAGGCGAGCGAGCAAATATTGTGTGTAAACATTCCTCAAGCCAGCTCTACCGTGGAAAGTGCACAATTTACCTGCATTGTAAGAGAAGCTGCAACTTTTCAGACAATCTCACCTACCGTCGGATTTTCCGGCGCCTCAAAAAAGGCTTTACACTTTCTGCGATGCGGAACATCCAAGTCTTGTTACTACAGAACTGTCCTTTGGTTGCGAACCCAGAAGAGATTTCTTTCCTCTGATATGAACATTCCGTCTTTGTAAAAGTTGACTTGTTAAAATAGTAAAGTTTAAGGTTCACGACGTCTGAATAGGGTGCTATGAACTAGATAAAATGAAATAAGGATAATAATTTAGGTCGGGATTACAAACTCTTCTGCCAAAGTGATCTCCCATAAAACAGCCTTCATAATAACAATACATTATGTGTTTGCAGGTCGGGTAGATTGCAAAATATGCTAACGAAAACTCTATCAAATTAAAGGGGCTTTATAGCGGTTAGGAAAATTAGAAACATGCCTTCGCATCGGCCTACGCTTTAAGCCGTTCTACAAGACTCAAAGTTCAATCTTGAAGACACTTTAAAGGCCCGATTAAACCTTTTGATCCCTTCTCGCTCGGCCGTTCTCGAGAAATAATATGCAATTTGCGTGCTAATACAGCCAAATGGAACGTTATAATTTTTGCCTTTCCAAAATTCTCGCTGTCCATAAATTATAACGAATAAATTAGGTTTCAAGCGGATAGTCAACCCCCGGGGATGTTGAATGCAATGCTCAAACTAATTGCTGGAGTCTGAACTAGTTCACTTATTTAAAGTTAAATTTAGCTCTCTGCGACTCGCTTACCTACCTACCGTGAATCATTAACTTGCTAACAGACATCTAACAGATGACGGTCCATTTGTACAAAGCTGGTTGAAAGATGTTTATAAAAATATGGTTAGATTGTTTGCGTTAATGTACACTGATTTTAAATTATTTGATTCGGAATGTATGGTTTTATACGAGGAAAATAATATTACCTTTCAAGCGGAACACTGGAAGGAATCTTCTTAAGTTCCGTATTTACTGCAAGTGTTTGCAATAACAGCCAATATTTTGCTCACTTGTGAATTCCTGCAGTGAATCTGTTCAGATAGGATATTTGTGTGATTTTTGTTTAGTAAATACTTAAATGAAACTTAAGTAAAAAATTAACGGTTTTCAGAGAAAATGGGATAGAAATTGCTAAAAAAAAGAACGAAAAGAATAGAAAGGGATAAAAAGGCCTTTACACTGTTTTTTTTTTCAATTAATTAAAGTCCGGTTTAAAATATTGAATATAGAGGTATATTATAAATAGACATTTTATAAAGAATGCATAGGTATTTTAACGATATTTTTCGTTTGTTGAAAATTAATATTTCATGCAATTTAAAATAACAAATAATCCAAAGTAATTTAAAATCAATTGGGAAACAAAAGGCTTTTTTTTAATTTGTTACAGTGTTCATCAATTAACTATAATCATACAAGACTTGGAAATTAAATTTGTTTAGTTTTCTAATTTTTAAAACAAGAAGTGCAGATCAGATTCCCCGCTATTTTAAAACAAGTCACCAAAGTCACGATAAAATTATCACCTCAGCGGGAAGTTTCTAAGTTAGATTGACTTCTTCACGAAGTTCTTTTAAAACTTGGATGTTAATCCCGAGGATCCTTCTGGCCGTCATTATTTTAAACTCGAGGGCCAGACGCTCCCGACCTTAAAATTAACTTTATATAAAATACTCGTATACCTACCTCTCTTGAGAGTAAATTGGCTTGCACTTTTCTTCACTTTGACGGTGTTTAGTTAAATCACACTAATCACACTAATATTATAAACGTGACAGTTTGTGTGTGTGTTTATATGTTTGTCAGTCTTTAGCGCTGAAACGGCTGGACGGATTTTAATAAAATTTGGTATGGAGTTAGCCGATACCCTGGATTAAAACATAGGCTACGTTTTACTGCGGGGAAATATCTTATTCCTACGGGAAAATCGATGAACCGCGGGTAACACCACGGGGCACAGCTAGTAATAAAATATTTATAAAAGCTAGCAGTTACTTATTTATTATACACATACATTTTACAAAAAAAAAACACATAAAATACATTTGCATTTGTTTAAAACATAGAGGCTATCTATGATATATGTAGATATACCTAATCTATATCATAACTAAATTGTAAATTTTAAACTATGCTAATATATTTAAATATCTTATATCTTATTAGTTTAAATAATTTTGGATTCGATTTTCCCAGTTTTCCCCGAGCTTTCACTTTAAAGACAATTTTTTTCATGAGTGTCGCATTAATTTTCGGCATACACAGAAGTATCCTTTTTTGTTTTATTAAATCAGAAGTTTGATTTGATCACAGCTTCAATGGACTGTAGACCTGTACCTACATGGTTTTTATTTCCACTAAATACCACGTGCTCCCGAGTTAAAAGGTCTTGATAGATAGACGGACAAGATGGACAAACGATCTCATCCAAGTGGCGGGAAGACGCTGGATGCAAGCCGCTTCCGACCGGTCTTTTTGGAAATCCATGGTGGAGGCCTATGTCCAGCAGTGGACTTCTTGTGGCTGAATGATGATGATGATGATAGACGGATGGACGGACGGACGGACAAGAAAGTAGGATAATTTTGTTGTCAATCCGTCAACGTACATAAGGGTTTCATTATTTTTTTCTTTTGCGGTACGGAACCTTAAAAAAAAATTTAAACGAGGTAGAGTAGTTTGCGCACCCGCCTAAATAGCACCTGCACAAATAGCACTTGGCCTAGTCCAGATTGGGCACCTATTGATATTTTTGGCAGGTGCTGTTAGTGAATTCAAATGTATTTATTCCGCCAAAAATATCAATAGGTGCCCAATTGGACTAGGCCAGGTGCTATTTAGGCGGGTGCGCAAACTGGACTACCTCATTTAAACAACTGGCAGTGCTGTTAACTGTGAGTAAACTTTTCTATGACAGAAGCCATTTCGCCGGCTCCAACGATTGTTTAATTGAAACGTCTGCGTTTTCACATGCAATAGGCGCGAGATGCGGCCCCAGGTGCCAATACGGTTCGACTCGGTTAGCTACCTACTTGGACAAACATTGTTGTCGACGAGTGATGGTTGTGTTTGGAAATCGTTTGTTGTTGACAGTGTTTCATTTGCGTACAGGAATAAAAACATACCTTAATTTGTTGTCAGACTTACTTACTTTCCTCACTTACTTATTTTACTTGCTTGCTTACTTACTTATTATTCCGACATGATTGTAGGATCTATATTAGATATAATAAGACAATATAGAGTTCAAAACCATTCCGAACCACTTTATGGGCCATAAAACGGATCGGAGATTAGCTTTGCATTTAATGCGGCATTTTATGACGTAGTAATATAGCCCCTTGAATCTATTCTTGACGTAAGTATATAATAATATGTTCCAAAGTGTGCTACAATAAAATGAAACCGGTGTGGTTGCACGCAGCGAAACAGGTTTTTCAGGATCGCGCTAAGTAGCAAACAATGAGCTCTGCTTACCCCTTCGGATACGAATACAGCCGTGAGTTTGTTTATCTGTTACGGCTAAAACCCGAAGTGCGGCTACACCTATAGTTTTAGCCCGTTAGAACTAGGTTTTGTTAAATCTAATTGTAGCCGGCTAATATCGGCTAGACCTAGTATTAGTCACTAGGGTTTGGTTGGATCTAGTTCTAGCCGGAATGATATCGGCTAGACCTAGTTTTACCCGAAAAAAATCGGCTAATACTAGATTTAACCAAAAGCTAGTGGTTACACCTACCTACGGGTGTTAGCCGTAACATATCGACTTCCTCGTTGGTCTTGCGGTACTTCGCTTGACTACGAAATCAATGATTCCTCCTAGGGGCTGTTTTGTAAAAATGGACTATAAGTAAACTAACTATGTACACAGGCTTTCTCTCAAAAAGAATATGGGTTTAATCATCTAGCGTGGCTTTCAGATAGCATATCAACGTTTATACGTGTGCCCTCTACATTTTCAATGCATCTAAAATGTGAAGTAAAGTTTCAGATTTACCGTCGGCTGTGCCATGAAATTTTAAATTGCTTTAAACAACTTTCGGTACCGGTTGGCATTGTACGACTTCATTGTTGACAAGTAGATAATTTGTTTTCGTGCAATTTCTACCTGTTTGGTTTGTTTGTGCATTTCTTATGTGATTTAAAATGTGGGATATACCAGAAGCTATCACATAGGAAACTTATACAATCACACTAATATTACGAGTATAAAGGCGAAAGTTTGTGTGTTTGAGTGTGTATGTTTGTTACTTCTTAACGTCTAAACGGCTGGAGCGATTTTAATAAAATTTGGTATGGATTTAGATGACACCCTGAATTAACACATAGGCTACGTTTTACTGCGGAAAAATATCTTATTCCCATGGGGAAATCCCTAAAAATGTGAATAGTTGTTATTTTAACTGTTAATAAAAAAATATTTTCCCTAATAAACCGTGGGTGACACCGCGGGGCACAGCTAGTATTTAATAAAATCGATTAGAACCTACGTAGGTACCTAGTTATAGGTAATTTAAAACATGTGTCTATTTTA
Organism: Yponomeuta plumbellus; assembly: GCA_947310845.1. Classification (NCBI taxonomy): domain Eukaryota; kingdom Metazoa; phylum Arthropoda; class Insecta; order Lepidoptera; family Yponomeutidae; genus Yponomeuta; species Yponomeuta plumbellus. The sequence goes on from OX371203.1 coordinate 7,042,510, forward strand.
TAACAGGTGACGATCCAAAACGCAAAGTCGAGAGCGCTCTGCAGAAGGAACGCGACTGTAAAGGTAACGCCACGTAAATGGAACGTGACGTAAATGTAACTCGACTTAAAGGTAACGCCACGTAAATGGAACGCGACTTAAAGTTAACGTGACGTAAATGGAACGCGACTTAAAGGTAAAGTTAACGTGACGTAGGTACATTGAACGCGACTTAAAGGTAAGGCCACGTAAATGGAACGCGAAGTAATGGAAATGTGACATACAGGTAACACAACTTAAAGGGAGCGTAACGGAAGAGGAACGCGACATGACATGACGCGGTAAAGATACGGTCATCGTAACGATCTAATTGGTTGATCTAAACAGCACATTTTTATCGTAACTAGATTTTCTGTAATGGAACTGTGCAAGTTGGCGTAAGGCCAGGCCTCAGGTATCGATACCGTTTATTTTATGAACTTGGCTCGCACTGAACTATGGAGTAGGTAACTTCACTTTAATAAAACCACCTAAACATAACATTTACATACAGGCTTCTGGCCCCACACTAGGTTACCCTGTATTGTGGGACCCAGAAACAAACTGTAGTTTCTTAAAGTAAGTAGGTTAGTAGGTACGTATTAATAGTTTTATAATTATCAAATTATAATTTTCTATGGTTTGGCTATGGTCAAGCTAATTTCTAGCAAAATGTGATGCATAACATGTAGCTTTACTTGAACTAAAACGTTTGATAGCACTGCAAATTATATTTAACTACGGACTTGATTTTTAAATTGAAAGTTAATGGCACGTAGCTTTCCCACAAGCAAGCATTTTCCATCTAGCTAAGTGATAATACTTATACTTACCACTCCAAGAAATAAGATCTAGGTCCTAAAGTACAAGATCATGTTCCGCCTCTAGTAGTCTACATAAATATTCTGAACAAGGTATTCTGACTGGCAAATATCATAGACATAAAAGCTTTTACTCTATTTTGAAACCGCAAGATATTTTCCAGTGCTCGTCATAATAAAATCACGGAGCACAACAGTCGTAAATAAAGGAAATAGTGTCACAATAATAGTCACCCTATTTCTGTGGTTGAATGTACTAACCGCTTTAAATTTTCCGCAAATGCACCGCAGAGCATTTCCGAATGACATTAGGAAAAATTCCTACAAGATTGTGTGCGCTCGGTGTTTTCTTGAAAAACTGCCAGCACAGTTCGAGCGTTGTTCATTTTCAGCAATTTCCCAGCGAAATGGAGGAAAAATATGGAATCGAATGGAATGAAATTTCCTGTTTCTTATATACCTAACTAACCTAGTAACTTTTGGGGTTCTTGTTTCGTTCTGAACTTACCAATGTAATTAATGTACTGAAACTTTCAAATGATTATTAAAACATTAAATCATAGGTCCTGCAGACTTCGGGTTGGTGGGAGCCGTAATCTTAGACTACGTAAAAGTTTTTAATTAAATAACTGTTCACCCAAGGAAAACAAGATTTTCTCTTTCGTTATACATATTTCCAATAAGTAACCACGAATCTTTAGGTAGTCCAGCGTTATCATAAATCCTGTTCAACCCGTTGTCTTTTTCTTTCTTTCCATTTCAACCATTTTTTTTTTCAGTCAAAAGAGCAAGGTTGCATGGACAAGAGTGGTTTGACCTTATATGAAAGAAAAAAGTTATATTTTTTTTGTTTTGCACCCATAATGTTATTGAAAAAGAAATGACATTCTAAGAAAACAAGTACATACATAACAGAAAGAATCCGAAACTTTGGTGAGTGATATTGGGTCAATGAGGACAAGTCTCGTCCGAATTTAAGTGCAAAGACTGGCGTCATAGTGAGCGGCACGACGGCTGTGGGCCCAATAGTAATACTCGTACAGTAATACGATACAGTTTTGTTTTAATCTCACTTATCGAAAAATGGGAGCATTTGGTAGTAAACGTTTTTTCAAATCTGCAATTAAGAAATTTTTTGTTCCAAATCAGTGGCGTAACTATACCATCTGGGGCCCGTGGCAAATTTTTTGGATGGGGCCCTATCAGTAAAAATCGTCACATTGCACTTAGTTTTAATAAACCACTTAAAAAAGTAGTTATCCAACACTAATAAATATTTTATATTTTAGAGCATGGGATTATACATTTAACATTCTTTCACATTCACATTAAAAATAGTCTAGTCAACGTGAAGGTACCTTTTTGGACGAAATTTTTGTTTAGTCTATTTTTTACGCCTCTTAAGAATAACTCCACGAAGTGAAAAAAATCCTCGAGCCATAGTTTAATAATAATCGGGTTTTTTATTTTAACATTCTATTCGGAAAAATATGTTAATTAACTAATGCATAACTAATTGTAACTTGGCATATTATCAGCAATAAATAAAATTATATTCTATTCTAATGGAAAAATGGGGATAATTTTTTTTTGCCTGCGGATAATTGTTTATTCATGTATCCCAATAGTATAAGAATGTTATTACTCCTTAATATTCATATTTAATATGTTAAAATGAGTTTTATTGTTACCGTGTCCGAGTTAAGAGTGACGCGCGGAAGCCAGACTACCCGCTTTTAACGCTATTTTCAGGGCTCTGTAAAAATTATAAATATTATAGATACGGTTCCGGGAGGTAAGATTTTTTTTGGGGAATTTCCTTCTCTTTTCAGATCTTTTTTCAAATTTTGAATATCTTTGATAGTTTTTGAGATATTAAAAAAAACCAAACCCCTATTTTTTTTTTAATAAATTGTTTATAACTTTTGCCATTTTTATCGGGCCTTTACCTTAAACTATCTGCATAATATTTCGAATCAAATGACATTTTGATCGTAATTTTCGGAGACTATACAAAAATTTCGTCCAAAAAGGTACATGTTGACTAGACTAAAAGCACTTTCTTGGTTAACAAACGGGAATTCCGCGATCGTCAATGCTCACCCACGCTGCCAACGTACCACGACAAAACGATGTAGGTAGGCACTACCTAATAGAAACCAATGGATGCATTCTAAAATTGATCAACATCTTTTTGTTTAGGATGTCTTTAGTTGTCTCACTTTAATGGATATTAAGCAGAATTTACAAAAAAAAACGTTCCAAGTAAAATAAAATGCTCAGGTACAATGTTAAAAAAATATTTCCGAGCTCGCGGCCTCTTTGGCCGGGGCCCCCTTGGGTCGGGGGCCCGTGGCATTTTGCCAGCCCTGCCACCCTATAGTTACGCCACTGTTCCAAATACAAAAAGTATTATTAATTTATAATAATTGCAGTAATATTTACCTACTGGCGTTATCGTACCTATAAAATGAAGTATGACGAGTATTATACTTCAAACCAGCTAATTTTGATTCAGTTTTCAACTTTGACACAGTTTATTGAAGTTATTGTGATAACGAAAATTAAAACAGCCATATATCCTCGTAAGGCCCAATGTCTTCAAGTGATTACAAAATAATTGTTATTTTCAAGGTCGGGCCTTACGAGGTTAAAGCAGTTGACAGCTTAGTGGTTATATTCTCTTTGGCTTAGCCACGGCCGGCACAGTAGGGTGGCCACGTGCGTCGTGGCCGGGCGGGCGAACGTTGAACGCTCGAAGGCGGGAAACACTGGCTATGCTTGACCATAGTGTTGGAGGTAGAGCGGCTGTGGGCGGCCGCGACTCGGACTTGACGTACTCACTCACGCATCAGAGGATCATTTCTTTTACTCAGTTAAATCTTGATTGAATTAAAATGTTGATTGAGTAATTGTTTATCATTGTTCAGTATTGATTGTCTAACATATGTTTTAATCTGTGATCTTTATTTTGTTATATACCGCGTTTTAAGCTGTCAAATGATTAGGGTCATTCAATTACTCTGTGATTTTCTCGTCGGATTTTGGTGGTTCGGAAAAATTGAAAATAAAAGGAAAAATCCTTTCCCATCTGTTGAAAAGCTAAGTATTAGTCTAAAACATTGGTTATCTTGTTCAAAGGTTAATTGTGGCTGTGTTGGAATGCATAATTCCAGGTTTTGTTTGAATATTGTTTCGCAAGTAAAGTTTTGTAATTGGCAGTGAATTTAATCTGATTGCAGCTGTAGGAATCCTCATTTAATAGTTCTAGAATACATAATTATTGTTCCTTGGTGATTCAAAACTAGTAGTATGATTGTTGATCGTTAAAAGTAAATGTGTACCATTGTTAATTAAACTAAGACTGTTTCTTTGTCAGTTTCTTCTTCGCATACTCTATTAATGTGAAACTGACAACTTTGACGTTAATAATGCTTGAATCCCGAATAAAAACTTTTGAGTATGAGTTGAGGTTATGTTTTGTTGTTGTCCTCTAACCCAAATGTGACCGTAATCTGAGGCAATTATAACAATAGTAATAAAAGTCCAGGGGTGCAACTACGTAATTCTTCCGGAGTTGTCTGATCTAACATACATATTTTGACTTTGGTATTTACTTTCTGCAACCCGATAGAGTGGAAAGTTACGTAATACAAGGGCAGGACACCGAACCGGCTATTGGCCAATTCGATTTCGTTTTATTACTAGTTTTAATTAGATAATTCAATATGTACAACATAGATTTTGATGACTACACTTTATTGAAATTATTCTAAAAATGAAAATAACTTTTACAAACAAAAACCCTGTCGACTTCTGAGGGTTGGAAATAAGTTTTTTTTTAATTTTAATTTGTTTTTTTTTTCTTTTTATTAGTTATAAAAATGTGACATTAAGGCAGCTGGCAGTTGAACTCCTTGCAAAGCTTGGCGACGTGGTGGGCGGCGACGGCGGCGCGACGAGGTAGGGTGGCCACATCGTCCCCGGTGGCCGGGCGGACGTTGAACGCCTGTAGGCGGGAAGTTCCCGGCATCATGCGCCCTACAACCCTGAGGGGAGCAAAACCAGTATTCATTATCTTCAACCCATTATATCCCCACCCTGTTCCTCACGGGTCTCTTCCCTGAGAAAGGTATAGGCTATACTCCAACAAGAAGGCCAAGTCCGGATTGGTGGAGGCTTGTAAGACTAGTGGCTGGTTTTATAGTCAAAAGTTTTCAAGCCACTCTGAGGCCTTTTTGGCTCAAAAAGGCACCAACTGCTTACTTGCGAAGCACGGAACCGCTCGGAAAAATGCCGCTAGCGTTAGTCATAGATGGTCAGGTCACCCAGCTATGCGCTGAATAAGCCCTATGTTGCTTAACCTTCGTGATCGTGTAACATCACTCAGGCGGCCGAGGTACGAGGGATTCAAAATCAGCATTGATCATCAGAAATCAGCATTGTTAATGACCAATGACGTCAGTGTGTTCAAAGTGTTCAAATTGACGCAATAACTGATAACGCGATACCATTTTTACTGTGTCTGTAGTTAAGCTTTCAAGGAGCGAGGAACTAAACTTTCCAGGAAGTGGAAGTTTTTACTGAAGAAATGCAATGCCGTTTTTTCTGTGTCGGTAGTTAAACTTTCATGGAGTGAGAGCTTAAATTTGTAAAGGGGCTAAGCCAGTGTATTTAGCAGATCTTTTGCATTCTTAAGTTCGCATACCTACTTTTCATAAGGTAGCAGCGAAGCTTGAGGTAAGACAATGATTTGGCAAAGTCGGTGATTTTTATGTCTCTATCGTATCTAAGAACAAACAAGATTTAAGTTTAATTTTTGGAATTACATACAAAGCAATACATCACCTCACCCCTGAATTCTGGAGGGACGAGGGGAAACCGGAGGATTTTGTTGTGATATTATAAAGGTTAAAGACAGCACTAAGACAAAATAAGCTTGGAATAGTTTTTTATGGCACACAAGAAACAATGATTCAAATGATATGCAAAAGATTCGTGTGCAATCATTAAATAATTTGCGCCTCCACCAATCCGGACTCGGCCCTCATGGTGGAGTATGGCGAATACCTTCCTCAGGAAGAGACCCCTGCCCCTCGGTGGGCACATAATGGGATGATGATGTTATTTGCCTGTGTGGCACAAAATTCGAGATTCGAAAATTTGATTCGCTAAGGGTTGTTTTGTATGGATAACAAGCTGTTGCCCGCGACTACGTCCGCGTGGGCTTTAGTTGAGTAAAGTGTTTGCAAATAAGATAGGGATACTTTTAGCGAAAGAGCTTTCATACTAACTTCGCAACCCCCTCTTACCCCCTTAAGGGACGATTTTCGAAAAACTACTTTACACGTCTTTCATGTCTTTGAATGAAGGACTTTCATGCTGAATTTCATTCGAATAACTTCAAAAACGGCAATCTTTTATACTAACTTTGCACCCCCTTTTACCCCCTTAAGGGATGATTTTCGAAAAACTATTTGACATGTTTTTCATAACTTTTAATGAAGGACCTTCATATTGAATCTCATTCGAATAACTTCAAAAACGGCAAAGTTCCATACTAAGTTTGTACCCCCTTTTTTTTCCTCTTAAGGGATGATTTTTAAAAAACTACTAGACGAAAACCCGGCTTCGCTCGGGTAAAATGTAGACGCAAAATAATATTCAACTATGTTTTTTTTATATGGTAACGCCTCTGTATTTATCAACCACCAGTAGATATAAATCTCTTAATACATTCAGATACATAAGCTCACACCTGTATCCCAGAGGGGTAGGCAGAGACCACGGACTGTCACCTGCCACTATCCTGACAAATCACTTTCGCTTCATCGACATCCATTAGTCGTTGCATGTACCCACATCGGTTTCGGGTACTTTTAATCTTGCCCTTTGCTAATACATCCCCTATTTGGTCGAAGTATGTCCAACTGGAGCGTCCCTTACCGGCCCTTCCACTTACATTCGCTCGATATATTTGCTTTGTCAGTCTTTCTTCGTTCATCCTCTCCACATCTCCAAACCAACGCAACATTCCTTTTTTCAATTCTAGTCACTCACTACATCCTCTTTCTCTACATCCTCGGTCTCTGATCACACTATTGCGTATTCTGTCATTCAAAGTAACACCACACATATTTCTTAAGGATCTCATTTGTACTGCACTAATCCTACTTTCATGATTCTTCTGCCATATCCAAATCTTGCTACCATGCTTACATCAGTATTGGAACCAGCACACTATTACGGATAGCCAATCTTGCTCTTTTGGACATGTTCTGGCTACTCACTAAGGAATGCAAGGCGAAAATCGGATACTTATCATAACTTTGTCATGGGTACCTCATCACAAATTACTAAATGAGCTTCCTTCATAAACTTAACAGCATTGAATTTAGTTAACAGCTATTGAATCTAATGACGTATGAGACGTAGAATCCACATGGCTAATCAACTAAAAACAGCTCCCTCTCTTTGGCTTTACAGCTTTTAGTTTTGTATTGACCACATGTTTTTCTTCATCATTTTAATTTTTGGTGTTTTTCTTATCTAGTGGCTTTTTCATTTCAATAAGTTTATTGGTACCTAACTAAGCAAAACAATAAAGATCAATTTATGACTTTGATTTCCTTTTTCAATTATTTTTCAGACCCTTCCAAAACTCAATGTCAATTATTGTCTTCCCGCCAATGAAAAACACCACAGATTACTTACTACACCTTCTCAGTTGGCACAGATTATAATAACCTTCTTGGATGCCACGGTATTCCACACACCATGGAGTTAACAAATTAGATCAAAGGGCCCGTTAGATTATGGATTAGTGTTTAGGAGAGTGCTTTACTTTACACTCTGTTGCAACATTATGCTGAATCGGGCCCATTTTGGGGGCTCAACCTTTAATGTATTTTATTATTATTTTCATGTTGTACAGTTTATTTATTTTTACGCTTTTTATGCTTTCTGTGTTATTTTTTTTTATTACTGTACGCACTCTGTGTGTGTGTGTTTTTTTGTTTTGTTTTGAGTATCAAATAAATAAATTTTCTTTTTTTCTTGCTTTCTTTCTTTATTTCTTTCTTTCTTTCTTAAGGAGAGTGCTTTTGTAGAAACGTATAAGCGCCACTTGCTTTAGTACGTTTTACGGTATAGTACGGTTCTTGTTGCCTTTCAATTAGAATCAAAATAGAATTGGTTTCTATTGTTCTATCCAGTAACACCTGAGCGCGTTACTATCCTCGTTACTTATCTGTGTATAAACTAAAAATTTAGTGAGAACTTTAGGAGAGTGCGCAAGTGACCCGTGACGGGTGCGTGTTGTTTTCGATAACTCGAATTATCAAACTTACCTACTTATGTGTTCCATTAAAACTCATAGTGTTTTGAGTAGGATAGCGCATATTTCGCGACGTCGTCGAAGTGACACTCTACTGGAAGAAATATAAACGTTCACTCGAACGTCTAGTACCTAATGTACTAATGCACTTGCCTCTCTAATTGTATTATAGCACTCTCTTAAACACTAAAATAATGTAAACCGGCCATAACAGTTCACAATGAAAACTTGTGACACTAACACAACAATGATGACATCGACATGTTTATTAGCAACGCCATTGTTGAATTTAATAATTTTTATATTGATGCTGCTCCATAATACGAATTTTCCGCCCATATGTTGTCGACTCAGATCAACTATTTTATTACGCTCTTTCATTTGGTCTGCATATCGTTCGAGTCTACCGTAGACCCGAACGAAATTATTAATATAGATTTTACACGTGTATCATAATTTTAAATGAAAAACCTTCGCACTACATCCGAATAACTTCAAAAACGCCAAAGTTTCATATTAAATTTGAATCCCCATTTTACCCCCTTAGGGGATGAATGAACAATCCTCTCTTAGTGCTTCCCTACGTTACAAAAGGAACCAAAATTATAGTTTAGGCCCTGCGTTGATATGTCAGTCAGTCAGTCAGTCAGCTTCTCCTGTTATATATATATATATATATAGATGACTGAAAAAATAAGACTACTTATTTTGAAACTTACAACGTTACTTTGTTTTTTCTCTTTCATTTGCAAATCCGACAAACGAATACGACGTTAAATATTTTTCTCAGCATCAACAATTCCATTATAGTTGATAGAGGTCCGTGAAAAGCACTCAGTGAGTCCTAGAAGACGTGCGACCTACATATTTCACTTTGTAAAACGAGATAAACGACCATCGACGCACTTCGCTGCGCTTTACAGTTGAATAAATGAATCCTAAGGCACTCCTTCAATTAGAACTTGGAAATGGCAGTAAGGCAGAATGCCTTCTCATAGTTTTGCAGGAGGTAGTATTATAAATTCATTAGATTTGTAAAGAGACCCATATAAAGGCCCTTATAAAATAATGAGAATTACTATAAAAAAATGACTGTAACATAAATAGTGATACATTACAGTATTACACTTCAATCAAATGGAGTAAAAAAATACAATAAATGTAGGTACATTATTGACGGCCTGCGCGACTAATAAAGCGATAAATCGATAGTGATTTGTCAAGATCGTGGCAAGTGACAATCTCTGGTTCCCGCCAAGCCTCTCTGTGATACCGGCGTAAGTTTATGTTATATTATAATATATCATATTATACTATGTATATTAAGTAGACGTCCTTTAAATGGAGATGAGAACTAGAACCGATTAGCTGCTTGGATATTAATACCGCATAATGATCGCCCAATTACTCCAGCATCCTCGGAATAGCAATGACTAATTAGCTTACGAAACAGCATAAATCATATAGCTCTTGTAGGCCAATTAGGAAACAAATGTTTGTGAGGATACTATGGATAATTTTAACACTCTACCGATATCAATAGAGGATAGATGCACAGTGATACAAAAATTTAAGAATTTACTTACTGCGAATAAAAAACCGCCCGATTTTGTATTTGAAATTTACTACGGCTCAGTCTATATCAAACGTCAAACACGGTTTATCCTGTTTTAAGGGGGATGATTTCAATCACTCGGCATGAAAGTATAATTTTGCAATACCATCCTGTATCCAGGAGTTTGTTTATTATTTTAGTGTCGGATAAAGTGGTTTACCAAGACCATGAGATTCTGGTGACCCCTGATGTTACGATTACAGTTCTGACAGGAGAGTAACCAGGATATCTATCATCATCCAAAGGTGGCACTACTAACTGGGAAGTATGAAAGGTACTTTCGTGTTCGGTAAGTCGAGAAAGCAAAAAAATGTCTCATTCATTCATGCTGATTAGTAGAAAAGAAGAAAAATATTCTTGGCTTAGTACAAAACTTTTTTCTTCTGCGGATTTCTATTATTTATTGACTGTAGTGTAAATAGTGTAAGTACTTTAATGTAATTAAATAAATTAAATTACATTAAAGTACTAAGAGTTAAGTACTAATTCCACATATAATTGAAATAAAAAGCAATTTCTCATAGTTTTATATTTAAGTTATAATTATGTTTGTTTATAGTTCATTATTTATCTTATAATACAATCAATTTATGCTTATAGTTTCTAGTATGCATGGACGTAATACAGGTAACAATTTCTCATAAACTATAAAATATATTATATACGTTTGTAAGTCTCGCATCCGCCTGAATACGAAATGAGTCTTAAAATATTTAGAACATTAACCCTACGCTAACAAAGGTTAATCCATCCATTATGGGACATTGTATAGGATTTCTACAATAAGATGAAGGATAAAATAAGCTTGCCAGAAACGTAGTTAAAAAAATGTGTAAGTCACACTTAGTGCCAAAAGGACTATAACATAAAAAAAAACTATGTACCTACTTAAAGGAAAAAGAAGTCAGGAATCCAGTTCAGTTCAAAAGCCAGTTCAAAGCATATATGTGTGTATGTTTTATAATCATTTGTAACCTTTTTCATTATGGATTAAAATTGATAAGAGTATTTTCGAGATTTTTGTCTTTTTTTTTCTCCAAAATTATTTAAATGAACAGTTCAACTTGTAATTTTCACATTTGGACGTCAAATCATCCCGTCAAGCTCGTCCCCTATTAAATTTATTAAAATTATTTAAATCCAGCCAGGGGGCCCGAAACACACCCAAGTGTACTCCCGGAGGGCCAAGCCGCTGAGCAGGTGCACGTTTGGTCGGCCGAGACCGGATTCATGGTCAATGAGATGTTTTCCCTGAAAAGCGACAACAGTCCCGCATTCAGCTGACGGCCACTACAATGACGTTTCGACGCTGGCCCGGTTGCTAAGTAACGGTCAAACATGACAGCACAGCGGGCCCATAACAGGGTGTGCCTGCCCTGTCTCCATAGCAATAACACATCACCATTAGTGAAATGGTCAACAATTTGAATGCCAAATAACATTTATTTAGTGCATTGAAGATATAAAACAGATTTGAACAGTTATTAATAAACATGAATGATGTAAAATAAAACTGAAGGGAATATATCTACAAAAAGACGGCGTGCAAACTGTGCCCTAAGTTTGTGGAAACTGAGTTAGCCAAGACGTGTAGTTTTTAAATTCTATTTTTATTTTAGTTATAATTTTTATAGGCATTTAAGCTTTTTATTTCAATTGTGATAGAATTGTATGTCGCAACCCACGGATGCAGCTCCCACACCTGTGACCAACAATGATGGAGGACTTGCGCAGTGTCCTTACTGCCCCCAGGTGCGCCTTTTCAAAAACAATAGGGGCCTCAGCATTCATATTGGAAAAAGCCACAAAAACAGACCTACAGACTATCAGACCACCTCTCATCTCACCCCGCCTGTCGACCGGGCAATCAACAGCCAGTCGCAGGATGCCCAGGGCGACCCACTATGGAAAACCCTGGGAAACCTAAAACGATGCTGCCCGGTCGTCAAGCGCATTCCTCGCGGCGCCCGCATGAGCGTCGCAGAAATTAAAATGTAACTCGAAAGGCGCCTGGGAGGCACTGTTCAGGTTTCCGTACGAAACTTTACATATTAATAACAATAATAGAAAAAACACATCACTCACAGCCCTAATAAAAGAGAATTGCTCGGATATCCATCGCCCAACCCCAAATTTTCAACCGATCAACAACGTCAATAATAATAAATACAAAAAGGTTGAATCCAAAATTAACGACGGTGACCTGAAAGGAGCTGCTCAACTCCTCTTCTCATGCGACACTATCGCACCCGACTCGCCCGAAGTTCTGTCGGCCCTTCGAAATAAACACCCCTCTCCCCTTGATTCTCTTTGCCTTCCACCAGCTCCACAGCCCGATGACGAACATCTAGAAGTCATCGGGAAAGACGTCTTGAGGGCTGTGATGTCGTTTAAGAACGGTTCAGCAAGCGGCCTGGATGGTCTTAGCCCCCAGCATCTCAAAGACCTCCTCTGTGGCGTGACCGGCCAGGCAGGTGAGACATTGCTGAGCCGCCTCACGGCCCTCGTCAACCAGATGCTGGCTGGAAGGGTTAATCCAGAGGTAACCCCGCTGCTATACGGGGCGAATCTATGTGCCTTGAAGAAAAAAGATGGAGGGATTCGCCCAGTAGCAGTGGGGATGACGATTCGCCACATAGCGTCGAATCTGTCGTCGAATCGTCGAGCTCTGTTGCCGTGGCATCCTCCCAAAACTCCAAAAAATACTTAAACCAACCCAACTTGGGTTCGGGTCAAAGGGAGGATGCCAGGCAGCAGTGCACGCTGTGCGGACCTACATCAAGGAGAGAGGAGGTGAGGTGGTGTTGAAGGTGGACGTAAAGAACGCCTTCAAATCGGTGGATAGAGGCGCAATGCTGGCAGAGATAAGAGAAGTGACCCCTGAAATCTATCCATATATGTGGCAATCCTACAGCTGCCACTCTAATTTAGTATTCAGGGATCACGCCCTTAAATCTGCTGTGGGCTGCCAGCAGGGCGACCCACTCGGGCCAGCCATCTTCAGCCTGGCTATTCATAAAATAATAACCTCTTTGAAATCAAAATTAAACATCTGGTATCTTGACGACGGCACCTTAGGAGGAGAGTCCAAAGAAGTACAAAAAGATATTACAACTCTCTCGGAAAAATTTCAATCAATCGGTCTGGAACTAAATTACAGTAAATGTGAATTATTCATTTTTGACCACATAAAGCCAGAAATTCCCATTCGGGAATTTAACATACTGGCACCAAATTTAAAAATATTAGACAATGAGACTCTTTACCTCCTAGGGGCGCCAGTCCTAGAAAAAGCTTTCCCACATTTTCTGGAAAATCAAAGAAACAAATTTTTCGAAACTATTCCGCACCTTAGCAAAATTAACACACATATGGCCTTCGAAATTATCCGTTTCTGTCTTTTTGTACCAAAATTCACTTGTTATCTAAGGTGTAGTCTGCTTTTTAGCCAGGCAGCACTCTTGGGGCCAATAGATTCAATGATCCATTTGGCCCTAATACAAATTTTAAATTGTCCAATTCCCGAACGAGCCTGGCTCCAGGCCTCCCTCCCAATTAGGATGGGAGGCCTCGGAGTCAGAAAAGTGACAAGCGTGGCACTGCCTGCCTTCTTGTCTTCCATCCACAGCATCGAGGCCTTGTATAAGGTAATTATCAGCCCATCCCTGTGTTCGATTGAGGTCTCATGCTGTGGGGAAGCCAAGCAGGCATGGAGACTGGCTTGCCCCTCCACTGACCCACTGAAGGACCCGACAGTGCAGAGACAGTGGGACGGGCCGCTTTGCGAGCTGACGCAAAAACAGTTAGTTGAATCTAGCGTCAGCGACGCAGAGCGTGCCCGCCTCCTTGCTGTCGCAGAACGCGAGTCGGGTTATTGGTTACAGGCCCATCCATCAGTGGCAATTGGCACACTGATGGACAATATTTCTTTCAGTACTGCTGTGGGACTGCGTCTGGGTTACGCCGTCACTGTGCCCCATCGGTGCCCCTGTGGCGCTGACGTTGACCATTTGGGTCACCACGGGCTTTCGTGTCAACGGAGTGCGGGCCGCTTACCGAGGCATGCTGCCTTAAATGACGTCATCCGAAGGGCCCTCGCCACATCCGGAGTTCCAGCAATGCTGGAACCTCCAGGAGTATTCTGCGATGATGGTAAGAGGCCCGACGGTATGACGTCAATTCCCTGGAAACATGGGAGGCCGTTAGTGTGGGACTCAACTTGTGTCGACACGCTGGCGCCTTCCCATGTTTCTCAGAGTACAAGGGCGGCTGGCTCGGCGGCCAGTGCAGCGGAAGGCCTCAAACGGCGGAAATATGCGTCATTGGGCAACCAATACATATTTGCGCCGTTTGGGGTCGAGACACTAGGCCCGTGGGGCCCCGAGGCGCGTTTGCTCTTTAAAGAGCTGTCGACGCGCCTCATCGACGCCACGGGAGACCGGAGAGCTGGCGCATACCTCGGCCAGAGAATAAGTCTGGCCATCCAAAGGGGGAATGTTGCCAGCATTCTGGGCTCTCTGCCACGGGACACCGATCTGGGGCATGTTTTTTATTTGTAAATATATAATTAGATATTAGTTTATATTAGTTCTATTAGTTAAGTATTATTTATATAATTTAGTTTATAGTAGATTAGTTACATATATTGTTAATTAAGTTTTTATGTAAAGTTATTAACTTATATTATTTATTGTTTATTGAATAAAGTTACAAACAATTTGATTATTATTTTGACTTAAGCTTCTATAAAAGTACATTCAACTCTGCTGCCTAGCAGCAGTCTCTTACACCGGTGAAAAACATCAGCGCATTCATTGTGTTTGTATTGTTCCTTTATTTCTTCCCGCGCTTAGCGATACAACAAATATTATGTTTGTTTGTGCACGCAAACAATTCTATCTCTATTTATTGCGTGGGATCCCCTAGGGCGGTACTTGTGCTGCGGTTGGCACTGAGTGGTGTGGTGCCTCGAAAATTCGACTCGAGTAGTGGCTGAGTAAGAAGTTAGTGCTTAAGAGATTTCGTTTGCTGCTAAATTTGGGCTCTCTGCGTAAGTGGGCTCCGGAAGTTTTCGTTTTAACAAAAATAAGCTAAGTTATAAAAGGCGCATTTCTGAAACGACGTGCTTAATTAAATTTTCTCTTTTGAAACTTTTGGTTGAGGAGTTTTTTCTCAGATTTATATTTCTTGTAGTATTAGGATTAATGTGGATAATTTGATTTGAATTCGCGCTTTACCCTATCAATGTCGCAGCTGCGAGTAAATCGATATCCTACATAGAATAATGATCATTCTATGTAACTTATGTGAGCATAGTATTGTTAGCATTATCGTAAAAACAACGCCATCAACAAACAAGAAAAAAGCGCTTTTTTTGCAATAATCGAAAATTAAATTAGAAAAATCAAAATTGATAAAAAAAAAGACTTGAAAAACTTACTTGATCACTCTAACAGGCATGATTCGGGATTTTTTTTTTATGGAATAACTCCTGCTTTTTTAACGGGTGAATGAGCATAACTGCAACTTAATTATAACTGCAACTTAATTATAACGTAGTATGAGCACCACAAGTCATTAAAAAACACTAACGGCTCTTGGTTGGATCTCACACTTAGGTTGGTTACTTTTTTTAGGTGGAAACAAAAACAACTCGCTCCGGGATCATTGTCGAAAATTATTGTTAAGGGTTTTAGTGAGAAACAAAAGTGGTTTTTTTTTGAGCAGAGAGAAAAGAAATCATACTTAGATATGATCAGTTGCAGCCAAAATGTCTTGGGAATGCCCCAAAATAATACCTTCGAATGATTAGGGGGCCTACACTACACTTAAGGCGGTCACATTATAATGGTCCCTTTCTTTAGTTTTTTTTTTACAAACGAAATGGTCCCCAATGAAACTTTATGGTAATAAGACGCAAGTCGAGATTTGATTGCGCTTAGAATTAGAAATAAACTTATCAAAAATAAACTCATGGATACATTAAAATTTGCCTTTACATCTATACCATCTATGCATGGAGTTGATTTATACAGTTCATTTTCCTGTATAAATAGTACGACGAAGCGAGTCGCGCGCTATAACGTCAAAAGTCGCGACTTTCCAGTACATTAGCGGTTTCTAATTCTGACATTTTAGGACCACAAAACGGGTGACAACTGGTTTAAATACAATAAAAAATATTGTATCTATTTATCTTTATACACCACTACATACTATAACCACTCGGGTGTTGCAGGGCCTTAACATTGTTTGACAATCTCGTGCTTAGTGTCTATGAAAAGTCTTATGAGGCTATAGTTCCTTCTCATTGTACTACAATGCATTAGCAGAATCTAGACCCTGGTTTGACTCTTCAGACAAAAAAGTCAAGTAAGTGTATTCGGAATAAAATTATGAATAGGTATATGGGATTTTCTCTGTGATAGGACCGCCTTAACGTAATGATATCTATAAAGTCTGATTTTTTTATTCCGTAGAATTCTGACATTTCACAAGTGTTGCTACTGAAAAAGTTCTTCACTAAAAAAGGGACAAATTTGACCCTTCAGAGTGCAATAAAAAATAAAATGCTTCGTATTTTTTATGTTTTACTTGGTTTTACCTACAAAAAGGTTCATCTAAATATTTTCTTACTCAAGTGACCTAATACAAAAATAACAAATATTTCAATATCACGAACAATTATACCGAATTAACTTTAGTTACTTTATTTTATTCTTTAGCTGGCATCACTGCTTACTAATTCAAGGTTTCGTAAACCTTTTTCGAAAAATTAAGTATGCCGCTGTTTAAGCTCTCTTAATAATTCATGTCAGCGATGATGATGATGATGGAGATAGTGATATTTGATGATAATAGTATTAATGATGATTAGATATTTTAACAAAAATATGTTTTCTTTACTTGTACTTTTTTACTGTTTGTGTGATGAAAAAGGTCACAGTTGTCACTTGCCTTAAAATTTCTTTTAATTTGGAGCTCCACACTTTATAAAACTGATACATTCACTAACAAATCAAATGTATAGAAAAATGTGCCCGGCCAAAAAAGGTTTCTAATCTCTGACATGTCAAAAAATGATAACTGTCAGAATTCTACGGAATTAAAAATCAGACTTTAGATGGGGAGTAAAATCGTCTATAATAAAATCACACTAATATTATAAACGTGAAAGTTTGATTATATGTTTGTCAGTCTTTAGCGCTGAAACGGCTCGACGGATTTTAATAAAATTTGGTATGGAGTTAGCCGATACCCTGGATTAAAACATAGGCTACGTTTTAACGCGGGGAAATATCTTATTCCTACGTGAAAATCGATGAACCGCGGGTAACACCGCGGGGCACAGCTAGTCGTCTATAAAGTCTAATGACCCCTATTACAATAACGCTGAATAGTTTACCTAATAGTACAGGGGGTCTTCAACTCCAGCAATAAAAAGTCTATTTCGTAGTAGACCACTTGCATAGCTGGTCCGTTGTCATCTCTGATCACCAGATTCTTTGCCGAAGATTGTCCGGGAGTAACGCTGACACACTTGGCTGCAAAAATCCGCAAAAATACAAATATAAAAAAATCTCGCGTCACATTTTTTCTATGTTATCGAACTTTCTTTATGTCACCATAAAGAAACTCCAATAAGATGCGATCTTCATGCAAAAATAAGGCAAAAAGAATCTCGTCCTTCCAGAAACCTATTCACATCTCAATATTGTAACTTCCACACGGCACAATTACTTGTCCCGATTCTAAAATAGGATATCCTGTGCTGTTTGCGGACGTGACAAACTCGTGATGAAATGGACAGTAGTAGAGATTGAAAGATAAATCTTTTGTTATTTCACTAGGACCATGCACTTACGGTACCTATAGACAGTGTTGATTTGTAAAGTAAAACCTCACCTCAACTCACGTACAAACACGCATAAGTTTTATTATGGGATTATCCTCAAAATCCCAAAAAAACTGTTCCATGCTAGAAATTGACGACTACAGAACAAAATGTATGGAACAGTTACTTTTTTTTAGATTTTAGAGTAGGTCCCACAGTAAAAGTTGTTCATATTTATCAGTAGAAAGTATCATGAGTCGGACGTTACTTTGGAAATCAACAGCTTGTCTCTAGCAGGAGAATTTGCTGCCGGTTACAACACAGTTTTTATAATATGTATAAGCGAATATTGTACAGAAATCACGCCGACACTAAAGTCTACTACATATGGGGTGTTAAATTACAATCGCCCATCCCAAAATGTACCTACGTATTCTCTCTATCTCTATTACGAGCAAACGAGGAGAGCATTCATACAAAAATGCATGCGCAATAGCCCAAATAATCTTGCCCTAGTCTTGTAAGCAGCCTATGTACGTCGCTCTATAGGACAGATGCCTCGGCACACGAGTGTAATGCTACTTCCTGCTCCGTACAAAACTTTTCTTCACTATTTTGAAAAGTTATGTAAAGTTATAAATAACAATACAAAATAAACCTTATCTTATTGCAATATAATATGTTTTTGATTGCTCAGTTGAGCTAAAGCTAACAGAATGTAAATACGTCCAACTGGTAGGGCACAGGCCTTCTCTCAGAGTTGGAGCGTGGGCTTTAACCACCACGCGTGCCCACCGTGGATTGGCGATTCGCTGAGACGCTCAGGTTTCCTCACGATGTTTTCCTTCACGATAAGCAAGTGGTATTGTTACAAAGGAAGTCATAGGTACATGCCCACGCCGGGAATCGAACTCGAGTCTCCCGCCTAATCTTATCGGGAAGAAAATAAATTGTAAACGCGCAATCACCATTCATTACATCGAGATATAAAACAAGCGAAGCGCTGTTTTACACTTCGTGCCATTGAAAGTTATACCTCCAATTTCATGATAACATTTTTTATTTCATTCTTCAGCAACATTTTATGCCTAAAAAAATTTGGAAAGCGTGGCGTTCAAGAAGAAAAAAGTCATAATTATATTCACGTCCCACACTAAAAACAAAACGTTAAGCCAAGGCCTTAGGGCGGCTTGAATCTGACAGTCAGACCAGCCACTAGTCTTACAAGCCTCCACCAATCCGGACTAGGCCAAAGTGGTGGAGTATGGCTTACACCGTCCTCAGGGAAGAGACCTGTGCCCCTTGGTGGGGGCATAATGGTTTGATGATGACTAAAAACAAAACACAACAAAACCAATTACATTGTTCATTTACATGGTAGAGTTTTCGTCGGGTGCCAATACTACAACACTCTAAGATCTAGGTCCTATCCTATATCCAGGACGTTGACCTAGGACAATAGATTTATTTATTTATTTATTGATACTTTTATTGCACTTAAATTTTAAGTAAAAATATAGTACAATGCGGCGGACTTAATGCCATAAGCATTTTCTACCAGTCAACTGCAGAAGGTAAAATGAAAGAGTTGGTAGGCGTGCAAAAAATAAATCTAAAAACATACATATATTGAATAAACTTACACATTAATATATACTTACATATATATAATAAAAAAAATAAACTAAAATATAATGAGTCTAAATATTACAATAAAATAAAATACATAATATATCTACACACTACGAGAAACCTTGGAAAAATATACATATAATTTACCATAAATCTATGATTAAAAAGATACAGAACATAAGGAACATACAACTGAAAGATCCTTATCGTAGAAAGTGGCTAGGGGAGGTTCAGGTAACACTTCCCGAGGAAGTGTTTCCGGACAAGGGCTTTGAAATAATTCCGAGAGGGGGCTTTACGGATGTTTTCAGGGAGGGCGTTCCACAGACGAACGGCTGAGACGCTGAAAGAGCTAGAGATGTAACCAGAGTGGTGAGAAGGGGTACAAAGAAGAAGGTTTTGGGAGGAACGGAGTTCTCTGCTATGTGTGTAGGATAAGAAGGCAAATTGTGACTTGAGGTATAGGGGAGTATTAGGATCGTTAAGAATAGAGAAGAGGGTGCAGAGAATTCGAAGATTTCTGCGATCCCGAATCGGAAGCCACTTTAACCTGGCGCGAAATTCTGACACATGATCGAATTTGCGCAGACCGAAGATGAATCGAATGCAGGTGTTCTGCAGACGTTCGAGTTTATTCAGGTATTCCTGCGAGAGATCGAGGTAGCAGACATCGGCGTAGTCAAGGATGGGAAGAAGAAGGGAATTTGCAAGAGAAATTTTGATATTGATAGGGAGAAAGTTTTTCAGACGAAGCAATGGATGGAGCGAGGCATAGAATTTCTGCGAGACTGCCTTTAACTGAGCATCCCAGCACAGTTTCTGGTCAATGATAAGGCCGAGATCAGTAACCGTTTGGGAAAAGGCTATTAGATCCAATTTATAGAGCCGCCGTGTGAATAGGGAATGGATGAAAATATCAGAAGTGCTTGATATTTTTTTTGGTGATAGGTATAACCTTCCTTAGCGCGAGAAAAATGTTTCAATTTTTTTGGCTTCGTAGTTAATTTTTATTCTATATTTAAAAATTAACTACGGGGCCAAAAAAATTGAAACTTTTTTCGTTTTCGTTTCGTTAAACGTTATTCCTATCACCAAAAAAAATATCAAGCACTTCTGATATTTTCATCCATTCCCTATTCTGTGGATAGGCGTATAAGCGTTGCTAAGACTGAAACTTAATTGCATGTAACCTGTCTCAGACGATGCGTAGTTAACTTGTGCCGTATTTAATAGTATCTACAGTCGACAGTATTTCAAACTGCATACACATGCACTCTATTCAGTTACGTTACGCGCTACTTTGCTACAAAAATGTAAAGGTTGACCTTTGTGTACTTTATCATTATGTATTCGTTAATAAGCATTCAACGGCAAGACTAACAGCAACAACTACCCTCCACGCTAGTTAAAAAACTGTGTTGCGGCAAAGTAGAAGTTGTCCCCAAACGTGACCAATATTGTTGACCCGTACAGTACATTCGTTGTAAGGAAAGCAGAGTTGAAGTAACTGATGTTCGTAAGCATAAGAGTTGTATTATATTCAAGAAATACATAGTACTAAATACAAAGCTAGCACACGACATGCAGGCCAATTTGTCAGGAACTTTCTTTACAGTTCTTGGCTATGGTGTTGTTGTGAGTTAAGATATTTTACAATTTCGTACATACTTACACTGCCGTCGTTAAGCCAAGTGAGAGGCCTTAGGGCGGCTTGAAAACTTCTGACAGTAGAATCAGAATCAGAATCAGAATCAAGAATTTATTTCAACGTAAAGAATTTACATTCTGCTTGTTGAATGTCAATGTACATACAGTTATGTATAACGTTAGCCGCTGCCTTGGGGCCGTCTGTAGTGGAGAAAAAGGCAGCGAAAAAAAAACTCCACTCTGACCATCTTTTCTCAAATCACCTTAAAGCTAATACAAATAAAACATACAAAATAATATCTTGCATGTGTTGAACACTAGACACATTTATCCTCTGATTTAATTTAATATTAAACTACTATTTAATGCCATATGTCCTTGTCTTCTAAATAATCGTTGATTTTATAATAAGCTTTTTTGCAAAGAGTGTGCTTAACACAATTCTTAAATCGCTTTGGGGGTAACTCTAATATATCTTGGGGTATCTTGTTGTAGAACCTTATACAGTGCCCCATAAAGGAAGTATTAACTTTTGCAAGTCTAAATCGTGGAAATGACAATTTATGTTTATTCCTAGTATTAACGTTATGATGGCTACCAAGAGTTTCGAAGTCCTTAATATTTTTCCGAACGTACATAATATTTTCATAAATGTATTGGCTTGCAACTGTTAAGATGTTAGTTTCTTTGAAAAAATCTCTTAGCGAGTCCCTACTACCTAGCTTGTAAATAAATCGGATCGCTCTCTTCTGCAAGATGAAGATAGTCTCAATGTCTGCTGCCCGGCCCCATAGTATTATACCATAGGACATAATACTATGGAAGTAACTAAAATAAACAAGCCTAGCAGTTGCAACGTCAGTAAGTTCTCGGATTCTTTTCACGGCATATGCTGCGGAGCTTAGTCTATGTGCCAATTTTATAATATGTGGACCCCATTGTAGTTTGGCATCGATTGTGATGCCCAAAAATACAGTATCTTCAACAAATTCTAGTTTATTATTTTCAATTACAATGTTCTTTTCAACTAATTTTACGTTAGGTAGGGTAAATTTCATACATTTTGTCTTTTTTGAATTTAACAATAGATTATTTACTGTAAACCAATCTAGAACGTGCGAGAGAGCATTATTTGCTTCGGCAAGATTATTTTCCTGTCTCTTTATTTTAAAAACAAGTGACGTGTCATCAGCATATAGCACTATCTCACACATTTTTTGTACCAAAAACGGTAAATCATTTACATAGACTAGGAAAAGGAACGGCCCTAAGATAGATCTCTGCGGGACTCCCATTTTTACAAGTGAGCCTGACGATTTAATACGATTTATTTCTGCTTTTTGAACCCTTCCTTCTAAATATGATTTTAAAAGATCTAGACTTAATTTTTTTATTCCATAGTGTTTTAACTTTGAGAGTAATGTTTTGTGGTCTACACAATCGAATGCCTTTGACAGATCACAAAATACTCCTATCGCATCATTATGATCCTCCCACGCACTGAAAATATGTTTAACTAACATGACTCCAGCGTCTGTTGTATTCCGCCCTTTAATGAAACCGAACTGCTGACTAAGTACTGCTGAGTAAGACCAGCCACTAGTCTTATAAGCCTCCACCAATCCGGACTTGGTCCCCGTGGTGGCGTATGGCCTATACCTTCCTCATGGAAGAGATTCGTGCCCCTCGCTGGGGACATAATGGGTTGATGAAAATGATGATACATACTTACACTACAGGCGAGTCATCTTAGATTATAGACGCATACGTGCCACAACTTAATACATATATAAACAATTCTCGGGCGAGAATCGCAAGTGTCGATGCGAGAATCGCGCTAATCACTCTGTACTGATTTTGACATGAGCCTCGCCATTCGTGAACTACAGATACAAGCACGTACATATGTATAGTTTGTTTACACACGGTCGCAGACTATACTACAGTCTATTTTTTGAAGCGAACGACTAAGTGTCAACATGTCAAAAATTTGGTTTTTCAATATGCCACATTTATAACACTGCATAATATTTTGCAAAGTTATACAAAACGATATGCCTAATAAATCCATTAAGCAATTAACACAATAACACTGTTATTACCTGATTTATCCCCCACTTGCAGTTTATTTAACTAATATTTTATTTTATCATGAAAATACCATTTGCTTAAGAGATCTATGCCCCAAAAAATACCTAAAATTTCAGTAATCCTCAAATAAAAGCGATCCTACTGCTGCCAAATATGTTCGCAACTAGGAAAGATGACGGACTTTTGTTTAAAGGCCGATTATGATCGACTATTTTATGCTAATGGGCTACGCGAAGTGTGGGAAGAAGTATGGAGAGCTGACTACGAACCTCTTTTTTAATTAAAGACAAAAAAAAGTAAGATTGACGTTGTTGTTGATGGGAGTGCGACTAAAGAAAATAAAATAGGTAACTTATCTTTAGTCCGTTCATCATTGTAAATAAGGTATTTGTAAAGTTTTTTGGTCCATCGTACAGTTGTTTTATACTTTTGTGTTTGTTATTACGAAACGGAAAATATGGGCGAGCGAGCCGGACCCAACGCTGATTCTGCCAAACCGATGTATACGATGCCACAGAATACATAATAGTACAACGATGCAAGCAAAGCTGCTTGCATGAGCTATTTTGAGTGAGATGTAAGTTTGAGAGATGCTGTGTCTTTGTTTACCTTTAGTCGGTCGCTTCAGTAAATAGAATATAGGAGAGTTTGAGTAGCTATAATTTGTTTACACTAGGCGACTATATAGGGTGTTGATTTGTACAGTTTCGTCCGACTCAGGGGTTGTTATTTACATGATAATGAATAAAAAAAATATATAGAAAAAAAAAATATTTTTTTTGCACGGCGCTCCCGCCCTGCCCCGCAAAACCCCCGCCGGACCCGTCAAGTGCAAACGATAGAAGCTAGGCCATATAACTTTATGATTTTCAGTAAAAAAATATTTTTTTTTTATATTTTTTTTTTCCTTCCGTATCATGTAAATAACTACCCCTGAGTCGGACGAAACTGTACAAATCAACACCCAGTATTATTGCCGAGGAAATCAACTCGCGTGTGAAAAACTCTCCTTGTGTAACAGCCCCTTAACGGATGTTAAAGAAAGGGTCTTACCAACGAGCTCGTAAATAACCAATATGCCGATATCCTGTAGAGCCTTGTGCCATTTGAGGACCTTCTCCACTGGTCCGGAAAACGTTCTCACACCACTTTTTTGTAGCGCCTGGATAGGACAAAGATATTATTTTAATTATTGTTAAAAGCTGTTCTCCCACATTTTTATAACTTTAATTATTGTAATTTGACTTGTGCTGTGGGTTTTGTATTAAACTAAAAATAAATAATAAAAATAAATAAGACTTCAGAGTCTTGACTTTAGAGGCTACCGCACTTGATTTGTAAATGGAATCACTTAAGTTCGGCTCTGTTGGGTCCATGTTTGTAATGTCCTTGCCGGCTTACCTTAGCACAAGGTATGTTAGTTTAAGACCAGGCCAAGTGATTTGGGTTGTGTGAAAATTATGATTTTGATCATTTTTCTTTTTAAAATATGGTTTGAAGTGGCATTAGAAAGTAACGTTGTAGATATGCTGAAATTTAAATATACTTAGTTTTGATAGAGAAGCAGAAGTTCATACTTTAGTGTCTGGTTTTCTTTATCTAAAACTAAGTACAAGGTAACAAAAACCATTGAAAGAAAGAAAGAAAGAAAGTTTATTGTACCAACAAGACACATCACAGAAACAAAACACACAAAAAAAAGTAACATAATAAATAAGTAAGGCAACAGACGAAAAACAAATAAATTTAAACAAAAACCTTAGTCTGTGGTGTGTCTAAGGGACTCAACACACGATATATCTCATTATATTACGATATATCTCATTACATCTTTCCATAGAAATCGTCAGGAGACCACACACGACAGCTATAATATACATCCTTACATCTTCGTACCTTAAAGGTACTGAGCGATACGAAGATGTATATTTACCTTTCGATACCTTTCAATACCTCCCAATACCTTTCCGTATATTACGATATATCTTCCTTCCACCCTTTAGGTGTTCAAAAAGTTTCTTGGTGATTCAAAAAACTCCACTAGGAGTCTTATGTCGCTAAACGACATAGGTATTCAGAGTCCTACCTCAAAAAAATCATTTGCTCCACATAAATTTGCTTCATACCTATAAATAGTCTCGCTAAAGGCCGGTATCCGAATTGAGAATTTCACTTAAATATTTAAATAACGTTCTGTCACGCTCTTTTCTGAGAAACTTGACGAGACAGCACTAGAGTTAAGTAGTTACTTAGCGAAATTCTCAATTCAGAAATCGGCCGTAAGCTACGTTTCGTAAGCCTGAGGAAGGTATAGGCCATACTCCGCCACGGGGGCCCAAGTCCGGATTGATCGAGGCTTGTAAGACTAGTGGCTGGTTTTGCTCTATGGCCTCTGACTTGGCTTAACGGCTGCCATCTATCGACGGCAGCCAGCACCAACTGTTTAACATGCCTTGCGAAGCATGGAACCGCTCGGAACGGTCACCCATCCGCGCACTGAACGCGCCCTATGTTGCTTAACGTTCCTGATCGTTTAAGATCACTCAGGCGGCCAGGGCTGCGAGCAATTCTTCGATTCAGTCGATTGATACACCTCCTGCGGTTGACTGGTAGAAAATGCTTGTAGCATTAAGTCCGCCGCGTTGCCATTGTAATTTTTACTTATGTGCAATAAACGTATTAATAATAATAATAATTGATGACCTATGATTTTATAGATATAACATAGGAAGTTACAACTTGTATATAGTGATGGAATATAACATTAAAGTTGCCTTTAACACGAAGGATAGTAACAAAAATCAATCTACCTCAAGAAAAGAAAAAAAAGTGCAGCAACACAGTGGTCATCAATTTTGTAATAATATCATGCCTGTCCACTTGCTGGCGATGTCTGATAATTCCGCATATAATTTAAACTCTTCGGAATTTTCCTTACTTTATATGATGTTCAATGCACATCGTTCTATTTTTGGCACATGTGCCAACGCATACGCGCATCAAAATCTCAATCATCTTCTGATGAACTACCTATCTATTAAATCTAGTAGTAAGTCGACAGATCCATAACACCCTGTATAACGCCTTAGCAGCCGGAACGTGTGTCGGTCGAGACGTATGTCAACGAAATGAAGCGAAATATAATTACGTTACCTGTTCCGTGTGTGATACTTTAATATAATGTAATGCTATACCTCCCGGGATGTAATGTATATTATAGCAGTCGTGTGTGAAGTCCCTTAATCGATTAATATGTCAAAAGTACTCATTATTTTACAATCATTGTAAAACAGACACAACACCATTGGTTGATATTGTACGGTGCATATTTTTTATGCAATTTCCAGCTATACAGTGCATGAACTATTTGTTATAAATAGTCATTATGTACCATGAATGAACAATCCCCTATTTCTCAGAACTGCGCAGATAGTTGTTACAGAAGATTAACATATTGTTACTGTCTGAGAATCTGGAGCATACAGCTTTCTTTAATTAATAACTAGGCCTAATGGTATGTCTAATGTTACGATTTCCCAACGCCCAAGAAAAATGTAATGTAAAAAAAATACGTAAAGAAAAATGAGTTTACGACCTATAATGCAACGATTTTCGTCAGTCTAAAGACGCAATATCGTTCTAGCTCGATAATACCTCTAAGAAATCGTCTTACAAAGTCCCGGAAGAAACAATGCGGCCGGATATTGCATTGACTGAAAAGCCCGGTACATTTCCGCCGGGTAGACCCCCTGGGAAGTGTATATTTGCTCGCGCCACATCACTTTTTGTCCTTTTAAAATGGTCAACGTGAAATTATTTGGCGTTTGCGGTTTAATGACTGAGAAACAATGCATGTTATAGAATAAATGGTTTAATTTATTTAATAATTAAAATTATTCTGATGTTTTTTTTACAAATGCTATTTGCGAAAAGTGTCAATCACTCAATTATGTCAATAGTAATTGATCTATAAAAAAATACATGACTTTTTTGCTAGTGTTACACTATGTTACATGGAGCTCCTTAACAAGAACCAGGTCTAAAAACTCAAAACTAAAACGAAAGAAAAATCCATGGCGATACATTTCGTCTTCGGGCTCTTTCTCATTACACGGATCACCGAAATCAGTCCACGAGAATCAGGTTTCTTAAGCGTAGCGAGAACGACATTTGGTAAAAATCTGTATTTCTGTAGAATAAAATTAAGCTAATAGGTACTCACTTGAGGGTTTTATTTTGTTTTACAATTTTACTATCCATATATTTTTAGTTCAGTATACTAGTTCAGGTTTATTTTGTACTGCCGCTGAAAAACCAACTATAGGTTAGACCTATCAGCCAAAGAACCAACTAATTTGAGTTGAAAGTAGTTGAAACTTTTTACTGTCAAATACAGCATGAGATATCTGTCAAATACAGCATGAGATGCCCGCCCTACTCAATCAACGCCGCCACCTCATCAGACCGACGATGTCAGAAGTATTGATAACCTTCGATGTGGTTGGTGGTGGTGATTGATTGTCATTGATGGGTGGAAATTATGCATTTCCAGAATGTCCAAAAGGATGTATGATCCGGTGTATTGTAAAGGTGTACCTACTTGGATTTTTTGATACACTATTTTCTGATTTCTGTGCGCTGATTCTGATTTCGGTTTAACGTAAATAATAAATTAAAAAATGAAATATAAGGTTAACTTCTGGGAATCTTATTGCTTTTTATATTCTAAAGATTTTTTTGAAACGGTTTATATGTAAACCAAAGCTAAATGCAACATAGTAAAATTACCTAAATGGATAGAAATTCCTCCCGGTAAAAAAGCACTTTATACGAAAATAAAAGGAAAATTCTTGAGCTGTAACTCCATTGTGATTCCAAGCACAAAGGTATGTACAAAAATAAATCGGTAGTAAAATAGCAAATTGAGTATCTTTAGAGAATAAAGGTAAAGCCATTTCCCTTCAATAACTGCTGCTGTATTGACTTTGAGTGAAAAGGTTCCTAGAAAGTTCGTCCGCCGAATAACTTCAAAAGAGGAGCGCCTAGAAAAGGGAAACAAAAACTACTTTTTTTTATATATTTTAACTAAAGGAATATCTTGCTCAAAGGGAGTAAATGATGTGACTGCGAAGAAGGGTTGCGGACAGCGTCGCCTTTCAAACCGTCGTTTTTATTTGAGACGAATCTTTCGCGGACCCGTAAATAAGACAGGCATATTTGCCGCGTCACCCGAACGCACTTTCATCAACACACAGTTAGGCGTGACTCGCCTTTTACCCAAAAGCTGTTCAGCAGGCTATTCACAAAGTATTTGAGCGGTGCATTTTATTACAAAGCTACGTGGAGCTACATGCGTACGCGCCATTAGCATTGTCCTAAAAAAAAAGGTGTTTGTCCAAGACTATTTTTGCCAATTTTGAGAGCCTTGGCCAAATATTTCGTTGTAGATTGCTTTCATTATTTTTTAAACCGACACAGAAGAATTCGAGTTTTCGCTATCGGGTTCAATTCCCACTGGGGGCCGCAAAAGGCCTCAGTCTGAGCGTACTTCCGTGTTTGTGATGATAATAATAATAACTTCCACACAATACAGTCTGTTAGCTTTTGGAATATACCTCGGCTACTATCGGTTAGAATCGGATATATTCGTGTAAAAAATATCGAAACTAATGACACTTAATTTAAAAATCGACACTAATATGACGGAAATAAACTAATACAGAGCAGGAAGTAGTACTACACTCGTGTGCTTTCGGCGAAAACCGAAGCCTACTCTAGAGCCCGAGGTATATTCTAAAAGCTAACAGAGTGTACAATCACTTGACCTTGTATAACGTAACTTTCCACTCTATCAAAACTAGGTTACCCTGTGCTATAGTAACCAGTCAAGGATATTACA
This sequence comes from Yponomeuta plumbellus, assembly GCA_947310845.1. NCBI lineage: Eukaryota > Metazoa > Arthropoda > Insecta > Lepidoptera > Yponomeutidae > Yponomeuta > Yponomeuta plumbellus. The sequence goes on from OX371203.1 coordinate 7,071,403, forward strand.
AACATGGAAAAACACCCTGACTGAAGCCATTTGTACTAATGTACGGTGGCCCCCTGAGTGGGAATCGACCCCAGGACCTGCATCTTGATAATTGCCTTAACGGCTAGAACAATGAGGCAGTCACTGATGTCAGTAATGAAAGTCCTTGCCTGGTTACAATAGCATATGAAGGGTACAAGGCTAGAACGAAGAATGTCCAAAAAAAATTGTTTGTATTTTATTATTGTTTATGGTAGCACTTTTGGATCTCTATCATTTCGTCTAGGTATCATACACTAGAACGCTGTGAGTCAAGAGATGTATCAAAAAGAAAAGATTCCGCTCCATATGCTGAGAGTTTAAGCTTCTAACTCGATTATCTCGAAATGTTGAAAAGAGGACATTCATCGTTCTAGCCTTGTACTCTTCATATGCTCTTCCTAAACTAGTTTGGGCTAGGTCAAGTGATTGTGTTGTGTGGAAGATGATCTATGTTCACATGTTTTGTGTTCGAGTCTGATTGCGTGCTAAACAGTATGGTAATTCACTTCTTACATGTTTATATCTTCGCATATTTAGTATATTTCATATTATATTCACAAAAAGAAGGTGTGTATTAGCACCACTTGGGAATTGTAAAATCATATAAAGTTGAGTAACAAACTTCCTGCTCGGTGCCGGCCCCAAGCAAGGTCATTTAAGAAAGAACCTTATGAATACCCGCAAAAAGATAACTTTCCTTTGCAAAACTTTATTCCCCGCTTGGACCTTCCTTCCTTACTTACTATATGGGAAAGTTAAAGACTAATCCTTACAAATGTGGAGAAAGTCTCCACATTTTCTAGAACCTAGTGCAGAGCTAAGTAAGCGCAGAACTTCAAAGCAGTGCTCCTTAGATATAAATTAATTTACAAGTTTTAAGTCACTTTGGTGCAAGCTGGTCCAATAAACGACGACTTCTGGTGTTCTGGCTTTGTTTATTACCCAATTTAAGGATTGCACGGCGTATATTGTTTTCCTTATTCGAGAGGGGAGTCGGATGTGAAAAAAATGTGCAAATTAGATTTGTCTGCCTGAAGACTATCGTTTTATTTGAATATCTATGACCTCGCAACTCGACCGCACATTATAACATTTTAAGTTACCTATGGTAGAAAAAAATTACGTTTGATAAATATCCGCTAATGCTACTATAGTAACTATTTGCTGCTAACTTAATTGCTAGATAATACGGTCATGAACATTTCTAAATATATTTTTGTTTTAAAATATTTATAATAGAGTTTGATTTGAGAGAGAAAATTTGCTACCCAAATATCCGTACTGATAGTACAAAAATTATAAAATAAAAAATAAAACTCACGCCCGTTATCCCCGAAGGGGTAGGCAGAGGCACCAGTCACTAGAACTGGGCCTACGTTCTGCCGAGTTTATTAGGTCCCAAAATTTAGAATAAACGTTTTATTAGCTTTCTTGATGTACATAATCGTAAAGTAATCTGTAAATGTAATGTATGTGTTCAATAAAGAATATTCCATATATCTATCTATATACATCTTAAATTTTTATTTACAGGAACAAAACAAAAACCCTGTTTCCTTAAATAATAAATAACTTTCTTTCACCGTTAGCAAGTGGTATTGCTACTCATATAATTTTTCATTTTGGATTAGATAGATAGCATGCATAGACAAAAAACTATCTAAAAGGCGAACGACTGACCCCCAGTTCCTTATGCACTAACAAGCTGGTAAGATAAGATAAATATAAGATAAGAATATTCTTTATTGCACATAAGAAACAAGAGACAAATAAAAGTTACAATTAAAGAAATATATACAATAGGCGGTAAGTATTGCTAACAGCTATCAGTTGCCCGAAGTGCATACAAGAAAAAAACATTTTACAGCTGTTAATAGTAGACAAATAGACTGCTAGCGTTCGAAAAACCAAGAGTAAACCTTCGGAAATCAAATTGAAATAGAAAGTTAATGACGTCAGAGACGAGCAACTGACGACCATAGATAAGTATATTTACTACCGCTGACGACGCGAGCTCCGTCTGTGCTCACCATGATTAATCTCTGTGAATCAAAACTAAACCTGGGCCTCGATTCTGTTAGTGCATTATAGTACAATGACAGATGCACGGTCGGGTCACGTAACGTGTTTTTAATACCATTGACACCTAGAAATCAGATATCAGAAATCAAAAAATTATTACAACGTAAAGAATTTACATTCTGCTTGTTGAATGTCAATGTACATACAGTTATGTATAATGTTAGCCGCTGCCTTGGGGCCGTCTGTAGTGGAGAAAAAGGCAGCGAAAAAAAACTCCACTCTGACCATCTTTTCCCAAATCACCTTAAGGCTAATACAAATAGGTATGAGTGTTCGTATACCAGCATGCTTAGTGCGAGTTTTTTCATTCACTTTCGATAGCGAGAGCGTTTGCAATTTGTATAGGAGTGACAAAGAGACAACTAGGTGGCGCGCTTTGTCACTCCTATAGAATATGAGTTTACGTTAACGCGATCGAGTAGTTAAAAAAACTCGCACTAAGCACTCGGGAATCTCAAGATCCATGAGTGCAATCAATACTTGCAAAGTCAAACATCATTTAATATTCTTAAGACACCTAGATTGTCTACGCGCGTAGACTTGAAGCGGGAATGAAACTAAATCGCGATGCTCATTCATTTGTCATTGTAGTACAATGCATTAACAGAATTTAGGTTCAGGTTGGACGCTTGCGACAAAAAAATCAGGTAAGTCTATCCGGAATAAAGTCAATAAAGGTTAATGGTACTGACACACGTGCTCATTAGTAGCACGAAAACATGCTTTTATTGAGCAAGTGCTTTACTCCAATCTTTTCTGTATTTTTGTATTCGATGTTTTAATCTATCCGTCTTCCTTTTTTTGAGGTTTGATAACCTAAGACTGCATTGTTGTTGTCAGTGTTACTGTCTTAAGAAATCATAAACTTATTTCAACGTAAAGAATTTATAATTCTGTTTGTTGAATGTCTATGTGCCTACATACAGAAAAGATTGGGAGTAAAGCACTTGCTCAATATAAGCATGCTTTCGTGCTACTAATAAGCACGTGTGTCAGTACCATCACGAGATTTAAAGAGAGAAATCCGACTAGATCGAGGTTTTCTTTGGAACATCGGGAAACATACCTTTATTTTCTCTGTTCTGGTGTTTGTCTGGTTCTGTTCGACGTTTTTCACTGGCTCCACTTCTATTTTCGGCGTAGCAGCGACTATAATACAAAGGGGATGAAGTAAAAGTTAAGATCACAGAAGGAATTGACTGCAGGATTTCGTAGAGTATTGTGCTGGCTAGGTAAATAAAATATACAAGTTTTGCTTATTTAAAATGCAACCTTTGGTCACCATGTATGATTGCATAATGATCCTGAATAACCAGTGCGGAAAGCTGAAGACAGGGCGCTTTGGCGCTCATTAGGGGAGGGCTATGTCCAGCAGTGGACTAATATAGCCTGATGATGATGATGATGATGATGAATCAGTGTGTTAATCCTGGAATCCTTCGTCGAGTTTGCATTGCATCGCAAAAAATTATAGATACAGTCAGATTAGAAAGTTTTACAGTCAAAAAAGATCCTAAGGGGCGATTTCTGAATTGATTATTTCGCTAAGTAATCAGTTAACTGTAGCGCTGTCTCGTCAAATTTTACCCTGTGACTCTGTCTCAGGTTTATTATTGTATAATCGAGGAAAATACTTCTCGACCAGAATTGCAAATATTTTTTGGGTTTAGTTGTACTAAAATTAGATTTCCATATATAGGTATAGTCTACAGGACTGGTAAAAAACTGTTGTATACGAAAAAACTACAACTAATACAAACAACAAATGAAATCAGTTGAAGTCACTATATGAAGAAACAAAAAACTGTTAAGTAATCGTTATATTTAGTGCCAATTTTAGAATTAAGAGTTAAAGGAAATAGGAAATTTCTCTTATTTTTTTAGTAAATTGAAGGTGGAATAATACCCAAGTAAAATATTACTATTCTCAACTCACAAACAGGTGACATACATATTGGTTTCTTTTATAATAAATTATGTAATTTATATTTAATTTTACTATCACAAAAACAAAATGCTTGAGAAAGCAACATAATACAAGATATAGTTAATGTATTTTGTGAACAAATAAAAAAAAATAGGAATGATTTAACTTCAACGACATTTTTAAAAAGATACTATGGTTTCTTCACCCTAAAAGAAAATTTGGCCCGATCCCAGTCACTCGACCTTGGACCTTAGCAGCGAAGCCTATTCAGTGTGAATACGGCTTCACAAGACTTATATTTAGCCTTACAACAAGTAAATACTTTTGGAAACTTTTCCCTGTGGTGAATTTTCCTTGAGACTGAATTCACGCTGAAGTCTAACTTTCGCTACTAAAATACAGAGTAATGAGCTTGTTACGTAGAAAAGCAGCTTTATTCTATACACTGGATACTCTATGAAGATAAATCTTTTCACTTTAGTTTTTTTAGACGTAAAAGTTAAGCTTCTTTCAGCTAAAACAGAGAGCGTATGGCTAAAAGGTTTTGAAGAGAAAAACGGATGCAAAACGCAAACCACAAGCCTACTGCTGTTTTTTAGTTTTTGACTCAGCACAGGTATTTATTTATACCACGTAATTCCCCCACTGTATTGGATTTATCAGTTTTAACCAAATCCAACACTGTCAAATAGACAAGTATTTTTTTATACTTTTCTAAGTCTAAACGCTTTACCCGATAGAGTGGGAAGTCACATGATAGGACGACTGGTCTTTTAGTATAAATGTAAGGAGTAGAGTTACACTTTCCCTTTGTATTTGTGGTAGATCGTTGGCGCAGCTTTGTCGTTCGATTCCGGATGATAGACAAATTGTTACGTGGTTTTAAAAGTCCGTCAACAACTAGCAAGGACTGAGATTTATTATGAAGATATAGGTGGTCCCTGCAACTTCGTCGGCACAGGATTAATCAAGGACACTATGTTTCAATACAAATCTTTGTCTAACTGTGCAAAGTTCATGTGAATCCGTTTATTGCGAGATTGAGTAACAAACATCCAAACATATTCACAAGTTTCACATATAGAATATATAGTGGGATTAATAAAACATTCCACAAAAGAATGTTCCATTGGCGGGCTTAGCACTAATAGTGTTTAATACTGCGTAGGCTTTTAAAAATATAAAATTAAAATGAGAATTCACTTCTACTATTGTATTGGATTAATTAGGGTTTCTATAATGCATAAACTCACGCCTGTATCCCTGAGGGGTAGGCATAGACCAAGGTTTTTTTACTTGACACGATACTGATAAACAGGTCCATCAATCACCAAACTAAGACTGGAAAAACCTACAATACCTACTTCATCATCAACCCATCATGTCCCCACCGAGGGGCACGGGTCTCCTCCCTGAGGAAGGTACAGGCCACACTCCACCACGGGGGCCAAGTCCGGATTGGTGGAGGCTTGTAAGACTAGTGGCTGGTCTTACTGTCAGAAGTTTTCAAGCCGCCCTAAGGCCTCTGACTTGGCTTAACGACTGCCATCTATCGACGGCAGCCGGCACCAACTGCTTAACGTGCCTTGCGAAGCGCGGAATCGCTCGGAAAAATGCCACTAGCGTTAGTCATAGACGGTGACCCATCCATGGACTGAACGCGCCGTATGTTGGTTAACCTTAGTGATCGTTTAAGATCACTCAGGCAGCCCTGGCTACGAGCGATTCAATACCTACTTAGTTATACCTAAACGTTACTAAAATAACGAAAACCTGCAATTTGTCAAAGCTGTGGTCTGACACACTTGCGGTCGGTTAGCATGAAAATGTATTGAAGCTTGCTCTTGTACGGCACAATTTTTACGTTTATTTACGCTCATCAATTCAAGATTACAAGCAAGTCAATCAATCCATGAATTTATCGCATCGTGTCTGTACAAAATTTAATCTATTTAAAACTTTTGCTTACTGTCAGATGTTAACTACACTGACAGTAAGCAGACAGTTATTTTCTCATTCCAAACAGTGCAGAGTTAACTTAATTGTTCAGTTTTACCATCAAAATTAAATGTCAATTTTCGTTGGTTCTACTGGCAACACATTTAGATGGGGAAACTGAACATAAATCTATTTTAAGTGTAAGTATTATTAAAACTGCAGGCAGATGCTGGATGCGGCAAGCTGAAGACAGGGTGCTATGGTGCCCATTAGGGGAGGGCTATGTCCAGCAGTGGACCAATATAGCCTGATGATGATGATTATTCTAGTACACGCACCTATTATATGCATTATCATAATTTACTCCAAGCATAGAAGTGAATTTAAAGTAAGTAACAACAATAACTTATATGGATACTAAAGAAACCGTTCAGATTCTGCGTTATTTCAATAACACGTTAGGTATAACCTCGTGAGGCCCGACCTTGAAAAGAACAATTGATTTTGTGATCACCTGAGGACATTGGGCCTCACGAGGATATAGAAAGATAGATAGAGAACACTGTATAGTATATAAAAAAGGAAATAATTCATACCATGTCAGAGACAGAGAGAGCCAGACGACACACTAAATAATATTTTTCATCTCTACTGCCTTGTTAAGCTACAGATTGCACTTTCCACGTCACGCCTTTCGGTTCAGCAAATAGGGTCAACCTCTAACCACCAGAGTTGGTTAGTTGGTACGCCTGCCATATCGATTCCACAGGTTTATTGAATAAACCGCGCTGTCCTCCAGTAATATAATCGAATTTCTGAGAGCTTGACATTGATTGAATGATGGGTCGTATCGATTTATGAGACGTGTGTGAAATAAAAATTGCTCCGGATACCGTTGTTTACTTGATTAAGGTTAAATTGGAACTGGTAATTGAAGACAAACCAATGAATGAAAGAAACTCTTTCGAAAACCGCCTATGGCGTAACTGCGTAAACCAGGCATATCAAAGACCACTTTAAGATAAGATAAAAAAAGGTATAATTGCACACAAGGAACTGAAAAAATACTAAATATTTAAAGAACCAAGAAAACTAAACAAAGAACGAAAATAAATATAAAAATAAGGTACATAACATACTAGTTCTTATATTAAGAGATATTCTTGGCTGTGACGTGGGGAATCAGTTATATTTAAAAGACAGAAGAAAATTAAATTTCTACTTTTTTCTTTCCAAGTAAGGCAAAGGATTCATGCTCATACTGTGTTTGCTGACGTCGTAGAAAAGTAATTTAAGGTCAAGTGAATATCATAAAAAGTTTAGACTTATTTACAAATCTGATAAATATAAATTGTACTGAAAGCATAATAATTCTCGAAATCGTTTTGAGATTTCCGTTCATATTCAAAACTGTAGCACTGCATGGCCAATTGGGTAGTTGACAAAATGTCAAATAAATTACTTTTAAAACGGAATTTTGTATGAAAATACCCGTTTATGACGTCATATTTCAGAGCACTCTTATAATGTTTCATCTATTTAAGCATTGTAATAACTAGTAATTGACTAAAAGAGATATATTTTCCGAAATATTTTGTAATTTTTGTTTTAATCGAGCATATCAAATAATTTATTGCTGGTCGTGTCAACTACCGTATTACGTGACCAGCCCGTCACCATTTTAGGTCGTCGGACCCGTTTCTCCCCTGGTAGATCCCCTGGGGGAGACATGAGGATTTTCCAGTCCTGATGTCTCCCCTTACTGGGGGAGACATCGGTACTAGGTTTAGAATAATAATAATATTTCAAATACTCGTGGATCCCCTGGGCAACCCTTTGGGGGAGACATCAGGAGTTTCCAGTTCTGATGTCTGCCCTTGCTGGGGGAGACATCGTTACTAGGTTTAGAATTATATTTCAAAAACTCGTGGATCCCCTGTCAGGACTTTACCTTGTGGGCTCTTGTATAATAAATGCATGATGTCTCGACATGAAGAATAAAAAATCCTGATGTGTCCCCCAGTGGATCTATTAGGGGAGACACGGGTCCGGCGCCCATTTTAGCACGGTAATATTGATTCTAAAAAATACGTGTACAATCGACATCACATCAACTTTTACATATTGTACACTGCTAAGCTTGAATTTGATTCTTATACCTAAAACTTGAACCGTCGACAGTACCTATGTATAAATTAATACCTGGTGAAAGTAACTTACCAAACGACTTCTGTGGAGGTTTCGGTTTAATAACTTCGGAACTCCCGATGGACTTTCGGCTGTCACTATTCATGCTGACAGACCTTTCAAATCTCTCAGGAGTTTTTGGATTTTGAGGTCGACTCTCTTGCTGCATGGAATCTATAAAATGGACAGAAAGGTTTAGTCAAATGCTCGACGAATAAAAATAGGTACCATTGCTGGTGATCCCGCAATTTAGGTACTATACTTTGAGCCTTTACAAACGTCCGAACCGAGTCATAAAAGTGCGAGCGAGAGTTCCGATATGCCTGATATGCCTCCTATATGCGTGAGAGAGGGGTCTGATACAAATGTTTATGACTCGGTTCGCACGTTTGATGCGTTTGTGAGGAGTCTATGCACTAACATTATGACACGTGAATTTTATATATTAGAAGAAATTGCTTTTCAAATTATGCTGGCGAGCACGGATCAAAATCCAAAGGAATTCTAATGTGTTTGCACCGCCTCAGTGCGCTAACACATTATGAATTTTCAATTTCAAACTTTAGTTTTACCTCTTACATTTCTGAATACGTTTATTAAAGGAGACGTAGAACCACCAACACCAACCAATCAACTAAGACAGCCTAATCCACAGGAAAGACGTTGTCAACACGTGCAAACCTAGCTAAGCCGAGGATTCCCTTCACCGTTAGCAAGTCCCATTGCTACTCGAAATTCACGAATGTACGTTTCGGAAACCACCCAACACGTGTAAAACTCTCCACCTATTCACACTTCACCTACCATTCGTAACGACATGTGGACTGAAAGTAACCGCCTTATTCCGGTCACCGCCGGGGATGTTACGGCTGTGATAGCCGCCACCGAAGCTAGGTGGGTGCCTATCGCGCATCGTCTTCTGGTCCCCTGCCCGTTGTGAAATAAATCTTAGTGTAAGAGCTGCATGAAATGATATCAGTGGTAAATGGAAAGCTCAGCGCTGGTTTCTGAATTGAGGATTTTCACTAAGTAAATACTTAAGAAACGTTCTGTCACGCTCTTTTCTGAGAAACTTGACGAGACAGCACTACAGTTTAGTAGTTACTTAGTGAAAATTCCCAACTCAGAAACCGGCCCTCAGTCTCTTAAGGTGAAATTTAGTGAAAACTAATTACTTCGGCACATGTTTTGAGAAATATTTCTACTTCGGATTTCATGTTTTGATTCATGTATGTATGTGCCTGTATGTAAGTGTTATGTTATGTAATCTGCGAATGTGGGTATTACTAACTAATATGCATATTCATGGATTAACGAAAAACAAAATTTTAACTTCTTTGTTATACCTACTCCTATGATACGAGTACAATGTCATGACTCCTACAATGAAAATAAATTTAGCAACTGTCTCCCCGACTACCACAATTCAGTCTCGAATTCATATGGTAGTCAATGTACAAACATAATTATTGTAATAATTATTTTCTGTCAATAAATCTTATTTTATTTTATTATAAACGAAATACAATTTCATTATTAATTACACATACAGATGAACTAGTCTAATAGAAGAGCGCAACGCAGTGAAATTGTGAATGAAAATAATTCGTTAAGGTCGGTTACCATGGCAATAGATAGTATAGCCTCCTAAGGCCCGACCTTGAAAATAACAATTGTTTTTGTGATCACTTGAAGACATTGGGCCTCACGAGGATAGAGGTTCGATCATTATTAAAAAAACAAAATGTAAGTATACCACAGAGAAATAAAGTATGATGAAGAATCAACTCGTAAAATTAAACTTTGCATGAATAAAAACACTATTTCTTAGGAACACTCCTCAAATGCGATTAAAATTGTATGTGGCAAAGTCTTACCATCCACCACAGACTGTTTAAAACGCATTTGAGGTGTTTTTTTTATAAATAAATTCTTTGTAACTACAGTAGGGCCTCGTTAATCCGGACTCCCGCTTGTTCGGTGATCACTGTAATCCGGCCGGGAAATGGGGTTTGCGGGGGTGGCGGGTGTAGGTACCGGCTGCCACACGCCAAACCGTCGTCCGTGTTTTGTTTACCGCCTTACGTCTACGTGTCAATTTAGCGCACTCGCGTAATTTTGAACATTGTGCATTTTTGTCTTTATGCTTTAATTTAAAATTTTGTTAAAGAAACTCAAGAATCAAGAATCAAGAATCAAGAATTTATTTCAACGTAAAGAATTTACATTCTGCTTGTTGAATGTCAATGTACATACAGTTATGTATAACGTTAGCCGCTGCCTTGGGGCCGTCTGTAGTGGAGAAAAAGGCAGCGAAAAAAAAACTCCACTCTGACCATCTTTTAAAAAACTCCACAAATGGCATACTATAATCCGGACGCCTCGATAATCCGGAAAGGGTCTTGTTTTTGCCTCTCCGGATTAACGAGGTCCTACTGTACTACATTATAATAACACAATGTTAGTTAACCCTTCGCTACTACCTATTACGCTGAATCGCAACAGACATAGCGCGTAGCAGATTATAAATAGTGCTACGCGCGGCTGCTAAGTCGTAGCTACGCCCGGATGACGTTAGGCTGAATGCTTCGAATATGACTGCACAACAATGCAGCCCAACAATAATTCTGTCAAACGCATTTGCGTGGACTTGGTTCAAGCAAACAAGTACTTCTCAGAGTGTGAGAGGCGCACTTGGGACTTTTCAGAGGGAGAAAATCGAAGCTAGTTTGAACGGTAAGTAATAAAATCCTTCGCAAAATGAATATTTGATCAGTAATATAATATACCTCCACTCGCAACGAAGTACACTTCTCATCAGAAAAATCGAAACACAAAATGAGTTTCATGATTTTTTTAAATATATTAAACAAAAAAAAATGCTAGTTATTGCGGATATTTTAGGGTAGATTATCGTTTAAAAAAAATCATTGCTTCAAATTAAAATTTAATTTCCTAACATATCGTAATTTGTTCAACAATATATTTATATTGTTGTTTATATTTATAGGTAGGTATATTTAGGTTTTAGAAAAAAATGTAAAATGTTAGGAATAAAGCTGTAAACCAAAAACAAATATATTAAAAGTTTATTTAGTTCTACTATACTACTACTACAGATCTACTATAGATGGATGAATTGAAGAGACAAGTTAGAGTCCAAGTCAAGGTGGCTAGATTCTTCGTGATACCATCACGAAGAATCTAGCGTGTTGGGGCTGCACGATTGCATCTTAATCTCCCTGCTGTGCACAGAGTGTATCAGCGTTACCGCGAGACTAGTACTAGTTTACTCGTCGTCCAGGATCTGATAGATATCGAGTCAGGTCTTTGCAAGATGACCGGTATAATGATTCCTCTAAGAAATCGTCATTTCAACTCTATTCAACTGCAGCAGCAGCTCTATGATTCGAGGATTGTGAGCGATTCTACCATTAGAAAAAAAATAGCGGAACGCGGCCTGACTCATAAACCTACTAATGGCCCAAAATTGGACGGTATGTCACCGAAGAGTGGGCCTTAACTTTTAACTCTTAAATTGGTCATACTCGTACCTTCGATGGAGCAAAGTTCTCTTTTCTGACGGGAGTAAGTTCATGCTCTTTTGTAATAAAGGAAAATCGAATCGGAAAAATAAGTGAGAAGCGTACAAATTACGTATTTTTGAACTAAAACTTTCGTAAGCACAACACATTGTCAACTTTTAGTCCGGATCAAAAACATATCCGGATTTACGAGTTTTTCTTTATAATATAAGATAAGAATATTCTTATATTATACTTGGTAGTTTAGCAAGAATTTTGTATTTCCTGCAGCCTTTGCTGGTAAAAAGTCTTCTATAAAAATCCTCATTGTGTTATCAATAATTTTACGTATTTAAATATAAATACTGAGCTTAGGAAATAGCTGCTAGCTGAAGCTGATATTGAACTGACTTTTGCATTAGCAGCTAGTACCTATACGGCCGATTTCTGAATTGATAATTTCGCTAAGTAATTAATTACTTAACTGTAGTGCTGTCTCATCAAATTTCTTTAGAAAAGAGCGAGACAGAACGTTACTTAAGTATTTACTTAGTGTAAATTCTCAATTCAGAAATCTGCCCATAGAGTTTTACGGTCAGACGATCGTAATCGTTCTGGATTTGGCGAGGGTAATAATTATAGGAGCATAAATTATCCCCAACACTATACTCAAACTTCAAATTAAATTTCTAAGTCAAATTTCTAACGATTGTTTGTACAGACGAGTGCGTTTCCGCATTAAATTTTCCATGTAAAGCATAAAATACACCAACGCGGTCTCAGCAGCGGTGGGGGTCCATACATACGTCATTCACGGCTGGGATGTTTACATGTTTGTGATGTCGCTGTTTCAGGTTCCCACGACACAGGGTATCCTAGTGTGGACCCAGAAGCAATGTATGTGCCTGTAGGTAAATATTAGGTTATGTTATTTACGGCAGTAGTATTTTGTTTGGACCGCCATCCACCTCCACCGCGACAATGACCGCGCTGGTGTGTTTTATCCTTTAAGGCTGTAACAAGGGCGAATGACTTTGAGCATTTGACCTCTGGGTTATAAAATAATAAACTAGCGCAATCTCTTGAATGTTTGTTGTACTTCTTCGGCGAATACTTTAGAGGCTAATCCATAATCCAAAGATTACACAGATAAGAGATGTGGCGGATTTTCGATGGCGATTGTTCCCTGCGCTAATTAAGAAATCGTACAATTTTGTACTAATCACGCTTAATATTAACATTAAAAAATATATGATCAGATAGGATTGCAGATATTGATGTGGCCGATATTTGCATGAAAGATTTAAATGAAAAGCTACTATCGTTTTCCAGCGAAATTAGATTCTGTGGAAAATAAAGCTTTTGGAAAAAAATAATTTTTTGCCATCTAGACAGGTTAAATGCAATTTTTTTTCCGTACGAATTAGTCACTGATATATCCTTTATTACCAAATATTTTATTCAGAATTTTTTAGTGCGTAGTTTTGCCTAACATTTCAGTTAAAGCTAGCCAATTTTGCAACATTTACCCTTGTTACACCCTTAAGGCTGTCCACGGGTAGAGTAAACGGTAGAGTCAACTTGCATACTATTTTGCCAGTTCCAAGTACTCTACCAATTTAAGTAGAGTAACTGTTCGTAAATTTTAATTTTGTCGGTAGAGTTGTCACTATGTAAGAAGCACTAGAACAATCAACATCACTAATCGAGAAATTGTAAGAAACATTTTTGAACTAGTTACTCTACTAACCGCTTACATGGGTAGAGTATTCGGTAGAGTAGAATGGACGCTGGAGGGGGGGAAGGAAAGTGGTAGAGTAGCTCGCCCACGTTGCTAGTTACTCTACTCTACCAAATTTCAGTACTCTACTCTACCAATGCTGTCTACATTGGTATAGTTAGTAGGATAGTTAGTACTCTACCGCTCTACTCTACCGTTTACTCTACCCGTGGACAGCAGCCTTTACTCGGAATGTAAAGTAAACGAGTGTAAAGCTAAATGAGCTGTCGACTTGCCGTTAGCAATGTAAGCTGCGTTACTGCCATACGCGGCGAGGTACGCGGGATCTATGCCGGAGACTATCTGTTGGCCGTGGCTGTGACCTATCTGCTGTGATAATCAATGTTTTTAAAAGGGTTAGACATAAGTTTGTGCTAAGGAAGTTTAATGGGTCCACTCGGTAGCACTAGCGCTACCGAGGAAAAAAACATATCTTAGTTTACAGGTCGAATTTGCAAACTGTGTCTGTACAATCTCTCAATCTAGTTAACAGTGATTTTTAGAACTCACGACAAATAATTTAGGATTATGACTAGACAGAATTTATACCAAGACCGGCCGTTTTTAGGAGTGAATTCTATATACCCTTAGGGACACGGCCAAGGTCTATGGGCTATTCATCATGTTACCTAATAAGAATGATCATTAAAATGATGGGGAGATCATCACTTTTTGTAAATTCAATTTGTAGAAGAAGATATGTTTTTTTTTCCTTGGCGGCGCGGCGCTAGTTTTACTCAGTGGATCCTCTTAACCTGTAAAATATAATAAAATAATAAATTACAATAAAATTAAAAAATTAAAACAATTTAAACGGAAAAATACTGAGATACAGCTGGTAATGCTTTAAATGCTTGTATTAAATGCGCTATTACGGTAGGTACCTACTTATTCGGTTTAGTCCTTTTTATGTCCCCGACTAATAACTCGACCGAATGTGTGACTTTGCATGGACTTATTTCGGCACATTGGTCACGTCTAAAGAAGTCGAAGCAATTTGCAAAGTTACTTAGAATCCCAACCGCGCGGATGTTTGATCAAATTATCTGTCGTGTGTAGGTACCATACATTCCAAGAAAGTTTGAAAATCTTAATAATACCACAGCTTTTAGGTTAGTAACTACATAGCTAGGATAAGAATATTCTAACAATAACTAACAATGCTAACTAGAAATAAGAACGCGACGAACTCCCAGTTTCCGGAATGTATACAGTTGACAGTTAACTAGTACATCTCCTCTCCACGCGTACCTATGCTGTCTTCAGTTAAATTACGGGCGATTTCGTAACAAAAACGTTTATACGTACTAACTATCGACTGTACACTAACTATCTGATAATCTACAGTTAACAGTTGGCCAAAGTAGGTACATTAAACAAAACTGTTTGGGGTTAGGTAATAGTAGATTAACAGATTGTTGAATATACGAGAAACTTGGACTTAACAAATTCTTTTAATCAAACCACCTACAATGAGTAGGTACCTACCTATACATTGTTTTAACCCATAGTTAAATCTAGCTACATTCTATCGCGAAACTACTAAAACTACTTTAACTAGGTAGGGAATGAAAGTAAATAGGTACCTAGCTAATAGATACATACGTAACAACTCCTAACCTAATTCCCTCGCAAAGTAAAAACAACTTAGGCATCCATAAACCTAAGCCGCCAACATAACTAACAAGCCAACCTAGGCTAAACTAAACTAGTTAGCCCAGTTAACTCTAACTAAAGATTAAAGCAGCCGGTTACTGATAAAAACTTAAACTCACTGCGACATTCATCCCGGCTTGCGGGTACGGCGTCGCATGAACAATGCTCATAAATCCGCTGTTGGCGTTGCCACCCAGTTGCATACCGGGAAATTTCCCGCCATAGCGTCCCTCGTAATAAACGGCCTCAGGACTGTAATTTCTATCAAATAAAGGAAAAATGCCTGCCTGCAATGCTTTACCTCCAGTCGGAAGGGTTTTTAGTGGGTTTTAACTCACATCATGTTTGGTTGCATGTTTTGCTGGAATGATATCATTTGGGGCCCCGGCGGGAAATCTGTTTGGCAATTAAACTGAAATTAGCAGTCGTGTTCCTGTGACTGTTTTGTAGTGAATAGATGTATTTCTCACCGGAATCGTTTCTGGGCTCTCTTATTACAAAGCGGTCCATTTACAAGTTTACTTGGCGAGTGTGAGGCTTCAACAAGTCAACGTTTCCTTGAAAATTTATTTAATTGAATAATCCCGCGTATTGCGTTGCGTTGCGTATCGCATTTCCCGCGTTCCTTTTTTTCTTTTTTTTTTCTTTTACCTACCTACACGTTGGCACCAGCTTGATGTCACAAAGAGTTGCGTGATTGATAGTGGATCACGCGCGGCGTATGTAGCCGACGTCGCAGTACCTACTCGTACTTCACGTGCATACCTACTCTCCCATAGTACGTACTTGTGATATTCCACCCATCCTCGATTTATCTACGAGTGTGCACACCACAGACGTGGTGCACTCCCACGTCGCATCGCGTACGTGGCGTATGTGAGCTTAGTGTAGTTCGACTATTAGATCGGTATAATACCCGGCAAATAATTTAAACAAAAATCGGCGTGAGCAGGATGAGTCAGCGAATGACTAAAGTTTAGGTTACACAGCGCGAGCTGGTATGCGAGCTGACCTAGTCAACTACATGAGGTGCAGCCACAAGCACCGTGTGACCACATCATACGAGTTACTGTCATGCGTGTGTGATTGGGTCACTTGCTCGCGTCCCAGTTTCTACCTACCTACATTTTTTGTTTAATAGCCATTCTCTGAGCCATGCCCTCAGAATATCTGAGGCCATGCCCCTTCCCCCACCACGCCACAATCATCGGCTCGCACTCCGCTCGGTCGTCAACTCGCACGATTTTGCGAAATGACGTAGGTAGATCGTACATACATTGTTATTTAAGTTATTTTTTTCTGTAAGTATTATTTCTTTTGTGCAATAAAGCGTAATAAACAAACAAACATCGGAGGAAGTATGCGAGTACACTGGTTCAGTAGCAGAGCTGTCTACTGCTGCTGCGACCTCATGACGTTTGTCATCAGCAGTTTGCATTGGTGTGACCGAGCGAGGCGAGTCGAGCTCGTTGATTGAGTAGAACCCGTAGAACCATCCAGGGTCGAGCTATTGTACCTAATTGCAAGAACACAGGCACAGTAGGTGTCTACTGTCACATCAGCTGCTCTGCTTGTACAACAGTTGTCTGAGAGCATTTTCAGTTTAGAACTTCAGAAAGCCCGTCTATTTTAAGTACTATTATGTAGCAAAAATTAAACGCAATCTCTTCTTCTGTGACCAATGTCACGTCATTTTGTTTGGCATTGCACCCTTTGCACAGTAGTCTGTGAGCACTTCATTTTACGAGATTTTCCAAATACTGTCGTTTATTTTCCGCAACAGTGCTGTTATTTACGTGTAAACTCCTAAACAATGGAACTACAAGATATCTACTATAACAAATCAGAATACGTAGAAACAGTAAGCTTAGAAATATCTCAACACACCCTGTGTTTTCATCGGTTTTTACATCCATGAACTGTTTTTATTGTTTTACAGGCGTCTGGAAACAAAGTAAGCAGACAAACAGTGTTATGTGGCTCACAAAACATTGTTTTACACGGCAAAGTTATTGTCCAAAGCGATGCTATAATAAGAGGTGACCTTGCAAATGTGAAGACTGGAAGATTTTGTATCATTAGCAAAGGATCTGTCATACGACCTCCTTTTAAGAAGTTTAGCAAAGGGTATGCAAACGATTATTATTAACAGTAGCTTTACCAACTGCATCAAATTCTACACTTGTAAACTCGTTTTCAATCCAGTTCGTTTTCAAAGAGATCACTGAATGATGTGAGTTGAATGCAACTGCTTTAGTTAAGTTCAAC
Source organism: Yponomeuta plumbellus (assembly GCA_947310845.1). NCBI lineage: Eukaryota > Metazoa > Arthropoda > Insecta > Lepidoptera > Yponomeutidae > Yponomeuta > Yponomeuta plumbellus. The sequence continues at coordinate 7,088,786 of OX371203.1, forward strand.
TCACACACTATACTACGTGCCCTCATTCACTTATTTCACTGGTGTAATTATTAATGGCGTTAATGTCTTGTATATGCATCAAAAGGTTTTACAGGCAGATACACGACAATAAACATGCTATCCAATCCCACCCAATGTGATGCACAGAATATGAATGAACTTGATAAAAGAATAGACTCAACAGTCTATTCTTTTCAAACTTAAAGAAGGTTGCAGTGTTTCTAGAATAGCCAACAGAAAGTCATTAACAATACCCAGCATCACATCACATTGACCGTTGGTTGTGTATTTTTTGTTAGTGCCCTGCGTCACTGGGACGCCATGGTGACGTCGCCAGCTAGATATCCAAGCAGTTTGTATGAATGGCGACTTTGCCAGACCGTCGCCAAGTGAGTTAGGCACCATACATTTTAATATTAACTGCTTGGATACGGTCCCTGGCGACGTCGCCATGACGTCCTAGTGAGGCAGGGCACTTATAGAAAATACGTATGACGGTTTGAATTGAGTCACTATCTATTTTTCTCTTCCAGTGTGGCATTCTTTCCACTACAAATGGGTGACCATGTATTCATTGGGGAAAATACTGTGGTAAATGCAGCAGTAATTGGATCCTATGTCTATATTGGGAAAAATGTAGTAATTGTAAGTAGTCAGATTTATGGTTTTTTTTTTTTGTAGCTTTTATTTACGTTTTAGCGAAGGCTTATGTGGAGAGAAGAAAAAATGTATTCAGTTCTAGGAAAATTTTTGTTCAACAAGTATTTCATTTGCTATAATCGCAAGCATGGCATGGTAAGTAAACATTTTATATTTACCTTTCCAGGGTCGAAGATGTGTCCTCAAAGACTGCTGCGTAATTGAGGACAACTCAGTGCTGCCAGCAGAGACAGTTGTACCATCCTTCTCCCGCTACTCTGGAAACCCAGCACGGCAAATCACAACATTACCTGAGGCTATTCCTGATCTGATGACTGAGTTTACTAAGAATTATTATCAGCATTTCTTACCTACGAGTAATATTAATTAACTGGTAATTCCTTTACATTAATAAAGGGTGGCTCTGTGATGATGATGATAGGGTGCAGATTTTTTAAATTATTTAATTAACTTATTTCAGTATACAAATGTAACTTGTATAGTATGAATTTGATTCTGAATTCTACAACTACCTTTTTCACTCATGGTTCACATGCAGTGCAAGATAACGAGAGTCACAATGTTTGTAAACCAGATATCAAGTTTATTATGTACCTACATAATATAAATAAGTAACCAGTTCTTTAATCATATTTGCAAAAAAATAAAGAAAGACAAGTATTGATGGAGTAAAAAAAGCATTTTATGTCTGGACCGTCATATAATAATAATATGAGGTGTCTATTTATTGTTCTCTAAATGGAGTATAAATTTAGGCCATGCCGTGCTGCATTGAATTTAGCATGAAGTGTAATATTTTTTTATAAAAAAAACCCGTATAAAAAGAACCGTATAGAAAATACTTTATTTTCACACATTGTAGGTATCCACATCTACACTAAACTAATCTCAAGGACCGTTAGTCACGCAGTAAAGCTCGACAAAATGTTGACGTGACTAGAAAAAAAAAAACATATTGCGTTTCGTTTCTGCATATATTATGTTTTTGAAGCTGGCAATAACACCGGCAACTTCAAACTCTGTATTTAGTCTGTGAATTCGGTTAAAAAAAAGTGGAGATGTGATGACGTTTGAGTTTATTTGATTGTGTTTCTGTCGGGATTATCTTATGATTTTCGTCAGATTTCGACTAAATAATTCGAAATTAATCTATCAAAATGTATTTTCTTATATCTATTTTATTTTAATCAAAATTCGCAGGGAGTTATGGTGTCCAGTTCAGAGTTTTATGTGAAGCTTATCCTTTGTCAATATGGAGTATCATTATTCGGATCTTTGCTTACCCTCAGAGCATCTGCTTACTGGTAAGTATACAACAATGGAGAACCTTCACCGTCAGCCAACTAATAATTATCTTCTAGTCGAAATGTGACATTAATTTCACTCCTGAATTTGTCAGCAAGCATTGGCTTGTATTTTCCCTTATTTCCATACATTAGCATTTAATTTACTTCACTATAGCACATAGGAATCAATTGGCGACGTCCTTACTCTGATTAGCAAATCCTTTCACTTTGCTTGTGACATTCTAACAAGAATTTCTTCAAAAGCATTTTCTTTGGTGTTAGCAACAACTTTAATATTGCATCAAAAAGGTTAAGTAGGTACCTCCTGCTGCCTTAAACATCTTGTGGAAACTAGCAATAGTTTTATTTCGATATTGTTTATGTAAAAAAAACATTAACTTTTTTTTTCATTAGATGGGTATGCCACGGAATATGTGGCACCTTATGTCATGCCGGGTCAGAGTGAAGCAGAATATGAGGTTTGCAACACAGTTCTTGTGGACGGAGGGGACAGGTTTGGTGTCTCAGCAGTTGTCTTTGATAAGTATGAGGAGCTTGTGTGGATGGGGAATCAAGGAGTAAGTTCTCATAAACTAAATGAACATAACATTTTAAAATTTTGTATTGATTTAGTTAAATAATTGCTTATTATAATACTACACTATAATGTCAACTATGGTAATGTACCTGATAAAACACTATACAAAATTAATATGAACAAATCTTCCCAACAAAACACATCTTGCCAAACTGTGAAGTGAATATGTGGAATAAACTTCAAAAGAGATTAAATAAGCGCTGGTTCAGTAAACTCATTTTAAAACGGACTATGATAAACATTTTACAAATGCGCAGCTCGTCCACAGAAATAACTTAAACACAATATAATCACTAAGTCTTGACCTAGGCCTAAAGTAGGATGCCTGACTGCTCGGTTATTATAGACTCTATAATAACCAGGCAAGGACAACACAAAAATGGAATCACACCCAGACTTAGACTAGTTGACAAATGCACCACAGTCCCCAGTGGAAATTAAACCCACAATCTCTATTTTGATAGTTAAGTGCCTTAACAGCTTGACCAATGAGGCAGTCTGTTTGAATGTTAATGAATAATAATCATGTTTTACAACCAGCTCTAGCATCACTTAAATTTCCACTCTATCGTATTGAGCATTTCGTGGGTTAAGAACCAGAGTAGCGTAAGGGCAAAAATTGAAAAAAAGTCAAAATTATTGCAAGCAGACAAACTTCATTTTGGCAGTAAACAAAATATTTTTTTTTGGATACGTTTTGTTTGTACTAAGCAATTGACTCACAATATCGATCCAGTTTTTGGCACATAAAAATACGAAGGATTTAAAAGCGAATGGCGAAAACAACATTTTTTACAATTTTTGCCCTTTCGCTACTCTGGTTCTTAACCCACGATTTAGACTGCTCCTAAGTGTCAAAATATGTATACTGTGTGTACATTAACCTCCTCAGTCCCGTGTCGACAACATAACAATAGAAAACTATTGTTATTTTCAAGGTCAGGACTGAAGAGGTTAAGCTAGATCATACAAGTCCATACAGTGAAGGACTTATTTTGTTCCACCTCTAGATGTCACATATTTTTGTTTGAATCACTTGCACCACTTATTACCATAATAGTACTAACATTTTCTTATTTTATTTACCAACCATTAGCCTTAATCAACTGTTGCAAAATAATTCTATTACCATGAGCTAAAAAAATATGTTTGTTATTCTTACTAATTTTACATTTCCTGAAAACACTTCAAGAAAATGTTTTTTTACACTGAAAACAAACAATATTTCTACAGGGCCATGTTACATCATACTATGGGCCGTCAATGCAAAAGTACACATCATTTCAAGTTCACGAATCTGAAGAAATAAGAGATATTGTTACCCACGAGAATGGTATCTATGCATTGACCAAGACTACATTGCGACATCAGATAAGACGAGGAATACCAAAGCACACACATAAGTGAGTCAAGCAACATAATATTGTGTTCAAATTTTTCTCAATAACTTTTACTAAGCAAGACATAGTTTATGACTAGTTCATGATCAGTGCGTTAGACCAGTGGTTGAATAATCGGATGCATATTTACCTAATGTTGAGATGTATGGAATGCACTTTTGTTTCGATTGTAAAAATCTCAGATTCCGATAAAATTTAATGCTTTTTAACTATGGAATTGAATGCCGGCTATTTTGTAAGGTTGATAGAGAATTTCACTAAGTAAGTAAGTGACGACCTCTGTGGCGTATTGGTTAGCGCATCTGCTTACCATGCCAGAGGTCCCGGGTTCGATCCCCGGCTGGGGAGAAAAAAAAAATTCCAGGTGTTGGATGTTTACATGTTTGTGACGTCGCTGTTTCTGGTTCCCACGACACAGGGTATCCTAGTGTGGGGCCAGAAGCAATGTATGTGCCTGTATGTTAATGTTATGTAAATAATTTATTTGGATGTCATGCAAAAACAAGACTTTTTGTAAAAAAAACATAATTACAAACACATTCTTAACTTAAGAGTGCAGGCATACTTACTTACTTGACTGGCTCAGTGCCAACCACTGGGTCTTAGCCTTCAATACAAGTCACCATTTGTAGAGAAAATTGTCAAGACTTCTCGGTCTTGTGCGGTCTTTTACCACTTGTCTGCTTGCAGCTCAAGTTCCTTGGCCACTTCATCCTTCAAGCAATATCAGCTGGCTAACTGGCCAAAGAGTACAGAATGGGTTTTGAAGGAAGTAGGTATTATAATAAGTAACTTACCAACCCTGTCTACTGTTTCCAGATCTCAATACATGACAGATATGCAATGCCTGTACCAGGTGGGCCCAAGCAGTCTAATGATGGGCGGACACCAAGACAAACTGATCAACTTAGATCTCACTACCATGAAAGAAACTGTTATTGTAAGTAATGACACTGTAAAACACTTTACAACACCTACCCCTTATTCATAATAGTCTGCTAACTTAAAGCATTGCTGATTCTCACTCTGTCTTCTTCTATTGACCTAAGTTAGAATGAAAAATAACACTCTTTAGCAGCGGTTTTAAGTTAGCGGATCATTATGAATAAGGGGGCAAGCTTATATTTCATCACTATCACCGCTGCCCACTGTTGGGTTTAGGCCGGTTCTCCCAAATGCCTTTGTCACAGTCTCCTGCTATCCGCATACTCATTAGCAATCTATTTTACACTTTCAGTATGGTAAATTAAAGTTCACTTTATTATACCACACTACTGCACTACACATTGTAGTGTACAATGAGAGTTTCATGACCACGTCGATTTCATTACCGCTTCAAATTCGAAGGGTCAAAGGCATAAAAAAACATGTCACGTGACCGACTATGTAACTTTAATTGAACTATAATGCACTAACAGAATCGAGGCTTTGGTTTACATTTGCTTTTTCTTACGTGCTATTTGCGGTTCAATATATATTTTTCTTCTATTTTATATTATACTATTTTATACTAAAACGGCAAACGTTTGAAGGGTCTGTAATGCACCGCCCTCCTTCCCACTTTTTCAAGCAGAAGTAAGACACGAACGCACCACCGCCGACAATAGTTGTGTGAGAAAATGCGACGCGTTTCGCCTGTAACACAAGGCATGCTCAGGCTCACTTGTGAGCCTGTGCGGTGCATTAACTAACCGCATGGTGCTAGTGGGATTTTTGGCGGAATTCAGCAAAGTAATTTTCACATTTTAATGCTATTATGGATTTCCGGAAAGTAACGCCTGATTCCATAGAGCTGTCTAGAAAAGATAACATATTCTTTGTTGTGTGCAATGAAAAAAGAACATAAAATATTTATAAGGTAACAGTACAATAGGGTAGTTTCCAAGGTCAAAATAATTAAATACTATTTAGTCCATATTTTAGATAAAAAATGCAGCACGGCGTGACGTCACACGTAACTTTAATGGGCTATATCTTTGTCATTTTTGGTCTAATTTACAAATAAAAAAATACGTGTCCCTTATTTCTGAATAATCTAAAAGACGGACTAATTACATTTTTTTGGGCAACTAGCCTATTGGTGGCCTTGTTGCTAATAGCAATTTCTCCCAGACAACCCTATGATGGAAAAACTCTGAACTGAAAAGGAGACGGGTAGTGAGTTACTTTATGCCGAACATATATTTTCTTGTGTGCAATAAAGTGTAACAACAACATAATTGATACCCCATCTTAAATTCCAGTCTATACCGGAAGAAGGCTGCGCAGTTCTAAGAAGCAGTGGCGGATCCTTAGTCGCCTGTGGCAGTGCCAGCGGCACTGTTACATTGCGGGACATCAGGAAACCGGGCAAAGCGGAGCACACATTCAATGCTCACACGGCTTGTCTGTCCGACCTGGACGTGCAAGGGAACCTGCTGATCACTTGCGGCTTTGCGCATTCGTGAGTTGTTTTCATGTGCTGTTTTTTGTGGGATTCCATTTTTTGCGCAGAGTTTTTTAGGACGGACGAAAATCATTACGTCAATGCAATTTGGCGTAGGTACCTACTAATGCCATCTTCGTTATGTGATTCCTACATTGTTTGTCTACATATAACTCGACATCTTGATCACTTGCGGCCCTATTCAATCGTAAATGGTGGTTATGGAGTAATGCAACCTTGGAATCCCAAAAATCGAATCGCTTCATTATTGAGCTTGATTTATTGCTTAATTTTTATATTATGTTAAGTATATTAATCGCTCGTAGCCTGGGCTGAGTGATCTTTAACGATCACTAAGGTTAAGCAACATACGGCGCGTTCAGTCCATGGATGGGTCACTGTCTAAGACCGCTAGTGGCATTTTCGGAGCGGTTCCGTGCTTCGCAAGGCACGTTAAGCAGTTGGTGGCGGCTGCCGTCGATAGATGGCAGTCGTTAAGCCAACTCAGAGGCCTTAGGACGGCTTGAAAACTTCTGACAATAAGACCAGCCACTAGTCTTACAAGCCTCCGCCAGTCCGGACATGGCCCAGTGGTGGAGTATGGCCTTAGATACCTTCCTCAGGGAAGAGACCCGTGCCCCTCGGTGGGGACATAATGGGTCGATGATGATGATGAAGTATGTTTATACGAGTTTTCGTCAAAATATAGACAACCGCGGGCGCAAATCGATCGGCGAGTTTTGCCAGTGTGCGTATACTGAGTTTTTTCATTCACTCTCGATAGTGAGAGCGTTTGCGATTTGCATAGGAGTGACAAAGAGACAACTAGATGGCGCGCTTTGTCACTCCTATGCAAATCGCAAACGCTCTCACTATCGAGAGTGAATGAAAAAACTCAGAATACGCACTCTGGGCATAACTCGCCACTCTCGTTCGAGAAACTACTTGTAGTGTTAATTATTATTCCGCTTCATCTCGGCTTTGTTTGAACAGCGCGGCCGGAGTGGCCGAAGCGGAGCCCTACGTTGTGGTCTGGGACGTACGTCGCCTTCGCGGCGGCAGTGGCCAAGAGAACGCCTGGTCACACCCGACCACTTCGCCGCCTTTGCTGCTTCACTTCCTGCCCGCCTTCTCCGGGAGGGCAGTGGCAGTAGCAGGGGATGGGAATGTCGCGCTGCTCCATGTGAACGGGCCGAATGACATCGAGAATCAGTCAGTTTTTCGAGTGAGTACTCGTCTACAAGTCAAGCGGTGGTGGCGTAGTGGGGTTGACCCTTGCTTCTCGATCGTGAGGGTCTGAGTTCGAACCACGCATGTACCAATGACTTTTAGTTACGTACATTTGTTTGTACAGCAACACCATTCGCTGATAAATTGTGCCCGGATAACGGCGACAGGCTTGCCACTTGTCACGTTTGGGACCTAATAAACTCGGCAAAACGTGGGTCCAGTTCTAGAGACTGGTGCCTCTGCCTACCCCTTCGGGGATAACGGGCGTGAGTTTATTTATTTTTTATTTTATTTTACTCGTCTACCTCATGCCGGGTTAATGGTTGAGAGTTTGGCACCTAAGTTGCTAATTCGAGTGTGTAGTAGCCGTCCTTATGCCTAGATAATATTTAAGGCACAATTTACCAACGACAGGTTACATTATTAACTTTATTCCGGATTCACTTACTCGATTTTTTGTCGGAAGAGTCCGGCCAGGCTTAGTACAGAGACGAGTTGCCGACGACGCTTCGTCTCTACTCACCATGATTCAGCTCTGCGAATCAGAGCGAAACATTTTGGGATTCTACCGACAGTAAATCAAGTAAGTGGATCCGGAATTAACTTAATAACGTGTAGTGCTTACGAAAGTTTTAGCTCAAAACACGACTCGTTACATGTTATTCTTTTATCACTAACCTCGTCGTTTTTCGTTACCTCACTTCTCCACTATTAATGTCTGCGTTCGTCTGCCTTTTTAGAATAATAGTCTATTTGACAGTTTGAAAAAAACAGTATTATTTATACGTATTCGTATAAATGATGACTTAAAACCGCTTTAAGGCATTTTAACTAAAAAAAAAATATTTAAAAGAAACACAGGATAAAATTTGATACTTATTATGAATCTGCAGCCATTGTATCGAAACCGGCCGACTCTATGATGACGTCACAGCTCAGTAAAAATGGCCTCTATCATTCATGTCGTTCTTACGTTCATTGGTTTGTTTACTAACCAGTGACGTCGGAATTCCCGTGCGACGCCATGTTTCCCAAGATGGCGTTTTTGCGGCTTATATCAAAAGTAAATTTTCGTTTGCCTTTTTTAGAAGAAATACCTTAAGGAATTTAAAATAACAACTTTCTGACGACTCCATGAACACCAACAAAAAATATCAGAAATCTGTCAAATAGCCTATTCAAATTTTGCTAACGTCTGCCCTTGCACTTTATAGGTGGACACTCAAAGTTCCCTGTGTAGCGTGATGGATGTATCAGCGTCGAGCCAAGCCCTGGTGTTTGGCGACCAAGCCGGCCACTTGCATTTGTTCTCGCCTCAGCACAACCACGAGCCTGTCTTTAATAATTTCTCTAGGTTTGTCCAATTGTTTGTCTTGTCCAGTTTTAATTTTAATGTTTATTCATGTTATAATTAGCGGCACGTAAGTTTAGCGCTGAGCAAAATGTATGGGGGATTGCTGCGCATGTGTACAGTCCCGTACGCAATACAATTATAACTTTAAGAACATAATTTAAATGTATTCTATGCCAAATACAATGTAGGAAGTCTAATACAGAGCAATATGTCCTCTAGCCCCCTGAGAGATCTATTTTTTTACTTCTGCGCATCAACGGTCAGCGCTTAACTTACGTGCCGCTAGTTGTACACTTTTGTTTTGAGGTATTTTTTTATATCAGCATCCTTTTGTTAGGCTCTAAGTTAAAGGCTATTTATTTATTCATTTCATTCAGCTTATTTAATGGAGCAATGTGTGTGCTTGTATGTAAATATTTATGTGTACATGTTAGTAGAAAGCATTTATAGAAATATAAAGTGTTTATTTGTCTTCAAACAGGGTAGGTATTAATAATAATCGCTTATTCCTAATACAGAACTAAACTGACAATTTTATGATATTTTTTTACAGATATGGCATTAAATGCAAATGAATTAATTAATTCATCATTAATCCAATAAATATTAATCCCTATATCTACTAATATTATAAAGAGGAAAGACTTGCATTTTTGTAATTGTGTGTGTGTGTTTCTCATTCTTCGTGAGTAACCTAGGCTATCTTGGGTTTTCAAAAAGTTTAGGGCTCCGTACGAAATCTCGAATAAGATCCAAGGTGTAAAAAAATACTACCCCGGGAATTTCCCACGGAACTAATGTAGCTATTTCCATGGAAACATTTTTGCCACCCGTGCGAAACCGGGGCGGGTCGCTAGTAGGTATATTATAATGAGGAAATGGTTGTGTGTTTGGAGGTTAAACTTCGAAAATACTGAATCGATTCAAAAAATTCTTTCACCAATATTTAGAACGGACTCTCCGGGTGAACATAGGCTGGGGGTACTCCGTTAACCACGCCAACAATGTCGCGGGCACTGCTAGCCTGTCATAAAATTCTTGGCGTTGATAATTTTCCTAAAATCTACGTATTTTTTTCCCATTCCTCCAGCTTATGCTGAGTCAGAGCCCTTTTGCATTTGCCACACCCACACTGGATAACGGATCTTTCTTTCCATGCCTCCCTTGTTAATGTTTTTGTTTTGTTAATTGTTTCATTGTGTTTTGTATGTGTTGTTTGCTTTTCTTACTACTGTGTTGCCAGCTTGATATTGTATTTATTACGTGTGTGTGTAAATGCAAATAAGTGATTTATCTATCTATCTTATCTATTTTCTCATATCTTCGCAGGGAAACAGAGTTCGCCGACCAAGTTGTAAGCCCGCCGTACGCGAGTTTCGAAGACACGACGTTCCAGTTTTCCTCAGTGCCCCTGCCTCCCCTAACTGGGGGCGCAAAGTGGTTCAACGAACTGCCCGCAGAGTTCTTCAAGAAGATGTACAGGTAAGCCGCTGCAAATTTTAAATGAACTTATATATGTTAATAATACAAGTCTAGGTACACGGACTACAAACTGCCTTCGAAATACGCCCTGAACAGAAACGACAGTTTGCTAATTTTGCAACTAGGTGGCGCTGACAGTTTTCTTTATCGCGCTTTGCTTGTAATGCCGTGATGATGGTGCTTTTGCAAATTTAAGAGTTTGATGATTTGCTCATGGATCCCGACAAAAGATCTTCAAATTTCTATAGGAACAACGTTTGAGGAACCCCGTTTAAACAACAAAGGATAAAATTGGACAATGTGGTAAATAATTATCGCTGAAACTTTGAAGACCATGAAGAAAGACATATGTAGGGTACAAGGCTAGAACGATGAATGTCCTTTTTCCAACATTTCGAGATAATCGACTTTGAAGTTTAAACTCTCAGCGTTACTGCTATGGAGCGGAATATTTCTTTTTGATACATCTCTCGACTCACAGCGTTCTAGTGTATGATACCTAGACGAAATGATAGAGATCCAAAAGTGCTACCATAAACAATAATGAAATAAAACATTTTTTTTTAGACATTCATCGTTCTAGCCTTGTACCCTTCATATCCTATGGCTAATGGCCGATTATGATGATACAAAATAAAATAAACCAACAGAGAACCTCCTGTTTCTTTGAAGTCAGTTAAAAATGAGATAGCGGGATGAACAATCAGTCTTTACAGTCTGATTTTTTTATTCCGTAGAATTCTGACATTTCATAAGTGTTGCTGCTGAAAAAGTTCTCCACCGAAAAAGGGACAAATTTGACCCATTTGAGGGCAATCGAAAATAAAATGCTTCGTATTTTTTATGTTTTACCTACAAAAAGGTTAATCTAATTATTTGCTTACTCAAGTGACCTAATACAAAAATAACAAATATTTTGATATCACGAACAATATATCGAATTAACTTTAAATTACTTTATTTTATTCTTTAGCTGGCATCACTGTCTACTAATTCTAGGTTTCGAAAACCTTTTTAGAAAAGTGAAATATGCCGCTGTTAGCTCTCTTAATAATTCATGTCAGCGATGATGATGATGATGATAAAGATATATACGCTAATATCACTATATTAGATGATATTAGTATTAATGATGATTAAATATTTTAATATTCCACCAATCCGGACTTGGCCCCCGTGATGGAGTATGGCCTATACCTTCCTCAGGGAAGAGACCCGTGCCCCTCGGTGTGGACATAATGTGTTGATGATGATGAAATATTTTAATAAAAATATGTTTTCTTTACTTGTAGTTTTTTACTGTTTGTGTCATCACACAAACTATTTCATCAAAAGGGACACAATTGTCACTCGCCTTAAATTCTCTTTTAATATGAAGCTCCACACTTTATAGAATGGATACATTCATTAACAAATTAAATGTGTAGACTCAGATGTTCACACTTCTATTGAAATTGAAAAATGTGCCCGGCCAAAAAAGGCTTCTAATCTCTGAGATGTCAAAAAATGATAACTGTCAGAATTCTACGGAATTAAAAAACAGACTTTAGTTAGATTGGCAGAGGATGGCCCAAAACAGGGAGGAGTGGACAATGATGGGGTACACCCTCCTGGCTAAGGCCTTCCTCATTATTTTCACTTCTTTGCAAACACAAACATAAGAATAGAATAGAAACTAAGAATAGAAAAAAAAACAACAAAATGCGAGTCACACTCAAGTACCGAGGGTTCCGTATAATACGATAACTGTAATAATGTACCAAAAATGTGTTTTCCTCTATACAGTTTGGAGCCGTTAGCATGAGTACAATCTCCAAACGGTTTTTGTTATTTTGTTGTTATATTAAATTATGGACTGCTATAATAACAGAGAGTTTGAGTACCTACTGACAGATAACAATAATAACAGAGAGTATTGACTGTATACAACGGTTATACAGTCGAGCAATCTTCTTAATGGGGCTATTTTAGTGCTACGCATTTTTCGAACAATAATATTGAAATTAGAACTGTGTAATAGTCCTATTGATAAATTGGTTACTTTGGTACTAACTTATAAAGTGTGACTGTGATTTTTCAGAAAACCAAAACCAATAGATCCAGAAGTGTTGAAAACTATGAAAATGCAAGGTCCAATCGGCTACGCGCCTAATCCTAGAGTTTTTAGACGAAACCAGGTATTTATCTAGCCCTGTGCCTTAATATAAAATAACCTGCGGGCGTGAACATTATTAACGAGTTTGTTGTTTTCCAGATGCCCTATGTAGAAGACACATTAGAAGATTTAAATTCGCCAAGACACGATGCCAAACCTTATGTTCCACCTATCCCGAAGCATTATCTGAAGGTATTTATAATATCGACTGTGATCCAGCAATAACTTCTATCTTATTTGCTTACAAAACACTCTTTGACTTCATCTTTCCCATATATGTATACTTACCAAGCTTTACCGAGCCAAATTGTTACATTTTGGCATCATATACAATATTTGAAAATTCGAGCGTAATTTGACTTCAATAAACTCCTCCTATCGTCATTGTCTGTGGAATAAAAAACAGTTTTTTGTACCATAAAGTTGTTAAATTAAAGATAGGACATAATGCCTGATCACAATCGATATATCGTCAGTTCGAATTAGTTGTAAACGATTACCAGTTCTATAAAACCAATTTTTCTACTGTCAGTAAAGTGTTTTTTTGTAACATGCAATACTTACCCCCGGTTTCCCGTACACTAAGAATTTGATAATCTACTGTTAACACCTGTCAGTTGACCAAAGTGCTTACAAAAAAAAAACAAATGACTGATGTTAACAGTAAATTAAAAGACTGTTAGCTTACGAGAAAGTCGGGGTTAACCTCAGGAAGTAAGGCAATAAGTTTACCTAATAAATTATCGCGATTAGACATTTTAAATATTTAACTAGTCTGTAAATGTTTATCACTATTTAGGTAATAGTATAGAATGAACGATAGTAAATTATTGGATCGGATAGGTACGTACATCTGAAAGTTGGTCAATGAGAATATTATTTTTAATCATGTCAACGTCCCTCCGTTGGGTTTAGCTAAGAGTGGCAGTTGGGAAAGCTTCAAAGAAGTTGTCTCAACTGCCACATCTTAGAAGAGCAAGAAAAAGCAGAAAAACACTTATTTTAATTGCCACAAAAGCATACACACATTAACCATCAACCGGGCATGGATAGTGAGAGCTGGTAGTTGGTATGGACTTTATTTCACGGTGATAAGGTTCAATTCAAAGTGGGATGTACTACACCATAACTTGGTTAAAGGTCAAATATGTCATAATGACAAGAAGAAGGTGAAAAAAATAACAATGAAACAGTGGTACAGTCACCAGCATAAATATATGACGGTGGGCAGTAGTGCAAAAATATCTGATACACCATTGAGATCATAAGAATATAATGACACTTTGCCGGTAAAAATATGTGATTCTTTGTGGGCGGTATTAATATCGTATCTCACTAATTGCATAAATATCGGACCATGTCGCTTAAAAATATTTGATCACAGCTAAAAACAAAATTATGTGACTGCTCTTGCTGGAATATTTATCTATTCACTATGAAGGAATAAAATATATCGAATGATGGCAGGCATCATAAGAAACTTGCGTGTTTACACAAGCAAAAATATGTGATTTTCTCATAAAAACGAGCTTTACCCGGCTGGTTTCTGTCTTGTCTTGGAAAATATACCTATCAGAATTCTTGCTCATCCTAAATCACATCTCTATTTAAAACCTTGACTCCCAATAATACCTATTTGGGTGAATTTCCCAGACGCATTTTTTACGCGGCTGGTATGAAAATGGCAGTGTAAAAAGCTTTTTTATGGTAAAATTATATTTTTTTGTTTAGTTTGTGTAATTACCCTTAGGAGGCAACAGATACGTTTTTATTTGGATCACTCTTACATAAATAAAAAAATCTAAATGTGAAATTTCTCATCTTCGGTGACTGTCCCCAAACCTTATTTAGTTCTAATTTCTTTAGCTAAAGAAAAAATACAAACTGTACATACATACGGATTATTTTATTCGATTCATAAAGAATAGAGGTATAATTTAATATATATTTCATAATCTTAATCGTTATGTTCAGTAAACAGTCAGACAAATACGAATGTCCCCAATTTATTTTTCATTTCGGTGATTGAAAAATAAATATGGATTGTCGAGAACAGGAGAGTTATTGAACATAGTCTCGCTTCTGTAACTCAAGCGCCAGTCACGCACAAGCATTTGGAGCTAGTGGTTGTTTGCTACGTCGCTGCGTGTTCCCGCTAAAAAAGTAAGTATTTCAAATCGGTGACTCGGGACAATTTTGCTTTCATTTCCGTGAATCAATTAATATTATAAATGAACAAGATAAAACTGTTGATTTTATATTCGCACAAAAATTTCTAGTAATATGTTCAAGGATGTAGTATAGATCTCGGCCTAATGTATGTATATGTCAAAATATTTAATGTTTTTAGGTGTATTTTAATATCGGTGATTTAATTTCGGTGAATTCGTTGACCTGAATAGATCACCGAAATTTAAAAAAAAACACCGAAATGAAAGTTTTGTTCATTTCGGTGATTTTTTATTTATTTCGGTGACTTTAAACAATTACTTGTTTCATTTCGGTGAATACTTCTTTCATTTCTGTGATTTTCACAGTTTCTTTATACAGGCTGAATAACATAATCAAAAATCGTAGCGAAATTCTCGATCTTGTTTATATTAAAAGTGATAATGTTAAGTCACCGCTGCATTTATACGAAAATTCAAATGGCTCCTCATCTACCTATCTATCTGGATGGGTTTTTTATCAACTTCCTCTTTTCATACTGGTATGTTGAAATTCACTCATTTAAGAAAGATAAGAAAATATGACTAACCAAAAAGTTGGCCATTTCTCTCCTGTACAGAGTGGTCCTACATGCTGCAATATATTTATTGTATTGTAATTAAACTCTGCAGATACTGAGTAATAAAACATAAGCATTTACATACAGGCACATACATCGCTTCTGGCCCCACACTAGGATAATTATGTTTATAGTAATTATGTTTTTTATAAAATATTACAAAACAAAATACAAAATATTGAGTGGGTGCTACCATACAACAAACGTGATTTTTTTCCTATTGGATAATGGTACGGAACCCTCCGTGCGCGAGTCTGACTCGCACTTGGTCGGTATTTTAAGACGACAAACCACCAATAGTAAAGTAGACTGCTTATAAACTTCGATGTTTTTGTTGAAAATTCACGTAAACGCAACTAAGTAAAGCGCATGAAAGTAAAGTTTGATATGTTGTCGATTGTACTCGGAAAAATACTAATTATTAATTTCTTAATTCAGGTTAAAATTAAAATGATAATAACGTTAAATCGATCGACTCTAGCCATCACTATTTTAGCTGGCACCCCTTTTTCACTAACATGACAGTTCTAATCTCCCGTAGGGAGTAGTATATTCTTTTACTATGTCTATGCATTTTACTGACTCGAATTATGAAAGGGAGTAGGTATAAAATATGTGTTTGTTTTGTTGTGACAGACTTGACGGATAAAAGGTTTTTTAAGATGTCAGTAAAGTTTTGCCTGCAAGGAGGTTAACATAAATATCATTTCAGTAATTTACCCCGATTAAAATAAAAAAGATATCGGTACCTACACGCTACACGGACACTAAACTACACGCACTAATATGAAACATATTTTTGCTTGCGTTTAAGTTACACATATTTATGACGCCTGCCATTATTCGATATTTATTCCTTCATAGTGACTAGATAAATATTCCAGCAAGAGCAGTCACATAATTTTGATTTTAGCTGTGATCAAATATTTTTAAGCGACATGGTCCGATATTTATGCAATTAGTGAGATACGATATTTATACCGCCCACAAAGCATCACATATTTTTACCGGCAAAGTGTCATTATATTCTTATGATCTCAATGGTGAATCAGATATTTTTGCACTACTGCCCACCGTCATATATTTATGCTGGTGACTGTACAAACATAAACTTAAAACCTAAATATACTTAAGGATTACATAGAGGCTCCTACATTGCTCCTGGCCCGATGCTAGGATACCCTGTGTCGTGGGAACCAGAAACAGTGATATCACAAACATGTAAACATCTGGTAGATGGCTGGGGGATGGCAGGAGAATTTATCATCACACATCTGTTTCAGATTTTTTTAAGTATTCCTTATAAACGCGTATGACCTGTAGTAGTAGTGTATGACAAGTATCGCGATTAGACCTGTTAAAAGCGTAGAACAAGTTTAAGTTAATAGTCGCATTTTTCGCTTAGTTTTACTCAACACCTACTCAATAACTGGATCTTTATTTTAGACTTTTTGCAGATGGAGCCACGCTATAACAAGCAAGGGGCAGCGGAATCTGACGTGGAGAATAAAACAGGACTCCCTGGCTTAGAGGCGACGATACCCAACTCTTATTGCAACCCTATGCTCCAGGTAATAAGCGTCATTGGCATGTGAGTACTGTGTTTGTATTAACATCGTGGTTTTAGGTGTGTATCGATAAAATCGACGGAGGGCAAAGACTTGACTTGAAACAAAATACCGTGTTGTAGTTAAGGGTTCAGCACGGCTGTAAATTAATTTGAGCTGTTTTGTTGTAGATTTGAATTAATGAGTTGCATATTATGGCGTTTTTAGATGATGTACAGTCTATAATAAAATGTGATATAATACCACGTTGGACCATCGAACATAGACCTCTAATCCGAAGGACGTGATAATTTCCAACATTTTTTGCAAACAATATGTTTCGTGTAATCGATTTCAGAAAGCTACGGCCAAAGTGGTTGCAAAGCAATGGTTTTCTTTAGTATTTATTAACTGGCATATAACAATCCGCTCAGTCTGCCTATTTCTTTGAAAATCCGCCCTTACGCCTCTGAGAACAAGGTTTCATTTCCAGGTTCTATATTACACGCCGACCGTGAAAGCGACGCTATTGTCTCACACGTGCGCTCGAGAGTTCTGCCTCACCTGCGAACTAGGTGATTATGAACACTTTCCGTTAGTCGCCATATTTTATTGGCCGACATCTTGGTACGAGCGCCATCTTGGAATGAACGCCATTTTGGATTTACCGTCGCTGGAGTGCCGTATGTGAAAAAGTTTACCGTCATCGGCCATTTTGAATTCATACAGTTACGTTTTGGGTCATGAAGAAGCAAGCGTTTGAAGGTATTTACAGAATGTTTTATTTACAAGTACCTATGTAACGTCTGATCATTGTTAATGCAGTGAAAGAGGTTTATCAGAATCGTGGCAAAGGCAAACTCATGACCCTATAATGTCATTCGGATAGCCTTGTATATGTGTGTATTTTATTAGTATGTGTGTACTGTACGTTAACCTTCTCCCGTAGCAGAAATTATCCTAGTTTGGGACCAGCTACTATACTACCCGCGGTAAATTCTGCACAATTCTTATCGTATAACTGTCAAATTGTAGGTAAACCGTAATTGAATCATGTGTTGCTAAAACAACACAAATCCATTGAACCAAATTTTTGGGGAAGAGGAAAAAAGGATTTAAGATTGAAAATCCTGGTGTATTTTTACTTTTTTTTGTAACTAAACCGTTCACGTAACTACCACTTACAATTTTGAGTCACATTTTGTAAAAATATTTTAGTGTGAATGTTTTTTTTTGAGCATTTTATGAACTGGATATGTGTTGTTTTGCAAAAACACTACTTATAATTGAAATAAAAGGTCACAAAATTGATTACTGGAAACTATAAGTTATGAAATAAGTATGTAGTTAATGTAATTAAAATCTAAGACACCTCTACATCGTCTTTCTCTGTGGTTGGGCAGTTGAAAATTTCTTCATAGAAGTTTTTAATATGGTCCCCGTCCGGCATGTGATTTTTGCAGCAAATGTGGCTTTATGGTCATACAATCGAATACCGTTGAAAAGTGAAATTTGAAAAAATGGTTGCTTGTGTTGTTTTAGCAACACATGATTCAATTACTATCGCAAACATTTTTTGTTGTTGTCTTGATTCCGACCGTATTTGGTGTGGATAATTAGCCTCGGAACAATTGACGGTGTTGAAATTGTATTAATTTTGTTCCTGAGTCAC
Organism: Yponomeuta plumbellus; assembly: GCA_947310845.1. Taxonomy (NCBI): domain Eukaryota; kingdom Metazoa; phylum Arthropoda; class Insecta; order Lepidoptera; family Yponomeutidae; genus Yponomeuta; species Yponomeuta plumbellus. The sequence goes on from OX371203.1 coordinate 7,107,383, forward strand.
TCCTCGTTTTTGTTTTAAGTCAATTCAATCCGTAATGCATTGTCTATTTCAGGCTTCCTGTTCAGAATGCTGGACTCGTCAGACGGAGCGCCGTGTCCAGCCACCAACTTCCTGCGCGCTTTCCGGACCGTCCCAGAAGCGGCGGCCCTGGGCCTCATACTTCCTGACAGGGGAACGGACCAGCGAGTGGATTTGGTCGGCCTAATCCAGGTACAACAAAGAGCGCTACCACGTAAATCCTTCACTGTATGGAGTTGTTCAATGTAACCTCCTCCGAACAATCAAATACTTTCTACGCGCCTTTCGGACTGTCTGAGAAGCGGCGGCCCTGGGCCTCATACTTCCTGACAGGGGAACGGACCAGCGAGTGGATTTGGTCTGCCAAATCCAGTTAAAACAAGGCGCGCTATCACGTAAATCCTCCACTGTATGGAGTTGTTCAATTTAACATACTCCGAACAATCAAATGTTTCCTGCACGCCTTCCAGACCGTCCCGGAAGCGATGGCCCTGGGCCTCATTCTTCCTGACAGGTGGACGGGCTCAGTGAGTGGATTTGGTCGGCCTCATTCAGGTAAAACCAAGAGCGCTTCTTGGTGAATCTTCCACCACTTGGAATTGTCCGATTTAACATATACGGAATGGTCAAAACTTCCTGCGCGCCTTCCGAACCGTCCCGGAAGCGGTGGCTCCAGACCTCATACTTCCTGACAGGCGGACTGATCAGCGAGTGGATTTGGTCGGCCTCATTCGGGTATCAAAGTTTTTGGTTTAATCGCGTAGTGTAAGAAATCATATAGTAAGTCCAACGGTAAGGGAAACGAGACCTCCACCAATCCGGACTAGGCCCCCATGGAGGAGTATGGCCTATACCTTCCTCAGGGAAGAGACCCGTGCCCCTCGGTGGGGACCCAATGGGTTATTGATGACACACACAAAAATACAACTCTTTCCTCGTTATAATATTAGTATAGATAAGTTTCAATTTCTTTCAGAGCTGGAACCGCTTCATCCTCCATCAGATGCACTACGAGATCCTGGACACGCGGAAGAAGGAAAAGGTGCTCTTAGCCCAGCAGAGTAGCCCACCAAAAGCCCAACGTTTGCTCAACAACAGCGCCCATTCCAACCTCAGTCCCGCGACATCGCAGTGTGTCAATGGATCCTTCGATGAGTTTAACAACTACAGTGATCTTGAGTTCCTTGGGCCTTCGACTGAGTTTGACGGACAAGACGAGTATAAGGATGGAGAGAACGGGTGGCCCGTCAATTTGTGCGAGGAGGACGGTAAGGCGAAGTAATTTGATGTCTAGTCGATTTACAAACTTGTCTTTTAGAAAAGAAAAAAGAGAGAAATGGGTGTGATTGGTGTGAAATAGAGTGTAATCATCACACATAAAAAATTTCAGCGTATAGAAATAAAGAAAGAAACATGTTCTGTTCAGCGTGAAGCTACAATCTTAGACAGATAGACAGAATATTCTTTATTGTATGTACACCAGGAATTACACATGAGTTTTGACAACTTTACTTAATACAGTACAATTGGCGGCTAGCTATATCTTCTGCCTTCGGGTCTGATTTGTTACCTATATGACAAGATTGCCTGATTTATCATCAAACCATTATGTCCCCACCGAAGGGCACGGGTCTCTTCCCTGAGTAAGGTATAGGCCATACTCCACCACGGGGGCCAAGTCCGGATTGGTCTCCACCAAGGAGGCTTGTAGGACTACTGTAAGACTGGCTGGTCTTACTGTCAGAAGTTTTCAAGCCGCCCTAAGGCCTTTGACTTGGCTTAACGACTGCCATCTATCTACGGCAGCCGGCACCAACTGCTTAACGTGCCTTGCGAAGCACGGAACAGCTCGGAAAAATTCCACTAGCGTTAGTCATAGAACGGTCACCTATCTATGCATTGAACGCGCCCTATGTTGATCACTCAGGCGGCCAGGGCTACGAGCGATTTAATATGTGATACTATGGTGTCTTAATATGTGATTCTATGTATGCGTGTGTGTGTCCTATAGAAATAAATCTTTTGTCTATCTATCTATCAATAGGGATATGTTTTCCCATACCAACCCTGGTACCTGCCTAGCCTATGCGATACAAGCATAGTTTTAAGCTCGCCTATGTACAAATGATTTTATTGAACAATAAAGAATTTTCAATCGATTGATCACTATTCTTATCTTATTTAATAATACTTCATCATCAACCCATTATGTCCCCACCAAGAGGCACGGGTCTCTTCCCTAAGGAAGGCATAGGCCATACTCCACCACGGGGGCCAAGTCCGGATTGGTGGAGGCTTGTAAGACTAGTGGCTGGTCTTACTGTCAGAAGTTTTCAAGCCGCCCTAAGGCCTCTGACTTGGCTTAACGACTGCCATCTGTCGACGGCAGCCGGCACCAACTGCTTAACGTGCCTTGCGAAGCACGGAGCCGCTCGGAAAAATGCCACTAGCGTTAGTCATAGACGGTGACCCATCCATGGACTGAACGCGCCGTATGTTGCTTAACCTTAGTGATCGTTTAAGATCACTAAGGCAGCCCAGGCTACGAGCGATTCAGTTGAAAAACTTCTTTCGTCCGTTTTAGGAGTCCCGGAGCAGTCTCTCGCCTGCGAAGAGCTGGACAGCGATCAACAGGTGGACCGGGAAGAATCCGAGATATCGGAGCTGTTCGCCATTGGACGACACCAGCTCAATCGGTGCCTCAAGTGTAACAAAGAGGTAAGACCTAACAATCAGCATATACTCATCTTCTGGTGGGTATGGCGTATGGGTTTGGTGGGGAGGCTCCACCGAGGCTCGCCTCTTCTTTCTGTCCTCTGCCATCCTCATCCAGCCACTGCCAGCGACCTGCCCCATATTATCAGTCTAGCGTGCTGGTAGCTGATAGGCGTCCTATGCTGCGCTTGCCAGTTTATTGTCTCCACTCGAGAACCTTTGCATCTTTCTTTCGTGACCGTTTTTCCGAGCGGTTCCGTGCTTCGCAAGGCACGTTAAGCAGTTGGTGCCGGCTGCCGTCGATAGATGGCAGCCGTTTAGCCAAGTCACATTCCTTAGAGCGGCTTGGAAACTTCTGGCAGTAAGACCAGCCACTAGTCTTAAAGTCTTCACCGTTCGTCCGGACTTGGCCCCCATGGTGGAGTACGGCCTATACCTTCCTCACGAAAGAGACCCGTGCCCCTCGGTGGGGACATAATGGGTTGATGATGATTGAAAGTCTCTATCTATCTAAATGTTCCAATAATGAGTTTGAACGGCGATATTTTCCTCCCACCCTTTAGGAGGAGAGGCAATCGGTGGTGCTAGCCTGCGCTCTCCAATACCCGGCCCCGAGCGCTCTCAAAGAGGGCCAGGGCTCCGGCCCGGGCCGCGGCGGCTTCTTGCAACTGCTGCCGAGCTCACTATGCAGCCGCCGGAGCACCCCGGCCTGGTGCGAGCGCTGCCGCCGGTTCAGCCCCACGCTTCAACGCGGTCGGCTCGTGCGGTGAGCCAAACTGTGCCTTATTGCTGGGGGACAGGGTGCAGGGAGCACCCCGGCCTGGTGCGAGCGCTGCCGCCGGTTCAGCCCCACGCTTCAACGCGGTCGGCTCGTGCGGTGAGCCAAACTGTGCCTTATTGCTGGGGGACAGGGTGCAGGGAGCACCCCGGCTTGGTGCGAGCGCTGCCGCCGGTTCAGCCCCACGCTTCAACGCGGTCGGCTCGTGCGGTGAGCCAAACTGTGCCTTATTGCTGGGGGACAGGGTGCAGGGAGCACCCCGGCCTGGTGCGAGCGCTGCCGCCGGTTCAGCCCCACGCTTCAACGCGGCCGGCTCGTGCGGTGAGCCAAACTGTGCCTTATTGCTGGGGGACAGGGTGCAGGGAGCACCCCGGCTTGGTGCGAGCGCTGCCGCCGGTTCAGCCCCACGCTTCAACGCGGTCGGCTCGTGCGGTGAGCCAAACTGTGCCTTATTGCTGGGGGACAGGGTGCAGGGAGCACCCCGGCCTGGTGCGAGCGCTGCCGCCGGTTCAGCCCCACGCTTCAACGCGGTCGGCTCGTGCGGTGAGCCAAACTGTGCCTTATTGCTGGGGGACAGGGTGCAGGGAGCACCCCGGCCTGGTGCGAGCGCTGCCGCCGGTTCAGCCCCACGCTTCAACGCGGCCGGCTCGTGCGGTGAGCCAAACTGTGCCTTATTGCTGGGGGACAGGGTGCAGGGAGCACCCCGGCCTGGTGCGAGCGCTGCCGCCGGTTCAGCCCCACGCTTCAACGCGGTCGGCTCGTGCGGTGAGCCAAACTGTGCCTTATTGCTGGGGGACAGGGTGCAGGGAGCACCCCGGCCTGGTGCGAGCGCTGCCGCCGGTTCAGCCCCACGCTTCAACGCGGCCGGCTCGTGCGGTGAGCCAAACTGTGCCTTATTGCTGGGGGACAGGGTGCAGGGAGCACCCCGGCCTGGTGCGAGCGCTGCCGTCGGCTTATCGCCACGCTGCAGCGCGACCGACTGGCTTCTGCAGTGAGCTCCATTGTGCCTTTTAGCCATGATTTTGTATAGCCCAACAAGCCCTGAGTATATTGCATGCAGTGGACTGCAATGTCGTTATGCTTTAAAAAGGATAGCGACGTCCGCCATTTTGGATTAAACATATTGTGATATGATTATTTTGGGTTGGGTCCGCTGTATTTTATTGTAAGCTGTTATTTTAAGTGCAATATAATTATTTATAAAAATTATATGTCGGACTTATTAATTCCTGTTCAGATTTGGCTTTGGGAGAATATTTTCAAAATTTTTTGCGACTTCTAATTTTTTTTGTCCTCCAACCTCTGTTGGTCCTATAAAGTATTGTTCCTTGTCAGCAACAGCATAGATTAGCATCATTAAAAATAAGTGGCAAGTAGTACTTTTCTTGCATTGTTTCCAAAATGTTTGAATGCAATTTGTACCTAATACCTTGCGTTTGTTTGTTGGTCATCTGACAGCCTTATCAGCTATAAATATTAGGTTCAGGTAGCCAAGGCATGTGTTAATTGCTGTGTATATGAATGGCTTTTTTTTCAGGTTACCACCGATATTGGCGATTAACTGCGGCGGTATCACTGCGCACGAGAAGGCCTACTGGTCGAAGGGGACGCAGAAGGAAAATATTGTGAGCAAGCCTCTTTTTTATGTAGCTTATAATATTATTATGTGTGTTCCAATACTAGACTAAGGACTTCCCCTTCCACAGACTATGTTCGTCTGTCCAAAAGAAACTCAAGACAATAACATAACATAAACATTTACATACAGGCTCACACATTGCTTCTGGCCCCACACTAGGATACCCTGTGTCGTGAAAACCAGAAACAGCGACGTCATAAACATGTAAACATCCAAGACCTGAGTTTTTTCTTTCCCTAGCCGGAGTTCGAACCCAGGACCTCTCCCATGGTAGGCAGATGCGCTTATATATTATTACTAATATTCCTAAACATAAACATAAACATTTACGTACAGGCATGTACATTGCTTCTGGCCCCACACTAGGATACCCTGTGTCGTGGGAACCAGAAACAGCGACGTCACAAACATGTAAACATCCAAGACCTGGGTTTCTTTTTTTTTTGTCCCCAGCCGGGATTCGAACCCGGGACCTCTCGCATCGTAGTCAGATGCGCTAACCGCTGCGGCGCACAGAGGCCGTAAGAAATATTACCTCACAATTTATTGCGACGATATGGATTTATTCGGTAAACGTTTATTATACCCTATTTTTAACCGACGATACATAAACGAAGGAAAGTTTCTCAGTTTGGCTATTTTTTAAATATGTGTTCATAGAAATTATTTTACCATGTTGCACAGACGGAGAATATCAAGATCTAGCTGTATAAAATCCCTAAATGGAACTAATCCCAATCCTATCACAAAATATTTTTTTTATTACCTTAATACCTACCACCAATCGTGGCATACTTAATTTATCTGCTGGTTACACTTGTCATCAAAGAAAAAATCTCAAAGTGGGGAGTTTGTCATCTTCGTTTATTTACTTTTCGTCGAACGGTCAAATTGTCCCAACTTACGATCGTTTCTTAGCGAATATTCGGAATTAGAGTGCGTTTTGTTTTGTTCATTGTGTTGATATAGTCTTTAAGGTAAGTTAAGCAACATTTTTATTCAAATTCACCTAAATATTTTCGACTTATGGCCCTACGTATGTCATTAGGTCTATGTGCATTGGTTTTAAATAAGCTTCTGAGTTTAAATGAGTAAAAGTTAGGGTGTTTAGTGGAGTTTAGTTATGAAACTTTCAGGATTATTAAATTGAAGTATGAGTATTCACATCCCATTTACATTTCTTGCGCGTTTTTGCCACGCCCACACATTTTTTTTTTAGAATGAGTGTCATGTTAACCGACCCGTGCTAAGGACAATTTTAAAAACCTATTTAAAGGCTGAAAATTCCATCCATGCTGGGACTCGAACCCGCGACCTCCGGCTGTTCGCCCCAGAGGTCACAGGTTCGAGTCCCGGCATGGGTGGCCGGGACTAGGTTTTTATTTGATTTAAAAAATATATTTTTAATATATAACGTAATAATAATAAAATATATAATTTCTAAAAATTTTGCGTGTTTTTAATTAATACGGTATTTGACACTATGAACAATAAATTATTTGAGATGCTCGATTAAAACAAAAATTGAAAAATGTTTCGGAAAATGTATTTCTTTTAATCATTTACTAGTTATTACAATTTTTAAGTAGATGAAATATAAAAAGAGTGCTCTGAAATGTGACGTCACAAGCAAGTATTTTCATACAAAATTCCGTTTTAAAAGTAACTCATTTGACATCCTGTCAAATAACCAATTGTCTAACAAAAATAATTAAATACAGCTAGAACTTCATAATCCCCCACTGTGCGTTGCCCGATTTAATTGGTTCCTTTTTTGTTAGCTCACAGATGGTGCCATACAATTAAATACGCTAGAGGAACGTATGTCTTTCAATTTGCCACTTTTCAGCCCGAAGGTGCCAAGAGAGGCAGTAGCGGAAAACCATGCAGATATGGATTACACTGCGCTAGACCCGGATGCAGATTTAAGCACCCGGACAGGTGAACTATTTTTTATCTATCTATTTATTCAGCCCAATCAAAAGGGCCCAATCGCTCATAGCCTGGGCTGCCTGAGTGATCTTGAAAGATCACTAATCTTGAGCAACATACGGCGTGTTCAGTCCATGGATGGGTCACCGTCTATGACTAATGCTAGTGGCATTATTTCCGAGCGATTCCGTGCTTCGCAAGGTACGTTAAGCAGTTGGTGCCGGCTGCCGTCGATAGATGGCAGTCGTTAAGCCAAGTCAGAGGCCTTAGGGCGGCTTGAAAACTTGTGACAGTAAGACCAGCCACTAGTCTTACAAGCCTCCACCAATCCGGACTTGGCCCCCATGGTGGAGTATGGCCTATACCTTCCTCAGGGAAGAGATCCGTGCCTCTCGGTGGGGACATAATGGGTTGATGATGATGATGATGAAAAGAGCCCAATGAAAGAGCATATGCCTCTGGGGGCGTCCATTAATTACGTGAGGCATTTTTGATGATCTTTGACCCCACCCCTCTCTGCCCCCTTGGTGAGATGTCGTAAGATTTTTCCCCCATCCCATCCCCAATCTCACGTGAGATTTTTCAAAACTTGTACTTTACAGTCTGTTAGCTTTTAGAATATACCTCGGCTACTATCGGATAAAATCGGATATATTCGTGTAATAGAAATATCGAAACTAATATGAGACTTAACTTCACTTATACAGAACAGGAAGTAGTATTGCACTCGTGTGCTTTCGGCGAAAACCGAAGCCTACTCTAGAGCCCGAGGTATATTCTAAAAGCTAACAGACTGTACGTATTAAGGTGTTGGATTAACAAAAAAAAAACACAATTTGCTTAATTGCTTTTTATCTAAGACTAGAACGGACTACTATTTGCGAATATTGCTGTAACCTTAAATCACAGTAGTAAAATTAACTGACACGACTTTCAGGCCAGGGTCCTCGAACCAAACGCACGGTTCATCCAGCGGCAGCCCCACTCGAGAACCCCAATGTGTTCTGCCCCATCAGTTGACCATACGTCTCACTGCCGAAGGGGACATTGTGGTCAATGATAAGGTAATCATAATTTCCGCTTAGACATAGCCCTGTCAATGGGAGAGTGATCATGCCATGTGGAAGGTCGTGGAGCAAATTTAAAAGAGCTGAGGTTTTCCAGGTGGTAATTTTATTCCAAATCAACATCATTTCGTTACCTTGGTTACACTAGTACAATGATGAATATACGGATGGCGATATTATGATATTAATTATTCTGTAAGCATGCTGTGACAATAAACACTCATTCATTCATTCATTCATTCATTCCATTTAATTACAATGTTATGCAAGAAATGGCGCTGTCGTTAGACGAAGATAAAAGTGCCTGATATGGGCCAGGATACCTACGAATAAAACAACCATAAAATTATTTCTTCCTACAAAACTCACACTCGAAGACCAGTCTCGTGATCAGTCTTAACCAATGAAATTAATCATGGAAATGAATTAATGAAAATCAAATAGAATTTAGTGGATAAACAAAATTTAAAAAGTCTTTTGTAACGACAAACCTGAAGTATCGCATTTTTCTGAACCTGCAAAACAGAATTTTTTTCACAGTCTTTTGCGCCGGCAAACATTGTCGCTTTATTCTCAACATTGACCAATTAATTTTCCAACTTTGTTACACAAAAGTGGTTTAAATAAATATTTCATGTTTAAGTTCAATACCGAGGTATATCTCTAAAAAAAAGAGCTGTATTCTTATTTCAACCCACCCTTTCAGACCGAACAAACATCAGAACTGACTAAGACCGAGAACGGGCCAGTGAACAAAAAAAAGGCATGCACAGAAACCCAAGAGGAATACACGCTTTCCGCCGCCGTAGTCTGTGTCGAGGACAACCCGAGAAACTTGGTCGCTTACGTCAGAACCGGCGGGGAGAGCTGGTACTTGATGAATGATCTCAAGTTAGTATTCTAGTTCTAAGGTCTTATCTTTAATTCATAAATAATAATAATAAACTCACGCCCGTTATCCCCGAGGGGGTAGGCAGAGGCACCAATCACTAGAACTGGGCCCACGTTTTACCGAGTTTGTTAGGTCCCAACGTGACAAGTGGCAAGCCTGTCGCCGTTATTCGGGCACAATTTATCAGCGAATGGTGTTGCTGTACAAACTAATATAATGTACGTAACCAAAAGACATGCGTGATTCGAACCCAGACCCTCATGATCGAGAAGCAAGGGTGAAAGGGTACTTTTATAACCAATGTACAAGTTTTGAAAAATCTCACGTGGGGATTTTGATTTTCTCGACCACTCGGGAGGGGGTCGAGAAAAATCTTACATATCTCACAATGTTTACATGTTTGTGAGTCGCTGTTTCTTGTTCCCACGACACAGGGTATCCTAGTGTTGGCCAGAAGCAATGTATGTGTATGTAAGTGTTTATGTTTTGCTCTTCCTTCCAGCATCGTGCCAGTACCAATAGAGGAGGTGGTCCAATGCAGCGTCTGGTGGAAGACGCCGTGTGTGCTCTTCTACACGAGCAGCAATGTACCGCAACCCCAAGACGAGGTCTGCTCATAGCACCTGCTGCCGTATGGACCTTATGTTGACGCATGGTAGGGCGATTTTGCAATAACTTTCACGATTTGTTTTTAAGTCAATTCCTGATATCGTCCCTGAGCTTACAACACCGCTCAAATCGAAAATTGGCGGTTTTCACATTTGAATGCCATTAGATGGGGCTGCTCATTGCGCCTCTAACTATTGGTCACACCTGTAAAGTTGGTAAAAATGACTTATGCGGTGTTGTAAGCTAAGGGACGATATGCAATTTTCACTTGTTCAGCATTTACATGGTACAGTCAGTAGAATTAGATGTAGGTAAGTAATCTTTACGTGTGTGAAAACGTCCACCACCCTCCGGACTAGTATAAACTTATTGCGGCAGGGTAGTATCACGTCTCTGACAAAAACATAATATTTTCCAGCAAAAGCTATTGTTGAAAAGTTCCTTTCCTGCAGCGCCGCTGCGCTAGTCCCCTTGGATTTCTTTCTTTCTTTCTTTGTTTCTTTATTGGAGTGTAAAACAGGTAACAAACAAACTATAAAATAAACAGCGACATCTCACACGAGAGCTTAATAGAGTAGATCTAGAATGTCACCCACACGTGAGATCAGGAAAATGTAAACAGGCTTACATAACAATTCGATGTTTCATACTAATCTTTTTAATCTAAGTGTTAAAATATTAAATTTCTAAGAAATTTAATATTAAATTTCTAAGAAATTTAATATTTTAACAAATTTAAAAGTTTAGTTTAATGAATTTCCTTAACTAAAACTAAAACCAAGACTAAATCACTCGGATTTGTATGGAGGCTTACATACTACGCCGCCGCGCGGCGGCAAGTCCGTACCAAGTCTGTAAGCAAGTCCGGCGATGCCGCTGCCGCTGCGGCGTAATGTGTAAACAGCCTGACTTTTCAACAAGACGAATCGCTCGTAGCCCCGGAGAATCGCTCGTAGCCCCGGGGAATCGCTCACGATCACGAACGTTAAGCAACATAGACCAATCTGGACTTGGTCCCCGTGGTGGAGTATGGCCTATACCTGGGATACCGCCGTTTAGCCAAAGTATTTTTCGCCAAATTTTACTTCCCAATAAACTTATGGCATCAGTTTCATTTCCCAAATGAAACTTTAGCAAGTTTTCATTTCGCATTTTATTCATTTGGTCAAATTATCATTTCGCATAATTTTACTGCGTCAAGTTTTATTAGGACAAACGTTTATTATGCTAACGTTTTATTTTGGCAAGTGTTATTTTCAAATAATGGAACGGGGGGTCGGCGATGTAAAAAATACGTGACAACAGAAATATAGGTGCGACGACGCGCGTAGCGAAGCGGAGCGCGTCGGAGCGTTAGGTTCTCTATGTAAGATCGAAAACAGACTCGACTTTGATGCGTTCTTACCTTGCCTCTTGTTGCCTCTTTGGTAAAATGAATTTTGACCAAGTATTTATTTGGTAAACAATAACTTGCCATAATAACTTTTGCTAACTGTTTATTTGCTTTAAGTTGTTTTGAGAAATGTTTTTTTGCCAAGTGATAATTTGCGGAAAATAGTTTGGGAAGTAATACTTTGGGAAACTATTTTTGGCAATACATTAGTAAACCCCTATACCTTCCTCAGGGAAGAGATCCGTGCCCCTCGGTGGGGACATGATGGGTTGATGATGAAGCAACATAGGGCGCGTTCAGTGCATGGATGGGTGACCGTTCTATGACTAACGCTAGTGGCATTTTTCCGAGCGGTTCTGTGCTTCGCAAGGCACTTTAAGCAGTTGGTGCAGACTGCCGTCGATAGATGGCAGTCGTTAAGCCAAGTCAGAGGCCTTAGGGCGCCTTTTAACAGTATGACTAGCCACTAGTCTTACAAGCCTCCACCGATCCGGACTTGTCCCCCGTGGTGGAGTATGGCCTATACCTTCCTCAGGGAAGAGACCCGTGCCCCTCCGTGGGGACACAATGGGTTGAAAAGCAGGAAATAAATAATATATGCCCGTTATGACTTCTGAATTAAGCATTGTGTTCACAAAATTTTCTTCTGTTTCCAGTGTCCAGGATCCATATGAAATGTCAGCGATATACTACGAAATACCATCAGAAGTTCACTACAGTTATATGTCGTGATTCTCAAAGGTATCTGTGAACTAAGACTTTTGCTCCTTAACTCGCAAAACTTAAAGACATTCTTCGTTGCAATGTGTCAAGAGGTATTGTATGAAGAGTTGTTATTCGTGAGAAAGTCATGTAATTGGGAATACCTGTTAAACATTTATAGTGTTGTTTATAAAAACACAATTCCCTAAAACACTCCTCAAATGCCTTTTAAATAATAGCCTATGGTAAACAAAAAGAGCAAACATAAACTGCATCTGAAAATTGTTTTTAGGAATCGTATTTTTCTAAATAAGACTGAAAAGCTACATTAAAATTAAGGCTAAGAAATAAGCAATTTAATTTTGTAAGTTTTACAAGAACAAAAGTGAAATTTTACGATCCAAAATGAATGCTATAGTTGCAGCAAGATATTCAATCAAATCCTATTTTCCCACTATTATTACCCCCGCCTTCTCGAACGCTAACATTTTGTTAATCTATTGTCAACAGCTGTCAGGCGGCAAAAGTACATACAAAAAAAGCAACTCACAGCTATTAACAGATTGTCAGCGTTCGAGAAACCGGGTGTTGGAATACCAATGACGTTTGTTTTGGCGTTTGCATTTATTGTTGGCAGTGTTCGCTACATGAGCGATGACAGCGCCATCTAGCCTTGGAATATGCTTGATTGGTCGAAAATTCTTATGGCATTAAGTCCGCCGCACTGTACTGCATTTTTTTTTATGTAAGTGCAATAAAATATCAATAAAAACATAAACATTTCTGACACCAGATGGCGCTGATCGCTGACTCATAAATCAAGTATTTTTTATTTACAGAAAAAAAATTACATTTCTGATATATTTTCAATTAATATGCTCCATTAGCGCCACGAAGGGAAAAAATTGTATCTTTTTACAGATTGAATTTGCAAAAAGTGTCTGTACCATTTCTCAGTAATTTTTAATAGTGATTTTTACGTCGCATGGCTGGTAACACCAGCCATTTTGAACAATAAGTGTTTCTAGTTCCAGGTTCGTGATCCTTGGGTGCTAAAAATCACTATTGACATAATTGAGAGATTGTATGGAATCAGGCTTTACTTTGCGGAAATCCATAAGGCTGCGTCCGCAGTAGGCAAACTATTCGCCGCCGACTGAGTGAGCCGCTTTGTAGCCAACTGAAATTCGACTTAGCGGCCTACTCAAAGCGAACTAAAACTATTTCGCCGCCGAGTGGGACAGGCTTTTCTGTGAATCAGCCGCCCACTGAGATAGTCGGCGCGCGTAACGCCGCAAATTGCGTAGATTGAGCGCAAAACTAGCAAACTGTGAACGCTCCATTTAAAGTATATGGAAGGGCATACTAAACCGATACGCCGCTAACTCAGTCGGCGGCAAACTGTTTGCCAACTGGGGACGCAGCCTTATAGAATTAAAATGTGAAAATTACTTTGCTGAATTCCGCCAAGTTGCACCGCCCTCCCTCCCACTTTTTCAAGCAGAGCAAGACACGAACACACCACCACCGATACCAATACTTGTGTGAGAAAATGCGGCGCCTTTCGCCTCTAACACGAGGCATCCTCAGGCTCACAAGTAACCGTCACCCCTAAAACACTCAAGGGCGGTGCATTAACTAACCGAATGGCGCTTGTGGGATTTTGGCGGAATTTAGCAAAGTAATTTTCACATTTTAATGCTATAATTGTTGCACACTTAAAAAACTGTAAAAAATACATATGTTTAACAAAATATACTTACATTTAAAGTATATGTCGACTCCATCGAAACTATGCACAAAACATCCCCATCACTAGATGCAAACGGCAAATGAAACATCATCGGCGTGAGGGTTCTACTAGAGCCGGCGCTTCCTCCGAAGTCCTTTGAATTAATCCTTTGCCTGGCAGTGGCATAATATTTGCCACCGTAAAATGAACCTTATCACTTTGAGATACAGTTCAAAACCAATGAAAAATTTATACTAGCTGTGCCAGTTAAAGGGTTAAGACATTTTCGTCCTTATTTCAATGCTCACAAGGGTCTTCTCCGTGGGACGAACTGTGTGACGTGGGACGAAGTGATAGCGCGTGCTTTATGTAACTTCCCCATAACCTATTCCGAACTGTCAAAAACTTAAATTGACACTTTGGAAACGTGAAAATGAATGCAGTGAACTGCTGGTAGCTGGACTGTGATCACATAATAAAGTTAAAATGAATAGTATGCATTGCCTCGTGTCTTATGCAAAAGACACCAATACTTAATGTACCCTTAAATTGAAATTAACCATTTTATTAAGGGCGGTTAATCAACCGTTGACTGTCCAAGCAATAACAAATTCTATATGATCTCACATTGTCAACAGATGCCTGTCGTGTAAGAAATATGTTGAGAAATGTTGCTATATTTTTGTGGAGATTTTTACATGTTGCTATAAGATAAGAGAATATCGTAGATGATTTTTCTCCTTTTAGTTGGTTGTGATCATGGCTAATTTAGATTCTATTGTTTTTTATCTCTGCCGACAAAACCGACTGAACAAAAGACAATCAGGGATTTCGTTTGAAGACTGTTAAAATCAATATATTTAAATGTAAGCAGTATTTATTTGATTCTCAAAAATTATGTTAGTTTTGTAAATTATTTTAGCTATTACAATAATTTTCCGGTGGCTGGTGAATAAATAACTTATGAATGAAATAAAATCTAAATTTTAATCATATTATTATTTTTGTATTTCTTTCTTAGTAACTCCCTACTCAAACTTAACATAGAAAGATACATTCTGGGCCGAATCTGACGTCGTCGCCGTGCCTTAACATACCGTATCCTATAGCGCCCTAACTATAAAGGAAACAAAACAAGCGGTCTTATAAAAAAAAAAACAGGAATCCTTAAAACTCTTCTCATAGGCAGTTCAAATACTCGTAGTCTGTGACAGAAGAAAAAAAATAACCACAGATTATTAAACTGCCTCTGAAGTGTGTTTTCGATTATTCGTGTTTTCTAGAGATTAAAAAACCTTAAAACTTAGGTACATACAAGTTTATATATATATATAATTTTTAAACTGACTTAGTTAAATGAATCTTATCCGGATACACTTGATTTTTTATCGAAAGAGTTCGACAAATCATGATAAGTAGAGACGGAGCTCGCGTCGTCGTCGTCAAGTAAGTGTATCCGGAATCATCATCATCATCATTCAGCCACAAGAAGTCCACTGCTGGACATAGGACTCTTCCATGGACTTCCAAAAAGACCGGCTGGAAGCGGCCGGTATCCGGAATAAAGTTATGTAATGCTTACGAACGTTTTATTTAAAAAAAGCTGCAGCTAATTTATTCCAACTTACTTTGGCCTACTTTACTAAGAGGAGGAGGAGAACACTGGTAACACTGGCGTCACCGAGGAAAATAAATAGTTTCTTTTCTTACAGATCGGAATTTCTTACAATCTCGCCATGAACTTAAGGCATAAAACTTAGGACTAGAAAACAAAGCAACTCCAAAAGCGGTCGTTATTAGGTAGGTATTATATCTACTTTTTAACACACAAGACATGTACACATGGCATGAAACAGGATACATGGCAGTTTTTGACAAAAAATCTGTCTAAGCCTAGATTCGTGAACGAAGGTCCTTTGTTAAACTCACTGTTAATATATGATTGCGAGATCGTACAGACACTTTTCTCCAGGTCTTGGATGTTCTACATGTTTGTGACGTCGCTGTTTCTGGTTCCCACGACACAGGGTATCCTAGTGTGGGGCCAGAAGCAATGTATGTGCCTGTATGTAAATGTTTATGTTTACTTTCCAATTACAGTCTGTAAAAGAAAATATGTTTTATTTTCATTGGTGGTGCTTTTTAGCCCACTGGACCCAACAGGACATTGTCTAGGGTTATAACTTCATGACGTTATGGCTTCCTTCATTCTCATCTGGGCCTTGTAATTCTCATCAAGCACGCAAGTCTGCTCGTACCTTGTCTGCGCCACCTGTTAGAATTAAACCCTGGTTTAATGAAATAATGGTGATGGCAGCTTTCATAAAATTCATGCAATTTGAATTCGAACTAAAACGGTGTAACACAACAACGTGTTTTATAGATGTTTAGAAGCGTTCAGCAGGGACAATATTGCCGTTAGTACCAAAAATAAGTTGAGTTTGAGTATGTATCACACAATACTCCTACACGGAAACAACACACATTCGACGATAAGTGAGATTAGAAATGGGACTCTCTTTAGATGTTTATGGATGCTTTCAGAAATGCAGACGAGCTGATGAAACGCTTCCTCTTCTTATTTATTAGTCAAACTGATCATACGTTTGAGTGAACTGATGATTGTCACTTTGTTCTAGATCTGGCCAGTAAATTCACCGTTTTCACTGCGCAATCCAAAATCTTTGGATGCATAGGTAGGTATAGGTACAAAGCGACCGTGCACACTTGCGTCAAAGGGTACCTACCTTATTAAAGGACGGACGGCCGCGGCCGGCCGGCATCAGGCATGCGCGCCCTACGAATCAAAGGCAACAGACTTAATTCACATTGTCACGCGATGTCGCGAACAATTTTGATGTTTGAGCAATTTAAATTCAATTAAAATGGCGCATATTTTCGTAATAGCGTTAGCAACGAAATACGTAGTTTCGATACCTATCAGCTATCTCAGTCCAGATTGATGCAGTTGGAAACCTGGAACTTTATCTCAACTCAGTTTGATTGAAAATTTTAAGTGTCTAACCTTTTCCATATGTTCGTAGACGATAGAATAGCAGGTCACGGAGCTATCAAAACCGTGGCGGTCCAGCTTGATTCAGTTACATATTAAATACCTAGAAATTGATCTCAATTTGGTTTCATAGAAAATGTCAAGCGTCCAACCTTTTTAATAACATAACATAACATTTACATACAGCCACATACATTGGCTCTGGCCCCACACTGGGATACCCTGTGTCGTGGGAACCAGAAACAGCGACGTCACAAACATGTAAACATCCAAAACCTGGGTTTCTTTTTTTTGTCCCCAGCCGGGATTCGAACACGGGACCTCTCGCTTGGCAGGCAGATGCGCTAACAGTTGAGCCGCAGAGGTTGTCATAATATGCTCGGAGACGACAGGATAGCAGGTCATGGAGCCTTCGAAGCCCTCGCAGTCCAGATTGATGCAGTTGCAAACCTGGAACTTGATCTCAGCTTGGTTTCATGGAAAATTTCAAGCGTACAACCTTTTTAATATGCTCGTAGACGACAGGATAGCAGGCCACGGAGCTCTCAAAGCCTTCCTGTCCAGATTGATACAGTTGGAAACCTGGAACTTGATCTCAACTTGGTTTCATAGAAAATGTCAAGCGTCCAACCTTTTTAATATGCTCGTAGACAACAGGATAGCAGGCCACGGAGCTCTCAAAGCCTTCCCTGTCCAGCCTGAACAGCTCACAGTTGGTGACAGCCACGGCCGATGTGGTGCGGTGCCTGCGGTTCATCACCAGCGCCAACTCGCCGAAGTAGTCCCCGTCTTCTAGGTGCCAAATCTCGCGGCCTGACTCTGAATACTCTGCTACGGTGCCCTTGTCTATGAAGTAGAGGCAGTCGCCTGGAGAGAGAAACTTAGATATCATCATCATCATCACTACACTGCTGCCCACTCTGCTGGGTATAGGCTTTTCCCCCATATGCCATCGCATCGGTTAGTGGGCAGACTAGCAGTCCAATAGTTAAATAGATGATATAAGTAGTTGAGTCGGCGGAAGGTCTGTGGATGCGTTTGGCAAGGAACCGTGATACCATTTGTCGGATATGGATGAAGAAAATTAATCAGCCACTTCTTTCTTTATTTTCTGACGACCTCTGTGGCGTAGCGGGTAGCGCATCTGCCGACCATGCGAGAGGTCCCGGGTTCGAATCCCGGCTGGGGACTGGATGTTTACATGTTTATGACGTCGCTGTTTCTAGTTCCCACGACACAGGGTATCCTAGTGCGGGGCCAGAAGCAATGTAGGTAGGTACCTATGTGGCGATGCCGGTAGGTATGTAAATGTAAAAAAAAATCTATCCTTGTAGTTGCTACCAGCAGACTGCCTTAGATCCTTGATGATTTCGGAATTAGGTCAATAAAAATAAACCGCATTCGTTCACAAAAAATGCTCAGCTCCAAAGCCGGGACTGTAAAGCCAGAGGTAGTTAGGCCTAGTACCTTTCAACGTTGTTAGTACTGCACCGTTTATAATCAACCCATTATGTCCCCACTGAGGGACACATGTCTCCTTTACGCCGTATGTTGCTTAACTGTAGTGATCGTTTAAGACCACGCAGGCAGCCCAGGCTACGAGCGATAGGTACTGCACCATATCTAAGCGAAAATCAGTCAGTCGTCACTCTACGAAATTTGTCAAAAAACATCACCAATAGTGTTAATCTTGTAAATAATATCCCCAGCTATGAAGATGTCAGCTTTGATCGTGAACCCAATCTGGATGAGGAGACTCTTCGGCAGTTGCTTGAGGAACGTGACGTTTTGCACTAACTGACGGCTCAGGTGCATGACGATGTCTTCGCGCAACTGACCGGAGATACAGCCCATCATTCGGGACTCCTGTGGAGAATCAGATGGGGGACGTGTGTCCAGGTACGTGTGCACATGGCTTATAATTTTGGTGATTACAGCGGAAGCCTTCTCTCAGACTATTACAGCGGAAGCCTTCTCTCAGAGAAAAATCATGTCAAGCACGATTTGACAATTTTAAACGCCAGGGTCAAGTTTTCCAAAAACGTCATTATTTCCATGTAACTAGGTACGATAGCTCGGGAGTCTATCAAGCTCAGTATGCCCGCACACTTTGCTCTAACACAGTTGTTGTTAAAAACATAGACGTCTAGCCCTTGTAGCGTTAATTTATTATCTAGCTAATAAATTAAATAACTAACTAAAATAATAAAGCTAAAAATGAGAATTTACTAAAATAACATTAGGATTTAAACGTAAAACTAATATCTACAATTAATTAAACATATACTTAGAACCTATTAAATTGTAAACCGATTGAAATATGAGGTATCGATGATTCGTTATCGACTTATCGATAACTAATGTCCAACTATCGATAGACTACATTTATCGACTGCGCGTACATCTCTAGCAACTAGGAGCGCTATTGTTCCGAAAACCTGCCCCGCCGCCCGTCTTGCGGCGATCCGCCAAGCGATTCGGCTACGGACCTCTTTGCAAGCTGCACGTACGCGCCTCTGCCGCGCTCATTATTTTAAACGGACCGTATCGAACGGTCGTTTTTCTTGCCACCTATATTATAACCCAAGTTATACTTATTCCCGCTATTGGGAACCAGGACCGGGCTCTAACCGCTGGCCTGGCCTATACTAAGCTCCAAATCTGAACCTGGACCAGACGCTAACATCCGGCCTGACGTTACTGAAGCTGCAGACTGCAAGCTCCACCTATACACTGGACGGAAGACCTCCAAGCCTGCGAGTCGCACTATCCAGGGTCACGCTACGTGCCTGCCGACTTCAGGGGAGTGCCTATCCGTGCCAATCGAAAAGTGACTGACCGTGTGTAGGGCTTATCCTGTGAACCCACGTTAAATAAATTTGTGTCGTTAATTTTAACCGCTGTTTACTCATTTTTCTAACCACAAAATCACAAGCGCGACACCCTAAAAACAACCCCACGCAGAATGAGTACCTAAATACTAATCGACAGGACTGGGGCCGTTTTTTAGTGTGAATTTTGTAAGAAATACTTTATTCGTAGGCTCTACTTAATAGGTATCTAGTGTACCTACCTATCTATCAGATATGTAGAGCAAAGGCCAGAACACCCAGCGAGTCAAACCAGGATTTCAAGAGAGACAGCCAATCAATATAGCTAACAAATAAGGGATGCAGTAAAATTATACCACAAAGAAGTGTGACTGGAACTTGATCTCGTAGTACTTAAGGATCTTTCGCTTGAGTTTGGGCGGGAATCTTTTCTGGTTCATATACTTCTGCACTTGCTGCGACATCATGAAGTATTTGCCGCGCGCTGAATCCGTACCGAATAGTACTATTATGTAGCGCAGCGTACATCCGAAAGTGATTAGCTGCAAGGGGTTAGAGGTGAGATTAATTTGAGTTGAAGCTCCTTTACTCAGATTAGTTTGCCAGTGACCACCACAGGATGGTAACAAACGATGTACCTATCCAAATGTGTAACAAAGGTGTGACTCATCATCAACCCATTATGTCCCCACCAAGGGGCACGGGTCTCTTCGCTGAGGAAGGTATAGGCCATACTCCAAGTCCGGATTGGTGGAGGTTTGTAAGACTAGTGGCTGGTCTTACTGTCAGAAGTTTTCAAGCCGCCCTGAGGCCTCTGACTTGGCTTAACGACTGCCATCTATCGATGGCAGCCGGCAACAACTGCTTAACGTGCCTTGCGAAGCACGGAAACGCTCGGAAAAATGCCACTAGCGTTAGTCATAGACGGTGACCCATCCATAGACTGAACGCGCCGTATGTTGCTTAACTTTAGTGATCGTTTAAGATCACTCAGGCAGCCCAGGCTACGAGCGATTCGTGTGACTGATTAGGTGCAAATACAAATAGGAAAATACGTTTTGGAAAATAACATTAACCTTTGCACAAATCCAAGCTATAGCGAAATATAGCTCAAAGCATTCATGTGACGATATCATACTTATGTTAGCACTCTCTCTGGACATGGCCACTGAAACAAAAACCCGGAAAGAGTTCGATTAATTAGTCAATTATTTGTACAGCGAAACAAGTCGTGTTTCCATGTTTGAGATTCCTTCCCTGGTCACCATAGCACAGGGTCCTAGATTGAGAGCAGGACAAGCCATTGTTTTGTATGGAAGTTATTATGATTAGGTTTCAAGGGAGGACTAATTTGGCGATATGTCATACGGCTATTTTCCATCTAGCCACTGCCAGCAAACGCTCAAATCGGCAGTCCAGCTAGCTAGAAAATCCGAAAACTTATTTTTGATAAAAAAAATTGTTATATAAAAATTGAGTAACTATTACTATATCAGGATTAGTCATATTTTGACATTTAGTTCCCTTGAAACGATAGTCGCTCACCGGCTCTCTCCAAGGCGTAAACGATCCTGGTATGCGCCGGCTGGTCCCACAGCCCGCCCTGGGTCAACCAAGAGCAGTTGCTAGGCGTCGTCGTGTAATAGGCGTCCTCTCTGATGTACTCGGTGGCGAATTGGAATATCATGTTCCATGTTATGAAGGAGCTGAGCATCAGGAATATGTCCACGGCCGTTTTTAACTTCACCTGCGATTAGGGAGCAACCAGGGTAGAGTTTTAGAAGAGAACAATTGAGCATATGACAGCTTGAGCGCCCTATGTTTTTTTCAATACTTATCTGAAAATTAATCAATGAATAAAATGCCTAGGGTTAACAAAATCACTAACAGATTACTTAAAATGTGTGACAGCCAAAAATTTTGAAAGAAATTAATTTACCAACGTTGCAATTATTTTAAATTAGGGCTCAATTTTTTCTTTTTGACTTTTGTGAGAATTTAGGCCGCTCTGGTTCTGATGGCCTGAATTCGTAGTTTATGATAGATAACCTAAAATCAAATGTCTCTCGGGAGTAGAGCCTAACTGTTAATCTAGACAGCGAGAATATAGAGAACACTTTATTGTACCTACATAAAAAAGGAAATTACCCAGGTATTTCTTAATCTATGGGGTAATCGACTTTACTTTGAACATTTAATTGTCACAGAACTATTTATGTAGGTAGTGTTATGAAACAAGCCCACCGCCGAGGGGCTGCCGCCATTGGACCGTTTTGCATTGGTCGACAACCGCAACGACACGACACCCAATTTCATACAATTAGACACTTTCTCTCGCTACTTAGTTACAGCTATCTCCAAACTAACCCCGGCATTCATCCAACTGAACGTATTTCGGGCGTAGATCATCATTCGAGGTAATCTCAGAACATTCAGCAACTTGATCGACATTTCGGTCGACACTTCATACAGGACAGACTGTCTGTTCAAGAACAAGGACGCCACTGATAGACCTGTTGTAGAAATGTTCAAAATGTTCAAACTCAAAGTTGTTGGCTATTAAATAGATCTACGATTCATCGCAATACCATGTAGGTGCATTGCAAAGGTGATAATATACCTATCCAAGGGCTATGCAAAGTACCTAGCTACACCGAATTATCTTATAAAACGCGAATTTAAGTTAGGTTAGGTTAGGTATATGCAAGTGGCAAGCAAATTTTTGAACTAAAAATTTCGTAATTTTGCATGATGATCTAATGACATCAGGACTACTACAGGGTCGACCTGGACTACAATAGCCGCAGAATTATCGCGATGGAGGGACCAATGGACTGCGTGGCAATTAGGCCAATTGTGACAGTTAAAATAAATGTTTTTCTTTCTTCTTTTCTTTTTCAATCCCCCATATGTGAGAATGTCTTTACTCTTTATTTTTGCTGCCTCTGCAGTAGAACAGAGACAGTAAAAATAAACTGCTCCAAAATGGGCTGCGTTGCATATAACTAAAATTCGCGTTTTATGAGATGATAATTATGAGATTTTTTTTTTGAAGTTGCCTGTTGATTAGCAAGCTTATCATCGGTTTTCGAATTAATATTTTATTCTACTGTCAAGGATGAAACACACCATCGCAATGGTGGTGGCGGTCTATACATACGTCACGTATTGCATGTGGTATTCTTATGGCCGTACGTTTATACGGACAGCCACCGCATTGATATGTGACTACCTTAAATAGCTTTCAGTCGTCCTATTCGTATGTATTTTAGCCACTTTATTTATATGCACAATTTCTACTTCTAACCAATCTTTGAAACTAAAACAGGCATCAAAAACCTACCGTCCAAGAGCAGCCAAGTTTTTGTGTATTTCCAAGATACTTTCTTCAAGTCAAGTATTGCTACTTTCTGAGTTTCCCCTGCTATGTAGCCCGTGAAAAAGTTGACGAATATATGAAATACATAGAAATAGTCCATAGCTTCGATAGCGTTCCAAATAGTATCCTTGAAATGAGAAAAGGTTCAGAATCTACTGGGCCGATTTAAAAAAATCTTTCACCATTAGAAAGCTACAATCTTCGTAACATATTCGTAACTTAGTACCCAAAAATGACACGTCACAGTGACACTGGAGGTCAAGAGGCGTCGAACCAATCTAACATGACCTAAAAGTTGCACGGTTTTTTGAGATATGGCCAATTTAAACTTATTCTAAATTTTCACTTTTTTTTAACAACTTTAGTGCTTACGCTAAGTTAGTAAGTTCGTGACAGACTAGGTACAAATAAAAAAAAACAAACACGAGGGCTATCTAACTTAATGATAGCACTAAACTTGTTAAAAAAAGTGAACATTTAGAACAAGTTTAAATTGGCCATAATATCTCAAAAACCGTGCAACTTTTACTGGGGTCATGTTAGGTTGGTTCGATGCCTTTTGGGCAGGTCTACCTCCGGTGTTACTGTGACGTGTCGTTTTTGGGACACCCTGTATAGGCTATATTGGATTTTCAATAAGTTTAGGATTCCGTACGAAACCTCGCATAATGTAACCCAAGGTGTAAAAAAAATTCTACCCCGGGAATTTTCCACGAAACTAATATAGCTATTTCCACGGAAAGGTTTTTGCCACCCGTGCGAAGCAGGGGCGGGTCGCTAGTACTTAATAAAGTGAAAATGACCTATCAGTATCGTATGAGGATAGAAGTGACATGACATCACACACATTGCCACCAGCATAATCACTTCTCTTGGTTCCACACTAGGGCAACCTCTGATGATGATGATGATGATTGTTCCGACCGATTTCGGCCATGGCGACCACTTTGACCCTTATCAGAGATGTGGCGCTGGTGCGCTCGAAGATGGCTTATGTAGCCTATCTTCGCGGCGAAACTCCATGCACACTGAGGGCACGTGAGAATGCCGTTCTCATAATTATAAGTTTTCGCAGCAGGTGGGCGAGCCTTTAACTGGTCGCGTTTGGTATCTAGGTCAGCTTTACGCTGAACCTCGAACTCGCGTACTTGGCTGTTCACCATCCTGCGCCATTCTGTCCGCTGTGCTGCCAAACGTTCCCAGCGGGAGGGCTCTATTTTGCATTTCTTCATATGTCGCTTTTGGACATCCTTGTACCGGAGGAGGGGACCGCCATGATTCCGCTTGCCCTCCTCTAGTTCAGAATAGAAGATGCGCTTCGCCACTCTTTCCTCCGCCATACGAGATACGTGACCGCACCACCGAAGCTGTCGACGCATTAAATAGGCCTCAATGCCACCAACATTGGCTCGTTACAGAACTTCGGTATTTCGCACTTTATCAGACCATCTGATCTTCATGATGGTACGGAGGCATTTAAGGTGGAAGTGATCCAGAGTGCGAATGTGGCGGCGGTATACACACCACGTCTCAGAGGAGTATGAGAGGTTTGGCAGCACGATTGCCATATATGTCGATATCTTAGTGGCCAACTTAAGGTCATGAGAGCAGAAGACCTTGGAACATAGCTTGCCGAATGCTGCAGCTGCGGCACCGACCCTGCTATTGATCTCAGCATCAACCTCTATAAAGCTTGATAAAGTGGTACGAGTTCATACTATGGTTAAATGACTTACCACCGCACCAGCGTCCTGCTGAGCCAATTTCACTGTCAAAACCATATCCTCCAGAAACGTGCACAGGAAGAAACAGGTTTCAAAGAAACTTCTTAGCTTACTATACGGATGCAAGGAAAACGAGTAATGTTCGTACTGCCTATACTTCTCCGCAGCTAAAGCTGAATACGACATGTACATCCTCTGAGCTCGTATATCGTTTACGTTGACGCTGACCATGTCTAGTACGAATCTGCGGATTTTTCCACAGTGTATGTTGCGCGAGGTTAACTTCTCCAGAGGGAGAGCACATTGGTGGTTGAGAAAATAGTCTAAGGGAATGTCGGGGACTATTGGGTTGGAGTTACCCTGGTGCCTTTTCATTTTTGACTCGTTATTCTAGGATTCGGGTTTCGGAATACTCAGAAATGCACTTAAGAAATGGTCTGTTTTATGGACTCAGTGCACTGATTGTGCAGTACAATTTCGCCAGGTCTGCATTTTCTGCCAGCGAAAATTTCAGAAAAACACAGAATGTTTCTAGAAATCACAGATGAGGATTTTTGGGTCACAGAGAGAATACAAACAATTTGAAAAAAGAATTACAAAGGTTATCTACACGGACCTCTATCGTAGGTACCTAGCTATCCAACGATCTACGATCACTTTGCATGCGGTAACACAGGGAACGTAACGCAGAAATAATGAAATTCATATTATATTCTTTTACAATACTAACATGTTACGTTAATTAAATTGTTTTTGCGTTTTTAGTGGTGAAGTTTCTGGGGGCAGTTTTTTTATTTAAATATTATTTAATCACAAATGTATAGACCAAGAATATTTTCAAACGTTCCTCCTCTCGACTTCTTAGTCTCTACAATGTTTTATTTAAATATATCAATGATCGCACATTTGAAGAATGATTAGAACCTCATGAAAGCCGGAACAGGTTAGAAAACCAAGTAACTGGACCTGGCGCACGAAGTTACCGACATGTGGGGGGTAGTGTCGGCCGAAATCGTCCCTATAGTCCTATCCGCGAATGGGTTAGTTACAAGCAGTCTCGCTATCCCTCTGAGCCGGTTGGAACTCCGTGTGGGCATGCTTCCGGCTATCAGGCAGAAGGCGGTGCTGCTTGATACAGCCCGAATAGTCATTTTCTGTCGCTGTCGCCCTGACCTCCGACCGCTTGGACTCCTCAGCCGGAGGGCGTTCATCTGGCCACTTTGGTCTGACCATTACCTTTTTTTTCTACATAATAATAAGGGCCTCACAATACATTCACTTGACCTGGTCCAAACTAGGATACCCTGTGCTGTGGTACCAGGCAACGACATTACAAACATCGGAAAACAGCACTGAGAATATTGCCTAATGTTAGTAAATATTATTTCAATAAAATTTATTTGGGTTTATAATACTGATTAAGTACCTACATGGACTATTGTATATTAACAAATAAAAAAAGTACATAGCTTATGTCATTTTATTAGTATTTACATTGATAGATATTAAATAATAGAAGGTATGTTACAATTTACTGGCAGAATATAATGCAACAAACTTAGCTACAATGATAACTCTTGCTCTAGTAGTAATCTAATAGTAGTAGTAGTAACATGATTTACATTTTCAAGTTTATAATTAATTTTATACATCACTGTTGACACGGCAAACGTTGTTTTACCATATTAAATAATCTACGGCCTATCAGTCGGTCGGTCCTAAAGTCTGTTCGCTATCATAGTGTCACTTTGATATTTACCGCCTCGGCACATGGTGGCTTTTGACAAAAGAAATTAAAGGAAGCCGACGCGGCTCAAACACGCCAGTGAATTTGGCTCGCAGCTCGTCTCATTCTACTATTATGTAGACCACGCAATTAAAGAAGTAAATCAATCAGTATTTTAGAATGGATTTATAGCGAAACGATCCTGCATCGCTTAGGTAGGTACCTATTCTAAATACCGGTGGAGATGAATATTCTGAGGACACTTCGAGTGATGAAGAGTAGTGTTTTATTTTGTGCTTCATTAGATGTACCATGTACCATGTGTACCATGTTTTTTTCTATTTAAAGTGTTTTGGCCGTCTAAGTTGTATTATTGAAATAAATGTTTTTTTACTAAAACCAAGATTGCCTTCGTGTGTACCGACACTATCTAAGCGAACGGATTTTACCACATATACCTACACAATAAATGTCATAAAAATCGGTGAAGCCGTTTCGGAGGAATTTGGTTACAAACCGATAGATATGATATGACCAATAAAACAAACCGATGTCATTACATCTGATATTTATGAGGTTTTTCCTCATTTCATTCTATCCTAATATATACATTATTATACATTTTTCGTTAATAAAATATGGAAGTGTGTGAAGATGTTTGAATGTTTGATTAACGGCTGAACTGTTTTACACACTTGGCGTACAGATAGACAAATATACAAAGTAAGACAATGGATACTTGATATCCTGGTAATCCTGCACAGACGAAGTCGCGAGCTACACCTAATATTAGTTAATTTCTTTATTTGAGTTGATTTTTAATTTCTGCCTAGAGCTCTAAGGCCTCTTGTCTCCAAAAGACTCAATACTCCTAATACCAGAACACCTTAATAAGATTAGATTTTCAACGTCACAGTTTAGGCGTCACAGTGTCGTATGTCACTGTTAAACATGTAAAATATCTGTGAAGCTTTTAGCAATTAAAAGCATAGTTATATCTTGTCAATATGATATATTCAATATGGTCAATATGGTATAGTCAATATTTTCATAAAAAGTAGGATGAAGGCAGAATCCTAGGGGTGCCATAAAAATAATTGCAGTAACTAGTATGAAATAAAAGAAATCAGTTTCAGTGTGTTAGGCCTTACCGGTTGGTTGCAACCAAATGATTGGACTGCATTAATACCTTCAACAACATCCTATGTAAACGTAAACACATCTTGAACGGGTCGCTGAGCTAGCGCAGTAAGTAGTAGTAGTAAGTATTTGCCTTGTCCATGTAAAACAACTTTATCCACCTACGCTCTATTTTGCACTTTAGTGTCTATGTAAATTGCGTCGTCAACGTCCACGGTATCATGAGATTAGTTTTTCCACCCTTCCAAACGTTTGCGCAGGATTGTGAGCAGAACGATGCACTCAATATTACTTCTTCAGTATTGTCGATTAGGACTATTTTTCTGTAAAAGACAAAAGGGTACATAATTAACTAGTTGGGTACTGATATTAAGCTAAAAGCAATGAAAATGTCACTTATCTTACCCGAGGCAAAATTCGTATGTGATGAAATCAAATATAGGTGCTCGGCACTGAACATTTTCACACTTTGATGCAGGTCCTATGTAGAGCTCTGACTTGATGAACATAGGTAAATAATCAAAGTATTCATCTATTATATCTGCTGGGGCATAGTAGCTTTTCTTTCTTTCTTTTTTCCGTTGTATTGTATAAGTTTTACTTTTTCTTAGATCACGTTGATTATTTTGTACTTGGTCATTATTTACACATTCATTTCCATTTAGATCACAGGTTACATCATTATCTAGAACATCTCTAATTAAATCATCCTCGTCTATATCAATACCATTAAAATTCATTTCTAAATTCGTTATATTATTATTATTTTCTTCATCATATCTGTTACTGTTCCATGCATCAGAGTAAATACTTATATTGTCATTGGATATGTCTTTAGCTGTTTTAAATTATTGCATAGAATCTTCTCTTTGAAAGTTCTAAAAGTGTCGGCGGATTGTTCGATGTCCTTTCTGCAATGGTTGCATGGTGAGGCAGGCAGTCTATGTCGACTTCCCATATTCTATTTTCGTATGAAAGTTTTAGCCGAAATCTACCATTTGGTAATTGATGTTGGTATTGTGGCACGTTGAGACAACTGTAAAGAAACAATGAATTGGTCAAATATATCTAGGCTTGTAATACTTAACTGTTATTAAATAAGGTGCGAAAAAATAATTGCTTTTATTGAAGAGGATGGCTTAAAAATATTAATATCATTATTAATCATGGGAAAAAATTACCTACTCTACAAGAGATACTTATTTGCAATATATCTTCCTCTAACTATAAGTTTCTCTATCTTCAAGCCCTACAGCCTAACCAAAAGTTATTCTAGTCATGTGGTCAAAAATAATCGATATAAAAGCGGGCGCAAGAAGTGACGTTAAAAGTATCAAGGAGCGAAAAGAGGATGATTTTTATTTAGTAGTTTATTTAATTTAGCTGCTTATGATTTGCTTCTTTACTACCTACATAAATTCATAACTAGGTATATCCCAGATGGGTAGGCAGAGACCAGAGACTTCCATTCCATCTTGACAGATCAGATTCGCTTCATCGACGTTCATTAGTCATTGCATGCACGCCAGTTTCGGGTAGTACTACAGTCTACTACTTCTATCAACTTGTGCCTTGTACTTACAAGGCACAAGCCTAATACGTCCCACTGTAGGCCACAGATCTTCTCTCAGAGAGAGTTCCTTTTACTGCCTCATTCATCATCATCAACCCATTATGTCCCCACCGAGAGGCACGGATGTCTTCCCTGAGGAAGGTATAGGCCATACTCCACCACGGGGGCCAAGTCCGGATTGGTGGAGGCTTGTAAGACTAGTGGCTGGTCTTACTGTCAGAAGTTTTCAAGCCGCCCTAAGGCCTCTGACTGGCTTAACGACTGCCATCTATCGACGGCAGCCGGCACCAACTGCTTAACGTGCCTTGCGAAGCACGGAACCGCTCGGAAAATTGCCACTAGCGTTAGTCATAGACGGTGACCCATCCTTGGACTGAACGCGCCGTATGTTGCTTAACCTTAGTGATCGTTTAAGATCACTCAGATAGCCCAGGCTACGAGCGATTTTACTGCCTACTTACCCAATATTTAAGCTCCGAGTCTGTTGGTCCCTCAGCATGTGATACCACAGCGAATACGGTATGGTATTCAGGTTGCTATTTCGCCAGAATCGGAACTCGCAGTGGTGGTAGTTGTAAACAGGTCTTTGTGGTAGCCATCGCAATCTGTTATCTGTAATTATAAACGTTCGTGTTTCTCAAAAAGTCAATCGATCAATCAACCGGTATTCGTCCACTGCTAGTCGTAGGCGCCCAGCAGCAAGATTCTGCTAATGCATTGTAGGTAAAGTCTGTTCGCTATCATAGTGTCACTTTGATATCTACCGCCTCGGCACGTGGCGGTTTTTCACAAAAGAAAGTAAAGGAATCCGACGCGGCGCAAACACGCCAGCAAATTTGGCTCGCAGCTCGTCTCATTCTACTATTATGTAGATCACGCAATTAAAGAAGTAAATCAATCAGTATTTTAAAATGTATTTATAACGAGACGATCCTGTATCACTTAGGTACTACCTATTCTAAATACCGGTGGAGATGAATATTCTGAGGACACTTCGAGTGATGAAGAGTAGTGTTTTATTTTGTGCTTCATTAGGTATATTGCGTACCATGTTCTTTTTCTATTTGAAGTATTTTTGCCGTCTAAGTTGTATTATTGAAATAAATGTTTTTTTACTAAAATCAAGATTGCCTTCGTGTGTACCGACACTATCTAAGCGAACGGACTTTACTGCAATGACAACTGCATTATCGAGACAATTTAGTTTTATTGCCGCTTTGAGTCTACGGGCGCATATCAAACCTTCTATCATAATGTCATTTGATTTAAAAATTACGTCAGTTGACTGGACCGGGTATCTGTCATTGAACTATAATGCGCTAACACAATCGACGCCCTGAAGCCATGCAACTTCTTTTTGTCCTTATGCATCTTCAAACCGCTACCAGAGGGGAGTCCCTAAGCTACACAGGTTTTCAATATAGGCAGTCGTATTAGCACGGTGATGGTTATTATATCATCGTGAGGCCCGACCTTGAAAAGAACAATTGATTTTGTGACATTGGGCCTCACGAGGTTATTGATAGCCTAGTAGGTAACTAATCATATTCAAATTGTACTGTTCCATAGATTTCAGGCAGTCTGCGTCAGGCGGTCTGTGCCGTCTTTGCTCGAAAGCAATAAGCTGGAACTTTTAATATCATCAATTTGGGTACCCATGACACAGGCAGCATTACTGATCTGCACAGCGAGGGATATCCTTTGTATTAGAAAAAAATGCCCTTGAGCGGTAGTCAAAGCCACTGTTCTTAGGATGTCGCCTCAGCGCTTTAACAAAATTAAAAATAAGAATAAGAATAATTTTATTTAAATAAGTTACAATTACAGTTACACTAGGCTAAAATTACAAAAATACCGAGTTAGCCTCCGTTGCCGAATTAGGTTAGAACCTGTATTTCAGCAAAAAGCGCCTTCCCCACAGAAAATTGTTGTAACAAAGAACGGATATTTGCATAAAGTAAAATAAAGTTTGAATGTGAGTGCTGGTGAAGAAATGATGTAAGTTTTTTGATGTTGACCGAGCTTTGCTCGGCATGTAGGTTTTCACACAAAAAAAAAGAACTTGACAAAAAAAAAGAAAAAATATTATTAAGTCTCGAACCAGGGTCTTCTGTTTACGGTATCGTCCTATTTCCCACTTGAGCTATGACAACCTTACAGATGGTTGCGAAAATTTCCTTCTTGTAGTGTAGCAGTTATTTCTTTGCCTAAAACACGGTTAAAACGACGTTTTATAAAAATGAAACCTAGTTTGATCAATTAATCGCCCCCAAAACCCCCTGTTTACAAAATTTCATGAAAATCGTTGTAGCCGTTTCCGAGATTCTGATTTTATAAACATAAACATTTACGTACAGGCACATACATACAAGAATTGCTCGTTTAAAGAGATTATTAGATATATAAAATTCAAAGTCCTGACTGACTGACTGACTCACTCATCAACGCCCAGCCCAATCCGTTTGACCTAGGAAGCTGAAATTTAGCACAGAAGATTTATATATAACTAGCTTTCGCCCGCGACTCCGTCCACGTGGACTTTAGTTACGCAACCCCGTTCACTCCCTTAAGGGTTAAATTTAGAAAAACGGTGAAATACGTGTTCAATCTATTGTGTTGAAGAGTATTTATTTCAAGTTTCAAGAAAATCAGACAACATTTTTTATACCTCCCATACAAATTTTGGCAACCCTCTCCGCCCCCTTAGGGGTTGAATTTCATAAAATCCGTTCTTATTCCTTGCCTACATTATATACAGATCCTTTGTGCAAAATTTCAGCTTCCTAGGTCAAACTACTTGGGCTGGGCGTTGATGAGTGAGTCAGTCAGTCAGGACTTTGAATTTTATATATATAACTAGGGGGCGAGCCCCCTGCGCGCTTACGCGCGCCAACCCCCAGCCGCTGCGAGCTTCGCTCTCCGCGGCGCTCGGCCTAGGGCCTCGCTAGACACTATTGGTTGGGATTTGACGCGTGGGAACACGTGTGGTCTCGGCCTTCGGCCTCGGCCTGAACGGAGCTCGGCCTACGGCCTCGCTGCGGCGGGGTCTCTCGTGCCCGCTTCGCGGAGCTCGGCCTCCGGCCTCGCAAGTTTGTCCACTTTGGCTTTTGCGTTGTTACTTTTCTGCCGGAGCATGGAACGTCTCGGCCTTCGGCCTCGGCCTGGACGGACGGACGGTTGCCAAAATTTGTATGGGAGGTATAAAAAATGTTGTCTGATTTTCTTGAAACTTGAAATAAATACTCTTCAACACAATTGATTGAATATGTGTTTCGCCGTTTTTTCTAAATTTAACTCTTAAGGGAGTGAAGAACGGGGTTGCAAAATTTTGAACTAAAGTCCACGCGGACGGAGTCGCCGGCGAAAGCTAGTTCATTAATAAATCAGTAAACTAATTCAATTTGGAGAATTACTGAATGGGGCCATATGACAGTGCAATCAAAACATAAATGATGGAAGCAGACAAGTCCATTCCCCGTCAGAACAAAACCAAACACATCTTAAGCTTACATCACATTACTGATACACCCAATCGATAAATCGGTTTTAGTACCCGAGGGATGTAGTCCGTTCACCAAACAAAAACTGGATGAGGCGATAAAGTGTAACCGGGCCATGTTCGCACTAAGGAAGCGTTAAACAAGATTTATAACGAGATTCTCGTTTCCGAGGCGCCAAAATACTCCAGTGTCTTCGGAACTATGTGCGGTTGGCGTAAGGGAATAAAGTTGAGCGATTTTTACATATTAATCAACCTCAGGAGGTGAATCAAAATACCTGAAAGGCATACCTACAAAAGTCACATGAATCATACTGGCAGAAATTGCTTTTAGCATAAAGTCTGCCGCATTGCCATCGTGATGTTTACCTAAGTACAATAAACGTATGTATAAATATTAATTGAATCGTTCGTAGCCTCGGCTGCCTGAGTGATCTTAAACGATCACATTGGGCGCGTTCAGTCCATGTATGGATGACCATCTATGACTAACGCTAGTGGCATTTTTTCCGAGCGGTTCCGTGCTTCGCAAGGCACGTTAAGCTGTTGGTGCCGGCTGCCGTCGGTAGATGGCAGTCGTTAAGCCAAGTCAGAGGCCTTTATAGGGCGGCTTGAAAACTTCTGACAGTAAGACAAGCCACTAGTCTTACAAGCCTCCACCAATCCGAACTTGGCCCCCGTGGTGGAGTATGGCCTATACCTTCCTCAAGGAAGAGACCCGTGCCCCTCGGTGGGGACATAATGGGTTGATGATGATGATGATGAAGCGTGGTTGCTCGACAAGCATCCAAACATAAGAATTCAAACCTTCACATGCTTGTACATAATAGCAGTATGTTCAAGTCAGATATGCATGATAGACATTTTCTGTAGATAAGCCGCATATTATAATGTATCTACATCCTAGTGCAGGGTGGAGTATGGGCTCAATAACACCTTGGACGTTCCAATCTTTCGCAGTAGTTCCATTGCCGTGATGGAACTACTGCGACTTTTTTTTTCGTACTAGTTCTATTCAGGTTTGCTCACGATATTTTTCTTTATTGTCAGCAAGGGCAAAAAGGGCAGTGCTCCTAAGAACATTTCAGAACATTCAACAAATTTTTTTCAACAAACACATGTTGTGTTTGAGTGGAATGACCATTAAGGGTCGCCCCAGGCAGACATACTTCGACTAAATTATTTAATTATGTGATATTAGCAAAGGGCAAGATAAAAAGTACCCGAAACCGGCATGCGTGCATGCAACGACTAATTAATGTCGATGAAGCGAAAGTGATCCCTGTCCGTCCCTCTATCCCTGCCTATCCCTATGGATACAGGGGTAAGCCTATGTATGTAGGTATGTATTGTGTTAAAATCGCCAGCCGTTCATGATTTGTACAGCCCAGTATCCTGTGCGGTCGTATAACTATCAACAAACCAAAGCTGACCGCGATATCAGTTCCATCATTGAAGATGGGTAATGGATATTGCATGAAAGATTCACTCTCTTTATCTACCTCTGGAAATTGAAATAGGCGTTATTTTATCTTCCCATTAGAACTGCGTTTGAAACAAGAATGAAATTAATTTGTAAAACAAAACAGTGAAAAATCTATAAAATCTATGTTTTCACATCGAATAACATTACCTAATTGTATTACTACACAAGTTATGAATCATGGGTAATCTAACGGATTAGCCGTAAGCATTGAATTCTCTATCTAAATTCAATGCCATAAGTTACGATGATTGAATGACGTATTAGCTTGTTGATAAAATATATAGTTCTATCTTGAAAGAATACTTTATAGAAACTTATTGATTTAAATATTAGGTCTATGAAATTGCCGTTTTGTATGAAAAAATTTAAACGATTTTTTTTCATGTATTTTTTATTGTATTAATCGAAGTAATAACCCATGCAATCAATGCATCTTTGCCAACGCAGTGGCAGTTTATGCCCTTGTTAAAGAAATCAGCTGGACGGGAGGCAACAAATTTTTCAAAGGTATTTTGTACTGCCTCTCGCGTATTGAATTTTTTTCCCGTCAAGAAGTTATCCAAATTCTGAAAAAAGTAGTAGTCTGTAGGCGCAAGGTCTGGTGAGTAGGGCGGATGACGGAAAGATTCCAACCCCAGTTCTTGCAACTTGGAGACCGTCTGCTGTGCAGTATGAGGTGGCGCGTTGTCGTGCAGGAGCAGCGGAGACGAGCGATTGACCAATGCTGGTTGGAGATGTGCCAGTTTCTCCATCATTGTGTTCAGTTTTTCACAGTACACATCTGCAGTAATGCTTACCCCATTTGGTAAGAAGCTGTGATGAATCGCACTGGCGTTAGACCACCAAACAGTGACCATCAATTTTCTAGGGGTGAGTTTTGGTTTAGGGCATTGTTTAGGTGTTGAACCAGGATCCAACCAACTGGCTGAGCACTTGCGGCTATCAAACAGAATCAATTTTTCATCGCAGGTAACAATGCGGTTCAAAATTCCTTCATTTGTGTATCTGTTGAGCAGTGCAAGGCATGTCTCGACGCGTACTTCGCGCTGGCGATCATTGAGTTTGTGGGGCACCCATTTGTCAAGCTTTTTCACCTTGCCAATTTGACACCAATGGACCAATATTGTTTTGTAGCTAACGTCGAAAGCTGCTGCTAATTCAGCCGTAGATTGTGTATCATCAGCTTCCACAATCGCCTTTAATTCGTCATTGTCGACCAAAGTCTTTGGACGACGTCGAGGTTCATTTTTCAGGTCTAAATTTCCAGAACGGAAGCGAGAAAAAAATAACAGGTGGTGTGTTAGCTTGTAGTGTTAGCTCCGTAAACGTCGTTGATGTTGCTTGCCGCTTGTGCCGCGTTGCTGCTACAACGGTACTCATATTCCATAATTAGTCGAATTTTTTACGTATCCATGATGACGAAAAAGATTGAAATGCGATGGAAATGTAACACTAATCAATAAACAAATGACTACTTTTGGAAAAAGAATTCCATGTTCTTAAAATAAAATTAATTTGAAATTGGAATTCTTAGCCAAATAAAAATTATTTTGATTTGAAATGGCCAGTATTGCAGAACGGCAATTTCATAGGTAAATACCTATTATTTGCCTAACATAATAATCATGTTTTTTATTGAAACATCTAAAATGTGACTCCATTTACTACGTACCGGAAAAAAAATGAAGATAAAGAATAAACTTTTTTGTATTTGTATCTGTGATAGTGAAAAAATATTATGTATCTTACAAGACCCCAATTTAAAAAATAAATCTACAAACAAAAAAAAAACAATAAATGTAGTAGAGAAGCAAAACAATCAACACAACACAGCTCAGTCAGCCAATGAATGCCGATAACGTTCTATTTCAAAGTTTTAGTTTTTCAGAAAAGTTCAAAATCTACAGTTTTGGAAAATGACATTCGACATTATTAGTTTCATACACTTTATTTAAATTCCCTCCTAACGAAAGCGGGAGCACTGCTGGCACTTTTCAAAAGTGTCAGTGTCAATCAGAACAAAAATAATACCATCTTCTGTTGAACCGCTGGCTTTGTTATTGAATGGATTAATTGGATCACTCGCTTTTCAGTCGGAGTGCATAACTCTTTTATGAGGTTTTATAAACGGAAGTGTTGTGGTTATAAATATCTCTATCGATTTATGAAAGATGTGAGCGGGTTGTGAGGGGGAAAAAGCCGTTCGTCTGTAGTTTTAGTTCAATACAATTTTAATATTTTTAGAACAGATCCGACAAAAGTTAAATGTATTTGAGTATATTAGAAATTAACGAGTGTTGTATAAAAGCGGTTCAGGCTTCAGGTAAAAACCTAATAAAGTTTAAGTGATGAATTATGAAATGTAAAATCAAAATGTGTTAACAATAAAGCATAAACAAACAATTACCTATTTTAGTAACGAAAACAAACTACTTACTTAAACTAGTAAGATTCCTAATGTATTTATTTATTCCAGTATGTACAATAAAAAGTTCTAATCTAATTACTGTAATTATGAGATAAAGTTCAGAGTTGTTCTCATAATAAAAGATTTTCTTCTGGTTTAGGCGTATTTTTCGCGACTTAAGTCTTATTCGCACTTAGCCGGTTTTTTACTTTTAATCTAAATTTAGATTGAAAGTAAAAAACCGGCTAAGTGCGAATCAGACTCGCGCACGAACGGATCCGTACTATTATCTATAAAAATGGCAAAAAAAATATGTATGTTGTATGGGAGCTATTTAAATATTTATTATATTTTAAATTTAATTGTTTATCTTCAACATGAAAAATATAACTCAGTATTCTGTGAATATTTCAAGCGTCTACCCGTTGCCGATAACAATATCGAGCAAAAACAAGCAAAAAATCACGTTTGTTGTATGGGAGCCCCCTTAAATATTTATTTCATTCTATTTTTAATATTTGTTGTTATAGCGGCAACAGAATACATTATCTGTGAAAATTTAAACAGTCTAACTATCACAGTTCATGAGATACAGCCTGATGACGGACGGACGGACGGACGTACCTATACGGACAGCGAAATCTCAGTAATAGGGTCCGATTTACCCTTTGGGTACGGAACCCTAAAAGCTAGCCAATCGCGTATCGGGCCACGGTCAGAGTAGGGTTCTGCTTCTTTTAGATCCATCGTACCTACGTAAAATGCCTCTCAAGAACATAGGTACGTCACGTCGCTCAAACAATGTTCGGACTCTTTTGCGACAATATTGTACAAGAGGGGTAGTTTACTGTGTCTGTATTTAGTGCAACGCATTTTGTCGAGCAAATGTTCGCTTAACAAATAACAATCTATTGTTCTTCACACTTCTGCCTACGGAATACACTGAAGGCGTTCCACATACTCCGAATAATATTGAAGACATTGAAATTGTCTCTATCGAAATCACATTGACGTTTGTTTGGTGAATTCTGACTCTTATTTACGCAAAACCTGTCGGAACCATTTACTTTATTAAATTTTGTTTAACGAAAATCAGCAACGCGATTACACTTTATCGAATAGTTTCCGATTAAAATGCAAATATATCCAATATTGGATTTAACTATGTTGGTTTCAAAAATAATACTGTATTCTGGTTCTAAAAATTAATTCTTTGCTACGTAGGTACGCCCTACAGTGGACGAAAACGAGCTATATTTTATGACATAAATGTTGAATGACAAACATTACGGAATTCATAAGTATTCAAGTCAATAATTTTTGGCACAACTGATTTGCATTGAAATTAAATAGTGAAAGGAAATGACCTGTCTGTCTATGACAAAGTCTAATATTCCAAGATTCCGCAAACTAGTACACAGAAACTCACCACAAACCGACAGATATCTCAGCGCCCTCAACTCCGCCAACCTCAGCGGCAACGCACTAAGTTCATTATCGTCCAATATCAAGAACTTCAAACTGCAAACGTCTCCGATCTCCTCCGGTATCCACCGCAATCGATTCCCGCTGATATCCAAACATTTTAGTCGCGACAACTTCGATATCTCAACCGGCAACTCTGTAATGTCGTTTCCGCTCAAATAGAGGCTCTCCAGTTTTTCCAATCGCATTATCTCACTTGGCAGCCGCGAGATGAGATTCTCCTTTAGGTAAATATCCGTCACGTCGGAGGATTCGTCTTCGTCCAACTTGTGGAGAGGAAATTCGGTGAAGCCACGGTAGTTCCAGTGCAGCACCGAGGGTGGGCATACTGTCCTATCGTAATCCATGTCGCTCGATTGTCATTTGCTTTTTTTGTGCGCGCTTAAAAGCGAGACAGTGCAGCGGCTAAATCCACCCTCACAGTTAGCCACGATAACCACTCGCGAATTTCAAAGGGATGTTACTGTCATTTTTTATTGCCAGTGTGGAAAGTCGAGCTTTCGCCGATCTCGATGTGGGGAGACTGCATCCCGTCACACACAGCGACGTACGCGCGTGTTATGCCTATTTTTAAAACCGTGGCAAGGTCTTCTGCTCTGGTCTGTTGTATAGGAAACGTTGGCAATCGGGACGGTCTAAAATTGCTTGTGGTTTATTTATTTACGTACTAGTTGAGATATTACGTATCTATTTTTATGTAAGTTCTCTTAAAATTAGGTATCACGATAGTATAAAGTAATATTACTTGTCACCTCAAAGCATGATATCGCCAATCCCAGAGGTGTACATTTGATACCTAATTAATCTTAAGCCTATAATAACCCGCACTTTGAAATATGGCATTAACCGTTGGGTTAATGCCATATTTCAAAGATTATGTTCTACTAGGTGTTGACCTAGTAGAACATAATCTGGATTATAGGGACATACTTCGGTACACAAACGTGAGTTCTTATTTTTGCTGCACCAACGGGATAGGATGTTATGTCATGTAGAAAAATTATTATATGTATAGCGGATTTCAGCTAATATATTCTTCTATAACGCGCGTTATATTACGATGAATCAAATAAAGCCAGATATTTTGTTGGACATAACAGAGTTGAGCTCAGATATTTATATACAGGGCGTCCCACGGCTATGCCACATGGAGGGAAAGTACCTTTGATATTGCCCTTGTATTACGTAACTTTCCACTCTATCGGGTTAAGCATTTAGACAACTCTAAAGTGTCAAAATATGAGTGTCTTTCACAGTTGGTAGAAAGTTGGTAAATAAGACAATTTCATACAGTGTAGGACTTTCGTAATTGCACACCTAGTCTCAAAATAAATGAGCCTCTTACGTTTTCCTGGCTGTTATGCTCAGAACTAAACTGTTCTATGTCTGGTCTGGCTACATTGCATAGCTATAACCATAGATATCTGAATAACATCAGACCAAAACTGACCGATTGGCGCAGGTCCAAAAAAAAGCACGAGTGACCGTTTCCATCTCGTCAGCTGGTCGAGGACGTTTCACTGACGCGTCGGTGAAGTGGCATACATCTCGGTTTATGTAAACAAGTGTTCATGCTCGCGCAACGAAAACATTTTCAGATGAAAGAATCAGATCATCATAACAAGTGGCTACGAACCGCAAGACTTTTCGGGGATTATCACAGCTATTTGCTAACTGTAAAGAACTTGTCTTGTTATTTTCTTATGTGTATTATATTGTATTGTATTTGCTGACGACCTCTATGGCACAGTGGTTAGTGCATCTGACAACCATGCGAGAGGTCCCGGGTTCGAATCCCGGCTGGGGACAAAAAAAAGCCAGGTCTTGGATGTTTACTCATTGTCACGTCGCTGTTTCTGAAGCCCACGACACAGGGTATCCTAGTGTGAGGCCAGAAGTAATGTATGTGCCTGTATGTAAATGTTTATGTTATGTTATTTTATTATGTGTGTTATATTGTTATTATATTTTGTCTTGAGGATTACTGAGGGGTCCGGGAAAAATCTAATAAAAATTCAATATTGACGATCGAAAACTGTTATTTATTGTTATCTTCAAGGTCAGGAATTAGTAAGTTAGACACAACTTCACATAAAATTGATGATGTTCTTGAAATCTTAATCATCATTCATCATCATTTAAGTAAATGTGTCGAGTTAAAAATAATAATATTAATTTATATTTTTTTCTAATCCTATTTCCGTAACTTCTCTTACGGTGAAAGAAATAAACGAACAAATATTATGGATCTACAGTGTGACTCCCTGATAATTTACCAACACTTTGTTTTTTGTTTGGCAGTATAAAAAGGGTGATATAGAGATGGGATAACTACTTACCCTGTATTCTTTACTTACGCACTTACCCTTACCCGGTACCCTTATAATGTACGTACATACATTCCGCCAGTATTTATGAACAAATTAATGAATGATAATATAATTATAATTATCATGTACGCAAAAGAACAACAAAGATATTTGATTAAAGATCTTTGTTCATCGTCCCGGTTATCTGCAAAATCTGTATTTGAAACAGACGATAATATAATTATTCTTTGAAGTTGATCGTAGGAAGCAAAACACGGAGTTTCATAGTTGGATCACAGCCATTTTAGTCGTATGCCATTACGGATTCGGTCAGCGATAGCAACAAGTCTAGTAAAATACCGGACATTAAAATAAAACAGCATCCATATCTAAAGTTGAATAATCAGCGACCACGCTCGTTGGTTAACTAAATTAAGCAAAAGTAAATTGTCATACCTAGAAACATAAACTGACACCTGTATCTCGGTGAGGTAAGCAGAGAACAGGGTTTGTAAGGTTCAAGCACCGACTACTGAGTACAACAACAGCTTTAGTCTGTGATAATTATCACATCAATTATCTATTATAATAGATAGACAGATAATCTGGTTTAGGTTTGAGAAATCTTGTTCCGGAAAATTAGCAAACAATTTTATTAGTAATGAAAAACCGGATAAGGAGGGTAACGTACATTCGACAATACATCATCGTATACACCCAAGCACTCTACTCCGTTGCATTACAATGTGAAGGTTGACATGCTGTCTGTCGCCAAATTTGTTGGTACACATATAATAATATTATAAATGGTTCAGGAATCGAGTCTTCCCAGCTTTACTGGAACTTCAGAGAATAAAGGTATTTTTATAATTTAATTAAAAATGTATAATTTTCATCATCATAATCTATTAGTCCAGTGCTGAACATAGCCCTCCCCTAATGAGCGCCATAGGCTACTTACACATGGCGCCGCTGCGCAAGTCCCCCTTGGATTTGTATGGAGGCTTACATACTACGCCGCCGCGCGGCGGCAAGTCCGCACCAAGTCTGTAAGCAAGTCCGGCGATGCCGCTGCCGCTGCGGCGTAATGTGTAAACAGCGTTAGCGCCCTGTGTTCAGCTTGCCGCATCCAGCATCTGCCTGCAGTTTTTCGCTATTTGTCATCCCACCTGGTTGGAGCGCCTTCTACACTACGTTTGCCGAGTCGCAGTCTCCACTCAAGAATACGTTTACCCCAGCAGCGGTTGTTGGTTCTTCGCGAGACATGGCCATAACTTCGGTCTCTGTCGGATGTATTCGTTACGAATTGTATACTTCAGAAAAACTCCGTAGCTCCGTAACTCCATAGCTCGCTGAGCGACATTGAACTGGTGGACCAGCCGTCAATCGTGAGTGTTCACACTACCCTTTAACCTCTTCAGTCCTGGCCCTGAAAATAACAATAGAAAACCATTGTTAATTTCAAGGTCAGGACTAAGGAGGATAAATTTTAATTCCCTTGACAAACTCGAAGTATATTATGCGGCATTAACACGATATTTTTTTGGCATTATCTATGACGTTCGTATTTTTTTTACCTTGATGGGATTGTAGACCTGACTAGGTATATGATATCAATTTCAACTCGATTCTCCACGATTCCCTGAGATATAAGGTCATGACAGACGGACGGATTGAAAACAAAGTAAGCCTAGGCGCACACTAGCGACACGCGACAGGCGACAGCTCAGCGACTAGACGCAACGACAGGCTGCGGCCGTCAATTTTTATATATTTTGTTCGAATCTCTGCACACTTGGCGTCAGAGTCGCGGAGTCGCGACGACAAGACGCCAGAAGCAAATGACAACGTCGCGTCTGAGGCAGCGATTTGACGCGGCGACAAGTCGCCCTGTTTGCGATGGTTCTGAGGGTTCCGTTTTTCCTTTTGAGTACTGAACCTAAATATGTCAGCGCGGCCTGCTCGTACTAACTACTACCTCCTTGCTACTACGTAGAGTAATACATATAACTGTATGTACAGTCGACCTTCAATCACATCAACTACAGATTTTCTTGCAAAGTCGCCCGTAATGCAACGGGGTAGAGTGCATAGGTGTTTAGGACGATGTGCTGTCGATTGGCACATAGAACTACAATTCATTGTTTGGTAAGACACTTGGTTGTTGCATAATAGGTTGATAAAACAACAGATTAACATAATTGTGCTAATCAAGTGCGCAATGTACTAAAAATATTGTTTTAATAAAATGTCTATGATGTAGTTTTATTATAATAATATGAGGTACAGGCGATTTGGATAAAGAACACTAACGTGGACATTGTTTCCGAAATGCAGATTATCGCAGACTAATGCCCACATACATAAACTCACTCTTGAATAGTAGAGAGTTAGGCTTGCCATGATCCTAACAACGATCTAATTGACTTTGAGAGGAAAACATAGAAAATAAAAGTAATATGAGTTGTATTCATAAATAATTTACTTGGATGTCTTACAATTTAAAACACAATAAATAGTTTCAATACAAATACATTTATTAGGTATTCGTGAGTACCTAGTGTAATAGAGTAAATAGTGCATTTAGAAAAGGGCATTTTTTATCACAAACAATTATACAGTTTTAGAATCAGACTTTTGGAAGTTTCTACTTAATATAATGGTGGCATGATACAATTTTATACTTGAATCTACCAGTGCATCTAATAAAAATTCTACTTATTTAACTTGAATCAACAAAGCTATGCTTAATACAAATTGTATCTTTATCTATAGGCTTTTATACAACATTACACGTTTTCCCAACGCGATAAATATTTAAACTTTTGTCTATTTAACTGTAACAAAAAAAAAAACCACACAGGTTTGGC
Source organism: Yponomeuta plumbellus (assembly GCA_947310845.1). Classification (NCBI taxonomy): domain Eukaryota; kingdom Metazoa; phylum Arthropoda; class Insecta; order Lepidoptera; family Yponomeutidae; genus Yponomeuta; species Yponomeuta plumbellus. The sequence goes on from OX371203.1 coordinate 7,150,302, forward strand.
TTTAAAATGGAAAATGAAATGTCACGATTTTAAATAACACACTCAGATCAAGTTAAAGTTCTTACGTCTTCTTGTAGTTACAGATGCCAGCAAACATCTTGAACAATGCGCTGCAATCAGGTCCTTAGCGGACTGGAAGGGGCGAAGACGGAAGAGGCTCGTCTTGGGCATGCGATTGATAAGTCAGAGACTAACTACACCCCCCACGACCCTTAATTTAGCAATTCGCGCAGGTTTTTGCACAAGATATTTGCTGGAATTTAAATTGACTTAAATGGTAAGTATCAATGGCTATTAACTAAAAAATTTCACCACTATCTGAAATCTGAAATATCAGACCAAAATCAATTACCTACGCTTGGTAATTGATTTTGGTTTTATTAATAACGTGTTCGCAACGTGTTCGTAACAGACATTTTATATTGAGGACCAAACTTGACAGGAATTCTCCTTTAGAATACAAAGTTGGTACTTAGTGAGAAGTAAACTCCCCTAACAAACTGCAAATTATGATTAAAACTGATTGCAGTGCATCATAATGAAGTATATTGAGAGTGGGTTGTTACTTATCCTTATTTTTTGAAAATAGTAATGGAAATCATCAAATCACATACCAATTTGAAACAGAATGAGGCAATTTTTTTCCCGGATCGACCTCAGGTTTTTCCTTTTTCTGATGGCAAAATTGGATTCCAGATAGAATCGTGGACTCGGTTAATAAAAAACAATCAAGGGCAACTCAATAACGCCTAATTATCCTCACTCGCCTTCCTCTGCCATCCTCATCGTCGCTGTCAGTTGAAGGCCGTCGATTGCCCAGCATCAAGGCTTGGATGTCAGGGTTCAGAGGCAGGGCTGGGAAAGAGGACCGACGCACCATCGGTGCTGGCCGAGCCCCTGTCGGATTTTGAAAATGGAATGCGTTAGTATCTAATTTCTTTTGAAATATGGTGGCAAAGTTCCAAAGGAGGTTCAGATATTTTACTACCATTTGTAACTGGCAGTGTTAGTTGTTTGTTTTTTTTTTAGTGGCGAGGAGTTCAAAAGAGGTTTGTTACTTCGCTTGTGTTAGTTACTCTATCGTTGAATATTTTATTGTGATTTGAAAATGGAATGCGTCATTCTTTTGTTTCTATGGATAAAATGAAGTTTGTAAAATGTTCTACCTCTATGCACCAGGTTTTGCACGTGACATACTGAAAGGCTTTTACACTACCCAACTACTTAGGTAAGTACGTTTTCTACGTAGTTTTAATCTAATTTACCTACGGAAGCCATTTAGGGTACTTTCAACGGAGGGGCGTCTCTAGGTTCCTGTAGGTAGCTCCTAGGTAGGGGCGTTAGGTTCCTACATACTTATGTGGATTACGTACATACCTACGTATTTCTTAAGGTAAAAATATTATAAATCTGCATTGTTTATTTTGCATATCTACCAGTTAATTTATTACACTACCTATGGTTGTCTGGTGGAAAATGCTTACAGCATTAAATCCGCCACATTCCCTTTGTAATTTTTACTTGTATAAAAGTAAAAGTATTAATAATAAATGTTGAGATGGAATCCGTTGCTCAGTATAGGAGAATATAATTTAGTTTTTTAGTTTTTGTGCAACTTTTGCAATCCCAGAATATACCAACGACTTTGTTTTATAAGCTACGGATATTTATGAAATTTCCAATCCAAGTTGAGTACGCGTAGTATTAGGCTCTTCCTCTCTTTCAGGGAGAAGATCTGTGCCACGCAGTAGGACGTAAAAAAAAGATAAATCTGGTCACCAAATTCTCTAAACATAACTTTTAACAATTCTCCTCAAATACTTAGGTACGGATATGTTTGTTTTGGCTCGGCAACTGAAGCTTTTGACCAGCGAGCCGTGACTAATCGAGTGTTCACTAAAGTGAGAAATAAATTCAACGCAAATGTGAAAACGAAGCTGAACATTACAATTGCGGTCGAACTAACCAGTTTGAGCACCCGCCTATATAGCACCTGCTCGAATGGCACTCGGCCTAGTCCAGATTCAGCAAATATTGATATTTTTGGCAGGTGATGTTAGTGAATTCAAATGTATTTATTCTGCCAAAAATATCTGGACTAAGCCTGAAGGTGCTGAATCTGGACTAGGCCGGGTGCCATTCGTGCAGGTGCTATTTAGGCGGGTGCTCAAACTGGACTACCTCCTTTCGTTAGCACTATACAGAACTTAATTCTGGGTTCACTTACTTGCTTTTCTGTCGGAAGAGTCCGAGCAAGCTACGACACGAGCTCCATCTCTACTCACCATGATTTATCATCAACCCATTATGTCCCCACCGAGGGGCACGGGTCTCTTCCCTGAGGAAGGTATAGGCCATATTCCACCACGGGGGCCAAGTCCGGATTGGTGGAGGCTTGTAAGACTATTGGCTGGTCTTACTGTCAGAAGTTTTCAAGCCGCCCTAAGGCCTCTGACTTGGCTTAACGACTGCCATCTATCGACGGCAGCCGGCACCAACTGCTTAACGTACCTTGCGAAGCACGGAATCGCTCGGAAAAATCCCACTAGCGTTAGTCATAGACGGTGACCCATCCATGGACTGGACGCGCCGTATGTTGCTTAACCTTCGTGATCGTTTAAGATCACTCAGGCAGCCCAGGCTACGACTCTCCATGATTAAGCTCTGCGAATCAGAGCGAAACCTGGCCGGACTCGTCCAACAAGACAAGTAAATGGATTCGGAATTAACTTAATAATTCGGTGTGCCAAATAAAAGCTACAGTAATGCGAAACTTTTTAATAAGAGGCCAGCCGGAGGTTGTACCTACATTTTAAGCAAAATACTTGTATGTAGGAAGCTAATATAATTAAATATTGAGCCTAAGGCCTCATTTCATAACTGATCTCGAGACGTAATTACGATTTCATATAGCACATAATATGTAGGGTTTACGGTACCGTGTCGCACCTGAGCGAGTTTGAATGTGATAAACATGAAAAAGAACAAATGGTGGTCAAAACGTTTCACAGCTAACATATTTAATTCAAACATACATTCTCAATTATGCTTTTCCATTTTTCGCATAAATGGACTGGTAAATTGTATGGAACATTTGATAATTTTAAACCTATGTTTATTGGAAGTGATTCATGGATTAATGAAAACTAAAGAAGCAAATGTTATATCCTTACAATAACAATAATTCGGTGCAACACTCAGCTACTACATCCGGTGGTGGCACTATCTAAAGGATCACTAGCTGTATAGTTACAGTAGCTATAGTGTTTACTAGCATTTATGATTACCTGAAAGTCATTCTCAGTCATCAGAGAGGCCTTGTCGTGGAGAAACAAATAAATCGTTGTTGAAAATAATGACAGAGTACAGAAAAGCATAGAGAAACACAATTAAGTAGGAAATTGTAATGCTAATTTGTAAAAGTGGTTTAGGTATGCTTAACTCTAATTAATTGTGATTCGTCAAAAAGTTTTTGAACGAGGTGAAATTTGAATATGGGTCTTGGATCACCATTTGTGATTTTCAATTGTGTTTTCATAGTTTGTAGAAATTTATTTATTTTGTTAACTATTACAATTGTGGCCCATAGTTAAGTGGGGATCCACTCCATACCTTCTTGTTGTAAATTTACAAGATAACGTTTTATTAACCTTAACTTTTACAATCAATTGTCGGCCGATCGGCCACCATAAGAATTGTTTTCAATTCTTATTTTCAAAGTCATAAAGCAATGATTAAATATACACATAATCACTTATCTAATCAACCATTGTAAGACATACCAAAAATCTTGCCAGGAGACTGCCTCTTCACAATTCTAGCTTCTCCAGTAGGGGTTTCAGCAGATTTAGGAGACGATCCTTCGTTCATATTCTTCGAAACATTCTTCTCACTCAAATAGGAGTTTGTCGAATCACCACGCCTGTAAATCCTCGTGGGGCGAGCAGGTGGCTCTCTCTTTTCTTCTTGCGGATTCATAATTGATTCAGATATTTGAAAAAGCTGAAGACCAAACTTGCTGGACTCTCTTCTTAAGGTCTTTTTGTTAGCAAACTCAGCCAGGGATTGCCGTCTCTCTCCTTCCGGGTTATTTTTGAGCCTTATTCGCTCCTCTTCCTTGACTTTCAGTACGTCCAAAATCGCGTTTATGGCCAAGGCGATCAATAGCACCATAATACCGACGATGGCTATTTGGTTATCGTCGGACTCCATTTCTTGTAATTTACTTTGGCATTTCACTGGTGGTTTTGTCAAGAACACCTCCAATACACTGCAGGCGTTTTTGAAGTATAAACGAATGCGTTTTTTCGGCTTAATCACCGATTTTAGTACAATCTCTTCGGTTAAATTTTTAGTTACAATTATTTCTTCCGTTAGCGAGTTATTTGCGACATCACTAGATTTTTCTGCTTCATTTTCTTCGGGTGCAGGAGTCGTGAACCAAATTGTAGCACTGTACAGACAGTAAAAGACTACAGTCAGAGCGAACAGCAGTATTTTACGTTCGGTCATGTTTACATCGCAAAAGCAAGAGGTTTGTTTTGACAGGGACCGCGCCTGCGTAGACGATTCGCGTATTTTGGGTTGGAATTTATCCCATTCTAGAACCTAACCGAGTTGCTCAAGTGTTTCTATTTCTGGACTACTTGTAGCTGTGTTTGCACTTCACTCTTCATTGATTTAATGAGCAGAATACGGAGATAAATAAGAACTATTGACGGAGGTCTATCCGTGATTTCTTACTGTGCTTGCAACTGCGCATGTGCAATTTTTCCTGTAGATAGGTAGGGCTGTTGGCAGGCAACGGTGTACACAACTACTGATGAACACAAGTCCACAAAATACACTAAAGTGGATTCATTTAAAGTTGTTTCGAATAAAAAAAGTTCTGGGAGTAGGTAATTAAGAAGTTTTGACGAGGGATACTTTGCTAATGAGATTAAATTTGTTAATTTCTCAAACCTTAGAAATAACATTATACTATTTTTTTTATATTTAAAAACTGTCTAAACAAATACTGAGCGGATGTGAGTGGAAGGGCCAGTAAGCCAGTGATGCCACAGGCTGACATATAATAATAATATAGCCGTTTATTATGCTCTTTACAGTAAATTATATACATATCATTCTTACTTAAAGTTACAAATTTCAATTTTATTTATTCTTTTCCATATGTACTTAATTATAATTTAATTATCTAATTTACATGCTTCATTATTTTTTTACTTTCGATTAAGAGTTCTAATCTAGTTCAATGTAAAAATTAATTTAATACAAATTTGCCTTTGGGAACTCCGAAGTTACATTTTTATTTTATATTTAGAGCACCCTTATTGGGCGTAGTTGTCGTAGTTGCAGGAGGCCAGGCTGACATACTTTGACCAAATAGTTTGCTAATGCGTGCCCCGTAATAGCAAAACGCAAGATAAAAAGCACCCGAAACCGGCGTGCCTGCATGCGAATGTTGATAAAGCGAAAGTGATCTGTCAGGATCGTGGCAAGTGGTAGTCCCTGGTTCCTGCCTACCCCTCTGGGGAAAAGACGTGAGCTTATGTATGTATGTTTTAAATTTTAAACGATCCAATTATCTTTCATATGTCATCTTTTCAACAACTCCAATGTACAAGCTATTATTACATTTCGACGACCTCTGCGGCGCAGTGGTTAACGCATCTGACTACCATGCGAGAGGTCCCGGGTTCGCATCCTGCCAATATGTGCCTGTATGTAAATGTAATGTAATAAGCTCAACCTACACTTTATGTCTCTTACAAAATAGCAGAAATTCTCACTCGCTTATCACATCTTATATAACAATAATTGATTTGTTAAACAACGATATTACAAGGAGACATTATAATATCTCCGAAGATATTACCGAGTTATATTCCCCTAAGATTGTGTTCTCTTAAGAGAGGTCCTCAAAGCTCTTAACTATTTAGGTGATACTTGTGAAGAAGAGTGCCTTCTTGACGATGATTTTCGCTTTTTGTGATGTGAGATTCTTTATTTGATGTGCAAATAACAATTTCCCCTTGTTTAATTCTGCGTATTATATAAAAAGAAAGAGTTATGTCAGCATCGTAGCAAGCGGGAATCCATGGTCTCTACCTACCTCTCCAGGATACAGTTGTGAGTTTATAACTTTATGTATATCTAAGTAAGTATTAATAACATATTATTCGTTTTCAGTCAGCCAAACTTAATGTGGCTCTTAAAGGTAATCTCATTCGTACCTGATTCCATGCAATATTAATAAACTGATCGATGGGCAAGTTATCAATCCAAATTGAAACTGACAACGCTTTCGGACACTTGATCCAATTTGTTCAATGATAACGGGAAATTATCAAAAATATTATTGGTGGTGGCCGTGGACCGGTATAAAAATATCGGTCCATTCCAACCGTTTTACTGCTCATTCATTTATTAAACTACTTGAGTAATTTTTGCACTGACATTGAATGATGAAATAACAGACCAATATTTTTATTACTTACTGCTTATGTTTTACTGGCTCACTAATTTACTAACCGACGAAAAATAAAATGACTGCCCATTAAATTGATCATGATAACTTCTGTATTGTTTAAATAACAGTTGTAAAAATTTATTTCCTTTTTTTTTCAAAAGGTTGTCTAGCTTTCCATCGCAAGGCAGTTCGAAATTTAAATAGAACCCCTGATAAGTTGGAGGTAACTTATCAGGGGTTGGTTGGTTGTCATTGTTAGGAGTAAAAGATCGTTCTTCTTTTAAATATCACGACAGATATGAGTTTAGTACCTCTGTAATTTATTTGGCCGCAAAACACTACAGTTATGAATTTTATTTTCATAGAACTTTTTCCGGCCGCTGCTCGCGTATAATTGGCCAGTACAGCAGTTTCGATTTATCTCGAAGAAGGTCGACAACCTAATGCTCAAATTTCCAAGCATGTTTGAGAAAAAAAAAATTCATGTAGGATGGACTGGCCAGTTACATTTAATGTATTTTGATAAAGTATGATTATTTATAAGTAAAAATTGGAACGTCCAATTTCAAAATTTCTCTCCACATTTTTTAACGCGTCTAGTGAAAACTAGATCAGCGCTGGATACATTTTTGCGATATTTTTTTTACGATTTTGAGTGTGGCCTGAAACCGGACGAATCTAACGATTCTGGTAGTCCACGAGAACATTAAAAGACTTCATCATCATCAACCCATTATGACCCCACCGAGAGGCACGGGTCTCTTCCCTGCGGAAGGTATAGGCCATACTCCACCACGGGGGCCAAGTCCGGATTGGTGGAGGCTTCTAAGACTAGTGGCTGGTTTTACTGTCAGAAGTTTTCAAGCCGCCCTAAGGCCTCTGGCTTGGCTTAACGGCTGCCATCTATCGACGGCAGCCGGCACCAACTGTTTAACGTGCTTTGCGAAGCACGGAACCGCTCGGAAAAATGCCACTAGCGTTAGTCATAGACGGTGACTCATCCATAGACTGAACGCGCCGTATGTTGCTTAACCTTAGTGCTAGTGGTACGTATATACCAATGACCAAGTTACGTGCATTTCTCAAGTTGTAGTATCAATATCACGCGCTAGCTATGAAGTAACACATCGTGAAAAAACCTGAGCGTCTGAGGTGTCCACTGAGTTCAATGAATATAGGCTACATAAAAAAGCAAAGATGAAATATTTTAGATTTAAAGCAAAAAAAAACAGATTTAATCAAAATTCCGAAAACGTTTCGTGGTTAGCAACGACTATTTGAACTCGCACTTGGCAACATGATTTCGACGATGCCAGCTTTAATTTTCAAATCTGCATTCAACTTAAATACTCACATGCAGCACACCGCTCCTATTGCATAGTAATATTTTGAGAACGATTTTGTCGCTCATTGTTGTGCGAGAGCAAAATGTTCCATTTGCCAAGTAAAGACGCTACTACACTCTCCGCCGTTGTGACTATATAAAAAAGCTAGTAGCTAGTTAATTTTAGATGGTAGTTTTGTTTAGAACTCTAGTCAAATTTATACCACCAGGTTATTTCACATTTTTATGTTCTCCCTATAGTTGTTCAAATGGACTAGTAAATAGTTGTTTGCATTGAAATCAACCTAGTACAGGTTGAGTGTAAACGGGTCGTGTACGATGCGTTAATATATTAGACTCTCTTGACTCTTACCCCTAGATGGCGCTACTATCACATAACACGTTGCGTAGTTTGAGCTAAGCCAACGGTAGTGTAACTTGACACAGACCCACCCGTTTTTTCTACGATTTTTATCGACTTTATCGCCTTTTCCCACGATATTTCCTTATAGTTGTTCGTGTTGACTAGTAAATACCTAGATGTTCGTATTGATTAGTAAAACAATCATTTTTGTATGTTTATGGGGATTTGGTTACATTCTATAAAGTTTCAGTGCTCAGTCAATCTTGCTCTTTGAAGTTCTTTGGACTCACCAAATTCATTAGCGGAAACTTTTTTGTTTTGTATTTGAATGCAGATTAATCTGCCTGTACCTTAAAGTAACATTAGCGGTCAAATGATATGAAACGTTTGGTGAACCCCTCTTCCAGTCTTACAATTACAAAACCAAAGATCTTTCTACATAAGGCTGATAAAGTGAACTAATGTAATAAATAGTGACCTTTAGATCCTAACAGTGTGCATGGAACGCTAGGTTTCTAGAATGCAAGGACAAAAGAGCATCAGCTGTGGTCGCACCTCCCTCGTTCTGGTGATTAAATTGCAGCTCTCCAAGTTGTGGGATTTTAATTGTGTGTATGAATGCTACGGGTAGAATGTAGTATTGCCTTCAGGCTTTAATAGCATTCTGTGAAAGTCGGCCATTAAGTTCGTATGTTTGGATAGACGTGGTCTATTGCGACGAAAAAATTCATGAAATTCTATGTATATAGAACAATTTCACTGTCATGGCTTGGAAGAAGTTTACATTTTCGTATTAACTGGTGTACTTACACTAAGGTGAAGTAAAGTGCCGCTTTTACGGATAGATAATAGGGGTTTTATCACACCTTGTATGACATTAGACGCTTAGATCTAAAAATGTAAAAAAAAATCTGTACTTTTGATAAAAAAAATTATCACACTAATATTATAAAGGCGAAAGTTTGTGAGTGTGTGAGTGTGTATGTTTGTTACTTCTTCATGTCTAAACGGGTGGAGCGATTTAAAAAAAATTGGTACGGAGTTAGCTGACACCTGAAATTAACACTAAGGCTACGTTTTACTCCGGAAAAATATCATATTCCCATGGGAAAATTGATGAAAATTAATTCACGGATAATGTATGGGGAACGGTCTACATAACTTTTTCAAAAAATTCAACATAAACCCATTGTGTCCCTACCGAGGGGCACGGGTCTCTTCCCTGAGGAAGGTATATGTCATACTCCACCACGGGGGCCAAGTCCGGATTGCTGGAGGCTTGTAAGACTAGCGGCTGGTCGTACTGTCAGAAGATTTCCAGCCGCCCTAGGGCCTTTGACTTGGCTTAACGACTTTCAAAAAATTGTTTACTGATAATACACACTTTATTTTCCCTAATAAACCTCGGGTAACACCGCGGGGCACAGCTAGTCTATATTAATAAAATTCAAAGTCCTGACTGACTGATTCATTCACTCATCAACGCCCAGCATAAGCCGTTGGACCTAGGAAGCTGACATTTTGCACAGAGGGTCTATATAATAATTTAGGCAAGGAATAAGATCGGATTTTTTGAAATTCAACCCCTAAGGGGATGAAAAGGGTTGCCAAAATTTGTATGGGAGGTATAAAGAATGTTGTCAAATTTTCTTGAAACTAAAAAGAAAAACGGCGAAACATTTGATTGGACAAATGTTTCGCCATTTTTCTAAATTTAACTCTTAAGGGGGTGAACGGGGTTGCAAAATTTTGAACTAAAGTCCACGCGGACGGAGTCGCGGGCGAAAGCTAGTAGATAATAAAATTAAGGACGTTTTAAAGGTGAAAGTAAAAATCAAAGTGAGCGAAAGTAAGTAAGTTGTAAGGATTGTGGCAAGTGACAGTCCCTGGTCTCTACCTACCCCTCTACCGTTCGAACCCAGGACCTCTCGCATGGTAGGCAGATGCAATAACCGCTACACTACAGAAGACGTCAAAATCAATAATCAAATCATAAGAATTACTTCGCACTGTATTCTCGCAAAAAGAAACCCCAGGTTGTAAACTTTTTAGTCCGGATCAACTTACGGGTGTTTATTTATCGGACGAGTCCGACTAGGTTTCGCTCCGATTCGCAGAGCTTAATCATGGTTTGATCCGGACTAAAAAGTTTACAATGTGTTGTTCTTACGAAAGTTTTAATTCAGAAACCCCAGGTCTTGGATATTTACATGTTTGTGAGGTCGCTGTTTCTGGTCCCCATGACACAGGGTATCCTAGTGTGGGGCCAGAAGCAATGTATGTGCCTGTATGTAAATGTTTATGTTTAAATATTGGAAGTTAATTTTGATAGTCAGAGGCCTTAGGGCGGCTTGAAAACTTCTGACAGTAAGACCAGCCACTAGTCTTACAAGCCTCCACCAATCCGGACTTGGCCCCCGTGGTAGAGTATGGCCTATACCTTCCTCAGGGAAGAGACCCGTGCCCCTCGGTGGGGACATAATGTGTTGATGATGATGATGAATTTTGATAGTAACAAGAAAAGTTATACTTTCACCGCTACATCATACCTACGTCAACAGTTTCAGCAATGCTCCTTACTGTCGGATTCGTAAACAATAAAACACTATTCGTAGTTGAATTAGAAATATGGCAAAATTGCGTCCTCGTGCGAAACATAAACGGGCGGAAATTTCATTCGATTGAGATAACTTCCATAGTGCCACAAATATTTTCATAATTTTCATAATTTAAAACTCTGCGAAAGAAACGTAGGTCAATGAATAAAAAAAATCTACTTTATAACTTGAAAATTACAAAAAATCGCGGTACATACATGGGGGTGATTCGGGTACCTCTAGGGGTGCTTTATCTCTGGACTTACACTTGACACTATTTTTGGGACCCTTTTGAACAGCCATTAAATGGAAAAGACAAAGATACCAAGGGATCACTTTATTGTACGAAAATTACACAGATACGTCCCTGTTAGGTTACGACTTTAAAAAGAACAAATTAAAAACCATTGAAAAAAAATAAAAAATATAATAATTTTCGTTTTTTTTTTTATTTGCTACAGTGGTCCGACCGGGCAAGTTAGAGAGCTCTACAGATTACCCTAAAAGCACATATAACACCTTTATCACTAAAATATATCTCCTCCAGACAGATTTTGGATACACTGGACTTGAAAAGACAGAGGGAGACGTGTAAAAATGGACAAACAAACATTCGAGCGTCGAAAAATTGTTAGGATGCAAAACAGATTGTTACTATACGTACTGAAGAGATTCCTCTATAAAGTAGGTGGCCAGCACAGGCGTCTAGGGTGATTTTGAATATTATTGAAAGGAAGTCGCTACTTTTTTGCTTAGGTGTCAGTCGATCCCTAGCTAGGGCTAGGCGATGCTCGACGAAAAAGATAAAATATAACTGTTTTTTTGTCTAATTAGCATATTTTTTATAAAAGTATCTCAGGAGAGCTACAGTATCTAACCTAATCTTCAACATACATACACACATACATACCTACATACATACATGCATAAATACATACATACATACATACATACATAGTTACATATATACATACATACATACATACATTCTAGAAATGTTCTATGGTCCGGGCGCGTTCCGAATGCTTTGTTTCGGTAATTGAAAGCGCATTTCAGTTGTGCCAGCGCGTTGGAAACCGAAATTAAATAAAGTGTTGGGATGAAGTTTTAGTTGTGGGTTTATTTTGCATCTATAGTTTAATTTAGAAAACAAATAGAGTTTCAAATATACTGTTTTTGGTTATGTTTATGCTTATTTCATATTTTTACCTTATGTTAAATTTTTCTTATGTAAGTATTATCACTACATACCTATCCGTTAAGTGAATCGCTCGTAGCCCCGGCTGCCTGAGTGATCTTAAACAATCACGAATGTTAACCAACTTAGGGGGCGTTCATTGGATGGATGGGTGACCGTCTATGACTAATGCTAATGGCATTTTTCCGAGCGGTTCCGTGCTTCGCGATGCACGTTAAGCAGTTGGTACCGGCTGCCCGTCGATAGATGGCAGTCAGTAAGCCAAGTCAGAGGCTTTAGGGCGGGTTGAACACTTCTACTGTAGGACCGTAGGACCAGCCACTAGTCTTACAAGCCTCTACCAATCTGGACTTGATCCCCGAGATGGAGTATGGCCTATACCTTCCTCAGGAAAGAGACCCGTGCCCCTCGGTAGACATAATGGGTTGATGATGATGATGATACGTTTCGTCATGTTTGTATTTAATCTAACTGTTCACTTCACTATTCACTTAACCGGCACCCGGATTTAACCCCTCACAATCTGCTATCCACTTTAGTATCGGGTTAGGCAGGCGAGCTCTACATCTTCTGCAAGTGTCATCCCAAAGTCAACGCCTCGTTCCACGCGTTTGTTTAAGTATCTGTTGTAGTATTGTACCGCAAAGAATAATGCGCATGCTACTCGTACAACCAAAACCACTAGCACTAGTATGCACCATAAAGCATTCCGATGTGGAGCTCAACACTGGTGTTTATTATTTTGTTTTCGCACCCCACCTGGATCATTATATCCTGTTTTGTAGGTTTCTCAACCTTAGAGTTACAAATTTTTAGATTTTTAGTCCGTGTTTCAGTCCGTGGTAGTGAAAAGATATGTGAATGCGCGCGTTAGTTTCACCTTAATTTTAAGACAAACGACTTTCTTCTTTAAATTATTTTAAAGTGCAATTACGTATTTTTTTTATTCGTAACCTCATGACTGAGAGCGAAGTCTTTATGAGAACTTTCATCACTAACACTATATATCTGTGTTATTGTGCACCAGATGTAAGGTCGGCCGTTTATAGGGTAGATAGCTAAGATAAGATAAGATAAGATAAGAATATTCTTTATTGTACCAGGAAAAAACAAATACAAAACAGTTGTTAACAAGACACAGTACAATTGGCGGCCTTATTGCCTAAAGCAATTTCTTCCAGTTTTATCAGTGGCGAGATCATCAGTGATGATAGATATTCCAGACTATCTGCAATGGTGTAAAAATTGTTGGATGCTCAACGAAACGAAAACCGACCGAAACCTAAATAACTAACGTAAACGAAAGAAAAAATCGCAACGCAGACGCTCTGAAAAATTTAATAACTAAAATGATATTTTCCAATATTGCATCCGAATAACGTCCTTTCATGGATGCAAACAATCAGAAGCTTTCCTTCAGACAAAGCACAATCATTAACTTATCTCTTTAACCTTGAATAGGATATGTTATAACATTATTATCCGTTCGCTAATCATAACCAGTCAGCTGTATACTCGTAACTTTCCAGAACAGCCTCCAAGATTTAGAAGTAAAACGATATTAAGGAAAGCAATTAAGACCAATGCTCTTATAAATACATAGAGAGGTACTTATAATGAAGACGTAAAGCTCTACTGCGCTGAAAGAAACTGGAATTTTACGTAATTTCAAAGTCTGTATGCTCCACCCACCTTAGAGCATATGTCAGCCACAAGGCGGTTGCTGCCATTAGGTAAAATCATTATCACAACATAATACAAACTTACGCCTGTATCGCGGTGGAGTATGGCCTATGCCTTCTTCAGGAAAGAGACCCGTGCCCCTCGGTGGAGACAGAATGGGTTGATGATAATGATGATGACGGCAGCGGTACTAGTATAGTTCGAAGAATTGCTCAGTTGAAGAGGCAGTGGACGGGACACATAGCTTGGACATCTGATGGCCGTTGGGGTGAAAAAGTTCTGACCTGGCGACCGCGAATCGGATGATGCAGCGTGGGCAGACCCTCCACCAGATGATTTGATAATCTGGTTACAGTCGCGGAGAGTCGCTGGATGGAGGTGGCCAAAGACCGGGAAGCTTGGAAAACCATGAGGGAGCCCTATGTCCTGCAATAGGCATCAAATGGATGATGATGGTGGTCAGTGTCAGGTCAATTGAGAAACATTTTGTTCTCAGGTTGGAGTTTCTTCGCTGCTTTAATGACCATAACATACTCTACCGTAAGGCAATTTATAACTTACTTTTATGTACCTACCTGAACATTCAACAGAGTTCTTTGCATTGAAATAAAGAGTAGGAGATTGAAGCTGATATAAAGTTTGGATCTTCTGGAACTATCTGTTCTATAGCCTCGTGGTCCGTGGCGATACCTGGAGATATTTCCATTTCGCGCCTCGTCGCTTTCCGTTGCGCATTAAAATATGCACCTGGGTTGTCTATTTGGACGGTAAAGGGAGGACGTGTAAAATGTGTAGGAATAAATTTAGGAAGGGTACTTGGGAAAATTGCTCTGTGTAAGAGCAAAACGGTCCTAATTCAATTAGTACAAGGAAATTTACCTGAAATATAGTTACGGTAACCCTACGGTTACCCTACGGTAAGGGAATTTGTAATACCTGTGATATATCAGCAGGTATCTATTACAAATCCCCTTACCGTATCATCAAATTACAACGAGATAATATAACTGAAATATTATAATAATTACCTACGATAAAGGTACCCCACTTAAGGCCCTTTTAAGCCGGGGCAGCACAGTGCGGCATTGTGGCATGCCACAAGGCCGCATGCTGCTTTACTATACCAACAAGACATATCACAGAAACAAAGTGATGGGTGGCATTTATCCCAAAAATTGCCGTTCTGGCTAGATATTTAGCCTTAGAGTCTCGTCACGGGTCCTTAACATCAATATTGTTACGGGCTAGGGTTCTGGATTTGGATGTAAAACGCCAATGACAACTTCTGAGGATTTATTCACGCAGGGTCTGGTCTGCAGGTATTCACGACACGAAGTCCACACGTAGAATCCAATCGCAGGTCCAATCGAAGTCCAATAGTATCGCTGAGGTCGTAGGTTATCGCTCGTATCGCAGGTATGTTCGCTCGAAGTTCACTCTTCGCTATTCCAAACAGAACTGACTGCGCGCCGCGGCGGCCGCTATTTATATCCGGCCGCAAGGGCTCTAGAACATTCCCGTACCTACGTGCCTACTCGAGGCAACGTCGCTCGAACAGTAACCCATTCAAAGACTTTTGAACCTTACGCTAGTGGACATACGAGTCATTATTGCTTGCAGCGTTTATTGTTTACTAAAACGCAGCATGCGGCGACTATTCGATAGGCTTCTAGAAGGCTCTATTCTAGATGGTTCGGGATAGGACCGCGACACTGCTCCCCTCTTAGAGATGCTCGTCCCGAGCATCTTCATTACTGCCGTGATAAGAAGCTAAGCGGTCGATGTGAACCACTTTTTGTGCACCTCTTGGCTGCCGTTGAATTCGGTACGTCACGTCATTTAACCGAGTTACCACTTTGTACGGTCCCTCCCATCTTGTCTGCAATTTCGGAGATTTTCCTTTTCGTCGAGTTACATTGTGAAGCCAGACTAGTGCTCCTTCTTCGAAGCCGCTTGTATTTGCTCGGCGGTCATACCTAGTCTTCATCTTTTCACTCGACTCCAATCCGTTTTCCCGTACTATGGCATGAATCTCTCGCATTTTCTCACGTAACTCGGAAATGTAGTCGTGTAGAGAACGTGAGTCGTCAGGAGGGCCTCCAGTCAGCAGATCTACTGGTATTCTCACTTCTCGGCCAAAATTTACGCGCGCCGGGGTTACCTTCGTGCTTTCATGTTCTGCCGTTCTGTAGGCCAGAAGAAATGGCGGTATGTATTTGTCCCAGTCTCTCTGGTGCCTGTCAACGACTTTTGCTAAATGTCTCTCAAGTGTTTGGTTAAATCTTTCTACCATGCCGTCTGATTGAGGATGATATGGGGTGGTCCTAGTCTTATGCATTCCCAATATTTTGCAGAGTTCTTGAAATACTTGAGACTCAAAGTTCCTGCCTTGGTCGGAGTGTATTTCCAAGGGCACACCAAACCGGCAAACTACTTCCTCAAACAACTTGGAGGCAACAGTCGTGGCTTCTTGATTGGGTATGGCGAATACCTCTGGCCATTTAGTAAAGTAATCCATAACTACCATGAAATACTTATTTCCCGATTCCGTCACTGGGAACGGTCCAGCCACGTCAACTGCAATGCGTTCCCATGGCGCACCAACGTTATAAAGTTGCAGATTTCCACGGCTTCTAGTTGATGGGCCCTTCACCGCGGCGCAAGTAGCACACTTGCGGCACCAATCTTGCACATCTTCTCGACAATGGAGCCAGTAAAACCTTTCTCGAATCTTTGTTAAAGTCCTCTTTACGCCCAAATGTCCACCTGACACGCCGTCATGTACTTCACGAAGGACATCTTGTACCTTATCTCTTGGGACAACTATCTGTAGATGGAACTCTCTGCCGTTAGGTTTCTCCCATTTACGGTAAAGTATTCCGTTCTGAAGAATAAAACTGTCCCATTGAGCCCAGTATGCCTTGGTAACAACACTAGTAGGAGCGACTTCGCACCATCTTGGCTTATCCTCGCCTCGTTTCTTCCATGCGACAATGAGCCGTACATCTTCGTCATCTTCCTGTGCTTCTTTCATCGCCTCATCTTCCCAAGATCTCGATGGACTCATTCTTGTCAATCTCAATGGCAGTTCCTTTGTCTCTTGTTTGGCACAGTGCTTGCAGTCTTCCGGACACGGCCTTCTTGACAGTGCGTCAGCATTTCCATGCGCCTTTCCGCTGCGGTGTTCAATCATAAAGTCGTACTCCTGCAGTTGTTCGATCCATCGAGCAACTTGCCCCTCTGGATTTTTAAATTGTAACAGCCACTTCAGGGCGGCGTGGTCAGTGCGAAGCGTAAACCGCATGCCGAGGAGATATTTGCTGAAGTGCTGTAATGTCTTTACCACAGCCAAGAGCTCCCTTCTTGTCACACAATAGTTCCTTTCAGGTTTCGATAGCGATTTACTAAAATAGGCCATCACAACCTCTCTGTCGCCCTGTTTCTGCGATAACACTCCTCCGATCGCTGTGTTACTGGCGTCAGTGTCAACAATGAATTGGCCGTTAGCCTGTGGAAATCCCAAGATTGGGGTCTCGCAAAGACATTTTCTTAATTTTTGAAATGAACTCTCACATGTGTCATCCCAATGAAATGACTGCTTGTCTTCAGTCAGTCTGTGTAAAGGCTTGGCAATTTCAGAGAACCCCTTAACAAACCGTCTATAATATGAGCATAGCCCTAAAAATGCTCGCACTTCGGTCTTGTCTTTGGGAGTAGGCCATTTTTGCACTGCTTCGATTTTGGCTGGATCGGTCTGTATGCCTTCGCTGGTTATCACATGACCGAGATAGCTAACCTTGTTCTTAAATAAACTGCATTTCTTCGGATTTAACTTTAAGTTTGCTCCCATTATCTTCTTAAAAACTTGCTCTAGATTTTGTAAGTGGTCCTCAAAATCTGTTCCCATGATTATGACGTCATCCAAGTAGACAAGGCAGGCTTCCCCAACTAATCCTGCCAGTACGCACTCCATAAGTCGTTCGAATGTAGCTGGCGCGTTGCACAATCCAAAAGGCATCACGTTAAATTGCCATAGACCTTTACCAGTTGAAAAAGCAGTCTTCTCTTTATCCCTCGGATCAATTTCCACTTGCCAGTATCCGGATTTCAGATCTAACGTCGAGAACCATTTCATGCCACTCAAAGTGTCTAGGGTATCGTCTATTCGTGGCAGTGGATAACTATCCTTTTTCGTCACATCATTAAGCCGTCGATAGTCTACACAGAACCTTGTGCTACCATCTTTCTTCTTTACCAACACTACGGGAGAACACCATGGGCTAGCAGAAGGTTCTATAATCTTGTTTTTCTTCATGTCTTCCAACATGTCTTGTACTTCCTTTTCTTTGGCAATCGGTATGCGCCTCGCTCGCTGACGAATAGGTCGCTCCTGTCCGGTGTCGATTTTGTGTTGAACCAACGATGTTCTTCCAGGATTTCCTTCGTCAGAGAAGATATCCCTAAAGCGCAGTAGCAACCTCTTAGCTTTCATGCTTTGCGAATAGCTCAGATTACTCTTAGAATCCTCAAGGAGCTTAGTGACTATAATTTCACTCCTGGTATTCGGTGTGTTTGAGCTTGGAGATGATTGGCAGCTTTTCATCCAAACGGCTTCCTCACACCGTCCAATAACGTCACCTTTGCTAAGGGTAATCTCACGATCGCCTATATTCACAACCCTCACTACAGCGGTCTTGCCTCCATAGACGAGAGTTCTTGCTGTCAGCAATTTCTGACTGGCTTCACTGTCTCGTGTATCTTCAATCAGCACACACCTATTCCGCTGATTCTTCTGACTCGAAGGCAGCTTCACCTTTACTTCAGTTTGTGCTCGTCCAGGTATTACGATTTTCTTCAGGCACGTGACATTTCCATCGGGACCGCCAAGTATGAAGTTCTCCTCATCACCACATTTAAAGACACCGTTAGTGACATCGATGTGACAGTTGTGTTTCTTCATAAAGTCTAGGCCCAGAATGCAATCATCCATAATTTCGGCTACGATTACGTCGTGAATATATGACGCCTCCCCAACACATATCGAAACCGATCCTTCACCCAGGACGGGTATCTGCTGGCCAGAAGCGGAGAGAAGTCTGCATAAACTGGTGCCTTTGCGTCTCCCTACAGCTTTCACCAGGTCTGGTCTCACTATTGTTTTAGAGGCTCCTGTATCTAGGGTGATTTTGCACTCTATTTTGTTCACTGCACCGCGTATTAGTAGACTGTTCCCATTCCATGCTTGTGTGATTCTGGTTACTGGGGCTACCTCCGCTCCAGCCAGTACCCGCCCCGCAGTCCTGTTTCCCTGATTCACGGTGGAGGGCGCAGCGTCATGCTTCTTTACGAATTCTTCAAAACGCTGCTCCATATTTTTGAGACGCGCATCCAGTCTGTCATCTGTTTTGGTTGCTTGCCTCTCCTTCTTAGGACACGTGAACTGCAGATGCCCTCTTTCCCCACACTTGTAACACATGGGCCCGGAGTTCTTCTTGGGCGGTGTCTTGATCTCTTTAACCTCCTTCGTAACTTCTCGAAGTTTATAACCTTGCCGGATATCTTGACGCACAGCTTCTACTTCCAGGGCGTGTGCCAGAGCTTCTTTTAATGAAGAATGGTGGCGAAGCTTTACTGCAGCCCTAATTTCAAGATCCTTGATTCCGTCGACGAAGGCTTGCAAAATATTCGTGTCCACCATCTTACTTTCAGCAGAAGGGTACGCCTTTCGAACCAGCTTCTCAATTTCCAACGCCCATTGTTGAAGTCCTTCACCCAGACGCTGAGTTCGGTCGCGTAGCTGAGCACGAAAAACGTGTTCCAGGTGTCGTTCCCCGTATCTGGCCTCAAGTGCCTCCAGCAGATCTTTGAACTCGCTGCCTGAGGTGGGCAATGCCTCCAGGACAGATAAGGCCGAACCTCTGAGCGCGACGGTGAGGGCTGTCAAGCTCTGTTCGTCCGTCCATCCGTTTGAAGCAGCGACAGTCTGGAACTGCTGTCGGTAGGCGACCAAAGACGTAGTACCGTCGTACGGAGGCACTTTCACTTTAGGCCCCTGGTTTATGCCGACAATTCCACTCGACGTGACTCCAGCAGATTTTATACGCCGAAATTCCTGCTCTAGTCCAGTGAGGCCGGTTTTCACATTTTTTAGGTCCTTCTCTAATTCGGTTACCCGTTCGTTCACTACTTCTACATCTTCATGTAGCTTAGCGACCGTATCACTGAACTTTGTAACGGCAGAAAGGATCGTCTGTTGGTCTGCCTTCTGTTCTTCTCGTAGGCCTCTCTGTTCTTCTTGCAGGCACTGCATCTGCTTGCTCTGTTCTTCTCGCAGGCCTTTTTGTTCTTCTTGCAGGCACTGCATCTGCTTGCTCTGTTCTTCTCGCAGGCCTCTTTGTTCTTCTCGTATGCCCCTTTGTTCTTCTCGTATGCCCTTCAACATTGCCATCAGGCATGACATATCCAAAACCTCCATTGGACGTGACGGAGGTTTAATGTCTTCGGTGGGCGTGACCAGGTGGGCGTGACTAGGAGGCGGAGCCTGTTGGTCGGTTGGTGGAACCTGGTGGTCAAGGCCGGTGGGCGGAGCCTGGTGCACGGGGGCGGTAGGCGTGGCCTGGTGGGCGTGGCCAGTGGGCGGAGCCGCTGGGCAGGTACGCTGTGTCTCCTCGATGGGCGTGGCCTGGTGGGCGGGGCCAGTGGGTGTGTCCCTATGGCCGATGGGCGTGGCCTGAGGGGCAGTGGGCGTGGCCTCCGCAGCACCTCTGGACCTGGTCCTCACTCCAGAAGTATCCTCTCTCGGAGTCAGTGGCATCTCCAAATCCCACTTCTGACACCAAATGTTACGGGCTAGGGTTCTGGATTTGGATGTAAAACGCCAATGACAACTTCTGAGGATTTATTCACGCAGGGTCTGGTCTGCAGGTCTTCACGACACGAAGTCCACACGTAGAATCCAATCGCAGGTCCAATCGAAGTCCAATAGTATCGCTGAGGTCGTAGGTTATCGCTCGTATCGCAGGTATGTTCGCTCGAAGTTCACTCTTCGCTATTCCAAACAGAACTGACTGCGCGCCGCGGCGGCCGCTATTTATATCCGGCCGCAAGGGCTCTAGAACATTCCCGTACCTACGTGCCTACTCGAGGCAACGTCGCTCGAACAGTAACCCATTCAAAGACTTTTGAACCTTACGCTAGTGGACATACGAGTCATTATTGCTTGCAGCGTTTATTGTTTACTGAAACGCAGCATGCGGCGACTATTCGATAGGCTTCTAGAAGGCCCTATTCTAGATGGTTCGGGATAGGACCGCGACAATATTAATATTATTGTGAGATTATCCGAAACATTACCTATTAACTTCATGTCAGATACACTTACTTACTTGATTTTTTATCAGAAAAGTCCGACCAGATTTTGCTCTGCTTTGAAGAGCTTAAACATCTTGATCTGACACATTACAAATGATCTGTAAAAAAGATATGATATTTTTTGTCATGTTGGTATCTCCTCCTCCACCAATCCGGACTTGGCCCCTGTGGTGGAGTATGGCCTAGGTATACCTTGCTCAGGGAAGAGACCCGTGCCCTTCAGTGGGAACATAATATATTTGATATATTCTTCTACTATTACTCTATTAACAAACAGGTAACTCGTGTTATCGTATCCTATATTTAAGAAAAGCCTAACGATGGTAGTTTTTAGACGGATTTTTGATTTATTTTCACATTGTCTTGTCAGCAGGTAGGACTTTTGAGTCGGTCTATTGAGAACGAAGAAACATCAGACGAATATATGAAATATTTCACATCAAATACAAGAAGGAAATACAGCGGTATTATTCCTCATTCCACAACTCTTTATACGCCAAGTAAGACTGAGAATTGCCTTGATTTACATTTCCTTTACTCTTAAGGTTCAAAAGGTATTCACGTACGCATAATGGCTTTCATTCGTCATCTTTTTTCCTCATCTCGTCTCTGCTTTGATTTAAATTTTACGGCTCTTTTGTGCGCCAAATGAAAATATTTAGTTTGGTGGCAATGCTGTTATTTTTTACGTCAATATACTTACTGGAGGTCAACTTACTAATGCGCTTTCCGAATGCCATATACGTTTATGTGTTTTATGTAGCTCACAAATAATAACAATAATAACCTCCACAGGACACAATCGTTTGACCTGGTCCCAAACTAGGATAACCTGTGCTATGGCAACCAGGTAAGGACGTTGTAGCAGACAGAAACAGTGTGCGAGCGAGAGAGCGCTACACCATACTCGCGCAATATACTTCTAAGTGCGAACCTTACTTTCTGTATTATGTTAGGAACTTTGTACATAAATTCAGGTTTTTATGCTTTATTCTTCGGCTATCTGAGTTTGATTTCACATCGTCCAACGATCACCTTACTAATAAGCCCGACAACGTTATAACATGGAAAAAAACCAAGATTGAGGCCAAATGTTCTAATACAGGGCACAACCCTTGTCTCAGAGAAAAATAGCAGCACTCAGAGAAAATCAGATAGCACAGGATCAGTCGCCGCGGATTGGCAATTTCAATCGCTGAGGTAGGTGTATCTAATTTTTAATCGACTTAAAAAAAAAGAGATTCTCCTTCAGACCATTTACTCCATTCATTGGAATCTTTTTTTGAAGCCAGTGCCAAGTTTCAAGACCAGCAGATACATTTTACTACAATACTTACATTGAACTAAACGTCATATTTTGTTTCTTTAATTTTAGTGCTGTAGTGTTGTAAAGATGGTTTCTCTGTTTTATAAACGAAAATAAGCTCACGCCTGTATGCCAGAGGGGTAAGCAGAGACCAGGGCCTGCCACTTGCCGCGATCCTGACAGATCACTTTCGCTTCATCGACATTCATTCATTCGTCAGTCATTGCACGCACGTATTCCGGTTTCGGGTACTTTTTGTCTTGCCTTTTGCTAATACAACCTCGAAGTAGTCCGCCGTAAAATAAAATAACATTTACTTTTACGACGAACATACTATTTAGGTAATATTATTACCTAAATACTTACGCAAAGACTCAATCGTATTTCAAGTCCATAACTCCGAGAGAATCGAATAAAAATATATCGCAGTCATTACGGCGTCCTTAAATGCACCGTAATCACCGCTAAGCGCCTATCAAAAGAAAATCAATAAGCAGAAATAAAACTCGCATTTCCCTGACTGCTTACTTTGAATAGCCAATTTGAGGGATTGCTATCCGGGTTGATACCTATTACAAAGCGGAACAGTACATTCGCCGCCGGACTGCCACTGCTTGTTTCCACTAGCTGTCCAGTGTCCAATCCAGTAACTGTCCACTGTCTATTTCTGATTTCTTTTGCTATCAAATACGGATGGAGTTAATTTGTGATTTTTAAATACTTTTGCCACAGTATTTGTGCACCGTCCATCGTACTGTTACAGTATAACCCTTATTACGTAGTATGCTTCAAATGCTAAGTTAGCACAGCAACCCACTCAAGTAAATTTCCATGCTGTAAAGCGCATCCACCAATCCGGACTTGGCCACCGTGGTGGAGTATGGCCTATACCTTCCTCAGGGAAGAGACCCGTGCCCCTCGGTGGGGACATAATGGGTTGATGATGAAGCGCATCGACAGTATTTACCCATGGATGTCGCATTATCAACTTTCAATGGTTAGTTAGAATATGGTATATGGTAAGAGCGGTCCCTCCGCTCCCTCAAAAAATTTGGGAAGCCGAAATTAGTAAATCTCTATAAAATTAGTGTTAGACCTTAGCAGACAAACGTCCGCCGCGTTCTAACAGTTCGCAAAATGGTTTGTCAAATGACTTCGTGCAGTGTCTTTTTTGCAAAATGACCACGTTGCGTGATGTACGTATATTTGGAAAAAATCCCCTTTTGTAAAATATTGATGGTTTCTAGGAAAAAAATCAAAACAAGAAATAGGTAAACAGATCACATACCTACTGTACTTCAATTCTTACTCATACTTACGTTACGGCAGGCCTGTTCCACTAAGCGTGTAGGTATCGAAAACGTAAGTACATTCGGCCGCCCATCCAGATGGAATAATAGGTAAGGACTCACGAGCGAGCAGTGACGCGCGCGCGAGTTTTGTTCGTAGCCGATCCGACCGATCCTTTAAAAATGGAGAAACATAAAAGAGGCAAAAAATACTTTTCAGTGTTGAACTGCTTAAACACGGATTGCGAGTGGTTATTATGAAATTTTCATTCGTGATACTTAGGTTACACAAATACGAGTTTATTAGAATTAAAGGAATTTCTGAGGTTTGAAATTGACGATTTGTTTCGTTATAAGTACCTATCCACTTAGGTACAATTTTTATCTGTTCAATCAATAGCATAATATGGTTAGAGAAATAGGTGTGTAGGTACTAGTACAACCTATAGTTAGGTATAAATCGAATTATTTTGTGAATTCATTACCTACAAATTAAATTTAAAGACTATTTTAACGAAATAGTTGACGTGTTCCGTTTGTTTGTTTGTAAAGTTATGTTTGATATCTTCTATAATATAAAAAAGAATCGCTAAATGTCTTGCTAAGCGCAAATCTCGGGAGTGGCTGAACCAATTTCGCTAATTCTTTTTTTACAATATTTCTT
Source organism: Yponomeuta plumbellus (assembly GCA_947310845.1). Lineage (NCBI taxonomy): Eukaryota > Metazoa > Arthropoda > Insecta > Lepidoptera > Yponomeutidae > Yponomeuta > Yponomeuta plumbellus. Next base: position 7,174,570 of record OX371203.1, read on the forward strand.
GAAGGACGAGGATGGTTCTTACGGAGTTTCATAAACGAGGTACACACTAAAGTATTCTGTAGGGCTATCTTCTTACGTTGAAGTACTTATACATACCTACCAATCAAATTCGCTTCGTAACGGTTCGAGCGCTAACGTTTGGTTGCGGAAGTCTTCCTTTAAAATAATCTTTTGACTGGTTTTAATTACAATTATAGTGCCAAATTTCATATAAATAGATAGCTTAGATCACCAGCAAAATAACAGTGACAAAAGTTTTGAGCTAAGTCGTGAATTGTGGATGTAACGAGTGATACAGTGACAAACAGACGAATTATTCCATTCACGGGCAAGTCGCATAACCGAGGGTGCCAAGGCCGCGCGCATCCATCGCTCGGGTTCGCTCATTGCCCCCATGCTATCACATCGCGTCATCACAGCGTCAGTCGAACGCGTTACTATGGATCAACAACCACTTGCCGAGTGCGATGATTCAAATATGATTCAAGAAAGTTTTTATTTAACTCTATTAAGTAACAGTTCCATGGAATATTTTCCTGACAATCAGACAACTAGCTTTTCTACTAAGCTATTAAAACCAATAAAATTACAAGGTGAATGGGTTGTGGGAGTTGTAGAGTTTCAGTATCCATGTACAATGTTCACTGTACAAGAACATGAAAACATTATTTATATAACCAAACACATGGTTAAGTTTGATAATGCATCGCTACCAAGATTATTAATGTACAAAAAACATATTCGGGCTACCAATTATGAAAATATCCATAATATATTATCAGCATTAAATAATATTAATGAGGGAATTAAATTCCAATTTGATGACGTCACAAAACTTGTAAATGTAAGTCTCAGATGATTTAATATCAACACTAAAGTTATCACCAAAATTAAGTTTTCAACTAGGTTTTGAAAAAAACGTTAATCTTGTAAATAAATGCCAAGGAAACTGTCCTGCAAATGTGTATTTAGGGTTACCATCTCAGTTGTTTATCTATTGTGATATAATTGACCCCCAGATAGTGGGTGATGTAATGACACCTTTGTTGAGAATAATACCGTTAGATCCATCTTAGTATATATTATATATGGCTCTAATAAAATGCATGTATTCTCACCACCGCATTATCTTCCTGTTATGAGACGAGAATTTGATACAATTGAAATTGATATAAGAACCAGCACGGGAGAAAAAATACCATTTCAATTTGGAACAGCGTGTGTTAAGCTTCACTTTCGAAAAATATAATATAAAAATATTCCAAACTTGAGAATGTAACATGCCCTTACGAACATTACTATACACATCAAGCAGGTTCCGATATAGGTGTAGTTTTTAAAAGAGCCCCTTATCAACGTGGTCACGGCATCGGAAGTTTCTTGGGAGGTTTATTCAGGAGTGTTTTACCACTGTTATCTAATGGAGCAAAAGCTGTTGGAAAAGAAGCATTGAGCGCAAGTGTAGGTCTCTTAACCGATATGGTCAATAGACGTCCTATGGATGAGTCTATTAGAGGACGCCTTAAAGATGCTAATTCCAATTTGAAAAGAAAAGCCGATGAGAAGATTGACAAGCTTATGTCTGGTTGTGGGTATATAACTAAGAGGAAACCACGATCAGCACTCATTCAATCACTGCAGTTGAAAGTGAAAGCCGATAAAAATAAGAGAAAAACACTGAACAGTAAAAATATCAAAGATATATTTACAGAATTAATAATTTCTTTTTTACATCATTATTCTTGTGAATGTGTTAAGTCGGAGTTAGACTTATTTGCTCTACCATCAACGCAAACAAGTATTGAAAGTGGTTTATGGATTCATTATAAACCAATTTCTTCACTCACCGATGATGGACCTATTGACTTTCAACTTCCTGGAACGGGTGACGATTACATCGATTTGTCACACACTTTACTTCATGTTAAAGCGAAAATTGTAAACCAAGACTCAACCCGTTTGGCTGCTGACACAGTCGTGGCTCCTGTAAACAACTGGTTACGGTCTCTATTTAGTCAATTAGATGTACACTTAAACCAGAAACTGGTTTCACCTCCTAATAATACTTACGCTTACCGGGCGTTCATAGAAACTTTGCTTAATTATGCACCTGCAGCCAAAGAATCACATCTTACCTGTGGTCTTTGGTATCAAGATACTGCGGGTTACATGAATGAAACTAATGAGACAAATCAGGGTTTTGTAACAAGACAAAGAGCAGCACATCAAAGTAAAGAAATTGAAATGATTGGACACCTTCGTGGTGATATATTTAACCAAGAAAAGTTTAATCAATGGTGTTGAAATGACTGTGAAGTTAGTTCGGTCAAGGGAGAACTTTAATCTTATGGCTGCTACAGCAGACGCTAAATTTAAAGTTAATATAACCGATGCTACACTCATAGTACGTAGGGCTCGAATCAATCCTACGATATTGCTCGCTCACCAAAAAGTACTAGCAACTAGCACTGCTAAGTATCCAATCACACGGGCTGAAGTGAAAGTTTTAACTATACCCGCTGGTGTACAAGGGAAAACTTTAGATAACATATTTTTGGGTCAAGTGCCTAAACGCTGTATTATTGGGTTTGTCACTAATGCTGCATTTAATGGTAATTTAACAAGAAACCCATTTGACTTTGAAAATCACAGCTTAAACTCATTTAGCCTGTATATTGATGGTCAACAAATACCATCAAAGGCTTTGCAACCAGCGTTTAATGGACAAGTGTATACTGCTGCATACCATACATTGTTTTCGGGAACAGGTATTCACTTTTTAAATGAGGGTATTGCCATATCTAAGGATCAATATGCAGAACGTTACTGTTTGTTAGCCTTCGATCTAACTCCTGACTTATCTGCAAATTCTACAGCTCATTGGAACTTAATTAGACAAGGCTAGAAGTAAGGTTTGAAAACGCTTTGGTTGAAACTATTAACTGTATTGTTTATGCAGAGTTCGATAACATTATTGAAATAGATAAGAATCGTAATGTAAGTGTCGACTACAGTAGTTAATTAAGTATATTAATAAATAAAACATGTAAATTTACAAGTGATTTTTTATTATATCATCTCTACATTTATCCAACACACCATGGAGCAATTTGACCTCAGTTACACATAACCACACTTACAATTTGTTTTCGATAGTAAAAATAGTTCATTAGCTAATAACCACTTGGCAAAAATCCCTTAGTTACTAAAGGAATAGTTCCGGCAGTCTTGAGATGTGCTTATTTCTTTCGTGATTGTATGAACAACCTCTTTGGTTTTACCAAGATGTCTGTGATTCACACCTTTGCAATAGTATTTCACTCGCACATTGGCATGTTTCCAGTGCTGAGGGGGTGGAATTTTGGCGAGTTTTCTCACGTCGTATATTTCAATTTTAATCAAATGAGTCGATTCTCGACCATCATCGACGTTAGTTGATATGTAAGAAACTCTGCCTTCATTATTCGCCCGGCCGACTGTTGATGAACACTTGCTTTTATGTTTTTTCGTGGAAACCTCAAAAAGCTTTTCAAAGCTGCTGTCCGCACTGTTGCTCCTCTTACGATTTTGTCTTGAGTCCTCCTCATCCGAAAGAGTTGGATAGTACCTAGTATTTGAATGTATTTTCTTCATCGACGATGAGATCAGATGAAAAATTCTGTAAAGAACAATGAATAATAAGCATGGGTCACTGCAAAAATTATTGCCTTGCTAAACAGATTATGTAAAAAGGTAGAGAATACCTACATACAAAACAAAAAACTAAATTTTTTGGCTTACCTCCATGGCTATTGGCTGATTCACTTAAGACTTCACTGTGTTGGTGATAGAAACTGTGCCGTGCTCAGAACCGCAGAAGCCGTTATATAGTCAGTTTTGCTCGTTATTATTCTAGTTTAAACCTAATCAGTAATAATGTTGAAAGAAACAAGATTACTTTGATGACATTTGAAAACCTGTACGTACCTGTACGTGAAGTCATAATCATAATTATACGAAGGCTTCGTCCGAAGAGATTAGTATAGACACATGTAGTTACGCATTAAGGTGTCGCCATTCCTGCACTGTTTTGAGATACCCAGTAGGTAGTTTTTTTTTTTTTGAGGGTAGCTAGCTTTGACATCTGATTCCCACCATCGCGCCATTTTCATTTAGTTTAGAGGTAGATCACCTATTTTACGATAATTCTTTTGGGTATCACTGAAAAGTAGGGATGGAGGGACTCTAATCTCTTCGGACGAAGCCTTCGTATAATTATGATAGAACTTCACGTACAGGTAAGTTCGTTTAATCATAAATTATACTTCAGGCTTCGTCCTACGAGATTAGTATAGACACATGTAGATGTTTAGAGATATAGTTAAGTATGTATTATCGTAAAATTTAGTTTCATTAAGGAAAATGTAATTAAATTATGGGCAGTAATGTTTTATTACCCATAACAAATAATGTATGTAAATACTGGCGCATTATGAAATAACTTATAGCAACTGAATAAACGTTTGTTTAACTGCAAAATTATTATATAACGCATAATAATTAGGTACTTAACGCCTTACTCCAAAATTTAAAACGATATTATGAAATTACCACAGCAATAGCTAATACACTATCGTTGGATTGAGATTATACTGGTCTATTATAGAAGTTCATAAATGCATTTAAGACTATCAGGACTGATTCCTGAATTATGAGCAGCAGACGTGGCGGCTTGCCGCGTGCTGTGAGCTGTAAAACTGATAGGTACATTGATTCCTTAAAGTTATTATGGAACATTTAGTCTATTTACTTAGCGTTTGAACATTGATAAGGCCATTGGGTTTTTTCATTGCAAGAAAGCGCTAATCAACATTTTTTCGGAAATGGTATTTTAATATCTACGTGTACACTGGACTTGAATATACGCGCGGAGCATATTTTAGGCCTTTCGTTGTAAAACGGGATACAGGGAACTGGTTGTGACGAACCTGTTCGGGATTATTTAGTATGATCTGTGATATTTATCTAAATATATATATATATATATATATATATATATATGTATGTAAATATAGTAAAAGCATGTTTCTAGTATCTGCACAATTGTCAATTATTTCATTTTACATAAAGTTTGGGCTCTATGAGCAGTTAACGAGTGAAATACTATTGTTAGGATAACTTTGAGCAATATGATTCAAAATAGTATTAATTATTACTTATTGGTATAAAGCTTGCCCGTGTACAAATATTTCTATGGTGCAATAAAGAATTTTCGATCAATATCCCAAATGAATTTGGGTTGTGTGAGGCGCAGCTAGGTGCCTTTAAGTAGTCGCTTTATTTGTTTGAATTGCGGCATGTTGTAGGATTGATCTGCAAAGAATTCAGTGTATCATATTGAGCACCTCTGTTGCTCTAATAAACTACAGGGCTCATAATATTCTAATAATAACCGCCGTTTTAGGCAAGTGTCATACTGTTTTAGTGAACTAAATATGGGATAATGATGACAGCATAATATATATGTAGAGCAGAAGGTACGTCCTTCGTAATTATTGCTGTTGACTACTCCTGCCACGAGGGTAACCGTCGAATGTATGTTATGGTTGCTGAAAGTATGAGACAAAACTAATTTTTGATTTGCACTGAAACTTAATGGCTCTGTAATAAGAAGACTTAGAAATATTGGGAACCACTGTTGTGTGGGCCATTATGGTACAAAAATTTTATGCTTCTGACGTTGTCAATAATAAAATATTCTGAAAGGCTGTAAGTATCATTGAATTATACATTAGACCATGTTACTTTAAACGTATTTTCTGCATGTCAGGGTTCACATTTCTTATTTCTTCTACCTGCAAATAAGTCAATACCGGCAGTACCATTGCTATGTAACGATTTCATCGAATGCGAACTGACCATGTTCGCACTCAATGTCTGGTCAACGTCACGATTCGGCATCAGCGATTATCTGATGGCCGTATATATTATATGATGAAACAAAAATTGGCCACAACTGTTAGGTAATATTTGTTTAATGAGGAAACTGAATAATTGTCCATACCTTTAAGAGATTGCTGTAGTACCTATTGTTAATTTTAAAAAAGAATTTGACAACTGATCAAATTACACACAAAGACCAAGATAAAAACAAGAAATGCTGCAAACATTTCAAGGTAATATATGTGGCAGGATTGTTCAAAAGAGGACTAATGTTCAGTAGCGGTGTTCGTTCCACAAGATGCTCCCCACCCAGTTGTTGAGGCATCATCATGGCTTTTAATTTTGCTAAATTAACTAACAATTGCCGGCTTCCACCAAATTAAATCTAATTTAAGAGTGTAACGAGTTATAATTCGCTACCACCAAAACACGAAGAGAAACAGATACGCGCGAGCTCGAATACTTTCTCGCTCGCACACAAACTATCTGCACCACTCGCACAGTGACTTTCTATCCCGCTCACACAGCGAGTATCTGTCTCGCTCCTGCACCGCCTCGCCGCCCGCCGCCCGCGCCGGGCTGCCATCCAGTATAAAAGGAGGCGCTTCAAGCAGTGCCAGTCCCCCCCCATCCGCATGTTAGGTACCCCAGTCCCCTGGCGAACATCAGCCAAGTACTTAGGAGTTACCTTAGACAACAGACTTACTTTTAGGACACACATCCGGAAGGTAACCCGGACCGCTCGTTTTTACCTTGGCCGCCTATCTTCCATGGTAGGCAGACAAAGTAAAATGACAGCCAGAAACAAGCGCACGCTCTATAAAGTTTGCATTCGTCCCGTGATGACCTACGCGGCTCCCGTTTCCGCACACGCGGCCCCCAATCTCATGTATCAACTTCAGATAGTCCAGAATAATTTCTTACGTAGGGCTCTGAACGCACACTGGTGCGTCAGAAATGCCGATCTCCATCGGGATATGGAGATTCCAACTATCCAACAGTTTATTAGATCCCTCTCAGAGTCGTTCTTCAGCCGCGCTGAAGAACACTCTAACCCCCTGATCCGCGAATCAGCAGTTTACCCTCCCCCCACGACTAATCCTCGTTACCTGGTGCGCAGGCCCAGGAACGTTCTAGTCGACCCACCCGATAAGCTCTCATCCGACCTCGACCTCCTCCTGGAGGCCCAGGCCCAGTCAGATGTAGCCCCCGCTCCCAACAGTGTCCCCGGGGACACTACTCTCACTTAATTTTTCCTTTTGTCACTATGTGACGAATCCCCCTAAGCGGTAGCTCTAGTGAGCTCCGCTGTGCGCCCTCCTCGGCCTCGAGGGGGGTCGCTCACGATGTAGGTTTAGAGGTCCTTAGGACCAAACCAGCACCAAGGTGGTGTTTAGTGGGTAGGCGCACTCTGCGAGTCCCACATTGGCAGCACGGCCGGGCCCGTGCTGTTATGCATGAGCATTCACCACCTCCCTCCCCCGTGTCCTCCGGAGGGTGCCCTTTATAGGGCTAAAAAAAAAAAAAAAGCAGTGCCAGTCATTCTTAGCTAGGCAGCCAGCCTGACGCGATAGGCCTAGGCACTCCTCAGGTGAAGCTCGGCTAAGGTGCGCGATAGCCCTAGGCAGTCCACACCAAAGCCCATGTTAGGAACGCTAGAGTGCGATAGCCCTAGGCAGTCCACCCTTGCGCGTATACCTTTATGTCGTTACCTAGGAAAACCTATGTACATATGTGACGAAGCATTGTAATATTTTGAAGAGTTCCAAATATATGTATGAAACCATACGCTGTTTCAATCAGGTACCCCTACAAATTGGCGCCCAACGTTAAAATCAAGAAGGTCACAGACCTAGAAACAAAATGGCTTTAAATCCAACATTGGAACAATTCGAAACAATACTAAGTCGAATATCTACAACATCAACGCCCAAGAAAAGTTTCACACGATATACTCTCACGAGATTACTGCAGGGTAGATGCATTTATCAACGGGATAAGTATTTACAAACAGATCGAACAAATATCCGACGAAGATGCACTATCAGGTCTCCCGTTGCTATTGAAAGAGACGGCTAGTGTTTGGTGGCTCGGCGTAAAATCTGAAGTCAAAACGTGGCCGGCTGCATTGAAAGCAATACGAGCGGCATTCGCACCTCAGCTACAACCGTACGAGGTTTACATTCAGTTGTTCTCTGACACTCAAGGTGCTAACGAGTCCATCGACAATTTCATCTGCCGAAAACGTGCATTAATAGGGATGTTGCCGGTAAAACGACACAAACAAGATGAACAGATTGACCTAATCTATGGTCTTCTGAACGTGGAAGTTAAGAAGAAAATAGCCCGAATAGATGTAAAATCTTTCGCGGAATTGCTGGAGAAAGCTCGGCATTTGGAGTCCCTGGAGAGGCCATCAACAAGCCAATCCAATCTGCCAACTGCGAGCACAGCACCAAAAGCAGAAGGAAAGAAGATCCCACGATGCCTTTACTGCAATAAAAAGGGCCATCTTATAACCGTATGCAGAAAACGATTGGCAGAAATTGCAGCAAGCAGTAGTCAAACTGCATCGAACATAAAACCGGAGGAGAAGCATGGCAAGACACAAATAACTTGCTATGGTTGCGGTGCCCCGGGCGTATTTAGAAGCAACTGCGCTACCTGCAAATCGAAGGAGTCACCACCGAAACCGATTCAATTCTATGCGATGGAATCGCGTATGGAGGAAAAAGTAAGGCTTCCAACAGTGGAAGTAATGTATAATAACATTATGGGGTATGCTTACCTGGACACATGCGCTAGAACTAGTATTGCCGGACAAAAGTTATATAACATTATGTTAGAGAATGGCACGATATTTACAGAGAGGGCTACAACAGTCGGTCTGGCAGACGGATCCAGCAAGCACGTAATTCTGCTAACATCTCAAGTTGATATTAGCGTTGGCAACCGACTGCTACCTATCACATTCTCTGTATTCCCGGAAGCAAGTGATAACCGCACTCTATTGGGAATCGACTTTCTCGAGAAGAGTGGAATGGTGCTGAATTTACCTCAAAGAATTTGGCACTTCATTGACAACCCAGAGACGACTTACACATTCGTCCAAGAGAAGCCTCAGCGCCCACAAACATCAAGTGCTGCAGTAAGAAAATTGAAGTTCGACCAGGAAGAGCAAGAAGAGTACACTGACTTTCTGGGATGGGCCACAAACTTGACCATGCTGTCACCTCGTCAACAGTCTCCAGTTTCCAACAAAGAAGATAAACCAGAAGAAGAAATACCCTGGAAGTTAATCAAGATCGACTCTCCACCGCCTCCAATACGTCCACGTCAACCACGTCCAATCAATGATAACATATCTGATCCACGTGTTGATTACCTACCAATAAATCCTGTTAAACTGTATTGCCTTGATGTTTCCTTACAAGAACATGATGAGTCAAACCTTACAATAGATCAACAAAGTCAATTAAATTCACAATTAAAAGAGTATGCTCATATTTTTGCAAAACATGGTGAACCTACACTATACGCGGAACACAAAATAGATACAGGTACTCACTCACCAGTCTCAGTTAAACCTTATAGACTCTCACCTATAAGACAACAACAACTAAGAATAAAATTGGACGAAATGTTAGAAACAAGCATAATAGAGGAAAGCGAAAGTGCCTGGGCAGCACCAGTCGTACTAGTTCCAAAAGGCAACTCTGATATTCGCGTTTGTATAGACTACAGGTGCCTTAACTCAATAACCGTACCAGACAGGTACCCATTACCCAGAATGGATGACTTATTGCAACATGCAAAATCGATACCTTTCATGACATCCATTGATTTACAATCAGGGTATTGGCAAATCATGATAAGTGCAGAAGATAAAGATAAAACAACATTTGTCACACCATTCGGAACATTTCGTTTCAATCGAATGCCGTTCGGCTTAAGAAACGCGCCAAGTACATTTCAACGGCTAATGGACAAATTCTGTAGAGAACTGAAAGCAGAATCAGTTCTAGCTTACCTAGATGATCTGATTTGTCGATCTGTCAGCTTTGAACAACACTTGATAGATCTACGAGAAATCTTTACAAAGTTGGAACAATATAAGCTGAGAGCCAACCGTCAAAAATGTAAATTTGGCCGCGATTCAATAAAATATCTGGGTCACATCATTACACCAGAAGGAATAAAAACAGCTGATGATAAAATTGCGGCTATAAGTAAAATGAAACCACCAAAAACATTGAAACACCTTATTTCATTTCTACAAACAGCTTCGTGGTATCGACGATTCATCAAAAACTTTGCAGAAATAGCCAGACCACTAACATCTTTAACGAAGAAAACGGCCTCCTGGAAGTGGGAAAAAGACAGCCTTTGAATCAATAAAAACTGCACTGACAACAGCACCCGTTCTGAAACAAATAGATAACAATTTACCTTTCATAATCAAAAGTGATGCAAGTAGCTATGCAATCGGGGCAGCTTTAGTGCAGGGGGAGGGTGAGAACGAACACCCTATTGAATACGCAAGCAGATTACTTACATCGGCTGAAGTGAACTACTCAGTCACTGAAAAAGAAGCTCTTGCTATCGTATGGGCAGTGTCACGTTTCAGAGGATATATAGAGGGAGCAAAATTCCTCACCATTACAGATCAAACTGAACAACCATTTCAGTGGTTGACCACTGAAATGGTTGTTCAGTTTGAAAACACCAACTGGACGATTAGCTCGTTGGGCTATGCAACTACAGCCCTATGAGTTTGAAATAAAATACAGCCCAGGTCGAACGAATGTTTTGGCAGACACTCTATCACGACCTCAATGTGAAGATGAATCAGAACAGTGTGAACTATGTCACATTGAATTTGCTATACCTTGTCGAGGTGAGAAAAACATACGCATAGAACAACTGAAAGATGAAGAATTGAAGAAGATTATTAGTTCATTGGAGGACCAAAATGAATCAGAAGTTTTCATACAATGGTCTAAAAGAGGATACTTTGTACACAAAGGTGTTTTATACAGAATTAGCCCAGATCAAGAAGACGATAACGTGAAACTAGTTGTTCCACAACATGAAGTTCATGATGTATTAAAAACTTTCATGATGCATCTACAGCCGGCCATTTAGGCGTAGAACGAACTCTGAAAAGAATAGAAATAAACTTTTATTGGAAAGGCATGAGACAAGATGTAATAAAGTACATCAAAACTTGTGTTGAATGTCAGAAATATAAACCATCAAATCTAAAACCAGCTGGCCTTTTTCAATCAACTGCAAGTAACCAGAGGTTTGAAGCTCTATCTATAGATCTCTTTGGACCGTTACCTAAAGGACCATTGGGAGAGAAATGGATATTCATAATTGAAGATACTGCTACAAAATGGACAGAATTGTTTGCACTAACTGAAGCAACACCACAACAATGCGCTTTAAAATTGCTTCATGAAGTATTTCTGCGATATGGAATACCACGGAAAATTACAAGTGACAATGGAACACAATTTATCTCTGCAGTAATGCAACAGCTAACTTATTGTCTCAATATACAGCATATCTTGAGCCCAGTGTATCATCCTGAACCAAACATTGCTGAACGCAAAAACAGAGACCTTAAAACACAGATGGCTATAATTGTTAAAGAAAATCACAACAAATGGCCAGAAGCGTTACCTGCTATTAGATTCGGAATGAATTAAGCACATAACCAAAGTACTGGATTCACTGCAGCATTCTTAACATTTGGAAGAGAAATGAGAACCATGTATGAAATCTGTAATAACTTAAGCGAAACTGTGCAGTCAGAAAATTTCGTACCAGAAATTACACCATACTTGAAAACGCTGTCAAGAGTCATGGCAACAGCAAAAGATAATACCGAAATCATGCAAGATGTTAACCGAAACAGAGCAAATCAAAAACGACGTCCAGATCCTGGATACAACAGGGGGGTTTGGTACTTGTAGAAACTCACCCTATAAGTCGCCAAGCTAAAGACTTTTCTGCTAAGCTAACACCACGAAGAGATGGACCTTACGTGATTATAAACAAAACTAGCAGCACCATTTATGAAGTCGCAGATATAAATGAACCAGATAAACCAATAGAAAGATATCATACGTCTGCCTTAAGTAAATTTGAACAACGAGAAAACCAAATTGCGGAACCAATACTCCCAATTAGAAAACGAGGTCGCCCAAAGAAGAATGTTTAGTACTGGTACTCTTACGGGACGTATACCGAGTACCAGAGGGGGAGAATGTAACGAGATATAATTCGCTAGCACCAAAACACAAAGAATAACAGATACGCGCGAGCTCGAGTACTTTCTCGCTCGCACACAGACTATCTGCACCACTCGCACAGCGACTTTCTATCCCGCTCACACAGCGAGTATCTGTCTCGCTCCTGCACCGCCTCGCTGCCCGCCGCCCGCGCCGGGCTGCCATCCAGTATAAAAGGAGGCGCTTCACGCAGTGCCACCCCCTCCTCGGCCTCGAGGGGGGTCGCTCATGATGTAGGTTTAGGGGTCCCTAGGACCAAACCAGCCCCAAGGTGGTGTTTAGTGGGTAGGCGCACTCTGCGAGTCCCACATTGGTAGCACGGCCGGGCCCGTGCTGTTATGCATGAGCATTCACCACCTCCCTCCCCCGTGTCCTCCGGAGGTGCCCTTTATAGGGCTAAAAAAAAAAAAAGCAGTGCCAGTCATTCTTAGCTAGGCAGCCAGCCTGACGCGATAGCCCTAGGCAGTCCTCATGTGAAGCTCGGCTAAGGTGCGCGATAGCCCTAGGCAGTCCACACCAAAGCCCATGTTAGGAACGCTAGAGTGCGATAGCCCTAGGCAGTCCACCCTTGCGCGTATACCTTTATGTCGTTACCTAGGAAAACCTATGTACATATGTGACGAAGCATTGTAATATTTTGAAGAGTTCCAAATATATGTATGAAACCATACGCTGTTTCAATCAGGCACCCTACAAGAGAAGGTAGTTTTTTTTTTTTGTAATCGTTATCAACTCTGAGGTTCAAAAAATCATGTTCGATTTCTGGCTGAAGCTATGAAACTAAAAACTTTACGAAGTCAATAATTTTGCTACGCATTTGATCCGGATTAAATGTGTAAAATTTTGCTACGTTTAATATTTAGAAATCTGTCAATCTTACTTTATCTAAGTATAGGACGTTTTGGACGATTTTTGAGTCAATAATAATTAGACCCAAAAAACTTGAATTTGGTTTCTTCTTCTGACGTTTAAATTGTATATTTATTAAATGTATTATTCGTCCCACTCCGTCGATAGTAATCTTGTAACAATCAAGTTACACAGTCATCATAACTTTGACCGATGTGAAAATCGTCAAGGTACACTGTAGAAGTGTCAAAGCAAATAGCTTTACAACTGGTTTCATTAACTTTGTGAAAACATGTGAAGATGTATTAAGCCCAAAAGGTAGGGCGTTAAACTAGGATAATTGTTGTTTCTATTCAAAACGTTAACCTTCTATGATGATCTCGTTTCTATGATCAGGGTGAATAAATAATAAAATAAGCATCTTTTATTTCAAAGCAACAATTAGACCATTTTTTTTATTTTATTAATTTTAAGGTCTTCTATTTTAAAATGTTTTATATCTACTTATAAACTTATTTAAGGACTCAAAGTTGAAAATAAATGTCATTCTAATATGTGGTTTTAAGATCAGGAACATAAGAGAAAAGAATTTATCATTTAATGGTTGCATTCTGAAATGGGGCTCAGAAACGGAAAAATCGATCTTTTATCTATTGGAATAGGTTATCTGTTTGGTGAGATTCGTTTGTGTACTGCATTTGTGTTCGTTAGTACATAAAAATGGTATTTTGTAGCCTTTGACACGCCAGGGACGCCCCAGGCGGACATATTTAGATCAAATAGGGGATGTATTAGCAAAGGGCAAGATAAACAGTAAAGGGCAGATAACAGACAAACCGACTTGCGTGCATGCAACGACTAATGAATGTCGATGAAGCGAAAGCGATCTGCCAGGATCGTGGCAGGTGGCAGCCTGGTCTCTGCCTGCCCCTCTGGGATTTAGGCGTGAACTTACGTATGTATGTCATGTAAGGTAGTAACATACGAGTAGAATCGTCAGTAAATAGAGATCATTGCTTATAGTAGTGCGCCAGCAGGCCGACGACGGCTTATCACGCCCGGTCTAGGGGCGGTGGTTCGCGGGCCGACTCTGTGACTGACCGTCTGTAGGAGGCGTGCGGGCGCGGCGGCGGCGGCGGCGGCGGCGGCCTGCAGCCCGCGGGCGCGCTCGTGCCGGGCACAAGCGCAGGTCGCTCTCGTCCCCGGATCTATCAGCCTGCGAGCCGGGTGCAGGGTGCAGACTCATCCAGTTGAAATTCTTGTTTCAACTGCGCGGGTTTTTTACTTTGAGTTGTTCCGGTCTGTGTACTACAGTTTCTTGAAGACTTCATCCAAATATAAATTTATCTATTTTCGTGTTATGTACTTCGGCACATCGGGTTTAAGCGTCGAGTGCAAACAACTTTTTCTCATTGCATGATATAGGATATTATCCATCATGATTCTTAATAACTAGAAGAGTATCTTTTTCTTTTGCCGTAAGAAGGCGTGGTATCGCATCGCCAACACAAGAAATGCTAAAAGCAGTTTTTGCCTAAGCTCAATAGTCTTATCACGCTTAACCACAAGCTCAGTAGCTGCAACTTTTATCTCTGCATTTAATAATTTGGGTGAGTTAAAAAAGGTACAATTAGCTAGTGATAAGTATTTGGCGTTTGGCGGTCAAATCTTTGCACAAATCTTTTGATAGTTCGGTAACGGCGCTGTGTTACATACTGCACTGCGCCGGCGCAGTGGTGACGTCGATGATCGTAGCAGCCGTTTGCGTCGTACCTGGTTGCGGTGTAGACGTTTGTGACCTAAGCGGTTCTGCCGCGGGCAACTGTGTCGACTGATTAGTCCACTGGCAACTGAGCCACGGATGTCAGTGGTAGTAGTATGTCAGGGCGGTTTAGCCGCGAGCGGTTGTAACGCGCGTGTGTCGTTCATCGATCGTTGAGCCATATCATATCGGGTTCTGTGATTTCGCAATTTTTAAATGCATAGGAGCAGCAAAATAGATGAGACAGTCCCCAGGGTTTGCCACGTACTGTCCGAGTTCTATTTGCTTTATAGCTCATAGATAGGTAACGTGAAAGATTATCCACGTATTGCTCACTAGAAATAAGACAGTCCCTCGGGTTTGCCACGTACTGTCTGTTTTTCTATGAGATATTTATGCTTTTTTACAGCTGTGAAGTACAAAAACACTTATACCAATAATATTGGGATTTGCGCCGAGAACGATGAAGTTACTTTTGTTTAAGCCTTTTAAGCTCCATTTCGTTGTTAGAATCTTCGTCACTACACTTTCCTGTAGGCACTGGTTAGGCACGGTAAACTGAAAAGTAATTAAAAAACTAATACGCGTGAGGAACGGCGGAGCACTAAAACGCGAATGAAAATGGCGCGATGGTGGGAATCAGATGTCAAAGCTAGCTACGCTCAAAAAAAAAACTACCTACTGGGTATCTCAAAACAGTGCAGGAATGGCGACACCTTAATGCATAACTACATGTGTCTATACTAATCTCGAAGGACGAAGCCTGAAGTATAATTGCATTTACGCAAACAATTAATATCCTAAATTTTCCATCATCGGAATGCGGTGCACTAATGAGATTGTTGCAAAGCATCCAAATTCAATGACGTCAGTAAGCACCAAAGTAAAGATAAATAAAACACTTCAGGATTTACATAATGCAACAGATCTTTGAGTCCGATGCACGTTTAACAATTTATGATCATGGATACCATAGACATACAAAATTGTTTACATAAAATAAATCCGCGGCTCACGTATAATGTGTATGCCGTCAACCGCATTCCTGTGGTAGTAGAAGTACCTATGTATTTGAAATTTGGATCCAGGCACACAGCCCGGTTCTCACTGGGTGGCAATTCATATTGATGCTAATCGAACTGGAGAATACTTCGATTCATACGGTCGCAAGCCATAAGGTGCCTATCATAGGTTTATAGTGAGAAATACTAGACAGTGGCGATACAACTGCGGACTTGGCCCCCTGGCGACAGTGGCGAACAGGAACTTCAGTGCGCCAGAAATGTACTCCTCCTACTACTGATACATTCAATGCCTTCAAATGGTTGGGTCTATTGCTTGGTTCCACAAGTTCTTTGTCTTCACTGCAAATTTTTAATGAGTGGAGTTATTAACACCTTAAAATAATTTATCTCAACAAAAGTATTCAGGATTCAAATAGTGGAACTAGACTATTGGAAACATTAAACGTAAATGCATTGTTTATTTAATGAGTACTTATAGGTTTGGAGCGATGAAAATTTATTGATTAAAATAAAATTGCTGTTTCACAGACTCTCCTTAAGTATTAAAGTATGTACGTATAATTAAGCAAGTGTGTATGTGAACAGCTCAGTAGAGACAGGTAGATACATGCCCAACAAAATGATGATCCAGTGATAAGCTGTTATCTTACTGTACTAACTGTTTTTTACGGCAGGGGAGAGCGTGGTATCAGTGAGAGTTTTTCAAAGGGTTCCCAAAGCATGCCTAATGAAGCCGAATGGCCTTGTGATGAGATAGGGGCTCCATTTTATGCTGATTTGCCTTTTCGTTACCATACCTTGATGGAGAGTGATGCAGGAATTATCTTTATTGGACAAAGTGGAAGGTTAATTCGATTGTCAAGATTAAAATGAGATTTTCAATAATTGTCTTTTATCCTGATAAGTAACATTTCCCATAGTATTAGTAGAAACGATAAAAAAGCGTTTTAAAGTTGTTTTGAGCTGAAAGAGCGTTTAGGTAACTTAACCTAAGAACTAAATTCCAATGTGTGCTTTACATAGTGTTACTGAGGTATAGCTGACACTACCGAAAAATTGTTAGCGCCATCTGTTCTTCAGCAAAGAAACTAATAGACTACTGGATTGACCCGGCCTATCTATCACTGTACTTCGTTAAAATCGGCATATAGTGCACCCATTCAATCTTTTTTTTTAATCAATAAAATTGTCTAAATTCTAAATAATAATATACTAGATGAAAAACCGGCTTCGCTCGGCTAAAATATACTTTCATAATGATATTGCACATTGTATCGACCACATATTTTTGTTCAGCATAAAATGTTTGGTATTTTTCGTATCTATTTGCTTTTTCCTTTTAACGCATTAGACCTTAGATTTCACAATGGAACCCTGTGACACGTAATGACGTAATTTCGTGACACCAAAACAACATTGGTGACATTGTTAGGTTTGCTTCGCAACGCCATTATATAGAATGATCATTAATTTTTACATTGAAAATACTCGATAATCCGAATTTTCCGCCTTAAGGGCCCTTAGTAAGTGAATATGCCGAAATTCGATGTTTTCTATTAGCTGTAATTCAAAAGCTTTACGATTTTTCGCATTGAAATTTGGAATGTGTATTACAGACCGTATGTGTGAGGGGATGGCTCTTTCCAAAACGCGATTGGAAAAACTTTGCTCCATAGAAAAAAATTCAGAAGTGACGTCTAAAATTTTAGGTAAATGCTTCTTACGGACGTGTTTTACAATACGAATTCCTGTAAAATCACAAACAGATAAGTATTTACCTTTTCCATTTCTTCGCTGTTGTAGATTTCCAAAACACAAGACATTTCTATTAACTTTTGACAAATATGTGGATGGCGCTTACGATGTTTAGTTTCGAACTCGCTGATTCCATACTAAACGTCCACCCCGAACGGCGCACCTCTGCGAGGCCCAGTTTCGCTTCGGCATTCGCACGTGGGGGCTGTGTCGCTTGTCACTCTGCACGCGCAAAAATTATGCCGGCTACACACGTAACGATATATCGTAGCGATTAAACTGCGCAAGCCGATTTGCGCAGATTTATCAATCGTGTGTATGACGAAAATCTGCAACAATTTGTCATACACACGATGGATAAATCTGCGCAAATCGGCTTGCGCAGTTTAATCGCTACGATATATCGTTACGTGTGTAGCCGGCATTACGAGTCCAAAACACGAGTACACAACTAATTTAAAATTGAGTACTTACAGAAAAAGGTCGTCTAAAGCTATAAATGAGTTGCTATGGTACATACCTACGCTGCCTATTGACTTACATAATAGTAAGTACAGTCGACAGCACGTCAATCTTCACATTTTAGTTGCAAAGTCGCCCTTAAGCCAACGGAGTAGAGTGCATGGGTGTATACCTGCAATAAGTACTATACTTGAGCCATTACAAACGTGCAAACCGAGTCACAAAAGTGCGAGCGAGAGTTCAGATATGCGGATATGCCTGAATTGCCTGATATGCCTCCTATATGTGTGAGGGAGAAGTCTGAATGGTCTGATACAAATGCTTATCAATTAGTTCGCACGTTTGTAATGGCTCAAGTATAGTTACTTGATTGATGCTTTAGACAACTACATACTTCTATTTTAAACTTGGCAAAGCGTAGCGCAGTTCTTAGTGATTGGTGCCTCTACCTACCCCCTCGGGGATAACGGGCGTGAGTTTTTTTTTCTTTTTTTCTTTTTTTTATTTAGCTACCCAATTATTTCAGAAAACGACGATGCATGGCAACCAAATAAAATTTTGAACTAGGGGGGGTTAATAAATATTACGATTAGTTATGTCTATTACCTATACGATATATTTTTAGGCTTGTTGAAAAATAGGGTAAAATGCCCTATTTCGGGTCTCGTATTTTTGAAACATAGTTAGGTGTAGTTATCTAGCTGCGTACTTATTCATATTTTTTTGGTTTTATAACAACAGGGTAAATGTAACAACAACGGACATACCAGGGGGATTTAACCTATGCGATCAAACTACGTCTGTATCATCTTAATATACTCTAATTACATAATTCCTCGAAATATAACTACATTTTTGCTTTTTACCCTAATGAGCATTTTCCTTATGTCAAATTTAGTTTTAAAAGATTCACTAGGTGGCGCTGCCGTACCTTAGTAATAAACGTCAAAGCCAAAAAATACTATGGTTCTGTGGAATTTGTGATGGATGATTACCTAAAAAAAAACATTTTAGATATTTTGGAATCTTTGCTGTGGATTGTGGGTTTTTATTTTTCATTACGAGAAACTTCGTACGAATGGCAAACCTCGTTCCTTTTCTTTTTTTGTAATCTGTGAACTGACATTGACATTGACTGCCACCACCAATCACAAATTTGTATGTAGAAACGAATGATGCCATCTAGATTATCTCATAGAACTAAAAAAAAAGAGAAGAAAAACGCACATTGCACAATTTACCCATTTATCAATGACTTGGTTACAGAAAAACTTCAACTGAATGAGCCGTTTTTAGAAGAACTAAAAAAAACTAATAGCTGTCAAAGGAATGCAATTTTGGACCTTGGCCCAATAGCCATGTGTTTTACATCATCGAATAGGTCTCAGCGAGCTGTACAAAAGTTACTATGACGCCAACAGCCAACTATTTTTCCTTTCGGAGTTATATTGTATTGAAAAAAAAATAACATTTTCAATACAATATGACTCCGAAAAGACTACAAAACTGTTGGCTGTTGGCATCATAGTAACTTTTATTCATCTCGCTGAGACCTATTTGATGATGTATCACACATGGCTATTGGACTGAGGTCCAAAATTGCACTCCTTTCACAGCCATTAGATTTTTTTTTAGTTCTTCTGAAAACGGCTCATTGCGGAATGTAGCTGAAGCATAACGCAAGCAAAAACTTAGAAATATCATGTAAAACTATCAGAAATTTACAAAGCAACTAAATACACTGTGATGAAAGCACTTACTTTACGTACTTTACTTACGTGAATCTATTTTATGCATTGTCATTTTCAATGCTCAATTTTTTGCTCTTTAAATGGGTGTTATTTGAATGGTTAGCATAGTATAGGTATTTTTGTGAGAAGAAATAGCTAATTGATCAGCAATTGATCCAGCAATCATTTCAAAATCAATCAGCTATTATTTTTGTACAGCATATTAATTATACAGGGTGTTGATTTGTCCAGTTTCGTCTGAGTCGGGGGTGGTTATTCACATAATACTGAAGCAAAAAAAAGTATTAAAAAAATTACTCTTTTGTGAAAATCACCTAAATACCATGAAGTTATATGGATTAGCTTCTATCGTTTGCACTTGACAGGTCCGGCAGGAGTTTTGGGGGGTGAAGCAGGAGAGTGCGCCCGTGCGCTCGCTGCCGGCGCCGTTAACCGGTGACTTTAGGTGATTTTCACTAAAAAAAAATGTTTTTTCATTTTTTTTTCTTTAGTATCATGTTAATAACCACCCCTGAGCGGACGAAACTGTTCAAATTAACACCCTGCATAAGATGCAATGAGCTATTATGTTTAATAAAATTCTGGTAAGCACTTAAAGGGTAAAAAAAAAAAATTGTGAAAGGTTATTTAATTTATTTATTCTCAGAGTGTTTGATGTGATGTGTTTGTTTGGATTTGTATTATTTATAGAAGCGCAAATTAATAAAAAAAAAACATTCTTATAAAATATAATTGAGATAAATAAAAAAATATAAAACAATTAAGTAGGTAACTAAATACTTAAGCTATATTTTTATTCGTCATAAAGATATAGCTTAAAATAAAGATAAAGGGAAAATTATATGATCTTGCTCCGCCCACTTTGAACGTACATTGCTGTTTTTTTAACAAACAACAAAAATGCAATACTATGATTTTGCTCAACATGTTTTAAATATGCATATCAATCAAATACAATTCTCTGCTGATCAATAATTAAATTTTGCTGACCAAGTAGTTTTCTTGCGGACTGAATGTTTATCATGGTATAGTAGCTGCCTATTTACGATTTAATTTTTACCATTATCAAAACTATTTGCGGAGCCAGGATTGCTGTCTGATTTTTTTTTATTGCAAACAAAATCTTGTATCCAGAGTATCCAGACCAAATTATTTAAATGCTGTTTTTTGTGGCTCACCAAATTTTATAATAGCTAAACAATTTAATTACTTCTCTTACAAAATTAGACTTTTTGTGCTTGACATATCGATAAATTCACTTTTTGGCACAAATAATCAGTTTTCTGGATATGTGCAAAAGTATTTCGTTACAGATACTTATGCTGACACCTAGAAAACTGAGGTATCGATATACGAATTAATTTTTATTTGTAATTTTTAGCTTAGTGGATACAAAAGATTGATTCAATGTACCACAGAGTGTAACAGAAGCTGAATTTGAAATTGAAACTGGCAGCCGCTCCTCGATAAGCAAATTAAATGGATGGACAAAGAATTGTGTCTAATAATTTTTTGCGAAAAAACTCAAGCAAATTTCAATGCGCACTCCGACTTTTTGTTGCGACCTTTTTACTTATTTAGAAAGCTTCCACTATTACGTTTCGGGATCATTTTTTTAATGTATGGTCAGCAATTACTCGAAGACCCGTGAACAGATTAAAAAATATTTTTTTCATTTCGAAAGGTGTCACGGGTGGATGTTAAAATTTTAATTTTTTGGTTGAGATGTTTTTTTAGTATGTAATTGCTTCTGCGCCATTATAATTAACGTAAAATAAGCGAATAAATATAACAAATATTATTTTGTTAGACCCGATATGTTCGTAGGCAAAATGAAAAAAAAAATGAAATATTAAATTAGGTACATAATTATGTTCCTAATTTTAATATTTTTGTTTTATTTTGCCTTTTTAATATTATTAGTCAGCTACAATGAAATAAAAGAAGTATTTAGAATCAGTCATACAACTGTTTATTTCTAAATAAAAAAACATTAAAAAAATTAACACTTACCTACCTCTTTTATTTAATTGTAGCTGGCTACTAACCTTCACTCGGTTAAGGTCAGATTCTGAGTGAAGGACTGTTAATGCCTACTTTCATCATTTTTTTTATTTTGCCTACAAACATATTTGGTTTTATGTAATAGGTAGTCAAGCGTCGTGCGAGCGGGAGGACGTTTTAAAAATACAATTTTTAATTTATAGAGACGTGTATTTGTCACAAACTCTGGTCTAAGACTAACTTATTTCTAGTTGCTATCGCTAAGCTCGGCCGCCGCAGGTGGCCGTTGAACAAACATCCGCTTGCCGATTCAGCGTCTAGACCGACGAGAAGATTCTGCTTGGTCCAGCTCTATTCGTTGAGTCGGCAGACGTAACTCCTCCCTCCTTAGGATCGAAGTTCTCTTCTGAAGGAGCAGAACTTCGAGGACACATCTGCAAAATCTTAATACGATACTTATAAGCTAAAATACACAGTAATATAAGGAGCGCTACATAAAGTCCAACTGTCCAGATGCTGACACTTTTCACCATGATAATGGGCTTTTCATTTTCACTATTTTCACTGAAACTTTTCTTCAATGCTAACGACAGGAACTTTAGGTCATCAAGATCCACGCCTTCCAGGTTTACAGGGGTTGCAGGTGTACTAACTGGGGGTTGTTTTACAGTGGGTAAGTTCACTAAAGGCAGTTTCCGGTAATCGAAGTTATCCACGTCCATTTGCCGCATTTTCAGGCTTAAGTTGCCGATGTTTACCTCACATAGGTCATTTAGGGTGAGTATATAGGTGCCATGGATCTTCTGGTGAAACGTTTCGTCGGCACAGGTTCGGGATAACAGTCTTTCTTCCTTGCTATATAATATCCATCTATAGGGTTGTATTGGCTGGATCTTAACGTTTTCAATGGTTACAGGAACCTGAGAGCATGACGTCACTCTTTCAGCATACGTCATAAGCTCTATGATACATGTGTCTTGTACATAGTGCGAGATGTCGTCATCGAGACATAGAAAGCTGGATTCGTCGATCTCCTTGCATGGGCGAGTAAGCAACCTGATTTTAGATCCTTTCACTAGGATGTAAGGATATTTGGGTAGGATAACAATGGTGCGGTTCTGGGACAAAACAGGTAAAGGATAGAGTCTATAATAGATATATGTGTCCGTTTCAATTAGTGGTATTTCCAAAAGGTAAGTTATTGAATTCATTTTAGAATAGGCTTTTAACATAATGCTTTGTTCAATTTTAACTAAATTTTCCATGTTAGGCGGGAAAACTAATTTTTCCACTTCGTTTACCTTTTTCAGAAGTTGCAGTAGCTTACTCGACTCTATAACAGATTGGTGTAAAATACCTAATCTACTTAATGCTAAGCTAGTTTCTATTTCATTCAGTTTAATATGGATCGCCTGAAAGTTATGTATTAACATGTTATAGGTGTTAATAATTTGGTTTTCCAGATGATTAGAAAACTCCTTTTCCAAAATGTTGTTTACGTCGGCGGTTAACCTTTTAATTTCCGTATTAATCTGAATGAGGTTATCGTTTAATCTAAGTGTAGAGTTTGCTAAAGTATGGACCATTTCGGTAATTAGCGTTAGTTTTCTGTCGTTACGGTTTTGATTGGATTTCAAGTCGCTTATCATTTTATCATACCTAAGGGCGTCGTCGTTATCGAGGTTTCCGGTAATTAGTTTAATTATTGAACCAATAGGGTTAATGAGTCCACGTTTAATTCGAATAGAGGGTGCTACTTGCCGAAACTTGTCAATGGTTAAATTCTTAACAAACTCTGTTTGTATCCTTAAATCTACAAAATTACACGTAAAATTATCACTTAAAGTACTAATTAACCTATTTAGCTGCGATGTTCTTGCGACATTAGTCTGCAAATCGTCTGCGACTGACTTAAAGTCGAGCGTCTTCGCTATGACCCATTTGTCCTTGCTAAGAACAGCAACTCCGTGTTTAACGGGTAATATACCTGGGTTTTTATTTAGCTCTTGAAGTTGAAGGGCCTGGCTCCTCATCATCAGGACCAGGGCCACGATGAGCAGGTGTCTGTGGAGGGCGTTTCACATTCTTAATTGGCACTGTTGTGACACGGTTACCAACTTGAATGGGGACTATGTTCCTAACGGCGTCTCCAGTCACTAAAGCCTGGGAGTAACGGGGTTTGTCCTTACTACACCGCTTATTCGTCCCTTTGGCGTAAACAGTGTCTCCGGGCTCTATCTGGAATTCAGCCTCTCCTCCTCTTTTCTTAATTATGTTCTCCTTCTTTTTGATGGTCTGATCAGCTAGATGCTGGTACAGGTACCTAGTGCGTTTGGCGTGCTCTTTAACTAGCTGTTGGGTGTACTGTTTTTCAAAGTTCGCGTCAAAGGCGTGCCGCGAATCGGTATGTCCTAATAAAACTTCGAAAGGGGTTAAACCTGTAGTTGAATGTATACTATGATTATACGCCATAACTGCATACGTCATTACTGACGCGGCGTCAGTGAATTTGTGTTCGTACTTGGCCAATCTATATATTTCAATTATGGTTGAATGAAACCTCTCTATAAGGCCCATAGAGTTAGGGTTGTTCGGGGTGCCTATGTGGATGTCTATTTTATATAAAGAGAGAAGTTCCTTCATTAAGGTGTTATTAAATTCAGATCCGGGGTCTGCACTAATTTTCAGGGGTAAGCCGTAAAAAGAGAAGTATCTTATGAGGGCTCTAACCACTTCAGGTGTAGATCGGTTGGCTATTTCGAAAGCTTGTCCGAGCTTACTAAATGCATCTATAATAGTAAGGTAATAGTGACCTTCGATGGAAAATAAGTCAATAAAGATTTCCTCTAAGGGTTTCGTCTGTGTTTGTGTGAGTTGAAGTTGTGGTTTCAGGGGCTTTCTGTCATATTTCATCTTCAGACAGAGTTCACATGAGTTTATTACGCTCGATATAATTTGGTCCATGTTTCGCCAAAAATATGTGCGTTTAATGTGCGCGAGAGTTTCCCTAATTCCACGATGACATGTTTTTCCGTGGTGGTATTTTCGTACAATATCTAGTTGTTCGTTTTCGTCGTCAACATAGATCACTCTTTTCGTGCATTCGTAGAACTGTACTAGTTCTTTCTTAAAAAGGAATATAACGGCTTCCGTAAACTGTCTACGGTGCTGCTCGTCTTCAAAATAGATGTAGTATTTTGTCTTGTTTTTCACGTATTCCTTGAGAAACTGTTTTACTAAGTCTGGTCTATTTATGGGTAAGTGTACTTCTAGGATTCTCTGTTTTTCTCGGGAAATGTCTTTTACAGAGAGTTTATCTATTAACCAGGTAAACACCAAGATTTGATTGGGTTTTGTATCTACAGCTTCTTGTAAAATCGGGATGCCTTGGGATTCCAAGTTTTCACCAGAATGTGCGGTCTCTGTGCAGGATGATCTTTCGGTTGCTGTAAGGGTTGCACTAGAAGGGCTGGCAATAGAATATGGAGATCTACGGCCTAATGATAGTGTCCTGTCTGTATCAGAGTCAATAGTTATAGGGTGTTCTGAACTAGAGTCTGATATAGTAATTGGTTTTTCCGGAATTTGTGCGAGAGTTTTCTTTTGTAGTTTTCCTAATTTTCTTATTTCCTTCGTGAGTTGTTTTATGGACTTTTCCTTGTTTTCCTTCTTGTCTACGTTTGCTTGAGTCGACAAGTTGTCTAATGCGTTGATTCGAATACGTGAAAGGGCGTCTGCATTGCAATTTAATTTTCCTTTTTTATACATGGTGTCAAAGTCGTATTCAGCTAACCTTAGGCGCCAACGGGTGAGCCTACTGTTTGTGTCGGTTAGGGACTTAAGCCATTGGAGGGGCTTATGGTCGGTGATGACCAGGAATTTTCTACCATATAGGTAAGGGCGGAAGTGTTTTACTGCCCAGACGATTGCTAGTAATTCCTTTTCAGTCACGCTGTATCTTCTTTCAGCGTCATTAAGGGTACGGCTCGCGTACGCGACTGGTTTGTCGCTCCCGACTGGTCCTTGTGAGAGAACAGCTCCAAGGGCAAAGTCTGAGGCGTCTGTTGTCAATATAAAGGGTTTGTCTAAGTCCGGGTATTGTAAGATCGGTGCATTGACAAGCAGTTCCTTGCACTTCTCAAAAGACTCTATGTACTTTTCGTCGCTGATGGGCATAGCGCGTTTTTTCTTTAGCCTGGCTGTCATAGGCTGTGTAACTTTTGCAAAGTTAATCCGAGGAAGCTTTTAATCTCGGTTGTTGTTCGAGGTAAAGGATAATTAAGGATTGCCTTAATTTTCTCATTATTGGGCTTGAGTCCTTGGCTGGTTATAGTATGTCCTAGGTATAGAACTTCCTTCCGTAGAAATTCTGACTTGTCTAGTTGAACCTTGAGGTTCATTTTACGTAATCTGTCGAAAACTAGACGTAGCTTCTGTAGATGTTCTTGTAAGCTAGACGAATAGATAATGATGTCGTCTAGATACACTAAACAGTGTAGTCCTTGTAGTCCGCGTAGCACGTTGTTAATTGCTCTTTGAAAGGTAGCTGGTGCGGTTTTTAAACCGAAAGGCATGCGGGAAAACTCGTAGTGGCCTGTTTTTGGCGGTCCTCCTCAGCCACTTCTATCTGATGGTAGCCGCTTGCCAAATCAAGGGTGGTAAAGTAGGTACTTTTACCTAATTTGTCGAAGAGGTCTGTTATATTCGGTAGGGGGTATTTATCATCTATGGTCTGTTCGTTTAACTTTCTGTAGTCGATTACAAGTCTGTGTTTCCTTTCACCGGATGCATCTGGTTTCTTGGGCACCAGGTGTACAGGGGCGCTCCAGGGAGAGTGCGACTCTTGTATGATGTCGTTCGCAAGCATTTTCTCAACCTGTTTTCCGATTTCCTCGTTTACTGCCTGTGGTTGTCTGTACGGCCTGATATAGATGGGGTCCTCATTACGAGTCCTTATTCTGTGTTTTACTTCATTAGTGAAAGTTAAGGGTAGTTGTTCGGTGTAAAAAATGTCCTTGTACTCTTTGCAAAGCTTTTGTATGCCTTCTCGTTCTTCTGAGTTCATATGGTCGAGGCGTAATTTTTCTAGATTTTCCGTGAGTATTTTCTCTTTGTTTTGAGGGGAAACTAAGCTGTTAAGTTCACATTTTTCGCTATTGTATTTTTCTACAATAAAAGGGCTGGTTATGGTCAGTGTTATGTCTTCATCTAGCGTATTTTGTATTACGGTAGTTGCGTAGCCGTCTTCGCATTTAACTATAGCGCTAGGCATTCTGACGCCTTCTGTGAACGCTACATAGTTGATAATAGCTTCGCCGTATTGTAAGTCCGTGGGTAGCTTCACTCTTTGTTCGCATCGAGGAGCTATGCATATGACGTCATCGGGGTTATACACCATTGGTATGTTCGCCGATCTTGTGAAAATGATGTTATTTTTCATGTCGATTTTCGCATCTATCTGTTTTAAGAGGTCGCTGCCTATGAGTCCGTCATAGCGTCCGTCCACGTCGTATACGTAAAACTTGTGAATTTCGGGGCTGTTGAAAGTTGGAAAAAGTGGAACTTCGATTACTTCGCTGTGCTGGCTAGAGGCGTGAGTGCTTATTACTTCGAAAGGTTCGTACCTTTTATAGTTGTAAAAGAACTCGTTTGCCTTAGCGGGGCTAATAAATGAGCGTTGACTTCCCGTATCCACCATGAATTTAGACTGTAATTCTGGAATTTCAATATATGGCAACTTTAATTTTGTACAGTTTAGGTAAACTATCTGTCTATGTTTTTGTTCTTGGCTATCTGAAAATTCTGGGTTGACTCCTGTGATGAGCTTGGGTCTTCCTGGACCTCAGCATTGTCCTCGTAAATCTCTGTGTACATGTTATCTTCCGTTTCGTATGACTCCTGCGTGTACACTTGGTCGCAGTAGTACTCGTCATTTTCG
Organism: Yponomeuta plumbellus; assembly: GCA_947310845.1. Taxonomy (NCBI): domain Eukaryota; kingdom Metazoa; phylum Arthropoda; class Insecta; order Lepidoptera; family Yponomeutidae; genus Yponomeuta; species Yponomeuta plumbellus. The sequence goes on from OX371203.1 coordinate 7,202,337, forward strand.
TCCTCATAGATGTTATAAAGCTCGTTCATACGGAACCCTGGACGTGCGGGCGGTGCGGTACGCATGCTCACGTCCGTTGTCTGTTGCGCAGTAAGGGGCTTATTGCCAACTTGACCTTGGTTGAAGTTTGGTCTATAGCCGAATTGGCCTTGGTTGAAGCTTGGCCTGAAGCCGAACTGCTGCTGTCCGTGATTAGGTCTGTATCCAAACTGCTGCTGCGTTTGGTTCAAGGGTGGTCGATATCCAACTTGGGGTGTAATTCCGAATTGAGGCTTATAGCCTAAGGGTTGATGGGGTAGTTGCGGTCTAAATCCGAACTGTTGAGGGGCCGCAGAGGGTAGTTTTACTTGTTTGCTATGTGGGATACCAAATTTAAACTCTTGCTGTGGTTGTGCCTGCACTAACGGGTTATAAGGCCTAGGGGCTGCGTTAGGCGCACTATTGGGGATGCCGAATTTAAAGGCATGTTGCGGTTGACTATTTTGGGGAAAAGCCATTGGTCTGGGTGGCATGACGGTTGGCATTTTTGTCATTTTGTTTCGGGCGTTATACTGAAATAAGAAGTTCACCTCCTCTAGAACTAGGCTTAATGCATTTTCCAGTGAAGTAGCACCCTTTAATCGCACGATGCGTAAAAGGTCCTCTGGCAAGTTGTAGAGGAAGACGTTTAACGCCATGTTGTCGTAAATGGTTACTTTGCTTGCTCGCAAGTGGTCATTTTGTATGGTGTTAACCTTAGCGATTAAGGTACTTCGCGTGTGTTGAATCCTATTACAGAAATCAAGATAAGACTCGCCATTGTTTATTTTCAGTGTTTCTAGCTCGATTGCTATGCATTCTTCTGAACGCGGATCACCGAAATGTTGCTCTAAGGCGGCTTTCAATGCGGGCCAGGTATCTAGGTCTTGTCTTTCACTTATTAAAGCTGCTGCTTTACCCGTGAGTTTTGACGTGATTATGTGAAAAACATACAAGTCCTGATCAGCATTGCCTTCCACTCTACAGCATTGTATTACATATTCACATTTTCTTATAAATAAGTTTAACAGCTTTTCATCACCATCAAATTTGGGGATGACGCCGGCAATTTCCTTCGGAATCTGAGTTATATTTTCCATTTTCTTTTACTTAATTACACTTTATATTTATTATTTAATTATACTTTATTATACTTATTTATTTATTCACTTTTATTTATTTATTCAAATTCTTTAACTTTCCTTCAATTTTTCTTAATAACTACGTCTTACAAAATGCTTCAGTTTAGGTTAATCGATTTTTGGAAAAACACTAACAACACTTTCAGACACTTATATCTATAGTGGAATAGGATAGGGTAAGAGACTGGAGTAGTGATTAAGATCTACTTACAGGCTGCCCATGTCCCTCCTTGAGTCTTAGACGTCGTCCTTCCTTGGCTGCGTTTACACCTTCGATAGGTTTTTCTTGACAAATTTGTTTGGTTCGAGGATTTCCGCTGAAAACGCGTGAAAACGTTCGCTGTCGTATACTGATTTATAGTTTACGCGACCCGGAAATCCTACCGGCTGCGCCAGTCAAGCGTCGTGCGAGCGGGAGGACGTTTTAAAAATACAATTTTTAATTTATAGAGACGTGTATTTGTCACAAACTCTGGTCTAAGACTAACTTATTTCTAGTTGCTATCGCTAAGCTCGGCCGCCGCAGGTGGCCGTTGAACAAACATCCGCTTGCCGATTCAGCGTCTAGACCGACGAGAAGATTCTGCTTGGTCCAGCTCTATTCGTTGAGTCGGCAGACGTAACTAGGTACCCAAATGTTGTTTTTATCCAAATTGCAGACGGGTTCAATAATTGGGTCGTTTACCCTAGTATTATATACGTATGTTGACTTTTTATAATTTACTTACAATGATTTCTACCGTTTAACATTTAACGTTCGATTATTGGGTCGTTTATCCTAGTATTACATACGTATGTTGACTTTTTATAATTTACTTCCAATAATTCCTAACGTTTAACGTTTGCCCTATTTTCAATTTTTCAAAATGTACCTACCTACAATATTACAAGTACATAGATAAGTAGACTATGTTTTGTATCTTGTAAATGCATAAAGATAGCGAAATAAAACCTTATACGGCACTAACATTACTTGGCTTATATATGGCTATTATATTATATATTCTAATAAATGACTGTTAGGTGACCCACCTTTATTCGATGTACACCTATTAGAACTAGAAGCCAACTGTCAAGCTAATCTGCCCTATGCAACATGGTAGTGGTTATAATAATAGCATCAAAATTCGGAGAACGGTAGCTCGATTTGTTGCCTATTGTACTCGCTTCTGTCTGCACCGCGTGCGCCTCCCTGCGCGCGCGCCGCTGCCCCCGCTGATTAAACACGCGGATCGTCGCGAAATCTAAATTTTCGCTGACCGCCTAACCCCCCTTAAATTTGACGTGCATTTCGTTCGAGTCTACCGTAGACCGGTACCAAATTATTAATATAGATACGTTTATTGAAGCACACACGCATACCTTCCGTTGAATACTTATCTACCTGGATTAGGAAAAGAAATAGGGTATTGATATATTCCAGCCACAAGGTGGACAGACGATCTCATCCAAGTGGCGGGAAGACGCTGGATGCAAGCCGCTTCCGACCAGTCTTTTTGGAAATCTATGGAGGAGGCCTATGTCCAGCAGTGGACTTCTTGTGGCTGAATGATGATGATGATGATGATGATGATAATGATTGATATATTATAACGAAGCCACTTACAAAAAGAAAAAGTTTGATATTCCCCATTCACAAATGTGCGTAACTTAAGGCCGGTTTTTGAATTGAGAATTCCACAAAGTAAACACTTAAGTAACGTTCTGTCACGCTCTTTTCTGCGGAATTTGACGAGACAGAACTACAGTTACGTAGTTACTTAGCGAAATTCTCAATTCAAAAACCGGCTCTTAGAAAACAACGTTATTGGGACACGACAGGATTCGAACCTTCGGCCCCCGGATCGTGAGGCCAGAGATCTACCATTGTGCCATCATATACCTACGCCTCGAGTTTTTTCTCTGTGGAGTCTTTATGCCAGAGCCGGTGACTTATCGAACTGCGTTTATAGGAATTTATCGAGTCCTACTCGATCTTTTGAAGGCGAGTCACGTCCCCGTCCCCTCGTTATTGGAGCATCGAGTCTAGATAGTGCATTTAATAAATTTTAAAGCACAGTTTAATTTGTACGAGTCATGTGGGGTGCATTGATAGCATTATAAATGGCCATACCTTGTCTCTTGGCAAGATTTATTTCCTTTATTATAATACTAGCTTTCTCGGAAAACGTCGTTTTGCCATATTAATTAGCTTACGACCTATTCTTAGACCAATGAGAATTAGACTTAGGAAATATACACCAAGAATTTACAAATTAAGTTCACCGGCCACCAGTTGCAATCGAACCCATGAACTTGTCATAAGGATATCAAAACATTTAACATAACATAACATTTACATACAGGCACATACATTTCTTCTGGCCCCGCAGTAGGATACCCTGTGTCGTGGGAACTAGAAACAGCGACGTCACAAACATGTAAACATCCAAGACCTGGGTTTCATTTTTTTTTGTACCCAGGCAATTCAAAATATTATGATAAATCCGTCAAACGATTCTGAAATAACCGGCTTGTTACTAATTTTGTAAAGCGTGATGATGATGTGAGTTGCAAAGTTGCGAGTCAGTCTCCAACCCTCGCAAAATAAGGGGTTAATCCCCATTTAATTTTGGCTGCCACCTACACCACTCCGACAGAACAGAAGCATTGAGTTGTCAGTTATATCAAAGTTTTTATTGTAGGCATATTGCCTATATGAAGTTCTTGTGGCACTAGTCTTAATTTTATTTATTTTATTTTCTTTGTTTGGGATAACAAACAGAAGTATTTTGAACAGACAACTGAAACGCTCCATTTTCTACATTTTAATATAATATTTTTATTAAACTAACAAATCTAACAAATACCACACGCCTAGACCAAGGATTGTTCAATAAATAAGCCAGGGAAAAAAAGGAGAAAAAAAATATGACTTCACAACAAAACCTTTACCATTAACGTTTGAATGAAACATCTTTTATAATTTTAAGAGCCAGTGCTCCAAATGAATCAAGGGTAAGTGTCCTCATCATCAACCCATTATGGTCCCATCGGCGGGCACGGGTCTCTTTCCTGAGGAAGGTATAGGCTACACTCCACCTCAGGGGCCAAGTCCGGATTGGTAGAGGCTTGTAAAACTAGTGGTTGGTCTTACTGTCAGAAGTTTTCAAGCCGTCCTATGGCCTGTGACATGGTTCTACGACTGCCATCTTTCGACGGCAGCTAGCACCAACTGCTTAACGTGCTTTGCAAAGCATGGAACCGCTCAGAAAAATGCCAGGACGGTCAACCATCCATGCACTGAACGCGCTCTATGTTAACTTCGTGATCGTTTAAGGTCACTCAGGCAGGCGGGGCGACGAGCGATTCGAACGAGGGGTAAGTGTTCATAACTGAATACCAGCCCATCTAAACTTATTTAACAGTTAAATTTGTTTTCTTAAGTACATAACACAGTAACTCAATTTTGAGTGGTTGACCAAAAAGGGACCTCAAGGGAACATAATTGATTTCGAGAAAATCGCGTTTGAAGTTTCGTGTTTCTATAGGTTTCGACTCGTGCTCGGCTCACAAAAAAAAAAAAAACTACGGCACCTAAAAATATTCTGGTTAGACCAAAGCAAAGCTTAAATAAAACAGATTAAAAAAATAAAAAAATAAAATAACGGTTTCCAATCCCTCCAGGTCCCTTTTTGGTCAACCACTCACATTTGTATGTAGTCTTTTTTATTTTAAGTCGTAAAATAACGGTAGTTTTGTATAATAGGGTTAACAATGGACGAGTCTTAAGTGAGCCTTTTACATATTTACGCTAGCTATGTACGGGGCGCGTTAGCCTCAATTCATAAAGCCTGAGACACACAGAAAGGCCGTGGTAAGGAAAATGTACTGATAGAGTCTGACAAGCGAGTCCTGGGACGCGATTTATTTCGAATTCTTCATATGCTGCAAGTAGTACAGCCCAAACAGTTTGATGCTCGTCCTAGATTTAAACAATAAAAAAATACTTTTGTTTCTATTCAACATAATTTTACCTATGTTTTAGTACGTACATACTAGTAATAATGACTGTTTTAAAGCAAACATGAATTATTTCTTGTTGTAAGGTCTGTCGGATGACGAAAATATTAAACGTCAGATCGAAGACTTAGTCAAAGAACTCAAAGATGTTGAGAAAAAAGATATGAATCAGATTTTGATTATTATCACTTTTAGTGATAAGGCCGCCGTCTGTACTCTTAGATTAAGAAATACCTGTGTAATTTCCTTTTTTATGTACAATAAAGTGTTCTCTATCTATCTATCTATCTATCTATAGTTCAGCATTAATAAATTATTATAAGTTTATGTGGTGCATCTTTATTATCCCTGTTTTTGGTGGAGTGGAAGTGTTGGTTTTGATGTAGTTAATGTTTTCGTTTTGGTTACATTTATTTATGTTTGGACAAAATTCATTGGAGACTCCAAACTAATTAAACAAATAATCAAGTTAAGGACGGAACGAAGCTCTTACAACGAGTCACGTCTAGTCGGCTCCCTCGCCTCACGTCCCTTATGTGTGGCCAAGGCCTTAGCCTTCGCCATCTTAATTGCATGGTTTGGGGTAATCCGGCTTTATTGCCGCGCCTCACCGTCTGGGAGACTCGGCCTTAGGAAAGAAGGCAGCAGAATTGCTAAAGTCCTACAGCCTTATTAATAAAAAGTCAGTTCACTAAAAGCACTGCTATAGTGGCCGTATAAGATGTTTATAATAGGGTTGAACAAAAACGTCATTAATAAAACAAAATCCCCATCATAACTGGACTATACCCCTGCTATAACTTAAAGTTGATATGGCCCTACTTTAACTCGACTACAAGCTTACTATAAGCGATATTTTAATCTGTGATTGCAAAACCACAGATTACAAAAGTGTGCATTTGTCAAATTGTTGCTTCTTTTTTCTTTTTGTTAATGTTTGTGGCTGTGTTTTCCTTCTCAATAATTTTCACCCGATCATGAACAAGACTCTTTAGAAGCATCTGGAAAAACAAAATATTGAAGTATGCCCAGTGGTGGGGGGAGTAGTTGCAGGACGGCGGCGCAGCAGAGAAACAACAGGAACGGTTGATCACATTTTAATTAATACATCGTTAAGACTCCAGTCTCTTAACTCCTTATTCTAGTCTTACACTAGCTTATATATAATAATCCTACGTGCTCTACGTGCTTTGGGAGGAGTTGTCTATATTTCAGATACGTGAGGGCATGTGGTACGTGATGTTATTTGCCTATCACAATATAGTTAATTGGTGTGAGAGGTACAAAAGGGAAATTGCAGAAAAAATGCAGTTCTAGCCAAGGTTTTTTTCTACCTTCGGAGATTTATTTTCCAGATTTTCCATATTAGGTATCTTCTTCAGAAACTTTAAACGAAAAGTTGAAAACTTTTTTTTTCTTGATAGGTACATAGATTATACAATCTACGTGTTTTGACACTTCCACAGACTTAAAAGAATGAATGACTCTTAGAACGCGACGTTGCCAAATTGACAGGTCGTAAAAGAGCACCTATAGTTAAAGTAGGATTGTTGTAATTTTATTAGTAAGGAAAAGTTAGAGCGTACTATATGTCTAATAGAGGACTTTAGCTACAGTACGCTACAAGCATACTGTAGATCGTTTTTATTAATAAGGCTGGTAGTGTTAACTACATGGAGAGACTTGTGGGAGACTAAATGGCTTGTAGCACCGTCAGAAATTACTGTCAAAGCTCACTTTGTACGGCAGACGATATTCGGTCGTTTCTCGCAGGATCGAAGAAAGTATGACTCGCCGGATGTCACTCGACTCCACCAATCCGGACTTGGCCCCCGTGGTGGAGTATGGCCTATACCTTCCTCAGGGAAGAGACCCGTGCCCCTCGGTGGGGACATGATGGGTTGATGATGATGACTCGCCGGAGTCATATCGAATTTAAGTAAATTTGGTTTACTTATAAGCCATACTCCACCACGGGGGCCTAGTCCGGATTGGTGGCCTGGGTGAATCTACTCAAATTGACGGCGTCATTGTCCTTGAAAGTGTCACACTTATATGTTGTCAGTGCAACAAGTTGATAAATATATTTTTATTTCTATATTAGTTGGAGTTGACTGACAATCTTACATACTGTAACGACAATAACTGTATACTTAGTACATTTTTGTTGTGCTGAGAACTGTGGGAGATTAATGACAACAATGACGAATTAGCGACAATTCGAGGAGATCCACCCGCCTATACCTTCCTCCGGAAAGAGACCCGTGCCCCTTGGTGGGGACATAATGGGTTGATGATGATGGTTTATTTATATACCAATACATATATTTCATAGGCTCATATTTATTAACACAAAATAACTTGAGTGGAAGTTAAAAACAAATGTAGGTATAATAATATTAAGTATGAGTAACCGACGACGTCGACCGACGACTCTTCTCAGCATGATTAAGTTCTGCTAATCAGAGCGAAACCTGGTCGGACTCTTCTGACAAAATCAAGTAAGTGTATCCGGATTACAGTTTATAAAATTTTTAGTAAATAATATTTTTGCGTTATAGTAAAATGCCGCTGCCGAGAGCGTAGTATCACAGTACCAACAATGCAAACACACTACTATAACAGACAATGGCGTCCAAATAATCGAACTAAAAATATCCACGAAGACAACCAATTTGGGCATTCCGTTTTTGTTTTTTTTTTTTTGCGAACCCTATCACACGGAATCACAGACACAGTTGAGTATTTATTAGTAGGTAGTAGCTCCATTAAGAAGGAAATTTAAAAGTATGGAGCCTCAAAGGGCTAGGAATCTAGTTAGCCATCAGAGCCTCATTAGTATTGCTTGCCGAAGAGCCTTTGATATTTTAATCTCTTTCTTTCCGATAGACGCTCTTTGATGATTTCCATTTTGTTTGACTCTGAAGGCAGTGTCATAGTCATAAACACTTTAGTAACGTTACTCTGAAAGGATGCCTTTTTGGTTTCCGTAATTGACAAGGAACTCTGACTTATGAATGCATCATGTCCATCCGTTTATCTGTCCGCAGCCTAGCACAGAGACGATTAATACTAGAAAGCTGAAATATGGCGATAATATCTGATGATAATAATCTGATGTGCTCGTTATTCTTTTCGGCGTATCGATCATAAATTACGATCGTCATCATAGTGAAAGGATTCGTGAATCAGCGTAAGGAGCTCGTTAATTGGCAGGCTATTTAGATTAATCAGTCCGTACTCATCCACTACTAGATATGGGCCCTCCTGTCACAGGTATTTTTATACTTACTAGAAGGGTCCAGCCCCTGTATCTTATTTGTAAAAATCTATAATGAAAATAAACAATTTGATTTGCTTTGATTTGAGATATATGTAGGTCTTCCTACAATAAATTCAATTCAATTTTATTAACCTTAGTCCACAAATAAACCTATAAGTATAATGTAATGGAATTTTGGTACAAGAGGAGTCTCCGCTTGGGTAATGGAAATCACGCGTAAATACAAACGATATGTGCCATAAATTAATCTGCTGCCTGTGTGGTAAAAATAACTCCCAAGAATCGATTTTGCGGTCTATATTGATCACGCTAGGCTGAATAGCTGTTATCGTCATTATCGTGTAGCGGAACAAGGTGCTCTTCTTAGCTAGTGACACCTTAAACAAACACTTAAAGTAAACTTTAGTTTAGAATTTATTTGCCTTCTCCGCTTCCAATTTCAACACTCCAAAATTTTTAAGGACGTCTAGAAGATTTTTTTGTTGACAAGTCCTCCTTTGCACGTAATTTTAACAAATGTTATGTAAGTCGTTATTTACGTTAATATTTTTTTCTTTAATAAAAAATGACAAACAAACAAAAACCTTAATGTTGATTAAGTCATAGTGGTTAATTTAAAATGTGTTTAGACAATAAGCCCATGAATCATTGAAGGTATGTATAAACTGATTTAAATTTTCATCATTTCATCATTTCCCCATTATTACGTATTTTTGATGTGCTCTATTTACGGAAATCAAATTCGGAACTTTTAGAGTAACAATTTTACTGAGTAGGTAATAAATTCAGGATAAACTTAGTAAATAATCAAAGTCCCGTTTAAAACCCAAAAGTCTTAATTACTTCTTAAAAAAAATAATAAACAAAGACACAGAAGATACGTTACTGTTTTATATAAAATACAATAGAAGGAAAGATACATAAAAAATTGATAATGAAAAGTGGAGGGTACAGAAAAGCTATTTTGATCAAAATAAAAATAAGGTTAAATATCGTGATGTGCCAGGCTGTGTGTAGTATCTAAAGTATACCTAAAACTAGAGTATATAGACAGTGCACAAACAGTACATCTATTTATTGACACTATAAATCGTAATAATTTATTTACCTGCTGAAAATTGCACCAAAAACCTTGTGTTGTCAAACTAAGGTAAAAAATAATAATGTCGTTGCGAAAATCCCCCGAAGAGAAACCTCGTGTTGTCACACCAAGGTTAGATAGCAGAGGTTGTCATTAGGAGCGCCAGTGAAGCTGCACGATACCCCGTGTGAGGTAATATGATAAATTGGAACCGAAACGCCCTCCGTACGCCCCTGTACTGCGGAAGCTACGTTACGGAAGAGACGGTTTATTTTTCAACAAGCAAAAGTCATTAGTATAACCTAGAAGAGTAAAAAAATGTTGCCATTCGTGCATGTTGAAAATCCCGATCATTACTTTAACTATGTATTTATTAGTGAGTTTATAAGTTAGTTTAGCTGGTAGGCAGTCAAATACATACGAAAGTAAATTGTTATGCAAAGCATTACAATAGATGAATTGAGGAGCAAACATTCAAACAGTGATTTGTCCACCGGCTTAGATTGTTGGGTAAATGGAAAAATGAAACGGACCTTTGGAGAAAAAACTGTTAATTTGAAACAGTGGATTTTAATATGAAAGCATAGATGAGAAACAATGTTTTGCACAACATTGAATAAGCACAAGTAAAGTATTTTATCAACTGTACAAATTGGTGTCGCCGGGTTATTTTTCCAGAAAATGTGACAAATCACTGTTTGAATGTTTGCTCCTCAATTGCAGTTGAGAACTCTGTTTTGTAGAAAAAAACATATGAGTCAATATTTTTTCGAGTAAGATTTAACTGAACAAATCTGAATATCATCTTGGAGACCATTACTACTTTCACTATTCACTTTTTTACATACTTAAATCGCCTTTAATCAAAAGTTACAATCATCATCATCATCAGGCTATATTAGTCCACTGCTGAACATAGCTCTCCCCTAATGAGCGCCATAGCACCCTGTCTTTAGCTTGCCGCATCCAGCATCTGCCAGCAGTTTTTCAATTACAATAATATTATTATATTTTGATCTATTACAATATTTATGAAATTTCACAATGTTTCCATTCCAGGTTTCTTCAAAATACTCCTGTTCTGGATAAATGGGTGCTAGCATGTGTAAGAGAGAACTGGTCACCCACATCAAATGCTCGAACATGCTCTGTACATTTCAAGTAAAGTTGCTACAAGTCTTCAAGTAACAAATTATTCTATGTTTGCCAGGCGGCATTTAGGGAGTAAACGCATGGCAAACAAATTAAACACCAGAACGTGAAGTTATTTAACAATAGTATTTCAGGTGTCAAATGGGAAAATTAAAATGTTAAGAAAAAAATTTACTTTTTTTCCATTTCTTGTACCCACATGAGCAGATTAGAACTTTTTGAAGTTTTCACGAGTGGTACACTTAATATTATTAAAATGAAACCTGTAAAATGTAAATGAAACTACCGTAAACCAGTGAGAAAAGTGTATTTAATAATACGAATATGTTAGCGGACGTTTAATTGACAACTCTACTGCTAGACGTGTTTTATTGTATGAATAATAATGTTCAAAACAATTGCATTTTTATTCAAGTCCTACGAACGACTGAAATATTTTAGCACACATTATGGCAAATTCACTTTACTCTGGCAACATTCACGCACACAAAGAAATAATATTCACCGACGCAAAACCGGTTACACTGTGGCTTGATTTGATCTATGGTTCTACTCAATCAACGGCCACGATTCTCACAGATTACTTTCGACTAATCGTCTTCAATCGGCTTCATCGACACCACCCGAAAGTAACATAAATGATGCAACCTCCCTACGTCCCATTGTGGGGCACATTCATCATCAACCTATTATGTCCACACCGAGGGGCACGGGTCATTTCCCTGAGAAAGATATTGGCCATACTCCACCACGGGGCCCAAGTCCGGATTGGTGGACGCTTGTAAGACTAGTGACTGGTCTTACTGTCAGAACTTTTCAAGCCACCCTAAGGCTTCTGACTTGGCTTCACGGCTGCCTTCTATCGACGGCAGCCGGCACCAACTGCTTAACGTGCCGTGTCTCTATGTCACTAGCGCTAATCATAGATGGTCACCCATGCATGCACTGAACGCGCCCTATGTTGTTCAACCTTCGTGATTGATTAAGATCGCTCAGGCAGCCGGGCTACCTTCCTCAGGGAAGAGACCCGTGCCCCTCGGTGGGGACATAATGGGATGATGATGATGATGATGATGATGATGATGAGGCAGCCGGATGAGCGATTCTCATGTAGTGCACAAGCCGTGGATTAATCATGTGCCCTAAGAGAAGCTGGCATTCTATCGCTCCGCTACTACAGCTTTTCAGCAAGAAATAGAAACTAATACAAACTTCAGCAGCCTCCCTGGTTTGTAGAAAAAGTACCGGATGTATTATTTTCATGACAATCATGCCTAAGATGACGCCAAGGGAGGCTCAGACGATGCAAAGGTGAAATTTATACATAACTTTTACTTTGTAAGACTGTGAACAGCTAACTTGCGAAAACTTTACCGAGAAACATAAGAAGTGCTCTTGTTGCTAACTTACGGATTTTCAGAGCTGAGGCGTAGCTTGAATATTAAATAAAGAGTGCCGTTATGTAGAACCAGTGAAACGAACTATGCTAGAGAATTCATTCATTGATGTTCATTTCAGATTCAGATATAAAAATGAATTAACGTCTTGAGTGATGTGAATTGTAGTTTGGGACCAGATCAAGTGATTGTGTTATAGTAATTATTAGTAAATAAATAAATTGCATACAGCTTCGAAGAACTGTAGTTCTATTTAACCTTCTAATGTGAGGACTGAGGAGGTTAATGACAAGTGATAGAAATAGGACGAAATAAAATAAAATGTAACTATCATGTAGAAAGTTGTCAGTTCAGTAATGAAATGGTGGGTGAAGTGGGAATGAATGTCAAATGAAAACCGGAAATTTGTGATGTAATTTTAAATTTTAAAACAAAAACATTTACATTTAAACATAAAGATTTACATACAGGCACATACATTGCTTCTGCCCCCACAATACCCTGTGTCATGGGAACCAGAAACAGCGACGTCACAAACATGTAAACATCCAAGACCTGGGATTTGTTTTGTCCCCAGCCGGGATTCTCGACCTCGATTCTGGACCTCTCCCATGGTAGGCAGAATAAAATCGCTTGGTAAAAGAATATATTTGAATGAAAATAAAAGAAGACAGAATGAAAAGAAATATAAAGAAAATGACGTCAAAAGGCCTACACCATTACAAACGACAACAAATTATATGGTTTACAGAAGGTGGCAAACAGTGTGTTTTCAATGTCCGTAAATGGGTTGTGAGTGTGGTCGCCTCCTCACGTGAGGGCGCCTGCTCGCTCATTGGGTCCATCTTCCGATAAGCCTACTGCGGGAGCAGTCGCCCTCCTGGCACATCCCGGGCAACGGCCCCAACTCCAGACTAAGGTGAATGATTGAGCGCTTATCACTAGCTGCACATCTTCTGCTGAGGTCTGGGTTTGGTGACGGCAAAGAACCACTCCCGAACCAGTGGCGGGATAACCACTAACCTGGCCAGTGCTGGCTTTGGGAGTTAAATGACCCCAAAAAGTGCACCCGCGGCGTGTTGGGGAAGCGACGAGAGTAATCATCCCCAATTTCAATAATGTCCGGTAGTAAAAAGAATCTACCCCAGGTGGGTACCGGCCCCACAGGGGCAGGAGAATCCCTCCTCGGTGTCACTTCGGCACCGGGCAGCCTCTCGTATTCTGGGGGAGGCAACACCGGAGATATCTCCTTGAGCGGCAGCATACCAGCGCAGGCCGGGAGCGCCAGCTCAAGTGAGCCTTTGCGCGATAACGCGTAGCAGGCGGTGACCAGCAAGTTCGTTGCCAGGTCCAAGCGGGCCAGGAAAGCCAAGCCGCCGTCTGCCCGCGTCGATGTCAGGGACTCGACGCAGTCGGCTGCTAGCAACTGACAGTAGGGACATTCAATGTCTGTTGCAGGGGAAACTCAGCACAGTCGGCTGCTGGCGACTGAACATAGGGAAAGCGCCCAGTTGCAAAGCGCCCTGTCTGCTCTAGGGGAACCCGAAAGCAGTCGGCAGCTAGTGACTGGACGCCCTAAAAACAAACGAAGAGGTCGCCGTGGGGGGCGGTCACCGCCTTGGAAGCATAACACGCTCCGGGAGGCTGCTACCACACACGCAAAATGCGCCACGACCGCCGCGGTGACGACAGCGCATGGGCAGCCAGTGGACTCCGTACAATGCGCCCACACTGCGGGGGAAACCCCAAACTCTGGGTCGCAGCGAGCGGAAGCCGAGTGTGCCATCACTGCGATGTCTCCACCGCGCGATTGGCAGCAGACCAAATCACTGTCACACAAACGACCGATGGCAGCCCAAAGGCCCCGACACGCTGCCCCGGAAACTCCGGTAAAGCGTGGCAGGGCCGATGTAACTCTGTCACCGGCCGTCACAAACAAACGGCGGAAGGTAGCACATGGTAGGGGTACGGCGCTCAGCTACGCGGAGGCGAGTAAATCTCACCTGCGCGTCGCAGTGACCGCCGTCCCACCCACAGACTTCACAAGCGAAGAAGCAAATGAGCTCAAGGAGACTCTAGAAAGAGTCAACTCTGATGCCAATCCTGGCGTCGTGCCTGGCCGGCGACGGCGCCCAACCACTCAGGTTTCACGGTAAACCACACCTGAGTGAGGGGGTGCTGAAAGTCTGGTGCGGCGACGACGCCACGCTTTCTTGGCTTAGGGACACAGTAGCCAGTATACCGAGCCCGATCCAAAACCGTGATCGGACTGTCATCGCACAGTCAGAAATCACTAGGATGGTGAAGGTCGGTATGCTGCTACCCACAACAGTCGTGACGGAGATGGATATTCGCAAGATTCTTATCCATCAAAACCCGGAATATGACATTCAGAGCTGGAGGCCCTACCGAACAGAGGTTCAGGAGGGTAAAGGCATCTTCCTCGTTCTGGGCATAACGGAGAGAGAGGTGCCTTGCCTTCTGGAACGGGAGCGGAGGGTCGCTTATATCACGGGGAGTGCGTATGTCAAGTTCTTCACTCCCTCGGGTCTGAGCGACTCTCCGTTCGTACCGGAGCCTCCGTGCGGGCGGGCATCCCCTGAACACACGGTAATAAAGAACGACGAGGCCGCCCCTGATGGCGATGACGTTGATGGAGTCTCGACTCCAGCCAAGGAGCCGTCGAGAGCGGCCTCCTCGCCCTGTCCGGAAACAGTCACTGGTATGTCTATCAGTGACAGCGACAACCAGTCTGACGACGCAGACTGGCTACTGCGCGTGGGGGAGATACTGTCTGACCAGAGCTAGCTCCAACACGCGTAGTGGCTAACGTCGACGTCGTACAAACAAACCTCCAGCATAAGCTACCTTCAGCTTACAAATCGCTTCAGCCACCTCGCGTAGCCTGCTGGAGGTAAAAACTAACACCATAGCTCTCATACAGGAGCCCTGGGTAAGGGGCGGTAGAATCTGTGGACTTATTAACCTGGGAGGTAAGTTAATGATCGACACAACGATACCCAACCCAAGGGCGTGTATTTACATGCCCAACTGCATACAAGCTACGCTACTCACAGAATTCTGTTCCAGAGATCTCGCAGCTGTGAGACTCCTTAATGGAAGGGATGACCACACCACGCCGGTCTTAGCGTCCGTGTACATGCCAGGAGACGAGAGCATCCCAGCCAAGCAGGTGGCTGACCTGGCGGCGTACTGCGCAGACCACAGCTGGGAGCTGATCATATCGGCCGACTGCAACGCACACCATCCTCTGTGGGGAAGCTCCAAAGCTAACCCAAGGGGAGAGGCCCTCATAGAGTTTCTGATGACTACGAACCTCCTCATTGCCAACAAAGGTAACAATCCAACTTTTATTAACAGCCGGTACCAAACTGTCATAGATATCACTCTTGTGTCACTAGGAGCAGCGGACATGGTTGCCAACTGGCACATCTCCAACGAACCCTCCCTCTCAGACCACAGACGAGTTAGGTACACCGGTACACCATACAGGCACAAACACAACCGCCACAACCGTGGCGTAACCCTCGCAAAACGGACGTCTCAGGGTTTCAAAAGTCTTTAAAATCGAAGTGGTCGGCACTTCTGCTAAAAGATGCGATCTGTAGCACCTCCGATATAGAACACAACGTAGAAAAATTAACAACCTGCTTACAGGAGACATATGAACAGGCCTGCCCACTAACGCATCCCAAGGAACCTGCTGGTAGCCACTGGTGGGGCAAGGACCTAGAAAGAACAAGACGCAAGCTAAGGCAAGCTTTCAATCATGCAAGAAACACCAGAAAGGATTCTGACTGGGATGTACCTATACAAAGAATTACAACACGATTACAAGAAGAAAATACTATAAGACTAGTTCTTGGCGGCGTTTCTGTGAAAAAATTGAGTCAACAAAGGAAACAGCAAGAATTAAAAAGCTTCTGTCAACAAACAATAACACAGGTCTAGGCTCACTAAAAAAACCGGACGGCACATACACCACTTCCGATGAAGAGATAAGCGAACTGCTACTACACACCCATTTCCCAGACTGCAAGATCATGGACAAACGGGAATGGGAGGAGCCCAGCAAACGACCCCCCACTTATACTGACTGGGCGATATCAAACACGGTTATCACAGAAGACAAAGTACAATGGGCGGTGAAAAGCTTCTTACCCTACAAATCCCCTGGAATAGACGGAATTTTCGCGGCTCTAATACAATGGGGGATCAACATAATACTGCCACAGCTAGTAAGAATTTTCCAATCCTGCCTGGCACACCAATACATTCCCTTGCCATGGCGGGAAGTCAAAGTAGTCTTTCTACCGAAGGCTGGAAAAGGAGACTACACACAGGCAAAATCCTATAGGCCTATTAGCCTCACATCGTTCCTTCTAAAAACGTTGGAGAGACTTACAGACAGGCACATAAGATAAGGAGCCATCACGACAAAACCACTACATCCTCAACAACATGCCTACAGAAACGGCAGATCAACAGACTCGGCTCTTCATACCGTCGTTAGAACCATAGAAAGGGGTCTCTCAGATAAACAGATGGTACTAGGAGCCTTTATCGATATAGAAGGTGCTTTCGACAAAACAACTTTCAGTAGCATCAACCAGTCGCTGGTGGAACGAGGAGTGCAGCGAACCATCACGGGATGGATAGATAACCTCCTGCGTCAAAGAGCCATAACGCTAAAGGTGAACAGCACTACTAGAGCAATAGTGGCCAAAGGTTGCCCTCAAGGGGGAGTTCTATCGCCACTTCTATGGAACCTAGTAGTGGACGGCTTAATCAGACGCCTAGATGAATGTGGTTTCTGGATAATAGGCTACGCCGACGACATAACAATCCTTACGATAGGTAAATCCGAGGACACTCTATGTAGTCTAATGAGAACGGCTTTTGGCATAGTGGAGCGTTGGTCCAATACTCACCAACTATCTGCTAACCCAGCCAAGACGGAATTAGTACTCTTTACAAACAAGCGTAACCCAAAAACAGAAAATCTTCCAAAGTTCTTCGGGACAACGCTAACCCTGTCACCGACGGTTAAATATATTGGTGTGACGCAGGACAGCAAACTAAACTGGAGCTCACATCTACAGAACATCATTAACAAGGCCCAAATCACCTTTTGGCAATGTCGGAGCCTTATAGGAAAACAGTGGGGACTACACCCGTCGCTTATGATGTGGCTATACACATCGGTGATAAGACCCGCTATTACATACGGTGCCGTTGTATGGTGGACTAGAACAAAACAGAAAACAGCAGTACTCCACCTACAGAAGTTACAACGGCTCGCATGCCTCGCAGTAACAGGGTGCATGAAGACAACACCGACTGCCGCCCTGGAAGTCCTGCTGAATCTAAGACCTTTACACTTACACATCCAACAAGAAGCAGCCAGTGCTGCCTTGCGGCTCCGTACAACCGGGCTATGGAAACAAAACAACCATCTTTCGCACTCACAAATCTATGATGGAAGCGGTGTGCGACAGGATACCTCAAACCTTTACTTTCGACAAGAAATACAAGGTAAAACTACAAGAGGAACTAGTCGACTACTCGGATATACATGAAGTCAGAGTTTATACGGACGGCTCCAAAACCGAAACAGGAACGGGCGCAGGAGCCTTCTTCAATGACCTAAACATAAAAATATCTACAACCCTTGGCACCCTGAATACAATTTTTCAGGCAGAGTGCATCGGTACTACAAGAGCAGTCGTGCTGTTGAATACAAAAAATGTACAAGACTATGCCATTCGCATAGTCTCGGACAGCGCCTCAGTCCTACAAGCACTTAATAGCAATGTCACAAACAACAGCCTGATACTAGAGTGTCACCACGAGCTGGATAAGCTGTCGACATACAACCGAGTCACATTACATTGGATAAAGGGTCATAGCGGCTCCTTGGGTAACGATGCTGCGGATGAACTCGCCAGAAGAGGCTTGGAAACTAAAGTGCAAGGGCCCGAACCCCTGCTAACACTCCCTTACAACCAGTTTAGGAAATGGCTGAGGACACGAACAGAAAATCAGCATGCTGAACTCTGGAGAACAGAAACTAAATGCAGACAAGCCAAGGAGGCTTTACCAATAATCTCAAAACGTCGCTCACGTAGCCTGATTCGTCTGAAAAGATATGATCTGCGCAGAGCTGTGGCAATACTAACAGGCCACTGCTCACTGAATAGACACTTCCATAACATGGGACTAACCGACAGCCCGCTCTGCCGGGGATGCCTGAAAGAAGAGGAAACACCCGCCCACGTGACCATCTACTGTGAAGGCGTGGAGAAACAACGGACCGCCACCATTGGGAAATTGGGAACCCTTCAGGAGGCCTGCAGTGACATCAGAGCACTGCTGGCCTTCTGGAAAGAGATAGGCTGGCTGGAGTAAGCTCACAGCCCTGCTACGTACAATGGCCCAACTATGAGGCCAAGTGCGGAAATCCTAAGTCAAACTAACTAACATGTCCGTAAATGTCCTTGCCTGGTTACTGTAGTACCAGGGTATCTTAGTTTGGGATCAGATCAAGTGATTGTGTTGTGTGGAAGTTACTAGTATTGTTATTAAACTGGTCTCTGTCTACTCTATAATCTATCTATAATCTAATATATCTCGTTCGTTTTACAATAAAGTTTTTTTTATTTTTTTTCCTATTAGTAGTATCATCATCATCATCATTCAGCCACAAAAAATCTGCTGCTGAACATAGGTCTCCTCTATGGATTTCGAAAAAGACCGGTTGGAAGCGGCTTGCATACAGCGTCTTGCTGTCACTTGGATGAGATCGTCTGTCCATCTTGTGGCTGGTGGTCCTAAGCTGCGCTATTAGTAGTAATATTGTGTATTTATTACTGAATCTTGACTGCCTCGTTGCTCGAGTCGTTGAGGCGTATGAGGTCGTGGGTTCGATTCCCACTCTGGGCGTTTTTAGATGTTTGTAATGTCCTTTCTTAGCAACCATAGCACAGGGTATCCTAGTTTGGGACCAGGTCGATGATTGTTTTTCGTGAGAGTTATTATTACTATCTCTCCTCTGGCGCACTTCAATCGGTAATCGTAGTGTAGGACGTCCTCAGACTCGGTGGAGCGATGATCTTCGCAAAGCGGCTGGCAAGAGCTGGATGAGAATCGCCGAGGATCGTGCTCAGTAGCGTGCAATGGAAGAGGCCTATGTCCAGTAGTGGACAGCATGATAATGATGAACTTCAATGTAAGACCGCTTCAAAACGACCGACCAAAGATGGTCAGAGTGGAGTTTTTTTCGCTGCCTTTTTCTCCACTACAGACGGCCCCAAGGCAGCGGCTAACATTATACAATACATAGCTGTATGTACATTGACATTCAACAAACAGAATGTAAATTCTTGATTTCTGATTTCTGAAAACTGCAGGCAGATGCTGGATGCGGCAAGCTGAAGATAGGGCGCTATGGCGCTCATTAGGGGAGGGCTATGTCCATCAGTGGACTAATATAGCCTCATGATGATGATGATGATTTCGGATTTCTTCAAAGAAATTGCTATTAGCAATTGTTCGTTTTTTTTCTCAGTAACAGTTTTCCGGTCTAGAATGAAGAGTATTCCTATATTCTTATAGGACTTTTACGATAAGAAGGCAGCATAACCGTGCACAGGATCTGTCTCCATACGGCTGTATCACACCCCGAGCAGCCTGCAGCTGCAAGGCTAATTTATCGCGCTCATATTGCACCGGCCTTGCACTTAGCGACGCTGTTATTACTTTATCGGGATGTTGAGATGTTCTTACAATACCCCTTATTTTTACTCCTTGACGTAGATACACCGACTAGTGATTTGAGCATTCCTAGACAAATTGTTTTGACTTTGGGCCGGTTTAACACATTCTATGCGCACACTCTGTGCAAAGAAGCTTATTATAAAATCAACGATTATTTGGAAGATAAGGATGTCTGGTGTTAAACAGTAGATTTATATTAATTGTATTCAGAGGAGACTTTTAATTTAATTCCAATTAATTGATATTTGTGTCTAGTGTTTAACACATCCATGAGTAATATTTTTAAGTTTGAAAGTTTGTTAATTAAACTAAGACTGTTTTGAAAGGCATAAATGTGGACTGCCTTTGTTAATTTTTTTCTCCACGTACCTAAACTACTTATTGTGAAACTAACAACTTTGACGTTCGTAAAAATTTGAATGAATTTTGAATAAAAACATTTGAATTTTAATTTCTGATTCAGAATTTCAATAAGTAAATACAGTAACGTTCTAACGGGCTCTTTTCTAAAAAATTTGACGAGACAGCACTACAGTTAAGTAGTTACTTAGCAAAATCCTCAATTCAGCAACTGTCTCTTAAATGTTTCGATGACTAACTTTTGAAGATAGTTTGGTAATGCGTAATTCACCCCAATCAGAGTTTGTGATCTAGCAACTTTAGACCTATGAATGAGTGGTTGTGTACTTTAATCCTAAGCTAAATAACTTAGGGTAGATACGACTACGAAATCGGTTACATAAGATCGGTGTTAAGGGTCATAGTAGGTATTGAATAATAGGGTGGGTCGATTTGGATGATATTTTTTTTTTTGTATTTTCGCTGATGGGTAGGTCTTAAAAGTTGCAGAATGACAAGCACAATGAAATGTAGTAATTAATTTTTTTTAATGATATAACTTACTCGTATAGCCCTCTACCTGCGTTTGAATTTTTGGAAATCTTGATATTTTCTAACCAAAGTTAAGTGGATGAAAGATTAAAATAACGGAAGTTAATTTGAAATGCAATACGTTTTATTATCATTCAGACATTGTTTATCCAATATTGAGTACAGACGGTAACATTTTAACTGACATATTGTGGTAAAAAAAACATGTAATTAAGAGGAAAATCTCCCATTTTAGCATCTGATTCGGCCTTCCTATCAAAGGACGGCATTAAAGACCTAGATTGTATTTTCATACGGATAAGACCTTCGTACGCTGTTTCCCCTACTACTGTCATAGAAAATTCAGTAACTAGCTCCATATAGCGCTCAACAGCTTAGTTCATTGGTTCCTACTTAAAGGCGTAATATGAAAGGGGGACGAGGACGAGGCATATTGCCCGGCTCTCTGTAAGCAAGTTCTTCATTACAAGCATCAGATCAGACGTATTTTGAACAGATATTTTTGGTCTGTGCTCAAACATTTCGTGGCTTCTTCATCCTGCATAAGAAGGATTCCCGACACATGTACAAACATTTTTACAGAGCGATTTTCACAAGTTTCCAGTGATTTGCCGATGGTACCAAAGAATGCACTTGATTCACTTATCCGTCCATCTAGATAGGTCAATAAATGTCTCAATGGCAATTCATAAGCGTGAAGTTAAGTAATGAACCATTGTAGAGGTATTTTCAAACGTAACTTGATATGACTTATAGCTCCAGACTTCCATCCCGTATTAGTAATAGTACGATAACATCCAACATTTGAGATCACCCACATATTGTAACAGTTAAAAAAGTCTGTGATTGAATCACAAATTCATTTTCCAGTACCAATGCGTAGCGTTGTGTGTCCTAAATAAGCCAAAAGTCTCTCATCTCTCTACTCAACGTATGAATTTTCCGCGATACACTTGTATGGCGGACATTTTCCGTCTAGCATGTATACTTTAATGCGCTTTTTAAAATTTGAGAGCTATTAGAATTTTTCTATTGATCCTTTGGTATAATAGGAACGACCATTCAATAATAGGAACCGTATCAGCCTTTAGAGCAGGTGCAGCAATCAAAACTACCGGATTTATAAACCGCGAAATCAAAGTGATTTGTCATAGCAGCTTGTCGAAAATTTTAGACTTTTTACTCATAAGAATCAGTTATTTTTTGTTTAACATAGCAAATAAGCTTTGAGTATTTGTAATTCCTCTTCAGCCAGTCCTTAATGCGTTTAGTGCTTTAAGTCGGAATCGAAACAAAAGTACAGATATTTTCGATCTGACGGCAGACAGAGGCGAAAACGCCGGTAACAGAGTGCGTATACTGAGTTTTTTCATTCACTGTCGACAGTGAGAGCGTTTGCGATTTGCATAGGAGTGACAAAGAGACAACTAGATGGCGCGCTTTGTCACTCCTATGCAAATCGCAAACGCTCTCGCTATCGAAAGTGAATGACAAAACTCAGTATATCACATTGCCTCTCTTTCTTATAAGATCTCGAATTGTAAGACTTTCGCCAATGGGAACACTAGCATTATCCTTGCTCATTTTGGTGGTATATGGAAAAGCGGAGTACTCACAGTTAGACTTCTAGATGGCCTGAACTTCCAGACGGCAGCTAGCACAGGCTGCGACGTAGGAAAGCAGATAATCACAGTTAGGCCAAGATGGACACTGGAATTTGCAGAATAAGCACCGTATTAAACACTGAGTAGGAACTGAGGTAGGATGGACTGGTAGGCTTGGCTCACCAAACTGCGTTGCTCTGCACTGGTAGATGCCTTCGTAGTGATCCGGCTCGAAGGACCAATATGTCTAGACTCGGTCTAGGTCACCTTGAGCTGATGGAGTGCCTCAGTCCTGCGTATAGCTGCCTCGTCCAGGGGTTGATAGTGAAACGCGCCTTTTTAAATTACATATGCGTAACTAGGTACTTTAATTAGATAATTTTAAGAAGAAAATAACATGAGAAGCTTAGTAGTTATGCGCTTGTCAGATAGTGCCACGAAGCACCCGTAGACAATAATCTTGAGAGCTTTTCATTTTGATTGGCGGACCAATGACACCTCGCGACGTTTCCGATGTGTGGCCCTCTCATTGGTCGCCCGTGGTTGAGTCGTGCATTGCCATTGTAACGTAGATGTGTAGACACGCACTCTGATGCCAAATTTCCTCTGTGTTTTTCTAGCAAATCTTGTCGCACATACAAAATATACTTTGTTACGTTAATTGCAGTAGGTAATACATTCGTACACGATACAATGAGTGTTCCAGAGGTAGAAAAAATTACGTTACTTCGAGTTTTTAACACTATTGAACTCATTCTAAAAAGTACGTAATTGACACACACATAAGGCTAATTTCACTTCTAATTAACTGTAAAAGTCAGAATGATGTTTATATAATGCAAGATAGTATCAATTATGCAAACTCTTTCAAAACAAAACAAAAATAATAGATAGATAGATAAAAGATTTATTTCCATAGGACACACACGTACATATATCAACAAATGAAATCTATCTATACATATAAAACGAGAAGCTGACTGACTGACTTAGAATCAACGCAGAGCCAAAACTACTGAACCTAGGGAGTTGAAATTTGGCATGGGAGTTCCTTAGGGAGCCTAGGGGAGCACTAAGAAAGGATTTTTGAAAATTCATCACCTAAAGGGGTAAAATGGGGGTTCAAAGTTAGTATGAAACTTTGCCGTTTTTGAAGTTATTCGAATGAAATTTGGTACGAAGGATCTTCATTTAAAATTATGAAACACATGTAAAATAGTTTTTTAAAAATCATCCCTTAAGGGGGGAAAAGGGGGGTGCAAACTTAGTATGAAACTTAGCCATTTTTGAAGTTATTCGAATGAAATTCAGCATGAAGGTCCTTCATTGAAAGTCATGCAACACAGGTAAAATATATTTTCAAAAATCATCCCTTAAGGGTGTAAGAGGGGGTTGCGAAGTTAGTATGAAAGCTCTTTCGCATGCGCTAAAAGTATCCCTATCTTATTTTCAAGCTCTTTACTCAACTAAAGCCCACGCGGACGTAGTCGCGGGCAACAGCTAGTCACAAAATAGTAGCTTTCCCGAGTGAAAATCACGAATGCATTGGGAAAATCTAGGAATTTTGATGATATGCAAGTGTACCTATCTGGCTCAACATTGAGTGCACGAAGCGGCAAACTCACATACTACTTATTAGATTATACCTACCATGTTACAAAAAAGTACAATTTGAGCAGTAAAAGTAATATTACGTGCAAGTAAATCAAATGGGAAGTGGAGTGAAAATTAGCTATTTTTCGTTTTGTTTAGGTACCGGTAGAGGGCTAAAAGTTATATGGAATATTTTTTTTGTTATTTTTACATTAATAGTATTCACCCGATGCAACTTTTGAGACCTACCCAAATAACTTTTTACTGACATGGAAATATAACGTACTATACTTGAGCCATTACAAACGTGCGAACTGAGTCACAAATATTTGTATTAGACCTCTCTTTCACACATATAAGAGGCATATCAGGCATATCGGAACTCTCGCTCGCACTTTTATGACTCGGTTTGCACGTTTGTAATGGCTCAAGTTAACCAAATATTATCAAAAGAAACTATACCATCAGATTGGGAAACTGCAACAATAACCCTGTTATATAAGAAAGGAGATCCAGCTGATACCTATAAGTAATTATCGACCAATTAGTTTGCTTCAAACTCTCTATAAAGTATTCACCAGTTTGATTTTAAGAAGAAACATAAAAACTCTGGAAGAAAATCAACCAAACGAACAAGCTGGATTCAGAGCAGGTTTCTCTACTACTGACCACATTTTCACTCTCACACAAATAGTGGAAAGACACATAGAATACGACATGGGACTCTACATTGCTTTTGTGGATTATTCAAAAGCATTTGATTCTATTTTGCACGAGTCTCTATGGCTCCCTCTTGCAGAACAAGGAATAGCTGAAAAATACATAAATATGTTAAAATAGATCTATATCAAAAGTAAGTCCCTTGTAAAACTAGAAAAAAAAGGAGAACCCTTTCACATCAAAAAAGGAGTCCGGCAGGGTGACCCAATTGCACCTAATCTTTTCAATGCCGTATTGGAACATATCTTCAGACAACTGGACTGGCGTGGAAAGGGTATTAAATTCAATGGACAATGCTTGAACCACTTGCGTTTTGCAGATGATATAGTGTTGATAAGTGAAAAAAGCTCAGAAATAGAATATATGTTAAAAACCCTCGATGAAGAGAGTCGTAAATGCAGCCTTCATATGAATGCAGATAAAACTTGCCTTCTGACAAATAGAGACAGAGTGCCAATTAAAATACAATCTCAAAACATTGAATACGTAGAAAGATATGTATATCTGGGCCAGAGCACATGTTTTTCTAACCTAACAGCAGAAGAAGTAGATCGCAGGATTAAAAACGCGTGCGAAATTGCTTAATTGAATGCGAAATTGAACTCTGTACGTTATTAAAGCAAATTTCAATTGCCTTAAAACACGGATAAAATAACGTTTTCTAAAAATGTAACCTAGTTAGATCAATTAAACGCCCCCGAAAGCATCTGCCTACAAAATTTCGTGAAAATCGTTGGAGCCTTTTCCGCGATTCTGATTATATATAAATATATATACAAGAATTACTCGTTTAAAGAGATTAGATTAAGTGTAGGTAGATATAAGATAAGACAAGAATATTCTTTATGGCACACAAGTAACAAGATACAAAATAAAAGTTACAATTAGAAAAGATATACAATAGGTGGTCTTATTGCTAAGGTATACAAAAGAATCGCCTCTTAAAGGCGAGGGCAGGCAAACTATTAAATAATTATGTAAGTCCAAAAAATTCACATTTGTTAAACCTGTCTAATAGTGACATATCACATCTTGCATTTCAGAAACCTTTTCAAAATTAAAAGTTGATTTGTCAGACTTCAATATTATCTTTCTATACATGCTTAGGGCAGTCGCTTAGCCAACTCCTTTACCATAAATTGATATTAGCTAAAGCTGTACATAACTAGCTGACCCGGGAAACATTGTTTTGCCAGGTAAATAGATATATATGAGAATGAATAATAGATAACAACCTATTCTCAGACCTACCGATCATACATATAAAATTTCGTCAAAATCGGCCATGCCGTTTCGAAGGAATATGCACACTATATAACACGATGTGACACGAGAATGTTATATTAGATAGATATAGCTAAGTTATTTACAATGTCAAACAACACGTAATAAAACATCGCGTTAATAAAACGCCGATACAATTTTTAATATGCCAACATTTTTGCGGACACTTTATGAAGATTTTTTCCCGCGCCAGTTTATTAGGGGAATAATTCATGAAGTCACGATGCTGGAAGGCAAAGTCCAAAATATTAAGCACATATTTTACCCCGTCCCTAAACGAGTGTGTTATTAAAACGTGGAAAAATAGGGCTATAAAGATAGGGTGGTATCAACTTTATTTTGGATACACTTATTTGACGTTTTGTCGGAAGAGTCCAACCAGGTTTCGCTCTGATTCGCAGAGTTTAGTCATGGTGAGTATTGGTGAGCCTGATGTATCTATACTAATATATTATACACAATTTGTATTTGTGTGTTTCGGTATGTTTGTAATGAATAGACTCAGAGACTACTGGGCCGATTTTAAAATTTTTTTCACCATTAGAAAAGTACATTCTTCGTGAGTAACATAGACTATATTGGATTTTCAAAAGCTTAGGGTTCCGTACGAAAACTTGAATAATGTAACCCAAGGTATATTCTGTATATTATAACCTTGTAATAGCTGTTAGTCTTCCTAGAATCTAAAATAAAATAAGGTGTAAAAAAGTTACTACCCCGGGAATTTTCCACGGAACTAATATAGCTAAAAAAGCGGTGGTGGCGTAGTGGGGTTGACCCTTGCTTCTCGATCATGAGGGTCTGGGTTCGAACCACGCATGTACCAATGACTTTTAGTTACGTACATTTGTTTGTTTGTACAGCAACACCATTCGCTGATAAATTGTGCCCGGATAACGGCGACAGGCTTGCCACTTGTCACGTTTGGGACCTAATAAACTCGGCAAAACGTGGGTCCAGTTCTAGAGACTGGTGCCTCTGCCTACCCCTTCGGGGATAACGGGCGTGAGTTTTTTTTTTTTTTTTTTTTTTTTTTTTTTTTTTTTTTTTTTTTTTTTAATATAGCTATTTCCACGTTTTTGCCACCCGTGCAAAGCCGGGGCGGATCACTAGTCCGGAATAAAGTTAACAATGTCTAAGGACCGGTTTTTTAATCCGTAGTTAACGCAACTAATGGTTAAAAAATGCTACCAATGGTTAAATATCAGCAAAACGTGTTTTTTGACAAATGGTCAACAAGACCAATAGTTAGATTCGTAACCATTGGTTGAAATATCTAACCACCCGATTGTGAGTGGTTAAACAATATGGCGGATAGTTAACCGGTGAGTCCTGTCAGTTGATATTGCAAAATAATTTCGTTGTGGCTATAATTTTCGGTTCAAAATAAATATGGATTTGAACGTGGCAAGACACTTTAACGAGTCAGAAAGTTCGTCAGGTGAAGATGTTGTTATCCAGTGCGTGCTGATGAGAAGACCGAAAACATTCAAATCACGCAACCCACCCCTAGAAATATGGGATGATGAAGACTTTTGCCAACGCTATCGTCTTTCAAAAGAAACGGTATTGTGGATAGACAGGGAAATTGGAAGTCGTCTAAAAAGCCCTACCACTAGGTATGTTACATAGAAGTTGCATTTATCTCGGAATGCTACAAACCTACTCCCTACTGTTTAAAAATGACCTAGGTAATTTCGTTTCAGAAATCATGCGGAATGGAATCATGGAATTCAACCATTCTGTATTATCAGAAGGCTTAGGTGGGGCTGGTCCACCCGCAGTTGGTCATCTTCCATGTTGTGTTGTTTGAAAACAACCGCAATTTTGTTCGCGTTAATACGGCGAATGGCCACCACACCTTTAACGTCTGTAGCAAAGATGTGGTTCAAGTAAATAGGACTTTTGTTGCCCAAACATTCTTTCTCGGTGCTCTCGACAAACACTTTAAATTCACTAATTGTTGAGTTCTCTGGATATGGTCTTTTATAATTAGGTTTAATAAATGGCTTAGTATACAAAGTTGAGTCACTTTCCTCACCACCACCGCCAACATCGACTGAGTGCTTATACTGAGTTTTTTCCTTCACTTTCGATAGCGAGAGCGTTTGCAATTTGTATAGGAGTGACAAAGCGCGCCACATAGTTGTCTCTTTGTCACTCCTATTCAAATCGCAAACGCTCTCGCTATCGAAAGTGAAGGAAAAAACTCGGTATACGCACTCTGAAGTCTCTTTACGTTTTTTAGGAGTCTTATGGGGATTATCCCCATGACCTTCATTCCCCTCCATACTCCATACTGGAAGGGAAAATACACTATTTACACGCTATTTTACGTAGTTAAATATATAAAAACTATAAATCAAAGTTTTGAAAAGACCGCCAGGTTGAAGTTCCCGCCAAGAATCACGAAATTTAACGTAACATTCATGGTGTTGCTACTCGAAAAAAAATTACCCACGCTGAATTCGGAAATCTGGGTCGTAATTGGCACTGGCAACAAAATAACTAATGGTTACCATTGACTATGGTTAGGATATGAATCAAAAAATGCAATTTCGATTTAAACATTAGTTAGCCTGTAACTAATAGTTGAGATAACAAAAGGTTAAAGTGTATTTTGTGATAGGCAAATAACATCATCACGCCACATGCCTTCACGTATCTGAAATATAGACAACTCCTCCCAAAGCACGTAGGATTATTATATATAAGCTAGTGTAAGACTAGAATAAGGGAGTTAAGAGACTGGAGTCTTAACAATGTATTAATTAAAATGTGATCAACCGTTCCTGTTGTTTCTCTGCTGCGCCGCCGTCCTGCAACCACTCCCCCCACCACTGGGCATACTTCATGGCGACCGTGACAGCGTGACCGTGATGTCGAGGCGTCAGCAGAGGGCGTGAGTTTACGGATCAAGAAAGCGGCTCTAAGGCCCAGTTTTTTGATCCGTAGTTAACGCAACTAATGGTTAAAAAATGCTACCAATGGTAAAATATCAGCAAAACGTGTTTTTTGACAAATGGTCAACAAGACCAATAGTTAGATTCGTAACCATTGGTTGAAATATCTAACCATCCGAATCTGAGCGGTTAAACAATATGGCGGATAGTTAACCGGTGAGTCCTGTCAGTTGATGTTGCAAAATAATTTCGTTGTGGCTATAATTTTCAAAATAAATATGGATTTGAACGTGGCAAGACACTTTAACGAGTCAGAAAGTTCGTCAGATGAAGATGTTGTTATCCAGTACGTGCTGATGAGAAGACGGAAAACATTCAGATCACGCAACCCACCCCTAGAAACATGGGATGATGAAGACTTTTGCCAACTCTATCGTCTTATTAACGCAAATCGCTAACTTATTAACGCAAGCCTTTATAATCACCGGGAAGACAGTAATAAGGCGCAGACACGATGTAATTAATGTTAAGTATTATTTCAAAATCTAGACTAGAGATGAAAAACAGGGCAAATAAACTTCAGTTCAACCAAAACTATACTTTATTCGTAGAAATTATTAGATAACACGCCATCGCTGTCAACCACAATCAAAAATTACTCCGCCTCATCTTCATCAACCCATTATGTTCCCACCGAGGAGCACAGGTCTCTTCCCTGAGGAAGGTATATGCCATACTCCTCCACGGGGGCCAAGTCCGGATTGGTGGATGCTTGTAGTGAGACTAGTGTTCGTCTTACTGTCAGAAGTTTTCACGCCGCCCTAACCCTAAGGCCTTTGACTTGGCTTAACGACTGCAATATATCGCGGCAGCCGACACCAGCTGCTAAACGTGACTTGCGTAGCACGAAACCGCTCGGAAAAATGCCACTAGCGTTAGTCATACAACGGTCACCCATCCATGCACTGAACGCGCCCTATGTTGCTTAACCTTCGTGATCGTTTAAGATCATTCAGGCGGCTGGGGCTACGAGCAAGCGACTCTGCCTTTCAGCTGTCAATACAATTAAGCCTTTCAAGCCTTCCTCATAATCAGCCTGAGGTGCACTAGAGGGTCCAGCACCTTCTGGAGTACATTTTATAGATCGTTTTTGAATTGTGTAGCTCGATCATGGCTTTTGTAATAGGTATACTTTCGTAGTGAGCCCGGCCTTTACTTGCATTACTGCAGTAAAAGATGGCTAGTCTGAACGCATCACGGTTTCAAAGTAGCCCAAAAGTCGCCAAAAAAAATTACATTATAGCCCAAAGGGCGACTGGTCGCCGATTGCCATTTCAGGTTGCCATTTCACCCTCAGAGATAGCCCAAATGGCGATAAATCGCCTAATCTGGCACTACTGATCAGAGAGAGTCATGAAGGTCCTTGGTCATGAGAGAGTAAACCAAGTAAACAAACAACAACAAGATGTCAATGTCATGCGAAATTTAACGTACCTAACATTCAAGGTGTTGCTACTCGAAAAAAATTACCCACGCTGAATTCGGAAATCTGGGTCATAATTTCACTGGCAACAAAATAACTAATGGTTACCATTGACTATGGTTAGGATATGGATAAAAAAATGCAATTTAGATTTAACCATTAGTTAGCCTGTAACTAATAGTTGAGATAACAAAAGGTTAAAGTGTATTTAACTACGGATCAAAAAACCGGCTCTAAAAGTGCTTCCGAAATTCTTAGCTTAAAAAAATATAGTGTATTATGCCACGTTAAACTCTGTTTGGCCAGCTGGTTGTGGGGTCTTCTCAACGTATGTCCAATCCAGAACTGATAATATACTAACAGAAAACTGTCATCATAGGGTGCTTTGTTATTTGACAGTTTGCATGTGGTTTCCGCGATGACTGTACAGCCGAAGTGAAAATGGGCTTTACATACGCTGTACACTCGAATAGATAAATCATATCCAATAATGGCTTCGCGCCGCCAAATCCATTGTTTACATTGAGAGTCACGCGATTTTCGCCTTTTGTTTTTCCTTTCCAATATGGTCGCCAATGGTGGGGGTCTCTTTTCTTCCATTCCGTTGAAAAATGACACTTTGTTGGTACGTATGTACAGCGCTTGCTATTGGTCTCAGCCTCGACTCGGTGACTGCCTCGTTGGTTGAGCCGTTAGGGCGCTTAACTACCAAGGCAGAGGTCGTGGGTTCCATTCCCACAGGGGCCGTGGTACATTTGTACAAAAAGGGCTCAGTCTACAGGTATTTGTATGTTTCTGATGTACTTGCCTGTTTACCATAGCACAGGTTATCCTAGTTTGGGACCAAGTCAAGTGATTGTGTTGTGTTGATCTTATTGTTATTATTTTACTTATTCTATTCGTATATTTTTTGCGTTTTCAAAGTTCTCGCATACCACTTAGCACCTATGCGAGAACGTTCAAGAGAGTTCATTTATACCAATACCTAATACTTCCCGGTTTTGATGAATTGTGTTCACAACATGTGTGGCGCAGCGGATAGCGTATCTGTCTAACATGCGAGAGGTCCCGGGTTCGAATCCCGGCTGGGGATAAAAAAGACCCCTGGTCTTGGATGTCCACCTATGTTTGTGACGTCGCTGTTTTTGGTTCCCACGACACAGGGTATCCTAGTGTGGGGCCAGAAAGAATGCCTACATTGTGAGGGACCCAATTATCAGCACTCTAAAAGGCCATTAAATTTCAACTCTAAATATTTCATATATTCAATTACGTTTGTGTTGCGTTATTAATGTTAAAAATATAATCACCTGTTGTGTAAAGTAAGATTTTTTTAATATTTGTAGTTTTTATTGAGTCAAAATTCTAGTCTTTATTTACTAATATAATAAAGCTAAAATCCGGTACACTCACTGATTAATCATCTATATTATTATGTTTTCTTAGAATCAGATATATAACATTCGCGTATCACAGTGTTATGTTAGTACGCATACTCCTACAAACATCTTGACCGATTTTGATGAAATTTTATATGTATATTCCACAGGTCTGAGAATAAGTTGTTTTCTATTTTTCATAAGCCTAATATCTGCCAAAACAACGTTTGCGGGGTCAGCTAGTAACCGTATAATAATAGATAGATAGATAGATAGAATACTCTTTATTGTACTCATAGATTACATTTACAGATAATATATAATTTTTACATTTTAAACAAATTTTAAAGTATTTAAATAATCTAAGAATTAAAATCTGGTAGAAATAACTCAGGAATTCACTTCCCGGGTTATTCAGAGATGTCATATCATAGTTCAGCAGACGTCTTAAATTATTTTAAATTATAGATACTTATTAAGTATTTCAATGACTGACAAGTTTCTAATGTCAAGGTCACGAATATTGAACACGTTTTGTTGGCGTGGTAGGCATGCAGTCCATGTCACCAACCCAACTAAGGTCGGGTAGTAGGTCAGTCACTGAAATAAATATGAGGCGAAGTGTATATACGAGCATTTGGTTGTCACCTAATTATTTAATACTTTAATGTCATGCTCTATGCTGAAATGGAGATGGGCGGGACATTTCGTTAGGCGGAAAGACGGCCGGTGGACTAAGGTAGCCACTGAGTGGTGGCCAAGAACGGGTCGACCGGTCGGTGGGCAGACCACCTGCCCGATGGGCCGACGACATTGTGAATGTCGGTGTGAGCGGCTGGGAGACATTGGATGAGAGTAGCACTGGACCGGATGGGTTGGCGTGAAAGACAAGAGGTCTATGCCCAACAGTGGGCTCTATTTACGTGCTGATTAGATAGATAGATATATGCTCTATCAAAGCAGTCGTTAAGCCAAGTCAGAGGCCTTAAGGCGGCTTGAAAACTTCTGACAGTAAGACCAGCAACTAGTCCTAAAAGCCTCCATCAATCGGGAGTTGGACCCCATGGTAGAGTATGGCTTATACCTGCCTCAGGGAAGAGACCCGTGCCCTTCGGTGAGGACACAATGGGTTGACGATGATTAACGATTGGACCATAGAATCAATCTTGGTGTATACAAAATTAATCCTTAAATAATGTACCTAGGGCCCTCGCCCACGGCGGCTTATTGTAGCGCTACGGCCGCGCGACGGTGGCGCGTGCGCCGCGCTACAGCCGCGATGCGGTCGCTAGCTGTGTGCCCTCGCCCACGTAACCACGCTTCTGTCGCGATGCGAACGCGCCACCGTCGCGCGGCCGTAGCGCTTCGAACGCGCCACGGTCGCGCGGCCGTAGCGCTTCTGTCGCGATGCAAACGCGCTACCATCGCGCTTCCAATCGCCACAGTTGCAAGATGGACTCCGTTGAGGCAACATTAGTCACGTTGTCTTTGGTGCTGCTTTTACGTAAGCAGCCGAAGCGCCGACAACGACAGCGACGTCATGTAGCCCCGGCTGCCTGAGTAATCTTAAGGGCTCTCGCCCACGGCGGCTTTTTGTAGCGCTACGGCCGCGCGACGGTGGCGCGTTAGCAGCGCTACAGCCGCGCTACGGTCGCGCGTTGCAAAAGCGACCTACGCGCGTTAGTAGCGATGCCGTCGCGCGTTTACGAAACGCGCGACTTCAGCGCTACAAAAAGCCGCCGTGGGCAAGGGCCCTTAAGGCGAGATGCCGTTACTGGTCTCTGCCTGCCCCTCCGAGATGTAGGCGGGAGTTTATGTTATTTAAAGTCGTGGTTGAAACGGCTTATAATGATGACAAAGTCATAGCTAACATTTAAAAATATTTCTATGCACTGACCTGCAGTCAAATGCAAAGTGAGATGCGTTAGGGAACACAGCCACAAAAAGCTCACCTAGTTAAACAAATTATTAAATGAGACCAACAGAAGATCGGCTTTACCGATGATCTATTTCCAGCACAATAGACTATTTGACAGTGTGAAAAAAACAGTATTGTTCACACGTATTCGTATAAGTTATGAGTCTTAAAACCGCTTTAAGGCATTTGAACTAAAAAACAATTACCTATTATTTGTAAAAAAAAAAAACACAAGATAAAATTTTACAATTATGCATCTGCAGCCATTGTATCGAAAACGGCCTGGATTAGCCGATTCTATGATGACGTCACATGCCAGTAAAAATGGCGTCTGTAATTAATTCGTTCTTACGTTCATTGGTTGCGTTACTGACAAGTGACGTCAATATCCCTGTGCGACGCCATATTGCCCAAGATAGCGTTTCGGCGAAAATAAATTTTCGTTTGCCTTTTTTAGAAGAAATAGGTATATGAAAGAATTTAAAATGACCACTTTCTGAGGACTCCTTCAACACCAACAAAAAATATGAGATGGTTTTCAGAAATCTGTCAAATAGCCTATTCAATGTGATAGTTTTGGGTACAAATACTTACTTACTCAGTGCCTTCCCCATCTTTTTATGCCTCCTGCAGAATACTCGCGAAGTTCCTCGACAAAGTACTCGGGAAAGTTGACCGAAGTACATATACTCGAGGTTGGACGAAGTGAGAAGAAGTGCCTCTCCACTCTACCGTATAAGATAAGATAGGAATATTCTTTATTGCACATAAGAAACGAGAGACAAATAAAAGTTACAATTAAAGAAATATATACAATAGGCGGTCTTATTGCTAACAGCAATTTCTTCCAGACAACCTTGTACCGTATTCGCCTAACCTCGATCAGCTTAATTTACGCCAGATGCTTTTCGGCTCCCACTTTTTCGAAATTTCGAAATACCGTCAAACATTTAAACAATTCCATACTGGCACATACATTGCTTCTGGCCCCACACTAGGAGGTATCCTAGTGTGGGGCCAGAAGCACAGGGTACTGTGTCATGGGAAGAGCGACATCACAAACATGTAAACCAGCAAGACCGGGGTTTTTTTATTGCATCAGCCAGCATTCGATACCGAGACCTCTCGCACGGTCTGCAGAGGCACTAAGCACTGCGCTACAGAGGTCTAAAAACATACATACATAAGCTCACGCCTGTAGCCCAGAGGGGAAGGCAGAGATCAGGGCCTGTCAATTGCCACGATCCTGACATATTAATATAACTTTCGCTTCGTCGACATGCATGAATCTTTACATGCCTAGGCACGCCGGCTTCGGGTTCTTTTTATTCAAATGTTCTTCTGCGAAATTAAACATAAACATAAACATTTACATACAGGCACATACATTGCTTCTGCCCCCACACTAGGATACCCTGTGTCGTGGGAACCAGAAACAGCGACGTTACAAACATGTAAACATCCAAGACCTGGAGTTTTTTTTTCTTCCTCCCAGCCGGGGATCGAACCCGGGACCTCTCTCATGGTAAGCAGATGAGCTAACCGCTACGCCACAGAGGTCGTCATTATATTCATTAAACATAAACATTTTTTTTTTTAAACATTTACATACAGGCACATACATTGCTTCTGGCCCCACACTAGGATACCCTGTGTCGTGGGAACCAGAAACAGCGACGTCACAAACATGTAAACATCCAAGACCTGGGTTTCTTTTTTTTTATATTCCCCAGCCGGGGATCGAACCCGGGACCTCTCGCATGGTAAGCAGATGCGCTAACCACTATGCCACAGAGGTCGTCATTGTCATTGTCATCATAATCGCATATTGTTGGCAAATCATGCAAATGATGTCTGATTATTTATTTAATTTGGACGCGATGAGTAGAGTATAAAACCGGCGATCGATACTGGATTATGACAGTTACACGATTTTTTTAAACTTAGACAGACCTCAAAATGGTAAGTGGAATTTTAATATGGCAAATTAATTATGATTAGTCAAGTCACAAATCTTAGCAAAAATAACGTTAAATTTGAATTCTTTTTAATTAAAAATCGCTGTAAATTATAAAAATCCTAATGGCCTTATTTATAAAACCACGAATCCTCTAAAGCACACTTTAGAGGAAGTTCATTTACCCCCGGTTTCTCGAACGCTAACAGTCTGTAAATATATTGTAAACAGCTGTCAGTTGTCAAAAGTGGATACAAAAAATAAACAACCGACAGCTGTTAACAGTAGATTAACGGACTGTTTTTTTTTTTTCGTAGCCTCGATTGTGTCCCACTGCTGGGCAAAGGCCTCCCCCAACTCAGACCAGATGTTTCTGTCTTGTGCCACCTCAGACCACTCCGGCATGTGTCAGTCGAGATCGTCTCGCCAACGTCTTCTTGGCCTACCTCTCCTGCGACGACCGCCTTGTGGCACCCACTCGGTGGCAAGTCTCGCCCACCTATCCGGGTGCATTCTGCAGATATGCCCTGCCCAGCTCCACTTCAACCTTGCAGTCTGGACTGCAATCAGCTATGCGTGTTTTTGAGCGTAGCGTAGTGTTGCGGATATGGTCAATCCTTCTGACGTTCAACATGCTACATGAGACTCGTTGACATGTGCATCCTGCCCGTCCTCACTTATGGCTCCCAGACTTGATCATTGACCCAAGAACAGAAGTCCAAGCTCAAGGTTTGCCAGCGAGCTATGGAGCGTAGCATGTTGAACGGACTGTTATCGTTCAAAAAACCGGGGGTTAGACTGTTACAACTTTTTTTTTAAAACATCCACAACAGACTATTTTAATCGGCGTTTATCGAGTGTTATAAGTAAGCGTGGTTTGGTAAATAAGACCGCAAAGTAACAAAAATAAGGTGTAAAGAACTAAAAGCGTATGATTTTCGTAATTGTTTTTCGATAGCTTGTAAAATACTCCAGAAGTCCGGATTCGTGTAATCATGAATTAAACACAATATATTAATCTCCAATGTGACAGCACTTGTCACTCGCCCCGAGATGGCGCCGTGACGTCTTGTAGTGATATATGTATATCTAAACTATGTATAACAAATAAACTTCTTTGTCAAAATGGTGTGTCTTAGGATATTTACCAGAATATTTTTAGGTGCCGTAGTTATTTTTTTATGGTTTTTTGTGAGCCGAGCAGAGTCGAAACCTGTCTATACACGAAACTTTAAACGCGATTTTCTCGAAATCAATTATTTTCCCTTGAGGTCCCTTTTTGGTCAACCACTCACAGATTGTAAGAAGGTGCTATTTGAAAACCAGCGCTGTTTCAAATAGAAACAGCAAACGCTGAAATAGCATCTTTGTCACACGCTGTATGTAATATAACATTTTATTACTAATATTAATTATTCCGTAAGCATGCTGTGACAATAAACATTCATTCATTCATTCAAAATGTATTTTGGAGCAGTATAAATCACCGATGTAAATGTTGATGAGTTGTTAATAGTACAGTCGACTACCTGAGCACCTTCTCATTTTTTCTATAGCTTGTACATCTAGAATTGAAGGCACGTCTAACTTTACATCCATAAACTCTACTCAGTTAAGTTCAGGTGATCGCATATTTTGAAACAATATGAAGCATCATCAAATTGTAATCAAACCAAAATAATTCTATTTGCTGAATGTCAATGTAGAGGAGAAAAAGGGTGTAGAAAAAAAACTCCACTCTGACCATATTTTCTAAAATGGTTTTAAACCTTAAAACATAATGATAAAATTTCATGATTGCCATAAATTGTGAAAGTAAAAAAATTAGGTAATTTGCCTACAAAAGTGGGCAAAACATCAATGCTGTGAACACACGAACAGCACCCGTTCACAATCATAACGCGGGGATCATCAGCCGTCACCTAATTATGATACTAATTATGCAATTATGCACCTAATTGCAAACTTTGTTAGTATTTCCAAACCTTCTGAAGTGTGTTTTTTAACTGAATGCAAAAAAAACTGTCACATTGAAGTAATACTACAATACAATACAATACTAAGGCAAAGGTTGTCAAATCGTCAATGTCTGAGTATTGCTAGTACGTAAAAACCAAATAACCCCATTTTACTTCCAATTAAAATTGTGTGTGCTTTGACTTCACTCTTATGAGTAATTAAATTTTAATGTCTTTGATGTGATAATGATTTTAGAACATGAGTCTTCTATTCAGGGTAACAATAATCTACCGAGTAAACCCGAGTATATTTTATAGCGGTAGCACCGCGTGATTCTTTTTGCATGGAATAAACGGACTTTAGGTTTTGACAGTCATTCCTAGTTCATTTGACTTGATTGTCCACACATTAATCCCTGTACTATAAACTACAGTCTGTTAGCTTTTAGAATATACCTCGGCCCCTAGAGTAGGCTTCGGTTTTCGCCGAAAGCACACGAGTGTAATACTACTTCCTGCTCTGTATAAAACTTTTCTTCACTATTTTGAAAAGTTATGATAAGTTATAAATAACAATACAAAATAAATCTTACCTTATTTCAATATAATCTGATTAATCGATAGTAGCAGAGGTATATTCTAAAAGCTAACAGACTGTATGCTCATCAAATCCTCAAGGACTCCAATCGTCTTACTCTCAAATAAATATGGAGCTTAACGGTACACAATTAGAATCACTCAAGCTATGATAATTAGGCTAGTCCAGGGTCTACTGAGGCCGTTATAAAATAAAAAAAATACCACGGCTGCATATTTTCTAATACAGCCTCCCCAATGACACTCACACATTTTCTTTTTTATTAAGATGCCATTAAATACAACGCTGAAGAAAAAGAAGAAACATAAACTAAAACCTCACCATCCTTGTCTCACCAACAGAAGTTCCTCGTCATCGTTTTCGCTCTACTGGCCGCGGCCAAGGCTGACGTGTCCCACCTGAGGGCCAATAAACTAGAGACTGACGCTGTCATCGTCAGGCAGGCCGTTGACGTGGCTCCCGACTCGTACAACTGGTACTATGAGGCGAGCAACGGCATTTCGGCTCAGGAGAGTGGCAACCTGAAGAATCTTGGACCTGTAAGTCTTTGAAAGCCTGATGCGTATTCACACTTGTGGGGGTGAGTGCAGTGGTGGCGACGGCTGGATTGAATCAATCGGCTCCCAAGACATGCCACTTCCTACTGTACTGAATGAGGAGGGCCTCGTTTAGCCACAGCACCCCGCCTCAGGTCGTCAATCCAGCGAGCTATTTCGTTGTCTTACTTTTTCAAACTCGTATCTTAAAAAAATGCAGCAAACTCTTATCTCAAAAAAATGCGTCTATTCTAAAGCTAAAAAAGATTAGTATCTTAGTTATACTTATATTTATAGCTAATAGTCCACATCTGAGAAATGGCATTTAATTTTTTACCGAAACTCCATAGTATAAAAAGACAGACAGTTTTATTTCTCTTCTGAAAAAAATTATTTTTTAAGAAAAGCAACGATTTGCTCTCTTACGCTGGGTTTATCGTGGCTGGTTTTAGACATTTCAAAAATTCTATCCTACTGAAGTAAACTTTATAAGCTCACACCTGTATCCCGTAGGGGTACGCAGTGATACCTTACCCTTTGTTTGCTCTTTGACGTCCCTTACCGGGCCTTTCACCCTTATTCGCCTGATATATTTCTTTCGTCAATCTTTCCTCCTTCATTCTCTCCTTATGTACAAACCAACGTATCATTCCTTTCACGATGCAAGTCATCTTATACCTCTTCCTAGTAATACTAGTGATACCCTTCCATATTACACAAAAGACATTCCGCATCGGTTTTCGGTTTCGATCTGTTAATATTTTTTTGAACTAAAACTTTCGTAAACACTTTTAGCTTTTAGAATATACCTCAACTGAGCAATCAAAAACTGATTATATTGCAATAAGGTAAGGTTTGTTTTATATTGTTATTTATAACTTTACATAAGGGGCTGACATGCTCGTTCTGCGAACAAAGCCTCTAAATAAATAAGATTTAAAAAAAACTTTACATAACTTTTCAAAATAGTGAAGAAATGTTTTATACAGAGCAGGAAGTAGTATTACACTCGTGCGCTTTCGGCGAAAACTGAAGCCTACTCAAGAACCCGAGGCATGTTCTAACAGACTGAACTACACTACACATTACGTAACCTTACAATTAGTATGTAATTTGACAATTAGATTATTGGAATCACTATGGATAAAGTGCCCGTAGCTAGGCTACAGGTCCCAAGCTACGACACCTGTGATATAGTAACCAGACAAGGAGATCACAAAATTGGACAAATATCCAGACATAAGTAGGTATTGTTATAAGTAGCACGGGTCTCTTCCCTGAGGAAGGTATAGGCCATACTCCACCAAGTGGGCCTAGTCCGGTTTGGTGGAGTAGGTATTTAATCTCGCAAAATGTATGCCGCATAAAGATGCTTCATAAATAATGCAAAAGACGAAATAATATTATGTAGGCATTTAACATAAGGTCATTGCATAATATCAAGAACATCTCATTGAAATAAAACTAAAAGTTGAGATCTCAAAATGACCTTTAAAGGTCAACCAAGATTTGAAATGCAGACGTCACAATTTTATTATAAATTTACATAATTATTTACAGAATAGCTGACCTTCGACCATAATACTCTTACTCCATATTTATTGAAAAGGTGTTACAAAAGGGGTGTTTTCTTATAGACGCACGTTTTTCACTTGAAACGCCTGTCAGGAACCAAACTGAAAAATCTAGAATACAGGAAAAATATAAGAAAAATCTTGAAAGAATTTTTATTTTTATTTGCGTTTAATTGTTATACAGAAAAGCTAACTGTCCATCCATCCATAGTAATTAGTTAAGAAATAATTAAAGCGATAGGTACCTCATCAAAATCATCAATCTACAGCTTCTTGTAGCGCGCCTCGCCCCATCGTAGGTACGTAGGGCCCTGCGTAACACAGAGCGCGCGGCTGCGAGTTTCGATTGATAATTTTGATAAGATATTTTTTTAATAATAATAAACTTACGCCCGTTATCCCCGAGGGGGTAGGCAGACCTGGTCGGACTCGTCCGATAAAACAACACCCGTGAGTTGATCAAAGTGCTTAGTGCGAGTTTTTTCATTCACTTTCGATAGCGAAAGAGACAACTAGGTGGCGCGCTTTGTCACTCCTACACAAATTGCAAACGCTCTCGCTATCGAAACTGAATGAAAAAACTCGCACTAAGCACTCCGGACTAAAAGTTTACGATGATGATGTCTACAAGATGGCGAAATGTTACAAAACAAAAGGCATTTAATCCCGTACTCGTAGTTTAAGACGATATTACATACCAAATTTCATAAATATATGTAGGTTAAGGGACATTTTAACCATTTAATTTTAGTTCTATAAATTTTGATTCGCTTGAGTGTATGTGTTAACGCCATCTATCGATGACGATATGACACGAGTCAAAGATGGATTTAGAACGGCCCTTTAGTGCAACGTAAGAGTTCCTACAACGGTCACCGGGTGGCGCTGTACTTTGAAGAGACGGTGCTGCCACCTGTGTTAGTTTTAAGTTTGATTTTGTATTCATTCATTCATTCGCTTCTTGACTGTTGTCGAATAATATACGATTTAAAAAGAGAAAATAAAACGATCATTTCTGACATATCAGCCCACAATTTAATATCTAAAGAGGACAGAAGAGGAGAAGGAAGGAGAGGAGACCGAAAGCGCAGAGAAACCCGAGAGCTTTATCATTGGACCTTCGTCGCCGCATCGGACATTCGTCCCCTTTGCCTTTGGAGCTTCACGTCACGAGAAGAAGACTTTAGAACCACGGTCAGGCCTTCTACTCCATCCTTATCCCATCCTCAAGCTCATTAGACTAATACAGTGTTGTTTTTGAACAATTTCAGCGCATTTTGCGCCACGCCAATCGAGCTTACCGTTACGTGTCCGCTGCGCTGCACCTACCTACATCGTGTTTTTGTGAGTACTCTTTTGTTCTTATAAGCCCCCAAAATGAGTGACGATGAATTTAAGCAAGCTTTTGTTAGTGCCGTTAAATTTAATTTGCCGTAAAGTCCCCGAAAACGCGATATTAGTGACCGTTTGTCGGACCTCCGAAGACAAAGAGGTACACTAAGACAGCGCGTCACATTGTTTCAGAAATTCATTTCTAAGTTCGCTGATAACCCTTTGAATGACGTGGAAAGAGCGGAATGTCAGCTGCGAATGCAGTCCGCAGAGACTTTATTTAATAATTTCAACGTCATTCAAACGGAAATCGAGAACTCTGTCGAAGAAAACGATTTGTCAGTTCATTTAGAGTATCGAGAACAATTTGAAGAACAATACTTTAGCATAATGGCAGTTGCTAAATGTAGTTTGGTTGAAGAGAATAGCAAGTCCGAATCCAAGTGTACCAATTCGCATAGGTCAACCTCGGTCAAGTTACCGGAAATCAAACTACCCTCTTTTAGCGGTTCTTACGATCAGTGGTTAGAATTTAAAAACTCTTACGTAACCATGATACACGAACGGAACGACCTGGATTCTATACAGAAATTTCATTATTTGCGATCGTCACTTAGTGGTAGTGCCCTGCAGGTAATTAGCGCGTTAGAATTTACCGCAGCCAACTACACCCACGCATGGGACTTGGTAGTGCAAAGGTTTCACAATAATCGCTTATTAATCCACAATCATGTAAAGTCGCTGTTTACAATCCCGTCGATTGCGCAAGACTCTCCCGCACAATTAAGAAAGTTGATAGATACAGTCAATCGTAACTTACGTGCTCTAAGCACTATTGGGGAACCAACCGATTCGTGGGACACCCTAATTATTTATTTAGTTGTCACCAGGTTAGATTCTGCCACAGAGAGAGAGTGGGAGAATCATAAAGGTTCATTGACAGTGCGCGGTGATGAGTCATTGAAACTGGATGATTTGTTTTCTTTTCTTAGAAACAGGGCAGATATGTTGGAAATGGTTAGCTTCAGAAAGACGAACGCAGCTAAACAACCACATGAAAGCAAATCATCCAACTCAGCGTCTAACAAACAACAACAACAACACGTTCATAGTTATGTTACAACGCGTAACAAATCGGTGTCCGATAAGCCAACACGTATCTGTGCAATGTGTGAGAAAAATCATGCACTGTATACGTGTATACTTTCTTAAATTTACCCATTCGAGAGAGGATTAAATTTGTAGAAAAGAAAAACTTGTGCCCTAATTGTCTACGATCAGGGCATTTAGTGTCAGATTGCTCTTTTGGCTCGTGTAAACAATGTCAGCAGAAACATAACGGGTTGCTTCATACTCCCATCGGTGAAAATGTTTCGATTGCCGCGCGTGCGCATCACTCACAGCCGGCCGATAACTACTTGCCTACTGTTTCAGCTGCACTTCACAGTCAATCTGATTCTTATTCGCGAGAGATTAGGTGCGATAATGGCTTGCAAACCATGTCGAGAGGTTTGCAACCTGTTTTATTGTCCACCGCGGTAATAGAGATAGCTGACGCTCACAACGAATAACACAGCGCGCGTGCGCTTCTTGATAGTGGTAGCCAGCATTCTTTCATTACAGAGAAATTATGTAAACAATTAGAGATACCTATGATACAGTCCACTGTCCGTGTCTCGGGTGTAGGGCAATCGGTCACTGCCTCCAGTCAATTATGTGATATTTCTTTGCGATCAAAAACATGCGAATACAATACACAAGTGCAATGCCTAGTCTTGCCGTGTATTACATCTAAACTACCGTCAGTAGGTATAGATTTTGATACGTTATGTATCCCGGAGAACATTACTCTGGCGGATCCCACATTTAATGTACCTTCAGACATAGACGTCCTGATAGGCGCTGATTTATTTTGGGAACTGTTAGATGGAGAAAAAATTCGATTAAATTGCGGGCCTTACTTACACAACTCTAAGTTAGGGTGGGTAATTTCAGGCAGTATGCTGAAAGGTACAGTGAGCCACAAGGCTGTTCACTGTAACTTTACTAAAACGTGTGATAGTCTAGATTTGCAAATGCAACGA
Organism: Yponomeuta plumbellus; assembly: GCA_947310845.1. NCBI lineage: Eukaryota > Metazoa > Arthropoda > Insecta > Lepidoptera > Yponomeutidae > Yponomeuta > Yponomeuta plumbellus. The sequence continues at coordinate 7,246,023 of OX371203.1, forward strand.
TTTTGGGAACTTGAGCAGGTCCCAAGACCGAAACATGCGCTTTCAGTGGACGAGCAAAAGTGCGAAGATATTTTTGCTGCCACTAGAAAACGTGACGAAAACGGCAGATGTCTTGTACGGATCCCTTTAAAAGAATCAGCTGATTCACTAGGAGACTCGTACAGCGCGACAGAAACGAGATGTACATAAGTCGCTAGAACGTAAATTAGAACATTCGCCGCTGTACTATAATGTACTGTGATTTTATATTATAGGAATATGTTGACCCAGGTTATGTATGTCTACACGCTTACTAAAACAATTCGTCCAAAATAGAGTAACAATAATTCAATGAACAAGCTACTTATGTACGTAAGCACGTAACCCGTAAAGAAAACCCTGCCGACCTGGTGTCTAGGGGTCTTAATTTACTCGCGCTTAGCCAGTCTTGCTTATGGTGGAATGGTCCGTCGTTTTTACAAGACAATAAATTTACTTTGCCCCATAGTTATCCCAGTTGCGAGTCGAGTGAACTACCTGAACTAAAACCACAGTCACAGACAGTTGCGTTCGTTTGTTCCGAGAGAACAGACAGCAACCTGTTTGATTTTAGTAGACATTCCTCTTTAAATCGAATGAAAAGAATCGTAGCCTATGTACTTAGATTCATAACAAATGCCCGGCCGCATCGCCAAGCTTCTATAACCGGTTTGCTATCAGTAGACGAGTTGCGGGCTGCCGAGCGCACGCTTATCATTCATGCACAAAAACAGATGTTTCCGTGTGAATATTATAAGTTAGCAAACAATCCACCAATCTTAGATAAAAGAAATAGTAAGATTTCTGGCCTTAGTATATTTCTAGACAAGAATGACGTAATTAGGGTCGGAGGTAGACTGTCGAACGCGAGTGAATTTAGTTATAATAAAAAACATCCAGTTTTATTGTGTAGTAAACACCGTTTCACGGAGTTGTTGTTTCAAGATGAACATAGGAGATTGCTGCATGCCGGTCCCCAGTTACTGCTAGGTACTGTGCGTGAGTGTTGGTGGCCCCTGGCAGGCAGGAACCTTGCCAGACGGACAGTAAAACAATGTGTTACATGCGCACGGATGACAGGTAACACTTTGACCCCTCTTATGGGTAATTTACCCCCAGAACGGTTGCATCCAGGCTACCCGTTTATGTATTGTGGCGTGGATTATGCAGGCCCTGTCTCTGTACTGAATCGTCAGGGCCGCGGAGGTAGATTGGTGAAAGGGTACATTTGTTTATTTGTCTGTTTCGTGACTCGCGCCGTACACTTGGAGTTAGTAAGCGGTCTCTCAACCAAAGACTACATTTTAGCACTGAAACGATTTATTTCCCGTCGCGGGAAGCCGGTAGAAATACACTCCGATAACGGACGAAACTTTGTCGGTGCAGAAAAAGAACTTTCTTCACTTTTTCAAAATAATTCGAAAGACATTTTAAATTTCGCAGTTAACGAAAATATTAAATTTAAATTCATCGTCCCTTACAGTCCTCATAGCGGGGGTTTATGGGAATCTGGAGTGAAGTCGTGTAAACACCACCTTCGCAGAATCATGGGTAATGCTCGATTGACTTTTGAAGAATTTACCACTGTATTAACTTTAATTGAAGCAGTCCTCAACAGTCGTCCCATGTCCCCATTATCCGCAGATCCTAACGACCTTTCTCCCCTTAGTCCTGCTCATTTCCTCATAGGAAGGCCTCTGACCGCAGCACCCTGCGAAGACTTCACGGAAGCTGCTCCCCATCGTCTACTCCGCTACGACAGAATCGAGCAAATGCGTCAGCACTTCTGGAGCCGGTGGTCAAAGGAGTACATCTCGGAAATGCAGACCCGTACGAAATGGAAGGCGAGATCGGCACAGGACCTGCGTCAGGACATGCTCGTGTTGATCAAAGAAGACAACCAACCACCGCTAAGATGGCGGCTCGGCAGGATTGTGAGGACTTATCCAGGGAAAGATGGCGTGTCCCGTACTGCAGACATAAGAACAGCCAACGGGACTATCCAGAGAACCTTTTCGAAGATTTGCCCTCTTCCGCTGCAGCCTAATGGTGGAGACCTCGTCACCAGCGCCGAGTGCAGCGTGGCCAGCGCGTGAATAAGTTGGAAATACAATTTTCCAAGGCCGGCGGGATGTTAACGCCATCTATCGATGACGATATGACACGAGTCAAAGATGGATTTAGAACGGCCCTTTAGTGCAACGTAAGAGTTCCTACAACGGTCACCGGGTGGCGCTGTACTTTGAAGAGACGGTGCTGCCACCTCCTGTGTTAGTTTTAAGTTTGATTTTGTATTCATTCATTCATTCGCTTCTTGACTGTTGTCGAATAATATACGATTTAAAAAGAGAAAATAAAACGATCATTTCTGACATATCAGCCCACAATTTAATATCTAAAGAGGACAGAAGAGGAGAAGGAAGGAGAGGAGACCGAAAGCGCAGAGAAACCCGAGAGCTTTATCAGTATGAATACACATTTATTGCGAGATAAACGGCCGTATCTTTCTGTTACGTTAACTTAGAAGTTTGTTTTTATCACAGCTGCAAAGAATCGTAGCCTACTTAGGTATATGGCTTATTTCAATTCAACTCATCCACGCGTTCCCGACAATAATTCCCGACTGACAAATGGATTGAGTACAATGGTGTCATCCCATAAGAGTTCCGTTTTTCCCGTTTTTTCGCTTCAAGTGAGCCTTTAATATTTTAGATAATCCTTCGGTGTCTCCAGGATTCCATCATCAGATCCTAATTTGATGACAACCTACAAAGTATATCATTTGACACAAAAAAAATATTTTCCAAGCCAGTTCAGATGTTTTCGACAAATCTGAATGACGATTCCAACGAATTAAGGCCGCTAACTCACTAGGACGCCATGGCGACGTCGCCAGCAACCGTATCCAAGCAGTTAATATTGAAATATTGAGCCTACCTCACTTGGCGACGGTCTGGGAACGTCGCCATTTAATACAAACCGCCTGGATACGTGGCTGGCGATGTCGCCATGGCGTCCTAGTGACTTAGCGACCTAAGAATCTCAACCATTTATTGCTTCAATGATTTATCATTATTATATCATTATCGACTTTAACTCTTGAAGTAGTCGCCGTACCCAAAGTCGTTTGAGACCTTCAATGCTCTTTATCACTTACTAAAATGCTTTTCCTTTGACAGGGCGTCGATGCTCTCTCGGCTCAGGGCGGCTTCAGCTACACCGCCCCTGATGGCTCTCCCATCGCCCTCACCTACATAGCTGACGAGAACGGATTCCAGCCCCAGGTATGTACGGGGCCTCTAGAGGAGCGATTCCCATTCCCATGTAGTTTGGTTTTTATTTACAAAATATATATCAGATCTCGCTCAGATAGATCGATCAGAATCGCTCGTAGCCTGGGCTGCCTGAGTGATCTTAAACGATCACTAAGGTTAAGTAACATACGGCGCGTTCAGTCCATGGATGGGTCACCGTCTATGACTAACGCTAGAGGCATTTTTCCGAGCGGTTCCGTTTCGCTAGGCACGTTAAGCAGTTGGTGCCGACTGCCGTCGATAGATGGCAGTCGTTAAGCCAAGTCAGAGGCTTTAGGGCGGCTTGAAAACTTCTGACAATAAGACCAGCCGCTAGTCTTACAAGCCTCCACCAATCCAGACTTGGCCCCCGTGGTGTATGGCGTATAACTTCCTCAGAGAAGAGACCAATGCCCCTCTGTGGGTAATATAATGGGGTTGATGATAATACTCACTTTAAAAAAGGGGAACCTACTTCTTTTAAGAGGCAGTTAAAAAAAACAGTAAAAAAGACACAAAACTTCAGATAAGAGAAGATAAGAATATTCTTTACGGCAGCAGGAAAAACAATTTGGCAAAGATGCAGACTTAAATTATTTTCCTTTCCAGGGTGCCCACCTGCCCACTCCTCCCCCGACTATGGCCATCCCGGAGTACATCGTGAAATCTATAGCGTACTCTGCAGCCCACCAAAAGAAAGAGGAGCCTGCTGCCCGAGTGGCTAGTGTGGCCTCTGCCTCTGCCTCCGCTTTTGCCAGGAGATCTTAAATTAAAATTACTGGCTTGCCTTACCTTAAGGGGCTCCCTATGGTAGCACTAGCGCGAGCGCTAAGGTCAAAAACAATATCTTTGCAGATTGTATTTTCAAATAGTATCTGTACAATCACTTAGTTGTGTAAATAGTGATTTTTAGGACCCACGCCCGAAGACTTAGAATCATAGAACTAGGACTAGATGGCATTTTTGATTAGTGTTTTCGAAGTTAATGTCATCATAAGTCCCTCAAAATCACTATAAAAATGATTGAGAAATTGGATTGACATTTTATTTGCTAAATATTGTAATTATGTTTTTTTTTTTTTCTTGGTAGGGCTATGTGTTAGTGTTCTATGGAATCCCTTAAGATCTGCATTTCAACGTGCTGGTGACGGGTGAGCGCCACAAATTTATACGAAAGTGATCCATAAATCTATAGAGTTAAAGAAGCTGAAGTTTGGAGACAACTGAAGCCCTTCGGCTGTCAAGTGGCCAAGCTTTTTATTGCACTCGTATTTTAGTCTCAAACTTGTACATACATAAGGGCTATTTTAGTTTGTACTATTGCGCTCGCACGTACCCGGCACGTTTGTGACGTGGATAGACCTTAACCGCAGTGTGACGCAGAAACATCCCAACGCACAATAAGGATTCGCAGGAAAAATACTTTTTAGATTAAACCCATATTAGATTTAATTAATACATAAAAAAACACATTTTCCGCGAATTACTTAATGTAGGTTAGAACTTTTCTGCGTAACACGGTCATTGTAATAGTGCGTGTACACTTTCGCGCAGATGTAGACAAAATGAGATAATTATATTTTTGACGACTTTTTGAGTATTACTTCGGTGAAAGGGTACACGCACCCTAAAACGCCTCTCCGATATTGCCAATATATTTCTTTGTTTTAGTTTTTTGTTGTTTATGTTTCTTTCGAGGGAATGAAAATCATGTATTTTTTTTTTGTTTAGGTGCTTATGATAGAGATATCGTTAATAAAGTGCTTAACCATTTTGTTTTTGTTTCGAACCTAGCTTTTTTTTCTGAGGCCCTTAGGGACTAGTCATAGAAAGCGCCCGGGGCGCGCGCCCGGAACGCTGTGCATTGGGCGCGCACCACGGACGCGGACGCTTTATATAATCCGTTGCATAGAACTTCATACAATTCTAAAGAGCGTCCGATACGCAGCGTATCGTACGCGCGCCTCGGGCGCTTTCTATGACTAGTCCCTTATTCTATTTGCGTTTGTTTTTAAAATTCCCTTATATAACACTCACACGTCCAAATAGGGTATTTAAATAGTCTTAGTGAGAATGGTCTGAGACACGCGAACTGGCTATCAGCGCCAAACTAAACAATGGACTAATCGAAATGTGCCACCGAGGACTCTTATTTCACGGGAAAAAAGGTTTTTCCTTTTAATTAGTCATAGAGTAATAAAAAATTAAAAAATCACACGCAATCACATAAACTATGAAGTGTCTTTTTCCTTTGGCGTCTTCGTTTTGAATCAATAAGTTTCATCATCATCATCATCATCATCATCCTAGGGTGGGGCTAGAAGCAATGTATGTGCCTGTATGAAAAAAAAACCACATACTCAAGTCTATTAGATGGTCCCTTGAAACTTCTAAGTTAAAAGACAGTAAGACCAGCCACTAGTCTTACCTCCACGAATCCGGACTTGCCCCCCGTGGTGGAGTATGGCCTATACCTTCCTCAGGAAAGAGACCCGTGCCTATCGGTGGGGACATAATGAGTTTATGGTGATACAGCCGCTTATGTCGCAAAAAAACGTATACTAGAACTAAAGACGTTACAAAGTTTTTTATTTTTATGTTTTTTTTACAACCTCTGTGGTGCAGCGGTTAGTACATCTGCCTACCATGCAAGAGGTACCGGGTTCGAACCCTGGCGTGGGACAATAAAAAACCCCAGGTCTTCACTGTTTACATGTTTGTGATGTCGCTGTTTCTGATTCCCACGACGCAGGCTATCCTAGTGTGGGGCCAGAAGCAATGTATGTGCCTGTATGTAAATGTTTACGTTTATTTGAACGTAAAAATTTGGTTTTGTATGTTCTTAATAGCACAAATTGACATCTTCAATTTTTTTTCTGTTTTAAGAGAATAATAAAGTCCGAGTTTTCAATCGTTCCCACTAGTTCCATGGGTTAGTTCAATGATGGAACAGGTGAGAAGTTTTCTTCTCGGTAGTTCCATGGGTCTCGTGAATGCAACTATTTTCTTCTTCCTAGTTCCATTAAATTGTACTACATGTGGGACTTTGCAAGTCAGTGCTCATACCTTCTTAAATAAACATATTTGGCACTCGGGTGTTCCCGTCTACTATTGAAAAGACTGTCTTTCGGATTATGCAATAAAGTGGTCACTTAGGATAATCACTGCGGCGCCGGCACTCTGGCCGGCCGGCCGGTCGGAACCTGTGACGTCACAATAGTAATCAAGATCAGCCGGCTGCGTTTTGAAAGAGTTTAAATTTCTCTTACTTTAGCGTTTCTTGATGAATATTAATTATTAAAAAACTAGTATGCTTAAATCTGTGTGTTCCATCCGCTTTGGAACTTGAAAGTCGAATATTTTGATGTCTGACTGTAATATAAATCTAAGCACCTCCTGGGAGGCTGGACAAATTGTAACAAAGTCATTTTTAAAATAGATTTTGGGGAATTACCGAAAAAGTACTTTGTTAAATTGATAAAAATCAATAAGTTTAATAAAATAAATAACCTAAAATAAGTTTTACTTCTTTTTAATACTTTTGTAAGTCAAATTAGTTTTATCTAGTTATCTACGCCTAAATGCATTCTTGCCGGGGTGGTGCGAGGCAGCTGGACACAGGGAGATATAAAAAGCAGAAGGGGAGGCCTTTGCCCAGCAGTGGGACACACCAGAGGCTACGTAAAAAAAAAATCTACGCCAAGAATTCGCAGTATAGAGCTTTGTATCTTTTTGTAAATGTATCTTTTCATTCTTAGTCTAATCCGGTTCCCGAGAGACAGGTGGTGCATAGTGCGGGATCCAATGTTAATTATCAATCTATGTACATAATATAAATTTCAAACTCTAGCGTGCTTCCTGTTCATAGCTGTACACTCAAATAAAAAAAAAAGGTTAAAAAAGTTTAAGTAAGCAAATAAAAGTTTTACTTTACTTTACTCTGAATGATCCTCACTGAGTTCAAATAGAGAACGCTATAATTATTTTATTCGTAGCGAAGCGTAGGTAGTAACGTTTTGTCACGCTCTTTTCTGAGAAATTTGACGAGACAGCACTAAAGTTAAGTAATTACTTAGCGAAATTCTTAATTCAGAAATCGGCCCTGTACCTATTGCGTTCCATTTTACAATTATGTTGGTAAATCTGTAAAAATGTAGATGGTTCAACAGAGGTCCATACAGGGGTTTGAGTTTGACCAATGAAGAGGTTGTTTGTGTTTACTACCCAAAATACGATGTAAAAAGTGGGAGTGTAGCTTCAGAATAAGTACCTAATTAAGTAAAAGATACGGTACTCGCGTACCGATTTTCGACCTACAAAGTAAAGTTAAAATTGCTATACACATTGTCATGACCTGCTGGTCTAAGCCCTTTTACCGTCGAATCTGATCATGGTTAGGTATCTATCTATCACTAAGCTGGCTTCAAGTTTTCTTGTATGAAAGGGCGTGTGACAGTTCGGACTTCACAACCGGGCTTAGTAAATGAGGTGATATTGGCCCCAAATACCTACTCGATAATTTAAGAAGATGGGTATACGTCGTCAAAATAAAAAACTTTATTGTGAGATCAAACAGTAGGTAAGAGAAATATAGAAAATCATTTGATCTTTGCTTCAGCAAATATCTGAAATTGGAAATTCTATATTTTTGTTCCTATCGGAGAATGGTAACCAATTCTGCTATATTATTCTTTGATGGTAACGATAATTATAATTAATTATAATTATTGTCAGTTTAATGCATCATTTTATTCATTGAAGTATGACCCACTTGAACATGGTACAATTTTGAGTACAATTTACTGAGCATCGGGTTACCCCTAGTTTTATCCCAGATTTTTAGCGGATACCGTATCTTCCTTCATTTTAATCCAAGGGCTGTGGTCGTGAATCATACAGCATCGGGAGGGTAGATGTAAATATTGTTCCAAGCCTTCATTACCAGTGAGGTCATAATTAATTCAACTTTTCAATTCATTTCTGATGCTTTTGGAAAAGTATTGAAAACAACGTTATGTGGTCGCGGTTTATAATTTATGTTGTTAACTTTTTTTTTCGTTTTATTCAGCTGCCAATGGGACTAGAAAATAAAATAAAATAAATATTTAAGCTCCCGTACAACAAATATGATTCTTGTCGTTTTTTGCTTGATATCAATAACGGCAACAGGTAGACGCCTAAAAATATTCAAATGTTGAGTAGATAATGATTCGGAACCCTTCGTGCGTGAGTGCGCCTCGCGCTTGACCAGTTTTTCAAATTCCACCAGGTAGACAGTCTCTGCTCGCAATTTTTGTTGGCTTTGAAAGTTAAAGCAAATTGAAATACCCGCCTAGCACCAGGGAAACTAAAACTAGGAACTTCCAACCGTCGAGATTACGGCCATTGTCTTGGCTGAATGAGTTTCCTCATTCGAACGAAACCTTAGAGAAAACTTCTGCATGAAGTCGGCAAAACTGCAGGAATTAATCTCCCTGGAAGTTAACTAAGTTTGTTTCACTTTTACGTGCTCTGCTGAGATTAAGCAAGTGTTAACTTTTAAATAGTCCGGCTTTTCTGATATCGAATTGAAAGGGGGAATAGCCAGTCGACTATTAAGATTATAAAATGTTAAAGATATCAATACAATTGGGAGCAAAATAACATACAAATTGTAAGAAAATTGTTATTAGGCAAATTAAAAGATCCAAAGTTGTATTGTGAAAAATGGCTCATTATGTTCCCGTAGACAAGTCTATAGACGAAGCAAGAATGTAGGTAGCAGTGTAATATATGCTGTCATATAGAGCGCAGAAAAACATTGACGATCATCATCATCGTCATCATCATTCAGTCACAAGAAGTCCACTGCTGGACATAGGCCTCCTCCATGGATCTACAAAAATATCGGTTGGAAGCGGCTTGTATCCAGCGTCTTTCTGCCACTTGGATGAGATCTTCTGTCCGTCTTGACCATTCTGACGATCAGTATCAAGAAAATATTGCAACCGGAGAGCCTAAGAAATATAGTGTAGCATACACAGTCCTTTCTAATTTTGGTTAGTAATCGATCGAAGTCTCTAATTCCTAAGCCCCAAAACTAGGAATTACGTTTGTATCGTTCGCTCCAACCTAAGAACTTCAACCTAAACATACCAAGATAGATTTCTCAAGTCGTGAGCATCTCAACTAAACACACTAAACTAGGGCAAAGCGTACAAATCTCGACGCTTCGACACATCGATCTCGCAGCAAATAGGGTAGGTAGCGGGTTCAATACCCAAGAGCGATCCGTGACGCAATCTCGGGCGCCGATTGATCTATCTGCAGCTTAATGTAAGATGCAGCGGACACGAATCGGTGGAACTACTGGGAGCAGAGTTCTGGGGTCACAGTACCGGCTATGGACCAGTGAGGAATAGAATGGTAAAAAAGGTTGCTCATAAAATGTATTGCTTAAGAACTTACTTTATTTATCGCAAACATTTAAATGTACATAAAGAAACGAGCAGAAATCCACAAGAGATATGTCTGAAGTACAATCTTATAATAATTGAGAAAGTTAGGGTCGGTTTCTGAATTGAGAATTTCACTAAGTAAATACTAAAGTAACGTTCTGTCACGCTCTTTTCTAAGAAATTTGACGAGACAGCTGTACAGTAACGTAGTTACTTAGTGATTTTCTCAATTCAGAAACCGGGCCTTCATGATACTATTTATAACTTGACCTAAGCATAGATTGGAAAGCCAATGTTTGTATACCATGAAAAACTTACCATAAACATAAACTAGCTCAGAAATAAGAAAAAAGATTTTATGGGTTGAGGAAAATATGAAAAATAATTTTTTTTTAAAACTAATAACATTATAAAATTTTGTTTACAATTTCTAACGTTTCCTTATAAGGATTTTGTAGATAGACTCATAAAAAACACATCATTGCCTAAACCATTCATTAACTAACCATCCAATATTACGGGCATTACGAGCACGTTGTGACGTCAAAGTTGAAGTTCTTCGTTCAAAGTTGAAGAACTTCGAGGCCAGAATTACTTTTCGAAAAAGTATTATCTCATTGCAGAAAAAAAAGCTAAGCATAAAAAATTACGACGGTTATTTATTTTTTAACACGGCTTCTCCAATAAAATTCAAACAGCCTTTATGCGAGTTCTCCATTTGAGAATAATTTCATGGGCCACTAAAGGCGCATGTACCCGATTACAAGTTATATGTTGTGGCGTCTCGACATGTGTTCGAATTCCCGACGGGAAGTGAGACTGACTAACAGAATCCATCCCGAAGCGCGGAGTAATCCTGGTGCGCTCAATTTTACAGTAGAGTGACCATCGTTTGCACATGATACTGTAGATGGACCTACTCAGCTACTGAATATTTATAGGTATACGTATTTTAGAATATATGTTTGTTAAGAGCAGGATGCAACGTACCCGAAACGAGCATGCATTCAACGACTAATTGAGGGGTGTAAAAGCAAAGCCGACTCTGTCCATGAAGTGTCGAACTGAGTTATAAATAATCGAAATTCGGTTTTTTTAGTCAACAGCGATCATAGAAAAAGTTTGTTTATTTAAGGAATTAAAATGAAGTCTAAGACATTCAAAAGCTGATTTAAAATGCTTATAACATTCGAATATAATAATCCATACTTGGCATTTTTTTGGACTTTGAACGATACTAAATTAAAAACCTTTAGCGGTAGAAAATTCGATCTTGATTTAGGGTCGTTTAAAGTCTGAAAAAAATGCCAAGTATAGATAAATGGATTATACGCAGGTACCAACTAAACTTCATTCACAGGTTACAATATTTAAAAAGTGGACAGAGTTTGTTTGCTTTTATACCCCTGAATTAATTGATGTAATCTGTCGGGTCCGTAGCAAGTGGCTCACGACATCTCTGGGGTCGGACTATAGGGAGGTTGTGAGTTCGATTACCAGTGGGGGTCGGCGAACATTTATATAAATGACCTCGTCTGGATGTATTTCTATGTTTGTGATGTCCTTGAATGGTTACCTTAGCACAGAGTATCGTAATTTGGGACCAGGACCGACGATTGTGCTGTATGTAGCGACAAGACTGCTGGTTATATACTATGCAGCTTAGATACATATCATTGTAAATGTTTTGTCTGTGTTTTTTCTGGTACAATAAAGAATATTCTTATCTTACCATAAACGGTGTTTCTCTGTGACAATCGAATATCGTCGATTACATCAGTCGTATCCTTAAACAACACTGGGCTAAGTCCAAGCTAGCGATGGGTTTTTGCCCGGACATTTACGGACGTACTGAATAAATGTCGCTTATGCCCAATAAACGCCCGATCACAGGGCAAAATCATACGATTAAAAACTTGGGCTACCGCCTTATTTCTAAATATTATATTTTGGTATAAATACGTAAACCTTAACACTATTTACGTCTACACTATTACGTCTTGATAATTAAACATTTTGTGAAATTAAAGTATCTGCCCTGTAACTGGGCATTTATTTGGGCATAAATTCGTTTTTGCCCTATTTGTCCATTTTATGCCCTTTTCGCCCAGTTGGGCTTAAACCCTCTGCCCATCTCTAGTCCGAGCGGTTCTTCTGGAGTCTGTAAATATGGTTTTACAATGTTGTCCGTGTATTCATGTTAGCTGGCTGTACAAAAACGACCGCTTAAAAGTCACGCCACCCGCCAGCTTCAACTGATACCACTTGTTTAAAACCTTTTTTCTACTTTCCCAGTGTTTTTTAATACGAATGAAATTGTTTCGGACGTACACTGGCCGAATTACTTTGACCTCTCAGGTTGGAATATTTCACGGAGTCCGTGATACATTGCGGTGACTTAGGTGTCGCTTATTAATACTAGTACACTCTTCTTCTTCTTCGTGAACTATCTCGTATCGAAGGTTGGTGTCTTGCTTTACAAGGCTGCCAATACAAACAAGGAACTGGTATTCTGTTAAAACCACTTACGTTAAAATAGAGGGAAAACAAAACTCCGTGAAATATGTACCTACGAGTATATTCTCTCTTCTCTGTATCGAATAAATTGATTAACCTATATTGTTAGAATTGAGCTGCCTGAGTGATCTTAAACGATCACGAAGGTTAAGCAACATAGGGCGCGTTTAGTGCATGGATGGGTAACCGTCTATGACTAACGCTATTGGCATTTTTCGAGCGGTTTGGTGTATCGCAAGGCACGTTAAGCAGTTGGTGCAGTTGGTGTCCCCATCGAGGGGCACGGGTCTCTTCCCTGAGGAAGGTATGTATAGGCCATACTCCACCACGAGGGCCAAGTCCGGATTTGTGGTGGCTTGTAAGAGTAATGGCTGGTCTTACTGTCAGAAGTTTTCAAGCCGCCCTAAGGCCTCTTATTATTACTACTATTTAATTCGTATTAACATTATATAATAACAATAACAATTTCCTCGGAATTTTGACTTGTCAGGTCTTTTGACTTGACATGGTTAGAATAAGACAATAAAAATAACGCCCGAAATCGTGGAAAGTAAGTCCGTGTAGGTCAAGTTATACTGGCCATGGTTAGGATAGAAAATTTAGCCTGATATACAAGATATTTCACCCTTTATGACAGTCGTTTGGCCCACGACTGACTTTACTGGATCTGTTTTTTATTGGTCGTTTGTTGTTTCGAGAGCAAAAAAGGGGAGAATCAAGGTGCTTTGCCTAGTTGGCATTTAATTTTGGGGCTTGGACCAATGCTGGTTCAAAGGTTGGATCCAACAAGGAAATTAACAGAGAAGACCATTAATTATAAAATATGTATGTTTGCAATGTTTGGAAAGTGGTCATGCTTGAACGGCTTTAATGAAATTTGGTGCAGTTACGTTTTTGCAAAAACATCTCCAATTTCGAAATCAAGATTGATACATACATGTTTCACAATTAGTTTGGATTTTGTCTGAATTTATCCGAATAAATTTGTGATTTAGAACGCTAGTGACGAAAAAGATTTTTTGCTTGGATGAAATTTGGCCGAACTTTGTGACTATGGCCAAATTATGTCTTAAGCTTTGCTGTTTGAGGTACGAAAAATATACGCCTCCTTGGCTTTAGCATCCGGATTATAATGGCCAGTACCTATTGGACATTATTTCAAGAGGCTGAGTTACATAAAGTACATTCGTCGTTTAATATGACAATTCGATGAACATTGCGTAGTCTTCCTGCGTGATAATCTATGGATGCGAATGGCGAGAGACCGTGTGAGATGGCATTTGGGGGGAAAGGCCTATACGAAGCAGTGGGCAACGGTGGGCTGATGATGATGATGAATCTGTGAGAAAATCGACTCTGCAATGAACATTGAATGGACATTGTAGACCATTAATAGTAGCTCTATGAAACAGGCCATACAACATAGGTCGTAATCACATCAACTTAAATGAGTACCTACACTCTATTTAGAGAAAACCGGATAAAGGTGACATCTTGGTGTCGTCCCGAAATAAATCAGACGTAATTGAAGATACCACGATTTTGATAACTTAACAACAGATTAACACTCGTCACATGTGTAAATAGTATACCTATCGGTACGAAACTTCGAAGTGTGTGAGTCAAACTCGCACTTGACCGTTGTTTTTTTTCTTGCATTTTCTTAATGTTGTTCGTATATGGTTGACCATGTAGTTATAACAAATACTATGCAGTCACAGATCACCAGGAGTGCTGACATTATGTTATGTAACGTTATTTTGCTAACCAAATTACTTTCCTTCCTTATGAACTTTAACTCAACGTGATAAGGATCTTAATAGACTTTAGAACACTTGGCTTGGGCTAATGTCAGCCTTTTTGCTGGATTCAATTAAAAGTTTTATTATGAATGTGAATCTTAACTTGGCCTTTTTTGTGATTTTCTTTATCGTGTTTTTTTGTAACCATAGAAGTAATTTCAAGCAAGCTACAGCTAGTGATTGTTTGTCGTGCAAATTGGAAGTGCCCGGGCTACCGAATTCCGCACTTTATATCACCGAATAAAATGTAAAAAGAAAAAAAAGTACCTACCGAAGCCGTTGTAAGGTCGTTGTCAGCCGAAGCATACAATGAGTAATGAATGTCGATGAAGCGAAAGTGATTTGTCAGGGTCGTGGTAAGTGGCATTCCCTGGTCTCTACCTCTGTGATACAGGCGTGAGTTTATCTACGGTGACGGTGTGTGGTGGCCACACACCGCCGTAAAAGAGGTTTTCTCGGGCTCCTGCCCGACGTACCACGGATGCTGAAACGAACAGTGCGCGGGGGTTCCGGAGTGTTCATTGAGATCCCGGAGCCCCCAGCAAATGCACGGAGAGGGCCACCGGGGGGGGCTTTAGTGGGTAAAAATCCCACATAGCCCGGCTTTCCCCCCAGAAAGTCGGGTATCTGTGGAAGATTTCTCCCCCATCAACAAAAAAAGGGCTGAAGCAGTGGCCACACACAAGGAAGCGTGGCAAAGGCGCGGAAATGAAACGTTGTCCCTCCAGTTCACTTTACTTTCATACAAATGTACATAAAAGACGGGCCGGGGCGCAAACTCTATACAAAACTTCGCGCTCGTTTTTTCCGCGCCCATCCCACACGTCCTACCCATCATTATCATTAGCTATTCGACGCCTCCTGCAGAACATCGGCCTCCTTCATGGTTGTCCAAGCTTCCCGGTCTTGTGACCCCCGTATCCAGCGACTCCACGTCACCGTAGTTTGTCAGACCATCTGGTGAGCTACGTGCGTCATCCGGTCCGTTGTCGACAGGTCAGAACTTTTTCGCCCCAGTGGCAATCAGCTTTATGAGCTATGTGCGGTGCCACTTCAACTGAGCTAATCTTCGAGCTATGCTAATAACTCGGGGTTTCTGCTGATTGACTGCGGATGACGACCTCTTTGGTGTAGCGGTTAGCGCATCTGCTTACCATGCGAGAGGTCCCGGGTTCGATCCCCGGCTGGGGAGAAAAAAAAACCCCAGGTCTTGGATGTTTACATGTTTGTGACGTCGCTGTTTCTCGTTCTTACGACACAGGGTATCCTAGTGTAGGGCCAGAAGAAATGTATGTGCCTGTATGTAAATGTTTATGTTTTACTCAGAACAATGTTTTATGATTGCCTGATTCCTGATTCGGTATCGCGCGGTGAAATTCCTTACTCGTACTATGTCCTATACCTTCACAAGAAACTTTTTTCTGAGGGGTGACTTATGCGACGACATGCGCAGAAAGAACTGAACATTTTACGCATGCGCGGAACCATGGCACCGAACAAATGACAGTGTTGACAACAAAACCCTGAGCCGAGAGATGCGATCCGCAATATTCAACGAAAAACATTGAATATTTCTTTCTTTAAATACTTTTGATTGTTTATAATTAGTTCTAGACTTGTGTTGTCGAGTTGTGTATTTATTCGTTTCGCGACGGTATCATTTATTTGTGTGAAATTAGGTTAGTTTTGGTGCATTGATAGGCCCGTGTTTACGTTATCGTGGATTACTATTTTGTTGGTTTTGTTTTACTATTCCTTGTGATTTTGATTTTGTGAGTTGTCGAGTGATTTGGGCGCGAATTGGAGATTTATACTAGTGTTCTCGTGCAGACATCCTGCGGTTTGGCGGTTTCAGGAGATTATTTTCGAGGTAGGTAAGTACCAATTATATTATTACCTTTGTACTAGCTGGCCGGATAATCTTCGTCCTTTCAGTTTAGTACCTGGATGACCGAGCTTTGCTCGGTATGTAGGTTTTCACACAAAAGAAGGAACTTGAAAAAAAAAGAAAAATTATTATCAAGTCTCGAACCAGGGTCTTCCGTTTACGGTATCGTCCTATTTCCCATTTGAGCAATGACAACCTTACAGATGGTTGCGAAAATTACCTTCTTGTAGTGTAGCAGTTATTTCTTAGCCTTAAAACACGGTTAAAACGACGTTTTATAAAAATAAAACCTAGTTGGATTAATTAATTGCCCCCGAAACCCCCTGCATACAAAATTTCATGAAAATCGTTGGAGCCGTTTCCGAGATTATGGTTTTATATAAATATATATACAAGAATTGCTCGTTAAAAGAGATTAGATAGATATAAACCGGTTTTAAAATATAATATACAAACTTTGTCTTTACATGACAATAACAAAGAGCCAAATTAGGTGAGTCGTTCTTCAGTGATGTGAAGGTCGAATATTTTAATTTACTTTATCTTATGGTATTTTTTATGCAGCCTTTATAAGTGCCACTGCAGATCACACGCTCTTAGTGTGAGTAATTACTACGCATTCCAACCAAGCATGTAATATTATATTTATTATTTTTATAAAATAACTAGCTGTTGCCCGCGACTTCGTCCGCGTGGGCTTTAGTTGAAAACAGTATTTGCAAATAAGTCACGTATACTTTTAGCGCATGTGAAATAATCAAAACAAAAACTTGTGTATTATAGGTTGATATGTCAGTCAGTCAGTCAGTCAGTCAGTCAGTCAATCAGTCAGTCAGTCAGTCAGCTTCTCGTTTTATTTATTTATTTATTTATTTATTTATTTACTACAGCTTACTATTTTAACAGGATGGTCCTAATGCAATAGTGAAGCGCACACACAAAAACGAAAACAAGAATGATTGAAAAAATTATAAACAATATACACAACACACTATTTACAGCACTTTACTTATTATTATAACACAAAATAAAAAGAGTGGTCTTTGTGAACTCATTCAGAGAACAACAGAAGATATCTATTGTCTCACTAATAGAATTGAGTGTGCATAGGGCTCGCGTGAGGGGCGCATTTTGCAAAAGGCAAGTGCGCGCGCGCGGCACGGCCAGCAGCGGCACGCGCCGCCGCCGCCACACGCAGCGGTCCGGCGCGCGCAGGCCCAGCGTCTGCAGGACACCCGGGTTGCAAAGCTTACCCCGTAGGACCTTAAATAAATACGTTGCTAAGGACAACTCGCGTCTAACTTCCAGTTGATTATATCCGACCATACCCAAGATGAATAAAGTCGGATACATCAACGGGAAGAACGGATAAAAACCATACAGCTTTAAATACAAAAGCCTAATAAATTTATTCTGGATTCGTTCCAACATGAGCCTATATTTAGCCTCATTTGGACTCCATATGACTGCATTACATTCTAAATGACTTCTTACTATGGCGTCATACAGGGCCCGAACAGCATTTGTGTTTGTAAACTCACGTGATTGACGCATAATAAATCCAAGGTTACGGAATGATTTTTTACAAACATTAATAATGTGCGCTCTGAAGTTCAGGTCTGAGGTAAAATTAACGCCCAGATCTCTCACCTCTGAGACACGGTTCATCGGGGCGCCATCGACATCGTAAAGGTGATGAAGCGGCCTTCGTGATCGGCTAAATGATGTGACTTGACACTTCGCTACGTTAAAGTAAAGCCGGTTTTCATGACTCCACTTCACCACCCTATCGATATCGTCCTGCAGCTTGATACAATCGGAGACATTTTCAATTTTCCGGACTAGTTTTAGGTCGTCTGCAAAAAGCAAACAGGTCGAATCGCGCACAGCTTCCGGTAAGTCATTTATCATTAAAATGAATTCCAATGGTCCTAAGTTGCTACCTTGACTGACACCAGATCTTGTAAAGTACGGCTCAGACTTATGGCCGGCGCAGTCCACGTATTGTCGTCTGTCTCTCATGTAGCTGGCAAAGAAATCTAATGTATGTGGGGTACAACCAGCACACGCCAATTTCGTCAACAGGATGTCGTTGTCGACAGTATCAAATGCTTTGCGAAAATCGAAATAGGCCACATCCACTTGCCCGCCGCCATCCACCGCAGGCAGTACATGTGTCATTAGATGAAGCAAATTTCCTGTAGTGCTACGCGCGGACCGAAAGCCGTATTGGGCCTCACTTAGCTGAGCACTAACCTGTGAGTACAATGAATAGTGTATTGCTGACTCAAAGACCTTCGCCGGCGTGCTCAGAACTGCTACTGGTCTGAAATGGCTCGTCTCTGGTCCCCCTCGCCCCTTCGGAACCGGTACAACACGCGTCAGTTTCCAACGCTCGGGAAACGTAGCAGAACTGAGGCATGTATTAAAAACGTGCCGCAACGGATCAGCCAAAACCATTCGACAGTCCTTAAATATAAATGGCGGTATACCATCCGGCCCCGCCGAGCGCTTCGGCCCCAGCCGCGCCAGCGCACGGTGCACCTCTGCGAGCTCCAGGCTTGCAATGTGCGCCCGCGCCGCGCTTGCCGGACCCGCCGCGCTCGCCGCCGCCGTATCTAATTGCGCCGGCTCAGGGTTATATACAGAGTAAAAGTAGCCCGCAAACTCCTCAGCGCATTCCTGCTCTGAGAGAGCCCGGCCATCCTTTATAATTTTATTATAACTGGCGTTATTCTTTTTGCCCTTTATATATGACCAGAATGACCTAGGATCACTCGCTAAATGACTCTGTACACGATCACGGTATAGATCATGAGCCTCTGCAATCGACCTTTTCACTCGAGCTCTGCACCGAGTAAACGCCACATAATCTCTCGTTTCTTTACTGATTTTGTACTGTTTGTGAAGCCTAGATTTTAACTTAATGTCGCGAATAATGTCTGCCGTGTACCACTCAGGGTAAGAGTACCGAGAGTTTACTGGTTTTCGCTTTTTAATGGGCACACAGTCATTAATAGTTGCATTAAGTTTATAATAAAAATAATCTAAAACCTCCTCGGGGTCCAGAAGACCATAGAGGCCGGTCCAATCGATACATGACAGAGAGTGATAAAGTTTGTTAAAATTGGCTTTCCCAAAATTCCACGACTTATCGATCGGATCTAGCGTTAAAGTATCAACAGAGTAGTCCTGCACGCTAGCCGCTGCGCGCGATGCCGCGGGCACGGCGGCTGCGCCGGCGCCGGCGGCCCGCGCCACACTGACCGCGAGCGGCGGGTGGTACGCGTCCACGGGCTGCAGGCCCTCGTCGGCCGCGCGCACCGCCACTGCGCCGCGCACCCCCGCGCCGACCAGTACTAGATCGAGTTGCCGGTCGTTACAGTTACTTATGCTATTGCTCTGAATGAGTTCACAATAAGATACAAAATATTCATAATAATTAATAATGTTATTATGGCAAGAATACAGATTGAAGTCTCCCAATATGATGACTTTACCTTTATACTTTATGCAAATTATTTCAATTAAGTTAAACATACACATGTATTCGTTTTCATCTGTCTGAGGTGGTATGTACACTACACAGCAAGTAAACAAAAACCTATTCTTCAAATGGACAGTTGCAAATAAAAGTTCAAACTTAAAATTCGCTACATCAATGTCACTACATATCGGTACTGGGCGTAACTCAATCCGAGGTGCGGCAACCAATAGTACTCCGCCTTGCTTACGTCCGATCTGTTCTGTCGCAACGTATAATCTGGTAGCCTGGCGGAATAATTTCGGCATTTTGGATAGATTCGTTACAGCCAGTTTCCGTGATTGCCATTAAATCTGCTGCTGTAGACTCAGTGAGGCATTGAAATTGTGCGGTTTTAGTCCTAAGACCCCTCACATTTTGATATAAAATTTCAATACCTCTTTTACGTCTGGGGAGAATAACCGCTCCTTTCGTCATTGTTTTCGATCTCTGTAGGCTACGCGTTAGCGGGTTTTTGCCCACGAAAGGGCACCCAGGCTTTTAGCCTCGCATTGTCTGGCCAAACATCCGCGACGAAGCATTTATCGTAATATAAATCAGGTATGCCTATTTTATATGATTTATAGTCCCCTTTAGACTTCAATTCCTCTACAGTGCATGATGCAGTGGGACAAAGTTCCTTCAAGTAGGCTTTAATCTCATCCGGACCGGACACCATGTTCCATAAATGAATAAGCTTACGCCGTTCGACTGCTTTCAGTGAGATATTCGTTGGGCTGCCCGTGCAGCGGATGGAAGCGTGACGCTCGGGTCTTTTTGTTGTTGCCATTTTTTCAGTTTCTGCACTCACGCTCACGACGTTTGTTCTTATTGGATCCGTAGTTGACGGTGATCCACGTACCTTACCCTGCGTACTTATAGTTTTATTATGCTCACTATTACTCCTCGAGGGCGAAGCCACGTAACGATGTGATAGAGTGGCCGACGGGGGTGAAGCGGTGATAGTGGCATAGGTGTCAACATTAGCCGGGTGGCTGGAAGTAGTTGTGACATCCAACTGCGGCTGCTGTCGCTGATGTGAGGACTTATGCAAGTCGGCAAGCTTGGAGTTTAGCATGTCAAGTTTATTGTCATTCTGAATAAGAGCTGCAGTGACTTTCCCCATCATGTCCTTTAATTCAGCCATTTCATTTCGAACTAACCTTATCTCGGCCAATATCTCCAGAACCTCCAGACTTGGAAAGTCAAGTGCACCCGAAGTAACGGAATTATTATCCTTGGGGGAGGTGTTTTTCTTTCTCATGGTGACGTTTGTAGCTCGGATCTTTGAGACTCCCACCGGTGTGTGGGAATGGTCTCCACCTTTTTTAATTGCGCAACGGCATTTAGGACAGGCCCAATCATCTTTTTCCTCCGCGGTTAACCTAGCGGCACCAACGCAGGCTGAGTGAAAGCGGTTAGTGCAACCATCTACCATACAGCAAAGAGCCTCCTCCTCCTCGTCATCAAGCGGCGTATTGCAAGCATAGCACATAACAGTCGTTAAAACTGTAGCTAGAGTGATAGGCATGATCGCTTCCTTGGCCGGAACAGACATTGTGCAAACAGCAAACGAGTTATAAAAACTTGTGTGTGACTCACGTAGCCTTGTGGGTGCGAGCGACAACCGCGCAGTGCAACGACGTGGGATAGTCCAGTGCGGGACGGAGCTATGCGTCCGAACGAGATGGGGTGAGACGTAGGCCCACTGGTCAATGACCTGCCTTGGACCGATGACGCGTCGATCTCGCTACCGCACCGATTTACTGTTGCTAACTAATAAACAGCCACCTTTGACGGCTAAATAGGCACTTTTCTTCCAGATTTGCAGATGTAACTTTAGGCTAAATCACTCGGTAACACTTCAAGGTACACAGGCATATAAGTTTGCGATGAAAAAAGTACTTTTAATAACTTTAAAAAAATTAAAAAGAGGAGCGACTGACAAAACGATGTTCACCTAGCGGGTGCGCGGACAACAAAAAAAAATAATATATAGATCAGGATTTTTGGGCATACATCGACCAACGAATGTCGTTGAAGCGAAAGTGATCTGTGAGGGTGGGGACAGGTGGCAGTCCCTGGTCTCTGCCTACCCCTCTGGGATACAGGCGTGAGATAATGTATGTACGTATGTACATCGACCAAATAGGGTAAGTAATTGCATGTTCAAGTAAAAAACTACACGTAACTGGTGTTTGTGCATACCGAATAATGAATTCAAACATACCATAAACTCACGCCTGTTTTGCGAAGGGGTAGACAGAGACCAGGGTATGCTACTTGCCACTATCCTGATAGATCTCTTTTCTTCATCAACATTCATTAGTTTGCATGCACACCGGCTTCGGGTACTTTTTATCTTCCACCATACAACCTTCATACAACCCCCTTTATGGTCGAAGACTGTCCGCCTGAGACGTCCCTTACGGGTCCTTCCACCCTCATTCGCTCAAGATGTTTCCTTCGTCATTGAATATAGGTGATCGGACTCTTCCAACAAACATACATTGCTTCTGGCCCCACACTAGGATATCCTGTGTCGTGGAAACCAGTAACAGCGACGTCACATACATGTAAACATCCAAGACCTGTGTTCTTTTTTTTGTCGCCAGCCGGGATTCGAACCCGGGACCTCTCGCATGGTAGGCAGATTCACTAACCACTGCGCCACAGAGGTCGTTAAGTACCTATGTGTATATGGAAAACACCTTATAATGAGACGAAAGAGGTTTATCAGAATCGTGGCAATTGGCTCTCTGGCCTCTGCCTACCCGTACGGGTTACAAGCGTGAGCTTGTGTATGTATGTTATTTCTTATAATATTTAAAGACTGGAATAAAAGTTTAATAAATGGAGACCACCAATCCATTTTCCACCAATCCGGACTAGGCCCTCGTGGTGGAGTATGGCCTATACCTTCCTTAGGGAAGAGACCCGTGCCTCTCGGTGGGGACATAATGGGTTGATGATGAAAAATAGAGACCAGCCGACTCAGCTGTGTTCGCGCGTGTTGTTTGTGTTGTATGTGATTATAGGGTTTCGTACCCAAAGTATAAAACGGGGTCCGTTTTACACTTTAGGTGTAACACTTACGGCGAATCTGGAGTACCTACGACAAATCTTGAATACGACAAATCTGGAGTACGACAGATCTGAAACATGACAAGTCCGGAACAAATCTTTATTTTAGTCAAAATATAATTAGCCGTAACAAGGTCCCTTAAGTGCATATACATAGAGCATATTTTCCAATAACTTACGATTTTATTAAAAACACGATTCCACTAAAACTCTCTGGAAAGGCAGCTTAAATAGTCTGCGGTGTTCTTTGACCACAGCCTCGACTATTGCCTCTGAGAAAAGTTTCATCATCATCAACCCATTATGTCCCTTCCGAGGGGCACGGGCCATACTCCACCACGGGGAGAAGTCCGGATTGGTGGAGGCTTGTAAGGCTAGTGGCTGGTCTTACTGTCAGAAGTTTTCAAGCCGCCCTAAGGCTTCTGACTGAGAAAGGTTTAATAGAATCGAATAGATTGCCAATTTTGCTGAAATATCGAACCACCATAGGGGATTAGCCGATACTGTACCATTGTTTTGTGTCTACTGAATATTGGTCCGTGCCTAAGCCGGGAGATTAATGGACAAATGTTTGCGCGCCACAAATGAGTGCATATTTGCACTGCTTAAGGCTGACACTCCACCAAGACAACAGCAAATTGATCAAAAAAATTATAAATTTCAGTGAGAGGGCACGGATCTCTTCCCTGAGGAAGGTATAGGCCATACTGGCTTAACGACTGCCATCTATCGACGGCAGCCGCCACCAACTGCCTAGCGTGCCTTGCCAAGCACGGAACCGCTCGGAAAAATGCCACTAGCGTTAGTCAAAGAACGGTCACCTATCCATGCACTGAACGCGCCCTATGTTGCTTAGCCTTCGTGATCGTTTAAGATCACTCAGGCGGCCGGGGCTACGAGTGATTCTTATGTATTTACTTTAGTGAGATACGCTACTTGCCTCGTATCAAATTTGACGCGATAAATGGATATTTCCTGTAGTATCTAACGTAAGAAACCGAAATATATTGACTTTGCTAAGTAAATATGCAGGATGGCTGCAAAATTTGCAAATAAAAAAAAATATTTTTCGCTTTTAAATCGGAACGGTGAAAACACTATCCGCCATCTTGAAAGCACCTTTGGTTGTAAACAAACATCTGTCAGTCGTGCGTGCGTAGGTTCTATTGTGACTCATACTTCTTTCGTGGCACGAACTCTACCTATGTTGAATGTCAAACTTTGTTTACAAACGTAGAGGACTTCAAACCATAGACAAAAATGGCGGACCACGTTTTTGGCTGTTTAACAAAGCTACGTTTTAAAATTATGTTTTTGTTGCTTTTAGGTCCTCAAAAAATATACTAAAATATTTTTTGGTCTAATGGAAGAGATATTTAGCATATAAGACATCTTTGAAAAAAGAGTCAAGTAGCGGATTCTCTATTCAGAAACCGGTCAATAGACAATGGGCTAGTTGCCCTAAAAAATGTAATAAGTCCGTCTTTTAGATTATTCAAAAATAAGGGACACGTATTTTTTTATTTGTAAATTAGACGAAAAATTACAAAGATATAGCCTATTAAAGTTACGTGTGACGTCACGCCGTGCTGCATTTTTTAAAATACTGACTAAATAGAATTTAATTATTTTGACTCTGGAAACTACCCTATTAGGCACTTAAGTACAAAGAGAGAGATCGTGTATTATTGAATTCCCACTAGGGACCGCCGTATATTTGTACAAATGGTCTCAGACTGTTTATGACATTGCCAATTGGACGTAGTTTAGCAAAAAGGTTCCAACCGACAACATGGTCATTTTTGAGTTAAATATACCAAAATGATCACTATGCACTATATTTTAGGAATGAAAGACTTGCATAGCGATCCGATGAGTATGTGCAAAGTTATGGCACATAGTAGTCAACCTACATGTATGGAGAGCGTAAATCAGCCTAAAAACTCAATTATTTCAAAACTCACTTAGTGTGGGTTGGAACCTTCTTGCTAAATACGTTTAATTATGACTGGCTCGTCTACGTAATCTTGAAGGTCTTTAAGTAATTGGTAGCCTTGATTACTTTCCATGCGACCATAAGAACCAAATGAAATCGTACCTCAAAACAGTAGCTTCATTGAGAGTCCTTCTTTTGTTGTCCCCGTCACAATAGTTTCATACTCGTATTCATGATGCATATTGTGTACAACGCATAATTAATGCAAAGCCAATGTTTCGGTGGAGTTGTAATTAGCTGGTACAGTTGTCAACATTTCAGCCATTATACTTTGGTTTCAAAATTTTGCGTAATTTTACTTAACAAAGTGCACGCGTATCATGTTGACATTACCTACTCTGTGTTATGTTTATTTTCATTAGTTGTTGAAAGTTTTGTTTACAAAACTCATTATGCAATATTTATTTAAACTATGAATTCAAATAACGTAAGCTCACACCTTTCCATATATTTTAAACTAATATTATAAAGAGGAATGATTTTTATATTTGTGTTTGTTTATGTTTGTAATGAATAGGCTCAGAAACTACTGGGCCGATTTTAAAGATTCTTTCACCATTAGAAAGCTACATTCTTCGTGAGTAACATATTAGGCTTTATTGATTTTAAAAAATTTAGGGATCCGTACGAAATCTCGATTAATGTAACGAAAGGTGTATAAAAAATACTACCCCGGGAATTTTCCACGGAACTAATAGCTATTTCCACGGAAACGTTTTTGCCACCCGTGAGAAGCCGGGGCGGGTCGCTTGTATCTTATAATGCCGGCGCCAGACCTAGCTTCACATATTTGAACACATTTTTGAACACATCTTTGAAGACTTTTGCAAAGTTTGAAGAAACATTTGCGCTTTGCCATGCGGCGTCGGTTTTTAGCGCACATCAAAGCGTTCAAAGTTTCATACTGTGGAGACAAGTGTTTGCGAAGCATGTCTGGCAGGTTGCGCCAATATGTGTTCAAATATGTTTTCAAGTCTTTGCAAAGTCTTCAAAGATGTGTTCAAATATGTGAAGCTAGGTCTGGCGCCGGCATAAGGTAAGCAGAGATGGGACTGACACTTGCCATGATACTTTCCATCGCAGCTGGTGAATCTCGTGGGGAAAATATGGTACCGTTAACTAAATAAAATAAACATGTACATAAACTCACGCCTGTATCCCAGAAGGGTAGCATACCTGGGGCTGCCACTTGCCGCGATCCTGGCAAATCACTTTCACGGTAAATATAATTACTAAACAATTACGTGTTTTTAGTCATACACCTTAGACGACAGTATTATGAGAACGAGAGGACCATAGTTTTTAGGGTTCCGTGCCTGAAGAAAAAATGGAACCTTTAAAGGATCAAAAACTTTCATAAGCACAACACATTGTCAACTTTTTGTCCGGATCAACGTACGGGTGTTGGGTTGGATCACATAAGCTCTGGGAATCGGACCGAAACGCGTCCGATACAAAAAACACCCATAAGTTGATCCGGAATAAAAGTTTACAATTATAGGATCATCTCTTTGCTGTCCCTTGATTCGTCCGTCCATCTGTTCCCTCTGTCAAGACCCGTCAACTCAAGAACGCGTTGAGGTTTTGAGTTGAAATTAAAACCATATACTCAAGTCTACAGTCTGTTCAAGCTGTGAAAAAATTAAACTTCTAATTTAATGTAAAAAAATAATACCGCCATTTATGCCGCTAAAAACGGTACTCTCTATTTCGACACTCAATGGAATTAAGATTCTTAAGGTACTTCCCGTCAAGCTAGAACTTTTAAATTTGGCAGGTAATACCGTCATATACTAGAAATACAGGCTAACAACTAAGAATTATACATTTGAAATGAAATTATGAAAAATAGTTCGGAAATAATTGCGACCCACGGATCCCTCGGTGGGCGAGCCCGACTTGTTGGCCGCGTTTTTATTCCCTTATTTGAATAATCATGTTGGGATTCAACACATTTTTAGTAAATACATAAGTACCTCAGTATTGTGGGTTATTCTAATTGCTGTTAAAATTCAAATCCCTTCGGACTAATAATTAAATAGCCCGCCTCGGATATTTAGCCAACAGACTGTTTAACAAATAATTAATGTTGGCGTGGAACTTACACTACAAGTTTTCCTTAGGGCTTGGCTAGCATGGAGAGAATGGGGAGCGACAAATAACGTAAAACTCATAAATTTAAAAATATTGTATGTT
Source organism: Yponomeuta plumbellus (assembly GCA_947310845.1). NCBI lineage: Eukaryota > Metazoa > Arthropoda > Insecta > Lepidoptera > Yponomeutidae > Yponomeuta > Yponomeuta plumbellus. Next base: position 7,272,777 of record OX371203.1, read on the forward strand.
TGGGTTCCATACCCGAAGAGTATGGATAGAGTATTGTATTAATTTGCCTACGGGTCTGTCCGTCCGAACAATAACCTTTCTAAGTGCTGTCCTTCGAAACATCACTCGTTTTCAACTGTCGTTTTTAAGGTCAGAGTGTTTAGTGCGAGTTTTTTCATTCACTTTCGATAGCGAGAGCGTTTGCAATTTGTATAGGAGTGACAAAGCGCGCCACCTAGTTGTCTCTTTGTCTCTCCTATACAAATTGCAAACGCTCTCGCTATCGAAAGTGAATGAAAAGGACTATCTCTTCAAGAGTCCAACAGGGACTGAGACAATTTTCTTTGGGAGCGCGTTTCGTGGAATGGAGTGGAGTGCTATCAATAGACAGTACGGGTTGATTCATTTGTGTGTTGCTATGGCGGGTTTTTAAAAGAAATAATACAAACTTGTTTTTGCTCTGTTTGTACGAATTAGTTTTATTTCATTTTTGGCTACTAGATGGCGTTATTTGTTTTCTATAACGTAGTAGTGTTTTATCATTGTCTTTGAGCAAAAAGTCGGTCCTATTAAATACATCTCCCAACATGCACCTTCTTTAAATAAACCAGTTCCATTCCCCTCACCCTCTACTACTGTGACAAATACTCTTTAATGTTTCGGTCTTTTATACGGTGTTATTTCACAAATGCACAATTCCCGAAAGACCTCAATCAGCGTTTATGTTTTACAACAACTTTTCGTCTATGTGTTTTTTCTGATTTATATTTTTCGAAATTATACTAATTCGCAACTGCATACACTATTATTCTATAGCCGACAGTCTTGATCTCCGCTCTAAACTAAGCCTTACCCAGCGACCTTGCCGCGCTGAGGTCCTCCCGCGCGCTGTGCGTGTAACGACCGAATAAAACTCCGCCGACAATTAGCCGAGGGTACAGAACAACAATTTGCTCACACACTTTAAGCCGCTTTATGAATGAAATTACAAAGTTGATCTGCCCAATTTAATCTCGGCGGAAAGTTGCGCCGCGAAAATTCTCGACGCCGTTCTCCCGCCTTTGCAATCTTGTTTTCCAAAAATACTTTTGTTTGGCGTCCTAATTGGGGAAACGAATCGACGAGTCCAGATTGAGGCGTTCCAGTCCAATTTTTGCGCTAGACGCTGAAATACGACTGAAAAAAGAAACAGCAAAAAGTTGATGCCTCTAGATGTGGAAGTTACACAACTTCTGACTCGTGAGCTTTAGAGTTTTAAACTCGGACTACGATTGAATCACACATATTTACTGTATTATAATTGTAACTACTGCTTTTCATTCACCAAATAAATATTATTTAGGTACTAAATAAGCTAAATGCGATACGGCTGAACAAACAAAACTGAAAAAAAGGTCGACGCTTTTAAATTTGTAAGTGCAAAATGTTGCGCAAATTCTCACTCGACATCAATGTTCGTGAAGATGTTTGTTACTCAATAACGGCTAAACGGAATCATATGAAAGTTGGCATCAAAGAGACATAAGATACTTGATATCAAAAAAATTACATTGTAAATTTTAACCAACAATAAAGTGATTGAACGAAATAAAAACGTTAATTCGATTTTTACAAGCTAATCGAGAGGTAACAATTGTCAAATCAACATGTCGTGTGTAAGTAGATATTTGATTTCAACCAGAAAAGCCATGGCCTACTTCCAACCCTAGAAGAGGAAAATTGAGCCCCAAATTATTGCGTTGGTCACCAATTACAAGCACGTCTACCCACTTCTTGTCGACTTACCCCATAAATTATAATTGAATAGGGCACTCGTCTGAAGGTTTTTTGCATGCAGTCCGCGCGTGTTTCGTGGTTCCCTCCGTAACAAAAGAAGGACAATAGAAGCTCGGCTTAGTGTGTGTTTTACATCCATTCCTGATTAACCGTATTTTAAAATTCTGTGACATAAAAGACAAAACATACCACGAGACAAAAACGATAATTAAGTGATGGCTACACACACAAACATACCTAGACACTGAACAACTTCTACACACATCACGTTCACTTCACTTTTTTCGTCATCGTGTAGGCAAGCGTGATGGCAATGTTTCCTGTGAGAGCACTTTACAATAAAGAATGAATCCTTGGGTGGGTAAAGCATTCCTTTTCTGACTCTCCTTGTCACTACGTGTCGGTCAGACTCATTAATAACGAATTATGAATTCAACGCGCGACTCGCAGAAGGCATAAACGCGGCCCGTTTACCCTAGGGTCCAGGCGAGGCAATAGGCGTAAAAAGTTGGCGAAAACATCGCGCGACGATGTTAGAAGGGTTATGGGATAAGTGTCGTCCACACACAGATGTGTACCCGTTGTTTTAAAAAAAAGTGCGACTATAAGCCAAATTTTTTCGTAGGTAAGTAATTTTCCAGGGATGTTTAGTTTGGAAAAAAAAAGTAATGAATTATGCAGATAGTAGCTACTATATTCTGAAAAAGGTGTTAATAATTTGAATATGTTATCTCGAGATAATAACTTGTCTGTCTGGTGAGATTTTAGGTGCTGGTTTAGCTTTTGGCTTGTTCTGAAAGCAACTTCAGGTTAGTATCATACGTTCCAGTCTGTCTGTCTGAAATAAGTTCTTAACAGTATCACTGTCGACGAAATCGTGACGCGATGCGTACACGCGTCCGGCCGCTGCGCTTTCCTTTCTTGCACGCAGTAAGACGGACGCATAGCGTGACGCGCAACGCGTAATCGTGTCTCTCTGAACACACCTTTAGGTTGAGGATCTGGGTTTTCGGGGGCCTTTGTTGGGATTTAATTAGATGTTATCACTGGTATGGGTTTGTAATTAATGTTGTGCTGCATGCTCCCGTGTGACGCGTCAAAATTATACAAAATCGTATCGATTTATCAACTAGGTAATATGAAAGTAGATGTAAACCTTATTATATTCGAAGTTCATTGCATGAAAATCATGTGTATTTTCTAAAACAAGTTTTGTTTTGAAGGAAAATTTATATTTCATGTGAAACGTGGGATCTTATATATTTTTTCATCCTTATACATTATACCTGAGTTTATCATTATCTACGGTACACATAAATAAAATTAGATTAACTTTTACTGACCAAAAGCATTGTCCACCTTTCCTAAATCAAGGTTTTGTTTTTTAACTGCCGGCTCTAATGGCGCTTAGGCCCTAGGGTGTGCGATGTAGCTTTTTCAGCGCAAAACACACAATGTTAGGGTGAGCCTGTAGTGAAAGCTGAGATTTTCAGACAAAATTTTATTTAGGTAAAAGTTAAGCCAGACAAGGGTCGATGACATTGGCGAAAGAGTCTCAAGACAGAAATGGAAATAGGCGGGACACCTGGCGAGGCGTGAAGACTACAGGTAGACCAAAGCGATCACATATTGGTGGCGGAGAACAGGGCCTCGATTTTGTTAGTGAATTACAGTACGATGACTGATACAAGTTTGAGTCACATGACGTGTTTTTTCATAGTATTGACGCCTAGAATTGGAAACGTCCGTGCGCGCGTAGACTTGAAGCTCCAATGTAACTAAATAGCCATTTTCATACAGTTGTCACTGTACTACAATGTATTAACAGAATCCAGATCCAGGACGACGGTCAGCGGGGGATCTGCGGCCCCGTGGTCGGATGATGTCATAGAGTCGGAGGAGACCTTCCTCTGACTCAACGACATCATCGGTGGATGCGAATGGCGAGAGTCCTTGTAAGATGCCATTTGGGGGAAAAGGCCTGTACCCAGCAGTTGGTAACGGTAGGCTGATGATGAAGATGAAAAGTTGAACCGAACCGAGCTTATAAAAATCATAGAATAGAATAATGGCATGATGTGCAATAAAGAAGTTAAAAAAGGGCTTGACGTTTAGGAGTTGACGCGCGTGCTCTCTTCGTAGCAGAGTATTCCCGAGAGTCGGCCGCAGAACGGCGCGGGCGCCCACCCCCTCTCGTCTTCAGACCTCACCGCCGTAGCCCGTGGAGTGTTGCCATGATGATGATGATGATTTCCTCTTATACCTTATCAGGGACATAGGGCTCGTAGAAGGGATCTCCATTTCTCGCGGTCTTGTGCGGCAACTTCTAGCTCTTTCTAGTTGAGACCGTTGAGGCAGCCCCTTTCTTAACGGAGCGCCTTCAGATAGTACGAGGACGGCCCGGCCTTCTCTTGCCAAAAGTTGGCCACGGTAAGCTCTGTTTGGCCAGCTGGAGTCTTCTCAACGAGTGTTGTCATGTTTTTTTTTGATGAACCAAACATTTACATTTTGTCTTAGCTCGAGGGTTTTAATGTTCTTAAATAGAAAAATAAGACAAATTAGCTCACAGTGGATAGCACACCCTGGGACATCGGTAACGTTCTCAGGTAACGGTATATTTATTGCCGCGTTACGTAACGTTATGGTAATACCATTTATGCCGCACGGGATCGTAACATAAGATCGTTGTTCGCGATGGGTTTTGCGTGACGGACGTATAACCTGCCACGTTTGTTTGAGGTTAATGAATTTTGAACTTTATTGCCACGCGAGGTCTTGGTCCAAATTGAAAAGACGGCCGGCAGAATTAGATTTATTGACGCGCTCAACCTATTTGTCTCTGGAGTTAAGGAAAATAAGAAACATATCTTTTTGGCAAGTTTCGGCTTGGTAATTAATGCATTTGAGAATTTTCTCATGTAAATGATTTTGTTTACATAACCTCCTTTGTGTCCCACTGCTGAGCAAAAGCCTCCACCATTGCTTTCCATCCCTCCATGTAAATTAAAATGCAGGGTTTTTTGTGGTGCTGTGGTTGGCGCGTCTGTCTACCATGCGAGAGGTCCCGGGTTCGAATCCCGGCTGGGGATAAAAAAAAACCCTGGTCTTGGATGTTTACATGTTTGTGACGTCGCTGTTTCTGCTTTCCACGACACAGGGTATCCTAGTGTGGGGCCAGAAGAAATGTTAGTGCCTGTATGTAAATGTTTATTTTTAATTAGTAATTTTAAATATTGTCAAAGTCCCACACTTACCATATTTTTTTAACTTGTAGAGCGGCAATATTGTAGACCATAAAAATAAAATCCAACACGAATGATCTTTTCAGAACGTTCCTACCGAGCGATATTTTAACCGAATAATTAAATTATTTATTTTCTACTAGCCCCGCCGGCGCCGCGTGATTAAATTTTTTAGCCGCCATTTTCACTCGACTCAATTTCAATTTAAATATCGAATTGGCCTAGTTGAATAGAATGCATAAAAAAACGGAAGTGTATCAGTAATTTTGATTTAAAAATAATCCTCTTCATTGAGAGAAATCACCGTTAGAAAAAAAATAGTAGAAATAATTTTCGTTTGGCATAAAACAAGCATAACATAAGAATAGTCATGAGGCTTAGGTTTTCAGGCATGCTTATAAGCAAACACAAAATTTGCATGCATCACAGTTGTACACAAGTGCCAGCAATAAGTACGCTTAGTTCAAAAAAAGTACGCTAGTTTTAAGCATGCTTATAAATAACCGCTCCCTAAATAAATTAATTGGATACACTGCTTGGAAACACTCGGGTCTCTACCAAAATGGAAGCTCTGCTATAAAATACAAATCGTAATAGTGGTTCCCTACACAAACGAAAATATATCAGTGTCAGTGCTATCCACGCAGTATTCAATAAAATAATCATATTACTTGCAAAACAGTTAGAACATTTTATTGAAAAATAAAAGAATTAAAGAAAGAAGAATATGGATTCGTAACTGGACTAGTAGAAAAGAAACGCTGCAAGCAAGTAATAATTTGTGAGAAGAGATGGGAGAAGAGGATGTTAAGATCGAATGCATACTAGCATGCTCATAAGCAAACGTGGGGCGTGCCCCTTCCATCCGTGCCTCAGGAAGCACGTTTTAAAATCAAACAATTGCTGTTTTTTAAACATATTTATAATGAGCCTGCTCATTATTAGCAAATGCTACTTAGTGGCATGTGTGTTGATACATACACGCCACACAGCAGTTGCTCAATAATGGCGTGCTTTCTTGCTAGTAATGAGCATGCGTGTCAGTACCTTTACAGCTAGACTGAGTCTATAATCGCTCGTAGCCTCGGCCACCTGAGTGATCTTATACGACCACGAAGGTTAAGCAACATAGGGCGCGTTCAGTGCATGGATGGGTGACCGTTGTATGACTAACGGTAGTGGCATTTTTGCGAGCGCATTTTTGTATTCGTTTTGGAAAATAAGAATTACCCAAATAGCATTTATTTTTTTTATAAAATAATCATTTGACTACGCACTAAAGACATTTATTTATTTATTTAATAATTTTATAGTGATTAAAATGTATAAGGCATCAATACTAATTCACCACCGAACATACCTCGAGCACTTAACCATTCTCTAGAGCCTAAATAGCTAAGTCGATTACGATGTTGTTGTTCGATCTATTAGCATATTGACTACGTAATGTATTTAGGCTCAAACACTGAAAGACTATCCACCAATCTATTTAGAACGACAATATTCGACAGAATAGAATATCATAAACATTAAACATAAAAAATTTTCATAGAGGCACAAACATTGCTTCTGGCTCCACACTAGGATACCCTGTGTCGTGGGAACCAGAAACAGCGACGTCACAAACATGTAAACATCCAAGACCTGAAGTTTTTTTTTTCGCCCCAGCCAGGGATCGAACCCGGGACCTCTCGCATGGTAAGCAGATGCGCTAACTGTTACGTCACAGAGGTCGTCAAACTCACATAAACAAAACTGACGCCTATGCCCCAGAGGGGTAGGCAGAGACCAGGGACTGCCACCTGCCACGATCCGCACTTTCGATAAATAGGAGGAAGAAAGAACTGTATAAATTCATTTATTTACAAAAATGAAACACAAAACACCAAAACACATCGGTGGTCGTTCAATTTCTATTGCAAGATCACCCTTATAAGAACTTATTAGTATGGGAGAAAGTGTTCGAAGTTCAAAAATTGGCTTCATGGGATGGCTGAATATCGTAACTTCCCTATAACTTTCTCATACATTTTTTCACGTAGCACCTACTGTTTCCGAGAAAACATCTATAGATGATCGGATTAGAGCTATATACAAATACAAATACAAATCGTTTATTGCCACATATGAACGTTCACACTGTTACATAGGTTACAGAGGTTTATTTAAGTACCTATAGAACAATAACTTAGTGTAGACAGTTTCATAAAAGCGATCATCGTAATCAGTATATTATATGTATTAGTAATTTGAGTAAATGTTGATCTGCCTTCGACTATAATGTACTATAATGTACTAAAAGTAAAATGGCAAAAATAAAAAATAAACTTTATTTCGTCCCGGGTAGGTACTATCTAAAATGGCAATCGGGTAGTTTGTAACATTTTATTCTCTATTTATACGTCATTCTCAAAGGATTGATTATTTCCATGGGAATCTTCTCTGCTATGCAGTGTATGTACCTACTCTTGCCAATAGAAACTTGCCCGGGACCACTATAAATGGAAACGAAACGGAATTGTCCCAGCGGATCGTCCCCTGTTACATTAAAAGACCATAAATTAGGCGGTCTGCCTCTAAAGGAATTTTCCTCCTTTCGGACGGGGAAATTCTACTTAATTTTTCGTCTGGGAACTTTTGTAAGTCACACTCATAGCCGAGACTTGAATACGTAGTAGGGTAGTTTATATATTTAAAAATTGTTTCTAAAGTGCGTCCTAAAAAAAACCGATTGCTTATTATTGTTTTTTTAGAGCAAAATGATAAATGGGCTAGACATTTCGATCTGGCTGCTTTGATAAATTTTAGAAAAAACAGCGAAGAAATAGATGAAACCGGAAGTACGTCATGCAGGGAAGTTTAGTGCGCCGTCAACAAATTAGACACTAAAAATTACACATAAGACAAGTAAATGAAATATTTATTTTTTAACTAGAAGAAAAAGAAGAGCAAGAAGAAAGAAAGAAATAAAGACAGAGAGAGATAAAAAGGGAGAAAGAAAGAAAGAAATAAGAAGAAACTGTACCTAGTAGTTGACAATGTGGTAGAGTATAGTGGTTGCTGAATTGGTTCTAACCGAACCCATTAGAAGACCACGAAGGATAATTAGGAACTAGTGGTGTAGCACGTCAAAAAAGGAACAGCGTCATTTTCTGCCTCTCACTTACACTATAGTGGGGCATATTGTACGAGCAAGAAGCAAATAGTTATCCAGTGCCTTTCTTTAATAAACAGCGCCAGGAATCTTCTATATAAATAAAATTCAAAGTCCCAACTGACTGATTCACTCATCAACGCCCAGCCCAAACCGTTAGACCTAGGAAGCTGAACTTTTGCACAGAGGGTCTATATATAATATAGGCAAGGAACAAGACGGGATTTTTTGAAATCCAACCCCGAAGAGGGCGAAAAGGGTTGCCAAAATTTGTATGGGAGGTATAAAAAATGTAGTCTTATTTTCTTGAAACTTAAAATAAATACTCTTTAACACTATTGATAGAACACATATTTCGCCGTTTTTTCTAAATTTAGCCCCTAAAGGAGTGAACGGGGTTGCATAATTCTGAACTAAAGTCCACGCGGACGGAGTCGCGGGCGAAAGCTAGTATTATGATATATCTTGTTGTTCTCATGTACTTAGTTTGGAAATCCAAATGTATTAGAATTATACGGATTAGTACCCAAGCGTCCGATGTTATAGCGTTCTGCGTATTAATTAATGGTAATGGGTCCTTTAATGAGGTTGGCTTAATTAATGGGCTATACGATTAATTACTATAGATGGACCTGGGACTTATGAAATTTGGTTATGGGGACGTCCTTGCTGCGAACCCATCAACTTAACTGTGTTGTGGATGGACGACCTCTGTGGCGCAGCGGCTAGCGCATCTGACTACCATGCGAGAGGTCCCAGGTTCGAATCCCGGCTGGGGAAAAAAACCCAGGTCTTGGATGTTTACATGTTTGTGACGCCGCTGTTTCTGGTTCCCACGACACAGGGTATCCTAGTGTGCGGCCAGAAGCAATGTATGTTCCTGTATGTAAATGTTATGCTATGTTAGTATTGTTATATCTTGTGTTGTTGCATTATGTCACATATCAGCTAGGTTGGCTTTTGTTTGGACGTATTAACATGCGGACTTGGCCCCCGTGGTGGAGTTGGCCTATACCTTCCCCAGGGAAGAGACCCGTGCCCCTCGGTGGGGACATACTGGGTTGATGTTGATTAAAATAAGACTAATGTCTCAATACATACATATTGTATCCCTACATAAACTCACACCTCTATCCTGAAGGGGAAGCCAAAGACCAATGTTGGTGACAACACCGCAGTGCACTTCCCAAAGCAAAATACAGTTTAAAATACTTCCATACATACATAAGCTCATGCTTGTATCCCAGAGAGGTAGACAGAGACCAGGGACTGCCACCTGTCACGATCCTGACAACCGTCGTCGATCCCTTAACAGCCCTTTAATTGTTTTCATACTTTTTTTAGTATATTGGGCCTTACGAGGATACTCATAACTATCAACCTGCCTATTAGAACTAATTAGAAGTAAATGCAAATGAAAAAAGTAGACTTATATAAATTTTTCATAAAAAATTGTAGAGCCCGCCGCTAATGCTTTTAGACTCCTTACTTAATTAAAATACCCTCTGACGCTGCGGCTTGCTTTTTAGCCGAAATCTGTTAAAACGTTTGTCAAGCTTAATAAATGTGACGGCTTGGCCACCGGGCTTCTACTCCCGAATTCAATAAAATTTACTTTATTTATAAAGTAATGAAACCGGCCAAGTGCGAGTCAGACCCATGCACGACGGGTTCCGTACCATTATTTGTACAAAATTTGAGAATTGCAGGCGTCTACTTGTTGACGTTATTAATATCGAGCATAAAACGACAAAAAATCACGTTTGTTGTGTGGGAGCCCTGATTTGTCGTATTCCAGATCTGACGTACTCCAGATTCGCCGTAATACAGTCCACCGCAGAAGCATACCTACACGCTATAAAATGAAAAACAATATAGGTACAAATTGTTGCTTATTTTTATTAACAAAATAAAAGCAAAGAAACAAAAAACTCTCTTCTTCGATAGATAGTAGGTAATTAAATAATTTCACACTTGACTGCAATCATAGAAAACACTGATTGCAGTCAAGTGTGAAATTATTTAATTACCTACTAAGTGCCTGCTCAACTGTACGTATTACGGCGAATCTGAAGTACGACAAATCTGGAGTACGACAAATCCGGAGTACGAAAAATCTGGAGTACCTACGACAGATCTGGAATACAAGTCAGGAACAAATCGAAAATTCTACAGGTTTAAATATTATTTTCCCTTTTCATAAAAACCGAGATATGAATGAAATTTGTGTTTTTCACAGCCATTCACAGGGTATTCTAGTTTGACACCATTACGACTGATAATGTTATATGGACGTTATTATTATTTATTTTAAGTCGACTGAAGTTGTTATACCTACGGTTCGATAAAATCGCGAGTAGCGCCCAAGTTTTAACATAATGGAATCTTTTTAGAGGCTCTAAGAGAACACTTTGCCCTAATTAAGTGACACTTTGAACTAACTAGGAAGATGTGCCAATAGTTCGAGCAACACTTAAGTACGTACCTACCTAGACATAAGGCAGACGACCTCGCTCAAAGAGCGATAATTAGATCACTTTGATGTTCTCTTCACTCTCGGCGTGAATTTTCTACATTATTCATAAAAAAACACGCTAATGAGCTCGCGAAGTTAGTGAGTGTAAAAATTACGTGGTCAGCTGCTGGCTACATGAAAATTCCAAGAATTTTGCAGCGCCTGATAATGATGTAAAGCTTAGCAAACGTTGTGCAAGTTTTTGCTATTAACAAACTGGCAGGCGCTCGTCATTTTTCACTTTAAAACCTCTGCATTTTTACGGTTCTGTACCTTAAGGACGCCAACGATATCATATCACTACGCCGTTGACGTCTGTTTTATGTGACCTATGTAGGGTTTAGGTTTTTCTTAAAACGTTGAAAGTTTCACAGAATAGTTACCTACCTAAGTGAAATCATCTTATGTCCCCGATATGTAAATAATTATGTTAGAGCAAAAAAAAATAGAAAAACTAAGAGGCATTTTTAACGTTTTCGTTGTGTTTACTCTATGTATATTGTCAACAATAATGTTACGTAGGTACAAGTATCGAACTAGGTAGGTATGATGTTAATGTAGCTTCTAGAGTTAAAACTAGAGTTAAGACCAGAGGTCCACACTTAGCCGCTAAAAACCGGCTAGGTGCGGACTTCTAGTGGCAGTCCTGACCTCAATGAACATAAACGTAAAACATTTACATAGACCACGAACCACGCATGTACCAATGACTTTTAGTTACGTACATTTGTTTGTACAGCAACACCATTCGCTGATAAATTGTGCCCGGATAACGGCGACAGGCTTGCCACTTGTCACGTTTGGGACCTAATAAACTCGGCAAAACGTGGGTCCAGTTCTAGAGACTGGTGCCTCTGCCTACCCCTTCGGGGATAACGGGCGTGAGTTTATTATTTATTTATTTATTTTTATTTACATAGATTGCTTCGTGGGTCACAGGAACCAGAAACAGCGACCTCACAAACATGAGTAGGTAAACATCCAAGACCTGGCTTTTTTTAGTCCCCAGCCGGGGTTCAAACCCGGGGCCTCTCGCACGGTAAGGAGATGCGCTAACCGCTGCGCTACAGAGGTCGACAAAATGAAACCAAACACTTTCCAACTCACACTTGGCCGCTTTTAATTTATTTCACCAGTTGATTAGTTAAATAAGAAGCCGCTTGCAGTAACAAAAGGGCTCGTAAAATTTCCGAACGGACATCCAGATAAGGGTGCCACGATAACGACCGCCCCGCGTTGCCCGTAAAAAGGACTATTTAAATTTTCGATCGTTTGTTATGCACGCTCTCCAAACTAAGTAGATAGCTCTTTTTGCTGTTTCACGTAACGGAAAACATGGCTTAATTATTTCCTTCTTAGCCGCCCGACCTAGGCATTCAAGCCGGCGGTCTTATTTAAAGAGAATTAAGCAATGTGTCTCTAAGAAGATCTTTTAGTAAATGGCTAAATTCCATATCGAAAATAAACACAAAATTCAGCTTAAAATAAATAATAAAATTTGTAGAAATTTTGGTGGGCCGAAGTGGTTTAAACTCTACAGGCGAGTCAATGTCAAACTCTAAAGCTGTGTCTGTGTGGTATCTGTATTGCCAAAAATTGCAATTGCACGTAAGTACTTTTCTTTGTCTTGGATTTTGTTCTTTTTAGATTTTCCATCGGGTTTTTAAGTTTTTTCAATTTATTCAGATTCAAATACTTTTAATCACAGTAAATACAAAATGAACGTCAAAGTTGTTAGGGTCACAATTAAAAAATATGTAGAAAAGAAGCTAACAGAGAAACACCACATTTATTCTTTTCGAAACAGTTTAAGCTTAATTAACAAACTTTCAAGCATAAACTTCAAGTTTTAAAAAACCCAAAATTCCATCAAATCTATTTTAAGAATTTACAAGAACTAAGTTCTGACACAACCACCATAGACTACTTACGGATTAATGAAATGCGTATTATCACATTTAAAAAAACAACAGCGTTTTAGCTCGATTTTTTTATAAATCAATAAAATTTAAAACGACAACTAAGCTTAAATAAGGTCATGAGCTTTTTAGATACAAAATCGTACCAATTCTTATATTATCTTATCTTATGATCAGAGTGAAGTTTTTTTTCGCTGCCTTTCTCTCCACTACGTACATTCGGCCAGTTGAAATAAATATCAGATTTCAGATTCTAATACCTGTCTTAGAGATGCTTTAAGTAAATTAAAGAATCTCTAAGACAGGTATTACCTTCACTTTTTTATCGATAACACCCTTAATGAAAAGAATGAGTTATGTCGTGTTGTGTCTCTAAGTGGCCCGTCTGAAGTTGATGTGCCACTTTCAGTCACCACTCCGCTTAACACATTAAATGGATGCGGTGTCAACTGCAGTGCTGACTAACTATATGAAAACCTGTCCGAGTAAATAACAGCTCTTGCGCTTTGGAAGCTTCAATATCAAGCCGTATTTTAGAAACATGTGAAACTAAAGAGGTTTAAACCTAACTTTAAAACATAGCGTATTAATATCGAGCAAAAAACGGCAATAAGATCATTTTTGTTGAATGGGAGCCCCGTTAAATAATTATTTTATTTGAAATAAATACAGAAAGAAGACTTCAAAGAGAGAATTGTCACTGAAACACAATGTAAACATACGTAGGTAGGTATACGTAATAAAAAAATACACAAAAGTGTAGAAAACAAAAAAAAAACAAAACAATCATGAAAAGAACATGTGTGGCATGTAAAATCGAATACAGCCGGGCTCGACACAGACGTTGCCCAGCCTCCCCCGACTCCAATCGCCTCAACGCCACCATTTCGATTGAAATATTTCTTTTTAAAGTCTATATAGGTACAAATAAATATTCTGTGAATATTGCGAGCGTCTACCTATTGCCGATCTTCGTATCGACCAAAAAACTTCAAAAAATCATGTAAGTTGTGGGGAGCCCCACTTATATTTTTCGCATTTCTCGCGCTTTTTTTTAATTTAAGCAAATAAACGTACTATTACTGAACGGGTTGACCCACATGATGAGAGCAACGAATGGAATGCCTTCTTATTTTGAGATACATACGGTTGAAACTGCCACCTATCGCCGATCTTCCCAATTACTATCTACTGCCACGCTTCGGCAGTTCCACCTAGCACCAGTCTCTAGTGCGGACTTCCATTTCACTGTGCGAGAGTCATACGTCAATACTTGGAACAATTAGTCGATAATTGACGCCTCCACCCCGTCCTGGCTAGAGGCACGAATTCATAATGAAGCAATTACCCTAGCGAGCGCAGTGAAACGATGTATTAGGACGCACGGGAACTGGGAGAGGTGTAGAGAGTGCGTGGTGTTCTCGTTAAACGTTTTTATAGGTCGTCCTCAACCCATTATGTCCCCACCGAGGGGCACAGGTCTCTTCCCTGTGAAGAAAGTATGGGACATACTCTACCACGGGGGCCTAGTCCGGATTAGTGGAGGCTTGTAAGACTAGTGGCTGGTCTCACTGTCAGAAGTTTCCAAGCCGCCCTAAAGCCTCTGACTAATCACTGCCATCTATCGACGGCAGCCCGCACCAACTGCTTAACGTGCCTTGCGAAGCACGGAACCGCTCGGAAAAATGCCACTAGAGTTAGTCATAGACAGTCACCCATTCATGCACTGAACGCGCCCTATGTTGCTTATTCTTCGTGATCGTTTAAGATCACTCAGGCAGCCGGGCTACGATCATTTCTTTTTATGGTTGGTAGGTAACTATCGAGAGAGCTATTTGGAAAGTCGTGGGTTCGAATGACTTGCCAGCATGACTTTGTTTCCGAAGTTACGCATATTTTTGTGAAGATATAGTAGCGATATCACTCGCTAACCGTGAAGAAAAACCTCCTGAGGAAACCTTTGTATTTGAGGACTTGACATACCTCGCCGCTTGACATTGCCAATCCGCGGTGGGGACGCGTGGTAATCAAGCCCATACTCTCTTTTTCAGAGAAGGCAGGCCCCCTGCAATGGGACATAATAAGAAGGGACCAGATGCAGAAGTTCCTAAGTCCCTAGTCGAGTTATGGGATCCCTAACTCCCATTCTTCTGCAACAGGGGCCTTTCTCTACGCCCATATGTTATATAGGTAATAAAAAAAGTTAGCTGTTGAAATTTCCAATCAGCGATGGCCACAATAAGCCAAGACAGACGTCCTATCCACACGTTTGTATATTTGTAACGGCTCGTGGAGACTTGACAAGCATGAGGACGTGGTTTAAGTGATTTTGCCGTATAATTTTAAAAGTGACTCTCATCAGGATGAGAATAGAGTAAGTTTCTATACCACGTTAGAGGGGCTCGTGCGTCAGAATCGTGTGTCGATTGTTTTCTGATGCAGTAACGTTGATGTTTCAAGTTTCATGAACCCGTGTGTGCAGAGCGTTGCAAATTGAGGCTTCTATTTGGGTGCACAGCTGCACACACTTAAATGTATGGTAATGGAGCGATTCCTCTTTATAGTAACTGGCTGGCACAGCCGTCTAGTATGAATTTAAATATTTGAAAGAGAATCGCTACGTTTTTGTTTAGATGTCAGTCGAGGACTAGCTAGGCTAGGAGTTCCACAAAAAAAAGATAATAAAAACAGTACTTTTTGCTGATAAGCTTCTTTGAATGAAAATGGGGAAATTTTGCGATTCCTCTTTATAGTAACGTATGAATTTAAATATTTGAAAGAGAATCGCTACGTTCTTGTTGAGAAGTCAGTCGAGGACTGGCTAGGCTAGGAGTGCCACGAAAAAGATAATAAAAACAGTATTTTTTGCTAATAAGCTTCTTTTAATAAAAATGGCGAAATGTAGCGATTCCTCTTTATAGTAACTGGCTGGCACAGCCGTCTAGTATGAATTGAAATGACGATCTCTCTAGCGTAGTGGTTAGCGCATCTGCTTACCATGCGAGAGGTCCCGGGTTCGATCCCCGGCTGGGAAGAAAAAAAAAACTCCAGGTCTTGGATGTTTACATGTTTGTGGCGTCGTTGTTTCTGGTTCCCACGACACAGGGTATCCTAGTGTGGGGCCAGAAGCAATGTATGTGCCTGTATGTAAATGTTATGTTATAATGTTATGTTATGTTAAATATTTGAAAGAGAATCGCCACGTTTTTGTTGTACGTAACTGTAGTATGTATCATCATCAAAATTCGATTCAAAGTGCCGTTGCAGACCTACCGGCAACAGACGGCGGCAGGTACTCAGGGCTTGAAGGGTTAAACTTATGTTTCTGTCTATGCCAAAAAATATCGATGTACGTTATAGCTTGCGCAGACGAGGGATTTTTGTCCGCGGACTTTTTTATCCACTAAAATAGATCGTTTACAACTGTATCGAGTAACGCAAACGAGGGATTAAAATTACCGCGTACAAAAAGTCCGCCGAATAACTGAGGAGATGCAGACAGCGGACCGGTTAAAAGTACGCGGGAGTCCCCGAAAAAAATAGAACTCGTGTGACTAGGCGAAGCAACGCACACGGCGGACTTTAGTCCCTGTTGAAATATCCATTTTTTATAAACGGATTGACCTAGTATTTCGCACACCGTGTGCGTTGAGTTCGCGGTAAATCTGCGAAGGAATTTTTATTCGCGGAGCGTACTTTTAGCTCTGCCGCGGAGAAAAGTCCGTCATCTGCGCAGGCCTATATTATAGCTTTCAAAAATAGCCTACGTTAAGCTATAAGACGTGTTGATACTGACTAGTACAAGCACTCAACTGTTTCTTCCATCGAACAAACCACTTCTACCATACGCGCTCCAGTGAGTTTCGATTTCAATTTAACTTCAATATTTCCAATTCGATAGGCATTGTTTGTTGTAAGAACTCTATTCATCCATACGTTCAATGAATTTGTTTTTATCTCAACTTCCAATAGGAAGTGCATGAGTTTGGTAAACTTGTGGTCCCTATGGAGCTGTATCAAAACGCAGGTCTCCAATGCATTCAGCTCGATTTCGTAGGAGGAGTTTGCGAAAGCTGCGCGCAGGGCTGGATTTTGCATTTAAAAGTTGGAAAGCAGAAAATAAACGAAATAGAGAAAAGCACAAAGCTAGTAAAAAAGAATGAGACAAGTGAAAAGAGAAACATGAATTATTATTCTACGAAAAACATTGCATATATAAACGGCTAAAGTCACAAAACTCTCAACTCCTTTTTTTTTCAAAATTTAACAGATTTCCTATAAAATGCGTCCAGAAATTTACTTTTTAAGAATGCAAAAAAAATTTGAAATAAATTTTTATGAAAAATTGAAGAAAAGAGGTTTGCGACGTTAGCCGACGCTATAAAGGTTACTAAGACTCAGAGGCTCATAACGCTTGCGCATTTTTTTATCTCATCAAGAGTAGACTATTTCAACAGACGGGCCCCAAATCGATCCCTTGCAGATATATCAGAAAAAAAATACTGATATGATAAAATAAAATTTGTGAAGCCATCTAAGAATATATATTATATCAGACCAGCTGACCCGGCTAACGTGGTTTCGCCATATTATCTATATTATTATATATATATATATATATATATATATATATATATAAAATTCAAAGTCCTGACTGACTGACTCACTCATCAACGCCCAGCCCAAGCCGTTGGACCTAGGAAGCTGAAATTTTGCAAAGAGGATCTATATATAATGTGGGCAAGGAATAAGAACGTATTTTTTGAAATTCAACCCCTAAGGGGGCGAAAAGGGTTGCCAAAATTTGTATGGGAGGTATAAAGAATGTTGTCTGATTTTCTTGAAACTTAAAATAAATACTCTTCAACATAATTGATTGAACACGTGTTTCCCCGTATTTTTAAATTTAACCCTTAAGAGTGTGAACGGGGTTGCAAAATTTTGAACTGAAGTCCACGCGGACGGAGTCGCGGGCGAAAGCTAGTTATGTATATTTTTTCACTTAGGGCCATGATAAATAGATATCAACCTACCAAATATACATAAAAAATTTCATCAAAATAGGTCAAGCCGTTTCGGAGCAGTATGCGCACTAACACTGTGACACGAGAATTTTATATATAGATTGGTCAAAATTACAAATTGATTCCCATTTACTAATACATTTACATAATAACCCTGTGTCAACGTTCAATTAACTGCCTACTGTGGAGCTATGATTAATGATAATAAACAAATTGTCGATGTCCCGGCATGTACCTACTAATGACTTTATTTTTTTCTTAATAGGATAGTTATTGATGTATTAGATCCTGAGACATAATAATATCTTATTTTCTAGAAGTATTTTCCTTAAAGCGCGGTGGCTCCTTCTGAGCTTTTATGCAACTCTTGGCCAATCCGCCCCTGCTGGCATTGACAAGTGTTACTGGAGAACCCCTCGTCCGATATATCAGTAAAAGCTTCGGGTCCACCAGACGGAGTCCTGAAAACAGTACTTTGTTAGCGTCGGACGGAGACCGGTGCGCGAAACTAAACTCCGATTGCTACGTGCCAGTTCTGAAGTTTCCCGCTTGGATGGCGTTCGAATAGGGTAGACTCTGTTTTGGTCCTAGGGATGTCATTGTCTGAAGTCGAAAACGATTCGCAGAAAGTTCTGAGGTGGTGAATAGTGTCTTAGTACTGGGCAAAGATCTCTTCTGTAGGTAGTATTTGAGAAATATTGGACTATGCCGTGGGAACATTACGGGTCTTGGAAGTATTTAAGACGGTTGCTAATTCCTTGATTTCTTGGACGCCTTTATCGCAGATTTTTGTTTCTGGTAATAACTTGCCGTGTGGTTTTCACTTCGTATTGCTTTTCTGGTCCTCACTCTCGGAGACTTGGACACTTTGTAACCACATTCCCTAAGCCCAATGAAATGATAAATAATTTTGCTAAGCTTTGAAAATCGGAAGGGTGGTAGAACACTTACATGAGGTCTTTAGTTTGATACCGACATGCACTAATCGAATTTTTTTTCTCAGTTCCATCATTTATGAATTTGCAGTATACAAAATGCATGTTAAGTACGCGCTATCTTTAACGAAACACATCGTGAGGGAATCGTCTAAAGTGCTCATATTCCTAAGTGTTAACATAAAGTAAATTGTAAATGCTATCACCGAATCCAAGATCTTTCAAATCACTGCCTAACAAGAAAGAGGTCGTAGGTTCGATTCCCACTTGGGGTCGCCGTATATTTGTACGTGACATCAACGTGACATTGCCATATTATTATTTAATTAGCAACTCTATATTAATTCATTTTCGTATGGTAGTACTCGATAGTGCCCTACCACCGCTGCTACTGGCCCACGCTTCTGGCAAGTTTACCAAACTTGTTCAGATAATCTCTATTTCAATGAGAAAGTACTGGGTCTTGCAGTGGGACTTGTGTAGGCGCTTTATGAATATTTTGTAACGGAAGCCAGGCTCTAAACGAAACAAACCGCTATCCAAGCAACCCAAGTTGGTCCACGCGAGGCTCGCACTTGTACCAGCGAACCCAGCACCCCGCTCTGGTCGGCGACTCTGAACTCGGTGCATTTGAGCTGATTGCTTCATAGATGTTGCGTTTTAGTTTTATCTTCCGTCTAGCTTTCGCCCGCGACTCCGTCCGCGTGGACTTTAGTTCCAAATTTTGCAACCCCGTTCACTTCCTTAAAGGTTAAATTTAGAAAAACGGCGAAACATAAATACTCTTCAACACAATTGATTGAACACATTGTGTTCAATCAATTGTGTTGAAGAGTATTTATTTTAAGTTTCAAGAACAGTAGACAACATTCTTTATACCTACCATACAAATTTTGGCAACCCTTTTCGCCCCCTTAGAGGTTGAATTTAAAAAAATCCGGTCTCATTCCTTGCCTACATTATATATAGACCCTCTGTGCAAAATTTCAGCTTCCTAGGCCCAACGGCTTGGGCTGGGCGTTGATGAGCGAGTCAGTCAGTCAGGACTTTGAATTTTATTTACATAGATTCAGTTCGGTGTTTTTGCACGGTGCAGAAGTGGATGGAGTGGATTCTAAATTTGCCTCTCTGCGGTTCACATCTTCCACTTTGTTGGATCCTCGCAATTAGTTAACAGCTGCAGTAACTCTAGGCTGCCGTTTACATTCGTGTTTTTTTGTGCTGATCCTCGTTAAAAGCAAACAAATCCACTCTGCGAAGGCGTAGCTTTTCCTTAAAAGTCCTTTGATTTTCGGAAAAGGAACGTGTAATTCATCTTTGAGAAAAATGGAGCGATTAATTATTTTTTAAATATTTAAATATAGACTTAGGAACATGTGGGCGTCTTTCATGGGCTCTGTGAGTAGATAATCCAATATGATAAACATGTAAATAAATACATAGCTGTGGAATTTATAATAATGTAGTATGTGAACATATTTCTTTGGTTTTGTTGACTCTTATGTATTTTGTTTATTACGTACTTGTCTACATTGTGTTCCTGTGACAAATCTAATAAAATTCTTCTTTATTTATTTCTAAACAAATACTTAGCTGTGAAATCAATAATTTATAATATATATAATTTTTTTTATACTAACCTAACTATCAAAATTCAACTCAATTAAATATTAATTATTTATTGATTGAGTTGATTTGTCAAAGTTAAATAAAATTGAACTGTTTAAGGCACGTTAGACATTTGCAATCAACTCAATCAATAGTAAGCGGCATATCCGTCGGTAATTGGAATGTACATAATATGTACAATATTATTATTATTTAATTATATAGTGTATTAATTTATGTATAATGTTTTGTCCTGTAAGCGGAGCAAATGAATAAAATAAAGATAAATAGAAAGAACTAGGCCTAACTTTAAACTTGTTCGACTTTCAGATTAAAGGAAAGGTACATCGATGGATGTGTTTCTGTAATTATTCGAATGATTACGCCAAATCACAAATTTGAAAAAATAAAGATCAAGACTGATTTAATGTGCAAAATAGTTGGCTTCACCCGATAAATGTAGTGTAACTGTTACCTAATATTAAAATGTTAAAATGTTACCTAATATTCATTACCTAAAAATAACTTCATGAACTTTCTTAACTTGTGTTAAAAAAAACCTTAGTGGGCAACTACGACAGTCGAAGTTTGGAAAGTTTCCCGTAATGCAACGGAGTAGAGTGCATGGGTGTATAGGATGATGTGCTGTCGACTGTATTAACTTAATATATAACCTAATATACAACTAATATAATTTTTTTTTCTCCTTTGTCAACTTTTGCATTTTAAGTTGCTTAAAAAAATGTACATTGTAAGCTTAAATTGTGATTGTGCTTATCTATTTATTCTTAAATTGAGTTTATTTGCTTCTTTATGATTTATCTGTAAAGAATTAGCCTACTGCTTTGCCTTCCATTTGTACTTCTATCTATCCAGATATACGTAACATATCCACTTAAACATATCCATGCCAAAAAGTAAAAAAATAATAATTTTCAACGAAAGTTTTCTTTTAGACACTGATCGTTTTTTTGTTCGATGAAGTATTTCACACATGCAGTGTGTTCACGCCCTAACTCCATTTCCGTTCAAAAATAGCTCCGCACTCGACCCGTTTGACACATTATGACGTTTTCAACTCGGAATATCGATCTGATGCTTTCGAGAGTAATTATTGAAAACTTTCGTTGGGGCAGTCTATTTTGGTGATCGAAATCCAGACTATCTTTCACGTAGATACCACTTTTCAGTTATAGTAAATTTTTATATCAAGTATATACTTTAATACAGTCTTATTTACAAGCGTTGGAATGACAACGGGTGTGCCTTTGGGCGCAAGCTCAGGGCATATCTGCTGGAGCTTCAAAAACCTTCCCTCCGTTCCCTTCCAACCTTTCGCCGCAACTACAGACATGAATCTTTAATCGCATAGAGGGACTGTGAAATACTGTACCTATATTTTTCTATGTATTTTGGTTTCTTCCTTATTAAATTTAACCGTTATATTTTTTGTTGTATTATTTAATTCATCCCTAATAAAGGGTGGTTAAATCGTAAGGGCCAATGTTGAATGTGAACCGCACCTAAACGTTAAGTTTTTTTCTGCATTTCATTTGACATTTCTCAATTTCAGACTCACTCAATGAACCATGGAAAGATACACAATCGAGCATCGTGTTAAAGTTATTCAGGCTTATTATGAAAATGGGCGTTCAAATCAAAATGCATATCGTGCCCTTCGTGATTTTTTCAGCCAATTTAATCGTCCAAATGTGCATGTATTCCTACGTAAGTGGTATATATGAATATGTTTTTTTCTTCTTTCGTAAGTAACTGGTTACGAACCTACAGTTTCGTACGCGGACGAAAGGAAAATAACTCCATGCATTTTTTATTTCAATTACCTATTTTATTAATTAATGGATAGCTGGCGTAAAACACTGAATGAAGCATACTCGTTTGTTAACAAAACTTAAGCAAATCACGTTTTTAATGTAAATTTAAAATATAAATTTTTCTTTGACATTAAGGACGAAACTTTTTGTGAATTTGCTGATTTAATCATTCTGTAAAAGTAACTGTTGCACTCATTTTACATTGGCAACGCTGTCTTAGCTATAGTTAAAACACAACACATTATGTTGTCCACAGATTCTTACAATAATAATAATATTATTAACCCTTACAAAATACTGTATAGTTTGTGGGTTATTTTGGGTTGTTATTTTTTTTTTATGACCTTTATTTATTTTGAAGCTTTGTTCACATAGATGAGCATGTCAGCTCCATCTTATACTACTAATACTATTCTAACAAACGGTTACACTTAATTCTGACAATTCTAATTATTAACTAGATCTTAACTATTGGGGGGTTCCCTCAAAGATAAACTTTGTTTCACGAAATGATAAATGAAAAATGCGCCTGGACACAATGGTTCTGTTAAAATTTATTGGATATAACAAAAAATCAAGTGAGTTTAGCCTAAGTTTTTGCTTTAAAGTTACCCTCTCTTGTTCGTTTATGGCACACTCACATGGGTTGTTATTTAGACTACCGCTAACGTGAAGGAAAACGTTGTGAGTTGACCTGAGTGTCTGAGCTATTCATAAACCTCATCGCTTGAAATCGTCTATCCGCGGTGAGCTCGCGTGGTGAATATTCTCTCATACTCTCTCTCTCTCTCTCTCTCTGAAGCTGGCTTCCCACGGTCCGCGATATCGCGGACGGACGCGGACCAGCTCGGACGACACACCGTGGGAAGGGTCTCGGTCCGCGGTAGCACAGACAGACGACAGGTCAGTTGGAAGAGCCTCTCGTGGTGCTTGGCTGTCCGTGGTCCTCGGCCGTCCGCGTTCGTCCGCGATATCGCGGACCGTGGGAAGCCAGCCTGAGAGAAGGCCTGTGCCGTTTAGTAGGGCGTATCGTATAATAATCTGCTTACAATATTGAGTCTATCATAATGGTTGGGGATCTTCATGTGTTTCATTACTTCATTAAGGGTCTGTTTCACAATCTGCAAGTAAGGTTCCGGATAAGCTATCCGCAACTAGGGCTGCCGTTTGTTCTAAATTCGAAGCCATAAACGAACACACGCACTATAGGAAAACTTATTTAAACTTAGAACAAACGCCAGCCTTGGTTGCGGATAGCTTATTTGGAACTTTACTTGGACATTGTGAAACAGGCCCTTACTCTTGTTATTTTACTAACCGGATCTTATTCTCTTGGTAATTATATTTCTCATCACCCTTTCAATGTTATGAAAGGTCACATCATTCATACCTTTTAGATTGTGTTGGTATTGCTTAACATAATACCACTGATCATTATTTAATTGGTCCCATAACAAAGAAGTATAATCGCTTGGGAGAGGGACGAGCAGAAATAAAATAAAAACTTTCATTCGCATATCTACCTACTTGGGTGTAGAATTTAATAACCGCAGAATATCTCTATTGCCTTTGTTCTTATGGAAATATAGAGTAATTGTCGAGATGTGTGCTGTGTGCATAATAAAATTAGAGGATTATTGTAGGGCTATAATAAATCGAGCGAATGTGAGTCGAAGGGCCGGTAAGAGACGCCCCAGGCGGATATTCTTCGACCAAATAGGGGATGTATTACAAAAGGGCAAGATAAAAAGTACCCGAAACCGACGTGCGTGCGTGCAACGACTAATGAATGTCTATGAAGCGAAAGTGATTTGCCAGGATCGTGGCGGATGGCAGTCTCTGGTCTCTGCCTACCCCTCTGCGATACAGGCGTAAGCTTATGTATGTATGTATTATAGGGTAATATTAATCTTATACAGATAACAAAAAAAAATGTAATAATTTACTAGCTATTTTAAGAGTAGACTATAATTCTAAGGTCGGCGACTAAAGCATACATAAAAATGATCAGAGTGGCAAAGTCCATATTATTTAAAAAATAAACCATAAAATATTTATTCATGGTTCATAATATGTGAAAATAAACTCAGACAAATAATAAAAGAAAACTGGCTAAATTTAGTTTTCACAAAGAATAAAAACATTTCCTAATAAAGATCTGAGTAACATTAAAAGTAAAACATAATTTTGCGATAAAATTTAAATAATGACAAATGCTTGATAAATTAAAAGCGTCACTAGTAAGTTGTGTCGTCATAGTTTACGCCCAAATACTATGAAACGTTTTTGCGAACATTTTGCCAGTATACAATGACATTATGAAAAATATTATAGTTAGAGACATCTTTCTAACGATTAAGATGAGATAGGTAGATAAGATAAGAATATTCTTTATTGTACCACGAAAAAACATCGTATTTTATCTTTAAACATGAGTTACCTAATGAGTTATTTTTTTGTCTTAAATTCTCCATTTTATCGAACCAGAGTCAAGTTACTGTTATAAAATATCTAAGTATTTTATTTTATAATATATGGACAAATATAAGCTCTACTGAAAAATAAGCTGCAAAATATTGTTTTTTTTTTGTTATACTACAAATAGATAATAAATAAAAACTGGACAAGTTTTTGACCAAGACTAAACAATAATATAAGTAGTCCAGGAATCGAGTCTAGTTTTTTTTCTGAGCTTAATTTTAGACTTTTTCCTGCGTGTGTAGTGTAACACGATATTACTTGTGAAATTCCACAGTTCTAGGTCAACGGAAACTACCCTATACATTTTGATTCCCTTGAGTGTAGAATAACACGTTTTCTGTGGCATACAAAATCCTTATCTTTTTTCCATGTCTAATTAATTAATGTTTAAAGACATCTGTGGCGTAGCGGTTAGCGCATCTGCTTACCATGCGAGAGGTCCCGGGTTCGATCCCCGGCTGGGAAGAAAAAAAAACTCCAGGTCTTGGATGTTTACATGTTTGTGACGTCGCTGTTTCTGGTTTCCACGACACAGGGTATCCTAGTGTGGGGCCAGAAGCAATGTATGTGACTTAATGAAAAAATGTTTTATTAATATTTTATTTTACAGCATAAAGGGACTGTAGATTTGACGCGTTCCCGAGATAAAGGGTCTTGACTTTTAACAGACAAATGGACAGTCGGACGGACGAACAAAATAGTGGTCTCGTAAGGGTTTCGTTTTTCCTATTGAGGTACGGAACCCTAAGACGTGGCTGGCTGAAAATTTGAACCGAAATTGATTATTTTGTGTTTAACTACTTAGCAGATCAATTTTTACTTTAGTAAAAAATAATAATAAATAATAAAAAAATATTTGGCGTCGTACCGATGTTGTACTAAAACCCGTAGATACTTTGTAAACTGTCCACTGTCGCTGTTCGTCAAAGATCTCTTGTCGAAAAAAGACGTAACTATTCTGATACATTCGCCGCGTAAGTGCCCTTTGGCGTAGCAATAATTTAAAAAAACTGCTCGTAACAAAATCAACACCGAAATAATGCTCTGTGAGATGGTGTTTTCTCTCACTTTAATTTCGCTAGATATGGCACCCGCATTCAGACGACCGGCATTATTTTGTAAAACCATAACATAAATTGTTTTCATTAAATCTTGATGAACCCAACCCCCTTTCCCTTGAAACTCAGAATAAAATTTTTCAAATTCAAATTTGTTTATTCACAGAAAGCAATTTACAGATATGTGAAATTAGAATACAATAGGCTATTTGACAATGTGAAAAAAACAGTATTATTTATATGTATTCGTATTTTCGTATATTCGTATATTCAAATTATGAGTCTTAAAACCGCTTTAAGGAAAGTTAACTAAAAAAACAATTATGATTTGTAAAAAAACACAAGAGAAAATTTGATAATTTGTATCTGCCGCCACTGTATCCAAAACGGCCCGGATTGGCAGATTCTATGAAGACGTCACATGTCAGTAAAAATGGCGTCTGTCATTCATTCTTTCTTATGTTCATTGGTTGGTTTATCACGAAGTGACGTCATAAATCTTGTGCGACGCCATATTGCCTAAGATAGCGTTTTGGCGGCTTTTTGAAAAGTAAATTTTCGTTAGCCTTAGACACCAAAAAACAATATGAGATGGTTTTCAGAAATCGGTCAAATAGCTTATTCATCGACCCGCCCCTTAAAACCTCACAGAATAAAGTCGAAGCCGGCTTATATCAGGAATACTTGCTGTAAACCGGCCACAAAACCGTCCAAAGAGTGCTCCATCTACAATTGGCAGAATTTATTCATAATAGGTTGGTAAATAGTTAAGTACATAAACTCACGCTTGTAACCCAGAGAGGCAGATTAAAATACCTGAAACTGATGGCACCTGATAATGAATGTTGATGAAGCGAAAGAAAGTCGTGATCGATCCTGGTAAGCGGCAAAACCTGTGGCATGTTTCATTGAAGTACTATTCATGATTAACTATGGCAAGTCAATTTTAAAACATTTTAAATTCTAATAACACACAGATTCACAATTAAAAAACTCGTATGTACGTAGCGAGTTTGTCACAATAAGCTATAAATTTTCTGTATACTATATAAAAGGCAACCGTATTGTACTGACTATCAACGCCTGTGCGTCTAAACCACTGAACGGATTGCGCTGAAATTTGGGGTGCATATAGTAATTACCTTGTAAACATCCTCTAAGAAAGGATTTTTCTAAATTCTCTTCCTAAAAGGATGAAATGGGGGTCCAAAGTTTGTACGGGAAGTAAATAATTCTATGATCCCATAGACACGAAATTTGGTAAAAACGGTTTCCTTGCGGTTTATTTAAATTATACCCCTTAAAGGGTACAAAAAAGTATCAAGATTTATACGGTGTAAACTACGAGTACCTACTATATAGTGAATTACGTTACCTTAAATTTAACACGTGGGAAGCCGCGGGCAAAAGCTAGTACTTTAATAAAACGCGGCCTAGAGGCCTAATTATGTGCAATTCCCGGGGAAATTTCGACGTTTGCGATAGCATATTTGTTTGAAATTTTACAGTTAGATTATTGGAATCGCTCGCCTGTGTGCGACACGATGTGTTTTATGCAATAAATAATTTTAATAATAACAGCAACTAAGTCCCATAGTACGAGTAGGAACTTATGGACTTCTGCATCTGGTCCCTTCAATTTGGTGCGCATAATATAAGGACTGGTCTCTATCAAATTAAATACTTAATTTTACTATATAACTAGCTGATCCAGCAATAGTTGTTTCGTCATATAAATTGTTTGAAGGGATTATAGTTAAAAAAATGGGGTGGACCACCCTTATCACTAAGGTCTAACCTAACCTAACCTTTTTTTTTTTTTTTTTGTTAACGGGGTGAAATGCTTTGTGCACCATAACCGCCACCCTTGGGGGAGGGCGACGGCCGTGTGTCGGACTCTCCTCTCCTAATAATAGGAGAGGCATACCTCCTAAAACACCCCGGGGGCCGTCCTGTCGCTCGTGCAATGGGGCGCCGCCGGATCTCGCAAGTGGTGAACCACAACGCGAATGCGACAGCGGCGCCCCGGCGACGTCGACCCGACTCGCAAGGAGTCGGGCCCACCCTCACTGGAGAAGGGGCATGGGCCCCCCACCCCCTTCTCCCGTCACGATTTCGGACGGCAGGTCCCCCAACCTGCCGTCTGTGACCCTCCCTCAACCGGCGGCGCAAGCACCGCGCGGCGTCCCCCGCGCCACCGGCTCTCCCGGCGGAGAGGCGCGAGCTCCACAAGCCTCCAACTACCGAGGACCCGTTGTGGCCCTCTGCCCGGATCCTCGGCCCATCTAAGTTGCCCTCCCACAAAAACACCCCTCGGCCAGAGACCATATGGGGTGACCAGTCCCTGGCCCCTGGCTTACCTCCCGCAATGTCCCTCCCAGGCCCGGCTTGTGGATCTCGCGCCCCTCCTCGACCCTCCAGCCCTCTTCCATGCCCTCTGCTGGACAGAGGGACATAGAGAGGGCCCCCACCGTGTGTTTTTTATAGAGGTTGTCTCCTCGCGGCCCGAAGGCCCCCGGCCCCGCTCAATGTGGGGTTACGGGTGCGGGGCCCATGGTGGACCCCGCGGGACATCCAGCAGCGCAAGCCACTGGACGTCCCCCTCCCTCTGGTTTTGGTCCGCGCCGGCCGAAGCCGGTACCCTCCATATCTGGAGGGCGTTCCCCTATCCGCCACCCGGGGGACGCGTCCGATGGAAGACCAGAAACTCCACACGGAAGCCTAACCTAACCTAACCTAACCTTTTTTTTTTTTTTGTTAACGGGGTGAAATGCTTTGTGCACCATAACCGCCACCCTTGGGGGAGGGCGACGGCCGTGTGTCGGACTCTCCTCTCCTAATAATAGGAGAGGCATACCTCCTAAAACACCCCGGGGGCCGTCCTGTCGCTCGTGCAATGGGGCGCCGCCGGATCTCGCTAGTGGTAGACCACAGTGCGAATGCTACAGCGGCGCCCCGGCGACGTCGACCCGACTCGCAAGGAGTCGGGCCCACCCTCACTGGAGAAGGGGCATGGGCCCCCCACCCCCTTCTCCCGTCACCATATCGGACGGCAGGTCCCCCAACCTGCCGTCTGTGACCCTCCCTCAACCAGCGGCGCAAGGTCCACGCAGCGTCCCCCGCGCCACCGGCTCTCCCGGCGGAGAGGCGCGAGCTCCACAAGCCTCCAACTACCGAGGACCCGTTGTGGCCCTCTGCCCGGATCCTCGGCCCATCGAATGCCCTCCCAAGAAAACACCCCTCGGCCAGAGACCATATGGGGTGCCCAGTCCCTGGTCCCTAGCTTACCACCCGCAATGTCCCTCCCAGGCCCGGCTTGTGGATCTCGCGCCTCTCCCCGCCCCTCCAGCCCTCTTCCATGCCCTCTGCTGGACAGAGGGACATAGAGAGGGCCCCCACCGTGTGTTTTTATAGAGGTTGTCTCCTCGCGGCCCGAAGGCCCCCGGCCCCGCTCAATGTGGGGTTACGGGTGCGGGGCCCATGGTGGACCCCGCGGGACATCCAGCAGCGCAAGCCACTGGACGTCCCCCTCCCTCTGGTTTTGGTCCGCGCCGGCCGAAGCCGGTACCCTCCATATCTGGAGGGCGTTCCCCTATCCGCCACCCGGGGGACGCGTCCGATGGAAGATCCAGAAACTCCACACGGAAACCTAACCTTTTTTTTTTTTTTTATTAACGTCGGTAACAAAATGCATTTGCGCACTACCTCCTGGCCAGTGGGGGACCAGGAGGGTGTGTGGGACTCGCCGCTGTAGCGGAATACCCACTAAAAAACTTCCGACGACGCCCGCCGCTTTTGCTGGATAGAGCGAGGAGTGGTCCCTGGGTGTCAGCCCACAACCTCGCCCGCGGCCAACGTCCGCCCCTGGGGTGGTAAAGGGGCAGACCTCCTCAGAAGGATGCGTTGGACGCACCCTTCCTACCTCCTTGCGACCATCGGCGTAATATGGTCGCCTCCTTGGAGGATCTGGGACACGACGGCACGGCCCCCTGCCGTGCCGCCTAAGACCCTCCCGGCGCTGCTTCACGGGCCCTCCTGGTCCGCGCGCGGCGCCAACGGCGGAGTCGGAGTGAGTGCGGGTCTCGCTCTCTTTCCCGCTCCGCGTCCTCCTTCTGCGACATCACTACTTCGCAGAAGGAAGACACAGCCTCCCAAGTCGTCTCGCTGTCAAGCATCGCCTGCATGACGGTCGGAAGCGAGAGGGCACCATCACCAAGGACAGCAACGAGTGCTGCCCGCGGCCCCGTCCACGCAGGGCAGTCCACCATTGTGTGCTGCGCAGTATCTTCCGCGCAGTCACAGTGGTGACAGCCCCGGGTCGACTCCCCCCCAGCAACGTCACACAGATACTTTCCAAAGCAGCCATGCCCGGAAAGCACCTGTGTGAGGCGGAAGGTCATCGACCCCCACCTCCTTTCGGTCCATCCCTCTATGACGGGCCCTACAGCCTCAAGGATACGGAGCCTCGACCCAACCGCATTTTCGGCGCTGTCTTCCAACCGCCGCCGCCATGTGACCAGAGCCTGCGTCCGGACATCTCGGCGCCACCGCACTACAGTGTCCGGTGCGAGACGGGGACCTTGGCCCCGGGTCTGCCAGTAGATTTCTGACAAGACTCCAGCCTCCAGGTCCCAAGGTAGGGATCCGGCGAGCGCGCAAGCCACCTCATGGGAGATGGTGCGGTACCCCCTAATGACGCGAGTCGCCATGACCCTCTGCGATTGCTGCAGGATCTGTCTATGGCGACCCGCGACGGAACTCGCCCATATTGGGGCTCCGTACAAGGCCATCGACCGCAACACCCCCATGTACAAGCGGCGGCAGCTTCCACCTCCACCTCCAATATTAGGTAGCAGGCGGGAAAGAGCTCCCGCCGTACTCACCAACCTTGGGCTAAGGCGCCGGAGATGCTCCTCGAAGTCCCATCTGCTGTCGAGGAGGACACCGAGATACTTCAGCGTGCCCCCGACAGCGATGGGAGTTCCTCCCACCGCGATCCGTGTGCCCGGAGGCGGCCTCCTTCGAGGACCATGAAATACTATGGCCTCGGATTTGTGCAGGGCAACCTCCAAGCCCAAGCTCCGTATCCTCGAGACTACCGTAGCCACGCCAGCGGTTGACAACACCATAGCAGTCCTGAGGTCAGAACCCCGGGCTGTCACCAAGGTATCATCAGCGTAACAGATCACGTCCACGCCGCGCAGATTTGCGCAGCGCAGAACGTAATCGTATCCAATGTTCCACAGAAGTGGTCCGAGAACCGACCCCTGTGGAACACCGCACACCATACGCCGACGACAGCCGCCTCCATCTCTGGTGGGAAAGATCACCGCCCTCTCAGATAGGTAACTTCGCACCACCCTCCACAAGTATCGAGGCACTCCATGGAAAAGGAGCGCCTCCATAATCGTCGGCCAGGGCAGAGTGTTGAACGCATTCGCTATGTCTAGCGACACTGCGACCAACACGCCACCCCGCGACACCTCCTCCTCCGACAGGTCTCGCAGGCGGGCGATGGCGTCAATGGTCGATCGACCGCGGCGAAAACCGTACTGGCAGTCGGATAGGTTGGGCCCGACTCCCTCCAGGTGCTCGATGAGGCGGTTGGCGACGACACGCTCCAGGAGCTTGCCCACCTCATCAAGTAGCACGATGGGCCTATAACCTGATGGGTCATCGGCTGGGCGTCCTTCTTTGCGAAGGAGGACTAATCGGCCCTCCTTCCAGCGCATCGGAAACACCCCCTCCCGTACGCATCTATCAAAGAGGGAGGTCACGCGGGGCAGCAAAGCCGCATGATCCCCACTGAGCGCCAGACCCCAAGCTCTGGCTGGTATACCGTCCGGGCCCGGTGCCGTTCTTATACCCTTCATGCGCCGCACGGCAACGCCCACTTCTTCCTCGGTGACTTCAGGCACCCCCTTAACGCCCCGGTCACCTCTGCCCTGTGGCGTAGCCATCGTGGGAGGCACAAAGTCGGTTCCTCTGTTAGGAAACAGTGCCTCAACCACCCGCTCGAACGGAAACCTAACCTAACCTAACCTAACCTAACCTAATCTATCACTTAACCTGTGCTCAAACTAACCGAATATACAAACAAAATTTCATCAAAATCGGTCAAGTCGTTTCGGAGGAGTACAGTGTGACACGAGAATTTTATATTAGTACTGTACTACTAACAATGAGTAACAATGAGTTGAATACAAAAAACAATCTGACAAGAACAAGACGGGCTCGCCGACTACTTTTCGCAGTTTTCCCGAGCTTTTTTTAATGATTGAAAATGTGTAGTTTTCAGACTTTCTGGGTTTTTTTTGTAACGTCCTTGCTTGGTTGCCATAGCACAGCGTATCCTAGTTCGGGACCAGGCCAAGTGATGGTATTATGTGGAAGTTGTTATTACTATGAAAATGACAGTTTTCTTAAGATTTGTAAAAATACTCCTATGTTTTATTCATTGTTTCATTACAGCTCTCCGTTGATGTAATAAAAATAATAAAACATTGTGTAGAGTAATTTTGTAACAGGTTTTTTTCCTCAAAAATTTGTATTTTGGACTTGTTACTAATTCCGCTCACCCTAGAATTGGACTCTCATATAAGTGGGTCATTTATTCCAAAAAACGAAAATTGTATTTTGCTCTCATGCGTGAGTCTATGTTAGAATACAGACGATATTGATTTTTCTCTACTAGTATCATCATCAACCCATCATGTCCCCACCAAGGGGCACGGGTCTCTTCCCTGAGGAAGGCATAGGCCATACTCCACCACGGGGGCCAAGTCCGGATTGGTGGAGGCTTGTAAGACTAGTGGCTGGTCTTACTGTCAGAAGTTTTCAAGCCGCCCTAAGGCCTCTGACTTGGCTTAACGACTGCCATCTATCGACGGCAGCCGGCACCAACTGCTTAACGTGCCTTGCGAAGCACGGAATCGCTCGGAAAAATGCCACTAGCGTTAGTCATAGACGGTGACCCATCCATGGACTGAACGCGCCGTATGTTGCTTAACCTTAGTGATCGTTTAAGAACACTCAGGCAGCCCAGGCTACGAGCGATACCTACTAGTATAACTATTGAAAAAATAATTATGTTCATGTGGTTAAATCGGATGCAAACTACGAAATCGCAACTTGCGAATGGCACCTTAAAATACATGATTTTTTTGTCATTGTCTTGTGAAATAATGGTTTTATTTATCTTTTGTTTCAATAACTTTCAATTATCAAAAATAAAGTACCTACTGATTAGATTCAGTTTTAGAATCTAATCTGTATTTAATTTCTTACCAATTTGTCACACTAATAATATTATGAAAAAGTGAGCGGACCATCCCTTAATGTGATACGTGAAAAGCAAATAATTTCCTAAACAAACACTCAAAGTCCACACTACTGACCTAAGTCAACACAGCACACTGCATTGATGCATCCAAAACCGACAAAAGAAAACAAAAGCCTGGCAATGGACTCGTTTACAACTGATATCATTATCTGGAGCAGCGTAGGGTCAGAGCGTCAGTTTTGGTCCACTTGGAACGTTTATTCGATCGATCGGCCGACTTAATCTTACTTTACCAGTTTATAGTTAATTCGATACAGTTCTGTTACAGATAACTTTACAACACAATGTAAAGGTTTATCAGCTGTTGACTTAGGCACATAACGTGAATTATCGAAAATAAATGTTGTATTAAAATGTATTAAAAAAAAATTAATTGATAATTAATTCATTGGGCAAAGACTTGATTAATTTCTACCTATTATATTTTTACAAATTGTGGAACATATTTTTGTACGCATTCATGTGTTATCTCCAGTAAATGAATAGCTTGACTTGTTTATAAAATTATGTTCATGTGGGGTAGAAAAGTCTCACATTGGATTGTGCAGGGATGATAATAATAGATAGCGTTATAACTAAGTAGTGTCAGCGTTGGCGTACCTGTAACGAACCCCAATGGTTTAACATGCTCTTTTTAAGGCAAAGTAAAACAGAAGTAATTCCACCTCTAAAATATATCAACAGTTGCCGATTGGGCTGTAACACATACACTGACCCTACATTCAAAGGTACATCACTGCAGTAGCTCTTACTGCATTGAAAATAAAATTTAGAATGGAAGCTCAATCGTAGTGTAGATAATGTTCAAATATCTCGCTGTACGCCATGCGGTACAAACGTTTTATTTCCTGTCCGTTGTGTGTTAATTATGCTTACTTGCTTAAGGGAAAGTAAAGGTTTTATTTAGTTACAGATAAGGGCTTGATTTCGAAGAAAGGCATGATTATAGGCCTTCCTAGAGTGGTTGTCAATGTCAGGACAATATGATACAATTATTATTGTACCCCACGCTTCGAAATTAATTGTGTTTAAGAACTCTTTAATTTACGAACGGAAAACTCAAAACCATTTCGAGAATTGGGTATTTGACAAAATGAAAAATGAGTTACTTTTAAAACGGAATTTTCTATGAAAATACTGGCTTATGACGTCACATTTCAGAGCACTCTTTTTACGTTTCATCTATTCAAAAATTGTAATAACTAGTAAATTATAAAAAGAGATACATTTTCCGAAACATTTTGTCATTTTTGTTTTAATCGAGCATATCAAATAATTTATTTTTGATAGTGTCAAATACCGAATTATGCTTTCAGTACAATTTCTATTTATCAGATTTGTAAGTCTTACCTAAGTCTTTTTTATAAGACATTCGATAAAAAGCCTTGACCTTAAATTACTTTTCTATGATGTCAGCAAACAGTATAAGTACCAACGCTTTGCCTTACTTACAAAAAAGTAATACATACAAATGATTTTTTTTTATATAGTATAGTAGGCTGGTATAAAAGGCAAAGACTATCTCTGTAATCATAATTTGATGACGTCACAAACACCAACATTTTAGAATAGTATTAAACATAAACATAATGAAGAAAACTCGAAAATACCGAAATTAGTTTCTAAAACGGTCAATATTTTCAAAATAAATTATGAAGACATACCTATAATTATAAGAAATAAGTACCGTGGCCAATTGTCCTACCAATAGTCGAATCACAATAATTTTCACTAATTTTTTAACTAAAACTTTCGTAAGTAATACACATTTATGAAATTGATTCCGGATTGATCCTTACTTGATTTTTAATATTTTTTAGTTATTTGATTGTACTTTTACTATTTAGATTGGTGACACGAAGCTCGAGACGAACCAGTTATGGTTTTAGGAGGTTCGAATCCACTTAAACAGTACCTATGTTATGTTAACCCAAATAAATAACATATAGCAGAACGTACCTCATTTCTGAAAGTAAACAAAGCCTATTGCAGCGAAGATTGTCTTAGCACTGACATTTAGATTTCCATACAAAAACGATCTTGTAAAGTACCTACATTCGTTTGCTACCGGTGGCTTCAGTGCTATAAATAACTCGCTAAGTGCAAGTTTGACGTACGAAGAGGGATTCAACCAGCCAGCCAGTCTCACTCGAAATACTAGTGTGCGTGGAATATTTTTATTGAATACCTACTATCTGTCCGGGTAAACTTCGCACCGCCAAAGATTTCGTAATTTTTCCATAATTTATCACCATTTAAACCTTCCCTGGAATTCCACGAATATAAAAGACCAACAATTAGCCAAATCGGTCCAGCCGTTCTCGAGTATTAGCGAGACTAACAAACAGCAATTCATTTTTATTTATAAGAGAAGAAAAAGAAGAAAAATATCATGTATCCAATCCCCTCAAAAAAGATATCAGTTGTTTGTTCTGGTTACACAGCACACATGTTGTGTGTGACTGAAACTATGGAAGTTTAGTAGGGAAAAAAATAATTTTTGAAGCTTCAGGTTTGTCTGAATATAATATTTGATATAACAAGCATTACACTACTGGTCTCCTTTCCTTCTTAACGTTTGCAAGGAAAACAAAATCTTCTTAATGATACAGGACTTTTTTACTGCGTAAAAGATGTTTGAAACCAAAAGTAAAGTACCGTAACTTAAGTCAATACGTATATTGTTGATGAAATAACGCCAAGTCTGAAAACTATAAAAAAATGAAATTAATAGTGCCTACATAACATACCTAACTATTTATTGTAAATAAGTAGGTAAATACAATGATTTATAAATTTTTTGACTTTATTTCATTAAGATATGGTTTTACCGATTAATTCGAGCCATAATTAACGAATTTAAAAATTCCAAGTAAAAAAGTTTACTTCCTCATTTGAAAAATATCACCCAGTTATAGGAATAACGATCACGACACAGTCATGTTTGGTTATGAACGTTCCTTATTTTGGTTTTATTCAGATTAAGTTAAGTTCTACTATACAAACTCGTAAGTTTGTCTGTGTAAAATTGTATAAGCATGGCATTCTCATAATATCTGGGGTTGAAACAGCGATTGTCAAATATTTTTCTACGAAAATTTTGTAGTAATTTTAAGGAGGCCTTGTTAAATATTTGAACTTATACGAATTTTCTTGGAATTTTTCATAAGTGCCAAAATCTGCCACTTATGTAAATCGTCGGCATATTCTACCAAACCTACTAATACTGTAGCCAAATGTGCCAAAATCACAGAAATCTTCCACAAATGGTCACACTGTCTCGAACCCGTAAAATAATCTGTAACACAGAATCTCCAATGGGAACCCGTACTCAGCGCACTACGGAAATCGCAACCCGCTCATCCTCACTGGTCGAGTGCCTTGCCCCGCGCGACCTCCTCCTCAGTCAAGCCAAGCAAAGCAGTCTTGCTCAGCGTTCCGCCGCGGACGGACGTACGCTGCTCTCTGGAACTCGAAAAACCCCGCGAGCTTTCGTCTGACTCGCGTCAACACCGAACCACTGGATTTTTTAAGTGAAGTGAACTTTGTGATACGGAGCAGCAGAGGTGAATAGGATTCATTCCGGAAACCTCAAGGTCGGTGCGGTTTTCGCCATGCGAATGTCAATGTCTAGTTTCTTGCTGATGGTATTGGAATGCCGTCGGTCCTGGCTTGGCTTATAGGTCGCTAATTGGTTGCTCGTCTTACATACACAATTCTGCTACTGGTCAGTAGGAAGTTGTGTTAAGTTTGGTGTAGGAAACTTCACTTGATCACTCGAAGTTCATTGACACCAATGGGCCTGACTTGTTTATTAATTGTTTTTTTTTTCAATGCCTTCGATGGGCCGCCGGTAAGTAGTCAGGTGGCAATAAAAACTTGCGAAAAGGTTAAAAGCATTAGGTATGTTGTATTCTTTGTTCTTAATTTTTGATTGAACTTAAATCCCCTTTAGTGGTATTGCAACAACTTTATAGCTATCGGTTGGGTAAAGTTGGGTATCTCTTCTCTAATAAGTCGTAATCAATAGGAGTTTTAGTAGTAAATAACGTTAACTCAACAATAGGTAAGTAGTATGAAGCAAATTATGAGAGAAACCAGCTCAATAAAACTTCCAACATGATTTCTCTTTACGATTTTTGCGATGTAAATAGTATCTCAGCGCCTAATAATTAAAAACCGTTAAAAATATCGTGAAAGTTGATGAATATGAAATAGCTCTTAACGATACCTTTTTGTATAAGCGGAAGATATTAGCAGAACCTGAGTTTACACTAAACGATCACTCGGTGAGTGTTGGAATTACATGCAACGGTTACTTAAATAATTATGAGACTTGGTTTTACCATACTGATTCATCTTACCTATACACTGATTCCGATGACTTCCTCAGTTAAATGTATTACTTTCCGTAAGAACAGCATTGACTTACACATTTTATTAATAAAATTATTAACATTAGCTTCTGCATGAAATAACGAGTTGCAGTTTTGAGTTATTAGTAAAATGGTTATCAAGTTTCAATGCAGAAAGAATTGATAGAATAAAACATCACAACAGGTAACTTGTTGAGCAAGAAATAGAAAACAGTACCTACTGAAAAAGCTTATAAAATAGCACAACATGCGGTACCCTTCACTTATATTGTGATGAGGTCAACGCATCTTACCTCGGACTATCATTACACGTCTGATGCGCCGGCCTACAATGGGCCACAATAAAAGATCATACAATATTAACTCTTATATCAAACAAAACAAGATTCAATCACGTTTTCTGACCATGGGCAATAACAACGGGTAATTTTTGAGGCTGGTACATGCGGTTGACATGTCAAGGAATTCTTATTACAATGCAGAAGTCATTGTATGGATTAGAATGAGTCATTTTGGTTGATTGTGTAATGAATGGCAAACCGGTAATTTGTTTGGGTCTCCGACCATACAGTAGGCAACTTTAGAAATTAATGTTAAAGTACACAGCTTGGTGCGTAGAGTCACGCCTGTATTTTGGAGGTCTAGGTGGTGAACAGAATTTTCTGCTTTCCATAATGACAAATCGCTTCGCTATAACAGTGAAGTATTACTTTTTAATTCCATTACAGCACTAGTGTGTAGCGTGATTGAAAAAATCTGCCTAACATCGGAGAATTAAAAAGTTGTAGCGATAACATCGGATGCTGAGTCACGTCTTGTAATTGTACCTCAAAACATCAAGAAAGCAGGAATTTCGACAGAACGCTTTGCTAACGCCAAACACAACCCGCCAGCTTGCCAAAACTATTGCAAAGTATCGACATTTTAACACAAATCTTCTTAGAAATGAGCTTCCTGTTTGTGTGCGTGTGGTTTCTGTAGAAATCTGCCATCAGCAGTGTTAAGATAATATCACCTTTGAAACAAATAAATGAATAAATTCCACACAATGCAATCACCTGAAAGGGTATGATATTAGCTATTGGATATATCTCCGTTTACCTCCATTCACGTCCTCAGAACTTGCGTCTCGCAAAATCGCCAATACCAGGGTAACCTCGGATGGGAAACTAATTAGAAAGGTGATGGCAAATGACACGGCGATTTGTTCGGAGTTTCCGTCGGGAGGATGTCATTAAGCTACGGATATCTCGGAGCGATTTTGCTCACCGCTTGGAAACTGGGTTAGGAAATATCTCGCCTAACCAAAAATTTGCCTTCTGTGGAAATACCCGCCGTTGAAAATACTACAAAGAAGTTTTTGGCTCCACATTTTTTGTGAGCAAAGGACGAGATGCGTTGCGTGCATGCAACGACTATGAATGTCAATGAAGCAAAGGTGATCGATCTGTCAGGATTGTGGCAAGTGGTAGTCTGAAGGACCTGATTCATAAAACTGCAAATCAATATACATTGCAAAGTTGAATCACCCACAGATTAACTAAACGACTCTCATAACTATGAATTTGGTTTTATGAAACCCAGCCCAAGTTCCTCTACTCCTCCGGTATACAAGCGTGAAATTATCTATGTAGTTATAGTTGCTTGTGAATAGAAGTTAACTCATAATACAATCGAAAGGTAGGATCTAGTGGTTTGACTTACAAATGAAATGAAACCATAACATAAATTCACGCTTTTATGCCGGAGGGTTAGGCAAAGACCAGAGTCTGTCACATGCCATGATCTTGTCATCTTTTCATTTAGAATGAATTACTTTTTAATTAGAAAATAGAATGAATTTTTTCCTTCCTCTATCATGGATATTAACACCACCGTTTATTTCGTCTATTAGGTAATTAATTAACTAACTTCTAGTATTACTAAAGTGACTATTTGTAAACTTAATCAGTCGCTTTATGATCTTGAAAAGAACGATTAAAAACCATTGCTAGGTCGAACCGATCGGTGCCCCAAAAGTTCTACAGGTTATATGGTATAATACATAATTCTTTATAACAAAAGCGAAAAGCCAAACTCGTTAGGGTTTGTTTGCGTACCTATATTATTTGAGCATAACAAAGTTTCAGAATCCTATTTCCAGATTATAATACAATCAAAGTTGATGATGAGACAGCGTTACACCTACCTACGTTGCCAATTTAACAACGCAAAAACAAACTTTGTTCCGCAACACAGCGCCCCGTTTTCCAGCATTAAGGGATCCTTTCACATACAAAACAGAATCCTGGTGGCACGGTCTTGGTATTATCATAAGAACAAAACGTGTGAGGTTTAATTTCGAAGCGCTTGTGTTTTATGGAGCAATCAAAATTATGCATGGGTGGCTTTCATATTTTCCGAGATGTCGACTTTGGATGCCTACTTGGGAATTGTAGTCTTCACTGCATATGTAAGTCGGCATTAATTTCGTAGTTTCATTATTTTCGTCTTTGGCCTCTAGATTGAGAGTAGGGTTCAACTTTCTCACAAGTTTGTTCCCCATTCAAGCTTGAATGCCTTGGTGGTGCTTTAATAGCGCCAAGTTTCGGCTTTCAAGTCTTACACTTGTAGGCTATTACTCATTGGTCCTTCGTCTGGTTTGTTCAGTTTTGTTTTCGCTGCTTATGTTTAATTTCATTTGTCGTTATCTTATCTAAAACATTATCTTTGTTGCTATCATCAGTTCGTAATGGCATCACGGTTTTATCCTGCTGTGTTGGTTTATCAGTCTGATTAATTTTATTTTCTGTACTTAGTTTAACCATTTGAACAGAATGTAAAATAGTTGCAATCATTGTTGGGATCATGATAGATATCTGAAGAAGTGTCAAATCAAAAGTGTAGGTACTTTCTGTATTGAGTCTTCTCATGGTGGCTGATTTTCTAGAATGTAATCAGTGGCGTAAGACCTTCAAAAGAACAATTAAAAACCATTTTTGCAGTCTCTCGTCTCTGCCTGTCCCTCTGGTATACAGGAATGAGCTTATGTATGTATGTATGTATGTAGAAACCATTGTTGTGGTGAGCCCACTACGAATTCTACAGGTTAATAGCAAAAAACACTACGAGCTATTAGTATGAAGACCAGTGAGTATGTGACTAGAGCAACACAAAACAATCGACATAATAAATTTGTGCCGTATTCAGGCGTTTCATTAAACAAAGCCCTCGAACAATGTCCCATTGCATTGCTCGCGCAATACCTACTGCATATGCATTCCACGTTCGCCGAACCACTCTTCCGTGACCTCCCATTTCACACTTTTACTATTGTTGATTAGGTCATCAGAACACTCCTTCAGATCCACTCCGACACGCGATCGCGATTCTAAATCGCAAACTGGTGATATCTAATTACGACCTATTAAGTATTGACTTGAAGCTCACCGCAACAACATGATTGTACAGATCCACTAAGCTCGTCTGGTGGTCCACAATCACCCGCAAAATGTATCGAGTGCTTAGCTCACCAGTTGCGCAAGGTTTGATTTACGTAGTTGCGAATCAGAAACTAATTAGCAGTTGTGACGTAATATCGGCAGTCTCCTGCGCCACAGCTTGCGTTGAGTGAGCGTAAGAATGGTACACGAAAACAAAGTTGCTATGTTCCCACCGTATAGAAAAGATAGAATATTCTTTATTGTACGCAGAAAATACGTTAACAAAGTTTTAGTCAATCGAAGTACAATTGGCAGCCTTATTACAATAAGCAATGTCTTTCAGGCAACCATAAACGGAGAAAAGAAGAAATCAGAGACGTGTCGTGCAGTCCCTCAATAAAAAAATATTTTTATGAGTCGCTAAATTACATAAATTTACCTAAACGTTATAGCAAAATTATTATATGAAAACCTCAAATTATAATAATGAAAAGTGAATAATTTTAAGTTTCATTAAATATTTCATTACAATTAAATATATTTTTTTTTATTCATTACAATTATTTAACAATTTAACACCTAAGTAACGTTTTTCAGTTTTTTTCATGGTTTATCTAAGAAATATATCGTTCCAATAATTTGAGGTGAAACAGTGAAACAATCGTAAAATGATGTTGCTCTTCAGTTTAATTAAATAAATTAATGTAAAGTACATTTTGTTATTTTTACCTATTCACACTTAATCATATAAAAATAATTTATATTGTTATAATAATAATAATAATAATAATAAATAAACTCACCAGTCTCTAGAACTGGACCCACGTTTTGCAGAGTTTATTAGGTCCCAAACGTGACAAGTGGCAAGCCTGTCGCCGTTATCCGGGCACAATTTATCAGCGAATGGTGTTGCTGTACAAACAAATGTACGTAACTAAAAGTCATTGGTACATGCGTGGTTCGAACCCAGACCCTCATGATCGAGAAGCAAGGGTGAACCCCACTACGCCACCACTGCTTTTTGTTGTTATAAATATATTGTTATAAATAATAACAAAAAATAGTTTTCATTTGACATTTAATGTGTTTATTGTAGTGTTGGCGAGTAGCGAGAGACCGAGTGAATTAATGGCATTTGGGGGGAAAAGCCTATATCCAGCAGTCAGATGATGATGTGGTGTAACTAGGAGCCTAGAAAAAAATCGAATTACCTTCTTTTACTTTTCCTGATAAAAGTTGATTTTTCAATTACGACTTTATTCCCCGGGGCAAGCGATACTGCTTTTTTCACTGTCAAATTGCCTATTTACAGTGGGACGTTTTAGGCTACCTACTTACAATATACTCATTAGAAGTGGTATTGTTACATTGATGCAAGAGAATTGTATGAATGCTAACGTTATCATTAACGAATGTATAGGAATAATCAGAATCTTAGGATTCAGTTAAATGATAAGCCAGAATAAACCCCGGTTTCTGTACACACCGAGTTATAATTTATCGCTAATGCGACCCTCTCCCTACGACGCCCGTTTTCGCGTCTGGGAACCAACTCTTTTCTCTCGTATTTCGTCTTATTTCTGCTCGAACGGGGGCAAAAGAGAGGATGTTTTCGGTGACTTTCGCTCGTAT
This sequence comes from Yponomeuta plumbellus, assembly GCA_947310845.1. Lineage (NCBI taxonomy): Eukaryota > Metazoa > Arthropoda > Insecta > Lepidoptera > Yponomeutidae > Yponomeuta > Yponomeuta plumbellus. Next base: position 7,315,075 of record OX371203.1, read on the forward strand.
AATTTACGGCGGCGAACACAACGAAAAATTGTCTTTATTTTGTACTAGCGACCCGCCCCGGCTTCGCACGGGTGGCAAAAACGTTTCCGTGGAAATTGCTATAGAACAGAGCTATTTCCACGGGAACGTTTTTGCCAACCCAACGAATATTAGTTCCGTGGAAAATTCCCGGGGTAGTATTTTTTTTACACCGTGGGTTCATTATTCGATATTTCATACGGAACCCTAAACTTTTTGAAAATCCAATATAACCTATGTTACCCACAAAGAATGTAGCTTTGTAATGGTGAAAGAATTTTTAAAATCGGCCCATTTTTTTCTTAGCCCATTCATTACAAACATACACACGAACAAAAATACAAATCTTACCTCTTTGTAATATTAGTATTAAAATATACAAGCTCGTAGTTTTGAAATGTAGAAAAGTTCTGATGACTTTTGAACTCTCTTCTCTTTTGTTCTCGATCTTCGCTTATCAAATTTATCATGAGCTACTGAGATGCGCCGCGAGCGAGTTTTGACTAATGACAACTTTAAAGTAAACAAGTGAGCGAGATCAGCTAAAGATAGAAAAGATTCGTACATATCAGTGAGCAAAAAGATAGGTGAGCGACTTATAACACCAAATCGTTACAGAACTAATGAATCTAGACTCGCGACAGCGAGTCCAGCCAAGTTCGTGAAAAAAGGAACTGGCGACGCAGCAGCCGTGTGTAATATTACAGGAATCACTTCGAGCTACTTTTGACCCCTTCACAACTCTATAACTATTTAACCTACGTATATGAAATTTGGCACATTTCTTAAAGTCCATTAGCTTGCCTAGAATCCAAAGTTTCATAAATGTTGCTCAAACAGTTATAGATATATTAACGTTTAAAAACTGGCATTTTTATTACTGATTGACTGACTCACTTATAGATCAAAAACCTAACCCACTTCTAGATGACCTAGAAACTTGATATTTGGCATCAAGGTAGACTATTACGCATATACAAAGGGAAAAATCTAAAAACTGAAAATTATTGATATTAATATCCTCATAGTATTTAGTTCCACATTCTGCCAATAGATGGAAATTTTTAATTCTATATCGTGGTATGGTTTTGTCTCAACCGATTCTATATAATATCTGTAAACGACTTAAATTCCCATCCACGTTTCTCTGAATTGCAAATGAGTTTCTGTACTAAAGTCGTATCTTCGTAGCCGATTTCTAACCCATCGGTTATCGGTTCCTTGACAATAAATAACGAACGATGTATTTATTAGTGATCAATCAATACCAATCTCTGTATAAAAAGCAGTGATATCCCATCAAAAACATAAATTCGAGTGATATGAGAGCCAAGTTCAATAGGTATTAAGAACAGACGTTGTTATCGACTTCGCCGACAAAAGAATTGAGATCTATATGGGTGCTGCCAAGTTATCCGAAGAAAATCATGAACTTTTAGTTACAAGATCACTAGAATATATGTAAATTGTTATGCTATCACTATTTTAAGGTCACACTCATTAACCAATGGGCGCACATCGACGATTTTCGTTGATAGCTCGTTCCGTCGAATGGAGTATAATAATATTTTTATTAACTGTGACAAGGATAATATCGTTAAAAAAACCTCGTGTTAAATAAAATGCGATCAGGTAGGTACCTACTCACATTTGGGTTTATACCTACTCAAAACTAAAATACTCGATGACAAATTTTTGATACAATAATTCCGGTGAAATTAATATCCGCTTGATAAATTAAGTTATCTCCATAAAATTAATAAAAGCGTAGTTTATTACAAGATAGTTATAATTACTTACTATTGTAGGAGTTGCTTTTTGACAATAGGGTAGTTTCCAGGGTCAAAATAATTAAATTCTATTTAGTCCGCATTTTAGATTATAAAAAAATATTGAACACGTGTTTTTTCTTTTTTCGATTAAACAAAAAATAACAAAGATATAGCCCATTAAAGTTACGTGTGACGTCACTCCGTGCTAAAAAATGCAGCACGGCGTGACGTCACACGTAACTTTAATGGGCTATATCTTTGTAATTTTTGGTCTAATTTACAAATAAAAAAATACGTGTCCCTTATTTTTGAATAATCTAAAAGACGGACTAATTACATTTTTTAGGGCAATTAGCCCATTGGGTTTTATTTACTCTTATTTTTCGTTTGGGAGTTCTAAATGCAATGTTTCTATGAGTAAGTTTTAGTTTTTGCTGGTACGCAAGCTAGACTGGTTTCGTTAATTAACCTTAATCTAGGTTTAGAGACGGGGCTTGAGGTAACCGGGGCTATGAAATGAGTGAAAAGAGAAATTCAGCCTACAGAACGAGAGGGTAAGGTTCCGAATTCAGTACACATTTGTCCTTAACAATATTACACATAACTTCGGTCAAAAGACAAACCTAATTTGGGGTATCAAGACCAATTTAGTGAATTTAGTATCTTGACAGAAGCTTTGTATCTTTTTTCGTTATCATGGAGGCATACATTTTAGTAAATAGTAGTTGTCGAGCGTCGAGGAGACTATAATTATCTCAACGGTTATCGGTTGCAGATGTGTCCGCTTAACCAGACCATATCGTGGACCATAACTTCGTACAAAATCCATTGAAAATTACTAATTAATTAAGTTGATAATTCAATAAGGGCCGATTTTTCAATAGTCAGATAACTTATATCTGAGGAATAAAAATGGTGGTTTGACAGCTTCTGTATGAAAGTTATGTCAAGCCGCCATTTTTATTCCTTAGATAAAAGTTATTTGACTATTGAAAAATCAGCCCTAAAGGAGATAAAAACGCCTGTTTTTACGGAACCCTTTTTGCGCGTAGCCCGACACGCAATTGGCCCATGTCCACCGCTTTTCATAATGGTTTCTTCATTATTACGTCAACCGCTTTTCAAAGTGGTTTTTACATTAGAACATATTATGTCAACCGCTTTTCAAAGTGGTTTCTACATTAGAACATTATGTCAACCGCTTTTCAAAGTAGTTTCTGCATTAAAACATATTCTGTCAACCGCTTTTCAAAGTGGTTTCTACATTAGATCATTATGTCAACCGCTTTTCAAAGTGGTTTCTTCATTAGAACATATTATGTCCACTGATTTTTAAGGTAGTTTCTACATTAAAACATTTTACGTCCCCTGCTTTTTAAAGTCGTTTGTACGACACAAATGTAGCTCTTCCGAAACGTCGCGTTGCCAGCTGAAGTACTATAGCAGAGCGATAATTCGTGAAATCTAACATAGCGTTGGAATATGTGGGTGCACGCATTGAAATACAATACCGAAGTGCGATAAGGGTAATTTTGTTTCCTCGATAACAGTTCCCTGTGTCCACGACATACCTACAATGTGCGCTGAAAATGTTTCGTTACACTTTTGTAAAAGTTGCCTGAAACACAGATAGATGTATATATAGAGAACGGTACACTTTATTGTACATAAGAAAGGAAATTACACAGGTTTTTCTTAATTTAAGAGTACAGACGGCGGCCTTATCACTAAAGGTGATCTCTTCCAGACAACCTTTGGATGGACTGGAGCAAAATAATTTGAGAAGGAAGCAGATGTACAAAATAAGTAAAAAAATAATTACTGAAATATATCACTATCTACACCTATAAAACGGTGTTAGCGGTAAAATGCCGGCTTTTCAATCAGGAGGTCGTAGTTTCAAATCCTGGCTTGTACCAATGACTTTATTTTCTAAGTTACGTACATTTGTGTTATTACACTCTTTGCAAAAAAGCTTATTATAAAATCAACGTTTATTTAGAAGACAAGGACGTATGGCATTAAATAGTAGTTTAATATTTAATCAGAGGATAAATGTGTCTAGTGTTCAACACATCCAAGATATTATTTTGTAAGTTTGATTTGTATTAGCTTTAAGGTGATTTGAGAAAAGATGGTCAGAGTGGAGTTTTTTTTCGCTGCCTTTTTCTCCACTACAGACGGCCCTAAGGCAGCGGTTAACATTATACATAACTATATGTACATTGACATTCAACAAGCAGAATGTAAATTCTTTACGTTGAAATAAATTTTTGAATTTGAATTTATATTAGCAATACCACTTGCTAACAGTGAAGGAAAATATTGTAAAGAAACCCTAGTGCCGAGATATTTATGCACCTTAGCGCGTGATACGTACAGTGGCTCAAGTTGATGTTAACTGCGAAAATATCAGGTCTAACTACTGACTACCTACCTACACCTACATTTTTTACGAAGCCTAATACTTCATCGGCCTTACTAATAAAGGTTATGAGCTGTGTATACAGCCGTTATGCGAGGTCTGACAAACTGGTTATTTGTATGCTAAATGCGATTAAACCAGTATAAATTGATATACGTCAAATAGTTATTCAGAGTCTATAACTTATTTATTGGTAAGGCCGTAAATGTTTCGGTACTCTGCTAAAGGTAAACAATCTTGATACGCCTTTTTATTGAAATGTACACTTATTAAACCAAAATCTTTACACATTACCAATTCAATGTGACATTAAATGTAATCCTTGCATCCTTGCACGTTATGTTATGTTCGATTTGTTATGTTGTCTCTTTGTTATGTTTCACCTACCTCCTTTTATGCTGTTTCGTTCTTTTTTTTGTATATTTAGTGTGTTTGTGTGCAAGTGTGAATAAATTATTTATCTATCTATCTGCCTATCTAATTTCATAAAAACACATTTAATTTGTGAAAATGTTGATTTCAAAAGTGTATATTTCAATAATTTTTGATTTCTAATATTTCAATAATCAATTGATATTTTTAATTCCAGTGGACATAATTGAAACTTGAAACGTCATTTACTCTATCCAAACTTATTAAATTTTCGGTGGTGGGTAATATAAGTATTAGTGAAACATAACTTTATCAATCTGTGGTTTATAAGTGAAAACCTGTAATTAGCTTATAGTTGTTATTTTGACGTTATTATGTAATCTAAGCTGTTGGTTTTCCATGTACTAGTAAATAAATAAATAAATAAAAAGACTTATCCAGATTGTTTACCTTTAGTTAAGTACCGAAACATATGGAGTATAAATACGTTTCGCTGCAGGGCACAGGCCTTTTCTTAGAAATACATAGAGTATGAGCTTAGTTACCACGCGCGTGTCCACCGCTGAATGCTAACAACATTATACATAATATATACATACATAACGTCGGCTAAAGTCACAAACCTCTTAACTCCATTTTTTTTTCAAAATTTGTGAGATTTGCTATAAGACACGGCCAGTTTACTTTCTAGAAACGAAAAAAAAATTAGAAAAAAAATGGAAAACTCACGTCGTAGTGGGGTTCACCCTTGCTTCTAGATCATGAGGGTCTGGGTTCGAATCCCGCATGTACCAATGACTTTTAGCTATGTACATTTGTTTGTTTATACACCAACACCATTCGCTGATAAATTGTGCCCGGATAACGGCGACAGGCTTGCCACTTGTCACGTTGGGACCTAATAAACTCGGCAAAACGTGGGCCCAGTTCTAGTGACTGGTGCCTCTTCCTACCCCCTCGGGAATAAGAGGCGTGAGTTATTTATTTTATTTTTAAGCTCACGTCTGTATCACAAAGGGGTTGGCAGAGGCCAGGGACTGCCAATTGACACGCTGCTGACTAATCACTTTCGCTTAATTCGATGAAGCGAATGTTATTTTTAGTTAGTTGTAAATTTGTTAGAATTAGTCGTTGCGCATGCGTACACCGGTTTCGGGTACTGTTTATCTTGCCCTTTCCTGATACATCCTCTATTTGGATCCTCTATTTCACTCAAATTCGATCGATAACAACATGTGGTGGTAATATAGATATCCAATAGAGTAAAATCCAAACAATATGTGATATTTTAGTGTATCCCCGTTATGGTTAAGTTGCTAAGAGGGGCTAGAGACACCGACGTAAAAAAATATAGATAGACAGAGAATATTTTTTATATCTTATATAATATCTTGTATATCTTTTTATAACATATTCTTGCAAATTAAATAAATTCAATAACTTTTTATGTAACAAACGTCGATTTAACATTGATACACATTTCGTATCGTTTTTTTATCGCTTTTACTTTATCGGTAGCGCCTAACGCGTTACATCTATTTGCTACTACAAATTTAGCAATGATAACTAAAACCTCCTAAGTGAAATAGACTGTTTCCAACAAGTGCAATTTAAACTCTTGTAACACTTCGGGCAAGTGCATTATTATTTACATCATTGCAAGAATCCGTAACACACTGTTTGAAATTGCATAACTCATATGTAGCAAGGAAACAAATGTGTACATGGGATCGATTCTCGTTTAAATGCGAAAGTCCGTTTGTATTTAGTAATTTTTTTTTCGAAGCAATTACTCGTAGTCCCGGCTGCCTGAGTGATCTTGAACGATCACGAAGATTAAGCAACATAGGGCGCGTTCAGTGCATAGATGGGTGACCCTTCTATGACTAACGGTAGTGGCATTTTTCCGAGCGGTTCCGATCTTCGCAAGGTACGTTAAGCAGTTGGTGCCGGCTGCCGTCGATAGATGGCAGCCGTTAAGCCAAGTCAGAGGCCTTAGGGCGGCTGGAAAACTTCTGAAGAGAACCGTGCCCCTCGGTTTTATGTATTTTACTGCCGCCCCTCGGTTTTATGTACAGAAACAATTGCGGTCTTACCGTTAATCTACAATCCTGGTATACAATACAATGAAGAATATTCAATATATCTATGTATTGTGTAGTGAAGACGGGATTTGTACGCAAAACAAAATAAACTTCGGTCGCTATTTGCTTTGCAGCGAATCCAATGAAACAGATTTCACGGATATCGCGCTCACAAAGAGTAACACCCAGTTGGATAATGTAATCGTAGTGTATAATTGACCAAGTCGAATCAATGCAGCTGTGTTAATCGCATGAAAATAGCTTTTCTGTGTTCTTCAAATCAAAATCTGTAATGTTAAGTAAATAATAATAATAAATTCGTTTACTCATTAAACAGTGTATTAAATTAAGAAAAAAATGCGTGCGTGTAGCAAGGCAGGGCTACCCCTGTACTAAAGCCTGTGTTACAGTAGCCCCCGCTCTTCCTCTGATTTTCTTTAACAAAAGCAATTTGCCGACAAAATTTAGCAAATAGTTCAAAGAAAAAAAAATCGGTAAGATGTTGATGTATTGTAGAATCGTGTTATGGACTTCGGCACTGCCGGAGGGTAGAAAGCCGCCGGCAATGCCGCACAAGCCGAGCCGCCGGCATGCCAATGATGCTCTGCGGCACCAGCGACAAGTGCCGGCGGCCTAAGCATACGTCAGGTTGACGCCTGGTTGACGGCGAGGCGAAAGGCGATACGGTGACGATCCCTTTCCGAGTTGATATGTGTGCTGTGACCTTTAAGAAGTTATAAAGCTGCTCAATTAGTTTATTCTGTTTTTGTTATGAAAATATTCCCTATACTTCAGTCACAACATAATTATGATACGAAAAGACTCCGAGCATAGCTCGTTTCGAGATTTCCTCGAATATTTTGAATTTTGAATCAATACACGTAGGTATCACAAATCAGCACCACGTGATCGAATCAGGAATGCAGAGAAGTTCCGCTGAAGAACTCATTAATTCGTCATCAACCCATTATGTCCCCACCGAGGGGCACGGTTCTCTTAAGAAGTTTTCCAGCCGCCCTAAAGCCTCTGACTTGGCTTAACGACTGCCATCTATCGACGGCAGCCGGCACCATCTGCTTAACGTGCCTTGCGAAGCATGGAACCGCTCGGAAAAATGCCACTGGCGTTATTCATAGACGGTCACCCATCCATGCACTGAACGCGCCCTATGTTGTTTAACCTTCGTGATTGTTTAAGATCGCTCAGGCGGCTGGGGCTACGAGCGATTGAAGTTGCAAGTCTTAATCGTGAAAATGTAATAGAAATGCTACTCTCTAACTGCGAAGGAAAACATCGTGAAGAAACCTGAGGTGTTTGCGTACGAGTACGAATACGAAATTTGCAATACGAGTGAGTAAGATAACTAGAAATTTTTACTTCCGTTCTGCTCAACACTTTAAACAATGTTCATTTTTCAAGCATTCCAAATATTATGACAGCGTTTCCATAATTCAAATTGATATTGAACTGTAGACTAGTGTGACATAAAATGACGAGATTGAATTTGCGAGCACTCAAAGAGCGTACGATTTGAAGTACCGTGCATAATTCGCACACTTGCAAGAACAACGTGTTATTTCGAAACCCTTAGGGACTTCACACATGACCGCTATAATATACATTACATCCCGGGATGTATAGCTTTACATTATATTAAAGTATCACACACGCAACAGGTAACGTAATGTATATTTCGCTTCATTTCGTTGACATACGTCTCGACCGACACACGTTCCGGCTGCTAAGGTGTTATACAGGGTGTTGTTATGGATCTGTCGACTTACTTACTACTAGATTTAAAAGATAGGTAGTTCATCAGAAGATGATTGAGATTTTGATGAGCGTATGCGTTGGCACATGTGCCAAAAATAGAACGTAAGTAAGGAAAAGTAATGAGTAAAGTAAAGTAAGGAAAATTCCGAAGAGTTTAAATTATATGCGGAACTATCAGACATCGCTACCTAGTCGACAGGCATGATATTATTACAAAATTGATGACCACTGCGTTTCTACACTTTTTTTTCTTTTCTTGAGGTAGATTGATTTTTGTTACTATCCTTCATGTTAAAGGCAACTTTAATGTTATATTCCATCACTATATTATTTGTAATTTCCTATGTTATATCTATAAAATCATAGGTCATCAATCGACTGAATCGAAGAATTGCTCGCAGCCCTGGCCGCCTGAGTGATCTTAAACGATCACGGAGGTTAAGCAACATAGGCGCATTCAATGCGCGGTTGGGTGACCGCTTATGATTAACGCTAATGGCATTTTTCCGAGCGGTTCCATGCTTCGCAAGGCATGTTAGGCAGTTGGTGCTGGCTGCCGTCGATAGATGGCAGTCGTTAAGCCAAGTCAGATGCCATAGAATAAGACCAGCCACTACTCTTACAAGCCTCCACCAATCCGGACTTGGCCCCCCGTGGCGGAGTATGGCCTATACCTTCCTCAGGCTTAGGAAACGTAGCTTACGGCGGATTTATGAACTGAGAATTTCGCTAAGTGACTACTTAACTCTAGTGTTGTCTCGTCAAATTTCGTTACGTTATTTAAATATTTACTTAAGTGAAATTCTCAATTCGGAAACCGGCCTTTAGCGAGACCATTTAGTGATTACAGATAGGACTACAAGTGATGTGGAGCAAAATAATTTTTTGAGACAGGACTCTGAATACCTATATCGTTTAGCGACATAAGACTCCTAGTGGAGTTTTTGAATCACCAAGAAACTTTTTGAACACCCTGTTCGAAGAAAGATGTATCGTAATATACGAAAAGATATTCAGCGAGCTATGGAGAGAGCTATGCTCGGAGTTTCTTTGAAGGATAAGATTCGTAACGAATACATCCGACAGAGAACCAAAGTTATCGACATAGCTCAGAGAATTAGCAAGCTGAAGTGGCAGTGGGCTGGCCATATTTCGCGAAGAACCGACAACCGCTGGGGTAAACGTGTTCTTGAGTGGAGACCGCGACTCGGCAAACGTAGTGTAGGACGCCCTCTAACCAGGTGGGATGACGATCTGCGAAGGACTGCAGGCAGATGCTGGATGCGGCAAGCTGAAGACAGGGCGCTATGGCGCTCATTAGGGGAGGGCTATGTCCAGCAGTGGACTAATATAGCCTGATGATGATGATGATATTAAGATGTATCAACAGGTAAATATACATCTTCGTATCGCTCAGTACCTTTAAGGTACGAAGATGTAAAGATGTATATTATAGCTGTCGTGTGTGGTCTCCTGACGATTTCTATGGAAAGATGTAATGAGATATATCGTGCTATAATATACATTTTTACCTTATAGCTGTCGTGTGTGGAGTCCCTTACGTTACATGAGAGAATTTTTTTAAGGTTTTCAAAGTAATTGCCGAAAGAGATAGCGCTATAACGTGATGCAGGGTCTCTTTCGCTCATTATTCCGGCGTTTTAGGAGTAAATAAAATCGCGTTAAAAGAAAAACAAATGAATAAAAAATGGTTTAATTCGAAATATCACGTTGCTCTTGCAAGGGTGTGAATTTAATACTAAATTGAATAAATTCTCCATGTATACGATGTTATTTTAATTCCGCTAGTAGGGAATTGAAGAACGTTTTAAAAGAAATTTATTATTTATTGAACGCTAAAATATGTACAGTCACCAGCATAAATATATGATGGTGGGCAGTAGTGCAAAAATATCTGATACACCATTGAGATCATAAGAATATAATGACACTTTGCCGGTAAAAATATGTGATGCTTTGTGGGCGGTATAAATATCGTATCTCACTAATTGCATAAATATCGGACCATGTCGCTTAAAAATATTTGATCACAGCTAAAATCAAAATTATGTGACTGCTCTTGCTGGAATATTTATCTATTCACTATGAAGGAATAAAATATATCGAATGATGGCAGGCATCATAAAAAACTTGTTTGCTTTTTGGGAAAATGGGATACCGCCGTTTAGCCAAAGTATTTTTCGCCAAATTTTACTTCCCAATAAACTTATGGCATCAGTTTCATTTCCCAAATGAAACTTAAGCAAGTTTTCATTTCGCATTTTATTCATTTGGTCAAATTATCATTTCGCATAATTTTACTGCGTCAAGTTTTATTAAGACAAACGTTTATTATGCTAACGTTTTACTTTGGCAAGTGTTATTTTCAAATAATGGAACGGGGGGTCGGCGATGTAAAGAATACGTGACAACAGAAATATAGGTGCGACGACGCGCGTAGCGAAGCGGAGCGCGTCGGAGCGTTAGGTTCTCTATGTAAGATCGAAAACAGACTCGACTTTGATGCGTTCTTACCTTGCCTCTTGTTGCCTCTTTGGTAAAATGAATTTTGACCAAGTATTTATTTGGTAAACAATAACTTGCCATAATAACTTTTGCTAACTGTTTATTTGCTTTAAGTTGTTTTGAGAAATGTTTTTTTGCCAAGTGATAATTTGCGGAAAATAGTTTGGGAAGTAATACTTTGGGAAACGATTTTTGGCAATACATTAGTAAACCTAAAAAAATACATGTCGTGTAATCATCATACTGTATACTATTTCGGTGAATTTTCATTTCAGTGAATCCTTCTTTCATTTCGGTGATTGACTGTTTCATTTCGGTGACACCTAACTTTGTAATGTCTGTCATACATTTGTTTTTTTGTTTTCCATTGTAACCATTATTTTTAAAGTTATAAAACATTCAAAGTATTAGCAAATTTAAGTAAAAAAACGAAAAAAAAGGTAAACAAAAAAGTTCACAGAAATAAAATAAAAATGGGTATATTGAAATTCACTCATTTAAGAAAGATAAGAAAATATGACTAACCAAAAAGTTGGCCAGTTTCTCTCCTGTACAGAGTGGTCCTACATGCTGCAATATATGTATTGTATTGTAATTAAACTCTGCAGATACTGAGTAATAAAACATAAACATTTACATACAGGCACAAACATCGCTTCTGGCCCCACACTAGGATAATTATGTTTATAGTATAATTACTATTATTAGTTAGTAATTACGTTTATTATAAAATATTACAAAACAAAATACAAAATATTGAGTGGGGGCTACCATACAACAAACGTGATTTTTTTCCTATTGTATAATGGTACGGAACCCTCCGTGCACAAGTCTGACTCGCACTTGGTCGGTATTTTAAGACGACAAACCACCAATAGTAAAGTAGACTGCTTATAAACTTCGATGTTTTTGTTGAAAATTCACGTAAACGCAACTAAGTAAAGCGCATGAAAGTAAAGTTTGATATGTTATCGATTGTACTCGCAAAAATACTAATTATTAATTTCTTATTCAGGTTAAAATTAAAATGATAATAACGTTAAATCGATCGACTCTAGCCATCACTATTTTAGCTGGCACCCCTTTTTCACTAACATGACAGTTCTAATCTTCCGTAGGGAGTAGTATATTCTTTTACTATGTCTATGCATTTTACTGACTCGAATTATGAAATGGAGTAGGTATAAAATATGTGTTTGTTTTATTGTGACAGACTTGACGGATAAAAGGTTTTTTAAGATGTCAGTAAAGTTTTGCCTGCAAGGGGGTTAACATAAATATAATTTCAGTAATTTACCCCGAAATAAAAAAGATATCGGTACCTACACGCTACACAGACACTGAACTACACGCACTAATATGAAACATATTTTTGCTTGCGTTTAAGTTACACATATTTATGACGCCTGCCATTATTCGATATTTATTCCTTCATAGTGACTAGATAAATATTCCAGCAAGAGCAGTCACATAATTTTGATTTTAGCTGTGATCAAATATTTTTAAGCGGCATGGTCCGATATTTATGCAATTAGTGAGATACGATATTTATACCGCCCACAAAGCATCACATATTTTTACCGGCAAAGTGTCATTATATTCTTATGATCTCAATGGTGAATCAGATATTTTTGCACTACTGCCCACCGTCATATATTTATGCTGGTGACTGTACTTACTTAGTATGTACTTACTTAGTATGTACTTACTACAGGTAGGGCCCGTTTCTGACTTCAGAATTTTCACTAAGTAAATACTTAAGTAACGTTGTCACGCTCTTTTCTGAGAAGTTTGACGAGACAGCACTGCAGTTAAGTTACTTAGCGAAAATTTAATTTCATAAATTGGCCCTTAATCTAGTTTTTTTACGTTATTCCTCCTCAGGAAAATTACATGGAGATTCTCCGGTACATACATATTATTCGTACCATCTTATGTATTAGATTTATGGTAATTTGAGAAATCTAATCTGGACAGAGTGGAGCTTTTTTCGCTGCCTTTTTCTCCACTACATTTGGCCCCAAGGCAGCGCCTAATATTATATTTATAAGTACATTGACATTCAACAAACTAATTGTAAATTGTAGCGTAATGTGAATTCATAACGCTGAAAAATATTTCTGATTTCGGTGGCAGGTGCTCCATATTTTGCTTTTGTGCACCAACTTAGTTTTATCATAGACCAATAAGTATTGGTCTATGGTTTTATCTAAAGCTGGCTTCCCACGGTCCGCGATATCGCGGACGGACGCGGACCAGCTCGCACGAAACACCGTGGGAAGAGCCTCTCGTGGTACGTGGCTGTCCGTGGTCGTTGGCCGTCCGCGTCCGTCCGCGATATCGCGGACCGTGGGAAGCCACCTTAACACATCAACGTGAAACAAACTCGCTAGTTTCACACCTACCTATCTCTCTATCTCGACTGCGAACGGGTTGTAATGGTTACTCGCGTAGGTAACATAACACTTAAATAGAGTTGCGTTAATATGTTGCAGTCCTACTATTGTCACCCGGATGTTACCGCGAGGGGACGGGCGTTTCTGATGCAGATTAACCCTTTTACTGGCGTTTTATGTCAGTACCTGGGCCTAGATTCTACTAATGCGTTGTTGTACAATGACAACTAATGAACATGGCCATTCAGTTTCATTGCCGTTTCAATTCGACGCGGGCACGTGTATTAATAATTCTAAGCATCAATGGTATGGGAATGTGACCCGACCGTGTATCTGTCATCGCACTTTAATGCTCTAAAGGAATTGAGGCCCTGTACTGAGGACTTGTCACATACAAACAATAGCAGGTCAAGCTTTACAAAGTCGTCCATAAAGGTGATATTATGTGGTTCAAGTTCGGTGCAATATTGCTTTCCATTTCATTGCCTTAATCGCTTAGAGACGTCAAGCTATGACATTATGTTTTTTTTTGTCCTTTGTGGCTAATCTTACTCAGTGGATCTCCTTAAGCTTGAAACAAACTAGTTTTTAACCTAAGAAAAAATAGTTAATAAAACCTAAATGAGTTTTGCTCAAAGAATGTATATTTAAATTGCCCTAATTTTTTAACTAAAAATTTCGTAAGCACTACAGATTATTGAGGTAGGCTGGAAGAAATTGCTCTTAGAAATAGGACCGCCTATTGTATTTTTTTCTTAAATTGTAACGTTTCTTTGTCTTTTTTTGCGTGCGCCTTAGGGCGGCTTGAAAACTTCTGACAGTAACACCAGCCACTACTCTTACAAGCCTCCACCAATCCGGACTTGGCCCCCGTGGTGGAGTATGGCCTATACCTTCCTCATGGAAGAGACCAGTGCCCCTCGGTGGGGACATAACAGGGTTGATGATGATAATATTCTTATCTTATCTTATCATTTACATTATTCCGGATACACTTACTCATGCTATCGCCCTAATTTGTTTCTTCGGGGAGGCCCGAAAATGATTTTTTAATTACACTCAGGCGCATTACATTGATAACATTTTTAGCCACTGTTCACACTCACAAAATGCAATTCATTTGACAAACGTAATGAAATGACCTGACCGTTCCGAAAGAGAAATTGCCACCATGAGTTTTTCCGACGTAATTTTTACATGCAATTTCCTAACGCTTTGTTTGGCGCAATTTTCCCGTTTTGTCACAGCAATTTGTGTGAAAGTGGAACCGAACGGGTCGATTAAGCAATCTTAATCGAGTAATTTGAAAAAAGATGACGTGATGTGTGTTTGTTTCGCCTTCCGATGATAAATGTTGTATAATAGTCTTTAGTGAAGGGAAAAATGGTGGTAAGTAAACATACAAATTTACATAGAGGCACATACATTGCTTCTGGCCCCACGCTAGGATACCCTGTGTCGTCCGTGTGGAGTTTCTGGTCTTCCATCGGACGCGTCCCCCAGGTGGCGGATAGGGGAACGCCCTCCAGATATGGGGGTACCGGCTTCGGCCGGCGCGGACCAAAACCGGAGGGAGGGGGACGTCCAGTGGCTTGCGCTACTGGATGTCCCGCGGGGTCCACTATGGGCCCCGCACCCGTAACCCCACACTGAGTGGGGCCGGGGGCCTTCGGGCCGCGAGGAGACAACCTCTATAAAAAACACACGGTGGGGGCCCTCCTCTATGTCCCTCTGTTCAGCAGAGGGCATAGAGGAGGTTGAGGGAGGGTCACAGACGGCAAGTTGGGGGACCTGCCGTCCGACATCGTGACGGGAGAAGGGGGTGGGGGGCCCATGCCCCTTCTCCAGTGAGGGTGGGCCCGACTCCTTGCGAGTCGGGTCGACGTCGCCGGGGCGCCGCTGTCGCATTCGCGTTGTGGTTTCACACCACTTGCGAGATCCGGCGGCGCCCCATTGCACGAGCGACAGGACGGCCCCCGGGGTGTTTTAGGAGGTATGCCTCTCCTATTATTAGGAGAGGAGAGTCCGACACACGGCCGTCGCCCTCCCCCAAGGGTGGCGGTTATGGTGCACAAAGCATTTCACCCCGTTAACAAAAAAAAAAAAAAGGATACCCTGTGTTGTGGGAACCAGAAACAGTGACATCACAAACATGTAAACATCCAAGACCTAGGGGTTTTTCGTTCCAAGCTGGGATTTGAGCCCGGCAGATGCGCTAACCGCTGCGCCACAGAGGTCTAATCTTGAAATGGAATAAAAATTTTATTCCGGATGAGATGACGAGCAACAGATGCCGCGAGCTCCGTCTCTGCTTACCATGATTAAGCTCTGCAAATCAGAGCGAAACCTGGTCGCATTCCTTTGTCAAATAGTCAATAAGTGTATCTGGAATAGCTCGTAGCCTGGGCTGCCTGAGTGATCTTAAATTATCACAAAGGTTAAGCAACATACGACACGTTCAGTCCATGGATGGGTCACTGTCTATGACTACCTAACGCTCTAGTGGCATTTTTCCGAGCGGTTCCGTGCTTCGCAAGGCACGTTAAGCAGTTGGTGCCGGCTGCCGTCAATAGATGGCAGTCGTTAAGCCAAGTCAGAGAGAGGCCTTAGGGCGGCTTGAAAAACTTCTGACGGTAAGACCAGCCACTAGTCTTACAAGCCTCCACCAATCCGGACTTGGCCCCCGTGGTGGAGTATGGCCTATACCTACCTTCCTCAAGAAAGAGACCCTTGCCCCTCGGTGGGGACATAATGAGTTGATGATGATGATGTATCTGGAATAAAGTTGATAGTGGAAACAAAGGTTGATATTATTCGTTCAATAATTTTCAATCAGCCGTTTTCAGTATACTCAACGCGAGTGGATCGCATATTATAATTAGCTGAAGCGCAATAAAATGCATACGTTATCGTTATGCTTATTGAAAATGTGTGTTTGAAATTCTATGGTTGTTTTACGATCGTCAGGAAATAAGGTCTAATGTCGTAAAACAATGTGATGAAATAACCTGTTTTGACAGCCTTATCCAAAGTGCCTTTGAAACTTTGTCTTATGGACTGATTAGTCGGTCAAGTTGTTAAGGAATTCAACTACCAGAGTTCAAGGGCTCGGTTTCAGCTGAAGGCCGTCGTTCATATATACAAATGGCCTCGTTTTGAATGTATTTCTATGTTTGTTATATTCTTGTCTGGTTACTAAACCATAATGCCTCCTCCAGACTACTCGCGAAGTTCCCCGAAAAAGTACTCGGGAAAGTTGACCGAAGTACGTAGCTACACACTCGAGGTTGGACGAAGTAAGACGAAGTTCCTCTCCACACCTACCGTATTCGCCTAACCTCGGTCAACTTCGCGGGCAGTGTGGAGGCCACATAAATCACAGCGAATCCTAGTTTAGGAGAGGGCAAGTGATGGTCTTGTCTGGGAATTATTCATTACTGCTGTAGTTTATTTTGCAAAAGCCTTCTTATCTTCTCAATAAGTGGTGTCACTGAGTTCAAGCATAATTTAAGAAAAAAGTATAACAAAACATAAAATTTACATACAGGCACGAATATTGCTTCTGGCCCCGCACTAGGATACCTGTATTGTGAGAACCAGAAACAGCGACGTCACAAACATGTAAACATCCAAGACCTGGGTTTCTTTTTTTTTCCCCAGCCGAGATTTGAACCCGGGACCTCTCGCATCGTAGGCATTTGCCTACCCTAGGTCGTGGGTTCGAATCCTCTGTTGCGCACTGCGGAACAGAGGTCGTCAAAAATATATTTAACACTTTGCTTCACTTTTTGTAGTTAGCCTTCAAGTTTTTACTATCTCTCTCATTTTGGTGGAGCTTTTCGGTAAGCCTGTAATAAAGAACCTTCGATCGCAGCAACGCAAGTGTTAACACCATTTGATTCGTTCACAGAAAATCTAAGTTGTCAGGAAGATCAGCCGTTTGTTTGTTATTCTTGTGATATTCATGTTAGTGTGGCAGCCCGATGGACTGTCAGGGGAGACAGTATCATCCAGATAGTGTCTAGATTGCACACAGATGCAGTGGACTCGCGTGCAAATATACTGTATTCTTTACACGATACATAAAATATCACCTACTTGAATTTTGTCGTTTGAAAAAATATGAAATGTCGTTTGAAAGAAAATAATATAAATAATTTAAAATGAATCATAAGTGAAGTTTTCATTCGTAGAAGCAAAGTTAGAGAAAGAGAATACTTTACCACAACCAGGAGAAAGAACTAGAAGTTAAGCATGAAATTATCATTTTTTACCTGAGCGCCACGGAAATTGGGTATTTGACAGGATGTCAAATGAGTTTGACAAATGACTTTTAAAACGGAATTTTGTATAAAAATACTTGCTTGTGACGTCCCATTTCAGAGCACTCTTTTTATGTTTCATCTATTTGAAAATTGTATTAACTAGTAAATGATATAAAAGAAATACATTTTCCGAATCATTTTGTAATTTTTGTTTGAATCAAGCATCTTAAATAAATTTATTGTTGATAGTGCCAAATACCGTATTGTACTCGCGGATACTATAGTCAACCAGTCCATAAGACAGCAGCATACTGACGACTGACGAAAGATGACCAAGTATTTCAAAAACCCGTTACCCTACCCACCGCACCCTTATTACAATGGTGCTGAGTAGTAAATCCAGTGTCTTTCGCGTGTAGACTTATGATTATTACATGCATGTGTGGTCAATGTGGAACTGGTTTCGCAAAACGAGTCAGGCCTAGTGACGGGTAAGGGAGAATATTCTCAGTAATCAAAAATTGATTTCAATTAAAAAATTGCAATGGGCTATTTGACTGATTTCTGAAAGCCATCTCATATTGTTTTTTGATGTTCGTGGAGTCCTTATAAAGTGGTCATTTTAAATTGCTTAGTCTATTTCTTCTAAAAAAGGCAAACGAAAATTTACTTTTCAAATAAGCCGCCAAAACGCTATCTCAGGCAATATGGCGTCGCACACGTCGCAAAACGTAAGAATGATTGACAGACGCCATTTTTACTGGTATGTGACGTCATCATAGAATCGGCCAATCCAGCCCGTTTTCAATATCATGGCGGCAGATACAAATTATCAAATTTTATCTTGTGTTTTTGCACAAATCACAATTGTTTTTTTAGTTAAAATGCCTCAAAGCGGTTTTAAAACACATAATTTATACGAATACGTATAAATAATACTGTTTTTTTCATACTGTCAAATCGTAGTAAAACTTTAACTTCAATTTACTCAAAATTTTAAAAAGTGTACTTATCACCTTTATCCACTCACGTCTTTTATGACTCAAATAGTCATAGTATAATAATGTATAATAATGCATAGTATAATAATGTATAATAATGCATAGTATAATAATGTTGTGGTTCGATAACTACGACATTATTTTTATGTCAAATAAAGTCTCGCAACGCGAGAACATTCTCTTCTCTTACGATTCTTAGGCGTAGGGTAAGCAAAAAAGAATAAATTCTTCTAGTTTAGTGAGAGAGGATATTTCTCTATGTCTAAGTAAACAATTCTAATTACATGAGAAGTATTTATAGTATTTATTTATACTTTAGAGAAAAAATAATAAAAACTGCATTAATTGGAATTGAGAAAGGAAGCGAGACTTGTGTATGGCGGAAGAATCATGAAAAAAGGATTAATGCAGTAGAAAGGTCTTTGAGAAATGTGTGGTGTTAATCTTTGAGTGACAGAATACGCAATAGTTCGGTTAGAGGACGTTGTGGAGGATTTACGGCCGATTTCTGAATTGAGAATTTCGCTAAGTAAATACTTAACTCTAGTGTTGTCTCGTCAAATTTCTCAGAAAAGAGCGTGACAGAACGTTATTTAAGTATTTACTTACGTGAAATTCTCAATTCGGAAACCGACCTTTAGTGACTGACTAGAATTCGGAAAGAAATACAGGATGAAGGAAGAAAGACTGACGAAACTACTGTGGTAAACAAACGAAGCAAGTGGGAGGGCCGGTAACGGATGCCCCAGACGGACATACTTCGACTAAAAAGGAGATGTTTGGCAAAGGGGAAGAGAAAGGTACGCGAAACCGCCGTGCGTGCATACAGCGACTAATTAATGTTGATGAAGCGAAATTGATCTGTCAGGATCGTGGCAAGTGGCAGCCCTGGTCTCTGCCTACCTCTTTTGGATACAGGCGTGAGTTCATTTATGTTATCTACACGTAAAGTGTGAAACAGAAAACATTCGAAAAGATAAACGGTTTCTTTCTGCCAATATTTTAGAGGCAACGGGATTAGACGACAATCATTTTCATATCGTGACTTGTATCATAAATAAAGTCTTTAAGGCATTATGTTAAACCGATTACATGTTAGATAAACACGCACGTATTATTAAAATATTGAGGAATTCACCAAATAAAGTAGGCAGTTACGTTGGCTTATGTAATCTACCGAAGGCTTACTGGCTTGTGAGTAAAGATCACGCTAAACAAAGTTTTCATCATCATCAACCCATTATGTCCCGACCGAGGAGCACGGGTCTCTTCCCTGAGGAAGGTATAGGCCGGATCGGTGGAGGCTTGTAAGACTAGTGGCTGGTCTTACTGTCAGAAATGTTCAAGCCGCCTTATGGCCTCTGACTTGGCTCAACAGCTGCCATCTATCGACGGCAGCCGACACTAACTGCTTAACGTGCCTTGCGAAGCACGGAACCGCTCGGAAAAATGGCACTACCGTTAGTCGTAGACGGTCACCCATCCATGCACTGAACGCGCCCTATGTTGCTTAAACAAAGTGTTACGGAAGTCATTTTACTTTTTTTAAGTTCCATATAAAACGTCCCACTGCCGGGCACAGGCCTCTCTCAGAGAGAGACAGAGAGAGAGAGAGAGAGAGAGTATGGGCTTAATTAGCGTGTGTGCCCGTGGATTTATCACTATAGAGTTAGTGGCATTGCTGCTTCACTCCACCACTCAGGACTTGGCCCCCGTGGTGGAGTATGGCCTATACCTTCCCCAGGGAAGAGACGCGTGCCTAATGGGTTGATGATGATTGCTGCTACAAATTTCCTCTGTGGCGCAGCTGTGAGCACATCTGCTTAACTTGCGAGTGGTCCCGAGCCCGAACTCCGGCTGGGGACGAAAAAAAACCCAGGTTTTGGATGTTTACATGTTTGTGACTTCGCTTTTTCTGGTTCTCACGACACAAGTTATCCTACTCAGGGGCCAGAAGCAATGTACGTGTTTGTTTGTAAAATGTTATGCTATGTTTTATCTATGCTCCTCGGTACTGACCTTGGAAATAACAGTTTTCTATTGTTATTTTCAAGGCCAGGACTGAACAGGTTATGTCAAATGTCCATAACACGACAACAATGTGATTGGTACATGCAGGCCGGGATTCGATCCCAAGACCTCCGAAATATGAGGCCAGCGCGTTCTAGCGCTGCACTAATACCGCTGCATTATTTCAAAGGAGAGGTGCAAACATTGTGTCACATTACCGATCACTGTCCGCTATATGGTCCATAAAGGGAGGCGTTCGGAAAATTCACGAAGCGACGACGAGGAAGTGACCGAGTGGATAGATGGCCTCCCTTTTGTGTTTTGGATAATTTAATAAATAATTTCAATTTATAAGACAAAAATACAATGGGTAGCACATTTATTTGCCTGCATTTTTGTTGCAAAGTCGCCGGTCATTTGACTGAATAGAATTAACTAAGTGCCAGTCTTTGAATTGAGAATTTCGCTAAGAAACTACTTAACGTAGTACTGTTTCATCAAATTTCTCAGAAAAGAGCGTGAGGGAACGTTACGTATGTAAGTATTTACTTAGTGAAATTCTGAACTGAGTTTTTAGCCGGTTTCTGAATTGAGAATTTGAATCGCTAAGTAACTACTCAACTATTGCGCTGTCTCGTCAAATTTCACTGATAAGAGCGTGACAGAACGTTACTTACGCTCGGTTTCTAGAAGAGCGATCAAATGTTAATCTCATGTTAATCTCACATCAAGCTAATTTCAGCCAATCACGTGCCGGTATTTTGAATTAATCTTAGATTAGATTAGATTAGTGTTACATTTGAACACTCTTTCAGAAACTGAGGCTTAAGTATTTACTTAGTGAAATTCTCAATCGGAAACAAGCCTTAAGTGTAACGTATACATGGTGGAAGCTGAACTTTGATTTGTTGCCCTTATTAGTTATCTGCGTCATTTCCATATATGAAATTTCCTTATCTGGTTAGCAATTTACAGCGTATCCTTATTTGGCACTCGCACAGGCGGCTTAGTTAGTGTATTCATTATTATATTTATTTAATGCAAAATTATTTACCTAACGTTCTAAAACATTCATCAATACAGCATTGTCATGAATATGCCAATTGCGGTTCATTTATTCTGCAACACAGTATCGATTTGCTTTCAATGTCACGAAACCAAATGGCAGGGTGCAACTTTCAATTGGATAGTGCACCGTAAACAATGTAGTCATAGGAACCAAATTGCTTTAGTCTCGACAGTTAGATGTTATTAAAATATCAATATGGATCCAAAGTTTACAAGCACGTGTGTCACATTTGTATCTTTATTGCACAATCGCCGAGTGATTTTGATACAATTTATATAGAACAGCATTTTAGTTGCATCGGAATTATTGGCGCACTGCAGCATCTACACCCAACAGCTGATCAATCTTTATGCACTTTGGATAGTTATCAAAGGGCTTAGGGACACAAAGTCTATTTTACTAAAAAGTTTATTTTACCACAATGACTTCTTTTTCGCAAAGTCGTCTACTCGATTTCTTAAAATGTTTATTTTACCAAGCACTCTTTGTTTTAGATTGGCAGTGTGAAAGTCGATTGTGGTGTCGTGTGTGCAGTGCAATATTAGGTGTTAAATACTAACTTACCTAAAAAATATGCGTAGCTGTGAGGTACTAATGTTGGGAAGTGGACTGTATTTCGAAAGAAAAGTGGTGAAATTGGCAAAATAAAATATAATAACAGAATACGAGAACAAAAACGGGTGAAGATGAGGTGACAATCAGAATATTACAATGATGAGTGGCATGCGATAAAAGCCATAAAAGCAAAAATATAAAAACACAAAACATGGTTCCAAGGAGTCTTCAACATCCCCCAGCAGCTACGCAGTTTTTTAGTTGGGGAGTCAATATTTTTTTTGGCTCGGGGTGTAAAAGCCAAGCGCTTAAACATATTATGCGTTGATATTTTAATTTACTTTTCTGAAAAGAAAAAAAAAGGCCGATAAAATTTCTCAACGGGAAAACATGTTCGGTTAATGTATTACATGCATTTATTGCTAAAGTATGCGATAAAAAGTCCAATTTTAAATCTTAATCTTTATTTGGAAATCCAATAGCAGCACATTAAAAAAAACGTGCAACATTATCGTGACAATAAAGAAAAAGGTCACTTATACAATAAATCAAGCAGTATGAAAAGAAAATAATAGTAACAATATTATAATATATTTATTAAATTGATTAGGAAAGTAGACGGAACGAGAACAGTGTGTATGTGTGTGTGCGTGTGTTTTGTATGAGAGTTCTTGATATCTCTGAACTCGTGAATTTCGCATCTCTAGGAGAATGAACTGCTTCGCCCATTTCAAAAACATCGGGACGTGGTCGATGTTTCTTTAAGTTTAAATAACACATATAAATTGTTCTGTAAAACTGGCATTGTATGATGACCTACATGAAAGGACAAGAACCTGGATTCAACTTGAAAACAACTATCGTTTTCAGTCCGAAGGCCTTGGCATTCCAAAGGATCTTATTTCACAATGTGGGAAAGACCTATTCAAGATCTGCTATATTGACTTTTGACGTCAATACATGTAGCCCTTATTATATGCGTCGTACGTGTAAAGATCGCTTAAAACCATTTTACCAGGTGTCACTGGCTATACATATGCATGAACGTTGGGTAAACTGTAACATAAATGTGCTCGCGAAAAATATTTACAGTGTGTTCACTACCATACATCATAAAAATATTTTATTGATCTGTGATTTAGTAACCTAAAAGCAAGGTCATTCTTTCCTCCCTTTGGTTTATATATTTTTTAATTAAATTATCTTTCAATTCAATTCATTAAATGATTTATCTTCTATAATGTCAAAAATGGTAACTTGAAATTTGCCTTGCCAGTGAAACACGTATTTTTTTAAGTGCGTTTTCTTAAAATACCGTCCTTAAAAAAAGATAAACCATCAAACAAATTTATAATGCCAAAATAAAACTTCGAAGCAGTCATTTCAACGTGTTATTATTATTTTTTTGTTTGTTTTAAATTTTGCAAATCTAAAAGATTCCTTCGTTTCGGTCAAAAGGATATTCGAATCCTTGCACCTTGACTAAAATTTTCGTTTGAAATTGATAAAATGTCAAGTTACAAATCTTAGTAAGTTGTTCTACTGTTCACTTTGTATCTGCGCTTGCGGTGTCACCGGAGGCCGCACATTGGTCAAGTGCATCCACCTTTACAGGCCAACAGCAAGTTTAGCACTTACTACCTTTCATATTAGACCCGATTTCCAACGGAGGTGTCACCCTCCCCATGCGGTTGGAACTACCTGTTTTAACCGCATCGAGTCTGCCATGGTAACAGACTTGGCACTCATTCTATAACTCTCTTCGGGTTTGTAGAATCAGATCGCGCGATTGCCAACGCATCGCCAACAAACTGCACAGCAGTTTGGCGACATTTGTTTAAATATGAATGTTAAGGTTTATTTTGATAAAATCAATAGAAAAGTCGGCAAAACGTGGGCCCAGTTCTAGTGATTGGTGCTTCTGCCTACCCCCTCGGGGATAACGGACGTGAGTTTATTTATTTTTTTCTATAAAAAAAAGTCATTGTGAGTGGAAACTAATATCCACACCCTCAAGGTGTGTTCTGATCTCGATATTAATTTCATCTACAAAAAAAAACATGAAAAGTAGGATTTGGTCGTGTGAGCCGATTCTACCAAAACAACATAATTACTAAAAATGTCGATTACAGAACACACAATATTTAATGTTGTAGAAAAACCATTAATATAAAATTTTAAAATATAAATAAATATAAAATAAAAAAATAAAATGTTTTTTTTTAATAATTTCTTACGAGATAAAATTTATTTGTTATTGTGTTTGATTGAAATATACATAATTGAATATTAAAGTCAAGTGGGTACATTCATTAATCAGTTATTCAGTCTACTCATATTTAATAGTACCTATTAATCTTATTTCAATTTTTTTCTAGGAAAAATAGCGTGGGTCTCAGGCTATTTTATTTTGTGGAACTAAGGAGTTTGCAAAAGCTTACTACATCTAGACTTAGTAAGAATTGTTAAGGTAAACAATCTAATATTGAGATAAGAAAAAATATAGATATTATTAAACTCAAACAAGCCAATTCAATTTTGCTTATTTGTAAAGTCGACATAAATATGTCCATTTCAATATTGAAATGACTGAATACTTATTAAAAGTTTAGAATCTAAATTTTGAACAAACACCTCATATTATGTTGTTAGAAATTATTTGGAAACAAACAATAAATATCATCTCATTTATTGTCTTTCTTATACCATCTTTTGTGATCAGAGTCGACACTTTTAAAATACGGTTTCGATGATTTTAGTAGTGATGAAGAGCTAATGTACTATATCTTTCCGTTACAGGTAAAAACATTCGCTTCATAACGACCAAAGGATGATTAGCCGATTTAACATACCACTGTAAGTATCTCGTGTATAGTATACAGGGTTACCTTCAAAATGCACAACAGCTTCACCACCTACGTTATTTTGTCATTTCAAGTAGCTGTGAATTTATTTAAATTTTCTTCAATAAATTATTTATTAAAAAAAAAATTACACCACAGTGGTGTTCCTAGCTTTTCTTCAAGTCGTAGTCTTCCTAGGATATTACACACATTATAAATTTAAACGGTAACCACATCCAAGTTAAGTATTTATTAGTTTTCCGTGTTACTTCATATCTTCCCTGTGCGTATCTACGTATACAGACCGGTGTCAAACTAACGGTTCTCTCTAGATTACAGCGTATTATTGTACTGGCTATGATGACCATGTTTCTCGTATTTTTTGCGCTTTTAAGCAGTTGTGTAGCGTTGAAGACATCCATAACTGTTTGAGCTATTGAACCACAGATCTTGCGTCTTGAACCCTGTCGGTATTCTGCTAATTCAAAAGTAAAATAAATTTTATCTAAGTCGGCCCCTTCGAGCAGCGGGGTGGTGTAGAACGTCTTTGGCTTCTATTTTACATGAAATTCTACAGTTCTGTGAATTTATGTAGCGCACTACTAGGTTAAAAGATGGTTATTTAGCAAAAAATGCTGTTTTTATTATCTTTTTTCGAGAAACGCCTAGCCTAATTAGCCCTCGACTGATATCTTAACAAAAAAGTAGCGGTTCTCTTTCAAAATATTTAAAATTAAAATAATAATTTTAAATGTACCTACATAATTATGTTTTTGCTCAAGAATAGAAGATATATTTATTCATTTAATTATTCCGAAATCTTGTTCACCATAGTTTACACGTTACGAAGTCGGTCATATACAAATTTGGAAGGCACTGATACCTGTACATCATCAACCCATCATGTCCCCACCGAGGGGCACGGGTCTCTTCCCTGAGGAAGTTATAGGCCATACTACCACGGGGGCCAAGTCCGGATTGGTGGAGGCTTGTAAGACTAGTGGCTGGTCTTACTGTCAGAAGTTTTCAAGCCGCTCTAAGGCCTCTGACTTAGCTTAACGACTGCCATCTATCGACGGCAGCTGGCACCAACTGCTTAACGTGCCTTGCGAAGCACGGAATCGCTCGGAAAAATGCCACTAGCGTTAGTCATAGACGGTGACCCATCCATGGACTGAACGCGCCGTATGTTGCTTAACCTCAGTGATCGTTTAAGATCACTCAGGCAGCCCAGGCTACGAGCGATTCCTGATACCTGTAATACAGGATTTTTCCTAGAACTGGTATCAGAAGCTCACATCAGAAATGTCTGTTACTCTTAATTTAATAACATAACAATAAAAAAAAAATTAAAAAAAAATTAAATTCATACTAGACGGTTGTGCCATCAGCCAGTTACTATAAAGAGGAATCGCTACAGTAGCAATACCACTGGATGATATTGTAGGAAAACATTGTGAGAAAACCTGAGTGTCTGAGGTTTTCACATACACCATCGCTTGATATTGCTAATCCGCTGTGGGCACTTGTGGTGTCTGTACTCTCTCTAATAGGAGGTCTGTGCCACAGCTTTCTGTGCCATTCAGTGAGACGTATATATGAAACATTATATAATAAAGCTCCTACTTTTGTTAGGGCGACTTGCGCCAAATCACTGGATAAGTAGGTACATAGATCCGTCCAAAGCATGTGATCATAAACGCAAAAGGCCAATATATACTTACTCAGGGACAAAGGAATGATTAGGTGACATAATACAATTTATCTTTGGATAGCCCTGCAAATCCCTTGTTGCAAGATATTATTGGACTTTTTTTCTAGGTGGAGCTTGTACATGGATGAACAGATAGATGCTGCCAGATAGCGATGGCGCAGGCTAGCTTAAGATATTTTTATTTCATTGCACTGTTACGTTTGCACGTACAAAATGCCAGCAAGTCTTTGAATCGTCAATGGAGTAATGAGTTTTACGGTAAACAAATAATTAATGGCAACGAAACTCCTTACACACTGAGAAACTTAAGAGCGAAGCATTATTAAGTTTCTGGAGCACCGTCGAATGACTTTAATTGTCAAAGCTTTCTCAAAGACAGCTCGGCGTGCCTTGAGTAATATTTCAGAGAAACTGCAATAGTAGTAAACGGAAACCCTCTCAAAGTGTATCCTTTCAGTTTATGACTGTGAAATAATAATTCTCCACCCGAGATTAAGTTGTGGCTCTTAATATTTCTCTTGCCAGTGTCCGTTTTCCTTCCTCCGAGCCTAAGGGCGTATTGCGAATCGAACGACAATATTACATTGCATTAATTCACGTTTACATGCCAGAGAGGCAGACAGCGACCAACCTCTTTCGTTTCATACAAGTTGCAAGTCGCTGCACGAAACGACAGTTTGAGTAATTTTTGTTTCGCCCTTTTGTTAAATACTATATTTCCTTTGGTCAAAGTATGACCACATGGTACGAATGATTTTTGTGATTACAAAGCGATCGATAGTTTTGAACACAGTGTTTAGTCGTCAGCATTAAGCCTTCAGCCTTACAAAACTGTTTCATTTTTAATTGTAACTGATAATCTCGTTGACAGATACTGCACGCGGCGGTTTGTTGCTTATAGAAATTGTGAAGGATAGTGCTAATATTGATACTATTTTGATATTTCACTGTTAGCGCCGAATGGAAGTGTCCCGATTAGATCAGGGTCCTCCGATCTAGCTCGAAGGACCAAAATGTGTAGTGGTCTATATTTATTCACACTAAGGGTTGATATTCATAGGGAAACTGGGTATAAATTCAACGACCGATTCCAGAAAGTAGGTACGTTAGGTCACAAATTTATTGTAAATTAATGAGTAAAATTAATGTAAGCTAAGCAGTTTAAATACATTGTACGTTCAGCCTAAGTATATGATATGATTCTATGGCTGCCGTAACTTTCAAAGTCAAAACATTAGTTAATTTTCCTACAAATGTAGGAAAAACGTCAATGCTGCGGCATGCGGGTAAAGCCATGAACAGCACCCGATCACCTATTCATTAGTCAAGCCAATCATCAGCGCCGTAAAAGCTTAATTTTCTTAAATTTGACTTTGTAAAGTTCGCGATAGAGCTCCAGTAACGACTGGGAGACGTCTTTATCGTGACCTAAATTAAAATACCTTTGTCTCTTTGAATGGAACTAATAAACACTGGGAATCGTTATGCGTTGGCTGCCTTCCTAATTTTGCAGGCTTTTATTAAGGGAAAGAATTCGTTCGTTACAATCTTACATATTTAATTAAGAAAATGTGCAAAGTTTGAAGTTTGATGCATCGTCACATATTTTGTCAACGTCATTGTCTCAGACCATTTTCTCGCCTACATTTTCACTTAAATATTCTCCTTAGTTTTTCTATACAGTCCACCCGTATTCAACAAAAATCACACAATGACGCTTGAACAAATCCACATAAAATTTTACCCTCAGTTAAAATATTCGGAATGTACAGATATTATTGAATACTAGATGAAAACTTAGTATTCAATAATATCTGTGTTTATAATATGGCTTTGCTCGGCTAAACTGTAGTCTCTTATGACCATATTTTTGTTCAGCATTTAATTTTTGGTATTTTTCATATCCATTTGCTTTTTCATTTTAATAAATTAGAATAGAATAGAAAACGTTTATTTGGTACCAACAGAATTAAGTAAAAACAACCATGGTTTATATTTAATTAGACCTTAGAATTCACAATGGACACCTGTGACACATGATGACGTAACTAACGCAATAATTGTGATATTATTTTCATGTTTCCTTCGCAACGCCATTACATAGAAATATCATTTTTACATTGAAAATACTCGATTATGCGAATTTTCCGCCTATATACATAAGTTATCGACTCGTCTTGTACGCTCTTCAATTTGATGTGCATTTCGTTCAAGTCTACCGTAGACTGGTACGAAATTATTAATGTAGATTATATTGTACAACTAATTTCAAGCAAATAGAGTCGTGGGCACAGGCAGTTTAATATTTATTCAGCTATAGTGAAAGTAAAGTAATGAAATTTCGAACAATGTTCTGAATGAATTTGGTACGCCTCATAATATCCTCCGTGATAACATAGTTATTGAAATAATAACAACTCTGTTCACACGAATTAGGAAATCTAGTAGAAATATTTCAATTATGACAATGTAGGTAATTTGAAAAATTACTGCTATTGATTACTTTTCAATGAATAAGGTTTGTAATGTCTAGTGATTACGAAAGTTTCAGTTCAAAATTACTTGTTTGCGAATTTCCTTATTTGTTGTTTGAGAAAATTGTTATTATTATGTATATATTTTGTACATAATATTTTTGCCCAGTCCTAGACCAGGTTCGATTCCCAGTGCAGGCATGTACCTATGACTTTCTTTTCTAAGTTATGTTATGTGTAGTTATAGTAACAATTTCACTCGCTAAAGGTGAAGGGAAACATCGTGAAGAAATTTGAGTCCCTGAGGTATTTGCGTACCTCAGCACTTGATATGTACTCTTTCTCTCTCTAAGAGAAGGCCTGTGCCCAGTATTGGGATTTCTTATATGTAATTAAAATTATAATAGAAAGGATTGGGAATCTTTATTCGGTACTTATACAGTTTTTAAATACAGTGGAAAATTTATATAACTTAAAATAATATAACAGTACCAAAACGGTTTCCGCTCAGCTTAATGCCGTAGCAGAGATACAGCGCTGGTCGTATCCTGGGACACCTTCTGTGCTCTGTAAATAGATGGATTAATAGAGAACACTTTATCACACTAATATTATAAACGTGAAAGTTTGTGTGTGTGTTTATATGTTTGTCAGTCTTTAGCGCTGAAACGGCTGGACGGATTTTAATAAAATTTGGTATGGAGTTAGCCGATACCCTGGATTAAAACATAGGCTACGTTTTACCGCGGGGAAATATCTTATTCCTACGGGAAAATCGATGAACCGCGGGTAACACCGCGGGGCACAGCTAGTTGTACATAAAAAAGGAAATTACAGAGGTATTTCTTAATCTCAGTCTAAAGACGGCGGTGTTATCACTAAAAGTGATCTCTTCCAGACAACGTTTGGATGGACTGGAGCAAAATATTGGAGAAGGAAGCAGATGTACAAAATATTAGTATAAGTATGTATTATTATAAATTATTTAAATTTGCACCGGCTACCAAATTTCTCTCAGCAATTTTCCATCGTAAGGTGGTCTGGGAGAAATTGCTTTTAGTAATAAGGCCGCCAATGGTACCATTCATTCTATCTATAAGTAAAATCATAATAACTGAGATATATCAATTGTAACACATATTGCAGTGATAAAATGATCATATTAGAGCCGAACAATGATTTCATACTAGTGTGTTGGAAGAGTAGGTCATCCTTGCTAACCCACAAACGGGACGCAGATAGCATTCCGAAGCTAACGCCGTCATTTAGTTTAATGATTTATCATCATCATCATCATCATCATCAACCCATTATGTCCCCACCGAGGGGCACGGGTCTCTTCCCTGAGGAAGGTATAGGCCATACTCCACCACGGGGGCCAAGTCCAGATTGGTGGAGGCTTGTAAGACTAGTGGCTGGTCTTACTGTCAGAAGCCGCCCCTAAAGGCCTCTGACTTGGCTTAACGACTGCCATCTATCGACGGCAGCCGGCACCAACTGCTTAATATACCTTGCGAAGCACGGAATCGCTCGGAAAAAATGCCACTAGCGTTAGTCATAGACGGTGACCCATCCATGGACTGAACGCGCCGTATGTTGCTTAACCTTAGTGATCGTTCAAGATCACTCAGGCAGCCCAGGCTACGAGCGATTCCTTTGAATGATTTATATTCCAGTATTATACTGTACTATTGTGTATTCTGTGATAATACAAGGTTGTCTGTTGGTGATAACTTTTCGTAGACATAATACCTATCTTAAGTAGAAAGGTGTTTGGGAGTTAAATTCATATTTCCTTTCTAACGTCCCGTGACTTAAGGGTGCCAATTTGACTATTACTAAGCTTAGGCCATCTGTGCATCTAGATGCCTTAGCCTAATTTTAACCATTTGCGCTATGACTTTAAAAATAACAATTGAAAACCATTTCTTATTGTGAGCCAATCGGCCAACCAATAATTTTACGAATTGAGTTAATGATAGTTACTGCAATACAAAACAATCGCATATTCTGGTCCCAAGCTAAGATCCCGGTCCCATGCTATGGTAACCAAGCAAGGATTTTACGAACAAATACACCCAAAATTATGACTTTTGAACCACCTTTTACGTTATAAGCACGCTGGGAGAGTGATTAATCTTAGTACCTAACTTTAAACTGAAGTCAACTCGGACGGTGTGCACGGTGTCACGTTTTGGTGTCACGGTGTCACGGTCATTTTTGAGTGTCAAAAATGACCAACCGCTACTTCAATACAAAATGATCACTGGTCCCAAGATAGGATATTGTGCCACCCAAAATGATGATATTTGACTTGATACCTAACAAAAAACTGAAGTCGACTAGGATGGTGGTGCACACTCATCTTAGTAATTTTTTTTTTCTGCTGATTACAGGCGCGTTTTGTTGCAAAGAGTGTCTCTACTCAGGCAAAAAATTACTAATTGCTACAATAGATTGAAGTGTTATCAAATACGTTTATCGTGAAACTTCTAAGAAATAATAGTTTGGTCACGGAATGACAAACCCAATTATTATTTTTCACAAGCATGTACAATTGTACATTTTCACTGCCACTTCACTTTTTCTAACGAGCCACAGGAGTTTCTGCTATTGGCGCCATTCTGTTTTTGCAATTTCGTCTTAGTCAGCAAAAACGGATAAAGCACGTTTCAAGTGCACTAAATCGACAGTTTTCATCAGAGAAGACAGAGATCGTCGCTGTAGGTACATGATACAGTAGCATCTTAGTTGCTAAAATAGGTCACTCGGGCTGAGGAGTCCACTACTAAGACCGCTTAAAACGCGGTTTTATTAAGGTAGAAATTATTAAACAGAATAACTGATAACCCTGTCAATTAATGGCTATCTCACTCTACGTAGTTATGATGTTACTTATTCAGTGACTTGGCTCGAGTCACTTATTTTATTAAAATTGGAAGTGCAAAGGTCGATACGCTGTAGCGAGTGCGGTAGAGTTGAATAGAGGTGTAGAGTTGATGTGAATTCAGACTGTTGCCTGCCTTCCAGTTACTTTTCTGGCTTCGTGCCTCAGCGCAACTCATTGTATGGTAGGGTGGGCATGTAAACATAATGTAAATCGGCCAAGCCAGCCTCAAAATAGCGAAAACAACGCTCGAAACAACTTGTTTAGCAGTCCGTCGCTGCGCGTTCTACGCGTCGGGGTTTTCTTGAAGTGGATCAGACCAAAGGGTTACAATGGTATTCTGTCAAAAGGATACAATTGCCGAATAGAGGTTTCGATAAAATATCACAATAACAGTAAGCTTTCTTTTCGTGACAGTCGTCTCACTCACCTTAGTACTTTCACATTCATAATGTTGGTTTTATGTACTGAATATAACTCGCTGCCAATTTTATTATCTACAAATCGCATTACCACTCAATATCTTTGGTTTTCTTTTTTAATATATATTTAATATATATATATATAAAAAGTATAAGTACTTAATAGTAAAATAAAAAGCACTTTGTTTGACACTAACTTTATGTTGAGTATTGTTGAGTCTCTAATGAGTCTTTCTAACGTACATAGGTACACTCGATATTCAGCTATAGCTA
This sequence comes from Yponomeuta plumbellus, assembly GCA_947310845.1. Classification (NCBI taxonomy): domain Eukaryota; kingdom Metazoa; phylum Arthropoda; class Insecta; order Lepidoptera; family Yponomeutidae; genus Yponomeuta; species Yponomeuta plumbellus. The sequence continues at coordinate 7,347,954 of OX371203.1, forward strand.
TGCACCTTCAGTCCTTTCTTGCCAATATATCATTCATCTAATTATTATACACATTCATCTAATAATAATTAAATTATAATAAAGACGCCTACACTACATTTCTATGCTTTTAAATCTTAGGCTGACCTGCTCTTAAACACCACTTAAAAGGTAATTTAAACCAAATTTTCTGTACCGATTTGTAGTTAAATGCTTCTTCAGGCACATTGAAGGAAACAGTGCAAGTCAAGCTTGTTATCTTTCTACTCTCAAAAGGCGCTTATTGAGCGCTAAATCAAACCAACTGCGTCCCAGCGAACACTGCTTTATCGCGGCAGGGCACTGCGTTTGCAACAATAACTGTTTCTTATCAAACTCAACGCGTTGTGTACTTGTGTGTATTGTGGATTTTCGATTATGTTCTTGCTCTGAGCGCGCTGGCAGGATGCGAATGGTTGAGGGCGTATAAAAGTAGTTTTATTGGTTTCCTCGAAAGAGGTGCTAGTAATGTATGTAACAATGTTTTATGGCTGCAGCAGGCCAAGAATGTACGCTGCGGCGTATAACAGTTTTTATTTTGAAATGCGTTTCGTTGAAGTACCGTGAATTTAAAAGGCTTAGATTTTACTAGCGCATAATTATGTGCCAGAAGCCTATGGTAAAATAATGTCTTTTACAGTTTATTTTATTCAATTGCTGCTTTAAGTTTATCAGTGTATTAAGTCCAAAGGGCATCTGTTTCTAATAGAAACTTACGTACAATACAATATATTATTTATTTACCAAAAGGTTACAATTTACATTATTTTTACTTAATCTAATGAGGGTACAGCGAAATTAATTAATTACGCCTTCCGGTGGCCTCCATACTAGAGCCGACGTTCACCACCGACTAAAATCCATTTAACTTTAAGTTAAACAGAACTTTGACAGTTCCGCCATACACTATCTGTCAAAATTCAATTTAATTTAACGCTAAATGGATTTTAGTCCGTGGTGCAAGTCAGCCTGGTTAAGTCAGTGAAAAAAAAAAAAAAAAAAACTCACGCCCGTCATCCCCGAGGGGGTAGGCAGAGGCACCAATCACTAGAACTGGGCCCACGTTTAGTCAGTCAGTAAGTAGTTTTAAATTCTTTTTAAAAGCATCACACGACAGACGCGGAAAATTAGCGCGGGGTTCACACCCTCAGCACAGCTGAAACCCAGACACACCACAAAATTGTATGGCTTTTTTCTCTCTATTGCGTTGCATGTATTATTATATTACTTGTCTGTTTAGTTTGTTTCTGTGATGTGTATTGTTGCTATATTAATGTTCTATATTAATCTTCTTCAACTAGTTTCGTCAGTATTATATTGTCATAAGCGTGTCACCTAGGGGTCACATTTAATTAATCAAGGTTTGAATAAGAGTAAATAACATATAGGCTCACTAAGATAAAGCCGTGGGACGTAAGTATATAGGCTACATAAAAATATGTATCATTATATAGTTACAAATATTACAGGACTCATATATTGAGAGTTTTGATCCATCATATTTAGCAAAAAATCTGACAATTTCTTTTATTCAGTTCCAGACACTATTTTTTGGGAATGTGACTGACATTGACACCTCTTATTATTTAATGTCTGCTACAGGGCTAAAACCATAACCACTATAAGCTTGGCACTTGTACATTTATGCATAAAGTGTGTTCTATTGGGCATTATACTCGTACCATCTTCTAATGTATGATATTCTCGTGTTACCGTGTTAGTGCGCATACTCCTCCGAAACGGCTTGGCCGATTTAGATGGAATTTCATAATAATATAATCGGTAGGTCTGAGAATAGTTAGGTTGTTTTCATACCTCTATCCTATCTGACAAAACAACGTTTGCGGGGTCAGCTAGTAATAATATTCGTTATCCTATTAAACAACAACGGGAAATCCCAGACACACAGACGGAATCATAGAAATAGGGTCCCATTCACACCTTTTGCGTATGGAACCCCAATAAGTTGAGGGTTAAACATATTAAAGACAAGATGTAGTTAAACCAATAATTACAGCCTCAAATTAGTAGAAACACAGCCTTAATATTAAAGTTATCAATGAATTACACCAGCCTTAACAATTATTATAACAGTGTATCACCCCGAGAGACCTAAAATCCGCCAATGAATAAAAGTTTCTATATCGTAACCATAAAGAGCTTCATAAGTTGCCAACACTGAATAGCTCTCGAAATTTCCAATACAATCACTTCGGTATCATACAGGTAACAATAGGTTAATAGTGCGTGTTTATGAACCATATTAATTGTCCTACCGAAGGTGTAGGACGGTGTTATACAAACACTGATAGGTATTCCTAAACATTACATTAGGACGGTTATCGTCTGAGAATGTTGAGACGATATTTGACTACACTTGGATCTATGTACTCTGTATAATTGACCCATTTGTAGTTATTCAAGCTAACAGGTTTATTTTGGTGGTTGCGTTAATCCAGTAGTGCTTGATCTTTTATTTAAGTGACTAGCCTACCTAATGCATGTATACTTTTCGAGGTGAAAATAGTCCATCGTCCAATTGCTCCTGAAATACCTACCTTTTGTACGCTCATTGTATTAGTTTTTTAATTATTGCAAAAAGCTTGAGATACTTACCTACTTTTTTAAAAAGTGGATAAGCCTACAATCAGCAATTTTAAACCTTTGAAGGAATGAGCGTAAAAAAATCATAGCGTCAAAGAAGAACTACGTGGTTAGAGTTTGTGAAAACGAAAATGACAAAGAGTAGCCTTTTGTCAGTAACAGTAGTAATAAAGATCCTTACCAAAGCACAGCAGGGCAAGCGAAACTCTGAGTCCAAAACTCGCCCAATCTTTGCCCAATTATTTAGCACGTAACGACCGAGACCAAGTCCCCCTGAAATATTGACCCTAAGTGCCCATTAGTGTCCCATTTAAATGGTAATAACCCGTTTCGGAATGTGTAAGACTGGGCTTGGACCTTTTGACGATCCGGAGTGAAATATTTTGGAAGGTTCCTTGGCCAATTTCAGCCAAACCGAGCGTAAAATCACCGACCTTTATTGCTTCAATTTGTTTGTTATCAGATGCTTTGTTGACGATTAGTTGAATGTCAAAATGTGTTTGGTGCGAGGTTTTAATGTCAGTCAACTTGGTTCATTCATTCCACTATCGTTGTAGGTAATAAAACTATCTAAAAATATCCTGATAGCAATTATAATGATAAGATACTAAAAATCATGCTACAAGAAACTCGACTGCTAAAACGTTTTAAAGGCTTAGGCCTTACAGGTTGTAAATTCAACGGTTAGCTCCGTCAAATTTAAATTTCGTCGAATTTCTGTCCTCAGTAGGCAGGACTATCCGTTGAATCAATGGACTCATTTAGGTCTTTAAGACTTAAGTAGGTTTAGTCATTTAGACATTTAGGTCTTGGATATTTCAGGATTTTTCTTTACGACAGCCGGTTCATTGACATCATTAAAGCCTGATTTACGTTTGATTTATTTTTATTACCTTTTAATCATTCTTTCCATAGAGCTAAAGTAAAATAGGGATCGGAAAATCTAAGGCAAACGTCAAAGACGCTTGCGTTGTTAATATTGCATTTGCCATCTCATTTTGTGAAAATGATTTGAGTAATTTAGTCAGCGTGGTCGTAAGCGTACTTCAATTCATATCGACGGTGGAAAGGAAAAACACTTGAAGCGACACTTTGGTCGAAATTGAGTTATATACATATTTGGAAACAGCGTTTTTTTCGCGTCGATTGGTCTAGGTTTCATAACGATCTGACGACTTTGGTGTCGCTTAAGGTAATGCTGTTTTAAGCCTCATTTCTTTTATGTATTAAATGAAGAGACCCAAAAAACTAGTCCATTTTTCTTCTATTCCGCTTAAAGTAACACATTGATTGTACCTTTGGCTATTAAAGCGTTTTGGTTTTCACAAACTACTTGACTAAAATCACTTGTATTGTTTTTCCTAAGCCCTTAAAGGGTAACGTTCAACACTTAACGTATTTTTCCATTCCAACGTACAAAGATCACACGTCACTTAACACGTTTCTCCACATATACGTATTGGTTGAAGAATAGACTTCAGGTATTTTTGCATTATATTTATCCAAACTCAACTGGATGTAAGTGGTTTTTCCATACCGGCAATTAGACAATATATGCCGGTTAACTTAATTTTGATAAAATTACACACTAATCTTTTAAATGAACCGACAGCTTAACAATTTCTTTAAGTGTAGCTTCATTTATTTTGACCCATTCAATAAATATGCTGCGCTGTCGGTTAAACTACAAATTTATCATCTAGATGGGATTTAAGTTTCTTAGCTAAACATTTGGTTGTCACGTAAACTAACGATTTCTGGACGGAGTTTATGCAAGTGTCGCGACATAAATAGATCTGACAGGTGGCATGTCACTTCATTCAATTGTGAACCGGCGTAGGGGCACTTCACATTGCGCTCCAGACGTGTGATCGTCGATTACCACGTAAGTATTTAGCGTTGTTCTCTTTCTAGTGATGTTATTTCGATTCATGTGTTGTAATGTATCTTCAAAACATTATTTATTGGATTTTTAATGAGTTTTATAAGCAAAAAAGTTTTTTTTAATTTTGTTAGCGATCAGTGGTTAAGTTAGATTAGTATGACTCCCGAAAGTACGATCATTTCTTAGTTCTTAAGTATGTTCTTCTTTTGCAGTTTCACAATGGACCGCTTAAGACATATCACATTTAACAGTGAAGCTCCATCAAATAACTCTTTGGATGAAATACATTTAGAAGCTGATGTTGAAGATGCTACCTCAAGAGACTTGCCAATAACTGAATGAAAATATGATGATTCAAAGAAGCTCTGTGACGTTTGTGTCATTCCCAATCATCATCATTCAGCCACATAAAGTCCACTGCTGGACATAGGCCTCTTCCATGCATTTCCAAAACGACCGGTTGAAAGCTGAATCCAGCGTCTTCCTGCCACTTGGATGAGATCGTCTGTCCAACTTGTGGCTGGTCGTCCTACGCTACGCTTGCCGATGTGTGGTCTCTATTCAAGAACTTTTCGGTCCCATTGTCCATCAAATTTGCGTGCTATATACCCCACCCACTGCCACCTCAACTTACTCATACGGTGGGCTATGCCGACGACTTTCGTTTGTCTGTGGACCTCATCATTTCTAATTCGGTTTCATAGAGAAATTCCGAGCATAGCCTTTTCCATAGCTCGTTGCGTGACTTTGAGCTTTTTTGTGAGGCCTAAAGTGAAACACCACGTTTCAGTGCCATAAGTCATCACTGGTAGTAACACACTCTGGTTGTTTAATTTGGTTTTGAGTTATTTAGGTATATTGGAGGAAAATACTTTTCTATGTTTCCCGAATACTGCCCAGCCGGGATTCGACGATTGACCTAATTCACAAAGTTGGACCGGCCTAGTTGGATTGTATGGCCTAAGTAGACGTATTCGTCTACATCTATGAGAGTCGAGTTCCCCACTGTTATTTGGGAGGGCACAATACGGACGTTCGACATAACCTTCGTTTTGTCCATGTTCATTATAAGGCCCACCCGTTGGGAGACTCGACTGAGGTCTTCGAGCATTATGCCGAGGTCCTCCAGCACCTCTGTCATAACTACTATATCGTCGGCAAATCGAAGGTGACTGATGTACTCGCCATTGACATTGATGCCGCGTTCCTGCCATTCCAGAAGCTGGAAGACATCTTCCAGTCCTTTCGTGAACAGTTTCGGAGATATGAAATCTCCCTGTCTCACGCCCCTTTCCAATGGAATTGCCTCCGACTTGCTCCTGTACTCGGACTGACATGGTGGCGTTGTGGTACAAACACTTCAGCAATACCGATAGTCAATGGCAACGCTGGAGAGATTCGAGCACCCATTTCTCGATCGAATCGAAGGCTTTTTCATAGACCACAAACACTAAGCATAATGGCAAATTATACTTCTCAGTTTTCTGTATAATTTGCCGCTGCGTTATAAACGTGGATGTGGTCTATGGTACTATAGTTTCGGAAACCGGCTTGATCCGGAGGCTGGAAGTCATTAAACCTGCGTTCGGAACGATTCGTCAGGACCGTTGAAAACAGCTTATAAACATGGCTCAGAAGCGAGATGGGTCGGTACTTAGTTTTTCAACAGAGTGTCATCCCATTTCTTGAAGAACAGCGTCACCACGCTGTTCCATACTTCTGGCGTTGTTCCTTCGAGCACGACAGAATTGAAGAGCATTCATTCTCAAACTGTTTCATAATGAGTATTTGACCATTTCTTCAATTGTTTGAGTTGATACACTTAATGAAACGGACATTGAAGATATTGCTTAAACTAAAAGGTGACGTAGATTGATGGTTTATACTACAACATTCTTATTTATAAAAATGCGATTCCTTTAAAGACTTTTCAGATACCATAGACAAAATAAAGTCTAGCTGCCTCTGAGGAGTCTATCCGTACGACTATAGTGTTTAATGAGAATCCTGTTTTCATAAATTACATTGTTACTTTATGTTATACTAGCTGTTGCCCGCGACTACGTCCGCGTGGGCTTTAGTTGACTAAAGTGTTTGCAAATAAGATATGGATACTTTTAGCGCATGCGAAAGAGCTGTCATACTAACTTCGCAACCCCTTCTTACCCCCTTAAGGGATGATTTTCGAAAAACTACTTTACACATCTTTCATGACTTTCAATGAAGGACCTTCATGCTGAATTTCATTCGAATAACTTCAAACAGGGCTAACTTTCATACTAACATGGCACCCTCCTTTTATCCCCTTAAGGGATGACTTTCGAAAAACTATTTTACATGTGTTTCAAGACATTCAGTGAAGGACCTTCATTCTGAATTTCATTCGTATAACTTCAAAAATGGCAAAGTTTCATACTAAGTTTGCACCCCCCTTTTTCCCCCTTGAGGGATGATTTTTAAAAAACTATTTTACACGTGTTTCATAATTTTTAATGACCTTTGTACCAAATTTCATTCGAATAACTTCAAAAAAGGCAAAGTTTCATACTATCTATGAACTCCCATTTTACCCCTTTAGAGGATGAATTTTTAAAAATCCTTTCTTAGTGCTCCCCTACGTTACAAAAGGAACTCCTGTGCAAAATTTCAAGTCTCTGACCTTTATAGTTTAGGCCCTGCGTTGATATGTCAGTCAGTCAGTCAGTCAGTCAGTCAGTCAGCTTCTCCTTTTATATATATAGATGAATATTGATTTTGGATTTTATCGTAATTTTAAAGATTTCAGAAGATTGTTTTTAGTTGTTTCAAAGTTTCAGATGATAGTTTAAGTTTTGTTTAGTTACAAATTCGGAAAGATTTATACCATTTTATTTGAACATCGTTATTTTATGTTGTAAACTAACCTGTTATTCTTAAGAAACTGATGTTATTTTGCCTTCTTCATGTCTAATTGAAAATACTTTTTATATTATTATGTTGTAGGTACGGAAAGTAAGTTATATTGTTCTTTTGCATGTTTTTTCTTGTTCATATACAATAAGTAACATTTTTTTCGTTAATAAATGGTATAACAATAATAAAATGTGTTTATTTTTATTATGAATAGGACTGTAGTAGCAGATGCTTGAGTTAAATAATTGCATTTTTTTAGGCAAAAGACAAACACTTAAATGGTTTTTCTTGTTCAGTGTCACATAATTACGTGATATTTCATTTGTTTTTCCAATGCTATATTAAAGTTTTCTTAGACTGTTAACTGGTTTTTCCGGTTAGTGTTCTCAAATGGCAATGACATTTATTGTGTTTTTCCACGACTTAATTTTGAAGTATCTCGCGCACTTAATGGGTTTTTCCTTAACTTTTATTTAATCCAAAACAAGTTAAGCGACACTTATTTTCTTTTATCCTTTACATATCGTTTTTCAAGTTGTACTTGTGAATAGTAATTAAAATTTAGAGAAACTATTTTTTTTTTCTTAGCCTTAGGTGCAGAAACTTATTTGTTATGATTTTTTTTCGTAATCTGACAAAGTTTTTCGGCTCTCCTGTAAAGTTCAAAGATTGTCGCTTCAAGGGTTTTTGCTTTCTACCGTGGATATGTACAAACGTACGAATAATGTAGCCCTAAGTATGATTTAGCTCAGTCGGTAAAAAGAATACCTACTTACCCACTTGGAGAATCTTATCTCGGTGTTTCAAAATAGCACTTATTAAATGTAATGATTCACTAGTTATAGCTGTTTTAGTATCTAGTGAATGTTGTGCGCTTGCACGTGTAAATTGCGAAGTCAGCCATATTGAAATTAGGCTAGATACGCAATGACTGGTATTTGTTTGCACTCAGACGTTATTGCGACGTTTTCTCTAACAGTTGGCGAGTGGCTGTCACGAGTTGTTTCGTTTAATTTTGAAACGAATTTGCATCGAAATAAGAAAAATTCTGTCACTTCCTTTTTATGTATACTTACAGTAAAATGTTCTACTAGGGTAAAGGTTGACGAACTGTCCTAATGTGACAGCTGATAAATGCTTCTACGTTTTTTGAACGCTAAATCTGCCACCCATAAGAGTATACGGTCAACAGCAGGTGAACCTTTACATTTTTATTGCGAAGACGGCCTTAAAATAACTATTACAGGGCACGAATGTAGAGGTATGAAAACGTTGATGTATAGCCAACTGTTTTTTTGTAAAGGTTGATATCACAGTAGGTATGTACCAAAATGCCTTGATGCGTTTGCAAAAAAAATTCAACTACTCCATACTAAAGTTACTACTTGCGATAATAACATGTTTTGTACGGGTGATAACTTTTTCGTAATTTTAAAATTTCCTTCGTAGTAAATTCGTACTGACCAGTAATTGAGAAACCGTGTGTTGTTTGCACTTGTGCGTCTTGTGCTTCTTAGGTAGATGGGCAGTCCTACCAACTTTCAGATTTATGGTGATTTGAGAAAAGATGTTCAGAGTAGAGTTTTTCCGCTGCCTTTTTCTCCACTACATTCAGCTCCAAGGCACCGGCTAATTTAAACGGAATTTAATTAAAGCCTGTATTCGGACTCTCTAACTATCGGACTGTTATGGACGCACTGGGCGTCTTCTGGGCGACCAGTGGAGAACCACTGGGGAACCACTGGATTCAAATGAAATCAAAAGTGGAAAGATATAAATTCGCCCATCATCATGGCTTTCGTCTGTCATCGCTGTCTGTCAAAAGTCGTGATCGAGACGCGGAAGTCGGCGTTTTCACTCTCACACGATCCCAATCGTCGGACAATGATTCAATCAAGCTCGCCTCTAACTCGTCGGGTCATCGGTAGGCATACTGCAAGCTTCTCCACATAAAATCTGGATTATTCGTATTGCAGTCTTAATAGTGCCGAATTTAAAGTAGGTACCTATGTAGGAGACTACTCACAATGTTCGAAAATACGTTGACGTTATTATAATTGACGAGAAAAATGGAATATTATAATTAAAATACATTTAGGGTCGTAAAATATAAAACTACAGGTTGCACTATGCTCACTCAGCCACACCAGAAATAGAACCGAACAGAAGCAGTTCTATGTCATCAGAAAATGAAAATTAAAGCTGTTTCAGTTTTTGGTATTTTTTGTACTAACCATCATCATCAACCCATCACGTCCCCACCGAGGGGCACGGGTCTCTCTTCCCTGAGGAAGGTATAGGCCATACTCCACCACGGGGGCCAAGTCCGGATTTGTGGAGGCTTGTAAGACTAGTGGCTGGTCTTACTGTCAGAAGTTTTCAAGCCGCCCTAAGGCCTCTGACTTGGCTTAACGACTGCCATCTATCGACGGCAGCCGGCACCAACTGTTTAACGTGCCTTGCGAAGCACGGAATCGCTCAGAAAAATGCCACTAGCGTTAGTCACAGACGGTAACCCATCCATGGACTGAACGCGCCGTATGTTGCTTAGCCTTAGCGATCGTTTAAGATCACTCAGGCAGCCCAGGCTACGAGCGTACTAACCAGTTTTCCGTGAATCCAAAAGAGGAGAAAGTTTTCAATTTGACGCATGCCTATTGTTTTCCTTTGGGTACGTTTTATACCTACGTTATTTATATAATGAAAATATTATCTTTATACTAGACGAAAACCCGGCTTTGTACGGTTTATGTAAAAGTTTATAACTAAAAAAGCAACTTTCAAAATAAGCTAAAAAGAGTATCCAACCTCTTTATGAAATATAGTGATTGGATCTGATAAAATACAAAAGGTTGTCAAATAACTATCACGTCTCACTTCCGTACTCAGAGACATTCATTAACTTTAATGGTTAGTTAAGAAAGAACACTTATTCAATACACATAAAGACGATCATTAAAATTTTTAATGAACATTACGTTAAATGACGTCTCTGAGTGCGGCTGTAAGTCTCAAAATCGAAGAACTTAGACCCTAGAGGTCACAATAGACAACAAAATACGAACCTGTGACGCGTGTTGACATGGCACCAACGTGACGTTGAGGACATTGTTTAGGTACTTAGCAAAGTAATTCTATAATAATAAATTAATTCATTATTGAAAATATTCGATTATCCAAATTTTCCACCTATAAGTTGTCGACTCGGATCGACAATTTTTTTACGCTCTTCAATTTGATGTGCATTTCGTTCTAGTCTACCGTAGACCAGTACAAAATTATTAATGTAGATTAAAAAAACACCCGCAAAGAAACACTAAGAAAAGAAACCTTTCTTCCGAATCGCCCGATTTGTTACATCTCTTCACCACCATCCATTGTTTTGGCTGATCTCCGCCGTCTGCTATTGTCTAACGTCAGTTGCCAAAATAATGGCCCGGCCTACTCGTCTTGTCGGGGAAAAAGGCAGCCATTCATTCTTATCACTTCATTTACAATTGCCTCTATTACACCGCGAGGCAAGTAATTAATCATTCGTCACAAAAAGTGTAACAATGAGTAGGTATCTTCGGCGGAAATCTCTCTGAATATGCTTCCTTGGTAATTTCCTAAGATGTGTCAGTCAACGGCGCTTTTTAGTTTTTTCAACGCCACACCATTAACACAAAGGTCGGTTTTCCAATTTCTTGAGAGAAGAAAATATATATTAATTGAAGTACATAACGCATCCTTGCAAGAACAACGTGATATTTCGAAGAAAACCATTTCTTATTCATAGAAATTTAGATAATTTTTTAACGCGATTTTATTACTGCGAAAACGCCGGAATAATGAGCAAAAGGGACAGTGCATCACGTTATAGCGCTATCTCTTTCGGTCATTACTTTGAAACTTTAAAAAAATACTCTCATGTAACGTAAGGGTTCCGAAATAACACGTTGTTTTTGCAAGTGTGCGTATCTCCAACAGTGCTTGGTACGCTACTGTAACAATTACGCACATAAATACGTCAAAATCTCCACAGTGGTTAAGAAACTAGACGTGTACGTTACCAAAGCACAGGATATCCGAACTTGAAACCAGGACAAGTGATTTATTTATTATAAATTTATTTGAGTACTGTGTATGACTGGCCATCACGGGAATCTAATGGTCGCTACTATAATTAATACGCGGCCCAATGTCAAATAACTAAAGCGAATAGACATCCTTAATGACAAATACACTGAGGATGTATAGACAATTTAACTGACTAGCATCGAAACGCTAGACCTACTTAGCCACCATTTGATTACAGTCAAATCAAAAACAATGGCGGATGCCAGTTTTACAAAAGTAAAATAATTATATCAGGTATATAAACAGTATGTTTATGATATGCTACGGTATACAGAGTAAATAGAATAGAAAAGAAAATAATCATTGGAGACATTTTTCCGTACAATAACTAATAAAAATTTAATATCAGAGGAGAAACGAGAAATAAAATCTTATGACATTAGATGAATGTGAAAATAGACGAATGGAAAGGTGCCTTCTCGAGTCTAGAGACTTACAGTAGAGTGGGGATGACTTCGTCGGTCCAAGGACTTAGTGTAGCAAAAAGGTGCCAACCCACACAAAGTGAGTTTTGAGATATTTCAGTTTTTAGGTTTAAGTTATATCATCGTTGCTTTCTAACTCCAAGGACGTGATTTTGGAGATGTTCCAGTAATGATTCCGATCGACGATTTTTGAAGTCTGAGCCTGATTGACATTTGCTTTATTTTCATGCTTTTTAAGCATGCTTTACGTAGAGGTAGAATAGAATGGAGACGTCAATTCCTTTTGTAAGTAGGTACAAAATCAAATAATAAATCAGTAATGGTAAGTTGTATATAAATAGATTTTTAAGAGTAGGTACTTTTGTAATATTCGGTGCTTAATAAAACTATGAATCGGCACACGTTTTGGCCGTCTCTATTTCATTCTAACTCTATGAAAAGCATGCTTAAAAAAGCGTGAGAATAAAGCAAATGTAAACCAGCCCTTAGTTGCAGAGTTGACTGAAAATTAACTGAGTCAAGTACACATTATGTAGATGAACATCAACGTGATGGTACTGTACAAGACTTCTGCCTATAATTGAAGCAAACACTACAATTTTAGGCTGTTTAATGGACTTAAGTGATTAATGGATGTCTTATTTGACGTAACCCTGTTACTTTAAAGGTCGATCTCGTTGAAACCTTTCAAACAAGGTTCATTTATTTGAATCTTCGAGAAGTGTATCCATTGCGGTTTTAATTTTAGTGCGTGCTCCCTCCTTAACATTTTGTAGGCCTCTCGAGTTCTTTTTACATCCAACGAGATACAGTTAATCTAATTAATTCTGTACAGTGTTGCGACGAAGTTCTGAAGCCAAAATGTGTACGTTGAAAAGTGTGTTTAGTTTGTTTTTATCATTTATAGGAAGAACCGGAGTTTAAACATTAATGTTTGGCCACCTGTAAAGTACACATCTGACTGACATAGAGAGAGAGAGGGAGAGAAAGATAGAAAGAGAGAGCGAGCCACAGAGAGGTAAAGAGAAAAAGAGTTAGGTACCCCCACTTTCTTTTACGCTAACAATCTAATCTATTAATCTACTTACAATTTTGCCATTTTGCCTGTTAACAATAGATTAACGGACTGTAAGCTTGCTGTTTATGAAACACGACTTCATAAAACATTCCCAGGTGCACTTTAATCTGTAGGTAGTGAAGGGACAGTCACAGACGATTTAAACTGCCTTTGAGGAGTGTTATAGAGGAATCATGTTTTTATAAATTGTGGTTTTTAGTATGCACTTTTGACAAGTGACACTGCTAACAATAGATTAGCAGGACTGTTAGCTTTTGAGAAACCGGTGGTCTACTCGTCAATATGAACAATTACCGTATTTCGAAATTGACCCTACGTCGACGAATTAACATATTCTGGAAAAACAACGTGAAACGTGATTTAATTTCACCCTATATTACTGAGAAAGATAGTTATTAATTAACGTGTAATCATAAAAACTCTATTCGGAAATTGAAATACTTAACGGCTGGAATAATAATTCTAGTCGCACTGTACCTATGAAATTAATAAACAGGCGTCCGTAGCAACCGTTTCCTGTCCTCATTATGATTGAATCTCGATGAGTTTTATTGGACGACACTCGAAAGCAGTTCTTATTGCCCACGGAATGAGTGCTAGTATCGAAGGAAAAACACTGCTGGGTCTATCTCAATGTAGAGTACGCTCTTTTATGTCGCTCCGAGTGACGATTCTTTATTAATGCTGTTAGCTTTGCTGTTAGTACACGCGACAGTAATCTCCATCGATTTTTTTTTACATTGACAAAGTGAAGTACTCTATGCAAATAACAAGGGCCAAAGTTCAAAGCAAAAAGGATGACTAGCTGTCTTTTACCGCAGTCGACGACACTGTGCATTTAGGGGCAAATGCGTCAGTGCTTCTAATTTTCAAATGACATTTAGAAAGATTTTACCTCCCATAAATTATTGCATTGGACAGGTATGGATAAATATTAAATTCGAAATATCGTAAACATTTTTCTCCCGTACCTATTTCAATAATCGTTTCCAACTGATCTGGTTGGCTGGAGGAAATTTCTGTAGTAATAAGCTCGCCTGTGTACTCGTTTTATATTTTTATAAACATTTTTGCATCCTTGTAAGAAACAATTTATATGTTTGTTTTATTTTCCTGGTACAATAAAGAATATACTTATCTTATCTAATCTTTATTAGTAAAACTTGAAGGTGATTTGAATAATAAAAAATAATAATAATCTCACGCCCGTTATCCCCGAGGGGGTAGGCAGAGGCACCAATCACTAGAACTGGGCCCACGTTTTGCCGAGTTTATTACGTCCCAAACGTGACAAGTGGCAAGCCTGTCACCTGATTTAAATAAAAGTTATCGTTAATAAACATATTTCCAGAAATTTTCGGCATGAGAAAATATTAAAATCAAAAGTGTTGTCTTCGCGTTAGATACACGGAAATGTTTTTACGGACGGGACCCTAAAACTACTAGAACAGTCATGATTTTGTACATTTTAAGACAACAAGATAAGAATAATTTACTGGTAAATAGTCTGTGTTTGCGTCGCTGGGGGCAATTATCTTAACAACTTAATTGGCATACGCATCTCTAATAATTGAGCAAACATACTAAAAACATACTAGGTAATACCCTTTTCCGTTATTCTAAGAACGGTACGATGTCGCCCTCGATATGGGCCAAACAATGAATGAATATAAAAATCCGGCCAAGTGCGAAGTCGACCTGCACGCCAAGGTTTTGTATTGTATGAACAAATTTGAATACGGTGATGGTAAGAATAATCATTTTGAGGATCAGTATTAGAAGCATTTATTGACTGGTATATTTTTTATTTATCGATTTATATATTATCAACTGCTTAGATTGCCTAGAGTCTAACCAACTATTGCTACTAAAGAGTATCAACGGCTCGGTGCCTTACATCAACCGAACTACTGCTACTAAAGGGATAATACGAGTAGATGACTTTCTATAAGCAAAAGTTTACATTTTATTTGTGTACAATTTTGAAACATGTTTGTATAAAAAAATAACTGGAATTGCTTAGTGGACTTCGCTTAAGAATACAATATAGTGAAGAAACATTAAAGGGATTTAATTATAAGAAGGGGCCGAAAAGTTCCTGAATACGACGACCAGCCACAAGATGGACAGACGATCTCATCCAAGTGGCAGGAAGACGCTGGATGTAAGCCGCTTCCAGCCGGTCTTTTTGGAAATCCATGGAGGAAGTCTATGTCCAGCAGTGGGCTTCTTGTGGCTGATTGATGATGATTATGAATTATAAGAACACGAAATCCTCTAAAACCAATCTATAACTCTGATTTTCCTTTTTTCCAATAGGTCAGGAACCCTAACAACGCCGACACCGTTACGACCGTGAAGCAGACTTCTTTGACCAATACACCGTTATTAGTCTTGACCATACATCGGTATTGTTCCCACCACGCGCTCTCTGCGTCGGTAATGTGCTGCGCAGGCGCATACGCCACGCGGCCTCTGTGATTAGACCGCTTTCAATACGAATGGAATGTTATTATGTCTGTTTATTACGTCTTTTCTCACAACTGTTGATCTGATTTTTTA
Source organism: Yponomeuta plumbellus (assembly GCA_947310845.1). NCBI lineage: Eukaryota > Metazoa > Arthropoda > Insecta > Lepidoptera > Yponomeutidae > Yponomeuta > Yponomeuta plumbellus. The sequence continues at coordinate 7,363,537 of OX371203.1, forward strand.
GTTCAATTATGATTGTTCAGTGAATATGAGTACGATTTTGTTTGGGTTTGAAAGATGGAATTCGTTAATGGGTTTGGGTTTTATTTAGATAGGTACTATTTACTTTACATTTTTTGTATTTTTTTCCTACTAATTGTTTTTGCAATTACCTTCCTCGCATCCCGTTGTCTCTAGTTTCTTGTGTGCAGTAAATAATATTCTTATCTTATCTTGGGGGCGACATGCACGAAGTCACTGGATAAGTAAGTAAATAGATAAATACGTCCCCAGACCTCAACAAATAAAAGCTGATCGACAGGGTTGTAGTGATACAATTTATAGCTCTGCAAATGTAACGGTGCAAGACGTATGGGACTTGTTTACTGGATAGAGATTATCCCTGGATAAACAAATAGATAGCGTTGTTAGATAGCGTTGGCGTAAGCCGGCCTATTAGATATCATTGTAAGACATTCAACAATACTTATCGATTTTTTTCACATTGTCCTTGTGTAGTTATAACTTTTGTATGCATGTAGTAATTTAGTTTATGTATGGACGACGGTCAGTGGGCAGACCTGCGGCCTGATGGTCGGACGATGTTGTTGAGTCGCCGGAAGGTCTGTAGATTCGAAAGGCGAGAGAACGTGTGAGATGGCATTTGGGGGAAAAGGTCTATAGGCTATTGCTGGAGTGGGCAACAGTGGGCTGATGATGATGATGATGATGGATAATGTTGTGTTGCCGCAAATTGATTTAAATATGAGAGAGAATTTTACTTTTGGTTTATCCGGACAAATATCTAAAGGTTTCTGCGTTACGGAAGCGAAAGAACGTTGTATTTTTAAATCCTAAATCCAATTTAGCGGACGGTTTCCTTATTGCATTTATCTAGCTGAATATTTTGCTTAGTCTATAATAGTTTATTGAGTTTGCTATACTCATTTCCTTGGTCTTTCTCCAAGTCGAGATATTTTATCGGAAGCGGAGCGCTTGTTTGTTTATATTGGAGCCGGGGGGTGGCTAGTGCGAAATGAAAAGGTTGTGTACACACACACGAGGTTTGAGCACCCGCCTAAATAGCACCTGCACAAATAGCACCTGGCCTAGTCCAGATTCAGCACCTATTGATATTTTTGGCAGGTGCTGTTGGTGAATTCAAATGTATTTATTTATTCTGCTGAATCTGGACTAGGCTAGGTGCTATTCGTGCAGGTGCTATTTAAGCGGGTACTGAAAGTGGATTACCTCGCACACAACACGTAACAATACATTTTTATAAAAAGTTGCGCAAATTTTTAATTCGATTCCACATTTTGTTCAAAGGTACCTTTGTGCAGCCGACAGCAGGTCAACTTTTTAATTTTTGTTGCAAAGTCGCCCATAGTCAACACATACAGGTCATAACGGTGTGATTAAGATAAAGCCATTTATAGGTCACTTAGACAGATACCTCTATCCCTATCAATCGTTCGTAGCCTGGGCTGCCTGAGTGATCTTAAACGATCACTAAGGTTAAGCAACACACGGCGCGTTCAGTCCATGGATGGGTCACCGTCTATGACTAACGCTAGTGGCATTTTTCCGAGCGGTTCCGTGCTTCGCAAGGCAGGTAAAGCAGTTGGTGCCGGCTGCCATCGATAGATGACAGTCGTTAAGCCAAGTCAGAGGCCTTAGGGCGGCTTGAAAACTTCTGACAGTAAGACCAGCCACTAGTCTTACAAGCCTCCGCCAATCCGGACTTGGCTCCCGTGGTGGAGTATGGCCTATTCCTTCCTTAGGGAAGAGACCCGTGCCCCTCGGTGGGGATGTAATGGGTTGATGATGATATCAATAGAGTCCTGTTTGGCACCCTTTAGGCACGAAACCCTAAAAATGTGGAACCAAAAATGATAGGTAGGCGGCAGTAGCAAGTGAAATTCAGTTACTGAACAGTGCACCGTAGAAAATTAAATTTCAACCCGTGCAAAGAAAAACAATAGCATGTAATTGCGGTAACTCAATTGCATACTTCCTCGTGATTCAAGAAGAGAGGCTTGGAACAAATCGATTAAGAATTTTATTGTACGAGGTTTTTTATGCCTAGTTCTAAACTGTGTGAAGTCACGTTCGGTGATCCTTTGATCGCTATCAGTGGGTGCGTGTGTGTAGGAAATTAGGCCCAAATAGAAAAGAGATAAGCCTCACACTTCTCTGCTTCGAATGACGCTCAGCTGTTTCGTGGGCTCAATCCAATGGCAATGACCTTGTAAATATTTTTATGGTTATTGAGGTGACGTTCGATAGTAATTTAAAAAGTGATTTGACGGAATTGGGGTGTTAAGAGCAATTTTTGTACATATGTATTAGTTTATTTTCTTTCTTGTTTATAGGAATCTCGTGTCACGGTTTTCGATATCGAACTTTCTGAAACGGCCTCATGAAAATAGTTTAAGATTTTTTTAATGTACATTTCTTCTGAGAATAGGTCGTACAAGCACATAATATTGATTCTGACCCCATGCTAGGACACCCTGTGTCGTCGGAACCAGAAACAGCGTCACCACAAAATCAAACCATCTGTTTATATTTTTCACTAGCTGTGCCCCGCGGTGTTACCCGCGGTTCATCGATTTTCCCGTAGGAATAAGATATTTCCCCGCGGTAAAACGTAGCCTATGTTTTAATCCAGGGTATCGGCTAACTCCATACCAAATTTTATTAAAATCCGTCCAGCCGTTTCAGCGCTAAAGACTGACAAACATATAAACACACACACAAACTTTCACGTTTATAATATTAGTGTGATGTGATACATTGTGCTCAAAAAGCATGTTATAGCGAATTAAGTGTCTCTTGGATGCGAATCTAAGAGCGAAATAGTGATGATGATGATTTCCTCTTATTCCTTATCAGGAACACAGGGCTCGTAGAAGGGTTCTCCATCTCTCGCGGTCTTGTGCGGCAACTTCTAACTCCTTCCAGTTGAGGCCCGCTGAGGCAGCCTCTATCTCAACGGAGCGCCTCCAGGTGGGACGAGGACGGCCTAGCCGTCTCTTGCCAAAAGTTTGCCAGGTTAAGCTCTGTTTGGCCAGCTGTTTGTGGATGTATGTCCAATCCAGCGCCATTTTCTTAGCAGGATTTCCTTGTTGATGGGCTTTTGGTCTGTCAGTTCTCATAATCTTCTTCCTTCCTCCTTCCTATGGGCGAGGCATTCATTATTGCATTTTGGCGAAAGTTCATATAGAAACCACTGACGGTTGTTTTACACATTGTTAGTGTAATAAAGACTGCGGACAAGTTACGAAACGACTTTGCAGCATAATATTATGTAAAGGCCGACGTACACATTGGGCGGGCAAGAAGCTGGGCCAGCAGTTGGGCCAAAATATCGGATCGCTGTTTACACATTGGCGTACTGATCATTCTGCATTGGCGCTTTGATGTGGAATCTCTTGCAGCCGTGGCAAGTTATTTATACAGTACGTTTAATCATTACCTTCTTTAATGTGCACCAAAGTAGTGACTAAAAAGAAATGGAGTAAAAGAAGATGGTTACGCGCAACAGTACCGTCTTTGCTGACAACAACAAACTGATTAAGACGCCAACGTGTGACCACTGTTTGCAGAGCGTGCCAAGATCCTTGTATGTATGCACTGAAAGCCGACTTGTCTTAATACTTACCCGGAGAGTCTTAAGTGATCTATTGTTATTTTTATTGTTATCGGATGCTATAGCATCCACTATCCGGGAAAGTGTTAAGTGGGTGATCAACGGGCGAGTAAGACCGCGGTTTTGTGGCTCGTCGGTAAAGCTCGCCGGTGTATCATTGCAAAACCGCGGTGTTAAATACCGCCGAGCCTGGCTTGCGGCTCGTCGTCATGCTATATTTTTTACTCGGCTCAGACTGCTTCAGACTCGGAACAAGAATTTGTTTGCGACTGTTTTGCTCGCTAGTTGATCAGCGCCAACGAGCCGCGAGCCAAGTTCGTCGGTATTTAAAACCGCGGTCTTACTCGCCGTCGATCAACCACTTTAAACAGACGGTTGGCTGGCCACCGGCTAGTGTTGATGCCAGCAAGCCAACAACCAACATACCGCCAACTGCCCCTTGCACATCGGGCTAAGGTACTGGCTCCCCTTGGCCCAATGTGTACAGCGGCCTTAAGGTTTTATCAGCGGAATACCCGAAACCGGCGTGGGTGCATGCAACGACTAATAAATGTCGATGAAGCGAACATCTGTCAGGATCGTGGAATGTGGCAGACCTTGATCTCTTTCTACCTCGTCGGGATACAAGTGTGAGTTTGTGGTTGCGATATTGATGTTTGTCAGCAAAATTCAAACCTGAAGCGGCTGAACGAAAACTTATGCGGTCTTATTTATAAAAACTACATTAGGTACTCCAAAAACGCCGATTGAAATAGCCTGTGGTTGAGATTTTACAAGGGAAAATCACAGAGTTATTGATTGGTTTTAGACGAATCGTGTTTTTTATAAATAAGGCCGATAGTGGCGCAGTGGTTAGCGCATCTGCCTACCGCGCAAGAGGTCCCAGGTTCGAATCCCAGCTGGGGACAAAAAAAAACTCACTTTTATGTGTAGTGCACAGGCACTACACATAAAAGATAGATGACTACAGACGAACCTTTACATACAGACGTATAATCCATTTATCCATACTTGGCATTTTTTTTTGGACTTCATACGACACTGAATCAAAAACCTTTAGCGTCAGAAAACTCGATACCGTTTGCAAATTTAGTACTAGCTAGCACTAAACTTGCAAACTGTTTCGAGCCCTCTACCGCTAAAGGTTTTTGATATAGTGTCGTTTAAAGTCTGAAAAAAATGCCAAGTATACACAGAGATAAGCTCGCCTTTGTACATGTTCTTTTTTAATGTAATGTTCTGTTTCATGTTTCGTGTGCAATAAAGTATATATATATATACACAAATGGATTATAAATGTTTATGTTATGTTATAGTCTTTAAAGCTTTAGGAAGATGACACTGCGTTCGCCTACACCGTGATTTTTTCTCCTTTTAACATTCAAGGCACGAGGTGGTCGGTGTCTTTGTAGACGGTTTTTATTCGTGAATGGCCTTTCGCAAAGTGGGCTTTGAACGACCTTAATAGTACTTATTGAATAGGCACACTCATGTCGGGGAAAGGGCGACTTTTTTTTACTTATCCACAGAGTTGTGTAGGTGTGTAGGCGTTTATTAAGTATATTTTGGGCAATATCTACAGAAGAATAGTCTGTCAATTTAATGGACGTTTAAGTCGTTTAATTATAGTATTAAAATGGGCGTGCTCTAAGCTTTAGGGTTCCGTACATAAAGGGTAAAACGGACCCTATTACTAAGACTCTGCTGTCCGTCCGTCCGTCCGTCCGTGTATTAAAAAACAGAATGAAATAAATATTTAACGGTGCCCCCGTACAGCAAATAAAACGTGATTTTATTTGATCCTTTTTGCTAGATGTTGATAACGGCAACAGGTAGACGCTTGAAATATTCAAAGGATATTTAGTGTATTATCACTGTAAAAATTAACTTAAAAAGTAGGTATAATTAACTTAAAAAAAATGTTTAAGGGGGACAACCATACAACAAACGTGATTTTTTTGCCGTTTTAATAGATAATAGTACGGAACCCTTCATGCGCAAGTCAGACTCGCACTTGGCCGTTTTTTTTAATAATTTTTATTTGAAGATGAAACCTTTAGTGGTAGAAAATTCGATACCGTTTGCAAATTTAGTACTAGCTAGCACTAAATTTGTAAACTGTTTCAAGTTTTCTACCGCTAAAGGTTTTTGATTTAGTGTCGTTTAAAGTCTGAAAAAATGCCAAGTCATAAATGGATTATAAGTAGTAATATTATCATGGTTTTGAGAAATATCTACGCAAGCTCAATGTGTTTACTATGTATTTGTAGCTTTTGCAAGCTTTTGTTCTAATTTAACAACACAATACATACATAAGCTCGCGCTTGTATCCCGAAGCGGTAGGCAGAGTCCAGGGACTGCCACTTGCCACGATCCTGACAAATCACTTTCGCTTCATCGACGACACAATAAAATAGTTTGTAGGGTAGTTTCCAGGGTCAAAATAACTAAAATCTATTTAGTCCGTATTTTAGTTTATAAAAAAATATTGGACACGTATTTTTTCTTTTTTCGATTAAACAAAAAATAACAAAGATATAGCCCATTAAAGTTACGTGTGACGTCACTCCGTGCTAAAAAATGCAGCACGGCGTGACGTCACACGTAACTTTAATGGGCTATATCTTTGTCATTTTTGGTCTAATTTACAAATAAAAAAATACGTGTCCCTTATTTTTGAATAATCTAAAAGACGGACTACCTAATTACATTTTTTAGGGCGACTAGCCCATTAGCAGTCTGTGTATTTTTGATAACGTTCGAAATGTATTTTCCTGGTCGCTATCAGCGCAGTGTACCGCATTATAGCAGTGATTGTTTTGTGTGGAACTAATTTATTAATTTGTGAACTCACAAGAGTTATCGCTACAAAGCGATAGAGATTTGTCAGGATCGTAGCAAACGTTAGACCCAAGCCCTAGAATCTGATAGTGCATTGTAATACAATCACAGTTGCATGAACGTGTCCATTTCATTTCCTTGCCGCTTTGTGTCAATGCGAGCACGCGTATCAATAATTCTAGACCTCAATGGGATTTTAAAAACATGCCACGTGTCCCGACCATGCAACTTTAATTGAACTATAATGCAATAACAGAATTGATAGGCAGTGACCAGGTATGTATGCATGTGTTGGGTAACTGTGTGAAAAAGAAACGCCACATGCAACACATACATTTTATAATAAGCTGTTTATGTTATTAGTTCAGCTACTTTTATCAAAATCCATTAACGACTGCTCGTATAGTAAGCACCCAAGGTACATTTTTAAAGGAAAAAATGTGCTTTTAAATATTTTTTTATATTGTGAAAATATCTGAGCGTCAAATATGTACGTTAATAAAAGAACAAGGAAAGAACCTTGTGAGGAAATCTGATGGTCGTATTCGCATAATCCAGCAGCGCTTAAAATTTCCAATCGACTGTATATACTCTCTCTCTCTCTCTTCCCCTCCCCCACCGAGCAAAGACCTAGGCCTTAAATGGGACTTCAGGCGGCTTCTGTTATATTAATAATTTTAACAAGCTCAAAGTAATTGTTATTTTTATTACGCTTCGCTGAACGTAAATTGGCATAGCTAAGTAGAATTACGATAAGTATTTCTCTTGTAAATGCATGTGGTAGAATGCGAGCTCATTTACGTAGATAAGTTTATGTACTCGTCCCACATAAAACTTGACCTCCTTGGTACAAGCCCCGGATTACCACATTAGAAATATTACCAATTTAAAAACGGACAAAAGCGAGTCGGGCTTGTGGACGGAGGGTTCCGTAACATTATTTGTACAACATAAGACACAAAGATCTAGAATAAAAACCGGCCGAGTGCGTACCGAACTCGCGCACGAAGAGTTTCCTACCATTATCGATACAACATTTGAATATTTCAAGCGTCTACCTGTTATAGTTATTAATATCGAGCAAACAACGGCCAAAAAATCACGCTCGTTGTATGGGAGCCCCATAAAATATATATTTTGTTCTGGTTTTAGTATATAGCTGGTACAAATATATATCATCTGTGAAACTATCACTTATAAGATACAGCCTGGTGACAGACAGACAGACGGACGGACAGTGGAGTCTTAGTAATAAGGTCCCGTTTAGCACCCTTCCGGTACAGAACCCTAAAACCCTTAGTATACAATATGCAACTAAAAATTGGGTGATTCTCAGAACTGCATAATTTTTTTTGGCGCATTTTTTTTAGTTAATAACTCAGTAAAAAGTAACTAATATTGTCGCAGATGCCACCAAAATCTACAAATATGTTACAACACAATCTTCCGGGCCAATAAACCTACAATATATTATATTACTTTTACTGAGTTAATATGAAAAAATGGACCAAAGAAGTCATGCAATTTGAGCCATTTTCTGAGAATCAATTGCAATTCCATTTCACTATATTCTCATCACTACATTTACAACAAAACATGTGGCTAGCTCATTACGACATAGGCCGACTTTGGTGTGGGACCAGTGCCCATGCTTGACCCATGTCTGGAATTACTATTTGCTATAAACGTTCCGTGTACTGTAAAATTATAGAGTTTCCTGCTGCTTTGGCTATGTTTTATGGAGGGTTGAAGCTAAATGCTAAATTACTAAGGTGCTGTGCACCAGTGACTTTGCTTGCCTTTAAGTCGAATTGTAGCATTTATGGTCATCAGGTAAATGTTCTAAGCGCAGGGCCGATTTCAGAATTGAGAATTTACACTCAGTAAATACTTAAGCAAAGTGCTGTCACAATGTTTTCTAAAAAAAATTTACGGGACAGCACGACAGTTTTCATGTCAGAATTTCGCTAAGTAATTATGTACTTTACTTAGCGAAATTCTCCATTCAAAAATCAGCCCTTAATACTTGTTATAACCTGAAAACAATAAAATAAAATAAGATGTGATTAAAAATTGACGGCCGTATTAATAAAAGGTTTTTTTAATCTGTGGCTTCATTTTTTCTAAAATCTCCACCACGGACTATGAGCCGTTTTCAGAAGAACTAAAAAAAAATATTACGGCTGTCAAAGGAATGCAATTTCGGACCTCAGCCCAATAGCCATGTGTGATACATCATAAAATAGGTCTCAGCGAGCTGCGAGCCGTACAAAAGTTACTATAACGCCAATAGCCAAATGTTTGTCGTTTTGGAGTTATATTTTATTGAAAATGTTAGTTTTTTTTTTCAATACAATATAACTCCGAAAGGATTTCTTCAGAGATTTCTTCCAGCATAACCTTGTTATCATCATGGATATTTCGCTCTTCAAGTGCTGTTCGAATTTGAGAAAGTTTTTTTTTTATAAAAAGCAATAGCAAAGAAAACACCGCCTTAAAGTTTTATCCGACGTAGTTGATCTGATATAAGATTTAAATCCGATTAGGGTTGAGTTTTGCTTGCAGCCGATTGCGGGGGCGTGACCTAGACTCGACTCTATGCAAAATGAAACAGTTTCGCTCTGTGTGTTTATTTTCTTACCGTTCTTCGAACCGAACCATACCTGCTTTTATATTAACAGTTTGTTAGAGCTGTTGAAAGATAGAAAACATAATAATAATATGATGTTCACTTGACTTCCTTGATTATGGATAAAAAACAAGATTACCGGAAAAAAGGAGTTTCTTTTCCTAGGCAGTGGATATTTTACGAATCAGCCAATTTGCAAACAGTGGACATTTCGCGACGGTGCGTTAGTGAAACAGCCTTTCTAGTGAAACAGTTTTGTATTTTTAATCAACTTGCAAAAATGCTCCGTTAATGTATAAAACATTGTGCTATTTTTTAAACATTAAAACTTAAGCTTAAAATGGTTTACTGAAAAAAAAACTCTACATAACACGCATATTTTAAATACAATGAATGATTTGTTGCCTCAAACATGCTTACCAAAATATAATATAGGTAATCATAGTAGGTACATAGTGCGTGTGACAATGATGCTATTTCACTTTGCTTGCAACAGTACTAGACGAAAGTCTGTGCGTATCTATCTGACCTGAGAAAGTATAACATTGTTTTAACATTAATTATTTTTACATTTTTGATGGAACACATTTAAATAACATGCAATAAAACATTTCAAAAACCTTCTCTTTATTATTGGATTTTAAATTTAACTTACACAGATTCTAAAATCTTCATACATACATCATACATACACACATAAGCTCACGCCCGTATCCCAGAGTGGTAGGCAGAGACCAGGGACTGCCACCTGCCACGATCCTGACAAATCACTTTCACTTCATCGACATTCATTAGTCGTTGCATGCGTGCACGTCGGTTTCAGGTACTTTTTATCTCACCCTTTCCTAATACACCTCCTACTAGTTGGTCGAAGCATGTCCACCTGGGGCGTCCCTTACCGGCCCTTCCATTCACATTCGATCGATATATTTGCTTCGTCAGTCTTTCTTCCTTCATCCTCTCTACATGTCCAAACTAGCGCAACATTTCCTTCTCAATTAAAAACAAAAACTCACGCCCGCTATCCCCGAGGGGGTAGGCAGAGGCACCATTCACTAGAACTGGGCCCACGTTTTGCCGAGTTTATTAGGTCCCAAACATGACAAGTGGGACCTAGTAAACCTGTCACCGTTATCCGGGCACAATTTATCAGCGAATGGTTTTGTCTCAATTCTAGTCTAAAATCTTTCTCCTCCTTAAAAAATAATGGTGTATCAATGGAGAAACTAAACGTATTTAAGTAACGAGTTATGAACGTACAAGTAACGGCCCCGACCAACCATTTGTCATTGTTTTCGTGTAAACCACAATTGCCTACCTTGGTAATTAGTGAAATTATAGTCGTTAGTTGCGTCGACTGTTTCTATCCCAGATAATCGTACCCTCAATTTTACCAATACAATTTTAAGTATTTATGTATTTATGTATGTATACAACTTCGCTTATCCGGACTTGGCCCCCGTGGTGGAGTATGGCCTATACCTTCCTCAGGGAAGAGACCCGTGCCCCTGGGTGGGGACATAATGGATTGATGGTGATGATGATGTATACCACTTGTTTTTTGTGTTTTGGCAACAGTAGGTACTTTTCTTAGTAAAATTAATTATGAACACAGCATTACTATTATTATAAATTCACATAGTGTTTTGGAAATTCGGAAAGAACTGTAAGTACAAACCCTTGTCCGGTTTTATTATTCACTCTAACAAGGAAAATATAACAATAACACTAGTTGTGTTCGATTACCGTGACATTTTATAAAATATTCTTATCCCATTCTATTTGACCCAAACAATATCGGTACCTATTTTTGGTACACTCTATATTTTAAGGGTCCGAAAAGTGATCGATATCCTCCTTTTTACCTAAATCTCATCACTAACTATCGTCCGAGCCCTACTACCGTCCAAGTGACAACATTTACAATTGGGTCTTTAGACCATTCCTCAGACAGCGTATAAGTATTTATGAGGTGTGCGCACGCAGGTTATTAGACTTACTAGAATCGCGTCTCGACGACGCATTAGCGATTCCGGTCCGGTGCGCGGAGGCGCGGTCATTGCTACCGGCTGCCGACCTTGCGCATGTCTGCTGGTAGCCTTAAGAGTGTTGTAATGTTGCTGGCATGCTGTCTCCCTCACGCCATCTAACATTTATATGAATTGTGACAAAAAAAGGTTGCGGTAAATTAAGTTTGACGCTCGGTCGTAGTATCGCTCATAGCATAGGCTGCCTGAGTGATCTTAAACGATCACTAAGGTTAAGCAACATTCGGTGCGTTCAGTCCATGGATGGGTCACCGTCTATGAATAACGCTAGTGGCATTTATCCGAGCGATTCCGTGCTTCGCAAGGCACGTTAAGCAGTTGGTGCCGGCTGCCGTCGATAGATGGCAGTCGTTAAGCTAAGTCAGAGGCCTTAGGGCGGCTTGAAAACTTCTGACAGTAAGACCAGCCACTAGTCTTACAAGCCTCCACCAATCCGGACTTGGCCCCCGTGGTAGAGTATGGCCTATAACTTCCTCAGGGAAGAGACCCGTGCCCCTCGGTGGGGACATGATGGGTTGACGATGAAAATGAAGTTTGACGCTTTGCTTTAATAAATGTATGGATTTGTTAAGTGCATTTACAGTCTGTTAGCTTTTAGAATATACCTCGGCTACTATCGGATAGAATCGGATATATTCGTGTAATAGAAATATCGGAACTAATATGATACTTAATTTCACCTAAACAGAGCAGGAAGTAGTATTACACTCGTGTGCTTTCGGCGAAAACCGAAGCCTACTCAAGCCCGAGGTAAATTCTAAAAGCTAACAGACTGTGTGTGGTCTTCTACTTTGAGGACACTTTTAATTTGATCGTACAAATTCCGACAGGACTTAGTACTCATAAATAGGCTTTTGTTCTGCAGTCATCCGCCGAAGACGCCCTCAGGGTCTTATTATGCGTGCCAAATCTTGAACAATTAATATCGTCTAGTGGTCAGATTTCGTATTGCTATCTCATTGCTATCGCAAACGTCACAGTTCCGACAATATTTGCCACGCATAGCTATTAGGCCTCTTAAGATTTTTATTAGATTTACCTTCGTTAGCTTTTGCTTGGCTAAAGCATTAATTTCGTGTCGTGCCAAAATCTCCGTTTAGCATAGATAGATAGATAGACAGAATATTCTTTATTTGCAATATTCAATGCAATTTTTTCAAAAAGTTCACTTGGCGTATTGTCTCTTTTGCAAAATCTCCCTTTTGCAGGATGTCTTTACCCGGCATTAAGCCTATGCGCGCACTAGGCGACACGCGACAGCGACAGTTCGGCGACTAGACGCGACGACAGGCTACAGCCGTTAATTTTTATTTAGGTATTTTGTTCTAATCTCCGCACACTTGGCGTCAGAGTCGCGGAGTCGCGACGACAAGACGTTAGAAGCAAATGACAAGGTCGCGTCTCACGCGGCGACTAGACGCGGCGACAAGTCGCCCTCTTTGCGATGGCTAGTGTCTCTAGACGCGCGGTGGGTGCTAGCCGGAGATAGTTGGCGCTGGTAGGCTCATAAACGCTTTGACTGTTCTATTGTTTACTATGTGTCCGCGCCACGGTCGGTCGGTTGCGTGGGATTCGGATATAAATTATCAAGGACATAGTCTATCAGTGTGACAATTTTTGTACAAATGGTTTCACAAAGAGACAAAAATGGACAGTAACAGTTCACGATTGACATCGGACAGGATATGGAGCGCGTAATACTGGGACTCATCAAAGTTGTATGTTTATGATGCTACGTGACGAATTCAAACTCAAGACTTCGCAAAAGTGAGGCGAACATTCTACTGATACGCTACCACTGCTTCGCGAAACTCTCGTACAATCCAAATTTAAGAATGTTATTTAGTATGTAAGTATTATTTATCTGATATCTTATCCTTCATAATTAAACTTATAGCGATTTCATTAATACCTCTTTTCTTTGAGATAAAAGTAACCAACAGGCTCGATTATTGTTTCAATACGCTATAATATAGGTACAGTCCACAGCACATCATGGTATACACCCATGCACTCTAGTCCGTTGCATTACGGGCGACTTTGCAACTAAAATGTGAAGATTGACGTGCTGTCGACTGTACCTATTCGACGGCCAATCCAAACCTCCACCCATCCCGACTTGTGGCTAGGTGTGTGGAGTATGGGCTAGACCTTCCTCAGGGAAGAGACACGTGACGTGCCCCTCGGTGGGGACATAATTGGTTGATGACGATGATGATGAATCGACGGCACATTGACCTTGAAATGCGTGCTCTCTACTCGGTTGTATTAAGGTTGATTTTTCAACTAAAATTTAAATACAGACCATTGTCGATTGTACGCGCCAACCGATTCATCATTGTCGCGGTGAGTGGCCTACGACTCATTACCTGAACCTGATGATTGTGTGATAATTGCTTGGAGGCGGATTCGTTGATTCTATTCCATTCAACGCACCTCGTTTACGAGAGATGTTAAGAGGTTACTGGCATTTGGTAGTCGGTTACTGTTTTTTTATTATTTTTTATGTTGAAGTTCGTTGACATTGTGTTTGTATGTCTCATGCATCGACAGCACGTCGAACTTTACACGCGTGACAATTTCAATGAAAATGAAAAGAGTTAGCTATGAATGGTCTGCTTGTGTGTGATGCAAAATTATATACATACCTATGTAATTTCATTTTTGTTAATGTTTTAGTGTGGTATAGTGTAACAACCAAATAAAAAACCTGCCAAGCGCGAGTCAGATCCGCGCACGAAAGGTTCCGTACCATTATCTTTGAATACTTAAAACATCTATCCGTTAATAATTACCAGCAAAAAACTGACTAGCTGATTTTTATGATAGGTAGCGTAGGTACTTGGTCACAACTTAACATTCGACGCCATATTGGTCATGGATGTCACCATCCCTTACCACAAAAAAAAACAATATTTTTGTTTATATAACATAACATAACATTTACATACAGGCACATACAGTGGCAGGGAGACGCTGGATGCAAGCCCCTTCCAACCGGCTTTTTTGGAAATCCATGGAAGAGGCCTATGTCCAGCAGTGGACTTCTTGTGGCTGAATGATGATGATGATGATGACATACATTGCCTCTGGCCCCACACTAGGATACCCTGTGTCGTGGGAACCAGAAACAGCGACGTCACAAACATGTAAACATCCAAGACCTTGGTTTCTTTTTTTATTTTGTCCCCAGCCCAGATTCGAATTATTTTGCCTTAGGCCACTAAGAGAGTTACTTCACTCTGAACATTGCAATAGGGAATGGATGAAAATATTAGAAGTGCTTGATATTTTTTTTGGTGATAGGAATAACCTTCCATAACGCGGGAAAAAAGTTTAATTTTTTTTGGCCCCGTAGTTAATTTTTAAATATACTTAATATTTTTCCATTCGTCGTTCTGGGCTTAGTACGGCATATCAGACATATTCCTTAGTCCGCTACGTATGAAAAAAAAAATCCACCTTGAAAAGCTGTCAATGTCACCACAGATTTTTTTTTTAATACGTAGCGGACCAAAGAATATGTCTGTTAAGCCGTACTGAGCCCAGAACTACGAATGGAAAAATATTAAGATTATTTAAAAATTAACTACGAAGCCAAAAAAATTTAAACTTTTTTCTCGCGTTAAGGAAGGTTATTCCTATCACCGATAAAAATATCAAGCACTTCTGATATTTTCATCCATTCCCTATTACTCTTTTCATAACAAAATATTCGCGCCCTTAGACACACTCGCACTGCCGCACAGGTGGCCTGTATCTCAAAGGACTGTCCAGCCAATTGTCGGCCACCACTAAATGACCGCCTTTGTCCGCTGTCCGTGTTCGTCTAGTGCACCGGATGAATAATGACAATGTGCCGTGAACATTATTAATACAACTCCATGCCTTTCTGTTCCTCGGTACGTAGTCCCACAGTGGAGGACGCTACTGGAGTGGAATATTTATTCGGCCAACTTTACTTTCCGCTATTGTGTTCAGTCCCATCGGTCCAGGCTTTGCAACGAAATGAGAAAACGTGGAAGGTCCACTTTGATTAACATCCTCAGTCCCGTGTCGACAAAATAACAATAGAAAACTATTGCTCTTTTCAAAGTCAGGGCTGAAAAGGTTAAGCCCATTACACAATGAAAAAAAAAAATTTATAAAAATAAGAAATAAGGAGCCAGGAATAAGGAATAGCACAGAAATCAATGTGTATTGCTCAACGGCGCTGCCATTGTTGGATTCCGCTATTCCTTATTTCTTGTCCTTTATTTCTTATTCTTATACCATATTTTTTTTCATTGTGTAATGTGCTTTAATCTTAAATTGACAAATAACACAGGATCTTTTAGAGCAGGATTTATTCATTCATTCAGCCACAAGAAGTCCACTGCGGACATAGGCCTCCTCCATGCATTTCCAAAAAGACCGGTTGGAAGCGGCCTGCGTCGGCTTGCAAAATATTGATAATAATCCCTATTTAAACTCCTTAACAATAGTCTTAAGCAGCTTACCGAGAGTCCTCAACTGTCATCTAGGGTCTTCCTGCCACCTGGATAAGAGCAGGATGATTATTTTAAAATCAGTGCGTAAATGCAGCAACCAACGAACTTTGAAGCCTGCCTCTCGAGTGATTCAGGTTTATTTGTCAGGTTCAAGAGATTCAGATTTATTGCAAAAGCACAGGGTATCGTAGTTTAGGACCAGGTCAAGTAACACGGTATTTGACACTATCAACAATAAATTATTTGAGATGCTCGATTAAAACAAAAATTACAAAATATTTCGGAAAATGTATACTTTTAATCATTTACTTGTTATTAAAACTTTTAAATAGATGAAACATAGAAAGAGTGCTCTGAAATGTGACGTCACAAGCAAGTATTTTCATACAAAATTCCGTTTTAAAAGTAACTCATTTGACATTTTGTCAAATACCCAATTGTGTTGTTTAGAAGTTATATTTACATTAAAACAGTTATAAAAATAGGTGAAGCCATTTCGGTGGAGTTCGATAACCTGATTTTAGATGTATTAGATTTTTGTCCTGGTTTTCGTCCAATAGACCTTTTGCATTCTTTTATTGTAGGAAAACTTCTGTCTGGCCATCGTTTCCCCAGCGTATCGGTGCGGACTGGAATAACAGACTAACACACTCTCGGCTGTATGGATGCCGCATTAGCATAATATTACTTCTTTTGGGGTTCCACTAAGCTAACGTAGTTTCGTTTAAAAATAATTCGATTGTTAAAACAATTAAGTAAAGCACATTTTAAAAAATCATTGCGTTTTCATTCATGAAATCATTGTTTTATTCATTCGTTATGCATTTATAATACTTTATTAATAAATCTAGGTCATACTCTATTTGTGCCCCAAATTATTAACAAATACGTACATCTAATTAAGAGTGTTTACTCGATAGACATCATCATAATATCACAAAACTTTTATTTATTTCTACTAATAGTAAAATAGTGAAAATTGGAATAACCAGTGGCCCAACTTATTCAGTTAAAGTCTAAGAAAGTCTTTTAACGGACACGGGCAGGTAAATGCAGAGATTTGGGAAACTACCTTGAAGACGATAATTTCATGTTTACTAAAAGCGAAATCTTATCATAAAGTATTATGTTCATTGTGTGCACCTGAATAAGGTTGAATCTTCCACTAAGCTCGAGCACAATATCATTACCATCATTGCGCAAGATCAAGCGGAACCCTCAATGCCGAAGCCCATAGAACTTGACCGGTTTGTTTTTTCCTGCATTTTTTTTGAGCCGCCATAGGCCCAACCGTATTAGGAAACCTGTTAAGTATTTACCGCTATCGCCATCGTAAACGCAGTTATAGTGTGGCTAAGTCAAAGAATTGGAAAATCACAGTACAGTCGACAGCACGTCGATCTTCACATTTTAGTTGCGAAGTCGCCCGCAATGCAACGGAGTAGAGTGCATGGGTGTATACCATGATGTGCTGTCGACTGTACAATGAACCGAAAATCAGCCTTTAAACAAGTGCACTCTGCTCGGTTTCGTTACGGGCGACTTTTCAACTAAAATGAAGAGGATGACTTGCTGTCGGCTGTACAACGCTGGGGTCAGAGCGTGATGTGTGATTATTGCAGAACGAGAATGAGCGTACTTAATTAATGAAAACTGCCGTGTAGTATGTAAGTTCATTGTTATTTTTTTTCAATTTTTTATTTGAGTGTATTATTGCAAAGGAAATAATCGAAATTCTCAAATGGTTTTACGATATTAACTACCTCTGTGGGGCAGCGGTTAGCGGATCTGCCTATCATGCGAGAGGTCCCGGGTTGGAATTCCGGCTGGGGACAGAAAAAAACCCAGGTCTTAGATGTCAACATTTTTGTGATGTCGCTGTTTCTGGTTCCCATGACACAAATTGTCCTAGTGTGTTCCTAATGTATTTTTTTTTTGGCATTTTCTACATCAGCTGACAATGACCATTATAACGTCATAGTATCTTGGGGATGAGATCGAACTCTCGTTAATTTGTAGGTAGGTATATCCAGAAACTTATGACACTACTCTTTGTAATTTTGTGTTAGTTTTTAGGTAAGAATCGGAATGTTGACCAACATCTGTATCTAACAGAATTTAATACCTCTCTTACAAGCACTTCTGAATGTTTAAAACAGTACAGTTTGAAATTTCATGTAGTCAAGTCCTCGCTTTTATGACAGATTAATTATAGTGCATTTGAGGAGTGTTTTAAGAATGGAAATTGTATAGCTTTCGAACGATAGCAATAGTAATGAACCCGGGTCAAAGACCTTGCTGCGTGAATTAGAAATCTTGATTAAGGACTTGTGTTTGATAATAAATGATCTACGTTATTAAAAATGTTTGAAATAATTGTATTATTTTTTAAATTAAGAGTTGTTAAATAACCATGCTTATTGCTATTAGCAATAAGACCGCTAATTATACTGTATCTTTGTAAATATTTTTTGTTTGTGTTTATCCTCGGGTACAATAAAGAATATTATTTATTTTATCTCAACATAGATACATATACACCTAAGATCACGCCTGTATCCCAGAGGGGTAGGCAGAGACCGGCACTGCACCCTGCAACGATCCTGACAAACCACTTTCGCTTCATCGACATTCATTAGTCGTTGCATGCACGCGCGTCGGTTCGGATACTTTTATCTTGATAATTGTTTTACATATATTGTTAGTTTCAAAGTTATAACGCAAGAGATAAACATTCTTAACGAGTAATGTCATAGTGCAATTTTTTTCTCGCAATAGATATTTTTGTGCTAGAATGACCAATGTTTTTCAAAACAATAGCAACTACGACGCAGTCTTCACAAACATTTACATACAGGCACATCTAGGATACCCTGTGTCGTGGGAACCAAAAACAACGTCACCACAAACATGTAAATATCAGGACTTTTTTTCCCTCAGCCGGTGTTCGAACCCGTGACCTCTCGCATGGTAGGCAGATGCGGTAACCGCTGCGCCACAGAGGTCGTACTATTATAAACAGGTTTCTCCTTACACCTATTGAAGCGTACATCGTCGTATGGAACTGGTTGTTGCAGTAATAAGCCGTGGTGCTTTATTGGATTAGCCTCTATACAGCCGGTGGTCATTGCCTTGGTGTCGATTTCACTTGGCAGAGGCAACACACACACCCACATACACATAAACATATCTGTGATGTCATCGGAACTTTTACATTTTGGTGATGCTGACACTTCAGTTGGCTATTCGATTTAGAATACAATGAAGGTTTAACAAAAACCAGTAGTTAATATTCGCCAGGATGCCCAGCAATAGGTGGTTAATATTTGCCAAATAAGCAAACTCGAATAGCGATTTAAAGTGCTATCATGAGATATTATGATGCGTAGAGTAAGGGTGAAGCCAAACGAGCGTAATTTTTTGAGTTGTGAGTCGCGCAATTTCGGTCGCGTAATTTCTGCACAGTAGAAAATCTTTCATTTTGCGTCGCCGTGTGGCGAAAAGGGGTTTTCGTATGAAACCGAACGTAGCAGAAATTACGCGACCGACATTGCGCGACTCACAAATCAAAAAATTACGCTCGTGTGGCCTCAGCCTAAACGTGTTCCATTTTGTGGGCGTAAGTTTTGGTCTTAAGGTTTTTGGGTGCAGCAGTTGAAGGAGTTTGGTCGCTTTCACTTTAGTAATGTAACAGGACGGGATGGGACGTGTTAATTTATTACTGTTCATTCTACTTAACTGCGAGGTTACGAGGATAAAAAGTACCTGAAACCGGGCGTGCATGCAATGCGAAGCGAAAGTGATCTGTCAGGTTCGTGGTAAGTGGCAGTCCTTGGTCTCTGCCTGCCACTTTAGGATACAGGCGAGAGTATATTGTGTATTATATATATCTTATATATAATACACATTCATCATATTCATAGATATAAATAATATCATAAAATAAATAATATAATATCATATTCATAGATATAAAATTCTCGTGTACCCGTGTTAGTGCGCATACTCCTCCGAAACGGCTGGACCGATTTTGATGAAATTTTATATGTATATTTGATGAGTTTGAGAACAGGTGGTTATCTACTTTTTATAGCCTTAAGTGAAAAAAAAATAGCTAAACAACGTTTGCCCGGGGCAGCTAGTCTAATATATGAAATTCTCGTGTCTCAATGTTAGTGCGCATACTCCTCCGAAACGGCTTGGCCGATTTCAATGAAATTTCATAATGTATATTCGGTAGGTCTGAAAATAAGTTGTTATCTATTTTTCATAGCCCTAAGTAAAAAAAATATATTGCTAAACGGCGTTTGCTGGGTCAGCTAGTGTATGTATTTAGATTTCACAACAAACGAAGGTTGAAGGTTAAAGGTTGAGCTGATGAGGCCGTCTATGGTATTAAAAATTGATACAGTCGACAGCAAGTTGGTCTTGAATGCTTGCGCTTTCCCAACATACTTTTTAAATGACCTTGCAAAGAAAACGTATTGGGTAACCTGCCGTTCACTATACAATTAATGTTGAGTATATCCACAAGATACTTCTTTGTCCAATTTGTCAATATAATGAGATTTCATAGATTCTGTTCAATAAGATGTAAATCTATGTTGTACCAAGTAAGAAAACAGAAGTATGTCACAGTATTTACCTACTATTTAAAAGAGAATTGAAACGTATATAAGTAAGCTTAATGTGTGTTTTTAAGACTATCCTAAGTAATCGAATTCCGGCCGATTTCCCGATAGTTTCAGGAAATGTGATAAGATACTTAAGTTGATCTTAAGCTGTCATTTGAAAAAACCTGCATCGAAAGTAGAAATTAATTCATGACATTCACATTGTGTCAATGATTAAGTTACTCGTATTTCACACAAAATAATACCGGACAGCATACAAAACTGACTGTCAGTTTCTGAACTCAGAATTTTTCTAAGTAAGCGTTTATGCATCATTATTTTACTAGCGTTGTTAGCTTTTCTAGTTTTCTGATGGGTCTAAGTGGACATTCGGTCGTTGTGTTGATTCTCTATTCTAGCGTGATGACTATGATGAGTAAAATGACCCGTGTCATTTTGCGTGCCGTTCGCTAGGATCTTGATTTTGGAATGCCGTTTCTCTGAATCATTCTGCCGATCTCCGCGTATTATTTATTACGAAACTCAAACGTGTCTTTGGATGAACTTTCCTTTCATTTCATTGACTGCCGTTGGGGTCTTCTCACACCCAGTTCTCGCTGCAATATGTCTACTGTTAACAGCTGACTTTGTTTGTAAGCACTTTGACCAATTGGTAGCTATTAAATGTAGATTAACAGATAGTGTACCATAAACGGGAGATTACTGCCTCAAAATCTCTATGTAAATGGTAGTTGGAAATCGATCTTCTAATAATAGTAATGTAATTCCAATGGCATTCTAATCATGTGTTGCCACGTTACAAATTGGTAATATCTTACATACCCAAAATTCATTAATTACACTGTCTCATCACAGTTTTAGTTCGATTCGTATTCCATTGCAACGCCGTTAGCCATCGCCTGTTAGCACTTCATTAGACAACTATGCAATAATTTGATATCAGATCTCGGTTTACAAATTAGTAGTTGTTCTAACCTTCTCAACAAGCTTTGAGCAAAATATTATTTATTGTGAAAATGAAGTCAGCGTCGTAGCAAGGTGTTGCCATGCTATATTTTTCGCATTCTAGCCTAGATATTTTTCTTACACGTCAGAAGCGCTTTGCGAGGTTGCTCGAGTTTAAGATAATGAGTTATTACGTCAATGTAATTCACCATAGGTATAGGCAGTGAATACGCTATGTCATTAGGCATTCAAATTATGTGTGTCACACACCTCCACATAATTGAAATTACGACTTTGATGGGCGCACATGTTGAATTCGCAATTCGTCAACCTACTTCAAGCAAACAATGGACTTTTAACAGTAATTGAATGTGGCGTATTTATGTGGAATATGTAACATTTTTCTTGAAAATATTACAATTTCATCTACTTGTTCATGATGACTGTGTTATTCATGGCGGCTTGACCTTCTTTCTGTATATATGTTTTTTTGAAGACCGGCAAAATTAGAAGTGTTTGCGTTTTGTGCGGCTAAGCGATTAACAGCAAATGTTGTTTTTTCCTGGGAAATTGCTTTTTTCTTAAATAATTTATTAAAAAAATATGTTTATTTATAAGATATGAATTACAAAAAGTTATGGTCTATTGCGACTCCCACACTAGGTGCAGCCTGTGTCGTGGGTGACGGGTAGAATACGCACTTTAGTTAGCACCGGTTGACGAGATAAGAGAGTCACAAGCGTGAGCAAAACATTTGGAAGGTGTAATCTCTTCGTAGTCAAAATCGGTGTGTCGCAAAAATCGCATATATACATTCATATTACAGACAGACATACACACACACGCATGAAAAACAAAAGCCGTTTTTGCTGTCGCATTTAGGTTAAATATGTTTTCTAGTCGTTTTTGCAAAAAGTGACTACACTGCTTACTTACTCACGGACTATATGTAGGTAATGTATTACTATTGGTATACCTAGATAACTTTAACAAGCGTCTGCCAGACGTACTGCATTGATCGGTGAAGTCAGTCTATTGCACGTGTACATTAAAACAAGACTTCTGTACCTACAAGACTGTTGTCACAAAAGTACGCAAGTTTTATAATTTAATTACCCTATAAAGCACACCGGCCAATTATACGTTTTCTGGGAGAATTCACTTGCTTTTTACACAGCAGCTTGTCGTTTTGTTCACGTAACTCTATAGCTGCTTGGTCGGAATGTGTGCTTCACCTCTCATTAGCGCAATCAGCTGATACCAACAACAATGTTTTGAAAAGAAAGGAATTGTCCAAAAGAAGGAAAAGGAGCCGTTAAGGCTTTTACCTACTCTACTACCTAGTCTACTACTGAGGTCATAGTTTGGAATACCACTGGGGACCGCCGTTTATTTGTGCAAATAACCTCAGTCTGGGTATTTTTCCATGTTTGTAATGTCCTAGCCTTTTTTTTCTTTCGTTTTTACAAAAAAGAAAAGAAAAAAAAAATTTAACATGAAACATTAAGCTTAACAATAAGGCGCGTTTGAAGTACAACTCCAACTGGACAAAAAAAAAAAGAACTACGTAGCTCAGTTTTGTGGTAGTACAATGAGTACACAAAACAGGGAAAACATGTACAAAGAAAACAATCGGAACAAAAAATGGCACGGACCCAGTGTCTATGGAAACAGAAGTATTTATAAAAAAAAATGTCCTTGCCTGGTTACCATAGCACAGGGTATCCGAGCTTGGGATCAAGTCAAGTGATTGTGTCGTGTGGAAGTTATTATAATTATGGATAGACTAAGTTGGTCCTGCGATTCTTTCCATCAAACAGTTGTCTGGAAGAGATCGCTCTAAGCGATAAGACCGCTAATTGTATACCATTACTTCGATATAAGGAAACCACAATAATTTCTGTATCCTAGTAGAAAAATAAAGTATTATATATATATATATATATATCTATTAGACACACTTTGGTGTAGCGGTATTACGTCCGAGCAAAGGACCTATTTGCGATTATCTGCCGTGTGATGTGAGAGGAAAATCGCACGATTAGCCTTAATTGTTTGCTGGCCTCAACGAAGTTTGTTCCGCCGAAACTCTTAGTGAGTTTGCGTAATAGGATTGGGGCCCAGAGAACAAGTCTTTTTTATTAAAAGAAAGGAATGTCAATAATGACCGCTTAGAACAATTTAATTCGTTGTTCTTTCAGATTCAGAGCTCAAGGGGTCAAGTTGATTGGCACTAGCTGGCCTGGATTGAAAGCTGCAGTTAACCATCGTCAGTATCATCATCATCAACCCATTATGTCCCCACCGAGGGGCACGGGTCTCTTCCCTGAGGAAGGTACAGAGCTTACTCCACCACGGGGGCCAAGTTTGGATGGGTGGCGGCTTGTAAGACTAGTGGCTGGTCTTACTGTCAAAAGTTTTCAAGCCGCTCTAAGGCCTCTGACTTGGCTCAATGAAGCCCATCTATCGACGGCTGCTGCCACCAAAAGCTTAATGTGGCTCGCGAAGCACGGAACCGCTTGGAAAAATGCCACTAGAGTTAGTCATACAACGGTCACCCATCCATGCACTGAACTCGCCCTATTTTGCTTAACCTTCGTGATCGTTTAAGGACACTCAGGCGGCCCGGGCTACGAGCGAGTGAACCATCGTCTGATCTGAAGTAGAAATCTGTGGTTTTATGCTACCTCCCCAGAAGAAGTTTCTTGATAATAATATACATTGCGTAGTACAGCTGAGTGAGCCATCTTATTATGTCTGATTGCGGGTCCAGAACCAATTCCTAGAATGACTTTGACCCCAATGCTCAACGAACACAAATAGTCTGCGGTGTCAACTATAATTGATTACCAATTGGGATTGCGTTCAAAATTGCATCGATAGCAATTTACTAAGGGCCTATTTCTGGATTGAGAATTTTTACTAAGTAAATACTTAACTGTAGTCTCGCTGTCTCGTCAAATTTCTCAGAAAAGAGCGTGACAGAACGTTATGAGATTATACAGACTGAGATATTAATCACACAAAGTTTAACAAAGTTTTAGGTAAAGTTTTTAAGTAGCAAAAATTGTGTAGAAAAACTGTAGGCAGATGCTGCCAAGCTGAAGACAGGGCGCTATGGCGCTCATAAGGAGAGGGCTATGTCCATAAGTGGACTAGTATGGCCTGATTATGATGATTCAGGTAAAACAGAAACGTTAACTTTATTGGGACCATCCCTATGTATTATGCACACTTCCAGGTATTACTATTGTTGCAATTTGGGTTTGGACTCGATTGCTAAGTTATTGAGGCTGATTCGCGTAGGTAATAGAAGAAATGATCCGACACACTTTTGGTAAGAACTCTTAAAATTTTCTATGATGCTCTGCCGCTCATAAATTATATGTCTTTGCAAAAAAAAAAACGGCTGCGTTTAAGAAATACAAGCGGCGCACACACTTTTGCATTCATAATACTAGTAGAGGTAGGTACAATTACTTTTATGCACGACTTCGTTTGCATGCAAATAAATTAAACTTCCTGTTGAAGAAACGTCGTCGGTGCGACTCAATATTTTCTTCTTCATTTTCATCACCAAACCATTATGTCCCACCGACGGGCATGGGTCTCTTCCATTCTCCACCACGGGGGCCAAGTCCGGATTGAAGAACTGTCAGAAGTTTTCAAGCCGCCCTTAGGCCTTTGATTTTTTTCTTAATCTGTAATTTTTTTGGTAGGCCGATCAGCTCACCATAACAATGGTTTTTAACTGTGCTTTTCAAGGTCACAACACAACTGATTGAAGAGCCCAAAGAACAAGTTACTAGGCAACTCTACTAGTTTTTCAAGATCGCGGGATATCGTTTTATTTATTAAGAAAACTAACAACCTATCACCAGATCTGTTTCACTATGCGTGTCGGTATCGTACGCATAAGTACATGCGGCGACCACTCCAGAGTGGCAAATTGGTAGGAATTCAGGCGGCAGAAGAGGTAAGAGCTACGCGCTAGAAAGAGAGGCAACATGTAGGTGAATATAACGTAGCTTTTTAATTGCACCTAATTGTATCGCTGCTAGGGTCCCTTTTTCTTTAATTGATTTTGCGGAGTGAATCTTCTGTACCTGTACTATTATGTATTCTGTGCTATCGCTAACATTGCGTTGATAGCAATTTACAGCGTCCGCGATTTCATTCGCGTGGGATTCAGATAAGAAGCGGCCAAGTGCGAATCGAAATCGTGCGGCGTGGGTTCCACTACTACTAACGTAAAATACTTAATTGACTATTGTATTTAAGGACCAATTAACACCTACCCATTGACTATTAACCACTAACGTATAGAAGGTTTGAAGCCTGACAGCGCGTAGACTAAAAAGGGCAATGAAATTTAATCGACGCGTTCTTGCATTTGTCACTATAAGATGAAGTAAGAGTATTTTATAGTGCACACAGGAGATTAAACACAATGAAATAATGAAAAAGGTAAAATTGGTGGGCAATAATGTTGAAAAGCTAATTTCTAATCTAAACTTAATGCGTACCGGATAAAAATTATTGCGTATTATTTAGGTCAAAGAATCACTCGTCAACCTTGCAAGTTTTCGTGATTCTGGCTATTGCTAACTGTCGTATTTTGTGTGTTATGCCCGTTCCCAATAACCTATCTACAGATAACTGACAGTGAGCTGTAAACGGAAAATTGAAATGGTCCGTTTTTCTTTTCTATTGAGTGGTCTAACACTCGCGTTGACAGCTAACTGTCAGTTATCTGTAGATAGGTTATTGCGACCGGGCATTGATGTCAATAAACTTATAAAAAATATAGTCCAATCCATTAATAGAATCTAAATACTAGTCAAAGTATGTCGGTATCAAACGTCGTAACCGTGACTACCTATTATGTATTCTGTGCCGTGACGTCTCATTGAGTGACGAACTTGAACTGGGCATGGATGCATTTCGAGTGAAATTTAAGAATGAATGAAATCTCAGTCTCTTAGCAAAGAGAAGGATAAAGAGTACCCGAAACCGGCGTGCGTGCATGCCGACCAATGTATGTCGATGAAGCGAAAGTCATCTGTCGGATCGTGGGAATTGGTAGTCAATCGTCTGCCTACCCCTCTGGGATACAGGCGCGAGCTTATTTATTTATTTATTTTATTTTATTAGACATACAAAACAGTATTACGGACATAAATTACAAATAAAAAATTACATAAAAACACTCAATTCAAACCATAATACCAATATTTTATGTGTATACAGCATGTTAGATTACATTAAAGTTACATTATTTATAATAAAGTTACGAAATTATACTTGGAATCACAAATTTAAAAATTAATAAATTGAATAAATTGAAATTAATTAAATTACATTGGAGCCAAGGATCTTTGCCATTTTGTGTCTAAAGCATGCGAGTGAGTCGTGATGGATGTTATGTTTGTATGAAATCTCAAACTCATCCTGACTTCGTGGATTTTTGTTCAAGCTATGTCCCGGTAATTATACTCTTATATAACTTAGCAAAAAGGAACATTTTCGATTGCAGAACGCACTGATTCTCAACTTCCTAGCGTTCAATTTGCGTGCGCTGTTTGTCATCGGAAGTAGAAGTTGATATTATTTTATGCAGCTTCTGCATGTAACTGAACCGTTACTATAAATAAATTTATGCACGGGAAGCAAGAAACCTATAATTTATATACTTGTTCTAAATCATTGATTGTTTGGTAGATATTGAACACCAGCCCCTATTTTCCAATTCTTTACATTTTTGCATTTAAATTTAGGGTTTAAAATTAAAGTTATAGGTTATATTAATGTATTACATAAAGAAATACCTTTATTCGAGGGGTAGGCTGAATGAAATGTGTACATGTGTAGGTAATTTGATCAACGGATAACTGTGTGAAATATTTAAAAGTTTTCTTAGTGTTGAATCATGACTTTTTTACAATTTGTGCTAAATCAGTAAACGATGACTATGAATTAGTTAGATTTAGTTTCTATGAAATACAAGTTACTCTATCGGGTTACCTCGTTACCTCGGGCTCTAGAGTAGGCTTCGGTTTTTGCCGAAAGTACACGAGTGTAATACTACTTCCTGCTCTGTATAAAACTTTTTTCAACATTTTGAAAAGTTATGTAAAGTTATAAATAACAATACAAAATAAACCTTACCTTATTGCAACATACTCGGTTTTTGATTGCTCAGCCGAGGTATATTCTAAAAGCTAACAGACTGCACCCACAGCTGGTTTGGTAAAAAAACGACTCTAGTCATTAATTTGACAAAAGTAACTTGGTCTAAAGCGTAAATATAATTTTAAAAGCTGTTGAATTTTCTCACTTATCACGAACACATAAGTTATGTATTATTTATTAGTCACGCATTGTTTTGTGTACTTATGTGACTTTTACGTACTTTCGTGCATTATCGGTGAAAATGCCATACTCGGACTGCTACAATTGGATGTTAAATTTAACTGACTCATCACATCAACGGTGAAGTGACGTGATGTTTAGCGCATTTTTGTGCTAAATTTTAAAACAGTTAACCAAAGGATTTTTTTTAAGTATACATTTTGTCAATTCATACCTACGTACATAAGCTCACGCTTGTATCTCAGAGGGGTAGGCAGGGATCAGGGACTGCCACCAGCCACGATCGTGACAAACCAATTTCGTTTCATCGACATTCATTACTCGTTGCATGCCCGGTGTTACAGTATTACTAGTCATAGGACTATGACTTCATCATCATCCTCAACGCATTATGTCCCCACCGAGGGGCACGGGTCTCTTCCCTGAGGAAGGTATAGGCCATACTCCACCACGGGGGCCAAGTCCAATTGGTGGAGGCTTGTAAGACTAGTGGCTGGTTTTACTGTCAGAACTTATCAAGCCGCCCTAAGGCCTCTGATTTGGCTTAACGACTGCCAACTATCGACGGCAGTTAGCACCAACTGCTTAACGTGCCTTGCGAAGCACATAACCGCTCGGAAAAATGCCACTAGCATTAGTCTTAGATGGTGACCCATTCATGCACTGAACGCGCCCTACGTTGCTTAACCTTCGTGATCGTTAAAGATCACTCAGGCAGCCGGGGCTGTGAGTGATTCAAGTCACAGTATTACGTATAATCCACTTATCTATATTTGTTTTTTTCAGACTTTAAACGACACTAAATCAAAAACCTTTAGTGGTAGAAAACTCAAAACAGTTTACAAATTTAGTGCTAGCTAGTACTAAATTTGCAAACAGTATCGAATAAAAAAAAAAGCCAAGTTTAGATACATGGATTATAGTTTATCAGTCATAGCCATGCATACGTCTGAAGCACCTCCTTTCTACTGCAAAGTCCGACCTTCTTGAAAATTCTGACATAACGCCTCTAGCTACCATACATACAGTCTGTTAGCTTTTAGAATATAGCTCAGGCTTCGATTTTTGCCGAAAGCATACGAGTGTAATACTACTACTTTCTGCTCTGTATAAAACTTTTCTTCACTATTTTGAAAAGTTATGTAAAGTTATATATAACAATACAAAATAAACCTTACCTTATTGCAATATAATAGGTTTTTGATTGCTCAGTTGAGGTATACCTATTCTAAAAGCTAACAGACTGTAAGTGTTAGCACAGCGTAATCTAGTCATTTTAAGACTTCAGTATGTGTTTTTGGTATGCTTTTAAAAGAAAAATACCCTGATTCTTTGTTCAAGATCTATCCCTGGTTAATGCGCTGTTCATTATTTACATTGCACTCTGTATTTCCAGCGAGTCACACACTCAATGAGCTGATTGGCAATATTTCATTGTCATTGTTCGAAATTCCATTTTCGGTCTTTATTCGCTAGCAAAATAGTTCATAGGTCAAAGGCTATAGAGTTCAAAATAGACTGAAATTTTTAAGTATATTTTTGCTGTATTATTGCTTATAAAAGCAGGTATGCCGACAGGTATAGCGTTTTCATTGTTGTAAATTGTATTCTATTAAGGTGCAGTATCGGTCACCTTTTTGCACCAATAATATTGAATAATATCGTCGGCAGATAGTACATTGTTGCGACTCCATTAATTATTTTTGTAAAATAAATATTTTATGATGATTTAAATGTTACGCTTCACTTAGCATTGATTGAGGTTTTTTAAACAAACCGCAGTCGTCCTATTGTGCGCAGATTTCTAAATTACACTCATCACAGAAACATGTATATACAGGCACATACATTGCTTCTGGTTCCATATTAGGATACCCTGTGTCATCGGAACCAGAAACAGCGAAATCAAAAAAATCCAAGACCTTTTTACATTGAGTATCAGAGTCTATTACGATTGGTCTAGAACTAGATTACTGATGAGGGTGTGCTACGTTGACATTTTAATATTCCTTTTATATGTAACGAAAGGTAATAGAGATTTATGCATTTTTTTTAATAAGGTAATTTGTCATTAAAGAGTTTTGATAACAAATTGCAAAGTAGTGTCATTCAAACAAGACTTCAACATGAATATAATTTTCAATTTATCCATCATATTATGGGTGACTTGATCAACGATCGTATCGTATCTTGATCATAAATATTCTATGTCATTCATACATCTTGGTTTCTCCTCGAAGATTCTTACTTAAGGACGAAAATATAGTCAGCACGTATCACAAACCAATATTAATCATTGTACTGAACTGAAATAAAAAAAAAAACCTCTCAGGCAAAATACCTATGCCTCGATTTATGCACAAACCAATATTTTGTTATATGCCTCGGGGAATCGAACCCAGAACCGTGCAAGTGGTTTGATAGCAGTTTAGATGCAAATTCCTTGGCGCTATCGCGGCGGCTGATTCACGCTCCGGTGCGATTTTGTTTCCTTGTTTGTAAGTACACTCGCGTGAAAAAGCACCTAGGGAAACATCCACGGCCTTACTAATAAAGGTTATGAGCTGTGCATACAGCCGTTATGCGAGGTCTGACAAACTGGTTATTTGTACGCTAAATGCGATCAAACCAGTATAAATTGATATACCTACGTCAAATAGTTATTCAGAGCGTATAACTTATTTATTAGTAAGGGGCCCATAGTTTTGTGGGAACAGTATTCTTTTCAGCATTTAATTTTGAGCTAAAACCGTAAGTCGGATGAACTGAAAATAGCAAAATAAAGTGTTTACTGTACTTAATGCGTTTCTAATGTATTAGCATTTTATTGCTAGTGCATTTGCATATTTTGAATGCAAATGAGTTAAAGTAAAATCTTGTGCATGAATTACCTAATTTACTTTGAACACTACCGTGTCTTTAAATCGATACCTTGACATTTCGAAAAGCCACCAATTTTTATTTTTGTTATGTACGTAAAGTGTCTTATAATGACATTAAATTAAGAAAATTACTTTGCTAAATTCCGCCAATATCCCACAAGCACCATGCGGTTAGTTAATGCACCGCCCTCCCTCCGCAAAGTAACGCCTGATTCTATAGAATGTCTTATAATGTTTAAAAGTAATGTCACTCCAATTTAAGTGAGACACAAGCTTCCCATTGCTCTTGGCGTTTATGCACTTGTCTCCTCATCTGTCCGGCACACGGTTGTGACACGGGGGACGGGCAGCTCCGAGTCGTCTCGGACCGAGAAAGCACTCGCCACTTTCACCGTGCATTCTGATTCTGTTGCCTGCGACCTGCGACCTCTCTTTAAAGGCAGTGTCGTTGGTTCAGGTTTGATTCTACTTAAGTTGCTTGGGATCCACGGCCTTTCCTTTCTCTGGAGAGGTGTCGTGGAGGTTTGACTCTATTTCGGTCGCCCGTGACCTTGCCTTCGATATCCGGTGAAGTATCCTGGGTTTTGGTGTGATTCAGCTGGGTTTTGCTGTCCGCAACCTGTGACCATTCCTCTCTTTAGAGGCAAATTATTTATTTACCAACAACCTAACATAACATAACATAACATAACATAACATAACATTTACATACAGGCACATAAAATGTTTCTGGCCCCACACTAGGATTCCCTGTGTCGTGGGAACCAGAAACAGCGACGTCACAAACATGTAAGAGCTGGAGTTTTTTTTTCTCCCCAGCCGGGGATCGAACCCGGGACCTCTCGCATGGTAAGCAGATGCACTAACCGTTACGCCACAGAGGTCGTCAAGTTACATTAGTTTTACTTAATCCAATGAGGGTGAGGGTACATCAAAATTAATTTCTCTTGTGAAATTACGCTTCCCGGTGGCTTCCGCACTAGCCCAACCTGTATCGCGGTGACCGTAGCACGTTGACCGTTGACCGTTGGCAGTGTTGTGTTCACGTTTGATTCCGTTTTGGCTGCCTGGAACCTGCGGCCTTTAGGGATGGTGTCGTGGTTTCTATTGCCTGCCACTTACAACCTTTCCTCTCTGTTGTGGCGCTGGAGAATAAATAAATAACTTTCACACAACACAATCATTTGAATTTGAAAAATTTTAACTATTATACCCTGTGCTATGGTAACCAGGCAAGGACATTACAAATATGGAAATACAAATATGGACTGATGCCGTCGGTACAAACGTATGTCGCCCCCCAGTGGGATTCGAACCCACCACCTCTGTCTTGGTAATTAGCACCTGGACGGCTAGGGCAACGAGGCAATCAAAAATGGTATAATTATGATTTTTAAAAAGATATATTTTTTCCATTAGTTGCGCTAGTTAGCATCGGTCGCCCCTTGACCTTGCACGTTTGCCCGACCCCCCCTATTCCAACCCTCGTAAAAAGGTCGTGAGGTCACCCCTCCATTTTGCCGTAGTTTTTGGTATTATTAAACGTCTTCTGGGATTACAATCTATATGAAAATTGGACGTAGCTTAGCAAGAAGTTTCCAACCCACAACATTGTAATTTTTGAGTTAAATATACGAAAATGATCACTATGCACTATAAATTAATTATTTATTTATTTAATTTTACAGAAGACTAACAGCACAATAAACATAATAACAGAAAAATAGGAAATAGAAGGCCAATTGCAAGTCTCCACTTATAGATATGGTATAGATAAAATATATACACATAGAAATACCTATTAGACACATTTTACGAGTAACACAAGCATCGAACATTCTAGAATTATACAAGTTGAGAAGCTACAAAATTTAGAACAATAATAATTTATGCATTAATACTGAAGAAATTCGCACTAAGTTTTGACTTCAGACTAACCACAGACGAATTGAACAAGTCTATATTTTAAAAATCAGAGACTTTCACAGCGATCCGATGAGTATGTGCAAAGTTATAGTACATGGTAGACCAACCCACATGTATAGTGACTCAAATGTCTCAAAACTCAATTTGTGTGAGTTGGAACGTTTTTGCTAAACTACGTCCAATTACAAATAACAAAAAACCCTTAGAGCGACCAGCGCGAAGTAATTGGATAATTAAGTAAATAGATAAGTATAATATTATAAGTCAAGATAAAATATCGTAGGATAAACAAATTTATAGCTGATTGATAGGATTTTCAGTTATATATAATATATCCATGAATACTATGGATAGCTCTGGAAATGTCACGGTAAAAGATTTTTTTAAACTTTACAGTTTCATCATCAATCCATTATGTCCCCACCGAGGGGCACGGGCCTCTTCCCTGAGGAAGGTATAGGCCATAATCTACCCCTAGATAAATAGACGAGTAGTGCTGTCAGATGGTGTTGACACAAATCGACCGTAATAAATGATCTAGGTACTCTATGCTATCTAAGATCACATAAGGATTCTAACAACACCATAGATATCTAAATCGGCTTAAAAGGCCAGAAGTTATACTAACTGGAATAAAGAAAAAACACACATATATGGTTGCTGATAACATCATACTTTTGTTTGTTTGTACAGTTTGAGCAGTCAAAATAGTGTCATTTGTCATCATAAATGTCGCTAAACAGGGGCAAATAGTTTCGACCAAATAGGGAGGATGCCAAACAAAAAGCACCCAAAACCAGCGTGTGTATATCGCACCCCCGGTGCTAGACTGTCACTTTTGCTAAAATTGCAAAAATGAGTTAGCTAAATATGTAATAACTATTCTAAGGCACCCCTTTACTTGGTGCGATAAAAGAAAGAAAGTTAAAAGTTGATGTTGTTGTAAAAGCTATTCACGTTG
Source organism: Yponomeuta plumbellus (assembly GCA_947310845.1). Lineage (NCBI taxonomy): Eukaryota > Metazoa > Arthropoda > Insecta > Lepidoptera > Yponomeutidae > Yponomeuta > Yponomeuta plumbellus. Next base: position 7,396,896 of record OX371203.1, read on the forward strand.
TTTAAATCTTGAAATATCATTAATATGTGAGCTATCAAATCTTTCTAACCTTCTCCTGAATCATTGCATTTTTGCAAAAGTGACAGTCTAGCACCGGGGGTGCGATATGTATATCAGAATTGTGTCCAAACCAAACCCCGAACTCTGCCTAACCCTCCGACATAGAGGCGTGAGCCTATGTACAAATAACGCAATATGAGATTTACTTCATTTATCGATATCACTCAGTTTGACAAATTGGCACGGAAGGTCCCCACGGGATTCCCCACCACGATTAATTCATTCGGACGTTGTAAAGTTTCATTTTCTGACACACAAAACATTCAGGTATCTAATAGTACTTCCCACTGCAGGGCACAGACCTTATTGTTATGCCTCCTCTAGACTACTCGCAAAGTTCCTCGACAAAGTACTCGTGAAACTTGACCGAAGTACTCGAGGTTGGACGAAGCAAGACGAAGGCCTCTCCACACCTACCGTATTCGCCTAACTTCGGTTAGTTTTCCGAATAGCGTGGGGGCCACATTACAGTAGAAGTTGTTTAAAAAAAAATAGACAAATGCTAGGCAAAATAAAGATGACATGTATATAAATGAAGACAACAAAAACATGTTTGTTTTAATTATTTCACATGCTCTAAAAGTATCCGTAATTCATTTGCAAACACTTTTATCAACTAAAGCCCACGCGGACAAAGTCGCGGGCAACAGCTAGTAGTCTATAGGTGTGTAAGGCCCGACTAGCGATTATCTTCGAGTGGACTCGTTTAGACTTATGGCACTGTGCGAGCGAAAAGTTGGGTGAAGTTTTTATTTTACAGAAATACAAACCTTATGAAGATAATTATGACGACCGACATCACTAACATATCACATCACACTAATATTATAAACGTCAAAGTTTGTGTGTGTGTTTATATGTTTGTCAGTCTTTAGCGCTGAAACGGCTGGACGGATTTTAATAAAATTTGGTATGGAGTTAGCCGATACCCTGGATTAAAACATAGGCTGCGTTTTACCGCGGGGAAATATCTTATTCCTACGGGAAAATCGATGAACCGCGGGTAACACCGCGGGGCACAGCTAGTTCAATCATATTTATTTTGTTATACCTATTTTTTGTTATCCAAACCTGAGTAGGTACAGATCAAATATAATCATAATCTAGTGATAATTTAGCCTTATTTCCTTATGAAATAAAGTTTGAAAATAAAAAAAATAAAATGACTGAGGGAGGGTCCTAGATACGTAGTTGAAAAGTAATAAATAACGACAGTAAAAATGTATTTACAAACACCTGATTTAGTCGTACAGTCTGTAAGCTTTTAGAATATACCTCGGGCTCTAGAATAGGCTTCGGTTTTCGCCGAACGCAAACGAGTGTAATACTACTTCCTGCTCTGTATAAAACTTTTCTTCACTATTTTGAAAAATTACAAATAACAATGCAAAATAAACCTTACCTTATTGCAATATAATCGGTTTTGATTGCTCAGCCGAGGTATATTCTAAAAGCTAACAGACTAAGGTCCGAGAACCCAAAAAGGGAATCATGTTTTTCTAAATACCACCGTAATCTGTAGAGTTGCCCTACCATCGCTACATAATAAAAATAGGCAACAGTTAACAAAAATACGAGTACAATTTACATTGTTATAGTAGGAGAGGCTGTGGAGTCGAAACGTTACTTTCACTGTCAGTACACAAGTCAACCTTCAACCTTTCATCTTTGCAGACGGTTCGCATGCCTCACAAGGTCCAGAGATGGTATCGGGTGATCTATTCAGTTGTGTTGTCTGCTGCCAAAGGTTAGGATTACAAATGACATGCAAAAGCGATCGTGCTTTTAGATGTCTGGGAGGGCGCGGTTGCATTTGAATCTAAATCGGTTGTGTTGAATTTGTTTATAACTATATTTATTAATGTTTTTGAACTGAAACTTTGGTAAACACTTGAAATTATTGACTTTATTCTGGTAACACTTACCTGACTTTTTGCCGGAAGAGTCCGACTAGGTTTCGGTCTGATTCGCAGAGCTTAATCATGGTGAGCAGAGACGGAGTTCGCGCGTCGTCGTATTACTAGCTGACCCTAGCAGTGGATTAGTATGGCCTGATGATGATGATGATGATGAGATGGTTATCAATTGCGAAATGACAAGCCTTGGAAAGAATAATTAAAAACCATTGCTATGATATGCCGATCGCCCCACCAACAACACTATTGGTTAAGAAAAATATATTCAAAATGTAAGTCTTGCTATATGACGTCACCAAAGATGAAAGAAAATGATTCAGTTAAGTCAGCTTACATAACCTAACCTAACTTCTAAAATGTCTCTTAAATAATGCTTAAAGATTCGATAGAGTTTTAAACCCCAATAAGATATACCCAACAAAACTACAAGAACTTTAGCAAGAGGGTGCTACAGAGGCTGGATCAATGGACTCTTTTCAGAGATGACCGGAATACGGTTTAAGGTAGTTAATTTAATACAGTCAGGTTACATCTCGTTACCTGTCATTTACTAGCCAGTAGTAATATACTGAATCTTCACTGGCAGTGAGGTCATTATACAGGCTGTGATTTTGGTGAATGACGTCCAACTCAAGTCAATGAAGGTAGTCTAAATTACGCATAAAAATATGTTGTAATTATTTCTTCATTTGTGAAGAAATAATCGATAAATTATAAGTAATATTCGTTTCTGAAATGCCCTTTTAAATTGCATCTTATTGCAATGGTGTAAACACCTAATAATCTAATAATTGCGTTGATGGCGCTGTCGGTCACTACCGACACTAACCGGGTAGTGTCGAACCCCGGCGTGGTCGCATGTACCAATAACTTAGTTTTTAGTATAAATTTGTGATTTTTTTAGTGTCTGAGGTGCTTACTTACTTGAAATCGCTAATTCGCGTAGTGCTTGCTGGTTAGTAAAGTCTCTCTATCTGAGAAAAGACCTGTGCCCTACAGTAAGGCGTACATAGGCTATATTATCTGCAAAATGCATTGTTGTGTACAGAAAACTGTACTCCTTTAATACGCGCACTAAGTCTTGAGCTATTTCAATGTTTTAAGTGTCAAATTATATACTATAGTCATTGTGGATTGTTAGATTTTGCTCTCTTTATCTTTACTACAAAAACGGCCCAAAGCAGCGGCTAACATTGACATTCGTCAAACGTCAGCATTCCGGTATTTTTCGGAGCTCATAATTTTTTCCTTGATTCGAGCGTCACTTTACAAAACAGCCTGTATATAAACAAGCAATATAAGGTGCACGGACACCCACGACCGATTCAGCAAACTAAATGTAAATTCTTAAATACATTTCTGATTATTGATCGCATTCTCAGAATTCCCACATTATAGATTTTTTTTGGAGTCCATAATTTCGCCCCTGATTCGAGCGTCACTTTGCAAAAGCACAGCCTGTATATAAACACCCAATAGCGCACGGAGACCCATGACCGTGTAATGGTGATATGTGATGACAGGTGAACGCTGTTCCGATGCCGTTAATTTCTGTCTGTACAGCGAATAGTATTTCATAGCATTTGCAAAATCACTCGAAACGTAACTGAATAGAATGCACATGTGCTGTAAGTAAATTGCACGAGTAAATTTGTTGTGCTGTGACGTTGATGAGTAGAATTTAACTATATGAACGTTGTTTCATGAACTGTCTAAAGTTCAAACTTTAGATTGGATTTGGATGATCGTGTCGAGTGTACTGCCTTGGCTTGCATTATGATATTATAATAATGTGATTGCTTTTTAATGTTGGTAATGGGTGGAGCGATGTTTGGAGCTTTATATTAGATATTTTTTTAATTAAACGTTTAAGTCATTTTAGATATGATTTATTTAAATGTTTGCATAATCATATAATACTAGTTGTTTTGCCATATTATTCGAGCCTACGAACTATTCTCAGAAATACCAAATATTATGTATACTACAAAAATCACAAAATCGATTTCGCCGTTGGATACGGTGCTCGATAACAGACTCAGGTGACAGGATATTATTGTATATTAGATTAAAAGAAGATTGCAGAAAGAATATAAAGTTAATTCACCCATTACAAGTCATAGATAACAGAAATCTTTCATCTATTTTTTTATATATTCTCTTAAAACATAATTTTCCCATCTTTTCGGTCTTAACGATTCTCAGTTAAGCCGTCAAGGGCCAATCTTTCAACGCAAAACGACTTATTATTCATAGGAATTCTGCCGTCACTCCATTTGGTTTTATGTGCGAAATTCCCATCAAAATTTTAATAAAACAATCTCCCAGTCATTTCCAATAATAAATCAAATAAACCCAATTTCACACTTCGAGCTACGAGCGAAGGAAACTGAAGGGGACATGCCGGATATGAATGTCTGATTGACTGCTATAAAGGTTTATTTATACTGTATCAACCAGAGTGTCGCAAGATTTTTGTGGCGCCACTGAAGTTTTTTGTACTGCGGCCACAAGTGAAACTAATTCTCGATCTAATTATTATTTTGTACACTAAATAAGGATCAAGGGTCGATAAATAGGTAATTAGATAGTTCGGTAATACCACAGGATTCATAAAACATCATGTCATATTTTGAGATTCAGAAACAGTCACATACATACACATGAATACAGAAACAGAAAAATTAAAACAAAAAAAGTAAAATAATATTGTGGTCTTAAATTAGTAAAACAATGGGAGAGTTGTGAAATGTGTTTTTGACGTGACACTAAATAAATAGTCAGACCCGCATTCATTGACCTCTCTAGGTACAATTGACAGCACATAAACCTGCAGTTACATACATTTCACTATAAAGGCGACTTGTCAACAAAATTGTGAAAGTTGACCTGCTGTTGGCTTTACTTTTGTGGAACGCTAGAGCGGTAAAAACGTAGAGTTAACGTTTACTAAAAAGGGCAACGATGGGTACTAAGGAAACATAATACCATTGTTTATTTACGCTAGTAATTAAACACATAAAACATTGTAATTGTTCCCGACCACCGTTCACAGCAAGTCACCATAACTAGAACTAACTTAGCTAGTTTATGACGCTAATAAATGTTTAATTTATCATTACATTTATACTGTGATGGAGAGCGATAAAAGGCCCTCATAAAACGGTTATACCGCTGGTCGGACTATACCTAAAAGTAGAACATTCGTTCGTCTAGACTAGAGGGACGGATGCCACATTTAGGCTGGACTGATATGTCGGATGGGAATCTCTGAATTCAGAACCAGAATACGCTAGTTGAGTCAATAATATATTGCCTTTCACTTCTTTCTAAAATACCAAGGAAAACGTTAATTTTTTCTCTTCTTCCTGTTGTGCTACGAAAGGAGATCGACCTCAGTTTCGCATCGTTTCTTGCCAAGTAAACCAGATCTTTCACACTGGGTACATCCACTGATCAGCCTACAGATTGATATTGAAGAGAGGCTCTGGTACATCGATTTGTCGTAATATAATTTCAAGTTCTATGAAACGAGGCATTATTAAGTATGAGTAATGTCGGATACATCTCGTACCTGACTTTGCCGACGGAATGGCAGAAATGACACAGGAACGCAGCGGAATGGTTCGCGACGAACAGGGGTTGGCAAGATCCTGGACTAGGCTAATTTTTGAGCAGGTGTTATCCTCGGTAATAATTAAGCAAGCGGCAAATGGAACTGCAAGAACTGTCCTCAAATGAATTTACATCTCTCATATTCGGTAAGTAGGTCCTTATTACCCCCAGATGGGGCTTGTAGGTGACCAATTAGCGCTCTAGGGTAATTATGTAGCTAGAAAAGCCCTAGGGCGGTAAGTAATTAAAAAAAAAACTCTTCACGCTTTCAAAAAGTTCGCGTACATTTAACCATCATACTGGCAATAGACATCATGCATTCAGCCCAATGACAAAAGAGGTCGCTTCGCTTTCAGCCTTGTCTTCGTATGAGTATAATAGTCATCAATTTTAAATATAGAACGGCGAAGCTCAATTTCGTTCTTGAAAAAAATAATAAAAAAAAAGATGGAAAAAAGCGGGAATAGAAAACTTTTACTTTTTTTTTGCGTTATGGCTTTGCACAGAACTTTGACTTTAAATATTGTTTGTTATTGGGTTTTTTTTTATAATTACGTGTATAGGGAAGAGCGGGTGATCATGCTCTTCCACTATAGAGGGAAATTTCCCGCCAGGCAGATCGTATGCCTGGGGACGGCCGGTCCAACTGTAATCCGTTGGACGTTGTATTTATAGTAAGTCGTGTGTAAACTTTGCGCGATGCAGAAATGCTGGAGTTTATAGTGCGCGCGCAGAGTTGACATGTGCTCGCCACATCACTCCCCTTCAAGACCGTAGCTACGCATAGCTAGGTCTGATAGGATTCGAAGTCTGTGCTCTAATGGCTGGTTTACACGTATTAAGTTGTCAAGTAGTTAACTAAATTTTAACTTAATTTTTAGTACACGATCGCATCAGTTAAGTTCTTTAGCTAGCCCGAGATGGACGATCAACAGCGCATTTAAGTCATTAATTCAGTAATTAAATTGAAATTGAAAAAAATTTATTTATCACATCAGAATATGTACTTAAATAACAAAAATTATAGATTTATAATTATGTAATAAAAAGGATAGGGCTCAGCTTAGTGCTGTGAGTGCAAGCATCTTCACAGCGCTGATTTTCAGCCCGTCCCTGTTCTCATTGATTAAAACATAACGAACCTTGCGGATATCTAAAGAGAACACTATAGTTATATATAAGAAAACAACAGTATATGCAATGGTGTGCAAATAATCTAGACATACATAAATTTAATCAGTTGTACCAATTCGTATTAAGTGAGGTTTTAGATGAATTGAAAGATGAAATAGTCACTCTTCTTAAACACAACAACGTAGGAACGTGACCGCTCCACCAAACTTATATACTTAACTAAATTTGAACTAAGCCGTGCCTGTCCAAACGTGTCAAGTGATAATTCACGCCCACCCACTTAACCGAAAAATATTTAAGTTAAAATTTAGTTAACTACTTGACAACTTAATACGTGTAAACCAGCCATAAAGCTTGCAAGTGCCAGGAGACGCTGTGTCAGTGAGTCGACTATCGGTTGAGGGGTGTTCGGCGGCTAACAGTCACTTCACCGGCGACAATACCTATGGAGACCGCGCATGTGGTAGGAACCGGTGAAGGCTGTTGTACCACTGGCAGCGCGTGCTGCTGTGTGGCTGCCGTGCCGAGGGGTAGGGAGAGATCACTGTCAGAACCAGCAGTCGGTGCGTTGACTGTAGTGGAACTGATGAAGTGAGAGGGAAGAGGATGAATATGTACAAGTATGTACATGCTGGCTTGCTTGAGACTGATTGTGTGTGGAGTGTGCTGCGAGAGCGAAGGAAGGTTGACAGTGTTCTGTCAGGGGTCACCACTATAGGAAAGAGCGGGTGATCATGCTCTTCCACTATAAAGGGAAATTTCCCGCCAGGCAGATCGTATGCCTGGGGACGGCCGGTCCAACTGTAATCCGTTGGACGTTGTATTTATAGTAAGTCGTGTGTAAACTTTGATTGCGCGATGCAGAAATGCTGGAGTTTATAGTGCGCGCGCAGAGTTGACATGTGCTCGCCACACGTGCTAATTAAGAAAAAAACATGAGTTCTGCAAGTGATAAAGATTTAAGCTGCACTCCCGATTCAATGAAAATGGAAGCTGAAACAGCAATTAACAATATTTTGCCTGAAAGTTCTAAAGAGAGATATTTGAAAACTTACGACGAGTTCATGAAGTGGCGAAAAGAAAAACGAGTAATTTTTTTCTACTTACCTCAAAATCGAGATGTAAAGCAGAGTAGTTAACTCGGGTGTAAGAATCAATTGCAGCCCGAGATATTTAGGCGCACGAGCGCAGCGAGGGCCTTGCGAATGCCTTACAGCCCTTGGCTACTAATCTACTATTAAAGAAAAGTTTATTAGATCCAAACAATGTATTTTTAAGTCCTTTGAAATAAAACGAGCGATGATAATTGATTGTGTTACAATATTGTCAGATACCCTCAATACTGGTTGCGCTATAAAGAGTTATTAATTTGCAGACGCTAACGCCATCTGTTTTTATGCTTAATACTCGTAACTTAACACTTGACTTACCTAAACAACATAAGAATAGTATTTTTATTTAACGACTCGCCATGCTCAAAGACAATTATTCAGGTCTAATCGCCATTATTTATTGGGTAAAACGACAGAGAAAATGTTTACAATCTTTGAACGAGGAATTCAGTGCTCAGCAAAAATACATCTGGCGACTTATCGCCGGACGGGTCCGTGGACGAAGTAAGTGTTGTTTGTCGCCCCCCAGAAAAAAAACTAAAATTCATTTAAGCGTAGACTGTCACCACCACCACCTACCATCACCACAGTAACTGACTGTAGGTACTCACCAGTCTACCCGTGACCACGGCAGCAGTGACGTTGCCGAAACGCGAGTTTTGGCCTTATAAAGTACTTCTAAAGCATCTATTTATAGATACTTTATAAGTATAATTATGTTTTGTTTCGCTGTTGATTTTCTTATTAATAAATAAATAAATACAAGGTTATTTAGGTAACCCAATAAATAATAGCGATTAGACCCGTTTAATTATAATGATCTTGTACTTTTAGGTTAAAACGCCTTGTGTTTGTATTTATTCTGTCATGTATACCTACCATCTGACGCAGCAATGTTTTGCCTTTTGTCGACGATCGCCTAACAAACGACGACGCGTGATCGCGCACTTAGTGGTCGCAAACACGCTTTATGCCCGGTTCCAATATCCACAAAACGCTTCGTTTTTGCTTACGATCGGTTACAATTCCTACGAAATTCCTACGAACCGTCAATAAACTGTACCTATGGAAAACGGACCGTAGCCGGTAGGCGTATATTATAGGAACCGGGCATGAGTCTGGCTACATCTGGATTCCACACTATCTTTGGAGCATAGACCAGCAAACGATTTTAAGATACTGAAATATGTAACTGTGATTTAAGAAATTAAGATGTTTCCGACTCGAATGGATGTGTTTGCGTGCACTGAGAGTGGCAAATAAAATAGAAAAAAAAACTCACGCCCGTTATCCCCGAAGGGGTAGGCAGAGGCACCAGTCTCTAGAACTGGACCCACGTTTTGCCGAGTTTATTAGGTCCCAAACGTGACAAGTGGCAAGCCTGTCGCCGTTATCCGGGCACAATTTATCAGCGAATGGTGTTGCTGTACAAACAAATGGACGTAACTAAAAGTCATTGGTACATGCGTGGTTCGAACCCAGACCCTCATGATCGAGAAGCAAGGGTCAACTCCACTACGCCACCACCGCTTACTAAAAATAAAATAAAATAAAATAGCTTTAATTTTTAACGGTAAAATTACGAATTGGGCGAAATCTACATTGCTTAAATGACCTACAATGACTGAGTTTGCATGCCAAGTCAATATTACTGCATTTTGTTAGCGCAGTCGTGCTAGTATTGCGTTTTGTCAATTCTTCTTAACAGTAGGTAAATATCTACTTTCTCATTTGGTGTGAAACGATTGCGAGACGTCGTTGTCGGAGTTAATGTAGGCCTCTGTAGCCAAGTCATCCGGTGTAATATCTAATTATCTAGCAATACTATGAATAATTTCGTAACTAATTCTTTTAACACGCGCTTTTAGGCTTAATAATGCCGAAGCTTTATTGGTACAAGATTTTCGAAAGCTGATTAATCTTCCTTCTATCTTTATTCCGGATACATTTACTTGACTTTTTGTCGGAAGAGTCTGACCAGGTTTCGCTCTGATTCACAGAGCTTAATTAATAATCGTAGTGAGCAGGCTTACTCGTCTCTGACTCGTCAGAGTTAATAATGTGTCGTGCTCACGAAATCTTTAGTTCTAAAACTGCCAAACTGACTTGTCTGTCGTTCTCATGTATTTTATATAGATATTCAATATTATTGGTTATTTTTCCGTAATTATACTATTTCTTACCCTTTATCTTAATTGTTGCAGGTCAGTTGCAGAACCAGTCAATTCACAGAAAAACAAATAAAAGGTTTGAGTTTTTCAATGCGGAAGTTTTGCGCGTATCCTGTATTTCAATTACGCTAATTAAGTTGGTGTAGACAGAAACGCATCGCGTATCACTTTCCGTTCAACACTGACCCTTACAGCGCAAGTAATAAGAGCGAAAAGATCAGTGTACACGTGCAGATAATATTTTACGTACACTTTACTGGTGGCACCGCGCGTCAATTACAAAATGCGCTGCTCTCATAAATTTAATTAATAAAATCAACCGACATCGATATTAAATCAACGTTTTAATATCGATTGGCATTATTATTATAGCTCTGTCTCAATTTCGTTGAAATATGTAAATTCAGCCGTCCCGGTGAGGGGTTATTCACCAACTGGACACACATGACTGGACACACCTGTGTCGAGTTGATTAAACTCAAACTCAAACACTAAGATTTTTAAGCGTGTCCAGATGGTGAAACGTATTTAAATCATTTTCATGTTTTCGTCAACTGGACACATTCAAATTTTACCCGGATTTATGACGAAGTACAGTCATGCGCAGAGTGTTTCCTGTTACAATCATCATCGGCCATCAAATGTTCCACTGCTGGAAACGGGTAATTTTACAATACTTTTACAATAATTTTACAGTAAATAGTACAAAAGTACTAGGGTAGCAGAAGTATGTAAGAGAATGCGGCTAAATAAAATCTCATGAAAAACATGCGGCTTAGTTCATGGTGTTGCTTAATACTGCCAATTCCTTAATACTGCGCAGTATTAAACAGGGTTGTTTACTACTACTACCTACTTTTATTACCCTAGTACTTTTAACCTGACGAGGCGTACTGGAAACCACTGTGAAGCAAGGAGCGAAGTACTGGGAATTGAAGTAAAACGCAAAGCGACATTATAGGAATCGAGATTCAGGGAATAAAACTTATGATGAAGGTCCTACAGCAAGAAAAAAAATTGAAACTATCAGCATGAACACTATGATTGCGACCACTGTTAGACGTCAATAATTCGATGAGCGAGGCGATTGTTAACCTGACTGTACCCTTTTTCTGCAAAAAAACAGAGTGTGTCCAGTTGGCGAAAACATAAAAATTATTATTTCAGCTTTCACCATCTGGACACACGTAAAAATCTTGGTGTGTCCAGATGACGAAAGAATAAATGATTCTAATTTGAGTTTAACCAACTCGACACAGGTGGGTCCAGTCATGTGTGTCCAGTTGGTGAATAACCCCCGGTGAGTATACCTTCCTACCATTTAATTATTTGCATTTCATAACATGATATTCGTTAACGAGTTTTTGTGCAATAAACAATCTCGCGAACCAATCAAAACAATATTATTAATTTTTATTTATTCTTGGTTTTATGCTGAATCGGGGAGTGCTTTCATCATCAACCCTTTATGTCCCCACCGAGGTGCATGGGTCTCTTCCCTGAGGAAGGTATAGGCCATACTCCACCACGGGGACCAAGTCCGGATTGGTGGAGGCTTGTAAGACTGGTCTTACAGTTAAAAGTTTTCAAGCCGCCAAAGCCTCTGACTTGGCTTAACGACTGCCATCTATCGACGGCAGCCGGCACCAACTGCTTACCGTACCTTGCGACGCATGAACCGCTCGGAAAAATGCCACTAGCGTTAGTCATAGAACAGTTACCAATCCATGAACTGAACACGCCCTAAGTTGCTTGACCTTCGTGATCGTTTAAGATCACTCAGGCGGCCGGGGCTACAAGCGATTCTCTCATATAGTATTAACAGACGATCGAACGGCGTACGTTACGGGTACGGCGTACAAATCCGCTAGTCACAACAGATGGCCGGATCTCGCAGTAACCGCTGGTAATGTACAGTCGACAGCACGTCAATCTTCACATTTTAGTTGCAAAGTCGCCTGTAACGCAACGGAGTAGAGTGCATGGGTATACACCATGATGTGCTGTCGATTTTACACAGTTCAGACGTCATGCCTCCGATGTTATCCAAGGGCGCTAAAATTGCGATAGTTGTTGCGGCAACAATTTAAAAAAGCTTAAAAAACATGTTTAAAAAATCGTGATGAATTTAGTCACATGAAGTTAATAAAATCGCTCGATTCCAAAGACTTCCGTATATACTTGCGACTTGTAGATCACGAAACATTTGAGGAACTCTTTGGTTAAATTTGGAAAAATTTGGTTAAATCTCTAATCACGAGACCTCTATCAATCTATATTGACTCACTCATCAACGCCCAGCCCAAGCCGTTTGACCTAAGAAGCTGAAATTTTGCACAGAGGATCTATATATAATGTAGGCAAGGAATAAGAACGGATTTTTTAAAATTCAACCCTGAAGGGGGCGAAAAGGGTTGCCAAAATTTGTATGGGGGGTATAAAAAATGTTGTCTGATTTTCTCGAAACTTGAAATAAATACTCTTCAACACAATTGCTTGAACACGTGTTTCGCCGTTTTTTCTACATTTAACCCTTAAGGGAGTGAACGGGGTTGTAAAATTTTGAACTAAAGTCCACGCGGACAAAGTCGCGGGCGAAAGCTAGTCATACATATTTCGATCGTGACTGCCGTGCGTTTGTCCGGTCCGAGCGTACAGACTCGCGGATTTGTACGGAGCGGACCAAATTCGACGCGCAAACCATCGGACCGAGCGGACAAGAAAAATAATAATAATAATGTTCGGCAGACAACTCTCCAGACGAACGGATATGGTACGGAGCGTACCAAATCAGCTGTCCGGCCCGTACCAAGTTCGATCGTCTGTTAATACTTATAAGGACGCAAATCATCGACAAAGGGTTTCTTCTTTAAAAAAGTCTTCAGAATATTTTTAGAGTTTTCCATCTTACAAGAAAAAAACGGAACCCTTATATGATCACCTTATTGTCCGACCGTCTCTCAGGACTTTTTATCCTGGAAATACGTGAAGGTCATGAGTTGAAATTAGAACCATATACTCGATCTAGTCTAGAGTATATGGTTCTAATTTCAACTCGTGACCTCCTTCTCCTCCGTTCCTTGAAGTTGTGAAAAAATGAAACTCTTACGACACGCGACAGGCGACAGCTTGGCGACTAGACGCGACGACAGGCTACGGCGGTCAATTTTCATATTATTTTGTTCGAATCTCAGCACACTTGGCGTCAGAGTCGACGACAAGACGCCAGAAGCAAATGACAACGTCGCGTCTGACGCGGTGACTTGACGCGGCGCTTTAACGCAAAAAAGATACGGAAATTTATGCCGCGAAAAAACGTATACATGTCGTAGCCATATCGTAGATTGTGCCATATCATGATGTGGTTAGCCATATCACGAAATGTGTCCTTTTCATGAAAAGGCCAAGTCAAACTGGCCGTATCATGAAATGCCTTAGCCAGATCAATGAGCGACAGACGTCTGACGATTTGAATAGCATGAAATGCATGACTATTTCATGATGCGGCCAACGTTAGCGGCCATATCGTAAAATACTTCTATTATCCACCGTTAGAGGCGCTGATGTTAGTTTGTTGTGTATTTCTACCATGGAGGCGACAGAAAATATTTCTAGTGACGGCAATATTCCCGTAAATACTGTGCAAAATGAGGAAAGTAGGGCAGCAAAACGTTGGTACGACCATAAGCTACGTGAGTTTTATCAAAACCACTCGAAAAACGAACAAAACGTGAAAAAACCCTGGACCGCCGAACGGTTTTTGCAGTTTAGTATTTTGATATACCTAGTACCTATGATTTATCACTTTCCTTTTGAATTCAAAGCGATCACATAGGATTAACTAGCTTAAAATACAAAAATACAAAATACAAAATCTTTATTTTCGTAAACTGCTTAATTTAACGGTACATAGTATCTGGAGCCACCTTTTAAGCATGTAGAATGCCTGTACTAGGTGACACCGCGCTTCCATAGCTTAAAAACTTAGTTTAATTTGATTTTTTAATTATTTTAAAGATTACTGTTATGACAAAATTATTAAAAAGATAAAAGTGTAAAGCTCAGCCAGGTGAGTGTTTTATGTGTTTAGGTAGAACATCGCATGTGTGTGTGTATGTGTGTAGTGTGTAGTGTGTGTGTGTGTGTGTGTGTGTGTGTGTGTGTGTGTGTGTGTGTGTGTATCTTGTTTGTGTGTGTGTAGTTTGATAACCAAAATACCTAACTCGTATTGAATGAACACCGGTAACTTATTAGCGTATTTTTGTTTTAAGGTTATCCAACAAGTAAAGGAAGGTGGAGTAGCACAAAACACTAAATACGTTAGGAATCTATTTTTCAGCTCAATGCAGTAAATTGTCAATCTTTAATCAGGTTGGTGCATGGAAGAGTCATAGGTACCATACATTTATGATATGGCAAAACGTAGATGGCCATATCGTCAAACGTTGATGCTTAAACGATATGGCCAATTTGACTTGGCCTTTTCATGAAAAGAACACATTTCGTGATATGGCTAACCACATCATGATATGGCACAATCTACGATATGGCTACGACATACATATTTCGACATTCAAGGTAGTCAACTTTCACACTGTTCTTTCCATTCAAACTGTGAAGATTGGCATGTAATAAAATACTGAGTGTAGACCAATTTTCAGGCACTAGTTCTGGCCCATGATTCTGCTAATGCATTGTACTACAATGACAGTTGCATGAAGGCGTCGATTTCATTTCATCGCCGCTTTAAGTCAACGCGAGTACACAATAATATTGTGTACTCGCATAACTAGTGATATTATCAATAGTTGTAAGAGTAAATGAAAATAAAAAAAAACATGTCACCTGACCCGACAATGTAACTGTCATTGAACTATAATGCATTAACAGAATCGAGACCCTGCATGCATGTAGCACGGATTCACTAAATATTTACGTTAAATTAAACCTCTCTATTAGGTACCTAGATTTAGTAACTAATACCACAGGCTAAGTCTTCTTAATACTAATAATGTTGTATTGTGAATTAAATATTTCAATTCATCAATAACGTCCTATAGGTACTAGAAATACAGGAAAAAATCTTAATATTGTACATTTGTGATTGTATTATACAATTTGAACTTCAAGTTCGGAAAAACTGCGACACTTGATTCCTGAATTAATTCAATGGACAATAATAATTTTAAATTCTGAATTAAATATTTCAATCCATCGATAACGTCTTATACTAGAAATATAGGAAAAAAACTGAATATTGTACATTTGTGATTGAATTTTAATACAATTTGAAAAAAAAAAAGCTTTGGTGGCGTAGTGGGGTTGACCTTTGCTTCTCGATCATGAGGGTCTGGGTTCGAACCACGCATGTACCAATGACTTTTAGTTACGTACATTTGTTTGTACAGCAACACCATTCGCTGATAAATTGTGCCCGGATAACGGCGACAGACTTGCCACTTGTCACGCTTGGGACCTAATAAACTCGGCAAAACGTGGGTCCAGTTCTAGAGACTGGTGCCTCTGCCTACCCCTTTGGGGATAACGGGCGTGAGTTTATTATTATTATTTTTTTATTTTTTTTATTTCAAGTTCGGAAAAACTGCGACATTCCTGAACTAATTCAATGGACAGGTTATACTAGCGCGACAAGGCATTAGTCACAGTAGTCAGGGTGGACCAACCAGCCGATGGTTCGACAACTGTTACAAATAGATTAAAAACTGAAGTTTCAGCACCAAATTCCAACGTCTAGACAAATCATCCGGACCGTTAGACAACCGTCGTGTGACACGGTTTCGTCGTGGTCCTCATAAAAATACTGGTTCTGAAAACAATGACTGCGATATTTTTTGTTTCCTATTAACGGCACAAAAGGCAGTGCAAAGGAAAACGCTGAGCTGGCTTCCTCCAGAGAGTGGGGACCATCTCGGGGATGAGCGATGACTGCAACATTGCAAAAGGCGGCCAAGCGCGAAATGATGTCGCGAGTTAGAGGATCCTGTTTTGCTCATAAATTAATTCTTTGGGTCGAGTTTTATTGCGTTGAGAGCATTAATACATTTGTATGCCGCCCAAAGGAGTAAATAGAGACCAGGGCCTCAATTCTGTTAGTGAATTACAGTACGATGACAGTCACACGGTCGGGTCACGTGGCGTATTTTTTCGGCTTTATTACTAAACCAAACGAAAGACATGAAAGAAATATGAAACTAATTCTTATGTTATCGTAAATATTACTAAAGCTGTTGAGCATGCTTATAATTTTTTTACGTACCTACACTGCTATGATTTTTTAAGTAACCTTAGCAGCCTGTTTGTATTCGTCTTCACTACACGTTTTGGCATGAAAAAGAAAAACCACGCTCTTGACAAATCACTTTCGCTTCATAAACATTTTGTTTTTATTATTAACGACCTACGTGGCGCAGTGGTTAGGGCATCTGCCTACCATGCGAGAGGTCCCAGGTTCGATTCCCGGCAGGGGACAAATAAAAAAAAAGAAACCCAGGTCTTGGATGTTTACATGTTTGTGACGTCGCTGTTTCTGGGTCCCACGACACAAAGTATCCTAGTGTGGGGCCAGAAGCAATGTATGTGCCTGTATGCAAATGTAAAAAAAAATTGTTTATTATTATAATACGTTAATAGTAAAATAAATGTAATAATGCAACATCATCATCATCATCATCATCATCATCATCATCAACCCATTATGTCCCCACCGAGGGGCACGGGGCTCTTCCCTGAGGAAGGTATAGGCCAACATAATAATGCAACATTTTTAATTAATTAATTACATTTTACGCATATTTGTAGTAACTGAATATCTAAAAATAATAGCTCTTAATATAGGTGCTTTCGCATCTAAGGAACTCCGAAAGATAAGGAAAAAATGCAATAATCTTTGAAAAGGGATTTTCAATAAGATGAAGGGAATTTAAAACTGCCTCTTTAGCAACGAAGGACTGTTTGAATCTCTGTTCTTTTTATACGAGGTTCAAACATAAGAAATAAATTAGATTTTTAAATAAACTTCTTAAGCAAACACTCGCTTGCCTTTGTACAGTCACGAGCAATAATATATATACACTGTCACATTTTCTAAAAATCTTAACTCAAAACAATCTAGAAATAAGTGTACGACAATTTGTAACCAATGGTTATATAATTTAGGACAAATTTTCGTACACATGTGGAGTAGAAAACAAAATGTGTACGTCGTACAAAATGTGACAGTGTTTATAATATGGTCGTGACTGTACATGTTATTTGCCTTATTCCGGATACACTTCCTTGACTTTGCGTCGGAAGAGTCCTTCAGAGCTTAATCCCGGCGAGCAGAGACGGAGCTCGTGTCGTCGGTCGGTAGATCCAGAATAAAGTTAATAAGGTGTAGTGCTGACGAAAGTTTTGTGTTGTTGTTTCTTATATAAGACTAGCTTTCGCCCGCGACTCCGTCCGCGTGGACTTAAGTTAAAAAATTTGCAACCCCGTTCACTCCCTTAAGGGTTAAATTTAGAAAAACGGCGAAACACGTGTTCAATCAATTGTGTTGAAGAGTAATTATTTTAAGTTTCAAGAAAATTTGAGGAAATTCTTTATATCTCACATACAGATTTTGGCAACCCTTTTCGCCTCCTTAGGGGTTGGATTTAAAAAAATCCGGTCTTATTCCTTACCTACATTATTATATAGACCCTCTGTGCAAAATTTCAGCTTCTTAGGTCCAACGGCTTGGACTGGGCGTTGATGAGTGAGTCAGTCAGGACTTTGAATTTTATTTATAGATTTGGTTCAATGTTTCGCGTGCAATCAATCATTATTATTTGCGTACGTGAATTTAGTTAAAAACACTGAATTTTTTTACGCATTTATATGATATCACTGATAATCATCATTTCTTAATTGAGAATTTCATTTAGAAGTACTTGAAAAAAAAACAAAAAAGCTTCCGAGGAATCCATTGCTTATTGGGTTTGAAAACTTCTGACGGTAAGACCAGCCTCTAGTCTTACAAGCCTCCACCAATCCGGACTAGGCCCCCGTGGTGGAGTATGCCCTATACCTTCCTCGGGTAAGAGACCCGTTCCTCTCGGTGGGGACGTAATGGGTTGATGATGATAGTTTTGCCTATCTTAATCCCCCATTTTTCGCTATTGTGCCACTACGCCATAATTATCGCGAGGAAACCTGTATATCTAAAGTATACACATTCCTCAGTACTTGGAATCGCCAATCCGCTATAGTTTATCTCGCTTCAAAAGAAGACGTTTGTTTTGCAGTAAGAACTTTATAGATTTCTTTTTAAATTTATTTGATAGCGAAGGTTCTCTACGAAAAATATCAACACTCTTCTGGACAGAGAATGCTATAATAACAGAAAGTAATATAGATCTTAATATACGAGTGCTCGCAAATGTGATTATTTCCAAATTAAACAAATCCCCTCGCTGGAATATACCGACCAGCTAGAGTTGCGAAATTCATTTCGCTCTCCCGAAAAGCAACATTTCCACGTGGCATAATCAGATTCCAATCCGGGTAAGCGTGAGATATTATGCCACGTACTGAGCTGTTTTAGTAATGAGGTTGTAAAGGTGTAAATCTTTATACATAATTTTTATTATTTAATTTTATTTTGTCCAATCAATTTTAGTCTCAAAATTAAAAATTACGTTACACAATCCTAATTTTTTCTTTTTATATATTTCTAGATTTTAACATTACCATCCTGACCCTTGAACACAACAGTAGGTAAATTATCTTTTATAATAATTGTCTGATAGAAGATAAATCTTCTATGAAAATAAAACTTAGGTGTTGGAGGATGTATATAGTAATAATTTACCCGAAACTCTCCAAGATATTTAGACAATTATTATGCAATCTATTCTTGAGGTTCGAATGCCGGCCTGTGCCAATGACTTTGGCGATTTTTTGGTAAAGTTCTTCATTTATACACTCATAATATTATAATATAATGACGAAACAATATTGAAAAACAATAATAACAAACCTATTGAAATTTATCGCTCCGAGCAATATCCGACCAAAAAGTCCCCATAATACTGGTCGCATTACCTCGAAAGGCAAGACAAGAGAAATCCTTTGGCTGAGATATGCCCAGAAGCAAACGTCTATGCCACGGTCCCTCAATCGGCGGTCCAGCACACGAATAATTTGTACATAAGATAAAAAGTTTCCTAAAACTCCAGTGACAGATATGCTAGGTAGAACGGTAAATGAGGTTGTCAATGGTACTGTAGCTTTGTAAATGTTTATTGTAAATTATTGTAAATGTTTTGTATGCGTTTTTGCTGGTACAGTAAAGAATATTCATGTCTTATGTTATCTTAACGTTCATAAGTTAATATGTTTACCAGACTAACGGCGTCTATATTAAACTTTTGAAAATGAATACGCATTTCCTTTTAGGTACGCCTTGGTAAGGGACCCAATTACTAAGACTCTACTGTTCGTATGTATGTCTATCTATTTATTTGTATTTTTCATTGGTTATATGGATAAGAGAATCGCTCGTAGCCTGGGCTGCATGTGAGTGATCTTAAACGAACTTTTACTTGAGCCAATGGCTTCGGTCTGGGTACTTTTCCATGTTTGTGATATCCTTGACTGGTAGCCATGGCACGGGATATCCTACCTTGGAACCAGGTCAAGTGATTGTGTTGCGTAGAAATAATTAATTTTATAATATAATTAATATTATAATGTGATCGACTTATGCCGTATGAATATAAATATTGTGTTAATATTATATGAAGATAGCCCTGGGTAATTCAGTACCTGTGTGAGCGTGAATTTCAGAAATATATTGATCCTGCCTCAGACTCCCTGCATAGGTATTCTGTAACTAGCTTGTCTATGTAACTACGAGTGCGCAGTACGATCTGCCTACGAGCATGCTAAGTGGATTGTTGCTATGCGCATACTTCTCAAGCTACCCTCAACTCAACTGAACTTTTAAAAATTTATGTTAATACAAAATGTACATAACCCAATATTGTCATACGAAATGTAAGCTTAAATTAGTAGATATTATATCAATTACCTAGCATGTTAACTATATAAGTTTTAATAGGCTATGCAACTAGCCTGCCAAACAATAATGTTAATACATACTAGTTTTGCCCAGGATATTATGTACACTTGGTTGTAAACATACTGTTACTTAATTAAATAAAGAACTTTTGAAACTGGACTGAACTGAAACGAACACTACGGTTAAGTAACATACGCCGCGTTTGGTCCATGGATGGGTCACCGTATTATGACTAACGCTAGGGGCATTTTTCCGAGCGGTTCCATGCTTCGCAAGGCACGTTAAGCAGTTGGTGCCGGCTGCCGTCGAAAGATGGCAAATACAAGTTAATAAAAAAAATACTATAAGCGGCCTCATTTTGCTAACAAAATGTGCATCATTACAGCCCATTTATGAACACTACGGACTGTTCTTGAATCGCTCGTATCCTGGGCTGCCTGGGTGATCTTAAACGATCACCAAGGTTAAGCAACATACGGCGCGTTCAGTCCATGGATGAGTCACCGTCTATGACTAACGCTAGTGGCATTTTTCCGAGCGATTCCGTGCTTCGCAAGGCACGTTAAGCAGTTGGTGCCGCCTACCGTCGATAGATGGCAGTCGTTAAGCCAAGTCAGAGGCCTTAGGGTGGCTTGAAAACTTCTGACAGTAAGACCAGCCACTACAAGCATCCACCAATCCGGACTTTCCCCCATGGTGGAGTATGGCCTATACCTTCCTCAGGGAAGAGACCCGTGCCCCTCGGTGGGGACATAATGGGTTGATGATAATGATTGATAATATCACCTCTGACCTACCTATATACGCGTAGCTTAGGCAATAGAAACATTCTAAATACGCTATTTCCACCTAGCATAGTACGAGTATATCGTATTTGCACCTAGTGTGTGTAATATTCTATCTATATCAGATCCAGAATGGAGGAAATACCAATTCAGGCTGAAATTCCGAAGCATGGATCGTTTATCTGATAGGCTCATAGGCTTGGCACTATTGCGTGGGCTTTGACATCCGATACGATTGTAGGATGTCCCTTCCGTTGAATAGCTAAAAACAAACATGTATGGAACGTTCAAAGTGATAAAGGACAAGATATTTCTCCCAAAGCATCCCCACATCGATCGAATCATAGCCAGATGGTTACTGTCATGAACTGGACGTATATGTTGTGGCCATATCGTAGAATTTCCCATTTTATGAAATGGTAGTACGAGTATTTATTAATTTGACCAGATTATTAAATGTAGTTTGTACTTATACACATAGACGTAAACATACATATTTATTTACATACAGGCACATACATTGCTTCTGGCCCCACATAGATACCCTAGATCCTTTGGCGTGGGAACCAGAAACGGCTATATCACAAACATTATAAACATCCAAGACCTGGAGTTTTTTCATCCCACTATTCGGTAACAGTTTATATTTTTTCGCCTATAATTCTTAAATTAAATTGAATCTCGCATAATAAAGTATTCTCTAATTGTCTAAGCAGTCTGTAGCAAATCAAATTTTACGTTTTTGTTGCAAAGTCACCGGTAAGGATAGTCCATCATTATCATCATCAACCCATCATGTCCCTACCGAGGGGCACGGGTCTCTTCCCTGAGGAAGGTATAGGCCATACTCCACGACGGGGGCCAAGTCCGGATTGGTGGAGTCTTGTAAGACTAGCGGCTGGTCTTACTGTCAGAAGTGTTCAAGCCGCCCTAAGGCCTCTGACTTGGCTTAACGACTGCCATCTATCGACGGTAGCCGGCACCAACTGCTTAACGTGCCTTGCGAAGCACGGAATCGCTCGGAAGAATGCCACTAGCGTTAGTCATAGACGGTGACTCATCCATGGACTGAACGCGCCGTATGTTGCTTAACCTTGGTGATCGTTTAAGATCAGTCAGGCAGCCCAGGATACGAGCGATTCAAGGACAGTCCGTAGTGTTCATAAATGGGCTGTAATGATGCACATTTTGTTAGCAATAAGGCCGCCTATAGTATTTTTTTTATTAACTTGTATTTCTGAACTAAAACTTTCGTAAGCACAACACATTGTAAACATTTAATCCGGATCACTCGTAGCCTGGGCTGCCTGAGTGATCTTAAACGATCACTAAGGTTAAGCAACATACGGCGCGTTCAGTCCATGGATGGGTCACCGTCTATGACTAACGCTAGTGGCATTATTCCGAGCGATTCCGTGCTTCGCAAGGCACGTTAAGCAGTTGGTGCCGGCTACCGTCGATAGATGGCAGTCGTTAAGCCAAGTCAGAGGCCTTAGGGCGGCTTGAAAACTCTGACAGTAAGACCAGCCACTAGTCTTACAAGCCTCCACCAATCCGGACTTGGCCCCCGTGGTGGAGTATGGCCTATACCTTCCTAAGGAAAGAGACCCGTGCCCCTCGGTGGGGACATGATGGGTTGATGATGAATCCGGATCAACTTACTCAGCTTGAGACGAGCAACCGACGACGCGAGCTTCGTCTCTACTCACCATGATTAAGCTCTGCGAATCGGAGCGAAACCTGGTCGGACTCGTCCGGTAAAACAACACTGATAAGTTGATCCGGATTTAATGTTTACAACTTTTATTTGTCTCTTTGTCAAAGTCTTCTTTTTATAGATTCGTGTTAGTGGCAAGATAATAATATCTTATAATATACGTAAATAATTACACTATTCCGGAAACATACATACATAAGCTCACGCCTGTATCCCATAGGGGTTGGCAGAGACCAGGGACTCTCACCACGATCCTGACAAATCACTTTCGCTTCATCGACATTCATTAGTCGTTACATGCACGCACGTCGGTTTCGGGTACTTTTTATCTTGCCCTTTGCTAACATCCCCTATTTGGTCGAAGTATGTCCGCCTGGGGCGTCCCTCACCGCCTCTTCCACTCACATTCGCTCGATATATTTGCTTCGTCAGTCTTTCTTCCTTCATCCTCTCCACATGTCCAAACCAACGCAACATTCCTTTCTCAATTCTAGTCACTACATCCTCTTTCAGTCCACAACGTTCTCTGATTACACTATGTGTCCACAACACATACTTAATTTTTTGTCGGAAGAGTCCGATTTGGTTTCGCTCTGGTTTGCAAAGCTTAATCATAACATAACATTTACATACAGGCACATACATTCCTTCTGGCCCCACACTAGGATACCCTGTGTCGTGGGACCCAGAAACAGCGACGTCACAAATATGTAAACATCCAAGACCTGGGTTTCTTTTTTTTGTACCTAGCCGGGATTCGAACCTGGGACCTCTGGCATGGTAGGCAGATGCACTAACCACTGCGCCACAGAGGTCGTCGCTTCATCATGGTGGCTTGCTGCGCCGTGGCTTGTCTCTGACTCAAGATATAAATTATTATTTTATTTATTTTATTTTATTCAGGACACACAGTCACACAGAAAAACAGTAAAAGTGTGTAAGGTATACAAAAACGGACCTGGAGGTTTCTTAAGTAGACAATATTAGACAAACTATAATAGTATGAAAGAATTTACCAGAACGTGACGAGATGCGAGGTCTTTAAATGATATTCTTTCTAAAAGGGTTTTGCAGTCAATCTTGTTATTCAACAGTTTTAAGAAAAATTTCACATCAATGAGCTATTATGGGAAGTGCCTATAAAAAACAACCTACCGTATGCAATAGCTATTGATAGGGCACATTCGTTTTGCTATGGCTGTTAAACCCTACAAATTTCATGGTGTATAACTGCTCTGTACAGAGTTTCCACATCTGTGAAACCACTGAGAGCAATCAGAGCAGTACTTGATTAACATAGTAGTTACATAGTAACGTAGTTTCCCAGTTTCGGGCAATACAACTGAAGCTAATAAATGAAGCGTGTTAATAAATCGTGGAGCTTCAGCGAAAACTTGTTGCTTTACAATGCACTGAATGCAGAGAACTTTAGTGTGCCAGTAACTTTTTAGGAACATGTTAGTAACTTTTGAGCTAACAACCTGTTAATCTATTGTTAACAGCTGTCAGTTCGCACGCATACATACATATATAAGCTCACGCCTGTATCCCAGAGGGGTAGGCAGAGACCAGGGACTGCCACCTGCCACGATCCTGACAAATCACTAAATAAGTTCGCAAAATGTGCATAACAAAGAAACTGACAGCTGTTAACAGTAGATTGACAGACGCTTAGCGTTCGTGAAACCGGGGGTTACACATGTATGAAAGGAGTAACCGAACGACACGCACTGCATCTCGATTCACCACGATTAAGCTCTGCGAATTAGAGCGAAACCGCTCTTCTTCTTCTTCCGGTGCCATCTCCTATCGGAGATCGACTATCATTTTGGCTACACTGTCACGCGATGTACTGCTCGCATAAGTTAAGAAACCTAGTCGGACTCTTTCAATGGAAAATCAAGAAAGTGCATTCGGCAACTTAAACAGCAGAATACATAAGGCGAATTTAATACGCCTGACTTGTTTCCTTAAAATCTGCCTGAAAATGACATCTGGAATCAGAAATCTTAAGAGAATGAACTATTTCAGTGAAAATATAAACTCAGCACTCCAAAAATTAGCAGCTTAAGCAACTGCATTAAAATGTGGCTATTAAAAGTTTAAATCGTCAAATCCACTGCGCAAAACTCAAGCTTCACCGTCTTGACCCGGATGCGCTATAAATCAAAAGGTCGACCACTCAAGTCTAACTTCAACACAGATGTGAGAGGATTACGTAACTTTTTCCAGTGAATAAGCTGCCGTCAGCTATATTTAGTTGTGTCTACATTAGTCTTTTTATCATGCCGTTTCAATGCAACGTTTTAGACCAATCTACCGTCTCAGCACATGCGATTGTTCAGTTCAGACTCAATTTGGAGCTTAAGTTGCGTAAGTTCAGTATTTTCTTTGTTTATCACTTCCTATCTGAATTCTGTTTCGTAATCTTCTCGCATCGGGATGCATTTATCTGATGCAATTGTAAAGAATACTCGCCGAAGTGCCTCGTAATTTTGGCTATCGCAAAAAAGAATGAAACAAAGCCTTATTTAGCAACTCCGTTTCGAGTGTTAATGGAGATAAAAAACCTTTGTCTATGCTGCAAGTAGACTAGTATTTTATGGTACTTTTACTAAGCTATAACACTAATAAGCAACCTATAGAATCGCTCGTAGCCCCGGCCGGCCGCCTGAGTGATCTTACACGGTCACGAAGGTTAAGCAACATAGGACGCGTTCAGTGTATGGCTGAGTGACAGTCTATGACTAACGCTAGTGACATTTTTCCGAGCGGTTCCGGGCGTCGCAAGGCACGTTAAGCAGTTGGTGCCGGCTGCCGTCGATAGATGGCAGTCGTTAAGCCAAGTCCGAGGCTTTAGGACGGCTTGTAAGCTTCTGACAGTAAGATCGGCCACTAGTTTTACAAGCCTCCACCAATCCGGACTTGGCCCCCGTGGTGGAGTATGGCCTATACCTTCCTCAGGGAAGAGACCCGTACCCCTCGGTGGGGACATAATGGGTTGATGATGATGATGAAGCAACCTTTATAAGTCCCATTGCAGGTCTGAGAGAGAGTGTGGGGTTAATCATCACGCTTTTTCACAGCGAGAGCGTGAAATATAAATATTTAATTTTGTACGTAAATACGTCTATTATCCTTTGAAGTACCTAGGTCCCGTCATAGTAATAGTCACATCCGTCACCACGTAATCAGAGAGTCATGGATTGTGGGGTAAGTAAACATATGTTTACATACCCCACAATCCATGATTACAATGACAAGCATTAATAGTAAAAATGTTCACGGGTAGTTGTAAAAAGAAACGAAAACCAAAGAGGGGTTTACAAATGTTTTCACGTCGCACGCTAGTGGCGGCGGCGGGAGTGCATTGCATTGCGTTTTTTTTTTTTTTTTTTTTTTTTTTTTTTTTTTTTTTTTTATCATTTAACATTTACATACATGCACATACATTGCTTCTGGCCCCACACTAGGATACCCTGTGTCGTGGGAACCAGAAACAGCGACGTCACAAACATGTAAACATCCAAGACCTGGGTTTCAATTTTTTTTTTGTGCCCAGCCGGGATTCGAGCCCGGGACCTCTCGCATTTTACGCAGATGCGCTAACCACTACGCCACAGAGGTCGTCAAGTCGGTCGATTGTCCTGCCGATGAGGACCTGCATTCTGTTGATGCATTGTAGTACGATGACAACTGCATGAACGTATCGATTTAGTTTCATTGCCGCTTCAAGCCTACGCGCGCACTCATACAACACCACATTAGCCGGATCCACACCAAACGATCCATTTTGGATCGGCGATCCTACGATCCGCGATCCTGATCCGTGGAGCGTGGATTGTGGATCGCACTTATGCGATCCAGTTGCAATTTTTAGCGATCCTGTCGGGGTGCTCCAAGACGCTTCAGCCGATCCACACTGATCCAGTCAGTCGAACTTTATCTCGCTATGCTATGCTACGCATCTTCTCTCACACCTCTATTAGTGTAGCTAAACATTTACGGTCCTTGTACAATGATATTAAACGACAACTTTGCGAATTCTCCATAGCGTTCACAAACAACCTGTCGCCCGATCGCCCGAATCACGCACTAGTCACACAACACGTCTACACTGCGCGCGCCAAAAGACTGAGGCCCCTTTGAGGCAGGCCAAAAAACCGACAACAAACGGATCGCGCGCGCCCTGGAGCGCGCGCGCCAATTTTGAGACTTGGATCGCGCGCGCGATCCGAGCGCATTGGATCGTTTGGTGTGGATCCGGCTATTTACATTTACATACAGGCACGTACATTACTTCTGGCCCTACACTAGGATACCCTGTGTCGTAGGAGCCAGAAACAGGAACGTCGCAAACATGTAAACATCTAAGACCTTGGTTTTTTTTTGTCCGCAGCCGGGATTCGACCACGGCACTAACCACTGCGCGAAGAGGTCGTCATATCAAACCATCACGTGACCCGAACATTGTATCTGTCATCGAACTGTAATGCACTAAGAGAATCAAGGCCCATGACTCCCGATCAAACATCATCTCTGGTTTCCTCACTCGCTAACTTTCTTTTGAAATAAGCCTGCCTTTGTACATCGACACTTGCCTGTTATTTAAGTTTTTATGTATTTTTTTTTCTTTTGTGCAGTAAAATGTAACAAACTATGACGGGGGCTTG
Source organism: Yponomeuta plumbellus (assembly GCA_947310845.1). Taxonomy (NCBI): domain Eukaryota; kingdom Metazoa; phylum Arthropoda; class Insecta; order Lepidoptera; family Yponomeutidae; genus Yponomeuta; species Yponomeuta plumbellus. Next base: position 7,424,142 of record OX371203.1, read on the forward strand.
AAATTGCCAATCCGCGATGGGCACGCAGGTTAATAAAGCCCTCTCACTCTCTCTCTCTCTTTGAGAGAAGCTCTGCGCCTTCGTGCAGAGCGATGTACAATGTACATACTCGTATACTGGGTGTTGATTTGTACAGTTTCGTCCGACTCAGGGGTGGTTATCACCCTGTGGTTATCACCCATTAAATCAACACCCTGTATAGACTTCCTTAAGAACACAATACTACTAGTGAGATTAAATTAAATAGCGAAAAAGGTTTGTCAGTATCGCGGTAAGTGGTAAATTCTGGTCTGCTTTATGGTAGACAAGTGGGAGTTTATAACGAGCTACGATAAAGTTAATGTGGACCGTCATAATAATAATAGCTTTTAAATTAATAATTTAATTTTAAACTACATAAAGGACGAGGTAACTTGCCCGATAGGCACACGGTAGTACAATGTTTACATGTCAGGTTCATTGAGCTATTTTTCTTCTCTCACCGCGAAGGCGTCGTCGAGTTGTTTTTAGACTACTAATGTACAGATCGACTTGTTGTCTTGTGCATGAATTCTTCATCTTCATCATCAACCCATTATGTCCCCACCGAGGGGCACCGGTCTCTTCCCTGAGGAAGGTATAGGCCATACTCCACCACGGGGGCCAAGTCCGGATTGGTGGAGGTGCATGAATTATTTTAACATTATTAGAGTAACTTGGTTTTTATATGTATAGAGTTTGGGATTGTGTTGTGCGTACTTAAGCTTCTTATACTTTTATTCTGTTTTATGTCATATCGAATTAACACAGTAAGTACCTCCACGCTTGCTCAAGATAAAGACAGACGACCTGAGTGCGTATACTGAGTTTTGTCATTCACTTTCGATAGCGAGAGCGTTTGCGAATTGCATAGGAGTGACAAAGCGCGCCATCTACTTGTCTCTTTGTCACTCCTATGCAAATCGCAAACGCTCTCACTATCGAGAGTGAATGAAAAAACTCAGTATAAGCACTCTGGGCCCGTAGTGCGAGTTTTTTCATTCACTTTCGATAGCGAGAGCGTTTGCAATTTGTATAGGAGTGACAGAGAGACAAATAGGTGGCGCGCTTTGTCACTCCTATAGAATATGAGTTTACGTTAACGCGATCGAGTAGTTAAAAAAACTCGCACTAAGCACACTGATAACAAAGTGAACCTATAAGTGTTCCGTTTTTATCCTTCTTTTTATCTCTTAGAACTCTAAAAAGCAAAATGTTGCTAAAACAAAACAATTCCGAGTTTCATGATAGCACCCCGTTAATGAACAAACACCAATCCGGACTTGGCCACCGTGGTGGAGTATCCTCAAGAGACCCGTGCCCCTCGGTGGGGACTTAATGAGTTGATGATAATTCCGAAAGAAAGCAGAAACCAGAAAGTACAATTTGATTAACGGAAGTAACATTCTTCTTTATACAAAAGTAAAAAACTTTTACAAGGTTATTGTATCAACGCAAAATGGAGTAATCGTTCTACGCAGCGAATACCCTGTGTTCCCTATGTGACCACGATCATCTTTGGGGGAGATAAAACGTACCTATAAAACCTTAGTCGTTTCAGTTTTAGGATCGACTCTGGTAAATAGTTTATTGTTTCACTGAGTGGTGGTGTCCTACTCGAGAATCTTTTTTTCTAATACCTTTAAACAAACAATAGCTGATTAACCCTTTGGCTCAACTCTGCAAATGATAAGTTGCCTTGGCACAAGGGACTTTAGAACGACGGTTAATGAATACGAGTATAAGGTTTACTTTCGCTTCCGAGTACCCGCTACCAAATTTTGGCAGCCGCCGAGCTAGCGGGTTAAAGAACAAAACAAACTTTAAATGGACCTGTTCTTACAACTGTAAGTTCTCATGGTATAATAATAAATCTGATAAAAATTAAGCGCCGGTATCGATATTCTATCCTGTAACTAATTTCACGAATACAATACAAGTACGGCTCTTGTTTTTTTTCTCAGATTACTCAATAAAGTTGTAAATTTTATAAAATTGACGCATAAAATATTTTTTTTTTTTTAATAATTGTTTTTTTAGTTTAATTTTCAACTCTGAAACCGTTGGCCAATCTACATGTTTGAACGTGCCAAAGAGTATACAGCCTCCTTGCAAGTTCAAACTTATTTTTTTTCTGTAATTCCTCTTTTCTTTTTCTTCTCGTAAAATATTTGCACCAGTAGCACGTTTTGTTATTGAAACCGTCGATTTGTAAACTATCGTACTTTTTCGCCGAGAATAGGCTAGTTGCCCTAAAAAATGTAATTAGTCCGTCTTTTAGATTATTCAAAAATAAGGGACACGTATTTTTTTATTTGTAAAATAGACCAAAAATGACAAAGATATAGCCCATTAAAGTTACGTGTGACGTCACGCCGTGCTGCATTTTTTAGCAGGGAGTGACGTCACACTTAACTTTAATGAGCTATATCTTTGTTATTTTTAGTTTAATCGAAAAAAGAAAAAATACGTGTCCAATATTTTTTTATAATCTAAAATACAGACTAAATAGAATTTAATTATTTTGACCCTGGAAACTACCCTATTTACAGAAGAGGTAACTTTCCATACCTCAGTGTTCGCTACGCGCAATGGCCCAACTATGAGCAAATTTAACCAGAACAAGATGGTTGGTTGGCTCCTCGATACAAAATCTTTACCACCCGGTGCATGCCCTAGTTGAAATTGTTTGTAGGAAGTAGATTGAGAGTAGGGCCCCGGCAGGACAATTTCATGCCTTCGCTACATCAACGTGGAGGTGGGTTCGTAATAAATTATGAGGGCTCCGTCGGCCGTGGCCTGTGGTTTATGGAATTAACCGTTGTCAGTGGAGACGCCTGATGTCTAACAGAGAAGTTCAACTCTGTTGTGTGATGCCATTCTCAACAGCCTGTATAGGGCACAGGACTTCTCGCAGTGAAAGAGAGGGGGGGGGGGATTTAATGAATTTAACTTGCACTGGTTCACTAATTCACTTTAAATAATCAATAAAAATATGAAGTAAAACTGAAGGCACTGAGCGTGCTGTCTCTTCTAAGACTTGAGATCGAAAAGACCCAGGCGATGCCATGACAAATAAAGTGAACTACGAACAAAAGACAAATAGTTTGAATTTGAAAATTGAAAACGGAATCGAAAGATTGAAAAGTAAATAGCCAAAATATAAAACTAATAAACAGGTTTGAAGACGAGGTATCACAACCTCGTTACACTATTATGTCTTAAAACTCAAGTATGTAGCTCATGTTTGAATCTTTTATTTCTTCACCTATTTTTCCGCTTGTTTTGAGTCCTCTACTCTGTGGTTCAGTTTGTTTGTTCAGTTTCCTGAGATATGTCCCTTCTCCGAGAAGCTCAATAGCAGCAGTTAAAATTTAATTATACTTTATTGCGCACCAAAATAATTTTCAGAACATTACATAACATATAACATAATATACCAAGGCGAGCGTATGTCTGTAAGATATTTCTTGTTCTCATTGAAACATTATTTTTTTAAATGAGCTTATTTCTTCTATAAATCTGGAATTCATTAGTAGCAGACATTATTTAAACTATTTTCTTGCACTAACAATCTTTTAATTTGCTGTTAAAAGCTGTCATTATTTTTTTATGCATTTTAGCCTTACCTACTGACAGCTGTTTAGTCAAATTAACAGATTATTAGAACACCAGAAATTGAAGTGTAGACAATTATAGATAACGTCAGAAATCAAAAATCATAAATTTATTTAAACGTAAATAATTTACACTCTGCTTGAATGTCAATGTAAGGTCAGAGTGTTGATATGCCTCTACGTTTTCCGTTCGTGGTACTGAGTCAACTCCCTGTGGGATGTACATTTATCATAGAGTCGTGGGTGCCCTAACTTATGGTTACCGGGGTCAGGATGGGGTATTATCATAAAATCGTAAGGCAGGTGCGCTTTGTGTTAGTTCAAACTACCGTTGTCCCTCGATGATATTTGTCTGAGTTATTTGCGGTGTCGTTTCATTGGAAAGGAGAAAATTTTGCTGAAAAAATTCAGCGGAATAGATGACTCCGTCGATAGGTCTAATAGGTTAAACAGCCGGAGCAGTTAGTCGGACAGTATTGCCAGTAACTTAATTCCGGAATCACTTACTTCAATTTTCCGAGTCCGACAAGGTTTCGCTCTTGTGCGAAGAGCTGCAGTAGTATGAGACAGGTATTGACCTTGAGTCATCGAATATTTTAATTCTCAAACTAGTTAGAGTTCCACATTCCTTACGTTTTGTGAATCATTAAAATCAAGAGCTGAAAATAGCACAAATATTAAGATTTCCTCTACTACGCCTGCCTTGGACTGCCTTGTACTACGTAACAAAACTTGTCTTGTCTGTTTGTCTGTGTACCTCCTCCCGCCAGTGATAAAATAAATATTATCTCGACGTGACACTGATTCCAAATAGACTAACAATTGACATAGGACCATTACAGTACGTTACTGTACACAATACACTCCTTAAATGACATATTGAATAGAATTTGGTAGTTACGGGACTCGAACCCATGACTACTCTTATTTAAAGAAAGGGCCCTTCGGATACGCTAACATTATCATGGAATGTTATTGCATCCTCAGATCCAAACCCTCCTCGTAAATTTACAAATTTCCCTTACCTGCTTCTTATATCTCCTCCTCTTTAGATAATATTATTGTGCACCAGAGTAAATTACCTAGATACAGAGTACAATTGGCCGCATTTGCCAAAAAGCGATTTCTGCCAGACGAGCCATAAAGACAAAAAAGTCTCTGAAAGAAAATTAAGACGGGTAATTGGCGAAAATTCATGTACTACTTATATAAATAACAATTCACCTTCATACGCAATTCTATAATACGGTATTTGACACTATCAACAATAAATAATTTAAGTTGCTCGATTAAAACAAAAATTACAAAATGATTCGGAAAATGTATTTCTTTTAATCATTTACTAGTTATTACAATTTTTGAACTAAAACTTTCGTAAGCACAACACATTGTAAACTTTTAGTCCGGATTTACTTACGGGTGTTGTTATATCGGAAGTGTCCGACCAGGTTTCGCTCCGATTCGCAGAGCTTAATCATGGTGAGCACTAATCATGGTAATCAACACCCGTAAGTAATTCCGGACTAAAAGTTTACAAAGTTATTACAATTTTTAAATACATGAAACATAAAAAGAGTGCTCTGAATTGTGAGGTCACAAGCAAGTATTTTCATACAAAATTCCGTTTTAAAAGTAACTCATTTGACATCCTGTCAAATACCCAATTATATTCCTATTAAGCTAAATTGCACTAAATTTGCTATTAGATTACTAAACTATCCGCGGTGGGCACGCGTGACGATTAAGCCCATACTCTCTCTCTCTCTGAGAGATGGCCTAGGTATCCTACTGAGGGACGTACGTAAAGGCTGCTTATAGATAGATAATACTTTATTGTACACAAAAAGGGAAATTACCCAGGTATTTCTTAATCTAAGAGCACAGACTACTTATACTTACTTAAGCGCCGCTGTGTCCCGAAATACCGAATTCTATACCACCGGAATTCTCTCGGTACCCGACCGCGGCGTGGTATCCGCTATGCGGCATTTAACCGCCAGCGGGGTAAAGGTCACAGATTGCCACACGGCGAACCGAGCGGGTTCCACGACTCGAGCCATCTTCGTCGATCTGTGTGCCTAGCAAGCACTCCGTTTGACCCATTGGTAAAAATGAACTTGTGTTTGTAAACACCTGGATGACCGAGCTTTGCTCGTTTTTTTTGTAGTCCAGTTTTTCGAGCTCCCAATAATAGTTTTTCTCCCAAAAAAGGAACCTCTTTCCGTTTCTCTATCGCCCGATTACTCACCTGAGGTATTACGATCTTGCGAATTGTTGCGAAAATTACCTTCGTAATCTAACGATCTGTATTTTATTGCCTAGGATACGGATCAATTTATTGCCCCCAAAATCACCTGCATACTAAATTTCGTGAAAATCGTTGGAGCCGTTTCCGACCTTGAAAATAACAATTGTTTTTGTGATCACTTGAAGACATTGGGCCTTACGAGGATATACAAGAATTGCTCGTTTAAAGAGATTAGATTTGGTGTAGGTATGTCGTTGCGTTACAAAATTGAATTTTTCAAATCAATCAAACAGCGCTGTCAACAGAGACAGATATGCTGAGTAGGTACACCATTTTGGTCATTAACTGTAAATTCTCCGTTTGTACTCATACATTTGTAAAATTTTCTGTGCGGTTCGGCGCAATAAACGCATTATTACTTCTAACTTTGTTTTACCGAATTTACACCCAGATCAATAATAATGCAGTGCGCAATATATTATCTTCCATCGCATTTGAATATCTTGTGCGTGCTAGGCTCACTGTTATGTATTGTCGTTGACCTTTGTGGCTGTTTAATTATTTTACACATGCGTCGTGGAGGCAGGTAGGTGATGGGCTTATTAAGTGGCCATCCAGTGATTTGTGGCTGTCGCTACCTACATGCCAGCGTGTCCTTATTTGCTACCTATAGAGATTACTCGGTACAATAACGATTAACTACGGGGTAATTCAGTTTCAAATGAATTCACGACAAATTCCAAACTGTGTAAATTTATTGACAATAAATGTCCAATATCTTCGATTCGAATCGATACAAAAGAAATATTTTTCATACAAATATAAAATTCATATCATACAAGAACAAAATAAATTATTAATTAAAAAAAATATTTTAACATATTTATATATTTTTTTCATTTAATTGACGATATCTTGACAGAGATTTCTTGATTAATCAGTTGCGTGATGACCTTGAAAATAACGGTTAAAAACCATGGTAAGCCCATCGGTCCACCAAAATGATACAGGTTAGAAAAAAACGATCTATCGCCGAAAAATTCCCTCATTCAGAATAAAATTATAAACGTTTTTTTTGTCTTGTTCACAGCGAGTCCCATACAAAAATAAAATCTATCAATCAATGTAATCAGTTGCGTTATTAATTTGAAAAGAACAATTACAAAAAAACAGCAACAACAAAATTCTACAGGCTTAAAAAAACATTTTTGCAGACGGACTAATCGTATTTTTTTTCGATGTGGGACGACGACACAACTCAGACAGAACGTATTTAGGTGAAGTAAAGTTCACGCAGGTAAATGGTAAGCATTTACGAATAACCTCGACAATTTCAGTAACTAATCATTATTTAGGTACATGCCTGACTAGCGACAGGCTATTACTTATTTCGTCAATATTATGCCATCAGCACTTCTATTTGGTACCTTATTTTATTTATAAGCAGCGTACTTAATATAAAATTTTTATATTCCTCGTAAGGCCCGACCTTGAACAGAACAATTGATTTTGTGATCACTTGAAGACATTGGGCCTCACGAGGATATTTATTTTACATATCTTATCAACCAAGTAAATAGATAGATAGAATATTCTTTATCGTATGTACACCAGGAGTTACACATCGTAGTTCATATTGCAATTTGTTCTATGTGAAAAAAAAATTGTTTAAAAATGTGCTTCAAATTTTATTTTGAACGCGACCGAAAAAAGATTCAATGTCATCTGCCAATAGAAAACCGGCATTTGTAACTTGCAATATGTCACATGATCAACTCAGCAGTAAATTGCGTACGGCAAATTTTTCTAAATGAAATAAAACAATAATTATCTTTTTTGACATAGAACAAATTGCAATATGAACGACGACATGAGATTTGACAATAAGAAAGTACAGTATCCGTGTAGACTGTGTAGGCAATATTGTACATTGCCTACACAGTCTACACGGATCAATAATTATCTACATAGCAGCGTCAAATGTAACCTTGCTACAGAAACATAAAAGCAGTCTTGCTGCCGGCGGTAACTGCAGATGTAACTCTGACGAACCTCCATCGTGGAGCTTGATATACTTACATTACATAAACTGACATTTCGCACCCCTAGCTGAAAACCCCACTATGTCGAAATAATATGCGAACATTAAGTTACCTACTTTTTCAACTTACTGACCTTATACTGGACCGGACAATATAACTCCCATAACGATACCTTCAACTTGAAGGAGACGTTATGGGAGTTATATTGTCCGGTCTGGTTTAAGGCCAGGAAGTTGAAAAAGTAGCTAACTTGATGTTCGCATATTATTTCGACTTAGTGGGGTTTTCATCTAGGGGTGCGATTTGTGTCCCCGAGGGGTAGCCAGAGACTAGGATATATCCGTCCAAAGCTTATCCTGCTGGAACGTCCCTTGTATACCGTTCCATCCGCGTTCGCTCGATATATTATTTCGACAATCTTTCTTCCTTAATCCCTTCCATATATCGTGGGTTAAGAACCAGAGTAGCGTAAGGGCAAAAATTGAAAAAAAGTCAAAATTATTGCAAGCAGACAAACTTCATTTTGGCAGTAAACAAAAATCATTTTTTTGGATACGTTTTGTTTGTACTAAGCAATCGACTCACAATATCGATCCAGTTTTTTGGCACATAAAAATACGAAGGATTTAAAAGCGAATGGCGAAAACATTTTTTTTTACAATTTTTGCCCTTTCGCTACTCTGGTTCTTAACCCACGATATCCAAACCAACACAGCATTTATTTCTCTATTATAGTCGTTACTTCCTCTTGCTTATTGCTATTATTATACCTATCAATCTAATCACTCTATCGCGTATCCTGTTATCTAAAGATAACTACTTAACTAATTATTAACTTTATTCCGGATACACTTAACTTGATTTTGTGGCGGTAGATTCCGACCAGGGCGGTAGATTCCGACCTCGATTCTGTTAGTGCATCACAGTACGATGACAGATACACGGTCGGGTCACGTGACATGTTTTTTCATACCACTGATGACGCCTAGATTGTACGATATGTATGCGTGTCTAGACTTGAAGCGGCAATGAAACTAAATCGCCACGTTCATGCAGCTTTCATTGTACTACAGTGCATTAACAGAATCTAATTCCAGGTTTCGCTCTAATTCGCAGAGCTTAATCATGGTGAGTTCTGAGTGCTTATACTGAGTTTGTTCATTCACTTTCGATAGTGAGAGCGTTTGCAGTTTGTATAGGAGTGACAGAGCGCGCCACATAGTTGTCTCTTTGTCACTCCTATGCAAATCGCAAACGCTCTCGCTATCGAAAGTGAATGCAAAAACTCAGTATAAGCACTCAGGGCCCTTAGTGCGAGTTTTTTCATTCACTTTCGATAGCGAGAGCGTTTGAAATTTGTATAGGAGTGACAGAGAGACAACTAGGTGGCGCGCTTTGTCACTCCTATAGAATATGAGTTTACGTTAACGCGATCGAGTAGTTAATACAACTCGCACTACGCACACAGACGGAGCTTGCGACGTCGCGTCGGTGCTCGTCTTTGACTAATTAACTAATGTGAGAAATTATTTTAACGTTATTTAGAGTGAACTTTCTGAATGCACTTAGGCTGACATTCAGAGACGAAAACTAAGCAAAGACTAGTCTCAGAAATGTCAAAATCACGTACTTCGTATTCAGAATCGAATCTTAGCAAGTTTAGTATGAAATGATGCTTAGCTAAGTGTAAGTAGTCAATATCGGTGACTTTACGTGAACTTAGAACTGTCACTTCTAAGCCTCTCGTTTACAGACTACTCCAAACGTCATTTCACTGACTTTCTACGAGCATTATCTGTGGAATTTTTTTATTCACTCTGACATACATAAAATTGTATGATGTTGTCCTGCTCTCGTGTAGCCATGTCGAATTTAAAAAGCCGGTAAGAACTACATCACTAAAAAATGATAGACATTATAGACGACTTTCTTAAGTACTGTGAATACGAAAATTACGGTGCTTTACTAAGTACGACTTTAGTTTACTTTGCTAAGACTGATCTAAGCGTGAACTTGGGATTCGTCTCTGAATGTCAGCCTAAGACTAGAGGCTAACACCCGATTTCTGAATTGAGAGTTTCGCTAAGTAACTACTTAACTCTAGTGCTGTCTCGTCAAATTTCTCAGAGAAGAGCGTGACAAAGGGTTGCTTAAGTATTTACTTACGTCAAATTCTCAATTCAGAAACCAGCCCTGATTTCGCTAAGTAACTACTTAACTCTAGCGCTGTCTCGTCAAATTTCTCAGAGAAGACCGTGACAGAGGGTTACTCAAGTATTTACTTAAATCAAATTGGGTATTTTACAAAATGTCAAATGAGTTACTTTTAAAACGGAATTTTGCATGAAAATACTTGCTTGTGACGTTTGTGACATTTCAGAGCACGCTTTTTATGTTTCATATTTTTAAAAAAACTAAATAAAGGATACAATTTCAGAAACATTTTGTAATTATTGTTTTAATCGAGCATTTCAAATATTTTTTTGTTGATAGTTTCAAATACCGTATCCTCAATTCAGAAACAATTACCCGTGCAAACGAACGCGGGCACTACTCGTCAACAAGCAGACAATTTCAAACCAAAGAGGTCGCTCATTATAAAGTGCCCGTTACCTTAGCTTTGTGGAGTCCGGCCTCTAACCCGATGGAGGAGTTCAATCCATAACTTGCAGCTATGATTGCATGGTGCGGCATCCGCCTGTCAGGTACCGTAACGTTATAGGCTTTACCTAATCCCGCTTTACTATCCACACCGCAAGGCATTTGTTTGATACAATCTAAAACATTATTATTTAGATATTTGAGATGGGGTCAAACTGACACTTTTTTTTACTGTGAAACCGGGCGATTTCATAGCAAAAAAAATGTATCAGCATAAAAAGTACCTTAACTAAATTCTTTACTTTGAATAGCGATTGTCCTTCCGGCTCATAATGTTGAATTCTTAAAATGTTTAATTCCTGAGGTGTTGAATTTGCAAAATGTTGAATTACAAAATGTTGAATTCGCAAAATTTTCAATTCATGGTACCTAATCCCAAAATAATGAATTCGCAAAATGTGAATAAGACTTCAACATTTTGTGAATTCAACATTTTGGGATTCAACATCTCAGAAATTCAACAATGTGAGCCGGAAGGACAATCGCTATTCAAAGTAAAGAATTTAGTTAAGGTATTTTTATAAGCATTCATGCTTCTGTCCAACTCTTACGTAAGGTGCTATGTAAATACGTGATAAAACTATTGTAAACGAGGCTCCTACCACAGTCAAATCAGCATTTGGTTTTTTTAGTTGCCTTATATAAAAAATGTAAATTGTTATTTTTTATTATTAGACACCATTCGATACAAAATACACCAATAATGCCTTATTGCTTCGAGTTTCAGCAGAAATAGGGCGTTGGCGTTACCATTTATTTTTTTCAAATTTGAAACTTTTTTGCACGATGAAAAGTTGTTCAGGTATCATAATTACATATTTCGAGTTGTTGGCGAACTATTTATTAGTGTTTCTATGGCTCAATCTGTAACGGTCGTCTCAAGAAGCAAGCCTTGGTATCTCTGCGTACCTCAGTAGGATACAGGCCTGAGATGTATGTATTTGTGGGTCATGAATGTGCTTACGAGCAATACATATATTTATGCGCAGTATAATGTAATAGATCATCTAACATAACATAATATCATAATCGTATCGTATAACTCTATGGTTAGTAACAATAATAACCCCCCCACACGACACAATCATTTGACCCGCATCCAAACTAGAACACTCTGTGCGATGAACCAGACAAGGACACTGCAAACTTAAAAAAAACACCCAGACTGAGGCTACCTGTACAAATGCACGGCTGCTCCCAGCGGGAATAGAACCCACGCCCTCTTTTCTGGTAGGTGAGCGCCTTAACGTTACGGTTAAACCAACCAGGCAATATGGCTCAATTGAGTAAGTATTCCTCCGTCAACAAATTGATTTTTTGAGAAATTCAGACTGTAAATCCAACCGCAATTGTCGGATTTGACTGAGAATTTATTTTATTCGTTTTGAAGCAAAGCTTCTTAATTATCTCAAAGAAGTTAAAGAATATGCCTCAGCAGTAAAACCACTGGTTTGCGATAGTCATCAATTTTAATGCCATTGTGATTCTTTTCCTACGATTCTTTCCAGCCAGTTGTTAATGGTTAGTATGAGCAGTAATTGACCGGTAACTAATTAAGTTTATTCGAGCTGAGATTGCTCGTGGTAAAGTTAACGGTTTACGGTTTCTGCTAATGTGATTTCAAGGGTTAGTGCGTTGTAATTTTGCGTCGTAAAGATTAACTAGGCTCGTGAGTTATGAATAAAAAAAAATGATTGGAAAATTAATGAAATGGCTCCATGCAGTAGCACTAGCGCCACGATAAAAGAAAATAATCTTATCTATCAGAAAAATTCGATCTCCCTATAATGCTAAAAGGCTGTGGTAATCTTTTTCATGTAAAATCTCCACTCACACTGTTTTTGCGAATGTGTTTCTAGAAATTCTACTCGTATTCGGCGGGCCGAACCGAACCGACTATCCTTGCTATCGTTGGCTTTCAGTTACGTTACGTACTAATGGAGCCCGGACTATCAACGGTAAACGAAACAAACTTGACAAGTTTCATTGTGGAATATTGCAGTTTTTGGTTATCACGCACTGTTGAGTTTCAATAGCGTCCTTGCACCGAAATTAATTATTGGTTAACCTTTTTCCATTAAATTAGATATGAATATTCATTGTTGTACACCATTCCCTAAAGTTTCATTCACACATTTTTTTTCGATAGAATTATACAAGCACGACGATAGGTTGTTATTTGTCTGCCTATATTTCTAACAGTATACTCTCGCAGGCCGCCGGGTTATAATTGCACGGATAACATACATACATACAAAAGCTCACGACTGTATCCCAGACCAGGGACTGCCACCTGCCACTATCCAGACAAATCATGGATAACATTGGAATTAAATTTATTACTAGACCACTAATAAGACCAATGAAACAAGCGTTGCCGTACTAATAGTACTCGTATTATTGAACTACTTGCATCTTGGAAACTCGACTCCCAGCCATCACAAAAAAAATATGTTACATTTAACACCAGGTAGTGACAGGGAATCCCATTGTATGTGTCATGGATAAAAAAATAAAAAAATCTGCTAAAAATCTTTGTCACTACAGACAGATAGTTAGAGATCTTTTTATAGTGAATACGTGGTTGGAATAATCATATTCAGATATTTGATGCCCACTGCTGGACATAAGCCTTCAAAGCTTTCCAAGTTTCCCATTCGTGTGCCGCTCGGAAGCTGAAATCATGTAGAGCAAATAATTCTTTATTACATTTTTTTACATAGCCTCTAACATTGTGTCCCACTGCTAGGCAAAGGCCTCTCCACCTTCAGTCCAGAGTTTTCGGTCCTGGGCCACCTCACACCACTCCGGGAGATGTGAGGTGCACCGACCCTACCATTTGCCCTTCCATGTGGTTCAGAGAATTAGAGGGAACGGAAGTGGAGGGGTACACGACCACGTGAAGGTCATCTGGCGCAGCACCCCCTCCGGCAGATGTTGGTCGAGATTGTCTCGATTTATTATTTAAATCTAAGCAAAGAAAAGATGTGAATACTCCTCAAACAGCTCTTTTTACATGGAAAAATCCTCATGGACACCCTGCCACTGGAGATCGCGACAGGGTTGTGCCGGGCTCTTACCGGCTAAAACCCTAAGATGTTCCTTCTAACGGCGGACCCCTCCATAGCCTAGTATCCTCCAGGTATGACCGGAGTGCTAGGAACACATAGAACTCCGCTCCGCTTCGTGAGGTTAGATTCCCCAATCCGCTGATCCTCACTCGACACCACCTCCTCGACAACTCAAAGCGTTGCTTACATTACAATCTGGCTTCTACAGGACTGTAGGTCGCAATTTGGAGCGATTAGCCAGTGATTGTGGTCTCGTGTGCGGCGAATTAGCATAGGCCAACATGCAAATGTGTCTACCGGCTAGATTGAAGACTTGATTGAATATGCGATTAGCCGCGGAACATCTTGTTTTGTTTGTCTTGCTTCGCGATGGAAGTGCGTCTTCATGCAAATTATGGCTTTCAATGAAAGTTTTTGAAGATCAGGTATTTTTTATCTAGAGGTTTATATACATACATCAACTCACGCCTTTATCCCGAAGGGGTAGGAAGAGACCAAGGTTTGACACTTGCCTGACAGACCGCTGTCTCACCATTAATATAGAGCTACGATTCATGGTTTACATTGACATTTTGATGTTGACATTGCAGAGTCGATTAAACTGTGCAATGTAACTCAATTTTTCATAATAAACTGCACATAGTAGTTTAATGAAACTCAGCCCTGGTTGAAAGTCAAAGCGTTTATGTGTAGATGACCATATTGGTGCTGATAGTTTGAATTTCGAACAACTGCTTATTGTCACTGTAAAATTAAAACTAAAAATATCTTAAAAACCGATAAAAAAGGCCCAACCTCAAAGGATTCCCATTGTTTGATAATAATATACGTCCTTCTATTCAGACCATAAAATAAACACAAACTTGAATTGTCTGCTCTTGTCCGTTGAGAAAATACCGTATTGACCCTGTCTCAGTCTCATCATAACTCTAGTCCCCATATTTTACAAAGTACTTACTGAGACTGAGCATAAGGCCAAAGTTGAAATACATGCTGTTGGAATAGAACACAATATTCTTTATTGCACACAAGAAAAAACAAAACAACACAATAATATTTACAAAGGTTCATAGTACAATTGGCGGCCTTAGCCAGTTAGCTTAGATCTGCTCTGCTGCTAGTCATTTTTTTTACGTAGCCTCTATTGTGTCCCACTGCTGGGCAAAGGCCTCCTCTTCTGCTTTCCATCTCTCCCTGTCTCCAGCCACCCCGCACCATCCCGGTAAGAATGCATTTAGGTCGTCCTGCCATCTTCGTCTTGGTCTGCCGCGACGTCGGTGGCCATTTTGCGGAACCCAGTCAGTCGCAATTTTTGCCCACCTATCTTGGCCAGCCCAGTCCTACTTTAACTAGCCATTTGCTAGCCATTAGGTGTTCCGAAAACCACACTATATTTCCTCGCCTCTATCCCTTAAGAGTAGGTGGAGATCAGGGACTGCCACTAGTCATGACCCTGACAGATCATGAGACATCGACGCCTAAAGTAATATACATAAAATAGAACGACTTACGAAGCTTGCGGAAATTAAAAGTTACAGGACAGTTCATCGACCGTTGAAAACCGTTTCAAGGTCTTGACTTTAAGAATTTCTGTGCTACTGAAATACCACTCTGTGTAATACGATGCTCCACTCAAAAGAAAAATAAACGAGCAAACGAGAATGATTCCTCTAAAACAACAGCAGCATTTTCTTTGCGAAACAACGGTGGGACAAAACTGGGTCAACTAACAAAACGAATAACTTTCCAAAGAAAAGAATTTATTCTCGAGAAATTTAAACACACAAATGCAAATCTTTTACGGGCGAGTTTTCACTTCTAGCCGTCTACAATTTATTCAACAGGTTTGGACAGAAGATTACCGTTACCTATAAAGACTTTTTGCTATCAGTCACACTGCAAAATACACTACTCCTTGTGATGCTTATTTTTCCGCTGCATCGACATACAGCGTACATCTACCGTAGGCTTAGCCGTTGTTTCCCTCACTGCATCTTCACATTTCTTCTATTTTTGTCCTATATGTACCTTATTTTTCTGTATTTACTTTTCCTGTATAACTAGTCTACGTAACGTTATATGTATGTAAGCAACCTATATACATCCCACAATTGCACAGGCCTTCTCTAAGAGAGAGAGTATGAGCTTTAATCACTACGCGCGCCCACCGCGGATTGGTCATTTCAAGCTCTTGAGTTATTGGTGTTGTATTATGACGTTAAATAAAAGTTTTTCTTCTTCTCCTACTTAATATTCTCCTAAAACTAGACACTCGTTTATCTTACCTCTTTTTACATCATTTCTGCCAATAAATTTTGCAAAGAAAAGTGAAAATACCAAAAATTCGAGGTGAGTTCAATTCGGTTCTTCTAGAAGTTATTTCACGTCACTACAGCCAATATTTGTCAAACATTGTTTTGTCTTAAAGTTCAAACTTTCGACCTGAATTCTACTCTAAGTGTAATCGCATTTGAATTTCAATGTTCCGACGACGCGTTTAGTAATAGAAGCTTATTTTGCGTATTCTTAGCAATCTCGATCTCAGTAAAGTTGTTTTTATAAGATCTTTATGTTGGTTCTAACTACAGGAAAACTTCGGAACATGTTTTAACGAATTTTTTTTTGTTTTTACCTGATCTTCTACGAAAGGGAAAATAAGTACCCATCTGAGAGCTTAAAAGGAAAAACATCAAGCCAAATACGACAAAATAGTGGGAGCATAAAACTTGTCACACGATGATGGAATGGGCGTAAAAACAGACACCGACGACATTGCAACACATAAAGCCACTTTTATGTGGGAATTTGCATTTAGCGTGCCGAAATAAAATTCTGCTCTGAATACCTCTTTATGTGCCTTGGATCTAGCTTAAAATAGGATCGCACAGAAGTTTCATCAATGTGTTACAACATAATATGTTTGTTATTCGTTCATGGATTATACTATATTGTAGTCACTTGTACCTTATCGTTGGATTCAATACATGGTACACGGAATAGTGGTGATAACAAAGAGCTACACGAAGTTCACATATCACGTCCTATAACAAACGTAAGCTAAGCAAGTTCTAACTTTGATCACACACATCATGAATGAGACATCGGTACGATAACCTGACCAGAGCTCAACCATACATAGACACAGTCAATGATATTGCTGAATGTCATTGACAGTCAAGTGTTAAGATACACTTCGTAGGCTGCACAGAAATACACAGTGGCTTTGTGCTGTATTAAGCAAACCTTTTTGATAATATGATAGTTAATCCCATTAACGGATAGAAACCAACACCACTTAGGTATTTAGTTTTAGTTTCTACGTAACAAAGCAAGGATAGCTTTATTTTACTTTTGTAACAATATGGTAACTGTGCGTTAAAACTTTACTTTGTTGGAACCAACTTCGGTGTTGCCGTAGATTTATTCCACACCACCTTAACTTGAAGTTTAAACAGAACTTCATGTCCTTGTGACAGCTTAATAATAATACCTGACATAACTTATTGCTTTAAATTATAATAACTTTGAATAATACCTGCTTCTTTTTTAAACAATTATACAACCCTCCATTCTATCGTTTTCTTTTTTGCATCTGGCAAAAATGACTAATTACGGGTGTATGGACAAAAAGTTCTTTTTAAAGTTAATAAAATGTGTTTGTAACTTAAAAGTAGCAATTAATCGTAGTGGTGTCGTCTTTGCATATTTTATAGACATGTAATAAATTAAGTTTGAAATTTTTATTTAAGTCTTCTTCTTTTCCTGGCCTTTTTCCATTTTATTGGGGTCGGCTTTCCGTGACATGCCTCTTCAGGCAGTTCGGTCCTGGGTCGTCTCTTTCTTGACTTGGGCTTCTTTGATGTTTTTATTTACTACGGACATCCATGTGATTTGGGATGTTCCTCGTCTTAGAGGCTTAGATTTGATATCAAACGCTATACATTGTTTTCCTTGTACAATTACTTAACTTTTTGTCGGAAGAGTCCGACCAGGTTTCGCTCTGATTTGCAGATCTTAACCCTCAACTGGTATCGTAAAATTGACTAACGTAACTGGTTTTGTGGGGGTCGCGCGGCCCCCATTGCAAATTAGCTTCTAGAATGCTAATATCCGCAATTTTATTTTAGTTTTATTTATAAAAGATTAATAACAACCTTGTTGTATTGAATCAATATTGTTTTAATAATGTTATTCTTATTACTTAATTACTACAAGAGATCACATAAAAATAACAACCTTGTTTTATCGAATCAATATTGTTTTATTAATGTTATTCTTATTACTTAATTTCTACAAGAGATCACATAAAAATAACAACTTTTTTTTATTTTCTTACCTTAATCAAACAAAAAAAACTATTACATTGATGGGCTTAAGCTGAGCTATGTTACGTTTTTTTGTTTCTAATGCAATAAACTTTGAAAATAAAAAAATTAACCTCTAATAAACGTTTTAAAAAAAAATGAATACAAATATAATCATAAGGACTCAGGAACATTACAAGTGAACTAAATTCAATCTTGACAATTAGTGCACAGTATTTTTGTGCTATTAAGCAACTTGCAAATGAAATTCTTGCAACTGTTAGATTTTGTAGCAAATTTTTCGTCATGTGTTGGGGACTGCTCCATATCACCTATTCCATCGTTGTCACTGATATCTTCTTCTAAACACATATTTGGAGTCAGAATCCGCTTTCAATATCTCTTCAATCGCCTGATTACTTAAAAAGGTCTCGTCATCTTGACAAAATAACAACTTGATAAAATACACACACACACACACACACACACACACACACACACACACTTGCAATAAAAAATTATTGTCGAATTAAATTTAAAGGGTATGTTTTTGCCCAGCATTATAAAATTTCAGTGCAAGTTCATTGGTATTGTTAATAGTGATTCCTAAAACTTGTTTACCACATTATTATGTATACGTTACGAAGTTGCTTTCACATTACTTGGAGGGCACTGGTATCTGTAATACAGGATTTTTTTCCTAGCACAGGTATCAGAAGAACGCATCGTAAATGACAAGTAACTTCAATTTAATGTCATACCATATTGTAGCAAGATGTTAAATTTGCTTTTCTGTGTATTTTCTGTCAAATAAAGATGATTATTATTATTATTATTATTATTATTATTATTATTATATCTTGACAAAATAACTGTAAAACATAGGACTATATAAAATAAAATATTTACTAAAATCTTACGTAACTGGTATTGTGGGGGCCGTGCAGCCCCCATAACGCCCATATCTCCACTCCGGTAAAAGCTGCAGCTCCAAACGCTTGGCACCCGTCGCGAGTAGCGATGCAATGAGATTACTCAAAATGGCGCTATACTATACGCACAGTGTATAGTTTTTAAGAAATAAAAAAAAAATATCACGCGTGGGGGCCGCGTGACCCCCACGAAACCAGTTAAGGGTTAATCATTCCGACAAAATGTCAAGTAAGTGTATCTAGAAAACAGTTTATAATGTGTTGAGCTTACGAAAGTCTTAAATAAAAAAAATCTAGCACCTTTTTGGTCATGTGGTCCGATAGAGACATGAAAATATTTGAAAGTGCATCTAAATACCTATACCACTTTTTTAAACCGGCACTAAGGTTTCGGCTAACTTAGAGCGGACCTGCTACACCTTACACACTCGTACTCGGCCGCTGCTGATCTTGGGATCTGTGGCCTTTGTGCCACAGTAGGCTTCGCAAATAGACTTTGTGATTGGCTCCTTCGCATGAGAGGTTTTATTCACAACACGTTATTGAAGGTGCACTTTATATTTTCTCTGTTGTGCCGACAGGGTTTTCTTGAAATAAGTATTTTTACAATGGAAATATTTCACAAATTAATGTACGGATGCAGAGTGCGTTTTCTGTCAGTGTTGTTATAATTTAAGATGTTTTTAGTTTATTACTAAATAAAGATATTTTTGTAAATAATTATATCAATTTAATTATACAGTGACTATTGTGAGCAAGTTGTATCGTTTTGCTTTACTTCTACTTAATATTACGTAGTTATTTTGGCAATCAAATATTTATATAGCTTACAGTGGCTTAATGAAGCCAACTATTCTAGTAGCACGTAATATTTTCTTAGATTTTCGACACTAAATAATATAGAATGGTTGATTTTTCTAAATTTCTACTTTACCGCGGTAGCCAACTTGTATATAGCTTAGGTACAATTTTTCACACTGCGTGTTTCAATATGCTATAGCCAAAATTAAAAATTGCTATGAAACCTACGCTTTTAAGCGCATGTTTCCTAAAGGGATCCCTGAAAAAAAAATCGCTGGTAAGACAAATAAATCATCATTAATTTAGTTGTAGCTAACCTATTTTTGTATATTTTAATCTACCATTTTTTGGGCGTTTTTAAAATCCATTTTTATGCAAAATTTTATATTTCAAATTCTAATCGACTTTGGGACATCTAAACTAAAATGATGACATCAGAACCAGTAATAAACTCTTTATCTCAGATATCAACCCCCACTACAGATGAATTTCAAATATACACTATGATAATTATATGACGCGCATTATGTAATTAAAGTATTAATAACAATAGTCCACAATAAATATGACATAATTTAATCTGAACGTCTGTATCATCAAAGAGAGCTCTCTAGTTAACAGTGACCACAATACACACAATTTACGCCGCATTGTTGTAAATGATATTGACATAATATTTATGCACGATTCCAGTCAAACAAGAGTCACAAAGGAATTTTGTGGAAGCGTGGAAGCAATCAGAGTTGAAACGCAATGTTTCCTCATAAGAATGTTGTCGGTACAAAAACAACAGACTCTCACTGAACGCTATTCGCTGATTGAAAAACTACCAGCCGCCGTCTTTATATTCGACATCGTTGTTGTTTCGCTCCCTTTTTCCTCTCATTATGTGAAATTGAACTTTGCTCTATTCAAATAAAGGCAGCTTCCTCCGCGAGAGAGCATTCCCGGCCCGAGTATCGTGTGGACGGAAAATTGCCAGAGAATCCCCCAAGAGTAATTCTCCTGGTCCGTGTCCCGACGAATAATAGGACACGATAGGACTTAGCAGTTTTTATAAAACGCTTAGGTCCGCGACGCTGCCTGGCTGGAAAGTTGGCCGGGGCGATGCAGCGGTGAAATTAAAAATTAAAACTTTATAATCTGCTACGGGCATTTTCTGAAACGATTAAAGCTTTGCTCGCTCCTGGAAATCTGTAAAACACGTGTGTGTGCACTTACCTACTTCCAGTGGTGTTTATTGTGATTAAACTAATGATAAACTGTGGTATCACTTTTGGTCCTGTTTTCGTTATAGTAGCTAGTAGTTCAGATTTTGTAAGGGATTTTGGAATTTTTCGACCAGAGAATAACAAAACAACCTTTCATTATCATCATCGTCATCATCAGCCTACCTCTGCCCAAAGCCTTTTTCCCATCATGCCATCTTTCGCGAATCTCCCATGTCGCCTGACGACTCAGAGGAAGAGGGTCAGGGAGCTTGACATTTGCTTTGCAAAATTTTATAGCTCGAATGTGATTAGCGAAAGACTATGGTCCTATTACTAAGGTCACATATTAATAAGTGCAAACCTATGAATTAGAGTAACTTAATCTTCCAAAAAATCTTAAAATGAAAATGAACAATACGTAACTTTAACATTACTTTTAGGGTTGCAAGTTAAATCCGTTATCGCCTTGATGGTGTCATCTCTCGGGGTTTTCAATTTGGAATTGGCGCGTACGGACTCCATTCGCTGGAATCGGGGATGATTGACATTTTGAGGGTATTCCCCCGTCGATGGTTAATGCCTGCCAATTCTGGAATCGAGAAATAAGGTTTTAATCTGCGTATTCAATCTGCCATTTTGTTATAACCTTGTGATGGCCGATTTTCAGTGAAATGCTACAGCTTTGCGAGTGAATATCGATTAGGGTCTATTGTTTCATTTGTATTTATTATAATAAATAACTCCCACGCAATATATATTGGTCCCAAACTAGGATGCCCTGTGCTATGGTAACCTGGAAAAGATATCACAAATATGGGAATACTAGACGAAAACCCGGCTTCGCTCGGGTAAAATGTAGACGCAAAATAATATTCCACTATGTTTTTTTATATGGTGACGCCTCTGTATTTATCAACCACCAGTAGATATAAATATTTTAATACATTCAGATACATAAGCTCACACCTGTATCCCAGAGGGGTATGCAGAGACCACGGACTGTCACCTGCCACTATCCTGACAAATCACTTTCGCTTCATCGACATCCATTAGTCGTTGCATGTACCCACATCGGTTTCGGGTACTTTTCATCTTGCCCTTTGCTAATACATCCCCTATTTGGTCGAAGTATGTCCAACTGGGGCGTCCCTTACCGGCCCTTCCACTCACATTCGCCCGATATATTTGCTTTGTCAGTCTTTCTTCGTTCATCCTCTCCACATCTCCAAACCAACGCAACATTCCTTTTTTCAATTCTAGTCACTCACTGCATCCTCTTTCTCTACATCCTCGGTCTCTGATCACACTATTACGTATTCTGTCATTCAAAGTAACACCACACATATTTCTTAAGGATCTCATTTGTACTGCACTAATCCTACTTTCATGATTCTTTTGCCATACCCAAATCTCGCTACGCTTACATCAGTATTGGAACCAGCACACTATTACGGATAGCCAATCTTGCTCTTTTGGACATGTTCTGGCTACTCACGAAGGAATGCAAGGCGAAAATCGGATACTTATCATAACTTTGTCATGGGTACCTCATCACAAATTACTAAATGAGCTTCCTTCATAAACTTAACAGCTAGTGAAGCTAATGACGTATGAGACATAGAATCCAGTTGGCTAATCAACTAAAAACAGCTCCCTCTCTTTGGCTTTACCTACAGCTTTTAGTTTTGTATTGACCACATGTTTTTCTTCATCATTTTAATTTTTGGTATTTTTATTGTCTAGTGGCTTTTTCATTTCAATAAGTTTATTGGTACCTAACTAAGCAAAACAATAAAGATCAATTTATGACTTTGATTTCCTTTTTCAATTAGTTTTCAGACCCTTCCAAAACTCAATGTCAATTATTGTCTTCCCTCCCGCACTCAGAAAAAGGACCTTCTTCTGAGCTCCCGCCAATCAAAAACACCACATATTACTTACTACACCTTCTCAGTTGGCACAGATTATAATAACCTTTTTGGATGCCACGGTATTCCACACACCATGGAGTTAACAAATTAGATCAAAGGGCCGGTTTAGACTATCTTAGTGTTTAGGAGAGTGCTTTACTTTACACTCTGTTGCAACATTATGCTGAATCGGGCCCATTTCGGGGGCTCAACCTTTAACGACCTCTGTGGCGTAGTGGTTAGCGCATCTGACTACCATGCGAGAGGCCCCCGGGTTCGAATCCCGGCTGGGGACAAAAAAAAACCCAGGTCTTGGATGTTGACATGTTTGTGACGTCGCTGTTTCTGGTTCCCACGACACAGGGTATCCTAGTGTGGGGCCAGAAGCAATGTATGTGCCTGTATGTAAATGTAAATATGTAAATGTAAATTATTATTTTCATGTTGTACAGTTTATTTATTTTTACGCTTTTTATGCTTTCTGTGTTATTTTTTTATTATTGCACGCATTCTGTGTGTGTGTGTGTGTGTTTTTTTGTTTTGTTTTAAGTATCAAATAAAAAAAATTTCTTTCTTTCTTTCTGTCTTTCTTTCTTTCTTTCTTTCTTTCTTTCTTTCTTTCTTTCTTTCTTTCTTAAGGAGAGGGCTTTTGTAGAAACGTGTAAGCGCCACTTGCTTTAGTACGTTTTACGGTATAGTACGGTTCTAGTTGCCTTTCAATTAGAATCAAAATAGAATTGGTTTCTATTGTTATATTCAGTAACACCTAAGCGCGTTACTATCCTCGTAACTTATCTGTGTATAAACTAAAAATTTTGTGAGAACTTTAGGAGAGTGCGCAAGTGACCCGTGACGGGTGCGTGTTGTTTTCAATAACTCGAATTATCAAACTTACCTACTTATGTGTTCCATTAAAACTCATAGTATTTTGAGTAGGATAGCGCATATTTCGCGACGTCGACGAAGGCACACTCTACTGGAAGACATATAAACGTTCACTCGAACGTCTAGTAATGTACTAATGCACTTGCCTCTCTAATTGTATTATAGCACTCTCCTAAACACTAAAATAATGTAAACCGGCCATAACAGTTCACAATGAAAACTTGTGACACTAACACAACAATGATGACATTGACATGTTTACTTAGCAACGCCATTGTTGAATTTAATAATTTTTATATTGATGCTGCTCGATAATACGAATTTTCCGCCCATATGTTGTCGACTCAGATCAACTATTTTATTACGCTCTTTCATTTGGTGTGCATATCGTTCGAGTCTACCGTAGACCCGAACGAAATTATTAATATAGATACTCAGACTGAGACGATTTTTACAATTGTACGTCGATCGTTAGGAAGAATTGAAATCATGCTTTAGTTGATTTTCAGTGAATAAATTGATAACGGTATGAGTCGATGATTGAATAAATTGTAAGTCTAACAAAGATACAAAAGGCCTATTTTAAACTACTCTAATTTGACGTGTATAATTTTGGGTAGGCGGATTGTCTCACCATAACCACGCAAAACTGATTAAAGCGATTTCTTTAACTGATTGAAAAACAGTCTTGCACTAAAACGAAAGCTACCGAAAACATATCCCGAGTCGTAGCACACACTAATGGCAGCTACTTATTATCTGTGAAACTATATGGAAGTGTTTTCCTTTTCTATTTTTGGAGTTTTTATCGCTCACTCAGTTCTCCCTCATAACTCATTCAAACCCCCTATTCTTGACTGTCAGCTATTTTTGGCCTGCAATTAAGTTTATTTCTGCTCTCACCAAACTAGCAAACAGTGGTAAGCTGCAAGAAGTTATATGACTATAGGCCCCGCGGAAGTATTTAGAACCTCTAAGATGTCTGACCCTGGTGAATATAACATCTAACTAGACCTTAATAAGTATAACTGTGTTATTTTTTCAAATGATATTCATAGTTATTTTTTTATCGGCCGAAAATATCTAGATTTGCCAATCAGCACGAAGGCAAGCTTAGTACTAATAAGTAATTTCTACCAGCTGGATTGAATGATTTGAATTTTTATTAAGAAAATGCCACCGCTTGCCACCATAACTAGGTTGTCTTCTCCATCTTCCGGTCCACGGTCGCTAGGTCAGATTGTTTTTGCCACAACGGCCATCAGTTCTCCAATCTTTCTTCTTCAAGTATGCTCATTGTTCATACTCGAAGTTATTAAACATGTCATGCCAGCGAGAGGCATGAGGGAATGCCGTCACGTAAGAGCTTATATACCTCGTAAACATCTCGTGCCTTTCCAGGATCGCCCCCCGGCTAATGACATCCGAAACTTGCCGTATCGGTCCCGCGTTGCCGCCATTTGTGCGGATTCGCCGGGATTCATGTGAATTTGTTTAGTCAATGCTTCTGGCCGTACCACATGGCCATATCGTCAACTCGCGTCAGATTTTCGCTGATTAATCCAGTGCATATTGAAAGACGTTAAGCATTCGGTGGCAGGGGGTCACATGCTAAAACCCCATGCAACGACAACCTGGTCGCCTTGTAGAGAGCTGTAACTCTGTAACTACGTGTCTTGTGCAGTTCATTTGTGTATCGCTGAGTAGAATTAAGTAGCCATTACGCAGATCCTCTTATTCATGCCACTAGATGGCGCCAGTGCTACTTAACACATTTCTCAGCTTGAGCTAAAAATTAAGGCTTACTTATAATCGTTACAAGTTAAACCAACAGCCGTGTGACCCGATAGAGCTCCACTTGCTTTTTCTTTTCCGTTTCTCGTACATTGACAATGTATTAATCTACTGTGTTAACCGTTGTCACTTGGCCAATGTGCAAATATAAAAAAAACAACTGAGAGTTGTTAATAAAGGAGACGGTTCAATTTGTTCAGAGGCTCAATTCGTCGGGATCTTTTTTTTTTCGTAACACTCCACATCAAAACACATCGGAACACACAATTATACGGAGGCGTATGAAAATATTTTTTTTAATAAAAAATAAAAAGCGATTTCAAAGTATATAGCACTAAGAAGACTAAAGCACTAAAACTGAAAAATAATTTAAACGAATATGACCTTTAACCTATAGAATTTTTGGTGGGCTGATGAGCTCACAATAACAACGGTTTTTAATGGTTATTTTCAAGATCATAACGCAACTGATTAAATGGGATAGATGAGTGCTGTAGTGTTTTGAAGTCAGAAAATATCTGCTGCAATTTCTTTTTTTTTCAGACCGAAATTCCTAATTTACAACTCGCGGTTAATGCACAGTCGATAGCACATCAACCTTTACGTACATGCACTCTAATCACTCGATACTTTAGTAGTAACTTTACAAAAAAAATGTAGAAGTTGACTTGCCCTCGACTGTACTTGAAAATCTAATCTCGGCAAAAATTATAAACCATTTACTTTTCTGACGCTCCCACTTGCCCCCAGGAAATCGTGTGGCTAAAGCTTAGATTAGTCGTTAACTTCAAGCTGTTTAAGCGTCTTATCCACTTTAACCGGGGTTATTTTACGATTTGTTCTTCGCTAGCCAGGTTTTTATTACTTAATAGTGCCCGTGTTTAAAAGCTTGGTTATCTTTCGCCGTGTCTATTTGTTGTTTTCTAATCAGTGTTTTTATTGTTACTAAATTTGTGTTCTGGCTAAAAAGGTGATGTTTCGTTTTATTTTAAGCTTTATTTTTTTACTTAATAGGTACAACAACGGCCCCTCCCATAAAATAATTTTACTTTATTAAAATTAAACAGTTTAGCCTTACATTATGTTAGCTTTTGGAATATACCTCGGGCTCTATTGTAGGCTTCGGTTTTCAGAGCAGGACGTAGTAATACACACGCGAGTGTAATACTACTTCCTGCTCTGTATAAAACTTTTCTTGACTATTTTGGTTCTATCCGATAGTAGCCGAGGTATATTCTAAAAGCTAACAGACTGTAGTTGAATTAATGAAAGAGATTACTGATTCACTTAAAGTATTTCAACATCTTAGGTTATGTTTCTTACAACAATACATGATTATATTAATTTACCGTTAACAGGTTGTAGCAAAGAAAACAACTGCCAGCTGTTAAGAGTAGGTTAACAGATTAGTATATGAGAAACTCGAGGTAATACTCATAGGTTCCATTCAGCTTAGAGATTTGTCATTAACCCATATATGCCCAGGGGGTAACTAACGACCCATCACCTAGTCACAGATGGTAATGCTCCGTAATAACAAACTGTATACAATTTTTTCGTACTACCCGCATTTTTTCATTGTCAAGGAACGTATCTAGAAGTAATTCGTGTGCGCTTTTGCTAATATGTGTTTTTTCATACAATTATCGTACGTGGAAAATCACTTCCGTTTTATTTGGCGAAAAGTTGCTGCCAGAGCGGAAAGAAATGTAAGTACTGTTTTTATTAGTTGATATTTGTTTGTTTTATCAGGTGTTATTGGAAGATAAGTAATTGTGTCAGGTTATGTAAAAACATTTTTTTTATTGATATTGTTTTATTGGTTGAAATTGACATTAATATTTCATTGGGTCGTTATCGACCCCATGGGCAAATACCAAGACTCATGTTTTTGTATGGTTTTTTATCAGGTCTCGTCGGCATCTTATTGCACATGAGATTCTTGACTACCTCAAGTCTTTTGATGTTGAGGGTGTTCAGGGCTTGGTCGTGGACATTAATCCGCCTTGCAGTGGCATTTTATCTTATGGTGACTCTGATGAAACGACGTCGACCGGATGAAACGACATCAGTTGCTTGCCCTAGCTGAGCTTGTTATTCATCGCCACCAAGAAGACGAAGACGTAGCAGATGATGATCCTACCCCAAGTGCATCTGTCGCCGATGATCATTGTGCCCGACCTTCAACTTCCGCACCAAAGAGGCGACAAGCAAGAAATGAAATGAAGTCAAAACGGCTACGGTAGAAGACGTTGGTCTTCAAGATACTGGTCCTCAAGATGTGGGCACTCAAGAACCACGTACCCAATGTGATCGTTCTGTTAGAAAGGCTTCAAGACGGCCCAATAGTGAAGCCAACGAGCTACGACCACGGCATTGGGTCAAGCGCGACTTGAGGCCGCACCAGGAACAGTGGCTGCAGCCGATGCCACATGCTGTTCTGACGCTCTCTAAGGACTGTGAACCTTTATATTTTTTAATTATTCTTCAGAGATGAGGTAATCAGACACATCGTGAGACATTCTGTCATGTACTCTGTAGGAGAACATCACAACACAAAATTTACTCTTTCTGTCGAAGAAATTTACTGTTTTATAGGAATCCTTATCCTCACTGGTTATGCACCTAAGGGTGGGTAAGCCCAGACGCTGCATGTATTGGAAATCCAATGAAGATACTCGGAACGTTTTTGTGGTCAAATCCATGCGTAGAAATCGATTTGAAGAGATTTGCATGTAGCAGACAATCAAAACTTACGACCAAATGATAAAATGGCCAAAGTACGACCAAGATCTCTAGCAAGATAGCTTTTACAGAAGTACGGATGTATGAAGAGTCAGCCTGGGCTAACACCTGCGATGACATTCTTCAATTATCTTATCTGATTGATCATAATGCTGATTATATTATTATGATTCTCACAGGTCAAGAGAGGAAAAGATGTGCTGTTTGTAAGAACAAATTTGCCGCAAATGATAAATGATAAGTAGCTTGGTAAACCTCCATGATAAATGTTTCTCAATGTAGGTATTACGATTCAAATTAGTAATATTTTTTTTTTTCACTTTTAGCCGTGTTTTAGTTCATAATTGTTTTCTTACAAAAGTAACTTAATGGGTCTGTATATATGCCCCAGGGGTCGTTAGCGACCCACTGAAAAAAAAATACTTCTAGACCTGAAAACTGAAAAAAGTCACTATACTTGATGTGAGTGGTCCATATTAGCTAACATATCCAAAAATTATTACAATCGGAGACCAAAAAAGTTCTGGGCATATATGGGTTAAGACAGACTTTATTCTGCAAAATGTTTGCATTATATTCTAAATTGTATTATTCCGTATTTTATTATTTATTGATAGTATTTAAGATTTCTTACACAATGCATGTTGTTTTTGAATAAATGAAATGAAAAATGAATGAAATAAATGCTTGCATAGAGTTCTTTCTATTTGCAGTTCTTATTTCCTACAAAAATATCACGTCCCAGGACATAAACATAATTACGTGCACGCATTATCTAGTTCACAATTTCATTGATTATTGTAGCTGCATGATCTTCTCAAGACTATAATAGTGTACTAGAAATCACCGAAACAAATGGTGGTCTTCAGTTCAAACCAAAAACCTTGAAACCGAAGAACCCCGAAACAATCTTACGAACTATACTCCCGTACGTGATATTTCATTGCCTACTCAA
The DNA here is from genome assembly GCA_947310845.1 of Yponomeuta plumbellus. Taxonomy (NCBI): domain Eukaryota; kingdom Metazoa; phylum Arthropoda; class Insecta; order Lepidoptera; family Yponomeutidae; genus Yponomeuta; species Yponomeuta plumbellus. The sequence continues at coordinate 7,453,336 of OX371203.1, forward strand.
CTCATTTGGCGTAAACGCGATTGGGTTATCTGATGCACTAATAGTAAATAGGGTTATCTGTCCATTGTTGGCTCGGGAAACACGATCGGTATACTCCTATCTGACCTGGCAGGTATTTGTGTCTTGTTATTAGGTATTTTTTGACCCGGCAAACGCTATTTTGCCATATTTAATTAACATCTACCAAATATACGCAAAAAAGACACAAAAATCGATGAAGCTATTTCGGAGGAGATAGAAAAAAATCTGACACGACATTTTTGTATACTTTATTTTATCGACGACCTCTGTGGCGCTGGGGTTCACTACGCCAGTCCAAAACACGTTTCACCGATTACCATTACATTTCCACTATGACGACTCGCCTTAAGATGAATTGAACTAAGTTTCATTAGGACAAATTATATTACACCGATGCTTCATTTCACCTTTTGACATTTTATCGGTGGTTTATTTTGCTTGCAGTTCATTAGGTCAAATGATGGTTCGCTTACTTGCCATTTGAACAAGGTTCGTTTGATCATCTTAACATTTTATCTTAGTTTAGAATATGCAGGTATTCATACTGACTAAAATACCTAAGTATGTAATAAATGCTATGGGTGACACCTGACTGCTACGGGGACATGGAGGTATACTTGATGTGAAATATCTTAAGGTGTAGAGGAAACGATGGGAATGATAAGAAATGTGGTGTTGTGAAAGTTGAAAAAATTATGTAGGTTTATGATGTAGGTAGTATTACAATATCTGTTGGAATTCTATGCGGTGTTAGCGGAGCGGTAGAACGCCGGCTTCTCGATCGAGTTTTCGTGGTCGCGGGTTCGAATCCTGCCATGTACCAACGACTTTGCTAACGTTAAATCACAAATGCACAAAAGTTATGTGCATTTGTGAAGTTTTTACACTCGCTAGCGGTGAAAGAAAACATTGTGAGGAAACCCTAGTGTCTGAAGTATTAATATACCTCAGGCTGTGTGCGGAAATCTCAAGTGTAACTATCGGTCCGAATTTCGTTTTGTTTATAGAATTTAGATAAGTGCTATTGATTATGCGATAGTAAGTGTTAATAGTACTTCGATAAAATATTTCTTAGTATAGTGTTTAGGTGAAACGTAGCACTGAACAAATGGTATGTTAGGTGAAATGACTCTTTGAACTATGGTGCTTCGATGGATTGTTGCAAGACGAATCGTTCATTGGCGCTATAGTATTAAGGTGAAACGTAGCACCGAGCAAACGACATTCGTAGAATCAAACATTAGATAAATTGAAGTATCGAACAAACAAACTGTCGATGAGTCGTCATAGTGGAAATGTAATTCGGTGGAACGTGTTTTGGACTGGCGTAGTGAACCCGTGGCGCAGTGGTTTGCGCATCTGCCTACCATGCGAGAGGTCCCGGGTTCGAATCCCGGCTGGGGACAAAAAAAAAAGAAACCCAGGTCTTGGATGTTTACATGTTTGTGACGTTGCTGTTTCTGGTTCCCACGACACAGGGTATCCTAGTGTGGGGCTAGAAACAATGTATGTGCCTGTATGTAAATGTTATGTTATGTTTATGTTATACTAGATGAGAACTGTAATTCGAACGGCACAACAACGTACCTGTAATTTTATATGTAGTCGTCAGATAAATGTTAAGTTTTGAAATGTAGGTAAAGGTTGTTTAATTTGCAGCGCTTGTCTTAAGCGCGCAAAGCTATTGTAGAACGTTACCGTTAGAACGGTAGGCAGAGGCCAGGGACTGCCACAGGCTACCATCCTGACAAGAGATGTCTGTCCAGACAAGCCCTCACGTAGACTTCCTTGGGCAACCGAAAGAGAGGGCGGCCAAAGATCAACGGAAAAGATCTATAGCCCAAGAAGCCAAGTCAATCACCAATAGCTGGCCAGCTGCAATCAGCACTAACGAAGTTTGTCCCGCCAAAACTTTGTGAGTTTATGAGTGATGTACATAATGATTCATCAATCCACTTATGTCCCCACCGAGGGGCACGGGTCTCTTCCATGAGGAAGGTATATGCTATACTCCACCACGGGGGCCAAGTCCGGATTGATGGAGGCTTGTAAGACTAGTGGCTGGTCTTACTGTCAGAAGTTTTCAAGCCGCCCTAAGGCCTCTAATTTGGCTTAACGACTGCCATCTATCGACGGCAGCCGGCACCTATTGCTTAGCGTGCCTTGCAAAGCACGGAACCGCTCGGAAAAAATCCACTAGCGTTAGTCATAGACAGTGACCCATCCATGGACTGACCGCGCCGTATGTTGCTTTAAGATCACTCAGGCAGCCCAGGCTACGAGCGATTACGAAGTTGCTTCCACCGAAACTCTGTGAGTTTGTGTAATAGGATTGGACCCCAGACAACAGTCATTTATATAAAAAGAAAGGAATGTCCTTAATGATTGCTTAGAATAAATTAATACGTCGTTCTTGCAGATCCAATCCAGACACAACCTAGCCAGAATCAGAAATCTGTATTTGAGGCCTAATATTCGTAAAAGATACAGAACTGAAGAAGAAGATTTATTACAAACCTAGGTAGGTATAAGGCAAAAGTACATATTAAGCCACTTCTCACAGTCCTTATCCAATTTAATCAAACCCTCTTACCATGATAATAATAATATATTATCCTGCGCGCGAGAAGTAGATCTTGCGATCACGTTGCGAACGAGAAGGGGATGACGCGATTCTTTGGATCATGCTACAGCAGCAGGGACCTTTCGCTGAATGAATTTATCGTCACAAATTTCTAGCTATTATGAATTAATACATGGCACTATAATCGTCGAACGGCAAAGGAGTACTTAGGAACAACCTGTATCAAAGCTCACTCAAAGGGGATCAATGCTCCAAGGACAATCACAATCACGGGCTCAAGCCGTATTATGGCATTATGCAGTGGGTAACCGAACTGGGATTAGCGCTATTCTCCTTTGTACAGAGAGCTAAATTATTGTTAAGTTACGTTATCCAATGGCTCGTAGTCTCGGCTGCCTGAGTGACCTTAAACGATCGCAAATGTTAAGCAACATACGGCGCGTTCAGTGCATGGATGGACGACCATTTATGACTAACGCTGGTGGCATTGTTCCGAGCGGTTCCATGCTTCACAAGGCACGTTAAGCAGTTGGTGCCGGTTGCCTTCGATAGATGGCAGTCGTTAAGCCAAGTCAGAGTCCTTAGGGCGGCTTGAAAAGTTCTCACAGTAAGAAGTCTTACAAACCTTCACTAATCTATCTTATACAGGAATATTTTTTCACCAGTACCTACAATAAATCAACATACGTAATACTAAGTCCAAAATACAAATACCAACATTTTTTGTTACTACCTCGTTGGTACAAAAAAACAAAAATACCAATGTCTGAACTTATCCGCAAATCTTAAAGAAATATGGACTCATTACGCATGAGCACAACTAAACGCACGAACTGGCAACTGCGCGAGGCTTGCGGGAAGGAAAAGAAGCGGCGGCGGCGGCGCGATGACGCCTTGTAATGGGTGCCCATGAGTTACAAATTGGATGAAGGATAAATTAATGAAAATGAAAAAAAATATTTGGTAATTTTATTCGTTAAATGTAATCTATTATCGATACCAATGATATGGTAAAATTTATTGTACCGGTGAAAATTTCACCCGGTATATAAAATTCTCGTGTCACATTGTTAGTGCGCAAATTCCACCAAAACAGATTTTGATGAAATGTTATATGTAAAATTGGTAGGTTTGAGAATAGGATATTATCTATTTTTCATAGACCTAAGTGAAAAAAATATGTGACGCAAAAAGCAACGTTTGCCGGGTCATCGAGTAATTAATAAAAAAACAATGCATTTAGGTCGTCCCGCCATCTTTGCCTTGGTCGCTGACCATTTCGCGGAACCTACTGGTTCGTAACTCGGTAGTTGACACGACCTGAGTGCGTCTACTGAGTTTTTTCATTCACTTTCGATAGCGAGAGCGTTTGCGATTTGCATAGGAGTGACAAAGAGACAACTAGATGGCGCGCTTTGTCACTCCTATGCCAATCGCAAACGCTCTCGCTATCGAAAGTGAATGACAAAACTCAGTATACGCACTCAGAGTGCTTATACTGAGTTTTTTCATTTCACTTTCGATAGCGAGAGCGTTTGCAATTTGTATAGGAGTGACAAAGAGACAACTAGGTGGCGCTCTGTCACTCCTATACAAATTGCAAACGCTCTCACTACGCGTGTCTGTATCGAACGTGTACCTAAGTACATGTGGCGACCACTCCGGCGTGGCAAATAGGTAGGAATTCAGGCGCCAGAAGAGGGAAGAGTTACGCTGTAGAAAGAGAGGCAACATGTAGGTGAATATAACGTAGCTTTTTTAGCGCCGTGCGACCTAAATTGCATCTAATTGTATCGCCGCTAGAGTCCCTTTTTCTTTAATTGATTTTGCGGAGTGAATCTTCTATACCTGTACTATTATGTATTGAGTTGGTCGTGTCACAGGACACGACCAACAATAAATTATTTGATATGCTCCAACAAAAATTACGAAATATTTCGGAAAATGTATCTCTTTTAGTTGTAAAATTGTAAAAAAATTTAAATATATGAAACATAAAAAGAGTCCTCTGAAATATGACGTCATAATTCGTTATTTTCATTCAAAATTCCGTTTTAGAAGTAATCTATTTGACATTTTGTCAACTACCCAATTCTGGGCTATGTCTGCCGTATGGGCGCAGATAGGTCGGCCAACCAACCTATCTGCGCTCATACGGCAGATATGGCCTACGCAGTAAAAAATAAATATTTTTTTCCTCTCTTCTTTCCCATTGTATATTAACTCTATTGTGATAAGCAGAAGCACTCTCGGATTATGGTAGCAAATTACTGATTCAATGGCCCACTATTGTTTTGTATTCAGATTGATTAATTGGGCTGTATTGAGATGTCGGCACAATGTGTGTGCTAATGATGATCCCCGCTTTGTTTCAGGTACGTCTGTGTAAGCGTCAGTTGAAGATACTATGTACACCGACTCTACGAATACTGCGGTAAACGCTTTTGTGACGGAGAGGCGTAAAGTGTTTGAGAGGTTTACTTAGTCGGAGAGACGAAAATCCTCCACAAAATCCAGGTGATGCGTGCAATAAGCTATTAAATTAATCTATGTAAATAAAATTCAAAATCCTGACACTCACTCATCAACACCCAGCCCAAGCCGTTGGACCTAGGAAGACCAAATTTTTTGAAATTCAATCCCTAAGGGGGCGAAAAGGGTTGCCAAAAATTTGTATGGGAGTTATAAATAATGTTGTCTAATTTTCTTGAAACTTAAAATAAATTCTCTTCAACACAATTGATTGAACACGTGTTTCGACGTTTTTCTAAATTAAGCCCTTAGGAGCGTGAACGGGGTTGCAAAATTTTTAACTAAAGTCCACGCGGACGGAGTTGCTGGCGAAAGCTGCTTCCTAGTACTTTATAGTTATGACCCCTTCCACACTTGAAAACCACTTATCCTGTTCCCAAACTAGGATACTCTGTGCTGCGGTAAACAGGCAAGGGCATCACAAACTTGTAAAACTCCCAGAATGAGATCGTTCGTACAAATAAAGTACGGCGCCCTCCATTGGGAATCAAAGCCGCAACCTCTGTTTTGGTAGTCAAGCGCGTTAACCACCAGATCAACGAGGCGGTCATAATTACAACAATAATTATTATAATAACTTCCACATAACACAATCACTTGAACTGGTCCAAAACTAGGATATACCGTGCTATGATAACCAGGCGAAGACATTACAAACATGAAAAATACTCAGAGAGGCCATTTATACAAATGTACGGCGGCCCCCAGTGGGCATCGAGCCAGGACCTCTGGGTTGGTAGGTAAGCGCTTTAACGGCTTGGCCAACGAGGCGGTCTTACAATTATATTGTTGAGACCTAGTTGTTTCATGTATCATTTTCATGAGAGTATGAGGGAGGCGGGAGAATGCTTGTAGCATTTTTCCGAGTGGTTCCGTGCTTCGAAATCACGTGCCGGCTGCCGTCGATAGATGGCAGTCGTTAAGCCAAGTCAGAGGCCTTAGGGCGGCTTGAAAACTTCTGGCAGTAAGACCAGCCACTAGTCTTACAAGCCTCCACCGATCCGGACTATGGCCCCGTGGTGGAGTATGGCCTATACCTTCCTCAGGGAAGAGACCCGTGCCCCTCGGAGGGGACATAGTGGGTTGATGATGATAAGGGAAGCCTATTTCCCGCAGTGGGCGTCAAATGGTTGGTGATGATAATGATATAGTACACCCATAATGCTATCATGTTATTAACAGCTAACATCAATCAAACGCAGCCCAACCATTACGTTTTTAATTTGCAAATCATCCGTGAGGTAACCGAGCTGATAGATTGATAAATTATGATTTATGCGTATTGTTTCGTTAAACATTTGCACAAAGGCAAGCTTATTACTTCCACTTATAGTATTTTTGGATAAAGTATAGGTACCTACCTATTCAAATAAATAGCATCCACTCAAGACAATCTTGGTCCGACTATCAATCTACAATAGGGGCATTTCACGTGAAGCGGACAGCGAAAAAAAAGTGACCTTAGGAAATTTGTTCATATTCGGTTTAAAGGTACTAGTATGTATGAGTGTCAACACAATTTATTTTTGTATGATGTTTATTTGTCAAGTTATGGGCTTCTAAAGATTTGACGTTATTGAGGTTGTATTTTTTTTAATTTGTCAAACTGAATGGCGAAAGTACAAAATTCAAAATCTCTCTATCTGAGGAAGGCGTATGCCCTGCCATGAACCGTATTTGATTTAGGCAGCTTATATGAAGGATGACACAATGTCGATGAGCAGTTTACAAGATGTCAACCTTTACATTTTGTTGTTGAAATATTGCCCGTGACATAACTGAGTAGGATGCACGCGTGTGAAGGTTGGTGTGCTGTGTTTGTACAAGCGATATTAAAGCAATAGTCTTGCGTGTACGTTAAACGCATACATTGTGTAAGCATCTAGACGAATGCATGTGTACGGCGAACCAAGTATGCGCTGCGTACAGGTAGGTAATTGTCCGTTGTTCTTTGTTACTGACCCTTTGCATAAGGTATTGTAGGTACACTGCAGAAGATCATCTCAGAAATAAAGGAAATGAAAACAATGAAAAAAAAACTTTATTGTAAAACGGCTACAAAACATGGTTCCTGTCTCCCATATTAAGATTCCTTGTGCTATGGGTAGCCAGTGGGAAATGCTAGGTAAATTGGCGAAGTCGCATTTTCACGAAACTCCGTAATGTTGAAAGAAAGAAAGAAAAAAAACCAGTAATAGTGCGCAAAGACTCGCGGCCTTAGATTTCTGAACATACGGCAAGACGGTTTCCGAGTAAACAATTTACGAACTTAATTTTGAAGACGAATAATATACGTACATAAAAACAATTTTCAAATACTATTCGGAAAATAACCATAGGCACGTGAATAACCATAAATATTTGTTTTAAGCATAAATGTTTATTTGACTGATAAACTTAACGCAACATTCTACATCACATCCGTATCCACCGCCTTTGGAACCTGAAATATGCACATGCGAAGTCAAAGTCATAATTATGTCGTGCATTATATTATAGGGTACTGGCAATATTGTTGTTCTTGTTCAGTCTTTGAGTGGACCGTCTAAACTATGATCCGGATCCACTTACTTGATTTTTGTCGGAAAAGTCTCCGACGAGCAACCGACGACGCGAGCTCCGTCTCTGCTCACCATGATTAAGCTCCGCGAATCATAGCGAAACCTGGTCGGTCTGTTTCGAGAAAAAATCAAGTAAGTGTATTCGGATAATAGTTTAGAATGTGTAGTGCTTACGAAACTTTGAGTGGGCCTTCTGCAGCAGATGTTTCGCGATGGGAGCAATTAAGCTGCCCAATCCGAGCGGTAGGTACGTGTTGCGGTACGGCCACGCAATCGTGCGTCGTGCCCCGCGGTTGGACGTTGAGGTGCTGGCATACTGGGGGATAAGATGATAAGGAACAGTAGTCTGTTAACTTTTAGAATATACATACCTCGGGCTCTAGAGTAGGCGTCGGTTTTCGCCGAAAGCACACTAGTGTAAAACTATTTCCTGCTCTGTATAAAACTTTTCTTCACTATTTTGAAAAGTTAGGTGAAATTATAAATAACAATACAAAATAAACTTTATAACATATTTGCTCGTAAAGTGGTTGTAATTACACCAATTTCAATATCGTAATGTGTCTCATTACGTACTTGTGCCATAATGTAATGTAAAAGGCACGTGTTTTTTCATTTAATAAAGTTTTAAGATACTCCGTCTAAAAATGAACGATACTTTTAAAAATCTTAGCAAAGAAAGTGTTAAATATTTTATGAATAAAATTAACTTTGGGAAATAAAATACAACAAATAACCATTTATTTCTTTAATTTAATTAATTTTGACAATAAATTACAACCATTTATCTGTAACAAAAACACAAAAATATTAATTTACTTTGTTAGTAATACTGGCTGTTTTTGTACCTTTGCCTAAAAAAAAAAGTTGATGCGCGCGCATCGCTTATTTGTGGACAAGTAAAAATAAATCCGCGCGCTTTTTCTTTTCGCTGTATTGTTTTTATTTGAAAATGTCGTCAAATAGTGATGAATTTATTAATTTGATACGGCCACAAGTCTTAAACGCGGCGAAAAAGGCTACTCTAAGCCTCTTGCCTGAAAAATCGACCGATAGATACTTACAAGCCTATCAAAAGGGAGCTCAACGGTAAGTAAGCTCACAAGTCAGAGTTTTATTAATTTCCTCGTAAATATGTTATAAAACGTCGTATGACATACGTGCGTTTTGAAAATTACAGCCTCTGCTTCCTTATAGCCCTCGCCGATGGCTCGGGCTAGTAATATCGCCTCGGCTGTAATTTTCAACTTACCGCACTTATATCATAATGTACTATTACCTTATTGCAATATAATCGGTTTATCCGATAGTAGCCAAGGTATATTCTAAAAGCTAGCAGGCTGTACAGTCGACAGCACATCATGGTATCCACCCATACACTCTACTCCGTTGCATTACGGACGACTTTTCAACTAAAATGTGAAGATTGACGTGGTGTCGACTGTACTGTGTGTTGGTTGTCCTTGCTTAGTTGCCATACCACAGAGCATCTTAGTTTGGAACCAGGACAGGTGATTTTGTTGTATCGAAAGATTTTTTATGTGTGTAATATTTATAAAGAACTCAGTTCCTTAAAACAATCCTCAGATTAAGTAGTATGTGATAAAGGCAAAGACGCAATCAAAATAATAATCCTTTACTTATACTGCCTCTGAAGAATACATAATAACATTTATACATGACGATGTAAATATATGCGGTGTAACAAAAACCCTATTGTAATGCTGCACATAATGGTATTTTTAGTATGTTGCAACCGATCCGTTTTTAGGGTTCCGTACTTTCAAAGGAAATAATGGTATCCTTAAAGGATGTAATTGGCCATGTTATTAATCTAAGTGTTAAGTATTTTGTTCTGATATCGCTTTTGATTTCCCTATATTAATGATAGATAAGTAATAAATTAAATAAATATATCACTTTGTAGTCCGTCGATCCGTCTGTCTGTCAATACCCTGTATCTTGGAAACGCGTGGAGGTATCGAGTTCAAAATTAAAACCATAAGGTCCACAGTCCCTAGAAGTTGTAAAAAAATCAAGCGTCTAATTTAACGTAAACATGATATGGCTGCTTAAGATGGAGAAAACTTACGTTTCGACACTCAAGGGAATCGAAATTTACAGGATACTTTCCGTTGATTTCCTGAACTATTTAAAAGTATTATTATTATTATTAAATCTTTATTGTACCAGTTAAAAATTGTACAATTGGCGGGCTTAATACTAAATAGTATTTTATTCTAGCCAACCAACAGGTGACGTGGAGAAGGTGGGGGGTAGTGCCAAACAGTGGAGTGATATTTTAATGTTTTATTAAATACGATATAAAATTATCGTAAAGATACATAAATAAATAAATATATAATATGATATATAAATATATAACTACAAAGATAAATAGTACACAAATACATACATATAGGTAGAAATAGACATAATTATAATATACTTATATACCTGCGTACGGATAGGATTACAAATTATTGTTCTGAGGATGGAGATAGTGTGCCTGAACTCTACTCTTAAAAACGTTGACTGATGGTGCCTGACGAATGTATAGCGGTAGCGCGTTCCACAGACGCACTGCTGTCACGGTAAAAGAAGCTGAATAGCCTGCCGTATTATGTTCTGGGATTTCAAGAAGTAGAAGTACCTAAGAACTAGTCTGGTTCTTTTTCTATTTTGAAGTTGGTACCAAAATAAACTCAAGTTAGACGCCTCAATCAAGTAAATGGTATATATTAATCACATAACTAGCTACGTCTCGCTATACAGTATAGCGCACATCTGTGACGGCCTTAAGTCGTCGTGACGATCCGTGGCAGGTCGTGATTCTTGGAGTGTTCAACTTTGACTTCCGAAGGCCATCCGGAGGCTGATAGAAAATGTTCTTCACAGAAGTCTAGCTCAATGCAAGCTATAATACGTCCCACTTACAGACCTTCTCTCAGACAGAGAGTACATAATACCACGCGTGCCTACCGCGGGTTAATGATTTGAAGCGCTGAGGTATGTGTGTGTATACCTGAGACTTTTAAGTTTCCTCCTTCACAGTTTGCGAGTGGTATACATGCTATAGCTTCAAAAACGTACTAACTTAGAAAATACAAGTCATTCGTAGGTACATGCCGGAATTTGAACCCACGACCTCCTTTGCTTAGTATTCAATGCATTTTTCTTTACATCAAGAAGTTCTGCTCGTCTCAAATTGACTGACTTTTTTGTCTCTCACCCGATTATTGAAGAGGTGTGGTCTGGTTTGAACTTCTGGTATATAATATTTTGTGTTACTTGGTGTCATAATGGTACTAATGAAATATAATGGGTCGACGTTTAAGAAAATGTTGGTGACTTGGATTTTATTGGAGAATTTTTATGAGAGTTTTTATTACAGAGATTTGAGACTACCTTCTTCAAGAATACTGTTGATATTCATGATATTGGATAGATAAGGCGTACTAATTACAGTATTACTTTAACACTTAGTTATTGTTAAACAATTTTGTTGCTTAAAGTAGAACTTTACATCTTAGATCATCATCATTTTACGTCATCCACCAATAGGTGGCGTAAAAATCTAAAACCTTGTCTAGGTCTTGCCTTGTCGTTTAATATTTCCAGTACAAAAATCTTACCCAACGTGAAAATGCTCAATTTTCTAGGGAAAAATGTATTTGTTTCCTAAGCCGCTAACAAACATAAACTTACCCCAGTGCGGTAAGTAGATAACATGGGATTGTTCCTTCCACGATTCTGATCATCATCATCAGGCTATATTAGTCCACTGCTGGACATAGCCCTCCCCTAATGAGCGCCATAGCGCCCTGTCTTCGGCTTGCCGCATCCAGCATCTGCCTGCAGTTTTTCGCAGCTACGATTCTGATATGTATATTTAAATTGGAGTAGTTGATTTTAACAGTATGACATTACACAAAATTTTTAAATAATAATAGCATTGATTTATAACAATAAATAAAGAAATAAAACCTTTATTAGAAATTAAAGATAAAAAAGAGTTTGCTCAACCTCAATGATGTGTATTTACAGATATAGGTTTTAAATATATTTTATGTTTATGTTTTTTCCTCGTGTACAACACAGAATATTCTTATCTTATAACCTACTTCAAGCCTTTTGCGTTATCAACTTTTTTTGAGATGGATACACGGTTTCGGACCGTTTTTTAAAATCGATCTGAAATCCTTGGGTATAAAAAGTAACAGTCTTATTTATGAAAACTTGATTCTATAAAACTACTCCAAAAATGACGAGAACAAAAATGAATAATCTGTGCCGAAGATTTTGCAAAGAAAAGATGTAGCCATGGATATAGAAAACAGAATTTTAATTTGATTTTAGAGGAACCTTATTTCTATAGTGTTTGTTAGAGTTTTAACTCTCCAAAAATTACATTAAGGATCAATTATTATACTTTTTTTGCATATCTAATATTCCCCATGGTGGCCGCCGCACATATTTTGTACAAATGGCCTCAGTCTAGATGATTTTCGATGTTTGTAATGTCCTTGCCTGACTACAATAGAACAGGGTATCCTAGTTTGGGACCAGATCAAGTGACTGTGTTGTGTACATGTTATGTGATTTTTACGTATAGAAGTAAAAATCCAATAAGCATGCCATTCGCAGAATGTTTTTGTTGTTTTGCAAACAATTTTAAATTTGGTGTACGTATTGAGACCCGAGGCTATGCCCTGGGTGTCAATGTAATGAAAACCTGTTTCACCCGCACGTTATTTAAAACACAACTGAATTTGAGTCAAACTTCGCAGTATATTGTCAAAAACCAATAAAAATGCAGCGGTAGCCTCAGGAACCGAACCGTTGCGAACCCCAAACATCAAAATATTGATTCTGACGGCTAAAACTATCACTGTCCCGTCCAATAGTACGAGAGTTGAAAGAGATAGCGGTCAAATCGATATGGCTCGTTCTAAAATTGAGGTGCAGCTCCCTTTTGTTTACCGTGAGCAATATAACGCGGCTTAGGAAGCAATTTCAAAGAGGCCATCGCCGTGCCAGACGCTAGGGATCTGCAGAATACCGATTGAAGAACTAACACTTCTTTTTTGTTACGGATCTCTTGAGCCGGGTACTGGACAACGTTACGGGGTGTAATGTAACATGTTACACAGCGAGCATTCATACGGCCAGTACGTCATTGATCGTAGAATTCGCCGTAACAAAACGTACTGACTGCACGAATGCTCGATGTGTAACATGTTACATTACACCGCGAGCATTTGGTCAGTACCCAGCTTAAGAGCCATCGCAAACAGGGCGACTTGTCGCTGCGTCTAGTCGCCGCGTCAGACGCAACGTTGTCTTTTGCTTCTGGCGTCTTGTCGTCGCGACTTCGTGACTCTGACGCCAAGTGTGCGGAGATACGAACAAAATATAATGCAAATTGACGGCCGTAGCCTATCGTCGCGTCTAGTCGCCGAACTGTCCGAACTGCTGAGCTGTCGCGTGTCGCCTAGTGTGCGCATAGGCTAATAAAGGAAGAATTATAGTGCCCTTAGACAGTCAACGGCATATACCGCTAAGTGGCCTCCCTTGCAGGCTGATTAATTACATTACTGGTGAATTATACATTGGCCATCCAATTTATGGGGTGCATTAAGACTTATCTGATTTTTTCATCAATACCTATTTATAATGTAGAAGTTGCCGTGACTGTGCCTACATGTTCAAAATAGTTAATGGTGCAACAAGTACCTATAATTTTAATTATAGGTAATGGTTCTACAAAAAAGTGGTATATGTAAATGACTTACAGGCCAAAAGTATTACAATGGATGTTAGTTTTAGGGTTCATAATTTTAACAAAAATATAATAAAAGAGGCATGATAAACATACGTCCACTTCCTCGAAGCATATAGCGTGTCATCGTCAACCTATTATGTCCCCACCGAGGGGCATGGGTCTCTTCCCTGAGGAAGGTATAGGCCATACTCCACCACGGGGGCCAAGTCCGGATTGGTGGAGGCTTGTAAGACTAGTGGCTGGTCTTACTGTCAGAAAGTTTCAAGCCGGGCTAAGGCCTCTGACTTGGCTTAACGACTGTCATCTATCGACGGCAGCCGGCACCAACTGCTTAACTTGCGAAGCACAGAATCGCTCGGAAAAATGCCACTAGAGCGTTAGTCATTGACGGTGACCCATCCATGGACTGAACGCGCCGTATGTTGCTTAATTTTAGTGATCGTTTCAAGATCACTCAGGCAGCCCAGGCTACGAGCTATTCATATAGCGTGTAAGTTATTAAAATATTTTGGGTAGAATTAGGCCTGCATTCCACTTAAATGATTGTCAAGATTATTTAATAAATCGGATAATTTAACGTCTAAGATTAAGGTTTGTTAAATATTGCAGTCCGTTCAGGCCTTTCGTATTTTTATATCCAGGACATGAGTTTGTGAGGTGCCGTGAAATTGACTCAGAGCTTTGGCTGTTAGCCTTTTGGAGAGCTATGTAAGCTAGCCTGAGCTATCGGAACTGCAGATGTTAGTGCGATTGAGTAACCTTCACGAATGTCGTTTTATGAGAAAGTTTAGTAAACTCATCTCAACTTCTCTCAGGGATCCGTATCCCTATCCAATCATCTAGCAACCCCAGTTAACGCCGCAGCGGTAAATTAATAAAAATACAGGTGCTGCTGGCTGTCATACAGTTTTAAACTAGTACAGACATGATTGTTCTGAAGTTGTACGATAAGTTAAGTATGAATATTTATTGTACACGTGGAAAAGCAAGAAACTCAAAATCTTATCTCTTCAAACGAGCAATTCTTGTATATATATATATAATCAGAATCTCGGAAACGGCTCCAACGATTTTCATGAAAATTTGTATGCAGGGGGTTTCGGGGGCAATTAATTAATCCAACTATTTTTCATTTTTATAAAACGTCGTTCTAACCGTGTTTTAAGGCAAAGAAATAACTGCTACACTACAAGAAGGTAATTTTCGCAACCATCTGTAAGGTTGTCATAGCTCAAGTGGGAAATAGGACGATACCGTAAACAGAAGACCCTGGTTTGAGACTTGATAATAATTTTTCTTTTTTTTTCAAGTTCCTCCTTTTGTGTGAAAAGCTATGTACATACCGAGCAAAGCTCGGTCATACAGGTACTATTTATAAAGGCACATAGTACAGTTGGGGGTTAGTTTTTTTTTTCGTTCTCTACCTATCTTATCTTAATACCGGTTGAAAGAAATCTATAAAAAAAAATTAAAATTTTTGAAAAAACGCACGGTTAAAACTTAGTTGAAAAAGGATAAATGATTTTAATTGATTTGATTTGACTCATTTGTCACGTTGTAATTGAAACTTATTTACTACTGAAATCTATAACTATACATATAATAATTTAATATATAACTATATATATAATTGTCTATCTATCTATAATACTTAAAAAGAAGGAAGGCAAATGTAATTGCATTTTAATACCGTCTCCGTTCCGTCATGGGTAAAAGTACGACCCTTTTTTCAAAATAATCATCAGTAATTTAACTCCCATTGCAGGACTTAGGCCTCCTTCTCAGAGCCGTGTGCGCCGCCGTCTTACCATCGGGTACTGACATAATAACAGCGCTGAGGTGGTCACCCACTCCAGCATATGCTGACTCAGTACCTTTTTGCATTTGCCACACCCACAATCCTCTCTTGCGTTATTGTACTTTACTTTTTTCATGTGTATCATTATTTTTCTTTCTGTGCAATGTTATACTGTTCTAGTTTAATGTGTTTGTACGCGAGTACCAAACACATATCAAACCTTCTAGGCGTCAATGGTATGAAAAAAACACGTCACGTGACCCGACCGTGTATCTGTCATCGTACTATAATGGATTAACAGGTGACCTACCACCGTCAGACTGTCTGGCGGAGGCCTACCCACGCTGCGTCGTCAGTTCCGCGGTCGCCAGATCAGAACGTTTTCGCCCTAAGGGCCCTCGTTTCTCCAAACTTTGTGCCCTGCCCACAGCTACTTCAAATAAACGATTCGGCAAACAATGCCGGTCTTCTCATTTTTGATTTGGTCACGCAGTAATTTCCTAATAAATATTGCCATAATAAGTTACTTTAAAAACCGTCAAAGAAAACTGTCAAGAAAATTCTTTCAATAATTCTGAGAATGTTTACTAATTCTATTTAAATTTGAGCAAAGATCCGGCAATGGCACATCAAACTACGAATTTGCCAGTTTACGCGTCATCTCAAGACGTAGTTCGAAATTGTGGTACGCCGATCGATAACTCTCTTTGTGACCCAAAACCGACGCCCTCTGACGCTCGTTCTTGTGACCCGCACTTAAATAACAAGTTTATGGCAATATAGGTCACCAGTCGGACCTGAACTGTGTCGAAGTGCACAGGTTATTGAGTCACCTTCTGGCCACTTCGAGCGAGTCTTGCCCGAGGCTGGTTTGTAAAGACACTACAATTTGCAGGGGAGCTCTTTGTTTGATTCTCGTACTTACGTTGTATGCTATAGGAGCTACGGATGACTGCGCCTGTGTCTGGCTAAACTGAGAATATCGTACGTCACACAACCTGAAAGTAGGCCATTTGGTGTCAAGAGCAAAGAAAGTAGGTGTGTTTGTAGATGATGTAGCAAGTATGGACGGTCACGGTCAAGAGCTGTTTGTACGCGTGCCAATTTATATTTTCATTATTTCGCTCCAAGCGCGTAAAATTCAGTATAAGTGTTTTTAAAGAAGCTTTATTAAAGTAAGTGTACATCTCTCCCATTCCCTTCCAAGACCAAACAATGGAACTTTACTCGCAACGAGCGTACTAATTCCGTAATAATTCCTATACTTGTGTTAGACATTTTCAGTCACAGATCTCTGCTCGAGACAAATTCATTACCCTTACGGCTCAACATGTAATTTGAACAGATACCAATGGCTGGGTACTATATTACACAGATCTTAGCACAAAAATGTCCAACATACAGCAACACCTGTATATTATAACATTAACTTCGTAGCGATGCCGTGACCCCACCGAGTAAAATTGGCCTCAAGCACACAACTACTCAGTCACCTCGCTAATGTCCCTCTAATACTAATTCTTTTGGCGCCTAGGAGTTAGAACCACTTACGGAAAACTGGAGGTCACCAGACCTGGGTGCCGTCTTGAGGGTAGACTGGGGATCTCATCGCCAGAAGCGCTTCGCCAGTCTCAAACGTCTCGGGACCGTCCTAAAATAACTCCTAAGACGGCCACAGTAGGATGCAAACGGAGGTGTCTAGCCGGCCGTAATGATTTTTCCGCGTGCTCGATTTGCCAACCCCTCGCGTGCCGTTTTTGCCTCCGAATAAATAGACTTGAATGGAGGGGGAGAATGGAGGGGCACTTTGCATATTCACAGAACAAAATATATGAGGAAAACAATCGGTGTGGCTTCGGAAGGAAGACGACATCGATGCCGTTTATTCCGTTGACAGATCCTTTACTTAGCTGATGTCTGTACTAAGTAGATTCTTGAAATTGAGTCGATTTATACTTATCGATACATTAAATTTGGTGATTGTGAAACGCTGAAAGTGGAACAAATTTTTAATGAGTCGCGAATCACAATTTTCTGTCCATTATCGTCATCTATTACCGTGTGCCGTTTTGTTTTGAAGTCATTAAGATATTAAATTTGTGTCAGGCTTTTTATTGGATACCGTCAGTTTCTTCATACATCTAAATTCATTATTAAAGACCTATTAGGACAGCGACTTTGTGTCTAAAGTCCTTTTTTATGGCACACCCTGTTTCTAATTTATTGAGTTTGAGTGGTGACTGAAAAAGTGTCCATATCTTTTTTTGTGTTAATTAACAAGCTGCAATATTTTTTAGATAGTCAAAATATCTTCATTCCCCGACCATACAAAGCCTTTGTGAAAACAAGCCTATGCAAATTCCATTCTAAGCTCCAAAGTTTAGGCAAAATAATTAACTCCAAAATGGCCACTGAGCAGAACTGCTTCATAACATGCTTGTGTGCGAATTTGACTCCTCTATCAAAGGCGATAAGGATGAAGAAGACGACAGTCTAACCATAAATTTGGAGGAAATAGAGCAATCAGAGTGCACCGCTTGCCCTGAGGACGTTTGGCTGCGGACCAATCCGCGTTCGGCGTGACCCGTAGTATAATCGATTTCATTAAGTAATGGTATTGCCAGAAAATGGACTGGATAGTCACTTTACTGTCGTGATAAACTCGCACCAAGTCTTCAAAATTATTCGTAAAGGCAACGGTGGGTATTTCCGGATGGCTTTTAATCTCAAAAGAAAGACCATCGGTGGCTTTTATTTTGGGCTTGGCTTGGAACTTGGCTTCATCATCATCATCATCATCATCGGCCTATGGTTGTCCACTGCTGGACATAGGCTAACTTGGCTTACTTGAAACATATTCTAATCTCTTCATTTTCAGCAAAAAATCTTCCATAGTTATGTTCCAGCAAATTTCGACAAAAATCCTTGTGAAAGCATTTGGAATTCAATATTTTTACAAGTTATTCCTCATCTCAACATCAGTTCTGAGACACTTCTGGAAGCTGCTGAAACACTGCTCAGTTACAAAATTAATTTGAGGAAATTGATGAAATTTTGATTTTTTTTTGAAAATTTCTCTTGTGTCACGATCGTGACAGAACGTTAATTAAGTATTTATACTTAGTGAAATCCTCAATTCAGAAACCGGTCCCTGCAATAACAAGTTCGGGGTCCATACAAAATCACCCACCAATGTATTATTGTAGAAAGACGTTGCGTGCAATTGCGAAATTTAAATAAGGAAAGATCACATCATTAGTCATCGCAGGTTTCGGAATGAATTGCGCAAACAGAACAATGGCGTTACGAAGATCTGTATCTTCCCCCTCAAAGTGTAAGGTGATGCAATGAGTGGCTCATTTTGCGGAAGAGCGCGTTGGATTCTGCTTTGGAGTGTTCGCTGTTTCATTTGATTAGGCAGTTCCTTTTACCGCCCAACAGTCCAATCATTTGAGATTTTTTCCGGAAGTAATGAAAACAGACAGACAATCTCATCCAAGGGACGGGAAGACGCTGGATGCAAGCCACTTCCGACCGGTCTTTTTGGAAATCCATGGAGGAGGTCTATGTCCAGCAGTGGACTTCTTGTGGCTGAATGATGATGATGACGATGAATGGAAATGGGTTAGTCTCAGGTAGATACATTTCATTGGATTATCCGACTATTTGGGAGATAGCTCAACAGTCCAATCATTTGGGAGTTTCACGGGAAGTAATAAATATGGGTAAGTCTCACATACATTCCATTCGATCTGACATTCCGACTGATATGTAAAATTTGCGAGGACCTTTTTTATGTACTGTATAGATCCCATTGTAGGGTACATGAGTTCCACTCGTGCCCACCGCGGGTTGGCAATTTTATGCGTTGAGGTGTGTGAACACAAGTCATCAGATACTCAGCTTTCCTCGCGATTTTTTCCTTTATTGTTTGCGAGTGGAATTACTACTATAACTTTGCAACTACGTAACTTAAAAAAAAAGTCATTGGGATTCGAACTCGCGACATCCCAAATGTGAAGTCGGTGTTCTACCACACTGCTACCATAGCTACGTGGTACGTACGTACAAACGTACGAAAATGAAAAGATCAGCCTTTGATAAGAATACCTCTTTAATTAGTAAATAACTAATTCAATAGCCCAACAAAAACTTGACAATCAATGCAACTCCTATCTGGAATATCTCATCGGTGCGATGAAAATAAAAGTAGTCGAAGGCGCCATCAACAAACTTGGCTATTCACTCAACTATCACCATAGTGGCATGACATTAAGTGCTACTTTCAATTGAATAAAAATACCGTTTATTGTCGGCATGCAGCGTCTGAACAATGATTCAGTTGGTTGCGCCTCCCACGCTTAGCTTGTATTGTACTTAATAATTGTTAAGTAACCACATTCACTTGCCTACATACATATAGGGGAACCTGCCTCATAATTGAAATGAAGTTACATTGTATTTATTCAATAAAACATATATAATAAAATAGATAAAAAACATACTGTCGGAGTTTTCAAGGTCACAGAAAATGCAAAAAACATGTAGACAAATGAAACTTGACTTATTGAGATAAGTCAAATAAGTAGGTACTTAATACATTGAAAGTACCACGTGACGTCACAGTTTATACTCTATTTGTATGACGGGTTTTTGAAGCTCGTGACTAGAAGTACTTTCTACGAATTACCTATATTATGAAAAGTATTAGCCATGGAGAATAATCTTATTTTTTTACGTTTCAGCATTATTTTAACATTTAAACTTTAATATTAGTTTACAAAATACAAGACATAATGGTCGGAGATGACGAAACTGTAAGGGTTTATTGTCGACTATGGAACTCACAAAAATTACGACCACTAAATTTTTCCAACACCTAAAGCTTAAAGATAAATTTAATGTTGTAAGATAAACCTGTAATTTTAGAGAGAGATTAAAATATTTTTATACAAGTTCTTCATTGATGTAAGATGAGTAAAGAGGTTACGTGACGTGTATTGTTGGTTGTCAATTTAATAACCGTTGTTTACTCGAGAACGGTTTAGTAGTGACGAATGTCTGCAACTCTTTCAAACGATACCACCTCACACCGTTATAAGTTACATAGATAAAGATGAAAAACTCAAATCTACAGTCCTTTGAAGCTCTGAGAAAATAAATCTTCTCTAACTTAACGTAAAAGAAAAGATAAGGCCGTTTATGAAGCAAAAAACGTATATTTCGATACTCAAGAATCAATAAAATTCGACAAGTAATAATATTGTCTTACACTACAAGTGCTGGTAAAAATCTGTAAACTATACTCGTACATTTGTCATTAGATCATAAAATATATTCTTCGAAATGTCACAAACATGGATCCAGGTCTTGGATGTTTACATGTTTATGATGTCGCCGTTTCTGGTTTCCACGACACAGGATATCCTAGATTAGTGTCGGACTGGAAACAATGTATGTGCCTGTATGTAAATCTTCAGCCCCTTAGGCCTAGAACACTTTTTCTTTCACACCTAAGTTAGTTATTTACAGAGTAATATTTCAAATTTGTAACAGTTTTCAAAGAATAAAACAGCTCATACAATCTTTCATCTGTATCGTCTTCAAAATTCGATTCAATGTGCCGTTGCATGACCGACCCGCCGGCATCTCTAGGGGGTCTGACGAAATGCGCCGTAGTTTTACATGGGACCCGCCGGCGGGTCCTCGGGGCTTGAGGGGCTCATTTCGGGAATAAGCATGAAAAAAATACCCACAAATTTGTACTGAACCCTCGGTGGGCGCGTCCGATTCGTACTATTAGTCCGGTTTTTTGGTACACATAACTTAAATCACAAGACGATCTTTTTTTTTTAAATCTTTATTTACTTTAGGGACTTTTGTACACATAGTGACGATGGCAGTCCCATCGTGCCCGTTTTAATTAACCACCACCAAACAAAATATTCTTAAATATTATGTACTAGTCATCATCAACCCATTATGTCCCCACCGAGGGGCACGGGTCTCTTCCCTGAGGAAGGTGAAGGCCATACTCCACCACGGGGGTCTAGTCCGGATTGGTATTGTACCGGATGTACTGGTATTTAACAGTATTTATGTAGCAATAATACTAAGTGTATAAAAGCTTAGCCGCGCTACAGTTTGGCTCAGACAGAATGCTCTGCAAGATTCTAACATCCAAGAAAATTATTTTATACCTACGTATCTTGAAGTTCTTTTCTTTTGGTACTGTTTCGAGTACATTCCAATAGCAAGCGTACAATTAGGAGAATCAACTTTTTTCATAAGGTAAGCCAACTCATTCGAAGGTACATGTCCAGTAGTGCAACTACAATGATTTGCCTTTTAAGAAGACGATCTTATGAAACCCAAATTAGGTAAAGTTTAAACTCGGCGGTAACCCGAATTTGTGTTAGTAGGAGCGTGTTCATAAAGCCAAGTTGCTTCGGATTCGGTTACAGGAGTAGCGGAGTTAAGTTTAGAAACTCATATATGTCAGGGAGTGTCTGCCCTAAGTAATGGTGTTGGCTAAATAATTAATTAAAGGATTGCGGTCTGCAAGCGTTTATTTGCATTGCTACGCGGGCTGAAGCATTCTGGTGGCATTAATTGTCTTTAGCTGGTTGTTAAGTGTATTTTGCTTCTGTTTGTTCTTGTAAGAAGATGAAATCAATTCAAAGTGAGACGTGGTTCGCGTCTATTTCATATAATAGAGTTAATTGGGCTGCGTTCCAGAAAGTGGCACTTTTCTTGTCTTTTGTACTGTTATTAATACTGTCACTAGCTGACCCCGCAAACGTTGTTTTGCCAGATAAGGGTATGAAAAATAGATAACAAACTATTCTCAAACGTACCAATTATATATATCAAATTTCATCTAAATCTGCCATGCCGTTTTGGAGGAGTATGCAGCCTAACACGCTGACACGAGATTTTTTTATATATTAGATTAAGGCGTGGAAAAAAATAGTTTTCTAATACGTGTCGTCTCTGTGCCAAGCTGTTGAAAGGCAAACAGACATACGGACGGATGCACATGTCAAACGGGCGGGTTCTTTGATTACTACTGAACCCTTTAGGGTTACTAGATTCGCAAAGTCTCCTCCTCACATGATGTTATGTCATAGTCAGTTTTTTACATAAAAACTACTTAGATCACTAAGGGTCAGTTTCTGAATTGAGAATTTGACATAGTAACTACTTAATTACTGTAGTGCTGCCGTGTCAAATTTCTCAGAAAAGAGCATGACAGAACGTTATTCAAGTATTTACTTAGTGAAATTCTCCATTCAGAAACTGGAACTACGAGCTAGCACACATTGGCAACTTTTAGTCGACCGATAGTTAAGTTGCTATCGCTTGTATCGACTGCTCAGTTTTGTAGCAGCGCGTGCACTGCACCGATTTGTTAAAAAGCAATCGCACGTCTAGAACAAGAGTTGACAGCAAATGGTTTCTCTTATTATTCGGGCAACTGTTTAGTTGGATGCAGTGCGCGCACTCGCATAGAAATTCATGCAAATTGTAGAGTCGGTAACAGTTACCCGATAGTTTAGTTGATTAGAAATTGTATAGTCGTTTTCGACAGTTTAGTCGGCCGTTTCTTTATCGCCAAATGCGTGAACTTAGTTTGGGGCTGTATGGCCCCATACTGATACCCCAAGTGATCAAACTATCGGGCAACTAAAAATTGCCAGTGCGCGCTAGCTCTAAGAGCCCCCGCAGACTGCAGACTTTTAGTCGGCCGATAGTTTGGTCGGGCTCTTAATCATTATGGAGTGTAATGTGCGCACTACCTACATCTTCGTACTGATTAAGAGCCCGACCAAACTATCGGCTGACTAAAAGTCTGCAGTCTGCGGGAGCTCTAACTGAACCGGCCGAGTCATCCAATCTAGAACGGTAAATAAAGCCAAGGAACACCTCACGTCTGTCAATCGTAGACGGAAATGCACACGGAAACTAGCTGTGACATGAATGAGGATATACTCGCACCTATCGTTTCCCAACATTGTTTTACAGTTTTATCGAGCTCCCTGACTCTTATCTACTTGGTTTACAGTCCCCAGTCCTATGCCACGACGGAATATTAAAACTTTGCAGGCAACGTTCTGCCGACTTATATTTATCGCACTATTTTAAATTCTCTTGACTCTTAGGGAAGATCAGAGTTGGATTCCCAATAATATGACGCACATTTTTTTAAGTTTTTACGGAATAGTGCTGCAAAGATAGGTTTTAAGCGAACTTAACTACTTTTGCGATGACCTACCTTAAGGAGCCGCGAGTTCGACATTATATTTGTCTTGTTACTATTGTTATACTTGTATTGTTCATTTTAGGAGCCACTCTGTTAGAAGCTCTGGTCAGGTCATTTAACATTGAACCCAAATCTGACAGGGTCTCAGCCATAATCATCGGCGAATAGAAGGTGAGTGATGTACTCGCCATTTATGTTGAAGAGCTTCACCTTAACTCGTTTTCTTAAATCTGCAAATGATAAGTTGCCTTGGCACAAGGTACTTTAGAACGACGGTTAGGGAAAATAAGGTTTAATTTCGCTTCCGAGTACCCGCTACCAAATTTGGTAGCCGCCGAGCCGAAGGGTTAAAGAAATAACATAACATAACATTTACAAACAGGCACATACATTGCTTCTGGCCCCTAACCCTGTGTCGTGGGAATCAGAAACAGCGACGTCACAAACATGAAAAAGAAGCATGTTGTCAGCAAAAATGTGTACATTAAAATTGTATGTTCCTGACCCTAGGTTTAAGGATCAAAAATTCCTGAACTAAAACTTTTGTAAGCACTACACATTATTAACTTAATTCCCGGATACATTTACTTGATTTTTTGTAGGAGTGTCCGTTCAGGTTTTGCTCTGATTCCGACTGGTCAGAGACGAGCAACTGATGAAGAATGAGAAGCTCTGTGAATCAGAGCGAAACCTGGGCAGACTCTTCCGCAAAAAAAGTCAAGTTAGTGTATCCGAAATAAAGTTAATAATAAAGAATTTATTTTGCCATTATTATGATTAAGTAAGCCAACATATTACACCTTTTTTTGTTGGTGGAGTTATATAGCACCTGTTCACGCTTACCTATTTGGTTGTTGGTTTTTAATCCAATCTGTCAGAAAATACTAGTGGCCTAGTAAGAAAATAGTACTAAAATACTAGTAAGTATTGGTGTTTCATGCAAGACCATGTTTTGAGTATTTTTTGGAGCCGTATTTTTCATACATAGAGATAATTTTATTTAGGCAAAGTTTTTCCTATCTAAGTCATATCCCTCAATGTTGACCACAGAGATACGTATTCTGAGTGACTCAAAATAGTATTGAAAACATAGCTGAAAAGGCAAGAATATAATTGCAAAATATTTTTTTTAATTACGTTTACATCAAAGATATCTAGTTTTAATGTTATTCAAATTGTTTAAGTAGGTTTCTGTAGATACCAACAATTCGTAATACATTCACGTCTAATCATTTGAGGAGGCACAAATTATTTTATAAGATTTCCTGAGCATTTTAAAGAGACTCTTATGAATAAATTCATTTAAACAGTATCTTGTTTATTTGAAATGTTGTTTCATGGAAGCAAGAATAAATGTACTAGGTACAGTCGGCGCAGTAATTCACCAAATTCGTTCTGATGTTAGTTTTCTGACTGAAAGCTCTTACTCCTTGCTCAGGGATATTTCTACAAAGAGCATTTCTAAAAATAGGTCAATAGTAGTGTTTCAGGAATTTAAGTGGTAATCCTGTATATCCTATGTCGCCAACGTACTGTACTATGTTATTGTCAAATCTCATGTGTAATTCCTGGTGTGTATACAATAAAGAATATTCTATTCTATACTATTCTATCCTTTGAGTTTTCTAGTAAAGTCGGGCCTGATTTACATTTGCTTTTTTATTTTACTTTATTTTCATGCTGCGACGCCTGGTCCGTAGTTCCTAGGTTCGAAAATTGCGGTCGCTGGATGCGAGTGACATATGACCGGTAAACTTGGAAAACCATGGGAAAGATCTAGGTATATCCCGCAGTAGCCGTCATGAATCCATCGGCCTATATTCATCCATTACCCTACCCCAAAGCGCGCCACCAAAATACACAGTTTAAATAGATACTGTATTTTTTCATCTGACTATCCTTATTTCAGTTCCAAAAGGGACATTACAATGTTGCCGTCTCTCAAATTGACGAAGCATTAAATATTAACGATATTTTATGTCAAAAGCGGCATCAAAGCTAAGCTGAAATGTCTAAGCGTCAACAACTTCACTGTTTGAAGTAGCAGTTACTATTTCCTGAAATTTTGTCGGTGAATAGAAAATTAGGTTTGTTTTTTATTTTGAAAGTGAGGGAGTATCGAAGCGATTTAACACTTTCCCGGGCAGTGGATCCGATAGTATCCGATAACAATTAAAATAACAATAGATCACATATGAGAAAGTGTAAAAAACAAATTTTACTTATTATCTCCAGTAGGCGTTACAGATTTAACTATAGTAAACTGAATCCCATCAAAAACATAAATGTGAATGATATGGGAGACAAGTTCAATAGGTATTAAGAAGAGACGTCGTTATCGACTTCGCCGACAAAAGAATTGAGATCTATATGGGTGCTGCCAAGTTGTCTGAAGAAAATCATGAAATTTTAGTTACAAGATCACTAGATATGTAAATTGTAATTCAAGCTCAAGATTTGAGTGCTAGTTTTTACCAACAAACCAAATTTCAGAAAACTCACATAGGTATGATATTATTATCAACCTAACAGCATAAGTATAATACAAACAGAAAGTACACTAACCTCCGTATGACTAAACGAAGTAGAGTTTATTAAATAAATATTATTTAGCCTGTAAGTGAAAACTAGCCAAGTCAAATCTTAAGCTTGAATAACAATTTACATCTCTAGTGATCTTGTAACTAAAATTTCATGATTTTATTCAGAGAACTTGGCAGCACCCATATAGATCTCAATTCTTTTGTCGGCGAAGTCGATAACGACGTCTGTTCTTAATATTGAACTTGGCTCTCATTCACATTTATGTTTTTGATGGGATATCACTGCTTTTTGTACAGAGATTATTGCAATTGATCACTAATAAATACATCGTTATTTATTGCCAAGGAACCGATAACCGATGGGTTAGAAATCGGCTACGAACATACGACTTTTCAGAAACTCATTTATAATTCAGAGAAACGCGCATAGGAAGTCGTTTACAGATATTATATAGAATCGATTGAGACAAAACCATACCGCGATATAGAATTAAACAGCGCCATCTATTGGCAGAATTTGGAACTAAATACTAGGAGGATATTCATATAAATAATTTTCAGTTTTTAGATTTTTTCCTTTGTATATGCCTAATAGTCTACCTTGATGCCAAATATCAAGTTTATAGGTCATCTAGAAGTGGGTTAGGTTTTTGATCTATGAGTGAGTCATTCAGTCAGTCATAAAAATGCCGGTTTTTAAACGTTAATATATCTATAACTGTTTGTGCTACATTGATGAAACTTTGGATTCTAGGCAAGCTAATAGACTTTAAGAAATGTGCCAAATTTCATATACGTAGGTTAAATAGTTGTAGAGTTGTGAAGGGGTCAAAAGTAGCTCGAAGTGATTCCTGTAATATTTATTACACACGGCTGCTGCGTCGCCAGTTCCTTTTTTCTCGAACTCGGCTGGACTCGCTGTCGCGAGTCTAGATGTTTCGTTGCTACTTAATGCATGGGCTAACAAGTAGGTATATACATAGAAGATGATGCAGTGACTAGAATTGAGAAAGGAATGTTGCGTTGGTTTGGACATGTGGAGAAGAAGAAGGATGAATGACTGTCGAATCAAATATATAGAGCGAATGTGAGTGGAAGGGCCGGAAAGGATCGCTCCAGGCGGACGTACTTTGACCAAATAGGGGATGTATAAACAAAGGATAAGATAAAAAGTGCCGAAACCGACGTACATGCATGAAACTAATGAAAGTCGACAAAGCGAAAGTGATTTGTCAGGATCGTGGCAGATGGCAGGCCCTGAGCTGTGCCTAACCCTCTGGGATACAAGCGTGAGCTTATGTATGTATGTATGTAAATATAGAGAAACCCTTTGTGTACACACAATATAATGTGACAAAACATTTGAGATTTTGTATACTTGTATGTTAGGAACAAAGCCACGTGAGTAAATGTTATAATTTATTAATTTCCTATCTCAAACAATTTCTAAAAGTTCTAAAAGTTATTTGAACCTAAAAACACTCAACTCAACTTTAATTGGGGTGTTTCAAGAATTGCATGCTTTACAAATAAACTTGCGTATTTCGTTGATGTTAACTCATCATCAACCCATTATGTGCCCACTGAAGGGCATGGGTCTCTTCCCTGAGGAAGGTATAGGCCAGGGGTCACCAATTAGTTTCATTGTGGGTCCGTTTGTAACAAATATAACTCTATCGTGGTCCGTTTGGTTTATGATAATAACTAGCAACCAACACTTAAAATGTCAATTGGCTATCCTACCTACTACTAAACCTACTAAATATCCTAAATGGGAAAGTATGTCAGTTCGTTTGTCTGTTTCTCTTTCACACACAAAATACTGAATCAATTTGAATGAAATTTGGCATAAACTACTTTTAATCCCGATATTCTCACGGGAACGGGAACCACACGGGTGAAACCGCGGGCAAAATTGAAATATCACACATTTTGATACTGATATTTCTAGATTCTTCTGGGTCCGCACAAAATAGGTTGGCGGTCTGGATCCGGACCGCGGTCCGCCATTTGGTGACCCCTGGTATAGGCCATACTCCACCACGGGGGCCAAGCCCGGATTGGTGGAGGGTTTCAACTCACCATAAAAAAAGCAAATATATTATTATACTTTTGCTACAGAGTGAAACATATTGACAGTACAGTAAAAGAAATTATGTTACTGTGAAAGAAGAAATTCGGACGTTCCTCAATTAGTACCAATACGCCAAACGGCCGGTTGAGTTGAAACCGTAAGGCCTTTCTCCACTGCTCCGGTTCGGCGTCAAAACCGGAATCACTCATGAGAAAAATATCGGATGCCGGATTATGCTTCTCCGCTTCATCCGATTATAATCGGCAATTAATCTAATTAAATAGTATGGGAACATTTTTGGGTTGTATGCGCGGTGCAAAATCGTGTATTGTTTTTGTACGACGATCACTTCGGACCGGTAAAATACCGTTCCGATTTAGCAAATTATGGGGCCGCTAAAAACCGGATGCCAGAGTAGTGGAGAAGCTTATTACTGTTCTTGTAAGTTTCTAAATCGGATCGGTAATTAACGTTTGCCGGACCGGAGCAGTGGAGAAAAGACCTAACCGTAACTAAATTGGGGCGTCCAGTTGAAAGCGTCTAGGGCTGCCACCGTTCCGGGTTTCACCCGTGTGTACACTGTACAGGTTTCAATGTTGCATGTCCGGGCTCCGGAAATTATAATTCTCCGGGTCTTCCAGGTACGGCGCAAAGTGTTTGTATTTTCCGACATAATTAAGATAGGTAAATAAAAATATATTTAATTATAGATATATAGAGAACTTCTACTTTATGTACGTAAAAAACTAGATTATACAGGTATTTTTTTATCTAAGAATACAGACGGTGGCCTTATAACTAAGTGATCTTCAGTTACCTTTTATTTTACTAACTATTTAACTTATTTACAAGTGTATTTAAACTGTTTCCTACTTGGGAACGGTCCTAGTTTGGTTTTTGTTTCAATTTAATAATTTTGATTTTTAATTTTCTTCAACTTATTTTTGTTTTGGAAAAATAAAGCGGATTGCAGAAAGGGATTATAAAAATCAATTTTTTCAAAATTTTCGGCTAAGATTTTTTTAAAAGTGGCATCCCTAAGAGCGTCACATCCTCTGGTATGCTCGAATTTCAGTTACCACTGTGTTGGCTCTATACTGCACAATTGCACATTTCCAACGGCAAGCATTTAGTTTGGTGGGCAATCAATTCTGGGACAAATATATTATATGCAACGTCTGGTCAAACCGAAATAATTTCTTTACGCTAGAACTCCATTGTTAATGCCTGAAGATTCAAATTAAGCTTCTAGTGACATAGAAGAATTTAGTGGCAAAAATCTTTGTCTATAGATCGTAATATTATATAAACTCACGCCTATATCCTGGAGCGGTAAAAAGAGACTAGGGTCTGGAACTTGCCACGATCCTGACAGATTTCTTTGGCTTCATAAACATTCGTGAGTCGCTGTTTGTACGCACGCCGGTGTAGTCGGGTGCTTTTATCGGAATTTCGTCTTTTTTTAATGTTGTTATTTTTGGAACAGAATATTCTTTAATGTGTGTATACCTCAGTGCTTTAAAACAACTCCTTGATATAGGTAGTGATAACATTATTTCTTTGCTAGAAGGACACACATTCCGCGGAGGCAACTTATTGTCCGCACTGAATATCCGTATTTTAAATGCATTGCCGGTTGGTTCAGAGAATCGCTCGAAGATCTAGATTAGAGTAGATTCTCGTAACAGAGTTTTTGGTTAATTATTGTTGGTGCTACAAGTCCAATACTGGCCAAACGGAGCCAGTTAGCGTTGCGAGCCCAGCCGGGATAAAGTGGGAGGCGCGGTCTGTGCATGGCAGATTAACTGGCGTCCGTCCCTCGTTGA
This sequence comes from Yponomeuta plumbellus, assembly GCA_947310845.1. Taxonomy (NCBI): domain Eukaryota; kingdom Metazoa; phylum Arthropoda; class Insecta; order Lepidoptera; family Yponomeutidae; genus Yponomeuta; species Yponomeuta plumbellus. The sequence goes on from OX371203.1 coordinate 7,483,323, forward strand.
CCTATGGCAGTGGTTCTTAAACTATTTGCAGTCACGGACCACTTTAAGAATTCCTAAAATGCCACGGACCCCCTGTCAATGAATATTTACCTCTTGTGCAAAAAAAAACAAGATTAAAGAATCACTTTTATTGCTGTTGCCTCTCGCCTCGCGCCGCTTGAAAATAACCAGCCGACAGTGGTCAAGCAAATTAGGATTTAGTTAATTTTCATTTTTTTTTCATTAATCTGAAGAATTAATTGAGCTGCTGCGGACCCTTAGCGCGCATATTACGGAACCCTTAGGGGTCCGTGGACCCCACTTTAAGAAACCCTGGCCTATGCTGATAAGCACTGGCTTACACAACACAGTTTTGAATTTTGAAGCAGCTTCTACGAGTTTGTTACCACCGGCTTGATGCTTTGCAACACCGGTTGAATTGCGCGTGTTGCAAACGACCATCTGTCTGTGTATCTGCTTAATGTATTGGACAGATATTGATACAGATATACAAGTATGGTATTGTTGCTCGCAAAGAAGGTTTTTTAATCGATTTAAAGTTACACGTGAATGAGCCGTTTTAAGAAGAACTAAAAAAATAAAAATCTAATGGCTGTCAAAGGAATGCAATTTTGGACCTCAGCCCAATAGCCACGTGTGTGTGTCCTTTCGGAGTTATATTGTATTGAAAAAAAAAAACTAACATTTTCAATAAATTAAATTCTCCGAAAGGACAAACATTTGGCTGTTGACGTCATAGTAACTTTTGTTCAACTCGCTGACACCTATTTGTGATGTATCACACATGGCTATTGGGCTGAGGTCCAAAATTGCATTTCTTTGACAGCCGTTAGATTTTTTTTTTTTAGTTCTTTTTAAAACTGCTCATTGCCGAAGGCATAATTAGAGGTTTTGGTTTTCACTTTCTGTTATTTCTTATTATAGTTTCTATTTTTATTATTATTGATATAGTTGATTTTTTATTGTACTTATAGGTATAACAGGCGTGAGTTTATTTATTTTTTATTTTATAGGTATAAACATAACTTTGACCAAATAGAATAGAGTTTTTATTAACGTATTACAGTACATAAAATATTTATTTCAGATAATGTAATACGTAAATATACAGTAGCGTTAAGTAAGTTTGAGTTTGTCCAGTGATCAGGCTGTCTTCACTATCTTAGAAAGAGACATGTTTTATGATAATATGTCCAAGAGCAGGATTACTAAATTACGTTTACTCTAGGTAAATTGCAAAACCGTGAATAAAGATTACATTAAACAGCGTACTAAGCGAATTTTTGGTAGACGATCGGCTCACCGTAACAATAGTTTTCAATTGTTCTCTTCAATGCCATAACGCAATTCAATAGAGAAGCATAGTTGCGTAGATACATACCAACGTTTTCCTCTGGCAAATCAAAGGAAAGACATTTAATTATACCTCTATAACTACCCAAATCGTCTGCTAAATTCTCTGCGAAAAAAATCCCGGTCGCAGAAAAAGCAGGAAATGAATTTTCAATTTAGTAATAGCAATTTCTGCAATCTCAATTCAATTTGAGGGAAGCCTTTCCGGGCGCATTCCACGGTCTAACTGCATTTCGATATTTGAGATCGAATGATTCTCGGCTTGGATCGCAGATACAAATAGTTGGAGCTGAAATGTATCTGGTAATAAGCTGTTGCGGACGGCTGGAATGTGAAATTGGTACGTATCTTGTGCTAAGTTCTGCATTTAATTCGGTATTAAGAAGAAACGCCGTAACTAGATCATAATTATCGTCATAATTTCCTATTAGATAATTATTATAACAACAACATAATATAACATTTACATACAAGCCCATACATTGCTTCTGGCCCCACACTAGGTTACCATGTGTCGTGGCAACCAGAAACAGCTACGTCACAAACATTATTCTCTATATTTCTGACAAAATTTAACTCTTTACCCATTTCCGGACGAAGTTGGAAAGTGATTCTATATGAGTTTATGTTTTTTTCCTTTTTTTGGTACAAGCCTCTAAAAATGGGTGATACCAAAACGGTATCACACGGTACAAAAACAAACCTTGGGGCTTTATTTATTCAGACGAGACATGCGTTCTATTCTCATCACACAGCGCCGTAAAATTTTATAGAGCCGCTTGAATTATTTACCCCGAAAAAGAAGCCTACCAATAATTTGATACCGCCTTTCATAACATTTTATTATCATCTCGCTATGGTGTCTCATTTTTTCTTAGCACACATTCCATCAGGCATTCGAAAGTCATTGGCAGTAAAGAGGATAGTAGGTTCTGCGCTATGAAGTCTCATTGGCTCTTTTACATCTTTTTGGGGCACTCACTGCTGTTTAAAATAGCTATTGGCTATATCTCAAAAACCGTGCAACTTTTACCGAGGTCATGATAAGTTAGTTCGATGCCATTTGAGTAGGTCTTCCTCCGGTGTCACTGTGTCATTTTTGGGACACACCGTATAGCTAATATTACAATGTCGATAAACTACGAATTTTAGTTTCATCCAACTCGGCACTGATTTACTTTTTGAACCAAAGTACTACAAAGCGATGGCCTTCTGTTATTTTTACATTTTGAACTCTAGACTGTTCTTTTCGATAGTTTTTCGAAAAACTGTAGAGCTGAAAACGGATCGCCAGACACGTTTTTAATTGTATACACTTAATAAACCTAGTTGTGTTAATTATACGGTTATTCCCCTATAATTACATTTTTCTTTTTCTTCGCAGGAACGGACTATTAGGCGGGTGGTTGACATTTTCGACGTCGCTTGTTGGTGAGTTGAAATATTAATTACTTACAGTCATAATCACAGGTTATTTGTTTTGATTTTTTTAAATATTTCTTTTTAATTATAAAAAACTAATTTCTCGTTTATTTCTTTGTCTTAGATTGTATTTAGTTGGAATAATTTTCTTTTTCATGTATATGTATATTTATGTAGGTCACTGAAACCAGTTGTTATCTGATTGAAACTTACAAAGACTTACGGCCCATTTCTGAATTGAGAATTTACACTAAGTAAATGAATGAATGAAAATTCTTTATTTCACAATAAAAATTATGTACAGAGGCGAGCTTAATACTAAAAAGTATTTTTCCTTTTAAAGCCATTTTATCAACTATGCTACCTGCACGTACGCACGTATTGACAACGACTGTCTCGTTGGTCTAACCCTTAAGGCGCTTACCAAGCCAGAGGTCGTGGGCTCGGTTCCCATTGAAGGCCGCCGTATATTTCTGTAAATGGCCTCAGTTTGGGTGTTTTTCTATGTTTGTAATGTCCTTGCCTGGCTACCATAGCACAGGGTATCCTAGTTTGGGACCATGTCAAGTGATTGTATTGTGTGGAAATTATTATTATTTTATTCAGTAATTGAGACAAATAATAGGACAGCTCTGATCGTAGCCAGTGGCAGTACCTGGTCCAAGCGTACCCATCTGGAATAAAGGCGGGAGGTTATGTATGTAATCGCAAAGCTTTATTTTTGTACCGTCGTGAGTAAATGTATTACTTTTAAACTCTATTTTAGTGCTGCAAACACGCTCAGTTAGAAGTTAGTAAGTTTGAGCTGCAGCATAAATACTTTGAGCTACATATATGTTGAAGGCACTTCGGAATTTCAGTTATTTGTTATAAATCTTAGTGAGATATCATTAAAGTTGTTATAAAAATAACTGGAGTATAAATTACTGTTGTTTAAGTTGAATTACTGGTGGTGAAGGATTGTATTCCATTTTGCAGCGATTTCTCAAATACTACTTTTTAATGTTTCATAGTTAATACGTTTTATAACGTATTTGTATAGTAGTTTATAACAACTATGCAAGTTTTATATAAGTATATTATAAAGGATAAGTAAGTATGTATTATTCGTATTTGCACCAAGTACACGCCTCTCCTTTTCCTTCCGCAACCTTTCCATCACAAGGTTGTCTGAAGGAAATTACTGTTAGCAATAAGACCGCCAATTGTATTTTTGAAATTATAACTTTTATTTGTCTCGTTTCTTGTGTGCAAAAATGAATATTCTTATCTTATCTTAATACTATACGTAGTGACAAAGACTAGAGTACTGAACCTCACGTTGAAGTTTTTTGTCGCTGCTTTGTGTTTATAAATGTTTATGTGTATAATAATATACGTAACATTATTAAACAACTTCTACTGCGCGCTATACCTTAGTTGTTTTAGGAATAAACTGGTTATGTGCAATTTACTGCGACGCCTCCATTTAGCTTCGGGCTGGAGTCAAGCTTGTTCGGTGAAGTAGTTTCCGCCACAACTTAGGCTGAATGTTTTAGCAAGCCCGTTAGACCATTTTCAGATGAGCACCCTCAGATACAGGTACCTAGTTTCAAAGTTCTAACGTTACAATGATGTTCTACGGAACGGGCTTGATGAAAAATAGAATGGTTTAGAAAACTGCAAACCTAAATATCGCAAAGGGGACTGCCACTTGCCATGATCCTGACATTACTTTCGCTTAGTCGACATTTATTAGTCGTTGCATGCACGCCAGCTCTGATTATTAAGATCATCATCATCATCATCATCATCTTTCAGCCACAAGAAGTCCACTGCTGGACATAGGCCTCCTCCATAGATCTCCAAAAAGACCGGTTAGAAGCGGCTTGCGTCCAGCGTCTTCCTGCCACTTGGATTAAGATAAAAATATTAATATAATCTAATATGCAAAATTCTCTTGTCACCACTCACCGTGTTAGTGCGCATACTCATCCGAAACGACTTGACCGATTTTGATGAAACTTTATGTGTATATTCGGTAGATCTGAGAATTGGTTGTTATCTGTTTTTCATAGTCCTAAAGGAAAAAAATATATAGCGAAACAACGTTTGCCGGGTCAGCTAGTATAATATAATAATAAAAATGTATTTGAAATAAAAAGAGTCTAATGCCCGGTTCCTACAATATATGCCTACCGGCTACGATCCGTTTGTTCGTAGTAATTGTAACCGATCGTAAGCAAGGTTCATAGGAATTGTAACCGATCGTAAGCAAAAACGATGCGTTTTGTGGATATTGGAACCGGGCATTAGCAGTGTACAATCCAAGAGTCTATTAGAGGAGGGAGAGAAGATTCCGAAGTCAAAAATGATAATTGCTCAATCGTATATCAAAAGTTTCACGTCATAGTTTCGGGTATCAAATACCAGGGCCTCGATTCTGTTAGTGCATTTTATAGTACGATGACAGATACATGATCGGGTCACATGACGTGTTTTTTCATACCATTGACGCCTAGATTGTATGATATACATGCGCGCTTAGACTCGAAGCAGCATTGAAACTAAATCGCCATGTTCATCCAGTTGTCATTGTAGTACAATGCATTAACAGAATCCAGGTCCTGGTGTAACAATTGCTCACTTCACTCAATCCTGTCTTTGTATGGAATAGCCGTTTTTATTTTATTTGCGCCATTAGCGAAGCAAGAGTTGTTCCGCATCTAAACCGATCCTTATATCAGCGCTTGTGGCATCGCTAGGCTTTGAATTAATATTCAATTTTGTTGCCTCAAGTTGGCTCTCAGGTTGTTTGTATAGTTAGGGACTATCCAACTTTGTTGTAAAATGAACATTTACATAACGATAAAGTATGACCAACGGCGGTGGTAGTGGAGCTTAGAACGCTGGCTTCTCGTTCGGGAGGTTGCGGGTTCGATTCCCGGCTGGGGACAAAATGAAAAAACCCAGGTCTTGGACGTTTACATGTTTGTGACGTCGTTGTTTCTAGTTTCCACGATACAGGGTATCCTAGTGTGGGGCCAGGAGCAATATACAGGGTTACAGGGAAAGTCGTACACAATATTAAAGGAGGTCATTATTTAGGTCATTTCTGATGGATTTTATTCTATTATATAGGGTCCGAAAATTAACCGTTATGGAGATATTGACTGTTAAAGATTTAAAAAAAATATCAAATTTTTTTGGCTTTTTGGTTGATTTTTTCTCAGAATAGAGCTCAAATCATTTGCAGAACACATATTAACACATCTACCACGGAAGAATCACACGAGCAGACTAACACAAAAACAATAGATAGATAGAATATTCTAAAAAAGAAATACTGAAATAGTTAGGTACCTGAACACCTGAGACAGCATGTCTTCAGAGCACAAAAAAGCCTATCTGACCTTTTTACATAGGTTAAAGGTGCCAGGAAGTAAAAAGATTTTTTTTGTATCGAAGTTCATTTATGTCGGTACTACATAGGCTGCTACTTATGTATGCGGAATCTGGGATTCCAATAATTTTAAACGCAATGTCTGACCTCCATGGTCAAATTCCTTTTTCTGTTCTTTTTTAAATACTAGCCGCTAATATTTTTCTCTTATATACGTTAGTGTTTTGTTTTTTTTGGGTTTAAAATGTCATATCGCTGAAAAAATGGAACTCACTCGTGAAAATATTCGTGCTATGATTTATTACGATTTTCGACGTGGTTTAACGCAACAACAGTGCGTAGATCAATTAACTTCGACTTTTGGTGGTGAAGCTCCATGAAAAACGACTGTGTATCACTGGTTTAGTGAGTTTAATCGCGGGCGCAGTAAGCTCACGGACGAAGTTAAAGAAGGTCACCCGAAATCGGTGGTTGTGCCACAAAATATTGAAGCTGTGCGAAAACTAATAATGCAAGACCGCCATGTTACATATGGCGAGATAAAGGCTATTCTGGGCATATGTATGAAGAGCATTCATAGGATATTACATGAACATTTGTCTGTAAAAAAAATTTGTTTGCGTTGGATCCCGCACAACTTAACTCAGGATCAAAAAGATGCTCGCGTCGAATGGTGCAAGAAAACCTTAAAAAAATTCAACGGAGGCGACTCAAAATCTGCTTATAATATCTACACAGGTGACGAATCCTGGATCTACGCGTACGATCCCGAAACTAAACAACAATCAACAGTTTGGGTGTTTCAAAATGAGCCGAACCCTACGAAAGTGGCTCGTGCAAAAAGCACTGTAAAGCAAATGGTGGCCTGCTTTTTTGGTATTAATGGCCATGTGGCTACCATACTACTGTAGAATCGCAGAACGGTTAATTCGGAGTGGTACACGACCATTTGTTTGCCGGAAGTATGTGAAGAAATACGCCAAAACAACCAGCGACGCAGAATCATACTTCACCATGACAATGCCAGCTGTCATACATCTCAGGAAACAACTACATTTTTGGATGGTCAAAAAATAGAATTGATGGGTCATCCACCGTACAGCCCTGATTTGGCTCCCAATGATTTCTATTTATTCCCAAATGTAAAGAATAAATTACGTGGTCAACGATTTTCGACCCGTGAAGATGCCGTAGATGCGTTCAAACAGCACGTTTTGGAGATACCTCAATCAGAGTGGAAAAAGTGTTTTACAAATTGGTTTCATCGAATGCAAAAGTGCATCGATCATAGTGGAGAATACTTTGAAAAACAATAAAAGCATATTTATCCATATACATTTGTTTATTTTTTCTATTCCGCATACATAAGTAGCAGCCCTCGTACCACTAGAGCCTACTCAAATAACATTATTTTGAAATTTCATCAAATTTCATTTCACATACCTATTAAATGTTATACCTTTTTGATAGTTAAAGAGTCGTAGAAGTTTTTAAAATTATTTGCAGAATAAGTTCCATACGTAAATTTTTTTTTAGGAGCTTCAATGTGAAAAATATTTAGAGAAAAAATATTTCATTCTAACCGTTGCCGAGCGGGTTTTTAAAGCTGTTAGTAGTAGATGCAGCTTTTGCTGATATTTTTTTATCAATTGACATGCCTTTTAACTAAATACATTAAAAAAAACACTTGAGCTCTATTCTAAGAAAAAATCAATCATAAAGCAAAAAAAAATTGATATTTTTTTTAAATCTTTAAGAGTCAATATCTCCATAACGGTTAATTTTCGGACCCTATATAATAGAATAAAATCGATCAAAAATGACCTAAATAATGACCTCCTTTAATATTGTGTACGACTTTCCCTGTAACCCTGTATGTGCCTGTATGTAAATGTTATGTTATGTTATCTACCAAACTTATGGCTGCAATAAAATATTGAGTATATTTACATACCTCGGTCTTACATTTACATTTTTACACATATTTACATTTAATCCGCGGTGGGCACGCGTAGAGATAAAGCCCATACTCTTTCTACTTCTCTCTTTCTATCTTTATATCTCTCTCTCTCCGAAAGGAGGCCTGTGCCCTACAGTAGTGGGACGACAACGCTTGAGAAACATTAGGTACATGAATTTTGCACCAGTTATTTCATATTATCATAGTAACATTATAATTTACGTCACTCGTTCTTATGGTCATGGCATAGAGTCGAATACTGATTGAAAAATCAATGTTGAATGCACGAAGCATTTGACGTAGTTTTTTTTTTATCTCAAGATTTTTCCTTTCCTTGGGACAAAAAATACGTCCATTCGTCCATTGAAATTAAGGTTTTAAACCAACGGTTAAATTAAAATACAACTACAACTGTAGGCTAGTTGTAGTTTGCAACGTTGAAAATCGAAAATTCATTCTGTGAAATTCGTGAACTAATAACCCCATTTGATATAAGTAGGTTGACCATTGGAAATGGGCGAAATTATTCCAATTTGTGGTGAGGATATTTAGGTGTTCAAATTTGAATAGCATTCAGATAGATACTTTTTTGAAATGCATACATGTCATGTACCTATGTCACATAAGCTTACGCCTGCATCCCAGAGGGGTAGGCAGAGACCAGGGCCTCGAATCTGTCAGTGCATTTTAGCTTAATTACAGTTACATGGTCTGGTTTTTCCGAGCGGTTCCGTGCTTCGCAAGGCACGTTCAGCAGTTGGTGCCGGCTGCCGTCGATAGAAGGCAGTCGTTAAGCCAAGTCAGAGGCTGTAGGGCGGCTTGAAAACATCTGACAGTAAGACCAGCCACTAGCCTTACAAGCCTCCACTGATCCGTACTTGGCCCCCGTGGTGGAGTATGGCATATACCTTCTTTAGGTATTCTTATATTTTAATTTTCTTACAGGTGTTTTACCTAAAGCGTTAAGGTAGATCGACTTAAATCTAGTACTCCTTCCTATTTATTATTATTTTTACTGGCTAGTACTAAATTCTGAATAACTCAGGGTTCTTATAGAACTGCAATTAGACCCCTGTCTTAACAAAGAGTTCTCTTTCAACTTTTTTCGTCTTTGAGACTCTACCATGATTTTTTAACAGGGGTTTGGAATTTGTAATAAAATAACATATTACCTTTAATTAAATCCGTTCTTTATTAGTACTTATTACAAATCTTGCTTCATCAACCTTAATTATTGTAATCTTTACAATGGACACATAGATTACAAATTTTTAATATTACAACCCGTGCCCCTCGACGGGGAAAAATGGGTTGATGATGATGTTATATCTCTCGGATATTTTTTTATTATAAGTAAGAAGTGGCGTACCTTGAGAGAGGCCTTAGTCCAGCAGCGGACAAGTACGGCCTGGGCTCAGATTTAAGCTTACCGCTTTAAGTCTACGCGCGCTCACATATCAAACCTTGTAGGCATCAATGGTACGGAAAAACACGACAGGAGAAGCAACCGTGCATCTGTCATCGTACTATAATGCAGTAGCAGAATTGAGGCCCTGATTGATTGAAAACGGCCAGCGGTCTCACTAGCAGTAGCAGTAGTTTCTCTTTTTGTACAGAAACCCTTTTATGTGGAATAGTTTGGATTGTTTCTCTACCCGAAGGATCAAAGCGAATCCTCTATATGAGATTGATTTCAAAGTACAAAGCTAGACAGCAGAGCTAGCTGTGTATATCGGACTCCCTTAAGCCGACTATTTCTGAGTCTCTTTTCGCTCCTATAAAACTAAGGGCAACCTCTCAGCTGTGGTAGCATGTACAAGACGCGTCGGTTTTCGTGTTTCATTATTTATGAAGTTCGTCAATAGCTGTGTTTGTGTTCGATCGGGATGCCCGCGGTTATTTCACTAGCTTCGGGGGTGAAGCTACACTTAGGCGTTTAGCCACTCCGTGTTAAAAGCTAGCGGTGTTAGGTAAGTACCTTGTACCGAGATCGATACGCTGGTATTGCTTTTTAATTGATTTACAATCGATCCTAGGTATGTCAGAAGCCTAAATTACGTTCCACTGAAGGACACATGTGTCATTTTGTGATTTTGTGTCATTCATCAATCGTGATGTCGTTTATAGGAACTTTTTTAAGTCAAAACTGTTAATCGCTTTTGCTTCGCTTACAAGTACTCTTATATATAATGTGCTCCTATTGTAATATGCTCAGAAACAAAATTATGCTGAGCTATATGGAAGTCCAGAAAGTCAGTCCATTTTGGCGTCCAGTTCGTAACCCTCTGGCACTACTCTGAATTTAACCCTCCGGGTCCTGGGGTCTAGACCTCAAATGGCCGACTCATCATACCTACTTCTCTGTTTGATAACTTTGCAAATGGCCAGTTTGCGTAGTAACGCAAACAGCCTGTTTCGCATTCAGCCTACTTTTCAAAGTGATCTTCACACGATACCTACTTTCTTCTGAAACGTTATTTTTGAGCCATAAGCATCGAAATATATTTACAACTTACAACAGCAGAGCTATGTTACAGTCGCTCGCCTATAAAAGTGTTTTAGCGTCTGGCTGGCGTATTATATGTAATACATACATAACATCATGCCTGTATCCCAGAGGGGCAGGCAGAGACCAGGGACTGCCCCATGCCACGATCCTGACATATCACTTCGCTTCATCGATATTTATTAGACGTTGCTTGATGTTGTTTCGGGTATTTATCTTGGTCTTGCCCTTGCTAATACGGTCCCTTTTTGGTTGTATGTAATCTTCATGGATACTTACAGCATAGCATTACTGCCCACTTATAATTATTTATCTTTTTACAATACATCAAGAAAATACGTTGGTATTTGTCTTGCTAATCGTAATTTGTTGTTTTTTTGACAAGTAAGAAGTATGCGAAGTAGTAACTCTGAGAGTATGCTTAATGCGAAATAGGATGTTTGCTAAGTAGGTACCTAGGCCACTTGCGAAGAAGGCATGATGAAAAGTTGATCGTTTGAGTAGTTCACCCCTGGCACCCAAAGGTTCTGACTTCCGAATTTCCTTTATAAGAGCCCCGTAACTTCTAGACGACCCAAATACTCCGACTGATGCCATTTTATGAATCAACGTAAATACTTTAAATTCGGTTTGTTAAATGTCAATGTACTTATAATGTTAGACGTTGTCTTAAGGCCAAATGCAGTGGAGAAAAAGTCAGCGAAAAAAAGAATCCACTCTGACCATCTTTTGTCAAATCACCTTATCTCTAATTCGTAACTTGGTACAAATATCTGTCTATCTAAGAAACTCAAGACCCGTGAGTGCAATCAACACTTGCAGCAGTTAGATTATTTCAAATTCAAATTACGGTGAGCACGGCGAAGTACGGTGGTGTAGATTGAGTAAGTGAATAAGATTTTTTACCAAGAGCTTGCTGATAAACTACATTAGCAGTTTGGCAAACTAATGTTATTGACATCGTGATTTTGCATTATTTTTAGTGAACAAATAAATAATAAATAATTCCGGGGGTAATCTAACCAGCCACCTCCATGCCGCTAATCAAGCCTATAACCGAGGCGTTCATCACCTGATTGAAGTGTACCCGAAACAGCTTAAAAAAAAGGCTGAGGCAGTGAGGCCGATCGCGTTCATAAAAAATACTTTTACGACAACGCTTTCGTATACAAATTGTCGTGAAAGTATTCGGGACGGGATACTCTGTTGTTAGGACGCTACGTGTTTCATATAAATTCGCTGAGAATGGTCCAGCTAGTAATGGGTACTTGCGAGAATACTCACAGGGTTAGATCTATAAGCAAAGCTAACTTTTCAATAGTATAAAATCAGAATCAAATGTTTTTTATTTAGAATAAAAACATCATCATCAACCCATTACGTCCCCACCGAGGGGTACAGGTCTGTTCTCTGAGGAAGGTATAGGCCATACTCCACCACGGGAGCCAAGTCCGGATTGTTGGAGGCTTGTAAGACACTGGCTGGTCTTACTGTCAGAAGTTTTCAAGCCGCCCTAAGGCCTCTGACTTGGCTTAGTGACTGCCATCTATCTATTAAGCTTATACAATCATTTACTTACCAAACTGAGGTATGTACCAAAATAAACACAGGATTAACAGTTTGACAAGTGTCAAAGCCACAAGAGGTTGAAAGGATTTCAATTAAAGTTTTCCTTCTCAGCTTGATGTTCTGCGATCCCACAGGTAGCGTAGCTGTATTGTGATAATCAAAACTGTTATAGACGAACCGGGATAATTGTTCAGGTGGGAAAGACAGAAAGAAAGTGTTTATTTACATTGCCACAAAAGCACACTTAACCCGTCCGGTGAGGCGCGTCTAAACTACCTAGTGTGCCCATATGCCCTTCCTGAGTGGCCCTAAGGCGCTGCCATATTTTTTTACATTTTTTATGGGACGCCGTTCCGCATTTCTCAAATTAGAGAAAGTACTACATAATTATTCAATAAGTGTTATATATATCTAGAATCTGCATGAAATTTCCTATCCAATTATTATATAAAACAGATATTGTACACTGCTTTGCAGTTTTGCGTAATTGTGTAATGGGCTAGTTCTAAAAAATGTAATTAGTACGTCTTTTAGATTATTCAAAAATAAGGGACACGTATTTTTTTATTTGTAAATTAGACCAAAAATTACAAAGATATAGCCCATTAAAGTTACGTGTGACGTCACGCCGTGCTGCATTTTTTAGGACGTAACTTTAATGGGCTATATCTTTGTTATTTTTTGTTTAATCGAAAAAAGAAAAAATACTTGTCCAATATTTTTTAATAATCTAAAATACGGACTAAATAGAATTTAATTATTTTGACCCTGAAAACTACCCTATTGAATAAGGTTTTTGTTTTTGTAAATTAATAAATAAAAAAAAAATGACAACAAAAAAAATAACAATAGGACAAACATACAATGCGACATAGTGCCTCCGTGGCAAGAAAAAGGGTCACCAACTCAGCATGCATTGTTGGTGCGTGCTGCTAATAGCGCATCACCAGCAAAACTGGTTTTCAGTTGGAACCGTTATTTTTTCTTTGGCACCCGGGAGTTGGGGGAGGCGCCGCTACAGTCGCAAAAAGATAAAAAGATGGTCACGTGTATTTGACACATTCCTTTCTTCTAAAGAGAGATACAAACTTTTTCCCCTTCGCTTGGACGAGAGGAATAACGAATAGAATAGAGGATTAAATAGACTAAGATTTTGGTACAAAATGACCCGTATGGTAACTGAGTAGAGAGCGCGCCTGCAAAAGTTAAAACGATATTACAAAGTTAACGTTTCATGACTTTCCATTGACTCTAAAAAAATTCACTGAGGACATTTAAAGTACTTTCAAAGTACTTAATTTTTTTTATTCAAATCTACTGTGACCCACTGTGAAGTAATAGCAAAAACCATTCTTTACCGTGTTGTTATAATAATATCTTATTGTTCATATAGAAATGGTTTAAATAACATTCATCAACTTAAGCCTGGATCCCGGATGGGTAGACAGAGGCCAGAATTTGCCACTTGCACGATCCTGACCAACCTTTTTCGCGTCATCGTTATCCTTAAGTCTTCCCTGCTACAGGCACGCCGGTTTCGGTTTAAGTAATAACATAATTAATAAAAAGCTCTATGAAATATATTACGAATATTATGATCAAACAAAGCAATTGATTTAATCACATCCTTTGAATGCTGGGCTGCCTGAGTGATCTTAAACGAAGTCCATGGATGGGTCACCGTCTATGACTAACGCTAGTGGCATTTTTCCGAGCGGTTCCGTGCTTCGCAAGGTATTTTAAGCAGTTGGTGCCGGCTGCCGTCGATAGATGGCAGTCGTTAAGCCAAGTCAGAGGCCTTTAGGGGCGGCTTGAAAACTTCTGACAGTAAGACCAGCCACTAGTCTTACAAGCCTCCACCAATCCGGACTTGGCCCCCGTGGTGGAGTATGGCCTAAACCTTCCTCAGGGAAGAGACCCGTGCCCCTCGGTGGGGACATAATGGGTTGATGATGATGATGATGATGAATGCTGGGCAAAGTATGGATTCAATTACTTTGCAGCCCCACCGCGCATTGGTGATTTCAAATGCTGAAGCACGTTAGACTCGGTACGCTGGCCTGCGCCAGCATTATCTTCCAGCTCTATCTGTCTCTCCAGATGTAAGCTCAATCAAGTGAATAAGTCCAATAGGTCATGCATCATGACATTTGCAGAGCTATCCGCAGGTAAATTGTATGACTGATAACTGTGTCAAACGCATGTTTATGCGTTTATACATATAAAAGCACTTACCTTCCTCAGGGAAGAGACCCGTGCCCCTCGGTGGGGATTGGTTGATGTCCCCACTGAGGGGCACGGGTCTCTTCCCCGAGGAAGGTAATGATGATGATGAAATACTTACTACTTACTCCCATATAATAGCCATGTTTCATTTACTGCGACAATGCTTTTTGACCAATTTGTTTCAGCAATATGTTAGAGACTTTGTGTGTTGTTTTGTAATGAAATGTTTATCTTCCTCCCGCGAAATAGCTCGTCCCAGCCTTCCCGCGAGTCAGAATGTGCAATTTCCATGTGAAACAGTACAACATAACATTACGTTCTTACGGTGCCGCAATCCGACGCTTTCCATTGATTTGTCCGCATACATAAAATATTGTTTCGCTTTTATGAAGGGCCCGTATCTAAAATTACATGACGTTTATCGCGCGTTGAATTGGCAGTAAAGATACAACTCGTGTGAATAAATATTGGGACTGGAGATATGTTTGCTTCTCGCTTTCAGAGTTATTTTTTGGTGACTTACTCTCCAGCTGAGCCGCCTTCATAAATCTCGGTAAATTTTTTTCTTACAACAAATAATGATCGTCGAACGTACAAAGTCTACATGCATTTAATATAATATCGTACACAGGTTAACGGAATAATGGACGTTGAATGTGGCTCTGCTGCGGAGCATACTCTCTGGCAGAGCCACAAAGAAAAAGTACTCAGTATAGACACATAGTACTGATTTTCATAAAAACTGATGTTCGAATACTGTTTATTATGTACGTATTAAAAAAATCGACCTGACGACCTCTGTGGCGCAGTGGTTAGCGCATCTGCCTACCGTGCGAGAGGTCCCAGGTTCGACTCCCGGTTGAAGACAAAAAAAACCCAGGTCTTGGATGTTTACATGTTTGTGACGTCGCTGTTTCTGGTACCCACGACACAGTTTATCCTAGTGTGGGGCCAGAAGTAATGTATGTATGTACCTGTTTGTAAATGTTATGTTAAAAAGGTGCTTATCAAGTCAGTAGTTTTCTTTTTCACTTTGCTAAAATTTTTGTCTAAAACGCCTGTTTATATTTATTAGCAATTTGTTCCAGAGAATTTGCCATTGTTTCAAGTTAGATACAATATTTTGGAAAAAATACATCTATATTAATAATTTCGTACCGTCGTCTTCTGTAGACCCGAACGAAATGCACATCAAATTGAAGAGCGTAAAAAATTTGTCGATCTGAGTCGATAACTTAAAGGCGGAAAATTGGGATTATTAATGAATTAACTAATTGCTATACAATAGCGTTGCGAAGTAAATATTATTATGTCAATGTCACCAATGTTGCGTTGATGTCACGTTGTCACGTGTTACAGATGTCCATTGTGAACTCTAAGGTCTAATTTGTGAAATGAAAAAGCAAATGGATATAAAAAATAACAAAAATTAAATGCTGAACAAAATATTATGTCGTCGACCCAATAAAAAAAAAAAGAAATGGAAGCTGCCGCTTCTTCTTCTTTTATTGCTTTTACTTTAGATTTGATGACAAAAAAATAAGTAAACCGTTACGTAATAAATAGTTAATATTTATGTTTATGGTAGAATAGTAGCCACTGTTGTCCAAGAATTTAAGTCAGGACAAGGATCACAATAATCGTATGAGCAACTAAAATCTATTGTAAAATATGGCCCGGATTAACTTACTTGGTTTTACAATGTGCTTACGAAAGTTTTAGTTCAAAAAAGACTAAAATCTAATATATTTCATCATCAACCCATTATGTCCCCACCGAGGGGCACGGGTCTCTTCCCTGATGAAGGTATAGGCCATACTCCACCACGGGGGCCAAGTCCGGATTAGTGGACGCTTGTAAGACAGTGGCTGGCCTTACTGTCAGAAGTTTTCAAGCCGCCCTAAGGCATCTGACTTGGCTTAACGACTGCCATCTATCGACCGGCAGCCGGCACCAACTGCTTAACGTGCCTTGCGAAGCACGGAACCGCTCGGAAAAATGCCACTAGCGTTAGTCATAGACGGTGACCCATCCATGGACTTCGTTTAAGATCACTCAGGCAGCCCAGGCTACGAGCAAATATACTTACAAATCGATAATTTGGTACTGGTATATTCGGTATACTCGTAACGTTAATTCAGAACATGCAATGTTTTTGTATTTTAATAACTCGCGGCACTCATATTTGATGAGTCCAATCGCGATTAAGCTTCAGTCTGCCCGTGACCCATCGGGAATTAGTGCATTAATTATACCTTACATGAAATACATAATATATAAATACATAAATTAACTATCGTTATTATCTTAAAATTATCGTCTAATTACTGCTCTCTTTATAGTCATTTAAGATGTTACTTTATTACTAATTAATTTTGTAGTTACCTAAAAGTAAGTGCACGGCGTTTTAGATTTTAAGTTTTTAAACTATTTAATTTTCGTGTCACTCTTGTTGGTGATCCTTAAAAAAAATTAAGCAAAATTGCCCGCCTCATTAGATAAACCCAAGACCCGCGAGTGAGCTCATGAAACTAGATTTCATCTAAGCAAAGTTGAATAAAGCTTCATAGTAGCTCTTAAAATTGAAGTTGCCTGAAACTTTTCCTTGAGCTCCAAATCCTCTCCGGTATGCTAAATTTTGAAGCGGAACAACATGGAACGGTCTAGATAACGCCGTCCGAACAGCCTTAGTTTCGGAACAACGCATCTTTACCTAGGGGCCCCCGAAAGACGCAATGAAAACTAATTTTAAACAAACTTTTCAAATTTTCGCCGCCGAAGACCGGGCGTTGTGCGGGGTCGTGACTCTACGGTGGGTAACACAAAATAAACCAGGAAACCGTGAGGTAAAGTTGATTTATTAAGCGAGCTAGTAAGGTTTTTCTAAAATAATGAAAATATTCTGTACTAATGAGGGCTTTGCAATGACAGCTGTCAGTTGAGTTCATTAAGAAAAAACTAGATGGCGCTGCAAGAAGAACAAAATGTCATCATGTTTTTAGGTTTGTTTTAATCGTTATTAATCTGCTTTAAAACATCTCTTTGTATTTTGTGACCTAAACTAGACTTTGTTTCGAAACTGTAGAAACTTGAAAGTTATCGAAGAATTTTTACTTTGTTCATTGCATACGTAAGTGAATTGTGTCTTTGCTCATGACACTAGCCCATGCATTGTGCATTTTTGTAAAAACATAGGACAAGAACCACAGGGAAGGTACAGTGATGGCATATCAATTTTGACGTATTATGTGACGTCAGCACCATATATCGGTAATTTGCGGTACTATACTTTTTTTTAATGAAGCTTTCTAAAGCCCTCATGAAAACTATAAGGGCCAGTTTGTGAATTGAGAATTTCGGTAAGTAACTATTACGCGAGCATTTCTTGGCCAAAGAATTTCTTTGGCGGTGCAGCGTGGCAATGCTGCCAGCGTACTCGGGACCTTTGGTCCAGGTGCGTTCCGGGGAGGTTTGTTAGGTTAGGTAGGATTTTTTTTTTCTGTGTGCCTTAATTGCATATTTTAATGTATCAGTATTGTCGACGAAACATTTAGTGGATTTTGTGCATGTTTATAGTTTTTAGGAATATTTGTATTGAATTGAATTGGATAATTAATGTAAAAATAAAATTTCTTATTACTATTAAATAGTTACTTACCGAAATTCTCTGTACTTTTCTGTACTGCTCTCTCGTACAATTTAGGTAAATCGAAATGTTGCAATAACCTATGTTTAATAGTAGTTTTACGAAATGAGGCAAAAGAGAAGATTTGCGATTAATGACGATGTAGTACATTTTGAAATTAAAACTCGTAGCAGAGGTAATTGTATCGTATCTAGCTGTAAGGCCCTTTCTGCACTGCTCCGGTTCGGCGTCGGAGCCGGAATCAGTCATCATGAGAAACATATCGGATGCCGGATTAGCTTCTCCACTTCAGCCGATTATAATCGGCAATGGAAGTGACGAAGTGCTTTATTAAAATTCCTGGGTTTTTCTATTCGAGATAAGGGACGTTTTCCACACATTCTATTAATCTAATTAAATAGTGTGGAAACATGTATTGTTTTTGTAAGTTGATCACTTCGGCCCGGTAAAATACCGTTCCGATCTAGCAAATTATTGTACCATTAAAAACCAGATGCCGGAGTAGTGGAGAAGCTACTAGTATTCTTGTGTGTTTCTAAATCGGACCGGTAATTAACGTTTGCCGGACCGGAGAAGTGGAGAGAGGCCCTAACTCTAAGAGAGCAATTAAATCTAATGCGTTTTCCTTGATCAATGTTTAAACTAGTTTGTATCAGATTATGCATTGCCTATAAATCAACTGCTTTACCTAATGTACAGTGTCAAGTTTGCTTGGCTAATGGGTCCTTATAACGCAACTATTGACATTTTTATCAAACGGTAACAAGCGCAACTATCTACCGACTCTCTGCATAATCTGCTGCTGTATCAGGTGCAGTAAATCGTAAACGATTCCAATTGGACAACTGTAAAGTTATATACTAATAGGCTATTTGAACGTGTAAAAAGAAAAGTATTATGTTAACATACATATATTCGTATAAATTATGAGTCTTCAAGTAGTTTCAAGGCGTTTAACTTAAAAAAAAAAACATTTGTCGAAAAAACTTGTATTTCTAGCCATTTCATCGAAAAGGCCTGGATTGGCCAAATCTACGAGGACGTCACAAGTCAGTAAATATTGCGTATGTCATTCATGTTGTTCTTATGTTTATTGGTTTTGTTTACTGACCAGTGATGTCATGATTCCTGTGCGACGCCATATTGCTCAAAATGGTGTTTTGGTGGCATTTTGAAAAGTTAATTTGTATTTGCTTTTTTTGGAAGGAACACACGAAATAATTTAAAATGACCACTTCCTGTGTTCTCAACGAACGGTAACAAAAAACCTGATATGGATTGGTCGTTACATTATACTTCTACAGAATATAAAACACATAATATGGCCTACTAAGCAGATTGCTGTATGAAGGTAGCACACAGAAAGAGGTGAAACAACCCTGGAGAGGCATTCCCTCCGTCATATACGGCCTATACCTTAAGATGCATCGCAAACAGGGCGACTTGTCGCCGCGTCAGACGCGACGTTGTCATTTGCTTCTGGCGTCTTGTCGTCGCGACTCCGCGACTCTGACGCCAAGTGTGTGGAGATTCGAACAAAATATATGAAAATTGACGGGCGTAGCCTGTCGTCACGTCTAGTCGCCGAGCTGTCGCCTGTCGCGTGTCGCTAGTGTGCGCCTAGGCTTAGACACTTGCTTTCCATTCCAGAAGACTGTCCATTTACCCGCATTTGTTCTGTGGTGAATATTTTGTTTTGAACGCGCCGCAACTTTGATACATGGCCGCGCTATAAAAAGCACCGTCCGGAAGTCAAGACATTGTGTACACTTGGTAGATTTCTTCCCAAGTAGGCAAAGGCCGTAACAGAGACGTAGACGATATATTGTTTCGCTTTCGACGGAGCTTCGTACATTATTGAACATGTGAATTTATTACGGAACCTGTCTGGTAGGCACTTAGTGGAATTGTGAATGGTGAAACTTAAATTATCATCATGAGGCGTACATACATATTTTATTAATGTTTCGCTTCCTTTTATCATTTCACCATTAAGTTTGGTTTTATCATTGTTGATTATTCCAGTAATTATTTTGGTGTGGTGAAGCACATAATACCATAATCCGTCCATTCTACTTACCGTTCTCACTTGGTTTGCGGTTGTTGTTGCGAGCGCATGATTTTAAAGCTTATTTTCTGGCACAGGGTGTTCACATTTAAAAACACTACATATAATATTGATACCCAAACTCTATCTCTCTCTCTCTCTCTGAGAGAAGGTCTGTTCCCTGCTGTGTGACGTAATAAAGGTTTAAAAAAAATAGGTACCTACACGAATTCGGTAACAGCACTACTCTAATTGACAGTTTCTCCAAGCTTGATTCCAATGCTGAATGATCCCGATTGCAGAAACCGGCGTAGATAGGTACATTATCGTTGAATTGAAATGCTCGTGTGCATCGAGCAAGGACGTCGTCGGGCAGGCCTTCGGGGGAGAAAATATAAAATAGAACATTCCATATCCTCGAAATATGTCAAAAGATAATATTAATATACCAAAATATTATGTCTCGACGTTAGAAGCAAAATATGTTTGTAATTATCGTCCCCGTAGAGCGAAAAGTCACTAAGTAACATAAACCATGTTTCGAGAAATCGGGGTTCAAAGTTTCAAAAACGAAAAAAAAAAAACTTTCGTTTCAAGTAAGATCACTTTAAAAAAACAAATAAGATCCTTCTGACATGTATCTTATTTGTTTTTTTAAAGTAAGTACCTTACCTACTTAGTTTTTAAAAGCCGGTTCCTCAGAGACTGTTATCTTTCGACATAATATTATTATTATCTACCAATTATTTATCGATCTTTTATTACAAATCTTTAAAACAGATTTAAAAACGAACAAACATAGCTTTTATAAAAAAGAAATAAAATCGGTATTTATAGCCATTTAAAGTGTTTTATTTACTTACCTTTCACAGCATTTTCTTCGCCTTTTTTCAGTAATTCGTCAACTTTCTGTCGGTGACTACACTCACCAATTGACCAGCGGCTCAAATAAACAAACACTCATTCACTAAAATAGCGCGCCAAAAATTTTATTACTTGTATTGGCTCATATTGATGATAGGGTAAAACTCATTAAACGCTTTTATTCTATGCTTTGTTACGATCTCAACAAAGTAAACCTCACTAAAAAGCTTTGATTAGTTTGAGATTTGAAATTAAACTTATAACTTTGTGCAAAACGCGATCTAAAAATCACTAATGGCACTTAGTGACTTCTTGCCCTCTAACTTTCGCCAAACCTTTCAGGCGTAATCTACCTAAAGCATATTAGCAACTTTTTGTTTCATAATTATTTCAAATATTTATGGTTTTTTGGTAGACAAATAAGGTACGATAGTTAGGCAAAATGCACAAGATTATGAAGTGATAAATGTAATAAGGGAGTTAATGATTTTTTCTCTTGTCAAAAGTAACGATAGGCTGTACTTATTATATTTTACACTTTCTAACTTCAAAACTATTGAAGCTGTCAAAATACCGATTAGACTGAAGGATAGAGAAAAAAAAACTGGATCGGGTGGCATTCACAACTCAATTTCGGCCAAAGTGTGACTTAGTGAGTTTTCGCTCTACGGGGACGTTATGTTCTATTCCAACGAAAATTACTTTTCTGAACATCTGAAAAACATAAATATTTCTATCTTATTCTATTGCTGAGATAATTCAGGTGAAGCCTGGTCTTATGCCTACTTACGGCTGGCTGTGACGGCAAGTGACTGGTCACTTGTATGCTTGTTCTCCTGTAAAGTATAAACATTTAAAATCCGACCAAATGCTTATGTCATCGATACCAAAATATGTATATCGAGATATAATCTCAACGTATTTTGGTGACGACATAGAACTTCATAATTATATATTTTTGGCTTGTAATATATCGCGATATGTTGAGCTACTATGTATATTATAGCTACGTCTGTAACGGCTTTATACTCCTGTTTTACACATGATTTTAATTTAACCCTGTCATGGACTTAAACAGACTTCGAACCTTTGAGGTTTTGGCAAGAGAAAACAATAACAATTTTTACTGCTATCACTTCAGAACACAATTTAGCTAGAACTTTTGATGTCTACAAAGACAATCTGGTGTAGTCAGAATGCTAATGGAAGTTTTGATTGGGCCATTACGTCACCCTTAGATTCCCTTTAGGGAGGACATTTTCTTTTGATTGCTTGTAATTTATCTAGTCAACCTTAATGGGTCCTATAGTTTCATCACGTAAAAATAAACTGAAGGTCAGAATTTTATATTCAGTGTTCAAAAGATTTAAAGTGCGACAATGAAATATTTCATTGCTAATCTAATAAATAATGAATTTATTAATCTGTTGCCCTATGACCTCGAAAAGAACAATTAAAAAACGAAATATTCTACAGGTAAATTATTTAGAAAATAAAACCGTTTTCACCCACATACTCCTGAAACATGGGCCCAGTTCTAGTGATTGGTGCCTCTGCCTACCCCCTCGGGGATAACGGGCGTGAGTTATTATTATTATTATGATTACTCCTGAAACTATTTTTGGTTTCCGAATCTTATAACTTTTTTGTATGTTTTTGGGTATGGTTTACATAGCTTCAGAAAAATACTATAAAAAATCCAGGTCTCCTGGAAAACCAGCACTAGGGTGGGCGTTTAAACGCCCAGTAGGAGAATCCACTACTGCGACATGTATGTAAGGTACCATGTACATTGAAAAGGCTAAACTACTTAATTAAAAAAAAAAATATTTTAATTACGGTTTCATACAACTAAACTGTATTAGGCTGGGTTGTGATAAGAAGCAAAACAGGTTTTAGGATGTAAAGAAATTACACATTTATTGCAAAAATAATTGGTCTTCTTTTTGCAAACCCCACATCTCAGCTGATTTTCCTTGTAGTCAACCAAATGATCTATCCTGTCAAATGGCGAAACATCGCCATAGTTATTTGGGGTAGAGCAAGGATCGCGCCTTTCGGTTTTCTTGTAGGTCTCCAGCAGGCTCCTTGCAACCACTCTGCGATATGTGAGATGATCATAGTCACCAACATCGCCTTTGTATAGCTGCCATGCATTTTGTGTAGCCATATCAAGACAATGACACAGCATGGGAAAATACCATTTTTTTCTCCGAATGGCGGTTCTGTAAAGGCTTATGTTTTGGTCAGCCCGATCGGCCCCACCCATGATTTCGTTATAATTTGTTTTTATCATATTAGGATGATCAATCTATATGTACTTCTTGAGCTGTTGTGAAAAGCGTCTGGCACTATGTAATGGTTCCACCAGATCAGTGTTTGAAGCTACTGTAACAACACTGTTGTCGTTCCATTTACAAACTAAAATGTCTGCTTGCCGACTTGACACAATTGCAGCATCTACTGTTGGTTGATGATCAACTCCTATCGGTGAGTGATCAAAACTTGCATCTTCCATACGGCTTCGTTTTGCTAACGCAGATAATGGTAACTCGTCTTCACTGTCCACTGTTTCGTCATCAGAGTATAGAAGATCTGCCCGAGCCCTTAGCTGCGAACCTGAAAAAAAAACATTTATCAGTGATTGATCAATGGCTTTTGTCTAGCAGTAGATTTGTGTCACGGTATGACACAGAGATAAGCTCGCTTTTGTACATTGTAACGTTTTATGTCCTGTCCTGTGCTATATTGTATACAGCACAGGACAGGACATAAAACAAAGAAGAGCTTATCTTTGCTATAAATACATTTAGCAAAAGTCTTACCTGGAAGATTATGCCATGTTACAACTCCTTCATCACCAGAGTCTTCATATGTAACTTCTGCATTAACATTTTCGGGAGGCAAAATTGCTATCCACTTGGCAATGGGTCCTCATCATCAAAACACTCCAACTCTTCAATTATTTCATTCAATGTTAACGGTTCACTCGGACGCGGTCTGAAAACGATTACAGATGTTGATTCTCCTACTGGGCGTTTAAACGGCCATGAACTTTCAAGATAAATAAAGTATGTAAAAATTTACATCGAATGAACTTTTATATTTCTATTTACCAGGTAAGAGGTTATATTATAATAAAATAAATAAATATAGTTAAATTGTAGCTCAAAACATACATAAAAACATTACCTTTTGGAAGCCATGACGCCAAAAAATACTTCTCGAACTGAAATAATCGAAATCACCCAAAATAATACTTTTTGATAACACAATTCACTGATTCTATGGAAGACATACACGAACTACGTACAATAATGGGCAAAAGGTTAAGCCACAACGTCCGAAAAGTAACTTAAATTGAGGGTAGATGAAACCAATTTTTTTGGCGTTTAAACGGCCAGTAGGAGAATGTGGGTTAAACATGCTTGGAAATTTGAGCATTATTTCGACAACCTTCTTCGAGATAAATCGAAATTGCTGTGCTGGCCAATTACACGAGCAACGGCCGGAAAAAGTTCTATGAAAATTCATAACTGTAGTGTTTTGTGGGCAAATAAATTACTTATCTGTCGTGTTATTTAAAATGGAACGATCTTTTACTCCGAACAATGACAACCAAGGAGGTAACATACCAGAGTGCTTAAACTGAGTTTTTTATTTCACTTTCGATAGCGAGAGCATTTGCAATTTGTAAAGGAGTGACAAAGAGACAAGTAGGTGGCGCGCTTTGTCACTCCTATACAAATTGCAAACGCTCTCGCTATCGAAAGTGAATGAAAAAATTCAGTATAAGCACTCAGAGGTTTTATTTAAATTTCGAACTGGCTTGCGATAGAAAGCTAGATATACCTATTGAAAAAAAAGAACACTAACGCGGCAAAAAATATTTCAAATAAAAATTTCTGCCTTAATTAGTACTCTTTAGTTTTAATTTCCGCGCATTATTTGAGAAATATCATATACAAGCCTTGGCCACAACTAGGCATTGATGGACATTGATGTACTATTTCGTCCGTTTCGATGGAAGAACTCTAGAGGGAGTTCAACTAAAGTCCGTTCTTTAATTAGATGAAAAAAAATGACGCGGTGTTACCGCTATAAAATATATAGGTATACTTGGTAGATTTTTTTTACCGTGAATATAAGACTCATGTGATCAAAATCCTTACCACATCAAAGAAATAAAAATTTAAGACCAAAGTCTAAAATAGACACGCGTAGCACAGTCATCTCACACAATTTTATTATTACTTAGAAGTAAAATGGAGTTATTTGGTTCTTATGTACTAGTAACACTCAGACATTGGCAGCCTTTGGCTTGATATTGATAATTATGACATATTATGTCAACGGGACAGTTATATTTTGCATTGAATTAATAATTATTAACAGGGAAGCGGTTTTTAGTATTTTTTGTTCAAAATTTAATAAGCGAATATTTTCTTATTTATAATATTATTATTACAAAAATGACAAGTTGGCCTCCGTTGCCGTACAAGGTTAGCACCTGTATTTCAGTAAGCAGTACAAAGTACTTTATACAAAGTGGATTCCATTAAAACGGTTATTTATATAGAGTAAAAATAAAACACTTTTAAGAATGACTACAAACCGATTTATAGAAACTTCTCAGCTATAAACGATTTTAAACTCTGAGTAGTGTTTTAGTGGAATCAACTTTTTATTAATAAAATGGTTTTTTTATTATTTATTGGGCAATCTGCCATGACCCTGAAATGAGTAGGTAAGTAACTAATATTCTACAACAGTATCAACAGTAACAACAGTATTATGTTCAAATAAATCTGGGCATCGTAGTCATCGCAATGATGAACGATATATGCATATTTAATTGAACAGTCAACACGGTACCTTTTTACTTTATTTCAAATATGGAACGTAATATCGCTGCATCGCACCAAAAATAAAAATGTCCGAAACAATACGACTAGGAGCCGGTGAAATTTTATTCAGTCCGCTAGAGGAAAAGAGATATATCTATGTACATTGCAAGTCCCCGTACGTTGTTTTCATATTTTTGTTCGCCTCTCTTCTCTTGTTTGTCCTCGATGGCGTACGCGGGTTGAGTGGCCAGATCGAGAGTTGTCAATTGTTTTGCGAGCTGTCAGTTTGTTTTTTTCTTTTAGCGTATGACTCGCGGCCAAGGATGTTATAATCAAAGAGGATAGAGCACTACGAAAAACCTTCCATAGAAAACTAAACTCTTTGTCTTCTCAAATAAAACATAAAATCGTATAAGTAAGCAACTAGAGTAAAGTGTCCAGAGCGAGAGCCACAAACTGAAGGAGGGTGTCTTCAGCCTCCTCTACACGTCGGCAGATGCATCTGCAGACGTCATCTCCAGATGCGTCCGCCGACGTGTAGAGGGGGTGATTTGTGCATCTGTGGTAGGTATTTAACGTCTGCAGACGCGTCCGCGGACGTCTGCCTCGAATCCGATTGTTGTCGGTTTTTGTGGCACACATCAAAGGGTTTTGGCGCGAACGTCGGCATCTGTCTACACGTCTGCCGACGCATTAGTTTGATCGTAGTTGCGAATGAGAGTGCACGCGTGCTTCTTGTGGTTTAATTCACCCCGAAATGACTAACAATATGAGCGCCGAGAAAATTTTAGGTTTATTGAGCTGTATCAAGCTGAAAACGATCTATGGAATCCAAAAAATAAATATCACAAAAATAAAAATAATTATGTAGATAGGTACCTATAGCTAACATCCACCACCTTCTTCTTCTCCATTTCTTCTTAATAACTCTGCTGCGATGTAGGTACAGTCAACAGCACGTCAACCTTCATATTTTAGTTGCAAAGTCGCCCATAATGCAACGGAGTAGAGTGCATGGGTGTATATGATGATGTGCTGTCGACTATACAATCAAGTAGTAGTTATAAGTAAATAGCTGCGGCAGCTACGGTCTCAATATCCATTTTTTTAAACGGGGCGAAGGCGTGTTTCGTCTGCCGGGAATGAACATAGACTGATCGACCTACAGACGTGTGGACAGCTCGTGCAAATTCATCTGCGGATGCATCTGCCAGCGTCCGCGGACGCATCTGTTGACGTGTAGAGGAGCCATTACTCTTACTCATTTATGTGGAATACTATGACCATGATGTTGTAAAATGTAGGCCATGTGTTTGATTACCCAATGGTATCTTTTCAGTTTTACTAAAAACGAAAGCTTACGTTCAAAATGGATGGATGCTATATGAGGCTCTGGTTCGACATCACAAAATCCTGCATTTTGTGAAGCCTGCAAAAGCCGGTATGTATTTTAGAAAATAAGATTTTAAACCTACGGTCTTACCTAGGTTGAAGGAAGATCCTGTACCATTTGTAGTGGTGAGTAAAAGGCTTCAAACCTCTGTAGCATACCTAAAGTTTGTACGTTTGTACATGAAAAGTTTCCGTTTGGTGTACATTATGCCAATCGATAGAAAAAATAATTATCACAAACAACAAATACTCTTTGACAAAATGTCCCCAATTTATTACTAGTTGTAACGCAAAATACTTTAAAATGATGATAATCGACAATTGAATGAATTAAATTGGTTTTTTTTTTATATTTATATTTTCAAACGGGAATAACTCAGAAAGTATCACTTAGTTTACTTTTTATTGACGTGTTTACCAACCCCTTTAGGTACGTTGCACAGGACTTTTCTGTTACCTTTGTATTTTGTTTGCTAAGAAGTTTATTAGAAAGTAAGTAATAAATAAATATTTACAGCCTGTGGCGAAAAAAGTAATGGTACCAAGCGACGGAAGAAAATGTTGAACTGGAAGAACTACCAACGAAGCAACCACAGCTCGATGCAGGTGCCTAAACTGACTGAATGCATTCCCCAAAAGAAGAAGCTTTGAATATTATGTTTGAATAGAAAAATTGACAGGAGGTATAATAGAATATTTAATTTTAATAATTCTATTCTATTTTGTAATGTATATTAGGTTTTATGCATATTTTAAATGTAAAAAAAAACATTCAAATGTTTGTCATCAATCTAGCTAGCTACATGAGTTTTATTCGTATTGGCAAGTTAGATTTTATTATCTGAATTTACAATTTGTACACTAAAATTTGTCTGCAACAACATTTTTAATTTTTAATTTAACCCTTGTCGATACCACGAGTACCATAATGATATAAAGTTCTAAATTGGTTCACTGAAAATAATTTGTAAGCTTATGTAGATCAAAATATGATTAAGTTAATTCCGCAGAATGAGTGCGATTTCCGCGATAAAAAGTAGCCTACTGTAACTGATGATAAAAAATGTAAGAAAAGTTCACTATTAATAACTGTGAATATAAGTAAAGTTCACTATCTTGCATGTATCCATGTATCCATGCAAGATAGTCTTAGTCTCAAATTAAAGGCCCAGACTCGACTCGAATGAATGTATGCTAAGTAATTTTTATAGCAATACCACTCAAGGTTTTAAAAACGTATTTTAACATGGTCGAAGTTGAGTTTTATCTTTACTCTTCTCTCTACTCTTCTTTTCCACTACACACCTTATTTGAGGGCAGTATGTAATGTACTGTACATTAACACTCAATAAGCAGGTTGTAAATTCTATACATTTAAATGAGTTATTTCTGGATTAAAGCTAATTTTATGACTTGATTTTGGCTTTCATTTTATAATGTTAAAACTTCGTTAAATGCAAATATAAGTATAATTAAAGTTCTTCAGTCAATGAATATACCTACCACTAGGTACTGTGTCGCCCATTATGGAAGTAAATGCCCAAGTTACTCCTAAAGTGAGAACTTCGCTCGTTCCTTCCGGCTGGCTTCCCTGATGTTTCGTCCGGTTTTCATTGACATCAAGGTCACCCTACTTAGAAAGAGATGACATTCACTAGTTCGAGCCTCCTTGTCAGGACATTTTTTTGTCAGAGTACCCAATCCTCTTTGATTATTACATCCATGCTCGCGGCTATTGTATCCAGTTTACATTGTGCCAGCTACTGTTGAGATTTTGCTTCCTGCAAAATGTTGTTGATGTCGCAAACGGACTATTAAAAGTGGCCAGTATTTTTTTAGTATCCTTATACTTTTTTTCTACACATGGAATAATGTAATAATAACAATAATTTACCGCAGTTAAAATATTAGTTATTTAACTGTAATTAGTTACATACATGGTGTCAAAAACGGTACCGAAATGCGAATTAAAACAATTAAGTTTACCTAATATACTATCAGAATTGAACCACTTAAAAGTAGAACTATGTCCATCGGGCTATTGCGAGTCATTCGAAACACCAATAATGATAATTATTATAATGATTATATTATTATTAGCATAATAAATTTTTCATGAGCATTGATTCGTTGAACTTCGTCTCGCGTTTGATTAACCGAGAGCATACATTTTGGAATCGAAATACGTCAGCATAACAGTGGTTTTTAATTAAACATAAACATTTACACATAGGCACAAACATTACTTCTGGCCCCACACTGGGATACCCTGTGTCTTAGGAACCAGAAACTGCGACATCAGAAACGTGTAAACATCCAAGACCTGGGTTTTCTTTTTGTCCCCAGCCTGGATTCGAACCCGGGACGTTCGCATAGTAGGCATAATATGCCTCTGCCTAACAAAGATCGTCGAATTATTCTTTTTAACAGAGCAATCGAATGCGACGGTTTATCTTTCATCGGTCCTCAAAATTTCAATCAACCAGTTGCGGTTTTACTCTTAATTAGACTCCTAAATGTCTTAGAACCCTCGGTTCAGCCGGGTTACCGATTTAATCTTTTCTTACCAATTAGCCCTTTCATAGTTAATCGGCTTAGTAGCTCCTTTTAAGCTGGTCCACGGGCTTTGATTAGGATTTTGGCGGCGCCTCAAATGAAGGGGGCTTTCAATTGACTTGGCGATAGGTATCTGGGATAACGCCGCTTGGAAATGTATCGCTTAATTTCCGTAATTAGTTGCTTTCTGTTGCATATAATCCTGGTGACACTAGCTGTGTTTGTGGCGTAATTTCCATATGAGATTTGTGTGGATCTTTATTTTATTTAGATGATTTGATCATCATGTGATTATGTCAACCCCGCTAAACCATATCTTAACATGTATTGTTACACTAACTAGTCAAAATATTATTATAAATCATTTTGAAGAAGCGACTTCTTCAAAATGATTTATAATAATATGTATTTTGAGTGTAATTAGTTACTTGCAACAAATTTGGCTTTCACACAAACATTATGATTTTATTATAAATAAAATATTTGAATTTTACTTTAGTCGTTGGACTATGAACTGTAATTTAGTACAATTGACGCCAAAGAATGTAGATATTTGTGGCACCGAGAGCTACCTAAGTGGGACACCTGCAAGCTGAACTCGCTTACAAATTGTTGTTCCTCTTAGAACACCGTCTGCGTCAGGACTAGGCTAGGTACAGTCGACGCCTGATTAATCCTTCTTTACGTTTTTCTCCTAAAGTCAGCCTCTACGAACTGACAAGATGGCGTGCCTTGGGACTGCATCGTTGCTCTGGACTACTAAAGTCGAAGTCGTGAGTTCATTTCAAGATCCCCTTGCCTTCCCTTGTTAATGTGTTTGTTAATGCAATGTAGATAGAATAGTCAGTGTTTTTGAACCATGAATTTTATTACTGTACTAATCAGGTCACGTGACAGGTAACTTTGTCGCGCGATTGTTCCAGCTAGGGCAGGATTCATGCGTTTTGTGGCCCTAAAATGACCATATTTTACAGTTAATATACGAAGTCGCGACTATTGACATTACAAATGCGCGACAAGCGTCGTTGTACTATTCAGGGCCTTGATTCTGTTAGCGAATTATAGTTCAAGTAAAGATACATGGTCCGGTCACGTGACATGTTATTTAATTCCATAGATGCCTATAGATACGAATACTCCTGCGTTGGTAAAGTGGCAATAAAGTGAAATAGATGCAGTCGTGCTACTGTCATTGAGCTACAGTGCAGTAGCAGAATACGCTACTAGGCTGGTATCAAATTTGACGTGATAAATGGATATTTCCTGTAGTATCTAACATAAGAAACCGAAATATTTTGACTTTGCTAAGTAAATATGCAGCATGGCTGCAAAATTTGCAAATAAAAAAAATATTTTTCGCTTTTAAATCGGAACGGTGAAACCACTATCCGCCATCTTGAAAGCACCTTTGGTTGTAAACAAACATCTGTCAGTCGTGCGTGCGTAGGTTCTATTGTGACTCATACTTCTTGCGTGGCACGAACTCTACCTATGTTGAATGTCAAACTTTGTTTACAAACGTAGAGGACTTCAAACCATAGACAAAAATGGCGGACCGCGTTTTTGGCTGTTTAGCAAAGCAACGTTTTAAAATAATGTTTTTGTTGCTTTTAGGTCCTCAAAAAATAAACTAAAATATTTTTTGGTCTAATGGAAGAGATATTTAGCATTTAAGACATACTTGAAAAAAGAGTCAAGTAGCGGATTTAGCCTCAGGCTGGGTGCTTATGATATCGACTGTACCTGCCTCGCCCAAGTTTCGCAACAGAACAACACAGACGCTTGCGAACTCACCGTCGTAGTGCAATCTAGCAAAGTTTCTAACTCGGCTTGACTAACAGCTAAATCTCTCATGACTCGAAAAGAATCCCGCGCCGTAGGTACAAATTATCATGCGTCAGAAGGTCAGCCCAGTTTTGCACTGCTATGTACCTATGATGAATTTGATTCAGTAATTCTAGGGTCAGCGGCCTAAAAAACCTAAGTCCGAAACACACATTTTTGAGGCAGTCAAAATAAACCTAATAAAAAAACCTCTACACCATTTTTATTTATATTTATTACATAACGGAGAGCTGTCATGAAACAATGAATATTTTTTTTTTTTTAAATTAAATTACTATTTTAATTTATTTATGTTTTAAGGAACAAAAGTTTTAGGACAATTTGACTTATTTACTTTAGTCAGCCGACCCTAGAATTTTTGTATGTGTACTAAGGAATAAACGGATAAATTTAATATAAATATAGAAATGGGCAGATCAGAGTTGACCTTCTGATGCATAATCAATTGGGGCCAGGGACCTGTTTTATGAAACTACAAGACTTGGTTTACTATCGTAGATAGATAGACATAGAAAACACTTTATTGTACTTTATTGGAGGTAGTGTACGACTACCCGGCCCAATTAATTGATTAAAAGATGCTTATTTAGCAAAAATACTATTTCATTCTAATTTTTATCGAGAAACGCCTAGCCTAGCTAGTCATCGACCGACAACCCCATCAAAAACGTAGCGAATCTCTTTCAAAATATTTAAATTCATACTAGACGCCTGTGCCAGCCAGTTACTATAAAGAGGAATCGCTACAGTAGGCAGAGACCAAGGACCGCCACTTGCCATGATCCTGACAGATCACTTTCGCTTCATCAACATTCATTATAGTTGCATGCACGCACTCCGGATTCGGGTACTTTAGATAGATAGAATATTGAATCCTGTTATTTGCAAATACATCCCCTATTTGGTCCAAACATGTGTTTTGTCAGTCTTTGTTCTCTCATCTTCACCACGTCCAAAAAAACTATCTAATAAGACTAAAATCTAATAAATAAGAATCGTACATTCATCTATCATTGCAAGTTCTAACTCAGCTAGGTAGTGAAAGTATGATTTTATTGACAGATGCCTTAATACTGACTAAAACTTCTATTTCTTGCTTTTATTCTGTGACGCGCTGCTACTTCTATTTTGGGCTATTCCAATACTAACCAGTTGTGTCATTTCACAAGGATATTTTTTTCATAAATAATACTCGTCAGCATTTTTATGATACTACTTTCACGGCGTCGCGTTGTGTCTTTCTTTTTCACTGTCGGCCTCATAGCATTAGTGTACATGTAACAGCGGATAACATTTATCTGATGTCTTCGGATCAATTTTTAGTAGAGAAAATTCAGCAAAACGAATCGCTTATTTATGTGCGAGTTGACCTCGCGGGTTTTGATTCATATCTACACAATATTTTAATATTTCAAGCGTCTACAACGTTGTGGTTATTGATATCGACAAAACAAAATCACTTTTCTTGTTTGGGAGCCCCCGTTAAATATTCATTTTATTTAATTAAATTATCAATTTGTTTTTAAAGTTGATACACAACTAAATGTTTTGCGAATATTTAAATTATCTGCCTATTGACGTTGTTAATATCGAGCAAAAATCAGCAAACGCTCCTTTTACGGCGCAGAACCACAAAAAACTTCACTCTGACTCTCTTTCTCAAATCATCTTAAGTACAACACAGAATTTTGTACAAATACCATCCTAAAGAGATACCATGAATGCAATCACCAAAATGCAATAAAATACATTAATCTACGCTTACAAAGGAAGGAAACCACCAATACAGCGGCCAGACATACGGACAGCACCCGTTCTCGGTTGTAATTAAAATTAAGTGACGGTAGAGTGGTTCAAAGGGAAGGTTCCGTTTCGTCGTCTACTCTGCTGAAAGACACTAGTTTCGCCGGTGGCACGTAAATTGCGAGCGAAACACTAAAAACTTGCGCAATATTTTCAAGAGCACCTACACTCGTTTTAATGGGATTTTTAAGAACCGCCGCCTCTTGCCAGCCACAAGATAGACCTGGGACGTGGAAATATTAAAGTAACCTTTGTGCGCTGCGAAAAAATTTAAGACATGTTTAATAAAAACTTTTTTACTAGGCTTTCGAAAAAGCTTGCTATGCTCTTTACTTTTATAAGATCTAACGTAATCTTAAAACTCTTAAAAAGCACTTCTGATGAAACTAAGATGGAAATATTTTTTCACAGGAAGAACAAAACTTAAAACATTTTGCGTAGTTAGTTATAATGTACATTTATTGACCTTATAATAATATGGAACACACAAAAAAAAAACCGGATAAAAGCGAGTCGGTCTCGCTCACCGAGGCTTTACTTATTTTATGTTATTAAATACATCAACAGCGGAATAAATAATTTTGACAAAATAATAAAGACACGCGGTTTTTTCGAACTTTTCCCGATTTTTTTTTTATGGTAAAATTAATTTTTTTGAAGAGATTTCTTTGTATTTGAAGTAAAAGACTATATTCCAATTTTGTAGTTGTAGGTTGTGACCTACAGGGAAGTAAGAATTTTGATTCCCATAAAATATCGAAATATACGCAAAAAACTGTGGCATAAACGCGCGTACATTTTTTTTAAGTTATCTTAGAAGTTTGATTTTTCACAGCTTCAAGTGACCGTAAACCGTTTTAAATGGTTTTAATTTGAACTCGATACGTCAACGCGTTCTTGACAGACAGACCGACGAACGGACAGACGGACAAAGTGATTCTAAAAGGGTTCCGATTTTCCCTTTAACGGTACGGATCTCTAATAAAATGAGAATGTAGTATATAATACTGTAAAGTTCAAATAAGCCACACAGCATGTCATCGGCAGGGGCGTGACATACAGCTTGTCCAGAAAGAGTAGAAATTAAAGAGTACGGCTTTGCTCAGTCTTTTTGTCTGTGTTTGTTAATAGCTTGCGCTTTCAAGCATTATATGTATATATTAAAAACTTGAGCTATTATATAAAATAATAAATGTTTTGACTTCTCAATAAAACAATTTAGTAAACTTTCACTTCCGGTTTCTAGTGTTTTTGGACAAGCTGTACTTACAGTCGACGTCACATCAACCTATTCACGCATGTACAGTATGTACACTCATCTCAATTACTTTACAGGCGACTTTGCACCAAAAATGCAAAGGTTGACCTCTTGTTAACTTCACCACTATAGTCAGGCAGCTACGTTGTCATTGCTAGAAACATTGTAATGCTTACTTTGTAGCGTATTACGTAGCGCTGAAACGACAAAATTACGTCCAGCCAGTGTGGAACCACTGTAATTTCATTGTTGCTTAAATATGCAAGCACAAAAGCGCCGAACATTTATGTTTATATGACAACCTGTGCCTCAAAAGCGACACGTTATTGAGATAATAACTTGTCTCTTTTGTGACACAGGTTTGACAGAATATTTTATACATTAAAAATCGATTTGGTTAGTAGGCACAAAAATATTGACAACCTAGTTTGTTTTTAGGTGTTTACGTCCTTTTACTGTAGTTACTGCTTAATTATTAAGTATTATATAAAAAACTAGCTGGCCCGGCAAACTTCGTTTCGCCTTATTTTTTTTCACTTAGGGCTATGAAAAATATATAACAACCTATACTCACACCTACCGAATATACATGTAAAGTTTCATCAAAATCGGTCAAGCCGTTTCGGAGGAGTGTGCGCACTAACATTTTGACAAGAGAATTTTATATAATAGAAATAAACAAATTATCTGTGGTTGGACATTTACATTACTTATAACAACTATTTGTAGTTTTTTTAAAGTAACTTTAAAAGAGAATGCGAATGTCGTATTGATCCGCAGTTGCTATTAGTATGCTCTTGGTGCTGCTCGCAACTTGCTGTGTAGACGTACTTTGTTTGTTTTATTTCTTTGGATTTCTTACATCTTGACGCGGTCAAATTGTACCAAAATAAAATACTGAATTATTTTTTCGTTGTCATGATTGTGTCCCAATACTGGGCGAAATGCTCGCCTTCTAGCCTAAGGCCAACTCTTGCCACCCAGGTATTGGGTACCGGCATCTATTCAGCGACAATTCTTGCTAAACCTTCCGGGTGGACGTCTGAAATGGCCAGCCCAGCTTCAACAAATTTAGCGGTAGCAACCGCAACGTCAGCGATTTTGGTTTTGGCGCCCAACGTGTTAGTCTGGATTTATTTTCATTATTATTGCTCAAGTTTTAAATGCAATTTTTGGTATAATATTCTTTGTCTCAAATAAATTATTCATATTGAAGAAACTGTTGAAACGGATGGAAGGGACGAAAATATTACTGCTAAGTTTTTAATTGTAATTTCAGGTGTATACTATTCCTTGTGTCAAATAAATTATTCGTATTGAAGAAACTATTGAAACGGATGGAAGGAACAAAAAATATTTAAACGTTTGAAAATAGAGGTTTCACGCACTTTTTCTCTAACGTAATGTAGTGCTGAGACAGTTTCCTTTTTAACGTAAATACAGGCTGCGAATATTCAATAGTATTTGCTTGAAAAATTGTTTTACCTATCCAAAACGCTCCAAGCTTACCTTTTTTTTCATAAAAGCCATTTCCTGCAGAACCGTCCTCTCGGTCCCAGATTTTTGAATAAAACTCGCGTCCGCAACGTTCTCGCGACCGCAGCGCAGTTTTCATCGGGCGTTATAGCGTATGCATCGGCTATAAACTGGCCAGTATCGGATCTGTGAAATTGGGGTTACTACCCGCACTTTGCTATTCTTTTTGGTTCCATTCGAATCCCTTTTGACGCCCTCTGTACGCATTTACTGGATGGAATCGTTCTAAATTTATTAACTGTCAAAAATACTGAGTAACATCTGAAGCTGGTTGTGTATGGAACTTATTTTTACATAGAATAGGTGTACTTTGCCCAAGCTCTGAAGAGGTGGGAATTACCACCTCTTCAGAATCTTTATTGACCGAAAAGACAATGTTGATTCGTGCTGCGTTACTAAGCGGCGGGTTCGTGTAACACAGAAAATCCAAGTAATAGGTTCGAACGCAGGACTTCACGATTGTGAAGCTACTGGTGTACTGAAATTCCACACCATCAGGTACACTTTATCACTTTGATTTCAGTTTTAGTTTACCTAAGAAATGAAATCGCGAGGAACCATTTTTATTAATGTAAATCGACATGATAATGAGATGATAAAATGTCAGTGGAAGTGAATTAAAGGAAATTTCACTTTCACTACGATTTAAATCGAAACTAAATTGTTAAATTAAAATCATGTTTATTTAACCTCCTAACCCCTGGTGGACTATGCATAGGACATCAACAACAAAAAAATCTGGTGTGAAAATAAAATCACCTGTGTAGTTTTTTTATACATAGCAATATAGTTTATGGACGCAACCCTTAGAAAAAAAAATCCTTGGCAGTTCACCTTTGACACTTTCTTTACAAAATGGCGGAACAACGCAGACGCAGGGTTTTGCACTCGAAACGAAGTAAGTAATCTGGCAATATTTTTTTTCCAACATTGGTATTCAGTTTATTAGTTTCTATTTTATTTACTAGCGACTATATTACCGAAATTAGAAATTATTTTTGACCTACCCTCTTTTTTTCGTTCTTACACAGCCTGACTTTTTGATGTCCTATTCATATGACATCCGTTGTAAACTAAGTTCATTTATTCAATTTGATGTTCTACTCATAAGACAACCGTCCTGAATGACATGTTTCTTTCTTTCCAGTTTTGGTTATAATGAATGATTCCGATTGTGATTTCTCTTCTGATGACTGAGCAGACGATGCCAACTATCGTCCAAATCAGTTGGGCGATTCGCATAATGAAACTTCCGATCAATCCAGCGAAGATGACGTCTCAGAACGTACTGCATCTCCAATACCGATACCCTTCGCGTTTTAGCTCGATATAGACCCGTGGAAATGAAAAGCACAGTTAAATATACTTGCTGGGACATATATTTGTGCCTCGTGAAGGGCCGAAACTGTTTTTTTGAATTTTACATAGTCATTGCAAGATAATTGAAATATTTGATTGTTAGCCAAAGTATACGCATTCTATATTGATCTCACTGAAGTCTTATTATGTTTTGTGGTTTTTTTTATAAGAGAAGGTTTTTCTTTAAGTTTGTGTCTAATAATATTTAAATTGTAAGTTAAATAATAAGTTTCATTTCCAAATAAATATCTTAAAATGTTTTGTCATATGTCTTAATTTACCCCGAAAGCTATGCATAGGACTTAAAAACTTGAATATTTTCTTAATTGACACCGAATGTCTTATACACAGGACATCTGGAAAAGTAACTTTTCCAGGTCCAGTATTTTTTTCATTATTTTTCTAGTAGTATTAGTACATTTTTAAGGAAACGTACCAAGTTTCGTCAAATTCTGGTATATTTTATACCTCCAGGGGTTAGGAGGTTAAAGAAAGAATTGTACACAATGCCAGATAACAATGGTTATACAGTGCTTAGATACTTAAAATAAAATGTTGAGTAAATAAATTAAGAATAATGGTGACCCCACGCTAGGCATAGCCTGTATCGTAGGCGTCACGATATAATTAGTCATTATATTAATATTACGAGTACAATAGGGCAATCTAAGCAGACAATGTGGAAATGTAGATAAAATCGCAAAAGGTTTCTGTAAAAAGCACTCCAGCCCTTATTACGTAACTTTCCACTTTATTGAGTCAAGCATTTAGACCACTCGGAAAAGTCAAAATAAGCATGTAATGACTGTTCGGAGATACCTAATGGGAAAAAAGTCTCAGAAGGTAACATTGTGACATAAGGTGGTGTGACATACCGGGAACAAAAGGACTAACTCAGACAACTCCATACAGTGGAGTCTTACGTAATTGCGCTCCAGGTCCATCCATTTACAATGCACTCTCGGTAATTCAAAACTTCACGGATTCAATACGGGGCAAATGAGGTTCGTGGCTCGCATAGCAGCGAGCTTGGCCGGTTATCCGAAACATGTCTCCGGGTAATATTTTAAAAATTTTCGCCAGATGCCTCGGTCGTTCCTCGCGCTAAGCGTTCGGTTAACTTTATGGCTGGGGTCACGATGTCGCTGGTTACTTTGTGGGGCTCTGTCAATAATTTACATTGTTGGGCGTTCACCGGCTTCTCCTGTATTTTGTTACTTTGTATTTCTTTGCCTCTGCATTGTAGGTCACTTGCTGAATACATTTGGTTCACTACCAAGAATAAAGCATCTAGATGGTCTTCACCTTTCTAGACGTTTCATAAATCATCTACAGCAAAGAAAAAAGTAAATATTTTCTCTATCAATATTATCTAAATATTGAGAAATTTCGACTAAGTATCTACAGATAAGTTTACAGTAGGTAGGAGAACTAGCAACTGAACTGTTTGATTCCTTTTTCAGTAGCTATTATTTGAATGGATTACTTAAATGATAAATACGAGGGCTGCTACTTATGTATGCGGAATAGAAAAAATAAACAAATGTATATCGCTAAACATGCTTTTATTGTTTTTCAAAGTATTCTCCGCTATGATCGATACACTTTTGCATTCGATGAAACCAATTTGTAAAACACCTTTTCCACTCTGATTGAGGTATCTCCAAAACGTGCCGTTTGAACGCATCTACGGCATCTTCACGGGTCGAAAATCGTTGACCACGTAATTTATTCTTTACATTTGGGAATAAATAGAAATCATTGGGAGCCAAATCAGGTCTGTACGGTGGATGACCCATCAATTCTATTTTTTGACCATCCAAAAATGTAGTTGTTTCCTGAGATGTGTGACAGCTGGCATTGTCATGGTGAAGTATGATTCTGCGTCGCTGGTTGTTTTGGCGTATTTCTTCAAATACTTCCGGCAAACAAATGGTCGTGTACCACTCCGAATTAACCGTTCTGCGATTCCCCAGTGGTATTGTAGCCACATGGCCATTAATACCAAAAAAGCAGGCCACCATTTGCTTTACAGTGCTTTTTGCACGAGCCACTTTCGTAGGGTTCGGCTCATTTTGAAACACCCAAACTGTTGATTGTTGTTTAGTTTCGGGATCGTACGCGTAGATTCAGGATTCGTCACCTGTGTAGATATTATAAACAGATTTTGAGTCGCCTCCGTTGAATTTTTTTAAGGTTTTCTTGCACCATTCGACGCGAGCATCTTTTTGATCCTGAGTTAAGTTGTGCGGGATCCAACGCAAACAAATTTTTTTTACAGACAAATGTTCATGTAATATCCTATGAATGCTCGTCATACATATGCCCAGAATAGCCTCTTTCTCGCGATACGTAACATGGCGGTCTTGCATTATTAGTTTTCGCACAGCTTCAATATTTTGTGGCACAACCACCGATTTCGGGCAACCTTCTTTAACTTCGTCCGTGAGCTTACTGCGCCAGCGATTAAACTCACTAAACCAGTGATACACAGTCGTTTTTGATGGAGCTTCACCACCAAAAGTCGAAGTTAATTGATCTACGCACTGTTGTTGCGTTAAACCACGTCGAAAATCGTAATAAATCATAGCACGAATATTTTCACGAGTGAGTTCCATTTTTTCAGCGATATGACATTTTAAACCCAACAAAAACAAAACACTAACGTATTTAAGAGAAAAATATTAGCGGCCAGTATTTAAAAAAAGAACGAATTTGACCATGGAGGTCCGACATTGCGTTTAAAATTATTTGGAATCCCAGATTCCGCATACATAAGTAGCAGCCTATGTAGATAGGTATCTAATCAATTTTCAAAGATTTCATTTTCATTAACTTGTTGATGGCTGAAATTGTCTGTTAACGTTTTGGATTGACAATGAAATTGATTGCGTCTACCTAAATATTACTCCGACCC
The DNA here is from genome assembly GCA_947310845.1 of Yponomeuta plumbellus. Classification (NCBI taxonomy): domain Eukaryota; kingdom Metazoa; phylum Arthropoda; class Insecta; order Lepidoptera; family Yponomeutidae; genus Yponomeuta; species Yponomeuta plumbellus. The sequence continues at coordinate 7,523,811 of OX371203.1, forward strand.
GGATTTCAACCCTAAGTCGGGTGATTGATGCCATAGAGTTGATGCGAAAAACATGTCTCGTTGACCACTTAATATTTTAGCTGCCAGCCAATTTAGCTTAAGCTTCTTGATTAAAATAATCAACGTATTTACCAAGTTAACCTGCTACCAATTTTTTTTTACAACCCGCAACTTCAAGACCTGTCAACTGCGACCCTCAAAGATTTCTTACTTAAACATGACAGCTACATAACGAATATCAGCACGTCTTCTAAAGGGCCCTGTCCAATTCCATCTTATATCCATATAGACAAAAGAAATCATTCCGAAAGTTCAACCTTGGATTCCGCCGTAATACGTTAATTTTGTTGAACGTAAAACTAAATTCTGTAAACCGGAGTCACCAGGGCACCAGAGGTATAACGTAGCTTATCTACGGCAGTCTAGACTCAGCCGTGGATGTTAATCTCTTCCACCCAATCGGCCCTTTCATGGCTAATGGCGTGAGAGGCGACGCCGTCGCTCGGATCCGGCCACAGTGTAAAAAGACACTGGTTAAAGACCAAGGTTTTTAGCTTCAGAATGCCTTCAGTTTCTTGCTGAATACGAGGCTGCACTTACGCTGATTATTTACATTATAATATTAACAAATTCCACCGAAACTTTAAATGTAAATGTTTTCAATTGTATATTGGTCGTGTAAGCGCTCTTAAATTAATTATATTTTTATTTATTGATGTTTTTATTGCACTAACATTAAAAAAATATATAGTGCAATGCGGTGGACTTAATGCCATACGCATTTTCTACCAGTCAGCAGAAGGTAAAGGAAAGAGTTGGTAGGCGTGCAAAAGAAAAGTAATTCAATAAAATTAAAAACATACGTATAAGGTGTGTTAAATATACTGACACGTAAATGATATTTACACACATAATACTATATCTACTAAAATACAATGAGCCTATATATCACTATAGAATATATAATTATATCTACAAACTAGGAATAATTTAGATAAAACATAAACATTTACATTCAAGCACATACATTGCTTCTGGCCCACACTAGGATACCCTATGTCGTGGAAACCAGAAATAGCTATATCACAAACATGTAAACATCCAAGACCTGGGGTCGTTTTTTCTCCCCAGCCGGGGTTAGAACCCCGGGACCTCTCGCATGGTAGCAGATGCGCTAACCGCTGCTAAAGTGGATTAATTGCATGAAATCAGGTGATGCGGGTGAATCAGTGGTTTTTCATGATTGTTAACCCATCCATTTATTAATTCATTGGATTTCATTCAGATACATTCAGCCACAAGAAGTCCACTGCTGGACTTAGGCCTCCTCCATGGCCTTCCAAAAAGACTGGTAACCCATATTTAACCCATATTGCTACTTGTGCAAGGATGACACACAAATATCGAGTTTGATGTCACGGCTTTTATAAAGGCAAGCAAAGCCGCCTTCTTGGAGTTAAGCGGGGTTTTCACGGTCTTAGTGCGCTCGGACCGAGTACGCCATCCGAGTGAACTAATGCTTCTGATTGGACGGTTTTTCATCACGACATTAAAATGGCCAATCAGAAGCATGGGTTAACTCGGATTGCGCACTTGGTCCGAGCGCACTAAGACCGTGAAAACGCGGCTTTTACCTGGCTGAGAAAAAAAGCCGTCCAGATTTTGTTTTTGTCTAGGCTGTGACTCCATACCCGGCATTTGTCGATCGTGGCAAAAGCCGAAATTGTTTTGAACGGCTTTCTCGCATGTGGCTGACGTCTTTCTTGCTTCATAAGCCGTGGCCTAATGCGTATTCATAATACGGCTCGTGAGCGTCTTTGGGGCTGGCAATAAAGTACATATATTTGTATTTATTGAGACCGGAGATTCTTTTCTGATTTATTTAGTCGAATCTGTTGGATTTTTGGAGTAAGATTTTTGGAAAGTAACTTTTGATTTTGTTATTACAGTCTGTTAGCTTTTAGAATATACCTCAACTGAGCAATCAAAAACCGATTATATTGCAATAAGGTAAGGTTTATTTTGTATTGTTATTTATAACTTTACATAGCTTTTCAAAATAGTGAAGAAAACTTTTATACAGAGCAAGAAGTAGTAATACACTCGTGTGCTTTCGGCGAAAACCGAAGCCTACTCTAGAGCCCGAGGTATATTCTAAAAGATTACAGACTGTACTTCTTTGACTCTCACCGCTGGGAAAGTGGAGATAACTCTGACCAGTTTTTTTTTCGCCTCAATCCCTCTTAGACTACTCTGGTATGTATAATAATAATAATAGCTTCTACACACACAACACAATCGCTTGACCTGGTCCCAAACTAGGATACCCTGTGCTATGGTAACCAGGCAAGGACATTACAAACATCAAAAACACCCAGACTGAGGCCAAATGTACGGCGATCCCCAGTGGGAATCGAACCCACGACCTCTTTCTCGGTAGCTAAGCGCCTTAATGGGCTAGACTAACGAGGCAGTCTGTATTTCATCATCCAGCCATTATTTTTTACAAAATTGGTTGTCTTTACTAAATATACCTAAGTTACAGGTATGGAATGGCTAGAGCCTACCTCCTAAGATACAGGTAAATCCTAGTTTAGGAGTTGGAAATCGCATTAATGGGTATGTGTATCACTTGCTACTAGACTAGACTATCACATTTAATTTTATAAGACTTAAGAGTGTATGGTTTTTAATCAAATAAAAAACTTTTCACTTAAAATCATATTTTTGCCGATCATATTATTATTTTCTCGAATAGGACTTTTATTCCCAAACAACATAGCTGTAACATTTCCTTAATATTCTGCTAAACCTCTTGTATAAATTGTCTCTTTAAATAACCCGGGCGAGGGAAGTCGATTACAAGCAAACAGACTTTGTCTTATTTCTGGGCCCCTACTTGAAATTAGATAATGTAGTTAGCCTTTTAGTGTATTTTGTTTTTTGCTGTGCACTTGTCTGTTTATTTTGTTTCTGTGTAGTGTCTTGTTGGTCATCATCATCATTTAGCCACAAGAAGTCCATTGCTGGACATAGGCCTCCTTCATGGATTTCCAAAAAGACCGGTCGGAAGCGGGTTGCATCCAGCGTCTTCCTGCCACTTGGATGAGATCGTCTGTCCATCTTGTGGCTGGTCGTCCTACGCTGCGCTTGCCGATATGTGGTCTCCATTCGAGAACTTTTCAGCCCCATCGGCCATCAGTTCTGCGTGCTATGTGCCCCGCCCACTGCCACTTCAACTTACTAATCCGCTGGGCTATGTCGACGACTTTCGTTCGTCTACGGACCTCATCATTTCTGACTCGGTCTCGCAGAAAAATTCCGAGTATTGTTGGTACAATAAATGTTTTTTTTTTGTTTTTTTTTTATACATGAATGCCACCTAGCCCAACCACGGATTCTGCATGATATCAATAAAGTTTTATTTTATCATCTTGCCCTTTTCTTTCCGATTTTCTGTGAATAATAAATTAAAGATCCACCAAAAATGGGCTAGCAACAAACTGGCTCATAAAAGAAAAGAAAAGAGAAATTTTAGATGATCCTAAGCTCTCCCGCAGAGATATTAAATAAAAAAAAAAAAACTAGTGAAGTAGGTACGTATTATCTGTTAAAATTTCTCAGGTGAAACTGGCGAAAAGTCTATTACAAAACCATGATTTTTAGTTAAGTTTAAGAACTTAAGACCTTAACTAGCAACTCACCCGCTGTTTCCCGTATGGTAACAACCCGTCAATCTTCTGATGACATCTATCAAAAGTTTTTTCATATGCTATTTGGTCATCTGACAGCTGTTCACAGAAGATTAACACGTTTTTCGTTGTGTTTTATAATATTGTACCGAGGGAAACAAAAAGGTTCCAAATGAAAACCAGTTTTGCTTGTGATGTGCATGCTAAGTTGGTGACCCTTTTCCTTGCCACGGAGGCACTATGTCGCATTTAGGTATATGTTGTCCTATTGTTAGGTTGTTTTTTGTTGTCATTGTGTACATATATCTGTTCTTTTAAGTGTGCTTTTGTGGCAATGATAATAAATACGTCCTTTCTTCTTTCTTTCTACATAGTTGCCATATGAGAAACTGGGGGTTAGAGTCTTATCGAAGCGAGCAACAGAACTTAACTGTAGTGCTGTCTCGTCAAATTTCTTTAAGAAAGAGCGAGACAGCATGTTACTTGAATATTTACTTAGTCTAAATTCTCAATTCAGAAATCGGCCGTTTGTCGGTCGGCCGCTCGTTGTCTTGAGTAGACGCCCCAGGTTATCCCGTCTAAGAAACGGCCGCGGTCCGAAATTTATTTTGTCTCTTATAGACGTGGGCGGATGCATTAAATTTTCAGTGGCTTCTATCTCCCACGGTACTGTTACCGGGGAATAACAGCCGGCTCTTTGGAAATGAAAGTGGATTATTATTGTTTTCCCGTTTGTTACGAGGTACCATGTACCTACATGCCGGTATTCAAACCACTACCTCCCGGATAGGAATCCGGTGGTTCTACCGCTCTGCTACCGCAACCCATTATGTCCCCACCGAGGGGCACGGGTCTCTTCCCTGAGGAAGGTATAGGCCATACTCCACCACAGGGGCCAAGTCCGGATTAGTGGAGGCTTGTAAGACCAGTGGCTGGTCTTACTGTCAGAAGTTTTCAAGCCGCCCAAAGGCCTCTGACTTGGCTTAACGGCTGCCTTCTATCGACGGCAGCCGGCACCAACTGCCTAACGTGCCTTGCAAAGCACAGAACCGCTCGGAAAAACGCCACTAGCGTTAGTCATAGACGGTCACCCATCCACGCACTGAACGCGCCCTATGTTGCTTAACCTTTGTGATCGCTTAAGATCACTTAGGCGGCCGGGGCTAGGAATAGACGGTTAATATTTAGTTAGAGCCTGTCAAACAGAGAATCGCTCAGTCAATCGCATGATCACATTTGATGGTGCGTTAAATACGTAATCATAGCACTAAGCGGCTCGTCAGCTCCTTCGCTCGTAGTAGATGTAAGACTTGGATTGAAGAATACCTTTATCTAGACCGCATTTTTATTTATTAGTACATGCATACATAAACTCAGGCCTGTGTCATAGAGGAGTAAGCAGAGACCAGAAACTGCCACTTGCCACGATCCTGACGGATCACTTTCGTTCATCGAGTTTCTTTAGTCTTTTGTTTCGGGTACTTTTTATCTTGCCCTTTGCTAATACATCACCTATTTGGTCGAAGGGGTTTTCGCCTTGGGCGTCCTTTACTAGCCCTTTCACTTACAATCGCTCGATTGTTTCGTCAGTCTTTCTAACTTCATCCTCTCCACGTTTCAAGTATTTGTAAGAGTGAAATATGATACCTAGCTCTCACTTATTTTAATAAAGTAACAAATACAATGTGTTAAAACTAAATAGGTTGAACAAAAGCTTGTCAAGCTTTGCGCAGTGTAAGATTCCGTAGTAGAAGAATGGGTTTCATTTATTGTTTGAAAATTTTTGTGTTTCTGCAAACAGCCGTTTAGCCAAGAGAGGGAAAGGATGCACGCTCTGCTGTAACAAAAAAATAAGCTTTAAAGTTTAATATTTTGCGAACTTCTGCTTTGTCATTCGCTTTATCATAGTTCGTTTGAGGTTCAACAAAAAAAAGGTGTTTGTACAAGCTTTAAAGGCTTTGCATTCTCGGCAAAAATGTTGTAAGCACTTATACATGTTGCGTCATTACTAATATACGGGGGCTGCTACTTATGTATGCGGAATAGAAAAAATAAACAAATGTATATGGCTAAACATGCTTTTATTGTTTTTCAAAGTATTCTCCACTATGATCGATGCACTTTTGCATTCGATGAAACCAATTTGTAAAACAATTTTTCCACTCTGATTGAGGTATCTCCAAAACGTGCTGTTTGAACGCATCTACGGCATCTTCACGGGTCGAAAATCGTTGACCACGTAATTTATTCTTTACATTTGGGAATAAATAGAAATCATAAGGAGCCAAATCAGGGCTGTACGGTGGATGACCCATCAATTCTATTTTTTGACCATCCAAAAATGTAGTTGTTTCCTGAGATGTATGACAGCTGGCATTGTCATGGTGAAGTATGATTCTGCGTCGCTGGTTGTTTTGGCGTATTTCTTCAAATACTTCCGGTAAACAAATGGTCGTGTACCACTCCGAATTAACCGTTCTGCGATTCTACAGTGGTATTGTAGCCACATGGCCATTAATACCAAAAAAGCAGGCCACCATTTGCTTTACAGTGCTTTTTGCACGAGCCACTTTCGTAGGGTTCGGCTCATTTTGAAACACCCAAACTGTTGATTGTTGTTTAGTTTCGGGATCGTACGCGTAGATCCAGGATTCGTCACCTGTGTAGATATTATAAACAGATTTTGAGTCGCCTCCGTTGAATTTTTTTAAGGTTTTCTTGCACCATTCGACGCGAGCATCTTTTTGATCCTGAGTTAAGTTGTGCGGGATCCAACGCGAACAAATTTTTTTACAGACAAATGTTCATGTAATATTCTATGAATGCTCGTCATACATATGCCCAGAATAGCCTCTATCTCGCGATACGTAACATGGCCGTCTTGCATGATTAGTTTTCGCACAGCTTCAATATTTTGTGGCACAACCACCGATTTCGGGCAACCTTCTTTAACTTCGTCCGTGAGCTTAAGGTTCATTTGTCTATACTTGAGTATTGCGGTAAACAAACCTCACTCGAGCACAAATCACAACATTCCGAAGACATCACACATCGTAGATAACCACAATTAGTTTTAAACACTAGTTTAAACACTAACGCATCTAATTAATCAGAAAACTGCTCAAAAATATCTTTAAATATGTCTTTTTTAACCAAAATTGCAATTCAGTATAAAATCAGGACACAGGTTAGCAAAACACACAGATTAGTTTTGATATTTTGTTGTAGGGATGGGTGCAAGTGAATGAAAGAACAATTTGAAGTGAATGAAAAAGCGTATGTAAAAGCGTTGATTGCTATCAACGCTTTTTAACGTTTATGTGTTAATAACTCATCATTATAGTTATAACAACTTTTTAAACCCTTTTTGAGCCTTTTTAACATTAGAAGGACCACATTTAAAATATTTTTTAGAGAGTTATTAATAAGACCGTTAGTGTTCTTCGTCTCTTTATGCGTTCATAAATCATGACTTGAAATTCAAAAAAACACAAAAAAGAATATACAGGGTGTCCCGTAAATCGACGTCAAGCCGGAACCAGGTGAAAAGGCAAGTCATAGTGGTTATCAGAAAAAAAGATAAAAGAAAATTGCACGAAAAAAGTTATAGGCATTTAAAAAAAAAATTCAAAATCCTGTAGCCACCACTCTTTCCTTTTTCCATTTTTTTTTTGTTTTGTAACTTTGAATAATGCTTCTTCAAACTGTTAACAAAATTTCAAAACCAGCTGCTCCAACTTGGAAGAAAAGGAGACTTTAAAAAAAATAACTTTAAAAATTGCCCATTTTTAATTTTAATTTTAGTTTTCATTATGTTTGTGAAATGTCTTAAATAAATAATAAAAAAATTTTTTTTTACTTTTTTTATATTTTTCTGATAACCACTATGACTTGCCTTTTCACCTGGTTCCGGCTTGACGTTGATTTACGGGACACCTTGTATTATGTTGCAGCAAAGATATCCGTTGAATAAATGGCTACTATATTTTTTCACATATAACTTTTTTCTCGCGCCATCTATTTTGTAATTTGATATGGCAATACTAACCTGCCCACGCACACGCACATCTGACACAGACTTTTAGGTCCTATGACCGAAAACCTAGGGCCAAGGACTTGGGACTAGCATTCATGCCAAAAACTCCGGTTTTTAGAGGAATTGCTGTCTAGTTATGACTAGACTCGTGATTTGGTCCCATTTTCCGGCTAAGAGCTCTAAAAATCACTATCGGGATGATGAAGAGATTTAAAAATCACTTTGTAAAAATGTCTAAGAAAAGAAGGAATAATTTTATTTTCACTTACATCGCCACTGAACCTTGTGAACCTCTTTAACTTCGTAACTTTGTTAATTAGGACTAGACTAGAAAATTGGCCTCTTGTGTTGAGAATCTCCACTGTGTCAAATTGGCGACTGACTGAATCGACTGGCACAGAAGTGCACCTCCTAATAGGGTTTTTTTTGTATACTGAGTAGTATCGGGTAAAAAGTCGCTAATTTTATTAATTTCTAAACAAAATTTGAAATAATATTTAATATGTTACTTTTACATTTTTTATTTCACTATGGAATATGGTGGTGTTCATTACCTTTGAATTTGTAGTAGGTATTTCAAATTGTGGGTAATTTTTATGTTATTTCTGCTAATAGCAAGCTAAAGATTGATTTTTTTATTAACATAATAATCTATCATGTATCTCCAAGTAACAATCATCACATTCATGAACATTTCTAAAACCCAATTCATTCATTCACCAATAAATATTGCTAATCTCAAATAGCTCATTCACTGTTTCCCAACCCCGTAAGTGTCAAATTTTATTGGTACACCATTGTTGTTTACCGCAATACTCAAGTATAGACAAATGCACCTGCGCCCGCGATTAAACTCACAAAACCAGTGATACACAGTCGTTTTTGATGGAGCTTCACCACCAAATGTCGAAGTTAATTGATCTACCCACTGTTGTTGCGTTAAACCACGTCGAAAATCGTAATAAATCATAGCACGAATATTTTCACGAGTGAGTTCCATTTTTTCAGCGATATGACATTTTAAACCCAACAAAAACAAAACACTAACGTATATAAGAGAAAAATATTAGCGGCCAGTATTTAAAAAAAGAACGAATTTGACCATGGAGGTCAGACATTGCGTTTAAAATTATTGGAATCCCAGATTCCGCATACATAAGTAGCAGCCTATGTATAAAGCTGCAACACGGTATACTCACTGACTGACTGACTGATTAATCATCTATATATTTTCTCGGAAACGGTGGGTTTTAGAGAAAAATTTTGTATGAGAAAAGTGTACGGAAGGTGCGATATACAGCCATCCTATGAAGCCGATTTTTGAATTTCGAACTCCTTCTCTCATACAAATATGCTATCTCTGTTGTTTACTGACCGATTTGGACCAAATTTTAATAGAATGTTTTTTTGGTCAGCCCATTGAAAAAAAAAAAATTATGTTCGAAATTCAAAATGGCGGCTGAGCTATAGCCTCCCAAATATAGGCCATTTTTCGACCTCTGCGCAAAAAAGTCGGCAGCCAACTGGGCGAATGCTGGAGACATGCTCTCAACGGCAACGACTTGTCAAAGGACCTAGGTATACCAGAAAAATCCGACATTTCGAGATTTCAAGATGGCGGCTGAGATATCGATTATTGAAGTTGACCAATTGTCTATGGAGATTTTTCACTGAAAATCCACTTTCAGTACTGATTTCAGTACAAAAAATGGGACAAACTTGCGAGGCCGAAGACCGAGCTCCGCGAAGCGGGCACGAGAGACCCCGCCGCGGCGAGGCCGAAGGCCGAGCTCCGTCCAGGCCGAGGCCAAAGGCCGAGACGTTGCTTGTTCCGGCGAAAAAGTGACAATGCAAAAGCCACATGGGAGAAACTTGCGAGGTCGAAGGCCGAGCTCCGCGAAGCGGGCACGAGAGACCCGCCGCGGTGAGGCCGAAGGCCGAGCTCCGTCCAGGCCGAGGCCGAAGGCCGAGACGTTACGTGTTCCGGCGGAAAACCAACAACCCAAAAGCCAAAGTGGACAAACTTGCGAGGCCGGAGGCCGAGCTCCGTGAAGCGGGCACGAGGGACCCCGCCGCGGCCAGGCCGAAGTCCGAGACCACACGTGTTCCCACGCGTCAAATCCCAACCAATAGTGTCTAGCGAGGCCCTAGGCCGAGCACCGCGGAGAGCGGAGCTTGCAGCGGCTGGGGGTTGGCGCGCGTAAACGCGCAGGGGGCTCGCCCCCTAGTCTATATATATAAAATTCAAAGTCCTGACTGACTGACTGACTCACTCATCAACGCCCAGCCCAAGCCGTTTGACCTAAGAAGCTCAAATTTTGCACAGAGGATCTATATATAATGTAGGCAAGGAATAAGAACGGATTTTTTGAAATTCAACCCCTAAGGGGGCGAAAAGGGTTGCCAAAATTTGTATAGGGGTTATAAAAAATGTTGTCTGATTTTCTTGAAACTTGAAATAAATACTCTTCAACACAATTAATCGAACACGTGTTTCGCCGTTTTTCTAAATTTAACCCTTAAGAGAGTGAACGGGGTTGCAAAATTTTAAACTAAAGTCCACGCGGACGGAGTCGCGGGCGAAAGCTAGTAAGAGATAAAAAAGCTATACCGTGGTACTGCCGAGTAAATTAGCTCCCACACTATCAATACTAAAAGAAAGTAAAATAATTTATATGCAGAATTTCCCCTTCGGAATTGCAGGATTGCAATCTAAAAATTGTGTAACCGATATATTTCTCGAAATGTCCAAGAGAATCTACCGTTCCCGTGCATGCCCGGTTCACATTATTCCAGTCCAGTAATCCAGCGAGTCAATCCAGTCCAGTGCTGAACTGGATCATAATCGTCCACATTATTCCAGTCATTCAAAAGCTGTTAGATCGGTAACACAATAGTGACAATGCTTCAACGTGTAGTCAAGCACTAAATTGGCCGTTCACACTGTTCCAGTGGCACTGGAATAGGTGAGCTGGTACGAAAAATAGACCGTCATTCCAGTCAACTGGACTGGATTGATCACTGGAATTCTAGTGCAGGTTCACATTATTCCAGTAGCATTCCAGCGCTGGACTGGAATGTTACTGGGATAATGTGAGCAGGGCATAAGTCTAATGTAAGCAGTCATGTAGACCAGCGTCGCACGGCTATATGTCTAAAAGCCGCGTCTCCACCGGGTGAATGGGCTCGCGAGCCACATTCGGGCGAGCGGTTCGGCCGAGGCTGGCTCGCGAGGCAGCCTCGTAATTTACCGGAAACATCGAGGCTGGGCTCGCGAAGCAAGCCGAGCCATCCCAAGCCATCAGTTCCACCGAGTAATTTAAAATGGATAGTCGTGCAGCTATCTTCCTATCGGCTTACCGGTAAATTAAAAAAAAATTTTTTAGGCGTTCGCAATGTTGTGTGTGAAGCATATAATTTAATTAAGTTTATCGAGGCTTCTCGAGTGTCCATATTTACGAAATAATATCAACGAAAGCTTCGTGATCGCGAGCCAAACGCGCTACCGTCCCCATCGAACGCACAACGCACACTGAGGCGCATTTGAGCGCGTCCCGTTTACCGACAACAATCGGCTCAACCCCGAGGCACGCTCGGCCGAGGCAACGTACGCTCGAACGACCCCGAGGCACGTCCACACAGACCGAGCATTTGGCTCGCGAGACTGCCGCGCGAGCGCGTGCGCCCGGTGGGGACCCGGCTATTAGCGGGTGGTGGTAAAATGGTGGGACTCGGGAAAGGTAGAATTGCAAAGGTAACCGCGCTATCGCATGTGGTCGCTCTACATGCTACACGTGTGATACTGTGCTTGGATAGGTAACTCTAAGACTAAAATGTCTGTGTATTTAGTTTTGTAGTTGAAATTGTTTTTACACACATAAGCTCACGCCTGTACTGAAGAGGGGCAGGCAGAGACCAGGGACTGTCACTTGCCACGATCCTGACAGATCACTTTCGCTTCATCGACATTCATTAGACGTTGCATGGAGGCACGCCGTTTTCGGGTACTTTTTGTCCCGTCCTTTGCTAATACATTCCCTATTCGGTCGAAGTAGGGCGTCCCTTACCGGCTCTTCCACTCACAATCACGCTCAAATTGTTTTAACATCAGCTATGAAATACGAAGAATTCGTTTGACATAATTAACTGCTGACTGAAAAAAGAGGTGAAACTGGTGGTGAAGGATAAGCAACTCAGGCAGCGTGTGCAAAAGAGTGAATACATGAAGGAAATATTAAAATCCTATCTAGTAGAATTTTTGGTGGTCCAAGCGGCTCACTTTAATAATAGTTTTAATTTTTTTCTTTTCAAGGTCAAAACGCTACTTATCAATTAATAATTATGTATGGAATGGAATAAGTCCACACTTTCTAGGAGGCGTGACGAGGCGACACTTGCGCGAGAATGTGGATGAAGCTCTCGCCTCCGCTCGTGATACCTCGCCTCGCCTCGTGAACGCTCCGTTCGTTCTCGCTTTTTTAGGCCGAATACTTAACATTAGACTTGTTTTTCTTACCTCAAGCTTTATACTTAAAGTGGACCAGCAGACGATAGTTAAATTGAAGCACAAATCAAAAGTTTTAGTTTATTCATAAAACACGATTCAGTAAATCACTCTTTAAATGCGGTTAAAATACTCTTAAAATAAAAAAAAATAGATGTATAGGGCGTATATAACTAAATAACTTTATAAATATATACAACTCACAAGAGTTATTTACGTACACCTACGAGAAGCAGCATATTTGCGAATAAGTATAGTAAACGTATAATTTCCAGAAACTACAAGCTTTCGGCCCCCCAAACATATAAACTGTGTTGATTCTCTAAGTTTCCGCAGGTTTAGCTGTTTCCCTTTATTTATGAAGTACCAGGTGTGTCCTAATAAAAAGAATTGGTCGGCTCACGAGTGTATACAAGAAAAAGTTACAGAAAGTACGATTTGGTCAAATATTTAAGGCCGACTTGCGTCATATCACAGGATTAGTATATAAATAGGGTATTTATCCAGGAATAAGTCGTAAAATTCTGAGTTAGTTCGTAATAAACAGCTTTGTGGCAGGATTGGCACAATTTATCTTTGGGCAGCTTTGCACAACTCATCTTTGTCTTATCATGTCGGTGACAAAATTTAATTATATTTTATTGACACAGAACTCCAGTTTCTGTGGCCTCCATCAAATATAATAATAGTGCAAAACGTTTTTTGACTATTTATTAGGTAAAGCTATCTCTTGGACAAACTGTCAGATAGGGTTAGCTAGCCTTAAAATTATGTGGACCTATTTGCCAAACTTTGCGAATCGAAGAGGTCGATAAAAAAAACTAGTTGACCCAGCAAGTTCTTTTTGCCATTTTAATTTGCCTAAGACCTCAGACTTACCCTTTGGTAAGGTGTATCTTTATACACAAAATATTTAATAGAACTTTTGTAAAATTATTTCGGAAGCGTTTGATCTGTGTTCGATTAGGCAACGTCAGCACAGCACCATGTATCGGTAATTTACGGTACTACATTTTTTTTAATGATGCTTTGAAAAGCCCTCATTAGAAGAACCTCTCGTGGTGCGTGACTGTCCGTGGTCGTCGGCCGTCCGCGTCCGTCCGCGTTATCGCGGACCCTGGGAAGCCATCCAGAGACGAGCACCCGACGATGCGAGTTCCGTCTCTGCCCATCCTGATCTACCGACGAAAAGTCAAGTAAAGGTCATAGCACACTTAAACGACTCTGCTCTAACACCGCTCCCACCCAACACCGCCCTAAACTAAGACGAATGCTAGCAGTGCACGCGGCAACAGCTAGCAGACGGCCAGCTGTCCACCAATTTATTTCTGCCTGTCTGCTAATTTATGATGCCAATGTAAAATATATCTAAAGAGCAATATTTGAATCCCATATTTGAATTATATTATTTTTGCCGGGTGGGAGCAGAGTTGAGTAAGTGGGCTATGACCTTAGATGTATCCGGAGAACGATTTACAACTTCCGAACGTTCTTATTCTGTATCCCGACCACCGTTACTCAGTATAAAGGTACGCGGGTAAGGACATCATTTGGCCTGACTACTTTATTATGTACTTCGGTCGGAGGGAAGCCGGAGTGTCGTGGTTTATGCGACAAATGAAGTCAAAAGGAAGATTGTGCCTGAGTTTTGGTAGACGATTTATATTTGCTGGTATCGGTAACAGACTTGCTTGTGAAAAATTACGTTTTATCACTGATAGAGATACATACATACATAAACTCTTGCCTGTAATCCGGAGGGGTAGGCAGAAACCAGGAACTGCCACTTGTTACGAGCCTGTCAGATCTCCTTCGCTTTATCAACGTTCATTAGTCGCTTGATTAACTATTTTCTTTGAATAGCTACAAAATCGCAATTTCAGAATTCACGAAATATTTATGTAAAATATTTTTAAAATTTTACAAAATTCGCATTAAAAGTATTTTTTATGAAAGTATTGTAAGACGTATTCTACACGATTAATTGTAAGCGTCAGAAACCCTGGACCAAATGCGATATATTTTGATGTTTGAAAAACAAGGCATTATATTAACTTTTTGCTACTATTTAGTACCCTAACTGAAATATTTAAACAGCGAAAAAACGATTAATTGGTCATTTCTCATAGAGTAACATGTAGGTATAAATATCTAGACATATTATTATAACCTCTCATATAAAACTTACGACACAGGCCTAGCCTAGTGTGGGAACACCATAATTCTATTATTTTTCTTTCTGTTTAGTACAATAATGCCTACAACTTTAGGTGCAAATTCGTGATGATTTAATGAACGATTTTTTATTTTGATTCGAAACTGTCATAATTCTGTCCGCCTATTTTAATACTCCAAATCTACCAATAAATCATTGGTGAACCAAGAATTTTCTTGATCTATCAATAAGAAAACGTGCGTATTAAGTATTTTCCTGACAAGCGAACTCGTTTTGAGCCGGCACGCTTTTTCAGACCATACGCCCCTTACCAACATTATTCTAAAAGGCTCGCCAGACGTACCTTTTCAAAACATGCCTTTTGACACAGTGAAGCCTTCACTGTCGAGTATCAAAGTGTTCCAGTCTGGATCGCTCAAAGAAGTGCCGTGTAAAAGAAATCCATTTGTGCCACGCGGCTTTTACACTACTCTCGTGATTGACTGAACGGAACTTTGGGCTATGGGTTACATATCTGCATTGAACGATTTTGAAATCGAAGGTTGTTATTAAAGTAATTATTAACATGCGATGTTCATCTCGCCCACTGTCCTGATGAGCTCTCATTCGTCAATTCGATGAGCATTTTTGAAGTGCTCGGTTTTAAATAAGACTTTTGGTTTTGGTACTTTTTTGCACTGTGATTTCAGGCATATTTCATACTTTTTAATATTATAATCATTTGTTGTTTTTATCATACAACTTTTTATTGATTTGTTCTTTTGATATTGTCATGTTTTAAATTTAGTTTGTTTATTTACTTTTTTGTATTGATGTCAGTTAGTGTCCTAGTGTCTACTGTCTAGCTACTTGATTCTGTTATTATTTGTTTTAGTAAACAGTGAATTCAGTGCAAGTCTTTTATTTATCAGAAAAATAACGGCACTGTTACGGTGCCCAACACAACTACTAATTTTTTTCTGTTAAAAGTGGTACGTAATTCTACAAATGAAAATTTTTATAGGAATATTCTTTAATGTATTCTGGAAAAAAAAACCCAAAATATTTATAAAGGTGCATAGTACATTTGGCAGGTTTATTACTAAAATCAATTTCTTCCACACAACCTAACTATGGAAAGTTTTTAAGAGAATTTAGTTAGACCGTGTATAAAACACGCTGTAACTGAGTGCACAAATGTAATGCACTGACATAAGTATTGCGGTTTTCTTATTTTCATTTTCTTGTATTTGGCAAATATATTTTGTAAGAAACTAACAAGTAGAGTTTTCGAGTGTGTCTACTAACTTTCAACAAAATTATTTTCTAGTGGGCAATCTTTCACTCTAGTATAAATTCGATGATGACTAGAATTTAAAATCATGTTTTTTAATCACTGTTCAATTCCTAATCTAGTCTTAGTCCCGGTTTCTTGAACGCTAAAGCCCATTACACAATGAAAAAAAATAAGATATAAGAATAAGGAATATGAAATAAGGAATAAGGAATAGCGGAATCCAGCAATGGCAGCACCGTTGAGCAAGACACAATTTAAGAATAAGGAAGACAATTGATTTCTATGCTATTCCTTATTCCTGGTTCCTTATTTCTTATTTCTTATTCTTATACCTAATTTTTTTCATTGTGTAATGGGCTTAACAGGCTGTTTATCTACCGTTAACAATTGTCAGTTGTTTTTTTTATGCACTTTTGCCAACTGAGAGCTGTTAACAATCAATAACAAACAATAGATTAACAGACTATTAATGTTCGAGAAACCGAGGGTTATTCCCATAAGAAACGTTCAGTCTTCAGAAAGAAATTACCTTGCGTACTTGGACTATGATTCAATGTAAACTAAGCGTCAAACTCAGTGAGACGTGGCAAAAGTTGTATGAAGAATAAATCAAGATGTTTAACTAGCAGATAAGCCTTCGAGCCATTTTATTATGCTGAGTTTTATTATGTCTGTAACAACTAAGTTCTTAAACTTAGTTGTTACAGACTGGTTTCACTGAAGTAACTTGGAATTTAATAATCTGTATTCTTAAAAGGATTGGAATAACCTTATCAAAACTTATGAAAATCTGTCCCTCGATTTCGTTAATGCATTATAGTGCCAAGTCAGAGGCCTTAGAGGGCGGCTTGAAAACTTCTGACAGTAAAGCCCATTACACAATGAAAAAATAAGGTATAAGAATAAGGAATAAGAAATAGCACAGAAATCAATTGTCTTCCTTATTCTTGATTGTGTCTTGCTCAACGGTGCTGCCATTGCTGGATTACGCTATTCCTTATTCCTTATTTCTTATTCTTATACTTTATTTTTTTCATTGTGTAATGGGCTTTAAACCAGCCACTAGTCTTACAAGCCTCCACCAATCCGGACTTGGCCACCGTGGTGGAGTATGGCCTATACCTTCCTCAGGGAAGAGACCCGTGCCCCTTGGTGGGGACATAATGGGTTGATGATGATAACTACAATTTTTTAAAATATATAACTGAGAGTATTAATATAGAATACTTATACTTAATAGCAACATGCAATTTTGGCTAGTTCAAGTCTAAATGTAAACTTTAATAATTGTTTGAAGTAGTTTTTCTGTAATACAACAACCTATTAGTAGCTGCGCACTAAACGTAAGCAATTTGCTATAACCTATTTTTGTATTGGAATCTATTTTTCGTACGAATAAAACGTGCCAGTCTCCAATGTAATCGTGTTACTCTGTTCAGCGAAGGATGTTTCGAAGTATTATATTTTCCTTTTTAAAATCCCATTCCTCGTAATACGCTTCTCCCCAATATATATTTTTGCCTCGACACGTTCGCAGGAGGAAGGCGCTAGTTTTTGTCCATTTTCATTAGTGATGTTATTGGCTCCACGCTGTTTACCGGCTGCCTTGGAACGTGTTGATTAAAGGATACCGGAAAAATGAGGCTTTTTTCGTATAAAAGTTCAAAAGTAACACTCTAGGTATATAATGATATTTTTGTACTAAAACTCGTCGCAACGACGACGCGAGCTCCGTCTCTGCTCACCATGATTAAGCTTTTTGCGAATTAGGGTGAAACCTGGTCGGACTCTTCCGACAAAAAGTCAAGTAAGTGAATCCGGAATAAAAAAAACTCACGCCCGTTATCTCCGAGGGGGTAGGCAGAGGCAACACGTTTTGTCGAGTTTATTAGGTCCCAACATTACAAGTGGCAAGCCTGTCCCCGTTATCCGAGCACAATTTATCAGTGAATGGGGTTGCTGTACAAACAAATAAATGTACGTAACTAAAAGTCATTGTTACATGCGAGACTCGAACCCAAACCCATATGATCAAAAAGCAAGGGTCAATCCCATTACGCCACCACCGCTTTTAAAATTAATAATCGAATCAATAAAGCCCATTACACAATTAAAAAAGTATCCTGACGAACTGAGAACCTCTTCCTTTTTTTGTGGTCGGTTAAAAAGTAGGTGAGCTGGTTCGGGTTACAGTGATCGAAATATCTATCAGTAAGTATGCATTAACTTTTAGCTGAAACTGCGCAATCTGTTACGCGGAACTGGCGCCATCTATCGGCGCGAGTCAAGAGTATCTGAGTAACGGCTACTTTGTTCCACTTAACGATAAATGAGTAGAACAAAGTAGTTTAAGCCCATTACACAATGAAAAAAAATAAGGTATAAGAATAAAGATTAAGAAATAAGGAACAAGGAATAGCGGAATCCAGCAATGGCAGCACCGTTGAGCAAGACACAATTCAAGAATAAGGAAAGCAATTGATTTCTGTGCTATTCCTTATTCCTGGCTCCTTATTTCTTATTCCTTATTCTTATACTTTTTTTTTTTTCATTGTGTAATGGGCTTAAACTACTTTGTTCTACTCATTTATCGTTAAGTGGAACAAAGTAGCCGTTACTCAGATACTCTTGACTCGCGCCGATAGATGGCGCCAGTTCCGCGTAACAGATTGCGCAGTTTCAGCTAAAAGTTAATGCAAACTTACTGATAGATATTTCGATCACTGTAACCCGAAACAGCCCACCTAATTTTTAACCGACCACAAAAAAAGGAAGAGGTTCTCAGTTCGTCAGGATACTTTTTTAATTTTTTATGTATTCTAGTCAAAATAAAATAAGGGACACTGACTTATTTCCACTATCGGGTCGTTTTTACAACTTGAAGGTGTTCTTAGGTGGCTAATTCTTTTGTGTGGTTCTTACCCTTAGTGTTAGCAAACATATCGAAAGTATTACAACTGCATAATTTGTGAAGTGGGTAAACTTTGACATTTTATTGTAACCACTTAAATTTACCTACATTTAAAGCTGCATTTTAAAATATGTACATATATATAATATAATAAAGAGTTCTAACTCTAGCCAACTGTATTTCTACTATACCGGCACTGAATAAATATAATAATGTCTAGTGCTTAAAAGTTTTAATAAAAAAATATAATTGTACTGGTTATCTTGTAAATATTTTATGTTCGTATTTTTCGTCGTGTACAATGAAGAATATTCTTATCTTATCTTATCTAGATTCGATTTTTTTTATAAGCATTTACATGCATACATACATTGCTTCTGGCCTCACACTAGGTTATCCTGTGTCTTGGGAACCAGATACATACAGCATTACTAACCTACAAGGCCCAGAATACTAAAAAAAGTACGAAAACTATTGCCATTTTCAAGGTCGGGCCGCAGAAGGTTAAATTAATAGCACACGACTCGTAGTTACAGAGCTACAGCCCTCGTTGAGGCGACATGTTTTCGTTGCACGGTTTTAGCAAGTGACCACCGAACTGAAAGACGTTTGCAAAACAGCACCGAAAATGTACCCTGTGTTCTCCCTACGTTCCGCCCTAAGCTCCGGGAGCCAATAACAATGGGCCAAAAATAACTCGGTAAGTGGTATTTGGACAATCGTCACGGGTATTGTACAAGTTGGGCCGGCTAATGCGTCGCGTGTTACGGCACAAAGTTACCGGCGGATTTGGCACAGAGTGGCGAGGAAGAAAAGATCTGCCTCTACTCGGTGGCCTGGGTACTTTGCAAAAAAATATAGTTAGATTAAGGTTCTCTGGAAGAGATCCCTTTTAGTGATAATGCTGCCGTCTGTTTGCTTAGATTAAGAATTACTCGTATTATCTTCCTAATGGCAGGTGTTCTCTATTTATAGTCGTGTAGATGTTCATAACTGATTTTGCTTTTTAATTATTGGTTTTATAATTATTAGTTTTAAATTGACTTAATTATTGTAATCAGTTGCGTTATGGCCTTGAAAAGAACAATTGAGTCTACTATTTTAAAAAACCACAATGTCATCAATATTTCTTTGTTTTTATTCTCTTTTTTGTTCGAATATAATTATCTATATTAACTATGTACAGTCGACAGCACGTCAATCTTCACATTTTAGTTGAAAAGTCGCCCGTAAATCAACGGAGTAGAGTGCATGGGTGTATACCATGATGTGCTGTCGACTGTACTTAGTTTATCTTGACAAATCTAAATTAATTTCGCATAGATCACCCATACTATTAAGGGTGTCTAATACGCACAATAAGATAATTATTAAAGATATTTTGGAAGTAGTCAACAGTTATATTGCGGTTTTTGAAAATAGTAGACTCAACTAAAAACCGTTGTCCACATTTCAGTCTAAATTTAATTTTATCATTATTTCTAGAGTGTTTCCAGAGCAAATGAATATTTTATCAGAAATAATATTAATTTAATAATAATTTAAAAAAATTATTAAGCTAAACAATATGGCAATTCATGGTAGCATAATAATTAATTTAGTTTACTTTATTAACCATACAACATCAAAATTAATTAATAATTTGATACCACACGTCAAACACTACTGTATTTTGATGAGAGAGAAAATATAATCATAACTTCCACACAAGGCAGTCACTTGAACTGATCCCAAACTAGGACAACGTTTGCCATGGTATCCAGGCAAGGACATCAGTAATGTATGTAAATAGAGCCAAACTGAAGCTATTTCTGCTCTCAGGGGGTCTCAGTGGTAATCAAAAGCACGACCTCTGTCCTGGTAATTAAGTGCCTTGACTTTTGGACTAATGAGAGTCAATAAAATATGTCACTTTCTTTCTCTTTTGAGACTTCCGTATAATAGGGGTTTCCAGGGTCAAAATAATTAAATTCTATTTAGTCCGTATTTTGGATTATAAAAAAATATTGGACACGTATTTTTTCTTTTTTCGATTAAACAGAAAATAACAAAGATATAGCCCCTCAAAGTTACGTGTGACGTCACTCCGTGCTAAAAAATGCCGCACGGCGTGACGTCAAACGTAACTTTAATGGGCTATATCTTTGTAATTTTTTGTCTAATTTACAAATAAAAAAATACGTGTCCCTTATTTTTGAATAATCTAAAAGACGGAATAATTACATTTTTTAGGGCAACTAGCCTATTCCTTTCTTTATGCGGACTTGCCCCGCTGGGCCGTATTGTTAGCTGAAACATTCGCTTGCCCACTTTTTCCTTCTTCATCGTCTATCTTTATTTTACTTGGTTCTCGCTTATTGTTGACATTGATGTCACTAATCCATGTAGTTTTCTGTAATTCTGTTAAGTCGTTTTTCGAGGTTTAGTTGCTTTTGGTGGGTAATATTTTTTTTTATTTTACACTAGCATTGCCCGCGGCTACGTTTGCATCAACGGATTAGTCTATGCTTGCCTTGAACGTCCGTTGTAATACTGGTGAAAGAGTTTTTGAAATCGGGTAAGTAATTTCGGAGTTTATCCCCTACAAACGAATTTACAAACTTTTCCTCTTTATAGCATTAGTATAAAATGCTCAGAATTCTGCAACTGAATTTACACTTTAATTTTCATGAAAACCACAAATTGGTACAACATTTTAATGAGAACAGTCCTCCGTTTGTGAATGAGCCGTACTGTAGATATTATTATTTCTAAAGTATAACTGTCCTCGTTATTAAGAATACTTTTATTTTGTTCACTGCTATTCTTATACAGAATGTAACAGAATGGCACGTTAATTTTGCTAAGGCTTTCAAACCACTTAAAATTAATGATCCTTCTAAGTTAAGGCCACCAATTTCTTTTCTCGACCATCCTCGCTGGCTTAATCCGCTTTAGACCGGTCCAGGCCTTCAGCAAGCGGTGGCCGTTTTAAGTTGTATTTGTTAATCCGATGTAGTATTTTCAGGCAATAAACAAGGTTTCATTGAAATAACGCTAAATCTGAAAATAGTTTCTATCGATAAATTGAACCAGTTTTCTTCAATATTTCTGAAGACGCGAGCCCCTTTACAAGTAACGAAATCTCAGGCCTCCAAGTAATTTAAAGTGTTGCCATATCCTTTTTACTAAATAGTTCACAAGGACTCAAATTACAGAAATTAATGAGACGAGTGTCATTTTTCAAGTCTTTAAGGCTTGCAACAAAAATGCTGTGATCAATAAAATTATGATCAAAGCAATTTTCGGGTCAGCGCGGCCGGAAATTTGCTAACGATGGTATTTTGTTTCAGTACGCGAAAATTCAGCGAGTTAGAAAATAAAAAGTCAGCCTTGTAGACTGCCACCAAAAATTCACTACAGGGACACTTTCATTTAGTTCCATAAAAACTGCGCCCTCAAAAACAAACGCCCTATTTTGAAAGCTGGCTACAGGCTAGCTAATTGTGGCTAAATTTTGAAAGAAAGGCTCTATTTTGAAAGCTGGCTACAGGCTAGCTAATGGTGGCTAAATTTTGAAAGAAAGAAAGAGAAACGTTTATTGCACCAACAGTCACACACAACAGAAATACGAAATACTAACGAGAATAAAACATCAAAGATTTCCATACTATCTCAGATCTTCAGAAAATTCTTAGATTGCACAATATTCGCCTTAAGGCGCGCGTTAGCACTCCCGAAAATTTACTAAGTTGACGGTGTCAATTTTGTGCAGTTCTGTGAAAACTCAGCGCCCTCGATGATAAGAGACGCCTTATACCGACGCTTAAAAATGTATAAAATCAACAGTGGAATTTTCGTTTTTGGAACTGTCCTGAAAATGTAATAATAATAATGTAATACGTTGACGGTGGAAAATTCATAACTTCCGTAAAATTTGGTAAATGATCATGATGGTCCCGGAAATGTAATAAATTGAACTTAACGGTTATTGAATATTTGATTGAAATTTTCATTTCGAAATTTTAAAACACAGCGCACTCGAAAATAAAACAATAAAAAAATTAATTTAAAGTCCTCCAAATCACGCCGTTCCTGACCGTTGTTTTCATTTTACTACCGCTCGCTTATTTTGCCACTGGCAACACTAACCACAAACGTTCTATGGCTGGCAAGAGCGACTCCCCGCGGAAGTCTGGGTCAGGGGTCGCAACGCATAGATTAAAAAAAACACTGAATTAAACAATAATATCTGTTTAAAAATATTGCATGGTTGTCGATATTACTTTGTTTACTTTAGAAATCATTTTTTTATATCTGAAGTGTGTAGTTAGTGAAAAATGATAAATTTTTGACGACAGTCATGATTAAATTCAATAAAGAGAGTAGATTTTTTTAACACGCTTTTTTCCTATAGAAAACAAACTGTATTGAGTCCGAATCGTTTTTTTGCAAGCTGAGCATTAGCACAAGAAATGAGTGGGCGA
Organism: Yponomeuta plumbellus; assembly: GCA_947310845.1. Classification (NCBI taxonomy): domain Eukaryota; kingdom Metazoa; phylum Arthropoda; class Insecta; order Lepidoptera; family Yponomeutidae; genus Yponomeuta; species Yponomeuta plumbellus. The sequence goes on from OX371203.1 coordinate 7,546,872, forward strand.
GAAGGCAGCAATACGCTTCGCTGCTCTAACAACATGCAGTCTCGTTTTACCAAAGTAATATATAAGCCATGAAAGTTTGCTCTTGTCGTCTAGCGTCCTCCGGGATGATTCACCGCCCTACTGACTTAGTGTTTTCTTTTGCTATATGATATATTTTACTAGCTAGGTCGTGGTCCTATTTAATTTCATAAGTCTGCAATTTAACCATATTACGCAGAATCCACAATTCCAATCCACAATTCGTGACTTTCGAGAAAAATGCTTTTTACGTATAACATCTTTTTTATTTGATAATAATTCTTTATTTTACAAGAATTAGTACAGCGTACAAAGGCGAGCCTAGTACTGAAAAGTACTAGTTTTAGTAGTTTTTACTAGTACTAGTAGTTTTTACAAGTTATTTTTTAACTTAATATAATTTCTTGTAGGTGTCGGGTGTCGTCAATAGATGGCAGTCGCTAAGCCAAGTCAGAGGCCTTAGGGCGGATCGAAAACTTGTGACAGTAAGACCAGCCACTAGTCTTACAAGCCTCCACCAATCCGGACTTGGCCCCCGTGGTGGAGTATGGCCTTTACCTTCCTCAGGAAATACACCCGTGCCCCTCGGTGGGGACTCGCTCGTAGCCCCGGCTGCCTGAGTGATCTTAAACGATCACAAAGGTTAGTCACCAATCCGGTGAGGACATAAAAAATCGGGGGAGGCCCACGAAGAGAAGAGTGGTGGTGCGGAAGAGGTCCGACGCAAAATAAAAAAGAAATTAAATAAAAAGCCCGAAAAAGTTAATTTTAAAAATAATTAGCAAGTGCTTTTACTGAATTTAAAGAAAACTATTAGAGAAAATTTTATTTTTGTTGCAGATGTAAGGAACTGAAGGCAAGGCGGTTCTGGGAAGGTGCGACACAAGTGGGTGAGTGAAGATCTCAGCAAAAGTGTTTGGATGATGTACTGAAAATATTCACCGCTTAGGTAGACTTTTTTACGAGACGTTTGTATGGAGAAAGACAAAAATTTCGTCGTATCGGCATAAGAGAGGTGTCAATCGACGCGGGGGAGGCCCACGAAGAGAAGTGTGGTGGTGCGGAAGAGGTCCGACGCAAAATCAAAAAGAAATTAAATAAAAAGCCCGAAAAAAGTTAATTTTGAAAATTAGCAAGTGTTTTTACTGAATTTAAAGAAAACTATTTAACCAAATTTTATTTTTGTTGCAGATATATTTATGTGTTTGGATCATGTGTTTATGTGTTTGATGTCATTTTGAAATATAATCACGTACCTACTGTTGTGCAATACTGAACTCTACATTCAGTAGTAAACACAGCAAAGAAAATTTTGCCAATTACCTAACAATAGTATATAATGTAGGTTCATAACAAATTGCATGGATATAATACGAAGATGAAAATTATGAACCTAAAAAGTAGTTATCCAATTAGATAGTATTGTACTCACCGAGCCGAACAATGGAGTCACATCCGTAAAAGATTACAATAGCGCAATATTATTATTATAATCTGTGATTTGTTATTCCGAGTCGTTGGATGATCGCAAATCCAAGGGTTACTCCATGCCGGCCCATGAGTATTAGAAACACATAAATCTTTTTCAATTCAAATTCTTTCTCATTTCTAGTCACTACATCCGCTTTCAGTACACAAGGTTCTCTAATCAAACTATTCATTGAAATCGAATCGTTCTAAAGTAACTAAGCTATTCAGGATACCTATAAAACTTAAGATTTATATATTAAAGGTATACTGCATATGATGGCCAAATATTAATGGGCAGTTTTAGGGAAAGTAACCACTTGTATAATAACTAACATTCAAAACAAATCCTACTTCTATGCCAGTTAGGACAGTGCGTCTTGTGCGCGCTTTCTATTTTGTATTTTTTTTATTCATCTATAGCACTAAAACATTTATCTTCTTTAAAAAAAAGATCTAAAGCACTAAAATATTATTAATTGTAAAATAAATTAAAACTTACGTTGAACAATCCCAATTTGACCCATTAAATGTATAACTAAGTATAAAAATTCGTCTATTAAACATTATACAGTAAAAGTTCTGCATGCCGTAGGGGTATTCAGAAACCAGGATCTACCTTTTGCTATACCCTTATGCTTACTATATCGGGTATAGTAAGGTCCGAGCTTATCTAAAATAGTATCTCAATCGTTAATCCAATTAGGAAGAGCCTTAAATAGCCTCGATATCTTGTGAACTTTCCATGGAGATTGCTCTCACGATCGGACGGCACAAAGGTCACGCGCCCTCGTCGGTTTATCATAATTTTATTTTTCTTGTAACAAAATAGCTTTTGCAAGGGGATTTGCTAATTGGAAAGTTTATTTGAGTTGATTCAATATTCATGTAATGAATGTAGGTAACAGCCTACAGTCTGTTAGCTTTTAGAATATTTATTTATTTATTTATTTAATGTTTGGGAAATCGACGGCGATATCAGAACAAAATACTTAACACCTAAATTAATAATATGGCCAATTACAGATTCCTCGGCTACTATCAGTTAGAATGGGATATGTTCGTGTAATAGAAATATCAGAACTAATATGACACCAATATACACTCGTGTGCTTTCGGCAAAAACCGAAGCCTACTCTAGGAGCCCGAGGTATATTCTAAAAGCTAACTGACTGTACCTGTACGCGGGTTAAGTATTAGTCGGCAACAAGGAGGCAAAACATTTAAATACACAGTTACTTGTTCAATACAGATATATTATATAACGGAAATGGTATTAATGACACTATTTGTAGTCTACAAACCAATCGCATTCCAATGTTTTAATCCGTGCAACTGAACTCTGCGCCTCGCACGATTCGATCTTCTTGCCGAGTGATGCCTATCTTAAGGTGCGATTAAACGAAGCGCAAACACGCGAGCCGAGCGAGCGTCGGCGCAGCGCAGTTCACTGCGCCACGCAGCGTTTCAGCAGCCTACGATTGGCGCGGCTCGGCAGGGCTCGGCCATCAACATCTACCGTCGTATTTCCTCGACTTTTTGTTTTAATTTAATAAATCACCATTGATCTAAATAACAGTTGCTTCTGCTGCATGGCATTTTCGTTTATCCATATTTTAGTAGAACGGAGAAGCGACGGTGCAGCTCATCAGTTCGCCTTGTGGTGATCCACATTTCGACGCGCCATGTTTACAAGGCTTGTGCCGAGCCGAGCCGCATGTACAATAGCGCGGCTCGCATGGGATTGTGCTACTCTGCGCAGTTTTGTACCTTATTTGTGAGTGGGCTCTGTGGCTTGGGTATTTTAGCCGCTTCAGCAAAGGTAGTACGAGGACGCGAGTCACGCGTCAAAACGTCAAAAGTCGCGACTTTTTAGTACATTAAGTACATTTAATGTCAAATTCTGACGTTTAAGCGCCACAAAACGCGTGACTTGCATCATCATGCTACCCGTGCAGGTACTGCGGTGACTGCTGCGATTTTGGTGCGTGCGGTGCGGCCAGGTCTACGTTCACCTTCATACTACCATTGCATTGTACCTAATAACGATATATATATATATATATATATATAATATAATTTATTATGCATTCTATTAGTGCACCTAAAGCAATAAAATAAAATAATATTCTAATAAACCAACTGTGTTTATTAGACTCTGGGCCCTGATACTGAATGTGAAAAAAGGTTATTTACAAGATGTTAAAAAAATAACGTGAGATAACAAAGACGAAGGTGTACTAAAAACAGGCTATTTTTTTAATTTAAGCTTCAAAGAGCATTCGGTAATAGGACAGTAAGAAAATACAGGATGAACAATAAACGGTGAATTAACGTGGTGACTGTTGACATTTGGACCTGGAGCTGTGTCAAATCACATCTGGAGACCATTTGAAGATACGAGTGAACTTGTGAAAGTAAACAGAAGGATGACAAAATAATATTATGTTCCAGGCCCTGCGATGACTTTGACTGCCTTTATCATCATCATCATCAACCCATTACGTCCTCCCCGGAGGAAGGTATAGGCCATACTCCACCACGGGGGCCAAGTCCGGATTGATGAAGGCTTGTAAGACTAGTGGCTGGTCTTACTGTCAGAAGTTTTCAAGCCAGTCTAATGCCTCTGACTTGGCTTAACGACTGTCATCTATCGACGGCAGCCGGCACCAACTGCCTTGTTGTCAGTCAAACTATATATTGCTTTTATTCGACTGATCCTCGGTTCGATTCTACAAATTATACAAAATGGCTTGTTTTGTTAGTACGTATTGTTGTGGTACTAATGATTCTCATAGATTTGAGTTTGTGTAGAGATATTTTTGGGTAGTAATTTTATTAAATAACAGACTAGTATACGGCTTACTCAAGCTAACCAAAATTAAGGGTTTGCGCGCACTGCGATTCATTCGTTGCGATTTTTAAACTGCGAAATAAACTCGCAAACGACAATCCTTCGCACACTAAGATTTACTCCGAAGTTGCGGAGGCCATTGAAATATGGATTTACAAAAGAAAAGAGTTGCGGGGCTCGGTACCACTTCATATAGGGTACGATTTCGCACGTGCGATTTTAAATCGCAAGTTTTCGTAGTGCGCGGATTGTAGTGTATTTCTGTTGTTCGCAGACTTGCGATATTTTTCGCAACGATTTTTTATCGCAGTGTGCGCTTAGCCTAACGGCAGTATTTCCTGACAGGGTGCACTTTCTGCACTTTACAATTTAGTACAGGGACACCATTCAAAGTTACGAAGAGTAGACCATTAGGCCGGTTATAGAGTTAATTCCGCGAATAGCCACCCGAGTTCAAAGTTACCGTCTTCATTGGGTCCCATATACAGTACTTATCATTGCTGTACGTCTTCATTTCGAAGGGGTCCAGCCGCATTCGTAAATTATTTGTTGAAAACTCTCATTTAAAATTGTAGAGTAAATATATACTTTATAAACTTTACATTACTTCACCTTACTTAATACAATGTATTATACGAACAGTATTTTCATTTCACTGCAACGACCTGATGTTTTAAAGAAGATAGAGAATAGTTTTTTTATTGTGATTTATTGTGTAACTGTTTCTTCTAGGCATTAAAAAAAATCCCATTGCTACCAGTGGCTCACGGGTGTGCCACGGACTTTTCCTTCAATATTGATTTAGAAGATGACATAATAATATTTATTGACAACAGAATTTACTTTTATTTTTTATATTTGAACTATTAAATTGGTAACGAATAATGTGGGGCTTTATTTCACAACCAGGAGAAATAATTAATTTGGCAGTAACTATTTTTAAAAACAAATACTAAGTTAATAATAAAAAAAAGAAATAAAACTAAACTAAAGCTAATTTAAATAAAATATTGGAGCCATATCGCTCTCGGCCGGTAGAGTTCCGAGAAGGCTGGCGGCATTGCCTCGCTGTATGGCGAGGCTTAGCCTTTGGCTAGGCGCGACGAGATCTCCTTAAAGAGGAGTCGCGCAATATTATCGTCAGAGGATTTCATTGATCACATAGACAAAAAGTAGAGTCTATATACAAATATTGGCATAGCTCGTCAATTTTTAATATTTCAATGGTGGTTAGTACATTTGCGCGATGTTTGAAATGTTCTGAAAATAAATTCCAAATTAACCTACAATCTCGTGAAAATTAAGTATTTTGAAAAAATACCACTATTGCCAAAAAAATAGCACGAACATGGCCAAGACCTTACCAGCTCTTTTATACGGCCATAGAAGTGGATTTCACAAAGCCTACCACTGTTCCTTGTCTTATGTTGACACGTACAGCCAGTTGTAGACTACCTCTCTTTCAGATTATATAAGAAAGAACGGTGTCGCGATAGTTTTGTCGTCTATCCAGTATCTTTGAATTAGGCTCTTCCACCGCTCCTGGGATTAAGTTCTGAGACCGAAAACTTTAGCTAACATTTAACTTTGAACGACGACCAAGTACCCGTCTCAGTGAGAGAATGTGGGAGAGGTTTTTGGCAACTGTGTTGATTTCGTGACGGGTTAAAATTAACTATTAGTGAGGAGTACCTTTCCCTAACGATTACCATAGTGGCTGTGATAGTGTCTGAGGCTAACTTTGCGCTTTAACAAGCGTGGCTCTGCTAGTATACTTTTTTTATGGGATCTCGACTTAATTTCAATGTTATAAAGTTCAGTTTAAGATGATAGCTTTTATGTCTCTGCCTTTTTTTAAAATAAAAAGTAAAGGTATTTATCAGTTGCAATATGACCTTGAAAAGAACGATTGAAAACCATTGTCATGGTGAGCCGATTGGCTAACCAAAATTTGTACAGTTCAAATACTTTTACGAGTATAAATAGAAAAAAAAAAGAAAAGAAAAAAACGTTTAGGTACTTATTACACCAACAAGCCACATCACGGGAACAAATTAAACGGACAAGTAAAATAATATAAGTACGGCAACGGCCACTAAAAAAAACCCCTGCTGCTCTCGATTCGACATGTATAGATAATGTGTTTTGCAACTGTGAACATCTTGAAAAGAAAATTATAAATAACCTACAGTCAGATCATAGTGGTTTATTCATTGTTTTGCCTACAACAGTAGAAAAAGAATGCCAAGAAATAATTTGTAGGCCCATAACAGAGAGAAAAATTGAATTATTTAAAAGGAAATTAAGTACCCACATAGGCTTACTAAAATTTGATAGCAATGATCCCAACACATTATATAAAGAATTGTTTACCACAATAGCAAACGGATTCGAACAGGTTTTTAAAATAAAAAAAAATTAAAGGCGTTAAAGGTGGTTTTTCAGAATGGGCCACTCCTGGTATACATAGAAGTAGAAAGAAATTGTATGAATTGTATGAAGAAAAACAATCAAATCAGGATCCGAGTTTTAAAGAATATGTTAAAAATTATTCTAAAACCTTTAAAAAAACCTGCTCTATAGCTAAAGCTCTCAGTATAAGTAAAAAATAGAAGCGTCATCGAATAAAATAAAAACGGTTTGGCAAATAATTAACAAGGAGACAGGCAAAACTAAACCTAGGGATCAAAATTTTGTACTAAGGGTAGATGGGAAAGTAGTTGACACAAGTGAGGATATCGCAAAAATATTCGAAAATTTCTTTACAAACATCCCCCTCAATATAACAGAAAGAACAGGTTTTAGAAAATATAAAACCGTGCATAATAGCATTTCAATTCTCCCACGTTAGCCCCCAAACCATTTTGAAACCATTTAAACAAATAAATATAAAGAAAACCGAAGATCTCTGGGGACTATCAGTTAAATTGATATCCACGGTAATTCATAAAATGGCACCACACCTTGCCATAATTTTTAATAAATGTATTGATCAGGGGACGTTCCCTGATCTATTAAAGTTTAGTAAAATTGTTCCTTTATTTAAGTCAGGTGACAGTGATGATCCGAACAATTTTAGACCCGTAGCAATACTTCCAGTATTTAGTAAAGTATTTGAAAAAAACATTTTACACCAATTGCTGACACACTTCACATTAAATAAACTCTTCCATAAAAAACAATTCGGTTTCACTAAGGGTCGTTCAACGACAGACGCATGTGTGGCGTTGATGAATCACATCTTTGATGCGTGGGAGGAGGCGCAGGATGCCATCGGGGTTTTCTGTGACCTATCCAAAGCTTTTGATTGCGTAGACCACAAAACCCTCCTTCGTAAGATGATCAGATACGGTCTCAGTAATAAATCTTTAGAACTTCTTAGATCGTATTTAGCTAATAGAGTGCAGAAAGTTGATATTAATGGAGGTAAGTCACCCGGATCCGATGTTAAAATAGGAGTTCCTCAGAGTTCAATTTTAGGACCGTTCCTTTTCTTAGTGTATGTTAATGATCTGCCGTACCTAGTTGAGAAATTGTCACCAATAGTATTGTTTGCGGATGACACTTCTCTAATTTTTAAAATCAAGAGAGGTCAATCTAATTTAGACGATGTAAACAATGCTCTTTCTAAAATTCTGAACTGGTTTAACGTAAACAATCTTATGTTAAATGCCAAAAAAACAAAATGTATTAAGTTTTCATTGCCCAATGCCAAAAAAGTGGACACAAGTTTAACAATAGCTGGTGACAGACTAGACTTAGTTGAGACAACGGTGTTTTTAGGCATTACAATAGACTCAAAACTACAATGGGATCAACACATAGAAAAGTTAGCGGGTAGGTTGAGTTCAGCTGCATTTGCCGTTAGAAAAATTAGACAACTAACAGATGTAGAAACTGCGAGGCTAGTTTATTTCAGTTATTTCCACAGCATTATGTCATATGGTCTGCTACTATGGGGGCGGGCGGCAAATATAGAAACAATTTTTATTCTCCAAAAAGGGCTATTAGAGGTATTTACAATTTACCTGCCAGACACTCACTACGTGAGTTTTTTAAGGAAATAGGCATTCTTACGCTAGCTTGCCAATATATATTCGATAACATAATGTATGTACGTAAAAACATAACTACATTTAAGCTAAACAGGGATATACATAACGTTAACACCAGAAATCGAAACAAAATTGCCTCATCTAGATTCAGATTAGCCAAGGTAAATACATCAATTGTAGGATATAGTGTACGTTTTTATAACAAAATTCCTGAAAGTATTCTATCCCTGCCAGGATATAAATTTAAATTTGTTATTAAAACTGCGCTGTGTAAAAAGGCATACTACAGAATAGATGACTTTATAGATGATAAAAACTCTTGGCAGTAGACCAATTACACAACGAGCTAGTTATTGGTATTCTAATAATATATAGGGTTTAATAAATTTCATACATATGTACAGACGCTGTGATGGCATATCAAAACTATGCTATTATTGTAGATAACTGACAAGAACTTTATCACACAAGTTTGCCAAAGGCCATGCGAATGGTGGCGCGGTGACCGGGTCGCCTATCTCCCTCTAATATGGTTGAGACTGGTGATGGCTGACCTCTGCGTTACGCTCGTGAACGGGTGCCGTCCGTGTGTCTGGCCGCAGCATTGGTGTTTTATTACCTTTTAAGCATATTAAATGATGTTTGACTTTGCAAGTATTGATTGCACTCATGGATCTTGAGATTCTTGGTATACAAACACTCATACCTAATTTGTATTAGCTTTAAGTTGATTTGAGAAAAGATGGTCAGAGTGGAGTTTTTTTGCTGCCTTTTTCTCCACTACAGACGGCCCTAAGGCAGCGGCTAACATTATACATAACTGTATGTACATTGACATTCAACAAGCAGAATGTAAATTCTTTACGTTGAAATAAAAATTTTTGAATTTTGAATTTTGATTAAGCAAAATTGATTTGAACTTTCGTAAGCACATTGTAAACTTTTAGTCCGATAAAAACACCCGTAAGTTGATCTGGACTAAAACTTTACGAAATTGATTTGTCATATCTATCTATCTATATATGTCCTGCTATAATATATATTTTTGCCTTCATTTTATTAATAGTCGGACTTTATTATTATACGATAATATAAATTACGGTATGAGTTGGTTACGTCATAGTAATATTACTTATTATAGCTGCGTGTATGGTCACTTGAATATTGTATATTATAAAATGTATCGTAATATGCCTTGCTATACAATACATACATAATAATACATAACATTTACATATAGGCACATACATTGCTTCTGGCCCCACACTAGGAAACCCTGTGTCGTGGGAACCAGAAACAGCGACGTCACAAACATGTAAACATCCAAGTCCTGACCTGACCTATAATTTATGTTAATAATATTATAGCTACGTGTGTAACGGGCTTAAAGGTTCTGTTTGCATATTGCCACCAGTTCACCATATCATGCCTCTCTCTTTTGCTTTGACTGTGAGAATAGTCAAGCGATGATATAACAGGATGTAGCAATGATAATGAAATATTTTTATCTACTCTATAGTCAAATCCCAAATGACAGAGTTAAGTTTAATGTGATGTTGACTGCAATGATGTATAAAGTGAGGTACTAGCAATTATCTCTTGGCTGCAGCAATTGATACAATAAATTGATTTTTTACCTTTTTCTACCTTTATAAAGTTATTAATTTAGTGCAAAGTCATAGGTAACAACATATTTAATTCCCCATTGCACGCTAACTGCTGTTAATTGAATTTACTTGCGCTAAATGTGTTAAATCAGAAATCAAAAATTTATTTCAACGTAAAGAATTTATATTCTGTTTTTGAATGTCAATGTACACTTATTTATAATGTTAGCCGGTGCCTTGAGGCCCTGTGTAGTGGAGAAAAAGGCAGCGAAAAAAACTCCACTCTGACCATCTTTTCTCAAATCAAGTTAATACAAATTAGGTATGAGTGTTCATATACCAAGAATCTCAAATAGAATTCAGACTCATTGTCACACTTCTTGTTGATAGTAAAGTTTAGAGAAAAGTAATTGTTTCTGCCAAGCTTTCCGTAAAAGGTGGCATCAAAAATGTCGCACTAAAGCCAACAAGTGAAAACGAAAATCACTGCCTTTCACCGGCTAAAATGCATCAAAATTGCTAGTTACAGAGGTTAGAATTTGAACTTTGGCTAACACCCTGTCATTTGGGCGGCAAAAAGCTTGGCGTGTGGCCACAAACTAGAGAGATTGAAAGTGGCTCTTGTTCTGTCTCGCGTTTGTCTTGTTAAGTCAGATGCGTTGCTAATTTAACAAACGGTTCTTTGTCCTGTCCTACAGTTATGTCTTAATTTTATTTATTTTTTATTCAGGCGAGTTTAATTTAAACACCATCGTCTTTCTTTGAAATTATTATCAAATCTGGAATTAAAATGACGACCGAGTGTAAAATTCTGTAATTCAGTTGTTTTATGACATAAAAAAAAATTTAAAAACTATTGTTGTTGTCAGCCGATGGATGAAGTAGGTATGGTGCTCGGCACTGGCGGACAAAAGAGCCAGGAGGCACCAAATCCGTACTGACCCGACTCCGGACCTTCCCTTTATATGTCCTACATGCGGTAAGTGCTGCCGCTCTCGAATCGGACTTTTGAGTCACTCGAAAAAGTGTAAAAGCCCACTGCACCGTCCAGTGTGCACTGCTTGAATCGTCCGTAACGGACGCGAAGGCGTACGATGGTCAGCCGATCTGCCCGCTAAAAATTCTACAGGTTATGGCCTAAATTTTCTTTTTAAAATACTTTCTTTTTAATCAATTGAAAATAGCAATTAAATACCATTATTATGGTTACTTTATGGTAAGAATTTTTGGTGGACCGATCGCGGTCCAAAAATTCTACAGTTCAAATACTTTTACGAGTGTAAATACATACATACATAAGCTCACTCCTGATGCTGTCGATGAAGCAAAATTGATTTGTCAGGATCGTGGCAGGTGGCAGTCCCCTGTCTCTGGCCTACCCCTCTGGGAGTATAAATACATCAACCACAGTGCTCAAGCACTCCAAAACATGTGGTGGTGTAATCGAATTCCGGCACTTTCCAAGCCAATCTTCTGCACTCTCTATATTTTGTGGTGTGGTCGTAGCTACCACCTCCTACCGGGTTGATTTATCGGCAAACAGCTGGAAATTTATTGCACCTTACTTACATATTTCGGTGATAAAAACGTGTTAGACGAAAATATTGGCGGAACGGAGAAAGTTTTGCGTACGTGTACGAGTTGGTGCCTTTTTGGTTAGTGAAACAAACATCGGTGAGTTGTGACGGTGCTTAAAAAGGGTTGCTATTTATATGGACACAAGGTACTTATCTATTCTACTTGTATTGCCATTTCATGGATGTCCAAAGTATTATACAAGGCAGGAGCTCTCTGAGGAATCCCGTTCTGGAACCAATATTACTACGGACGCAACTGAAGGTGTTTATTTCAACTGTTCACTTATACGTATACCATTTGTATCCTATATTTTGCATTGCATTTTTATAAATCCTTGTAGTGCTGGATTAAAAATAGCACCACTTCATTTTATTCCGTGGGTGTCGTAGAAGGCGACTAAGGAAATAAATTACCAGGAGACGGGCCGCAGCGTCTGTCTGAGTTTCCAACCGCATGCTGTGAACGCTAATCCGCCTGACAAGCGTGGCCTGCAAGTCAGTCTAATGTTACCAGCTGTCAGTTGGCAAAAAACAACTGTCTACTTTAAGTAAAAACAGTAAAGTAAAAGATTGTTATTGTGCGAGAAACTGCCTTTTCAACCTACGTCGTTATTGTATCATTAAAACGCCATTGAGAATGCTTCCGCGGCGTCATGTGGATACACAAAATACTGAACTTAAAATTGCCAGCGATAAATCTTGAATTTTGTGTAAAACAAAAGAGGTAGACTACAGAGGTCTACGCTCAGACGAAGGCTAAGAGAAGTGCCTACGTGGCCTTTCATGATTTATAGACTTGCCCCCGAATCCAACCTGGAACGTATGCAGTGAGGGGGCCAGATGGAGGGTCAATCGTCGTTACTAATAAATTGAATAAAATGTATTTATGACACGATTTACCCATTTATTAGGTTTATTTGGGAGCTTCTGTTATTTTAATATTTTTACAGACAGGAATTTAGGATGCTTACCTAATCACGATAAAATTATAACATAACATTTTTTTTTACATAACATTTACATAAAATTGTTCCTCCTTCTTGAATTTAAAGTACATGTTGTATTGATATAAACTTAAACATACAGGCACATATATTGCTTCTGGCCCCACACTAGGATTCTCTGTGTTGTGGAAATGAGAAACAGCGACGTCACAAACATGTAAACATCCAAGACCCGGGGTTTTTTTTTGTCTCCAGCCGGGATTCGAACCCGGGACCTCTCGCATGGTAGGCAGATGCGTTAACCGCTGCGCCACAGAGGTCGTCAAGTTTAGAAAAAAATATATTTACCCAGTGCTCCTCTCCAAAGATTAGTTCTGAATACGTGCCTGGGGGTGGTCTAGGGTGGAATATGAGGGAGAATTTGCACGGTGGAAAGTTTGAACCGGTGAAATTGAATTCTTCTTCGTCTCCCTACATTGTTGAATTGATGAGCTGTTGTCGCGACGGGGCGGTATTGAATCTGGACCATTAGTTCGACACTTCGAAAACCTAAAACACTTATAACTTTTGCATCCTGAGAAGGATCGACGAGAACTGAAATAAAATTTTATTTGTACATTTTACCTTTCTAATATCTGTGTGATCTCCTTTTTTATGTACAATAAATTGTTCTAGCTATAATCGCTCGTAGCACCGGCTGCCTGAGTGATCTTAAGCGATCACGAAGGTTAAGCAACGTAGGGCGCGTTCAGTACATGGATGGGTGACCGTCTATGACTAATACTAGTGGTATTTTTCGGGGAGGTTCCGCGCTTTGCAAGGCACGTTAAGCAGTTGGTGCCGGCTGCCGTCAATAAATGGCAGTCGTTAAGCCAGTCGGGCGGCTTGAAAACTTCTGACAGTAAGACCAGCCACTAGTCTTACTAGCCTCCACCAATCTGGACTTGGCCCCCGTGGTGGAGTGTGGCTTATACCCCTCAGGGAAGAGACCCGTGCCCCTCGTTGGGGACATAATGGGTTGGTGATGACCTATCTAATCATGATGAAAACGGCTAAATGACCGGAGAGGTTTGTAAAATCTAATCTTATCTTCTAAAATTATTGTTGTTTTTAATTAAATTAACATGTTTTGTTTGGAAACAGTCTTAAATTGTTTTAATTAACTTAAATAACAAAATTACTCATAATTAATACTCATATAATTTAAAAAATCTAGAGGATTAGTTGTTTGTAGTGATTCCTCAGAAAACACTTCTAGGTGTGATTTGTAAGCTTAAAAGATTTAATTTTGTACATAAATTTTCCATTCCTTTTCCGAACTAAATTATGCACAGAGTATCTACTCGCACTGACCTGAATTTGCGAGTGAAATGCAAAGCGGCCGACTGAAAAAAGTGCATTTAAAACGACTGGCTTACGAGCGCTTTTTAAATGTCCTTTGTTAACTAATGAGCTATGATATTGCGAATACAACTAGCCATTTATTGGCCGCCACTGCTGAAATAAAACAACAAAAATATAACAAGACCTCACGGCTTTATCTTACAGGGGTAGGCAAAGACTAGGGTCTGCAACTGGCCACAATCCTGGCAGGTTGACTTTCAGCTCTTGCTTAATCAACATTAATCAGTCGTTGCATCCACACACGCTGGATTCACCGGTATAATGTGTCATGTGTTATTGAACTAAAATAAAGGTCTTGGATGTTTACACGTTTGTGAAGTCGCTGTTTCTGGTTCCCACGACACAGGGTATCCTAGCGTTTGGCCAGAAGCAATGTAAGTGCCTGTATGTAAATGTTTATGTTTATACTTAACTTGGCGCAGCGGTTAACGCATCTGCCTACCATGCGGGAGGTCCCGGGTTCGAATCCCGGCTGGAGATAAAAAAAAACAGGTCTTGGATGTTTATTCTATTATGTTTGTGATGTCGCTGTTTCTGGTTCCTACGACACAGGTATCCTAGTGTGGGACCAGATATAATATGTCGCAGTAGTAGGTATTTTTGTATGGATCGCAACTTTGACGTCGTTGGTGTGTTTTATCCTTTGTTGTTTCGATTTGAAATAAAAAATTCTTCTTTAGATTGATTCGCCTAAATATAGTAACGATGTACCTATATCGAAAATTATATCGCATTTTATTGCAGACATGCCACACTCGTATTTTTGTACATAGAATAGAATAGAATATTCTTTGTTGCACACTAGAAAAACACAAATATTTACAATTGGCGGCCTTATTACTAAAAGCAATTTCTTCCAAACAACCTTACGATGGAAAATTGCTGTGAGAAATTTGAAAGACGGGTAGAGTAGTACATGGGTACTCAGTTGCCGGAGTTTGCATATATTTTATTACTTGAAAGCAGTAGAAAAATAAATTTGCAGTTGTGTTACGAGATTCACAAAAACTCACTCAACACAACAAGACAAATTTTAAAAATGTTATTATAGACTATTTCGTGGAATGATGACAACTTGTCAGTGCTTACGTAATATTTATACTGACAATGCTCTCCTCAGACTCCGAGGTATAACTCGGTAATACAGTTTTGTATTACTTTAGCAAAGCATGTGTAACTTTCCGTTGAAATGTCACCAAGTTTGGTCGCAAACAGAACTTTGGCGCGACGCTCTCTCTCGTCAAAATATGTTTACCACCAAAACGCAAATTCGAAGTGACAGGTGCGCTACTTCGGAACGTCAACGTTGTTTGTGTCACGCGACGAAAGTGACCTGAGCCTCGATTCTGTTAGTGCATTACAGTACGATGACAGATACACGGTCGCGTCACGTGACGTGTTTTTTCATACCATTGACGCCTAGAATTATTGATACACGCGCTCGCGTTGATTTGAAGCGGCAATGAAACTGAATCGCCATGTTCATGCAGTTGTCATTGAACTACAATGCATTAGCAGAATTTAGGCCCTGAAATGTTCTTTCACGAACGAGCTTGACATCGTTCTGTTGAAGGGAATTTTAAAATGTTTAAATCGTAGCCTGGGCTGCCTGAGTGATCTTAAACAATCACTAAGGTTAAGCAACATACGGCGCGTTCACTCCATGGATGGGTCACCGTCTACGACTAACGCTTGTGGCATTTTTCCGAGCGGTTCCGTGCTTCGCAAGGCACGGTAAGCAGTTAGTTGGTGCCGGCTGCCGTCGATAGATGGCAGTCGTTAAGCCAAGTCAGGGGCCTTAGGGCAGCTTGAAAACTTCTGACAGTAAGACCAGCCATTAGTCTTACAAGCTTCCTCCAACCCGGCCTTGACCCCCGTGGTGGAGTATGGCCTATACCTTCCTCAGGAAAGAGACCCGTACCCCTCGTCATCAACCCATTATGTCCCCACCGAGGGGCACGGGTCTCTTCCCTGAGGAAGGTACAGGCCATACTCCACCACGGGGGCCAAGTCCGGATTGGTGGAGGCTTGTAAGACTAGTGGCTGGTCTTACTGTCAGAAGTTTTCAAGCCGCCCTAAGGCCTCTGACTTGGCTTAACGACTGCCATCTATCGACGGCAGCCGGCACCAACTGCTTAACGTGCCTTGCGAAGCCCTCGGTGGGGACATAATGGGTTGATGATGAGGTAATCCCGCTGCGCTTTCACTAATCTTACAGCAAGTTATCGATCTCACTGTCACTTTGAATTGAAGGGAATAAAAGGTACCCCGAAAACCTTCAAAGTAAGGCCCATGGATTTCACGGTAACAAACTTGGTATTTTCCAGGCTAACTTAAACAAAACTTTTCCGCCAATTGGACTGTGCGGAACGCGGAACTTGCCAAATAACAATGTTATTTGTTCCCTGCGAAATCCATATTCAATAGAGTTTATGGGCGAACATAGAATCCGTATCGAAGGGGGCTGGTTCGGTATTGATTTTGGACTCTGACTTGGAACAGTCACTATTAGGAATAATTGAAGGTGGGAGTGAAGAGCATGGAATAAAAATTATTTTATCTCATCGGAGAAGGGATATAGATAAATGTAAAGTAACCTACAAATCCTCTTTGAAATATTTTTTTTATACTGTCTGGAATTTAATCTTGTTGTAAGCCAATACCGGAAATTGTAAATAAAATTTTAGCTGACCCTGTATAATTTTTTCTTACTTAGGCCTATGAAAATAGATAACCTATTCTCAAACAAACCGAATATACAAATAAAATTTCATCAAAATCGGTCAAGCCGTTTCAAAGCAGTACACAGTACACTGTGACTCGAGAATTTCATACATTAGATATCTCGAAATATATCTATATAATATCAAATCTGAAAAAAAAATTCATTGTTAAAAAGTTTCTGACTCGGAATCTGTGGTACTATTGGCGAGTGCTCGTGTGAGCAAAATCCGTATCACATCAAAGACATTAAAGTTTAATAACTCTTAAGAGCTAAGTCTAAAAAAAAACACCTACGTAGCACAAGTAAACAATTATTACTTGAAAGTAAAATAGGGTAATTTGGTTTTTGCGTACTAGCAACATTCAGACATTGGATTGTATTGAGATCCAGGCCAAAACCTTCTTAAAAAAAAAATTGTATTGAGATGTCGACGTGACTGTTTTATTTTTTTGCATTGAACTAAAAAACAGCTTTAGATTTTCTGTCTTTTATTCATGACAGAGTCATACAGTTTTTACAGTTACATACAGCGGCGTTTAACCTTTAGAGAGAATATGATAAAGTTTCGCAACAATCTTCTATTACGTGATCCACTGATCCCAAAAAGGGAAATTCAGGCACGCAAAGTTTTTGGCAAGATAAATTCAAGTTCTTCCCCGGAAAGTTTTAACTGACGGAACTCGAAAGTACATTTGGTTACCTGTAGTGTCTGCTTTTACTTCTTGTATCAGCCATCTAGGCTATGGAATAAGACAAAAGCTATAGTAAAGACGCTTTGCCTCAGTTTCTGAAAGAGTATTGAAATGTAAAAAGAGATTAATCTAAGATTGATTCAAAATACCGGCACGTGATTGGCTGAAATTAGCTTGACGTAAGATTAATATGAGATTAACATTTGATCGCTCTTCTAGAAACGGAGCGTTAGTTTGTTTTAACAAACAAACTTCCAACCGCTTCGTTTTAAGATATATAATTTCTGGTGGACAGTGGTTCTTTTCAAGGTCATAACATAACAAAACTGATGAAATAAACATTTCAGCAACAATTTTTTTTGTATTTTTTACGTTGTCCCCACAGATTAAGGGATCGTCTATTAAATACAGAAGACTTGAAAGGAGAGAGTGGGTTCTCAAAACATCACAAAAGTAGCACGAAGAGGAGAGAAGGGTAAAAGGACATAATATTATCACTTGCATTATTTTATTTGTCAAACGCGCGATTTTCGAAGTGATTTTAAGTTTGTTACACCTTATTTTTGTTATTTTATGCCTGTTAATAATAACCTCCAAATATTTTCACACCCTTTATCACTTTCGTTTGGGGATCGGTTGACTTCAGCAGCCGACCGAACTCTAAATAGGATTTCGTAATGAATCATAAATATGTAACTTTGTGTACGAAATGTTTAAGCAAACTTTGTGTATTTTGTTTTGTTGAGTATGAAATATTGGTTTTGGAAATAAAGTCGGGCGTGATGGTTATCGTTATTTATGATTGTATGAAACTTTTAAACATATTTACTATCAACTATATATTTCATAATAATAATACTTTATTGTACACGAAACATTAATCAGAACATCTTATCTTATCTAGGCTATCTAGGTCTGTAAGGTTCACAGATTGAAATTCACAACCCAACTTCACTTAAAAAAATATTTCAAAAATAAAATGTCCGCTCATGTTGAATTTTGTAGCGTTTTTTGAATAAATCTTGTATGAACATGTAAAAAAACAAATATAAATTATTATAGTATATGTACCTATTGAGGATATATTATTGTAACTATAAACATTAGATATTAATGAAATTTGTTGTCAAAAAATCTGAAATTTGTTGAATCGCTCGTAGCCTGGGCTGCCTGAGTGATCTTAAACGATCACTAAGGTTAAACAACATACGGCGCGTTCAGTCCATGGATGGGTCACAGTCTATGACTAACGCTAGTGGCATTTTTCCGAGCGGTTCCGTGCTTCGCAAGGCACGTTAAGCAGTTGGTGCCGGCTGCCGTCGATAGATGGCAGTCGTTAAGCCAGTCAGAAGCCTTAGGGCGGCTTGAAAACTTCTGACAGTAAGACCAGCCACTAGTCGTACAAGCCTCCACCAATCCGGACTTGGCCCCCGTGGTGGAGTATGGCCTATACCTTCCTCAGGGAAGAGACCCGTGCCCCTCTGTGGGGACATAATGGGTTGACACTCGTTGTCAAAAAATAAAAATTAACCCTTACACTCTTTATAATTTCCATTTTTTATTTTTATGGGACTCCAATAAGATTCTAATAGATACTGCATGATCCAATTAGTATAAAACACTCCTTAAATGCACCACCCCTTTGGTACTTACCTACTTAGTAGAATTTTTTGTGGTGGTGGATATCCTTAACACTTATCTTGTTACTCGCTACTTTGTCTCTGTCACGCACCCTCTTGCCTCTCTGCTGTCGGACGCAATATAGAGTTTTGATTTAATCCGTTCTCTTGAAATTGATTCAGTTATAGAAATGTTACGTTAATTTTGTCATGACCTGATTAAATTCAGTACTTTTTTAAGTAAGACAGCAGCCATTTATTGCCAGTAGTTTATTGTTAGAAATCTCATCTCAAAAAATAAATCTAATATACGAGTTCACAACGCTCTTGTCACATTGTTTTGGAACTAAACCGAAAAGGCTTCACCAGTTTTTATTTATTCGTTTTGTGTATATTTGGTTGGTTTTTACTGTAAAATTTTTGGTAGGTCAATCGACTCACCATGAAAATGAATTTTATTAATCCTTTTCAAGGTCAAAACGCAATTGACTAATCTTAAGTTTTTTTTTGTAGCCTCTATTATTGTGTCCCACTGCTGGGCAAAGGCCTCCCCCAGTTCAGTCCAAAGTTTTCGGTCCTGGGCCTCCTCAGATCACTCCGGCAGGTGTTGGTAGAGATCGTCTCTCCAACGTCTTAAGAATCATCATCATCAACCCATTATGTCCCCGCCAAGGGGCACGGGTCTCTTCCCTGAGGAAGGTATAGGCCATACTCCACTATGGGGGCCAAGTCCTGATTGTTAAGAATCCATATAAAATGAGTAGGTACGTAGCTATGTAAAGTAGGTAATATATTTTACCAACCTTGAATTTGAAACTAATATTATTGAGTCGAGAATCATTTTAATAACAATTTAATAAGCGCACGGCTACAGGCAGAACTTTATGTAGTACCTATTGAAGTAACCCTTCAGAAGTTACTCGTTCAAATTGATGTGTATGAGCAGAGTGGTTCCGAGGAATTAATTGAAAATTATTACAGCAGCGGAACTTTCTCAATAAATTCTTCATCAGATAACAAACTGTTTGATTGATAAATCCGGAGTCGTTGTTTTTTGGATTATTAGTTTCTTATCCCGAAAGTTCCGTGATATCAGGTAGCATTGGAATGTGAGAGATGTTATTTAGTGGAAGTCTACCTATTAGTCAACAGCGGTAGGCTGATGATAATGATGAGTACTTTGGCTTTGCATCTACGGGTATGAGATCTGATGATCTATACAGCGTCCAATGGCAGCTTTAGTCACACTAGATGGATGCTGCAGAGGCTGGGCTATTATTTTAGATTGAGTAGGCTTGCCCAGCACAAGAATGAGAATTCACACTAAGTAAATGCTTAAGTAACGTCCTGTCACGCTCTTTTCTAAAGAAATTCGTCTAGACTGTACTACAGTTAATTAATTAGTACCTGGGTGACCGAGCCTTGCTCGGTACTTTTTTTGTAATATAAAATATATAATAAAAAAATAAAATAATCCTTTTTCAACAAAAAAAGAACTTGGAAAAAAAACATCATGACACGAACCGGGTCTCTTGAAATCGGCCCGAAACGGGTCGCCCGTTTTCCCGTCAGAACTATCCCAACCTTGCAGGTAGACGCGAAAGGAGAATGGCAAGCTTCAGTGGAAGTCTCGTACACCTACAAAAAGTCTTGTTGAAACATGAAATATTTACATTTAATAGATCATTGTATTAGAATTCGTTCTATTAATTTTCTTTTTTTATAAAGTTGGGAGTCCTAAGTTATTGTTGTTTTTTAAGAAGTTTAGAGGTTATGTTACGACCCCGTTCGCTTGACTGTTAGAGATAAATACCTACACAAATAATTAAAACAAAATCATTCTAATATACACACACGTACATACCTATGCACATATGCTGGTCGCGTCACTCCCTCATGGAGAGCATAGCCCAGGTACCAGATGATACTCATCACATGGGAGCAACACCCCACAGTTCTCAGCCCTACAATGCAGTTGCAACAATAAGTTATTATTGCTTCTCTGCCACGATTAGATCTTTCAGTAACATTAAAAACGAAGTATGTTTTTTCCTGAAGAGTGACGAGACTTAAATTCAATTAAATTATTTTATAATAGCACCCCTAGGATTCTGCCATGTCAAGTTTGTTGTTGAGATGGCAAGTATCTTTTTTTTTTCTTGTTTTTCGAAGCAGTTCCACAGAACACCTAAAGATCGTTTCACCAAACAAATTCCACGGTAAGATCCTTAATAAAAAAAAAAAGCCAAAATTCATTAACACTAGAAAGACCGACATTTGTGTCCTACCTATAAAGACCAAAATCGTCTTATTGTTAGCATACCCATTGACGCTGATGTCAAATTATTGTTAGGTGTATTAAAGAGAAAGACAATTATTATTTTTTAAGCTTTTAACTATTTAATCAGAGACACATTTTGTACAAATTTTGTTTTTTTTAATTCTTTTATACATTTTCCAGAAACTGGTTTCTTACATGTATCACAAAAGTAAGAAGTTTTATTTCTTTTACATTTCATATTTATTTGACAAGTTCGTATTTTATTCGACTTCATGTCTTCTGCATCTATGTATAAATTCCAGGATCAGTCATTAGACGAGCTAGGCCTGGGCGATTTTTCATATGTTCGGCTCGTAACTCAGACACGAGTTGGAGTATGAAACTGTGCGGAGAAATATTATTTTGTGTATTTTTTCTGTAAATAATCCACGAGTTGATAACAGCTACATCTAAAATATTATTATTTTGCAATTGTCTCTGTATTTCAAAGTCAGTGAGATTTCGACGAGCACTCATATCAATTTTGTTCAAAAGTAAGTAAGTAAGTAGACAAATAAAGTAATATCCTCATAACACACCACTAGGATATTCAACACTGGTCGAACAATAAGCTAGCACAACAATAAATATTGAGCGATAATATACATAAATATTTCTAAGTATCGTCAGTATCAAAGTTAACCGATTCCTTTGTATTGGATCATTTTGACGATAGTGGTCTTTGTAGGTATTACTCATTGTAATTCCAGAAGTAATTAAGATAACGGCATTTTATGTCAACAGGACGTTTAAAACCGCAAAAGATTAAAAGTCACAAAATGTCATGTAGCAACGAAGCGTAACTTTGAAAATCATTCATCAGTCGTCAATTTGACGACTTCGGTCTTTCTAGTGTTAACTCATGGGACTTCTTTCGTGAACCGAACTCTACTGATTTTCACTTTGACAACGCTTTGACATGACAGTTGTTTTTTTCTTGGCTTGATTGCATAGATTATTCTGAGCTTGCAAGATAAAACAATCGATGGGGCGTTCCGTTTCTGTTTCTAAATTGCCCGAAAAAAGCTACACCATTTGCCGTTGTCCTTTACCTCTGTATGTTATTATAGCAAAGAACAACGGCAACTGGTGTACCGGCCTATTAAAATAATGTTTTGGGGTCATATTTTCCCGACTTTAGTATTTCGCAACTGGCTCTTTTTTCAGTTTTTCAAATATTTTTTTAAAGTCGGGGGAAGAAAGTAAGAAAATAATCAAATAAAACGCAATTTACAAACAGAAACTGAACGTCATCGATTGTTTTAAATCTTGCAAGCCAAAAAAAAACAACTGTCATGTCAAAGTGAAAATCACAGTACCTACTAGGTGTTCTGTGGGACTGCTTCGGGCAAAAATAAAGTCTCACCACTCTTCAGGAAAACCATACTATGTTTTTATTGTAACTGAAAGAGGTAATCGTGGCAGAGAGAGAAGCAATAATAGTCATTGTTGCAACTGCATTGCAGGGCTGAGAACTGTGGGGTGTTGCTCTCATGTGATGAGTATCATCTGGTAGGTACCTGGGCTATGCTCGCCACGAGGGAGTGACGCGACCAGCTAACTTCTGAATGATGTTATTTCAAGAGTGTATTTGATTGAAAAGGCACCGCTATCCATACGTTTATGTACTACATGACATGTAGATAAGATCTGTCTCAATAAACACCATTTAATGAAAAAGTTGTTTTTGTTATTCGGATTATGCAAGTGTATATTATGTAGTAGTAGTAGACTATGCCTGGTGGGAGTTCTAAAGTATCCTAGAACATGAGAAAGTGGCTTTACACGTAGCAAACTGCTGTTGCTAGTTGAGCAGTAGGTAGTATTTGGTTCAAGGAAGGCTTTTCAGGTCAGCTTTTTTGATAGCTGTCAGTTGGGTTCACCAAAATTAATTAGATGGCGCTGTACGCAACCCCGTCTAGGAACGGCAAGGAACGTCATCAATACAGAGTATAAAGGCGTGTCATCCTGAGGTGTCATTATATTTGTATTCTGTGATATCCAACCACGATAATAATTTTTGCTGCTTTACCCCTTCGCTTGGCAAAACAAATAAAAACAATGGCACGCGGCCATTGTTTAACTATTGTTTTATTTTATTTTATTTGGGATAACAAACAGTGATATACTATGAGTAATTACAAAATAGTCAAAAGTAATACTAAATATATCACCCACGACATTATCCTCGGCTTACTTTACAGTGTTGCTGCTTGTGCTAAATAAAAGAACATAAAAACAACTAGACTAAAACTGAGTACTTACACAAATTCATGCAAGAAAGTAGTAACTACGGAAAAAGCAAATAACAAATTAATTTACGCGTTCATCAGGGTACGAATAATTTTCTTTTTAAAAGAATACTTTGCTTCATAAAAAATATCCACATGGGTGAAGTAAGTGTTGTATGTGTCTACAAGCCGACGCAAAGGTGAGCGCACGCCGGCATTAGTGCGGCAAAGGCCAGTAGCAAACAGTCTGCGTACGCGCACCTTACGTCCCTGAGCAGTGCGAGGGACTACATAACATAATCTGTTGACCAAATCTGTGCAGTCGAAATGATTATGACAGATACCATAAAGCGTCATTACGTCGAGAAGTTTGCGTCTGGAATCTAATGAGAGAATATTATATTGTTTTAATAATAAGGGGTATGGTAATTTAGATCGGTGACATTTATAATGAAGGGATCGAAGAAATTTACGTTGGACTCTCTCTATAAATTCCGAGTATTTATTATACAATGGGTTCCAAATAGACACGGCGTATTCAAGCTGTGGTCTGATCAATGTTTTATAAAGATATAACAAGGTTGATGAGCGCTTAAAGTCCCTTGTGGCTCTCATTACGAATCCGAACATTTTGAAGGCCCTGTTTACTATATTCTCGATATGTGATTCCAAGTGAAGTTTAGAATCTAGAAGAACACCAAGATCTCTAAGTTGGTTTACTTTAGTTAAATTTGAGCTGCAAAGACTATACATAAAATCAACAGTGTTGCGCTTTTTGGTGAAGGTAATAGAGTGACATTTTAATAAATTTAGCTGTAGTTTGTTTTGACTACATTACATAGAAAACCTATTCAAGTCATCTTGGAACTTGAGGCAGTCATTGATGCTAGATACATTTTTATAGACTTTTAAGTCGTCAGCATATAATAGAAATTTAGAATTTTTGAAACAGGAGCTAATATCGTTAAGGTACAAGATAAAAAGTAACGGGCCGAGAATAGAACCTTGCGGGACTCCAGACGTGACAGTAATTGATCCAGAGCAACATCCATTAACCACAACCTGTTGTGACCTATTAGTAACGTAGGAGGTAAACCAACGGAGAAGGTTTCCCTTGATGCCGTTAAAAGCAATCTTACACAGAAGTAGTTCGTAGTCCACTTTGTCGAACGCTTTCTGAAAATCAGTATAAACGGCGTCAACTTGCTGTAAGCTATCCATGCTTTCAAATAAGTGTGTGCAAAAAATTAAAAGATTGCTCGTTGTTGACCTCTGTTTCACAAAACTGTGTTGTTCCGGAATGATCGTGCTGTGTATATGTGGATAAATGGCATTGTGAATAAGTCTTTCCAGAAGTTACGCAACCGTAGACAGGATTGATATTGGGCGATATGATGTACTGGTATGATGTTAGCACGCTTCCATACTTCTGGACAGGAGCCATGACGCAGACATTTGTTATGGTAATTAGCGCCATATGAACTATTACCTTTTTGATGGATGGATTCCTTCATTCAGATAGGTTTGAGTCAGCGCCGTCTATCGATCAAAGAAGGTACAACTTTTTTTAAAGTCGCTTTGAAAAGCCCACATTATGTTTCTTGCTTTTTTATCAGACTGTTTATTTATAGGTACATATACTTAAATATGTACGTGTGTATAAGTGTGTATATTAGAATGATTTTGTTTAAATTATTTGTGTAGGTATTTATCTCTGACAGTCAAGCAAACGGGGTCGTAACATAACCCCCAAACTTCTTAAAAAACCAACTTAACTTATGATTCCCAACTTTATAAAAAAAAGAAAATTAATGCCACAAAATCTTTGACAATGATAAATAGAATAGAATAGAAATGTTTATTTGGTACCATTATTAAAATAAGACTTATCATCTACACATTTACAAACTAAGAATGGCCCGCTCCGCTCGTGGCCGGTGGCGACCACGACGCTGGTTTTCAGCGGATACCACAGAACAAAACAAACATAAAACAATACAATACTGACAATACGAAACAATACAAACATAAAACAATACAATACTGACAATACAAAACAATACAAACTTGGACACATAGAACGGCATCGCTATAACACAGGACATTTATTATTATTATTATCCGTAATATTTCCGTAATTTTTCGATCTATTAAATGTAAATATTTCATGTTTCAACAGGACTTTTTGTAGGTGTAGGTACTAGACTTCCATAGAAGCCTGCCATTCTCCTTTCAATTGCCTTAAAACACGGATAAAACAACGTTTTCTAAAAATGTAACACAGTTAGATCAATTAAACGCCCCCGAAAGCATCTGCCTACAAAATTTCGTGAAAATCGTTGGAGCCGTTTCCGAGATTCTGATTAGGTATATAAATATATATACAAGAATTGGTCGTTTAAAGAGATTAGATATAGGGAAGTTCTCAATTCAGAAATCGGCCCTTGGTCGGCCTAGCTCATAGGACAGACAAGTGAATACGTGCGGAGTCAACCAATGTTATAATTGCTACAACAAATTCTTTCAAATTCATAAATAAAGTCATAATATACATGCCCGCACTGGGAATCGAATCTGTGTCACCCGCTTTTGAGTCCATGTTTCTACCGATTGGGCTACCACCGCCGTGGTGAGTGGAATGATGAGTACCAAAACACTAAATAAAAGAAATCTGCATGCTTAAGGATTATCATCTGTTTGACAAGTTGAAAAAGTTTTGAAAGTTTTCGGAGTATATGTTTCTGGGTAATTTGGACCTCTATCTTCTGTTTTTAAAGATACTCGTACCGTACGTATATTACTATAAAATTTGTCCAAATCAATAATAATACGGCAGTGTTGACGTTCTAAGAGAATCACTTAAGTGACTGAAGGACATTAGATGAATTTTGATACTAAAATTATATAAATTAATACTTTTTATCCATATCTAACACCGGTGTCGCAGAAATAGATAGTGAACTAGTATTAACCTTAATG
This sequence comes from Yponomeuta plumbellus, assembly GCA_947310845.1. NCBI lineage: Eukaryota > Metazoa > Arthropoda > Insecta > Lepidoptera > Yponomeutidae > Yponomeuta > Yponomeuta plumbellus. The sequence goes on from OX371203.1 coordinate 7,573,364, forward strand.
TGTTCACTGAGACAATAGACAAAGTTTGCCTTTAAAGTACTTCTCAAAAAAGTACGATACAAAAAGATAGGTTCAGTAAAGTGCAAATTTCAGAGCCCGGCGGAAAGTAAAATCAGTTGTTTCTCACCCAGAAACGTTGATTCAAACGTCATGTTTAAAGGCTGCGACTAGTGTGTGCACACGTTTTCGACTGCTCGGGACGTCGAGAGCCCTCGGAATCCGCTCCCTCGTTATCCGGGGCCATTAGGCCACAGTGGGGTCGCCACGGCTCCGGGTTCAGCCGCTTTCTACGACGTTTTCTAGCTCATGGACGGATTTCAATATGATATTTTTAGTAGAGGTTTTTGATGGCCAATATATGGCGTAGTGACCTCAATCGGTGCGTGGATAAATTTGTGTTTTATTTATTTGATTGGGATGTAGGTAATGTAATACGCTTTGGAAACATATAGTTAGGAGTTTAAAAAGAGTTGCCTAAAAATTTTCAATCGTTGAGCTTTGGCGCTTTACTATATTTTATTCATATTTAGTGTGCATGCAAGTCGTGCGAAATATTATAGAATGGATATATTAGATAGGTAGATAAAAGCGCTACCATTTTCAAACTTTTATTTTAGCCGATTTACAAATTTAGCCGATTTACAATCAAAAATATACCAATAAATAAAAAAAGTCACACAATTTTCATTATCTTCTCAGAAATGTCAGTTGATACCTTGTGAGGAAAAATATCTTTGTTAGTTCATCTGACTAGATTAGTATATTTCAACCCTCTGATCGACCGAAAATTCATTCATGTTCGATTCAAAGTCACTCGATTCGCCAAAAAACATATATTTTTTTGGGGATTCGAGTGACTTTCAATTTAAAATATTATTAATTATTAGACGAAACTGGTCAGACCTGTGGTGTTTGACTACCCCCCAAACTCTCTTAATAAGGGACTCTCCGCCTAATTGACTTTACAGCGGATTAATAACTTCAGGTGCGCGGACCGAGTTATGTTTACCGATGAATATAAATTCTCAGCAAATGTGAAACAGTAAATAAAGAAGGAACACTCTATATTTACCTATCTTATTCACACGTTACGAAGTCACTCACATATAAATTTGGAGGGCACTGATACCTGTAATACAGGATTTTTCCTAGCACAGGTATCAGAGGCACGCATCAGAAATGTCTGTAACTCTTAATTTAATGACATAGTGTATTTTAACAAGATATAAAATTTATGGGAGAAAAAAAAACTCCAGGTCTTGGATGTTTACATGTTTGTGACGTCGCTGTTTCTGGTTCCCACGGTGTATTGTATTCATTCATTGTATTGTCAGATGGAGTGACATCTAAAGACCCGATCCTGTACTAAATTATAATGATAGATTAGTATAATGATAGATTCACGACCAGGTCACGTGACACGTTTTTTATTCCATTGACGATTCGAAGATTTGACAGGGTGAAGTAAGAACGAGATGAAAAAAATAAAAACAAAAGTCATAATAAAAAATACGAGTATTCAATAAAAATTTAAAATAACGCAGAAACGGGGACTTAATTAACATTAAAAGTTAAATATTGTGTCTATTTCAATATCTATATCATTTTGGAGAAAAAACGGACAAACAAAACTCCAAAATTAGTCTTTTCAAAGTCCTGAATTGACAGAGTTTGAATAGCTATTCTAAATGTTTACATAAATACAAAAACTCATGCAGTGAACTTGAAAAAGGGGAGGTTCACTTAAGAAAGGCATTTAAGAAGATATATTTATTGGTCTAGCGGTACCACGAATGATTACCATGCCGGAGATCGTAGTTTCGATTCTTACTAGAGGCAGGCCTGTTTCACTTTGCGTGGCGGTATCAAACGCGTAAGTACATGCGGCGACCCCACCGACGACGGGGAAAATACGAAGGAATTCAGGCGCCACAGAAGAGGTAAGAGTTACGCGGTAGAAAGAGAGGCAACGTGTAGGTAAATATAACGTAGCTTTTTTAGCACCGTGCGATCTAAATTGCACCTAATTGTATCGCTGCTAGAGTTCCTTTTTCTTTAATTGATTTTGCGTAGTGAATCTTCTGTACCTGTACTTTTATGTATTCTGTGCTAGAGGCTACACTTTTTAGAAATGGCCACAGTATTGAAGATACACTTTTACGAAAGAGCTTTTTAGTAGCTGTTTTCAACCATCTTCAATCGGTTCATTTTCTTTCTACCCGCATGTTATTAGGAAAACATCATGTTTAAGCTTTGTGTCCACTAATTCAATGGCCGCATTTAGCAGAACACATCGATGAGTAGTCGATTACAAAGTTTCTGCTGAACCCACACAAAAATTCGTCGAAATTTGTATTCGGACGCGTCATCGATGACTTAACGCGGCCAATGAGTCCAAATGTCCAAATTCGTATCATGGTGAACCATATCAAATCTTATTAGGGATAAAAAAAGTTGAGCACCTTTTTCGTAAGTTTGAGATAAGGACAGGATTAACCTTCTGGTGGTGAATATGTTGTCTTGCCGGTTAATGTGCAGAGTTTGTTCCGAAACGCGTTTTAATGGTGCTTCATATAAATGTGAGGGTCCGGTCCAATTCATGGGGTTTACCTTAGATTTAGGTAGTCGTGAAAAATTGGGTATGCGATCTCCAGATTTCTAAATAATAGTCATCTATAAATGTAATTTATAAAACCGGCGTGCGTCCATGCAATAACTAATGAATATCGATGAATCGAAAGTGATTTGTCAGGATCGTGGCAGGTGGCAGTCCCTGGTCTGTGCCTACCCCTTTGTGATGCAAGCATGAGATTATATAGTTATGGATGTTATTTATAAAAATCTCATGTCATAGTTTGCGTTATGGAAACCCTCCGAAATGGCTCCATCGATTTTTATGTTCTTTTTTTGTATGACGTAGTTTGTAGGTCTAATATATAAACTAAATAGGTCGTATGCTAAATATGGTAAAAACAACGTATGCCAAGACAGCTACTATAGTATAAAAGGGGATGCCAACGGAAGAGGATTAGCTTCACCATCAGTTATTACAAAAATGCATCGACCGGTTGCAAGGCATAAATAAAAAGAGCGGCTTGGCCAAAAATATACTAACGATAGAGAAGATTTTCATTTTACCCTGCACAATCGTCTTTACCATTTTCCCAAACGGTAACTGAGTAGAGCGCATGGATAGAATGGTTAATTTGCCATTGACTGTGCAATAATAATAATAACTTCCACACAACACAATCACTTGAACTGGTCCCAAACTAGGATACCCTGTGCTATGGTAACCAGGCAAGGACATTACAAACATGGAAAAACACCCAGACTGAGGCCGTTTGTAAAAATTTGTGGTGGCCACCAGTGAATATCAAACCCACGACCTCATTCTTGGTAAACGTCTTAACGACTAAACCAACAAGGCACTTAACATTAATATGTCCTTCCCGCTTCATTCGTAGGACTTTGGTCATCTTAGGACCGGTTCCTGAGTTGAGAATTTTCACTAAGTAAATACTTAAGTAACGTTCTGTCACGCTCTCTTCTGAGAAATTTGACGAGACAGCACTACATTCAAGTATATAGCTACTTAGCGAAAATTATCAATTCAGAAATTAGCCCTTAGACCATTCCAACAGATGCTGGTAAAGATAGCCTCTCCGCTCCAAATTTATCCAACCTTTCTATTGTTACAATTTCAACTGAAAAAAGCGTTCTAAAAATAAATCACACAAAAATCCTGTACTCCACGTGAACTGGAATTATCTTTCTCTAAAATGGCTTCACTTTTGTTTACAGATTTGCCGGGCAAAGAGGAAAACAAGTGACGGTAAGTGTATGACAAACGCCGCCGAAATAAAAAGAAAAAAACAATGTGGCCAGCATGAAAAGAGCAAAACTGCCATCAGGAGGGAGAAAAAATACTGGCCAGCATGAAAACATCGAAAGCACCATTAAACATTAGGAAAAAAAGCTGACGGCCGAAAAAGGCTGCCATTAAACATTTTCAATAAAGGCACCTACTCTGTCATTTCTTTTAGCCATTAATTCGGTCGTTGTGAGTGACGTCGGCCGATCGCCGGGCAAATTCAATCAATTGACCCGCCAAGGGACCCTCAACTAGATTTCGGAGGGGAGGGCTTAAAATCATTTATATTAGTAAGGATCGGATCGTACCTTTGTCCGTTTTCGACGAGAATAGGTAGGTACCTAATAAAAATTCAAAGTCAACAGGCGCCCACTATGGGCTTATAACAACACAGGTATGATAGAAGGAATACTGACATGATGCTTGTATAATAACAATTCAGTTATTAACTTTGAACAAGAAACTATATGTGAATATTATGCAACTTTTAAATTTGACCACTTTTTGTTATTTAAATCTTCATTATACCAAGCTTTGTCTGTAAAGTGAATATCACGCAATATTTTTGCATTTTTATTAAATGTTAATTAATTCCATGAAGGAACTTTACTTATGAAGAAATTTTTTGGTAGGGTAGGTACATAGCTTTTTGAGAATTACGGTTATTTCTGCTGTTGACGGGTAGAAAATGCTTATAGCATTAAGTCCGCCGCATTGTCACTGTAATATTTACTTATGTGCAATAAATGTATTAATAATAGTTATTATTATATTAAAAACTATTCACAATAAAATACAATTAAAAGTGTCGGGTCCAAAAGAGAGGGCATGAAAATTTGGGAGAGTCATTTCATTTATTGTCAACATTAGAGGAAAGAGACCCTCTCAGAACTGTATCAGCGACTTAGTATGGCTTAAGTAATAAAAGTCATAAAATAAGTAATAAACGTATTGAATAAAAATACACTATAAGTGTATAATAAATTCTAAACTGTCGATGAAGCGAAAGTGTTCTCTCAGGATCGTAGAAAGTGGTGGTCCCTGGTCTCTGCCTACTCCTCTGGTGTACATGCGTGAGTTTGTATACATATGTATGTAATTCTAAGCTTGGTAGAAGTACATACAAACCGATCATACCCATAGCACAGGAAATCCTACTTTGGGAGCCTATTACCATTTTATGGAACCGTTTTACAATAAATATTTTTCATTTTAATTTTAAATTTTCATTATCTACTGCACTTACATTATTATTATTAAAATTCTTTCATCATCATCATCATCATCAGCCCACCGCTGCCTACTGCTGGGTATAGGCCTTTTCCCTCAAATGCGATTTCACACGGTCTCTCGCCATTCGCATCCACGGACTAAAATGGGACTAAAAAGTCCGACTAAAAAGTCCGACTAAAATTCTTTATTGCACCAAAATGTGTACAAGGGCGTGCTTAGTCCAGAAAGAATTCTCTTCCAGCAAACCTTTGGTTTTGAAGAGACTGGGGCGACAGGTAGTGCATTAAACAAAAAACGTTGTACCTACCGTGAAGAAAGAATTGTATGAATAAAATTGTAAACTCTACAATGCCAGCAGCAAAATAACATTAACTAGGGACAACAATCGTAAAAGGTAGATCCCAAAACTAGTTCTTCGTTTATTACGTACCGCCCATTATTACTTTCTATATTGGTCCTAATGTCAAACCGAGATCGGAGATAGCTTTAATGGAACTATCCAATAATGTACCCTTAGCGATTAACCTCGCATACAGATAGATAAATATTAATGTAGCATCCTTGTTAAATGGAAACGCTAAAAGCAATAGATAGAGTCTTGTACAAGTATACCCGTGCGTTACGATGTTAGTAGTCGAAGAGGTATTAAAATGGTTCTTTATCCTTTGGCTTCGGATTTTTAGGGTTCCGTAGCCAAATGGCAAAAAACGAAACCCTTATGGATTCGTCATGGCTGTTTGTCTGTCCGTCCGTATGTCACAGCCACTTTTTTCCGAAACTATAAGAACTATACTATTGGAAACTTGGTATGTAGATTTAAACCTGGTCGGACTTCCGATATAACAACACCCGTAAGTACATCCGGACTAAAAGTTTACAATGTGTTGTGCTTACGAAAGTTTTAGTTCAAAAATAGATGTAATCTGCCCGCATTAAGATTATCACCCAAAAAAAAAATACACTAAATTTAGGGGGAACTTAAAACTCAATTTTTTTTCATCAAACCTATACGTGTGTGGTATCGGTCTTCAATAATAGATCTTCAAATGTTATATTGAGGTTTCTAATATATATTTTTTCTAAACTGAATAGTTTGCGCGAGAGACACTTCCAAAGTGGTAAAATGTGTGTCCCCCCAATGTAACTTTTAAAAGAAGAGAATGCTAAAACTAAAAAAATATTTGATGTACATTACCATGCAAACTTCTACCGAAAGTTGCCTTAAACGAGATCTAATAAGTAGTTTTTTTAACACGTCATAAATCGTAAGCAGCAATTTTTTTTTCATTCAATCAACTCAAATATAAATAAAACTACTTGCTGCTACGAAACCCTTCATGGGCGCGTCCGACTCGCACTTGACCGCTTTTTTTCTCTTAGTTTTGTAGCCTTAGTTCTCAACCCGCTGTGTTATACACTCGAGAGCGATAAATAAGTGTCACTGACGGAATCCTTGATGTCTCCAGCAGCGGAAAATGCCATCTTACTGATGTTGAAATTGCACTAGTGCGAGTGGGACTTCCCCACGGAGAGTTCCGTACATAAAAAATTTATTAAGCTTTGAGTATAAACTATAACTGAGTAGGTATATATTTCTTCTCATGATTTAAACGACCTACAGAAATTGTTGAAAAAATCTTGTGTGAACCAAATAAGTGCCGAAAAGCCCTAAAACAATACTTCTTGAGTTGAATAAAAATTTATTTGTAACAAAAAGTAACTCGCCTCACAGGTAAACCTACACAGGTTTGAGTGACGTATATAGTATCTTTGTGAAATGTCATAAATGAATAATAAAAAAAAATGTTTTTATGTCAGAGGGGCCTCTCTGGTTTGAATCCCGGCTGGGGACAAAAAAAACCCAGGTCTTGGATGTTTACACGTTTGTGATTGCTGTTTCTGGTTCCTACGACACCGGGTATCCTAGTGTGGGGCCAGAGGCCACTGGCCTGTATGTTCGGAGTACCTGTACCGGAGGCCTGTACATAAATGTTTGTGTGTTTGTTTAGACCAGAAACAGCGACATCACAAACATGTAAACATCCAAGACCTGGAAATATCTCTCCAAAGCTATATTTAAACTAGAAGCACTCCACTATGTTAAATTATATTGAACTCAATTGGAGTCACAATGCAGTGGTTCGTAAACTGAATAAAAATAGTCTGTAACCGGCAACATCCTGCAAGGGGCACTAACCGACCTTATGGAATAAGAATGAGTTTGTAAAAATAGTATATACTTATTGGACGACCGGCTGTTTAACAAGCACTGTCAATGAAAATACATACATATGCTCACGCTTGTATCCCAGATGGGTAGACAGAGTCCAGGGACTGCTACTTTCCACAATCCTGACATATCAATATTTTTTAACAGGTATGCCAACCGTTGGCCGTTACGGCCCTCTCAAAAAACATATTTACTTAATTAAAATGAAACAGTTTTAACCTTACAAGGTTGCCAATTAAAGGCTCACATAATCATTATTATTCAATCCTAGTGAGTACAAAAAGTAATTTAACATACAATGTATTAAACATAACAGAAACAAATACAAGTCTATACCTAAACTAATAAAACTTTGAAACTCTAAAAGGTGGCAGTCACTGTTCTCTGCTTACCTCTCTGGAATACAGGCGTGAGCTTATGTATGTATGTACTCTAAAACAAACCCTGTGACACGAGATTTGTGTATATATTAGGTTTTTAACAAATAAACTAAAGTCAATAAGTGGCTGGTGTCTTACTTAAAAAAAGTTCCTACATATTTTCATCAGATCATGACAAAATTAGGTTACGAGTAACATTTCTATAATTAAATCAATTACAACAGAACGCATTTAATCAAAACGCTATATTGCGTCCGACAGCAGAGAGGCAAGAGGGTGTGCGACAGAGACAAACGAGCAAGTAACAACTGTTAAGGGCATCCAATGTCTGTATCATTTCTCAAAGATTTTATAAGTGATTTTTCGAACCCATGACAAAAAACCTAGGATCTGGAACCTGGGAGTAGATAGGATTTACGCCAAATCAGTGTTACTCTCTCGTGCCCTTTAAGGGGATCTAATGAACTAGCGCTGCCAATGAAAAAAAAACATGTCTTCTTTTACAGATCGCATCTTATTTGCCAAAAGTGTCTGAACAGTGTGTCAATCATCCATCTTCATCAACCCATTATGCCCCTACCGAAGGGCACGGGTCTCTTCTCTATCGAAGGTATAGGGCATACTCCACCACGGGGGCCAAGTCCGGATTGGTGGAGGCTTGTAAGACTAGTGGCTGATCTTACTGTCAGAAGTTTCCAAGCTGCCCTAAGGCCTCTGACTTGGCTTAACGACTGCCATCTGTCGACGGCAGCCGGCACCAACTGCTGAACGTGCCTTGCGAAGCACGGAACCGCTCAGAAAAATGCCACTAGCGTCAGTCATAGATCGGTCACGATTAGAGATCATCGATCGGATCGGAGAGCTCTTACACACACTTTTTGCAAATTCGTTCCGTGAAAAAAAATATGACTTACTTTCCTCAGTGATTTCCTGCATATTAGAATCAGAATCAGGATCAGAAATTTATTTCAACGTAAAGAATTTACATTCGGCTTGTTGAATGTCAATGCACATACAGTTATGTATAATGTTAGCCGCTGCCTTGGGGTCGTCTGTAGTAGAGAAAAAGGCAGCGAAAAATAAACTCCACTCTGAACATATTTTCTCAAATCAACTTGAAGCTAATACAAATTAAATTTACAAAACAATATCTTGGATGTGTTGAACACTAGACACATTTATCCTCTGATTAAATTTAATATTAAACTACTATTCAAAACCATACGTCCTTGTCTTCTAAATAATCGTTGATTTTATAATAAGCTTTTTTGCAAAGAGTGTGCTTAACACAATTCTTAAATCGCGTTGGAGGTAACTCTAATATATCTTGGGGTATCTTGTTGTAGAACCTTATACAGTGCCCCATAAAGGAAGTATTAACTTTTGCAAGTCTAAATCGTGGAAATGACAATTTATGTTTATTCCTAGTATTAACGTTATGATGGCTACCAAGTGTTTCGAAGTCTTTAATATTTTTCCTAACGTACATAATATTTTCATAAATTTATTGTCTTGCAACTGTTAGGATGTTGATTTCTTTGAAAAAATCTCTTAGTGTGTCCCTACTACCTAGCTTGTAAATAAATCGGATCGCTCTCTTCTGCAATATGAAGATAGTCTCAATGTCTGCTGTCCGGCCCCATAGTAGTATACCATAGGACATAATACTATGGAAGTAACTAAAATAAACAAGCCTAGCAGTTGCAACGTCAGTAAGTTCTCGAATTCTTTTCACGGCATATGCTGCGGAGCTAAGTCTATGTGCTAATTTTACAATATGTGGGCCCCATTGCAGTTTGGCATCGATTGTGATCTGAAATAAAGTGTATCTGAAATAAAGTTAATACCTGGATGACCGAGCTTTGCTCGGTATGTAGGTTTTCACACAAAAGAAGGAACTTGAAAAAAATAATTATTATCAAGTCTCGAACCAGGGTCTTCTGTTTACGGTATCGTTCTATTTCCCACTTGAGCTATGACAACCTTACAGATGGTTGCGAAAATTTCCTTCTTGTAGCGTAGCAGTTATTTCTTTGCCTTCAAACACGGTTAAAACGACGTTTTATAAAAATGAAACCTAGTTGGATCAATTAATCGCACCCAAAAACCCCTGTATACAAAATTTCATGAAAATCGTTGGAGCCGTTTACGAGATACTGATTTTATATAAATATATATACAAGAATTGCTCGTTTAAAGAGATTAGATAATGACTACTGCTTACGATAGCACGAATCACGCGTTTGTGGCGCTCAAATGTCAGATTTTGACAATTAATAAAACGGGACAGTCGGGACTTTTGACATTTGAAATGCGTGGCTAGCGTCGTCGTACTAACCATGCTTCGAGCCTCTTAATGCTAATTGAATCACTCTGATAATTAAGAACAGTAATTTGAATGACTGTCACTGCGATGGAGGACATGCGATTGGATTTCCGCTGCATTGCGTTCCTTCTATTTCCGTTAATTAATTAAATAATTAAGCCTGGGCCCTTCGAGTGCGCGGATTTACATGAGACTTATGGCACTGCGCCAGCGAAAAGTAGGTGTTATTTTATTTTACGGAAATACAAATCCTATGAATAGACTTTCGATCACCGTCGCGTCGCAAACACATTCAGTGCATGTTGGTCTTTTTTTTTTTTCATTATCTAAAACTCAGTAACGCTCATATACATATAATGTAGGTATATAGTGATAATTGCATGCGATGTTAGCAAAATAAGCGGCGTGGATTCCCACTTTCATATAAAATTATTTCAGCCGCGAGTTATTCATAAGCTCATGTCTGTGTACTTATTTCATGTAGCAACAGAGCTACAGATGGACGTGACAATTCCAAGTAAACGAAGTCGCAGCTTGTGTTACTCGTATAAGACAAATTAAAGAAACCTTGTATCCTGTACGCTTGCAACCTGTTAATTGGCTGTCAATTGGGCAAGGTTCATCCAAAAAAAAATCAGCAGTCAACGGTCAACAGTCCTAGCTTTTGAATGAGTGAGAAATCGGGGGCTAACAAAAAAAAAACTGATTCCACAAGCCACCTTAGTGCAGTCATAACTTGATGAATGGTTACGCAGTGCCTTGCTCAAACATTAAAACACCGTTCTAACAAGAAACGTAAAATTCTCGGAGGAATTCATTCGGCTCGCAGTGCTGTCCGGTCATAAAATCGTGTTACAAACTGGGAAAGTGTCGTATCTCAGAGTTGGGTGTGGGGGCCTACTTTTAACACGATCCGTTCACTCACTAGGTGATTTACGGGTCTCTCTAAGATATTTGATTTTGTAAACAAGTGAGCAGCTGCATTTAAAACACTACACGTCATGAACTCAGAAGTAGACCACCGTCTTACAATACTATTACTTAAACGGAAAACTTACATGTAGTCATTGCATCGGGAGATCTGATAGGCACAACCCTCCGGAGTGCTTAGTGCGAGTTTTTTCATTCACTTTCGATAGCGAGAGCGTTTGCAATTTGTATTGGAGTGACAAAGAGACAACTAGGTGGCGCGCTTTGGCACTCCTATACAAATTGCAAACGCTCTCGCTATCGAAAGTGAATGAAAAAACTCGCACTAAGCACTCGGAACGCAATGGCCTCCCGCCGCCAGCGTGCGACGTGAAGCCATTTTGTAAATTCCTCTTTAGTTTCCGTTTCCTTTTACACTAGACATTGAAAAGGATTAAATGGTAATATTTTTACTATTTAATAATTGTCAATGTAATGTTTACAAACCCCATAATCCATGACTCTCTTATGACATGGTGACGGATGCGACTATTATTATGATGGTACCTGCTTCAAAGGATCTATAAATAGACCTATTAACGTATAAAGTTAAATATACGTATTTCAAAAAATCATGACTCAGGCTACATCAACTAGGATACTCTCGGCTTCGGTAACCAGGCAAGGACATTAAAAAAATGGAGCTACACCCAGACTGAGGCCATTTGTATAAATGTACGGTGGCCCCTCGTAGGAATCGGAGCCACGACCTTCGGGTTGGTAATCAGACGTGAAACCGCTAGACCAAGAAGTATCATCTTCTTAGTGCGTTGTTATGACTACTAAGACTGTCCCTGAAATAATTGAAATGAAATACAGACCTCTGCATCGATAGTCGCCTGGCCATGACTGCCTCGTTGCCCTTTTAGCCTCAGGGCCGCGACTCCAGAGCTTTGTGTCTGTTAGCGTATTATAGTACGATGACAGATACACGGTTGGGTCACGTGAACTATCTTTTCATACCATTAACATTAACATAAACATGAACGTAAACATGAACATAAACATTGATGACCATTGATGACGTCTAGAAGGTTTGATATGTGTGCGCGCGTAGACTTGAACCGTAATGAAACTAAATCGCTACGTTCACGCAGTTGTTGTTGTAGTTGTTCTACAATTTATTAACAGAATCTAGACCCAGGGCGATGTTCGCCCTGGGCTTAGATTATTATTATTTTATATTCAAAAATACTTAATGAATTTATGAATAACTCGCAGCTGAAATAATTTTATATGAAAGTGGGAATCCAGCCGCTTAGTTTGCTAACATCCATATTAAGAAAAAAAGTAGAGGCCCAAAGCAAGTCAGTCACCCGCTCCTAGTCACGTTCCCGCCAACTGTGAAGAGATAAGTGTCTGTATCCTGCACCGGGATAGCGATAGCGCCAGGACGCCCCGTCCGGTGGACGTTCATCAGCGACACCCGGATACGGTTGGGGCTTATTCTGTTAAGACAAAACTACTTGTAAAGCCCATATTACGTTATCATAGCACTTTGATCATAGGTGATGTTCATTGCCGCCTCATAACACAATAACGTTTGGTCTACTATTGACAGATTCTATTTTGGACGTCATATTCTACTTTGGACAGATTCCACTTTGGGCAGATTCTACTTTGGACAGTTTCTACTTTGGACAGATTCTACGTTAGGCAGATTCTACTTTGGGCAAATTTATTCTACTTTGGACAGATTCTACTTTGGACAGATTCTACTTTGGGCAGTTTCTACTTTGGACAGATTTAACTTTGAGCATACTCTACTTTGGACAGATTCTACTTTAAATGTTTTGGTTAAACTTAATAACCACGAAATATCGGTCGATGATTTTTGAAACGCACAATAAGGATCAAGACGCCACCAGCAATGGTTATCGCCTAGGATCCTACCTACGAACTAGTGTAATTTGGCCAATAGGCCAGTGGTAGTGGAGCGGTAAAACGCCGGCCTGAACCGGAAGTTTCTGGAAGATATGAAGTGAAACGAGGCGAGGAAGAATGTATCAGGTGTTCACTTACCTCAGCACTTGAAATTGCCAGTCCGCGGTGGTGATCAAGCCAACACACAATAAGACCAGCCACTACTCTTACAAGCCTCCACCAATCGGGACTTGGCCCCCGTGGTGGAGGAGTATGGCCTATACCTTCCTCAGGGAAGAGACGCGTGCCCCTCACTGGGGACATAATGGGTTGATGATGAACAATACAATACAACACAATAGGAAAAGTAAGGCGTAAAAATAACTTTAGAATTTATTGCCCTTTGAAACTAGACCCTCCTTGTGCAGTCAATAGTTTATCAACCATACTGACACTTATAATCTAAAATCAACTTGCTAGCTGAAACGTGACAGCAATTAGAACGGTCCAAAGCCTTATATGTAAATATTGAACCGCTGTCCACTGTACCTACTTAGTAATCTTATGATAGCATGTAAACATCTGTACAGTAAATAAACTATTTTCGTTTTCATTTCATTTTCATAGCAATCTGTGACTAACGCTAAACATGGCTGACCCCTGCGTTATGCTCGTGAACGGGTGCCGTCCGTGTGTCTGGCCGCAGCATTGGCGTTTTCATACTTGTTTCAGAATATCAAATAATGTTTGACATTGCAAGTATTGATTGCACTCATGGGTCTTGAATTTTGACATTCTTAGGTAGATGAACATTCGTACCTACCAAACTTTGTATTAGATTTAAGATGTTTTGAGAAAAGATGGTCAGAGTGGAGTTTTTTTTGCTGCCTTTTTCTCCACTACACTCGGCCCTAAGGCAGCGGCTAACATTATAATTTTATGTACATTGACATTCAACAAGCAGAATGTAAATTCTTTACGTTGAAATAAATTTCTGATTTCATGTATTAAATTTTTGTTGATTGAAATGGTCAGTCAATGGCGCCACCGAGGATAAATAAACATTCATTTTGACAAATCGAATTTTGCAAAAAGTCGTCGTTTTTGTGCAAATATAGTGTTCTCAATCTGTCCTTATCTAAGAAACCATAACTGGAATCCATCCAACATGAACTAAAGTGACAGACACCTGCATCGGTGCAACGGCTTATTTTATCAATTTAAATTTATAACTACAGTGGCAGTACTATTCGTGTAAGCGTAGTCGATATATCGCGTAATGGACAAATACCGGTGGACCCATTTCGTTTACAGCTATCTCAGTCATTTGCAGTCAGGCCACCGCAACAGGGGAACGGACATCGAAACCGTTCTAAAGGCCCAGCCTTACAACTATAACTGTGATAAAGTCAAACGAATTTCTTCTCTATTGACATTACATAAGCTCATGCCCGTATCCCAGAGAGGTAGGCAGAGACCAGGGACTGCCACCTACCACGATCCCGACAAACCACTTTCGCTTCATCGACATTCATTAGTCGTTGCATGCACGCATCTATTGACATTATTCTCTAATCAATTTAAAAAAAATCTTAGGTCTTAGATGTTTATGACGTGTTTGTGATGTCGCTGTTTCTGGTTCCCAAACAAACAAAACAACTTTCAAACAACCAAATTATAACATTGACAAATGACGATATTCCCGATCGGGAATCACATATTGTTCGGCCGCTGGGAGTATACGATCCTGACACCTGTCTGTTTCATGACTAGTGATGGGAGAAAATCAACGTTATCATTCCTTACGTTATTCTTATCTAGCTTTTGTTACTGACTCATGATTAAGTAGTTTTGTTTTTTAGACGACCTTCACTCAGTCATCTCTTGTGCCATTTTCGCAGGCATTTTAGAACGGTCATCATCTTTTTTGTGCCGAATGGCGGTGAAGTGTTGTGGCGAGCTACGCGACTTTTTTTTTTGAGCCCAGATCAGCTCAATCGCTTTGTACGGCAGTGGTAAGGAGATATTCTGAGAACGCGATGATCTTTTTCTAAAGCCTGTTCATCAACTTCGTATCGTTAAAGGGACCGTTATTATTTTCGTTATTTTTGGTACGTCACTACAAAAAAATACGGTCGACATAACCTTGGGACAGCGTAGTAAGGATTTTACGCACGAACATTAAATATTGATTTCTTCTTATTTTAACATTTAAATCACTGTGCAAAATATAACATTGATTGTAAGTTTACACAATGATATAGTTTCAATGACAATTATTTGCTAGTAGGATAAATAGGACATAAAAATATTTTAATCGAAAATTTAACGCCACTTCAAGGTTACGTCGTCCGTTCTAACATGACCTGTCAGGATCGTATACTCCCAGCAGCCGGACGGTAATTTGTAGTGATTACTTTGGAAAGTTTAATTTTCTTCATTTACATGTTATAATTCCATCCTTATTTCACTCATGTTATACAGGGTGTCCCAAAACTCAACGTAAAGCCGGAATCGGGTGAAAAGGCAAGTCGTATTGGTTATGAGAAAAATAAAAAAAAAATTGAATGTATACAAAATTATAGGCAAATAAAAAAAATGAAATACATATCCTGTTGCCACAAATCTTTACTTTTTCCATTTTTTTTGTTTTGTAACTTTGATAATGCTTCTTTAAACAGTTAGCAAAATTTCAAAACCAGCTGCTCCAGCTTGGAAGAAAAGGAGACTTTAAAATTAAAAATTGCCCACTTTTAATTTTTAATTTTAGTTTTAATTAAGATTGTGAAATTACTTGAATAAATAATTTAAATAAAATTGTACTGTGAATAAAAAAATCTATTTTTTTATATTTTTCTGATAACCAGTATGAGTTTTCACCCGGTTCCGTCTTAACGTTGAGTTTTGGGACACTCTGTATACCTTCAACTGCTGGAGACAATGCTAGCCAGGGGCGAACTCCACATTCTACTAATATCATAGAGGAGAAAATTTGTGAAGATGTTTGAATGTTGGCTGGGAACAAAAAAAAACCCCAGGTTTTGCATGTTAACATATTTACATGTTTGTGGTGTCGCTGTTTCTGGTTCCCACGACTCAGAGTATCCTAGTGTGGGGCTAGAAGCAATGTATGTGCCTGTATGTAAATATTTATGATTATGTTTGTTACTTTATCACAGAACGACAGCCGATAAAATTTTTCCTGAAAATTTACGTACAGATACACAAACATCTAAATTAAGACATAGGATACTAGATATCCCTGTAATCCCGCGCAGACGAAATTGCGGGCGCCAGGTGTTTAAAGTATAAACTCCTTAATTTCCACAAAGGGAGACATTTTTATCACATACCTATTCAACACTGGCATGCAATGGGTGTAAATTAATTTACAAACACTTGGTCCAGGCGGATTCCCGGGTAATATTTACTGTGTCGAGTTTCAGACCCAATTAACCGGTATACTGCAACCGTATTGTACGAGTTCCACCGGATCTTGGTTGACCTGACGAAAACTTTTAAACCTAGCCAGGTCTAGCATAAATGTTTCATTGGTTATTGAATTTATTTCATAGTAATATGATAAGGTTAATTTATCGTGGAAATTATGGTACGACTGCCCGGTTATGGGAGAGGCCTATGTCCAGCAGTGGACAACCATAGGCCGATGATGATGATGATGGTGATGCCCGGTTATGAATTCCAGTAACCTGAGTGTTAACAAGTGATGTTTTCGTTGAAAAGTTACGGGTTAAGTTCCGAGTCGGACGTAGTGTTTGACACTTGTTTTTTGAGGAGACTTGTATGATTGAAGTAGTTATTGAAATTTCCAATCCACGGTGGGATAGTGCAATGTTTAATCTGTGATTTTCCCTCCCTCTCTCACCATTTCTATTTTAATTCTGTGTCAAAACTATAGGCGATTATTTTACTTTTTGATATCACCATCATCAGTTCATCGCTGCCCACAGGGTTAAGGCTTTTTCCTACAAATGCCAGATCAGTGGCCGGTGGTCGGATGATGTCGTTGAGTCGGCGTACTATGGGTGAAAAATCAGCGGAGGGTCCGTGGACACGGATAGTGAGAGACCGTTAGAGATCGGATTTGGGGAAAAAGCCTATACGCTCTAATATTTAAAATCACTGTTTTAATGAGAGCAACTTGAATATACAAAAGAAAACAGAAATTATAAACTGGCTTATAAATTTGCTAGAGCAATTATAGATATGATATTCAGTATTTTGTCTTCTCCGAGACACTGGCGCGAGTTTTTGACCGTATTTATAACCTAGTTTTACAAATTATTTACTGCATTACTGAATAATGTTATTAACCTTGTTTTACGTGACCGCCCAAAATTTGAACTTTTTCCCTTTAATTTCCTCAATTTTTATGTACGTACTCAAGACGACCTTATACCAGAAATATATACGAGTATTCATTTTTGTATACCCTCTCAAGTTCACATATTTAGTGATATATCCAGCACTATACGTTAAAACCGTTTGCGGTCTCATTAAATGCTCAGTTTAATAGAAGATACTCGGGTAGCCTCTTTGTGGTTTATTTGGGACGAGCTCAAGCTCGTTTAAACGAATAAATCTATCTACATAGCCCATGAAATACGCTCACTGCTGGACATATGCCTCTAACCATCATGCCGAACTAGCTGGTTCCGCGCCATGTTTGACCATTGTCCTCCTGCTGCCTTTTTAATGTAATCATCCATTGCGTTGGGGACTTACACACCAAATGAAGGCCTCGGCCTTTATTCTCTAACTGTCTTGATCCACCGTTTGTCATCTCTTCTATCATCATCAACCCATTATGTCTCCACCGAGGGGCACGGGTCTCTCCCCTGAGACCCGCGCCTCACAGTGCCTCTTCCCTAGCCATCGATGGCAGCCGGCACCAACTGCTTAACGTGGCTTGCGAAGCATGGAACCGCTCGGAAAAATGCCACTAGCGTTAGTCATAGACCGTGATCTATCCGCACTGAACGCGCCCAATGTTGCTTAACCTTCGTGATCGTTTAAGATCACTCGGGCAGCCGGGGCTACGAGTAATTCTCATTCATCTCCTCTAACCAGATACTAATACAAAATATTTTATTAAAGAGAAAAAACATTACACGCGTGTTTTATGTTGGTTACTAGAACCAGAGGAAGGCTTGACATTATAATTAGTTAGATGTTGAGTTTCGTGATCCGTGTGTCCACGTCTTCCAATTTAGAAATTCTTACTATAAAAAGTTTATTGGAATTAAGCGGTAGTCCTCTTTTTGTGTAGAGTAATGGCAGTCGGTAATCATGATAATTTTTCCTAACATTTGTAAAAAGATGAAATTAAAATACTTCAATGTATTATTGTTAATGCTTCCAAGGTAATATACTATTGGGGGCAATTGTTGCACTTCATAATGTTGAAAAGGTTTTAGTGAGATGCACAAACTTATGAGCACGTAACCTTGTTTCACGACCGGTTCATTTAATATTAAGCCGGGTACAGACCAGTGGCTGAGTGCTAAAATGTTGTACAGCTGAGTAACTAAAACCGAAGCAAGTTGCACTCCATTTTGTCTCACCGTGCTCTGACTACCGCATAACTGCACAAATAAAAAAAATACTCCACCAAAACCATGGTGGAGAATGCGGGACGTTTTCTCATTCTCCTTGCTCAGATTTAAGATGACTGCTCAAAACAGAGAGGGGTTGATAATTCTGGAGGAGGCTTTTTGCTTAAAAGTGGGACACGATACGGCTGATAAAAGAAAAATGTGATTTGACTCATGGTCTATCTGTGTAAGCCTGGCTTTACCTATGTTATTTTCATGAGCATATTGTGTGGTTTTGTGAATTGAATGCCGCGTGAATCACGACTTCTGTCATAAGATCGCGCAGTAAATGTACATTATATTACTTGGATTAAATGGCAGGTCCATTATCAAGGCGACGATGTCAAGGCAAGTGATGTAACCAAAGGCACTTTCAATTTGAGTAAAGAATACGAGGTAAATGCTCTATTGCTCACTATAGCTTTTTCAGCTTTTTTAACTCTTGCTTGTTCTAAGCTTTTTTTTTTATATTGTATAATCAATTGTGCCCGGATAACGGCGACAAGCTTGCCACTTGTCACGTTTGGGACCTAATAAACTCGGCAAAACGTGGGCCCGTTTCTAGTGATTGGTGCCTCTGCCTACTTCCTCGGGGATACCGGGCGTGAATTTATTTTTTATTTTTTTATATTAAGTAACATTTTTTATCTTTTACCGAGTCTCATTGTAGGCAGACCTTCCTAGGGTTATATATCCGAAGGGTACTAGTACTAATGGGGCTCTCATATTCTGCCTACACTGTTTGTCTATATCCGTCAAAAGAGATAGCCATTATAATTATATTTTTCTCAATTATAAAATAATATGTTAATGTCATAGCATTAACCTATAATTTTGGACAACAACTTCATACGGTAGAGTTAGAAGTTAGAACAAGCGGTGGTAGCACATTGCGTGGAACAATGGACTCCAAAATGAAGACTCAGGTTCGATTCCCAGTGCGGGAATCTTTGTATTCTAATTTATGCACATTATTTTGTGAATCGCTCGTAGCCTGGGCTGTCTGAGTGATCTTAAACGATCACTAAGGTTAAGCAACATACGGTGCGTTCAGTCCATGGATGGGTCACCGTCTATGACTAACGCTAGTGGCATTTTTCCGAGCGGTTCCGTGCTTCGCAAGGCACGTCGCAAGTCGATAGATGGCAGTCGTTAAGCCAAGTCAGAGGCCTTAGGGCGGCTTGAAAACTTCTGACAGTAAGACCAGCCACTAGTCTTACAAGCCTCCACCAATCCGGACTTGGCCCCCGTGGCGGAGTATGGCCTATACCTTCCTTAGGGAAGAGACCCGTGCCCCTCGGTGGGGACATGATGGGTTGATTAAGGAATACATCGTAAGGAAACCCGAGTGTCTGAGTTATTGACATACCTCAGCGTGGTGATTAAGCCCATACTCTCTCACTGAGAGAAGACCTGTGCGGTCTATGGGACGTACAGTGGAAATATAGGACTGATAGTCTAAAGGTTAACTGGAAGATAATGCTTTTAGCATTAAGTTCGCCTTTGTACTTTTATTTTTAATAAAACTGTGTAATAAAGAATCTTAATAACATAGTTGAACAGTAGGCCGCTTACTTACTATGAAATTTATTTTTGAACAATAAAATCTTAAACTAACCAAATGTGATTAAGGAGCCTGGACTAAAAAAATATATACCTTAGTTGAATATTTACACATGCATATGTAAATATTGTGGGGTGATGCAATCCTCGGCAACCGTTAAAATAAATAAATACAAAAAACATATGTATAAATAAGTAAATAATGTAAAAATAAATCTATGTACGTATACTGAATTGAGTCCAACCTCCCATTTTGACGCATCGATGAAAGCTTTCAATGCCAACTGGAAAACTTGCAATCGTAATGAGATTGGGCTGTGTTCCTACAAATTTAGAGCAGACGAAACTGCTCCGCGGAGATCACTTAGCCTGTTACGAGTGTACTCGAGGGGATCATAAATCTTGCTGCTGCGTACCATTGACGTGTGGTCAGACGAAGTGACTACTGTTGTAGCGCGCCCGTAAAACATTAACAGGAGCAAATACATTTGGGATTCTTGGGATAGGCAAACAACACAACTGGATTATTCTGCGAACGCGCAGCAATTAGCCACGCCACTTATTTTTGATATAATTATCATCGACCCATTATGTCCCCATCGAGGGGCACGGGTCTCTTCCCTAAGAAAGGTTTAGGCCATACTCCACCACGGGGGCCAAGTCCGGATTGGTAGAGTGATTTTTATTATATGTTTTTTTATTATTTATTTTGGAATTATTAACCCTTTTTAAGGAACTGATTTCGGTATTTTTGAGTTTTATTCATTATGTCTATTTTTAGGTTTTTTTTTGGTATTCGTAACATCATCAGAGAATGACTAAAAAGACAGTCTTTGTCTACGTACAGTCACGAGCAATAATATATATACACTGTCACACTTTGTACGACGTACACATTTTGTTTTGTACTGCACACGTGTACGACAATTTGTCCTAATCATTTGTTAATATAACTTAGGACAAATTGTCGTACACTTCTTTCTAGATTCTTTTAAGCTAAGATTTTTAGAAAATGTGACATTGTATAGATATTATTGCTCGTGACTGTACATACCTATAATAAAAAAAAACAAATGTCATTTGTATTTTCTTCTGTAAGTAAGGCAAAGGATCTGTTAGATACTTATACTGTGTTTACTGACATCTCATAGAAAAGGCATTTAAGGACAAGGCTTTTTATTGAGTATCTTAAAAAATATGGAGTTATTTATAAATCTGATAAGTGGTGGCGGTGGTGGCGTAGTGGGGTTCACCCTTGCTTCTCGATCATGAGGATCTAGGTTCGAATCCCGTATTTACCAATGACTTTTAGTTACGTACATTTGTTTGTTAGTAAAGCAATACCATTCGCTGATAAATTGTGCCCGGATAACGGCGACAGGCTTGCCACTTGTCACGTTGGGCACTACTAAACTCGGCAAAACGTGGGCCCAGTTCTAGAGATTAGTGCCTCTGCCTACCCCCTCGGGGATAACGGGCGTAGGTTTATTATTATTATTTTTTGATAAGTAGATAGGTATCGTACTTAAACGATAATTCCTGAAATGTTTTTGAGATTTCCGTTAACATCCAAAAGTTTAGCATGGCCAATAGGGTAGTTTCCAGGGTCAAAATAATTTAATTCTATTTAGTCCGTATTTTAGATTATAAATAAATATTGGATACGTATTTTTTCTTTTTTCGATTAAACAAAAAATAACAAAGATATAGCCCATTGAAGTTACGTGTGACGTCACTCAGTGCTACCCACGGCACATAAAATGCAGCACGGCGTGACGTCACACGTAACTTTAATGGGCTATATCTTTGTAATTTTTGGTCTAATTTCCAAATAAAAAAATACGTGTCCCTTATTTTTGAATAATCTAAAAGACTAGCCTATTGTTAGAGCCAACTGGTTATCGTTTCTTCAGATGAATCACTATTTATTTTAATTTTAATTAGGCAGTTAAAATAAAAATAATAAAACAGCTTTGCTAACCAATCGATAGTTTGTCTCTTAAGGTTTTACAAGATTCCCCAAGATACCTATATTTGACTTACATCCGACGCGGTATAAGAACCGTGCTAAGCACAATCTGTGCAAAAAAGCTTTTTATATTAATAATTATGTATCAGCAAATATTTAAAAGACGAAAATGTCAGGTGTTGAACAGTAAATTAATATTAAATTTATTCAGAGGAGGATTGCGTCTAGTCTTCAAAATATCCATGAGTAATAATTCTTAAGATAGAAAATTCGTTGATTATGCTAAAACAGGGAGACCCGTACTCCTCGGTGGGGACATAACGGGTTGATGATGAAACACATTTGAATTTGAATTTTACGATACGTTTATTAGTTCATTCATTCGTTCGTTCATTCATTTCGTCATTCATTCATTCACACAGTCGAACGGACGGATGGGGGCGCGTTGACACAGACTGCCAGAGCGTCAAAGTTGAAACAGCGCAGTCAACCGCTGTTGACTGCCCCGTACATTTTATTACGAAGTTGCCCGTATCTCAGCTGAGTAGAGTGTGCGCGCATACAAAGTTGATGTGCTGTCGACAGTTGCAATTGTAATCACCAGCCGGCACAGTTGTCTTTATGGACAACTAGCTGGTTGCCGCGATTTCGTCTGCTCGGATAAGTATTTCGAGTAGTAAGCTAATAAAAGTATTAGTGTGACGTAGAAAGCAAAAAATTAACATATCATACATTACATAAATGTGTAACTCCAGTGGTTTTGACAGCGCACGCAAGAATAGCTCGCAGATGGTAGTTTTTTTTCTACTTGACACTTATCGTCATATTTTGGACAATTCACACATTATCTCTATAAATTGTAGCCTATGTGTTATTCTGTGGTATAAGCTATAGTATTGTAAGCTTTAATTAAAATCCATTGTGTAGTTTTTACGTGAAAGAGTAACAAACATCCATCCATACATCCATACTTACAAACTTTCGCGTTTATAATATTAGTAGGATAAAGGAAATCATCGTAAAAACTTGAGACTTGGTTTTTTCTTCACTTACTTCGATGTTATTGATATTTATCAAAAGCCCGACGTATACCACATACAGAGAGCTAGATACCTAATTATGTTCTGTACATGCATTCTACTGACTTGTGTTAAAGGCTACTTTGCGACTAAAAGTTATGAAAAATGGAATACGCAAAAATTTACAAAACAAAACATTATCCGTCAGAGTCGATGTGTATTTTGTCCGTTACAATAAAAAATCGCATGCAAGATAAAAGGCACACTTTGGGACGGGTATAAATAAATCGACTGTAGATAGCGTTGCATTGTGTATCGGCGCGTATTTACATTCAGCTACACAGCGACGATGTCACTCATCTAGATTACTGTTCATTTGCAATTTGATGAAACGTTTACATTTCACGTGCGTGAAATGTGTTCCATTGATAACGGCGTTTGATACAACAGTTTGTGTTTTGCTATTTGCCTCTGGTGCATTGCTCCTAAACAACTTGATGTTGAAACGTTTTGCTATTTGTTTCTGATGCATTTTTCTTAAGCAATTACTGTGGAAAGGTTTAAAGGTTTTCTGTTAAAAGGTAAATTACCTTTGGTGCATTGTTCCGAAACAACTTGGTGTTGAAATGTTTTGTTATTTGCCTCTGGTGCGTTGTTCTTAAACAGCTTGCTGTCAAAGTGTTTTGCTATTTGCCTCTGGTGCGTTGTTCTTAAACAGCTTGCTGTCAAAGTGTTTTGCTATTTACCTCTGGTGCATTGTTCTTAAACAACTTGGTGTTGAAATTGTTTGTTATTTGCCTCTGGTGCGTTGTTCTTAAACAGCTTGCTGTCAAAGTGTTTTGCTATTTGCCTCTGGTGCATTGTTCTTAAACAACTTGGTGTTGAAATTTTTTGTTATTTGCCTCTGGTGCGTTGTTCTTAAACAGCTTGCTGTCAAAGTGTTTTGCTATTTGCCTCTGGTTTATTGTTCTTAAACAACTTGGTGTTGAAATTTTTTGTTATTTGCCTCTGGTGCGTTGTTCTTAAACAGCTTGCTGTCAAAGTGTTTTGCTATTTGCCTCTGGTGCATTGTTCTTAAACAACTTGGTGTTGAAATTTTTTGTTATTTGCCTCTGGTGCGTTGTTCTTAAACAGCTTGCTGTCAAAGTGTTTTGCTATTTGCCTCTGGTCCATTGTTCTTAAACAACTTGCTGTCAATTTTTTTTGCTGTAGGTAATTTGCTTCTGGTGCATTGTTCCTAATCAAAATGCTGTTAAAATATTCGACTACCTTGTTTCATGATTTGCTATCAGGTTCGATTCCCGGTTTAGTCTGGGTCTTATACCATGTGTGTGATGTCCACATCTGGTTACTTTAGCATGTATTCCAATTTCGAACCATGACATTGTGATTGCGTTTTATGTACGTTTTTATTATTAAAGCTGTGCCAGCCCAGTGGATAGAAAAATGGACTCGGAAGCGAAACACCTACGTTCGATTCCCAGTGCCAGCATGTACATATGACTCGGTTTATTTTCAAAGTTACCTACCTTCATCTGCGAATTTGTAGCAGCAACACCACACGCTAATTGTGAAGGAAACCATGGTGAGGAAAACCGCAGAATCGTTTACGGAGTCGCCCAAGTGTATTGTCATGTGGGCTGGGTTAACTAAGCTGTCAGGATGTTATTGGTGTTGAACCAGCCTACTCCATCTAAAAACAATGCCCCAAGCACTGCAGGTTTGGAGTAGTCCGTTCACCTGCTATCTATTTACATTATTTTGTTAAGGTATCTCTTTGTTGACTTTTCTTGAACCGAAATCTCATAGAAGTTCTGTTGAAAGTTGCAATTTATCTACTTGAAAACTTCACCCCGGTTTATCAAATCTTCTTCTTATGGCGCCTCTCCGTCTAGCAAAAGGCAGTCAGTCATTTCTCGTAATAACACATTTATCGTTACTGGACACAATGCATTCAGAACAAAACTACTGAAAGTTGCTAACAGTAGATTAAGACTGACGTGCACCATTTCTTAAATGAACGACTTTTCTATGAAGAATTTTAGGAAAAAACTGTTCAAGCCACATTTTAGGGAGTAGTGCAAGTTAGCCTAATAGGTTGTTGCGGACGAGAAACCGGGACTTAGGCCCGATTTCTGAATTGAGAATTACTGTCACGCTCTCTAAAGAAATTCCATGAGACAGTTCTACAGTTAGGTAATTATTAGCATAGCGAAATTTCTTAATTCAGAAATCGACCCCACTGTCTGGATTATTATGTAACGGAGCCACAGCATTCTTAAGGGAGAATATCTGTATTTCTTATCTTGAAACGTCCGAAATTGCGTAACATTCTCAAGTTGGCACGGCTCCGTGTAGCCAGTTTGTTGCTTTCATCTTCTCTTGAAAATACGCCTCCCTAGTGGGTTCCTTAAACGAAGAAATTATTAACATTGTAGCTTCCAGGTTAGGACCGTGTTATCTTTTCAAATTATTATTATCATTAAAAGCTTTTCTTCGTTTGCACACGTTGAAACATTTTACTGGAATTAAGGGAGCCCCCTAGACAGTTGACGTGCCTTATTGGATGAAATGTATACAAGGTAAGAGACATGAAAAATACTGTTCAAATACATTTTAGACATTTAATCCGGATCAACTTACGGGTGTTGTTTTATCGGACGAGTCCGACCAGGTTTCGCCCCGATTCGGAGAGCTTAATCATGGTGAGTAGAGACGATGCTCGCATCGTCGCTTGCTCGTCTCATACTGCGGATCCGGATAAATGTTTAAATTGTGTTTA
This sequence comes from Yponomeuta plumbellus, assembly GCA_947310845.1. Taxonomy (NCBI): domain Eukaryota; kingdom Metazoa; phylum Arthropoda; class Insecta; order Lepidoptera; family Yponomeutidae; genus Yponomeuta; species Yponomeuta plumbellus. The sequence continues at coordinate 7,599,187 of OX371203.1, forward strand.
GTTCAAAAACTGTTCCAATACAGCTATTTCCGTGAGGTTCTATAGTTGTAAGCCTCGAGGTTTTGTAACTAACTATATTTGTTAAGTTTTATTGAAATGATGTTGGTTGTATTAAAATCAAACCGCTTTCATTACTCCTTCCAACAGTTCAGAACACTTTTAAAAAATTAATCAACTGGCTTTTACTTTAGCAAAATTATGTCGACGAATATAATGACCTCAGTGGCGCATTGGTTAGCGCATCTGCCTAGCATGCCAGAGGTCCCGGGTTCGAGTCCCGGCTGGGAACAAAAAAAAGGAACCCAGGTCTTGGACGTTTACATGTTTGTGACGTCGCTGTTTCAGGGTCCCACGACACAGGGTATCTTAGTGTGGGGCCGGAAGCAATGTATGTGCCTGTATGTAAATACAATATGACATATTATATACAATATTACATATTATATACAATATTACATATTATATACAATATTACATATTATGTGCTATTACAAAAAACCTGCAAAGTCACGTTAAATATTCTTACATTTTACCTTTATTCCGGATACACTTACTTGACCTTTTGTCGAAAGAGTCCGACCAAGATTCGCTCTGATGTAAGATTAATAATAATGTCTTGTCTAGCGCTTACGAAAGTTTCAGTACAAAAACCTAACATTTGTTCACAAACACACGCAAATGGGGCTTCAGACTATGTGTAAACACACCCACATTGAAGCAGTTTACGAAATGTGCGGCTAGCCCCAGCGGTAATTGAACCCACAATCTTCAGCATACAGGTGGTCAAACGAGGCAGTCAAGGAGTAGGCAATAACCATAGTTTCCCGCGTACCACGATCTTGACAGATCTCATTCGCTTCATCAACATTCATTCCCAGCGAGCTGAACAAAAGTTACTATGACGCCAACAGCCAAATGTTTGTCCTTTAGGAGTTATATTGTATTGAAAAAAAACCAAATATTTTCAATAAAATATAACACCGAAACGGCGTCACAGTAACTTTTGTTCAACTCGCTGAGACCTATTTTATGATGTATCACACATGGCTATGGGGCTGAGGTCCGAAATTGCATTATTTTGACGGCCGTAAAATATTTTTTTTTAGTTCTTCTAAAAACTGCTCATCGTCCTTGCAATTGCAAAACAAGCGCCTTATCGCGGAGGGAGCGAGCCACGATATGTCGACACCCTTAGACACTGTGTTTCCTTGCGATGTTTGTTTGTGGCAACTTAACTAAAATAAATAGCATTTTATTATTCATAAAGCCAACGACGACGGCGGTATGGAACACGGAAAAGTAATTTAAGTCGCGTCAGTGCCAGCGCCGGGTAAGCTGCCTCCTTGCTGTCCGAAAGAAACGTGCAGGCTGTTTGGTTACGTAAATATAGTGATCTTTTATGTTAGTGAAAGTGAAAGCAAAACAGTTTGTGTTTTATCTCAAGAATTACAATGTACTGCCAAATTTTTTTGTTGCGTTGAAAATGGGCTCCGCATATTGGTGAGCTTAAAGCTACTTAGCATTTTCTACCAGCTAATTAGCTAGGTTTTGTTGACATCTTCAGTGTCAGTACTCGGGTAAGCCGCCTCCTTGCTGTCCGAAGGAAACGTGTAGGCTGTTGGGTTGCGTAGATATTGTAATCTTTTATGTTAGTCAAAGTGAAAGTAAAAAAGTTTGTGTTTTATCTCAAGAATTACAATGTACTGTCAAACTTCTTTATCGCGTTGAAACTGGGTTTCGCATATATGTGAGCTTAAAGCTACTTAGCATTTTCTACCAGCTAATTAGCTAGGTTTTGTTGACATCTTCAGTGTCAGTACTCGGGTAAGCCGCCTCCTTGCTGTCCGAAGGAAACGTGTAGGCTGTTGGGTTGCGTAGATATTGTAATCTTTTATGTTAGTCAAACTGAAAGTAAAAAAGTTTGTGTTTTATCTCAAGAATTACAATGTACTGTCAAATTTCTTTATTGCGTTGAAACTGGGTTTCGCATATGAGCTTAAAGCTACTTACCATTATCTACCAGCTAATTAGCTGGGTTTTGTTGACATCGTCAGTCCTAGTGCCCGGGTAAATTGCCTCCTTGCTGTCCGAAGGAAACGTGCAGGCTGTTGGGTTGCGTAGATATTGTAATCTTTTATGTTAGTCAAACTGAAAGTAAAAAAGTTTGTGTTTTATCTCAAGAATTACAATGTACTGTCAAACTTCTTTATCGCGTTGAAACTGGGTTTCGCATATATGTGAGCTTAGAGCTACTTAGCATTTTCTACCAGCTCATTAGTTAGGTTTTGATATTATAAAAACACTTTTGAAACAAAAGAACTTACTTGACTTTTCGGCAGTCGTTACGCCAAGTCAGAGGCCTTAGGGCGGCTTGAAAACTTCTGACAGTAAGACCAGCTACTAGTCTTACAAACTTCCACCAATCCGGACTTGACCCCCGTGGTGGAGTATGACCTATACCTTCCCTTCCTCAGGGATGACTTGACTTTTTGTCGAAAGAGTCCGACCAGGTTTCGCTCTGATTCGCAGAGCTTTATAATGGTGAGCAGAGACGGAGCGCCAGCGGCGGCGGTGTGTCCGTAATAAGTTTTAGTTTAAACATTCGAAACTTATTGTAAAATTATCTTCTTCAACACCCTCCAGTAATTATCATACTTTTTGAAACACAACAAAAGCTTTCCGAGTTGAAAAACTACATAACGACCCTAGGTAACGATAAAAAGGCGTTACCACTGTAACGGAAATGTAAATAACATTTAAAATTCAATTAGTCACCATAAGTTACGCGACAAAATTCGAGCCTCTCGGTTTGAATAATAAATAATTTAGGCGCAGTGAAAGAGTTCTTACGTACCAATCAATCTCCAATTTTCGTGGAGCTAATTTAGATTTGCTGTTTTCATGATTTTAAGGTGCTTTATTAAAGTCGAATTTACAGTACGAAATTAGTGGCGTAAAATTTATGTCGTGCGTGACATTACTTTTATTAAAGTTTTCACGTTAAATTTAGTTCTTTAGTAATGCATACATTAATTTTGCGCCAGCTAATGTATTTCGTATCTTGCGCGATTTTTTGGTAAAATTAGTGTCATGCAACTAATTTCATGTAAATGCGACGTGAAACTAGTGTCATGAAAGTGCCTGCTCTGTGCGGACGTATGTATTTTCGCGCGCTTCAAGCCTTTAAGCGTTGAAAATTGCTAATACAGCTTTGATGCTGATGGGGCCATGGTCACTGCGATACTGACGATTTCACGAGACTAAATTATTTTAGGAATTCAACATTTTAAAAATTCAACATTGAGAGCCTGAAGGAATACTACTTTCGTAAAACTGAGGTCAACATCCATACCACTAATTTCGTAATGTAAATTCGGCTTTACGTAAAGGCAGAGTAGAAAAGAGAAGCCAATTCCTTTTGTAAGTTCATAAGTAAATATTTAATCAGTAATGGTTATGTTATGTGGTATTCACAACTTCTTATTTTCAAAAGTTTTTTTATAATATATGGTGCGCTATAAAACTATGAATCCTCGTGGCTCTCGGTTGGGACACAATGGGTTGATGATGATGAACATTGCTGGTTATAATATCATCGTAAAAGCTTAACATACAGAACATTAAAATTTGCACATATCCTATCCGTGTGCACTACTGCACACACAACATATAAACAAATATTTCATTTATAAAATTTTTTGGATGCCAGATAGTTGATTCAACCCAGTTTGGTGGTGGCAATACGCAGAACATTTATAAAGTACCACTTATTTTCGTATATAATAGGTGGGCCATCCTGTATTCAATATTTGACGTACTGCCTTGTGTGGCGTACCCCTAAGACACCTCACGCATATAATTTTTATTTATCCTCGTCACTTTGGCCGGAACATTGACAGCTGCAAAATATTGACAGGCCAGTAATTTTCCCTTGAGAAATCGAGTTAACTTTCGACCGGTGCTGGAGCTAACCAAGTTTTGAGTCATTAACAATTCATGGAGGCGCTCACCCGGAAGGCCAATAGGACAAAAGTTATCTCCTTAAGTCCGCTTTGGCACTTCTGTCGGTACTAATAAATGTGTTTTAGTTATTAAACATCGGCTTTCGCGTTTGAGATCGTCGGCAGACCTTTTTAGGATTTGCTGTCTTCATCATCATCAGGCTATATTAGTCCACTGCTGGACATAGCCCTCCCCTAATGAGCGCCATAGCGCCCTGTCTTCAGCTTGCCGCATCCAGCATCTGCCTGCAGTCCTTCGCAGATCGTCATCCCACCTGGTTAGAGGGCGTCCTACACTACGTTTGCCGAGTCGCGGTCTCCACTCAAGAACACGTTTACCCCAGCGGTTGTCGGTTCTTCGCGAAATAATTTGCTGTCTTGAAACGCAAAAAATCTAAACCTTTATTACATCATCATGTTATTCAGCCATTCATGGCACGTCTAAATTTTTTTTTCAAAGTCACTAAAGGTTACGTACTAAAGTCTGAATTTCTTTAATATAAACATACATATGTACATGTAAGTATTTACCTTGCAAGTAAGTTTGCATTGTAAGTAAATTACAAATAAAGAATTATCTTATGTTATATTATGTCATAATAATTAAGGTAATAATATAACTATATATTTTACATACGGGCACATACATTGCTTCCGGCCCCACACTAGGATACCCTGTGTCGTGGGAAGCAGAAGCAGCAACAAGTCCTTGGGTTTTTTTTTGTTGTCCTCAGCCGGGGTCGAACCTCTCGCATTGTAGGCAGATGCGCTAACCGCTGCACCACAGAAGTCGTCGTTTAAATATGTTAAGCATAAATTTATATGACACGTCAATAAAAAAATATATTCACTTTTTGATTTGTGACCTTTTCCATACCGCAGTTTGCTGTTTCTTATGCATCAGTTATCAAAACACAGGTATAGAGTTCTTGCTTTTTAACTAGAATCACGCAATTTAGTGTGAACTAGGTATTACCCCTAGAAAGGAAACAAGATCCCTTAAAAATCCTCAAGTGCAGTTCAATGCGGATGTTAATTCCCTTACTTTACCTAAAACAATATAAAATCCAATTTAAGGAGTGTTTTAGAGAAATCATGTTTTTACGTACAACACCGTTTTAGGTTTTACCTTCGTAAGTATTTAAGAATTATTTTACATTGAAGTCATGCTGCCCACAAATTCACCAGCCCGATACAATACGTGAATGACCTTTATGTAGCAGGTTATATTTTACTCAATTGCTTACCTGTCGAATATGTCTATTACAGTCTAACAAATCTAGCAATACTTTAGCCGAACCCAATCCCGATGTTATCCAATTACTTTTACCAGCTACAATACAATACAGTTTGCCCTATCCCGAAGGGACGTAGGCCTGTACTTTGTTAGTTCTTGACGTTAGAGAAAAATTAATCGTGAATCGTACATTTTTCGTACGCTTGTTTGGGGATTAATATTATTTATTAAGCAGCCATGACTGTGTATGTACGCCTATGTACTCTCCTAAATTACGCTCATGTTTATTGTAAATATTTATTTCTTGTGTATAATAAAGTATACTTACTGCATATTGACATTTGGTAAGGCGGGATGACGGCCGGTGGACTAAGGCAGCCACTGAGTGGTGGCCAAGAACGGGTCGACGGTCGGTGGGCTGACCACCAGCCTGATGGGCCGACGACATTTTGCAAGCAGCTGGGAAACATTGGAAGAGACTAGCACTGGACCGGATGGGTTGGCGTGAAAGAGAAGAGGCCTATTCCCAAATGTGGGCTCTATTTACGGGCTGATTAGATAGATAGATAGACTGCATATTAAAGCTGGGCAAAATTGGATTTCCATTCTTTGTCTTCCCAAATATTTATTTATGGTGGCCATCTCTTAAACAAACATGAACATTTCCATACAGGTACATACATTGCTTTTGGCCCCACACTGGGATACCCTGTGTCGTGGCAACCAGAAACAGCGACATCACGAATATGCAAACATCCAAGACCTGGGGTTTTTTCGTCCCCAGCCGGGATTCGAACCCGGGATCTCTCGCATGGTAGGCAGATGTGCTGACCGCTGTGCCACAGAGGTCGTATTGTCAAGTTGGTAAATATTTCGACGCTTGAAAGGAAAAATTATCCAAGCGACATTTTTGGCCAAATTGAGTTATATACATTGTTAGAATCGCCTGATTTTTTTGCGTCTTTTGGTCTTACTTACGTCCTTCTACGACGACTTTTGATGTCGCTTCGACATTTTGGAGTTAGCGGGATTTCACTTCTTTTTCCTTACTAACCGACAACATTGTCGACTATTTTTTTAAAATTTGGTGGATGTCGTAATTGTGAAATGCTAAATTTGCCTGTGGTCAAGTTTGACATTTCTGTTCGTAGGGTTATTACTCCACTTAGTAAATTTTTCCAGTATCTGGCAATATAGTGTTAGCGCATGTAATTTATGTCAAAATAACGAAAAATATATATATATTCAATTAATATTTAGTTTCCACATGTTCTTTATTTTGTTAAGGCAACTTTTACTCTGATAAAATTCTAAAAAAAGATATGTATTACATTTTTACCGTACCTTCCTTAATCAAAGCTTGTCGGTTAGTCAATTTTTCCCATCTCTACTTTAAGGGAAAATTTTACTAAGCGACACTAACTTTAAAACTAAGCACTATTTTTAATGTTTACGTATACCTACTATAACGTAGATAATTTTTTTTTATAAGAATTAGGCTTTTTGGACCATTACAAGAATTTACACGATTTTTTTTCCGAAAATTCAATCTTTAAACAGCTCTGCTGTAAAGTTAGTCTGATGTCGCTTGGATAATTTTTCCTTTCCAGCGTCGATTTCTTTTGTTTATAACGTACCTCGTCTAACGTCTATATTGTGTTTTTGTGACAATTTGAATTAAAGTCTTCTTTTTTTCTTTCTATTTAGTCAAGTCGTCACACCATCTCAGCCTGGGCTTTGTCGAGTCGATTTTTTCATGTAGGCTATATTTGACGTCTCATTCCAGGTCATAGGCCTTCTCTTAGAGAGAAAGAGAGAGAGAGTATGTGCATGGTTACAAAGTGTGCCGACTGGAGGTAGTCCAGTTTACGCACCCACCTAAATAGCACCTGGCTTAATCCAGATTGGGCAGCTATTGATATTTTTGGCAGGTGCTGTTAGTTAATTCAAATGTATTTATTCTGCCAAAAATATCAATAGGTGCCCAATTTGGACTAGGCCAGGTGCTATTTTGGCGGGTGCGCAAACTGGACTATCTCGCCGCCGACTGCGAATTTATATTATTTATTTACTAGACGAAAACCCGGCTTCGCTCGGGTAAAATGTAGACGCAAAATAATATTCCACTATGTTTTTTTTATATGGTGACGCCTCTGTATTTATCAACCACCAGTAGATATAAATCTCTTAATACATTCATATACATAAGCTCACACCTGTATCCCAGAGGAGTAGGCAGAGACCACGGACTGTCACCTGCCACTATCCTGACAAATCACATCCATTAGTCGTTGCATGTACCCACATCGGTTTCGGGTACTTTTAATCTTGCCCTTTGCTAATACATCCCCTATTTGGAAGTATGTCCAACTGGGGCGTCCCTTACCGGCCCTTCCACTCACATTCGCCCGATATATTTGCTAATTACTAACTAAATGAGCTTCCTTCATAAACTTAACAGCTAGTGAATCTAATGACGTATTCAATGAGACGTAGAATCCACTTGGCTAATCAACTAAAAACAGCTCCCCCTCTTTGGCTTTACAGCTTTTAGTTTTGTATTGACCACATGTTTTTCTTCATCATTTTAATTTTTGGTATTTTTCTTATCTAGTGGCTTTTTCATTTCAATAAGTTTATTGGTACCTATAACTAAGCAAAACAATAAAGATCAATTTATGACTTTGATTTCCTTTTTCAATTATTTTTCAGACCCTTCCAAAACTCAATGTCAATTATTGTCTTCCCGCCAATGAAAAACACCACAGATTACTTACTACACCTTCTCAGTTGGCACAGATTATAATAACCTTCTTGGATGCCACGGTATTCCACACACCATGGAGTTAAAAAATTAGATCAAAGGGCCGGTTTAGATTATCTTAGTGTTTAGGAGAGTGCTTTACTTTACACTCTGTTGCAACATTATGCTGAATCGGGCCCATTTTGGGGGCTCAACCTTTAATGTATTTTATTATTATTTTCATGTTGTATAGTTTATTTATTTTTACGTTTTTTATGCTTTCTGTGTTATTTTTTTTATTATTGTACGCACTCTGTGTATGTGTGTTTTCTGTTTTGTTTTGAGTATAAAAAAAAATAAATTTTCTTTTTTTCTTTCTTTCTTTCTTAATTTCTTTCTTTCTTAAGGAGAGTGCTTTTGTAGAAACGTGTAAGCGCCACTTGCTTTAGTACGTTTTACGATATAGTACGGTTCTAGTTGCCTTTCAATTAGAATCAAAATAGAATTGGTTTCTATTGTTCTATCCAGTAACACCTGAGCGCGTTACTATCCTCGTTACTTATCTGTGTATAAACTAAAAATTTAGTGAGAACTTTAGGAGAGTGCGCCAGTGACCCGTGACGGGTGCGTGTTGTTTTCAATAACTCGAATTATCAAACTTACTTTATGTGTTCCATTAAAACTCATAGTATTTTGAGTAGGATAGCGCATATTTCGCGACGTCGACGAAGTGACACTCTACTGGAAGAAATATAAACGTTCACTCGAACGTGTAGTAATGTACTAATGCACTTGCCTCTCTAATTGTATTATAGCACTCTCATAAACACTAAAATAATGTAAACCGGCCATAACAGTTCACAATGAAAACTTGTGACACTAACACAACAATGATGACATTGACATGTTTACTTAGCAACGCCATTGTTGAATTTAATAATTTTTATATTGATGCTGCTCGATAATACGAATTTTCCGCCCATATGTTGTCGACTCAGATCAACTATTTTTTTACGCTCTTTCATTTGGTGTGCATATCGTTCGAGTCTACCGTAGACCCGAACGAAATTATTAATATAGATTTATTTGACATACAAGAAGAACTTACAGTAAAACCGAAACGCTCTTAATGTGAATGAATTTATGGATTGGCAATTCCAAGCGCTGAGATAATATGTATAGATACACTTAAGACACTCATTTTACGGAACCCTAAATAGAGGAAAATATTACTGTGTCCTAAGTCATCATCATCATCAACCTCATTATGTCCCCAGTGAGGGGCACGGGTCTCTTCCCTGAGGAAGGCATAGGCCATACTCCACCACGGGGGCCAAGTCCGGATTGGTGGAGGCTTGTAAGACTTTGTTTTACTGTCAGAAGTTTTCAAGCCGCCCTAAGGCCTCTGACTTGGCTTAACGACTGCCATCTATGGACGGCAGCCGGCACCAACTGCTTAACGTGCCTTGCGAAGCACGGAACCGCTCGGAAAAATGCCACTAGCGTTAGTCATAGACGGTGACCCATCCATGGACTGAACTTGCCGTATGTTGCTGCCTAGGCTACGAGCGATTCTACTGTGTCTTAATACCCCTGAAAAAAAGGATGTCTGAAACAGAACTCGTAAAAGGACATCTTTTCGTAATAATTAAGTTACGTAAGCCTGCCTCATTTAATTTGAATGCTTCCTCGGTGCGGTAATAACGTTTTCCTTTACCCTAAAAAATATTGGACCCCTTTAATGAATAAATTAAGAAAATACATTCTACGTCAACGTACAGTCGACAGTATGCCAACTTTTACACGCGTGCGCTCTGCTCAGTTACGTTACGGGCGACTTTGCAATAAAACCGCAAAGGTTGATGTGCGTTGTAACTAAATATTTAGGTCGTTTTATAATTATGGCGCTCATTAGGGGAGGGCTATGTCCAGCAGTGGACTTATGATGATGATGATGACGATGATTTACATCGACGTTAGACTTGTACTATTAGTGATTCTAAGTAAAAAACCTAATTTATTATTGTTCGGCCGCTGGGAGTATACGATCCTGACACATATGACTAGTGATGGGAGAAAACCAACGTTATCATTCCTTACGTTATTCTTAACTAGCTTTTGCTTAAGACTCACGATTAAGTAGTTTTGTTTTTTAGACGACCTTCACTCAGTCATCTCTTGTGCCATTTTCGCAGGTATTTTAGAAGGGTCATCATCTTTTTTGTGCCGAATGGCAGTGAAGTGTTGTGGCGAGCTGTGCGACCTTTTATTTGAGCCCAGATCAGCTCAATCGCTTTGTACGGCAGTGGTACGGAGAGATTTTGAGAACGCGATGATCTTTTTCTAAAGCCTGTTCATCAACTTCGTATCGTTAAAGGGACCGTTATTATTTTCGTTATTTTTGGTACGTCACTACAAAAAAATACGGTTGACATAACCTTGTGACAGCGTAGTAAGGATTTTACGCACGAACATTAAATATTGATTTCTTCTTATTTAACATTTAAATCACTGTGCAAAATATAACATTGATTGTAAGTTTACAAAATGATATAGTTTCAAATACAATTATTTGCTAGTAGGATAAATAGGACATAAAAATATTTGATCGAAAATTTAACGCCACTTCAAGGTTACGTCATCCGTTCTAACATGACCTGTCAGGATCGTATTTTCCCAGCGGCCGGACTATAATAATTCTCCATACTTAACTCAAAAACGTTACTTCGGATATATTTATTTATTTTATTTTTATTTTGGCAACAAACAGTTAAGACAACTGAAGTTAACATACATAACATAACATTTACACACAGGCACATACATTGCTTCTGGCCCCACACTAGGATACCCTGTGTTGCGGGAACCAGAAATAGCGACGTCACAAAAAAAAATCAAATTGTTTATTTTAAAAACAAAAAAATTAGGTAACAACAACAAACAAACATCCCAGACCTGGGTTTTTTTTGTCCCCAGCCGGGATTCGAACCCAGGACCTCTCGCATGGTAGTCAGATGCGCTAACCACTTCGCCACAGAGGTCGTAAGAGTTAAGTTAGGATAGTGGATTAGTCCGCTAATGATTTCGATATACATACACAAACCAGGCGGCTTGCAGCTGAAGTCGAACCCACGATCTCTGTTTCGGGTTGATTGCTAGACCAATAAACTTAACGGCAGCGAAAGTCAAATGTAAATATCTTCCTTGTTGCTACACAGTACAGGCAGTAGCGTAGGGAAGTAACCTAGGGCCCTGGGGCAAATCAAAAAATGGGGCCCCACTGCAATCTAAACTGGTTAGGTCTTATTAAGTGAAAATATAAAATATACAAATTAAAAATTGCTACTTTCTCATCAGCTCTTTTTTTTGCACTGCAGGGTTTGTAATAAAAATATTAAACAGTAGCAACATAAATTACAATTTATACTTGGTGTAAGTAAGGTAGGTAAGATAAGGTGAATTTTCAAAAGTTGAGTTCCATCGATATTTGCGAGGGCCCTCTAAGCTTGAGGGCCCCGGGGCGCTGCCCCACCTAGCCCCTTAGTAGCTACGCCACTGAGTACAGGCACAGAATACATAATAGTACAGGTACAGAAGATTCACTCCGCAAAATCAATTAAAGAAAAAGGGACTCTAGCAGCGATACAATTAGGTGCAATTCAGATCGCACGGCGCTAAAAAAGCTACGTTATATTCACCTACCCATTGCCTCTCTTTCTACCGCGTAACTCGTACCTCTTCTGGCGCCTGAATTCCTTCCTATTTTCCCCGTCGACGCGGTCGCCGCATGTACTTCCGCGTTCGATACCGCCACGCAAAGTGAAACAGCCCTGGTACAGGCAACCAAGGCCTTATCGATAAGAGAGGAAAACGTTGGCCGCTTCGGGGTATTCTGAAATTAACTACCTCAGATTTTCTTTTTAAGGTTCAGCATCCAAAGGTTGCCAGTGGGCTTTTACTGAAACTCCATCATTTAATTGCCTGCAAATAGATGGCCTTAGCTTAAAAAAAACTAATGTAATAAAAAGAAAGATAGCGGGGTTTCCAATTCAAAAGACGTAGAAAAAACGTTAGAATTTTTCTCTATGCGTTATAATTAACCCGCCGTGAGTGAGGTCGGGTATGCTATACCCGATTTTACTTTATTGTTGCCTACCGAGTCCTGACATAAAATTTCAGTAGCTGGAGGTAAGGGTGCGAGGGGCTAGATACACCGAAGAATTTAGTGTTGCGTTATCGGTGACGGTAGATAAATGATTTGCAAGTGTATTTTACACGATCTCTTAAGACTTTTCAGTTCCTTTTTTTATAGTTACAATAATAAAAAAACACTAAAATTATGTTGATTTACTACATAATTTGCAAGTTTGTGTAATTTTATACGAAAAGAACTCAAAAAAATACAAATTTAGTTATTTTACAAAACTTGCATTTTTTCGAAGAAAATTACGCATCTCGAATTCTAATAAAAAAGAATGTATTTAGTCTCTAATGCCGGTACTTTATATTTCTTCACGTTTTTGATTGATTGCTTTTATTTATTGTTATAACTCAAGTCAAAAATAATAATTGCACAATCTAGTATAAAAAATTAAACGTCATAGTTTTGGGTATCTCTTACCCACCTCATAGCGTGTATAACAATTTCTCACCTCATTCATGCCGGGTAAATACAACTTAAAAGGTGTATAAACCATTTATACACTTGAAGATCCTTGTTACAATTGGGTATTTGACAAAATGTCAAATGATTTACTTTTAAAACGAGTGCTTCTGAGCACTCTTTTTACCTATCATCTTTTTAAAAATTGTTATAAATAGTAAATTATTAAAAGAAATACATTTTTTAAATATTTTGTAATTTTTGTTTAAATCGAGCATATCAAATAATTTATTGTTGATAGTGTCAAATACTAAATTCTACAGGCTGTAGCACGAGTTGAAAAATAAAAATAATGATAGTTCTCTGACAGACGGTGTATCAGTAACTTTTCCTGTAGAGGTACGGAATACTAGGCGCGCAAGATCGTCTCGCACTTGGACAGTTTTTTTTAACATCGAGGAAGGAGGGCCTATTTTGAGCGTCCTCTTTTGTGACACAGAAAATAATTGGCATATTATGTTGGCTCATCTTTAAAAAAGAGCTTCCTTTATTACATTAACATATTATCTGTGAGGGATCTTGCAAAAATGTTCAAGACAAATCATTAGCTCTTAATAACTGTTTTGATTTCGAGGTAAATTTTCTTTGGCATGAAAATAACATTTCACTGGAAATTCTCTTAACAATAGAAATACACCTTTCATCTCTTCTTACAATAACAATGTACATAATAATTATAAATAACGGTTACATAAAGGAGCTTTATATGAATAATCAGCCAAGGACTTAATTGGTGTAATGGAAGAAGCGCGTCCAAATTAACGTCTTGTCTGTTTGTTTAACGTTTGCCGCTGTCTAAAACAAAATTTGCCTTTTCTTCGAAGACGAAGGCAATGACTTAAGTGCTACCCGTACTGGGCACGAACTTGGGTTTTTAATGTATTTTTTTCTTATATTAACTGGTCTAGGGATGGGTGACCGTTCTATGACTAACCCTAGAGGCATTTTTCCGAGCGGTTCCGTACTTCGCAAGGCACGATAAACAGTTGGTGCCGGCTACGGTCGGTACATGGCAGTCCTTCATGCCCGGTTCCTATAATATACGGCTACCGGCTACGATCCGTTTTCCCTACAATTTATTGACGGTTCGTAGGAATTTCGTAGGAATTGTAACCGATCGTAAGCAAAAACGAAGCGTTTTGTGGATATTGGAACCGGGCAGAGGCCTTTGGGCGGACTGAAAACTTCTGACATGACAGTAAGACCAGCCACTAGTCTTACAAGCCTCCACCAATCTATCAATTGAGCAGACGCTACGGATAGTCTTGAGTAACGTGTTTTTAGTAAGAGTGTGTTTTTACATACAAACATAAGCTCACGCCTGTATCCCAGAGAGGTAGGCAGAGACCAGGGACGGCCACCTGCCAGGGTCCTGACACCCTCATTGACATTCATTAGTCGTTGCTTGTACGCACGTCGGTTTCGGGTACTTTTTAGCGTGTTTTTAGTACGCGTTATTTACCGTTTGATGCATCATCTTTTTAGAAAATGTTTGCGAAACTCAAAGTTTATAACAGTAAGACTCTGTCTAAACTGGCTGTACTTTCACAATTATTATATTATCATCGTAGCTCAGTCGGAGCCCTGAGTGCTTAGGATTCTTAGTGGTTAGCGCAGACAATTTTGTTGCGACATCGCTTTAGCTATTTAATTAAAATTGTTCTTCATGAAGTAAGGAACGTGGTTTATAAAATACGCCACGTTAAGTGTTTTTTTAAAAAGCATTCTTTGCATAATACCGAGTTGGGACAGTCGACAGCACGTCAACCTTCACATTTTAGTTGCAGAGTCGTCCGTAATGCAACGGGGTAAAGTGCATGGGTGTAAAGGATGATGTGCTGTCGACTTTACGTCGAGTTGTTTTTGCTCAGACCAGGTGAGCTGTTCGAAGAAAGTTTTAGCAGTACGAGTAAAATAACTCTGAGACTTTATTTAGATCTGAAACCCGTAAAGCCGGTTAAAATGTATTTATAGTGGACATCGGGGGAACTACGTTTAAAGCATCTATGAAATTTTGACTACCTCCGAGCATATCTCGTGTTATGAGTCATCTATAAATCCCAAAATAATGATGCATCCAATGTTGGGCATAAACCTCTTCATCTTCACGCCAACCCCCCGGGTCCCCTGCCACACCATCGCCGGCCTTCTTAACATCATCAACTCATCGAACAGTTGGCTCTGACCGTCTTTGTCCACCGTCTTCCCGCCTAAACAAATATCCCATGTTCTCTAGAAAGTACGAAACACTCGTGTTTTATAGATAACTCATTGGTCGAGGAAGCTAAGCCAAGCTTTTCTCAGTGGGAAATTTATGGCATAAGACGCCTAAGATACCCCCCGGATATATTTGAAGACGCATATTTAAGGTGACCGCACATCCAGCCGAGGCGATCGAACCGAATTTTAGGATTCGTTTTGTGGAACCTCACATACCAACTCGCTTCGCATCGGAGGAAACGCTAGAAAAATTCATAAGTCTCCCGATCCCCAGGCAAATTCGGATAAAGTCAGATTCGGCGCCAAAAGTGCAGATGAAACGACCAATACTCCCGCATTCTGCCAGTTACATCAGACGTAGCCAATGCATGAAATCCCTTCAGCGTAGTTGATTCTTTCAGCGCGCATAGTTGTGCAAAGCCCTGACATTTTGTTGACTTCAGCCTAGCCGATTTTCTTGGCTCCGATAAGTGCGTATTCACTTTCAGTCGGTGTTTTGTTCTGTAAATAATATTTTATTTTCTTTTATCCAAGTTTATGGTTCTGTACCTCAAAAGGAGAAAACATAATGTTCACTTTCTTGTCCGTCCGTCGGTCGGTCCAGCAAGATATGTTCCAGTTCCTTGAGGCTGTGAAAAAATTTTACATCGAAAAAAATTCGAAAAAAACTGCGAGTCTAAAAGCCTAGGAGGGCAAGCCCTACGCGCTGTTGTCCAGTATTTTTATCCAATTTAAAAATAATTTCCTAAATAAACTATTATGGACTTATTGCTCTTTTTCAGAACCCGTTTAATGTTGCAAAGCCCTGACATGGCACGGTCACAGGCACGGTCGATTCTGTCAGCTCGGATAGATGCGCGTTCACCTTTACGGGGCAAAATTGAAACCGTTTTCGTGATTTTATCCGAAACTTATAGCCTCTTATCTCGGCTTAGCGTGTCCGTTTTCGAGCGTAGATATTTTTCACGCTTTCTGCTGTCTTTTTGTTTCATAAATTCTGTTCTTCTTTTGAGCGTATCGATGGCGTTTCCAATCGTAGTAAAGGAATTAGCCAATCACCTGAATCCATTGATTGTTGTCCCGGATGCGCTAAGCTAAACCCCAAATCAATCAAATAACATAACATAACATTTACATACAGGCACATACATTGCTTCTGGCCCCACACTAGGATACCCTGTGTCGCGGGAACCAGAAACAGCGACGTCACAAACATGTAAACATCCAAGACCTGGGATTTTTTTTTGGTCCCCAGCCGGGATTCGAACCCGGGACCTCTCGCATGGTAGCCAGATGTGCTAACCACTACGCCACAGAGGTCGTCAAAATAAGAAATTATTTTGTGAGTAAGCATTGAGTTGAGATCGGGACATTGAAATCGCAAATTGAATTTTAAATCATTCTCTAATATAGTTTACTCGTCCCACTGTTCCACTCATGAGAAATCAGAAATTTATTTCAACGTAAAGAATTTACATTCTGTTTGTTGAATGTCAATGTACATACACTTGTGTATAATGTTAGCCGCTGTCCCAGTCAATTTGATTTGATTATATTACCTACGCGTAACATAGATTCAGAGAGATTTACCACAGACTACATTATTTTTCTGCATGAGACATTTGTCAGGTGACTAATATCTAATATATTTGATTCCAAATGATTGATTAGTTGTTACGCTTTAACTGATCACAGTGCACGAGTATAAAGCTCGATGTGCTATCAACAGTTAAGTACTCAAAAGCATCGTTGTTTTGGTTTTCACTAATGTAATTGTTTTTGCTTTGTTACAGATTTATCTTGGCGCTAAAGAACGACGAAAGTTCCAACGCTAAATTGCTTTTCAAGTAAGCTTTTTCAACTTGTATTTTTCCTCTATCAATGTATCTTTAAGACAGAGACAGTAGTCTTTTAATTATCTCGTCTTTACTTAAATACTGTCATTATTACCAACTCTACCAACAGTTTCCTTCAAATAGTTAATTTTATCGTTCTGTCCTAAGACCACCCCTGGCATTACGTAACTTTCCTCTCTATCGGGTTAAGCAGAAAGTAAACACCAAACCACTTGTAGCCCGGGCTGCCTGAGTGATCTTAAACGATCACTAAGGTTAAGCAACATACGGCGCGTTCAGTCCATGGATGGGTCACCGTCTATGACTAACGCTAGTCGCATTTTTAAGCAGTAGGTGCCGGCTGCCGTCGATAGATGGCAGTCGTTAAGCCAATTCAGAGGCCTTAGGGCGGCTTGAAAACTTCTGACAGTAAGACCAGCCACTAGTCTTACAAGCCTCCACCAATCCGGACATGGCCCCCGTGGTGGAGTATGGCCTATACCTTCCTCAGGGAAGAGACCCTTTGCCCCTCGGAGTGGACATAATGGGTTGATAATGAAACACCAAAGTGTCAAAACATTGTATGTATGTATTTGACAGTTCGGGGTAGGTTAAATCAGACAACTCCGTACAGTGGAGAACTTACGTAATTGTATCCCAGGGCCTTGATTCTGTTAGTGCATTAGTGCATTATAGTTTAATTACAGTTATATGGTCGGGTTAGGTGACATGTCTTGTTGGGATACCGCCGTTTAGCCAAAGTATTTTTCGCCAAATTTTACTTCCCAATAAACTTATGGCATCAGTTTCATTTCCCAAATGAAACTTTAGCAAGTTTTCATTTCACATTTTATTCATTTGGTCAAATTATCATTTCGCATAATTTTACTGCGTCAAGTTTTATTAAGACAAACGTTTATTATGCTAACGTTTTATTTTGGCAAGTGTTATTTTTAAATAATGGAACGGGGGGTCGGCGATGTAAAGAATACGTGACAACAGAAATATAGGTGCGACGACGCGCGTATCGAAGCGGAGCGCGTCGGAGCGTTAGGTTCTCTATGTAAGATCGAAAACAGACTCGACTTTGATGCGTTCTTACCTTGCCTCTTGTTGCCTCTTTGGTAAAATGAATTTTGACCAAGTATTTATTTGGTAAACAATAACTTGCCATAATAACTTTTGCTAACTGTTTATTTGCTTTAAGTTGTTTTGAGAAATGTTTTTTTGCCAAGTGATAATTTGCGGAAAATAGTTTGGGAAGTAATACTTTGGGAAACGATTTTTGGCAATACATTAGTAAACCGTCTTGTTAATGCCATTGACGCCTAGAATTATGAATACGCACGTTGATTTGAAGCGGCAATGCAATGAAATCGGCGCAGTCATGCAACTGCAATTATTGTACTACAAGGCATTAGCAGAATCTAGATCCTGATTACAGTGCGGGTACAACGAGACACAGGTTTAATACTTACTTAGAGCAACTTTTATTGATGATTATGACAATCCGATGCACGTCGCGCAGCCGAGACTTCCAGCTTTTAATCAGTGGGCTAATATACTTTGCAATGTAAGTACCTACTATGGACATAAATATTTACATACAGGCACATATATTGCTTCTGGCCCCACACTAGGATACCCTGAGTCGTGAGAACCAGAAACAGCGACGTCACAAACATGTGAACTTCCAAGACCTGGGATTCTTATTTTCTTCTCCAGCCGGGGATCGAACCCGGGACCTCTCGCATGGTAAGCATATGCGCTAACCGTTACGCCACAGAGGTCGTCAATTGAAACGTATGAATGTCAACTATGAATAGTTCTCTAAAGTAGGGCGCTATTAGAGCAAATACAATACTATCATAATAATAATTTGTAGACAACAATAGTACATTATCATTTTGAAGTTAGGACAGCTAGATTATGATATTTTTTTTGTAATAAACAATGAAATAATTTTTATTTTACCCTTGACGTTCCAAATCGACTCTTTACGATGAAGTCAGAAGCCCAAGTTTTGTTTCTTGAGCGAACATCGTTATCATAATGAGACCTCTGTAGCAAAGTATCTATATTACATAAAGTACTTCACCATTCGTATAAAAACAGTGCCTTGTATCTGTAGCGCGAACCAACTCATTTGAAATCCAAATATGTGAGGACTCTACTTACGTCTAGCTACGTATTTCTAAGCTCCAACTTGGAAACACGTGTCTAGTTAGTGATCTTACGTAGCAGGAGGTATTATATTTTTCGTTTTCTTACAAGCTCACGACACAAAAACTTTTTTAGGTCTCCTAAATTCCTTCATTGTGTACACTGAAATAAGTCATGGAAAGTAAGTCGTCAGATAGACATCAATCACGATATTTAGGGAAAAAATATATGAGATGTAGCACCTTTTGGTGGCAGAAGTCAAAATCTACTTTGGATCATTAAACTAAATAATGGAGCACAAAGTACTTTCTCTTGTATTTGTCGGAATCTTTGAATACTCTGGGTTGTTTGATGTATTTTTGTCGCATCTTTTTCTGTTTTTGTACGATTTAGTTCTTGCCACGTTATTTGCATCGTATCGTGTGTTATAAAACGGCCCGGCAACGTAACAGCGTTGAAAAATAGCCGACGCGCCGACCGTAGCCCCGATAATGTACGAGGCTCAACGATCCATCAGCCATGCGACGGAAACCCCTCCTGGTACCACTCTAGGGTACAGAACACTCATATCCTGTGTTATTCAGCAGTCAAACCCAGTAAAACGTACTTACAGTAAAAAATAGGTACAAGTTTATGGGTTTTGAAGACATGCAAGTTGTTCGTCTTGAAACTAATTATGAGCGCAGACAAAGTGCTTTTTCAAAGACACTGCTTATAATTGCTCCGACGTTTGAGCAATACAACTACAGCTGTGAATTCCCTTCACAATTAAGTACAAAAACAAAAGGAATATTCTAATACGCTTATTATCCTTCTGAATGTCCTTTTTCTTCAAAACCGCTTTTTAGTCTTGGTATCGTATGTGAAGATTCATACTAAACTATTTTTCATTCTGTAAATTTTTTAGGTATCGTGCGTCCATTTCAACGTTATCCATCCAGACTGAGCGGAGAAAAAGTGTGCTTGGCGAAGCGGGGATAACACGAAAAAATCGCCGTCTATATGTCAGTGACGCTCGACTTTCCGTCTGGCACGTCATGAGTTCATTCCAACCAAGCTCCTGGTTTTTAGGCTTCCGTCCGCAAAGGATACTTACGAGCCACTATTACTGTCTGTATGTGCGTCTAATCCGTTCATCTCTTTGTCTACCTTACCCTGTAAAGACTATTATCTTTCACCGTAATGAGTAACGAGGAGAATGTTGACAGAAAATATGTATCTAAAAGGTTATCTATTCAATTCCACAACAACTTTAAATTGAGCACTGAGAACATAAATATAAATAAGGGCTCTTAGCGTTATTATGTAGCGCTGTAACAAGGTACCTGTTGGTGAGGTAACGAGCATGAATCCACGCACACAGAAATTTTAAGAGAAGTAATTAAAATGGTGAGCAATTATAAAATTTGGTCAGCCACAAAAAACAGCATTTAAATAATTTGGTCAGCATACAAAGATTTTGTTTGCAATAAAAAAAATCAGGCAGCAACCCTTGTTCGGCAACTAATTTTGATAATGGTAAAAAAATAAATCATAAATAGGCAGCTTACAATAATAAGAGTCAGCATAATAAACATTCAGTCCGCAAAATGACTACTTGATCAGCAAGATTTCATGATTGATCAGCAGATAAAACATGTCTATAAGCAGTGTATTTTATATTATATTTATGTTATCTATTATATAGTATATTTAAAACATGGTGAGCAAAGTAACTAATTAGATTGCGATTTTGTTGCAAAATCGGCAATGTTCGTTATTTATGCATGCGGTATCTATCTGTAATTGGAGGCACATTAAGCAAGGATGAAATTAATAAAAATATACCTAGTATAATAATATACGATTTAATGTAACTTCTCTTGATGGATCAAATATATAAATAAAATAAAAAATAACAATAAAATAAAAGTAGGCGGAGCAAGTGCAGATAATTTTCGCTATGTCTGTATTTTAAGAATAAACATAATTATAGCTTAAGTACTTATGTACCTACTTAATAGATTTATTTTTATTTTTTCTGAATTATCTATATAAATAAAATTCAAAGTCCTGACTGACTGATTCACTCATCAACGACCTGCCCAAGCCGTTGGACCTAGGAAGCTGAAATTTTGCACAGAGGGTCTATATATAATGTAGGCAAGGAATAAGACCGGATTTTTTTAAATTCAACCCCAAAGGGGGCGAAAAGAGTTGCCAAAATTTGTATGGGAGGTATAAAGAATGTTGTCTAATTTTCTTGAAACTTAAAATAAATACTCTTCAACACAATTAATTGAACAGGTATTTCGCAGTTTTTGTAAATTTAATACTTAAAGGAGTTAACGGGGTCGCAAAATTTTGAACTAAAGTCCACGCGGATGGAGTCGCGGGCGAGGGCTAGTTTTTTGTAAGAATAAAAAAAATATGGATTTACACTTCTATAAATAATAAAACATACCCAAACAAACACATCCACTCAGGGAGTAAATAAATTAAATAATCCTTGTATGAAATGCATCCATTTTGCGCATGACAAGTCAAGTATTTTTGCTACCTTTATACATGCAGCACAAAATGAATTTTTTTGCTTACACTCTGAGTGCTCATCAAAATTTTATTAAACAGGAGCAGCTCATTGCGGCTTATGTAATTAACATTCTGTACAAAAATAATTAAAGCCATCCAGAGTGACATAAATTGCTGATTGATTTTGAAATGTTTGCGGGCCATGAGTTGCTGATCAATTAGCTATTTCTGCTCACAGATTATATTTTTCTGCTTACAAAAAAACTAATACTATGCAAACCATTTAAATAACACCCAAATTTTAACCTCCTGAAACTGTAACTTAAGAGACAAGAAATTAATTTAAGTTTTCGTCTTGTTTCAGGTCACAGAACAAAGTAATGGCGAAAAGGAACATCAGATTGAGATGCTTGAGACGAGTGCAGACATGAAACAGCGAAACAAAAAGAAAACCATAGACTCCTGGTAGAACAGGAATACAAACCTCTCTATCAGAAATGTGAGGAAGGAGCTCAAGTCTTCAATCAACAGTCATATCGATTTAACATATCTCTCGAAAATATACAATCGAAGACATATCTCGATCCTTTTGCTAGTCACCACTTTAAGTGATTGTTTTAGATAGTGTACAAAACTTATAATTGCTCAACTTACTTTAAAAAGTAAACTCGTTGCTTTACACATATCAATTGAAAGTGAAGCCAGTGCCAATGAAGATCTACAGCATGTTTTTCCTAAGGAGAAGGACGTGGATTATAAAAGGCATTATTTTGCTGACGGCTCTTTGGTTCATGGTGGCACTCCTCTCCCATGGGGGGTCGAGAAATCTAGATGTACCATCCATAGAATACGTGGATGCCGAAGCGAAACCGTTGAAATCTGTTATGACTAAACAGACGTCCAAACGGAAAGAAAGCAGCTACAGTAACAACTTATCAGATGGTAACTATAAGATTTATTTACCTTTTTTGCATGCATTTTTTTGTACAGATCTTTCATATCGGCAGGAAATTTCATCCAAGTTTTGCACTAAATTAAGTTTTTGTCTCGTTTTTGAACCACAATGTGAAGCTAAAGTTAAATATAAGTATTCAAGTTAAGCTCTGTAGACTTGTGGGCTGTGGCACTTTTAGAGAGTTAAATGCAAAAGTCGATATAAAACTAAATGTAGGTGCTTTTTGTATTGATAAATTTTCTCTTATCTCTAGATGTTCAAAGGGCTTATGAAATAAGTAATGATGGCATATAAAATTGGAACAACTACATTTTTAAACGTTATGTCATTATTATAAAGTCTGTTAGCTTTTAGAATATACCTAACTAAGAATTCGAGAACTTACTGACGTTGCAACTGCTAGGCTTGTTTATTTTAGTTACTTCCATAGTATTATGTCCTATGGTATACTAACTATGGGGCCGGGCAGCAGACATTGAGACTATCTTCATATTGCAGAAGAGAGCGATCCGATTTATTTACAAGCTAGGTAGTAGGGACACACTAAGAGATTTTTTTCAAAGAAATCAACATCCTAACAGTTGCAAGCCAATACATTTATGAAAATATTATGTACGTTAGGAAAAATATTAAAGACTTCGAAACACTTGGTAGCCATCATAACGTTAATACTAGGAATAAACATAAATTGTCATTTCCACGATTTAGACTTGCAAAAGTTAATACTTCCTTTATGGGGCACTGTATAAGGTTCTACAACAAGATACCCGAAGATATATTAGAGCTACCTCCAACGCGATTTAAGAATTGTGTTAAGCACACTCTTTGCAAAAAAGCTTATTATAAAATCAACGATTATTTAGAAGACAAGTACGTATGGCATTAAATAGTAGTTTAATATTAAATTTAATCACAGGATAAATGTGTCTAGTGTTCAACACATCCAAGATATTATTTTGTAATTTTTATTTGTATTAGCTTTATGGTGATTTGAGAAAAGATGGTCAGAGTGGAGTTTTTTTTTCGCTGCCTTTTTCTCCACTACAGACGGCCCCAAGGCAGCGGCTAACATTATACATAACTGTATGTACATTGACATTCAACAAGCAGAATGTAAATTCTTTACGTCGAAATAAAATATCTGATTTCTGATTTCCTCGGCTGCTATCGGATAGAATCGGATATATTCGTGTAGTAGAAATATCGGAACCAAAATGACACATAATTTCGAAATTGGAACTAATGACGGAAATAAACTAATATAGAGCAGTAAGTAGTATTACAATCGTGTGCTTTCGGCGAAAACCGAAGCCTACTCTAGAGCCCGAGGTATATTCTAAAAGCTAACAGACTGTACTTTGTACAGAATTCACGTTGTTTCTATAAATGCCAACTTCTGTGAATGTTAACAATTTGGTTTTATCTTGGTAGATGTTATGGAAGTTTCTTTATATCGGTATCCGGGAGAAGGCTCGTGCTCTACTGTGGAACCTATATGGGCTGAATTGTTATGCATTATTCATTAGGTAAAAAGATATTTAGGCAAAATTTGGTCCCGAATTTGAAAAGGTAAAGCGTTAAGTTAAAAGTATAAGTAGTTTTGACTCCCGCCTCGCGTGTTGTCTTAAGTTATAACTAAACAATCCCTAAGAATACGTAAAATTATTGAAACATCGCTCCTTAGTAATGTTTTAAAATAACGATTCCCATACAAATTTCGGTTGGCTTATATTTACAAACGATGCGCTGGCTTACAATGAAACCACTACAAAAAGATGACTGTAATTAAAGTTTTATCGTGCTCCATGTCTAGAATAAGTAAGAGAAAATTGTCATTGTAAGCGTTTTCTTGGGCATGTGTAATTAATATACCACAAAAATTATTATTTTACCTATTTTGTACATCCAGTTCCTTCTCCGATGTTCTGCTCGAGTCCACCCAAAGGTTGACTGGAAGATATAATTTTTAATTATAAAGCCGCCGCCTGTACTCTTGGATTAAAATACGCCTGTGCGTGCCTTGTCTTCTTCTTTTGTACTATAAAATGTTCTTTATCTATTTATCTTCTTCTTTATCTGCCTTTTTTTGCTACCTTTTTCTCCACTACATTCGGCCCCAAGGCAGCGGCTAACATTATAATTTTATGTACATTGACATTCAACAAGCAGAATGTAAATTCTTTACGTTGAAATAAATTTCGGATTTTTTATTTCTATTATTTTATACAAAAGTTTTACAAGGAAAAGTATATCAATCACTTCATTCGATCCAGCATCTCGTTTATAGACCAAACTAGGTTTGTATAGAAATTGCCGCTTGTAGCACCCCCTTTAGTAGTATCATGACAATCATGGTGACAACTTTCAACTGCCCTTGAGTCTGCCTCAGCATTTACCAGCACTCATTTAGTTGATAACCCCGCCTCTTTAAATTTAACGCATGTGCATGTTTGTTGTAATATTTGTCCAGCAGGTGAACACATCGATCGCTCGATCAATCAAGTCGATTGGCTTGGCCGGATCGGTGTTCATGATGAAGGTAGGTGCATGTGCTTTACACGTTATTAAACCAGTATGCATGTTTAACTTTATTCGGGATACACTTATTTTTGTCTCACCATGATTAAGCTCTGCGAATCAGAGCGAAACCTGGTCTGGCTCTTCCGGCAAAAAGTCAAGTACAGGAAGTGTATCAGGAATAAAGTTAATTTTGTTTATATTTATTGGTACCTACTCTTAACACCTCTCTGAACGTTTTCATGATATTGGCAATAAAAAGCTAGTTAGAATTTCCTTCCTAAGCTGGCTTCTCACGGTCCGCGATATCGCGGACGGACGCGGACCAGCTCGGACGACACACCGTGGGAAGAGTCTCGGTCCGCGGTAGCACAGACAGACAACAGGTCAGTTGTTAGAGCCTCTCGTGGTGCTTGGCTGTCTGTGGTCGTCAGCCGTCTGCGTCTGTCCGCGATATCGCGGACCGTGGCTGAATTTCTAAGGCTGGCTATCCTTATAAATTTCTTTCTCCTTCCTTTTTCTTGGCAGTCTGTTTACTGTAGGTATGTACCTTAGATAGATAGACAGATAAAAGATTTATTTCCATAGGACACACACACGTACATATAGCAACAAATGAAATCACAAAGTAACAGATAGGTAATATATATTGTTGTTTGCTTATAAAAATTGGTTTTGACTAAAAATAAAGGGTGGGTCGCTCTAGTATGGAAAAAAAATAATTTTGATGAATCAAATTCTAATAGTGATATTAAGTTGTTGTGTACTATAAAAAGTAGTTTTAGCTAAAAAACGGATTATTAAACATACATCTTCATCCCGCGCATGCGCTGCAAAATTAACGTTTTTGAAAAAAAAAACACGTATTACTAAATGACATTGTTCTTTATTAGAAATGACTTAAAATATTATTGAAACACAATAAATATTGTGTGAAAGACATACTTTAACGTTTAAAACAAAATTACTTAAGCAAATACACATAAAGGTTACAAAAAAAAATTCTATTTTTATACAAAAAATCCCGCTTACTACCACAGCATAACTTTACTTGAAGCAAGTTTTGCATAAATCATGTCATCTCTTGTTTTTTTTATCACATGTTGACATTGTAGCATCTGTCACTATCTTTACGCATCGTTCAACCGCTTATGTATGGCAAGGCAACCTAAAAAACAACATCCTTTCGTCACCTTTTACTCTATTATCTGAATAAGTTCGTACGTTTGATTTCTTAGAAAAGGTGGATTATAATTATCTATAACGATATCTGATGAAAGTTGTCGCAGCATCAGCTACTCCATACTCCAAATTTGTGACAACATCAGGTAGATGTAGGTTCCTGAGGTGGAAGGTAAGGGCTCTTCTATATTTTTGTGTAGCTTTTCCGGAAATGAAACACTTGTATCAGAATCACTACGTGTTGATAACATTAATTCTTGTTCTGCCATTTTGGATGGGTTGTTATCGCTCTTCAGACAAATTTTTGTTGAAGCTTGCTTTCGAACAAACTTTTTTTGTAAACTTTTTTGTTCCATTGCGATCAATGCCGCTGATTTTCTTTTTCTCTCACCCCGTTGATCAATCAAATAGTCGTGTTCCTCTTAAGGAACTTTAACTTGTTTGGAACAATTCACTGCCTTATTAACCTACATTTGCATGAACAAATATCGAATGGAATTTCGCTTTGCTGCAAGAACTTAGTTTTTTTCTCAGTTGACAACTTTTTCAGTGATCTTTATATATAAAAAAGGATTGCTGTTCGTTAGTCTATCTAAAACTCGAGAACGGCTGGACCGATTTGGATGATTTTTAGTTTTTTATATTTGTAGAATTCCAGGGAAGGTTTAAATGGTGAAAAAATATGGAAAAATTACGAAAACTTTGGCAGTACGAAGTTTGCCGGGACAGCTAGTTTGATAATATTTTTGCATTTGGAATGATAAGCTTTCAGGAGCTGAATGACTCTTGTATGCAAGACTACATTGATTGATGCCTTTTATCATACTCTTTCAACTTTCTGGGTTACAATTTCGGGAAACGCGGGCTCTTTTTTACTGCTATTTTTAATTTTCACCTGTAGTCTATACCACTCGTAACATTTCATGCCATCCTGGTATGTTTTCTCTTATATCTTCTATAGTTCCAACTATAGAGCACTTCTAATACTGTCTGTTATTTGAGATGATAGAAAATGTTCACTTCCAAGTTCTGAAACTAAAATTACACAATTTACAATTTTATAAGGTTTCACCCGAAACTAGTCACTTTACACATGTCATGAATTCTCTGAATGCGCTTACCTCAAAAAATCTTCTTTTAATGAACAACACAGTTTTTATAGCAAAAGTGACGTGTATTTTAATTAATACTAATCAAAACATTAAAATATATCCAACGTCAATCGCGGGTGTAAAAGTGGGAACTTGAACTTTATTTTTCAAAACTTGAATGGCGTTGCGCGGGCTGTTCTACTTAAAATAATTCAATAATATTTTACAGGGTTTATAACGATACCCCACGTCACCTTTTTTTTGCTATTAGAAATCGATTACTTAAAAAAAAAAGACCCACCCTAGTGTACATACATGTACATATGTGAACAATGGACATACCTTACTAATGGATTAAGGCTATACCTAAACATTATAAAATTAATACCTCATCCCTCATGGAACAAAATAAACATATTATTTTGTTTCGCGAGGGATGAAGTAATAACAAAATCATCAATTTCCATACCGCGGCTAAGCTTCCGAATCGATGGCCAAAAGGTCTCTTTAGTCCCTTGAGCCCTTATTTCACTGGTCTGATTCGAATACGGATACATTTGATCAGGTTTAAAATTTGGTTGTGAAATCAGTAGTACCTACTACGCACATTAATGAAGAGGTCGTTAGAAAAAACAAACAATGAGTATGTTAGAACGTAAAAAATAAGTGAATATGGGTGTGAAACTTTCTTATGTTTTTTTAGAGTTCTGTATCTCAAAAGGAAAAAAACGGAACCCTTATAAAATCACCTTCTTGTTCGTCTGTCCGTTTGTCCACCCATCCGTCCATCTGTTCGTCAGTACGTCAGTACATATTCTGTCGAGACACTTTTTCTCGAGAACGAGTGGAGGCAACGCATTAAAATCATGTACTCAAATCTCTATAGAGGAGGCCTATATCCAGCAGTGGACTTCTTGTGGCTGAATGATGATGATGATGATGATGATACAAATCTACGGTCCTTTGAAGATGTGAACAACCAAATATTATAGTTAATGTAAAAAATATACAAAAAACATATATTTCGACACTCAAGGGAATTAAAATTCAAAGAGGTCTTTCCGTTGACCTAGAACTATGAAATTGGCAAGTAATATAGTCATAATAATATGTTACAAATACAGAAAAAAAACACTATACTTAGAGAACTATATTTGTAAACAAAAGTCCGGAAAAAAATTTAGAAAAAACTGCGAGTACGGAACCCTCGGTGGGCAAGTTCGACTCGCTCTTATCCAGTTTTTTATTTTGGCCTTTCTAAAAAAAAAACAAGAAGTAAATGTAATAGCTTGTTATGTTGTTATGCTTGTTATGATACTAAAAAAAAAATTATTTGGTTCTACATAGATGAAAACAAAGATAGTAATATGTATCATAAAGTAGCATACCAACAAATACTTAATACTATGATAACCTAATGGAAACAGGCCTTTACAAGCCTCTCAGTTGTATGTGGGTGATCAGACCCAACCTTTGCGTCCGTCCAATAAGCCTCTGCTAATGAATATCCATTACACACGTCTTAATTTACAAAGCCACCCCAATCAATACTAATATATTGCTCAGTCGAATTAATACGTCTGTTGACCTCTTAAGCAAGCCACGAGATACACGTTACACTAAAATTATCTAATGTAAAATTAAATAATGCGGCTGGAGTAAACTCACTGCATTCCTGACGATGTGTCCCGTGGCAAACGGTGTTCCTAAGGCCTAATCATCGAAGTATCTAAGGCTACCAATTATTACGTTAATCCGTAAGCTTTGAATGGTATACCCATGAAGACGCATGAATCAAAACGCATGTATTCCACTGGCGCCTTTTCCATTTCCTGTTCAGTATTACAATATCATGATAGTCATCTACAGATTCTTTTCGAACAAAGGATTCTTGACCACTACTAACAACAGTTGTTAGTAGATACTGTGATGGCCTTAACTCCAATTTCTCGTACACTATCTGTCTGTTGTTCTGTTAATCCGTATCTGTTTATCTGTTGTTGTTGTGGTTGTATCTGTTCTTTGTTTAATTAATCTGTTATCTGTCAATCTAAACAGGGGTTATTCTAGCTTCTGTCTTCCCAACATGCTCTATGTAAACTTGTGGTCATAAACAGCCTATAAACCTCATTCAGCATATTTTCGGGAGTACGAGCCTTAATTCATATTAACATAAGTTTTCCTCTTCAGGTCTAGGCGTCTTAGCAGCCCCTGGCTCCAATAATGCACCAGGGCATCTGGGAAAACCGGTCGTGTTGCCAAAGAACATCTCGGAGGAGACGAAAGAGGCAGTCGCCGATGGCTGGAAGAAGAACGCCTTCAACCAGTATGTCAGTGATCTCATTTCGGTCAGGAGGAAGCTTCCAGATCCAAGAGACGAGTGGTGAGTGTCATATCCTCGTGAGGCCCGACCTTGAAAATAACAATTGATTTTGTGATCACTTAAAGACATTGGGCCTCACGAGGATAATATTATTGTGGGTTATCCCCTTACTTTCCATATTCTTCTAAGATTCTGCCATTGGGAATGTGTTTAAAAGTTTAGACTGCAGTAAATACAGAATTATTTTTGCATTACTTTAGAGCTTATAAAAAAGGTTTAAGTTTTATTATCGCCAAATTTTTCATAGTAAAACACTGAAAGGTTGTGCAAAGCTATTGATTATGATTTTAATTTCATAGGTAAAATATTAAATTACCTTGTGATTTTGTAAGTAATCATAATACCACTAAAAATTGTCCCATAAAATGTAAATTTCATGAAACAAATCAATTTGTATCGAATATGTTATTTCACGGGTTTTTTAGCTTTGCTACTTTGAATACACTGGACTATACTCTAGTATAGAACAATGATGGCTCAATCAAAATGCCTGTGACGTTAACCGACCGGGTAATGCTTGATGTTAATAAATTAATGTGAAGCCTGTATCATCAACCCATTATGTCCCCACCGAGGGGCACGGGTCTCTTCCCTGAGGAAGGTATAGGCCATACTCCACCACGGGGGCCATGTCCGGATTGGTGGAGGCTTGTAAGACTAGTGGCTGGTCTTACTGTCAGAAGTTTTCAAGCCGCCCCTAAAGGCCTCTGACTTGGCTTGACGACTGCCATCTATCGACGGCAGCCGGCACCAACTGCTTAACGTACCTTGCGAAGCACGGAATCGCTCGGAAAAAATGCCACTAGCGTTAGTCAGAGACGGTGGCCCATCCATGGACTGAACGCGCCGTATGTTGCTTAACATTGGTGATCGTTCAAGATCACTCAGGCAGCCCAGGCTACGAGCGATTCCTGAAGTGATGTGAAGCCTGAAAAACTACAAATGCAAGAAAATACTTTAAAAAAAAAAAGTTGCCGTAAAATTAAAAAAAAAAAAACATAATTTCGCGTTTCAGTAGTAGCGCATTTAAGCCAAAACTTTATTTCCACTGGTTGCAAATACCTTATGTTAATTACGAAATAGATTATGTACCTACCTTAAGTACCGAAAACAATGACGATTCTGAACGAGCTCTTCATCCTTTACCAGGTGCAAGGAGCCGGGCCGTTACCTGATGGACCTTCCCGCGACGTCGGTCGTCATCTGCTTCCACAACGAGGCCTGGTCGGTGCTCCTGCGCACCGTGCATACGGTCCTGGACAGGTCGCCGGACCACCTTATCAAGGAAATCATCCTTGTCGACGATTTCTCTGACATGCGTAAGTGCTTCCATCTGCGGGCTCATTGCGCAATTGCTAATTGCGCAAATCCGCGAATCTTTTCACTGGCCTGAACACAGGGCATTATTGCTATAATTTTTTTTTACAGTGGGTATTTTATTTTATTTTTACTCGTCAATACAAATGATGTTTACTGTGAAGAAATCTTTGAAATCGATATTACGTTATTGAAGGCATTCAAATATTATTTTAATACCTTGATGCGGAACAGATGATATTTTATATCACGATTTCAAAGTTTTCACCATAGTGGAAAAACATGAATTTGTCTGTCTTGGTCAGGAGAATCCATTCGGATATTTACCTACAGTTATTTTAATATGACTGTTATAAATAAAGGTTTTCAGAAGGAATTAGAAAATCCCGTTTCTTTTAGCCCCGATTTAGGGCTAAAAGAAACGGGATTGCAAAGGTTGACTTTCTCAATTGCAATTGCAAACCTGGCAAAAAACTAAAAGCACCAGCCCATAACTGCAATTACTTATTTATAATCTGTAAATACCCTTACTTTTTCTCCTGCAGCCCACTTAATGCAGCAGTTGGACGACTACATGTCTTCCCTGCCGAAGGTTAGGATTGTACGCGCGACGAAACGAGAAGGTCTTATTCGGGCGCGCCTGCTAGGGGCGCGGTACGCCACAGCGCCAGTTCTCACGTACCTGGACAGCCATTGCGAGTGTACTGAAGGTAGTATCTTTAATTTTTGGCTTACTTGTATATCTGGACATCAGTTGCCTAAGAATAATTCATTTTGTTTAATCACAGGTTGGCTCGAGCCCCTCCTAGATAGAATTGCAAGAAACAAAACGACAGTTGTATGCCCTGTGATTGATGTCATTGACGATAACACACTAGAGTACCACTACCGAGACTCTACCTCAGTGAATGTTGGAGGTTTTGACTGGAATCTTCAGTTCAACTGGCACCCAGTACCAGCTAGAGAAAAACAGAGGCATAAGCATACAGCTGAACCAGTGTGGTCGCCCACGATGGCCGGTGGTCTATTCGCGATTGACAAAGATTTCTTTGAGACGCTCGGTACATACGACAGTGGCTTCGACATTTGGGGTGGAGAGAATCTGGAGCTTTCTTTCAAGACGTGGATGTGTGGTGGGACACTGGAAATAGTGCCCTGCTCGCACGTTGGTCATATATTTAGAAAACGATCGCCGTACAAATGGAGGACCGGCGTGAATGTGCTGAAGAAGAATTCTGTTAGATTAGCCGAGGTAAGAATGTCTGGATTATTGTTCTTATCGTTTGATTTTTTTTTCAAGACAATACTTCAGAAGTGTATGTTTTCTTAAATATAATTATAAGGACTACCTAATTAATTTCGTTTCTCTTTCTAGGTTTGGTTGGATGATTTCGCCAAATACTACTACCAACGAGTCGGTAACGATAAAGGTGACTACGGTGATATCACAAGCAGAAAAATGCTTCGTGAGAACCTTGGATGCAAATCATTCGATTGGTACTTGAAGAACATCTACCCTGAACTCTTCATCCCTGGAGAGTCAGTGGCGCATGGCGAGGTATATCAAGTCATCGTCATTATTATTTTTGAGTAGTTTTTCTCTTACGACGAAAAGTTTTGAAAAAATGATCTCTTGTATCACTTTGAGAGATGTAAAAGATTTGAAATATTTCTTTATAATCCAATTGTTGGTCATTCGATAATCGAAAATAAGACACGT
The DNA here is from genome assembly GCA_947310845.1 of Yponomeuta plumbellus. Lineage (NCBI taxonomy): Eukaryota > Metazoa > Arthropoda > Insecta > Lepidoptera > Yponomeutidae > Yponomeuta > Yponomeuta plumbellus. Next base: position 7,631,725 of record OX371203.1, read on the forward strand.
AATGATGAAAAAATGCGTAAATTATTCCCATAAGACAAGAATTGGTCATATTATTATATTTATGATGGTTTTCCCAATAATCGAAATTTCCAGAAGACTTGAAATAATTGCAGCGTTGTGGGCTTTGTGATAAAAACCTGTGAATTCTCTGTTGGTTACTCCGAATTCTATGAGTGCATGACAAGATTCTTTTGTGACCGTGTCCTTCAAAATTATTCAATCTGCAGATCCGAAATGTCGCCTTCAAAAAGTCATGTTTGGATTCGCCGACGCGCAAATCAGACCAGAATAAGCCAGTGGGCCTGTACCCGTGCCATCGACAAGGCGGAAACCAGGTCTCCTGTCGTTACTAGTTCCACTTATCGGCAGTACCACCTCTGTAGGAGTTGACCAATTCCTGGGTCAATGCACTCACGTTTCTGTTTTGTGAATGGATGATGCTTAATTTCACGTTTGTTTGCACTCTAATTTAGTTTCTGCTACTAAGTGCACCAGTAAAATTATTTTTAAAGTAATTGAATATTTTAATAACATTTATTGTAAGGTACGGAGTCGAGCATTTGAACGAGATTACTGCCTAGACGGACAATCGGTGGATTCCGATGAGGATCGGGAGGTTTTCGTCCACATCTTGGAATGTCACGGTGATGGGGGCCACCAGGTTTGTCTCAAGGACAACTGGGCGGTGTGACTTCGTTTATTGGGGAATTGAGACAGTGGTAGTTTTGAGAGGGTGGGCTTGTTTATACTTGCTCGTAATTTAAGGAACAACATCAAATGAGCAAGATTATCTGAGTAGTGTTTTTTCGTGTAATGGTGTTTTTTTTTGTCATTTTGTCTCATTCATTTTATCGTGGCACTACCTGAGTTGATAAGACTAAGACAACCTGTTGGATTTTCTCCAATGGCATCAAAAGCATCAATAAGCAGCACCTTGATTTTGTAAATGCACTATCTAGAACAACGGCAGATACCTAGACGGGTCACGTGACGTGCTTTTTTAAACCATTGACGCCTAGGTTTGATAAGTGTGCGCGCATAGACTTAAGGCGGAAGTGAAGTGAAAACAGCACGTTCGTGAGATTGTCATTGTACTGCAATGCATCAATATAATCTAAGCTCCCCTTGATATGAAGTTAAAACTCAGGTTATATCACAATAAAAGCACGCTTGCTTGCACGCCTTTTAACATTTTGGCGAATGGCATCAGATCGCGAACCGTGCCTCGCATTTGTGCCTCGACTCGGCTGCCGGGCCCGAAGAGATGAAGAAACCAGTTAATCTGTGGCCTTGCCATCAACAATACGGGAATCAGGTTTGTTTGGACGCGGCCATTTTCAGAACACTCCATTGTTCCTCCAGCAAAGCTTGCGGTCTAAAGCTCGACTAGGGCTGGTCCTACACATCCGTGAGACAGTCATTAAGGTTTAAAATTCAGTTACTGAATTATCCCGCAAGTGCTGGGCTGAAAACAACCCTTTGGATTAGCATTAAAGTAAATTCAGCTAAGACGAAATACTGCAAGTTTGGCTGGAGCCTAAATCTGCTTTTGCTTCATCCTTTTTGTAGATTCTTGATGGGTTTTGGGCGTTAACAGTTGCATTATGTATTTGAGGTTTTTGCGTGATTATATTATTATTATGGGGTACCGGCTATGCTCGTGTGGACTGAATCATTATTTATTCATTTGTAGCCTACTACCACTATTATTGATTACTTACGAATATTGCACATTGTTTATAAGCTTGTTACGGTATAATCTTTCTTTTTTTTCTACAGCGATAATGTACTTTTAGCTTATTTCGTAGAATTTGTGTCAACTTAATATTGAATATGTGTGGTAACCCTTACAACGTTGGTACTGCCGGTTAGTTAGTTGTAAGTGTAGTATTAGAATTTTCTTTATCTCTTCATTATTAATCACTAATTAATTTTCTTTAGTATCCTAGTATAACGTAGTTATAAAATAACTAAACTCTTTGTGTATTTTGAACAAAGGTGAGTTCAAAGGATTCGGGCATATACTGAGTAACTCGAACGTGCTTTAAATATGTTACTAAAAAGCATGTTTTCAAGGACTTTCTGACTTAATATTAACACTCGCCTCGTCAAGGCGGACGAATCTCCAAAAAGCTAGCGTCTAAGTACTAAATTTACTATTAAAATAAATATTTTGGTAAATATTGTCCCTGTTCATTTATTACGTAAGATCATTTCAACCGCTCTCTGATACCCTACCTTAGATAAGACAAAATAAGCATTAAATATACTGATGGAACCCCTTACCTACAAATTTCTACATAATAATTGAAAAATTTAGAACCAAAACTTTCGAAAGCAAATAAGTGTATGCGGAATAAAGTTAATAATTTAGAATCACTCCGTTTCCGCCAAATAGCTTCAATCCACGTTTTGTTAGGAAACCCATTCCGTTTTTGTGGAATCTAAATACTGCTAACACAGTAATGATTGATTCATATCGAAAACCAGTAAAAGCTACTGCAAAAGGAGTTGTTACTCATAAAGAACAGTTTTTCGTGAAAGTGTTTTTTCTTGAACAAAAAACTGGGAAAAGAGAGTAGACTTGAATAGTTTTTAAGTAGTCTTTACTTATTCCCGTAAATTCCACATCGAATATTATTGTTGATTTCATTTAAATCATTACGTTGTGGTCAGTAGTACTCAGACGTTAACTGCTTTAAGAAGCCTTCCCAAACCGCCTTTACGTGAAATGTTTTCACACGTGAATTGTAATGTTTCCAGTACTGGATGTACTCGAAGACGGGCGAGATACGACGTGATGAGACGTGTCTGGACTACTCGGGGCACGACGTTGTCTTGTACCCGTGCCACGGCGGGAAAGGGAATCAGATGTGGGTCTACGATAACGATGTAAGTTTGTGTTCACTATCCGGATGTATCTAGATTTAGTCCTTAATAATAAGACTTATAAGTTTATGAAACACTAGAAAGTACAGGTGAGTCATATAGAAGCTAAGGCAGCAAAATCCACACTTTTAAACTGTATGTTGCTGCCTTTGCTTCTATATGCATCAAGTTCTCTTTCAGAGAGATAGAGAGAGAAGAAGTAACGAGAAACGAAGATAGAAAAAGGTGTACCATGATAGAGTGAGGCATATAAATACCTCGAAGACGCAGGTGTCTTCATTAAGTTTTTCTTTTCTCTAAGCGTTATGTCTTGTTACTGTCAGCAATACTGACATTACAGTCAATAATATTAAGTAGGTAAAAGTGATAGTCAATGGACTTATCAAGTTCATAACAGAGTGTGCGTGTAAATGATGACAGGCTCTTGATCGACAGGTGCTAAAACTGTAACCTTAGAACCTGTCTTGATTCACGAAGACGAAGAAATCAAACCTAAATTATCATTGGACAATATGATTGATGTATTATTGACATCTAGATAACGTAATTACGTAGGTTCATAAACCACGAAGGGTCGGCAATGACCGGGGCTTGCCACTTGCCTCAACCTCTGAATCTTTAATATCTGATGATTGTTTAACAATAAATCAAATGTCTTTTATCTCATTGTAAATATTTTCTTCCGGATCAACTTACTTGGCTTTTTACCGGACGAGTCCGACCAGATCTTTTATCTCATTATTATTTACTTTCTTGTACACGAAAAACAGAAAGGAACGGGGAAACTCGGGGGCTTATACTATGTTTTATTTGTGATTTTTCAAAAAAAAATTTCCAGTCCCACCACATACGGCATGGCTCGAGTGAAAAATGCATGGCGATATCGCCCAATAAGGACAAAATCGTGATGGAGGTTTGCGACTCGCACGAGAAACGGCAGATGTGGACTATGGAGAACTACGACCCGAAGAAACTGGCGAAGGAAATAGCAGACGAGTAGCAGGAGGCGTACGGCGAGTTCTTGTTCATATAGCCGTTTGGGTTTGGTTAGAACTGGACAAAACCGGCACGAACTGAACCCTTCGTGATGAGATCGGACTCAATGAACTTCTTCATGTTTTTCACTTGTCGTGTAGCAATTGTGCTTCAAGTGTAGCTTCAAAATTTAACAGTGACAATTTAATGACATGAATATGTGCGTCAAAGTCATAGGATTTGTGGAGATGTGAATGTAAGAAATGATACCTAAATGTGATTGTATAATAATTATTAGATGTTCACTCGTTAACCCCGACACGAACCAGGCCTAAATTTGTACCTTCATATTTTTCAAATGTTTTATTTTACATTGGACTTATTGCTGAAGCCTCTGTAGGCGAGAAAATTCAGAGTAACTATTTTGAATGAATAGGGCGAAATTCTATTGTGGAGTAGAGATGCGAAAATATTGTTTTTCTCCAGCTCATGTTGTTACATATCGCTCTGTATCACTTTTTAGATGATACTTTTTATTCCTTAAATCTACCTACATAGATAGTTATATGAAAATTCTAGGGTGGTATTTTTGAAGTTCAACAAAATAAGTATTCAATGTTGAGTATTAGACCTAATTATTGGTGTAAATTAGTAGTATAGCCTAGATATATTGTAAATAAAATATAGCGTATCTCTGCCATCGAATGTTTGGTTTGGTGATTGTTAAGGTTTAAGAACTGTGAGATGTAATTCTATTTAACTTTTTGAAAGTCGTTTCGTTAGAATGTAATTTTTTTGGAGTCAATGCAAAAGTGGCGGTAATTAGTTTTTTTAAAGAATTATTATTTTTAGATAAAATTGTTTGACATTTTAGTCGTGTACGCTGTACATTATTGTTTAGAATTTGTTAGGTTAAAATTTTAATTTAATTCTTGAAGTTCATTCCATATTAAATGTGGAAATATTTTTATGAAATGACTGAATATTTTTTATCAATTGACATGGACGCGAAAACGTAGTCCGTGTTGAGAAGGTGATTCTCAGGAAATATTAGACAAACAAGTTTTATGATTTTTTTTTTGTTTTTTGTTAGTTTTTAAGTATCTCTTGAATCATACAGAAATTATCATTCCAAATTAAATGTGATGTGATAGACAGAAAAACGACACAAATAAATCACAGAGATTATTATGCTTTATGTATCCTGAAAATAGTGCCAGTTAGATTTTAGTTTTATCTATGAAAATAATGTAGGAGAACTATAAAAATATCGATAAAACTGCCAGTTAGTCTTCCTATGCGTTTCATTGTTAAGTTTCCGGTCAGTGTTCTGTAAATTGTAAAGTAGACGAGAAACACGAAATACTTTCTAGTTCTAGTTTCACTTTTACGTTGCTGTAAAAATACTACCAGACATGCATTATGTGTGTAAATAGAACGTGTTTTGTGTCTTTCTTTTCGTAATTATGTAATACGTAAATAGGGTTCTAGGTTTCCTATTAAGAATAGTTTTAAAATAGGTCATACCTAACTAGGCTGGGAACTTGTAGGCAAACGGTAAATTTTATCATGTTACCATCAGCCGCCGGGAGTTTAATTAAAAAAAATTATTAAATATTAACAAGTAAACTTGGTGAAAAATCGACGGCGGGCGATAGAAAATTTTAATGTGCCTTATATCTTTACATAATTTAGTGTACTGAATGTTAAATTTTCTGTATATATAATTGCAATGTCTTCAACTGTATTATAAAAATGAAATTGTATGGATAGTGTAATCTTTAGATGGTGGTAATTACTATTTGTAAAATAAAGCATTATGTTGGATTTGTACTCATGTAGTTTCATTTGGATTCAAATTAAGTGTGTAAAAGAGTAATTAATAAAATTATTCGTTATAAAATAAATTCATAATAAACAAGAGTGTAGTCTGTTAGCTTTCAGAATATAGCTCGGGCTCTAGAGTAGGCTTAGAGTATTACACTCGTGTGCTTTCGGTTTTCGCCGAAAGCACACGAGTGTAATACTTCCTGCTCTTTAAAGAACTTTTCTTGACTATTTCGAAAAGTTATGTAAAATTAAGTGTCATATTATTTCCGATATTTCTATAACACGAATACATCCGATTCTATCCGATAGTAGCCGTGGTATATTCTAAAAGCTAACACTGAAAGTACCCAAGGAGAAAATCCAGGTCGCGCAAACAGTTATGGAGCGGATCATGGTAGGCTTCATACTTATCGATCGTGTGCGAAATGTCGATATTTGGCCAAAAACCACGTTGAAAATGTACGCATACGAATCACAAAGCTAAAAATTAAATGAAGATGGGCGGCAGACTTGGTTAGGCGAGGAGATGGCTGGTGGACTAAAGGCCGGGACTCATAAACACCATACGACGTCGTGTCGTACCACGATGCGGCGTCGTTTCAAGAAGCGACGTCGCGTCGTGGGAATCTACGACGTGCATCGTAAAAAACTACGCCGCGACATCGTCACGTGCCACGATACACGGCACGACGCCGTCGATACAATGCAGGGTGAATTGTCGCAGTTAATTTCGAGAAATGGACCGCACTAGACGCGTCTTGCACCTGCTGTTGTCAAGAAGACGGATAAAGAAAAGACAGAAACTCAGAAGATACTGGATCCACCCATTTCTTTTAATCATGAATAACGGGAGCCACTTCATAAAGAAGTACAATGCCTTAAACCTTGAATAACAACTGACCTGACACAGGAATGCATCGTGAGTTTCTACGACGCGACGTCGTGCCGTGCATAGTGGCGCGTAACGATGTCGCGTCGTAAATTTTTACGATGCTCGTCGTAGATTTCCACGACGCGACATCGAATCGTGAAATGACGTCGCATTGTGGTACGACACGACGACGTCGTATCGTGTTTATGTGTCCCGGCCCTAAGGTAGCCACTGAGTGTTGACCAAGAACGGGTCGACGGACGGTGGCCAGACCACTAGCCCAATGGGCCGAAGACACTGTGAAAGCGGCAGGGAAACATTGGACGAGAGACTAGCACTGGACTGGATGGGTTGGCGTGAAAAATAAGAGACCTATGCTCAACAGTGGGCTCTATTTACGGGCTGATTAGATAAATGGATAAGGCTCTCAAAAAATGTACCCTAACACACGTGAAATTGTAACACATAGTAACACACCGAAAAATCGCAACACCAGGCTGCTATACCCAATCATGTTTTTCCTATGTTTCTGGGATGTTGAGATTGATTGATTTATGCATGTTCAGATTTGTGGACGCTGCATTCTTTAAAGCTTGCAACTGTAAATTTGTAACCAAATTGTCTTCTTTAAACGATCACGCGACATCCCAGAAACATAAGAAAAACATGAACATCATGTAGCCAGGTGTTGCGATTTTCCAGTGTGTTACTATATGTTACAATTTCACGTGTGATACGGTACATTTTTTAGAGCCTTATCCAGATATGTTTTATTATAAAACCATATACGGTCTACCTACAGTCTCTTTGAAAAAATCAATTTTCTAAGTTACCGTAAAACTTGATAGGTACCGCCATTATATTTTGACACTCAAGGGAATCAACATTATTAGGGTTACTTCCGTTAACCTATACTTTTGGAATTTTGCAAATAAATATTATTTACAAAATTGCTATGTACTACAAATACAGGAAAGAAAAATCAAAAACTTTACATTTGTAATTCTTCATCGACCCATTGTGTCCCCACGGAGGGGCACGGGTCTCTTCCCTGAGGAAGGTATAGGCCATACTCCACCACGGGGGCCAAGTCCGGATTGGTGGAGGCTGGTAAGTGGCTGGTCAGAAGTTTTCAAGCCGCCCCTAAGGCCTCTAACTTGGCTTAACGACTGCCATCTATCGACGGCAGCCGGCACCAACTGCTTAACGTGCCTTGCGAAGCACGGAATCACTCGGAAAAATTCCACTAGCGATAGTCATTAACGGTCACCCATCCATGCACTGAACGCGCCCTACATTGCTTAACGTTCGTGATCGTTTAAGATCACTCAGATGGCCGGGGCTACGAGCGATTCTGTTCATACACATACTTACCCGTTGACGAAGCTTTATGTGAATTTTTGTTGTGTTTGTAATGTATTTTTTTTAATGTGAAATAAATAATAAAATATAGAGAAAAAAAAATCATAATACAATTGGTCTTTGAAGTTCAGGGAAAGCTTCAATTTCTGAACTATTATAATTAATTATGTCACTGAACCTACAAACTCGCGTGGAAGCCTCAGTGGGTGGATCTGACTCGCACATCACCTGTTTTTTTTTATTTTGACCAAAATCGTATTTTTTCAGACTTGGAGGGTTTTGAAGACCATAGATATGCCCATCAAGACTCATGTTACTTACATATATCTGGGGGTTAGTAGACAGAGTCTAATACCCCGTAGACACATCCTTGCTCATAGAATAATAAATGTGATTCAGAAATCAGACTTCAATAAGTATTAACAAAATGAAAGGTCACTTTTCGACTAAAATGTTTATTCCATCCTGATAGCTAACCACTGTAGTAATACGGAAAAGGTTTTCCCGGACTGTAATAAAAAGCGAGCTGTAAATAGAGCCGGCCCGCGGCCAACCCAACCAATTTATTAGCGCCCACAATTAGTACTAAACTTGTAACGGTGCACTGAACAAAACACAAGATAAGGTTGCTTTCGCCGCGCTGCTTTTTTAAATAAAATTTCTTCTTTCATCCTTCTACTATAAAATCGATTGGTCATTCAAGATCATTGGTTCCAACTGAAAATCAGTTTTGCTGGTGTTATGCTATTATGGACAGAATAAGGCTACTTACACATGGCGCCGCAGCGGCAGCGGCAACGCCCCCGCCGCGGCGGCGCCGCGCTAGTCCATCTTGGATTTGTATGGAGGCTTACATACTAGTAGGCAAGTCCGTACCAAGTCTGTAAGCAAGTCCGGCGGTGCCGCTGCCATTGCGGCGTAACACCAGCAAAGTATGCAAAGTTTGAGTCCCTTTTTTGCTGTCACGGAAACACCTGACGTGTCTGGAGTCGGAGGGCTACCTCCGATTTCAAACTGTATTTCGATTATGGCTACCTTAGATTTTTTATGCCTCACATATTCTTTTCACGATTATTTTATTTTAGTTTTTTTGGCTTTGTCTATTTGGTTTTTTACGTACTTTTTTACATGGTGATTTTATGTATTAAATAAAAAATGGTCGGTACCAGTAGGTACCGATTTTATTTTCATTTATGAAGGCAAATCATAAGCCCCGTACCTGTGAATGATACAAAGACTTATTGTATTGATCCAAAACTGGGATATTTCACCTAATGAATAAACGATGACCAGACAAAACATCCAGCTGACTGGGTGTATTCGTGTGCCAGCTCTTTTATCCGTCTCGATGCCAAACAAGTTGAATATTCAGCTAGGTCACTGTGATATTATTTTACTTATTTTGTGTCCGTACTTTATGAATCAATCACCCTGTACCTACTCGTCCACTGCCAAATATAGTTGTCCCCCAAGGCACGCCACTTCCTTTAGTCATCAATATCTTCGTGCCTACTTAAAGGTTGCGGTGAAATGCACCGAATTGGAAAATACAAAGAGCAACCAAACGTAAGAGTCTGCTTTTTGCTCAACACCACACGAGCACGGTCGCTGCCTTTGCTCTAAAAGTAGCCAGCAAGCTAAAAGTGCTTTATTGTATCCACGTTTTATACAGCGAATTCTTGTGTAAAATATTTTACGGTTTGTGTAGGTATACCTTTTTGTGATTCGCTTTCGTTTCGAGTTCTGCAAGTTAATATTATTATTGTGGTCATCTACTTACAGTCTGTTAGCTTTTAGAATATACCTCGGCTACTATCGATTAAACCGATTATATTGCATTAAGGTAATGTTTATTGTGTATTGTTATTTATAACTTTACATAACTTTTCAAAATAGTGAAGAAAAGTTTTATATAGAGGAGTAGTAGTGTTACATTCGTGTGTTTTCGGCGAAAACCGAAGCCTACTTTAGAGCCCGAGGTATATTCTAAAAGGCCTGTAATCTTTTGATTACTTTGATTTCTAAGTTATGAACATTTGTTTAGTTATAGTAACGACTGTGAAGAAAAATATCGTGAGGAAAATTGAGTATCTGACCTATGCAATACCTCAGCGCTAAAGCCCCTTACTCTATCTCTGAGAGAATGCCTGTGCCCTATAGTGGGTCTCATAAATTGGCTGTTAACTATTCTCTTGTTTTATTTGTTATTTCATTGATCTAAGCATCTAAGTTTTTAACAGCTCATAGTCTCGAAGACCTCTGTGGCGCAGCGGTAGAGGTAGTCAGTTTGGGTACTCGCCTAAATAGCACCTGCACAAATAGTTTGTTGGCCTAGTTTAGATTGGGCACCTATTGATATTTTTGGCAGAATAAATTCATTTGAATTCACTAACAGCACCTTCCAAAAATATCAATAGGTGCCCAATCTGGACTAGGCCAGGTGCTATTTGTGCAGGTGCTATTTAGGCGGGTGCGAAAACTGGACTATCTCTAGCGGTAGCAGGCATACGTATTTTTTTAAATAAAAAAGTTTATATTTTTTTTACTAATCTAATAATAATTAGTGCTTGTAAAAATATCAGCGGTTTTAGATGTTGTAACTAGGGAACAGGTAATACTTATTTTGCTCTTACAAAAATTTTCCCATTGTTGGGGAAAGATGATGGGAAAAAAAGCCTGTGACTAACCTGCCTGATTGCGCGCTGAATCTTTGCTGCGGCGAACGGTCGAAGTCCTCAGGGTTGTGTCTTCAAGATGACGCACAATATGGTTGTTGCGATCGCGGTACATAAATACGTTGAAGATGATGGTTTCAAGGAAACGCTATCACTATCGGCTCGGGACGGAAGCTGGGTCATTAGCTTGACCGCCAGCACGATGGTTCTCGACGTAATGGCCGAGTCACAGGCCAAAAGGTAGGGAAAGCGGGTAGGAGAATATACCTATGGTGTTGATAAATGAGGGTATAAATTCGCTAGTCGCTATGGTTCCGTTCTCAAATATTCATCACACATAATATTATGATAATGATTTTGATAATACACAGTTACATCAAAGAGAATGCAGCAAAAGAAGCCTTATAGATTTTGTGGAATTCCAATGGAAAACCACATAATGTACTTCACAATGACCACTGACATAGCGAGCAGCTTAATCGTTAGGCTCTGCCTTGATTTTTTTGTTCCGGTCAGAATTATTGAGTTGGGAGCCAGCTCGGCCTTTTAGTGCCAATACCTACCTGTATTCACATGCATGCAAAATATGGACGGATAATACAGTATGGATTTTACATGCGTCTTTTTCCCGTGTGGTAAGTGTGAGTAATCTACACTGTATCTCATTAATATAATGAAGAAAAAAAGTTTGTATGTTTGCAAGTTTACGTGCAGGGAGTAATCTTGGAATCTAGTTTAAAAATACAACAAAATGTTCCATATAATGTATATGAATAGCTCGTAGCTCAAGCTGCCCGAGTAATCTTAAACGATCATGAAGGTTATGCAACATAGGGCGCGTTCAGTGCATGGCTGGGCGACCGTTTTATGTCTAACACTAGTGAAATTTTTCCGAGCAGTTCCGTGGCAATTTGTGCCGGCTGCCGTCGATAGATGGCAATCGTTAAGCCAAGTCAAAGGCCTTAGGGCGGCTTGAAAATTTCTGACAGTAAGGCCAGCCACTAGTCTTAAAAGTATCTACCAATCCGGACTTGGCCTCCGTGGTGGAGTATGGCCTGTACCTTCTTCAGGGAAAAGACCTGTGTCCCTCGGTGGGGACATAATGGGTAGATGATGAGGTGTATCCCTATTACAAATAAACTTGATCAGTTGCGTTATGATATGGAAAAGAACAATTAAAAACCATGGTGACCTGCTCGGCCCACCAAAAATTCTATAGTTTAAAAACGTGGCTCGTAACGTCAACGTTCAAAATACATTTTTTATCCAAATAAATTTTTGTTTTATAGTTTTATTAGCTGACCCGGCAAACGTTGTTTCGCCGTATTTTTTGGTTTCACTTAAACTATGAAAAGTAAATAACAACCTATTCTCAGACCCATCGAACATACATATAAAATTTCATGAAAATCGGTCAAACCGTTTCGGAGAAGTATGCCCACTAACATTGAGACACGAACATTTTATATATTGATGGATTGGATTGTATTGGATTGGATGAATTGGATTGGATTGGATATTGGATTAAATCTGAATAAAACATTACTTAATAACGAAAAAAAGCTATTGTGTGATTTTCTTTTGCTTATTTTACATCTTATTCTTGAGCTCGATGTGGCTATGTGACAGTTTTTGATAAGCTGCAAAAGTTTTGTTATGCACCCATATTTTTCTGAGTGAGAAGTAGCTAAGTAGCTCTTCAAAATAACAATGCATTTTGTAGCCATTATCTCCCAGCTTAGTGACTCAGTCATTCCGTCATTGCGTAATAATTATAATGAAGACAACAAAAACAATCTGCACAAGCTTTTAAGCTAATGAAAACAATCCTCAAATACGTGCGACAACACGGGAGAGACATAGAGCCATCGCAAACAGGGCGACTTGTCGCCGCGTCTAGTCGCCGCGTCAGACTCGACGTTGTCGTTTGCTTATGGCGTCTTGTCGTCGCGACTCCGCGACTCTGACGCCAAGTGTGCGGAGATTAGAACAAAATTATGAAAATTGACGGCCGTAGCCTGTCGTCGCGACTAGTCGCCGAATTGTCACTGTAGCGTGTCGTCTAGTGTGCACCTAGGCTGATTTCTTATTTTGTGCCGTCATCAGCTTGAGGAGTGGAATTTTTTTATTTAATATTTTTTTTAACAATAGTTTTTGATTGTTTTTTTTTTCAGGAATTGAATCAAACTTATTCTCAGTTGTGTTATCACCTTAAAAAGAACAATTGAAAACCATTGTTATGGTTATGGTCGATTTACCACAAATTCTAAAAGTTAAAGCAAAATATGGTAGTAGACAAATAAATTACCCGTTTAGTGCCTGTCGAACCACGTGCAGTGTAGAGGCAGTGTATTTAGCCGTCAAAATATGAACATGCATAAACAGGTTTCTTTTTAATAACTAAAATGTTTGTACTTTTGTACAGGCCAATAAGTTTGTTTGTAAATTTAAAAAGTTTGTCAATAAATTGTTTTGTAAAGGCCAATAGATGTATTTCCATCTTTGTAGTCTTTGTGCTTCCCGTCTACTATGGCGCAGGGTATACTAGTTTGGACCAGGAGGGGTGATTGTGTTTTGATTGAAGTTGTTTATATTTGTTACACATTTCAGTTTCCTAGTAGGTACTAACAGTGTCAGATTTAGAGTTACGGTTAGTTAGGCAGACGTACTAATATCGTGGATCTTTAAAAATTCCTTCTTGACTTTAAAAATCTGTAAAATATAAAATAGAAGACATCAGATGAACTGAAATATATCGCACCCCCTCTAGAAAACTGTCATACCACAAAATACATCGTTTTGAGAAAAACGAAAATTAAGTGATTTCGGTCATATATTTTTTTCCATTGTGGTAAATATTATTTACCACAATGTAATATTATAATATATTTACCACAATGGCAAAAAATATAGGACTGAAATCACTTAATTGCCTTTTTCTCAAAACTATATTTTTTGTGATATGTCAGTTTTCTAGAGGAGGTGCGATATTTCAAAAAACAGTTTGGAGAAGATGTACAAAAAGTTGTAAATGATTGAAACGCTAATATTTTCTTGTTATACTTTTACTATGTATCTTAACAAAAGCTTGTTTCATAACAACATTGTACTAAATGACTTCTGTCAAATTATTACGTAGACAAGTAAATATTATATTGCAGCGGGTCCCACCTAAGTTGTTCTACATAGGGTAGTCTATTAACGCGTTGAGTTGCGTGCTATTCAGCTGGGCAGCTAGTTTGTTTGTGGAGAACATTAAACTGCTCTGATGAGTTGCAGCTTGGAATAAATCAACCTTGGCTACCCATAGGGAATTTATAGGGAGTGAACATAAATTGAAAGATGTCTTCAGCGGTGTTATGTAGGTTCTGCAATAAAATTTCTCAAGATTCACCACTTTTAACACGGCTTAAAAATGTGTTTAGAACACACTGTGCAAAAAGCTTACAGTGACATTAAGGATTATTTAGAAGATATAGTCTTTTGTTTGTCTGTCCATCTGCCCACCCACCCAATTTCTTACGTCACATTCTCCCATGTACCATACGCGTTATAAGGTACTTCATATTCAGTAAAAATAGTAATAATTTTATTATTACCTTACCAGCTGCCGTCGATAGATGGCAGTCGCTTAGGCAAGTCAGAAGCCTTAATAGGGCGGCTTGAAAACTTCTGCCAGTATTTTTTTTAACTCCAGTAACACCAGCCTCTTACAAGCCTCCACCAATCCGAACTAGGCCGCCGTGGTGGAGTATGGCCTATATTATTATCTTCCTCGGGGAAGAGACCCGTGCCCCTCGGTGGGGACATAATGGGTTGATGATGATGATTACCTTATTCATATATTTGCTCTGTAGCTCAATAGGTACACGTGTATGCCTACTTAATAGTATGACATTCAGAAAGGTTGTTCTTAAATATTAGGTTACTAAGTTTAACTAAATGTTGCAAGGAGAAAATTTGGTATGTTTTTGGCAACTGATCTTCCGATCTAAGCTTCCGTGTTCTTTTATTTCGGACAAAAGATTCTTTTAAGCTCGACTACTCGTCCTCATTTTAGATTTAATAATAAAAATTCCTGGTCCGAGGCAACGAAGCGCGGTCGAAGCGAAATATTCGGTTTGGTGCTTCAGAAATTTTTATCATTCCGCTTTGAATGAATGAGCCAAATTGTGTTTCATACTTTGTGTAGATGTTTTATTCTAGTCACAGACTGACTTCAAAAGTAGCAACGAAGTTTCAAGTAAATTAGTGGGTTTAAGGTAAGGTGGGTTTGAGACACACACACACATAAAGCCTAACACAATGATCATCATAACACTAGACACAATTCTCCTCCGAATTTTATATTAATTAGATTATATATCTTTATTGTACACACCAGAAAGAAGTAAATACATTAGAAGCCTTATATATTATTATATCTAAGTTTATTATCTTTGTCTTCTAAATAATCGTAGATTCTTTGCGCAGAGTGTGCTTTACACATTTCTTAAACTGCGTAATACATACGCAAAATAGGCTTAATGGCAGTCGAGCTACGAAAACCCAAATCGTCACTATTACAATACCGAGATATCAATACCGAGAAGCCCGAGGAACATCTAACAGGCAGTTATATAGAGAGTTTAAAGAATGTATCTCTACATACAAATATGTAGAATGCATAGACGCGCGGCAAGCGGCAGACTCCTGAGAGGCATTTCCAGTAATTTATGAAGGTCGGTTCAGACGAGCAGATTTCGGTTGATCAATTTTGTTTGTTCGCAGTTTTACGGCCACTGGGACGCGCTGGATTTATGTGCGGTCAAGTTGCGGATGTCAGGACATGCACTTGCTTGGCGCAAGAGAATAATCTGATGATTGTCAGAATAAACATAATAAACATTTACATACAGTTACAGGCATATACTACATTGCTTCTGACCCCACACTAGTATACCCTGTGTCGTGGGAACCAGAAACAGCTACATCACATACATGTAAATATCCGTGACCTGGGGATTTTTTTTGTGCAGGTGATAAAGGTTGAACGAAAATTCCTTGCAGTCGGTGTGAGTTTGGATTGTTATCCACGAGCGGGTAGATAGAGGCACTAATCACTAGAACTCGGCCCACGTTTTGTTTTGTTATGTTTTGTTTTTTTACTTTTTTCTAATTAAGCTAAAGTTAAAAAAATCATAAAAATAATGATCAACGGCTCTAGATAGGTCATTGAACAGTAAGACGAGTATAATATATGTTTGCAAATTTTAAATAGTAAGCATTAGAGATTAAAATTTATTTTAAAACCTGATTTAGGGGTACTAACGGAGAACCCACCCTTAACAAAGTAATTAGAAACACAATAGTACGTCTTAAAAAGTAGAAAAAACATTACCTACATACATGCACACCGCAAAGAACTCGAAAGTAAAGAAAGGAATACTGCACACACCCAAAAAAACATTCTTTAACAATCCCTTGCGCCAAGGCAAAACCACATCACTGCCAACTAGCCTAAGAGTCACACAGTAATTTTACGTTAAGTTGGTATTTTCCAGCAAGGGAAAGAGCTGTAAAAAAATTCATTTCCCGAGGGAGATTACTGAGCACCTGTCGGCGTCGCAGTATTACAGGAAGGAAGGACATAAGTCAGAAAGCTGGATGCAGCAGGATTTTTTTGCTGATTGAAGTAAGTATTATACGCCAGTTGGTTGATCTCCAACTTGTTCAGTTTTAAGTTATATTTCAAAACATTTATTTCTATAGCCTTCTATAGGGAATAACGGGGATAACGGGCGTGAGTTAATTTTTATTTAATTTTTTATTTTATTTCTATTAACAACTTATAATTTCATTCACTTTAAAAAGAGAAACATGTGATATCTATGGCGCTTCGCCTAAACATACGCCCCACACTAGGATACCCTGTATCGTGGGAACCTGAAATAGCGACATCATAAACATTATATTAGCATTAGCTGTAAGTTACAAATGTAAATAAATAAATAATAAATTTGGAGACCCATTAGAGGAGAATGATTTGCCCACCTCGTACTTGGAAACGATAGAGCTCTGTCTACTGAGTGGCTATTTTTTCATACAGACCAATAGAGTAGCGATGGTCATTCATCGCACTGGTCGTGGACAACATATTTATGGAGTGGTTCGAGAAGGCAGCCCTAAGATTTGCACCAAGGATCACGAAGGTTAAGCAACGTAGAGCGCGTTCAGTGCATGGATGGGTGACCGTTCTAAGACTAACGCTATGGCATTTTTCCGAGCGGTTTCGTGCTTCACAAGGCACGTTAAGCAGTTGGTGTCGGCTGCCGTCGATAGATGGCAGTCGTTAACCAAGTCAGATGCCTTAGGGCGGCTTGAAAACTTCTGACAGTAAGACCAAATACTTGTTACTATTAAGCTCGCCTTTGTGCAGATCTTTTCTTGTACAATAAAGAATTTTCATTCATTCATTCATTCTCTAGTTTTACAAGCCTCCACCAATCCGGACTTGTCCCCAGTGGTGGAGTATGGCTTATACCTACCTCAGGGAAGAGACCTGTGTGCCTCGGTGGGGACATAATGTGTTGATGATGAATGAAATACATGTCTCTACTAACAATGATTAAGCTCTGCAAATCAGAGCGAAACCTGGTCGGATACTTCCGACATAAAGTCAAATAAGAGTACCCGGAACAACATAACATAAATTTCACACTATTATGAGGTTAAAGAGTAAAGTTATAGCTTACGTTGAGGCGTCATGTTTTCGTTGTATGCGGCTTAGTGGAAAATGAAAATCAATACATTCGCAAAAAGCTTCGTCAAACATAATTGTGAAAACTAATACCATGCTAATAACGCACAACAGAAAGGACACACAGACATAACATACTAATAACACTAAGAAAATAAGCAGCCTCGAGACACATCCGAAAAGGTAGATAGATAGTTAAAAAGTGTATTTACCATACCAATAATTAGTTTAAGCAACATAGCGCGTTCAGTGCATGGAAGGGTCAACGTCTATGACTAACGCTACTGCCATTTTCCGAGCAGTTCCGTGCTTTGCAAGGGACGTTAAGCTGGCTGGTAATAGGCTTTTTCCCCCAAATGCCGTTTCACACGGTCTCTCGCCATTCTCATCCATGGACCTTCCACCGTCTCAACAACATCGTCCGACCATCTGGCCACAGGTCTGCCCTTAATTTGAAAATAAATTATTTATTTTTCTCTAAATCCAACTTCGGTCCGAGGTCCACCATTACTCTGGGAAGGTAATACGTCTGTTTTGCGTCGCGGGTTTTAAGCGCGGTGTATTTTGGCGGCTTTCGAATGGCCATTGAATACTGGAACTTTTTCATTTACGTTCCCGACGTGCGCTGAATAATATATGAAGAATTCACTCCAAGAGTGGACTGGACAGCCTCGTAGCTATTTTGAATCCTTTCAGATTATTTATTATGGGCATAGTTACAATGCATTTTTTTAATTATAGTTGTTTTAATAGCTACGTACAGTTGTTGGAAAACATTTTGAGGAAAAATCTGCGCAAGGAGTGAAAGAAATGCACAGAATAATATTGTGTGAACTATTCACTCCAGGAGTGCACAGTTTGCGATTATTTCGAATCCTTTTAGATGATTTATTTTGGGCATTTAAAATACATACCTATCTGTGCGCAGCGTTACTAGAGTTCCAAAGATCATATAATTTAAAAAAAAAATAAACTCACGCCCGTTATCCCCGAGGGGGTAGGCAGAGCCACCAATCACTGGAACTGGGCTACGTTTTGCCGAGTTTATTAGGTCCAAAGATAAAATCCTATGTCAGGTCATCGATGTTTTGTAAAACACTCCTACACAAATTTTTGTGACTTTTCTTATCTTGTGATAATATTTATACCTGACATTTATTGTGAACAGCAAATATTGTTTTATATCTATCTAACATTATGCTTTTGTATGAACATTTGGATTTGACTTTGCTATGTCAATACTTCGTCTTCCTTTGTATTGAACAACTACCTACATATATTATAATTTCCGAGTGCAGCACAACTTTGCACAGTTGTACCGGGAGCTTAAACTCAAATTACATAGAGGTTCCAATTCCAATATCGGAAGAAAATTCAAAGCAGGGAATATACCGATAGACCATACGTAGACGCGAGTATCGTTTCACCTATTGCTACTTGACACAGCTTTGGAAGTCCCAGAAAGTCCTTACTAATAAGAGCCTGTCCAGGTATCCAGATGAAGCGTTTTACGCGCGAGGGCACTCGCGCGTAGATATTCGCGCGTTCCCGAGGTACTAGAGCTACATACACTCCGTCCAGATGCTCTCGCGCGTAAAACGCGCGTTCCCGAGGTCTAGAGCTACATACACCCCGTCCAGATGCTCTCGCGCGTATTCTTACTCGCGCGTAAAACGCGCGTTCCCGAGGTACTAGAGCTACATACACCCCGTCTAGATGCTCTCGCGCGTATTCTTACTCGCGCGTAAAACGCGCGTTCCCGAGGTACTAGAGCTACATACACCCAGTACAGATGCTCGGGAATGCGCGAGTGTCTACGCACGAATGCCCTCGCGCGTAAAACGCTTCGTCTGGACACGCTCTAAGTGTTTTGACGGGTAACGTTATTCAGTTTGGTAGTAGGGAGTCACTTGCTAAAACCGCGAGATAATGCTGCCAGCGTATAGGTACTTTCTTGTTGTTAGCATAATAATATAATAGATGTGAAGTCTTTATCTCATATTTGTTGTGTGTGTTATTGGTATGGTAAATACACTTTTTAACTATCTATCTACCTTTTCGGATGTGTCTCGAGGCTGCTTATTTTCTTAGTGTTATTAGTATGTTATGTCTGTGTGTCCTTTCTGTTGTGCGTTATTAGCATGGTATTAGTTTTCACAATTATGTTTGACGAAGCTTTTTGCGAATGTATTGATTTTCATTTTCCACTAAGCCGCATACAACGAAAACATGACGCCTCAACGTAAGCTATAACTTTACTCTTTAACCTCATAATAGTGTGAAATTTATGTTATGTTGTTCCGGGTACTCTTATTTGACTTTATGTCGGAAGTATCCGACCAGGTTTCGCTCTGATTTGCAGAGCTTAATCATTGTTAGTAGAGACATGTATTTCATTCATCATCAACACATTATGTCCCCACCGAGGCACACAGGTCTCTTCCCTGAGGTAGGTATAAGCCATACTCCACCACTGGGGACAAGTCCGGATTGGTGGAGGCTTGTAAAACTAGAGAATGAATGAATGAATGAAAATTCTTTATTGTACAAGAAAAGATCTGCACAAAGGCGAGCTTAATAGTAACAAGTATTTGGTCTTACTGTCAGAAGTTTTCAAGCCGCCCTAAGGCATCTGACTTGGTTAACGACTGCCATCTATCGACGGCAGCCGACACCAACTGCTTAACGTGCCTTGTGAAGCACGAAACCGCTCGGAAAAATGCCATAGCGTTAGTCTTAGAACGGTCACCCATCCATGCACTGAACGCGCTCTACGTTGCTTAACCTTCGTGATCCTTGGTGCAAATCTTAGGGCTGCCTTCTCGAACCACTCCATAAATATGTTGTCCACGACCAGTGCGATGAATGACCATCGCTACTCTATTGGTCTGTATGAAAAAATAGCCACTCAGTAGACAGAGCTCTATCGTTTCCAAGTACGAGGTGGGCAAATCATTCTCCTCTAATGGGTCTCCAAATTTATTATTTATTTATTTACATTTGTAACTTACAGCTAATGCTAATATAATGTTTATGATGTCGCTATTTCAGGTTCCCACGATACAGGGTATCCTAGTGTGGGGCGTATGTTTAGGCGAAGCGCCATAGATATCACATGTTTCTCTTTTTAAAGTGAATGAAATTATAAGTTGTTAATAGAAATAAAATAAAAAATTAAATAAAAATTAACTCACGCCCGTTATCCCCGTTATTCCCTATAGAAGGCTATAGAAATAAATGTTTTGAAATATAACTTAAAACTGAACAAGTTGGAGATCAACCAACTGGCGTATAATACTTACTTCAATCAGCAAAAAAATCCTGCTGCATCCAGCTTTCTGACTTATGTCCTTCCTTCCTGTAATACTGCGACGCCGACAGGTGCTCAGTAATCTCCCTCGGGAAATGAATTTTTTTACAGCTCTTTCCCTTGCTGGAAAATACCAACTTAACGTAAAATTACTGTGTGACTCTTAGGCTAGTTGGCAGTGATGTGGTTTTGCCTTGGCGCAAGGGATTGTTAAAGAATGTTTTTTTGGGTGTGTGCAGTATTCCTTTCTTTACTTTCGAGTTCTTTGCGGTGTGCATGTATGTAGGTAATGTTTTTTCTACTTTTTAAGACGTACTATTGTGTTTCTAATTACTTTGTTAAGGGTGGGTTCTCCGTTAGTACCCCTAAATCAGGTTTTAAAATAAATTTTAATCTCTAATGCTTACTATTTAAAATTTGCAAACATATATTATACTCGTCTTACTGTTCAATGACCTATCTAGAGCCGTTGATCATTATTTTTATGATTTTTTTAACTTTAGCTTAATTAGAAAAAAGTAAAAAAACAAAACATAACAAAACAAAACGTGGGCCGAGTTCTAGTGATTAGTGCCTCTATCTACCCGCTCGTGGATAACAATCCAAACTCACACCGACTGCAAGGAATTTTCGTTCAACCTTTATCACCTGCACAAAAAAAATCCCCAGGTCACGGATATTTACATGTATGTGATGTAGCTGTTTCTGGTTCCCACGACACAGGGTATACTAGTGTGGGGTCAGAAGCAATGTAGTATATGCCTGTAACTGTATGTAAATGTTTATTATGTTTATTCTGACAATCATCAGATTATTCTCTTGCGCCAAGCAAGTGCATGTCCTGACATCCGCAACTTGACCGCACATAAATCCAGCGCGTCCCAGTGGCCGTAAAACTGCGAACAAACAAAATTGATCAACCGAAATCTGCTCGTCTGAACCGACCTTCATAAATTACTGGAAATGCCTCTCAGGAGTCTGCCGCTTGCCGCGCGTCTATGCATTCTACATATTTGTATGTAGAGATACATTCTTTAAACTCTCTATATAACTGCCTGTTAGATGTTCCTCGGGCTTCTCGGTATTGATATCTCGGTATTGTAATAGTGACGATTTGGGTTTTCGTAGCTCGACTGCCATTAAGCCTATTTTGCGTATGTATTACGCAGTTTAAGAAATGTGTAAAGCACACTCTGCGCAAAGAATCTACGATTATTTAGAAGACAAAGATAATAAACTTAGATATAATAATATATAAGGCTTCTAATGTATTTACTTCTTTCTGGTGTGTACAATAAAGATATATAATCTAATTAATATAAAATTCGGAGGAGAATTGTGTCTAGTGTTATGATGATCATTGTGTTAGGCTTTATGTGTGTGTGTGTCTCAAAGCTCAAATAAATGGCTTATCTATCTATCTATCTATCTAGTGTGCAATACATCACAAGTAATATTTTTTAATTTTGAAAGTTTGTTGATTAGGCTGAATTTGTTTTGAAACGAATAAATGTATGAATTTATATTGACTCGCGATGCTCACACATAGTTTTATATTAAACGGTTCTAAACGGGGTTATTTATGAGGTAAAATGAAATAACCCTGTATTCCCTACACTTGAGCCATTACAAATGTGCGAACCGAGTCATAAAAGTGTGAGTGAGCAAGTTCCGATATGCCTCCTACATGTGTGAGAGTGAGGTCTGATATAAATATTTATGACTCAGTACGCACCTTTGTAATGTGTGAGCTGGCATGTGAGCTCACCTAGACAGTTACTGAGGTGAGGAGCAGCTAGGTACTTGCACCGTGTGATCGCATCATACGAGTTATCATCATATGCGATCCTTGGTAGTTGTTCTGCTCTCTTTTACAAAATACGAAAAACTTTATTTAAAATACACAGTTAGATGGCAGTCGTTAAGCCAAGTCAGAGGCCTTAGGGCGGCTTGAAAACTTCTGACAGTAAGACCAGCCACTAGTCTTATCAACCTCCACCAATCTGGACTTGGCCCCCGTGGTGGAGTATGGCCTATACCTTCCTCAGGGAAGAGACCCGTGCCCCTTGGTGGGGACATAATGGGTGGATGATGACACAGCTCTATACTCCGAAATGCTCCAATAAGCATTTTATCTATAATAGTAAGTTTAACTTAGGCACTAGAGCATCTCAGCGGCCACTTCACTGCATAACTGCTATAGTTTTTGAGATATTAAAAAAAAACCAAGCCCTAATATTTTTTTTATAAATTTTGCAATTTTTATCGGCCCATTTCGGGACCTTTTCTTAAACTTTCTGCATAATATTCTGAAACGAATGACACTTTGATCGTAATTTTCGGAGACTATACAAAAAATTCATCCGAAGGTACATGTTGACTAGACTTTAACTAGTGTTAGTATAATAATTGTACTAACACTTTATATAGTTTAGTTATAACAAAAATATTTATATAGAGGCACATACATTGCTTACATTATCTAACATATTATAGTACAATTCTCATGTAAGAGCCGTCAGTGGCATGTTTAGGAATAATGTGTCTTAGACAAAAGGTTTCCGTACAGAGTAATGTGCCATTTCCTTAGAAGCGCAGGTGGTAGTGTTATAGCCGAGAGCACATACAATAATATTGTTTAACTTATTTTACACACTTTTTTCATACTATCTATATTAAAATACTATAAACTGTTTTCAGGATACAATTACAGTCTGTTAGCTTTAAGAATATACATACATCGGGCTCTAGAGCTGGCTTCGGTTTTCGCTGAAAGCACATGAGTGTATTACTACTTCCTGCTCTGTATAAAACTTTTCTTCACTATTTTGAAAAGTTATGCAAGTGTGTCATATTAGTTCCGATATTTATATTACACGAATATATCCGATACTATCCAATAGTAGCCGAGGTATATTCTAAAAGCTAACAGAGTACTTGACTTTTTGTCGGAAGAGTCCGACCAGGTTTCGTTGTGATTCGCAGAGCTTTATCATGGTGAGCAGAGACGAAGCTCACGTCGTCGGTTGCTCGTCTCTAACTAAAGCCCACCATTCACTACACGCACCGCGAGCCGAGCCCCGAGCCGTACTCATTCGTGGACAAATCCGTCAACGCCCACACACAACACGAGCGCCGAGCTGCTTACTACATTATCTCCAGACGGCGAGCGCCGCGCCGAGCCGCGAGCCGCGCACCGAACCGAGAACCAACTCATTCACACGCAGATTTGTCTGCGGACTTGTCGCCAGCGACAAATCCGGCGGATGAGCGCGCCTGTGAATGGTAGCCTTTACTCGACAGAGGAGCAAACCACCTCTCTTTTTCTAGTATTTTTGTGTTTCACGACCCACCAAGCCATTCTCCACAAACGAAAGGGTGGCTGATAGAAAATGCTATTTAGCATTAAGTACGCTTTTGTACTAGATATTGGTTTTGTGTAGTAAAGAATTTAATATAATAATGCGGTAAGCGCACCTGCCTACCATGCGAGAGGTCCCGGGTTCGAATCCCGGCTGGGGACAAAAAACGTGTGTGATGTCGCTGTTCTGGTTCCCGCGACACCGGGTATCCTAGTGTAGGGCCAGAAGCAATGTATGTGCCTGTATGCAAATGTAAAAAAAAAAGTATTATGCATACGTTTACTGCGCATACGTATGTACATACGTCCACACCATATTCAGTAAGTTAAGAGCGAGTTTGCAACAAAAATATTAAGGTTGGTCTGCTGCCAACTGCACTACAGAGTGGGTGAATGGACTTCCCTGACGCTTTGAAACGTGAAATCTTCCAGTTAGCAATCTGTTGGGCTAGCAAGATGAAAAGGGTTAAATAAATAACTTCCAAATAAAACAAAATATTTAAACAAAAACAAACAAATAACACAATCACTTGAACTGGTCCCAAACAAGGATATCCTGTGCTATGGCAACCAGGCAAAGACATTAACAACATGGAAAAACATACAGACTGAGGCAATTTGTATAAATATACTGAGGCCCTGAATGGGAATCTAACCCACGACCTCTGTCTTGTTAGATAAACGGCTTAGCCAATACAAGTCGACGCTGAAAACTAGACGAGTATATTATTATTTGCTTACACGATGTTTTCTGCCATTCGCCTCGCCGCGTTTTCTTTTTTGCTCTTTACCGGACGTTTTGACGTAAACGTGGCCTGCAAACATTTGACAAACTTTACCTAGATTAAAACCACACTCGTTATTAAGAATTTTGCTGTATTTTGCATGCTGTCTCGCCCGCTCAATCTAACATCATCATCATCATCAACCCATTTTGTCCCCACTAAGGGGCACGGGTCTCTTCCCTAAGGAAGGTATAGGCCATACTCCACCACGGGGGCCAAGTCCGGATTGGTGGAGGCTTGTAAGACTAGTGGCTGGTCTTACTGTCAGAAGTTTTCAAACCGCCATAAGGCCTCTGAATTGGCTTAACGACTGCCATCTATCGACGGCAGCCGGCACCAACTGCAATAACTCAATCTAAAATTTTTATTATATTTAATTTTTGCGTAATTATATAATTATATAGCACTACATTATAGTTTAGCGGTCTGTATTTGTAGTGGCTGGAAATAAATTAAAAACAATATTTACTAATTATCTAATTCTATCTATATTTTATCTATCTTTTAGTTTAGTTTTTTTTTATATTATTATTAGTTTTAGTTTTGTAAATATTATGTAATTACTTTTCTGTTTTTTTTCAATTCAATTTCTATTTCTGTTATGTCATTATTATTTATGTTTAAATTAAATTTATTTATTTTATCTAATTTACTATTTTTATACTACATTAAGATGAAACATACCGCGTGTGGGAGCAGTAAAGCACGAACTCTATTTACAATAGTTACAACATAAGAATATTAAACAATGTTGCCACAATAAAATTATGGTAAAAAAACTATTTCATGAAAAATGTATAGAACCCTCAAAGTATTTTGTTTTTTTGGGCCTGTGCCTTCCTTTAAAGGCTGCTAACAATAGTATTTTCTCTTTTTCACAGTAATAAAACAAATACATGTGAGCGAAACCACACGCCTGACTTAACAGCAACCTTAAAATATATTTTTCATCCGTATTGCAATCCAAATGCTAAGTTAAGATACCACGTACAACAAGAGTCAGCGGGCTGTCATCGCGTCGGCAGTAAAGTTGGTGAAATAAACGTATATATTCGTTGCAACGTTGCATTTGAAACTGACAGGGTATGGCTTATAATACGCTTCTCACTAGCACTGGCAGGTTATTTCGCTGCTTCTCTTTTTTCTGTCTATTTCCTCTTACTAAAAATTGGATATTCCGTTTTTAGACTTTTCTAGTTTTTTTTTCCTTTTTAATACAATCTGCAGGACTTGACTCTTGCACTTTTTGAACCACTTACAGTTTTGTTTACTGTAAACTGTGTGTAGCAAAATTCTCACATCTTTTCGAGCTTATTCTAAGCTTATTACTTTATTATAAAATATTTGCAGTAAACGCAGCCTTCCTTACTGTATTTTCAAGTTTATTAATCGGGGCATCGTCTGTTCAAGTAGACCTTGTAGACAGATAGGGAAATTTCGTTATGCTATTTCTATTTCTTGACTTTTTATTTTTAGTTTAGTGTGCACTCTTTATGTAGATGTATTACAACGACGATGTTCTCGCATTTTAAATGTGGCGTAGCGGTTAACGCATCTGCTTACCAAGCGAGAGGTCCTGAATGGCTGGAGAGAAAAAAAAACTCCAGGTCTTGGATGTTTACATGTTTGTGACGTCGCTGTTTCTGTTTCCCACGACACAGGGTATCCTAGTGTGGGGCCAGAAGCAATGTATGTGCCTGTGTGTAAATGTTTATGTTTAAATGTCAAAATTAGCTGGTTTCCAGTTGATCAATTACCAAATTCTGACGTTATAGCTCCATTAAACGCATTTCTCGTGAATTCATGGTACCCATGAAGACATCCAAGTTATGTTATACGATCATTGTTAATATATACTTAATATAATAATATAGTATCACCGTCCTGTTCCCAAACTAGGTTACTCTGAAATATGGTTAACCAGACGTTCACAACATGAAAAACACCCACAATGAGACCATTTTTACAAATAAAAGTGTCGCAAGTCGCCAGTGAAAATCAAACCCACGACTTTTGGCTCGATAATCAAACATTTTAACCTTTAACTGTGGACGTGTGGTCTCAGAGGCCCCGGCCTTTCTGAGGATCTTACGAAAAAGTCGCTTCTACCTTCCCCTGGCACCCAGGCTGCTCAGTACCTTTCAAGTTAGTAGCAAAACGAGTATCAACAGAGGTGGTTTTGTTGCTGGCTTCAAAACACGTGAGTGACCTTTGGAAATTTGGCAGGGGCCTGTGAGACCCCACGTCCCTTTTTTCCATACATAGTATATCATAGTATATCAATATACAGTGTTTGTATTTTTTTTACTTTTGCATTGATTATAGACAATAATATCAACCCAGTACGTCGGGAATTAAAGGGTCGAGCACATCTTCTGAAAACCCGTCTGGAAGGAAAGTTTTGCTGTTACAAGACCCTTCATTTGAACAAAATAGTTTTGCTCTTCTTGAAGCTTCCGATGAATGATGATTATTAGTTCCTGGTTCTCGAAAAATATGTAGGCTTTGTTGTGCAAAACTACATAGGAAGACAATACATAATGTGTGGGCTGCAATCAACCAATTTGCTTGCAATGTTCAAAGCCACTGTGTAGTGATTGCCAATAAGTACCCTATGTTTAAGTAATGTCAGAATTTTTATTTTTTTATGTGAGACGTAAACTTTTTTGTTACTTTACTTGTTATGGTTTATAATTTGAGAAAAAAAAGATATTTTCCTTTTTTAGGCTTTATTAAAAATATTACATTGATTTAAGTGATGTCATGTCGTCAAAGACTGAAATGTGTCCAAGATGTACTTAATTTGTTATAATGAGCAAAATTTAATAAAAACTAACTTAATTTGTACGGATTTGGTTTTATGTAAGCTTTCTTAGTAATATAAAGGTATTAATGTTATTCTTTTACCAAAAAATCGTGTATTATTCAACCATCAAGTTCAGGGGTCACAGAGACCCCACGTCCACAGTAGTGTAAAGGAAAGTTGACGTCCACAGTTAAAGGTTAACGTTCTAGACCAACAAGGCAGGCAGACGCAGAATCGCTTTTTATGCAACTGTAAAGTGATCCTAGAACAAATTAAAACAATTTTGCTACTGAACAAATCGAATTTGGTGTCCGCTTTGTCGCGATTCTCTTTTTTTTATTACTTTTCCATTAGAGCTTTTAGTTCGAAGTTTGTGTGCAATTTGTACTGTGGCTTTTTTGTTGTCGTTGTTACTTTAATAAAGGACATGAAACGTTATGACGTAAATGAATTGTATATAATTTTATTACGGACCAGCCATTTAATACCAATAGGGGACAAGATAAATAATTACAAAGCCAGTAGTTACAAACAAAAGTTTCGTTGGTAGCCTAAAAGGTTTGATAGATGATAAAATACTATACCTAATGTGTATAACTTAAACACTGTTTTATTTCGATTAATAGCAGAAACTTCGATGAAAAACTATTTTTTTTTATCTTGTTTATTCTAACAGAATATAAAAGATAATTTCGTGGGTAAAAGTTGTCAATAGCAGTCTCATCAAAAGATAAAGTAGCAAATGAGAATCAAAACAAGTCTAGAGTGAATGACGCAATTTTGATTTAAAAATATGATAGACAGAAGAAATATCAAACGAATCCCACCTTTTGTACACTATTTTTGTTTTGTGCAATAAAATAATAATAACTTATTATGTAAAGAAGTTAACACGCTTACAGCCTTATTGCTAATAGAACTTTTTTCCAGGCAAAAGCGTCCAAAAAGCACTAAATTGCTTATCTATAAATCTGCTCCTATAAACAATCGCGGAAATCGGTAAAGGAGTTTTCTTTTATTATGTTTCAAAACCAGTAACGATAATTTCTTAACAATCTTTATCTTGTATTTCAGATAAATAAATACAATTAAGAATAATGTCTTATACCCACATAAATTCTTGCAACCGTCAGACAAAAGTGCATAAAAAACTTACAGCTATCACCGTCGAATATTAAGAGCAAATCCCAAAGATACGCTAAATAGCGAATGTTACAATATTGTAACAATGTGAAAACATTGTTGAATGCATAGTTCACAATAAAAAATATTATAACATTGTTACAGTACGAAAATGGGGTTTTAATATCTATAAAATAATGTCGCAAAGCTCTCAATCATAATGCCGATATTATTTCAAACTGTTTACTCAAACACAGCAGCTTATCTTGCAGACTTAGTATAAATTAGCTTTTCTCTTTTCTGTCCAGGCTAACCACCGTAATATGACCTCAAAGTTGTCCTACCGCACTGCTAACAGGTCTGAGTGAAAGAAATCTTTGAAAGGGGAGGCGGGTCAAGAGAAACTGGCTATCGGCGTGCTTGGACATAGGGCCTTCATTTGCATATGAAAGGGGATAAAGCCTGGCTGTTTTCGCTAGCATTTCGCAGCAAATGTTTGCAAAGTGGGGTTGTGTGAAGGAACTAGAGTGTTTAGACAGCTGATGCCTTGCTTTCATGACGGAGTATTACAAGTTGTATAGATAAGTGCTGTAACTATAGGTACAGACAATCTTACTTTGCCAATAAAATTCATTTGGGTGTGGTTGATAGATGCGATGCACCGTCATTGCGACTCGGCGTCTATTTTGTAAGACCTGAAAGAGTATCTAAACAGAATTTATTGCATTCGATTTTTTGGAAATAACATAAACTACTTATAGATAAAAAAAACATTGTGTGCAAATTCTTTAACTACATAAGAATGAAAAAGATAAAATCGCGACGCGAAGTGAATTTATCATAACATGTCGTAGTTCTGAAGCGTACCCTATCATAATTTTTTTAAAAGGTCGATTGAATGTAGTTTGCAAACAAGAATCACGTGGTTTGAATCAGACATAATGTAGGAACAAAATACTAATTACTAGTTACATAAAATAGTAGAGATTTTTCGTTCGTTCTGTTATAACGGGTTTTCGAAATAGGTTTTTAAAAAAAGATTTTAATTTGAACTGGAAATAGAATTTACTTGTTTGGAAATAGAACAATATGACCTGATGATTAGGTCTGGTCGCGTCGGAGTTTGGAAGGAGACTGGCTGGACAGAGAGCTAGGTCTGAGGCTTCGGAAAGGGAGTTGCTGAGTCAGGGAAGCTAAGAGTACAGGTAGCACAAAGGCATACATACATACAAGGCGTATAACAGCCCCCCGCGGAAGACTAAACTTCGGGGTGATTGGGAAGTTTATGTTCAGGGTAGTAATTTAGATATTGCAGCGAAGTCTCGGTAAAGGAATAGGAAATTCTTCAGGTTGTGAGACTGGAGTAGGTGCAGGGTTGGGTTACCTAAATGGGGCCTAAGGAAATGGGCGCGACCAGATTTACACAATATCACACTAATATTATAAACGTGAAAGTTTGTGTGTGTGTTTATATGTTTGTCAGTCTTTAGCGCTGAAACGGCTGGACGGATTTTAATAAAATTTGGTATGGAGTTAGCCGATACCCTGGATTAAAACATAGGCTACGTTTTACCGCGGGGAAATATCTTATTTCTACGGGAAAATCGATGAACCGCGGGTAACACCGCGGGGCACAGCTAGTGAAAAATATAAAACTTAAAGTAATTACTAACAATAACCAAACTATAGCAGAATAGTGTGTCTCGTATTTAATCAAGTGTTTCTGGTTAATCATTTCATCCAAATTTTGAATAAGGTAGGAATCCTCAATTTTGGTTTCCTCTCTGAGTTTGTCCAAATTTATGTTACTAAGTGATATACGAGGCACGCGAGACTTTAAGAACTTATCTAGATTACAACAACTATCATTAATTATACTATAGTTACTTATCACACTAGTGATATTCAGGCTATCAGATGACAATGTTGGTATAAGTTGGGTATTCCTGCAATAACCTTTACATGAATTCGGCATAGTCAGTGTGCCGGTTCCTAATAGATTGATCTCGTAAACTTTGTCAGTACATTCAATAGAGAGCTTAGAGGGACTTGACTGAGTAAAAATCCATTTGCTATTGTCTAATGGTTGCCAAATATCTATAAGTCCGTGTATAAATTTAGTATTACATATATTTGGTACAGATTTTAAAGTTTTCGATATTATTTCAGTTTCACATATTGGACTGGTATATAAGTCTCGTATTACTGATACTTTACAAACATAATTTTGATCAGCTATACTTTTACAGTTTTGAAGGTCATTGAAATATATAATCATGGTATAATCATGGCAAATGAATCTGGCGACATTACGTCATGCGGAAACGGTAGCGGAATGTTATGATACAAGTTGTATTGTTTATTAGTCACTAGAGGTATTTTTAAAACAAATATTATTTTGTCATGTGTATAGTAACATACGAGTTCTGAAATATTTATAAGGTTATGTATGTTGTATAGATGCAGGTCTACGGGGAGGTGTCTCGATGCGGGTAAATTAATTTTTTATCAGTTCGTCATATAATTGAACTGGGGTTATTACAGACGGGTATAAAACGTTACTACTGCTTAATGCTACACTATTAACTAAGTCTTCAATTTCAAAAGACAGGGTAAGTAAAGAACTATCTAATACACTAAATACATCGTGAAGAGCTGATCTAAACAGCAGTTCATTTGTGACCACTGTCACATTACTTACATAACTAGCGAGCTTATGTAAAGATGATCTTAACTTAGCTTCATTAATACTAATTTTATAAAATGTCTCATTATAATGTTGAAGTACAGAGTTGGTTACTAAAATGTTCTGTTTTACAATACTCGCTATCTTGGTTTGATCACTTTGTATTGTATTGATAGCGTCGTTATAACTAGTTGCATCGTCTTCGTCTAAGGTGCCGAATACGTGCTTGAAAATAGTGCCTATACCGCTAAACCAGGCGGACCTTTTCATCCGATCCGACATTAAATGGGAAATCGAGTCAAAATCGCGGATTGCATCATGAAAACGCAATGTAAGCGGTTCTAGGACATTAAAACATTCAGAGGTATCGAGAAAGTCGCGACAGAGGAAACGTGAACTTCCGAAAATTTCGTTTAAATTATTTATGTGAGGTTTTATGAATGAAATATCTTTAGGTATCACGACGTCTAGGCCACCATCTCGGATTTTCGCTAAACCAACGTGGTTAAAGTAGATTCCTGGCTCCCCGTTGATGGGTTGGAAAAATGGCTCAAGGCCATGGACTTGCATTATCGCCAAACTGGAACGATAAGAATGAAGTGATTTTAAGTTACGTTAGCCGGTTTCACTTGATCATAGTGATGCGTAACGTGTCTGCGATTTATGAGCAAGGAGAGGGTGTTATTGCCTTGAATTTTGACTATTTTGTAAGGGCCTTTCCAGAGAGGAGAAAGTGCCTTTCGCATTCTCAGGTTATTTTTTAGGTAGACGTATTCGCCTACTTTATACTTGGCTGGGCGTGTACGGGCATCGTAATAGGATTTGGAATTTTCTTTAGATCTGTTTATATTTTCAATCGCTTTTTGTCTGGAAAGTTGTAAGCGATGTTGCAACATTTTTAGATATTCGGGATATGTGCCATCGGGAGCGGATTCGTAGATAGAATCTGGAACGAAGGGTTTGTCTCTGGAAAAAAAAGAATCTGGAAAGAAGAAGAACGAAGGGTGAGCAGATGAGAGACGTGCTTTCTCTCAGCGAATTGTGTTTTCAAGAACTCTTTGAGCTGATCAAAGGATTGAAATTCCTTGATGGAGCATGCAATTTCTGCTTTTCCTGTTAACTGACTGAGTATATATTTGAACAAAATGGGTTTTTGTGCTGCATTCGCTAGCTCGTAAGCGTTATTGCAATTTGTTATGAAGGAATTCAGACCTTCGCAACAACCGTCGTATGTTTTTATAAATTTTAGTAAAATATTGAGGTCGAGATATATATTTAATGTGGATGATGTTTTGGGTCTAGCGCCTTTCGGTGTTTGTGGTATTTCAATATCCGCAGCGGGCAATGACAAAGAAATTTTATTATCTGCTGTTGCTTCAGACATAGCCTATTACCTCGTAGTGTGAGCGAGTCTTTATTTTGTTTAGACTACGCGCGGGCTTGCGACGCGATAAGGAATTCTAGGTAACGCTGGTAACTACGGACAATTGATAATAAGAACTAGCACTTGGGTATTGTCTCTATAGATGGGAACAAATAAAATTAAAGTCACTCACAGGGCTGGTAAATACTTCATGAACATAGCAGACGGGGACTGGAACTTCTGGAGCAGGAGCCGCTGGAACTGGAACAGTGGGCTCGTTGCAGGTGAAGAAATCGGCTCAGTGGAGTTGGAGTGGAGTGATGTCGGAGACACGAAGATGCAACAATGCAGAGGGCTCGGTGGTTTGGGAACTATGCGTAGATAGTAGTGCTGGGACTCGGCGATGTTGGGCGGACAAACAAGGACGCGCTGCTGGCGATGAGTGTTTGCGCCGGTTGTAGACAATGAAGGGACGAGTGGTTTCGGTCACCTTTTTTTTTCACAATTATATTGTTGTATCACGAAACACTTTATGTTGTATCACTTCACAAGTTTTCTTGTGAGTTTATCTTTTAAGTTTAAGTTTTTTTGGGAGTTTTGAGAAGACGTTTATCCTGGGACCTGTCGGAGATCCCTTAACGCTGCCACCAAATGTTATAACGGGTTTTCGAAATAGGTTTTTAAAAAAAGATTTTAATTTGAACTGGAAATAGAATTTACTTATTAGGAAATAGAACAATATGACCTGATGATTAGGTCTGGTCGCGTCGGAGTTCGGAAGGAGACTGGCTGGACAGAGAACTAGGTCTGAGGCTTCGGAAAGGGAGTTGCTGAGTCAGGGAAGCTAAGAGTACAGGTAGCACAAAGGCATACATACAAGGGGTATAACAGTTCCTTTTTTAGTAAAAAAACTTTGTAGTAAAAAAATATTTTCGTCCAAAAAGAATTTTCATTTAATCATAATTATGAACCATGCAATCACTGAAACACTTTTCAGGCGTAATTTATCCAATGGCAGCACTGTTTAAACTTTTAACGTTCAAGTTTCGAATTATACGCGTCGATACGATGGAGCTGGCGGGGTTTGTCTGAAAACAATCTGTGACTGCCAACTTCTTTGAACTCCCGCTAACTAGTTAAGGAATTCCAGATCGATGCTGCGCGGCAAATGCAGCTTAGCGTTTCTCTGTGTGAGGTATAAAACCTGGTTTTAAGGTACCGTACGTCAAAAGGAGAACCGATTTAGTAGAACCGACAGAAGCGATGTTTATGACCCCATGTAGTTTGCTGTGTGCACGTTTAATTTTTATTTTTTATAAAAAAAAAAAAACTCACGCCCTGTTATCCCCGAGGGGGTAGGCAAAGGCACCAATTACTAGAACTGGGCCCATGTTTTGCCGAGTTTATTAGGTCCCAAACGCGACAAGTGGCAAGCCTGTCGCCGTCATCCGGGCACAATTTATCAGCGAATGGTGTTGCTGAACCGACAAACAAATGTACGTGACTAAAAGTCATTGGTACATGCGTGGTTCGAAACCAGACCCTCATGATAGAGAAGCAAGGGTCAACCCCACTACGCCACCACCGCTTTTTAATACTGTACAAATATTACGTTGTGATACGTTTAAGTTCACCCTGAATGGATCACTGAGCTCCAAGAGACAATTTAATTTAGTCTGGGGTTCAGAGTTACTTTATATGTACATTGTTATGCATTGTTCTGCTCAATTAAACATTTTTATTGTTTTTTTTATAAATGCCGTCAATAATTATTATTCTCAGTAAATTAAATTTGTTTCAGTTTTTAGTCGTTAAGCCAAGTCAAAGGCGTTAGGTCGTATTGAAAACTTCTGACAGTAAGACCAGCCACTAGACTTACAAGCCTCCACCAATCCGGACTTGGCCCCAGTGGTGGAGTATGACCTATACCTTCCTCAGGAAAGAGCCGTGCCTCTCGGTGGGGACATAATGGGTTGATGATAGCGATGAAGTTGATAGGTGACTGTATAAAATATTGGAAAAACCCATTACACTACAGGTCCACGTTTATCCCATTCGATTTTATGCCTTAAGCTACTATTTTAAAGACTCCGTCTAGCTAGGAGCTTGTAGCTACAAGTCGTTGTAATGTTCCTGCGTATCAAAAAGCATGGCTGACTGCACCGACGTTTTTCTTTCAACACGAAAAGGTTCTCTCTAGTGGAAATGAGCATTCCGTGTTCGTATGGGCGCTGTGACATGGTTACCAAGTTGTGATCTTATTTTTCGCGAGTGTTTGGAAAATATGTTGTTGTCGATGGGAGAAGACATTTCTATTTGGCAAGTTAGGATCCAAAATGTATTGTATGTTTCAAACGATAGCTTGCATAATATAAATAAATAAACGATGATCCTGTGGCATAATCGAAGAACGTAAAACATAAACATCAAATATATTTTTT
The DNA here is from genome assembly GCA_947310845.1 of Yponomeuta plumbellus. NCBI lineage: Eukaryota > Metazoa > Arthropoda > Insecta > Lepidoptera > Yponomeutidae > Yponomeuta > Yponomeuta plumbellus. Next base: position 7,666,940 of record OX371203.1, read on the forward strand.
TACAATAAAATAAAAAGCGACTTCGAAACGGTACATCATTAAAAATAGAGAAATAATTTAAATGAATATGGTATTTAAATCTAATATTGGTAATGGGTCGATGATGATAATGATGATGATAAGTATTGTAGAAATATAGTTTAAATCTGGTGCGACTGCACAGGACTAGCATATATATTTTGGGCACCGACCCCAAAATATGTATATTTCTACAATACCTACATCGAATTCAAAGGCCATGTTCGTTAAAATTATTAACGAACCCGATTTTAGTGCTGTAATGTTTAAAAAGCGTATTTTATTTTTTTATAAAGAAAATACCTAGATACGATTTTCTGTATTTGTTACTACGACTCTGCCGAATTGTGTTTTCTGAAAGCAAATTCACAAGTCACTATAAAAAAACACCCAAATCACGACAAGTGTACCTTTAAAATGTGAATGAAGAGTTCCCTCGATTTTCCAGGATCCCATCATCGACCATGACGGCCTTTGTAGCGCAGCGGTTATGTTATATGCCTACCATACGAGAGGTCCTGGGCTTGAAACCCGACTGGGGATAAAAAAAACAGGTCTTGGATTTCTACATGTTTGTGATGTCACTGTTTCTGGTTCCCGCTCACAAGGTACACAAGGAAGTGTGGAGCTAGAAGCAATGTATGTGCCTGTATGTGAATGTTTATGGTTGTGGCTCTTTTTTCCGAAGTTTTTAAGGGCCTTCAAAGACATTTTGTTGAAAAAATGTTATATAAGCTTTGAAAACCAAGATCCTTTTTTTAAGTGTGGTAATACATATCAACTCATTATGAACACTGAGTATATACCAAACCATCAACACTAATAAAAATAAGTGTGTACAGGCTCTTTTAAAACTTTTAACCCAGCAAAGTAAGTAAGTCTACGACACCCTTAAAAATAATGATTCATCGGAGAACACGTTATTAAAATATCCGAGTGCACTTAGGTTAGACGGTTATGTTAAAAACCCCAGCAGAAATTTGTGTCATTTTAAACGTTTAAGACTTATGTTATTACGTACTTTTATTTATGTTTTCTTCTTGTATGGAATAAAGAATATTCGAAGCAGTGCCCGCAGCTATGCGTCTTAGCTATACCTAAGCTATAAGTTAGCTATAGGCTATAAGCCAATGCCCACTCTGTGGGTTCATCCTAAATGCTGGCGAAATAATTTTTGAAATCGCATAATTACTTTCGGAAATTACCCCCTTCAAACAAATGTACAGAGTTTTCCTCTTTGTAATTATTATTATAGAAGTGTACATTAGACAGAATATAAATATTCTGAACGCAAGCAACACGCAACATACATAAAATTTAAGTTCCGGATTCCTTGATTCACAAGAAATTTTGTTAAAAATAATTTTACTTAAATATGATATTTCCGCACTTAGCCTCATTGTTAGGAGATCGTATTGTGAGGCCGATCGAGTGAGGAAAAAATCGATTGTCTGAAATGTGCTTGCTCATCCCTCACAATTGGCGAGTGGTACTGTAACTACAACTTCACTTTACATAACATAAATAGCAAAGTCTCTCACGATACAGGGAATTCTAGTGCGGGGCCAGAAGCAATGTATGTGCCGGTAGCTAAGTAACAGTTGAAAAAAAAAGCAAAGTCACTGGTACATGCCAGGATTTGAACCCACGATCTCCCAAATGAGAAGCCGGCGTTCTACCGGTCTGTTTTCATTGCTCTCAGATAAAAGTATACGATTCCGTTTCAACGTTTAAGCTCGAAACAGAACACGAATATAAACAAACAAAGAAATTAACAAATGGACTAAATAATAAACGGACAAATGGACGGACAGACGAATGGGCTGTCTGATAAATCAACAAACGGACAAAATTAAACCGACAAAGTGCTAGTCCGACTCACGGGTTCGGCACCATTACCTATAAAAAGCAAAGGCGAGCAAAAAAATTAGGCCTTTGGTATGGGAGCCTCCTTAAATATTTATTTTATTCTAGATATTTATTTTATACTAAATATTTATTTTATTAATTTAGTGGCAATATAAATACATCATCTGTGAAAATTTCAATTACTAATTAATTTGTAATTAGTAATTAATTAATTAGTAATAATTACTAATTAATTAATTACTAATTAATTTTAATTAGACTATCACGGTTCATGATTGATTGATAGAAGACGTTTATTACAATAAAATACAGAAGTTGGTTTCTGCCAAACTGCGTAACAGTTTGTAGGCAGATGCTCTTGGTTTTACGATTTCAAACAAGATATTTGAAGCGCCCTACACACCACCCCCTTGCTTGCCATACGCCTAAGGCTTGGGTTCGGTCAGTCACATGACATCATGGACGTAATAATGACATTGCCACAAACAAGAGGTTAGTGTGCCGGGCAGAATCAAAATAAGCTAACTAAAGTCTGATTTTTAATTCAGTAGAATTCTGACAGTTATCATTTTTTGACATGTCAGAGATTAGAAACCTTTTTTAGCCGAGCACATTTTTCAATTTCAATACGAGTGTGAACATCTGAGTCTACACATTTCATTTGTTAGTGAATGTATGCATTTTATAAAGTGTGGAGCTCCAAATTAAAAGAAAATTTAAGGTGAGTGACAATTGTGTCTCTTTTCATCACACAAACAGTAAAAAAGTACAAGTTAAGGAAACATATTTTTTTTTAAAATATCTAATCGTCATTAATACTAATATCACTATCTTCATCAACATCATCATCGCAGACATGAATTATTAAGAGAGCTAACAGCGGCATACTTCATTTTTCTAGAAAAGTTTACGAAACCTTGAATTCGTAGGCAGTGATGCCAGCTAAAGAATAAAATAAAGTAATTAAAGTTAATTCGACATATTGTTCGTGATATCGAAATATTTATTATTTTTGTATTAGTTCACTTGAGTAAGTAAATATTTAGATTACCCTTTTTGTAGGTAAAACATAAAAAATTTGTAGCATTTTATTTTTTTATTGGCCTCAAATGGGTCAAATGTGTCCCTTTTTCGGTGGAGAACTTTTTCAATAGCAACACTTATGAAATGTCAGAATTCTACGGAATAAAAAATCAGAGTATACATACGGTATAGTTTGATTTAACTCAGCAACTACAATTGACTCAACAGAAATTCTGTAACTTCTTTCTTATATGTAACTTTACAGACATTCTCACATCTTAAAGTAACAGGAAGATCATGAAATATTGTCGGAATGAGATATTTTCTCATACGCATGCCATAATAATTTAGAACTCTAGGTATGACCAGATGAGATACAGCCTGGTGACAGACGGATGGACGGATGGACAGCGGAGTCTCAGTAATAGGGTCCGTTTAACCCATTGGGTTCGAAACTCTAAAAATGAACTTAATAAACTACATTTATCTATGTTTTTTGGAAATCATTAAATGACAAATTTTGTCATCACTTCACTGTACTTATTCTGTTATACTAAATAAAACGAGTCACTGGATGCCCATAAAATTCAGTAATCTCCAAAAACAACACTGTGGTGTATTCAGCCTTTGTATAATTCAAATCCGCCCTCACGTTCGTCCCTCAGATAAGTAGCTGAAAATTTTGGCGCTGGCCATTCGCAGAGCTCTAAACACTAAGGGAATGGTCACAGAATAAAACAATTGTATTTAAATTTTATCCGGCCGTGACGTGAATGCAAGTCGGAGGCGGGGGAAGTACAGCGGGATCTGAAAGTCAGTTGAAAAGTGTCTTCTTACAGACCGAATTATAAATAATTTACTGTCAGCATTAATTATACAGTGTGTAGTTTTAAATAGCAGCTAAGTTATATAAAATAAGGAAGACTTAACACTCTCAACGCAAACCTCTAATTCTCACAAACACACACACACACACACACACACACACACACACCCTCACGCACACACACACACACACACACACATTCACACACACATACACACACACACAGACACACACACACACACACACACACACACACACACATAATATAAGATAAGATAAGAATATCCTTTATTGCACACAAGAAACCAGAGACAAACAAATTTACAATAAAAAACATACAATAGGCGGTCTTATTCCTAACAGCAATACACATACACACACACATACACACACACACACACACACACACACAACACACACACACACACACACACACACACACACACACACACACACGCACCCACAACCAAGGTACACGGATTACGCACGGTACGCATGACGATTCAGTATTATATTCATTCTCTGTCTCTCTTCTTCTCTCTCTCTCTCTCTCTCTGTCTCTCTAGTTTGCTTACGATTTCATACTTGTTAAGTAAAATAACGGTCACGGATAATTACATTTTCAAACTTTTGAAAACCCTATGGACCACATGTGGGAGGCACATATTGTGCCTGTGCACAAGAAGTGGTCCAAAGTGGCTATTGAACATTATCTTGAACAGACCTATCTTGATTTTGAACGTTTTTAGCAAGATTATGGAGCGAGTTGTTTATACCCAACTCTATGCATGTATTTCACAAAATATTCCCGATGGGCAACATGGTTTTCTAAAGCGTAGGTCCACTACTACTAATTTATCTATCTTTACTAATTACCTTCTTAGAGAAATGGACAACAGGGATAGACATTTTCCACTTGTCAAGGGCGGCATACAGTCACTTTTGCGATGTCCCGAGGAGGATGGTTATACAATCTAAAAATCTATAGCATCTTTAATCTTTCATTACTCCGCATATTTCACTCACTTCTTCTACCCGTAGCATACACACACTCACGCAAACACACACACGCAAGTAAACACACACAGACACCCACACCCACACACAGTACTCACACAGGAGTCTGTACAGTCTGCAGTCATGATTTTTTACCCCTAATTTTAGTATTCTGTTTTCTTGATTTTTGTATTTCAAAGTTAGTTTGTTTGATTTCATTTCCTTTTACCTATTTTTCTCTTTAGACTTTGTGCCTGTCTTCAAGTCACGTTAGCATAAAATAAGCCCGTAATTGGCCTATGATAAATTATATTTATAACTGTTTATATTATTTAACTAGTGCTATTGGCTTTGTAAACAAATAATATAAAATAAAAAAAATGTATTTATTACTTCATATTTTCGTTTATTAATAAGATACCGATATTTTGTATGGTTTTCGAGTTACCAGTATCAATCACCATCACCATATAAAGAGGCATTATAAATATTCGTAATTAACTACTGTTGCATATTTTGAAAAAATAGACAGAACTCTTTTTGTTCAAGTCCGTACAATTAATTGTATCATCTCATTTTTATCAATAAACATGTAGACTTGTGCAGGTATGTCGATAGCAAAATTTTAGTTTCTGCTTTTCTTGTAACAACTGTCTGGTACAAGTGAAAATTGTATTTCAAATTAATCCAACTATTTTTTAAAGACCGTATTTTAGAAACTCATACCATAATTACATTAATCTTAATTCTGTTCCTACTATTCAATGTTATTTTATAACTTGTTTTACTCACTGTATTAAGAGCTCAAGGTAGTAAGGGATAAAGGGTAAAACATTAATCCCAAAGGCAATGGATCTTACCAGCAAAGACACGACGCTGAAAACCGAAGTTATTTCGCTACTTTCTTTACAAAGTGCCCTAAGCCAAAGTGTTTAACGAAATGCAAGGTATTGTTACAATAACAAGAGTATAGGAGATCCCTCGTTTGTAGAATTAATAAATTAATTAAACAAGAAAAAAAGACTGAAAAAAAGGCTGCAAACAAAATATGTAAAAATAAAAGAAAACACCAAAATTGCCATAATAAACAAACTGGCACTTACGTTGCTTCTGACCCCAGACTAGGGGCAACATAAACAGCGTGGGATCCAGAAACAGCGACGTCACAAACATGTAAACATCCAAGACCTGGAGTTTTTTTTTCTCTCCAGCCGGGGATCGAACCCGGGACCTCTCGCTTGGTAAGCAGATGCGTTAATCGCTACGCCACAGAGGTAGTCTGAGTGAAGTGACTTATGAGCTCACACATTAATCCAGTCATTTCATCCGAAAAAAGGCAAATAAAAGAAAATGAATAATTTTTTGATATGTTGTAGGCGATACCTAGAAAAGCTTAACTTGAGTTTTTCGACCAAGCTACATAGCTATTTTACTATTTGCCTTTACTATTTACCTAATAAATAATGTCGTATAAGCCCGTTTACCCCTCGAGGCTTGACCCGCCGGCGGGTCCGGTGTAAACGGTGCATACCGTCAGGCCCCGTAGACCCGACGGTTGCAACGGCCTTTGTATAGAATTTTGAAGATGATACAGACCACAGTTGTATGAGCATGTTTTATTCTTTAAAAACTGAAATACTACACTGTGAATGACTAACAAAGGTGTGAAAAAAAAATTCTAGGCCTGAGGGATTAGTGAAAGTTTTTCAAGTAATCATTCTCTGAAACTTATCCTGCCTACCATAATAAAGGCATACTTAGGTTGTTTCATACGTAAATAAAATAACCATATTTATTACGTCACTTATGCATGGATGTTTACATGTTTGTGACATCGCTGTTTCTGGTTCCCATGACACATGGGTATCCTAGTGTGGGGCCAGAAGCAATGTATGTGCCTGTATGTAAATGTTTATGTTTATGTTTATGCAGCATCTTCAGAAGCATTCATGTTGGCATTCCGCCTTGGATGTAATTCTACCTCGGAGCATCAACCAACTTTCTTTATTTTATTTTCTGCAAGTGTAAAATAAAGAATAACATCAAAAGTGCACCGACCTTGGTGCTGTCTCGATAAAAGTGTATCTTTGTGGTAGAAGGATATGAGTCGACAAATCGCGAAAGTCCGCCTTCCTCGACCAATGACGTAAACGAGCTGTAGTAGAGCTGCAGCACGCGAGCTATAGAGCTCATCACCGTGTAGACCATCGGTGTAGACCACCAGCTGCCATACAATGATGATGATGATGATGGTTCCGACCGATTTCGCCCATGGCGACCACATTGACTCCTAATCAGAGATGTGGCGCTGGTGCGCTCGAAGATGGCTTATGTAGCCTATCTTCACGGCGAAACTCCGTGCACACTGAGGGCACGTAAAAATTCCGTTCTCATAATAATTATATTTTATGGCAGCAGGTGGGCGAGCCAATACCACTATTCGTGTATGTACAAAGGGAAGCTTACAAAATCGTTGCAATTGCACCTTTATTTTTTTTCACCAATTTTTTCCTTTATTTTATTCAATTTCATTTAAACTAATTTATAAATTTATTAATCGTATAACTGTGAGAAAATTGGGCCTTTAGTTGCCAATAAACGAATTGAAATTAATTAAATTGCTAAGATGTGTAGCCTACATCAGTCACATGAGAACACAAGACCGACGCTTTCCGTAGCCGTAAAAGATGCCGTGACCGAACTCGGTCTGATAGAATCATCATTATCATCATCAAAACAGGCTTGACTGCTCTTTCTTGGCTCAGGCTTGACTACGAGCATTGCAGGGTTCCGTAGAAAGAGTATACCGGCTTTAAAGAATTAACAGCTTCATCGAAGTAATTTTGAATGGAATTAGTACCAAGTTTTAATTTTATAAGTTGGTTGCCTAATGCTCTTATCTTGCAAAACCTGTTTCATGAGTTGCGTTATGACATTGAAAATAATAATTAAAAACCATTGTGATCACTATGGCGATCTGATCAACCTACCAAAAGTTATTCAGGTTGAACGTGATAATCTCCTTTTGCATTCAATATATCTACTTCTGCCCTGAAAATTTTCACGTATTTCACATTATTTTAGGTGTAAGGGAGGTCTACACAATTATTTTATAAGATTTTATCCCAACCTTTTGTCAAATAAATAAATATATGTATATGTACGCCAAATTTCAGCAAGGTAGGAAACCATTCTACATCGATTGGATTCATATATTGGAGGCTACAAATATATATAATTATTCGAGGGCAAAGCCAGACTTGTTGTGCAAATTAGAGACGTAACGTTTTCAATACATAACCGAAAGTGTTGAGTTACAAGTACAGACGATAGAATACAAATTTCATGAGTGTATGTTAAATCATACTTCGAGAAAGAAAAACGATTATAAGCATACTAACAAGAGTAGAGTTGTACTTCTCTACTTTTTTCGTGCAAAGAAACCCGTCCATGCTTCAATGTTTTGCATAGTTTTATAGCAGACAACGTGATCGTCCAGACAACGATCTTTTTAGGAATATAATCTTTGTATAGGACTAAGTGCTAAGGACGAAGAAAACATTTATAAGAGAATGCTCTGTGTTTTGTCAATTAAATAATGTCAATAATTATAAATAATTTTTGCTCTTTATATTTATTCCACGTAAGTTAGACGAGTACCCAGTGAAACGTTGGCTACGAGCTTTGTGCTACGATATTGCTACGCGCACGCTACGAAGATATTTCGTAGCAACCACATTTGCTACGCGCCTACGTTTTTGTAGAAATATTTTATTTATGACATCCACTTGGGTTTTGTTGTAGGTAACTAATTATTAGATAAGACGATCACTGACTTTACGTGCTTGTTCGTGTGCGCAGAAGTTGGCAGCGTTTGTTTATTGGGTAGATGACTGCTAGCCAAAATATAATAATTACAAATAGACCAGCAGTCTTTCAGTTCATTTGAAACTGTTAGTGTTAGTCATCATAATTTAGTGTTAGTAAGAATCGCTCGTAGCCTGGGCTGCCTGAGTGATCTTAAACGATCACTAAGGTTAAGCAACTGGGTCACCGTCTATGACTAACGCTAGTGGCATTTTTCCGAGCGATTCCGTGCTTCGCAAGGCACGTTAAGCAGTTAGTGCCGGCTGCCGTCGATAGATGGCAGTCGTTAAGCCAAGTCAGAGGCCTTAGGGCGGCTTGAAAACTTCTGACAGTAAGACCAGCCACTAGTCTTACAAGCCTCCATCAATCCGGACTTGGCCCCCGTGGTGGAGTATGGCCTATACCTTCCTCAGAAAAGAGACCCGTGCCCCTCGGTGGGGACATGATGGGTTGATGATGATGATGATGAATTATACTATTTACATATAAAATAAGATAAAAATGTTATTTATTACGCAAAAGAAACAAGAGACAAATAAAAGTCCCAATTTAAAAACATAGGGTGGTTTTATTGCTATACAGTAATATTTACATATATACAAAATCAGAATTACATAAAATTTATGTACATAAATAATTTATTGTTTAGGTAGAAAATTGAGGCCAAATCCATGCGATTGCCTTGCAAAGTGCCTGGTTATATTATATTGGCTGGTGTATATTAAACTTAAGGGTTTTTTTATAAATACTTATATTTTAAACTGCTATCACATTTTAACACTATGTTTTTTGTATACTATAAACTATAATAATTATAATATGTATATTACCTATGCATAGTAAGCTTTAAAGTTCTCTTCTGCATTTTGCTACAAAAATTGGTCTTCAAGCACAGATAACTATTAGATTTCCCAATAGAATTGCAAGTTCAATCTGCACGAAGCATTTCAATGTAGCTTTGGTCCCTATAGTCATCTGACGGAGACAAGGATTACCGTATAATCTGATGAAATTTTGATGCACAAACTACGTACCTAGTAAGTAGATCGGACGTAAGGGTGAATATAGACGTAGTTTTGCTTGCAAAAAATATTCTAAGCTTAACCGAAGCAAATAAATTTGTCTTTAATTTTTCTTTTATAAACTTCTCACCAGCTCCATTTGTGAGATATCATTTTATTGTTTTTTTAAGTGTGAAATTCGTTGTTTTAGACAAGTATTCTATTTTTTAAGGCGAACTATTTTACGAGCGATTTTGTAAAAATATTTTTATGTATCAAAAAATTGTTGTTTGTCTTGTCAATATTTGTAAGGAAAGTACTAAGCATGAGATAAGTAATTTTTATACCTATTGTTAGTGTGAGTATGTATAGTAATGATTAAAATATTTAAAACATACGTAACACATCCCATTAGGAATTTTGTAGGCACCGTCTTAAATACTTCGAAAATATTGAAATGTTTCAATTGAAAAGCTTAAAAAAATTCAATGGCGTCACTATGTTTTTAGCTTTAGATAACTCTAATGGCCTCCTTATTAAAAACTGACAAGGATGTTTATGTTGATATTTTTTTAGGTATTTAATATTTACTCGACACATTTAATGAAAAAAAGGAGAAAGTTTTATTCTACTTTGGAATCTTATTCCTCTAATTGTTTTGAGCAGTATTAGTTGTGTCAAGATGTATACAACAAATATGAACAGCAACTTGATAGAACTGTTTTAAAGGCCACACTACATTTGCCGATCGACGATCAGTTAAAAAAATGTTTTGGAGCTATACGTCAAAAGCGTATAGTCTGGGGATTCTGTGTCGAACCTGTTTTTGTATACTCATCGTTTTACAAACGCATATTTTACAAATGAAAGTGAGAACTTGTGTAGAAATCTCCCTAATCTAAAAGGCCGATCACGCCTACAGCTACATCGCGATCCGAGTGGCCCGGACGGCCCTATTACAGCAATATATCATTCACCGACGGGCCACCGATAGTGGCGCCACTTCCGTCGGGGAACCACATTAATCATAGCACGTCTAAAAGCCGTGGAAATCTTGCGAGAAACTTGTTTCTTATAGACCGGAAACTATGGCTTTACGTCGGCCAGCTAGAAAGTTTTTTAAAAGGCAAAGGCAACTCAGAGTTTCATAAACGTACAAATAAAAATGAACATAGAACAGTCAATATTTTTTGTTCAATCAATCACTTGCAAGGCTAGGTAGAGGGAAAACTACTGATAATAATAACTTCGATGAGACACTATCACTTGTTTTGGTCTAAAAATACGATATTTTGTGCTATGGTAACTAGACAAAAACATCAGAAACATGTAAATATAAATTTGACGACCTCTGTGGCGTAGTGGTTAGCGCATCTGCGTACCATGCGAGTGGTCCCGGGTTCGAATCCCAGCTGGGCACAAAAAAAAAGAAACCCAGGTCTTGGATGTTTACATGTTTGTGACGTCACTGTTTCTGGTTCCCACGACACAGGGTATCCTAGCGTGGGGCCAGAAGCAATGTATGTGCCTGTATGTAAATGTTATGTTATAAATGTACGGCCTACGCACCTACATATCGGCCGTTTCTAACTTTGTCGAGTGTTCACTACTACTCCGATTGTAGCATCTTCATTTGGCATCAGAATAAGTGAAGAATGTACTAATAGAGTTATATTTTTTATTGTCTATTCTATTTATAGTATCCAGATATTTTTTAATAAATTAATTATCTTGCCCTCGGTAATTTTTATATTGGCATTTGCAAATACCGAATAATAATATGTTATGATCATTGAAATTTGAGTACAGTGAACAACACGTCAACTGTTACACACATGCACTCTATACAAGTATTTTAATCAGTTTTGTTTGTTAAAAGATAACATTGTAACAAAACAAAATATGTTCACCTGTTGTCCATATTACCGATCTCCACAGCAATAGTCCCACGGAGGTCAATGAACTAAAAGGAAGGTCCTAAACTCTTTACTTTACTAACTGCCTTTGTACCATCACAAAGAAGGTTACTACTTTAGTGGGATTCTTCTGTATTTCACCGAATGCAGAGTATTAGGGGGATCCTTTGTTAGATGAGATTATTCAGGTTGAGTTTAGTATCAATCATTCTGGAAAAATACTACCGCTTATTCACTACCATCGGTTCTGCGGCAAATGTAACCAGCTTGCTGCTACTTTGCATAGGCTAGGCTTTTTCTATACTATTTTGATAGCGTTATTGAGATCTATTACGTCACGGAAACCAACTCTTTTCAAACATGCTTGCAAATTTGATCTTTATTTTGACAGCCTTCTTCGTACTGGCCAAATAAATGCGAGCACCGGATGGCAAACGTTACATTGTATGAAAATTCATATGTAATAAATTATAAAGTTAACTCATATCTGATCTATCATGTAATTTAAAAATAGTCCGATCTTTTTGTTCCAAAAGAATGGCAACCAAGGAGGTACAGTATCAAAAGTTTTATTTAATTTTAAAACCGGTTTGCGAATAGAAAAATGTTTAACTTTATCACCGGATCTCTCGATTTTTGTCGGAACAGTCAGATAAAAAACATCTAGAATATAGTTAGTAATGTGTACAGCTTACGAAAGTTTATCTACTTAAAGAAATGTTTATTTAAAAAAAAAACAAATTACTAGGTACTTTAACGCGGGAACAATTATTTTTGCTCATTGTTCGTCATTGATTTTGAAAAGTAATTGTATTCTCATATAAAAAGTTTGAATCGCCCGTAGCCTGGGCTGCCTGAGTGATCTTAAACGATCACTAAGGTTGAGCAACGTACGGCGCGTTCAGTCCATGGATGGGTCACCGTCTATGACTAACGCTAGTGGCATTTTTCCGAGCGGCTCCGTGCTTTGCAAGTCAAGTTAAGCAGTTGGTGCCGGCTGCCGTCGATAGATGGCAGTCGTTAAGCCAAGTCAGAGGCCTTAGGAGGGGGGGGGGGGGGGGCTTGAAAACTTCTGACAGTAAGACCAGCCACTAGTCTTACATGCCTCCACCAATCCGGACTTGGCCCCCGTGGTGGAGTATGGCATATACCTTCCTCAGGGTAGAGATCCGTACCCCACGGTGGGGATATAATGGGTTGATGATGATAAACTGCGCACTATCCGAGGAAAGTATTATAGAGGCTAGCTACAACCTAGGCATTGATCAAGTCAAGTCATATCAATGCCTCTTATGCTGGCCTCTGCAGCAGTTCCAGTTATTTGGGTTAGTTGAAAGGTTAATTAAGGTAGGTTAATACCTCAGATACTAAGGTTTCCTCGCAAGATTTTTCTTCACTGTTAGAGATTGGTATTACTATCATTACTTCACCAAACTACACTAGAAAAGAAAGTCAAAGGTACGTGCCGAGACTCGAACCAACGACCTCCCGAATGAGAAGCCGGTTTTCTACCGCAGCGCTGCCACCGCTCGTGGCCGCTACAGTAATGTACTATTTGTCACATCCCTGATTTACTTATGGCCATATACAAACCAAACGTATAGTCAGCCGCCGAATGTGAGCTCACTGCGAGTCACAGTGTCAACTTGAAAATATAATGTTATTTTTCGTTCACAGTATGTTGAAAATACGCTGTAGATGACAATACGCTGCAATACGCCATTGGTATGAACAAAACAGTCGGCTTGTATACGTTCACATCAAATGCGTACACTGAGTCAGCCAGCAAAATTTTTTACTGATTAAGGGCCTATCCACATCACCACGTGACGACGTCGTCAACATGAAACGGTGCGGTGTCACGGCGCAGTACGTTGACTTAACGTGCAAAATGACGTTACTGTGACGTAAAAATAAACGTCATAATGCCGCAATGTTATACGTCGCCTTGCCATGTAAAATTCTAATACATTCTTCACTAAGTCCCGCAGAAATAGCAGTATCGTTCTAGATATTATGGACTGCACATGTATTCTGCTTCTGCTATTAACAAAAAGACGGAGAAGAGTTGGAGAAAAAATATGTGAAAAGACAATACTGAGAGCACCCATATCTTTCAATAAAATTATGAATAGTGATGGAATAATTTTACTAAGCGAGCGCATCAGCTACACGTTGGCTTACGACGACATCAGACGCGCCTTCATTTCACGGCGACGTTGCCGTACCGTGCACAAGCACGTTATGACAACGCACCGTGCCACGATACCGCACCGTTCCACGTTGACGACGTCGTGACGTGGAGATGTGGACGAGCTTTATTTCTAGACAGCCGAACGTCAGCATCTAGTTAGGTGTAAAGGAAAAAGTGAATACGTATGGAAATACAATAAACTGCGTCACGTCGCGGTAACGTCATAAAAGTCAACGTTCAGAGTGCTTATAATGAGTTTTTTCATTCACTTTCGATAGCGAGAGCGTTTGCAATTTGTATAGGAGTGACAAAGAGAAAACTAGGTGGCGGGCTTTGTCACTCCTATACAAATTGCAAACGCTCTCGCTATCGAAAGTGAATGAAAAAACTCAGTATAAGCACTCTGTGAAGAAGACTGGCGCCGTAAATAGTAAACGTGTAGGAAAACTATCAAGCGATGCAATAACGTGTAAAGCGCTGCAGCGGGTAGCAAACGATCCCTCGTTAGAACCTACATCCTAGGTCGTTACTGCACTTGTGGAGGTTACACAGCTTAGTTCGAGGTTTGGTAAAATATTGGGACTAAAACAGAAAATGCGGCTTAAACGTTACAACTTAAGCTAGGTAACATAACATAACATTCACATACAGGCACATACATTGCTTCTGGCCCCACGCTAGGATACCCTGTGTCGTGGGAACCAGAAACAGCGACGTCACGAACATGTAAACATCCAAGACCTGGAGTTTTTTTTTCCAGCCGGGGATCGAACCCGGGACCTCTCGCATGGTAAGCAGATGCACTAACTACTACGCCACAGAGGTAATTTATGTGTACAATAAAAAAATCATACATACTTACATAAGCTCACGCCTGCATCTCAGAGGGGTAGGCCGACCAGGGACTGCCACCTGCCACGATCCTGGCAAATCACTTTCGCTTCATCGACACACGCACGTCGGTTTCGGGTACTTTTTATAAAGAATATTCTATCTATTTTTCCTATCTAGATGTTTGTTTAAAATATAGATCAAACACTCTTGTAACCTTCGATCGATGTTACGACCATACGCATTTTATGGGGTTCCGTAGTCGACAAGGAACCTTCAGAATTCCGCCATGTCCGTACCTATCTGTCAGTCTGTCTGTCCGCAGCCTAGCTCAGAGACGATAAGTATTAGAAAGCTGAAATGTACCAAAGAGTTACTTTAGTACTACAAAACGTACAATAAGATCCTAAAACAAGTTTTTTTAATTTAACTTTTAATAAAAACTTCATTAGGGACGCAATTTATTTTTAAATTTTAAACCAATATTGTAAGTTATTGCTAGATTTTTTCAGTAGGAAATCGGCGGCAAAAAAACATTTTTCATTTTTTGTTTCGATTCGTACTCAAGTTTCTAATCTCGCCTTTTAGCATACATACATACATACATAAGCTCACGCCTGCCTTTTAGCAATAGGTACAGATAAAACCAAGAGCCAGTTTTTGAACTGACAATTTCGTTAAGTAATAACTACTTAACTGTAGCGTGGTCTCGTCAATTTTTTCAGAAAAGAGCGTGACAGAACGTTACTTAAGTATTTACTTAGTGAAATTGCAATTCAGAAACCGGTCCTAAGTCTTATATCTCGTTTCTCAGTAGAGATTCCTACGTATAGTGGTTGCTTCACGTGTACTAATGTCTCACCGTGACGTAGGGCGAATGGAAATTAGGCTTGGGTGAAAATATCGATATGTCGATATTTTTCAGATAATTATCTGTGTACAAATTTCAGCTATTTTTATTATTTTCCTTTGTAATTATTTTATGTTTTTGGTTATCGGAATCGAAATATAATTGAAAACTCTGCTTGTATTACGTGTATGACCAATCCGATCTTTAAAGAGAAGAAAGAAGAGAAGTAGGCTGTATCGACTCAGTTTTCTTCGTCTCGAACAAATACAAAAATTATAGACTATGGCCGGTTCCATGGCAGTGTACATCACAGAAAGAGTGTGGACGTTTTCTTGTTGCGATTATTATACATTGGGCAAAGATATATACAGGGTGTTGATTTGTACAGTTTCGTCCTTTTATTTAGTTTTCGTCCGGTTATTTACATGATACTGAAGCAAAAAAAAAAAAAAACACCTGTACAAATCACTGTACAAATCAACACCCAGTATATCGATACATTTGAAAAATGTTGATACGAGATTTTTATTTTTCTATTTGCCCATCCCTAATCGAAATGTGCGGTTAATCGACGCTTGATCCGGAATCCGAAACAAGTTTCGGGAATATCGATGCTTTAAAGCGAGATAAGATGGAGGGGTGTTCTTAATCTGCTATCTATCGGAAGTTTGTCCGTGGATTAATTACAAGCTCTACGACGTGGGTACTTGAATACCTACATGAAAGCATAATTTAGGGAACTGCTAAGCTATCTTGTACTCAGTTTGCAGCTGTATAATAATATCAGGTGGTAATTTATCACTAATTTTATGATTTTTCGTTAAAGATACATTTTCAGTCTGAGAACTGACTTAGTTGACTTTTTAAAGCAGAAGCAAGACAGGAACGCACCACCACCGACATCAATAATTGTGAGAGAAAATGCAACGTGATTCGCCTCTAACACGAGGCATCGTTAGGCTCACAAGAGCCGCATGGTGCTAGGGTTTTTTTTATGTGTTGAGAGCATTATAAAGTTATTGATCTCAATAAAATCTATATGATGCTAAAAATCCATTTCCATTTTTTTTAAATTAAGATAAGAGTATTCTTATGTTTTTAAGTTTATCTAGTGTATCACTATTCTCTACACATCCGGGTGTTTTAATTTGATGAAGAGGAAAAATAAACATTGCTTATCTTATTAGCTAATCTGATTGTTTAAGCCTAGATAACATACTAATTTGTTTTACTACAAATATTGTTTATCATTTGTGTTATGGTGTTACAATCGAAATAAATGCTTTTCACTTTCACTAATACATTCAAATTATACAATGCTGTACTGCACATAATCGATATGTAATATCGTCTTTGGTAAATAGGGCTTTACCACAGGTATCCGATTACTTAGTGTAGCGACGAATAGACAATTAGATTATTGCAGGCTTTAATCAGTTTCGTTTTGACCTTGAAAATAACAATAGAATGAAAACCATTATTATGGGGAGCCATACGGCCCACCAAAAAGTTTATAGGTTAAACACGAATGTGCGAAAGTACATAAAGCCCAATTAAAAATAAAAAGGAAACCACCGTGAGGAAACCTGAGCATCCGAGCTCAGCATTTTAAATCGCCCATCCACGGTGGGCACGCCTAGCAATTAAGCCCACAATTTCCATGTGTGAGAAAGGATGAGCCCTAATAGTGGGCCATTTAAAGGCTGCTTACAAAATACATACGCTGATGTTGATTTGAGAACGCTATCAAGGTGATGTTTTAATATTCCTAGACAATATCATCATAGTTATCACCAAGTTTTTTCTAGTAGGTACGTATAGACATTAATATAATCAAGTTTTTTTCTTCTTCTAATAAAGTTCAATCGCAATGAAAAAATCAAACGTACTGTAGCGATTCCTCTTTATAGGGGAATCGCTACGTTTTTATTTAGATGTCAGTCGATCCCTAGCTAGGCTAGGCGATTCTTAATAAAAAGAGTTTTTAAAAAAAATAGTTCACCACAGTACCTATTTATGATCTTTTACGGTTAATAAAATCTACACCCAATACCTAATCACGGATTGAAAACCAAAATTATCTACGAGCTCTTAAGACATAATGTTATCAGTAGACATGATTTGATCAAGGTACCTATATCCGCTCCAGTTCCAGAATTAAAAGAAAAATGTTAAGACTAATTGCTAGTTGAAACAATATTTATGTAAGCTAATTGAGCTATTTAAAGCAGTGATTCATTGAACAGTATCGTGATCGGAATATGGCAAAGTGCATCGAGTCACTTAGAATTTAGTTGACTGGGCGTTTTAATGAAGCGGCGATTTTATCGTTGGATTTTCTTTCAAAACTTCGCCATTAGCTGACGTCGAGATGCCACTGTATACTCTAGTTCCTGAGGCCCTACTCAGAAAAATTGAAGCAGGTCCCAACACTGATGTATGGTAGGTAGACTTGAGTATGTTTTGGCAAAACCCTCCAAGATTCGTAGAAAATTTGTAGAAAATTTTATTCCGGTAGCACAAGTTTATTTGTCAGCCATAATTTATGTTATTATAGAGAAGATACAGAGCATCGATAAATTACATCGGTAACAGCGCCACCTGTTGAAATCGATATAAACCAAATATGCTTTTACATTGATGGCACTATCGTGATGATTAGGTACATGTAACGCCACTAGATGGCGTGAGCTGTGTTTAGACACAGTATGCAGACGAATCATAAAAGTAAGATTATTGCAGTAGAAATGAGGTCCTTGAGAAATAGTTATGGATGGTTGGTGTTACTTTGAATGATAGAATACTCAGAAGTTTTTTACCATCTCCTTATTGTAAAAAAAAGGCTTCAAGAAAAAAATTGACAAAAAGCATGCTGTACGGTGAGGGGTACCGTTGAGGTAAGAATACGGTGATTCCGATTTTACAAATATAAACACGCGCCTGCATGGTATAGAACTACGATGACTTAATCCTAGTAGACCTATTTAGCTTCAGTGTATTAAGAGGTTAAAACTTTCTGTCTTATTTTCACTAGCTAATGGCATTATAGTTGTATCTATTTTTCCTCACGAGCCTAAGGAACATGTAGATTTTATTGAAAACAGGTTTGTTTAAAAAAAAATATTTGTAGCTTTGAAGATTGTATAAGTACAAAAAAAGTGAATGCGAATAACCGTTATGACTTGAGATAGATTTTCGCGACCCGCCAAATTTTGACTTGATTCGCCCACGACACGAAACAGGAGTGACTTTATGTATGTATTTTTATGTAAAAATTGGCTGCGTAGGAACTTAATTCTTTAGTTTTTCGAGGCCTTTTCGAATACACGAGTTTCGAGTTTATTCTATCAGGCGATATCTCTAATATGTAAAATTCTTGTGTCACCGTGTTAGTGCGCATCTCCGAAACGGCTTGGCCAATTTTGATGAAATTTCATATGTTTATTCGGTAGGTCTGAGAATAGGTTGTTATCTATTTTTCATATCCCTATCTGGCAAAACAATAATTGCCGGGTCAGCTAGTATTTTATAAGTGTCTGCATGAATCTATTAAAAATTCTCCGAATCAACATCTTCAGTTTGTAGGGTCTCTACGACCTCCAGTAGAGGCCCGTTTCCGTCTGCGTCGGCGCCCCACTGTATTTTAAATGAGCTATTTCCGGATAGTTCTTTGCCATATCTCTACCTTTTTGTGGCTGATGGATTTTTAAGGTAGTTCCGGCTTCTTAGTTAAGAATGCATAGTCATTTTTCTCAAAAACTAATATTACTGAGCCAAAAGGCGAACGTAGATAAGTAGGTATTGCTTTTTGAACTAAAACTTTCGTAATAACTACACATTATGAATTGAAGACGTGAGTGAAGGTGTCGTGTTTTCGGTTATCGGTTTTTTGTGTAGAAAAAAACTGTAGAAAATTGTAGTAAAACTTTAACTTCAATTTACTCAAAATCTAAAAAATTGCACTATCACCTTCATCCACTGATGTCTTCAATTGTATCCCGGATACACTTACGCAGGTTTCGCTCTGAGAACCAGAGCAAAGCCTGGTCAGACTCTTCCGACAAAAAGTCAGGTAAATGTACCCGGAATAAAGTTAATAAAGCATTAATTAATTAAAATTAATAATGAACTAACTAACCATAAATAAAAAAATTAATAAAAGTACAACTTAAATATAAAACTACTAACTGTTGCCCGCGACTTCGTCCGCGTGGAATTTAGTTGAGTAAAGTGCTTCCAAATAAGATACAGGTACTTTTAGCGCATGTGAAGTAATTAAAACCATACTCTCTCTGAGAGAAGTTAAGAACGACTAATAAAAAGAATAGGAACCAAATAAGAAAGTAAGCAAGTATCAAAGATGCTATGTAAACATATGGAAGAACAAAGAAATTCAATTCGAAAATCGCAGCTAAATTTTTAATAATCGAAGCGACCATTAACAACGCTGTCCGCATTTGGGTTGCCCACTTGTCGACATGCCCCCCTACCTCTCGCCCGCGGCCCGTTAGATAGAAGATTTTCTAGGGTATCACCATTAATAATTATTAGAAACGTATAACCTAAATACAAAATTTCAATGAAATAATGCAGGTAAACACGAAAATGTTTTGTACCAACTAAATTTGCAACCCTCTTTTACCCCTTTAGGTACGAAATTCAAAAAAAGGGCTGTCTGCAATAATATAATTAATTAAGAACTTATAACTCAAATACAACATTATATTGAAATAAAATAAAAATCAGAGAACTTTCATACTAATTTCGCACCCCCCGTTTACGCCTTTAGGGATTTAATTCACAAAAAAAGAGATATCGGGAATTTTACGAATTTATAACCCATTCCTACGAATTTATAACCCAAATACAACATTTTATTAAAATAGCTTAGAAAATCAGAAAACTTTTATACTAACTTTAAGAAATGATTTTCCAAAAACTATTTCACACGTGTTTCATGACTTTCATGACCTTCGTACTGAATTTTATTCGAATAACTTCAAAAGCGGCAAAGTTTCATACTATCTTTGCACCCCCTATTTTACCCCTTAACTCGGCGTCATTGTGGTACAAAATTGTTACACGGCCATTGAAGAGGGTCTATGAGACCCTGATATTGAAAGTGATATATATTATTTTACTGGTTTTATAATAACGACCTCTGTGGCGTAGCGATTAGCACATCTGCTTACCATGCGAGAGGTCCCGGGTTTGATTCCCGGGGAGAAAAAAAAACTCTAGGTCTTGGATGTTTACTATTGTTTACATGTTTGTGACGTCGCTGTTTCTATTTCCCACGACACAGGGTATATTAGTGTGGGGCCAGAGGCAATGCATGTGCCTGTATGTAAATGTTTATGTTTACGCTTACGTTTGCGTTTACGTTTACGTTTACAGTTACGTTTACGTTTATTTCTATGTTTGTTTATGTTTATGTTTTTGTTTATGTTTATGTTTATGTTTATGTTTATGTTTATGTTTATGTTTATGTTTATGTTTATGTTTATGTTTATGTTTATGTTTATGTTTATGTTTATGTTTATGTTTATGTTTATGTTTATGTTTATGTTTATGTTTATGTTTATGTTTATGTTTATGTTTATGTTTATGTTTATGTTTATGTTTATGTTTATGTTTATGTTTATGTTTATGTTTATGTTTATGTTTATGTTTATGTTTATGTTTATGTTTATGTTTATGTTTATGTTTATGTTTATGGTTATGTTTATGTTTATGTTTATGTTTATGTTTATGTTTATGTTTATGTTTATGTTTATGTTTATGTTTATGTTTATGTTTATGTTTATGTTTATGTTTATGTTTATGTTTATGTTTATGTTTATGTTTATGTTTATGTTTATGTTTATGTTTATGTTTATGTTTATATTTATGTTTATGTTTATGTTTATGTTTATGTTTATGTTTATGTTTATCGTCAGTCCAAGTGTTTAAAGATATAATTCATATGCACTACTTTGGTCTTCAGAAAAACCCAGTTTGATTTTATTTTATTATGTAGTTTGTATTATATTGTATTTCTATTATATTATCTATATATTTGCTATCAAGTAATAGTTTAAGTAGTATGGTAAATTATTTTGTATCCTTAGTATCTATAGTATTTATTATAGGTATATTATGTATATTTTATGTTGTTTAATATGTGTAGGTATCGTGTTTATATAATTTACAACCTCTTTCTAATAAATATCTTCCGGCACTACCCCATCAATTATCCTCATCAACAAAGGTTAGCTGGAAGAAAATACTTTTTAGTATTAAGCTCGCCTATGTACATAATTTTTATAGTGCAATAAAGAATTTTCATTCATTCATTTATGTTTACATTTATGTTTACGTTTACGTTTACGTTTACGTTTACGTTTACGTTTAAGTTTACGTTTACGTTTACGTTTACGTCTATGATTACGTCTACGTCTACGTCTACGTCTACGTCTACGTCTACGTCTACGTCTACGTCTACGTCTACGTCTACGTCTACGTCTACGTCTACGTCTACGTTTACGTTTACGTTTACGTTTATGATTATGAATACGTTCACGTTTACGTTTATGTTTATAAATGTTTTATAACTTATGTTTACCTAGTAAGCGTGTAAGATTAATATGATAAGACCAACATTTTAGCTTTAGGAATACAAAATTTTTATTGATTTCCATATTTAAAAAAATGGACAATAATCATCACGACGGACATCGAAGTCGAGGCCGGCCTAGAAGACGTTGGAGGGACGATCTCGACCAACACCTGCTGGAGTGGTCTGAGGTGGCCCAGGACCGAAAACTTTGAACTGAACTGGGAGAGGCCAAGCATTGGGACACAATAAGGGAGGCTGTTTGCCTTTTGTTAGGCCTTTGGGGGTGAATTTCGGAAAACGGTGAAATAATATGTATTTCATCAACTGTTTTGAAGATTGTGTCTGCCTAATTTCATGAAAATCGGACAAACAAAATTACTTCCGACACAAACTTCCTTACCCCTGTTTACCCCCTTTGGAGCTGAATTTCGAAAAACTGTAAAACATGTATTTCAATTATTGTTTTGAACATTATGTTTGCCAAATTTCATGAAAATCGGGCAAACAAAATTACGTCTAACACAAACTTCCGTACGCCTGTTTACCCCCTTTGGAGCAAAATTTCTAAAAACTGTAAAATACGTATTTCATTAATTGTTTTAAAAATTATGTTTGTAAAATTTCATAAAAATCGGGCAAACAAAATTACGTCTACCACAAACTTCCGTACCCCTGTTTACCCCTTTTGGAGCTGAATTTCGAAAAAATGTAAAATACCTTTTTCATAAATTGTTTCAAAGATTATGTTTGCCAAATTTCATGAAAATCGAGCAAACAAAATTACGTCCAACACAATCTTCCGTACCCCTGTTTACCCCCTTAGGGGCTGAATTTCAAAAAACTTTAAAATACGTATTTCATTAATTGTTTTTAAGATTATGTTTGCCAAATTACATGAAAATCGGGCAAACAAAATTACGTCCAACACAAACTTCCGTACACCTGTTTACCCCCCTTGGAGCTAAATTTCGAAAACTGTAAAATACGTATTTCATTAATTGTTTTATAGACTATGTATGCCAAATTTGATGAAAACCGGAGATGTAAAATAAGGTCCGATACAAACTTCCGTACCCCTGCTTACCCCTTAGGGGCTGAATTTCAAAAAACTTTAAAATACGTATTTCATTAATTGTTTTGAAGATTATGTTTGCCAAATTACATGAAAATCGGGCAAACAAAATTACGTCCAACACAAACTTCCGTACTCCTGTTTACCCCTTTTGGAGCTGAATTTCGAAAAACGGTGAAACACGTGTTCAATCAATTGTGTTGAAGAGTATTTATTTCAAGTTTCAAGAAAATCGGACAACATTTTTTATACCTCCCATACAAATTTTGGCAACCCTTTTCGCCCCCTTAGGGGTTGAATTTAAAAAAATCCGTTCTTATTCCTTGCCTACATTATATATAGATCCTTTGTGCAAAATTTCAGCTTCCTAGGTCAAACGGCTTGGGCTGGGCGTTGATGAGTGAATGAATCAGTCAGCCAGGACTTTGAATTTTATATATATAGATTCTAGTACCTAGATTAATACATTAGCTTAATATATTTACAATATTTACAAATACAATACCTGCCCCAGGTCACTGTCCCGTCCGTGTGGAGTTTCTGGTCTTCCATCGGACGCGTCCCCCGGGTGGCGGATAGGGGCACGCCCTCTAGATATGGGGGGTACCGGCTTCGGCCGGCGCGGACCAAAACCAGAGGGAGGGGGACGTCCAGTGCCTTGCGCTGCTGGATGTCCCGCGGGGTCCACTATGGGCCCCGCACCCGTAACCCCACTATGAGTGGGGCTGGGGGACTTCGGGCCGCGAGGAGACAACCTCTATAAAAAACACACGGTGAGGGCCCTCCTCTATGTCCCACTGTTCAGCAGAGGGCATAGAGGAGGTTGAGGGAGGGTCACAGACGGCCCCTCGGTGGGCTCTCGTCCACCTGGACAGGGAGGCGGCCAAAGAGGAGGCCTTCGTCCAGGACTGGCTTTCGCCGGCCTTAAATGTCCTGGACGTGGACGCCGCCGCGGCCCAGCTGAGGGGGTCGCTGACCGAGGTGTGCAACTCAAGCATGCCTCGGTCTCGTCGTCGGCTCCCCCGACGCGCCGTCCATTGGTGGTCAGAGGAATTGGCGGGCCTCCGAGCCAACTGTGTGGCAGCCCGACGGGAGTATGCCAGAAGCCGGCGGCGGCGAATACGTGACCAGGCCAACGAGGACCGCCTCTACGACCTGTACATGGAGGCGAAGGCAGTCCTCAGGTCTGCGATATTCACCGCGAAGGACTCGTCGCGAGATGAGTTGCTGGAAGGTCTCGACAACGACCCTTTCGGGAGGCCATATAAGGCGGCGCGGAACAAACTGCGCCCCTTCGGCCCCCCGCTGTCGGAGACCCTCGAGCCGGCATTGCTGGATGGGGTGGTCCGGTCCCTGTTTCCAAACAGGGCCAACTTCACCCCGCCAGCGATGGATCCTCCCCGGGGCGCAGCTCAGGAGGAGGAGAAGGAGGAGGACCCTCCTCTTACGGGGCCGAATTCCGCGTGGTGGCGCTTCGTCTCCGCGCGAAGAAGACGGCCCCTGGGCCAGATGGCGTCCCCGCAAGGGTGGCGGCAATAGCCGCCACCAGGATGGTGGACAGGTTTTGGGACCTCTTCGACGCGTGTCTTGCGTCGGGGAGGTTCCCGAAACCATGGAAGGAGGGGCAGCTATGCCCTAAGAAGGGCGCCCGGTGGATTCCCCTTCGGCATACCGGCCCATCGTTCTGCTCGATGAGGTCGGTAAGATGTTCGAGGGGATCCTCACCGCCCGTCTTAACGACCACCTGCGGGCGGTCGGGCCGGACCTGTCGGACGCTCAGTTTGGTTTCCGGGCTGGGCATTCGACAGTGGACGTCCTGGCCCTGCTAAAGGGCCAGGTGAAGGAGGCCGTGGACGCTGGTGACGGAGTGTTGGCTGTGTCCTTCGACATAGCCAACGCTTTCAACTCCGTTCCCCACTCCACCAGGAGTCTGCTACGCAGATGACACTCTCCTCACCGTCCGGGGAGGGAACTTTAGGGAGGCGGCCAATCTGGCCTCGGCGTGCGGATCCTTAACCGCCGGGAGGATCCGCCGCCTAGGGCTGAGAGTGGCGCTGCACAAGACCGAGGCCGTGTTCTTTGACGGTCCTAGGCAGCGCCCCCCGCCTGACGCCCACATCTTTGTGGAGGGCGTCAAGATAGAGGTGAAGGCCCAGATGAAGTATCTGGGCCTCACGCTGGACAGCAGGTGGCGCTTCGGTCCGCACTTCAGCGGACTGTCGTCGCGCCTGCTGAAAGCGGCGAAGGCCCTCTCATGGCTCATGCCAAATATGGGAGGGCCGAGCGGGCGATGCCGGCGGCTATACGCCGGCATACTGAAGAGTATGGCCCTGTACGTGGCGCCCATCTGAGCGGACTCCCTCCAAAGGAGGGAGAATGCCACCGCCCTTCGGACGCCTCAAAGGGCCATCGCCCAGAGGGTGGCGCGAACCTACCGTACGGTTGGGTTCGCAGCCGCGTGCGCTCTGGCAGGCACCCCGCCTTGGGAGCTAGAGGCGTGGGTGCTCGCCAGAGTGTACGAATGGACGGCCGGGTGAAAGGCGCTCGGGGAGCGCCCCACCCCTGAGGAACGGGCGGCCGTTCGGCGGGAGGCGAGGGAGGCAATAGTCCATCACTGGACGGCGGACCTCGCCACCGCAGCCTTCGGCCGCCGAACTCTGGACGCACTCGGGCCGGTCCTGCAAGACTGGCTCGAGCGGCCGCACGGTCTCCTCTCTTTCAGACTGGTGCAGGTGCTGTCCGGGCACGGATGCTTCGGATCGTACCTGCACCGGATCGGGAGAGAGGAGAGCCCGGGGTGCCACGGCTGTGGCGCGGCGGACGACACGGCGCAGCACACCCTTGAGGTGTGCCCGTCACTGTCCGAGCGGCGCCGCAGTCTTGTCACCGTGTTTGGGTCGGACCTCTCGCTTCCCGGCGTGGTAAATGCTCCCATGCTGGGGAGCGAGGAGGCGTGGACGGCGGTCCCCTCCTTCTGTGAGGACGTGATGTCACAGAAGGAGGAGGCGGAGCGCGCGCGGGAGAACGATCCTCTCGCGCCGCCGCACCGCCGACGAAAGAGGGGCAGGAGAGGGCGGATACCCAACCACCCCCTCTCGCCCCATGGTGATGAGCAGCGGGCGACAGGCGCGGGGGCGCCTCACTGCTCATCACCGCGCCGTACGAGGACGACCGTGCGCTCCCGGTGCGGCCCGCCGCGTCTAGGCGAGCAATCGCCGGCGGGGGACTGGAAGAAGTGCCAGATTCCCAGACCCCCGCCACCAAGGCGAAGAGGGAGTGCCGCTGGGTTGTTTAGTGGGTATACCGGGAACCACTTCCCGGGGAGTCTCACATACTCCTTCCGTCCCCCGATGGGAGGAGATGCGTAACGCATTTTTCCCAGCGAGAAAAAAAAAAACTGTCACAGACGGCAGGTTGGGGGACCTGCCGTCCGACATCGTGACGGGAGAAGGGGGTGGGGGGCCCATGCCCCTTCTCCAGTGAGGGTGGGCCCGACTCCTTGCGAGTCGGGTCGACGTCGCCAGGGCGCCGCTGTCGCATTCGCGTTGTGGTTTTACACCACTTGCGAGATCCGGCGGCGGCGCCCCATTGCACGAGCGACAGGACAGCCCCCGGGGTGTTTTAGGAGGTATGCCTCTCCTATTATTAGGAGAGGAGAGTCCGACACACGGCTGTCACCCTCCCCCAAGGGTGGCGGTTATGGTGCACAAAGCATTTCACCCCGTTAACAAAAAAAAAAGGTCACTGTCCCGTGGCAATGAGCCCAGAATGCTGGCGACGTTGCCTCTTTGGATGGCCAGGCTTATCGTTTGGCCGAGGTACGCGCCAGCTCTCTGGTCTTCTGATGCGTCGACTAGGCGCGCCGCTAGGTCTTTGAAGAGCAGACGCGCTTCTGGGCCCCATGTACATGCACATGAAAAATATGTAATTGTTGCACATAAAGCATTGCTTGTGAAAAAAAATTAACAGGCAAATTAATTATTTTGGTTGCTTCGACTTAGTTACTATGTATGTATATAAGAAAACTGAGGTCCGCAATCAGTAGTTGTTTAAGACAAAGAGCCAACACCGTTGAGACATGGCCAATGGCCATGACAACCTACAACATGATTGAGACTGATGATAGCTGACCTCTGTGTTATGCTCGCGAACAGGTTCTATTTGTATGTCTTGTGTGTTTTTATCTACTTTTGTAAGAATAATAACAATTTTTGACACTTAAAATAACTGATGACAATCATGGATTCTTATTATGTATGATATTCTGAGGTACAAGACTCAATTAAGATGATGTGAGTTAAGATTATCTGAGTGGAGTCTTTTTTCCGCTGCCATTTTCTTCACTACAAAAACGACCTGAAGGCAGCAACTAATAAAGTACATTAGCAAACGGAATGTAAATTCTTTACGTTGAAGTAAATTTTTTGTCTAACATATTCCTTCTCATTATGTTTTCTTCAATATTAACTTGAGCCCAATTTCATTTACTTGTAATTTTGTCTAGGAAGTCCATCTAGGTCTCCCTCTTATTCGCAATGCTTTAAAAGCTTTTTTGGAATGATTACGCTCTGGGAATCTGCTGCATTAGTCATTATGAATTCCGGTATAAATTTATCATTTAGTACTTAAGAAAGTTTTAGTGCAGAAGTTGAGTATACCCATCATCAACCCATCATGTCCCCACCGAGGGGCACGGGCCTCTTCCCTGAGGAAGGTATAGGCAATACTCCACCACGGGGGCCAAGTCCGGATTGGTGGAGGCTTGTAAGACTAGTGGCTGGTCTTACTGTCAGAAGTTTTCAAGCCGCCCTAAGGCCTCTGACTTGGCTTAACGACTGCCATCTACCGACGGCAGCCGGCACCAACTGCTTAACGTGCCTTGCGAAGCACGGAATCGCTCGGAAAAATGCCACTAGCGTTAGTCATAGACGGTGACCCATCCATGGACTGAACGCGCCGTATTTTGCTTAACCTTAATGATCGTTTAAGATAACTCATGCAGCCCAGGCTACGAGTGATTCCGAGTACGAGTATACTACTCCTATTTTATTCAAAAACCTTAGCTTTACATTTCAAAGAGCAATTCAATACTTGGCCTAAGCCCCACATATCGAGGGTCTGGAAAGTCCTCAAGGTGTGGGCGGCATGCCAGTTTTATTATTATGAAGACTTATTGCTATCGTTTTGTTCGCAGAAGTAACTTTACGGCCACAAGCGGCTATTTAACAAAAATAGGAAAATAACTACAAGGGAAATAGAATGTATCTTTCACGAAATTATTGATATAGAATACTTCCTTTTCAGGAAATTACTGATTTGCATTCTGTGGTAGATACATCTTGAATACTTAACGCAGCCTCTCAAAAATATCTTAATTGAATGCATAAATTTTCTGTATTTAACTACTTTGGGATTACAGTACGTGCTCTTCAAAAGGTTGCAAAAATCGTTTACAACCGCCAGTGGACGATGTTTTTGATCAAAAAGATAAAAAAAAAAATGATTAGTCGAGCTTTAGACATTAAAATTTTGTTCAAAATTCACTGATAATAAATACGTTTTTTCAGGTTACAGGCTTTCGTCAAAATAACCTCGTGTCATTTAAGCTATTGCTTTGTTATCGGAAATTGTACTCAAGTTAAATAAAAGATTCCACTAACACTTCGTTTATTTTTTGTCTAAACGTCTGTTTACGGTTATCTAGACACTTTCTTTGTACAAACTGCACCATCTCAATAGTCCTCTGGGGTCTTGCAGAATCTTTTAGGAATTGCTGGTAATAAATTGTCATTTTAAGACTAAGGAATATGGCGTTATAGATAACTGATGATTGGTTTTAACTTTAAATCAATATGATAAAGAGGATGTCAAATATCATTAGTTTGTTTAAGGCAACTACGTGATTATTTAACTATCACGTCATAGCATATTCTGCTTTACTCGTAATAATGATATAACGAGAAAATATGAATTTTTACTTACATATCGTGTTATGGGGGTGATTTGTTTTGTTCACCAAATATGTAGAATAAAATAAATTAACTGATATGTACGGAACAGAAGGAAAGTTTTTGATATTTGTACAAGGTAAGCACGCATAAATTTACGCCTGTATCCCAGAAGGGTAGGCAGAGACCAGCGACTGCCACTTGCCATGATCCTGACAGATCACTATCGCTTCATTGACTTCATTAGTTTTGCACGCACGAGTTAAGTGTGACGACCCTTCGGATATCACCTTTGTCAGCTCTTCTAGCAAGACACGCGCAGACCAAATTGGGGACAAGCGTCATTGCTGAGTAAGATGTTATTTAGATATAAATAGTTGTTACTTAGACTAGTGAGATGATTACTATATTGTTAGATCTAGGAGAAACTCTGTCCGTTCAAGTTAATAAAGTATTTTTTTAACTTTATTCCGTCTCGACTCTTTAATTGGCGCAGCCGGTAGGATCTCAGCAGCTGGATCTATATCCATCGTCCGTTTCAACGGTTTAGTTGAGATCACCGAACAAATAAATAAATTAGTTAGAGCCGAACCAAAGTTCCTGCGGAGCCCAAGACCGACGCATCAGGACCAGGAGAGGATCAGGACTAGAGGAGTTCCCGAAGGATCAACAATAGTATTCCAGTTACGAGGACATGGGAGCAGCTACGGGTCTGTGAGTAAATCTTTTTCACCTTCCTTGTATCTTTCCTTTATACTCCTTGTGATAAATTTACGTGTGTTATTAGGGATTAGAAATTGCCGTAATAATACTATAGGTACTTTTCATCGATATACATCTCGTGAAAAGTTATTTAAGTCATAGATAAAGATAAATATTGGGGATTTTTTTTTCTCTTTAATAAAATGGAAAACGTTAACCGTGTACCGATGGAAATGGTGAAAATCATCCCACTGTTTGAGGGGGATGCTAGGCAGTTGCCTTTGTTTATTAAAAAGAGCGAATACATTTTGCAAGCTTACCAAGGAACGGAAGTGCAAAATGAGTATTTATTCCATGTAATAACAAGTAGGTTAGGTGGGGAAGCAGCGAATCTTGTGGGAGAAACAGATCAGATTACCACTTGGGAGGAGCTAAAAACATTGTTAAGCAGACACTTTGGCGACCCCCGGTCCGAGGAATGTCTTGCTATGGAGTTAGAATCAATGAAAGTAAATAGGAACGAAAGTTATTTAGAATTTTGTCATAGAATTCAACAGATAAAAAGTACTCTATTTGCAAAGGTGGGCGAAACTGTACGTGACGCTAACATACGATTAGCCAAACAGCAAATTTATAATAATACTGCATTGAATGTGTTCCTATACAATCTACCAGCTTACATGGTTAGGTTGGTGCGATTGCGAAATGTTGTTGTCCTGGAGGACGCTTTGAAAATTGTTCTGGAGGAACAAAACTTCCAAACCGTGTATAACGCAAAAAATAATACGCGTAATGCTAACTATCCCAGTTCAAGGCCCAACTTTGGTGAAAATAATTACAGCGGCCCAAGACACAACAACTCGCAACGGTTACCAAGTACATTTGCACCGAACAACACTAGGCTACCTTCTGATTTAGGTACACCAAATAGTGCATTCCAACCGCGTTTTAATAACAATAGAGCGAACAATAATGCAATGAATCACGAAAATCAGCCGAACCACAGTCAGTGGCAACAGCCTACTAGGTCACAACAACCGTTCAGTCAGCATTTCACGGGCAATGCACCGCGCATGACGCAACCTCCTAGATCGCCGCACGTAGCGCCGTCACCGTCGGGTTCGAACACTGACGTCACGATGCGTACTGCTAGCTCTAGGCGAGTCAACTACACTGACAACTACAGTCAGGAACCAATGGGTTACGGCGACTTGGGCCACTATAACGAGGAAGCCGGGCCCTCAGTAAACGAGCAAAACGTGGAAAATTTTTGCATAATCGCCTCCCCAGTATGGAAAGAGTAACGTTAAATCTTAATAAACGGTTAAATCTGCCCCATATTTCAATTCCCGAATTAAACGCCGTTTTTATGATAGACACGGGCAGCACAAGGTCTTTTATTAGTCCACGCATAGCGGAGCAGTTTTATAAACATTGCAAACTGATCGAGCCGTTCGAGGTTATTAGTACTCACGCGTCGAGTAAACACAATGAGGTCGCAATTATTCCTTTACCGGACATTTTCAAAACACGCCAACAATACAAGTTCTATGTATACAGTGTAGATGAAAGATACGACGGTCTTATAGGATTCGATCTTATCCAGCTTTTAGGGGCTAGAATCGACGCGAGATACATGGCGTTGATAACTAAGGATGCCCAAATTCCTATAATATATAAGCCTCCCATGCGAGAGACTTACTATTTGCCTCCCCGCAGTGAGTTACGGGTAAAACTTCCGGTAAACTTATTAGACGGAGAAGCAATCTTAGATTATAAGCAGTTTTGTGAAGGGATTCGAATGCCCGCTGCATTAGTACATTGTGTGAATGGGTATGCAACCACAGTGATTCAGAATTGTAGCGACAATATGGGCACATTAATGATTACATCCCCATTCCGGGTAGAACCGTATAATCAATCAGAACCCATTAGTGTAAATTACAGCAACGATAAGGGAGACACTGATGCGTTGCTTATGAATAACTTGTCTAAGCTGAAATTTGATCACATGAACGAGGAAGAAAGGAGAATGATAGAAGGTGTTTGCAAGGAATATAGGGACATCTTTTACTGTGAGGATATCCCATTGAGCTTCACAAATCAGGTGAAACATAACATTAGAACGAAAAATGAGGACCCTATAAATCTCAAAGCTCATAGGTTACCTCCAGCTCAAACAGCAGAAATAAAAAAACAGGTTGATAAAATGTTAAAGGACGATGTGATTACGGAATCACATTCTCCATGGAGTGCCCCAGTACACTTAGTACCAAAGAAAATGGATGCCTCTGGCCAGCAAAAGTGGAGAATGGTTGTTGATTATAGGCGCCTGAATGAAATAACTATGGATGACAAATACCCCTTACCTAATATCAACGATCTATTTGACATGTTAGGAAAAAGCGTCTATTTTACTACTCTTGACTTGGCTAGTGGGTACCACCAGATAGAAGTTTCAGAGGATGATAGGTCTAAAACTGCATTTAGCACACCATTCGGGCATTATGAGTTTAACAGGATGCCTTTTGGACTAAAAACAGCACCTGCAACGTTTCAACGAGCAATGGACAATGTATTAAGAGGCCTTCAGGGCTTACATTGCCTCATTTATTTAGACGATGTCATAATATTTTCAAAAAGCTTACAGGAACATGTAACAAAGCTCAGGGCGGTATTTAAAAGATTCAGAGATACAAATTTAAAAATACAGCTGGATAAGTCACATTTCCTGAGAAAGGAAGTGCTTTATCTTGGCCATACAATAACTAATGAAGGGTTGAAACCGAATGATGACAAAATTGAAGCTATCCTAAAGTTCCCAATTCCAGAAACAGTAACACAAATTAAGAGCTTTTTGGGGTTAGTTGGGTACTACAGGAAATTTATCAAGGATTTCGCAAAAATTACAAGACCCCTCACGGTATGCTTAAAGAAAGGACGAAAGATAATAATAGATGATGAATATAAAGAGTGTTTTGAAGCATGTAAGAAGCTTTTAACAAATGCACCGTTACTACAGTTCCCAGATTTTAGCAAAGCTTTCATTTTGACCACCGATGCATCAAATTTTGCAATAGGTGCAGTGCTTTCGCAGGGTACGCTAGGATCAGATAAACCAGTGGCATACGCAAGCAGGACATTAAGCGACACGGAAACAAGGTACAGCACTATAGAAAAAGAGCTTTTGGCCATAATCTGGGCAGTGAAACATTTTCGTCCATATTTGTACGGGAATAAATTCACTATATATACAGACCACAGGCCACTAGCCTGGCTATACTCGCTCAAGGAGCCAAACAGTAAGTTGACGCGTTGGAGGCTTAGATTACAGGATTATGATTTCGAAATTCGATATAAAAAGGGTAGTCAGAATACTAACGCAGACGCACTTTCAAGGATCAGGATTAATGTTACTAATGATGACATTGAATCTATGATAGTTAATTTAGACGATAATAATGACAAGGTACAGGACATCGTAGAAGAATTAGAAAGGGATTTGAAGGGAAATAAGGACGAACTAGATATCGAAACAATAGTCTTATCTGACTCAGAGCAAGAAGAGATAATGGAGATATCAGATTCAGATGATGGAGCAACAGCCCATTCAATATCAAATAGAGAACACAAAGGAATCCCAATCTTGAAAGAAGCCATAGATACAAAACCTAGGCAAATACTCGTTTACACGTGGTTCTTAAATAAATTCACTGTCAAGGACATTTCCACTAAAAAACAAAACATCCTTGAAGTTCACATGCCGGTAAACAAGGCTCACTTTGTGAAAAACTTCATGAAAGAGTATTTAGATACTAAGTATAAGTACCACATTTATTTTGAGGATACACAATTTCGTAAAACTTTTTCAGAAGTAGTTACAAAATTGTATAAAAAGGGGACCATGAATCTGATAGAATGCACAGAACGAATAGTAAATCTGACAGACAGTGAGGAAGATCAGATGTATGTAATAAAAAAGTATCATGAGGGTAAGACATGTCACAGGGGCATCAAGGAAACCCTAACCAAACTAAAAAGGGACTACTGGTGGGCCAGTATGAAAGAAACAGTAAGTGCGGTTATAAATGGGTGTGAAGAATGCAAAAAGATGAAGTACGAAAGAAAACCTATAAAACCACCCATTCAATTGACTCAGGATCAGAACACCCCCTTCCAAGAGGCCTTCATGGACCTTTTGTTTATTGAAGGAAAATATTACTTAACCATCGTAGATGCCTTCAGTAAACTAGGCCAAGCAATCAATATTCCGAATAGAAGTACTCCAGAAGTAGTGAGAGCCCTAATAAAGTATTTCAGTATGTACGGTTTGCCGACAAAAATTAACGCAGATTCAGGAACAGAATTCAAAAATGACCTTATTAAAGAACTCCTGAATTTTTACAAAATTGACATCCACATAGGGACACCTAACAATCCCACGTCAATGGCAATCGTTGAAAGGTTTCATTCAACAATAATCGAAATCTATAGGTTAGCCAAATATAATAAAACAGAATTTGACGCGGCAACCGTTATGACGTACGCTATTATGGCCTATAATAATACAATACACTCAGCGACGAACTACACGCCCTTTGAGATAGTGTTTGGCCATACGGACGCCGGGAATGTTTTTGACATAGATGGAGAACGGAACTTATCACAAAAGCTCCTGCAGGACCACAGAAAACGCCTTAAAGTCCTGTACGAATACGTAGCCGAGAAACTTCATGGAGACAAAGCAAAAGTTAGGGATAAGAGAGGCGGAGAGGAAGCCACAAAAGATTTCAAAGTAGGAGATGTGGTTTTTATGAAAAACACTAGGACTAGGAAAGCCAAGGAACTGCCACGCTATGAAAAAGCTATCGCGATAGGCAACGTAGACAAAAACATAATACCAGTCCAGTTACATAAAAGAAAAACCAGGGTGGCTATAAAAAACGTAAAACGTCCTCCACAGATCATGCGTGACACTCCTGGCACTAGTTATTCAGGTGACCAGCCTGGACCTTCTAAACCTCAACAAGAACCCAGGAATAGCTCCACTACGGATGGGAGCAGCAGTGAAGAAGAATAACTTTTGGACTATTTTTAAGACTTTAGACTTAGAATCGTTAGTAATACAAATAGATAATAACATAATAGAATATGGTAAGTTAAAGGTTCTAATCAGAAGAGATAGTGAGGCACGTCGGGAATGTGCAGGACTGCAGGTTCAGATAGAATCTTTAATAGGATTAAATAAAGATAGGATACATCAAATACTAC
The DNA here is from genome assembly GCA_947310845.1 of Yponomeuta plumbellus. Classification (NCBI taxonomy): domain Eukaryota; kingdom Metazoa; phylum Arthropoda; class Insecta; order Lepidoptera; family Yponomeutidae; genus Yponomeuta; species Yponomeuta plumbellus. The sequence goes on from OX371203.1 coordinate 7,701,922, forward strand.
CTTCTCATAGAGTTAGGAGAGGGATCATAAACCCATTAGGAGCATTAATTAAATGTATTTCTGGTAATTTAGATAATAGTGATGCACTTAAATATAGCAGGGAAATAAGTACTTTAAATAGGGAACAACACTCAGTACAGCGTAAAGTATCACTTATGCAAAAAGCGTTTGATAAGCTGGTAAATATATCGGACGATATAAATTTAAACGTCAAACACGTAGGGTTGCGAACGTCACAGTTGGAAACACTCTTGCAAAATGAAACTAAATTTAATCATGTCTGGTCCATAATAAACAGCCTTTACCAAATTCTAAATAACTTTCAAACCATGCTTAATATAATACAGGAAATAGAAACATCTATAGCATTCAGTAAACTACATATACTCCATCAGTCAATAATTAACTCTACTGAACTGCTAAGTATCTTAAGTGAAATAGAAGAAAACACTCACTTAATATACAAAGTAAACGTGCATAATTTAATAAAAATAGAACGTAATATAATTTTAAAATCTTATATGGATAGGAATAGTTTAGTTTTTGTTATGGAAGTACCCCTAATAGACGCTGACACGTATATTTATTACAAAATCATCCCTTTACCCATTCATAATCCTGTGAACCATAAAACCTTCACGATAGTCCCAAAATATCCTTACCTTATGGTGAATAGATTGAAATTCAGACCTGTACAACACCACTGCGAGGAGATTGAAAACAGCAAGTTCCTGTGTTCGGAGGAAAACCTGGCACAATACTACGCAGAGACTTGCATAGAGCAAATCATGTTGGTGAAGAACAACTACAGCAGATGTCATCAAAGCTACATCAAGATCGAAAAGCAAAGAATACAAAGACTAGTTAACGACCACTGGATGCTGTATAGCGAAGATAACCTGATCATCACCGAACACTGTGACGCGGAAGTTCACAAACACAACGTACAGGGTACCTACATATTAACGCCAAGTCAACACTGCAAGACACAAGTTGGAGAACTATTTATAGGTACTACAACAAACGCATCAGCAATTAGCCTTCAATTACCTCTTGTACAGATCCCAGATATTGGACACAGCATCACGAAAGGAAACAAGCAAATAGACCTGCGAGACATCGACTTCAACGACATCAAGGAAGTGTTGAATAGTGCCAAACACAGTGAGAGTGAAAATAACTCTGATCAGTTCACAGTGACGTACCAAGTTAGCATATGGACTTTAAGCCTTTATTGCATTGTAGTATTATGTGTACTTGTGACCATTTGGAAACTAAAATTGTATAACTTATGCCTAAAACAAAATTCTCCGAAGCCTACTTTATCACCTTCGGATAATTTTTCTCTTAGGGAGGGAGGAGTTAAGTGTGACGACCCTTCGGATATCACCTTTGTCAGCTCTTCTAGCAAGACACGCGCAGACCAAATTGGGGACAAGCGTCATTGCTGAGTAAGATGTTATTTAGATATAAATAGTTGTTACTTAGACTAGTGAGATGATTACTATATTGTTAGATCTAGGAGAAACTCTGTCCGTTCAAGTTAATAAAGTATTTTTTTAACTTTATTCCGTCTCGACTCTTTAATTCACGCGTGGAAATCACCAATCCACGGTGGGCACGCGTAGTGAGTAAAGCCCATACTCTCTCTCTCTCTCTCTCTCTCTCTCTCTTTCTCTCTCTCTCTCTCTGAGAGAAGGCTTATACCCTGGGACGTAGTAGTGAGAATTAATACGATCCAATTACTAGTAACTTTTATCAAATGTTATTTTATTAGTCACATTTTGGATCTGTACAGTTCCTAAAATTCCGTTCTTAAAAAAAAACTTCATCTTGATTCTCTAAAAAACCTTGTACTGCGGCAATTACTCCGTCATAATCGTGGGATTTCTGATCTCTTAGATATTTTTCATTGTCTGAAATAGATAAAAGTCACTCGAAACAAGGTCTAGAGAATATATAGAATGTTACACCAATTTGAAGCCAGCATCACTAGCAGGCATCGCAACTTTGGACTTGTGGGCGTTATCTTGATGAAACAAAACAACTTTAGCGAGTTTGCCACGCTATTTTTCGCGTATTTTGTCACGCAACTTTTTGATTTGTTCTTCGTACATTTCTGTTTTTCAGGACGTATCCGGGTAAACAGTAAGTCGAAAATTGTAGTGTTGGTTTTAAACAAGGCTCTGGGACTAAACACGCTCTGTGAAAATAGCAAGAAGGTTGGTCTAATGCTTTGTGCATATCAAAATATAGCAGACATCAAATTCCTGTAATATCGTGAGACTATGGGAAAGCAGGTCGCCGGGTGAAACCGGCAATTTAGACACATCCTCCTAGGCATCCTCATACGAGTCTAACGTATTGAAATAGTGGAATACCTATTTCAGAGTATATAAATGAATCCATTTTAACCCCAGACACTTAAACAATCGTCGATTCGACGAATAGTAATAAAAACTAACTCCAAACAGTATAAAGTTTAATTCAACATAGCAATTACAATTGACTCATCATAAAATCTGTATTTTTGTCTTGAAGGTAACTTTATAAAAACTGTCTTAAATTAATAGAAATTTAATTTAATATTTTTGGACTAAGATATTTTCTAATGTGTAATTGAATTCATTTGAAAATGGTTTTATTATTATTATGAAAATTCTTCTCCAACGTAACTTTATGCGGATGAACGTGGCTGAGCTCAAGGCCGAATTGGAGCTTAGATAATAGGTCTTTACCTATGAAATTGCCGTTCTGCAGTACTGGCCATTTCAAATCAAAATAATTTTTTTTGGCTTAGAATTCTAATTTCAAATTTATTTTATTTTAAGAACATGGAATTCTTTTTCCAAAAGTAGTCATTTGTTTATTGATTAGTGTTACATTTTCATCGCATTTCAATCTTTTTCGTCATCATGGATACGTAAAAAATTCGATTAATTATGGAACATGAGTACCGTTGTAGCAGCAACGTGGCACAAGCGGCACGCAACATCAACGATGTTTACGGAGCTAACACTGCAAGCCAAAACACCACCTGTTATTGATTTGCTCGCTTCCGTTCTGGAAATTTCGACCTGAAAAATGAACCTCGACGTCGTCCGAAAACTTTGGTCGACAATGACGAATTAAAGGCGCTTGTGGAAGCTGATGATACACAATATACGGCTAAATTAGCAGCAGCTTTCGACGTTAGCTACAAAACAATATTGGTCTATTTGTGTCAAATTGGCAAGGTAAAAAAGCTTGACAAATGGGTGCCGCACAAACTCGAAGTACGCGTCGAGACATGCCTTGCACTGCTCAACAGATACACAAATGAAGGAATTTTGAACCGCATTGTTACCTGCGATGAAAAGTTGATTCTGTTTGATAACCGCAAGTGCTCAGCGAGTTGTTGGTTGGATCCTGGTTCAACACCTAAACAATGCCCTAAACGAAAACTCACCCCTAGAAAATTGATTGTCTCTGTTTGGTAGTCTAGCGCCGGTGTGATTCATCACAGCTTCTTACCAAACGGGGTGAGCATTACTGCAGATGTGTACTGTGAAAAACTGAACACAATAATGGAGAAGCTGGCACATCTCCAACCAGCATTGGTCAGTCGCTCGTCTCCGCTGCTCCTGCACGACAACGCACGACCTCCAAGTTGCAAGAACTGGGGTTGGAATCTCTCCGTCATCCGCCCTACTCACCAGACCTTGCGCCTACAGACAACTACTTTTTTCAGAATTTGGACATCTTCTTGGCGGGAAAAAAATTCAATACCCGAGAGGCAGTACAAAATGCCTTTAAAGAATTTGTTGCCTCCCGTCCAGCTGATTACTTTAATAAGGGCATCAATAAACTGCCACTGCGTTGGCAAAGATGCATTGATTGCATGGGTGATTACTTCGATTAATACAATAAAAAATACATAAAAAAAAATCGTAAAAATTTTTTCATACAAAACGGCAATTTCATAGGTAAAGACCATATATTGTCGTTAGCCGTGTAATTTTCGGGTACACAAGTAATATCGTCTTATACTACACAATAAGTGTAGTGTAGTTGTTTAGTATAAGACGATATTACTTGCCCAAATTTCATAGTTCCAGGTGAACAAAACGAACGCAATAAATTTTAATTCCCTAGCTAAAGCGTCAAAATAAACGTTTTGTTGCGGCGGTTTTAACTTCCCCCACTTTTTCTTCATCTTCTACCGCGATACCTTTACGCGTTTCCGAGAAAAAGGGTCTTGAGAGACATCATCATCATCAACCATTAAGTCCCCACCGAGGGGCACCGGTCTCTTCCCTGAGGAAGGTATAGGCCATTCTCCACCACGGAGACCTAGTCCGGATTGGTGGAGGCTTGTAAGACTAGTGGCTGGTCTTACTGTCAGAAGTTTTCAAGCCGCCCCTAAAGGCCTCTGACTTGGCTTAACGACTGCCATCTATCGACGGCAGCCGGCACCAACTGCTTAACGTGCTTCGCGAAGCACGGAAACACTCGGAAAAATGCCACGAGCATTAGTCATAGACAGTCACCCATCCATGCACTGAACGCGCCCTATGTTGCTTAACATTCCTGATTGTTTAAGAGACAGATACGTTCGGATAACAAAAAGATCCTATAAGGCTTTCGCTTTTCTTTTTGCGGTACGGAATCTTAAAAATGTCTTCAAAATTATATCGTTGGCTCAGTTTTTGGCAAAACCCATTCGACATTCGGTCTGAAGTGTGAATCAAGAGCGCGATTGTTCAGCACAAAGGGGCGGTAATAAGTTACAGGAAGTCCTTCTCTTGGCTCTGTTTTGGCACGAGGGTAAGCGGAAAACTGTAAGGACGTGAACGGAAACTTTAATGCGTACTTTCATTGAATTTGACAAAAACCAGGGACGTAATGACGAAAAAAAAAAGTAACTTCAAAAGGCATAATGGCCTCAAATTACAAAAATATTGGGAAATGAGATAAAATTAATAAGTGCATTATTGATTTAGCTGTATTACGTCTGATTTTCAAGGCGGAGGTGGTGAGTTCGATTACCACAGGTGCCGTCGTCGTACAATCTGTGTGGGTGTATTTTTTTTTTATATCCTTGCCTGATTACCATAGCACAGAGTATCCTATTTTGGGACAAAAAGAAGTGACGTTGTTGAGTAGAACTTATTGCATTATACTCGTAATAGTAGACGTTGAAAAGACCTATATCCAGCAGTGGGCAACGGTGATGATGATGATGATGAATAGTACACGGTAGTATTTTTTTAAACTTTTGTTGCGCTTATTATCGGTATTCAACAATACCTTTATTGTAACGGTATGAATGGCATCATCGCGCGCACCCACTCTAAATTATCAGATTTGCGTAGCGGTTAAATAAAGCAAATCGATGGGAAATAAAAATATGAGAATGTGTTTTTTTTCGACGTCGGAATTATTAATACCGTTGTGTAGATATTGATATTTTATACCGATATCATAATAAACTCGGCAAAACGTGGGCCCAGTTCTAGTGATTGGTGCCTCTGCCTACCCCCTCGGGGATAACGGGCGTGAGCTTATATTATATTATTATTATCATAATAAAACGTGACCACGTACCTACAAGGGTTCCTTGAACCCCAAAAAGTCACAACCTGTAGAGTCGTTCATATTTCTTAGTAATCGTAACTTTATCGATGAGATGAATTTCAAAACACATTAACATAAACTTATTGAGCCAAAAATACGTTGTAACTAATTACTTATTGGTTTTTGTCGGACTCTTTCGACAAAATGTCAAGTAAGTGTATACGGAATAAAGTTTTTAATAACTTATAACTGGCTGAAAGCTTTTTAAAAACTTGTTACACTGTCATCCAAAGAGGAAACTATCATGGCTGCGCTAAAACTAATTTACCCCAGTTTTTCGAACTTTGAGAGTGTGTTAATCTACTGTTAATAACTGTCAGTTTTTTTCGTATGCACTTTTCCCAACAGACCACTGTTAACAAAACATTAACAGTGCGTTCGAGAAACCGGTGGTTAAGCAGGTACTGCGTATTATCTGTGAAGCATCGTATTTTAAGCGCCTGAAAGAGCCTTGAAATATTTATTGCCCATAAAACCTTGAACAATCCTGTTATAAATGCAAATTAGTCATCTATCATAAAATCACAAAGGACCTTTGAAAAACGAAATTGTTAAAATTTTCCATTCAATCTTTAGTAGACAACGTTCACGCTTTTAAATAATTTACGGCTTTTAAATAAGAGCGCATAAAAGCCTGAAAATGGTTCTATAGTTTTTTAGGGCAAGTGAATACATGGCAGCGCATGGACTCTATTATTCAACAAGTTCGTGTTCATCCGCTTCATTTTATTTTATTTTACTTTTTACTTTTACTTACTTACTAATATTATAAACGCGAAAGTTTGTAAGTATGGATGGATGGATGGATGGATGGATGTTTGTTACTCTTTCACGTAAAAACTACTGAATGGATTTTAATGAAAGCTTACAATAATATACATCAGAATAACACATAGGCTACAATTTATAAAGATATTGTGTGAATTGTCCAAAATATGACGATAAATGTCAAAGTAAGTAGGAAAAAATCTACCATCTGCGAGCTATTCTGCGTACGCTGCCAAAACCGCTAGAGTTACACATGTAATGTAAGATGGAAAAGTTTAGCTTATATCTACTCGAAATACGAATCCTGCGCAGATGAAGTCGCGGGCACCAGCTAGTACATTATAAAGTGTAATATGCAAGTCGTAATGTAATTGTTTGAGTCCGATTTGTATGACGCGTTTTTAGGGTACCGTACCTAAAAAGGGAGGGGCGGTCATTGAAGCTCCAGCAAATTTGCCCTGACCTTGCACCCAAAGGCACATCCACTATAGTCAATTCACGGAGAGGAGGAGCATTGTCGTTCCAATACTTGGACGCGAAAAATCTGAAACTGCCACGATGAGCCGGTTCGATAAGCCGGTGTCAGGATTCTTTCTTTATGTACATAGCGTTGTCGGGTAGCACACTTAGGCTTAGTAAACTAATGAAATGGGGTTTTTTTACATATTACACCAAAGAGTAGTTAGGTAAGGTGTGAATGCCTCCATATTCAGAAGCTTTGCTGCGTCGAAATATGAACTAAAGTAGGATCTAGGAGGAGGTGAGATCGGGGTCAATCGTTGGTCAGTTTTAAATAAAAAAAAAATATTTTGAAACAAAAACGTGCACATGCGTTTTTCACACGTTGAATCAACCTCTTCGTCCGTATACACTATACAGCCACTATAGACGCCGTCACAGTAGTTTTTAAAAGTATATTATTATTTGGACACTCAAGAGAATGAAAATTCATAACATAAACACAAACATTTACATACAGGCACATACATTGCTTCTGGCCCCAAACTAGGATGCCCTGTGTCGTGGGAACCAGAAACAGCGACGTCACAAACATGTAAACATCCAAGACCTGGAGTTTTTTTTCTTCTCCCCAGCCGGGGATCGAACCCGGGACTTCTCGCATGGTAAGCAGATGCGCTATCCGCTACGCCACAGAGGTTGTCATAGACTACTTACCGTTGATCTGGAACTGTGAAAATTGGCTATTAATATTGGTTTTTTACAGAGAAAATATGAAACCAGTGCATTAGTAATTAAATCAAAATAATATATATTTGAAGTTTGGGAATATTTCGGAAAAAACTGCGAGTACAGAACCCTCGGTGGGTAAGCCTGACTTGTCGAAGCTCTTGTCCGTTTTTTCTCCATAAAGAATTTTTACTCTTCAAATCAGAGAAAAATGCTGCTTTTCCTTTTTACTTAAAATAAAGAAAAATACTTGTTGGATAGTAAAGATAATCCCCCCCTTCCCCTCGGATGCAGTCTGCTACGGACGTGTTTTCTGTGGTGTCATTATTGATTGTCTTCCTAAAGTAAATCTAAATTAAATTAAAAATACTCCAAACAAATATCACTCCAAGTACCAGGAGTGCATAAGCCGGCCGCAGGTGAGACGCGACACGCCCACAATATTCATCTGCGACACACACACCACGAAGGAGCCGGAACCAATCTGAGTGTCGCCACGCTCCGATTGATCAATGAGTTGCCTATCATCAAACTAACCACGCCCTCAAACAGCGTCCGCGCAGTTGGAAGGGACAACCTGGATACCTGTTCCGTACCGCTCCCTAGCTACTCAATAAATCCGCCGTAGAAATAGGCCTAAAGGCTACCAATTAACTTGACGCCGGTACGCCGCCGCTGTTTTTATCAACATGTATCACTCACCAAAATCGTCACACGTAAACGCTCCATCGCGGTCGGAGAATGACTTAATAAATCTTGAACGGGAACTCAAAAATAATATGCGCTCCCCTGAAGAATTAATAACACAGAGAGCCAAGCGCCCACGAGAGTCAAACGACAGCAATCCTCCTAACTTAAGTGAGTTAAAAGATATGATGCTTCAAATGATGGCTAACCAATCGGATAGATTAGATAAGTTGGAACATCACATTCTCGAAATCAAAGGTCAAACGTCGCATATCGAATCCACTAACTTGGATATCGAAAAATCTATGTCGATTATGTCGGACCAAATGTCAACGATTGAAGCCCAAATTACCAACCTAGAACTGGAACGTAAAACCATGGCTACGGAGCTTACGTCAATCCGGGACAAAATAGATTGCTTTGATCGTCACATCACAAAAACCTCAATCGAGATCCGGAATGTCCCCAAAAAGGCCAACGAAACCAAAGATCTGCTGTATGACATGGTGGTCAGACTTTCTAAGCACCTGAAAGTTGATATCTTAATTAATGACATCCGCGATGTGACCAGATCGCCATCAAAAAGAGAGCAAAAGGCCTCCACGGTCATAGTCGAATTTACAAACACACTAATTATGTCCCGATACCTCACAGCGGCGAAGGACTACAACAAGAAGAACAAAGAAAATAAATTAAACAACACACACTTAGGATTTCCCGAACCAAACTCTCCTATTTATATAGCTGAACTCCTGACTCCAGCATCAAAGAAATTGTATTATTTGACCCGCAACTTTATTAAACAGAGTCATTATAATTATTGTTGGATATCTCAAGGAAAAATTTTTGTAAAAGAAAACAATGATTGTCCATACTTTCAGGTCAGAGATGAAAGTCACCTTAACAGTTTAATTAAGCCGAACTCACAATGACTATGTATTATCATAATATGTTTAATACTCTTGTCACAATCCCTTGTACTATTTAACCGCTGTATACTATTTATAGGAAATTATCTTAAAATTAGCTTAAGTAGCAACTCACATCATACACATCTACTCAAAACTCATATATTTATTGCAATTCTAAAAATACTCTTATACATCACAACACAACAAAACAAAACAAACTACAACTTGTACCTTTCTCTATTTATTTGTGAACCAAACTCAAAGCAAAACATATACTACTCCCAGATCCCTTTACTAGACTTTATATTTTTTATTTTTCCCCCTGGATAGAAACGAAGATTCGTTTACAAAAAATCTAGATAATTATAAAGTATCAACTGTCACAGAATGCAGCCCAGAAGATTGTCGCACCATTATATCGGAGCCAGACAAAAAGCTTAAACTGTTATCACTTAATATTCGTTCTTTAAACCGCAACTTCCCAAACCTTGAGACCCTATTAGCCAGAATTAATATGAACTTTGACTTAATTGTTCTCACTGAGTGTTGGCTGCCATGCCTAAGCAATACTAACCTGCCCTTACTTGATAATTACACCATCACACAAACCTCTAAGCATCAAAATAAAAGCGATGGCGTAGTCGTCTATATCAACTCAGATTTTGCCTGCACATACGAAGAACACGACTTCAACGGCGCGGCCTCTGGGCTTCTGATAAAGCTTGGATTAGATACCGCCATCATGTGCATTTACAGATCCCCCTCTACTACAAACATTGAATCCTTTCTAAATGCTCTGGACCAAATCCTTCTACCATTATCTATATATAAGACATTAATTCTTACTGGTGATATAAATATCGATATTTCAGCCACCTCTCTTGAACATCGTTCACACAATTACCTAAATCGACTGGCTTATCACGGCCTACTCCCTGCGCATGATCTACCTACCCGGGATAACAGTTGCCTCGATCATATATTTCTTAGATCCCATTCTCTATCTCAAACTTTCATTCTAGAATCTTACACCACCGACCACCTTCCAATCATTTTAACCCTTGATCTTAAACCAAAACGAAAGGTCGCGATTACAATAAAATCTACTATTAACTATCAAAATTTAGATAAAGACTTTGAAAAACTGGACTTCACCCCTATCTTTTCTACTTCTGACCCGGAATCTGCCACGAACGAATTAATAAATAATCTATCTAAAATAATTAATAAAAATACCGTCACCAAAACCCTTTCCAAAAAACAAAGAATCCTAAAACCATGGATTACACCAGGCATTCTAAAGTGCATGCGAAATAGAGACAGACTTCACAAACAATCAAAATTAAATCCAAGTAACCCCACATTTAAGTTAATCTATACTAGGTACAGGAATTTTTGCACGAAAATACTTAAAAAGCTAAAACGACAGTATGATACAAATGAACTATTAAAAGCTGGTTCAAACACTAAACTAATCTGGGATACGATAAATAGAATATCTAACTCTACTAAAACTAAATCTACCCCTACACAACTTCTATCAACTGCGATTTCTCCTATAACATCTTGTAATAATGTCAACCAATTTTTTGTCGACATAGGAAAAAAGCTGTCTAATGACACTAATAAAAACAATCCCTTGTTATCGCACTACCCATCTCAATTACACCCTTCAAATGTCACTTCCTTCGTCATACTAGACACCGATCCTAAGGAAATTTACACTTCTATCCACTCTCTTAAAACCTTCGCTGCTACCGGCTGGGATGGTATTTCTCCCACGATCCTTAAAAGGTATTCCAAGCCTTTGGCTCCTATTCTCAGCTATATATTTAACCTCTGCTTTCAACAAGGATTTTTCCCTAGCGCCTTTAAAAAAGCCATCATTCATCCTATCTTTAAGAGCGGAGACAGATGCTCGCCTACTAATTACCGGCCTATAGCTATACTTACAGCCCTCTCTAAAATTCTGGAGCGTCTTATAAATAATCGACTACGAACTTACCTCGAAGACAATAATATATTATCCGCTAATCAATATGGTTTTCGAAAAAACATATCAACTACCGATGCTATCCTAAGTCTAACAAATAATATAGCTAATAATCTAAACAATAACAAGAAAACACTCGCCATATTTTTAGACCTGGCCAAAGCGTTCGATACGGTGTCTATAGCCTGCCTACTTCTAAAGCTGCTTTCAATAGGAATCAGAGGTCCCCAACACGATTTATTTCGCTCGTACCTCACAGGACGCTCACAGTGCGTCAAAATAGGTCCCCATACTAGTAATGAACTAGAAATATTTTATGGAGTGCCACAGGGCAGTATTTTAGGACCCACCCTTTTTTTGATTCTAATTAACGAATTATGTAACTTACCGCTAAAAAATGGGTCTATTACCACATACGCCGACGACACGGTTCTCCTCTTCCATGCCAACTCTTGGTCTGATCTCCTAAATGTTTCTCAAACAGGCTTCAATGACGTATTCGATTGGCTTTCAATTCACTCTCTTACCCTAAACACTGCTAAAACAAAATTCATCCCCTTTTCCGTCACTTCGGCAAACAAACCCAAAACTAAATTAATTATACAAGCTCACTCGTGCTCCAAGCAATCTATATGCAATTGTCCCCCCATCTGCCAAACCGATCATATTAAATACCTTGGTATTACCTTAGATCACAATCTCAACTACAAATGTCACATCGACGTTCTAACATCTAGGCTACGTAAACTAATGTACGTGTTTAAATCGATCCGAAACGTCGCTCCCCCTCATATAATTAAAACAACCTATTTAGCACTCGTCCAATCTATCATTACTTACTGTATCCCATGCTGGGGTGGTGCAGCGAAAACTTTTTTAAAACCTCTTGAAATTGCACAACGAGGTGTACTCAAAGTTGCTACAAAACGACCAATTCTATTTCCCACTGCCGAATTATACAGCCTCTGTGATGTATTGACAGTCAGACAACTTTTTATCCTCCATACAATATTGTTACAACACCACAAAACACCCTATACAATTATTTCTAAGCGTCGCAAAGACTTAATTTGTAGCATTCCTATGCCTAAACTTTCTTTCACTAAACGCCACAATCTTTATTTAGGTCCATCCCTATACAACAAATTCAACAAAAAACACCCTGTTTTTCACCTGTCCACTTATGAATGCAAAAAGAAAGTTGTATCAACCCTTAAATCTCTTTCCTATGATGAAACTGAAAACTTTATTCTAAGCTCCTCCTAAACACACACACTCGTACGCTCTCTCACACACACACACACACACACACACACACAAACACACACACACACACACACACACACATACACACACACACGCACACACTCACAAACACAATGCATGTTAGTTTTACTTTTAATTATTTTTAATCCTTGTATTTTAATGTTTAAGCAAACCTATTTTACTATTTGTTAACGACTCCAGTAATGCCACCACTGTCTAACTAAACCGTCTCATTTAGAGGCACGGGCCTGCTGCTATTAATACAGGCTACTTGGTAGCCTAGCTATAGTAGCAGACACCTACTTGTTTCATTCATGTCTTCTCTTTTATTAGAAATAGTTTAAACTGAATGTAAATTTAACCATTTTTACTATCAATAAAGATTTATTATTATTATTATAATGGTAAAAATGTTCATGATAAAGCTATGAAGGTAAATGAGGCGAGTAAAAATACCGATACACGAGAGCTGCTGTCTGATTTTAAGTAAAAAACTACCAAAAAGTTTCTCATTAAAACCACAAAAAATAAAATGTAACAGCTACAACGTCTTGAAAAAGGTTAATTTTCTCTGTATGTTGAATTTTCTACCTCACTAGATATACAAGTAATAATATAATGGCAGAATCCGCCAGCTGAGATGGAAAATGCCAACAACTCAGCTAGACTTTGTTTAAAATATTTTATGAGTCAACTTTTTATTTTATTTATAACGAGTTCTTTTTTACTGGCGATCTATGTGGCGGAGCGGATAGCCCATCTGCCTACCATGCAAGAGGTCCCGAGTTCGATTCCCAGCTGGAGACAATTAAAAATCCCCAGGTCTTGGATACTTACATGTTTGTGATGACGCTGTTTCTGGTTCCCACGACAGAGTATCCTAGTGTGGGGCTAAAAGCTATGTATGTGCCTGTGTGTAAATGTTTAGGTTTATGTTTTTATAGCTTAAGAACTCGGCTGATCACAAGTGAAAGATTCGGAGACACATCGCCGGATCATCCATTAAGCATAGGCAGATCGTGATTAAAGTATAATTAAAGTTCGGGCGAGAGTTGGCGAAGTTTGGCGATCGTCAAATCCGGGTGCCCCCCTAAAACCCGTTTGATATTCACCGTCACACTTGAACTGAGTCTGGGATTAAAACTTAATGCTTGATTGGTTTGTCGGGGATCTAATGAGACATTAGTTCTCAACAGGGACGACCGTATATTAAAGCGTCAGTTCGCTATTAAGAGAATTTTGGGTTGGGAGAATGCGCCACCCCAAGTTATGTTTACAGGGATGGATTTGAACTCTAATTTTGAAGCCGTTTTACTGTCGGGGTTCATATATGGACACCTAGGGTCAGTTTCTGAATTGAGAATTTCGCTAAGTAACTACTTAACTTTAGTGTCTCGTCAAATTTTTCAGAAAAAAGAGTGACAGAACGTTACTTAAGTATTTATTTAGTGAAATACTCAATTCAGAAACCGGCCTTTATTAGACGATCTCTGTGGCGAAACGGTTAGCACATCTGCTTACCATGCAATAGGTCCCGAGTTCGATCCCCGGCTGGGGAGATGAAAAAAAAACTCCAGGTCTTGGATGTTTACATGTTGGTGACGTCGCTGTTTCTGGTTCCCACGACACAGGGTATCCTAGTGTGGGGCCAGAAGCAATGTATGTGCCTGTATGTAAATGTTTATGTTTAAATGTTTATGTTGTTTATTTTTATTGATAGATTATCACAAGCTTAGGGTTTTCATGAATCATGAGGGAGTCCTATATCATGCTGAGGCGTCAAGTGGCTGATGATGATGACGACAATATAACCAACCTTGGAACAGGATCGAGTTTCATAAAATTCAAATTCAGTGTTAGATAGATAAATCAGTAAGATAAGTGTTCTCTATCTATGTATAAATAGATAGAAAATTCTTTATTGTAGGTATGTACACCAATAATTACACATTACAGACAATAACATAGTACAGTACAATTGGCTGCCTTATTACTAAAAATAACTTCTTCCAGACAACCATTGACGGAAAAAGATTGTCATATTTGTTGCCGTTGGTTGCCATTGTCATAATAACAAAAACTGTGAGTTAGACAACTTTGCAGTGTAAATCGAACTGTCATAGTAAATTAATTTTAGTTCTATGAAACAGGACCTTAGTATCAAAAAGTGAACTTTACTAACAACCTTAATGTTTTTTTTTATTTTGTAGCCTAATCTAACGATTACATCATCAGCAACTAATGCGCTGACATTCTGTTTCCGTTCTACGCTAAATACTTTCGGCACGGTCGTTTCCTTCGGCGCAGAAAGGTACATAGGTACGATATCATTTTGTTGACAGTCATTTACGGTAGTATTATTTTTAATTTTTGTAACGTAAAACATACACATAAGTATTTGAATTAATTACCCCTTCTGACCCCCTGTTTTAGAGTCTGTATGATCAACACCCTGTCGAAACACTTAGAGGTCAGGTCCGATGGAGGAGACCTTCTCTGCATTGACATAAGGACGGACGAACGATCTCAATGGATTCAATGGTGGCGGGGAATCTACCAGCAATATTATTATTAGCCACGTGACAAGGGGGTGTCCGTCAAATCTGGCGAAACAATAAGAAGACACCGACATCACCCAAAGCAGACGAGAAAAGCAATTTATTTTGGCAATTTCCGATCGCCGTATCGAATTATCCGCTGTCAAACAACCGACAGCGGATTTCTGGGGATAAAATCCGGTTTCGGCCGAATACTTATGTCAATGAACCGTCCATTTATGGGATGAGTGAATTATTTTCATGTCAAATAGTATTTTTATTTTTGTTTTAGCTTGGTCTTTTATTGCAGGCACACCCAGGCAACCCTATTACATACTGGGGATACCAACATAAGATCGTTTTTTTTTTTCACAAGTATTCAAGTAAGACACATTTCACCTCGAGATGGCTTAAGCGACGCTTAGCGTAGGTCAACTGACATCACTTTTTAACCTGTACAATTTTCGGTGGGCTGATCCTTGCCGTAACAAGGTTTTTAATTGTTTTTTTCAAGGTCATAACGTAATTGGTTACATGTCACTTAAGTCGCCATTTAAATCGACTTCTTTACAAAGAATTTAAACCACATTTAAGAAAGTGATGCAATTCGGCCTTAGTTCGCTGGTTCAACACCTTTTTACACTCTGAGGTAGCACTATGTCCAGGTCCAAAATTCTGCATCGCGCAATTAAAGTGCTACACATGATGTTCAAGAGACTTTATGTGGGCCTGGCAACTCACCGTTCCCCACACCTTTAACTCTAGTGCGTCCAGGCTTGCGGCTCTGCGTATTTATAGGTGGGCGTTTTCAGAGTTTTCCAGACACGGCAAATTATTCTCCAACGTCCATAGGTCGAAAATAAACACGCTGGCACGAATGAACTCACTGATCTTTAATCCAGAAAATATAGTAATATGGAAAGCCCTCGGCTAAAACCCACCGGCCGTCCGCAGGCATACGATCTACCTGGTAGGCGATTTCCTTTTATATTCGAAGACACGATCACCCGATCTTCCCTATAATTAAAAGCTTGTCTAATGTTTTGTCAAGTAATGCTAAAATGGCTAAAGTAGAAAAGCAGCGCCGTACCTGCCTACTCTGTTTATGTATAGTCCTATTTATATTCTAACACGAATAGCATTTGCCCACAATTCCGTTCCGGGTGCGCAAAATTATTTAACTTCGTCGCGGTTGCTCGTTTGTCTTTGCTTACTAGGACTTCATAGTTTGAGCCGCCATAATAGCTGACATACATTTTTATATTTTTTTGTTGATCAAATATATTATATTAGCATGTTGCTATGTTAAGTTTTCATTTTCTTAAGTAGTTCTGAAATATTATCCGGATACATTAAATGATTTTCTGAGTCATCTGATAAAAATCAAGTAAGAGTATCCGGATATTATTTTACAATGTTAAGCAAAAATTCAAAAATACGTACGTATAAGTACAAACATTCTTAAATATGCACTCAAAACTGGCGTAGTTACGTGTTTGCAGATGGATTAAACGTAAGAGGTTTGTGAGGATCATGGTAAATGGCAAACTAAGATCTCTGACTGCTCCTCGGGGATACAGGCATGATCTTATTTTTTGTTGTAAAAAAATACAGAAAGAAATACCATAACTAAAATTTAAATGCCCGTATTACCAGGAATGGAGATCACATTCTATATCGGTTGGAGCACTCAGGAATTATTGTAGAATTAAGAAGCGGACAAACATCATAAAATTTGATACAAAACATTTGATTAAAATTTAATTTAATTTGATATTGTACTTTTCAAGGTCACAAAGCAACTTATTAATGAAAATTGTTCTACCATTACGCTACGACGCTACACGATACGAAGTGTCCGTATAGTTGGCTTTCACATGGTCGATTTCAGTAATTTCTAGTACGCCACAGAACTGTGTATTAATAGTGCCTAATAGTGCTACATGGCACAATTAGCTAGGAAAAATATTTCCCGAGATATTAAGGCGACTCACTGAGACAGCCAACTAGACGTCTAGTTAGCAGACACATCACGAACGGCTGTATATAGAGTTATGGTTTGTATGCCAGATAATTGTGCGCTAATAGTGCTCCATACATGCCAAGTTTCCAGAATAGTGCTTCAATACAAGCTGAGAAAACATACCCTATTGTTGAGGCAGCCAACTAGACGCTTTTTCTTACCATGATTTCTTCGTAACGGCGTAGAGTTTTAAAACAAAAACTATACCAAATAACTGTGCGTTAATACTGCCTCTTAATGAAATACAAATGCCCCCGAATCACCTATGTGTTAAGCCAAGAAATTAATGCAAACTTTTACATAAATTACGGTTCTGGTACATGTAAGGACAAAAGTGAAAAAATAGTATCAATGAGCAAATATGGCAAGGGCTAAAGTATCCGGAGTTGGTTCAACGCTTTTAAAGAAGTTAGCAAGAGGGTGGTCTCGGTAATTTGCCTGTTTGCGGTGTTGCCGTATTGGGACACTGCACACCCGGTTTTTTGAGATTTCCGTTCATTTTCAAAAATATAGCGTGGCCATCCTGTAAATACTTTGTAAAATGTTGTATGTTACTGAAAATACCTAATCATACTTTATTGTATTCTTCACACATCTTGTGTACGTCTTGCATGCAAAGTCCACAAAAAGGAAGTTTCCTCTTTACTTACCCTCTTTTATTGTTTTTTTTTTAAACTCATGTCATATCGAAACGTGACTTTGGCAGGATTAGTGCGATTTGTGTATAATCCACATAAATATAAGATTAATTTCTGTTCGAACGGTAACTACTCCACTTAGTAATTTTTTCCAGTATCTGGCAATATAGTGATGACAGAAAGGATTTGTTCTTTTATCACTTAAGTAATTTTGGCTTATTTGCTTTTTTTCCTACGTGGCGTTTAGTTACAGTGCCTATGAGGTAGATTTTATTTTAATTGTTACTGAGCATCGTGTTGTGACTGAAATGTTACTAGTTTTCTAAACATATTCACATTTTGTATTGATTATAATAATACATTATTAATATAATATTATTATAATAATGAATAGGACTAAATACTTAAATTTGTTATCTCAATGTTCTTAAAACACATAGTATATACTATATTGTGATATACGAGTAGATTTATAATACCTAACTTATCCTTATATTGTGTACCTGTTGCTTTGTTAAAATTAATAAAACTCAAGACAGTTTAAGTGCATTTTATTTACATTCTTTAATAAAATATTAATCCAATTTTCAATCAAAATTTAATTTAGGTCAAAGTTACAGAAAAAATTTTAATTAATATTTAGTTGGTTTTGCCTCAACGTCCACATGTTTTTTATTTTGTTAAGGCAACTTTTATTCTAATATAAATTCTAAAAAAAGATATGTATTATATTTTTACGATACCTTCCTTAATCAAAGCTTGTCGGTTAGTAAATTTCTCCCATCTCTACTTTTACGGAAAATCTTTAAAACTAAGCATTTAAGAGTGTAGGACGCTGTGGGTAGACTCTTCGAAATTAGAGTTAGAATTACAGAAAAACGAACGAACGAAGCCTTCGACACTAACTAGTACAACATTACGCCGAAAAGCTCGCGCTATCGCACGCCTAGTTAAAAAAGTATTATATCTCAGAAACTACAAGATATACCTAAAAGACCTTCTTAATCTTCAAATCAAAAAAAATATTTTAATTTTTTTAGGTAATCAGCCATAACATAACATACCTATTCTGTGAAAATTTCGACTGGTTACTGCTAAGTTACAGCCCTTCAAAGGTTGGATAGGGAAAGACAGACAGTGAAGGCAGAGTAGGTAAAAGAGTCTCGATAGGCACCCTGGGAACAACACCCTAAAACCAGGAAAATCCCACCAAAGCGGGTCATCTGGACATACGGTACAACATTTGAAATATTATTCTCCTTTTGAGCTTCGCCACCGCAGTGGTACACAATTTGTGAGGGAGAACGTAAACGAATACCGTGTCTTGTTCATCATTAGCCCACTATTGACCACCAATGCCCAAGACACGCAGTGTACGCAGCGCAGCCTGCTTTGGAGCAACTAGCCACTAATGCCCGGTCCCAATAACCTATCTACAGATAACTGACAGTATTGACAGCACTGACATTGAAATATTCCGCTTTTTGTTTCTATTGAGTGGCCTATCACTCGCGTTGACAGCTAACTGTCAGTTATCTGTAGATAGGTTATTGGGACCGGGCATAAGTGGATGGCAGTGAGTGTAATAATAACTTTTCTGCTTGACGGTATCATATAATTGTTGCAAACAATTTTCACCCTAATTGCGTTTTCATAAGACTTCATTTTAATTGATTCCAAAATTATTGTTTAGTACGTAGCAGTTCGCATTAATTTCTTGGCGAAACGCATAGGTGTTTCGGGGACATTTGTGTTTCACTAAAAGGCACTATTAACGCACAGTTATTTGGTATAGTTTTAGTTTTAAAACTCTACGCCGTTACGAAGAACTCATGGTAAGAAAAAGCGTCTAGTTGGCTGCCTTAACAATAGGGTATGTTTTCTCAGCTTGTATTTAGCTATTCTGGAAACTTGGCATGTAGGGAGCACTGTTAGCGCACAATTATCTGGCATACAAACCATAACTTTATACACAGCCGTTCGTGATGTGTCTGCTAAGTAGACGTCTAGTTGGCTGCCTCAGTGAGTCACCTGAATATCTCCGGAAATACTTGTCCTAGCTAATTGTGCCTTGTAGCACTATTAGGCACTATTAATACACAGTTCGGTGGCATACTTGAAATTACTAAATTCGACCACGTGAAAGCCAACTATACGGACACGATACGAAGGAGAATTACAGGGTACAAATTCCTGGTGCAAACCAAAAGCGTCCCTCTCCAAATAACAGAGCGCCGCCAGTGCGCTTATTCTCAACAATTTATAATTGGTGCCGACGAAACTGGAAATTTAGATGGAGCTTACAGCGGCACTAGTCGAATGAAAATGACCTCAAAGGTACTGACGTTGATTTTATGAGTTAGGAAATTAAGAGCATAGGATTTGTTTGCACGAAACCCAAAACTTCATAAGGAGCACAAAATTTTCCAAATTCAGGCGTTAAAATATCACTGAAAGGTATGAAAATTATAATTGTATCTCAATGACTATGCGATATGATAATCGAATACAAGTGTTATTTCATAAAACATTAGATTCATCATTTATGTCCCCACCGAGGGGCACAAGTCTCTTCCCTGATGAAGGTATAGGCAAACCTTTACCACGGGGGCCAATCCCAGATTGGTGGAGGCTTGCAACACTAGTTACTAGTCGAATGATGATGAAGTTTTACTTCTAGTACTAAATTTTTCCATAAGATATAAGGCAAATTCTGTTCTGTTTACATGTCCACTATTTTTCTGGTTCAATAAACGTTATCATAACTTATCTTATCTAAAGGCCCTGGCCCCAGGAGGGAGACAACAAGATACGAGTAAGTAATGCGAGGAAAAGCTAAGAAATCGTCAAGGTTCTTTATTTTGAGATCCAGGTGACAGAAATTGAGATAAGAATATTCTGTATTGTACACCGGAAACAACAAAAAACACAAAATATTTACAAAGGTGCATAGTGCAATTGATGGCCTTATTGCTTAATGCAATTTCTTCCAGACAACCTTACGATGGAATGTTGATAAGAAAATTGAAGAACAGTGTCTGAAAATCCTGCTTCGACATCGTGCTGAGACTGACCCATTTTTGACCACCTTTTATGCCGAAGTTTCCTATTAGTAATGACTAGCTGTTGCCCGCGACTACGTCCGCATGGGCTTTAGTTGAGTAAAGTGTTTGCAAATAAGATAGGGATACTTTTAGCGCACGCGAAAGAGCTTTCATACTAACTTCGCAACCCCTCGTACCCCCTTAAGGAATGATTTTCGAAAAACTACTTTACACGTCTTTCATGACTTTCAATGAAGGACCTTCATGCTGAATTTAATTCGAATAACTTCAAAAATGGCTAAGTTTCATACTAACATTTCACCCCCCTTTTATCCCCTTAAGGGATGATTTTCAAAAAACTATTTTACATGTATTTTATAAATTTTAATGAAGGAACTTCATATTGAATTTCATTCGAATAACTTCAAAAATGGCTAAGTTTCATACTAACATTGCACCCCCCTCTTACCCCCTTAAGGGATGATTTTCGAAAAACTATTATATACGTGTTTCATGATTTTCAATGAAGGACCTTCATATTGAATCTCATTCGAATAACTTCAAAAACGGCAAAGTTTCATACTAAGTTTGCACACCCGTTTTTCCCCCTTAAGGGATGATTTTAAAAAACTATTTTACATGTATTTTATAAATTTTAATGAAGGACCTTCATATTGAATTTCATTCGAATAACTTCAAAAATGGCTAAGTTTCATACTAACATTGCACCCCCCTCTTACCCCCTTAAGGGATGATTTTTAAAAAACTATTTTACACGTGTTTCATAATTTTAAATGAAGGACCTTCATATTGAATCTCATTCGAATAACTTCAAAAACGGAAAAGTTTCATACTAACTTTGAACACCCATTTTACCCCCTTAGGGGATGAATTTTCAAAAATCCTTTCTTAATGCTCCCCTACGTTACAAAAAAAATCCCTGGGCGAAATTTCAAGTTTCTAACCCTTAGTTTAGGCCCTGCGTTGATATGTCAGTCAGTCAGTCAGTCAGTCAGCTTCTCCTTTTATATATATAGATTATAAATCACAGGAATTTAACTAAAAGGAGTTCGGTGGTTTACTAACTTAATTATGTATGTACCAACAGTATAGAATTCTTTGTAAGGTTATTAATCTGTCACGTACCTACTGTATGTAATTCTTATAAAGTTCTTAAATAAAGTTTATTCTTATTCCTACATCAAGAGACTGTATCTGAAATTAGGTTAAAGCTTGACTAAAACTGCTGTTTAACTACAGTTCAGCTGGAAAGACAAAGACAGTATGTACCCGGGAACAAATTGAATTCCATGGCCACATCGCGCTTCGCCAAATCGGACGCTATTGAAGGACGGAATTCGCTTAACCCTTAACTACTCGCATAAAGAAAATCACATAACTGCTCGCATGGGGTCCTCAGTGACCCCAATTTGGTTTTGTGAATTTATAATAAAGTATTTATAAATTTAAATAACTGCTTAGAAATTATATTTCTTCTTTATTCATATTAAAGCTTCAATGAAACTATTTAATCATAAACTAGTAGGAACTCAAAAAAAACACAAGCTTAAAATTTTCTCTTAAAAAACTAGTTATGGCGTACCTTGAGATAAAAACTGAATTATTTTTTTATTTTTGGCAACTAATCTGAATCACTAATATGAAAAGCTTGACAATAGACCTCACAGTGGTCATTGCAAACAAATTTCGTGCATTTTATGCATTTCATGGATACTTTCCGATCCGTCATTGGAGGACATGTGCTACATCGTCCACGCTTGACTGTCGATGATGAAGCTAGTCAATTCTCCATGTCATGCACCTCCAAAAGTCGTTTATTTATGAATTTTGGGGTTGCGGCTACATTCACTCGATGCTTCTAACGATCTTCAACTAGCTCTAGGGCAAGTTGTCGCAAGGAAATTGACGTCTCACATGGGTAAAAAATATAATAATAACTACAGTCAAAATTGATTCAATTAACTATATTGATAACATATGTACGAAAATTAAATAAAACCGTTATAAGTTATATTTGAAAATACCGTAAATAACAAAAATACTCTCACTCGACTCGGTCGGAAAAGTTACGTAACTGCTCGCATGGGGTCACACTCAAGAGAGCAGCGACGCCTGCGCACGCTCCAAAGTCCTGTTAAACACTAAAATGGCATCTTTGGCGCGAATAAGAAAGCTACTAAATGGGACAACCACATATCAACAGCCAAAGTACATTTTTTTGGCGCTCAAAAATGCGCTGACCCCATGCGAGCAGTTAAGGGTTAATAGATTAGCTGTGGGTTTAAAAATTAGAAATATTCCAATTGTAAATAACCAGATTATTATTTTTTCCAATTATTGAGCTTTATTATTTTTTTGACTAACTTTTACTTTTAACTTTTTGAAAGAATAATAATATACTTTAGTTATAATTAAAGCGCTCCCAAAAAGACATTTTATTATCAGTACTGTATTATCAGTGAGTAATTTCTTTAAAATAAATGGTATTATTACTATACCTAATTTTCGAGCAAAACCAAAGGCTCGAAGTAGTAAACAGAACCGTCTTTTCAATCAAGTCCACGCCATTATCCGTTGCTCTTGACGCTACGTCAACAAATTCAATGAAGCTTCTTCGTAGTTTGTTACATTAATGTGCGTTCAGTATTACAATACTCGTGGCAAGAAAATAATTCAATAATTTACTCGTTAGATAAGAGACTTATAAATCTTTAAATGCTGACCTTGGTTTTAAGAATAACAAGGATGACAATTGAAACATTGGTTTTCATTGTTATTCTTGAGGTCAGAACCGAGGAGGTCAATGTAAGACAGACAAGGGTTTTCGTTAGCATCCCTTGAGTAAAGAACTCTATAAAGTGACAGCTAGCAGGATTTAATGAGTAATGAGTGTAACAAAAAAGAAAGAAAATAAACATTTTTCTTTCTTTTTTTTTTGTTATATCTTTTGGGAATTACATTTAGTAATAAGACTGTTAATGTTATTGTCAAATCTCATGTCCAGTTCCTGGTGTACATACAATAAAAAATATCCTATATATCTATGCTAAATCTATGCATATATCCTGCTAAATTTGTGGGCTTACAATGGCGAGAGCATATAGATGAAGTGTGTTGTAAGCTGAACAGAGCCTACTATAGTATTGCCAGACTTGTACCTACCTTATCTAGGGAAAATTTGCTAATAGCTTACTATGGCTACTTCCAGTCAATACTAATGTATGGCATAGACCTTTGGGGGTTAGCTGCAGACCGAGACCGACCCTTCGTCATTCAAAAAAGGATGGTTCGAAGAATTATGAAACAACCTCCTGATGAACCGGCCAAGCAATTGTTTATTGAATTAGGTGTGCTCACAGTTCCTTCTCTGTACTTATTTGAAGTTGCCAAATATGTTCGTAGTAATTTGACACATTTTTCCGTAGTGACGACCACTAGTAGGTGTAGAACCCGAAGACGGTATGACTGTTACACATCGTCTGTCTAAGACTGGCAAATCACTAGAAGTCATGGGTCCGCGAATCTATAACAAAATTCCCGTGGACATAAGGCAGTCACCGAACAATTATATATTCTTGAATAAGCTAAAAAAATATCTGACTGAAAAAGCTTACTACTCTGTTGTTGAATACTTGGACGAACAAACGAATTGACATTTATATTTTATTATCGATGATGTATTATGATTTTTTTTTTATGGATATTATTATTGACTTCGATTTATTCTGGGACTTATTATTTTTATGTTATTTAAGCTAAGCATCTGCTTAGATCTTGTATTTTTTAAGATTATTTGACGATGTTGTTATATAAACTGAATAAATGAATATGAATATATTATGTATCTATTTCCGACGTAATTGATCAAATATTGAACCTTTTGGTTTCCCGTCTTTGTATTTGGTTATTGTTATGTAATGTCCTTTTATATATTTAGTTTTCAATATTTCAAATGTCATTGACCGTTGCATGATGAAGTTGAAGTTGCATGATGGCAATGTCATAGACCTTGGAGCGATTCGATTGTGAGGGGGATCCCACATCAGTAGGAGCAAGATGGGAACGCTGGAAGAGAGCACTTCTGATATACTTGGATGCTTCAAACATTGAAAAATCTGAAAAACAGAGAGCATGTCTTCTACATTTTGGAGGACTGGAACTCCAAGAGGTTTTTTATAACATACCAGGCGCCAACGTAGAACCAACAGAAGGCGTTGATGTTTTTACTGTTGCGCTGGAAAAACTGGATGCCTACTTTATACCAAAGCAAAGTAGAGTATACGAGCGTCACATATTTAGGCTTCTCAAGCAAGAGCCAAATGAAAAATTTGAAAAATTCATTTTGAGATTAAGACAACAGGCTGATAAATGTCAGTTCCGAGACAAAAATGATAATACAATCGATCAGATAGCGGAGAAAGCCTCTTCCAATGAACTTCGAAAAAAAATCCTGCAAATTGGTGATGAAATCACCTTGGAACGAATCATAGTTGAAGCAAACACTCTAGAGGCGGTGAATAAGCAAATGGAGGATTTTAGTGGTACTAACAATGTTTTCCAAGGCGTGAACAAAGTGGAATACAAAGTCAGATCGAGATTTGGAGAAAAAAGATTTGATAAATCGACATGTGGTAGATGTGGCAATCCGCGACACATGACGAACGATCCTAAGTGCCCAGCCAGAGATAAAGATTGCTTGAAATGTGGTCTTAGAGGTCACTTCAGATAATATTGCAGGACTAAACAACAAAGAAAAAGAAAAATGGAGGAAGGGCAAGACAGTTCACAAAATAACAAACCGAAGAAAAGCAGAGAACATGGAAATGAAATAAACCAAATTATGGAAGAAAATAATAAAGACAGAACTGAAGTGACACACTATGTATTTCACATTGACGATGATGTTGAACTGGATTGTTCCATTGGAGGGGTGAAAACAAAAATGCTGGTGGATTCTGGATGCAAAAAAATCTCATCACTGCAAAGACATGGGAGATGTTGCAAACTAATAAAGTTTTAGATAATGATGATAATTAATGTATATGACTGTAACAAATTCACATACATAATTATTGTGTTTTCGTTAAATAAGAATTTAAAAATATATTGTAAATAAAGGTTGATCTCAGTAAAGTAACACACAGCATTTCAGAGTTTTAATGGTAAATAACTTAGATTAAATTGATAACACAATTAAGGTCATACCTAGTCAAAGTAAAACTGAATGAAGACTTTAAAGTTGATCTCAAAGTCAAAGTTTATTCTTAACAATTTAAAGATTTAAATTTATTAACAAGAAAGGGATGTAGTGTATTGACTATTTCTATCCTTGTCTCGTGCGCACGCGCCACACTCGCCGGTGTTCTGAAAGATGTCATAAGAGAATCGGGCGAGACAGATAACGGTGGTGGTGCGTTGTTGAGCCAAGTATTTAAGCTAGTGGTGCCAAAACAGAGGATATTACAAGAATTAATGTGATTTGAGAAATGATGGTCACAGTAGAGATGGAGATTACTATGTGGCGCTGTACGCTTGTAGAATCGCGGGTAGGTATCATCATCATCATCATTCAGCCACAAGAAGTCCACTGCTGGAAATAGGCCTCCTCCATGGATTTCCAAAAAGACCGGTTGGGTGCGGCTTGTATCCAGCGTCTCCCTGCCACTTGGATGAGATCGTCTGTCCATCTTGTGGCTGGTCGTCACACGCTGCGCTTGCCGATGTGTGGTCTCCATTCAAGATAGGTATATAAGTATGGCTGTGATTAATCCAATGACATAAGTAGCTAGTGAGCGATTCTGTATGAAATTTTGTTTTTCAGTTTCAAGTAATAAATACGGTAAAATAAACATTGTTTCAGTAGTAAAACAGTGAACAGTCTACGTAAAGAAAGATCTGGTCGTTTTACGGGTATCTTAAGCTGAACGTAGCGTCATCCGGCAGCGCGTCGGTAAGTGTATTGTATGATTAATGAGGCGGTCGTTAGCAAACGTCAAGTCGCCTGTGAATAGCGACGAGTGACGTCTCCGTTTCAGCTTCAGAACCATTATCATTCTTCAGGCGCCGGGCGACAGACTGACTTAAATACTCAGAAATTTCAAAAACCTGTCTTTATGCGTCCCCTCGTTGGCTTGAGCGATGCAACGAGCGAGTATCTCCTAAAAACTGAAATAATAAAGTGGAAGGTTTTAAAATCTGAATTGAAAAAGGTTAATACAAGAGAAATATGATATACCACCAACGAATTAGCTCTTTGATTTTTAACTGGGTGGTTTCCCCAAATTTTATCAAGGTGAGTAACGTTTTGACTGCACCTTAAAATAATATGAAACATAAAGTGACTTGTCCATGCAAATGGTTTTTTGTTTTTTGCAGATTCGGATTGTTTGAGGTTCGTTCTATGATGTGTCGAAATATTTTCATTCAAATCCGGTCCTATCCTATAGAAAATGAGCTCTAAAAACAGCGATTTCGATCAAAAGCATACTCGTTTTGGTCGCCTTCAATCAGTTTTTCGCCTCTCCTGTAAAACATTAGTAAATGGACAAGTCCGCGTTTGAATGCTTGCTCCTCAAGTATAAACCATACTATAATTGGACGTAGTTTAGCAAAAAGGTTCCAAGCACACAAAGTGACTTGTGAGATATTTGAGTTTTTAGGTTTAAGCTGATTTACGCTCTCCATACATGTGGGTTGACTACCATGTGCCATAACTTTGCATGCACTAACATACTCATCGGATGACTATGCGAGTCTTCGATTCTTAAAGTATAGAGCATAGTGATCATTTTGGTATGTTTAGCTCAAAAATAACCATGTTGTGGGTTGGAACCTTTTTGCTAAACTACGTCCAATTATTAGTAGTCCGATTGTCACTTTATGTAAGTACGTTTTTGCTCAAAACGTGCTTTCATTCAATCCATTAAGGATCCTTTGCAACTCGCTACGTATAACAGTTAAAGAGGTTAGACCCCTTCATATACAGACGCTTTAGGCATAGTAATACCTTCAACTCTAGGGCTGAGATTCTTAAACTGCACTTTGACTTTACTTCGAGGAAAACATCGACTTTCAATCAAAAATATGTTTCATAGCCCTGTCACACCATTACTTTACTTTCACTAGCCTACACTTTGCCTAAGGAGCCGATGATCATGACTTTGGCCTCAAAGTAAACTTAGTATCAATATGCGTACAAATAATGTAGTCCTGAATGATAAAGACATTTTCATAAAACCGAATCAAATTTTATTAGGTTGGGTTATACTTCAGAAACGTAAAGTCAATTTTAATTTTTTTTGTTTTATTCGCTTTTCACGGACCAAAAAGTGCCTCGAAAGGAGGTTTATTACCATACATCCTTGAAGTCAAGGTAAAGTTGACATCTTTCAATGACGTTGCGTTTTATTCAAATAAATCAAGTTTAGATGATATTTTCACCATTATTTCTTGAATGAAAATTATGCGTGTAATGTAACAGCTTCTGTCAAATTCAATACTTGCTCAGACTTTACTTTGAGGACGTGCTTTGCTAAGAAAAGACAAAGGAACTGTCTCTGAAATTGAAAAATTTGAAAGTATACTTTGTCAAACAAAGCTACTTTGTTACTTTGTGAAGACGTCTTTGATGTAAAGTAAAGTCACGACTGTGAATCTGGCCCTAGAAACAAAAAAACTTTAATGCAAATAAAATTCAAGAGATCTCGAAGTATCACCATCCACCAACTTCTTGCGTCTTTTTTTACAATGAGTTCAAAACTTCTTTCGCCGGAAAACTTTTTACTTTCAATTAAGCGGTGTTAATGGAAAAGAGTGAAGAATTCCCGTTTCCACAATGCCTCATTAGGGTTTCCGAGTCAAAAGTTTATTTGAATGGGGGCGATGGTGGTGCCTGTGGTCCTTTCACCGACTTTTGTTAGAATTTTGTACTATCTATTTTATTGAATAGGAACTCGAGAGTGCTCTTTGACGCCTGATACATACATAATATACGTAATATGGTAGCCGTTAAACTGTGCAAGCCGATTTGCGCAGATTTATAGATGTATTTTTGTTTCCTTAGTATAGCGTAAAATATCACACTTAGATTCGATTGGATAAATGCAGAAAAACTAAGTTTTATACAGGAAATTTTTGTTGAGTAGCGCCTCCCTCAAGTTAAATATTTCACTATAGAGATGTGAAAAATTCTGAGCTGTAGCACCCATGATGAACCTTAGAAAAACTATCACGGTTGAGTAAACCTTACAAGTGCACGAGTTAATAGCGACCAACATACAAAAGGAAACCTTCGTACAAAATCCATTAAAAATTATTTTGATGAAGTTGTTGAAGTTGTAAGGCAGGTAACAACCCGTTCTTCTACGGAAGCCTACACTGAGCGTGGCCCGAGACCCGCCAAGTGGGTTTTTACAGTAATTCCTTTTCTCCAAAGTTTGTTAAATAAATCTCAATGTTTATCATGGGAGCGAAAAAAAGTGTCTATTGAAGACCATACTTTACCAAGAGATTACAATCACTGTATTTTATGACATATTATGAATATGATCCTGAATCACTCTTCACACTAATATTATAAAGGGGAAAGTTGGTGAGTGTGTGAGTGTGTATGTTTGTTACTTCTTCACGTCTAAACGGCTGGAGCGATTTTAATAAAATTTGGTATGGACCTAGCTGACACTCTGGATTAACACATAGGCAACGTTTAACTGCGGGAAAATATCTTATGCTCATGGAAAAACCCCTAAAAACGGGAATAGTTATTTTATTTTCTGTTAATACACAATTTATTTTCCCTAATAAACCGCGGGTAACACCGCGGGGCACAGCTAGTATGTGCCATATTTTTAATCAGCAGTGGGCTCATTATGTAATTTTCGCAACGGATATTCATACGTCTTAAAAAGTTATGTATACCACTGCTGTATAGCACTATCTTCTTTTAAGAACCTATGTTAGAGCGAGACAGTACTCCGTACGACGTCGGTTTTTGTGTTGACGTGACTTTTTAAGACGTATGAATATCCGTTGCGAAAATTACATAATGAGCCCACAGGTATGATGTCAACGGTTTATTATAATATGCTTATAATTTTTTCTACTAAAACTTTCGTAAGCACTAGACATACTAGACGATTAGACCCCTCTGTTAAAATATCCACATAACCAAGGGTTAACTGGAAGATAATGCTTTTAGCATTAAGTTCGCCTTTGTACGTTTATTTATATAAAACTGTGCAATAAAGTATTTTAATAATAATAATTAGACTAGACGACGCAAGCTCCGTTTCTGCTCACCATGATTAAGCGAATCAGAAAGAAACCTGGGCCTAGATGCCGCTAATGCATTGTAGTTTAATGACAGTTGCATGACTGCATCCATCATCAACCCATCACGTCTCCACCGAGGAGCACGAGGGCCAAGTCCGGATTGGTGGAGGCTTGTAAGACTAGTGTCTGGTCTTACTGTCAGAAGTTTTCAAGCCGCCCTAAGGCCTCTGACTTGGCTTAGCGACTGCCATCTATCGACGGCAGCCGGCACCAACTGCTTAACGTGCCTTGCGAAGCACGGAATCGCTCGGAAAAATGCCACTAGCGTTAGTCATTGACGGTGACCAATCCATGGACTGAACGCGACGTATGTTGTTTAACCTTAGTGATCGTTTTAGATCACTCAGGCAGCCCAGGCTACGAGCGATTCTGCGTCCATTTCAAGTCATTGCTGCTTTAAATCGAAAAGCGCACGCGAATTCTTAAATCTACGCGTCAATGTAATTAAAAACCATGTTATGTGACCCGACCACCCAACTGTCATTGAACTGTAATGCACTAACAGAATCGAGGCCCTGGTCGGACTCCTCCGACAAAAAGCTGAGTAATGCTTGTAATTTCTTTACGTAAGTCAATAAAACATTTGTGATCATATTTTTCTCAAGCTTAAATTATGATTGGAGCCTTACGGTGAGGGTTAAAATCCTTAGCTAATTAATTACCAGGAGTTTGTTTAAATTTACGCCCTCTCCCTTTTCTGAGAAATTCTGGGTCTTTTTTCTTTAAGAATAGCTCCGTAAACCTTAATTTTACCTTAACGATACCTTCTATAATAATTCTTAGACGGGGTTATGTTTATCTTCAAATTCGGGAATTCATGAAACACATAAATTTCAGTTTTATTTTTTCGGTATTTTTTCTAACAGTTGCATTTTTCTAAATTTTTTGGTTTTTTTATTTTACTTTGACATTATGGACGCAAATTTTGTGAATTTGCTATATAATCATATTTAAGTAAATAAGGTTTTTACGAACACTGTGGCGTAGTGGTTAGCGCATCTGCTTACCATGCGAGAGGTCCCGGGTTCAATCCCCGGCTGGGGAGAAAAAAAAACTCCAAATCTTGAAGGTTTACATGTTTGTGACGTCGCTGTTTCTGGTTCCCACGACACAGGGTATCCTAGTGTGGGGCCAGAAGCAATGTATGTGCCTGTATGTAAATGTTATGTTATGTATTTTACACCTAACCTAATTCATTAATAGATTGAAAACAGCTTGTTTTTTGTCAACTCCTTACTGTAAGGATTTTCATTAAATATAATGTGATACCTAGAATCTAGACAATAATGGCTGTTTCTAGAATTAAACGTTTTAAGGCTTACCTTGCAAAGGTTTTGATTCAGCGCTTTGTGAATGGAAAAAAAACAGTAAAATTAGAGACTTTACTTCTTTGTAATAAAACTCGTGCCTGCAGAATTCTGAAATTGGAATTAGATGTAAAGGAAAAAAATTGAATTAAATTAGATTCTTTGGATGAAATGAAACAGATTCGTACTAAAATAGTGCAGTTTTATTTTGAAGTAATTCTGCATCTTCTTAACACAATAGGGATCCCGTGTAATGTTATCTTTAAGTTTTTTGGCAAAAATAAATAGACAAATATATAAATAAAAATTATAACCGACCGAGTTTGAGCTGGTCTCACGATAAAGGTCTGTAACTGAATGAAAGAAAACACATTTTCGGTAAATACTAAGGACAAATTGGTGGTGCTACAGACTTAGGTGGGCGAGTCTAAATCGCAATTCGCCGGTCTTTTTCCTGCTTTGAGCCCAAGTAATGAATGTGATAAAGAGATTCATTTAAAGGGCTCCGAGTGACTGTATTTAATTAAGGGAAGAGAGGGTAAGTCGTACGGTGAAACGTGAAGAAAGTAGGGTACTGGCATTTTATTTTACAAAAATATAAGTGTAATATAGACGAGTACATATATTTAGTACATATATTTATAAGGGGAGCTTATTTCTTTAGTTTTTTTTCCGGCCAACTAGATTAGTTATTGTGAAACGATTATATTATTTAAATAGGTAAGAAGTAACGTGTGCACATAAAAAAAAAATATTATAATTTATATTTTTTATTTATTTATTGATACTTTTATTGAACTTACATTTAAAGTACAAATATGGCTGACTTAATGCCATACGCGCTCTCTACCAGTCAACCACAGAAGGCAAAAGGAAAGAGTTGGTAGGCGTTCAAAAGTAATATAGGGTGGCCAATCGGGTGAAGTTATTTTTTTGATAGCCCGTACAGAGACCTATTCAAAACACCCCCATGTATGTTCAGCGATTATTGATAGTTTTCGAGTTGTGATTTTTTTTTTTATTTAGAGATTTTCCGAGAAATCGTCAACACATAAACACATAAAAATTATAACAAAATAAAAATTGCATGAACTAGTTACAAATATGTATAAATTTGGAATAAGCTACATAAAATAATTCATAGTAGGTAATATAATTTAGATAAATAAAAATTTGTCAGCAAAGAGAAAACCGCCTTATACCGACTATAGATTTTTTGCTTTTAGGAAGCTGCTGTGGACTACGAGTATGCACGTAAAAGGAAAAAGATAAGGCAGGATTCACACATAGACAAACAATTTACAAGCGCGAAGACGTTAAGCATAGCATGTAGAACTTTTTCACTAAGCTTAACAGGTTCCCTATCCAATGAATCACATGTGATACACGTGCCAGTTTTGTAGCATACCACATGACAAATGTGTTGTATGTGGTGGGTGGGTTGGTTACCAAGGTGGGTTACGTGTGAAAGTATTTCGTTTATTTTTTTATGATGCCTATTTATGCGCCCATCTAGGGCACAGACCTTCTTTCAGATAGATATTATGGGTTTAATCACTACGCGTCCCCACCGCAGATTGGCACCTTCAAAAGCTGAGGCATGTGAAAACTTCAGACTCTTAGGTTTTGTTAGAATGTTTTCCTTCGTTTTCTTTCCCTTTCCTTTCCAGTTATGTCAATATTTCAAGATTATTCTTACAACAACTAGAAATGCGTTAAATACGTCGCTAAGCATGTGGGAACTATTCTTTTTAGCAGAAACGTCGGATGTTGTTTGCAAACACGGCTATCGTCGTACTAAAGTATGAATTAAGTCTTCATTTTGAATTCAATTAGATGATGAGCAGGTGTGAATTAGGTACGAAAATGTTGGTTCTCAGAAAGTTTATTAAAATAGTGCTACTTATAGTTGTTATTTGGGTAACAGCCTTTTTGACTGTAGTGCGGGATTACAATATACCTCTTAAATATTGGTTTGTGGCAAGAGGTATGGTCACTCATGTTGTTACGAGAAGTTGTGTTCCTGCTGCTGACAGTAAACAACAATTAAATCGTCATAAAGGTCAGTACGTCTTTTAATGAATTTTCTATATCTTTCAGATTGTAATATAAACATCCAGTGATTTAGTACGGATAGAATTTGTTCCCAGAATAATTTCTCAGCAGTTATTTTGGCCACTGATGCTGAAAGTGTTGTGTTGTTAAGAAGATTAAATAAATCAATTAGTCTATTAATTTATTTAAATAAATTTTCCGCCTGCAGTTTACTGCAGTTTATTGTTTTATTAATTTATATAATTTATGTGCATTTTTAGCTAGTAAAAGTTTTATTTAAAATTATGATGTCTATGTTTAGTTAATAGAATTTTGAAACATTGTTTTAAATAAATCCTTATCTGTTTAGACATAATTTTATAACAATGGGTATAATATACGTAAAGTATTAAGCTATAATGCGTACACTGTACACAATCATAACCTGGGCCACAACGATTCAGGCTCGACCTTGTGTGGTGGTCACTAGAAAACTCTCAGTTATAAAATACTACTACAGCTAATTCATAAGTCCACGCTGAAATAAATTCTATTTATTTCAGCGTGGCAACTCATAGGCCCAGACCAATCTCAGCAGGCATACAGCGATCTTTCTTCTACGTTAGTCAGTCAAGACTTACCGCCGGGCAAACTTGGCAGACCAGTGATACTGAGGAAGAACTTAAAAGGTAGCGTGAGGGCGCTGGTCAAAAAGGGATGGGACGACCATGTTTTCAACCAGTTCGTCAGTGACATTATTCCACTGAACCGGTCACTGCCAGATGCTCGAGATAGTTGGTAAGTGCTAGACATACGCTCTACATATATTAGTAAGTAGCGCAGTAAAAGCCTCACAAATGGAAATATCCTAGCCCATTAGAACACACACACATAATTACATTCATATCCTATTCATTCCGGCTCCTTCGCGCACGTATCTATAGATCTCACAACACTTACCAAATTGTATAAGTAATATAATTTGCATTTTTATTTTTTCCAATTAATGTTATATTTATTTTAATAATGTAAACCTGCTAGTGTACCTACACTTGAAATCTAGCGGTAGTGGGCTCGTTCGATGTCATCGTTTTTCCTTGAATTTACATAATTTGCACTACATGTATCAATGCTTACTTTAGCACGAGGAATGTAATTGTTCTCATCTTTAATAATAAATAAATTGACTGAATTCCTGAATATTACAAATATTGCGGATTCTTTAAGGTCCACCTTGGCCACCGTGAGAGACCGCTTGCGTTATATGTGTCTTATGTAAATAAACGGTCTTGTCTATTCGTAAAACGGTTATGATTATAATAACTACATAGATTAGTACTAGTTTTGGACATGGACTTTATATTAGAGAGAGAAAGTTTGTAGTCCTTGCTACTTCAAACTTACAATTTTTTTCGTCATTGTCATCATGATTCAGCCACAAGAAGTCCACTACTTGACATAGGCCTCCTTCATGGATTTCCAAAAAGACCGGTTGGAAGCGGCTTGCATCTATCGTCTCCTTGCCGCATTCTTTTTTTGTGTTGATCGTGATTTGTTTTTTTTCGTATGAAAAGTATTTGCGAGTTAGAATATTTGGAGTGCTTAAAATTGCCAATAAATTAGCAATTTAAAACACTGAGGTTGAACATCAGAAGCACTTAACCTCAAGATGTTCAACTTGACCGCTAGCAAGTTGGATTTGAACCCACAACCTCTTGAATGCCAGGCAACCGTTAAACCGACTACAATATCACCTGATCACAGCTTATGTCAGATTTTACAAAAGGTCATCTTTACTGAAATCTACTATATATGAAATATACTAAATATGTTAACCCGCACAAAGATGATGTTTTATACCTTCTACCCTTGTTTTAATTAGGTTAAGTTTTAGTTTTAAGTAATTTTAATTTAGGTGAGTGCTGAAAATCAGCGCCGTTAGAGGGCGTGAAATGCCGGTCTGACGGCCCGCGCTGAGCACTGTACCTTTTGCTGCCAACTGTTAAATAGGAGGTTGATCTCATCGGTCACTGTTTTTATATACCAAGAAAGTGCCAATGAGACTAAATTGTTACCTCGCTAAGATTAGCTTGTAAAAATATGTACCTACCCAATGTTAATGTATTGTTGGTGGCAATAAAATCTTTTTTACTTTACTTACTTACTCTATACAAAAATCTCAAACTCCTCCTGAAACAATGGCTTCATCAATTTTTATCATTTTTTTGTGAATAATTTAGTAGCCGCAATAATAGGCCCCAGGCTTATTAATATTTTCATCTAACATGTCATTCTATTTTTCGAGTTCAAACACCTTACGATCTACAACTCATGTGTGATTTTCCTAGGTGCTTGGCAAAGGACAGATTCCTGGAAGACCTGCCGAAGGCATCAGTTGTCATTTGCTTCCACAACGAGGCTTTGTCTACGCTCCTGAGAACCCTGCACTCTGTCATTAACCGTTCACCCAAAAATTTACTACAAGAAGTCATAGTGATTGATGATTATTCTCACATGAGTACGTATTAGGTTTTGAGAGGACGGAGATCATCGTTTCCACTGGAGGCCACCGTATTTAATTGATTGATTGACAGAATTGGCCGGGAGTCTGGGAGTATTTTTATGTTTGTGATGTCCTTGCCTTTTTGTTGAAGTTTGCGGCACAAGTGATTATGACAACAAAACAACGAAACAGACCCTTACTATTTTTCCTATTATTTAGTTTTTTTTGTAATATGTAACACATACATTGCTTCCGGCTCACACTAGGGTACAGTCTGTGTCGTGTGAACCAGAAACAGCGACGCCACAAACATGTAAACATCCAAGACCTGGATTTCTTTTTTTTTCTATCCCTAGGGCTAGCCGGGATTCGAAACCGGGATCTCTCGCAAGGTAGGCAGATGCGCTAACCGTTGCGGCACAGAGGTGGTCAAACTAAAATTTTAACTTTTAAGTAAAACTTTTTGAAAGCACACTATAAACTGTTTTCCGGATACATTTACTTCACTTTTGACGAAGAAGTCCGACCAAGTTTCGCTCTGATTCGCAGAGCTCAATCATGGTGAGCAGAGACGGAGCTTGCGTCATTGTTCGTTTCGGACTCTTCCCACAAAAATTCAAGTAAGTGTATCGGAAAAACAGTTTAATTAATAATTTAATTAATTACATCCTACGAGTAAATTGTACTTGTATCACATTGTCAAATTTTATGACACTTGTAACGAGGTGCAATTCGCCTCGTAGCTTTTTATCATTTTTGTCTTTTAACTATTCCAAATTTAATCATTTTTTTACATTTGCCACCATGTGCGGACGTGTCTGGAGCCAGATAACCCTCAGCTTCCAAACTGAATGGACTTAGACCTCATTATTTACCACATATTATTATTACTTTATCACGACCCGGATTTTCTTATTCTTCATATTATAAGTATCTATCTGTCGATCGTTCAATAAATATTTAAACGACACATTATGTGCCTTTCTTTTTACCTCAAAATATAACTTTCTCTGCCTCTGGATACCCTACTTTCATTCTACGGATCGCACTACTTCCTATTTCACCATATTGCGACACACTCACTAATTTTTCGAATGCATCCTTTCCAACCACAGCGAATCTAAAAAGGGAACTGGATGAACATTTAAAGAGCTTACCAAAAGTAAGATTAATACGAGCAAAGAAGCGGGAAGGCATTGTCCGATGTAGAATCATAGGTGCTAAGGAGGCCACAGCCCCCGTCATTGTGTTTCTGGACAGCCACTGTGAATGCACTGAAGGTGAGTGAAAGTAAAACGGAGGCTATAACAATAAACATAACTTAAGCTCCTCAGCCCTGACTTTGAAAATAACATTTGTTGTCAATATTTATCAAGGGCAGGCCTGAGAAGGTTAAGCTCATATAAAATAAAACAAAATCCCCATATTCAGAAATTGGAGGTTCTATACGTCAATACGGACAACTGGTAAATGCAGTACTTTCTATTCTTATTTACAGTCATTATATTCCTTTGATGGCGGTCACTACTGGGCTTAAGACAGTAAAACATAATTAGGAATATTTTTAAATGAGCCAAAAAAACGTAAATACGCGTCTGTAACCCAGAGGAGTAGGCAGAGATCTTTATCGACATTTAATAGTCATGATTGCCTGGTTTCAGGTACTTTTAATCTTTCTTTTTTGTCCCCTATTTAGTAGAAGTAAGTCTGTCTAAGATACGGAAACCCCATACTATAAAAAATGGGTACGCGATTCCTAAATCATCCTAAAATCAGAAAAAATTAACACAAAGTAAAAAATAAAAAGACTGACAAATAGAGTCAGTAGTCGTTCAAAACAAAGAACGAAAATCAGTATACGAGTAAAATGCAAAAATTAAAGAATCAAATATTTCGATTAATGAACGACAGAAAACATAATTTATCTTTCTTCCAAAATAGACTGATTTGTCAGAGGTTAATATTAACATAACTAAAATAATTGCGTGATTCCAACGTCTACGTTTATCAAAATAAAAACAATACTAAGTACAAGTCTTGTCTTAAGAACAATACTTGCTCAACTCGGTTTAGAGCAAGCATTGTTATCAAAAGTCAACAACAAAAAAAAATGTTACTCAAATATCTTGCCTATAAAATTGATTGAGGCAAAATGCTGAAGATTCCAGCGAAATTTGATATTTTCTTTGCAGGAAGTTAATTTCAATTCTTATCCTATTAAAATTTAAAGAGATCTTTCAGTTGATTTATTGGACCTTTCTGAAAGATCTAAAGAATCATACCTCTCAATAACTTGGCAATAATATGAAACCATTACTAATTGGTAAAATAATATTATTTTTAAAAACATGATTCCTATTTGTGTTTTAAGGAATCGCGTTTTTAAAACTAAAGACTGTAAACATAAACCTAATTCTTAAAATCAAGGCAGGCTGAAATAAACTCTAGAAATAAGTCCACTCTTGCTCATAGTGTAACACAAACCTGTATTTTTCGAAATAAATTTTGAATTTCCAAGTTTTGATTTTTAATGAGAAAAGATTGTCAGAGTGGGGCTTATCTTTTCGCTGCCTTTTTCTCCACTACATTCGGCCTCAAAGCAGTGGCTAACATTAGACCTACATTTAATAATCTTTACGTTTGTTATTTTATTAAATTTACCAACAAACAACAATTTTACGTTGAAACGTTGGGGACAACAAAAAAGAAACCCAGGTCTTGGATGTTTTGTGACATCGCTGTTTCTGGTTCCCACGACACAGGGTATCCTAGTGTGGGGCCAGAAGCAATGTATGTTTCTGTATGTAAATGTTATGTTATATTGTGTTATGTTATGTTATTTTTCTTCCGATTTCAGGCTGGCTCATACCGCTCTTAGATCGTATAGCTAAGAACTATACAAACGTGGCGAGCCCGGTAGTCGACCACATTGATGACAACACTTTTCAGTTCCTATCTCAGAGCTCGGACGAGTTACAAATAGGTGGTTTCACATGGAGCCTCAACTACATCTGGAGATACGTTCCAGCGAGAGATATTATCGCCAGAGGGAATTTGGCGGCGCCTGTGAAAACACCTGTCATATCGGGCGGCCTGTTCGCGATAAGCAAAAGGTTTTTTCAAGAAATTGGTTACTATGACAATGGCCTGGAGATATGGGGTGGCGATAACTTTGATGCTTCTTTTAAGGTAGGGTTTCGTCTATCAATTTTATTTATTTATTTAATTAAAGCCGTTTATTTCTTCACATAATATGAATTTTTTTGAGAATCAATCAATAGTATAATTTAAAGAAGTTAAATTTAATCATATATTTTAAATTAATTATTCGAATTCAATTAAGTAATTAATTAAATAATTACGTTACCAATTTTTTACTTTTTATTTATATCTTTAGGTGGGGTATCCATCATTGGGCATAGGCCTTCTACAACCCCTTCCACTCTTCTCTATTTTAAGCTTGGTGGGTCCATGTAGGTCCAGCGACTTCGACCATGTCGTCACACCAGCGACGTCTCAGTCGTCCCCGTGGCCTCTTTGAAAGTCTATCACCTTACGGTATTTCAAATTGTATAATTGAATAAGGTTTTTGTTTTTGTAAAAGAAATTAAAAAAAATAGGCCACCCCAAACACGAAATACACACATACCTAGTTCTCCTTGATATTCCGTCTTCTACAAGAGACTGGCACTAATTCAATCGTCTTGCTTTTTGAGGTCACTAATGAAATCAATAAACAAGTAATTTGTTTAAAACACTATCGAAAATTGTGGAACCTTTGGTGGCTCAGGTCTTACGTATAGGTAGTTCTTGCTGGAGTTGTATTTTTTAAAATCTTTATTTATTAAGGACTTTTGTACTATAGGTGATGTAGACTGTACTTGGTGTTACGCATTATATGTGTGAAGTACTCTGGTTTCTATTCCCTACGTTATACATACCTCCACCGAACGTGAATTTCAAATTCCTAGGTCTGGATGTGCGGTGGAACGCTGGAAGTGGTGCCTTGCTCCCACGTCGGGCACGTGTTCAGAAAGAGTTTTCCGTACAGTGTGCCGTCTGCGCTTTACATAAGAAACAATATGGCTAGGATTGCTGAGGCAAGTTAAAATATTAGGTATGTATGTAAGCTTTCTGTAGCGGGCGTCAAATAGATGATGATGAAGATCTTATTTTGTTAACTACATTTTTTTTCACAGAAAATGCGGCAAGGAGCTTGAGATCCAAATTCGTTTATGAATAACATATCATTAAACATAAACATACAGGCACATACATTGCTCTGGCCCCACACTAGGATACCCAGTGTCGTGGGAACCAGAAACAGCGACATCACAAACATATAAACATCCAAGACCTGGGGTTTTTTTGTCCCTAACCGGGGTTTGAACCCGGAACCTCTCGCACGTAGAGGCGCTAACCGCTGCGTCAGAGGTCGTCATATGATATTGCCAGTCAGTAATATGTTACATCTTAAAAATTACATCTTAAACATCTTATTATATTGCTTTTTTATACTCTTACAGTATTATAATAAATAAACACGAAACATCCATAACACTTCTCGAAGGCAGTTTAGTAAGTTCGTGGTAAAATATTTTATGTTGCCACAGATTAAGTATTTTTTTAAAATAAGCCCAATAGGCTTAATTGTGTTTTATTTTCTGGGGTGTGAAGTTTAAAGAGTTTCTAACTCAAAAGTAATGTTTTCATTTGGATACTGAATTTGAATTTATTTCGTGACTAATAATAGACTTTTGATTGTTATCATAATTCTTTCAGGTTTGGCTAGATGATGCTGCCAAGTATTTCTA
The DNA here is from genome assembly GCA_947310845.1 of Yponomeuta plumbellus. Taxonomy (NCBI): domain Eukaryota; kingdom Metazoa; phylum Arthropoda; class Insecta; order Lepidoptera; family Yponomeutidae; genus Yponomeuta; species Yponomeuta plumbellus. The sequence continues at coordinate 7,742,602 of OX371203.1, forward strand.
TGACAGAGTTGGATACACGAAAATTATTGTGGGGGACATTTCAGCCCAGAAAGCGCTACGATCGAAGTGCAAGTCATTCCAATGGTACTTGGATAATATTTATCCTGATTTGGAGATTCCTTCGAGCTATGTAGCTAGCGGTGCGGTAGGTTTGATTTTTAAAACAATTACATTTTGCGGTGATCTTATGATCACCGCAACATGTAATAAGTATAAGATAAGATAAAAATATTCTTTATTGTACGCGAGTAACACAAACATAAAATATTTTTATTAAAAGAAAATTTTTAAATTTTATTTGACTATAGGATATTGTACGCAATGTGTTGCAGAAAGGTTAGGAGACACTTAAGTGGGATATTCCACTCGCTTGTTATACAGGAGGAGAAGGTAACAATATTAAGTCTAATATTGTTACTTAATGGCACTTATTCTTGTGAAATTGTTGAAGCTTAGTATGCAACAGCTGTTAATTTTTCACGATGTGAGGTAAATAATATAAGAAGGTAAATAATTAAGTAAGGTACAGTCTTACAGTCTGCACGACCTTACCGAAGCAGGCTTTATTTTATTATAAAGTCGATCACAACTAACATCTGCTTAGATCAACTGGTCTTAAGGTGGGTGATCGACGGGCGAGTAAGACCGCGGTTTTATGGCTTTACTTTATACTTTATTGCACACGAAACAGTACATCGAACATTACATTAAAAACAACATATACAAGGGCGAGCTTATCTCTGTAAGAGATTTCTTCCAGCAAACCTTAGCGAGTCGGAGCAGCAGTAAAAAACGGGTATGTATACGTGTAGAAAATAGACTAAATAAACTACAGAAATCCTAAACAATTACCTACTTCATCATCAACCCATTATGTCCCCACCGAAGGGCACGGGTCTCTTCCCTGAGGAAGGTATAGGCCATACTCCACCACGGGGGCCAAGTCCGGATTGGTGGAGGCTTTACTGTCAGAAGTTTTCAAGCCGCCCCTAAAGGCTTCTGACTTGGCTTAACGACTGCCATCTATCGACGGCAGCCGGCACCAACTGCTTAACGTGCCTTGCGAAGCACGGAATCGCTCGGAAAAAATGCCACTAGCGTTAGTCATATACGGTGACCCATCCATGGACTGAACACGCCGTATGTTGCTTAACCTTAGTGATCGTTCAAGATCACTCAGGTAGCCCAGGCTACGAGCGATTCTTTTTTGCATTTGATTACCTACTTAATGCAGAAAATAAATACACTACATAAACTAAATACCCGTAGAAATGAATACAATACATAATAAACAATACATAAATAAGTATATAGCTCGAATTTACGATAGAGATAGATAATGCTCTTTCAGTTGCTTCTTAAATGTACCAATTGTGGGGCTAGCGCATATTTTCTGTGGCAGATCATTCCACAGCCTCACCGAATGGACTGTGAATGAGTCACCGTAAGCTCCATTGTTGTGAGCTGGTATTTTTAGAGGGTGGGAGTTGATATTTCTGATTGGTCTTCCTCCAGAATGCAGGTACTGAAACCTTTCTCTGAGGTATGAAGGAGACGAGGGATATTTTAGAATTTTATATAAAAAAGAGAGTACCTATATGGACATTCCGGCGAAGTCAAATTGGGAGCCATTTTAACTCATGCCGAAAACTCATGGCTCGTCGGTAAAGCTCGCCAGTGTATCATTGCAAAACCGCGGTGTTAAATACCGCCAAGCCTGGCTCGCGGGTCGTCATCATGCTATATTTTTTACTCCGCTCGCCATGCAAAACCTGCTTCAGACTTGGATTAAGACATGTTTGCGAATGTTTTGCTCGCTAGTCGATCAGCGCCAACGAGCCACGAGGCAAGTTCGTCAGTATTTAAAACCACGGTCTTACTTGTCCGTCGATCACCCACTTAGGTTGTTGGTTGTTGTTTTTGCATACTGACGACCTCAATCTATCTTGCGAATGTTTTGCTCGCTAGTCGATCAGCGCCAACGAGCCACGAGCCAAGTTCGTCAGTATTTAAAACCACTGTCTTACTTGCCCGTCGATCACCCACTTAGGTTGTTGGTTGTTGTTTTTGCATACTGACCACAATCTATCTTTGGATAAATATCCTGCTACGAGGAAATTACAAAGCTATTATTTAAGTAAAGGGTCGATTAAATTTAATTGGTTTCAGATGACGAATATGGCTTACGCAATGAATTGCTTAGATACTGAGCCAAGAAAACACAACATTCTAGAACATCTGCAACTTACACCCTGCCATTACAAAGGGGGTAACCAGGTATACGACAGTTTCAGGTCGCCTAACATGTGAATGAAATAAGAATAGTAGCGAAAATGCATACATAAGCATACTCACGTCTGTATCCCAGAGGGCTAGGGATAGACGATTCTGACAGATCTCTTTCTCTTCATCGACATTAATTAAATTAGTCGTTGCATGCAGGCTCGTCGGTACGGGTACTTTTTATCTAACGCGTTGCCAATACATCCCCTATTTGGCCGAAGAATATGCGGTCTTTAAAAATGACGATCAGACAAATAAAATACAGACAGTGTTACAGAGCGAGAAATAGAATAAGTGTCTTGATTACTTTCTTCGCTTAAAAGACAAAAAGTAAAATGTAAAAAAAAACCTCTCCTGCTACTTGCTTTTAGCACTGGGGTGGCAATTTCAAAAGATTAAACTTTTGTTTAGACGGGCTCTTTAAGGGTATATCTATATTTGCACTTTTGTTAGGAGAACACTGTCGAATTTTTTTGTCAGAGTAGAAACGAATTACTTGCTTCAAGAGCAGATAGCTTCAGAGAGACAGTGGCAGAGAACAATTATTTGCAGATGCAAATTTTGAAATTTTGAATGTATTTGCATTGCAGTACTGGGACTACACCAAAGATGGCCAGTTGAAAAGAGATAACTTCTGTTTATACGCACTCTCTGAGCGCGTTGTCATGTCGCCTTGTTGGGACATTTCACTCTCGAAAGAACTCGTGTGGATGGATCAGGAACAGATGGTTGCCCGGGCTAGTCAAATATGGGTGTATGAAGTTAAGGTATGGGCGAATAGGTTGAACTTGCATTGCACGTAGATTCAGAGAGATGCTATTCCTTTGCCGCTTTATTTCCTTTGGACCATATTTTTTTGCAAGGAAATTTTTGAAAGCTATCGATTTTCTTACAATATGGTCACAATATGGAGCATTTTTTGCACTTTGCTGTTAGGTTTCTTTAAAATTAGATTAACAAATGTTTAGGGCTATGATTTGGGACTTAGTTATAGTACCTAAGTTTTAAAGAGTATTTTAAAAAGACACTTCCGTCGACCGTTGATCATCTTCAGTCTTAAACATACATTTTATCAGTTCGTGGTAAATTTTTTGTAACTTTAGATATCTCTATCAATATTACTGCTTCAAACTTGATATCACAAAAACATTTTTGACTCCACCGATTTACTGTCGGAAATTCTACTACTGCTATAAATCTGTAAATAGAAACTCCAATATTAATATACTGCAAATAAGTACAGCGCTCATAGGGCTGCCTGAGTGATCTTAAACGATCGCTAAGGTTAAGCAACATACGGCGCGTTCAGTCCATGGATGGGTTACCGTTTATGACTAACGCTAGTGGCATTTTTCCGAGCGATTCCGTGCTTCGCAAGGCACGTTAAGCAGTTGGTGCCGGCTGCCGTCGATTGATGGCAGTCGTTAAGCCAAGTCAGAGGCCTTAGGGCGGCTTGAAAACTTCTGACAGTAAGACCAGCCACTAGTCTTACAAGCCTCCACCAATCCGGACTTGGCCCCCATGGTGGAGTATGGCCTATACCTTCCTCAGGGAAGAGACCCGTGCCCCTCGGTGGGGACATGATGGGTTGATGATGAAGTACAGCGCCACCAAGTTATCTGTTCAGGTGGGCAAAATTGTTACTAGCAAATTAATTATAAATCCTGCTCCCCATTTTTTGTTTTATTTATTCACTTACTAAGATTTATGGATATACTTTCATTAAAATTGAAATACGGGTTAAAATATTCTCATTTTTACAGGTAAATTTCTTAAATGTTACTAATGAATTCTCCACTAGCGCCTCTATCAACTGAACAAATAAGATGGTGGCACTGTAAGGAAGAGTTTATTATTTGACAATATAATATTTATTTTGTATGTTGGTGCTCATCTCGTTCACATTCTCTTTTCAGACCAAACGTATCAAACATCTAGCAACGCAGAAGTGTCTGGAGGCGAAACGTTCAAAGACCATCCCGATACTAACCCTAGGAAATTGTTTGCCAAGCTCCAAAAATCAACAATGGGTCATGCAACGATTTAATATTAGCAATGCTTCGCCTGAGTTGAAAAGGGCTATAACGTACAATAACTTCTAAAAACAATACTTGAGTGTGTAGCTGGACCTATTCAAAAGTTTACCAATGGTACTTTAACCATATCACTATGAGTTTGTAGTGTAACGACCAAATATAGATTTATTTAGAAGCACGTGTATAGTTTGGCGTCATTATATATTACTGTAAAAAGGATCATCTGAATCAGGTTTATGTTTTTGTGCACAGAAATGAGAAATGAGAAATGAGAAATTTATTTCAACGTAAAGAATTTACATTCTGCTTGTTGAATGTCAATGTACATAAAATTATAATTTTAGCCACTGCCTTAGGGCCGAATGTAGTGTAGAAAAAGGCAGCAAAAAAAAACTCCACTCTGACTATCTTTTCTCAAAACATCTTAAATCTAATACAAATTCAAACATTATTTGATTTTCTTAAATAAGTATGAAAACGCCAATGCTGCGGCCAGACACACGGACGGCACCCGTTCACGAGCATAACGCAGGGGTCAGCCATCGCCAGTCTCAACCATATTTGAGGGAAATAGGCGACCCGGCCACCGCGCCACCATTCGCATGGCCTTTGGCAAACTTGTGTGATAAAGTTCTTGTCAATTATCTATAATGATAGCATAGTTTTGGTATGCAATCACAGCGTCTGTACATTTCTGTAAAATTTAACAAACAAATATTCATGATTATCTACAAAACACCAGCGACCATCTCGTTGTGGAATTGGTTTACTGCCAAGGATTCACATCATTCATAAAGTCGTCTAATCTATAGTAGGCCTTTTTACATAGCGCATTTTTAATAAAACATTTAAATTTATTTGCTGGTAGGGATAGTATATTTTCTGGAATTTTGCTATAAAAACGTACACTATATCCTACAAATGATTTATTTACCTTGGCTAGTCTGAATTTAGATAAGTCAAGTTTGTTTCGGTTTCTGGTGTTAACATTATGGACATCCCTGTTTAATTTAAATGTTGTTATGTTTTTTCGTACATACATTATATTATCGAATATATATTGGCAAGCGAGCGTAAGAATTCCTATTTCCTTAAAAAACTCACGTAGGTACTGCCTGGTTGGTAAATTATAAATAGCTCTAATAGCTCTTTTTTGAAGAATAAAGACTGTCTCTATATCTGCCGCACGGCCCCATAAAAGCTAACCATATGACATAATACTGTGGAAATAACTGAAATAGACTAACCTCGCAGTTTCTACGTCTGTTAGTTGCCTAATTTTTCTGACTGCAAATGCAGCTGAACTCAACCTACTCGCTAGCTTTTCTATGTGCTGACCCCTTTGCAGTTTTGAGTCTATTGTAAGGCCTAAAAACACCGTTGTGTCAACTAAGTCAAGTCTGTCACCAGCGATTGTTAGGCTTGTGTCCACTTTTTTACATTGGGCAATGAAAATTTTATACATTTAGTTTTTTTGGCATTTAACATAAGATTGTTAACTGTAAACCAGTTCAAAACTTTAGACAGAGCATTGTTTACATCGTCTAAATTAGGTTGACCTCTTTTTATTTTAAATATTAGAGAAGTATCGTCCGCAAACAGTACTATTTGTGACAATTTCTCTACTAGGTAAGGCAAGTCATTTACATACACTAAGAAAAGGAACGGCCCTAAGATGGAACTCTGAGGAACTCCTACTTTAACATCGGATCCAGAAGACTTACATCTATTTATATCAACTTTCTGCACTCTGTTAGCTAAATACGATGTAAGAAGTCCTAAAGATTTGTTCCTGAGACCATATCTAATTAACTTACAAAGGAGCGTTTTGTGGTTAACGCAATCAAAGGCTTTGGATAGGTCGCAGAAAATCCCGATGGCATCCTGCGCCTCCTCCCACGCATTAAATATGTGATTCATTAACGCGACACCTGCGTCTGTTGTTGAACGACCCTTAGTGAAACCGAATTGTTTTTTATGGAACAGTTTGTTCAAGCTAAAGTGTGTCAGCAATTGGTGTAAAATTATTTTTTCAAAGACTTTACTTAGTACTGGCAGGATTGCTACGGGTCAAAAATTTCCTTATCACCAAACTTAAATAGAGGAACAATTTTACTAAGCTTTAAGAGATCAGGAAAAGTCCCCTGATCAATACATTTATTAAAAATTATAGCAAGGTGTGGTGCTATGATATCAATTACCGTGGATATCAGTTTAACCGATAGTCCCCAGAGATCTTCTGTTTTCTTTATATTTATCTGTTTGAATGTTTTGATAATAGTTCGAGGGCTAACGTAGGAGAATTGAAAGTCTGTTGCACAGGGTGTAATATTTTACATCAAGGCTTCTGCTAACTCTGGGAAAGAATTTAAGCCCGCCGTTATGTTCAGGGGGATGTTGGTAAAGAAGTTTTCGAATATTTTTGCTATTTTCTTCACTTGTATTTACCACTTTCCCATCTACCCTTAGTGAAAAACTGTTATCCCTAGGTTTTGTCTTGCCGGTCTCCTTATTAATTATTTGCCAAGTAGTTTTTATTTTATTTGCTGACGCCTCTATTTTTTTGCTTATATTAAGAGATTTAGCTATGGAACAGGTTTTTCTAAAGGTTTTAGAATAATTCTTAACAAACTCTGTAAAGCTCGGATCCGGATTTGATTGTTTTTGTTCATATAATTCATAAACATTTTTCCTACTTCTATGTATGCCAGGAGTGGCCCATTCTGAAAAACCACTTTTAAGTCCTTTAATTTTTTTAATTTTGAAAACCTGTTCGAATTCGTATGATATTGTGGTACATAATTCTTTATATAATGTATTGGGATCATTACTATCAAATTGCAGTAAGCCTATTCGGGTTCCTAAATTTCTCTTAAATAATTCAATTTTTTTCTCAGTTATGGGCCTACAGATTATTTTATTGCATTTTTTATCTACTGTTGTAGGTAAAACAACAAATGAACCACTATGGTCTGACTGTAAGTTATTTATAATCCTTTTTCCTATATGCTCACAATTACAAAAAACATTATCTATGCATGTAGCACTAGTTGCTGTTGTTCTAGTCCGTGCAGTAAACAGGTTTTGCAAGTTAAATGACCTAAATAAGCTAATAATTTTAGTGTGAAGAGGGCTCTCAACTAAAAGATCAATATTATAGTCGCCACATATCACTATGGACTTATTACTCACGAAAAGACGTTTTAATGCATCTTCTATGACTAACTCAAACTCAATGTAATTGGTTTGAGGTGGCCTATAAACACACATAACAATATACCTATCCAATTCCACACACGAGATCTCAACTAATCGCTCAACAGAAAGGCTTACAATGTCTTTGCGTTCCTTGCTTTTTAAAGTATTTTTTACAATTATCATAGAACCCCCCCTTAAAGCCTTATTTCTATTAAAAGTACTAACAGGTAAGTAGTCTTTTAAATTAAAAGCCATTTCTGATTGTTTTAGCGAATGCTCCGTTAAGCATAATATATCTACATTTAAATCCTTTAAAAAAAGCTCTATCATATTTTCTTTGCCGGAAAAGCCTTGAATGTTTTGTGCTACTAAATTAAGACCTACTTTAGGCTTTTCCGTTGTCTGTTGTGGAAGTTTAAAGCCAATGATTCATTGGCTTGTGAGCCCGCTGATGTTTTGATACTACTGCTAGTATCACGGTTGTCATTGTCACTTGACTGTGTTATAATTCCTATAACGGAGTCAAAAATGTTGTAAGCTAATAATCTAGCTACCTTACGCCGACTGTTTTTAGAGAGGTACACAGTATCTCTCGTCATAAAATAATATTTAACAAACTTGCAAATGTCGAAAAATAATACGTCACTATGACGACATGTTAGATGATGTATATGCATGTTCACATCATCATTAACCCATTATATCCCCACCGAGGGGCATGGGTCTCTTTCCTGAGGAAGGTATAGGCCATACTCCACCACGGAGCCAAGACCGGATTGCCTATAAGACTAGTGGCTGGTCTTACAGTCAGAAGTTTTCAAGCCGCCCTAAAGCCTCTGACTTGGCTTAGCGACTGCCATCTATCGACGGCAGCCGGCACCAACTTCTATGCCTTGGGAAGCACGGAACCGCTCGGAGAAATGCCACTGGCGTTAGTCATAGACCCATCCATGTACTGAATGCGCCCTATTTTGCTTAAGGTTCGTGATCGTTTAAGATCACTCAGGCAGCCGGGGCTACGAGCGATATCTGCACGTAAACAAAGTGAAATCATATAGGCGTATTAACATTTTGCCAGACAGTCATATGTGATCTATTGTTATTTTTATTGTTATAGACTGCTATGGCCGTCCCTGTCCGCGAATGAGTTAATATAAATGTGAGAATGTTTTTATGCACAAAGTGATTAGTCTATATCTAGGAGGTGTTACCGCACTACCTCTCAAAATCTTTATTTCATACTAATTTAATTTAATTTAATTTAAGAACATTAAGGACCTGGTGACCGTGAATCGGACGAAGCAGCAGCGTTGGCAGGCCCCCCTCCAGATGGTCTGACGAACTGGTTACGGCGGTGAAGAGTCACTGGATGCGAGCGACACAAGACTGACAAAATTGGACCATGAGTGACCTGTGTCCTGCAGTAGTCGACAAATGGCTGCTGAATGCTGATGATGATGATGAAGTAAATTTATCGTAACGTTGACGATACCTGCTCTACTAAACTGTTTTTATAACGTACCTAACTAATAAAACCTAGAAATACTAATTATGATCAATTTAGTTGCTAGTAGGTATTGAGTTCATAAGAACGCACATCTAAACACGATTTTAGTCCAGCTTATTGTAAAGAATCCAGCTTGCACATAAACCCCGCATTTATTAGAGGAGGTTGACGATGTAAAGAATTAACCTCACAGGACTTAAGTCTAAATTACATCTATAACTCTCGCGATACTGTTTTCCCTTTAAGCGGATAAACGCACAAATGGAATTTTATATTAATTTTATCATCATCAACCCATTACGTCCCCACCGAGGGGCACGATTCTCTTCCATTGGGAAGGTATATGCCATTTTGCACCACGGGGACCTATTCCGGATTGGTCGAGGAATTTTATATTTATAGGTGTTTATATAAGTGTTCCCTATCTATAGGTATGTCTAACTGTCTATCCGTCTGTCCGATTGGCATTACAATGGCCTGAAAACTCGGCCTGATTTACATTAAATTTATTTGCATTTGCTACACCCACAGTACTCACACACACTGGATAACGGATCTCTCTTTTCATGCCTCCTTTGTTAATATATTCGTTTTGTTAGTTGTTTCATTGTGTTTTGTATGTGTTGTTTGCTTTTCTTACTACTGTATTGTCTGCTTAATATTGTATTTATTGCGGGTGCGTGTAAATGCAAATAAATGATTTATCTATCTATCTATCTATTTTTATCCTTTTTAAGCATGCTGTTTATTTAGGTAGAATACAATAGAGATGAGAAAAAACGTCTCTATTCTCTAGTCTCTTTTCTATTCTACCGCTAGGTAAAGATGCTTAAAAGTCATGAAAATTCAGCAAATCAGTCCTTATTGCAACTGAGCAGAGCACGAACATGTAAGTATCCTATATGCCCAATTTGCCTTCTGACCCATGGTTACAATGCTTTGTCGAAAACTGTAGTAAGCCAAATAGACCCACGAGAGCTATAGTAGAAAACCTTTGCTTACCGCGTTACCTCTTTGACCACAGAAAATACGGTTTGAGTCGTTCGCAAATGTCTGCGGTTAAGGGGACACTTTTGTGCGAGTGGTTCCTTTGTTTGCACTGTCGATAGTATATTTTGTTGAGGTAGATATTGTCTGTGATATTGTGTCTGTTTTATTGCTGTGTTGCGTAATTTTACGTGAATTTATAGCCACAAGGGTACTCGTTTAAGTGCAGGAAAACTCGCGAGGAGACTTGAGTATCTTAGGTATGAACATACCTGTGTGCTTGAAATCTCCATCCGTAACACTTTTCAGAGAAAAGGTTTGTCTGCAGTGGAGTACAGGCAATATTGTGATCAATTTGTTTTCCTAGTTCGTATAAAGTTAGCATACACTTATAAATAATATATGACTTATGTATTGCTTAAAACAATTGAAATTAAATAAAAATATTTTATTATCAGATAGTATCATAGTAGTAGCTAACATGTTATATTAAAATGGTAGATATTGTATAGCCTATCTATACATATCGCTTTCGCTTCGTCGAAATTTATTAATCGTTTCATGCACGCACGCTTTTTATCTTTCCCTTCGCGAATATATCCCTTATTTGGTCGAAGTATGTCCACCTGGGGCGTCCCTTACCGACCCTTCTATTCATTTTCACTCGATATTATTTATTTCGTCAGTCTTTCATCCAAACCATGCAACATTAAATTAAAATTTGTAAATCTTTTGCTAAATACAAGCATCGTGTTATAATGTAAAACTTTAAATCACTAATTCACGGTAGACAAGCGTGGGTATGGATTAGATAAATATTTTCTCAAGGGAAGAAAAATATATATGGGTATTCTCTTCAAGCAGCACGGTTGCTGCTTACGGACTTGTTCAATTTTAAAAGTTCATCCTATTTGTTCTATGACAATTCATAACAATTTGGAAACACGGTACAAAATAATTAATGCGGCAGCATTAATCTGCGTAATTTACGTCGTAAGTTTGGATTTATTGCGGCTTATCCAACATCATTATCTGTTTAGGTACCTGAAAATAAATGCCTGTATTCTATTTTCATCTTTGAAATTCTTACCGAATTTACAGGCAACTGGCGTTAAGTCCTATAAAGAGGATTATTGTTATGTCACAAAGCTTTTTGATCATAATGAATATTAGCTTAACCTTTGGGGTGCGGAGTGCATATTTGCACAAAGGATTTTATTGTTTTGTTCAAGGTCAAGCATACGTGAGGTTGAATATTAGAAGACAGTGGATAGATAATATTATAGGTATATAATAAAAATAGTTACAGACTTGCAAATGACCCAAGTCTGGATGTATTAGCAGATGATATCCTGGTATAGCAGATGACCAGGATATTTTTTTGTGTGGAAGTTATTACTATATTTTTTCTATTAATAGGATCTTCGCTAAGACGACATTCTAAGAGATCGTCTTAGAATGTTTATTTGACTGCTGATCAGCGTACCATAACAAATATCTTCGGTTCGTAGATAAATAATTCTATACTTCCTTACTCCTATTATATTTCCTTTGATAATATCACAAACATGGAAATACACCAAGGTTGAGGCCGTTTGTACAAATCAAGCAAGTTTGATCCATGAAGCTTGAAGTTTGATTTTTTTCACAGCTACAAGGAAGCTGTAAAAATCAAACGTGTACGTAAAGAAAGATACGGCTGCTTATGACTTAATGTAGCCTAAATACGTTCCACTAAATACTTACACGAGAGAATATGGGCTAATATATCACAGGTGCCCACCGCATATTTAAGTGCTGTGGTATGTGGTCACCTCAGGACCAGAGTGCGTATACTGAGTTTTGTCATTCACTTTCGATAGCGAGAGCGTTTGCGATTTGCATAGGAGTGACAAAGCGCGCCATCTAGTTGTCTCTTTGTCTCTCCTATGTAAATCGCAAACGCTCTCACTATCGAGAGTGAATGAAAAAACTCAGTAAATATACGCAGTCGGTTTCTCTCGCATTTTCACGACGTAAATTCTGTCACACGCTCTTTTCTGAGAATTTTGACGATACAACACAGCCAACACAGCTTAGTAGTTACTTAGCGAAATTCTCAATTCAAATATTGGCCCTCAGACACTCAGGTTTCCTCACGATGTTTTCCTTGTTCGAGTGATTGTGCTGGTAAAACTTCATAAATATATAATAGTAATTGGGACGTAGTTTCATTTATAAAGACTTTTATAATTTTTTTTTTTACTTAATTTTTCTAAGTGGAAGCATGAAAAATTAAGTCGAATGATTCTTTCAATCAAGCCTTAGCATATTAGCCACCATTGAAAATATCTCTTTTCTCGGTATTTTCTTTAATAAATACTCCTATCATTGTATACATCCACAGCGTATCAGAAGGCCACATCGCTTGACAAAATCGGAGCAAGGATTACAACGTAACATAGATTAGTCTAGGTTGGGTTGAACTAGGCTAGGGCTTACGAAACGTCCTTTGTCATGTGTTAGGACTAAATGAAGATTTATGTTGAGTTTCCTTAGCTATTAGAAGTAAACCGGTTAGTGGTAAGTTACAAATAAGGCATCTTAGTTTTTTTTGAAGAAACGTAAATATAGACATTATTATTACAATATTTTTTATTGCGCCATCATTTAAGTTCTATTTTATTACAGGTTACAGAAAATTGTGCAAACTTTAGGTGAAGCTGAACTTTAAGTGAAGGAGAGAGCAGAGAAATATGACGTTTCGGTTAGCAAGATCACGTAACTTTAAACAGAAAAATGGTTAAAACAATCAATATGCGCGAATTCTGATACAAGACAGTTGTAGTGGATTGGAAACAAGGAAGTCGATCTTGGCCACCGAAGATTCCATACCTACTCACAGTTTTTTTCGAACCATAAAGACATTTTTTTATGGTTTAATTACAAGGATAGTTTCAGATTTTTGCCTTTAGGTATTTGTATGTAGTGTAAGATGATGTTTCTTGCCAAATTCCATTGTTCTAGGTGAATGGAAAGTACCCTATCAATTTAGATTTTCTTAAATGTAAAAGGATACGTTTTTTGCGGCATAAACGCAGGTATCTGTTTTTCACGTTAATTTAGATGTTTGATATTTTGACAGTTTTTAGGAACCGTGATGTTAAAGTATTTAGTTTTAATTTCAAGTCGATACCACAACGCTTTCCCGAGATGAAGAGTTTGATAGACTCACGGGTGGAAGGATGGACAACAAAGAGATTCTATAAGGGTTCTTTTTTCTTCTTTTGAGGTACAGAACCTTAAAAAAGGTTCTCGAATGAAGACCACGAACTAGAAAATGCTGCGTTAAACGCAGGAATGACGGATGAGAAGCAGGCGGCGGCGGTCAGTCTGTAGACTGGTAGGACCCGTGGATGCCAATGGTAAGAGACTGCGAGGTATGGCGTAGTGAGGAAAAGGCCTATACCCAACAGTGGGCAGAGCTGGGCTGATGATGATGATGATAAAACATCGAATCGCTGGACCAACAATCTAATTGCTGGTAGAGGCTGGATGAGAATGTCCTAGGACGCAAAGAAGTGGCGAGCCTTGGAACCTATATAAACAATTGGACAAATATGGGTTGGTCAATCCGAGAGCTGAAACAAAAAGTTCCCGTAAACTATCCTCTCATTGTATACAAAATATTCAAAGGCAATCTCCACATACCTACGTGCGACCCGTCTCTTTAGGCCAACCCTTGAAATCCGGCAAATATTCAGAGCAGCGGCGAAAACATATTTGTTATAAACCGAACCTCGATTCGTGCTATTGGACTGGGCGTAGTTTTGAATGGTACAGCCGTGAAACTGTGCTGAGTTCTTGCAAAGGAGTATAATCAATAATATTACCTGGAGGAATGTATACATTTCTGTGAACTCTCCTAGTGATTCATCTTTTTAGTAGGTGACTGGCATAGCCATGTAGGATGATTTTTAATTATTTTAAGGGTATCTAGGTTTTTGTTTAAGTGTAAGTGGATCCCTACACTAAAGGAGCTAGGCTAGGCAATGCTCGATGAAAAGATAAAATAAAAAGTATTGTCGACGAAACATTTGGCATAACAGCTTTAAGTGAACGCAGCACGCGTATTCGTAATTCTAGGCGTCAATGGAATTTAAAAAAATGTCACATGACCCGACCGTGTCACTAAAATTTAACTATAATGCACTAACAGCATCGATGCCGAATATTATTTCGCTATTATTTCGCTGTGATTGCATACAAAACTATGCTATTATTATAGATAACTGACAAGAACTTTATCACACAAATTTGCCAAACGCCATGCGAATGATGGCTCGGGGGCCGGGTCGCCTATCTCCCTCTAATATGGTTGAGACTGGCGATGGCTGACCCCTGCGTTATGCTCGTAAACGGGTGCCATCCGCGTGTCTGGCCGCAACATTGGTGTTTTATTCATCATCATCAACTCATTGTGTCCCCACCGAGGGGCACGGGTCTCTTCCCTGAGGAAGGTATAGGCCCACCACAGGGGCCAAGTCCGGATTGGTGGAACCTTGTAAGACTAGTGGCTGGTCTTACTGTCAGAAGTTTTCAAGCCGCCCTAAGGCCTCTGACTTGGCTTAACGACTGCCATCTATCGACGGCAGCCAGCACCAACTGCTTAACGTGCCTTGCGAAGCACGGAACCGCTCGGAAAAATGCCACTAGCATTAGTCATAGACGGTGACCCATCCATGGACTGAACGCGCCATATGTTGCTTAACCTTAGTGATCGTTTAAGATCACTCAGGCAGCCCAGGCTACGGGCGAGTGTTTTATTACCTTTTAAAAATATTAAATAATTTTTGACTTTGCAAGTATTGATTGCACTCAAGTTCTTGGTTGAACCTCAACCTAATTTGTATTAGCTTTAAGGTAATTTGAGAAAAGATGGTCAGAGTGGAGTTTTTTTTTCGCTGCCTTTACTCCACTACACACGGCCCCAAGGCAGCGGCTAACATTATACATAAGTGTATGTACATTGACATTCAACAAACGGAATGTAAATTCTTTACGTTGAAATAAATTTCTGATTTCTGATTTCTAAAATACTCGGTATCAAAAGCCACTGCACATGAGCTGTTCTCTTCCATCAAAGCCCGGGTAGCTTCAGTTTCCGTGCGCGATCCGTAGATGATTTTTCACCAGCCCGCCCCACCAATATGTTGCGTGGCGTAGCGCGGCCGGTGAATAACGCCATCGATCTTCGAAGCCCCTGTTATGCAAATCGGCACCCTCCAGTGATGAGGGGAAGGTCCGACCGTGTTTGGGCAGATGCGGTCTTTGAGCAGTCGAGGTGGTGTGGTTTGACTGTCATTGGTCTGGCCGTTATTGTCCTTAGCAAAAAATAATCCATCTGATGAAGTTTCGATCGGTATGATAACGCTGGGTATTATTTTATCTCGGTTCGATTCTCGGTTCAACCATGTAATTATTTTTAAAATATATGAATGTAGTTTAAATTGTTTTCAATTTAAATAATGTCTTATGTCAGTAAAATGTTTCATCTACAATATTCACGGTACGTTCCTGTGGCATAGCCGTGAGAAACTCTGTTCATAAGGTTTCATAATACGAGTACGTTTTTGCAGATACATCTCAGTAAAAGTTATAGCTATTTTTGGACCAACAAACTGTATTCCCGTCAATCACCGAGGACTGTTTTCGCTAAAATTTCTTGCAATCAAAGGTTTTCGTCCTTAAGTAGAGTATTTAGAAACGTTAAGGCGCCAAAAAAAGTAAGTCTTTGTCCTGTCGACTGTAAGTCGATTTTTGCTTAAAAGATACTGTAAGCATTTTTTATTATTATGTGTATGTTGATGGGACTGTATCACTGTTTCTTTAGGTTTTCTGTTCCTGGAAAAGGGTATCTGTTTAAGCAGTTCCGTTATATTTTTCGATGAAAGTCAGTTTTCTAAAATAAAGGACAGCTCTTATCTTGAATGGAACGATAACATACATGTTTACTTAGCAAAAAGTGAAAATTCTGTTAAGATCTATAATGATGTCAAAATATAGACTTCCGGACCACACAATCACTTATCATGGGCTCAAACAAGAATGCCCTTTGCTACAGTAACCAAGTCTTTTTTTATGTAAAACTTTCGGAAGCACTACACATTATTAACCTATTACCCCGGTCAAAGGCTTCCAACAAAAAAACAAGTCAATCCAAATGATCTATCTATCTAATCTCTTTAAACGAGCAATTCTTGTATATATATTTATATATAATCAGAATCTCGGAAACGGTTTCAACGATTTCAACGAAATTTTGTAGGCAGATGCTTTCGGGGGCGTTTAATTGATCTAACTCGGTTACATTTTTAGAAAACGTTGTTTTATCCGTGTTTTAAGGCAATTGAAATTTGCTATAATAACATACAGAGGTAAATTTCACGTCTATCTGCAAGGTTGGGATAGTCCTGACGGGAAAACGGCGACCCATTTCGGGCCGATTTCAAGAGACCCGGTTCGAGTCATGATGTTTTGTTTCCCCAATTCCCCAAGTTCTTTTTTTGTTGAAAAAGGATTATTGTAATTTTATATTACATATTTTATATTGCAAAAAAAGTACCGAGCAAAGCTCGGTCACCCAGGTACTATGGGATAAAGTTAACATAATCATACAAATTTACATACAGGCACTTTACATTACTTCTGGCCGTGGGGCCCTGTGTCGTGGAAACCAGAAACAGCGACAAGATTAAGTCATCTTAGATATTATAGGAAAAAAAGAAACCACTAGTATTTCAATAGCACACTAGATAATAGAATAGAATAGAATAGAATAGAATAGAATAGAATAGAATAGAATAGAATAGAATAGAATAGAATAGAATAGAATAGAATAGAATAGAATAGAATAGAATAGAATAGAATAGAATAGAATAGAATAGAATAGAATAGAATAGAATAGAATAGAATAGAATAGAATAGAATAGAATAGAATAGAATAGAATAGAATTAGCTCTTGAATCATTTAAAAGAATAACCTTTATTTCTTTAATCTGTGGATTAATCCACTGAATGCTTATAGCTATGATAACCAAATAAAATAACATTTCTATATCGGCATTGGCCGAAAACAAACCACATTGACGCAGACGTAAAAAAAATAAACGCCTTCCATATTTTTCAGCAAGAAGTAATATATCCATATTACTCTACTGTCATCAAACATCATTAACAAAGATATCAGCACTCTTAACTGCGTCCTCTTTTCAGTTAGGTAAATTTTATTCGAACGACGATCGCTTAGGGCGCCCATAAACGTTAGGGCATCATAAAGTCACCGTCTTTAATGTTAAAATGGAGATGTCATCGCAATATAAACCACAGGCCTCTAATTTAATGATCCGCACATATTTTACGGGTTCTTGTACTGACGCAATAAGTAAAATCTGGAGTATCTTGTTGGTGTATACGTGTGCGTGATCTGCCATCGAAGGCAGTCATCGGTAGTCCGACTGCAGTGGTTGTTTCATTTACATGATCTGGCGATGAGGATGGGATGTGAGATTTGGACGGTGGCGGAGGATGATGGCATTCAAAATGAGATTAGTGAAGGAAGTGGTGAACCTGACCTTACGCCAAAGGAAATATAATTTTATACCGGGAAAAGATAATGAATTACAGATAGTTTTTCTAATACAGAAGTGGAATATGTTCAGGAAGCTTTTATGCTAAATAAGTACCTAGTATTATTTTTCAAAATTTTCATATTGTCTACAGGCTTTCAGAATATTCGTGAGGGAATGGTAGGTACACACCATGATGTGTTGCATGCATGTTGCTGTGTATAATCCATTTACTTGACTTTTTTTTCAGACTTTAAACGACACTAAATCAAAAACCTTTAGCGGTAGAAAACTCGAAACAGTTTGCAAATCTAATACTACGAGTAGCTAGCACTAACTTTTAAATACTTAAAAGAGTTCAGTAATGCTATCACCAGTAATTAGAATAGACCTTCTGACTGGACGTAGGCTACAGGCCAATCCGTTGACGCGAACGGAGTCGCGGGCACTAACTACTAGAACGTACATATATTATGTCTTGCTATGTCTTCCCACCCGCATATTGTGTCTTCATAACAATTGTGGTCTGTGTAAATAGTAGTGATGTTATTATTCAAAAAGCCTCGTCCACGAGTATTCATTATGTTAAAAAGAAAGGCGATTTTTCCTGCGAGATTATATTATTTTTCATGCTTATATGTTTAGACAAATTTGGTTGCGGAGGGTAATTTAAAAATAATATATCAAAACGTCCGAGGTCTGCGCACCAAGACTCACGATTTTTACCACAACATATTAGGAAGTGATTATGACATAATTGCGGTTTCTGAAACATGGCTTTACGATGGTATCCGAGACTCTGAGTTGTGTGACTCACGGTACGATGTTTTTCGTTTTGACAGGGATTTATCTCAGACAAACAAGGCTACAGGCGGCGGCGTTATGTTGTGTGTAAGCCAGCAGCTAAATGCCTATGCAAGAGAAGACTGGAGTTGTTCCCCTACCGAGGTTGTATGGAGAACAATTCCTGGGAATCGAATCCGCTCCACGTACGACTTACATGTAGCGTGTGTTTACATTCCAGGCAATACCCCAACACATGTCAAAGATTTAAATATTTTTTCTGAATCTATTTCAAACGCATTTATAAAAAATCCTGATGACTCGTTCATTATACTTGGCGATTTTAATTTGCCATGTATTACCTGGGAAATTGAGGGACCCTCATTTATTAAACGTGGCTCTATTGAGGTTCAAAATGCTGCAGCAGATTTTGTGAGTCTCCTTAGTTTGCTCGGTCTCACCCAGCATAATAGGTTAAAGAACTCTCATAATAATATATTGGACTTGGCGTTCACGAACTTTACTATTGAACATCGTAGTGCAGATATACCACTCGTAAAGGAAGACGCATTTCACCCCTCTTTTACTATTGATGCCAGCGACATTACAATAAAGCCATTACCGGTAAATGCAACTATAAGGTACAAATTCGCCAAAGCAGATTACGTAAATATTATTAAACGTCTTAATAGTATTCAATGGGAGACTACACTGATGGATGGCTCTATTAATGAAGCAGTTGATTTATTTTATATTTACCTAAAATCATGCATCGACCTATTTGTTCCTAAAGTTGTCTCTAATAAAAAAAATACTTACCCAGTCTGGTTTAACAAACCACTCATTAAAATTATACGTGAAAAAACAAAAGTTCATAAACGCTGGAAACGCTATAAGAATCCGAGAGACTATCTTGAATTTTCCATGCTGCGGAAAAGACAACATAATGTAGAAAAAGAATGCTACAACAATTATATACATATTATTGAAAACAAAATTAGGGAAAGTACTAAACATTTTTGGTCCTACGTACAATCTAAGCGCGGCACATCTAACTATCCAAAATGTGTAACGTACTTAGGCAATAAGTATTCTGAAGGTGATGATATCTGTAACGCATTTAATGATTTTTTTAAAAGCGTTTTTGTTCCGCCGGCTGATGAATACCCAGATATGTCACTTCCAGCAGCGCTACTTGAGTCAACGTCACATACTCACAAACTTATTCTAACAAACAAGGACATCTCGAAATGTATAAATCTTTTAGACGTCAATAAAGGTGCCGGCTGTGACGGCATACCTCCATCATTTATTGTCCGTTCTGCGCCAGCGTTAATAGTCCCTCTTAGAATAATTTATAATAGATCTCTGAGTGAAGGTACATTTCCAGATGTCTGGAAGGAGGCATTTATCACTCCGATACATAAAAAAGGCTCCAAACTTATGGTCGAGAATTATAGGCCAATATCAAAATTAAATATTTTCAGCAAAATTTTCGAAAAACTTGTGTGCGAAGTTGTATATCAAACAGTTAAGCATGGCATACCACTAGAACAGCACGGTTTTTTGCGAGGGCGCTCAACGATCAGTAATTTATCTGTATTTTGAAACTCCTTGCACGGCTCCATGGATAAAAATAGACAGATTGATGTGATCTACACTGATTTTGAAAAAGCATTCGATCGTGTGGATCACATCATTCTGGTTAAAAAGCTACAGCACCTCGAAATTCATGGGGTTTGCTACGCTGGGTTAAATCCTACCTTACCAACCGCTCTCAGGCTGTAGCAATAGGAGGTTATAGGTCAGAGTTTGTAACGATTCCATCTGGAGTACCACAAGGATCTCATTTGGGACTTCTCCTCTATAATGCGTATTTATTTGATATTTACACATGTATTCAATATTCCAATTACTTAATGTATGCAGATGATACCAAAATATATATGGAGATTCGTACCCTAGAAGATTGTCACAAACTACAATCCGACTTAAATTGTATCTCAACTTATTACGAACTCAATAGAATCAAAGTTAACGCCTCCAAATGTGAAGTAATTACTTTCACGCGCAAAAATAAACCGTTGCATTTTTCTTATTCTATACAAAATACAAATGTCAACAGGACTAATATGGTACGCGATCTTGGTGTCTATCTAGATAGTAAGTTAACTATGAGCGAGCATATTGACGTCATATCAGATAAAGCCTTTAAAAATTTAGGTTTCGCTATAAGAGCCAGTAAACCTTTTAAAAATGACAATTGTATAAAAAATATATACAACGCGTATGTACGGAGTACGCTTGAGTACGCAAGTTGCATTTGGTACCCACAGTATATAACCCATATTCAGAAAATAGAGCGAACTCAGCGTAAATTCATAGGTTACCTAAATTATAGAACCGGTAAGTGCTTTGACACTTATGAGGACAGTTGCGAGCATCACAAATTGCATCCCTTAAAGGACTGACGGATCATGATAGACATGGTTTTACTACACAGCATCCTTCGTGGTTCTTTAGACTGCCCGAGTCTTTTGAGTGAGGTTGGACTGCAAGTGACGACGCGGCGGACCAGGCACACTCGCCTTCTGCATGTGCCCTTGCGCAGAACAAATTATACGAAAAATTCTATTCTAGTCAGGTTATGTGACACATACAATAAACAATTTAGCCATGTAGATCCTTTCACACATTCGAAACAAACTTTCAAAAACAACATAATTGAGCAAATGAAAATCAAATAAATTATTGAACTAAAACTTTCGTAAATACTACACACTCTGAAATGGTGTCCGAATGCGCTTGCTTGATTTTTGCCGGGAGGGTCCAACCAGGTCTCGTTCTGATTCGCAGAGCTGGTCGGTCTCTTCCGGTGGGAATCGAGTGGGTGTGTCTGGACATTATCTTAGAACAAATAAATTACTCCACTTTCTTCTTATTGCTCTGTTCAGTAGCCAGTGGACGGTTTCACATCGGGCTCTGGTGGTGGCGGTGCGGTGTCTGGTCTCACACACTTTACAGTGGCGTTGTAAATGTGTGATACCGAATGCGGCGCTGTACCGCACTCCTGTGTGGTATACCCAGTGTCGTTGCCTCCATCTTCCGTCGTCCGGTGGGGAACCGCCCATCATCTGATCCCAAGACTTAGGTCGTAGGGCTGTACACAGTAAAGACTCACACTCACCTATATACATACACAATACACATATTCATGCACACACACACCCACACACACACACACACACACACACACACACACACACACACACACACAAACTAACACACATGCACACACACCACACACTGTGAGACAAACTTCTATTTCTTTTTTCTGATTTGGAATAAGGTTTATTTAAACACTAAAATAATTTAAGTTAATTGATACAATGTAACAATGTCATACTATAGGATAAGATAAGAAAAAACCAAATTTATAAGTAATTTCGTGGAAATCTGTAATTGGCCATATTATTAATTTAGATGTTAAGTATTTTGTTCTGATGTCGCTGTCGATTTCCCTAACATTAAATAAATAAATAAATAAATAAATAAATAAAAATATTATATATTATAGTACCTACCTATATTGTCGACGCTGACGGTCAGACGCTGTGACATTTCTGGTCTGAATAAATATTTTCGTGTTTGTATTTCGTATCTTACAAAATATGTGCTCGGATAGTTTAACAAGATGAGGTAAATTTCCATTTCATTCACGACACTTCTAGAATGTTTATAGCTGTATGAGCTCTAGTTTATCAAAATAACGAAGCCATCCATTCTCGCCCTGAGACCTAAGTAGTAAGTATCTCGACATTATGGATGCTATTTCTTTTCCGACACCAAAGTGCTTAAGGGGCTTTGTGCGATTCACTGGCACCACCAATAAGATAATAAAAAAAATTTAGAAAACAAAAAACTTGAGCCTTGAAACTTAACTTGAACCTGAAAGCCGTGAGCTTTTCTGCCGTCATAAGAAAAAAAGACGTAACTAACATTTTTGCCGAAACTGAGTTATATCAACATGCTGGCTTTCGGTCAGACAGATATTTAAACGTTTTCGACGCTGCTTTATTTAAATCAAAATGCTAGCGACTTGATTTAATATCGATCTTTGATTGACTGTCTAGAGACTCAATGGACTCTCTGATTTAACTATTTTACTGCGACATTATACATATTCAGAACGAGGAAAAAAAGACGCATTTTAGTGCATTATTTTTATTTTGATAGAAGCAAAGTTAGAGTTAATAAAGAGACGCATTTGACATCGTATTTTGTTAGCTTTTTAAGTTAAAAGGACGTTTTAGACTTAAACTAAGAATAGAAGGTATTTGGTCAATTACTTCTGCAATACGATAGAAAAATTAATGAAGTTACTATAGTAAGTAAAAAGACGCATAAAACGCAATTGACAATTGTTTTCAAAAACTTAAATATTTAATTTCTTAGTTTCGACCTGATGTCAGATGCGACTGTTTACCTTATGAGGGGAGTATTTTGTTGGGAGTTACATTCACACCAGGGCATTTCAGCAACGGGAATGTTGCTCAAATTCTACACAAGGCCACATTCAAATTGGATTCCAGCTTAAAATCTCGGAAAACGAATAAAAAGTGTAAAGGCTAAAATTTTGGTAAAAAATACGGTGTTAATGGAAAACAGAGTGGTATTTTTCAAGTTTTTTGGAGCAAACACTGGCAATGTTGATGATGATATTGAAATGATATGGTTCGTTTGAATCAAATTTTTATATGTAAAACCTACAATACAAAAGGTTTATTTTAAAATTAATTATTTTTGCTACACTCTCCATACCACCTGGGCCCTTAGTGCGAGTTTTTTCATTCACTTTCGATAGCGAGAGCGTTTGCAATTTGTATAGGAGTGACAGAGAGACAACTAGGTGGCGGGCTTTGTCACACCTATAGAATACGAGTTTACGTTAACGCGATCGAGTAGTTAAAAAAACTCGCACTAAGCACACTAAGTACTGATAACCGATGGGCTACGAGTCCTTGGGTGGAGACAGCGGATCGGTAAACGTAGTGTAGGACGTCCTCAGACTCGGGGAGCGCAACCTTCGCAAGGCGGCTGGCAAGAGCTGGATGAGAATAGCCGAGGACCGTGCTCAGTGGCGTGCGAAGGGAGAGGCCTGTGTTCAGCAGTGGACAAGCATAGACCGATGATGATGATGACTACACTGTAAAACAGATTTATATATCGATACCCAAAGACAAAACGGCTCGTGTGTAATTTCCCTTTATTATCCATAGTACAGGGTGCTCAAATTTAGAACCTGAGCGAGTAACTGCACTCTGTTGATGTTATTTAGATATTTTATTTTGTATTCCGGTCCCCACGATTCAGACTTGCGTAGTATGGAGACCTCAATTTTACATCCAACCACTCTTTTTAAAACTGTTGTTTTTAGTTGGCTTGTTGTTGTAATTTTTCAACTAAAACTTTCGTAAAATCTACACATTATTACCCTATTCCGGATACACTTACTTGAGACGGAGCTTGTGACCTCCGTTGCTCCTCTCTACTCACCATGGTTAAGCTCTGCGAATCAGAGCGAAACCTGGTCAGACACTTCCGAAAAAATATATAAGTAAGTTTATCTGGACTTCCACCGGAAATCCACCAATCCGCACTTGGCCCCCGTGGTGGGGTATGGTCTATACCTTCCTCTGGGAAGAAACCTGTGCCCCTTGGTGGGGACATAATAGGTTGATGATGTTGAAGATTATCCGGAATAAACTTTGTGGCGAGCACATGTTAACTCCATCATTTCTGCATCGCGCAAGCAAAGTATTACACCTGACTAAGTGCCCTGAATCGCTAGGACGCCATGGCGACGTCGCCAGCGACCGTATCCAAGCAGTTAATATTGAAATGTATGGTGCCTAACTCACTTGGCGACGGTCTGGCAACGTCGCTATTCAATACAAACTGCTTGGAAACGTAGCTGGCGACATCGCCATGGCGTCCTAGTGAGGCAGGGCACTTACGATAAATACAACGTCCAACAAACAACACTTGGACCGGCCGTCCCCAGGCATACGATCTGCCTGGCGGGAAATTTCCCTTTATGAGGAAGACTTTTCCTATAAGTTAATATTTCTAATTTGCTTTTATAATAAAGTACCTACTAAAGCCATTGAATTTAGAAGGTAAAGCATACTGTTTGTTAAAATACGCCATAATCATGAGTAGAGCTCTGTATAGATCAATAGGTCAGACAGCCAAACTCGTAGGCAAATTAATAGGGTCCTGTCTGGCACCCTTCAAGAATAGAACCCTAAAAATGACTCCACGTGCCTTTTCACAGTTGCTGCCATGATAAATTAGTCCAGCCGTCAGACTATCGCTCTTGGCCGATAAAGGGCATTTGCACATACCTTCAACAAGTAGTATTTCTTGATTAGAAAATAAACTGAAATTAAAACTAAACTACAACTTGAATGCCGAGTACTAACTACTAAAGAGGTAGGACCCAAATTTACCCATGACTCTCACAGAAATACGACGAATCAGTTGAGATCTTATTTGTCAAACTCTGTCTATTAGTTAAGGAGTTCCGAGGGAACATACAATCAGATATATTCTCGGAGATGGGAATGGTGGTGGCGCGTTTTCTGCTTTTTTTTGCCAACAGGGCATAGACTGGCTTAACGACTGCCATCTATCGACGGTAGCCGGCACCTACTGCTTGAAACTTACTTTGCAAACGGATAAATATTCAACAACGAAAACTATAGTATGGTAACATTTACTATTATAAATGAACAAAGATCCGTTCCGTAATTTAACAGTCGTAGAAGATTTTCACATAATTTTAACACCTTTTATGACGATATAATAAATAATCTTGCGTCTATTGGGACGCGGTTGGATGAAATTAAAATCATAGATCCATAATTGCGGGCATTTGACCGCATGTTCTGTGGCTGCTAGTTCGTTTCAGACCTAACTCCTGCTTAAGGTTTCTAACGGTCGTATGGGCTTGTGCCCAACTTCGTATATTGGTGAAAAATGCCACGGTGACGTATAACGTATGACGTACATTGACGGGCGCTTAGTTGCTCGCGAACTGTTGTTTAGTGAAGGGTGTTATGTGTACGAGAGATGACGTGCTCTTGGGAAAGGCGAAACAAATTGTTTTTTTTTTCTGAAGTTTATTATTCAGGCTTAAAAATACTGTACATAATTTTTTGCTAAAGTGCTAAACAGTTTGTTGGCAAACCAAGAACTTAAGACGCCAGCAGTCAACACGATTGACTACCATAAGAGGTCGTAGGGATGATACCCACTGGAAGACGTCGTACTTTATTAATTATAAATAAACATCATTCACTACTTCAAAGGCCTAAGTCTGACTCACGGTTTCTCGTACGTTAACAATCTGTTAATCTACTGTCAACACAATATCAAACGTTTTTTTTCGTATACATTTTGGCCAACAGACAGCTGTTAAAAGTAGATTAACAGCTTTTTAGTGTACCAGGGGTGAGTGTGTTTCTGATGCCCTTACCTGGTCTGTAAGTTTGTGACCAGTACAAGTGATTGTGTTGTGATAGAACTAATTATTACTATTATTTATTTGTGTTGACGATTAGAAACCCACGTTTTCCGACTGACCGAAGATTGCGCAATCTCCCAATCCATTCATTTTGGACCTACTACTTAAAAGGCAAAACTCATAGTCGTTGGAAATTCCCTCAGAAGTAACCTTCAAGAGATGTACGAAGTTCCCTTAGGTTAAGCAATATAGGGCACGTTCAGTGCATGAACGGGTTACCGTTCTATGACTAACGCTAGTGGCATTTTTCCAAGCGGTTCTGTGCTTTGCAAGGAACGTTACGCAGTTGGTGCCGGGTGCCATCGATAGATGGCAGTCGTTAAGCCAAGTCAGAGGCCTTAGGGTGGCTTGAAAACTTCTGAGACTAAGACCAGCCACTAGTCTTACAAGCCTCCACCTATCCGGAGTTGGCCTCCGTGATGGAGTATGGCCTATACCTTCTTCAGGGAAGAGACCCGTGCCCCTCAGTGGGGATATAATGGATTGATGGTGATGATTAAGCTCCCTTTTTTTTTTTAACCGCTACTTCCAACCTTTTTGTTTATGAAGGGACAGTCAGCGATAAAAATAATGACGCCGAGCCCCATAGACCGTAAATGGCTACTTAAACTTTTCAACTGCGAGTTCAAGTTTGGCATGACAAACGCTAAACTCTGGACTATTCCAGAGGGTAGCAGCCCAAAATGAGGTTCTAAGGTGCAACTTATTATACAGAGATTACGAGGCTAAAGCAATGAGACAACAGATTAACTCAGAGATGGTTTGATGATGACTCCGAGTCTATTTTGTACTATTCACAATACTTTTTTTCAAAATCAGAGCGTGAATTTGAACTGCCTAGTTTCTCTAGCCGTTAAGGCAATTAACTGCCATGAAAAAGGGCGTGAGTTGGGGCTTACGAAAGTTTGACTTCAAAAACTTTATAGAAAGTTTATTTTCACCGCCTCAAAATTTTTTTCACCTAACTCGCTTCAAAAACCTCGTTTTATTGCGCGAAATCTGCTTGGAAAAGCCTATTTTATCCGCTAGCGTGGAAAGTTATTTTTTTTAATATAAAACTCCTTCAACGCGTGACTGATTTCCTAATGCAATCAGAAACTTTTTTTTTTTATTACAGATTTTAAACTTTTTTTTTATCTACACTTTATTTTATGTCGAATAGGTTTAATTATATATACTAATAGTATTTCAGTTTAAGTTACATATTTTATTATTTATTTGATATAGAAATTGAAACATAAGATAGATAGATAGAATATTATTTATTGTATGTACATCAGGAATTACACATGAGAGTCTAATTTCTGAACGCAACCGGAAAAAAAAGAAAATTTAAAAAGTTGAAAGTAATCACAATTCACGTCATGTGCTAAGCTATTTGAACTATAAAAATGAGTGATTCTAGCAGCAACGACGATATGATTTCAACACCTACCACTACCACCACTACCACCACAGAATTAATGAACGTTTACAAAATGCCGAGTTGAGCTTTCTCCCTGGAAAATCACGCGATAAGTATTTATTTTTATTGTTACTCTTGCCTCTCGCATTTTCCTCGCTGTAGTGAGGTGAAAAGTTGTGTGTTCCGCATGGCTGCAAAATTATTTGTCGTCTCGTATCTTGAAAGCCTCGCTACGCTCAGGAATCTATTTTTGAACCATTCGCTTCGCTCATGGTTCAATCTTAGATTCCTTCGCTTCCTCAGCTTTCAATTTCGACACTCGCGCCAAATAACCACTTTACAGCCTTGCATAACAAATAAATATTGTTTTGGACTTAAAACCCGCCAGAAATAAAATCAAAAGGTGTTCCAATAAGCTCTCACGAATATGGTTGGAACTTTCTGGAATGCAAATATTCCGCGGAATTGCGAAGAACGATACAAGTGTCCCATTCCCCTCTACACCGACCCGGAAAGTTTGCTTATAACCGTAAATACGGAGTTAATCGCTTTATAATTCTCGTTAGATTTTCCCTCCGGGCTCAACCTTTGGGAGTGGAGATATCTTTGTTGTCGTCTATGATATCGTATTAAGACATTGTATCTAATACCGTTTGTTTGTTTATTTCTCTCACTTTATTGTTCGTATTCTAATATAATGGAGCAGTTTTTCATTGCCTGAAAATGCAGATAAAATGAAGTTTCCTAAAAATTTATCTTAGCTATATCAATTAATCGCCCCCAAAAACCCCTGCATGAACATGTTGGAGCCGTTTCCGAGATTCACACTTTATATTATGTAAAGAATATTCTTATCTTCTCTTTATCATGTATGAGAATGTTTCGATTATGGCTGCTTTCACCTTCAAAATAAAGTATCATTTGTAACTGTGGTCAATGCCCATTGAACTAAAAACACACAAATATACTACTATGTTATAGGCGTATCTCTTGGGACGTGTCGTGTATGGAACCACTGTATTTTTATAATCTAAAATTTGTATTTAAAAAAAAAGGACCTACTTCAGATAATAAATATTGTAATTTTGGTATAGAACAGGTGTAGTGTTTTTGCTACTCTGATGTAGGTACTAGTCTCGTCTATCGATCATAATCAGGTGTTCAATCTTAATGCTCAAATTGTAAAAGGTTGCCGATTAAAGTTATCTACACAAAGTGTCACCTTTGATATTGTCACGGACAAGGACAAAGTTGCAAAAAGTAAGCAATCCTTTTACTGGAAAAGTCCACGGGTAGCTAAGGAACCTTTGAGCAAAAACAACCCTCTATTCATTGAATTTATTTTACGTTTGCGGTTTTCATGTATGGAGGGCTAGCGAATAAAAGAAGTAATTAGGGAAGTATATTTTGGTTATTCGTTTTCAGAAAAAAGCTTTAAAGAAATATGTCATTCTCAAAGAGCGAAAATGAAAATGAGATTTTTTTGTAAGCACTGACTGAAAACCAGCGCTAAGGGCTTACACCTGTAACGAGGATGTGATACCTCGTCTTCAAACCTGTTTATTAGTTTTATATTAGGCTACGTATTTACTTTCAAATCTTTCGATTTCGTCTTCAATTTTCAGATTCAAATTATTTCTCTTTTGTTCGTAGCTCATTTTATTTGTCATGGTATCGCCTGGGTCATTTCGATCTCAAGTCTTAGAAGAGACAGCACGCCCAGTGCCTTCAGTTTTACTACATATTTTTATTAATTATTTAAAGTGAATTAGTGAACCAGTGCAAGTTAAATTCAGTATTCAGTGAATGTTATCTAATCCTGACGGTTTGGTACTCCAAAACCTTATCTTCAACGATGCACAATCGTAAGTGTTGCGTGTTATTTTTTAAGTAGCTCTCTGTTAGCGTCGTGTTAAGTTTATTGGTAGGTGCCTCTACTTTTTAACAATAAAAGAAGTCCTAACACCCAACGAAGTCTCCTTATTTCTCCATCCGATCAGCTTTCTGGGCTTGTTACGTTACGTTACACACCTCCAGCAAAATGCACGTCTACATTACATAGCAGCTTCTTTTGCAGTATCAGAAACACACCGCGACAAAAGTGTACAAATTGTATTTGAAGCGTCCAAATGATCCCTTCACCCTGGATATTGCTTAAATCATCTCATTAAATATAAACATTTACATGCAGGCACATACATTGCTTCTCGCCCATCTGCCTACGATGCAAGAGGTTCCAGATACGAAACCCGGCTGGGGACAAAAAACACTCAGTTCTTTAAAGTTTATATGTTTGTGATGTCGCTGTTTCTGGTTCCCATAACACAGGGTATCCTAGTGTGGGGCCAGAAAGACAATGTATGTGCCTGTATGTAAGTGTTCATGTGTATGCTAATATTTTCCTTCACTGTTAGCAAGTGATGGCCAAATTCACAAATGCCGCTGTTCAAGGGCTAGAAAGTCAGTAATCTTATAAATAAAATGACAATGGGCAAAAATGTAATGAGCTTGGTCCAAGAACCTCCACGATTGAGACATGTGCCAAAGTAAAGGCCAATGTCCTTACTTCAAATTCTCAGAAGGGCATCAAAATTGGTCCTGGTGATTTCGAAAAAAAAATATTTTTTATTTTATCATGAAATGTAAGCTAAGTAACTAGGTTAAGTACTGCTGTTGTGCTCCAAAGTCGTTTTGTACAAAATATGGTTTGGCTGTAAGAAGCAATTACTGTCTGGATACCCAGGGGCCTGTTTCATAAAAATATATGTAAAAAATATTCATGTATATTTGGTTTTTATGAAAAAAATGCCATAGTTGATTCTAAAAATAAAACAAAAGAAAACAAATAAACAACAACACAAGGTTTTTTATTAAAGACGGCCAATATTACAACATTGGACGAGACTAGCACTGGACCGGATGGGTTCGCGTGAAATAGAAGAGGCCTATGCCCAACAGTGGGCTCCGTTTACGGGCTGATTAAGTTAAGTTAAGTAAGTCAATATTACACTTGTGAGGGGGATGCTTTGCTCCTCAACAATGAAACGATCAGCATTGACGATCAGAAAGGTTTCAGCGGAATGTATTTTGGTGCGCCTGAAAATTCGTGGTAGCAAAAAGAGGGGCTTGATGTGAATGTTTTATAATGACACTTGTCTGGCGCGGTGGCGAGAGTATTCCGCCGGCCATCACGCGTGAGGCGCGCGAACGCTCCATGTAGGATGCACTACATCACCCCCCTTGGAGAGGATTACTCCGGGGATACGTCCTTGAACCGGACTCTTCGTCCTGACCGCATCGTATAATCACGGCGCGGAATGGTCGCAGTAGGCGCATTCTGTGCATTTGACGGTGCTGTAGCTACTTTGCCTCCTTTCGTGGGTGTGATTGAGATGGATGGTGATGGGTGTTTATCAGCAAGGATGTAGGCCGGTTTGGCACGATCCATAGAAACGGTCACTGGTCCTCGCGATGAACTTGTCCTCCTTAGCACCTTAAACGGACCTGTGTACGGAGCTTCTAATGCGGCGCGTAATGCATCTTTGAGTAAAAAAACTTGTGTGCAACTCTCGAGGTCTTTTTGAACAAACAGGGACTTGTTAGAAATAAGACTCTTTAGAAATAAGTCCGCCTTTGAACGTTGTTTTTATCACAAACCTGTTATTTAAGTTATATTATGTATTTTCTTTTGCGCAATAAAGTGTAACAACAACAAAAATTGTTGCCGTGCCTTGATGCAGAGGTCGGCTTTAATTTTGTCTTGTGTTCCCATAGATTGGCAACGAAATCTTGTGTCAGTAGAATAGGAGTTGTTGACGTTGTTTGTAGGAACTCTCCAGGAACCTTCAATGGCTCTCCATAAACAAGTTCCGCAGCAGAGTTTTTTAGATTCTCTTTCCATGCAGTCCGGACGCCGAGCAGAATAAAATGATGGGGAGAACTTCCGTCTATCGGGTGTTTTTGTGTACCATGATCGCTGCTTTCAGGGTTCTGCGTAGGCGTTGCCGTTGGCTTGCGGGTGATATGCAGTAGTGTGCTGCAGTTTAATACCACACAACTTTGCCAGTGCCTTGAATAGGTGGGATTCAAATCGCCTGCCCTGGTTGGTAGTCACTATCTGAGGTCAACCGAACCTTGCTATCCAAGTCTCGTAGAAAGCTTTGGCTACAGTTCCGGCAGTCATGTCGTAAAGCGGTGTAACATCAGGCCATCTAGTAAACCTGTCAACGGCTGCTTAGCAGTGTCTGTAGTTCTCTGACGGTGGTAATGGTCCTACTAAGTCAATGTGAATATGTGAAAATCGAGCTCCGGGTGACTCAAAAACTCCAAGTGGTGTCGCTGTGTGTCGTTGCACCTTGGCACGTTGGCATGCGAACCCTGTTGGAACCCAAGTACGACAGTACTTGCGTAACGAAGACCATACAAACCGTTGTGACATGTTGTTGATCTGATGTCTACGTGACTCATGCCATGAATTGAGTTAAAGACTTGGCGACGTAACTGACATGTGTTGAAAGGACGAGGTCCGGCTTTGCAATACATCGTAGAACAAAGTTACCTACGTGTGTGCCCGGTGCTGGTACTTTCTTTAATTTTAATGAAGACCCGCCCGACAACAGCGATAGCAGTTCTGCATCATCTTCCTGTGTGCAGGAGATAGAAAGACGTTGGTTGCTGTGATGGATTCAATTCTGGAGAGAGCATCGGCTGTAATGTACTGGGTACACATACCTGATACGGATGCTGATTTTCTGTAGCAATTGCAGCTGCTTCTAGGTGTTCATTAAACAGCGCTTGTGTTAATGTAATTCGCCTTTTTCGTAACACAGAACGGTTACACAACAAACGAATAACTCCCACTGAAGGTCGATACATATCGAAAACACAGTTCAACAATTAACAATCACAAAGAAAAAGAGGTGTCCATCAACAAACATAAGTCGGGTTGAAGTCCAGCACAAGTACAGAGTGCGTATACTGAGTTTTTTCACTCACTTTCGATAGCGAGAGCGTTTGCGATTTGCATAGGAGTGACAAAGAGACAACTAGGTGGCGCGCTCTGTCACTCCTATACAAACTGCAAACGCTCTCGCAATCGAAAGTGAATGAACAAACTCAGTATAAGCATTCAGCACAGAAAAACACAGCGAACAAGGTGAGATCTAGCTCCAGACTACCTGCGGCGTGCGCGCGCGTCTCTTGCTTCGGAAGCGAGAGTTTAAGGGGAGGGGGAGAGAGTGGGGGTGGCAGGGTGGTGCGAATATGCCTTCTGCGTCGCACTGCCGCAAATAAAGCTGCATTTCATTGTATTAAACTTTTATTTTCCTAGAAACGGCCTACTTTAATCATCATCATCATCATCATCATCGGCCTATGGTTGTCCACTGCTGGACATAGGCCTCTCCCATTGCACGCCACTGAACACGGTCCTCGGCTACTCTCATCCAGCTCTTGCCAGCCGCCCTGCGAAGATCATCGCTCCACCGAGTCTGAGGACGTCCTACACTACGTTTACCGATCCGCGGTCTCCACTCAAGAACTCTTCTACCCCATCGGTTATCAGTTCTTCGGGTGATATGGCCGGCCCACTGCCACTTCAGCATGCTAATTCGGTGGGCTATGTCGGTGACTTTGGTTCTCTGTCGGATGACTTCGTTTCGAATTCGATCTTTCAGAGAAACCCCGAGCATAGCCCTTTCCATAGCACGCTGAGCGACTTTAAATTTGTGGATCAGCCCCACCGTGAGTGTCCACGTTTCGGCACCGTATGTCATGACGGGTAGGACGCACTGATTGAAGACTTTCGTCTTTAGACTCTGTGGGATTGGCGATGTGAAGACTCGACGTAGTTTCCCATAAGCTGCCCAGCCCAGCTGAATTCTTCTATTGGCCTCTTTCTCGAAGTTGTTTTTACCTAACTGCATGGTTTGCCCGAGGTAAACATACTCCTTTACAACTTCAAGAGTACTGCCTTGAACTGCAATTGGCTCCGGATTTACGTGTTCATTGAACATAATCTTGGTTTTATCCAAGTTCATCCGGAGACCAATGCGTTGAGAAGAATCAGCTAGGCTACTCAGCAAATGTTGTAAATCTTGCAGCGTTTCCGCCATGATGACAATATCGTCTGCAAACCGCAAGTGTGAAAGGTACTTGCCGCTAATATTAATGCCGTACCCCTTCCAGTCCAGCGTCTTAAACATATCCTCCATAGCATTTGTGAACAATTTGGGGGAAATAACATCCCCTTGTCTCACACCACGATGTATGGGGATAGGTTCAGACTGCCGGTTCTGGATTTGGACGGCCATAGTAGCGGCGTTGTATAGACCTTTCAACACTTGGATGTATCGCCAGTCGACTTGGCATCGCTGCAAAGATTCCAGAACAGACCAGGTTTCGACCGAGTCAAAGGCCTTTTCATAGTCCACAAACGCTAAGCACAGGGGCCGATTATACTCTTCGGTCTTCTGTATAATCTGCCGCACTGTGTGAATGTGGTCTATGGTGCCGTAACCCGACCGAAAGCCGGCCTGCTCAGGTGGCTGAAACTCATCGAGTCTCCTCGCAAGACGGTTCGCGATGACTCTTGAAAACAGCTTGTAGACGTGGCTTAAGAGTGAAATGGGTCGGTAGTTCTTCAGGAGGGTTTTATCACCCTTTTTGAAGAACAACACGACAACACACTTACTCCACGCCTCCGGAGTTCTCCCATCAAAGGGAACAGCATTAAAGATCTTCTGGAGCTCCTTCATTACGGGTTTACCACCGGACTTCAAGAGCTCAGTAGTAATACCGTCCTCTCCAGGGGCTTTTCCATTTTTAAGCTGTTTAAGAGCCATCGCGATTTCGTCTAGGCTGACTTCTGGCAAGTCTTCAGTATAGTGGCGTGTCAATGTAGCTCTGGAATCCTCATTTTCGGGATCTGGCCGAGATGCATGCGCAGAGTACAGCTGGCCGTAGAAGTTTTCAACTTCCGAAAGAACCTCTGGTATAGAGGAAACAACCACTCCATCCGTGGTGGTCAACTTTGTCAGATGGCTTCTCCCAAGAGATTGGACAAACACTTTCGATCCCCGATTTTGCTCGATTGCTCGTTCTATTGAACGAGTGTTGGAGCGTCGGAGATCGCGTCGAATTAGTTTGCCAATTCTCCTGTTCAGAGCATGCCTTTCTGACGCAGTGACTGGTGGGCGTTCACGTCGTTCCTCCATAAGCTTGAGTGTTTCTTCCGAAAGTTTAGACTTCGTCCCTTTATGCCGCATTGCGCAAAATCTCACACCTTCCTCCCTGAGAAGGGAGGAAGGTGTGAGATTTTCCTCCTCCTCCTCCCTACTTTAATATTTTATATTAAATTATTTATATTTCATATTTATATTTATTAATTTTTTATATTTTTCTAGGAAAAAAAAGTTTAATACAATGAATAGAAATCACATTTAAAAAAAATCTCTCGGATGGATTTTATTTATGTAAAATGTTATTTGGAGAGAAAAAATATACCTATCGATTGGTATTATTCTTATCCGTAGAGGCTCATGGACCACTTTTGCCCATTCTCCTTTAATTGCTGTTCGTTAGTCTAGCTAAAACTCGAGAACGGCTGGACCGATTTGAGTAATTTTTGTTTTTTTATGCTTGTGGAATTTCAAGCCATATTTGAATTGTAAAGTAATTACGTTTGAATGGTGAAGTAATACAAAAATACGAAAAACTTGGCGGAATAATATTAGCCGGGACAGCTAGTAAAGTGTTTAAAACGAATAAGTTCCGAATTCGAATAACAAATATTAAACAGATCAGAGTAAGTGTGTTGTCTACTGTATCTTTAATCAAAAGTTTAACTTCACTTCCATTAAACAACCGCAAAAGCAAAGTACTAACCAAACTCTTTACGAAAGCTCGGCTTATTCAGAAACTTTAGCTTAAGAAAAATATCCTTTACACAAACCAAGATCCCCTACTTTTCTAAAGGTTAACGCAAAGAAAAGAGAACGTTGGGCTGAACAAGGAGACTGAGCGAACATGTTTGATAGAACCCTGCGTGAAACGAAACAGAGCCTGAATTTGGCTACCTTTTTTGCTGCCACTTCGACTTGCTGACTTTAAACGCAAGCGCCATTAAGAAAAAACTATGTATTCTTTTATAGATCAAGTGTTTATACAATCTCTCAATTATATAGACAGTGATTTTTACGAGCTTTGGGATATTTAGTTCGTGCTCCTAAATTCTTTATCGTAGGTATGTTGTTCTTAATGTTGTTGTTACACTTAATTGCACAAAAGAAAATACATAATATAACTTAAATGGCGGACTTATTTCTAAAGAGATTTCTTCCAGCCAGCCTAGAAATATTGGAATGTTAAAAAAGAGACTGGGGTAGGGCAGATATAGTCATCAAAATCTTCATCATCATCAAAATCCGGATATGATTGAAATTCTTCAGACAGGTTTTGCAAATTCGATCTGTAAAAAATAAAATATTATTTTCTACTAGCTTTCGCCTGCGACTTTAGTTCAAATTTTCGCAAACCCGTCCACTCCCTTAAGGGTTAAATTTAGGAAAACGGCGAAACACGTATTTATTTTGAATTTGAATAAAATTAGACAACATTCTTTATACCTCTAATACAATTTTTGGCAACCCTTTTCACCGCCTTAGGGGTTAAATTTCAAAAAATTCGATCTTATTCCTTGCCTACATTATATATAGACCCTCTGTGCAAAATTTCAGCTTCCTAGGTCCAACGGCTGGGCTGGGCGTTGATGAGTGAATGAATCAGTCAGTCAGGACTTTGAATTTTATTTATATACCTATAGATATACCTCCTTGACCCACTCAATGGTAGTTCTGATCATGGTAGTCGCAACCCAATTGCCCACGGCACTTCTGAGATTGAAAGTTTTCTTTTAGATCTGTTTCATAGGAGCTTTCCAATGCAGGCAACGCGACTTTGTCGACAGGCCGCTCACTGCCGATGCCCGGTTGGATCGTGACAGCCAAGATTGGAATTTTTTAGACATAGGGTCTGTTTCACGATCTGCAGATTAAGTTCCAGATAAGCTATCCGCATCCAGGGCTGCCGTTTATTCTAAATTTGAAGCCATAAAGGAACACACGCAATATAGGAAAATTTATTTAAATTTAGAACAAACGGCAGCCCTGGTTGCGATTAGCTTATTTGGAACTTTATTTGGACATTGTGAAACAGGGCTTTAGACTTACAATTTAGAGGCTGTGAATATCAGTCACGGTAGTTCTTTGGTGAATCGTCTGATTCAGGAAAAGGCACTCGGGTTAGTATTTTTGACTCTAATGTCAATGATCTGCGCTAAGTAGTGTCCTCTTTCTTCTTCCCAAAGTTTGCCACGAGAGGCTCTGTCTAGTTGATTATTGATCTGACCTACGGAATATGTGGTTGGGCCAACCCCACTTCCTGACAAGGATTTCTGTGTTAGTCATCCAGTTCCCTTATTCCATCTAGTCATACACTTAGTTCTACATGTATGACTACTAAGAAAAAACATTTCGCGTAGTTCTACATACATGTGTGATTACTAAGAAAAAAAATCCACCTAGTTCTACATCCATGTATGAATCTTTGAATTTCGGTAAAAGCTGCGATCACGGAATCCTCGGCGGTCGGCTCGACTCTGTCTTGTCCGGTTTTTGTTTAAGTTTTTTCATGTTCATTTCAGTTTCATGTTCGTTTCCAAGAATAGTTCACGCTCGTTCGGCTTAACCCCTACCAACAAGTACTAGTACTCCATCTACGAAGCCACATTTAGAATTTTAAATCCGCCGAATGGAACCGTCTTACTCTACCTTATTATTGAAAGAACTCTCGGCCGAATCTTTCTCAGGGATATATCGGAATAGAGTACTCCGTTGCATTTAGAAGGATTAGATAAAGGTACAAGTTTACTTGTTTTTGTTTTCCTCGTACTGTTATCGTTTTTTTAAAATAATTTGTCATTTAGAACCTTTGGAAAAGATTTGTTGAGCTTAGTTTTATACTGAAAAGAGTGTCATTCAGGCAAATAAACATAAAAATGTTTTAATTGTTGAATAAAACATTACTACTACTCTGAGCGACGTCGTTTCAGTGAAATTAATTTTGGAGAATTTCGTAAAAAAGTTCGGTATATCCATCATCATCATCATCCACCCTCGGAGGCCAAGTCCGGATTGGTAGAGGCGTGTAAGACTAGTCGCTGGTCTTATTGTCAGAATGTACTGTCCGGTATATTCTGCTCACCGATACAAACTGCATCGTATTGTTCATTTGAATCAGACAACAAGGTCCATACGATAAATACTTTAGTTAATCTACTGTTAACAGCTGTCAAGTGTTTTTTTCGTATGCACTTTGGCAAACTGACAGCTGTTAACAGTAGATTAACAGCTTGTTAATGTACCAGAAACCGGGGGTTAGTCCAGGAAGATCTGCTTTCTGTCTCGCCTCCCTGTAGCGACGAAACACAATCCCTAGCCAAAGGCCCGGACTCCTATTTATTATATACTAGCAACTCGCCCCAGTTTCGCACGGGTAGCAAATCGTTTCTGTCGAAATAGTTATATTAGTTCCGTGGAAAATTCTCGAAGTAGTAATTTTTTTACACCTTGGGTTACATTATTCGGGATTTCGTACGGAAGCCTAAATTTTTATAAAATCCAATATAGCATATGTTACTCACGAAGAATGTATGAATGAATGTCTTCAATGGTGAAAGAAATTTTAAAATCGGCCCTGTAGTTTCTGAGTCTATTTATTACAAACATACACACAAAAATTCAAAAATTTCCTCTTTATAATATTAGTATAGAGTATAGTGTAGACTCGCTCGTAGCCTGGGCTGCCTGAGTGATCTTAAACGATTACTAAGGTTAAGCAACATACGGGGCGTTCAGTCTATGACTAACGCTAGTGGCATTTTTCCGAGCGGTTCCGTGCTTCGCAAGGCAATTTAAGCAGTTAGTTCCGGCTGCCGTCGATAGATGGTAGACGTAAAGCCAGTTCAGGCAGGGTGGCTTGAAAACTTGTGACAGTAAGACCAGCCACTAGTCTAACAAGCCTTCACCAATCTAGACTTGCCTCCGTGGTGGAGCATGGCCTATACCTTCCTCAGGGAAGAGACCCGTACCCCTCGGGGGGGACATAATGGGCTGATGATGACGTGCAAGCAAAAAGACGTGACATAAGCAATAACAGATTCTGTAGAGAGATAGTAATGGATTTAATCACCACGTGTGCCCACCGCGGATTGGGTATTTTAAACCCTCAAGCCCCGAGGACCCGCTGGCGGGTCCAATTTAAAATACGGCGCATTCCGTCAGACCCCATAGACCCGCGCCGGGTAGGTCTTGCAACGGCACTTTGAATCGAACTTTGAAGATGATTTATACCACAGTTGTATAAGCATGTTTTATTCTTTGAAAACTGTGACAAATTTTAAATATCCCTCTGTGATGACTAATTCAGCTGTGATAGACCAATGTTCTAGGCCTGAAGGTTAAATCGCTAAATAATTAAATATTCCGGTTTTCTCACGGTATTTCCTTCACGGTTCGCAAGAAGTGGTACTACAACAATCTTTCGGAAATCTTTGATTTTTTTTTCTTTTTTATGAATCTTTCGCTCGCGACTCCGTCCGCATGGACTTTAGTTCAAAATGTTGCACCGGTCTATTGTTAGTAACAAAAAAGCTGCAAATATTCTGCTCAAACAAATTATTCCATCGGAGAAAACTATTTTCTCAAGTCCTCCTATTCGTTTCAGAATGTATAAGGCGATCCGACTTTCATGAACTCGACTTTCCGAGTCGGGACTTGCTTTTAAATTTATGACCTCTCTCCTTGGGCTAATGAATAAAAGAAAAATAATATGATGGATTGATGTAAGCCTCTCAGCAGGTTTTTAGTTCGTGGCTCTTTTCGTAACTAAGCGAAACACCATTTTATACCACTTTTATTTTTTTCAAATCCTGGGCCGAGATTAAAAGCACTGGTGTACAATCACGCAATCATTTTCATTTCTGTATGAACATACTAGTTATAAAAACAATAGTTACGATGACCCCTGTGGCGTAGCGGTTAGGGTATCTGCCTACCATGCGAGAGGTCCCGGGTTCAAATCCCGGCTGGGGACAAAAAAACCCAGGTCTTGGATGTGTTTACATATTGGTGACGTCGCTGTTTCTGGTTCCCACGACACAGGGTATCCTAATCTGGGGCCAGAAGCAATATATGTGCATGTATGTAAATGTTAATAATTATTAAATTAGCTTATAGATTACTTTAATAGTGTTATTTAATTTTTTGTTTTCCCCCTGTATACGTTATGTTAATGTTATGTTATAAAGGTCACGAGTATTTTTAATCACACGTATATGC
Organism: Yponomeuta plumbellus; assembly: GCA_947310845.1. NCBI lineage: Eukaryota > Metazoa > Arthropoda > Insecta > Lepidoptera > Yponomeutidae > Yponomeuta > Yponomeuta plumbellus. The sequence goes on from OX371203.1 coordinate 7,782,391, forward strand.
ATAGTCGTAGTCGCGCAAAGGGCTGCGGACTATGTTAGCCATTACACCAATAACTTGGGATCTGATGTAATTGTAATTCGTAGAATAAAAAGTGAAATTATTATGCACGAGTCAACAAACGTATTAGTAGAGCGCGCCGATCACAAAATGCTGTTGCAACTTGATGACAATTAGACTTAAGAATAAAAAATAAATAAACATAAAAAACGGCCAAGTGCGAGTTGGACTCGCGCACGAAGGGTTCCGTACCATTATAAAATAAAATAAAAATCACGTTCTTTGTATGGGAGCCCCGTTTAAATATTTATTTTATTTATTTATTTTTGCTCATAGCTCAATATTTTGTTAATATTTCATGAGTATTACTGTTGCCGTTATCAATATCGAGTAATAACGAGCAAAAACATCACGTTTGTTGTATGGGAGCTCCCTTAAATATTTATTTATTCTGTTTTTAATTTACAACGGCAACAGAAATACATCATCGGTGAAAATTTCAAGTGTCTAACTATCACGTTTCATGATATACAGCCTGGTGACGGACGGACGGTCATCGGAGTCTCAGAATAGGGTCTGCTTTACCCTTGGGTGCGAAACAATAAAATACCTTTACTAAATTCGTACGGTTCAATCCCAATACCAAATAACCATACACGAATCCGATTTAAGTGGCATAAGTGCTGTTTCAATTAATTCCCTAGACTGTAACAATTGGGTATTTGACAGGATGTCAAATGAGTTACTCTTAAAACAGAACTTTGTATGAAAATACTTGCTTGTGACGTCACATTTCAGAGCACTCTTTTTATGTTTCGTTTATTTAAAAATTGTAATAACTAGTAAATTATTAAAAGAAATACATTTCCTGAATCATTTTGTAACTTTGTTTTAATCGACAATCTCAAATAATTATTTTATTGTTAAAAGTGTCAAATACCGTATTGTAGGTACTGAAGAGTATAGACCTTCTGTAGACTTACTTAGAAAATTTCCGGAACTCACCGATTTTACATACCTACCTACCGCTTGCCGTACAGTGATTCATATTTCGGAATTACGTCGTACGAGGCTGTAATTAATTAGGAAGCGTCTTTGAAACCGTGTGGTTTGACGCGGCTGTGCACGATAAAATGATGTGATTCACTTTCGACCTACGATTTGAAAACAGACAAAAAATATACGTGTAATTTAAAACTTGCTTGAATCGCTCGTAGCCTCGGCTGCCTGAGTGATCTTAAATGATCACGAAGGTTAAGCAACATATGGTGCGCTCAGTGTACAGATGGGTGACCGTTCTATGACTAACGCTAGTGGCATTTTTCCGAGCGGTTCCGTGCTTCGCAAGGCACGTTAAGCAGGTGGTGCTGGCTGCCGTCGATAGATAGCAGTCGCTAAGCCAAATCGGAGGCCAACAATCCGAACTTGGCCCCCGTGGTGAAGTATGGCCTATACTTTCCTCAGGGAAGAGCCCCCTGCCCCTCGGTGGGGGCATAATGGGTTGATGATAAAGTTTGCGTTTGTTGTAGGATCAAGTGACATGTTGCTTATTGAGACGTTAATTTGTCCTTTAGGATAAGTTCGTATCGTTAAACAATGGCCGCCTGCCCGCAGCGGGCGAACGCCACGGGAAGTGTTAATCACATATTTTATTCAGTAAATGTTTTGTATTTCAATTTTAAAGAGGTGAGCGACCATTTTGTTAGTAATAAAAAAAACACGGCACTGTTGCTATTAAACCCTCCTCGTATCCAGACAGTCTTGTGTGATTGGCCAGAAATAAGATGATAAGTAAAACTGTGAAGTCGTTATTTACAAAGAAGGTCCCACTAAAACACTCGGAAGACCGAGTTAAATTCGCCTTGTAGCTGAAACTTCTTCCATAAACCCTTAATAGAGTGTTTTCAACTTTTTATAAAAAACTACATTGCTTTTTTACACGTTAAAAGCAGTTTCAACCTACCTCTATTACGTTTGCGAATCTGAATCGCACTGGACCGGAAGTGTTATTTTTTTCAATTAGGAAGAGATATTTCCCGCTCAAAGGGAATAATGACGACGTGTCTTTGCGCATTACGATATTAAATTTCGCGCGAACTCAATTCATAATCGACAAGAAACGTGTCTTGGGTAGAACTGAGTAGTTTGCTCTCTCATACACTCCGAAAAAGAGGGAGCACTGATGGTGAAGTGAAACGGTGCGATTTGCAGTATGATTATTAATAATAATTTCACTGACTTGGCTGTACGTTTGTGGATTCAGACTTTCAAAGCACCATGTAGACGTTAATTTACCTAGACGTATTTACATACTTACCCAGAAATTACGGAATGGTTCGAAATACAAATGACGTGTCGCAGAATGTGATTCTTGATTAAAAATGTTACGAAAAATACTATTAATTCATAAAAAAATGCGTGGAGCTGTATAACATGGCCAAACATGGGTAGTAAGAGTTTTTTATTGGTTTTGGACTTTATTTAAAGATGATAAGGTTGAATTTAAAGTGGAATCTACTACACCCTATCCTGGTTAAGGGTTAATTTTTAGCTTGAACTATTATTATTTGGGTACGAAACCCTAAAAACAAATATAATTTATCCTTAATGTTTGTACAAGTTAGAAGTCTTTTACGTTTTATTTACACTGTATTTACACGTATCAAATTTCTTGTATCACTGGTATCACTACAAACACAGCTGACAGGACCTCAGTTGATGACGTTTTGCCATGGGTGACTTACTTCCGGTTTTTTAGACTCAGGTTATTATTTTGCACCTTAAAAATTAACTAAAGCAGCTCAATTTAAAATTTTCAGAACAAGCTCTGAAAATTACTTTAATCCCGAAAGAAATCCCTAAACAGATGTATTTTTTTCTTTCATCATCATCATCATTCAGCTACAAGAAGTCCACTGCTAGACATAGACCTCCTCCATGGATTTGCAAAAAGACCGGTTGGAAGCGGCTCGCATCCAGCCTCTTCCTGCCACTAGGATGAGATCGTCTGTCCATCTTGTGGCTGGTCGTTCTACGCTGTGCTTGCCGATGTGTGGTCTCCATTCAAGAGCAAGATTTTTTTTCTTCAACAGTGCCTTTTAGTTTGCTACCTATTCTCAGAGGTACCAATTATACACAAAAAGTCATACAAATTGGGGAACCCGTTTCAGACGGATTCGATAAACACTGTGACACGAGATTTTTTATATATTCGGTTGTGATTAAATACTAACAGCTACTTTTACTCAACGATATCTATATTAATATCTAGCTGGGCCGGCAAACGTTATTTGCCAGATATGGGTATGAAAAATCGATAACAACCTATTCTCAGACTTACTGGTTAAATATATTTAAAAGTCTGGAGGAGTATGCGCAACATTATGACACGACAATTTTATATAATTAGATTTTGTACCGGTCTACGGTAGATTCGAACTAAATTTGCATCGAATTGAAGAACGTAAAAAATTTGTCGACCCGAGTCGACAGATTATAGGCGGAAAATTCGGATTATCGAGTAAGTATTTTCAATGTAAAAATTATCTTTCTATACTAATAGCGTTGCGAAGTAAACAAACATATCAATGTCACCAATGTTCCGTTGGTGTCCGTCACCACGTGTTACCAGTTGTGTTGTGTGTCCAGTGTGAACTCTAAGGTTTAATTTGTCGAAATCATAAAGCAAAAACCATAAATATGAAATAGACCAAAAATTAAATGCTGAAAAAAAAAATGTGGTCGAAAGGTAGTCCAGTTTGCGCACCCGCCTAAATATTACCTGCATAAATAGTACCTGGCCTAGTCCAGATTGGGCACCTATTGAAATTTTTGGAAGGTGCTGTTAGTGAATTCAAATGTATTTATTCTGACAAAAATATCAATAGGTGCCTAATCTGGACTAGGCCAGGTGCTATTTAGGCGGGTGCGCAAACTGGATTACCTCGGGATCGAAACAATGTAGAATATCATTGTGGGACTACATTTAATCCGAGCAAAGCCGGGTATTCATCTAGTATAAATTAAATGCATACCACACGTAGTTACAGAGTAACAGCCCTCGTCGTGACACAAAAAATATGAGAGATCGAATTCGGTTCAAATTGAAAATCAATCCAGTTCCTTCCACGTTTCACCCAAATAAAATACATATATTGTTAAAAAATCGTCGCAACTCAGCTCTACCTACTTGCCTATCAGTTAACTGGTCACAGAAATACCGTATTCCGTGTTAGGCTTAAAGAAAAGGTTGCGATGACAGGAATCATCATCAACATCATCAACATCATCAACATTATCATCATCATCATCACCATCATCAGCATCATCATCATCATCAGCCCACCTCTGCCCACTGTTGGGTATCACGCTATACCTCGCGATCTCTCGCCATTCGCATCCACGGGCCCTCTGCCAACAAGAGGGGAGGAATAGCTAATTGGTTTTACGTAAAAATACCGACATTACATAAACTCACGCCTGTATCCCGGTGGGGTATGCAAAGAGCAGCATTTGCCACTTGCCACTTGCCACTTGACAGACCTCTTCTACTTCATAACATTTATTAGTACTTGAAGGCACGGGTTATTACGTGTTACGAATACTAAACATATCTATTATTTAACATGCAGTACAATATAGGTTATCGTTCCCGATATACAAAATAATCAATGTTTGAACTAAAACTTTGGTAAGTACTAGACATAATTACCTTTATTCGGGATAAATTCACTTAACTTTTTAGAAACTATGCTCGCGGCATCGGTTGCTCGTCACTGACCGACGACGCGAGGTCCGTCTCTGAGATTAAACTCAGTGAATCAGAGCAAAACCCGGTCGGACTCTTCTGATAAAAAAGTCAAGTAAGTGTATACGGAATAAAGTTAATAAAGAACAAATTACAGACTAGTAGTGTGTATCGTGTGCTATTGAATTGAACTTCTACGTTTCCTCATTTTTAGTCTGGTCCTTATGAAAAACGATGTGATTCTGGCCCTGATCCCTTCCGTCCCTGTAAGAAGCCTGCATCATTTGTCATGATATAAAATGTAACGTAACTTGCCTACCGCTCTGAGGAGTAACCATGAATTGTTTTGCCCTCTTATAAAAACTGCCACACAACATTGTTTCTACACGTACACAGAGTTTTTTTAGATAGATAGCTAAATAGATAGATAAAGCATTTATTTTCGCTTTGAGACACACACACATAAAGCTAGAAGAAGAAGAAGAAGATTAATATTCAGAAGTTTAATATTCAGTTTCTCTAAGCCTTGACTTCTTTCTCATTTGGATAAACTAGTTTTTTATATGTAGCTATTAATTGATACCTTATCATGTTACAAGTAATAACAATAAATACTTAAAATTGTATTTTTAATTCGGAACACGTTGAAACTTTCAGCCAAATTTTTGGTGAAACGAAATTAAATACAGCGCAATAACGCCAAATAATATAGACAGTCGGCAAAGTATACTGTTCAAAAGCATCTCATGGTAAGTCGCTATCGAAAGTAAGTACGCACGCACTATCGCGTGTACAGCTCAGTGAACGAATAAAATGTCTCGTTAAGGTGTTTTAGAAAAGAATTCTGCTGTTTAACAGGGGAGAACACTAGGGCCACAGACGAAAAAAAAACTTTATTTTCAGATCAAATTTTCCAAAAGTTTTCGTACAATACATATTTCAGCCATGTTAATATGGTTGAAATATTGTACGACCCAATATTATTATATATTGTTAGGACCCAAGGCTGTGAACCTAATGCAAAAAACGTAATGATAGATTTTTGACACAAATGCTATCTAGTCCTAGGTTAGCTACCCTAGGTTTATTGTCTTAAAAATTTTCTTTTATATAATTGAGAGATTGTGTAAACACTTTTTGAAAATGACGAATGCTCGCAGTGCACGCGGCGACAGCTAGCAGGCACCCAGCAGTCCACGTGGTGACAGCTAGCAGACGGCCAGCTGTCCACCAATTTCATCTTACAACCCTGCTAACCGACTGGGAGGTGATTGCTAGCACGTGCGGCCAGCGAGGCGTCAACTACCGAACAGTCTGACGGCGCGCGGCGGTGGTAAGCTTGGTGACAGAAGCTGAAGCTGTCTACAAATTTATGATGCCAATGTCAAATATATCTAAAGAGCAATATTTAGAGCCCATATTTGAATTATATTATTTTTGCCGGGTGGGAGCAGAGTCGTGTAAGTGGGCTATGACCTTTACCCCTTGGAGTGCCTTTTCCATTACAAGATAATAACTAGACTAGATAGCTTATAATATTGTTGGTAAAAATGAACAAGAGTTGCATGTAAATTTTATGATACACAGTTTCAAGCCCGTTACACACTAGCTATAATATAATTACATTAATATGCCTTGCTATAATATATATTTTAATTAGCTATCACATACAGTGACGATCTTATAATAGCTATATTATAGGTGGCTATAATAGCTATAGTATACTACCATTGATGGTCGGTATCGGTATCTTTATCGTAATTCAAATGCAATAATATATATTTCGATATAAGTTGGTGGCATAATAGAACTATATATTATAGTTACTTGGGTAACGGGCATATCAGTAAAACATGAAAATTACGTTGGATTTTATGAGCAGATTTTTGATGCTTATATCTATTTTCAACCCAATTCAGATTGGTCTACAATACCATTCGTCACACTTCGATTAGAGTCTAGTCTGACAAATAATTTAGTTAGTAGAATAATTATGATTATGTGCTCATGTTCGCCAGGCATGTTCATGTTCACCAGGCAGTTGCCCTGATCTCAAATTAGAATATCCTCTATTATAGTAAATCAAAGTCAAAGCCCATTTTTTTACAAACAATACGTTTACTTAGATGAACAACAAAACTCTTAGTTTCATAATTATTAGATTGGAAAGAAGAGAGATGAAGAAAAAAAAAGTTTAATCCGCAAACAAAAGCGAAACCCTTTCTATTGGAAACAAGACGTATTACGCCATTGTTATTATCATACCCTAAGTTCCTAAGTCATCGAAACCTCGACATAAGTTCTGCAAAGTTGCCCACTTTGTTAACTTGCGTAACTTTGTCACTCTATCTCGAATTTCTAGATAAGTAATCAGAGCCTTATGGGCCAAGTTAAATGAAAAAGTTTCTGTCCCCGCCCTTATATTTGCTACGCCGGGTTATGAAGTTGAGTTCAAACTGATCAACCTTCACGGTCATACATTCGTTTTCTTCAGGGTCATAATGCAACTGATTACGTAAACATTTTATTGTTATATTTAATATTAAAAAAAAACTTTGACTTTGACTATTTCTGAGACATTAGTCAGTAAGGGCCACATAAAAAGCTTTCTTCTTTTTCTTGTTTACTGTACCTGAAGTACTATGTCTTAACCCTTTACAGGGCAGAGCTAGTCTTACATTTTCATTGGTTTTGGACTCTATGTCAATGCAATAAAGTTCAAATTATGGTGGCCATATATGGTACATAAATTTTCAAGATACATTAACGTTTGGTTATCTGTCACACGACTTGCAAATTATCGTCAACTGTCGACATTTAAAAAGGTTCCAAATCGATTCTAAAATGCAGCGTAGCAAATGTTGTATTACCTTAGCTGGCTTCCCACGGTCCGCGATATAGCGGGCGGACGCGGACCAGGACGACACACCGTGGGACGAGGATCTCGGTCCGAGGTAGCACAGACGACAGGTCAGTTGGAAGAGCCTCTCGTGGTGCGTGGCTGTCCGTGGTCGTCGGCCGTGCGCGTCCGTCCGCCCAATATCGCGGATACAAAAAAGACTGAAAATTAAAATAACCTATAACCTGACTTCCTAGCAGGCGGGAACAACATAGGCTTATCACGATGAGTTAGATTATTCAATTTAGGTCCAGCCTACTTAGCACATCATTCATTTTTATATTTTTACATGTTTTTTTAATATGCAGAGTTTGTTTTATATTTACACTGTATGACACTCGCGTAAATACGATGATACCATTAAAATCTCATTTGTCAAAATCTGACCATTGGTTAAATAGTTACACCATTGGACATACTCACATACATACGTACGTGCACACACTTAAATACATAAATACTAGCCAAACACAGCACCCTCCTTTTGGGCTCCGCCGTAGTCGGGTGAAAAGAAAACCAAAATGTCGAAAGTATACCAACAAAATAAACCTCCACCGTTCACGCGAATGCCTCTGCCCAAACTTCCTAATACAGGGTTTAATCAAGGCGTCCCTTTTAGTTCGCAACTAACCCTCCTCAGTAATAAAGCATTTTGTGCCCGGGAAGAAAAAATCTCTGCCATGAAGATGAATTAGGGACAACCTCGGACCACCTGACGAGGTGAGGCGGGCCTCGATCAATCACGCCCTTCTGGCTGAATCGTAGGTAAAGTATAGCGAGGCTAGAGTTAGTTAGACCTGGAATTCCGCACTTAACCATATCGTTGGGCTTTCGTATGTAAATACCTCAAACGGTGGGGATTTTTCACAGTACTACCTTTGAAACAAGACTACAACATTTTCCCGAATATGAGGTTAGCGTTTTACCGATGGGCTACCATAAAACGCCAACGGATAGCACCCAATGCCAGTTATTGTTAAAGCATTATAGTACAACCTGCAGAGAGTGTTGATTTTATTTAATTTAATTTACAAAAATTAATCTAAAATCGATTACTAAATAATCGAGTTTAACCATTTTGATTGTAACGCCATCTTGTTTCAATCAGTCGGAATCTGTCTGTGCTAGGAGTCAGTCGATATGGCTTCCCAGTGAAGAAAAGAATAAATCCTATTGAGTTTCCATTTAAACTATCTCAGTGGTTTCTATTGTACTCCTAACCTGAATTTCCTACAGGTTATGGGCCCAGTGAACGCAACTTAAGGGCATAATTTGGACTTAATGCAAAAATTAAAAATTTGAAATCTGACCGTTACTTGTTTTAAAAAAAAAATGGACAGTTTAAAAAGCAAACGAAATATCAAACCATTCGACGGAGAAAAGTACAGTGTCTGGAAGTTTAGAATTCGTGCGTAGTTATGTGAAATGGACGTGATAAAAGTGGTAGACGACGACCCAATAATACGAGGCACTGAGTGGGAAAAACAAAACCGAATTGCTAAAAGTGTCATTGTGGAGTATTTGTCGGATTCCTACCTCGGTTTTGCGAGTGAAGATAGCACGGCGAAGGAGATTTTGAAAAGTTTGGATGCACTTTACGAGCGAAAAAGCATTGCTACGCAAGTGGCAAAAGCGGCCACTGCGGAAAAAGTTATTGTCGCTGAAACTACAAGGTGATGTACCTCTCATAAAACATTTCTCTGTTTTTGATGACCTCATCACGGAATTACTCGCCGCGGGTGCTAAATTGGAAGAGACCGATAAGGTGGCCCATTTGTTTCTCACACTACCCTCAAGTTACGACGGCGTGGTGACCGCGATCGAGACCTTTATGGCTGATTTACACGTATGAAGTTGACTAAAAATTTACTAAATTTTAACTTAATTTTAAGTGACTTAACCCGTGTAAACAGTGAATTTAGTAAGAAGTTGCAAGTTAAAATTTAGTTGCAAGTAAACAAGGTAGAATAGAATTTTGTCTATTTTTCGGTTAAGTTGGTGGGCATGGCTAATCACTTGACACGTATGGACAGGCAAAATTTAGTTAAATTTAAGTGAAAAGCATAAGCTGGCGGAGTGATTGCAACGTAGTTCCTACTTAATTTATAAATAAAAATCTTTCGAAAATGTCGAAGTGGACGGAAGACACGACAATAAAGTTCATTGAAGAATACATAAAGGAAGATTGTTTATGGAATATTAAAAGCTTCATTTAATACTTCATTTAATACAAATTTAATCACGTCTGGAATGCACTGTTGATGTTGGTCGTCCGCTAGGGGTATATTTGTTCTGTGGTCGTCCATCTTGAGCGAATAAATGAGTTTAACTAGTTATTTAGTATTTTTACGTGTAAACGGTTACTTAAAATTAAGTCGCTTGAAATTTTGTTAAAATTTAGTTAAGACTTGGCAACTTAATACATGTAAATCAGCCTTGACAGAGGATAGCTTGACATTGGCGTTCGTAAAGACTAGATTGCTAGATCATGAAGTGAAATTAAAGAATGAATCTACGGACACAAGTGTTAAAATACTACAAGTTGAAAAGAGACCCGTTACATCAAGAAAACGTAAATTTCAAGACACACACACTACAAATCCAAATTACCAAAGAGAGAATCGTGCTAAGAAGACAAAATTCATGAAGTGTTATCATTGTGGACGTAAAGGGCACATGAAAAAAAATTGTTTTTATTTTAAAAAAAACATGAACCAGCAAAATTCCACGGAAAGAACAAGAACAGTTCAGGCCATTGAGACGAGCCAACCATCTACATCGACAAACTATTCCGGATTTGCGTTTATGACAGGAGAATACCAAGAAAAGGAACAAGGAGATAAAATAACCTTTTTGTTGGACTCTGGCGCGTCGGACCACATAACAAACCGAGAAGACCTTTTTCATGAGTTTTACTAACCTACCAACCCCACTTAAAATTTCAGTTGCTAAAAATTATGAATTTATTTCAGCTACCAAGAAAGGAACTTTGCATGTTACCAGTGACATGGGTGTTAACGCCATCTATCGATGACGATATGACACGAGTCAAAGATGGATTTAGAACGGCCCTTTAGTGCAACGTAAGAGTTCCTACAACGGTCACCGGGTGGCGCTGTACTTTGAAGAGACGGTGCTGCCACCTGTGTTAGTTTTAAGTTTGATTTTGTATTCATTCATTCATTCGCTTCTTGACTGTTGTCGAATAATATACGATTTTAAAAAGAGAAAATAAAAACGATCATTTCTGACATATCAGCCCACAATTTAATATTTAAAGAGGACAGAAGAGGAGAAGGAAGGAGAGGAGACCGAAAGCGCAGAGAAACCCGAGAGCTTTATCATTGGACCTTCGTCGCCGCATCGGACATTCGTCCCCGCCTTTGGAGCTTCACGTCACGAGAAGAAGACTTCAGAACCACGGTCAGGCCTTCTACTCCATCCTTATCCCATCCTCAAGCTCATTAGACTAATACAGTGTTGTTTTTGTAAAATTTCAGCGCATTTTGCGCCACGCCAATCGAGCTTACCGTTACGTGTCCGCTGCGCTGCACCTACCTACATCGTGTTTTTGTGAGTACTCTTTTGTTCTTATAAGCCCCCAAAATGAGTGACGATGAGTTTAAGCAAGCTTCTGTTAGTGCCGTTAAATTTAATTTGCCGAAAAGTCCCCGAAAACGCGATATTAGTGACCGTTTGTCGGACCTCCGAAGACAAAGAGGTACACTAAGACAGCGTGTCACATTGTTTCAGAAATTCATTTCTAAGTTCGCTGATACCCCTTTGAATGACGTGGAAAGAGCGGAATGTCAGCTGCGAATGCAGTCCGCAGAGACTTTATTTAATAATTTCAACGTCATTCAAACGGAAATCGAGAACTCTGTCGAAGAAAACGATTTGTCAGTTCATTTAGAGTATCGAGAACAATTTGAAGAACAATACTTTAGCATAATGGCAGTTGCTAAATGTAGTTTGGTTGAAGAGAATAGCAAGTCCGAATCCAAGTGTACCAATTCGCATAGGTCAACCTCGGTCAAGTTACCGGAAATCAAACTACCCTCTTTTAGCGGTTCTTACGATCAGTGGTTAGAATTTAAAAACTCTTACGTAACCATGATACACGAACGGAACGACCTGGATGCTATACAGAAATTTCATTATTTGCGATCGTCACTTAGTGGTAGTGCCCTGCAGGTAATTAGCGCGTTAGAATTTACCGCAGCCAACTACACCCACGCATGGGACTTGGTAGTGCAAAGGTTTCACAATAATCGCTTATTAGTCCACAATCATGTAAAGTCGCTGTTTACAATCCCGTCGATTGCGCAAGACTCTCCCGCACAATTAAGAAAGTTGATAGATACAGTCAATCGTAACTTACGTGCTCTAAGCACTATTGGGGAACCAACCGATTCGTGGGACACCCTAATTATTTATTTAGTTGTCACTAGGTTAGATTCTGCCACAGAGAGAGAGTGGGAGAATCATAAAGGTTCATTGACAGTGCGCGGTGATGAGTCATTGAAACTGGATGATTTGTTTTCTTTTCTTAGAAACAGGGCAGATATGTTGGAAATGGTTAGCTTCAGAAAGACGAACGCAGCTAAACAACCACATGAAAGCAAATCATCCAACTCAGCGTCTAACAAACAACAACAACAACACGTTCATAGTTATGTTATAACGCGTAACAAATCGGTGTCCGATAAGCCAACACGTATCTGTGCAATGTGTGAGAAAAATCATGCACTGTATACGTGTATACTTTTCTTAAATTTACCCATTCGAGAGAGGATTAAATTTGTAGAAAAGAAAAACTTGTGCCCTAATTGTCTACGATCAGGGCACTTAGTGTCAGATTGCTCTTTTGGCTCGTGTAAACAATGCCAGCAGAAACATAACGGGTTGCTTCATACTCCCATCGGTGAAAATGTTTCTATTGCCGCGCGTGCGCATCACTCACAGCCGGCCGATAACTACTTGCCTACTGTTTCAGCTGCACTTCACAGTCAATCTGATTCTTATTCGCGAGAGATTAGGTGCGATAATGGCTTGCAAACCATGTCGAGAGGTTTGCAACCTGTTTTATTGTCCACCGCGGTAATAGAGATAGCTGACGCTCACAACGAATATCACAGCGCGCGTGCGCTTCTTGATAGTGGTAGCCAGCATTCTTTCATTACAGAGAAATTATGTAAACAATTAGAGATACCTATGATACAGTCCACTGTCCGTGTCTCGGGTGTAGGGCAATCGGTCACTGCCTCGAGTCAACTATGTGATATTTATTTGCGATCAAAGACATGCGAATACAATACACAAGTGCAATGCCTAGTCTTGCCGTGTATTACATCTAAACTACCGTCGGTAGGTATAGATTTTGATACGTTATGTATCCCGGAGAACATTACTCTGGCGGATCCCACATTTAATGTACCCTCAGACATAGACGTCCTGATAGGCGCTGATTTATTTTGGGAACTGTTAGATGGAGAAAAAATTCGATTAAATTGCGGGCCTTACTTACACAACTCTAAGTTAGGGTGGGTAATTTCAGGCAGTATGCTGAAAGATACAGTGAGCCACAAGGCTGTTCACTGTAACTTTACTAAAACGTGTGATAATCTAGATTTGCAAATGCAACGATTTTGGGAACTTGAGCAGGTCCCAAGACCGAAACATGCGCTTTCAGTGGACGAGCAAAAGTGCGAAGATATTTTTGCTGCCACTAGAAAACGTGACGAAAACGGCAGATGTCTTGTACGGATCCCTTTAAAAGAATCAGCTGATTCACTAGGAGACTCGTACAGCGCGACAGAAACGAGATGTATATAAGTCGCTAGAACGTAAATTAGAACATTCGCCGCTGTACTATAATGTACTGTGATTTTATATACGAATATATTGACCCAGGTTATGTATGTCTACACGCTTACTAAAACAATTTGTCCAAAATAGAGTAACAACAATTCAATGAACAAGCGACTTATGTACGTAAGACGTAACCGGTAAAGAAAACCCTGCCGACCTGGTGTCTAGGGGTCTTAATTTACTCGCGCTTAGCCAATCTTGCTTATGGTGGAATGGTCCGTCGTTTTTACAAGACAATAAATTTACTTTGCCCCATAGTTATCCCAGTTGCGAGTCGAGTGAACTACCTGAACTAAAACTACAGTTACAGACAGTTGCGTTCGTTTGTTCCGAGAAAACAGACAGCAACCTGTTTGATTTCAGTAGACATTCCTCTTTAAATCGAATGAAAAGAATCGTAGCCTATGTACTTAGATTCATAACAAATGCCCGGCCGCATCGCCAAGCTTCTATAACCGGTTTGCTATCAGTAGACGAGTTGCGGGCTGTCGAGCGCACGCTTATCATTCATGCACAAAAACAGATGTTTCCGTGTGAATATTATAAGTTAGCAAACAATCTACCAATCTTAGATAAAAGAAATAGTAAGATTTCTGGCCTTAGTATATTTCTAGACAAGAATGACGTAATTAGGGTCGGAGGTAGACTGTCGAACGCGAGTGAATTTAGTTATAATAAAAAACATCCAGTTTTATTGTGTAGTAAACACCGTTTCACGGAGTTGTTGTTTCAAGATGAACATAGGAGATTGCTGCATGCCGGTCCCCAGTTACTGCTAGGTACTGTGCGTGAGTGTTGGTGGCCCCTGGCAGGCAGGAACCTTGCCAGACGGACAGTAAAACAATGTGTTACATGCGCACGGATGACAGGTAACACTTTGACCCCTCTTATGGGTAATTTACCCCCAGAACGGTTGCATCCAGGCTACCCGTTTATGTATTGTGGCGTGGATTATGCAGGCCCTGTCTCTGTACTGAATCGTCAGGGCCGCGGAGGTAGATTGGTGAAAGGGTACATTTGTTTATTTGTCTGTTTCGTGACTCGCGCCGTACACTTGGAGTTAGTAAGCGGTCTCTCAACCAAAGACTACATTTTAGCACTGAAACGATTTATTTCCCGTCGCGGGAAGCCGGTAGAAATACACTCCGATAACGGACGAAACTTTGTCGGTGCAGAAAAAGAACTTTCTTCACTTTTTCAAAATAATTCGAAAGACATTTTAAATTTCGCAGTTAACGAAAATATTAAATTTAAATTCATCGTCCCTTACAGTCCTCATAGCGGGGGTTTATGGGAATCTGGAGTGAAGTCGTGTAAACACCACCTTCGCAGAATCATGGGTAATGCTCGATTGACTTTTGAAGAATTTACCACTGTATTAACTTTAATTGAAGCAGTCCTCAACAGTCGTCCCATGTCCCCATTATCCGCAGATCCTAACGACCTTTCTCCCCTTAGTCCTGCTCATTTCCTCATAGGAAGGCCTCTGACCGCAGCACCCTGCGAAGACTTCACGGAAGCTGCTCCCCATCGTCTACTCCGCTACGACAGAATCGAGCAAATGCGTCAGCACTTCTGGAGTCGGTGGTCAAAGGAGTACATCTCGGAAATGCAGACCCGTACGAAATGGAAGGCGAGATCGGCACAGGACCTGCGTCAGGACATGCTCGTGTTGATCAAAGAAGACAACCAACCACCGCTAAGATGGCGGCTCGGCAGGATTGTGAGGACTTATCCAGGGAAAGACGGCGTGTCCCGTACTGCAGACATAAGAACAGCCAACGGGACTATCCAGAGAACCTTTTCGAAGATTTGCCCTCTTCCGCTGCAGCCTGATGGTAGAGACCTCGTCACCAGCGCCGAGTGCAGCGTGGCCAGCGCGTGAATAAGTTGGAAATACAATTTTCCAAGGCCGGCGGGATGTTAACGCCATCTATCGATGACGATATGACACGAGTCAAAGATGGATTTAGAACGGCCCTTTAGTGCAACGTAAGAGTTCCTACAACGGTCACCGGGTGGCGCTGTACTTTGAAGAGACGGTGCTGCCACCTGTGTTAGTTTTAAGTTTGATTTTGTATTCATTCATTCATTCGCTTCTTGACTGTTGTCGAATAATATACGATTTTAAAAAGAGAAAATAAAAACGATCATTTCTGACATATCAGCCCACAATTTAATATTTAAAGAGGACAGAAGAGGAGAAGGAAGGAGAGGAGACCGAAAGCGCAGAGAAACCCGAGAGCTTTATCATTGGACCTTCGTCGCCGCATCGGACATTCGTCCCCGCCTTTGGAGCTTCACGTCACGAGAAGAAGACTTCAGAACCACGGTCAGGCCTTCTACTCCATCCTTATCCCATCCTCAAGCTCATTAGACTAATACAGTGTTGTTTTTGTAAAATTTCAGCGCATTTTGCGCCACGCCAATCGAGCTTACCGTTACGTGTCCGCTGCGCTGCACCTACCTACATCGTGTTTTTGTGAGTACTCTTTTGTTCTTATAAGCCCCCAAAATGAGTGACGATGAATTTAAGCAAGCTTCTGTTAGTGCCGTTTCCAAGGAGTTTTAGAGGACGTGCTCTTTTGCCGTGAGGTTCCATACAACTTGTTGTCAGTATCAAAAATGCAGCGAGCCGGACTGACAATAATTTTCGATAAGCAAGGAGCCCAAATACTCAAGGACGGTAAAGTAATAATGAGAGGTAGGTCAACAAATAATTTAATTGCTGTAGATTTTGTAGCATGTGCAAATGTGAGTCACCCTGTTTCCCAAGCATGCAATAGTGACATTAGTTACAAATTGTGGCATCAACGTTTGGGCCATATTAGTAAAACGTAATTTTTGGAACTAAAGAATAATAATATGGTGGTTGACACCGATCAAATTAATGCAATAGTACCAAATGACGATTTGTGCGAAGCGTGTATAAGCGGGAAACAGAGTCGACTGCCATTAAATCATGCCAAAGATAAAAGTCATATTAAGCGACCGTTATTCGTTGTTCATTCTGACGTCTGTGGACCTATCACTCCCTCAACTGTTGCCAACAAAACCTATTTTGTGTTATTTGTTGATCAATATACTCATTACTGTGTTACCTATCTGATAACCTACAAATCCGATGTATTCGCGGCATTCAAAGATTTTGTTGCAAAAAGTGAAGCAAAATTCAACACAAAACTGGTTCATTTGTATTGCGATAACGGTGGCGAGTACTTATCTACCGAAATGAAAAGTTATTGTGTTAAAAAAGGAATCACTTATCATTTGACAGTTCCGCGAACTCCGCAGTTAAATGGTGTTTCTGAACGAATGGTGCGCACTATAACGGAAAGAGCTCGTTCAATGATAAACGGTGCAAAACTAGATAAATGTTTTTGGGGTGAAGCAGTGTTAACTGCTGTGTATTTGATAAATATAACACCAACTAAAGCTCTCAAACTTTCACAAACACCATTTGAAATGTGGCACAGTAAAAAACCCCAAATAAAATATCTAAAGGTTTTTGGCTCAACGGTTTACGTTCATATTAAAACAAATAAAGCCAAGTTTGATGATAAGTCGTGGAAAGGTATACTTGTGGGATATGAACCAAACGGTTATAAAGTTTGGAACCCAGAATGCGACAAAATTGTCATAGTCAGAGATGTAATCGTAGACGAGACAAATTTTTTGTAGTCCAGGCCTGTTCCTGAAGAGAATACTGAAAATTCTCGTGGCAAAACTGATAATGGTGACATCCCTAAATCAGTGCCATCAAAGTCTCGAAACTCTGACGGTTCTAAATCAGATATTGCGAAATATGATGAACATGTTTGTCCTAGTAAAATTCGCAATATAAACCATGGCACACGTGAATCTGACGTATCAATTGAGGTAAATACTGATGATAATTCTAACCGGATAAAAGACACAGAAAATATGAAAAATGATACAATACTGAGAAGGAGTGATAGGCTCAAAGGTTTTCCCCTATATCTTATAAAGAATATGACGATGATTATGTAATGTGCGCCCAATTTCTTTTATGCCAAGTACCTAATTCATACGATGAGATAAAAACGCGAAATGACAGAGCTCGGTGGGAAAGCGCAGTAAGGGACGAATTAAATTCTTTATCTACAAATAAAACATGGACTTTAGTACCGAGGCCTGCAAATAAAAACATTGTTGATTGTAAATGGATTTTTACTATTAAACACGATGAATTCGGAAAGCCTTTAAGATATAAGGCGCGCCTTGTTGCTAGAGGCTTTAGTCAAGAATATCTTACGGACTATAATGAAACATTCGCACCAGTAGCTAGGATATCAAGTTTCAGATTAATGATTGCCTTTGCCAACCAGTTCGATTTGTTAGTTCATCATATGGACGTTAAAACAGCATTTCTTAATGGCGAATTGAAAGAAGAAATATTTATGAAAGTTCCCGAGGGTGTGATTGGCGAGGATGGTTATGTCTGTAAATTACACAAATCTCTACATGGATTAAAACAAGCTGCTAGGTGTTGGTTTGTGGTCTTTGAGAAATCACTTAAAGAAAATGGGTTTCAAAACTCAGCAGTTGATAGATGCATATATTTTCTAGACAAAGGTGATGCTCGTAAAAACTTATATGTGGTGCTAAATTTTGATGATTTGGTCATAGTTTGCGGTGACATTGAAACAATGAAAAACTTTAAAATCTATTTAATGAGCAAATTTGAAATGAAAGATTTAAGTGACATAAAATTCTTTCTTGGCATAAAAGTGAGTAGAAGCAGTAGTAAAATAACTTTGGATCAAAGTGCATACATCCAAAGTGTTTTAAGAAAATTTAATATGTGAGATGCAAACCCTGTAACTACCCCACTCGAAAATAAACTAAATTATGAGGCATTGAATACTGATGAAAAATATGATGCCCCATTTAGAAACGTTATTGGTTGCTTAATGTATATAATGTTATGCACTAGACCAGATTTAAGTACAAGCGTTAATATATTAAGTAGGTACACAAACAAAAATAACAAAGAGCTGTGGCAGTGTCTTAAAAGAGTGTTGAGGTACTTGAAAAGTACTGTTGATCTGAAATTGTGTTACCAAAAATGCGAGTATAATAATGTTCTCTGCGGGTACGTAGACTCTGATTGGGGTGGAAATGACACACGAGACAGAAAAAGTACAACAGGATATTTATTCAAACTGTTTGATAATTGTACAATTTCTTGGAGTACCAGGAAACAAATGTCAGTAGCAGCTTCATCAACGGAGGCTGAATATATGGCATTGTTTGAAGCTGTTAGGGAGGCATTGTAGCTTAAATCTCTAGCAGTTAGTGTAAATATAATCATTGATAAGCCTATTATCATCTATGAGGACAACAATGGCTGCATTAGTATTGCTAATAACCCAACGAGCCACAAACGGTCAAAACATATTGATATAAAATACCATTTCTCAAGAGAGCAAATTGAGAAAAATGTAATAAAATTAAATTACATTCCCTCAGGTCAGCAGCTGGCGGACGCTTTGACCAAGCCGTTACCTGTGGTCACTTTCCAAGAAATGAGAAGAAAAATGGGTTTAGAATAATAGAGTTTTTGATGATTATTAATTGAGAATTATTTTTTTGTGTACATAATGTTTAATGAGTTTAATAATTTCATAGAGTAAATGAAATGGTCTGATTAGGTTTTTCCTGGGTTTTCCCTAATCCTGAGCAACAAATGTTGGACCATAATTTGTTGTATTTTTCCCAGGAAACACTTGGAAGTCATATTCGGTCTGTTTAGATAAAGTTAGCATTTTGTAAATGTTTTTTTATTACTTTGGTGGTGATTAATTTTTGAGGGGGCGTGTTGATTTTATTTAATTTAATTTACAAAAATTAATCTAAAATCGATTACTAAATAATCGAGTTTAACCATTGTGATTGTAACGCCATCTTGTTTCGATCAGTCGGAATCTGTCTGTGCTAGGAGGCAGTCTTCTTCAATTACACAATTACGCCAAACTGCAAGACAGTTTGTTGGCGAAGCGCTCTATCTCTGTATATAACCAACTTATTTAATACGTATATTATTTGTATACATAAACAACATCATACATATCAATGATTCGTTTTAAGTACATTATTATGTTTTGTATGTGTTTTCCTGGCACAATAAAGAATATTCTTATCTTATCTTACATAGGTGTAATTTTATTTTATCATTAGTTCTTTAAGTTTATATTTAAGCGGGGCTTTACATACTTTGGTTTCATTAAGCAAAAGAGGATAGCTATTACAAATTCTAGGTGTCAAATAATCTCTTGTTCGTTCTCCATAGTAATTATTTGCAGGCGGTTGTATGTTTACTAATTGTTCTTGTAAAGTGACTGTGCATAATTGGGAATTTATGATTTTCTGTATAATATTATAATATGACTCTATTGCTATTAAATATTTTACTTTAGTATGAACTGGAATAATTTTACAGACTTCAAATAGCTTATTATTATCGTTTTTATATTTAATCTTTAAATTTTTGTCTACCACATATTTTATCAGTCTTAATTGTAGCTGCTTGATTTGGTCCAAATAGGTTTTAAATGTAAGTCCGTAGCAGCTTAATCCATAAATTATTACTGCGTCCGCTAGTGCGTAATAAACAATATACATGGTGCTTTTGCTTAATATTCTACTTAGATGATAAAATTTACTTAATATAGATCTAAGCCTATTACACACAACCTTGACATGCGATTTCCAATTGAATTACTTGTCTACAGTAAGCCCGAGATATCTGAATTCATCTACTAATTCTAGGATTTGACAGTTGCAATTTTGTTTACAATTGTGGATACATTCATATGTGTGGCCTAATAACTTTATCTGTGATTGATCGACAGTTTTAGCTGTCTTGTTGTGTGGTGAAAAAATATGCATACATTTAGTTTTTGCGAGATTCAAAATTAAGCCATTATCATGGGCCCATTTCGTAATATTTTCGAAATCATCCTGTACCTTGTTAGCCTTATCTACAATGTTTTCGCCGCCATACAATAGACACATGTCGTCAGCGTACATAAAAACTTTACAATTTTTGACTACGTTCGACACGCTGTTCACGTGCAAC
The DNA here is from genome assembly GCA_947310845.1 of Yponomeuta plumbellus. Lineage (NCBI taxonomy): Eukaryota > Metazoa > Arthropoda > Insecta > Lepidoptera > Yponomeutidae > Yponomeuta > Yponomeuta plumbellus. Next base: position 7,803,007 of record OX371203.1, read on the forward strand.
GGAACATAATTTCCTCCTCAAATCGTGATTTGTTAGTTTTTGCGGCCTATAGGTAGCTAGTATATGTAATGTACTTTTCTCCAATTTAAGTTTTCCATACAAGGTTTCCGAAGCCGAGGTTTCTATTTCATCAGCTGTAAAGTTTATATTTTCTTTTGTATATATTATAACTCCTCCTCCTCTTCGTTCTTCTCTTGTATTCGCATACATGGTATACCCCGTAATAGAGTAGAGTGGCAATTCATCTCTTTTTATATTTATTTCAGAGAGTATAATTATGTCTATCTTTTCTTCGCAGTTGCTTAACAAAACTATTAATTCATTGAATTGTTTTCGTCGCGATCTTATATTTAGATGCACTATGTCGATTTCATTTTGTTTTTGTGTAATGTTTTGGCTCCATTTTTGTATATTATCGTACTTTGTAAACTCAATATCGTCTTTTATATGTGAAAAAGAATCGAATTTTAATGTAGTAAAAAATACACCCCGTGTGAACGCGCGCTATTTGCGCTTAAGTTTCTTTGACTGTATTGGGCTCAAGCAGGTTTTTTATGTCGTCCTCGCATTTAATATTATAGATTTTCTTTTCTGCCTCGCTCTTTTTCACAAGAACATTCGAGTTTTGCACCCAGATGTAGTTATATAATGGTTTTAATTGAGTTTTGGCCGACCATAACAATTGACGCTTATACTTTGTTAAGTCCTCATTGATGTATATGGTTTGTTTGCTGTCGTTGCCGTAAATACTACCATTGGTGAGCCGTGCCTTTCGCTGATTTAGCCATTGGTCTCTTGCCGTTTTAGTATTTAAAGTGACGACAACGGTTCTCGGGCGCTGCGGTTTCTCACCGGGTTTATTTACTCCTACCCTCTTCGCGTCTTCCACATCATCCGGATTGAGGCTGAGTTTATCGGCTATTTTAATGCTAACATTCTTTAGGTTTTCCTTTTCCTCCATTTCTAAGCCAGCTATCTCAACATTACGCTCTTTTTCTTTTTGCTCCAAGTCAATAATTCTCTCTTCCAGCGCTTTGTTGCATTTCTCCAGATAGACGTTTTTTCTTTCCATAGACACAATCTTTTTTTCAGCACTTTCCTTAAGCACAATCAACTCATCGTATTTTTTAGAGTAGAAGTCTACAATGGCTGACATTTCTATCAGCTTAGACTCGATTTTGAAAACGACTTCGAGCTTCTTATTAACTTCTTGTAGTAGGTTCTCCACAGTTAGTTTAGTTGGGTCGAGGTCAATCCTCGGGGAAGATTTAGGTTTAGCCTCTCCTTTGGTACACATATTGCACAAATCCTTCTGTTGGTCCTCCTTTGCTGCATTTCCTGTGATAAAATCCCTTCACATGCACCTTTACATCAAACTATATCGTCTTTTGACATTGAAACAAACAATTTGCATTTTTTACACTGTACCATTTTTGAATTCACTCGTTTATTCCGAACGTAAAAAAATAAGCCCTCAGTGGGTAATAAATAATAGACACGTCCGCGTCGGAGCGCAATCGACAGCGAGTGGAATACCAGAGATTCGATAAGAGGTTGTTATTGCTTAATTGATAAGCGGACTATACCAAATATGCGGGTCCAAATGGCAAATATGATACACCATTAAAGTACATCTCAGTTTTTATAGATATTCTACTTATGACTTTTCCGGCTCATTTTATTTTGAGTCTCGAAATATTCTCCAAATTACGAAATTGTGTTGTATAAGAATGGTAAAGATAGGCACATACTTTCAAAACTTATGTTTTCAATTCAACATTGGAGATTATCTAGAGTCAATTGCCTGCAATTCTTCTATAGTTGAATGCGGCCTAATTTAGTTTTTCTCCAACCCCGCCTAACCCTTCCTTGGAGGACAGCCATCAATTCTACTTAACTCAAGGACTCTTATTGGCAGGGATTTTGTAAGAAGACAAGGTATTATCCGCAGGTAAGGAGTCATTAGGGGATAGTGGAAGGCTCGGAGTATTAAGAAACATTCGACCCGACCGTATGTGGCCCAATTTAATAAATTTGTGCATTGGCTTACCTCACCAGGGATTTATCCAGGGGTCAACTGTATGGTCATCTTTGTATGCATAGACCACAGAGCTGTAGTTTCTACTTCAATAATTTACTACATTGTTGATGAATTAAAATTAGCAATTTTATTTAGTGTTATAAGGGTATATTTTTTGTTTATTTGGTCATTGTGTTCTCTTTTTAAAATATATGTACCTCTCATTTTTTGATACTTTACACCGTGAAATGTGGGGTGTGAAAGAGCCACCGTAAAATGAGTGTGCCTTGAAAAGCATGGAACCGCTCGAAAAAATACCACTAGCATTAGTCATAGAACAGTCACCCATCCATGCACTGAACGCCCCCTATGTTGCTTAACCTTCGTGATCGTCTAAGATCACTCAGGCGGCCGGGGCTACTAACGATAATCCCTTCACCTATCAAGTGCCAATGTTTTTGACAATATTTAACTACGGCAGAAACACCATAACGTCTAGTGGAAGTTCTGTTGAAGAGTTTTATGAAAGCGTACATAAGTTTCATTGATTAAATTGATTGGCGCGTCCTAAAAAAGTTCCACTTCCAAAGTATTCTTTCTGTACCTGTGAAAGGCAAATTGGTTCTTATATTTTTCTTTTAGCTAAGAAGAGTGATTGAGATTTTTCCGCGGTTAAGTCATCGACTACAGATTCTGGTTCAGTAACTGATTATGCTGCACTGTTTACTCCTATGAGTTTTGTAAGCGACAGCATGATATAACGATCAGATGTAGCAGTAACTTGATTCAGAATAGGGCTGAAGTATGCTCAAATCGGTTTTCCAAAAGTTCGGAAAAGATTTCGATTTCATTTAACTTTTCTAATACATACTTTGGCGCAGAGATAATATTTTTAGGGACTGATTTGGTTATCAGACAAGACCCAAATAATTGACACAATGAACCACTTTCCAATTTTTTTGTTTCCTTTTGTATAATATCAATATCAGAAAATTATTATTGTTTTTTTTATGTAGTCAAAGTTTCTGTATTATTTCAAATAAAAACACAGTTGAGGTGTTTTTAATTTAATTTTTATTTAAATCCTACCCCACCTACCTCCCCTGCCTCTGCCTACTCCCTCGGGGATAACGGGCGTGAGGTTTTTTTTTAAATAAATAAATAAAAAAAAAAGTATAGATATCCAACAATTAATGACGATTACTTGTAAAAATAAGGACAGTAGTAATTATTGCATTGACATGCTTAGTCATAGATACATTATTTTACGACTATCGTACTATCATTTCGACCGTCGCGTCGTTTATTGTTTTCATAAACATGTTACTTTCATATACATACATACGATTCACAAGTAGATTTGATCACTTTAATTATTATTATAGAGTTAGAGGTTCCAACCATGTTAATCTGTCTGGTCAACTAAATTCACCGATAACGAAGCTGATCCGAAACATATCCGAAATATTATCACACTAGGTGACAATACTAAAATCCAACTTTATACCATTCTCACGAAGCACCACATTACAATAATTCACGTGAGACAATAACTCTATCATGGACCGCAGCCATTGCGTTTGGGAATTAGCAATCAAAAAGACCACGAGCGCAAACTGAACGGCTGTAAACATGTTTTAATACGCCCCACACGGTCGGGGGAATCCCAAAGAACTCATTATATGAAACCTATTGAGTATACTCAATGCGGGCTTGAGAAGATACTTCACAAGGCGAATTGGCACACAGGGCCAATTTCTGAATTGAGAAGTTAACTGAAGTGCAGTTTCGTCAAATTTCTCACAAAAGAGTGTGACAGAACGTGACTTAACTATTTACTTAATGAAAATCTCAACTCGGAAACCGGCTCACAGTGATTGCAGTGCAATGACGCTGATATAAATTACAATTAAAAGACCACGGGCGGTCACTCAGTCAGCCTCTCAGTTTGTGCCCTATAGATGGAACCTATCGAGTATGTGGGCTTGAGAAGATGCTTCACAAGGTGATTATCACACATAGTGATCACAGTGAAATGACGCAAATATAAATTAGCAATCAAAAGTCCACGGGCGCAAACTGAAAGGCTGATGTTTCAATACCCCATACGGACGAGGGGATTCCAAAGGACACACGAATGAAACCTGTTGAGTATCCATTGAAGGTTTGAAATAATTGAAGATTTTAATTCACAAACAACATCACTGGACTACAATGAAATGTTCTTAATACGGATTAGCCATCAAGACGACTAAGAACTCAAAGCGCCTGAAAACACATTAATTTTAAAAACAATAATATTCAATACATACATACGTTTACATATAAGCACATACATTGCTTCTGGCCCCACACTAGGATACTCTGTGTCGTAGAACCAGAAACATGTAAACATCCAAGACCTAAGGTTTTTTTTCCCCAACCAGAACCCGGGACTTCACGCATAGTAGGAAGAGACGCTAACAGCTGCGCCATAGAGGTCATACGCCACATCGACGAGAAACCTCAATGGGATCATAGATGTTACCAATTGAGTAATAGCCATTGGGAGATTAAGGAGGCTGCAGACAAGGAAAATATCATACAAACGTAGTTCTTAAACAATAAGCTCTAATTTTTATTCACTTTTTCTAAACTCTAAGCACGATCAAACTATTTAGAAATGCGAATAAACAAAAATGTATGAATTTTCTTTTATTTCGCTATTCTAAATTCGCGGACACACTGACAAGGTCGATGTGTATAAACACAAACATAAACATTTACAAACAGGCACATACATAAGCTTCTGACCCAACACTAAAATACCTGGTGTCGTGGGAACCAGAAACAGGGACATCACAAACGTGTATAAACATGGGAGTTTTTTTATGGATTACATAATATCTATACATAATCATCCTGTCGTTAGTTTAAGTTTGTATTGCATTCTGATCGTTAGAAGTCACCTTAAACCGAAAACCGGCTCGTCTATTGCTTTGATGTGGCTTTGATAGTCTGGACAAAGTTAATGCTTTGGTGCACTGATAGCATTGAGTTTCACGGAATTCAATGCACTACAAACTTTGAATTTGGAATGCAGTTGACACGAGTAGGTAGTTCACCTACCTAAAGCCATTGCTTTACTGTAGAAATCATACACAATAAGTTAGAACTTATGTATAAAATTAATTAATTCTTAAGAACCTGAAGCGGTGGCAGCGGAGAGGTAGAACGGCAGCTTTCCATTCGGGAGGTCGTTGTTTCGAATTCCGGCATACAATGTACCAATGACTACTCTATGTGTTAGAGACTTCAGGATCCAGTGTCGCAAACCGTATAGATAAATAACTTCCTATTCAAGTTGCAGTTAAGATACACCCAGGATTAATTATTATAAATTACAAACGTATTATTGACAGGCTAATTATTGATCAATTGTTCATATTAATTTTAAAAGTGCTAAAGTAGTCACTTTAGCACTTAATTAATTTAATATTATATTCGTCGTATTATGACATTACTTATTTAATTATTTGAATTAGATGAAAGTAAAGATAAAATAAAATAGATCATTATATATAGTAAAATAAATAATTAATAATATAAAAGTATAAAATAAAATTATTGGAGGCAATATAAAATAATTATAATCATACAACTTCCGTTTCCTGATTAAAATGTTTAAACGGTCTGTCAATCGATTTAAGTTTATATAAAAGCAATATGATTCGATATTAAGTCAGTCTGAATGTAAATTTCGCGAAGTACACTTGTAAGGTGGAAACTCTGTCCGGCTGCGTGTCGAATAAATCACTAGTTCTACAACCCCTGCTTTCTTATTCTGACCTCCATCACATATGATATTTACATATTATCTTAGCGTTTGCTACGTACAAATGCCCAATTGTGAGGCTAGTGCGGAAATCTCAGATGTAACTAAAACTAGTTCTTAAAAAATAATTATTGAGTTAAGCATCCGTAGGATTTATCTTTTCAACTTGTACGCCTTGTGCAGCGAGTCTTCTGTTGGCGACTTCCTGTATTGAAAGACAATGACAGGCATTGAATTAAAAATATACGTGTAAGCCCCAAAATATAAAATTATCATAAAAAGCTATTTGCCTGGCATGAAATTAAACTTCCCTTTTCATCGATTTCCGAGTCATTTGGTAACAAACCGAGGAACGCGTAATCGTCGATGTAACCAAGCCGATTACGCCGAAAACGCGTGCATTCGACCGCAGTGCGCCAATTTGTGTTTCACCGATGCAGCTGGGCTGATCCAGAGTAGTGTGTTATTGTGCAAATTAGGTTAGTGCGAAATCTATTTGTATAATCTGTTAGGTGCCGGCCAAGCGGTTAATTTTGATTACTTTGTTGAAACCTTTTTTTTTTGTTCATGTACTAGCCACTTTGCTTTTTCAAAAAAAAATCGGGGTTGTCTGTGAAATGCGCAATTCCGGAAAAACCCCAATTAGTTTTTCATAATTAAAATTTGGTTAGTTTTTCATCTATGGGTTTTTCCTGACATTAAAGCCCACCATTCACTATACGCACCGTGAGCCGAGCCCCGAGCCGTACCCATTCGTGGACAAATCCGTCATCGTCCACACACTACACAAGCGCCGAGCTGCTTACGACTTTATCTCCGGACGACGAGCGCCCGCGCCGAGCCGCGAGCCGCGCACCGAACCGAGAACCAACACATTCACATGCAGAATTCTCTGCGGACTTGTCGCCAGCGACATCGGCGGATGGGCGCGCCTGTGAATGGTGGCTTTTATAATTTGCCAAATCACGAACGAATTGAGTTCTATATTTTGACAAATATCAATGTTTACTGGAAATGTTTAATTTCTTAATAAAGGGAAAAAATAAGAAAAACAGGTTCCAGATTCTTGTGTTGACGAAGTTAGGGAGTTGACATTAAAAAAAGACCTTTATTTGTGAAAATAAGATGAATGTAGGATTTTTTCTTTGAGTAGTGTGCGAGAGGCAAGGCGTTACTTTGAATGACAGGATACACAAAAATGTGATTAGAGTACCTACGTTGAGGACTGAAAGATGATAAAATTACTAAAAATAGAGAATCCAACATTGATAAAAGGAATTAATCGTGGGTGAAAGAGATTTCAGGCTGAAAACTAAGGTATGTAGCAAAAGGCCTAAAAGAGCATCCGGAATCGGTGGGCGAGCATGCAGCGACTTATCAATAAGGCAAACCCTGGTCTCTGCCTACTCTTCCTGAATGGAGGCGTAAAATAATGTCAATAGTGAAAAATATGTTTTGTCTAGCCACGTTGCGCCGCTTTAGAACAGGGCCTCAATTCTGTTAGAGCATTATAGTACGATGACAGATACACGGTCACATCACGTGACGTGTTTTTTTTAATACCATTGAGGCCTAGATTGCTTGATTTGAGTGCGCGCAGACTTGAAGCGTTAATGAAACTAAATCGCCATGTTCATGCAGTTGTCATTGTACTACAATGCATTAAAATAATCTAGGCGCATGGCCTCGGTGTTACTGCATTAGAGTTCAAAGACAGTTGCATGGTTGGCTCCGACACAGGTTTTTGAATAGGGTAGTTTCCAGGGTCAAAATAATTAAATTCTATTTAGTCCGTATTTTAGATTATAAAAAAATATTGGACACGTATTTTTTCTTTTTTCGATTAAACAAAAAATAGCAAAGATATAGCCCATTAAAGTTACGTGTGACGTCACTCCGTGCTAAAAAATGCAGCACGGCGTGACGTCACACGTAACTTTAATGGGCTATATCTTTGTCATTTTTTGTCTAATTTAAAAATAAAAAAATACGTATCCCTTATTTTTGAATAATCTAAAAGACGGACTAATTACATTTTTTAGGGCAACTAGCCCATTCCATTGATGCCTAGTATTACGTATACTCATGCATGCTTTGATTTGAAGCGGCAATGAAATTGAACAGACGCTGTCATTGTACTACAATACGTAAGCAGATTCTAGCCCCAGTTTAAACAAAAGTCAGTAATAAACAGTAGTTCGGAGTTTAAACCTGAGCCTAAAAAAGTTTTGGAAAAGCTTTTCTTGCGAAAAATGCTGCCGTGAAAACTAGAACGACTAAAGTTTGTCTCCAGAAAGCTATTTGGCATGTGCTTCCAGAGAAATTAAAACCACCAGTTAAACGTAATGTAATGGACATTTAACTTTAAAATACACAGCATCCGTTGAATACAAAACTGCATTCTTGGGGAAATCCATTCTGGTAACGGATACTTTGGTAAATACTTATATTTTAAAATGTTCGATAAATACCGATGTCAAGTATATTATAATTTCTAAGAGCTTATAGGTACTCCTATCTCTTTTCTTCCGTCGGACAACCAGACGGCTGACTCACTTGCACCGATAAGTCGAGGAAATTCCGCGAATTCGCACCAAATGATTTTCGAATTCGTTAACGGAATGATGTGGGACTTGTAGCCGTCGTCTGTTTTTCCAGAGACATAAAACGTGGATGTCTTTAACGCCAGAGTCTACCGAAATTTAACAGGTAAAGATGTAACGTCTTAGTCCACATCTTCGTTAACCACCAGGCGTGACTGGGGTCAAGTTTACACCTGTTCAATAAGCCGATACTATATGGAATGGACTAAGTGGTGGCCAAAAACGGGCCGACAGTAAGTGGACAGACCACCTGCTTGTGGAGAACATTGGATAAGACTAGAAAAGGACCGATTATATTGGTGTGAAAGAAAACAGGTCTAAGCCCCACAGTGTGCTCTGTGGATGGACTGATTAGATAGATAGAAAGTTGTTATGGAATGAAATCGTTCATTTCAGATATCCTGGTCCACTATCAACTATCACATTCACCAGCTTATTGGTTATTGGCCCACCTTGTGGCCATCAGCATGTATTTCAAACCTAGGCTCAAGTGCTCGCTTGAAATCTATGCGTGTCTACTCACATTTTTGTTTTCGTTTCAATGTCCAGTCTTTATTATGGATGCAGCATAAAAATCACGTCTAGTCTTTGATATTGATTGGCATTTGTAATGACAACTGCCTACGCAAAAAAAAAATTAGGATAATTGCAAAACGGGCTATCCCTGTTTTGCAATTGCCCTAAACCTTTTCTTGTCATCCCTGCTCCTCTCGGAGCCAAAAGCTTGCAGGTATAGTTGCAGGTCACCTGCGTTATTTCCGGATCGAGAAGAGTAATCGTTGCCTGATTATTCATGTGAATTCCACAAGAACGTCGGTGGCTGTCTCTTCTTCGCCCATGGATTCTCTGCACAAAGGACTATCTGTAACATCTGTTATGTTTTTTTTTGTTCCACCCAAAACTAAGCGGCGCTGACTATGTTATCACTTGGAATCATGATGTCTTCATGAGTACAGCTGTTACGGCGATACGACGAAGGATGGTCCATCGTCTTAGGAAACTATAATCATTGTCATCGTCGTCTTTATTTATTGTAGTGACCTGTGAGATCTATTAGATAGGATTTGAGGGCCTCTAAGTCTGCCCTTATAAGAGGTTCGTTTTGAAATGGTTTTTATATGTATTTACGCACATTGTAGAGGTAATTTTCCCGTATTCAACAAATAATATTCTTGAACTAAAACTTTCGTAAGCACAACACATTGTAAACTTTTAGTCCGGATTTACTTACGGGTGTTGTTATATCGGAAGAGTCCGACCAGGTTTCGCTCCGATTCGCAGAGCTTAATCATGGTGAGCAGAGACGGAGCTCGCGTCGTCGGTTGCTCGTCTCACACTGCGGGCAAGCGCGCGGCGCGCTCGGAGCACATACGCTGTATGAAAAACCGAAAAATCGATGGCTCGGCGGTAGCAGAACACGCATTGACCCAGGACACTCGTCACTTTATCCGCTTCGATAAGGCACAAGTATTGTCCAAAGACAAGTTTTTTGTGCCACGAAAAATGCGCGAGGCTATTGAAATAAGTCGCCACCCGAATTTCAATAGAGACAGTGGATGGGCTCTACTGCCGGCCTGGAAACCGGTTCTACGAAAGTACAGTGAAATGGAATATCGAGATCGACACTGCAAGAACGAAGACGTAGTGAGCTGTGTCTGTGCCGTCATGCCCAGCGACATTGACGACGGGAAAGCAGCAGGCGCCGCGTCGCAAGCCAGCGGGAGTCCCCCGCAGCCGGTGCCGGCACCCGCCCCACCCATCTCGGCGCGGGCGCGCCGCGCGCTTGCCCGCAGTGTGAGACGAGCAACCGCCGACGCGAGCTCCGTCTCTGCTCACCATGATTAAGAGGAAATACAACGGCAGTTTTTCCATACAAACGTAGTCCCCTGTTTCCTCCCTGGATAATGCCAGTAGAGCAATTCTTTTTTTCCATAAAATCTACGGCTACTATACGCATGTCCCTATGTTTTTATTTTTTTCATAAATTTATTATTAGAAGAGATATGAACATTCAAAAACCTAAAAAATTAGCCCGATTTTCCGGTGTATTCAAAAAATCAGAAAAGCAATTTTACTAAATTATTTAAAAAATGGAAAACATAGGAACACGGCCAAAGTCTTTCTTTAATTATTTATGAAAAAAGTAGTTAAATTAGTTAAGTTTTGGAGAAGAAATCAGGGGACTACAAATCGTTGATTTTGTGTATTTTTTATTGGTATTTTCGGTCCAAGCTGCAGTTATCTCTATCGCGCTCTGCGGGGGGAGGCTTGAGGTTGGGGAGGCGCGGACTACGTATACATACACTAGTGACGTGACACGTAGTCGATAATTTTATCGATACTTTAGTGTTGTTCATTGATATCGATATTTTTAGTTAGAGTATTTTACGTGAAGTGCATTAAGCAGATTATTGTGCTGTTCGATTGTTGGAAAATAATAAGTAGGTTATAAACCTTTTATATTATTTATTGAAATGCTCAAAGCACACTAATATCAATACTGCCGCGCTAACAGTAAGAGCAATAAGTCGATTTTTATAAAAAATTAGTTAAGTACATATCCTGAGTCGCCGCGTCATGTTCTAAAAACTGGTCTAATCCACGTTTTTCTAGATTCACTGGAACCTAAAAATACCATGAAGCATAACAGCAGTAAGTCAATTAAATGATTTTATTTTCTTAGCGTAAAAGCAGGAAATATACTTACTTCACGTTAATTACTGTACATCCGAAATCTATGTTCTATTTTGCTAATAATAAAAACAGTCTGTACCTAAGTAAACATTATTGTTGTGTAAATGAGCTTAATCAAAAATTTTTAACTTAGAACGTCAGCACTAATCACACTTACTGCTTTTATCTCAAATCAACTGAAAATTTCAACTGTTTAACTATCATGGTTCATGAGATACAGCCTGGTGACAGACGGACGGACAGACGGACGGACCAACAGCGGAGTCTCAGTAATAGGGTCCGTTTTGCCCTTTGGGTACAGAACTTTAAAAAGGAAACTCAAGAAGTACCTAGTAATAAGGATGGATAATTGTTGCGCCCAAAACAAAAATTTCGCTGTTTTCAGTTTTTTGGTGTACATTATTAAAAGCCAGCATTTACATGCGACAAAAATTAAAATACTTTGAGCCTAGTCACTCTTTTAAATCAGTCGACAGCTTCCTACACCAGGTTGAACAAGCTATGCAAAGAAAACAATTTTTCAGATTTGGTCGATTCAGTACGGCAAGCAAACTCAGGGTTATTTTAAAAAAATGGTTCAAATTGCATAATTTCTTTGGCACTTTTTTTTCATATTAACTCAATAAAAAGTAACAAATATTGTAGGTGTAATGGCTCCTGAAGATTTAATTGTAGCATATTTGTAGGTTTCGGGAAATTAAACGGTATTCACTTTAATTACGTACTTTCAGAGCCTTCTAGAAAAAAACTTTAGGTAATTTACTACATTTCAAGGTTTGTAAGTTTAGATGTCTCACTATATTATCTTTTAAATTGTGATTACTGCTTATTCCATAACATCTTAGTTTTTTTGTACCCTAAAGTGACACGTAATTTCATACAAAATATAGATATCGAATGTATGGAATACTTAGTATTAAAGCAGTAACTGGGGTACTTACTGCGGTTATTCTAAGCAATCAGTACAAATAGATTTAACTCGTACTAGAAATATTATGAGTTTTCGTCAATTAAATAATATATTATAATAACTAAATAGTAATTTAGTTATTATAATTAAGCATGTATCATGAAAGAACTCCATTTAAGCTACATATTGAAAAAATCACAACTACAAAAACTTATAAGCTAAAGTAGAAGTAAATAAAAATGTAATACAAAACTTTGTTCTCCATTTTCTCAACTTTGAAATTTCCGACTTACTGCTCTTACCCTTAGCATGGCAGAATAATGTTGAAAGTATATCTAAAGTTAGGTATAAAAAAACTATTCAGTGGTCAAACCGTTTCTCTCTCTCTCTCTGATCTATAAAAAACTTGTACCTACCTATCTAATGGTCCGAAGCGTGCTAAATTTCGTGGTAGGTATACGACCGTCGCGGGAATGGAAAAATGGGGATTGGTTGAAACGGATATTGAATGAAATGGGAATCGGATCAATAATGAACTTGGATCTATAAAAAACGAGCGGATTATTTTTCGATCTGGTAACAGACAATCGATATAAAAAGTTTCTAATATCGGATCGATTTTCTGCCAAAATACATCGTCGTTTTTAATTTTTTCGTAAAGTAAGACTGAGCTCCACAAAATAAAATGTCCAGTAAGTAATAGCCAGAGTCAAACAAAGAGCAGGTAGGTAAAACAATAAGACGAAACAACACTCCGCACACGCCGCCGAACGAAATCAACTTGCAGACTACGCCCGGCCCGCTCGCGAGCGTGGCGGGCGGCGGCGGCGGTGGCGGCGTGTGCGGCGCGGCGGGCGTGCCACGCACACATTGACAGTCCCATTCACACATTGATAGCTCGCTTCTTCGGGCATCGCGCGACAGCAATAGATTTTACAAATACCTATTTTTCTATTCTCTAGCCCGTGATGTTCCCTCTTAAGCTCTGCGAATCGGAGCGAAACATGGTCGGACTCTTCCGATTTAACAACACCCGTAAGTAAATCCGGACTAAAAGTTTACAAATAATATTCTTATATTATCTTTAAGGGGCATAATAACATAAAGCTTAGCAAGAGCTTGGAACTTGCTTGGTATCGGTAGCAGTGTTCAAGGACATTTTAGCGAGGGCATTTGTTATCTGTCCACTTACGCTGAAAATAATTTTTAATTAAACTTGAAATTCAACAGCTAAAGTGGGGACTAATGGAGTGAGCTCGCGCGTTGCAAGTAGCCGTGGCGAGCTGTGGGAATTGTCTCCTTAGGGGAGGTTCTAACTAGGAATATTTTTCGAACACCTCCTGCAGGTTTACTGGTAAAATGCCATTAGTGCAGTGCAATAAAGATTTAATAATAATAATAATAAAATTTAAAACAAAAATATTTTGAGAATTAAATGTGAAAAGAATTGAGAAAAAAATAACGTAAGAATACCTTAGCTTCAGGTCGATTCTGTAGTGGATAAAACGCAGAAAAAAACTCAATCGCACATTATTTTTGAACTAAAACTTTCATAAGCACTACACAACACATTATTAACACACTAGCTGTGCCCCGCGGTGTTACCCGCGGTTCATAGATTTTCTGATAGGAATAAGATATTTTCCCGCTGTAAAACGTAGCCTATGTGTTAATTCAGGGTGTCAGCTAACTCCACACCAAAGGACAATGCCGAAAAATGTATGGAACCTGGGACCACCCTCCAATAGCAATAAAATATATGTCGTTGGATAGGTCTTTTCAATAGGAACAACAATTGTTAACACAACTTTGTTGTAAAATTGTCCATACGGAGTTATGAGACTTCAATGTTCAGAAATAAAAGCACAAAAAAAGACTTTTTTGGAGGGGAAAATGACAGTTTTGTTAGTACTGACTGTTATGTACAAGACTGTTGGTTGGAACTTAAAAGTAGCACTACTCCAAACGGACACGTTTAGAGTAATGCTACTTTTAAGTTCAGATATAAAAAAATGAAGGGAAAAATAATAAAATGACGCAAAAAAATATTTAATTATTTATTCTTCAATCATATTTTATCATCAAGGGTTATCTATAATGTCATCATTTAAGTGTATTGCTGGTGTATTAAATCCTGCATGAATTGCATGCCCTAAATACCATATAATGGAAATTATGTGTACACATGTGCCCATCGTTTGACGTTCTGATAGGCATGTACAATAATGTACAACGACCTCTGTGGCGCAGCGGTTAGTGCATCTGCCTACCATGCGAGAGGTCCCGGGTTCAAATCCCGGCTAGGGACAAAAAATATAAACCCAGGTCTTGGATGTTTACATGTTTGTGACCTGGCTGTTTCTGGTTCCCACAACACAGGGTATCTTAGTGTGGGGCCAGAAGCAATATGTATGTGCCTGTATGTAAATGTTATGTTATGTTGTTATAATACAATGTTGTTTCCTTCGTCTTTGTAATTGCTTATCAAAATATAACGATAGTTTGTCCTACGTCTCACATGACGTGATTGAACGCGGCTACGCAAAAGCCACACATTTTCGAGAATCCTCTAGTCAGGCAGATTGTCTAACCGATGTTGCTGATATCTTCCGCAATGGAAGGTTCGCCGACACGTAACACAGTTGGAATGATTTTCTATCACAAGTACCTCATCGAGATGCAATTCAAAAGCCCAGTTTGATATTATTATTATTAATAATTATTTAGTGCATAATTAAAGTGTACAAAAGGTGGATTTAATGCTAATGGCATTAAGTCATAGCGGAATTCAATAAACAGAGAGCAAGATATCAGTGTCCAATATCAATACCAGGTCAAAAAGTCTCAAGGTGGAATCGAGTGAAAAAGAACAGAACGGAACGATAACCCGCAAACATTGGCAATGAAAGACTGATACATCATAACCAGGCTGGTCAGACCAGCGCTCCACCAGCCGCGCGCGTTCCTGTCACCGATTTCAAAAGAGGGGAGGGTCTCCGTGGCTATCTGTATGCGTACGCGCGTTGGTACATTGTCTAAGCGAGATATAAGAACGTGCGTATAAAAATATTAAACATACTTATACTTGAAAATTTGTTCGTAAAAATATTTTTCTTCAGTAATAAAAAGTCTCATAACTCCAAATGGACAATTATGGCAACAAAGTTGTTATAACAATTATTGTTCCAATTAAAAATACCTATCCAATAACGTATATCTTATTGCTATTGGAGGGTGGTCCCAATTTGGGCATTGTCCTTTTATTAAAATCGCTCCAGGCATTTAGACGTGAAGAAGTAACAAACATATACACTCACACACTTTCGCCTTTACAATGTTAGTGTGATAGTGTGATTATTTCGGATACATTTACTTGATTTTTTCTCAGTTATTTTTTGTCACCGATCATCATCGTCATCATCATTCAGCCATACTGACTCCAAAAGCCAGCCATACTGGGTCGTCTCGTGAGTGTCTTGGCGTGCGGACGTGTATTTTGTT
Organism: Yponomeuta plumbellus; assembly: GCA_947310845.1. Taxonomy (NCBI): domain Eukaryota; kingdom Metazoa; phylum Arthropoda; class Insecta; order Lepidoptera; family Yponomeutidae; genus Yponomeuta; species Yponomeuta plumbellus. The sequence goes on from OX371203.1 coordinate 7,818,549, forward strand.
GATTTATTGTATATTGTAATTTTGAGTTTTGCTGTGTCGAGAAATTCTTGCAATCATCGGCCCCTCTCGTTTCGTCTTAGGAGAATCCTCATAAGCGGCGGCGGCCATATTGTCTGGTGTCGGACCTCGCATTCATTTGACCGAGCGCCGGGTCGTCGACTGGTGAGACAATCATACTAACAGTCCGAAGTGCGCCGCGCGAGTTTTCGAACCCGGAGCCGGCGGCGTGTAAAGCAGAGACGGAACCGCTCCGCCAAATAGCTTACACGTAATATAATATCGAAGACTTTTCCAACCGACTGGAAGACTGCGAAAGTTACTCCGCTTCCTAAGAAACCCAACCCTGTCCATATATCCGACCTTCGCTCTATCAGCATCCTTCCCTGTATGTCTAAGATAATCGAGAGGGCCGTGTATGATCAGTTGTCGAAGTACCTGGACGATAATGGCATACTGCCAGATACACAATCTGGTTTCCGGAAGGGTCGGGGAACGGCTACCGCGTTATTGGACGTCGTAGATAACGTCTTGACGGAAATGGACAGGGGAAAGAGTACCATTCTGGTGCTGCTAGACTTCTCCAGGGCCTTCGACAGTTTGAATACCTCTCTCTTGTTATCGAAATTGTCGTATTATGGATCTGATAATGCTAGTGTTCGGTGGTTCGACAGCCATCTTTCGGGCCGTGCACAGATAGTAGAGATACAGAAAGGCAATGGCACAATGCAGTTGTCATCAACAAAACAACTGGCTAGAGGTGTACCACAGCGATCTATATTAGGCCCTCTGTTGTTCATATTGTATAGTGCAGATATAGTTTCTAGTATCAAAAACTGCAACTGCCATCTTTATGCTGATGTTACACAGCTTTACATATCTACTATACCATCAGATGCAGCTGTGGCAGCCAGTTTGATCAACAGAGACCTCGACAGTATAGCGTCATGGTCCGATAGAGGCTGTCTGATGCTGAACCCTAGCAAGTCCAAGTACATGGTGCTTGGCACTAAACGTCAAATCCATAATACGATGCAAGCTCTTGCAGCCAATAATATAGCCATTATGGGTAAACCAGTGGAGAGGGTGGTAGAGGCTAAAAATCTTGGTGTGCTGATGGACGGTGAGCTGCGATTTGAAAATCATATCAAAAATGTAGTGAGCAATTGCTTCTACCGCCTGAAAGTTTTATATAATATACGCGATTACCTTAGCACTGATTTGCGTGTTAGGCTAAGTGAATCGTTAATATTATCTAGATTGAACTACTGCGATGCTGTCTATGGTGGTTGTATACTTGGACAAACAAAGAGACTAATACAACGAGTGCAAAACGCATGTGCTCGGTTTTGTTTCAGAGTCCCACCCAGATCCCATATCACCCCGTTCTTGAACGCTGCAAAGCTTTTGAACATGGAAGCCCGTCGACGACTGCATCTTGCTACGTTACTGTTTGGTATCATTCGCAGTAAATCTCCAGCCTACCTTCACAAAAATCTGGAATGGTCGTCCCGTCAGCGCTATGTGCATAAGAACAGAATTCTTATTCCAGCGCATCGTACGATGGCTTTCCGTGGCAGTTTTAAGTATGCGGCGTCCAAGTGCTGGAATGATATTCCTCCCCCTGTCCGTGAAGCGTCCAGTCGATTTGCCTTTGGGCGTAAGCTCAGGGCATATTTGCTTGAACAGCAGAGACTTCCCTACCCTGTCCAAACTTCTCGCCGCAACTACTGACTTGACAAAATTTAACTATGTGATCGCATCGAAGACAGCTGTGGCCACAAAATTTGACATTTGATTTTGTTAACATTTATGTTTATCAAATTGTTTATTAAATTTGTGATGCATATGCCATTTTATTATTACTGTTTAAGTATTTATATATTTTTTACATACATATTTGCTACTATTTTATGTCTGTGTACATTGTGCAATAAATATTTGTCTTATCTTATTATTAAATTATATAAATATACACTGCGCCGCACAATTGGGACACTTACGGGACATTTAGGCACTGACTGAAAACCAGCGCTGAGGGCCTACACCCTCAGCATTATGCTGAGTCAGCTGCCTTTTGCAGCAGCGGTTACACACCGCGACAAAACTGTATAAATGTATTTCCTTATGTTTGTACCTCTTTTTATCTTTAATGTTTTCTTCTCATTTGTATTTCGTATTTTTGTTGTGTGTGACTGTTGGTGCAATAAACGTTTCTCTTTCTTTCTTTCTTTCAAAATACATCTTGACTAAGATAATCCTATCTTATTTGTAAAAAAATCTTTCAGGCACGAAAGACAAATCTACACAACAAATTCTCGGGATATACCAAACGTGAGGAGTAAAAACGCAATCAACTCTAGAACAACAAATAAAGAATGGAACAACCATTACGCCCAACCCGACGGAAAACGCAACTTTTTCATTCCGCGTGAAATGTAGCATTCCCATCACGTAGCACATAAACAAAAATTGAAATACTTTTGCCCCAACATCCCTTTTCGTCCTGTTTTGAGTGCTACGCTAGTGAGGTTAGTATTTTTTTTATTAAGTGCTTAGGCTATTAATTTATTGTTGAAAAAGTTTATGTGGCGCAGCGGTTAGTATGCGCAAGAAAACTCATTTACACGAAAACAATAATAAAATACAATAAGTTTTAAGTGTTGAGCCCCCAGTACTTCCCCAGCCCCCTCAATACTTAAACCTTATTGTATTTTATTATTGTTTTCGTGTTGTACCGTTTATTTATTTTTTACCCACTTTTTGTAAGCTGTGTTAATTGTTATATAATGTATTGGTTGCAAGTGATTTATTTTATTTTTTGTTTTGAGTATTTTGTCGTCAAATTAATGAGTTTTCTTCTTCTTATTCATATGATACGAGGCTGGGGTCAAAGAAACCCTTAGACGTCGCTGTTTCTGGTTCCCACGATACAGGGTGTCCTAGCGGGGCCAGAAGCAACGTATGTGCCAGAGTGCTTATACTGAGTTCTTTCATTCACTTTCGATAGCGAGAGCGTTTGCAGTTTGTATAGGAGTGACAAAGCGCGCCACATAGTTGTCTCTTTGTCACTCCTATGCAAATCGCAAACGCTCTCGCCATCGAAAGTGAATGCAAAAACTCAGTATACGCACTCTGTATGTAAATGTTATGTTATTGTTTCGCCATGTACGTCTATCCACCAGTCTGTCTGTACGACCGCGGTTTTTAACACAAAACTGATAAGTACTACAAAGTTAGACTTCTAGAACTTATCATCTCGGTAAGAGGAAAACTTTGTACCCTTCCTTGGAAAATTTATATTCAAGCTAAAATTTATATCCCTCCTTCTATGTTAAAAGAGAAAACACTTATTGACATACCTATTAAGACAACCGGTCAAGGCTCAGCATTATGCTATGCATCATAGTCAACGAAACGAAACCCTACACTATAAGTGACCAACACGTACATGGCCAGTTTTTCCTTGTGTTAAAAATAAACTCATACCTACTTCGTATCTGATATTTTACATGCAGGGTCATTTCTGAAATGCGCCATTTATGAAACATAATTATACTCCAATCGTATAGCAACAACTATTTTAAAGAGGCGTTTAACACACAGAAAAAGGTATCTGACACATGCTATAGCTGCCCCAGTTACCCTGTGGGATTAGCTCGCTTAATATTCCGTGGCGTACGGCTCATTACCCTATCTGTAGCACAGACAGACAGAAACGCAGATAACAGCTGACATGTGACAAATTTGCCACGGCTTCCGTTATCAAGAGGTGGCAGTGATATCTCTCTAACTTGGAAAAAACGCGGGGGATTTCAGCTGTGGATAGAATTGTTTTACTTTTTGCCTACGTAAGTGTGCACGGGTTTTTAATCTCATTTAGTTCCTTCTGCCTACAGTACGAGTCAAGCCGGTCTATTTATTTAAGAGGTCCCTGGGTGTAACACTAGCGCCATTGCCACCGAGGAAATTTTTTACAGAGAAAATTTACAAAAACTGTCAAGGAAAGTAAGGTAAGTAATTTTATTTTAGAAGCAAATACCTAATCCTGGTCTCTGCCTAACCCTCAGAGGTACAGGCGTGAGTTTACGTTACGTTATTCTATTTATGAAAATCAAGTGCCCGCAATTGCCCATTCTACTTATTTTTGATATGTTTTTATAATTTATTTTGAAAATATTGGCCATATTAAGAAACTAATTTCGGTATTTTTAAGTTTTATTCATTTTGTCTCTTTTAAATTTTTTTTAAACTTTGGTGTCTGTGACGTCATTAGAGCATGATTAAAGAGACAGTTATAGATTTTTTTACGGATAAACTTACTTAAATTAGACCGCGAGCTCCGTCTCTGCTCACCATGATTAAGCTCTACGAATCAGAGCGAAACCTGGTCGAACTTTTCCGACAAAATTCACTTACTTGATTGACTTGACTTATTCGTTAAACTAAACAATCTATACTTAATGTGTAGTGCTTACGAAAGTTTTAGTTCATAAAGAGTTAGTCTTTCCCTAAAATAAAAAAAAACAAATGTCATTTGTGTTTTTTTGTAAGTAAGACAAAGGATTCATATTGATACTGTGTTTGCTGACGTCATAGAAATGTTATTTAAGATCAAGACTTTTATGGAATACCTATCTCAAAAAGATATAGACTTATTTACAAAATAGTTTTAATTCCGTTCTTGTTCAAAAATGTAGCATGACCATTTGCGTTCAGATTCTTTTATTTACTTTCATTTCCGTTATATAAGAGAAAATGTGCTTACGTGCAAAAATATTATGTAAAACTATACGAGACTATACGATGTAAAACTAAGCGGGACTGCTCCCATATTCCAACCAAGTATTTGGTTTTATAGGACCTTACAAATTTTTTAGACGTTATTTTTATTATTAAATATAATAAAAATAACGTCTAACAACACAAAAAAAAGTTGCAATAAAACCCTATACTTGTTGTTACAACTTGTGTCCACTTGACCCAACCCTTCAGGCCGCCCGTTAAGTTAACCCTTCAAGTGCGACCCAGTGTTTGCCACAACAACTCCAAATTGCGTTAGACCCCAAGGACTAAATCCTGTGAAACAAAAAAATACGTGACGAATGATACTGTCACACTTAGTCTCTAAAGCAAGGCTTTTGTATTTTTGGAATTCGCGTATGTGCCTAAGCTTAGCTAATTAGCTAATAAGCTTTAGTAGCTAATAAGCTTTAGTAGCTAATAAGCTTTAGTAGCTAATAAGCTTTAGTAGCTAATTAGCTAAGGGCAAGGTAAAGTCTGTGACCCCGTCAATACCCAACAGGACCTAGATTCTGATAATACATTGTAGTACAGTCGACAGCGCGTCAACTTTCACACTTTAGTTGCAAAGTCGCTTGTAATGCAACGGAGTAGAGTGCATGGGTGTATAGGATGTTGTACTGTTGACTGTACAATGAAAACTGCATTTACTTGCCGATCTAGTTTCTTTGCCGCTTCAAGTCAAGTCTACACATCGTCCGGTCAGAATCATTAGCGGAACATTTCAAAATGTTCTGTTTTGAGTTAGTAATTGATTTTTGAAGATTTCAAAAATTGGCATAATTAGTACAATCATTGTTTCTCTATTGGAATTAGTCTTTTTGTGACGAATAAAAAAAAATTGATTTGTACCGTTAGTGATTAGGAAATACGAGTATCTTCAAAATTTTCACCATTCTGCATACTTAACTCAAAAATCGTATTTTTGGAAATGTCCCAGTAATGATTCCGACCGACGATATATCAAACCTTCTAGGCGTCATCAATGCTGTGAAAAAAACGTTCCGTGACCCGACCGTGTATCTGACATCTTACTTTAATGCACTACGAGAGTCGAGCCTCAGGTCAAGTGATTGTGGATGTTATTATTATGAAGTAGCTGTCCCGGCAGACTTGGTACCACCAAAGTTTTTGTAATTTTTCCATATTTTCTCACCACTTAAACCTTCCCTGGAATTCTATAAATATAAAAAAAACAAAAATCAGCCAAATCGGTCCAGCGGTTCCCAAGTTTTAGTGAGGCTAACGAACAGCAATCCTTTTTTTAATATAAGATAATTTATCCTGTCTATCGCGAATTGCCGATTCTCAGCGCTAAGAATGTGAACAGCCCAGGCACCAGGTTTCCTCACGATATTACCCTTCACCGTTAGCGAGTGGTACTGCTACTATTACTTCACAGCTTTAAAAACAACTGGGAATCAAACTTGGGTCCCTTACTTCAGAGTCCATTGTTCTAAACACTGGGCTACCTCTGCTTACTTTAATAAGTCGGGTCGGTTTCTGGATTGAGAATTTTACTAATGCCCGGTTCCAATATCCACAAAACGCTTCGTTTTTGCTTACGATCGGTTACAATTCCTACGAAATTCCTACGAACCGTCAATAAATTGTATGGAAAACGGATCGTAGCCGGTAGACGTATATTATAGGAACCGGGCATAAGTCAATACTTAAGTAACGTTCTGTCACGCTCTCTTCTGAAAAATTTGACGAGACAGCACTACAGTCAAGTAGTTTACTAAGCAAAATTCTCAATTCAGAAACCAGGCCTACGCGTGACATTATCACATTCCAAGTCAATCAGCCGAAAGTAAAGTGGCATCGTAAACTGACAAAGCCGTACAAACGTCTGCCCGAGCTAACACAATCTAGCAGTATTCCGACATATCTCCAACAGGTCGAAAGGCATAAAACATATACGACTTAGCATAGTGCGCGCTACGGTTTTAGTGGCTTTTGAGGCAAAGGCGGTGGCGTTTTTATTCGTCTATGCGGTACTATGTAACTAATTCGAAGTTGTAATGTGTAATGTATACAAATATAGTGATCTGACAAGCTATTCGCTGGTCTATGTTGTAACACAAGCACATACCGTTTTTTTCAATATCTCTCAAAGTTCAGTGCATAACAGAAATGTCCAATATATACAATTATTGTTGTTATAATATATCAAAGTATGACTCAAATGCGACTAATATAATTACAAAAGAAAAAATTGTTGACAGGCTTTGCTTTTATGGGGTGTTTCATTCGACACGATGCCTGCAGAAGCGGTCAGGAGTTACAGCCGTAGACCGTCAAGAACGAGCAGTCCCTACCTAGCTTAGTGACATATGATATATGAATTTCAGTTAGGCCGTGTAAGAATAAAAAAATAAAAAAAATACTACAGACATACCTATTGGATGTTCCTGTATTGGTTTTAAACTGTTTTTTTTCGCGTAGGAACGTTATCCCTGCTGCACGCGTTGGTGTAAATACTGTGATTTAAAGTGTACTTTCATGTTGAGATCAGTGTATTTTACACGAATAGCCGCCTCTGATTTCTGGAAACCCTAGACCCAGGGCTTACTGGCCTCCCGTGCCTTATATATATTTATATGATTAACATTATTAACTTTCAGAAATCAGAAATTTATTTCAACGTAAAGAATATACATTCTGTTTGTTGAATGTCAATGTACAAACGCTTATGCTGTTTACTTATGAGTTAACAAAACATACAAGTTCGTTAGCAACAGAATTTAATTAATTAAATTGAATAGTTTAAACATTATAATTATTACATGTTTGGAAGCTAGTTTTATACTACAATACCTGCCAGCTGTATTGCACAATAATTTCACACACTAACACCACATCACAACAGGTTCACCATGGAGGCCCTCAGAAAGTCTGTGTCCGAGCTATCTGCTCACTTCAGCACACAAATGTAGGCTTTTCAGAGACAGCTGAACACAGGAGCCGACGCTGCATCCTCAGGCTCCAACATATCTTCAGACTATGCTGTCTTTCGGTCGTTCGTGATATTGTCCCTCAACACTCTCCAACGGCAACTGGACTTATTGGCCCGAGAAACGGATAGCCTGGAGATGCGAAGCCGCAGGAAGATGGTGCTACTCCACGGACTGCCTGAGACAGCCAAGGAGGACACTGCTGCGGCTGTGCAGGGAGTACTCGCTCAGCTGAATGCCGATATTGCCACAAAAGACATTAGGCGGTGTCATCGGATGGGGCGTCCCAGCGGAGGCCGTGCCAGGCCAATCGTGGTGAAGTTTGAGTCCACCGAGACGAGGGATAGGGTCTGGTTTGCCAAAACCAAACTAAAGGGCTCTGGTAAGACACTATCAGAGTTCCTCACTCGGCCCCGGCATGAGGCGTTCATGGCGGCTCGGCAGCGGTTCGGCGTTACAAATTGCTGGACTCGGGAAGGCGCAGTCCACATCATGGCGCCGGATGGCTCACGCTACAGGGTGTTCACTCTGACTGAGGTGCAGAGCATCGCTGCGGTGGAGGACGGCGCGGCAGAAGACAGCGCGGCTTCAGCGCAGGCGGGCCCAAACAGAAGCAGAAAAGCGTCGAGGCGAGCAGACCCAGAAGGAATGTGGTGCAGAGAAAGAAGTGATCCTTTGTGTTTTGTTTACATTGTGTGTCGTCCGAGACCAATGAGGAAGGAAACCTATGGAGAGGCCCTATTCTTCTATATGCATACCATTGCCGGGTGCCATAATCGCCATTTTATGCGACAAGTTTTCTCTAGTAAACTGTGTGTTTCCTGGTATGTTAGCTGTCAAATTGCTTTGTTGTCGAGAGTTATTTGCAATTTGTGAAGTCAATACTACTAATTGGCAGTTATTTATGATGTGGGATTGTTGCGGCATTAATAAATAATATGCCTGTATGTTCTATTGTGCAGTGTAATTCGCGAAAGAACAAAAATCGACCGGAGTTGACTCTTCATAGGTTAGTACCTGGTTTTTACAGAAATGTCGTACAATCTGGTCGTTTTAGGGCCCTCAAGTCTCAACTTAAACCTCTAAGACAAATTTTAGTTTCTTACTGCTCATTAACCCAATATTTTCGTAGGTAAAGCAATATTTAATTTGTTATGATTTGTTATCAAACCGTACTGCGGGGACAAAGTCATTGGATGGAACATAAAACGTCGATAATAGCTATAACAGTAGAGCTAAAATAATTCAGTTACTAAATAACCATATTATTACCATTTTATAGGTTTCCCAGTAGTGAAGCCTTAATATCCTTAAATTCACGATACAAGCAATAATATGTCTGCTCGCTGCACTTTAACGCGGACAGCTTCAACAGAACACTTGATGTGGTGAGATTGCGTGATAATGCTGTTCCCTCCATTTTCTTGTGGTGAGTCTCGTTACGTGATCTGCTTCACATAGTGAGAGCTTAAAAACATAATGTTACAAATAAGTGTTTCTGTTTAATACTAAATTATATGTACTTATTGCCTAAAACTTAAATTTTTAAAACTGAAATAATAACGACATTGCACCAATTTTTCGCAGAGGACTACAGTAAGGAAAAGGGCCGTTTTATTTGATCGACACAATGTACAATATCCACTCAGCTCTGCAGTGACACTTGCAGGGGCAATTTTAATTTCATAAGGGAATTTGCAGGAATCACTTAGCTCTGCCGTGCCCTATCACAGTCAATCGATTTGAACCCTGACAACCCCAGTGAAGAGGTATTTTTGACGTATTTTATAAAGACTTATTTTTGTTTTATTGTCAGCGCTATCTTTATTTGATTTAGATCAATATTCATATTAATTTCTCTTATTCCAGATGCGTCGTAATGAAGAAAAAAATAAGCGACTAACTCAACGTGCAAGAAGCAGCGCAACAAAATCAAACGTTTCAATGATAAAGTGTGCAAAAGAAATAGGAAGTTTGCACTTTTACTTCATTATCATGAAGATTAAAAGAAAGGAAATAAAATCTGTTCTGGCACTGTTTTTTTATTTGACTTTGACTCTTGAAGTGATTTTGTAGTGTTTTGTGTGGAGTACCTGCATATAATTAAGAAGTCCTGGTAATCGAAATCTTTACATTCCAATGGTAAAAATAAATATTCAGAATAATTAAATACAAATTATTTGTATGTGTTTTTCCTGGTACAATAAAGAATATTCTCTTATAATGTGTGTGCCGGTATGTAAATGTAAATGTTAATTTACAAAAGTATAAAGCTCCTTTCTTATTTTAAATTATTTCTTCAATCCATGTACGTACTTTTTTTTAAATATAGAAGTATCTGTGGGTTTCAACGGTGTTTGTTCGACTGTGACGATCTACTTTACGAATTATCACCTGTGACAATACCACAAAATAGTAATTCTTACAACCCGAATTTACTTCAAAGCCGCGGTCTTGTATATAACACCAACACCACAAATGTATATTTCGTGGCTAATAATCGGTAAACATTAATTTCCTACTCGTGACAGTGCTGCTTGAGCACTGCTGATGATGCAGCCGCTAATATCGATATCGACATTCATCGATATACGTCACGTTGTTTATTTAACCACAGAATATTAGAGATATTAACTTTTTTTTTTGTAGTCTTGCGTTTCGTTACTTCAAAATGTCTTGTCTCGGACGTTTGTATTCAATGTTTAGATAGTTTTTTTTATACAGCTGGCGGGTGGTTGGGGCTAGTAATTTATTTATTTTATAAACATAGGTATTATTTATTACCTACAAACATATAATATTTTATATTATTTATTTTGTAATTTTATCGCCTACATACCAATATCTACACTTATTAATGTCTGACGACGACGTAAGCGAATATGTATCTATTCTTTCTCCTTCGGATGGATTGAGCAGCAGCGAATGTAGCTTTCATAGCATTCCATCTCTTGCAGAGTCCCTCGAGTCCCAACATTCTGATCTTCAGAAAAACTTCAACGTTGTCCACATCAATGCACAGAGTATTCCTGCGCACTTCCCAGATATGCTGGCAACCTTTGATATTAAGAATGTGCATGCCATTCTTATATCTAAATCTTGGCTCAAACCGTGTCTCCCTTCAACCTCTTACTCCCTTTCTGGCTTCCACCTAATTCGTAATGACCGTATTGGTAGTGGTGGTAGTGGTGTGGCAATTTACTTGCGGGCTCATATTCCTTTCACTGTCATTAGCTCATCTGCTCAGCCCCCACCCCCGAATGCAGGAGAACATTTATTTATAGAGGTCCTCCTGTCACACACCAAGGTGCTATTAGGTGTTTATTATTGTCCTTCTATGCGTGTCCCTTTCTTTACTTCCTTTGAAAAACTTTTGGAGAATATTACCCCTCTGTATAGTCATACTATTATCATGGGCGACTTTAATACATGTCTGGTTAGAAATTACTATCGTTCCTCTACTCTCGAGTCCCTTCTTAAGTCAAGCAACATCACTATTCCCCCTCTTGATACTACTCACCATTTCCCCAATTGTGCCCCCTCTCTTCTGGATTTAATTCTAGTCTCCTCAGCACAACATGTTGCTTTGCATGGCCAGCTCTCAGCTTATGCCTTTTCATATCATGACCTTATCTTTCTCTCGTATAAAATTTGTCCCCCCAAAGCAAAGCCGAGGATACTCTTGCAACGCAATTTTGGTGCCATGGACCTACACCAACTCCGGGAAGATGCGCTGAGTACCGACTGGTCTGTGGTGGCTAGTGCTGACTCTGTTGATGAGCAAGTCTCAATTTTCAACACCCTTCTCACTAACCTCTATGATATTCACGCGCCTGTGAGAGCTGTCAAAGTGAGGCATTTGCCGGCACCATGGCTTACTCCTGATATCAGGGAAGCCATGCGCAGAAAAGCGGCAGCCAAATCTAAATACAAGGCCAAACCAACGGAACATAACAAGGATCGGTTTTTGTGTTTACGGAATCACTGCAATAAGGTGTGTAGGGATGCACAACGTCGCCACATTCACGAATCTGTCGAAAACGGTGATCCAGCCAAAGTCTGGAAATTTCTTCGGTCTTTAGGAGTTGGTAAAGCACGTCAGGACCCCTCTTGCAAAGACTTGGATATTAACTCCCTTAATCAACATTTCTCTTCTGCTTCCTCCCTCGATGGAAACACAAAGAATAATACTCTAAATCATCTTTCAACGCTTCGAACTCCTACCTTCCCTTCTTTTTGTCTGAGTCAATTTTCCGATTGTGATGTTAAGAGAAGCATAGAATCCATCACTTCTAGTGCGGTTGGCACTGACGCCATCAGCAGGAAAATGATAATTCCCATACTGGATGTCACAGTTCCCGTTATTGCTGGAATCCTCAATGAGTCGATAACGGCTGGTGTGTTTCCAACCGCCTGGAAGGAAGCACAAGTCACCCCTTTGCCGAAGAAATCCCTCCCCACCTCCTTTTCTGATTACCGTCCCATCTCCATTCTCCCATTCCTTTCAAAAGTCCTAGAGCGCCTTATCCACCATCAACTCATTATTTTCCTAAACACAAATCACCTCCTCAATCCTCTCCAATCAGGCTTTCGTGCTGGGCATAGTACAGTAACTGCGCTTATCAACATCACCGACGACATACGGTTTGGTATGGAGAACGGCCAGCTCACTGTCCTGACGCTGCTAGATTTCAGCAATGCTTTCAATTTGGTAGACTTTGACATCTTGTTGGGCATATTGCGTTCTCTTAACATATCTCCAACGGTTATTGACTGGTTTCGTAGTTATCTACACGGGCGCCGGCAGCGTATACGCATTGATGACTCCTATTCTACTTGGTGTGCTACAACTGCCGGTGTCCCACAAGGTGGCGTGTTGTCTCCTCTTCTCTTCGCTATTTTCATCAACGGTATTTCTCAAAATCTTAGTTCTTCCTACCACCTTTGCGCAGATGATCTCCAGATCTACACATACACACCTGTGAATGATTTGCATCTTGCAGTTAACAAGACCAACACAGATCTCGCTCGTATTTCTGAGTGGAGCAGATCGTTTGGCTTAAGGATAAATTCAAGCAAGACTCAAGTCATTGTATTAGGCAGCCCAAAAATGATTCCAAAGATCAATTGGCAATCTCTCCCACAAGTTACATTTGACGGTGTGCAAATTCCATATAGTGAGAAGGTGAAGAACTTGGGGATTATCATTGACAGGTGTTTGTCCTGGGTGCCACAGATAGCGGAGGTGAGCCGGAAAATGTTCGCTTCAGCGGCTTCTCTGAGAAGGTTACGGAATTTCCTCCCAACTTCGACCAAGATTGCGCTTGCCCAATCTCTCTTACTCCCTATCCTCGACTATGCTGATGCCAGCTATCTTGACCTCACCGAAGAGCAACTAAAAAAGCTTGAGTGCCTTCAGAATTTCTCTATCCGGTTCATATTTGGCTTGCAAATATATGACTATATCTCCGAATATCGCGTTAAACTCAAGTGGCTCCCTATACGCCTCCGTAGGAATGCTCACATTCTTACAATCCTCTATTCGGTGCTGTTCAATCCAGCCACACCTCGGTATTTCAAAAATCGCTTTGAATTTTTGAGTGACTCGCACAATCGCACCCTGCGATCCACTCAGAATCGATTGCTGAAGACACCAAGTCATTCGACAAGGTTCTTCAGCGATTCCTTTACTATCACAGCTGTGCGACTGTGGAACGATCTGCCTCTGGCCGTAAGGTTTTCTCCTTCCCTTTCAATATTTAAGAGCAGAGTTCAAGAACATTTTCTTTCCTTATCTTAAGTATGTTTTTCTTTTTCTCTCTAGTATTATGTAGGTATAATATGTTTTCGTTCATTTCCTACCATATGATATATTTTATTTATGTATGTTTATTTTATTTTATATTTATTTCACATTTATGTACGGTTTAAGTATCTGTATTAGTCATAAAGATATCTTATTTCATATTGTCTAATTTCACCGACTACCCGTCATTCAGATTCTTTATTTTTTCCGTCAATGGTTGTCTGGAAGAAATTACTTTTATTAATAAGGCCGCCAATTGTACTGTACTATTTTATTGTCAAATCTCATGTGTAACTCCTGGTGTACATACAATAAATAATATTCTATTCTATTCTATGTATAATGAGTTAGCCGCTGCGCCTTCGCCTGCTTTCATTCCGGATACAGATTAAGCTCTGGGAATCAGAGCAAAACATGGTCGGACTCTTCCGACGAAACATCGATCAAGTGTATCCGGAATAAAGTTAATAAAGTGGTGCTCACTAAGTTTTAGTTCAAAAATATATGGCAGGCAGCCTATACACGTCCCACTATAGGGCAGAGGTTTTCTCTCAGAGAGACAGTACGGGTTTAATCTCCTCCAATCTTAATCTCGACGCGTACCCACCGCGAATTGTTATTTCAAGCGCTGAGCTGTGCGAATACCTCAGATCTTCAGGTTTCCTCACGATGTTTGTCTTCACAGTTAGCTAGTGGTACTGCTACTAAAACTTCACAATTGTACATATCTTAAAAAACAAAGTTAGAGGTAAAGGCCTGCACTGGCAATCGAACCTGGGTCTCCCACTTCAGTCCATGGTTCTCCCTACTGGGCTACCACCGCTCTCCGCTCAAACTACATAGTTAACTTTTATTCTGTAAAGGTGGCTTCCCACGGTGCGCGATGCTGCCGACGGCTGACGCCGGGTGACGACTACGGACAGCCATACCACTACGCACGCTGATACCGCACGCGCACCGCCACAGACGTCTGTGCTACCGCGGACCGAGACCCTTCCCACGGTATGTCGTGCGAGCTGGTCCGCGTCCGTCCGCGATATCGTGGACTGTGGGAAACCGACTTTAGATACAATGGCCAAAATGTAATCTAATCTATGGAAAATATGGGAAGCTCGCCTCTGTTTGTCTGTTTGCTGTCTGTCTATTGGTTACCTACCAATTGGTTGGTAGGTACTTCAACTCTTATGATTTGGACCGCCGCCAGTTTCCCAGCACTGACACATACAAAATTGTTTCCCCCCGTAAACGTCACGCTCGTGACGTGAATGTGTGATTCTGTCCCTGTTTAGTTGACACGACTCTTTGTTATTTTTGTAATATTTCCCTTTCCACGCCTCGGCCCTGGCTCGAATATGTAAAAGGGTTTAGGGATCTTGGGGCGGTGTCAACAGAACTCTGTTTTAAGCGTGGTGCCTTATCAACCAATTTATTAAGTTTTAACTTATAATATAAAAAGGTAATAGTCACACTAAGTCATGGAATGAACATGAAATCAATTTACAAAATGTAATTTATCCGGAACAACTTACGTGATTTTTCAAAGTTGATAAATTAGAAATTAATTAAAAAAATGCATTTTGTACTTAACCTTCTACGAAGATACTTGTAATTATTTATTTAAAATCACTTATTTTAAATAAATAAGTACATAAATATGTACAAGACTTATTTTTAATGCACAAAGTAAAAGTTTACAAGCTTTAATCACCTTTGAAACACCACTAATGCTACTAAGATTACATTTTATTAGTTTTTTCTGAATTTTCAACAAAAGTACTATTTTATTTGTACTTATTTTAATTCATTGCTCTAACATGCCTTATTATAGCACAAAGTAAGTTTTCAAAATTTCATCAACTTTGATGTCCCACTATTCTTACTAGAAGTGCATTTTTTTTGCAAATCTACAAAAATACTATTTAGGTTGTACTTATTTTTTTTATAATCTAACATGCCTTATTTTAAAACAAACAAAAAGTTTTCAAAGTTTCATGACCTTTGAAGTACGACTATTCCTATTAAAACTGCATTTTTTAGTTTCTACTAAATCTTCAACAAAAATGCTATTTTGTTTGTGCTTATTTTTTTTATTGATCTAACATGCCTTATTCTAGCACAAAGTAAGTTTTGAAAGTGATCACACCACCTTTGAAGTACCACCATTGCTACTTGAGTTAAAGGCTATTTCATATTCATATTTATGCGTTTCTTTGAAACAAGCCTTAGATGCAGTTCAAATTATCTGTGGAAAGAAAAAGACGTAACCACAAATAATTTCAACCGCCACCCCCGAGGATTGGTTTAGACTCGTGTTTTCATTACTAAGACGTTCAATTTTTTCACTCTAAAGCTTTGTTTCTTACTTTCTGCTTATGACATTTAATTTGTTATACAATACAAAATACAAAAAAAATTATTCTTTATCTTAATTTTTTTTTCGGTACATAGTAGCTGCAGTCAACTTTAAAAGCATTAAGCTTTAAGTAGTCTAAAGAATGTCTCTACTATCTACTGAAAACACTAGACGAAATCCCCTTAAGCTGAGCTAACAAAAGCTTCTACAATACGGCTTCATACGTGGAAGTCTTTTGATAGCCTTCTCGAGCACATATTAGAGATTTAAATAAAGTGCTATTAGGGGTCGTACTAACAGGACGCAACACAAGCGAGCGACGCGATTATTTAATCGCCTAAATTTCAATACATTAAGCGGTTAGTGAATCGCTCGTAACCTGGGCTGGCTGAGGAATCGCTCGTAGCCTGGGCTGCTTGAGTGATCTTAAGCGATCACTAAGGTTAAGCAACATACGGGGCGTTCAGTCCATGGATGGGTTTCTGTCTATTATATGACTAACGCTAGTGGCATTTTTCCGAGCGGTTTTGTGCTTCGCAAGGCACGTTAGACGGCAGTCGTTAAGTCAAGTCAGAGGCCTTAGGGCGGTTTTGAAAACTTCTGACATTAAGACCAGCCACTAGTCTTACAAGCCTCCACCAATCCGGACTTGGCCCCCGTGGTGGAGTATGGCCTATACCTTCCTCAGGGAAGAGACCCGTGCCGTGGGTTGACATAATGGGTTGATGATGAAGCAGTTAGTGCATCTACCTACCATGCGAGAGGTCCCGGGTTTGAATCCCGACTAGGGACAAAAAAACCCCAGGTCTTGGATGCTTACATGTTTGTGACGTCCCTGTATCTGATCCCCACGACACAGGGTATCCTAGTGTGGGCCCAGAAGCAATGTATGTGCTTTTATGTAAATGTTTATGTTTATTTCTATTGCTTTCTGCTACAGCGAGATTCAAGTGACACTGTGACACTTTCGAGCTAACAGCAAAAAAATGCCACTAGCGTTAGTCCATGACGGTCACACATCCATGCACTAAACGTGCCCTATGTTGCTTAATCACTCAGACAGCAGAGACTACGAGAGATCTGAATAAAAGACTATAATAATCAAAAAATACTAATTTGGGACCAGTATAAGCTATTGTGTTGTGTGGAAGATCACTGACAGACAGACATTGATATGTTTTCTTTACTTTTCCATAGCGACCAAGTATTGTAGTGCATAGTTCTATGAATTCCATCGCTCAAGGAAGTTGCTCGCTCGCGTCAAGTTCTATTAGAACGAGCCTTACACTGCAGCCAGTTTAACGAGTCTCGACAGGTGCATTGTGCTGAGACCCCCGAGATAATGGTTACGACTGCGGAACGCTAAGTTACGTCGCAGAGTGGCTGCTCCTGTAATTTCGTGAAAAACTGTTGCATTCGTAGAAGTTGGAGACGAGGATGTCGTGTGTGCAGTGTGCAATATTCTCTTTTCTCCCGTTCGAAATAAGAGCTGAATACACATAATGGGTATAGTTTAGTATTTGAAGCACTTAACTTTCCGACTCAACTTTTTCCTTTGTCTAACTAATTGTACATGGTAACTTTAGCGGTTGTGGCGTAGTGGGGTTGACCCTTGCTTCTCGATCATGAGGGTCTGGGTTCGAACCACGCATGTACCAATGACTTTTAGTTACGTACATTTGTTTGTTTGTTTGTTTGTAGGTACAGCAACACCATTCGCCGATAAATTGTGCCCGGATAACGGCGACAGGCTTGCCACTTGTCACATTTGGGACCTAATAAATTCGGCAAAACGTGAGCCCTGTTCTAGTGATTGGTTCCTCTGCCTACCCTCTTGGGGATATCGGGCGTGAGTTTATTTATTTTATTTTTAGCAATAGTGCCAAAATTAAGGCACTGTTAGCGTGTAAGACCAATTAAATGTGTTAATTCTTCGTCGCAGCTACTTCACTGTAGTTGCTTTCTAAGATGTTGTCGTCAAAACTCTGTTGTATATTAAGTAGCAGCGAGACTGAAGTCAAGTCAACACAAAAGTTTCCTAAACGCGTTAAGTTTCCACTAAATTGCAAATTACTTGTTTCAGCTTTGTCTGAAAGAAATAATACATCTTTGCCTATCGTCTCGAATCCTCTGCGGTATTTTGCACACTTTCATCTCGTTTTCACGGTTGAATAGAATGATCCTATGAATTAAGGTTTTTGCCTTTAAAATGTAATCAATTATGGCACTTGTTTTAGCTTACAGATTAAATTGTTTCAAAAGCCTAGAGCAATTTGAAAGACAAATCCGCAATTGTTATGAATACCTCGATCTCCGTGTCTGATTTTATGAATGTTTGTAGTCACGAACAACACAATTCACTTTACAAATCTCACATCACTGTATAATCACTTCCAATATTCACAATTTAACTTAACTTGTAATATAGAAATTGTAAATATGAATTCTTAAATCGGGCAGAGCTTCCGCCCAATCACATGGCCAGAACAAGACAGCCGGTTTATCGTCGAGCCCTCCCTTTTATAGACTAAAGGCGAGCGCATGGTGTTGGTTGGTCTTGGCGCTATTTTTTTGACAAATCCGTTAAAAATGTAATTCTATTCAAATGGCCACTTTTAAAATAATGAACTTTAAAAATTATATCAAATACATCTTATAAATTACCGGTCGTCCTGAAATAATGTTTTAATGTTAAATTAAATAGAACCTTTGCCGCAAATATCAAAAATCATGACAGTAGCTAGCGTCTTCCGTAGGTATGGAATATCCTCATTACAACAGACTTGAAGTGGGATACGTATCCCACTACAAGGGTGTTGTAATGAGGATATTCCTTAACTTGTGTTTCAAGTGTAGGTACATCGGTAAATTGAGATTATAATATTGCTACGCACATTGCGATGCTTATCGTCGGTGGGTGAGAAAAAAAAACCTACCTTAAGCACGTAGTTCTTTCTTGTTGCAAGCCGGTTGTAGTGTGGATAGTCCTTAGTACTTAAGCTGCAAGTGTAGACATAAATGTAACACGTTATTGCTCTGCACATTGCGATTTCCGCCTCTGGTGAGTAGGGAACAAAAGACTATCTCAAGCATGTAGCTTATGCGTTTATCTCGCCACGTAAATTAACATTACGCAATGGACTTGGTTATTTCAGCAACCGAGTGGACAAAATGCTTGTGGTTCATAATGGTAGTAAGATAACAAGGTGCACTCACGAATAATAGTATGTTCAGATAATAGTCGGTTTTCCAGTAGATGAAAAACCGAATTTACACGAAATATGTTGGTTTTCTGCGTCTACATGTAAATAATAATATATAGTTAGGGATAGATAACTTGTTTAAGTGGCGTCTATTTTTGTGGCAAATTTCATCCAGATCTTTTCAGACACAGAAGTGTGATTGACCAACAAGCGTCCACCCACAAGAAAATTAGATAAATGCGCTCTAATGTCTTAAAAAACCATAAAAATGATTTTATTAGTAAGTTATGAGAAAACAACTTCACCGTAACCTTTTTCCGTCAAAAGGTCCCGCAAAATGGACACCAACGTCGCAAGGATATCTTGTGCTATGGTAAGTAGACAAGGACATTACAAACATGTACATACCCCAGACTGAGTGGCCCCAAAGGAAATTGATCCCACGACCTCTGTGTTAACCCCTTAACGGTCTAGGCCAACGAGTTAGTGATCTAGATGTCATTTTTTTTATTCAGGGTTCTGTGGATTCCTTTTAATGAAAGTTAAAAAATATTGTTAGGAATCTTTTTGTTCGCGCGCGAACTTTAAATATACTGGTGGCGCCATCTATCTATTTCAACTAAAAACTAAACATTGACCGAATGACATTCAGAAACAACTCATTCGAGAAATCTTTCATTCACCGATACATTCACTCACTCGTTCTTGCCCGCTTGAAAAGGGAAAAATATCCGTCGACGTTTGCGCACAAAATAAATACAAACAAGTTAATAACTGGATCAAGAAACTACTGGAAGAAAAGACGACAGGTACCTAAATTCTGTACACTTTTTGTTTCTGTCCCTTCTTTTTATTTCTATTATAAATAAATGAGAGAAGCAAACGTTGTCAGCCATACTGTACAGTTCGCCTACTGTAAGCACAGTCCTGGTATTGTTGTGCAAATCTGCGATGTGTTACAAGTGGATGAAAAATAAACACAGGGGGACTTGCTTCAGATGAGATGCATTGCTCGTCTAACTGTTATTTGTCGGAGAGTACGAAGGTAACTACTGTGAAATTAATAAATTAATTAATCTGAATCATATTTGTGAATCGCTCGTCGTCCCGGCTGCCTGAGTGACCTTAAACAATCATGAACGTTAAGCAACATAGGGCGCGTTCAGTGCATGGATGGGTGACCGTTTATGACTAACGCTAGTGGCATTTTTCCGAGCGGTTCCGTGCTTGGCAAGACACGTTAAGCAGTTGGTGCCGGCTGCCGTCGATACATGGCAGTCGTTAAGCCAAGTTATAGGCCTCTGCCAATCCGGACTTGGCCCCCATGGTGGTATGGTTGTACTGGGTGAATGTGGTAATAAGTAAATAGTCCGACTCACTCAGTTCGATGGTATTTATTTGTAAACACCAGTAGTCCAAATTTACAGAATAATACTAAAATACGGACTAAATAGAATTTAATTATTTTGACCCTGGAAACTACCCTATTGTAATATATTTTTTTTTATGAATAAAATATTGGAATTTTAATTATAGAGCCCATTTAAAAGATAGTAAACTTAAAATAAAACTCACTACGAATTATTATTACATTTATAAAATAAGATCGTACTAGTTACAACAAATAGTGTAATGCCTGGATCTTTGATTTGTCACATTTACCTTTACCCTATACATACTTAAACCTCAGAGAATCCATTCAAAACAGAAAGACTAATCATAAAAGCAAATCCTGCGTAGACACACAAATGAATAATTTGGTAAAGAAGAAAATCCTAATCATAATCCATACGATTTCCACGACGTTGCTTTAAATAAACATAAGCACCAAAGTAGCAGCATTCAAGAAGACACAGATGGTTGAAGCTTGAACAAAAACGTTAGGAAAATTTAGGTGGTACGCGTCAGTCCTACCTAATCTTCTTTTTTATATATAAAAATGAAATGCTGTTCATTAGTCTCGCTAAAACCCGAAAGCGGGTGAACTGATTTGTAATTTTTTTTATCTTTTCGAAAGAGAACGAGAAAAAGAAAGTGATAAAAAATTAAAAGTAGAAAGTCAACAAATAAAATTAATTCTATCCAATGCAACATTGTCAATGGGAAGAACACCAGGACCTATATTATGTTAATGCACTGTTAATCTCTCTCTAATCTCTCGTAGCCCCGGTTGCCTGAGTGATCTTAGGGCGCGTTCAGTGCATGGATGGGTGACCGTCTATGACTAACGCTAGTGGCGTTTTTCCGAACGGTTCCATGCTTCGCAAGGCACGATAAGCAGTTGGTGCCGGCTGCCGTCGATACATGGCAGTCGTTAAGCCTAGTCAGAGGCCTCAGGGCGGCTTGAAATCTTCTGACAGTAACACCAGCCACTAGTCTTACAAGCCTCCACCAATCCGGACTTGGCCCCCGTGGCGGAGTATGGCCTATACCTTCCTCAGGGAAGAGACCCGTGCCCCTTGATGGGAACATAATGGGTTGATGATGATAATGATGAAAACACTTATCTTAATACAAAAAAATATTTCAGGCTTTTAACATCGATCCTTCTAGACTTTTTCTTCAGGATCTTCGGCAAGAAATAAATATAGGACCGCTTCTGTTTGCACACTCTGATGAGATGTTTGTTTTGTAAGCAAGACTCGTACTTATTAAATATTTCTACAAGCTCCTTTTTTGCATTAAGGCTTGATGGAACACAGAATGTAACTTACAAGTATCATAAATTTATGATAGAAGCAAGCTTGATCCTATCCTCAAACTGATGACAATAACTCAATTTTTCAAAGAGTATTTAATTAGTTAAAAATTGTTTATTTAACCGATAACGTCATACTTAGCTACAGTCTGTTAGCTTTTAGAATATACCTCGGGCTCTAGAGTAGGCTTTGGTTTTCGCCGAAAGCACACGAGTATAATACTACTTCCTGCTCTGTATAAAACTTTTCTTCGCCATTTTGAAAAGTTAAGTAAATTAAGTGTCATATTAGTTCCGATATTTCTATTACACGAGTATATCCGAGTCTATCCAATAGTAGCCGAGGTATATTCTAAAAGCAGACTGTACTCCATTTTTTGAAATTTATCAGATTGTTAACTGACCTATTTACAATGCAACCCCCATAAATATCTCCCTAGATAACTTCTCTTAGAGGAGAGTGTGGCCTTATTACCATGTAGGTGCACCTCAGATTGGCAAATTCAAGCGGTATGTGTTGACATAGCGCTTGCCACGGGGAATAAAGTCGTAATAGTAAAATCAACTTTTGTCAGAAAAATAAAAGAAGGTAATTTGATTTTTTCTAGGCTCCTGGTGTATCTAACACTACATAAACACATGAAATGTCAAATGAAAGCTATTTTTTGTAACAATATAATTATTAATATAGTTTTTTTTTAATTAAACGTTACCCAAAAAATCTGAAAAAAAAAATACAAGCATAGTACACCACTCAGGGATGTCAAAAATGTGAGAACACCAAAACAGTCGTAATAGTGCTTTACGACTGTTCCCCGTGGCAAGCGTTAGACAGCCAGACACTCAGGTTTCCTCAAGACTTTATCCTTCACGGGTAGCAAGTTACTACACCCTATTTACTGAAGCGAACGAGTAAGTGTCAACATGTCAAAAATTTGGTTTTTCAATATGCCACATTTATAACACTGCATAATATTTAGCAAAGTCATACAAAACGATATGGCTAATAAATGCCAATAAGCAATAAACACAATAACACTGTTATTACCTGATTTATCCGTCACTCGTAGTTTATTTCACTAAATATTTTATTTTATCATGAAAATACCATTTGCTTAAGAGATCTATGCCCCAAAAATACCTAAAATTTCTGTGGTCCTCAAATAACACAGGGTATCCTAGTGTGGGGCCAGAAGCAATGTATGTGCTTGTATGTAAATGTAAATGTTAAATGTTGTAAATGTAAATAATAGCGATTCTACTGCTGCCAAATATGTTTGCAACTAGCAAAGATGAAGGACTTTTGTTTAAAGGCCGATTATGATAGATTATATTAGGCTAATGCGCTACGCGAAGTGTAGGAAGAAGTATGGAGGGCTGACTACGAACCTCTTTTTTAATTAAAGGCAAAAAAAAAGTAAGATAGCCACCCCGACGCCATATTTACTCACGATTGTTGATGCGAATGCAACTTCTCTAAACTATTTTATTTTCTTTAGTGTTTGTCTTGACTTGTTTGGTTGTCTGTCTGTTTTCCTAACAGTACCTACCTAAACCTATGTGGGTATACGATGCAAGCAAAGCTGCGTGCATGAGCTATTTTGAGTGACATGTAAGTTTGAGAGATGCTGTGTCTTTGTTTACCTTTAGTCGTTCGCTTCAATAAATAGACTATACATAACTTCACAAATGTATACTGGGTGTTGATTTGTACAGTTTCATCTGACTCGGAGGTGGTTATTTACATGATACTGAGGCAAAAAATAATATCAAAAAATATATTTTTTTTAGTGAAAATCACCTAAAAGTCTTAAAGATATATTATGGCTTAGCTTCTATCGTTTGTACTTGGCGGGGGTTTCGCGGGGCGGGGCAGGAGAGTGCGCCCGCGCGCTCGCCGCCGGCACCGCAAAACCGGCAATTTTAGGTGATTTTCATAAAAAAAAAATTTTTTTTTTGCTTCAGTATCATGTAAATAACCACCCCTGAGTCGGACAAAACACGCACAAATCAACACCCTGTATAACTTAGAAAACGCACGACCTCTTGAATGAGAAGCTCCGATACTACCACTCTACTAAAATAATATAAATAAATAACTATTAAACGGACTATTAAAATAATATAAATAAATAAAAGTAACTTCTACGCTACACAATCACTTGTCCTAGTTTCTAACTACTCTTGTGGCCTGGTAACTAGGTAAGACGTTTATATCTGGATATCGGACAGATCAATAGTTAGCACACCCTATCCCCAAGAGACTGAACGACTATTTGCTTTAATATTTTCTTTAATAAAATTATGCCTATTTTACGTGAGTAAAAAAGTTTTTCTTCTGTACCTTACAATTATTATTTCAACAACTGCCTGTTACGCCTTCAAACAAAAAAAAAAACTTACGGATTAAGAAAAAAGGCATTAGTTTTTTTTATGTAAACAATGATATTTCATTTTGTTTTTTTTTGTTAAGCATCATGAACTAAACTTCTTGTCGCCATTGTGATATTTTTATATAAACTTATGTTGAAATAAAAAAAAAAAATCCTATTTTATTTCTTTTCTGTACCCAATTTATTTTCCTTTGAAGTCAACTGTAAAGGAATCGCAAAATATTATGACACAGCTACGTCTCTGGCTAACTCTATTCTAAGAAGATCACAAGATTGAAAGCGTACCTCCAAGGCGCAGTAACGCAGCCTCATTTTACGCTTAATCGACCAAGGAGTTTGCCGACCTTCTTTTTAAATAATTCAATCTATTGAACATTGAGGAAAATGAATACTTTTTGCTCGTTGATTTTCGTTTAAAACCTTTTCCTTTTGTTGATTTCTTCATAAAGCTGTGTTTTGTTTCGCTCAAATAACATAACAATGATTAGTATACGGGTCCTAATGTCTGGGCATAGACTTTCTTTTGGAGAGAGAAATTAATAGAGACAGATTCTGGGCTCATAAGATCGTTATAATGTAATGTTATTATTATTTTATTTATTTGGATGAAGACATCGACACAGAAGAGGTGATGGAGCTTACTTTCTTTCTCTCTGAGATAAGTTCTTTGCTCTACAGTGTTAATAATATGGGCTGCTTACAAACGAAAACAAGTAAATCATACATAAGAACCTATAGTGTTAAACATTGCGTGTAATTTAAAAACTTACTTTCTTCGTGTTACGCGCTGACACAGCTTACATCATACCTAATTAATATTATAGCATGAGTCAGATGTATTAATCACGCTACAGCTAAAACAAGTTTAGTTTAAGTAAGCACCTAAAATATTTTTACCGCAAATAACCACACAGTACCATACAAATAACTATACAGAACAAAGTGTCAAAATACAGTTCAATACATTATTTATGAAAAGGTATATTTAGTTCATCTACAATCAGTCAGTTGACAGTCACAGATGGCGACATGCAGAAACTTGTGACCGCAGAAGTTTGCTTCGAGCTCAAATTGAAACGAAATACAGCGATTGCAGCGCCAATGACAGTTGTGATGCATGCCAATTGCCAGCTGATTGTAGGTTTTAGAATTATTATTAAATATTTAAAAAAAATTGCACATACCAAATGTTGTACAATAGGCGGGCTTAATACTTAGGGGTTGAATTTCAAAAAATCCGTTTTTATTCCTTGCCTACAATATTATAAATAGATCCTCTGTGCAAAATTTCAGCTTCCTAGGTCAAACGGCTTGGGCTGGGCGTTGATGAGTGAGTCAGTCAATCAGGACTTTGAATTTTATATATATAGATAGATAGATTTCTTAACTAGCTTTCGCCCGCGACTCCGTCCGCGTAGACTTTGGTTCAACATTTTACAACCCCGTTCACTCCCTTAAGGGTTAAATTTAGAAAAACGCTGAAACACGTGTTCAATCAATTGTGTTGAAGAGTATTTATTTTTAGTTTCAAGAAAATTAGACAACAATCTTTATACCATCCCATACAAATTTTGGCAACCCTTTTCGCCCCCTTAGGGGTTGAATTTAAAAAAATCCGGTCTTATTCCTTACCTTATATATAGACCCTCTGTGCAAAATTTCAGCTTCCTACGTCCAACGGCTTGGGCTGGGCGTTGATGAGTGAGTCAGTCAGGACTTTGAATTTTATTTATATAGATTTAGATTAAGAACTTTAATTATTAGTATTAAGGGGGGCCGTGGAAGAGAAATGCCAGAGACCGCGAGGCATGGCGTGATGGGGAAAAGGCCTATACCCAACAGTGGGCAGCGATGAGCTGATGATGATGATGATACGGCTTCGAAGAACTGTCATGTGGTTCTATTTTAATGATAAAATAGAACGAAAACAGAATATAAAATAATTTTAAAGTAAAAAGTGGTCAAAATATAAAAAGTACCCGAAACGTGCGTGCATGCAACGACTAATGAAAGTCGATGAAGCGAAAGTGATCTGTCAGGATCATGCCAAGTGGCAGTCCCTGGTCTCTGCCTACTTCTCTGAGATACAGGCGTGAGCTTATGTATGTATGTAAAGTTGTCAGTGGATGATCTAGTTAAAAGGTGAGGTGGGAATGGATCTGAAATGAAATCTAAAAATGGGTGACGTCATTCAAAATTGTGATTTAAAACTGACAAACATAATGAAAGATATATCAAAAAAATGGTGTAAAGAGGTTTACACCGTTACAAAGTTAACTATAACTGTTTTGTTGTCACCAAATTAATACTTACCAACCGAAGGGTATTTGTTACCTATTTAACTAGGAAAAACACTCGTGGAAATAGGTTAACATTTAGAAGAATATTAACAAAAAATTAAAACAAATCTCATTGCAATTTGTTTTTTTCATAAGTCTTGTAACGTTT
This sequence comes from Yponomeuta plumbellus, assembly GCA_947310845.1. NCBI lineage: Eukaryota > Metazoa > Arthropoda > Insecta > Lepidoptera > Yponomeutidae > Yponomeuta > Yponomeuta plumbellus. The sequence goes on from OX371203.1 coordinate 7,845,207, forward strand.
AATCAAGAGAAATAACATTGGTTAGATAATATTAATAAAAATAAAAAATAAACTCACGCCCGTTATCCCCGAGGGGGTAGGCAGAAGCACCAATCACTAGAACTGGGCCCACGTTAATAATGAACTAATCTATAAAATCAAAATGAATCGAATCAAAATAAAATCTAAATGTCTTGCTAAGCGCAAATCTCGGGAGCGGCTGAACCGATTTCGCTAATTCTTTTTTTTTTATATTCCTTGAAGTACGCGGATGGTTCTTACGGAGAGAAAAAAAATGCCGAAAAAAGTATAAAACAACACTTTTCTATACTCCCATATTGACAAAACAACGTTTGCGGGGTCAGCTAATTATGAATAAAAATAAATATAGCTTAAATACAAACTATACTAGTGACCTTTTTAACCTTTTAGAGTAGATACAAGCAGGTATATCTATTTGTACCTTAAGCATCTCTCTTATTTAGCTACATTCCAGTCAGATCTAATTTGTTGAAATGTTACCTCTGTTTATTTCAAACGACTGCGGTTGCTCTCCTAATGAAGATTGCGTTTTTAATGCGGTCTTGAAGATACTACGAAATTGCAAAGGGAAAACATTGGTAAGTGCTAGCAAAATTAATTAATTCAAGCTTCAAGCGATTTAATTTTAGTTTTTTTAAATTTATTTTAGCAAAATAAACCTTTACATTTTCATTTAAACAATGTCGCCAAACTGTTGTGCAGTTTGTTGGCGATGCGCTCTTATAAGGTTTAAACCTTCTTAAGGTTTTCATTGACAATTTTACAGCTACTTAAACTTAATTAATAATGTAGGTACTTATTTATATTCTTGTACACAGAAAATTAAAGGTATCTACATACAATACAATATTCAAGACTCGTTTAGCCAAAGTAAATTACGTTTCACTTAATTCGATTTGGTGTTTTAATTGAATCGTTAACGTTTCCTCATAATGGTGCAGATGCATAAAAACATTATTTTACGAGGTAACTCAAATATTCATAAGCGTTTCATATATTATAAAGCGTGATATAGTAACGTTAAAGTCTATACTTGAGCCATTACAAAAGTGCGAACTGTGTCATAAACATTTGTATCAGACCTCTCTCTCACACATATAGGAGGCATATCAGGCATATCGGAATTCTCGCTCTCCCTTGTATGACTCGGTTCACACGTTTGTAATGGCTCAAGGATAGGGCCGATTTATAAGACGCGTTTTTCTACTATGACGTGACTTTATTGACTTTTTGGCTGGTTATAATAATATTATAAAAAGTATTACTTCGAAGTCGAAGGTTAAGCAACATAGGGCGCGTTCAGTGCATGGATGGGTGACCGTCTATGACTAACGCTAGTGGGATTTTTCCAAACGGTTCCGTGCTTCGCAAGGCTCGCTAAGCAGTTGGTGCCGGCTGCCGTCGATGGATGGCAGTCGTTAAGCCAAGTCAGAAACCTAGAGTGGCTTGAAAACTTCGGACAATAGGTAAGACCAGCCACTAGTCTTACAAACTCCATCAATCCGGACTAGGCTCCCGTAGTGGAATATGGCCTAGACCTACCTCAGGGAAGAGACTCGTGCCCTTTGATGGGGACATAATGGGTTAACGATGATGTTCAGTCGAAGCCATGAAAAAATACCACGTTTATTAATCTCTTAACATGTCCACTCCTATGCTCCTATGCTATTCAAACATTTCTTAGGGCAAGTTTCCCATTACAGACAACCGAAACTGATTTTCTGCCAACTAATTAAAGCATTCTTATTCTCCCATTTCTTCTTCTTCTTTCAGCCCCTCTCAAGCTGGAAAAAAACTGTCAACTCTGCATCTCTATTCTCTTTGCCAAGAGGAAATAGATCGAAGACGCTGGCGACACTAGTGCATTATCTAATGTTAAGGCACTATAATTTTCTTTTTGTACTACGTACCTCATTTTTGTCCATCATAATAACTTGGAGAAGGCTATAACGTTAGTTCCAACGAACAAACAAGTAAATTATTAGCCTCCAGACGAAAATAACAATACCAAAGCGTCACCAAAGTGCCTACACAAGGATATATTACTGCAGAAGTCTGGGCAGAGCGTTTAAGTAAATCCTTTGTCTTCGCTAATGTCTTGAGGGACCGAACTGGGCTATTAATTAAGGGTATCAAGGGGTATTCCATCCGATTAGTAGAGTAATGGAGCGAGACAGTCTGTTAGACGTTGATGTACAGCGCCTTATAATACTCATATGTTAAATGCCAGCACGATGTCAATCGCAATCACCATAACACTTACATAATATTATGCATATTGTCTTACAATGTAAATTTTTGGTCCGGATTAACTTACTTGGCTTTTTATCGGATAAGTCCGACCAGGTTTCGCTCCGACTCGCTGAGCTTCCGCTTGATTCGTGTCTTACAATGTCCATGTGTTGTATCCAAACTTTTTGAGTAGAATGAATGTAGCGTTTTTCGTTACTTTTTCTCTACATAGTGTATTAATTCTACGATATAGTAAGTCTGACAATAGACCGTAGGCTAATTAATATGACAAAATAACGTATTTGCATCCAGCTATAGTTAAGCTAAATACTTAAGCTTTAACTAATAAAACAAGATAACCGAAGGTATACCAAATTGAAGTCAATCACTGATTCACCAAAAGACTTATAGGTACATATTATGTTCATAATTTACCCATTATGTCCCCACCGAGCGGCATGGGTCTTTTCCCTGAGGAAGGTATAGGCCATACTCCACCACGGGGGCCAAGTCCGGATTGGTGGAGGCTTGTAAGAGTAGTGACTGGTCTTCATCATCATCATCATCATCGGCATATGGTTATACACTGCTAGACGTAAAGCTCTCCCATTGCACGCCACTGAGCACGGTCTTCGGCTACTCTCATCCAGCTCTGGCCAGCCGCCCTGCGAAGATCATCGCTCCACCGAGTCTGAGGACATCCTATACTACGTTTACCGATCCGCGGTCTCCACTCAAGAACTCGTCTACCCCATCGGTTATCAGTTCTTCGGGTAATATAGGCGGCCCACTGCCACTTCAGCATGCTAATAACGCGTCAGTTGAAACTAATACTAAAAACGTTATTCCGGAGACCTCTCGAGACCTAGACGAAACTCGGCCTCGCGTACACCAGTTTCCGAGGCCTCTTGGAAGGCCTCAGGACTGTAGGCAGTTGGGCTTAAAAGACACGCAGTGATATTTCTCATGGTTTGTGGGGAGGCTTCGCAAAGACAATGGTTGACCTCGACTCTCATAAAGCCCCACAAAGGTTCTGAATCTAACAGCCTGGATTCTTAACCTATGGAGTGACTCCCATGTCACCCAAGGCAGCCGATGACATGGTGGCAGTGCCTACCGGACCACCATAAAACGGTCAAAGACAGGAGCTGAGTCACACCAAAGGACGTTCTAAAATATGCAGCTCCACATTCTAGCGGTATGACAGACGCCAGGAAACTTTTTTGTCTTCTCAGTTGAGGAAAACTGCTGTGAAGGTGTCTAGGGTCTGTTCTTTACTTGTATTTTTTGTATGGAAGTGGCAGTTCTCTCTACTTTATTAACGAATTGGGATTTCCATGCTCTAGGGCTTTTTCAAAGAAAGTAGTTAATTGGGTATACCTCTGTGGTTATACTCAGAACCGGTACAACAATGCCGCTCTGGAATTTCAATGCCTCTTGTTTTCTCCAAGCTTGTGTTTTGGTAGCAGAGGTATGTATTTACAATGATTTAAATATATCTGATTACATACTGAATTCACGTGTTTTATTATTATTAATACTTTTATTGCTCTTACATTTATAACAAAAATATAGTACGATGGGGCAATGTTTTCTGATTGAATAAATTGTAGTAGAAACAAAAACGGTCGTTTTATGTATGACTTCTTCCGTTACGATGACAGCTTCTAAAAATGTGATTGTCATTATTGAAATTTGTGACGGATTTTAGAAAGTACCTATTTTGAAACACCTATTATTTTATTTTCATTCTTTTTTCATAACAGCTCCATCTAAGGCTAAAAGTTTAAACTATGATGATGTTTTGTAGCTTCAGTAGAAGTTAACACGGTTTTCACGTTTACTGCTGAAAATAGTCTAATGCGCCGCCCAAATAGTCCTTACATTTACGCCAGATGGCGTTATTAGTAGAAAACACTGGATTGAATCCAAAGCTACTATTGTTTTAGATAAATAGGTACTATTTTCGTAACAGACATTTCGTAACTTTTCTAGGTAGGTACCAATGTAACGGCTTGAAATAAAATGTAAAAAATGGAGAATCACGAAATCAACCAAATATTTTAATTATCTTTAAACACAAAAATGTTATATAATACCAACCTACAAAACTTAAACACTTGGAGTTCGAATAACAAAATAGCCATTCTTATAAAAAAGGTTTTTAAACAAATTGAAAAAATAGCTCTTGCATTGATGCCAGGTGGCGTTGCAGTAGCTTATGATCGATTGATTTCATAGCTTCTATAGTTTTTGAGAGGTACTTAAAATAATATCATAACACAGATTTTGTAATTTTTATATCCTAGGTTATACAGGTACGTTATTGTATCTATATTTTTAGGTATGTATAATAACCTAACTGCTTGTTATAAGATTGAGAATATGCAAGGCATGAATATTTAATTTTTGACATTATGAAATAAATAAAACGTGTAACTTACATTAAACAAACCTAAATGATTTAACTTCGACTAACAATGTAGAGATTTAATTCATAGCACAAACGACAGCCGCCCTGATTGTAACAAACAGAATAGAGATATTCCAATTCATAAATAAGTAATTCATGCATTCGCTGAATTCAGCGCCCAAGCTTTCACTGCCCTCGCTTCATTCATGGAAGCTCACCTTCACACATTGAGAGAAGCGACCTTCCCAGCAATGTCATATTGATGTCATATTGAGACTTGCGCAGAGCGTGACATGCGCAGTTATGGCCTCGTCTAGTCATGTAACAAAACCTGATCATGCTTAAATAATAAGCTTATATTATACTTTTGCTTTACGGACACTTGTTTGCATAGGCCGTTGACGAACGTCGGTGCATTTTTAGAGTAGACCGTAGCTATAATTGTAGAGCCCTATTCTTGGTAGTGTCTCTTAGTAACGCTTTTACTTTTGTGTTGTTTTCGCGAGTGCGTGTTTTAACTCAAGAGTAGCTTCAATTCGTTAACTTCGGTGTCTAGATATCCTAATTAGTGATTAGGAAAGTGCGTCCGTGGAAATATTTTCTGAAGAGCGGAGGACGTGATAGCAACAGGTAGGTAGGTTTATTTGGTAAGGTTATGTAGATAAGTGTGGGCGTTACTCTAGACGTTTTGCGTGGGCGTTACGTCTGCTTTCTCGTAGAGGTTGCATGTTATTGTTTTTGATCACTTTGCAGATTCCATTTGCATCTTGAAAGGAAATTCGAAATTTGTGTATTCTGTGTTACTCTTAATGCTAAATCCAGCTTCACCAGCATTCAGGTGTGAAGAATTAAAAGTTCTAATAAAAGTGAATCACAATGATGTTTATTCATCTGTTCGTTTTTTCCCGTCAAGATCTTTTTGACTCAGGATTGGAGTTATTGATTTTCAAAATCAGACGTTTTAGTACAAATTAAATTGTACATCAACTGTGAAATTACGACATTTTTAATGCAACCAAACGCTGCTCGCGCCCTCACGCTAGCTGCGATGGATAAAATTTCTAATGTAACATTGTCTATTAATTAAAAAAGGGATGGGTGTTCTCTCTCGTACATGCAATATTGCCGTCTATGTAGTGTGAAAAAGACAGACGTTCAGGTTTTTCTTATTTATACCGTGTTGTAATTACTTATATACGTGCTGCTATAAAAGCGCAGTAACTGAGTATAGGTGTGGGTGAAATAAATAAAATTATTTCGAGTTCTTTCTAAGACAAGTTATGTCCGATATCTCCATGACTATAATACTGGAATGTGTGTATATTAATAAGTTTGGATATTGCCTTGGTAGTTAAACCAATTGTTAACGCTGTTTTGATTCTCGCTTCAATCCGCTAGAGGCCGCTTACATAATAAAACTAGACCTTTTTTACATAGTACCTACCTACATTACTGCAGCGGCCAGCAACACGGTGAAAAAACACAAATGAACACTTCAACGCGGAAAAATATTGTTGTTCGTGGTTCGTTATTGATTTTATAAAGTATAGTACATTACCCATAGCCAAGGCTTGGATATGATTGTTTCCAAATTGCGCGGATTTAAACCATTGTATTTATTCATCTAAATTCAATGTTAAAACTGAGTAGTAGGTACTAAGGCAGAGCTTTTTATTTTCATCACTCAAAATCATTCTGTTAAATTCAATAAACTGTCAAAATCAGACGTAAAGATCGTTTCACCAAACAAGTCCCATGGTAAGATCCTTAATATTATAACAATAAAAGCCAAAATTCATTAACTCATGGGACTTCTTTCGTGAAACGAACTCTACCACGAACGAACAAAAATAATTTGTTCTTTTTTTTTCAATAGGTATATCCTTTCTATTGCAAGCCAGTTCGAAATTTAAATAAAACCTCTGATAAGTTACCTCCTTGGTTGTCATTGTTTGGAGTAAAAGGTTGTTCCATTTTTTAATAGCAGGATAGATATGAGTTTAATAAGTAATTTAAATGCTCGCAAAACACGACAGTTATGAATTTTCATAGAATTTTTTCCGGCCGCTGCTTGCGTGTAATTGTCCAGTACAGCAATGTAAATTTATCTCGAAGAAGGTTGTCGAAATAATGCTCCAATTTCCAAGCATGTTTGAGAAAATTGTATTTACATACATAAGCTCACGCCTGTATCCCTGATGGGTAGGCAGAGACCAGGGACTGCTACTTGCCATGATCCTGACAGAACAACTTTGCCTCATAGACCTTTATGGTAAATATTTTTACAATCACGCTGTAGTGTAATCAATGTACATTGTAATCTATGTAATCAATCTACATTGTAGACCTTTAGAGGTCCAAGTATAATGCGTGGCCACCTATCGTTTGTTCATGTACGTAGATAGAGAGTTGTGTGTGAATCAATATTGGAAATTAAAGGCCTTCCACACGATCGGCAAGACTCTCCGACCAAGTGGCCTTGGTCGGGTTGGAATTCGTTCCACACGGTTGGACAACTTGACAACGTACAGTCAAAAGCACGTCATCATTCACATTTGAGTTGCAAAGTCGCCCGTAATGCAACTGGGCAGAGTGCATGGGTGTATAACATGATGTGCTCTCGACTGTACGAAACGACATCGGTGACGCAGCGGTGAGCGCATCTGCTTACCATGTGAGAGGTCCCGGGTTCAAATCCCGGTTGGGTACAAAAAAAAGAAACACATGTCTTGGATGTTTACATGCTTATGACGTCGCTGTTTATGGTTCCCACGACACAGGGTATCCTAGTGTGAGACCAGAAGCGATGTTTGTAAATGTTATTTTATGTGTAAATTGATATGAATTCCGTCAACACCTCCGGTTCGCGGCTTTCAAAATGCGAACCCATTCGAACCATAATTCGAAACATAATTGGGTAGTTGACAAAATGTCAATTAAATTACTTTTAAAACGGAATTTTGTACCTATGAAAATACCGCATTATGAAGTCATTATTCAGAGCACTCTTTTTATTTTTCATCTATTTAACAATTGTAATAACTAATAATTAACTGAAAGAGATATATTTCCCGAAATATTTTGTTTTAGTCGAGCATATGAAGTAATTTATAGTTAGTCGTGTCAACTACCGAATTCGAACTTACTGTCATAGACATACATCCCGCAGCGACGGCCAACGGCACACTGAAGCGCTCGCGTCGGACGACAGCCTTTCACACGATCCATTCCGACCGCCAACACAGCGTGTTGTGATGGCTGCGCTTCCGATCAAGGCCGTTGGATTCCGACCAATATTTGGTTGGACGTGAAATTTTTACACCAACCCGACCAATGTCACCTTGGTCGGAGAATCTTTCCGATCGTGTGGAAGGCCTTTTACGCTTGTCACAAGCAATATCAACGCGGCGCACCGGTGCACACAGGACCGAAACAGAAAAAAATGAGGACAAAGGACTCTACTTCGGGGTTTTGTCTCAGTATTAGGATTCCGTACTTGAGTGGTACTTAAAGTGTAGGTAAAAAATACGTTTGGTGTGTGGTCATACAACAAACGTTTTGTTTCCGCTTCATTAGTGTCACATTAATAAATAGATATAAGAGTCTGTTGCTAATCAAAGTGCATTTTACTGTAAAAATAAATGTTCGGTATGGTCCGAACACTATGTAATAATACACCCAAAGCTCGCTCGCGACCGCGCGGCGCTCGAGTCAGTGTAACCTCGGTTAGCAAGCACACCGGGTGCATTCATTTAACAAGAAATTTTGTAAATTTAAAATAAGATTTAATTGCAAATAAATAGATTATTATTCTTAAAATCAAGCATTATCATTTCTCATGTACGGTCACGGACCCGACCGTACATTTTGGTCCTTCGAAGCCTTTTTTGGCAGGACCTCGTGTGCTCGTTTCGGATCAACAAGGATTCAGTGACTTGTGCGTGAGGTGAACCAGCAAGTGGTGAACAGTTAACTAGAAACAAGTGTATCAAGGACATTTTTGAAGTCATCAAGGACAATAACAAGTTATCAAAGACTATCAAGTTACAAGTATCAAGGGCATTTCGTTTCGTGCTCGGAGTGTAACCAGCACGTGACAACAGCAAGCGAGTGATAACAAGATCACAATCAACTCCTATCAAGAGCAGCTTCGTGATTGGCGAGTAGCCAGCACCAGCGGCAGCGGCAGCGGCAGCAGGTTGTGCGAGCAAGGAGTACAACCTTCGTGCTGACCAGCAAGTAACAAGGAAGATAACAAGTAAGATCTTTCCATTGTTACTTTTTGCAATACAAGCGTCATCATGGACATCTTAGTAAAATCTCAAGCAACGCTTTCTGAAAGCATTAGCAAACTTGCCACCAATTTTGGCAAGGATAGTTCAACAAGGAAAACTCCAGATTACTTAGAAATGAAGCTAGGCACGTTAGAGCTTTACTGGACGGAGTATCAAAAAAATCACGTGGAAATACATAAATTAGGTGAAATAAATCATTCGTATTTTGCGGAAAATACCTACGACTCAACCAAAAATCTTTATAAGGTAACAAGAGACCTTATCCTGAATTACAAATCGCCTAGCAGGTCATCAAAAACCTCCGCAGCATCCTCTAGCAAGACAGAAGATATGTTGAGGAAGCAGGCGAGTAATTTTAGAGCGTTTTTACGGACAATTAGTGCCATCAATTTGGAGATTTTGTCTGAAAAGTGGGAATTAGAAGACGCTTTACGTACTGTCCAATCAAGATGGACAACAATCGATAATTTACATTGGGAGATAGATAGCGAACTTAATGGATCGGACGAAGATTACGAAAGAAACTTTGGTCAACATGAAGATCAGTATAACAATATCAAAAAATCAATTAATAGCAAACTTTGGTCTGTCTCGCACCGGGATAAATCCACCCCTGTCATGGAAATACCGGAATTTTATGGCAATTTTCACCAGTGGACCTCATTCAAGGATCTGTTCACTGAAACAATACACACGAATCCAACTTTGTCAAGTGCACAAAAAATGCAGTTTCTAAAAACAAAGGTCAAGGGCGAAGCTGAGCGACTCATTCAGCACCTCCATATCAGCAGTGAAAACTACAGTACCTGTTGGGAAATCTTGACCCACAGATACAACAACGTACGGAGAATTTTTACATCTCATATTAATATCTTACTCAACGTACCTACTATACAACAGGCGTCAGTGAAACACATCAAGAGAATTCACGATACGACCCTGGAATGTCTAAATGCAGTTAAGAATCTTGGAGTGGACGTCAGCACATGGGACCCACTTTTGGTCCACATTTTAAGTCTCAAGCTGGATAGCGACACGCACAACGACTATCTCGAGTCTCTGTCGGACCCCAGAGAATTACCCAAGCTACAAGACTTTTTGAACTTTCTTGAAACAAAGTTTACCACTGTGGAATCATCTCGCAGAAAACAAGATTCTGAGGGGAGGCCCAATATGCAAAATTCATCATCTCATACGAAGTTTCAAAAATCAAGTTTTAAACAATCGTATTCAAGTAACAACACAATGACTTCACAATCGTCCAGTAAACAGACACCGGACGCGGCAAAACTCCTGTGTTCTGTTTGTGGAACAAACGGACACGGAATTTACTACTGTCAACAGTTTTTAAACATGACACCGTACAACAAAAGGCAGTTTGTATCAAGAAACAATTTATGCCAAAACTGTCTCTATAAACACGAAGGGAAAGACTGTACTTCAAATAGACGTTGTCGAGATTGCAACGGATTTCACAACAGCCTTTTGCACGAGGCATTTGGGTATAACACGAAACCCGATGCGCTCGGGGCAAGACCCGGTACAAGTAACATGAACGCTGAGCAAGGGCAGCGGTACAACGGAAATTCACACGTGTCGCAACAAGGTGATATTGGTGAAATACTGTTATCAACAGCAATGATAAAGGTCCAAGCAAGAGACGGATCCTATCAAGTTATGCGGGCTCTTATCGATCAGGGCTCCCAAACCTCGCTTATTTCGGAGCATGCAGCCCAAACTCTAAAACTCCCCCGTCAAAAATTTAAAGGAGTAATTTCAGGTGTTGGAGCAAAAGAAAGCAACTGCAAGGGCATGATTAGTTTGCAATGTCAATCAATGAATGGTAGCTTTGAACTAGGCACGACAGCTTTCATAATGAACAGTCTCATCAAAAACCTCCCAAGCTATACATTCCCAAGGCCATCATGGGCTTACATACAAAACATACAGCTGGCCGACCCTGAATTCAACGTCAGTAGACCCGTTGATATTTTACTGGGTGCAGATGTCTACTCTGCCATCTTGATGGAAGGAATCTGCAGGTCGGACCTTTCAATGCCGATCGCTCAACAGACTAAGTTTGGCTGGATTTTATGCGGCAACGTTATATCGTTACAATGTAACGTCATTCTGAACCATGATCAAGATATAAAACAATTCTGGGAAATCGAAGAAATAACCGATAAATCGGAAATGTCTACAGACGATCAAGAGTGCGTGGACTTTTACAAGTCTACCACAACACGCGGTCAAGACGGTCGTTATCAAGTACGGCTACCGCTGAAGAAAGACTTTAAAGAAAACTTAGGGTCATCCAAGAAAATGGCTCTAGCCCAGTTCAAGAATCTGGAAAAGAAGTTTATCAAGAACCCAAGTCTAGCAAGAGATTACAAGGATTTTTTACAAGAATATCAAGAACTAAATCACATGGTCCCCAGCCCTAGAGAGGAGATAAACCACTACTATCTACCTCACCACTCTGTGGAACGCGCCGACTCAACAACAACCAAGCTCCGCGTAGTTTTTAACGCGTCAGCAAGGACGTCTACGGGATGCAGCTTGAATGACGTTATGTACAGTGGGCCAAACCTACAACATGACCTACAGTTGTTAGTGTTGAAATGGAGACAATACAAATTTGTTTTTCTTGCCGACATTGAGAAAATGTTTCGACAAATAAACGTCGCAGAATCCGACCAATGTTTCCAAAAAATCATCTGGCGAGAGTCGCCAGAACAACCTATATCATCTTACCAGCTAACCACCGTGACTTACGGAACCAAGGCGGCACCTTTTCTCGCAATGATGACGCTTAAACAGCTCGCGTCCGATGAAAGAAAGTGCTATCAAGAAGCGGCAACAAAATTGGAACAAGATTTCTATATGGATGACTTTGTAAGCGGTTCACATTCCATTGAGCACGGAAAATTCCTTATAGCTGAACTCAACAGCTTACTCAAGGCAGGTGGATTCACACTAAGAAAATGGTCAGCAAATCATCAAGGATTACTGGAAAACTTATCCAGTCAAGCGACCGATCAAGACGAATCAAGTAAAAAATATTTATTCAAGACCGAAAGTGCCACGAAAACTTTGGGCCTATGTTACAATTCAGCAGAAGACAAGTTCACATTCCAATGCAACATGGCAGCGGAATACAAGACAAGTTTGACAAAGAGAAAACTTTTGTCAGAAATTTCCAAAATGTTTGATCCACTAGGGTGGATCGCACCAGTTACCATGAAACTGAAGTTATTATTCCAAGTCGTCTGGATGTCTAGTATCCAGTGGGATGAAAAGGTACCACAGGAAGTCAGCGACGAATGGGTGAAAACAAGAACAGATATCGAAGAGATAAAACAAATATCCCTGCCGCGATGGATCGGCAGCAGCGAAAAAGGTCATATAGAGTTACACGGCTTTTGTGACGCATCTACGAAAGCCTACGCATGTGTGGTCTATGCCCGGACCCAAAACAAGGAACAATCAAGTGTAGTACTAATAGCGGCCAAGACTAAATTAGTACCGAGCAAAAAACCCGTATCTATGCCAAGATTAGAGCTCAGCGGTGCATTATTACTTACAAGGCTAATGAACAAGATAACAGCAGCCTTACAAGGTCATCAATTGTCAGTTTACGGCTGGACTGACTCAATGGTCGTCCTCGGATGGCTACAAGGAGAATCAGGACGTTGGAAAACTTTTGTAGCAAACAGGGCTAGAGCAATCGTTAAAGGAATTCCAGCAACAAATTGGAGATACGTAAAAACCGGAGAGAACCCCGCAGATTGTGCCAGCAGGGGCCAGTTAGCATCGCAATTAAAAACCAACGTTTTATGGTGGAACGGGCCCACATGGCTTCCATCATTCAAGGTACCATCAGAGCGACAAGTCTTTACGACGGATCAAGAGGTAAAATCAAGGCATACCAACGTCGTACAATCCACGACGGAACCCAATATCATCGACCAACTATTAGAAAAATACAGCTCCATGACAAAAATAACAAGAATAATAGCATGGGTACTTCGAGCGCTATGCAACAAGCGACAGACGGCGAAATATCTCACGTTACAAGAATTGCGTCACTCAATGTTGCTTATCGTCAAGCGAGTGCAACGTCAAGAGTTTGCATCGGACATTGAGCAATTACAAAAACACGGCAAAGTACACTCAAAGAGCAAGTTAATTAGCTTGGATCCGTACATTGACCAAGAAGGAGTTCTGCGGGTGGGAGGAAGGCTCGAACACGCGAACCTCGATCCAGACATGAAGCACCCAGCAATCATACCTCACGAGAGCAGACTCACAAGTCTGTTGATTATCCAAGCCCATCATCTGACATTTCACGGTGGACCTCGGCTTACATTGGCATGGTTACGTCGCAAGTTTTGGATTGTCGGTGGGAATCGAGCAACGAAGAAGGAGATCAGGAAATGTGTGACATGTAGACGGCATGAGCCAGCGAAACAAGAGCAGCTAATGGGAAGTCTCCCGCCACCAAGGGTCAACCCTGCGACCCCTTTCCATCATACTGGCGTTGACTATACAGGCTACGTTAACATCAAGGCGAATAAAGGGCGTGGAATTAAAACAACAAAGGGATACGTGGCGGTTTTCGTATGTATGGTGACGAAAGCCATACATCTGGAGTTAGTTTCCGATCTGACAAGCACTGCATTCATATCAGCATTGAGAAGAATGGCCGCAAGGCGTGGCTCCCCAGCTCACATATATAGCGATAATGGGACAAACTTTGTCGGAGCGAACAATATCATCCAAGAGCAATATTCGGAGCTTCAGGAAGTTTTCAGTGAGAGTTTCATCAAGGAAATCACTGAAATGAACATTCAATGGCATTTTACAGCCCCGTCGTGGCCCAGCTCGGGTGGCCTATGGGAAAGGGCAGTCAGGAGCCTCAAATTTCATCTCAAGCGCGTTGTTGGAGAACAAAACTTAACGTTTGAGGAGTTTACAACTATACTCGCGCAACTGGAAGCGTGTTTAAACTCACGACCACTGTGCGCGCTATCAGAACATATCGAAGATTTAGATTATCTTTCTCCAGCAAGTTTTCTAACAGGCAGATCAGGATTAACAGTGATCGAAACTGAACAAGATGCCAGAACAAGATGGTACATAATGAACAAGATATTTCAAGATATCTGGAAAAGGTGGAAATCAGAATACTTGAGCGAATTGAATGTCAGGAGCAAGTGGCTGACACAGAAGAAGAACATGGAAATTGGAGATCTAGTTATCATTCAGGAAGATAACGTCCCAGCGGGAATGTGGCCTATGGGCAGAGTGGTGGAAACTCACCCCGGGAGTGACGGACTTGTAAGAGTCGTCACATTACAAAACTAAGAACGGATACAAGAAAAGACCCATCGCGAAACTTTCATTATTGCCGTTAGACAAGAACAAAGGTCAAGAAGAAGATAAGCAAGTACCAAAAATCGCAATACCAAGTCAAGATCAAGGAAAAGCCACCAGAAAGAAAACAAGTTCTTTCATATCGTTGGCCATTTCTCTTATGCTTTTCATGACAAGCATTTCTTCAGCCCAATGTGCATTTAACACGACAACCTTACAAGAAAATCAGCCTTTTTACCTAGACAAGATAAGTGCAATTGAATTGATGCGAGATGAGTGGAAACTTGTCGTCTATTATGACATGGACCCCTTTAAACAAGGCATAATAGCTGTGAGAAAATTCATCGAAAGTCTGGAGCAGACATGTAAACAAACAAAAGAGCAAGGACAGTGTGACGTCATATTACTACAACTCCGACATGGCTTCTCAGAACTGGTTTACTACGATCAGATGTTGCTCGCTCAGCAATCTGGCTCTCTCGCCAGACGGCGACGCCGCGGGCTTATCAACGGTGTCGGGTACCTGGCTAATACTTTATTCGGTGTATTGGACGACCAGTTCGCCGTAAAATATCAAGAAGACATTAACCTTATCAAGCAAAATCAACATCACATAGCAGCGCTTTGGAAAAACCAGACCTCTGTTATAGAAGCCGAATATAACGTCATGAAAAGAGTGGAAACAGCAATGGACAAACAGCATAAACATATCAACCAAAAACTGCTGAGACTGAATCAAGCAGTCAGTACGTTGGAAGTTAATTTACAACAAGTCGCCATTACCTCAGATTTCACTTTGTCTACCATCATCGCCACCAATCTTTTATCAAGTCTAAAGCAGATCCAAGAATTTCTCATCGAAATGATTACCAACATTTATCACGGAAAATATAACGTGCACCTTTTGACCCCGGAACAGATCCAAAAAGAGTTGAACGTTATATCAGGCCACTTATCACAAGATTTAAAATTGCCAATTGAAAATTCGAGACATGACCTTACCAACTTTTATCAGCTATTGAATATAAGAACAAGAATGACCGATCTATACCTTATCTTTGAAATCAAGATACCATTGATAAGTAGAGACGAATATGACCTTTACAAGATGGTCCCTATACCTCAGAGAAAAGCAGAAGACATGTTCTACTTTCTCCCGATGTCAACTTACGTAGCTATCAATTTGAAGCGAGATACCTACGTACCTATGTCCGATATCGACTTGAGTAAATGTGTCCAGTACAAGCCATTTACTAAGATATGCCAATTAAGGCAACCTATCTACCAATTCAAATCAGAAAATAGTCTGTGCAAGAAAGACACTTCGACAAGACGATGCAAGTTTGAAAATAGCAAGTGCGAAAACCAATGGACTGGGTTAGAACAAGCTAACACGTACTTGTACTTTTGTTGTGACTTTTGCAACGCGAGAATTATGTGTGATCATCAGATTACCGCCCAAAGATTAATGAGAGCAGGCATAATCACTGTAGCTAGTGGATGCGTAATAAAAACTGACGAACTCACCATCTACTCCCATCAACAGCAAGCGACGGAGATGAAAACTCTACCAGATATTATCAGGCCACAAATAGCACCAATAAATCATATCTTAAACTCACCTATGAATAAATCGTACTTCGAAACATCAGCAGAGCTCAGCAATAACAGCCTGCAATTAGCAAGCCTAGACCAGCAGATAAGAAGTCTTAAGGAAAATGCATACATAGCAGACGATGTAATCTCACTATCATCGCATGATGTGCACCAATATGCGGTCTTGTACCTACTGGTAGCAGCAGCAGGACTAGTGACGACGGTCATCGTGTGGCGTCGTTGTCGGCAAATTCAGCCTGCGTCCCGCAGGCCAAGGACAAGTGAATTAAGTGAAGTGACAAGTGCGCGAAAGCAGAGTACGGCTGACCGACAGCCTAGTGTCAGTGATGGATTAAGTACGTTAAAGTCAAGCAAGATTTCATTATCCAATAAAGTAGGGCATTATAATGTTTCGCGTACTCATAATGTAGCAACTTCTCCTATTGTTACTAAACAAGTTTTTACTACTTGTGACTCTAAAGTCTAATATTTTAAATTCACGTTATATTCAAGTTACATTTTATATTCAAGTTACATTTTATATTCAAGTTAATATTTTTTTTTACTATAAAGGTTAAATTTTACTACAAGGTAATTCTTTAAATTGTTAACAAGATTTTGATTCAGAAAAACTAGTTAATTTTGTTTTGTTTTGTTTCCTGCTCGGGAGCATGTTCGGTATGGTCCGAACACTATGTAATAATACACCCAAAGCTCGCTCGCGACCGCGCGGCGCTCGAGTCAGTGTAACCTCGGTTAGCAAGCACACCGGGTGCATTCATTTAACAAGAAATTTTGTAAATTTAAAATAAGATTTAATTGCAAATAAATAGATTATTATTCTTAAAATCAAGCATTATCATTTCTCATGTACGGTCACGGACCCGACCGTACAATAAATATAAAATAGGACATAAGTGAATTTAGTTCTCTAAATTAGTCTCGAAATGAATTAAAGAACAATTTTACTAAATACTTAGTATATAATAACAATAATGTGTATTATGTCAAATGGTATTACAATCCCGTCGTTATAAACGCTGGAAGTCCCCACTTTTTTGAATAAAGATAAGCAGTTTAATGATTAAGAGACCATAAAAATCCACCCAAACTTCACAAACTTATCTGGAACTTTATTTGAACATTGTGAAACAGGGGCTAAGATAGATAGATAGAATATTTTTTATTGTACTCATAAATTACATTTACAGATTTTTAATAAATCAAAGTACAATTGGCGGCCTTATTACTATAAGCAATTTCTTCCAGGCAACCGTAAGGAGACTAGACAGAACACTAAGTGAGGATCAGCTGCTAGACAAACTCGAACCAATACAATTTTTGTTCATTCGTTTCATCTACGGATTACGCAAATATGATTACGTGTCTCGTTTTTCTCGAACGAATTCAGATTGGGAGCCGATTTAACAATTGGCTCACAATTTGAATACGACGGGATGCACATATACTCTCTTTATTAAATAAAATATTCAATAATGCTTCATTTCCCGCTTACCTCAGAGAAAGGTTTCTGTAACTATACTCTGGGGAAAGCCCAATTAGATCAGCCAACTCCCACCTCCTAAAGACGCTCACAAAACTGGGGCACACGGTGACACCCTCATGGTACATTCGGTTAGGTTGTAGAACGCACTGTCACAGAAAATATGTGCTAGCCCCGAGAAATATGCGCCAGCGATTGAAAGACTGTCTGTCATAACTTTGAGCTACATATTTATATCTACTAGCTGACCCCGCGAACGTTGTTTTGCCATATTATTTTTTTCACTTAGGGCTATGAAACATAGATAACAACCTATTCTCAAACCTACCAAAGATACATAAAAAAAATCGTCTAAATCGGTCAAGCCGTTTCGGAGGAGTATGCGCACTAACATTGTGACACGAGAATTTTATATATTAGAAAAGAAAGATAGAAGAAGAAAGAAAATTATCAACTATGTTTATGTAGGAATGCATTCATTTGTACATTGTACAAAGGCGAGCTTATCTCTGTAAGGGATTTCTTCCAGCAAACCTTGGAAAGTTGGAGAAGCAGTAAAAAAACGGGTCTGTAAACTTGTACCAAATAAACTCATAAACTACAAAATCCTTAATAACCTGTTACAAAAACCAACAAATAAAATGCATAAAGTAAACAAAATAATATTTGAATAAAATGAATACAATGAACACACACACAGTGGAAAACCTTTCAGAGCAGCTTAGCGAGAATGAATCATAATAGGCTTTCAGTGTGTACAGTCACCAGCAATAATATATATACACTGTCACATTTTCTAAAAATCTTAACTTAAAACAATCCATAATGAAGTGTGCATTGTGAAGTGTAATGAAGTGTGCAAGTGAATGCTTAGATAATTTAGGACAAATTGTCGTACACATGTGCAGTACAAAACAAAATGTGTACGTCGTACAAAATGTGACAGTATATATATTATTGCTGGTAATCGCTCGTAGCCTGGGCTGCCTGAGTGATCTTAAACGATCACTAAGGTTAAGCAACATACGGCGCGTTCAGTCCATGGATGGGTCACCGTCTATGACTAACGCTAGTGGCATTTTTCCGAGCGATTCCGTGCTTCGCAAGGCACGTTAAGCAGTTGGTGCCGGCTACCGTCGATAGATGGCAGTCGTTAAGCCAAGTCAGAGGCCTTAGGGCGGCTTGAAAACTCTGACAGTAAGACCAGCCACTAGTCTTACAAGCCTCCACCAATCCGGACTTGGCCCCCGTGGTGGAGTATGGCCTATACCTTCCTCAGGGAAGAGACCCGTGCCCCTCGGTGGGGACATGATGGGTTGATGATGATGATGATGATATATATTATTGCTCGTGATTGTACACGTACAGCATCCACTGGCCACTCGGATTTTATTATTTGTCGGAAGTGTATCTACTTAATTTTTTTTACAGTAAACCTTCTTCTTTCTCTTGCACTCCTCCATTTATTTATAGATAATTTTATTACATACATGCTTAAAAATATAATACAGTACAATGCAATAGACTTAGTGCCCTGCCTCACTAAGACGCCATGGCGACGTTGCCAGCGACCGTATCCAAGCAGTTAATAGATAGATAGATAGATAGATAAAACATTTATTTGCGCTTTGAAACACACACATATAAAGCATAACACAATGATCATCAAAACAATATAGAATGTAAAATAAATCATAACAATGAATAAAATAGAATTATCAGATTACACAAATAGCATTGAATTAAATCACAATAATAAATAAAAATAGAATTATCAAATTACATTCAAATTCAATAGTGATAAATAATTAATTTAAATAGTAACAATAAATTTCGAATGACATTCAATTAAAATTATAACAGTTGATATAAAATTCTCCAATGACTTCCATCAAATCAATTAAACTATAATATGGCTCTGCCGGGGGCCAGATGTGCGTGTGCAACAGCAGCACAAAAGGGCCGTATCTCAGCATTATAAATATTGCTTTCACAAAAGCGAATATTTTGCTGATTTTCAGCTACGGCCAAGGGATTTGAGAACGGAATTAACAATAACCAATACGAATACAAATTAACTCATAGCAGAAAAAGAAATCAACGTCGCTCTGTACATAAAATTAATTATAATCACATTATTATTCATATTATTATTTAAATTCAATTAATTTAGCCAGTAAGTGTATTTTACTGTATAGTGTTGGACATTGTATAGTTGAGTGATATTTACGACTATTATTTTAATTCATGCATAAATATAATATAAATGTTATCAATTGTAATTTGTAAAAATAATAAAACTAGAAGCAGTTTCACTGTTATGAGACTGCTACCTACGTCAACTTTTGCAGACTAAGCAAGTGGAGCTTAAATTGTTTTTTAAAACTGAGTTTTGATGGCATTTGCCTTATCGGGGAGGTATATTGTATAATGTTCCAGCACTTGGTTGCGTGGTAGCGGAAACTGCCAGTGAAAGCCGCTGTGCGGTGTCGATGGACCTCGAGTGGCTGCCGTGCTGATCTGGGGTGCATAGCGGCAAACCGAGAAAACTTTAATTTTTCAAAAATATAGTCAGGACATTTGGAATGAACTACGTCAAACATAAACGAGACAAGATGCAATAGCCTACGCGAGGCCATATTTAGCATGGATGCTAATATTGAAATGTATGGTGCCTACCTCACTTGGCGACTGTTCCCGACGTCACCATTTAATACAAACGGTCGGTCACAGCATCAGCTCTGTGATGCGTAACCTACACCCTATTTATTGAAGCGAACGAGTGAGTGTCAATATGTCAAAAATTTGGTTTTTCAGTATGCCACATTTATAACACTGCATAATATTTAGCAAAGTTATACAAAACGATATGGCTAATAAATGGCAATAAGCAATAAACACAATAACACTGTTATTATCTGATTTATCCCTCACTCACAGTTTATTTAACTAAATATTATATTTTATCATGAAAATACCATTTGCTTAAGATATCTATGCCCCAAAAAATACCTAAAATTTCAGTGGTCCTTAAATAAAAGCGATCCTACTGCTGCCAAATATGTTCGCAACTAGCAAAGATGTAGGACTTTTGTTTAAAGGCCGATTATGATCGATTATTTTATGCTAATGCGCTACGCGAAGTGTAGGAAGAAGTATGGAGAGTTGCATACGAACCTCTTTTTTAATTAAAGGTAAAAAAAAGTAAGATGGCCACCCCGACACCATAATATTAACTCAAGATTTACGTTGTTGATGCGAGTGCAACTTTTCTAAACTACTTTATTTTCTTTAGTGTTTGTCTTGTCTTGTTTGGTTGTCTGTCTATTTTCCTTAATCAGTACCTACCTAAACTTATGTGGGTATACGATGCAAGCAAAGCTACGTGCATGAGCTATTTTGAGTGACATGTAAGTTTTAGCGATTCTGTGTCTTTGTTTACCTTTAGTCGTTCGCTTCAGTAAATAGACTTGTAGTGCCGTTGCACAGTCTGGGCGCGTCCAGGTCACGCATGCGTATGACAGGCACACCAACTTTGAGTTCCAACAGATTGAGGGAATTTAAGAACTCTACAAGGTATACGAGGTGAACTTACTATAATGACAGGACTATTTTATTTAACCTATTTTTTTTTTATTTAGCGACACGACTTCTTTTACAAAAACACATCTCTTTTCAGTCTTTTTCAATATTATAAAAAACCTATGTGAGCAAGATTAAATATGTGACACTAGCTTTCGCCCGCGACTCCGTCCACGTGGACATTAGTTTAAAAATTTGCAACCGCGTTCACTCCCTTAAGGGTAAATTTAGAAAAACGGCGAAACACGTGTTCAATCAATTGTGTTGAAGAGTATTTATTTTAAGTTTCAAGAAAATCAGACAACATTTTTTATACCTCCCATACAAATTTTGGCAACCCTTTTCGCCCCCTTAGGGGTTGAATTTCAAAAAATCCGTTCTTCTTCCTTGCCAACATTATATATAGATCCTATGTGCAAAATTTCAGCTTCCTAGGTCAAACGGCTTGGGCTGGGCGTTGATGAGTGAGTCAGTCAGTCAGGACTTTGAATTTTATATATATAGATAACATGCATGAGCCTCAGTAATTGCCAAATACGCATTTTACTAGTGGCCAATCGACTTGACAGCATAATAAGAGGACTCACTAAGATATTATTTCAAAGAAATCAACATCCTAACAGTAGTTGCAAGCCATACATTTATGAAAATATTATGTACGTTAGGAAAAATATTAAAGACTTTGAAACACTTGGTAGCCATCATAACGTTAATACTAGGAATAAACATAAATTGTCATTTCCACGATTTACACTTGCAAAAGTTAAAACTTCCTTTATGGGGCACTGTTTAAGGTTCTACAACAAGATACCCCAAGATATATTAGAGTTACCTACCTCCAACGCGATTTGAGAATTGTGTTAAGCACACTCTTTGCAAAAAAGCTTATTATGAAATCAACGATTATTTAGAAGACAAGGACGTATGGCATTAAATAGATATTTAATATTAAATTTAATCATAGGATAAATGTGTCTAGTGTTCAACACATCCAAGATATTATTTTGTAAGTTTGATTTGTATTAGCTTTAAGGTGATTTGAGAAAAGATGGTCAGAGTGGAGTTTTTTTTTTTCGCTGCTTTTTTCTCCGCTACAGACGGCCCTAAGGCAGCGGCTAACATTATACATAACTGTATGTACATTGACACTCAACAAGCAGAATGTACATAAATTCTTAACGTTGAAATAAATTTTTGATTGATTGATTGATAATGAATTGTTTCTCCAAAAGCTCGCTCATAAATAGGTTTGATAACGCTTATACATGCTGAACTCTGTGTGGTTTGCATGCAAGCATCAGCCGTGTAATTAGTAATTAAAAATGCTTTCTAGCGAGCTATTACTTTTAAGTATAGACTTAAAATAAAACTTTGAAAATTATCGTTACCTACAAAATCTAAACATTGCGTGAAGATATTTATGCAAAGTAATTTTTGAAAGATTTCAAACCATCCAAAATTCAAGATGTTTATGTGTATGGCCTGGACCTCGATTATGTTATTGCATTGTAGTTCAATTACAATTACATGATCACACCATGACATTGTCACGATATTTTTTATTTCCATTAACATTTAACTATCATTGTACTACAATGCTTTGATTTGAAGCTACGAATGCACTCGCAATTCCTCACGTTTACGGCTAAAGCGCTTTCAACTCTGCAAACGATTGTGGTGAGGTTCGCGAGCAAACGTGATATAATGCAATTTCTATTGTGACGAGAGCCTTCTAGTGAAATGTGCTGGGTATTTCTCGTGCATTTTGATTTTCTCTTTGCTTGCGGTCCAAGGGAAATTAAATTCACCATATTTGTCTTGACTTCTCGAAAAAGAAAATATTTTTTTTTAATGTAAAGAATGATGGTACATACATTGTCATTCATACATTCTTTTAGTTTTTTTTATATATTATAAAATCGACGGCCCTTACGTAAATCGTCATTTTTTCGTATTTATGTATTTATAGCTGAACAAATAATCAGTCTTTAGGTGGCAATAATATTTTGGTATCAATATTACCTATATTTTTTAATATTGCCGGTGAAATAACATTGTATTCACTTCAGTGAAATGACAAACATTCTCATATGTGGTAGATTCGGTAGTATCACTTGACAAACACAATTATGGCACATTTGAAGTTATAATATAACATAACATTTACATACAGGGACATACATTACTTCTGGCCACACACTAGGATACCCTGTATCGTGGGTACCAGAAACAGCGACGAGTAAACTATCAAAAATAGTAGTTACGATGATACGATTCCGCTAAATTTCTACTTAGTTTTTATTGAAACCACAAATTCCGCAGTATTCACTGTACAATCCTTACAATTTTAAACTAAACCAAAAATTTATCGAATGAATGGTAATCATTCGATAATTTTTTATATTTTAATACCAAATAAAACTATCAAATGTGTAAACATTGTTGAATTAGTCGAAATTGTTACTTAAGAAGAGTTATTATTTTTTGGCCATTCTTTCGATTTGCATCATAAAAGAAGGGGTGTTTTGTTACATTTAAATCGGTTCGATTCCCAGACGAGGCAAGTATTTTTTAGAAAATCTTTGAATGCAGAATTACTAACTTTTAAAAATAACATAAAGTCTTTTTTCAGCAAAATACCCTTTCTACGATATTTAAGGTACTTTCCCTTCATGTCCCATAATTTTGGGATATAGTATAGTATAGTACTATAAATCAATTCCATGCTACTAGGTAATTCGCTTAAAAAAGTGAACATTTTCGGTATGTCTTCAATAACTCGTTAAATGACATTGTAAAGATTTTCTGACAAATATTTACTTTATTCACAAGATTTAATTTGAAATTGCTCTCCTGTAAAACTGCACTAGTACATACATTGCTTCTGGCACCACACTAGGATACCTTGTACCGTGGGAGGCAGAAACAGCGACATCACAAACATTTAAACATCGAAGACCTAGGTTTTTTTTTGTCCCCAGCCGGTGTTCAAACTCAGGACCTATCGCATGGTAAGCAGATGCGCTAACCGCAGCGCCACAGAGGTTGTCTGTTGGTCTATTACAAGCTACATTACATTACACAACCTTATGTCTGTATATCGGAGGGGTAGGCTTGTCTGAGCTTGTCGTTTTCAACGATCATAATAAACCTGCCCGTATTAGCCGCTACATGCTCAATGTTCATGTTCTGGGTTATTCCGACAGTGCCCTTCGCTTATACTTCCCAAATGACCCCAGTATCATCATCAACCCATTATGTCCCCACCGAGGGGCACGGGTCTCTTCCCTGAGGAAGGTCTATACCTTCCTCAGGGAAGAGACCCGTGCCCCTCGGTCTATGCCATACTCCACCACGGGGGCCAAGTCCGGATTGGTGGAGGCTTGTAAGACTAGTGGCTGGTCTTACTGTCAGAAGTTTTCAAGCCGCCCTTAGGCCTCTGACTTGGCTAAACGACTGCCATCTATCGAGGACAGCCGGCACCAACTGCTTAACGTGCCTTGCGAAGCACGGAACCGCTCGGAAAAATGCCACTAGCGTTAGTCATAGACAGAAACCCATCCATGGACTGAACGCGCCGTATGTTTCTTAACCTTAGTGATCGTTTAAGATCACTCATGCCCGGTTCCAATATCCACAAAACGCTTCGTTTTTGCTTACGATCGGTTACAATTCCTACGAAATTCCTACGAACCGTCAATAAATTGTAGGGAAAACGGATCGTAGCCGGTAGGCGTATATTATAGGAACCGGGCATCAGGCAGCCCGGGCTACGAGCGATCCCAGGCCCCAGTATATCCTCCAAAAATAAAGCGCTCGTCGAAAAATTCCATCCCCTTCGCAAAAAAAATTGGACCACAAAGTTTCATTTATGCAGAGTTGGAAATCGCGGACATCTGACAGCGTCAGCAGTCTACGTTTGAGCGCGGCTCCGAACAGACGCATCGGGTGGCTCAGAATCTGTGCAATTTTATATACTGTTACAGTTTCTGTAGACTCTAGGGTGCAGTATTCTGTTGAAGAAGATTCGGTGGTCGATTAATCGCCATGGATATTACGATTACTAGACACTTTAGTTTGGATGAGGTACGTACAATACAATAGCTTTACAATCGCTTTTAGTGCACCCGTTTTCAAAATTATAATTAAACTAGCTGCCCCGGCAAACGTTGTTTCGCCATATATTTAGGTATATTTGTACCTATTTTTTATCAGACGAGTCCGACCAGGTTCCGGACCAAAAATTTAAGATGTGTAGTGCTTACCAAAGTTTTAGTTCAGAAATTGTATTCTTTATAGAAATTGTGTTAAGCGTCTTAGTGACTTGCGATGCTTTATTAAAATGATTATTAAATAAACTTAATTTCTAAAATAATCGCGTTCAAACCCGCGCACAACCTTGCACAATATTTGATTTGATTTGATTTAATTTTATATATTTAAGAGATATGATTTTTTATTGGAGATTACTCTGAAACTTTTATGAAATATCAATCGAAGAACGCTTAAAAAATCTTATTACATTTTCTATTACAATCAAAAACTTTCATTGGCCTGTTAAATAAATAGTGTTAGTTTTTTTCTGAAATTCATTTAGCTACCAACTACGAACTTAATCGTTATTTTAAAGGCCACAGGAAATTTCTCTTTCTACCAATCGCAAAGGAATTTTCCCAGAGCGGGAAAACTCCTAACGACATCCTTTGAGATCTTTTCCTGTCCCGAGGGAGCCTTGCTCTGATATAATTTTGTACTATCTTAAGGACGATCAGAAGAGAGTTAGGTAGTCTTCGTATTGACAACTTCATCATCGGCGTTATGCAGTATGTATATACTAATACATAAATCAAACTTGGTTTTGCTTGATTGACGAAACAAATATATCGAGTGTATGTGAGTGGAAGGGCTGGTCACCAACGCCCCAGGCGGACGGTATTTGGCAAAATACTAAACGGCTATACGTAACGTATACGTATACGTAACAGATAGGCTAAACGTAACGTGCATACGATCTCTGTGGGGCAGCGGTTAATGCATCTGCCTACCATGCGGGAGGTCTTGGGCTTGAATCCTGGCTGGGGACAAAAAAAAACTCTTGGTTGTTTATATGTTTGTGATGTTACTGTTTCTGGTTCCCACGACACAGGGTATCCTAAACGTAAATGTTTATGTTTAGATAACCGAAATATTTGTACTTCAAACTTATCTTGTGATAGATATAATAGCAAAAGGCAAGAAAAAAGCATCCAAAACCGGCTAGCGCATCTGGCTACCATGCGAACCCGGCTGGGGACAAAAAAATCCCAGGTCTTGGATGTTTACATGTTTGTGATGTCGTTGTTTCTGGTTCCCACGACACTGGGTATCCTAATGTGGGGCCAGAAAAATGTACGTGTCCGTATGTAAATGTTAGTGAGTAAATTTTCAACTTGTCCGCAGTCGTCAATGCGCAGCGGGCCGCTAGAAGCGATGGAGGCGGAGCCCGACCTCAGCACATTCGAGAACAAGTCCGGGCTGGCCGAGGACATGAAGTTTCTGGCCTCGATGCCGGAGCTCTGTGACGTCACCTTCCTCGTCGGCGACACCAGGGAGCCCGTCTGCGCCGTCAAGGCGGTGCTGGCTGCCCGCAGTAGGTCAGTACTTCAACTGCCATAGACAATCAGTCAATCATTATAAATCATAGGGTATCTAATCAGGACCAGAATTAAGTTTTGGTATTATGTGTAAGTTGTATTTGCTTCGGGATAAGTCTTGCAATACACTAGTTTCCAGAATGATCCGTTCAATGATAATTTGATACATTACAACTTTTAATTTCCACGCTACCAAATAGACAAAAATTCTTCCTTATATAAAGAATGAAACCGCGGATGTAAGTAAGTACGTGACTGTCGTCGTCAGCAAACCCAGCCGAAAAAAAAGTAAACAGAAAACACTTTATTTGTGTCGGCTTATCAGTTGCAGTACTTGCAAGAAATCTTTAAAGCGCGCTATTGGACGGGAGCTTCTTATAGACACAAAGGTCTATTAGCATTGCACTTAAACGGCTTACTCGCGCAAAGGCTGCGGAGCGCACACTAGACTTAATCTCTTTCTAAGAAGCCTTGCGCTGAATTACTTGTAAAATTATATAATCTTTTTTTGTTCCAGAGTATTCCAGAAGCTTCTTTACCAAGCTCCGAGTCCCCAAAGAAAGAAAGAGCCCGCACCGAGGGAGAACAAACTTCGGCTTTTCTTGAAGCGCTCCTCGGAACCGCTGCTGAACCTACAAAACGCCGCGCAGCAGGTATTGTTATTCTAGTTCAACTGGATAGTGGCAGATGACAGGATATTTGTGTTTAAAATTGAAAAAAACGCCTAAGAAATGGATCAACAATGTGATGGTTTCCAATTTTAACTTATTTGTACCATATTCATGGGGAGGTAAATGAATTGATAAAAAGTTTGTTACTGTATAATTTCCACTTTTGAAAAGTGAAAGGAGCATTCAGTAATTTCATTATTTAGGTACTTATAATCGATTTATCTATACTTGGCATTTTTTTTAGACTTTAGACGACACTAAATCAAAAACCTTTACCAGTAGAAAACTCGAAACAGCTTACAAATTTGGTGCTAGCTTGTACTAAATTTGCAAACTATTTCGAATTTTCTACTGCTAAAGGTTTTGGATTTAGTGCCGTTTAAAGTCTGAAAAAATGCCAAGTATATACTCGTATAAATGGATTACAGCTGATACAATAGAGGGGGCAAATCGTCTCACATTCTGCCACTATTTAGTTCAAGTAGACAAAATAGAGCCCTTTCCTTAATGTAGCGAAACTTAAGAGTGAGTACACTGATCGGCAAACGTGCAATCGGTTCAAAAAAATCTTAAAAAAATCATAATCTCATTACAGAGACCTAATCAAATTCAAATTCGAAATTCAAATCACAATTAAAAGATTATGTGAAGAAGGAGCTAACGAAGACACTTTAATTATGGTCGCCAAATCTTGTCTCAATCCTTCGCAATAGCAATTAGTTTGGAATTCGGTAGTTAGAAACTTGGAATTGTTCAGGATTTATTGGTGCTCGTAATTTGGGAGCTGATCAGTTTGTTCAGTCTCTAAGAGCTTTTTCACACTATCCAATCCGATGTCGGTGTCGGATGCCGATCCGATATCGGGGTAAATAAAATGTATGAAATAATCCGTCTTTCGTATTATCTGGTCCGATACCGGGTATCGGAATCGACACCGATATGTTAGCGGCACCATCGGATGCCCGTGAGCCATCGGATGATAATGTTTGTTTGTGTGCTATGCGTGAATTTAAATTGTCTGTGGGCGAAGAGCCCGCAACGTGGCGAATATTTTGGAAATGGCCGTATCGGATCGATTTTGCCGGAAATATGTGAAAACAACTCATCTTGTCGGCTACCGGATGTCGGCTATGGCAATGTCATTTGACGCCGATATCGGATCGGACAATGTGAAAACGCCCTAACACTTAACCTTGCAAGGGAATGTTAAATGTTAACCCTCCTCCCAAGTCTTGTCAGTAAAGTTAATAAGGGTCTAATAATCCTGCGTTTGGTAGGAACCTACTTTATGAAATTCTGTTCATTGCTAGGGAATTTAATGAATTTAAGAATGTTGCTTTGAGCATGTTTAATTTATCAATACTTTCAACTCTTGAAGCAATTCTGTGGAAAAACATTGTAGCATCCATCCATACCTAAGATGAACTATTTGAACAATGTAATTTTATTTTAAATTAGAGACTTCCTATAGTTCAGTAGTATTTTGGCAATGTTAGCTAAGCCTCAACAGTTATTGAAATAATAATATACATTTGGCGTTGTCGGTACAAAGCTGCAACAAAGTACGATATAACATCAAAATGAACTGAAGCGTGAACTGAGAATATTGCTCATCATAGCAAGAGGGTTTTGCATTAGAGGGAGCTTTCTTTCCCATCTCAAGATCTACGCCGTATCGTCGCCTTTATTACATTTTTATTGAAGGTCTTTTTAGCTATAGCTAAGGTATGCCTTGTATATACAATTTCAAGGCTGGTTCGATTGATATCACAGAATTGCGATTGAATTTTCTTGTAAGCTGTATTGTGTTATACAGCTAATTGAACGCAATGAATTGAGAACAGTTCTATTTTCTTTTATTTGTTTTCAGCAAAACATAATATGCCCTAACATAAACATAATGCCTTTGAAAATCAGTAATATGTCACTTATTCAATAGTATAAATCCAATAGACTATCGGAATTGAAACTGTGTATAACAAATCTAGCATAGAACTCTGTACTTCAGTTAATTCTACAGATTAATACAGCAAACTAACAAATGCATCCATCAATGAACAAATAGCTAGGATTCGATGATTTCTGCTATACGTATAGCAACATTTTAAATCTGATAGTGCCTAGAAAATGTGTAAAAATGACTTATTTCCTAATTGGATCATTCTTAGCAATATTTTGTTTTATACAGAGATCAGCTTTCACCCAGCAATTGGCTCCGATACAAGAGGTAAAAATTAAATTGGCAGATCGGGTTCAAACAGTTTATTTTGTATAAAGATTCGGTGTTTTTTCTATATTTTCACTTTTAAATTTTAATGTAGATATTGGAAATTATAACTTTGAATAGTTTAGCTATTGTGTCACATAAACATTAACATTGTTGAAGCCTTCTGTTAAGGTGACAGTTTTAAGCGATGTTGGTTTTGTGACGAAGGATATATGTATTGACATTGAATTTAATTCAATGGTATTGAGCAAAGATTGATTTTCATCTATAATTTCGTAGCAAAAAGTACAAAATTTTGACATAATAATATAAATTTTAATGTGTAATATTTTTGCATGAATTTTAGCAAATTTTGTATTTTTAAATGTTATTTGTGTCATTTGTACATTTTTTCCTGATAGTGCCGTCGTACAACATTGAATTATTTGTATTGCATGTGTATTTTATAAATAATGTATATTATTATTGTATAGTTTTCCAATCTTATGTAGATTGATCATACACTTTACAAATACGCGAAACATTATTACCTACGGTATTCTAAAGACATAAAATTCAAATTAATTACCAAAATTTTCAATAATAAGCAGCCTGCATACGGCCACACGTTTTCGTTCACCGTTAATGAGTGGCATTGCTACTTTAATTTCAAAAATGTACATAGCTTAGAAAACAAACTCAATAGACACAGTCCCGCGCGAGGAATCAAACCTGGGTCTACCACTTCCGAGTCCATGTTCCACCCACTACGCTACCACCGCACCGCTTTTCAATATACCTCCTCGTGAAGCAATATAACGCTTTTATCAATTTCACGATCATTGACTTATGGTAACGAGAGAATCGTTAAACTGTTTTACATGCAAATGATTCTGTCTCTAGCGTGCCTGACATTTATTGGTACATGCTCTGCAATAAATTGTAATCCTATTTTCCTTTCTGATTTTATGATAATTCCCAATGTTCACTTTTCATATTATAAGCTCTTATATTTAATACAATATATTCTAATACATACAATACAGTTCAAATTTTCTTCAACTATACCTATAAGAACGTTTCTTTATTTAATTTCACAAGTCCTGACCTTGACAATAACAATGGTTTTGAGATCGTTATTTTCAAGGTCAGGTCTTGGTTAAATATACAGGGTGTTGAATTTTACAGTTTCGTCCGACTTATGGGTGGTTGTTTACATGATAATGAACCAAAAAAAATTTTTTTTTTGTGATTTTCACCGAGGGCGCCGGCGCACTCTCCCGCCCCACCACGCAAAACCCCCGGCGGACTCGTCGAGCGCAAACGATAGAAGCTAAGACATATAACTTTATGGTTTTTAGGTGATATTTACTAAAAAAAAAGGTTTTTTTAATATTTTTTTCGAAAATAAATCTCAATTCAAATTCATTTAAGAAGTATCACAGCATTGGATATTGTTTTTGTTTTGTTAAATTTTTTGCACAATTAAAATAATTATTCAGTTTATCGATGCGTACCGTAACAAACTAGGACCGTATATTTTTTGCCAATTTTAATCACTTTTCCTTTACAATTGGTAGCATATATTTTTAAAACATGTTTAGAATACTTCCTTATTATGTATTAACGTTTTTAATAATGGTGATATTATTTAATCAACAGCATTGTGACCTTGACCATGACTCGCGTACGGAACCCGTACCATTTACTATAAAAATCACATTTGTTGTATGGGTGCCCCCCTTAAATATTTGTTTTATTTGAGTTCATTATTTATTTTTTAAATGAATGTATAACTTAATACTATGTGAATATGTCAAGCTTCTACCTGTTGCCGTTATCAATATCGCACCAAAACTAGGAAAAATAAATCACGTTTGTTGTATGAGCCCCCTTAAATATTTATTTTATTCTGTTTTTTAGTATTTATTATTTATTTGTGTATGTTATTTGTATGTATCTATTGATAGTTCATATTTATATATATATAATAAAATTGATATATCTCAGTAATTATTATTTTACTTATTATGTACATGTACATCTCCTTCCTTCTCAAATATTTTGCTCCAGTCCATCCAAAGGTTGTCTAGAGTAGATCCTTTTTAGTGATTAAAACTGCCGCCGTCTGTACTCTTAGATTAAGAAATACCTGTGTAATTTCCTTTTTTATGTACAATAAAGTGTTCGCTATCTATCTATTTATTGTTATAGGGGCAACAGTAACAATGGTTTTCAATTGTTCTTTTTAAGGTCATAACTCAACTGATAAAATTATCTCCTGTTCATTTTAATACTTTTTGCCTTCTCATTAAAAATTTTTCAACATTTACCTTGTTTCATGATCAACTTTGTTTATTTACTGTACTTTTTTGTTAACTACAATAATCATTTTATCCACAGCCAAACTCTCAGCAACATCAGACTCTGATCATCGAAGAGTTCGAGCCGGACGTTTTCAGACAGCTGATCGAGTACATCCACACCGGTTGTGTCACGCTACAACCGAGGACTTTACTTGGTAAGCCTTTTGAAGCCATTAATTCTTAATACGAGTAAAATAAGAGCTGGTATCGCGCAACAAGTATAGCAAAACAGGCTACGTGACTATACGGTTGATTGTTCGTGAATTTTTTTTTAAAGTAATGGACGAACAAATTTTAAAAGAAATAAAAAAAACTCACGCCTGTTCTCCCCGAGGGGGCAGGCAGAGGCACCAATCACTAGGACTGGGCCCTCATTTTGCCGAGCTAATTAGATCCCAAACGTGACAAGTCCGCCATTATCCGGGCACAATTTTATCAGCGAATGGTGTTGCTGTACAAACAAACAAATGTACGTAACTAAAAGTCATTGGTACATGCGTGGTTCGAACCCAGACCTTCATGATCGAGAAGCAACCCCACTACGCCACCACCGCTTTCAAAGGAATACTTGCCTAGAATTTAAATATTTGCTTGTGTTTACTTTCTTAACGCAATCGCATCAACAATGGTATCTATAATCTATTTACTGAAGCGAACGACTAAAGGTAAACAAAGACACAGCATTTCTCAAACTTACATGTCACTCAAAATAGCTCATGCACGCAGCTTTGCTTGCATCGTATACCCACATAGGTTTAGATAGGTACTGTTTAAGGAAAACAGATAGACAACCAAACAAGACAAGACAAACACTAAAGAAAATAAAATAGTTTAGAGAAGTTGCACTCGCATCAACAATGTCAATCGTGAGTAAATATGGCGTCGGGGTGGCTATCTTACATTTTTTTGCCTTTAATTAAAGAAGAGGTTCGTAGTCAGCTCTCCATACTTCTTCCTACACTTCGCGTAGCGCATTAGCATAAAATAATCGATCATAATCGGCCTTTAAACAAAAGTCTTACATCTTGGCTAGTTGCGAACATATTTGGCAGCAGTAGGATTGCTTTTTTTTGAGGACCACTGAAATTTTAGGTATTTTTTGGGGCATAGATCTCTTAAGCAAATGGTATTTTCATGATAAAATAAAATATTTTGTTACATAAACTGAGAGTGAGGGATAAATCAGGTAATAACAGTGTTATTGTGTTTATTGCTTATTGGCATTTATTAGCCATATAGTTTTGTATAACTTTTCTAAATATTGTGCAGTGTTATAAATGTGGCATATTGAAAAACCAAATTTTAGACATGTTGACACTTACTCGTTCGCTTCAGTAAATAGGGTGTAGTAAAGGAAGCTCTAAGGTAATGATATTACTCGTATTTGTGGGTCAGACTTTCTATAGTTTCTGTTAGAAAGTTTTTTCCTGTTTATTCTGGCTAACTAACTATATTCCGGTTAATTAGTTAGAATAGCCAGTTAACCTACTTATATTCAGGTCAGAATCGCTCTTAGCCCCGGCTGACTTAGTGATCTTAAACGATCACGAAGGTTAAGCAACATAGGGCACGTTCAGTGCATGGATGGGTGACCGTCTATGACTAACTCTAGTGGCATTTTTCTGAACCGTTCCGTGGTTCACAAGGCACGTTAAGCAGTTGGTGCCGGCTGCCATCGATAGATGGCGGTCGTTAAGCTAAGTCAGAGGCCTTAGGGCGGCTTGAAAACTTCTGACAGTGAGACCAGCCACTACTAGTCACAAGCCTCCAGTCTGAACTAAGCCCCCGTGGTGGAGTCTGACCTAAGACCCGATCCCCTCAGTGGGGACATAATGGGTTGATGATGATATTCAAGTTATGAGACTTTCCCATAGTTTATTTTGACAGGGTACATACAGGCTATAAGCTGTTGTTTATTCTGTTTGTTTATCGTAGCTATTATAATTGGTTATATTTAAGTTATAAGAATTTTCTATAGATTTTTTTCACTGCTTATATCCAGGCTATTTTATAGATATATTCCTTTTAATCTGATGTAGTTACCAAATAGTTTCAAAAATCTAACACACACTGTACAATTAGTACCCACGCTCCCTGTAGAAAAGCGAATCTTTGTCTGTCTAACTTTACGTCTAAGTAAACTTTACCTTATTGCCATAATAACTTTACATAACTTTTCAAAATAATGAAGAAAAGTTTTATAGAGAACAGTAAGTAGTATTACTTCGTGTACAAGCACACACTCGTGTGCTTTCGGCAAAAACCGAAGCCTACTCTAAAGCTCGAGGTATATTCTAAATGCTAACAGACTGTAAGTTACAATAGAGTCTATATATAGTAGAGAAGACACGTGTAATGTTGAAGTGTTGTTGACTATACGAAAAATGCCTCGGGCGCTTGATTTCGTTTATTGATTCAAGATTACTTTCCTTCAAATATTCACATACGTTGTTCGTTCTACACACGACTTTTGAATAAGATTTTTCTACGATTGGAGTCAAACATACATAACTCACATCGGGGTCACCACTACAGAGGAGGGCGGGTGATTGTGCTCTTCCATTCATCATTATCATCATCAACCTATTATATCCTCATCAAGGGGTTCAGGTTTCTTCCTTGAGGAAGGTATAGGCCATACTCCACCACGGGGGCCAAGTCCGGATTGGTGGTGGCTTGTAAGACTAATGGCTGGTCTTACTGTCAGAAGTTGTCAAGCCACTGTGAGGGCTTTGACTTCGCTTACCGTAAGGCCTTTGACTTGGCTTAACGACTGCCATCTATCGACGGTAGCCGGCACCAACTGCTTAGCGTGCCTTACGGAACCGCTCGGAAAAAATGTCATGCTCTTCCACTAAAAAGGGAAATTTCTCGCCAGGCAGATCGTATACCTGGGGTCGGCCGGTACAACTGTTGTTTGTTGTATTTATCGTAAGTCATGTGTAATACTTTGCTTGCGCGATGCAGGAATGTTGGAGTTTATAGTGCGCGCGCAGAGTTGACATGTGCTCGCCACAAATGTGATTCAGACAAAGAATTTAAATTTTACTGGCACCCTTTGTGCACAGTTGACTAGCTACCTAAATCTGCGAATACGAAAACCTTTTCCATTATTACTTTCGAGGGTTTTCCTTCGTGCCAAAACTTTTTCCAACTCAATTATGTATCTATCCTTTGAAAGGAGGCTCCAGATTCAATTCCATTTTACTCGTAAAGTATTTCATTCGTCTGCTGAAAAATGAGAGAAAATCAATGTTTGATTCGAACGCGGAACTGCGTTCAACGAAATTTCACAAAGGCAGGAGAATTTACAACACAAACGTGTAAAAGAATTTTGCAAACAAAAAGTTCGTTATGTGAGTTTTAATTTTTATGTATCTTATATACGTTCACCTGCAGGTTTCAGGCACTTTACACACTACGACTTTTAGCATCAAAGCAGTCGCACATTTTTTAAACGTGCTACAGCATCGCGACACCAGCAGTAGCGCAAATGTTCAGCCAATCCGTCCGCTTCGTACGAATGGATTTCGATGCAGTCCACTGCATCGAAATCCATACTTAGCTTAAAGGTGGACCATTTACGTCTGCATCGCGACATCATCGCAACTGCATCGATGCTAAAAGTCGCAGTATGTAAAGAGCTTAATCAAATAGCGCTGTTCTATTTTGAACACCGCTATTTAAGTAGGTTTTACGAGTTCACTATTAACAGGCGACCAACTGACAAAAGGTTAACCGCATACTAACTCCATTGAAAATTACTTACAACATCAGGTTCTGTGAAGCAGACAAAATTGCTTTTACTACCGGTAGTGTGGCCCGATACGCACGTGGCAGGTTTTTGTCTCTGACATGACCTGTTACAACTTAACCCAGTTAAAAGATGTCTCTTTGTCTTTGTACGGAGAACTTGTCTTTAGAGTCGACAACACATCAACCCTTATCAACGTGAACTCTAATTAGTTACGTTAAGGGCCGTTTCTGCAGCACAAATGTAAATGTTGACTTGCTCTGGAGCGTAGGTACTTCAAACGCTCGAGGGTAAAATCGAGATTTGTTTTCGAATCGATTGCGCCCTATTTACATTGGCTCCATCGTTTCCAAGTAAGATGTTGATTCTGGGAGATGGATGCTAATTGATTTCTTACTAGGTTTAGTTACTTAGAAGCTACGTAGTTTACTTAAACTAGACTACTCAGTTTACTTAAATAAACATAACGATTCACAGAATAGCGATCGAACTTCACTTCAAGACACATCTACACTCGCGGACAAATAATACATTTTGTTTTTTATGTAAATTTGATAAATAAAGAAATAAACGATTCTGTAATGTTAGAAAATTTGTTATAGGTGGTTGACTGAAACAGCGTCTAAATGGAGTAACGTTGTGTATTGGACTGTCGAGGAGAGAGCATGTTACATGAATGTGTGGGTGAGGTTTCACCACACTACACCTCCCCCCTTTTTATTAAAAAAAATAATTATTATAAACTGCTATTATTTTTTACAATTTTCTCGCATTATTGACGATGTTTTTTCATTAAACTTAGGTTTTAACCTATACTAATATTAAAATTAATTTTAAAACTATTAATACAAGTCATATTTCCAATTTCAAAGTCCTTTTCTATTTTAGATACTTTTCATGTCATTTACTTACAATATATTTGGGCTGGCCTCACCTTTCATATTTTTTATCATTTATTTATTATTCATATTTCACTCATAACATTTATTTTCTTTACTGGCCCCCATTTATTACACATATTGACAAATTGTTCTTACTTGTATCTCTCACATTTAAAGTTGACTTTACAGGACTTTTAAAATACAATTTTAATTCAATAAACATTTTCCATCGTTTAACAAAACCAAACAAACCATTCCTACAACAAAGTCATGTACACATTTATTCTCCGTCACTTTTGACATATTTTATAGAAGCATTGCTACACATTTCACTTATGGGGCGCGCGCTCCCTTTTGATACATTTGTTTAACCCTTCCTGGGCGGTACTTTTAATAACAAGAGTCGACTCAAATAAAACTAGCATGTCTTATTACCACCATGCTTGTGCACAACAATATTATAATAGTGGATAGTGTGTTTAAGAACTACGTTCACCAACTTTCTTTACAGAGCAAAACTCGTTGACACCATAATCAGTCAGATGGATCACATCTACCCTGTACCTTTAACTTTTTTTTGTGTACCTCTTTGATGACTTTAATACATTAATGTATCAGACTCGCTGAACTACATTATCATGTATCTACATTCTTTACATTTTTAAAACACAAACCTCAATTGAAACTTCGGTTTTTAACCCATGTTTAGACTTCTATAACATTTAGGTGATCAGTCTATTTGCTATACAAACTCAGGGAAGAAAGACTTTAAATAACTTTTGGGTGATCAAACCAATCATCACTTAAGACTCCCCCACCCCCCCCACCTTCGTATTCACATGCGTTTTACATTCCTTTATTACATTCGTAAAACCTTAGCTTTGATGTTATAAATCTTCATTCAATACATTTCATATTCTATAAACGCTTCACACTGTGGTTGCCTGGAAGAAATTGCTTATAGTAATAAGGCCGCCAATTGTACTTAGATTTATAAAAAATTGTAAATGTTATTTATGAGTACAATAAAGAATATTCTATCTATCTATCTACCACACTTAACTAGTTGCTATGCGAATCAGATTACATTACTTTGCTGCTAATAAAACATAACTTAGGACACTTGCATCCAAGATTAGCGATTGCAATTCAGCATTGTTACTTGTCACTCGATACCTGTGCGACCTATTTGGTAAGGTATGCATCTGCGCTGCTAGGTATTGATGCTAACTTGAATCGAGCAATAGAATTAAGTTTAGTTCGTACAATCACGTATAAAATTTAAAGACACAAAACGAAAAAAATAAATTGGCTTACTAAAACATTATAAGAATTTGCATCATCAACAAGCGGATATTAGCATTTAGTTATTTTTGACAAATATTTTATTTTATACTGAATAATTACTCAAATACAAAATTACCCAAAATACACTACAATAACACTGTCACACATTTTTATCACTTTTTCACTATTTCTGCGATACTCCCGGCGCCTGCCCATCAGACTCGCATCATAGGCTTGAGCGTATCTCCCGGCACCGGCGGCTCCATTAAATTTCTCTTTTATTTTAATTTTTTTTTCTTCACCTTTTTATGTTAGGAAATTTTCTGGTTGCTCTCTCTCCTCTTTTTCTGTATCTGTATATTCTCGTAAATTTATTCTTTGTTACACATGACTTCACTTCACCACTGTACCTACTGTCTATTATTTTTTTATTATACACTTTTAATATTATTATTTGATTATAGGTTTTCTTATTATTTATTTATTATATAGGTATTTGCGATAGTATTTTTTTATTATTATTGTATTTTTATTCATTTTTTACGCCTTCCGGCACTGCCTCTGGCAGGCCGGCCTGGCTGGGTCGCCATGTAATGATGTAACTATTTAGTAATGGGTGTTTATTAAAACAGCGTCTATTTTGAGTAGCGTCGTGTATTGTACTGTCGAGGAGAGAGCATGTTACATGAATGTGTGGATGAGGTGTCACCATACTACAATTCCAACATTTATTGTCGTTTTATTAGTAATTAAACGAACTTACCTGTACGTGAAGTTCTATTATAATTATACAAAGTCTTCATCCGAGGAGATTAGCATATAATACTTGTAGTACCGCCTAGGGATCACTGTTTCACACTATATTGAGATTTTAAATATATTTTTTTTATAGGGTAGTTGCTCATCTGTCAATACTAACCTCGCGCTCACCCGTCATTTAGTTCAGAGTTATTTAATGCCACTTTCGAAAATATTTTATTAATCGAAGGGTTCGTTATTACAGAACGGGAGGGAGGGATGCTAATCTCCTCGGATGAAGACTTTGTATAATTATAATAGAACTTCACGTACAGGTAAGTTCGTTTAATTACTAATTATACTCGTCTTCATCCTCGGGATTAGCATATAATACTTGTAGATTTTTAGAGACTGTGATAAAATGTTTTCGAAACAAGCACAATAGCCTATTTAAAATAGAAGGTAGTACACCTAAAAAAAAAAGTAACAATCGCGATTGGTCAAACGAAAATAAAGTATAAGGGACTTTTTGTTTTGATTAAACAAACATGGGAAAAAATTGCATTAAAATTTGAGTGACCTTACAGGAAAAGAAATGAAGCCCTTTGATTTCGCCGATTGGCTTATAGCTTGATCAAAGTTATCATTGCTTGAGTAATCACAAAGAGGCCGATTCTAAAAAAGTGTTTAAGCTTCCAGCTCATCCGGCAGCAGAGCTCTCTTAATTGTGTCCATAGCGACACCCTGGCGGTGCGCGGCGGAGGTGGCCGCGTGCCGCGCGCTGTGCGCACTGAACTGCTACAAACCTTTAGTGAGTTCTTGGTCCACCAGCTCAGAATCTGAGATGATACAGCCCTGTAAGGACTTCGTAAGCTGATAAAGATGGTATTCACATTCTTTCGTAAAGTTGTCAGTGATACATAAGCCTGATAATATTTTGCTGGACAGATTTCAGACTTTTTGTTAAAAATATGGAAGAGTTAGAAGTGGTTGCATAGCCATTCCTACAGGTTTTAATCCAATTAATATTTTTTATTGTAATCCTTTCTGTGCTGAATCTATTATAATCTTTGACCCTGTGAGCTGATCCTAGGGCAAGTAGAGTAATTAGTTTAATTGAAATATTTTGATATGGAAATATTGCGAATAGGTAGTTTAAGCAACGGAAGTATGCCATGTTACATTGTACCTCAGCATAGGAGGCCGCATCCGAAACACACAATTGATTTTTTTTTATAGGTTCATCTTACCCTATATGATCTCCCAGTATAAGGGATATGAATCAAGAGAATTAACCGTACTGGGCTCCTCAATACGTAAAAAAAATTTGCCAAAAAATTTGCAACAGTTGGAATCATAAACATATAAAACATTCTGTTTACAATATGCAGACTAACGTTTATAATGGACTTCGTATTGTGTGATCGAATTAGAAGACAATGATTAGATAGCTATATCTACCGCAGGCAATACACCATTTTTAGCATTGTATTCCGGACCAAACCCCGACAAGGGTAATTCTCGTATGAGTTTGAAGACTGCTGGAAAAAGGAGAAATAATGTAACTACCTATTACCTATATCTGACTTCAGAATTAGTAAGTCAGAAACTAAAAGTGTTTTGAACAACGGGAACCAAGGCTATGTTGGCCACATAGGGACAACAATAATACCTGTACCTTGGTCAGAAACTATTTATCTCAAATACTTTAATATTACGGAAAAAGATGGGAATACGTAAAATAAGTAATCAGACCATGTGACAATAAATACACTCATGGCTATGGCGTCTGGGTCCTTCCAAGAAACACAGCGTTTACAGTTTTCATTAGTTCTACTGTCAAATAAATCTATGTTCGGGTCAATTTTGTAACTATGTATTTGTTGAAAATCTGTGTCACGTATTTACCATTCAATATCGGGATGAATTTTCCGAGCGACTTGAATCAGCATTTTTATTGTCGTTTATACTTAATAAGAGGTAAAGACAAAATAAATTTCGTAATTTGAACCACTGCTATAGCTGTTTGGTTATTTCGTTATATGTAGTTATTGAATTCCACCCACACGGGTAATATAAGACACTGCTATGGAATTATCAACTCTAGCGCTCGGTTTCTAGAAGAGCGATCAAATGTTAATATCATGTTAATCTCACGTCAAGCTAGTTTCAGCCAATCTCGCGCCGGTATTTTGAATTAATCTTAGATTAATCTCTTGTTACATTTGAACACTCTTTCAGAAACCGAGGGTAAGTCTGACAAGTCTTTTTGTAAATGATTCTAAACCTAAAAAGGCTGTAAATATCGCTGGGTAATAAATATGTTATGAACCCTCTTGTTCTGTCCATGGACCAGTAGCTCTCTGCTCCCCGCAGGCCACCCGGGCCCATAGTGCGCCCCCCACCCCATAGTTGAGGCATCTGTTAAAAGTCTCCAGGTAGCACTTATCATATTTAATTTCACAAAATGATTTTCCTACTGCACATTTCTACTAAAGAAAATCTGTTTTAATCGAATCAGGACCAATTATATAAAGAAATAAAGAAATATTTGCCGTACTAATGATTTAGTATAGATCCATCTATACTCAGTAGCTGGTCAAGCACTAAAAAGTCACCCGACAAAGTGAGCATATTTTCTAAATATGCAACTGGGTAATATACTAATGATTACTCCGAAGGTCGTTAGCAAAACTTTAGTTTTTTTTTTTTCAATATTGTGTAGTAGTTCATACGGCGAGTCCGTATGAAGTACCATTTTGGAACCAGTAGTCTATTATACAGTGTGGAGATATAACTAGCTAAGCGTAAAAGTTTGACTACGGATCATAACCTTAGTAAACACATAAGGTACCGTGTTGAGACCAAATTGTAAAACTTTGAACTCATACAATGTACTAAAGTTGAACGTGCTATGCTAAAAAAAAAGGAGGTATTTTCTATACACTGGGTGAATGCTTCTGAAAAAATAAGCGTCCTTAGTGTATTTCTTTTTTTTTTTTTTTTTGGCAAATATACGTATTTTCCAATTAGTTTTGTTACGATTCTTATTCTTATAACATGAAATTTATTGTTTCAACAAACTTGTTTAAGTTTTTTAAATTCATGATAAAACGCATTTTACCGTTTAGTTTTAGTACCAAATTTAGCAATTTCATGCTAAATAAAAAACTATCCAGTGCATGGTCACCATTCGGTTATAGTCATCATCATCAACCCATCATGTCCCCACCGAGGGGCACGGGTCTCCTCCCCGAGGAAGTATAGGTATAGATACTAAATCTGAGATTGATTCATCAATCTGCCTTTTTTCGAAGCCGAAAAATTGTTATTATCTGTACAAAGGGTACCTTGTAGCCTGGAGTGTAAGATGAAGAAACAGGGTCGTTCGATATTTTCAGCCATTGGCCATAGAAAAAACGTAAGGTGCCGGCGTAATTTAATAAAGTTAGCGGCGGTAGTTCTGTAGAGGCTGTTGGTGATGCGACAACGGTCTCAATGAGGGCGGCAGCCGACTCTTCGTCGCGGCAGGCTTCGTGGTCCGCGGCACATGTCCCAGCTGCGACTGTCGGTAGTGTTGACGGTTTGAGACAGGAACCTTCCAGTTTTTTGTATAAGCTGGTGGCGTCATTGGCCAGGGTGCAGCTGGTCTGGGTGCAGCCTGGGGCTTCAGATCTGCACCAGATTTATTCACACTTCTTGCTGGTTATAGTGTCTCCGACAATTTCTGTTCAAACCAGAGTTCATCGACCTTTGAGCTCTGTATCGGTTTCTTCACAGATGACCTTTTAATGCGGATAGAATGAAAGCCCTTCTAGTCGAGGAATCGCCATACTGGTAGTTACATAATAATACGACCAGTGTCCATCAATAGCCGCGGTAGCTCAGTATTTTTATATTCGGCTACTAGTGTAAGTGAGATTGATTAACAGAGGCTGGCGAAAGCCGACGAAAGTAGTTTTTGTTTAGTGTCTATCGTTTTGTCTCTTTAGACAAGACTTAGTAGGCGCTTTAGTTAATTTGAAATTCTCTGGTATGATGTAAATATCCATCTCCTGTTTTTCTGTTTCCTTGGACACAATATTCATCGCGCACTGTTCAAAGCGGACAGCGACGTCTTGTTTAACTCTTCACCATACGTATGAATTAATTTGTGTTGATGATATCAAGTATATCACTGTCAAAAAGTGTTTCAGCAGATTGAGTAACAGAAGCGTCTGGGGCTGACATATCTACGCATGCCATAGGGGTTTAACCATCGGCGGCGTCGACATCGCACTATTTTTAATATTGCGGACAGGAAAAATACTGACAAGGCCCATGAGTACCTGTTTCGTTCAGAAGCAGTCCTACAAACTGGTTCGCAAAACGTTTACAACCAGTACAACTCCAAAGAGAAGTACGCAAGTTGAGGTACTTAGTAAGATACGTATGTAGTATTTTTAATAATTCATTTTGGCCTGGGTAGTGAAACCCCAAAGAGAATCACGCAAACCCGTTATTAGTCATTTGACAATCTATCTGTCAATATTGCTTAAAAAAGATAGTCGACCTACTTGTCGACAAATGCACAAACAAGAAACTATTTTGTTCATCAGTAAAAAAAAAAAAATTACAAAGGAACTAACCTTCAGTGTCCGACGACATCACTCTATCCCGGGTGAATTTGGTTCTGCTTCATTGTTCCAGTAACGGTGACGTTGACGACGACTACGACGCACTTTCCGCTCCAAACTTTTAAGTTTACCACGTAACTGTTCATATTATTCATCATCACTATGCTTCCTTTTATGCATATATTATTCACTGATCACAAACTTGTAATTATAACTAAAAAACTACGATGAGCATATGCGAAAACGGCGAGCACTAGAACGCGAATGACGGGTGAGCGCGAGGTTAGTATTGACAGATGAGCAACTACCCTATAAAAAAAATATATTTAAAATCTCAATATAGTGTGAAACGGCGATCCCTAGGCGGTACTACAAGTATTATATGCTAATCCCGAGGATGAAGACGAGTATAATTAACTATTAAATTACAACATACAGTTTCATTTATGTGGCTGGCTCTATTATTTTGAGAGGTATTTAAATTTTTCGTACTGACCCGTATTATTTGTCCGCGAGTTTATTACATGTCATCGCTTCATAACATAATTAACCAGGTAGATGTTCAAAGCATCAAAGTTTTTCGACTGCCTCGTTGGTCTAGCGCACAAAGACCTTACCTACCGAGACAGAGGTCGTGCGTTCGAGTCCCGGTGGGGGACATAGTCACAGTCTGGGTGTTTTCCATGTTTTTATTGTCTTTTTTAATGTAATTTTTGATATTTTTAACATGTCGTGAATACATTAATTTTCACACACTTGTTTGGATCCCTTTTTCATATTAAATAATT
Source organism: Yponomeuta plumbellus (assembly GCA_947310845.1). NCBI lineage: Eukaryota > Metazoa > Arthropoda > Insecta > Lepidoptera > Yponomeutidae > Yponomeuta > Yponomeuta plumbellus. The sequence continues at coordinate 7,889,166 of OX371203.1, forward strand.
TAAATAATTTATCCGATAAACTTGTATATTATTATTGTAATATTCTCTGTATATTTCACCATGAGACTCCCCAAGTCAGACCTCTTAGCATAAGTGAATCTCAATTTACCGTGCGCTTGATGATAACCGAGTTATAAACAAAAGACGCCTTCGTTCGGGGGTTTACCCGAGGTAAGTGCATTGATTTCGCAATCACAACGCTTCTCAACGCCCCTCTGCGTTTGGTTGGAAAGCAATTTCACAAACAACTATCAATCGATTGAGTAAACACTGTTTTGTACCGCAAACATTTACTTTAGGTACAGTCAGTGATCTATCTTTGTGGATACAGGTTTTTTATATACATATTTAAGTATGATTCCATATCTCTCAGAGAGAAATCCTGTGGCTTGCGGTGGGACGTATAAAGGCTGCATACAAAATGTTCTTTTTTTTATTATTATCTATTTAGAAAATAAGTTAGATACACATTTTGTCTCATATAGCCGCTTTCAGAAATATTCGGTTTATCTGTTACCGGCGATCGTTTTTAGTTTTATAGATAGTTTTACAATTCAAACAAGGCCCACGGATGTTTTAGCACGGTATATTAAAAGTGAATGCGCTAGAAATAGCGCCCAAGCCGTATGTATGATCTTCAGCACATCCCTGTAGAGGCGTTCATGTAAATAGGTAGATATTACTTGATGAACATGGTCCAAAGTTGTAATAAGAAAAACAGAGACAAATTATCGGGACATTGATAAATTTTAGTTTTAACAGAGTAACATAACAGTTGAGATGACCGATGCCGACTGTAATGTGCTTGGACCAATTAGTTAGCGCATCTGCCTACCATGCGAGAGGTCTCGGGTTTGAATCCCGGCTGGGAACAAAAAAAACTCAGGTCTTGGATGTTAACATGTTTGTGATGTCGCTGTTTCTGGTTCCCACGACACAGGATATCCTAGTGTGTGCCCGGAAGCAATGTACGTGCCTGTATGTAAATGTTTATGTTTTATCTTTTAACAATTAGTATCTACGAGTATTTGTGTTGAGGGCCTGAGGTTTTCAACACCTCAGCGCTTGAAATTACACACACGGTAGGGACTTGTGGCGAACGCGCGGAAAAGACTCGACGCGTTATATAGAGTTCGCACCTCTCGACTCGTCTCCTTGAGTCGAATCGAGTTTCACTGTGTGATCGAATCAGGATTGAGGAGATCCGCAGAAAAACCCTCTAGCTCGTTTGCAATTGCTCAGTTGAAGTGGCTGTGGGCGGGGCGAATTACTCGGAGAACCGATGAAAAGCTCTGACCTGGCAACCGCGGTCAGGACGACGAGGTCTGATGACATGGACCTAGATTCTCCTAATGAATTGTAGTACAGTGACATTTGCACGAATACGTAGATTTCATTTAATTGCCGCTTCGATTCAATACCCGCACGCGAATTCGTAGTTTTAGGCGTCAATGGAAGTTAAAGACATGTCACGTGACCCGGCCATGTAACTGTAATTTAACTATAATGTACTAACAGAATTGAAGCCTTGGTTTGGTTGCAGGCAGTCGCTTACTGCGGGCAGCAAGACTTGAAACTTGAAAACCATGTCAAATGGCTGAATGGCAAAAACTCTAAACAGAAGCAAAAGAAAAGAATTTCAAGATATGTATAAAATAAATTTCTCGGATTTTGGAATCTTGCAGAGCATTCTGTCCCAGCCAAACTGTAGAATGGCTAAGCTTTTATACACTTTTAGTATTACTGCTAGTACATAATAGTTAGCTTTAAGAATATTTTTATTTAGTGGTGGTTTGATTAAAATGGGCACGATGGAACTGCCATCGTCGCTAACAACTTTGACGTTCATAAAGCAAACATTTTATTTGTGCTATGAATAAAAATATTTGACTTTGACTCTGACGTGTACAAAAGCCCTAAAGTAAATAAAGATTAAAAAAAAGTGAAATGGCTGATGATGATGATGTTGAATGACAAACTGTAACTGACAAATTAACAAAGAAATTAAAGTCAACTATATTAAAGTCGTACAGTTGACAGCACATCATCGTATATACCCATGCACTCTACTCCGTTGTATTAGGGGCGACTGTGCAACTAAAATGTGAAGGTTGACGTGCTGTCGAGTGTACATCCTAATAGCTTTTCCAACCCTGCTATCTATCCTTCAAGCCAAAAATATTGGATCGCTATCTTTGTCCTTGCTAACTTGGGCACTCGATAAAAATTGATGAACTATTTAATCGCAACAATGGAGTTGGATAAACAAAGCACTTGAATTCCTTAATAAAGATAAGAGAAGGACTACTCCAATCGAATCATGATTCGATAAATTATATAATTTATAATAATTGCGAACCCGGGGCAACCCTTCGCTCTGGTGGCAAAAACTCGCTTTCCACGGAAATAGCTATATTAGTTCCATGGTAAATTCCCGGCGTACTACTTTTTTGCACCTTGGGGGATTTCGTACAAAACCCTAAACTTTTTGAAAATCCAATATACCCTATGTTACTCACAAAAAACGTAGCGTTTACTCGTGAAAAGTCTTTAATTTTTAATCGTGAAATAATTTTTATAATCGGCCCAGTATTTCTAAGCATTACAAACATACACAAAAAAATACAAATATTTCCTCTTTATAATATTAATAAAATAAGTTAATAAATAATAATCATTAATTATAATAATAATAATCAATATAAATAAAATTCAAAGTCCTGACTGACTGACTCACTCATCAACGCCCAGCCCAAGCCGTTGGACCTAGGAAGCTGAAATTTTGCACAGAGGGTCTAAACAAGTAATAAGACCGGATTTTTTTAAATTCAACCCGTAAAGGGGCGAAAAGGGTTGCCAAAATTTGTATGGGAGGTATAGAGAATGTTGTCTAATTCTCTTGAAACTTAAAATAAATACTCTTCAACACAATTGATTGAACACGTGATTCGCCGTTTTTATAAATTTAACCCTTAAGGGAGTGAACGGCGTTGCAAAATTTTGAAATAAAGTCGCGGACGGAGTTGCGGGCGAAAGCTAGTATAGAAATATAGATAATACGCAGTTAATAGATGATTACCTTCGGGATTTTTTTTATGACACGGGAAACGCATGCAACAACGACTGCCTCCTGGCCAGGTCAAGACGTATCAAGTTTGAATGCCATGTTGGCGATCGTGGCTTTGATTCCCACTAGGGGAAGCCGTAGAAGCGAGATAACTTGTAATATCTTAAAGTTTAATTGAAAATGGAGTCGAACATAGCATTATTAACAAACAATACTAAAATTGGAAAAGTTTGAAACTCATCACCACCTTAGTAACCTACCTTTTGTGGCTCTCAAAATATTTGCCTAACAAGTTGGGGTTGCATTCTTGTAAAACTTTTAAGCAGATCCTGTTTCCTTAGTAAGTTTCAAACACAAAGCGTCATATTACATACTTGGAAATTTCAGTAAAGTTGAAGTTCAAACAGATTCTGTTAGTGAAACAAACTAAACAGATGATTTGTTACATGATGATTTTTATTTTTTTTATTTTATTAGGTAAACTCGAATACGAATCGCTCGTAGCCTGAGCTGCCTGAGTGATCTTAAACGATCACTAAGGTTAAGCAACATACGGCGCGTTCAGTCCATGGATGGGTCACCGTTCTAAGAGTAACGCTAGTGGCATTTTTCCGAGCGGTTCCGTGCTACGCAAGGCACGTTAAGCAGTTGGTGCCGGCTGCCGTCGATAGATGACAGTCGTTAAGCCAAGTCAAAGGCCTTAGGGCGGCTTGAGAACTTCTGACAGTAAGACCAGCCACTTGTCTTACAAGCCTCCACCAATCCGGACTTGGCCCCCGTGGTGGAATATGGCCTATACCTTCCTCAGGGAGGAGACCCGTGCCCCTTGGTGGGGACATAATGGGTTGATGATTATGCTTGCTTTACATCTATCTATACCTCCACCAATCTGAAAGCTTAGTCGGCTAGCCGACAGGAAAGACAAATTAATACGTGCGGAGCCAAACAAGGCGCGGATTTCCTCACGAGGTTTTCCTTCCGGGTTAGCGTGTAGTATTGTTTATTACAACAGATGTACCTACGTAGCTTTAAAATGGAGCTGAAAGGATTCAATAAGAACCGGTAAAGAGCAAGCATACTTCCATGAAAATACTATTTTCGAACTAAAACTTTCGTAAGCACTACACGTTGTAGAGTAATTAAGTAAGTAAAGTAAGTATTGTAAGTAAGTTAATCCAGGACATATTTTACAACATTATTTTCTTTCACAATAATGTGTAGAAGCCGACGTAACACGGCCGGCAACTAATGTTGCATGTATGTATGTATGTATGTATATTATGTATGTTGGATTAATTGACAGATAGATAATAATATTGTATTTTATTGTACACATACATTATATTTACAGATAGACGTTTTACGCATAGGAATAAGATGGGGATATTACTGTTTATCTCAGATTAGGCACATTAGATAGCTAGATAGAGAACACTTTTATTGTACATAAAAAAGGAAATTACACAGGTATTTCTTCTAAGAGTAAAGACGTTACTAGACATTACTACGAAACTTCTCCATTGGATGTTCGTGACAGTCAGTTAGTTAGTGATAGTGATCACTTTCGTGATAGGAGGGCCGATCGTTTTAGAATCAAGACCTTGATTGCTTATTTAGTAGGTACATTATTCGGGTTAGGGGGTCACTCGTCATTTTCCCTAATTCGTCAATTTCACTAATTGGTCACTTTCCCGATTCGTCAATTTCTTACAAATCTTTAACTCGTCATCACCTGAATTATGGTACCCACCAGCGATGTTAGTCTAGTGGATAGAACAATGTATTCGGAAGCGAGACACTCCGGTTCAATTCCCAGTCCGGGGATGTGCCTATTTCTTTGTTTATTTTCAAAGTTAAGTACATCTTCGAATTTGTACTACCAATACCATAATGCTAGCATAATTAAAATATTAATTACATGTCCCTAATAATTTGGTTCTCCAAGTTTAGAATAATCCTGTAGTGAAGGAGCCACTGGGCGCATGATAATTCATCTCATTACGTTGATGCAAAGACCAACATTATTCAGATACTTTGACAGATTCATGATCGAGCCGATTGACGTATTTTATCAATGCAATGATCATTTCATTCAACAAATTCATAAAAATAAAACAAACATTCACAAACCCCGGTTCAATTCGCAGTGCAGAGATGTACCTTTGTTTATTTTCAAAGTTAAATACATCTTCGAATTTGTACTAGCAATACAAATTTGCGCTGTTAGTCTTCCTAATATTAAATAAATAAATACCATATGCTAGCATTTAATACTTACAATATTAATTACATGTCCCTAATAATTTTGTTCTCAGAGCTTAGAATCATTCTGTAGTGAAGGAGCCAGTGGGCGCATCATAATTCATCTCATTACTACTACGAGTACTATGACAGATTCATGATCGAGCCGATCGACGTATTTTATCAATGCAGTGATCATTTCATTCAACAAATTCATAAAAATAAAACAAACATTCACATACAGGCACAATACATTGCTTCTGGCCCCACACTATAGGATACCCTGTGTCGTGGGAACCAAAAACAGCGACATCACAAACATGTAAACATCCAAGACCTGAGTTTTTTTTGTCCCCAGCCGGGACTCGAACCTGGGACCTCTCGCATGGTAGGCGGATGCGCTAACCGCTGTGCCACAGAAGTTATCATTGATAATGTTCTTCATTTATTCAAGCATTTCAACGAATGTCAAGCAATCAACAAAGGTTAGCTGGAAGAAAATACTTTTTAGTATTAAGCTCGCCTATGTACATAATTTTTATAGTGCAATAAAGAATTTTCATTAATTCATTCAATGTCAGCCTGGGTCAGACTATTACTTAAGGCTAAATTCGTTCATATAAATTATAATATCTACTTATAGAATACAAAATTCTGTCTTAGCTATTAAAAGACATTTCATTTTATTATGGTAGCCGCCAGGCTTTTGATACACTCGTTGTTGGTAGGAGAACAAAGCTGTATGTACGCGTAGTCGAGTAAGTATTTGCGAGCGTTTCATTTAACAAAGAGAACTGTTTTGGAACAAAGCAGAAGCCTCGGTAACTATCTCTAGGCATTTGCGAGTTTTTGTGGCCTTTGAAATGAGATTACATAAAAGGTCCTTTAGCTAGTAAATTAGAAATGCTTTGTACGCGTGGGGGAAGGTAGGGAGGGAGTGTAGGGCTGGGACTTGAGCGAACATATTACGTCACGATGATGTGCCATGCAAACAAATGCAACGATCCTATGTCAACATACGCTGTGGAAAACACGAGCGCGCTTTATTATCAACACTTCACACATGCGCAGCTTGGTTTTAATATCCGACGGAATGGTAGGACATTGTTTATACACGCGAAATCTGACTGGTTTGAAATCCGCGGTTATGTAATTAGTAACCCAAAAAATAAATAGCATTTATTTAAACTATTATTCAAATCCTCTCCCCAACGGCGGAGGTCTAGAGACAATTTTTTGTATGTAGGTAGTATTTAGTATAATATTTTATTTATCATTGTTATTTTATACTTGGTTTAGGTTTAAATAAATAAGAAGTTACCCCTTGAATCATGAGGAAAATTGAAATGTAACTTCGAATTTACGTCTATACTTTAAATATGGACATACCTAAATTAAAAAAGAAACATTTAAAATGTCTTGATTAAAAAAATTAGTGAACAATCAGTACCGCTTCTTCTTCTAACAGAATAATAATAGCCTTTACACACTATCCGATCCGATATCGGGGTAAATCAAATATATAAAATATTTACCTACGTGTCTTTCATATTGTCCGGTCTGATATATTGGACCGGCCACCGATATGTTGGTGGCACCATCGGGCGTCGATCGTGAGTCATCGGGTGATAATGTTTATATGTATGCCATACGTTTTTCTAAATTGTCTCTGTGTGCGAAGAGCCTGATACGCGGCGGCCATGTTGAAAATGGCTGTATCAGAACGATTTTGTGTGAAATACCTATGTGAAAATGGTGTTGGCTATCGGATATCGTAGTTAGACAACGATATTGGATCGGATAATGTGATGACGCTCTAACTTGCGGACCCGCGGCATGGACGCACCACTCCAACTGCCTAGTAGAATCGATTTTGTGTCGAGACATTTGTGAAAAGTGTACTTTAGACAAAAACAATGTCATAATGAATCGCTCGTAGTCCCGGTTGCCCGAGTGATCTTCAACGGTCACAAATGGGCGCGGTCTGTGCATGGATGAGTGACTCCCTGTGACTATGATAGGGTTGATCTTAAATAGCTTACTAGGTTACTCTAGCTTGGAAATTGGTTAACCTCGAGGCGACTGACCCCAACCAAGTATCAATCAATCACCCTGCCTTCTGATGTCTCACCCAGTTTACAGAATACTTGAAGCCCTTGACGATGACGGTGCCAATATATTGGTAGGTGACTAAATTATTTAAAATAAAAAATAAACGCACGCCCGTTATCCCCAAGGGGGTGCGCAGAGGCACCAATCACTAGAACTAGGTCCTAATAAACTATGCAAAACGTGGGCCCAGTTCTAGTGATTGGTGCCTCTGCCTACTAAATTAATAACCAATAATAATATAATAACTTCTACACAACCCAATCACTTGACTGGTCCGAAACTAAGATACCCTAACTACGACATCTGACTCGGTAGGTAAGCGCCTTAACGGCTTAACCAGGCCTGTTTCACTACGCGCGTCGGTATTTAACGCGTAAGCACATGCGGCGACCACTCCAGAATGGCAAATAAGTAGGAATTCAGGCGCCAGAAGAGGTAAGAGTTACGCGGTAGAAAGTATTATATTAAGTGCGATCTGAATTACACCTAATTGTATCGCTGCTAGTAGAGTCCCTTTTTCTTTAATTGATTTTGCGGAGTGAATCTTCTGTACCTGTACTACTATGTATAATATGGCTAGACCAAAAGGCAGTGATGAGTTAATTTAAAAAAAAGAAATAAATAAATAGGAGATAGCATACTGTTTCTTGTATAATTGAATACGTAGAGTCTCGAAAGTTTAAAATATAATAAGCTCTATTTAACCCTAGAGTGGTCGCGTGGATTACATATGTAATCCACGCGTACAAGACCTCAAAACAAATTCAATCTTTTAAAGTTATCCTTTCGACGTTCAGTGTAGTTGAAGACAAATATATTGCGCATGCATTGAGTGTTGTGCGGACGTTGGTCGCCTACGGTGAGTCGCAGGAGAACTGCCACCTTGGTGGTGGTCTACATATGTAATCCACGCGACCAAATACGTGAGTTCTTTTGGCTGACCTTTTTGTTTTATTAGACTTGTTTTTTCTTAAATGTAATAAAATATTATAAACGATTCAGAAATACTTCCTTTTTATAAAAACACTTAAAAAAATATGATACGTTGTTATATTTCGGGTAAACATGGACAATAGACTGTTATGACAAATTGAAGCATGTGTGGATGAGGAGGATACCCAGGATAATAACTGTGAGGATAATTTGAGCTCCGATGATAAAGAAGATCATGTTCAGGAGCAAAACCACCAATCTGAGTCGGAGAAGAAGGGCGATACTCCGGGTGAGGATTCGGAACATAGTTCAAACTCTGCTGAAGGACCACCTCGAGCTCAGAGGAATAGGCCAACAAAATAATGCACTGGCGTTGACTACCTGGGACAAATTGCCTCCTTCCACCAGAGGGCGGACTAGACGGTATAATATTGTGTTAACTATAAGTAAGTTAGACAGGGTGATTGTTATAACCAATTAAGGGGAAATTTTTGTTATTAATTTTTTTGTAAATCAGAGGAGGTATTTATTTTGTTTATATTTTTTTAAGAAAAAGCTTCAATTTAAACACTTAAGTCTGAAAAATAAATAATAAAAAGGATACTACTTGTTTTATGTTACTTATAAATTGGCCTACATATGTAATCCACGCGACCACTAACGCTTCTATACAGGGTTACAGGGAAAGTCGTACACAATATTAAAGGAGGTCATTATTTAAGTCATTTCTGATGGATTTTATTCTATTATATAGGGTCCGAAAATTAACCGTTATAGAGATATTGACTGTAAAAGATTTAAAGATTCACATTGAAGCTCTTAAAAAAAATTTGCATATGGAACTTATTCTGCAAATAATTTTAAAAACTTCTACGACTCTTTAACTATTCGAAAAGGTATAACATTCAATAGGTATGTGCATGAAATTTTAAAATAATGTTATTTGAGTAGGCTCTAGTGGTAGTACCGACATAACTGAACTTCGATACAAAAAAATTATTTTTACTTCCTGGCACCTTTAAGCTATGTAAAAAGGTCAGATAGGCTTTTTTGTGCTCTGGAGACATACTGTCTCAGGTGTTCAGGTACCTACCTATTTCAGTATTTCTTTTATAGAATATTCTATCTATTATTTTTGTGTTAGTCTGCTCGTGTGATTCTTCCGTGGTAGATGTGTTAATACGTGGTCTGCAAATGATTTGCGTTTTAGAAACTTCTACGTCTCTTTAGGTATTAAAAAACGTTTATTACTTGCTATTACATTGAAAAAACGTTAGCCAAGTGTCACTTAAGATGGCAAACGGTAAATTTTTAGTTGAGTAAATACGTGGTCTTTGATAATGTCCCGTAAAACGCGATTTAGTTTGGATTTTTGTATTAATTCATCTTCATTCTGTGACTTGGCTTGGATTGTGTTGATATTTTTTTTAAATCTTTAAAAGTCATTATCTCCATAACGGTTAATTTTCGGACCCTATATGATAGAATGAAATCCATCAGAAATGACCTAAATAATGACCTGTATACAGTGCGACTACTGCAGGGTTAATAAAAGAATAAGCTCACGCTTGTATCCCAGAGGGGTAGAGACAGACCAGGGACTGCCATCTGCTACGATCCTGACAAATTACTTTCGCTACATCGACATTCATAGTTGTATGCCCGCACATCAGTTTCGGGTCGATTTAAAATAGGGTCAATTAATCTATACGTATGTGTCCACTGCTGGACATAGGCTCATTCTAAGGCACGCCTTTTAAAATATTATACCATGCGATGGTGGCATCGTGGGGTTGACCCTTGCTTCTCGATCATGAGAGTCTGGGTTCGAACCACGCATGTACCAATGACTTTTAGTTACCTACAATTTTTGTTTGTACAGCAACACCATTCGCTGATAGATTGTGCCCGGATAACGGCTACAAGCTTGCCACTTGTCACGTTTGGGACCTAATAAACTCGGGCAAAACGTGGGCCCAATCTGGCCATTGGTGCCTCTGCCTACCCCCTCGGGGATAACGGGCGTGAGTTTATTTTTTTAATTTTTATACCATTCTTTTGCATTTCCAGGAGTGATGAACGCGGCAGACTACTACGGTCTGGACGAGCTGCGACGCGCCTGCGCAGGCTTCGTGCAGTGCTGCATCACTGTGGACACCGTCTGTGCCCTCTTGGCCTCGGCTGAGCGGTACATTCAGTACAAGTGCACGAAGAGCTTGGTCCAGAAGGTATTACGAACTATTTCTATGTAGGTTATGTAAGTTACTACTTACATACTTACTTTCATCATCATCATTATCATTCAGCCACAAGAAGTCCACTGCTGGACATAGGCCTCCTCCATGGATTTCCAAAAAGAAGGTTGGAAGCGGTTGCATCCAGCGTCTTTCTGCCACTTCGATGAAATCGTCTGTCCATCTTGTGGCTGGTCGTCCTACGCTACGGATGCCGATGTGTGGTCTCCATTCAAGAACTTTTCGGCCCCATCGGCCAACAGTTCTGCGTGCACTTACTTACTTAAATATAAACATACAGGCACATACATTGCTTTTGGCCCCACACTAGGATACCCTGTGTCATTACAAACATGTAAACATCCAAGACCTGACCTCATATGACCTCAGTCTGAGTGTTTTTCCATGTTTGTAATTTCCTTGCCTGGTTACTATAGCACAGGTCTAGTGATTGTGTGGTATGGACGTTATTGTTATTGTGTTTGTTTACTTTCCAGGTCCTAGAGTTTGTAGACGAGCATGGAAACGAGGTGTTGAACCTGGGATCGTTCACGCTGCTTCCTCAGCACGTCGTGAGGCTCATACTGGCCAGGGATGAACTGAGGGCCGACGAGTTCACTAAATTCCAGGTACCTAAACTTTACTACTTACCAACTTACAATATACGAACCTGTGGCGCAGCGGTTAGCCCATCTGCCTATCATGCGAAAGGTTCCGAGTTCTAATCTCGACTGGAGACAAAAAAAAGAAACCCAGGTCTTGGATATAAGTTTACGTGTTTGTGACTTCGTTGTTTCTGGTTCCCACGACACAGGGTATCATAGTATGGGGCCAGAAGCAATGTATGTGCCTGTATGTAAGTGTTATATTATGTTATATGCGTACGCAATCTAAGATACAATAGATTTTACCTCAAAAGCAAATAACGGAACAATAGGATCACTCTGTTTTGCGTCCGCCTGGGAATATCTAACCCGAATCACATATAAACTAAGTAACAGGCACAGCTGGTAGTAGTTGAATCGGGAAATTCTTAAGTAATACGTTACATAAAGATAAAAATTACCTCATGAAAATGGTATTAAGTTGTCACACATTTTACAGTAGGTATATAATTTCATTCCATTTACCTTTTTCTGAATACAAACCTTTCTTTGAAATAATATCGAAATCAATCAAAGTCACAAAATTTGTGGAAATGGTATCTTGTAACCTAGGACGAGTAAACAACTTGATAGGCATTATTTATTTAATATTGGGAAGACGAACAGCACATAACACCGATTAACATATTATTTAAACATACAGAAGGTCAAACCTACGTCTCCACTATAAGAAACAATTTAAGTACTTTAAGCAAGCACACAAATGACAGCTTAAAAACTTAAAAAAATATATCTTAATACTACATTCTAGAAATTAAATTTACTCTTAACAACTGAAAAAATCTGCACTAAGTTTGACCCTCAAATTACGAACCGATGAATTAATAAAAGCGGTCAAGATCGCCATTATTATTATTTCCCGTATTTGTATGATTATCTTCAAGGGTTTATTTATACATAGATAAAAGCTGATTGAAATTAAATACACATACAAGTAACAATGGTACTTGGTTAACCAATCCTGAACTTGTCACCATCATCATCATCACCAGCCCACCGTTGCCCAATGCTGGGTAAAGATAGGCCTTTTCCTCCAAATGCCATCTCACACGGTCTCTCACCATTCGCATCTACGGACCTTCCGCCGACTCAACGACATCGTCCGACCATCGGGCAGCAGGAACATATACTAAAGTCTCCTACTATTGTTTCAGGCTGCGCTAATGTGGAGTAAGAAGTACTGTGACACGAGCCCCAACACTCCGCTGAAGGAGGTCATCGGCAATTTTCTGGAGTACATTCAGTTCCACAAGATTCCGGCCAACGTTCTGATGAGAGAGGTCCATCCGCTGGGCTTGGTGCCCTACTCCATCATCATGAACGCGTTGGCGTATCAGGTGCGCGTTTTTCTTTTAAAACATTTTAAGCACCTGGCAACCCTCATACATTATTATTTTTTTATGATGAAATTAGCTGTCCCTGCAAACTTCGTACCGATAAAGTTTTCGTAATTTTTCTATGTTATCTCACCATTGATACATTTTCTGGACTTCCACAAATATCAAAAACAAAATTTAGCCAAATCGGTCTAAGCGTTTTTGAGTTTTAGTGAGACTAACAAACAGCAATTCATTTTTAAGAAGATATTTGGTATAGTTATCAATTCAGGTAGTTGCTGCGTCGTAGCGTTAAGATGAACGTGAATCCGCTGTGTATTTTCCCGGGAACCCCCGACTATCCATACAGTCCGTAGTTGTTTGAATAGACACGCAGCAGATAATGGCATCTCACTTTCTGCGACTACCATGATACCTCTCTTTTGGGATGTACGGAGATACCACACAGCAGTGCTACTGCGGGTCACATACCAAACGGTTTAAATTAACGCTGTAGAAATTTCTTGTATTATTGTAACCAACAGTACAAACAATTATCAGAGTAGCATCAATAAAGCACGCTTACCTCTGAGATTACTCTCTAGTACGTTGCAACTACAAAACATTTTATCATTACAGCGGACTACAGCCCTTTTTATTATGGGGACAAACTTGGCTAGAATGATTCAAAAGCACTAGAGAAATAACCACAGAATGTTTAGTAAAAGTCGTAAACTACCATACTGATACACTGAAATTCATACTGCAGTAGCGATTGATAATGAATGGAGTGCTCAAAACCCTGTTGTTGCAGGCAGACCCGGCCAGCGTAGATCCTGGCAAGCTCTCTCCGGCCCGCGTGCGGCGCGCGGGCCGCTCCATGTCGGTGCAGTCGGCGCTGGACCCCTACGGGTCCTGCACGACCCTCTCTTCCACCGGCTCGAGCGATGTCCCGTCTTCGGACTCGCGGCACAACTAACGCGAGGGGAACGTCCCCCATCCCGCGCCCGATCCCGCCCCTGGCCCCTCCACCGCTCCAGTCCCACCGGCGCCATCAACGGACAAGTTTCCGGAGAAACTCGGCCTCTTCTCCTCCATAAAACGCGCCGCGAGCAAGAAGTTCGGCGATCGCAAGTCGCCCACGCCCAAGTCCAGGGAACCGCGCTCCAAGTCAGATTCTATAAAGCACGCGGCGCTGACAAGGCAGGTCTCCGAGGCTGCGGGCGGCGACCCCACATTCGAACGCTGCAGACCAAGAAAACGCGACAGCGAGACCGAGTTTCCCGTCCGGAAATCCACTTCAGAAGTCTCTGAGACGTTCCCCTTTGTGAAGAGAGCATTAGCCGAAATAGAGAGCGGCTTCAATTTCTTTAGACGCTCGCTAGCCTCTGATTTTATAGAGCCATTAAAGGCTACAATCGCTGAGCCAGTAGTGATCGTTGATGTGCCAACCGTCGACGAGGAGCCGATGACTCCTCCGCCTCCAATGGGCTTGAAGGAGCGCCGCGGATCGCGAGGATCGCCCTGCGCTAACCTCCCTCCGTTGATGCTACCGGTGGAAGTGCCAGAGACATCACAAACTCGCCTGTCTCCCAATCGTTTGTCACCTCAGATTTCACCTCAGAAAACTAAGGAGCCGGCATCAGCTCCGATACGGCAGGATCTACCCAGACGTACTAGGACTCGCTCGGAAGTCCCACCGGATCCGCCGCCGCGGTCGCCGCAGACTCCGCGTCCCGCCTCCGTCTCTCCGAAGCACACGTTTGCGTTCAAGATTGTACTGAAAAAGGTAGAGAGCACGCCGAATACGTCATTTGACCGGCCCGAGCAATGAGAGTACCTCCTCTAAGCGCGACCGCTCAATGCGGTGGAGTACTCGAGGTATTAACGCGCTCTTCTCCGTTTTGTGAACGCGTGTTCGACGCAAGCTTATCTCTGGAGGTAACGCTATCACGTTATTTGATGGATCAATATTGCCTGGATTATAGTATCAAATCATGTTATGTTTTTTTTTTAATGTGAAGCATGATTAATGAGAAACTTTCGGTAAATAAGGTTGAAAATTGTAAAAGTAAAATAAAATTTATAAATTGGCATAATTGGGTATTTGACAGAATGTCAATTGAGTTACTTTTAAAACGGAATTTTGTATGAAAATACTTGCTTGTGACGTCACATTCCAGAGCACTCTTTTGATGTTTCATCTATTTAAAAATTGTAATAACTAGTAAATGATCACAAGTAATTTATTTTCCGAATCATTTTGTAATATTGGTTTTAATCGAGCATCTCAAATAATTTATTGTTGATAGTGTCAAATACCGTATTATAGTAATAAACTTTATATTTTTGGTACTTTCAGGAGTAGGCTTGCGTCAAAATCGCTCCTTTACGATAGAAATTGCTAGCATAGATTAGTTAGCGACAGATATAGTCATAAAATATATACTATGAAATAAAAAATACAATGACGCTTTTGGAATTCTTCATATTTTATGGTGTCAGGGGCTGGTCCTCTATTCGGCGTATCGGACAGATTGTGCATTTATTGAATGTTCACACGAATTTCATAAGTATCTTTATTGTAAAGTGAAACAAAAATGTATAAGCTAGACTTTTCGGAAATGCGAAATGTCGTTAAAAAGTTTTCATAAAGCTAGGAACATATCAACTATCAGATAGTGCTAGCACACGAATAGATGAATAACCTCGATAAAAGTTTTTTTTTCCTATGCCATTTCAATCACAATATTAAATGAACCACAACTCTGTGTAGTCTTCTCATAGACACTACATAACTGTACCATTTCTACAATATTAACTCAGCAGGATGTTAGTAAATGATTTTATGTCTCAGATCAGGAAGTCTAACTTTCTCCAAACGTGTGATGTGGCGGCATATAAGTTTTGGTAACGATGATAATTGGCTGAGTGAAACTTGTCCATGTCCAAAGAGTCATTTAAACAATTAAAAATGGCATAATTCTAGGCCATGCTGAGTTAATTTACATAACCGACAATAGCACTGTCATTGATTTAGTTTGTTAGTATTAGACTTTTTTTCCTTGTGCGATGCTTTTTTTCTCTTATCACTGTCTATTACAGATTGCAGATGAACTATAATGGCTTTAAATAATAATATTTGACAGTGCGAAAAAAATACGTTATGAGTCTCAAACCCTCTATAAGGCATTTTAACTTAAAAAGATGGATCATTTATAAAAAAAAAACAGGATAAAATAAAATCATTATCTTGTCTTCTCTTATCTCAGTGCAGCGCGACTAGTATGTTCCTAGCTTAAACAAACTGTATCTAGAACTTCTAAGATTCTTCAAAGGTCTATTTATAAAATTATATTCATAATAAGCAAGGAAGTTGCTATACTTGTGTATTAACAAAATTATTGTAATGAACGTATGGGAATTTGACGTGAGAAACCATATTTTTCTACAAAGACCGAGGCTTAACTATAAGAAGGATAATACCTGCTTCTCTATTTACTTGAGTGATTTTATCTAACATCTGACTAATATCCTGAGAGTTGCAAAATGAACGTTAGTAAGTATTTATTCGAAAGTTAGAATGGTCGTAAAATATTTAGTCACTCAAGCAAATAGAAAGCAAAAACGTAAAAATATTATAAACATAATTAAGGGTCCATTTTGAAAGGAGAATAGAAAAAGATAAAAAAATATTTAATCAATATATTCATAATTGGTGTGACCAGAGAAAAGTAGTATATTTTTTTTATTTTCGTCCAATTAATGTTCTTATCTTAAAAAAATGTATTTGATGTATTTTCTATTCTTTTTGCTTCAAAAATCTATTTACACTATCAGCGTCAATTTAGATTATTTTAAATGTCTTATTTGCGTCTTATAGTTGAGTTAATTATTAACGTAAAGACAATCATTGTACTCCAGACAAATAGCAAAGAATATTTCCATAATTCTATAATATTTCCATAATTCTGAGTTTAGATGTATGTACTGGCGTATTGTGTGAAGTGAATATATTTTTATATTGACTGTTGTATTCATAAGATTGTAAGCTTATGTTTGGTTTAATTAATTCGGTCTCACAAAAATGAAGTTCAGTTTCTTCTGAAATTCTAAAGATGCCCGTTGCTACCTAAAGCTTCTAATGGGAAACAACAAACTCATATTTTACAATACAAATGGGTACAAGAATATTCATTACTTATCTTCATTAATTTTCGGTACATTGTAACTGGAGTAACCTAATAAGCGTTAGATCGTTTTCATTGTAAATAGCTGTGATGGCTATCTAGAGAACCAGCAGTCCGAGTCTTCAGTCGATTTTCGCTAAAATGACAGGTTTTAGCAAAAATGCCCTAAGCATGTCGACTACGTTATGGTCGGTATAGGTTCTAAAAATAGCCATTACAGTTATTGAGATGTATGATGTTTACTTGTTGAAAAGGGGTGTTTTTGAAGGCGCGGCGGATTGCGTGACGGGCTTAAAACTTACTATTAACATGTTGAATAATAATATCATAGTTCACATATTTTATCAATCAGTAAAAGAAGACGAAAGGAACAATAGAAGTCCTTAAGTATTCCCAATAAAGGACATTCAGTGAAAAAACGTTACGAGAAGTGGACATTTTGTGAAATGGTCATTTTTCGAAGAAGGCATTTTGTGAAATGGGCACTGTGAATTTTGCAAAAGAGAAATTCTGAGGAGAAGCCGTTTCGCTATCGGTGGATATTTTATGAAGTGGAAATCTCATGCAATGGAGCGACATGAAATTTGTTTTGATTGAGCTCGATGCCTCTGATTTTAGAAATATTGTCATATTCGTCAGTATTTCTTATCTTTTTTTGTCGAATAAAATAATACAAATAATTATAATAAAAATTCAAATTCAAATATTTTGTTCATGATAAAAACGAAATGTTTACTGTATAAAAGTCAAAGTTGTTAATTTCACGTTTAATAGATTATGTGAATAAGTCAACAAAGAAACATCACTTCTTCTTTTGTTTCCTCAACTCAATCAAATAGTTTTGCGCTTCAATTTAGCGAATGTATTTCAAAAGGTATTACAATTGCTACAGTATTTGTTTTTCACTAAGCCAATTTTCCATCTCTAATGAATTTTAGCAGGTTGTAATATAAATGTACTAACATTGAAAAGCAAAATGGCTTTGTTGACGTCCAGAACATACAACAAAGATTGCAATGATGAGGGCTTTTCAATGACAGCTGTCAATTGAGTTCATTAAAAAGAAACTAGATGGCGCTGCAAGAAGACCAAAATGTCATCATGTTTTTAGGTCTGTGGTTTTAATCGTTATTAATCTGTGATAGTCTAAACATCTCTTTGTAGTCTGTGATCTATACTAGATTTTGTTTCGAAACTGTTTTAAACTTGAAAGTTATCGAAGTATTTTTACTTTGTTTATTACATACGTACGTGAATTGTGTCTTTGCTCATGACTAGCCTATGCATTGTGCATTTTTGTAAAAACATAGGACAAGAACCACAGATAAAGTACATGATGTCATGACGCCAGCACCATCTATCGGTATTTTGCGGTTCCTTTTTTTTTAATGACGCTCTGAAAAGCCCTCATTGTACTACTGTCATTCAACTACATGTTTCTGTGTGCCCCCTCATTGTATTTTAATAAATAGCAGTGTGGATTGAACCCAACCCGTGATAGATGTTGTAACATTGTGGATTTGTGATTATAAGTGTGAAAAACTAATTATTGAACGTAAACGTGTAAAACCTTGTTTGTGAACCAATTACGCGCACTAACCCAGAGCGATCCGACTCCATTGCATTTCATTACCAGAGAACTGGGCCTCAATTCTGCTAGTGCATTATAATTCCATGACAGATATTCGGTTGGGTCACGTGACACTGTTTTTTATACCATTGACGCCTAGAAGACGTGCCTGCGAGCGCGTAGATTAAAAGCGGCAATGAAATGAAAACGCAGTGTTCATGCAGTTGTCATTGTAGTACAATGCATAACAGAATCTAGGCCCTGGTTTTGGGATCTAATAGACTTGTAGTTTTTCAATAGAATCACATCACACTAATATTATAAACGTGAAAGTTTGTGTGTGTGTTTATATGTTTGTCAGTCTTTAGCGCTGAAACGGCTGGACGGATTTTAATAAAATTTGGTATGGAGTTAGCCGATACCCTGGATTAAAACATAGGCTACGTTTTACCGCGGGGAAATATCTTATTCCTACGGGAAAATCGATGAACCGCGGGTAAGACCGCGGGGCACAGCTAGGAATGATATAAGAATGACAAGAGTTGTTATTTGTCATTTACCAAATTCACTGCACTGCTAATGCTAAAAAATCCCACGGCACCCTAGCGCTGCCGTGGGATTTTTTTATTTTTTGCAGACTGAATTTTATAAAAAGGTCTGTACAACCTCTCAATGGTTGATTATGACCTACGGTTGTGAACCTAAGGCAAAAAACTTAGGACTAGTTTGCTAAAAACGGCAGTTTTTGACACAAATTCATGTCTTTGTCGCGGGTCCTAAAAATTACTTTTAAAATGACTAAAAGATTACACCAACACTTTTTGCAAATGCGGCGCTTAGGTTGTCCATTGCAATTAAATTACAGTTACTAGTTATTAGTTATAATTTCCATGAAACAACCATTGCAATACTATTATAAGTCTATTGAACAACTATGCATTAAAAAAAACTGATCACTGGAAGTAAGATGTATTGGAATATAAATCGTATAGGAAATTGCGCGTAGTTCTACCCTTGATCGATATTAAATATTATTCAAAGACTGTTATGTCCCAATTTGATGTTGCAAAATACTATTCTATTGTTTCGTTAGTTAATAGTTATTCGTACTTTTACATTTCTGCGTGCTATTGCTTTTATGTTGAGGTCCCCCATCGCAACTAGACTAAACTCAGATGAGGTGCTTTCAATATGACATAAAAACAAATACAGACTGTTTTAGAAAGGAGTCGTGAAATTTTAAAGGGTCGTTCTATTAATTAATACAACCAACTCATAATATGTCAGCAAATATAAAAATTTCCTATGGAACACCTGGTTATTCAATATTTCAGAGTCGATCTCGTAATAGTTCTCACGTAGAGTCGCTCACCAGCTCGTTGGTCCAACAGTCTGAGGTAGATAGCTGGCAGTGGCTGCATTCGGATGGTCGAGAACCGGGTCCAGGTCCAACACTAAGACAGTGGACCATTATGGGCTGATCAGTAACCAGAAATCAGAAATTTATTTCAACGAGAATTTACATCCTGTTTGTTGAATTTCAATGTACATACACTTATGTATAATGTTAGCCGCGGAGATGTGGAGAAAAAGGTCGTGAAAAAAACTCCACTCTAACCACCTTTTCTCAAATGACCTTAAAGCTAATACAAATTAGGTATGAATTCATTTCATCTAGCAAGAACCTCAAGATTGATTGATTACAGAAATGATATATTATGTAGTTTGTATTGATAGCTGGAATTTCTCGTACGCTAACAATCTGTTAATCTACTGTTAACAGCGGTCAAAAGAAACAGAAGGAAAAGCAATTGAAATATAAACTAATTGCGAAAATAGCATTTTATTATTAAATTGCATAATAAGTAATAACTTCCCCAAAATACTATTACTGGTTTATTATCTAGCTTGTATGTATTCTTATTTTTTTGTCTTGTTAATATATTATATTAATTACACTGACGTATTTCTTTGGCTTTCTGTGACGCCCAATAGATGGTGGCGTAGTACCGACTACGCCATCTATTGCGTATATGGTACTTGGGAATTTAAGTATTGCAAAGAAAATTTTTTATTTTAATATTAAAAAAAAAGTTTTGCAAACTGTCATACTGAAATCGCCTCATTGCACCTATTGTCTAAGAAGACAGATTGTTAAGTAATTATTACTGGGTCATAAATAATTATTCATCCAGACTCTCACCCGCACAATCTAAAATGTTTAATGATTATCAATGAATTAGTATTTATTATTATTCTATAATTTGATAAATTTGGCATCAGAATATAAAATTAGAGAGACATGTTAATTTTCTTATACTTTGAACATCTTTGCTTGGATTGAAGAGGTTGGCTCAAGACAGGGAGGAGACGATATTAAAGAGACCTTTCGCTAGCAGTGGGCAAACCACTGTGGCAGCACTTCTCAGTAGAAAACATGGAAATAATTTATTATATTCTCTTGTTACTTATCTTTACCAAAAACCGAGTAAAATATGGATATTAAAATTTGTCTCGAATTTCAGTTTCATTTCAAGTACTACTAGAGGTCTTGTCTTTCTTGTTGGCTAGGCCGACTAAGCTGCTCGTGTGATGTTGGGCAAGCCTGCTCCATCAAAACAATGGCGTTGCAGCGTCCAAGTAGTCCCTTCACCTATCTACAGTCAGTTTTTTTCATTCAATGCAAAAAAATATATATTGTCACGTTGACATATCCATACAATTCTTAGGCTATCAATATCAGAATGTTGCTAGTACGTAAAAACCAAATAACCCCACTTTACTTCCAAGTTAAATTGTGTATGCTACGCTGGTGTTTTTGTTTAGACTTTGCTCTTACGAGTAATTCAATTTTAATGTCTTTGATGTGATAAGGATTTTGGTCACATGAGTCTTCTATTCACGGTAAAAAAAATCTACCGAGTTAACCTATAGCTTTTATGGCGGTAACACCACGTCATTTCCTTTTTGCATCGAATTAAAAAACGGACTGTAGTGTGAGTGAATGTACCACTAGGCGCCTGTATGAATCGTCTCATTACGTAGATGCAAAGATCAAAGCTTATGGGTGACATATTTATTTTTTCCATTATTATTTTTTATTTCACATGCGTACTTTTATTAATTTTATTCCGGCTACACTTACTTGACTTTTTGACAAATGTGAGTGTAAGTGTGTCTTGTAACTGTATCTGGAATAAAGATTAATGCCTAATACTTACAAAAGTTTTAGTTTAAGTCTTCGTATTTTTCCCTAGGATCATTAAACATTTGATTATGTGCAAGCGAGACTCAAAGTAAGCTTAAGAATGACTTTGTAATTATTATCTTTTTTCATATTTCTATAACTGGCTGTATCGATGTAAAAAAGTGTTTTCTATATAAAAAAATATTACCAAGCTATTGTGTAAATATCCATAAAATTTAAGTGTCAAGAAAATGATAAAAGAGTATCTTGATAAACCTTGAGTTTTATTTTATAAAATCACCTACTCCGAATCCAAATTATACAGAATCTAACTAATCAAGATCTGACAGCTATCGCCCAAATTCTTAATAGGATTGTGTTGTGAATGGTATCATTCACAAACAAAACTTTATAAACTTTGGAGTTTTCAGAAGATTCAGAAATTTTAAGTATCGCTGGAAGAAGACACATATTTTAAAAATTCTAGATGAAAAATCCTTTAAACAGTAGGTGTACAGAGAGATGTATTTTTCTCTGTAATGTAAGAACTCTTACAACACTATTAAATTACTATTAAACTCCCATTTAGGAATCTATTCTTTCAAAACTGTAACTCGGTGGTAAGAGTGTTATAATTATAAAGAAATTGTTCCTTTACGACTTACCCATCCACTGTAGGTCACAGGGCTATTCTCAGAGAAAGAATATGGGCCTTAATTATCTCGGATGCCCACCACGGATTGGCAATTTCAAGCGATAAGGTTTAAATAAACACATCAGACACGAAGGTTTCCTTCGTCATTTTTAGGCGTCGTTGCTACTCTGACTTCACAAATGTAATGATCATTAATTCTTTTGTTAAAAAAAAAACAGCAAAACGCTTGATAAATATTCGTAGAAATGCGCGAAAAGGTTATTCAGACACAGGGATTATGTTCAAGCGTGCTCATTACAAAGCGGACCCAGGCGTTATTAAGGAAAGGATTTTGATACAAATGGCTCTCTTTGATGAAACGTATATAAAAGGTTTTCCGGGTAGCTTGAATACACTGTTTAATTAAATCTGCAACCCGATCAAAGGCCTTCTAAAAGTTATAAAACATGAAAATTTTGATTGTCAAACCTCGTCTGTAACAAAATCTATTGACTCCGGAAAAACTCCAGGTCTTGGATGTTTACATGTTTGTGACGTCGCTGTTTGTATGTGTGTGCCTGTATGTAAATATTTGTTTATTTTGTTTACTGAAATTTCATACACTTTGATTTAGATTACTTACTAACCTTTTTATTGTTTTTGTGAATAGTTTAAGCATATGGCCGAAGAAGCCATAATGTGATATTATCTTTAACAGTTCAGTTTCAAATCACTTTCTTAGTTGTAGATTTAAAAGGACTATTTAAATTATTTATTAGCAAAACTGAATTACCTTGATTTCTGACACTTTGAAGGTGGTGCAGTGGTTGTGATTACAGGTAAACTGAACTAGAGAGTAACGTCGGAACCATCACGAAAAAAAATCGCGACTTTCCAGTACATTGTCATATTCTGTCTGAACTGTCAAATTCTGACATTTTGGCGCCACAAAACGCGTGACTCACGTCATCGTACTATCTATGCTGGAAAGCAAGTTTAGTATCTTGGTCACCCTACCAAATTAATGTTGTCTAGGACTAACCACTTGGCTAGCCAAGTTATAAAATCTTTTGATAAATCACAAGCTTTCTCAGTCTTTATTTATTTAGTAGTACACGGTAAACAAATAGTTTAAAGACAACATAATAACTCCGAAATAACAACTATAAGCTAATTACAAGTTTTCACTTATAAAGCACAGATTAATACCATAATGATTACTCCTGTAGATATTGTGTTTTTTTTTTGTGTGTTTGATATTTTGTGTGCAATAAAGAATATTTTTATTTTCTATGGAAGGTTCAATATGCTTAATTAAATTACATTTAAAGTTTTAAGTGTATCCTTTGCAATCTGAGATATGAGAATACAGTATTTGACACTATCAACAATAAACTATTTGAGATGCTTAATTAAAACAAAAATTACAAAATGTTCCGGAAAATGTATTTCCTTTATTTTTTTTATTTTTTATTTATTTATTTAGGAAACAAACGGTTCAATAACAATTATTAGATATGAGCAAAAAAGAGTGCTCTGAAACGTCACGTCACAAGCATTTGACATTTTGTCAAATACCCAATTAAGCGCTACGTTCTAGGCAGCTAGTTTGGCGATTAATTTAATCAGTTAGCGGCGACTTATTATGTATCGTGTTCCTATTGACCAACGTATATACTTGTATACTAGAAATAGAAAAGAACATTATTCTGAACATTACTCATTTTTATACCAATTTTAATGCACGACCTGCAAAATTACTGAGTAAAAATAAGCACGCCGTTGTTCCATTAGTGCAATGGCTAACTCTTTCCTGTGCAATATCCGTTCAACATCCGGATAACATGTCTGCCGGAAGTATATTCTACACAGAAAGTAAACTTTTAAATATTTAGAGAGAGGAAAAACCTGGTAGGTCAGGGGCCTAATGCAATACAACGTTTGTCCGATTCCAACAAGATTTGCAACGACTAATGAATGTCGAGAAATCGAACATAATTTATCAGGATCGTAGCAGGTGGTAGTTCCTGGTCTCTGCCTACCCCTCTGGGATATAGGCGTGAGATTATGTATGTTTGTTTGTTTATTTGTTTGTTGACAGTCAGATGATTTCTTGATGATGAAAAGAATCGTTCAAGATTTAGTGCGAGTAAAATGGGAGCAGAACTGCACGTCCAGGATTTGATACTACCATCGTTTGGATCATTCCATATTTTGCAAAAATATAACTGATTTTATTCAGAGGCTTTCAAAATGGATACATTTTTTGCCAGTGCTGGAAAAAATCTAACCATTATTTGCCGTTCAGACCAAATTCAAATCAAAGGCGTAATTACGCCCGCTAATTCCTGTCAAAATCCTTAAACACTTAACATTTGTGATAACAATTAGTATAAAATTTGACAGTTTGGAACAGATTTGTCAAAAAATTAAAAAATTAAAAAATTAAAACTAGAGAAATAGTAGACTCATGGAGGTTATCTTCTGTTATACTAACATTGAGCGATGTCAGTGGTGTATCCGGATAGTTAGCAGCAAATATTGGAATCTGTCGTGACAAAGACTTTGCTGCCCCTAAAAGTTCAGAGGTAAGTCGCAGCAAACTACTATGTTATTCATCTTTTGTTGTAAAGGATTACAAAATTGTCTTGTCACAAATAAATCTTACGTGTAGGGGAACTAAAGAAGAGCAAAATTTTATTTGTCAGCAGGAAAAATATGTCTGTGTTGTAAATACCACCCTTCCTGCCGAGAGAACAACTAGTAAAATAAACGAAATGTGGATATCTTTACGAGTGACTCAATGAACGCTTTAACAAGATACGTTTGAAACAAACAACGAAGCAACCACTTACATCACTCAATAAAAGTTATTGTTTACTTAAAGTAAATAAATCTGAATAAATATACTCATGTTGGGTTTTCAAGGAAACGAATAATAATGAATTATTGATGTATAATTAGGTTTAAGGAGATACAATGATTTGTGCACGTTACGAGAGCTAGTATCGTAATCTAATCTTTTTTGCGGCAGCGCGGGCGCGCGCGCGTTGAGGTGCGCGGGCGGACGGGGGAAAATGCTGCAGTGACGCAGGCGAGTCGTTTTTGTCGTAGACATCTTGGCGGCGCTTGAAAGAAGTTGAAGGATCCACAGGAACTGCAGGAGCTGAAGACGATTCCAAGTCTTCTTCGTTCATGAGGGGGCACACTCTATTTAGGGCTCGGCGTTCTATACCACGGTATGTTCTGAAGTCCGCAACTCGGCAGATTCCGTCCTTTCCGGGATATAGTTTGTGTACTCGTCCTAGTTTCCATTTCATGGGAGGTAAATTTTC
The DNA here is from genome assembly GCA_947310845.1 of Yponomeuta plumbellus. Lineage (NCBI taxonomy): Eukaryota > Metazoa > Arthropoda > Insecta > Lepidoptera > Yponomeutidae > Yponomeuta > Yponomeuta plumbellus. The sequence goes on from OX371203.1 coordinate 7,914,650, forward strand.
TTCCTTGAAGACCACCATGGAATCTTCTCTTAGGTTTCTATAAGGTGTCATCCATTTTGACCTCTTTTGAAGTTCTGAGACGTATTCGTTATGCAATCTTTTCCAAAACCCTTCCCACAGTGCAGTGGTTAGCTTGTATCTTACATCCAGTGCTCTCTTCGTTGCAGCAGGTGGAGCCGGCAGTGACGTCAGCGGCCGCCCGATGAGGAAGTGTCCTGGGGTCAAGGGAGAAAGGTCGTGTGGGTCAGATGATAAGGGAGTGAGAGGCCGGGAGTTGAGGACCGCTTCGACTTGTGTACAAAGCGTGCTCAACTCTTCATACGTCAGGCTAGCATTTCCTATCACTCTTTTAAAATGAAATTTAGCGCTCTTGACACCGGCCTCCCATAAGCCGCCGAATGTTGGAGAATAAGGGTTATTGAAATTAAATTGAATACCTTCCTCTGCTGTGAACTTATGAATTGATTTAGGATTTGATTGCAATTCCCTACTTAGTTCAGCTTGCTTCACCCTACTTGCTTGCAGCGACGAATATTAGTGCCATTATCACAAAATAATTGACTAGGTTTTCCCCGTCTTGAAATGAATCTACAAAGGCAAGAAATGAATGCATTAGTGCTTAGATCACTAACAATCTCTAAGTGGATGGCTTTTGTACAAAAACAAATGAATAAACATACATAGGTAACATTTAGTAATTCTATTACCACGACCTTTTTTGCTTGAAATTAGGAATGGGCCTGCAAAATCAGTTCCACAGATTTGAAACGGATAGTTCTGTGTAACTCTGTTTGATGGCAGGTGGCCCATCAACGGCTCCATAGTTTTGCCTCGAATCCGTGTGCATGTAACACATTGACGGACTACTTTACGTGCCAACATTCTGCCCCGGAGAGGCCAAAACTGATCTCGAAAGACAGCCAGGAGCAATTGAGGGCCAGCGTGTAATGAGTGAAGATGTTCGGCTTGGCATTAATAACTTGGTAAAGTGATGTTTTCCATCGAGTAAAATTGGATGTTTCTTTTCGAAGTTGAAACTCGTGTTGTTGAGCCGACCACCTACCCTCATTGAAGTTACGTGTGACGTCACTCGGTGCTACAAAATGCAGCACGGCGTGACGTCACACGTAACTTTAATGGGCTATATCTTTGTCATTTTTGGTCTAATTTACAAATAAAAAAATACGTGTCCCTTATTTTTGAATAATCTAAAGACGGACTAATTACATTTTTTTGGGAAATTAGCCTATTCAAGACGCGGTACCTATGGTAATAGCAGCAAGGGGTGCTACTCGAGTTTTTGCACATAATAGCTTAACAGTTACTCTTGATCAGATGAGTCCGTAGTGTGTACATACACACACGCTGCCTAAGCGTGCTGCGAGGCGTCTACAAAATCGGGAATCTACTCTGTATCAGACATTTTATAAATTCAATAACAACAATTTAAATAAATCGCTCGCTAAAGTTTAGGTGAAAAGCATGACTATTAAGCGTAAACAAACTTCCTGCCTTCGTATCTTCACAATAACCTACGCTCCGATTAGGATTTCAGTTGATAAACAACATAAAATTAAATTAAGTCAATAAGTCCGAGTTGTAACTATGTAGTTTCAAGGTTAAGTTACGCTAGGGCAAACAACAAATTAATTATGTAGGTAAATTTGTGCATCAAACCAGACAAAATGTGCAGCAGCAGCAGAGGAAGGCAGTCGGGCGAGCAGGCACGCAGGCAGCCGGGCAGCGATGTAAACGCGCAGCAAGCGAGCGCGCAGCTAGGCCGCGCCGAATAGGTATTTAGGTACCCGGTGTCGCCAGGAATGTTCGGCAACGGGTTTTTTACGAAGGGGCAATGTACCTAATTAGGCATAAAGTATACAGTCTACGGCCGATCAACCCTTAAAACCCTTTACAAAGGTTGTTTATAACGAAAACAAGAGAAAACGTTGATGTGCCGTTGACAGTATAGGAAATTATAAAGATGATTGTTTATATTTAAGGAAGAAATTTATTGACACGTAACGGTTTTTTCCTGTGTGCGATAGCCAACGGCACTTTATTTTAAGAAAGTGGGTAGTATGTAATTAGTTACGTAACTTAGAAATGGAAAGAGATCTAAGTAATTGCCAATTTAAGGAGCAATTACTTAGTATTTAGGCATAAGCGTCTATCGGAAGCTGATGATAGTTGCCAGGAAACATCTATTTATGCAAGTCAGCGTTTCCAAGTTGTTACTAACGTAAGTTAGGTTTATGATAATTTTGCTAAAACAAGCGTGCGAGAAAGATTATTATGTTCAAACCCGTAGGCTTGCAAGCATATTAGGACTTAATCAGGCTGATGCTAAATTCTGTCGTATTTCGAAAAGAACAATACTAACACACAAGTCAAAGGTGGAAAATAAGGAAGGATTAAGAAAGGACAGACACTCCCCTCGTTTATCCAGCAGCGCAGGCACAGCAGCAGGATCCAGTCAGCAGCAGACCCAATAGTTCAGCGCCGGTTCGTATTGGGTCGAAGTCCACTCAGCGTAGGCCTTCTTTTTCTGGACTCGGAGGTAGATTTCGCAGGATTTCTTCGAAATAACGACCAGATCAGATCGTCCTGTCACGGTCGCCAAATTCCTTGTTGGGTTTTCAAGGAAACGAATAATAATGAATTATTGATGTATAATTAGGTTTAAGGAGATACAATGATTTGTGCACGTTACGAGAGCTAGTATCGCCGGCGCGGCGTGGTATGTTGAGGTGCGCGGGCGGACGGGGGAAACCGCTGCATTGACGCAGGCGAGTCGTTTTTGTCGTAGACACTCATGAAACAACATTGTAAAACACAATTTCTAATTGATACCTATTACGTATTTCAGAATTTCTCAAATTCAACTACGGTATTACGTAGTAGTACTACGTAATACTTGCTACGATGATGCTACGCTCAGTTGCTACGGCGTAGCAAGCTACGCAGAGTTTATTCGGTCCACCGAGGTATCTCCTTTTTACCAACTTACGAGTTTATTATTAATCTTTATTAATAATAATAATAAACTCACGCCCGTTATCCCCGAAGGGGTAGGCAGAGGCACCAGTCTCTAGAACTGGACCCACGTTTTGCCGAGTTTATTAGGTCTAACGTGACAAGTGGCAAGCCTGTCGCCGTTATCCGGGCACAATTTATCAGCGAATGGTGTTGCTGTACAAACAAATGTACGTAACTAAAAGTCATTGATACATGCGTGGTTCGAACCCAGACCCTCATGATCGAGAAGCAAGGGTCAACCCCACTACGCCAGCACCGCTAATCTTTATTGTATGCTACATTTGCTTATAGCTACTAGCTGACCTCGCAAACGTTGTTTCGCGACGTTTTTTTCCACTTAGGGCTCCGAAAAATGGATAACAACCTATTCTCAGACCTACCGAATATACATATGAAATTTCATAAAAATTGGCCAAGCCGAGAAGTATATGCAATAACACGGTGAGTGGTGACACGAGATTTTTTTATATTAGATCTTAAATATACGGGTAGCACTGTGTTAACCACACCGTACACTTACAATCTATTATCAGCTATCAGTTAGTCGGTGTAAAAAATGACTGAAAGCTTCGAAAAGTTCAGCCTACTACAGTAGATTAGATCAGTGCTAGTTTAAAGTCTTGCAGCCCAATGTCCTCTAAGATTTACAAGAAAAAAATACTTGGGTTGGGGAGGTAATTTTAATCGACTTATAAAACGGAGGACTTATAAAACGGTGGTTATGTTTTCTAACAAATTTAAAAAAAAAAACTATGTTGTCACAAATCCTATAGTAGCACAAAGGGCCTGTGTATTATTACACCAACATTATTCACAAAATAAAGTGAAATATTTGCACTAAAAACGCAGAAATATGATATAAAAATTTTGCAGTAGTTTATGTGGTAGGCCAGAGTTCATGCTACCAGTTATATTATAACTAGATAAAACCCTGGCTTCGCTCGGCTAAAATGTAGTCTCATAATTATATTCTACATTGTATCGACCAGCACTTAATTTTTGGTATTTTTAATATCCATTAGCTTTTTCATTTCAACAAATTAGACCTTACAGTTCACAATATGTGACCTATGGCACGTGATGACGTGACAACAACGCAACAGCATTGTGTAGAAAGATCATTAACACATTGAAAATACTCGATAATCCGAATTTTCCGCTTATTAGTTGTCGACTCCGATCGACAATTTTTTTACGCTGTTCAATTTGATGTGCATTTCATTCCAGTCTACCGTAGACCGGTATGAAATAATTAATATAGATCATTTGAACGCTATAAGTATGACATCAATATGACGCTTAAAGAAATCAGTGATTCCGATATTCATGTTTTTTCAAGGAGTTAACAAGCTACTGGACTAATCGGCTTATTGTCAACTTCTTCATAATCTAGGATTACACACTCGATGGTCAACTAAGCTGACGGACAACAAAAAATATACAAAAACTTATTGACAAATAAATTGGTTAAAACCAATTATATTCTTTTGTAGTTTGCGCACCTTTTTATACTTTTGATTTTTCAAATTAGAGAGATTGTTAATTAAAAAGCTATTGCCTCTATCTGGGTGTATTTTCACCTTTGTGATGTTCTTTCCGTGTAACCATAGCTTTAGGGTATCCAAGTTTAGGAACAGTAAAGTGGCCGTGGCAAGTGGCCGGAAGACGCTGGATTGCACGCTTCAACCGGTCTTTTTGGAAATCCATGGAGGAGGCCTATGTCCAGCAGTGGACTTCTTGTGGCTGAATGATGTTGATGATGATGATGAAAGTGGCCGTATTCAGTAGAATTTTAAAAAATATTAGCTAACCCGGCACACGTTGCTTTGCCATATAATTTTATTTTTCACTTAGGGCTACGAAAAATAGAAAACAACTATTCTCAGACCTACAGAATATAAATAGGAAGTTTCATTAAAACCGGTCAACCCGTTTCGAAGGAGTATGCGCACTAATATTGAGACATGAGAATTTTATATATTAGAAGAATAGAAGAAAGAAAGAAAGAAGATTGTTCACTCAGTCCGATGTCGCGAACCGGCAATGTATTAGCAAAGAGCTGGATAACAAGTAGCCGAACCTAGGCCTCGATTCTGTAAGTGCATTGTAGTTCAGTTACAGTGACAAGGTCGGGTCACGTGATGTGCTTTTTAATTCCATTGACAAGTAGAATTACGAATAAGCTCGCGTGCGTTGATTTGAAGCGGCGATGAAATTAAATCCACACACTCGTGCAACAGTCATTGTCCTACAATGAATTAGAAGAATTTAGGCCCAGGTTTTCTGAAACCTTGTAGTTTTCCATCTGGGTCACTAGTTCTACCAAGGAGTACCTATAACTGGTAGTACTAATCACCCGATTGTGTATCACCAGTACTATTGGTAGGGAAAACGACCCTTGACTCACGCTGGTGAACTACCGACCCTACAATCTACAGTTTTATTTTCAATAACCCCACTTACCTCAAATTTTGGAAGTGTTGAGGTCGGTAGCTCTACCAGCGTAAGTCAACGGTCGTTTTCCCTACTGTAGTACTAGTGATAGACAATCGCGTGATTAGTACTACCAGGTGTACTCCTTGGTAGAACTAGTGACCCAGAAGGGTATTTCCATGCAGGATCAGTTGGAGAGATCGTATTTATTACCAACCTCGCATGAGGTGGCTCAACGAATGAATATTGATAGAGCAAAAAAGGTGTATCAGTATAACATAACATAACAAAACATTTACACACAGCACATACATTGCTTCTGGCCCCACACTAGGATACCCTGTGTCGTGGCAACCAGAAACAGCGACGTCACAAACATGTAAACATCCAAGACCTGGGTTTCTTTTTTTTTGTACCCAACCGGGATTCGAACCCGGGACCTCTCGCATGGTAGCCAGATGCGCTAACCTCAGCGCTACAGAGATCATCGAGTATGATGTCTCCCTGCCCCTCCAGTATGTAGGCGAGAGTTTATGTAATACAAATACAAATAAACTTTATTTCTCTATCCACAAATTAGGTACAATAGATGTGATACAATATGGCACAATAAGAATAATTTGTGGAAAGACTGGGTCCCAAACTAAACAAAAAAATTGTATCTTAGGATGCCAGGCCTCCCAAAATCTAGGGCAACAAAGTATGGAACATACTGTAGACACAAGTCAAGACCAACAGAGATATTACAGAAACAAAGATAGTATAGAACAGCCATTCTCTAAGTATGTTCCGCGGAACCATAGGGTTCCGCGATACCCATGTAGGGGTTCCCCGAGAATTTAGAAAAAAAAAATTAAAACACCTCTGTCTATTCGAACGTTTTGACGCGGCTTATCACATGGCGCAACCAAACTTAATCGCCACCCACAATAGTACAATTTATTAGTAGTAACTGTTACATTGTAGGTACTTTATTATGCTTATTAATAAAGAATATATTTTTAAATCCAATTGTTTTAATTATAGGGTTGCGCCAAGTATTTCGCTTTCCAAAAGGGTTCCGTCACCAAAACAGTTTGAGAACCGCTGGTATAGAAAAATAAAGACACAAAAACCAAATAAACGGAAACTTACACTCATAAACTCAGCCCTACGACTAAGTCTTGAGATCGGGTTCCAGGCACTGAGTGTATGAGTGTAGGTGTGTGTGTGTGTGTGTGTGTGTGTGTGTGTGTGTGTATGTGTGTGTGTGTGTGTGTATGTGTGTGTGTGTGTGTGTGTGTATAATGTTTATTTTTTGTTCACTTAGTGAAAATTCTCGCCTTAACACGAGTAAGAGCATCTGAGCAGAAACTGCACATCTTTGAGGAGAAGAAAGTCTTTAATAAAGGTTCATATTACACGCCAAGCTCAAGTATGTGGGTCAGGCTTTAATTAATGTCGGAAGGAAATGCTCAGACGAAGTCACGGCAATTTTTATCTACTTGACCTTTGAAATACATACCACAATTAACTGTGAGGCAATTTGAGCCTTTTTGTAAACCATCTTAATAGGACAGCATTGTTTATGTACTATTGAGAAGTTTAATGCACAAAGGTAAACCAAATACTAAAATAAAGGTAAGTATGGCGGACTTACTGGCGGGCACTTTCTACTAGTCAAGTGTGGGTGGTACTTGTATTATCTATAGTTGACTAGTAGAGTATTGTAAATTCTTAAATTTAATCGGTAAGTACAAAATAATATACGGGTAACAACTATGTAAATGTATGTATGTATGTATATATTTATATTTAACTCGTATTTATATTTATTTAATTCGTACTATACAATTAATACATGCGCGGAACACTAGACACAATTATAAGATAAAAATATTCATTATAATACGTAGACAAATAAAAGTTACAATTAAAAAAAAAATACCATAGGCGGTATTATACCTTTTCACTGAATCGCTCGCTCGTAGCCCGGGCTGCCTGAGTGATTTTAAACGATCACGAAAGTTAAGCAACATAGGGCGCGTGGATGTACATGGATGGGTGACCGTCTATGACTAACGCTAGTGGTATTTTTCCGAGCGGTTTCGGGTTTCGCAAGGCACACTAAGCAGTTGGTGCCGGCTGCCGTTGATAGGTGGGAGTCGTTAAGCCAAGTCAGAGGTCTTAGAGCGGCTTGAAAACTTCTGACAGTAAGACACGCCGTGGTGGAGTATGGCCTATACCTTCCTCAGGGAAGAGCCTGAGTTATGCTTAACACATTTTATAACATATTCTCTATACATAGATGTGTACCCGAAATATGAAAAAGTACCCGAAATCATCTTGCGTGCACGCAACAATTAAATCTCACACTAGGCGACACGCGACAGCGACAGTTCGGCGACTAGACGCGACGACAGGCTACGGCCGTCAGTTTTTAGATATGTGTTTTGTTCGAATATCCGCACACTTGGCGTCAGAGTCGCGGAGTCGCGACGACAAGACGCCAGAAGCAAACGACGACGTCGCGTCTGACGCGGCGACTAGACGCGGCGACAAGTCGCCCTGTTTGCTATGGCTCTAAGGATCGTGGCAGGTAGAAGTAGCTGGTCTTTGCCTACCCCTCTGGGATACAGACGTTAGCTTATGTATGTATGTGTATAGATGCCTATCGGAAATATGATTCCCGGAACTCCCTGTAGTAAATGCAAAGAAGGCGAGAATATGCAAAGTACATTAATTATGCAACATGCGAGTCTGCTGGAATATGTAAATTAATGAACAGCCTTCGAATTAGTGAGATCGTCGTCTTAAATGAAGATAAATACTATTCCCATGGCGCTGTTGTTTGTTTTTTTGTTGTTACTTATTTATTATCGTTAGACTTTATTCTACTTACACTACATTTACTTTAAGAAACCATACACACGCCACAATAACAAAACTTGATTTCTACTTCATTTTTTGTTGGAAGAGTCCAACCGGGTTTCGCTCTGATTCATGAAGCTTAATTAGAGACGGAACTCGAGTCATTGGTTGCTCGTTTCTGACTAATAAAGCTATTAATGCTTAGTATTAGACGGATGACGACGCTTCGGCCATCTACAGAACCGGAGTTTCAGAACTCGTTCCATACGAGGCTTAATATTTTTTAATTTAAAGATTGAATTCGATTTGCTTCTTAATCTAGAAATGAAATACGGCCAGTCTCATCTTGCTTAACTCCCGAAGGCCGCTGTAGTGTGGTGACACCTCACCCACACATTGATATGTAACATGTTCGCATACAAACACTACACACACAATGAACACATACACACAAACACACACACACACACACTTACTTAAAAAAATAAAATAAAAACACCATTGTTTATCTTACCATTTCAAGCACCATTTTAGCATGACTGTTTGCAAATGCAAACGTAAAAGCTATACAAAATTATATGCTTATACTGAAATCAGTACAAGCATATAATTTTGTTTAGCTTTTACGTTGGCTTTTCGCTTTTATTTAATGTATAAATGTGAGTATCTGTTATTGGCCCTATTTGATGTATTTTAGAATCAGTATTTCATTAATTGAGTTCGCTGTTGATACCCCTAAGATATAAAAATAAATAAATAAATAAAAGTATACGAATCTTTCAATATTACACCCCTAAAAAGTAAGAACCTTTTTTTATATTTTAGTGGCATTTTTTCTTTCTTTTTCTTTGTCGCGTTCGGGACATACAGTAAATGAGATGCCCGCACCATAAAAGAACTCGACTTCTCGTCAGCGTTCTCTCGAGGGGGCTTAGCCGACCCTCTCTTGGCATCGCAATGAACTCGACGCGAACAGATATTTTCCTCGCCACAAAACCAAGCAACATTTTTAACGAGGAAATGTCAGTAGAGGTGTTTTGTTTCTTTTTTGATCTCATTAACCTTTAAACAAATTTAGATAGATACATATAACATTCTTTATTTTGCCAGAAATTACATTACAAACAATTTAATTGATAATTATTTCTAATCATCAACATCATTATCAACCCATTATGTCCTTACCGAGGGGCACGGGTCTCTTCCCTAAGGAAGGTATACGCCATACTCCACCACGGGGGCAAAGTCCTGATTGGTGGAGGCTTGTAAGACTAGTGGCTGGTCTTACTGTCAGAAGTTTTGAAGCCGCCCGTTGCCGTTTTTCATTATTTATGATATAATTTATTATTATTATTATTTTTAACATTTCTATTGTTTTTTATTTCCATTTTTTTCGGAAATACCTATTTATTCTCATTTTTTATGTACAATAAAATGTTCATAATAATAATAATAATAATAAACTCACGCCCGTTATCCCCGAGGGGGTAGGCAGAGGCACCAATCACAAGAACTGGGCTAAATATCACTATCACTATCTAAATATTTATCTAAACTGGCTACGTGGTGCAACCTATTGACAATATTTCTTTTTAATTTTTACTTAATTTCTTTTGTCCCGGAGTAAATATAAAGAGATAACAAATATTTTTTAAACCTACAAACATTATTATTATTAAATTTATTATTTGTACTTATAAAACTGACAGTACAAAGACGAACTTAATGCTAAAAGCATTATTTTGCATGTAACCAGAACCAGCCAACCATTTTATTAAGCATTTTCGCTAGAAACGGTTGTTTTTTGTTGTCATTAATCCTACAATCCTAAACTGTCATTGACCACAGATTATAGACTGACAACACAACACTTTTCACAATTGTATTGAGGTACAATTTGATTATTACATTTTTTAATAAAAAGTAGGTATCTGAAACCAGCGTGAGTGCAACGACTAACGAACGTTGAGGAAGCTTAAAAGTTTAAAGCTCATCGCAAATGGCAAACCTTGCTCTCTATCTACCCCGCCAGGGTGTAGGCGTGAGCTTATACTCGTACTATGACAAGTTATTTTACGTTACTATTTATTAAAACGTATTATACAAGAAGATATGATTTTTTTCTTTGGTGGCACTCGTTAGTTACATGACGCCGCATACACATTATCATAACCTAACATTTACATACAGGCACAAACATTGCTTCTGGCCCCACACTAGGATACCCTATGTCGTGGGACCCAGAAACAGCGACGTCACAAACATGTAAACATCCAAGACCTGGGTTTCTTTTCTTTTTTGTCCCCAGCCGGGATTTGAACCCGGGACCTCTCACATGGTAGGCAGATGCGCTAACCACTGCGCCACAGAGGTCGTCAAACATAACGCGATGCACGTGACGCTGTATGTAGTAGATAGACACTATCTATATAAGAATCATACATTTTTATTCAGCCTTAGTTATTTGCAAATATTAACGCAAACAAATCTAATAAGGCACGATGTTTTCAGTAAATATTTTATGGCCAATAAATAAAGCACTTCATTTATTTTAGGATTGTGCTACAATACTTTGCTGCAGGGTTGACACTTTGTACCGTATTGCGAACAAAATATCACATTGGACTACAAAACTGTATTTCATCGTTACAAATCAGGTAAACAGTTAAAACGTTGAGTGTTTATTTTCAATAGTTTACCCAATGCTTGAAACTAATAAATTACTGGCCAGCCCTGTGGACTATGTGCTTAATTACGGTGCCAATAAAATGTTAATAAACGTCTACCAATCTCAGTCAACAAAGACGTATTGACGCTGTTTACGAATATGAATTGCAGAGAGGCGCCACTCTAACTCTCTCTATTCTACAACGAGCTATACTTGAGCCATTACAAACGTGCGAACTGACTCATATACATTTTTATCAGACCTCTCTCTCACACATGTGGGAGGCATATCAGAATTCTCGCTCGCACTTTTATGACTCGGTTTGCATGTTTGTAATGGCTCAAGTATAGTCATAGGTATTCCGTAGATAATCATAATAGGGTTCAATAAATATTATATAAGTGTACAGACGCTGTGATGCATACCAAAACTATGCTATTTATTAAAGATAACTGACAAGAACTTTATCACACTAGTTTGCCAAGGCCATGCGAATGGTAACGCGGTGGCCGGGTCGCCTATCTCCCTCTAATATGGTTGTTAGAGGGAGTTCGTTATGCTCGTGAACGGGTGCCGTCCGTGTGTCTGGCCGCAGCATTGGTGTTTTCATACTTGTGTAAGAATATCAACGTCGTTATATCCGTGTTTTAGACAATTAAACACTGATCACTGAAACATTACTCGTAGATTATGGAAGTAATTTTAAAGAGTTGTAATAGGCGGTCCGGAAACGGAAAGACCTCAATTCAAATCCGGATGATTTTTTGTAATTTTTTTTTCAAGTTGCGAGAAAAAATATTATTGGGAGCTCGAAAAACTAGATTACAAAAAAAAAAACAAGCAAATCTCGTTCATCCAGGTGAAGTACCTGGATGACCGTACTGATTCTAAGTAGTGTCTTTCATTGAAAATAGTGAATAGAAAAGGCTTTTAAGTTTTCACTCATAATCCACTTAAGACAATTTGTTCAAATAATTGGTTCAGAAGCATCTGCGTTCGTTTTCTTACTTGGTACCTACTTAGTGCGGATATGGCACGTTTTATTACCCAAGGATTTATTAATAGAAAGAACAGGGTTGGGTATTAAAAAGTTTATTGCGTCCGTCACTCCGGATAGGACATTCGTTTAATCTAATAGGGGCTTCCACAGTAAAATCTTCATTTGAAACCGACTTCAAAAACAGAGGAGGCTCGCAATTCAACGCGTAATGTTGTTTTATACAGTAGATATTTACGTCGACAAAGGAGAATGATCAATTTACTATAGGAGTTCGTCTATTTTTGCGTCTTCTTGCACATTGATGAAACCAACGGTAAACTAAAAGAAATTAGCTCTGGATTATGCAGGAAAAATATTATGAAAATATTAGATGGGAGTTTCGAGAAATTCTTAATTTTGAGCCCAGAATCAGAATCAAGAATTTATTTCAACGTAAAGAATTTACATTCTGCTTGTTGAATGTCAATGTACATATAGTTATGTATAACGTTAGCCGCTGCCTTGGGGCCGTCTGTAGTGGAGAAAAAGGCAGCGAAAAAAAAACTCCACTCTGACCATCTTTTCTCAAATCACCTTAAAGCTAATACAAATAAAACATACAAAATAATATCTTGGATGTGTTGAACACTAGACACATTTATCCTCTGATTTAATTTAATATTAAACTACTATTTAATGCCATATGTCCTTGTCTTCTAAATAATCGTTGATTTTATAATAAGCTTTTTTGCAAAGAGTGTGCTTAACACAATTCTTAAATCGCGTTGGGGGTAACTCTAATATATCTTGGGGTATCTTGTTGTAGAACCTTATACAGTGCCCCATAAAGGAAGTATTAACTTTTGCAAGTCTAAATCGTGGAAATGACAATTTATGTTTATTCCTAGTATTAACGTTATGATGGCTACCAAGAGTTTCGAAGTCCTTAATATTTTTCCGAACGTACATAATATTTTCATAAATGTATTGGCTTGCAACTGTTAAGATGTTAGTTTCTTTGAAAAAATCTCTTAGCGAGTCCCTACTACCTAGCTTGTAACTACCATGTTTTGAGGTTATGACAACTTTGGTGGTTTGGTGTTATTTTGGATTGGCATTGACACCTTTTAGTTTTAATTATAAGCATAGGTCATTATCAGTTAGTTCCTCCCTTATTCTGAGGTTCGTTCCTACGGAAGAAGTTTGTGCTTTATGCCACAGGTTATTTATGCTTTTAGCCAAATATGCAGGCGTTTACATACTGCAACTTTTTGCAGATAGCGTGTGTGTGTGTAACGATGGACGATTTGCGAGTGTATCCATGGACTAGCAAATCGTCTAAATCGCGACTATATCGCTGCAAAAAGTCGCAATGTTTAAGGAGCCTAATGGGGGACAAAGAGATAATTTCTGATAAGCATAAACAGTCTTAGGTCCTGCGCACCATTGAGACAAGACTATCCTAAGCCCACATTGGCGGTTTATTTTAGTTATTTATTTATTTATTTATTCCACATATTGTTCATACATCATCATCATCATCATCATTTCAGCCATTGGACGTCCACTGCTGGACATTAGAATCTCCCAACGATTTCCAAAAGGGCCCGTTGGATTGTTCATACACATTACACATGGTCATTTTAACAATAAACTACATTAACTAAACAATATCAAATCCACTAGTATCAATTTGCAAAAATAAAACCGTAATAAAACCGCTCGTTTGAATTCCCGTCAAAAACCCCCGTTTGCAGTTTGCACTTTCGCAATGTAGTACACAGTACACCTTTTGCGATTTTTGCAAATTTAATTTAATCTTATCTGTGTTTGTAATCTGTATTGAGTGACTGAAGTGGGTTACTATTGCACGGACCGAGAATGTACGGCATGAGAATGTACAGCCCGGGAATTCGTCCCCAATGACACCAATTATCGGGATGTGCATTCCTGCCTGTACATTCCCGTCCGTGCATTCCCGGTCCGTACCGGGAATGCACGAACGCGGAACGTACAGCCCTGGAATCGGTGACCATTAGGTGCCTCGTTCACATCACAGAGAATACAATCAACTACGTTGTTCACATCATAGGTTTCGCGCGTTTTACTTGAGTGTGTGAGGTATTTCTTTTGGGATTCGTTTAGAAACGCTGATAACGCCCGACCCGAGAACGTGCGGACGGAAATCCATGTACATGTACACGGATTCAATGGCTGTACATTACCAGGGCGTACGTTCTCAGGATGTGCATTCGCGGTACGTGCATTATCATCTCCCACTGAAGTTATACAATCAATACAGATACTTTTTAATTTTAACTTTTAAACCCCTGATTCTTTTATTTTATCAAATAGAACTATGAAATCATTTTTCAAAACCAACATTTTGAGGTATAAATGCTTAAAGCGCAACGCAAAAGCAACATAGACTGTTGTTGGTCATTCTCCTTTGTTAACTAAGTTTTATTACTTTGCTTTCTTTTATCAAAAATAAGTGAACTCACTTTTGTTTTAAAAAACTGGCCAAGTGCGAGTCGGACTCACGCACAAAGGGTTCCGCACCATTATCTATAAAACGGAAAAAAACTCATGTCTGTTTTATGGGAGCCCGCCTTTAAATATTTTTTTTATTTTAATTATTATTCTGTGCATATTTTAAGCGTCTAACTGATGCTGTTATCAATATCGATTATTTATAAACAATTATTTAGAAGACAAAGATGTCTGGCATTAATTAGTAGTTCAATATTAAATTTAATCAGACGATAAATGTGTCTAGTGTTAAACACATCCAAAAGTAGGTATATTTTTTTTAAGTTTGTAATTTAGGCTAGAACTGTTTTGAAAAAAATAAATGCGGAGTTTTTTTGTTAGTTTCTTCTCCATGTAATCTATTAATTGTTAAACTAACAACTTTGACGTTCATAAAGTAAATATTCGAGGTATTTGTGCTATGAATAAAATATTTGACTTTGACTTTATCGAGCAATAAAATCAGGTTTGTTGTATGAGATCTGTCATGAATATTTACTTTTTCTTAGCATTTGTTGTTATAGTGGCAACAAAAATACTTCAACTGTCTAACTATCACGGTTCATGAGACACAGTCTGGTGACAGACGGACGGACGGACGGGCAGCACAGACTCAGTAATGGGGTCCGTTTTACCCTTTTATTTTATATCATTTGATTGATGAATCATATTGAGTTTTAAACCATTATTAAACTTTAAAGACATGAAAAATAACTCTTGGACATAATATTTCAATAACTAGGAACATAAAAAATACCCGAGAAAGGAAGTAAATTTCGTGATAAAAATAAGTTAAAACGGATCAATGACAGCCACCGGCCATTCAGTCTGGATCAGCTTCCATGTTTTAGGGAATGGAAAATTCATAAAAGTGTTGCCATCAAATCTGCAGCACTCTTCACCCGAAATAGTCGTAAAGTTTCACCACGTTTTTACGACGAGAACGATGCGTCACAGAAAAGAGACGTGAAAATCATGAAAATCGGTGAAGCTTATATTATAGTATACCTCGTTTTATTCAATTTATCTCTGAGTATACATACAAACCTTCATAAGCTCATGCCTGTATCCCAGAGGGGTAAGCAGAGACCAGAGCATGCCACTTGCTACGATCTTGACAGATTACTCATGGTATCATAAAAAGTAAACAAGACCAGTGTGCGAACATGCAATGACTAAATAATGACTAATTAATGTCGATGAAGTGAAAGTGATCTGTCAGGATCGTGGCAAGGTCTGACACCATACAACCTTTTTAAATACTATCCGAGGCCAGATCTTAATAAACGGGATTAAAGACTCTGGAGTTAGCCTCTCAGACCTAAAACACTTTTTCTTTCACAGCTAAGTTAGTTATTCACAAAGTAATATTTGAAATTTATCACAGTTTTTAAATAATAAAACATGCTCTTAAAACTGTGCTCTATACCATCTTCAAAATTCGATTCACGGTGCAGTTGCGAAAACGACCCACCGGCGGGTCTACGAGGCTTAAGGGGATGATGACATAAAGAAATAACCTAGCTTGAGTAAACAAATTGGTATTACTAGCTGTCTTACGAAGACCTACCTAAAAAAAATCATAAAAATTGCTGAAGCCCTTTCGGAGGAGTTCGTTAACGAGCACTGACACGATATTTTCATACAAAAGATTAATTTAATTCTGGAATCGGTTACATGACGACCAAACGTCGACGCGAACTCTGCCCCCACGCGACAAATAAAAGCAAAAACTGGTTCTTCCGACATAAAAATAATGAAGTGATTCTGGAGTCATACAGGGTGTCCCAAAAAATAGTGTCAAGTGGAAGTCCAGAGATAGCGCAGCCCTAGGGGTACCCGAATCACCCATGTGGGTGATCAAAAATAACAAAAAAAAAATTTAATTTATTAAGTATAATTTTTTAACCTAATATAATTAATATAGCCTGATGATGATGATGATGATGATGAATTTTTTAACCAATAGTTAGTAACATAAATTCTTAGACTTTAAAAAAATTTTAGCACTCAATTCTCTGACTTTGGAAGTTTTTACTCACTATGTTAAAAAACACAAATATTTATGACTAGCAGTGCCCGCGACTACTTTCGCGTCAAAATCGCTTTTCCACCCTAAAGGTCTATTTTTATTATTCTTATACTGTTTTTATACTGCTAGTAGAAGGTTGTTATTTCACTTAGAAACTTTTGTTACTATACGGTATATTATATTTGTTGTTCTATTAGTCGTGAAGGACTGTTAAAGCTTGACGACCTCTGTGGTGCAGCGGTTAGCTCATCTGGTTACCATGCGAGAGGTCTCGGGTTCGAACCTCGGCTGGGGACAAAATAAAACCAAGTCTTAGATGTTTACCTATATGTTTGTGATGTCGCTGTTTCTGGTTACCACGACACAGGGTCTCCTAGTGTGGGGCCAGAAGCAATGTATATGCCTGTATGTAAATGTTTTTTTAAAAACATTATGTTTATGTTTATTTATGTCTAGCAGCACCTGCGACTACGTTCGGGTCAACGGATTACCCTATAGCCTATGTTCACCTTGTCTAAACACTGGTTTTTTAGGTTTTTGAAATCAGATAAGTACTTTTCGTTTCCCCTACACACAAAAATACAACTTTCCTCTTTCTAATATTAGTCTAATATAATAGTTCGTGCCAGATAAACTTGCACAAAAGTCCATTGAACCCAGTCTGTTGTAAAAACCAAAAGAGAGTAACTTAAAAAAATATATTTCTGACGAAAAAAATCTTGTTTTTTTTTCTATTCTGATTGTAAGTAGAAACAATCTTAACTTAATTTATTTTCTCATTTTATTAATTTTAGTGTAGTAATGACTGTAACTTTATAAAAATGTCGTTCATCACGGTAAAAATGTCTTATTTTATGTTTTATTTTGTGACTGGCAATCAATTAACCCATACTGTAAATATTGTATTTATAATAAATCTATTTGAATTGAAGCATTATAACAAGGTATTTTAGACTTGTTAAAATTACTTGATCAAAATTGAAAAAAAACTATTTACTCCATTTCATTACTGACTGCAGACAGACGAAGTATGCAGCGGTGCACAACTGTCGGCCCCCGTTTTGTCGTTCAATCGCTCGCTCGCGTCACAGATTAGAGAAAAAATGTTTTCTCGCGTCATTCATTCGAGCGATTCTGTGCTTTTGAGTCGGGAACACAAAGTACTATATTAGTTCAGTCATTATAGATTTTGACCCGTGAATATAGGTTCTTGGATTTTTTTCGTAGGCCCCTCGGGGGGGTCACTGGGAGTGTAAATTCAAAAAGTAGACTTAATCAGGCTACTGCGTATATTCGAAAAATGTTTTTTTTTTCAAAAAAACAACTCGGCCATATTTGATTTTACAGTAAAACCGTAAGAACAAAAATTGTAGGAAATTTGATTATCTACAAGTTTGGATCTTACAATGTTTCTTCTAGGATCGATATTTTGGAAATGAAACTTGAAAAACCCGACAAATTCAAAATATTATCATTATTTCCTATATTCCACGTTTTACGGCATGAATGAAAAAAAAACAAAGTTGTAGAGAATCAAATTCTGAACAATTTTGGTTCCCAATTTTGATTTTTTTCACCCAAAATTGATATTTTATTCAGGTTTAATTTTCAAAATATCGATCCTAGAAGAAAAATTGTAAGGACTAAACTTGTACAAAATCAAATTTCCCACAATTTTTGTCCTTACCGTTATGCTGTGAAATCAAAAATGGCCTAGATATTCAAGAAAAACCGTTTTTCGAATATACACAGGAGCCTGATTCAGTCTACTTTTTGAATATATACTCCCAGCGAGTCCCCCGAGGGACCTGCAAAAAATAAAATTCCAAGGACTGATTATTCACGGGTAGGGTCGGTGTTTTGGATATAATGACTGGACTATATAATATAATACCGGAAAGTTGGGAAGCGCTCACGTCACGCACGCGGCCTTGTTCTGTGGTATGTCCACATCTACAGCGTATAACAAGACCACTGATGTAGCCATAAGGCACGAATAAGAATTAGCAAAAAACGCAAAAATCTCCAAAAATAATATCTAACTTCACCTCAATATCTCAGAAATAATGAGGAGGATGTGGTTTTCGGAGCTGTCGGAGATTTTGTTACACCCGTGTAACTCATTATTACTTTTATCCAATAAAGGGCTTTATTCTTTAAAACATAGTCAACTATGTCAAATTTTCCAAAGCATAGATCTCGATTGGTATTTTTATATTGAGACTATATTTTATACTAGCTGTGCCTCCCGGTGTCACCCGCGGTGTATTAGGGAAAATAAATTGTAAAATAACAACTATTCACATTTTTAGGGATTTTCCTATGAGAATAAGATATTTTTTCGCAGTAAAACGTGGCCTATGTGTTAATCCAGAGTGTCTGCTAAATCCATACCAGATTTTATTAAAATCACTCCAGCCGTTTAGACGTGAAGAAGTAACAAACATACACACTCACACACTCACAAACTTTCGCCTTTATAATATTAGTGTGATTGCCTAAGGTTATTTCCCCCTGGCCTAGACACCGAAAGGTCAATGGACTTTTGTGCAAGTTTATCTGGAATGAACTAGATGTCACCTCAACGTCGTTGTTTACGTTTATCGTAACTTGCAAATGAATAAAGTACACAGGTGGTGGAAAATACCAAGTAACTAGACACAGCCGGTCTTTGTGTAACTGAATTAAGAGGAGGGGAAAGACAAGGAAAAGAAAAAAGTGTAATACCTTTGGGAGGGAACGTTATTAGCGAGAGGCTCCGAGTTGTAACTAAGTAGTGTTACAGCCGATAGGGTGGTTTCTAAAACGCTGCGGTTAGAGTTTTTCACAATGAAATACCAATTTTTTGTTAGTTCGCTGTGTGCACGTTTAATTTTTATTCTTATTACTGTACAAATATTATGTTGTGATATATTTAAGTTCACCCTGAATGGATCACTAAGTCCTAACATACAACTTAATTTAGTTTGGGGTTCAGAGCTGTATATTGTTAAGTTTTGCTCTGCTCAATAAAACTGTGGGGTATGAGGATTGTCACCAGTTTGGGGTTGAAGAGATAATGATAAGGTTCAGAAGGTTGCGGTTTAAAAGGTGAAAATTCTTTATTCAGAACGGTACACGGTTACACGCTTTACACGGTGTATGTAAACTCCTATTTACATACACCTTTAGAATTTACATCAAAAATGTCAAAAAATACTTTACTCTGAAAGGTTCGGGAGACGACTGGCTGGACACAGTCCTCCGCGCTTGATCGTTGCAATATGTTACTTTGTTGCAAATCTGTTGACTCGGCGTTCTGAGTCCCTACAAAACATTTTTTTTATACGATTTTATTAAGATTTGCTGTGAAATTGTTTGAATTTTACTGCTTTCAAGCTCGTGTTTTAAATAATTTAATTCAAAATGTTCGGGTTGGACGTACGAATCAGTGCGAAATATTGTCGGACTCCTCCGACGAAAAGTCCAGTAAATGAATCCGGAATAAGGGTTATAATGTCTAGTGCTTAAGCACTAGAATCTAAGGCGATCTATCGACGGCAGTCGACTCCGACTGCTTAACGTGCCTTGCGAAGCACGGAACCGCTCGGAAAAATGCCACTAGCGTTAATCATAAAACGGTGACCCATCCATGGACTGAACCCGCCCTATGTTGCTTAACCTTTTTTTTTTTTAAAAAAAAAAACCTTCGTGATTGTTTAAGATCACTCAGGCGGCCGGGGCTACGAGCAAAAGAGTTGCACTATGACATCAAAACCTTTGTTATATTGAGCCATTTGGCCTACGACAAAAGTGCTTTACGACCTAGATTCTGCTAATGCATTGTAGTACAATGACGATTGCATAAACATGGTGATTTATAGTCTGTAAAACATAGTTCATGAAGTTTTGAATTTTTTCACAGAATATTTGTACTGTGAAAACTCCGTACTTACTGCACACTATTCGGATGTCTAAGCAATATCGTAGCACGCCTAGCCCTGTCAGTGTGACAGCTGTCGTGGAGCTCAAGCTATGTTTAACAGACTGTAGTTGCATTGCTGCTTCAAGTCTACGCTCGCGCACATATCAAACAATGTAGGCGTCAATGGTACGAAAAAACACGTTACGTGACCCGACTGAGTATCTGTCATTGAACTGTAATGCACGAGTAGAATTGAGGCCCTAGTTAAACGCAATCGTCTATTGTCCATAACCCGAGGGAACCATTTCACTATGACAGGATCACTCCGTGATATCAATTTCATTCCAAATTTTATAACAGTATCCTAGCAAAGCGGTCTGACCCTTTTGAATGTCTAAGTGAAGAGCCTGTTTCTATTCGTAAAATTTGCCAGAGGATTGTGCTACGTACGGTTAGAATTTAAACCTTATACCTAACGAAATAAATGCCAAAATTGTTGCTTGCAATTTGTAGGTATGCAAGCTGAAAATAGGTAATATGAACTGGTTTTACGAAACTAGCCTCTGAATTTCGAATCGTTGAAACCATTCTTGTGTAAGTGAAATATGAGATGTTAAATCATTTTGAATATGTGGTGGTTTGGACAATCATTTGATGTCCCAGGGGGACATACTTCGACCAAATAGGGGATGTATCAGCAAAGGGCAAGATAAAAAGGACTCGAAACCGGCGTGCGATAACTGGTGAAACGAAAGGATCAAAAGGATCTTGACAGGACCATGGCAGGTGGCAGTCTCTGGTCTTTGTTTACCCGTCTGGGATACAAGCGTGAGCTTATACATGTGTGTATGTTTTTACAATTAATAGTTTAATCTCTCCAAATTGCTGACCATTTGCTGGCATTTTTTTTTATACACGAAATTTATAAAAAATATAAATATAATTATGTACATACGTTAGCAGTATGTAGTAGTGAATCGCTCGTAGCCTGAGCTGCCTGTGTGATCTTAAAATGATCACTAAGGTTAAGCAACATACGGCGCGTTCAGTCCATGGATAACGCTAGTGGCATTTTTCCGAGCGATTCCGGGCTTCGCAAGGCACGTTAAGCAGTTGGTGCCCGCTGCCGTCGATAGATGGTAGTCGTTAAGCCAAGTCAGAGGCTTAAAGGCGGCTTGAAAACTTCTGACAGTAAGACCAGCCACAAGCCTCCACCAATCCGGACTAGGCCCCCGTAGTGGAGTATAGCCTATACTTTCCTCAGTGAAGAGACCCGTGCCCCTCGGTGGGGACATAAATGGGTAACCCTGAATACGAATTAATGTTGATGGACGAAAGGAATCTGTGAGCATCGTCGAGAAGTTGTGGGTTCGATTCCCACTGGAGGCTGCAGGATATTTATATAAATTGCCTCAGTGTGGGTGTTCTTCGATGTTTGTAATGTCAAAGACATTTTCAACGTATTCGTCTGCCTCGTCAGTCTAGCCATTGAAGTGTTTAGATACCAAGAAAGAGCTCGTGGGTTCAATTTGCTCAGGGGGCCGCGCTCTATTTGTACAAATGGCTTCAGTCTGGGTGTTTTTCGATGTTTGTAAGGGCGTTGCCTGGTCAACATAGTACAGGGTATCCTAGTTTCGGACCAGGTCAAGTAATTGTGTTGTTAGCAGGTGCTAAACCCTTATCTCTATCTACTCATTTGGGACAAAGGGATGACTTTATTTCCTATGTACAATAAAGTGTTCTCTATCTATCTATCTGTGTATATGTTTGTGAATAGATATGTCTTCTCGCACCTTTGTTAACTACCATTTTGTTTATGCAGGGTGTAACAGAAATCTCATCTATATAAATTAAATTTAAAGTCCTGACTGACTGATTCATTCACTCATCAACGCCCAGCCCAAGCCGTTGGACCTAGGAAGCTGAAATTTTGCACAGAGGGTCTATATATAATTTAAGCAAGGAATAAGACGGGATTTTTTGAAATTCAACCGCGAAGGGGGCGAAAAGGGTTGCCAAAATTTGTATGGGAGGTATAAAAAATGTAGTCTAATTTTCTTTGAATTTAAAATAAATACTCTTCAACACAATTGATTGAACATGTGTTTCGCCGTTTTTTCTAAATTTAACCCTTAAGGGAGTGAACGGGGTGGCAAAATTTTGAATTAAAGTCCACGCGGACGGAGTCGCGGGCGAAAGCTAGTATTATTATATACCTACATCGGAAAAATTGGGTTCTACTTGTCTCTAAAACAGCTATTATGGTGGGGAAAACTTCGATATCACTAAAAAAGTATTCACATAAAATAAAGAATATTCTATTCAACCAGTAGGAGTATAACCGATCGTGTCTCTCTACGAATTATTTCTACACTTCAGACTCTCCAATTGATTGAATTTTTCTTATCGGATGGCTCGCATTTTATAGTTGGAGTGAAATCTTATAAAATCGTTTGCACGCTGGTCACTACTCCAGGGTTGAACGAACGTACGACGGTGCTAAGCTGCAAAGTGAACTAGAAAATAAAGTAAAAAAAATCCTTCCACACAACATGTTTGTGATGTCGCTATCTGGTTCCCATGACACAGGGTATCCTAGTGTGGGGCCAGGAGCAATGTACAGTCGGGGTCTGAAAATGTTTACCACCTTAGGGTTCATAATTGTACAGACAATTATACGACACAAGGTCGATATTTGTATTGGTTTGATTCATTGATTAGATAAAGCAGAAAGCTCAGAATAAAGAGTAGAGTACCAACCTGTCAAAGTATAGAGCAAACCTTCTTCGCTCCCTCAAGGAGGTTTTATTTTCTTTATTTTGTAAAAATAATATTCAATATATTTTCAGACTTTCTATTTTGACAGAGTTTTGATCTGTGTCATTTTAATAAATGCAATAATTTTAAAATAAGAAATTAATTTAGATACTTGTTAGAATCGAGGCTTCGGAACTTTGAAAGGTATTAAAGCATTTTAGACTATAATGCACATCTTGCGACAAAGAATCAAGTTTGAAAACTGGTAAACATTTTTAGACCCCGACCATATGTGCTTGTATGTAATGTTTATGTTTTAATGTTGTGAATCTCTCATGGCCCCGGCTGCCTGAGAGATCTTAACCGATCACAAAGGTTAAGCAACATAGAGTGCGTTCAGTCCAAGGATGGGTGACCGTTCTTTGACTAACGCTAGTGGCATTTTTCCGAGGGTTTCCATGCTTCGCAACGCACGTTAAGCACTTGGTGCCTGCTGCCGTCGATAGATGGCAGTCGTTAAGCCAAATCAGAGGCTTTAGAGCGGCTTGAAAAACTTCTGACAGTAAGACTAGCCACTAGTCTTACAAGCCTCCACCAATCCGGACTTGGCCCCCGTGGTGGAGTATGGCCTATACCTTCCTCAGGGAAAAGACCTGTACTCCTCGGTGGGGACGTAATGCGTTGATGATGATGTGTAAGAAAAGGATAGAATTAAAATAACACCTACCTAGAAAATAAAGTAATCATGTAACACACACAGTTTAGAGAGAAAGGCACAGACCTTTTACCCAATGTACCGCGTTCCTATTTTATTCACGCGATAGCAGTTCGTTTCAGTTAATTACCTCTATCACGAATTAAAAAACCATGTTCCCGCGTGCATAAATATGCAACCTGCCTTGTTAACCTTGGCTTAGAATGCAGAGTGACTAGATAAATTAAACGCTTTGCGTGCATTTCTTTCCGCCACGCTCCCTGGCATTGTGCCAAGGCCTCAAGCGCAGAATTTACAAAAGAGAAAGCAGGTCTTTGTTAACCACAGACTCGTCTGATTCTGAATTTTACTAGGGAAGTATTTTGGTGTTTTTATTTATTTTAAAAACAGTTTGTTATGTACTCATCCTTTATGTCTCGTAAACTATCAGTTTGAAAATATTATGTTAACAGCTTTTAAATGGCCAAAATGTGTACAAATAAGAACTGACACTCGAACTGAATCGCTCGCAGCCCGGGCTGCCTGAGTGATCTTAAACGATCACTAAGGTTAAGCAACATACGGCGCGTTCAGTCCATCGATGGGTCTCCGTCCGTGGGCGTTATCACATCCATATATGCTTATGTAAACTCACACCTGTGTCCTGGAGAGATAGGCAGAGCCCAGGGTTTCCACATTGCGAGGGCAGTTTTCTACGAAAACCTTTTTCGCTTCATAAACATTAATTAGCCCCTGCATGCGAGCTCGCCGATTTCAGGTAAATTCTGCATTCTTTATCTGACCTTAACATACACATTAGTTAGGTATATTCCTTTGTTCCACCAATTCGGACTTGGTCTCCACCAATCCGGACTTGGCCTCCACCAATCCGGACTTGGCCCCCGTGGTGGAGCTGGCCTATACCTTCCTCAGGGAAGAGACATGTGCCCCTCGGTGGGGACGAAATTGGTTGATGATGATGATTCCTTTGTTCACTATAATATAGATAGGGAACACTTTGTTCTCCTTGCCTGCTTTGTTGGTCTAGCCGATAAGGCGCTTACCTACCCAGAACGGAGGTCTTGAGTTCGACTCCCATTGGGGGCCGCCGTTGATTTGTGCAAAAGGCTTAAGTCAAGGTGTTTTTCCATGTTTCTTGCCTGGTTCCTACAGCATAAGGTATCCTAGTTTGAGACCAAGTCAAGTGATTGTGATGTATTATTGCTATAATTATTTACTCGCAGCAATTCTATTTAATCGCTCGTAGCCCCGGCTGCCTGAGTGATCTGAAACGATCACTAAAGTTAAGCAACATAGGGCGCGTTCAGTGCATGGATTGGATGGGTGACCGTCTATCCGTGTGTCACAAGGCACGTTAAGCAGTTGGTGCCGGCTCCGTCGATAGATGGAAATCGTTAATCCAAGTCAGAGGGCACCTTAGGGCGGCTTGAAAACTTCTGACTGTAAGACAAGCCACTAGTCTTACAAGCCTCTACCAATCCGGACTAGGCCCCCGTGGTGCAGTATTTTCTATACCTTCCTCAGGAAAAAGACCCGTGCCCCTCGGTGAGGACATAATGGGTTGATGATTCTATTTAACCTATATTTTATAAGCAATTATGGGTAAACAATAAGGAATTTTCCCTTAAGTTAGATCGGACTGTTATAATATTTATGAAAGTCGCACAAAAATAACTACATACATAAATTTACACCTGTATCATAAATGTGAAGGCAGAGAACATCAACTTCTAGATCCTGACACTTTCGCTTTACTATTTCAAATGACTCGATTTATAAAAGCGCACGGAACTTACGAAACTCTCTGCAATCATTTACATTACAATTACCAAACTTCTAACAACTTTGTAACTAATGGTTCATACAATAAGGTATTGTTTTCAACAATAAACAGGGAAAACAAAAGGAAGTAAAACAAAGTACTTTTAAACAAAGTTATTGTAAGTGCTCGCATTTGCTCCGTATTTTGCAATTATTACGTCAAGCAAATCTTTTCAAATGTTCTTGAGAGCAGTTGGTCTTAAATATTTACTTCTCTGAGATTTTACCCGCTATGTGGATGTATGATAGTATCGCGGTCATAATATTATGTAGATAACTAACGCTAGTGGCATTTTTCCAATCGGTTCCGTGCTTCGCAAGGCACGTTAAGCTGTTGGCTGACATCCCGGGTTCGAATCCCGACTGGAGACAAAAAAAACCCTGAGTGCTTAGTGCGAGTTTTTTTAACTACTCGATCGCGTTAACGTAAACTCATATTCTATAGGAGTGACAAAGCGCGCCACCTAGTTGTCTCTTTGTCACTCCTATACAAAATGCAAACGCTCTCGCTATCGAAAGTAAATGAAAAAACTCGCAGTAAGCACTCTGGTCTTGGATGTTTACATGTTTGTGAAGACGCTGTTTCTGGTCCCCATGACACAGGGTATACTAGTGTGAGGCCAGAAGCACTGTATTTATGTGCCTGTATGTAAATGTTTGTTAGTTATCGAACTCCGAAATGGCTTCACCAATTTCTATAATTTTTTTGTGTATATTAGGCAGTTCTGAGAATAGGTCGTAGGCTAATTAATCTGGCAAAATAAGGTATGCGGGGTAATCTAGCAGACCTATAAACTTATATAAAGCGTACATACACATAATGCCAACATTCCTTTTTGAATTCTAGTCACTACATCCTCTTTCAGCCCACCACGTTCTCTAATCACACTTTTGCATACTCTGTCGTTTAAAGTAAAACCACACATATTTCTCAAGGTCCTCGTTTCTAGTATATTTTTTTCATAAATATCATTCATCATCTATATTTCATTCATATAAGTTAATTTTAGTTATATTTTTTTATACTTTTATGGCACTTATATTGTAAAAATCGTATAATGCGGCGAATTTTATCCATCGTAAAGTCAGTATGACCTTCAAAACAACAATTAAAAGCCCTTATTATGGTGAGCCGATCGGCCCAGAAAAAATGTTACATGTGATCCATAATATATAAGCCATTTAGAGGCCGATCAACACACAGACTAACAAGTTTGTCTGTATGGTTTGCCTTATTTGTCTCTTTGGTCTAGCGGTACTACATCCGATTACCATACTGGATATCGTGGGTTCGATTCCGAAGGGCAGCCCCCAGTGGTAATTAACAATTCAACCCTTCATTTGAATCAATGTTCTAAGCCTGGGTTATCATAGTACAGGGTATCCTAGTTTGGGACTAGCAAGTGATTGTGTCGTGTGGAATTGTAAATTATTATGCAGTCTGAATTATGTTATATGAAACGCGGCCCAGATATACGAGAAACAGGGAGTAATTTCGTCGATTGAATCAATGAAAAAAGCGTGTTGAAAGAACAAATCAAATTTCAAATCTCAAATTCAAATCTCGCCAGGCTTTTTGCTTTCGAGTAAAACGTGAAATACTCAATCCGATGATTCTCTGTTCCTCGATGTTCATATCTTTCAGTTTTATTTTAGAGGGTCCGCGGTAAAGAGCCTCTTCTTACTGCACAAAAGGGAAAGTTTTGTTTTGAGTGCCAAGATTGTTTTCATATTTACCTAATTATTGGAATTCGGTTCGGTAAACAGTTGGACACAACCTGTGATTATTGCTTAGGTACATTAATTTTATTTTTATTTGTTTATTTGGTGAACATTTCTCACTTGGAACGTTTTGGTTGGAACATTTGTCACTTATATTTAAAGCATTACATTTTTTTATTAAACATTATCTTAGAAGGGGTGCTGAAGTGCTGATACAGTCGATAAAACTCAATCTCTACATTTTAGATGCGAAATTATCAGTAAGGTTACTGAGTAGAGTGCACATAATTATGTAAAGAGAGATCGCTCTAAGCGATAATGCCCCTAAATGCATAACTTTATTCAAATGCAAGAAATCTTGTATACTTGCACCTCTTCGTTGTATAATAATGCTGTCTCTATCTAACAATTTATGAAACGTCGACTGTAACGTGACGACACAATAGTAAAGAAGTCCATGTTGATAAAGTAAAGAAGTTCATGTTCATGTGGATGCGTTGAACACTAGATAAATGTGTCTAGTGTTCAACACATCCAAGAGAATGTATGTTATAAGTGAATTTGTAAGTTAGGCTACAAGTTGCTGATTTGAAAAGAATAAATGTGGAGTTTTTTTGTTAGTTTCTTCTCCATAGTCTATTAATTGTGAAACTAATAACTTTGACATTCAAAAAGTAAATGTTTTGTTTATACTATTAATAAAATATTTGATTTTGATTTCTGATGAGTTGAGAGTAACGGGCGTTTAACATTACAAATCCACACATTGTGTTTATATAAATCAAAATACTTACTTTCATCATCATCATCATCATCATCAGGCTATACTAGTTCACTGCTGGACAAAGCCCTCCCCTACTGAGGTCCATAGCGCGAAAGTCTTTATTCACGATAAAAACAAAATGTTTGCTTTATGAACGTCGAAGTTGTTATTATATCTGTATATATGTCGTAGCCATATCGTAGATTGTGCCATATCATGATGTGGTTAGCCATATCACGAAATGTGTCTTTTTCATGAAAAGGCCAAGTCAAACTGGCCGTATCGTTTTAGCATCAACGTTTGACGATATGGCAATCTACGTTTTGCCATATCATAATGTAGGGTACTCATGACATTTCCAAGCATCAACCTGATTTAAGTTTGAAATATTTACTGCATTGAGCTGAAAAATAGATTGAAGATGCCTAACGTATTTAGAGTTTTGGTGCTACCGTACCCTCCTTTACTTGTTGGAAAACCTAAAAACAAAACTACGCTAATAAGTTACCGGTGTTCATTCAATATGAGTTATTCTGGTCATCAAACAAGTTAATCCTATGTAATCGCTTTGAATTCAAAAGTTAAGTGATAAATCATGCTATTTGAATATCAAAATACTAACCTGCAAAATTCGTTCGGCGGTCCAGGGTTTTTTCGCGTTATGTTCGTTTTTCGAGTGGTTTTGATAAAACTCACGTAGCTTATGGTCGTGTTTGTATGGTCGTACAAACGTTTTGCTGCCCTAATTTCCTCATTTTGCACAGTATTTACGGGAATATTGCAGTCACTAGAAATATTTTCTGTCGCCTCCATGGTAAAAATACACAACAAACTAAAATCAGCGCCTCTAACGGTGGATAATAGAAATATTTTACGATATGGCCGCTAACGTTTGGCCGCATCATGAAATAGTCATGCATTTCGCTATTCAAATCGTCAAACGTCGGTCGCTCATCGATCTGGCTAAGCCATTTCATGATACGGCCAGTTTGACTTGGCCTTTTCATGAAAAGGACACTTTTTGTGATATGACTAACCACATCATGATATGGCACAATCTACGATATGGCTACGACATATATACATACATCGTAAGCTCATGCCTGTATCCCAGAGGGGTAGGCAGAGACCAGGGACCGCCACCTGCAACCATCCTGACAAATCACTTTCGTTTCATCGACATTTATTAGTTGCATGCACGCGCGTTTGTATCTTGCCCTTGCTACGACATCCCCTATTTGGATGAAGTATGTCCACCCGGGGCGTCCCTTACCGGCCCTTCCACTTAAATTCGCTCGATATATAAATCATCAACAACCCATTATGTCCCTACCTAGGGGCACGGGTTTCTTCCCTGAGGAAGGTAATATAGGCCATACTCCACCACGGGGGCTAAGTCCGGATTGGTGGAGGCTTGTAAGACTAGTGGATGGTATTAGTGTCAGAAGTTTTCAAGCCGCCCTAAGGCCTCTGACTTGGCTTAACGACTGCCATCTATCGACGGCAGCCGGCACCAACTGCTTAACGTGCCTTGCGAAGCACGGCACCGCTCGGAAAAATTCCACTAGCGTTAGTCATAGACAGAAACCCATCCATGGACTAAACGCGCCGTATGTTGCTTAACCTTAGTGATCGCTTAAGATCACTCAGGCAGCAAAGGCTACGAGCGATTTCGTATAAATACTGTATAAAATAAGATATATAAATACTATTAGCTATCAACTATATAGTTTTACGGAACCATTAAAAGCTCCTCCGTTTTTTCTCCCAGTCGCGTCCCTTTGTTAGGTAAGTCAACAATATAGAGAAAGAGAGAAAAGAGCCTTTTTGCCGCCTTGGATTATCTTGAATATTTCATGTCTGCATTGTAAAAGCTTGATGTAATAATTACTCGTTTGACTAGCGTTTATTGAATTAACCTTTTATTATAAGCGTTCGGACCGAGAGGGAAAAGTAAAGAATGCAACATGAATAAATATTCAAACGAAAGAAAAAGTGTGCAAAAATACACACCGAAAATTGATTTATAAAAAAATATTCTATCCTGAATTAAATTATTCAGTAAAAACGAGTGCTAAAAAATAAAAAAATTACTTATCACTTTGCAAAAGATAAGATAAGCATTAAAAAAACATTACTCAAAGATATAAAATGTTGACTACAAAATATCATGTTTCTTACAGCAAAAACAAAACTTGAAATAAATTTAATTTCCTTATAAATTTTTAATTATTATAAATAAATTATTATAAATAAAATAAACTATTATAAAATAATAGTAAAAGGATATGAAATAGGTTTTTACATCACTAATCACAGTATGTAATTAAGTATAAAATACAGAAGGGCAGAGGGCTGGACAAAAAGTACCCGACACCGAAATGCGTCCTTACAACGACTAATGAACGTCGATGAAGCGAAAGTGACCTGTCAGGATCGTGGCAAGTAGCAGACCCTGGTCTCTACCTACCCCTCTGCGATATGGATACAGGCGTGAGCTTATGTATGTATGTAAGACGATACCACTTTTTTCTAGTTAACCTCATGGAATTCCTCAAGCGAATCATATAAATTGATAATAATAATAAAAAATAACATTTACATACAGGCACATACATTGATTCTGACCCAGGATACCCTGTGTCGTGGGAACCAGAAACTGCGACGTCACAAACATGTAAACAAAACATCCAAGACCTGGGTTTCTTTTTTTTTTGTCCCCAGCCGGTATGCAAACCCGGGACCTCTCGCTTGGTAGGCAGATGCGCTAACCGCTGCGCCACAAAGGTCTTCATTCAAATTAAACTCTGTATGTACCTAATGCTTTAGATAACAGTTCTCAAGGTTACCGGCCTTGACTTTTCAACGGAACGACAAGATAAGAGTAGTCTTGAGGCTGGCACGGCCTTCAGCTGGGATATAAGTTGGTGCGACACTCGGGGACATGTGATTTGCATACGTATTAACCTTAGAGCAGTGATAGTGCTGACATAGGGCTTCCCTTACATAGGGAAGGTTTGAATCCCAGCATGTATCAACTTAGAAAACACTTTAGTTTTCTAAGTTGCGTGCATTTGTGCTTTGAAGTAGAAAAGTCACTCGTTAATTGTAAAGGAATACATCGTGAGAAAATTTTGTGTCCGAGGTGTTACGAGGGCTGCTAGTTATGTATGCGGAATAGAAAAAATAAACAAATGTATATGGCTAAATATGCTTTTATTGTTTTTCAAAGTATTCTCCACTATGATCGATGCACTTTTGCATTCGATGAAACCAATTTGTAAAACACTTTTTCCACTCTGATTGAGGTGAAGGCTGATGAAGGCTGCTGCAGTAATGTACTATTGATCTTCCTTGTACAGAGTGTTTTGTGCCTGTACCTATAGTCATCACATCATCATCAACCTTTTATGTGCCCACCGAGGGCACGGGTCTCTTCCCTGAGTAAAGTATAGGCCATACTCCACCACGGGGGCCAAATCCGGATTGGTGGAAGCTTGTAAGACTAGAGGCTGATCTTACTGTGAGAAGTGTTCTAGCCGCCCTAAGGCCTCTGACTTGTCTTAACGACTGCCATCTATCGACGGCAGCCGGCACCAATGCATAATGCCTTGCAAAACAGGGGACCGCTCGGAAAAACGCCACTAGCGTTAGTCATAGACGGTCACCCATCCATGCCCTGAACGTGCCCTATTGTAACGAGGTGATCACCTCGTTGCTTTTTAATCATTTTTGGCCTTTAACTATTCTAAATTTAATTAGTTTTTGACATTCGCAACAGTGTTCGGACGTATCTGGTCCAGATAATCTTTAGCTTCTAGCCAAGCTGAACCTAGACGTCATTATTTTACCACATTCTACCTTTATTACCTACTTTGACCCGGATTGCTCTATTCTCAACGTTATTATCTAATTACAATCATACAATATTCTAAAGGCACATTATGAAAGTGTTCTGCTTTTTATGTTCCTATTGCATTGTTTTATTTACCTCTTTTAGACCGTAGTTAAGATTTCTCTATTTGCATTGATCCCATGTGCCTTTCCTTTACTTAGATAATATTTATTATTATTATCTATATTATCTAATAGAAATTCCTACAATAACTTGCTACACTCTGTGGCAATATCGTAATATTTTCAGTTACGACAAAAACGTATTCGTTGACAGACTCGTAATTAATGAAGGGCTTTAAACGGATTTAGTTCCACACTTACAAATGCCACGTTTTAGCCTGATTTAGATATACATTTTCGTTCAACACTCGCTCTTATTCCCAATGAGATATGAAATACCCGTAGCCAGCCACAAGAATAGGTAATTTGAACGTGGGAGGAAACTTTGACGTGCTGTCAAGAGCATACTTGCGTATCAACCGTTTAATTAACTCTAGTGGATAGATGTGAAATTCCCGAATTAGACGAGCTATCATAACCGGACGTTCCTATTATAGGCTGTGTAGATTATCTGAGTGCGGATTAATGATGGATACCTTCTCTTCTAATGGCGCTTGGATGGCTAGGTAGATTTGTCTAGTTTAAAGAGGATTGTTGTCAAGAATTTTCTGGCATGAAGAGAACTTCTCATTTTTTTCTTATTGAAATAATTAACAGTATACTCAGTATACCTGTGGATTATAGTCTACTCAGAAAAGAATGACGTCAAAAAGTAGATTTTAGTTCCTAGGTGGCTCATTATTATAATGACAAGATTTGCCGATCCTGCTCTTACCACCTGTCGTATAGTCGACAGCATGTCAACCTTTACATTTTTGTTACAAAGTCGCCCGTCCCTCTGTTATAAGCCGAATTCTCATTACGAAATAAGTGGCATGAAATGAATGTCGTGATATAGTTTTATAAAAGTTTTCACGCGTAATTTAGTACTTTCGTAATGTATGCATTAATTTCGCGACAGCTAATGAATTTCGTGTCCTGCGCGATTTTTGGTGAAATTAGTGTCATGCAACTAACTTCATAACATAGATGCGACGTGAGCGAAAGAATAATCTTGTGTTTTATTTAAGTAGTACTAGAGACACATTATTGTATCATTTGTACTACCAGTTGAACTACTCGGTAGTACTACTGACCCGGAGCGGAAAAGTGTCGCGAAAGCGTCTGTGCTGTATGTGCGGACGTATGTATACTATGTATTTTCCCGCTTCAAGCGGAAAATGGCGAATATACCTTTGATGCTATTGGGGCTATGGTTACTGCGATAACTGACGATTTCACGACAATAATTATTTTACGAAATTAAAAATGAACACGAGCGAAAAGGTGAAGGCTGTCGACTGTAAAGGGCTCAGTAGACGCGTCGATCAGGGACTTTCATGCATGCTATTATATATAAATAGATATATAACAGAGGGACGGATGAGCAGACGGACGGACGGACAGACGGATGGACGGATAGACCAGTCGACGGTTTGACCTAAGGCTGAGTCAACTTGTAACGAGGTGATCGCCTCGTTGCTTTTTAATAATTTTCGGCCTTTAACTATCCTAAATTTGTAAATTTGGACGTATCTGGTCCAGTCAATCCTCAGCTTCCATCGAAGGTGGACCTGAACGTCGTTATTATTTTACCATACAACTTTATTACATCCCGGATTGTCGATTGACGCATTTCTCCAATAAATAATATTTCTCAAATAAGTTCCGAGAAGGCTAATAACTAATAGCCTTCTCGGAACTCTACCGACCGACAACGATCTGGCTCCAATATTTTATTTAAATTAGCTTTAGTTTAGTTTTTTATATTATTATTAGTTTTCGTTTTGTATATACTATGTAATTACTAATATTTAAAAAGCACATTAATTTTATTATTAATTTTATTAATGTGCCTCTCCTTTACCTATTAACTACTCTGCCTCTGGGTACCCCTCTTTTACTCGTACTTCTACCGACCGCACTTCCGAATCCAAACTGCGACAAACTGACAGACAGGCAGATAGAAAGACGGACGAAAGAAAAGACGGATTATTTTTTTCACTTTTTAAACTTTTAACTTTAAAGTCCCCTCAGTTCTGCGGACCCCGCAGTTTCAGTTGTAAGTATATGGAGATTTTATTACACAGTACGAGTATATACCTATAATATTGAAATGGCCGCATTGCAGTGCCATAATTTAGAAATGCCTCTCCGTCTAATCGTCCTAGGCACCGACGCCTTCGTGACACAACTAATAACTACTGCAAATTGCTTTATGGTTACCTCAGTTATTACTTTTGCTCGCTTATTAAGTTTTCCGTGGAAACATGTATTACACAGAACATTGACTTGGCAGTGAAAGGACGCGCAATGCAGGTTATGTTTTAGTTGTTCTTAGCAGAATATTCTGCTTAACGCAAAAAAAGTGTAGTTAAGAGAAACCGAATAAAATATACTTTCATTTCAGTACATATACATTTGTTATTATGTCTTGGCATTTTATATGCCACGGGTCTCTTCCATGAGGAAGGTATAGGCCATACTCCACTACGGGGGCCAAGTCTGGATTGCTGGAGGCTTGTAAGACTAGTGGCTGGTCTTACTGTCAGAAGTTTTCAAGCCGCCCTAAGGCCTCTGACTTGGCTTAACGACTGCCATCTATCGACGGCAGCCGGCACCAACTGCTTAACGTGCCTTGCAAAGCACGGAACTGCTTGGAAAAATGCCACTTATGCTTATACTTTTTTCTTTCTTTCCAAAAAGCACTGAAGCTGCACATGACTGAATAGAAACTGTTTAGTACACCATTAGCTGGTTTAAACATCGTTTAAACAAAATTACGTACGATTTCATGGTTTATAATATCTGGCAAAGCAAATATATCGAACAAATGTGAGTGTAAGGACAGCCGGTAAGGGACATCTCAGGCGGTCCTACAACGACTGAACAGGAGATGTATTTCAATTCCAATATCGTCTCCTAGCTTACATCACCGCTTAAGTCATTTTTACCAACTTTATAGGTGTGATCAATGGTTAGACGCGCAATGAGCAGCTCCATCTAATGGTATTCAAATGTAAAAACCGCCAATTTTCGACTTGAGCGGTGTTGTAAGCTAAGGGACGATATGGCACCTTGTGCATGGCCTTTAGCAAGCCTGCGCTCAGGTTCTCAATAGTTATCATTATCACTCTAATGAATAAAAATGCATTTAGGAGGATAGCTCCCCAGAATACCCACTTCGGCAGTTATTAACACTTAAATGGCCATGGATAGAATACATATTTCATTAGTTTTGGACTTTATCTCAAAGCGATAAGGTTCAATTTAAAGTAGGAACTATTGTCCCTATGGCTTATTAAGGGTTATGGCTTATTCAGTGCATTTTCCTTTCATGTTAAGCAATCTTTTCTAAGAAGGTAATTAGTAAATTTTACACGAAGCCGAGGCAAAGGAATTGTCTGATAATTTCTCGGGCGTTCTCTATTAACTAGTGGCAATTAAGGAGCTGCCTTAACGACGTGGCTCATACGAAATTAATGAACTAATTTAGGATTTGCTCACTCCCTCCCATCCATCATATTTCGGATACAACGTGGCTGGCACTAAAATTGTACTTCTGTCAGGCATCTCTCTTGTTTGCACTTGCTAGAATATTTTAACTGTTGCTAAAATTGCTAAAAGACAAGTATGCTTATAACAAAATGTGACTCACGCAGGTATTTAAATTTTCAAATGTCAAGTCTGGTATAAATATACTGATTAAATGACTTTGACATCGCATTGACGATTTGACGTATTTCGGAAGACGCGGGATGTGACGGGATGTGGCCCAGTTCTAGTGATCAGTGCCTCTGCCTACCCCCTCGTGGATAACGGGCGTGAGCTTATTTATTTATAGAAAACAGTATTCTCAGTATTTGCATAGTTCAAATTGAAGTGGGAAGCAAAGATGGTGGGCTTGTATTTGCCTCTAGCTCACACATTTTCTTTATGTTTGCACTCCGCAGTACAGACAGCATAAAATTTTAAAATTGTATGCAAGCGAAGTGCTGAATAAGTAGGTACTTAATGAATCCGCCAAGTTTGTTAAGGCTTATGCACCGCGAAATAATTAAACCTTAATTAAATAACTTAAAAATTAAATATTAACCTAAACCAGTCATTAAGTCAATCACCAAACGTTGTTAATTATACTGACGGTACAGCAGCTACCCGCCTCCATCAATGCCAATCCCCGTCCTGAAATAATTTATATCTGCCTCTATATTACGCACTATATCCTGAGCGATTCTAATTCGCTACGTTTTTGAACATGAACGGAAATGGTTTTCCGTTTCGAGGATTATGCTTTCAGTAGATACAATTGCTGTTTATCATATTTGTAAATAATTTTATATTTTTCACGATATTGAATACAAAGGCCACACCTTAAATGATTTTTCTATGGCGGCAGCAAAAACACAGCATGAGTAGGAATCCTTCGCTATTTGCTTTTTTTTTATGCTCTGATGACGTCACAGATTTTAGAAAAATATTAAAAATAGATGTTATTAATAAAACTCAAAAATGCGGGTAAATGCGGGTTGCGGGTACCCAACGGGTCACAATTACGCAATACATTTATACTGACCCATAACAAACCGCTACTGGGCCAGTGTCGGTAATAACTCAGGGGTTATAAACGATTAAGCCCGCTTGCCATCTGTTGAAATGAAATATGGACTGCATCACCAAACACAGAGGGACAGAAGGAAATAAAGTGACCTAGTTATTTATTACCACCCGGTCCCGGTACCGGGTTCGAATCCCGGCTGGGGACACAAAAAAACCCCGAGTCTTGGATGTTTACATCATAACATAACATTTACATATATATACATATTCAACTCCTCATCATAATCATCATCAGCCTATGCTTGTCCACTTCTGGACAAAGGCCGCTCCTATTGCACGCCACTGAGCACGGTCCTCGGCTATTCTCATCCAGTTCTTGCCAGCCGCCTTGCGAAGATCAACGCTCTAACTATTATTCACTAATACAATCGATGCCCTGTTTGTCCGCCTGGTCCATTCAGATCCCATTCGGGTCGTACAAGCCGCCGCTCAGAGCATTCTGCTTCAGATCTTCGGTCCAGCTGGTGGTGATCAAATCAAAAAATCATAAAATCTTTATTCATAGTAATAGTGTAACATGACTTACATTATCTTAAATTTTGTAAGACGGAAATATTACAATTTGTATAATGTAATTGGTGGTCGTCTATTCCCATAACTAGACTCGCAAGTAGTCCTTTATCGTAAGCTGCGTTTACCAATTTGTGGTGTCCATTTGGGAATCTTTACACACCATTAGATATACTCCAACCATCGACCCACGTTCTTCTTCATAAGTGACAGACGAGATCTTGAAACTGTTTTTGTTTATTTTTTATTTTTAGTGAATCTGAAGTATACTAATTGAACTTAAAAACGCCTGGTATTTCGTTTTGTAAATCATGGGTCTCAGGCGACTTGTTGCTATGAAGAAAGTGGAAGGCTCCTGAACAGGCAAATTTAAGACTTTAATGGTTTTCTCATTATGCTACTGTCAGACTTGGACCAAATTGAAATGGGAAGGACCGAAAAGCAACAGCTTTCAAATGAAAAAAAGAGCCATCAAAATCGGTTCACGACAGTCAAAAGTTCTGAGGTAACAAACATAAAAAACAGTCGAATTAAGAACCCCCTCCTTTTCTGGAGTCGGTAAAAAATAAGCTTTGTTCCTAATTTCGTTTGAACAAGTGGGTGATTCTTAGCAAATGTCTCAAATTGCATAATTTCTTTGGCGCATCTATTTTCTTATTAACTCAATAAAAAGTGCATAATTGTAGGTTTATTGGCTCTGAAGATTGTGTTGTAAAATATTTATAGGTTTTGGTGGCATTTGCTACAAATTTGTTTACAAGAAATTATGCAGTTCTGAGAATCACCCAAGTGATGGTACAGTCTGTAAGCTTTTAGAATATACATCGGCTACTATCGGATAGTACCGATTATGTTGCAATAAGGTAAGGTTTATTTTGTATTGGTATTTATAACTTAACATAACTTTTCAAAATATTGAAGAAAAGTTTTTTAAAGAGCAGGAAGTAGTATTACACTCGTGTGTTTTCGGCGAATACCGAAGCCTACTCTAGAGCCCGAGGTATATTCTAAAAGCTAAGAGACTATTATTTAAAAGACCTGTTTCAATGATAGACCTTTAAAGTAAAAGTAAAGTAAAGTAAAAAGTATTTATTGCCATAGAAAGGTACAGTTTTACTTATAATCTGACCCCCACACTAGGCAAGGCCTGTCACGTTAGCTGAAGCTTCTGTATTTTGCCGTTCGTCCCACTGTTTACCCCCCGTGTAAACAGTTAAGACTCGCGAAAATTGTTGCAGTCGGCATCCTAAACCAACAGACAGTTGCTCCTTGTTCGCAAGGGAGTTCTTAATGTAATTTTGAGGTAATTCAAAATTAAATTGAATGTTACTGTATGTTCTGTTACGAAAATCGTTTATGTAATATCTATTGTAGAATACATAGATGTAGATTGACTGCTACTTGTATATGTGGACTTACAACAGTTATGACTCAAAACTTACTTTTAACTAATACATAATGATTTTTTTCTTCGTTACTTATTTCGTATAACTAAGGTTTATTTACAATTAATGCTTTTATCTAAACATCATATAAATATATGATGGTTATAAATATATGCAGAGGATATAGTAACTAGAATTGACAAAGGAATGTTGCGTTGGCTTAAACTCGTAGAGAGAATAAAGAAAGAAAGATTGACAAAACAAATATATCGAGAGAATTGGAGTTGAAGGACCGGTAAGGGACGCCCCAGGTGGACATACTTTGACACAATAGGGAGAGTATTAGTAAAGTGCAAGATAAAAAGTACCCGACGTGAGTGCGTGCAACGACTAATGAATGTCGGTGTAGCGAAAGTGATCTATCAGGATCGTGGTAAGTATTAGCCGTCCTTGGTCTCTACCTACACCTCTGGGATACAGGTTTGAGCTGATGTATGTATGTATTTATTCAACGAATAAAATAAAAAGCCTTTATTCCCTAGTTATATGTAAAATTGTTTTAGTTAATTAATTAAATTTGAATTTCTTACATTTTATTTATTTTATTTTATTCACAAATTATTATAATTATCTTAGCTTGAGGGCATCCATAACTGTGTGGGTATACAGCCGTCATAAGGTAAAATGACGCAGACATCAGGTCGAAGCTGAGAAATTAAATCTTTAAATAATCAATTGTCTTTTTAAGTAAAAAGACTTAAGTAAGTAACTTCATTCATTTTTCCATCGTGCTGCAGAAGTAATTGACCAAAAACGTTTTGTATCTTAGTTCAAGTCTAAAACGCCTTTTTAACTTAAAAAACCAACAAAATACGTTGTCAAATGCGTCTTTTTTCCTCGTTCCGAATACCTGTGTATATAACTGAATTTCGGCAAAAATGTTAGTTGAGCCTTTTTCTTTTATCACGGCAGAATAGGCCTCCTCTATTTCTTCCTATTTTTCCCTGTCTTGGGGTCCCTATTCAATGAATAGTACAATGTTTTCCGCCGTAAAATCCATCCAATTACACGTCCAAGTCCTTGTCGGACTCAAATACCTCCACGCGTGTATATATTTACAAAATTAACGAGGCACTCCACAATCGATAGGTAGCAGGTAGGCGGCTTTAGTTTTAATCAATAATCATAAAGAATGTACGATCGGATAAAACAGTTCAGCCGATACAGCACTTTTGCTGAGAAATTAACCCGATGGTGTTCATTAAAATCAGTTGAAAGTGCAGTCAAAAGCTAATAATACTATACTAATTTGATGCAAATTGTCTTTAAAGTAACCAGATAGAGTACGTGGATGTAGATAGATTGATAACTATTTATTGCACACCGGTAACTTACAGAGACATGGATAAGATATTATTATAGAGATACACCGGTAACTTACAGAGATATGCCTACTTAATAATGATGTCTAGTTTAATAACTAGACATACTAAGGTACAGCAGTACAATTTGCGGCCTTAAGGCTGAAAGCGATTTCTTTTAGACAACCTTAGGGTGGATAGGACTGAAAAAAGATGAGAGTGAAGCACATCAATTGACTTACATTTGAATAAATATAATCTTCACCAACCCATTATGTCCCCACTCTTCTCTAAGGATGGTACAGGCCATA
This sequence comes from Yponomeuta plumbellus, assembly GCA_947310845.1. Lineage (NCBI taxonomy): Eukaryota > Metazoa > Arthropoda > Insecta > Lepidoptera > Yponomeutidae > Yponomeuta > Yponomeuta plumbellus. Next base: position 7,955,045 of record OX371203.1, read on the forward strand.
CTCCACCACGGGGGCCAAGTCCGGATTGGTTGAGGATTGTAAGACTAGTGGATGGTCGTACTATCAGAAGTTTTCAAGTATGGTCTTATTTAATATAATTTATTTCATTAAGGTGCGACGCGGGTACAAATCCAGCTTCACCAGTGATTTTTTTCTTCGAGAACTTTGTTAAAATGTTGGAAATTGAATTAAAAAAATGAAGCATTGTTATCACATGATCCTAGGTATCCTAGTGTGGGGCCAGAAGCAATGTATGTGCCTGTATGTAAAATGTTAAATGTTATGTTGTTATGTTATCTTATGATCAAAAAGAAGTAAAATCATTTGTATGAAGATAAAACCTAACACATTGATCAATCTTATATAAAAATGCAATGCAGCTTAAATAGCTCGCAGAAAAAAAACTGTGTCTCACAGACTATAGAAATTGGAATATGGTTTTTGAAAATAACACAGTGTAATAACGTTGAAATCAAAAGCCAGAAAATATGTAAATCATTTAGTGCCAGGGTGGGTGGATTGCAAGATGCAGTTAGGCTGACATTCAGAGACGAATCCTAAGTTCACGCTTAGATCAGTCTTAGCAAAGTAAACTAAAGTTGTACTTAGTAAAGCGCCGTAATTTTCGTATTCGCATTACTTAAGAAAGTCATCTATATTGTCTATCATTTTTTAGTGACGTAGTTCTTACCGGTTTTTTAAATTTGACATTGCTACACGAGAGCAGGACAACATCATACAATTTTATATATGTCAGAGTGAATAAAAAAATCCCACAGATAATGCTCGTAGAACATCAGTGAAATGACGTTTGGAGTAGTCTGTGAACAAAAGGCTTAGAAGTGACAGTTCTAAGTTCACGTAAAGTCACCGATATTGACAACTTACACTTAGCTAAGCACAATTTCATACTAAACTTGCTAAGATTCGATTCTGAATACGAAATGTTTCTAATTACGTGATTTTGACATTTCTGAGACCAGTCGTTGCTTAGTTTTCGTCTCTGAATGTCAGCCTAAGTGTCTTATTTTAAACAAATTCGGAAACGTTCAGTTTGTAGAGCAATCAAAGAGTCGGGTTTTGTAGTTTATTTTTTTATTTTCTCGTGATAGTAAATAGACGTAAGGATTGTAAATACTTTTTTACAGTTATGGTATATCTCAATTATTTAGTTTAATATAAATATAATGGTATAATGGTATTCTATCGCTTAAAATTATGAGCATAAAATATTTCTTATTCTTGATTTGTGAAATTTGTAGATAATTATGTACAGAGTACAGGGTATTAGGAAAACAAATTAGTAATCACATACATTTGCAGTATAAACTAGGTACACAATTTCGAACTCAGATTTAAGTTTCTACTTATAAGATTTATGGCCATTATTAACAAGCCATTTCAAGCTTCAAATACGTAAAATAATATTAAAAATAAATTGGCACACGACCATAATGACGATAATTATATTTAAGGTACAAACCTACTTACATATTTTCTTGACTTATTTGAAACTTTTTAAGTGCCAAAAAGTGTGTAAAGTTATTCATAATTTAGTACAATAATTTAGCTGTCTACAGGTCATTACGTTGTCAATAATCGCCATGAAGAAGCTTAAAGGAAAAGAAACATTTTTTTAAAATTTAATTAGCCTATGAGGAAAATCTTATTAACTACATAATGTTACAGGTTGGTACAGATTTACCAAGATAACAAATTAACCCCTCAAGCCTCGAGAACCTGCCGGCGGGTCCGATGTAAGCTACGACGCATTTCATCACACCGCGTGGACCTCCCAGCGGGTCAGTCTTGCAACGGTACTTTGAATCAAATTTTGAAGACGATAGAGGCGACAGTTGTATGAGCATGTTTTATTCTTTGAAAACTGTGATATACTTAAAATATTACTCTGTTATTAACTAACTTCGCTGTGAAAGAAAAAGTGTTCTAGGTCTGAGGGGTTTTGGTTTGGGGTTCAGCGGTTACACTAGCGCCAGTCGAAGAAAACATATCATATGTTTTTTTCAAAGATCGATTTCGCAAAACGTCTTGAACAATCTCTCAATTAAGTGTAAAGTTAGTTTGGTAACCATTTCATGGCCGTCCTTGAAATAACTTTTGCCTAAGGCGAAAATTCTAGGACTGCATTAACTGACCTTGAAAATAATATAATATAATAATAAAATAATTAATTGACCTTGGAAATAACAATAGAAAACCATTGTTCTTTTCAAGGTCAGGACATAAGAGGTAATGCTCAATGTTGATGTTTAACGCCGACGGACGTTGTGGCATAAATGTTATCTAGTGATTTGTTAGGATCGTGGCAGGTGGTGGCGGTCCCTGGGTCATTTTCAGAACTGCTGATTTCAGAACTTCTTTGGCGCATTTTTTTCATACTGACTCAATAGAAAAAGTTAAAAAGAAATAGCAGGTCTTAGAAATTACTCCTAACATAACTGAGAGATTGTACAGATATATTTTTTTTGCAAATACTATCTGTAAAAGAAGATGCGTTTTCTTAATTGGTGGCGCTAGCTAGCCCACTAAATCTTCTTAATAGTATTGACTTTATTTCAACTGGAAACCTACTATATTTCTTAGTTATCTTAGTAGATCAGTATATTACACTAAGCTTTTTGGTCACCAAGATTTCTAGATAAAAATTTAATGAAAAGATATTTTTACAGAGATTCAACTGCCAAATAGTTGTACAGTAGATGTTCTCTGTAATAGTAAGTATATGTGTGATTTGCCCTGTTATTATTGATATTGTTTTGATTATTCCTGATAAATTACATTGATATAAAATCTATGTGCACGCACGATAACTTTTAAAATACAATAAGGTAAATATGTTCCAGGAATAGTTTGAATTCTATATGAATACATAGTGGAGGGAATATCATAGTCTTACATTAGATAAACATACATATTTTTTCACACACAATACTCAGTTTTATCTATAATTACATACATCGTATGTTTTTAGACGTTTTCAAATATAGCTCGTACGCTCAAATAGATTAAAAAAAAAGCTTAGAAAAACCTTCTAAGGCCCATTCGCATATTTATTCACCAAGAACCAGCTGGTCCCACGTCACCAGTCCTGAAATAGGTGCTAAGATATTTAAATAATTGAGGATACAAATTTACTATTATTCTATTAAATAGTCTTTCTAATTGACATAATCTGACTAATAAAAACTTTTTCCTAAATATTATATTGCCACTACATACCATAAATTATGATTTTATGACCAAACTATGCAACTAAAATTTTGAGGTGTAGAATTTGGAGTTGAAACGTAGATCAGAGCTATGCAAGACGAGCTCAAGGCCTGACCACCTGCGGCCATACACTACTACTACCTCGTAGGGGTGCTAACGGATAGCAAATATGGACGCACATTGTTCTGCCAAAATAGACTATAATCAATCTCCTGTGAGCACATGAACGTCACTTTCAATAGCCAGATCCCAGTTGCTATATTGTGAAGATCAATATATAATTGCTGTTTACGTGACAATTTCAAGACTATATTGTTACTTTAAATAATATTATACAGTCCTCATCCTCATCCTCAATATTACCATAACCTCATCTTACCTCATTTCTCATTAAACACTTGTAACAGAAACTTTTGGGACTAGAAAAAGAATGTGCATAATTTATTATTGACACGCTATCATTGGACCAAAATTCAACCTTTTACTTTTTCATTATCTATTACTTAGTGTTCCTAAACCTTATGCGTAGATAAATTAGCCAAATGAATTACAAACCGCACTTAAGTGTAATACTCTAAGTTGTAAATGGGATTCTTTAGTCAAATGTCATACGTACTCAAAACCTTGAAATAACCTCTTTCAAGTTATTTTCATCTTACAAAATTCTTAACTAAAGGAAACATTCCATTAACATGTTTTTAATTTATCCAACGGGATTTACGAGTAGAAATCTATTTATAATAATATTGACTTTTGGAAATCCTAAATATGAACATTAAAAGTGGCACTGTTAATTATCGAAATAAAGATTACATTATTGTGCAATTCTTAACCTATAGAGAGAAATGTGACAGATTCACGGGTAACACGGCAACACCACTAATTCATCGTAGAAAATACACTTAATTTTATAAGACTAGTGACTTGCAAACAGTACAAAGTTTCCAAGGAGACACTTCACCCCAATGGTCCCAATAACGAAACCACATTTTCTAACACCAAGTTACAAGACGTCGTTGCTTGAATTTTCAACTGCAGCACAGATACACTTAAGAACAAATTTAGACAGGACAGAACAGTTCAGCAGTTTATCGCGTCACCTAGCGCCTCCGTACTTAGCGCGGGGCACGGCCATGGCGGTCTCTGTTTTTCCAGCACATATTTGAGCTGGAAACCAGTGTGGAAATGCTACAGGTACTCATCTATCTGGTCGTAGTCCTCGTCTGGAGGGGAGGGCCCTGACACGGAGAGGATGGGTAGGCCGAAATGTCGGACTGTTTCTACGCTTCCCGTGTCGTCTGACTTTGAAGCTTCTTCATTTATCGTGTCTTCCCGTGGTTTGGCTTTGCACAGACGCTCTGAAGAGTCACTCAACGATGTCAGCGGGATGTTATCTGCCGACCTGTGGATTGTCACTTTTTAAGTATACAAATAAAAACTATGACAGGTCCTATACCCGAATACCTTAGGCTTGACCAAGTACATCGCAAATAAAACCCAGACTGGACATTTGTACAAATCAATGCACTGTTTCAGGGTATGGAATAGAATAGAATATTCTTTGTTCTGTGTACACCAGTAATTACACATGAAAGACAATAACATAGTACAGTACAATTCAATTCCTTCGGATTACAAATCAATCACATTACTGCTGTTTATGGCTGTCTCGTTGGCCCAGCCGTTAAGGCGCTTAGCTATTAAGACAAAGGTTTTCGATTCCCACTGGAGGCCGCCGCACATTTGTACAAATGGTCTCAGTCTAAGTGTTTTCCATCTTTGTAGTGTTATTGCTTGGTTATCATAGCACAAGGTATCCTAGTCTGGGACCAGTGGGCTCATTATGTAATTTTCGCAACGGATGTGCATACCATATGTCTTAAAAAGTCATGTATACCACTACTGTATAGCACTATCTCCTTTTAAGACCCTATGTTAGACCGAGACAGTACTCCGTACGACGTCGGTTTTCGTGTTGACGGGACTTTTTAAGACGTATGAATATCCGTTGCGAAAATTACATAATGAGCCCTCAGGTCAAGTGATTGTATTGTGTGGGACTTATTAATTGATTTATTTAGGTACACACGCACATGGCATAGTCTTCCTAATTATTAATCTGTGAATTAATCGACTTTGCAATGTTCATTAATTGTCATAGTGAAACTAAGAGTTTTAGTTTTATTTAACAGGCCAATGGTTGCCGCATCACACACCTACCATCTTGAACAGAAGGCGAGTCTTTAGAATCCAATAGTTGTTTAATAGAGTCATATTATTACGGTAATGTTTCTTTCATTGACACTATACCCATCTAACTTGGAGCCTCGCGCTTTTCAATCTCCGTGAAAGATGATTGTAATTTGCACGACATATATACTATTGGAGTGGCATTGTACTACTATTTATATGTAGACTACCACACAGATGCAAATTACACCTATTGTTTATCATTCTACTTTAAAGCTATGTGCGTACTACATAGGCTCTGGTACTCACACAGCTCAATACTCATCATCAATGGACTTTACGTCTACTACAGAAGGTATATTCAAAGTTTTTGACCATTTACATCCATAGCTTACGAGTCTCCTCCGAGAAAATACTCCTCGTCGGCATCTTTAGCATGACAAGTGTAGATGGCAAGCCGCTGCTGGTTGGAGTTTAAGGGAATTCAGGGAGTAAAACTAGTGCTGAATTTTAATGTTCTTCCTCTTAGTGGCGCTAGTGAATCGGATAGATTCCCTTAAGGCGTATGCTTACTTTTTTAGGCGTTTATCGTGGGCCCTGTTCTAGTGATTAGTGCCTCTGCCCACTCGGGGATAACGGGCGTGAGTTTATTTTTATTTTATTTTTTTTTATCAGCCAGATGCAGTACTACTGAAGTACTAACCTCGCCTTCCGACAGAGCCTCGACTGCGAACCGTGCCGGCGCAGGAACTCTCCGGCGTCGAAGCCCGCGAAGCCGGTTGGCTCGGCCGACACGAATATGGCCGAGTTCACCCGAGGCCGGTTGCTGCATCGCGCTAGGAGGTGCTCCTCGCACTCCAGACTTTGCGTGTGCGCGTGGGACCAGCGCATATGCTGCAGAGGAAACGGAGGGGTCAGAATTGGCATTGTCCTAATGGCAGTTTTTTTTTTTTTTTTGTAGAAATAATAATGTAACTTTGAAAACCTAGACTGAAAATTTCAATTTGGGTTGGAGAAATTATTTTTAAAGCGCAGTAAAAGAACCAGACTCGTGATCAACTGTGATTACGAGCTGTCTATTTCCAGTGGCTTGATAACATAACTTTTTAGTTAAAAAAACTAAAAATCGTCTATTTTGTGCAAACGTACAAGACAAATTATATTAATGTTTGTTTATGGAATACCAAGATTTCAAAACCTTGGCGTTATTCAGTCGAAAATATTAAGGGTACTTTCATTTCCGTGTGAAACGAACATTTAAAAAAGTCTAATTAGTCATACACTTATTCACAAAAATACAAGAAAAAGTCAATATTTATGAATTCAAAATTCTGGCATTATATTCACTGACCTTATACCCACTGATTAAAAAAAAAACATTTGTCACTATTGTCAATATTTAAGGACAAAGCCTATTGTGACTTTTGGGGTTATATTTAAGGACGGGTTTATCGACGAGTACCAACGATTGCAAATTGGCACTGTCATTCGCAACATGCCGCACAAGTACTAGCGCCCTAACAGTTAGTAGATACCGATATGTTGCTGCAAAGGGATTCAGTAAAGCTATAGACAGATAATCGAAAAGGAGCCGGGGATCTCTGTTCCCAATTGTAATAAGCTGAAATATGGTTTAAAAAAGCGGTATTTTTTTCTGTTTCAAAATATAAAATATCTGCTCAATTCACAATCTGGGAGACGAGAAATCTTAAAAACAAGTTTATTGTACTGATGAAATAGAGTTTCGATTACTATAATCGATTACTGTGAATGATTTCAAGAATTATTATTGAACATAACATCACTCTCATCGAATGATGGATTCAATCAAAGTGAACAAAATCTACGGAATAAATTATTATATTGTGAGTAGTTTACAATAAAACAGAATATTAACTTTAAAATCGATTCTCGTAGATTCTCGTTTACATATCGATTTATTACTTTTTATGTTTGTCAAATGTATTTAATCTGTGCTGACAGTGACAGCTCCCGGATTTTCAATCTATGATCATTATGGGTCACTATATTGCACGGACCGAGAATTTACGGCACGAGAATGTACAACCCGGGAATTCGTGCCCAAATGACCATATATAACTAACGCTAGTGGGATTTTTCCGTGCGGTTTCGTGCTTCGCAAGGCAAGTTAAGCAGTTGGTGCCGGCTGCCGTCAATAGATGAAAGTCGTGAAGCCAAGTCAGAGGCCTTAGGGCAGCTTGAAAACTTCCGACAGTAAGACCAGCCACTAGTCTTACAAGGCTCCACCTATCTGGACTATGCCCCCGTGGTGGAGTATGCCCTATAGGTATAGGACCGAGGGGCACGGGCTTTTCACTGAGAAAGGTTCCTCAGGGAAAAGCCCCGTGCCCCTCAGTGGGTTTATAATGGGTTGATGTATCGCTCCTCTACATCTAAACTCTGATCATTGGATTGACTTGTCTAGTGTAAGATCCAGCCAGATCAGGACGTCAATCTATTGCGACTCATAGCCTCGATATATATCCTCCTAGCCGTGTTCGGCCATAGCGACCGCATACAGGACTCTCATTTCTTTATGGTTGAGGGTTTCGCTGGTGTGCCCTCAGGTGACTGGTGTAGCCGATCTTGGCTCGGAAAGTGCGAGCACATTGGGCGCACGTCAAGACACCATTGACGTAGTTATATTGTATGGCCGCCGGTGGTCGGGCCTTTAGCTCGTCGCGCTTGGCATCTAAGTCGAGCAGTCTCCTCCTTTCAAACTCGTCTACACTGCCCTGCACTAGTAGTCTCCACGCTGGGCGATCTTCCGCTTTACGCTCCCACTGAGAGGGCTCAATGTTGCACCTTTTCATATGCCTCTTCTGAACATCCTTGTATCTAAGGAGCTGGCCGCCTTGTTTCCGATTGCCGTCCTTAAGTTCAGAGTAAAAGATGCGCTTCGCCACTCTCTCCTCAGCCATACGGGAGACATGTCCGCACCACCGCAGCTGTCGCCGCATAATGTAGGCCTCTATGCCGCAGACTTTGGCACGTCGAAGAACTTCCGTGTTCCTGACACGGTCCGACCACTTTATGTTCATAATATCGCGGAGGCATCGAAGGTGGAATTTGTCAAGGGCACGAATGTGCTTTCGGTATAGGCACCATGTCTCTGACGAGTAGAGGAGGTTTGGGAGGACGACCGCCATGTAGACAGATATTTTTGTGCCCAGCTTGATGTCATGGGAGCTGAAGACCTTGCTGCGGAGTTTACCGAAAGCTGCAGAAGCAGCACCTATCCTCCCGTTTAGTTCAGGGTCAAGGTCGCACTTTGATGTTATAGTACTGCCCAAGTATTTGAATTTCTCCACTTGCTTCAGAACTTCCTTTCCGAGTTTGATAGTTAGCGGTTCTTCGTAGAGTGTGTTAGCCATCACTTCGGTTTTCTTCACACAGATTTTAAGACCAAACTTCTTACATGACTCGTCGAGGTTGGTCATTAGCCTTTGCAGATCTTCTTGGGTTTCAGCTACAAAACATAAGTCATCGGCATACATTATGTCTGTTATTGTGGCGTATGACACTTTGGTGTGGGCTTTCAGTCTAGCTAGATTAAAAAGAGAGCCATCTGTGCGAAAACGGATTCTAACACCTTCCGAGATATGTTGCAGAGCATCACGGACTACAACTGCAAAATACAAGGCAAACAGAGTGGGCGCGAGCACGCAGCCTTGTTTCACGCCGCAGCTTACAGGGAAGAACTATGTTCGTTCACCATTGACTGACACAAAGCATTCCATGTCATCGTGCAGGAGTCTAATCAGTCTGACAATTTTCTCAGTGCATCCGACCTTCTCCAGAATCTTCCAAAGGGCTTCACGAGGCACACTGTCAAAAGCTTTCTCTAGGTCAACAAAACAGAGATACAGATTTTGACTCTGTTCTCTGCTTTTTTCCTGTATTTGACGAACGGAAAAGATAGCTTCACAAGTTCCTCGATCTGGTCGGAATCCGAACTGGGTTTCTGGTAGAATCCTCTCCGAGAGGGTCATCAGTCGATAATGTCACGCACTAGATCGAGCGTGTAATGGCTTCGAAGTGAATGATTTACGCTTCATGGAAACGAGGCACTACTCGGTCGTGTTTATGGCTGTACACGGATTCTTGCCCGTACCAATTATACAGTGTGGCCCTGGATAAAGTGCAATCCCGAAAGGGGATGAAACTAGACCATGAATCATTGACTAGAAAAATATTAAAAAAAAATATTGTAGGATTTATTGGTATTTTAAGATTTTCATGTTTCATTAAGGACTCTATGTACAAAAGTATTGATTTCTTCCAAAATAATGGGTCTATTTCTTTGAAATAAAAAAAAACAGTATGCCTAATACCTGGCGATGACCATGAAATAATAAATAGTCCGCAAAAAAGTAACTATCTTGGGTAAAAAAAGGTATTTTTATGAAAAAAATGATTTTTTTAGACGTTTATTTTAAAAAACTTCAAATTACTAAAAAAATGTGCCCTATAACTATGTAATTTTATAGCTTACTTTTATTCTGTACCATTTTAGCTTCCAAATAAAAAAAAAACAATGTTCTAACTAAAAAAATGGCTAGGTAGGAGTTATTTACATTTTAGTAGGTAATAAAAGTCAGACTTTAATCACAATAACTTTATTAATAAAATTATCCGTAATTTACAATTTTGCATTTTTATTTAATGCATTAAATGTTCAAAATGGCCTCCTCGATTTTGCAAGCACATTACTGCACGAATATTAATTTGCTTAGTGGCTCTGCGAATCATTCCTGGATCATTTTTAATGTCATTTGCGCACTGAATTATTCGGTCGTGCAACTGTGCCTCGGTATTTATTGGCGTGCTGTATACTCTTTGCTTCATGACACCCCATAAAAAATAATCTAGGGGTGTCAGATCAGGTGAACGCGCTGGCCAGCCTACTGGCCCTCCTCGGCCAATCCACCGGTTCGGATAATTTTCGTTCAAAAATCGCCGCACCTCCCGCCCATAATGTGCAGGACATCCATCCATTTGGAGATACATACGCCCACGCCGTCTCGTAGCCAGGGGAACATCTTCCATCAACATGGGTAAATTTTGTAGTAATTCTAAAAAACGTTCAGCATTTAGGGTTCTGGGTAAAATGACTGGACCAATTAAAATGTCGTCGATTAAGACTGCCCATACGTTTATTGAAAATTTTGCTTGAAAAGTAGATGCCCGCTTCAATCGTGGATTTTCGTGAGACCACTGGTGCAAATTTCTGCAGTTTGTAATGCCGTCTCGGGTAAATGTCGCTTCGTCCATCCAAAAAATGCGTTTGGGAAAATTTGGGTCAGCTCTAATTTTTCTTAGAATCCACGTCGACATTACGCATCTTGGACGATTATCTACATTTTCGTGTAAATGTTGTACTCGTTGGTAATGGAAAGGATGCAATCCCTCCTTTTTCAAAATTCGCCAGACAGACGTCTTCGATATGCCATGACGCAACGCTAATCGTCTTATGCTTGTTGTAGGGTCAGCAAACAGATCGTTTAAAATGGCCTCTTCTATCGCATTGTCAATAACGACAGCTGGTTGCTCACGGCGATCTCGTGCCAAACCAAGTCCAATGTTGGAGAGCCTCCTATGAATCTCTTGAAAATTTCGAGCTGAGGGTATGAGTCTGCCCGGGAAAGCATTTATGTATGCAGTCCGAGCGACTGTTGTGCGACCATGTGACATGCCATAATAATAATGCATGTCGGCTATTTCTCGAGGTGAGAACTCTGTCAATCGCGGCATTTCGTCAACACTTAACAGCAGAACAGGAACAGTCCAAACGTAACGAACATTAGAAAACGTAACAGTCAACAATGTAACAAAAACTTAATAACAAATCAACGAGAACACAATGCGAGAACGAGAACAGTAGTAGCAGCGGCGAGAATATCGGAGCGACTGTGTAAGTCCTGTTTCGAACCCCCTGCCTCCCCTCCCCTCGCCTTCCCTCTACCTGAGTGTAGAACAAAAGGACTGCGACTGCCGAAGGGCACAGAGTAGGACGGAAACAATGGAAAAAACGGTCTCTACCTGCACGGTAACACGATTAGGCTCCACTTTAAAAGTTCGTAGATAGCGTGTTTTTTTAGTTAGAACATTGCTTTTTTTTTTATTTGGAAGCTAAAATGGTAAAGAATAAAAGTAAGCTATAAAATTACATAGTTATAGGGCACATTTTTTTAGTAATTTGAAGTTTTTTAAAATAAACGTCTAAAAAAATCATTTTTTTCATAAAAATACCTTTTTTTACCCAAGATAGTTACTTTTTTGCGGACTATTTATTATTTCATGGTCATCGCCAGGTATTAGGCATACTGTTTTTTTTTATTTCAAAGAAATAGACCCATTATTTTGGAAGAAATCAATACTTTTGTACGTAGAGTCCTTAATGAAACATGAAAATCTTAAAATACCAATAAATCCTACAATAATTTTTTTTAATTTTTTTTTATATTTTTCTAGTCAATGATTCATGGTCTAGTTTCATCCCCTTTCGGGATTGCACTTTATCCAGGGCCACACTGTATACAGCCTGATATGATAACGCACGACCCGAGAACGTACGGACGGGAATCCGTTTACATGTGCACGGATTCCGTGGCTGTACATTACCGGGGCGTACGTTCTTCATCTCCCATCATGATCACCGAACTACCTACCTACTCGTCTTGTATCGGTTATCGTTTGCGTATTTTAATTATATTCCTCGACCAGCGCTTTCGCTCTACGGACTTCTAGTATATTGTTTAACTTGTACGACTGTGGCATACCAACTTATCAATGTAATACACTAGGCCGACGAGTTTTAGAGGATGAAATGACACAAATCCTTGTCTTTCCTGTCTTTTAATCTATTTGTGAGTTTCGTTACATTTTCCCACTCAATACAATAAGAACTACAATTTATTAATGTAATAAATAACTGTCTATCATATGATCATAGTTATAAAATCAGCTGTCAAGTACCTATAGGTTATTGTCAATTTGTTGCATAGCCTCACTTTTACTAAATCTCTTTTAACTTTGCTCTCAGATTGCTAAAATCCGCGAAATTTTCAAAGATCGTTTGACAATATATAAGGTGTTTATTGACACCACTCTCGTCTTTTTACATCTGGGCCCAAGAATGTATGGAAACGTTTCCGTCTCCTTTTCCGTACTCCCGTTGCAACAGATATTTTCGAAAGTAAATTCGCGTAAGAATCACGGTAAATTTTGATGAATATCGTATCAACCGAAAGGTGTAAGTAATGTAAGTTATCATCATAAATTATATGAAGTCACAAAAAAAACGTGGCTAATTTGGAAAGGCCATACGTAATTCCATTAGTTAAAATATGATTATAAATATACGGGGTGTACTAGCTCCACATACATCCAAAAATGGGGGGACTGTACTACACAACTTTCGTTCGAAAACTTTGATATAGCAGTAAAGAGTTCCATACTAAACAAAAATGTATCCCGCCACTCCTCCTTTTCAGTAGTATTTGGTTTTTTACACCCTGTATATTTTTATTAATCGTATTACATATTGATGCCATTCAGTGTCGTTATTAGCCATGTGAAAATTGTGAACCATGCTATTAACAAAAATACGCAGAATACCTTTAGACTAAATTTGAAGCGCGGAATTTCCATTTTGTTGCCGCGTTGAGCAGAAATAGGAGAACAACAATATTCTTTCAGTATTTCATGTTCCAAGTATTTTGAAATTAGATTACCAGCGCTTTGCCTACATATGAAAATGAGCGTAGTTAATATTTTGAACTTGGAACAGTCTGCCAGTCGTTTCCTGTTAGTACTTTTATACATCTCCATTTACCATTCTTTTGAACAACAGTACTGGCCAGTCACAGAATAAATTATGTTTCCCTTTTGTTTATTTGAAAATCTTTTATACAAACTTTTATTAAACATGTTTGACAAAGGTTTAAGGTAACTAGATTGTATTATTCAATAGACAATGGATAATTTGATCACTGCTTTTCTAGAACACCATTTACTAAGTTTTTATTTACTTAAATGCATAGATAGAAACAACATAAAGCAGCCTAAGGCTGGCTTGCACCACCGACTGAAAATCATGTAACTCTAGTCTAAGTAGAATTTTGACAGATAAAGTATGGCGGAACTGTCAAAATTCTGTTTAACTTGGGGTTAAATGGATTTTATTCTGTGTTGCAAGCGGGCTTAAATCCGTCCAACTGAAGGCTTCAGGCCGTCTTTCAGTGAGAGAAAGAGAGAGTGTGGGCTTAATCACCATACGTGCCCACTGGGTTGGCGATTTCAAGCGGGGAGGCATGTCAACGCTCAGGTTTTCCTCACGATGTAATACTTCAATTTAAGTTACTAAGTCCTAACCTTGAAAATAACAATGTTTTTGGTACTTTTTTTAGTACACCAGGACTTAACCAATTCAGCTAACAAAGAGGCACAGATGCCGGGATTGAACGCACGACCTCTTGAATACGAGGAAAGAATTTGGCCAACCGCGCTACCACCGCAGATAGAGTCCTAATCAAATTACACAATATCCTTGGCTTCCAACTACAAAGGAATTAGTTTAATGTCGAACAGGCTATGTACAAACTATTACCCGCATTCGCTTTGCATTCATTAAACTAATAATTGTCTGTTTCAGTCGGTTCTGTGACATTTGATCCAATATTTTGATTATATTTTAGGTACCTAAAGATTAGATTAGGTTTATTTCTCATGAATTAAATGAAGGAAGATTTTTTGGGATAGAAAACTTTTTGCGTTAAGCAGGCTCTTGTGGATTTACATTGTGGAACGGTGCAATATTATAATAATAATGACTTACGATTTCTATAACTACATAACTTAAATATTCAAGAATAAGTTACTTATGTTGATTTTATAATTTTTATGACTAAGTAGTCATAGAATTATGTCCAAAACTTCATTTTCTCCACATCACGATAAAATATAACCCTGAAAATACCGCAGCAAATTTCAATTTTCTCTTTCACAAAATATGTATTTTACGGACTTTTCAGGATGCCAATTTTTCATTTTTTAAATTAAATTTCTTTTTTTCTCAAGGAACAGGAGTTCATTCACATCGATACCTCGGTTTGGTTAAGCTTAAGAAGATTAGAAGAAGGCTCTGAAACCGAAAAAAAAACATGAGCCGCTACCTACCATCCTAGCTACCATCAGCTGCTACCTGCCAAACCTACAAAATGTACAAGACATCTGATATGTTTTTTGAGATTGGAAATTTACTCTTAAAAAAGTTAATTGATGTACATTATTAAATTGAGCAATTTCAGTTTCACTGGAATTTTTGCAACACAATTTAATATTAAGTATATATAGTGAATGGTATCAAACTCTGAGCTCCAATTGAAGACATCTTCTCCTCTTCCCTAAATACATTGTAAAGACAAAGTTTTCATCCATTGTAACCCCAGTGCAAGTTGATGTATTGTGCTCGAAGCTCATTGATCTAGGATCTTTCAAGATAAACTCAGTTCCCGTTCTCGAAGTTTGCGAAACACAATGTTAACCTCAAATAGGTTTGGCGTACATAATCCTCTCCTTTGTTTGTGTTTGAATATTGATTCATGTAAGTGTCTGCTGGTGATAAGTCCTCTGGTTTCTGAATTGAGAATTTCGGTAAATAAATACCAAATTTCACAGAAAAGAGCGTGACAGAACGTTGCTCAAGAAGTATTTACTTAGTGTAATTCTCGACGCCACAATCGTACAATCAAACAGACAAACTTACAGTCGTATATTCGCTTACGGCGAAAATGACTTTTTTATACCTTTTTACCCGTCGTCGTGTGCGAGGGTTGTGAAGGTATCATCATCATCAACCCATTATGTCCCACCGAGGGACACGGGTTTCTTCCCTAAGGAAGGTATAGGGCACACTCCACCACGGGGGCCAGGTCCAGATTGGTGGAGGCATATAAGTATAAAAATGGCAAATCCGACCAAATGCTTCTAACGTCCAGAATAAGTGACCGTTATAATGGCGGGACCATAATGTTAAAGCCATGAGATTGGAAATCCGTCTATCTCATAATTTAGTACCTTTTTCGTACCTATTCGTACCTCCAATAAAAAAATTCTACCTCTTGCAGCCTACCTACAATTAAACGAAATGCATGGTCCCGCCATTATGACGTTGGATAATGGCGGGACCATATGAAAATACTATATTTATGCAAAATCAAAGCATTGTAGGTTATACTACCTAATTTCTACCTCCCGAATATCATCGACTTTTAGTTTTACAGTCAATGTGAGCTTTATAACAGAGAGAAGAAAATTTTTAAACCAGCAGAATATAAATCTATTTATGTCATAATTTCGTACCTTTTTCGTACCTTTTCGTACCCGCAATAAGACATTTCTACCTCTTGTAGTCTTCCTACAATTTAACAAAATGTATGGTCCCGCCATTAGCACATGGATGATGACGGGATCAATGAAAATACTGAAGTTATTCAAAATCAAATCATTGTAGATTATTCTACCTAATTTCTACCTCCCGAATATCATCGTCTTTTAGTTTAACAATCAATAGTAATGAATATATTGGACAAAATCCGTAGTTCCCATTAAAAATTTCTTTCATACTGAGGTAATAGTGCCATGGCATGTCCATTAGGGATGTAAAGGCTTGAACTACCAAACCGGTTTGAGCCACAAACCGTATAACTCGGTTTGGGCCGACATCAAACCGATCTTTAACGAGCTGAGCCCGCCGAGCGAGCGGTTTGTTGATATTGCTGACTCTCTCTCACTCATGCTCTTTGTGTCGCGAGACTTGCCGCCTGTGGAGAGCGCGGCCCCGCGCGGGTGATAAGGTTTGCACTTTGGATTGGAACTTGCGTCGCGTCGCGCCGTCTTAAATCAATCCGAGTTGTGGTTGAGCAACTGCGCGATTATGACTAAATTAGTCGATTAGACATAAATTTAGTAACTTACTTAGTA
Organism: Yponomeuta plumbellus; assembly: GCA_947310845.1. Taxonomy (NCBI): domain Eukaryota; kingdom Metazoa; phylum Arthropoda; class Insecta; order Lepidoptera; family Yponomeutidae; genus Yponomeuta; species Yponomeuta plumbellus. The sequence goes on from OX371203.1 coordinate 7,971,473, forward strand.
GTTACTTGTGTCCGTAGTAGCTTCACGTGGTCGATTTCAGTAATTTCAAGTAGTTACGCCACCAAACTGTGATATCAATAGTTCCTAATAGTGCTACAAGACACAATTAGCTAGAACAAGTATTTCAGGAGATATTGTAAGCCAAGAATACGGAAACAATTACTTTCAATACTTACAAATTATTTAATATTTCTTGATCTGAATAAAAATACATTTGAGAATATTATTTCTTTGTTTTAACTCCCTCAAGGCTTTTGAAACGAATCGCTCGTAGCCCCGGCTGCCTGAGTGATTTAAAACAGCGTTAAGCAACGGATGGCGCGTTCAATGCATGGTTGTGTGACTGTTTATGATTAACGCTAGTGGCATTTTTCTGTTTCGTGGTCTGCAAGGCACGTTAAGTAGTGCCTGCTGCTGTCGATAGATAGCAATCATTAAGCCATGGCAGAGGCCTTAGGGCGGCTTGAAAACTACTGAGAGTAAAACTGGCCACTATTCTTACAAGCCTCCACCAATCCGGACTTGGCCCCCGTAGTGGAGTATAGCCTATACCTTCCTCAAGGAAGAGACCCGTGCCCCTCGGTGAGGACATAATAGGTTGATGATGAAGGCTATGAAAAGAAGTTCTGAGACTTGGAAAAGTTGGTTTTGAATTGTATTTAGTTCTTTGTCTCTAGTGAAAACGAAACTAAGCGTATGAGTTAAATTAACGTTCATAATTCCGGTATCGTCGTGAAACCAAATTAGCGTCAGCTCGTGCGGACCGCGGCGACACGGTTTACGTCGTCAAACCGTGTGACTGTCTATGACTAACGCTAGCAGCATTTTTCCGTTTCGTGGTCTGCAAGGTTCTGAGACTTGGAAAAGTTGATTTTGAATTGTAATTAATTCTTGGTCTCTACGGAAAACGAGACTAAACGGATGAGTTAAATTAACGTTCATAATTCCGGTACCGTCGTCAAACCAAATTAGCGTCCGCGCGTGCGGACCGCGGCGACACGGTTTACGTCGTCAAACCGAACGATAGTGCCAAATCGGTGCAAACCCTCGCACGGGTGCGCCGAATCGGTTAAAGACGACGCAAACCGTGCCACTGCAGATCGCAGCCTCGCCTCGGCTGTGTCATTAATTGCGGCTTATAACTCTGTTTCATCCCGGTTTAGATAGATTTTTGCGGTTCTGTTTGTAAGTCGGTTTGCGTGTGCTATCAAACCGGTTTATATCGACCTGAGAAGAGATCGTGACTACATAACGTGATTTCGCTCATAAACACAGAATAGAATATTGACAGCTGTCAATATTCACTTATTATACAGGGTGTCCCAAAATTGACACGTCACAGTGAAAAGAAGGTAGACCTGCTCAAGAGACATCGAACAAACCTAACATGACCTCAGTTATAGATGCCCGGTTTTCTATATATTGCCAATTGGTTTTTTAACAAGTTGAGATAGTTGAGTCTAACTCAATGCTAGTAGCATTAAGTTAGATAGCCCTCGTATTTGTTTTTGTTATTTGTATTCGGGCACGAATCGAATAGTTAAATAAGATGACCCTTTGTGGATAACTACCTATGTACAATATGGAAAAACACTGGATTAAACTTAAAATAATTTTGTATTGAACAATTATTTTCATCTTTGACCACTTGCCGTGAAAAAAAAATTACTACGAATAAATAACTCTAAAAACATGCGTGTATTATACCAATCCAAAATGGTATAACACATGCATCTTAATTCAGTAATGTACGAATTTTTAATCCTCGATTAAAACTAGGAACTCAGAAAGCCAACGGTAACAGGTAAAAATCATTGCCTCACGCTACGATAAGACATTTATATCATTCTACTTGTTAAAAATCGTAAAAAGTTAGAAAAAAAATTAATTGGCAATATTTCGAAAACCGTGCAACTTTAACTAAGGTCTTGTTACGTTGGTTTGGTGCCTATTGAGCTTGTCTACCTCCCGTTGTCACTGTGACGTGTCATTTTTGGGACACCCTGTATGCATCCTAAGATGGTCTATGCAGGTTATACTTAGTCTGTGGTGTCAAATTTTATTTATTACTAAAGTCCGGCCGCTGAGCGAATACGATCCTGACAGGTTGCGATAGAACAGACGACGTAACTTTGAAGTGGCGTTGAATTTTCGATTAAAATATTTTTAAGGTCTATTTGTCCTATTAGCAAATAATTATGATTGAAACTATACCATTATGTAAACTTACAACCAATATTATATTTTGTGTGGTGATTAAATATTAGATAAAAAAGGAATCAATATTTAATGTTCGTGCTTAAAATCCGTGGTATACGCTGTACCAAGGTTCCGTATTTTTTCTGGTGATGTACCAAAAATAACGAAAATAATAACGCTCATACGAACGCATAACGTGCATAACGATGTGAACGTAATTATTTTATGTTCACTTAGGTTAAGTTCATTTAATTAAGTTTTAGTGTTACTGTTTTGTACAATAAAAAGTAAAGTAACATAATTTTGTTGTTTCTTTTTTTACATATTTGAATATAAATCGTGAGTTGTTGGCAAAAGCTAGTCAAACGAATAACGTAAGGAATGCTAACGTTGATAATCTCCCGTCACTAGTCACATGAAAGAGATAGGTGTCAGGAGCGTATTCTCCCAGCATCCGAGGTATATAATAAATTTGTGTTTCTGAACTACGGATTTTGTCCAATATATTCATTACTATTGATTGTAAAACTAAAAGACGATGATATTCGGGAGGTAGAAATTAGGTAGAATAATCTACAATGATTTGATTTTGAATAACTTCAGTATTTTCATTGATCCCGTCATCATCCATGTGCTAATGGCGGGACCATACATTTTGTTAAATTGTAGGAAGACTATAAGAGGTAGAAATTTCTTATTGCGGGTACCAATAGGTACGAAAAAGGTACGAAATTATGACATAGACAGATTTAAATTCTGCTGGTTTTAAAAATTTTCTTCTCGCTGTTATAAAGCTCACATTGATTGTAAAACTAAAAGTCGATGATATTCGGGAGGTAGAAATTAGGTAGTATATCCTACAATGCTTTGATTTTGCATAACTATAGTATTTTCATATGGTCCCGCCATTATCCAACGTTATAATGGCGGGACCACGCATTTCATTAAATTGTAGGTAGGCTGCAAGAGGTAGAACTTTTTAATTGGAGGTACGAATAGGTACGAAAAAGGTACTAAATTATGAGATAGACGTATTTCAAATCTCATGGCTTTAACATTATGGTCCCGCCATTATAACGGTCACTCTGAAAAGGGCTAATAGCGAAGTCATGCTCGCTCTTTGAGAATAGGCCTGTGCCGGGCAATGGGACGGATGTAGGCTACATAAAAAGGTGACCGTTATAATGGCGGGACCATAATGTTTTAGCCATGAGATTTGAAATCCGTCTATCTCATAATTTAGTACCTTTATCGTACCTATTCGTACCTTCAATAAAAAAAAACTACCTCTTGCAGCCTACCTACAATTTTAACGAAATGCATGGTCCCGCCATTATAACGTTGGATAATGGCGGGATCAATGAAAATACTGAAGTTATTCCAAATCAAATCATTGTAGGTTATTCTACCTAATTTCTACCTCCCGAATATCATCGTCTTTTACTTTTACAATCAATAGTAATAAATATATTGGACATAATCCGTAGTTCAGAAACACTAATTTATTATATGTATACCTCGGCCGCTGGGAGAATACGCTCCTGACACCTATCTATTTCATGTGACTAGGATGGGCGATTATCAACGTTAGCATTCCTTACGTTATTCGCTTAGCTAGCTTTTGCCAACGACCCACGATTTATATTCAAATATGTAAAAAAAAACAACAAAATTATGTTACGTTACTTTTTATTGTACAAAATAGTAACACTAAAACTTAATTAAATGAACTTCACCTAAGTGAACATAAAATAATTACTTGCACATCGTTATGCACGTTAGGCGTTCGTATGAGCGTTATTATTTTCGTTATTTTTGGTACATCACAAAAAAAACCGGAACCTTGATGCAGCGTATACCACGGATTTTATGCACGAACATTAAATATTGATTCCTTTTTTATCAAACATTTAATCACCACGCAAAATATAAGATTGGTTGTAAGTTTACATAATGGTATAGTTTCAATCATAATTATCTGCTAACAGGACAATTAGACCTTAGAAATATTTTAATCAAAAATTCAACGCCACTTCAAAGTTACGAGCGTCGTCCGTTCTATCGCAACCTGTCAGGATCGTATTCTCCCAGCGGCCGGACTTTAGTAATAAATAAAATTTCACACCACAGACTAAGTATAATAACCTGAGAATAATAGACCATCTTAGGATGCATACAGGGTGTCCCAAAAATGACACGTCACAGTGACAACGGGAGGTAGACAAGCTCAATAGGCATCGAACCAACCTACCAAGACCTCAGTTAAATTTGCACGATTTTCAAAATATTGCCAATTATTTTTTTTCTAAATTTTTACGATTTTTAACAAGATGAATGATATAAATGTCTTATCGTAGCATAAGGCAATGATTTTTACCTGTTACCGGTGGCTTTCTGAGTTCCTAGTTTTAATCGAGCATTAAAAATTCGTACATTACTGAATTAAGATGCATGTGTCATACCATTTTGGAAAGGTATAACACACGCATGTTTTTGGTGTTATTTGTTCGTAGCAAGGAGAATTAAAGACTCTCCTTGGGTCGTAGTATTTTTTTTTCACGGCAAGTGGTCAAAGTTGAAAATAATTTTTCAATGCAAAATTTGTTTTAAGTTTAATCCAGTATTTTTCCACATTTTACATAGTTATCGACAAATAAAACTTTGGTCATCTTATTTCACTATTCGATTCGTGCCCGAATACAAAAAACAAACACGAGGGCTATCTAACTTAATGTTAGTACTCAACTTGTTAAAAAACCAATTGGCAATATCTCGAAAACCGGGCAACTTTTACTGAGGTCATGTTAGGTTTGTTCGATGTCTCTTGAGCAGGTCTACCTTCTTTTCACTGTGACGTGTCAATTTTGGGACACCCTGTATAATAAGTGAATATTGACAGCTGTCAATATTCTATTCTGTGTTTATGAGCGAAATCACGTTATGTAGTCACGATCTCTTCTCAGGTCGATATAAACCGGTTTGATAGCACACGCAAACCGACTTACAAACAGAACCGCAAAAATCTATCTAAACCGGGATGAAACAGAGTTACAAGCCGCAATTAATGACACAGTCGAGGCGAGGCTGCGATCTGCAGTGGCACGGTTTGCGTCGTCTTTAACTGATTAGCGCACCCGTGCGAGGGTTTGCACCGATTTGGCACTGTCGTTCGGTTTGACGACGTAAACCGTGTCGCCGCGGTCCGCACGCGCTGACGCTAATTTGGTTTGACGACGGTACTGAAATTATGAACGTTAATTTAACTCATCCGTTTAGTCTCGTTTTCCGTAGAGACCAAGAACTAATTACAATTCAAAATCAACTTTTCCAAGTCTCAGAACCTTGCAGACCACGAAACGGAAAAATGCTGCTAGCGTTAGTCATAGACAGTCACACAACCATGCATTGAACGCGCCATCCGTTGCTATACGCTGTTTAAAATCACTCAGGCAGCCGGGGCTACGAGCGATTCGTTTCACAGCCTTGAGGGAGTTAAAACAAAGAAATAATATTCTTATATTATGTATTTTTATTCAGATTAAGAAATATTAAATAATTTCTAAGTACTGAAAGTAATTGTATCCGTATTCTTAGCTTAGAATATCTCCTGAAATACTTGTTCAAGCTAATTGTGTCTTGTAGCACTATTAGGAACTAATGATACCTACACAGTTTGCTGGCATACTTGAAATTACTGAAATCGACCACGTGAACGTTAATACGGTCACAAGTACCTAATTTACAATTAAAAATAAAAAATAAAATTTTGTTGAATCCTATACAGAGTACAATTAGTGGCTACTAATCATCAGTTACTAAGCAGGTGCTGGCTGCCGTCGAGTCGACGCTGTCGATGGCAATTGTTAAGCCAAGTCAGATGCCTTATGGTGTCTTGAAACCTTCTGACAGTAAGACCAGCCACTAGTCTTACAAGCCTCCACCAATCCGCACCAGACCCCCGTAGTGGAGTATGGCCTATACCTTCCTCAGGAAAAAGAAACGTGCTCCTCGGTGGGGATACAATGAGTTGATGATGACTAATCAGTAGTTTTATTAATTATCATAATAGACTATTTGACAGTATGAAAAAAAACAGTTTTATTTGTACGTCTTCGTATAAATTATTAGTTGTTAGAAGAAAAACATGACAGAATTTAAAATGACCACTTTCTGAGGTTTCCATGAATACCAACAAAAATATAAGATGGTTTTCAGAAATCGGTCAAATAGCCTATTAGTGTATGTATAACCAAGTTCTCCTTGGTATAACTAACATTGAAGATGAATACGAACGTTACTAAGTTTGTGTCTAGTCGACTAATTTAGTCATAATCGCGCACTTGCTCAACCATGACTCGGACTGATTTAAGACGGCGCGACGCGACGCAAGTTCCAATCCAAAGTGCAAACCGTATCGCCCGCGCGGGGCCGCGCTCTCAACAGACGGCAAGTCTCGCGACACAACAAGCATGAGTGAGAGAGAGTCAGCAATATCTACAAACCGCTCGCTCGGCGGGCTCAGCTCGTTAAAGATCGGTATGATGTCGGCCCAAGCCGACTTATACGGTTTGTGGCTCAAACCGGTTTGGTATAGATCAAGCCGTTACATCCCTAATGGACATGCCATGGCACCACTACCTCGGTATGAAAGAAATTTTTAATGGGAACTACGGATTTTGTCTTATATATTCATTACTATTGATTGTAAAACTAAAAGACGCTGATATTCGGGAGGTAGAAATTAGGTAGAATAACCTACAATGATTTGATTTGGAATAACTTCAGTATTTTCATTGATCCCGTCATCATCCATGTGCTAATGGCGGGACCATACATTTTGTTAAATTGTAGGAAGACTACAAGAGGTAGAAATGTCTTATTGCGGGTACGAAAAGGTACGAAAAAGGTACGAAATTATGACATAGACAGATTTAAATTCTGCTATTTTAAAAATTTTCTTCTCGCTGTTAGAAAGCTCACATTGATTGTAAAACTAAAAGTCGATGATATTCGGGAGGTAGAAATTAGGTAGTAAAACTTACAATGCTTTGATTTTGCCTAACTATAATATTTTCATATGGTCCCGCCATTATCCAACGTTGTAATGGCGGGACCATACATTTCGTTAAATTGTAGGTAAGCTCCAAGAGGTAGAATTTTTTTATTGGAGGTACGAATAGGTACGAAAAAGGTACTAAATTATGAGATAGACGGATTTCAAATCTCATGGCTTAAACATTATGGTCCCGCCATTATAACGGTCACGAGAATTATCAATTGTAAGACCGGCCACTAGTGTCGTAAGTTCACATTGTGTTCTGTGGTATAGTCGACATCTGGCCAACCTTTATTTGTTGTAAGGTAGCAGAGAGAAATTCATTACAGTTTGTCGCGGTGTTGACCAAGTTTTAGATCCGGAGACATCATATGCATATTTAATTTCATTCAAGTTTGGTTTCGGCGTGAGTTGTATCTCTTGAAATAGTATTAAAATCTTTTTTTTTTTATTCGGGCTTTATATTTTTTGATTTAATGCGTTAAATGATTGGCCTAGGACAAACAAGCCATTATTGCTTAATGTATTACAATTTGTACGTATTATTTTCTGTAAGTTATTTCTACTTATTTTATGTTTTTCCTTATGTACAGTAAAAACTATTCTTATCATATTTACGCTTCAACGATTTCTGTGAACAGTCTGTTTATAAACTGAATGAAATAAAATATTAAGAGTCACGTGGTAGGTATATTTTCCTCGCAACTTTATGTTAAATGGTAAATCTGACTTACCACTTATATGTGACTTAAGTTAAATTTAACTGAAACTTTTAACACACAATGCAATATCTAACAAACCCCTTAAATTAAAAGTACCTAAACCGATTCAGTTTATTACAGAAATTAAAAAATTTTGAAAGTGGGAGTGAGAGTAAAATTAATTTAGGCTAAATATCACGATTTATAAGCTTGCACGAGTAAGTTGAACTGTTCTAAATATAAAAAATGTTACTATTCTCGACAGCGAGGGAAAACACCCTGCGGAAACCTGAAATATTCACATAACGAAGTTCTTGATATCACCAATCACCTGTGTGCACGCGACCAAACCAAACCTATGCCCTATATCCGAAAGAAAGCCTGTGCCCTATAGTGGGACAGCCTATATAAGGCTGCTTATAATACACCAAACAAAGGTAAACCGCGTACCATTGTTGTCAGCCGCCAAGTCACGATGCAGCGCTCGACAAAAGAAGCGACTCGTTGACATACTACGAGCACTCGCTTGTTCATACGAAACGGCTATTAAAGTATCTTTAGGTATCCCGCAGCACGAAAAAAAAACTGGGTCAAAACACGTAAAATTCGCGTGTAAAAGGGTGACGGCGAAAAAAAGTCTAAGAGTACATTTACTGTGACATCGCCTAATTCGGTTTAAACCAACCCGCAATATTGCAGGGAGACCTTACGTTTTATGCCTTTGATGACATTTTAAATACAAATGCAGATTTATTTTCAATTTAAACGTAAGGGAAGAAGATTCAAATTCCGAAACATTAGGTACACTCGTGCGTCTAAAAGGATTTTACGTTCCGTGTAAAATCGTGTCGGTTGCACGCAACGAATTTATTGCAGCATTTTTTCCGGCTTGTGGAGGAACATCAACATTTCCGACGCTTTGATTTCACTGAATCGAAAATGTTTAGTTATACAAGGAAAGAATAAAAAAGTGCTGAGTTCCTTTGTATCAAAGAAGGTTGAGTTTTTCTTTGAGAAATGAAGTACTGAAGAATCTAGAATAATAATATCGGAGGCCAATCTGTATAAGATGAAAACCTAAAATTCTATATTTTTCCTGTCGATAACTTTTTCAGGCATGGCTTTACTTTTTGATCAAATACCTACACTGTAAAATAAATACATGATAATTGACCTTATCGTGCAAATTTTCACCATAATTATACTTCTGCCATATTATTTACATGGAACGAGCGCTTTAACAATTAAAACTTTTATAAAAATCTCTGAATCAAGTAATTAAATACTCGAAAAGTTCGTCTTTGAAAAACCACTCTTCGTAAACCAATAAATTTTAATAAGGCCAGTTTTTGTTCCAAACCCGACTTTTAACTTTTACAATTCAGATTTCAGGTCGTTTATGTTAAATCCAATAAAGTCGAATTTGCGTCACAGTGCAAATGCTTATATGCTTTCGACTATACAAGTACTATGCAAAAACAAACATGGGCAGACGTGATCCGGATGCATTGCGTGTTTGGCAAGCGTGCTCTGTGAGCTGTGCACGTCATACGTGTCACTGGAGTATCATTCCACGGTTCAGTTTTATCTAATACTAGCGACCCGCCCCGGCTTCACACGCGTGCGAAAATGTTTCCGAGGAAATAGCTATATTAGTTCCGTGGAAAATTCCCGGAGTAGTAATTTTTTTACATCTTGGGTTTCATTATTCGAGATTTCGTACGTAACCTGAAACTTTCTGAAAATCCAGTACAGCCTATGTTACTCACATAGAATCTAGCTTTCTAATGGTGAAAGCATTTTTAAAATCGGCCCAGTAGTTTCTGAGCCTATTCATTACAAACATACACACAAAAATACAAATCTTTCCTCTTTATAATATTAGTATAGAAGTATACATAGATAGAAAAATCTTATCGAATTCCTCCTAGGATTCAGTACCTACATACATTGCTAGGCATGAGAATAGGTCGCAGGCTTTATTAGCTGATACATTGTTAGCTGAGCCGGCAAACGTTGTTTTGTGAAGTTCGTTAGCGTTACCGGCTTATAAAGAGTGGTTTTCCAAAGTTGAATAAAGTCTCTATGTACCTTCAAAAATGTGGGATTCAACTAGTCGAGTCGAAAAAAACTTTTACTACGGGGAAAACTTTGAAATTGCTAAAAATATATCTTTCCACAACTTTTGGATACATTTTAATTCTGTAGGTGATATAAACAATAAAATAAAACTAGTGTTTGTATCCATTTTAATTACATAATTGTGCAGCACTTCAAGAACGTTTACTTTGAATACAGTACAGGTACTTAAAACTTAGCGTAAGTGCGGTCTCCATCAGCGTACCGAATCTGATGTTGGGGGCAAACTAGTGACGCGCAAATAATATTGTAAAACAACAAATCAAACAAGTGTTTGTATCCTTTTACTTACAAATTGTGTAGCACTTCAAAAACGTGTACTTGAAGTACACGTTTTTGAAGTGCTATACAATTTCCATCAGCGTACCGCATCTGATGTTGGGGGCAAACTAGTGACGCGCAAATAATATTGTAAAACAACAAATCAAACAAGTGTTTGTATCCTTTTACTTACAAATTGTGTAGCACTTCAAAAACGTGTACTTCAAACATAGCATAGGTACTTAAAACTTAGCGCAAGTGCTTCAACCTCTAATTTTGTATCTGGGCCACATTGAACGCAAATAAGGGTGCTACACAAACTACGTATGGAGTTCAAATTTTAGGTTGGAGTGCTTCAAACCGAGCGTGAATGTAAGCGTGCGGCTTACTTGGTGGTCGCAATCAACGTAATGACAATAGCGACTTACTTGGTGGTCGCGATCGACGTAATGACGCCGATGTTGAAGGCAATTCTGCTGTGTGCGAAAAGGAGCCAGACAATATGTTTTAACAATAAACAAAACTAGCGTTGGTATCCACTTTATTTACATAGTTGCGTGTACTTCAAACATATCACAGGTACTTAAAACTTAGCATAAGTGCTTCAAACTACAAAATCATCCACGGGTGACCAAATTCAGTATCCGGGCCACACTGGACGCAGACAACGGTGCTTGGCAAACAACGTGTTGGGTCCGGTGCTACAAACTGAGTGTCTCCCACGTCTGTAAGCGTGCGGCTTACTTGGTGGTCGCAACCGACGCACTGGCACTGATATTGTGGGTAAGCCCGCGGCTTGGGAGCGCGGGCGGGGCTCCGCTAGCTGCCCGGATTCTGTTCGTCCTGAGCCGCGTGCAGCAGCGCAAACTGGCACCCGCAATCGCGCGCGCTGCGCCGTGGGTATTGGAAGCAACGGTCCAGGAGGCAGCAGACGTCCTGCGCGCCACACTAGATAAGCAGAGAGGCTTTAGCGGGGTTGAAATCTACCTCGGAGTTTTTGTGAGGTGTTGTGTACTGACAGGCATGCTAAGTCAGAGCGGCAACGTGGAACGAGTGAAAGATTGCCCTGGATTCTATTTTTTTGTAAGTATATTTAAGCAAGGGAAGGATGTCGTTTGCATTTCATCAACCCGTCACTGTTGATATTTGGAAAGTGGTCGGCAGACCACCGACTAATTAGTCCAATTTGTTAAAGGGTGGGAATTTGGAAAGCAATCGATGCGTATGGCTTAATAATATGATGGATGGCAGGATAGTGAAAAGTGATGCGGACACGCGAAAGCTGACGAAATCACGATATTTTATTTTTTGTGAGTTGGTGTTGGTGTGGTGCTTTTGGTAGCCTCATATTGGAGAGGTTGTGGGTTTGAATGTCGAGGTTTTGTAATGACTTTGTTTTCTACTTTATTTACATTTGTGAATTTGCAATAATACATACATAATTTGCTAACCGTCAGGGAAAACCACTGGCTGTGGGCATTTGCAGGTTTTAAGCCCTTACTTGCTCTCAGAGGGGAAGCTTGTGCCTTGCAGTTAGGGGTATTATAAGCTGCTTAAACCATTAACACGTAAATGTAATTTCACTACAATCTTATTTCGTTTCTACCAACTGTCTGTCGATCAAATTATGGCTAATGACTCGTATTAACTAATAAATTGCTTTTGTATGCTAGGTAGCGGTGACAGTAAGCTGAAGAAAATAATATGTTAATAGTTCCGTACCAAAATACCAGAGAATAGTGACTAGTAATTTTCTACGGCCTATCATAATGATAGGTCCAAATATTTCTCAGTGGAAACTCGACGTATTTTCCTACGAATCTACGAATGTATTCGAAACCTTCTAATTATATGATATTTGTCTTTAAAGAGTTGTGATAAGTACACTTTTATAATATACCTTGGGCTCTAGAATAGGCTTCAGTTTTCGCCGAAAGCACGCGAGTGTAATACTACTTCCTGCTCTGTAAAAAACTTTTCTTCACTATTTCAAAAAGTTATAAATAACAATACAAAATAAATCCTACCTTATTGCAATATAATCGGTATATCCAATAGTAGCCGAGGTATGTTCTAAAAGCTCAGACTGTACATACTGTAGTAGTTTGCTTTTTCAACCGAGCGTGTGGGTGCGACACAGTAAATCCTAAGCTAAGTGTACAGAAACCTTAAAAGTTCTTGCATACCGGCCCTGATTCTGTTAATGCATTACAGTTCAATTATAGTTACATGGTCGGGTCACGTGACATGATTTTTATTCCATTGACGCTTAGAATTAGGAATACTCGTGCCAGACCCTCATGATCGAGAAGCAAGGGTCAACCCCACTACGCCACCACAACTATGTATTATTCTGTTTAATTACTGTGCGAATGTGAAAAAGCAAAGTTTGTCTGCAATAAAACAAATATATAATTAACACCCGCAATTTCCTGTACTGTCATAATTTTAATACCTCTGCCTCTTAATAAAAGAGTATTGGGTAACTGGAAATTAAACTTTCTTATTTATTAATCTCCATTTCTAGAAAAAATAATACAATACTATAAAATAATAAAAAAAATGCAAAAGAAAAATATCGCCTTCATGCCAAAAAATGAATAATTAATCAATTTCAATGAATTGTCTTAGCTGTCACAAAAACAAGAAGGCAGACAGCCATAGTACGAAACTAATAAAACTACCATCTTAAGTCCTGACCTTGAAAATAACATTGAAAAAACTTGTTATTTTTAAAGTCAGAAAGTGTCTGGACAACTATTTGCCTCTTGCTCATACTATATGGTCTTCTACGAGGTGTGAGAGAGAAACAATACGTATATTCAGTCCCTCTCATTGATTAACCGTACTACAATTTCTATGGTATGAGAAACAGATAAATCACTTTCTTATTTTCAAAATTTTATTTATAAAACCATTATTAATACAACCTACTATAATTGCACAGTAAACTACGGTGGCACGTGGCGGATTTAATGCTCATTTAAACAGACGCCACAGGTATCAAGCTATTTGACCGATTTCTGAAAGTCATCTCATATTGTTTGTTGGTGCTCATGGAGTCCTCAGAATGTGGTCATTTTGAATTCTTTCGTGTAAGTATTTCTTCTACGTGGGCCATACTGAAAGTTTCTGGATTCTGGTAAATAAGACTACCTATTATCTTTATAACACATTTATTGTTTTTCAGAGTATATACCCTCACGATTTACGCATTTTTGCATTCGCTGGAACTATTGTGAATAGCAGTGGGTCCAGTCTTCCTTAGGGACCTCTTCGATGGCTTTGTGAAAAGCATTCACCGCCATTTCCGGGCTTGTAAAACGTAAACCTCTGAGTTTATCTTTTATATTTGGGAGCAGAAAGAAATCACAGGGTGCTAGATCTGGACTGTTTGGCGGATGAGTCATTAATTCTACTTTTAAAGCCTTCAAATACGCATTCGTTGCCTTAGCGGAATGTGCCGACGCGTTTTCATGATGAAGGACTATTTTGCTCAGGGGACGCTTTTCGCGTGTTTTGTCAAACACTTCAGGCAAACACGTATTAACATACCAATCTGTAGTTACGGTTCTTTGGTTTTCAAGCAATACAGTGGTGTAATGGCCTGATTTGCCGAAAAACGAAGCAACCATTTTCTTGCCAGTGCTGCGGCTTTTTTTGTCTTTCGTTGGCAACTCTTCAAAAGGAAAGACCCATTCCGCCGATTAACTTTTCCCTTGTGGTTCAAAGCAGTACACCCAAGTTTCATCACCTGTTACGATGTTATACACAGCCATTGATTGTCCTCCGTCATATTTTTTTATCATTTTACGGCACCACTCTACGCGCAGTCGTTTCTGATCTTAGGACAAATCATGCGGTATCCATCGAGTGCAAAGTTTCCGAACCTTCAGATGCTCATGCAATATCTTTTGCACTTGGCTCATTCTAATGCCTAAGGTAGTGCGGATTTGCTGACAGGTAATTTTTTTATACGTTTCAATTAGTTGTCGCACAGTATCAATATTAAAATCGGTAACCGCGGTCGCTGGCCGACGTTCATGTTTAACGTCATAGAGATGATCACGTCCTCGTCCAAATTCACCAAACCACGAATAAATAGAGCTACGACATGGGGCTTCATCACCAAATGCTAACTGAAGTCTTTGACAACTCTCTTGCTGACTTAAGCCATAGCGAAAATCGTAAAAAATCATAGTACGGAAATTTTCTCGACTTAAATTCATTGTAATAGCGACACACTAGTTTCAAAACAACGCCACGATGAAAAAACAAATGATAGACTCACAATTTAAAAATAAATGTACTGACAGAGAGTTCCTTGTTCAAACCCTATCAGTGTTTTTTTTATTTTCCTTTTGTAACTAGTCCGTTCCAGAAACTTTCAGTATGGCCTAAGTAAAAAAGGCAAACGAAAATTTACGTACAAATGACCTCAGTCTGCGTGATACTCCGTCTTTGTAATGTCCTTGCCTGGTTACCATAGCACAGGGTAGCACATATAGGGACCAGGGTCTAGATTCTGCTAATGCGTTGTAGCACAATGACAACTGCGTGACCATTGCGGTTTAGTTTCATTGCCGCTTTAAGTATGCGCGCGCATGCTTATTCGTAATTCTAGGCGTCAATGGAATTAAAAAAACATGTCACGTGACCCGACCATGTAACTGTAATTGAACTATTATGCGCTAGCAGAATCGAGGCCCTGGTCAAGTGATTGTGTTGTGTTGTATAAATAATGGGTCTTAAAACCGCTTGAAGGCATTTTAACTAAAACATAATGACTATTTACAAAAAAGAAAACAGGGTAAAATTCAAGCTTATGTATCTTCAGCCATTGTATCGAAAACGCCCTGAATTGGCCGATTCTATGATGTCGTCACAGCTCAGTAAAAATGGCGCCTGTCATTCATGTCGTCCTTACGTTCATTGGTTTGTTTATTGACTAGTGACGTCATAATTCCTGTGCGACGCCATATTGCCCAAGATAGCATTTTGGTGGCTTGCTTCAAAAGTAAATTTTCGTTTGCCTTTTTTAGAATAAATATACGAAAGAAGGTTTTCATAAATCTGTTAAATAGCCCATTGTGGTAATAAAAAGGCATGATAATTTAATGAATACGACAAGTATATTAATTAGATCGCAAACGGACATAGGTAGTTATTATTGTATAAGCGAATTCCAATTATTCTGAAACACCTGTTACTGACGCCCAGGGACTGTAGTGAGTTCAGAAACCATTTTACTAATTAATAACAGTTTGTAACTGTTACTTTTCGTGACGAATAAAATGTAATTGTTAGTTTTCATGGCGCGCTCGTCGAATTATAACTTCTACGCCGAACAATCACTTGACCTGGTCCCAAACTAGGATACCCTGTGCTATGGTAACCAGGCAAGGACATTACAAAAATGGAAAAACCCAAGACTGAAGCCATCTGGGAATCAAACCCACAACCTCTGTCTTGGTAAGTAAGTGCCTTAACTGCTAGACCAACGAGGCAGACAATAACATATTTTACTCTGGGGCTTTTCTTCGTTATTATACTACTACTACTGAACAGGTTGTATTAAATTCGACTATTTGAATAGTACTATTTATAGTAGGTACATTGCAGGTTTTACACCATAAAGACTTAGTTAAAGATGTAATATTCGAAGCAATGTAATATTCCTGGTGTACATACAATAAAGAATATTCTATTCTATTCTATCCTAAGCATGACACCACCAAATCTACGTCTTAGCATATACCTCGCCAGAGGCACAGGCCTGCTTGCCATAAACACAGGCTACTATGAGCCTAATATGGCAGCAGATACCCAAGTACATTTCATGTTTGTTTTTTTTTAGAATAACTTAATGTAGATGTATATCTTTGTAACCATTACTTTGAATAAACAATTTATTATTATTATTATTATTATTAAAGAAAAAAACGACTTCGCGGTCACTCGCCGTTTGCATCCACCGGCCATCTGCCAACCTCATTGTCCAGCCATTTTGCTGCTGCGCTACCCACTGACCGCTTCCGGTTCTTGACCAACACTCCGTTAGTATCCAGGGCCTAGATTCTGCTAATGCATTGTACTACAATGACAGTTGCATGGCAGCGCCGATTTCATTTCATTGCCGCTTCAAATCGACTCGCACCCCCGGATTTGTAATTCTAGGCGTCAATGGAATTAATTAAAAAACATGTCACATGACCTGACCATGTAACTGTAATTGAACTATAATGCAAAAACAGAATAGGTGCCTTGCTCCACCGGCCATCTTTCCGCCTCGCCAGGACTAGATTCTGTTAATGCACTGTAGAACAAAGAGAACTGCATGAACATGGCAATTTTGTTTCAATGCCGCTTCAAGTCTACACGCGCACGCATACCAAACCTTCTATAGGCGTCAATGGTATGACAGTACACGTCACATGACCCAACCGTGTATCTGTCATCGTACTAATAATGCAGAATCGAAGGTGACAGAATCGAGGTCATAGTAAACCGCTCAATTAATATGGTGTTAATATTGATTATAAATCATCATCATTCAGCCACAAGAAGGCCACTGCTGGACATAGGCCTCCTCTATGGATTTCCAAAAAGACCAGTTGGAAGCGGCTTGCATCCAGCGTCTCCCTGCCACTTGGATGAGATCGTCTATCCATCTTGTGGCAGGTCGTCCTACGCTGCGCTTGCCGATGTGTGGTCTCCATTCAAGAACCTTTCGGCCCTATCAGCCATCAGTTCTTCTGATTCTGATTATAAATTATTTTTCAAAAAGCTTTAACATCTTTACCTTTAGATGTTAATAGAGAATGCTTGCGTCTGTAAAGATTCTGAGTGCTAAGCGAGCGCTGAGCCTGGATTATCCCCACGGCTTAAATAGATAAATTGTAATAAGTCGCGTATTTTTGCTGTAGGTAAAGGATTTCTATAAGAAGCCAAGGCAGCAATCAGGGATCGCATATTAGTAATAAATGGACTTGGAGCAAGCTGCAAGCTTTGTGGACGTAAGTGTATGCCAAAATTCTGAGGCCAAAAGCAAGAACGAAAAAAAACTATGAAAGTAGGTCGGTTATATCATGTTGTCCACCAATGAGGTCAGTGATACTAATTTAAGTCCACTGACCTACATATTAGTACTATGCATAACAGTTTCTAGTATTCAACAAATCCAGGAATAGTATTTTTTTAGTTTGAAAGTTTGTTCATCATCATCATCATCATCAACCCATCTTGTCCCCACCGAGGGGCATGTGTCTCTTCCCTGAGGAAGGTATAGGCCATACTCCACCACGGGGGCCAAGTCCGGATTGGTGGAGGCTTGTAAGACTAGTGGCTGGTCTTACTGTCAGAAGTTTTCAAGCCGCCCTAAGGCCTCTGACTTGGCAGTTTGAAATTTGAAAAGTTTGTTATTAGGCTAAAACTGTTTTGATAAGAATACATGTGGAGTTTCTGCGCTAGTTTCTTCATGTAATGTATTAACTTTGACGTTTATTAAGCAATTTTTTTTTTTTTTTTTTTGCGTTTGAATGCTTCCAATACCCCAAAGCATAAGGGACCCGCATAAGGGAGCATCACTAAGACTTCACTGTCCTCCGTATGTCTGTCTGTCATCAGGATGTATCTCATGAACAGTAATAACAAGACTGTTGAAGTTTTCACCGGTGACAATTTCTGTTGCCGATATAACAACAAATAGCCAGTCGCCATCGGCTGGTTGCCATAAAATCAAGCAATCCACAAATAGTAAAAAGGGAACTCAACAAATATTTCAGGTAAAATCATGAGAAAAAGGCTTCGTCCAACGAGGAAAAAAGATGTTGCAGAGTTAAAACGAGCCAGGAAATTGAAAACCTCATTCCCGAACCTACCTAACCTAAGGAGGAACGAAATCTTACCGAATCCGTTCGCTCGGTCACATAGAAAGGATGGAAGAGGATTGAGCGGTGAAGAGAGTATACTGAGGACTACCGTACTACCGAAGATAAGCGGCCCAAGACCGCTTAGCTGCCCTAGACGTGGCCTGTGTAACGAGGCGATCGCCTCGTTGCTTTTTAGTGATTTTTGGCCTTTTATCAATTCCAAATTTAACTATTTTATGACATTCGCCGCAGTGTTCGGACGTATTTGGCACAGATATTCCTCAGCCTCCGAACTAAGTGGACGTGAACGTCTTTCTATTTTACTACGACCGGCCTAATTTATTATTACGATTGCTCTATTCTCCGTACCTATATTATTTATCTACAAAATCACAAATATTTAATAGGCACATTAATAAAATTAATGTAAGTGTTCTTTATTTTATACTCCACATTGTATTTTTATATTTATCTTTTAGACCGTAGTTAAGCTTTTCTATTTTTATTGTTCTCAGGTGCCTTTCCTTTACCTTTCAAATATAATTCTACCGTGCCCCTGGATACCCTCTTTCATTTAACGGATCGCAGCCTTCAAACAACTTATTGCTACACTGTTGATGTTGGTTTAATGTGGGAGTGACTAAGAACCTGCGTGGGTTCCAGGAGGGCGACTGGCAGGAGACAGCACAGGACTGAGACCAGTGGCGACTTCTTTTGTCAGAGGCCAAGGCCTGCTTAGTTTCACTGAGCCAGAACAGTGAGTAAGTAAGTAACCCTTGGGTATATTGACCTACATTTTCCGCACAAAAAAGTATTACACCCTTAGTGTCTTAATTTCTTATCTAGAAGCGAGTTCTCTACTCTGTCTCAAGGGAAGCCACTATCTGTTGAGTATATTCACGTGCAAGCTTTTGTCGCCGGGATTCCCTTTGTGTGAGAGCCACAATACGAAATAATCTGCTCTGAGCTCCGCTCTTCAAGGATAGTTTCTCTTAGTTATTAGGAGCCGTGGACTGTTTCGGAAAATGCCGCTACAAAGAAGTGAACATAACTAATAATATAATTTGAAATCATATGTCGATAGTGATTATGGTGAGTGGAACCTCTTGGTATTTCTGACTACCTCTCCTGAATGTAGGCGTAAGCTTATACATACATAAGCTCACCCATCTCATCATATCCCTCTGGGATACAGTTTCGCTTCGTCGACATTCAATAGTCGTTGCATGCACGCACGCTGGTTTCGGATACTTTAAACCTAGACGCACACTAGCGACACGCGAGAGGCGACAGCTCGGCGACTAGACGCAACGACAGGCTACGGCCATAAATTTTCATATATTTTGTTCGAATCTCCGCACACTTGGCGTCAGAGACGCGGAGTCGCGACGACAAGACGCCAGAAGCAAATGCGTCTCTAAGAGCCATCGCAAACAAGGCGTCAAGTCGCCGCGTCAGACGCGACGTTGTCATTTGCTTCTGGCGTCTTGTCGTCGACTCTGACGCCAAGTGTGCGGAGATTCGAACAAAATATATGAAAATTGACGGCCGTAGCCTGTCGTCGCGTCTAGTCGCCGAGCTGTCACCTGTCGCGTGTCGCTAGTGTGCGCCTAGGCTTAATCTAGTTATGTATGTAAAATGAAAAAAAATAAAACAGTACCTACCGTAAAATTAAAAACTAAGTGTACTTACACAAACTAACATAGAAACTGCATTAATGTGCAAGTTAAGTTAGTTGTCAGCTTCAAAATCTTGTATAATAAATATACGTCAGTTAGCTAGAATAGAGCTACTATAAAATACATTCATCAGATTTTGTTGGCCGTAAATATACTGCGTAAATAGCATTGATGTGCCAGTAGACTGCAAAAGACAATGTCCGAGACAATTAATGTTCTAGAAAGTCAGATGAAAGCGTATTATCTACGCACAATAACGTCTGAAGCAATGACACTATTTGATGCTCCACTTAATGCAAATGCTTTCTAAAGCTTTGATGTGACTGAAATAACTAGTTACGTTTGAATTTAAAACGCTGGAATGTTCCTTCTTTATTCAATAGTATGCAGCAATAGCTTCTTTGTCTGGTTTGTGAAAAAATATGTCCTAACACTTTATTTCATTAATTGAAAATGTGGAACAATAATAAGTACATTTTTCTCAGTTTCTGTCATGCAAATATATCCTCGAAGGGTTGGTAGGCCAGTCAGTAAAATAATGGACTCGTAAGCGGGAGACACAGGTTCGATTCCCGGTTTTTTTCTTTTCACACTAGCTTTTGCCCGCGACTCCGTCCGCGTGGCCTTTAGTTATTCAGTATTGGAACAAAATTTTGCAGCCCCGTTCACTCCCTTAAGGGTTAAATTTAGAAAAATGACGAAACACGTTGTGTTCAATCAATTGTGTTGAAGAGTATTTATTTTAAGTTTCAAGAAAATTAGACAACATGATTTATACCTCCCATACAATTTTTTACAACCCTTTCCGCCCCCTTAGGGGATGAATTTCAAAAAATCCTTATTCCTTGCCTACATTATATAAAGACCCTCTGCGCAAAATTTCAGCTTCCTAGATCCAACGGCTTGGGGTGGGCGTTGATGAGTGAATGAATCAATCAGTCAGGACTTTGAATTTTATTTATATAGATAACATTCTGCTGTGCTGACTTCTCATTAGAAGGAAGGAGCATTATGTCCCTTAGGAAGGAGCATTATGTCCCCACCGCAGGGCACGGGTCTCTTCCCTGAAGAAGGTATAGGCCATACTCCACCACGGGGCCTAGTCCGGATTGGTGGAGGCTTGTAAGACTAGTGGGTGTTCTTGCTGTCAGAAGTTTTCAAGCCACCCTAAGGTCTCTGACTTGGCTTAACGATTGACACCAACTGCTTAACGAACCTTGCGAAGCTTGAATCCGCTCGGAAAAATGCCACTAGCGTTAGTCATACACGGTCACCCATCTATCCACTGAACGCACCGTATGTTGCTTAGCCTTCGTTATCGTTTAAGATCACTCAGGGAGCCGGGGCAACGATTCGATTCGAGTGACCTTACAAATATATCTTTAGCAAAATAATAAGTACATATCTAATAAGCTTGTTTTTGTAGAATAAATATTTGCTAAGAATATCTAACTAAAATAATCTATCCGACTAACTAACATTATTTAATTTTAATCTTAAATTTAAAGAATGTTAAATAATCTTATATGTATGATAATCTTGATTCACACCAAACTACGAAAGTTTCACAGGATAAACATAAACACACGAATATTTTTTTTTACATAATAAATTACTCTTCTCCAATGAATAAATTCTTACTGAGATTTATCTTTAGTATCAAATACAACTTTGTTTTAGCTTAGCTTTGTTAGGTATTCTCACTTGTTGCTAAAGC
This sequence comes from Yponomeuta plumbellus, assembly GCA_947310845.1. NCBI lineage: Eukaryota > Metazoa > Arthropoda > Insecta > Lepidoptera > Yponomeutidae > Yponomeuta > Yponomeuta plumbellus. Next base: position 7,993,096 of record OX371203.1, read on the forward strand.
AGTTTGATAAATTTTAATTCAATTTATTGCTTTCTCTTTCTACATAAGCAACCTGATGGCATAAATTCTGCTGACAATATTTTTCTGGCATCTTTTCTGATTCGTGTTCTTTACAATAGGTATTTTTTTATTTATCTGGCAATACGACCAGTATACTTTTGATGAACCTTCGAACACAAGCCAAAGTAATCTCATTACTGATTGTGTAGGTAAGTAGGTTGATGGCGATAGTTTTTTACCAACTTAGTTACATTTAAATGTTGTTAATATCATAATTGGATGATTGTACCAGTGTGGCGCAGTGGTTAACGCATCTGCACCAGATGCGCTAACTAACGCATGGTTGCCAGAGGTCCTGGGTTCAAATCCTGGCTGAGGATAAAAAAAACTCCAGGTCTTAGATGTTTACATATTTGTGATGGTGCTGTTACTGGTTCCAACGACACAAGGTATCATAGTGTGGGGCTAGAAGCAATGTATGTGCCTGTAAGTATATGTGTACGTATGTTTTTTACGTTTATTGTTAAATATTTATAAAAAAAGTCACAGTCATGTAATTGTGCTTAAAGACCGATCAGTGCGTTTGTGTAGAATTGGATTAAAGCGAAAACCAGACACATTGGATCAAATCCAAATTGCGCACTAAACGGTTGCGAGGGGACCGGCTGCCAGTTTGTTTATTCGCATTGCGGTTTCGCTTTACGATTACTTTATGAGTTCAGCTGGACGGGAACAGAATGCATTGTGAGTGAACTTGGTGAAAGTTACTGCGAGCAGCCAGACAGCTGTAGCATAAAACTGGGATCATGTCCTAAAAATAGATGGGACTGGCATTGTAGTGTATCGCAAAGAACAATATAATATCCGAAAATTTTAAACATAATTCATATTACAAAAGTAACAAAAAAGTCCTTAAAGGCGCACTTCTTCTTCAGCCTTCTTTAAAAGCAAGGTTAATTATTTGTATATCTCTCTAAGTTATTAAATAATAAAATTATTATTACTTTTGTGAATGTAGTTTTGAGATTCCTTTTGTCCTTTGGTAGAACTTTATTGTACGTTTATAATTGCTATACTTATACTCGTAGTATGAAAAGGTTTATATATGTTATGTATATTACATGTTCGTGTTTGCACCGACCACCCGTCACATTTTTCCCTCAACGACTTTACGGTCGGTTGTCTGGAAGAAATTGCAGCCAATAGGGTATTTGACAAGATGTCAAATAAGTTACTTTTAAAACAGAATTTTGTATGAAAATACTTGCTTGTGACGTCACATTTCAGAGCACTCTTTTTATGTTTCATCTTTTTAAAAATTGTAGTAACTAGTAAATGATTAAAAGAAATACATTTTCCGAATCATTTTGTAATTTTTGTTTTAATGGAGCATCTCAAATAATTTATTGTTGATAGTGTCAAATACCGTATTGTACTTTATGTTAGTAAATTCTCTACGTTTGTATTTTTATTGGTACAATAAAGAATACTCTAATCTTATTAGATGTAAAAAATTTTTAGAAAACTTTAAACACACGAAGATAGAGATGAACGACTTAGTGTTCTTAAATGCTTCATATAAGCATCCGTAAATAGCACTTGTGACGTCACTATTTGCACCTGATTTGTAGGTAAGCATATCGTTAGTGTACTAGAAATAGGGAGAAAGGCTGGTCTCATAAGAAAGGGAAGAGTAAGGAATTAGCGATGACATAATTATGAATCAAGTAAAAACCCGGCAGTTTCTTAACTAACTGGGGAAGTTGTCTTTCCAACAGCTTAATGAAGCGAACAGATTTCCTTCCTCGAGTTAAAACTTCTCCTGAAAATGAAACATTTCCAGTTGCTAAGCTAAATTTATAGCTTAAACCTTACAATTCTGTGCAAAAGTTAGAGTAGTGGCTACCATTGAGTGTCTGTGAACACCACAGACATTCAGGTTTCCTCGCGATGTCTTCTCGATGGCACTACGAGAGTTAGTGCGTAGTATTGCAACTTCGATTCGCTTGTAGCCCCGAATTAAACAATCACGAAGATTAAGCAACTTAGGGCGCGTTCAATGGATGGATGGGTGGTTGGTGGAGGCTTGTAAGACTACATAGTGGCTGGTCTTATTGTCAGAAGTTTTCAAGTCACCCTATATAAGGCCTCTGACTTGGCTAAACGACTGCCATCTATCGACGGCAGCCGGCACCAACTGCTTAACGTGCCTTGCGAAGCACGGAATCGCTCGGAAAAATGCCACTAGTGTTAGTCATAGACGGTGACCTATCCATGGACTGAACGCGAGGTATGTTGCTTAACCTTAGTGATCGTTTAAGATCACTCAGGCAGCCCAGGCTACGAGCGACTGTAACCCTTGGTGGGGACATAATAGGTTGATGATGATGATGATGATTGCAACTTCACAAATGTAGAAAACAAAAGTCATTAAGTACATTCCGGGATTCGAACAGCGTTCTACCGCTTCGCTACCACCACATTTAAAAAATACTTTTTACCTGTCCTGCTATCTGGAAGATTTCTAGTCTCACACTTGTCTCTTTGCGCCACGTTAGATATAGCTTTTGACAATCTGCGATTAGTATTAAGAGCAAAGCTTCAGTGCAAACAGTGAGTAAACTAACAAAACAACGACAATGACAACGAAATGACAATCCAATTATTTTGTATAAAATATCGTCACCACCGATACAGGCTTATCCTAGTGTGGGACCACGGCCACTAATTCATAATGTTATTAAATATTTTTGTTATCATCATCACCATCATTCAGCCACAAGAAGTCCACTGCTGGAAATAGGCCTCCTCCATGAATTTCCAAAAAGCCCAGTTAGAAGCGGATTGCATCCAGTTCATTGGTATAGATATTTACGATCGAATGTTTTCAATCTATTTTTACTTTCAATCTATTCGATTTTTACGGGTGGTCTGATTTTTAAAAGCTATATGCGATCCGTTCTCATCTGAGCCCGTAGGCAGACCTGTTTCACTAAGCGTGTCAGTATCGAATGCGTAAGTGCATTGCGGCATGCGGCGACCACTCCGGAGTGGCAAATAGCTAGAAATTCAGGCGCCAGAAGAGTTACGCGGTAGAAAGAGAGGCAACATGTACGTGAATATAACGTAGCTTTTTTAGCGCCGTGCGATCTGAATTGCACCTAATTATATTGCTGATTTTAATCACCCAGTGAAACCTGGTCACGAGGGTGATAAGACCACACCCCACAAACCACAAGGCTTGTGGAAGGCCAAGCAGGTCCCGGAGTGAAACACCCTAATAAAAAATGCATAAAAAAAATGTTTACAATTTATACAATTTATTTATTAATTAACTCAAGTAATAATAAGACAATATTATGTCAATTTCAATTGCTAATTGTTGCTACATGCAAACAGCCTAATAAAAGAGAAACACCCTAATAAAAAATGCATAAAAAAATGTTTACAATTTATACAATTTATTTATTAATTAACTCAAGTAATAATAACACAATATTATGTCAATTTCAATTGCTAATTGTTGCATGTAATTAACTATTATTTAGAAAAATTTATAAAGGCTTATATTGTTATTATATTATTATATTGCTGCTAAAGTCCCTTTTCTTTAATTAATTTTGCGGAGTGAATCTTCTGTACCTGTACTAATATGTATTCTGTGCCGTAGGTTTGAAATAATTAGTCGGTATAGATGTGGCTAACAGATTCGAAGTATTATATCGCACCCTCGCAAGAACAACGTGATATTTCGAAGAAAACTATTTTTTATTCATAGTTTTTTTTTTCTTTTTACTCCGAAAACGCCAGAATAATGAGCAAAAAAGACACAGCATCACGTTATAGCGCACTCTTTCGGTCATTACTTTGAAACCTTAAAAAAATGCTCTCATGTAACGTAAGGGTTCCAAAATAACACGTAGTTCTTGCAAGTGTGCGATATTATAGCATATTTAATTCCTTGACTGCACCACTACCCGTCTCTAATTTCTTTCCTGTCTACGTCTATGGTGGCCTGGAAGAAATTTCCTATATTAACAAGGTGTCCTTCGATTAAAAAAAATAATGAAAATGTAATCAATAAATTACATACTGTTATGCCATTTTTTATTTTATAATAATAAACTGTTTTCCGAAATACTGAAAAAACGGAAAACTTTCGTAAGCACTAGACAGTATAAACACTTTCCCGGAAAACAGTTTAAAAAAATAAAATAAATAAACTCACGCCCGTTATCCCCGAAAGGGTAGGCAGAGGCACCAGTCTCTAGAACTGGGCCCACGTTTTGCCGAGTTTATTAGGTCCCAAACGTGACAAGTGGAAAACAGTTTATAATGTCTTTAAAAGTTTAAGTTGAAAAATGGAATGTGAGTGTACAATAAATGTTCTGTTCAATGTCTCGCTTGCAATAAAGTATAAATAAAATATAATAAGTATTATAAAGATAATTTTAGCTATAGAATGTTCGAAATAGAAAGCGAGACAGTAATTTCACCGGAGATATTCACATAAAATAACAGGCATCCGTAGGTATACCTTCATAAAAGACACGTAAATATTAATAACCCACTTCATGAGACCCTTTTCACAAAATCATGCACAAACCTAAGCCTGAAAGCGGCCCAAATCTTGTACCTACCCTTACATTGTATAAACTCACGCCTGATTCTCGGAGGGAGGGGTAGGCGAATATGGAGTTTACCAATCACCACAATCCTAGCAAACCTCTTCAGCTGCATAAACAATATTCATTAGTTGTTACATGCATGGATTAGGAACAAATCTTGTTATACGGGGTTGGCAGTCGAAAAGACATCTAAATACAGAAATCAGAAATCGAAAATTTATTTCAACGTAAAGAATTTACATTCTGTTTGTTGAATGTCAATGTACATACACTTATGTATAATGTTAGCCGCTGCCTTAGGGCCGTGTGTAATGGAGAAAAAGGCAGCGAAAAAAAACTCCACTCTGACCATCTTTTCTCAAATCACCTTAAAGCTAATACAAATTAGGTATAAGTGTTCATATACCAAGAATCTCAAGATCCATGAGTGCAATCAATACTTGCAAAGTCAAACATCATTTAATATACAATATTTCAAAGGCCTCGACAATAAACGCAGTAATCTCTTTGTCTTTGTTCTCCCATTGATTAATAATGTGTAAACGGTCTTCAGTAGTTAGCACTAATCCAGTAATTAATGTCCAAATAGTGATGGTGGGATAAACTTTAGTAACAGGCTGTTACTCCATAAATCTATCCACGTGTTTGCTCGATTTGCCGTTTTATTGACAAGCTTTGATTAAGTCTTTACTTAATCTAACAGGTTAATAACACCACGATCATGACTCTAGCGCAAGATTTGTGGGAAATTTCCGCAAATTTTACGTAGTGCTCGGCGTTTACGATTCAAATATAAGAAGCCTAATTGTCTATTTAAGCTAACTGTGAAAGAAACTTTGCTTGCGCGATGCAGGAATTTGGGGCACCCGTTAGGAGGGAAGAAGAAAGCTTTTACACAGCAATAATTGGAATACGTTACGCAAGTTACTTTTTCTTGTATGTGTAAAGTGTTATGCCATTTATTACTTTTTTATTATTATTTATATAAGAACAAATTCACATTCGCATAATGCTTGCATTTGCTTGGTCGATCTATGCATAATTTTCTCAGCCGATCGATGATGGACTTCATAATAATATTCCAATGAAAGCCTAAGCGGGCTAAGATTGAATAAAAATAAACTCGTCAAAACTCTTTCAATTTTCTTTTCCATTCACAGTTTAATATCCATTCTTCTAAGACTATTTTATTTCACAGTATCCTTTATCACGTAGTTACTCTTAGTCTGGTTCGGATAATTGAAACGCGAAGGAGTGACTTGGCGAATGAATTTCCAATAGTTTGCCGGCCTTATTTACATTACTTCCAAGTCAAGTACGGTGTATTTGTTCACTTTGTTCATGATCAGAATTTATTCGCATCATCGGTCGTACATAGGCTGCTACTTATGCATGCGGAATCTGGGATTCCAATAATTTTAAAAGCAATGTCTGACCTCCATGGTCAAATTCGTTCTTTTTTTAAATACTGGCCGCTAATATTTTTCTCTTATATACGTTAGTGTTTTGTTTTTGTTGGGTTTAAAATGTCATATCGCTGAAAAAATGGAACTCACTCGTGAAAATATTCGTGCTATGATTTATTACGATTTTCGACGTGGTTTAACGCAAAAACAGTGCGTAGATCAATTAACTTCGACTTTTGGTGGTGAAGCTCCATCAAAAACGACTGTGTATCACTGGTTTAGTGAGTTTAATCGCGGGCGCAGTAAGCTCACGGACGAAGTTAAAGAAGGTCGCCCGAAATCGGTGGTTGTGCCACAAAATATTGAAGCTGTGCGAAAACTAATAATGCAAGACCGCCATGTTACGTATCGCGAGATAGAGGCTATTCTGGGCATATTATGTATGACGAGCATTCATAGGATATTACATGAACATTTGTCTGTAAAAAAAATTTGTTCGCGTTGGATCCCGCACAACTTAACTCAGGATCAAAAAGATGCTCGCGTCGAATGGTGCAAGAAAACCTTAAAAAAAATTAACGGAGGCGACTCAAAATCTGTTTATAATATCTACACAGGTGACGAATCCTGGATCAACGCTTACGATCCCGAAACTAAACAACAATCAACAGTTTGGGTGTTTCAAAATGAGCCGAACCCTACGAAAGTGGCTCGTGCAAAAAACCTCGTAAAGCCAATGGTGGCCTGCTTTTTTGGTATTAATGGCCATGTGGCTACAATACCACTGGAGAATCGCAGAACGGTTAATTCGGAGTGGTACACCACCATTTGTTTGCCGGAAGTATTTGAAGAAATACGCCAAAACAACCAGCGACGCAGAATCATACTTCACCATGACAATGCCAGCTGTCATACATCTCAGGAAACAACTACATTTTTGGATGGTCAAAAAATAGAATTGATGGGTCATCCACCGTACAGCCCTGATTTGGCTCCCAATGATTTCTATTTATTCCCAAATGTAAAGAATAAATTACGTGGTCAACGATTTTCGACCCGTGAAGATGCCGCGTTCAAACAGCACGTTTTGGAGATACCTCAATCAGAGTGGAAAAATTTTACAAATTGGTTTCATCGAATGCAAAAGTGCATCGATCATAGTGGAGAATACTTTGAAAAACAATAAAAGCATATTTAGCCATATACATTTGTTTATTTTTTCTATTCCGCATACATAAGTAGCAGCCCTCGTTAGTCACTGTAATGGATGAGGTATTGGAAAGAAAAGGAAAGAACATTAATGTTAGTAATGACATTGAATTTTAAGTAAGGATAGCAACCCATGCATTGGGAGAGGCCTATGTCCAACAGTGGACAAGCATAGGCCGATGATGATGATGATAGCAACCCACTACCAAATGACGACAAAAAGACAGAATACAAGAAAAATGTCGACCAAAAAGACGCGCTCAACCCAGTGGCCGCCTTTCAGCGTAATAATAATATGCGCCACGCTGAAAAATATGCGTAGAGAGCTTTCTCTAAAACCGCCGAATCTTTCATATTAATTAGGGACATGAAAAATTTGAAATATTAAGAATTTTTGTAAAGAAGAGTTCGTCCTGATATCATTTGGAAAATTACGCATATCGAAAAATAAGAATTGGGCCCTAATTGCCGGCTTCGTGAGTAACGAAACGTGTTCTTTCAAGATTGTTATGCAATGCAACAGCAGTGTACTCTAGTAGCCAGTATCAGAGAATAGTTGCGTTGGTAAGTAACGTTGTAATGGATGGAGGTAAAAACATTGGCTGAAATCGCATGTCTGTGGAATTCAAATCAGCAGAAGATGCCAATAATTTTCTAGTACACCCAGCGCTTGCCGGTGGCAAGTTCTTGGCGTCGGTACCTACATACAATGTTACCCGCATAGGTGTAGTAAGACACATTCCTGAGGATTGGTCTATGGAGCAATTGGTTGAGGCTGTAGAGCTCCCACCAAGTTGTGGTTCCATCATCAAGGCACGACACATGAATAGAAAGACGGTACACGATGGTAGTGTAACCTGGGTTCCCACCCAAACCGTGGTTTTGACTTTTTCCGGTCAGATTCTCCCTCCTCACATATATTGTTTTTACAATTCCATAAAGGTTGACCCATACGTATTCCCCACCATACAGTGCATGAATTGCTGCCGATTTGGGCATATCAAGGCTCAGTGCCGCTCTAAGCCACGCTGCTCCCGATGCGCCCAATCGCATACTAGTGAGAGTTGCGATAAATCGCCCTTATGCCTCAACTGCTCAGGTATTCACTTGGCTACTGACAGCAAATGTCCCGAACAAGCACGGCAAAAAAATATTAAGACTGTTATGTCCCAGGAATCCATCTCATTCAGAGAGGCTTCAGCCAGGTTCCCCTCTGTTCGTAAGTCATTTATCGAAGTAGCAACTAATGACTCTGTCCCTCTTCGCTCCTCAAATAGAACCACTTCCTACAGAAAAACTACCCAAGTACATCGTAACCCTAGGGCTCCTGCAGCTACCGGTGGATATGATAGAAAAGCCTACCTTTCTATAATTAGTTCTCCATCCACCTCACTCGGTAATGGTTGCGCATTATTTAATGATGAATCATCTCCGAAAAAGGAAAACCTTCTAGATACGCTAATATCACTGCTCCTGAATATTTTGCATAAATACGACGATTGTTCGTTACCGCCCAACGTTGCACAAAAACTAGCCGTAGTAGCTGATATTTACAACAAAAATGATTCAATTGATCCAGTGGAATTGTCATAGTATTAAAAATAAAAAATCAGATTTTATCCATCTAATAAACAAATACAAACCTGTCATATTGGCCGTGTCGGAGATGTGGCTAAGGCCTGAATCTCTATTCCGGGTGTCAGGCTTTTCATGTTTTCGAGACGATCGAGATGACGGCTATGCAGGGTCTGCCCTATTAATAAGAAAGCATCTCACCTTCTCCAGACTTGATATCCCTCCTTACAGTGACACTTTTAATATAGTTGCGGTCAGATCCCTAAGTATATCTTTTATTTCTGTCTATATACCTCAACCTTCTCCGTCTGTTATCCAAGAAATTCATTCTATTCTTTCTACTCTTTCTAGTCCATTATTAATTATGGGTGACTTAAACTGTCACAACAACCTTTGGGGTTGTTATAAAAATGATGCTGTTTCCTTTGATCTTTTGGACCTGTTGGATCATTACGATTTGTGCATACTAAATGACGGCTCTCCCACTCACAGGGTCTATCCCAATCAAGACCCAAGATCAGCTGTTGATCTCTCATTTTGCTCCTCTTCACTCGCCTCTCTCTTATCGTGGCAGATCCTACCATCTACATATGGCAGTGATCATTTTCCATCTTTAATCTCATTTCCGTCTAAATCCATCCCAGTTCGAAAATATGCTCCTCTTCTCAAATACAAGCTAGCGAATGCTGACTGGAATAAGTTTTCCACGGCAACTGACCAAAGGATAACGTGTCTTTCTAATGTCTCCCCCGAAAACGTTTTTACCTCCTACAACAACTTTGTTGAAGTCCTTGATTCCTCTGCTGCGTCTTCTTTCCCTTTAAAAAAGCCTCCTAAGAAGAACTTAGCTTCGCCTCCATGGTGGGACTTTGAATGCTCTGCAGCAGTGAAAAAAAGAAAAGAAGCAGAGAAGCTTTATAATAGGGCTATGAACGACCAAAATTTGAACGACCAAAATTTCCTTAACTACCAACGAATAGCTGCTGAAACCAAAAGACTTTTGTCGGGAAAGAAAAAACAGGGATGGGTTAGTTTTTGTGAAAATCTCTCTCCTAGAACTCCGGCAGCATTAGTCTGGAAGGGTATTAGACGGTTTCGCGGATCTCTGACAAATTGTGACGTAACATCCAATGATACTTCTACCTGGATTGAAGAGTTTGCTATGAAGTTGGCGCCGCCTACAGCTCCAGCGAGGGATTGCCTTTTCCCTCCTTGCTCGACTGTAAGTCGACATAGGTTGGATGAAGAATTTTCCCTGGCAGAGCTTTCCTGTGCTTTAGACCCGCTAGTCGATTCATCTCCCGGAGTGGACGGTATCCCATATTCTCTTCTGAAATATGCCAGTGATTCTACAAAGCAATACTATCTGGATATAGTCAATAACTGTTTTACTCTTGGAACTCCCACGGAAACCTGGAAGACTCAAATTGTAGTTCCTATCTTAAAACCTGGAAAGTGCCCTAAAGATCCCTCCTCTCTTCTACATTAGCTAAAGTCATGGAACACCTTATCAAAAACAGGCTCGAATGGCTGGTGGAAAAAAGAGGACTCTTGGCCAGCTCACAATATGGCTTTCGAAAGGGCTCCAGTACTATGCACAGTCTTAGTATATTAATCTCAGAGATCCGCTTAGCCTTTTCAAAATGTGAGTCTGTCATAGGGGTCTTCCTTGATATCACGGGTGCTTATGATAATGTTCTCCTTCCCGTTCTCAGACAAAAACTATTTCGGCTGGACATCCCAGTGAAGTTGGTTAACTCCATGTGCAACCTTTTGATGTGTAGAACCATTCTCATTAGAAATTCTGACTCATTTTTACCTCCCAGGCTGGTCTGGAAGGGACTGCCGCAAGGATCAATTTTAAGCCCGTTACTTTATAGTTTATATACATACGATCTTGAGGAATCTGTTAGTTCTTTTTGTAATATTTTGCAGTACGCTGATGATATAGCTTTATATTTTCCTTCTAAAGACCTTGGAAAGGCTTCGAACCGTCTTAACACTGCAATGATGTACCTCGACGACTGGCTTCTCAGCCATGGCCTGTCTCTTTCAGTTCAAAAGAGTAGTGTGGTAGTTTTTTCAAGAAAAAGAAATATCCCAAATATAATAGTATCCATTAATGGTGAACCTATCCCTGTTGAAAAGGAGGTTAAGTTCCTTGGAGTGATTTTGGACTCCAAAATGACGGGCAATCAACAAATTAATTATGTAATAAAAAAGTGTGAAAAGGGGCTAAACACTCTTCGGTGCTTGGCTGGTGTGTGGTGGGGGGCTCACCCCTACTCCCTCCCATAATTAATTTATAATGCAATAATTCGTAGTCATTTAGACTACGGATTGTTTTTACTGGAACCATGCAGTAAACTAGCGCTGGACCGACTGAATAAAGTACAGTATAAGTGTTTACGAATTGTACTTGGCGCCATGAAGTCATCTCCTACAAAAGCCCTACAGGTAGAATGTTCGGATCCTCCTCTTGCCCTTCGCCGCCAATACTTAGCAGATCGATTTTACTGTAACGTTGTTCAATTTTTAGATCACCCTCTCCTCAAAATTCTTTCATCATTATCACACATGTGTTCTTCTTCGAACTATTGGACCCACAAGGAACTTCCTTGTTTGGTCAAAAGTTACAACAAATTTTCCGATCTTCAAGCTCCTATCTTCCAAGCTGATATTCTTCCTCTTTTTTCTGTAGATTTTGATGCTCTTATTTATACCCCCAATATTCTTCTTTCATTTGATATTGGTAAAGATTGTCCCCAGGCCGAAAGTATATTTAAAGAAAAGATGGTGGAGGATTGGTCAGGGTGGGTTCCCATATTTTGCGATGCTTCCAAACTGTCTGCCGATGGATGTGTCAGGGCAGCTGTTTGGGTGCCTAGACTTAGTACTATTTTAAGTTTTAAATGTCTGTTTTTACGGGTGAAGCCGTGGCAATTCTTGAAGCCATTGTATTTGTCCAGGCGCACAAAAATATTATTCAGAAAGCTATAATTTTTTCTGACTCCCTAAGCTGTCTGCAAGCTGTACTCGCCAATCCTTTTAGGTCCAAAACAAAATTGCCGATTATATTAAAAATTTGAGAGTCTCTTTTTACTTGCAATAAGCAGAATGTTGATATCGTACTTGCTTGGATTCCGGGTCACTCTGGGATCCAAGGAAACGAATTTGTGGATTTGTGTGCAAAAAACGCTGTTGAGTCTGGCTCTGACACTCACTTTATAAATTACTCGTCTGATCTTCTTGCAACCGCCAAAATGAATTTAAATAATTCCTGGGCAGCTGATTGGGAATCTTTTCAGAAAAACAAAGGTTCTCAATACGGCAACATACAGGATAACATACCTACAAAGCCTTGGTTTTTCTCATTCCGTGACGCGGACAAAAAAGTAACTTCCACAATTTGTCGCTTGCGCTTAGGTCACGTTTGTTCCCCCGTCTTCTTGGCAAAAATACGGGTGAGGGATAATTCATTATGTGAGTGTGGTATGGACGAAGGGTCACTAGATCATATTTTCTTCAGCTGACTTCTTCTCTTTACGATTTTCTTCCACCAGACGTTCCTCTCCCTACAAATTTCCGATCGGTGTTACCCCTTGTATTTACCCCCTTTATTAAAGTTTTAGCTGATTTTATTAAAAGTAACAACATAAAATTATAATTTCAGAATATTTTATGTACTATTTTGTTTTATTTATTTACAATTTTATTAAAAGTTTCTCAACTATCGCGTTTTTAGTTTTAGATTGTAGGGGAAAAAAAAATGTTGCCATCCCCACAACAAACCTGACATTGGCAGAATCCTTAGGGGTGCCAGTCTAAAGAATTGAATTGAATTGAAAGTTAATGAAATCGCAATGTGGGTGAAAGCAAATATGGGTGGAAGATCGGACATCTTAGGCGGACATACTTATACCAAATAAGGGATGTATCTTTAAGCAAAGGACGAGATGGAAATTTATACAGTAAAGTAATGGATGTCAATAAAGCGAATAAGACCTGTCGGGATAGTGGTGAGTTGCAGACCCTGGTTTCTACATAACCCTCCGAGATACAGGCGTGAGCTTATGTTATGCCAACTATGTTGTTCCTTTAAGTACAACAGCTCTTCTAGCACTTCTAGTACCTTTTCTAACAAGTTTATCATATTTCTCTTTCTCATACCAAAAGCATCTCCTTGCATTATTATGATAGCTATAAAATATCCGTTACCAATATTCACGCCTTCTCCCCTCGGTCGAGCATTCGACTTCAATTTACGAATGCTTTTATGTACATAAGTAAAGTTGAAGCGATGGAGTTGATATCACATTTAAACCCCGGTGTCAGTCTATTAGCCTGCGATTGAATATTCAAATCGAGGCAAAACAAGCTGTTTGAGATTATCTGGTTGAAGGAAGATTGTTATTGACTTTCTCCAAGGTGTTTTAGACGAAGGACGGTACAGATCTGTTGTTCTTAGGATCACGGTGGCTGCGGTCAGGTTTGAATTTTGAAGATCTTAATAATGTTGTGACTGGTGTAACTATCGCGACTCTGTTTTGAGTAAACAATATTGATGAAATAAAATAAAATAAATAACATGTATAAATATTTATCGCATGAATCAAGTCGCGGGCACATTTAGTTTTGAATACAAAGAACTCGCCAGACGCTGTAAACCAAAGCCCTCGGCTGAAAAATACACTATAACAAATTTGTAATAGACCTAATATAACATTGACGACAATATGGTAGTAACGTCTCTTTTACAGCTGAGAGTGTGAAGTTTTCAGAGACGCATAAAGATTTTATAACACCAATAAAATCCGCAAACGACAGGTGGTCAAAGATAAAATACAGCAGCCCGTAAAATTGGTAGTGAGGTTTTAATGATAATTTAACTACGCCATTTCTATTTGTCTTTCATGTTTTGTAGTCTTCGAAACTGAGCTGAGAATTCTACGACTGTGTTATCTTCTTTTAAAAGCTCTAAAGCTGCGTTCTTATAAGTCAAAATAATGCATAGAAGATTGCTGAAAATTATTACCAACATAGACAGTGAAATGGGGGGATCAAAAACTTGAGTATGATTAGAAACAAAAGTAGAAAAACGATTTCGTATTGTACTCGTACTTGCAACCGCAGCAACGTCTGACCAGGGGCGATACTACCTTAAGTCCTCCACTGTATGTTGGTATCCAATTTAACCTAGACTGAACTGTCAAATAAATAATATTATTATTTTGACACTTCAAAATATAATTCAATGAAATTATTAACGCGATAGATGTGGATAGTTACTTGATAAAAGGGCTATTGACGTCGCTGTAGTTTTTTTTTTCAGTAGGAAATCAGCGACAAAAACCGACAAGTGCAAGTCGGACCTGCGCACCAGCGTTTTACATCTTTGTAGCTATGTTTTTTCCGAGCCTTTCCCGAACTTTTTTATATTTTTTATTTTTATATTTACTTATAAATGTATAAGTAAAACTTTTTTTCTGTACTTGTAATATAATAAACAAGACGATATCACATGCCAAAATTTCTAGTTATAACGACTGAATGTTTTTTATGTTAATTAGAAGTTTTATTTTCTCACAGCTTCAATACCTATGTATTGCTTCTATTTTTAACTTGATACCTCCACATGTTCCCGCAATAAAGGCTCTTGCTTAGCAAACAGACAGACGGTCGGACCGCTTAACGTACAACAAAGTGATCCTATAAGAATTCTCTTTTTTCCTTTTGAGGTTTGAGGTACGTATCCCTAAAAACCTTCTTCTTCCTTTTGTAACTATTCACACTCTAGTCTGAAATCACCCAGTATTACATTACTGTAAAATTTAATGTACTGTGCAATTTATGTGTTTTACAGCTCAGCAACCCTGAGAATGTCGATGACGTTCCATTTCAATTACATTAAACGGAACAAAATACGACTTAAAAGCAAATGTATCGTTTGTAGATAAAAGATGTGATCGTTGCATGTTCAGGAAAATTACTTTCTGTGACTTTATAAAAGCTGTCATTGACACTGTTTCAATTAAAAGGCACATAGTACTCCGGTATTTTGCGGGAAAACAACAATGACATTCTGGGTTTTTCAGTGTTGACTGCGAAGACTAATGAACAGTAAGGCTGGCTGGAATCGCTCGTAGCTCCGGCCGCCTGAGTGATCTTAAACGATCACGAAGGTTAAGCAACATAGGGCGCGTTCAGTGCATGGATGGGTGACCGCTCTAGGACTAACGCTAGTGGCATTTTTCCAAACGGTTCCGTGCTTCGCAAGACACTTTAAGAAGTTGGTGCTGGCTGCTGTCGATATATGGCAGTCGCTAAGCTAAGTCAGAGGCCTTAGAGCGGCTAGAAAACTTTTGACAGTAAGACCAGCCACTAGTGTTACAAGCCTCTACCACGGGGGCTAAGTCCGGATTGGTGGAGGTTTGTTAGACTAGTGGTCTTTCAACTGTGTCTAAATTACGCGCACCAAATCCTGAGCCAAATCCAATCATCTAACTGTCAAATTAGTATAGAATTTGGACAGTTATTGGAATCCCTCAGGACACCATGCGCATTATGAGGCCCTTGAGCTTTGACGACCTTTGTGGCGAAGTGGTTAGCGCATCTGCCTACTGTGGGAGAGGTCCCGGGTTCGAATCCCGGCTGGGGACAAAAAACAAGAAACCCACTTCCTGTATGTTTACATGTTTGTGACGTCGCTGTCTCTGGTTCCCACGACACAGGGTATCCTAGTGTGGGGCTAGAAGCAATGTATGTGCCTGTATGTAAATATTAAGTTATGTTAAGTTATGAGCTGCTAAATCACTTCTCTATCGCTGCCAAAGCGGAATATAAATACATTTTGATCCAGGTCTTTTAAAAGGTAAAGGAGTTTCTCACACAAAGGTATCTCCTGTATCGGGCGTAACTTTAGTAGACGTAAGATTATAGAGTTTCCGACGTTGTTAAGACTTCGTCACAAAATACGAAGACGCAGTAGTTCGAACGCGTCAAAAGTCTTGGTATTATAAGCTTTTAGTCCGGATCAAATTACGGGCGCTTTTATCGGACGAGTCGACCAGGTTTTGCTTCGATTCGCAGAGCTTAATCATGGTGAGCAGAGACGGAGCTCGCGTCGTCGGTTGCTCGTCCGGACTAAAAGCTTACAATGTGTAGTGCTTACGAAAGTTTTAGTCTTGGTATTAGATAATCATAGTTTTAGATAAACCTGAGAATTCCGAAAAAACATAACATAACATTTACATACAGGCACATACATTGTTTCTGGCCCCACACTAGGAGACCCTGTATCGTGGGAACCAGAAACAGCGACGTCACAAACATGTAAACATCCAAGACCTGGGATTTTTTTTTCCCCAGCCGGGAAGCCTTTGGACCTTTGTATGTAGAAAGTGCTTAGGTACTCGTATGTAAATACCTCAGACACTAGAGTTTCCTTACTGTGTTGTTCTTCGCGTCAGCGAGTGGTATTACTACTATAACTTCACGAATGTACTTAGCTTAGAAAACAAAGCCATTGGTACATGCCGAGATTCAAACCCACGAACTCCCGAGTGAGAAGCCAGCGCAACAGAATATTATCTTAAAACTTTGCATTTAACGTCAAATAGGTGCAAACGGTGCACCTATTTATAGTTTAAGTTTGGACGTACCAAATAAGTTTCGTTTTAAGTGCTATGTAAAAATGCTGTACTAATTTTACTAATTTTAGAACAACATCTTGACTGCGTTCTCTAGATTAATATTCTTTCTATAATAAACCCTATGTATATTAATTATGCTATTTTTACCCAACCCCGAAAAAAAACTGAAGGTTTTTCCCCTTGGGCCGTTTAGGAAACAGCCGGTTGACTACTAATAAATAGATAAAAATAGATAGATGTTCATACGTCATAAATTCATACGTACGTGCGAAAAATCCTCTTTGGCCGTTTAGGAAACCGGAGTTTGGAAACCAGTTTCGTAAAAGGATTTTTAATCCTTCTACGTAACTGGTTACTGTAGATGGCTTGAATGATTATGACAAGCGAGATGGCAAAGGTTTTCCAAACTCGTGTGTCAATCTTTGCATCACAAAACAGAAGCAAAATGTTAGTGCCAGCTGCATCATTTTTTCGCTCCTGCTTTCCAACTGTCTCTGTCTCCAGCCACCTTGCACCATCCCGGTAAGAATTTATTCAGGTCGTCCCGCCATTTTCGCCTTAGTCTGCCGCGACGCAGTGTCCATTTCGAGGAACTCTGTGTCGTTATCAAATAAAAATCAAAAAACCTGTTTGCTAAAAACTATTATAATTCCTATGCCTCGACTAAACTACATGAGTCTGTTGAATTTTTAACCGTTGCAAGCCGGCACAATATACCAAAAAAACCTTTTGATGAGGTTGGAAATTCAACAAATTTGTGTTTGTGTAACTCAGGCCTCATTCAAGAATTTTAGCAGTCAGATTTTTATTTTTGATACGATTATTCTGAGCTTTCGCGACGTTGTGTGTGATCATTCTCTAACTTTTTATTTTGTTACGTTCAAACCCACGTTCGTTAGCAACGGAAGTACAATGTACCTACACGATGTCTACACGTGGAAGTTTGTAACTTAATAGCGAGCTAAACTTGTTTTTGAGTAGAAACGCTGAGAGTGCTAGAAGATACCTAATCAAATCAGGCGCTACAAAGAGATCTTTCGAACATAAAGTGGGTTTTGTTGTAGTGTTCGTTTGGAGTAAAATTATAGTGAGGTTTCATAGAGTGAAAGTACCTAGATAGGTTTAGAGAAAAATATTTCCTTTCAAAGTTTAACAACAAAGTTTAGTATTATTTGGATGAGCAATACAGTGTCAACCCACAAAATGTTTTGATGCGGTCCGTTAGCTAAAAGTTTGAACTACATTTTTTTAACCCTTAAAGTAGCAGCGTGTAATATAGTATACGCTGACTTTAATTAATTGTGTAACGGAAACAAACTACTTATTTCCAATTTTTTTTACCTGAAACTAATTTTGAGACCCAGTCCTATAAGAAAAAAAATACTGGCGTGTAATCTGTGGCAAAATTTTGATGTTTCACTAATTCGAACGCAACGATGCCGAGGTATCTCAAGCACTTCAAGGTAAGACATATTTTATTCGTGAATCAAGTTTTATTCTTAACCTAAAGTCATGTGTTTTGTAATCTTAGATATATTCTTGCCATGTTTATGCCAAAATATATAACAAATATGTACATTTTCTGGTCCTTCACGGCCTTGAACTTTGGTGTATAACATAGTATACACTGCGCCAGATCCAAACAAGTAACCTCTTTTGGCTATGTATATCATTTTATACACTGCGCTACTTACTAACAAATAACTACGTGTATTATTCTATACACTGCTACTGCCGTCGTAAAAAACATTTTGGTTTTCTCGTATGGTGTTTTATGCACAGTTGCCTAGTTTCATAGTTTTTTGTTATTTGCTTGCTTGATTTTCCTCTACACTTTATTTTTTGCTTTCACACGGTTATTGGGTTTGCTTATATGCATGCTTTTTATCATTCTTTTACAGCCTCAACAACGCGAATATTTGGGAGTAGTGGTCATGCCATCGTTCAAAGATTATTGGAAAGAAGATACGGGTACGAAAAGATTCCTGATATAATGTCAGTTAAAAGAATAATTTTGTTGATAGCACAAAAGCTGATGAGACTGACCGGTACTGCAAACTAAGACCACTTATTGACCAAGTCAGGGCACGGTATCTCATTGTTGAAGAAGAGAAGTTTTTCTATATTGATGAAATGATCATGCTCTACAAAGGAAACAGCAGATTCTCGTCGACAATACAATCCGAATCAACTCTGAAAATGGGGGTTAAAAAATCTGGTACGAACGAGAGTGCCTCGAATGATTTACGACTTCATGCTGTACGAATTTGAAGATACTTTCAAAGGAATAGAATTTCACCTGAAGAAATTCGCGGCATTGGCGCGACAGTATTGGCCTTGTACAAGACCATCAAGGCACGAGCCAGTGTATACGTGGCTAACTGGTTTACGTCACTCAAAGTGGTTTATTTGCTCAGGCATAATTATGGCTTTACAGGTTGGGGACGATGACAGAAATAGGCTTCGGGAGGCAAATGCTCTTTTGCTGTCTGACAAGGCTTTTCGAAAAAGGGTTTGGCTTGTACACTGAAACCACAGGCAAGAAAAACCAAATTTCAGCAGTAAAATGGTTCGACAATAAGCCGCCGAGTTCTTAGGTATGTAGACGCTTATCCAGTCGACAAAGTCAAGAGATTTCACAAAGATTCCAAAGAGCGTATCGACGTAGCATTCCCCCAAATTGAAAAACATTGTAATCGACACATGGGTGGAGTTGGTTTGGCTGATATGTGGATTGCATTATACCAAATCAACATGAAACATACCTACAGGGATATAAAATGCAAATTTTGCAAGGAAGGGCAAGCAAGTGCGCATTGCAAGACATGTGAAATTAATAAGTACCTACATTAATGTTATGTTTCTAAAAGACACCATTTTGTTGAACTTCATAAAAAATAATGTGTTTACAAAAATTCTTACATTTTTTAATATTTTTCCTTATAACAACTGGTTTCATAAGGAATATTTAGTTTTATGTGCCTTTTATAAATAAAAAATAATAGTTCTTTAATATTAGAGTATTTATTTCTGCAATAAATTAAAACATTTTCTGTATATTTTCATATTACTTAGGCACCTCAAAAATTATTTTCGACATTATCATCTCCTAAGTATAGCTACAAATACTACTACTTTAGCAACTTTGTATAAAATACTATACACGTTAATCACGCGACATTTTTCAGCAAAGGGGGCAGTGTATGATATAATATACATACAGTTTCTCGAAATCTAACAGTCAGGTATTTTTTTCTTCATTTTTTTTAGCTTCAAAATAGGTTAAATAATCCGGAAAATTGAAAAAAACACCACTTTTAAACATTTTATCATCCTGCGACTTTAAGGGTTAAAGTGTTCTAATCTATTGAAACAATTTTACTAAATATAAAACTAAAATAACCCTTAGTACAAACGTATAATCAATCGTAACACATTTTACAGTAGTGTTTCGTGTGTAATGTTGGACCACATGAGCTATGAAATATCAAATTCAGTGACTATAATAAAATATCTAAGTGATTTCAACTGATGGAAAAGCATTTTACAATTTCTTAGCGTTTTTGGTAATTTTTTTTATTGCTGGCTTTATCGGAAAATCTGCCAACGTTTTTTTTTTACCAAAATTATTTTTTTTGTAATTTGTTAGTTTTTCTTTAGCCCTACGCGCCTTTAAAACCCATTTTGTGCTAGCTAGATTGAAATTGAAAATGTGAGTATCAGCTATGTATTCACTGAATAAAAAGGCATCGTAACTACGAATTTAATAAGTTTTTCTTTCTCTTGAATAGTTACCATTTTACGTTTGTCGGACTTTCCAGGCGCAACGAAGTTATATTGATTTTATGTAGCTTAACAGTTTGTGACACTTGCACATACTCGACGGATTGATTAAAATAGGCTAAATCTGTTAATTGGTTATGGAACATTGTTTGTTAGTAGCTTTGTTTCTTCTCCACGTAACCGCGTGGACCGAGTAATCGTGGTCGCCCAAAACAAACGTGGTGGCGGACTATTACTGCAGAAGCGAAGGCATTAGGCAAGACCTGGAGTGAAATAAAACGCGGAGCTCAAGACCGATCGGATTGGCGACGCACTGTGGACGCCCACTGCCCCATCTAGGGGACTTAGGACCTTAAGTCAAGTCTCCACGTAACCTTTGACGTTCATGAAGTAAACATTTTGTTTTGTTTTTGAATAAAAACATTTGAATTTGAATACGTAGAGTCAGATAAACAAGCATACATAAGCCAAACACATTACCCTCCGTTTGGGCTTTATTGCAGTTTATATAACTAGAATACCCTGCAACCACGCAAGTACCTGAGTAGAGTAACTGAGTAGTTAGTTTAATCAGAATAATTTTTAATTTTAAAGTGGATTTAAAGCAAATCTAGTATCATTTTATACTCTCCTACTTACTTACTTACATAACATTGATAAATATGGGCCCAAATATAGTTATTTCACACATTGCCGGAGGATGAGCAGCTACTTTATACAATACCTAGGAATTGTATACATTACCTAGGTAAAGTATATTATGGAAAATAATATTGACATTATTTCATACATTGCCTAGACGCCTTAGGTATTCTTTACATTACCTAGGTATTGTATAGAATACCTGAATTATACAGATTGCCAGTAACATCAACAGCTTCCTTGTCTATTGATAAGAACTAGGAACACAGACCGTACAACACTACTGGTCTACCCGGCTGACAACGGAGACAATTATGCTCTGCGGCAGCCAGCGGCAAGTGCCGGCGGCGGCGGCCTGAATAACCCGGCGGCATACCCGCGCGGCCGTGCCGCCGGCATAGTGTGTAGCAGCCATAAAAACTACAGTCTGGCGTAACACGAATGTTCAAACAAAAAAGTACTTTCTATTCAAGGTCCGCTTGTTAGCTGTTTGACCCGCGGTTCGAGCATACTTGATAAAGATTTGTAATCAAAAAGGTACAAAAGTACACATTTTTAAAAGGGAAGAAGAAAAATTGTTGTTAAGTTTGCGTAAATGGCTTCAGTCTGAGGGTATTTTGGTGCTCTTGAATGATTACCATACCCAGGGTTGGTCTGTTTGCCACCGTGGGTGCAATTACGTAAGACTTTACTGTATGGAGTTGTCTGATTTAGCCCTTTTGTTCCCGGTATATCACACCACCTTGTGTCACATTGTTACATTCTAGGACTTTTTTCTATTAAGTATCTCATACTCCTACTCCGAACTGTCATAAATACATTCAAATTTTGACTCTTTCGAGTTGCCTAAATGCTTAAACCGATAGAGTGGAAAGTTACGTAATATAAGGGCTGGGCAAGTGTTTGTGTTGTGTGGAAGTTATAATTACCTCTCCACTGCTTAACTGGTTCAGCGAGACCCGGCATTTAGTTTCAAATTAAGTATTTTCCTTGCAGGTACTTCCAACATAATTTATTAGGAAGTTAAAAACGGCTCTCGCTTGCAAAAAGAGCCCCAGAAAAATATACGAGCACAATTTTCACCCCAAACAGTTGCCCACTTTATCTTCCGTCCAAGGGATTCTAATTTGAGCAACTGACTACTTGATAAAATCCGAATAGCACAATTTAGAAGTGAGCATTATCTAGTTACGGAAACAAATCACCGTTTTCTTCTTAACTTTACGCTGGGGAAAACTGAAAATTCGTTCGTGACTGTACTGTACGTACAGTCACGAACAATAATATTTATATATATATATACTATCACATTTTGTACCAACATACACATTTTATTTTATACTGCACATGTGAACGACAATTTGTCCTAAATTATCTAACCATTGGTTACACAATTTAGGACAAATTGTCGCACACTTCTTTCCAGATTGTTTAAAGTTAAGATTCATAGAAAATGTGACAGTGTTTACATATTATTACTCGTGAATGTACGTAGTTACGTGCAGGTCCTGAGTCTAATAAACCCGTAGTTTTTTCAATAAAATAGACATGACGAGAGCTGTTACTTGTTACAAATTGGTAATCAACTTAGCACTAGAAATACAATGATGTAATCCACTCACATTAAATTGGCATCTCTTGCGAAGAAAATCGAACCTCGCAAGGCGCCGAGTAGGTAGCACCCATGAATGAAACCACCATTATAATGGTGATCTCGCAAGAGATCCCAATTTAATGTGAGTGGATTACATCATTGTATTTCTAGTGCTAAGTTGATTACCAATTTGTAACAAGTGACAGGGAAGTGACTTTGATAATTATCAAAGTAGTACAAACAATCGGTCGTAGCCCAGACGATCAATAATGTTAAGCAACATAGGGTGCGTTCAGTGCGTGGATGGGTGACCGTTCTATCCTCGTAGGGCCCGCCCTTAAAAATAACAATTGTTTGTGTGATCACTTGAGGACATTGGGCCTTACGAGGTTATGACTAACGCTAGTGGCATTTTTCCGAGTGGTTCCGTGCTTTGCAAGGCACGTTAAGCAGTTGATTGGCCTCTCGGTGGGGACATGATGGGTTGATGATGGTGATGAACAATTGAACAATTATGCATTTCAGAGACTCGCCTCCCGGCTTACACTAAGTTTTTGGATCCATTACCGTTTTGTCGGCCTTACGTCTCTTGTTAGTATGTAGGTATTACAATATTAATACTTGCAAGCGATGTAAAGCTCATTAATAGTAATGAAAGCGTACAATTTCAATTTGGCTTCTTAACGACAGCCAGTTTAGTTTCCTTTACTGTCCCATCGTGAAGTTCCACCTTGTACAGTCTGATGGCTTTTAGAATATACCTCGGGCTCCAGAGTAGGCTTCGGTTTTTGCCGAAAGCACACGAGTGTAATACTACTTCTGGCTCTGTATAAAACTTTTCTTCACTATTCTGAAAAGTTATGTAAAGTTAAGTGTCATATTAGTTCCGATATTTCTATAACACGAATATATCCGATTCTATCCGATAGTAGCCGAGGTATATTCTAAAAGTTAACAGACTGTACATACAGTACTACGTACGTCTAGTGAAGAGCACAAATATTATTTCTGTTAATTATTATGGGCTTAGTCAAAATATCACCCGAGTTAACATCAGTATTTTTAATGTAAAGTAAGAGAGGAATCAATGTACCATCAAACCGTATTAACAGTTTCCTGGCACTATCGGGACTGTACGATTGGCACTATCATATAGTCAAAATTGTTTTATGAATGTGAATATTGAAACTAAAAAATAACTTGTATATTGCGAAGTTATGTTTGGTATAAACAAGGCCGTTAAACTTTAGTATATAGCAATAGAAAACGTTCTTAAGCTTCAGAAGCAAAAACAGGAAAGGCCATTTTAACGGCCATCTGTTACGCCTTTGTTTTAGTACCTCCGAGCCACTTTGTGGTCCAATATAATATGGAATAAAATGCGCCTTTACTACTTGCTTTATTGCACTATAGTGGTGGAATAGACGTTTTAGTGGCCCACTAGGGAATTACGAACATCGCTTTTATCCTACTGCGCTCCCGTAAAATCTGAACGCCCCATTATGATTTCCGTTTTGCGCCACGGGAAATGACAACGCTGTAAAATGTTTGACTTTTTAAGGTGAGCCTTTTATTTCTACCTTCTAAATGACTATAAAGTCGTCTGCAAGAGGTCGCTGGAAGCGATAAGACTGCTTATTGTATACCATTACTTAGATGTAAGAAACCTTGTATATTTCCTTCTCCTGTTTCTGCAATAAAGTAAACTCTATCTATATCTCAGGGTATCCTAGTGTGAGACCAGAAGCAATGTATGTGCCTGTATGTAAATGTTTATGTTTATGTTTATTTATACAATTCTCGTGTCACAGTGTTAGAGCGCATACTCCTCCGAAAAGGCTTAAAGTTGGATAAATTTTTATATGTATATTTGATAGGTCTGAAAGTAGGTTTATTTATTTATTTATTTAAGGCACACCAACAGGTAACTTACAAGTATTACTTTAAAGCTTATAATAAACATAAACATAAAACATTTACATATAGGCACATACATTGCTTCTGGCCCCACACTAGGGGGTACCCTGTGTCGTGGGAACCAGAAACAGCGACGTCACAAACATGTAAACATCCAAGACCTGGGTTTCTTTTTTTTTCCCCCCAGCCGGGGATCGAACCCGGGAACTATTCTAGTAATTACAGGTGGGCACAACATTATCTTGTTGGTTTTTTATAATACTGTTGATAGTATATTGGGTTGTCTTGACACTATGCTAAAGCATTAGACGGTGTTAGATATATTAATAATAATAAAAACTTAAACTAAACATAAATTACTAATTTGAATGAATCTGGGAATACTATTAGAAGATCTTGGAAATATTACTTTTAAATTTGGACAACGACTCATAAAATATATCAGTTGCCGGGTCAGCTGGTATGTCTATAAAGATTAGAGGCGCTTTTATTGTAGTTTTGTTAATTTTATTGCTTGTTGTTAGTTGTATCACAAAATGAAATGATTAGACTCGTTTTCCGCTCCCCTATTATGTAATTGTACACTGGGTTGGGTTACGCAGACGCTTAAAAAAGTCAAAATTGACGTACTCGACTCAAAGGAGAAATGGTGGTGCAGGTTTGATAAAACGTTTTATTGTGACCATTTAGGTCACAATTTTTACTTTTAATGTTTTTGAATGAATAACGCCACGACATTGACAACTGAGGCATATAGAATCAAAGGCTGCAAAGTACCACAAAATAAACTCTGCCACTTTCCCGTCAACGCGTTGATTCTATATGCCTCAACTAGGTATTATGTACATAAAAAACAAATATAATGTTTTACCTTTGCACAAATTGGGAGTATTTTTAGTTCAGTTTATATGAAGAGTTTTTGTATCGAGCATTAATATATCTAGAAACTGACAGCTCGTAGGATCTTAGTTGGTGACGTTTTACCATGCGTGACGTAGGTCATGCATTACCTACTTCCGGTAACGTGGCCTCGGATTTTTTTTCGCTTAAAAAAATAAAAATATAAAACTCCGCAATGTTTCACCTAGGCTCTTAGAATTATCCATTATCCCGAAAAAAGATGTAAAAACAGACCTCACATTTTTAGGCAAATGCTAACTGGCGCTATCTCACTATTCATAACATTATTGAAACTCTAACTAAAGAGTCCTTCTGCCAGTACAATGCTACTAAACGATATTGTAGCTGCATTGCAGTATTAGACAAGACATCACGCTAGGTTTATTTATTCTTGCCGTTCACAAAGAGTAACCATCGCTACTATCTAACTGGTGACCCACTGATAGAGCTGTATAACATGTCAGGTAAGTATCGCCAGCTGTAAGTTAAGTACAGTTATGCTTTGACACAACAGTCTCAGTACAAAAGTTCATGTGTTTTGAAATGGGTCAGTTGTAACAGCTATCATTAAGTCTTGAATGTTTATGTACAATTTTTAATTTTTGTGCTTAATAAACTTTAAGGTGAGTAGAGTGATAGTGCCAACACACTTACAACTTTAAAGCTGTGCATTTGTGTTTTGGAGTGCAACATTTCCGGATGCCATAAAACCTGTTTTCTAAAAAAGACAATACAATTGAAATTAGAACTTTAAATAGAGAAACTGTAAGTACGTAATCGACACTCCGCGGTACCAATGGAGGTGAGAAAAGAGGTTAGTATTAAAATAAATACTGGTTGTAAAAAAAAAAAATTACCGAGCAAGCGGATGGCGCCGAATGTGCCCCACAGGTCCCGCCAGCTGTCGCCGCCGCCAACGCACTACTTCCTGGTACCTGAACAAAAAACGAGCGAATTAAAAACCTGCCAGTTCGAAATACGAATTTGCAAAAAAAAAAAACGTAGCAAAAAAGTCTGTTGCATGGAACTACGCAGTTGTCAAAGGAAAAGTTTTATGCGAGTCTAAATTTAAATTTGGAACGAGCACAGGTACATTCACATCAAAGAGTACAAGAGTGAAATTGATTCTACCTACGTTTAGGTTGATTCATCAAGATCATGAAGATAATAGAATATTATTACAGTCTACTCTAGCATTATGGTTGGAATCAGAAGGAGCTAGATAGCTGCTATACAGGATGTAGAAACCGCTACATACCTCCAAAAAAAGGTTCTAATCATCCGCACAAACAACTTTTACTGCAAAAAAACCTCAAAATCTCATAAGTATTAAATCTTCAACACACTGTAGTATTGCATATACTATAATATTATTATTACAATTGTTTAATGCACAAAACGGCGGTTTTGTACAAAAGCGTCATAAATGCATAATAGAATCTTCAATTGGTTGTATTTTTTGCTATTCGCTCTACATAGTAAAAGCTTGTTCGTATTGTTGAGAAGGATACCCCATTTGGATGTATGTGGAGATTATGTGCCTCCTTTTATATCCTACGTTACAGATTACTAGAGGATAGATTTTATTGAAAAATGGTTCACACACACCATCATCCTATATTGGCGTTGGATGGTTGGGCTGGTCCACCTGCCATATATTTTCCCACTGTGGAAATCATTAGTTATATGGCTAGTATACACGTACTACGTACAATTCGTTGGTTACTGTTGCTAAAATTATTAATTAATTATTGAAAATATGAAAAGCACAGAGGCAAATTTAATTCTAACAGCATTATCATCCTTAACCTTGGTTTTGCTGAGCTAGTAATGTATGGAATTACTATGTAGTTGCTAGCTTTCTCCCGCGTAGTCTATCCGGAATAAAACTAATAATAATGTAGTGCTTGTATAAATAAAGTGACTTAAAAATATTTGCATAATTTGAGGGTGGGAAGAAGGGTGTTTGAGAGGCAGACGAGATCATATTACATTGTTATATGTAGTTATGATAGGTAAACAAGAAAATACATATTATTATAAGTTTTATTAATGGTTAAGCAACGATAAATATCTAGAAAGATTACGACTCGAAGTCTGACCACCGTTTTCCGAACTGCATTCCATTCATTTCCTTACTCGTTCGTAATAAATTTCAAAAGACAAACCTAACCCCTGGTTTCTCGAACCCAAACCGTCTGTCAATCTACCCAGGTCTTGGATTTTTATATGTTTCTGACGTCGCTGTTTCTGGTTCCCACGACACAGGGTATCCTAGTGTGGGGCCAGAAGCAATGTTTGTGCCTCTAGGTAAACGTTATGTTACTGTTAACAGCTTTCAGTTGTTTTTTTTTTCGCTCTTTGCCAAAAAACTGTCGGTCAGTCAGACTGGTAATGGCGCTAGAAACCCCTCAGGTAAGACTCAAGTATTTACTTGATGAAATTCTCCACCGGCGGTGAGTGCCCTTTAAAATCGGTTTGCAGCAGTAAATCGATACATTACGCTACAATTTATTCAAACTACCGTGATGAATGGCCTAAGCCTTTAAAAGAACTGTATCAGCGACCTACTTTTTTCAAGTCACACCGTCGACCTGAATAGTCTAGAAACAAGACCCTCCTTCCTTCCAAACCCTGTCTAAACTAATAAGTTATTATTAAATATTTTATTTTATAATCATGTTGTTGTTGTTGTTGTATGTGCCTGTATGCAAATGTTTATGTTTAACCTCGTAAGGCCCAATATACTAAAAAAAGTATGAAAAAATTGTTATTTTCAAGGTCGGGCCTTACGTTATATTGTTACAACACAATACTTTATAACGATATATTCCTGTGTGATAGCACCTTAACAGGGTAGCTTAGGCCTGGTTTACATTTGCTTTATTTTCATGCTTTTTTTTAGCATGCTTTCCGTAGAGCTAGAATAGAATAGAGACGCCAATTCCTTTTATAAGTACATAAGCAAATAATAAATCAGTAATGGTTGGTTATATACTACGTGTTTAGGATTTTTTAAGTACATTTATAATATATGGTGCGTTATAAAAGCTATAAATAGGCATATATTTTTGCTGTCTCTATTTTATTCTTTCTCTATGAAAAGCACGCTAAAAAGCATGAAAATAAAGCAAATGTAAACCAGGCCTTAGCTTGAATACGTTGTTCTATGGTCTTATAGAACTACCAGGACAAGTGATTGTGTCGGGTGGCAGCTATTTATGGTGCATATGGCCTTTTAGTTCGAGAGCTATACTAACTAGATTTTGCGGTTTATTAACAAGGATATTCTAACAGAATTTCACTCAAAACTTGTTTACGTAAGATTCAGTGCCTTAATCTATACTTATCCATATCTATACTAATATTATACAGAGGAAAGATTTTTATTTTTGTATGTATGTTTGTAATGAATAGGCTCAGAAACAACTGGGCCGATTTTAAACTTTCTTTCTTTCAACATTAGAAAGCTACATTCTTCGTGAGTAACATAGGCTATATTGGATTTTCAAAAAGTTAAGGGTTCCGTACGAAATCTCGAATAATGTACCTAATCCAAAGTTTAAAAAAAATACTACAATTTTCCACGGAACTAATGTAGCTATTTCCACGGAAACATTTTTGCCACCCTTGTGAAGCCGGGGCGGGTCGCTAGTCACACTAATATTATAAACGTGAAAGTTTGTGTGTGTGTTTATATGTTTGTCAGTCTTTAGCGCTGAAACGGCTGGACGGATTTTAATGAAATTTGGTATGGAGTTAGCCGATACCCTGGATTAAAACATAGGCTACGTTTTACCGCGGGGAAATATCTTATTCCTACGAGAAAATCGATAAACCGCGGGGCACAGCTAGTTTAATATGAAAATCTGGTGTCACTGACTTAGTTATCGATTTTTTTTTGTGCATATTTGGTAGATCACAGAGGGGTAGGCAGAAACCAGAAACCGTCACTAGCCACGTCCTGACAAATCACTTACACTTTGCAGGCACGCCGGTTTCGGGCACTTTTCATCTTACCCTTTGCTAATACATCCCCACTGGAATACAGGCGTGACCTTAATATGGATTGTAAGCTAATTAATACGGCAAAACAACATTTTCCTAGTCAGCTAGCAACAGTCAGCTACTTTCTTACCTTCAATTGTTCTTGTTTGTAATCGGGCTGGTAAGGTAGCAGCATTCGAATCTTGCCCCACCGGTTGAAGAACAACGCTATCGCTCCGATCCACACAAGCAATACCATCACCACTATCCCGATCTCCACGCCTCGTATCTGTCAAAGAAAATAGGCGATTTCTCACTTGTTTTCTTGCAAACTGTGTTTTAGAGCTTATTACGTACATAGCCTAGAAGGCATTGACCGGCGGCTGCGACCCCGATTATGCATCAATGCATCGATTATGAGTCGCTGACAGTGCGCTATTATAATTTACCTAGTTTAACCTCCTCAGTTCCGTGTCGACAAAATAACAATAGAAAACTATTGTTATTTTCAAGGTCAGGACTGAAGAGGTTAGGTTTTTGATGTAATTTTTGGACACTCTCAACCTTTCTAACATCGTTCGAGTCACCACTTTTATAATAACAATATAATATAAAGTATTCCTGGTTTCATTGCATCCTCCGCTGTGGCTAATCATAATTAGCTTCTTGCTTTAATCCACTGAGTAATAGACGTACACTCAATTTATCTATACTTGACTTTTTTTCCAAACTTTAAACGACACTAAATCAAAAACCTTTAGCGGTAGAAAACTCGAAACAGTCTACAAATTTAGTGCTAGCTAGTTCTAAATTTGCAAACTGTTTCGAGTTTTCTACCGCTAAAGGTTTTCGATTTAGTGTCGTTTAAAGTTTGAAAAAAAGTCAAGTATAGATAAATGGATTTTAGAGAGACTGTGTAAGAGGGAGAGTGAGTAAGACTGAGTAAGAAAAAAATCATACATTCGCACAATCATATTCTAAATTATAATTATTTCTGATCATTTAAATTTATCTCGGAATACTGAAAAAAACAGGTTACCAATTTATTTCATTACTTGTCCAAATATATTAGAAAACATATTATTTAAAAAAGCAGCAATGCGAAAAATACATTAAGAACATATAAGAATCTCGTAACATGTGTTCGTAAACTCCTCCGAAACGGCTTTACCAATTTTTACTTTCTTTTTATAAAGGTAGATTTAAGTGTTGTGTAAGTTTGGTAGGTACGCATAGGTCATAGGCTAACTAATGTGCCAACACAACTTTTGCCGGGTCAGCTAGCCTAAATTACGTTATTTAAATACTTTATTATCCTAAACGTCAGAAGCCGGCAGTTGGTTTCTAAGTGCTTGTCGTGCACAAAGTTTATAGAATGCTTCGAATAAAATCCGAAGCTCTTGAATCACACTTCACACTAATATTATAAAAGCGAAAGTTTGTGAGTGTGTATATTTGTTGCTTCTTCATGTCTAAACGGCTGGAGGTTGGCTGACACACTGGATTAACACATAGGCTGCGTTTTACCGCAGAAAAATATCTTATTCCCATGGTAAAATTCCTAAAAATGTGAATAGTTATTATTTTTCTGTTAATACATACACCATTTATTTTCCCTAATAACCCGCGGGTAACACCGCGCACAGCTAGTGTTTTACATTTGTAAAAATAAATGAACTGGTGAATTGAACAAGGCAACGCGGTAAAACCTAATATCCGAGCCTTTATCCTTTCAGGAAACAATTATTTATGCATTCGCATATTGAAGTGTATGTAAATGAAGGGCTAGGGCACATAATCTAGAAAACGTCGGCAAAATTTTATATAACTGTCGGTGTCTGTATGTTTATTAAACTACTTGGACTAGAACAATGGAAACAAAGGGACTGTATCATTACGTTAAGGGTGTGTTTTGAAATAATTGCAAAGATTTTAATTTGTAATGTTGAATGGCACTTAGGAACACCGTCTATATGGAGTAATTTTTTGAAGGTATTGTTATATTATGTCGAGAAGAGAGCATGTTACGTACTTATAATGACTATGAATGGGTGTGTGAGGTGTCACCACACTACAAATTTTGCTAGATCAGAAACACAAGTAAACACTTTGCTAGTTGCAAAAAGAATAAATGTGGACTTTCTTTGTTTACTTATCTTACTCTTACACAATGACATAATCTGAAACTAACAACTTTGACGTTCATAAATATTCCGATTTTATTATGACTAAAAATATTTGATTTCATTTGATATTCAATTGGCCAACTATCAACCTCGATTATGTAAATTTCCACAATATATTCTAGGATTTGCAGAAGTCATGTCAGCCATATCACACGTATCACATTTTCTCTTATCATTCAATAAGGCTTTAGTAATCATCAATTACTAATCCGTGAATTAGTTGGTTTGCCTAACTACGTGGTACGACGCGACGTCGTATCGTGTTTATGTGTGGGAGCCCGTATGCGAAGACATACATACATATCAGCGCTTGAAATTGCTAATCCACGGGGGGAACGCGTGATTATGATTCTCGATGAAGCGAAATGTATCTATCAGAATCGTGGCAAATGGGCCACGGTCTCAGACTACTATTCTGGGAAACAGCTAGGTACATTATGGGTGTTTTCAAGTTTTGCTCTTGCTAACTCGTTGACTGCTAAAGTTTGCTGTCTAGTCAGTCTGGGTCCAATAGGTGCAGTACAATCCACCATATGAACTAACTTGGCTGGAGTTATATTTTGCGATCCGATTCCGACAAAGTAAAGCGGTTGAACTGCACCGGCAATTCGTTTACGTATAATTTGGAAAAGAAAATTGGATATGTAACTAATATCTGTAAAAAAACTGCCAAGTGCATAACGGGCTATGCGCAGTGAAGGGTTCCTTAAAAAGAGAGGGTCTGATTTAAAGAACTAAACGAACCTCATTACAGTATTTTTGCGCAAAGTTTTCCTTTCATAAGCCGCTCGCCTTAAGGCGGCTTGAAAACTTCTGACAGTAAGACCAGCCATTAGTCTTACAAGCCTCCACCAATCCGGACTTGGCCCCCGTGGTGGAGTATGGCCTAGACCTTCCTCAGGGAAGAGACCCGTGCCCCTCGGTGGGGTCATAATGGGTTTATAAAAAAATAAAAAAAAGCCGGTCGCCTATTTCTCGTTAGCTTGTGAACTGTGTGAACTTGTGTGCTACTCAGCCATGATCATTTTCCTTTTTAACTCATAATGTGCAACTAGTCTGAATTTTTTCACAGTTCTACTATCAACCGTTAAGCCATTAGGGATAAGCTTACTTTGACAAAAAAATGCTACCTAAGAAAAAAACGGAACCCTAAGTCAAAGGGTGGTCTTCCTACACCCACAATATTTTTGGTGGACCAATCCAACGACATCTCACAATCGTCTAATTTGTCTGTGATCTAGTCCACGAATAGACAGATTGACGGACATGGCAAAGCTTAAAGGGTTCCTAGTCGACCACGGAACACTAAACACGGATTTTCGGATTCAGATTTGCGTAGGGTGGGCTGGGGCTAGTTGAGCAATTTTGTATTTGATCGGTCATAGCTCATCATGGCTATACTTCATAGGTTTAGGTACTGAACTAAAGCTAAACAATCTTGATACGCCTTTTTATTGAAATGTACACTTACCTCCTAAAGCAAAATCTTTACACATTACCAATTCAATATGAATTTAAATGTAATTTCATAAACATATATTTAATTTGTAAAAATTTTGATTTAAAAATGTATATTTCAATAAAAAGACTTATCCAGATTGTTTACCTTTAGTTAAGTACTTAAACCTATGAAGCATAGTAATTAAAGTATACACACTGATAGATAAGAAATTTATACCTTTTCAAAAATGTCCATAGTAAATAAATTTCCAACAAATCGCATTTAAGAACCACATCCGTGATGTTAAATGTGCCCCAAAGGCGAGGTACGTTAAGCTAGGCTATCGGCCAAATTGAACAGTTAGCCACGCCATGAGTTCGGTGTTAATAAAAAATGAAAAAAATGTATATTGCACAATCAACTTTTTAAATCCAGTCTATTAGTGACATAACAATAAAGCTAATAATTTATTTTAGTATTAAGGAAAATACAAAACTTTACAAAAACTAAACATAGATCTCATGTTTAAAATTTAACTAAAACATTTACATATTAATTAATAAGGCTTATATTACCAAGTAAAAATAGATCTTCGAATAGATTTTCAAACAGACAGACATTGTGGACTTATTAATAGTCCCGTTGACGCCCCTCGGGTACAGAAAGCTAAAATCATGTAAATTGATCGGCTGTTCCATTGCTACGTAAAGAGGTACCAATGAAAAAACTTTTATATTTAAGTGGATCCAGGTGGTAATACTAGCGCCACCGAGGAAATAAAACATATATGTCTTTTTAAAGATCGAATTTCCAAAAGGGTCTGTACGTTCTCTCAATCATATTAATAGTGATTTTTAGGACCATAGCCGTGAACCTAAGGCAATAAACCTAAGGCCAGAAGACATCAACGCCATAAATGGGCGTTTTTGGCATAAACACTATCTAGTCCAAGTTCTGTGATCTTGGTTTAGGTGGTATCGCGCTGGGGAAAAAATAGACAAACTAGCAAATAATTTGTTTCCAAAAAAACTATATTTAGTAAGGGATTCAGTAATGGGGCTGGGTTCGTGCCCTAGACCAGGTTGAGTTGGTTCAACACGAGAATGCAGCTGAAAGGTACTCCCTAGATTGTCGTGTCATCAGTCGTGGGTCAAAAATCACTATTGACAGGATTGAAAGATTGAGACAATTTTTTCAAGGAGCTCCATGCGGATTTCTAGCAGCACCAAGAGAAAAAAATCACATCGTTTTTGTAGGTCGAATTTGTAGTAAGTGCCTGTATACTTGTCAATCATGTTAACATTTATTTTTAGGACCCACGACAAAGAACTTATGATCACTAACCTGGGACAAGATGGCAATTGCAAGCTGTGAAGCCGAGACCAGGATTTGCCACGATCCAAACAAATTTATTTCGCTTCTTCAACAACCCTTAGTCTAGGCCCACACTAGCGACACGCGAGAGGCGACAGCTCGGCGACTAGACGCGACGACAGGCTACGGCCGTCAATTTTCATACATTTTGTTCGAATCTCCGCACACTTGGCCTCAGAGTCGACGACAAGACGCCAGAAGCAAATGACAACGTCGCGTCTGACGCGGCGACTTGACGCGGCGACAAGTCGCCCCGTTTGCGATGGCTCTTAGTCGTTGCGTGAGCGCACGCCAGGCACTTTTATCTTGCCTTTTGCTCAGGATTTTCGGCTTAATACGTCTATGGGTCTCTTTTACTCCTTTCGAGTATAAAAATAACTTAATTTAGAGGCAAGAAGTTTCGGCTTACTGTACAAAACGTTAACATCGTGAACGCCCTAAGCAAACTTTGCTACGATTTGAATAAAATATAAAGTACGGCTGGTGCTTCATGTCTGGATATCTACAAGGTCTCCGCTAGTAAGCCGGGGCTTATTACAAAACATTTCCAGTCCTTTTAATTTGTTTTAAATTTTCCTTGTCCACGCAGAAGAAACAGTTTTTATGTTTTGTGTCACTTCAACAACAAAGAAAGAAAGAAAAAACGTTTATTATACCAACAAGACACATGACAGGGACAAATTAAACAGGTCATTTACTTGAAGACACTAAATACAGAATCATAAAATTACACAAAAAAAAAACAGTGAACAGAAAACATCAACTAAAGTTTCTTACATAATAAAAGTAAAATATAGATAGATAGATAGATACATAGAATATTCTTTATTGTACACATAAACAATAATATACATAAGAAGCAAGATCTTAAGAAACATAAGGTGGCGCATTTAGATCGGTCAGTATGGAAAAGTCTGAAACAATCTATATATTATAAAAGGAGAAGCTGACTGACTGACTGACTGACTGACTGACTGACATATCAATGCAGGGCCTAAGCTATAAGGGTTAGAAACTTGAAATTTTGCACAAAGGTTCCTTTTGTAACGTAGGGGAGCATTAAGAAAGGATTTTTGAAAATTCATCCCCTAAGGGGGTAAAATGGGCGTGCAAAGTTAGTATGAAACTTTGCCGTTTTTGAAGTTATTTAAATGAAATTTGGTAAGAAGGTTCTTCATTTAAAATTATGAAACACGTGTAAAATAGTTTTTTAAAAATCATCCATTAAGGGGGAAAAAGGGGGGTGCAAACTTAGTATGAAACTTTGCCGTTTTTGAAGTTATTCGAATGCGATTGAATATGAAGGTCCTTCATTGAAAATCATGAAACACATGTAAAATAGTTTTTCGAAAATCATCCCTTAAGGGGGTAAGAGGAGGGTGCAAAGTTAGTATGAAACTTTGCCGTTTTTGAAGTTATTCGAATGAAATTCAATATGAAGTTCCGTCATCGAAATTGATGAAATACATGTAAAATACTTTTTTGAAAATCATCCCTTAAGGGGGTAGAAGGGGGGTGCAGTGTTAGTATGAAACTTAGCCATTTTTTAAGTTATTCGAATGAAATTCAGCATGAAGGTCCTTCATTGAAAGTCATGAAAGACGTAAAATAGTTTTTCGAAAATCATCCCTTAGGGGGGTGAGAGGGGGTTGCGAAGTTAGAGTGAAAGCTATTTCGCATGCGCTAAAAGTAGGTATCCCTATCTTATTTGCAAACTCTTTACTCAACTAAAGCCCAAGCGGACGTAGTCGCGGGCAACAGCTAGTAAGATATGCAAAGAAACTTTGGTAATGTCATCGATTTTAATAACAAGAAAAACTCCATTCATCATTTAACAAAAACCTTTACTAAGCTCGATATCTAAATGGAAATAGTACTCCTTGTATGTTTCAAAACGTCCGGGTTCGATTCCCGCGCACAGGTTTTTTTTGTGATTATAAATGCAGTTTTCCTTGTTACTAAAATCCATAATATGGTCTTAATCAGATAAGACATGCGTCTTATAGTTTCAGACTTACCCATACTGACAATCTAACTGAGCCACCCTGACACCATAATTATGTACACAAGAATACAAACAATAATAAATTGCCGAGGAAACCACCCTGAGACATACTCGAGTCAAAGATTCCCATAACACATCATTACCCTTTGCATCAAGTATATCCCAGAAATCATAGTATGCCTGATTTCGATGAAAAAATTGAGATTTTATTCTACCATTTTATAAACGTAATAAATGTGTATATTTGCGCCAAATGGTAGTCCTCTAGCACTATGGTCTTTGTGTTAAGCGTTGGACAAACGGACAGACAGAGGGACTGACACTGCGAAACTAAAGGTTACCTTGTTGACTACGGAACCCTAAACAGTCAGCATTTTGAATTGCGTAACTGAAAATGTAAAAACTCTCACCGTGGGAAATGTAGGCGACGGGTCCGGGGGCACGGCGGAGGGCCGCGGAGTCTCCGCTGCCCCACCGTCTTGCTGGGGCGAAGTCTTAGGGGGCTCTGCAATAGAATTAGATACATGTTAGTATACGACTCATCTGTAAAATAAATCTAATTAGGTATAATGACTGGTAGAAAATGCTTGTAGCATTAAGTCCGCCGCATTGCCATTGTAATCCTTAATTTCTTAATCCATTGTAATAAAAGTATTAATAATAATAATAATATATAAAAGTCTCAGTGTTTGTCACCAAATTCCTCCAAACCGGTTTCACAGATTGTTATGAATGTTTTTATGAACATTTAGTGGGTCTGGGAATGGTCGTGGGCTAGCGTTTGCTGGGTTAGCTATTAAAATATGTATAATAAAAAACTTCCAAACAACACAATCACGACGGGTGCAGGGAAAGAACAAGGAATGTCACTTTGTAGTGGCAACTCATTCGTTGTCTATGGTAGCGTTGTTTACAATCTCAGGAAACTGAAATACAACAAGGAATGTCGCAAAGGAGCCGGGGATCTCTGGGCCCAATTGTAATAGCTGAAATATGGTTTAAAAAAAGCGGTATTTTTCTCTGTTTCAAAATATAAAAAATCTGCTCAATTCACAATCTGGGAGACGAGAAATCTTAAAAACAAGTTTATTGCACTGATGAAATAGAGTTTCGATTACTATAATCGATTACTGTGAATGATGATTTCAAGAATTATTATTGAACATAAAATCACTCTCATTGAATGATGGTGTAGTGTATTGGTAACGATATAAGATATTCTGACAGCTGACAGTACCACGTGGCAGCTGTCAGTATTAAATATTATCATGTTTAATTTATAGAAACTAAGTTTAAGTCATTAATCAGTTATAAGGATTGTCAATGTGCACGTGGCGACAACCGAACTTTCACTATAAAAGGCCGGGCCTCAGACAGCCCGTATGTGACGAATCCCCCTAAGCGGTAGCTCTAGTGAGCTCCGCTGTGCGCCCTCCTCGGCCTCGAGGGGTGAGTTTCGGATACATTTTCGCACTTAATACAATAAGAACTACAATTAATGTAATAAATAACTGTCTATCATGTGATCATAGTTATAAAATCAGCTGTTAAGTACGTATAGGTTATTGTCAATTTGTTACATAGCCTCACTTTTACTAACTTTGCTCTCAGATTGCTAAAATCCGCAAAATTTTCAAAGATGGTTTGACAATATTTAAGCTGTTTATTGACACAACTCTCGTCTTTTTACATCTGGGCCCAAGAATGTATGGAAGCGTTTCCGTCTCCTTTGATTGGTCGGAATGGATTTCTCAATACAAAATGTCCGTACTTTCAAACTTTACAAAGCGTTTTTCTCGCAATTAACTCAGGTGGACATACCTTGTTCTTTCCCTGCATCTTCTATTTTAGCCCCAAACTAAGACTCTATATGCTATCATGCTATGGTAACCAGGCAAGATCATGAGAAACATGGAAAAACACCCATATTGAATTAGTTGCTGTGGACAAATTAAACATTAACTCAAGCCTAATATACAGTCACATGCATTGCTTCTGGCCCCATTGGCACCCTGTGTCGTGTGAACCAGAAACAGCTACTTCACAAACATGTAAACATCCAAGACCTGGTTTTTTTCTGTCCCCAGCCGGTATTCGAACCCGGGGCCTCTCGCATGATAGGCAGATGCACTAACCGCTGCGCCACAGAGGTCAACCGAAGATACCCTTAACACGGAAGAAGATTCATACAGTATCTAGTGGTACCTTCAGTCACACTAGATCGATAAAAGGATGAAGGTATTACATACATACGTAAGCTCACGCCTGTATCTCAGAGGGGTAGGCAGAAACCAGGGACTACCACTTGCTACGATCCTGATAGACCACTTTCGCTTCATCGACATTCATTAGTCGTTGCATGCAGGCGCACCGGTTTCGGATACTTTGATGGGGACCCGTGACATATGCTGAGTCATAAACCTTTTCTGTTACCATGACACACAGGCCACCTTAAGACTGTAACACTATATTATGATTATTTTTGTTCTTATTTTTTAGTTTCAATTGTGTAATTGTTATGTTATACATACTTTACTTTTTTTCTGTAATTAGGCTATGCATGTTAGTTATAAGATGAAATGTGTGTTGTGGTACATTGAATAAATGCTATTCTATTCTATTCTAGTATTAGTGGTTTAAAAAAGGGAAAGTAACCACAGTGGCGTACATTTTTAATTCCGATAATTTATTACTGTATGTGTTTGCAAGCTTAGTAAAATTTAGGGTTCCGTTTGCGAAACAATAAGCTTTAAAACGCATTTTTTTCAATTAGGGCGTAATCGACCCTCTGTGGCGCAGATGTTAGCGCATCTGACTACCATGCGAGATGTCCCGGGTTCGAATCCCGGCTGGGGAAAAAAAACTCCAGGTCTTGGCTATTTACATGTTGTGATGTCGCTGTTTCTGGTCCATACGACTCAGGGTATCCTAGTGTGGGGCTAGAAACAATGTATGTGCCTGTATGTAAATGTTCATGTTTATGTTTCATCTCCTGACTAAAAGATTGATTAGAAATTTCAAAAAATTCAAGATCAGTAGCACATATTATGTAGTAGCATAATGAACTTAAAAGGCAGACTACCACGGCTAAGTAGGCTTTATTAGTAACGAATAACTCTGAAAATGTCAACTTTGTTCAAATGGGCTAGTTGCCCTAAAAATGTAACTAGTCCGTCTTTTAGATTATTCAAAAATAAAGGACACGTATTTTTTATTTGTAAATTAGACCAAAAATGACAAAGATATAGCCCAGTAAAGTTACGTGTGACGTCACGCCGTGCTGCATTTTTTAGCACGGAGTGACGTCACACGTAACTTTAATGGGCTATATCTTTGTTATTTTTTGTTTAATCGAAAAAAGAAAAAATACGTGTCCAATATTTTTTAATAATCTAAAATACGGACTAAATAGAATTTAATTATTTTGACCCTGGAAACTACCTTGATTAAGTTGTTACTTTTCTAACGCATTTAAAAGACCCCTCTTTGCCCATACATGTGAGCAGACTTTATTTACTTATTGCTCAATAATATCCAACAAAGTTCATTAACACAATATTGCATGTAATGACAAGCCCGTTTTCCACAGTTGCATGTTTCGACCGTTTTCCATTACGCTCCCCCGTCACGAGAGTGACGACTACAAATTGTAGCTAGGTACGTATTCAAATGCATATTGAAATGTAAAGACATCGTTCTACTTCGGAAGCCAGCTGGCTCAATGCCAAGTAGCATCTTTCAGCGCATGCATTCTTCCGGCCGTCTAAATAATGCTTTTGCAGTCCGAAGACTACCTACAAAGTAACAATAATAGCCTCTTAACAATACAATCTAACTCAGATAACCTTCACGTGTACCCCTCCGCTTCCGTTCCCTCTGATTCCTTGTGAACCAGATGGAAGGGCAAGTGGTGGGGTCGGTGCGCCCTGAGCGTTAGTCAGTGACTTCTCCTTGTGGGATCTTAGTGGCTAACGGCGAATGATCTGGCCCGAGGGGTCGCGTGGGTTCCAATTCCTCTGTGAATCGGGACCCAGGCGACCAACCGAAGGAGGTCCGGCTAGGGGGGCGCAGTCGCGCCTCAAACTAGTCGGATAAGAGTGGCCGCGGGCGGAGGGTCGGGGGACCCGACGCCCACGATCACGGCGGGCCGGAAGGCACCCTCGTGTGTTCCGAGGGTGCCTTCTCGCGCAAGAAGAGGGCCCGTGCGCTCGCTCTCCACCTTCTCTGCTTTCAGAGAAGTGCTGGAGAGCGAGCGACGGGCGTCGCAGCGTCGCGCCGTCCTCCTTTTGCCTGTTGTATGGGCGACGGGTCGGGGGAGGGCGGCGCGAGGAAGCGGTTGGGGGCCATTATGGCCCCCCAGAGGAGGGGCGGCGCTTCCTTGCCTCGTCGTATGGGCGATGGGGCGAGTGGCGCCGCCGGGGAGCCAATCTGGCTCCTAACCAGTAGAGCCCCTTCGGGGGCGAGCTCTTGCCGGGTCACAGTGAATTAACCTCTGGCCTATCCTGTGGCCCGGTAGAGTAGCGGAGGAACACCGCGGGGTTTTAGGGGGTAGTCCAGCACTGAGCAGGCGGCTCGATAGTGCTGGGAGTCCACCACAAAGCTGCTCTGTTGTCCCCCGACAATAGAGCGGCGAAGTGCGCAAATGCATTTCCCCGCGTCAAAAAAAAAAAAAAAGCTACACTACTCGTAGTATACCCGGTGAACTTCACTGCGGTCAATGTAAAGTTCGTTCGCTTAGATAGTGTCGGTACACACGAAGGCAATCTTGGTTTTAGTAAAAAGACATGTTTTATTTTAATAATACAACTTAGACGGCAAAAATACTTTAAATTGAAAAAAAAAATGGTACACAATATACCTAATGAAGCACAAAATAAAACACTACTCTTCATCACTCGAAGTGTCCTCAGAATATTC
Source organism: Yponomeuta plumbellus (assembly GCA_947310845.1). Lineage (NCBI taxonomy): Eukaryota > Metazoa > Arthropoda > Insecta > Lepidoptera > Yponomeutidae > Yponomeuta > Yponomeuta plumbellus. Next base: position 8,034,312 of record OX371203.1, read on the forward strand.
AGGTCTACCGGTATTGAATAGGTACCTAACTAAGTGAGGCAGGATCGTCTCGTTATAAATCCATTCTAAAATAATGATTGATTTACTTCTTTAATTGCGTGATCTACATAATAGTAGAATGAGACGAGCTGCGAGCCAAATTCACTGGCGTGTTTGCGCTGCGTCGGCTTCCTTTAATTTCTTTTGTGACAATCCGCCACGTGCTGAGGCGGTAAATATCAAAGTGACGCTATAATAGCGAACAGACTTTAACCGAACTTTTAAAAATAAGCTGAGCTTCGCAAGTCACATCCGAGACCACCGCCCCCGCAGAAGTCCTACCAATATTTGAGGTCGCCATACCCATACGAGGAGGGTATCACACCCTGTGATACGGTGACCAAGCAAGGACATCATGAACAGGAAAATACAAATCGCGCCCTTGCAAGAACAACGTGATATTTAATTTTCACCATTTTTTATTCACAGTTTTTTTATAGCGATTTTATTTACTCCGAAAACGCCGGAATAATGAGCCAAAGAGATACTGCATCACGTTATAGCGCTATCTCTTTCGGCAATTACTTTGAAACCTTAAAAAAAATGCTCTCATGTAACGTAAGGGTTCCGAAATAACACGTTGTTCTTGCAAGTGTGCGAAATATGTAGTACAAAATGTATGCCAGCCTCCAGTGAGAGTCGAACCCAAAACCTCCGGAAGGTAAAAATATAATTACCTAAACTACTACTGGCTTGTTACCAAAGGCCAAGTTACTAAAAGAAATATTTGATCTAAAATGCTTTATAAGCCACAAAGCGCATTAGCAATGCAAAAAATGCAAAAGTATTTTTTTATCCAAAAATTGTGTTTTGAGCAATATCACAACTGAGCCCGGGTCTCCAATCGGGAGCAGAGTTTTTATTTAGTTTTGAAAAATATTTTTGAGATTATTTTTCTATTATATTATTATACGAGGATCCGCGATGGGCTTGCGTGGTGATCAAAACATTTACTCTCTCTCTCTCTCTCTCTGAGAGAAGGATGTGTGTGCCCTATAGTGGGACGTGTAGAGGCTGCTTACGAGTACAACATTATATGAATGCCCTAATGAATTCGGCAATAACTATACGAGTTATTTTCCCAGTTTTTTATTTTTTATTTGCTCTTCATTCATTCTGCCATTGTAGTCACACTAATATTATAAACGTGAAAGTTTGTGTGTGTGTTTATATGTTTGTTAGTCTTTAGCGCTGAAACGGCTGGACGGATTTTAATAAAATTTGGTATGGAGTTAGCCGATACCCTGGATTAAAACATAGGCTACGTTTTACCGCGGGGAAATATCTTATTCCTACGGGAAAATCGATGAACCGCGCGTAACACCGCGGGGCACAGCTAGTATATAATATAGAACAGTTTCTACTATATTTACAACAAACATTGTAGAACAAAAGTTTTAGTTCAAAACTTTTGCTAAGCACTAAACATTATTAAGCACCATGATTATTAAGCTCTGCGAATCAAGGTCGGACTCTCCCGAGAAAAAGTCAAGTAAAAGTTGTTTTAAATGACAAACTTATCCTAAACAAGTAAGATAAGATAATATGTTCATTAGCATTCTTGTTGTTTACAAGGGTGTTAATTAAAATAGTGGTTACAACCAAGAACCCTGCTAAGGCACAGCTAACTTGGGACTAACTTATACTATATTACACCATACTATGAGGAACATTGACTTTAAGCAATAAAAAAACAGACGTCAATCTCTTCAAACTAAAACACTTAAGATACCTAAATAAAGAAGTAGGTAGCTGTAAAAGTTTGTCTTGGCACGTGCATGTCGTCTGTCAAAATACTGTAGTTTTATCATCGGTAGCCGGTTCAAGCGTACATCCTACGTACGATGTTCAAAGAGCGTTGACCGATATCCATTTTTAGAAATGACATTTGGTAAATGAAATTACTCGTAGCGTTCGTTTTCAGGGCTATCAGCTAATATCATTGTTACTAAGTGTATTGTGTTATGTAGTTTGTGTTGCGTAGTGTATAATATTAGATTACAACTCTAGGTTGCACACCATACCTAATGAAATTCCACGAGATTTCTTAAATATCTAAGTTACATAGTATACCACTGGTATCAGTCGACGTTACCTTTCGGGAGATTTTCGATCAATATAGTCGGCAGCACGTCGATTTTTACACGCGTGCACTATACTCACTTACGTTATGAGTGACTTCGGAATGAAAATGTAAAGCTTGACCTGCTATTGACTGTACCTGTCTATAGAAAACGGTCTCCGGACGCATGCATATCTATATATATAAAAGGAGAAGCTGACTGACTGACTGACTGACTGACATATCAACGCAGGGCCTAAACTATAAGGGTTAGAAACTTAAAATTTTGCACAGGGGTTCCTTTTGTAACGTAGGGGAGCACTAAGAACGGAATTTTTGAAATTCATCCCCTAAGGGGGTAAAATGGGGGTTCCAAGTTAGTATGAAACTTTGCCGTTTTTGAAGTTATTGGAATGAAATTTGGTACGAAGGTTCTTCATTTAAAATTATGAAACACGTCTTAAATTGTTTTTTTTTAAATCATCCCTTAAGAGGGAAAAAAGGGGGTGCAAACTTAGTATGAAACTTTGCCGTTTTTGAAGTTATTCGAATGAGATTAAATATGAAGGACCTTCATTGAAAGTCATGAAACACATATAAAATAGTTTTTCGAAAATCATCCCTTAAGGGGGTAAGAGAGGGGTGCAATGTTAGTATGAAACTTGGCCATTTTTTAAAGTTATTCGAATGAAATTCAATATGAAGTTCCTTCATAAAAATTTATGAAACAAATATAAAATTGTCTACTCTAAAAGAACCTTAAGGGGATAAAAGGGGGGTGCAATGTTAGTATGAAACTTAGACATTTTTGAAGTTATTCGAGTGAAATTCAGCAGGTCCTTCATTGAAAGTCATGAAAGACGTGTAAAGTAGTTTTTCGAAAATCATCCCTTAAGGGGACACGAGGGGGTTGCGAAGTTAGTATGGAAGCTCTTTCGCATGCGCTAAAAGTATCCCTATCTTATTTGCAAACACTTTACTCAACTAAAGCCCACGCGGACGTAGTCGCGGGCAACAGCTAGTATTTTATAATCATTTGGTGCTTTGGTGCTGAATGTTGTTGATGAAGGGTAAGAGATTTTGGAGGATCATGGCCATTGGCAAACTCTGATTTTTTCCCCTTCGGGTTAGAGACTTAAAGAGAGTGGACGTAATAATTTAAACAACAAATTAACAAATCAAGCGTGTTATTGTAAACGAAAACAAAAATAAAAATTTCACCTATCTTTATAGATTAGCGATTAGCAATTAAACATATTTAAATATAATCGCTGGGGCAAATATAAAGATCTAGTTTGAAAACACCTAATTTTGTCTGTGAATAAATTATTTATTTCATACTTCCACCAAATAAGAGCAAAATTAGGAAAGAGCAAAATAAAAAGAACCCGAAACAGGCGTGCGTGTTGTAATCGTGTATGCAACGACTAATGAAAGTCGATGAAGCGAATGTGATTCGTCAGGATCGTGGCAGTCCCTGGTCTCTGCTTATCTCTCTGGGATACAGGCGTGCGCTTATGTATGTATGTGGAGAGAGAGGTCCTTTGAGTGATTTTGTATAATAGACTCTAATAGGTTATATTTTTATTTTGCATGTATGTGAATGTTTTCTATGAGTATTTTTACTAAACTATTTAATTCTCCTGAAGCTCTCTAAAACTTATGTCACGCATACTGGGCGTCTTAGAAAGGTCCAGGAATATATTAATACTGGTGTAAAATAAAGAAATCCAAAGAAAGATCGTCAATACGCTTGGAGCGAACTAAGCCGCGGTTTTCGTCACGATGTTTCCGCGGGGAGCAACCGCTCCACAAAATGACTATCGCGTGGGAAATAGGGCAGATAAAAGTGTCATTTGCAATATTTCCCTAGCGGGTAGGGTCGCCATCAGCCTCGCTTTGCACGGTCAATGCTATAAAGAGAGCGGTATCTCACACAGTGTGGTTCAGTTAAGATAAAACTATGCAGAAGAAGATATTATGTGAATGGGAAGAGTCCACCGAAAAATGCGAATGTGTGATGAGCTGTACACCAGTCACAATAGTACCATTTTGACACGTCGTCGTGATTCAAATCGCCTAGGGAAATTGTTTGATGGCTTTGCGATAGTTAACGAGAGGAGAAAGAGAGAGAGCAAGGTAGCAAAAAAAAGATAGAAAGAAAGAGAAACATTGTTATTTCACAAAATATCTCCTGAATTTCATAAATCAGGGTGACCCTACGCAACATGTATGAGCCTGGTCCGAAAGAAGGCCTGTCCAATATATTGATTGTTGGCTGAGTTTGTAAGTGAATAAATAATTAATTTGGTACTGGAATGGCTGAATAAACCTAGGTACCAATCGGTCTGATTAAATAGTAGGTACTATGAAACTATAAAAGTACCTACTAGTTTTAGGGGTCCGCAAAAATAAATCGTTTCTAATCAATTTAACCAGCATCCACTTGAAGTATAGGAATTAAGTACCGTAAGATACTATTTTCTTTACCCTTAACAAAACGCGTTTGAAATCAGAAATCAGTAGTTCATTTCAATGTAAGTAAAGAATTTCCATTCAACTTGGTGAATGTGTTTTGTACTATGTTAGCCGCGGCCTTCGGGCTGTATTTATCCTCCTTAATCCTGACCTTGAAATTGACAATAGAAAACTATTGTTATTTTCGGGGTCAGGGCTGAAGAGGTTAAAGTGGAGAAAAAGGCAGCAGGAAAAAAAAACTCCATTCTGACCATCTTTTCAAAAATTCTCTCAAACCTAAAAAATATAATTCAAAATCGTTTATTTTCATTAAAAAATCTTACAAAGAAGATATAGGTGCTGGACCCTCCTAGTAAGTATAGAAATACCTGTGGCAGGAGGGCCCACTCTTCCAAAAATCGCACACTTGCAAGAACACCGTGTTATTTCGGAACCCTTACGTTACATGAGGGCATTTTTTTTTAAGGTTTCAAAGTAATGGCCGAAAGAGATAGCGCTATAACCTGACGTAGTGTCTCTTTTGCTCATTATTCCGGCGTTTTCGGACTAAATAAAATCGCGTTAAAAAAACAAATAACTATGAATTAAAAATGCTTTTCTTCGAAATTTCACGTTGTTATTGCAAGGGTGCGATATATACAATTCATTATTTATATTTATATAAAAATAATAATGACTTTGTAGGATAATATTTCATCATTGCCACCAAGAAGTTTAATTAGTTGCGTTATGACCTTGAAAAGAACAATTGAAAAATTCCACCAAAAATTGTACAGGTTAAAAGACAAAACAGTAGTTATTATTATCACAAAGTAGGAAAAAACGTTTATGCTGCGGCCAGACATACGAACAGCACCCGTTCACCAGCATATCAGCATTATCCTCGTCAGCCATCACCACTTTTAGAGGGAAATAGGTGAGCCGGCCACCACGCTACCATTCAAATGACCGTAGGCAGACCTGCTGAGTTCTTGTCAGTTCTTGATATTGTAATTAATATGCAATCACATATTAATTTAATACCTTTTAATTTAATTTTGACTAATTTAATTTTATTTACTATAAATATTTGTTAGTATTGTAAAATATAAAATAAAATATTGTTAGTTCCAACCTTCTGTACACATGTTTGACAAATAAATATCTTTATTTTTATTTATATAATTATATAACAATGGCATCGCAGTGGAATTGGTTTACCACTTTTATTTTATTTTTTATTTTATAATTATGTATATTAGATACAACCAACAGATGTTAGATACAGCACTTAAATAAAATAACACTGTGTAGATATATTCTAGTCTAACATCCAATTACAGGTGTGCAACCACTCTCTTGACTTTTCTTTTCAGGGAACACAAGCACCTGGAATCTATTGTTTTTCATCAAGATTATTACGGCTTTTGAAGTACAGAGGACCTCAAAGCTAATTCGTTAAGCCACTAAGGAAACGAAGCCGTAAACAAACGGTCAAAGAACACTTACAGTGAAAAGAAAATAAATACGTGATTAAATTATTTTTCTTTTGTACCCTGTAAACGTCCTAAATGTGAAACGGCTTCATTTACCGCTTCGCTTTCGTTTCAAAACTCAAGTCAATTGGCTATGCATATATTTTTGATACATATGTTTTTTATTTTGAAAATATTTGCCATTTTAAGAAACTAATTTTGGTATTAGTTTATAGAGTTTTATTCATTATAGCATTACTATTTTAAATATTTTTCCAAAATGTTGGTGTTTGTGACGTCATCATATAATGATTGCAGATATAGTCTTTGCCCACATAAAAAAACAAATGTCATTAACGTCCGTTGACTTGGTTTAGTATTTTTTTTGTAAGTAAGGCAAAAGGATTAACATCATTCTATCTTTGTTGATGTCATAGAAAAGTCATTTAAGGTCAAGGTTTTTTATTGATTAAAAATTAGACTTATGATAAATAGAAATTGTACAATAAGCATAATTCCCGAATTGGTTTTGAGATTTCCGTTCATATTACAAATGTAGCATGGGCAAATTCGGTGCAATTTTTAGCCATCCCCAAGCTTACGGGTAATTGTCCGCAAGTGCGATCAGTCTCCACCGATGGAGAAAACGTCAATGAAGGGTCCCATAACTCTTCACCTCTACTTCAGATTTTAGACGAACCGAAACCGATATTGCCCATAAACATTGGTTAGCCAAGAACAAAAGATTCAAAGTAAACAAATCGGAATGTTTAGACTGTTTTGAATATAAAGTTTTCGTAAGCACTAGACATTAACATGCACAGAGCTTAATTGAAAATAAAAAATTAGGTTCAAAAAATAGTTTCAAGAAATCCGCTACTTGACTCTTTTTTTCAAGTAAGCCTTAAATGCTAAATATCTCTTCCATTAGACCAAAAAATATTTTAGTATATTTTTTGAGGACCTAAAAGCAACACAAACATTATTTTAAAACGTTGTTTTGCTAAACAGCCAAAAACGCGGTCCGCCATTTTTGTCTATGGTTTGAACTCCAAACTGTTGTAAACAAAGTTAGTGATGGAACTCGAATCAAAAATTACAATTTGAATCGACTCGAATCACCCGGAAGATGATTCAAATCATGATTCGAATCGACCCTCGATTCGAATCAATATGCTGATTCGAATCAATATGTTGATTTGAATCAATATACTGATTCGAATCAATATGTTGATTTGAGTCAATATGTTGATTCAAATCATTATTATGATTCGAATCGATACGATGATTCGAATCAATACGGAGACATCATATGCATTGAAAATACTGATAAAATGTACCTATAAAAATAATAATGTTCAATGTAAATGTTTCAATACACCCAATTATTTTCCACGTTTTCATCAAAATTTAGTTATTATTTTAATAAGTAAAGGTATGTGTCCGTTATATGAAATTTATTTATATATTTATTTATTCAACACTAATTTTCACTTACACGCATACACTCACACACCTACAGTACTTAAGGTCACAAATTTTTGATACTTGAAAATAAATAATGCAGTGGAATGTGGAATGGAAAGAACCAGTTGACAAGTTCGGTTGGTCAGAGTGGAATAAGCCCTTTAAACACCAATTCACTTTAACCACTTTCTAAAAAACTTCATAGTTTAACATAAGAAAAAGTTAATACCTTACCAGTAACATAGAAGCAAGACAAAACTAAAACAATAACTGTTTAAAAAAAAACTTCAACAAATCCTACTTGTCTCATCGGTCAGGTAAGATTGCCGCGCAATGAATAATTTGAGTAAAAAAACTGATTCGAATCCACAATCTGATTTGAATCAACAAACTGATTCGAATCAGCGATCTGATTCGAATCTTTACCAAGTCCTAGAATCTTAGTGATCTGTGAGCATAGTGAAATAACAACAACGCAACCATGATTTCATCGAGTTTACATGCAAAATATATCAATTATCATTATTCGAGAATGCAAAAACACGTCAATAAATACCGCCGGAAAGTCGCGGATTCGTGTAGGTACCTACCCAGTGAAATAAACATACGAAAAACTTGGCTCATGTTTGCCAAGAGAGACCCCGATTCTTTATCGACTGAAACTTGGGGGTATTTATGTGAAGATCACTTCAATGTAAGTCCTGTAATATCAATGTACACAAACTGTTTTTAGCTGTAATAATGCTTGGTTTGATTTGATTTGGTTTTGGCAAATCGGTACTATCAGCTTCCACGAATCCAGCGTCCATGATTGCGCTTATCAATAAAATGATAAGACACTAACTGCACAAGAAGAGTTTTTGCAAAAACACTAAATCTAATCCAAATCACAATCGAACCTACGCACGCACGACTGACAGATGTTTGTTTACAACCAAAGGTGCTTTCAAGATGGCGGATAGTGTTTTCACCGTTCCGATCTAAAGGCGAAAAATATTTTTTTAATTTGCAAATTTTGCAGCCATCCTGCATATTTACTTAGCAAGGTCAATATATTTCGGTTTCTTACGTTAGATACTACAGGAAATATCTATTTATCGCGTCAAATTTGATATGAGGCAAGTAGCGTATTGTTATTTCTGTAAAGCAGATAAAACCTTCTCCTCCTATGCAACCCTACACTGCGTGTGATCAACATGCACTTTCCCGGTTTTCTTATTGTATGACTTTCATCCTTCTACCGAGATGTCTATTTGGATGAATGTTTCTAATTAGCTTCGTAAACCGTTTTACGAAGCTAATTATAAATATGCGTCCCTTTGGACGCAAACAGCAGATTGTTCAAACGGGGTAATTTATTAGCGTTTTGGTAATACGCCACAGGTTGTTGCGTTTCGAGTATTCGTATTTTGATACGAATCTCTGTTTTCCGGCGTGCGATACGGATGTTGATTTGAAAATACGCAGCCGCGTGCAGTATTTTCGATTTCGGCTCTCTTTGTTATGGGTATTTGGATGTTAATAAATATTGGGTATTGCTTTATTTCATCGAACGTTGTAAATTACGCACATAAAATAGAGGTAGAGACCGATATTCGAGACGTGACCTGATTTCACCGGCAGCTTGTAAGCCTCATTAAATTGCAGCGTCAAATTTTCCAACGTGGTTGGCACTGATGTATTTCCATTTTCTGAAACAATTGAGTCATCGGACGCCTAATTGTGCGCACCAAATCCTGCCGGAATTAACATAACATTTTACATACAGGCACATACATAGCTTCTGGCCCCACACTAGGATACCCTGTGTCGTAGGAACCAGAAACCAGCGACGTCACAAACATGTAAACATCCAAGACCTGCACGGAAAAAAAGAACGGCTAAAAGTAAATAAGTAGTGTATATTTTCAATCGAGTGACTTGGTTCTGAGGGAGCCTGCAAACTCTGTTGCTAAAATTAAACCATTCAACTTTGTGGACGTATGTTGGTAACATTAACCCAATACGTATGTTAAAAACTTGGGCATCAAAGTTGGGTAACTTGTAACTTTAATGAAGCTTCTTAGTATTACAAATAAGTTCAATCTGTAGACCCAACCTAGTTGCTTGGTAAACCTTGCCAAGTGCTTGGTATACTTCTTTAATAATCAAGCCACTTATTTGGAGATAAACAAATGTAACGGACTTTTTAAATAAGTTAAATAACATGCTTAGCCCTAGCTAACAATGTAAGCTTGTCTGTTTGTAAATGATTTCCGCAAAGGTTACATTTACCGAGACACTCATTTGAAATTAAAAAAGTACTTTATTTAAAATAACCAAGAACATTTAGCAGTAGTTACTTGTCTATCATAAACAAAGCTGCAATGAGTGTTTTAAATATATCTTAGTTATATGTAGTCGAGTAATTTTTAACAAAGCCAAATTGGTACTTTGCTAGAGCAGATTCTTTTCCGTGTGAGTTTCCTTTTTTTGGCCCCAACCGAGATTGGTATATCTCTCTCGCATGGTAGGCAGATGCGCTAACCGCTCTACCACAGAGGTTGTCTGCCGACGTTTGCAATAGCAAAAAGTATGGAATTTGAATTACAAACCTAAACATTTACATACAGGCACATACATTCCTAGAAACAGATAGATGGCTAAAATTGTTCAGGAGAATTACAAGGCGCGTAAATATAGGAAGAGATGTGTGTTGCATTTCTGTTCAACTGCGAAAGCAAAGAAAAATATATTTTCATACGTATTTACCGATTTTAAAAGTAATTTGTCAAATATATGACAAGGAACTCGGATCGGAACAACGGTTTTTAAATGTTTTTTTCCAGATCAAATGATAAAACAACCTTTCAAAGATGCCAGCTGTCATACTGTTGGTACAGTCACCAGCATAAATATATGACGGTGGGCAGTAGTGCAAAAATATCTGATTCACCATTGAGATCGTAAGAATATGATGACTCTTTGCCGGTAAAAATATGTGATACTTTGTGGGCGGTATAAATATCGTATCTCACTAATTGCATAAATATCGGACCAGGTCGCTTAAAAATATTTGATCACTGCTAAAATCAAAATTATGTGACTGCTCTTGCTGGATTATTTATCTATTCATTATGAAGGAATAAAATATATCGAATGATGGAAGGCATCATAAATATGTGTGACATAAACACAAGCAAAAATATGTGATTTTCTCATAAAAACGAGCTTTACCGGCTGGTTTGTGACTTGTCTTGGAAAATATACCTATCAGAATTCTCGCTCATCCTAAATCACATCTCTATATAAAATCTTGACTCCCAATAATACCTATTTAAGAAAGATAAGAAAATATGACTAACCAACAAGTTGGCCAGTTTCTCTCTTGTACAGAGTGGTCCTACATGCTGCAATGTATTATATTGTATTGTAATTAAACTCAGCAGATACTGAGTAATTACGTTTTTTATAAAATATTACTAAACAAAATACAAAATATTGAATGGGGGCTACCATACAACAAACGTGTTTTTTTTTCCTATTGTATAATGGTACGGAACCCTCCGTGCGCGAATCCAACTCGCACTTGGTCGGTATTCTAAGACACCAAACCACCATAGTAAAGTAGACTCTTATAAACTTCGATGTTTTTGTTGAAAATTTACGTAAACGCAACTAAGTAAAGCGCATGAAAGTAAAGTTTGATATGTGGTCGATTGTACTCGGAAACATACTAATTCTTAATTTCTTAATTCAGTTAAAAATTAAAATGATAATAACGTTAAATCGATCGACTCTAGCCATCACAATTTTAGCTGGCACCCCTTTTTCACTAACATGACAGTTCTAATCTCCCGTAGGGAGTAGTAGGTATATTCTTTTACTATGTCCATGCGTTTTACTGACTCGAATTATGAAATGGAGTAGGTATAAAATATGTGTTTGTTTTATTGTGACAGACTTGACGGATAAAATGTTTTTTAAGATTTCAGTGAATTTTGCCTGCAAGGAGATTAACATAAATATCATCTCAGTAATTTACCCCGATTCAAATAAAAAAGATATCGGTACCTACACGCTACACGGACGCTGAACTACACGCACTAATATGAAATGAAAAATCGACGACATATTTTTGCTTGCGTTTAGGTTACACATATTTATGACGCCTGCCATTATTCGATATTTATTCCTTCATAGTGAATACAGTGCCACCATCTTATCTGTTCAGTTGATAGCGACGCTAGTGGAGAATTTAGTGGTAACATTTGAGGAATTTACCTAGACAAATGAGAATATTTTAACCTGTCTTTCAATTTTAATGAAAATATATCTATAAATCTTAGTTAGTGAATAAATAAAACAAAAAATGGGGAACAGGATTTACAATTTATAAGTTAGTTAGAATTTTGCCAACCTGAACAGATAACTTGGTGGCGCTGTAGATAAATATTCCAGCAAGAGCAGTCACATAATTTTGATTTTCGAAGTGATCAAATATTTTTAAGCGACCTGGTCCGATATTTATGCAATTAGTGAGATACGATATTTATACCGCCCACAAAGCATCACATATTTTTACCGGCAAAGTGTCATTATATTCTTATGATCTCAATGGTGAATCAGATATTTTTGCACTACTGCCCACCGTCATATATTTATGCTGGTGACTGTACATACGACAGTAAAAAGTATTTTAAAAAAATCTTGCAATTCATTTATTGATAAGATTACTGCATACTAAATAAAATACATGGCTGACGAGCTTCATCATCATCCACCCACTATGTCCCCACTGAGGGGCACAGGTCTCTTCCCTGAGGTATAGGCCATACTCCACCATGAAGGCCTTGTCTCTTCCTCTCTTTCCTCTTTCTTCCGAGAGGAAACCTGTATCCTGCTTAAGTTGGATGATTAAAACGTAGATACTAGACGATTGTTCGATCAACAGCTTTATGACCTTGAAAAGAACCATAGACCCACTATAAAATCTACAGCTTAAACAAAATAACCTACATTGAGGTTTATTTTTATGAAGAATTTATCCCGTTTCAATTGGTTAAATTGGATGTTTACTTTTTATCAAAAGCCCGCTTTTAAAGCCTACAAATGAAAAAGTTGGTACTGCGCTGTAGTCTGCGAAATTCAAAATTTCTAGTTTTAAATAAAACAATGTGCTTCGTCACAAAATAGAACGGGGCGGAACAAGTCCAGCCGTACTTCATGCAAATGTTTTTTGCATTTTTACGTTTAAATTGTAAAAGAAAATTCAAGAATGCTCTTGATACTTTAGAGGCCATTATTTTAACGTTTAGATAGATAGAATATTCTTTATTGTACTCATAAATTACATGTACAGATTTTAAATAAATCTAAGTACAATGGGCTAGTTTCTCTAAAAAATGTAATTAGTCCGTCTTTTAGATCATTCAAAAATAAGGGACACGTATTTTTTTATTTGTAAATTAGACCAAAAATGACGAAGATATAGCCCATTAAAGTTACGTGTGACGTCACGCCGTGCTGCATTTCTTAGCACGGAGTGACGTCACACATAACTTTAATGGGTTATATCTTTGTTATTTTTTGTTTAATCGAAAAAAGAAAAAATACGTGTCCAATATTTTTTTATAATCTAAAATACGGACTAAATAGAATTTAATTATTTTGACCCTGGAAACTACCCTATTGGCGGCCTTATTACTATAAGCAATTTACAGTTTACATTCATAAATTCACGCCTACATCCCAGAGGAATAGGCAGAGACCACGAAATGCCACTTGCAACAATCCTGACAGATCGTTTTGCATAATCAAAATTCATTAGTTGTTGCATGCGCGCAGGCCAGTTTCGTATACTTTTTTATATTGCACTTTGCTAATACATACCCCATTTGTTCTAAGTATATTCCGCCCGCGTCCTTTACCGACCTTTCTACCCACATGTGCTCGGTACATTTATGATGTTTGTATATTTTTAACGTTTAAAGCCACTAAAAAGCTGGTTTCCGTTTCATGGTGTTTTATTTCCCCTGTGCAATATGCAGTACCTTTTCGGGCGTATAAAACCTGAGTGGACTGCTTTTTATTTTCATTAGAGGTTGAAATGGAGCTGGGCAGGGCATATCAGCAGAATGCACCCGGATAGGTGGGCGAGACTTACCACCGAATGGGTGCCACAAGGCGGTCGTCGCAGGAGAGGTAGGCAAAGAAGACGTTGGCGAGACGATCTCGACCGACACGTGCCGGAGTGGTCTGAGGTGGCACAAGACAGAAATCTGGTCTGTGTTGGGGGAGGCCTTTGCCCAGCAGTGGGACACTTACGAGGCTACGTAAAATAAGTTTTTTTCAAGGACTTTATCATCAGCCTATCTCTGCCTACTGTTGGGTATAGGCCTTTTTCCCATCACGCCACATCTCGCGGTCTCTCGCCATTCGTATCCACGGGCAGCCCCGCCAACCGGGCCACATCGTCCGACAATCGGGCTGTTGGTCTACCGAGGACTCAAGGACGCAAGGGCTTGCGAAGTTTCGACGCTAGAGTTCTAAACTCAAAAAAGGTAGCAACTCGTGTTCAAACCAAGATTTCTATGTATGAAAGCTTTGCACTTAGCCTAAAGCCTGGTTTTCACGGACCCAGTAGCTGGCGGTCAATGAAGGATAGTTACTGTCTGGCAGCTACTGGTTCCATGAAAACTAAGTTGAACCAGTACTGACCAATCAGTTACTGGCTTGTTGTTGCAAACCAGGCTTTAAGCAGACCTAGTAGTGAGAACACGTCGAGAAAGTGACAGTACTGTACTTAACCTCGTGCGGCCCAATGTCAATTAAGATGTACAAAATCAATTGTTGTGTTCAAGGTCGGGCCGCAAGAGGCTATAGATAGCAGAATGTACAGTTGCTGTCTACTGGGCGGTCAGTACCTGGGCCTGTGAAAACCAGGCTTCCGATCAGGTGCTGGCTTCTTGTTGTTGCAAACCAGGCTTTAAGCAGACCTAGTAGTGAGAACACGTCGGGAAAGTGACAGTACTGTATAGACAGCAGAATGTACAGTTGCTGTCTACTGGGTGGTCAGTACCTGGGCCTGTGAAAACCAGGCTTTAGTCTCACCAACTGCCGTACTCTGTCGAGCTTGATTTAATCAACATCCGTTACAATCTTCTTACATGTAGCTTAGATAGATAGATAGATAGAGAACACTTTATCTATATATATAAAAGGAGAAGCTGACTGACTGACTGACATACCAACGCAGGGCCTAAACTATAAGGGTTAGAAACTTGAAATTTTGCACAGGGGTTCCTTTTGTAACGTAGGGGAGCGCTAAGAAAGGATTTTTGAAAATTCATCCCTTAAGGGGGTAAAATGGGGGTTCAAAGTTAGTATGAAACGTTGCCGTTTTTGAAGTTATTCGAATTAATTTTGGTACAAAGGTTCTTCATTAAAGATTATGAAACACGTGTAAAATAGTTTTTTAAAAATCATCCCTTAAGGGGGAAAAAGGGGGGTGCAAAGTTAGTATGAAACTTTGCCGTTTTTGAAGTTATTCGAATGAGATTCAAAATGAAGGTCCTTCATTGAAAGTCATGAAACACATATAAAATAGTTTTTCGAAAATCATCCCTTAAGGGGGTAAGAGGCGGGGTGCAAAGTTAGTATGAAACTTTGCCTTTTTTGAAGTTATTCAAATGAAATTCAATATGAAGTTCCTTCATTAAAATTTATGAAATACATATAAAATAGTTTTTCGAAAATCATCCCTTAAGGGGGTAAGAGGCGGGGTGCAAAGTTAGTATGAAACTTTGCCTTTTTTGAAGTTATTCAAATGAAATTCAATATGAAGTTCCTTCATTAAAATTTATGAAATACATGTAAAATAGTTTTTTTGAAAATCATCCCTCAAGGGTGTAAAAGCCATTTTTGAAGTTATTCGAATGAAATTCAGCATGAAGGTCCTTCATTGAATGTCATGAAAGACGTGTAAAGTATTTTTCGAAAATCATCCCTTAAGGGGGTTATAGGGGGTTGCGAAGTTAGTATGAAAGCTCTGTCGCATGCGCTAAAAGTATCCCTATCTTATTTGCAAACACTTTACTCAACTAAAGCCCATGCGGACGTAGTCGCGGGCAACAGCTAGTATATACATATATATATATAAAAGGAGAAGCTGACTGACTGACTAACTGACTGACTGACTGACTGACTGACATATCAGCGCAGGGCCCAAACTATAAGAGTTAGAAACTTGAAATTTTCCACAAGAGTTCCTATTGTAACGCAGGGGAGCACTAAGAAAGGATTTTTGAAAATCCATCCCCTAAGGGGGTAAAATGAGGGTTCAAAGTTAGTATTAAACTTTGCCGTTTTTGAAGTTATTCAAATGAAATTTGGTACGTGGGTTCTTCATTTAAAATTATGAAACACGTGTAAAATAGATTTGTAAAAATCATCCCTTAAGGGGGAAAAAGGGGGGTGCAAAGTTAGAATGAAAGTTCTCTGATTTTCAAATTTATTTCAATAAAAAGTGGTATTTGGGTTATAAGTTTTTAATAATGATTATTTCCGATATCCCTTTTTGTGAATTCACCCCCTAAGGGCGTAAAAGGGGTAAAAGGGGGGTGCAAAGTTAGTATGAAACTTTGCCGTTTATGGAGTTATTCGAATGAAATTCAGCTTGAAAGTCATGAAAGTCAGCAAAGTAGTTTTTCGAAATTCATCCCTTAAGGGGGTAAGAGGGGGTTGCGAAGTTAGTATGAAAGGTCTTTCGCATACGCTAAAAGTATCTCTATCTTATTTGCAAACACTTTACTCAACTAAAGCCCACGCGGACGTAGTCGCGGGCAACAGCTAGTTGTACATAAAAAAGGAAATTACACAGGAATTTCTTAATCTAAGACTACAGACGGCGGCCTTATCACTAAAAGTGATCTCTTCCAGACAACCTTTGATGGACTGGAGCAAAATATTGGAGAAGGAAGCAGATGTACAAAATAAGTAAAATAATAATTACTGAGATATATCAATTTTATTATACATGCCTAGGCAACCAAACTGTTAAAGTTATAAAAATAATATAAATACTAAACTCGTATAATTCGTTTAGTAGCATTGAACTTAAATTATTCATATCCAATTCAATTCAAATAGCCACTCAAGCGAAATTTAAAAGTCACTAAATAAAAAATATTTATTTAACAGACAGTAAGACCAGCCACTTTCTTTCAAGTCTTTCTTTCTGTCTTTCAAGCCTCCACCGATCCGGACTTGGCCCCCGTGGTGGAGTATGGCCTATAACTTCCTCAGGCGAGAGACCCGTGCCCCTCGGTGGGGACATAATGGGTTTATGATATACAATTTACATTTTTGTTAAATTAAACAGAATAATTAAGAAGACGTGAGACGACCTGATTATCGACTCTTATTTCTAACACATTGCATTTATTTGTAGAGCACTCTGAAATGAAATAGCGCTAATAGTAAAGCTGCTAATGGAATGTAAAAATAAGGTCTGCCTGTTAGCTGTGACGTCACCGGACATCCCGCCGGAACACGGCGAATCGTTTGGCGGCGCAACTGTCTGGCTTTTTTTTACCAGAGCGCCTCTATTAATGTTAACACTAGGAATAAACATAAAATTGTCACATCCACGATTTAGACTTGCAAAAGTTAAATACTTCCTTTATGGTGGTTTAAGTCTATGTTACACCGGGGCAACACTGTGCGGCCTTGCGGTATGCCACAAGGCCACATGCTACAATGCACATTGTGGCAAGAACCGTGTGGCATGGCAACACTTTGCATCATGTGGCAAACTGTCGCAGCTTCTTCTTCTTCTTCTGCCGCACCTTTGTAGCATGCGGCCTTTTGGCATGCCGCAATGCCGCACAGTGTTGCCCAACGCGGCTTAAAAAATTTGTTAAGAAGAATCTGTGCAAAAAAAGCATTATTATAAAATCAATGACTATTTGGATGACAAGGATGTCTGGTGTGAAACAGTAGTTTAATATTAAATTGAATCAGAGGATAATTGTGCTTACCGTCCGGCCGCTGGGAGAATACGATCCTGACAGGTCATGTTAGAACGGACGACGTAACCTTGAAGTGGCGTTAAATTTTCGATTAAAATATTTTTATGTTCTATTTATCCTACTAGCAAATAATTGTCATTGAAACTATATCATTGTGTAAACTTACAATCAATGAATTATTTTGCACAGTGATTTAAATGTTAAATAAGAAGAAATTAATATTTAATGTTGTGCGTAAAATCCTTACTACGCTGTCACAAGGTTATGTCAACCGTATTTTTTTGTAGTGACGGACCAAAAATAACGAAAATAATAACGGTCCCTTCAACGCTACGAAGTTGATGAACAGGCTTTAGAAAATGATCATTGCGTTCTCAGAATCTCTCCGTACCACTGCCGTACAAAGCGATTGAGCTGATCTGGGCTCAAATAAAAGGTCGCACAGCTCGCCACAAAACTTCACCACCAATCGGCACAAAAAAGATGATGACCCTTCTAAAATGCCTGCGAAAATGTCACAAGAGATGACTGAGTGAAGGTCGTCTAAAAAACAAAACTACTTAATCGTGAGTCAGTAGCAAAAGCTAGTTAAGAATAACATAAGGAATGATAACGTTGATTATCTCCCATCACTAGTCATATGAAACAGACATGTGTCAGGATCGTATACTCCCAGCGGCCAGACAATAGTGTTCAACACATCCAGGAGTTATCATTTTAAGTTTGAAATTTTGTTAATTAGGCTAAAACAACGTAGGATACCCTAGATAACTAGACTAGGACACCATAAACTTGCTGAAAATAACGCAAAAAACAACGTCAAAAATCCTCTGAATTAGGGCTTGTCCTAAAGAACGCTTTTCTCACTTCGCTCCATATTGAAGCAATTAGAGTAGCAAAGTCACGTTCAAACTTACGACGTACGGTCCGTAATGTATTATTCATTATTCGTCAACTACCGCGATATGTACATTTTCCTAAACACACATCCACTGTATCACGTCAAAACGGAAGCCCCAGAAAGTCCGCTGCCATTTAAATCAAACACTGAAGCGCTTTTGCTCTGGGTGTATCGTATTTTATTTATCTACTTTAGTACAAAACAGATCTTGACTGCGCCATAGCATAAATACGAGAAGCCGCGATTCTTATCTTATGGTCTTAGCAGTTACGGCTGCATCTTCAAATCTTACCTAAACCAGATAAGAGGCATTCAAATAAGAATAATAAAAACTTTAGTAGATGTAAAAACAAAAAATAATTGTAAGGGAAATTACGATGAATTGTTCAAAATATGTAATCTTCTTCCAATTAACTATAAAGTAAAACTAGACGAAAACCCGGCTTCGCTCGGGTAAAATGTAGACGCAAAATAATATTCCACTATGTTTTTTTATATGGTGACGCCTCTGTATTTATCAACCGCCAGTAGATATTAATATCTTAATACATTCAGATACATTAGCTCACACCTGTATCCCAGAGGGGTAGGCAGAGACCACGGACTGTCACCTGCCACTATCCTGACAAATCACTTTCGCTTCATCGACATCCATTAGTCGTTGCATGTACCCACATCGGTTTCGGGTACTTTTCATCTTGCCCTTTGCTAATACATCCCCTATTTGGTCGAAGTATGTCCAACTGGGGCGTCCCTTACCGGCCCTTCCACTCACATTCGCCCGATATATTTGCTTTGTCAGTCTTTCTTCGTTCATCCTCTCCACATCTCCAAACCAACGCAACATTCCTTTTTTCAATTCTAGTCACTCACTACATCCTCGGTCTCTGATCACACTATTCCGTATTCTGTCATTCAAAGTAACACCACACATATTTCTTAAGGATCTCATTTGTACTGCACTAATCCTACTTTCATGATTCTTCTGACTTCTGCCATACTCAAATCTCGCTACCATGCTTACATCAGTATTGGAACCAGCACACTATTACGGATAGCCAATCTTGCTCTTTTGGACATGTTCTGGCTACTCACGAAGGAATGCAAGGCGAAAATCGGATACTTATCAGAACTTTGTCATGGGTACTGTAGTGTAGGGTAGCCTAAGGAAACCTTTGTATTGTTAGAGAGCGGCGCGGCCGCGTTTCAGTCTCGGAATAAACAGTGTCCAATAAGCACGCGTTCTCATTTACTACATTGGCGATCGAGGATGGTGTTCCAAAATGGCCACCAAGTTTAAAGAATTTGATGTAGTGTCGGGCAACTGGGAATCCTACTGCGAAAGACTGGATATGAATCAGAATCAGAATCAGAATCAAGAATTTATTTCAACGTAAAGAATTTACATTCTGCTTGTTGAATGTCAATGTACATACAGTTATGTATAACGTTAGCCGCTGCCTTGGGGCCGTCTGTAGTGGAGAAAAAGGCAGCGAAAAAAAAACTCCACTCTGACCATCTTTTCTCAAATCACCTTAAAGCTAATACAAATAAAACATACAAAATAATATCTTGGATGTGTTGAACACTAGACACATTTATCCTCTGATTTAATTTAATATTAAACTACTATTTAATGCCATATGTCCTTGTCTTCTAAATAATCGTTGATTTTATAATAAGCTTTTTTGCAAAGAGTGTGCTTAACACAATTCTTAAATCGCGTTGGGGGTAACTCTAATATATCTTGGGGTATCTTGTTGTAGAACCTTATACAGTGCCCCATAAAGGAAGTATTAACTTTTGCAAGTCTAAATCGTGGAAATGACAATTTATGTTTATTCCTAGTATTAACGTTATGATGGCTACCAAGAGTTTCGAAGTCCTTAATATTTTTCCGAACGTACATAATATTTTCATAAATGTATTGGCTTGCTACTGTTAAGATGTTAGTTTCTTTGAAAAAATCTCTTAGCGAGTCCCTACTACCTAGCTTGTAAATAAATCGGATGGCTCTCTTCTGCAAGATGAAGATAGTCTCAATGTCTGCTGCCCGGCCCCATAGTATTATACCATAGGACATAATACTATGGAAGTAACTAAAATAAACAAGCCTAGCAGTTGCAACGTCAGTAAGTTCTCGGATTCTTTTCACGGCATATGCTGCGGAGCTTAGTCTATGTGCCAATTTTATAATATGTGGACCCCATTGTAGTTTGGCATCGATTGTGATGCCCAAAAATACAGTATCTTCAACAAATTCTAGTTTATTATTTTCAATTACAATGTTCTTTTCAACTAATTTTACGTTAGGTAGGGTAAATTTCATACATTTTGTCTTTTTTGAATTTAACAATAGATTATTTACTGTAAACCAATCTAGAACGTGCGAGAGAGCATTATTTGCTTCGGCAAGATTATTTTCCTGTCTCCTTATTTTAAAAACAAGTGACGTGTCATCAGCATATAGCACTATCTCACACATTTTTTGTACCAAAAACGGTAAATCATTTACATAGACTAGGAAAAGGAACGGCCCTAAGATAGATCCCTGCGGGACTCCCATTTTTACAAGTGAGCCTGACGATTTAATACGATTTATTTCTGCTTTTTGAACCCTTCCTTCTAAATATGATTTTAAAAGATCTAGACTTAATTTTTTTATTCCATAGTGTTTTAACTTTGAGAGTAATGTTTTGTGGTCTACACAATCGAATGCCTTTGACAGATCACAAAATACTCCTATCGCATCATTATGATCCTCCCACGCACTGAAAATATGTTTAACTAACATGACTCCAGCGTCTGTTGTATTCCGCCCTTTAATGAAACCGAACTGCTGACTATGGAGGAGTTCGTAATTATTGAAATGAGTAAGTAATTGATCTAAGATAATTCTTTCAAATATTTTACTTAATACTGGTAGGACTGAAACGGGTCTAAAATTTGTTGGATCTTGTTTATCACCGCTTTTAAATAAGGGTACTAACCTACTATATTTCATGAGGTCTGGAAATACTCCTTCATCTACGCATTTATTGAAAATCTGTGCTAAAGGCAAAGCTAGGATATTTATCACTGAACTAACTATTGTTACTGACATACCCCATAAGTCCTCGGTTTTTTTAAGATTTAATAATTTAAAATTCTTAACAATGTCATGGGGCTCTATGTAATTAAACGTAAAATCGTGTTCGCATGCGGGGACATTGTCCCTTAATAATGTCGCCGCACGATCAGGTGACGAGTCTAACGGAGCTGTAGTTATGATTGGGACATTAGTGAAGAACTGTTCGAAAGCTGCAGCGATACCTTCATTTGATGTTATTATTTTGTCATCAATCTTAAGTGAAATATCTCGGTCTCCTAACTTTGCTTTACCCGTTTCTCTATTTATTATGGTCCAAATTGTTTTTACTTTATTCGGTGATTGTAGGATTTTACCTTTTATATGATCGCATTTAGCTTTATGGCAGACGGCCTTAAATAATTTTGAATATTTTTTACGTACTGTATGAAGTTGGCGTCATATGTATAAGTCTTTTTGTCATATAATTCATAAAGTGTGTCTCTGCTCTTTCGAATACCTGACGTAGCCCATTCACTGAATCCTACTCTATTGTCCTTGCTTTTTAGATGGCGCAATTTAAAAATCTTTTTAAAACTACCCGACACCACTTCGAATAACTCTTTGTAATGATCATTAGCATTTTCATAATTTTCTTGAGTCCTTATACTACTTTCTAGGTCTGATTTAAATGAAACTAATTTTTTACTTGTTACGGGCCGGCAGAGGATAACAGGTTCGGCCTTTTTTGTATCTATTTCAAAATGCACAACTTGACCGCTGTGGTCTGACTTTAGACAATTTACTGTAGAATAATCGGAAAAATCGCAATCGCAGTAAACATTATCTAGGCAGGTGGCAGTAGTTTCAGTTATCAAATAGTTATAAATTTCAGTTATCAAATATGTATTTTGTTGTCAACGATGTGAAGCCGGAGTTAAAAGTCCCCACTTTGATATCGTGTGTTGGAGACCGCGCGTACGAACTAATAGTCACGTTGTGCAGCCCGGTAAAACCGAAAGATAAAACGTTTGAACAAATAGTAAAATTAGTGGGTGAACATTTACAACCAAAGCCGTCTATATTGGCTGAACGTTTTCGCTTCAGGCAGTGTCGTCAGAGGAATGGCGAATCAATGGCGTCATTTGTAACGGATTTAAAAAATCTGTCGCGTCATTGTGACTTCAAATCTAACCTAGATGACAACATGCGCGACCAGTTTGTATGTGGTCAAAGTCCTAAACAAAGTCTTAGCCGTCGACAAATACCCAGTTCCCAAGATCGAGGATCTTTTTACCAATTTAAGCGGCAGTAGGTATTACAGTAAGATTGATCTCTCACAAGCTTACAATCAAATTGAACTTGATGATTCAAACCAGTATTCTGTGATAAATACGCATCGAGGCCTCTTTAGGTACAATAGACTGGTCTATGGACTGTCGTCTAGTCCGGGAATATTTCAGAGAATTATGAGTAATTTATTTCAAGATATACCCCACGTCGTAGTCTTTTTAGATGACATATTAATTGCGAACGAATCGATGGAGGCTCATGAAAATACACTAAAAGATGTGTTAAGCCGCTTAAGGGATAATGGATTAAAAATCAAGAAGGAAAAATGTGTCTTCTTCACAAGAGAAATTAAATTTCTAGGATACATTATAGATAGCGACGGGATACGAGCCGACCCCGGTAAGGTTAAGGGTATTTTGAACATGACTCCACCCAAAGATGCTACGGAACTAAGATCATTTTTGGGCATGGTAAACTTTTATGGAAAGTTCATTAAAAATTTAAGTTTTATGTTAGGCCCTCTACACGATTTGTTAAAGAACAATTCAACCTGGGTTTGGGGGAAAGAACAGGCGGCAGCGTTTAAAGCGGTAAAAGAGCAGCTGAGCGGCACTAGCGTATTGGCGCACTTCGATATGTCGCAACCTACGGTGCTGACGTGCGACGCCAGCGCTCACGGACTGGGCGCTGTGCTGGCGCAGCGCGATGTGCAGGGCCGCGAGCACCCCGTCGCTTACGCCTCGCGTGCGCTCACGTCCGCTGAACGCAATTATAGCCAAATACATAAGGAGGCGCTGGCTATAGTGTATGCCGTGCAGAAATTTCATCAATACCTGTTTGGCCGACAGTTTACATTGCGTACAGACCACAAACCGCTCGTTTCAATTTTTGGTCCAGAGAAGGGCATCCCTTGCATGACAGCCAGTAGATTACAGCGATGGGCATTGACATTATCGGCGTATGACTTTAAAATTGAATACGTAAGCACTAATGACAATACCGCGGACTGCTTATCTCGAATGATCGCTTCTCATAAAGAGGACAGTGTACGTCAAAACGTAGTAATACCAGAGCAAACATACCTACACTTTGCCTCAGAGGCATTACTTTTAGACTACACAGATCTCAAAAGATTGACGAATAGGGACCCAGTACTAGGACGGGTAATAATCTACGTTCGAGATGGTTGGCCGGCAGATGCGGACATGCGCGAGTTAAAACCGTATTTTAATAGAAAAATGGAACTGTATACGGAATTAGGTTGCTTAATGTGGGGTCATAGGATCGTGATCCCTGCAGAATGTAGGTCAAGCGTGATAAAAGAGTTACATGATTCTCATATGGGGATTATTAAGACTAAAGCGATAGCACGAAGTTATGTGTGGTGGCCGGGCATAGACGAGGCAATTGAGCACGCATGTCGCGCGTGCGAGGTCTGCGCGGCGACTGCTGGTGCGCCGGTAGCGCACACACCGCGTGTGGTGCCGCAACTACAGACCGGGACCGCGGTGGCTCAAAGCTGTCGTATTGGCCAAGGCAGGCGACACAGATTATACACTCAGCATGTTAGACGGGACCACTGTGCATAGACATATTGACCAGATCAGGAGAAGGCTAAACGACACGTTAGGGGTAGCAATGGGGTCACCAATTGAACTCCGCACATATAATCCCCTATTATGTCCAAACGTATTGCCTGAGAGCGTCATTCAGGAGAGCCCAGTGGGAGTAGGAGTTGGGGTGGAGCCAGCTGGGGCTTCGGGCTCGGAGCAAGCGCCGCGGGTGCAGCCGGCGGGGGCGGCCGCCCGCGCCCTGCCTGATCCGGATCGTCCGCCGCCGGCCCTTCCGCCCGTGGAGCGCCATTACCCGCTAAGGGACCGTAGGGCACCTAGGCGCTATGGCATAGATGATGTTTTTTAAGTTAAGGTGATTTATTAAATTAGAAACTTAGTTCTTAAGGGGTAATTAAGTAGGGGTGGAGGTGTAGTGTAGGGTAGCCTAAGGAAACCTTTGTATTGTTAGAGAGCGGCGCGGCCGCGTTTCAGTCTCGGAATAAACAGTGTCCAATAAGCACGCGTTCTCATTTACTACAGGTACCTCATCACAAATTACTAAATGAGCTTCCTTCATAAACTTAACAGCATTGAATTTAGTTAACAGCTAGTGAATCTAATGATGTATGAGACGTAGAATCCACTTGGCTAATCAACTAAAAACAGGTCCCTCTCTTTGGCTTTACAGCTTTTAGTTTTGTACTGACCACATGTTTTTCTTCATCATTTTAATTTTTGGTATTTTTCTTATCTAGTGGCTTTTTCATTTCAATAAGTTTATTGGTACCTAACTAAGCAAAACAATAAAGATCAATTTATGACTTTGATTTCCTTTTTCAATTATTTTTCAGACCCTTCCAAAACTCAATGTCAAATTATTGTCTTCCCTCCCGCCCTCAGAAGAAGGACCTTCTTCTGAGCTCCCGCCAATGAAAAACACCACAGATTACTTACTACACCTTCTCAGTTGGCACAGATTATAATAACCTTTTTGGATGCCACGGTATTCCACACACCATGAAGTTAACAAATTAGATCAAAGGGCCGGTTTAGATTATCTTAGTGTTTAGGAGAGTGCTTTACTTTACACTCTGTTGCAACATTATGCTGAATCGGGCCCATTTTGGGGGCTGAACCTTTAATGTATTTTATTATTATTTTCATGTTGTACAGTTTATTTTTTTTTACGCTTTTTATGCTTTCTGTGTTATTTTTTTATTATTGTACGCATTCTGTGTGTGTTTTTTTGTTTTGTTTTGAGTATCAAATAAATAAATTTTCTTTCTTTCTTTCTTGCTTTCATTCTTTCTTTCTTTCTTTCTTTCTTTCTTTCTTTCTTTCTTTCTTTCTTTCCTTCTTTCTTTCTTTCTTTCTTTCTTTTTTTTTCTTTCTTTCTTTCTTTCTTTCTTTCTTTTTTTCTTTCTTTCTTTCTTTCATTCTTTCTTTCTTTCTTTCTTTCTTTCTTTCTTTCTTCCTTCCTTCCTTCCTTCCTTCCTTCCTAAATATGTAATCTTCTTCTATCCAGTAACACCTGAGCGCGTTACTATCCTCGTTACTTATCTGTGTATGAACTAAAAATTTAGTGAGAACTTTAGGAGAGTGCGCAAGTGACCCGTGACGGGTGCGTGTTGTTTTCAATAACTCGAATTATCAAACTCACCTACTTATGTGTTCCATTAAAACTCATAGTATTTTGAGTAGGATAGCGCATATTTCGCGACGTCGACGAAGTGACCCTCTACTGGAAGAAATATAAACGTTCACTCGAACGTCTAGTAATGTACTAATGCACTTGCCTCTCTAATTGTATTATAGCACTCTCCTAAACACTAAAATAATGTAAACCGGCCATAACAGTTCACAATGAAAACTTGTGACACTAACACAACAATGATGACATTGACATGTTTACTTAGCAACGCCATTGTTGAATTTAATAATTTTTATATTGATGCTGCTCGATAATACGAATTTTCCGCCCATATGTTGTCGACTCAGATCAACTATTTTTTTACGCTCTTTCATTTGGTGTGCATATCGTGCGAGTCTACCGTAGACCCGAACGAAATTATTAATATAGAAGATTTGCAAATTTAATGGAAAACTACAATAATAGCTTATACAAAAATCCTGTAATCTACAATAAAAACACTCGGAATGTAAAAAATAAAAAGTTAACTGTCCCACAAGTAAATAACTATTATGGAGAAAGGACAAGACAGTACTTAGTCCCTACTATACTAAATGAAATGTCAGTGGAATTAAGATCCTCACAGTATGCCAGTAAAATGCTTTATAAAAAATGTGTAGCTTCCGAATTAATGAACCAGTTTGTAACCAGTACCATAAAGTGATCCTAATGTTAGTTAAATATAAGTATGTTACTTTTCTATGTAAACTTAATTTAAGTAATTTGTTAGGTATTTTAAGTAATTTAGTTTTAAGATGAGAGTAAGTCTGCCAACAAACTATCGTTTAGTTTGGCGGAAATGAAATCACACTAATATTATAAACGTGAAAGTTTGTGTGTGTGTTTATATGTTTGTCAGTCTTTAGCGCTGAAACGGCTGGACGGATTTTAATAAAATTTGGTATGGAGTTAGCCGATACCCTGGATTAAAACAAAGGCTACGTTTTACCGCGGGGAAATATCTTATTCCTACGGGAAAATCGATGAACCGCGGGTAACACCGCGGGGCACAGCTAGTACTGTATAAAATTGTGTTTTCCTTTACTGAATAAAACTTTTATTTATTTATTATTTATTTATTTTTTTATCAATGCATTGTCCTAGATTCTGTTAATGCATTGTAGTACAATGACAACTGCATGAACATGGCGATTTAGTTTCATTGCCGCTTCAAGTCTACGCGAGCACTCATATCAAGCAATGTAGGCGTCAATGGTGTGAAAAAATACGTCACGTGACCCAACCGTGTATCTGTCATCGAACTATAATGCACTAACAGAATCGAAGCCCTGGTTACGGTGGCAGGTATGGGCTGGGTGCGGACAAGACAAGACAAGACCATATAGCTTGGAAAACCACGAGGGCGGGCTATGTAATAAATATAATTATAGCCAAGTCTGAGGCCTTAGGGCGGCTTGAAAACTTCTGACAGTAAGTCCAGCCACTAGTCTTACAAGCCTCCACCAATCCGGACTTGGCCCCCATGGTGGAGTATGGCCTATACCTTCCTCAAGGAAGAGACCCGTGCCCCTCGGTGGGGACATGATGGGTTGATGATGATACTCCTCCAAAATATAGGCGTGAGGTTACGTCGTGTCCATTATTACCCTGCGGTAAAAACAGACAAGGTCTTGGCTAAATTGGCACTTCTAAGCGTATCATGTTTGTCGCATTGTGTTAGCACTGCGTCGCATTGTACGAGTATGAAGTCAAGGACCTGTTGCGTGTTGAAACCCACATACTCAAATATTCGCGTGTCCCTTAGGTCCCACAGGGAGTGGGAATACATTTAGGCTAACAGCCGCAGGCTTTCTGTTTTATGTTGATTTCGGTAGTGCCACCCTTTATATCTATGCTCGCGAGGCATAGCTACGTAGCTATCCTACTTTGACATCTCTTTGTCTTTACTTAACCCCCGGTTTCTCAAATCAAATATTTTTAATCATATCGAAAACCAAACGTTTACAGTCTGTTAGCTTTTAGAATACACCTTGGGCTCGTAGGCTTCGGTTTTCGCCGAAAGCACACGAGTGTAATACTACTTCCTGCTCTGATTTCGAAATAAAGTGTCATATTAGTTCCGATTTCGAAATTTAATGTCATATTAGTTCCGATATTTCTATTAACCGAATATATCAGATTATATTCGGATATAATCTGATATATTCGGTATCGGACTATCGGTAGTGCCGAGGTATATTCTATAGAATATTTATAAAAGCTAACAGACTTGTACATTATGGTCCGTGGATGGGAATGGCTAGAGACCGTGTGAAATGGCATTTGGGGGGAAAGGTTTGTACCCAGCAGTGGGCAACGGTGGGCTGATGATGATGATGACTTTATAAACGTTAAAGTTGTTAGTTTCACAATTAATAGATTATGTGGAGAAGAAGCTATCAAGGAAACTCCAATTCTATTCTTTTCAAAACAGTTTTATCTTAATTAACAAACTTTCAAACCTAAATATTATATTTTCTAATAGATATGTTGAACACTTTGTAGACACCATTGTCCTCTGAATACTTTAGTACTGATCTACTATAAATTTAACACCAAACATCTTTGTCTACTAATTTATATATTTTTTGTATACGTCCAATATCATGGCCAGTTGTTAGTACGGGAAACGAGGAGTAGGATATGAATATGTTTAAGCTCGAATGCTATTATTATTTTGGGCATCAAGTTCCAACACTCTTTAATATTACCAAATTAATACCGCAATCCTAAAGATTACAAATTACCAAGTAAATTATGTTAGGTTAAGCCAAATTACATTCATATTAGTATTCAATAAGTTTGTGGTCACTCGAAACACCGCGCGTGCCTACCGCGGATCAGATTGGCAGTTTCAAGTACTCAGGTTTATAAATACCTCAGAAACTCAGTCTAAACAACACTGAATTCTAGATAGGTACCAATGTAATATTTTTTTCAATGTTGATGGCTCCATCGCATGCTACCAGAGACACAAAACCTTTAATCGTAGGCACGCGAAATTTTTAATTGAACCTGACAAATGGTCGTTTCTATGACGAGTCAAACTTAGCTGTCAATTATTGATAAATTTCAAAGGTTAATAGAGTGCTATCTTGCCTGACGTTTGACCAATTTCAAAGAGGACTAAGCATGCTAAGTTGTTTGTTATATAATTATGTTTACATATCGCACACTTGCAAGAACAACGTGTTATTTCGAAACCCTTACGTTACATGAGAGCATTTTTTTAAGGTTTTCAAAGTAAGTGCCAAAAGAGATAGCGCTATAACGTGATGCAGTGTCATTTTTCCGGCGTTTTAGGAGTAAATAAAATCGCGTTAAAAGAAAAAAAATTATGAATATTATAAAAAATTGTTTAATTCGAAATATCACGTTGTTCTTGCAAGGGTGCGATATGTAGTCTTGGGTTGAACATCCATGCAAACCTCGTCAATAATAAAATTTCTCATTGATTAATGTTCGCGAACAGTGAACGCCTGTACAGGATGCAAAACTTGTATGTTCCGAAAAAGGTAGTAAAGAAATTTGTGTAATAAATAGTTAAGAATCTGTCATTAGTCGAATTCACAATACTCTTTCAGCGAGTAGAAATAGTTCTTATCAAACGTTTTGTCGCAAGTCTTTTTTGTCAGCGTGTTATTTGCAAAACGATGTCACGCTATACTCGAAAGGGTAAAAATCATTTTGCTAGCACTAAATAATCACAAAAAACTCGACAAAACTCTAGTACATAAACTAGACGACAGCCAAATAAATTAACTGGATAAACGTGAACTGCTAACAAGAGGTTTAACTATGCTTACGTGCGCGCAAGTTTCTTTGTTCCGCAGAGGTTTTATACAATGAAGAATATATTAAAGTAACTCAACAAGACCTAGAAAAGATGCAGAAAAATCTCGTCTTAAATGGATCCAACAAAGAACTAAAGATATCTAGGTACGTTTTGCGTTAAGCCCCGCTTGAAGAAAAGGGTTCGCCTTCTTGAGACTACCAATATCACGGTCGAGGCACTCTTTTGCTACTTTGAAAAGGATTTTAATCTTATCTGTTACCAGTACGGACCTGTATAATACTGTTTTTGAAACTGTTCACCACTAAGCAAATTTTTCGTTTGAACTTTAGTTTGTATAAAAAAAGGAAAAAGAAAAAAGGGTGACTAAAAGAAAGTTAAAATTTGAACTGGCTGTTAATTACAAATCTTGATGATTTTGGAGAATAAAATGGGGAAAAGTACTTTGAACTTACTATTTTTAAATTTTGTCCTTACAGTGTTATGTCAGGTATTTCTACTATTTCTAAGGAGCTACTTACAGAATAATATCTCTCATATTATTCTGTAAGTAGCTCCTTATTACCCCCAATTGGGGCTTGTAGGTGACCAATTAGCGCTCTAGGGTAATACTGTAGTTAGAAAAGCCCTAGGGCGGTAAGTAATTAAAAAAAAACTCTTCACTCTTTCAAAAAGTTCGCGTAACCATCATACTGGCAAAGACATCATGCATTCAGCCCAATGACAAAGGAGGTCGCTTCGCTATTCAGCCTTGTCTTCGTATGAGTATAATAGTCATCAATTTTAAATATCGAACGAAGAAGCTCAATTTCGTTCATAAAAAAAAAAATTAAAAAAAGATGAAAAAAGGCGGGAATAGAAAACTTTTACTTTAAATATTGTTTGTTTATGGGATTTTTTTTATAATTACGTGCTAACTAGGAAAAAAACATGAGTTCTGCAAGTGATGAAGATGTAAGTTGCACTTCCGATTCTATGAGAATGGAAGCTGAAGCAGCAATTAACAATATTTTGCCTGAAAGTTCTAAAGAGAAATATTTTTAAAACTTACGACGAGTTCATGAAGTCGCGAAAAGAAAAACGAGTAATTTTTTTCTACTTACCTCACAATCGAGATGTAAAGCAGAGTAGTTAGCTCGGTTGTAAGAATCAATTGTACCCTCGAACTATAGGCGCCAAATATATCGGGCTGCAATTGATGCCTTACAGCCCTTGGCTACTGATCTACTTTTTTATTAAATAAAATTCAAAGTCCTGACCGACTGACTCACTCATCAACGCCCAGCCCAAGCCGTTTGATCTAGGAAGCTGAAATTTTGCACAGAGGATTTATATATAATGTAGGCAAGGAATAAGAACGGATTTTTTGAAATTCAACCCCTAAGGGGGCGAAAAGGGTTGCCAAAATTTGTATGGGAGGTATAGAAAATGTTGTCTGATTTTCTTGAAACTTAAAATAAATACTCTTCAACACAATTGATTGTACATGTGTTTCGCCGTTTTTTCTAAATTTAACCCTTAAGGGAGTGAACGGGGTTGTAAAATTTTGATTTGATGAGGGGTTGAAAATCTCGCTGCGCTCGTGCGCCTAAATATCTCGGGCTGCAATTGATGCCTTACAGCCCTTGGCTACTAATCTACTTTTTTATTAAATAAAATTCAAAGTCCTGACTGACTGACTCACTCATCAACGCCCAGCCCAAGCCGTTTGACCTAGGAAGCTGAAATTTTGCACAGAGGATTTATATATAATGTAGGCAAGGAATAAGAACGGATTTTTTGAAATTCCACCCCTTAGGGGGCGAAAAGGGTGGCCAAAATTTGTATGGGAGGTATAAAAAATATTGTCTGATTTTATTGAAACTTAAAATAAATACTCTTCAACACAATTGATTGTACATGTGTTTCGCCGTTTTTTCTAAATTTAACCCTTAAGGGAGTGAACGGGGTTGTAAAATTTTGAACTAAAGTCCACGCGGACGGAGTCGCGGGCGAAAACTAGTCTACTATTAAATGGCTAAAAACACTACCTAGACAATGTGAACACATTTAAAAAAAACAGGTGGGGCTGTGTTAGGTGAGGCGTAAAAGTAATTTCACCTCAAACTATGCGATATGTTACACCTGTTACCTATGTAACGATGTATCGTAACGATTAAACTGTGCAATTCGAACCGATCAGATTTATCGAAGGTGTGTATGGCACACGATCAATACACACACGACATACGCGGCGCTGGCGCCAAGTAGGAACAAGAGTTGAAAGAATCTAAGTAATCGCTGCTTTGTACCTTTCTGTAATTCTTTCTCCTGGTTGTGCAATAAAATGTTCTACAGCTATCTATCTTTCTACTTTGTTTCTATTTTACGATATCGCACACTTGCAAGAACAACGTGTTATTTCGGAACCCTTACGTTACATGAGAGCATTTTTTTAAGGTTTCAAAGAAATGGCCGAAAGAGATAGCGCTATAACGTGATGCAGTCTCTTTTGCTCATTATTCCGGTGTTTTCGGAGTAAATAAATCGCGTTAAAAAAAAAATTATGAATAAAAAATGGTTTTCTTCTAAATATCACGTTGTTCTTGCAAGGGTGCGATCTATAAATTAATTGCACGTGATAGATTGTTACAGAATTACAGGCCACGCCTCGCCGCATTGCACGCGGTATTAGCAAGTGACGTCCTTCTAAAAGTGTCTAAGTCTTAGGCACTGTTTTAACGTTACGGAAGATATCGACGGTTAAAAGGTAATAGGGCATAAGCGACATTTTGGCCCAAAATGACTTTTGAATGCCATCTAACTTAAAAAAAAAATCTGCGTCGAATGCGCTTACTCCCGCGGCTCTACGATGACTTTTTTGTATCGTAGAGCCGCGGGAGTAATTCGACGCAGTTTTTTTTTTTTAAGTGAGATGGCATTCAAAAGTCATTTTGGGCCAAAATGTCGCTTATGCCCTATTACCTTTTAACCGTCGATATGATGATGATGCCCTTCCACCGAACTGGGCCTCGATTATGTTAGTGCATTATAGTACAATGACAGATACACGGACGGTTCACGTGGCGTGTTTTCTCATTTTACCCTTGGAGGGTTTGAAATGTGTGCGCGCGTTGACTTGAAGCGGCAATGAAACTAAATCGCCATGTTCATGCAGTTGTCATAGTACTACAATGCATTAACAGAATATTGGTCCTGAAAGACGTTTCATGTCAAAAATAAGCAGGTAACAAGAATCATTTTCATACACCCTGCTTATACAATACCTACTTAATTTGCAGAAATTCCGACTTTTGGACTTCAGGCGTGGACGTAACCTGCTATTATGAGAGTGAAACGGAAACCTTGAACTTTTTAGTAAGTATCTTTAATCTGCTATTCACAGCTAAACATTACTCGCGCATAATATCACAATAAGAATTTCCTGTGACCTAGCTTTCATGCTGGCTTGTACATAAAACAAAAGACACGCTCAATTTTGCCTGCGCTGTAATTTCCCGGAGTTCTTTTGGAAAACACTTTTGTAGGTAGATCTTTCTTTCTGTGAATGTTGGAATTTTAATGAAAAATATGACATCATCATCAACCCATCATGTCCCCACCGAGGGGCTCGGGTCTCTTCCTTGAGGAAGTTTTTTTTTTTTAATCTTTATTGAAGGGTTTGGTCACATAGTGATCATGTCACCCTAGTTAGGAAGTTATAAGCCATACTCCACCACGGGGGCCAAGTCCGGATTGGTGGGGGCTTGTAAGACTAGTGGCTGGTCTTTCTGTCAGAAGTTTTCAAGCCGCCCTGAGGCCTCTGACTTGGCTTAACGACTGCCATCTATCGACGGCAGCCAGCACCAACTGCTTAACGTGCCTTGCGACGCACGGAATCGCTCGGAAAAATGCCACTAGCGTTAGTCATAGACGGTGACCCATCCATGGACTGAACGCGCCGTATGTTGCTTAACCTTAGTGATCGTTTAAGATCACTCAGGCAGCCCAGGCTACGAGCGATTCGTAAATTATATTTTTGAGTGACAATAAAAATAACACAAGCGAACACTTCCAAAATTCAAACTAATAAGAGGTTTTAAATGGATACAAAAAAGGGTTGACCAACATTGAAAAAGCAGATAGACACGTACAATCGTCAGAACACGAACTGGCTTCAATCATTAACAGGTATCACATTTGATGACAACCGATATTGTGCGACCATTTTGGGCTTGAATTTTTACAGTTATTGATGGCGTTCACGTAGTCATCATATAAGTTAAAAAATACGGTATTTGATCTAATTTGAGAAAGGATGGTCGGAGTGAAGTATTTTTGTCTGCGTTTTTCATAGCTACAAATTGACTCGAAGGCAACATTGTACATTGACACTAAGCAAGCAATGTAATTTCCTTACATTTATTGTCTTACATTGTTTTTATTTCTAATTACAACCTTCGTACAAAACGGCCAAGTAAGCTATCAGTCCTGTATACAAAGGTCGTTGCACTATTGGCTGCCTCTTTGGTCTGACTATTAACACGCTTGACAATGGAAACGGAGGTCGTGGGTTCGACTGGAGGCCGCCGTACTTATCCTTACGTATATACCGTATCCTAGTCTGGGACCAGGACCAATGATTGTGTAGAAGTAGTTATTACTATTCACGTATAATTAATCTTTTTTTTTTTAATTTGTATTTAATAAAGGGCATGAGCCTAAGCCAAGTGCTGTTTTGTTATTATTTCCTATTATATTTATTATTTTTGTAACTAAATGCAGCAACCAACAGGTTAGAACGATATAAAAAGTGTACAGAGAGAAAAAAACAAAGCAACTTGTTTAATAATGCAGAGAAAGAATTAAATTATTAATTTTATTTGTACAAATGACCTGAGATTGGGCGTCCTTTTATGTTTGTAATGTCTTTGTCTGGTTACCATAGCACCGGGTATCCTAACAAGTGATTGTGTTATGTGGAATTTACAACTATTTATTATTAATGGTGGTCGTTACATCCACGTGTGAAACCGCCAAACAGAGTACCTCTAAAATTTTTTCATATGATTTTAAGCAGAATTTTTCGTGAAGAGATAGGATATACATTTTTATCCTGAGGCGTAGCCTTTTGGCTTAGCTACGCGCAAATTGACAGTAGCTTTTGTGTGGATTAAGTGGAACAAACTGAAGACTTCAAGAAACGTGAATGTACATTTGAAGATAATTCAAAAAGCGCTCGTAATATTTTCTTGTTCAGTACTAACCCAAATAACAAGTGCCTGTTTAAAAAAAGGGCATACTCCAGAACAAAAAGACTACGAGTACAGCGATAAACATCAAACCTGCATTAAGCGCCTCTGAAGTGTGAGTACTTTTTACGAATTTTATTTATCACAGCTCTTTTATTTCGTAGGTGAGTTTTACGTATTTTAGGGTTTCGTAGCCGGCAAGGAACCCTGAAAGCCCCATTCACGATACGACAAATGGGCGGCATGCAAATGGATAAATCCATATGTATGCAAGCTGAATTTCAACCTCACTGTCGGTGCATCCGCTAGGTCGGCGTCTGGCATTTCAACAAAGATTGATCGATGAAGCTATCGTCTTTTTTTTAAATATCAGAACGAATTTAATGTTTTCTTCTTTTGTCCTTCGAAAAATCTTTTCCTCGTATTAATTTACAAATACAGCGTGTCCCAAAAATGACACGTCACAGTGACACTGGAGGTAGACCTGCACAAGAGGCATCGAACCAACCTAACATGACCTCAGTAAAAGTTGCACGGTTTTAGAGATATGGTCAATTTAAACTTATTCTAAATTTTCAATTTTTTTAACAACTTTAGTGCTATGCTAGCACTTAACTACGCCAAGTTAGTGAGTCCGTGAAAAAAAAACCAAACACGAGGGCTATCTAACTTAATGCTAGCACTAAACTTGTTAAAAGAAGTGAATATTTAGAACAAGTTTAAATTGGCCATATCTCAAAAACCGTGCCACTTTTACTGAGGTCATGTTAGGTTGGTTCGATGCCTTTTGGGCAGGTCTACCTCCGGTGTCACTATAACGTGTCATTTTTGGGACACCCCGTATAGTAAGAAAAATAATATCATAGTTCTTTTTGTTATGGTTTAGTCGGCGTCATTGATTATTCTACACACAAGAGCCCTGTACATTTAACCTCCTGAGAACTGACCTTGAAAATAACAATGGTTTAGTCGGCGTCATTGATTATTCTACACACAAGAGCCCTGTACATTTAACCTCCTGAGAACTGACCTTGAAAATAACAATGGTTTAGTCGGCGTCATTGATTATTCTACACACAAGAGCCCTGTACATTTAACCTCCTGAGAACTGACCTTGAAAATAACAATGGTTTAGTCGGCGTCATTGATTATTCTACACACAAGAGCCCTGTACATTTAACCTCCTGAGAACTGACCTTGAAAATAACAATGGTTTTTGTATTTCTCTTACTACATTGGTTCTCACGAGGATAAATGAATGCCTAAACCTAATGACGTTGTTATATCGATGGAATAAATTGCAGCGATTGTATCATATGATTTAGCATCGATAAATTGATAATGGTTAGTAAACACGACGGTTGTGGGCGGTTGCGCAGAGGGGAATCAATGAAAAATGGACGCTATTTTACGCTCTACAGTGCGTTTTCCACAGTCGCTCAATCCAGATGCACTACACTATGCGTCCATTTGGAATGGCGTGAAATCCATTCCCGGACGCCGTCTTATAAATGGTCGTTCATTATTCATTATATTATCCTTTTATTATTTAGGCTTCAGTTTGTGAAATATTAAGCAAATATTTCTTCGTATCATCTCCCGACTAAACGATCGATCGTAGAAGCGTGAAAACATTTAGGGTAGTAGCACATTTAGTTAACGTAAAAATAAATTTATCACGGATAAGTAGGCTAACAATATTCAGTTAAAATTACGTTGTTAAAGTTATTAGGTCTACGGAACCCTATACCGGTGGCCCCCATTGGGGGTGGTGGCTAGGCCCCACACGCACTTCGCCGGTCTTATAACGTTCATTCTCCTCTATATACTATATATATTAGAATCAAACCTACCTGTGCTGTTTGATGTTTTATTATTGGAGTATCTCTCGAAGATCATTACGTTTACATACAGCAGTACACGAGATGCTACTGTCCTTGTCACACTTTTAAAACCTCCTATTAAAAGAAATATAGTGTAATCAGTGGCTTGCTCACTCTACTGCACGTCTTCCCGATTGATTTTCTTGATTCTCTGATTGATTTGGTGCATTTGTGCAAACAAATCTGAGTGGGAACAGTTTTAAATGGTATTTTATACCCGTCCACCCGTTATAGAATAACGGGATCGTTCGTAATTTTATACCGTTCATTATAGTAATATTGAAGTCTGACTTCAGTCGGTATATCTACCTGAGATTCGAGTTATAGTATCTTCGAGTTCGTTATTGGCGCTTCGCGATCACCCCGCTGCGTGTTGCCGGTGGTCCCGTGGCGGCGGCGGCGGCAGTGGGGGCCTGTTGGCGTCAGCGGGGGCCTTTTGGCGGCAGCGAGGGCCTGTTGGCGGCAGCGGGGGCCTGTTGGCGGCAGCGGAGGCCTGTCGACGCCGTTCGAGACGTACGCACGCGGCTCGGTGGCTGGTGCACGCGACGCCCAGTTTAAAGTTCTACGAGGATTAGCAGGCTGAATAGTCGGAGGTATTTTTTGTTGAACCGAGACTCAGATACCGATTTCGTAATCGCTCTGAATGGTTTGAGAGGTTGTGAAACCTCAGATCCAAAAAGAAATTCATCGGGTTGTTCTTATGTTTTAGATAGTTTTTTTTTATTGCATATCGCCTGCTATGTATAGTGTAAATTGCAGAGTAGTCGTGCTACGCCGTTGAGAGCTTATGAGAGGTCAGTCTTGAGTCACCGCGTCGGTTTATGACAAGACGACGTTAAAAGCCGCCCCTAGGGCAGCCAGACAGACTTGATATTTGATTTTGTTTGCTTTAACTCGATAGTCTCCCTAAGCACAACATTGGCACTAAACATAACAAGGAACGATTTTTTTCTCGAATGAAAAAGCGTGTGAGTTGAATTATACATCATCATCAGGCTATATTAGTCCACTGCTGGACATAGCCCTCCCCAATGAGCGCCATAGCGCCCTGTCTTCAGCTCGCCGCATCCAGCATCTGCCTGCAGTCCTTACTATACAAAAACGTGTCATAACACGCGCAACGGGAACCACTCGGGAAGAGGTGCGTAGGAGTGAGTGAGTTAGCTGATTTTCTCTATATTTCTTTTAATGGAAGACTCTAAAAGTGTGATAAGGACAGCAGTATCTCGTGTACTGCTACATGTAAACGTAATTATTTTCTAGACATGAATTATAATCGCTTTAATTTGGTGTGCATTTCGTTTGAGTCTGCCGTAGACCCGAAATTGCACATCAAATACACTGTCAAGTACGAAACCCACGAACATTTTGTATGGGAAAATGTTTTTAGTTTATTTTAATTTTTGACGTATTAATCGTGATAAAAAGTACCCTATGTCCTTCTCCTAGTTCTAAGCTACCTCCCCACCAATTTTCAGCCAAATCGGTTCGGCCGTTCTTGAGTTATAAATAGTGTAACTAACACGACTTTCTTTTATATATATAGATTAATTACTTTTTGACTTTTGCCACAGTGGTTGGACGTATCTGGAGCCAGATAACGCTCAGCTTCCATGCAAGGTGGACTTGAAATCTTGAAGTTATTATTATTTTACCACATAGTACTTTATAACTATCCGGACTACTCTATTCTTCATATTATTATTATCTCTATCGATCATTCAATAAATATTTAAAAGGCACATTATGTAAGTGTACTGCCTTTTTATATTCCAATTGTATTGTTATATTTACCTCTTTTAGACCTTCGTTAAGAATTCTTATTTAATTGTTCCCAGGTGCCTTTCTTTTACCTTTTATATAAATTATAAACTAGCATTAAATTGAGAAAATTACTTTGCTAAATTCCGCCAATATCCCACAAGCACCATGCGGTTAGTTAATGCAGAAGCAAGACACGAACACACCACCACCGACAACAATACTTGTGTGAGACAATGCGCGACGCGTTTCACTTCTAACACGAGGCATCCTCAGGCTCAC
Organism: Yponomeuta plumbellus; assembly: GCA_947310845.1. Lineage (NCBI taxonomy): Eukaryota > Metazoa > Arthropoda > Insecta > Lepidoptera > Yponomeutidae > Yponomeuta > Yponomeuta plumbellus. Next base: position 8,073,276 of record OX371203.1, read on the forward strand.
AAGCACGAGTAAGTGAGTTTTCGTCATTTAGCAAAGTTATTTAGCAAAGTAACGCCTAGGCCTGATTCTATAGAATATCTAAATTATAAACTTTTGCTGCCTCTGGATACCCTACTTTCACTTATTCCGACCGCACTTCCGAACCTCATATTGCGACAAAGTGCTTGTATGTGATGTCACTCACCCAGGTCACCCAAGGCACCTTGCGTGCGGAAGACAACAGGCCGGCTCTTAAACTTGCGCCCGCCCCACAGCGCGGCAACAATCACTTGGTACTGCGTGTCAGCCTGGAGCCCGCTCACAATGACCGCATCGCTGTTCCCCGCCACTTCCAATACCACTCTGTAACTAACACGCCATCAGTCAATCTCGTTGTTATCTACTAACAAGGACGAAGAAAGAAGAAAGGGAAGAAAGATGTTAGGATAAAGCTAGGTAGAGAGCTGGTGAATAAAGAAGTACAGTCTGTTAGCTATTAGAATATACCTCGGGCTCTAGAGTAGGCTTCGGTTTTTGCCGAAAGCACACGAGTGTAATACTACTTCCTCCTCTGTATAAAACTTTTCTTCACTATTTTTAAAATTTATGTAAAGTTAAGTGCCATATTAGTTCCGATATTACTATTACACCAATATATCCGATTCTAACCGATAGTAGCCGAGGTATTTTATTTGTCTCTGGTTTCTTGTGTGCAATAAAGAATATTCTTATCTTATCTTATCTTATATTCTAAAAACTAACAGACTGTAAGTTCTTACAAAGTTTCATTGCGAGACCACTCTGTAACTAACAAACTATCACACTATTATTTTTATCGTTGTTATCCACTAACAAAGGAAGAAGAAACGGAAAAAATATAGAAGCTCAGAGCTAGATAGAATAAACTGCTCGAAAAAACATGTATCCAAATTAAGTTTCGCTTCAGGACCACTGTGAAACTAAAACGTCATCAGTCAATCTCGTTTTCATCCACTAGCAAGAGCAAAGGTAGGAAAAATGTTTGGAAGATAATGGCTGTCCTATTATCTTAGGTAGGAAAAACTGGATAAAAAAATCTATCACAGCGGGCGTAGCACGAATGCCAATTTGTCTATTCTCGACTGTCATTTTCAACCCTGTCATGCCCGGTTTCTGAGGTTCACAGTTAATGGTTCATTAGCTGTAGAATCAATAAAGTTATCAGTTCCATAAACGTCAGTTAATTGTCAATGCGTTTCTGAGTACACGCAGGACGGTCGTATACTTATCGAACCGATAAGTAGTTCACCATTCCGCCACTAGATGGAACAATTTGGAAGCTTACTATTAACATACACATTTCATCTGTATTCTACTGCAGATTCAGGTTTTTCATACATAAAATAATTAATGTAATAGTTTTAAATCACCTTACAGTAAGATTTCATTTTTTTAAATAGATGAAAATACTTTTTCACAACCTAAACCAATAATGTATCTTAGCCACTGTCAAGAAAAAAAAGTCAGATGTTAGTTATGTTTTGTCATGTGTCTAATGTCACTTGATACGTCAAATAAAGTTATAGATTCGATAACCGACCAAATCCGGGCGTTTAAGTTGAACGAAGTTTAAACCAAGTTTATTTTTTGCATAGGTGTTCAGAAACGTAAAATGTCAAGTTATTGATAGCGTTATGGAATAGATAAGCTAGGTTTAAATGGACCTCAGAAACCGGGCATCAGAGTATTAAAATGACGAAACAGGCGGTTTCTCTACGCATAGAACATGAAGACGCGCAAGCTATATCTCTTCGCGCGTAATAAATCTAGTACATTTTCTCTCGGGTCTACGCCGCGAACACGAAGGCGCTGGAAATATCTCTGCTAGTATCGGGGGTGCAGACAAAGCTTTTATGGGTTCTTATTTTTTTCTGTTGTACTTTTTGTACTGCATGCCTTTTTATTTTAATTTAAGTTTTGACGTATAAGATAAATTAGTATAGGATAAGATAGGATGAGATAAGATAATTTGAGATAAGATGAAATGAGATGAGATGAGATTAAATACCTATTTATATAATATATATTTTTACATTATTATATATTTGTGTATATTATTTGTATGCATCTATTGATAGTTCATATTTATATTATACGAGTATAGTATTTACATATATTATATTTATAACTATAACAGTTTGGTTGCCTAGGCATGTATAATAAAATTGATATGTCTCAGTAATTATTATTTTACTTATTTTGTCTGTACATCTGCTTCCTTCTCCAATATTTTGCTCCAGTCCATCAAAAGGTTGTCTGGAAGAGATCACTTTTAGTGATAAGGCCGCCGTCTGTACTCTTAGATTAAGAAATACCTGTGTAATTTCCTTTTTTATGTACAATAAAGTGTTCTCTATCTATTAAATGAGATGAAATGACACGGGATGAGAAGAGATGAGATGAGAATATTCTTTTAAGTTTTTGTAGGTCCCTATTTTGTTTTATTTCTACTGCACACGTATTTTTTTTATCTCAATTTTAATTAAAATTTTATTTTAAGTTATGTATATATCGTTTTATTTATGTAGAACAAAACTTAAATAACATACTATAAACTAATTAAAATAAGTAATTACTTTATAAAACTAATATAAACTAAATTCCTAAAGTAAGTAATAATATAGCTTATAAATAAAACTATGCTAAAAATATATATTTACAAATAAAACACGTGCCCCAGGTCACCATCCTGCGGCAAGGAGCCCAGAACGCAGGCGACGTTGCCTCTTTGGATGGCCAGGCTTATTCTTTGGCCGAGATACGCGCCAGCCCTCTGGTCTCCTGATGCGTCGATTAGGCGCGCCGCTAGGTCCTTAAACAGCAGGCGCGCCTCCGGGCCCCATGTGCCCATCGTTTCGACCCCAAACGGCGCAAATATGTAACCGTTGATAATAGAGCTGTATTTGCGCCGTTTGAGGCTTTCGGCCGCGCCGGCCGCTGAACCAGCGGCCCTTCCACTCTGGGAAACATGAGAGGGCGCCAGTGTATCAACACACGTAGCGTCCCACACAAGCGGCCTCCCATGCTTCCAGGGGATTAGAGTCATACCATCGGGCCTTTTGCCATCATCCCGGAAGATGCCTAGAGGTTCCAGCGTGGCCGGAACCCCGGCTGTGGCAAAAGCCCTCCGGATGATGTCGTCGAGAGCCGCGTGGCGGGGAAGGCGGCCGGTGCTTCGTTGACACGACAGGCCATGGTGGCCCAGGCTATCGACGTCGGTGCCGCGTGTATGATGTATGACGTATTTATGTATTGATATATACCTAAGATAAGAAAATATAAGACGAGATCCGAATATTTTTTACCGTACACAAGGAAAAAAAAAGAACACAAACAAAATATTTACAAGGTAACAGTACAATGACATATTAACATAAAATATTATGTAATATCATGTCGTCGAAAAGTTTTAAGATGACTGAGGGCTGTACGGGATGCATTCCATTCCGATGATATGGGAAAATATTGATTTGACATATTATGATTTTTCATAATCGGTTAAGTCAATAAGCCGTATAGTTCCACCGTACTTTCATTTCAAATTCAAATACCTAATTGTAAACTGCCTCTAAAATTATTTTTCGCTCGCACCCGCCGCGCGCCTCGTCATTTTTATGACGAGGCCATAAATCATGCTATTGTATTTATTGCCACACCCATTCTTTCTCGCAACGGCTACAAAAAATTTAAACCACTAGTGTGTTTTATCTTCGGCCACTTTCATGCTCGAACATATGATAATACTATTGACCGTGTAGACAAAGAAGCGACAAAGTTTATTGCGCGTCGCGTCGCGAGCGGGATATCACCGGGAAAGCTTGTGCTGAGCCCGCAGGGTTACTTCGTAACTAAAACGTCTTATCTTTGCTTAATGTCGTTATTATCTACTAGGAGGACGAGGGAAGGAGAAATGGAAGTGAGACAGTGCTAAGTATAATAACTGCTGGATTAAAACAATAACTCGTAACGAGTTTTACCGCAAGACCCTGTGTAACTAACACTCCATCAATCCATCTCGTTATTACTAGCGAGGGTGTGAGATTGTGAAACAGAAGCTAAGTAAAATAAACAGCTGAAAAAATTCATTCTCATTTTTTGAGAAGAAAACTAAAGTAAAAAGAGTTTCATTTCAGAAGGAGGTTCATATCGTCTTCATATTACAGGATCATTTGTAACTAACAAGACATTATTCTTGTTGTCATCCACTGACCAAGCCGAAAAGAAAAAGGAAAATAAAAAATTCTATTAGAGTGTAGCAAAAAAAATCGTCCATAGGACCTTTCTCTCTAATTACGGGCAAAACAAAAATATTCCAAAGTTTCTAGTTTTCAAAATAGTTTTTAATTTTTTATGTGTCACAGTTATAAACGTAAGAATATTTTTGTGCCATATTACCTAGGTACCTACTTACAATACTTTAGTTAAGTTACTTCGTTAGATACTTCGTTAAGTTTTACGTTGTGTGTAAATAAATTTCTTTATTATTCACAGATTAAAAAGTACTACGTTAAATTGGAATTAAATTGGCCAACTGGACAATTTCCCAAGCAACAAAAGGTCAGTTTAGTCAGTTTAGTAAAGGTCAGCTTATAGTTTTTCCTCTCAAAGATAATAAAAGAGCAATTCAAGAAGGAGTCAATAATTAATTATATAAAATTATTATTTTCTATTTTTTTTATTGTGTATTCTTTTGTCTTTGTTATTTTTATTTCTTATTTGCAAAGAGTGATCATTCAATAATAACTTATCTCGTCTATTTATAAAATATTTTGTTATAAATATATATGTATGTACTTATTTTATATTAAGTATTAGTGTGTATTGTATTATAATATTGTTATGTATGTGCTCGCACCTTACTTTCAAGTAACTATCTATTTTATCTTTCTTTTTTGCACGCCCACCTCAATTTTTGCCTCTCCTGGACCTCCTGTGGGTTGACTGGTAGAAAATGCCATTAGCATTAAGTCCACCTTTTGTACACTATTGTTTGTGCAATAAAGAATTAATAATAATAATAATAATAATTTACAAATGCCATTGGGCTGAGGGAGAAGCCTGTGTAATTAATACAATAAAATTAGGATCTGTTTCACAATCTGCAGATAAAGTTTCGGACAAGCTATCCGCAACCAGGGCTGCAGTTTGTTCTAAATTTGAAGCCATAAACGAACACACGCAATATAGAAAAAAATTAAAATTAAATTTAAATTTAGAACAAAAGGCAGCCCTGGTTGCGGATGGCTTATCTAGAACTTTATTTGAACATTGTGAAACAGCCCCTTAATTTGTTGTAATTTCTAGTGAAACCAAAGCGAGTAAATAATTCAATTTTCTATTGTTGGTTCAAGGCCTTGGGTTTATTATTCTCATTAGACTACGCTAAATTTTTCTTTGAATAGGATGACTTAAGGTAATCTAATATGTTTTGGCGAATTTAATTTCGGTAATTTTGGAGTTTTTAAAAACAAATTTTGTTTTCCTGAACTTAGGTTTATGGGCGGTGCATACTTTGACGCAGCGTGGCGTAGGGATGGTGATTAATTATAAAAATAACAATCTTGATGTTTACATGTATTAAGTATACATTTTGTTTTTATCATCAATAAAAACATTTAATTTCGTTAAGAACAGCCAAGCCATATATATAAATAACAAATACTCGTTATAATAACAACCTATTCAGTGCACGGAATATCTGTAACATTCTTTTACAAAATAGGTAATAAGTAGGAAAATCGTCGGACCGACCACACCCCTTGCGTCGGAAATATCCGGTAATACCAATTTCAGCTCAGCTAACCAGACACGCTATCCTCAAATCTTCATTAGGTATAGTCCACAGAAAATCAACCGTTACCTACATGTTTGTTGCAAAGTTGTCTTTAAGAGGCTCTCCACATTGGCGCCAGCGAGAAAAAAACAATTTTTTGCAGATTGTTTTTGGAGATTGTTTTGTTGTTATAATAAATTTTTCTTCTTCTTCTTCTTCTTCTTCTTCTTCTTCTTCAAAAAGGATCTGTACAGTGTTTCAACTTAAGAGTAAGAACGGAACTGATTAGAACACTCCTACGTGAAGGTGGAAGTGCTGTCGACAGTACATGTTCAATTGACGACCTCTGTGGCGCAGCGGTTAGTGCATCTGCCTACCATGCGAGAGGCCCCGGGTTCGAATCCAGGCTGGGGACTAAAAACAAAAATGTTTATATATTTGTGAGGTCGCTGTTTCTGGTTCCCATGAAATAACGTATCTTAGTGTGGGACAAGAAGCAATGTATGTGCCTTTATGTTGTGTTTGCTGTTGTTTATGTAAATAACTAGACGAAAACCCGGCTTCGCTCGGGTAAAATGTAGACGCAAAATAATATTCCACTATGTTTTTTTATAATAATATGGTGACGCCTCTGTATTTATCAACCACCAGTACATATAAATATCTTAATACATTCAGATACATAGGCTCACACCACGGACTGTCACCTGCCACTATCCTGACAAATCACTTTCGCTTCATCGACATCCATTAGTCGTTGCATGTACCCACATCGGTTTCGGGTACTTTTCATCTTGCCCTTTGCTAATACATCCCCTATTTGGTCGAAGTATGTCCAACTGGGGCGTCCCTTACCGGCCCTTCCACTCACATTCGCCCGATATATTTGCTTTGTCAGTCTTTCTTCGTTCATCCTCTCCACATCTCCAAACCAACGCAACATTCCTTTTTTCAATTCTAGTCACTCACTACATCCTCTTTCTCTACATCCTCGGTCTCTGATCACACTATTGCGTATTCTGTCATTCAAAGTAACACCACACATATTTCTTAAGGATCTCATTTGTACTGCACTAATCCTACTTTCATGATTCTTCTGACTTCTGCCATACCCAAATCTCGCTTACATCAGTATTGGAACCAGCACACTATTACGGATAGCCAATCTTGCTCTTTTGGACATGTTCTGGCTACTCACGAAGGAGTGCAAGGCGAAAATCGGATTCTTATCATAACTTTGTCATGGGTACCTCATCACAAATTACTAAATGAACTTCCTTCATAAACTTAACAGCATTGAATTTAGTTAACAGCTAGTGAATCTAATGACGTATGAGACGTAGAATCCACTTGGCTAATCAACCAAAAACAGCTCTCTCTCTTTGGCTTTACAGCTTTTAGTTTTGTATTGACCACATGTTTTTCTTCATCATTTTAATTTTTGGTATTTTCCTTATCTAGTGGCTTTTTCATTTCAATAAGTTTATTGGTACCTAACTAAGCAAAACAATAAAGATCAATTTATGACTTTGATTTCCTTTTTCAATTATTTTTCAGACCCTTCCAAAACTCAATGTCAAATTATTGTCTTCCCTCCCGCCCTCAGAAGAAGGACCTTCTTCTGAGCTCCCGCCAATGAAAAACACCACAGATTACTTACTACACCTTCTCAGTTGGCACAGATTATAATAACCTTTTTGGATGCCACGGTATTCCACACACCATGAAGTTAACAAATTAGATCAAAGGGCCGTCTTAGATTATCTTAGTGTTTAGGAGAGTGCTTTACTTTACACTCTGTTGCAACATTATGCTGAATCGGGCCCATTTTGGGGGCTCAACCTTTAACGACCTCCGTGGCGTAGTGGTTAGCGCATCTGACTACCATGCGAGAGGTCCCGGGTTCAAATCCCGGCTGGGGACAAAAAAAAAATCCCAGGTGTTGGATGTTTACATGTTTGTGACGTCGCTGTTTCTGGTTCCCACGACACAGGTTATCCTAGTGTCGGGCCAGAAGCAATGTATGTGCCTGTATGTAAATGTAAATATGTAAATGTAAATTATTATTTTCATGTTGTACAGTTTATTTTTTTTACGCTTTTTATGCTTTCTGTGTTATTTTTTTATTATTGTACAGTCGACAGCATATCATGGTATACACCCATGCGCTCTGCTCCGTTGCATTACGGGCGACTTTGCAACTAAAATGGGAAGATTTCTTTCTTTCTTTCTTTCTTTCTTTCTTTCTTTCTTTCTTTCTTTCATTCTTTCTTTCTTTCCTTCTTTCGTTCTTTCTTTCTTTCTTTCGTTCTTTCTTTCTTTCTTAAGGAGAGTGCTTTTGTAGAAACGTGTAAGCGCCACTTGCTTTAGTACGTTTTACGGTATAGTACGGTTCTAGTTGCCTTTCAATTAGAATCAAAATAGAATTGGTTTCTATTGTTCTATCCAGTAACACCTTTTCTTTTTTTTGTTAACGGGGTGAAATGCTTTGTGCACCATAACCGCCACCCTTGGGGGAGGGCGACGGCCGTGTGTCGGACTCTCCTCTCCTAATAATAGGAGAGGCATACCTCCTAAAACACCCCGGGGGCCGTCCTGTCGCTCGTGCAATGGGGCGTCGCCGGATCTCGCAAGTGGAGTGAAACCACAACGCGAATGCGACAGCGGCGCCCCGGCGACGTCGACCCGACTCGCAAGGAGTCGGGCCCACCCTCACTGGAGAATGGGGCATGGGCCCCCCACCCCCTTCTCCCGTCACTATGTCGGACGGCAGGTCCCCCAACCTGCCGTCTGTGACCCTCCCTCAACCGGCGGCGCAAGGTCCGCGCGGCGTCCCCGGCGCCACCGGCTCTCCCGGCGGAGAGGCGCGAGCACCTCAAGCCTCCAGCTACCGAGGACCCGTTGTAGCCCTCTGCCCGTGACCTCGGCCCATCTTAGTTCTCCTCGCAGCCCGAAGGCCCCCGGCCCCGCTCAATGTGGGGTTACGGGTGCGGGGCCCATGGTGGACCCCGCGGGACATCCAGCAGCGCAAGCCACTGGACGTCCCCCTCCCTTTGGTTTTGGTCCGCGCCGGCCGAAGCCAGTAGCCCCCATATCTGGAGGGCGTTCCCCTATCCGCCACCCGGGGGACGCGTCCGATGGAAGACCAGAAACTCCGCACGGATCCAGTAACACCTGAGCGCGTTACTATCCTCGTTACTTATCTGTGTATAAACTAAAAATTTAGTGAGAACTTTAGGAGAGTGCGCAAGTGATTCGTGACGGGTGCGTGTTGTTTTCATTAACTCGAATTATCAAACTTACTTATGTGTTCCATTAAATCTCATAGTATTTTGAGTAGGATAGCGCATATTTCGCGACGTCGACGAAATGACTCTCTACTGGAAGAAATATAAACGTTCACTTGAACGTCTAGTAATGTACTAATGCACTTGCCTCTCTAATTGTATTATAGCACTCTCCTAAACACTAAAATAATGTAAACCGGCCATAACAGTTCACAAAACAGTTCACAATGAAAACTTGTGACACTAACACAACAATGATGACATTGACATGTTTACTTAGCAACGCCATTGTTGAATTTAATAATTTTTATATTGATGCTGCTCGATAATACGAATTTTCCGCCTATATGTTGTCGACTCAGATCAACTATTTTTTTACGCTCTTTCATTTGGTGTGCATATCGTTCGAGTCTACCGTAGACCCGAACGAAATTATTTATATAGAAGATAATGTTTAATTGTATAATGGACTTCACCGACCGCCTTCCCACACAATTTTGACAAAGAAGCGTAGGTAACGAACGACACCGGAACATTTCCCGAGTTCTTGTCTAATAACAATACGCTATTGGGTGATATTTTATTACTTTCAGATATAGGTGTCGACATCACATCACTAGTAATCAGTGGTATAGTTTAACTTTAAAAGACCCACGGTACCACCAGGGCTATGGCCAGGGGTACCGTGGGTATGAAATGACTATGTTCAAGGCTAAAATTATATCCATTGCCTTAGCAACATTTCTGGCTTTGGGTTGGTAAATTATTGACAATTTTACAAAATTATACTGTGTGCGACAAGTACTAATAATAATATTAATTTAATATTGTTTTTAATTTAATATTAATCATGATCATCAACCCATTAAGTCCCCACCGAGGGGCACGGGTTTCTTCCCAAAGGAAGTTATAGGTCATACTCCACCACTGGAGCCTAGTCCGGATTGGTGGACGCTTGTAATACTAGTGACTTGGCTTAACGACTGCCATCTATCGACGGCTTAACGTGGCTAGCGAAGCACGGAACCGCACGAAAAAAAAAAATTTCATTCCTTTAACCAATATTTTCCGATCTTAAGTATTTTTCCCAGTAATTTGTCGGCGTTATACCTATTACCTACATGTCTTAACCCACACTTCCGAATCGTACGCGAATGTGAATCCGCCATAACAATATGTTTTATTGCTGTCCTTACCACAGGCCTTTTAGCCGCACACAGCAATCTCGTAAGAAGTTAGTATCTACTTAAAACCAGTTATTATAGGAAAGCAAACGAGCGTCATATAAAGGCTCACTTAGACCGTGACATGTGTGCAGTGTATGTGAGTATGAGGGTATATTTAAAGACTGCGTCAAGCGTGACATGGCAGCTTTTGGGATCGTTCACGATAGCTGGGATGAACTCACTGTGGACAGAGAAGCCTGGAGAGTGAAGGTTCGGGAAGACCGCAAGACCTGCGATGAAGTATGGTGTTAAGCACTAGCGGACAAAAGAGCCAGGAGGCACCAAATTCGTACTTATTCGACTTTCCTTTATATGTCCTACTTGCGGTAGGGGCTGCCGCTCTCGAATCGGAATTTTCAGTCACTCGAAAAAGTGTTAAACCCTCTGGTACTGCTTGAGTCGTCCGTAACGGCGCGAAGGCCTATGGTGATGATGATGAAAGTGTGAGGAGAGTGCTATCCTCCTCAACAATGAAACGATCAGAATGGTTTAGCTTTCAGCAGGATATATTTTGGTGCGCCAGAAAATTAGTGGCAGAAAAAAACGAGCAACTTGACGTGACTGTTTTTAAGACACTTGTGGCGGGCGGTCGCGAGAGTGACACGTTCTGCCGGCCAGCATGCGAGAGGCGCGCGAACGCTTCATGAAGGATGCACTACAATACAAGGGTTTATACAAAATACTGGCTGCTGTCAGCAGCTGTCAGGCTGGCGAGCTGTCAGTGTCAGTTAGTCGATCATTGGCTCGGTAGTCGGAGTGTCACTAAAAGTGGAAATGGTGTGCTCTGTTTTAAAATCTCATGACAAAAAAATCTCCAAATTAGTAGTATCTTCACAAATTGTTTATACTTGTGATTTCGTTACAATATATTTATGTGCTCTTTTCAGTTGAATTACTATCTAAGAAGTAGATCCTAAGACAGTAATTCTACTGAAAAAAGGACCCTTTTGTAACATGCTTTATTTAGTCCGCTTAGTCAGCACGCACTACGATGTATTATTACGTTATGGCCTCATAAAAGCTGAACGCGATGTGGGAGCTATATTTGGAATAATTTTTCATTCACCTGGCAGACTTAAAATAATGTAATCATGCACTCGGTTGAATCGATAAAAGTAAATTTTCCTAACAAAAAAGAGAGCTTTCCATCCATACAATCGGTTTTGATTCATAAGTCACTATTGGCATCACAGAACAAAAAAAAAAGAGTAGAAATAGTGACATGACCTATTAGTAGGAAAACCAGTGTGACCAAACTCACACACACAAATCAAAAGCACACTGTGAATGCCAAGCTGCCATTGGCAACTAAAGGCAATTCTGAAAAGGTCTACATCACAAAAGTTCCAAGTAAAATATGAACCTTTTCAATCATATAAACAATGATCAAAATCAAATGATAATTATGAAATTAAGTTTGACATACGATCTTTGCTTTGTAGTACCGCTACTCTACATTAGATGGAACTACCGCCGCGTGTGATCGTCGAGAAGCTTTAAGTTTAATGCCATAAAGTTGAATATTGAAAAATAACTATCTGCTATGTTGCTACTCAGGCTAAGGATGGGACATATTGCCATATCGACAAATTATAGAACTGTTTCATAAAGCGACAGTTGAAAATGAATTTGTTATGACAATGTTTATTAATCTTTTTTTTTTTTTAGTACCTACATTGACAAAGTAACATAATATATTCCCTTCTGCCAAACTGTACCACAGTTCGATGTAAATTACGCAGCCGGCTACCATATTAACTGTCCTTCTGGATGATTGGCTACGCAATGTACCTATAATGGAATTCTCATAATCTAACCATAGTCGCTTTATGAAACGAAGCCCAGCAAACTTATCGTGTACAATTTATAGAGAATAAGAAAGCCTATTGTATATATTTTTTTTAACTGTAACTTTTATTTGTCTCTTGCTTCTTGTGTGCAATAAGGAATATTCTTTTTTTTTACGTAGCCTCGATTGCCACAGAACAGAAAAAAAGAGTAGAAGGAGTGACATGACCTATTAGCAGGAAAACCAGTGTGACCAAACTCACACATAAGCCAAAACCCACACTATGAATGCCAAGCTGCCATTGGTAAATAAAGGCAATGCCGAAAAGGTCTACATCATAAAAGTTCCACGTAATATATGAACCTTTTGGTGATATAAACAACGATCAAAATCAGATGATAATGATGAAATTAAGTTTGATATTAGATCTTTGTTCGTAGTACCGCTACTCTACACTAGCTGGAAATCCCGCCGCGTCTGACCGTCGAGAAGTTTTATGTGATAGACCATAAAGTCGAAAATTAAAAAACAAGTATGTGCAATGGTGCTTCTCAGCTATGGATGGCCTATCGACAAATTATAGAATTGTTTCGTAAAGCGACAGTTGATATTTAATTCAATTACAATTCGATGTAAATTACGCAGCCGGTTAGTATATTAACCTACCTTCTGGATGATAGGCTACGCAACGTATATGGAATTCTCATATGAAACTAACCATAGTCGCTTTTGAAACCAGGCCCAGCAAACTTATCGTATGTATAGTTTGTTTAATTTTTGTATTTATTTATTTAAAATCCGTTATCCATCAACGCTTGTGCTTCACTTATATTATGGAGATGACATTTGCCAACGAAAGTCACGAGACTTCCCCATACATATAAGGAGTAAACGTTGATTAAATTATCTAGACCCCCCCAGATGATTTTACTACACGAGCACATAAAATCATCTAACTTTGAAATTATGCATGCTGGTTTAGTTTTGATGACAATACGCCAATCTATACTAATAAAAATGACATGTTTTTTGAACTAAAACTTTCGGCACAACACAATGTAAACATTTAGTCCGGATCTACTTACGGGTGTTGTTTTATCGGACGAGTCCGACTAGGTTTATGTCTATAAGATCGATACGCAGAGCAGTGAGTGGGTGGTGAGCAGAGACGGAGCTTGCGTCGTTCGGTTGCTTGTCTCAAAATGGGATGGGTAAGTTGATCCGACATGATACTGCAGTCAGGACCACATTCTCGCAAAGGAACTAAACAGCGTCAAGGAACATGATCAATAAATTTTGCGCAGTATAAAAAAATAATTGCAACTAAAAATGTGTTAAATAATAATAATAATAATAAAAGATGATAATAAACACTTACAGGCACATACATTGCCTCTGGCCCCACCCTGGGATACCCTGTGTCGCGGGCACCAGAAACAACGACGTCACAAACATGTAAACATACAAGACCTAGGATTTTTTTTTGTCCCCAGCCGGGATTCGAACCCGGGATCTCTCGCATGGTAGTCAGATGCACTAACCACTGCGCCACAGCGGTCTTCAATTAAAATAAAATAACGACAATTATTTTCCCAAAGTACCTAATTAGACGCAGGTAATTATTTATTACTGCTAAGTCATAGACAAAATATTATTATTATTTTTTATAAAAACTATTTCAAGCAATTATAAAGGAAATATAGAGTTTTTAGAATAATAAAATAATTTGCGTTTGAATATTATCGATAGATTTTTATAATGTTGTGTCCCAGCTGCAATTGCTACTCATTTGAGTAGCATTCAAATGTTGACAGAAATTTCTAGAAAAAGTACACAGACTTCGACGAAAATTGAACATTATATTCCAGTAAATAAAGGTGGTTTTACTTTCTCACTTTCGGATTGCTTTCCTTGTTCATGTCATTACAAATTTAATTTCTATTAAATTAAATACAATGGAAATACTACTTACCGATGGAATGTTACGCCATGATCGGTACATTTTGGTCCCCAACTTTTATTTTTGCACTCTAACACAGCACAATGAGGCATTTTAGTAGAGTTTTCACAATTGTTTTCTTTACTAGAAGCGCACGGCAACTGAGGTAAGAAAAACTGTCATAGACTACGCTTATGCAATACATTGCTAATTTGAGGCACGCGGGCACCGCCCACTTACGATTTCTACTCTTTTTTTTTGTTCTGTGATTGGCATCACTATTTAGGCGCCAAATGCCAGTTTAATATATTTACGGTAGTCTTTCTGTGAATGCAACTTACTCAGAAACGCGGTTCACCAATATTAGTAGCGATTTTTCCACTACATATTTCCTTTATCCATTCGTCATCGAACTATCACAATATCACATGGGTATAATTATTTGTTTACCTTTACTCCAAAGCAATCGATATTGACCCGTATTACTAGAGGGCTATATGAATCTAAGTTCAGCGCACGTATTATGTATCGATTTGTGATTTTTGTAAACATAACACGCGAGGCACGTGTAGTATTTTTTAAACATGTATTCTTAGTTTAAAGTGAGAAAATATACCTTAATGGGATTTGGGTGGCAACTGAACGAAGTAAAAACACGCATACGATTTGCCAGTTTTAATTCTTACAACAGGCCGTAGATTTGGGGCCATCCATAAATTACGTCACACGTTAAAGGGGGAGGGAGGGGGTCGAAAAAGTGTGATATTGTGTGACAAGGGGGCAGGAGCGGAACTAAATTTCGTGACGTCACATTACCAAAACTATTGTATTCTAAGTATTAAAACACGAACTTAGAAATATTAACGAAAAACTCATTTGCAACTCTACCCGTAATAAAACTAATTTCGGAACTGCTGTTTTAATTCAATAATTTCTAGTGTATTTTGCAAAATATGTGACGTCACACTAGGGAGGGGGAGTCACATAAATGTCACCAGCTGTGACTATGACGGGGGAGGAGTAAAATAGTCATGGAATTCGTGTGACGTAATTTATGGATGGCCCCTTTGTTTCCCGTAAAATTCATTGATTCATTCAGTTTTCTTCTATGATTAATTTGGCCAAGTCAGAGGCCTTAGGGCGGCTTGAAAACGTCTGACTGTAAGACCAGCCACGAGATTAGACTAGACTTGGCCCCCGTGGTGGAGTATGGCCTATACCTTCCTCCGGGAAGAGGCCCATGCCCCTTGGTGGGGACATAATGGCTTGACGATGAATGATGATGATTAATTTGTGCAAATTCTCGGAGCTCGTGGATTTGCTGTGTGGAAGTTATTATTATTACAGAAATAATAATAATAACTTCCACACAGCACAATCACTTGACCTGGTCCCAAACTAGGATACCCTGTGCTATGGTAACTAGGCCAGGACGCTACAAACATGAAAAAACACCCGGACTGAGACCATTTTTACAGCGCCCCCCAGGAGAAATCAAACCCTCGACCTCGACCTTAATACGAATCATATGAATAGAATTTTAACAACCGACGTCACTAACACATTTAGTGATTTGATTTGATTTGATAATCAGCTCAAATAAAATCATTTTATTCATTCATCAGACAGTTCTATCTAGAGCATTTTTATCTTATATTATTTTATGACTTTAAAACTTTATAGCGTAAAAAAAAACGCGAACTAAGTCTAAATAATAAGTATAGATATTATCTATTAGTTCGCGTTTTTTTTGACGCTATAAAGTTTTAAAATCATAAAAATTATCATATGAAATAATGCTCTAGATAGAACTGTTTCATGAATGAATAAATGTATATTAAGTGAGGTATAGTGGAGGACTGATCGACCGTTGAAATAAATTTACATTCTATTTGTTGAATTTCGATGTAGTTACAATATTAGGCGCTGTCGTGGGGCCGAATGTAATGGAGAAAAAAGCCGCGGAAAAAAACCTCCACTTTGACCATCTTTTCTCAAATCACCTCAAATCTAATACATAAGTTGGTAGAAACATCGATATACTCGTACTTAAGAAGCTCATGCATGACCCATGAGTGTTGCATTGTGATGCCCAGTCACTCGTAATGTGACCGAATACAGAGTATCCATGTACAGGTGGGTCCGTTGTTGACCTCACCTTAATATTATAATTTTATGGTTACCTAATATCTACTAGTTTTAAATAAAGTTAAAATAATGCTTTTTTCGCCAACGAACTGCGAACTGCGAATTGGATTATAAGGGAGCATAATAATATTTTTACGGCATGGGCCCTTTTTGAATCCAGAGCAAAGTGGGGGATTCTAGAGTAGTAGTAGGTACCTATCCTTTGGTAGAATCCTGAACATAGCGAGGGATTGAAAGTAAGTCACCCGAGCCAAAAGTATATTTTGCGTCCGAGTGATACTGTACTCTACTTTTCATCACTCACTGCGAGAAAATAAAAGGGGCCTCATTTTTAATTTTATATTATAATTAGTTAATAAAACATAGAGTATTTAACAACTAGATTGAAATTAAATAGTATCTAACAATAAAACAACTAAAAACTCATATTTACAATATAGACATTTTCGCAAATATGACAATATAATTGTTACAGTTTTATTAGGTTAAAAAAGAGATTGTTGTAGATTTTATGATTCCGCGGGCTGTAGTTCGCGCGTTTTCAATTTGATTTCTTTTTTTTTATTCATCCGGCGGCGGCGCCACTAGGGGCCGTCGTACCAGCCAGTCTTTATTCAAACAATATTTGGATTTGATTTCCGTAGCGCTGAACACTACGATGTTTCAAATTCAAAACGGGATTAAAAACTCATTACTGCCCGCTAAAAGTTTCTTTTATAAAACACCACCATTGGGTGCACTTAAAGGCGAACCAAGTCACCCTTTGCCGAGTATTTTTTGGAATCGAGTGATTTTGGCGAGTAACTTTTTAATGTGTCGTCAAATAAATTTTTCTATTTTTATATTTTTCTTTCTTTCTAATTTATGAAATTTATAACCGCAAAACAAACGACTCAATAAGAAAGAAATAAAAGAAAGAAAGAAAGAAAGAATGATTTTATTAGAATAACACAAACAAAATAAAATAACGCTGATTTTTTTTCTCATTTTGAAAAATACTAAGTGAAAGTGACAATACAGTCAGAGACGAGCAACGACGTCGCCAGCTCCGTCTCTATTCACCATTATTAAGCTCTGCGAATCAGAACGAAATTTGGTCGGGCTCTTCCGACAAAAACTCAAATAAAGTGAATCCGGAATAGTAAAATGGGTCTCCATCGGTACGACCCTTTTTTCTGAAAGATTAGTTGCACGCCATGAAAGCAGATGGTCCTATCTAGCCTCTTATCTATGCAGGAACTGTACTGTACCTTCTATACCTACCATTCCAGTAAATCTGACATCTAAAATTAACAAAAGCGTCAGTTACTTTCCTGGCTTGAAATCTGTGTTGGAAAGTCAATTTAAACTCAGTTAGCAAACCCGGTATCGTTTTCTATATTCCATTAAAATTTCCCGAAGTGTTTCTAATTTTCAGTATAACGTCGACGTTTAAATATAATTACTCTCCACCACAGCGGCTTTTGTCGTATAGTTGGCACGGAGAATTCAGTTTAGGTTATACATTTCCGACCCTAATCAGTTCTGGTGAGTTCTTTTTTAGGATTAGGTACTTTAAAAGGAAAAGGTCACTTTTGTGGTCAGTCCGTCTGTCCATCTGTCAGTCAAGAGCCTTTATCTTGGGAACACGTAAGGTATTGAATTGCAATTAAAACCAGATAGGTACTCAAATCTACGACTATTTATCTTAAAATCAAGTTTCTAAGTTAAGATTTTTTTTAAATGTGTCGTAAATTATTGATTTACAGTGCCGTGCTTGAGTTCCACTGACCTTTATGAAGTACTTTTAAATTTTGTTATTACTATGTATGTATGTATTCCTTTTTATTGAAATATTGATATTTTTTTTTAAATTCACAAGACTTTCGGCCATAATTTCAGAGTAAAATTTATATTAAAAACTGTTGCAAAAATTTTAAATTGTTGACTTTAACTAACTATGAGTTCAATATCCTGTACTTTGTTCTATTTAAAACTCCAATATCAGCTTTATCCTTACTCTTTCATGCACAAACTACTAAATGAATGAAATAGTTTTAATAAAACTTTACAATAACGTAACTTATACACCAGAATATCACAGGCTATCGTTAATAAGGATATTAATTTTACAGGCACAAACATTGCTTCTGGCCCCCACACTAGGATACCCCGTGTCGTGGGAACCAGAAACAGCGACGTCACAAACATGTAAACATCCAAGACCTGGAGTTTTTTTTTTCTCCCCAGCCCGGGATCGAACCCGAGACCTCTCGCATGTTAAGCAGATGCGCTAACCGTTACGCCACAGAGTTCGACATTACACTTTGAAGAAGAAAACAAACTATTCGAAGTACTAATCACGGACGGACAAAGTCGGGGGCACCAGCAATCAAGGTATATTTTAACAGAACTAGCCTAGTCGAGTCGGCCAGACCGGACTAACTTCGCGAGACTAATTCAATAGCCTTACGAACCTAACCAGAATAGGCTATTAGGTGTAGCTTGAATATTTAACGGCTAAACGGGTCACAGTCTCCAATAGTGGGCATTTAAATTAACTCAGCTCTGTGTACATAGCCTTAGCGACGCTGAAAGGTCAAAGGACTAGATATTTTGACCGGCTTCTTGTGTACTAAGGAGAAATAATCGATTTTTTAATATGTAAGCAGAGAAGATAAGATGAGAAAATCTTATAATTTTGTTAAATAAAGGAAGGCGTTGGGCGAGTCTATTTGCCTCTCTTTCATGCGATATTGCCGTCTGTATTGTATCAGTGAGCGGCAAATAGTTCAAATCAAAAATGTAAAAAACAATCATCATCATCAACCCATTATGTCCCCACCGAGGGGCACGGGTCTCTTTCCTGAGGAAGGTATAGGCTATACTCCACCACGGGGGCCAAGTCTAGTCTGGACTCGTGGCTGGTCTGTCAGAAGTTTTTCAAGCCGCCCTAAGGCCTCTGCCTTGGCTTTACGACTGCCATCTATCGACGGCAGCCGGCATCAACTGCTTAGCGTGCCTTGCGAAGCACGGAAGCGCTCGGAAAAAATCCACCAGCGTTAGCCATAGAGCATAAACATTTACACACAGGCACATACATTGCTTCTGGCCCCACACTAGGATACCCTGTGTCGTGGAAACCAGAAACAGCGACGCCACAAACATGTAAACATCCAAGACCTGGAGTTTTG
This sequence comes from Yponomeuta plumbellus, assembly GCA_947310845.1. Taxonomy (NCBI): domain Eukaryota; kingdom Metazoa; phylum Arthropoda; class Insecta; order Lepidoptera; family Yponomeutidae; genus Yponomeuta; species Yponomeuta plumbellus. Next base: position 8,092,629 of record OX371203.1, read on the forward strand.
TTTTTTTTTCTTTCCAGCCGGGGATCACCCAGAACGGTCACCCATCCATGAACGCGTTGTTGCTTGTTGATGCTTAACTTTCGTGATCGTTTAAGATTACTAAGGCGGTCGTATCACTCGTAGCTCCGGCCGTCTGATTAATCTCAAGAGATCACAAAGACAACATGGCGCGTTCAAAAAATCAATGCCCTATAACAATTTCTTATACAGTGCTCAGATAATCCAAATAAAGTTTTGTGTAAATAACTTATTAGACTGATGTTGCCCCATATTACTGTTATTCAGAACTTTTTTTAAGCTAACAGTGGTAGTATGTTACCATAGGTAACTTTCACTGTAAGTTAATCTATATATATAAAATTCAAAGTCCTGACTGACTGATTCATTCACTCATCAACGCCCAGCCCAAGCCGACCTAGGAAGGTGAAATTTTGCACAGAGGATCTGTATATAATGTATGCAAGGAATAAGAACGGATTTTTTTAAATTCAAACCCTAAGGGGGCGAAAAGGGTTGCCAAAATTTGTATGGGAGGCATAAAAAATGTTGTCTGATTTTCTTGAAACTTAAAATAAATACTCTTCAACACAATTGATTGAACACGTGTTTCACCGTTTTTCTAAATTTAACCCTTAACGGGAGTTACGGGAGTGAACGGGGTTGCAAAATTTTGAACTAAAGTCCACGCGGACGGAGTCGCGGGCGAAAGCTAGTATTCTATACGAATATGTATAGGTAATTTGATTCCTATCCCGTATTTTTATTTTTGGTCCCAATTATTTGGCTTCACCATGAAAAGTCCAAGCTCACATACCTACATACAAACGAGTCGCCGACATTACGTTTTATTTATGTTATGTGTGTAGAGTTGAGGTGAGTGAATGAACGTAAGCATGCAGCAGATCGATTGGGTCAAGTCATTTTCATTGCATAAAATTTATACGCGCGGCAAAGTGGATTTTTAGTCGCATCTCAATGGCGACAGTTTGTATAAAAAGTCGAATATTATTTAGGTATTATTATTACTACCTACTTACTAAAGTTATTAAGTCGAAATAGTCTGACCGAACTCCGTTTTTTTCTTCGTTTTTTTAAATCAACTGGTTTTTTTTAAAACGACTGCAACGACAAATGAATGTCGATGAAGCGAAAGTGATTTGTCAGGAAGCTTGTCAGGCAGTCCCTGGTCTCTGCCTACCCCTCTGGGATACAGGCGTGAGCGTGCAGTTTGCAGTTAGTTGCTCGTACAATATTTCAAGTTACCCAATAGAGATGTAAAATATGTATCTTCAGTGCAGTTCATTACTTTCAGCCAATTCAGTTGAAACTTTTGCAACAAGAAACTCATATAACGCACCTCCAGAACTATAGTGACCTAACTCAAAATTTGGGTAAAATGAGTTAAGTACTCAGAATGACTCAAAAAGGTATACTCTTTCATGCCTATATTAAAAAACCGACTTTATTTGGTCAGAGACAGATGGAGGAATATTTCGGTCTGTTTTTTCTTGAGCAACTCGCTCAGAGCGCCGAATACATTTTCTTCATTTCCCAAAAGTTGCAAATTTTGAGTTAGGTCACTTTAGTTCTGGGGGTGCGATAAGATGTGTGCTCTACACGGTGCTTCATTGCTAAAATTGAGCCAAACTGTTACAAGCAAAAATGAATACTATCCTAATAACTTGATAACTGGGTGATTTTCGAACTTTGAACCGGCAAAAACCGCAATTTTAAGATAAGATAAGAAAATAAGAATACTTTTTATTGCACACCGGAAAAAAAATACATCACAAAATATTTACGAAGGTGCGATTTTCGTAGCAACATTTAACATTTACATACATTGCTTCTAGTCCCACACTAGGATACCCTGTGTCATGGGAACCAGAAACAGCGATATCACAAACATGTATGTAGGGTATCCTAGTGTGGGCGCAGAAGCAATGTATGTGCCTGTATATAAATGTTAAATGTAAACTTCCCAGACCTGAGGTTTTTTTTTGTCCCCAGCCGGAGATCGAACTCGGTATCTCTCGCATGGTAGGCAAATGCGCTAACCGCTGCGCCACAGAGATTGTCGTAGTAAGATTCGATAAGAGTCAGTTTTGCTCTGATTTCCAAAGCTCTTTTGCGACACAAAACTTGTTTCGGATGTCTTCTCTGCAAAGTATATTGTTGCTAAAATTACGCGAAAATATTTCAAGCGAAAATTTATTTTATGGAAGTAACTCGATAACTTGGTGAATTTCCTTTTAACGTCGAGCAACGTTGCGCTGCGCATTTTCTGGCTCAGTTGAGTTGAAAACTTTTGATTATGTTCGGAACATCGATCTGTACTTTTTCAATTTAATCTTCGATTTATAGAGTGCACTCCAAAAAGCTCAAGAGTCTTACAACAGGTTTCTGAACAGATCATTTCACTTACTAAGGGCCGGTTTCTGAATTTAGAATTTCACTAAGTAAATACTTTAGTAACGTTCTGTCACGCTCACTTTGGAGAAATTTGACGAGACACTACTATAACAGTTAAGTAGTTAGGTAATTAGCGAAACTCTCAATTCAGAAACTGGCCGTAATCTCTTCAGATTCCTTAAAAGCAGCCGAGATAGAAAATACTTTAGTATTTACCTACATAGATAATTTTCAGTTCAAAATTTTAACGTCATTATTCATCTTCGTAAAAAGTAATCTAATTCGAATTTTACCAAAAAAAAACAGGATCAGGACCCTACTAGAAAGTATTTAACAAACAAGTGGAAAAAATCTTTACATTTAGGCACATACATTGCTTCTAGCTCCAATCTAGTATATCCTGTGTCGTGGGAACCAGAATCAACGACATTAGAAACATGTAAACATCCAAGACCTGGGGTTTTAGATATAGACTAAAGTCAAGTTCTGATGCCATGACACAATAGGCTAGTTTCCAGGGTCAAAATAATTAAATTCTATTTAGTCCGTATTTTAGATTATAAAAAATATTGGACACGTATTTTTTCTTTTTTCGATCAAACAAAAAATAACAAAGATATAGCCCATTAAAGTTACGTGTGACGTCACTCCGTGCTAAAAAATGCAGCACGGCGTGAGGTCACACGTAACTTTAATGGGCTATACCTCTGTCATTTTTGGTCTAATTTACAAACAAAAAAATACGTGTCCCTTATTTTTGAATAATCTAAAAGACGGACTAATTAAATTTTTTAGGGCCACTAGCCCATTGTTGATATTATTGTAATGCTTCTATACAACTACTAAGGAAGACAGGAAGAGACGAGGACAGCTAAAACAGCTTATAAAACAGGCAGAGCACGCAGGCGAATAACTAGAACCACCAGTTTTGATTTTGTCTACGTTTCCACAAAAGCAGTAGTAAATTTTTACCCTTTTTGACGATTACACTAGGCGTAAATCAAATCAGAGCTCTGGTGCTTTATAACGCATGAATATGACACTTCTTTACAAATATAGAAAACACAACTATCAGGCAAGTAACTTGAGCTCTAAGCTTCACCAGACTTAACTTTTATTTGCGCTTCCCTTAGATACGTGATTTCTCTTTAACTCTTACAATTATTAATTCTGGTGTCATAGAACATATTGTTCCTTTCATTCAAATAATTAGACTAGGACAGCCATCACAGTTTCACGGAACAGACAAAAATAGCAAGAGACGCTCGGAGCGCTACCCTCACCTGGCGTCAGAGGGCTTGTAGGTGACGTCATATTTCCTACAAATAATTAGACAAGGACAGCCATCACAGTTTCACAGAACAGACAAAGATAGCAAGAGACGCTCGGAGCTCTAGCCTCACCTGGCGTCAGAGGGTTTGTAGGTGACGTCATACTTCTCGACCAGGTCGACCGTCATTGACCACGAGACTCGCACTGTGGTTGGGTTGAGGAACGTCACCGTTATGTTCTCCGGGGCTCCGTAACCCATTGAACCTGCAAAGGAGTCGATAGGTCAATCTATACAGTCTGTTAGCTTTTAGAATATACCTCGACTGAACCGTCAAAAACCGATTATATTGCAATAAGGTAAGGCTTATTTTGTATTGTTATTTATAACTTTACATAACTTTTCAAAATAGTGACGAAAGTTTTATACAGAGCAGGAAGTAGTATTAAACTCGTGTGCTTCGGCGAAAACCGAAGCCTACTCTAGAGCCTGAGGTATATTCTAAAAGCTAACAGACTGTAAATCAAATTGTTGTAAGTTGTAATCAGTATGGGCTTACTCATTCATTACGCATGCTCACCGCGGATTGGCCATTTCATGCGCTGAGTTATGTGAATAGATCAGACAATCAGGTTTCCTCACAATGTTTTCTTTCACCGTTAGCAATATCAGTTTAGTGCAATTAAGAAATTAAAATTATTTATTTCATTAAACACCGGGACTGAACCATCGATCACTAGAGGTTGGCAGCCAGTTCTTTACAACGGTCCCTGTTCAGTGCGACTCTGAACAGCTCCTTTTTACCGGTTTTAACACAGATCCACTCTTTGATGTTGCACAACCATGAAATGCTTCTCCTGCCCGGCCTCCTCTTTCCTTCCATCTTGCCCATCAAAATGGTCTGCAGCAACAACAATTTTGATATGTTCTGATGGAAAACTCTTCATTCCAGAGCCTCGTCCCCAAGGCATTGGCAGCGACCTATGGCGCCCGTACTCTGTTTTTTGTCTCTTTCTCACCTGCGTGGACGAGGCGAAGCAGAAGCGAGAGCGCGATAGCGACGGTGACGGCGGGTTGCGCGTGCGGCGCACGCCGCATGTCGCGCCGACTCCACAGCTCATGCCATGCTGCTTCTGGGAAAGATAAGATTAGATAAAAACTCTTTGTTCTACACATCAGAAAATACACACACAACCTCACGCCTGTTTCTCAGAGGGGTAGGCAGAGACCAGGGACTGCCAATTGTAACGATCCTGACAGATCACTTTCGCTTCATCGACATGCAAATACCTATGTCGTTGCATGCGAATATGTCCGGTGGAATGAACCAGAAAGACAAAGAAAAAATAAACCCAATGCCTGTTCAAAATATAATGCCATTACCACAAAACCCACGATATATTAAGATGGGTTGAAGCTTTAAGAGTATTTTAAGCAATTAGAGCTTAAAAATTTGTACGCTTATTCATCCTCAACAAAATTGAATCGACTTCTTATCACTATAGTAATAAAACATAAATGGGTTCAATATAGAATTCAAATTCTAACACCTTTTTATAACACCATTAATAAGTTGTTGTTAAGTTGCTGTCTTCAACTTATGAACTATACTTTGAGTAAATGAAACGCGAGAATTCTGCATTAAAGCATCCGAGTATTTCCTATGCAAAATTTTATGTCACAAATAAAAGCGTGAAACGAAAAATATTATGAAATAAATCCGCAACCGCCGAGCAGACTGATGAAATATGCAAAAGGTAGCCAATTGAATTAAAGCATACATCGATGGTCATCGTTACTTGATAGATTCAGCGTTTTTGCGTGTTCCATATCAAACAGTTGCCTAACTATGTTTTAACTAAATGCGCCTTCTAATTTGTAATGGTGAGGTCTATCTATATTAAGAATTTCGTACCGGTCTTCGGTAGACTCAAACAAAATTCACATAAACATAAACATTTGTGGCGCAGTGATTAGCGCATCTGACTACCATGCGAGAGGTCCCGGGTTCGAATCCCAGCTGGGGACAAAAAAACCCCAGGTCTTGGATGTTTACATGTTTGTGACGTTGCTGTTTCTGGATCCCACGACACAGGGTATCCTAGTGTGGGGCCAGAAGCAATGTATGTGGCTGTATGTAAATGTTATGTTATGTGATTTACCTACAGGTACATACATTGCTTCTGGCCTCACACTTGGATACTGTTATGTCGTGGAAACTACATAGAAAGAGCGACATCACACATGAAATTGAAGAGCGTAAGAAATTAGTCGATGTAACTCGACAGCTTGTGTTTGTTGTGGTGTTAGTATGGTGGTTGGCGTCATCACGTGTCACAAGAGTCACAGGTTCAAGTTCATTTGTGATCTTGAAGATCTAATTTCCTTGATTATGTTATGACACAGAGGCATCATAGCTATTTGGGTAAAAAATAAGTTTTAGGAGAAATATCTAATGGATATATCACTGTCGATGAAGCGAAAGTGATATGTCAGGATCGTGGCAGGTGATAAAGGCGTGAGCTTATGTATGTGTATGTATTCACCTGAAGTATAAATGGATAAATTGAAATAAAATATATATTTAAGGAGGGCTCTCACACAACGAACATTACTTTTTTGGTCGATGTTAAGTCTATGCGCACACTAGCGACACGCGAGAGGCGACAGCTCGGCGACTAGACGCGACGACAGGCTGCGGCCGTCAATTTTCATACATTTTATTCGAATCTCCGCACACTTGGCGTCAGAGTCGCGGAGTCGCGACGACAAGACGCCAGAAGCAAAAGACAACGTCGCGTCTGACGCGGCGACTTGACGCGGCGACAAGTCGCCCTGTTTGCGATGGCTCTGAGACAAGTAGACACTTGACCTATTCATATTGACGACCTCTGTGGCGTAGTGGTTAGTGCATCTGCTTACCATGCGAGAGGTCCCGGGTTCGACCCCGGGTGGGGAAAAAAAAAACTCCAGGTCTTGGATGTTTACATGTTCGTGACGTCGCTGTTTCTAGTTCCCACGACACAGGTAATCCTAGTGTGGGGCCAGAAGCAATGTATGTGCCTGTATCTAAATGTTATGTTATGTTATGTTATATTATGTTGATTGACGCTTGAAGTATTATAATTATGTTGCATAGATAATAGTACGATGCTTCGTGCTTTGCCATTTGTTTTTATAATATTAGAAGATAACGTCCCCGTCTGTGAGCAAAGAAAAACATTGCAAAGTAATAGCAAAAACGTAATCATTCGTATTACATGAACCTTCTTTTCTAAGTTCTAATAAGATGTTATGATTTTATTCGCCCGTAGCGAACTAGTTTGCTCGACCTTACAGAGTAATATTGCGCTATTATTACATTTCTTGTCTACTACTCACACACTAAAATATGAGGTTTTGCTAACGTAATATCCGAGGTTCACTAATGTTTTTTCTCCACTACAGACGGCCCTAAGGCAGCGGCTAACATTACACATAACTGTATGTACATTGACATTCAACAAGCAGAATGTAAATTCTTTACGTTGAAATAAAAATTTTTGAATTTTGAATTTATTGATTTTTTTGAAAAAAAAAACCGTATGACAAATTAATGATCATTTTTCTGAATAGCGTTTAAAAAACTTGTCACTCGGCAAACATCTAATTTCCCAAACGCATAATTTTATAAATGCTCATTTGACAAATATGTAAAGTTGTACACATTCCGTTTGCGGAACATTGCAAATATAACTTGAACATTTTTATTTGACCACATTATTTCGTTTGGCAAATTCGCGATTTTACAAAATGATTGAACAAATTGTTTATTGAAAACAAACTACTGTTTTCAAATATACACGGTTGTAATTTTCATTTGGCACAAATAATATAATTTACAGGCAAGTACCAAATCCAGCTAATTGTTTTGGTAGTTTGCATTGTATTGTATAGTTTATAAGTAGTTGTATGGTATGTGCCCGTATGTAAATGTTATGTTGTTATGTTGTATACATGTATATTATGTCTGCTACTGTTGTTTTATTTCTTAATTATTTATTTAATTTAGCTTTTTCACTCGTAGCCTGGGCTGTCTAAGTGATCTTAAACGATCACTAAGGTTAAGCAACATGCGGCGCGTTCAGTCCATGGATGGATGAAATCTTCTGACAGTAAGACCCCACTAGTCTTACAGGCCTCCACCAATCCGGACTTGGCCCCCGTGGTGGAGTATGGCCTATACTTTCCTCAGGGAATAGACGCGTACCTCTCGGTGGGGACATAATTGGTTGGTTGATGGGGTGATAGTGCCAGTAAGGAACGTCCCAGGCAGACATAGTTCGGCATATTAGCAAGATAAATATTACCCGACAATATCGTACGCACATGCGGCGAAAAAAAAAGTCGATGTAGCGAAAGAGTTTTGTCAGGATCGTGGCAAGTGGCAAATGCTCATCTGTGCCTACTCCTCCGTGACACAGGTGTGAGTTTATGCAATGTTATTCATCATCATCATCAACCCATCATGACCCCACCGAGGGGCACGGGTCTCTTCCCTGAGGAAGGTATACGCCATACTCCACCACGGGGGCCAAGTCCGGATTGGTGGAGGCTTGTAAGACTAGTGGCTGGTCTTACTGTCAGAAGTTTTCAAGTCGCTATAAGGCCTCTGACTTGGCTTAACGAGTGCCATCTATCGACGGCAGCCGGCACCAACTGCTTAACTGCTTGCCTTGCGAAGCACGGAATCGCTCGGAAAAATGCCAGTAGCGTTAGTCATAGACGGTGACCCATCCATGGACTGAACGCGCCGTATGTTGCTTAACCTTAGTGATCGTTTAAGATTACTCAGGCAGCCCAGGCTACGAGCGATTCTGCCAGGCTACGAGCAATGTTATTAACTGTTCTGAATTTTAATGTTCAATAACGAACCTAAGAATTAAGTTTTCTCATTATTTCTTCGACAAAATATTCACTGATCACGAAAAGCCTTCACCATTACGTTGCTAGGCGACGAAAAACTTTTGCCGGCTTGCAGTTTTCCCGCCAAAAGTTTACCTTCGAAGTAATTAGTGGACAGAAAGTATAAGTATATTAAGACTTCGTAACTTTGGGAAAAAATATCAGCTTTCCGTGTTAATCAATAATTGATTAACACAGAAAGCTTAAAGTCTTATCGGGTAATTAACGCAATAATTGCGTTATCACCCGATAAGACCTTGAAGAGAACAATTAAAAACCATTGTTTTGAAGAACCGATCGGCCTACCAAAAGTTCTGCAGATTAAATTATCAATTTGTTCTGCGCAATTTATAAGATACATAGTACATTACTGCAGCGGCCAGCAAAAGAGGCATTGATGAACGAACGTGGAAATGTGGGCCGAGGCAAAGCCGAGGCATACATACGTGAGTCCATCACTGCCTAGTTGTGGCCAAGGCTTGTACAAATAATGCGCGGAAATTATAACTATGAACTTTCTGTGAAATTCAATAAACTTTCAAAATCAGACGAACCAGGAACAAACAACAATAATTTTTACCGCGTTAAAGTGTTCTTTTTTTTCAATAGGTATATCTATACATATAAAAGGAGAAGCTGACTGACTGACTGACTGACTGACATATCAACGCAGGGCCTAAACTATAAGGGTTAGAAACTTCAAATTTTGCACAGGGGTTCCTTTTAGAACGTAGGGGAGCACAAAGAAAGGATTTTTGAAAATTCATCCCCTAAGGGGGTAAAATGGGGGTTCAAAGTTAGTATGAAACTTTGCCATTTTTTTAGTTATTCGAATAGAATTTGGTACGAAGGTTCTTCATTTAAAATTATGAAACAAGTGTAAAATAGTTTTTAAAAAATCTTCCCTTAAGGGGTAAAAGGGGGGTGCAAACTTAGTATGAAACTTTGCCGATTTTGAAGTTATTCGAATGAGATTCAATATGAAACTCCTTCATTGAAAGTCATGAAATACATGAAAAATAGTTTTTCAAAAATCATCCCTTAAGGGGGTAAGAGGGGGGGTGCAAAGTAAAGTTAGTATGAAACTTTGCCGTTTTTGAAGTTATTTGAATGAATTCAATATGAAGTACCTTCATTAAAATTTATGAAATACATGTAAAATAGTTTTTTGAAAATCATCCCTTAAGGGGGGTAAAAGGGGACTGCAAAGTTAGTATGAAACTTTGCCGTTTTTAAAGTTATTCGAATGAAATTTGGTACGAAGGTTCTTCATTTAAAATTATGAAATACATGTAAAATAGTTTTTTGAAAATCATCCCTTAAGGGGGTAAAAGGGGGGTGCAAAGTTAGTATGAAACTTTGCCGTTTTTGAAGTTATCGAATGAAATTCAATGTGAAGTTCCTTCATTAAAATTTATGAAATATATGTAACATAGTTTTTTGAAAATCATCCCTTAAGGGGGTAAAAGGGGGTTGCAAAGTTAGTTTGAAACTTAGCCATTTTTGAAGTTATTCGAATGAAATTCAGAATGAAGGTCCTTTATTGAAAGTCATGAAAGACGTGTAAAGTAGTTTTTCGAAAAATTTCCTTAAAGGGGTAAGAGGGGGTTGCGAAGTTAGTATAAAAGCTCTTTCGCATGCGTTAAAAGTATCCCTATCTTATTTGCAAACACTTTACTCAACTAAAGCCCACGCGGACGTAGTCGCGGGCAACAGCTAGTTAGGTATATCCAGCTTTCTATCGCAAGCCAGTTCGAAATTGAAATAAAACCTCTGATAAGTTACCTCCTTGGTTGTCATTGTTTGGAGTAAAAGATCGTTCCATTTTTTAAATAACACGACAGATATGAGTTTAGTATCAAATTTATTTGGCCGCAAAACACGACAGTTATGAATTTTCATAGAACTTTTTCCTTCCGCTGCTCGCGTTTAATTGGCCAGTACAGCAATTTCGATTTATCTCGAAGAAGGTTGTCGAAATAATGCTCTAATTTCCAAGCATGTTTGAGCAAAAAATTATTTTTGGCACTAGAGTTGGCACACAGTGGATCGCAGAAGTAGCCAAACTGGAAAGAATCTAACAAAAAAGTTACAAAAAAAAAACGGTAAAAAATAATATCGCACCCTTGCAATGTGATATTTCGAAGAAAACCATTTTTTATTCTCTGGTTTTTTTTAACGCGATTTTATTTACTCAGAAAACGCCGGAATAATGAGAAAAAGAGACATTTCATCACGTTATAGCGCTATCTCTTTCGGCCATTACTTTGAATCCTTAAAAAAATGCTCTCATGTAACGCAAGGGTTCCGGAATAACACGAAAGTGTTCTTGTTCTTGAAAGCGTGCGATAAATCCTTAGGGAGATGCTTTCAGAGTATTTGTAACGAATAGATTAACCCCTCAAGAGAGCGTCAAAGTTGAAATCTCCATTTTTGTCCTTTGATCAGTCGCGTTTTGACTTGAAAACGACAATTAGTAACCATTGTTACGGTGAGCCACTCGTAGCCCCAACTGCCTGAGTGACCTTAAATGATCACGAAGGTTAAGCAATATCGGGCGAGTTCAGTGTATCGGTGACCGTTATATGATTAACGCTAGTAGCATTTTTCCAAGCGGTTCCGTGCTTCGCAGGGCATGTTAAGCAGTCGGTGGCGGCTGCCGTCGATAGATGGCAGTCGTTAAGCCAAGTCAGAGGCCTTAGGGCGGCTTGAAAACTTTTGACTGTAAAACCAGCCACTAGTCTTACAAACCTCCACCAATCCGGACTTGGCCCCCGTAGTGGAGTATGGCCTATACCTTCCTCAGGGAAGAGACCCGTGCTCCTCGGTAGGGACATAATGGGTTGATTATGATGGAATATGATATTGAATAGTTTTATTATGTAAATAGTGTGTCAGATTATTAGATAGTACCTGGATGAGCGAGCTTAGCTCGGTATGTAGGTTTTCACACAAAAGAAGGAACTTGAAAAAAAAATAAAAATTATTATCAAGTCTCGAACCAGGATCTTCTGTTTACGGTATCGTCCTATTTCCCACTTGAGCTATGACAACCTTACAGATGGTCGCGAAAATGTCCTTCTTGTAGTGTAGCAGTTATTTCTTTGCCTTAAAACACGGTTAAAACGACGTTTTATAAAAATTAAACCTAGTTGGATCAATTAATCGCCCCCAAAACCCCCCTGTAAAATTCAAAATTTCATGAAAATCGTTGGAGCCGTTTCCGAGATTCTGATTATACCTATATAAATATATATACAATAATTGCTCGTTCAAAGAGTTCAATTCATAACCTGTTGTTATGTACCATTATAACCATTGTTATTCTCAAGGTCAGGACTCAGGACTGAAGAAGTTAAAATGATCTCGTACAGTTAAAGATTTTTATTTTAAAATTATACTATTCATTTTCATTTGTTACTGTGTCCATTACACATATCATCATCATCAACCAATTATGTAACCAACCAAGGAGCATGGATCTCTTTCCTGAGGAAGGTATATGCCATATACTATACCACGGGGATCAGACCCAGATTGGTGGAGGCTTGTAATACTAGTGGCGGGTCTTACTGTCAGAAGCTTTCAAGCCACCCTAAGGCCTCTAACTACCGCTAAAACGGTACAAACTGCTATAAATAATATGTAAAGTCTCGATCTCCTCGGTACCTCGGTTACCTCGGTACTCGTAAGATTTGGTTATTATATTTTTTATAGCAACTATTATTGCTACATGTGTAACCCATGTCTAAGCTCACATTAAGCATTCTTGATTCTTGACAAACTGCATTGAATGTCTCAATACTCCCCAAGTGGAGAAAAACAGAAGATGAAATATTTTTTCCAAAAGGCGGCAGAATAGCCCTTCACTTTCGGGTATAATTCAATTTGCGACTCCAATTTTAGGGCGAAGGCGAAAAGGGCAATTCCGAGGATTGAAGTGGAACAGTGGAGTTCTCTCCGAATGGCGATCATTAAGGGAACGACTTCTGACACGCTCTCTAGATTTCAGCGTCCCCGTAACTACGCACTTCGCAGCCCCTAGTTATTCCGCTTTTGTTTCAATGACTGGGCTGCTTACGAGTGGGTTGAGTGTGTGATCTTGAAAGAATCTCAAGACACTGTAACTAGGTGCGTCGGGTTTCATGCGTATTAATTTTTGAACTAAAACTTTCGTAAGCACTACACATCGTATTGTTGTCGCAGTTAGGGTTTGGAAGTGCGGACGGTAGTAAAAGAGGGGTATCCAGAGACAATAGTATAATATGTTTATGAGGTAAAAGAAAGGCACCTGGGAACAATGCAAATAGAGAGTGTCTAAAAAACTACCTATAAAAATACAATTTGGAATTTAAAAAAGCAGAACACTTACATAATTGTGCCTTTTAAATATTTTATGATGATTGATATAGATAATAGGTACCTATGTATGGAGAATTGAGCAATCCGGGTCGTGAAAAACAGAAAAGAATGACGTTTTAGTCTGTGCCCTAAGTGGGTACTATGTATTGTATGAGACAAACCCTAAATGTATTACCTAAAAAAAAGTCGCAATAAAGTTATGAATTATGTACTAACCAACAGCACTGATTTTCAGCGAGGCCTATTCTTTTAACTCGTAGAATATCTAACACTCGTAAGTGAATCAAAACTAAATGATACATCCCATTGACCTAGAATAAATAAATTTGGCACCAACGAAAAAGTTAAAAATCTAAAAAATTGCTAGGTTTTTGTAACTAGGCAACTTGCATAAAAAAACAATACATAATTATCTTTACAGTTGGTTTGTACAGTACGACATACTTTTCAACTGCAAATCTAAGCTTGTATTTGTTTTTACGGAACTTGTGACTTTATGGGTGACGAAACAATATTGGTTTTGACATATTAGTTGGTAAGCAAGCTTGAAAGTTAAATTAGGCGGTAGCCTTAGTTAAGTAATAGACGAGGAAACTAGATTACTCTGTAAGATTAACATAAATATATCCATCGGGGACCTAACAAAGTTGACGTATTGCGTGATTTACCAAAACAAGCTCTTTGGCATCGAAATAAAAACGCTAACTTGCCTACTTTACAACACTACCCCATTACAATATTACAACACCGATATAGATGAACGATATGAAATGGTAGGTACTAAAATGTATTGATTATTGTTCAAGTTCCAAGTATTAATTAGCCAGCATGGACGTGACATTATTGGGTTAATTCTGTGAATTTCAAACAATAAGAACCTTTTAATGCGTTACAAGCTTACAAATTATATACAATCTTGAGCGTGCTGTCGATATCAAGTACCTTCGAGTTATTATGAAAACGAAGAATGTAGAACAGAGAAGTTTACTTCGCGTCGTATACTTTAGATCGCCTAAACTTGAGGAATCATCATCATCATTCAGCCACAAGAAGTCCACTGCTGGACATAGGCCTCCTCCATGGATTTCCAAAAGGACCAGTTGGAAGCGGCTTGTGTCTCCCTGTAACTTGGATGAGATCGAGGAATGAGGAACTTGAGGATTTTTTTTTTTATTATTTTGGACAAAAACCTGTGGGGGATTTTCGGGAGGACCAAATTAGTGTTTCGAGGCTATTTTTATTAAATTGCTCCTAAATGAGAACTTAAATGAATATAATGTTACGATTGAGATAGTGATTCTTTATATCATTACCACGTAAGTAAAAAATATGCTGGCCTAAGGTGTTGTTACACTTTACTGCACAATAAAAATTATAATTAATGATGTAATTGATTCTGTTTTGAAATTATAAGTAGCCTCGGAATTTTTTCTCGAAATGACTGTTTTTCAGGGAGATTTCCAGTGAAATTTGGGGAAAAATTGACAAAGCTATCTGGCGACACTGGACCCTATCCACAGTGACCTACAATTATACCTATTATAAAGATGAGAAAGTAAGTTTGTGTGTAAGTAATCTCCGAAAGTACTTATCCGATTAAAAAAAATTGTGTTAATCTTTTTCCGTCAATAGTTTTCTGGAAGAAAATACTTTTCGTAATAAAGCTATCAATTGGGTATTTGACAAAATGTCAAATGAGTTACTTTTAAAGCGGAATTTTGTATGAAAATACTTGCTTGTGACGTCACATTTTAGAGCACTCTTTTTAAGTTTCATCTATTTAAAAATTGTAATAACTAGTAAATGATTAAAAGAAATACATTTTCCGAAACATTTTGTAATTTTTATTTTAATCGAGCATATCAAATAATTTACTGTTGATAGTGTCAAATAGCGTATTGTGTTATTGCTAAATCTCATGTGTGAAAGAAGAATTTTCCATCTATATAATATCTATAGTTAGAGAAGAATAGTTAATACTGAAAAAGCACGACTTTTGACTTTTAGCTTCAGTCTGGCTGTTTTTAGATGATTGTAGTGTCCTTGCCTGGTTACCATAGCACAGGGTATCCTAGTTTGGGACCAGGTCAAGTGATTGTATTGTGTGGGAGTTATTATTATAATTTAAAACGCAAGACTCGTGTCGTCATACTACCTATTACATGCTGAATCAGTTACAGTCGCGCTTATGACGTAACTCAACCATTGTTAATGCACAGAATAGTGCCGTGTCACAACAACGGTTATGTCACGATATCCGGAGATATGCACAATGAGCGAACCTGCCGTCAATGTTGTACCGCATAAAGGGAACGGTCTGAAGACCGGTGGCGTATCTTAAAGGCCTTATCGCAGGTGAGAATAGGGTTAATTGTTTCAGGTTACTATCTGTAAGTATTCCTATGGTGTTGTTCCATTATTCGTGGGTCAGAATTTAAAATTGAGAATTATTTATTTTTATTTTTATTTTGTTTATTAGGGAAACCTACCAGTACAACAATTTATAATAATTAAATAACTTCACACTTAAAAAAACGAATTACAGGTTCACGACTTAAGTAACTATTTAATCAAGAGAGCAGTCTGTGTAAAAGTTAGCGAAATTAAAAATTAAATTACATTTTTTTTTATTATATGCCCCTATATGCTCCAAATAAATAGATAACAAAATACTAAGGAAAAAAATAAATAAATATAAAATATGTTATGTATAGACAATATAAATATAGTTATAAAATAGATATAAAATATATTATATAGTTATATTATAATATAATTATACAAATAATTGTATTTCACTAAGTATCGACGTTCTGTCACGCTCTCCCGAGAAATTTGACGAGAGAGCACTACAGTTCAGTAGTTACTTAACGAGGTTCTCAATTCAGAAATTGGTCCTATATCTTCGCATTCATCCAGCCAGAGGTCTTAAAATGAGTCTCATGTCTTGATAGTTCAGTGAGATTGTAACAAGATCCTGATCCTGATACTGGTGTTGGAAATAACATTTTTTAAGAAGACTTATTACTAAACTAAGTATTTAATTACTTGATTACCTACTTTCCTTTCTATTTATATTAGATTCATTTTATCCTCCTCTTAGGTATTTTAACTTATTATGTTATAGCTTATAACTACTATCTAAGTAAGATTTCATCGTCGACCCATTATGTCCCCACCGAGGGGCACGGGTCTCTTCCCTGAGGAAGGTATAGGCCATACTCCACCACGGGGGCCAAGTCCGCATTGGTGGAGTAAGTATTATCATTAAGTATAACTAGGCATGTTTTATTCGTATTTGCAACTACCCGTCTCTATTTTTTCTTCGGCACCCTTTCCATCACTAGGTTGACTGGAAGAAATTCCTGTTATCAATAAGACCGTCCATTGTATTTTAATATCAAAACTTTTTTTTGTCTCTTGTTTTTGTGCTTTATCTTATCTTGTTAATAGTTACTACATGTTAAAGTTATTTAATGTACGTATAGACAGGTAGAGAACACTTTATTGCTACGAAATGAAAAAAGGGCCCGTAAGAGACGCCCCAAGTTGACATCATCATCATCAACCCATTATGTCCCCACCAATGGGCACGGGTCTCTTCCCTGAGGAAGGTATAGGCCATACTCCACCACGGGGGCCAAGTCCGGATTGGTGGAGTCTTGTAAGACTAGTGGCTGGTCTTACTGTCAGAAGTTTTCAAGCCGCGCTAAGGCCTTTGACTTGGCTTAACGACTGCCATATATCGACGACAGCCGGCACCAACTGCTTAACGTGCCTTGCGAAGCACGGAACCGCTCGGAAAAATGCCACTAGCGTTAGTCATAGATGGTGACCCATCCATGGACTGAACGCGCCGTATGTTGCATAACCCTAGTGATCGTTTAAGATCACTCAGGCAGCCCAGGCTACGAGCGATTCGTATCTGTATCGCAAGTTGACATACTTCGAGCAAATAGGGTATTTATTACCAAAAGACAGGATAAAAAGTACTACAAATCGCCGGGCGTGCATGCAACATATAAAATGTCGAATGATGAAGCGAAACTCTATTAGGATCGTGGACAGTGGCAATCCCTGGTCTCTGGCTACCCCTCTGGGACAGGCGTGAGCTTATGAATGGATGTGTATAAAAACACGTGAAGATACATACAATTACAATTACAAGTACAATTGGCGATCTAGTTGCTAAAAGCAATTCAGTTCTTCCGGTCAATCCTATGATGAGCCTTATCATCATCATCATCAACCCATTATGTTCTTAAAGAGGGGTACGAGGCTCTTCCCTAGAGAAGGTATAGGCCATGCTCCACCACGGGGGCCTAGTCCGGTTCAGTGGATGCTTTTAATGTTGTAATGTTAATGAGCCTAATTCGTTATAAATTTCAATTAATACAAAATATCCTCATAGCCGGATTTGGCCGCCGTGGTGGAGTATGGCCTATACCTTCCGCGGGGAAGAGACCCGTGCCCCTCGGTGGTGACATAATGGGTTGATGATGATGTGATGTAACGGCCTGGCCACGCGGGAAATCGCCCGCGCGAAAAATCGCGCATTTACATTTCTATGAGTTTGTTTCAGTCGCGGCTGCGACTAACGACTAAAACAAACTCATAGAAATGTACGTAGCAAGCCACGGGGTTGACGCCCCGCCGTTCGCGCCGCGCGATTTTTCGCGCGGTCGATTTCCCCCGTGGCCAGGCGGTAAGGATGTGTGAAGGTACTAGTTGGTGCTCGCGTCTTCGTCTGCGACATATTTTGGACAATTCACACAATATCTTTATAAATTGTAGCCTATGTGTTATTCTGATGTTAAGCTATATTATTTTACACTTTCATTAAAATCCATTCGATAGTTTTTACGTGAAAGAAAAACGAACATCCATCCATCCATTCATACTTTTTACGAACTTTCGCGTTTATAATATTAGTAGGAAGTAGGATAGCAATGAAGGTCAACCGTAAGTAAATAAATTGCAGTTGGTAATCGACACCACCCATCTTTTGTATAAAACACCTTCTAGATTGACTGTGACAGCTGAAAGGAAAATAGGGCACCGCCCGAGAAACAATCGTGTCTGGGAGGTCTATGTTTTTGTGTTAGAAGACAAATTATTACAATGCTCGACAAATAAATTGAACAAATGATTTTCACCTCCAATAGCCGTTTTCAGGTGTCATTAGCGGAGGATGCGCGATATTACTTAAAATAACTAAAAATTAAGTAAACTAATATACATATAAAAATTGTAGGTTAATTAATAGTACAGCTTGTCCAGAAAGAGTAGAAATTAAAAAGTAGGTACGGTTTTGCTCCGACTTTTTGTCTGTGTTTGTTAAGAGCTTGCGCTTACAATCATTATATAAATTAAAAACTTGAGCTATTACATAAAATAAAGTATTTTGCTTCAATAAATATAGTAAATATTTTGACTTCTCAATAACACAATTAGTAAACTTTCACTTCCGGTTCCTAGTGTTTTTGGACAAACTGTACCTGTAACTGTACCATTAAACAAAGCTTAAAAAAGATCACGAAAAAAATTATTTCTAGCGAATGTGGGTGAAAAGGTCGATAAGGGACGTTTCGGCAGACATTGTTCGGCCAAATAAGGAACGTATTAGCAAAACACAAGACAAAAATAACGCTGCGAACGGTCACCATCCTATACACTACCCATGCAGTCTGCTCGTTGCATTACGGGCGACTTTGCAACTAAAATGGGAAAGTTAGACATGCTATCGACTGTACCACTATGGACGTTGAGAAGCAAAGAGATTTGTCAGGATCACAGCAAGTAGCGGACCAATCTCTGCCTACCCTTCTAGGATGCAAGCGTTGGTTTATTTTGCATAATATTTATATGCAAAACTTGGTAAAAACTTTTAGGATTAGACATTCTCTACATCCACTCACTGCCTTATACATACACTATCAACCTTCAACCTCAATAGTATCTGAGCGCTTAGCTACCAAAACAGAGGTCGTGGGTTTTTCCAACTTACTTTGTAAACTAAGCTTATTTTAATTGTTGGAACAGTCCATGGGAAAAGTCTTCGTGAGTTTTTTGTCTCCTGAAAATCACTGTCTTTAAAGTGTTCCGAACAAACCGTGCTTGATTTTGTAGGAAATCAGTTATCTGATCTTCCTGCAGCGGAAATCCATTTTTCTTTTATGTTGGGATCGGAAGGGTAGCTACAAATTAACAAAGTTTTGTGTATAACACATCATCACTAGATTTCGTAGTGAGCGTCTTAAAAAGTCTGATATTGTAATATTAAATATAAAAACTGGCCAAGTGCGACTCGGAGTCACGCTCGCGCTTCTCTACATAACACATTTTTTATAAAGTTGTTTTTGTTTTATCGTAACATAATACCGCTTTTATGCTTTACCTTCTCATAGATTTTAAATAATACATATAATACGCTTTACCTTCTCATACATTTTCCTGTACTCTATGGGAAAAAACTATTTGCTATATGTTTTCAAAATTTTGGCCCTAGTGAATTTAAAGATAAAGGGGTGGGGGGGAGGGAGGGACGGGGGGTAAAAGTAAATTTTCGACTGTTTTGATATTATATAAATCTATGATGTCTCTAATGTACCTATGTGTGAGAAAGGGTGGATTCCCACTGGGGGCCGCCGTACATTTCGCACCCTTGCAAGAACAATGTGATATTTCGAATCATACCATTTTTTATTCAAAGAATTTTTCCCTTTTTAACGCGAGTTTATTTACTCCGAAAAAGCCGTAATAATGAGAAAAGGAGACACTGCATCACGTTGTAGCGCTATCTCTTTCGGCCATTACTTTGAAACCTTAAAAAAATGCTCTCATGTAACGTAAGAGTTTCGAAATAACAGGTTGTTCTTGCAAGTGTCCGATTTGTACAAACGGTATCAGTCTGGGTGTATTTCCTCGTTTGTAGTATCCTTGACTGGCTGCCATAGCGCAGAGTATCCTAGTTTGGGGCCGGATCATGTGATTGATGATGTGTGGAAGTTATTATTGTATAATTAATTGGGCGTCAGTGTCAAATAGAACAGAACGCATGGTATGTTTCATTACCAAGATGAGTGGCAGGATAATTTATTAGGAGCGTTACTGGTATGGAATGCTGGAAATTGAAGTGGTAACTGGCAGTAATGCCTTATCGAGTAATCTATCGAGACTTGAAGTATGATAAGCTCATCATACATACTTTTTTGTTTTGTAAACTTGTGTTTTCCGTATATCTTTTACGAGTGCAACAAAGCGTAAAGTAAGTATATAATTCCCAGCTCAGAACTTTGGATAATCACTGTATGGCGACTTCGGGTTTCCACTGAAATTCATTTAAACATTTACATACACAGGCACATACATTAATTCTGGTCCCACTCTAGGATACCCTGTGTCATGGGAACCAGAAGCAGCAATATCACAAACATGTAAACATCCAAGACCTGGTGTTTTTTTGTCTCCAACCGGGTTCCGAACCCGAGACCTCTCGCATGGTAGGTTGCGCTACAGAGTGTTTTTATTGTGTGGTTTTAGGCGCACGCCCTCTTTTTCCACGCTGATTTCTTTAAATCCTCATGATTTTCCATTTCAATGGCTTCCTGCCTTGCTAGCCGTAATTACTTATAAGTAGCCATGTAAAATCGATTATTATTGTACGGCTGCTAAGACCACTTGAACGCGCTCGACATAATAATCCGTGCTTGTAAGGAGATGAGTCACGTACCGGGGGAATTCCGACGTGCTTTTTGGCTCGACTCGATTACAGTAGCTTTATTTTTGAATGACTGACTGGTAAAAAAAGGAGAGCACATTTTTTACAGAAAGAAGATCTCATACAAGTAGCAGGAAGACGCTGGATACAAGCCGCTTCCAATCGGTCTTTTTGGAAATCCATGGAGGAGGTCTATGTCCAGCAGTGGACTTCTTGTGGCTCAAATCAGAAGAGAAGGCGGCCATTGATCACCTAAGAAGATCCCATAGCCTAGGAGGCCAAGTCGAAGTCGATTGGCACTGTCTGAATAGTAGACGGGGGTGCTGCGATCCAAATCAAATCAAATAAGTTTATTTGCGGAAACACGAGTATTTACAACATGCAGATGTTACATAATAATGATTTCCTTCGTGTTTTGCCATTTTGGCGTACAAATTTAAAATAAGCTTATACTAGATAGTGGAGCGGTCACAATTTTCACGTATCATAAAAAAAAATCAATTTTAAGTCTTTTCATCTTCTGAAGTTGATATGTTATTGAGGCCCTTTGCTCCCTTAGGAGTTAAAGGGTCGACGATGAAGACCATTACCATAAAGTAACCAGGTATCCACTAGAGTACGAGCAAGCTGAAATGCGTCAAATATCTTCGAATTTGTTCCGTCAGTGAATTGGTTCGGAGCGTCGCTAAAAATCCATCCAACATTTTCCCAGGCGATTTTTCACGATTCGATTCAGCGCGGTTTTGGGATGCTAGGTACCTCTCATCTATTGCGAAAATAGCAGAGGTTTTTTGCAGAAATAAAATAAGGAGATGTACTCACGCTTATATCCAAGCTTGTCACATTGTCACTTAGTCAGTAAATTATAAACTGAATAATTCGCAGGAGATACCAAAATGATTACACGAGCAATTTACTCTACAAAACTACAAACACGTTCTTCGCGCCAAAAATGACAAACCAAGAAGAGTAGGTACTTTTTTTTAACAGTGACATCAACACAAGAAGGTTTCATACCCTCACGTTTATCGTGATGGCCAATTAAAGTTCTATTACGCAACCTCCTTGCTATTTATAACTTATTATTTTTCACGTTTGGGACCTAATAAACTCGGCAAAACGTGGGTCCAGTTCTAGAGACTGGTGCCTCTGCCTACCCCTTCGGGGATAACGGGCGTGAGTTTATTATTATTATTTATTATTATTATTTTTCTATAAATCGTCTTTTGTTTTTGCTTCTTGTAAAAATATTTGCGCAAGAAATTTCATAAAAGTCCATTTTTTCTATAACACAAGTCGTCATATTTTTTCTGAGAGGATTTAAGCACTTCAATTTCAGTATTAGTAAATTAGTCAAATTAATTACAGCTTAGTTATTAATGGTTACCACGTACTAGTTATTGTGTTTATTATGGGTAGTATGTGTTAAAGTGAAAGGTGTGACTAACATTTTACTCTAAACTTTAATGCTATTCGTGCGACCATTTGGTGATTGGTAGTAAACGTCTGAATTATAGATCCATTGCGGCCCCTTAATAGATGCTTGAGAGTTGGGTCCACACGCGCTGTTGACCTGTGCCAGGATTAAGGTATTGGTTACGAGTTTTCGGACTGTTTTGGGGCTGTCCTTTCTCACATTTTAGCCTTTTATGTAAAGGCGCAACGATACGCGGACGCTTCTCTTTAACAAATCCCATATGTGCTCGATTGGTTTGAGGTCCGGACTGTTGGCAGGCCACGGCAAGACCTGTATACCAGCCTCGTTTAGAACGTCTCTGGTGGCTCTAGCTGTATGGGCACGGGCGTTGTCGTGCATTAACTTAAAACTAGCACCAAATCTTTTTGCATATGGCATCATATGTGGTCTTATGACCTCCTCAATATATCGTTGAGCCGTTGTTCCGTAATTCCGTTAGTGCATTACAGTACAATGTCAGATACACGGTCGGCTTGCGTGACGTATCTTTTCATATCATTGACGCTTAGAAGGTTTGGTACTTGTCCGCGCGTTGACTTGTAGCGGCAATGAAATTAGATCGCCGCGTTAATGCTGATCTCACTAAAAATCACGTTTAACACGATTAAAACATTGTACAGACACTTATTGCGAAACGATCTGTAAAAAGATACGATTTGTTTTCCTTGGTGACGCTAGTATTACTCAGTGGAGCCCCTTGAGCCTTGAGATGAATCCCAAACGATTTACACACAGAAACACAGAGAAAACACAAAATTATCCCCCCTATAAGCAAGTAAATACCTTCATCGCAAAGAGTATTCGTTCCAAACCACTGATTGCACGCTCAACGCTCAGCGCCAAGCCAACCATACTCGACGCAAACATGCGTAAATAAAGGTTACCTACAACCTATGATATCACAACCTACGGGAGATCTGCACTCATCACGTCATCGCACTAGTCACAAAACAAAATCTAACTAACCTGATTATTAATCCTGATTAGCTTTATGAAACAGCAGTTCTGAAGGGTTGTCATAGCCAGATTGAGCGTGAACATTCACTAGAATTTAGTGACAATTATGGGTCTTTTTTGAATTGTTTCTAAACCTTCCAGTCAGCGCCTTAAAAAAATGAACGCTGTCAAGCTGCGCATCATGCGATGATCTAAATACATATTTGGTGTCGGTATCGGACATGCCATGCCTGGTGGTAGTGCCTATTGGTTCCTTTGGTCGTCACTCATTGTGCTATTTGTGCGCAAGTGTAGCCATACGTCAACAAACCCTAAAAATTGATCTTTCTTTATTTAACTAGTGACGTCATATATCTGGCCGATGTTGTTTTACATTTTCACACGAAAATAAAATACCACCATTATCGATTCATACGGACTCACTTATTAAATTTGTCTGACAAGTGATTATTTGGCTACTTCTGATAATTTTGCTGTCTCACAATACGGTCCAAGTGTTGCGAGTTTTTGGCTAACAAGCTTTTTTGGCTTGGTTTTCCGTTCAACAGCCCTTAGAGTAAATTGGCTTGTTCTACCCCTAATAGGACATGCGAGGGCGAAATTGGTTGCTAACGTTTTGCAAGTGCTTAGATAGCTTTGTTAAAATATGAAGGTTCGTAGTATTTTGTGTACATATTTAATGGTAGCGGAGCGGTAGAACAACGTTTTTCATTCGCGAGGTCGTGGGCTAAATATTGGCATGTACCAATGACTTTGTTTTTGTAACTTAGGTTACGTACACTTGTGAAGTTTTAGTGGCAATACCACTCGCTACCTGTGAAGGGAAACGTCGTGAGGAAACCCTAGTGATTGAGGTATTTACATACCTTAGCACTTGTTAACAATGGCTTAATTATTAGGCGAAGAAAGTAAGCACTTTGCCTCGTAATAGGCTATTTGACAGGTTTCTGAAAATCATCCCAACATTTTCGTTGGTGTTCATTGAGTGCTCAGAAAGTGGTAATTTTAAATTCTTTCGTGTATTCCTTCTAAAAAATCCAACGAAAGTTTACTTTTAAAATAAGCCGCCAAAACGCTATCTTCTGCAATATGGCGTCGCTCAGTATCATGACGTCACAGGTCAGTACTCAAAACCAATGAACGACATGAATGACAGACGCCATATTTAGTTGACCTGTAACATCATCCAATCCATGCCGTTTTCGGTAAAATAGCTGCCGATACATAATTATCAAATTTTATCCTTTGGTTTGAATGTTTTTTTTTTAGTTGAAATGCCTTAACCCGGGGCCTAGAACACTTTTTCTTTCACAGCTAAGTTGGTTTTTGACAGAGTAATATTTTAAATGCATTACAGTTTTTAAAGAATAAAACATATTATGCTTTACAGCTGTGGTCTATGTTACCTTCAAAATTCGGTTCAAAGTGCAGTTGCAAGACTAAACCGCTGGCGGGTCCTCGGAGCTTGAGGGGCTACAACTGTTTTAAGACTCTAAATTTATTCGAATACGTATAGATAATACTTTTTTTTCACACTGTCAAATAGCCTATTAGGCCAATTTAAGAACAGTTTTCAATTCATTTTAGTGTTGTGAGTGGAAGCTTAGGCCTGCTTTTTCATGCTTTTCAGCATGCTGGAATAAAATAGAGACGGCAAAAACGTATACCGATTCATAGCTTTTATTACGAACCATCTGTATTAATCATTTCGTACCGATCTACTTTAGACTCGAACGAAATGCACATCAAATTGAAGAGCGTAAAAAATTTGTCGATCCGAGTCAACAACTTACAGGCGGGAAGTTCGGATTATCGAGTATTTTCAATGTAAAAATTATGTTTCTCTATAATGGCATTGCGAAGTAAACATGTCAATGTCACCAATGTTGCGTTAGTGTCACGTCGGCACGTATCATAGGTTTGTATTCTGTTATCTATTATGACCTCTATGGTCTAAGTTCTTTGATTTTGAAACAGAGACGTGATAGTTATATGAAAATAAGATTTAAGAGAAATATCTACCGGTGAAATATCGATACATAGGTAATCTGGTATTATTATGCGTCTACATTTTACCCGAGCGAAGCCGAGTTTTCGTCTAGTATTTTATAAAAGGTCTTTCAAAAAATCCTAAATACCCACATAGTATACAATAGACCATTACGGATTCATTATTTGCTTATGTACTTATAAAAGGAATTAGCATCTCTATTCTATTCTAGCTCTATGGAAATTATGCTTAAAAAGCATTAAAATAAAGCAGATCAGGCTTTAAGTATTGATTTATCCGTTTCTCTCGACTGTATAAATCATATTTTATTCATAACTACTTCATATTTTATTCATAACTACTTGACGCTCTAAGAAATAAACTGTGAAGCTTTAATCTTCAAACTCGGTGAACACTTTAAGATGTTTCTGACTGTAATAATTATCTCGAAGAGAAACAATTTCTTTTTCTTCCAAATGGAAAATAAAAGACTTGTAATTTTACTTTCTGTGAATTAATCATTTAACTCATTTACCGTTTCAAAGAAATAAAAGGAGACACTCTGGGTTCAAAGAAATAATTTAAACATCCCTAGATCCGAATTCAAATGATACTTTTTCAATTAGAAACTCAGTACTTTCCCAGTTGCAATGCGGCAGTGGTTTGTGCCGCAGTTGCTAATTGTTTCTGTGGCAGAGCGCCTAATTTTCCTACCAGCCTTGTTTTCCGGAGCACGATTCCGGAAAAGTATTTTTAATGAGTCGCGATACTTAAACATAATAATTATATCTCTACAGCCCATGAAGGATAATATGCCCACTGGTGGGCATGTACGTATTCACCATCACGCCAACCTTGCTGTTTCCTTGCCAATCATTATCTATTCTCCCTGGTTACCACTAGCCATCGAAGAAATCATATAATACCATATCATATCATATCGTATCGTATCGTATCGTATCGCATCGTATCGTATCGTACCGTACCGTACCGTACCGTATCGTATCGTATCGTATCGTGTCATATCGTATCATATCATACGAGTATTACATGGTATCATATCATATTACATCGTATCATATCATATTACATCGGATCATATCATATCATATTACATCGTATCATATCATAATACCATATCTTTTTACAGGTCTTTCACAGCAAAACGATGTGTCTGAATCATTTTATTAACAGCGTACCGGGTAGGTACCGTCAATGATTGTAGTGAGGGTAAGTGGTATTATGCACCAATACACCCGATAGAAATATAATTATGTGTATCATAGGAATTGGCGGCTGTATTTTTCCAGGATAGGTGGATCCTATAATATTTATGAGCCCACCCTTGAGAAACCTATTGGGTTTTAAAGTAAACACAATGGCGTTTGCTAATCGACTGACTGTCAAGCAGTTTTATTGACAAGAAGACACAGATTACATCTCATGCCACCAGGGGGCGCTAGGCGCATTATTTTGATACATAAACAACACCCTCACTTAACAAAATAATCCACGCGACATGTATACTTAATTTTTACAAAAAAATACAAAATGCACTTTCAACCTGACAAACCTAACATAGCAATAAACTTATAATGTTTGCTAGAACAAAGGCTCTTTGTTAATACATCAGCGGGCATTTCAGATGTACATAAATAACTAAATGTAACATTATTATTTGCAACACATTCTCTTACAAAATGGTGCCTTATGTCAATATGTTTTGGTTCTTTTATGAAACAACGGATTAATAGCTAATTTTTGTGAACTTTGACTGTCTGTAAATAGCTCTATTGACCTAATATACTGATCATCATAGATCTCACACAATAATCTCTGTAAATAAATTGCTTCTTTTGAAGCTTCTGCTAGAGCCATATATTCCGCTTCGGTGCTTGAAAGTGCAACTGTCTTCTGTTTTTTAGATTCATATGAAATTACACATCCACACATTATGACACAAAATCCTGTATATGAGCGTCTATCTATTAAACAAGTTGCCCAATCAGCATCGACATAGCCTTTAATTTTACAACTATCCTTCTTAAATACTAACCCATACCCTTTTGTCTTTTGTAAGTATCTCAACACTCGCTTCAAATGTTTCCATTGAGTTTCATTATAATTACTATTATACTGACTCAAAAAACTTATGCTAAAGGAAATATCTGGTCTTGTTAACACAGATAAATACATGAGATTTCCTACCAAATTCTGGTATGGATACTGATCACACATATTATTTGGAGCTTTCTCTAGTTTCAAATTAATCTCCATAGGAGTGTCTGAAGTTTTACAATTCGACATATTAAATTTATCTAATATTGTATCAACAAATTTTGTTTGATCAACAGTAATACATTCTTTATGCCTGGTTACACGCATACCTAGACACTGTTTTATTTCTCCTAAATCTTTAATTTTAAATTTTAATATCAACTCATCCCTAAGGGATCTATATGTGTCTCTACAGTTATAGAAAACAAAGAAATAGTCTACAAATAATGCAATGTAAACCTTTACATTATTCGCACATTTTATAAACAAACAAGGTTCATAATTTGATTTTGAGAAACCTAGACAAATTAGGCACTCCTCCACTTTATTATACCAGGCTCTGGCAGACTGTTTCAGACCATAAATGGCCTTCTCCAGTCTGAGAACTTTATCCTTTTTAACAATAGATAATTCTGAATGGTCTGGCATTTCCATAAATACACATTCATCTAAAGTTCCATTTAAAAATGCAGTTGGCACATCAAGATGATTCATTTGTAAACTCTCTTTTACACTTATAGCAAACAACAATCTCAGAGTAGAATATCGTAGCACTGGTGAAAAAGTCTCTGTAAAGTCCAATCCCTTCTTTTGTGTGAAACCTTTCGCTACAAGTCTAGCTCTAAATCGCACTTCATTGTCACTGTTAATCTTATTTTTAAAAACCCATTTGTTTTTTACCACTGTTCCCTCACTAGGCCTATCCACGATCTCCGAAGTATTGTTGACACTAAAAGAGTTTAATTCTTCTTTCGTTGCCTCACTCCACTGCACTTTTTCTGGTACGTTCATCGCCTCAGACAGAGAGATCTCATCACCATTAAAAATTGTCATAAAACACACATTGGATATACCATAACGTGCTGGAGCACGACGCACACGTTTTGTAGCAACATCAACATGACTATTCTGAGCTACCTCTTTGTATTCTGCATCCGGTATTTCTGATTCATAAAATTCTTCCTCTGAATCACTGGTGTTCTCTTCTTGTTGATAAGTCTCGTCGTTCTTGTTTAAACTACCTGGACTCTCTAGGTGACTCTTATCTCCCATATCTGAACTGTCTAACTGATGCTGATTCTCGTCTATCTTATCTGAACTGCCTGGACTGTCTTGCCGACTCTGATCCTCTCCATGTCCATCCTGTTGATCTGCACTTTTCTCTTCCACTAGCACTGTCGCTGTCATTCTATCACTTTACATGATCACAACGTCTCTTGCCACAGAGACTGTGCTTGAGTCAGGATCATATACCCGATAACCCTTTATATTATCTGGGTAACCAACCAGGAACATTTTCTTGGACTTCTTGTCCCTCTTCAACCTTTTCTCTTTGGGGACATGAACCATGACGGGACTTCCAAACACACGAATGTGACTCAAGTTCGGCTTTCTTCCTGTCCAAAGTTCATATGGAGTATGCTGATCTATACCTGCCGCAGGCGATCTGTTCTTTAAGTAGACTGCTGTATGCACAGCTTCAGCCCAAAACTTTTTCTTAAAGTTAGTATCATACATAAGGCATCTGGCCTTTTCTACAATCGATCTGTTATACCGTTTTGCTCTGGCGTGTACGGGTTGGTCCTTTGGTGTAATATGCCAACCTGTTTCAAGTAGTTCTCAAACGCCGCTGAACAAAACTCTCCGCCATTATCGGTTCTCAACACCTTAATTACCTAAGTTTTATTGACAAGAAGACACAGATTACATCTCACGCCACCAGGGGGCGCTTGGCGCATTATTTTGATACATAAACAACAAAACCCCCTATCCAACTTATAATAAATCAGACACCGTGGTCATAAGTCATCGTTGAACCTACAAAAAAACCTCCTTATTTGAAGCCCGTTAAAAGTAGCACTTGTGTAATTCGTGTCCGATTTATCTATACTTGACTTTTTTTCCAAACTTTAAACGACACTAAATCAAAAACCTTTAGCAGTAGAAAACTCGAAACAGTCTACACATTTAGTGCTAGCTAGTACTACATTTGCAAACTGTTTCGAGTTTTCTACCGCAAAAGGTTTTTGATTTAGTGTCGTTTAAAGTTTGGAAAAAAGTCAACTATAGATAAATGGAGTGTATTGACATTATTGCTGGGCACAGTAGGTACATTAAAAGGCCGATTGCAGGCGATATAATATCTCACTCTACTTAAAGAGGAAAACGAGATGGCACGATGTTTTATCGCGTCATCAAGCTCGATTTAGTGGTCGCACCTACCGCGCTTTATTATGTACACCGTGCATTCACGTAGTTAGCGCCCATTGTCTGCCCAAGAGTACCATTCGCAACGCTTGACTTATTCCCTGAGCGACGTCGAAACATCGTCATCACCACCACGGGGACAAAAAAAATAAAACCAGGGCTTGGATGTTTACATGTTTGTGACGTCGCTGTTTCTGGTTCCCACGACGGAGGGTATCCTAGTGTGGGGTCAAAAGCAACGTATGTGCCTGTATGTAAATATTATGTTATGCACTTTGCTTAGACAGCCTCTTACGGTATAACATTTGTTTACCATGACGAGTGGTGAGTTTGATTCCCACTTGCGATGGCGGCGGCACAAATATTGCACAAATAGAGATGGGTTCAATAGAATTATTTATAACTTTGTGATGTTCTTGACAAGAGACTTTAAAATAGCCTAACGTTTTCTATTTTTCCGTAATTTTATTTTGGTTAATGTAGCAAAGGACACCAATAGCTCATCTTGACGACTTGAGGCAGATTCTGGATCAGTTCTGCTGTGCTGTGATTCTGGATCAGTGGTTTCATCATCAACCCATTATGTCTCCACCGAGGGGTACGGGTCTCTTCTCTGAGGAAGGTATAGGCCGTACTCCACAACGGGGGCCTAGTCCAGATTGGTGGAGGCTTGTAAGAGTAGTGGCTGGTCTTACTGTCAGAAGTTTTCAAGCCGGCCCTAAGGCCTTAGACTTGGCTTAACGACTGCCATCTATCGACGGCAGCCGGCACCAACTGCTTAACGTGCCTTGCGAAGCACGGAACCGCTCGGAAAAATGCCACTAGCGTTAGTTATAGACGGGGATCCATCCATGGACTGAACGCGCCGTATGTTGCTTAACCTTAGTGATCGTTTACGATCACTCAGGCAGCCCAGGCTACGAGTGATTGAAACTGATATCATCATCAACCCATCATGTCCCCACCGAGGGGCACGGGTCTCTTCCCTGAGGAAGGTATAGGCCATACTCCACCACGGGGGCCAAGTCCAGATTGGTGGAGGCTTGTAAGACTAGTGGCTGGTCTTACTGTCAGAAGTTCTCAAGCCGCCCTAAGGCCTCTGACTTGGCTTAACGAATGCCATCTATCGACGGCAGCCGGCAACAACTGCTTAACGTGCCTTGCGAAGCACGGAACCGCTCGGAAAAATGCCACTAGCGTTAGTCATAGACGGCGACCCATCCATGGACTGAACGCGCCGTATGTTGCTTAACCTTAGTGATCGTTTAAGATCACTCAGGCAGCCCAGGCTACGAGCTATTGAAACTGATATACTTGCGTATAATTTAAAAATCCGCGGCTTCGCGCTACGCAACGAAGCGCGGTGCAGTGTGATAATCGCCTTATAGGATCAATGGAGGCCAGTGCTCCGTGTGAAACCTGTCATGAGAAAGTCTGGTCAATTGTTTTTTATGTTTACCATAGTCTTCACGTCCGAAGACTAAGAAGATTTTTATCTACATTTTGCACATGATTATTAGTTTCATTTGTGGCGCTAGTTAGCGTCAAGGATTCCATTGAGAAGCTTCTCCATCTTTTTTTCACTGACCGAATTTGCAAAAAGTGTGTACAATCTCTCATTCACGTTATTATTGATTTTTAAAACTATGGCCATGAACCTATAGCAAAAAACTTAAGCCATTTTGTTTTATGTTTAAACATACGGCTTAAAGTTTAGGCCTGTTTTTGGCATAAATGCTACCTGGTCCTAAAAATCACAATCACAATGCAATCACAAATCACAATGCAATAGAGAATAAATAGTACAGATACGTTTTAAATATAAACATTTACGTACAGCCACATACATTGTTTCTGGCCCCACACTAGGATACCCTGTGTCGTGGGAACCAGAAACAACGACATCACAAACATGTAAACATCTAAAACCTGGGGTTTTTTTGTTCCCAGCCGAAATGCGAACCCGGGACCTCTCGCATGGGCCGCGCCACAGAGGTCGTCAAGATCCATATTTTGTAGAAATAGATATGATTTCTAATTGTTGCATATTGTTATGTTTTCTTGTTGTTAGCCTATTACACAAGTCAACAAAAAAAAAAAAATTTTTGGGTTTGTTATTAAATTCATTTTATTATGTTCTAATTGTCTACAACTAAAAGTAACCAGAGTCTCCATTCATAGCAAATAAAGTTGGCTTTTTGTGTATTACATTGTGTACGATATTGTTTTTAAAGTTTTTTTCTATTTATTTTTATATACATGGAGATTTATCTTTATTGTTATACAGGGATTCCCAAAAGTGGTGTCGGGCGGATGTCCGGTGATGGAGCGCCTCTGGGGGTGCCCAGGTAGCCCCCATGTGTGTTCCGCGATTTTTTGTGGTTTTCGAGTTAACTTTTTATATTTTAGGGAGGATTTTGGCGATTGACAGTTTTTCGTAGCGCAATTTTATCGGATTGACCCACAAATGAGTTCTTGTGTCTGCAAAGCACACTATTTACCTATTTTGGAAAAATGAAGTATGTATCTTAATAATTCATGGCTCTGTGGTCAATAATGTCTTGTCATGGTGGGACAAAATTATACGGAAAAAATTATAACTCGAAAACTGCAAGGGGTCGCGGGATGTGCTTGGGGCTGATTCGGGTGCCCCTGGAGGTGCTCTGTCTACGAAATAATAAACTAAATTCTACTGAATTAAAAAGTTGAAATTTTCTTAAAATTTGAAATTTCGTTCTGGTTGCTACAAAAGCCATCTTTATTAGATAAAAGTATTTTTTCTTTGTTTAGTTTAGACATAATTAATCAAAATCGGCTCTACAGAACTCAGACTCAAAAATCGTGTTGACCTGTGATATAGTTGTGTAGTCTTAAAACAACGTATATTTCGAGATAGAAAGATGAAATGAACTACTGAATGAAATTTATTGAAGAAAGTAAAATACATGTCATAAAACTATCAAAACTAAAAATAAAAATAAATTACCACAGGCTTCGACAAGAGAATTAAATAAAATAAATACGAGGGCTGCTACTTATGTATGCGGAATAGAAAAAATAAACAAATGTATATGGCTAAATATGCTTTTATTGTTTTTCAAAGTATTCTCCACTATGATCGATGCACTTTTGCATTCGATGAAACCAATTTGTAAAGCACTTTTTCCACTCTGATTGAGGTATCTCCAAAACGTGCTGTTTGAACGCATCTACGGCATCTTCACGGGTCGAAAATCGTTGACCACGTAATTTATTCTTTACATTTGGGAATAAATAGAAATCATTGGGAGCCAAATCAGGGCTGTACGGTGGATGACCCATCAATTCTATTTTTTGACCATCCAAAAATGTAGTTGTTTCCTGAGATGTATGACAGCTGGCATTGTCATGGTGAAGTATGATTCTGCGTCGCTGGTTGTTTTGGCGTATTTCTTCAAATACTTCCGGCAAACAAATCGTCGTGTACCACTCCGAATTAACCGTTCTGCGATTATCCGGTGGTATTGTAGCCACATGGCCATTAGTACCAAAAAAGCAGGCCACCATTTGCTTTACAGTGCTTTTTGCACGAGCCACTTTCGTAGCGTTCGGCTCATTTTGAAACACCCAAACTGTTGATTGTTGTTTAGTTTCGGGATCGTACGCGTAGATCCAGGATTCGTCACCTGTGTAAATATTGAAAACAGATTTTGAGTCGCCTCCGTTGAATTTTTTTAAGGTTTTCTTGCACCATTCGACGCGAGCATCTTTTTGATCCTGAGTTAAGTTGTGCGGGATCCAACGCGAACAAATTTTTTTACAAACAAATGTTCATGTAATATCCTATGAATGCTCGTTATACAGATGCCCAGAATAGCCTCTATCTCGCGATACGTAACATGGCGGTCTTGCTTTATTAGTTTTCGCACAGCTTCAATATTTTGTAGCACAACCACCGATTTCGGGCGACCTTCTTTAACTTCGTCCGTGAGCTTACTGCGCCCGCGATTAAACTCACTAAACCAGTGATACACAGTCGTTTTTTATGGAGCTTCACCACCAAAATTCGAAGTTAATTGATCTACGCACTGTTGTTGCGTTAAACCACGTAGAAAATCGTAATAAATCATAGCACGAATATTTTCACGAGAGAGTTCCATTTTTTCAGCGATATGACATTTTAAACCCAACAAAAACAAAACACTAACGTATATAAGAGAAAAATATTAGCGGCCAGTATTTGAAAAAAGAACGAATTTGACCATGGAGGTCAGACGCGTTTAAAATTATTGGAATCACAGATTCCGCATACATAAGTAGCAGCCTATGCAGATCACATTAGAATAGTCAAGGATAAACTAGCAATTAAGTAGTCTTTGTCTCATATTTGTTGTGTGTGTTATTGGCATGGCGAATAATTTTTTTCTATCTATCTATTCACTTCCGCTGATGGTGCAAGTGTAACTCAGTGAAGTCCCTTTAGCAAAAAGGACGTTTTTGGTGTCCAAGAGCGCCTGTGGACAGCGGAAAGAGTCATCGCGTGATAGACAATCATGCATGTTTGATACCCGGCCGATTCCACTTGTTTTATTATTTTTAGGGCAAGATACAAAGGAAGTTTGGTATTTAGTGCAGCGGATCGATCGCCGGGTCAGAAATAGATACGAGTGGAGCCGCTAGAGTATTTCTGTTGACCTTATTTAGGAAGCCAAATTTGGTTCCCTGCAGACGGCCGCGTTTGTGCTGGACGGGTGTTTGAATTAGACAGATAATGGTGACTAAGAATTCACAGTGAGATATGTCATAACACAAATACTATCTCTGGCATCACTTCACTTCTGGGAACCGCATCAATTCACTTCTGGGAACTTGGTACATTATCTATAACCTTTTGGGCCGTCGAAGCATTTTCATTGCCTCGTGCATTTTCATATTTTGTGACATTGCTGAGTTTTGAAAAATATAATGTTGTTTTTGAAGTAAAACTTTCGTATTTTATACTAGATATATTATATATTATTAGACTTTTTGTCGGAAGAGTCTGACAAGGTTACCTGCCTGTCTTAGTCAAGTAAGTGTATATGGAGTAAAGTTTATAATTTTGTTTTTTAATATAATCTATATAAATAAAATAAATACATAAGACATTTAAAGTATGCATAAATCTATAGTAAATATTTGAGAGCATTACAGTGAGACATAGGGATATTTTTTCAGTTTTAGTTGTAATATAAGAATCAAAGAAGTATTTTTACAGTTAAATATGAATGTGCTAGTCTGATTTTTATTTACTACCTTTTTCTTAGATAGAGCACTTTTTATACCCAAATGATTTTTGATGTCATGTGGTGTGCAAAGCAAACATCATCAATCATTGTTCCATCATTCAATCACTCCGCCAAACTAAACACAAAAAAAAAAGAGAAGGATCATATCATAGAAGTTCGCTTGTAAATATCCTGCTTAATATGGATTATGCTTATGGAACGTTTTCAGTCGACAGCTGATGAAATTTAATTTCATTCCACTTCATTATATCAAAATAGTTTAAATAAAAATAAATTATTACAATTCTGTGTGGACTCAATTGAACAGCAGAGGAAATTGCATGTGTGAATGGACTGATATTATGATCTCGGCCCGGCGTTTGTCCTATAGCGCATAAACTTTTTACATGTCCACAGCTTTTGTGTAGCATTAATGTAGTCAATAGGGAACACAAGAAATTATTACTTGCATGTAACTTAATATTGTTCTGCCAAAAGTTGTAAACGCATAACTACTGTAGGTTTATTAGTGTATCTGATCTGATTTGGCTTATACATATTATTAATTAAGTACCCATAATGTATGTCTCGGCACAAATGTATTTTCTTACTTTTGCAACACCTACCCACAACATTGAGATTTAATAGTGAGACTCGATGGGAGGCGTCGAAAGCCATGATACAGGCTCGCCTAGTATGGCTTTCGATGTGAAAAGAGAATATTACAATGTTACATTCTATTCTATGTACTACTTAACATGCATATTTTTTTCTATACCGACGTCCGTGACACAATAAAATTTCTTATTTCTTATTATATCAGACAGTCTCTTTAATCTAGCCGTCAAGACGCTTAGCTACCGAGAAAGAAGTGGTGGGTTCGATTCCCGCAGGGGGGCCGCTATACATTTGTTTGAATCGCCACAGTCTGGGTGTTTTTCGATATTTGTAATGTCCTTATCTGGTTACCACAGCACAGGGTATCCTAGTTCGAGTCCAGGTCAAGTGATTGTGATTTGTGGAATTTATTATAATTATCTTTAAACATTTTCACTCTTTTAACGGAGGTATAAGTCGGCACGGGCCGAATGTTAACAATTGTTAACGTTTTAGATAAAATTTTGCTAACGATTTAAAAATCAAATGTTTGATTAATTTAATCAGAGAGAGTATAGGCACAATCACCACGCGTGCCAATCGCGGATTGGCAGTTTTAAGAAAGAAAGAAGACTTTAGTAAAATTATCACAAAATCACAATCTAGGTAAGTACGTAACAAACAAAATACACGAAAGTCAATAAAACAAAAAAATAAAAACAAAACAATCATGGAAAGAACATGATTAAGCGATTCTCACAATTTTGTCCCTTCGCAGTTAACGATTGGTATTGCTACTATAATTTCACAAGTAAACAAACTTAGATGACAAAGTCATTGGTTCTTGCTGGGATTCGAACCAACGACCAACCGCATAAGAACCCGCCTTTCTACCGCTCCGCTACCACCGCTTCTAGTTGTAGTAATAGGCCCACCACTTGCACCGTTCTGTATTGTTCAATTCTCGAATGTAATGTTTCTGTACAATCTAGCTGTCTACTTGACGCTGAAAGGCAAACATCAATATCATCTAGCTGATACAGATCGGAAAATACAAACTCGAATAAACACAGACCGCCGGGGGTTTTTATGTAAGATTTGTTGTTCTTTCTATGTTTGTCGGTTATTCTATGGAAATACAGCACTCTTTGCAAACTATTTGGTTTACTTTTGTTTTGTCCAGACAATATGAGCAATGGTCTCAGAAGCGGGAGACTTATCGGGTTCAATTCCCACTGCAGTCACGTACGTACGTTTTTTACGGCATAAACGGCCGTATCTTTTTTGCGTTTACATAGAAATTACATTTTAGTATCAAGAAATTGTAGACTTGAGTATATGATTTTAAATTCAACTCCACACCTACCTTCACGCATTTCCGAGGAAAAGTGTCTTGACAGACAGGTCGTACGGATAGACAACAAAGTGTAAGCATAGGTGCACACTAGGCGACACGCGACAGCGACAGCTCGGTGACTAGACGCGACGACAGGCTACGGCCGACAACACTTGGCGTCAGAGTTGCGACGACAAGCTAAGAGCCATCGCAAACAGGGCGACTTGTCGCCGCGTCTAGTCGCGGCGACCGGACGCCAGATGCAAACGAAAACGCCGCGTATGACGCGGCGACTAAACGCGATGATAAGTCGCTCTGTTTGCGATGGCTCTAAGGCTTCCGTTTTTTTTTTTCACTTTGAGGCTAAAAAGTGACAAAAGTTTATCATGATTATAGAAAGTGGGAAAACTCTATAGTCCCTGCCTACCCTTTTGTGGTACGGGCGTGAGTTCAAGCAAGCATGTAATTAAATAAACGTAATTAATCCTGACATTATTCGCAATACAGAGCTCGTGAATGTGAATATGGCACAACCGTAATTACTTCGTCATTTCGGAACAGGGCGCATTTCGGATTCTCAGTGAAGTCAATTGAAGCCTTTGAAAGCGTTTGGCGAACAGACAAAGCCCAGCTACACAAATTCTCGTACACAATCCGAACGGATGGCGGTTATTAGCGCGTCGGTATTTGACGGTCGCAGATAAATGGTAGGTGCCCGACAAAGGTGTGTGTACTGTGAGTTGCATCATAGTAACTGGACTGGGAACTCAAGAAATACATACATTGTAAATTTCCGCCGAGCATTTGGACGTATAAACCCTACGGCGTTCATGTTTCTTTAGTTCCGTAAAGGGGTTGACACTAAATAACCAGCGAAATTGAAAAAGCTTGCAATTTTGTATAGGTAGTATCTAAATCTTCCCACCGCTTCTTGATAGTTTTATTATGGTAGGCGTCGATTCATTTTGAAACGCCAAAATTATCAAATAGAGCTTAATTTTTGGATTGTATTAATAAATCCAGGACGGGATGACGCGAAATGATCTCGCAAACATCACGGCGCCATTCCGTGGTCTTGTTCAGAGCGTCGGTCAGGTTGTGCGGTACCCAGCGTAAAACTATCCTTCTCACGGGAAGGCACTTGCAGAATGTCGTGAAGGTTTCCCCATCCAATTTGCAGTAAGTGCTGAATCTCCTGATACGTAACTTACGTATTGTCTTGGATTAAAATTTTGTTTTCTTCCGTGACAGCCGTCAAAGGCCGACCCCTTTTTTCTTTATCCCCGAAAGTTAGTCGCTTGAATTCGTTATACAGGGTGTTGATTTGTACAGTTGACTCCGACTTACGGATGGTTATTTACATGATACTGAAGCAAAAAAAATATAAAAAAAATATTTTTTTTTAGTGAAAATCACCTAAAATCACAAATTTATATGGCTTAGCTTCTATCGTTTGCACTTGACGGGTCCGGCGGGGGTTTCGCGGGGCGGGGCTGGAGAGTGCGCCCGCGCGCACAATTTTAGGTGATTTTCACAAAAAAAATAATCTTGTTTATATATTATTTTTTTGCTTCAGTATCATGTAAATAACCAACCCTGAGTCGGAGTAAACTGTACAAATCAACACCCTGTATACAAGATATACATAGGTTTGCCTTGAAAGGGCTTTCAGGGATTATTGTCATTAACCCATATATGCCCAGGGGGTAACTAACGACCCATCACCTAATCACAGATGGTAATGCTCCGTAATAACAAACGGTATACAATTTTTTCGTACTACCCGCATTTCTTCATTGTCAAGGAACGTATCTTGAAGTACGTCGTGTGCGCTTTTCCTAATATGTGTTTTATCATACAATTATCATACGTGGAAAATCACTTCAGTTTTATTTGGCGAAAAGTTGCTGCCAGAGCGGAAAGAAATGTAAGTACTGTGTTTATTAGTTGATATTTGTTTGTTTTATCAGGTGTTATTGGAAGATAAGTAGTTGTGTCAGGTTATGTGAAAACAATTTTTTTTATTGATATTGTTTTATTGGTTGAAATTGACATGAATATTTCATTGGGTCGTTATCGACCCCATGGGCAAATAACATGACTCATGTTTTTGTATGGTTTTTTTATCAGGTCTCGTCGGCATCTTATTGCACATGAGATTCTTGACTACCTCAAGTCTTTTGATATTGAGGGTGTTCAGGGCTTGGTCGTGGGCATTAATCCGCCTTGCAGTGGCATTTTATCTTATGGTGACTCTGATGAAACGACGTCGACCGGATGAAACGACATCAGTTGCTTGCCCCAGCTGAGCTTGTAGTTCATCGCCACCAAGAAGAGGAAGACGTAGCAGATGATAATCCTACCCCAAATGATAATTTCCGCACCAAAGTGGCGACGAGCAAGAAATGAAATGAAGTCAAAACAGCTACGGTAGAAGACGTTGGTCTTCAAGATGCTGGTCTTCAAGATGTGGGCACTCAAGAACCACGTCCCAAGGTGATCGTTCTCTTAGAAGGGCTTGAAGACGGCCCAATATTGAAACCAACGAGCTGCGACCACGGCATTGGGTCAAGCGCGACTTGAGGCCGCATCAGGAATAGTGGCTGAAGCCGGTGCCACATGCTGTTCTGACGCTCTCTGGACTATGAACCTATATATTTTTTTAATTATTCTTCAGAGATGAGGTAATCAGACACATCGTGAGACATTCTATCATGTACCTTGTAGGAAAACATCACAACACAACTTTACTCTTTCTGTCGAAGAAATGTTTTATAGGAATCCTTATCCTCCTCACTGGTTATGCACCCTTACCCAGACGCTGCATGTATTGGGAGTCCAATGAAGATACTCGTAACGTTTTTGTGGTCAAATCCATGCGTAGAACTCGATTTGAAAAGATTTGCATGTAGCAGACAATCAAAACTTACGACCAAATGATAAAATGGCCAAAGTACGACCAAGATCTCTAGCGAGATCGCTTTGACAGAAGGATGGAGATATGAAGAGTCAGCCTAGGCTAACACCTGCGAGACATTTTTCAATTATCATAACTGGTTGATCATAATGCTGTTCATATGATTCTCACAGGTCAAGAGAGTAAAAGATGTGCTGTTTGTAAGAATAAAACGAACAAATTTGCCGCAAATGATAAATGATAAGTACGTAAACCTCCATGATAAATGTTTCTCAGTGTATCACGAAAATAGCAATTTATTTTTTTTCACTTTTAGCCGTGTTTTAGTTCATAATTGTTTTCTTACAAAAGTAACTTAATGGGTCAGTGTATATGCCCCAGGGGTCGTTAGCGACCCACTGAAAAAAAATAATTCTAGACCTGAAAACTGAAAACTGTCACTCTACTTGATGTGAGTGGTCCATAGTGACTAACATATCCAAAAATTATTAAAATCGGAGACCAAAAAAGTTCTGGGCATATATGGGTTAAGTCTATCGTACGATTCGTTGCGGTTTCAGGTGACACTTGAGATTGTAAAAAAACATTGCTCGAAAATTTTCCTGGTGCAAACCATTTTTCAGTGAGACACGATAGCTCGCAATAAATGTGGCGGGAAACATTTGACATTGGAACGTACTGAAGTATTTTCTTTTTCAATATAGGTATTACAACTGGCCAGTTTTTTCATAATATTTTTTTTTAATTCTCCCAGTGTGGAACACAAAGCTACCTGATATGCCTTTTTATGATATTGTATTATATTTTTACATGAAAAAGTCTTATTAAGGCAATATTCATCTAAAGCAGATTCTAACATGTTTTATGATTTGCTTTGATGACGCATTCTAAAATGTTTTATGATTTGAAATATAAGTAATAAAATTAAGAATATTTACGACATATTTTTTTTATTCTATACTTTGCATAATAATTTTAGTATATTTTTATATTTAGTATAGTATGTAGTATATTTTTTTGGCAATAAATCGGTATATATTTACAAAAATCTTAAATATTATGCCCATTTTTATTATCTACCGTAGTCAAAAAACTGTTTTTGTCGTCTAATTAAGTCAATGGCCCAAATTGAATTTTCCTCATATTTCATGAATTCCTGGTGCGCCTGTAGTAACGTTTCCTAACGTTCATGGAGCTTTGTTGCATCCAATAACAGATTAATACGCTAGATTGCACAAAGGTAATGATAAGCGACTCCCAAAAATATTGTATGAAAAAATATGGTTTCCCGTGTAGTGTTGTTTCTATAAGGTGTTATACAGGTATTAGGACAGTCATCAATTTATTACAATTATCAAAACTTATAGGTTGTTTTACGGATACACTTACGTTTCTCGGATACAGCTCCGTC
This sequence comes from Yponomeuta plumbellus, assembly GCA_947310845.1. Lineage (NCBI taxonomy): Eukaryota > Metazoa > Arthropoda > Insecta > Lepidoptera > Yponomeutidae > Yponomeuta > Yponomeuta plumbellus. The sequence continues at coordinate 8,133,753 of OX371203.1, forward strand.
TCTGCTCACCAATATTAAGCTCTGCGAATCAGAGCCAAACCTCTTCCGACAAAATTCAAGTAAGTGTATCCGTATAACAATATATAATGTGTAGTGAGCCTTAAGGCTGCGGTTTCATTGAGGCGGAGTGGAGCGGTGCGGAGCGGGGCTGAGCTGTGAAGCTGTGTAGGTGTTTCCACTGAAGCGGAGCGGGGTGGAGCGGAGCGGAGCCGGGTAGAGCGGAGCTGCTTTGCCTATTCGCATCGTCTGGTGCGTGAGTGCCCAGTGACACCCGTTCTATCAGTCAGATCATAAGTCAGTCATGTTGTCAATAAATTTTTCATGCATTTTTTACTGTTAAAGATGTCAAGACGCTAAGTAAAATGAATAAATATTCGCGTGAGTGAGCCGCTCTGCACTACCCCGCCCCGCCCCTCTCCTTTCCGCGTCGCTCCGCTCTCGGCGCTAGTCTAATCTAGCCTGTTTTCCCGATATTTTGAACATTTCCGCTCCTCTACGCCAATGCTGCTTCCTTTGAAGCGGAGTGGAGAAGATAGAGTGCGACAAGTGAGTCGTGGCTCAAGCTTTTGGCGGGAAATTTAAAAATCTTTTAGTTGATAACCCTGCATATTGTCTGAATAAACCATCTTGATACTTTTGCTTAACTTGATTATTCGTTTAATTAGTTTGGAGTCTCCAATGAATTTTGTCCAAACATAAATAAATATAAACAAAACGAAAACATTAACTACATATCAAAACAAACATTTCCACTCCACCAAAAACAGAGATAATAAAGATGCACCACATAAACTTATAAACATTTATTAATGCTGAACCATAATCAAAATCTGATTCATATCTTTTTTCTCAACACCTTTGAGTTCTTTGAATAAGTCTTTGATCTGACGTTTAACATTTTCGTCATCCGACAGACCTTACAACAAGAAATAATTCATGTTTGCTTTAAAACATTATTACTCGTATGTACATACTAAAACTTAGGTAAAATTATGTTGAATAGAAACAATAGTTTTTTTCTTGTTTAAATCTGGAACGAGTATCAAACTGTTTGGGCTGTACTACTTGCAGCTGAAATACCTAAGTTTGACAGTCAGAGTGTGGCCATATGAAGAATTTGAAATAAATCGCGTCCCAGGACTCGCTTGTCAGACTCTATATGGATTTCAAGCCATGTGATTGGTGAACCAATGCACAGTCTCCGCTCTGCTCCGCTCCGCCTCAGTGGAACCGCACCTTTAGGCTGCGGTTCCACTGAGGCGGAGCGGAGCAGAACGGAGAAGAGCAGTGCCATGATTCACCAATCACACATATAGCGAAGTGGAGAAGAGATGTGGGTTTCAAGCCTCGTTATTGGTGAATTACGGCACTGCTCGTCTCCACTCTGCTCCGCTCCGCCTCAGTGGAACCGCACCCTTAACCTAGGTCCTATTTCACTGGCGTGTACCGTCAAAGGTACAAAAATAATCCGACTGTTCAAGAAACTATTTGTGTACGTAATAACCCAACCTCTTTGCATCGGAACTTTGACTTTATTTTTCTTTCGCAGAAAAACGACAACTAACCTTTTTCTCGCCAACATAGAACAAAGACCGCAAACGATGCAGAAATTACTGTTATTTCCTGCCCTTTATCGAAGGCCGCAAGTGCCGCGATGCATTGTTTAGGTTATTTTTAAAGCAGGAATAAGAACTTTTAGTTCAAGAGAGTTTGAGGCATTGTGAAGAATACTACAATATGTGGTACAATATTGTATTGTTAGTACACTAAGCTAAGGGGTGAATAACATAATATAACATAACATTTACATAAATTTAATAAAAGTGTAATGAATATGATAGAAGAAATGAAAACAACGTTCTTAATTTTAATATAAATTTAGGCTAGGATTCGTAAGAATGAATCCACATGCATCATTAATACTACATGGTATAAAAGAAAGTCGCTTCCCGCTGTCTCTCTAAGTATGCTTGATCTTTAAAACTACACTACGGATTTTGATGCGGTTTTTTAATAGATAGAATGATTCAAGAGAAACGATTATATGTATAATACATTCATAATACAGTGGAGAAACATAAAAAATAAAATAAAAATCGTTTATTGCCATATAAAAATTATTACAGGATATGGTTACGGACCCCACACTAGGCGTTGCCTGTCCCGTGATTATTTTAGATGTTTCTAGTGTGATGTCGTAAATAAACACGTTTCTTTGCGCTTACATTGCAAACGCTGGCTGAACCGTACGAGATAGATCAAAATAGTGTACTACGGTATTATACATCTTAAGAAAATCTACTAAAAAGTCCTCGATGATTATCATGCGTCTATCTCTTAGGGATAACCCAGAATAATCATTTTTATCCTTTACTTTTTACGAGAAATAATGGCTTATTTATGAAGCAATACATCATTAATCCTTATCCAATGAAGTACCTTAAATACATTGTGTATTTAATATACATTAATATGGTCCGTTACAGCATGTAATTTAAATGAATATTTTCGAACAAATTACAGATTTAAAATGCAGGGACATAGCGGTTGCGGCGGTACCGGCTTCGCCCTATTATAGCACTTTATAATTAGCAGCGTTTAGCGGAGCTCTCTCTAGGAAAATAATAATTTATTACTGTGAACGTGGTATTATAAAGACATTCTGTAGGATATTTAGTATCAGCCTTGCACCCGTGCAAAGCTGGAGCGGGTCGCTAGTGTAACACAATTTCTATTAAGCCCCTGGGTAAGTCGGGCAACCCGGGTACTTTTTATTCTGCCCTTAGCTAATATAGACAGATATAATATTTTTTATTGATGAATATATCACCTATCGCGTCGAAGTAGGCCTTCTTGGGGTGTCCCTACCGGCGCTTCCACTCACATTCACTCAATATATTTGTATCGTCAGTCTTTCTTCCTTCATTCTCTCCACAAGTTTAATGTTTAACTCTAAATTAACATCCATTGAACGCCACATTTTGTATTATAAATGCGAAAGTTTGGACGTTCATTATACAATCAGCCAAAACAGGTTGAACGGATCTGGATGAAATTCTGAACAGAGATAATATTGAATAATATAATGAGTGCTTATTATACCGGAAAACTGCACATTAAAATATATATGTGTAACAAATCGCAAACGTCCGGAATTGTACCAGAATTGGCGTTTACCGATTATCTTATGGTTTGCGCACTACGAAATTCATTTGTTGCGATTTTTAAAGTGCGAAATAAACTCGCAAACAACAATAATTCCTACGCGCACTACGATTTTCTGCGAAGTAGCGGAGGCCATCGATACATGAATTTACAAATCAAAAGAGTCGGGGGGCTCGGTACCACTTCATTCTCAGAAAATGGCTAACTACTACAATAGGTTATGTTACTTTTTATTAAGTTAATATAAAAAAAACTGTGCCAAAGAAATAATGCAGTTCTGAGAATCACCCAGGGTACAATTAAGTCGTACGAGCGACATTAAATCGCAAACTATTAATTTTCGCAGTGCGCGGATTGTAGTGTATTTAATTTCGCAAACTTGCGATATTTTTTCGCAACTATTTTTATCGCAGTGCGCGCTTAGCCTAACACTAGTGCCGACGAAGAAAGAATATCATACCTTTTTTACAGATCAAATTTGCTACAATAATCACAATAATAGCCTTAGGGTTGTATGAAAGAAATTGCTATTAGCAATAAGGCCGCTAATGGTACTGTTACCTTGTAAATATTTTATGTTTGCTTTATTTTATGTTTTTATGTTTAAAGAAGCAATGTATGTGCCTGTATGTAGTTGTTATGTTATGTTTGTGTTATTTTCTCTTGTACAATAAATGATATTCCTATCTTATGCCATGATTTATGCTGCTTCCAGTGCCACTTCACTCACACTGCAGCATCCCTTCATAAGTAATGGTACCGCTCGGATGCTGCAGTACCTGGGACATAGTTTTTTAGACAGTGTACGATTGCCCAGAATCTATACTATCCTGACAGCTTAGCCTTGTTTACAAGAAAGATAAGCTAAGGCGTTCAGAATTAGAAGTTGTATGTCCAAGGATGTGTTAAAGATGAGTAATTGTGACTCGTGGACTTATTCCAATACACTCCTCTGAGTCATGTACGACTCATTGGACAGTGAAATTGGGTATTTGACAGGATGTCAAATGAGTTACTTTTAAAACGTAATTTTGTATGAAAATACTTGCTTGTGACGTCACATTTCAGAGCACTCTTTTTATGTTTCATCTATTTAAAAATTGTAATAACTAGTAAATTATTAAAAGAAATACATTATTCGAAACATTTTGTAATTTTTGTTTTAATCGAGTATCTCAAATAATTTATTGTTGATAGTATCAAATACCGTATTCTTTGGGTCGTATCTTCAGACCGTACATCGTACCGTTTCTGTGACCGGCTACGCACTTGTACGTATAGAACACACATTTTATTGATTTTAACGTATCCACAACTACACGACTGTGTGACCCTGAGTGATTACTTAGAGGAATAAACAGCGTATATTGTGAGTGCCAATCAATAGTACAAAAGGTAAGGTGTAAAGCATTCGAGAGATACTAATAATAATAACTTTACACCACTTTACCTCGCCCCAAACTAGGATACCCTGTGAGATCGTAACCAGGCAAGGACGTTACAAACATTAAAAACACCCAGAAAGGCCATTATACAAATGTTCAGAGGACCCCAGTGGGATTCGAACCCACGGTCTCTTTTTTTGGTAGATTAGCGCCTTAACGGTTCGACCAACGAGGCAGTCATCGTGGGTTCAAATCTCGACAAGTACCAAAGGCTTTGTTTTCGAAGATACGTACTTTTGTGAAGTTATAGTAGCAATACCCTCTAAAAACGAAGAAAAATATTGTGAGAAAACCTTAGTCCTTGTGGTGTTAAACATAAACATAAACATAAACATAAACATAAACATAAACATAAACATAAACATAAACATAAACATAAACATAAACATAAACATAAACATAAACATAAACATAAACATAAACATAAACATAAACATAAACATAAACATAAACATAAACATAAACATAAACATAAACATAAACATAAACATAAACATAAACATAAACATAAACATAAACATAAACATAAACATAAACATAAACATAAACATAAACATAAACATAAACATAAACATAAACATAAACATAAACATAAACATAAACATTTACATACATGCACATACATTGCTTCTGGCCCCACACTAGGAATATAAATACAATACAATAGGTTGAGCATAAGGGCTTTTTCACACGTACCACAACCACACGTCCACCGCACCACGTGGCCGGGCGTATATTTTGTATGGAAAATGAATAGGACTATTCACACGAACCACATTTCGCAGTCGTTATCGACCGTGTGTATGATACCAACCACAACGCAACTTATAAATTCTGGAGTCGTACTGTATCTGCACACGACGTAACCGCATCGCAACTACTGGCGACAACGCAACCACATCAACATTTTGTCGGTACCACAACGCAACTAATGGCGACAACGCAACCACATCGACATTTTGTCGGTACCACAACGCAACTACAAAAAGCTGCTGCGACACTATTCACACGTAACCACTGCTTGACCGCATTTTGTCGTTGCGACGTGGTGTGGTTGTGGTACGTGTGAAGACGCCCTAAGATGAAGTTAAAAAGAATGAAATTTAAAATAGATAATGTATCTTCTTGTCCTTAAGCACATATTTCCCCAAGCGACTCACCAATCGTGGAGTGTTCCTAGGAAAATCAAGAAAACGTTTTATTTTATCCTTTACAATTTTGTATCACATTTATTATGTAACGCGATAAAATCGTGACTAGACTAGCCTCGTGCCAGTAATGATCGTTTTTTAAAGACTATTCTTGCAAGCACTGGTATGGTGAAAGAATCAGCAAATTAAATTTTTTGACCACTTGCGGTTAGCGTTATGCGCCCGAAGGCTTTTATGCATCTTCCGGACGCATAATTAATTTGAATTGAGTTACGAATATTTTAAAAACAAAAAATATATCCCAGTCCCAAGCTAGGATACCCTTAGCTATGGTAATCAGTCAAGGATGTCACAAATATTTAATCACATTCCGACTGAGGTAATTTGAACAAATAGACGGCGGTTCCCACCGGGAATCAAACACACAACCGCCGACATGGTAATTAGGATTGATACCGCCAGACTAAAGAGATAGTCAAGTAGATAGACGGAACCTTTTCCAATGAAAAGAGCAAAAACAATAATAGTCTTTGTCAATAAACCATGAAAGTGAACTCAAACGTTATTCGCTGAAAGCCCACTTGGGCCTCTTAACTCGGACTGACCTTTGGGAACAATAAAAGTAATGTACAGTATTGATTTACGATTTCAGATTAGTGGCCCTTTCTAAAGAATTTTTGTCTTATTTATAAAAAGCCGAACCCACCAAAACATTGGCCGTCGTCTGTGCTCTTAGAATAAGAAATCTTCTAATAAATAAAAAATCTCGTGTTAGTGCGCATACTCTTCTGAAACGGCTTGACCGATTTTGATGAAATTTTATATATAAGTATATTCGGTAGGTGTGGGAATAGGTTGTTGACTATTTTTCATAGCCCTAAGTGATAAGGGTGCTCCACCCCAATTATAATATATGGCGAAACAACGTATGCCAGGTCAGCTGGTATACGTGTAATTTTGGTTTTTATGTACGATAAAGAGTGTCTACTCTACTGTTATAAACCGGCCTTTGCTTCGACCTAATTGTGTTAGTGTGATCGAGTTTATATAAGTCAAAGCATACCGTGATTATTATAGCGTGGCTAATACCTATGCGAACATGAAAGTCTTCTTGTAAGGATTTTTTATAGATTTTTGAAAAAAACAAATTTTTAAGGCTGTTTTGTAACAGACCGATAAGCAGTAAAATAAATAATAATACATAAATAATATTTACTGTTGTATTAACTGTTTTAAGAAAACGCAATTTTAATTAAAAAAATACTGGACTTCTTGTGGCTGAATGATGATGATGATGAAAAAAAATAGAAAAAAGTCATCTCAAATTTCGGTTCACGAGACCGAGCGCGGGTATAGGAGGGTTAAAAAACTCTGCCCGGGTGAAAAAGTAGGCATAGTTGACCACATAATAAAAAAGTGCTATTTTACAACATTTTCATATTACACAATATATGTATGTTTGTTTTTCAATTTATTTTCATTATTATTTAAAATTTCTCGTGCTTATTACACAATACATGTCATGACTGTTTTTCAATTTAATTTTCATTATTATTTAAAATTTCTCGTGATTATTTTCGTATGATATTTGCAAGTGGGTAAATATTTAAAATCATCAATACTTTCAATCGTACACCGACATTCAAACGGAAACGATATTACATTTTAAATACGAGTAGCTACTAGATTATTACAATTGAACGAGGCAAATTTAATAAAGAATATCATAAAACTCTGTAGAAAAAATTCGGTCCAACTGCACTTTGTCGTTTCCAAATGAGAGTGGGTGGATCCCAATGAAGCTTGAAATCTAAGTACAAAAAACATTTACATAATATGAAATACTTGTCATGATTGTAATTTATTTCATCAAATTTTTGCTCCGCCAACGATTCTCACTTTACCTACAACTTTACGACAGCATATCAACATTTACTCAACTCAGTTAAGTAGGTACGTTACGGGTGATTATGCAACCAGTCGACTACAGTAAAACATTATAATCAAATAATCTTATTTACTTTCAAGTAAACAGTAATTTTTTTATATTATATTTCAGGAAAAACTGAAAATCCAATCAAATCTGTGAAGCCGTTTCGGTGGAGTTTGACGAACATTGTGACACGACTTTGTTACACATGAGAAATAAATAAATAAATAAATAAACTCACGCCCGTTATCCCCGAGGGGGTAGGCAGAGGCATCAATCACTAGAACTGGGCCCGGTGGTGGCGTAGTGGGGTTGACCCTTGCTTCTCGATCATGAGGGTCCGGGTTTGAATCACGCATGTACCAATGACTTTTAGTTACGTACATTTGTTAGTTTGTACAACAGCACCATTCGCTGATAAATTGTGCCCGGATAACGGCGACAGGCTTGCCACTTGTCACGTTTGGGACCTAATAAACTCGGCAAAACGTGGGCCCAGTTCTAGTGATTGGTGCCTCTGCCTTATACATTAGACTACGTTGGATTTTGACCCTCGACTTATGACTAAAGTAGAGTTTTAAAAACAATGGCCCGCGAAGTCCAACATCGCTCGGGAACAACCCCTGTGAATGCCTACTTCATTTTGCAATAATCCGCTCCTGATTGAAACCAGGCACCGAGACGCCTCTGCGCATTAAATTACATTACTTCGGGATCCAATGGTTTGTTGATTGTGATCTTTAATATATGGGGGCAAAGGTTGATATAAAGAGAGGGACTCTTCAAAATGAGAACTGGAATTGCGATTATTTGTAGTCTCATTTAACTTGATTCAGGTCAATTTAAAAAAGTTTGTTACTGAGAAGCTACTGAATTCATCATTACAGCGGGTTAACTTAAAAATATGCAATTCCTTATCCTAAAAAACACAAGACAATAGATAACAACGGCTAAGATCATATTACCGCTAGCGGGAATTTTTCGTGATTAGAGTTGATGAGTTTTTTTTTTCATTTATATTTTATCGAATCTGTATTTTATGTGCCCGGATAACGGCGACAGGCTTGCCACTTGTCACGTTGGGACCTAATAAACTCGGCAAAACGTGGGCCCAGTTCTAGTGATTGGTGCCTCTGCCTACCGCCTCGGGGATAACGGGCGTGTGTTTATTATTTTTTGTTTTATTTATATATTTTACCGAAATATCAGATTTTTCCTAGCACTACAGGCAAAAATCAATAAATTAAACAGAAGAATACATGACATGAAATGAATCCAATCAATATTACTATATTCTATTTACTGAAGCGAACGACTAAAGGTAAACAAAGACACAGCATCTCTCAAACTTACATCTCACTCAAAATAGCTCATGCACGCAGCTTTGCTTGCATCGTATACATCGGTTTGGCAGAATCAGCGTTGGGTCCGGCTCGCTCGCCCATATTTTCCGTTTCGTAATAACAAACACAAAAGTATAACAACAACTGGACTATGGACCAAAAAACTTTGCTAATACCTTAATTACAATGATGAACAGACTAAAGAGAAGTTGCACTCCCATCAACTACAACGTCAATCGTGAGTAAATATGGCGTCGGGGTGGCTATCTTACTTTTTATTGTCTTTAATTAAAAAAGAGATTCGTAGTCAGCTCTCCATACTTCTTCCTACACTTCGCGTAGCCCATTAGCATAAAATAGTCTATCATAATCGGCCTTTAATCAAAAGCCCGTCATCTTTCCTAGTTGCGAACATATTTGGCAGCAGTAGGATCGCTTTTATTTGAGGACCACTGAAATTTTAGGTATTTTTTGGGGCATAGATCTCTTAAGCAAATGGTATTTTCATGATAAAATAAAATATTTAGTTAAATCAACTGCAAGTGGGGGATAAATCAGGTAATAGCAGTGTTATTGTGTCTATTGCCTAATGGTATTTATTAGGCATATCGTTTTGTATAACTTTGCTAAATATTATGCAGTGATATAAATGTGGCATATTGAAAAACCAAATTTTTGACATGTTGACACTTAGTCGTTCGCTTCAAAAAATAGACTGTACAACTATTTATTCATGAGAGTGTATGACGATCATGGAAATACTATATTATACGCGCAACTCTATTGATCGTGTGGTGGACACTATAATATTCATCATCAACAAGTAAATACTGCCTAAGACCCGTGATAGACATAATTGAAATATTTTTTGTAAATAATAACAACATAAAATAAACTCACGCCTGCATCCCAGATGATATACCCCAACAGATCTTATATAAAAAATACATAACATAACATTTACATACAGGCACATACCGATACCTTAATTCGCAAACCAGCCAACTCCATTTGAGTTAGAATGACATAACATTACATTTACATACAGGCACATACATTGCTTCTGGCCCCACACGTCGTGGGAACTAGAAATAGCGACGTCACAAACATGTAAACTTCCAAGACCTGGGTTTCTTTTTTTTTCCCCAGCTTTTGGCCCCAGCCGGGATTCGAACCCCCGGGTTCGAATCCCGGCTGGGGACAACTGGCTGGGTACCTCTCGCTAGGTAGTCAGATGCGCTAACCGCTGCTCCACAGAAATCTTATATGTAGTTGGCTGGTTTGCGAATATACGGTTTGCGAATATGCGATACCTTAGTATCGATACATTGTTTCTGGCCCCACACTAGGATACCCGATATTATCAAGTAATCACATCAACCCTATTCTGTCCCCACCGAGGGGCCGGGTCTCTTCCATGAGGAATATATAGGCCATACTCTACCACGGGGGCCAAGTCCGGATTGGTGGAGGCTTGTAAGACTAGTGGCTGGTCTTACTGTCGGAAGTTTTCAAGCTGCCCTAAGGCCTCTGACTCGGCTTAACGACTGCCATCTATCGACGGCAGCCGGCACCAACTGCTTAACGTGCCTTGCGAAGCGAACCGCTCGGAAAAATGCCACTAGCGTTAATCATAGACGGTGAATCATCCATAATCAAGTAATAATAAATGGTTTTTATAACTGTAGGTACTAGCTGACCCCGCAAACGTTGTTTAGCCAAATACAGTATTTGTAGGGATTATAATTAAAAATAGAATCGTGATCTTATACGATCACGAAGGTTAAGCAACATAGGGCGCGTTCAGTCCATGGATGGGTGACCCTTCTATGACTAACGCTAGTGGCATTTTTTCGAGCGGTTCCGTGCTTTGCAAGGCACGTTAAGCAGTTCGTGCCGGCTGCCGTCGATAGATGGCAGTTAAGCTTATTCAGCTAAACCGCCTTAGGGCGGCTTGAAAACTTCTGACACTAAGACCAGCTACTAGTCTTACAAGCCTCCACCAATCCGGACATGGCCCCAGTGGTGGAGTATGGCCTATATCTTTCTCAGGGAATCTTCCCTGTGCCCGTGCCCCTCGGTGGAGACAGAATGGGTTGATGATGATGAAGTAATAATAAATGGTTTTTATAAGTGTACAAACTGACCCGGCAGACGGCCATATACATTATTTGCAGGGATATAATTTTAAAAAAATGGGGTGGACCACCCTTGAAAAATATTTAACAAACTATTCTCAAGCGGTTAGGAGAGCCGACCCCAACTAAACTGGGAAGAAGGTCGGTAGAAGAAGAAGAATTCTCAAACGTACTGAATTTACATTCAATATTTCATAAATATCGGTTAAGCCGTTTCGGAGGAGTATGAGCACTAACGCTGTGACGCGAGAATTTTTTTCATGCTACTTTGTCATGGTTAATTATAGTTGTTTTTTGAGGTGTTTATTCAAATAATAATGAACGACTAGGGATGAAACTATATCAACAACCTCTTATATGAATAAATCAATATGTCTTGGCGTTAGAAACCAAATCAGAGGACGTGGGTAAGTAATTTCAAGTCGAGGAATAATTAATAAACTTGGCATGCCAATGTCCTATTTATTTGCAGAGACGGGGGTGCTTGGTTATGTAATAACGTACGACCAGCCTTTGTTCCTTTCAGACTAAACGTAACAGTAAACTGGAAGCATTACCCCCGGTTTCTCGTACACCAACAATCTGTTAATCGTTGTAAACTTTTAGCCCGGATCTACTTACGGGTGTTTTTATCGGACGAGTCCTTACGAAAGTTTCAGTTCAAAAATCTGTTAATCTACTAGTAACAACCGTAAGTTGTTTTGTGTATTCCTTATGGCCAAAATATGGTGTTGACAGAGATGACGAGAAATGGATTTCCTAGATATAGATGAATTTCCTTTCAAGATTTCAAAATAAAGTTTACATCCTTTCGCTACTGAAGATATTCAACATTTGACGATGATGATGTTTGACTTTGCAAGCATTAATTGCACTCATGGGTCTTGTTCTTCCTAAGTAGATGTATATTCATACCAGTATTAGATTTAAGGTAATTTGAGAAAAAAGTGGAGATTTTTCGCTTCTTTTTGATCGATAACATTTGGCCCCAAGGCAGCGGCTAACATTAACATTATAAGTACATTGACATTCAGCAAACAGAATGTAATTTCTTTACGTTGAAATAAATTTCTGATTTCTAATGTGGATCGAACAACGGAAATGAAGCAACGCTCAAAAATACGCTCATGTGTATTTTTATAGCTCACTATGACATAACTTCAACTTCAGCAACACATGAAACATAATATAACACATAAAATTTACATACAGGCACATATATTGCTTCTGCCCTCACACTAAGATACCCTGTGTCGTGGGAACCAGAAACGGCGACGTCACAAACATGTAAACATCCAAGACCTGGGTTTCTTTTTTTTTGTCCCTAGCCAGGATTCGAACCCGGGACCTCTCGCATGGTAGTCAGATGCGCTAACCACTGCGCCACAGAGGTCGTCAAAAGCGGCCAAAAAGAGAGCAAAACTTTGGATAGACTTCGCAGTTCTTTTTACAAGGATAGATGAAAAAGTGAACGCGATGACTCACGCCTGTCCCCAGGGCCCTGAAGTTTAAGTAACAGTATATTATGTCCTCTGCCCATAGTTTTGGAAAGTTTACCTAGACGGAATAAGTGGCCGTGGACTACATTCCTCGTGAGTGGGTAGTGAAAAAATAGAACATGTCGGCTTGAATAATTGACACAACCTTGCACTCTGAGTCATTGTTTAGCCGCCGTGTAAAGTAACCCATTACATTATTTGAATTACATCTTTATGTAATAGGATATTTGACAGTGTGAAAAAAGCAGTATTGTTTAAAGCCACTTTAAGGCATTTTAACTAATAAAATGATTATTTATATAGAATATACAGGATAAAATTAGATAATTATGTATCTGCAACCATTGTATTAAAAATGGCCTGGATTGCCCGATTCTATGATGACGTCACAGCTCAGTAAAAATGGCGTCCGTCATTCATGTCGTTCTTGCGTTCATTGGTTTGATTCCTGACCAGTGACGTCATAATTCCTGTTCCAAGATAGCGTTTGGGCGACTTATTTGAAAAGTATATTTTCGTTTGGTTTTTAGAAGAAATACACGAAATAATTTATAATGACCACTTTCTGAGGACTCAATGAACACCAACAAAAAATATGAGATGGTTTTCACAAACCTGTAACATAGCTAATTGCAATACTATGTATATGTAATTATAATACTCACAGGTATGTGGTAAAAAAGATAAATACGAAAGTCTCAGAAACGAGCAACCGATGACGCAAGCTTCATCTCTACTCACTATGATTTACAGTGCCACCATCTTATGTGTTCAGTTGATAGCGGCGCTAGTGGAGAATTTAGTAGTAACATTTAAGAACTTTACCTAGAAAAATGAGAATATATAATATAATCTATAAATCTTAGTAAGTGAATAAATAAAACAAAAAATGGAGAACAGGATTTACAATTGATTGGTTAGTTACAATTTTGCCCACCTGAACAGATAACTTGGTGGCGCTGTAGCTCTGCAAATCAGCTTAAGGTTTAAGGTTTAAGATATTTATTTCTCAAAAAAGATTACAAAAATCCACTTACTTGAGAAACAATCAGCTTGTCCGACTCTTCCAACAAAAAGTTATTAAATGCCAAGGAGAATTAAAGATTCCTTGTTAGATGCGAAAGTTTTTGTTTGCACGATGCTATTTATATAAATACTAGCTGATCCCGCAAACGTTGTTTTTCCAGATAGCGGTATGAAAAATAGATAACAACCTATTCTCAGACCTAACACATATACACTATTGACGACCTCTGTGGCGTAGTGGTTAGCGCATCTGCTTACCATGCGAGATGTCCCGGGTTCGATCCCCGGCTGGTGAGAAAAAAAAAACTCCAGGTATTGGATGTTTACATGTTTGTGACGTCGCTGTTTCTGGTTCCCATGACACAGGGTATCCTAGTGTGGGGCCAGAAGCAATGTATGTGCTTGTATGTATAAAAAATATATATATATAAAATTTCATCGAAATCGGCCAAGCTGTTTCGGCATAGTATGCGCACTAACATTGAGACACAAGAATGTTATATATTAGAGATAGAGATGACGCTTTATTGTATTAGCTAACTAGCTATTAGCTTTGCTAGCTGCGTACATTTTAATTATTTACACATAGTATTTATTATTGAGTATCGTGCTGTCTCGTTGTATCACGAGAAATTTGCAAAGATAAGCTAATATTTAAATGTTTACTTAGTGGAATTCTCAACGCATAATTAGTTTTTGAGTAAATATGCCTTGAATTCCTCTTAAAAGTAGAAACAAGTGATCGCGTAAAAAAATCTGTGAAAATAAAAAATTCAAATGACAAGAAACTTTTTAATGGACATGAAAAAACTAAAATCCGAAGATTTTTGACAAGTGTTTCACAAATCTTAAGAAAAATTTAGCTCATAAAAACACAACCGTAGAATCTCCGTAGCGCTACGGTCCGTAGCGAGGATGCTACGTCGCGGCGTAGCACTCACCAGGTGCTACGTAGACTACGAAAATATTATAAATACAATCATCCAAATGTTATAATCGCTGTAGTTTAAACTACAGTCCACTTTTTTCACAAAAATATTGTGATTTGTTAATATTTACTAGATGAGCATAAAGGTACATCACAACTTTGAGTTACTATCAAAGCTATAAAAAAACTAACTTCCTCCAAAACTAATTTGGGACTTAATGCTCGTATTACGAGATGTTGCCGTTACAATGATCTCTCCAAATATTCAAAATCTGACATTGAAATATTTTTTAGCCTTAACACCATCAAGTCTTCTATCAGTAAAGCTCCAGCATTACCTAAACTATATGTATATCTTATATGTGTAAGTATATGATAATGTGTAAGTTTATTTAATGCACCTTATATAAGTATGTTTGTATTTTTATTTAATTACTTTTGCACGCCTACCATCACTTTCCTTTACCTCCTGCGGTTGACTGGTAGAAAATGCTTATAGCATTAAGTCCGCCGCATTGTACTATATTTTAATTTTTAAATGTAAGTGCAATAAAAGTATTAATAATAATAATAAATCTATAGAATAAACCTTACATGCTACTCATTCAGCTTCAGTTTAATTTAGGTAAAATTATTATCCGAATAGTACAGACACTCGTCACGATGTTTTTATATTGCTTGGTTACACGATGTTGCTATTTTGGTATTGCTAGTACTATAACTTGACAAATACTCGTATACACAACTTAGAAAACAAAGCCATAGGTACATGCTCGAAATCGAACCTGGGTCTCCCGCTTCCGAACCCATTGTTCTCCCTACTGGGCTACTACTTAGTTTTTTTTTTTTTTCTAAATTATTATCCAGTCCAGTGGGTCCAGTTCTAGAGACTGGTGCCTCTGCCTACCCCTTCGGGGATAACGGGCGTGAGTTTATTATTTTTTTTATTTTTTATATTATTTTTTATTTTGATGTTCTATATTCTTCTTTCTCTTTCTAATATTTCCCTTCATTTGGCGGTAATTAGCATAACAATAATTAAACAATGGCCGCGTGCCCGCTGCGGGCATTTGTCAAGCGATGGGTTAAAAAAAGGATTGCTTTTCGTTTGTCTCACTAAAACTCGAGAACGGCTGAACCGATTTGCCTGATTTTTGGTTTTTTATATTTGTGGAATTTCAGGGAAGGTTTAAAACTTACGAAAACTTTGGCGGCACGAAGTTTGCCGGGACAGCTAGTCTTATACATATATAAAAAAGGATTGCTGTTCGTTAGTCTCGCTAAAACTCGAGAACGGCTGGACCGATTTGGCTGATTTTTGGTTTTTTATATTTGTTGAAGTCCAGGAAAGGTTTAAATGGTGAGAAAAAAGCTATGGCGGTACGAAGTTTGCCGGGACTAGCTAGTTACTAATATATAAAGCTACAATCCGGTATACTCACTGATTAATCATCTATATGTTTTCTCAGAAACGGTGGGTTTTAGAGAAAAAAATTGTATGAGAAAGTTGTAGGGAAGGTGCGATATGCAGCCATCCTATCAAGCCAATTTTTGAATTTCGAACTCCTTCTCCCATACTACTATGCTATCTGTGTTGTTTACCGACCGATTTGGATCAAATTTTGAAAGAATATTTTTTGGGCGATCCGATTGAGAAAAAAAATTTTAGTTGTTCGAAATTCAAAATGGCGGCCGAGCTATAGCCTCCCGAAAATAGGCCATTTTTTATACCTCTGCGCAAAAAAGTCGGCAGCCAACTGGGCGCATGCTGGAGACATGCTCTCAATGGCATTCGGTTTTCGAAGGACCCAGGTATAATAAAAAAAATCCGACATCGTAAGATTTCAAGATGGCGGCCAAGATAGCGATGATCAAAGTTGACCAATTTTCTATGGAGATTTTTCACTGAAAATCCACTTTCAGTACTGATTTCAGTACAAAAAATGGGACAAAAAATGGGACAAACTTGCGAGGCCGAAGGCCGAGCTCCGCAAAGCGGGCACGAGAGACCCCACCGCGGCGAGGCCGAGGGCCGTGCTCCGTCCAGGCCGAGGCCGAAGGCCGAGACGTTGCGTGTTCCGGCGTCAAGTGACAACGCAAAAGCCAGACGGGAGAAACTTGCGAGGCCGGAGGCCGAGCTCCGCGAAGTGGGCACGAGAGACCCCCCGCGGCGAGGCCGAAGGCTGAGCTCCGTCCAGGCCGAGGCCGAAGGCCGAGACTTTCCGTGCTCCGGCGGAAATATAACAACGCAAAAGCCAAAATGGACAAACTTGCGAGGCCGGAGGCCGAGCTCCGCGAAGCGGGCACGAGGAACCCCACCGCGGCGAGGCCGAAGGCCGAGCTCCGTTCAGGCCGAGGCCAAAGGCCGAGATCACACGTGTTCCCACGCGTCGAATCCCAACCAATAGTGTCTAGCGAGGCCCTAGGCCGAGCGCCGCGGAGAGCGAAGCTCGCAGCGGATGGGGGTTGGCGCGCGAAGCGCGCAGGGGGCTCGCCCCCTAGTCTTACTTATAAAAATGGATTGCTGTTCGTTAGTCTCACTGAAACTCGAGAACGGCTGAACTGATTTGACTGATTTTTAATTTTTTATATTTCTGGAGTTCCAGGGAAGTTTTAAGCGGTGAGAAAAACTTTGGTAGTACGAAGGTTGTCGGGACAGCTAGTTGAAAATATTTATACTCGTAGTCAAGTGTAAAATTGTAACGGTACTTACCGTAACATAATAAGCCTTTCCGTTATTAAATTGACTGCTAAATAAGTTAATATCCCTGTTTAGCGTTGCTACAAAATAGCGATGCCGAGCAACGTTTCATAATTGGGTTAACAGTTTCTAATCTGATGCCGTACGGGTAAGTTAAAATAAATCGTTCTGGCATGATACAGCGTTTTGAAGGTGACCGGGTTGTGACACCCAAATTAAAGTACTCTTATACGGTATACGCTTGGAGATGCTTTTTAAAGGAAAAATAAATGACTCAAAAATATATTCCTACAATACCTACATCGAATGTAAATGTCATAGATAAATAGATATAATATTATTTATTGACTATTATCAACCCATTATGTCCCCACCGAGGGACACGGGTCTCTATCCTGAGGAAGGTATAGGCCATCCTCCACCACGGGGGCCAAGTCCGAATTGGTGGAGGCTTGTAAGACTAGTGGCTGGTCTCACTGTCAGACGTTTTCAACGGTTCATTTTTAAACTCCATTAGTAGTTTGAAAGTCAACTATCTCGTTCTTATAGCCTTAGGGATACGTCCTTTTAGATTTTGGATTCTTCTTGGATTGTGACTTCCGCACAAGCAGTAGCAGAGCGTCTGTACAGTTTTTTATATTTTTACCACGACTGAGTTTACTCACGCTTACGTTGCGATAACGCGACGCCTGCGCTGCGTAAACCTGTGTTCGGTAGATGGCCAGCGCCGATATCGCGTGTCGACGTTATGTCGACGCTGTGCTGACACTGGCACGACGACGACGCTCAAAAGACGCTAGTGTGGGCTTAGGCTGAATATGTAAGAAGATTTCCATGCAGTATATAGTCCGCTCAGCAAACGGTCTAAAATATTCAATGCAACCGTACCTCTTTTCTTAGACCAAAGAAAGTGGAAACAAAAATTCAATCTCAGTAAATATCTCCCAAGAGTTGGGCCCCGGTAATTGGAAATTCTTGATACGAACAGTGTGTTGCTTGGTGAAACATTTTTCGTGCCTCAAAATATAATAAACTTTCGTATGGGGCGTTTGTCTTACGAGCTACTGAGTAATAAATGCCACGAGAACACGCAACCTAGAGAGAGTAAACTTCCACGTAAGTAATTTTTCAAGCAATTGCTTGGCGTTAGGATTTATTGAAAACATATTTCTATAAATAACTTACATAACTGTAAGCTAGCCTCAACAGAAAGATGTAATCTGGAACAGGTTAAATGTGACCGAGAAAAAAGAGAACCTTCAGGCAAGTTGCAAGTGGCAATCACTACTTGCCCCTCCCGCATATAGGCGTAAGTAAACTCATAACTCGTTATATTAAATGAACTTTCATCATGTTTTTCAACAGTAACATTGGTTATACAATCGGATAATCAGAGGTATAATTCCTGACTTTACCGATTGAAAAGATTTTGCGATATATCATCTCTTCTTATATATAAAAAAAACTCGTGTCACAGTTATCGAACTCCTTTAAAACTGCTTTAAAATAAGATAAAAATATTCTTTATTGCACACAATAAACAAGAGATATTTAATTATATCATATCATATTATGTAACTCTTAATTTATTTACAACTAGCTGTGCCCCGCGGTGTTACCCGCGGTTCATCGATTTTCCCCTGGGAATAAGATATTTCCCCGCGGTAAAACGTAGCCTATGTGTTAATCCAGGGTGTCAGCTAACTCTATACCAAATTTTATTAAAATTTCTCCAGCCGTTTAGACGTGAAGAAGTAACAAACATACACACTCACACACTCACAAACTTTCGCATTTATAATATTAGTGTGATTACCGATTCCAAATTACCGAATTCGGTTACTATACCGTTTTACTAATATACTATTTTTATTATATTTTTGTGTATATGTGGTGGTCAAAATAAGGCATGTAAGTTATTTCTAGGGCATACAGCCAAAGTTTTGGTAATTTTTCCAGCATCGAAACCTTCCTTGGAATTTCAAAAATATAAAAAGCCAAAAACCAGCCAAATCGATCCAGCCGTTCTCGAGTTTTAGTGAGACTAACGAAGAGCAATCCATTTTTATATATAAAAAGAAGAAGGCAGAGAACATTTTATTATACATACAAAAGTAAATTATATAGGTACATTTACATTTATCTAAGGTTGCACGGGGTGTTCCACTTACTTTGATCCTGAAATGCCTTCTACGTTTCATCGATATTCATTACAAGCTGTATGCGCGCCCGTCGGTAACTTGTTACGGCTTAGAGATTGTTAATATGAAGTCTGTAACTTTAACCTTTAAGCGCAAGGACTGCGTACACTCGTGAAGTTTACTTAAGGAAAACTCCAAGAAGACCTACTAATAAATTCCTCACTTTAGTTTGTTCCAAGGTAGTTTGCGCGAGTTTCGGATTAACACGTTAATCCCGAACTAACCGAAAGTTGGTAAACACCGTATTAACCTTAGAACACATGAAATTTGCTACAGTCAATAATGAAATTCTATTAGGTTAGGTTTGAAAGAGTGGTTGTATTGTAATATTATTTGATGCGAGTGGTGAAGGAATTGTGATCCAAGTGTAATAAGATATTATGCTATGAATAAAATAAATGTATTTGCTAATAATGTGGTGCATTTTGATGACATGTTATAAGGTAAATATGATCTCACATTCTGTTAGCTACGTTCTAACATGCAAATATGTAGTTTGGATTTATTTATATAATAAACAATAATAATCAATAAAATATTTATTTCAGTCTTTTCGAAAAGATGACTACTTATACCTCAGAACAAATATCATAAATCTGAGGCCTATATTCTGCAGTGGGGCGTATTATATAAGCTGTGTTTTGGAATTTCAGTTTGTAGTCTAAGATTTATTGGTTTTATTTTGGTTTATTACGATAAACGGTTTGACCCGGCCTAGATATAGAAGTACGATTTCCCACGATGAGTTTGGTCCGCCCTTTTATAGTCCATTCCACGAAACGAGATCCCAAAGAGAATCG
This sequence comes from Yponomeuta plumbellus, assembly GCA_947310845.1. Classification (NCBI taxonomy): domain Eukaryota; kingdom Metazoa; phylum Arthropoda; class Insecta; order Lepidoptera; family Yponomeutidae; genus Yponomeuta; species Yponomeuta plumbellus. Next base: position 8,154,080 of record OX371203.1, read on the forward strand.
TCCATATGCGCCGATTGGTTAGTGCGCGTGACCTTCAATAGGCCCTGCCCTACCCTGTGAAGCGACCGTCTTCATTAATACGCTACTTGAGTCGTATCAAATTTGACGCGATAAATGGATATTTCCTGTAGTATCTAACGTAAGAAACCGAAATAAAAAATATTGACTTTGCTAAGTAAATATGCAGGATGGCTGCAAAATTTGCAAATTAAAAAAAGAAATTTCGCTTTTAAACACTATCCGCCATCTTGAAAGCACCTTTGGTTGTAAACAAACATCTGTCAGTCGTGCGTGCGTGCGTAGGTTCTATTGTGATTTGGATTGGATTTAGTGTTTTTGCAAAAACTCTGGTTGTGCAGTTAGTGTCTTATCATTTTATTGATAAGCGCAATCATGGACGCTGGATTCGTGGAAGCTGATAGTACCAATTAGCCAAAACCAAACCAAATCAAACCAAGCATTATTACAGCTAAAAACAGTTTCTGTGTACATTGATATTACAGGACTTACATTAAAGTGATCTTCACATAAATACACCCAAGTTTCAGTCGATAAAGAATCGGGGTCTCTCTTGGCAAGTTAGAGCCAAGTTTTGCGTATGTTTATTTCACTGGGCACACGAATCCGCGACTTCCCGGCGGTCTTTATTGACGTGTTTTTGCAGTCTCGAATAATGCAATAATGATAATTGATATATTTTGCATGTAAACTCGATGAAATCATGAATGCGTTGTTGTTATTTCACTATGCTCACAGATCACTAACAGATTTTAGGACTAGGTAAAGATCGTTTCACCAAACAAGTCCCACGGTAAAATCCTTAAGGTCATAACAATAAAAGCAAAAATTCATTAACTCATACTTCTTTCGTGGCACGAACTCTACCTATGTTGAACGTCAAACTTTGTTTACAAATATTTAGGACTTCAATCCATAGACAAAAATGGCGGACCGCGTTTTTGGCTGTTTAGCAAACCAACGTTTCAAAATAATGTTTTTGTTGCTTTTAGGTCCTCAAAAAATATACTAAAATATTTTTTAGTCTAATGGAAGAGATATTTAGCATTTAAGACATACTTGAAAAAAGAGTCAAGTAGCGGATTGTTTCGCTTATCTTTAGACGCGTGTTTTAACAAATGAGATGTGAGAAGAACCACCCTAGGAGTCCAACTTGTGGAACGGAGTATAAGCGTGTTTTATGCCATTTTTTCGAAGTTATGGAAATATGCTGCAGCATACCATTATGTTTTGCTTTTATTTTAAGGGAAGCTCTGTGCCTGCGCGGGTTGTAATATAAACATTTTTCACTCACTGTACTTGACAAAATTTTACCGCTGACTGCGTTCTTGGCGAAATTATTTGCATGTCAAACATTTACTTTCTCCGCTCGAGTGCTTGCTAAAGGCTTGGTGGGACACGCAACTTCTGAGTCACATTACATGAGTTTCTACGTCGGAATTAGAACTGAGTTAAAACATGCGACATCGTTAAGGAGCGACATGACATGGTGCTAACTATCGGCACCAAATCGTATCGTACCGTATCGTATCATATCGTAACCTATCGTATCGTATCGTATTGTATATTGATACGTAATTATCAAGTCAAAAACACAATGGCTATTTGCCGATTTTTGAATTGAGAATTTCACTCAGTAAATAGTTTGGTAACGTTCTGTCACGCTCTTTTCTAAGAAATTTGGCGAGACAGCACTACAGGTAAGTAGTTACTTAGCGAAATTCTCAATTCAGAAGCCGGCCCCGGCGAACTTACGTTGTAGCAGCAGTCATGTTGTTGAACATAAGTCATCATGAACGAAACTAAGTTCGTGAACGAATTCCAGGAAACATTAGAAGGTAATTTTGATATTAGGCTGAGCTCATGATTAAATAATTACCTGCTATTAACCGACCACTTTTGTATCGACGTGGTTTCTTTATACGAGTACACTTGTGCCGACTTGCGCGTATTGAGGTGTATTATTAACTAGCGTTTATAATTAGATGCAGTTGTGTGTAACTGACTTAGAAATAGATAGAGGATTTTAGGGTCGGCAGACGTAAGCGCGTATGTGATAAACACGTACTTTTTAGGAAGTCCAAAATTATTCTATGCAATTACGGAGAATGGTCTTGAAATTAAAAACTAGCAGTGCAGGATGTCAGTTGGCAAAAGTGCATAAAAAAACAATTAGCGTCCGAAAAACCGCGGGTATGAGTCCTACTTTGGCCTATTGACATAGATTAACAGACTGTTAGTGTTCGAGAAACTGGGAGTTAGAGCCTAAGCACACTGCGTATTTTATACGCGCAGACGACGCGCATATCAGAAACGCGCGCTTTCGGTGCCGTAGGTACAGATTGTTGCGTTTGTATTTATTGAAACGCACGTTTACAAACGCACGTGTACGCGCGTTTGAATCGATACAAATGTGTGTACAAAGGGGTGGAGGAAGGGACAGAGGGGCGCGCGTTTATGTCACTTTATCGGCGCGTGTACGCGCAGTAGAGGCGCGTGTACGCGCAGTAGAGGTGCGTTTCAGGATCTACCTGTTTAGGTTAGGTTTACAAAGTTGCGTTCGAATCTCGTTTAAAGCGCGTATACGTACGTCATCTGCGCGTTTAAAATACGTAGTGTGCGTAGGCTCTTTACAATATGTTTTTATAAAAGTATGTACCTAAATGCCTTTAAATTCTAGTAGGTATGCAATGCAATCGGCAGGATTATGGAAATACAAAGGCATGCAAAACAGCTTTAACTTCTGTCACCGCCAGAATTTTTTTCGCGGCTTGTGGAGAAACGGAGAAGTTTTTCAACATTTTTATTAGCGGTTCCGCTGCTTATGAATATTTAACCATTATTTCACGTCAAATATAAACGCGTCCCTGCTCGAATAAATTGAATTTCGAACAATGCAAGGTATAGGAAGGAATAGGTTTTACCTGAGGGTTTTACAGGATTTTTTGCCCGCTATGAGGACTTTTGTACGACAGCTTTTAACTTTACGGTACTGACACACGTGCTCATTAGTACCACGAATGCATGCTTATATTGAGCAAGTGCTTTACTCCCAATCTTTTCTGTATGTAGGCACATAGACATTCAACAAACAGAATGTAAATTACAAAAATACAGGAAAGAAGTAAAGCACTTGCTCAATAAAAGCATGCTTTCGTGGTACTAATGAACACGTGTGTTAGCACCATTATTCCGGACACATTTGCTTTTTTCCGGAAAAGTCCGTCCAGATTTTACTCTGATCTGGATTTAAGTTAATAATGAGAAGTGCTTACGAATTACTAAAAAAATACTGGTATTTATTAATTTCATTAATTACATGCGCGCGCGCTGGTTTCGGGCCTTAGTCTCTGCTTACCCCTCCGGGTATCAGGAGTAAGTTTATGTAATGTTTTGTTCGCCTTTAACTAGACCTCACGCAGAATTAGAATCTTACCAAAGCAAGTTTTCCCGTTCATTAAAATTCCTTCAACTTCATCTAAGAAGCTTTATTTTTTCTTCGTGGTACAGAAAGTACTTCGTTTGAAGCTCAGATTTCAGATCCAAAGGGTTGTGCCATCGTTACGCGAGTCTTGTTAATCCTCTAACCGTTGAATAAAGCTTGTCACGCCTTTGAATTTAAACTCTGGCACAAATAATTATTTAAGCTCCATTTGAGGAGAGTTTAAATGCGTCATGTTTTTATAAATAACTCTGCTATTTTAATTCAATTTTGTTTTATGGACTCAATTCACTGATTGTCCAGTACAAATTGGCCAATGTCCCGTGTTAGAATGTAAATGTAATCACATCACACTATATATTAATACTATAAATGCGAAAGTTTGTGAGTGTGTGAATGTGTAGGTATGTTTGTTACTTCTTCAGGTCTAAACGGCTCGAGCGTTTTTAATAAAATTTGGTATGGAGTTAGATGACACCCTGGATTAACACATTGGTTACGTTGTACTGCGGGAAAATATCTTATTCCCATGGGAAAATAGGTGAAAATTAAATTTTGTAAAGTGATCTTTCCGATGCTCTAAATTATTTAGCTTCTAAAAATGTGAATAGTTATTATTTTTGCTGTTAATCAAGGAGAATATTCTCAAGGAGAATACACAATTTATTTTTCTTTATTAACCCGCGGGTAATACCACAGCTAGTGTTATTTAATTTTAATCTTCTTTCTTCTTCCTTCTTTCTTCTTCTAATATATAAAATTCTAGTGTCACAGTGTTAGTGCCCATACTCCTCCGAAATGGCTTGACCGATTTTGATGAAATTTTATACGTATATTCGGTAAGATTGAGAAAAGGTTCTGATTTATTTTTCATAACCATAAACGATAGGGATGCACATGGTCCACCCCAAAATTATGGCTTTTATTTGTGGGACTAACATTTTTAGGTATTTCTTTTCTTCATGATGTGATGATATTTATGATGTTTAACACTCAATTTTCAACTTTCAACCGCTATTTTTAGTAGCGATATTGGTAAGTCAATAATTTTCAACCCCGGTCTATAACTGATCAATAATTATCACTCGATCAGTTATCCCCGCAAGGCGTCTACCGGTGTCACTTCTCATCCAGTAAACAGCGCGGAGTAGGGTTGAGATCTGTCTTACACAATAAACCGTTTATCATTCCCTATAGTTTTCAGCCATCATTATTGTTTGTGCATCGATCGTAACAGGGATGTTTACAATAAAATTCTCGACGACAGAATCATTTGTTAGGATATGTAATTTTAATACTTTACATTAGAGCGGGCCTACAAGTTACTATAAGACAAGTTATATACGCCATTATGCACCTGATGAATTGTATCAGCAATAGAATATGGTAGAAGTATATTTCTCAGATGATTAGAAAGACCTCGACGAGCTGAGATTGAAGGTTTAAAAAGTCAGTTTCGGCGGAATCGAACATACGACCATATTATTCTGACGTAGAGAATTATAATTTTAGTATATCAGTCTTATGTTCAAATAGGCAGACTTATTGTTAATTTGCTGAGCTGTAATAATTTATGCCAGTATAAATTATGTATAATGTTCTTCTCAACCGTTTTTTCACAGAGGTCCAACATATCGACATATTTGTTGACTCTATTAACAAAATAGGATTTGAATTAAGATTACACTTATGTAAGTATTGAAAAGGTTTATTATGTAATCATAGCAATAGGGGCACTTTGGGAAACTGTAGGCCCTTATTGTGATATTAAATAAATAAATTAATTAATTTAATTAATTAATTTTGAGAGAAGTTCTCACGTCCAGTTCATTCAGTGATCTGATTAAACCTCTCAACACGTCTCACGAGCTTGTAAATTCCCGATAATGGCAAACAATCATTTTATTAAAAATATCAACAACACTGACATTAACATTAACAATCGTTGGGTGGTGCCATATTTGCCGTAGGTATTGCCTCTGCTGAGCAAATGATTGTTCATGTGGGGTTAAGAACGAAAAGGTGATTGGTGGCGCCACTGTCCGATGCATCTGAAGATGACACCGATTGATGCATGTCCCGGTTTATTAAAATCCAATACCTTGGGATAAGTATTTACAATAAAACCAGTACAGACTGAGTTTATCTTCGACTGTTGTGGGTTGATAACCCGACCCATTGTCATTTCAAAATATACTTAAAGTAAATGGACAATAGTTTCAGCAAGGCAAGGTGGATTGTTCTGGACACACCACTTGGATCTGGTAAAACATTCCTTTTTTCTCTAATTCTAATTGTCGCCGAAATACAATCGAATAATGGCATCGCATTGGCCGTTGCATCATCTGGCATAGCGGCAACGTTATTGGGTGGAGGCATCACAGCTCAGTATTTAAGCTGCCACTAATGTGAAAAATAGCCCATGTGCAGTATGCAAGATAACAAAAAAATGTCCATATCTACAGTGCTGAAACAGTGTAAAATTATCATCTGGAAATAATGCATCATCAACCCATTATGTGCCCACCGAGGGGCACGGGTCTCTTCCCTGAGGAAGGTATAGGCCATACTCCACCACGGGGGCCTACAAGGGGCATGCCAATAGAAGTTAGATACTCTTTTCTCATTTAATTGACACTGGCAAGCTATACACCATCAAAGGCTGGTTTTTTATTGACATATTTGAATATGGAACACACTTCTTTTATTTATTTTTTATTTGAATGAGCATCATTTTTCCGAGAATCTGGCGGGAATTCACTTGCTACAATGGAGCTCAGTCGACGTGATTTTCGCGCTATGATTTATTATGACTTTAAAAAAGGTTTAAAGCCTCAAGAATGTTTTGAACTTTTGGCTTCTACTTTTGGTGAGTCTGCTTGTTCCCGAGCAACAGTATTCAATTGGTTTGCTGAATTTAAAAGAGGACGGGGATGTCTCGAAGATGAAGCGAAGACAGGACGGCCGCCAACCGCGGTCACGCAAGAAAACGTTCGTGCAGTCGAAAAACTTATTCGCGAAAACCGACGAATTACATATCGTCCCTTAGCTAACAACACCGCTCAAGTCGAAAATTGGCGGTTTTCACATTTGAATGCCATTAGATGGAGCTGCTCATTGCACGTCTAACCATTGGTCACACGTATAAAGCTCTTAAAAATGACTTAAGCGGTGTTGTGAGCTAAGGGACGATATGTAGAGCTAGAGCGAGAACTGGGAATTGGATCAGCAGCAATGTAAACCATAATTCACGACCACCTTTCTCTCCGTAAACGTTGTTCGAGATGGGTGCCGCACAAACTTACCGATGAGCAGAAAGACCGTCGGGTGGATTGGTGCCTATTCATGATAGATAAATTCAACGGAGGCGAGAAAAAAAACGTATATGATATACTGACTGGTGACGAAACATGGCTATATAACTATGATCCCGAATCAAAGCGACAGTCGACTGTATGGTGCTTTGAAGACGAGCCAACTCCAACGAAATGTCGCCGTGCACGAAGCACACAGAAACAAATGGTCGCCTCGTTTTTCTGCAAAACGGGTCATATTGCTACTGTTGTGCTAGAGAATGAAAGAACGGTGAACTCCGAATGGTATGTGACAGTTTGTGCTCCAACAGTAATATCAGCTTGGTGTGACAAGCGACCGAAGTCAGGAATCCGGCACCTTCTCTGGCACCACGACAATGCGGCGCCGCACACGTCTGCCAGAACACTAGATTTTTTCAACTCGAAAAATGTGTCAATTCTCCCTCACCCGCCATATTCCCCTGACCTAGCGCCTTGTGATTTTTACTTGTTTACAAAAATCAAAGAAAAACTAAAGGGGAAGAGGTTTGAAAGCAAAGAAGATGCGCTGGTTGCCTATAATTTCGAGATTTCTGAGGTATCTAAAGAAGAGTGGTCACAGGTATTTTCCAATTGGTTCAGACGTATGGAAAAGTGTATACGTGCTCAGGGTGAATACTTTGAAAAGATCGATACTTGTAATAAAGAATAAATTTTATAATTTTTGAGTATCTAGTTTCTTTTGGCATGCCCCTCGTAGTTCGGATTAGTGGAGGCTTGTAAGACTAGTGGCTGGTCTTACTGTCAGAAGTTTCCAAGCCGCCCTAATGCCACTGCCTTAGCTTAACGACTGACATCTGTCGACGGCCATTATTAACAATCGAAGGAACTAATGCACTATAGCACACAAACATTCGCTTGAGGCTTGACCAGGACATTGAGAGATCATAAAAACAACGATTAACTATTTGGCGCTCTATTACTCATTTCATGATATTTTCGACAAACACTTTCAAAGCTTGCTTAAAATCATCGTCGCTGCGGCGTAATGTTTAAAAATTACAACTGAAATATTATATTTATTCGCGTTCGAATATTTCAAGACCTATACGCTGACATTCTCAAAACAACTGTTTGATGATGTCGATGGAATAGTAATCACCGACCGATTTCTGCACAAAAATTAATTCGCAAGATTAAGTGTCAAGAATTTATTTTTATATTCCGTCATTGTTCACAGCCGCTCCATGTTTCTTCATATCATCCTCACAAATTTAAAATAAGCTAGCAATTTTTTGTACAAAAATAATCCCTAGAAATAATATATTTATGGTCAAACAATATTTGCCGGGTCAGCTAGTGTAATCATAAAATCAAGTAATATTTCTGGTGCTATTTGAAAAAGACGATTGCTTTATATCTCTTTTCAGATACACTTCCACTACCACAGATTATTTAAAATACCTCTAAGCCTATGTCCAGCAGTGGACTTTTTGTGGCTGAATGATGATGATGATGAAGGATTGTGAACCAAAACATCTCCTAAGGAGTGTTTGAATCATGTTTTTTTTATAAATAAGGCTGTTAACCAATAGAACTTTTGGTCGGTCGTTCGGCTTTGATGGTTCGTAAGTTGAAATAACAATTAAAACTCATTGTTATAGGTCAATGGTTCTTGTGTAGGTCTTGAGAAGAGTTTCAAGGTTTCGTATATTTTATCATCATCATCATCATTCAGCCACACCAAGGCCACTACTGGACATAGGCATCCTCCATGGATTTCCAAAAAGACCGGTTGGAAACGGCTTGCATCCAGCGTCTTCCTGCCACTTGGATGAGATCGTCTGTCCGTAGGCTGGTCGTCCTACGCATTTTTTATAAAAATTTATAATGCTGTTAGATACTCACCCCGGTTACTCGTACACTTACAGTCTGTTAAAGGCCAAAAGGCCAAAGCCTATGACAAGATTAGGACAAAGTTGGTTACAAAAAAAGTTACAGGTGTTGACAGTAGGTTAGGACATAGTTATCGTACGAGAAACCGTTGGTGAGTAAGGGCCGATTTTTGAATTGAGAATTTTCGCTAAGTAATTACTTAATTGTAGTACTCTCTCGTGAAATTTCTCAGAAAAGAGCGTGACAGAACGTTAGTTAAGTATGTACTTAGAGTAAATTTTCAACTCAGAAATCGGCCCTACGTATAGTAGAACATGTGATGATAATTATCATCACATGGTCTACTATACTTACTTACCAACGTTGTAGTTGTTGACGATTTCTACGTTATACGACTGAAATAATGCACCATAGATTTTTTACTATAATAGTGAGCGCACATCATGTGAACGAGTGATACTAACAGATTTTTTTTATGTAGCCTACATTGTAATGTCCTACTGTAGGGCACAGGTGTTCCGTCAGAGAGAGAGTACGGGTTTAAATTATCACGCGTAACCACCGTATATAATAGCGATATCGTGATTGAAAATACAAAATAATATATAATATAATATAGAAGATAAACATAAATAAATTATTTCTTGTTTGTTATTTGTACGTATGCGAACGAACGGTTCACCAAACCAATCAAGGTGCATTGATCGGGGACGTCGACTAATCCGTATTGACACACTGAATCATTAATCATTATCGCTCTTATTCATATTGTTCTTGTTTTCGTTCATTCGTTCCAATAGGCGTGTGATATTTTCTGTCTGCTCGGTTTCCGAGACCATAGAAGTTTATGCAGATTGACAGTCACAAGGGTTGATCCCTTTGTGGAAGGTGGAAATTATATTTTTAATTTTAAACGCATAAGTGGATAGTTCTCACATGTACCAAGAAAGTCATTAAACAATTTGACTGTAGATTGTAATAGGTGTGGGACAATTAATAGCAATTACTTACCCTTCCGACGAACGAGAATACCCAGGACACCCAGCCAGGCACAACAAAAGAATCCCACTTCAATCAATTTCAAACAGCACACAAACTTGAAAAGCACAATTTTATTTCCTAACAAGTACTAACAGTACTGTGCATCGGAATCTGACGCGATTCTAAAGGTTCACAGGGGAGGAGCACACGACTCTCACGGAAAGCGTCCGACCGGGGGGTGAGTCGGTCAGTAACACATTCGATTGGCTTCGAGCATCGGTCGCGAGATATATTAAAAATTTACGCGGCAGAAGGCGCGAGCGGTGAGTGGTCGGAACGCGCGCTCGCCTCCGAAGCTCGTGTAAGACTGAAGCACATGAAAGGATCGTTTGTTTCGGCTGAAATTCCAAGCGCGGGGAGTCAAAGAGCCAAACAGATGTGACAGGTCAAATTAGTCTCTCGGAGACAAGCGAGCGGATGTTCCGCTGAAATGACGTTGACGGCAAGTTATTACTGGCGATGTAGGCAGACGACACTCAGACTGCGGGTCCTGGGAGCGTGGAAGAGTTTGATGTATGCTTAAAATATTATGAAGGCGATAGCTATAAAAGTAAGTCTTGTGCATTATGTGATATTTATAATACTGTACTCAATTACATGTTTACATAGGCAAGTACTTATATGTAGTTTATGAAGCGTTGCCAATTGCCATACGTTGACGCATCAGTATAAATCTTATAATTAGGTATGCATTACAATTTTCTTACATATTTAGGCTGAGTGACGAAACCGTGGAAAAATAAACAGACTCAAAGCTTCAAAGAAGTTGAGAAGAGAGTTACTGTGCCCTAAGTGGGTACCATGTATGAGACAACCCCTAAATGTACTATCTAAGCAACTACATGGTCGCAATAAAGATATGCATTATGAATTACGAAGAAAGGTATTTTCATATTATATTAAAATTTTGACGTTGCATACGATATATGAACCATATTTACATTAGTATTAGGTTTAATTTACACGCTGAGGGAGTGCTATTGGTAGGTTCTGATTACATTTCCATAAAAAACCTACCCTATTCAAAATTCACAGTCAACTTCCCTTAATTCAAAGTTAATATAACATGAAAGTTAAATCCAATGGTTCAAATTTTATCATTCAGTCGATGTATTTTTTGTGTTAGGTACTCTCTTTTTTTCTGGCACTATCTCATCGACTCCCTGCATCAACGAAGGTTAGCACTTCAATTTAGTGTCAAAAAACACAAACAAATTGAAGAGGAAATAAAAACTTAAAAAACATTATGGAAATTATGGAAGAACCAGGTCACAAAAATATAATTTAAGAAAATTTATGTCGGAAGTATCTCAGCTATTTATATATTTTATGTCTCGATGGCGCTGATTTCCAGCTATAATAGTTTTCCTTACAATTAATTCCTTTTAATCATTTTCAGTCTTCAAAACCATTCCTTAAAACAGTTTAAATAGTCTAGCGTAAGGGAAATACCTTTTATAATCCCTTTTAGGAGTGCTTTATAAACTAAATAAACTAAATTAATTGTTACTTATAGTTTCACCTAGTTTTACTATCTTACCCTCATCATCATCATCATCAATCTTACCCTACTCCCTACAAATGTAAAATAGCCATAATAAACAAATGAATTAATTAAATTGTATAATTTAATTAAGGCACTTAATTATTGTATTCTAATTTACATATCGCGGGTGTGTTTTAAATTTCCAGGCATGTTTTAAATGTTTACTATCTAACTAACTGTCGTGCCACTAACACACTAATCTAATCTCTTTAAACGAGCAATTCTTGTATATATATATCTATATACAGGGTTACAGGGAAAGTCGTACACAATATTAAAGGAGGTCATTATTTAGGTCATTTCTGATGGACTTTATTCTATTATATAGGGTCCGAAAATTAACCATTATGGAGATATTGACTGTTAAAGATTTAAAAAATATATCAAAGTTTTTTGGCTTTTTGATAGATTTTTTCTCAGAATAGAGCTCATAAAATGTTTTTTTTAATGCATTTAGTTAAAAGGCATGTCAATTGATAAAAAAATATCAGCAAAAGCTGCACCTACTACGCACTACTACTACCTAATAAGGAGAAACCTGCGAACTTCTGTAGTGAAGAGTAATTAAAAAAATAATAATGAGAATTTGTATTAGAAATAGAGGCAACCATGTTAAAAACGAAAATGAATCAGTTCAAAATCCAAGCCAAGTCACAGAATGAAGATGAATTAATACAAAAATCCAAACTAAATCGCGTTTTACGGGAAATTATCAAAGAGCACGTATTTACCTCAACTAAAAATTTACCGTTTGCCTTCTTAAGTGACACTTGGCTGACGTTTTTTCGATGTAATAGCAAGTGATATACGTTTTTTAATACCTAAAGAGACGTTGAAGTTTCTAAAACGCAAATCATTTGCAGAGCACGTATTAACACATCTACCACGGAAGAATCACACGAGCAGACCAACACAAAAATAATAGTTAATAGAATATTCTAAAAAAGAAATACTGAAATAGGTAGGTACCTGAACACCTGAGACAGCATGTCTCCAGAGTACAAAAAAGCCTATCTGACCTTTTTACATAGTTTAAAGGTGCCAGGAAGTAAAAAGATTTTTTTGTATCGAAGTTCAGTTATGTCGGTACTACCACTAGAGCCTACTCAATATTATTTTAAAGTTTCATGCAGATACCTATTAAATGTCATACCTTTTTGAATAGTTAAAGAGTCGTAGAAGTTTTTAAAATTATTTACAGAATAAGTTCCATACGTAAATTTTTTTTTAAGAGCTTCAATGTGAAAAATATTTAGAGAAAAAATATTTAATTCTAACCGTTGCCGAGCAGTTTTTTAAAGCGGTTAGTAGTAGGTGCAGCTTTTGCTGATATTTTTTTATCAATTGACATGCCTTTCAACTAAATACATTAAAAAAAAAACACTTTATGAGCTCTATTCTGAGAAAAAATCTATCAAAGAGCCAAAAAAAATTGATATTTTTTTTAAATCTTTAACAGTCAATATCTCCAATATCTCCTATATAATAGAATAAAATCCATCAGAAATGACCTAAATAATGACCTCCTTTAATATTGTGTACGACTTTCCCTGTAACCCTGTACATAAAAGGAGAAGCTGACTGACTGAATGACTGACTGACTGACTGACATATCAACGCAGGGCCCAAACTATAAGGGTTAGAAACTTGAACTTTTGCACAAGAGTTCCTTTTATACGTACGGTAGCACTAAGAAAGGATTTTTCAAAATTCACCCCCTAAAGGGGTAAAATGGGGGTGCAAAGTTAGTATGAAACTCTGCCGTTTTTGAAGTTACTCAAATGAAACTCAGTATGAAGTTTCTTCGTTTAAAATCATGAAACACGTGCAAAATAGTTTTTCAAAAATCATCCCTTAAGGGGGAAAAAGGGGGGGTGCAAAGTTAGTATGAAACTTTGCCGTTTTTGAAGTTATTCAAATGATATTTAGAACGAAGGTCCTTCATTTAAAATCATGAAACAAGTGTAATTTAGTTTTTCAAAAATCATCCCTTAAGGGGGAAAAAAGAGGGTGAAAAGTTAGTATGAAACTTTGCCGTTATCCAAGTTATTCGAATGAGATTCTATATGAAGGACCTTCATTAAAAGTCATGAAACATGTGTAAAATAGTTTTTCGAAAATCATCCCTTAAGGGGGAAAAAGGGGGGTGCAAATTTAGTATGAAACTTTGCCGTTTTTGAAGTTATTCAAATGGGATTCAATATGAAGGTCCTTCATTTAAAATCATGAAACACGTGTAAAATAGTTTTTCAAAAATCATCCCTTAAGGGGGAAAAAGGGGGTGCAAAGTTAGTATGAAACTTTGCCGTTATCCAATTTATTCGAATGAGATTCTATATGAAGGTCCTTCATTAAAAGTCATGAAACATGTGTAAAATAGTTTTTCGGAAATCATCCCTTAAGGGGGTAAAAGGGGGGTGCAAATTTAGTATGAAACTTTGCCGTTTTTGAAGTAATTCAAATGAAATTCAATACGAAGATCCGTCGCTAAAAGTCACGAAATACATGTAAAATACGCTTTCAAAAATCATCCCTTAAATGGGTAAAACGGGGTGCAATGTTAGTATGAATGAAACCCTGCCGTTTTTGAAGTTATTCGAATGAAATTCAGAATAAAGGTCCTTCAATGAAAGTCTTGAAACACATGTAAAATAGTTTTTCGAAAATCATCCCTTTAGGGGATAAAAGGGGGGTGCAAAGTTAGTATGACACCTGCCGTTTTAGAAGTTATTCAAATGATATTTAGTTCGAAGGTTCTTCATTTAAAATCATGAAATACGTGTAAAATAGTTTTTCAAAAATCATGCCTTAAGGGGGAAAAAAGGGGGTGCAAATTTAGTATGAAACTTTGCCGTTTTTGAAACTATTCGAATGAAATTCAATATGAAGGTTTGTCATTAAAAGTCATGAAATACATGTAAAATAGTTTTTCGAAAATCATTCCCTTAAGTGGGTAAAACGGGGTGCAATGTTAGTATGAATGAAACCCTGCCGTTTTTGAAGTTATTCGAATGAAATTCAGAATAAAGGTCCTTCAATGAAAGTCTTGAAACACATGTAAAATAGTTTTTCGAAAATCATCCCTTTAGGGGATAAAAGGGGGGTGCAAAGTTAGTATGACACCTGCCGTTTTAGAAGTTATTCAAATGATATTTAGTTCGAAGGTTCTTCATTTAAAATCATGAAATACGTGTAAAATAGTTTTTCAAAAATCATTCCTTTCAGGGGGTAAAAGGGGGGTGCAAAGTTAGTATGAAACTCTGCCGTTTTTGAAGTTATTCGAATGAAATGCAGCATGTAGGTCCTTCATTGAAAGTCATGAAACATTGTGTGAAGTAGTTTTTAGAAAATCATCCCAAGGGGGGTGCAAAGTTAGAATGAAAGCTCTCTGATATTCAAAGTTATTTCAATAAAATGTTGTATTTGGGTTATAAGTTCCTGATAAAGATATTGATTATTGCCGACAGCCCTTTTTGTGAATTCAATACTTATGGGGGTTGCAAATTTAGAAGGTATAAAAGTTCTTCGTATTTACTTCGTATCGTCGCTTCGATTATTAAACATTTCGCTGCGATTTTTGAATTGAATTTCTTTGTTCTTCCATGTGATTAAATACCACCTTAAATACTTGCTTACTTTCTTATTTTTTTTCTTATTGGTCGTTCTAACTCTTGAATAAATTTTCTCAATTCTTCTTATTATTTCTCCGTTCATGTGTTCATAAATATTTCTCAGTTCTTTAAAATACAACCCATAGTAAACAGCCTATACGAGTATTGTCCCACTGCAGGGAATAGGTCTTCTCTCAGAGAGAGTAGTATGGTTTTATTTATTTCGCATGCGCTAAAAGTATCCCAATCTTAATTGCAAACGCAAACACTTTACTCAACTAAAGCCCACTCGGACGAATTCGCGGGCAACAGCTAGTCTATATATATAAAAGGAGAAGCTGACTGACTGACTGACTGACTGACATATCAACACAGGGCGTAAACTATAAGGGTTAGAAACTTGAAATTTTGCCCAAGGGTTCCATTTATAACGTAGGGGAGCACTAACAATGGATTTTTGAAAATTCATCCCCTAAAGGGGTAAAATGGGGGTTTTTGAAGTTATTCGAATAAAATTTGGTACGTAGGTTCTTCATTTAAAATTATGAAATCCCTTAAGGGGGAAAAGGGGGGTGCAAACTTAGTGTGCAACTTTGCCGTTTTTGAAGTTAGTCGAATGAGATTCAATATGAAGGTCCTTCATTGAATGTCTTGAAACATAATGTAAAATAGTGTTCGAAAATCATATTTTGAGGGCATAAAAGGGGGCTGCAATGTTAGTATGAAACTTAGCCATTTTTGAAGTTATTCGAATGAAATTCAGCATGAAGGTTCTTCATTGAAAGTCATGAAAGACGTGTAAAGTAGTTTTTCGAAAATCATCCCTTAAGGGGGTAAGAGGGGGTTGCGAAGTTAGTATGAAAGTTCTTTCGCATTCGCTAAAAGTATCTCTATCTTATTTGCCAACACTTTACTCAACTAAAGCCCACGCGGACATAGTCGCGGGCAACAGCTAGTTTATATATAATCAGAATCTCGGAAACGGCTCCAACGATTCTCACGAAATTTTGTAAGCAGATGCTTTCGGGGGCGTTTAACTGATCTAACTAGGTTACATTTTTAGAAAACGTTGTTTTATCCGTGTTTTAAGGCAATTGAAATTTGCTATAATAACATACAGAGGTACGCATCTACTTGCAAGGTCGGGATAGTTCTGACGGGAAAACGGGCGACCCGTTTCGGGCCGATTTCAAGAGACCCGGTTCGAGTCATGATGTTTTTTTTTCAAGTTATTTTTTTGTTGAAAAAGGATAATTTTAATTTTGTATTACATATTTTATATTACAAAAACAGTACCGAGCAAAGCTCGGTCACCCAGGTACTACATTTGAATTAAAAAAGTATCATAATAAAATGGGGTTAAAGAGCTAAGCTGATCGACCCACCTAAAATTGTACAGGTTAAACTGCCATTTAACAAAATAATACATGATCAAAAGCGTGCTTATCTCTGTAAGAGATTTCTTCCAGCAAACCCTGGAGAGTTGGAAAAGCAGTAAAAAACGGATCATTAAGTATAAGGATACAAAGTAAACAACATACAATACAGAATCCTTAATAAGACAAGATAAGACTTATTGTAGTGTCTATCTTCGATAGAATTTAATGATTATATGTTGGATTAAAATCGCAGGCACGCTTTAACGTGGATGGAAATGTATCCTGTTTACGTGTAAATAATCTGTGTCAATGCACAACGGCAGTCCCTCAGAGGCTTCATTCCGAATGCTCCACGCATTTGCAATACCCGGACGGCTGCTTTGATAGATCATATCAGAATATTCAGCAGAGATAGCGGTATGCCTACAGAGTAAATTGAGAGATAGTATGGTGTGATCTTTCTACAGATTCATCTCGTCCACACCTTCATATAAATATAATTGTACATTAAATATTATAGAGGGTGTTGATTTGTACAGTAAAATACGAGTCAGGGGTGGTTATTTATATGATACTGAAGCAAAAAAATATATATATATAAAAACATTTTTTTTTAGTGAAATTGTAGCGTTATTTGCAGGCTCTGCCTTAACTAACAGCCCCAGAAAAATACATGTTTATTAAAAAAAAACGATCAGACGATCTCATCCAAGTGGCAGGGACGCGCTGGATGCAAGCCGCTTCCAACCGGTCTTTTTGGAAATCCATGGAGGAGGCCTATGTCCAGCAGTGGACTTCTTGTGGCTGAATGATGATGATGATGATGATGATGATTAAAAAAAACAAAAGACAAATTGGATGCTCTACTCTACACCGATTTCAGTGAAATAAACAACACTAGATTTACTTATCTAAATTGGTTTAAGAGTTGTGTTGGTACATGGTGGGTACATTAGACTACACATACTCGCGATTGTATCCCGGATTGGGAGGGAAGTAACAGGGTTTGCCGCTTCCCACTATCGACATACTTTAGTGCTCTGCGAGCGCGCCGGTTTTGGCAATTTATATCTTGGCCATAGTGATAACACGGCATAACATAGGTATACATGATCCCTGGCAACATACCTAATTGCCTTATCTTTTTCTTCAGGCATTCTTGTAAATATATGTCTATCTAATTTCCTTTTTGATGTCAGAAAATTGTATTCTATCCATACGTTAATCTAAATAACACTAGATGAATATGGATTAGGGTACTTCTTATAGCTTACTAGCTGACACAGCTAACGTTCTTTAGAGCCGGTTTTTTTTTCTTGAGAATGTATATTTACTTAGTGACATTCTCAATTCAGAAACCGGCTTAAGTAACGTTCTGTCGCGCTCTTTTCTCAGAAATTTGAGGAAACAGCACTACAGCAACCAAGACCTGGAGGTTTTTATTGTCCCCAGCCGAGATTCGAACCCGGGACATCTCCCGCGGTAGGCAGATGCGCTAGTCAGTAGTTAGGTACTTAGCGAAATTCTCAGTTCAGAAACTGGCCTTTAGCCTCATTAATAAGTCTACCCATTTTCAAACGTACCAAATATACACGAAAACTTATTATTTATTATTGCAAAATTTGTGGTAATCAAATTATTTTCACTTTCACGAAAAAAAACATAAAAATCCTTTTCCTCCTTTATTTTCAAAAAAGCCTTTTCTTAGAAGTTAGATAACAAAAACTGTATCACGAGATTTTTATACATTACGTAGTCTCGGATACCTAACTCACTTTGAAACGATTGCCTAACTATGTTTGAGTTGCAATTTTGTCACAACTACAGCTTTATCGGTCATTCCTGCCTCGTAAAGAAATTGTAACTCCATTTTGCTTGTTAACTTGAGGTACGGCTTTCCGCAGTGAATATCGAGTCTGCGGTCAATTTCGCAGTACGCTACTCCTCTATTAATACTCTTAAGAAATTCAGATGCAGTGGAAGCAGCAACGTACAGCGTTGTTACCGTTATGGCCCGTTGAAATTGCGTTTTCATAATTAAAGTGCATTTGTCGATGGCTGGGGTATCGCGTCAGATTTATAGCGGCTCTTCGGGTTTAATGGAAACATTTATTGGGTTTAGGTATTTTAGGGAGCCTTGTTAGAAGGTTGTATACCACAGACTGTTCCAAATAACAGGTATAGATACTTTATTTTCAAACTAAAACTTGTATGCACTACATACCCCGGAAGTAGTGCATCTGCCTACAATGCGTGAGGTCCCGGGTTCGAATCCTGGTTGGGAAAAAAAAACAGATCTTGGATGTACACATGTTTGTGATGTCACTATTTCTGGATAAATGAGTATGAGTATTATCATATTGGCATATAGAAGGAGGCATATACTGAGGCATATAGAATCAAAGGCTGCTAAGTGCCATACTTTCCAAATATGAGCCATCTAGTGTATTTCAAGTTTAAACTATGCATTTTTTCAATTTAGTAACAAAATCAGCAAAAGACCACTTAAAACCTCATACAAATCTCATATTGTGTTTAAAGGCTGCTAAGTGTTACCGCAATGACGGGAAAGTGGCAGAGTTTACTTAACATAACATTTACATACAGGCACATACATTGCTTCAGCGACGTCACAAACATGCAAACATCCAAGACCTGGGTTTCTTTTTTTTTTGTCCCCAGCCGGGATTCGAACCCGGGACCTCTCGCATGGTAGTCAGATACGCTAACCGCTGCGCCACAGAGGTCGTCAACTTTGTGGTACTTTGCAGCCTTTGATTCTATATAATGCCTCAACTCATATTGTAATGATTATGTTATTACATAATCAATAATAGCAATAAGGCCGCCAATTGTACCGTAACTTTGTAAATGTTTTGTATTTGTTTTTCCTGGTACAAACCAATAAACGCATTTTTACTTACTTTACTTTTATACTTACTTACAATAAAGAATATTCTTATCTTATCTTATCTTTTTTGACGACCTCTGTAGCGTAGTGGTTGGCGCATCAGCGTACCATGCGAGAGGTCCCGGGTTCGATCCCCGGCTGGGGAGAAAAAAAAACTCCAGGTCTTGGATGTTTACACGTTTGTGACGTCGCTGTTTCTGGTTCCCACGACATAGGGTACCCTAGTGTGGGGCCAGAAGCAATGTATGTGCCTGTATGTAAATGTTATGTTATGTTATTACTTCGACACAACACATGCACTTGACCTGGCTCCAAAGTAGGATACCCTGTGCTTTGGCAACCAGGCAAGGACACAAACATATAAATACGCCTAGAGGCTCTAATTATAATAATATGCGTCCGCGCGACCGAGCGGCCCGGCCGCTACACCACGAAATTACAAGCAATTGTGTGTAACGATTTTTTTAAACAGCGGTGCGGTCGCGCCTTCGAGCGGCGTGGTCGCGCGGCCCGGCCGCTCGTACGAGTTTCAATGTGTTCACTTGTATCGGTGTATTTGAAGCGGACGGGACGCTCGGGCCGCTTCATATAAATCAAAAAGCGACTCGGCCGCGGTCGCTGGAATCTGCGGCGAAACCGCTCGGTCGCGCGGACGCATATAACGCACCCCCGGTGCTAGACTGTCACTTTTGCTAAAATTGCAAAAATGAGTTAGATATGTAATAAGTAACTATTCTAAGGCACCCCTTTACTTGGTGCGATAAAAGAAAGAAAGTTAAAAGTTGATGTTGTTGTAAAAGCTATTCATGTTGTTTAAATCTTGAAATATCATTAATATGTGAGCTATAAAATCTTTCAAACCTTCTCCTGAATAATTGCATTTTGTAAAAGTGACAGTCTAGCACCGGGGGTGCGATAATTAGAGGAGGCCTTGTTGTATAAATGTACGACGATCCCCAGTGGGAATAGAATCCAAGTGTGCGAAGGCTTGGAAACGCGTTGAGGTATCGACTTGAAATTATCTACCGTCCCTTTAAGCCAGTGGTTCTTAAACTATTTGCAGTCACGGACCACTATAAGAATTCCTAAAATGCCACGGACCCCCTGTCAATATATGAATATTTACTCTTGTGGAAAAAAAACAAGACTAAAGAATCACTTTTATTGCTCTCGCCTCTCGCCTCGCGCCGCTTGACAATAAACAGCGAGAGTGGTCAAGCAAATTAGGATTTAGTTTACTTTTTTTTTTCATTAATCTTAAGAGTTAATTGAGCTGCTGCGGACTATTAGCGCGCATATTACGGACCCCTTAGGGGTCCGTGGACCCCACTTTAAGAAACCCTGATTTAAGCTGTGAAAACATCAAAGTTCTAAATGAACATGAAAAAAAGATACGGCCGAATAAGCCGGCAAAAAAGGTATATTTCAACACCCAAGGCAATCAAAATTCATAGGGTACTCTCCGTTGACCTAGAACTATGAAATTCGGCAAGTTATAACTCCCACACAAAAAAAATCACTTGACCTGGCTCCCAACTAGATACCCTGTGCTAAGGTAACCAGGTAAATACATTACAAACATCACAAAACACCCAGACTGAGGCCGTTTGTACAAATGTACGGCGTCCCCAATGGGAATCGAACCCACCACCTCTTTCTTGGTAGCTAAGCGCCTTAACAGTTCAGCCAACGTGGCAGTCCAAAACAAATACTTGGAAAAATCTAAAAAGTATACATTTTCAATTAAATCTATAAAAAGATGTCTTTGAAATTCGGAAAAATCTCAAAGAAAAATGCGAGGACGGCAGCCTCGGTGGCCGAGTCCGACTCTTCTCTGTGTATTACCGGGTACGGAAAAAGTATAATAATAATTATCCTACTTTCCAGACCATTTAATTTCAATTTAAAATTTAATGCTAAAACGTCAGTTCACAGCTGCTGTGAACTGACGTTTTAGCATTCAGAAATCAGAAATTTATTTCAACATAAAGAATTGACATTCTGTTTGTTGAATGTCAATGTAGGTACATACACTTATGTATAATGTTAGCCGCTGCCTTGGGGCCGTGTGTAGTGGCGAAAAAGGCAGCGAAAAAAAAACTCCACGCAGACCATCTTTTCTCAAATCACCTTAAAGCTAATGCAAATTAGGTATGAATGTTATTAAATTTTAAATTGCTGCACTATCGTAACGCACTCTCCCAATGCACACGCACGTAGTGAATCAGCATTGGGACAGTCATTTTACCGGCCTGTTAACTAACGTACGAACAAAAAACTAGGTCGAGGTTGAAGCCCTATACGCAGCGACTGTGTATGTCGTCGTCGATTAGAAGGTATGTTACACACAGCTAATTTTCTAAACTCTTCAAAAATTAATAGACAAATGTTTGGTGATTATCGATTCTGCGTGGAGCCGTGGGCGAGTATCGATCGCCGTATGTTTTTTGGGTGTTTTAGTAAAGGTCAAACGTGTGTGGTTACTTGCTGGTCAAAGTAATGTGAAGTCGATATTGTAGTTTGGACACAAGTGCGTAACAATGTCTGTATAAGCTACCACAGAACGTATTATTGATCGAGTGTCGGATGACATTTAAGTTGAGCAAAACCCTGTTATACGGTATCCTCAATTCATAAATAATAAAAACAATTAATTATCTATTTATTTACAGAACAAGTCTAATCATCATTATCCTCTTGAGAACCGACCTTGAAAATAACAATGGTTTTTGTATTTCTCTTACTACACTGGGCCTCAGGAGGTTATCATCAGTGGCATTTTTCCGAGCGGTGCCGTGCTTCACAAGGCACGTTAAGCAGTTGGTGCCGGCTGCCGTCGATAGGTGACAGTCGTTAAGCCAAGTCAGAGGCCTTAGGGCGGCTTGAAAACTTGTGACAGTAAGACCAGCCACTAGTCTTGCAAGCTTTCACCAATCCGGACTTGGCCCCCGTGGTAGAGTATGGCCTATAGGTACAGGTCATTTATCTAAAGCTGGCACGTTCACAGTACTCACACTTATGCAATTTCACTATACAGTATGTTTAAAAATAAATGATTTTGATTCAAAATGCGACTCTAGTTTAAGTGTAGACTAGAGTTAGGTTTTAGTAAGATGGGTGCGTTGTAGATAAATAAATACAAATATATGTGTTACTTGTTATAATATATTTTTAGCAAATTCGAGCGAATAGTATTAAAAATAAGGTGGAATCAATGGTCACAAAATAGTTTTAATTTTCAATAAATTTTCACATGAACAAAAATAATTTCACCTAAGAAAATCTTTACCAAAACAGAAAATAATTATCCCAGAAATCCTCAACAATTTAATAATGTAACAAAGGGTCACGGACGCTCAGTGGTCAGTTACTGGATGAATGAGCCGTTTTCAGATGAATGAGCCGTTATCAGATAAACTAAAAAAAAAATCTAATAGCTGTCAAAGGAATGCAATTTTGGACCTCAGCCCAATAGCCATGTGTGATACATCATCGAATAGGTTTGCTGTTGGCGGCATAGTAACTTTTGTTCAGCTCGCTGAGACCTATTTTATGATGTATCACACCACACATGGCTATTGGGCTGAGGTCTAAAATTGCATTCCTTTGACAGCCGTTAGATTTTTTTTTTTAGTTCTTCTGAAAACTGCTCATTACCCTACCTTTTTTTCTTATTGCTTGCCACAGATAAAAACTTTATTACTGTTCTGTGATTTCATCGACTGGAAGGAATCTGTGATCAACTGAGCAACATCATTCGGTTTCTATTGTAGTTACGCGAATGTTCTGTTCTCCTATTCTTCTTCTTCTTTTTCAACGTTTTTTCCATGATTTTAGCACCAGTAGCAGTTGTCTGAAGTCCAATCACAATCAAATGCAAGAGCCAAAAGAAAAGAGGAAATACCACAGAATACTGGCAATTCCCATTAGAAAAACAAAAACCCTCTCTTAAAAATGCCATTTAATGACTAATGAGTCGTTTTCAGAAAAAAATAAAACGAATGGCTGTCAAAGGAATGCAGTTTTGGACCTCAGCCCAATAGCCGTGTTATACATCATCGAATAGGTCTCAGCGAGCTGAATAAAAGCTACTATGACGCCAACAGCCAAATGTTTGTCCTTTCGGAGTTATATTGTATTGAAAATGTTAGTTTTTTTTTTTTCAATACAATATAACTCCGAAAAGACAAACATTTGGCTGTTAACTTTATAGGAACTTTTATTCAGCTCGCTGAGACCTATTCGATGATGTATCACACATGGCTATTGGGCGGAGGTCAAAAATTGCATTCCTTTGACAGCCATTCGTTTTTTTTTAGTACTTCTGAAAACGGCTCATTTGGAACTACTTTTCTTAGCTGTCAGAAAAATCCCTCATTGAAACGCACATACGGTTGAATACCAAAGAGATCACGCTGTATTTATAAATAGTAGCAAAAGTAAAACTATAACTGTCCCCATCACATTCATAAGCTAGACCGCGCGCAAGAGAGACGGGCAGACTTTTCATGATGCACATGCAGTACACGTCACGCCGCGCGCGTGCCAGCTTTACTTAACTGACCTGTACCTTTCTCAGGGAAGAGACCCGTGCCCCTCGGTGACGACATAATGGGTTGACGATGAAATGAAATGTCGGGAATAATATGAAATTTTAGATTGCATTGAATGCAATTTGTCCGTGTCCATGCATTACAAAAAAATGCATATTTTTATATTATAATGCCATAGCAATTATTTGTTTCAAGTTAATTTATTATTTTGGTTAGAAATCAAATTAATTCACTTTAGTCGAACTTTAATAAATTTATTTAAGTTATCATGAACTTCAACTTAATGTTAATAATTTTAGTGAGTTTTCAAAAATAGTCTGTATTAGGTAACCTAATTCCGAACATAGATGTTCAGATAAACCAACCTATTTACCGTTGCTTATAACATTCCCACCGGCACAGCAGTAGCTACGCAGTACTAAGACGCCTTTCTTTCATCCAAATCGTTTCTAAATCTATTCCGAGCCATCGACAATCAAAACATTCGTAAGTCGATAAATCGTACCGAGTGAAAATATTTACGTTCCGCCAACTCAATGGATCTGAATTGCAACGTAGAGTTGAACAGAAACGGTTTCCTAATAGGCTATTTGACCGATTTCTGAAAGCCATGTCATATTGTTTGTTGGTGTTCATGGAGTCCTCAGAAAGTGGTCATTTTTAAGTATTTCGTGTATTTCCTCTAAAAAAGGCAAACGAAAATTTACTTTTCAAATAAGGCGCCAAAACGCTAAACTTGCCAGTAAACCAACCAATGAAAGTAAGAATGAATGACAGACGCCATTTTTACTGGCATGTGTCGTCATCATAGAATCGCCCAATCCAGGCCGTTTTCGATACAATGGCTGCAGTTACATAATTATCAAATTTTATCTTGTGTTTTCTTACAAATCAACATTTTTTTACTATTAAACCATACAGCGGTTTTAAGACACATAATTTATACGAATACGTATAAATAATACTGTTTTTTTTACACTGTCAAATAGCCTATCGATTTTAAGCTTTCTTGGGTAGTAATTAAATACCTAACCTACAAATTAAATATTACACACATAAGCTCACGACTCTTTGACAAAGAGGTAGGCAAATAAGGACTATCACTTGCCACGATCCTGACAAACCACTATCGCTTAAATATTTATTAAATATACCTAATATTCAACCAGGAAAAAAATATAGTAGGCTCGTTGAAAGAAATGTCTATTGAAACCGCCTTTCCTCGGAGTTTTTATTATAAGCCTGCCTTGACAAGCAATGTAGGTATGTTTCATTCATTTCAATGAATTCAAATTTTTTGCGTCAAATACCTAATAATAAATTCCACAAAACACACTTTAGTATTTCTTACGTGATATCTAGTTCCATTTTGAGCGTGCATCTATATACAGGGTGGAATTTTGTAATGCCACCTGAAGGGGAAGTACTCTTAATACTATAGATAGAAAATTTTACTCAAAGAAAACATTCCTTTATTTTTGAAAAGAAAGAAAACTGCATTCAAAGATTTTTAATAATTCGCTTGCCTCACCCGGTAATCGAACCTACTACAATCTGTGAAAGTTGCACCCTGTACTTTTATTGCATCGATCGTTAGGGTCAATTATAAGGATGAAATCTCTCTAACAAACTTCATAAATTAAATGAAAGGAAAACAATGAAATCTTAAATTATTAATTCAATGGGTCAAGTTAAACCACTTTCGCTCAAAGATCCGTTTCTTTATGTTTACTTATGTTATTTATTAATAATTATCATTGACGTCATTTATCCATTAAAATGACGAATTACTATTTAGATAAGACGATTGCAATTGGCACGATCACCAGATCTCATCCCTTTGCTTTTTTTTGTGGGGATATGTAAAAAATCAAATTTACATTAAATCTTATGAGAATGTAAACGAGTTGAGAGTTCAGAATACGAATTATAACATTCACCACAACACTTATTAAAGGTTACTAGAAATGAATTCGTTAGAAGAATTTTGTGTATCCAAGAAAATGGAGCCCATTTCGAGCAATTAATTAGTTAGTTTACCAGTAAATAATTAAAAGAATTTAAAATTTAATTGTTTTCCTTTCATTTAATTTATGAAGTTTGTTAGAGAGATTTCATCCTTATAATTGATCCTAACGATAGATGCAATAAAAGTACAGGGTGCAACTTTCACAGATTTTAGTCGGTTCGATTACCGGGTGAGGCATGCGAATTTTTATAAGTCCATGAATGCAGTTTTCTTTCTTTTCAAAAATAAAGGAATGTTTTCTTTGAGTAAAATTTTCTATCTACATTAATTCTACATAGTATTAAGAGTACTTCCCCTTCAGGTGGCATTACAAAATTCCACCCTGTACAAAAGAAGCTGACTGACTGACTGACATATCAACGCAGGGCCTAAACTATAAGGGTTAGAAACTTGAAATTTTGCACAGGGGTTCCTTTTGTAACGTAGGGGAGCACTAAGAAAGTATTTTTGAAAACTCATCCTCTAAGTGGGTAAAATGGGGGTTCAAAGTTAGTATGAAACTTTGCCGTTTTTGAAGTTATTCGAATGAAATTTGGTACAAAGGTTCTTCATTTAAAATTATGAACACGTGTAAAATAGTTTTTTAAAAATCATCCCTTAAGGGGGAAAAAGAGGGTTGCAAACATAGTATGAAACTTAGCCGTTTTTGAAGTTATTCAAACGAAATTCAGAATAAAGATTCTTCATTGAAGGTCATGAAACACATGTAAAATAGTTTTTCGAAAATTATCCCTTAAGGGGGTAAGAGGGGTAAGTTCGTATGGAACATTGCCGTTTTTGAAGTTATTCGAATGAAATTCAACATGAAGTTCCTTCATTACAATTTATGAACTACATGTAACATAGTTTTTGAAAATCATCCCTTAAGGGGGCAAAAGGGGGGTCCAAAGTTAGTATGCAACTTAACCATTTTTGAAGTTATTCGAATGAAATTCAGCATGAAGGTCCTTCATTGAAAGTCATGAAAGACGTGTAAAGTAGTTTTTCGAAAATCATCCCTTAAGGGGGTAAGAGGGGGTTGCGAAGTTAGTATGAAAGCTCTTTCGCATGCGCTAAAAGTATCCCTATCTTATTTGCAAACACTTTACTCAACTAAAGCCCAAGCGAACGTAGTCGCGGGAAATAGCTAGTGAAGTATAATAATATAAGGATAATTTAAAGGTATTTTTATAAAAACAATAGCTGATGGCATCAACGGATCACACAGAATTATACGATTCCTGAAATATGTATTGAAACAAGTCCGCCTTTGCTCGCATTTTTTTTTCTTTATAAACCTGTCTTGTCAAGCAATGTATTTTTCATTTAGGTATGTAAATATGTCCAGTAATAATAACACAGAAATATACGAGACGTTATCTTCCTGAAATTTCTATTGAAACAAGTCCGCCTTCGCTCACTTTTTTTTTTATAAGCCTGTCTTGTCAAGCAATGTATTTTTCATTTATGTAATTATTTTGTAGTGTCCAGTAATAATAACACAGAAATATACGAGACGCTATCTTTCCAAAATTTCTATTGAAACAAGTCCGCCTTTGCTCGCATTTTTTTTATAAACCTGTCTTGCCAAGCAATGTATTTTTTATTTAGGTATGTAAATATTTTGTAGTGCCCAGTAATAATAACACAGAAATATACGAGACGCTATCTTTCCAAAATTTCTATTGAAACAAGTCCACCTTTGATCGCATTTTTTTTATAAACCTGTCTTGCCAAGCAATGGATTTTTCATATGTGATTATTTTGTAGTGTCCAGTAATAATAACACAGAAATATACGAGACGCTGTCTTCCTGAAATTTCTATTGAAACAAGCCCGCCTTTGCTCGCATTTTTTTTTTTATAAACCTGTTTTGTCGAGCAATATATTTTTCATTACTGTACATAACTATTTTGTAGTGTCCAGTAATAATAACATCCGCATAACACAATCTCTTGTCTTTTCCCAAACTATACTTAAGCCATTACAAACGTGCGAACCGAGTCATAAAGTGCGAGTCAGAGTTCCGATATGCCTGATGCCTCCTATATGTGTGAGAGAGAGGTCTGATACAAATGTTTAGGACTCAGTTCGCACGTTTGTAATGGCTCAAGTATAGGATACCCTGTGCTATGGTAAACAGACAAACATCAGACTGAGGCCATATGCACAAATCTCGGCGGTTCGCAGTGGGAATCGAACCCACGGCCTCACCGGACTTTCTGATCGCAACATGTCTCTGAACCTCGTAAGCTGTGAAACGGAAATCAATTGGTTTACGAAAACATTCCATTCCCAGCTTACCTGTTGGTTTATTTTACAGCAATTTCATCCCTATATACCTCTTTAAAATTAAGGTACAACATGCTGTACAAACAAACAAATCTACGTAACTAAAAATCATTGGTACATGCGTGGTTCGAACTCAGACCCTCATGATCGAGAAGCAAGGGTCAACCCCACTACGCCACCACCGCTTCTAGTTCTGCTATTTCACATTATGCAACACGTCTTTACATTTCGATTAGTTTGCCTTAGTTACAGAGTCCTCTCCTCAACGCCGTGATTCTCAGGAACGGTCGACTTGAAAGTTATAATCAATATTAAGGCTTCAGGTCTCTTAGAGGTATCAAACTTAAACTTGTAATTTGACGTACTAAATACATGATGATGCATCATCATCAACCCATTTGGTCCCCACTGAGGGGCACGGGTCTCTTCCCTGAAGAAGGTATAGGCCATACTCCACCACGGGGGCCTATTCAGGATCGGTAGAGGCTAGTCTAGTGGCTGTACTGTCAGAAGATTTCAAGCCGCCCTAAGGCATCTGACTTGGCTCTGACTAAATACCTATATTCTATTTTTTGAAGCGAACGACTAAAGGTAAACAAAGACACAGCATCTCTCAAACTTACATGTCACTCAAAATAGCTCATGCACGCAGCTTTGCTTGCATCGTATACCCACATAGGTTAAGGTAGGTACCTACCTACTGTTTAAGGAAAACAGACAGACAACCAAACAAGACAAAACAAATACAAAAGAAAATAAAATAGCTTAGAGAAGTTGCACTCGCATTAACAACGTCAATCGTGAGTAAAAATATGGCGTCGGGGTGGCTATATTACTTTTTTTGCCTCTAATTAAAAAAGAGGTTCGTAGTCAGCTCTCCATACTTCTTCCTACACATCGCGTAGCGCATTAGCATAAAATAATCGATCATAATCGGCCTTTAAACAAAATTCCGTCATCTTTGCTAGTTGCGATTTTGCGAACATATTTGGCAGCAGTAGGATCGCTTTTATTTTGAGGACCACTGAAATTTTAGGTATTTTTTGGGCCACAGATCTCTTAAGCAAATTGTATTTTCATGATAAAATTAAATATTTAGTTAAATAAACTGCGAGTAAGGGATAAATCAGGTTATAACAGTGTTATTGTGTTTATTGCTTAATGACATTTATTAGGCACATCGTTTTGTATAACTTTGCTAAATATTATGCAGCGTTGTAAATTTGGCATATCGAAAAACCAAATGTTTGACATGTTGACAATTAGTCGTTCGCTTCAGTATAAGGTCAGTTAAGTAAAGCTGGCACGTTCAACACATTTACACGTTGCGCTTGTGTAGTGTCTGTGAATAGCGCGCGGCGTGACGTGTACTGCATGCGCATCATGAAAAGTCTGCCCGTCTCTCTTGCGCGCGGTCTAGCTTATGAGTGTGAAGGGGACAGTTATAGTTTTACTTTTACTACTGTTTATATATACAGCGTGATCTTTTTGGTATTCAACCGTATGTGCGTTTCAATAAGGGATTTTTCTAAGAACAGCTAAGAAAAGTAGTTCCAAATGAGCCGCTTTCAGAAGAACTAAAAAAAAAACGGATGGCTGTCAAAGGAATGCAATTTTGGACCTCAGTCCAATAGCCATGTGTGATACATCATCGAATAGGTCTCAGCGAGCTGAATAAAAGTTACTATGACGTCAACAGCCAAATGTTTGTCCTTTCGGAGTTATATCGCGGGCTTCATATCATAGGGGCGTATGCCCAAAAATGCATTTTTTTTACTATGTCATTCGATTCCTATTTGGAATTGGCATCTTCTGTATTTTTTTCTTATTTTTTGAACAATTATATTTTCAGTTATTGATTAAAAATCGAAAGGCGTATCTATTATAACAACGACTTTTTGTTGAAACAGAAAGGTGCATAGTGGCAGCAGTAACAATCATGTTCATTCTGATCTCACATTGATAATATAATCATATTTGTAATACCTTACAATAAATACCCAAGACGTCTATCGTGTTTTACTTTTACTATTTTCTCTCTTAAATAATTTAAAACATATTCTCACAGCTGTATAAAATGTTCTTAAAGTGGCCCAAGTCAAATATTTGTGCCAAATCATACGGACGTATAAAATTTGAAAAATATGAAAATAATAATATTTTGGGACGAATGTTACTATGAGATGAATTTAGATAAAACATTATATTACCAGAGGCCTTCGTGATGGTATAAGTTATCAAAATAAAAAGTGATTTTATACGCCTATTTTTCGTATGCACTTTATGATCATAATAAGACTAAATTGAGTGATTTTTGACAAGTCCATGGGCGTAAATACCAGAAACTGATCTTGGAGCTTAGATAGATAATAATGATGTTAGGGCACAAATCAAAGTCGCCTTGTTAAGCTGTATGCCAAGTTTTAGCACGATAGCTTCATTACGTACGATGTTATTAAGTTTTTTGTCTCTCCTGAAAAGTAGGTGTTTGGGCATGCGCCCTATGATATGAAGCCCGCGATATTGTTTTGAAAAAAAACTAACATTTTCAATTTCAAAAAAATAACATGTGTCACATATGGCTATTGGGCTGAGGTCCAAAACTGCATTCCTTTGACAGCCATTCGTCTTCTTTTTCTTCTGCAAACGGCTCATTAGTCAGTAGATGGCATTTTTAAGAGAGGGTTTTTGTTTTTCTAATGGGAATTGCCAGTTTATTCTGTGGTCTTTCCTCTTTTTTTTGGCTCTTGCATTTGATTGTGATTGGACTTCGAACAACTGCTACTGGTGCTAAAATCATGGAAAAAACGTTGAAGAAAAAGAAGAAGAATAGGAGACCAGAACATTCGCGTAACCACAATAGAAACCGAACGATGTTGCTCAGTTTATCACAGATTCCTTCCAGTTAATGAAATTACAGAACAGTAATAAAGTTTTTATCTGTGGCAAGCAATTAGAAAAAAAGGTAGGGTAATTCATCCAGTAACTGACCACTGAGCGTCCGTTACCCTTTGTTACATAATTAAATTATAATTAAATTCTGTTTTGGTAAAGATTTTCTTAGGTGAAATTATTTTTGTTCATGTGAAAATTTATTGAAATTTAAAACTATTTTGTAACCATTGATTCCACCTTGCTTTAATACTTTTCGTTCGAATTTGCTAAAAATATATTATAACAAGTAACCCATATATTTGTATTTATTTATCTACAACGCACCTATCTTACTAAAACCTAACTCTAGTCTACACTTAAACTAGAGTCGCATTTTGAATCAAAATCATATATTTTTAAACATCCTGTATAGTGAAATTTCATAAGTGTGAGTACTGTGAACGTGCCAGCTTTAGATAACAGACCTAAATGAATATACGTAATTAATATTTATACCGTATCCTTCATTCTAGCGAACTCATCATCAGAACCTATGTTAAATTTACCCGTCGATCCATAATCATGTAATTTGAACCGCGACACAAATGATGGAATTATTACTTACACATGTTTATTTTACTGTACTGTGTGATTGCTAAACAAGTGAAATAAATGTCATTTCATTTCATTTCTTTTCAATTAATTTCTAGTTGAGTTACAAAAGGTAAAAAAATATCTGTCTTTGCAACTGGGTTGTATCGTAGACTAAGTTAAGCGTCCACCGCATCGGAATCGGAGCATCCGCACCGTACGAGCCGTCGGCATTTACAAAATGCCGAAACGGTGCGTCTACTGCATTCGGATTTGCCGTCGGCAGTATCGGTATTTTCAAAGCAATCGAGTTCGCTTGTGCACGTGTGTTCGCAATGGAGGATAGTGACGACGATATTGTTGTCATTAGTTGTTTTTTATCAGCTGAGGAGGAGAAAAGCAAAAGGAAACGCAAGATGTGGGTTCATAAAATAAACTCAAAAAGACTTATGTTTGGAGAATTTCATACATTATATTATGATTTATTAGAAGATGAAAATAGATTTTTTGTAAATAAATGACTTCTGTCTCGTACCAAATTCTTTGAACTTCACTACCGTCTGGCCGCTGCGGGAGAATACGATACTGACACCTGTCTGTTTCATATGACTAGTGATGGGAGATAATCAACGTTATCATTCATTACGTTATTCTTAACTAGCTTTTAGTTTTGTTTTTAGACGACCTTCACTCAGTCATCTCTTGTGACATTTTCGCAGGCATTTTAGAAGGGTCATCATCTGTTTTTGTGCCGAATGGCGGTGAAGTGTTGTGGCGAGCTGTGCGACCTTTTATTTGAGCCCAGATCAGCTCAATCGCTTTGTACGGCAGTGGTGCGGAGATATTCTGAGAATGCGATGATCTTTTTCTAAAGCCTGTTCATCAACTTCGTATCGTTAAAGGGACCGTTATTATTTTCGTTATTTTTGGTACGTCACTACAAAAAAATACGGTTGACATAACCTTGTGACAACGTAGTAAGGATTTTACGCACGAACATTAAATATTGATTTCTTCTTACCATTTAAATCGCTGTGCAAAATATAACATGGATTGTATGTTTACACAATGAAATAGTTTCAATGACAATTATTTGCTAGTAGGATAAATAGGACTTAAAAATATTTTAATCGAAAATTTAACGCCACTTCAAGGTTACGTCGTCCATTCGAACATGACCTGTCAGGATCGTATACTCCCAGCGGCCGGACCGCACCTATATTCGGTATATTCGCACCGGTATATTCTCGAACCGCACCTAACTAGACACGAATTTTAGAAAGGCGATTGGAACAAAGGAAAGGCTTTTATTTTGTTTAAGGTAAGTTTTTGTAATCTATAATAATAAGAGAGAAAGTAATTGTAAGACAAATGCTACATTCATTTCCATACAGGCACACTACGTTTCCTGGTAACAGCTCATAATGAATAATGCCCTTCTAATCCAATAAACCTATCAATATTACTGTGTAAAATTCTGTCGTCAAATCAATAATACCAAAAGTATACTTTATTTTTTAGCTCGCGTTGAGCTGACCCTAAATTGCTTTGTTTACATTTATTGTTTATCGAATTTGGCCCCAGTATAGTCATTCATGCACAAGCGTCGCAAACACGTCAGAACTCGAAGCGTTTGGAATCCGAATGGCGCGTCGGCTGCGGATGACGTCATCGGCAGTAATATCGCACTCCGAAGCAGAAATGCCGATCCAGTGCACGCAGTACCATAGAAATCAATACAAAGCAACAAATCCGTCCGCTCCGTACGGAGCGGTTCCGATGCGGTGGACGCTTAGCTTTATTCATTGCAAAATATTTCTGACATTTCTTCGGAACCCACAGGGTGCGAGTCTTACTCGCGCTTGAGCGGTTTTTTGACATAATAATTAATAATTCAATTCGTTTATTGACAACTATAGGCCCAATTATCTTACAGTATTACAATAAATTAATTTTGTAAATTATTTTAGCTTAAATAAAGATCTTTGGAAGTATAATTTAAGGAAAAAACATGTAGGTATTTTAAACGATTATTTATTATTTCATCTTTGATTACAATTTTTCTTTCAATAATTTTTCGCGTTCTTTTTTCGAAATATCCTCGGTCCTTTTGTCAGATCATTGCCCTTACAATCTCGACTGGAAAAAAAAAGAACATAATTTTAATACACAATTTTTCAACTATAGATTTCATCGCGTTTTAATAGCTTTGACATTCTGTTTTCTAATCAAGTTCAGTGGCTCAGAATTTATAGACTCCACTGTGGTGATATCAGTAAATTTCATCATAATCCTCGAATTGCCACAAAAAGGCATTCACCTGTTGTAATAAAAAAGATTGGCAGCAAACCAAATTGGTCACGTACAAATACAAATACAAGCATATTATAGTATTAGGTCTAATTTAAGGTTGCTGTTTCGTCTCTCATGCTATGTAGCTTGCAGAATCTCACATTATTATTATTTTAATTAAATTAGTAAAATCTGGGCCAAGGGTTTGGATAGGTGATTGATTGAAAAATTCTTTATTGCACTACTATTAATACTAATAAGTGTTTCTTCCAACCTTGAGTTATCTGGATAGTGGAATAGGTAGTGCCAAGATAGATTTAAAAATAAATTTGCATAAACTATATTCTAATGAAATTACATACCAAATACGTAAACATAAAATACACACTATAATACAATAAATATACGTCGTGCTGAAGCTGTATATTATTAATTTTATTACTCTGAAGTTCGAAGTAGTCCTGATTAAATCACAACTTAAATATATTTTGGTTTTCCTACACTTCACAGTTTTTGTTAAAGAAAAGTTATGTCCAAAATTATTATTTTTTGTATCAAAATTGATATTGGTATTATTAATTCATTACCCACCATGTCCGTACTTTCATTACCACAGAACAGTTATTCAGACCCTTTCCTTATTTACCCGTAGGAACTATACACGCCGAGATTTGTGTGGTTTGAAAGCCGCGTAATTGTGTAATTAATTAGTAATTCAAAATGCCATCTATCTAGACTATTGCTTCTATGTACCTAGACATGTAAATTTAAAAAAAAATTAGGTGACCAATCTTATTATAAAATGCACGAATAATTAGCGCACTGCTCTGGCTGGCCACTAATTGTTTTAAAAGATTATTCTAATTATTCTAGAATCTGTCGAGATTTCTGTAGAAAGTATAATATATTTTTATAAACTAGTGTATTCCTACAACTATTGTTAAACCACGTTAATTTTGTAAGGATTTCAAACCAACCAAAATTCATGGTGTACATACTCCATTATCTAAAACGAGCTCCCAAAGAAATCCAATGCGCCAACTGTTTAATGCGCGTGATTTTCAATAGCTACTTCCATGTCCTATGAAGCGGACCGTCCTCGCTTGTTTAGCTTATCTCTAGGCGCTCGCATTGACCAATGAGATGCGATATTTGGTTCCCTAGGAGCTTGACTCGTGGGACGGAGTACAGTTGAAGAGCACGATCACCCGTTTCTCCCTATAGGCTTACCTCACCGCCAACGTGGATGGCCAGTATCATATCATACTCGTGGGCGCCAATGTAGATGTTCGCCCGTCCATCGTTGCCCACTGCCACGGTTTTGCCCGAGCAAGAGTTACCGCTCTTCACGCCGGAGATGACGTCACAGTAATTGCCGGCTGGTAGGCAGGTCTGGAATAATACGGTATTTGACACTATCAACAATAAATTATTTGAGATGCTCGATTGAAACAAAAATTACAAAGTGATTCGGAAAATGTATTTCTTTTAATCATTTACTAGTTATTACAATTTTTAAATAGATGAAACATAAAAAGAGTGCACTGAACTGTGACGTCACAAGCAAGTATTTTCATACAAAATTCCGTTTTAAAAGTAACTCATTTGACATCCTGTCAAATACCCAATTGACAATTTTGTAGATCAAACTTGAAGGTTTCAAATTTACTTAGTACTATAGACTTCAACAACTTTGGCTCCGAAACCTGTCAGTGGTTCAACACCGGATATATAGAGCTTTTCCGAGCATCTACATCATGTGAGAGTGTAGTCAAAATGATCGCCGACCTCCGATAGGAGATGGAAGAAGATAAACTTTAACAATGTAAGACCGACTAAGGTAACCATATTGTTAACGACGATAATATTTATACACTGTCACTTTTTCTAAAAATCTTAACGTGAAACAATCTAGAAAGAAGTTTACGACAATTTGTCCTAAATTATGTTACCAATGGTTGGATAATTTAGGACAAATTATTGTCCTACACATGTGCAGTCCAAAACAAAATGTGTACGTCGTAGAAAATGTGACAGTGTACATATATTCTCGTGACTGTACAAACCTGCATTCTGGTTCAGGTTTCAGTCGTCGTTGTGATCTGACTGAGCCCCGTTGTCCCACCATCCATTGACTGGATCTATTGCGATGTGAAGATACAAAAGCCAAAAACCTATAGATTCTGGTTTAGGTCCCAGTTGTCGTTATTGAACGCAACGACGCTGTCGCCGCCGAGATAGAAGGGGGTCTATGTGGCCCCGTTGCACAAGCAGCCATTGACGATGATGATGACATCGAAGATGCGATGTGTAGAAATTGCCGGTCTCTGTTTCGCGGCTAATACAAACCTGCAGATCCCGGCTCAAATCTGTTTGTCTGATGTGTAGCATTACGTTAACCCTTTCAGACTGACCTTGAAAATAACAATAGAAAACCATTGTCATTTCCAAGGTCAGATCTGAAAGGGTTAAGCAATCAACCTGCAGTCTTTGACAACGACGACTGGGACCTGATTTCTGGTTCCTGGTTCCTGGGAACCAGTTGCTGCCACGACAGAAGACGATCTGATTGGCCCCGTTGCACAATAAGCCATTGACGATGATGCGATGTGAATAAATTGTCGAACTCCGTTTTCTAGCTATTATAACCTGCAGAGCCCGGCTCAGATCTGTTTGTCCGGCTTATAGCTTTAGGTTAGGCTGAAACTTTAGAGAACCAACCTGCAGATTCTGGTTCAGGTTCCAGGTGTCGTTGTTGGAGACGACGAAGCCGTTACCGCCGGGGCAGAAGGCGATCCGGTTGGCCCCGTTGTTCCAGCAGACACCGACAGTCGTGCAATGTGAAGACAAATTACGCACAAACCTACAGAGCCCAGCTCAGATTTGTTTGAAATGTGGATTTAGATTAGGCTTCTCTGAAACTTGTAAACCAACCCGCAGATTCCATTTAGCCCTGTTGAAGGCGACGAACCTATTTCTGCCACGACAGAAGGCGATATAGCTGGCCCCGTTGTTCCGCCAGACTTTGACGATGGTGCTAGATAAAGAATTCGTCGGAATCTGGTTTGTAGCTATTACGAGCCTGCAGAGCCCGTATCTGTGAGTCTGGTTCGCAGCTTTAGGAAACTGTAAACAAAGAACCTGCAGATTCTGGTTTAGGTCCCAGTTGTTGTTGAAGGCGACGTATCCGTTGATGCCGCGACCGAGGATCATGTGATGTGAAGACCTATTACCCACAAACCTCTGCTGCCTAAACGGCTTACCTTGCCTGAAATTCTTGGTAACCAACCTGCAGATCCTGGTTCAGGTCCCAGTTGTCGTTGTTGAAGGCAACGAAGAAGCGTTGCCGCGCGACGAAGTTTCATATGATGTGAAGCCCTATTACCCACAAACCTGCAGAGTCCTGCTGCCGTTTAGGCTTACCTTGCCTCAGAATTCTTGGTAACCGACCTGCAGATTCTGGTTCAGGTCCCAGTTGTCGTTGTTGAAGGCGACGAAACCGTTGCCACCGCGGCAGAAGGCGATCTGGTTGGCCCCGTTGTCCCACCAATCATTGACGCCAGTATTCGCTGCAGCGTTGCGGAATGCCACCATCTGGAAGATCTGCCTCCAGCGATGCTCGCACACCCAGCCGTTTCCACAGGTGCCGTCCTGGCGAGGGCAAGGCAGAGTCAGACTTCGCTCAATCCGCACTTAGCAGTAGATTCATCATCAACCCATCATGTCCCCACCGAGGGGCACGGGTCTCTTCCCTGAGGAAGGTATAGGCCATACTCCACCACGGGGGCCAAATCCGGATTGGTGGAGTAGATTAGCACTTAGCAGTAGATTAAGGGGGTTTAAGGGGTTATAGTAACGCAACCGAGGAAGAAAAATTATATCTTCTTTCCAGATCCAATTTTCAAAGAGTCTGTACAATAAACATAAACATTTACATACAGACACATACATCGCTTCTGGCCCCACACTAGGATACCCTGTGTCGTGGGAACTAGAAACAGCGACGTCACAAACATGTAAACATCCAAGACCTAGGGTTCTTTTTTCGAACCCGGGACCTCTCGCGTGGTAAGCAGATGCACTAATTGCTACGCTACAGAGGTCATCAATTAATCTCTTAATTACTAAACTATCTGGTACTCGGTTTTTTGTCTTACACATATTTTTGCTAACATTTCTCCCATAATTGAAGCATGACTATGAATTTAAGTTGCACTTAAGAAAGTGGTGCAAGGAGGCCTTAGCGCACAAGAAGATGCATTAAGCAGTTGGTGCCGCCTGCCGTCGATAGATGGCAGTCGTTAGGCCAAGTCAGAGGCCTTACTAGGGCGACATGAAAACTTCTGACAGTAAGACCAGCCACTAGTCTTACAAGCCTCCGCCAATCCGAACTTGGCCCTCGTTGGAGCATGGCCTATATCTTCCTCAGAGAAGAGTCCCGTGCCCCTCGGTGGGGACATAATGGGTTGATGAGGAACGCAAGTTGGCTAGATTAGCGTCAAGAGTAGAGATCGTCTGCCTCCGTGTTGGCTTACCGAGTTGATGGCTGGCGATATGAGGTTCCCGGAGTGGTCCATGGGTGGTCCCGCCTCCGTGTCTTGGAAAGCGAATGAGCTCATGAGCTGAGGCTCGCCGTAAGGGTGCGCCAACATGAATGCGATGGCGCCCTTATACGCCCTCGCTTGTTTGTAGGTTAGGATGGCGCCCCCAGCTCCGTGGCCTGTGAAGTCATAGCAAATAAGTGGCAATCTTCAACTTTCGACAACTCAACTTTCAACTTTGCTAGTGTGGGGCCAGAAGCGATGTATATATGTGCCTGGATGTAAATGTTATGTTATAGTAAGTAAATACGGATTTTTAAATAAAGAATATTATATCTATCTATAGATATATTATATGACTAACGCTAATAGCATTTTTCCAAGCGGTTCCGTGCTTCGCAAGGCACGTTAAGCAGTTGGTGCCGACTGCCGTCGATAGATGGCAGTCGTTAAGCGAAGTCAGATGCCTTAGGGCGGCTTGAAAACTTCTGACAGTAAGATCAGCCACTAGTCTTGCAAGCCTCCACCAATCCGGACTAGGTCCCCGTGGTGGAGTATGGCTTATACCTTTCCTCAGGGAAGAGACCCGTGACCCTCGGTGGGGACATAGGGGATTAATGATGATGATATATGCCGCCTCTTGTACTGCATCTTATTGTTAATGTTCTGTATTTGTTTTTCCTGGTACAATAAAGAATATTCTTATCTTATCTTATATCTATCTATCCATCAATGTAAGTAAGCAGCCTTATACGTCCGTATGCAGGGACGACATTACATTTCTTATACATCGTCGGTCGGAACCATTACCGGAACATTTCCAAAAATACGATTTTTGTCGTATTTTTAATGGTGAAAATTTTAAAGACATTTCGGAATCACAAACGGTACAAATCAAATTAATTTTTTATCCGTCACAAAAAGGCTAAATCCAGTAGAGAAACAATGATTTTACTGTAACAATATGACAATTTTTGAAATCTTTAAACGTCAATTACTCACAACAGAATATTTTGAAAGGTACCATTAATGATTCCCACCGACGATATTTGCGAGAAGCAAATAATAAAATTACCTCTTTGGTTGTCGTGGTTGTCAATGAAGGTGAGAGCGTCTTCATTAGCCAACAGACCCCACTGGGGTCCCCAGTTCACCAACCACCTTAGCTGGTTGCCTCCTTGGAAAGCGCTGAAAGAAGAGACAAGAATTGTGCAGTGGACAACAATATCAAATAAGTTACTTTTAAAACGGAATTTCGTATAAAAATACCGAATTATGACGTCATATTTCTGAGCACTATTTTTATGTTTTATCTATTTAACCATTGTAATAGCTAGTAATTGACTAAAAGAGATACATTTACCAAAATATTTTGTAAGTTTTGTTTTCTCTCTCTCCTGTCCCAAATTTTCACGAACTACCTAGAAATTCCCTATTCCATAGTTAATAATAATGACTCACTTCATCATCATCATCATCAACCCATAATGTCCCCACCGAGGGGCACGGGTCTCTTCCCTGAGGAAGGTATAGGCCATACTCCACCACGGGGGCCAAGTCCGGATTGGTGGAGGCTTGTAAGACTAGTGGCTGGTCTTACTGTCAGAAGTTTTCAAGCCACTCTAAGGCCTCTGACTTGGCTTAACGACTGCCATCTATCGACGGCAGCCGGCACCAACTGCTTAACGTGCCTTGCGAAGCACGGAACCGCTCGGAAAATGCCACTAGCGTTAGTCATAGACAGAAACCCATCCACGGACTGAACGCGCCGTATGTCGCTTAACCTTAGTGATCGTTTAAGATCACTCAGGCAGCCCAGGCTACGAGCGATTCTCACGACTCACTTGCTCAGCTCCAATCCAAATCTGAACTCGGTGACGGCAGCCAAGGACGTGTACTCATCGCGGGAGATGGCTTCACCGCCGAGGTCGATGACTTCCTGGTAGATGTAAGGGCGCGCGCCGGATGGGAAGCCGTGGTTCGTGTTTAGGTTATGCAGGCGGCTGTAGATCACGCTGAGGTCTCCAGGCCACATGTGCTTTGCCGCGTCGATTCTGGAGACATTTGGGAGGTTTTTTTGCGTCAATTCTGGGGGCATTTGGTAGATTTTTTGGGTCAATTCTGGGACATATCCTCGTAAGGCCCGACCTTGAAAATAACAATTGTTTTTGTGATCACTTGAAGACATTGGGCCTTACGAGGATATGGAAGGTTTTTTTGAGTCAATTCTGGGGGCAAATAGTTTTTTTGGGTTAATTATGGAAAAATTTGGGAGGTGTTTCTGGGTCAATTTTGGGGACATTTGGGAAGTTTTTTGGGGATCATTTGGGAGGTTTTTTTTAGTTCGTTTGTTCGTTTGCGTAGCAGTTAGTTCGTTTAACTACGAAAACACAGGTCGTGGGTGTGAATTTCGTTAGAGACCATCGTAATTAGTTTGTACAAGGCCCTCAGTCTGGGTGGGATTCTATGTTTGTGATGTACTTGCCTGAATACCGTAGCACAGAGTGTCTCAGTTTGGGACTAAGACAAGACTAAATTTCAGGAATTGAGCTACATTGTGTTGTGAGGAATTTTTTTAGTGTGATAGTTTCTTCTACAACTAAGTTCTCGTATTAGACCAGACTAGCCAAGCGAAAAACCTCCCTCATCTTCAAAGATTTTCAGTAACTAAGTTTATAGACAGAAATATCCATTTATTGAGGGGTCTTCAACTTATCGCAGGTTTCAAACTTTCTCACCTGAACCCAGCTACGCCCATGTCGATGAGGCCGTTCATGAACCCAACGATCATTTGACGCACGTACTCTGAACCCTGGTTTAGGTCTTTGAGGCCAGAGAGCTCGCAGTTGCGAACCTGTAATAAAGAGATGTGTCAACGTTATTTATACTTTTATTTTGTTACGGAAACCCGCAGCTTGGTTGGCTCCGAACGTTTAACTTAAATTTCCTGTGGGATAGGCCGATTAAGCTTTCAGGATGGTATAGGTGCTAAGCAAGCCTACTACAGAATCGCTCGTAGCCCCGGCGGCTAAGCAACATAGGGCACGTTAAGTGCATGGACGGGTGACCGTTCTATGACTAACGTTAGTGGCATTTTTCCGAGCGGTTCCGTGCAGTTAAGCAGTTAGTGCCAGCTGCCGTTGATAGATGGCAGTCGCTAACAAGTCAGAGCCCTTAGGGTGGCTTGAAAACTTCTGGCAGTAAGACCAGCCACTAGTCACAAGCCTCTACCTATCCAGACTTGGCCGTGGTGGAGTATGGCCTATACCTTCCTCAGGGAAGAGACCCGTGCCCCTCGGTGGTGATGATGATGATTATTTGTTAATACTCACTCTTTCAGGGCAGCAGCCGTAATCGTTGCCCGATATGACGCATTGGGGCCAGTTGAAGTCGTTGGTGCCATAGGGCACGGCCGGGTAGTGCCAGTTGCCGAAGTTAGCGGTGCTGCCTCCGGTGCCCACGTTTTCGTTCCAGGTGCCCGTCATGTGGTTGATGATCGCGTCCACGTAGATCCTGGGACGGTTTAGAGTGCAGAAATATGGTAAAATGGCCCTTCAGAGGCGCCAATATACCTACATAAACAGTTTTTGAAAAATTTTAATAAATAAAGTACCTACGTCACCCGACCCAAAAATATATTTGCGCCCGAGTGATATAATCTATTTTTCATCACCCACTATGAAAAAACAAAAGGCGCCTCATATTTTATTGTAATATTATTATTTAATAAAACAAAGAGTATATACCAACTAAATTAAAATGTAATAGTATCTAATAATAAAACAACCAAAAGTTATATTTACATTTGAGACATTTTCTCAATCATGAAAATTTATTCATTGTCATTTGAAGAACTCGTTTTTCAAAGCAAAACCATGAATTTCTAACAATCCGTGAAAATTGACGAAAACGCGGGCGGTAGAACGCGCGTTTTTTTTTATTTGTTTTCTTTTTTTTACTCCGCCGGCGCGGCGCGAATGGTTATAGGCCGTCGTACCAGCCAGTCTTTATTCAAACAATATTTGCTTTCCATTTTTTTTGCGCTGAACACTAAGATGTCCCAAATTCAATTCAGGCGTAGTGCGTGGCAAAGTTAATTGATGCGCAGTTATAAAGAGGATTAAAAACTCATTACTGGGCGCTAAAGTTTCAGAAAACACCACCTTTGGGTGCACTTACAGCGCCATCAAATTATATGGTCAGGTGGGA
Organism: Yponomeuta plumbellus; assembly: GCA_947310845.1. Taxonomy (NCBI): domain Eukaryota; kingdom Metazoa; phylum Arthropoda; class Insecta; order Lepidoptera; family Yponomeutidae; genus Yponomeuta; species Yponomeuta plumbellus. The sequence continues at coordinate 8,196,577 of OX371203.1, forward strand.
AAAATTGTAACTAACTAATTAATAGTAAATTCTGTTCCCCATTTCTTGTTTTATTTATTCACTTACTAAGATTTATAAATATTATGTTCATTAAAATTTAAAGACGGGTTAAAATATTCTCATTTTTCTAGGTAGATTTCTTAAATGTTACTACTAAATTCTCCACTAGCGCCGCTATCAACTGAACAGATAAGATGGTGGCACTGTAAATGCGAACCAAGTCGTTTTTCGAATAGACGGCATGAAAAAGCTTTTAATTTATTTCCAACCAATAAGGGACGTAGGTTATGTCTATGCAGCGATAAAATGGCCTCTAGCTCTGTACCTATACGTTGCGGTTTTACCCGCAGCACTGATTTTCAGCACGGGCCTTTGGTGACTCACGGAGATATAGGCGAAACAGGAGAGAAGTGATAATAGAATACATTAATAAAATAAAACATACATACATAGCATGCATACACTAAAAAAATGGTAATTAACGGAATACATTTCAATACCGTTCATACAATAGAACATGAACATTGTGCAACGGGAAGAAGTATTGGTAGAAGGAGCACTTAAAGCTGGAAAAGAAATAAACTCTCAACTCAATTCCTCAATCATGTTAATAGTGATTTTTCGACCTGGACCTGGAATGGACCTGGGACTAGAAAAGACACTATTTTTCTGACTATTATATTCTACGTTAATTCTATCTAACACTGGCAAGGAGTGCAGCCTTTCAGCCTGAGGATTCGCGCTTCTAGTTATTTTCTATCTAGTTTCTCTCTAGTTACTTTTACTACCCACAACCGAGTCTCGCCACTGAGGGTTCACAAGACGGACTTCGAAGTCGTAGCCTTTTTTCAATACAGTGTCGAGGATGGTCTCAACCAGCATTAAATATGCCGCAATGATCTGAGGTGGCCCAAACCTCTGCACCAAAGTAGACGATACCTTGGTCCAGCTGTGGAAGACAAAAATAAGCTGTTACCTGTTAATGCGGCAAGCTGAAGACAGGGCGCTATGGCACTCATTATGGAAGGGGTTATTTCCAGCAATGGACTAATATAGCCTGATGACGAAGATGATGTAGATTTTTTGGTGGGCCGACCGGTTTACCCTAACAATGGTTTTTAATTGTTCTTTTCAAGGTCATAGCCGAAGGAATGATAGTCCACTGACCTGACGCCAGCATTGTTGCAGCGTCGTACCATGTCGGCGAACTGTTGCTCGTTGCCGGACCGAGTTACCAGACGGTAGGAGATGGGCTGGTAACGCTCCCACCAGGGCCGGTTGTGGGCCCAGATCACCAGGTTCTCGTTGGGTGGTGAGACCTGGCAGTTGTGGAAACGTTTAAGACAACCAAAAAGTATTTAACACCTCAGGCCTAGAACACTTTTTCTTTCACAGCTAAGTTAGTTATTCACAGAGTAATATTTGAAATTTCAAAGAATAAAACATGCTCATAAAACTGTCGTCTATATAATCTTCAAAATTCGATTCAAAGTGCCGTTGCAAGACCACCTGCCGGCCGGGGCCACGGGGCCTAACGGAATGCGCCGTAGTGTACATCGGACCCGCCGGCGGTTCCTCGGGGCTTGAGGGGTTAAGAAGTCCGTTATTGTATCACCTAGCGAAACCTCAAAAATGTGGTTACATTTATGAAAAGTATACTAGTCGTTCGTAGCCCGGGCTGCCTGAGTGATTCAGTCCAAGGATGGGTCACTGTCTATGACTAACGCTAGTGGCATTTTTCCGAGCGATTCTGTGCTTTGCAAGGCACGCTAAGCAGTTGGTGCCGGCTGCCGTCGATAGATGGTTAAGCCAAGTCAGAGCCCCTAAGGCGTCTTGAAGACAGTAAGACCAGCCACTAGTCTTACAAGCCTCCACCAATCCGGACTGGGTCCCCGTGGTGGAGTATGGCCAATGCCTTCCTCAGGAAGAGACCCGTGCCCCTCGGTGGGGATATAATGCGTTGATGTTGATACTAGTCGTTGGGTAGATCGGACCTGGTTATGGTGGCAGGGAGTCGCTGGATGCGGGCGGCACTAGACCGAGAAGCGTGGAAAACCATCAGAGAAGACAAAATAAATTATTTTCTCCCTCTTCTTTCTTCTAGAAGTCTATGTTTATGTTGCCTCTTGAATACAATTATCGCTTTGTTAACTCTCCCAAGCTGCGAGCATGTGTAAAAAACTAAACGAGTTTCTCTTACGGGACAATGTAGGTCACGAATGGCAAGTCTCGTGGCAAAATTCCTTTTCATGGCGATCTTGCAATATAATATGTAACTAGTTGGCGCGGGAAGTCGATAATATTGACTTATTTTATGATGGTATAACTGCGGTGAGATGTCTCCTATCAAAATAGTTTTTCAATCCTGAAAATTAGTTGGTACCTAGAAAAATAATTAGACGATTGGTTATACCTACTATGTAACATTACTCTTTGCAGTTATCTGTGGAAACTTTTAATGACTGTCTGTTTTTATATCTGCTTTGAAATATTATGTTTGTTTAGTCACTAGTTTTCCTAAATATTAAATAAATACATAAAAATTAAAAAAAAAACAGTAGTGACGATTAGCGCGACTCTCGCATCGACACTAGCGATTCTCGTCCAAGCATTGTTTATACAAGTAGAGTCACGTATGCGCTTATAGATGAAGTGAGTCTCGCCTGGGACACTGGCATTTGAGAATCGCAGAAAATGCGATTTTATTTTTCAAAATGTAAACAACCTCAGGCGAGAATCGTATGGGAAGTTTTACCACTAAATAATTGCATGATTATTCGTCGCTCGCATGTGAGAAACTCTCCTTGTGTAACTTCTGCTTTACTGACTGAATACAATGATACAAGCAACACTCATGCTTACCTGAATACCTCCGAAACCTCTAGGTCCAAGGAACCTCTCGCATTCAGCCGCTATATCGTCCCATTTCCACTCGAAGAGGTGGACCATGGTGGACCGCCCAGAGGCGTAGTGCGGATTCTTGAAGGCGACAACCGAGGCCACCACGGCAGAGAGGAGTAGGATGAAACGCATCATCCTGTTAAGAGAGATTAATTATTTTGTAGTCTGGTGATCACCCACACATTCATATTCATATAAGTATGTAACTTTAGCTGTGTCTAGCTTGTGACCTAATCTCAGAATCGGTGTTCTGAAGCCTTTGTGGAGAAGTTTCTTAGCAAGGCTTGCACTTACCTGATTTTTTTAATTCAAGACCTCCCGCTTGGAATTGTCAGGGCATCTGATACTGGGGGTAATATTAATCGCACTTATATAAGACTTATAAGACGTATACTCAGACAGATATCACCTATACTCTAATTCAAACACGATTTCCCTGTATGTAATTTGTACACGATTTCCCTGTATAAGTTCGTTATGTAATTTTTTTTATTGTGCAATAAAGTGTAATAACAACCACAAAAATCGTCAATGTGTTTAAGTTAAATCATTGTATTATTTTTCAACTAAATCAATTTTCATTTTCCCATTCTAATTATTTTGCCATTCGAATTAAATGAGTTTACTTTTGACGAATGTGCTCGGAGCTTTTGATTGACAATTGTGGATATTCGAGGCATATTTCAGTTATCCTGTAATAAGTTTTTTACTGAGAAAAATTTATTCAAATATTTATAATTTTTGTAACCACTTTTCTTTATTAAAAAACTACGTGTAGGAAACCAAAAATATATTTTAAATGTCCGTAATTTAATTATGTATCAAACCTCAGACCTAATTTACCAAAAGCTTACTCATATTATATCAATCACAGAAAATAAGTTCCATGTAGGTAAGAGCAGTCTTAAGCAGTGTAAAGTCGGCTTCCCACGGTCCGCGATATCGCGGACGGACGCGGACCAACTCGCACGACACCGTGGGAAGGGTCTCTGTTCGCGGTAGCACAGACGTCTGTGGCGGTGTGCCGTACCGGTCGTGGGTACGTGGTCGTATCGATATCCACAGAATCACGCACAGTGGGAAGAGCCTCGTGCGTGGGGCATGGCTGTCCGTGGTCGTCGGCCGGCCTCAGCCATCGGCAGAATCGCGCACCGTGGGAAGCCAGCTTAAGGTGGCGTCTATAGCTCAATTCGGTCAAGTGTGGCGTAGCTCTGTGCACTACTAAAGCGACTGTATATACTGGGTGTTGATTTGTACAGTTTCGTCCGACCCAGGGGTGATTATTTACTTGATACGGAAGCAAAAAAAAATATATTTAAAAAAAATTTTTTTTTAGTGGTAATCACCTAAATATTTATTTAGGGAATTAGGGAATCGGTCATGCTACTTATTTTTTATAATTTATTTTGAAAGTATTGACCATTTGAAGAAACTCATTTAGGTATTTTTGAGTTTTATTCATTATGTCTATTTTTAATATTTTTCTAAAATTTTGGTGTTTGTGACGTCATCATGGGATGATTAAAGAGGTAGTCTTTGCCTACATAAAAAATATGTAATTAACGTCAGTTGATTTGTATTGGTGATTTTTTTCTGTTGTAAGTAAGGCAAAGCATTAATACTCATACTGTCTTTGCTGACGTCATAGAAAAGTATTTTTATTGAATATCTATCTATCTATCTCAAAAAATATAGACTTATGGAAATCTGATAATATATAAATTGTACTGAAAGCATAATTCTCGAAATGGTTTTGAGATTTCTGTTCATGTTCAAAACTATAGTAGCATGACCAATTTAGTTTTTGTTGCTTTGTTGTTTTGATTTTATGTTTTGTTGACATCCAAGGAAAACGTGTTTGGAATTGTGCGTATGTACGTACGTTTGTTTTGAAGCGATTTCTTTATCCGCCAAATCGAAAAAAAAAATTTATGCGATAAAATAATTGAATTAGGTACTTTACATGTTGTTTGTGCAGTCCTATCTGATTAAAAGCTGTTTGTCAATCGGTTTTACTTGTATCGTGTACATGGAATCAGCAACGCAAGCAATGAATGTCTATCCAGTCACCGGAGATAGGATTGTACTAAAGCGTTGATTAACTATTTCACACAGAGTTACCGCAGCGCGCTCGTTGGTGCTAGTCGCATAAAACCAGTTCTCTGTGTTATCTTTCATTCTATTAAGTTGTGAAGTGTAACTATTATGCCGGTTTTATACTTCGAATATGGATAGTGAGAAACAAAGTTCTGATATTGAGGTTGATAGTATTGGTGTGGAAAATACATGTTTAGAGGAAAATGGAGTTGTGATTACACAAAGCAAGTCGAATGTGATAAGCGAGGGTAGTTGCAAAAATCGACCCGAAAAGCGGAATCGCGATATGGATCATAATGAAGTGTGGACTATAGTCGGGAGAAGAGGCAAAATACAAGCACGCGCAGACAGTGATGACAGCGATTTAATCGTTCCTCAGGAAAAAATCGAAGTTAGTATTTCATCAAGAGAGAAATTACCAAAACACATATCTTTAGCTCGGATGCTCAAGGAATTAAACATCAAAAATATTACAAAGGTGAAATATCTTAACAATTATAAAGCACTTATACAAGTTGATGACGAAAGCAGCGCGACTAGGCTGATATCCTGTGAATCATTAATATCTAAAGAGGACTTCAGAAAACCTTTGAGATAGGCAAATCATTTGGCATCATCAGAGACATCGACCTTGAGTTGACGGATGACCAATTGATGGAGAGTCTTACATCTGATATTCCCATGCTGAGTGTGAGAAGACAAAGAAGGCGTAACCATGAGACGAATGAGTGGTAAATGACTGAAGCTGTCCAAGTATGCTTTAGTGGTACATCCTTGCCGCCATATATCTTGACTTATGGTACGAGGTTAAAGGTAGTACCTTTTGTCTTCCCTGTGACCCAATGCTCGAACTGTTCGAAGTTTGGTCACATTAATAAAGTATGTCCGTCAAGAATAAGGTGTCCTAAATGTGGAAAAAACCATCCTAACTGCGAACCCACTAGATTCAAGTGCCCTAATTGTTCAGGTAATCATATGGCATTGGCACGTACTTGCCCATTATTCGTCAAAGAAAAACGACTACGAGAAATCATGGCTGAATTTAATTGCTCTTACAAGAAAGCTCTCACTATTTATGTCCCACCGACATCCAGCGGTAAATTTGGATGATATTCGGCATGAATTTCCGCCTCTAGTCCGCGCTAATAATGCAACTGAACAAACATTCTTTCCTACGGCTCACCCAAATATTGCGCGAACCACTTACGCCCACACTCTATATACTCCCGAGAATAAAACATCATGGGAAAGCGGAGAGATACTTAATACTCAAAATGAGAAAAGAAAAAAGAGAAAGAAAAAAAGAATACCGAAAACGGACGATTCGCATTTGGAGGATTTCGACGTGAAGTCATCGTCAGAAGATAATTCAGAGGAAGAGATAAGGAAGTCAGATAAAAACAGTCGTCGCAAAGGAGAGAGTTTTACAGATTTATTATCAAAACTGAAAGATCGGATTTTCTTACAAAGTGGTAGTCTAGAGGATAAAATAAAAATATGCGCGAAATTGGTGTTAGAATACATATTGTGTGCTGCGGTGGACTATATATCGGATGTACCATGGCTAAAGTCACTATTCAGTAGTAATGGCTAATAAAACTACAGATAACAGATTCAATATCATCATCAACCCATCATGTCCCCACCGAGGGGCACGGGTCTCTTCCCTGAGGAAGGTATAGGCCATACTCCACCACGGGGGCCAAGTCCGGATTGGTGGAGAATTTTGTCGCCCGGATCGCCCAAAGTTTGCGCCCAAAACAAACAGAGTTAGAACTGTTGTTATATCAACAAAAAGTCCATATATGTATATTATCTGAAACATGGCTTGAACCGGACAGCAACTTAAGAATAAGTGGATACAGTATCTTTCGCCAATATAGGTTTGATTCGTATGGCGGTGTGGCAATAATAGTCCATAATTCAATTAAAGCTCAACAATTAACTCATAATATATTGAACCCAGATATTCAGATAGTACACATAAAATTATTTAATTGCGATTCTTTAGAAAACGTCATTTCTATTTACTGCCCATCCTCTGTCCACACAACGCAAAACGATTGGGATTGCATATTCTCGTTATTTATTTATTTATTTATTTATTTATTTATTTATTTAATATTTAGGAAAACTAGTGACTAAGCAAACATGATATGTCCAAATAGTACTATTATCGCTGGAGACTTCAATGGTCACCACTCTAATTGGTCAAATAGAACTGATTTTAGAGGGTCTCACCTCTTTGACTGTCTAATAGATAATAATTTCGTGTCTCTAAATGACGGATCTCCTACACGTATTAAACTTGTCAATGGTAGAGTTCAAAGAAGCGCTCCAGATGTAACATTCGTTTCAGCTGATATCGCACTGAGATTTAACTGGAGAGTTTCTAACGAATCTTTAGAGAGTGATCATCTCGTGGTATTGTTTGGTACAGATGGTAACAGCAGTAGGTTATTAGATCATTCATTCAGGATAAATTATAAAAAAGCTGACTGGGAGAAATATAACTCACACCTAGAATACGCTTTTAACAACAACTTTACATTAAGTGAGATCCCTCAGTTAGATTACAATAGATATATAGATATTATAAATGATGCAGCTGATAAATACGAGTATATACCTAAAATCAAATTTTGTAATAGTCCTATTCGAATTCAACAGTTTCGACCTAAACCTTATTGGAATGCTAATATATCTCAGGCCATAGCAAAACGCAGACGGGCCCTGGCGATATTCAGAGGGAACCCTACATCACAAAATTTAGTGAAGCTACAACTCAAAGTTTCTGACGCTCAACGCATGATTCGTAAGGCAAAAAACAAAGCCTGGCACGAATTTTGTGACAGCATTGATGGCAGTATAGCTGCAAGTGAAATGTGGAGGCGCATGAGATGGATGAAAGGTTACAGTCAGCAAAAAGTCCAAATAGATTTTAAAGTAGGGGAATCACTAATGCATAATTTGTGCCCCGATTACGTACCACCTGATTGTCCAGTGTTCACATCAAGTAATGTCAGCCTGGATACAGACATTTCATTAACAGAGCTTGAGCATTGTATTAAAGCTAAAGATACTGCTCCGGGAGATGACGGTATCTCATTTTCCATGCTGAAGAACATGCCTATGATTGGTAAATCAATTTTAATTCAGTTATATAATAGATTTATATCACTCGGATTTGTCCCCTACCAATGGAGATCCGTGAAATTAGTGGCTATTCCAAAACCTAATACCAACCCCAATTCAAATTCGGCTGTAAGACCCATCGCGCTCATGTCATGCCCATGTAAAGTGTTACATTCAATAATCAAGAATAAACTCGAGTGGCATCTAGAAAGAAAAGACATATTCTCTGAGCATACAGTAGGTTTAAGAAAAGCCAGATGATGCTTGGATAGTCTTTCCCTATTGGTATCTAATATCCAGCTAGGCTTTGCCAATAACGAGGTCACATTAGCTTCTTTTATTGATATTGATAGCGCTTACAACAACGTTGACGTAGTAAATCTGGTACAAACTCTAGACAAACTTGAAGTAAAAGAATATGCCAATACTTGTTTGAGTTTCTTAATAATAGGGTACTAACTATACATACAGCTGATAAAAATATAATCTCAAGATGCACGGGAAGAGGTTAGGCTCAAGGCGATCCTTTGTCTCCAATCCTTTTCAATGTAGCAACATACAATATTTGCCATTTAATACCTAGTATCCGCATCTCGCAGTATGCTGATGACTTTGTGATGTATAGTACAGATAAAAGGATTCCAGAGGTAACAGCTACTATTCAACAAGCTTTGATTAGGCTTAGAATTATCTTCCAGAAAAACTTGCATTTGTTTATTTAGCAGACGCTATAGACGACAAAATGTTGAGATCCAAATAGATGGACAAGGCCTTGCTCAAATACAAACAGAAAAATATCTAGGTATGTGGCTTGATCGCTCATTGAAGTGGAGGAAACATATCAACGAGTTATACGAAAGAACATCTAGTTTTATTAATATTTTTAAGGTGCTGGCCGGTTCAAGGTACACCCCAAACATCTAAGAAGGCTATACATTGCTATTATACGCAGTCGGTTAGATTATGGATCTTTTTGTAGCTGCCTGCCGCGCGCCGCGCGAGTGTGCAATGCGCAGGAGCAATGAACATACGTCCGCTCGCAATGAAGATCGCTCCGGTCTGCCGAGCGGCGCGCGACTGCTGCCGCTATATTTATACGTGCGAGTGAGACACCGCAATACAACTTTATTCGCCTCTCACTCGCCAAAGCGGAGACAGTTCATTGGTTCTAATATTTTGTCTTTCTGTCTATTGGTCGATAATGTATCTTACTTCAGATATAAATTAAAACCGAAAATAAACGGATTCATTCCAATCTCAACTGCAGATCAGGCATTATCTTTTCACACCAACTATCCCTTCAGTGGTGACCCCGAACGAACACATTACCAAAATGACAACGAATGAACCATCTGCACCCAATCAAAACACAACTCATGAAGTCGGAGGCATTGCAACCGCGAGTCGAATCTCAATCTTCTGGCGGGACAAAGTTCGGCTATGGTTTCTCAGCTTTGAAGCCGCCACCAGCGATCTCAAGAAGAGCCAAGCTCAGTTGGCCCAGCTAGTCGTTGCGCAACTGGACAAACACGATGTGGAAAACATCAGCGATTTACTCACCAACCCCTGCCCTCACAGTCAATACCAGAAAGTGAAAGAACAGCTTATCTCAGTCTACGAGGAAAGTGATCAACTGCAATTCCAGAAGCTTCTAGAAATCGAACTTGGCGGCCAGCGGCCAGGCCAGTTCCTTCGCCGCATGCGAAATCTAGCCACGGGCAAGGTGTCGGAGTCAACTTTGCAACTTATGTGGATGAACCACATGCCGCCGAATGTACGCTCGGTTCTTGCCATCACAGAAAACTGCACGCTCGACAAGCTCGCCCTCATAGCGGACAAGATGATGGAACACACCCAAGAAGTTGCCGCCATGTCCTCTGCTTCAAACCACCAGAAACTCGCAACTCGCACGCCCAGCGCAGACACACAATACCTTGTAGAAGAGATAAGGAGGCTATCATTGGAGGTCGCAGAGCTTAAACAACTCCGCGGACGCTCTCCACCGCGTTCGCGACGTAACCTACCAGCGCGAAGGCGCTACAACTACTCACCGCATCCACGCCGAGACAGCCGTTACGGGTCGAGAGATCGGAATTCGTCAACTCGCTTTCGCACTGCTTCGCCGTCACCGTACTGCTATTATCACCGCAGATTCGGCGCTGAGGCTTATCGCTGCACAACACCGTGCACTTACAAAGAAGATCAGTTATCGAAAAACCAGTAACTACGCTGGCAGTGGCGGACTCCAGCGTAACCGAACTATCCCACCGCCTATTCATCACAGACAAGAAAACCAGACTGATGTTCCTGGTAGACACTGGAGCCAACATATCAGTCATACCAAAAATGAAGGGAACACATGCAAAACCACTGCCATTTCAACTATATGCCGCCAACAACACTATCATACCTACGTACGGCGAGAAGACACTGAATCTCGACTTAAACCTTCGACGGCTTTACAAGTGGAAGTTTATTGTCGCCGCATTCAACAAACCAATCCTGGGTGCTGATTTCCTCAATCACCACAACCTTATAGTGGACCCAAAGAACCGCCGCCTGATTGACAACATTACGTGCATCTCCACCCGTGCATCAACAAGCACCTCGAACTTACCGACAGTCAGAAGCATTGATGACAGGGAATCATTCCATGACATACTGGCTGATTTCCCTGGCACCACGCGTTTGTCTTCTATGAAACTCAGTCCTAAGCACCACGTCGAACACTATATCGAGACAACGGGCCCACCCATATACGCACGCGCACGGCCCGTGCCTCCTCACCGATACTCAGCGGTGAAGAAGGAGTTTGAAAGCATGATAGAGCAAGGCCTATGCCAGCCCAGCAAGAGCTCATGGGCCAGCCCACTTCACATCGTGCCGAAGAAGAATGGGGACCTCCGAGTGTGTGGCGACTACCGCAGACTCAACTCTGTGACCAAACCAGACCGCTATCCCATCCCCCGGCTGCGGGATTTCACACATCAGCTAAACGCTAAGAAGATTTTTTCTACGCTTGACCTAAACCGAGCCTATCAGCAAATTCAAGTCGCAGAAAGTGACGTCGAAAAAACGGCAATCATAACGCCGTTCGGATTGTACGAGTTCCCTAGAATGTGCCCTGGGTTGAGAAACGCTGGACAAACCTTTCAGAGGTTCATTCACGAAGTACTAAGAGGTCTCGAATTTGCGTTTCCGTTCATCGACGATGTTCTTTTGGCCTCTGAAGATGAAGAACAACACCGCGCGCACGTACGCACAGTACTAGAAAAATTCGAAGAATATGGAATAACGACAAACCCTTCGAAATGCGTGTTTGGGAAGCCCGAAGTCAGATTTCTCGGCTACACAGTGAACGAGCACGGAATTAAGCCGCCATTAGACAAGATCACTGGCATACTAGATTTTCCGAAACCATCTACAGTGGAAGAACTTCGACGTTTCCTCGGCATGATTCATTACTACAGAGAAAACATACCGAAAGCAGCCGAGATTCAAGCACCCCTAAACTTGTTTCTGCACGGCGCGAGAAAGAAAGACAAGACCGCTATCGTATGGAATGACGAAGCGACCCGAGCCTATAATGAGTGCAAACAAAGCATTCAAGACGCGGCACTTCTCGCTCACCCACATCACTTTATCCCGCTCGCACTAATGTGTGACGCTTCTGACAGTTGCGCCGGGGCCGTACTCCAACAGTTTGTGAACTCGACGTGGCAACCACTCGGCTACTTTTCCAAAAAATTCTCGGAGGCACAAACAAAATACAGCACCTATGATCGAGAGTTACTGGCGATCTTCATGGCGGTCAAACACTTCCGCAAGACTTTCGAAGGCCGGCAACTTATAGTCTTCACTGACCACAAGCCACTCACATTTGCTTTCGCCAAGACTCGCTGTGACAGTGAAACACCACGGAGAACTCGCCAAATACTCTTCATAAGCGAGTTTACGACCGACATTCGCCATATCAGCGGCAGTGATAACGTGGTCGCCGACGGCCTATCGCGAGTAGACGCCATCTCCACGCCGTCCAGCATTGACTACGAACAACTCGGCGATGCTCAAGAGAACGACACATCTTTACCTACGCTGCTTCAACAAAACAACTTGCAATTAAAAAAAGTATCCCTGCCTACATCAAACAAGAAAATACTCTGCGAATGTTCAACGCCAAACATACGCCCATACATTCCACATGAGTTCCGTTACGCTGCCTACAACGCCGTGCACAATCTCAGTCATCCTGGAATAAGAGCCACGCGCAAACTAGTACAAGAGAGATACTTCTGGCCGGGAATGAACGCAGACGTGGGAAAATGGGCAAAGACCTGCATCGCATGCCAACGAGCCAAGATCCAGCGGCACACGGCAAGCGCAATCTCGTTGTTCCCACCAACCACCGATCGATTCACAAATACCCATATCGACATCGTCGGGCCGCTCCCGCCTTCTCCGCACGGCCATCGCTACCTGGCTACTATGCTCGACCGCACCACCAGATGGCCTGAGGCAGTGCCCTTTGAAGATATCTCGGCTGACACCGTGGCCCGTGTTTTCTATGAGACTTGGATCTCTCGTCACGGTTGCCCTGCAAAAATAACCACAGACCAAGGACGACAGTTCGAGAGCCGGCTGTTCATTGCTCTGACAAAACTCACAGGCACTGAGAAAATACGTACAGCGGCCTATCATCCACAGAGCAACGGCCTGGTCCACGCCTGGTCGAAAGATAGCACCGCTCGATGAAGACTGCTCTCACTGCGCGCCTCCAGTCCACCCGGCACTGGGTCGACGAGCTTCCCACTATACTGCTGGGCCTACGAGCCGCTGTGCGCACCGACACCATCTAATGTCGTAATGCGCAGCTAACTTACGGTCGGAGCTTGCGTCTGCTCGGTGATTTTTTCGTCACTTCACCCGCCAATGACGCTATGGACTACAGCTACGTGGACAATCTGCGCCTGACCATCAATGCACTGAAGCCTATACCAGCGGAACCACACTCGAACTCGCGCGCAATCTTTGTGCATCCAGATCTGAGAAGCTGTGAGCAAGCATTCGTACGGGTCGACGCAGTAAAGAAACCCCTGCACCCGCCATACGACGGACCGTTCCCAGTCATTAAAAGAAGCGACAAGGTTTACGTCCTACAACTGCCTGGGCGACAGGTTTCTGTCTCTATCGACCGTTTGAAGCCTGCCTATACCATCGAAGACTCTGAGGCAGCCACCACAGCATCTACAAGCATCCTGAGGACCAGCAACATCAAGCACACGAGATCTGGCCGAGCCGTCAAGCTGCCGGTACGCTTCACTTGAAGGGGAGCCCTGTAGCTGCCTGCCGCGCGCCGCGCGAGTGTGCAATGCGCAGGAGCAATGAACATACGTCCGCTCGCAATGAAGATCGCTCCGGTCTGCCGAGCGGCGCGCGACTGCTGCCGCTATATTTATACGTGCGAGTGAGACACCGCAATACAACTTTATTCGCCTCTCACTCGCCAAAGCGGAGACAGTTCATTGGTTCTAATATTTTGTCTTTCTGTCTATTGGTCGATAATGTATCTTACTTCAGATATAAATTAAAACCGAAAATAAACGGATTCATTCCAATCTCAACTGCAGATCAGGCATTATCTTTTCACACCAACTATCCCTTCATTTTCTTTATGATTGTGCAGCAAAAAATCATCTAACTATACAAATTAGATAAAATTCAAAACTGTGTGATGAGAGTTATAGGGAGTTTTATACGATCTGCTCCGATTCACGTTATGGAGAGTGAGCTGTCACTGCCTCCATTGAGTTTGCGACGACGCTACCTTACTAGCAACTTTTGGTTAAAGTCTAGGTCCTTTCAAAATAACTTGTGCATTTAAATTTTGAATGAGCTGTCTTATTCATGTCAAAGCAACCGTTACTGGAATAATAAGAAAATACCCTAACTTGTGCATTTAAATTTTGAATGAGCTGTCTTATTCATGTCAAAGCAACCGTTACTGGAATAATAAGAAAATACCTATATTAGTGCTGGTGCACAATTCTCTTAAAGAAAAGCCTGTGCAACAGAGTAATGTACTGGAAATGTTCACATTGGAAACTTGGGTAAGCAGAATTGATTTGTCAAATGTAGTGTATTGTTCAATAGCAGGGATTGATCGAGCGAAGACCAATTACAAACCTACCGAATTGTATGAAATTGTTAGTCGATACCTAGTTGATACATATTATGGATTTTATAAGGTTTTTACTGATGGCTCTAAAGATAGGGGGGGAATAGGAGCGGCCTTTTATGATATTGAGGCAAAAATTTCCGCCAAATTCAGGATTTGTGCAGACATATCAATAATGTTTGCTGAACTGGTGGCATTGGCTGAGGCAATATCTTACTGTTGTAGTGTAAACGCTACTAAGTGTGTCATCCTTACAGACTCAAAAAGTGCGCTTCAGCATGTGGCTCGATGTAACTCTGGTGCTTGAGGTTCACCGATAGCCTACTCGATCTTACAGATGGTCCTAAATTTTTTTAAATGTAAAAGAGTCATCAAGCTGCAATGGATCCCGTCACATGTTGGTATTTACGGAAATGATGAAGCAGACCGATTGGCTAATATTGCAATATCAGATGGCGATCCTACACCCTCCTTGCCTTTTTATACAGATTTATTACCTTATGTTAAAACGAATTGTCACACATTGTGGAAGGAGTACTTCGATCTTCGATCGCTTACTTTGGGCAATTGGTACAGGACTATTCAATCACACCCAACACGTTCTCCTTGGTTTGATACCACAGACTTGGTCAGACGTGATATTATTACAGCGTTTCGATTACGGTCTGGGCACTTACCCCTAAATAAATTCGCGTTCCTAATGAGAAAATCAGAATCGCAAAATTGCACAGTGTGGTGTGATTGAAGATGTCCATCACATCTTAGTTGAATGCATCCGGAAAAGTAGTGTAAGACAACAAATTTACCAGATGTATGAAATATTTAATGTGGTTGGTGGTTGTAACATCATTCTGGCTTTTCCGTGTTCGGAAGAAGCTAGAATGGTGTACAAGATGGTTAATTTTCGGCTGCGAGCTAGATTAGCGTCAATCAATAGTCAATAAGTTTAGAATAAGTTTAGAATAGCAAAAACGAGGGTGACATGGTCACTAGTGTACCAAACCCTTTTAAATAGATAAAGAAAAAAAAAACTATTTCACATTTTGTACATGATAATAACATCATAGGGTTGATTTTAGTATGTCTTTATAAAGATCCAAACATTAATGTTGCGTGATCAGAACAAATCAAAACTGGAATCGAGTTATCTAATCTAGTCATTTTTAGGGTTCCGTTCCCAAAGGGTAAAACGAACCTTATTACTGAGACTTCGTTATCCGTCCGTCCTTCCATCTGTCCGTCTGTCACCAGGCTGTATCTCATGAACCGTGACAGTTAGAGAATTGCAATTTTCACAGATTATGTATTTCTCTTGCCGCTATAACAACAAATTCTAAAAAACAGAATAAAATAAATATTTAAGGAGGCTCCCACACAACAAACGTAATTTTTTTGCTCGATACTGATAACGACAACAGGTAGACGCATGAAATATTTACATAATATTCAGTTATACATTCTCTTTAAAAATAAATAATTAAATTAAAATAAAACAAATATTTAAGGGGGGCTCTCATACAACAAACGTGATTTTTTTGCTCGATATTGATAACGGCAACAGGTAGACGCTTGAAATATTCACAGAATATCAAGTTATATTATTCATTTTCAAAAGAATTAAATAAAAATAAAATAAAATATATTTAAGGAGGACTGCCATACAACAAGGAGGATTTTGTTTCAATTTTATAATGGTACCCTTCGTGCGCGCGTCCGACTCGCACTTGGCCGGTTTTTTCACACAAAGTAAAGTCGGCTTCCCATGGTCCGCGATATCACGGACAAACGCGGACCAGCTCGCACGACACACCGTGGGAAGGGTCTCGGTCCGCGGTAGTACAGACAGATGACAGGCCAGTTGGAAGCGCCTCTCGTGGTGCGTGGCTGTCCGTGGTCGTCGGCTGTGCGCGTCCGTCCGCGATATCACGGACCGTAGGAAGCCGACTTAACAAAGACACTGACATTATTTAATGGCACAAGTGAAATGAAAACCATTAAATAATCTAGATATGAGACAATAAATTAATTTCAATCTCGAAAATTATGTTATGTGCCAATATGGCAGCCAAAGAATGTCAGGTTAAAGAATGTAAATAATTTAAAGAAGGTTTACTTTGAATATCAATTTATAAATTATGATACATGCTGCTGTATTAACATTTTAATTGCTTAAGCTGCAGGAGCGGCGGGCGATGGCTTCAGGGAAGACTGAAATGTAAAAAAAAACTTTTATTGATCATTAATAATAAGCACAATTTTTATGTAGCCTTAACCATGAATACCGACATAAATTAAACGTAGAATTTACATATTTCATTACCACGCGTGGCTACCGCGGATTGGCAACTTCAAGCTCTGAGATACATATAAAGGCGACAAAAAAATATACATTTACAGTACTATAGAAAAAATCTAGACCAATTTTGGGGAGAGTTAGACACAGACATGGACATCGTTTATTGATAGTATTCATTACAAATCACATTATTAATTAACATATTTACAAACTAAGATAAAACAAAATTTATAAATTTCAAAAATTAACCCCCTTATTCATAAAAAATTTTAAGCATTGGTTAAGTAAACAACTGATTAAATGTCATGCTGTCCTTTATATTTCAATGACATCTGTCAAGGACAGCATGACATTTAATCAGTTGTTTACTTAAACAATGCTTAAATTTTTTTATGAATAAGGGGGTTAATGTTTATATCATATTATTATATAAAATTAATAAACATGACATAGCGTAGACCACATGCCTGCGCAATGAAATTTTTAAGTGATGAATTCGCCGTAGGTTTTGCAACACCTCTTATTTAGTTCCCAATGCTAGCAAAATTGCCCCTTATGGCCAAATACTTATGTAAATACCACGTTTAATTTAATTACTTTTTTTAAGGCCTTCCTCAGGGAAGAGAACCGTGCCCGTCGGTGGGGACATAATGAGTGGATGGTGATGATGATGATGATGTTTAAGGCTTTTTTTTAAACTAGATCAATATAAATACAGGGACAATAGCTAGAGGTCATGGACTGTTAATAACATTGCAATCTATCAAGGCTTGTTAATTACTCGTAATTGCAGTGACAGATAGCAGCTAAGCTTATACCAAAGCATTGTTCTGTTATCTGGGTAATTACATAACAAGAATGGAGTGGATTATTACACAAAATAGATATAGTTCTATGACGTATAACACCTTAGGTAAATAGTAGGTTACCTAATATCTCGACGTCAGAAGCATATAGTCGTCATTTTCGTCGGAATCGAACATACGACCGGTCGTATGTTAGATTCCGACGGAAATGACCTTTATACCTATAATCTCAGCTCGTCGAACTCTTTCTAACCATCTTTTTTTTACATTTACATACAGGCACATACATTGCTTCAGGCCCCACACTAGGATATGCTGTGTCGTGGGCACCAGAAACAGCGACGTCTCAAAAAACATCCAAGACCTGGGTTTTTTTTTTGTCCCCAGCCGGGATTCGAACCCGGGACC
Source organism: Yponomeuta plumbellus (assembly GCA_947310845.1). Taxonomy (NCBI): domain Eukaryota; kingdom Metazoa; phylum Arthropoda; class Insecta; order Lepidoptera; family Yponomeutidae; genus Yponomeuta; species Yponomeuta plumbellus. The sequence goes on from OX371203.1 coordinate 8,214,395, forward strand.
TCTCGCATGATAGTCAAATGCGCTAACCACTGCGCCACAGAGGTCATCGAAATCTGAGAAACATATTTCTATCTTATTCTATTGCAGGGATAATCCAAGTGCATGTCGTATGCGGCCCGATGGTCGGACGATGTCGTTGAGTCGAAGGTCCGTGGATGTGAGTGGCGAGAGACCGTATGAAATGGCATTTGGGGGAAAAGGCCTATACCCAGCAGTGGCCAGCGGTGGGCTGATGATGATGATGATGAATGTCGTATGTAGGCTTATAATCACTTATAGGCACGTTTCCTGTACAGTTTTAAGATGACAAATCCGACCAAATGCTTCTGATGACGGCGAGATATTAAAAGAGGAAATGGTTTTACGTCAAAATGACCTTTATACCTGTAATCTCAGCTCGTCGAGCTCTTTCTAACCATCTGAGAAACATATTTCTATCTTATTCTATTGCAGGGTTAATCCAAGTGCATAATGTCGTATGTGGGCTTATAATAACTTGTAGGCACGTTCTCCTGTAAAGTTTTAAGATGGCAAATTCGACCAACTGTAAGTTTGCATCTAGGGGGTAATCTCCTACATGCGTATGCGAAAGTACTTATCCGTGTTCAAATCTAATCAAATTAGTTTATTTGCGTAAACATGATAACATCAGCATTTATTTTTATACATGCAGATGTTACGTCATATGAGTTCCACAAATTAAAGATTAGCTTAAATTGTGACGGTTCCACCGTTTACTAATCAGCTATAAGCTTACATACGACATTATGCACCAGAATTATCCCAGGAAAAGAATAAGATGTAAATGTTTCTCAGATGGTTAAAAAGAGCTCGACAAGATGAAAAAAGTCATTTTTGTCGGAATCGAACATACGACTATATGCTTCTCACGTTAAGTCTTAATTTCTGTAATTAATGTCAAAATATAACGTCAAAAAGTATAATTTGAATAAATAATGTAATGTCAAGTAATAAAGGTAATAGTTTGTGAACTAAATCATCGTTTACTATGTAATAACATTTCACTATTCCTAAAATTTATTCTTAAAAATTGTTAATTTAATATTTTTATTTGACGGTGACGGTGGGAGATTATTAAATATTTTCGGCGCCATGCAAAACACACTTTTACTTTAAAGTGCTGTGCGAGTCGAACTCCGACATAGCCGGGTCCATTCAAAAATTCTTTCACCAGTTTTTAGAAAGGAGTTTTAAGTTAGACATAATATACCTACTAGTCAAAACAAAATAAGGGCCACTGACTCATTTCAACTATCGGGTCGTTTTTACAACTTGAAGGTGTTCTTAAGTGGCTAATTCTTTTCTCTGGTTGTTATCCTAAGTATTAACAAACATATCGAGAGTATTACAACTGCATAATTTGTGAAGTGGGTAAGCTTTGACATTTTTTCGTAACCACTTAAATTTACCCACATTTGAAGCTGCATTTTAACTTAACTTTTGCTAAATTAGTGCCTAAATAAACATTGGCCTACAAAATGCAGAGAATTCGAAGACATATGGACCTGCAAACCACAACTAGAGCAATAACATTGATCCAAGAGGGCCATTCACAGCGTTCTACGGCTTTGCAACTAGGATATTCTCGTCGAGCCATCCAGAATTTTTGGAGCTGTTTTCAAGAAACTGGCAGTGTATCCAGAAGACGGGGATCTGGTAGAAATCGAGTAACTAGCTTACAGGAAGACCGTTACATACGTTTGACTGCGCGCAGAGAGCGATTTGTTACTGCACGCTCCCTACAAAACCGCTTGCGCCAGACCACTGGAACCCGCGTTAGTGACCAAACTATCAGAAATCGGTTGCATGAAGACCAGCAGTTTTCTAGAAGACGTGTGGCGCGGATTCCATTAACCAGCGCGCATCGTGCAAAACGATTATAATTCGCAAGGCAGCACCAGGACTGGAACATAAATGATTGGAGCGCAGTATTGTTCACTGATGAGAGCAAAGTGAATTTTTTTTAGTGATGATCGTCGCATAAGGATTTGGAGACAAGAAGGTGAGCGATTTTCCGATGCCTGTATCCACGAAAGTGATAGATTTGGGGGTCCCAACGTATGGTGTGGGGAGGAATTTCTCTAACTGCTCGAACGGAGCTCGATATCATCAACGAAGGCAGGATAACGGCTCAAGGATATATTGAGGAGGTCATAAGACCCCATGTGATGCCGTATGCAGAAAGATTTGGTGCAAGTTTTAATTTAATGCACGACAACGCCCGTGCCCATACAGCTAGAACCACCAGAGACGTTCTTAACGAGGCTGGTATACAGATCTTGCCGTGGCCTGCCATCAGTCCGGACCCGGCCCAATCGAGCACATGTGGGATTTGTTAAAGAGAAGCATCCGCGATACAAACCAACCAGTGCATAATGAAAGACAGCTCATCAACGTGCTTACATCAAGCTGGGAACAAATTCCACAAGTGACAGTGCGACCGCTGGTGAAGAGTATGCCTTCCAGGCTTCAAGAATGTGTTGGGAAACGGGGAGGACACACACGATACTGAAAAAAGGTAAAAACAAAAAAAGATATCGTTTTATTTTCATTTTAACCTATCGTACCAATAACGATATTTTAACTAAAAATGCATATTTCACAAGAAACATTAACAAAATGTTCTTTTTCCAATAAAATGTTCCTTAATTAGAGTGTTTTAATTACCGATTGATCAACCTCTTAAAATAAATCATTCATCAACCATTAAACAAAAGTACCTGGGTGACCGAGCTTTGCTCGGTACTTTTTTTGTAATATAAAATATGTAATATAAAATTAAAATAATCATTTTTCAACAAAAAAATAACTTGGAACAAAACATCAGGACTCGAACAGGGTCTCTTGAAATCGGCCCCAAACGGGTCGCCCGTTTTCCCGTCGGAACTATCCCAACCTTGCAGTTAGACGCGAAATTTACCTGTGTATGTTATCATACCAAATTTCAATTGGCTTAAAACACGGATAAAACAACGTTTACTAAAAATGTACCTAGTTAGATCAATTAATCGCCCCCGAAAGCATCTGCCTACAAAATTTCGTGAAAATCGTTGGAGCCGTTTCCGAGATTCTGATTATATATAAATATATATACAAAAATTGCTCATTTAAAGAGATTAGATAGATAGATACATATTTTATAATACTAAAAATTCATGGGGGCTCTTATTTTGTTTCGACTAGTATATAAACTAATCCATTGACGCGAACGTAGTCGCTGGCAGTGCCAGTTATTTATTAATCAAGAGTTGTAGAGTGCGACAAACTTATCTGACCCGGTGAAGGAGTCACTTTTCTCATAGTAAACTTGACGTTTCCATACTAAATTTGACATCTCCACCGGGTCAGATAACTTTGTGGCACTATAACTGCCTCATTGGACTAGCCGTTAAGGCGGTTACCTACAAAGTCAGAGGTCGTGGGTTCGATTCTTACTGGGTGCCGGTCCCAGTCTCGGTGTTTTTCCATGTTTGTAATGTCCATGCCTGGTTACCATAGCACAGGGTATCCTAGTTTGGGACCAGGTGAAGAGACGTGTTGTGTAGACGTTATTATTATAAGGAGGGCTGTTTGAGGTTCACAGAGCCATCAATGGAAAAAGAAACTTGGCACTTGGCAAAAACGATAATGTTATTTTCATGTTCCTTTACAGACTTTACAGTTTGTTTCTGCCAAAACTCTTTCCTCTCAGTATTTATGTAAATAGTAATTTTAGGGCCTACAGCCGATAGCCGTAGCAAATAAAAGTTCTTCTAAAAAGTTGTTGTTCGATCAAAATAATAACCTTGAAACAAAAATCACCGACTGAATGTAACCCTATAATATACGTGTTCGGTTTCACCAGAAGCTTTACAGAACAGAAAACCACGGATGATGATGATGATGCCAGCTAAAGAATAAAAAAAAGTAATTAAAGTTAATTCGATATATTTTTCGTGATATTGAAATATTTGTTATTTTTGTATTAGGTCACTTGAGTAAGTAAATATTTACATTGACCTTTTTGTAGGTAAAACATAGAAAATACGTAGCATTTTATTTTTTATTGTCCTCAAATGGGTCAAATTTGTCCCTTTTTCGGTGGAGAACTTTTTCAGTAGCAACACTTATGAAATGTCAGAATTCTACGGAATAAAAAATCAGAGTATAGGCGATTCTCGACAAAAAGATAAAACAAAATAGTATTGTTGCAAAAGAAGCATTTTCAATAAAAGTAAATCACTACAGTATTTACCTGAGGTCCAACATGGATAGCCAAATACATGTCTTCAGCATTGGAAGGGATATGTATGGCGGCTTTACCGGCGTGGTCCACGGTCACTTTGTTTCCCGTACATTTGCCGCCATGACGTTTGCCCGTTATGACGTCACAGTACTCGCCTGGCGGTAAACCAGTCTGTAAAGAGATAATTCATCATCATCATCAACCCATTATGTCCCCACCGAGGGGCACGGGTCTCTTCCCTGAGGAAGGTATAGGCCATACTCCACCACGGGCCAAGTCCGGATTGGTGGAGGCTTGTAAGACTAGTTGCTGGTCTTACTGTCAGAAATTTTCTAGCCGCCCGCCCTAAGGCCTCTGACTTGGCTTAACGACTGCCATCTATCGACGGCAGCCGGCACCAACTGCTTAACGTGCCTTGCGAAGCACGGAACCGCTCGGAAAAATGCCACTAGCGTTAGTCATAGACAGTGACCCATCCATGGACTGAACGCGCCGTATGTTGCTTAACCTTAGTGATCGTTTAAGATCACTCAGGCAGCCCAGGCTACGAGCGATTCCAGATAATTATGTATAGGCTAATAGTATCCGTCGCAGTCCTTAGACGGATGCACTAAAAGGTGGATCTTGTTCGCACCATCAAGCAGCGAAAAGTACCTTCGTCGGTAGTTCGTCTCTGTGTATTCGGAATAAAGTTAACAGAGTTCTTCCCTTTCGTGCGTGCGCTGTTTGTCTCTATTTAAGAGCCCAATTAGTGCGTTGCGTCGCCGCAGCGTCAACGCAGCGTCGTTTTCCATATATTTTTTATGACATGCCCCATTACACCGTTGCGTCGTCGCGTGAGTTAAGTGTGACGACCCTTCGGATATCACCTTTGTCAGCTCTTCTAGCAAGACACGCGCAGACCAAATTGGGGACAAGCGTCATTGCTGAGTAAGATGTTATTTAGATATAAATAGTTGTTACTTAGACTATTGAGATGATTACTATATTGTTAGATCTAGGAGAAACTCTGTCCGTTCAAGTTAATAAAGTATTTTTTTAACTTTATTCCGTCTCGACTCTTTAATTCGTGCGACGTTTCAACGGACCGACGGACAAGAGACGAAGCGGGGAATGGTGATGCGCTGCGTGGTATGTCACTGTAGCTTCACATTTCTTCTAATCGGCGTAATAAAAGCAACAAAAGAACACGTCTTTATCTATGTATACATTCATCATCATCAACCCATTATGTCCCCACCGAGGGGCACGGGTCTCTTCCCTAAGGAAGGTATAGGCCATACTCCACCACGGGGGCCAAGTCCGGATTGGTGGAGGCTTGTAAGACTAGTGGCTGGTCTTACTGTCAGAAGTTTTCAAGCCGCCCCTAAAGGCCTCTGACTTGGCTTAACGACTGCCATCCATCGACGGCAGCCGGCACCAACTGCTTAACGTGCCTTGCGAAGCACGGAATCGCTCGGAAAAATGCCACTAGTGTTGGTCATAGACGGTGACCCATCCATGGACGGTAGAATTTGTGTTGCCAAAATTCGGAAACGCTCAGCGACGCGCGTCTGCGCGCGCATGCGCGCGAATGCGCGCGTCTTCGCCTGCAAGGGTCGCTGAGCGTTTTCAAACTTTCGCAACACAAATTCGTACCGTATTGATAGAGAAATAGAGATGAATTTAGAACAGTTAAAAAACGTGACGCTTCGCTTCGACTCTGTGCCAGTGTGAATTGAGCCTAATGCTGCGGCCACACTTGAACGCGAAGATTCGTGTTCGCGTTGTCGCGACAAAATTTCGTGTCCGCTCTACGGCGAAGAGCTTGGCCGCATCAAATAAACCTTCGCTACGTCGCGACAATCTAGAACGTTGCTAAATTCATTTTGCCTTTGATGTGCGGTATTTTACCGACAGCAGCGCGAAGGGTGTTTGTATTCGCGATGATGATTCGCGATAGGACGAATTTTTTGGCCAGACATGTCGCGACAACGCAAACCTTCGCGTTATCGCGATAGTGTGGCCGTACAATTAGGGTCTACTGACGTTGCTTAAAGCCCAAGCAAATTCTTCCAGGGCCGGAGAATACGTAATCATATTCCTCACCTGCAAGGTCTCATCCAGATTCCGTCCTTCCAGATTGAACACAATGAACGCTCTATTCCCGCGGGAGAAGGCGATCTGATTGTGACCATTATCCCACCAGTTCTGCACCGGCGTTTGGCCAGCCGCGTTCCTGAATCCGACCATCTGGTAGACTTGACGCCAACGGTGCTCGCAGACCCAACCGTTGCCACAGGTGTCATTCTGGTCCGAGGGAAAGGACAAAGATTTTATTTTATTTTAAAATTAATTTAAAAAAAATTAATAAACTCACGCCCGATATCCCCGAAGGGGTAGGCCGAGGCACCAGTCACTGGAACTGGGCCCACGTTTTGCCGAGTTTATTAGGTCCCAAACGTGACAAGTGGCAAGCCTGTCGCCGTTATCCGGGCACAATTTATCAGCGAATGGTGTTGCTGTACAAACAAATGTACGTAACTAAAAGTCATTGGTACATGCGTGGTTCGAACCCAGACTCTCAAGATCGAGAAGCAAGGGTCAACCCCACTACGCCACCACCACCTATTTTATTTTAATTTTTATTTTATTTGTAACTCCACTTAACATCTATCATCACCTAATTCAATAGAATTAGATAAAATTAAAGTACTTAAGCTTGAACAAATTAACACTAAACTTTATACATTATACACTTAACATTATAGATAACATAATAAGATACACGCTCAATAGCTATATTTAATTGTAATACGGTATTTGACACTATTAACATTAAATTATTTGAGATGCTCGATTAAAACAAAAATTACAAAATGATTCGGAAAATGTCTTTCTTTTAATCATTTACTAGTTATTACAATTTTTAAATAGATGAAACATAAAAAGAGTGCTCTGAAATGTGACGTCACAAGCAAGTATTTTCATACAAAATTCCGTTTTAAAAGTAACTCATTTGACATCCTGTCAAATACCCAATTGTATAGCTAAAGTTTAATTTTAATTCATTGGTAATTTATAGTTTCAATCGAATCACGAATGAATTACCTTGTAGTAAAAAAAAGTTATATATGTTTTTACATTACGATAAAAAATAACTTTTTTTTGACAAAAAGGTCTAATATTTTTACATTACGAAATCGATTAAATTATAAATTACCAATTCATTGAAATTAAACTTCAGCTATACAGCTCTGCTGTTGAGGTTGAATTTTGTTTTTATATGAAATGAAATATTTTTTATTTATAAAACAAATACACAATGTTTGTATATTTGTTTTATAAATACACACACATACACATACGTATATATGTGTGTGTGAAATATATATAGACAGATAGAAAGACCGAATATTCTTTACTGTATGTACACCAGGAATTACAGGGCAACCAGAGGTTGTTTAGCAACCAGGGATTGTTGTTGTTAAAAACTTTTGTTAAAAAAAATGCTGTTTACATTACATACAAAGAAATGCAATAGAACCACTAGTAAGTATTTCATTACTTAAAGTATAGTCTCCGTCAGTGATTCAGTGTCTGTAATTGAGTTAAGAACATAAATAATTTGGTGAGCATTTAAATTGCTCACGTTCTCAAAAATATGACATAATAATAGGGATAATAAGTCACGTGATTTTTGGGAATCGAACCCACGTAGCTGAACGCCTTAACTGTGAAAATAACAAACCTGGTGGATGATAGGTGACAGTATATTCTCCTTGGAATCGCTTGGGGGCCCTTGGTTGCTGTTCTCGAAGTAGAAACTGCTCATAACACGCGGTTCGCCGTAGGGATGGGCTAGCATGAACGCTGTAGCTGCCTGTAATACATAAACATTACGCGTGAAAACTTGGAATACTTCGATAGGAGTGACATTACTTTTATACAAAAAAATAATAGAAAAACTTTGGAGAATTTGAAAAGAAATTGCTTGGAAAAAGTGAAACAGCAATAAATTTTTTTCAAGGGTTTTCGGGTCACAAAAAATGTGACAAAATAAAGATATCTACTCTTGTAACAAAACGTTATTATACTTGAGCCATTACAAACGTGCGAACAGAGTCAGAAAAGTGCGAGCGAGAGTTCCGATATGCCTGATATGCCTCCTATATGTCTGAGAGAGAGGTCTGATACAAATGTTTATGACTCAGTTTGCACGTTTGTAATGGCTCAAGTATTCAGAATTTTACGTACATTGTACATTATGCATAGAGACATAATTTTACGAGGCAACTTAAATATTGATAAATGAGAGCCAACTTAAATACATATATGGTGTGACGTACAAGTTGTGACGTCATAGTTTAAGCCTGTCACCGATTTTTTATGTTCCGACGTTCCTTAGTATCTCTATCACAGATCCTAGCTTGAAATTTTCCACTATCCTTACATACATACATAAGCTCACGCCTGTATCCCATTGTGGTAGGCAGAGACCAGGGACTGCCGCCTGCCACGATCCTGACAAATCACTTTCGCCTCATCAACATTCATTAGTTGTTGCATGCACGCACGTCGGTTTCGGGTACTTTTTATCTTGCCCTTTTCTAATACATCGCCTGTTTGGTCGAAGCATGTCCGCCTCGGGCGTCCCTTACCGGCGCAATATTATACTGCCGTGTAGTGCCAAGTCAGAGGCCTTAGGGCGGCTTGAAAACTTCTGACTTCTGAAGTCTGAAGTCTTACAAACCTCCACCAATCCGGACTTGGCCCCCGTGGTAGAATATGGCTTAAATCTTCCTCAGGGAAGAGACCCGTGCCCCTCGGTGGGGACATAATGGGTGGATGGGCTGTAGATAGTAGCTATATTATAAAGCTGTTACAAGAAGTGTGTACTTTGAAGTTCGTTATGAAATAAATTTCTTTATTTATTTATAGTCCCTGAAACATCCCCATACATTACAAGTGACAATGAAATAACCAACATACCTTGTATGCGCGGGACTCCTTGTAAGTGAGCACGTCACTCGAACGCTGCGTGTCGTGATTGTCGATGAAGACAAGGGCCGTATCGCTTGGGGACAGTCCCCACGCCGGTCCCCAGTTCACTAGCCACTTGAGCGCGTTCCGGCCTCGGAACACGTTCTTTAGCTCGTTGCCGACCTAGGAGAAAATATAATTAACAATAAAAACTAAATAAAAAAAAATAAAAAAAATAATAATAATTAAGCCCGTTATCCCCGAAGAGGTAGGCAGAGGCACCAGTCTCTAGAACTGGACCCACGCTTTGCCGAGTTTATTAACAATACTGATCTAAATATGCGGAGATTTGTCTCTCGATCACACAATATTCCATTGAAATGTGAAAATTAACATAACATAACATAGCATTTACATACAGGCACATACATTGCTTCTGGCCCCCACACTAGGATACCCTGTGTCGTGGGACCCAGAAACAGCGACGTCACAAACATGTAAACATCCAAGACCTGGGTTTCTTTTTTTTTGTCCCCAGCCGGGATTCGAACCCGGGACCTCTCGCATGGTATGCAGATGCGCTAACCACTGCGTCACAGAGGTCATCTTTGCTATTACTAATTACTTTGCTAAATTCCGCCAAAATCCTACAAGCACCATGCGGTTAGTTAATCCACCGCCCGCCCTTCCACTTTTCCAACCAGACGCAAGACACGAACGCACCACCACCGATAATACTCAACACTTATTTGGTTTTCTCATTAATGCCATGTCAAAGCTGGACCAAATTTAAATGGGACTACACTGGAAGCACCAACTTTCAAATAAAAAAATAACCATCAAAATCGGTCCACCCGGTCAAAAGTTCTGAGGTAACAAACATAAAAAAATAGTCGAATTGAGAATCTCCTCCTTTTTTGAAGTCTGCTAAACATAACATAGGTACTTACTCGAAATTCAGTGACGGCTCCCAGAGAGGTGTATTCCGAGGGTTGGATCGCCTCTCCGCCGTAGTATATCACTTCCTGATAGATGTAAGGTCTAGAATTCGGTTTGAAGAATTCAGGGTTCAAGTTAGAAACCCTTTTGTAGATTTCTTTTAGATCACTGGGCCACATGTGCTTTGCTGCGTCTACCCTGAAAATAATATACGTGTATGCTCAAACAATTAGGGCAATAAGATTTCAATGCCCAGTAATATCTTTTTTTTACGTTTTTAACTAATTGTATCTGGCCACTAAATATTCCAGTGACATGCTCAACGCAAATTAAAAACAAAATAACATCGGCGTATTTGTTTTTAACTCTTAGTATGATGGAAAAGAGTCCAAGTTCACCTAAAAACTAACTGACGTCATTGTATTCCTAACTTTTTAATTACAAATTTTTTGAAGTGGCCATTCAAGTATTCTGAGTATTGATATCAAGGAGAATTTAATTCTCCTTATTGATATTGATTTTCAGGGGTGTAGTTTCAATAACTGTTCTGCTATTGAGATTGGTATAAATAGTGACTACCTACAAGCAGATGGTCCCGAGTGTGTGATGATTTTCTTAATTGTGCTAAGTGGCCCTAGTCTCTGCCTATCCCTCCGGGATACAGGCTTGAGTTTACTGTATGTGATTGTATCATCGTCTTTGGTTCTAATCATTTGTAATCTGCAGTAACCTATTATGTAATCACATTTTTAATCTTGTCTTGAATCGCGCGTAGCCTGGGCTGCCTGAGTGATCTTAAACGATCACTAAGGTTAAGCAACATACGGCGCGTTCAGTCCATGGATGGGTCACCGTCTATGACTAACGCTAGTGGCATTTTTTCGATCGGTTCCGTGCTTCGCAAGGCACGTTAAGCAGTTGGTGCCAGCTGCCGTCGATAGATGGCAGTCGTAAAGCCAAGTCAGAGGCCTTAGGGCGGGCGGCTTGAAAACTTCTGACAGTAAGACCAGCCACTAGTCTTACAAACCTCCACCAATCCGGACTTGGCCCCCGTGGTGGAGTATGGCCTATACCTTCCTCAGGGAAGAGACCCGTGCCCCTTGGTGGGGACATAATAGGTTGATGATGATGATTTTTAATCTTCGGTGGAGTTAAAATGGTTAAAATGTATGTATAAAGCGCTTAAACACATTGAAGCATAAATTCAATGCATTGAAGTATTCATTCATAGCATTTTTTTACAGCTCAAGTAGCATTATTTATGTTAAATTATTATTTTAATTATTTGTGTTACGGAGCTTACCTTAAACCAGCGACACCCAAACTAATTAGTTTATTGAAGTAATTGACTATTTTTTCGCGGACGTACTCTTGCGATTGATCCAAATCCTTCAAACCTACGAGCTGACAATCGCGAACCTGTAATGGAAATTCATATTTGCATAACAATGAAGTAGTCGTTTATTAAAGTGTTTACCAGGTGGAATAACTACCATCGCTGGACCTGATAATGTCGGTATGTATTGAATTTCTATGTAGTATTATGAATTCAGTCACGTGTCCAAGATACAATTTTATTTCTATGAGATTCTAAGGCTCAATTCAAACTGGCACAGAGTCAAAGCATCGCATCGCGAAGCGAAGCGTCACGCTTTCAACTGTTCTAAATTCAGCTCTATTTCTCTATCAATACGGTACGGAATCTGTGTTGCGAAAATTTGAAAATATTCAGCGAGCGCGCGCATCGCGCGAATTATTTCGCGTCGCGTCGCTTCGCTTCGCTTCGCTTCGCTTCGCTTCGCTTCGACTCTGTGCCAGTGTGAATTGAGCCTAATAAAGAGAAACTTTGTCATTCTCTGGCACCAAAAACGTTGGCCTTTGCATCTACCTACATAATTGAGATGATTTATACACCTTCACTCAAACTGGAGAAGTGATTCGATGCCTCGGACTGGACTCGTCCCTGGTACATTGTTTGGATTGAAAAGGCTTGTCCAGCAAAGAAAAGTACTTACGTGCGGGTCCCACCGCTGGTTTCCAAAACGGCGCCACCTTTTGGTGCGAAAATCATGTCTTTTGGTCCGTTGATGCAAAATATCAATCCTTGGACTAACAAAGACACATGCGCATTCACTTATAATATATTATATTATTAGCAAGAAAGTAGGACTTGTCCAGCTGAAATTACGCGCACTAAAAATTAAACTCATGAACTGGTTTCAAACAAACGGACTGTTTTTTTTTTACAAATTTGGACTTTTCATTTTTGATCAATAGAGTCGCGTCGACTGCATGCAATTATAGGCTAGAAACACTCGATTCCGGATGCCTTCTACGGCTGCCTAATAACGATCCTAGAGGGAAAATTTCACAAGTGTACCTAACCCTAAGGCTGCGGTTCCACTGAGGCGGAGCGAAGCAGAGCGGAGACGAGCAGTACCGTGATTCACCAATCACATAGCGGAGTGGGGAAGAGATGTGGATTTCAAGCCATGTGATTGGTGAATCACGGCAATGCTCGTCTCTGCTCTGCTTCGCTCCGCCTCAGTGGAACCGCAGCCTAAACCACTTACCTCAGTGGCGTTGTTATAATTTCCGATCCCGCAGTAGGGGTAGTGGAAGTGTTCCCTTCTATACGGGACGCCGGGATAATCGTACTGCTGGAAGTCGGCCGTGCTGCCAGCCGTCCCCATGTTGTTAGTGTTGTCGCCAGTCATGTGATTCACCACCACGTCGACGTAGATTCTGGACAGGATAGTGAAGTGGATCTAGTCAATCAGCGTGTGCTTATCCACTGCAGGATATGGGCCTCCTACACTACAATGCACGACCACAGCCATCTTCATCCAGCTGCGATCTGCCTTAGAGCAAGTGGTGACTTCTTGTGTCGGAGGCCAAGGAAATGTCGACTTCTTGTGTCGGAGGCCAAGAGCCATTTCGGGTCACTGAGCCAGCGCAAGTAAGTATGTAATGTGGCTCTGATGAGCATCTTACGCTGCGATCCTCGATGATCCAAGCCACATTGGCAACGAGGTTAAACTTGAACTTTTACAAACAGAGGATGCCCTGTGTTGTGGGAACCAGAAACAGCGACATCACAAACTTGTAAACATCCAAGACCTGGGTTTTTAAAGGGATTGAATTGGCGGAGCTCTCGTTCAGCGGCAATATTGTGTGAACGATAGACAAATCACCGCCATGGTCAATCACTTGCTTTGGCATTTTTATGTCTGTGTTTTTCCGGGTTTAATAAACAATATTCTTATCTTATCTTACTTTGATTGATCCGATTTATACTCGTAGTAACAGCAGAGTTAGTCGATAATCCGGTCATTTTACAGTCTGTATTTACACACTGCCTGTTGATCAACATACAATATAGATTGTACAGGCATCTTTTCTTGTTTTCTCTCGAAAGAAAGGATATGTACATATAATTAAGGCCTGCACCCTAGCGTTGATGATGTCTTCAATAATAAAGCCAGCAAAAACTAAATAATGTACGTTTCAGGTGTAATTCATTGGAAATTACCTGACGCCAACTTTATTACAGCGCCGCGCCATATTAAGGAAATCCTCCTCGCTACCGGATCGGGTTTGTATCTTGTAGGACATCACTTGGTAGCGCTCGTACCACGTCCGCGCTCCGTCCACGTGAACTATGACGTTTTCTGACGGCGGAGACACCTGTAATAATGGCGACGTAAGACCAATGGCGATCGCACCGACTGAATAGTACGTAGGTAAGTCTGTCAGTAACCACACACAATTCTGGAAATCCTCCCACGTGTGTGTATATTCAAATTGAAATTCAAATATTTTATTCATAATACAAATAGAATATTTACTTTATGAACGTCAATGTTGTTAGTTTCACAATTAATAGATTACATGGAGAAGAAACTAACAAAGAAACTCCACATTTATTCTTTTCAAAACAGTTTTAGCCTAAATTACAAACTTAAAAAAAAACTCTTGGATGTGTTGAACACTCATTTATCGTCTGATTAAATTTAATATTAAACTACTACTTTGGGTACTATACTTTGGGTGACATTCTAGATCTACTCTATTAAGCTCTCTCTGTATGTTTGAAAAATTGTTTTACCTATTTTACACACCAATAAACAAATTAAACATATTAAACAAATCGTTAGTTTGGCAATTACAACATATGGCCGGTTTCTGAATTGAGACTTTTACAAAGTAAATACTTAAGTAACGTTTTGTCACGCTCTTTTTTGAGAATTTTGACGAGACCCCATTACAGTTAAGTGATTAAAATAATAATAATAATCTCACGCCCGTTATCCCCGAGGGGGTAGGCAGAGGCACCAATCACTAGAACTGGGCCCACGTTTTGCAGAGTTTATTAGGTCCCAACGTGACAAGTGGCAAGGCTGTCGCCGTTATCCGGGCGCATTTTATCAGCGAATGGTGTTGCTGAACAAACAAACAAATGTACGTGCGTGGCTGTCCGTGGTCGTCGGCCGTCCGCGTCGCGGACATTGGGAAGCCAGCTTTACACAAAGAAAGTATCATACAGAAAAAGTATTACCTGCACGCCACCAAACCCTTTGGGTCCAAGGAACTTCTCGCATTCGACAGCAATGTCCTTCCATTTCCACTCGAAGAGATGCACTATGGTCGAGCGGCCGGCCAACTGGTTGGTCGATCCATGGTCACACAGACCCGCGGAGAATGAAGCACTTAATAACAGGATTTGGAGGTACATCTTGGTCTAAAACATGAGCAAATATTGCTTAGTAGTTGGGCCAATAAGTTAGGGAGCTGAAATTTTAATGTTTTCCAATATTAGCTTTTTTTATTGTAATACTTATACAGTGAAGCATAATAATGTTACGTTTTATTTTCAATTACAGAAATCTCTGTGCGGATTGAGATATACTTCTCCATTGTTTTACCGTTTCCAAATACCTACCTAATAGAAAATGTTATTTAGTATTTGTGAAATATTATTAGCGACCCGCGCCGGCTTCGCACAGGTGGCAAAAACGTTTCCGTGGAAATAGCTATATTAGTTCCGTGGAAAAATTCCCAGGGTAGTATTTTTTTTGCACCTTGAGCTACATTATTCGAGATTTCGTACGGAACCCTAAACTTTTTGAAAATCCAATATAGCCTATGTTACTCACGAAGAATGTAGCTTTCTAATTGTGAAAGAATTTTTAAAATCGGCCCAGTAGTTTCCAGCCTATTCATTACAAACATACACACAAAAATACAAATCTTTCCTCTTTATAATATTAGTATAGATATATTTTCATTTTACCTCTGTTACCAGAAAAGCGCCGAATTAGGTACGTGACTTTCACCGAAGTGTCGAACCACGTTGTAATCGTCACTCAAACCTCAGATTTAAATTACTTTATTTTCCCTAATTTGAGACTGACACACACGACATCGGAGGGTCAACTGTGATATTATAACTGTGTAAACAATTTAACATTCACCTTCCTTAAATACGTTTACCGCACAATTTAACAATGCTATGCGAGGTAAATGCAATGATGAATAGCTACGATGCGATAGCGTGCAAATTATTATAAGAGCATACTTAGGTGACTAAGGGCCGGCAGATAGATAGATAGAGAACACTTTATTGTACCTACATAAAAAGGAAATCACACAGGTATTTCCGAATTCGGAACCCATTATGTCCCCACCGAGGGGCAGGGGCACGTAAGTATTTACTAAGCGAAAATTCTCAGCCCTTTCGCTTCTTTATTTGTTTAGGAGGGGCCCTTTTTTCACCCCAGCGCTTGCAATCACCAAGCTACACCACTTATGTTAATATAGCAACCAAACAATACAACACAACAAAAGATATACTTACAATGAGCTAGGTGTATCGAGTTTATTTCAACACTTCCTCCTTTTGCGAGTAGAACAATTATGAATATCTAGCGTATAACATATGAATTGGAAGACCGCCCTCTAGGTCGTTCACGTTCTAATGTGATTGAAAATTCAATCACAATACAATACAATTCTCATTGTGACTTGGAGTTACTGTGTGTGCAATATTGGGAGCAGGGAACCGACGACCGAGGTTATATTGGACTGCCAACTTGTTAAGTCTTTTATCGCAACTTAAGGACAAAGGTCACGATGAATCATAACAGGCGATGTTGGTGAGACCGATACAAGCGAGCGAAGTGCAAAAAATCATGAACACATTTAAGGTCTTTCTTATAAAGACAAGATTTCTCTAACACCATTCATTCGCAGTAGTACCATTGCCTAGTTCCATGATGGAACTACTGCGAATTTATTTTCCCTTTAGTTCTATTCATGTGTTGGCCTGTCAAACTTGTTAGTCGTTTTTTATCGCAACTTAAGGACAAAGGTCACGATGAATCATAACATGCGATGTTATTGAGACAGATATAAGCGAGCGAAGTGCAAAAAATCATGAACACATTTAAGGTCTTTCTTATAAGGACACGATTCCTCTAACACCATTCATTCGCAGTAGTACCATTGCCTAGTTCCATGATGGAACTACTGCGAATTTATTTTCCCTTTAGTTCTATTCATGTGTTGGCCTGTCAAACTTGTTAGTCGTTTTCTATCGCAACTTAAGGACAAAAGTCACGATGAATCATAACAGGCGATGTTATTGAGACAGATATAAGCGTGCGAAGTGCAAAAAATCATGAACACATTTAAGTTCTTTCTTATAAGGACACGATTCCTCTAACACCATTCATTCGCAGTAGTACCATTGCCTAGTTCCATGATGGAACTTATTTATTTTTATTTCGAATTTATTTATTTGCGAATTTATTTTCCCTCTACAAGCGTACAAGCCCAAACGATGGAACTTTCATTTCGCACTGGTACCATTAATTTTTTTTTATAATTAATTATACCTAATGCAAATTAGTGCTGTATTTTTTATAATAGGTTTTTTAAACCTAGGCTAAATATTTCGTTTCACAGTGCTTTAATTAATTTTTAAAACGATAAAGTAGAATCTGTGATTACGCTACCGGAAGTACGTCATGCACGATGAAACGTCAACAACTGAGATTTTACGAGCCCACAGTTTCTAGTGATACCTCTGCTCAATACAAAAATTCAACGAAAAATACTTTGTGCAAACGTAAAAGCAACATTAGTCTGTTAGCTTTTAGAATATACCTAGGCTACTATCAGATATAATCGGATATATTCGGGTAATAGAAATATCGGAACTAATATGACACTTTATATCGAAATCGGAACTAATATGACACTTAATTTCACTTATAAGGAGCAGGAAGTAGTATTACACTCGTGTGCTTTCGGCGAAAACCGAAGTCTACTCTAGGTATATTCTAAAAGCTAACAGACTGTAAATTTTATTTGTTTTTACGGAATACCGAGATGTCAATATCGTGGCTATTTTAATTCAAAAACATTAAAGTACTTTCATTCACGTGTGAAACGAACTTTAGAAGATCGAGTTAGTCACACACTTAATTAGAAAAGTACAAGAAATTGAGTTAATGTGACTAATTTATATTGTACAATTAGATTCACTGACAATACATTTAAAATTAAGTATCATTTGTAACTAATGTCAAAATCATTTAGGACAATAACCATTAGCAGACTTACCCTTAATTACTCAAACTTCGTTAAGAACCTTTATCTTTTAAAGCAACCAGGGGCCTGCTTCATGAAAGTAGTAGCCGTGGTGGTATGACAATTAGATGAACATTAAAAAGTCGATTACCCACATTTTAACAAGTAGGACGATTCCGCTGCGCAATGTACATCGACCATCATAATCACCTAGAAATTGAAGTTTTATGAGGCTCTGCCCAAATAAATTTACAATAATTTCCGATATTAATACGTCTGGAATTTAGGAACTAAAACATTTATTACGAAAACATAAAAATTTTAATGTATAGGTACAAATACTTAACTATGACCAAGGATGACTCAACTACTTGGACTTGACTGGCACTGACTGCCTGTTCGCGAAATAATTACATCGGTAGGATTATTATCTTTTAAGTTATATTATGTATCAGCATACTACAACTCAGGACATACTACTGGAAAGCTGCAGAAGTCTATAACTGACTCTGGTACGTATTTACCTTACTGTGCCAGTTTCAGGACGCATGCACCCTGTAATCGGCATAACTACATGCGTAAAGTTTTGCCCAACAAAAGCATTTGAAAATCCAATGACATAATATGCATGAGGTTTGTTATTTTTACGACGAATCAGAGCGATTCCTGGTTAGAATCTTGTGGCAAAAAATCAAGTACTAAGTAAATCCGGAATTCAATTAACTACACACTAGGCGACACACGACAGCGACAGCTCGGCGACTAGACGCGACGACATGCTACGGCAGTCAATTTTCATATATTTTGTTCGAATCTCCGCACACTTGGCGTCATAAGGACGTGACGTCAAAACGACACATATGAGATAATGGAGATTTATACAGTGCACCTACCCACACTACAGGGTAGTGAAATTACTTCTCAAGATACAAAATATATAGAATACTCAACTAAAAAGCTACCAATACATTTTAAAGCATAAAAAAATATAAACAATTAACAAACAAGTCTACATCTTATTACAAATAAGACAACTTTAACACAAACTGTACCATTTCAAACAATTCATTAAATCTTACAAATATTTAAATATAGTTAGGTGTTTTATTAATAAATGCAATAATAACAGTATATTACATGTAACTTTCGTTTATATTTTGTAATAAAATGGTTATTACAGTCAATAAGTACCATGCTTAACTTTTTAGGACTACGAACTATAAATATTTATTAATTGTCGTAAATAAATCAGTCAGACTTACGTTCCGTTCAAATATATACATTATACAGTCGGGTGATACTATATCTAAAGATGCACTTATAAATAAATCTTTCAAAACTTTCGTAATAGTTAAAGCCTAAAATGAGAATCATTAATGAATTATGTAAGTTTTTTTTTTAAGTTAATTTTAAATCTTGAATTTTCTTTGATAAACACCACGTATTATACGAGTCGTTTTCCTTAAAAGTAAATAATAATTAAAAATGCATCTTTTCAAAGACATTTTACCCCATACCCAAAACTATACAGGGTTATTTTTTAAATACGCTTTTCCTCGGACATTTAGAGTTTATTAACAAAAAAAATCGACCAATTTTAAAATTTTGTTTTTTTTTTCATTAACAAAAAATATTTCATTAATTTTCGCTGTTTTCTATTTTCTAATGGCCTTGGTTGATAGATACAGCTTAAAACTACATTAATATAATAGAATAGATATTCTTTTTTTGTTTGCATGGTAATGTACATTATCTATTTTTTTAGTTTATAGGTTATTCTCCTGTAAAGTTTTAGTCCGGATCCACTTACGGGTGCTTACGAAAGTTTTAGTTCAAAAAAGGTTATTCTCTTATTTTAGAAGTTACAGTGTGCCCACACACAATTTACCACTTCGGAAGTGTCTCTCGCGCAAACTATTCAGTTAAAAAATATATATATTAGAAACCTCAATATCATTTTAACTTATCAAATTTAACCTATTCATAGCTTTTGGCTAACCACGGGTTTGATGAACAATAATTCTTGAGTTTCACTTCCAAAGTCTGTTTTCTAATTCAATGCAAAAAAATTAAACTGTCACGTTGACATAACAATAAAATCCAAAGGCTGTCAATGTTTGAGTGTTGCTAGTGCGTAAAAACCCAATAACCCTATTTTACTTCCAAGTTAAAATTGTATTTTGGTGTTTTTTTTTTAGGTTTTGCTCTTAAACCTAAATGTTTTGTAGCGGTAACACCGCGTCATTTTTTTTTGCATCGAATTAAAAAACGCACTTTAAGTATGGAGAATAGCTGTGACATACGGACGGACATACAGACAGACAGACATGATGAATCCATAATGGTTCCGTTTTTTGCCATTTGGCTACGGAACCCTAATAAACGATTCATGCAGTCTCCAATTTCATCTCTAAACCAAGGTTGCCTTGTACAAATGGAATAATGAATACATTTACAAAATAGACTACCCCTAAGGCAGCGGCTAACATTATAATTTTATGTACATTGACATTCAACAAGCAGAATGTAAATTCTTTATGTTGAAATAAATTTCTGATTTCTGACTATTCTCATGAGATGAATATAATTTGTGATGTTAAGAGTCAAACCTCCAACACACAGTCTGTTGTCAAAACTGGACAAAGTAAATGCATAAAAAATACCTAAATGTTTACAAAAAAATATATCTATGTAAAAGAGCTCTTTCACAAATCACGTAGTTTTTTAATTCGGATATCTTTACATACTTCATTTGTCTGTTTTGTAAAAATATTTCATTTAATTTTATTTCATTTTAATTTCATTTCATTATGTAAACGAGCGGTAAATAGTTAATCAGTCCTTTTCTTTAATCAACCGGGCTGCAGTGCTAGTTCTGTACAACTTTTACTATAGGGACCAAAATTAATTGGCAAATTACCAGACCCCCATTTCATAACAGTTATTCGTGACAGCTGTTAACAATAGATTAACAGATTGTTTGCGTTCGGGAAACCGTGGGCAAGCGATCTAGACCGTAATAGATCGGTTTGGGCAGGTCGCAGTGTCGGTCGGTACGTACGTCATTAGCGGTCGTCATGTTCGCTGCCGACTGAGTGAGCCGCAATTTATAGCCAACTGAAATTCGACTTAGCGGCATACTCTAAGCGAACTAAAACTATTTCGCCGCCGAGTGGAACAGACTTTTCTGTGAGTCAGCCGCCCACTGAGACAGTCGGCGCGCGTAACGCTGCAAATTGCGTAGATTGAGCGCAAAACTAGCAAACTGTGAACGCTCCATTTAAAGTATATGGAAGGGCATACTAAACCGATACGCTAGCGGCGTCGGCGGGAAACCGTTTGCCAACTGGGGACGATGCAAGCAGCGTACGGACCGACCGTCGACAGCCAACCCGATAATTCCTTATCGGGTTGGCTGTCGACGCATGGTACAGTACTGCACTGATTGGTAGACCGACCGTGCGGATATCTGATATCTGTATCGTCGTCGTACTGCGTACCAGTCCAGTCGGTTTCTTGGTCAGGCAAGCACTGAACGATACAAACTGAGGGTCGGTTGATGCTTATCGTGAGGTCAGATCGTACGTACCTACGGTCCCTTTTCGGTAATATTAACCCCTTAGACCTAGCACACTTTTAATTCGTTTTACACAGCTAAGTTAGTTATTCACAGAGTAATGTGGTCAGACAATTGTGGTCTATATCATCTTCGAAATTCGATTCAAAGTCCCGTTGCCAGACTGACCCGCTGGCCAGTCTACGGGGCCTAACGGAATGCGCCATAGTTTGCATCGGGCCCGCCGGCGGGTCCTCGGGGCTTGAGGGGTTAAGGGGCTGATTTTTCAATAGTTAGATAACTTTTATCCGAGGAATAAAAATGGTGGTTTGACAGCTTCTGTATGAAAGTTATGTCAAACCGCCATTTTTATTCCTCAGATAAAAGTTATTTGACTATTGAAAAATCACCCCTTAGGGGATTTGCAACGATGATTGCAGTATGCGTGTTCAAACAGGTGACGTGTCAAAGGCGTGACCTAGGCGTACCGTACTATTCCAGACTGGGGGCTAGGAACATGGCGTTTGGTGCTGAATTGAGATTCGCTGACTGGAATGAGCGCTTTATGCTCACTTGGGGGTAGCGCTCACGCCATTCCAGGATCTGTGGGCGAAAAGAACAGGTTTTTTATGTACACCTACAAACTCTGACTGGTAGAAAATGGTTACGGCATTAAGTCCGCCGCATTGTGCGTTTTTTTATGTAATGGGAGCGCAACCTACAGTCCAGACGTCCGCTTCAATTGGGTATTTGACAAAATGTCAAATGAGTTACTTTTAAACTGAATTTTGTATGAAAATACTTGTTTGTGACGTCACATTTCAGAGCACTCTTTTTATGTTTCATCTATTTTAAAATTGTAAAAACGAGTAAATGATTAAAAGAAATACATTTTCCGAAACATTTCGTAATTTTTGTTTTAATCAAGCATCTCAAATAATTTATTGTTGATACTGTCAAATACCGCATTGCATTCGCATGGATTGTGACTACCAGAGAGTTAGCGCGACCCATATTTATAACTTCGCAAGTTTCCTTTATTCGCCGCGCGGGGGCGCGCAGGTCTGCAGTACTGCGATTGGTCGTGGTATTTTACTTGCTTCATTTCGTTACTTGTGTGATCATAATTTTGTAATATAATAATATTAAGCTCTGTAAATAAATGTTCTTAGTAGTTTGTCCCTCGTACTTCTCAAAGTTTTATTGAAACGCTAGGCTGCCCCCTTCAACAGTAAGACGAGTCACGTTCAATGTAAATGAATCAAAGAAAAAATTAATTGTGGAGGAAACGGACTCAGATTTAATAAAAATAATAATAAATAAACTCACGCTTGTTATCCCCGAGAGGGGAGGCAGAGGCACCAATCACTAGAACTGGGCCCACGTTTTGCCGAGTTTATTACTCACTTGGACTCAGATTTGGATTATGGAATCTGATTAACGCCCGAACCTAATAACCAATCCCGATCCATTTTTGCCTATCTCAGATTGAGAAATCAATCCATTTTTCAGTTTATGCGTCCCAATAACATATCCGTGGATAGAAATTTCAATCTTAGAATTCAATCTATCTTTCGGAGGGCCGATCACAGATTACGGATTGCCCTCTGTACGTGAATCGCATTTTGTGCGTCCCAATAACCTATCCGTCGATTTTGACGTTTCGATCGATCGACGAAACAATCCGAAATACCAATCCCTCGACTTTCTAGGATCACAATAAATATTTTGGGATTACGGGTAACATATATTAATAATTTCGTTCGATATGCACACCAAATGAAAGAGCGTAAAAAAATAGTTGATCTGAGTCGACAACATATGGGCGGAAAAATCGTATTATCGAGCAGCATCAATATAAAAATTATTAAATTCAATGATGGCGTTGCTAAGTAAACATGTCAATGTCATCATTGTTGTGTTAGTGTCACAAGTAATGTCAGTAACGTTCCGTTCCATTCCGTTCAGTCAAACAATTTGCGCTTTCCAAATAATCTGAATAAAAATTATTATGGACGTGACAAAATGCCAAACAGCCTTATTATCTTCCGTTTAGGGTAGTTCATCATTATCGTATTTAACTATATACATATATATTTGGCTTAAAAGTATTAGAATAAATCTTACTATTGATATTAGTTTTTCGTAGAAAGGAACGTACGGGAGGGAAAAGATTGCCGTGCAATCCATGCCCGAAAAAAGATTGGGTCTCTTTTTTTTGTTATTAGGACGCAGATAGGAGATCCTTGGATAGGGAACAATCTGGGATTGATTTCAATCTTGGATTGGGGATTGGTTATTAGGTTCGGGCGTAAGACTATAATAAGAAAAGTAAGAGATTATCTTGCGATACGTTACGTTAACTTACGTTACATTAAACGTATTACATACGTTTTGTAATAAAAAAAAGGAATATATGGAACAAATATTTTAATTGAAGTAGTAGGCGTACTTTATTGTTCCCATAGTTAAGACCAAAAACTTTAGTAATATTATTAATATAAAAGTTAGCCTTGTGGCCAACTGATACCTTTGGACATTGATATATAACCATCGAATGAAATAGTAAATCTAAAAGTAAATATAAAAGCTTAAATGCAAACATACCTGTGATTCATGAATCTGGTCGCAGAAGCTAACGTCCAACAGTCTTAATTCATGGCATTCAGCCAGGATGCTGCAAGAAAAACAAATACATATTATCATTTCGATCCGACGGGATATTTCACTAGTATTTAGTAAGTTAAGCACTAACGGTCTTATGTAAAATTGGGTTACTACAGGTATTTTTTCTAAAATTTTTTTTTATTAAATCAACAAGTGTTGTACCATTTTGGAACCCTGATTAAAGGCGCCAACTTTTGATATCACTTGACAAAACGCTCTAGCGCATTTTTTTAAAAGAGGCCCGTCAAAAAAGAGAAATTTCAAAAATGTCGAGTTCTTAGTTCGTTAAAAGAGTGTTCTTTTTAGAAAACTTTGGGCAATCATGTTACTATTTTAGACTGTAGTCATGGATATTATGATAATTAGGGTTACGGTAACAGTATTTGGATGGACAAAAACAACACACATTAACCACAGTTACCGGAAAATGGTTACAGTATGGAGAAATTTCGGGTTTTTTCATCAACCCATTATGTCCCCACCGAGAGGCACGGGTCTCTTCCCTGAGGAAGGTATAGGCCATACTCCACCACGGGGACCAAGTCCGGATTGGTGGAGGCTTGTAAGACTAGTGGCTGGTCTTACTGTCAGAAGTTTTCAAGCCGCCCTAAGGCCTCTGACTTGGCTTAACGACTGCCATCTATCGGGTTTTTTCATGGTATGGGTATATTTTTTATTTTTCTCATGACAACTGCAATCTATGCTATTGTCCCGTTTCGGCTTAGGCCTCTGCCTCATTGGAACGCTATGACGACGTCGCCAGTTCGTATCCAAGCGGTTTATATAGAAATGCGACTTTGGCCAATCCGTCGCCAAGTAAGTTAGGTACCATAGGTTGAATTTGGGACACCCTGTATATCTAACTAAGATTACTCAGTCCGAGTGTACATGAGGAGCTCCGAAACAAAAGAAAATAAAAAAAAATCGAAAAGTGGAAAATATGTAAATTATACCCAATCGTGCTCATAATCATAATCGTACATAATATCGCACCCTTGCAAGAACGACGTGATATTTCGAAGAAAACCATTTTTTATTCATAAATTATTTTTTTAACGCGATTTTATTTACTCCGAAAACGCCGGAATAGTGAGCAAAAGAGACACTGCATCACGTTATAGCGCTATCTCTTTCGGCCATTACTTTGAAACCTTATAAAAATGCTCTCATGTAACGTAAGGGTTCCGGAATAACACGCTGTTCTTGCAAGTGTGCGAAATGTAAATCATTCTTTTGTGATTTTTTTGTGGTATATCGGCTTTTGTTCCAGAGCTCCTTATAATTAATTATTATGTCCACTCACGATTCACAAATGTGCGCAGTGACAGCTCGCACGCCCAGTAAGTCTAACTGAGCAAGATGGCGGACCCGAGGTAGTAAGGCTCGCAAATCGCGATCGCACACTCCTCGCAGTGCGCCAAGGAATAGCTTTCGGAGCGAGTTCGTTGTCAGATAGGAGAGCCACTCGCCCGAACCGCCCGCCTGGAGGCTGGAACAGAGGGGCCGTGCTGGCATAAGCTACAGAAATCGTCCATAACCTAGACACACCACAGACTACACGTATGTTTTCTTTTAATTTATTTGTTTTTTTTTTTTGTCTGTCGTGGTACATATAATATTATTATGTATTATAATCAGTGATCGAATAATCGGATGCATATTTACCTAAAGTTATTTTTTGGCTCAGAAATTATGGAAGCGGCTTCTTAAAACATGTTTTTTAAATATAAATCCCGGGATTTCAGAAAATTCGGGAATGCAAAACTAATCGCATACGTAGCATGGAGACGACTTATTTAGCGTGTAGTATTATGAATTTAAAAAACCCGGGACTCTGGTATTACATAATTATTTATATGTGTCTTTGTTTAAAGTTTATTTTAGCCTCCGATGCAAGTATGTATGTGTGTGTATGTAGGGTGTAACAGGAAAAGTAGTGTGTTAGTTAAAAAAAAACATTACTATAAAATAATACTTTATTGTACATTTACAGGATTAAAAAAAATAGATGTTGAAATAATTAAAATATACATAATTATTAATAATATATTATTTAAATGAAGTACCATATGTGTAACAACTTTAATCACTATCTATAACTATAATTTGGTCACTGAAATCTGACGTTAATATTTCTCTGTCTGTCTGTGTTGAACATGATGGTGTTACGTCAGATTTCAGTGACTGTTCTAAATCTGAACTGGTTCGAAATCGAAATCGATTCCGGAATCCCGGGATTTTTTCGATACAAAAGTGCATTCCATAACAGCCAACACCTCAACTTTAGGTAAATATGCATCCGATTATTCGATTACTGATTATAATAGATAGATAGACGACACTCTATTGTACATACAAAAAGGAAATGACACAAGTATTTCTTAGACAGCGGCCTTATCACTATTCACGATAATTATGTATCTACTGGTGGCCAAGAACAGGTAGACGGTCGGTGGGCAGACCACCAGCCCGGTGTGCCGACGACATTGTGAAAACGGCTGGGTGACATTGGACGAGACTGGCTAGGGACTGCATGGGTTGTCGTGGAGGAGAAGAGGCCTATACCCCGGATGGACTGTGTTTATAGGCTGATCAGAAAGATAGATAACGATGTCGTCGGTTGTCTGGAATATATTGCTATAAGAAATGAGGCCACCAAGTGTACTGTAGCTTTGTAACTACTTTGCGTTTACGATAAAGATTTATCTTACATATATTAATGACAATCTTACAAAAATTAAGGAAGGAATGAAGAATGAATGTCGATAAAGCGCAAGTGATTTGTCAGGTTCGTGGTATGTGGCAGTCCCTGGTTTCTGCCTACCCCTTTTGAATACAGGCGTGAGCTTGCGCATGTATATACAATATACGCACGTGAGCTCACATGAATACTATAGGAACACGAGAACCACGAAATTTACTAAATTTACGTACCACCAACCCACGTCGAGCTCTTCCAAGATCTTGCAGTTCCCGAGCGCCCTGATTCCGTTCGGAGATAGAGTGTAGGACTTCCAGAAGTCGACCGATTTTAGGTCCGGCGCATAAGCACCCAAGGCCATCGCCACCTCGTCCATTGACGATATCATCTTGCAGGAACCTGGAAGAGGAATTTTATTGATATCAAACTAGATTACCCTTTAGTAGGCATTATATTGAACAAATCCCGACTGAGGTCATTTGGCGGTCATTTGAGGTCATTTGAGGTCATTCCTATAGGCGGTCAAAGCGTCGACCTTTATTGTGTTTTCATGTGCAATCGCTCGTAGCCTGGGCTGCCTGAGTGATCTTAAACGATCACTAAGGTTAAGCAACATACGGCGCGTTCAGTCCATGGATGGGTCACCGTCTATGACTAACGCTAGTGGCATTTTTCCGAGCAATTCCGTGCTTCGCAAGGCACGTTAAGCAGTTGGTGCCGGCTGCCGTCGATAGATGGCAGTCGTTAAGCCAAGTCAGAGGCCTTAGGGCGGCTTGAAAACTTCTGACAGTAAGACCAGCCACTAGTCTTACAAACCTCCACCAATCCGGACTTGGTCCCCGTGGTGGAGAATGGCCTATACCTTCCTCAGGGAAGAGACCCGTGCCCCTCGGTGTGGTCATAATGGGTTGACGACGATGTGCAATCTATATATATAAAAGGAGAAGCTGACTGACTGACTGACTGACTGACTGACTGACTGACTGACTGACTAACATATCAACGCAGGGCCTAAACTATAAGGGTTAGAAACTTGAAATTTTGCACAGGAGTAAATTAAAGAGTCGAGACGGAATAAAGTTAAAAAAAATACTTTATTAACTTGAACGGACAGAGTTTCTCCTAGATCTAACAATATCGTAATCATCTCACTAGTCTAAGTAATAACTATTTATATCTAAATAACATGTTACTCAGCAATGACGCTTGTCCCCAATTTGGTCTGCGCGTGTCTTGCTAGAAGAGCTGACAAAGGTGATATCCGAAGGGTCGTCACGCTTAACTCCTCCCTCCCTAAGAGAAAAATTTTCCGAAGGTGATAAAGTAGGCTTCGGAGAATTTTGTTTTAGGCATAAGTTATACAATTTTAGTTTCCAAATGGTCACAAGTACACATAATACTACAATGCAATAAAGGCTTAAAGTCCATATGCTAACTTGGTACGTCACTGTGAACTGATCAGAGTTATTTTCACTCTCACTGTGTTTGGCACTATTCAACACTTCCTTGATGTCGTTGAAGTCGATGTCTCGCAGATCTATTTGCTTGTTTCCTTTCGTGATGCTGTGTCCAATCTCTGGTATCTGTACAAGAGGTAATTGAAGGCTAATTGCTGATGCGTTTGTTGTAGTACCTATAAATAGTTCTCCAACTTGTGTCTTGCAGTGTTGACTTGGCGTTAATATGTAGGTACCCTGTACGTTGTGTTTGTGAACTTCCGCGTCACAGTGTTCGGTGATGATCAGGTTATCTTCGCTATACAGCATCCAGTGGTCGTTAACTAGTCTTTGTATTCTTAGCTTTTCGATCTTGATGTAACTTTGATGACATCTGCTGTAGTTGTTCTTCACCAACATGATTTGCTCTATGCAAGTCTCCGCGTAGTATTGTGCCAGGTTTTCCTCAGAACACAGGAACTTGCTGTTTTCAATCTCCTCGCAGTGGTGTTGTACAGGTCTGAATTTCAATCTATTCACCATAAGGTAAGGATATTTTGGGACTATCGTGAAGGTTTTATGGTTTACAGGATTATGAATGGGTAAAGGGATGATTTTGTAATAAATATACGTGTCAGCGTCTATTAGGGGTACTTCCATAACAAAAACTAAACTATTCCTATCCATATAAGATTTTAAAATTATATTACGTTCTATTTTTATTAAATTATGCACGTTTACTTTGTATATTAAGTGAGTGTTTTCTTCTATTTCGCTTAAGATACTTAGCAGTTCAGTAGAGTTAATTATTGACTGATGGATATAGATCCAGCTGCTGAGATCCTACCGGCTGCGCCAATTAAAGAGTCGAGACGGAATAAAGTTAAAAA
Organism: Yponomeuta plumbellus; assembly: GCA_947310845.1. Classification (NCBI taxonomy): domain Eukaryota; kingdom Metazoa; phylum Arthropoda; class Insecta; order Lepidoptera; family Yponomeutidae; genus Yponomeuta; species Yponomeuta plumbellus. Next base: position 8,243,385 of record OX371203.1, read on the forward strand.
AAATACTTTATTAACTTGAACGGACAGAGTTTCTCCTAGATCTAACAATATCGTAATCATCTCACTAGTCTAAGTAACAACTATTTATATCTAAATAACATCTTCCTCAGCAATGACGCTTGTCCCCAATTTGGTCTGCGCGTGTCTTGCTAGAAGAGCTGACAAAGGTGATATCCGAAGGGTCGTCACACTTAACTAGTACCTTTTATAATGTGCTTAGAGCACTAAGAAAGGATTTTTGAAAATTAATCCCCTAAGGGGGTAAAATGGGGGTTCGAAGTTAGCATGAAACTTTGCCGTTTTTGAAGTTATTCAAATGAAATTTGGTACAAAGGTTCTTCATTTAAAATTATGAAACACGTGTAAAATATTTTTTTTTAAATCATCCCTTAAGGGGGAAAACGGGGGGTGCAAACTCAGTATGAAACTTTGCCGTTTTTGAAGTTATACGAATGAGATTCAATATGAAGGTCCTTCATTAAAAGTTATGAAATACATGTAAAATAGTTTTTCGAAAATCATCCCTTAAAGGGGTAAAAAGGGGGGTGCAAAGTTAGTATGAAACTTTGCCGTTTATGAAGTTATTCGAATGAAATTCAGCATGAAGGTCCTTTATTGAAAGCCGTGAAAGACGTGTAAAGTAGTTTTTCGAAAATCATCCCTTGAGGAGGTAAGAGGGGGTTGCGAAGTTAGTATGAAAGCTCTTTCGCATGCGCTAAAAGTATCCCTATCTTATTTGCAAACACTTTACTTAGCCAAAGCCCACGCGGACGTAGTCGCGGGCAACAGCTAGTCAAATATAATAATAATAATGTAAATATTATGAACTAGAAAGTTTGCTTCTGTTCGTTAAGTGTAATATATACGTTGCACATTTAGCTTCAGTGCAACAAATGTATTAACAAAACTTCTCCTAGCAACTTCGTATTCAGCGATGAAGATTTGACGACGATAAACATAAACATTTACATACAGGCCCATACATTGCTTCTGTCCCCACACCAGGATACCCTGTGTTGTGGGAACCAGAAACAGCGACGTCACAAACATGTAAACATCCCAGACCTTGTGGTTTTTTTTTTGTCCCCAGCCGGGACTTGAAACCCGGACCTATCGCATGGTATCCCTACCATGCACCGTGCACTAACCGCTGCCCTACAGAGGTCGTTTGAGAGGACATAACTTACTATCCCGATCACGCAAATCCTCCACTGTGTGGAGTTGTCTAACTTAGCCTACTCCGAACTGTCAAATGCATATTTTGACACTTCAGAGTCGTTGATTGCTTAACCCCATAGAGTGGGAAGTTACCTACGTGTGTTCATGTTCTGTAATAGAGCGATTTAGCAGACACAGGATCGCATACCAATATTGAGATGCTGCATACACCGGTTGGCCCGTATAATGGCCACGGCGGCGGCTGTCGTAACGTCGGTCCGGTACAGGTCCAGTCGCCGAAGTTTGTGAAGCGACGCCAGACACATCCAGTCTAGGTTGCCCACTATGGAACGCAGGCAAAGCTCTGTAACAACGTCCCAACGTGTAGTTAGTTAGTTAGTTTGACTTAGGATTTCCGCACTTGGCCTCATAGTTCGGCCATTGTACGTAAAAGAGCTGTGAGCTTACTCCAGCCAGCCTATCTCTTTCCAGAAAGCCAGCAGTGCTCTGATGTCACTGCAGGCCTCCTGAAGGGATCGCAACTTCCCAATGGTCCCAACGTGTATTGAATTAATGTACAATATGAAGATGGACAGACGATCTCATCCAAGTGGCAGGAAGACGCTGGATACAAGCCGCTTCCTTTTGGCAATCCATGGAGGAGGCCTATCTCCAGCAGTGGACTTCTTGTGGCTGAATGATGATGATGAAGATGAACACATTTTTGTTGTCGTCCACCGTCCTCAATTAGTCAGGAATTTGCCTTAGGTCGTCGATACAGTGAGCTGGTGGGCATCGTACGCTGAGACGTGGCGTGAGCGAGCGATGAAAACGATAATACGAAACCTGGTAGGACTCTTCCAACGAAATATCAAGTAAGGGTATCAGGAATAAAGTTAATAATGATAGTATGTAAAGTACCACTATGATCTGTCAATGCTTTCTATGCTGGCAACATTTGAAATATTTCTGAGCGGACTTTTTTTGTTTTTAAATTTACAGTTCTATTAGTTACAGTTACAGTTATATTTTAGAAAGTAAAGTTATATAATAGAAAGTTACGTTTATATTTTACAATCTTAAGCCTAATCTATAGTAAAGACAACCCCAATCACGTACACAACTGACCTTGTAAACATGGCGAGGTGTCAACAATGGCTCGTATCACCGAGTTGTCAACGAATTTGCAGCAATTCAGCCTTAAGTGTGTTAACTCAACGCCGGTGTCTTTCAGGAAGCTGTTAAACAATACTAGACATTAGTACGGGGGCGCTAAAAGTAGACAAGAGTAAGTTACCACGATTTCTTCAATACTCGATCTTATGCCGCGAGCCATAAGAACCACTGAGGGAATAGCTAAGGTCGCAATAAATTATAATAACATCGCAAATGCAATCGCTCAATGGGTCCGAATTAAATTATCAGAGGCTACATTGAATTAGTAACAAGCCATGTTTCGATGCAAATAAAATATTTCGATTGTGGACTCTAGTTTTAATGAAGATACTATTATAAATAAATGGAACGGCAAAATTGCGCGAAAGCTTGATGTGTAAAACAAGAAATTGAACCCCACTTTCTCGTGTCTGCGGGGAGGTGAAGTCACAGCTGTATTGACTTCACCTAACTAACTTCAGTTGATAATAATTGTCACACACAACACATTCACTTGTCCTGGGGTGCAATAGGGTAGTTCCCAGGGTCAAAATAATTAAATTCTATTTAGTCCATATTTAAGATTATAAAAAAATATTGGACACGTATTTTTTCTTTTTTCGATTAAACAAAAAATAACTAAGATATAGCCCATTAAAGTTACGTGTGACGTCACTCCGTGCTAAAAAATGCAGCACGGCGTGACGTCACACGTAACTTTAATGGGCTATATCTTTGTCATTTTTGGTCTAATTATAAATAAAAAAAATACGTGTCCCTTATTTTTAAATAATCTAAAATACGGACTAATTACATTTTTTAGGGCAACTAGCCCATTACGTAAGACTCCACGGTACGGAGTTGTCTGATTTAGCCCTTTTGTGCCCGGCTTGTCACACCACCTTATGTCACACTGTTACATTCTGGGATTTTTTTCCCAATATACATTCATAAATTGACTCTTTCGAGTTGTCTAAATGCTTAACCCGATAGAGTGGAAAGTTACGTAATATAAGGGCTGGTCCCCAAACTAGGACACTGTGCTATGGTAACCAGGCAAGGACATAATAAACATGGAAATTCATCCAGACTGAGTATATTTGTACAAATCAAATACGGTGGCCTCTAGTAGGAATCTAAGCCATGGCTATATTATTTGAACACAATATTGGTAACGTACCTATAGTTAGCTCAAATATACTAACTATATATCATCCATCATCATCAACCCATTATGTCCCCACCGACCCACATATCGGCAAGCGCAGCGTAGGACGACCAGCCACAAGATGGACAGACGATCTCATCCAAGTGGCGGGAAGACGCTGGATGCAAGCCGCTTCCGACCGGTCTTTTTGGAAATCCATGGAGGAGGCCTATGTTCAGCAGTGGACTTCTTGTGGCTGAATGATGATGATGATGATGATGATGTCCCCACCGAGGGGCACGGCAAGGGCGTCGCCAAGAGGGGGATCAAATGTAGCTGCCAAGCGACCAAAGTGCGAGCAGTTGACTTCCTTACCTATAATAGTGACTTAGTCATAAGCTGACGACGCCATTGGGCACGAGTCTCTTCCCTAACTAAGGTATACGCCATACTCCACCACGGGGTCAACTTCGGATTGGTATCTAACTGTAGATAAGATAAGAATGTTCTTTATTGCACACAAGAAACAAGAGACAGATAAAAGTTACAATAATAAAATAATAATAAACTCACGCCCGTTATCCCCGAAGGGGTAGGCAGAGGCACCAGTCTCTAGAACTGGACCCACAAAAAGTAAAAAAAAAGGGTAAAAGTTACAATAAAAAAAAATAGGTATATTACCCATCAACATACCGTCTTAATTAAAATATTCTACTTAACAATCAGGTCAGCCAGAACAGTCATGACATTGTCATAACGAGTTTACATAATCGATCAAAACAATGGAGAACTGGTTTTTTTTTTAATTATAGAACAGACTATATCTGGCTACACTAATGCTTATAACAATGTATAAAAGTAGTTCTCAATATTTCAATGAAGTATATTGTGAAATAATGTGTTATGCATCTGCACACTAATTTAGAAAAGTTGACTAACATGAATTTTGAATTTTCTAATATGTAATGTAAATCCTGAAAAACATAACTGTGGCGAGCACATGTCAACTCTGCGCGCGCACTATAAACTCCAACATTCCTGCATCGCGCAATCAAAGTTTACCCATTGACATACCATAAATACAACGTCCAACGGATTACAGTTGGACCGGCCGTCCCCAGGCATACGATCTGCCTGGCGGGAAATTTCCCTTTATTGTGGAAGAGCACGATAACCCGCTCTTCCCTATAGTGGTGACCCCTGACAGAACACTGTCAACTTTCCTTCGCTCTCGCAGCACACTCCACACACAATCAGTCTCAAGCAAGCCAGCATGTACATACTTGTACACATTCTTCCTCTTCCCTCTCACTTCATCAGTTCCACTACAGTCAACGCACCGACTGCTGGTTCTGATGGTGATTTCTCCCCACCCCTCGGCACGGCAGCCAGTGGTACAGCAGCCTTCACCGGTTCCTACCACATGCGCGGTCTCCATAGGTATTGTCGGCGGTGAAGTGACTGTTAGCCGCCGAACACCCCTCAACCGCTAGTCGACTCACTGACACAGCGTCTCCTGGCACTTGCAAGCTTTAGAGCACAGACTTCGAATCCTATCAGACCTAGCTATGCGTAGCTACGGTCTTGAAGGGGAGTGATGTGGCGAGCACATGTCAACTCTGCGCGCGCACTATAATCAAAGTTTACCCATTGACATACCATAAATACAACGTCCAACGGATTACAGTTGGACCGGCCGTCCCCAGGCATACGATCTGCCTGGCGGGAAAATTCCCTTTATAGTGGAAGAGCATGATCACCCGCTCTTCCCTATAATAACATAACATAACATTTACATACATTGCTTCTGGCCCTACACTAGGATAGCCTGTGTCGTGGGAACCAGAATCAGCGACGTCACAAACATGTAAACATCCAAGACCTGGGTTTCTTTTTTTGTCCCCAGCCGGGATTTGAACCCGGGACCTCTCGCATGGTAGTCAGATGCGCTACCCGCGAACACTGTGGCGAACACAGAGGTCGTCAAATTGCTTTGTTTTGTACTCTTTTATGAGTGTTTAGAGTTTCGCAACCAAAGGGTAAAAACGGGACCCTATTACAAGACTCCACTGTCCATCTGATTCTGTCTGTATGTCCGTCCGTCCGTCCTTCCGTCCGTCCGTCCGTCTGTTTGTCTACCTGTCTATATGTCTGTCTGCACCTGCATGGCATGCAGGCTGCACCTCGAACCGTGACAGCTATACAGTTGAAATCTTCACAGATAATGTATTTCTGTTGCCGCTATAACAATGGGCTAGTTGCCCTAAAAAATGTAATTAGTCCGTCTTTTAGATTATTCAAAAATAAGGGACACGTATTTTTTTATTTGTAAATTAGACCAAAAATTACAATGATATAGCCCATTAAAGTTACGTGTGACGTCACGCCGTGCTGCATTTTTTAGCACGGAGTGACGTCACACGTAACTTTACTGGGCTATATCTTTGTTATTTTTTGTTTATCGAAAAAACAAAAAATTCGTGTCCAACATTTTTTTATAATCTAAAATACGGACTAAATAGAATTTAATTATTTTGACCGAATAAAGTAAGTTTTAAAGGGGCTCCTACGTTTTTGCTCTACATTAATTAATATAGTGTCTCATGTTGTATAGCTAATCCTACGGAACCCTTAGAGCGCGAGTCCTGCTCGCACTTGGCCGGCCGGTTTACTATGTCGGTTTTTATCGCCTAAATACAATTTCCGGCCAATCTAATATTGGGACATGTATTCCATTGCACTTATTAAAACAGTCTGCAGCTGCGTAATAAAGGCGAGTTAAAAAAAGCGGCCCTACCACCTAGACTATAATGACCTCTGCAACATTGTAAGGCACTTACTTGACGACGTAATTAGATGATATCATGCGATGACTGCCACACCACGATAGGTCTAACTTCTGTAGAAACTTGCATCGCATGGACAGTGTCACTAGCACCTGAAAGAATGATGAGATGATTCATTTGGACTGAGGTCTTGGGGGCCAGAAGGCGCCGAATCCATACGGACCAGCTCCTATATTACTGGCACCAAATCCTAAACCATCACGAATGAAAAGATCTGCAGAAACACCCTAGTTACCGATATAGCTCTAAGAATAGACTATTTGATAGAGTGAAAAAAACAGTATTATTATACGTCTTCGCATAAACAGTATTATTATAGTCTTAAAACCGCTTTAGGGAACTTTAACTAAAAAATCAATTATTATTTGTAAAAAAACATAAGATAAAATTTGATAATTATGTATCTGCGCCCATTGTATCGAAAACGGGCTGGATTGGGCGATTCTATAATGACGTCACATGGCAGTAAAAATTGCGTCTGTCATTCATTCTTTCGTACGTTCATTGGTGGTTTTCTGGGAAGTGACGTCATAATTCCTGTGCGACGCCATATTGCCCAAGATGCGTTTTGGCGGCTAAGTAAATTTTCTTTTGCCTTTTTTAGAAGAAATACGCGAAAGAATTTAAAATGACCACTTTCTGAAGATATGAGATGGTTTTCAGAAATCTGTCAAATACCCTATTGTTTTGTTTGTTTTTATTTATTTTTTTGTTTTGTTGACTTTCGTGTACCTATTTTATTTGTTACGTACTTATCTACATTGTGTTTCTGTAATAATTTTAATAAATGTCTTCTTTCTTTCTTTCAAAATCAAGAAGGCCTACAAACCTGCGACTGAACGCAATGCCAGTAGGGCCTCAGATCGATGCTCTTATAAAGAATGGCGTCCGACGCTAGCCTGTTAAAGTGCCGGTTGACCTGAGCGCACCGGCACAGCGAATGCATGTCCAGGTATTTCATAACACATAGTATTGTCTCGTCCTGCAACGAAACACAAATGGGAGAAATAGAAATAAAATAAAACAACACAGTTCTACCTATTGTACATTAGTGACTGTTACGTCTATTCATTGGGATTGCCTGCAAGCTTAGCTCGGATCCGATACTCCGATTTTTTGCAGTATGTTTGAGGAAGAAGAATTTTGGATTTGTTTAAGAGCCGTAGACGCTAGTTAAGAAACTAACATTCTGACGTTTGCTAATAAATAAAAATAAACCCTTGAAGGCTGCTGTACACGGGTAGAGTAAACGGTAGAGTAGAGCGGTAGAATAGAGTGGTAGAGTACTAACTATCCTACTAATCCTATATACCAATGCTGTTTACATTGGTAGTATTAGTAGGATAGTGAGTACCTTACCGCTGTACTCTACCATTTACACTACCCGTGTATGGAAGCCTTGACAGATAGATAGATAGATAGATATAACACTTTATTGTACATACAAAAGGAAATTACACAGATATTTCTTAATCTAATAATGTGTAGTGCTTAGGTACGAATGTTTTAGTTCAAAATCTTTATGCCGACGAATAATTTTTTTTTTTGCTGTAAGTTCTCCTATTACAATTTTTTAAGTAATTTTTTAAGTAAAGTCCCGTGTTCTCTATCTATTTATCTATCTCCTATTCACTTAAAGCTTCTTCATACAAAGTGGCACAACATTACACCGCGAGCATTTGGTCAGTACCCAGCACTCGCGATAGGTACTTACATAGATACCTAAACAGAATTTCAGAAAACAACGTTTTAAAATAAGACAATTGAAGCTGGATCATAATTACGTCCATTTATCAGATTACCATTCCTAAATATCAAAAGAAAAAAAAAGATCGAAATGTTGAATTTTCGCGGAACCCCTGAGAGCCTTTTACGGAACCCCAGGGTTCCGCGGAACACCATTCGGGAACCGCTGGGCCAGACCAACGAGGCATTCGAGTCTTCAAATCTTCTTCAGTGTCCTAAAATTTTGGTCAGTTAATAAGAAAATGTACTCACTGGCAAGCGCTGAAAGTCGCCCAAGGCGGGCCCCGTATCAATTGGTCTGGATTTTGTCGAGGACGGCATAGGCGCCACGAGGCTTTCGTGTAGATTGGAGGCCAGGATCCTGTTTAGAATGTCACCTGCGGAAGTGAAAATCTCGTTACTGCTTTGATGAATGTAAATCTAGGTCGAGCCAACCCCTCGACCCCTCTTTACAGGCCCTCTTTGCAGTTTTTATCTGTACTTACGTACAGTCGACAGCAGGTCAAACGAACCAAACGGTCGCACAAAACACGAAAGGAACTTGCTAAAAATATTATTTAGACATCTTGTCATGTTAAAAGATAAATAAACGTGAAATAATATAAGAATATTCATTATTTCACTCAAGAAACAAGTAACAAAAAAAGTTACAATTAAAAAGTAAAAAAAAACTATAAGTAATTTTCATAATTATGCCTGTCGTTGTACTTTTTGTTATATGGTATCTGCTTAAACGCGTTAAACAAATCGGTTTCAAAATATGACGTCACAATACATGAAGCTTTTATCCCTTTGAGTTACGGTATAAAATTGTGTTATTTTATTTTTTTATTTATTTTACAAAAACAAAAACCTTATTCAATTACACAATTACGCCAAACTGCAAAGCAGTTTGTTGGCGAAGCGCTCTATCTCTGTATATAACTAACTTATTTAATACGTATATTATTTGTATTTTATTTGTTTATTATTAGTGCGTTCATTTTACGCATACATATTTTGAAACCCCGTAAAACTATTATTATCGTTTTATTATTTCAAAGTGTTTGTTCCTTTACTTCTTCCTTTTATTGTTCAAAATCTCACCTTTCTCCACCACGGGCCTGGTTTTCTTATAAAACAGCGTCGAGTAGGCGAAGTTGTTCTTCATTCGCATAACATTTTTGGGCTCCCTCCCCTTGAGCAAGACCGCGTCTAGTTCCGTATAGTACGGCAGAAGTCTGTGGTTGAATTCCAGCCGTAAAACCCTATAAGAGAAGGTTATCTTCAGTCACCAACATAAACGTTTTTTTTATACATTTCAAGTTTCATTCTACACGTCCACTAAACACGTTACTTTTAAAATAATGCAGAGTTAAGCTATTTTTCGTAAGAAGTAGCGCATAGGCCTTCTCTCAGATAGAGAGTCGGTGTCACCCACCTAAAGTTCCGTAATCGTTGTTTTTTCAGAGCTTATGAACTTCAAAGATAATTTGTTTATGATTTAATTACGAATGTACCTACTTTTCACATTTTCCCTGTATTTGTAGTATAAGACGATATTAATTACCAAATTTCATAGTTCTAGGTCAACGGGAAGTACAATACTAATTTTGATTCCCTTGAGTGTATATACGTACTTAGATATTCTTAGAAGTTTGTTTTTTTCAGTTTCAAGGGCTCACGCTCAAACGGTCAAACGCTCTAAATAAATAAAATATATGGTACTAGCTGACCCAGCAAACATGATTTGGCCATATTAATTAGCCTACAACCTTTTGTTAGACCTAACAAACATACACAAATTATAAAAAATGGTGAAAGTCAATTCGGTGGAGTTCATAAAAAACAGTGACATGCGATTTTTCAGAAGATGATGCCAAGACCATTATTTGAATAGGAAACAGGATCAGACACACACGAAAATCTAGGCAACCATACTACCAATTTTTTTTGTAAGTAGGTAACTCTTGCTGGAAAGCTTGTATTGAATGATTAGCTGTTTCAAGGTTGATAAGGATTCAGACAGTAGTTTGTTATCTACAACAATCTGTGCTTTTTATGGTGGGTACTACCTACTCATTCAGAATAAGCAATAGAAAAGTCTTAACTAGAAGCAGTGGCGGCGTAGCATAGGTGTCAACCCGGGGCGGTTTTCTATTGTGCACCCCCAAAATAAAACAAATCTTACTAAACGTGCTTACGTGACTTTATTTTACTGATATATTCAATAACTTTATCAAAGGACAATGGGCATTGCGGCCCATGAGCGGCCATCAATGAAACTAGTGTCATTTGAAAGGGGAGATCTTTGACAACAAATATTGTTCAAGGAGTACTATGAAATACCGTTTGGGAAAAAAAATATAGTTAAAATACTATTATTAAAATACTATTTTTTTTTTCATTATTATTTATGTATCCTAATATTCAATACTTTTTCTATTAGAGGTCTTAGAACCTTTGTTAAAATCGGTCTCGCCATGTTTCATGCGTCAACCAATCAGCGACGAGCGCCGCTCGCACTCAGCGACTCGGCGATTACCGTTATGCTCGAGCGCACAGCGCAGTCCATCGTTGACATTTGTTTCGTTGAGTACTGTGCGATTATTATTGTTTGACAATTTCTTTTGACTCTGGCTTGCATATCGGACTTGTTAATATCTATCTTGGTGACTTGTGCTCGTTTTTTTGGACTTTTTTTAAGCAGATTCCTATAACAATGGCAGATAATCGCCAAGTGTGTATTTTATGTAATCGATCCGTGATAAACAGAAGAAGATACGAAATAACCCGTGCTCGGTTTGAAGAACATCCCGCTGTAGGCCAATATATCTTTGAAGCTCTTACCTCTGAACATCAGGTAAGTACATCAAACGAAATCATTATTTCTTAGTTGTCACGTCAACAATATAGTACTGTTTAACTTGAGGTGGTCACAGTGTTTTAACTCTCGCGCATTGAGATTACATTTCGCTGTAAGTAGTAAGTAAACTGTTACCGACGCGGCGACGTTGTCGTTCCGTTTGATCCACGGGGCGAGAACGGGATAGAAGTATCGGTATTTACGTATGAGTAAGCGAGATAATTAATACTGCTTAGGCAATCGAGTAAAATATTTTTCTTTATATTGCCCTTTGTTTGAACAGCGTTCAATGAAAATAACTAAGCGTTTTAACTAATTGTAATACTCTCATTTTCAGATACAATACAATGGTCAGGAGTACATTTGTCGACCATGCTGGCAACGGGCAGAAAGAGCTGCGCAGCCAAGAGAAGACCGTCCACACGAATGTGTATTACATATTGAAGAATATTCAAGACTCCCTAATACAGCAACGCGTTGTATGTATGAAAACTGCAGACGAACGGATCTCCGAAGGATTCCGGATAACATTAAAGTGACATTCTTGATTTATTTTAATTTTTATATTCCAAATAGTGCAAGAGTTTGCGACCATCATTTGGTATCCAATGATTGGGATCAAATAATTGACAGCCCTAACTTGCTCCACGACTTCAATGCCACACATTTTGTGCATATCATGAGCCTCATGAAAATCGCGGTGCTTCGAGGATCTATACTAGATTTTGATAATATAGATGACATGGACCCAAGTGAAGTATACATCCGATTAGGCGTTAGTCGAGACCAATTTATGAATATTTTGGAACAAACTCCTTCATTGTCGAACGTATCAACACGCCCGAAAACATCTTTGGCATGCTACTTAATGAAACTGCGAAGCGGTGAAGCAAATGAAAGGCTGGCGACGCTTTTTAATATGAGCCGTAGAACCCTAGAACGACATTTAACGTTCGCCAGAGACTCTCTTTTACTGGACTTCGTTCCCCGGCATCTTGGTTATGATCATCTCAATAGAATTGATGTAGCTAACCGAAACCTACAAGTTCCAAATGCAATTTTTGGAAATGCAAATGCCTTAAACAGAAAGGCAATTGTGATAGCAGACGCCACTTATATATATATACAAAAGTCCGCAAACTATTTATTCCAAAAGCGATCATATAGTCTACACAAATACACGAATTTGTTGAAACCGTTTTTAATAGTGTGCTGCGATGGCCACATTTTAGATGCCTTTGGGCCATATTCAGCCATAGAATCAGATGCACAAATAATGAAAAATATGATTGACGACGAAGGAAATCCTTTCCATTGGTTTTTTGAACATGGAGATGTGTTCATCTTAGACCGTGGGTTTCGCGACGTAATCGACGACTTACATGCCTATGGTTATGAAGCTCACTTACCGAAAACAAAAAATCGAGACGAAGATCAATTGACGACAGAACAAGCGAATAAGTCTAGGTTGGTTACTATGTGCCGCTGGGTTGTTGAAGTTATAAATGGTTGGTTCAAACGCGATTTTAAACTATTCCGACAAGACTTTTTCAATCGTGCTTTGCCTCATATGATGACAGATTTTAGAATAGGTGCTGCATTATTGAATGCTTGCAGAGAACCATTGTCAGATAACATTCACGCTGAAACATTTATAGAAGTTATAAACCAAAGAGTGAACCAACCAAATAACCTAGCAGAGTATGTCCTAGCCAACAACCTTAATCGTAGACGGGCTAGTTTCGATAGCATTACAGGAAACCAACCTAACATAAGTGATTTTCCTTTGCTGACTGAGGACGATTTAACCATTTTTGCACTTGGTACATACCAAGTGAAGCTAGCCCGCAGCTATTATGCGGAGCATGTGCGACAAGGTCTCTATAATATAGAAACGTATAGGGACCCCGATGTTACAGGCCTAGGCAGGTGCGGCATCACAGCAACAAATGTTTGGCTGCTAAGATGTCGAATACAATCTAGACATACTAGGTCAAAAATATATTATTCGTACATTATAGTAGATAGAGAGAAAAGCGGCAGAGAAGCCATAGAAAACTACTATTGCAGTTGTCTAAGCGGTAAGCGCACTCTTGGTTGCTGTGCCCACATTATGTGTGTAGTGTGGTATTTAGGGTGGGCGAGAAACCAAGAGGAAGATATCCGTTTACCAGCTCATTTTTTAAACGATATTATTGTAGACGACAATTGAATCCCATCATTTTCTTTTTTTAAAGGAATACTAGCATTATATACGAGCATTGTATATGTGTCTGTCAATAAATCGATGTATTTAATAACCAATTAACCTTTAGTTTTATTTAATCCATCATTATCTTATACTTAGACATGCATTACGTTTTATCATTTACGTACTTTCGGTTTAATTAATTCGATTTTTTTATATGATCAACGCTTTATAACTTTTTATCTAAACAAGTTGCCGAAATAATTTTTTGCAGTCTTAATATATATAATATACATAATTGTCGACTAAAAAATATATAGGACAGATGTGGCCGCCGATGGGACAAGCGCCATACATTTTTGCCCATTGTCCTTTCCTGTCCTTTTCGATGGACAATAGGGAAAGCTTGGTAAGCCGCGCTTGGCTCATTGTAGATCTTAAGTCATCATCATTCAGCCACAAGGAGTCCACTGCTGGACATAGGCCTCCTCCATGGATTTCCAAAAAGACCGGTTAGAAGCGGCTTGCATCCAGCGCTCCTGCCACTCGGATGAGATCATCTGTCCATCTTGTGGCTGGTCGTCCTACGCTGCGCTTGCCGATGTGTGGTCTCCATTCCAGAACTTTTCGGTCCCATCGGCCGTCAGTACTGCGTGCTATGAGCCCCGCCCACTGCCACTTCAACTTGCTCATCCGGTGGGCTATGTCAACGACTTTCGTTTGTCTACGGACCCCATCATTTCTGATTCGGTCGTAGAGAAATTCCGAGCATAGCCCTTTCCATAGCTCGTTGCGTATAAGGCCTATAGTGAAAGACCACGTTTCAGTGCCATAAGTTATCACTGGTAACACACTCTGGTTTTATAATTTTGTTTTCAGTGATTGAGGAAGTTATATTGGAGGAAAATACTTCTCTGAGCTCTTATAGTACATTACTGCAGCGGCCAGCAAAAGAGGCATTGATGGACGAACGTGGAAATGTGGAAACTAAAACTATGAACTCATTCTGTTAAATTCAATAAACTTTCAAAATCAGACGAACCACGAACGAACAAGAATAATTTTTGCCGCGTTAAAGTGTTCTTTTTTTCAATAGGTATATCCAGCTTTCTATCGCAGCCCATTTCAAAATTTAAATAAAACCTCTGATAAGTTACCTCCTTGGTTGTCATTGTTCGGAGTAAAAGATCGTTCCATTTTTAAATAACACGACAGATATGAGTTTAGTGTAATTTATTGGGCCGCAAAACACGACAGTTATGAATTTTCATAGAACTTTTTACGGCCGCTGCTCGCGTGTAATTGGCCAGTGTACAGCAATTTCCATTTATCTCGAAGAAGGTTGTCGAAATAATGCTCAAATTTCCAAGCACGTTTGAGAAAAGTAACTTTTATTAATTTTAATTTAGAGAAACTTCTTTCACAAGAAGCCACTGAAACACAAATACTGAGTGAAAAAAAATCTTAGGCAAAGCGCTAGACTTGGAACAGACTCGGAATAGTCCCATTTTATAAGCTCCACAAGGTAATCCACTGGACCGCTTCTTGGCAAGAAATGCTGGCGGCCTCAGACGTAAAATCTCCAAAATGATTTCTTCCGCAGTACCTAAATTCGTCATAAACTTTCGTAAGATTTGGAACTATATCCCGAAGCTCTTCTTCTGTTAGCAGACATTAGCAGAGTTTTAAGCTGATATTGAGAATGTCATCCATTGCCCTGTAGCGATGGTGTAGTTCTCCGTAAAATCTATTTAGACATTCTAACATAGCTCTCTGCAGCTCCTATGGAGTGAGTTGTCACCACGTTGTCACCCCTTGGTGCTTGGCACCCGGGGCGGACCGCCCCCATCGCCCCCCCTCTACGCCGCCACTGACTAGAAGGCACTTTTATTGAATACTCACACTTACGACACAAGCATTAAGATCTGCACTAGGGTGTCTGTAGTGGTCCTATGGCTTCGTGTTTTATAGCCATTAATGGTTATGAACTTGGAATTGAATGATTGTCTTATGACTACATTTTATGGCCCTCCAGATAGAAGTTACGATAGGTACATGTGATGTATACAAAATATTACGCACACTTGCAAGAACAACGTGTTATTTCGAAACCCTTACGTTACATGAGAGCATTTTTTTTAAGGTTTCAAAGTAATGGCCGAAAGAGGTAGCGCTACAACGTGATGCAGTGTCTCTTTTTCTCATTATTCCGGCTTTTTCGGAGTAAATAAAATCGCGTTAAAAAGAAAAAAATCTATGCATAATAAAATGGTATGATTCGAAATATCACGTTGTTCTTGCAAGGGTGCGATTAGTAAAGTGCAAATGCAAAGATTGTAGATACGGCCAAAAGATTTTTGGTTCTTCAAGGAAAAGTTAATATTTTAAATGGGTATGATTTAATCCAATCCAACACCTACAACAGTATCTAAGTTTCAACTCTAAGCTAACCAGTGTTTACAATTTTGTTGACATAAATATGTTTTACCTCATTCTATTTACCTCATTCTATCATTTTATTTATGGAGACAGCTCCATAAATAAAATGATAACAATGTTATTTATAAAAACATGATTTTGTTATGCCCTTAGGGTGTTTTAAGGAAACATGTTTTTAAAAATAAGACCTTATGAAGTCTTCAAAAGTTAACACAACTCAAAAATTGTTTATCAGTAGCCTTCTAAATATAAGAAACGCGTCACTAACCTAGTTGGCACATTCAGTTGGCGAACCGGCGGACAAAATATTCTTGGTGTGTCTCCAATACACTCAGGTTCACCTTCCCATAGCAATTTCCAGTGAGACGGTCCACGGGCCCATATCCGGACGATTGCCCCAGGATTGTAAGTCTCAAATATTGACACCTCTAATGGATATACTGCATGCTCAAACGAAACCTCTGAAAAACAATAGCAAACTGATAATAAAAAGTTCCCAGAAGTAGTGGGCTTGCATGCAGTGACAGATTAATTTTGTCCAGGCTTGTGACAACTGGCCAACTTAGCTATTTGCTCACCCATCTGAGTTACAGGTGTGAGTAGGTTAAACAAGTAGGCATGTGAAATAATAATGGCCACAGAATTCAATCACTTGACCACTCCTGCCCTTAGATACCCTGTTATATATAGTACAGATTAGAATGTTTTTTATTGGCAACTAACTGACCCAAAAGACATTTTGTTAACCTTTTATGGAATTCCGTAGAAAAAAGCTATAATTTAAAGGAGAATGGCAGGCTTCAGTGGAAGTCTCATACACCTACAAAAAGTCTTGTTGAAACATGAAATATTTACATTTAATAGATCATTGTATTAGAATTCGTTCTATTAATTTTCTTTTTTTTATAAAGTTGGGAGTCCTAAGTTAAGGTTGTTTTTTTAAGAAGTTTGGAGGTTATGTTACGACCCCGTTCGCTTGACTGTTAGAGATAAATACCTACACAAATAATTAAAACAAAATCATTCTAATATACACACACGTACATACCTATGCACATATGCTGGTCACGTCACTCCCTCATGGAGAGCATAGCCCAGGTACCAGATGATACTCATCACATGGGAGCAACACCCCACAGTTCTCGGCCCTACAATGCAGTTGCAACAATAACTTATTATTGCTTCTCTGCCACGATTAAATCTTTCAAAAAAAAAAAAAAAAAAAAAAAAAAAAAAGTCACGCCCCTTATCCCCGAAGGGGTAGGCAGAGGCACCAGTCTCTAGAACTGGACCCACGTTTTGCCGAGTTTATTAGGTCCCAAACATGACAAGTGGCAAGCCTGTCGCCGTTATCCGGGCACAATTTATCAGCGAATGGTGAATCTTTCAGTCACAATAAAAACGAAGTATGTTTTTTCCTGAAGAGTGATGAGACTTAAATTCAACTAAATTATTTTATAATAGCACCCCTAGGATTCTGCCATGTCAAGTTTGTTGTTGAGATGGCATGGCAAGTATCTTCTTTTTTTTTATTTTTGCCCGAAGCAGTTCCACAGAACACCTAAAGATTGTTTCACCAAAGAAGTCCCACGGTAAGATCCTTAATAATATAAAAATAAAAGCCAAAATTCATTAACTCATGGGACTTCTTTCGTGAACCGAACTCTACTGATTTTCACTTTGACAACGCTTTGACATGACAGTTGTCTTTTTCTTGGCTTGAATGAATAGATTATTCTGAGCTTGCAAGATAAAACAATCGATGGGGCGTTCCGTTTCTGTTTCTAAATTGCGTTTTATTAAATTATTTTCTTATTTTCTTCCCCCAACTTTAAAAAATTATTTGAAAAACTGAACAAAGAGCCCGTTGCGAAATACTAAAGTTGGGAAAATATAACCCCAAAACATTATTTTAATAGGGCAGTACACCATTTGCCGTTGTCCTTTAAATGCTCATATTTTGTAGGTAAATAGACAAGAATACACCAATGCAGACATGGTCCCTATGGTGGAGTATGTATACCTTCCTTAGGAAAGAGACCCGAGCTCTTCGGTGGGGGCATAATAGGTTGATGGTGATGATGAGACTAGAACCATACATATAGTCATGGAATGTCTGATTTACAAGAATATTTGATGACAAAGGCGGATTGAGATATTTTCCAGATAACCATGACCATTTTTACAATAAGTTCAACTCACTTTTTACCTGTTAATTCGTAACAATATGCAACCTTGAACTGATGACTATTTCAAATTCATATCAGACTGTCATGTAGGTAATAAAAAACCGTTGGTTGGCCATTAAGGAGTTTACCTGCCAACTCAGAGGTTGTGGGTTAACTTCCCCGGGGCCGTCAAACATTTTACACAAATGGCCTCTATCTGGGCGATTTTCCATGTTTGTAACGTATTTGCCCGACTACCATACCACAGGGTAACCTAGTTTGGGATGAGGTCAAGTGATTGTGTTGTGTGCAAGTTATTATTATTAATAACAGTATGAGACTCAGGAATTGTACAAACCAACAAAATCTTGGCTCGATATCTTGCAGCTGTTCTGTGGCATGTAATCCTTCTGCGCCGACGGGGCTTCCTCCCACCATGTTCCATAAGTCCTCTAAAATGGGAAACACAACATGCCTTTAACAGTTCTACTGCAATGCATGGGATAGGCGATGAGCACCATGCCCCTCCCCCACACAATCGAGAATCCATACAGAATTTTTTTATTCTTCCTTTGAAACTTTTGACAGGCTTTAAAGTCAGATCAAAAATACAACAAAATACAAAAACTACTTTTTGGTTGTTGACAATAATAAGTTTTTTTGTGAGGGTGATTGACATTTTAGGCAACCCTAAAAGCGGCTAAGTTTTCGAATCTCTGCCGTCGAGTTGAAGCTTCAAATTAATACTGCATAAAGATGTTTATATAACAAATATAATCCCTCAGTCTTTTCCGTCGATACCCAGTAGTTTCGAAGTTATGATTTTTTGAAAAGTAACAAAACTTACGAAATTTACGCCATTTTTGTTTCGGAATGCACCTCACGTTGCATTGCGTTTTGGTACAAGTAATAACAAACTTACATTTACCTATATTACGCTAGAATACACGATAGTTTAATACTAAAAATTATTTTGAGGGTGAAAATGTTATAAAAGGACATAATAATTTAGATACAATATTGTAAAGTTGAATAATTTAAAAAACAAAATTGAACGAAATATTGGTGTTTAATGGAACGGGGGGTCCGCGATTTATAGAATACGTGACAACAGAAATATAGGTGCGACGACGCGCGTAGCGAAGCGGAGCGCGTCGGAGCGTTAGGTTCTCTATGTAAGATCGAAAACAGACCCGACTTTGATGCGTACATATTATTATTCATTCCTTAGGTAGATCTTTTGACATTCGGCGTTTTAAACGTCGGTACCTACTATGATACGTAGTAGATTAACAAAGGTTTTATTTTTGCCAACATAACCTCAAAATTTGTTTTTATTTTTTCTCAAAAACTACTGGTTATCGACGCCCCCCCTTCACAGGGGGGCATCTACCCCCCCCCCCCCCTCCCCCCTCCATCCCACACCCCTCCCAACCCCCCTCCCCCCTAAACGGCTGATATTGGAAATTCCTTCCAAAACAGATACCTATCTTGTCCCGCAATCTGAAACCCTGGCGGTCCCTAATTTCATAATTTTAAAAACACAGAAAGCATGTAGTGACTTTGTTAATGTACTTAACTCTGAACTCACCATCACAAAAGCTTGGGGATAGTCCCCGTATTCTGGAAAATTAGACGGTGGCCCCCTGATATTGAAAGCGGTATAAGAAACACTGATTTCGCTGCCATACTGAGAACTGAAGTCCTCCACATTCTGCACGAACTGCTCAATGACTTCGGGCTCCTCATCTTCATCCATTTCGTCGTCAGATTTAAACCAAAACAACGAAGATATTACGTCGGATGCACTTTGCATGATGCACGTAAACAACTAAATACTATTTTTTGACGGCACTCTCGCTCACTCACGTATTTTAGAGAGCCGCCGCCGGTCGTAGTACAGTCTATCACTTAACACGGTATTACTATGTAATGTAAGTAAATCTATATTGTTCAAACCAAAATCTCGTAATGGAAAAACTCCAACAAAATAACTTTGGTGAAGGAAGAAATCAACAAAACAAGTTTACCACACACCACACCACACGGTGCTCGTCCGTAGGGACGATCCGATACAAGTAATACGAGTAAGTAAATACTTTCGTTTCGATACCAAGAATCCCTCCTTTCGATACTTACTCGGTATCGGAAAAAAAGTACTTGTATCGAATCGAATGGCGCACGCGAAAAAAAAAGCAAAACCTGGTGCAACAATGGCTAAAAATAGAAATAAGCTATCTCTCAAGTATTTAGAGCAATTGCTCTTTTCGAGAATAGGGAATGGATGAAAATATCAGAAGTGCTTGATATTTTTTTCGGTGATAGGAATAACCTTCCTCAACGCGAGAAAAAAGTTTAAATTTTTTTGGCTTCGTAGTTAATTTTTAAATAATCTTAATATTTTTCCATTCGTAGTTCTGGGCTCAGTACGGCTTAACAGACATATTCCTTGGTCCGCTACGTATTAAAAAAAAACTGTGGTGACATTGACAGCTTTTCAAGGTGGATTTTTTTTCATACGTAGCGGCTAAGGAATATGTCTGATATGCCGCACTAAGCCCAGAACGACGAATGGAAAAATATTAAGTATATTTAAAAATTAACTACGGGGCCAAAAAAATTTAAACTTTTTTCCTGCGTTAAGGAAGGTTATTCCTATCACCAAAAAAAATATCAAGCACTTCTGATATTTTCATCCATTCCCTATTATTTCCAAAGCTGATTTTTTAAAATAATTTACTTCGCAAATATTTCAAACAATTGCTTTTTTGGGAAACCTTCCATAAATTGATTTGTTTATTTAAGA
Source organism: Yponomeuta plumbellus (assembly GCA_947310845.1). Taxonomy (NCBI): domain Eukaryota; kingdom Metazoa; phylum Arthropoda; class Insecta; order Lepidoptera; family Yponomeutidae; genus Yponomeuta; species Yponomeuta plumbellus. Next base: position 8,263,883 of record OX371203.1, read on the forward strand.
TTAAAGATTGATGATGATTAATACATTAATGTGTTTTATTTGAATTTGTGCATAAAATAAATAATTTCTTTAAAAAATATTTAAAAAATGCTCACGTAGGTTCCCCCCGAGGGGGTAGGCAGAGGCACCAATCACTAGAACTGGGCCCACGTTTATATAATTTATTATAATGAGCCGTTTTCAGAAGCAAGAAAAAAAATTAAAAATATTACGGCTGTCAAAGTAATGCAATTTTGGACCTCAGCCCAATAGCCATGTGTGATACATCATAAAATAGGTCTCAGCGAGCTGAACAAAAGTTACTATGACGCCAACAGCCAAATGTTTTTCCTTTCGGAGTTATATTGTATTGAAAAAAAAACTAACATTTTCAATAAAATATAACTCCGAAACGACAAACATTTGGCTGTTGGCGTCATAGTAGCTTTTGTTCAGCTCTCTGAGACCTGTTTTATGATGTATCACACATGGCTATTGGGCTGAGGTTCAAAATTGCATTCCTTTGACAGACGTTTGACAGCCTTAATAATTTTTTTTTTAGTTCTTTTGAAAACGGCTCATTCCTTTTTTTAGCAATGAAAGGTATACATTAGATTAAAATGTATATCTTTACGTTTCATTCCTGAAAAAAGTTAGAAAAAAGTATCGATATGAGTAAGTATCGATACTTTTTAGGTACTCAAATAAGTAGTATCGCAAGACGATATGAGTACTACTCATATGAGTAGGTATCGATACTTTGATGGTATCGGAACGTCCCTAGGTGCTCGGCTTATTTGCATTGCATTGCAACAAAGGTTGTATGAGGACGCGAGTCGCGCGCGACAACGTCAGAAGTCGTGAGAAATTGACAGATAATGTACTGGAAAGTCGCGACTTTTGACGTTGGCGCGCGCGACTCGCGTCCTCGTACTACCTTTGCAGGCAGCCATCTCTATTTAGTCTGTGTGTGCAGGCACAGGCAGTGCAGTTGGTGCTAGGCGTGCGTGAGCGTTATTTCACGTCACCTTACGTGGCCTGTAATGTGTCACTAGTTACAACTACAAGTCAAACGACTAACAAGTGATTTTAAATTTTTGCAACCAGTGATTTTTGTGAGCATGCAAGTTTCGTCTTAATTGCTATATAGATAAAGCTATTTCCACTACACATGCGGTTTCATACATTCACGTATTAAGCAACCCATGCATTCAAGTAGACAACTCTTTTGTACCTACGCAACCCCGTTCTTGCATCTAGCTATTTAAATCGCACGGATTGTCTGCGGCCTTGCATACTCTCCTTAGCGAAGCGAGCTATCGGCCGACCGATGCGACCCGAAGGCGACCCGAAATTTTACGAATGACCGCGAGCAAGTGAGTCGATGGAAATCCGAACACAATGCGAATAGTTTTTGAATTTTCGTACGTATGACTTTGTGTTTAGAGACTACAGACAGGTACTTGTTTATAATTCGCACGTTGCGACCGGCGAGGCGTCTTATCGCGTGGCTTGCTACGTACATTTCTTTAAGTTTGTTTCAACGGCGAGGCAAATTTGAAAAAAGTGTAATATTTGTAACGCCAATGCCGTATGCCAACGCCAGAAACACAGCCAATGCCAGAGCCATAGCCTATATCAATCAATCAATCAAAAAGTTATATTTCAACGTAAAGAATTTACATTCTGTTTGTTGAATGTCAATGTACATACACTTATGTATAATGTTAGCCGCTGCCTTGGGGCCGTGTGTAGTGGAGAAAAAGGCAGCGAAAAAAAACTCCACTCTGATCATCTTTTCTCAAATCACAAATCTCAATATACAACTAGCCTGCCAGCCAGCCAGCCAATGCCAAGCCGCCACGTTATGCCCCGACCCCGCCACACCTCGCTATCCCTCCTACAAGTCTTTAAAAGGGCCTAGGAGCGCATGATGTTCTTCTTTCTTTCTTTTCTGAGCAAAGGCCAAGTTTCACACATTCGGACAGAGTTTATGTCCGAATGTGTTAAAAAGTAATTAAATATTTATTGAAGTGTCCATAAAATTATTCAAGCAGCTCTTTTATTTCAGCAAACGTCTTGCATTCCTTGTTGATCGCTGCACTCGTCTGTATAAATTAAGACCTTTGTTTTGGAAGTCAAGCGTGGAAAACGGGTGTTATGCAGATAGATGGATACAGAAGACTTTATTGCTTAGCCCAAAAAATATGTTTGTATATTTAATTATATATTTAGCCTACTTTGACCCCAGTCTGTCGTCGAGTCGTCACCCCTCGCAGCTGGATCCGGACGCGACACACGCCGTGCTTGTGCGCGCGCTCGACGCCTGGTGGCAAGTCTTCAACCTCACCTTCAAGGATATGAACTCGGATGAGGCTAACATTGTCGTCTCATTCGCCAAGTTCACTATAGGGTAACAACCGACATTCTTTGCAAAATTTTGAGGCGGCCGGCATTATGACCGTGATCTAGCGCATAGCTTTTGATTTTTTTTTTGTCGTTATTTGAGACTGCTCAAATGGTGATAAGTCGCCTCATCCGGCAGCACTGATGATATGCTAGACTCGGCTAGATAGAACTTTGATAGAACCGCAATGTAGGTAGTACACTATGTATAAAAGGCTAGAACCGTACGGTCCTACTCTCAGATCATAAGTACTGAGTTCTGAGGCTGAAGCTAGAATGTTAGAACACTACCTACTACTACACTACATCGAGCAATCAACGAGTCAAACCTTGCACCCGTAGCATGCATATCTCACCATGCCACTCGTGAGTCACCACTACTGAGTGGCATTTTCTGACTCGAGAACGCGTGTCACTCAGAGCCGCGCGCGACACCCTACAAAAACGCCACTCGTGCCGTGTGACTCACCAGTGTTACTAACCTTTTTGCGAGAAACCTAGCTTCGAATGAACGGAAATCAAATTCATTCACTCTTTTAACCTGTGTGAACGCCATGTGAACGCTCTGTTGTCTGTGACTTGTTGACATTTGAAGTTTGTGTTTATTTTGTTTCTAAAATAAATTAAACTTAAATTGAAAGATTTCACGGTTAAAAAACAGTTTACGTGCCATGACGATGTATCGGCAGAAATCCTTATATGTATTAGTAGCATTCTCACTACATAACACTTGGGAAAGGTTCATAATAAGGGCAGCGCATCGCCATCTCAAGTAGCAAACAGGAAGTTTACAAATAAGGACAGCAAACGTGTAAACCACTGCCTACTAAGTGCTCAGGTGCCTCCACGAGTTGAAAAACTTTCCACAAACAATCGAGTTACGATACTATCTTCATAGCAACTTCCAAATCTTGACGCTGAACTTGTCAGCAGTGGACCGAAACTACAGTGCAAGGGCTTGAACTATGTACCAATAGCTTACAATCACTTCAAGGAATGGTCAAGGGGAAGAACCGACAACTAGCATTTTGAACACCTGTGAAGCCAGAGAACGCAGCTGCAGTGCGGATGACTAAAATTACTATAACATACAGTTTACAAAAGTATACAATGTAGCTTGCCATGTCTGAGAAGATATACAATGAAGTTCAGTGCCAAAAAACCTTACCATGGGATTAACCAACCACTTGTACCTACACTACTCTACTAGGCTAAGGATTTCACAAAGAACATCAGATCTGTCGCGCCATCTGTACCTAAAGACATGTTCACACATAATTACCTAGGCCTTAGGTTCAAGTACAGATCCACAAGGGCAACAAAGATTACTTATTCGGTTAACTGTGTACTTAATGCAATTATAATTACTATCGTGATTGCCTTCACGATCCATGTGGCTTAGCCTTTCCATTCGGGTCTGATCTATCAGGGTTCCCGTGCCAATGACGATGATCGACTACGTCCCCGATCTGAGCACAGCATCCTAGGTCTGTGACCTTTAGCCTTAGAGCTGTGCCCTGGTACTGCTATTCATATAGGGCCTGGTCTGTCCAGAGTTACCCGTTCTCATTGAGGTACCAGTCGGGCGTAGGAGCTTTGCTCCTACGAGGGCCTCCACCTTCCCCATAGCCCTGCCACGGTTTCTCCAACATCGTAGTCGACCATTTTCACTACATAAGGGCTATAACATTTGCCAGTGTGTTTCCGAACACACTCCTTGGCGGGCAGTTTGCCGGTGCCCTGCCTGTCCAATTTACCATTCTATTGCCATTGTACATGTGTACTGAACCATTGGACTCATTAGGAAACACATTCATTCCTTAGCTGGTTTTATGACTACGACAACATAAAATCACTCACCAGGGTCTCTCCCTGCTGGTTACTTTCCATAGCACTCACGAAGTTCTCCACCTCCGTGTTGCCGTTCCCGCCATGCTCCCAGAAGTGTCGCCATTACGCTCGCCGCTCTATCGGGGTGCCAACAAGCAAAAGCCAAGCAGTGTTACCACTAGGCAAAATAACTGACAGTTCTATCACAGATTAATTTCATGTTACTTTACCTTGGGTCCTGCGGCGTTTCGCGTATGAACGCGACACTCCCAACAGCAAAAGAAGTGTCTATTTTAGTAGAGTAAGCAGTTGACGAGTCCACTCCAGAATTTTAGCTCTGGCTCGTAAGGCTGCGTCTCTTCTGCTTCTTACTTCCACCTCATTTTGCTGTCCTGGCTCTTCCAAAGGTGTGACCTCTGACGACTCTGGCATCTCATCATCTGGATGAGTGACATGGTTGTTTTCAAGCTCTTGAGCAACATCAGTAGAAGGTTCCTCTTCATTGATAGAGTCTATTTCCATCGGGGAAGGTATATCAAGTATTGGCGTCCTGTGAGACTGTCTCCCGTCTTCGCCTACTTCTTGATAGTCCATCAGCCTTGACCCTTCGTTAGGTGCCTTCTCTGGAGAGCAAGTTGGGATTTCATTGCTTGGTCTGTTGACCTGATCAAGCTCCATTCTCACCGTCTGAGCCTCCGGTGGACGATTACATCCTACCTCTAAGGGATAGAGATGTCCAATGGAACGCGTAAGTATCGAGGAGTCCTCCGTCTTGACTCTCGCGACTCTGCATTCACCGTCTGCACCTTCTATCAAGTCTACGATTTTACCGATTTTCCAGTTGTCTCGGTTCTTAGAGTCTGACTTGATTTGGACAACATCACCGAGTTTAGGTGTCTGAACAGCTTGGACCCTTGGTTGCTTAGGTGAATTCTGGTGTCGCTCTCTCAGGCTGGAAAGATATTGTCCAATAAAAATCTTCTTGAACTCTTCCAGTATTTTAATACCTTTCTTCCAGCTATTGATCAGGTCAATTTTCTGTTTTGAACCTGCACATGGCCCTTCCACCGATGTGGTATCAGCTGTCAGACACTTCCCCATAGATAGGAAGTCAGCTGGCCTCAAAACGTGAGCTATTTCCGTGCCTACTTGTGTCAGTGGCCTAGAGTTGACAACTGACTCTACTTCCTTCATCACTGTGAGAAGTCTGCTTTCATTTAAGAGATGTTTACCTAGTGTCCTCTTCAGACAATGTTTGACCAATGCGACTAGGCGCTCATAGAACCCTCCATGCCATGGTGCCAGTTGGGGTATAAACTTCCATTGGATCTCCTTATCTATGCAATATGGCTTTGCCATGACTTCAGAGGTCAATTTAAAACATGTCGCATTATCGGAATACATACGTTTTGGTATCCCTCTTGTTGCAGCAAATCGCCGTATTGCTAGTAGGCACTCCTCTGCAGTGAGGTCGTTGACAATCTCTAGGTGAATGGCTCGGACTGCAAGACACGTGAACAATGCCACCCATCTCTTGACTTTCCCAGCTGCTGTGTCCACATAGAGAGGTCCAAAGTAGTCTATGCCTGTGAAGGTGAACGGTTCACTGAAGTTTACTCTTTCTGGTGGTAAAGCAGGTGTAGATGGGAGCTTATATGGGCCACCTCCATGTTTCACGCATCGAGCGCATTTTCGCAGCATTTTCACGACCTGTGCCCTTCCCTGGGGGATCCAATATCGCTCTCGGATGATATTCAAGGTGTGTGCGGCACCAACATGATAGTTCCTTTCATGAGCCTCTCTGATAACATTATTTGTGAAATCACAATCTCTAGGAAGCAATATTGGGTACTTCCTGTCATAACACCAGGTGGTGTTTGCCATCCGACCTCGACACCTCAGCACACCTTCGACATCCAGGAACAGATCTAAACTCCTGCCCAAGTGTGTCTTCTTGCCGGCTGATTCTTCTGAGAAGTAGCTCTGCTGCAATTTTTTTATTTTCGCCGTGACCATGGCGCCGCCGCCCGAGTCTTCACGGGCGTGTGCTTGCGGGTTGTCAGATGTGGATACGCCGGTGTCGCAGGCTTCTCCTCGGGCAGAGTCCTCGGGACTTTCACCTTCTGGCGGCTGTACCGGCGGCTCCTCCAGCTCACGCACGTCGCCTCCTTTAGGCTTCCTGGCAGGGACCTCCCGAAACGAAAGAAGAGTCACGTGCGTGTCGTAGTGTCGACTCGCTGGCCAATCGGACTGACCTTTCTTGAGGAACTCGGGGCCGCTGTGCCAAAGCTTCTTCTTGTCTTCCCAGAGTTCAGGCCTCGTTGCAATGTCCGCTGGATTCGACTTAGTATTGATGTAATACATTTCAGTGTTTGGATGGGCTCCTTTAATCTCGTTTACTCTGTTTGACACAAAGGGCGGGAGAAGTTTATTTGATTTCATCCATCCAAGAACTACTAAGCTGTCAGTCCACAGATACCTCTTCTGAATTGGCAGGTCTAGTTGGCTCTCCACATATTTCAGTAACCTGCTGCCAATTAGAAATCCTAGCAGTTCCAGTCTGGGTATCTTTAGTTCATCCTTCTCTTCAGCTCGCGAAACGTGTGACTTGGCCATTATGAAGGAGACTAGAGATTCTTGATTTCCACTTGCCTTCAAGTATACCACGGCTGCGTAAGCATTCTTGGAGGCGTCTGAGAAACAGTGGAGTTCATATGTGGTAGCGTGAATTGGTGACTCGACCCCGACATATCTTGGCAGTTCAGTGTCTTTCACTGCCTCTAGTTGCTGCAAGGTTGTCTCGAGTAGCTGCATCAGGTCACCGGGTAGCTCAGCATCCCATTTTATCTTATTTTATATCACATATTTTCTGGAACAGTAACTTCATGGGTAGGATTAGTGGACATACAAATCCACACGGGTCATAAATCCGTGCTAAAGTACGAAGGACTTCCCTTTTGCTCGCTGGAGTATTCATTTTGAAGTGGTTATCAGTAACTTTCAGCTTCAGAGTGTCTTTGTCAAGTTCCCATAGAAGTCCGAGAATCTTTACCTTCTCAGTTTCATTTGCTTGAAGTTTCTCAGGCACAACTTGCATTAACTGCTTGTCATTATTTATTTTTATTTTTTTTTATTTTTATTTATTGCATCACACAACAGATAAGTAACATTGCATGTTATAACATCGTGATAGATCTTATGGTCTAGTTACTTATCCTTTAACGAGTGACGACAGCATGTTAAAGTATAGACGAGTATTAAAGATTGATCAAGCCACATATATTTAAGTAACAATATTTCAGCATAATAATATGGTGTTGTCGTTTTAATTGGCTGCATACTTTTAGTATAAGTGGCTTGATCTGCAAATGAACACTGATCAAGTATTGAAAGCTAGTAAAGTTTAACAAAAATTAAAACTAAAAAAAAGAAAAATGTAACTTCTCTAATTAATTAACTTATTAACCTAATAAGTTACCAAATTGGGACTTAACTAATTGTGATTTAAAACGACTGAGGCTTACAAAAATGTCAAGAACTTCGAAGTTTTTATTTGATAGTTCATTGAATGACTGACACATGTGTATTAAAGGTTCATGGTGTGCCCTTACGGTTTTACACAGAGGTAAATTAAATGTTTGGGTCGTCTTGGCCTTTCTAGCAGCACGTATCGGCACGTTGATCTTAATTTGGCTTAACAAAAATGTGTTTAGGGTACCATGAAGTATTTTGTGCAATGTAGTTAGTGCAATTTTTAGTCTTCGCTTTTCCAGAGACCACACCTTAAATTTTTCACGCTGTGTTTCATAAGATCGACACTCATATCGTAGTCTAGCTCGAAAAGTAACAATTTTAAGGGCCCTAGCTTGTATTTTTTCAATTGCATTAATGTGTACTTTGTAATAAGGACTCCAAATTACTGAACAGTATTCTAGCTTACTTCGGATAAGACTGTTAAAGAGCAAGAGAAGAGAAAGTGGGTTGCGGAATTCCTTGGTAATTCTGGACAAGAACCCCAGCAATTTATTACAAGAAGAAATCAAATATTTATAATGTGGTCTGAATGATAATTCGTTGTCAATAATGACCCCGAGGTCTTTGACGGAATGAACTGTCGCGAGAGTTTGATTGTTAATCATATATTGAAAGTCGTTAACATCGTTTTGTGAGGTGGAAAATTTCATAACAAAGCACTTGTCAATATTTAGATGCATCTTGTTGAGCTCACACCATGTAACGAGGGAACGGAGGTCGGTTTGAATGTTGTGGCAGTCAGTCACCGTAGATATTGAATTAAATATTTTTAAGTCGTCAGCGTATAATAGGCAATTTGACTTTAATTTAGGTACAAGGTCATTTATAAACAAAACGAAAAATAATGGTCCAAGGTGACTTCCTTGAGGAACGCCAGATGTAACGTGTACAGGAGCTGAGAGATAACCTTTAATTGCAACTAGTTGTGATCTATTTGATAGATAAGTTATAATCCACCTGAGCAGGCTACCATGAATTCCGAATTGGCAATTAAGTTTATGTGTCAGCATGGAGTGACTTACTTTATCAAATGCCTTCTTAAAATCTGTATATATACAGTGTAGAGGCCTTTTTGAGTTTAAGGAATCATGTATGTGATTCACATATTCCATCAGATTTGAAACAGAGGACTTATTCTTGACAAAACCGTGTTGTTTCTCTGTTATATAAGGTTTAACATGGGCATATATGTCGTCATAAACAAGTTTTTCAAACATTTTAGCCAGACAAGATAAGATACTAATGGGCCTATAATTTTCACATTTGCTCGGATTTCCCGATTTGTGAACTGGAATTATGTAGGCTTCCTTCCAGAAGTCTGGGAAAACCCCAGTCTCTAATGACTTATTGTAAATAATTTGGAGTGGCGTGACTAGTTCATCAGCTAATGCTTTGACAAAGTGTGATGGTAATTGGTCAGGCCCGGGGCCTTTATTTGGGTCAAGTGTTTTAAGCTTACCTAGAATATCTTTTTTTGACAAAGTGATTTTACTTATGCCATGTGATAATTCGGCTTGAACCACAGTGGCTTCAATTTCTTGGGCGTCATCCAATTCATAAACGGAGCCAAAGAAGCTTGTAAAAAGTTCGCATATCTCTGTTGGGTTACTGGACTTACAGTCGCCGAAAGACATGTTTTGTGGTATCGATGCTGTGGTTCTTTTGTTTTTTACAAACGACCAAAATGCTTTTGGGTTACCCTGTTGTAAGGAATTTTCGACACCTGCTACGAAATTACTATAGCATTCGTTTAACATAATTTTAACACGATCACGTAACAAGGAATAAGTATCGTAATCACGGGGGTTATTAAATTTTTTAAACTTTTGATGGATTTTTTTCTTAGCAACTAATGTTTTTTTTAAAGTATCTGAGAACCAGATGGGGTATAAATGCGCATCATTTTTCTTGTATGGAGTTGTCTGTTTGATTGTATTATATAAGATATGATAAAAAGAGGAGACACATTCATTAACATTTTCGTGTTGCAATGTTTTGTACCAATCTATAGAGTGTAATATTTTTTTACATTTATATATATCACATTTTCTGAAATTAAAAATACGACGGCTATTATTATGTTTCATTTGTTTTATAGGCGAACCTTTTATTTGCATTACAAAAGGAGGGTGGTGTCTATCCTGCGTGCTTAAGGGATCACAAGGCAATATGTCAACATTTAGTGAGTTTGTTAGGACTAGATCTAGTATTCCACCACCAGCCTTGGCTAAGTAATTTTGTTGCTTTAAGTCACCCAGAGACATTAGCTCTGCCAAGAGGTTACTTTTCTTATCGTTTTTGGTAATATTCATATTTAATCCGTAAGGCTCGAGAGATGTGCTCCAAGAGATGTTAGGCATGTTAAAATCTCCTAAAAATATAAAGTGTTCGTTTGAGTTTGTGACAATATCAAAACAACGTTCAAAAAAACATTCTATTGTTTCTGTGGATACGTCCGGGGGTAAATAAATTAAGCAAAGATGGATTTTTAATGTGCCTGTGTGTAACGTAAGCCAGATATCCTCTGCCCCAGTTTCCCAACTCTCCTGGCGTTCGACTTGAAATTCTTTCTTAACAGCAATCAACACACCTCCCCCCTCAGTCTTTCGGCTATCAGATGTCTCCCGGTCTCTACGGAAAACATTATACCTAGCGTCAATCAATTCTCGATCATATACCCCGCTATTTAAATTAGTTTCGGTCAAACAAATGATGTCGTAATTTTCTGATAATATATTCATGTAAACCTCTTGCGTCTTAGATCGGATTCTATTGACATTTTGATAGTATGTATAAAGCTCTGCGATTATTTTTAAAGCCATAGAACATGGTTATATTTGAAAACAGTAACAAAGAATAATTAAACTGCTTAAATTATAAGGGTAAGAGATGAGCGATTTTTTATCTCGATTTGTCTTGAATTTTCACATTTTCTGACATAAATTCTACCAAACTTCACCCAGACAAATTTGTACTGCTTTTCTTTAGCCAGCTTTCGTGCTTCGGCCTGCAATGATTTTGTCTCAGACGGGAGATGTTCAGTCACGAAAATTTGCATTTTATCGCCTGGAATTCCAATGGCCTTGGAGTTCAATTTATCATCTTTGTTTGCCTTATTATATCTGTGCACCGATGACAAAATGTGATCCCGATGACGCGGAGAGGGCAGGGTTAAAAGGATGTTCCTAGGTCTGGATGAACCGGGGTTCATCTTAGCCACACGACGGCAGGACATTATTGTTTCATCACTCAAAGTTGATCCAGTCGTTTTCTCGTAGATTTTCTTGGTAATTTCTACCACATTTTCATTTTTCCTTTCAGGTACACCCTGAAATTCCACATTACGGCTTCTAGAGTTTAGTTCAATTCCGGTTAACTTAACGGACATCTCTTGCAGTGTGTTTTTAAGTACGGCGTTTTCCTTCATTAAATCAGAGATAGTATTCTTTTGCTCAGTAAACTCAGACTTAACCTCTTCATATTTTTCGGAGAGAAATTGTTGCGAACTCACCAAGGCTTCAACCTCCTTCATTATTAAAGCATAAGATTCCTTTACTGAAGTAAGCACAAATGATTTAAAGGCATTAATTTTTTCATCCAAGATTGCCCCTATCGAGCTCATAATCGATTCAGTCACTGGCTCAGCCATGCTGTATAAGCAATGTGTGTATCTATAGGTTCTCAAGCGTGTGCGTCGTGCGTATTTTGTTTGCAAACGTCGTGTATTAGGCCCGGCGTAGCGATCTAAAAATAGCTTCCCGACGATGGCGTAGTTATTTCGTAGCAATACGGTAGCTCGTAGCACTGTTTCGTAGCGGTCGCAATGACGTAGTTGCACGTAGCACTAGTATGTAGCTTAAATTCGCATCGTAAACTCGAGTTGATTTGTCTCAATGGAGCCGCTACTGGTTTCTCGCCCCGGCAACGCGGGTTCGAGCCCGAGTGGAGGAGGGCACCAATGACGAACACTTAAATATTTTTTCGAGTAACAATACACACGGAAGTATAGTTCTCTCACTCTAGACACACCCAGCAGGAGGAGCCAGTCCATATGGAGAACACAAGAGTGACAAGGAATTGAAGTTTACAGCGATGCACCAATCACGAATTAATTCAAGCAATTTACTAGTGAGAACTCGTAAAGATCCGCGCACACGTCCACCTTGAACCGCGCGCGAGACAGATTAGAGACCCAGTCTCTAATGTTCATGCCAAGTTCTTGAAATGTAGTCCTCGTCTGATTGTAGATCTGAGTAGCCTCTGCAATAGAGTCAGCTCCTGTCACCAGATTGTCGACATAGCATTTATCGGCTACACTCTTCAGAAGTAACTTGTTTGTAGAGTTTATGTGATGTCTGATCGTGGCCGTAAGGAGGAATGGGCTGGATATCACTCCAAAGGGAACTCTAGCAAAGCGTAGGTATAACAAGTTATCTTCTGTTAGTGCCTGCCGTATATCCTTCACCCAGAGGAATCTTGTTACGTCCCGGTCTTCTTCTTGAAGAGCAACTTGCAGAAATGCCTTTTCTACATCAGCTGTTATACCAATCCTTTTCGTTCGAAACTTGAGGAGAAGTGCGGTCAAGTCTTCCAGCATGGATGGCCCACTGTATAGGCATTCATTGAGGCTTTTCTGTCCAGTGGTTTTTGCTGAAGCGTCATACACAATCCTTCCAGTCTTTCCTTTTTGTTTCACCATGTGATGAGGAAGATAGTGGATTGGGTGGTCAGATTGCTTGTCAGGTTTAGCCACTTCTATGATCCCCAGATCTAACTGCTCCTTCAGAATCTGGGAATATTCTTTAAGAGAGTCTTCATCGATCCTTTTCATGAGGCTCTTCAATCTTCCGAGAGCCAGACCGAAGTTCGAAAGGAGGTCAGGTGGGTACTGGATCCAAGGCCATTTAACCAAGTATCTTCCATCTTTGTAGCACACAGTTTTGTTGAAGTGTTCCACGGCTTCTTCCTGTCTTGATGCTCTCGGTGAGTCGGTGATACCTATGCTCTCTAAAGACCACAGAAATTTGAGATCAACACTCCTAGGTGGCAAATCCGGCTCAGCAAAGTATGGACAGCTTGGTAGGTGGCATTGGCAGTAGGTTGTGACAGACAAGACATTGGCCTCTTCCTCATTTTTCACATTGCCAGACAAAATCCAACCAAACTCTGTGTCAACTAAGAATAAGTTTGTATCAAGCTGAATTTTGTCATCTTTAATGAAGGAACAGTAGAAGTCATTGCCTACTAAGAGGTCGATGCCCTCTCCCACAGTGGCGTCATCAGCCAGTATGTCAACATGGTCAACCTTGAGGTTAGCTACTGGCACTCTTTCTGTTATATGAGGTACCACATTGACTTGCAGTTTGCGGTGGATGCCACGCTTGGTTTCTATGATGACTTCTGTGGACGGACTTACAGTTGCTTGAGGGCTGGAGGCTCCGAAGGTATATATCAGCAATGTGTCTTCCCGAACAGTTCCAAGTTCTAGAGATCTTGCTGCACGCTCAGTGATGTAGCTGCGTTGGCTGCCACTGTCCAAGAGAAGTCTGCAGTGTCTCTCCCTACTGCTTCTCGGGTCCAGTATCCTTGCTACTGCCGTCTGCAAGTATGTCCGTTGATTAGCCATGTTACACAAGTTATCTTTCACATATCTACTAAAAAATTCCTTACTTTCTCTCTTGGGACAGAAGATTTGCATGTGGTCTCCCTTGCACGAAAAGCAGGCGATTTTCCGTGTGCAGGTCTCTGTCCTGTGGTTTCGGCGTAAACAGTTCAGGCACCTGTCCGACAGCTTCTTCTTGCGCGCTTCGATAGTCTTGACTTGTCTGCAGTCCGCACTAGAGTGGTTTTTTCGTTTGCAGAACAGGCAAGAGAACTTAGATCGCTTGGCGGGTGAAGCGTCTGTCGGGGTTTCACTCTGTCGCTTACGCCCCTGCAGATTGTTCCAGGCAAATCTTCTCCTAGGTACTTCAGCTCTAACCTGCAGGGCCTCCGTAGTAGAACTGGTGGTCGGTGTGACTGTTTCACGGGTAGGACAGAGGGATGTCATCTCCATGGCCCTCACAATCCGGCGCAGGTTGTTGAGGATAGCCGCTGTGGAGTTGTCTTGTCCTCCGACTAAATGGTTCTCATGTACAACCCTGTCTGGGAATTTTGATAGCACCATGGCACGCAGATGGTTCCCATTTCCTGGCTCACCAAGTTTCTCGAGGACCCTAATGTGTCTGTCAATGGCATCCAAAGTAGAGCGGCAGCTGGGTGCATTGAACTCAGCTGCAGGAATCCTGTTCAGGGCCGTGTAGTGAGCATCCACTAATGTATCATTAGAGCCATACCTCTCTAGGAGTGCCTTCACCGCAATGCTGTAATTACCCTCTGTTGTGGATAGACCAGCTACAGCCTCCAGCGCTGATCCCTCCAAGCAGCCAAGCAGGTAACTTAGTTTATCAACGTCAGCTAGGGAACTATCGTGGACATTTGCCTTAAAGCGATCCCAAAATTCCATCCACTTCAGTGGGTCTCCGTGGAACCTAGGGAGCTCAAGTTTCGGGAGTCTTATTCCTTTTATTGACGTGGACCTGGGAATCTGCGCGGCTACCTCACATGAAGACTCAATCTCCATCACCAGGTCTTCAGCCCTCAGCTGTACCTCCAAGGCAGAGTTGATAACTCCTAACTGCGGCGATGAAGACGTACTCTCATAATGTCTAACCTCGTTCTCCAGCTTCTCGGTTAGCGCCTTCAGCCTCCGCACTGTCATTGGGGCCTCGTTTTGGCCGATTTCGCTGCCGATGGACTCGATCAGTGTCGCCAAACGATTCTGCCGCACCTCCACACGATGAAGAAGAATTTCCTCCATATCAACTTGTAGGCTCTTGCGCAGAAGGCGTATTAGAAGATTCCCCTCGAGGCAGAGAGCTTTGTTGAACTTAAATTAGGGAATTCTTGATGAACTGAAAGGAAACCACTATCGTTAGTTCATCCTTTCGCATGAAAGCAACCTTTGCCATCGAATTTAGCGAGATAATCTCGGCACCACAGAGAAATATGACAAATCTAATAGGTTTCTTACATGGCGGCACAAACACGTTTTGCTTGTAGTAGATATTTGTCCGAAAGTGGTACGATCCTGTCCAGACTCCTTCCAATAGTTCAAGAACTGTAAATAACATATACGCTTTTGTTTATTAACGATAACCAAGCATAATTTCATAAATAATTAAGACCGGCATCGAACCAAATACGAGCCAGTGACGCTAAATATTTCTTACCTTAATATCGAGATGCCCTTTCTTGTACCAGTATCGCAATCCTGTTTTAAGAGTCCCTTGCACAAATGTAACTTTCCAAAGCTACAATCTTTTGTTGGATTACAATATTAACGCAAATTCCGAGTGGGTTTCAAAAGCGTGGGACAAGTGAAGATTTTCTCAACGCCAGAGACAAGTCGACAAAGAAGACAGTTCACAGAGTAAAATACAAAATGGTCGTCACTCAAACGGAAGTAGAAAGGCTAGCACGATTGTTTTTTAGTGCACAGAATCACACCACTACACTTCGATCGTTTCGTTCTATCGTTACGGTGTTTGGGTTTTTTTTTTTTTCATTAGAGATGTCAACGTCAAAAGAAAAACCGTTACCGCGCGAGTTTTTTTTTTAAAAAGTATGTACGTACGTAAGTAAGCGAAATTAAAAAACACACCACCAAAAGAAAAATCGTTTAATTCCGTAATTTACACTTTAAATTATCTATCGCTATGCATGTAATGCTACACAGTAACCAGTCAGGATCTGAAATGGAAGGAACCAAACGCTTGTTTGGCTTCCCAAATCAGATCCCAGCTCCTCCACCATTTTTGTCGCGCCATCTGTACCTAAAGACATGTTCACACATAATTACCTAGGCCTTAGGTTCAAGTACAGATCCACAAGGGCAACAAAGATTACTTATTCGGTTAACTGTGTACTTAATGCAATTATAATTACTATCGTGATTGCCTTCACGATCCATGTGGCTTGGCCTTTCCATTCGGGTCTGATCTATCAGGGTTCCCGTGCCAATGACGATGATCGACTACGTCCCCGATCTGAGCACAGCATCCTAGGTCTGTGACCTTTAGCCTTAGAGCTGTGCCCTGGTACTGCTATTCATATAGGGCCTGGTCTGTCCAGAGTTACCCGTTCTCATTGAGGTACCAGTCGGGCGTAGGAGCTTTGCTCCTACGAGGGCCTCCACCTTCCCCATAGCCCTGCCACGGTTTCTTCAACATCGTAGTCGACCATTTTCACTACATAAGGGCTATAACATTTGCCAGTGTGTTTCCGAACACACTCCTTGGCGGGCAGTTTGCCGGTGCCCTGCCTGTCCAATTTACCATTCTATTGCCATTGTACATGTGTACTGAACCATTGGACTCATTAGGAAACACATTCATTCCTTAGCTGGTTTTATGACTACGACAACATAAAATCACTCACCAGGGTCTCTCCCTGCTGGTTACTTTCCATAGCACTCACGAAGTTCTCCACCTCCGTGTTGCCGTTCCCGCCATGCTCCCAGAAGTGTCGCCATTACGCTCGCGGCTCTATCGGGGTGCCAACAAGCAAAAGCCAAGCAGTGTTACCACTAGGCAAAATAACTGACAGTTCTATCACAGATTAATTTCATGTTACTTTACCTTGGGTCCTGCGGCGTTTCGCGTATGAACGCGACAAGATCCCTATAAGAATTATTTACTGTCAGAGTGTGGAGATGTGTTGGCACACCATAATCGAGAAACTGCAATACCCCCGGTTTCTGGAGTATCAAAGATGAATACTTTTGAAATCTCCGTTCTCACCGTCTAACCACATATTTCATCGGAGAGTTCATGAAATACTCTGTTTTTTGTTAAAATTTGTCGACCTGATTTGGAGAGGGTGGCGGGGGATCAAATTCAATTAAGATACAATAAAAAATGTTTAATTGTAATTTTATTGTTTTTATTAAAGTAAAAATATACAAACATGTTTTCCAGCGTTAATCTATTTGCTTTCTGCCATTAGTAATGTAATATTGAAAGTAGTGTGGGTATTAAAATTCACTAGCAAGGCATAAAAAAAGATTTTATAAAAAATTCCAAATAACTCAATTTGAAGTACAATTATTGTTTTATAAAGTCGGTCCAGCTTTAACTCATAATAATATCTATCGTCCGTTTTTTAATTCCAGTCAGTAAAATGACATTTAGAATTGGAAAAGGGCTGCCAGTTAAAATTGTGATCTTTTCAGTCTGTCGATTTAACGTTATAATCAATTTTCTTTTTGAATTGAATCAACAAATTAAATATTAGCACAGAGGAAAAAAGGAACAGAGTGACCACCAGATTTTTAATTCTAACTAAATCTTTTTACGTATTCTTATTTTTTTGTCACAGGATTTCAACCTGGTGATTATGTAATGAAATAATAAAAACATATTGTAAATGAAAAACAAGTTTTGGGTATTAGAATTTTATTCTGACTCTGACGAGATAGAACAATCTGAATCGTATACATTTATTTATTTTACAACATTAAGTCTAAAAAAAATCACCTACGTAACATAAACAATTTTCACTTTGAAGTAAAATGGGGTTATTTGGTTTATGATTATTAATCTGTGATAGTCTAAACATCTCTTTGTAGTCTGTGATCTAAACTAGACTTTGTTTCGGAACTGTTGAAACTTGAAAGTTATCGAAGTATTTTTACTTTGTTTATTACATACGTACGTGAATTATTGTCTTTGCTCATGACTAGCCCATGCATTGTGCATTTTTGTAAAAACATAGGACAGGAACCACAGATAAGGTACAGTGATGTAATGACATCAGCATCACTTATCGGTAATTTGCGGTACTTTTTTTTTAATGACGCTTTGAAAAGCCCTCATTGCAGTTGTACTCTGAATTAGTACCAAGATTAGCACCTTGCGCCTGGATTAGCGTTATGCCGAGATTGGGATTTATGCCGTCAGAAATGTTAATCATCGAACATCGCGGTAACAAATCGTCAAGTTCGAGATGTGTTTATCTTTCATGCATATTATTATGACCACAACATACTAATAATGAGCCGTTTTCAAAAGAACTAAAAAAAAATTGCATATTTAATTAAAAGTGTGGAAAGCCTGTCATTGCAACGAGTTCCGACAAATGTCTACCCGAGCCGAGGCGCAGCCGAAGGCGAGGGTTGACAGTCGGAACCAGTTGCAATGACGGTTCCGCACGTGTACTGAACAACTATTTTTAATACAGTTGCGAAAAAATGAAGCAATTTAATAAAGAATTTTTTTGGAAAATGGCGCCAACCGTAAAAGAGATTTTTTTTTCTTCACCAATTCTGGGTAGGCAAAGGGAACTAGCCCATACAGCCAAGTCTTCAGTAATTTTTTTTATTGATATGAAATGAAAATTTTGATGAAATGAAATGGAACCAAACCTAACTCAATGAGCCGTTTTCAGAAGAACTAAAAAAATAAAAATATTACGGCTGTCAAAGTAATGTAATTTTGGACCTCAGCCCAATAGCCATGTGTGATACATCATAAAATAGGTCTCAACGAGCTGAACAAAAGTTACTATGACGCCAACAGCCAAATGTTTGTCGTTTCGGAGTTATATTTTATTGAAAATTTGTAACTTTTGTTCAGCTCGTTGAGACCTATTTTATGATGTATCACACATGGCTATTGGGCTGAGGTCCAAAATTACATTACTTTGACAGCCGTAATATTTTTTTTTTAGCTCTTCTGAAAACGGCTCATTGAATCAAATCATTAACTCTGTTATTGAAACAAATTATAGTAGGTTCTTTGTAAAAATATTTGCATGAATCATAAAAACTTCGTGGTTGATTTTTTTTCTTTTTAATAGACATTATTTTGAGAGTAAGTAGTATTTTGCTGGGGTAAACGTGTTCTTGAGTGGAGACCGCGACTCGGCAAACGTAGTGTAGGACGCCCTCTAACCAGGTGGGATGACGATCTGCGAAGGACTGCAGGCAGATGCTGGATGCGGCAAGCTGAAGACAGGGCGCTATGGCGCTCATTAGGGGAGGGCTATGTCCAGCAGTGGACTAATATAGCCTGATGATGATGATGATGATGATGATTTTGAGAGTTAGATATTTTATTGAAAATGTTAGTTTTTTTTTCAATACAATATAACTCCGAAAGGACAAACATTTGGCTGTTGGCGTCATAGTAACTTTTGTTCAGCTCGCTGAGACCTATTTTATGAATCACACATGGCTATTGGGCTGAGGTCCAAAATTGCATTCCTTCGACAGCCGTAATATTTTATTTTTTTTAGTTATTCTTAAAACGGCTCATTGATAATTTTTATTCATCTAACACGACTTTGGGAGCGAATTCTACGAAAGAAAGAAGTGGTACAACCTTAGTCTTTATTTTATGTCGATTGTGTACATCCCTATTATTTTTCTTCCAAAACCTGGTCACATCGCAAATGTTATTTTACTGACTGGAATTAAAAAATGGACCTTACCTTGAAATTTCTTAAGTCACCAAAAATAACACTAGCAATGAGTGTCAGGTTGTATTTTAAGTTGTACAATTTGCATGTAATACATTTTTAATCGAACATGGGTTGCCCGTCTATAAAATAAATAAATAAAACTTGTTACAATGTGACTCCAAATATTAATGATTCATTCTGTTAATCTGCTACAGTCTGTAGGCAATAAAATGTTTTATGAAACTGTTATTGCTGGCACTGGTTTACTGCAGTTTGCGTTGCTACTTGCGGTAGTCTGAAAACATAAGAAATTTACATAAGTTTCAATTATTTTAATCATTCCTATATTACTTTTGTGAAACTTTACTTTTAATTTAACTTACCAACTGGGCAGTAATAGATTTTATTGAAACATTAAGCGGAGGAAACAGCAATCTAAGTAATTTGAAATTCCGCACTAATGGTCCGTATTATTTGTTCTGTTTCTGGCAATAACAGCCAAAGTGGATTCAGTCTGAAACTAGAACTTGGCCCACGTTTTGACGAGGTCTCAAACGTACCAAATAATGATTACATTGTACAAAATTATTTTACAGGTACATACCGATCTGATCAGGCTATATTATGGAAGCCACGGGTCACTTAGACTGGCAACCGACAAAGTATACCCGTGTTTGTTCCCGTCATTTCGAGCCCCATTGTCTTTGAAAAACAAAGAGTTTGACTTGTCTGACGTAAGCTTCCTTTACGGAACTTGCCTGCAAGGACTCCCTAAAATAAAATGAGTTATGGGTATGTAGAATATTTCAGTGATTTAATATATTCGTACATTGTTATGCTATAGTTTACCTCACAAATCTGTTCGAGTTGACCGCTCAATGCATTATTACCAAGGGCGTCATTTAAAATTACGTCTTTGTCCTGGGTCTATTATTTATTCAATCTCTAGTAATTGCATAGTCAATTAAGGTACATACTAAACTTTAATAATGTTTTTTTTTAAACGCAGTTTTTGTGTTCCTTCCAGACTCTTCATGAGGCTACATCAACGTATTTTCCAATGCTTGCGGTTGCGAGTACTAGTAAAAGTGCTACTGATATTCCTAGGATGGACAGCCTGAAAAATCAGAATATAGCAAGAGTCAACAACGCCGGTCAGTAGGTCTACCATATCTGGTGATGTTTATGTCCTCCATGTTGTATTAACATGTCTGTCACAGACGCAAAATAATAAATGTACCTACCTACACATGATGTGGTGAAATAATTAACAGGTGGACTAAGTTGTGCTAAACATAAGTACAATTTGTTTACAGGTGGATGTCTCTCCTCGCAAAAACAAATTGATAAAGAAATTGGATCATGTCTAAAGCTAAAGAGCTGATCCTACTTTGCCGACAGAATGTTGTATGGAACATGGAATCACAAATTAAATTTCACTCTTGCTTGTCTGCTTTTGTAAGTTCGATGGCGTACAAAAGCCTGTAGATGAAAAAAGATAAGGGGGCCTTCATTATACCACTCAAGACGTAATAACTATTTGCGAATTAGTTTAAATATACCGCAGATCCAAAACCATTGGCCAGAAAAATTATCACCTTAGTCTTTTACAAAAGTGCTTGAAAAAATGTGTCTGTCTAAATTTGTTTACAGATAATTATATCAGATCACTTCGCCGAACATTCCTTTCTTGACAGCCACTATCCACTTTTGATTAAATGTATGTAAAAAAATATCTAAATACGACATACATCATGCTCCAAAAAAATAGTCAACGATGGAGAAAGGATAAGAAACTTTTATACAAAACTTAATTTGTTTAAAGAACATTGATAAAAATGGCATTTAACAGATATTTGCAATAATGTGTTATGTATGCAGAATCTTGTTAGTTTATAATTTAATAAAAATGTTTGCATCTGTTGAGTTATTTATTTCTCGATTTTCTGTTTGCGAGTTGTTAATATGCAAAACATACTTCGGCAATTATGTGTTATGCTGGCAACTCTAAAAAAATACCTACTTCTATCTGGATTCCGTTTTCAGCCATCATGGCGTAAAGTTCAATTTTTTGTAACAAATGTTTTCCGAACATCCGTTAGGGCTTAAGTTTCGTACAGGCCCTGTAAAAATAAAGATATAAATAATAATAACCTACTTCTATCTCCATCTCAAAGGTATACGCGCGGGCCCAGTATATTCTATTCTGTCTACGTTTGATGTTTAAGCTTGTCGTGAAAAGTGACTGGAAGTCGCGAATTTTGACAGATATACGCTACAAAACGTGTGACTCACAAAGTCGCGGGCCCTCACGCTACGGGTGTTGGTCAAATCACTGAATTGAATGAACGAACTAAATTATTCGTTCCATTACAAGCTATTCTGTGGCGAAGAAATGGCACTTGCATGGATGGGCACTTGTTGATTTGATTTTGTTGTTGACTGTTGACTTTTCTTTTTTTCAATCAAAAGACCTCGTCATTGCAGAGCACTGCTAATTGTGTTCTGTGAGCACTGCCGCCAAGAAAACGACGTAGCTCTATAATACTGAATTAAGTTGAATAGTTACCGAGTGTCACAATCCTCTGCATGATAAAGTACATTCGAGAGTATGCAAGTTTCAGGAAATAAAATTCGGGGTATATTCAAACTTTACCAAAATGCTCTTGTCCGGCGACCCTACTTGATGCAGGCCGTGCAGACCGGAATACTAATGGGTGGTGGTGATCTTATAGCACAAACAGCTATCGAGAAGAAGAATATCAAGCATATTGACGTAAAACGAACTGCACAGTTTGCTTCTATTGGATTTCTTGTTGGTGTATGTATTTTGTATACTTTTTTAGGTTATGTTTGTTGTCGTGAACTTCCAAGTGAAGCCCATTACACAATGAAAAAAAAATAAGGTATAAGAAATAAGGAGCCAGGAATAAGGATTAGCGGAATCCAGTAATGGCAGCACCGTTGAGCAAGGAAAACAATTGATTTCTGTGCTATTCCTTATTTCTTATTCTTATACCTTATTTTATTTCATTGTGTAATGGGCTTTAGATTTGCAATACCTTTGCGTAATCTCGCTATGAAGATAATTATCCAAAGTGTGCAGTTTGTTCTTGTTCAAGCAGTTGTAAAGTAGTTAATAATTACCCTTTTCCCTTTCAGGGTCCTGCCTTACGTTTCTGGTATGGGATTCTCAATAAGTATGTGGGTTCCAGTGGTAAGTCGGTAGCCCTGAAGAAGGTCTTCGTCGACCAGTTCATATTTGCACCAACATTCATACTGTTTCTCCTTGGAGCGGTTGGAACTCTTCAAGGAAAATCTGTAGAGGTGGTAAGGAAAGAAGTCTCCGCCAATTACACAGATGTGTTAAAGACCAACTACTACATCTGGCCTTGGGTGCAGATTATCAATTTCTACTACACACCTTTACATTATCAGGTATTAGTTGTACAGTCCGTAGCTTTATTCTGGAATACCTACCTCTCGTGGAAGACAAATAGAAAAACTCTTAAATCTTGATTGTTATAAGAGCACAACTTTCATGACACTAATATCTCATTTATTATTTAGCAATAAGGTTTGTTTTTGCTTTGTATACTTACAATGTATTTTTACACGCGCAATGTTTCCTAACAATGTTTCGGAATAAACTCATCCAAGCAATGATCCAGCAATGTTAGACACAATGTTGTAGAAGATGTATTAATGAGGCGTTTTCAGAAGCACTAAAAAAAAATATTACGTCTGTCAAAAGAATGCAATTTTGGACCTCAGCCCAATAGCCATGTGTGATACATCTTAGAATAGGTCTCAGCGAGCTGAACAAAAGTTACTATGACGCCAATAGCCAAATGTAACTCCTTTCGGAGTTATATTGTATTGAAAAAAAACTAAAATTTTCAATAAAATATAACTCCGAAACGGCATACATTTGGCTGTTGGCGTCATAGTAACTTTTATTCAGCTCGCTGAGACCTATTTTATGATGTATCACACATGGCTATTGGGCTGAGGTCCAAAATTGCATTACTTTGACAGCCGTAATATATATTTTTTTCTAGTGCTTCTGAAAACGGCTCATTGGAAACACGTCAAATAAACTAGTCAAGGAATCTCTATTTACTTCACAGCTTTCACATAAAGGCTCCTGTGATATTATGATAAAATTAATTGTTCTTTATGCTGTTTGTATTAGTTAGCTTGCTAGAAAACTTGGTAGACATAGTACAGTCGACAGCACATCAGACTTTAGATACATGCATGGATTTGGTAATATTTCATTAAAATTTTCTGTTGACTGGCCAACTAATAGAGGTTCAATTTTGTATTGATATCATCCATGTACATATTATGTATGTTCGAAATGTAAACTATTTACAAAATTTTAAATTGTCTCCACTGTATGAAAAATAATAAAAAAATATGATGTTAATTGACAATAACATAACATTCTTTAATTTTGTAAAAACAGTCTCCCTAATGAATGGCCTGCGCAGACGACGGACGCGGCGCGCGGAGAAAAAAGTACGCTCCGCGAACAAAAAGTCCTCCGCTGTTTTACCGCGAACTCAACGCACACGGTGTGCGAAATACTGGGTCCATCCCCTTATATTTCAACGCGGACTACCACAGAACAAAAAAAAAAGAGTAGAAGTAGTGACATGACCTATAAGTAGGAAAACCAGTGTGACCAAACTCACACACACACAAATCAAACGCACACTGTGAATGCCAAGCTGCCATTGGCAAAATATATGATTTTGATTTTCAGATCAAAATTTGATTTTGATCATTGTTTATATGATCGAAAAGGTTCATATTTTACTTGGAACTTTTGTGATGTAGACCTTTTCAGAATTGCCTTTATTTGCCAATGGCAGCTTGGCATTCACAGTGTGCGTTTGATTTGTGTTTGTGTGAGTTTGGTCACACTGGTTTTCCTACTGATAGGTCATGTCACTACTTCTACTCTTTTTTTTAATGATAATGATGAAATTAAGTTTGACATACGATCTTTGTTTTGTAGTACCGCTACTCTACATTAGATGGAACTACCGCCGCGTGTGATCGTCGAGAAGCTTTAAGTTCTATGCCATAAAGTCGAATATTGAAAAATAACTATCTGCTATGTTGCTACTCAGGCTAAGGATGGGACATATTGCCATATCGACAAATTATAGAACTGTTTCATAAAGCGACAGTTGAAAATGAATTTTTTATGACAATGTATCTTAATCATTTATTTTTTTTAGTACCTACATTGACAAAGTAACATAATGTATTCCCTTCTGCCAAACTGTACCACAGTTCGATGTAAATTACGCAGCCGGCTACCATATTAACTGTCCTTCTGGATGATTAGCTACGCAATGTAGCTAAAATGGAATTCTCATAATCTAACCATAGTCGCTTTATGAAACGAGGCCCAGCAAACTTATCGTGTACAATTTATAGAGAATAAGAAAGCCTATTGTATATATTTTTTTTAACTGTAACTTTTATTTGTCTCTTGCTTCTTGTGTGCAATAAGGAATATTCTTTTTTTTTACGTAGCCTCGATTGCCACAGAACAGAAAAAAAGAGTAGAAGGAGTGACATGACCTATTAGCAGGAAAACCAGTGTGACCAAACTCACACATAAGCCAAAACCCACACTATGAATGCCAAGCTGCCATTGGTAAATAAAGGCAATGCCGAAAAAGTCTACATCATAAAAGTTCCACGTAACATATGAACCTTTTGATGATATAAACAACGATCAAAATATGAAATTAAGTTTGACATTAGATCTTTGTTTCGTAGTGACCGTCGAGAAGTTTTATGTGATAGACCATAAAGTCGAAAATTAAAAAACAAGTATCTGCAATGGTGCTTCTCAGCTATGGATAAAGCGACAGTTGATATTTAATTCAATTACAATTCGATGTAAATTACGCAGCCGATTAGTATATTAACCTACCTTCTGGATGATCGGCTACGCAACGTATATGGAACTAGCTGTGCCCCGCGGTGTTACCCGCGGTTCATCGATTTTCCCGTAGGAATAAGATATTTCCCCGCGGTAAAACGTAGCCTATGTTTTAATCCAGGGTATCGGCTAACTCCATACCAAATTTTATTAAAATCCGTCCAGCCGTTTCAGCGCTAAAGACTGACAAACATATAAACACACACACAAACTTTCACGTTTATAATATTAGTGTGATTCTCATATGAAACTAACCATAGTCGCTTTTGAAACGAGGCCCAGCAAACTTATCGTATGTATAGTTCGTTTAATTTTTTTATTTATTTATTTAAAATGTCGTTATCCATCAACGCTTGTGCTTCACTTATATTATGGAGATGACATTTGCCAACGAAAGTCACGAAACTCCACATACATATAAGGAGTAAGCGTTGATTAAATTATCTAGACCCCCCCAGATGATTTTACTACACGAGCACATAAAATCATCTAACTATGAAATTATGCATGCTGGTTTAGTTTTGATGACAATACGCCAATGACATGTTTTTTTAACTAAAACTTTCGGCACAACACATTGTAAACATTTAGTCCGGATCTACTTATGGGTGTTGTTTTATCGGACGAGTCCGACTAGGTTTCGCTCCGATACGCAGAGCAGTGAGTGGGTGGTGAGCAGAGACGGAACTTGCGTCGTTCGGTTGCTCGTCTCAAAATGGGATGGGTAAGTTGATCCGGATTAAAAGTTTACAAAAATGACATGATACTGCAGTCAGGACCACATTCTCGCAAAGGAACTAAACAGCGTCAAGGAACATGAACAATAAATTTTGCGCAGTATCAGTAAAATAATTGCAACTAAAAATGTGTTAAATAATAATAATAATAATAATAAAAGATGATAATAAACACTTACATACAGGCACATACATTGCCTCTGGCCCCACCCTGGGATACCCTGTGTCGTGGGCACCAGAAACAACGACGTCACAAACATGTAAACATACAAGACCTGGGATTTTTTTTGTCCCCAGCCGGGATTCGAACCCGGGATCTCTTGCATGGTAGTCAGATGCACTAACCACTGCGACACAGAGGTCTTCAATTAAAATAAAATAACGATTTTATTATTTATTTATTTACGATATTATATTTATTATTATTTTCCCAAAGTACCTAATTAGACGCAGGTACTCTACCTAAAGTACCGATAATTATTTATTACTGCTAAGTCATAGACAAAATATTATTGAGTAGCATTCAAATGTTGACAGAAATTTGTAGAAAAAGTACACAGACTTCGACGAAAATTGAACATTATATTCCAGTAAATAAAGGTGGTTTTACTTTCTCACTTTCGGATTGCTTTCCTTGTTCATGTCATTACAAATTTAATTTCTATTAAATTAAATACAATGAAAATACTACTTACCGATGGAATGTTACGGCATGATCGGTACATTTTGGTCCCCAACTTTTATTTTTGCACTCTAACAGAGCACAATAAGGCATTTTAGTAGAGTTTTCACAATTGTTTTCTTTACTAGAAGCGCACGGCAACTGAGGTAAGAAAAACTGTCATAGACTATGCATAGGCAATACATTGCTAATGTGAGGCACGCGGGCACCGCCCACTTAAGATTTCTACCTCAGAAGAAGGAGTACCATAGAAGGAGGAATAAAATAAAAAGTAACAGTTGTATAGCTGTCCATGTTACTCTTACGATAAATCTCTGCGCCAGAAAGAGACAGCTGTAGTGTACTCATGCACTAAAAATGTTACAATCGTACACGGTTGCCACAGATTACTGAACAAAGCCAAAATCGATAGGGCTGGGACAAACACCATAAAGATGTCGATATTATTTATTCCGATCTACATAATCTGTGTATTTTTTAAAATTAATGGTGGTAATTATGTATTAATATTCAATGATAAAAAAATCATACCTCTTTTTCACAATTTGCAAAAAGTATCTTTTCAATCACAATGTTTAATAGTGATTTTTCGGACCCATGGCTGTGTACCAAAAAACCTACGACTAAATTCCATTATTCCAATGAGCCGTTTTCAGGACTAAAAAAAAAAAATATTACGGCTGTCAAAGTAATGCAATTTTGGAACTCAGCCCAATAGCCATGTGTGATACATCATAAAATTGGTCTCAGCGAGCTGAACAAAAGTTACTATTGCGCCAACAGCCAAATGTTTGTCGTTTCGGAGTTATATTTAATTGAATTTTTTTGTTTTTTTTTCAATACAATATAACTCCGAAAGGACAAACATTTGGCTATTGGCGTCATAGTAACTTTTGTTCAGCTCGCTGAGACCTATTTTATGATGTATCACACATGGCTATTGGGCTGAGGTCCAAAATTGCATTCTTTTGACAGCCGTAATATTTTTTTTTTTTAGATCTTCTGAAAACGGCTCATTCCAATAATTTAAATTACAGTCATGGGCCCATGCTAATCACTATTATCTATCCATCTAATTATCAATGTATTTATCTCTAAAAAAATATCATTTTTCCCTTGTTGGTGCTAGTGAACCAGCTGGAACCCCTTACAGTTATGTTATTATGTGCTAAGTGTGGTACATACCATATAAGTTACAATAAATATTTATAAGTAACAGTAAGTAATTCTACATCAGGTTTTCAATAATATAAATGGGACTACTAGGGCTATAGCGAATCGAAAAAAGATTTTACCAAGTTATGTGGTAACATGGCAAAAAGTATATGTACGGCGAATATAGAACCTTTTTTTTTTATATGTTTGCAAATCATCAATTATCACCATATACAGCGCCACCAAGTTATCTGTTCAGGTGGGTAAAATTGTAACTAAGTAATTAATTGTAAATCCTGTTCCCCATTTTTTGTTTTATTTATTCACTTACTAAGATTTATAGATATATGTTCATTAAAATTGAAGGATGGGTTGAAATATTCTCATTATTCTAGGTAAATTTTTCAAATGTTACTACTAAATTCTCCACTAGCGCCGCTATCAACTGAACAGATGAGATGGTGGCACTGTAAGAAAGTATAATGAATAAAACAAGACCAAAATAGGAAAAACTATTTAATTACATAACATAACATTTACACACAGGCACACACTAGGATACCCTGTGTCGTGTTAATAGATTACGTATTTGTTTCCAATAAATACCTACCACCTAGCATAGTTACTCAAGGCACCCGTTGTAATAACATCATCAGTCCAGGTTCGATGGAATAAAATAAAAATTAAAAACCAAACGATTTATTGGCACAAGATTATTTGGCATCAAATAAAGTACGTAGTTTCAAGCTTTTCACATAAAAAGTGGCAGGTTGCAGCTCAATAGAGAAGAAACCAACACGTATTACTATAATGTATATGTTTTTTATCCCTGACTTCTGTTTTACAAGTACCTATTACCTAACGTTTTTTTTTTAACAAAAATGTGTCAGCCATAATGTAAAAGATAATATTTTATTAAATTAAAATGAAATCAGCTAGGTTGCAGCTCACGAAGATTCGTATGTTTCACGCACGCTAATAAAAGTTGTCGTGCTAAATACAATATTGGTCAGATTAGTGGATTTGCGCGCGAACCAGCGGAATGTAAACACTAGTGTGTGGTGTTTGTTTTGCGCTCAAAATAATATTCTGAGATTTTGTGTGATTTTTTTTATTTTCGTCTTGGAACGAAATGTAATGTAGCCAACAGTATCTTTTTTTTTATTTTATTTTATATCTTTATTTTACAGGGCATTTAAGAAACCCTAACCGAGCCCTAACCCCTAACGGATGTTCGGGAAACATTTATTTTGTTACAAAAAAATTAGGTTTACGCCATGGTGGCTCAAAACGGAATCCCAGTATCTTTTTTTTTTTAAAACGTGTATTGGCTATTGGGTACAGAGTCCTTATGCCTTCCCAGTATCTTATTATTATATCTTTATTTTACAGGGCCATGTACGAAACTTAAGCCCTAACGGATGTTCGGGAAACATTTGTTACAAAAAAAGCTTCTTCCCAGTATCTTAATCTTTTACCACAGAATAGTTTTGACTACTATAATGTTTACATCACTATTCTGAGCTCAGCAAAGGTACAAGGACGTAGTACGAGGACGCGAGTCGCGCGCGACAACGTCAAAAGTCGCGAGAATTTGACAGTTAATGTACTGGAAAGTCGCGACTTTTGACGAAGTCAACGAATACCATCTTCTGAGATTCTGAGAGATCACTATAAAAAAAAACACCGTCAAACAAAATATATATATATTTATTTTTACAGGGCCTGTACGAAACTTTAGCCCTAACGGATGTTCGGAAAACATTTGTTACAAAAAATTGAACTTTACGCCATGATGGCTGAAAACGGAATCCCCGTCAAACAAAATACTTTACACCAGGGTTGGATTTCGTACTATAATTATAGTATTTATACTCGAATTTCATGCTTCGTACTATATACTATCCATAACTGGGGAGAGTACAACAAAATACTACTATTTTAGAACAGTCTATGATTTGCCGTTTTTCATCATTTTTCGTACAAAACGCCTCTTGTTTTTTTCTTTCGATATTTCTCTTGTTTGAACAACAACTTTGCATATTGCATTTTAATTGCTACGCAATAGAGTCCATAGTACTGCGACTGACTGCAAGTTATTTATTATTCTTTTGGTACAATTGTGAATAAAGTAGCCTCGACTTGTGTGCATTTGTTTGTGTGAGTGGATTATTTTTTTCATATTCAATGATATTCATTCGAATCGAAATTGAAACGAACGGTTGGTGGGTAAAGTTGGGGAGGGGATGAAAATGACGAAATACCGGGAGTATCCACGCCAAAGAAAAACCGTCTGAATAGAGCTGACATGGTCGAAAAACAAAAATACTATAATTACGTACAAAATACTATTTTTTTTTTTTTTTTGTGCTCTCCTTTCAACGTACCTAAATCTAGCCCTGCTTTACACAGAATAAGAAGAGATATATTACAAACGCCAAAATGGCAGCGGGGCCGATTGCTGAAAGAAATCAAGGTAAATTCTAGAAATACGCTTAATTTTCTTTGTTCTGCGTAGTAATTATTTTTGCCTCATTATATTTGCTATATAGCGTCTATCGAAACTGCTGGCCAGGCGATATCGGTCTCACTTGAAGAATACTTTACGTGATACAAAAAATTGCTTTAGCTTGTCATTTACGATGAATCTCATGGTAATTTTCCCAAAAACATTACATAGAATGGAAAATAATCGTATATAGATGCTGCAAAATAATTTTTCACAGCCACAATACTAAAAACTTTGATGAAAACAATACGAGTGAGGTTATGTTGGCAACGGTTGGTAACATAGCTCAAAAAATTATATTTTCCAACAGATGCCACGATTTATGTGGGAGGTCTCGACGATAGGGTTTCGGAGAGCCTCCTTTGGGAGCTATTCGTACAATCTGGTCCAGTTGGTAAGTATTTAGAATAAGAATTGTTATGTTATTAAACCGCCTTTTACATTTCACCCCAGCCAGGACAGGCATAGACACTATCTTTGTCTTAATTTACACGATCTTGTCTTTTTGTAACATACTAAGTTAGGCTAATGTGTGTGTGTGTGTGTGTGTGTGTGTCCTGTGTGACTAAAATCAAGTTTACACCGGCCATGTAACACTAGAACAAAACTCACACTGTTTAAGCGCTATAAACAGTGCTTAATCATCAATAAAATAGTTGAGTTAATAATTATAAAACAAGACTGCTTTTGCAATATGTTATTCGGTAAACATAATCTGTGATTTTCTGATTATTTAGTTTAACCAGGGTGGGTCCTGGTTACAGAGAAACCTCATTATACATAATTTTGTTTTGTAAATTTTTCAATGAATGGTTGGTCTATTTTGAACCACAAATAAAAAAAATACATTTTAAGGTCAGTGCTCTATTAGCCTGTGGATCAAGAGACATTATTAATAAGAAATTGCTTTATTCCAGTAAATGTCCACATGCCCAAAGATCGCGTCACACAGACGCATCAAGGATATGGATTTGTTGAATTTATGGGAGAGGAAGATGCCGATTATGCTATAAAGGTAAACAATGAAAGTAACTTGATAATTAATTATGTACCATGAAAAATACTCAAAAATTACCTTTAAATATTTGGAATATTCAATTTTTAACCAAATATATGAAAATTTGTGTCACATTGTTATAAAATTCCTCCGAAACAGCTATGGCTATCTGATCAGAAACTTATTTCAATACGGAACTTACAATCTGTTTGTTGAATGTCAATGTAAATATAATGTTATTAGCTGCGGCCTTGAGGCCGAATGTAAATCTACAAATGAATGTTCTTTAATTGCAGGTGATGAACATGATAAAGCTCTATGGTAAGCCGGTGAGAGTGAACAAAGCATCGGCTCATCAGAAGAACCTGGATGTAGGAGCTAATGTGTTCATTGGAAACTTGGACTCTGAAGTGGATGAGAAACTGCTGTATGACACATTCTCAGCTTTCGGTGTTATTTTACAGACACCAAAGGTTTGTATTTGATTGCCTTCTCAGTTTTTCAACTTTCCTAAATTAATAATGGCAGTGAGATGCATATAATTATGTTCCTCGTCGTTAAGCAGTTGGTGCCGGCTGCCGTCGTATGGCAGTCGTTAAGCCAAGTCAGAGGCCTTAGGGCGGCTTGAAAACTTCTGACAGTAAGACCAGCCACTAGTCTTACAAGCCTCCACCAATCCGGACTTGGCCCCTGTGGTGGAGTATGGCCTATACCTTCCTCAGGGAAGAGACCCGTGCCCCTCGGTGGAGACATAATGGGTTGATGATGAGTTGTAAGCTATTGTAGTTGTGGACATGGTTGGTGGTTATTTTTGGCTTGATATGAGTAAATCTTTTCTAAGTAATAATGTATTCTTTTTTATTAATGGGCTTAAAAACTGCCTAATAGTCACTATAGATGTCACCACTGTTGGGTGTACCATTGATTTGACAGTTCTCTTATTAAATTTGTAAACAAACTAACTGTTTTGTGAATGATATCATACAATGACTTTTTGTGCAGCCGTGGATTGCAAAAATATGGGAATCCATTTATTTCCTAAGGAACCTAAAAGAAGAAAACTGTGGGAAAAAGCTCTTCATAGAAAAAATTGGAAGGCTAGTACTTCGTCTTCGTTTCAATTAAAGCTGCTTTTTTACCAATGGTGGACGCTTTCCTTTTTCTAAGCTCGTCTTTAAGTTCAGTTACACTACAAGTCGAGTACATTTTTTTCGTTCTAGCTGATAATAATCGCGAGACCAAACAACAAAATAGAACAATATGGCGGTTCTTAGGAACACTCAACAGTGCTGCCAACTACAATGAGCTTTCAGTTTTTAACCTCATTGGAACAACTATGTACCTGTTAAAGTAACTATGTAGTAGATTTTTAGAATATTTTCAGTCTCTTTCTACTAAAAATGCCTTTGTGATGATCTGGAAATTTTTGTAAGAATATTTCCGCCATACCCTCTAAACTTATGTGGGGACACAATACTTGCACTCTCCAACTATCAGCTCATTCTAAACTATTTAATTTAATTTATTTAATATCGCAATAAGGGCTTACAGTTTCCCAAAGCGCCCTTATTGCTATGATTACATAATAAACCTTATTAATTACTTACATAAGTGTAATCTTAATTCAAATGCTATTTTGTTAATAGACTAGTTGTTAAACTATTGTATTTTTAGCTACATATTCTGTGCAAACGAAATTTGGATGCTTTACAGACTTTAAGTAATTAATTACTAACAATAACAGGAAAACATTCTGCCTCTAATGAGACCTCTATAATTTTCAGGTGATGAGAGATCCAGACACTGGTAACTCCAAAGCATTTGCGTTTATAAATTTTGCCTCATTCGAAGCATCTGATGCGTCTATTGAGGCAATGAACAACCAGTATCTGTGCAACCGGCCTATTTCTGTTTCCTATGCATTCAAGAAGGATGTTAAGGGAGAGAGGCACGGTTCTGCTGCAGAGAGGTGAGTGTGTTGATATGTTATACCACATAATTTTTCTCCATATTCTAGTTCTAGTTAGACCTGAGATTTCTACACTTCATAAACATAATCATTTACATACAGGGACATACATTGCTTCTGGCCCCACACTAGGATCAGAAACAGCGACATCACAAACATGTAAAAACCTAGGGGTTTTTTTTGCTGCGCCACAGAGGTTGTCATAGTATAGTTGGGCTATTGTACTTGGTGTATATAGCAAGTACACTTTAAACAATACTGATATAATTATCAGGAACTAGGGCTTCCTCGCGATGCCTTCCATCACAGTTAGTGGCTAAAAAATATACAACAATAACAATGAATGTGCTAGTGATATTAGTCGTCAAAATTGTTGTTGTTGTAACACTTTATTGCACAATAAAAAACTTACATAATACGTCTTAAACACATAACATGGAAATAACAAAATTGGATTTATAGGATTTGTATTTCCGTAACATGAAAAAAACATACTTGTTCGACAACTTTTTTGAAACACCAGTTCTTTCTTTTAGACAATGTTTGGGCAAAAGATGCTAGGCTACATCTACTCTAACTTCGCAACCGTCCTTAGGTTACTAGCGGCTCAGAACCCGCTGTCTCACGCCGATCGGCCGCACCAGCTGTTCGCGGACGCCCCGCCCGCGCTCCTTGGACCCGTACTAGTGGCGCCGCCGCCGCCGCCCTCGCCGATGCCGCCTCCCGGTCCCCCGCCCGGTGCGCGCCCCCCGCTCCCGCTGCAAGCCCCACCGCCGCCCCCAAGCAACATGATGCCGCCAGGTATGACGCCACTGTATGGCAAAAGTTACTTGTGTCATCGCCCAGCCCGCTGCTACCGCTGCAAGCCCCACCGCCGCCCCCAAGCAACATGATGCCGCCAGGTATGACGCCACTGTATGGCAAAAGTTATTTGTGTCATCGCCCAGCCCGCTGCTACCGCTGCAAGCCCTACCGCCTCCCCCAAGCAGCATGATGCCGCCAGGTATGACGCCACTGTATGGCAAAAGTTATTTGTGTCATCGCCCAGCCCGCTGCTACCGCTGCAAGCCCTGCCGCCGCCCCCAAGCAACATGATGCCGCCAGGTATGACGCCACTGTATGGCAAAAGTTATTTGTGTCATCGCCCAGCCCGCTGCTACCGCTGCAAGCCCTGCCGCCGCCCCCAAGCAACATGATGCCGCCAGGTATGACGCCACTGTATGGCAAAAGTTATTTGTGTCATCGACCAGCCCGCTGCTACCGCTGCAAGCCCTGCCGCCGCCCCCAAGCAACATGATGCCGCCAGGTATGACGCCACTGTATGGCAAAAGTTATTTGTGTCATCGCCCAGCCCGCTGCTACCGCTGCAAGCCCTGCCGCCGCCCCCAAGCAGCATAAATCAGCCAGGTATGACGCCGTTGTAAGACTGTTAGCTTTTAGAATATACCTCTGCTACTATCGGATTGTTATATAAAACTTTACATAACTTTTCAAAATAGTGAAGAAAAGTTTTATACAGAGCAGAAAGTAGTTTACACTCGTGTGCTTTCGGCGAAAACAGAAGCCTACTCTAGAGCCCGAGGTATATTCTAAAAGCTAACAGACTGTACGGCAAAACTGGCAATACGTCTTATCTCTTCATCATCATCAACCTATTATGTCCCCACCGAGGGGCGCGGGTCTCTTCCCTGAGGAAGGTATAGGCCATACTCCACGGGGGCCAAGTCCTGAAGTCCTATCTCTTATAGTTGACAGATTAGAGATAGCGCATATTGTCAGATCACAGTCGATATGTCGTCCGAAAGAGCGGTCGCTAACGGCTAGCGATGGCGGCCTCGCCAGTGCCACTGCCAGCCACGCCGCCCTCAAGCAGCATGGAATGACGCCACTGTACGGCAAAACTGGCAATATGACTAATTACTTTTAATGTAGATTCTTACAGACTTGAGAAATCTTGTTTTGAAAAAATCTGGTATTGTATGTACCGCATCTCTGCCTATCAGAACAATTGCTCGGGGACTCGCGACGTTAACGCACCGCTCTAACTGGCTACAAATGGTTCTCACAGATTCGAGTTTGTGGCAAGATATTTTTGGAAAGTGCCTTTTTACTGAAAACAAACTAGCATACTTTTTTAAGTCACATACATTTTTCTTTCAAACCGCCCAAAATTTGTGATCTATGTAGGTAATATAATATAGTCGTCTTGACGTCTTGTATCGGAGACCCAGATTCACATACCTTCTCTCAATGTGAAAGTAAGAATATTTTCTAATTCTCGATTGTCATCTAGGTATTAGGCCTAGGCCTCACTGTTGTTATGATTACTATTATAATAGTAATATAGATGAATGACCATTCAGTTGGTAGTGGCGCCACTAGTTGCGGAATATTTTCAGACAATATTCAATAAAAAAAAAAAACTCCCGCCCGTTATCCCCGAGAGAATAGGCAGAGGCACCAATCACTAGATCTGGGTCCACCTAATACTGGGACCTAATATTCAATAAATGAACATGAATTTTTTTATTTCACTTTATGACGCTCACGCAATTAATCCCGTCGATCGACTAAATACTTCTCCTTTTTACAGGTCCACCGCCACCGCCAGGCCCGCCGCCGCCCCCACCACCGTTCCACCACTACCCCCCGCCCCCGTTCGGTCCCCCAGGGGGCTTCGGTGGGGGTCCCCCACCCGGAGCGCGCCCCCCGCCCCCTTGGCGTCCTCCTCCCCCCAATTTCCGACCACAGTACCCTCCCCGCGGACCCCCGCCCTTCCCACACCCTCCCTACCCTCCCCACCATCCTCCGGAGCCACATTACAATTATTAGTTGTATTGGTGCATTGACTGTTTAGGAGAATAAGGAAAATTAAAGTAAGTCATTAAAGAAACGTTTTTTAACTTTGATACCTTCTCTGTGGGGTGTAACAAAATCGCCATACCTAATCCAAAATTGGGGCCTTAAACATCAATGGGAACAACTTTTGAAAAAGTTTTTATGCCGCAGGTGGTAACTTTGCATTTTTTTTTTGCTATTTGCTTGTCCTTTTCAACCAGATACTGCTATTTTGTTACACTCTATAATTTTATTCTATACCCCATGCCGATTGGAGGTTTCAAGCACCAAGCATGGTAAGTAGATAAACACACTCCTTAGCGGATTCCGACTTCCATGGCCACCGTCCTGCTGTCATGAGCGACCAACGCCTTTCATGGTGTCCCATGAGCGTTTTTTGGGCGCCTTAACACTACGTTTGGTTCATCCCTCAGCGCCAGTTCTGCTTACCAAAATTGGCCCACTTGGCACCGTCATCAGATCTCCGGCTTCATCGTTCGAGTAAGCCGGAGTTCTCACCCATATTATTATCTCCTTACCATGGTATTAGTACAATTTAAAAAAAAACCGTTAACTGAATAGCTGAGTAGTGATTACTGAAATAAACATAACATAAATAAATAAATAAACATAAACATTTACATACAGACAAATACATTGCTTCTGGCCCCACACTAGGATACCCTGTGTCGTGGGAAGCAGAAACAGCGACATCACAAACATGTATACATCCAAGACCTGGGGGTTTTTT
Organism: Yponomeuta plumbellus; assembly: GCA_947310845.1. Classification (NCBI taxonomy): domain Eukaryota; kingdom Metazoa; phylum Arthropoda; class Insecta; order Lepidoptera; family Yponomeutidae; genus Yponomeuta; species Yponomeuta plumbellus. The sequence goes on from OX371203.1 coordinate 8,300,737, forward strand.
TTGTCCCCAGCCGGGATTCGAACCCGGGACCTCTCGCATGGTAGGCAGAGGTCCTAACCACTGCGCCACAGTCGTCAAATAAATAGCACATGTAATTAGAATACTCCGCGTTAAGGGACTCCCCGAGGTAACACTACGTCATCCAGGAAAAATAAACCATATACTCGTAATTAGCTATTCAGATCGATTTTGCAAATAGAGTGTACAATCTCTCAATCATTTTGATAGTGATTTTTTGTACCCTTGACAACGAACCTAGGGTGAATGTCGCTTCCCATAATGTCGCTCAACAGACATCTTACCTGCATTCCCATTATATCGCTCTTCATTTTACTGAAAGTCCCATAACGTCGCGCGCCTACTTATGGTGCAGTCATGCTTAGTATCCTTCAAACTTTATTTTAAAATTGCTTAAAATTATTCAAATTGAAAGATTTTTCTTTATTCATCGTCATCACCATCAACCCATCATATCCCCACCGAGGAGCACGGGTCTCTTCCCTGAGGAAGGTATAGGCCATACTCCACCACGGGGGCCTAGTCCGGATTGGCGGAGTCATTGATTTGGAGAGATTGGTCAGAAGTTTTCAAGCCACCCTAAGGCCTCTGACTTGACTTTCTTTATTATAAAAGGAAAAATAAAAAGGTAGGAATGGAAATAGGAAGGTATTAGTTTGAATTTCCCTCGGTTATGGACCTACGAATGGCCTTTTATTAACTGTAATTTTTTTTTGAAAAATACTAGGGTAGCAGAAGTATGTATGAGATTGGGGCTAAAATAAAACCTCATGAAGAACATGCGGCTTATTGCATTGAGTTGCTTAAGGCTGCGGTTCCACTGAGGCGGAGCAGAACAGAGCGGAGACGAGCAGTGCCGTGATTCACCAATCACATAGCGAAGTGGAGAAGAGATGTGGATTTAAAGCCATGTGATTGGTGAATCACGGCACTGCTCCTCTCCGCTCTGCTCCGCTCCGCCTCAGTGGAACCGCAGCCTAATAATATGCAGTATTAAACAACCCCCTACTAAGTTCTGTTATTGCTAGTACTTTCATTTAAATATGTGTATATGTCATAGGCAATGTGTATAATGCAGGCATTCTATACATTTCCTAGGTATTGTATAGAATGCCGGGGTCGTCCAGGCAATGTGTGAAATGATATTGAATGTTCAAACTATTTTACACTTTACCTAGGAAATGTATGGAATACCTAGGCATTGTATAGAATGCCGGTTGACGCATAGGTAATGTGTAAAATAACTATATTTGGGCCCGTATTTATCAATGTTATGTAAGTAAGTAGGAGGGTATAAAAGACACAGTAGATTTACTTAAAATCAACTTTATTAAAATTAAAAATTAGTTAGTAGTTACCTTGATGGTAGTAAATTGAACGAAATATTGATGTTTTATGGAACGGGGGGTCGGCGATGTAAAGAATACGTGGCAACAGAAATATAGGTGCGACGACGCGCGTAGCGAAGCGGAGCGCGTCGGAGCGTTAGGTTCTCTATGTAAGATCGAAAACAGACTCGACTTTGCTGTGTAAATATTATTATTCGTCGTCATTTACACACATTGCCGGCAGCGTATTCGGTATTGTATAGAACGCCTAGACAATGTATGAAATGAATCGTATTATACACATTGCCTGAACGTTTTAGGCAATGCCGGATTATACACATTGCCTATAACATACAGGGTGGTCCAAATATCATGGATCTAATGAAATGGGGAGTTAGCCAAGGTCATCTTCTACCAATAAAGTCCTATACAGGGTGGTAAAATTCTCAACGGTTTTGAACTTATGATTGATTTTCGGTTTTTTTCAAGAAAAGAGTTCCTACTACTTATTAAGAGCAATAAAAAAAAAAGTACTTACTTTTGGTGGTTGTTTTTTTTTTGAGAGTGACGGTCCATGATTAGAATGTACCTAACAAAAAAAATTCATCGTCCCTGTCTTTATGGATCATGAGAAATTAATTAATTTTTTACGGATCTCGTAACATAATTGTTAGATCCAACATTTTCGTCATGGATTTAAAAAAAAAAGTGTACTGCGGAAACCTGCCCCAGTAGTAGAAAAGCTGGACCATTTCATGAGGATTGTAAAAAGATACAACTCAAAGCCCTATCTCTCCTGAGTCATTTATTATTGACCTTTATTCTCAGCAAAGTTGCATTTTTTTAAATCAACTTTTGGTCCTAACTAATTTGAGTTACAAAGTACTGTTCTAGGACATAAAAATAAGTCGCAAAAGGATAAAAAAATTACACCAGATAATTAGAATAGACAGTTTAATAAAAAATAAATAAATAAACTTTTTCATAGAAGATGTTCAAAATTTCTACCTCTCACTCGGAGGCAGAGTCGACATCTTCTAATAAAATTTCTTTTTAACAATCTAAAGGCCCGGTGATTATTTTTCACCTGGTGGGTGGCCGCTGATATTCGTCGTCGAAGCTCCTGCTCCGTGTTGCACTCCTTTTCGTATACCACTTCCTTGAAGTAACCCCAAAGAAAAAATCTATGGGGTTTAAATCGGGTGAGCGCGGTGGCCATTGAATAGTTCCACCGCGACCGATCCAGCGATTTGGAAATACTTCATTTAGGTGACTCCTCACGTCACGAGCGAAGTGCGGAGGTGCGCCGTCATGTTGCAGCCACATAGCGCTTCTTGTTTCAAGAGAAACGTCTTCTAATAATGGGTCGAGTTCCTCTTGTAAGAATGACAAATAAATTTGACCATTCACTCTTGCAGGCAGCTCGTGTCCTATTAACTGTCCTTCGACGATCCCGGCCCACATGTTGACTCCGAATTTGTGTTGGAAGTGGTCTCGTCGATTAATGTGAGGATTCACATACTCGTAGTGGTGCAGGTTGTGAATATTAAAAACACCAGTGCGTTGAAACATACTTTCGTCCGACCACATAATTTTATTTAGAAATTCGGGATCTTCTCTGTTGCGCCGGAGCATTTCTGTGCAAAAAAGTTGTCTTTTTTCGTAATCAGCCGGCAGCAGTGCTTGCACGCGCTGGACATGATACGGATGCATCATGTTCCGTTTTAAATCGCGTTGCACAGTCGTTTTCGGGACACCTAATGTTCTTGAAATTCGCCGTTGACTAGTCGACGGGTCATTCGATATTTCTTCAAGAATTTGATCTTCCATTTCCAAATCATGTACCATAGGGCACCCGGGTCTCGTCGCGCTACTTCCAGGAATATGGCCCTCCACGTAAGCGTTGTGTACATGCTGGAATACTCTGTAGTCGGGATAGCGATCACGATTCAGAAAATGTCGCCGATATTCTCTTGCTGCTTCACGAGCGTTTCCGTCACAAAAACCGTACACAAAATGCATGTTAGCATAGTCACGGGCTGAGTAAGCCATTTTTAATAGTCCAAATTCACTAATACACAACTGAGTCCAGTAAGAAATGCCAAGTTCGTAGGTGAAAATCCAAAACAGAGTCCAGTAAGAAATGCCAAGTTTGTAGGTGAAAATCCAAAACAGAGTCCAGGCAAAGTTCGAAGCGATAAAAAAAGAGCAGCGCAAAAAGTGACAACCGAATAACCGTGTTAAGTAGCGAACAGCAAGCAGAACACTAAGTAAAAGTTGCTGGAGGCGTGTAAAGGGTCAATAGCAGGTAGCTAGCGCAGGTAGTAAACCTCTCTTTGTTCCTGGGACCCCATGTCCAACCGGTAAATTCTCAGAATACAAACAAAGCTTTTGTTTAGTGTTATTTTATTAACTGGTGGTACCACACGAAAAGTGACACCGACGGGACAAGAGCTACGAAAAAAGATCGTAACGACCTGTCCGTTGTTAGAACTTAATTTTTAAATCCATTTTTGACTTATTTTTATGTCCTAGAACAGTGCTTTGTAACTCAAATTAGTTAGAACCAAAAGTTGATTTAAAAAAATGCAACTTTGCTGAGAATAAAGGTCAATAATAAAAGACTCAGGAGAGATAGGGCTTTGAGTTGTATCTTTTTACAATCCTCATGAAATGGTCCAGCTTTTCTACTACTGGGGCAGGTTTCCGCAGTTCACTTTTTTTTTAAATCAATGACGAAAATGTTGGATCAAACAATTATGATACGAGATCCGTAAAAAATTAATTAATTTCTCATGATCCATAAAGACAGGGACGATGAATTTTTTTTTGTTACATTCTCATCATAGACCGTCACTCTCAAAAAAAAAACAACCACCAAAAGAAAGTACTTTTTTTTTTATTGCTCTTAATGAGTAGTAGGAACTCTTTTCTTGAAAAAAACCGAAAATCAATCATAAGTTCAAAACCGTTGAGAATTTTACCACCCTGTATAGGACTTTATTGGTAGAAGATGACCTTGGCTAACTCCCCATTTCATTTGATCCATGATATTTGGACCACCCTGTATATACTGGGTGCCGCAAAACGGCTTATCCACATCTAAAGCATAAAAAAGAAACGAACGAACGGGTTGTTATCGCAGCGGGTATTTTTATCCTCCTGTTATAAAATACCCCCTACGATAACAATCCTTCCAAATGCTTTTCACTGCAGTCGTAGATTTAAAAGCCTGCAGCTCTTAAAGATAGACATAAGAATGAGTTTCCATAGGTAGGGGAGACGTAGGAGATTTGTAACAGAGGGGAGTTGTAACAAAGCCGATTTCTCAAAATCTATGGCTGCCAGTGAGCTGGGAACACCATAAGTTTGTTTTTTTTTGACACGTTACTACATGTTAGTCAGTGACAGCAGTCCCCGGGAAGCGGTTTGGTTATTACGACACTTGTGCCTCAAAAATCGTCAAAAGTAAGTTTTTGCTCAAAACTTTGTCAGCGTGTCATTTTATTTGTATTACGTTTCTCTGGATGTGCCAAATTTCTTCATGCGCAGCGGCTCTTTAAGATTCATAATGAAATAGGCTTTTTTTGGTTACACGTCATGTTTTGAGGTAAAAAAGCATAATTTAAAGCAAGTCAGAATTTTACCATCCGGGGCGAGTTGTAACAGCTTGTTACAACTCACCTCGTTTTTTTTCTTTTTTAACATATTAACGCATTTTGTTCGTTATTCGCATACTTAAAGTAATTCAATATTGTCTCAGAATGCCAAATAAATATGCAAGAAAAACTGATAGGAGTTTGTCAAGTAAAGATATATACGAATTCGCCTACGAAGAGGTCACTATGTCCTCGTCAACCAGTCTTAGAAGTGCCGCATATTCCGACAACCTGAATTATGTGTCGTTATACAGAATAGATACATGCGAAAGAGGAAAGTATATCAGGATGGTGTTGAAGAAAAGGAACCATCCGTCGGTTATGCCGTTCAAACAATTTTTGATGAAAGTGAAGAAAACACTCTTTGCGAGTATTTGCTGACTAGCGCTGCAAGAATTATGGCTTAACAACAAAGGAGACTAGGAAACCAGCTTTTAGCTTAGCTAAGAAACATGGAAAGAAAATGCCACCGTCGTGGGAAGCTAATGAAATGGCAGGAGAAGTGTGGTTTGAACAATTTGAGACTGATTTCATAAGCATCAAACACTGGTTTTGGCTGTAATAATAATTATTGATAGTAGGTAAGGATTAAAGTTGATTTTTCACAACTAAAGTCGTTTAATTTTTATATCTGTCCTTACATTTTTATAAAAAAACACTGTTGTTTCAACTCACCTTGACCCCTGTTACAACTTACCTCAGTACGAGGAGAGTTGTAACAGTGGGAGTCGTCCTAGTTTTATAGATTTTTTCCTATTTTATCCACGTGAGGCCCGACCTTGAAAAGAACAATTGATTTTGTGATCACCTGAAGACATTGGGCCTCACGAGGTTATGATAACTTTTTATTATTGAATAGGCTGAAATCGCATAGACTATAGATCTCGTTGTCATCCGTTAAAAACATTTTTAGCTTAGCATTTCATTTGGCTGAGATATTCAATGAGATGTAAAAATTGTTACAACCCTCCTCGGTCTCCCCTAGGTACCGTATTCCCGATACAGCAGATTGTCCCTAGTTATCCTACTTTTTACTCGGACGAGCGGCATCATTTGCCAGCGGAAATATAAGCAGCGGAGGCGATCGGGAAATTGCGAGTATATCGTTCCAGAAACGTATCACGAGATGGATACTATCGTTCTCATATTGGATGGTTTTAACGCCAAGCTTTGCTGCGAGCGCTTGAACGCTGAATCGTAGATAATGGAAATAAACGCAAGAGCAATGAAAGAATGTCCACTTCAAGACCCCTGGAACTCCCGAGAAGAAAATTTCTCACCTGTAGAACTAACCTTATAGAACTAACCCATGGAACTAGTGGGAACAATTGATTTTATGAAGAGCAGGGGATGTAGGTACCTACAAATGCAACCAAGTATACAGGGTTTGTTTATCATTAATCTCTAATAACTTTTGATCGACGCGACTTAATTTACGATTATGGCCGACTTGCACCATTTTTTGAAACGTGTCTTAAACAGCATTAACTAACCTCTTCATACAATACAAAAGTCGAATTAAAGGGCGACTGAATGTATCTATTTCTTTCTGGTGTGTAGGTAGGTACCTACAATAAAGAGTTCTAAATCTAATCTAATCATGAGTTTTCATTAGGTAATCGAGGCAATGAGAAGTCACTCCCTATGGGCTGATGAATCTCCTATTTTACCTAAGTTTAATAAGAATTAATCTAGGCGGAATCTCCAGACCTAGGTTAAATAGGAAATTAGTCTAAAGATTGCGACTAGATTAATTCTTATTAAAAAGTCGAGTTAGGAGGAGAGGATGGGACTGTAGCGACTGACTTGGCGATTGCAAGCGCTGTAAAGCTCTGCGGTGTCGCGAATAACTGTTGGATGCAGCCACTTGTTATAACACCACGGTGGACACGGCACTCACTCCGCCTCCATCATTTTCAGGGACTGGCCGAGCGATTTAAATTCGAATCTAGTTGGGGACGCGGACGTTGCATTTGCAAATGCAAGGTTTTGTATGTTTCGGCGAGTTACCTATTGTTTCGGTCGGACGTCGAGAGCAAATTCGTGGAAAACGAGCGCATTAGGAATTATTGTTATTGTTATTATGAAATTCTTTACTGCATCAACAAACCCAGGTAGGTAGGTATATTAAATTTAGTCAATAGGCGGGCTACTAATTAATTAGGTAGGTACCTACCTTTTTTTTTTTTGTTAACGGGGTGAAATGCTTTGTGCACCATAACCGCCACCCTTGGGGGAGGGCGACGGCCGTGTGTCGGACTCTCCTCTCCTAATAATAGGAGAGGCATACCTCCTAAAACACCCCGGGGGCCGTCCTGTCGCTCGTGCAATGGGGCGCCGCCAGGTCTCGAAAGTGGTGAACCACAACGCGAATGCGACAGCGGCGCCCCGGTGACGTCGACCCGACTCGCAAGGAGTCGGGCCCACCCTCACTGGAGAAGGGGCATGGGCCCCCACCCCCTTCTCCCGTCACGATTTCGGACGGCAGGTCCCCCAACCTGCCGTCTATGACCCTCCCTCAACCGGCGGCGCAAGCACCGCGCGGCGTCCCCCGCGCCACCGGCTCTCCCGGCGGAGAGGCGCGTGCTCCACAAGCCTCCAACTACCGAGGACCCGTTGTGGCCCTCTGCCCGGATCCTCGGCCCATCAAATGCCCTCCCAACAAAACACCCCTCGGCCAGAGACCATATGGGGTGCCCAGTCCCTGGTCCCTGGCTTACCTCTCTCAACATCCCTCCCTCCCAAGCCCGGCTTGCGGAGCCGTCCAGCTCCGCTCCAGCCCTCTTCCATGCCCTCTGCAGGACAGAGGGACATAGAGAGGGCCCCCACCGTGTGCTTTTTTATAGAGGTTGTCTCCTCGCGGCCCGAAGGCCCCCGGCCCCGCTCGATGTGGGGTTACGGGTGCGGGGCCCATGGTGGACCCCGCGGGACATCCAGCAGCGCAAGCCACTGGACGTCCCCCTCCCTCTGGTTTTGGTCCGCGCCGGCCGAAGCCGGTACCCCCCATATCTGGAGGGCGTTCCCCTATCCGCCACCCGGGGGACGCGTCCGATGGAAGACCAGAAACTCCGCACGGAGGGTAGGTACCTACTAAGAGGGTAGGTAATTAGTATAATAACTTTACGTTTCATTTTGAATGGAAAGTATTTAACATAACATAACACAACACAACACAAGCCAACGCAACGCAACGCAACGCAAAGCAACGAACGCACCGCAACGCAACGCAACGCAACGCAACGCAACGCAACGCAACGCAACGCAACGCAACGCAACGCAACGCAACGCAACGCAACGCAACGCAACGCAACGCAACGCAACCCAACGCAACGCAACACAACACAACATAACATTTACATACAGGCACATACATTGCTTCTGGCCCCACACTAGGATACCCTGTGTCGTGGGAACCAGAAACAGCGAAGTCACAAACATGACAAACATGTAAACATTTCGACGAGAGGTATCATTTGGAATTTTTGGACTTAAGTTTACACAAAATATGAAAGGAAAAATGAAAATTTGCTTTACGAGTCCAACGCAAAAAACCCGACTGATTTATAAAAACAAGAATTTTGATTACTTACAACTCCTGATCAAAACAAATCTCACAATCATCTTTTATATGTTTAAAAAGATTACTTATTGTTAAATTAAAGAAAAATATTTTCATTTTTTAATTTATATGAATATCTATGGTTCCTTACGCAACTAAGAAAAAAAAACATAAAAATAGGTTTTTGGGTGTTTTTAGATGCTAAAAGTACGGTATATAGGTATAAGTTAGGGCAATGAAAATTACTTCATCATCGGCTTAAGCTTGTCCACTGCTGGACATAAGCCGCTCCCATTGCACGCCACTGAGCACGGGCCTTGGCTATTCTCATCCAGCTTTTGCCAGCCGCCTTGCGAAGATCATCGCTCCACCGAGCGACTGATTCGAGCGAAAAATGACATGTAGTTACTTAATATTAGATTTTTCATTGATTCTAAAAGATTTTTATTAAGGGCGTTGATTAAAAAAAAATTACAAGTTTGTTTCCTTCGGCAATCTTTCCGTCACAGGGTTGTCTGGAAGAAATTGCTGTTAGCAATAAGACCGCCTATTGTATGCTTGTAAATTTTAAATTTAAATAATAAATTGTAAATTTTATTTGTCTCTGGTTTCTTGTGTGCAATAAAGAATATTCTTATCTTATCTCACTAGATAAAACAAATAGTGACATCAATTAATACTTAATGATGATCACGATGATGATAATCTCCTCATTGTGATCATACGACGTAGGCTAGGCTCACAGCCATGGATCATTTATATATGACTTAACTGATTTGAGATGTACGGACGGACACTTTTTGCAAAAACGATCTGTAAAATAAGAATGGTTATTTAGTAAGAGATATAACAGATTATGAGGCCCTTAATCTGTTGTATATCCGCACTGAGGTAATAACCGGATTATTCTTTGTAGATTTATTTCCGTCTTTCTCAATGATGTGATTTGATCTCGTTTCGGAAACTGGGATCAGATAGGTATTTTACCTGATCCGTCTATACCTACATACGTCCCTAAAAGATTATTCTTTTCCTGATATGGTATTGGAACAAATATCGACAGAACAGTTCTTCTAAGTACCTATTAGGTTTATGGCGTGATACTAAATTAATGCAAAACTTGAAAATTGTTTCTTCCGTTCAATATATTGAACTGCTCAAACAAGCAAAAGTAGACAATCCAATTTTTTATTCGGCATAAAACATGTTAAGACATTGGTATTCCACAGTAGATTAATGTTAAGGGGTAGTTAGAGGCCGATTGCGCAGTAGTGCTCACGACATTAATGAAGGTTTTTAAGTTAAGATAAAACGTTTTTTAATAAGAATAAATAGGTAGGTACTATGTGAAGTTTCTTTGTTAGAAACAAAGCTTAAGATGACTTCGTCAGGCTTTAAATGATCTCTAAAAAATGATTTAATTGGCTCATTGGTCAATTTGTTTCACGCGAGTATCGTGTCATAGGGCACAAAATACGTAGGTACATACTTCTGTGCTTATTATTTTATTACAATGTTACTTCAAAGGGATCGGTAGAAAAGTAGGTAGGTACCTAAAGAGGAAATTCGTAAAGGTACGATATCAAAGATATAATAAATCGAGGATGCCGAGTATATTTTTATTGAGTTTTGTTTAATTCAACTCGTATACACTTTCAGTCTTATTTTTCCTCGATGGTAAAAGGAAAGATTTTATTTATGTGCCTGTATGTAAATGTTATGTTATGTTATGTTGTTACCTTAAACTATTTAAATTACAGCCACATCGTAGCCCGGGCTGCCTGAGTGATATTAAACGATCACCAAGGTTAAGCAACATACGGCGCGTTTAGTCCATGGATGGGTCACCGTCTATGACTAACGTTAGTAGCATTTTTCGGAGCGGTTCCGTGCTTTGCAAGGCACGTCAAGCAGTTGGTGCCGGCTGCCGTCGATAGATGGCAGTCGTTAAGCCAAGTCAGAGGCCTTAGGGCGGCTTGAAAACTTCTGACAGTAAGACCAGCCACTAGTATTACAAGCCTTCATCAATCCGGACTTGGCCCCCGTGGTGGAGTATAGCCTATTAGACACCTTCCTCAGGGAGGAGACCCGTGCCCCTCGGTGGGGACATGATGGGTTGATGATGAAATACTTAAGTACCTAACGTTTTGTCACGCTCTTTTCTGAGTTAGTCATAGACGGTGACCCATCCATGGACTGAACGCGCCGTACGTTGCTTAACCTTAGTGATCGTTTAAGATCACTCAGGCAGCCCAGGCTACGAGTGATACGAGGCTTTCTCAATTATTCAGGAAGCCCTTAGACACGTCTAACTTTCTAATAGATCTATAGAAAGTAGGTAGATAAGAGGTATTTTTGGTTCCCAAGCAAAGTTGTCTCGGCAAAGCTTGGCAACAACCTCATAAATTCGTCACTGGGAAAAATAGAGCACGCTCAAAAGACGATAAAAATAATCATAAACTTTATAAGCTGATTCAGACAGACTACCTAACTTCATCAATATCGCGCAAGAAGTCTGGACTAGGTCCTCGATTCCCGAAGCCCTTTCCTTGTATTGGAAAAAAATGTTCGAAAGTGATTTCTTGTTATACGAGTGAAAAGCGTATTCCTTACATAATTTTTTTGCTGTTTCTGAATTGATAATTTCACTTAGTAATAAGTTACTCGTAAGTAACGTTCTGTCACGCTCTTCTCTGAGAAATTTGACGATACAGCACTACCTACAGTTAAGTAGGTAATTCTCAATTCGGTAGCTCGGTTGTAGACTTTTACATTTGAACAGACAAGTAACTACTGAACTAGGTCACTGCTGTTAGTACGTATACTCCTCCGAAAATGCATGAGCGATTTTGATGAAATTTTATATGTATATTCCGTAGGTTTGAGAATAGGTTGTTATCTATTTTTCATAGATCTAAGTGCAAATATATATATATGGCGCAACATCGTTTGCCGGGTCAGCTAGTATTTGTATATATTTATAATTTCCAACATTTGGCTCTAAACTGCGAATCCAAATGTTTGAAACGTGTTAAATGTTCGAATCCCGGCTGGGGACAAAAAAAAAGAAACCCAGGTCTTGGATGTTTACATGTTTGTGACGGCGCTGTTTCTGGTTCCCACGACACAGGGTATCCTAGTGTGGGGCCAGAAGCAATGTATGTACACGCCGTACATATAACCTTTTTTATGTTTGGACCTTTTGAAAGAATTAGGACCGGAGCGCCCCCTCGCGCCTGACACTCGCTCAAAAGGACTCTGCAAAATGCTAATGTGAAAATTATTTTATTATTAATTAAATCTATTTTAACCCGAAAGAAGAATTCTTTTAATGTCAGCGTAGACAATGTGTGTGCCTGTATGTAAATGTTATGTTATGTTACTTTCGTAAAAAAAATAAAAGAACTGTTGAAAATTTACAAATAAAAAAATATCCCTTACTGCCTCTAGGTTAGATTATGTTTTTATAGTAACTTTGGTCCTGAGTCTTTGAGGGAGCTAAGCACTTCGGTGATAGCCACCCATCACCCATAACTTCCCAAACTTGAAGTTTATGGACGGGCACACAATGGCTTGCTCGCAAACTGTATGGCTCGGCCACTCAATGTGTTGTTTTTGTAACGTAAAATTTTAGTGGCCTAAAGTTTTCTGATGGCCCTATAAGTTTGACATATGGCCAATAGTTTTGCAGTTAGCTGATAGAAATCCCTTCGTAGTAAACGCCAATGGCTGGCTTTATAGTGACTAGGTCGATTTATGTTCTCTACCTAGATACTGTGAGAGGTACCTACCAGGCTGGATATATACTCTGCAGCTCCTCCAGGGCTCCAGAACCAACTACCTTCTTGGCTAGACACTTGAATGGAAAAAGTTCGCTACACGGTTACGTAAAAAGAATCAGACTAGGTATGTCTAGGCATCATCGAGGTAGAAGAACAAATATTGAAAAAATAATAGTAACTACCCAAAAATTAAAAAAATCATCATCATCATCATCATCAACCCATTATACCTCCACCGAAGGGAACAGGAAGGTATAGGCCATAGGCGCATCCGCTTACCATGCGAGAGGTCTCGGGTTCGATCCCCGGCTGGGGAGAAAAAAAAACTCCAGGTCTTGGATGTTTACATGTTTGTGACGTCGCTGTTTCTGGTTCCCACGACACAGGGTATCCTAGTGTGGGGCCAGAAGCAATGTATGTGCCTGTAAGTAAATGTAATGTAAATGTAATACTCCACCACGGCGGCCAAGTCCTGATTGGTGGAGGCTTGTGAGACTAGTGGCAGGTCTTACCGTCAGAAGTTTTCAAGCCGCCCTAAGGCCTCTGACTTGGCTTAAGGAATTAAAATAATACATTCATTTAATAATACATACAATTACATGAGCTCATGCCTGTATCCCAGAGTGATAGGAAGAGACCAGGGACTGCCACTTGCCAGGATCCTGACATAAGTCACTTTCGCTTCATCGACCTTCATTAGTCGTTGCATGCCCGTACGACGGTTTCGGGAACTTCCAATTCCACATATCTCTGCAATTTGTTAAAAACAGACTTAACAATGAATTGCTTTTGTCGATATTTTAGACGGTTTATTGATTTTAAATACATTCTGTAGATTGTATGAGAATTCCCAATACTCTTTCTTTTTTTTATTTACGACCCGAAATGATTTTTTTCGGATATATAATTTTAAATATACTTAGATGATAATTATGATGAAGCTCTTAAGCTTGCAAGTTCCTATGTCAACACATATACCAACATTATCTAAAACTGTCTTAAGGACCCTTTTCCAAAGAGCCCGCGCCAAATTCAATTGTTCCAAGACGTTGACATCAAATTCAATAGTGCTTAGCCTTTTTTCCCGGAGCTGTAGGCAATCCTTACAGTGTGCTGTGGGCTTTAATTTGGCGGAATAGGAGCGCTTATGAAGCGTGTAAGTTACTCTTAAGATCATAGCCCACTTACACGACTCTGCTCCCACCCGGCAAAAATAGAGTAATTCAAATATGGCCTTCAAATATTGTTCTTTAGATATATTTTACACTAGCTGTTGCCCGCGACTACGTCCGCGTGGGCTTTAATACTAACTTTGAACCCCCATTTTACCCCCTTAGGGGATGAATTTTCAAAAATCCTTTCTTAGTGCTCCCCTAGGCTCCCTAAGGAACTCCCATGCCAAATTTCAACCCCCTAGGTTCAGTAGTTTGGGCTCTGCGTTGATTCTAAGTCAGTCAGTCAGCTTCTCGTTTTATATATATATATATATATATATATATATAGATTGGCATCTTAGATTACGAGACAGCTCGCTGTCAGCTGTCAGCTAATTTATGATGCCAATGTAAAAAATATCTAAAGAGCAATATTTAAAGCCCATATTTGAATTATATTATTTTTGCCGGGTGGGAGCAGTGGGCTATGACCTTTAGTCCGCGGATTAATGAAAAACACGCACGAGAAAGGTGTCGGCGATTAGTTCCTAACTCTTAATTTTGCAAGTACGTATTTATTCTATTATTGGGAAGAATTCTTCTCTATGGAAATTCTGAATTTTAGCAATTCTTAATTTTCCGAATGCCTCATTTTCCTAACTCTACATAGTGCGAATTTCTGTAGAAAGAAGCTCGCTTGTATTACGCTTATATTATTGTAACATTTCTTTCTTATGTACAATAAAGTATAAGTAAGGAAAAGCGTCTAGTTAAGTTGAACGGGACCATTGGAATGCGATTGCTTTCTACACTACCAATAGTGTCTGAAACAACCATTACCGACTATAAATTATAATATGACTATTGAATAACAGTATTAAGCTATCACTATTGAAGCGCTCGTAGCTCCGGTTCCCCGAGTGATCTTAAGCGATCACGAAGGTTAAGCAACGTAGGGCGCGTCAGTGCATGGATGGGTAACCGTTCCATGACTACGCTAGTGGCATTTTTCTGAGCGGTTCCGTGCTTCGCAAGGCACGTTAAGCCGCTGGTGCCGGCTGCCGTCGATAAATAGCAGTCGTTAAGCCAAGTCAGAAGCCTTAGGGCGGGCGGCTTGAAAATTTCTGACAGTAAGACCAGCCACTAGTCTAGAAGCCTCCACTAATCCGGACTTGGCCCCCGTAGGGTAGTATGACCTATACCTTTCGTGTAGAGACTTGTGCCCCTCGGTGGGGACAAAATGGGTTGATAAAAAATAACTATGCTTTTTATTTTAGAGACCCGCCTCTCAGCTCTAATCCTTCGTTTTCGGCAAAACTTATCAAGTAGCCAACTAAAGCTCAGTGTTCGGCAAAAGGTTTGTAAATAACGGGGGATCGGCTTGAACGAGAGTTACTGTAATTTTATTCATCGAAGACGTTGCGCCTTGACTTGAGTAAAATGAGTCCTAATTTAGATGTGCGATAAATTTGTGCTGTGTCGTGGGAGGAAGAAGGTGTTCTCTACCAAGTTAAAGCTGACACTACAATTGATCGTCCCTGGATGCAGAGGCGATTCGGAATATTTTGTAGAGCAGATTCAAAAGACTAAAGTTTTTTCAGTTGGTATTTGTTTGCGAATTAATAGCATTGCGTTTCCTTGGTTACACTAGTACAATGTTGAATATACAGATGGCGATATGTGATTTAATTACAATGACATGCAAGAGATGGTGCTGTTGTTAGATACCACAGGGATTGGGAAAATGATTGAAGAATGCAAGGGAATGCTTGAAGAGGGATGAATCTGTTTGTTTTCTAGTTAATTATGCTATGTTGTATATAACTAACTTTGTAGCGATTTGGCATTAGCTGTAAGTTACAAATGTGAATAAATAAATAAAACATATTACCAACTCTGGCGATGATTGAAACTAGCTAAACGAAGCATAATTATACGGGCCCCTTAACGTGATTGGACGCAGATATCTCAGTACCTAACTGAAACTGTAGTCCACTCGGATGGTGTATAATTTCATCATCATCAACCCATTATGTCCCCACCAAGGGGCACGGGTCTCTTCCCTGAGGAAGGTATAGGCCATACTCCACCACGGGGGCCAAGTCCGGATTGGTGGAGGCTTGTAAGACTAGTGGCTGGTGTATAATTTACTTACAAACCTTTTAATGCCAGAGGTCATAGGTTCGATTCCGCTGGGGGTCGAGATAAATTTGTACAAATAGCCCCCAGTCTGGGTGTATTTCCAAGGATATGGTGTCCTTACCTCGTTTCCGCGGTCGTACCTACAGCTAAAAACAACCAGAGCATGCATTCTATTAAGATACTGTCCTGAACAAAACTGCATCCTGCTAATGTTTCTGTTGTCAACAAAACAGCAACGACATTAAAGATTGTACTCGGTATAGTAGAAAATTTAACATTTTTCAACTGAAATTGCCTCTTAATGGAGTGACATTTTTATTAAATCCATGGTGTAAAAAAAATATTGTAAAATTATATAAATTAAGTACTTTTTAGGTCGCTCGTAGCCTGGGCTGCCTGAGTGATCTAAAACGATCACTAAGGTTAAGCAACATACGGCACGTTCAGTCCATGGATGGGTCACCGTCAATGACTAACGCTAGTAACATTTTTCCGAGCGGTTCCGTGCTTCGCAAGGCACGTTAAGCAGTTGGTGCCGGCTGCCGTCGATAGATGGCAGTCGTGAAGCCAAGTCAGAGGCCTTAGGGCGGCTTGAAAACTTCTGACAGTAAGACCAGCCACTAGTCTTACAAGCCTCCACCAATCCGGACTTGGCCCCCGTGGTGGAGTATGGCCTCATTCAACAGCACATCACCCTTCAGACGCGTGCATTCTACTCATTTCATCATCATTAACCCATTATGTCCCCACCGAGGGGCACGGGTTTCTTCCCTGGGGAAGGTATATAGGCCATACTCCACCAAGGGGGCCAAGTCTGGATTGGTGGAGGCTTGTAAGACTAGTGGCTGGTCTTACTGTCAGAAGTTTTCAACCCGCCCTAAGGCCTCTGACTTGGCTTAACGACTACCATCTATCGACGGAAGCCAGCACCGACTGCTTAACGTGCCTTCCGAAGCACGGAACCGCTCAGAAAAATGCCACTAGCGTTAGTCATAGACGGTGACCCATTCATGGACTGAACGCGCCGTATGTTGCTTACCCTTAGTGATCGTTTAAGATCACTCAGGCAGCCCAGGCTACGAGCGATTCTACTCATTTACGATACTGGTGTCTTTGTAATAAAAATATAAGGCTTGACCTAGAGTTTACTGTATTTACTGGCAGCTGCAATACGGACGACGACGTTCGGGCCGAAAATAAAGTGACACTACGAGAAGAGAATACTTTATGTTTCAACGCTATAATATGTATTGTAGGTTGCACTCTGTGAGACATGAGACAAGTTCTATTGAAAGCCGATTGTTGAATCGACGTTTCGTAATTGCTTTTTGCAATTTATTTTATTGCTGCTCTAATAGAATTAGTAGTTTCAATGTGCATTGCATACAAATTAATGTCGATGGGCTATATTTTAGACAGGCACTTGTGTCTAAGACACGTAAGCCTAAAAGGCTTTTTTTTCGTAAAGTTAGTAGGAAGTAAGTAGCTTAAATACCTACGTACGCCCTACAGTCAAGTGGCACAGGCCTACTCTCATAGAGAGAGTATTAGGAAAAACCTGAAAGACTTAATTAGGTAAAAAAAAAAAAAAAAAAAAAAAAATCAACCCAAGCCGAAACAAAGATTCGTGATTTTTTTTAAAAGTTTTGTCATAAGTATTCTTTGTTCAAAACAATGGCTTTGAGGTAAATTTTCTTTTATTAGCCCAAATTTAGATTTCTGTGCTCATTGTAAAACTCAACTTATTTCAAACAAGTTTGTTTTTATGTTTCACGCATAGCAGTTAATTTTAAAAAGTTGTCTTTTACGTTATTTATTTGTCAAGGAAACCTTAAGCTTAACTTAAAACTGAAGTAGTAGTTAGAAAGAAAATGTGAAACTTGATTGATTAAGCTAATTACACTACCCCGTTGGTACAGTGGTTATCATGTCAGATTACAATGCCGGAGGTGGTGAGATCGATTTCCCTTGGGGCCGCCTTTTGTAAAAGTCATAGCTAGTAATACATAAGGTTTCAAATTGGTCGAAAGAACTATAAGTCCCACCTCCACAAAGGCTACGTAGACAAGAATAAGAGTGAATTCTCTAGATAAGTCAATCATTTGCTTACCATAGGAGAGGTGCCGGGTTCGATCCCCGGCTGGGGAGAAAAAAAAACTCTCACTACACAGGGTATCCTAGTGTGGGACCAGAAGCGGTGTATGTGCCTGTATTAAAAAAAACAAACAAAAAAAAGTAAACTTTTAGTCCGGATTTACTTACGGGTGTTGTTATATCGGAAGAGTCCGACCAGGTTTCGCTCCGATTCGCAGAGCTTAATCATGGTGAGTTTACAATGTGTTGTGCTTACGAAAGTTTTAGTTAAAAAAAAAGTAAGTTAAGCTAACGTAAATTTCGCAGAAAACAGTTTTCAGTCGCCGCATAAAGAGACTGGTTTATTAAAAAAACTACTCACAAAAGGAACGTTGGATGTTAACGCCCCATTTCCTTGCAGCAATTGTGATATTTCCGCGCTAAAACACGTTTGTTCGGAGTTTTGTACTCTTTTCACATTCACTGAAACGCTGGAGGCAATAATTATTTCTTCTTCCGCATATATCGCCCGATTGTCCTAGTCATTAACGATCTGAGATTGGCTAATGAGTCACATGTGCTTGTTTAATTTTTTTTTTTTAGGCACATACATTGCTTCTGGCCCCACACTAGGATACCCTGACATCCAAGACCTGGGTTTCCTTTTTTTTTGTCCCCAGCCGGGATTCGAACCCGGGACCTCTGGCATGGTAGTCAGATTACGCAGCGGTTAGTGCATCTGCCTACTAAGCGAGAGGTCCCGGGTTCAAACCCCGGCTGGGGACAAAAACAACACCCCTCGGTCTTGGATGTTTACATGTTTGTGACGTCGCTGTTTCTGGTTCCCACGAAACAATGTTTGTGCCTGTACCTATGTAAATGTTTATGAATATCCTGTTGTCCCTCGTCAGGGACATAGAGCCATTATAAAAGATCTCCACTTGCAGCGTTCTTGAACGGCGTCATCAAGTTTATCCCATCTCAACCCAAGTGTTTACACCTTTTACGTAGCTGCTCGGCACCTTTCTACTACCCGGAAGCTCCCACAAGAGGCTGTGCTTGATTGGATGTTGTTCTGTCCTGCCAGGATTTCCGAATTAATGGACCTCTGCTTCGTCAGTATCCACAATGCTACGATTGAGATGGTACAGGGCCAGAAAATTCGTTGATTCCGTCTGAGGCATCTAATATATCTATAAAAAGAAACCGTCCGTATGACTTCACCGTTTAAAAAAAAAGTAAATTGGTACCTGAGGTTCGGCCGTAGAAATCGAAGTCGAATTGAAAAGCTCCTCCTTTTTTAATTTTTTAAAGTCGGTTAAAAATAAGGTTTACTGGGTCAGGTGGCATTAGTATAGATAGATACGGTTAGAGACTGCACGGTCAAGCTCGGCGACAGCAAAGGCTCGTTCGGTAGTCTCTAGTGCGGTAAATAACAAACAATAAAAATTTTTTTTTGGCAATTTTGCAAACATTTTAGCAGCTGTATCTTTGAAACTGTTCAGTTTATCGAGACCCAACTATTCTCATTTTGTTGCAAATTTAGTCTACTTTAAAGGAAGGAAAAACTGAAAAATGATCAAAACTTTATTGGTTTTTCATGAATTTTACAATGTTCGGAGGGATTTCGAGGTCGAAAAATTATATTTGTCGTTACCACCTCATTACATACAACATATAAAAAAATCAGAACTACCCGATTTGATGCAAGTGAAGACCCTTTTTATGGTACGATTTCCATGGACTATCAAGCTATCGACGTTAGCAACAAGGGTTAGCAAACTCAGCAAGTTTTTTTGTAAATACATGCCGCTTGCTGGCCATATCAGATCTTTCCGAACGGACCACGTTTCACATCAGTACCTACAGGAGGACTGACTTGACATTGGACTCGAATATCCACAGCTTAGTACGACGGGCGACGGTTTTAATGCTCCACACATATGTAACGTCCACAAACTCACGCCTGCTTCCCCATAGGGTAGGCAGAGACGACCAAGGGTTGCGCTTTGGAAGCTGCTACGCTTTTGAGAAGCTTCTTTCGCATCCTGGTGTTTGAACCAGTTGCAACTTTCCCCAGTAGAAAACGCTGGGGAAAAAGTTGATGGACATTTCTTCTTGGTATCTAAACTCTAATCGAGTAGAAGCAGTAATACTTCGCATTTTAGTCGAAAAGTCGCTCTTAACGAACTGGACCTCGATTCTGTTAGTGCATTACAGTACGATGGCCGATACACGGTCGGGTCACGTGACGTGGTTTTCATACCATTGACGCCTAGAAGGATAGATATGACATATCAATCCTTCTAGGCGTCAATGGTATGAAAACCACTGTGTGCGCGCGTAGACTTGAAGCGGCAATGAAACTAAATCGCCACGTTCATGGAATTGTCATTGTACTGCAATGTTTTAACAGAATCTATAATAGGACCAGAAGAAGCTAAACACACATGCCTACACATAATGCTTATGTCCTATCGACTGAACATTGAATTATGTTTATTGAATCCCAAAATCAGCAAGATCCTTCTTAAGACATGGAGGAGACTTAATTTAATATCAACTACATACTCTGGGACAGACGGTGGCCATTTAGAAAAAGATATGCCCGGTCATTCAGGGCTCACGAGGTCGACGCGCTGATGGGATCCTGTGTTTTGTAGTTAAGTTGTGGGTGCACAAGGAGCTTGACAGCTTACCCACTATACTGCCCAATGCCAACCAACCGAATGAATGCAAAATGCAAAAAGTGCACTGGACACATGCCTTCCCACGTGGTCTTATCACACAACATTACGGTGAACGCAAAACTAAAAAGTTACAAGTAAAAAAAAAAAATATTACTTATTAAAAAACAAGAGCCATCATCATCATTCAGCCACAAGAAGTCCACTGCTGGACATAGGCCTCCTTCATGGATTTCCAAAAAGACCGGTCGGAAGCGGCTTGCATCCAGCATCTTCCCGCCACTTGGATGAGATCGTCTGTCCATCTTGTAGCTGGTCGTCCTAAGCTGCGCCAAACAAGAGCCAAGAGACAAATAATCATAATAGGAACAAAAACATAAAGATTACGAATAAATAAATATAAATGAACATGTAATTTATGTGTGTGTCTTAAATGCAAATGTAATGTAGACGAATAGAACAATAATACGGATTATATTCGTAACTAGGTGCCTGTGTGTCGCCAGCCCTTCGGTTATGTTCGAGGTTGGAGCGACAGTGGGGCGTACTTCACGTTTATTTCCTCGATATTGGGGTTCGCTCGAATTATGTGCATTCCTCGCGAGCGGGACCCGGCAATATGAGGATGTCTTTCTACATTATACGAGTGCACAATTTACGTACATTTTAGTTGCGCCCGCTATTTGTTAGAGCGGATTGCCTGGAATTCAGGGTGTCGGACGGTGTTTGCACCATACAGTTTCTTAGTAGGTGGATTGTTCAAGATAGAATCTACGAAAGCGCATAATCGCGCTCTGTCGTGCTGAAACCAGTAAAGTAGCTTCCAGTTAGTAAAATGACGTGGCGTATTGATGAAGTTATCGACTTGCGCAAATTATTTAAATCAATTTTGTAATAAAATTATGAGAGGATATTTTATGCAGAGTATTTCAGTGCCGCCAACTTGGGTATATTAGGTTTCATATTACATTCAGACATTATTAACTTTATTCCGCATATACTTACTTTACCGAGGACGCGACCTCCGTCTCTGCTCACCACGATTAAGCTCTGCGAATCAGACCGAAACGTAGTCGGACTCTTCCGACAAAAAGTCAAGGAAGTTAAATAAGTGCGTAGGTATGTACAATAAGTTAATAATAGTGCTTACGAAAGTTTAACACTCAGACACTTTATAGTGAACTCGAAAGGTACTAAACAGGGCCGCGTTTCTAATGGCTGCTTAAAATTATCTTAGTATTTAGGAGAGTTCAGAATCCAGGGTCAAAATAATTAAATTCTATTTAGTCCGTATTTTAGATTATAAAAAAAAATTGGACATGTATTTTTTCTTTTTTCGAGCAGTACCTACGGAGTGACGTCACACGTAACTTTAATGGGCTATATCTTTGTCATTTTTGGTCTAATTTACAAATAAAAAAATACGTGTCCCTTATTTTTGAATAATCTAAAAGACGAACTAGGGTAAACCATAGTATTGCTGGCACCCACCTAGTCATTGGCACAGTGAGTTTTAAACACAAATATTAAGAATTAAAATTGCATAAAGGGCATTTTGGTAGTTTTTTATAATTAGCATTTTTAAGTACAAAACATACATACAAATTATAAGTGCCAATTACTGATATTATTAGTGACAATGTTTGCACCTGTTATGCCAATGACTATACCTCGTGTGTTCATAAGTTTTGAGACGAAATAAAAGTTGCATAACTTTTTAAATAATTAACTTATATTTCTAACATTTTTATTAAACATTAAGTAGATAGTAATCAAAATAAAATATGTTTACTATTCGAAATGGTCACCCCCGTTTTTAATACAGGCCCTTAGACGATTTGGCCACTCATCAATGACGGCACGAATCTTTTTCAGCGGAATTTGCTTTGCTTCTCGGACAAGGGTTCGCTTCAGAGACTCCAAGTTTGGGTAGGACTTCGGCAGGCCCTGAGCTCTAATTCAGTCCATAAAGAGTAATCCAGGGGGTTGAGGCCGGGGCTAGAGGAGGGCTATTCGTTCGCCGCGATGAAGGCCCGAAGACCGCCACATTTTCCTTCAACCAAGCTTGGGTGGTTTTTTGCCTTATGGGATGGCGCCGAGTCTTGTTGGAAAACTCAATCCTTATTGTTAAATAAAGTATGAGACAGGGGTTTCACAAGAGGCTCTAAAATGTCACTTTGATAATTCTTGGCTTTCACCTTGACGCCTTGTTGGCAGAAATGGAGCGGAGTGACACCTTCATACGAAACTCCCCACCATAGTATCACACTAACCGGATGATGAGTACGCGAGACATTCCGTGCCAATGCTGGGACATCCTTGCTACTTTTGGCATACACTTTATTGTTTTGTCGGTTGAACTTTTCGTCAACAATAAAGATTTTCTCATCGGTGAAGAGTATCTTCTTCGCATCGTGTCTCCTAAGCAATATTGGACAACGTTCGCGTCGCAATTTACGAAGGCGATCGTTTGAAAAGTGAACTTTCCTACGGCTATAAGCCTTTACCTTAAGATCATATTTCAGTATTCTGTTGACTGAAATGCGTGAAATATTAGTCTGCAGAGCGAGTTTCTTCTGAGTGCGACATGGATTTCGGCGAAGTCGCTCTCGGATGATTTTGATGTTCGCAGGCGTCCTCTCAGAGCGTGGCCGACCACTTCTTTAGCGTTCTTGCAAAGAACTTGTCTCTTTGTATCGTTTGATAGTGTAATACACAAAGTTACGGCTCACACCAAAAGATTTCACCTCACGGAAAATCTCCATTGGTTTTTTTCCCCGCCTTAAATAGAGAAATCACTGTCGCACGTAATTCTTTGGGTCCCTCCATCACGCGAAAATTTAAACAAATTAATTTGAAAATCTAAGAAATTCAAAGTTAACATTCCAAATTAAAAATTGGAAAAAGAAATAAATTTCAGCAAGTAATATTTTATTTTATTTTCTTAGTACAAAGTTTGTCTCAAAACTTATGAACACACGAGGTAGTTTTGGAGACATTTTCAAATTATTATTATTTTTCTTAAATAAAACTATGACAACAAGGAAGAATTATTTTTTATTTCCAACCTATACTCATATTCTAACTAATATTTTTTTTATTAGTGATTGAATATGAAATTGAATGCTTAGGAAGCAAATTATGTCAAGGTTTTGCTTAAGGTGCCAATCAATGTATTGTTTACCCTAATTACATTTTTTAGGGCAACTAGCCCATTAGAGAGGCAAGTGCTTTAGTACTATATCATAAGTGTTTGTGAACGTTTATATTTCTTCCAGTAGTATTCATTTCGTCGCCAGGATGCGCAATCAATGTCGCGAAGTACGCGCTATTCTACAATTACATTAACAAACTGTAATCTACTGTTAACAGCCGTCAGTTCACCAAAGTCCATACGAAAAAAACATTTGACAGCTGTTGACAGTACCTAGATTAACAGACTGTTAGCGTACGAGAAACCGGGGGTTAGTATTTTAATGGAACAAATAACTAAATTTGATAATGCAAACAACACGCACGCGTCAAGGGTCACTTGTGCACTCTCCTAAACTCACTAAATTTTCAGTTTACACACAGATAAGTAACGTATTTAAATGGTAAATATTTAAATGGTAAATAGTTTAAATAACAAAAATAGAAACCAATTCTATTTTGATTCTAATTGAAAGACAACTAGAACTAAAGCGAGTTTCTACGTTTCACGTTTACACGTTTCCACGTTTCTACTAAAACACTATCCTAAACACTAAGATAATCTTAACCGGCCTTATGAACTACAATGCAAAGTTGACTGCGTCATATGGGTGTGATTTAAGTGTTATCTAATAATCACTAGTCATCGATAAAAAGCTTATTAAAAAGCTCTCTCTTTACCAATTCTAAGGGTCAAACTCAGAGCAAAAGGTCACAATGTCGCTCACTCCCAAACTTCCTCTCGGAAGCAATATCGTAATAATGTTTCTTGTAATAACAATAAAGAGGTTTCCATTACTCTTCTCGAAATCTGATCGGCCGTATCTGCGGTCGTTGGCGGTCAAAAGTTCAAGGGGCAATAAACTGAACGACTGGAACTATGGTGGTTAAATCAGATAGCGCTTTGCAATATTGGTGACGACTTTGTCGTGGATATCGCAGAGTAGATGAACTTTATGGATGCATCAATCGATCTAGGTACCTATACATGCTAAAATACACTAGCCGTTACTGTAACACAAGGAGAGTTTCTCGCACGATGGGGATTTCTTGTAGACAATAATCGCTACCTTCCTAAAAGATAGGTTACAAAGTACGAGTTTTTTTTATCACAAACCTGTTATTTAAGTTCATCATCATCAACCCATTATGTCCCCACCGAGGGGCACGGGTCTCTTCCCTGAGAAAGGTATAGACCATACTCTACCACGGGGGCCAAGTCCGGATCGGTGGAGGCTTGTGACTAGTGGCTGGCCTTACTGTCAGAAGTTTTCAAGCCGCCCTAAGGCCTCTGACTTGGCTTGACGACTGCCATCTATCGACGGCAGCCGGCACCAACAGCTTAACGTGCCTTGCAAAGCACGGAATAGCTCGGAAAAAATGCCACTAGCGTTAGTCATAGACGGCGATCCATCCATGGACTGAACTCGCCGTATGTTGCTTAACATTAGTCATCATTTAAGATCACTCGGGCAGCCCAGGCTACAAGTCGCTCGTAGCCTGGGCTCGTTATTTAAGTTATATTATGTTTTTTTTTGTGCAATAAAGTGTAACAACAACAACAACGAGCAGCTGATGTGACAATAGACAGCTACTGTGCCTGCGTACCTACTCGCATGACAGTAGCTCGACTCGCCTCGCTCGAACACATCAATGCAAACTGCTGGCGTCGCAATAAACAGCAACTGCACCAGCGAACTTCGTCAATGTACTTCGCATACTTCGCCTCATGTATCATGTCTCGTGCAATACCTATGTTTTCGCAAAACACACGAATGATCACAGTTCCTAAAGACCACAATAAAAGCGGTTAAGAAAATACTTCGTGTTGAAATACTTAGAATTTACACAAAAAACCGCTCGTAGCTCCGGCCGCCTGAGTGATCTTAAGCGAGCAACATAGGGTATAGTCCATGGATGGGTGACCGTTCTATGACTAATGCTAGTGGCATTTTTCCGAGCGGTTCCGTGCTTTGCAAGGCACGTTAAGCAGTTGGTGCCGGCTGTCGTCGATAGATAGCAGTCGTTAAGCCTTAGGGTGGCTCGAAAATTTGTGACTGTAAGACCAGCCAAAAGTCTTACGAGCCTCCACCAATCCGGACTTGGCCCCCGTGGTGGAGTATGGCCTATACTTTCCCCAGGGAAGAGACCCGTGCCTCTCGGTGGGGATATAATGGGTTGATGATGATGATGATACAAAAAATGAAGAAAAGGGCAGCGCATGCAATATTTAAAAAGCTGTATGATGAACATCTCCGAGAATGTGAGACGGGTATGAAAGTGACACCTGCACTATGGCGTGGTTGGGGAAGGCGAGTGGCGAGTGAAAACAAAAAATGTTGTGCATAGTACTCCTGATACAAATTCGTTTATCACAATAAACTCTTGACGTGGAATGCCGCGGCTGCTTTCCCTTGGGAGCCGATAAAGTCCAAGATTGCTTTTAGATTATTTTGTTTCCATATTTCCCTTTCAAATATACCTACCGTAGGTTACTTTACAGTGGCTTTTATTTGTGGCGGACGAATCTTCTTCTTTTAAACAGGGTAGGTATCTCAAAGCTCAATGTGGAGCCCGAAAATAATTATAGGAAAGGTTAAAAATTCTTTAGAAAAATCAAAGTCCGTATAATTTAGAATTTATTGACATGAAAAATATTTTTGGTGACCCTAAATTCTACCAAATTTTTGTCAAAATTCATGGTCTTCCTTTTATTTCAGACACTATGTAATTTAGCTAAAAGTAATCCTTATTCTGAAGCCTTTCGATCAGTATGATAAAGCTACATGGTAATTTTTTTCTCGTGTAACGCGTTCGATTCACGGCCCAATTACGTAATTATTTAAAAATCTATGAACGCAATTTAATTTTTTTTTAATTTGTAATAAAGTCTTCTTTCATTAAAATTTTCCATCTACAATATTCAAAGTACTTTCCCTCTATGTGGCATCGCCGTGAGATCACCTGTATAGATTTCTTGCCAAAACTCAACCAAAACTTTCTTCCAAACTCTTTGCTGCAAAACTTTAAGCATCTAATTGTCAAATATTTGAAATTGGAACGCAAGTACGCATTTTCGTTCCTCTCAGATGGTAGTGAAAAGCAGAGTGTTCTACACGGGCGCAAATCATTTTTGGTCTCGGTAGTGTTGAATCCAGAGCGAACCGAGGCGATTGTTGTATTAAAGCCCGAGCGAAGCGAGGGCTTTAACTAAGAATCGCTGAAGGAGCGAGGGATTTCACAACCTCGACGCAAAACTTTTGTTGTCGCCCTTGGTGAACAATCTACTAGTATGTGCCTCCGACTCCCTAAGAAGGGCCTTAAACTCATCATACATTACTGCACCAACACATGCTTGCTGAGCCAATTACAGCCACCAAGCGTAACGGTTCAGTTTAATTCAATGTTCCAGGACGCCTACTGCAGATGTTTTCACGTCTTAAATTGTGTTGTAGGCTTTGACTATAAAGGTGAGGAGAAATGTTGCGTATTTTCCGTCAGGATATGTGGAAAACCCCAAGAAACAAAAGAAGTAACTCAATCTATCGTCGATCGAGATACAACGTAAGATATCAGCATGTTTGTTCTCTTCTCTACATTCCTTTCGTCACGTACTCCGTGAAATACCCTCGATGTATCTGTGAATTGTGTCAATATTTCCGACGCTTACCCCGTTTTTCTACCGTGGATGATGACATTACGGCTACACGCAACGGTATTCTGGCAAAAATATGTTAGGCAGAAGCTCTACTCAGTTTCCAGAATACATACTAATCTAGAGGCCACGGGGGCGGAGCGGTGGTAGCCTAGTTGATAGAATAATGGACTAATGGACGGGAGACTCAGGTTCGATTCCCAGTCCGTTGTTTTCTAAGCTGGTATTGCTACTATAACTACATTTGTGTAGTTATAGTAGCAATACCAGTGCTCGGTAACTGTTAAATCAAACATCGTGAGGAGCTGTGTGTCAGAGCTATTCAATACCTAAGCGTTTGAAATCATCAATACGCGGTGGGCACGTGTGGTGAATAAAGCCTCTCTTGATTATAGTCTCTCTCTAAGAGAAGGCCTATGCTCTATAATGGGACTTATATGGACTCCTTACACTAGAGGCCACGGAGAAGGGGACATACTCACACTGGGTGTTTCAAAAAGGTCCGACGGTATCTATCAATAATTCGAAAAACAAATTAAATAGTACAGACTTTTAATAATCTTTTAATAATAAAACTCTCTTTCTCGGCAATATATGTATTAAGTTTAATTTTATTTATTTATTTGGAGAGATATTTCATGGTTTACAATCTAAGGTTCATTTGATTTAATTTTTAATAGAGGAATTGTAAGAAAATATCTTGTTTTCACACTTTTCCTAATATAATCGATTTAAAACATAAATATGCGGCGTTTTCTGTGAACCTGTATTTGTATGTTTTAATTTCTAATTTCAGTGAGTTTTAAATAATATAATGCCACTCCAATACAGTTTTAAGAAATGTTATTCATCAAAGAAAATAACTAATGCCGTCTTAAATTCTCTATCGACAAAGCCTCTATATACCTATAGGCCCCCCTATAAAGATAGGGGTGCGAGTGGATTCCCGTGAGCGAGTTAACTTGTTAGTATTAAATGTTTTTTGTGATCAAAGCAAATACCTTCGGTAAAGGGAGAAAACTTCTTTGTACAAAATATCATCTCCAATTCCAACATTCTTTGCTTTTGTAATTTGGGCCTTGCCATGTGGAGTTATGAGATGTTATGGAAGAATGGTTGAGTCATTCGTTCAGTCACGTTAAGTAGCATTTCCACGTTTTCAGTGTTTGAGCTATAAAAGTAATATGAATACTTTGAAGAAAAAATGTCTCCGTCAAAAAGTTGTCTCTGCGTGTGTTTTGTGTTATTTACACGTTTTGGAGCGATTTGTAAACATTTTCTTCGCTCAGAGAGGCGGCAGTATGGCAATATTTATATCTGCAAAATGTTGGTACTTATTTGAAAAACCATGATAGAGGTAAATCGGTAATCACTCGTAACCTGGGCTACCTGAGTGATCTTAAACGATTACGTTTAAGCAACATACGTCGCGTTCAGTCCATGGATGGGTCACTCCGTGACCCGTGCTTCGCAAGGCACGCTAAGCAGTCGGTGCCGGCTGCCGTCGATAGATGGCAGTCGTTAAGCCAAGTCAGAGGCCTTAGGCGGCTTGAAAACTTCTGACAGTAACACCAGCCACTAGTCTTACAAGCCTCCACCGATCCGGACCTGGCCCCCGTGGTGGAGTGTGGCCTATACCTTCCTCAGGGAAGAGACCAGTGCCCCTCGGTGGGGACATAATGGGTTGATGAAGTTTTATGTTCACGGCCACATTGTGCTCTTTCAAAGACCGAGAAGGACAATACGACTTTCTCCACTTTGAAATGTTATTAACTTTCTCCACCTTTATTTGTATTACCTTTTTGGAAAATAGATAATTACAAACAAACAAACAAACATTTACATACAGGCACATACATTGCTTCTGGCCCCACACTAGGATACGCAGGATACCCTGTGTCTTGGGAACCAGAAACAGCGACGTCACAAACATCGAAGACCTGGGTTTCTTTTTTTTTGTGCCCAGCCGGGATTCGAACCCGGGACCTCTCGCATGGTACGCAGATGCGCTAACCACTACGCCACAGAGGTCGTCGTACTTATAATGTACTTAATTACTTACTTACTCATTACATCAGTGTCATTTCGTCGTCAGGATGAACAATCAACGTCGCGAAATAAGCGCTACTCTACGTAAAACACTGGGTTTTAATGGACCAAATAAGTTCAGATTCAGCCTCATCGATGAGGCTAAGTGTGAACAATGTCAGGATTATAATAGATTTTGAAAAGTGACGTCTAGGATATAGGACCCCCTCTTGTTACAAAATAGCACACTTCGTCGACCTTCTCCCTCCATTTAGACGACTCCGAAGTGTCAAAATATGTATGTATTTGACAGCTCGGAATAGGCTAAAACAGACTACTCCATACTGTGGAGGACTTACGTAGTCGCTCCCCATGTTTCAGGCGGCAATGATATGAAAATGCTACGAGCCATTGTAGGTCCAATGGCTCGTAGCAATGCTACGTAGCAAGCACTGAGGTAGGTTAGGTCAGACAAGGGAGGTAATCCACATTGAGCCAGGTGTTATTTGTGCAGGTGCTATTTAGGCGGGTGCTCAATGTGTGCAGGTGCTATTTAGGCGAGTGCTCAATGTGGATTACCTCAGACTAGGGTTTCCTCACGATGTTTTCCTTCACACATAGCTAGTGGCATTCCTATTACAAGAAAACTGAGTCATCGGTACCGGGATTCGAACTTACATCTTCCGAGTTTGAGGCCGCCGTTCTACCAACACTGTAGTTAGCCCTGCAAAAGTTCGAAACTTACACCTCTCATTATCAACCCATTATGTCCCCACCGAGGGGCACGGGTCTCTTCCCTGAGGAAGGTATAGGCCATACTCTACCACGGGGGCCAAGTCCGGATTGGTGGAGGCTTGTAAGACTAGTGGCTGGTCTTACTGTCAGAAGTTTTCAAGCCGCCCTAAGGCCTCTGACTTGGCTTAACGACTGCCATCTATCGACGGCAGCCGGCACCAACTGCTTAACGTGCCTTGCGAAGCACGGAATCGCTCGGAAAAAATGCCACTAGCGTTAGTCATAAACGGTGACCCATCCATGGACTGAACGCGCCGTATGCTGCTTACCCTAAGTGATCGTACTTACACCTATCTTTTTCAAATAGGTACCTCTGTCCTTACCCTAGGGACAGATTCCTAAGGTCTCGTACAGTCGACAGCACACCATCCTAAACACCCATGTACTCTACTCTGTTGCATTACGGGCGACTCCTAAAATGTGAAGGTTGACGTGCTGTCGACTGTACAAAGGCAAGTAGGCAGGCTTTGTCGAGTCCCTAGGAAATTGGTCATTTCCACCGATGAATGACTGTCATTTACACTTAGCCAAGAGAGGCTCGAGCCTTTGTAATCAATAGGCTTTGCTCTCCAATTTGTTGCTAGATTTTGTACTGAGTATGTTTAAGAGACGAGAAGTTATCCAGTTTTGTACTAAAAATAACTAAAATTCCTTATTGTGTCGTCTTGTCTGTCCGTCTGTCTGTCTGCTTGTTTGTCTGTCCGCGGCATAGCACAGAGATGTAAAGCTAAAATTTGGCATATACATGTATGTATGTACATTGAGTTCAATGGTAGGTAATGTCATGATTTTATTGAAATATATCTAACTTTATACGTAAATACGTATATTTAATTAAGTTTTAATATAAGATTAGTCCCATCCGTCACCATTTAATTAGAGAATCGTGAATCGTGGGGTATGTGAACATTACATTGACAAGCATTAAATAGTAAAAATATTGAAGGGCAGTTGTAAAAGGAAACGGAAACTAAAGAGGGGCTTGCAAATGGCTTCACGTCGCACGCTGGCGGCGGGAGGCCATTGCGTTCCGGAATATGGTGCTGATCGGATCTCCCGGCCAAAGTTCCTATTAGTATGTACCTAGATATATTACGCCGGAAAAACAACGGTAGAATAACATTTCTTTTTAGCTTATGTTAAGGAAGTAATTTATTTTGTGGATTGGTGGTTAAAAGCGTTGTGGGTATAGGAAGACCATTTTTAGATTTAAAAGTGAAAGTGATATTTCATCGTTTGCGAGATATTAATCTTTAAAGCGCAATTTTCGTCAGACGAAAAAAAATAGACTTAAAAGAAAACTCTCACGGCTAAGTTTTAACGAGTAGTATGACTAACTCATATTTAAGGACTTAGAGAAGGAAAACTTCGTACAAAAGTTCATTGATTTTTTTTCATTAGGTTGTTAGTTCTGCAAAGCAGATAAAAAGGTCTCTTTCTTCACCCTACACTGCGCCCGACACGCATTTGGCCGGGTTTTTTCTAATTCTTTACTTAATTTCAGTATCCAACTTTTTCTTCTTTCTTTCAATACCCACATCGATAGTGATGGCTGTGGTTCGACTGTCAGCTTGTGAAGCGCTTTCATAGTGAGAGCACTTATTACCACATTTCTTGGCGACGTTCCACACACGCGAATTAAAATACGAGGCTTCTTATTAAAAGGATATTTGCGAATGAATTGGTGAATAATTTTTACATCCGTGGAGGCACTCGATGGAAGCGCGGTCTCGAGCGGGAGGGTTCCATTAGCGAATGTTGGACCCACGCCAGGCTACTTTCAAGTCACTGAACGGTTTCACAAAGGATTTAGGCGGGATATAAGAGGACGGTATTAAATGATTTTAAAATAGGGTTCGTATTCCGGAACGTGTTTGTGGACTTATTGAAATTTTTAGAAATAAACGGTTGAAAATAAAGATTTTTAGTCCGGTATGTTTTAGCCCAGTACAAAGCCTGGAGGTCTATTCGAAAAAATATATTAAATATACAGTCTCCTGCCAGTCACCCACCTGGAACTCACGCAGTTCTTTGGACATCGTCATCGTGAAAAGAAAACTGTAAGAGCGCCTACAAGTCACGCTATGACCTGGTACGGCTCTTACGGTTGGTTACAAGATTAGCTATTGTCTTCTAACCGGGTAGCTAAATGGGGTAGCTAGCTGGGATGCTATCGGCTAGAAATGAAAGCACTCGATTGCTAATAAACTATCACTATATTGAAGTGAATAACGATAGAAATCTTGATGAAAAATGAGAACGCGCGGCGCGGCTGATTGGCAGTTGCGAACTGAAGTCTGTTTCCGCGCTAGTTAGGTGAATTGATGGAAATGCTGACTGGTCAGAAGATGTACGGTTGCGCCGTACAAAAACCTTTCTTTTCTTAACCCTTTAAGCCCCGAGGACCCGCCGGCGGGTCCGATGTAAACTACGGCGAATTCCGTTCGGCCCCGTAGACCGGCTGGAGCCGGGCGGCGGCCGCGGGTTGGTCTTGTAACTGCACTTTGAATCGAATTTTGAAGATGATATATGTATGCCCGGTTCCTATAATATACGCCTACCGGCTACGATCCGTTTTCCATACAGTTTATTGACGGTTCGTAGGAATTTCGTAGGAATTGTAACCGATCGTAAGCAAAAACGAAGCGTTTTGTGGATATTGGAACCGGGCAATAGACCACAGTTGTATGAGCATGTTGTATTTTTAGAAAACTGTGAAATTTTTCAAATATAACTCTGTGAATAACTAATTTAGCTGTGAAAGAAAATGTCTTCTAGACTGAGACCTCAGGCAACCCTCAGAGGGGTTTAAAAAATAAAAGTGTGTTTTATTTAATGCCGTAAAACCCACTGTAAAATTAGCACTGAAATGACTCGTGTATTTCCATGAATACTTCAATTGCACAGCATTTTATGAACCTTGCACTAAACTTCTCGAATTATCTTTAATATTTCGCATACGTAAACATGTAGAGTCATAAAAACTTCCAGATTCAGCGCACACTGTGTTCTCTTTTGCATACAGGGAAAACTTTGGTTGTAAACATTAGAGCGTACAAACAATCTACCGATGCAAAACGTGCTACTTAATCCAGGTTTCCGCACAATAACAGTCCTTTAATCTACTATTAACGGCGGGGTAGGCAGAGACCAGGGACCGCTACTTGCCACGATCCCGACTGACCACTTATGCTTCAACGATATTCATTAGTCAAATATGTTACCTATTTGCAAAGGGCAAAAAAGTCCGCCTGGGGCGTCCCTTACCGGTCCTTCTACTCACTTTGGCGTTTAACAGTAGGTACATAAATAAAACGTTTTATTGTATAAGTACGAGAAACTTGGGTTTAGAAGGGGGTTATCCTGCCCACGCTGCTAAATATTGAAAGAAATATGTAGCATGACTAGCACATCTATTCAGGTAAATAAACCCACTGAAATAGTAGTATTCTCAGTCCTCAGTTCCTCTTCTTAAAAATGATTTCAGTCAGTAGCGTTTGAATACAACTTTGTATGAAGTAAGTATAGGAGGACATCATCACTACCGTTCTACGTTTTCCGCTACCGCAGTGCGTTTTGTTTTTTATGAAGAATTTCATAAAAAAATTAAGAACCATCAAGACGGCCTCTGTGGTGCGGCGGTTAGCGCACCTACCTTTTGAATCCCAGCTGGGGACCAAAAGAAAACCAAGGTCTTGGATGTTTACATGTTTGTGATGTCGCTGTTTCTGGTTCCCACAACACAGGGTATCCCAGTGTGGGGCCAAACGCTATGTATGTGCCAGTATGTAATTGTTTATGTTGTGATCATTAAAATCCATGGTAATCGATACCGATCGGCCCACCAAAAATCGAAAGTTCTACAGGAAAAGCCACATTAATTATGGCACAAGCGGAGTAAGTCCGCCCCCGTCCCAGAATTTCAAATCACGGTGAAGTCATTTTTATCGTCATCCGAAACTACTTACTCAATACTGCATTTCTATTGAGCGAAATACGACTCACGCGAATATATTCATGAATGCGTGCAATCTTTCATAGTGGACGAGCTATACCGTTAACAAAATGCATTATGAGCGAACTTAGTTCAGTCGCGATCCGAACAGTCGTTTCTGAATTAAACATGAGATGTGATACTCTCAATCTGTCGTCCTATTCCGCCAGCTTAGCTTGACCCACCTCCCCTCTCTGTACACTATATGTTTCGGAGCATAGAGGGGTGTTTTGGTAGTGTTACAGGGGTCATGTGTCGGTGGTTATGTGACTGTTGGTGTTTTCACAGCGCGAGGAAAGTTTGACAAATCGCCGCGAGTGCAGTTTCAGTCTTCACGCCGATAAGTCGCCGTGACGTAGAGCGGCATAAAAGGTCAGGTACCTATAACATTAAAGCGTCATTAAAGCAAGCAGCCTGTACAACGTGTTCATTTGTTAACTAACGCCCGACTCTCGCTTACTTTGTTTTTGTTTTTCCTTTAATGTAAAATACTAACAGTTTTTTACTTGAAGTACAGAAAAAGTATTACGTCTAAGCCTTGAGACCCTTAACCAGCTAATCAAGCATAGCACCTGCTAAAAATATCAATTGGTGCCCAATCTGGACTAGGCCAGGTGCTATTTGTGCAGGTGCTATTTAGGCGGGTGCACAAACTGAACTACCTCCTTGAAATCGCCAATCCTCTTTGGGCACGCGAGATAATAGCAGTATAGCCCATACTCTCTTATGAATTGTGAACTTATGACATCCGCTTGAAATGTAAGTCTCTGAAAAAATCAAATATAATGTAAATCCACATATCGGCAAGCGCAGCGTGGGACGACCAGCCACAAGATGGACAGACGATCTGATCCAAGTGGCAGGAGGACGCTGGATGCAAGCCGCATCCGACCGGTCTTTTTGGAAATCCATGGAGGAGGCCTATGTCCAGCAGTGGACTTCTTGTGGCTGAATGATGATGATGAATGTAAATCCCAATCGGTAGCAGATTGGGACTTTCATATGTTTCTTTTGTATACAGAAGCCTCCCCGTGGATTGTGATAATGTTTTCATAGTTGGAGAGATGCGTCCGGATATGTTTGTTCGGGGGTTTACTTTGTCGCTTTATGGCACTCGAGTTTCGGTTTGATTTCGGGATGGATATGACTTCCTGATAGCAGCTCTGCCACTGCTGTTTGTGTTTCAGTGTGTCGGCCGGTTGGATGACTCATTGTAGTATATAGGTATTAATTTATTTGAAGACACTGAAGACCAGAAAATCCATAAACCTATGGATATTGCAGTTTATTAACGCAAAGATTTGAGTTTCTTTTGGCTACTTTTAAGGGTTCCCTAGTTTAGAAGGAATCTGTATAGTCTCGCTACGTCCGTTCGTCTGTACAGATAGACGAACGGACATAACGAAACTATACGGACAGCTGTACGCGGCCTAACTCAGAGACTATTAGTACTAAAAAGCTGAGAATTGGCGTAAATGTACATATTAATCACGCAGACATGATTCTTATTCTTAACTATAGAATACATTTATTTTCATCATCATCATCAACCCATTATGTCCCCACGGAGGGGCACGGGTCTCTTCCCTGAGAAAGGTATAGGCCATACTCCACCACGGGGGCCAAGTCCGGATTGGCGGACGCTTGTAAGACTAGTTGCGGGTCTTACTGTCAGAAGTTTTCAAGCCGCCCCAAGGCCTCTGAGCTTATTTTAGATAAAAACAAATATTACATTACAAACACTATTAAAATTCACATAAAGCCAGGAATTCACTAGGGGACAAATTGTCGCAGAACATGTCTAGGAACACCTGTTTCTACGTGTCGCCGCAACGTCGCGCTCTGTTCCGCGACGTCGCACGCGACATTCCAGCGACATTCACGTGTCGGAGAGCAAGTTCCGTGTTTTGGCTCGCGAGAAAGAACTTCCTGCGACATCTGTCGCGCGACGGATGTCGGCGAGTGTAGACGCGTCCGCGATTTGTTCTTCAACATGCCCGTAGAGTGGAGCAATCAGTTCGTGCTAAAACTAATCGAACTTTACGAAAGCAATGGATGTTTGTGGGACATGATTAACCGTGACTATAAAAATAAATAAAGGAAAATGATGCTTAGGAGATTAGCCAATGGCCTTCAAATACCTAGGAAAGATGTAAAAGCAAAGATCCACAGCCTCCACTCACAATTTATGCGTGAGAGAAAGAAAATTGCCTCCTCGAAAGGCACGGGTAAAGCACGTTCTTGGTTTGCCTACGATGCCATGAAATATTTATTAAATTTTAATAAACCACTCAATCGAATATAATATGTACGCAGCACTAACTGTTCCTCGGGCGACATCTCTGCGGCGACTGACAGGTGTAGACAAGGAGAATGTCGCGCGACATGTTGCCAAAATGTTCCGAGAACACGCACCGTAGATGTTCTGGCACATGTCTCGCGACTTGTCCCCTAGTGAATTCCTGGCTTAAAGCTTCGTGAAAAATAAAATAAAGTATGATTTTAGAGGTGAACTAAAAGCAACCTACATAAAAACTACAAAAAATTATATCATAATAAAAAATACCGCCCCGGGACACACCCGATCCAAAAGTTCCCATGACGTGTTCCCCCGCTGCACCGTCAGGGAAATCCTCTGCATCAGGTATGCCCCGAAACGATGGTCATATCCACGACTATTCTGTTCTGTTTATTCTTTCTTCTTCTAGAGTTCTAGAGTTTTAGTCAGACCTGAGATTTCCGCACTTGGCCTCATAGTTGGGCTTGCTTTCCACGGACGTGGACCAGCTCGCACGACACACAGTGGGAAGGGTCTCGGTCCGCGGTAGCACAGACAGACGACAGTCAGTGGTCAGTTGGAAGAGCCTCTCTTGGTGCGTGGCTGTCCGTGGTCGTCAGCCGTCCGCGTCCGGACCGTGGGAAGCCAGCTTTAGACATTAGGGTTTCATCACGATATTTCGCTTCACCGCTAGCGAGTGGTGTTGCTTTTATAACTTCTTAAATGTACGTAACTTAGAAAACAATGGCATTCGTACATGCCGGGTACAAACCCACGACAACCCGAATGAACCGCCGGCGTTTTACCGCTGCGCTATAACCTTTGGAGCCCTATAAAATCTTTAAAAAAAAATTGTTCTTGTGGCGCTTAGCGGTTTACTGCAAATAATCTATTGTTAAATTCAAAAAAGACAAAATGTATGAAGTTTAGCCTACCTAACGTAAAATTAGTTGAAAATAACATTGCGATTGGAAATGAAAAACTAGAATTTGTTGAAGGTACTGTATTTTTGGGCATCACAATCGATGCCAAACTACAATGGGGTCCACATATTGTAAAATTAGCACAAAGACTTAGCTCCGCAACATATGCTGTAAAAAGAATTCGAGAACTTACTGACGTTGCAACTGCTAGGCTTGTTTATTTTAGTTACTTCCATAGTATTATGTCCTATGGTATACTACTGTGGGGCCGGGCAGCAGACATTGAGACTATCTTCATCTTGCAGAAGAGAGCGATCCGATTTATTTACAAGCTAGGTAGTAGGGACTCGCTAAGAGACTTTTTCAAAGAAACTAACATCCTAACAGTTGCAAGCCAATATATATATGAAAATATTATGTACGTTAGGAAAAATTCGAAACACTTGGTAGCCATCATAACGTTAATACTAGGAATAAACATAAATTGTCATTTCCACGATTTAGACTTGCAAAAGTTAATACTTCCTTTATGGGGCACTGTATAAGGTTCTACAACAAGATACCCCAAGATATATTAGAGTTACCTCCAACGCGATTTAAGAATTGTATTAAGCACACTCTTTGCAAAAAAGCTTATTATAAAATCAACGATTATTTAGAAGACAAGGACGTATGGCATTAAATAGTAGTTTAATATCAAATTTAATCACAGGATAAATGTGTCTAGTGTTCAACACATCCAAGATATTATTTTGTAGGTTTGATTTGTATTAGCTTTAAGGTGATTTGAGAAAAGATGGTCAGAGTGGCGTTTTTTTTCGCTGCCTTTTTCTCCTCTACAGACGGCCCCAAGGCAGCGGCTAACATTATACATAACTATATACACATTGACATTCAACAAGCAGAATGTAAATTCTTTACGTTGAAATAAAATTTTTGAATTTTTTAATTGAATAGCTATAGGACTAAGGTCGTCGGTTTGCTTCTTACTTGGGACCGCCGCCGAACATCTGTACAGATGATGGCCGTATTTGAAATTAATATAATTATGTTTAAGTGATTTTTATCGCTATACTTAATTTAATAACGTCTTGCTTAACAAACACTATGCTGCTGTATTGTAGCTTGTAGGTGCAGTTTGTGGACAAAAATGTAAAAAAATATTTGAATCTACTCCACTAATAGCACCTGCCAAAAATATCAATAAGTGCTGAATATGAACTAGGGCAGGTGCTATTTCGGCGGGTGCTGAAAGTGGATTACCTCAGAGTTTTTTGTCGTGTTTCTAATGTCCTTGCCTGGTATCCTAGTTTGGGATTATGTCAAGTAATTGTGTTGCGTGGAAGTTATTTATTTTAAATTTTTTGTAAGTTATTTGTACGTATATTTATAAATTAACCGGACATTCTCGCAATTATTTATAAGGTAAAATTTAAATTGTTCCCGATGTTCGGGCAACGTTGCAGCAGCGTGGTCACGGGTAGACTGAATTGTTGAGTACACCTTATAAATAGCCCCGTTAAATATATACCATCTCGTCCTCAAAAATACTAGTTGTTGTAATTTATGGTACCTAAAGCTTCATCAGTTAACAACTGTATTATCAGTGACCCTGCAAGCTCTACTCCCAGCAGGATTGGGCGGTCAGGGTAATGGGCAAACTTTGCCGACCACACTTTGTCCAGTCCCAAAATACAGCTTCATTAACTGGGCCTGGAGAGCAGTAATTAACGGACTCCTGAGGCCTTACTTCGTAAGCAGCGCATGTTTATTTTTGTCCGTCCGAAATAGTTATGGTTCCACGTTGTTTTGGCTGGCAGACTATGGTAGAGGTGTTCCATGTACATTTTGGTAAGGAAGGGTAGAAAGCGAAAATGGAACATATAATACTCGTAATATTTAAGTTAGTGTTATTTAGATAAGATAATATAAACATAAACATTTACATACAGGCACATACATCGCTTCTGGCCCCACACTAGGATACCCTGTGTCGTAGGAACCAGAAACAGCGACGTCACAAACATGCATACATCCAAGACCTGGGGATTTTTTTTTTCAAAACAAGAATATTCTTTGTTGTCGCTTGTCGCTCGTCTCGGTTGCCTGAGTAATCTTAAACGATCGCGAAGGTTAAGCAACATAGGGCGCGTTCAGTGCAATGGTGGGTAACCGTTCTATGGCTAACGTTAGTGACATTTTGCCGAGCGGTTCCGTGCTTCGCAAGGGACGTTAAGCAGTTGGTGCCGGCTGCCGTCCATAGATGGCAGTCGTTAAGCCAAGTCAGAGGCCTTAATAAGGCGGCTTAAAAACTTCTGACAGTAAAGCCAGCCACTATGTTATGTAGTATGCTATGTACCTACAGGTAGTCAGAATTTAAAATATTTTAGAGTAAAGCCTTAGCCATTTTAGTTTGAAGGGCTTGTTAGATAGTTTTGACTAAATGTTGAGAGAATAATTTGATAGTTCGCAAAATGAAAAGATGTCGCTACGGAGAACGTATGTGTGAACGACTAATAGCCTTTCCTCAA
Organism: Yponomeuta plumbellus; assembly: GCA_947310845.1. NCBI lineage: Eukaryota > Metazoa > Arthropoda > Insecta > Lepidoptera > Yponomeutidae > Yponomeuta > Yponomeuta plumbellus. The sequence continues at coordinate 8,340,535 of OX371203.1, forward strand.
AGTGGTAATTAAGCCTATACTCTCTGTCGGAGAGAGTAGAGGTCTGTAACCTGGAACTTATTTAAAAGAACGATATTAAATACCGTTGATTTAAAAACAATAACAAACCCACAAGAGTGATCCGGGCTCGCTCACAGAGGGTTCGGTACCTACTCGCGGCTTTCCCGAAGTCAAAATACTTTTTTTATGATTTAACTAATTACAAATGTACAGTTTTCAGATTTTTCCTTGTATTTGTACTAAAAGACAATATTACTTGCCAAATTTCATAGTTCTAGGTCAACGGGAATGACTGAGTACGGGAAGTTTCTACTGTTTTAGTTTTGTCGGGAAGAAGAAGCCTTACTCTAAGAAAGCGCTTCTTTACTATTTCGCAAACGAATCCTTAAAACCAAAAATGGTTTTGTACTTTCACAATATTTTGCGACTAACGTTACACACACTATGGTATAGACAAGGAAAACACGCATATTTAGGTATAGGTATGGACCTCCATAAAAAATAAATCTTTATCCTACCGTTTTGTCGGCGTGATTAATACGTATTTCTCTGCAAAGTTTCAGCTTTTTACTACTTGTCGCCTCTATATTAAGCCGCGCACATACACGGACGGACATGGCAAAAATATAAGGGTTCCTATTTAAAAATCTGATAAGGTGGAAATAAGTCCTTTTGAAATGACGCTCCTCAATTGTTGCTTTAAATTACCACCGCACTGTCATACACTGACCTTTACATTTCTGCACTGTCGCACTGGCACTTATGCCATGTTAAAGGCTATTGTGCAAGGAAAATATGAAAGTTGATATTGTACTGTTGACTGCCTACTCTTAACCAGCAGTTACCCCAATCAAACAGCTCGTTACGCTAATTAAATCTAAAGCCGGGCCCACACAAGCACCCGTCACTAGATAACATGGCCTATCAGAAGTTTAACGTATGTATACGTTGCCGTGGGACTCATGGGAGCAATTAAAACAATATTTTCCATGAGGAACTTTCCTCAAACTTAGGTTGAACAGATATTGCTCTAATGCCACAGAAAACATAGAAAAACATAGAAGTATTTTATTCCGAGTTTCAAAAATTCATTTTTTCTTTCCATTGTTGCCTAAAAAGATTGATACGTATGAGCGCGTAGATTTCAAACGGCAATGAAACGAAAACATGTACACCCCACATTAGATTGAACAGTTGGTTTCCATTTCAACGTTGTAATATCACATAATAATTTAATATAGTTTAAACTAAATACCATACAGCATAGCATAAAACTTTGCCATGTCTTTGCTTGTACTTTTCTTGTATTTTTGTCAATTGTGTTTCTATTGTTTATTTGGAACGATGAATAGCATAGGCATCCATACGCCTTTTCTTTCTTGTAAATGGGTAATCAGTTAAGTAATGACCTTGAAACTTGAAGAACTATTAACAACATTGTTATGGTGTTATTGGTGGACTGATTCTATAGATTTGATTCCAATAAATTTCTTCTTTTCTTTCCCTCTTTCTTATTTGTTTGTATTCCTTGCTTTAGCCTGTAGGTAAGTGCGATACGCGATATCTGTATTTAAAGCCTTTTGGAACTACTTTCCTTTCCGTTTTCCTTTATCGTAAACTCAAGACTGTGATACGCCTACAGCTACCGCGTGAACATGACGCGCCAAGTGATGTGACCCAATTACCTAGCCGCATGCAGGGCCCTGACGTCTCTGTACGGAATTTGGCGTTTGAATGGCGATGGGAGCTAAATTCGACCAAAGATTGGTACAATAGTGAATAGATACTTAAATAAAGTGTAATGTCATTTCACACTAGTTACAACATTTACATCAAGGCACATACATTGCTTCTGGCCCTACACTAGGATACCGTGTCGTGGGAACCAGACACAGCGATATTACAAACGTATACGATCTTTTTAGGAAGGGCGTTATCGACGAGTACGAGTCATCAAATTTGAACAAAAACATCACATCATCAACACATCATAAACGGTCGCCATCGTGTACTCTTACATAAAGAAATACCTGTGTACTCTCCTAAGGATGAACAATAAAATGATCTATATCTGTCTGTTACAAACATAATTTATACCTTAGAACCGTAGGTACGTTAAAGTAATTATAAATTTACAGTAAGTAATTCAAGCATAACTTTCAGTATCACTTTATTAATCCGCCTCCAGTTACTTCTAAATTAGACACGTCCGAACCTCATTCACCTTTCGGCTATTTTGTTTCAAAGTCAGTGCTCATTATGGACCGATTGCTTTTCCAATATGTACCCTTCAAACTACGAGTAAATAGTTAGGACCACTATACTCGTAGTTACAAAGTTACAGAAGGTTCGTTGCTTAAGTGCCCTGCCTCACTGGGACGCCATGGCGATGTCGCCAGCCACGTATCCAGGCAGTTTGTATTGAATGGCGACGTCGCCAGACAGTCGCCAAGTGAGTTTGGCGCTATACATTTCAATATTAACTGCTTGGATACGGTCGCTGGCGACGTCGCCATGGCGTCCTAGTGAGGCAGGCCATTAAAAATCTTAAAGGCGGAAACACATTATTGAAACGCGACGGGATCCGACGCGACGACGTGACGCGTGTTGAGTCAAATAAAAAATATACTATTTTCTATGATCAGAATCATAGTAGGCATAATGTGGGTACTTATTTGCTAATGTACTTATTTTGTTACTTTTTGCTAATGTACTTATTTGCTATTTAAAGTTACTTTTTCTTGTATTTTAAAGTAATTTTTATATTTTTAGTATTGTATTATACGATTTACTTTCAAATGCTGTTTCATGTCTGTTAGTAGTGCACAGATCAGGCCTAAAATTTATTTTGTTAAATAAGGTTATTTTTTATCTGTGTAGGTGCAGTGGCGTGTCTGCTATCAAGAAATAAATAAATAGGCACGTGTTTTGGTAATGTGCACAATGCACATCGGTTGTCGATACGTGGTCTCGCGTCGCGTTTCAATTGTCTGTTTCTGCCTGAAGACGTACTGCAGCGACATTGGACAAGACGCTCAATAGAGATTTTCCGTCGTAGGTTATTTTTCATTCTCAATTTAAGCCTCTCCCACGTTTTTATTAGCGCCACTAAAAAAAAATATATTTTCGCTTATACCACGTTTTTGCAAAGAAAATTGAGTCACAAAAGTGATACTAAACTTAATCGGATGCGCGGACGCTAAATAGAAAAAAAGCCTGTCTCAGACGTGGTGGCGGGATTTGTACGCTACGAATAAAAAAAAACCGTAGAAGCATTTTTTCCTACAAAATTAATCTTTACCAATGAAATAAGCGCAAGATGTATTGTAGAGTAACTCTACAATACATCTTGCGCATCAACACGTCGTCATGCACGGTATGACACACAGAATTAACCAATCATGGAGTGATTAACAGAAAAACTCTTAATCTTTACCAATGAAATAAGCGCAAGATGTATTGTAGAGTTACTCGTGCGTGACGACGTGAACGTTTATTGGGCCGTGGTAAGTGATAGCGTAACTGCGTAACTGATGATTGGTTGTTTAAAAAAACGTCAAACCATCGATGTAAATCGTCTAAATATCTGTGCCTCAGAAGTTCTTCTGAGATCTGTGCACGTCGCAATATGGCGGTCTGACGGTTGCAGGTCCATATAATTTTGCCAGGTAATACTGAACTCGCTCCGATTAAGTAGTAACACAATTGACAAGCCTCGCCCACCTTCGTAAAATAATTGAACGTGTGGATTTTTTTGCGCTAGTTAGACAACTATGTATGTTCTTAACTTTACTATCACTGTGTCCACCATTGTCTTGTCTAAGCCCAATGACCATCCAATGCCAATCATGAGCATTAGCCGCATTCGACCGTCATAGGCAAGGCGACCATCTAGGCAAGGCGAAACTACTGTACCTATACCTTCAGTTCTATTTCGTAGTAGTACACAACTTATTTAGCCGTTGGGCCAGCCGGGGGTACGTCGATAAATCCATTCCGAAACTGCCCCCACGCACGACTTCGGCTTGAGGTTTTAAGGCGAAACTTATTTTGACTAACAAGCTTATTGATTTTGTAAAGGCTTTATCGGGACAAACCATCTGGCTAGCTTGAAAATCGGAATTATGTACCTAAGTAGCAATAAAAAACTTGAAATGAAATAAAAATCGGACTAGTGTAGTTAGACACGCTCACGCTCACCGAGGGTTCCATACAAATTTGCAGGTACTTACATATTGTGAATAGTTCAGGAATCGATCTCGAAATCGAAATCTAGCAGTTCTTTCCGAGCTTTTGAAACTGCAAAGACAATTTTTTCATAATTGGACGTAGTTTAGCAGAAAGGTTCCAGTCCACAACATGGTCATTAGTTGAGTGAGTTAAATATACCCTAATGATCACTATGTTTTATATTTTAAGAACCAAAGACTTTCATAGCGATCCGATGAGAATGTGCAGAGTTATGGCACATGGTAGTCCAACCCTATGTATGGAGAGCGTAAATCAGCTTCAACTTAAAAACTCAAATACCTCAAAACTCACTTTGTTTGGGTTGGAACCTTTTTGCTAAACTACGTCGGATTTATCTAGTTGAGTACGATATAATATTACTTGCCAAATTTCGTAGTTAACACGTTCAGCGCGGCGGCTCAAACCGGTACTGGGCTTTCAGTGCGTTACGGGGCGTATAAAACCCCAACTGTGACTTTCCGTTGGTGAGTTACAGGGTTGATAGTGCCCCGTATACACGACACGAGTTACTTAATTTGGCTGTCATTTTGTGAGTTTTTCAAATATTTGAATTTTTTTTTCACCTAATGATAGACAGATGAATTCTCTATCATCATCATCATCATCATTGGCCCATGGTTGTCCACTGCTGGACATAGGCCTCTCCCATTGCACGCCACTGAGCACGGTCCTCGGCTACTCTCATCCAGCTCTTGCCAGCCGCCTTGCGAAGATCTTCGCTCCACCGAGTCTGAGGACGTCCTACACTACGTTTACCGATCCGCGGTTCGCGATTCCCTATAATCCGCCCTTTTCGCCACTAGTTTTTATAAATGATGACGTAGTGAGAGACTTTGAAAATTTACGGGGCTCTTTCGACCCCGTACCGCACTAAAAGTGATTTTTTACTGGGCTTTACAACCCCGTAACGCATTGAACGAAAACATATTGATAAAATGGTAGTGATGTGAATTTATAGTATCGACATGTCGAGTCGATAATGCATCTCGTCCTCGTCGAAGTGCTAGATCAGAACGTTTCAAAGATGTTGGTGTTAGTTCTCTTTGACAAACGGCATCTAACGGTTCCACTACGCCTTATCGAAACACTTTTCACCTAGTCACACTTCACTTATGTCGTCTCATCTAACATACGTAATGTAGTCTAATACGCAGTGATGGGGCAAACGGTATTATTGTAACTATCGATATATTTTAAGTCCTTTCGTCTGGTTTTTCCTATGCTCAGATATTAACGTGTTTGTATGTAACAATTACTGAATATCGAAGGGAAAGTGATTTCGCAGGATCGTGGCAAGTGGCAGCTTTGGTGTCTGCCCCACTGGGATACAGGCATGAGCTTATGTATGTGTCCGGAACTAAGTTAATAACTATAGTGCTTAACTATTTTAGTTGTTATACAGTCGACTCTCGTTATTTCAAACCTGCGATAATTCGAATCTCTCTATAATTATAAGTTATCACGTGTTCCCTAGAAAATCTCTTTATATTTCGAACTAAATCAATACATTTTTATACACTTGGTAATTCGAACGAAAAAAATCATCGCTGCGTAACAAAACGTCGCGTTAATTCAAACTCATCGGCGTCAAACATTCGATAATTCAAAGTTGCAGAACAAGTTGCATATCATCGTACACTACCTTTTGTTGTTTTGATGATTAGTTTGGCTCACACTTCCGCACGAATAGTTTAGTAAGAATAAAAGTTAAAAAGCAAATAATAATTGATTACATATCAACACTCAATAATTCAAGTTTTATTTCTTTTCTCTCAAAAATTTACATTTCGAACCATTTGATATTTCAAACATTCAATAATTCGTAATATTTTAAGAGTCCCTCGAGTTTCGAATTATCGAGAGTCGACTGTATTATGAATATTATGATCTACCTATTTATTTAATTTTCTTGACGAAGCGCGTGGTGAACTATTTTTATTTTTAGTATTATTAGTTTTGTGACATGTATATTTTTGATTGAATGTGACTTAATAAATACAAAAAAAGTTGTTTCAGGTAAAAAAAATACATACATATTTTTATTTTTTACACTTAATATCTATGAAATGCCATTCGAGTTGTGACTATTGTCACCAATTAGGATAAGCCCATTGGTATTCCAGTCCCAATGAAGAACTCGTCCTATAGAGCTCGTTGTAATGAACTGATTCTGACAACTGCACGCGATAGAACTGTCGACAGCCACAAGCACCTCACTAAGTAGTACCTATTGAAATAATATGCTTCGAATTTTGGATGGAGAGTAATGCTTGGAAGGGACTAGTGTGCTGTTCCAGACTTTGTCCAGAAAACTGTTTGCAAAACGATCTGTGAGAGAATTTTACCTGAATAGAGAATCAATTAAAAGCACTAACTAAATAATATATCACAATATTTCTCTCGTCGTTACGTTATCCTCTATACTGCTTGCAAACAACAGCTTAGTCTGTATTGCTGGGGATCGGATATTGTCCGTCTGTAGTAGGTGCCTATAATCATCGTCGGAAAATTTTAACACCGAAATTTCATTATCCAGTGCTTTATCAAATAACGCGTGTAATGGCGGCTCGCCAGCCCGGGGGCCATGGAATATTTTCGGCCCTTTCCGCTGCGATGAAAAAACTGCTTTTTTAGTTAATGGGGGGTTAATAGGTAACTACCTACTCCAAGTTTGGGAAATTAACATTTTCAAAGTTTGCATATTGAAAGTGGTTTAATTAAACGATACTGGAGAAATGGTTTACTAGAAACAGCATCGATTCCAACTTGAGAAAAGTTTCTTCAGTATCAATAAACCACTTTAATTATGCTACAGCATATGAGACAAATAATAATAATAAAACGATTTTGAACAAGCTTAAGCCATATAATTGTGAACTTAGACGTGTCATTAAAGCACTGGCTTAGAATCCTTACGAGGCAAACGTTTTCATATTTTCCATAAATTATTTCAATGACATGTCTTTATTGTCGTTTACTGCAATGAGTGCTTACGTCATGTCAGCCACACGCAGGCACATCAGCGAAGCCTGACGGTTCTACAACAGTCGCCGAAGCCGGATTGGCATGGAGGACACCATCATCATTATCAACATGTCTCCTTCACGCTGGACGTAGACATCCCGCAAGGCCCACCACTTCTTTTTAGCCTCGTCCATCCCTATCTAGTCGCTGCCCACAATGGTCACTTTGGCTAGAGAATAAGGGCAGATTGGAATGACCCAAGCACGGTTTCAACTTGGTCCACTCGTGCCGCGCGAACGCTTCGCCCTAGGCGCGATGGCCGGCTGAAAATATATTCGCCAGAGGTGCCCGGACGGTGGCGAAAAATTGGATTTGCTGCCTAGTCCTCCGACTTTGCTCTCTGGTGCAATTAAAAAGTAAAACAACCGTGTGGTTAGTAGTTTTAATGAGGTGATGGCGCTGTTGTTGCGTTTAATGTTGTTAGCTTGGGGGCTGCACGATGTGCGCTGGGGTCTATTTTTGTAATGAAACGCGCGTCGAGAGTTCTGTGGCAACATAACATGTTATGTACATAACATAACATTTACATACAGGCACATACATTGCTTCTGGCCCCACACTAGGATACTCTGTGTCTGAAGCACGGAACCGCTCGGAAAAATGCCACTAGCGCTAGTCATAGACGGTCACCCATCCATGCACTGAACGCGCCCTATATTGCTTAAACTTCGGGATCGTTTAGGCCGCCGGGCTACGAGCGATTTTAACGATAAAGGTACCTACAACTAAAAAAATCAAACTTCCAGACTAATGCTCGCTAAATAAATTTAATTTTCTTGTTGCACTAAAAATAAATAGGTTAGTAAGTGTCTCAGTAACTTTGCATGTAACTCAGCTATTGCCCCGTGGAATAATCAATCACGATACATACGAAAATTAGTAGTTCTCTCTTATAAGGGAACACGTAGGTAATTCCTTTGAAAATTTCCAAGCCAGGTAATATTTAAATGTAGTTTCTTCGCCTTCAGGTAGAAAATCTAAGAGGTGCGAAACACGCGACCCTACGGGCCGTGCAAGGCTCCATTACCGCAACAGTTTTGATATTTTTAAACGGCCCTGTCAAATTATGAAACTAGATGGCGGTATTTACCTACCCCTTATTTTAAGCTATAGTCATTGTATCTATACATATTTGTAAGTCGTTTACTTTTATATATATATATAAAAGTAAACGGAAAAACGGAAAAGGAAAGTAAAAAATAGAATAACTTCTCGCCTTCTTTTAAATATTTATTCTTATGTGCATATGTTGCCTCCCCAACCAGTAGATAAATATTTAAAAGAAGGCGAGAAGTTATTCTATTTTTTACTTTCCTTATGTGTTAAAGATTATAGGTTAAAGTTATACAATAAATTTCGGCGTCAGAAGCATTTGGTCGGATTTATCATATTTATAATTTTACAGGAGAACGTGCCTACAAGTCACTATAAGCCTACATGCGACGTAGTGCACCAGAATTATCCCAGGAAATGAATGCGATATAAATGTTTCTCAGGGTTTACTAATGTATTGCCAAAAATCGTTTCCCAAAGTATTACTTCCCAAACTATTTTCCGCAAATTATCACTTGGCAAAAAAACATTTCTCAAAATAACTTAAAGCAAATAAACAGTTAGCAAAAGTTATTATGGCAAGTTATTGTTTACCAAATAAATACTTGGTCAAAATTCATTTTACCAAAGAGGCAACAAGAGGCAAGGTAAGAACGCATCAAAGTCGAGTCTGTTTTCGATCTTACATAGAGAACCTAACGCTCCGACGCGCTCCGCTTCGCTACGCGCGTCGTCGCACCTATATTTCTGTTGTCACGTATTCTTTACATCGCCGACCCCCCGTTCCATTATTTGAAAATAACACTTGCCAAAATAAAACGTTAGCATAATAAACGTTTGTCTTAATAAAACTTGACGCAGTAAAATTATGCGAAATGATAATTTGACCAAATGAATAAAATGCGAAATGAAAACTTGCTAAAGGTTCATTTGGGAAATGAAACTGATGCCATAAGTTTATTGGGAAGTAAAATTTGGCGAAAAATACTTTGGCTAAACGGCGGTATCCCGTTTCTCAGATGGTTAAAAAGATCTCGACGCGCTGAGACCAGGGCCTATATTCTGCTGATGCATCGTACTACAATGACAACTGCATGAACAGGGCGATTTATATTCATTGCCGCTTCAAGTCTACGTGAGCACGTGTATCCATAATTCTAGGCGTCAATGGTATGAAAAAACAGATCACGTGACCCGACCATGCATTTGCCATAGTACTATAATGCACTAACAGAGTCGAGGCCCAGATGTAGAAAGTAATTTTCGTCGGAATCGAACATACGACCATATGCTTCTGAGACGTTGAGAATTATGTTTTTTCTGTTCGTTGTCTCTTTGGTGGTCAGGTTTGGTCTTAAAGTTCGCCGACTCTGGCGAAATTTCCAGCGTACACGGTCAAATGGTTGGTTGCTATATAATCTTTCACATTCAACAAGCGCCCCTCGCTGTAACAAAACATTACATCTGGTTAAATATTTTGAAGATTTATTTTTTGTGTGGTCGTTTGCCGACTGACATCTTTTAGCAGTAAGTTAACTGTTGTTAGTGCCTCATCTCAACTCTTCTCACCTAGTAACTACCGAAGTGGAGGTGTCCAATCTAGTTTGTTGTTCCAAAACAAAGAAAACCTGTCGCTTTGGACCCCCAGTCGCTGGAACATTCAGGGGGTTCAAGTAGAAGGCGACCTCAGTTCCTTGAGTCACTTCATTCCCGGGTATATTCGACACTTGCCAGAAAACGTATCCAGGAGACAGATCGTTGGCGGGGAAATCTGGACCTGTAATTGAGTGGTTCTTTAAGGACACTCAAAACGCGGTCACACGGTCTTTATTTCTAACTTTTTGAGCATTCAGTGTTAGGACCAAAAACAGATTACTTTTTATTTATCTATGTGTATAATTTCAACATAAAAAATCTAAAATTATTAATGATGCTTTAAAAAATATATATCTACTGTCGAAAACGGGAGCAAAATCTGTGTTCTTCGCGCGTCCCACTCTGTTCGCGCTCACTGAAAACTTTAATAACTTTTGTATTCGATTCATAAGCGTACCGTATAATGTAATACATCAAATAAATTGTATTTAACTATGCATCATAATGACCAAAGAACATTTATTTTGTCTCTTAAGTTAAAAAAGTTAATAGGCATTATGTCTCTGTCACACGATTCTGCTAGTTTCGCGAGCGCGCAACAAAACGGTACCTATCTTCCAAGAGCGGTAACTTATCGCTACAAATTTTAGCTGCGTGGACGCTCGTAGTGTCCCGGCATCAGTGGGGGAAACCCGTACGTCCATCACTTTGAAACAAAAAATACTATTTACACTTTGACAGTAAAGTGATAGACAGACTGCATTGGCGGCGTGAGCATGGACGTAGAAATGTGAGTCACGCGTTTTGTGGCGCTGAAATGTCAGAATTTGACAATTGAAGTAACAGAAAGCCGTATAAACTGTTACCCGGATACTCTAACTTGACATTTTGTCGGAAGAGTCCGACCAGGTTACGCGCTAATTCGCAGAGCTTAATCATAGAGACAGGGCTCTGTGCTCTTCGCTTTTAGTCAGACTCTTCCGTCAATCTTGTATAGATAGATCGATAGAATATTCTTTATTGTACTCATAAATTATATTTATAGATTTTTTTATAAATCTAAGTTTAATTGGCGGCCTTATTCCTATGAGCCATTTCTTCCAGGCATCCAAAGACGTAGACAAGAAAGAAATTAGAGACGGGTAGTCGTGAAATTAAGAAGTTGTATCTTATATCTGTTTCATCATCATCATCATCAACCCATTATGTCCCTTCCGAGGGGCACGGGTCTCTTCCCTAAGGAAGGTATAGGCCATACTACACCACGGGGACCAAGTCCGGATTGGTGAAGGCTAAGAATAGTGGGTTGTCTTACTGTCATAAGCTGTCGAGCCGCCCTAAGGCCTTTAACTCGGCTTAACGACTGCCATCTATTGACGGCAGCTGGCACCAACCGCTCAACGTGTATCTGTACTTATAATCATTAGAAATTATTATCATAAAGAGGAAAGGGTTAGTAACTCCGGCTCTTCTGCGGTAATGTACTGGCGATTTTACATTAAACTACATATTTAAATATTTTCTTACCAAAACATAGCAGTGTATACAGTCTCCCAGGCATTGGTCGCCACGTGACGGACGGCTGATTTTGAATTACGAAGTTTGACTCTCTGGTACCCAAATCTACAGCCTCGCTTGGAGGATATACAACCTGAAATCATAAGTCATTTAAATGCTGTATAATATCTTAAACATAAAAATGGGTTGCTATACGTTAGTCTCAATAGAACTCGAGAACGGCTGGACCGATTTGGCTGTTTGGTTTTTTATATTTGAGGAATTCCAGGGAATATTTAAATGGTGAGAAACTATGGAAAAATTACGAAAACTTTGCCGGGACAGCCTATAATAACAGCCATATTCCTATTTTTTATAACCTATGGTCCAGATCCACTTAGTTACTTGATTTTTAACAGAAGAGCCAGACCAGGTTTCGCTCGCTTTTATTTTTTATGACTATTTTTTAAATTCATAAAAATAATACTGGAGGAAATAATAAATAATAATGGAGGATACTCTGTCTTTAAAAATAAATTATAAATATCAACTGTTCTATTCAAAATGTTTATACCGGTTTTGTATATGTCATCAATATTTTAATTATCTAATATATAAAATTCTAGTGTCTCAATGTAAGTGCCTCCTCCGCTCCGGCTTGGCCTATCTCAATGAAATTTTATATATACAATCGGTAGGTCTGGGAATAGGTTGTTATGTATTTTTCATAGCCCCATCTGGCAAAACAACGTTTCCGGGGTCAGCTAGTTTTTATATATAAAGTAATTATACAAAAGTACTATAGCATAGTTTGAATACTAATGCCATATTTTTCTTGCCTTGCCCATTTCGTTGGGTTGTACAAAAAACACGTTGAGAAACATTGGACAAGATAAACAAAGGACGAAATGAGCGTGAAAGACAAGAAGCTTATGCTCAATAATGGGCTCTGTTTATGGGCTGATTAGACAGATTATAGTTAAATAATAAGTCGAATAGTGTAACAATAATAATAACTTCCACACAACACATCACTTGACCTGTGGGCACATTATTTAATTTTCGCAACGGATATTCATACTGTCTCACTATAACATAGAGTCTTAAAAGAAGATAGTGCTATACAGTAGTGGTATGCATGACTTATTAAGACGTATGAATATCCGTTGCAAAAATTACATAATGAGCCCACTGGTCCCAAACTAAGATACTCTCTGTGCTATGGTAACTAAGCAAGGACATTACAAACATGGAGTAACACCCAGATCACAGAACACATAATAGTACAGGTACAGAAGATTCACTCCGCAAAATCAATTTAAGAAAAAGGGACTTTAACACCGATACAATAGGTACAATTAGGTGCAATTCAGATTGCACGGCGCTAAAAAAGCTACGTTATATTCACCTACATGTTGCCTCTCTTTCTACCGCGTAACTCTTACCTCTTCTGGCACCTGAATTCCTACCTATTTGCCACTCCGGAGTGGTCGCCGCATGTACTTACGCGTTCGATTCCGACACGCGTAGTGAAACAGGCCTGCCCAGACTGAGACCGTTTGTACAAAATTTACGTCGGTCCCAATAGCAATCGAACTCACGACCTCTTTCTTGGTAAGTAAGCACTTTTACGACTAAACCAATGAGGCAGAATCATTCTGAGAACTAGCCGTTTTGCGAACGGTGAACATTTTGCGGAGTGGACATTTAGTGTAACAGGCATTTTGCGAAAAGGACTCTTTGCTAGATAGACCTTCTGAGAAGACCTTCAAAAAGAAAAAAATTTATAAAATCAACGATTATTTAGAATACAAGGATGTTTGGCATTAAATAGTAGTTTAATGTTAAATTTAATCAGACGATAAATGTGTATAGTGTTCAACACATCCAAGAGTTTTTTTCTTAAGTTTGTAATTTAGGCTAAAACTGTTTTGAAAAGAATAAATGTGGAGTTTCTTTGTTAGTTTCTTCCCCATGTAATCTATTTTTGTGAAACTAACAACATTGACGTTCATAAAGTAAATATTCTATTTGGATTATGAATAAAAATATTTGAATTTGAATTTGAAACGGTTTAAAATATCTTAGCTTTTACGTACCGTCGCATATACGGTGGGTGCCATATCGATCACATTTGGCACAATATTGGCTCTCCTAAAAGCTGGTGCTACTCGTGCATCCTGAGCCAGCGACGCGTATTCGATGGTAACTGCCAGCTGCATCAGTGTGGTCCAAGCCAGGACCGTTAATAGTAACTTCAGCATTTTTAAGTACGCTAACACCAAAACAAGTTACTGTGATGATATACAAGGGGCTAATAAGTTACTACACTTTGTGTTACTGGAATATAATAAATAATATAATTGACTGACCTCGTTGTAAAAGGCTTGGATAAAGGGGAAAAGTGCTTAGCTATATTCTTAGATCTGCGCAAGGCGTTTGATACAATTTCTATTCCTCTACTTTTGAACAAACTTGAGACGATTGGTATAAGGGGCATCCCGCTGCAATTGCTTCGGGATTATCTAAGTGACAGGGAGCAATGTGTTAGAATAGGGAATCACGTTAGTGACGCATTGCCAGTAGGATACGGCATCCCACAGGGAAGCACGCTTGGTCCGAGTCTCTTCTTGGTGTATTTAAATAGTCTGTGTAATATTAACATCCATGGTGGTAACATAATATCATTTGCGGATGACACGGCTCTTTTGTTCCGGGGAGAGACCTGGTCTGGGACTTTCAAACAAGCTCAAACCGGTCTTAACATGGTTAAACATTGGTTAGATATAAATTTGTTGAGTCTAAACATAGAAAAAACAAAATACATGACATTTTCTATCGTCCCGCAAACACAACCTAAGCATTCAACCTTGTCTATCACAGCTCACTCTGTCTCATGCAATAACTCCCCTTCTTTAACCTGCTCCTGCCAAAAAATCCAATCAGTAAATTCAATAAAATATTTAGGTGTCATCATTGATAAGCACTTAACTTTTAATGAACACATCAAGGCGGTGACTGGTCGCGTGCGTAAACTTATATATATATTTAAAAATCTACGTCATGTGGGTGACCCTAAAATAATTAAAATGATTTATTATGCCTTGTGTGAATCGGTTATTAACTATTGCGTAACGATATGGGGAGGAGCACCTAAAACCCACCTGATAGGTCTCGAAAGAGCTCAGCGAGCTATCCTTAAAGTTAGCTATTTTCTACCTATTCTAACTCCTACCACTAGAGTATACGAAATTACCGAGGTTTTAACGGTGCGGCAGCTCTTCGTCTTGAACACAGTTACACTCGTCAACATAAAAATACAAACGTCATTACCACAACCAGAAGACGAACTGATATAGTGTTTAGGGGTGAACGCTGTCGTACTGTCTTTGCTAATCGATTCCAGGCTTTCTTGGGGGTCTACTTGTATAATAAGCTCAATAAATTGCTAAATCTTCAGTGTTTGAATAATTATGAGTGTAAAAAATATACTAAGAGCTACCTACTGAAACTTACATATGACCAAACGGAGGAATTGCGGAAAGTTGATAAATAAACATATTTATTATGGATACCTACCTACTGTTAAATAGGGAGGATAATTATCATATATATATACAGAAATATATATTATGTGTTAATGAGTGAATGCTGTCGTACTGTCTTTGCTAATCGATTCCAGGCTTTCTTGGGGGTCTACTTGTATAATAAGCTCAATAAATTGCTAAATCTTCAGTGTTTGAATAATTATGAGTGTAAAAAATATACTAAGAGCTACCTACTGAAACTTACATATGACCAAACGGAGGAATTGCTGAAAGTTGATAAATAAACATATTTATTATGGATACCTACCTACTGTTAAATAGGGAGGATAATTATCATATATATATATATATACAGAAATATATATTATGTGTTAATGAGTATGTGTCTGTATGTAAATGTTTATGTTGTATATTTATAAAGCTCGCATATAAATGTATAGATATATACAAACGATAATCTATATTTATTTGTCACGCAATCACACACACACGCACACACACACACACACACACACACATACACACACACACACACACACACACGCACACGCACGCACGCATGTTAAATTAAGTTTGGTTTATTGCACGTAATTTGAATTTGTTATTGCTTCGGCTAATTGTCGATATTTTCATGCAGTAAATGTCACTGAATATAAAACTAATTATGCACTGAATATGTTATCTGTTAAACAAAGCTATTCGAAATCTATGGATTGTTATAATGACTTTTTTTTTTTAAACATCTACATAGGGCACTGACGCCTGTATCACAGATTTTTATCTACCACAGGCTTCAGAGTCTAATCAATTATTTAAATTCACTATTGTCCAATGTTTAATTACTTAATTACTGAAAACTGATGTCAAATTGATATTATGATGTAATGTAATTGTGAATTAATCTTATTATCAATAAACCAATTTCAATTTCAATATAATAATGCAGAACTTGCCAGTTTCTTCAGTACCGATAAGTGAATACGCGATGAAAATGGTAGATTGTTCACCAAGGGCGCAAACAAAATTTTTGCGTCGAGGTTGTGAAATTGAATCCAGAGCGAACTGAGGCGATTCTTGCTCGCTTCGCTCGGGCTTTAACTAAGAATCGCTGAAGGAGCGAGGGATTCAACACTACCGAGACCAAAAATGATTTTCGCCCGTGTAGAACACTCTGCTTTTCACTACCATCTGAGAGGAATGAAAATCCGTACTTGCGTTCCAATTTCAAATATTTGACAATTAGGTACTTAAAAGTTTTGCAACAAAAAATTGGGAAGGTCAGTAAGTAGTTCCAAACTCGGTTTTAAAACTTATTGCTTAGAATAGATTCAAAACCCAATTTTGAGTCTATTTACTTTGACGTATCTTAGTTTGAACAACAATAGCGTGTTTTGGGTCCTAAATTTGGGCATCAAAATGTATCATTTCGAGCAGATAGAGTGAAAACATCTGTAAAGCGCGCTTGCCAACTGTGACATTGAAGATTATATTATTAATTAACCTGTAGAATTTTTGGTGGGCCGATTGGCTCATCACAACAATTGTTTTTTCACTTCATCTGCTCGAAATGATGCATTTTGTTGCCCAAATTTAGGACCCAATGCACTCATTTACTAAGAAGTCGGACTTCTATTTCACTCTTGAGGATTCGTCCTATATTTATTTCGCTCCAACCCAAGCAATAAGTCTTAAAACCGAGTTTGGAGCTACTTACTGAACTTCCAAACTCTTTGCTGTAAAACTTTTAAGTACCTTATTGTCAATATTTGAAATTCAAACGCAAGTACGCATTTTCATTCCTCTCAGATGATAGTGAAAAGCAGAGTGTTCTACACGGGCGCAAATAATTTTTGGTCTCGGTAGCGTTGAATCCCTCGCTCCTTCAGTGATTCTTAGTTAAAGCCTCAATTTCACAACCTAGACGCAAAAATTTTGTTTGCACCCTTGGTGAACAATCTACTATTATTTGTTTTCAAGGTCATAACGCAACGTGATTTTATAAAAAAAAGCCAAGTGCGAGTCGGACTCGCGAAGGGTTCCATTCCATTCCAAGGTACCATTATAAAATTGGAAAAAGATCATGTTCGTTGTTTGGGAGCCCATCTTTAAATATTTATTTTAATTTCATTATTTATTTTTAAAGTGAATAATATAACTCAATATTCTGTGAATATTTCAAGCGTCTACCTGTTGCCGTTATCAATATCTAGGAAAAAAGACAGTTTTGTTGTATGGGAGCCCCCTTAAATGTTTGTTTTATTTTAATTTCATTATTTATTTTTAAACTCCTTCGTGAGTAGCCAGAATATCTCCAAAAGGGCAAGATTGGCTATCCATAACGGTGTGCTGGTCCCAACACTGATGTAGCAGCGATAGTAGCAGCGATGTAGATATGGCAGCGAGACTTGGGTGTGGCAGAAGAATCATGAAAGTAGGATTAATGCAGTAGAAATGAGGGCCTTGAGAAATATGTGTGGTGTTACTTTGAATGACAGAATACGCAATAGTGTGATCAGAGAACGTTGTGGACTGAAAGAGGATGTAGTGATTAGAATTGAGAAAGGAATGTTGCGTTGGTTCGGACATGTGGAGAGGATGAAGGAAGAAAGACTGACGAAGCAAATATATCGAGCGAATGTGAGTGGAAGGGCCGGTAAGGGACACCCCAGGCGAACATACTTCGACCAAATAGGGGATGTATTAGCAAAGGGCAAGATAAAAAGTACCCGAAACCGGCGTGCGTGCATGCAACGACTAATGAATGTCGATGAAGCGAAAGTGGTTTGTCTGGATCGTGGCAGGTGGCAGTCCCTGGTCTCTGCCTACCCCTCTGGGATACAGGCGTGAGCTTATGTATGTATGTATGTATGTATTTTTAAAGTGAATACATAACTAAATATTCTGTGAATATTTCAAGAGTCTAAATGTTGCTGTTATCAATATCGAGCAAAAACGAGCAATAAAATCACGTTTGTTGCAAATACTAAAATTAGAATAAAATAAATATTTAAGTGTCACTAAAATACAACAAACGTAATTTTTAGCCGTTTTGCTTGATATTAATAACACCAAAAGGTTTGAAATATTTACAGAATATTTCGTTACATATTCATTTTAAAAATAAATAAATAAAAATAAAACAATATTTAAGAGGGGCTACACCAAACGTGTTTTTTTGTCGGTTTTTTCTCGATCAATAACCGCAACAGGTAGACTGAAGTATTCAAATGTTGTAAAGATAGTTGTAGGGAGTCGCACTAGGCCGGATTTTTATCAACAATGTTGAATAAAGTAAGTAAACAAAATAAATCAATTGAGAATTTAATAATTTTGCTAATCGGTAAATTGTCTCGTGTGCAATAAAGTATATATCGGGTTTCCAAAACTCAACAACAAGCTGGAATTGGGTGAAAAGGCAAGTCATATTGGTTATCAGAAAAATAATAAAAAAAAATTGCATGAAAAAAAAATTAAAGGCATTTAAAAAAAATGAAAAATCCTGTTGCCACAAATTTTTACTTTTTTTTTTAACTCTGCATAATGCTTCTTTAAACTGTTAACAAAATTTCAAAACCAGCTGCTCCAGCTTGGAAGAAAAGGAGAATTTAAAAAAAACTTAAAAAATTGTTCATATTTTATGTTAATTTTCATTATGTTTGTGAAATTTCTTGAATAAACAATAAAAAAAAAATCTTTGTACAAAAACAAATTTAATTATTTTTCTGATAACCAGTATGCCTTGCCTTTTCACCCGGTACCGGCTTGACGTTGAGTTTTGGGACACCCTGTATATATGAATATTAAGTATTGATACTGAAGAAATAGTATTCGGGTTAAATCGGTTATTCCAATAATCGTCGTGTTAAATCAAGCGCATTATTAAACAATGAGCCCTGACGATCTAACGCAACCTATTTGGTAATGTATATACCCTTAAACCTTGTAATTTCAGCTTTGTGATATTAGAGGGCAAATTCGGCGAAGTAGATAGTCTATCAAAGCAATTTGAAATCGAAGACTCTGTTTGCGGTTACTAATACATTGACTCCTCAAACACTTTTTGTATTTTTGCGTGCAAACTTGAACGGCAAGGGAATAAATAAAATTGTTTTTTTTTCAATCACTTCAGGAGCGAGTCCAAATCACACTTAACCGAGTGAGAACCAAATTATTATTTTTTTAAAATATTTTTACCACTTAAATTTCACTGTTTGGAAAAGGAAGACTCTTTTTAGTGCAGGTCGAAGGAGCACTGTCGTTTTGGAGAAGCATATTTGCCTTTAAATGGGAACTGATAGTAATGGGTTGTTACGTTGATAATACAGGGCCTCGATTCTGTTCGTGCATTATAGTTCAATTATTACAGTTACACGGTCGGGTCACGTGACGTATTTTTTAATTCCATTGAAACCTCTCTCTTTAGAGAAAGCTAACGCATATTATTATTCGGTTTACATCGATTTCAACAGATGGCGCTGTTTCCAATGCAATTTACCTATTCCATCCTCTGTATTGGATTGTTCGTAGCCCCGGCTGCCTGAGGGATCTTAAACGATCACGAATGTTAAGCAGCATAGGGGGCGTTCAGTGCATTGATGGGTGACCGTCTATGGCTAACGCTAGTGGCATTTTTCCGGTTCCGTGCTTTGCATGGTACGTTAAGCAGTTGGTGCTGGCAGTCGTCATCGATGGCAGTCGATAAGCCAAGTCAGAGCCCATAGGGCGGCTTGAAAACTTCTGACAGTAAGACCATCCACTAGTGTTACTTATAAGTCTCCACCAAGTAGGACTTCGCCCCCGTAGTGGAGTATGGCCTATACCTTCTTTAGGGAAGAGGCCCGTGCCCCTCGGTGGGGACGTAATGGGTTGATGATGATCCTCTGTATCTGTCTCGTTGGGAAAAAATGACTGACGAATAAAATTGGGCTATCGGAATAAAACTATCTATAAATCAAAATACGCCTCTCTGCATCCCTGAAGGGCCAACAACGCCTAGAATTTATAGATTCCTGTGCGCACGACGACTAGAAGTGGGAATTTATTGAAATCGAAGCGTTCATGCAGTAGTCTATTTGACCGATTTCTGAAAGCCATCTCATATTGTTAGTTGGTGTTCATGGAGTCCTCAGAAAGTGGTTATTTTTAATTCTTTCGTGTATTTCTTCTAAAAAAGGCTGTCGAAAATTTACTTTTCAAAACGCTATCTTAGGCAATATGGCGTCGCACAGGAATTATGACATCACTTCCCGAAAACCAACCAATGAACGTAAGAAAGAATGAAACGACAGACGCCATTTTTACTAAGATGTGACGTCATCATAGAAACGGCCAATCCAGGCCGGTTTCAATACAATGGCGGCAGATGCAAATCATAAAATTTTATATTGTGTTTTTTTACAAAATCGTAATTAATTTTTTTAGTTAAAATGCCGTAAAGCGATTTTTAGATATAACATAATTATTACGAATACGTATAAATAATACTGTTTTTTTCACTCTGTCAAATAGCCTATTGTCATTGTACTGCAATATAATAATATTAGCAGAATCTAGGCCCAGTTTTAAAAACTCCAGGTCTTCGATGTTTACATGTTTGTGACGTCACTTTTCTGGTTCCCACGACATAGAGTATCCTAGTGTGGGGCCAGAGACCATGTATGTGCCTGTATGTAAATGTAAAAATGTTAAAATGTTATTGTGGTAGAAGTGCAGGCATATAAGCAACTCCTATTTCAAAGTCCTAAAAAATTCATTTGAAAGTAGCGATAGACTTACACCTTGTTTCTCGTGTTTTTTACCCAGACGGTGTAAACAGTATATTAACAGATTGTGTTTTTTAATAGCAGCTTAACGACTAATTTACTTAAAAAAACCCACATTATTAATGTCATTTTTAGGTGCAATAAGAAATATTCTATCTATCTATCTATCAATAATTTTGTTTTAGAAAAAGTAATAGAATATTGTCTTAAAGATTGTAGTGCGTATACTTTTGATACACTTATTATTATCTATTATTATTACTATTACCCTTATTTGAAATACCTACATCTAAGATTAACATCAGTTTTAACCATTGATAATTTTATATTTTCTGAGATGTGACATTGTAAAGTCAAAGTAAAAATAGACGATAATGCAAAAAAATCCTAATCCTTATGTTCTTACTGTCCCATCTCAAAAGTTCAACCTGTATATAGTACCTATAAATAAAATGTTTTACTGTCCTATTTCTTTCCTAGACTTTGAGTAATTATTAGGTGGGCCCCTAAGTAGTATTAGCCCAGGACCACATAAACTCACGGTCCGGCCCTGTGTTTTGGGTTCGTTGTGTTGTGTGGAAGTTATTGGCTTCTCGTAGCCTTTTTTATGTATGTAGGATACATAAAAAAAGGCTATGAGAAGCTGGGCATTAGAATAACGTGTCATTAAAAATCATCATCATAATCATCATCATCATCATCAACCCATTATGTCCCCACCAAGGGGCACGGGTCTCTTCCCTGAGGAAGGTATAGGCCATACTCCTGGGGGCCAAGTCCGGATTGGTGGAGGTTTGTAAGACTAGTGGCTGGTCTTACTGTCGGAAGTTTTCAAGCCGCCATAAGGCCTCTGACTTGGCTTAACGACTGCCATCTATCGACGGCAGCCGGCCCCAACTGCTTAACGTGCCTTGCGAAGCACGGAACCGCTCGGAAAAATGGCACTAGCGTTAGTCATACACGGTGACGCATCCATGGACTGAACGCGCCGTATGTTGCTTAACCTTAGTGATCGATTAAGATCACTCAGGCAGCCCAGGCTAAGAGTGATTATAAAATAAGAGCATTAGAAAATACTATTGTAGAGTACAATAGTGACACTTAAGATAAATACATTGTATCTCTTGTTACGATGCTTTGTTTGAGGTCACGTATTTACAGTTCAACTGAGCGGTATGAGACATCAGCCAACCATTTAGTGTCTAATAAAAATAAGATAGAGATGTCAAGTTCGTGAGAAACTTGTGGTTTTTGGTTACCGAATACATTTTAGCACGAAGATATATTTGAAACACGTGTATTACTGACAATGTTTGCTTTTTAAAGTGAACTTGGTCATTCAATGGTTAGCTAAACATAACTTGACAGTCAATTAAACACTACCGAAATGTAATTCGCTCAGCCATAAATAATAATTGTTTTGATCATCAAAAGCAAGCAAAGTCGACATAAAAGCCACTGGAGTCAGCTAATTTTATTTTGGTTGGTCTTACTGTCAGAAGTTTTCAAGCCATCCTAAAGCCTCTGACTTGGCTTAACGACTGCCATCTAACAACGGCTGCGGGCACCAACTGCTTAACGTGCCTTGCGAAGCACGGAACCGCTCGGAAAAATGCCACTAGCATTCGTCATAGACGGTCACCCATCCATGTACTGAACGCGCCCTATGTTGCATAACCTTCGTGATCGTTTAAGATCACTCAGGCACCCGGGGCTACGAGCGATTTAGGTCAATGTTATATAATTATTGTAGTCAGAAGTATTAAAATATAGTAGTATAGTCAGCAAATAAATTAAATTTTAATGTCATTTTGGAAAATTTTGAATTTTCCGCTGATAAATTTGGAATTGCTCGCTCAACAATTTAGAATCTGCTGATTAATTTGGTTATTTTGTTACACAATTTTGTATTTTTTGGCAACCACTCCAGTTTTATTACTACAAAATATTAATTGTTTATCTGATCATTTTAATGGTTTAACTGTTTAAAACGTTCGTGGCTATTCCATGAATGGAAGTTTTTTAACTTTAACATCAATATGTTCTACGACAATTTTTTGAACCACCCTGTATGTTGTTAAGGCGCAATGTTAACTAGCTGGCAACGTATTACCGCGTCACATCATACCCAACCGCTTATTACGGCGTGGACATGGAGGCTATGAACTAGAGAGGAAGCGGAAACGGAGCCGGATATAAACAGCCTGTTTGCGTCCCATTGGGTCACACACATTTGCAGTTTTTTTTATTCGTATCAATGACCAACTTGGGGTAGCCTAGCGCTCGGCTGTCAGTAGGGCTAGATCCTCAGAATAAGGACTGTTCTTATTCTGAGACTAGATCGCAATAAGTTATGTCAGCTGGGACGCCATAAACAATTGCTACAACTTATTTAGGGTCCCCTAAATAAGTTGTAGCAATTGTTTATGGCGCTGGGATTTTTTTACATATGTGATTCCCACCTGCCACCCCCACTTAGAGGGCTCCATCTGGATCACTAGCACCACCCAAGGGAAAAATCATATCTTCTTTAGGTATCGAATTTGCAAATAGAATTTGTAAATAGAGAGAACGAACCAAAATCTAAGGTCACGGACCTCCGACTTCATACTATCTAGTCCTAGGTTTTTCGCCTTAGGTTCAGAGCCATGCAGTCTAAAGCTGGCTTCCCACGGTGCGCGATTCTGCCGACGGCCGACGCCGGCCGACGACCACGGACAGCCATGCACCACGCACGAGGCTCACGCGGACGGACGCACGCGGACCAGCTCGGACGACACACCGTGGGAAAGGTCTCGGTCCGCGGTAGCATAGACGTCTGTGGCGGTGCGCCGTACCATCGATATCCGCAGAATCGCGCACCGTGGGAAAAGCCTCGTGCGTGGTCGTCGGCCGTCCGCGTCCGTCCGCGACATCGCGGACCGTGGGAAGCCAGCTTCAGAATCACCATTAACACGATAAGTGGTTGACCAAAAAGGGACCTGGAGGGATTGGAAACAGTTATTTTTTTTATTAGATTTTTTTTATCTCTGGTATTTTAGCTTTGTTTTGGTCTAACCAGAATATTTTTAGGTGCCGTAGTTATTTTTTTGTGATTTTTTTTATGAGCCGAGCCGAGTCGAAACTTCTACACGAAACTTCAAACGCGATTTTATCGAAATCAATTATTTTCCCTTGAGGTCCCTTTTTGATCAACCACTCACATATTGTGGAAACACTTTTTGCAGTTCTGCAAAAAAAGATATGGTATGATTACCCCTTGGAACCTTTGTGGTCTATCCATAAAGTATATCACACTAATGTTGTGATTTTTTACCCCTCACCAGTCCTTGTTACAGTTGGTCACATTTTGAGACCCCTCCGCGGGGAAGGGCCACAGTGTGACGTCACATATTTCGCAATGCTACATCGTCAGTTCCGAAATTAGTATTAATTTCCTTTTAAATTAATTTCTAACATTATAACAAATATTGAAAGAAGAAAATTACAAAACAATAAATTATTAATGACTTAAAAATATATAATTTTGAAATGTTACGTCACAAAACTTAGGACCCCTCCCGCTCCTTGTCTCAAAAAGTCACACTTGTCAATCGCCTCCAGACGCGGTTTTCTCTCCGCATGTGACGTAGCGGACGCGCATCGCTCCAAGTAATCGTTTGCGACCGAGCGCCACAGGGGCGTGCAACCCGCTCTCTTCATCGCTATTTTCCTAAGCCTGCCCTAGCCACGTCCAGCTTATGTTGGAAAATTGAAAAGTTAACGAGCCTATTTCCCGCCGCTCGCGTTCCACCCGACTACCTTTTGTTTTGCCGCCCGTCCGGAACTCTTCTTATTAGAGGAAATTGCTTGGGGAAACATGAAAGGTGCTCACAGCTCGGCACCTACTAGGGCAAGCTAACTATGAATGGCATTCAGAAGCCCAGCGGAGTACCTCTTCTCTCGGACAGAGAGAAGTAGGCTCGATTCACACTGGCGCAGAGTCGAAGCTTCGCGACGCGAAATAATTCGCCCCGTTGACTGCAGACGCCGTTGATTCTGCGCGCGGCGACTCGCGATCCAATGACCTTTACACGCGATCATGCGCAGATGGGCGTCGCTGAGCGTTTTCAAATTTTTGCAACTGAAATTCGTACCGTACGAGTACTAATAGAGAAATAGAAATGATTTTTGAGATTGTGAATTGAGCCGTAGGGAGAATGCCTGTCAAATTCACATGTTGGCCATTTCGTGCTATCATCTCTTACCAAGACCCGAATACTGATAGCGAAGGTGGCATAGGGCCGTTTAATAATAAATCGCACAAACCTTATAGATCGCACTTACTAAAGGACAAGTAATTGTATGAAAAATGAAAAAAATGAAAAAAAATACTTTACAAATACAATAAGCAACGTATAGAGTGAAAGTTTTTTTTTTTCAATGCAATTTTTTTTTTCAATTGAATATTTATTTGCAACCAAGTGTACAGGTAGCGCAAATCTTCTAGTTAGCTCTGAAGTTGGCGCTGCGGCCACTGCGCAGATGTACAGTTGGACAAATAAATAAGTGGACCATAAAATAACTAATTTTGAAAGTTTATTTCCTTACAAAATTACATGTTTTGTGGAAATCAAATTATAAAAAATATTTGTTAAGGTAGGCAAAGTCACATACGCTAACTTTTACAATGGCTGAACACCTTCCACAAAATCCGACAGAGATTTTGATGAGCACGCCACAGCTTCCATATCATCACTGTCTAATTCGTCTTCTGTGGTATCGGCGGCCTCTTCAAACTCATCCTCACTTCTTTCTCATTCACTGTCGTTGACATGAATGACCATATTTTCTTCGGTTAGGGTGTCTATGACGTGGTCACTCTTCTTATATTCCTGTTCAATCTCTTTGACTTTTTCTAGCTTGCCGTCGTAATACGGTATTCTGCCTAGGCATTGTAATAACTAATATGATCTGTTATTAATATTTTATTCAATCAATACCATAAAAATAAAAGTAACTCAATAAAGACTATTTATTAATGCGACGCTCGACTGTACTTTTCTCGCAGTGCAAGCGTGTGCGTTTGCATAACAACGATAACTGCTTACTAACACATTGAAATCTACGCGAGCGGGGTGCATAGCGGGGGTGAGAGGGGAGCGGCCGTCCCTGCCCGCGCCGACACCATTCCGCTGACACCTATTTTTTGCTACTGCGACGCGAAGCTCGCCAACTTCAGAGCTAACTAGAAGATTTGCGCTACCTGTAACAGTTTGGTGTTCAATACAATTTAGTGCTTAGAACTTAGTTTCCTTTTACAGGCATTACAAATTTTAGGATAACTACAGAAATAGTACATGCATTATAAAGACATTATCTAGACTCGCGACAGCGAGTCCAGCCAAGTTCGAGAAAAAAGGAACTGGCGACGCAGCAGCCGTGTGTAATATTACAGGAATCACTTCGAGCTACTTTTGACCCCTTCACAACTCTACAACTATTTAACCTACGTATATGAAATTTGGCACATTTCTTAATGTCCATTAGCTTGCCTAGAATCCAAAGTTTCATCAATGTTGCTCAAACAGTTATAGATATATTAACGTTTAAAAACCGGCATTTTTATGACTGACTGACTGACTCACTTATAGATCAAAAACCTAACCCACTTCTAGATGACCGAGAAACTTGATATTTGGCATCAAGGTAGACTATTAGGCATATACAAAGGAAACAATCTAAAAACTGAAAATTATTGATATTAATATCCTCATAGTATTTAGTTCCAAATTCTGCCAATAGATGGCGCTTTTTAATTCTATATCGCGGTATGGTTTTGTCTCAACCGTTTCTATATAATATCTGTAAACGACTGAAAAGTCGTATATTCGTAGCTGATTTCTAACCCATCGGTTATCGGTTCCTTGGCAATAAATAACGATGTATTTATTTATTAGTCATCAATACCAATAATCTCTGTACAAAAAGCAGTGATATCCCATCAAAAACATAAATGTGATGATATGAGAGCCAAGTTCAATAGGTATTAAGAACAGACGTCGTTATCGACTTCGCCGGCCAAAGAATTGAGATATGGGTGCTGTCAAGTTCTCTGAAGAAAATCATGAAATTTTAGTTACGAGATCACTAGAGATGTAAATAATGTTATTCAAGCTTAAGATTTGACTTGGCTAGTTTTCACGTACAGGCTAAATCTTCTACAGGCTTCGTTTAGTCATACAGAGGTTAGTGTACTTTCTGTTTGTATGGTACTTATGCTGTTAGGTTGATATAACACTGCCGCACTTCCTTTGCTAGACGTCAGTTTATGTCACTAAGTACCTTTTTGTACAACAAAATCAACAAATTTTTACCAATCTATAAACTAAGTCGCCGGGAAGTCAAAATCAAAATTGAGAAATGGTTACAAACTTTGGATTATAAAAATACAGAAAAACTACTTCAAGCAAATAGTTAAGTAATTAAATAATTTATTAAAGAATATTTTAGATTTAGAACTAGCCAAAATTGCATTTTTCTAATAGGTATAAGTATTGTATATTAATACTCGCAGTTACATGTTTTAAATTGTAGTTATACCTTATAAACTGATGGACCTATTGTCCCTAAGATACAGGTTTTATACCTAGTTTAGGGGTCATAAGTTCAACTTTAATCATGTCACTATGTACTACAACTAAGTATGATGTTTAAGAAAATATTGTAAGTAAAGTACAAATAAAGAATTATCTTATCTTATCTTATCTTACCTATGTGACTTTTCTGAAATTTGGTTTGTTGGTAAAAACTAGCAGTCAAATCTTGAGCTTGAATTACAATTTACATCTCTAGTGATCTTGTAACTAGAATTTCATGATTTTCTTCAGAGAACTTGGCAGCACCCATATAGATCTCAATTCTTTTGTCGGCGAAGTCGATAACGACGTCTGTTCTTAATACCTATTGAACTTGGCTCTCATATCATTCACATTTATGTTTTTGATAGGATTAATAGTACAAAATTACATTATTATCAAGTTTAATACAACGTTAATGGCTCTCGTTTGTATTGAGAGTAGAGGCCGTGGCTCGGCTCACAATGGCCTAATTTTCTCCTAAGAAAATGGGAAAGTAATAAGAAGTTCGGCAATTAGCATTTGAGGGGAAGGGTATGAATTCAAATGGCATAAGCGTCTTTGTTCATTAAACTGTCATCACAGTCAGTCTTCTTAACCCAAGGATGTTATAATCAAAGAGGATAGAGCACTACGAAAAACCTTCCATAGAAAACTAAACTTTTGTCTTCTCAAATAAAACATAAAATCGTATAAGTAAGCAACTAGAGTAAAGTGTCCAGAGCGAGAGCCACAAACTGAAGGAGCGTGTCTTACTCTTACTCATTTATGTGGAATACTATGACCATGATGTTGTAAAATGTAGGCCATGTGTTTGATTACACAATGGTCTCTTTTCAGATTTACTAAAAACGAAAGCTTACGTTTAAAATGGATGGATGCTATATGAGGCTCTGGTTCGACATCACAAAATCCTGCATTTTGTGAAGCCTGCTTTTGCAGGCCGGTATTTTAGAAAATAAGATTTTAAACCTACGGTCTTACCTAGGTTGAAGGAAGATCCTGTACCATTTGTAGTGGTGAGTAAAAGGCTTCAAACCTCTGTAGCATACCTAAAGTATGTACGTTTGTACATGAAAAGTTGCCGTTTGGTGTACATTATGCCAATCGATAGAAAAAATAATTATCACAAACAACAAATACTCTTTGACAAAATGTCCCCGATTTATTACTAGTTGTAACGCAAAATACTTTAAAATGATGATAATGGACAATTGAATGAATTAAATTGTTTTTTGTTTTTATATTTTATATTTTCAAACGGGAATAACTCAGAAAGTATCACTTAGTTTACTTTTTATTGACGTGCTTACCAACCCCTTTAGGTACGTTGCACAGGACTTTTCTGTTACCTTTGTGTTTTGTTTGCTAAGAAGTTTATTAGAAAGTAAGTAATAAATAAATATTTACAGCCTGTGGCGAAAAAAGTAATGGTACTAAACGACGGAAGAAAATGTTGAACTGGAAGAACTACCAACGAAGCCACCACAGCTCGATGCAGGTGCCCAAACTGACTGAATGCATTCCCCAAAAGAAGAAGCTATGAATATTATGTTTGAATAAAAAAATTGACAGGAGGTATAATAGAATACTTAATTTTATACTTAATAATTCTATTCTATTTTGTAATGTATATTAGCTTTTATGCATATTTTAAATGTAAAAAAAAACATTCAAATGTTTGTCATCAATCTAGCTAGCTACATGAGCTTTATTCATATTGGCAAGTTTGATTTTATTATCTGAATTTACAATTTGTACACTAAAATTTGTCTGCAACAACATTTTTAATTTTTAATTTAACCCTTGTCGAGACCAAGAGTACCATAATGATATAAAGTTCTAAATTAATTCACTGAAAATAATTTGTAAACTTATGTAGATCAAAATATGATTAAGTTCAGTTGTAAGAAATGTAAGAAAAGTTCACTATTAATAACTGTGAATATAAGTAAAGATCATTATCTTGCATGTATCCATGCAAGATAATGAACTTTACTTATTCTCAAATTAAAGGCCCAGACTCGAATCGAGCCATGAATGTATGCTAAGTAATTTTTGTAGCAATACCACTCAAGGTTTTAAAAACGTATTTTAACATGGTCGAAGTTGAGTTTTATCTTTACTCTTCTCTCTACTCTTCTTTTCCACTACAAACCTTATTTGAGGGCAGTATGTAATGTACTGTACATTAACACTCAATAAGCAAGTTGTAAATTCTATACATTTAAATGAGTTATTTCTTTGTGTTTATTTTTGGATTAAAGCTAATTTTATGACTTGATTTTGGCTTTCAGTTTATAATGTTAAAACTTCGTTAAATGCAAATATAAGTATAATTAAAGTTCTTCAGTCAATGAATATACCTACCACTAGGTACTGTGTCGCCCATTATGGAAGTAAATGCCCAAGTTACTCCTAAAGAGAGAACTTCGCTCGTTCCTTCCGGCTGGCTTCCCTTATGTTTCGTCCGGTTTTCATTGACATCAAGAGCACCCTACTTAGAAAGAGATGACATTCACTAGTTCGAGCCTCCTTGTCAGGACATTTTTTTGTCAGAGTACTCAATCCTCTTTGATTATTACATCCATGTCTTAACCTTAATTTCACCGTCGAATTAAACTCGGTTAATCTCTAACCGACGAAGCTCAATAGGGAGCGGCATATATGGCACGTTGTATGTATGTACGGAAACGTAGATAGATAGAGAACCGTTTATAAACATCAACATTTACATACAGGCACATACATTGCTTCTGGCCCCACACTAGGATACCCTGTCGTGGGAACCAGAAACAGCGACGTCACAAACATGTGAAAATTCAAGACCTGGAGTTTTTTTTACACACGGTGTTTATACACAACCGGAGAAAGAATTATACAGAACCCAACGTAGGCGTAGACGTTGCTTATTGTTTTTACAACGAATTTGTGCAGTATTCGACAGGGTGTATTATTTTTTACATTGCCGCGCGAAAGCAGGGACCTTGAGCGGCAATGGAATAGAACGATATTTTGTATACGCACAAAAATGGGTACGACGACTAAGGGTAAGCCATGGGTATCACGGAGATTATTACGGCCAAATATTGGTCTTTCAGTCCCAATTTTCCCAATATAATTGCTATGCGGCCCTCACACAACTCGGACTAAGCTAAGACTGTTTTGTCTCCCTGTTCTCTGCTAAAGCCTACCCCTCGAGCCTTGCAAAAATAAACAAAAGCGTAAAGAGCGTTTTCACATTGTCCGTTTCGATGTCGGTGTTTAACAAATATTCGACTAGACATCCGATAGTCTTCAGATTCTGACGTTGAGATGTGAAAACAACTCATGGTGTCGGACGGTCCTGTTTTCACATCTCGACGTCAGAAGCATATCGTCGTATGTTAGAAGGAAATTATTAATTAATTATTTTCGTCGGAACGAAAATGACTTTTTAAACATTCAATAAGCTCGTCGAGCTCCTTCTAACCATTTCAGAAACATTATTATTATTTATTTAATTAAATTGTAGAAAATTACAGTATAACTATTTCGTTTTATATCTATAACTATTTTTAAACATATTTATATCTTATTCTATTACTTGTATAATTATAGTGCATGATGCCGTATTTAGGGTTGTAGTAACTTGAAAGCATGCTCTCCCGTAAAGTATAAAAATTACAACTCCGACCAAATACTTCTGGACATATACATAAACATTTACATACTGGCACATACATTGCTTCTGGCCCCACACTAGGATGCCCCGCGTCGTGGGCACCAGAAACAGCTACATCACAAACATGTAAACATCCAAGACCTCGGGTTTTTTTTCGTCTCCAGCCGGAATTCGACATCGAGACATATTTCCGACAAAATCGGTTCATTTTCAAAACGACCGCCACGTATCGGGCTCTTCACGCACAGAGACAATTTAGACAATGAGCCGTTTTCAGAAGAACTAAAAAATAATAATATATTATTACGGCTGTCAAAAGAATGCAATTTTGGACCTCAGTCCAATAGCCATGTGTGATAGGTACATCATAAAATAGGTCTCAGCGAGCTGAACAAAAGTTACTATGACATTTTATATAGGACTAGCGACCCGCCCCGGCTTCGCACGGGTGGCAAAAACGTTTCTGTGGAAACACCTATATAAGTTCCTTGGAAAATCCCGGGGTAGTTTTTTTTTTTACACCTTGGGTTACATTATTTGAGTTTTCGTACGGAACTCTAAACTTTTTGAAAAACCAATGTAACCTACGTTACTCACGAAGAATGTAGCTTTCTAATGGTGAAATAATTTTTAGAATCGGCCTAGTTGTTTCTGAGGCTATTCATTACAAATATATACAAAAATACAAATCTTTCCTCTTTAAAATATTAGTATTAGACTAGCTTTCGCCCGCGACTCCATCCGCGTGGACTTGAGTTAAAAATTTTGCAACCCCGTTCACTCCCTTATTAAGGGTTAAATTTAGAAAAACGGCGAAATATGTGTTCAATTAATTGTGTTGAAGAGCATTTATTTTAAGTTTCAAGAAAATTAGACAACTTTCTTTATACCTCCCATACAAATTTTGGCAACCGTTTTCGCCCCCTTAGGGGTTAAATTTAAAAAAATCCGGTCTTATTCCTTGCCTACATTATAATTATATAGACCCTCTGTGCAAAATTTCAGCTTCCTAGGTCCAACGGCTTGGGCTGGGCGTTGATGAGTGAGTCAGTCAGGACTTTGAATTTTATTTATACAGGGTGTCCGAAAACTCATCGTCAAGCTTGTTCCGGGTGAAAAGGCAAGTCATACTGGTTATCGGAAAAATATAAAAGAAAATCGGTTTTTTAATTTTAAGCACAAAGTTTTTTTTTTTTTTTTTTCACAAACATAATGAAAACTAAAATTAAAATTAAAAATGAGCAATAAATTATTTTTTCAAGTCTCCTTTTCTTCCAAGCAGCTGGTTTTGAATTTTTTTTAAAGTTTAAATAAGCATTATTCAGAGATGGCAACAGAATTTTTCAATTTTTGTTTTGAATGCCTATAATTTTTTTCTGATAACCAGTATGACTTGCCTATTCACCCGGTTCCAGCTTGACTTTGAGTTTTGGGACACCCTGTATAGATAGATAAACGACAAAGAAGTCTGGTGTAGCCAATTTAAATTCTAATTACCTACTGACTCACTTAGCAGCGACGTTTACTTGCCCCAAGTTGTTTTCTAAAATAACCGAAAGTTCTCCCAATTAAAGTCTAATTGCACTGGCGTTTTGAAGTTTAAATTTTCTACTGAATTTACCTTTGAACTTTGGTTTTGAAGTTTGTACGTTTCTTTGTCCCGTTGATTGTTCGAGGAAAACTTAAGAATGCATTTTTAAATAGACTGAGGCAATCACGACTGTCAGTAAAGTTACAGAATGAATGAATATGAATGAAATGAATGATGAATGCATTAAAAATATTTAGGCGCAGTTGTCTAGATATTGTTAATGCATTCATGTATTGTAAAAATCATCATCAACCCATCATATCCCCACCGAGGGGCACGGGTCTCTTCCCTGAGGAAGGTATAGGCCATACTCCCCCACGGGGGCCAAGTCGCTTGAATCGCTCGTAGCCTGGGCTGCCTGAGTGATCTTAAACGATCACTAAGGTTAAGCAACATACGGCGCCTTCAGTCCATGGATGGGTCACCGTCTATGACTAACGCTAGTGGCATTTTTCCGAGCGGTTCCGCGCTTCGCAAGGCACGTTAAGCAGTTGGTGCCGGCTGCCGTCGATAGATGGCAGTCGTTAAGCCAAGTCAGGGGAATTAGGGCGGCTTGAAAACTTCTGACAGTAAGACCAGCCACTAGTCTTACAAGCCTCCACCAATCCAGACTTGGCCCCCGTGGTGGAGTATGGCCTATACCTTCCCAGGGAAGAGACCCATGCCCGTCGGTGGGGACATAATGGGTTGATGATGAGTGATCGTTTAAGAACACTCAGGCAGCCCAGGCTACGAGCGATTGTAAAAATGATTTCATTTAATTGCTGCTTTAAGCTAACGCATGAAACATTGTAGGCTAGGCATCAATACTATGGAAGAAAACGTCCTGAGAACCTAATGTATTCGTACCAACTTATAAGCAATAATAATAAACAAAAACTTCCACATAACACAATCACTTGACCTCGTCCCAAACTATAATACCCTGTGCTGTGGTAACTAGGTAAGAACATCACAAACATCGAAAAGTAGCCAGACTGACGACGTTCGTATAAAATGTTTGACAGCCCTCAGTGGGAATTGAACCCACGACCTCCTTCATGGTGGTTAAATGCCTTAAAGGGTAGACCAAAGATGATTTAAGAACAGTGAATCAGAGTAGAACTTTTTCTACTCGACCCGAATACAGTGATACCATTGTAAATGGTATTTTATATTTTTATTTAATAGGTAAGACTATCATCATCACCATCATCATCAACCCATTAGGTCCCCACCGAGGGGCATGGGTCTCTTCCCTGGGAAGGTATAGGCCATACTCCACCACGGGGGTCAAGTCCGGATTGGTGGAGGCTTGTAAGACCAGTGGCAAGTCAGAGGCCCTAAGGCCTCTGACTTTGCGTAATACTGCCGTCTATCGACGGCAGCCGGCAAAAACTGCTTATCGTGCCTTGCGAAGTACGGAACCGCTCGGAAAAATGCCATATCGTTAGTCATAGAACGGTCACCCATCCGTGCACTGAACGCGCCCTGTATTGCTTAACCTTCGTGATCGTTTAAGACTAATTAATATTTCCTAATTTATTAATTGCAATTAGACCTCTTTATGGAATCTCTTTAAGGAATGAAAAACATACATTTTTACATGCTTTAATACATAGCACAAAAACTAAATCCACATTTTTTTTCAGAAGCGGCTGAAAATACCTTTACTCGTAGGGCGCGCGGATAATCAAAGCTCACCCTAAGGCATTAAGTCATTGGGGCTAGAAATTAATGGACTATATCATTAGCTGTAAGGGCCTATTTGGCTAATGTGACTCCCTCTTCGTTTTTACAATTTTCTCGGCGTTTGGTGTCTTGGTTTGAAATGCTCTTGCATTTTATTTCCTCTTTGAAATTATCGACTAGAATGTTTTTAACGAGTTTTATATAGGTACTACGTTTCGCAATGCAAAAGTTGTTCGTAGAACGTAAACGGAAGTAGTCGAATCGCTCGTAGCCTCAGCCGTGTGAGTGATCTTAAACGATCACGAAAGTTAAGCAATATAAGACGCGTTCAGTGCACGGATGGGTGACCGTTAACGCTAGTGGCTTTTATCCGAGCGGTTCCGTGCTTCGCAAGGCACGTTAAGGGTGTAACAAGGGTAAATGTTGCAAAATTGGCTAGCTTTAACTGAAATGTTAGGCAAAAGTACGCACTAAAAAATTCTGAATAAAATCTTTGGTAATAAAGGATATATCAGTGACTAATTCGTACGGAAAAAAAATTGCATTTAACCATTCTAGATGGCAAAATAAACGATAGTAGCTTTTCATTTAAATCTTTCATGTAAATATCGGCCAAATCAATATCTGCAATCCTAACTGCTCATATATTTTTTAATTAAGCGTGATTAGTACAAAATTGTACGATTTCTTAATTAGCGCAGGGAACAATCGCCATCGAACATCCGCCACATCTCTTATCTGTGTAATCGTTGGATTATGGATTAGCCTTTAAAGTATTCGCCGAAGAAGTACAACAAACATTCAAAAGATTGCGCTAGTTTATTATTCTATAACTCAGAGGTCAAATGCTCAAAGTCATTCGCCCTTGTTTTGTTACAGCCTTAAGCAGTTGGTGCCGGCTCCTGCCGATAAATGGCAGTCGTTAAGCCAAGTCAGAGGCCTTAGGGCGGCTTGAAATCTTCTGACAGTAAGGCCAGCCACTAGTCTTACAAGCCTGCACCAATCGGGACTTGGCCGCCGTGGTGGAGTATGGTCTATACCTTCCTCAGGGAAGAGACCTGTGCCCTTTGGTGCGGACATAGTGGGTTGATGATGATCTTATATTACAACTTTTGTATTTCTACAGTGCTGTAACATAATAAACTGTATTCTGGATACACTTACTTAACTTTTTGTCAGAAGAGTCCGACCAGGTTTCGCTCTGATTCGCAGAGCTTAATCATGGTGAGCAGAGACGGAGCTCGCGTCGTTGGTTGCTCGTCTCTGGCTTCTCTGACGAGCAACCGACCGACCAACGAGAAGTCTAGTGCTTACGAAAGTTTTAGTACAAAAACACTGTAATGCCTCCTCCAGACTACTCGCAAAGTTCCTCGACAAAGTACTCGGAAAAGTTGACCGAAGTACGTAGCTACTCGAGGTTGCACGAAGTAAGACGAAGTGCCTCTCCACACCTACCGTATCCGCCTAACCTCGGTCAAGTTCGCGCGCAGTGTGGAGGCCATATAACATGCGTGATAAGTAGGTATTTTTTGATACAGCCAATATTATGAGCCCGACTTTAAGGCTCTAATTATATGCGTCCGCGCGACTGAGCGGCCCGGCCGCTACACCACGAAATTAGAAGCAATTGTTTGTGACGATTTATTTAAATAGCGGCGCGGTCGCGCCTTCGAGCGGCATGGTCGCGCGGCCCGGCCGCTCGTAGGAGTTTCAACGTGTTCACTTGTATCGGTGCATTTGAAGCGGACGGGACGCTCTTTTGTTGTTTGTGAGAACGTGTGGAGAGCGGAAACGCTCGGGCCGCTTCATATAAATCAAAAAGCGACTTGGCCGCGGTCGCTGGAATCTACGGCCAAACCGCTCGGTCGCGCGGACTCATAGGTATAATTAGAGCCTAACACTGCTAGGTATTCTCTCAGAGCGAGAAAGAGAGAGTATTGGCTTAATGACCACGCGTGCCACCGAGGTTTAGCGATTTTAAGCACTGGGATACGTGAATGGCTTAAGCACTAAGGTTTCATCATGATGTATTTCTTCATCGTTAACGAGTGGTAGTTCTAATACGAATTCACAAATCTGCGTAACTTGGACAGCAGAGTCTATGGTACACGTGTCGGGGTTTGAACCCACAAAAAAAAAACAATTTATTGAGCCCTAAGAATTCTTCTCCACCAATCCGGACTTGGCTCCCGTGGTGGAGTATGGCCTATACTCTCCTCAGGAAGTGACCCATGCCCTTCGGTGGGGACATAATGGGTTGACGATGAAGAATTCTGAGGCCCAGTTTCTGAACTAAGGATTTTGCTAAGTAACTACCTAACTGTATCGCTGTCTCTTCAAATTTCTCAGAATACTTAAGTATTTATTTACTTAGTGAAATTCCCAATTCAGAAACCAGACCATAATTAACTAAACCAAACTCTTAATTACTTGTCTCAATAATGAAAATCTAGGAAAAGAATTGAGGAAATTCGATCTCACGGGGCCTCCCGTTGTTAATCGGCGAAACAAATTTGTTACGGGGAGGGTTGCCAGGAATGACTACGACAATGCAAACTCGGGACAATATTAATGAACTTGTTCATTAGGCTTAAGTGGAATTGTAGCTAATGCCGCATTAAGTGGAGGAAAAGAAAAATAAATACTCAACCCGAGGGCGCGAGCAACGGGGAATAATTGGGAATTAAGTCGGGAATACTTAATTTCGTATTTTTTATTAATTTGGCTTCCCAGTTTACGTACCTATATCAGAAGGAGAAAAAACTCTTTATATTGATCATTGAATCAATAATCTTTATATTGAATCGCTCGTAGCCTGGGCTGCCAGGTTAAGCAACATACGGCGCGTTCAGTCCATGGATGGGTCACCGTTCTATGACTAACGCTAGTGGCGTTTTTCCGAGCGGTTCCGTGCTTCGCAAGGCACGTTAAGCAGAACAGTTGGTGCCGGCTGCCGTCGATAGATGGCAGTCGTTAAGCCAAGTCAGAGGCCTTAGGGCGGCTTGAAAACTTCTGACAGTAAGATCAGCCACTAGTCTTACAAGGCTCCACCAATCCGGACTTGGCCCCCGTGGTGGAGTATTGCCTATACCTTCCTCAGGGAAGAGACCTGTGCCCCTCGGTGGGGACATAATGGGTTGATGATGATGATGATTGATCATTGATTACTATGCTTTAAAAGTTATCCGGATCCACTTACTTGATTTCTATCGGAGTCCGACCAGGTTTCGCTCTGATTCGCAGAGTTTAATCACGGTGAGCAGAGACGGAGCTCGCGTCGTCAGTTGCTCGTCTCTAACCAGTATGTTGCTTGTCCCCCCCGTCTGTGTCTGCAACTGTTCGGTTGTCCGTCCGTTAATCTAGTGTTGTCCGAACGTTGGGTCCGTCCGTCCGTCCGTCGGACGTCAATACTGTCAAAACTCTTTTCTCAGAAACGGTATCTACGGTCTACTCGGTCTGTCATATTTCGTAGTCAGATGTGATACTGCTAGACCAACTAGGCATTCCATTCAGTCAATAAAATACACATGAAAACATAAACATTTACTGGCACATACATTGCTTCTGGCCCCATACTAGGATACCCTGAGTCGTGGGGACCAAAAACAGCAACATCACAAACATGTAAACATCTAAGACCTAGGGTTTTTTTATGTCCCAAGCCAGGGTTTGAACCCGGGACCTCTCGCATAGAAGGCAGATGCGCTAACCGCTGCGCCACAAAGGTCGTCCTCCTTGCATTGCCTTGATTTTATTGTTAAAGTAAATTAAATAAAGCATAGATCAAGTGGAAAATATCGAGCTAAAGCTTAATTAAGTAGTTATTTACTCAACAAAAAAGCAGGGAATTTCTGTCTTATTAAAGACACAATTAATTATCCTATTTGGTTTTGTCTTCTTTTTTCCCCTCCTTATTTAATTTAAGAACTTTTTTAAATTCTCTTTGATATCAGCTTCAAAGAGGCCGATTTCAAACAGACAAAGTTACGAGAAATTATTTAATTATTTCATTAACAGCATCATTGGCGGCTTAGAACCTCTTATACTATGTCTGGGCTTCGAATTAGTAAGCTTTATTTTTTTTATTAATTCAATCTTATCAGTTGTCCGGATCTCGAGTCTGAAATGGCGATGGGCGTGACACTTGACTCTACAAAACCATCATCCTCAACTGCAACCCACCGTCGCCCACTGCTGGGTATAGGCCTCTTTCCCCAAATGCCATCTCACACGGTCTCTCGCCATTCGCATTCAAGGACTTTCCGCCGACTCAACGACATCGTCCGACCATCGGACCGCAGGTCTGCCTGATGAGAGACACTGATCTACAAAATATTTTCCATAAATTGCAATCGTAATGTGGCAAACCGCTGCGCCGAACTGAAACAGCCCCATTGACCACTATAAAAGGTGATTCGCCGTTAAAACCCCGCCCTATAATGGCAATA
This sequence comes from Yponomeuta plumbellus, assembly GCA_947310845.1. Lineage (NCBI taxonomy): Eukaryota > Metazoa > Arthropoda > Insecta > Lepidoptera > Yponomeutidae > Yponomeuta > Yponomeuta plumbellus. The sequence continues at coordinate 8,379,257 of OX371203.1, forward strand.
TGTTCCGGGGGATAATGGCCACTGACATAAATGGGTCTTAGTGCCCTTTCCCCGACTTTCCACGGTGCCACAGGGCAGATTTTCACTGTGTGCTGAAAGATGGGCTACTATATTCACTGAAAAAACTCGATCCCAACTAAGTTGTCTTTTCTCTTAGTAGACGTTAAAATGGTTGGAAGAATGCTGCTTTTGTCTATTCTAAGCAACAATATAGTAGCTGCAACAAGAGTGCAATTGGTGCAACAACCAACTTAATTTGCTTAAATCTATTTGGTTGCAATTCATTGTTATAATAAACATCCTCTTTAAAAGTGACAAATTCTTATTTGACCCAAAATAGCTCTTTATTGAATACATGTTTTATTCTTTTTTGGGTTTACTAAGATGTAGTGTTTGTATTTACGTTAATATGTTAATTAAGTTACAGAAGTGCAACGTTAGAATAGTTAATGTATATGTTGCAATAAACAAGTATGAAAATTGAATAAAGTAGGACTGTTTGCTAATTTTACGTTTCATCATTATAGATATAAGCATCAAAAAATATTTGGTTCAATGCATTTATCAAATCATAACAAATAATTTTATACTTTAATTTGAATAGGACTAGTAACTAATTTTACATTTCATCATTATAGATACAAGCATCAAAAATATTACAACAAATCATTTATTAAATTATTATATTAACAATGTTCTTAGTAGCATCAACAATCAGCACTTGGTAGATCTAAACAAGCAAAGTATCAATTCAACCGTGTTTATAGTTGACGCTAAAAAGAGCGACACCCCTCGGACCCCGTGCATCCCGCGCCACCCCGCCCGCCCTTTATTAGCTCACTTTCATTCGTTTCGTGACGTTTGGGTGACAGTGTTTTTGTGGTTAAGAGAGTGAACACCAGCAGGTATGCTTGAAAACAATGCTTAGCTAATAAGTAGCCTCTAAATCACTTTGAAATTGAAAATTTATTTGGTTTGACAATAAATTCATCTAAATTACTAAGGAGGAGAAATTATGTCGATGTTAACTTTTTGCAGCCTACCGCCCAAAGAAGAGCCCAAAGTAGAAAATCAAGAAAATCTTATCGGCCCTAACTTCGGAAGACCTAAAGGACTTAATTCCCCACACAGGACCAAGGGTCTTGTACACAAGGTGTTGGCGTACCTGGAAAAATGAGCTTATTACAACTACAGAAGTCTCTTTCTCGGTAAGTGGTTGTGAATTTCATTTTTATTTTAATGACTAAGTCTTAAGAAGCCGGTGTACGCCAGAGCGTATTATAACCCTCATCCTTGCTCTTCCCACCTAGAGTGGAAGAACCCAGCGTCCGCTTTTTGTGTGTGATTGGTCAGGTTGCTATTTACCGGGGCGACAGCCGTCTGACCCCTAACCCCTAGGGCAGGCCTGAGGGATAGCCACGCCAGAGCCATCTGGTTGTCAGAGTTTCTGAACCGTCCAAAGAGCCTCTCACATGACCTCACGACCACCACAGACGTAGCCGGGACCTGTAGTTTAAGGTGCCATCCAAAACACCGAGCAAGTGATAATCTCATTAGGTAAGATCCATACACGAATTATAAGCTCAGTGGTACGAGCCGGGATTAGGACCTTTGTAATGAGAGGCCATCAACCAAAACGACTGTCGCTACTGCCAGAGTTTATAAATAAAGCTAAAAAATTTAAACACTGGCATTCTTATATGAAGACTTATTTGGAATAATGCATGGTGGCCAATCCAGTGAGTTATTTTTTTAAGATAGCCCGTACCGAGACCTACCCAAAACACCCCCATGTACCTATGTTCAGCGATTATGGATAGTTTTCGAGTTATGATTTTTTTTTAAATTTTGATATTTTCCAAAAAATCGTCAAAAAAAAACAAAAATGCTTTTTGGCTTTTATTTTTTCTGTAATTATTATCAGTATTAAGCCTATTTTCATATACAATAAAGTAAACCTGTACATCCGAACAATAATGAAGTACATTTTGAGCCCAAAGTTTGTAATCACTGTTTTTAGTCGGGAGACCAAAAATTTCAAAATAAAATGAAAAATACTTATGGCTGGTTCTGGAGCTCCAAACTAATCTTAAAAACTTTGCAAGACATTACACTTTCAAAATAATAAAGAAACAATAGCACTTATGCGGGCGTTATGCGCCTTACGTGACTAATAAAGGTAAAAAAGTGATGATTCACGAATTTCCAAAATGATTTAAAAAACTATTATTTTATTTTATTATGACAAATTTAAGAAAAATAACTCGTAGCAACTAATAGACACGATAATCATTGCTGTTTTAATAACTTTAATAAAATAAACTAATACCCAAGTTGTGATTTTTGATATTTGTCATAATAAAGTAAAATAACAGTTTTTTAAATAATTTTGGGAATTCGTGAACCATTACCTTTTTACCTTTAACAATCACGTACGGCGGAAAATAGCCCTATAAGTGCTATTTTTTCTTTATTATATCGAAAGTGTAATATCTTGCAAAGTTTTTAAGATTCGTTTGGAGCTCCAGAACAAGGCATATAAGTATTTTTAATTTTATTTTGAAATTTTTGGTCTCCCGACAAAAAACAGTGATTTCAAACTTTGGGCTCAGAATGTACTTAATTATTGTTCGGATGTACTAGTTTTCTTTATTGGATATGAAGATAGGCTTAATACTGATTATAATTACAAAAAAAAAAGCCGAAAAGCATTTTTGTTTTTTTTTGACAATTTTGTGGAAAATCTCTAAATTAAAAAAAATATTATAACTCTGGAACTATCAATAATCGCTGAACATACATGGGGTTGTTTTGGATAAGTCTCGGTACGGGCTATTTAAAAAAAAATCCGTCACCCGATCGGCCACCCTGTATAATTTCTATTTTCGATGTTTTTTTTATTACCTATTTACATTATATGCTTTTTTTTTGTTCACAACGCCTGCATTGGATACGAGAATTATATTGGTACAATAAACAATTATTATGAAATTTGAGTCTCCAAATAAGTGTCCGGCTGAAAAAGAGATTTAAAATGAATGTGATTTTTTAACACTTGTTTTATTAATTGGCATAAGTGACTAATAATACATTTTCATGTAATAATGTAGCTTAATGTAACACATGTAAAATACTCTCAGTACTTAACGGAAAGTTATATGTTACTACTCTAAGATGTAGTGTATAAGAAAAGTATAATAGTTAGTGGCAAGTTTAAAATAAATGTGATTTTCTTACATTGTTGTTTGGTTAATTGGCATAAATTATTATTTAATATAATTATTATGTCACTTAATAAATTCAACTATGGTACATTTAATGTACATGATCCATTGTCGTATTTACTTAGCTAGTTTAGTAGATACCTATTCAAAAGTATTTTGAATCTTCAGGATAGTTTTGCTACTCATGCCCAACAATTTCACCCACGGATCTCGAGTCCTGACACATGTTCCTTGGGTGAAAGAGTGGGCATGAAGAGCAGAACAACATTCTGAAGATTCAAAATACTTTTGTACACCCTGTATAGGTATCTACTAAAGTAGCTAAGTAAATGCGACATTGAATCTTGTGTATGATAAAAAAGTGTCATAGTTTAATTTATTAAGTGACATAATTACATCAACAACCCTTTTTGGTTCATATAATAATCACCTTGTCAAATATAACCTAGACACTAAATTAATACAAACAATTAACTTTGTTGAACGAAATGACGTAGTATTCAATATAACTGAATTGATTTAGTGACATAATCAAATCAATAACCCTTCGTAGTTCCAACAATAATCACCTTGGTAAACATATCCTAGACACTAAATAATTACAAATAGGTACCTTGGTTTAGCTAAATAATATAATATTAGGTTAAATGAAGTTTAATAATCAAATGAAACAAGAAACAAAACTGGAAGTATTAACTTGTATGGTGGAACCAACTTTTATATTTATTGATAGTGAATAAGGGCTTAGTTAAATCCACCATCATACTTTACTATTTTAGTAAAATTTCGTGCTTAACTTGAATTAAAAAAATGTTATTACGACCATGTATCTTTATAAAGCCAGCACATTTCTTATTTAATGCAACTAGATAGCATATTTTATATGACAATGTTAGATGATTGCGTTGGATGAGAATGGCTACTAATAACTATTCACTTGGTTAGCTCAACAATTTCTTTTTGTAACATCGATTTAGTACATTGTTTTCACTCGACAAGAATAGTTTTGAATCTACTAACGAGCCTTTGTAAAATAAGCAATGTACTTGGTAAATATAAACAACCGCAGATTCAAAATTCAAAAAAATTTATTTCAACGTAAAGAATTTACATTCTGCTTGTTGAATGTCAATGTACATACAGTTATGTATAATGTTAGCCGCTGCCTTAGGGCCGTCTGTAGTGGAGAAAAAGACAGCAAAAAAACTCCACTCTGACCATCTTTTCTCAAATCAACTTAAAGCTAATACAAATTAGGTATGAGTGTTTGTATACCAAGAATCTCAAGATCCATGAGTGCAATCAATACTTGCAAAGTCAAACATCATTTAATATGCTTAAAAGGTAATAAAACACCAATGCTGCGGCCAGACACACGGACGGCACCCGTCCACGAGGTCAGCCATCACCAGATTAACAAAGTTCTCTTAGTTAATGAAGTTAAGATCTTGACAGGCTCATATGGAGTCATGTTGTATAATACGATCAAACAAGATCTTTGTTGAAATGACATTATTTTTTTTTCAGTGTTTATACAATACATTTTATACTTTAATTTATACAAGTTCGGTCTGAAAACTAGCGCCAAAGCCCTACTTTGGCATCATGCTGAGACTGGCATTTTTGACAGCTTTGTATGTCTAATGCCTCCTCCAGACTACTTGCGAAGTTCCTCGACAACGTAGACGGGAAAGTTGACCGAAGTACGTAGCTACACACTCGAGGTTGGACGAAGTAAAACGAAGTGCCTCTCCACACCTATCGTATTCGCCTAACCTCGGTGAACTTCGCGAGCAGTGTGGAGGACACATTAGGTTTGGGTAGGCAATTACCTATTACCGAGCACGTTTCGGCGAAATACTCAATTGAATATTTAACTTACGAAACTACCGTATTTGCTTAACCTCGGTCAACTTCGCGAGCAGTGTGGAGGCTACATTACAGCGTCCAATGGCGCCAATTTTACTCACACTAGATGGGTTCTTATGATTTCTCTAGCACTACCCTTTACTCTTTCCACATCACCCATGGTTAGCTGGAAGAAAATACGTTTTAGTATTAAACTCGCCCTCTGTACACATATTGTTTCTTGTGCAATACGAGGGCTGCTACTTCATCATCAACCCATCATGTCCCCACCGAGGGGCACGGGTCTCTTCCCTGAGGAAGGTATAGGCCATACTCCACCACGGGGGCCAAGTCCGGATTGGTGGAGGCTTGTAAGACTAGTGGCTGGTCTTACTGTCAGAAGTTTTCAAGCCGCCCTAAGGCCTCTGACTTGGCTTAACGACTGCCATCTATCGACGGCAGCCGGCACCAACTGCTTAACGTGCCTTGCGAAGCACGGAATCGCTCGGAAAAATGCCACTAGCGTTAGTCATAGACGGTGACCCATTCATGGACTGAACGCGCCGTATGTTGCTTAACCGTAGTGATCGTTTAAGATCACTCAGGCAGCCCAGGCTACGATACTTATGTATGCGCAATAGAAAAAATAAACAAATGTATATGGCTAAATATCCTCTTATTGCTTTCCAAAGTATTCTCCACTATGATCGATGCACTTTTGCATTCGATAAAACCAATTTGTAAAACACTTTTTCCACTCTGATCGAGGTATCTCCAAAACGTGCTGTTTGAACGCATCTACGGCATCTTCACGGGTCGAAAATCGTTGACTACGTAATTTATTCTTTACATTTGGGAATAAATAGAAATCATTGGGAGCCAAATCAGGGCTGTACGGTGGATGACCCATCAATTCTATTTTTTGACCATCCAAAAATGTAGTTGTTTCCTGAGATGTATGACAGCTGGTATTGTCATGATGAAGTATGATTCTGCGTCGCTGGTTGTTTTGGCGTATTTCTTCAAATACTTCCAGCAAACAAATGGTCGTGTACCACCCCGAATTAACCGTTCTGCGATTCTCCTGTGGTATTGTAGCCACATGGCCATTAATACCAAAAAAGCAGGCCACCATTTGCTTTTTGCACGAGCCACTTTCGTAGGGTTCGGCTCATTTCGAAACACCCAAACTGTTGATTATTGTTTAGTTTCGGGATCGTACGCGTAGATCCGGGATTCGTCATCTGTGTAGATATTATAAACAGATTTTGAGTCGCCTCCGTTGAATTTTTTTAAGGTTTTCTTGCACCATTCGACGCGAGCATCTTTTTCATCCTGAGTTAAGTTGTGCGGGATCCAACGCGAACAAATTTTTTTTACATACAAATGTCCATGTAATATCCTATGAATGCTCGTCATACATATGCCCAGATTAGCCTTTATCTCGCGATACGTAACATGGCGGTCTTGCATTATTAGTTTTCGCACAGCTTCAATATTTTGTGGCACAACCACCGATTTCGGGCGACCTTCTTTAACTTCGTCTGTGAGATTACTGCGCCCGCGATTAAACTCACTAAACCAGTGATACACAGTCGTTTTTGATGGAGCTTCACCACCAAAAGTCGAAGTTAATTGATCTACGCACTGTTGTTGCGTTAAACCACGTCGAAAATCGTAATAAATCATAGCACGAATATTTTCACGAGTGAGTTCCATTTTTTCAGTGATATAACATTTTAAACCCAACAAAAACAAAACACTAACGTATATAAGAGAAAAATATTAGCGGCCAGTATTTAAAAAAAGAACGAATTTGACCATGGAGGTCAGGCATTGCGTTTAAAATTATTGGAATCCCAGATTCCGCATACATAAGTAGCAGCCTATGTAAAGAGTTTTCAAATCAAATCAAAAGATTGGTGAAGGGTGGGACGCTGCAGTGTCTGGGGCACTGTTTTTTTAAATGTAGGCTTGCATAGCACCTACACCATCCGCGAATTGTAGTCCAATACGAGTGGTTCTCTCGCACTGGACTGCATACCTTATAGCTCCCCAACAAGATAGGGATTTCGACCTTTCGATTTACAATTAAGGGGCGAAACTTTTAATAAGTAGAGCGATCGGGAGAGCGGTTAACTATTTGATCAATAGAGGAAGTTGTACAATATAATTTCATTATTCCGCTAACTTTAGAGCAGTTAGCTTAACGACCTCAGGTCAAAGTTTTACATAAATAATAACATGAAATAGACTCACTGCCACTTGCCTTGATACTGACAGATTAGAGCAAAATAATAAAGTATTATAATCTAGTATTATTTTGTGTCTTACACATAATCATTATAATATTTTTATTATTTGTTAATTTGACGTGAAATTATCTTGTGTTTTTATAAATATTTTAAGTATACTAGTATTTCCATGCCAAGCCGTAGACCACATTGTAATCCAAAATGACTACTGTTATTTAAAGTACAATCGCACAGGTTACTGCAGCTGTGATCCATGATGTGTAAATTAATATTAATGAAGATATTTGTAGTTGAGTAATGTGAATCGCTCGTAGCCTGGGCTGCCTGAGTGATCTTAAACGATCACTAATGTTAAGCAACATACGGCGCGTTCAGTCCATGGATGGGTCACTGTCTATGACTAACGCTAGTGGCATTTTTCCGAGCGGTTCCGTGTTTCGCAAGGCAAGTTAAGCAGTTGGTGCCGGCTGCCGTCGATAGAAGGCAGTCGTTAAGCCAAGTCAGAGGCCTTAGGGCGGCTTGAAAACATCAACGGAAAAATAAAAATAAACCCCAGGTCTTGGATGGGTACATGTTTGTAATGTCGCTGTTTCTGGTTCACTGGTTCACACGACACAGGATATCGGGGTAATCATCATCAACCTATAATGTCATCACCGAGGGGCACGGATCTCTTCCCTGAGGAAGGTATAGGCCATACTCCACCACGGGGGCCAAGTCCGGATTGGTGGAGGCTTGTAACACTAGTGGCTGGTCTTACTGTCAGAAGTTTACAAGCCGACTTAAGGCCTCTGACTTGGCTTAAGGACTGCCATCTATCGACGGCAGCCGGCACCGACTGCTTAACGTGCCTTGCGAAGCACGGAACCGCTCGGAAAAATGCCAGTAGCGTTAGTCATAGACGGTCACCCATCCATGCACTGAACTCACTCTATGTTGCTTAACGTTCGTGATCGTTTAAGATCACTCAGTCAGCCGGGGCCAGGGATTCAGTGGGTCTGCGGTTAGAAGCAATGAATGTTCCTGTATGTAAATGTTTATAGTTTTAATTTCAACTTGATAACTCCTCCACACGGTCCCGAGATAAAGGATTTGACAGACAAACAGACGGACAGACGATCAGACGGACAACAAGGCGATCCTATAAAGGTTCCGATAAACAAGGCACTGGGTAATTCACTCTGCTGTACTTCACTTCATTCACTTTACTTTTAGGAAATAATCATTGTTTTTATATGCAATCAGTGTTCGTTAATCCAGCATTGTTTATCCAACGTTGAGCTAACGAGACTGCCAATGCTGGGTCCAATTTAATTAGCTGACAGAAACAGCAAGAGTGGAGTACAGGCCGGAAGCAGTTTCTGAACCTTATTGACTGCTGTTGGCGAGAGACTTTTAGCCTAGGCGCACACTAGCGACACGCGACAGGCGATAGCTCGGCGACTAAACGCGACGACATGCTACGGCCGCCAGTTTTCATATATTTCGTTCGAATCTCCGCACACTTGGCGTTAACATTAACATTAACATTTACATACAGGCACATACATACTTACTTATACTTAGTTTTCTTTTTCATAAATTTGTTCTTTTAATATTGTAATATTTAAAATTTATTTTACATTCTTTTGCATTCGTTTGTAGTAGTCTGATCTGTAGTATCTCAATGAGGGCTTGCGTACATCTGTACAAATGGCTTCATCACCTGATGATGAATGGTCACATGAGTTAGATATATATTCGAACAAACTTATTTCAAACGAACATTTAAGGTGTGTTGAGAAAAGATGGTTGCAGTGGAGTTTTTTTTTATCCGTTGCCTTTTTCCTTACTACATTAGGCCCCAACATTATACATTTAGTATATTGACATTCAACAGAAAGTAAATTCTTCAGTTTGAAATGAATTTCTTATTTCTGACCTACTAAAACAAAATTAGTTGTGTATTCGTTGCTGATGGTTCAAATATATTCGAGTTTGAGTAGAGATATTTTTTGAAAGTGCCTTTTAAAAAAAATCTAATTTGCGTATTCGATAGCGATAGCGATAGCAATTTAGATCGCACGTCGCTAAAAAAGCTACAGTTATAGCTGCCTACATGTTGCCTCTCTTTCTACCGCGTAACGCGCGCGCGCGTCACTTCTCGCACTTGCATGAGTCCCTACTTATCAGCCACTCTGGAGTGGCCGCCGCATGTACTTACACGTTCGATATCTACACGCGGAGTGCGACAGGCCTGGTTATAGTAGCAAGACAACTCATCAACTTTGAAGGAAAATATCGTAAGGAAACCTGAGTGTCTGAGCTATTGACATACCCCAGTGCACGAAATCGCCAATCCACGGTGGGCAAGCGTGGTGATTAAGCCCATACTCTCTCTTCGGGAGAAGGCCTAGGCCCTACAGTGGGACTTATAAGGCTGCATAGAAAAAAAAAGTGATTAGCGATTTCAATAGCTCATCCTAACTTAAGTTTCAGTTACTTGCGAATTTTTACGTAAAAGTAACGAAAAAATAATTTACACATTAATTAATACATGTTTGTGACGTCGCTGTTTCTGGATTCCACGACACAGGGTATCCTAGTGTCCGTGCGGAGTTTCTGGTCTTCCATCGGACGCGTCCCCCGGGTGGCGGATAGGGGAACGCCCTCCAGATATGGAGGGTACCGGCTTCGGCCGGCGCGGACCAAAACTAGAGGGAGGGGGACGTCCAGTGGCTTGCGCTGCTGGATGTCCCGCGGGGTCCACCATGGGCCCCGCACCCGTAACCCCACATTGAGTGGGGCCGGGGGCCTTCGGGCCGCGAGGAGACAACCTCTATAAAAAACACACGGTGGAGGCCCTCTCTATGTCCCTCTGTCCAGCAGAGGGCATGGAAGAGGGCTGGAGGGGCGGGGAGGGGCGCGAGTTCCGCAAGCCGGGTCTAAGGGAGGGACATTGCGGGTGGTAAGCCAGGGACCAGGGACTGGGCACCCCATATGGTCTCTGGCCGAGGGCTGTTTCCTTGGGAGGGCATTCGATGGGCCGAGGATCCGGGCAGAGGGCCACAACGGGTCCTCGGTAGTTGGAGGCTTGTGGAGCTCGCGCCTCTCCGCCGGGAGAGCCGGTGGCGCGGGGGACGCTGCGCGGACCTTGCGCCGCCGGTTGAGGGAGGGTCACAGACGGCAGGTTGGGGGACCTGCCGTCCGATATCGTGACGGGAGAAGGGGGTGGGGGGCCCATGCCCCTTCTCCAGTGAGGGTGGGCCCGACTCCTTGCGAGTCGGGTCGACGTCGCCGGGGCGCCGCTGTCGCATTCGCGTTGTGGTTTCACACCACTTGCGAGATCCGGCGGCGCCCCATTGCCCGAGCGACAGGACGGCCCCCGGGGTGTTTTAGGAGGTATGCCTCTCCTATTATTAGGAGAGGAGATTCCGACACACGGCCGTCGCCCTCCCCCAAGGGTGGCGGTTATGGTGCACAAAGCATTTCACCCCGTTAACAAAAAACAAAAAAAAAAGGGTATCCTAGTGTGGGGCCAGAAACAATGTATGTGCCTACCTAATTGTAAATTCCTACCTAATTTAAATTAACATTTACAATTAGGTAGGCACATACATACATTGTTAACATTTACAATTAGGTAGGCACATACATTGTTTCTGGCCCCACACTAGGATACCCTGTGTTATGTTATTTGCTAGAACACGGGTACATAACATGGCTTAAAGTATTCTTAGCAATTACCTAATTCTCCTTGTTCTTAGGTTCCTTCATGTTCGATCTTTTGGTGTGCAAATGTTGTTACTGAAGTTTTGAAATTAATGATAATAATTGGAAGCTAATTAATAAGACATTAAAGCGTGTTAAACATAACATAATCACAATACAATAGATAAATGCAATTTAAAACGATCAATCATAATTGAACAAAATAAATATCAACATGTATACATATATAAAAGTTCATAAAATGGTTCTATGGTACGTACGCCGTGTTTGGAGTATCAGTGTAGTTCTAACTTAACTCAGGGATGTCTTTTATTATTTGAGATAGTCGAAGTTCGTAGCGACAGCGTACCACGTCAAACAGGGAAGTAATCCACTTTACCTTAAATTTCGTTAATCTGCGCAAGTTTATGTGACGTCTTGAAGGGCAATAAATTGTTATTCACAGGCTGTCGAATTAATTCGCCTGCTAAATGTACAGGCACGAACAACAAAATACTCAGTACAGAAAGTCCACTCACTACTAAATATTAATATACTCTTATCGTACAATATCGCTGCTTACCAACGTATTTAAATTATCATAATATTATTTGCTTGCATGCCTTGTATTGTACCAAATAAAATGGAAAAGACTATAAATTTGACAAAAATATTTTAGGGTAACAAACTGACAAATATTTTTCATTGTGAAAACGAAACGTTTTTACTTGAAGGAAGTTATCTTATTTATTCTATATGGGTGCCATGTTGTGGTCACTTCACTTGTAATGTAGTGATGGCAACTGTATACTCTTGATGAAATAAGAATATTATTTATTGCACACAAGAAACAAAGCAAGTAAACACACGTTGCAATGGACGGCCTTACCGCTACTACGGTTTTCTTTCAGTCAACTTTATAATGGAGCAGTTGACGAACGACAAATAATATGTACTTACACATAGTAATAAACTTGCATAAATCTTACCTTTAATAGTAAATCCTGGTCTTTAAGTATAATTGTGTATAAATAGAAACATACTCTAAGTGGTCATGAATTAGCGACCAGTATCAAACCATCGTGGACTGCGAGTGTATTTGTACCTAGTTATATATTTTATGGGTCTAATAGCGATTAGATTCGCTTAACATAACTATGTATAAGTATAGCGAGTCATTAAAAATACTACAAGTTTCCCTTCTGTAGTATTTTCTGATTAAGTCTCCCGCTGAGTCGTAATAAAGTACGGCTAGACAGACCCTGATATAATCAGCTGCAAAATTGTGTAGAGAACTTTGAACTATGTCACTATTAAGATACGATATGTGACATTTGGAAAGGTTTCTTTGTCTGAGGAATCGTGGTAGACTTACTCTTGCTTGGTGATTTACCTAGCTAACAAAAACTTGATCAAAAAAATCCTGAACGATGCGGCGTCGACAATTCGCAATGCACTAAGATCTGTTGATCTACTGTTAACATTTGCAGTCATCATCATTAACCCATTATGTCTCCACCGAGGGGCACGGGTCTCTTTCCTGAGGAAGGTATAGGCCATACTCCACAACGAGGGCTAAGTCCGGATGGGTAAAGTCTCGTAAGACAGTGGCTGGTCCTACTGTCAGATGTTTTTAAGCCGCCCCAAGGCTTAACGACTGCCATCTATCAGCGGCAGCCGGCACCAACTGCTTAGCCTTGCGAATCACGGAACTGCTCGGAAAAATGCCACTAGCGTTAGTCATAGACAGTCAACCATCCGGAATAAAGTTAACAATGTCTAGTGTTTATGAAAGTTTTAGTTCAAAACAAGTCTAATTTAGTTTTCAGAATTCTAGTCCTGCCCCTGCAATCCCCCGAAAGCAGTGCAGTCCAACTAAAATTAGCAACGCGTTCCATCATGCCATAGTAAGAACTCTAAATTGTAAATACAATAATGTAAAAACTGCTGTACTGTACGTTTATGCCTTACTCATTGAACCGAACACACATATACACAAAATCAATTACACGCATACACACATATTCACACTTAATTACATATTTATCATACAGAAAGCTCATCACGGGGATCACCGCGCCTCCCACTCTATGGTCTCAAATTATCTGCCAATATCTCTTTATATAATTATATACTACACAAGACGACCATAGACCTAAATACAGTTAAAGATATAGAAAATTCTATAACCATAGAGTGTCAAGCGCATGATTCCCTGGAGAGCTGCAACAACGTGTTGGGAAACGACTATAACTTTAGTGCCGTGACTTATAATATTCGAAGCATTCAGCGCAACTTCTACACATTCTTAGCTGCGCTTAAGCGACTCCAAACGAATCCCGATGTCATTATCCTTACGGAATGCTGGCTCACAGGTGGTAACATAGGACAAATACCAGGCTTTACCTCTTATTCAACCACGAAAACAATAAACCGGGCGGGAGGCGTAGTCGCTTATATTAAAGATAACTGGAGCGCATCAGTTGAAGAACCAGCTATCGACCAAGCCGAGTGCTTAAAAATAGAACTATCCAACAGAACTACAATATTTGGTATTTACAGATCACCCTCATTCTTACAGCCTACCTTATTCATAGACAGTCTTTCTAAACTCTTATCTCAAGTAAACGGCAACTTTCCTGTTTTCGTCTTAGGTGACATAAACATAAACATACTAGACTTACAAGATCAAAATAGCTCTGAATACCTTTGCTCGCTTGCTGAGCTGGGCTTTATCCCTGCAATCACCAAGCCAACCAGGATGCTTACCTGCCTAGATCACATCTTTGTAAAAGCCAAATGCAGTAAGATTATCGGTATGGTAAGTCATCTTGATATCTCTGACCATGACATCGCTATTGTATCAATGTCTTTCAAAGGCAGCAAAAAGACAAAAACCAGAATGGTCCAGAAAATCGACTATAAAGCCGTGAGCTGAGTGACATAGATTGGTCCGATGTCACTGATTCGCAGGATGTTAACATCGCGGTTAGGGAATTTCAATCGATACTCACAGCAGCAATAACTAGGCACACTACCCGGAACCGTATTAGCCGCTCTAAATATATTGAGAAATCGTGGATTACACCCGGGCTCCTTAGATGCATGAGACACAGGGACAAGCTACATTTGGATGTTCGAAAACATCCTAAAGATCCTGTACGTAAATTAATCTACAGCAGGTACAGAAATTTTCTTACAGACCTACTGCATAAATTAAAGAGAGAACACGATAGCAAAGAACTAAACGACAATAAAAACAACCCGAAAAGGTTATGGAAGGCTATAAAAAGTATTTCAGAACAATCTAGAACAAATAAAATTACTACCCAACTAACTCAAATTAAATCAACACCGCAAGAGTCCGTAGATGTCTGCAACGATTACTTTGCAAATATTGGATCTAATCTTGCTGAGAATCTACTTTCCAAACTCCAAGTTACAGAGGATTTACTGGCAACAGAAGCTAATATAAGTAAAAAGCCCAGCTCATCCGACACATTCTTTACTGCCCCCACTGACGAAAGTGAAATTAAACAACAAATAAGCGAACTTAAATAAGATAGCGCCCCAGGATTGAATAACTGCACAGTTGCGTTAATCAAGAGTATCAAATGCAGGATAATTGCGCCTTTGACCCACATCTTCAACCTAAGTATGTCCAGTGGAGTCTTTCCCTCTGAGTGGAAGCTGGCCGCGGTTGTCCCAATATACAAGAGTGGACCCACAAATCAGCCTGAAAATTATAGGCCCATCTCACTTCTGACCATTTTTTCTAAAATATTGGAAAAAATTATGAACAAAAGACTGATAAGCTATCTTGATAAAAATCATCTCATTTCCGACCATCAGTTTGGGTTCAGGCGTGGGAGATCCGCTGAGGACGCGGTGGAACTTCTTGTGAGGAACGTGACTGCGGGGTTGGATGGGGGTCAGAAGTGTGTCGGAGTGTTTCTCGATCTCGCTAAGGCCTTCGACACCATTTCAGTGGCAATACTTCTTAAAAAGTTGGAACTTGCAGGCATTATGGGAGTACCACTGGAATGGTTCAGAAGTTACCTTACCGAGAGGCACCAATGCATTAGGGTCGGGGAACACCTGAGTAAACAACTACCCATCAAGTATGGCGTGCCACAGGGCAGTGTACTAGGCCCCACACTCTTTGTGCTCTACATAAATGACATCCACAGACAGTCATCCAATGACAACAGCATGTCCCTCTCCGATTCTAATCTTTTATGTTACGCTGATGACACCGTAGCCCTCTTCTATGGAAGTACATGGAGCCAAACACTTCAGAATGCAGAAAGAGGCATGTCTACCCTTAAGAGTTGGTTAGACCGAAACCTCCTCACTCTCAATCTGAAAAAAAAACTAAATTTGTCTGCTTCCATAAAACGAGTCATACAGCTCCAAAAGGATCTAACTCAATTAAAATTAATTCTGCGTGCACTCAAAGCGGCTGTAACTGTGAATCGATCACACGCACCGAAACAATCAGATATTTGGGCGTCGAATTGGATGAACGCTTGACCTTCCACAACCACATTGGCCACCTCGCCAACAGTGTCAGAAAAATAATACACGTCATGGGCCTTCTTCGCAACTCAGCAGACTCAAAAGTGCTACGATTGGTATACATAGCTCTGTGTGAGTCTATCTTATGTTACTCCATCACGTCTTGGGTAGGCTCAGGGACTACGTCAATGATTGTCGCTGAAAGAGCCCAACGCGCTGTACTAAAGAAAATGCTTAACAGACCGCGATTGTACAGAACCGCAGCTCTATATGCAGAGGCTAGCGTTCTCAACGTTCGGCAACTTTATATTTATAAAAGCACAATCGCTACACACCGAAGGACCCTAAGATCTCCCCAGTACCGTGACTTAATCAAGAAGCGCGTTTTAAACTCCCAATACCACATATTAAGTCCACTTTTGCTCGTCGTTTTCCGAACTTCTTACACCCTTTCATCTACAATCGTGTAAATAATAATTGTGACATAACAAGCTGTACCACATGGGAAGCCAAACAAACTGTACAAAAATAGCTTTTATCACTGTCGTACACAGAAACTGAAAAGTTATTAAAAGTAATTTCCTAACACAAATGCAACATGAAACTTAATACATTCACACACACACACACACACACACACACACATACACACACACATATGCTTTACCATGCACATAAAATAATCCCACACACTTCCTCACACAACATTAAGGACTGAGAATGAATGTAAATGCTCCTATTGTGTAATCCGTGAATGTGGGTATTTTAACTAATATCTTCATTCATCGACTGGGTACCTACATTTTCTGTCAAAAAACAAAACTTTTAATTTTAACTTCCTTATCATAATAATAATATATGTTATACCTGCTCCTATGATATAAGTACAATAAAAATCATTTTAGCAACTATCTCCGCGACTCCACGATTCAGGCTCGACCTTGTGTGGTAGTCACTGTGCAAACTTATGTATACTGTAACACCTATTTTCTGTCAATAAATTGTATTTTATTTATTTATTTTTATTTTTATTATTAGGTGCCTCTGCCTACCCCTTTGGGGATAACGGGCGTGAGTTTATTATTATTATTATTTTTATTATTTTTTATAGTCATATTCTATTCCAATAGTATTCTATTCGAATGAAAATAATAATCATGTCGTAAATTATACTTTTTCCAAACGATTCTCAGAAGGTACGCTTTGGAATGGAGATCAATAATCACCTTTCTGATTCAGTAAATCATATTTCACGTAAACCACATCCGGGCTTAAATTTGGACCGCGGAATGTGATGATGAAAATCCCCATCGAATTTCCTCTTGGTAATGACTTTTTCGCGCCAAACCTAATTGGATATGGGGATAAATAAATCAATTAAATCCTTCCACCGAGTTCTCACTGTAATGGTCTTGGGTGCCGATGCGTGGCGCTTGCATCGACCAGCGTAATTTGATCTCAGTAGGCTTAGGTAAAGGTATATTGTCGCACTTGTGTTGAAATATCGATATTTTTCATTCAGTCCACCAGGATGTTCTAGCCTGATCCCCTAGGGGATCCTGGTGAATTTAGGAGTTCATCAGAATCCTCTGAATGCAGATTCATAACTTTAAGCCTCATTCATACTAAGGAATCATAAAACAAAAAAACGTTATAATTTACTATTACGTATATTTTTACTGTTTGAGAACATTTCTTTTACTAACGCCAAACACTGATCTGTTTTTTTTTCTTTTCTAGCCGGTCGCTACCGGTATCTAGGTCAATAAAGGTTATATATGAAAACAACAAGAAAACCCTTAACAATAGATGTTTATTACCGCAGCACTGTGAATGCAACTTAACATACTTTTACCATAAGGGGATTCTGATGAGCTCCTGAGTTCACCAGGATCCCCTAGGGGATCAGTCTAGAAGATCCTGGTGGACTGAATGATATTTTTTCGATATTTATTTTTTGGCTTCATTTCATGGATCTCCCATGAGAGGGTCAAGGCATATTAATCGTTTTATTTTTAATATCTATATAATGAATAAAATCTGTATTTTTTTTAATTAACAAAATCCTAATTTTCTGTTTGAGCGTAGCTTGTAGTTTGTAGAGATGGTTTTTCCATTTACCCACGTATATCCAAAAAAGGGGGAAAATTTTGAACTCGTGAAAAAAAAGCTGCTTATTTTTGAATGAAATAGATGGTAACTTTATAACAGAGCAGATGACTTTTTTGCCAAATATTCTCCGTAGTCACATCTAATAATGTTTACGTTAACCAGTAGAAACCTCCAGTAGGAAAAGATCAGTCTTTGTTTGATGCTGCTGTATAACTACAGCCTTTGGTAATTTCTTTGTCGATATATTAAGCCCATCCCTAGACCAAGCATCTGTAAGCAAACCTTTGAGTTACGTCACAATGTTTGGGGTAGGTCAATCTTAATTTGATAGCTAACCTTGCTAATGAACGAGGTTGTTTTGTTTTTTCTCGATTACAAATAATTAGGTAGAGTTCGAAACGGTTCGGGATACTCGATAGCAATATGAAAAACCAAGACAGGTTCAATGACTATTCAACTTTCAAATATTTGATTTGTGTACTTACAATAAAGCACACTGAAAAAGACAAATAGATACATATACAGATTAAACATTTATTTGGGCTTAGAGACACACACACATAAAGCGTTACATACATATAAAAAATATCACAATAGTTTAATTACACACACGGAACTTACAAACTAACTTATGAGTATAAACTTAAAGTATTTAAAGTATTACACGGTACTTTAAGGCCACAAAAGCTCAAAACGGCCGTATCTTAGTATTATAAAAATATCCACTTTAATAAGCAGTACTTCACTGATTTTCAGCTACAGCCAGTGAGTGTTAAGATTCACAGGTTAAGATGGCCAGTTAAGATTCTCTATCTTCTATTATTGTATTCTTTATGCTTCGGTATTTATTTACTGAGATTCGCCATTCGGAAATCGGCGGTGAGTATGGTAACGAAATTGGTCTTGGCATGTAAAAAATACTCGTAGACTTTCTATTAAATTTAATAAACAGGTAGACTAATTAATTCAGATTAATATCTGTATCTGTATCAAAGATAGTTAGTTCAGTAAACTTTCTGATTCTTTAAATACAGTTTTGTTTTCTTTAACTCAATACTTGATAAAGAAAAGTTGTTACAAAATTATTAATTACGGCATAAAATTTTCTCAATAAAAACTAAATATAGGATAACACAAATATATCCTTTAGTTTTGAACTAAAACTTTCACTACACATTATATATTGTTTTACGTATAGGTACTTACGTTATATTATATTATATATATTAGAATATACGAGATTATATATTAGAATATACGAGAGAGACCGCACGCCAGTCGTAACAGCAACCTTACGACTATCAGCTAAGACATGTCATTACGACTAAATTAGCAAGGCAATTAACATATTTCTATTAAGATCATTCACATGTGTTGGGAACAACCTCTGTCACGCCATTGTCACACGTACTCGTTCGCGAGTTCGCAGCCGTCGAGAGTCGTTCATTGGAAGCGGTCGGGTCGAGTAGCCAGAGATCTAATACGAACAAAACTGGTAAGATACATCTTTTCGCTCTTTTTCTTTAACATTGTCTCTCTTTCTCTTGTATTTATTGAAACAAATTACGCTTGACTAACAAGTAATGCATGACCACTATGTGCTACTCTTGGTGCAAAAACACAGTTATCAAAGTTTTATTTTGGTAATACGTTACGTGAACGATGTCAAACACGTGTCTTTAGTAGCGCAAAATGTTCATATCTCCGTAAAAAAAAATTGGTTTGAAAAAGCATTGAAAGCAGCCTGCAAATATGTCCGACAGTAAGACAAATGGCTTCTCTCAGAGAGAGAAACTATGGGCTTAATCACCACACGTGCCCACCGTGAACTGGCGATTTCAAGTGCTAAGGTATGTGAATAGCTCAGACATTAAGGTTTACTTACAATATTTTCCTTTACATTAACACAAATAAACATAACTTAGAAAACAAAGTCATGGGTACATGCCTGCACTGGGAATCGAACTTCTCGTTTCCGAGTCCATTGTTTTACCCGATGAGCCCCTACCGCTGTTGATAAGGCGCTTTTTGTAAGTAATTTATTCTTAAATGCTGAGCTGATACTAAGAGTTTTATCAGTGTCCTTTTATTGATTTTGGATGTGCTTCCTACCCTATCAATAGTCAAAGTCCTGTATTAGTTAGGTATATACAATAATGTAAGGTTTTATTGACTTAATTCCGGATACACTGACTTGTTTTGTTTTTCGGGAGAGTCCGACCAGGCTTCGCTCTGATTCGCTGAGCATAATAATTACAGTGAGTAGAGAGGCACCTCGCGCCGTCAGTTGCTCGTCTCTGAGTGAGACGAGTCAGAGAATTACTAAATGACAAAGATCTACCGGAGCATTTGCAGCGACATAACGTATCTCAAATTCTCAACCCGCTAATAGATCAGTGTGAACGCGTAATTAAACTCGCTTGAACGCGGCTGCCTCAGACAACCGAAAATGAAATGTTATGAGACCGCGGCGAAATGTCGCCTCAAGTGGCTAGACTCAGCGATTCTTCGGTCCTTGTTTTACACTGGTTTATTATCAAAACATGGTACAAGCAGACTACTCAACGTGTTAGTTTGACCTAGTTCTTGTTAGAGGTGAGACTTTCATATAGCCTCATAGTTGGGCGTAGCAAGCGCTAAGGCATGTGAATACCTCAAATACTAGTATTTACTGGCAATGTTTTGCTCCACACTTAGCGGTTGGACTAACTACTAAAACAAAATAAAGTCAATGGGACATTCTGGGATTCGAGCCGCGCGACCGTCCAAATGTGAGACAGGCGTTCTACCGCCTATATTACGCACTCATTCACTCTACGGTTTGAAAACCAGTATTTGTAGAGTGTTTAAAAGGAATCCTAGACTGATACGAGTAGTCTCATTTCTAAACAGTCGATTGCACAGACACATTCTTCAAATAGAGTTCGAACAGATTTAAATATTCACATAAATCAAGCTTTATAAAGTACCTATCTAAAACTTTTCCAGTGTGTCTTTGAAAAAAACTTTCATTTTCCCTTTAGAGTGTTGATTGACCCGTAGCAGTATTTTGACCTCCGTTTTCAATAAGCACTATGTTTCCCTGCTCTACTTACACCAAGTACATATCCCACTTGACTTTATACGTACAGTCAACAGCGCATCAACCTTTACATACATGCACTCTCTTCGGTAACCTTAAGGATCACTTTGCAACAAAAACGTAAAGATTGACATGCTATTGACTGTACAATGGAGCGTCAAAAGTAAGTGATTATGTCAGGGTGGCGGACTTCCTTTCATTTTCGCACGGGCCGTTATCCTGCGAGCGTAAAGGGTTCCGTACAAAAGTCTCTCTCTGTGAATGATCGATGCAGTAGATAACTTTGGCGCTGTTAATAAGGCTCTTGTTGGCGGTAAACGGGTTAGCCTCAGGCTAAAGTGACACGTGGGTGTTGACACGCGGTTGGGGCTTGTGGTTGGGTTTCATTTCCTTTGATGCGGTTGCCCCGTTTTTAAGAGTACAAAAACGTGGAGCTTTGCATTGATAATTTAATTGGAAATCCACTCCATGGGTTTTAATAGGAACGGTGTGATTTGTATTGGTCTTATTAATATTGTAATATAGTGCCTTTTTTTTATTCTGTCAAATTACAGCGTGATTTTGAAGTAGTCGTTAGTCGTTAAGGGTAGGTATGATATTTCTATGCTAAGCAATAATATTTATTAATCTTTGTTCTGAATGACTTAAAATTGTGTAATTTTTTTGTAGATATCCAACGTTTGGTTTGAATATGTTAAATCTTTTTCTTTACTTTCAGTAAAAAATAAATGAAACAATTAAAAAGTGTTTAATTTTGTTGAATTAAGATATCTGTCCCAAATCTGTGGATGAATGAATAACTTTGATAGCCGGTGCCAACCAGTGATAGACGCAAGCAATATTTCTTTTATTTTAAATATTTATTACTACCAATCGTCCTTGAAATTCTAGAAAAAAAAATTTTGCTTCAAAAAAGTTTCCAGCTCTTCTGAGCTAGGAATTAATAAAATTTCCCATTGATACATTATGGTTTGTTTAAGCATTGAATCGATGGGTTCTAATACTTTTTTCTAGCTCCTAACTTGTAAAAATACTTTTTAAAATTATCTTGACTATTTTAGGGTCTGATTAAAAGCAACCAATATTGCTATACTGCAATTTGGTATAAAACTATTTTAAATCAGCATTTTTAGACATTGTTTTTTTTTATAACACACTTTTAACTACAAGTTAACATCGAAGCCGTTGGCATAATACAACCAGCCCAAGAACATTTGACATTCAAAATTTTAAAAATATTTAAATAAATACAATAGTTTAAAATTTTGTTTTGTGGGAGTTAGTGTGATTTTGAGATCAATTAGTATGAGAAAGATGTAGATAAATTTTTACGTCTTTCAAGAAAAGTTTTTCGCTTAAGAAAATTACTTACATTATTCAATATCCGGTAAGGCGACGCCCCAGGCGGACATAGTTCGACCAAATAGGGGATGTATTAGCAAAGGGCAAGATAAAACGTATCCAAAACGGACGTGCTTGCATTCAACGACTAATGAAAGTCGATGAAGCGAAAGTCATTTGTCAGGATCGTGGCAGGTGGCAGTCCCTGGTCTCTGCCTACCCCTATGGGATACAGGCGTAAGCTTATGTATGTTATGTATGTATTCGATATAGTTTAACAACTTACATTAGATTTACCATCTCGCGTCCATACGATTTACTTTTAAGTTATTAAATATCTCTTTATTTTTCTGTCTGCGAGACATATAAGCTCCAAATCTCACTTATTTTTCCTTTCCACTGCGCTCCAAGCTGCAAAACATAAATTACTCAAGAGCAGTACCTACTCTACTTTGCAAAACACCCGTTAACTTTCCGAGAAACAACACTGTATTTAAGAAGCGCAGTCAGCACACCTCTAGTTCCCACTGTCTCGAGCCAAAAGGGGCGTGTCACAGATAACGCTCGCACTGTTTACTCTGTGTTCCTGAACACAGAACAACAGCCGCGCTCGCTAATGTATCACACTCTTATCTGTTAACTGCAGCGGTGTGGTATAGCGGAGGTACAGTGCAGAAAGGGTGAGGACTAGGAGCCTAATTATGAGCACCAAATCATATCCCGAAACCAACGTGCGTGCATGCAACGACTAAAGAATTCCATGAAGCGAAAGTGATTGGTCAGGATCGCGGCAGGTGGCAGTCCCTGGTCTTTGCCTACTCCTCTGGGATACAGGCGTGAGCTTATGTATGTATGTAAATCCTATTAGAATCGTGATGTTTGTCTTTGGAATTAATATGAAATTTGACAGTTACAGTATTGGGAATTAGGATTGGTCAGGATTTGGTGCTAGTACAAATACAAATACAAATAGTTTACAAATACAAATAGTTTATTTGGTATAAGTATTATGTCATACTGTTACACAACCTTAAAGCGCTAATACCTATACCTTAAATCTACTTAACAAAACTATGCAAAACCATATGTAAACATTCGAAGGTAGATACATATTTAGCAAAGGTGAACAGTAAACGGCTACAGCCTAACAGCAACAACTACCCTCCGCGCTAGTTAAAAAACTGTGTTGCGGCAGAGTAGAAGTCATCGCCAAACGTGACCAACATTGTTGACCCGTACAGTACATTCATTGTAAGGAAAGCAGAATTCAAGTAAGTGGTTCGCGTAAGCATAATGGTTGTATTATATTCAAAAAATACAGATATGACTGAACACAAAGCTAGCATGCGACATGCAGGCCAAATTGTTATGACTAATAATATTTATTACAGTTCTTGGATATGATTTTGTCAGTTAGGAATTTTTACATTTCTCAAAGTTCAGTTCTGTTATACAGATGTACCCTATCCAGTCACTGCATTTAAAGAAATAAAAAAGTAAAATAAAAATAATACTAGAAACGAAATTTAAACTAATAACAGTGGCTGTGGGAGTAATAAATTAATAAATTATTTATTTATTTATGTATGATATTGTTAGAAATACCTAGCCCGGAGGGGGTGGGGCCTAGCATCGCGCCATGCTGACGCGCGAGTCACGTGGCCTGAACGGTCGGTGGTGGGGCGGCTGCTCGCTTCCGCCTGTCACTTCACTTTTCGGCGAGCGCTTCGTGGTGTTGGACGTGTGATTGTGTGATAATTTGTGTTTTTGATTTAACGGTTTATCTGATGTAGTTAAATTAAATTATTTTAGGAATCAAGTAAATTGTTTTTAAAAAATCATTTCTGTTTTTGATTTATAAAATCAGAAGTGGGATTACCACGGGTCCTTTACGCTCAAACGGCTTCTTTGTTAATTTTATTTGAAATCACAACCGTTAAATCGAAAAAAATAATAATTAATCGACCTTTTGTACTGGAAAAACTGTAAGTACGTTCATTTTATTATGTCGGGACGACCCTCTCGGTCTAAGAACAGAAACGGCGATAGTCCGTATGAACATCGTAGTAGATCTCGTGAGCATCGTCGTGGTCCTCGCAGTCGACATGATGGAGCGCGTAATCGGCGCCGCCGCGACAGTTCATGTAGCAGTCGCGACGGGTCTCGTAATCGTGCGCTGAATACTATCCTCGGTCGCCTAACTGCGATCGAGGGTAGTTTTTTATCTGCCAGTATCACGTCGGCGACAGGGTCGTGCCCGATACCTACACGTCCAACACGCGGTTGCCAAGCGCCACGGCTGCCTGAGGCATCAGGCCAGACTAGTTCTATTTCGTGTGAGCCCAGTAGTAGTGCGACGGATAAACTTATGGGCGTATTGACTTCTCTTTTGCAAGCTAAGACTAGCTTTTACTACATATCTAGTTTTGACCCTAATGTTCATGAAATGTTTTAAACGCCATTCCGAAACTAATAATAAAAATACAGGTAGCGATTAATTTTTGCCAAAAACCTAACATTGTGCAACAAATGACAGCTGTCATCGAAAACGTGCCAGTACCTAGATATTTTAATTGAAAGTGGTTTAGACATTTCCAAATAATAACCACACTCACTGTGGCGGGATTTTCCATAAATAGAAAAAAAAAGAGTGGTGCAATTCCTGGAGTCCGAATTTGAATACTTTAGCAGACTAATTAGTCAAGGTCAGGTATGACCGAGCGTGGGTGACTTTTATGACATAGAAAGGTGGATGACTTTGACAACAACTTTGACATTCTTAGAGTAAACATTTTGTCTGTACTATGAATAAAATACTTGAATTTGAAATTGGATGCTCTTGTGGAGTCTAAAAAACCTACTAATGTTAAGCAAGTGAGGCAACTTTTTGGGTCTGGCTGGTTACTTTAGGTGCTATATTGCTAATTACGCTGCTGAGACCCCCCCGATGTAGCCTGAGCAATTTGTCAAAAAAAAATACATAAGCCATTTCATTGTGGGTTGTCTTTCTCAAAAACGAATTTCACGTGCTTCGCACCAACCCGTACTGTCCTTGTCGAAACCTGAAAGTCCCTTTTTTATTTTTATTATTGACTTCCTGGGCCAATTGAAATAGTCTAATGGATTCAAGTATGTCCTGGTGTTAGTAGATGCCTTCTCAAGTTTTTCTTTCCGTATTCTCTGTAAAGACAAACTGCTGAAGATTTAAAACGCGTATTCACGAACTCAACCTCGTGTGTATGCTATTGGCGACTATGTGTTTATTAGCAAATTTTCGCAGAGCACTGGCAAGTTGGACTTTGGCATGAGGGTCCTACAGGGTGGTCCATCAACTTCCCCATCACCGCTACGAACCTGAGCTGCTGGCGAGGTCTTATGGCGAAAAGACTCAGGCGGCTGCTGAGCTGCTGTTCTGTGGCGCGGTGAATGGACGCCGGAGCCGTGCGCAGCCTTCGAGGCTGAAGAGCCTTAGACATGTTATGCCACCTTTAAAGAGCCTATGACATATGTCTTGACATGAACTTCAACTTTTTTAGCTGAATGCAAAAAGGCCTTCATTTTTGCAGTTAGGATATCCGAGATGTAGAAAGGCCCGTTATTGTTCGCTAGACCAAATTTTTCACAGGTGAGCCTTTGTCCTGTCTTGCGAAAGGACTTTACTGCTTCCAAAACATCTTTTTTTGCATCATAGTTTTGAAATTTCAATATAATGGGAGCATTTTCTTTACCTCTGCGGTAAATTTGCTTGACCTCATTGTATGTATGTTCGATTTGTAGCGTTTTCATGAAAACAACCAACATTTCACTCAAGTTTTCATTTTCTTCTCTGGGTACATTTCTTATTTCCAGCATATTTCTCTTCTGGAACCGTTGTAAGTCTTCCAATTGCTCTTCCAATTTATTCACCTGGATTTGAGATCTCACACATTCGGTTTCAAGAGTCTTCACTCTATTTTTCAGCTCGAAACATTCTTTTTTGTATTCCAGAAGAAGTTTTTGAATTTCAGCGTTGCTTTCTAGAAGACTTTTGTTTTGCAGTGTGTTAGCTTCTAATGCTGCATTCAGTGTATCAAATTTCGCATCTTGTTGCTCCTGAAGATCTTTTAGTAGCTTTTTCATCTCCTTGCAGAAGTTCGTATAATCCTCAATTTCTGGGTTCTTGCGTTTCCTAAGACCAGTAGCATTCGCGCTATTCGTATGAGGCGGAGAACGCTGAGTAGACATAATGTGGTTTTCTTGCGTGTACTGTGCTTTGAAGTGGGAGTAGCTATTGCGTTTGGATTTTGATCGGACCACGATGAGACGGCCCGGCCCCACTTGTTCTTCCTTTATTTTATGTTTTCGCGTAGAAATGAACAGTAAAGCTAGTTTATACTGTAATAGTATAACTTTATGACTCAATTGAAAGTGTCGGATAGTGATTAAAAATACTGCACAAGCCGGACACACGTCTGCACTGTCTAAGCGGTAAGCGACGCTAGTAATATAGGGGCAGAGGATGGGATGAAAAAATTAAGCGCTACACATTATTGACTTTATTCCGGATCAGAGACGAGCAACCGACAACGTGAGCTTCGTCTCTGCTCACTATGATTAAGCTCTGCGGATCAGAGCGAAACTTGTTCGGACTCTATATTGGCGGAATTTAGCAAAGTAATTTTCTCATTTTGCCTGATTCTATACAATGTTTGGACTCTTCCAACATAAAGCCAACGAAATCTAGAATAAAGTTAGTAAGATTAGATTTGGTTTCGTCTTCATGACGACCATGACTGCATTGTGAAGAACGTGGAATGTTATCGCTTAGCGTTACATATAGGACAAGTAACTTGTCAGAGTTCTGAACATAAGGACTAATGTATAGGGTAACTCTTGGTGTTTCTTCAGGTCTGTAATCTAACCAACAGTGACGTAGAGTTGTAAGTTGGGGACACCGGTCAGAGCAGACCAGCCCCACAAATAGAGTTGACATGGAAATGTGACAAAGAGGAACCTTGGGTGTCTTAAGCATTAGTGGATCAATTAATAGTTAATCAGTTTGAGCCCGAAAATCGTTTAGTCAATTGAAAAGTAATTTGTAAATTAGGAGCTAGTAAAAAGTATTACAAGTGATCGATTCAATGCTTAATAAAAGAAACCTGAAAGTATGAGTAATTACTCATAGATTCAGGCTACAGCCTGTTAGCTTTTAGAATATATCTCGGCTACTATCGGATAGAATCGATTATATTGCAATAAGGTAAGGTTTATTTTGTATTGTTATTTATAACTTTACATAACTTTTCAAAATAGTGAAGAAAAGGTTTATACATAGCAGGCACACACTCGAGTGCGTTCGGCGAAAACCGAAGCCTACTCTAGAGCTCGAGGTATATTCTAAAAGCTAACAGACTGCACATAATTTATCGATCGCTTGTAATACTTTTTACTAGCTCCTAACTTTCAAATTGTTGGTGATATTTCTGTGCCTAAAATTAGGATTTCCTAAAATTTGGGCATTCGATCCATGTAAACTTTTTTCAAAATTAAGTTGCAAAATATTTTTTCAATAATTTCATCGCAATCTTTGTGCCAAAACTGATACACTGGTTGACCCTTAACGTTTATACTTCCAGGATGGCGATCGAAAAGCCCTACCTCCTCTACACCGCGGCAGTGGCCTGCAACGTATTTATTAAGCCTGTTATCGACTGAGTGAGGGCGGCGAGGTTGAGGTGCTGGCTATATTCGCCCTAGACATGTGAGGTATGGCCACGGACCGGCGAAATATTGCGGAATTGCGAATTAAGATAGGGTCAAAGATCGCGTGTTGGTTGGCAAATCTTACGATTCTGTACGATATTTATCGGAATCAGAGCGAAACCTGGTCGGACTCTTCCGATATAACAACACCCGTAAGTAGATCCGGACTAAAAGTTTACGATATTTATCTACTCAATTTGTGCATTATTTCTTACAAAGGGTGCTTTTTCTAGAGGTAGTCGCCGGCATTAATTTGGTACTTTTTACACCTCAGGAGCAAGTTAAGGAAATTTATAAATAAAAGTACGTAGGTACATACCTATTTTATTTTTATTTTCAGAAACGTTATTTAAGACGAATATACTCAGACCTACCGATAGATTCCCAATAACAAAATTTATTAAAAATTGCTGAAGGCGTTTCGGGGGAGTTCGATAATAAGCACAGTGACCCGTGATTTTTACAAAGGTATTAGAAAAAAGATAGCCCCGTGCACCATATTAATTCTCCTTTAGTCAACTAAGCGCGGGTATTCTCACGATGTTTTGCTTCACCCAGAGAATGGTATTGCTATTATGAAGTAGCTACAAATTATGTTAACTGCTAACTGCAACAATCTTCATAAAGCACACATATATGACCAAAATAACCACAGCAATTACAAAGACCTATTGACCATAATAACAACGTGAGGGTCAGCCATCTAGAATAATGTGAGGTATGAAACAGTTTGGGTTGTCAAAGTTTCATATTGAATACATGAAACTAGGGTTCACCAGAAAATGCCGAAGAAGGGAATTAATTTCTAGAATTAGGCTTAATCCATGTGTATACCTCCATTCATACCTGAGGCCTAACTAGTGTATTGTCCAAGCCAGACGTAAATCTACACTGGCCTGCAAAACTAAGTATCACACTCTTAAAATTGCAATAACTTTTTAAGTGGGATACCGCCGTTTAGCCAAAGTATTTTTCGCCAAATTTTACTTCCCAATAAACTTATGGCATCAGTTTCATTTCCCAAATGAAACTTTAGCAAGTTTTCATTTCGCATTTTATTCATTTGGTCAAATTATCATTTCGCATAATTTTACTGCGTCAAGTTTTATTAAGACAAACGTTTATTATGCTAACGTTTTATTTTGGCAAGTGCTATTTTCAAATAATGGAACGGGGGGTCGGCGATGTAAAGAATACGTGACAACAGAAATATAGGTGCGACGACGCGCGTAGCGAAGCGGAGCGCGTCGGAGCGTTAGGTTCTCTATGTAAGATCGAAAACAGACTCGACTTTGTTGCGTTCTTACCTTGCCTCTTGTTGCCTCTTTGGTAAAATGAATTTTGACCAAGTATTTATTTGGTAAACAATAACTTGCCATAATAACTTTTGCTAACTGTTTATTTGCTTTAAGTTGTTTTGAGAAATGTTTTTTTGCCAAGTGATAATTTGCGGAAAATAGTTTGGGAAGTAATACTTTGGGAAACGATTTTTGGCAATACATTAGTAAACCTTTTTAAGTACACAAGATATACTTTCGAAATAAAAAGGACTCGAAAAAAAGTTTAATACTGCATATAAAAACTTCATAGTCGATAACCTTTTTTGTAAGATATGCCCGAAAACAACTTTAATAACAAAAACAATCGTTATTCGTTTTACCATAATTTTTTTTTGTTCCTGTTTTTGTTTTTAAATTTTTCCTTGATCGATAGTCTTGTTACGCTAAGTTAGATAGACTTGCTGAGAAATCAAGTTAAGCGATGTTACGTGAAGCACAGGTTACACAGAATGGCGCTCCAGTAACTGGAGTTGCAGCACAACTTATTAAGAAATGTTACTAATGTTCAGTTTACTATAGTTTAAAAGAAAGCTGATAAAATTTGCTATTACACGTTTTTTATTTTAAATCTCTAACTCCCATAGTTTAGAAAAAAAAAAAAAAGTGTGATACTTACTTTTGCAGGCCAGTGTACTTCGTAATTGTTTGGAGCTCAAAGTGCCAGTACAGTTAGATTTGAATAAACATTATGTTTAGATACATACATAAACTCACGCCTGTATCCCAGAGGGGAAGGCAGAGACCAGGGACAGCTACCTGCCACGATCCTGACAAATCACTTTCGCTTCATCGACATTCATTTGTCGTTGCTCGGGTACTTTTTATCTTGCCCTTTGCTAATACATCCCCTATTTGGTCGAAGTATGTCCGCCTGGGGCATCCCTCACCGGCCCTTATGTGTAAACATAAGGGCCGGTGAGGGATGTTTTTGATGATGTTTTTGGGACTAAGAGCTGGTTTCTGAATACAAAATTTCACTAAGTAAATACTGCATTGTGACGTTCTGTCACGCTCTTTTCTGAGAACATTGACGCGACAGCACTACATTTAAGTAGTTACTTATCAAAGTTCTCAATTCAGAAACCGGTCCTTAGGCTGAAGAGACGCATTCTGCAAGACGCAAGAACGCATCTTATTATTATTTATTTATTTATTGATAGGAAAACCAATAGCAAAACTAAACAAATTTCTTACAAAAGTATCTACGGGTATAAGGTCAATTATAGATTTCCACGGAATCACTAGCGAATAGGAAATAAAGAACTTGATATTATGATTCTTATTAGCACAAAGAACAAGTACGAAATTCTAAAACCTAGCTAATAAATAGGAATAGCTTTGACTTCTCGAATTCAGTCTTTAGTTGGTTACCTTATATACCGTGAAGTTACAAGTTTACATTATTTACTACAAAATATACGATGGGTAATACAAACATTTTTACTATATAACCGGCACGTACCATTTTGGATCTCGTCTTCGCTTACCATCAGGCGTAAACGGGGTCAAGTGTCAGCCTGTCATAATAAAAGGAAACAATTTTAAAAAATTGATCAACCCACAAATTAACAAATCAGACGACTCGTCTACTCGATGCACATCATCATCAACCCATTATGTTCCCACCGAGGGGCACGGGTCTCTTCCCTGAGGAAGGTATAGGCCATACTCCACCACGGGGTCCAAGTCCGGATTGGTGGAGGCTTGTAAGACTAGTGGCTGGTCTTACTGTCAGAAGTTTTCAAGCCACCCTAAGGCCTCTGACTTGGTTAACGACTGCCATCTATCGACGGCAGCCGGCGCCAACTGCTTAACGAACCTTGCGAAGCACGGAACCGCTCGGAAAAATGCCACTAGCGTTAGTCATAGACGGTGACCCATCCATGGACTGAACGCGCCGTATGTTGCTTAACCTTAGTGATCGTGTAAGATCACTCAGGCAGCCCAGGCTACAAGCGATATCAGATCTTATATCATCTTAGACCGAAGCACATTGATGTGTCAAAACTATGAACAAATATATTTAATGTCCTAACAAATCAAGCGCAGGGCTAATAGAGTATAAGATAAATAACAATTTAAAATGTTCAATTCATCAATCAAACAATCATTATTAGAAATAATAGGTCAAATAAAAATCTATCATCCATACTAAATAAACGCCCTTTAAAAATGTACACGCACACATACCCACACCGCCGCACTACGCAAACAAAATTTGCATTGTTTACCGTCAGATACTTCAATCGTGTGTGTGTGTGTGTGTGTGTGTGTGTGTGCATGAAAACAGTATGATATAAAATGAATTGGTTTGGTAGTTTTATTTTTTGTTGTAGAAAAAAAATTAAGCAAATTTTTTAATATTCTTATTTTTTTTTGCTCAGAGGTATTATTACACTATATATGACTACCCCTTAAAATATTTGCGCTTGATTTGTTAGGACCTTATAGATGAACTTTGCGTTGTAGTGCTAAAGAGTCCAGGATTTGGAGCAACAGTTGTCTGAACGTCACTATTTTACAAGAAGCTCGCGCTGTACCTATTGATCTGTATTGAGATAAATAATAATTTCAGACAAAGTTTTGATGGGTACTTTATCTTCCACAGAGGAATAATGCCACGGGAGCTCCGTGAGGTCTTGAAAATTAGCTTTCGAAATTCTGGAATCAACGATTGCGCGTAAATCATTGTATAATTAAGTTTTCTTGTTCTTGATTTAGGATAGAAAAACCACAAAGCAACATCTGTGAAACCTTTGTTTATTTGGGTTAAACAGAGGGGCTTTAACTAATTATAATGCTTGGAATTTAGTAATTAAACACTCTCACAGCTCCTTTAAATTTTGAGCTGCTTTGCTTAGAAAATTTCCCTGTGGCTATGTGGTGCGACGTGTCGGACGACGAGGAATTTTGATTCCGTGCTGTCCGACAATTTTGGACTATCAAGATTATTATATTCCACTTAGTTCTATAATAAGAAAGTTTAGATAACCTTTGAACAACTAATGAGTTTGGATATAACTTGGTCGATACTAACCCCCGTTTAATCGACTGTTAACAGCCTGTCAAATGTTTTTTCGTACGCACTTTGGCGAACTGACAGCTGTTAACAGTAGATTAACAGCTTGTTAATGTACGAGAAACCGGGGTTAGACAATCATTTTACAACTAAATCCTCTCGAACGAAGAGAAAAATTAAATTCACGTGCCTCGACATAATGAGGTTAAGACTAACTAAAGTTTGATTTTTACTATTGTTTTGACGGTCGAACCAAGTGGAATTTAATGATCCTCGTGGTTTGCTGATCGATATTTTGATAGGCGAACTAAGTGGAATTAAAAAATCCTGATAGTCGGACAGCAAGGAACCCAGGAATCCAAATTCTGGGTCGTCCGACATGTCGGATAACGTTGTCGAACCGCAGGGCTTAATTTTGTGAACGTAATACATAACAACATAACGTAACATTTACATATAGGCACATACATTGCTTCTGGCCCCACACTAGGATACCCTGTGTCGTGGGAACCAGAAACAGCGACGTCACAAACATGTAAACATCCAAGACCTGGGTTTCTTTTTTTTATCCCCCGCCGGGATTCGAACCCGGGACCTCTCGCATGGTAGTCAGATGCGCTAACCGCTGCGCCACAGAGGTCGTCGAAAAATAGATTTATAAAAATTGAAAAATAGATGCCTGTATTTTGTTTATACATATATACATAAGCTTACGACTATATCCCAGAGGGGTAGGGAGAGACTACGGATTGCCACTTGCCACGATCCTGACCTGAGATGACTAGACGCTCTCCAAGCATTGTCTCAGCATGCGGGGACGTGCCGGGATGGAAAAAGATTCCTTAGCTACTCTAGGAACCAGAAGTATGCCTTATATATAACTTAGTTAAAATTAATTAAAATTCTATAAGCATGTTCCTTATATTGCCACGCTTTAGAGGACATAATTATGGGTAATACAATATCATCCTGTGTACAACACGTCTTCAATAAGAGAATATTAATATGTACAATAAGCGCTTTCCTATATATAGGGTCCTCTTTTTTTGAAATCAAGCTTAAGTTTAATTTGTTCGTTTCGTCTTGGTGCTTTTGTAACAAGCTACCACTTTGAACAGACTTATTTCTGAAATAAAATTTCTTTATAAATTGAATTACAATATCTGCATATCGCTCGCTCGTAGCCCCGACTGAATGAGTGATCTTAAACAATCATGAAGGTTAAGCAACATAGGGTGCGTTCAGTGCAGTGGACGGGTGAACGTCTATGACTAATGCTAGTGGTATTTTTCCGAGCGGTTCCGTGCTTCGCAAGGCACCATAAGCCAAGTAAGCGGCTTTAGGGCGGCTTGAAAACTTCTGACAGTAAGACCACCCACTGTTTTACAAGCCTCCACCAATCCGGACTTGGTCTAATTTTTTGGCAGTCATTAAGCCAAGTCAGAGGCCTTAGGGCGGCTTGAAAACTTCTGACAGTAAGACCAGCCACTAGTCTCACAAGCCTCCACCAATCCGGACTTGTCCCCCGTGGTGGCGTATGGCCTACCTTCCTCAGGTAAGAGACCCATGCCCCATCGGTGGGGACATACTTAATGGGTTGTTGATGATGATTTGTCTGTCAATCTAACTATCCCATTAACAGAGCCAGTCACTATTGGACAAACCCTTTTTCTCTTTCGTTCGAACCCATCCGGTCCTTTGCTAGTCTTGTTTAACCTGTAGAATTTTGGATGGCCCAATCGACTCATGGTTTTTAATTATATGGTCCTTTTGTACAGCAACACCATTCGCTGATAAATTGTGCCCGGATAACGGCGACAGACTTGCCACTTGTCACGTTTGGGACTTATTAAACTCGGCAAAACGTGGGCCCAGTTCTAGTGATTGGTGCCTCTGCCTACCCCCTTGGGGATAACGGGGGTGATTTTATTTTATTTTTTATTGCCCTTATCAAGGTCATAACGCAACTGACAAAGTTACGGTCTCGTTACATTATGGTCGAATTGAAATCTAAAGTAGATTGGCAGAACTCCAAAAATAAACCTCGTAAACGTGATCTAAATAATATCTATATCTCTGAGTAGCTAAATTTAATAAAACAAGTACGCACCTAGTTACAAGGGACTGGCAAAGAAAAGACAAAGGCTTCGAAGGAATCCTTAACTTGATCGGCGAATACAGTCTGTCGTAATTTGCTTCACAAAGCGATTTTATTTCGTAAAAAATAAACTCTCTATGAAGAACTCGATGAAGTTAGATCTTCTTCTGCCGTGGATTGAATAAAGATGAGAATTGAAACTTTGACAAAAAGATTTCAGTCTGAGAATTACTATCTTTAGAGTCTATATCTATTTCTAGACATGACAAGAAATCATTATATTATTATGTACCTATATTTTGTTCTAATTATTTTACACATATAAATGAGATTTTAAAAAAAACAGCAGTTTAGCTCAAATTCCTTATACCTAAATCAAGACAATTTAAAACACCCACTAAGGTTAGAGAGGCATTACTTCACTTTTATTTATACGTAGAGATAAAACCGTAATTGTCTTATAAAACACGATTATTTAAAACACTCGTTACAGTCAGTTTAAATCTGTAATTCCTTTTACCATACATCCTTAGAACTACCTCTGAGTAGTATTTTAGTTGCATGCATCTAACGTCTATGCCAAATATGAAACCCTGGTATCTACATGTGTTTCAAAAGTGATCGGTTAAATTGAAGTTGGTTGTGTGGCTCATTTTGCATAAATTTGAGATGTTTGTCCATTAACCCCTCAAGCCCCGAGGACCCGCCCGCGGGTCCGATGGACCTAAGCCACGGCGCAGTCCGTTAGGCCCCGTAGACCGGCCGGCGGGTCGGTCTTGCAAAGCCACTTTGAATCGAATTTTGAAGATGATACAGAGCACAGTTGTATGAGCATGTTTTATTTTTTGAAAACTGTGATAAATTTCAAATATTACTTTGTGATTAACTAACTTGAAAAAAAAAGTGTTCTAGGCCTGAGGGGTTAAACTGTAGAATTTTTGGTGGGCCGATCGTGTAACCGAACAACTATTTTTAACTGTTCTTTTAAAGGTCTTCAAGCAACTGATTACAGGGAATAAGAGCCCTAGTTTCATGAAGCCTGGCCTATCAATTAGTTTGGAGGTACGACTTACGCACTAGTTATAGATATTCGCGCGCGCTTTTAGAGCCATCACAAATAGGGCGACTTGTCGCCGCGTCAGACGCGACGTTGTCATTTGCTTCTGGCGTCTTGTCGTCGCGACTCCGCGACTCTGACGCAAAGTGTGCGGAGATTCGAACAAAATATGTATATGACAATTGACGACCGTAGCCTGTCGTCGCGTCTGGTCGCCGAGCTGTCGCCTGTCGCGTGTCGCTAGTGTGCGCCTAGGCTTAGGCGACGAGCTTTCAGAGACGAGCAACCGACGACGCGAGCTCCGTCTCTGCTCACCATGAATAAGCTCTGCGAATCCGAGCAAAACCTGGTTGGACTTTTCGGACAAAAAGTCAAGTAAGTGTATCCAGGATAAAGTTAAAAATTTTGAATATTCATATTCGGATCAGTCCACTTTTAATATTTGAAAAGCACGACTCGCGGCGTCGTATTGCTTTATGCAGGCTAACTTTTCGAAACATGAAATACGAGTGTGGTACCATTGAGTGTGTCCCAGCGTACGTGCACGGAATGTCTAGGGACAAGCCGGACAACCATCTGCTTCTGGTTCACTCATGGTCTGTATGTTTCTTACTACACTTACTGGGGTAAACAACGTAGCAGGTGGATTGTTCTGCACTGGTCTTTGGGTTGATCCTTGAAATGCGAATAATATAAAGAGGAAAAAATTGTAAGTTACATATTTATAAGTTTTTAAACGAAAAATTTCGTAAGCACTAGACATTATTAACTTTATTCGCTTTCTCTCCGTCAGAGATGAGTACCCGACGACGCGAGCTCCGTCTCTGCTCGACATAATTAAGCTTTGTAAATCAGAGCGAAATAACTCTTCACTATAAAAGATTA
Organism: Yponomeuta plumbellus; assembly: GCA_947310845.1. Taxonomy (NCBI): domain Eukaryota; kingdom Metazoa; phylum Arthropoda; class Insecta; order Lepidoptera; family Yponomeutidae; genus Yponomeuta; species Yponomeuta plumbellus. The sequence goes on from OX371203.1 coordinate 8,415,468, forward strand.
TACACCCGCCATCCTGATGCACACAGAAAGCCAGTCGTGGTAGTACTTTGCTGTGCATCTCTATCACTCAGTACAGATTTGTTGAATAAATAAACGGTAAAAAAATAGTAGGACAGACATCCAACGGCTGATACGAACGAGCCCGCGCGGCAACCCCGACCGTATTTCGCTGGGAAGGACGTCGTAACTCTCAATGATGGATTGTTGCTTTTCCGGCTTTTCAACAACGCCCAAATGGCTGCCTGTCCCTTCGAGCCACTTCGTGTTTACAGTGCAATTACATCATGGTGAAGATTGCGGGGTAACGCGTTTGCACAAATGTAGGATCATTCTGTAATGTCAAAGTTCTGAGTAACGTAGATTGGTTTTAATTTATAAAATACGAGCTTAATTATAATTAAACTTTGTAGATAATGATTCAACAATGACATTGGGGTTTCGAGTAGCTTTTATTGTGACAATACGAACAATTTATAAGGTACTGAGTTCCTCAAAATTAATCTAACTAATTTTCCGTTGTCTTTTTCTCCACTACAAAACCCTTCCTCCAAATGCCATTTCATTTTCAGCACGCTCATTATATTAGCTATGTTTCGACATACATACTAGTAGCAAATTCTCAATAGTGGCATGCTTTCGCGCTAGTAACTAGCATGAATGTGTAAATGTAGCCTTACGGTCTCATGCAATTCGCGTCCACGGATCTTCCGCCAACTCACCTCTGCAGGTCTGATGACGACGATGATATTCTCGGTCGCCACTCTGTGATTACCGTTATCCACCGGCCATCATTCCTCGCTAGGTGTACCGCCCATTACCATATCAGTTATTTTCATTACTTGTGTTATAGTTATGAAATATTGTGACAATATTTTTAAGACTTTAATGTCAAGCGTTACCAGATTTGTTATAATACTCGCTCTGCTTATGACTTGTACAAACGTGGTTGAGTGAATTGTGAACGTTGACGATTTCACGATGGTGTTAATTTTATGGAATAAGATAATTTGGTTCGTGCCGGCTGCTGTCGATAGATAGTAGTCGTTAAGCCAAGTCAGAGGCCTTAGGGCGGCTTGAAAACTTCTCACAGTAAAACCAGCCACTATAGTCTTACACGCCTCCACCAATCCGGACTTGGCCCCTGTGGTGGGGTATGGACTATACCTTTCTCAGGGAAGAGACCCGTGCCCCTCAGTGGGGTCTATGACAAATAGGTTGATGATTATGATGATAATTTCGAGCATACCTTACTTTCGATACCGTCGTTACCTTACTTAACTTCGTGCTTTTCATGGGAAGTATCATTAAAACTACGATTTTATCACGATGCATACAACTCTATAAAAACGTAGAAATAATTATGTATGGCTGAACGTGTGAGTGTAGAAAGTCGTCTAACCTTTATTCAGGTGCTCAGACTGCATATTCGCTTACCCCGTCTGGACTGGGCGCGAAATGCAATACCTTTGCGTCAGGCATTAGTATGATTGAATGCACTACGGATCATTGGGCTTTCGATCATACGTAAAAAATACACTCCCACAGGTGTTTCGGAAGCGTAGACGAGAGTTTGCTTCTTGACGAGAGTTTGATTCTGAGTATTGAGTATCCTGACAAACCTCTTTTAGTTCATTAAAATCCGTTAGCCGCTGAATATTTTTTCTTCGATTTCGGGTACTATTAAGGTCATAGCCCACTTACACGACTCTGCTCCCACCCGGCAAAAATAATATAATTCAAATATGGACTTTAAATATATTGCTCTTTGTAAGCTGTCAGCTAATTTATGATGCCAATGTAAGCCAGCTCTTTGTAAGCTGTCAGCTAATTTATGATGCCAATGTAAGCCAGCTCGCTGTCAGCTGTCAACTAATTTATGATGCCAATGTAAAATATATCTAAAGAGCAATATTTAAAGCCCATATTTGAATTATATTATTTTTGTCGGGTGGGAGCAGAGTCGTGTTAGTGGGCTATGACCTTCTGTCTTGGATTTTGCTAATATGTCCCAGCTTACCTTCTGAAATTTTGGGAATACTTACAGGGAATTCCGGCAGATATCTATCTGTTCCGTCTGATTTTGATCAGAAAATTTGATTTTTTTTCGTTCATGATGTGTTGCTGAACAGAAAAAAAAAACTAAAAAGAGTTTCTAAAAAAACTTGGTTCTAAAAAAATAAATAAAAATAAAATAAATAAACTCACGCCCGTTATCCCCGACGGGGTAGGCAAAGAAAGGCACCAATCACTAGAACTGGGCCCACATTTTGCCGAGTTTATTAGGTCCCAACGTGACAAGTGGCAAGCCTGCCACCGTTATCCGGGCATAATTTATCAGCGATTGGTGTGGCTGTACAAACAAACAAATGTACGTAACGACGTTACGTAATGATTAGTCTCAATTCATTGCATTTCTCATTCCAGGAAACTCTGAATACATATAGGACAAATCCCAACAACATGCTACGGGACATCGTGTACAAAGGGAACGGACGCGGTATTCTACGTAGCTTTGCTTAGAGTCACTTCAAAGTTGAAAGGGAAACGAAGGATTGTTCGGTCCTTTTTGGCAACAAAAACTCTGATTTTATTTGTAAGTATTTACTTGGGCAGTGGAGGGCTAATAATGATAATGAATTTGACTCAATGAAGGCTTCGCATTAGCCAAGCCCCTATCTATACCGGTCTACGGTAGACTCGAATGAAATGCACATTAAATGAGCCGTTTTCAGAAGAACTAAAAAAAAATCTAATGCCTGTCAAAGGAATGCAATTTTGGACCTCAGCCCAATAGCCATGTGTGATACATCATCGAATTGGTCTCAGCGAGCTGAACAAAAGTTACTATGACGCCACAGCCAAATGTTTGTCCTTTCGGAGGTATATTTTATTGAAGTTTTTTTTCAATTCCTATTTGATAATGTATCACACATGGCTATTGGGCTGAGGTGCAAAATTGCATTCCTTTGACAGCCGTTAGATTTTTTGTTAGTTCTTCTGAAAACGGCTCATTGAAGAGCGTAAAAAATTAGTCGGTCCGAGTCGAAAACATAAAGGCGAAAAATTCGGATGATGATCTTTCTATATAATAGCGTTGCTAATGCCCGGTTCCTATAATATACGCCTACCGGCTACGATCCATTTTCCCTACAATTTATTGACGGTTCGTAGCAATTTCGTAGGAATTGTAACCGATCGTAAGCAAAAACGAAGCCTTTTGTGGATATTGGAACCGGGCATAAGTAAACATGTCAATGTCACCAATGTTGCGTTGGTGTCACGTCACCACGTGTCACGGGTGTCTATTGTGAACTCTAAGGTCTAATTTGTTGAAATGAAAAAGTAAATGGAAAATACCAAAAATTAAATGCTGAACATAATATTATTACATTGCTTCTAGCCCCACACTAGGATACCCTGTGTCGTGGGAACCAGACACAGCTACGTCACAAACATGTAAACATCCAAGACCCGGAGTTTTTTTTTCTTTTTTTCTCCCCAGCCGGGGACCGAACCCGGGACCTCTCGCATGGTAAGCAGATGCGCTAACCGTTACGCCACAGAGGACGTCAGATTATTGTGTTGGTTGAATTATTGTGAGACTAGGTACATTTTAGCCGCCGAGCGAAGCCTAGTTTTCATCTAGTTAGTTTTTATTTAAAGTTGTCAATGCATCTACATCGCTAAACTGAAACACTGTATGAAATTTGAAATTGGAATTAATTCCCATCTAACCCTTGCTGTCTACGAGATAACAAGTTGGGCGATATTAAATTCCGGCCAATGGCAAAGTTTGGAAAGATAAGGCGTCTGCGAAGTGTTGTAATTTCATTCGAGTCGTTTAGAGCCTTCACCTTGGGACGATTCTGATTTAAATTTTCGCTTCTCCGGTGTCAAAGTTCACAATTGAATAACTTTTTATTTTGTCTTAATATTAAGTATGTACTAGATATTTTAACATTACATTTCTTGGTGTGCCGATCGGCTAACCATAAAAATGGTTTTTAATTACTCTTTTTAAGGTCAAAAAGCAACTACTGGTGCCTTGCAGTTGTTGCAGACAGATGCTAAAGCGATATTTTAGTAGTTTTTTCATATTCTATCGCTAGAGTCCGTATCAAATAGTTCATGTTGTAATGTTGGTACCCTTGTTTTTCAAGAGTAAAGACTTGGTGAACTTTTTGAACTTTGAACTTTTTGTAGGTTTCTGTAATATAATCATAACCAAAACATTGGGAAGTGGTGAAATGCATAGTGTTGATAGTGGAGACCTTCTGTGAGCGTGTAAAAACGTAGCGAGGTGATCCTCTTTCCACTAAAGTCTGTACGTTGCCGCCATAATAGGCTTGTGAAATAGGGTTACCAGAGGTGGTCGTATTAGGTGCCCAACTTCCCGACTCTTTTTTTATTTCATTTGATGTAAATTTAATTTGATGGGTAGGTAATATGTAACTCAAAAGTGGATTAAATATGATTTAAATTGCTATGATAACTTTTTTATTTCATAAACACCTTGAGGGCTTTTACTGTTACTTATTAGTTTAGATTAGAACTCTCCTCTCTCTCTCTCTCTCTTTTGTTATACATGTACCTACATGAAATTGTCCAGACACTTTTTTGCCAATTCGATCTGTAAAAAAGAATATCCTTTTTAGGACGGTTCAACACGATCGTGCACAATGACAATATAGGCACCAAACCTTTGTTATTCCAAGGTCAGGCCTGAAAGGGATATGAAGGAAAGATGGGTGGACGTAAAAAAGTAAAGGCTTACGCCTAACAGTGGTCTCTATTAATGAATGAGCAAATTAGATTGACAGAAATAACATACCAAGGCCATCCTACTCTTTAGCCGATCTCCAATGAAATTTTAGGAATATTGGCTCACTCTCAAACTTAAAGGAATGCCATATAGTATGATGACCTTAATTTTTAATTTAATTTTGTTAGCAGATTACAGTAGATGTATGAAATTTTACCAAAATAATTGCTACCCTAAACACTAGCAAAGGTGCATGTTGTGGAAACCTTAATAGGCTAGGCACTTACCTTAAAACCCTTCCGGCCTTACTAATACAGGTTATGAGCTGTGTATACAGCCGTTATGCGAGGTCTGACAAACTGGTTATTTTTACGCTAATTGTGATTAAACCAGTATAAATAATTGATATACGTCAAATAGTTATTCAAAGTGTATATCTTACTATTAGTAAGGCCGTTCATGTTTTATAATTAATATGGGTAAGGCCCTGTTTCACAATTTTATTGTTTCAAAATTTAAATATTTATTCCTATATTAGGCAATATAGGAAAAAATATTTAAATTTAGAACAAACGGCAGCCCTGGTGGCGGATAGCTTATCTGGAACTTTATCTGCAGATTGTGAAACAGACCCTTAGTGTACTAGACTTATACCCGGTTCCAATATCACAAAACGCTTCGTATTTGCTTACGATCGGTTAAAATTTCTACGAACAAACGGATCGTAGCCGGTAGGCGTATATTATAGGAACCGGGCATTACTGGTTGTCCTACTTGTAAATAAATAAATAAAAATAAAATGACTGAGGAATGCGATGACGGGGTAGCTCTCATTTTATCATATATCTCAATTCAGTACGATTATGCACCATTATTACGGTGCCATCGTAATACAATTGTATGACCACTTTTATGGACCCGTCTATAAAATTTTTATGTGCTGATCATATTGAATTTTACTGGTCATCCAAATTACGCAAACTGTGAGAAAAATCTCATTAAATTTTAACGAGCAAAAGACGTCAATTTCAACTGTTAATTTTAGAACTTTAAACTGGAATTCCATCTCTCATATTCCGAATTTGAATAGGTACTTAAATACGATGTTGTCGGTGCTATTCAACAAGGTTTTACTCTGATCTGAGGGGCTTAGTCGGGAATTAACCTGACAAAATTACAAGAAGGTACGTGATATTGGAACTAACAGTAAAACATAAAGGGAGTTTCAAATCTAGCTCTTTCGTCCCTTCAACAGTTTCCAAAATATAAAACCAGTTTCCAACCCCAGTGGGTGCTTCACATATTTACAGTTTTATGTGAAGAACCCTTAATTTAAATATAGCAAGAGAGCCGGTAATGTATTTGGGTCTTCCGCTATGCAAGACACATCGTTTCCGACGGAGTGTTTAGGGCTCCGGCTCAGGAAATACGAGATTTTATTACCTGGAACTTATTTCGAAGGCAACAAGGCCTAGATTCTGCTAATCCATTAAAGTATCAGAATCAGAAATCAGAAATTTATTTCAACGTAAAGAATTTACGTTCTGCTTGTTGAATGTCAATGTACATAAAATGATAATGTTAGCCGCTGCCTTGGGGCGGAATGTAGTAGAGAAAAATGCAGCAAAAAAAACTCCACTCTGACCATCTTTTCTCAAATCATCTTAAATCTAATACAAAGTTTGGTACGAATGTCCATCTACACTCGTTCATTGTAGTACAATCGAATCGCTCGTATCCCCGCCCGCCTGAGTGATCTTACTTAAATGATCACGAAGGTAATATTGTCCCGTTTTTACCTTTCGGATACGGAACCTTAAAAGATCTTACTGGGGTGGTTATACTTCTTATTAGGAGGCTTTATCAAAGAGGTTCAATATGAAGTTTTGACATGGCGCCATTTGCAACACTATGTTGCAACATTATGCTGAGTCGGGCGGGGCGTATTTTGGGGGCTCAATACTTAAAACCTATCATCATCATCATCAACCCATCATGTCCCCACCGAGGGGCACGGGTCTCTTCCTTGAGAAAGGTTTAGGCCATACTCTACCACGGGGGCCAAGTCCGGATAGGTGGAGGCTTGTAAGACTAGTGGCTGGTCTTACTGTCAGAAGTTTTCAAGCCGCCCCTAAGGCCTCTGACTTGGCTTAACGATTGCCATCTATCGACGGCAGCCGGCACCAAATGCTTAACGTGCCTTGCGAAGCACGGAATCGCTCGGAAAAATGCCACTAGCGTTAGTCATAGACGGTGACCCATCCATGGACTAAATGCGCCGTATGTTGCTTAACCTTAGTGATCGTTTAAGATCATTCAGGCAGCCCAGGCTACGAGCGATTCCCAAGCCTATGTATTTTATTATTGTTTTCGTGTTGTACAGTTTATTTATTTTTTACCTGCTTTTATGCTTTCTGTTTTTTTTTAATAATTATATGCATTTGGTAATGGTTTTGTGTATGTGTTTTTTCTTTTGTTTTGAGTATTGTGTCGTCAAATAAATAAATTTTCTTTCTTTCTTTCTTCTTTCTATTTGTGACGCTATCGCCATAGTGGTACTAGGGGCAAAGAAAAAGTGATGTCAAAACTTTAAAGTGGCCTGTGCTTGTGTCGTTTGGAGTGATGTTTAGTAGGGTGACATTGCTAAAGTTACCACGAAGGGACATGCCATTATTACATAGAATTCATTCGGATATTTTGTATTGAGTAACTCAATATGCGTGTTTAAAGAAAGACTATTATTATCCGATGTCAAAATCAGCCTTAAGTACGAAAGCAAAAGTAAGCTACGTATGTTTTGGGGGGTCAATAAATCCCATCATTCCTCAAAACAGGAGCATTTTTTGTTGATATCACGCCGGAAATCAATGTAATATTTCTGACCGGAACCGAACCGCGGGCGGTCGCTGCTCGCCTCATTACATTGTTCCGAGCCATAGAATTACTAAGCACAAAAGAAAAAGGCGAAGTAAACCTACACAATAGTAGCTTATGCTGTGGATTTAAATTATTACAGATATTAGACACGGAAAAGTGTTATTCCAGATCCGAGGAAAAGTTAATAATGTCTAGTGGTTACGAAAGTTTTAGTTTAAAAAATTGAAAAGTAAATAAAAATGTTTTAAAATACATAGCGTAAGGTTTACTCAGTAAAAAATAAAAATTATATAAACTTACCTAAACTATTGCGCTATTAAAAAAGTTAATAGGATCCACGTACAGACTTCGTAGTTAAACATTGGTAACTCACGATAGGTATTATTTTTTACGGCGGGTAGCGACCGCCCCAGGTTAAAGTGGGACTGGGCTGGCCATGTCCGCCGTATCAGCGCAGACAGGTGGGCCAAAGTTGCGACCGAGTGGGTTCCGCAAAATGGACACCCACGTCGCGGCAGGCCACACGGGAAGATGGCGGGACGACCTAAATGCATTCTTACCGGGATGGTGCGAGGTGGCTGGAGGCAGAGAGAGATTGAAAGCGGGAGGGGAGTCCTTTGCCGAGCAGTGGGATACAAAAGAGGCTATATGAAAAAACTATAACTATAATATTACGACGACCTCTGTGGCGTAGTGGTTAGCACATCTGCTTACCATGCGAGAGGTCCCGGGTTCAATCCCCGGCTAGGGAGAAAAAAAAAAAAACTCCAGGTCTTGGATGTTTACATGTTTGTGACGTCGCTGTTTCTGGTTCCCACGACACAGGTTATCCTAGTGTGGGGCCAGAAGCAATGTATGTGCCTGTATGTAAATGTTATTATTATTATTAGTCCATGGAATTGGTACATTTTGGTTTGCATCAAATGGGGTAGTTCTGATTTTTTTGTATGTTGTATGTAATGAGATGTTAATGACAAATATGATTTTTCGACCTCGAAAGCCCTCCGGAACATTGTAATTTTTTTGAAAAACCATTAAATTTTTGATCGTTTTTCAGTTTTAGCCATTTTTTACCACCAAGGACCTGTTTTACGGTAGAAGTCACCAAGAATTCTATTGAAGTAGACTAAATTTGCAACAAAATGAGAATAGTTGGGTCTCGATAAACTAAATTGGTTTCAAAGATACAGCTGTTCAAATGTTTTAAAATTTAGGCAGGTCAAAATAGTCATCTGATGGTGGGGCACTGATGGAAGGTTCGTTAATGTCATCACACATCAGGTCTGGGTTGCGCTCGTTTGCTGGTCACAAAACAATCTTTATGTTTAATCTTTGTACTCACAGAATTATAAATACCTGTCACAATGCGAAGGTAATGTAAGAATAAGTCAAATATAACTACGGCAAAGTTTTTTTTTTTTTTTGTTATTATAAATAATTATACAGGGTGGAATTTTATAATGCCACCTGAAGGGGAAGTACTCTTACTACTGTACATAGAAAATTTTACTCAAAGAAAACATTCCTTCATTTTTGAAAAGAAAGAAAACTGCATTCAACGATTTTTAAAATTTCGCTTGCCTCACCCGTTAATCGAACCTACTAAAATCTGTGAAAGTTGCACCTTGTACTTTTATTGCATCGATCGTTAGGGTCAATTATAAGGATGAAATCTCTATAACAAACTTCATAAATTTAATGAAAGGAAAACAATGAAATCTTAAATTGTTTTAATTATTTACTGGTAAACTAACTAATTAATTGCTCGAAATGGGCTCCATTTTCTTTGATACACAAATTTATTCTTCTAACGAATTCATTTTTAATAACGTGTTGTGGTGAATGTTATAAATCGTATTCTGAACTTCAACTCTCAACTCGCACCTTCCACGGCGCCGTACCGTGTCACGGTGGCGGCGACGCCGTGCCGTTGAACGGTGGCGGCGACGCCGTTCCGTTGAACGGTGGCGACGCCACACCGTGGTGATGGGGCCAAGCCCTTAGATGCGACATAGCTTAGATATGTAAAAAATCAAATTTACCTTAAATCTTATGAGATTCTCATAAGATTTAACCCCATGGCCCCATCACCACGGTGTGGCGTTGCCACCGTTCAACGGAACGGCGTTGCCGCCACCGTTCAACGGCACGGCGTCGCCGCCACCGTGACACGGTACGGCGCCGTGGAAGGTGCGCCGCACGCCCATATTCTCAGTCAATATTTCACAGTTGGTCTGCTCGGACTTGTCTGAATGAATCACGAAAAATTTATTATCATGTTGTTGCTACGACGACGAAAGAAAAAAAAACAGAAACATAGAAACTGTTGGGTAAATCGACTGAGAATTTAACGCACCGTGACACGGCACTGCGCTCCAGCACGGCACGTGTCACGGCGGCGGCGACGCCGTGCCGTTTAATGGTGGCGGCGCCGCGCCGTGGTGATGGGGACGGTCTGCATTACAAACACGTGCAAATTGCAATCGTCTTATCTAAATAGTAATTGGTCATTTTAATGGATAAATGACGTCAATTAAAATTATTAATTAACAACATATTAAACATAAAGAAACGGATCTTTGAGTAAAAGTGACCCATTGAATTAATAATTTAAGATTTCAATGTTTTCCTTTCATTTAATTTATGAAGTTTGTTGGAGAGATTTCATCCTTATAATTGACCCTAACGATCGATGCAATAAAAGTACAGGGTGCAACTTTCACAGATTTTAGTAGGTTCGATTACCGGGTGAGGCGAGTGAAATTTTAAAAATCTTTGAATGCAGTTTCTTTCTTTTCAAAAATAAAGGAATGTTTTCTTTGAGTAAAATTTTCGTGTACTTCCCCTTCAGGTGGCATTACAAAATTCCACCCTGTATACCCTATCGCTCGTAGCCTGGGCTGCCTGAGTGATCTGAAACGATCACTAAGGTTAAGCAACATACGGCGCGTTCAGTCCATGGAAGGGTCACCGTCTATGACTAACTCTAGTGGCATTTTTCCGAGCGGTTCCGTGCTTCGCAAGGCACGTTAAGCAGTTGGTGCCGGCTGCCGTCGATAGATGGCAGTCGTTAAGCCAAGTCAGAGGCCTTAGGGCGGCTTGAAACTTCTGACAGTAAGAGTCACTAATCTTACAAGCCTCCACCAATCCAGACTTGGCCCCCGTGGTGGAGTATGGCCTATACCGTCCTCAGGGAAGAGACCTGTTCCCCTCGGTGGGGACATAATGGGTTGATGATGATATACCCTATACTATATACAAAAGTAATAAAAGTACCTTTAGCAGAAAAGTATTTTTGACAGACACCCTAAACTAAGAAAGTATTTAAGAAATTTTGCAAACATTTGAACAGCTGTATTTTTGAAAGATTCAGTTTATCGAGACCCATTATTCTCATATTGTCGCAAATTTAGTCTACTTTAAAAGAATTCTTAGTGACTTCTACCGTAAAACAGGTCCTTGGTGGTAAAAAATGGCAAAAACTGAACAATGATAAAAAAATTAATGTTTTTTCATGAATTTTACAATGTTCCGGAGGGATTTCGAGGTCGAAAAATTATATTTGCCATTACCACCTCATTACATACAACATCTAAAAAAATCAGAACTACCCGATTTGATGCAAGTGAAAACCCCTTTTATGGTACGATTTCCATGGATTATATCTGTCACAATTACTAGTGATTTCTTTTGCTACTAACAATTGAGAAATGTGCGCAACACCTTTTTAATTGTAGTGCCCAATTTCGTGTGATATTTTGTTCGACAAGCTTCATAATAAAATATCTGTTCGTTCTTACTCTGTGCTTCTCCCAACGTGTTTGCTTTAAGATTTATCGTCTTCAATAGGATTTTATGACTTTGGTTCTGGTCAAGCTTTTCGCATTATGTGAGAACAATATTTCTTTAGGAGTATTTGGTCTCCCATTTCGTTTTCATTGATAAAATGTGCTAAATGTTTGTTGATTGATTGAATTGGTTTTAGGGCTGTAGCATTTTCTGTCGAACATTAAGATGTACCTGCAACTTTAAGTGTATGCATCTTATAAAGAAAATAATATTTTTTGTACGTCCCATTGTAGGGCACAGGCATTCTCTCAGAGAGTTAGAGTGAGAGAGAGAGAGAGAGGGAGAGAGAATGGGCTTAAACACTATACATATACATGTCTACTGTGGATTGGCAATTGCAAGCGCTGCAAGCAGAGTTATGTCAATACCTCAGACACTCAGATTTCCTCACGATGTTTTTCTTCACAGTTAGCAAGTTGCATTGCTGCTGTAATTGCATAAATATACAATTTTACATTTTTTGTATTTAAACTAACTATGAAGAGTGTTTCAAGGAATCATCTTTTTATAAACAAAACTGTTAATGTTTGTCTTGTAAGTGTGGTTGTCTGGAAGAGATAGCTGTAAGCGCTAAGACCGCCAATTATATACCAGTACTTAGACGTAAGGAAATTGCAATAACTCTGTATCCTGGTTGAGCAAAAAAGTGTTATCTATCTATCTACAGTCGACGGCACGTCAACCTTCAATTATTTTACTAGGATACCAACACTAGGATACCCTGTATCGTGGGAACCAGAAACAGCGACATCACGAAGATTAAAAATCCAAGATCTTGGCTTTTATTTCTGTTCCCAGCCGGGATTCGAACCCATGACCTCTCGTATGGTATGCAGATGTGATAACCGCTGCGCCACAGAGGTCTTCTTTATCTACAATTAACTTACCAACAATTGACTTTATCAATGATAAAACAAACAATTCATAGGTACGCTTGCCATACGTAGTTTTCCAATAATGTATCGAAAATATATGGTAAAATTTTCTGCACATCAATAATAATATGTCTTCGGCGAATGAAATTTTCCATTATAATATTTTCGTTCAATCAGCTTCCGCGGTTAATGAAATTGATTCAATGAGGCGATGGCGGCTTCGAATAGGTATGCTGCAGGAAGTGGAATATTCAGTGACTCGTGGCTGACAACGATAATAAGATAATGTTTAAATTGTTATTTCAGCTACTTATGGGTCTCCAAAGATTAACTCTAGTGCCACAATGGATAGATATAGGGACGGTTTCGGAGTTGAGAGTTTTCACTAAGTAAATACTTAAGTAACGTTCTGTCCCGATCTTTTCTGAGAAATTTGACGAGACAGCACGACAGTTAAGTATTTGATGATGATGATGATGATTTCCTCTTATTCCTTATCAGGAACATAGGGCTCGTAGAAGGGTTCTCCATCTCTCGCGGTCTTGTGCGGCAACTTCTAACTCTTTCCAGTTGAGGCCCGTTGAGGCAGCCTCTTTCTCAACGGAGCGTCTCCAGGTGGTACAAGGACGGCCCGGCCGCCTCTTGCCAAAAGTTTGCCAGGTTAAGCTCTGTTTGGCCAGCTGGTTGCAGTTTTATAACTTAGAAAACGGGACCAATCGAGCTTCCACAAAATCCAGGCAAAAAATCGTAAATATTTTGCATAGGCATCTTAAAATATAAAAAAAAATCAATGGAACTAGCGCGAATACTAACAAAACAAAAAATCGCAGTAGTTACATTGCTTGGGCTTGTACGGATGAATAGAACTAGCGCGAAAAAAAAGTCGCAGTAGTTCCATCATGGAACTCGGCAATGGAACTACTGCGAATAAACCTTAAGTTAAGTATTTATTTAGTGAAAATTCTCAACTCAGAAACCGGCCTATAGAACACTTTTTTGTGCAAACAGGAGACAACAACCATGCAACCAACCAACCAACGAGGAACATCGTCGGCTCCATCTTCACTTACCATCAGGTGAGATCGGGGTTAATCGTTGGTCAGTTTTTAAGGGCCCTTAGTAAGTGAATATGCCGAAATTCGCTGTTTTCTATTAGCTGTAATTCAAAAACTTTACGATTTTTCGCATTGAAATTTGGAATGTGTATTACAGACCGTATGTGTGAGGGGATCGCTGTTTCCAAAACGCGATTGGAAAAACTTTGCTCGATAGAAAAAAATCCAGAAGTCACGTCAAAAATTTAAGGTAAATGCTTATTACGGACGTGTTTTACAATACGAATTCCTGTAAAATCACAAACAGATAAGTATTTACCTTTTCCATTTCTTCGCTGTTGTAGATTTCCAAAACACAAGACATTTCTATTAGCTTTTGCCAAATATGTGGATGGCGCTTACGATGTTTAGTTTCGAACTCGCTGATTCCATACTAAACGTCCACCCCGAACGGCGCACCTCCGCGAGGCCCAGTTCACAGAACACAATTACCTGCCCAGTTTCGCTTCGGCATTCACACGTGGGGTCTGTGTCGCTTGTCACTCTGCACGCGCAAAAATTACGAGTCCAAAACACGAGTACACAACTAATTTAAAATTGAGTACTTACAGAAAACGGTCGCCTAAAGCTATAAATGAGTTGCTTTGGTACATACCTACGTTGCCTATTGACTTACATAATAGTAAGTACAGTCGACAGCACGTCAATCTTCACATTTTAGTTGCAAAGTCGGCCTCAAGCCAACGGAGTAGAGTGCATGGGTGTATACCTGCAATAAGTACTATACTTGAGCCATTACAAACGTGCGAACCGAGTCACAAAAGTGCGAGCGAGAGTTCAGATATGTGGATATGCCTGAATTGCCTGATATGCCTCCTATATGTGTGAGGGAGAAGTCTGAATGGTCTGATACAAATGCTTATGAATTAGTTCGCACGTTTGTAATGGCTCAAGTATAGTTACTTGATTGATGCTTTAGACAACTACATACTTCTATTTAAACTCGGCAAAACGTGGCGCAGTTCTTAGTGATTGGTGCCTCTGCCTACCCCCTCGGGGATAACGGGCGTGAGTTTTTTTTTTTTTTTATTTTTTTTATTTAGCTACCCAATTATTTCAGAAAACGACGAAGCATGGCAAACAAATAAAATTTTGAACTGGGGGGGTTAATAAATATTACGATTAGTTATGTCTATTGCCTATACGACATATTTTTAGGCTTGTTGAAAAATAGGGTAAAATGCCCTATTTCGGGTCTCGTATTTTTGAAACATAGTTAGGTGTAGTTATCTAGCTGCGTACTTATTCATATTTTTTTGGTTTTATAACAACAGGGTAAATGCACCAACAACGGACATACCAGGGGGATTTAACTTATGCGATCAAACTACGTCTGTATCATCGTAGTATACTCTAATTACATAATTCCTCGAAATATAACTACATTTTTGCTTTTTACCCTAATGAGCGTTTTCCTTATGTCAAATTTAGTTTTAAAAGATTCACTAGGTGGCGCTGCCGTACACAGCCAAATATTTTTCCTTTCAGAGTTATATTGTATTGAAAAAAAAACCAACATTTTCAATACAATATGACTCCGAAAGGACTACAAAACTGTTGGCTGGTTGGCGTTATAGTAACTTTTATTCATCTCGCTGAGACCTATTTGATGATGTATCACACATGGCTATTGGACTGAGGTCCAGAATTGCATTCTTTTGACAGCCATTAGATATATTTTTTTAGTTCTTCTGTAAACGGCTCATTGCGGAATGTAGCTGAAGCATCCAAACACTTAGAAATATCATGTAAAACTATCAGAAATTTACAAAGCAACTAAATACACTGTGATGAAAGCACTTACTCTACGTACTTTACTTACGTAAATCTATTTTATGCATTGTCATTTTCAATGCTCAATTTTTTGCTATTTAAATGGGTCTTATTTAAATGGTTAGCATAGTATAGGTATTTTTGTGAGAAGAAAAAGCTAATTGGTCAGCAACTCATTGCCAGCAATCATTTCAAAATCAATCAGCTATTATTTTTGTACAGCATATTAATTATACAGGGTGTTGATTTGTCCAGTTTCGTCTGACTCGGGGGTGGTTATTCACATAATACTGAAGCAAAAAAAAAAGTATTAAAAAAATTACTCTTTTGTGAAAATCACCTAAATATCATGAATTTATATGGATTAGCTTCTATCGTTTGCACTTGACAGGTCCGGCGGGGGTTTTGGGGGGTGAAGCAGGAGAGTGCACCCGCGTGCTCGCTGCCGGCGCCGCAAAACCGGCGACTTTAGGTGATTTTCACTAAAAAAAATGTTTTTTCATTTTTTTTTTCATTTGTATCATGTTAGTAACCACCCCTGAGCGGACGAAACTGTACAAATTAACACCCTGTATAAGATGCAATGAGCTATTATGTTTAATAAAATTCTGGTAAGCACTTAAAGGGTAATAAAAAAATAATTGTGAAAGGTTATTTAATTTATTTATTCTCAGAGTGTTTGATGTGATGTGTTTGTTTGGATATGTATTATTTATAGAAGCGTAAATTAATAAAAGAAATCCATTCTTAAAAAATATAATTGAGATAAATCAAAAAATATAAAAGAATTAAGTAGGTAACTAAGTAGTTAAGCTATATTTTTATTCGTCATAAAGATATAGCTTAAAATAAAGATAAAGGGAAAATTATCCGATCTTGCTCCGCCCACTTTGAACGTACATTGCTGTTTTTTTAACAAAAATGCAATCCTATTATTTTGCTCAACATGTTTTAAATATGCATATCAATCAAATACAATTCTCTGCTGATCAATAATTAAATTTTGCTGATCAAGTAGTTTTTTTGCGGACTGAATGTCTATCATGGTATTGTAGCTGCCTATTTACGATTTAATTTTTACCATTATCAAAACTATTTGCGGAGCCAGGATTGCTGTCTGATTTTTTTTTATTGCAAACATAATCTTGTATCCAGAGTATCCAGACCAAATTATTTAAATGCTGTTTTTTGTGGCTCACCAAATTTTATAATAGCTACACAAATTAATTACTTTTCTTACAAAATTAGACTTTTTGTGCTTGACATATCGATAAATTCACTTTTTGGCACAAATAATCAGTTTTCTGGATATGTGCAAAAGTATTTCGTTACAGATACTTATGCTGATACCTAGAAAACTGAGGTATCGATATACGAATTAATTTTTATTTGTTATTTTTTAGCTTAGTGAATACAAAAGATTGATTCAATGTACCACAGAGTGTAACAGAAGCTGAATTTGAAATTGAAACTGGCAGCCGCTCCTCGATAAGCAAATCAAATGGATGGACGAAGAATAGGGTAGTTTCCAGGGTCAAAATAATTTAATTCTATTTAGTCCGTATTTTAGATTAAAAAAAAATATTGGACACGTATTTTTTCTTTTTTCGATTAAACAAAAAATAACTAAGATATAGCCCATTGAAGTTACGTGTGACGTCACTCAGTGCTACAAAATGCAGCACGGCGTGACGTCACACGTAACTTTAATGGGCTATATCTTTGTCATTTTTGGTCTAATTTACAAATAAAAAAATACTTGTCCCTTATTTTTGAATAATCTAAAAGACGGACTAATTACATTTTTTTGGGAAACTAGCCTATTGTGTCTAATAATTTTTTGCGAAAAAACTCAAGCAAATTTCAATGCGCACTCCGACTTTTTGTTGCGACCTTTTTACTTAGTTAGAAAGCTTCCACTATTACGTTTCGGAATCAATTTTTTTTAATGTATGGTCAGCAATTACTCGAAGACCCGTGAACAGATTAAAAAATATTTTTTTCATTTTGAAAGGTGTCACGGGTGGATGTTAAAATTTTAATTTTTTGGTTGAGATGTTTTTTCAGTATGTAATTGCTTCTGCACCATTATAATTAACGTAAAATAAGCGAATAAATATAACAAATATTATTTTGTTTGACCCGATATGTTCGTAGGCAAAATAAAAAAAAAAGAAATATTAAATTAGGTACATAATTATGTACCTAATTTAATATTTTTGTTTTATTTTGCCTTTTTAATATTATTAGTCAGCTACAATGAAATAAAAGAAGTATTTAGAATCAGTCATACAACTGTTTATTTCTAAATAAAAATACATTAAAAAAATTAAAACACTTACTTCTTTTATTTAATTGTAGCTGGCTACTAACCTTCACTCGGTTAAGGTCAGATTCTGAGTGAAGGACTGCTAATGCCTACTTTCATCATTTTTTTATTTTGTCAACAAACATATTTGGTTTTATGTAATAGGTACCCAAATGTTGTTTGTATCCAAATTGCAGACGGGTTCAATAATTGGGTCGTTTACCCTAGTATAATATACGTATGTTGACTTTTTATAATTTACTTACAATGATTTCTACCGTTTAACATTTAACGTTCGATTATTGGGTCGTTTACCCTAGTATTACATACGTATGTTGACTTTTTATAATTTACTTCCAATAATTCCTAACGTTTAACGTTTACCCTATTTTCAATTTTTCATAATGTACCTACCTAAAATATTACAAGTACATAGATAAGTAGACTATGTTTTGTATCTTGTAAATGCATAAAGATAGGGAAATAAAACCTTAAACGGCACTAACATTACTTGGCTTTTGGTTTTTTATAACTTGGATACCTAAATGATTTCATACCAAGGTAGGTATATTATATATTCTAATAAATGATTGTTAGGTGACCCACCTTTATTCGATGTACACCTATTAGAACTAGAAGCCAACTGTCAAGCTAATCTGCCCTATGCAACATGGTAGTGGTTATAATAATAGCATCAAAATTCGGAGAACGGTAGCTCGATTTGTTGCCTATAGTACTCGCTTCTGTCTGCACCGCGTGCGCCTCCCCGCGCGCCCGCCGCTGCCCCCGCTGATTTTTTCTTTTCAAGGTGGATTTTTTTTCATACGTAGCGGACTAAGGAATATGTCTGATATGCCGTACTAAGCCCAGAACGACGAATGGAAAAATATTAAGTATATTTAAAAATTAACTACGGGGCCAAAAAAAATTAAACTTTTTTCCCGCGTTAAGGAAGGTTATTCCTATCACCAAAAAAAATATCAAGCACTTCTGATATTTTCATCCATTCCCTATTCCGATGAAGCGAAAGTGATTTCTCAGGATTGTGGCAGGTGCCGGTCCCTGGTCTCTGCCTACCCCTCTGGGATACAGCCGTGAGCTTAATGTATGTATCTAAGTATAATGTTTATTCGAATCTCACTGTACTGGTACTTTGAGCTCCAAACAATTAAGAAGTAGATTACATAGTTACGTCTGGCTTGGACAACACACTAGTTAGGCCTCAGGCGTGAATGGAGGTACACACATGGATTAAGCCTAATTCTAGAAATAATTCCCTTCTCCGGCATTTTCTGGTGAACCCTAGTTTCATGTATTCAATATGAAACTTTGCCGCTCTGGCATACAGGCGAGCTTATGTATGTATGTATGTTTTTCTTATTTTACTTTAACAGGAAAACTTACAGCCACAACAAATATACACCAATTTCAACTGAAAGAAAGACAAAGAGCCAATGACAAGTTTTCACTGGTAGAAATGTTAGTAAATCTAAAAAATATGATACCGCCGTATATGACTGCCGCAAAAAACTTATATTTTGACACTCGAGAGAATCAAAATTAATAGGGTAGTTCCCATTGACCTAGGACGATAAAAATTGGCAAGTAACATGGACTTATGCTACAATTACAGGGAAAAAATTGAAATTTTAAAAGACTATTGTTTAATGATCACACTAATATTATAAAGGCGAAAGATTGTGAGTGCGTGAGTGTGTATGTTTGTTACTTCTTCGGCTAGAGCGATTTTAATAAAATTTGGTGTGGAATTAGCCGACACCCTGGATTGACACATAGGCTACATTTTATTGCGGGAAAATATCTTATTCCTATGGGAAAATCGATGAACCGCGGGTAACACCGCGGGGCACAGCTAGTTTAATTATAAATATTTATAATTAAATCATTAAACAATAGTCTTTGAAATTCCGGAAAACTCGTCTGTAAAACTGATTGTTTTACGAGCGTTTCGTACAAAACATACTTGAACGCACTAGGTGTGAGGGTAAAGGCACCCAACCATTGTTTGCTAACAAAATTAATACGAAATTCCTTCAAGCGGTAGAAGGATCATAAAGTTAAACTATCAAAGGCAAAGTTCTTAAGGTGGTAACACAATGAAACGGTGGCATAGGCCTTATTACAATGACTGAATATTATAGATCATATTTTATTGTTTTGAATATATTAACAAATATTTTTATTGTAATTACTGGCTATGAAATGAAATTCACGGTATGTACTCTCTCTCTTATATTTGTATGTCTACAATGACAAAACATGCAGAGCTAACTTTTATTATTGTACCATCTACTCATACTCATGTTTCACAAATAAATATCATATCTTTATCTTTTTACATTTTAGGTGGTTTGAAAGCAAAAGCAAAATGTACGTGCCTTAATAATAGCTGTCAAATATACTGTTTATATGGTTTCGTTCTTAAAAAAAACTTTAAAAAAATATTTTGTTGTCCGTCCGTCCCGTCCGTCCGTCTGTCTGTTGACGACCTCTGTGGCGCAGCGGTTAGCGCATCTGACTACCATGCAAGAGGCACCGGGTTCGAATCCCGGCTGGGGACAAAAAGAAAAGAAACCCACGTCTTGGATGTTTACATGTTTGTGACGTCACTGTTTCTGGTTCCCACGACACAGGGTATCCTAGTGTGGGGCCAGAAGCAATGTATGTGCCTGTATGGATGTTATGTTATGTTAAATTTTAGGTGGTTTGAAAGCAATAGCAAAATGTAGCAAAATGCCTTAATAATACCTAACTGTCAAATATACTGTTTTTTAGGGTTTCGTACCTAAAAAAAAACGGAAACCTTAATAGGATCAGTTTGTTAAGACCCTTTGGGACGATTTTTGAATAGGGTAGTTTCCAGGGTCAAAATAATTAAATTCTATTTAGTCCGTATTTAAAATAAGGAACACGTATTTTTTTATTTGTAAATTTGACCAAAATGACAAAGATAAAATAATATAGCCCATTAATGTTACGTGTGACGTCACGCCGTGCTGCATTATTTTCCAAAAAAACTCTTAGTTTTGAATAATCTAAAAGACGAACTAATTACATTTTTTAGGGCAACTAGCCTATTGAGAATTTACACTACGTAATTGGACTTCCGATATAACAATACCCGTAAGTAGATTCGGACTAAAAGTTTACAATGTGTTGTGCTTACGAAAGTTTTAGTTCAAAAACTACGTAATTACTTAACTAACGTTCTGTCACGCTCTTTTCTGAGAAATTTGATGAGACAGCACTACAGTTAAGTAGGTACTCAGCGATAATTCTCAATTCAGAAATCGGTCCTGTATCTCGGGAGCGCGTGGAGGATCGAATTGGAATTAAAACCAAAGACTTATATCTACACTCTACAAACTCTTGAAGCTGTGAAAAAATAAAACTTCATTGTCCGTCTACGCCGGAACAAAGCGTTCATTTCCACTCTAAAGAGAATCAAAATTAGGTAACTTTCCGTTGACGTAGAATGATTTTATACTACAAACACAGTATTATACTGTAATCAAATGGTCTATGAAGTTCGAGAAAAGTTCTATAAAAAAAACTGCTTGTACGGGGGCCTCGCTCCTGTTTGGCACTTTCCAAAAATATCTTGACACAAACCTGCATCTATGAAAACCATTAGAACCAACCCAAAGTGGTGCTTTTGTGCTTCACATCCGCAGACCATTGTTCTGATACACGCAGAGTCTGTACTAATTGTTCGCGAATTTTTTTAAAGAAGATTTTTAACTCAACGCAAGATATCAAAACTTTTTTTAAATTGTAACCTTAATTATAACGCAGAAATAAAGTCGAATACTGGGCAGAATATACAGTTCCGAATTTGAATTTCGAACGCCTGAAATAAACGACAAGCGAATGGAATGGCCGCTTGACGCGCCAAATTGACTGCTTCAACGCCCGAGTGGTTGCAAGTTGCTCTACAAGTTGGTAGGTACCTTAACATTTAGGGGTCGCCCAAGTTTCGCTTAGTTTGAAGCGATCGGGGTGAAGTTTACTATTGAGAGATTATTGTCCAATGGAGGGTAGTTGAGTTTAGACTATTGATTTTGTAATTTATTCGGGCAATGAGTTTTATTTACAGTCTTGATTGAAGGCGGGATGAGTTGACTGTACAATGACAGCACATTACCTACTTATAGAAATTTAGTTTTCTTTTATTGAAATCATGCAGATTTAGCTTAGTATACTAAGGGTAAGCAAACAACTTGAAATTGGTCTTCAACTTGGTCTTCTGACAGCAAGAGCCTTACAAGCCTTCACCAATCCGAACTAGGCCCCCGTAGTGCAATATGACTTATACCTTCTTCAGGGAAGAGACCCGTGCCCCTCGGTGGGGACATAATAGGTTGATGATGAAGCCAACATACATACAAAGCTACATTTCTTTATTTTGCAGATCAAATTTAACTGCTTCATTAAACTAAATTATTGTTACAAAATAAGAAAAAAGACTAACGGCCTTCTTTATAAGAACACGATTCTTCTGACACCAATTTGAAACCCTGTCAACTTAATTTGTGGCTACATCTTTTTCTTCAAAAATTTGCAACACAGACTATTTTAATCGGCGTTTTTGTAGATTTTCAAGGAATCGAGTTTTTATAAATAGAGTCTGACAAGCGAGTCCTGGGACGCGATTTATTTCGAATTCTTCATATGGCCACACTCTGACTGTCAAACTTGCTGCAAGTAGTACAGCCCAAACAGTTTGATACTCGTCCTAGATTTAAACAAGAAAAAAACTTTTGTTTCTATTCAACATAATTTTACCTATGTTTTAGTATGTACATACGAGTAATAATGTTTTAAAGCAAACATGAATTATTCTTGTTGTAAGGTCTGTCGGATGACGAAAATATTAAACGTCAGATCGAAGACTTAGTCAAAGAACTTAAAGATGTTGAGAAAAAAAGATATGAATCAGATTTTGATTATGGTTCAGCATTAATAAATGTTTATAAATTTATGTGATGCATCTTTATTATCCCTGTTTTTGGTCGAGTGGAAATGTTGGTTTTGATGTACCAAGTTAATATTTTCGTTTTGCTTATATTTAGTTATGTCTGGACAAAATTCATTGGAGACTCCAAACTAATTAAAAAAATAATCAAGTTAAGCAAAAGTATCAAGATGGTTTATTCAGACGATATGCAGGGTTATCAACTAAAAGATTTTTAAATTTCTCGCCAAAAGCTTGAGCCACGACTCACTTGTCGCACTCTAACACCATCCAACTGTAACACTTGATTGTTGACACGTCGCACTGTATCGATACCCTTAGGGACTCCATATATTATAGCACGATATATCTCATTATATCTTTCCCTAGAAATCGTCAGGAGACCACACACGACAGCTATAATATACATCTTTACATCTTCGTAGCTTAAAGGTACTGAGCGGTCTCTAAGCTATACATCCTGGGATGTAATGTATATTATAGCTGCCGTGTGTGAAGTCACTATCATCATCAACCCATCATGTCCCCACCGAGGGGCATAGGTCTCTTCCCTGAGGAAGGTATAGGCCATACTCCACCACGGGGGCCAAGTCCGGATTGGTGGAGGCTTGTAAGACTAGTGGCTGGTCTTACTGTCAGAAGTTTTCAAGCCGCCCTAAGGCCTCTGACTTGGCTTAACGACTGCCATCTATCGACGGCAGCCGGCACCAACTGCTTAACGTGCCTTGCGAAGCACGGAATCGCTCGGAAAAATGCCACTAGCGTTAGTCATAGACGGTGCCCCATCCATGGACTGAACGCGCCGTATGTTGCTTAACCTTAGTGATCGTTTAAGATCACTCAGGCAGCCCAGACTACGAGCGATTCAAGTTTCAGTGAAGTCACTAACTTTAAAATAAAACAGAAATCAGAAGGAGGTCTCTTTTTGAACTGCACGATCCGCGCACAATATCTTTTTCACACGAAATGTGATGTCAAACAAAGTGAAGGTAGGGTAGGGCTGGGCGGGATGCAAACAACACGGTAATTAATTATCACACTGCACACTCAGAGTACAATGAGAGAAAAAACTGCGCTCCATCATGCCAGCCCCGTTGCTAAAAGGAAAGGCGTAAGCATTTTTCGTTTTGAAATCTTTGGTCAGGCAGTACTTGAGATATGTGCCAGTTATTCTCATCCACCTCCTGCGGTTGACTGGTAAAAAATGCTTATAGGGTTAAGTCCGCTGTATTGCCACTGTATTGTTTACTTATGCAGGCAGTGCCACGTATGGTAGTGAAGCTCAAACTCCCTCTCACTCTCTGCGAGAAGGCGTGGGTAGTGGAAGTACCTCGATATTCACTATGACAAAAAAATATTTTCGTTTATTCAGTAGCCTTAGCGCTATTGGATGAAAGCCTCTATTATTTAAAAGACAATGCTGTGTCACACAACTTGTATGTCAACAGCCTAAACCTGATCAACTCTTTCATGTCTTTTTCAAAATCATCCACAATCTCATTGAGTAGAGTGCATACGTGTAAACGATGATAGACTATTCAATGGAGAGATTTCTTTTGTAATTGTCAACGATAATACAACAAACTATTGCCACTGACTGTACACAGAAACAAACATAGCACCACTCGAAAAATAATTTGTCCGAAAACGAAATCATCGTTTGTCGTCCGGATTGTCATTTCTTTTGGTTTTTTTGAACGTTCGCGTTAAAAAGGTTTCAGGTGATTTCTGCTGGTTGGCCCTTCTCCTGGGAATCTGGCTTTGTTCTTTTTGATGGTATCAAAGACTTTAGGGTTCCATACTCAAAGGGTAAAGATAAGATAAAGATAAAGATAAAACATTTTATTTGCTAAAGCATGGTAAATACATTACAGTAGGTGGTAAAATAACTTATAAGAACATGCATGCTCTACCGGTTAAGGTGTGCAAATATTAGACTTGAGTAATCTACGAGTAAATAACAAATTTAGAATTTTCGAATAAATATTAGAAACAGGTTACAAATTATGATAGAAAACCACTTAAAACTATTATGACAAACATGTAATTAAACTATTAGGAACTTTTTTTTTCTCTTAAAACTCAGTTGTAAAGTAAATTGCTTAATGAGGGTCGTCGAGAAATTCTTGTATACTATAATATATATTTTGTAATAGGAATTTGAATAATTGTGTTTTAAATTTGCTAAGAGGCAGGTTTGAAATGTTTTGAGGCAAGTGATTATATATCTTTATGGCCATGCAATAAGAGTTGCGAGAGTGTAGTGTTAGTGTTTAGGACGGTACGTGTAATTTTTCACAATTTCTACCTCTTCCGTTGAATATTTCGTGGTTCTTTTTAAAGATATGAGGGTATTTTTTTACAAAAATGCATATTTCCTGAATGTACAGACATGGAAGCGGAAGTATATTAAGGGATTTGAAGAGTGGCTTACAACTATCAATACAACCCGCCCCTGTAAGTGCCCTGATACATTTTTTCTGTGCTTTGAAAGCTCTTTCGATCTCAACAGAATTTCCCCATAGGATAATGCAGTATCGGAGAACTGATGCCACATAGCCATGATACGCATTTAGGGCTGCTTCTTTAGTAGCTATCTTAGAAAGACGTTTTAGTACGTAAACAAATCTGTCTAGTTTTAAGCAGACCCTATTGATATGTGGTTTCCAGTTACAGTATTTGTCTATCTCTAATCCCAGGAATAGTGTAGCGTCGACTTCTTCTATTCTGTTATTATTATGTTCGATATCTAGTTTAAGTGTTGATGAGTTATGTGTTTGAAATCTTATTAGTTTTGTTTTATTTATGTTTATGTTTAAATTGTTATTTGTCAACCACTCAATAATTTGTTTCACCGTTAAATTTATTTCATTCTCTAAAATGGCTTTTTTATTTTTCACGAGGAGTGTGGTATCGTCTGCAAACAGAACGCAATCATATCCCGTAACATTTGGTAAATCATTAATATACAACAGGAAAAGTAGTGGCCCTAGGACGCTCCCTTGAGGGACACCACGATTATTATGTTTAAATTTGGATTGAAAACGTTTCTTTTCTCTGCCAATAATTCTACTAATTTCTACGCATTGTTGTCTATCGCTTAAGTAACTCTCTAACCATTCTAAACATTTACCCCTTATTCCATACTGAGAAAGCTTATTTAAAAGCTTCTTATGACAGACAAAGTCAAAAGCTTTGCTCATATCGAGAAAAACTCCTGCTATAGTTTCTTTTTATCAAGGCTTTCTGTTATAATTTTCATAAGATGAAAGCACGCAAGTGTAGTGGATGAGCTTTTTCTAAAACCAAATTGTTCCTTTTTTAGTATTTTAAAATGAACGAGGAAGCTGTATATTTTGTTATACATAGCCTTTTCCAGAACTTTTGACAGTATAGGTATTAAGGTTATGGGTCTATAATTATTTATATCTGCCTTTTCACCCTTTTTAAATAATGGTTTCACTATGGATAGTTTTAGCTTAGACGGAAGTTTACCATCTTTTATATATAAGTTTATTATATGAGTCAACGGTTTTTTAATAAATTCTGCAACAAGTTTGATTATTCTAGTATTTATATTGCCATAACCAGTTGAATTTGTATTAATTAAAGACTTTATTATTTTTATCGTCTCTTCTTCATCAATTGGTGTAACATAAATTGTGCTGTTATTATTTTGAATTGTACTTTTTTGAGTGTGATTCTGTGGATTAGTAGTTTTGGTGATATTAATGAAGAATTCGTTAAAAATTTCACATATTTTTGTGGGGTCATTATATGTCTCCTCACCCACTTTTATTTCTTCTATTTCATTTTTATTTGTTTTTAAATCTTGTTCTGATTTGATTATTTCCCATGCTGCTTTGCAAGTATTTTTGGCATATTTTATATAGGTAGTATTTATGTTTTTTTGTGCTTGTGTTATACATTTATTAAGGACTTTTGTGTATTTAGTGTACTTTAATCTGTTACTCTCCTTATTTTCTGAACACAGATGATATCTAAGGAACAATTTTCTTTTTATGTTACAACTTCTTTTTAAGCCAGGGACTTTATTACTAAGACTTTACTGTTCGTCTGTCTGTCCGCCTGTCCGTCAGTCTGTCCGTCCGTCCGTCCATCGTCGGTCCGTTATCACACGAACCGTGATAGCTAGATAGTTGAGAATTTCACACACAATCTAACTAAGTATACTACTGTTGCAGCCTTAACAAAATATACATATTCAAATAAGTATTCAACACTTCCTTAAAACAAACGTATTTTTTGTCGTTCGTTGCCCGATATTAATAACGATAAATAGATAGACGCTCGAATTATTCAAATGTTGTATAGATAATGGTACGGAACCCTCCACGGGCGAGTCCGACCCGCACTTGGCCGGTTTTTTATCACCAATTTAGGTGACGTTCTTTTCCGCTTCGGACCGATCTCATCGTTCTTCGTCGACGTAAGGCAATGCGAAAAATTCACTGAATTTTAAAATTCAGTGGCTCACTTCATTAAACCCGACTATAATTCGAGCGGCCATCACTTAGCATATGGCTGATTGGCCTTAGATAAGAATTTATATTCAATATAAATATATATTTAGGCCTTAGGGCGGCTTGAAAACTTCTGAAAGTAGACCAGCCACTAGTCTTACAAGCCTCCATGAATCTGGACTTGGCCCCCGTGGTGGAGTATGGCCTATACCTTCCTCAGGGAAGAGACCCGTGCCCCTCGGTGGGGACATAATGGGTTGAAGATTATTTATAATATTTATATTTATATTCGTTGGGACCTAATAAACTCGGCAAAACGTGGACCCAGTTCTAGTGATTGGTGCCTCTCCCTACCCCCTTGGGGATAACGGGTGTGAGTTTATTTTTTATTATTTTATTATTATAATATTCAATATTCAAAGTGTCAATACTGTTTAAGCAAGCTTAACAATTAAAATGACAGAAACGAGTGTTGCTACAATAGTCTTTCCACTTAATTCCGTTGCAAAGTTAGCTTTGCCAGACTCTAGTACTTCTTTGATCATGATGTAACACAAAAGGGTGTCCAAACTCTAACGATACACGGGACAAATGGGCAGGGCGGTCCCGAGGCCCGAGTCCGGATCTCGGACCATTTATTCCGAAAGAGGGACCCGTTTTTGCCATTAACCTAATGTGTAAATAAATGTGTACAATAATTAAACACGGAATAGAGTGACGGTGGACTAATTGCTTTTGAACCCTTCTCATCTTTTTCACTGTCCTCGTCCGGGGTATTATTGTCGGCAAGTGTTTTCATTTAAAATTTACTGCTGGCCAGTCAGCCAGTCCCTCCAGTAAACATAAACATTCACATACAGGCACATACATTGCTTCTGGTCCCCACTAGGGTACCTTGTGTCGTGCGAACCAGAAGCAGCGACATCACAACAGTGTAAACATCCAGGGCCCCACATAGCACGCAGAACTGATGGGTGATGGGGCCGAAAAGTTCTTGAATGGAGACCACACAGCGGCAAGCGCAGCGTAGGACGGCCAGCCACAAGATGGACAGACGATCTCATCCAAGTAGCAGGAAGACGCTAGATGCAAGCCGCTTCCAACCGGTCTTTTTGGAAATCCATGGAGGAGGCCTATGTCCAGCAGTGGACTTCTTGTAGCTCAATGATGATGATGATACAGGACCCGAGGTTTTGATTTTTGTCCCGGCCGGGGTTTGAACCCGGGACCGCTCGCATGTTAGGCTAATGAGCTAACCGTGGTCACAGAGGTCGGACTGGTGAAAAAACCTAGGGGTGGATACTGTCCACTGGAGAGGGCCCGTTCAATAATTAAACACGGAAGAAGGTGAAGAAGCGATACCACTCGCGGTCTGTGACGGAAAACATCGTGAGGAAACCTGAGCGTCCTAAGCTATTCAGCACATCAGCACTTGAAATCGCCAATCCGTGGTGGCCCGTGGTGATTAACCTCTTCAGTCCTGACCTTTAAGATAAAAAATGGTTTTCTATTGTTATTTTCAAGGTCAAGACTGATGAGCTTAAGCCCTTAATCTCTGAGAGAAGGCCGGTGCCCTTTTGGTGGGACGTATATAGGCTGCTTACAGTAGGTAGAGCAGATTCACCATTACTCAGATCCTCTTGCCATGTCGTTAGATAAAAAGAAACGTAACCATTTACATATAGGCAAATACATTGCTTCTGGCCCCACACTAGGATACCCTGAGTCGTGGAACCAGAAACAGCGACATCACAAACATGTAAACATCCAAGACCTGGTGATACCAGTGCCGCTGCGCAGTTTGACCCGACACAGACCTACATTTTCTTATAGATTTTAGCTTTATGAAACGGGCCGGGGCGAGGTCATGGATGGAGGATGAAGTAGAACGGTTTGTCAGGATGGGGGATTACGAGGGTCAAACTGAAAGTTTTTAGAACTGGCCACTTTTAAACAATATAATAAAAAGGTGAATTTAAATTTTGAAAATGGAGCTCATCGCCAATATTATTAAGTATGTATTTCATTCATTTGTCATTTGTTTGATTCGACGGCAAATTGAAAATTGTATGTTTCACGTCAGCATGAATTTAATGCGAGAAAATTTTCGTTCAATTTTTTTTATAACTTTCGATGTCATTTAAGTCAACAACAAAGTTATGATAGATCACGATTGGCCTTTCACAATGAAGCCCCATCTCTTGCCACTGTTTACAACTGGTTTAATAAGTTTAAATGTGGTCGCACTAATCTCACGGATAATTTGCATGAGGGACGGCCTTCGACGGCGACTATTAAAGATAGCATCTCTGTTGTGCGGCGTATGATAGAGACTGACAAAAGAATGACCTATTAGCAGATTTGGACAAGCTTAGGCATTGCTATGAGTCAAGTGCACAAAATCCTCCATGAACATTTAGCGGTCAGAAAGCTTTGTGCCCGGTGGATACCTCATAATTACACAGAGGCCCAAAAACTCCGCCGTGTTGATTGGTGCCATGAAATAGTTAAACGATTTATCTGAGGTGAGTCAAATGCTGTGTTCGACTTACTTACGGGTCACGAAAGCTGGATTTACTATTATGATCCCGAAAACAAAAGGCAGTCAGCTCAATGGGTGTCTCCTTCCGAGGAGTTGCCAACTAAAGTGAAAAGAGGTCGCGGAATGGGAAAAAAGATGGTGGCTTCGTTCTTCGCAAGGATAGGTCATATCGTGACAATTGTTTTAGAGGATCTAAACACAGTTTTGGCAGAGTGGTACACTAACAAATTGTTTGCTACTTGTCTTGGAAAAAGTTCAAGAGAAACGACCTCGCAGTAGAAACCTCCTTCACCATGAAAATTCCTCGTCCCACACCGCCAGTCGAACAATCGACTATTTGCCATAGTCAAACGTGGAATTACTGGATGGCCCGCCGTATAGCTTCGACCTCGCACCTTGCGATTTTTATTTATTCCCGAAAATAACAGAAAAACTTCGAGGAAACGTTTTATGGATGCTGAGGAAGCTGTCGCAGTGTTTCAAAAAGACGTCGAACGGCGCCGAGTGGGCAAAGTGGTTTTCTTAGTGGTTCTATCGGATGCAGCGATGTATTGACGTGAATGTACGGTGTTTTGAAAAGATATAATAAAAGTAATAACTAGCTAGTTTAGTCAGTTTTTGATTTTCTAAGAATTTTCAGTTTGACCCTCGTACCATAATAATACATACATAAGTTCACGCCTGTATCCCAGAGGCAGAGATCAGGGATTGCCACCTGCCACGATCCTGACAGTGATCCATAGATACTCTGTTCATAGGGGTTCCCTGCTTCATTCCGAAAATTCTTTATTCGAAATTCGTTTCACCGGTGAACGATACTTCGGAGGTTTGATTGTGCGACGCCTTAATCAGTCGAATGTTTATACACCGCGACTGCTTGTTGGTTCGATGGCTCGTTACATCGAAAACTTTACTGCGATGCTTTTTAATGCGACGGTTAATTTTATTGAATGTTTATGCCCAGAATGCTGTTAGTTCGGTGGCTTGTTAAATCATTAAGTAGGTATTATCTATTCATTATTATAAAAGAAGGTACATAAGAGTTTTTAATGCCATGTATTGGCGATACACGGCGTTTCCGGTAGGAGCATAAGGATAAGCATATCCTGGTGCTCCTAGTAATGGACAGTCACGTACAACGAATATTGTCAGTTATTAATTAGTTACTAATATTACCTAAATATAATTACGAGGACACGAGTATGTACCTACATATAAGTTATTTATAAGTTTGAATTAACTATCTATAATTTTATTTGAAAAGTACTAGGGTAGCAGAAATATGTAAGAGATTGCGGTTAAAATAAAACCTCATGAAGAACATGCGGCTTATTGCATGGAATTGCATAATAGGGCGCAGTATCAAAAAACCTCCTACTAACTTCTGTTACCCTAGTACATTTTCTGCCATACGACGATTCTGTCCATAGCCAATTCTGTCCAATCAAGAATCTGCTGAAAATAGATTCTGCCGTACACCGACGGAGGTTAAATGTTGTGTAAAAAATATTCTGTTACTGCATATAATACTCTCAGTAAAACGTTTTTTTGAAGCAACGATGCACTGAACAAACATACATCGATATTATAATGCACCGGTGTAACATTTTTTGAAGTAAAAAGACATCGGCAAAACGTTTTCGAAGTAACAAGGCACCGAACAATAAAAGCATCGGATAAAAAAGGCGTCGCACTATCAAACCTTCGCAGTATCATTCGGTGGTGAAACGTATTTCGAACAAATAATTTTCGTAATGAAGTAGGGAACCCGTTCATAGAAATATTCTCTTGCTTAAGAGAGAAACTCTGAATGCATTTTATGTTTGCTAGCTTACCTAGGACCTGACATGAAGACCCATGAAGACAACGTACCAGTCAAGTCTACTAAGCCGCGGGTTTCCCCACGAAACCTTAAAAATAAGCAAAAATTCACGATTTTCTATTCACATGCCCCTCATAAAAAACTGCTCTTAAGCACAAGTCGTTTTGATGAATTATTAACATGTCATTATTATAGGGGATAGGAGGGAGTTTGTAAGTTATGACAGTAATCTCTTTTCATCGCGTATTACCGCCTCGTTCTGTCCCTTATAGACCTCACCTGCTGCTGTGTCACCCTACTATGCGTTTTTGCACCATAAAAGCTGCGCATATTTCAAATAAGCTTAGTTATTAGGGGACGGAGTGCCCGCTTGAGACATATTTTTACATTTTTTTTGTGCATTGAAACATTTTTGAAATGGAGTGGAGGCAACTCCATGGAATGGAGTTGCCTTTTGATACTGCACATAGCCAAAACGAGAGACATAGCCGTGGTCGTCAAATTGCGGCCCGCGGGCGGCATCGGCCCGTGGGCGTTATTTGTGCGGCCCGCGGCAAAGTAAATTGCATTAATAGTCAACTATACCTACATGTCATAATCGTAAACAAAATCAATATCCGACTTTGTGTACTATATAATACTCTGCGGCCCGGCCCTGGTACTCACATTGTCATGGCCCTTGGCTAGTAAAGTGTGACGACCGCTGCATTATAGTATAAGTCCTTTACCGAGTACATAAGGCAGATACAATAATAATAAGTAATACAGTAATAGTTATTTGACTTCATGAAACATGGCACATTACATCGTAGTAATTAGAAATGGATAGTAAACATATAGAATTAGACAATAATAAAGACTTTTATTGTATTAGATACATAAGGGTATGAAACAAATAACCTCTGAATTGGGACATTTTATCAGTCCACAAACAAAGCACACTATTGGACATCACCTTCTTCTCTTTATCGCCCATCCAGATCTTGGCTAGTCTCGCCAAATATTTCCCAGCGCCTTTTACAATATAGGGTTTGTCACTGCGGAGTAGTCCCTAATAACAACATCAATGTAACTGTTGTGTGTATGTATGTATTGTATTTTAACAAAGACTAATGGAAAAAATATATAGTTCTCAAAACTGGGTAAGCAGTAAACACTCTCGTCGCAAAAGCGATAGTGATATATCTGAGGAGAGTCCGCACTTTACACAGACACCTTTTAACGGTGTAAACCTTTTTTGACCATTTTTTTATATATCTTTTCACTCTGTCTATCAATTTTAAATCAAAATTGAAAATTTACCCATTTCTATATTACATTTGACATTCATTCCTACTGCATCTTTTGACGAGATCATGAACACGGCTTTCTATTTGCTAATTATATTTTATTCCGTTTCGTCCGAAATTTTTTATCAACTATTCAAACACAGTTGGAGTTTTACAGCACTCGTTTACATAAATTAATCCCGCAACTCATTCTCTCTGCGTAGATTACGCACTTTAAATAGACTGCTATAAAATTAAATAGTCCCTCCATTTTACCGTAAATATTTTAAAATGTTATGAAAAGTAGACTTAAGCGAAAGAAATAGTATCATACTTTCCAAAGTAAAACCTGTAAAATACGTCAATAAGTTAACGAAGAAAACTTGGAACTTCCCCTTCTTTTAAACAGGGTCCTAATTTAAGCGTTTTCCTTCCTGTTCATGTAAATTTATTCGTTTGACACAATGTTCGGGGTCCTAAGGGATGAAGTATTCCTGGTGACATTATTCGCAGCCTCACAGGAATAAAAAGTAAAAGTTTTTACAGACTAGTTTTCATACGAGAAATAATAAAGGTAATTTTTCAGATTACTGTTACACTGAAAATATTACACTATCTAGGTAGCGTAGGACGACCAGCCAGAAGATGGACAAACGATCTCATCCAAGTGGCAGGAAGACGCTGGATGCAAGCTGCTTCCAACCGGTCTTTTTGGAAATCCATGGAGGAGGCCTTTGTCCAGCAGTGGATTCTTGTGGCTGAATGATGATGATGATGATGATTACACTATCTTAAAGTTTAAGTGATCTTTTATTTGCCTCATAGTTGGGTGGTTGAACGTAGCAAGGCTGTGAGTTTACTCCAGCCAGCCTATCTCTTTCCAGAAGACCAGCAATGCTCTGATATCACTGCAGGCTTCCTGAAGGGATCCCAGCTTCCTCCCAGCTTCCGAACGATAGCGGTCCATTGTTTTTCCACGCCGTCACAGTAAACGGTCCCGTGGGCAGGTGTTTCCACTTTTGCAGGTATCATGTCAGGCATCATAGGCATCCCCAGAAAAGCGGACAGTCGATTAGTCCCATGTTGTGGAAATGTCTATTCAGTGAGCAGTGGCTTGTTAGAATTGCCACAGCTCTGCACAGATCATCTCTTCTCAGACGAAGCAGGCTACGTGAAAGACGTTGCGACACTTAAACCCAGTTTGAAATAGTCCAAATAGGGCATGTATTGTACATCGACACTTACCTGTTATTTAAGTTTTTATGTATTTTTTTAAATTGTGTGCAATAAAGCGTAACAAACAAACCAACATGTATTAGCAATTGACAAGATAAAAAGTACCCAAAACCGGCGGCGTCCGTGGATGCAACGACTAATGAGTGTCGATGAAGCGAAAGTTATCTTTCAGGACTGTGACAAGTGACAGTCCTTGACCTTCCCCTCTTCCCCTATGTTGGTTTGTTTAAAATAGTCTTAAAGGGATTATACTCGTACTACGAGTACCTTAACTTTAAATGCATTTAGGACTGGTAAGTTGGTATTGAAGCTGCATTTGAGGAACGTCTTTGAGGTATCACGTTTGTATGAAATAAGACTGGAAGCATTTCTTTTACGGATTCAAGGAAATATGTTTGTACTGTCAGATGTTTACACCGTTATTATTCAGTATACGCTTCAATCGCCTCACACGGATGAGGAGGCAGCGTCATGGAGGCTGTCAAAGTTTCACGCCCTTTGAGTTTCCTTGACGAGGGCAAGCAATTTCCTTTTATCTCGGGGAAATCCGGCTATAACGGCCGCGCTTATTATTTTATT
Organism: Yponomeuta plumbellus; assembly: GCA_947310845.1. NCBI lineage: Eukaryota > Metazoa > Arthropoda > Insecta > Lepidoptera > Yponomeutidae > Yponomeuta > Yponomeuta plumbellus. The sequence continues at coordinate 8,449,954 of OX371203.1, forward strand.
CAAACTGGATTACCGCAACATGTAGCTTATTGTTTACCTGTTAGTTCGGGAAGCAGTACAGATGACAGCACATCAAAATTTACATTTTAGTTGCAACGCCCGCAGTGACTTAGTAGAGTGTTTGGCATTACCACTGTAGCTCAACGGTTAGCGTATCTGCCTACCTTGCGAGAGGTCCCGGGTTCGAATCCCGGCTAGAGACAATAGAAACAAGGTCTTGGATGTTTACATGTTCGTGACGTCGCTGTTTCGGGTTCCCACGATACAGGGTATCCTAGTGTGGGGCTAGAAGCAGTGCCTGTATGTAAATGTTTGTTTGCTTATTAACATTTAGACAGCCTCGTTGGTCGAACGGTTAAGGCGCTTAGATATCAAGAAAGATGTCGTGGGTTCGATTCCCACTGGGGACCGACGTACATTTGTACAAATGGCCTCAGTCTGGGTGTTTTTCGATGTTTGTAATGTCCTTGCCTGGTTACCATAGCACAGTGTATCCTAGTTTGGGACCAGATTGCGATGCGTGGAAGTTATGATTATTATTTACTTACTTAATAGGATCTACCCATAAAAGTTATTTATACATATTTTTTTTATTAGCCGTCTCTGTTGTCCACTGCTGGGCAAAGGCCTCCCCTTTAGATATCCACTCCTCCCTGTTCTCGGCCAACTCTTCCCACCCCGGTAAATATTTTGTCAGGTCGTCGCACCATCTTCGCCTCGGTCTTCCGCGTCGCCGGTAGCCATCGCACGGCATCCAATCGGTGACAATTTTTGCCCACCTTTCCGGATCATGGCCCACATGGCCAGCCCAGCTCCACTTTAGCTTTGCCGACTCCAACGTCGGTGATTTTGGTTTTGGCGCGGAACGAGAATTTTATATATCACAATAAAAAATAGGGTACCATTTAAGGTTTATCCTGTGGTACAAAATGTAATAAAATATAAAAAACACATTGCAATAATTTGATATATACTTCATTATACAAATGGTCTCACCATTCGGGTCTAGGTGTACTGTGCTAGGTCGTGCGTTCGATTTTCACTGGAGGCAGCAGTACTTTAATTAAAACTGGTTTAAATTAATGCTGGGTAACCAGTTTTCCACAGTGTGAAGAAATTTGAAATGTGTTTCAGTGTGTTATTTATGTATATATTATGTTATTTCTGTCTGAGCCATTATTTTTACATTGAAGAGCCTTCAAATTTTCCCGATACAAAATTAATGAGCAAAATAAAAATTTAACTCAATCAGTATTTTAACATTTAATTCAATTAATTTCAAAGAATAAAAAACTCATAGACTAAAAAAAAATATGCTCAGATAATTGCGGTTTCGTTAAGTAAGCTGTAGCTGTATTTTGATAAGCAAATGGGCAAATGTCTTTACCAGTTTTTTGGCCAGTTGTGTACGCTATTTGTTCGCTCAACCAATTATATTCCTGCAGAGTATTTTTTACAAGGATATCCCAGAAGCAACAAGACGAGGATTCCGAGACATGTAATAGAAATAAATAAAAAAAGAGCCTGACTTTAGCGGCCAAAGGCCAGAGCTATCAACGTAGATAAAAATTCCACTAGCGCAATTTACGTTGCCACACTGTCGCTATTATTTTAATCCAACAGAATTCTTCAGCACACTAGCTGCTGCATCGTGGATTTAATTTAAATTGCTCGGGCGAAGTGAACTCTGAAACGTACCGCCTCTAGACCAGGCCACTCACAATGGAGTATGGAAACCAAACGGATTTGCGAACGTACCCTACTCAAGATCAGACGAACTCATGAGGATTTCTTAAGGGATGTAAATTTTTCCCTTGAAGGAATCATCATAACATTACATAACATAACATTTACATACAGGCACATACATTGCTTCTGGCCCCAAACTAGGATACCCTGTGTCGCGGGAACCAGAAACAGCGACGTCACAAACATGTAAACATCATCATCATCATCAACCCATTATGTCCCGACCCGAGGGGAACGGGTATCTTACCGAGGAAAGTATGGACTCTAGTGTGGACTCTACTCTCTTTCGGAATTTGTCACTACCGTGGGCTAAGAGTAGCTAATCAGAAACCTACTTTTTTGATTTCATCATCAACCAATTATGTCGCCACCGAGAGGCACGGGTCTCTTCCCTGAGGCCACACTCCACCACCGGGGCCAAGTCCGAATTGGTGGAGGCTTGTAAGACTAGTGGCTGGCTGGCTGGTCTTACTGTCAGGAAAGGAATCTCATCAAATATCATTGTCTTTTGCTTCTTCGGTACTTTAACCCATCAGGTCTAGAACACCTTTTCTTTCACAGCTTAGTTAATTATTCACAGAGTATTATTAGAAAATTATCACAGTTTTCAAAGAATAAAACATGGTCATACAACTGTGGTCTATATCATCATCAAAATTCGATTCAAAGTGTCGCTGCATGACCGACCCGGCCGGTCTACGGGGCCTATCGGAATGCGCCGTAGTTTACATCGGACTTGAGGTCCTCTGAGCTTGAGGAGTTAATTCCTAGTGGAGCATAGGGCCTTAACCACAGATTTCCACCTGTGACTTTCATGTAACTATAGAATATACCTACTGGACGAAAAATTAAAATTATCATCTATCTGACATTCAGTGGCATATGAATAAATTTCATCACATCAGGCAAAAGGGTGTCCGTCCGTGGTCTCTCGAACTCTATACTTTAATTAATGAACCATTTCAATAGAATGTCATTAATGTACAATATGTTTCCTATTCTGGTTTAGATTTAAAAACTTCGGCTAGGAAAAAAATGGGCCGCCGCCGTCGGGAGATTCAACTGCGTAAGGTGATTTATTTTTAAGTAAAACGTCATAATCAAATACCAATCTGGACTTGGCCCCCGTGGTGGAGTATGGCCTATACCTTCATCAGGGAAGAGACCCGTGACCCTCGGTGGCGACATAATTGGTTGATGATGAAATAAAAAAAGTAGGTTTCTGATTAGCTACTCTTAGCCTACGGCAATGACAATTTCCGAAAGAGAGTAGAGTCCATACTGGAATAATGCACTAATCTCTTAAAATATGCATGACGTGCTCGCCTGGGAACCTCTTGATATGTAATGTGACGCAAATGTGATTGCAAATGCTGTTAGACTAATATAATTCAAACTCTGCGTTCCAGTTGCCGTTTTGTTAATGTGATGAATGATTATTATGAGATCTCGACGAAGAACCGTATAAAATGCATCGGCTTTGGCATCGGGGTAATGACAGATTTCGTTCATCGTCATAACCAGCATACAATATTATAACACACTAGCGACCCGCCCCGGCTTCGCACGGGTGGCAAAAACGTGTCCGTGGAAAAGCTACCTATATTAGTTCCGCGGAAAATTCCCGGGGTATTTAGTAATTTTTTTACAGCTTGGGTTACATTATTCAGGATTTCGTACAGAACCCTGAACTTTTTGAAAATCCAATATAGCCTATATTACTCACGAAGAATGTAGCTTTCTAATGGTGAAAGAATTTTTCTCAGCCAATTCATTAAACTTTATAATATGGCATGGTGGCAAGGTCACCTATCTCAAATGGTTGAGACTCTCAACTGATGATGTGAGACTGATGATGGCTGAACCCTGCGTTATGCTCGTGAGTGGGTGCTGTTGGTGTGTCTGGCCACTGCATAGATTTTCCTTACTTTTGTAAGTATACTCGTACATAAGTAGTAAGGTGACAATCTGTCTCTATCTATCTATCTATCTATCAATCTATATACAGGGTGGTCCAAATATCATGGATCAAATGAAATGGGGAGTTAGCCAAGGTCATCTTCTACCAATAAAGTCCTATACAGGGTGGTAAAATTCTCAACGGTTTTGAACTTTGATTGATTTTCGGTTTTTTTCAAGAAAAGAGTTCCTACTACTTATTAAGAGCAATAAAAAAAAGTACTTACTTTTGGTGGTTGTTTTTTTTTTGAGAGTGACGGTCCATGATGAGAATGTAACAAAAAAAATTCATCGTCCCTGTCTTTATGGATCATGAGAAATTAATTATTTTTTTACGGATCTCGTATCATAATTGTTAGATCCAACATTTTCGTCATGGATTTAAAAAAAAAAGTGTACTGCGGAAACCTGCCCCAGTAGTAGAAAAACTGGAACATTTCATGAGGATTGTAAAAAGATACAACTCAAAGCCCTATCTCTCCTGAGTCATTTATTCCTTGACCTTTATTCTCAGCAAAGTTGCATTTTTTTAAATCAACTTTTGGTCCTAACTAATTTGAGTTACAAAGTACTGTTCTAGGACATAAAAATAAGTCGCAAAAGGAAAAAAAAAATACACCAGATAATTAGAACAGACAGTTTAATAAAAAAATAAAAAAAACTTTTTCATAGAAGATGTTCAAAATTTCTACCTCTCACTCAGAGGCAGAGTCGACATCTTCTAATAAAATTTCTTTTTAACAATCTAAAGGCCCGGTGATTATTTTTCACCTGGTGGGTGGCCGCTGATATTCGTCGTCGAAGCTCCTGCTCCGTGTTGCACTCCTTTTCGTATACCACTTCCTTAAAGTAACCCCAAAGAAAAAATCTATGGGGTTTAAATCGGGTGAGCGCGGTGGCCATTGAATAGTTCCACCGCGACCGATCCAGCGATTTGGAAATACTTCATTTAGGTGACTCCTCACGTCACGAGCGAAGTGCGGAGGTGCGCCGTCATGTTGCAGCCACATAGCGCTTCTTGTTTCAAGAGAAACGTCTTCTAATAATGGGTCGAGTTCCTCTTGTAAGAATGACAAATAAATTTGACCATTCACTCTTGCAGGCAGCTCGTGTGGTCCTATTAACTGTCCTTCGACGATCCCGGCCCACATGTTGACTCCGAATTTGTGTTGGAAGTGGTCTCGTCGATTAATGTGAGGATTCACATACTCGTAGTGGTGCAGGTTGTGAATATTAAAAACACCAGTGCGTTGAAACATACTTTCGTCCGACCACATAATTTTATTTAGAAATTCGGGATCTTCTCTGTTGCGCCGGAGCATCTCTGTGCAAAAAAGTTGTCTTTTTTCGTAATCAGCCGGCAGCAGTGCTTGCACGCGCTGGACATGATACGGATGCATCATGTTCCATTTTAAAACGCGTTGCACAGTCGTTTTCGGGACACCTAATGTTCTTGAAATTCGCCGTTGACTCGTCGACGGGTCATTCGATATTTCTTGAAGAATTTGATCTTCCATTTCCAAATCATGTACGCGCTACTTCCAGGAATATGGCCCTCCGCGTAAGCGTTGTGTACACGCTGGAATACTCTGTAGTCAGGATAGCGATCACGATTCAGAAAACGTCGCCGATATTCTCTTGCTGCTTCACGAGCGTTTCCGTCACAAAAACCGTACACAAAATGCATGTTAGCATAGTCACGGGCTGAGTAAGCCATTTTTAATAGTCCAAATTCACTAATACACAACTGAGTCCAGTAAGAAATGCCAAGTTCGTAGGTGAAAATCCAAAACAGAGTCCAGTAAGAAATGCCAAGTTTGTAGGTGAAAATCCAAAACAGAGTCCAGGGAGAATGCAAAGTTCGAAGCGATAAAAAAAGAGCAGCGCAAAAAGTGACAACCGAATAACCGTGTTAAGTAGCGAACAGCAAGCAGAACACTAAGTAAAAGTTGCTGGAGGCGTGTAAAGGGTCAATAGCAGGTAGCTAGCGCAGGTAGTAAACCTCTCTTTGTTCCTGGGACCCCATGTCCAACCGGTAAATTCTCAGAATACAAACAAAGCTTTTGTTTAGTGTTATTTTATTAACTGGTGGTACCACACGAAAAGTGACACCGACGGGACAAGAGCTACGAAAAAAGATCGTAACGAACTGTCCGTTGTTAGAACTTAATTTTTAAATCCATTTTTGACTTATTTTTATGTCCTAGAACAGTGCTTTGTAACTCAAATTAGTTAGAACCAAAAGTTGATTTAAAAAAATGCAACTTTGCTGAGAATAAAGGTCAATAATAAAAGACTCAGGAGAGATAGGGCTTTGAGTTGTATCTTTTTACAATCCTCATGAAATGGTCCAGTTTTTCTACTACTGGAGCAGGTTTCCGCAGTACACTTTTTTCTTTTAAATAAATGACGAAAATGTTGGATCAAACAATTATGATACGAGATCCGTAAAAAATTAATTAATTTCTCATGATCCATAAAGACAGGGACGATTAATTTTTTTTTGTTACATTCTCATCATGGGACCGTCACTCTCAAAAAAAAAAAACCACCAAAAGTAAGTACTTTTTTTTTATTGCTCTTAATAAGTAGTAGGAACTCTTTTCTTGAAAAAAACCGAAAATCAATCATAAGTTCAAAACCGTTGAGAATTTTACCACCCTGTATAGGACTTTATTGGTAGAAGATGACCTTGGCTAACTCCCCATTTCATTTGATCCATGATATTTGGACCACCCTGTATATAAAAGGAGAAGCTGACTGACTGGCTGACTTAGAATCAACGCAGGGCCCAAACTATAAGGGTTAGAAACTTGAAATTTTGCACAGGGGTTCTTTTTGTAACATAAGGGAGCACTAAGAAATAATTTTTGAAAATTCATCCCCTAAGGGGGTAAAATGGGGGTTCAAAGTTAGTATGAAACTTTGCCGTTTTTGAAGTTATTCAAATGAAATTTGGTGCGTATGTTCTTCATTTAAAATTATGAAACACGTGTAAAATAGTTTTTTTAAAATCATCCCTTAAGGGGGAAAAAGGGGGGTGTAAAGTTAGTATGAAAGTTCTCTGATTTTCAAAGTTATTTCAATAAAAAGTGGTATTTGGGTTATAAGTTTTCAATAATGATTATTTCCGATATCCGTTTTTGTGAATTCACCCCCTAAGGGGGTAAAAGGGGTGTGCAAAGTTAGTATGAAACTTTGCCGTTTATGGAGTTATTCGAATGAAATTCAGCATGAAGGTTCTTCATTGAAAGTCATGAAAGACATGTAAAGTAGTTTTTCGAAAATCATCCCTTAGGGGGTAAGAGGGGTTGCAAAGTTAGTATGAAAGCTTTTTCGCATGCGCTAAAAGTATCTCTATCTTATTTGCAAACACTTTACTCAACTAAAGCCCACGCGGACGTAGTCGCGGGCAACAGCTAGTAATCTATATAAGCGTCCGTCAATTCGTCCGTCAGTCCGTTCGTTCGTCCGTGCGTCCGTTCGTCTGTCCATACATCCATCCAAAATACTAGGTGTAAAATGTCAGGGCTCTACTTTAAAGAACTGCAGTTCAAGGTTTATTGTGACAATTAGTTGTTCATTGCATGGCCGATTAATGCACAGCTTAAGAAGTACGTAAATTGTACTATCGACTACGAATAAATTGTATGTTAGATTATGATAAGCTATGAATTTTATGTTATGAAGCGGAGACTGGGTCTAATTGACTTAAGGGTCTCCTACAGAAATAAGCTCGCCTTTTTACATGCTATTTCTTATGTATACTGTTAAGTGGTTCGTGTGCAGTAAAGTATTATTAACATCAACCCATTTTGTCCCCACCGAAGGGCACTGGTCTCTTCCCTGAGGGAGGTAAAGGCCATACTCCACCACGGGGGCCACGGGTGGAGGCTTGTAAGACTAGTGGCTGGTCTTACTGTCAGAAGTTTTCAAGCCGCCTTAAGGCAACAAGCTAACTTGGCTTAACGACTGCCATCCATCGACGGGAGCCGGCACCAACTGCTTAACGTGCCTTGCGAAGGATGGAACGCTCGGAAAAATGCCACTAGCGTTAGTCATAGACCTGTCACCCATTCATGCACTGAACGCGCGAAATAATAGTAAGATTATATTAATGTTTTCTCTCGCTGTCGCCCTGACCTCCGGCCGCTTAGACTCCTCACCGTCCGCCTGCTTTGGTCAAACGATACTATCAGTTTCTTTATCCTCAAAATAGATAGATAGATAGATAACACTATTGCTCAACCAGGATACAGAGTTTATGTAATTTCCTTATGTCTAAGTAATGGTATACAATTGGCGGTCTTATCGCTTAGAGCGATCTCTTCTAGACAAACTTTGGATGGAGAGAATTGCAGGAAGAACATAGTCTTTACAATGTAATGGTAATAGTATTTACAATGGTAATCAATTTCGGACAACAAATTTAGTCCAGTTAAACCTTTTAACATAGGTGGACTTTATTAACACGAAGCTTAATGTAGAACGTATACCTAAAAGAAAATCTAAATCTAAAATTTTTACTAAAACCACCGTTTTTTATATCTTTTGAATAGGCTACATACGGAGTGCTATTTTTAAATAGGCCACGTTGACACCAACTAAAGACTCATAATTGTTATACCTCCAGTGCTATTTCGACATGTCTAACAAAACCTAGGGGAGGATGAAATGAAAGTATGAAGTGAGTGGAAGCTTTACAGATTTATACTGGGTTCCGCACTTTCCGGGTATTGCAAAGTTATTGCTCCTATTTTATGTATAATTTGTACCAGATATTTGTTTTTTCACCAAAGAGGTATCTATTAAGGAAACAACTATTGCTTGTGGCCATAGCTTAAATAGACCTTAGTACTTTTCACAATAGACTAGAAGCGGTGGTAGCGCAGCGGTAGAACGTCAAGCCTCTTATTAAAAAGGTCCTGGGTTCGAATCCCAGTGACTTTGTGACCGATGACTTTGTGATTGTGAAGTGTTTATATTTCTCTGCGCTTGCTACATAGGTACAAAGTCCAGATATAAGCCTAAGGGCCGATTTTGAAGAATTTCACTGAGTAAATACTTAAGTAACGTTTTGTCATGCTCTTTTCTGAGAAGTGAGAAGAGAAAGACGAAACAGCACTAGAATTAGATAGTTATTTGTGTTCAAATAAACAGTAAACAACAAACAAATAAACAAATTTAATTTTATTTGTGTTCAAATAAACAATTATCTTATCTAGTTATTTAGCGAAATTCTCAATTCAGAAATTGGCCATAAGTGCAGAAAACTTAGATTTAACTTTATAATAAGGCGCTCTCTGTGCTTAGATATTCTAGCTTGAATACTGAAAATGTAGTCAAAACTGCTAAAACTGTTTTGAAAAGAATAAATGTGGAGTTTCTTTGTTAGTTTCTTCTCCATGTAATCTATTAATTGTAACTAACAACATTGACAACATTGACGTTCATAAAGTAAATATTCTATTTGGATTATGAATAAAATATTTGAATTGAATTGAATTAACAAAAACAGTAGGGTAGCAAGACATTTCGACGGGAACAACACGACCCCGACAATTTTTACGCTAGCTGAAAGAAAATCATTTACAATTTTATTTTATTTCCTTAACCTACTTACAGCAGTGCTATCCTTACAGGATACCCTATTGCAATAGCAGAGTACAATATTAAATGAATTTAAAGATTAGCTTGTAGCCACATTAATAAGTCGGCGTTTTACGTATTTTTTTATCACAAATATGTTATTTAAGCAAGTTATGTGTTGTATATTGTGTATTTTTTTTTATTGGTCAATAAAATATCACCATCATTACCTCAGTACCTAATTTAGTCTCAGAAATACAATATGTTTGTATCTGATACAATATAATAAACTTCAGGGCTTCTGAAAGGCTTCTCGGAACGAAAAATAGGCAGGACCCTAAAATATTCGATCCTGCCTGATGCTTGACACAAAACTTTCATTTTCATTTTCCAGCAGAACTGTTAACGTAATTACTTTCTCATCTGCGTACGCCTCCTCGTTCAAATTTGATCCCTGACTCGGTGACTTTAGAGTACTTTTCCCACGCAGGGTATAAATTTACGTTATTTCCCTCCGAAGTCGCCCCACATCGTTAGAAATTCACACTAAGTGCACACTGTATTGTAGGTGAATGAAACTAGGGCACGCAACGCTCCATCATTAAGCTGGGCTTATATTGAGTAATGTTTTGAATTATACAGTGTGGAAAAGTGAGCTTCATGGTAATTAATAGTTGCATGATAAAGTTGCATCATCCTCATCAACCCATTATGTCTCCACCGAGGGGCACGGGTGTCTTCCCTGAGGAAGGTACAGGCCATACTCCACCACGGAGGCCAAGTCCGGATTGGTGGAGGCTTGTAAGACTAGTGGCTGGTCTTACTGTCAGAAGTTTTCAAGCCGCCCTATGACCGCTGACTTGGCTTAACCGCTGCCATTTATCTGCTTAGCGTGCCTTGCGAAGCACGGAACCGCTGGGAAAAATGCTACTAGAGTTAGTTAAAGTTGGACACCGTAGGACACCAGGTGAGGCCGGAAGATGGCAGTTTGACCAGGGGCTCGATTCTGTTACTGCATTGCAATACGATGACAGATACACGGTCCGGTCACGTGATGTGTTTTTTCATACTATTGACGCCTAGAAGGTTTGGCGACCAACCAAAAATCATGTTATAGATATTTGTCAGCATTATTTTTATGATCATATTAAATCTAGATTATACCTACCTACTTACTACATTAATTTATTACCTAAAATATTTTACGAATTACAAACATGCCGCCGCACTTCCTATTTTTAACAAATACTTAATTTTTACAAACTTCCGTCAACGCATGTGTCAGCTGTCACTTAAGAAGTGCGGCGCCATTTTTGGATCAGTCTTCGACGCGTCCAATCGTGGAACTGTGAACGTAGTTGCTGTGAATATATTTACTATTCGTCGGTTATTGTGTCGGTTTGAAATATAGTCAAGTGAGTAATTTATTCTATTGGTTTATTTTTATTGAAATAGGCTATAAAAATTAAAACCTTTCTTGCTACAGCTTTGTCGATTGTTACGTGCGTGGGTTCGAATCCCACTGCAGTTGGATTTTATGAAAACGGATGCAAGAATCCAACATAGTTTTTACAAAAATAATTTTGTAGGTAATTTCTCAAAAATGTTTATAGCGATTTTTAGGTCCAATGGCAATGATTCTTAGACAAAAAACCTACCGCTAGAGAGCATTAGCTCTTGTCTGTATACAATCTCTCAATCATTGGTTTCCCTTAACAGGGCAAATGTGAGCCTAGCCTTCTCTCCCTTGGGACGCAGGACGGAAAGAAATCCCAGCATTGCGTGAAGGGCCCTCTGCTTGGCAACGGTCCTCTATTAGGAAGTAAGGCTGAGAGTACCTTACAAGTACGGATGTTTTTCTTTCCTCTATGGCACTTCATTCTTTTGAGATAGGGGAGATCGTGATGTACCTAAGGTTTCATTGCCGAAGAGTTTTCGATCGTAACCCTTATTCAAATACGGGTAATATTGTTTACCAATTCGTGTTTCTATGTCAAAGCGGCATTTTTTTTAATGGGGTATCACTAAAGGTATTGATTCAATAGGGTAAATTTTCAATATCATCTTCATCATCTTCTTACCTTATCTTATCTTGTCATAGAGCAGGTTGGTTGTCTCTGAAAATTTGTTTGCAAAAAATAATTTACATTTCACTTTGTTTTCCTCGTACTCAGACCATGAGCACACTTTAGATAACTTCGGAAAGTCAAGTGATGACATATTATGGACATAAATAAAACGAGGAATTTTCTAGGTAGTAGTCCACCGATTAAAAATAAAGCAGCGTGTATTTAGAATATTATGCTATGCTTGCACTTTCTCCAATGTTTTTGACAAAGGTTTTACCATAGTCTCTATAATAATTATTTACCTAAATTATCGTTAGTCAGATCTGCCAAAGAATCTATAAAAAATAGGGGTTTAGAAAGGTTTTTGAGTGGAGTCTGATAGAATATTCATTACGAGTACTGTACATAGAAATTACATAGTTGCTCAGAATGCTCTCTACGAGCCCCGGTTACCTGCCAAAACGTATAAAATTACGTACCTACTTACTTACTGCGCTGGCTCAGCGAACCTAAGTGGGACTTGGCTTCCGACACAAGAAGTCGCCACTTGTTTCTGTCCTGAGCGGTCTCCTACCAGTCGGACGGACCTCAAGCAGGTCCTTGGCTACTTCATCCTTCCAGCGAAGTCAGGGGCGGCCAACCGGTCTTTTGCCGCTTGGAAGCCCGGAGTATGCTTTCTTCACCTCTCGATCAACTTCCATCCTTTCTACGTGATCGAGTCAACGGATTCGGTGGCATTTTGTTTCGTTTCCCGATGTTGGGTTCGGAAATGATGTCTAAAATTAAAAACATTTTTTTTTAATTATTTACTACGAGCTATGGAAAGGGGTAAGCTCGGAATTTCTCAACAAGACCGAATCAGAAATGATGAGATCCGTAGATAAACGAAAGTCGTCAACATATCCCAGCGGATATGTCATAGCACGCAGAACTGATGGCCGATGGGGCCGAAAAGTTCTCGAATGGAGACCACATATCGGCAAGCACAGCGTAGAACGACCAGCCACAAGATGATCAGAAGGTCATCCAAGTGGCAGGATGCAAGCCGCTTCAAACCGGTATCTTTGGAAATCCATGGATGAGGCCTACGTCCAGCAGTGGACTTCTTGTGGCTGAATGATGATGATGATGATGATTACACTATCTTAAAGTTTAAGTGATCTTTTATTTGCCTCATAGTTGGGTGGTTGAACGTAGCAAGGCTGTGAGTTTACTCCAGCCAGCCTATCTCTTTCCTGCTTGCCACTTTGCTGGCTTTGTTGCTAAATGGAAAATCATTGCTTAGAGTCTGACAAGCGAGTCCTGGGACGCGATTTATTTCGAATTCTTCATATGGCCACACTCTGACTGTCAAACTTAGGTATTTCAGCTGCAAGTAGTACAGCCCAAACAGTTTGATACTCGTCCTAGATTTAAACAAGAAAAAAACTTTTGTTTCTATTCAACATAATTTTACCTATGTTTTAGTATGTACATACGAGTAATAATGTTTTAAAGCAAACATGAATTATTTCTTGTTGTAAGGTCTGTCGGATGACGAAAATGTTAAACGTCAGATCGAAGACTTAGTCAAAGAACTCAAAGATGTTGAGAAAAAAGATATAAATCAGATTTTGATTATGGCTCAGCATTAATAAATGTTTATTCTCATCTTTATTATCCCTGTTTTTGGTCGAGTGGAAATGTTGGTTTTGATGTAGTGAGCTAATGTTTTCGTTTTGTTTATATTTATTTATGTTTATACAAAATACATTGGAGGCTCCAAACTAATTAAACAAATAATCAAGTTAAGCAAAAGTATCAAGATGGTTTATTCAGACGATATGCAGGGTTATCAACTAAAAGATTTTTAAATTTCCCGCCAAAGGCTTGAGCCACGACTCACTTGTCGCACTCTACCTACAACTTAGTTTGCGGCTATACACTTATTTACCTGCCGGGTATATTGTGCACAATCGGTGCAGCATGAATTTATTACGCTTGCCCAGCCCCTATTGTCCGGCGGGACAATGCAGGCCGGAACAATAACGTGAATTTACATGGGATTATCAGTCCTCATTAAGAATTGACTGTCTCGTCGGCGGATGTTTAATTTCCATCGATTGTTGCGGCAGTAATAGTTCTTTCATTATTGCTGCTTTTAAGATGTGTGACTATGAGCTACGTGCTTTAAATACAGAGCGATTATGGGCCCATAACCTAAAGTAAACACGACGGTTACACGGTGCAGAGTGACTTTCTTTATTTATACCTTCATACACGACAGGTTTTTTTAATACGCCTTTAACAACATAGATGTCGCTAGTAGGTACATTTTGATACCACAATAACACTTATTGATGTCGTGGGGGTGATTCTAGTCTATGGGGTTCACAAAATGTAAAATAAAGTCCTGGCAGTGTACAGTCGACAGCATATCATCCTATACACCCATGCACTCTTACTCCGTTGCATTACGGGCGACGTTACAACTAACTGTCGATTGCTGTCGACTGTACAACTAAGGGCCGATTTCTAAATTGAGAATTTACACTAAGTAAATACTTAATTGTAGTGCAGTGTCGTCAAATTTCTCAGAAAAGAGCATGTTACTTAGTGCAAATTCTCAATTCAGAAAATGGCCTTAAGAAAAAAACGTCAAAAGCGATTGCATTGCTCAAGATGGTTTTCGGCATAATTATGTACGTCTTACTGTCAAAAAATAAAGCGTCAATACAAAACCAGGTGTCATGAAATTTCTGATTGAAATAAATTGCCCTTAAAACTTGTGTTTAAATAAAGCGTATAGGTCCACTTAGTATAGTGGAGCGGAAAAAAAAGAAGTAGGTAATGCTTCTCTTAGAGTCTCTTTAAAACTTTATTAATCTGGTGGGCGTTATAAATTTTCTTAATTTATGAGAAGTTCGGGCGGTACCTAACGCTCTAGTTTTTTCATAAATGTATCGTTACGTATTCAATTTATTCTTATGTAGTCTGTAGTCGTGACAGAAACGATTTGTTGTTATAAATTCGTAAAAAACAAGTGATGATGTTGTAGCAGACAGGAATAGTGTGCGAGTGAGAGAGCGCTACACCATACTCGCGCAATACACTTCTAAGTGCGAACCTTTCTTGCTGTATTATAATTAGGAACTTTGTAAATAAATTCTTCTTAATTTCTTCGGCCATTCGAGTTTGTTTTTACCTCTGCATCCTCAGATCCCACTAAACCTTACAGTGGTGACCCCTACTTAGGCACGCAACCATGTCTGACTCAGAAGGAGAAAGCGCCCAGGCTACTCCAGTACCCTCGCCGAGAGCATCAGCCAACCCGAAGGCTGGACCAGCGGCGTATCTATCGCCGCCATCTACAACTAACAAGGAAGTCGCGGGCGTCTCCATATCCTTGACCATACCATCATTCTGGCGGGAGCGCGTGCGAGTTTGGTTCTCACACTTCGAATCAGTCGTTGCCGGACTGGTGCTCGCCCAAATGGATCGACAGGACATCGACCACATCACGGATATCATCGTGAATCCACCGGAGACGAATAAGTACAAGGCACTAAAGGAGCGGCTAATACAAGTCTACGAAGAATCCGACGATAAACAATTCCAGAAACTTCTATCGGAAATGGAACTAGGCGATCAAAAACCCTCCCACCTACTTCGAAGAATGCAAAATCTCGCTGGCAACAACCTATCTGAAGCCACCTTACGTATGATGTGGATTAATCTTCTACCCCAGTCGGCACGAGCAGTACTCGCTGTTAGCGAAACCATATCAAGAAAAATGGATATTAACGAGCTGGCACTGATGGCGGACAAAATACTCGAGCACTCGCAACCCGTATCCAGCATACATACCTCGTCATACGGCAATCAAAAGTCAACTTACCATCACCAGCAAGCGCATTCGATTAATCTCCAATCACAATAGTCGCCGCATTCCACTGAAAATCATCAAACACTCAGCGATAAAATCGACATTCTTATGCAAGAAGTAGCCGAGCTGAAAATCAATCAGCGATACGACCAACGCCGCTCTCAGCGAAGCCACGACTGGCGCGGGCGCAGGAGACAGCGGTCTTTATCCCGGCCGCGACGTCACTCCTCCCGCAATTCAAGACCCCGCACCTACCCCGGCGATGTCTGTTACTACCATTACAAGTTCGGCGCGAAGGCATATAAATGCGTTGGATCATGCAGCGCGAATAAAACAAATAATAACGATCCGGAAAACTAGATACAGCGTTAGCTGAGACGGAAGCCAGCGCTTATGGAAACTCACACCGTCTTTTTATCACCGACCATAAGTCTGGATTATCCTTTCTCGTCGATACGGGCGCCAATGTTTCTGTAATACCCCGCAGAGGCAAGATGCATACAGAGCCTACGCTTTTCAATCTATACGCAGCAAACAACACAATGATACCTACCTACGGCGAGAGAACTATGGAACTAGATTTCAAGCTACGTCGGCCGTACAAATGGAAATTCATAGTCGCTGCTGTTAACAAGCCTATACTTGGAGCGGATTTCTTGAGACATCACAATCTCGTCGTCGACCTAAAAGGCCGCTGTTTAATTGACCAGATAACAAACCTCTCCGTTCATGCGAAGCTGCAATTGTCATCTGTTCCTACTGTCAGATCAATCGATGCCCACGCAGACTACCACGACATTCTGGCTGAGTTTCCTGACATCATGAGACCAACATCAATGAGAGAGAGCCCAAAACACAATGTGAAGCACATCATAGAAACAACTGGCCAACCACTGTACGCCAGAGCCCGCCTATTGCCACCACATCGATACAATAGCGTCATGAAAGAATTCCAAGAAATGATGCAGCAGGGTTTATGCCGTCCAAGCAAAAGTCCATGGGCCAGTCCTCTCCATGTAGTCTCCAAGAAGAACGGCGATCTTCGTATCTGCGGTGACTACAGACGTCTGAACACGGTCACCAAACCTGACAGATACCCGATACCACGACTAAGAGATTTCACCTATCAACTACAAGGCAAGGTTATCTTTTCAACCTTGGACCTTAATCGTGCCTACCAACAACTGTGTGTCGCCGACCAAGATGTTGAGAAAACAGCCATAGTAACCCCTTTTGGCTTGTATGAATTCCCGCGGATGCCGCCCGGACTACGCAACGCAGGACAAACGTTTCAACGTTTTATACACGAAGTTTTACGAGATCTTGACTTCGTGTTTCCCTTCATCGACGACTTGCTCCTTGCTTCATCCAACGAAGAAGAGCACCGTCATCACCTTCGCATCGTGTTACAGCGACTGGACAAGTACGGAATTACTATCAATCCATCAAAATGCGTACTTGGGAAGCCAGAAGTGATATTTCTCGGTTACTCAGTATCACAACACGGCATCAAACCGCCACAAGCAAAAGTTCAAGCCATCATCGAGTTTCCCATGCCAACCTGCATAGAAGAACTTCGAAGATTCCTCGGCATGATGAACTTCTACAGAGAGCACATACCTACAGCTGCGGACTTACAAGCACCGTTAAATGCATACTTACATAATGCAAAGAAGCGCGACAAAACAAAAATCCAGTGGAACCAAGAAGCCAAGACGGCATTCGAGGCTTGTAAAGTTAGCATACAAAACGCTGCTTTACTCGCACACCCCTCCCTCTCCGCGCCACTGTCTCTCCTCTGTGACACCTCTGATAAATGTGCGGGAGCAGTGCTACAACAGCGAATAAGAAATGCGTGGCAACCACTTGGGTATTTTTCGAAGAAATTCTCGGACACACAACAGCGCTACAGTACCTACGATCGTGAGCTTTTATCTATCTACATGGCAGTAAAACACTTCAGAAAAATGTTCGAAGGCAGGGAGTTGATTATCTATACAGACCACAAGCCGCTTACTTTTGCCATCGCCAAACCACCATCTGACAACGATACGCCACGAAGGATACGTCAACTACTGTTCATCAGCGAGTTTACTACGGATTTCCGGCACATCAGTGGCAAAGACAACATTGTAGCCGATACATTGTCTCGCATAGAAACAATAACATGCCCGTCATCGCTCGACTACGCACAACTCGCGGCAGCGCAAGACAGAGATGCAAATATACCTCTCTTGCTCACGCAAACAAACCTGCAACTTAAGAGGATGGCGATACCTAACTCCGATGCAAAAGTTTACTGCGAGTTTTCAACGCAAAACATACGGCCCTACCTGCCCGAAGACTTTCGTCGCATCGCATTCAACGCCGTGCACAACTTAAGCCATCCAGGGACGAGAACAACGCGTAAGCTCATGCAACAAAGATATTTCTGGCCGTCAATGAACCACGACGTCGGCAACTGGACTCGAACCTGCATACCTTGTCAACAATCGAAGATCCAGCGTCATACTAAGAGCGAAATTGCATGTTTTCCGTCGAGCGACCGTTTCGACCATGTCCACGTTGACATCGTTGGACCACTACCTACTACGAGTCAAGGTCAACGATACCTACTAACGGTAATTGACCGAGCAACGATGGCCGGAAGCATTTGCCATCGAAGATATAACAGCAGTAACAATCGCGAGAACGCTGTACGAAGGCTGGATTGCCAGATACGGATGCCCGTCGAAGCTAACCACTGACCAGGGCCGTCAGTTTGAAAGTCACATATTTCATGCTTTGACTAAGCTCATGGGTGTGGAGAGGATGCGAACTACGCCATACCACCCACAGAGCAACGGCGTAATCGAACGATGGCACAGAACGCTGAAAAATGCACTAAAAGCTCGACTCCAAAACAGTCGAAACTGGAACGACGAGTTGTCAACTGTGCTCCTGGGACTCCGCGCCGCAGTAAGAAGCGACACGGGTGTGAGCCCTGCTGAGCTTACGTTCGGCCGGCCGCTGCGCCTTCCCGGTGATTTTTTTGCCCAGTCAAAACAAAACAGTATGTGCGATTTTACCTACGTCGATCAGCTGCGCCGTAAAATCAGCGAGTATAGGCCAGTCCCTACCAAATGCAATACTGCTGGTAGCTCACCGTTCGTGCACCCAGATTTGGCGACATGCAACCAAGTTTTCCTCCGTGTTGACGCCGTGCGAAGACCTCTGCAAACACCATACGAAGGCCCTTACTCTGTGCTGAAGAGACATGCTAAGACTTTCGTCATTAAGATGCCTGGCAGAGAAGCAACCGTTTCGGTCGACCGCCTCAAGCCTGCCTACGTACTGCGTGAAGAGAGCGACATCACTAAGCAGCCGAGCAACGCTGGCACACCACGAAATGAAGTCCACCAGCCAGCCTCAAGGCAGAGCCGCAGTGGTAGGATCATCAAAGCGCCAGTACGCTTTGCTTGAGGGGGAGCACTGTAGCAGACAGGAATAGTGTGCGAGTGAGAGAGCGCTACACCATACTCGCGCAATACACTTCTAAGTGCGAACCTTTCTTGCTGTATTATAATTAGGAACTTTGTAAATAAATTCTTCTTAATTTCTTCGGCCATTCGAGTTTGTTTTTACCTCTGCATCCTCAGATCCCACTAAACCTTACAATGTTTTTTTAAAGTCGAAGTTAAATTGAACAAATTTAAAAATACGATGGAAAGTCGAAAACGTAGCTCCTAAGACATAGAAAAGTACGTGCAATTGCAATTTTTGGCTGCCATAATCGCCTCGTCTGGCAACATTGCCCGATACAGCTTTTGTGTTTGCCCGTAGATTGAGACTTATAATATTGTACATCTTTTATATTTAGGTATATCCTCTTTTACGTCTCATCATCATCAGCCCATTATGTCCCCACCGAGGGGCACGGGCGCTTCCCTGAGGAAGGTGTAGGCCATACTCCACCACGGGGGGTTTGCCATCCATTCACTCTCGAGTAGAGTGCACATCACAGATTAAAGACACTTCATAAAGAAGTAGGTTTAACGAACATTCAACGAGATGGGGAAACTCTCGTGGTGACTTTAGAAATCCTAATTTAGTTAAGATCTGTCTTAAAACCGACTTACGCCTCACTAAATGTAATTTTAGTGGAATCGTTTTTTTTATAAAAAAGTCCTGTAGACTTTTAATCACATAATATCTGCGACGATGTCTTCAGGCGCCACTGCAACCGAGGTAGTATGAGACACGCCTTACCCCTTCACCTCCGTAACATTTTCAAACTTAATCTGCCATAAATTATACAAAGCGGATTTCACTCAAGCAACCTGGTGGCGACTTTGCACTGCGCTATCTGCAATTCGCTTAGCATGCAAGACTCGAGAAAGGCTTTTCTCTTTACCCTATCCTTTGAACACATAGAGAGACAGATAGATAGAATATTGTTTATTGTACACAATCAATTAACAAAAATTTTACCAATAGATTGAATAATAATAATACCTAATGTCCACACAGCACAAACACTTACCTGGTCCCAAACTAGGATACCCTGTGCTATGGTAACCAGGCAAGGACATCACAAACATCGAAAAACACCCAGACTGAGGCCATTTGTATATTTGGATTGGTCGTTTTCCTGTGGGCAAGTCGTTCTTCTTTTTTACCGACAATAAGTTGTCCCCAATAACACGAATGTATAATTATAAAAACAAAAATATGAGTACTTCGAACTATGAAAATATTCCTGATGGATGATAGATTAGAAATTATGTTATCATGTCGTAGGTACTTCTCTTAATTATTTAACTTACGAAAAAAGTTACATTACGTGACGGAGGTGTAAGTGGTACTATTTTTGAAGACCGTGACGGAGGTGTACATTTTGATTGATATTGTTTGCTTATAAATTAATTTGACATCGTAAGATAGACCATCTGAAAAATGATATCTCACTCAAAAATTTAGGCAATAGAGTCTGACAAGCGAGTCCTGGCACGCGATTTATTTCGAATTCTTCATATGGCCTCACTCTGACTGTCAAACTTAGGTATTTCAGCTGCAAGTAGTACAGCCTAAGCAGTTTGATACTCGCCCTAGATTTAAACAAGAAAAAACTTTTGTTTCTATTCAACATAATTTTACCTATGTTTCAGTATGTAATAATAATAATAATAATAAACTCACGCCCGTTATCCCCGAAGGGGTAGGCAGAGGCACCAGTCTCTAGAACTGGACCCACGTTTTGCCGAGTTTATTAGGTCCCAAACGTGACAAGTGGCAAGCCTGTCGCCGTTATCCGGGCACAATTTATCAGCGAATGGTGTACATACGAGTAATAATGTTTTAAAGCAAACATGAATGATTTCTTGTTGTAAGGTCTGTCGGATGACGAAAATGGTAAACGTCAGATCGAAGACTTAGTCAAAGAACTCAAAGATGTTGAGAAAAAAGATATGAATCAGATTTTGATTATGGTTCAGCATTAATAAATGTTTATAAGTTAATGTTTTGCATCTTTATTATCCCTGTTTTTGGTGTAGTGGAAATGTTGGTTTTGATGTAGTGAGCTCATGTTTTCGTTTTGCTTATATTTATTTATGTTTGGACAAAATTCATTGGAGTCTCCAAACTAATTAAACAAATAATCAAGTTCAGCAAAAGTATCAAGATGGTTTATTCAGACGATATGCAGGGCTATCCACTAAAAGATTTTTAAATTTCCCGCCAAAGGCTTGAGCCACGACTCACTTGTCGCACTCTATTACCACCAATGATTACTAATATGACATGTTAATGTTAAATATTGATTTATCAGTCATGTCCATTGTCGGTAAAAGAACGACCCGGGCCTCTTTCTGAATTTAGAGTTTCACTAAATACTTAAGAACGTTCTGTCACGCTCGTTGATACGACGTTTTTGTGTAAAACCAACATTCGGTTACGCTGTCACTTCTCATCATCAAACCATTATGTCCCCACCGAGGGGCACAGGTCTCTTCCCTGAGGAAGGTATAGGCCATACTCCACCACGGGGGCCAAGTCCGGATTGGTGGAGGCTTGTAAGACTAGTGGCTGCTCTTATTGTCAGAAGTTCTCAAGCCGCCCTAAGGCCTCTGACTTGGCTTAACGACTGCCATCTATCGGCAGCCGCCGGCACCCACTGCTTAACGTGCCTTGCGAAGCACGGAGCCGTTCGAAAAAATGCCACTAGCGTTAGTCATAGACGGTGACCCATACATGGACTGATCGCGCCGTATGATGCTTAACCTTGGTGATCGTTTAATATCACTCATTCAGCCCAGGCTAAGAGCGATTCTGCCACTTACTACCACCCAATCAACGTTCGCGTCACGCATGGCACGTAACGTGGACCAATCACAGCGTGACTCTACTCTGCAGCACATCTTGCGCTCAGTTCATTGGTAGACTATCGATCAGATTGCGGTCATTTTTTAAATTTTGTAGGAAGTAGGAAGAAAAACTACTATGATTAAACCTAAATGATATAAACCTGGTCGGACTCTTCCGATATAACAACACCCGTAAGTAAATCCGGACTAAAAGTTGACAATACTATGATTCTTTATGTCTCGTCTGTACCCCGCTGCACAGCAAAACGGTCTTCCATGTTAGACTGGCTTCAAGCGCTAGATTTGTCCGAGACCCCCCAACACTGTGCCCCGCGCATTGGCACTTCAATTTGAATGTTTGGCCTCAGGCCAGAGCGCTCTCAATGGGTAACTAAATGGCCAACCCGCATTCAAATGCAGTGCTTTAATAAAGTCATTCAACTAACTAAGCCTTCTGAGCTATTATGATGTGCCTGTACCATTCAGAAACAGGACGAGGAAATTAGAGAGGTATTGACGGAGAATAGTGGGTAGACCGGTTGTCTAAGAACTATCCACGTCGCCGAACTATCGTAAGGCGGTGACATGCGGATGCAGTTGTAACCAAAATATTGGCCATTAGTGGCCATATAAAATTCCGTACCAGGCGTGAATAAGTTGACAAGTCGAAAATGTACACTTTTCAGGGCGGCCATTTAAAGTTTTTAAACTTGTTGGTAAATCCAATTTTAACTTAATTAATAATGTTTTAATGTGAATTTTAATTAAAAATCGTCGGAATATGAACTAATTATTGCTTTAAAAACATTAAATATTTAAGCAACATGAAAGAACTTTAAACTTTTGAAAAAGATAATATAATTTTATTAATAATCGCCAATTAATTTAATATTAATGATGATCTACACTACAGAATACCATAACTAGCTCGTTGTGGAATTGGTTTACTGTCAAGGGTTTTTATCATCTATAAAGTCATCTATTCTGTAGTATGCCTTTTTACACAGCGCAGTTTTAATAACAAATTTAAATTTATTTCCTGGCAGGGTACTTTCTGGAATCTTGTTATAAAAACGTACAGTATATCCTACAAATGATGTATTTACCTTGGCTAATCTGAATCTAGATGAGGCAATTTAGTTTCGGTTTTTGGTGTTAACGTTATAGATATCCCTGTTTAGCTTAAATGTAGTTATGTTTTTCCATACATACATTATGTTATCGAATATATATTGGCGAGCTAGCGTAAGAATTCCTATTTTCTTAAAAAACTCACGTAGTGAGTGTCTCTCGAATGTCTGTCGGCAGGTAAATTGTAAATACCTCTAATAGCCCTTTTTGGAGAATAAAAATTGTTTCTATATTTTCCGCCCGCCCCCATAGTAGCAGACCATATGACATAATGCTGTGTGTTAGTTGTCTAATTTTTCTAACTGCTAATGCAGCTGAACTCAACATACCCGCTAACTTTTCTATCTGTTGATCCCATTGTAGTTTTGAGTCTATTGTAATGCCTAAAAACACCGTTGTCTTAAATAAGTCTAGTCTGTCACCAGCTATTGTTAAACTTGTGTCCACTTTTTTGACATTGGGCAATGAAAACTTAATACATATTGTTTTTTTGGCATTTAACATAAGATTGTTTACGGTAAACCAGGTCAGAATTTTAGAAAGAGCATTGTTTACCTCGTCTAAATTAGATTGACCTCTCTTAATTTTAAAAATTAGAGAAGTGTCTTCCGCAAACAATACTATTTGTGACAATTTCTCAACTAGGTACGGCAGATCATTAATATACACTAAGAAAAAGAACGGCCCTAAAATGGAATTCTGAGGAACTCCTGTTTTAACATCGGGTCCGGATAACTTGACTCCATTAATATCAACTTTCTGCACTCTATTAGCTAAATACGATCTAAGAAGTCCTAAAGATTAATTACTGAGAACGTATTTGATCATCTTACAAAGGAGGGTTTTGTGGTCTACGCAATCAAAAGCTTTGGATAGGTCACAGAAAACCCCGATGGCATCAGTAGTATTAGTACAGTCCCATGGCAGCTCTTACCGCACGAGATATAAGTGCGCCAATCAAATAAAAAAGGTATCCCAGACTGTACTAATCTTACGATAACAATCTCAAGTATGTGTTGCCCATACTTTTAGGACAGATGAGGATTATTATTATCTCAATCGTACACCGGAGCAATTAACTGTGTTTTATCGTAATTCTTCTAAAAACCGGCGTCTTTTTGCTGCCATTATCGTCCGATAGTCAATAAATGCAATTCATTTCAATACATGCACTGCGGACGTGCAACAAACCACACAAACAAACCAAACAACTCGGTCAAGGACACCGGAATGATGCGGAAGTGCGGCGACAGATCACTCAGTCGTACAAATTACCAATAAACAAAACTAATGACATCTTTTTCTGACGTATCGCTTTGTCTCATTGAATGCATAGAGTGCGACAAGTTAGTCGTGGCTCAAGCTTTTGGCGGGAAATTTAAAAATCTTTTAGTTGATAACCCTGCATATCGTCTGAATAAACCATCTTGATACTTTTGCTTAACTTGATTATTTGTTTAATTAGTTTGGAGCCTCCAATGTATTTTGTATAAACATAAATAAATATAAACAAAACGAAAACATTAGCTCACTACATCAAAACCAACATACTCGACCAAAAACAGGGATAAAAAAGATGCACCACATAAACTTATAAACATTTATTAATGCTGAACCATAATTAAAATCTGATTCATATCTTTTTTCTCAAAATCTTTGAGTTCTTTAACTAAGTCTTCGATCTGAAGTTTAACATTTTCATCATCCGACAGGCCTTACAACAAGAAATAATTCATGTTTGCTTTAAAACATTGTTACTCGTATGTACATACTAAAACATAGATAAAATGATGTTGTTGTTGTTACACTTTATTGCACAAAAGAAAATCCATAATATGACATATATGTTAAATAGAAACGAAAGTTTTTTTCTTGTTTAAAGCTAGGACGAGTATCAAACTGTTTGGGCTGTACTACTTGCAGCTGAAATACCTAAGTTTGACAGTCAGAGTGTGGCCATATAAAGAATTCGAAATAAATCGCGTCCCAGGACTCGCTTGTCAGACTCTAACGGTTGAAAATCTACTGGTCACATAATACCGTGCACCTTTGAAGCAGTAATAACTTGACATCTCGTTGTATGAAGTTGAAAATGCAACTTCATACAACGAGAAGTGAACAATTAAATATCTCAAGGTGTTAAGTTTCTTTATTAGAATAGGTGCTGGTCATAACATGGTATGTTGATTTGTTAAATTTATTTTAAATATTATTTTTAGATATATCTAGATGTCATATTTTACTCATCGAAAAGGTAGTTATTTAATTATTCACATCTGCAGTGTAACAAAAATAAGTGAACCTATCGACTTACTCATTTACTCCCCATATAAATTAGGCCATCCAGCTGCCAATTCCGGTGGAATCGTAATTTTCATACATGTCGACTTGTCAACTTATTCACGCCTGGTACGGAATATGTTTTTACTTCTTAAAATAAACCTTACCCCCTCAAGGTCTGGGTCCCACGACACGGTATCCTAGTGTAGGGTCAGAAGCAATGTATGTGCCTGTATGCAAATGTTATGTTATGTAGGTAAAGGTGCTATCAACTTCAGGTATTGTGTTGTTACTTTGACAAAAGGATTACAAAAACTGAAACAAGAGCCATCCATCGGATGGGGATCATCAGTTTATCCCGCGAAAAGAAAACTAGGTCGGCGATTTATTCCCAAACAACTGTCCGGCCGAAACGTACGAAAAACTGATTTCATATTGAGGTTGAAAGCAATTCAAATCCGATCGGGAGCGTGGTACGAACCAATTTGTCGCCCAACCCGATCAAGCTGTCGACTGCAAGCCCCGAGTCCATTGTCGACCTGCAATATGACACGTCTCATAGACATACGATGCAAAGACAATATAACGTGCGGGCAGGCCATGGAGGTATGACATACTAACGCTCGACCGTTGTACAGGTACAGCCGATACCATATCCAGTTTTATACACGCTGAAATCTGTGTAGCTTAAAACATTAATATAACATAAACATTTACATACAGGCACATTAGGATACCCTGTGTCATGGGATCCCGAAACAATGATATCCAATCGGCGGTCATGAAATTAGTAATTTAAATTGGCATCTATAGACTAATTTACTTTGAAGTACAGAGGTAAATAAAAATAATTGTTCGAGTAATCTTGTTTAGAGATAAGAACTTTTGTAAAAAATTACCCGCGGATCCGAGGCGCGCACTCACCATTCTGGATGGTTCTAATAGATTTGTTGGGGAAGAGGTATTATTTTTAGAAAATGTATGTTTATAAACAAACTAAGTATCAGGCTTGTTAGACTGATATCTATCTTACAGTAGATTCAAATCATTATTATACACGCATGTTCATTTTACTATGCCTTCCAACCCAAAATGGTGTAGTTCCGTTGCAATGACGCATAGTCCCTGAGCAGCATATTATTATGCATAATATGAAAGTTCATAATAATTTGCCCTTAATAGTACTCAAAGACGTGTTTCATAGAGCTACAATTATCTATAATATAAAAATGAATCGCTATGTTTTGCTAAGCGCAAATCTCGGGAACAGCTGAACCGGTTTCGCTAATTCTTTTTTTTAGTATGTATTACTTTATAGCATGTATTACTTTAAAAATGCCTAAAAAAGTCTAAAAACAACACTTTTCTATACTCCTATACTGGCAAAACAACTTTTGCGGGGTCAGCTAGTAAGTCTAAAATAAATGTTTTCTTTAATATAAATCATAAGCATCACTATAGACCAATAATACAAACTTAAAGGCGAAAGTAGAGCAAAGGTGATGTATGTATTATACAATAAATAAAGTAAATATAAAGTAATAAATAAAGCCAAGTCAGAGGCCTTAGAGCAGCTTGAAAACTTTTGACAGTAAGACCAGCCACTAGTCATACAAGCCTCTACCAAACCGGACTTGGCCCCCGTAGTGGAGTATGGCCTATACCTTCCTCAGGGAAGATACCCGTGCCCCTCGGTGGGGACATAATGCGTTGATGATGATGATTGGGAAATCAACAGAATATAATACTGAGAGGACATTCTTCCTTTCATTGCTTAGTTTAACCAATATTTTCCCTGATTCGTTTGTGTATTTTGGGTTGCAGGCTAATTCAAATTTAACTTCATCTCAGCGGTCAACCCTTAAAACATTTCCTTTGGCGCCTCGCTTGTTCTGAATTGCTCATATTCATGAGTCCGTACATCAAACTTTACCCAGACTTATCCTTTATTATGCGGTAGCTCTACGCGCCGCGGCTGTTAGCTGTTATCTCGTCACAACTTCAACAGCAGCACTAACAAGCTACCTGGATATTTCATGGACAGAAATTTCACAAAAACATTATTAAATGTTTTTGTGAAAACATTATTAAATGTTTTTGTGAAAACGCTTGGACTCTACATCTTACAAACGTACATACACACGTGTATTTGTCAAGCCTTGTGTGGATTTATTTTGGAAAAATTTGTAACATGGGATTGTCCATCTTAATGCACTCTTAACCCCTCACGCCCTGAGGACCCGCCGGTGGGTCCAATGTAAACTATGCCGCATTCCGTCAGGGGCCCCTTACACCCGAGATGGGTCGGTCTTGCAACGGTGCTTTGAATCTAATTTGAAATGATACATACCACAGTACATACATATGACGTTACATATGACGATCTGCGAAGGACTGCAGGCAGATGCTGGATGCGGCAAGCTGAAGACAGGGCGCTATGGCGCTCATTAGGGGAGGGCTATGTCCAGCAGTGGACTAATATAGCCTGATGATGATGATGATGATACCACAGTAGTATGATCATGTTTTATTCTTTGAAAACTGTGATAAATCTATGTAAATAAAATTCAAAGTCCTGACTGACTCACTCATCAACGCCCAGCCCAAGCCGTTGGACCTAGGAAGCTGAAATTTTGCACAGAGGGTCTATATATAATGTAGGTAAGGAATAAGACCAGAGTTTTTTAAATTTAACCCTTAAGGTGGCGAAAAGTGTTGCCAAAATTTGTAAGGGAGGTATAAAGAATGTTGTCAAATTTTCTTGAAACTTAAAATAAATATTCTTCAACACAATTGGTATGTTTATGTAGTTTATTCCATATCTATACATATTCGTAATTTTTTTGTTTTTTTTTTGTTTGTTTCTTTAATTTATTCAATGTGCACAAGTTAATCCCGGACCTATTTAAATAACCGATTAACAACTGAGTGCTTACTAAATACTGACATTTTTCATTCACTTTCGATAGCGAGAGCGTTTGCAATTTTGTAAAGGGAGTGACAAAGAGACAACTAGGTGGCGCGTTTTGTCACTCCTATAACGCTCTCACTATCGAAAGTGAATGAAAAAACTCAGTAGAAGCACTCTGATCTGGTTAGCTGGAAGAAATTTCTATAGATTTCCTCGCCTGCTATAGAAGGTCGCCTATATTATGCCTATATTTTTTTAACACTCCTTCATGTGCACAATAAAGTATAAAATATACAAGTTTTAAATATTATGTTTTATTAAATTTTGAAACAGTAGTAAATTGTAAAATGAAAATGGTGATTTTCTATTAGACAATAGGTACTTTGTTTTTTTTTGCTTTTTGTTTTTATTTTGCGCTTTGTTACTGACGTTCGAATGCACTTTTTCTAACCGAGAGCTGTTTGCTTTACAAATTGTTAGTACACGAAACACGCGGGGTAGTTTTATAAGACGTTCGTATTTTAAGACAAAAGCTAGGCGTACGGCAAAAGAGCTATACCTACCTGTACACTGGACGGTCAAGCGGTTGGCAGCTTGTAGACCGTCCGCTGCCAACACCCCTCGTGTCTCCCGACAGTGCCAAGTACCCGAATGGGTTTCCTTCGAATTATGATTGGGAGATTGCGCAGATTCCGGCCACTGACAGTCACATATCTTGGGATTAATAGTGGGCGCTGTGGCAATATGACATTGTGTTGTCTGCATAATATTAATTTAGAATTGAATAGAATATAAAATCTTATTCCAAAGACAATACGCACATGATTCAATAGTACGATTTTACAATTTTGGTGCTTATAAGAAACCAACACGTCGTGGATTAAAACTAAATATTTAAACACTCAAACATTATTACTTACTTATAACTAGAAAAGTAGTTAAGTTAAACAGACTTTGGTTTAACGTGGCTGTGACGATGTGTGTCATGGTAAAATGAAATAGCAAATTATTATTAGTATTATTTTACGCTGCTTGAAATCGCCTTCTGCAGTTAAAAAACCCAATATTATGCATATGTCCCAGTAAAGTAGTTAAATCAGAGAGTCAATTGAATCTCTAGACAGTCAATCAAAGATCGATATTAAATCAAGTCGCTAGCATTTTGATTTAAATAAAGCAGCTTCGAAAACGTTTAACTAACTGACTGACCGAAAGCCACATGTTGATTAATAATTTAAAACAAGATGGCGGTAACGACAACAGCTGATTACTTTTAAAGTTTTTCTTTTGGCAAACGTTGTGTAACGTTGGTTTGTTGTTTTTTGGTCTTTGGTGAAATTGTAAACATGTTGTCGTCTCCGTCACGATTATTTCATTTGTTACTGTTATTTCGGTGTCATCGTAAAGAACTGAGAGGTTGGAAATTCCGTGTTTTGTTTTATTGTAAATGATTACTCAGCAAAACTAAGAATAGTCTTGTTTTTGTAGTGAGTTCTTGTTGCAAAGATGGCTTTAGAAGACTCGACACGTTTGTTCAAAGAAACTTTTACCAAAGTTGAAATAACTAGGAACGTTTAGGAAACTCGTTAAACGTTTCGTTCACTCACTTGTCTGACGGAACTTGAGATTGAATATCGATCTTTGATTGACTGTCTAGAGATTCAATTGACTCTCTGATTGAACTACTTTACTGCGACACATACATACCTAAATGAGAGGTTCAATACAACAACTTTTAAAAAGGAGACATCAAAATTGCGAAAAAATTGTGAGCTTTTCCATATCTTATTTGCAATTTAAAAAAATTATCGGTTTTTGCGGTTGTACAAACCAGCGCATGGCGGGTACTTCAGGGTCAAATTCACAACCCTTGCGTTACAAGAAAAGTTGACCTAACTTGGTCAACTTTTCTTGGCAGTGGACATAATTTTTCAGAAATTTACTGATAGCGTTTTCGAAACCTCATTCTCTTTTAAAACTTCTCTGCACCACTACAGTCTGTCTGTTTTAGTTCAATGCAAAAAAACTAAACAGTCACGTTGACTCAATACAATCCAATGTCTGAATGTTGCTAGTACCCAAAAACCTTTTTACCTCATTTTACTTCAAATTTAAAATTGTTTGTGCTACGTAGGTGTTTTTTTTTAGATTTGCTCTTATGAGGAATTAAACTTTAATGTCTTTGATGTCTTATGGATTTTGGTCACACGAGTCTTCTATTCACGGTAAAAAAATCTACCGAGTAAACCTATAATATAACGTCCTAACATATCAAGCGCAAATATTTTAAGGGATAGTCAATATAGTGTATACCTTTCAAAATATATAATACCTTTGAGCAAAAAACATATAAGATCATTAAAGGATTTGCTTAATTTTTTTCTACAACAAAAATTAAAACTTCCAAACCAATTCATTTTGTATCATCCTGTTTTCATGCACACAAACACACACACACATACACACACACGATTGAAGTATCTGACGGTAAAGAATGCAAATTTTTGACGTGTGATATTTATGACATGTGTACGTAGTGCGGCGGTGTGCGTATGTGTGCTTGTACATTTTTAAAGGGTGTTATGTGCAATAAAGAATATTCTTATCTTATCTTATCTTTATTTAGTATGGATATTCGATTTTTTATTCGACCTATTATTTCTAATAATAATTGTTTAATTGATGTATTGAACATTTTAAATTGTTATGTATCTTTTACTCCATTGGCCGTTAAAATATTTGCGCTTGATTTGTAGGACCTTATATTTTACAACTGTAACACCACGTTTTTTTTTTGCATCGAATTAAAAAACGGACTGTACAGATATTCTATGCAAACAAACCATGCCTCGGAAATCAATGGCTTTGGTGGTATTGAGATTCAAAGTCATACTTTTTTGCTGAAATTTATGTGGTAACTTACATAAAATTGGTAACATTTGATTCCAAGATATCTTATTAGAACGTTGAAAGTTCTTTTAGAAATTTTGAAAGTGGTTTGGAAATGTCAACGATATCAGGATAAGGATCTTGAATTATTGCGCTATTTACGCTCAGTTCCACAAGAACGCTGGCAGTATTGCGACCGTTGCGCGCTAACATTCTCTTTACTTTATAATAAGAGGGGCTTAACATTTTATATCTCAGCCAGTTCGTTTTTATACCCATTAATTTAGTTACGAGTAGTTTGCTCTATAATGGCGCGTACAGACTGGTGAAACGTAACATGCATTGCAACAATCTCCCTGAGAATCGGTTTCAAAATGTGTTACCTTTCATGATACATTGCGGCAATGTGTATGGAAAATTGTTTCATAGCATGTTACATTGCATGTTACGTTTCATCAGTCTGTACGCACCTTAAGGTGTCAGTATTTTACCTCCGTAGATTGAACAATACGTACGAGGTCCTATACAGGCGTTCTACACTTGGCATCAAAACTGTAAGATGAAGGCTTAAATATTTCCAAAAAATCACCCATTTACCAGCTTGGAATATGTTCTACGGTACTACGTCCAGAGCCTAGATTCTGCTAATGCATTGTAGTACAATGACAGTTGCATGTCTGCGTCGATTTCATTTCATTGCCGCTTCAAATCAACGCGCGCACGCGTATCCATAATTTTACGCGTCAATGAAATTAAAAAACGTGTTACGTGACCCGACCATGTAACTGTAACGGAACTACAATGCACTAAAAGAATCGAGGCCCAGGACTAAAACAAACAAATTTTTGTTTAAGAATAATATAGTAACTATTGCACTGGCTTATATAAAAGGTGACCTTATCCTTGTCAAGTTTTTTTCATAGATACTAACTAATCAATACAATAAATGAATACGATAAGCCTGCATTCGTTTTTAAAGCCGTGTAAAATACAGTAAAACAGAATTTTTTATTCCATTTGCGTCCCCGCTTCCGAGGAAAGACAATCTGCAGTGATAGCGCAATACAATTTATTAACAGAGTGCATATGCTGCATTAAAATATCGAAGAAGGTCAGATCAATGTCATATTAATTATAATAACTAACTCTTTGGTCCCAGCCCAGGATGCTCTGAGCCGAGAACAAGAACATTTGCAAAAACCAAGTAAGGTGACTTCAGCGGAAGTCGACTCGACGATATCGGTTTTGGTAGTCAAGCGTAGTGCAACGAGGAAGTCAAAAAGATAGAGTTACTACAATTTAAAACTTTTTAAATTAAGGATCCAAACGGGTGACAAAGATATACGTACATAAGCTCACGCCTCTATCCCGGAGGAGTAGGCAGAGACAGGGACTGCCACCCAAAGATATAAATTTAAAATAATCCTTGTGGTGGTAAGTTTGTAAGTGCATGGCTCCGAACCTCAGAAGACAGAGGGAGAGAGGTCTAGGCATCTTCGCCGGGGCTAGATAGATAAACAAATATGTGTTTGTGCTAATTGGTGGTTATTTTAAAGGTTTTAAATCATCATCAACCCATCATGTCCCCACCGAGGGCCACGTGTCTCTTCCCTGAGGAAGGTATAGGCCATACTCCACCACGGGGGCCAAGTCCGGACTGGTGGAGGCTTGTAAGACTAGTGGCTGGTCTTACAGTCAGAAGTTCTCAAGCCGCCCTAAGGCCTCTGATTTGGCTTAAAGACTCACATCTATCGACGGCAGCCGGCACCAACTGCTTAATGTGCCTTGCGAAGCACGGAACCGCTCGGAAAAATGCCACTAGCGTTAGTCATAGACGGTGACCCATCCATGGACTGAACGCGCCGTATGTTGCTTAACCGTAGTGATTGTTTAAGATCACTCAGGCAGCCCAGGCTACGAGCGATTTCAGGTTTTTTCCAAGGTTTTAAAAGATTTAAAAGTTTTTAAATACCAGGGGACAAATATGTTTCGCCAATGTGCTCGCCTATGTATCTATGTTATGTTTTTTTAAAACATATTATATTTTCTTTGTTTGTGAACAATAAAGTGTACCTACTTCTATTCTCATCTTTCGTGATCTCACTTCTTTTGCTCAAAGAAGTAAGGGTCAATCAGCTCAATTAGCTGTTAACATAGCCTTCAGCTAATCGGAACTTCTGTTTAGCCTCTTTTTCTGCACACGCAGTGTCCAGCCGAGCCCAGGCAGGGTTCCAAGTAAATATAACAAGTTCAACTCATCTGAATAGTATGAAAAGCCAAAAGGCATACATTATTCATTTCCGACTACTGGGGCTGCGTCGGGAATTTATTCTAACAACTGCATAGAAATATCATGTCCTACCATGTTGAAAAATGTAACTCTGCATGTTTGTTTGTCCCTAGATTCTAGTGGATATAGCTATATTTTTTTAACATTATCTGTGTAACATAATAATACGATTTCCGTATTTCCCTACAAAGGGAACTCTTACTTGATACTTTGCAGGTTAATCTGTAAAGTGACTTATTTTTTCAGTAACTTTAAAAGTACCTATTATATGATGTGTCTCGGGACTTTTTGATCATAAACATAAACATTTCTTTTTTTCCGCATTTACGTACAGGCACTTACATTGCTTCTGGCCCACACTAGGATACCCTGTATCGTGGAATACAGAAACGGCGACATCACTAACATGTAAACATAATATAATTCTTAAAGTCGACGAGGAAATGACCGAGTGGATTGATGGCCTCTCTTTTGTATTTTTTCCCGCGATATACCATACGCAAAATAAATAAAGTAATAAAATAAATTCTAACAAGCAGATTGGATGGATCATTCCAAATCATTAGAAGAATATTTCGCTATAAGTGACGTAGTGATTGTTGTCCGGTAGTAATTAAGTAAGAAGGTGCTTATAGTCACAATGTTGGGTAAGTATTTAATATATTAATTTATTTATTCAAATACCTAATAAGATTAATTGAAGAGGCTCAATATAAATACAAGCCTAGGATGGGTTCGTTTAGTCTGGGAAAGATAATCTTAACCTCCTCAGTCCCGTGTCGACAAAATAACAATAGAAAACTGAAGAGGTTAATATGTATAGTTGTAAAGTTTCTGGCTGAAATAAACAAACATAATCACATTATTTTCATAAAATATCATACGATATTGCAGTTGCCTGAAGACTG
Source organism: Yponomeuta plumbellus (assembly GCA_947310845.1). Lineage (NCBI taxonomy): Eukaryota > Metazoa > Arthropoda > Insecta > Lepidoptera > Yponomeutidae > Yponomeuta > Yponomeuta plumbellus. Next base: position 8,483,938 of record OX371203.1, read on the forward strand.
GTTGGGATTAGTAAAAACATTATAAAAAAATAGTACCTAACATTCTATGATTCTCTTTGTATTATTTTTTTAGTATTAATAGAAGATACTTTCAGAAATAAACAAATGCTTATTCGAATCTAAATGTATGCTTTTAACTAAAACTTCCGTAAGCACTACACATTATTAACTTTATTTCGGATATAAAGAAGTCAAGTAAGTGCATACGGAATATAGTCAATTAGTTAAATATATGTTGACAAAATTATCCATTTATTCTCAGGTAGGTATACGCTTAATGATTGTAGACTAGTCAGTGGATTTGTATATTATCCAAAGGAACGAAGTAGCGGAAAAAAGTTAGTCGAAACATAAATACAGCTGACTTGCAGAACACTAAAGAAAAATGAAAAGCGGATTTGAAACTCTCTGCTTTATTTCTTATACGGTGATTTTTTTAATATATAAACATGCCACTGCAGGCCTTCTCTCAGAGAGGTCTTAATTTTCACGCACCGCCGCGCACTGGCATTATTTCAAGCGCTGAGGTACAAATAATTTTCTAATTAGATTAGAACTTACGTGAAAAAATGTAAAATAGAAAGAAAAAACTTGAACAGATACATTATATGAGCCATAAGTTTGATTAAAAAAAAAATTTTGCTCAATAAACAGAGTTGCACACTATTCGATGGCAGTAAGTACGGAGTTTTCACAGTGCAAATATTCTGGGACAAAATTCAAAACTTCATGGACGAAAATGTCCATGACAGCTGTCGCGGAGCTATTTTACAGACGTGTCATTGTGTCCTTTCATTGCGTTGATTGAGTTCCTTCCACGTTTCATTGTCAGTTCCCGCGTACAGTGCCAACATCTTAACTGTTCAGTTGATAGCGGCGCTAGTGGGACAATTTAGTAGCAACATTTAAGAAATTTACTCTAGAAAAATGCGAAGATTTTCAGTCTTTCAATTTTAATGAAAATATATCCATAAATCTTAGTAAGTGAATAAATAAAATAAAAAATGGAGAACAGGATTCACAATTAATTACTCAGTTACAATTTTGCCCACCTGAACAGATAACTTGGTGGCGCTGTAAATAAGAGTTTATAGTAAATAAAATCGATGTCACTGTAAAAAGAATATACATGAGCAAGGAGTTGCTAACTCTTTGGCGGTGACAATGGACCAAAAAAAAACCAAAACTTTACAGAGACTGACACTGGCACAAAACTTTCTAAGTTGTGAAGAGTGAATGTTCCCAGTGGACCTCTAAACTTGGGCCGTTTTAACAAAACACGTCGTATTATTACAGTTCAAAACTTTAACGAAGTTGCCTCTCTTTTCCTTTAGCAACTTTCCATCCTACGATTGTATTTTTAGCATTGAAGGTTTTTGTGTAATTTGATTAGGTATATTACCTATTTGCTTTTACAATATTATTCGCTTCCTCATGTAGTAGTGTGTTTTAATACACTAAAATACATGCAATAGATATTATTTATTATATAATATCATGTTAGACTCTACTTTGCAAGTTGCAATCTATTATTAGATTAATTGCTTTTTACGTTTGCGCTTATTTTTTCAATGAGATAAGATTAATTAATTAAATTAAATCTGAATACAATATCATTGTGCCCTGACTCAGGAGCCAGTGCGATCCCAAAAGGTATGATACAATGCTATTCTGTGGGAAATGAAGCATAAAAATCTATCAGACAATATTATACAATATATCAAATTTTTGCTACACTTTCTTCACAAAAAAAGTTTGAAATTAACATTAAATTAAATTAGATTGTCATTAATTACAAAGGATATTGTATAGAATCAGGCGTTACTTTGGGGAAATCCATAATAGCGTTAAAATGAGAAAATCACTTTGGTAAATTTCACCAATATGCGGCTGTGAAATGCTTGAAAGAGTGGGAGGAAGGGTGGTGCATTAACTAACCGCATGGTGCTTGTAGGATCTTAGCAGGATTCAGCAAAGTAATTTTCTCATTTTAACGCAATTGAAAAGGAATTTTAAGTAAATACGAGTCCATAATAATGCGTTGCGGACGCCCCGGCGTCAAGCAATACAAAAAATTTCATAGCAACAGCATTTGAAACTATTATGACTTATTTTTATTTTTTGAGATTTTGCTAAATTTACAGGCCAAATCCTCGTAGGCGAACGGAGAAAAACACGCAAGGAGTTTCCACTTTCCCCCGCCCTGAGCCAACAGCCAGGGGTGATCTCCGAGCTGCCTAACGCAGACGACAAATTAGCCCAGCACTCTCTGTCCAAACGATTTGTCACGACATCATTAGCCTGCTCTGTTTGCAGAGCCGTTTAAATTCTAAAGGTACAGTCGTCATAACGTCAACCTTTGCATAGGTAAAGTAAGAATAATACATAATGACGACCTCTTTGCTGCAGCAGTTAGGTCATCTGCCTACCATGCGAGAGGTCCCGGGTTCAAATCCCGGCTGGGGACAAAAAAAACTGGGGCTTTACGTTTAGGCACATACATTAAATTCCGGCCCCAATCTGGGATATTCTGTGTCGCGGGAACCAGAAACAGCGACATCACAAACATGTGAACATCCAAGACGATTTTATTTTTGTTTCGATATCATCAATACCATTAACTTTTCATTTCATACAATAAACTTCGAAATTATAAAAAAATTCAAATGAAAAAAAAACTTTATTGTAAAAACGGTTACAAAAAATTCTTACTGGCTCGCAAACTAGGATTCTCTGGGCGATGTTACTTTGAAACACATACGCAATAGTTTCATTAGAGAACGTTCTGCACTGAAATAATTTGATGTAGTGTATGTACTATGTAGACTAGAATTGAGAAAGGAATGGTGCGTTGGTAACGTAGAAACGTGTGGAGGGGATGAATTAAGAAATTGATGGAAGAGTGACGAAACAAATATATGGAGCAAATATGGGTAGAAAGGCCGGTAAAGCACGCTTCAGGCGGACCTCATCATCAACCCATTATGTCGCTACCTAGGGGCACGGGTGTCTTCCTTGAGGAAGGTATAAGCCGTACTACCCCACGGGCGCCAAGTCTGGATTGGTGGAGGCGTGTAAGACTAGTGGCTGTTCTTACTCTCAGAAGTTTTCAAGCCGCCCTAAGGCCTCTGACTTGGCTTAACAACGCCATCTATCGACGGCAGCGGGCATTAACTGCTTAAAGTGCCTGCGAAGCACGAAACCGCTCGGAAAAATGCCACTAGCTTTAGTTATAGAACGGTCAACCATCCATACACTCAATGCGCCCTATGTTGTTTAACCTTTCGTGATCGTAAGCGATCACTCAGTCGTGCTTACGAGCGAAATAAGTGAAATGCTTCTGTGTTATCTCCGAATTAAATAAATAAATAATTATATTTAACACTGTATCTCCGCTATAGCAAAGCAAGGACGACAAAAACAGACAGTTTCTTGTCATCTGCCACTTGATTGATGGAGTTTCGCGTCTTCACCACAAGAGCGCAAACTGCGCTTCGGTGGGATGACTCGGAAGGCATAGACAGATATCACATACTGACTACCCTTCTTCAATTAAGGTAGTTGACAGACTGGAAGGGACTGAACGTGTTTGCGGGCACTTTTCACTTCGGGCAACCTTATGCGGATGTGGGTGAATGGATGTCCTTATTTCTTCAACATTTTTCACACTATTCAAAATAAATTGTAAAATCGTTCCAAACAACCTACTTAAGACCAATTTCTGGATTGAGAATGTCCGCTAAGAAATTACTTTACTGTAGTGCTGATTCGTCAAATGTTTTAGAGAAGTGAGTAACAGAACGATACTTAAGTACCTATTTACTTAGGGAAATTTCTCAACTCAGAAACCCGTCCTCACTAGATAAAGTAGATAATCTAGTGGTTATTTGGGGCAAGTTTTGACATGACCCAATTTACATATTACCTTGATTAATTTATTATGTACATTGTTCGCGCGACCTAATAATGTAGAAACAGCGGGCTATATACGGGCGGGAATTGAAAAACTAAATTGGCACTAGCTCAATTTTCCGCCCGAACGAGATCTGTTTGGTGCAATCCAGTATAGGCTGTTCCTTCGAAGAAGAGATTGTTAGTATCAAGTATGGCAAAGCCTAAATGTCGTTACCTTTCTCTATAAGCTTAAGCATTGGTAGATACAAGTTCAAATATGTTATGAGGCTGTTTGGGAAGATATTAATGTTTGAAAGGTCTAAGTGGAATTAAAATGGTCTTTATGGCAGAACTTTGTTTCATAAAAAGTAATTCGGAATACTCACGTGTAATTTTATTGAAATATTCTGAGTAAGTTTTGCTCTGCTTCTTAGTAATTAATTATTGTCATTGAAGTCTACCGTCCATTATTTTATGAAAGTTTTTCCAGAAAAAAAGTTAGGTACTGTAGTTACAACATACACAATTTTTTTTGTGTTATTTGTAAAAGTTTGCGTAAAATAGTAAATAGTGATTTTGTTTTGATTTTGTTTTTAGTATTTACTTAAATAGATCCAAGTTGAATATTCCCCCGTATAAGCCCTAGGCTGCATTCTCAAAATAAAATATGCTACTGATTTCTGATAGCCAACCTTAACGTAGGTATGGCTGAATATCCCAGTCGAATTACAAATCACTATAGTCTGTAAAACATAGCTTGAGCTCCGCGACAGCTGTCATCGAAATTGTGTCCATGAAGTTTTGAATTTTTTCACAGAATATTTGTACTGTGAAAACTCCGTACTTACTGCACACTATTCGATGTCTAAGCAATATCGTAACCCAGCCCTGTCAGTGTGACAGCTATCGTGGAGCTCAAGCTATATTTTACAGACTGTACTTACAGTCTGACGATAAAAATATCATTCAATGGAACAGACTATACCGAAGCACAATGTTGGGTTCAGTTCCTCAGCTTCTTTGGAAGTTTCCAGGCGTAGATACGGAAGTATGCCAATTGAAAACTGTTGTTTATTTCCTATTCGTTTGCCCGCTGCGGAATGAATAGCATGTATAAGAAAGAGTACAAAGTGAGCGTGCAAATCTCAAAATAGACAGTTTCGTAGAAAAAAATCTATTATATATATTTTTTAGTAAACTATTTCGAGTGTCGCTCGTAGCCTGGGCTACCTGAGTGATCTAAAAAAACGATCACTAAGGTTAAGCAACATACAACATGGATCACCGTCTATGACTAACGCTAGTGGCATTTTTCCGAGCGATTCCGTGCTTCGCAAGGCACGTTAAGCAGTTGGTGCCAGCTACCGTCGATAGATGGCAGTCGTAAAGTCACGTCAGAGGCCTTAGGGCGGCTTGAAAACTTCTGACAGTAAGACCAGCCACTAGTCTTACAAGCCTCCGCCAATCCGGACTTGGCCCCCGTGGTCCCAGGAAAGTGACCCGTGCCCCTCGGTGGGGACATGATGGGTTGATGACGATTTCGAGTGTCTGTTAAGCCTATCGGTCGGCGCAGAAGATAATTGTTAGTTCAATGCTCGAAGGGAGAATATATATTTTCTGCGTAAGTATTTAAAATGCCCGTAGCCCCGGCTGCCTGAGTGATCTTAAACGATCCCGAAGGTTAAGCAACATAGAGCGCGTTTAGTGCATGGATGGGTGACAGTCTATGACTAACGCTAGTGGAATTTTTCCGAGCGGTTTCGTGCTTCGCAAGGTACGATCGATAAATGGCAGTCGTTAAGCCAAGTCACAGGCCTTAAGGCGGCTTGAAAACTTCTGACAGTAAGACCAGCCACTAGTTTTACAAGCCTCCACCAATCCGGACTTGGCCCCCGTGGTCGAGTATGGCCTATAACTTTCTCAGGGGAGAGACCCCTGCCCCTCGGTGGAAATTCATGGAATCAGAATCAGAAATTTATTTCAACGTAAAGAATTTACATTCTGCTTGTTGAATGTCAATGTACATACAGTTATGTATAATGTTAGCCGCTGCCTTGGGGCCGTCTGTAGTGGACAAAAAGACAGCGAAAAAAAAACTCCACTCTGACCATCTTTTCTCAAATCAACTTAAAGCTAATACAAATAAAACTTACAAAACAATATCCTGGATGTGTTGAACACTAGACACATTTATCCTCTGATTAAATTTAATATTAAACTACTATTTAAAGCCATACGTCCTTGTCTTCTAAATAATCGTTGATTTTATAATAAGCTTTTTTGCAAAGAGTGTGCTTAAAACAATTCTTAAATCGCGTTGGAGGTAACTCTAATATATCTTGGGGTATCTTGTTGTAGAACCTTATACAGTGCCCCATAAAGAAGTATTAACTTTTGCAAGTCTAAATCGTGGAAATGACAATTTATGTTTATTCCTAGTATTAACGTTATGATGGCTACCAAGTGTTTCGAAGTCTTTAATATTTTCCTAACGTACATAATATTTTCATAAATGTATTGGCTTGCAACTGTTAGGATGTTGATTTCTTTGAAAAAATCTCTTAGTGTGTCCCTACTACCTAGCTTGTAAATAAATCGGATCGCTCTCTTCTGCAATATGAAGATAGTCTCAATGTCTGCTGCCCGGCCCCATAGTAGTATACCATAGGACATAATACTATGGAAGTAACTAAAATAAACAAGCCTAGCAGTTGCAACGTCAGTAAGTTCTGGAATTCTTTTCACGGCATATGCTGCGGAGCTAAGTCTATGTGCTAATTTTACAATATGTGGGCCCCATTGTAGTTTGGCATCGATTGTGATGCCCAGAAATACAGTATCTTCAACAAATTCTAATTTTTCATTTCCAATCACAATGTTATTTTCAACTAATATGCATTGCTGTGCCATGGCTTATTCCCTCAAGAATTAAGATCCTTAAAAGATTTGCAACACTAGCTATGCCCGTCCGCCACTTTGTTCTTATTGGATAGTGATAAATAAACTCGGTGTCCCCAGGTTTTCGAAGAGAGCCATCCGTGGTGTGACCATCCCCGAGCATTGCACCAGCGAGAGCGGCTGTTTCTTCAGCTTCCATGGACGCAGACGTTCCGACAAGACAAACAAACAAATAAACATTCATAAAGGCACATACATTGCTTCTGGCCACACACTAGGATACCCTGTGTCGTGGGAACCAGAATAGCCGACATCACAAACATGCAAACGTCCAAGACCTGGGGTTTTTTGTCCCCAACCGGGGTTGGAACCCGGGACCTCTGGCATGGTAGGCAGATGCACTAACGACTGCGCTACAGTGGTCATCGTGACATATTTCTGCGACCGTTAAATTTTTCACCGACTGCCAAAAAGGTGGAGATTCTCAATTCGAAGCTTATAATCCTTTCCAACCATTATAATGATAATCATAACTTTCTTTACACAAAGTTCCATTTTAGTTTAATCTAATCTCTTTAAACAATTCTTAGAGTAATACTTGTATATATATATTTATATATAATCAGAATCTCGGAAACGGCTCCAACGATTTTCATGAAATTTTGTGGGCAGATGCTTTCGGGGACGTTTAATTGATCTAACTAGGGTACATTTTCAGAAAACGTTTTTTTATCCGTGTTTTAAGGCAATTGAAATTTGCTATAATAACATACAGAGGTAAAGGAGACGGAAACGCTTCCATACATTCTTGGGCCCAGATGTAAAAAGACGAGAGTGGTGTCAATAAAGAGCTTATATATTGTCAAACCATCTTTGAAAATTTTGCGGATTTTAGCAATCTGAGAACAAAGTTAAAAGAGATTTAGTAAAAGTGAGGCTATGTAACAAATTGACAATAACCTATAGGTACTTAACAGCTGATTTTATAACTATGATCATATGATAGACAGTTATTTATTACATTAATTGTAGTTCTTATTGTATTGAGTGGGAAAATGTAACGAAACTCACAAATAGATTTCGGATTTTCGGAATGTAACGAAACTCACAAAGACAGGGAAGACAAGGATTTGTGTCATTTCATCCTCTAAAACTCGTCGGCCCAGTGTATTACATCGATAAGTCGGTATGCCACAGTCGTACAAGTTAAACAATATACTAGAAGTCCGTAGAGCGAAAGCACTGGTCGAGGAATATAATTAAAATACGCAAACGATAACCGATACAAGACAAGTAGGTAGGTAGTCCGGTGATCATGATGGGAGACGATAATGTACGTACCGCGAATGCTCATTTTGATAACGTACGCCCCGGTAATGTACAGCCACGGAATCCGTGCACATGTACACGGATTCCCGTCCGTACATTCTCGGGTCGTGCGTTATCATATCAGGCTGTATAAAATTGGCACGGGCGAGAATCCGTGTACAGCCATAGATACGACAGAGTGGTGCCTCGTTTCCATGAAGCGTAAATCATTCACTTCGCAGCCATTACACGCTCGATCTAGTGTGTGACATTATCGAGGCTATGAGTCGCAATAGATTGACGTCCTGATCTGGCTGGATCTTACACTAGACAAGTCAATCCAAATGATCAGAGTTTAGATGTAGAGGAGCGATACATCAACCCATTATAAACCCACTGAGGGGCACGGGGCTTTTCCCTGAGGAACCTTTCTCAGTAAAAAGCCCGTGCCCCTCGGTCCTATACCTATAGGGCATACTTCACCACGGGGGCCCAGTCCGGATAGGTGGAGCCTTGTAAGACTAGTGGCTGGTCTTACTGTCGGAAGTTTTCAAGCTGCCCTAAGGCCTCTGACTTGGCTTCACAACTTCCATCTATTGACGGCACCAACTGCTTAACTTGCCTTGCGAAGCACGGAACCGCTCGGAAAAATCCCACTAGCGTTAGTTATTATTAGTTAGTTATTGACGACCTCTGTGGCGTAGTGGTTAGCGCATCTGCATACCATGTGAGAGGTCCCGGGTTCGATCCCCGGCTGGGGAGAAAAAAAAAACTCCAGGTCTTGGATGTTTACATATTTGTGACGTCGCTGTTTCTGGTTCCCACGACACAGGGTATCCTAGTGTGGGGCCAGAAGCAATGTATGTGCCTGTATGTAAATGTTATGTTATGTTATGTAGTTATAGATGGTCATTTGGGCACGAATTCCCGGGTTGTACATTCTCGTGCCGTAAATTCTCGGTCCGTGCAATATAGTGACCCATCATGATCATAGATTGAAAATCCGGGAGCTGTCACTGTCAGCACAGATTAAATACATTTGACAAACATAAAAAGTAATAAATCGATCTGTAAACGAGAATCTACGAGAATCGATTTTAAAATTAATATTATGTTTTATTGTAAACTATTGACAATATAATAATTTATTCCGTAGATTTTGTTCACTTTGATTGAATCCATCATTCGATGAGAGTGTTTTTATGTTCAATAATAATTCTTGGAATCATTCACAGTAATCGATTATTATAGTAATCGAAATCGTATTTCATCAGTGCAATAAACTAGTTTTTAAGATTTCTCGTCTCCCAGATTGTGAATTGAGCAGATTTTTTATATTTTGAAACAGAAAGAAATACCGCTTTTTTTAAACCATATTTCAGCTTATTACATTTGGGCCCAGAGATCCCCGGCTCCTTTCGCGACTACCTGCAAGGTTGGGATAGTTCTGACGGGAAAACGGGCGACCCGTCTCGGGCCGATTTCAAGAGACCGGGTTCGAGTCATGATGTTTTTTTCCAAGTTCTTTTTTTTGTTGAAAAATGATTATTTTAATTTTTAATTACATATTTTATATTACAAAAAAAGTACCGAGCAAAGCTCGGTCACCCAGGTACTTTGTATAAAGTTACGTGTCAGCGTAGGTACTAGCCGGTGTCTTCAAAGATATCTCATTCCTGTAATTGTTCACATCCGTAAGTAAATTGACAATCATAGTGGCAGCGGTCTTAAGGCAGTATCAAATTACAATATTTCTCCGGTAAATTACTGTAATTGCCCGTGCATTACACATCTAAGTACGCAAAAGGGATGCATTGATCTGCCATTAGGCGGGGCGGACATGAAAGGGGCGGGGTGGAGGAGGGTACTGTTTTAAGTGGTCATTTATATGCGTTAGCATTATAATCATGCGTGGGTGATCTTTCTAGGGCTTGGTTGTTAGGTCTAAGAGAACCTTAAATTTTGGCTTGATACCGTCATATAAGTTTTTTCACTCCATCTGCTTGAAATGATGCATTTTGATGCCCTAGGACCCAAAACACGCTATTGTTGTTCAAGCTAAGATGCATCAAAGTAAATAGACTCAAAATTGGGTTTTGAATGTATTTACCTTTAGGTACCTTTAAGTAAATAGACTCAAAATCCAATTTTGAATTTATATACTAATGCACTCATTTGCTAAGAAGTCGGACTTCTCTTTCACTCTTGAGGATTCGTCCTATATCTATTTCGCTCCAACCCAAGCAATAAGTTTTAAAACCGAGTTTGGAACTACTTACTGAACTTCCAAACTCTTTGCTGCAAAACTTCTAAGTACCTAATTGTCAAATATTTGAAATTGGAACGTAAGGTATGTACGCATTTTCATTCCTCTCAGATGGTAGTGAAAAGCAGAGTGTTCTACACGGGCGCAAATCATTTTTGGTCTCGGTAGTGTTGAATCCCTCGTTCATTCAGCGATTCTTAGTTAAAGCCCTCGCTTCGGTCGCACTTTAATGCAACAATCGCCTCAGTTTGCTCTGGATTCAATTTCACAACCTCGACGCAAAAATGTTTAACTAATTGTTTGTTTGCGCCCTTGGTGAACAATCTACTATTAAGTACCGTTCAAACTTAGTCCAGATTGCGTAGAATAATTTTATTTGAACTTGAAAAATGGACAAAATACTTAGTCTTTTATATTAAAACACTTTTCTGTAAAAGACTCATCAAATACACTTTTTTGGAGTCTTTCGCTTTACTATAGACTACTTATTTCGTGTGAATCGTGTTTCTATAATCAAGTGACTGGAATTACGATATGAATGAAAACTTACGCCATTATAGGCAAACGAACTTAGGTCTCCTGGGTCAGGAAATAGGTACACTTCGATAATTAAAATTTGTTTTGCTGTATCGCTACAATCACTCCATGGAAACGGGTGGTAGCCGGGCCACTATAATCCCTTTGCTTGATTGCAATTCTCTTGGCTGTTAACGTTTCCACTCCGCACTGTAAACAAAAGTAGGATTGTTCTGAAAACTTTTAATGGTAATCAAACAGTCGTTATGTTTCGACACACAGGGCGCCTATTCTAAACACATCTCGAGCAATGCAGTCCTTCTAGTACTGATCGAATTGAATAATTATGACATAGTTAACTTGTAAAGCCTAATTACTGTTGTCGACGTGGTTGATATGTATGTATATCTATGCCAAATTTCAGTTCCTTTATCCTTTAGGGTTAAAAAGGCGGCATAGATTATTCAAAAATGTGTTTATATGAAAAAAGACACAAAAGCTTGCAAAATACAAGTCCACAAAATATATTTTTTCGTAATTTTCCAAGTGTCATAATCAACTATATTTTTTTTAAAGTCCCATCATTTTTATATCATGTTTTTTTCGTCAGAATATAGATTTATTGATTTTTTCCTATTACATCACCTTGCAACAATGTTTCACAGATTCATAGATTGCGATAAACTCAAACTTAAAAAATTTCTCCCCGACGGATCAACATGACTGAAACTGTAAAACAAGTGTGGCGAGGCGATGCATTTGCAACGGCTGCCTCGCGATGTTTGGACACGCCTTAACAGTGTCAGGAATACATTACGCACTTGGTTTAGGTTTGACAGACTTATTTTCATTAATTTGTGGCAGTTTATTTTCCTCTCACGTAGTTTTGAGAATCGGCCCCCAGAGGGCTTCGGACCTGAATGGGTTGTGAAAGATTTTCACTTATTTACGTTTTTTATAACATCGCTCCATTTGCTTAATGCCGGACGTTGTTATTTTTAACACGCATTGTTTTAATTGAAATTCTGTGTAGGGTCGCTTTTAATTACATAAATCGCTCAATGTTGTTGCTGGACCGATTTGAGCTGTATGACATTGATCATAAGGATCAATCTTCGCCCTTGGTTTTTAGCTAAAATAATCTAAAATATACAGGTGTTTATTTGTAAGGTAACACCCGACTCAGGGTAGTATCCACTCATCAATATGAACAACTGTTACTATAAGACGAATCGCTCGTAGCCCCAGCCACCTGAGTGGTCTTAAGCGATCACGAAGGTTAAGCAACATAGGGCGCGTTCAGTGCATGGATGGTGATAGTTCTATGACTAACGCTAGTGGCATTTTTCCGAGCGGTTCCGTTCTTCGAAAGACACATTAAGCAGTTGGTGCCGGCTGCCGTCGATACATGGCAGTCGCTAAGCCAAGTCAGAGGCCTTAGAGCGGCTTAAAAACTTCTGACAGTAAGACCAGCCACTAGTCTTACAAGCCTCCACCAATCCGGACTTGGCTCCCGTGGTTGAGTATGGCCTGTACCTTCCTCAGGAAAGAGACCCGCGCCCCTCGGTGATAATGGGTTGATGATGATTACTATAGGACCAAATGTACATTTCTTAAAAAAATCAGCTGTTCCGTACATATTGTTCAGTAGGTATCAAATTTCGGTATAAAACATTTGACTATGGAAAAGTAAAAGTAACTCGCTTTGATGAGTAGAAATTGGGCGTTGTATTGTAATTAACACATGGAACAAAAATCTCGTGCCACAGTGTTTGTTATCTAACTACTCTGAAGTAGCTCCGATTTTGACGAAAAGGTTTGTGTATATTCGGTAGGTGTGAGAATAGGTCTTAGGCTAATTAATATAGCAAAACAACGTTTGACCAGTCAGCTAGTGGGTATACTATAATTTAGTGATAAAATATTTTGCAGTTGTAAACCATTTTGTTTCATGACATTTTTATAAACTACCAAAATATTGTACTGGCTACTTACTGGCAAGGACTTTCTCAACTTAAAATAATTATTAAACGTAGAATCTTTGAACTCCTTGGAACCCGGGCGGACAGTGGGCCTCCGGAGTGTAATGCTTTGTTTTATAATTCTCGATGGAATAAATACGCTGCGGAAATCTATCGCATGCACGAGTCTCATGACCCATGTGTATGTAACCAAACAATAACTTGTTTTTGTAGTATTCTGGTGTAATGGCAACCCTATTTTACCTACTTCAACTTAAACACTTAACTTTTTACACTCAGACCAGGTGAAATATTATAGCTACTCAGATGTGCCTCGTACTTGGAAACACTTTGATGTATACAGCCAATTTTTGTACAACGATCGCCGTTGGATACTATAAGAGTAGCATCCTAAAACTTATAATTGACCGCTTGTTGCAAAAATGAACTATGAATTTTCATGTAAGATTGGTAGAGTTTATTTTCCTTGGTATCGATAGCTTGATAGAAGTCGATATAGATAAGCGCCATAACTGAAGCGCAGATACTGCAGGCTCTAAATATACGACACAATTCCCACTTATGCCTATAAACTCCATAATCAGTTTACGCCCAAAACAAAGTCCAGAAGCTCGCCCCTCACTGGCCAGTCGCAAATATAAAACAAATTCACCAAGATAAGACACAGCCAGGCATTAATATCAGTTAGTTTTTATGGGGTTCGTAAATTTTATGGCCCTTTTACGTCTTCCACCGCTACGTGGCTGCCCAGAACAGCTTATTAATTTTCCTCAGGCGAGTTAGGTAGTGTGGATTTTTAGAAGGCTTATGAAGAAACTGATTTGTCTGCATAGATTTTCTACCGTCACATGAACATAAAGTGAAAAGTTTTTTCATCTATTGTTATTATACATTATATTTTATACCTTACTGATTTACCTATACATTAGATCTTTTGAAAACAAAATGGCCAAAACATATATATTATATTTGGACTACGGGACGTAAAGTGGAGCTTTTGTGTAGTTAGGGCTTGTAGAGTTCGAGTTACTCTACAAGAGTTAGAAGCTTGGCTCCACATGAAATCTCTTAGGTATTTGACAGTGTACGGTATATGGTCTCGTCTTGGCAACATTTTAAATAAATGTTTTTGTGGAATTTAAACAACCTGTATGTTATTTGCCTCACTTGGCCATTCATTTGGTGAATATTAACCGTCAATTGGCGGGCTTTCTGACGAACCTTTAGCACTGATTTTGTAAAACCAGCAATGTTTCATTCCGTTGAAAATAGTTTCTTCAGTATCCATGCTAATTTCTCTTCATTACTTTCATTAAATGGCTGAGAGCAAAACTGAAATTATCAATTTGATTTTGCGAACGAATTGACCTCGACAAGTTATCAGTTTATATGAAAAAAAAGCTTAATATTTAGCTTTGGAATATTGGAGCAGCTTAACTATCGACACTAAAGAAATCGTTTTCAGTTCATGTGATATTTTACTGGCACTTCCTAAAATGGCTATTTCCAAAATTGGCAAGTAAAGGCAACAGCAGACATTTTTTTCATATTTCTTTCATTCTGTCTATAGGTTTGAAATTAAAATTTAAAATTACGTCACCCATTTCTAGATTTCACATGACATCAATTCCTACTTCACATTTCGACTAGATCATGCAGTGCGCCCAACGTGGGGCGCCATCACGAGGCTTTGATGTAGAACAATAAAATTTATACGACTTGGAAGATCTGTGATCTCATTTAGATATTGTTGTAAAGGAACCGTACTGTACTAACTATAGTACAGTTCTCGCCTTAACTTATTTAGTTCTCCATATTAATTGTCCGTTAACATGATTTAAAAGTAATTTTAAGTAAAGACCTCTTTTACAGCTAAAAATAAGTAAGCAAAACGGGTGCTGAAATCTTCTCTCCCTTGTACCTATGATACAGTCCTTAGGTACTGCACTTATTTACTTACATACATATATATGTAAGCTCACTCGTGCATCCCAGAGGGGTAGGCAGAGATCACGGACTGCCACCTGCCATGATCCTGACAAATCACTTATTTACTTTTTCAGAGTTATTGATATCAACAATATTTCAAAGTGATTTTAAGTAAAGACCTCTTTGCTAATAAATATAGGTTAGCAAAACAGGTGCTGGCCACTTAAATCCTTGGAAGTTTTTCTTTGAACAGGATTGCAAAAAAATAAAGAGGAAAAAGTGGCGCCGTAAAGAAAATTAAATGTGGACGATAAAAGAAGTTTTTACAAACAGCCGAGTAGAAAATAAAACTTTTTTCGCCATCATAATTGACAACGAGACAGACAAGTGTCGCGCGAGTACTATTAGGTTTTTTCGCCGTTCTTTGAACCAATTGGACTGCATAATTTATTTAAATGAAAAGGGCGCGTTGCAAAGTTTGTGATTCCCTTTGTGACAACCCTTAGACAGTTTAATGTTGGGACGTCAAATAAAGACTTTGTTTACTTTCGAGTGCAATTTAAAAATGGAACGTGAATTCGAATTCTTTTAATGGCAGTATGTACTTTTTGCAGTACAGAATAGACACTTTAAAATCGAGATGTATTTTATTGAAATAAGAGTTAAGAAAAAAGAAACAATAGATTTTTTTTTCATTTTCGGCATGGCTTTATTTTATTGTTTTATCTGTGGCACAAAATACATACATACAAACATAAGCTCACGCATGTATCCCAGAGGAGTAGGCAGAGACCAGGGACTGCCACCTGCCACGAGCCTGACAAATCAATTTCGCTTCATCGACATTCATTAGTCGTTGCATGCACGTACATCGGTTTCGGGTAGTTTTTATGTTGCCCTTTGCTAGCACATCCCCTATTTGGTCAAAATATGTCCGCCTGGGGCGTCCCTTACCGGCCCTTCTACTCACATTCGCTCGATATACTTGCTTTGTCAGTCTTTCTTCAGTCTTGGCGTGAGATTGCAGTGTCAAATATTGCTGTGAGGACAACACCATACTTCACTTAAGAATTATTTTTCTAGAGTAAGGATCTCAACCAATAATGGGTTGATGATGAAGACTTTAGGTAAGTGAAAACACTAGTTTGAGAAAAGCCACTTCCCATGCCATGCATGCGGAGTAAGTTGCAATAAAGTAATAAATAGAAGCTATACAAAAAAAAAACTACTTTAAATCAGAACAGAACAAAAACTGAATTATAATTTAAACGAAGATGGCCTTAATTGTAATGAAGGTATTATAGGAATATAGTTTGGGGCCGGTGCAAAGTTAAAGGATGAGCACTTTCATTTTGGGCACTGACTCCAAAATATATTTCTACAATAGCTGCATTAAATTCAAAAGCCATATTTAAATTATATATCTGTTTTGAAGTCAGTTTTTACTTTGTATTAAAAAATGAATACTTTTGTGAATATCACCACAATTTCGCCAAATAGTGGTTTCCAAACGCAAATGGACTAGCCACTATAAAAAACCAAATTGCTTTGCCTTTGGATTTAAAGAGTTCACTCGATTTCTTTAAGATCCCATCATCAAATCCAGATTAAGTCATTATGAGACCACCTCTAAAACAAAATCCGTATCCGTCCACGCGTCTTCCAGTAACCGGGGAACATAAAAAAAGATTCAGACGAACTGAGCACGTCCACCTTTTTTTTAAACCGATTAAGAATCCCTTGCTTCTTAAACGGATTTCTGTTTATAGCTTGCAAGAATCAAACTAGTACAACAAAACAAATTCTCTTGAGACCAGAGAGACAACCCTTTTTACCAAATTAAAGCAAAGCACTTTCGTCCCAACGTAGTTTGCGTCAATGACTGCAACCCGCTTCAAGTAATACGCAGCTGGCGGCCGAAATGGTTGGGGACAATTCCTTAGCCAGCGGGAATGCCGGGTCACCCTACTGCACTTTCTCTTTTAATAACAACCTTCGGAACCCTTCTTTAATATCAACCCTGCCGCGGGGAACCCTGGGAGGCCTACTCTGGGCTTGAAAGCTCATGTGATGGTATCATTGATATCATATTATTTCTTGGTAACTAAAACTAGTCATTTTGTAAAGATAAACAGTTTATTTTAAAAAAAACGTATAGAGGCTCGTTGTTTTAGACATTTACATAGAGGCACATGCATTGCTTCTGGCCCTAGGATACCCTGTGTCGTGGGAGCCAGAAACAGCGACATCGTTATAAACATGTAAACATCCAAGACCTGAGGTATTTTTTTAATAATAACAACAAATCCGCCATCCGAATATAATCCCTTGACCTGATGCCAAACAAAATTCAAATTCAAATGTTTATATGCAATACAAACAAAATGTTTGCTTTATGAACGTCAAAGTTGTTAGTTTCACAATTAATAGATTACAATGGAGAAGAAACTAACAGAGAAACTCCACATTTATTCTTTTCAAAACAGTCTTATTATAATTAACAAACTTTCAACTTAAAAATATTACATTATGGATATGTTATAGACACATTTATTGTCTGAATTCATCTAATACTAATCTCGTCGGTTTTGTAATAAGCTTTTTTAGACAAAGTGTGCTTAAAACATTTCTTAAACCGCGTCGGAGGTAAATCTAATATATCTTGGGGAATCTTGCTGTAGAACCTTACACAGTGCCCCATGAAGGAAGTATTAACTTTTGGTCAAGTCTAAATGCAAGGACATGCCATTTGTAGAAATATACGTCAAATATCAGTAGTTTTTAGTAGCTAGCTAGCTAGCAGAAGTTTTCGTAGTTAAGTGCTTTAACGGCTAGATCATAGGTTCCCAAAGTGGTCCAGGTGGACCCCCAGGGGTCCATAGGAGACCACACGGGGGTCCACGTAGACGTGAAAAGGAAACAGGGGTTCATAAGTTTTAAGTTTTTGTCCACGAAACAATTTCTGGTTTTCATAATAAAGAACAAAAATGTTGGCTTGTTTTTACCTATCAACGTCAATTGCTGATTGTTTGTAATAATAAATGTTTATAATTTTGTATAACCACAAGTATTATTTTAATAAATGGGACACAAGAAAATGTCTACTATTTTTTACTCCTTAAGAACCCCAATTGAGGGTGATATTTTTAGGCGTTTTGGGAATATAGTAGAAATGTAGCAGCAGCAGCAGGAGTCTACCGAAAATAGTAAAACTTCGAAAATGGTCCACGAGAAAAAAAGTTTGGGAACCTCTGGCCTAGACCAACGAGGCAGTCGGGAAGAAATTTATTTCAAATAATAAGTGAAATAACTTTTGTGCATTAAGCGTTACAAACAAACAGAGTAGAGGCGGTTTTCCTCCAGTATTGCAAAGGAGGGAGAATCGTAAATCGTCGACGTGATTTACCCCCGCCTCTGATGCTCACTTGTTTACGGATTTAAGATTTCAAACGCTGATTGGTATTACGTCTCGAGGCCAATCTGGTGGCTTTGGTAATAAAATAAAAGATACTGGCTGACGATGGGACGTTTTTTCTAAACAGAGGCTGAGTTTATTAGGCTTTAAATAAGATTGAACCGCTCGTAGCCCCGGCTGCCTGAGTGATCTTAAAACGATTACAAAGGTTAAGCAACATAGGGCGCGTTAAGGCGTCTAGGTCTAACGCTAGTGGCATTTTTCCGACCGGTTCCGTGCTTCGCAAGGCATGTTAAGCAGTTGGTGCCGGCTGCCGTCGATAGATGGCAGTCGTTAAGCCAAGTCAGAGGCCTAGGGCGGCTTGAAAAACTTCTGACTGTAAAACCAGTCAC
The DNA here is from genome assembly GCA_947310845.1 of Yponomeuta plumbellus. Taxonomy (NCBI): domain Eukaryota; kingdom Metazoa; phylum Arthropoda; class Insecta; order Lepidoptera; family Yponomeutidae; genus Yponomeuta; species Yponomeuta plumbellus. The sequence continues at coordinate 8,502,538 of OX371203.1, forward strand.
TAGTCTTACAAGCCTCCACTAATCCGGACTTGGCCCCCGTGGTGGAGTATGGCCTGTACCTTCCTCAGGGAAGAGACCCGTGCTCCTCGGTGGGGACCTAATGGGTTCATGATGATGATTAACTTATAATAATGACTTATGCACAACACAATCACTTGTCCTGGTCCCAAACTAGGATACCCTGTGCTATGGTTACCAGGCAAGGACACCACACACATGTAAATACATCCAGACTGACTGCCTCATTGACTCCCTCGTTGGTCTAGAGAACTAACAAGACAGAGGCCGTGGGTTCGATTCTCAATGAGGGCCACCGTACATCTGTACATTGCGGTAAAACTGGGTGTTGTGGGGTCTGTCCGACTAGTTATACTATTTGTTATACGATATAACAAAAGGGTCAAAATAAATTATACTGTGTAGTATAACATCTCTTCCCCCCGGACCACCTCTGAGTGTAAACGTGCCCAGAACCCCATAAGATTATTTAAGAATTAATTTAATTAAAATAGTAAAAAATAATACTGCGTATAAAACAGGAGTGCATAAGTGACAAGGAGTAAAACTGCCGCAGTGAGTATCTCGCCTTGTGAGCTCTGTGATCCTAGTCCAAATCCACACTAAACCAATCGCTTTGGAACACATCACCTCGGTCACCTCAAAGCTTTGTCTATCGCTTGACCACTCAGCGCTTATACAGACGACGCCATTGCTGTCTCCTTTCTAGCGACATTGTTGCGGTCATCCAACTAGAAACTTGCAAAATAAGCTACGCCCCATTGCTTTGTCTGCGGCCCGGCCCTTCACAGTAATTGGTCCTTCCACTATCGGCGCATACGCACAAAAAATAAGACCGGTTTCACTGGCGCTACCTATTCGGACACTACGCGTTAGCAGCTTCGGTTCGCATAGTACCCTAGTACAATTAATCCCGAAAAATCACAGTCTGAGCAAATAATATCTCTAAGATGTCGCTTAGAAGGAGTCCACCACCATGAATTCCCCCCGCAATGCCTATACCCCCCGCCGGAACCTCAAGCACAAACCTACGACGTGTTGAATCTATACAATCACTGACCGGTGGCGGTACGGACTATGACTCAGACGCGCCTACTAACGTAACGCTACGACAAGGCAAGCGCCAGCGCATGGACGACTCGATGGAAAGCCCTGCCTTCACAGATTTAAAATCGCACCTTGAAGCTATGTTCGAGAAATGGACTGCTTCTCAAGACTCTAAAAGTGTCGAAATTTTAAAAACTGTGAAGGAACTTAAAGAACAGAACGCATTACTGACAAACTCTATAAACTTCATGTCATCCAAGTATGATACCGTTCTCGAAAAAATCTCAAAGCTAGAGGATGAGCGTAAACAAAGTTACACATACATACAAAGCCTGGAAAGTAAAGTCGAAGCAATGGAGCGCGCCCAACGTAGTTCATCAATTGAAATAAAAAATATACCAAAAACTGAGGTAGAAACAAAGTCTGAACTAATTGGAATGGCACAAAAAATCGGAAACTCACTTAATGTTGACATAAATACATCAGATATTCGTGACATCCATAGAATCAACACAAAAACTGAGAATAAACCGATTATTCTGGAGTTTACCACTATCATGAAAAAAGACGAAATCTTGAAAGGCTACAAGACTTACAACACAACTCACAAAGGAAATAAGCTCAGCACTTCGGTGATCCAAACCAAAAATCCTCCGAAACCTATCTACATCTCGGAGTCTTTAACAGCGCAAGGCCGAAAGCTCCACTTTAAATGCCGCGAATTTGCTAAGAATTATCAATACGATTATTGCTGGCTCGTAAACGGCAAAATCTATCTGAGAAAGTCCGAAGGGAAACCTGCAATTAGAATCGAGACTGAAATGGACCTTGATAAACTGTCTACTAAGTGACTAGTTGTAATTATAAATATTAAGTGCATGCCTTTCTTATTTGCTTTCCTATCATTAATGTTGCTCTTTAAAACAACACAAGCTTACATTCACATTGATACAAATACAAAAACACAATCACTCATCCACACCTCAACATACTTAATAAAAATACAATTACACACAACAATATACCCATACACATATATGCCACATAATATCAAAAGTCTACTGGTCGTATTTGGTTTTTCAACTAATAAACACAATTTTCAGTACTTGTTGTCAGTTCTAGTATCTTTTTCTGTCTTTTATTATGGATAATTTAAATAATCTATCAAACGAGATTGATAATTTCTGTATATCTCAATCAGAGCTAATAGAAGCTGCGGAGTTGAAACATAAATTAAAGTACGGTGATAAATCTATCAAAATTATTACACAGAATATTCGTAGTGTGTATAAAAATCTAGACCCCTTCCAAGTCTTCATTAAAAGTCTAGATATTGAGTGTGATATTATAATTCTGACGGAAACTTGGTTCCAAACACATAAAATTTTGCCACAACTTGAAGCATACAACCTATCATCTACCAAGCATTGCAAAAATCAAAATGATGGTATAGTGGTCTACACGAGCGACAAACTGGACTGCACAATTGATGAACCACCATTTGATGAAGCAAATTGTTTAGTTATAAAAGTAAACAACGAATTAGTGATTGTAGCCATCTATCGTTCACCTTCCTTTCGTAGTACTGATACATTTCTGGCATCGCTGGATAACCTTTTATCTAAACTTAGTGCTTATAAACACATCTGTGTCATTGGTGATATAAATATCAATATATCACCCCATAATTCAGATCCAAATAGTAATAACTACCTCAACCTAGCAGCTGAACACGGTCTGTTACCGGCCCACACAATTCCAACTCGTGAACTAAGTTGCCTGGATCATATTCTTCTTAAAACTAGTTCATTATCTCAGTCGTTTGTGTTCCAAGAATTAATTACTGATCACCAACCGGTTATGCTTAATTTTCTCTCAAAAATTACCCTGGACAAACCAGCAACAACATATCACAAAATTGATTACGACAAAGCTATTGCTGATCTTACAAACTCTGATCTATCATTTATTTATACCATTGAAAATCCAAATTCAGCTACAAATTATTTAATATCTTCAATTAAAGACGCATTAGATGGGAATATAACAATTGCTACTATTCCTCGTCGAAAGCGTGTTATCAAGCCATGGATTACACCAGGTCTCTTGCGATGCCAACGGCATAGAGATAAACTCCACAAAATGGCAAGTAAAGCACCGGAAAACTATATAGCGCAGACTTCATACAAGCGATACAGAAATTTTTTCAATAATCTCGTAAAAAAATTAAAGAATAATTATTATAGAGCAGAATTTAATAAATGTAAAGATGCTAAGCAAAGTTGGAAAACTATTAAACTTATAACAGGAAAAACAAAAAAAAACAAACACACCTAAGGAGCTTCTACACGACCGGATACCCGAAAATGCTGTAAATGATGTGAATAGCTACTTCGCAAACATAGGGAAACACCTTGCTGATGGAATACCGGCTAGGGATGAAACGCAGAAATCTATTCAAACACAAACACATTCTAGATCTTTTGTCTTGTTAAACACTGAAGAAACTGAAATACTCAGCATCATACGAAACTTAAAAAACAATGTAGCAACGGGGTATGATGGCATCTCAAGTGAATTTCTAAAAAAAACAGCACCGTTTATCCTACCATACTTAACCTATGTCTACAACCTATGTTTGGACCAAGGAGTATTCCCAACAGCTTTTAAAAAATCGCAAATTACGCCTATCCATAAGCAGGGGGATAGAAGCAGTGTTAACAATTATCGGCCAATATCAGTTCTAACAACTCTCTCTAAAATCCTTGAAAAACTAATAAATGTACGCCTAATGAGCTACCTAGAGAATGAAAAGCTCCTGTCGAATTCGCAGTACGGATTTAGAGCCCGAAAATCAACAGAGGGTGCTGCATGTGACCTGGTTAATTATATTGCAGGAAATTTAGACAAAGGGAAAAAATGTGTGGGCATCTTTCTAGATCTGGCAAAAGCATTTGACACTGTTTCTATCCCTATCCTGCTTAAAAAAATGGAAAACATAGGCATTCGTGGAATCCCGTTACAACTTTTTAGGGACTATTTGACAAGAAGGTGCCAATGTGTCAAAATTGACAAGTTTGTAAGTTCCGACACCTACGTCACATACGGAACCCCTCAAGGCAGTGTACTCGGGCCTAGTCTCTTCCTCATTTATATAAATGAGCTATGTCTTCACTCTCCTACTGCTGGTAAAATTTTCACCTTTGCTGACGATACGGCTCTGATTTATGAGGGAAAGACATGGGATGCGACTCGTGAGACTGCTGAGCAAGGTTTAAGAGAAGTCATCCACTGGCTAGACCTAAATCTTCTTACCCTAAACACAGAAAAAACAAAATACGTTGCATTTACAATTGGTAAGAAAACCCAACCATCAGAAGACTTTATTATTAGGGCACACAGATGTCATCCTCAATCTCTTCAAACTCCCTGTGTATGTAAAAGTGTAGAGAGAACAAATCAGGTTAAATATCTTGGAGTAGAATTAGACTGCCACCTCTCTTGGAAAAATCAGATTGAGGCTCTGACGGCCAGGACTCGGAAACTTATATGGGTTTTTAAAAACCTACGCCATGTTACTGACTCTAGATTTCTTAAATCGGTTTACTATTCCCTGGTTCAGTCTATTCTATCGTACTGTGTGTCTGTTTGGGGTGGAACTTGCAAGACTAGACTAATTCAGTTAGAGCGTGCTCAGAGATCAGTTCTTAAAGTGATGCACTTCAAACCGTTCCGATTTCCAACTAACGAACTATATTCCCTGAGCGAGGTGTTGACAGTACGGCAATTGTTTGTCTTAAAAATTGTTCTTAAGCAACACTTGGCTATTAACTTCGACTCCCAATATTATTATAGCCTTAGAAGAAATGACAAAATATGCCGTACTGAAAAATGCAATACTGCTTTTTATAGACGTTTTTGTGCCGTTCTGTGCCCGCAAATTTACAACAAACTTAACAAAATTCTAGATATACATGCCCTCCCTCTATATCTCTGTAAAATAAAGCTACACAAATATCTGCTCAAACTTAGCTATGCTGAGACAGAAGCTATCCTTTCCGTATTAAAATAAGTATTAGACCACACACACAAACACACACACACACACACACACACACACACACACGCACACACACAGACACACATGCATGCATAATACACATTTAGCATCCTTATTGTTTAATTTTACTTTTTTTTTTATGGTTTCGAGAAATTAATTCATTTTAATTCCAATCTCAAAATTTATAAAACTTATTGACTAGAGACAGAATAATGTAAGTATCAGTTATTGTACGGTAAAACCCCTCATGTACTGAAGGAAGAAACTGACTCCTAAGATACAGGGTCCCCTAGTTTAGGAGTCAGGGACTTAACTAGCTATGTAAGATAAACTGTAATTTTGTAAGTGCTTCCTGAACTGTAATTAACTTGGTCAATAAAATTATTATTATTATTATTAACTAATCGGATTCGAATTAATTAGGTGAGCTATGTCCATGTAGTTATAACTACTAAATGAGCTGTAGCATGTTAGCAATACAACATGGAGTTCGAATGTCGAAGCTTTGTAAATACATGGAATGGCAGGCTGGAATACGACGAAAGTAGGTAGTTAGGTAATTTGTTTTATGCTAAAATCAAATAAAGTTAACTTTTATCTCATAATTTCTAAAAATGTCTCAATTGGTACTACACGGTATAATTAATCGGATTTATTTTATCCGTTTTGTTATATCGTATAACAAATAGTATAACTAGTCGAACAGAACCATTTTGTGATGTCTTTGCGTGGTTACCATAGCACAGTGTATCCTAGTTTGGGACCAGGTGAAGTCATTATAGAAGTTAGTGCTGAGGCCATTGTGTACAAATGTATACAGCCGCCTTCAGTAGGAATCGAACCCATGACCTTGTAATCGATTTGACTAGCAAGGCAGTCAACAAGGCGGGCAACAAGACTAGGACGGCTATTCTAGAATAGCAAGAGAGGAAATAGTGTATTTTCGAAGCAGATAATTTCATTCTAATGGGGATAACACGGATCCACTATCTACACATTGTATATTCTAGACCGTTCTATAAATCGTCGCCTTAGTAGTTATTTCACACTTGATTTGTTCTGAGATAGAGTCAATTAAAAAGAATGAGATCCTGGAAAAAAATATTCTTTTCTTGTACCTCCTCTATATTTTCAGATTTCCACATTTGATTAATTGTAATGTTTGTATGACACCAATAACTTGGATGCAGCTAAAATTAAAATCACAACTGGATTTTTTCTTCCTCTTTTCAATTAACTCTTTTCATGATCTGAATGAAAAACAAACTGCTAGTTGAGCTATCATTTAGATCTCTTCACCAATACAATCTCCATTTAACGCAGAGTAGGTAGTTGCAGAGTATATAACTCAATGCAATCAAAAGTGTGGCATAGCAAAGCTCAGTTTATCACTAAAGCCTAGTTCGCACTGGGCTAGTAATTTTGTTGAGTAGCGAGTAATTTAGTGGGTAAACGTGTGCGAACCAGGAAAAAATAGTCGAGTAGTTTAGTGAATGATTTAGTTGAGTCAATCCATTTTACTCTATTTTTTCGGTCGAGTAGCGCCCTCCACCACGCGTACGTGCTCACTGGTTCATCGGCTAAACAAGTCCGAACTTGTTGATTAGTCGAGTTAATTAGCGGCGACTAAATTACTCGCTACTCGACTAAATTACTAGCCTAGTACGAACTAGGCTAAAGGCAACGAAGTATTTTTTCCATCATAGGGTTGTCTGGAAGAAATTGCTTTTAGCAATAAGGCCGCCAATTGTACTGTTATCTTGTAAATATTTTATGTTTGTGTTTCTCCTCGTGTACAATAAAGAATATTCTTATCTTATCTTATCTTATCTTATTCTACGACTGAGACATTAACAAGCGTCAAAGGAAAATGTAAGTGAAAATTTAATTTAATTTCTTTATTGGTATGTAAAACAGGTAACAAATAATCTATATAATATACAGAGAGAGCTTAATAGAGTAGATCTAGAATGTCACCCAAAGTATACACACACGTGAGATCAGGAGAATTTCAGGATCAGGAGAGATTTAGTTCCTTTCAAAAACCGTCGCACACGCCACTCGCGATTGTGGAAAATATTAAATTCCTAAAGAGTCTACGGACGTGATTCTCGTAGCAATGGTGGCTGTTCGAGACGATGTCTTTTGTCTGCCACCTATTCCGGGATTATTGGATTTGGTGAAACGATTCTTAAATCATTGTTCGTTAAAAGATTTTATGAGAGCGGATTTCTTAAAGATTGTGTTATGAAATAAATATTTCATCTGCAGTGTTATACATATGTGGACATCCAGCGTTATAACACAATTACTTGAATCGATTTGTGTTTTGAACGCCTGCGAAAATTTTCATGGTTCCGTGGTTCCGGAGTCTATAGGAACCCTTATAGTTTCGCTTGGCCGTGTTTGTAGTGAAAAAAGTAAGAAAGGCACCGGAAAAAAAACTCCACTCTGGCCATCTTTTCTAAAATAATGTTAAGCTTAATACATAATAGCCTAAGTATACATATTATGATAGTAAGATTCCATGATTTCCATAAATTTAAAAGTCAAAACATTACCTAAGGTTCCTACAGTAAATACATAAAGCTCACGTCTGTATCCCAGAGGGGTAGGCAGAGACCACGGACTGCCACCTGCCACGATCCTGACAAACACTTTCGCTTCATCGACATTCATTAGTCGTTGCATGCACACACTTCGGTTTCGGGTACTTTTCATCGTGCCCTTTGCTAATACATATATCCCCCATTTAGTCGATGTATGTCCGCCTAGGGCGTCCCTTGCCGGCCCTTCTACGGCATTCGCTCGATGTATATAGGTAAGACCAGCCACTAGTCTTACAAGCCTCCACCAATCTGGACTTGGCCCCCGTGGTGGAGTATGGCCTATACCTTCCTCAGGGAAGAGACCCAAACCCCTCGGTGGGGACACAATGGGTTGATGATGATATACATAGGTTATAAGTTTCTACAAATGTAGGGAAAACATCAACGCTGTATCATGCCACACGAACAGCACCCGATCACAAGCATAAGTAAGCATACTACGTAATGTACCCAATTTGGTCATACTCTTATATTCACTGCCACACTTTAAAAAAATACGTAAGTATGTAAAAACAAAATAAACAGATGCCCTCAAACTCCTCCAAAACATTTTTTATTAATAATCAAGAGAAAGAATTTCAAGTCACGAACCAATAGTCGCGAAAAGAAAAATATTCGTCGCGAAATTCTAATTCGGAGAAACTCGCCTCTCGGGCGCAAACTTCCACAAAGGTAAACATTTTTTCCTGACGCGATACCATTGCGAGGTTCATTCTGGTTTTCCATCCCAAAACGCCTTCGCGTCGAAGTTTTAATGAGTAAATAACTGACGGGTGCCATTCACAATATTTACGGCAGAACCACAGCTCGGTTGTCAGACAACCATACCACCTATTTATTGGACGACACGTTGCTTTGGAAGGATGTTTGCTTGACTATACATGCTGATATCTGGGGGGTAAGTGGGTAATTAGTAGTATTGAAAAATACCATCTCTTTAGACAAACAATTATTTTTAAGTACCTACCTACAGACATACCAATAAAAAAATAATAGTTTCAAATTCGTCGTTAAAAAATAGCAAAAAAAAACTATAACACCTCTTCGTCTATCAGACAAACCGGCCAAGTGCGAGTCGGACTCGCGCACGGAGGGTTCCGTACCATTGTCTATAAAAATCACGTTTGTTGTATGGGTTATCTATATGTATTTGAACAAATATTTAAGGAGGAAATATTTATGATCTCTCCTTAAATATTTCTTTTCACATACATCATCAGCCTATTTATGCTTTGTCCACTGCTGGATATAGGCCATATTTGTTTTATATTAGTTTAATTATTTAAGTACAAGTACAAGCTTATATAGCTCAAAAGAAAATACTTTTAATAAAAAAAACGGACTAGAGCGAGTTGGGCTCGACCACCGTGGGTTCCGTAGTCGCAGTTGTTTCTGAGCTTTTCCCGAACTTGAAAAAAATTTTTCATAAATTGAACCACACCGGCAAAATACACGAATTACTTACTTTACATTTTTTGAACTTTCAAAAGCAGAGAAAAATTCAACATAAATTAAGATATCATCGCTTGTCAAATAACACCACACGTATTATTTTTCCCTACTTATACGACAGCCAAAAAATTTATCGATTTGAATGGCAATTTAAGTGACAATTTAAGAAGTGGTGCAAGCTGGCCTTAAAACCTGCACCCAAAAGCGCGAAACTTTGACTAAAGCGTTCTTCTGTTTTCTTTGCGCCAAAGGTTGGCTCTAGAGAGGAATTGCTCTCTTTGCGTGTACTTCTCCGATTTGTTTTTAATTTTGTTCGTGCGGGATGTTGTTCAGCGAATTCCGATTTGATTAAACTTTCCTGCTGATAATCGGATAGAAGTTTCCTGCTACGGTTTGCTGTTATTTATTTGAACGTGATTTGAAACGGGGCTGCTCTTTGCTTTCGGTTTCTCTTCAAGAGCAGCAGGGATTGAGTTGTTTTCTTTCTAGCGGATTGTTTGAAATTACGGGGTCGATATAGGATATTCACGCTGAAAGAACAATGTGCAAAACTGTATGAACCTTGGGCCCACCGGTGTAGCATTATAGCAGGTATGTGGATCGATGAGTCATGACATAAGCTATTGAAAAAGTTTTAAAGGAAAGATCAAATCGATGTATGAGTGCGAAAAAAACATTTTATTTCAGAGCAAGTCACATGCATAGATAAGCGATTTTTCAACAGAAAGTGGTCTGTTACGCCATGAAAAATAATGTCAAAACAACATACCTACCCCGCCCCTCCCTCACCCCCTCCGGAGATCGAATTCATGACCTCTGGAACTATAGCTAGGTGCTCCACTATCCTTTTTTTTATGGCACATCATCACCGATGCGGATGTACCTACGTTAACATGGAAGTGAGAGTTGTGTGTTAACTTGCTACTGTATAAACACACATCTCTCGCTTCTTCCACTGTTTCATCATCATCAGCCCACCGCTGCCCACTGCTGGGTATAGGCCTTTTCCCCCAAATGCCATTTCGCACGGTCTCTCGCCATTCGCATCCACGGACTCCACTTCCACTGTTTACTCTCTTCATATTATAAATAAAATATCTGTGTTATTATTATTATAGATACATAACAAAAGAAAATGTGTTGAATGAATTGCATTTATTATTATTGTACTTAATGACTCCATTTCATCATCACCATCAGGCCATACTAGTCTACTACTGGACATAGCCCTCCCCTAATGAGCGCCATAGCGCCCTGTCTTCAGCTTGTCGCATTCAGCATCTGCCTGCAGTTTTTCGCAGATCGTCATCCCACCTAGTCGGAGGGCGTCCTACACTACTTTTGCCGAGTCGCGGTCTCCACTCAAGAACACGTTTACCCCACCGGTTGTCGGTTCTTCGCGAAATAAGACCAGCCCACTGAAACTTCAGCTTGCTAATTTTCTGAGCTATATCGATAACTTTGGTTCTCTGTCGCATGTATTCGTTACGAATCCTATCCTTCAGAGAAACTCCGAGCATAGCTCTTTCCATAGCTCGCTGAGTGAAACCCTGGCATAACTCTTGCCATACCTCGCTGAGCGAAACTCTGAGCATAGCTCTTTCCATAGCTCGCTGAGTGAAGCTCCGAGCATAACTCCTGCCATAGCTCGCTGAGCGAAACTCCGAGCATGGCGCTTTCCATAGCTCGCTGAGCGAAACTCCGAGCATAGCTCTTTCCATAGCTCGCTGAGCGACTTTGAACTGGTGGACCAACCCTTTCGTGAGTGTCCATGTCTCAGCTCCGTAGGTCATGACAGGTAGGACACGCTAGTTAAAACATGTCTGTTTCGGTCTTGAACTACAGAACGGAAACACAATAGTCGTTGTTCCGGTTCCATGTTTTGTCACAGAGCCACTGAAAGCGACAAAAAAAACACCATCATCATCATCAACCCATTGTGTCCCCACCGAGGGGCACGGGTCTCTTTCCTGAGGAAGGTATAGACCATACTCCACCACGAGGGCGAAGTCCAGATTGGTTGAGGCTTGTAAGACTAGTGGCTGGTCTTACTGTCAGAAGTTATCAAGCCGCCCTAAGGCCTCTAACTTGGCTTAACGACTGCCATCTATCGACAGCAGCCGGCACCAACTGCTTAACATGCTTGCGAAGCAGGGAACCGCTCGGAAAAAACCACTAGCGTTAGTCATAGAAAGTGACCCATCCATGGACTGAACGCGCCGTATGTTGCTTAACCTTAGTGATCGTTTAAGATCACTCAGGCAGCCCAGGCTACGAGTGATTCTAAATCGAAAACACTTGAAATCTCGAAAAAAAACACCACAGTGTCTTCTCTTTAATGTAGATATAAATGCTGATATATTGCTTTTCTGTGAACACATACAGCAATGTCGCCATATAAAAAAATGTTGCTATTGACTAGTTAATAATGTTACAGTTGGTATAAAAATGCTACAAGTGTGGGCCCAAGTTGCACATTATTCTTTAGGCGGTTGAAAGCCGTGGTTAAGTATATAATTTGTAATGAAAAATGCAATCTTAGGGTGGCTTGCACCAAAATCGTTAAACGTGTTTGGTTGCTAATTTTATTTAAATGCGACGTGTTTGTACAGTTTGACATCTCACCTGAATACGTTTAGCCGCTAAACCTATTTAACAATCGTGGTGCAAGCCGCCCATAGACAATTACTTTTAAGTACAAAATTAAAAGAATAAAACAATACAGTACTGCCTATCATCAGAACAATGACCCGCGGATCCGCTGCGCGCACGCACCGCTCTAGCTGCCTACTGATTGTAAGCAGCCAAGATACGTCCCACCATAGAGCACAGGTCTTCTCTCAGAAAGAGAGAGAGAGAGGGAGTGGGATTTCTTCACTACGCGTGTCCACCGTGAATTCACGATTTCAAGCGCTGATGTTTTTCTTCACAGGCGAGTGTTATTGCTAGTACAGTCTGTTAGCTTTTATAATATACCTCGGGCTCTAGAGTAGGCTTTAGTTTTCGCCGAAAGCACACGAGTGTAATACTACTTCCTGGTCTGCATAAAACTTTTCTTCACTATTTTGAAAAGTTATGTAAAGTTAAGTGTCATATTAGTTCCGAAATTTGTATTACACGAATATATCCGAGTCTATCCGATAGTAGCTGAGGTATATTCTAAAAGCTAACAGACTGTATAACTTCCCAAACAAGTTAGAAACACATAACAGAAATGAAAGTCAGTACGCTTGGAAACCCGGCCTTTTTGAAAGATTACGATAATTACTTTTTATATAATTTTCTCGTTGGTCTGGTGGTAACACGCTTGACTATCAAAGCAGAGGTGGTGGGTTTGATTCCCAATGGAAGCCGCAGTACTTGGCTTACACTAATGGCTTTAGTAAAAAAATAAAAAGAAAGCAAAGAAAACCCAGCTCTTGGAGGTTAACATGTTTGTGATGTCGCTGTTTCTGGTTTCCACGACACAGGGTATCCTAGTGTAGCCAAAAGCAATGTTTGTGCCTGTATGTAAATGTTTAAGTTTTAGTTTATTTAATTACATTACCACAAAAGAACACATTAAAAAACATACAAGGACAACAAAAAATATAACAATAAGACAAACATATGTACCTACGTACAGTCTGTTAGCTTTTAGAATATACCTCGGCTACTATCGGATGTAATCGATTATATTGCAATAAGGTAAAGTTAATTTTGTATTTTTATTTATAACTTTACGTAACTTTTCAAAATATTGAAGAAAAGATTTATACAGAGCAGGAAGTAGTATTACACTCGTGTGCTTTCGGCGAAAACCGAAGCCTACTCTAGAGCCCGAAGTATATTCTAAAAGCTACCAGACTGTTAATATGCTTAGGGCCGATTTCTGAGTTGAGAATTTTCACTTAGTATAGTACATTACTGCAGCGGCTAGCAAAAGAGGCATTGATTGAACGTGAACGTCCATCAATGCCTAGTTGTGGCCAAGGCTTGTTTATGATTTTTCTGAGAAAAATACTTAACTGTCGTGCTGTCTCGTCAAATTTCTCAAAAAAGAGCCTGACAGAACGTTACTTAAGTTTTACTTAGTCAAAATTCTCAACTCAGAAACTGTCCGTTAGTCTGAGTTCCATGTTTATGATGTTCTTGCATGCTTGGTCCGTAGCACAAGGTAGAGCACGAGAAATTGTTCCAATTTTATTTTATGTAAGTATACTTATGAAGCACCGCGAGCCATAAAAAATATGAAATTGGATAGATAGATAGAGAACACTTTATTGTTAAAAAACGATAGGTTGCACTACCATCTGATTAAAGCGTACGGAGTCTCTTTGAGCGAAAACCTTAAGAGGGATCTTAGGTACTGTCTTGAAAGCTTCTGCCGGGAGTGAGTAAGAAGTCTACAAACTACTTCCCATTGAAGATGTAAACTACATGATTAAGGACCAGTTTTTGAATTGAGAATTTCACTAAGTACCTAAATACTTAAATGACGTTCTGTCACGCTCTTTTCTAAGAATCTTGACGAGACGGCACTACAGTTAAGTAGTTCCTTAGCGAAATTCTCAATTCAGAAACCGGGCGTAAGTACGAGAAATCTACTTACCCGATGATATCTAGATGATATCTGTCTATAGACAGATAGAAAACGCTTTATTGCACAACCAGGACAAATAATTATTTAAGGTTTCTTGTAACTAACTAAACAGTTGGCGATCTTATCGCTTAGAGCGATGTTTTCCAGACAACTCTTGCATGTAGAGTGTACACACGTGTAGTTTACTGGACTACATATTTAGGGGCTGATGATAAAATAAAACCGATATTTACTATACTATAAAGTCAGACTATATTATAAAGTCAAAGTAACCGCGTGTTGGAGAGGCAAAGCACGAACTCTATTTACAATATTTTTAGATTTAAGATGTCATACTAAATGCATATTGTTTTTGAATAAATGAAATGAAAATGAATGAATAGTGACAATACCATAATGTAAACAATTTTGCCACAGTCAAATTATGGTAAAATAATGTATGTAAATATAAACATTTACATAAAGGCACATACATTGCTTCTGGCCCCAAACTAGGATACCCTGTATCGTGGGAACCAGAAACCACGAACAATCATGTAAACATCCAAGACATGGGGTTTTTTTTTGTCCCCAGACGGGGTTCGAACCCGGGACCTCTCGCATGGTAGACAGATGCGCTAACCACTGCGCCACAGAGGTCGTCAACATGTCGCGAACAGAGAGACTTGCAGGAAGAACATAGTCGGTAAGTATGGATATTTAGGATGTACATAAATAAGAAAAGTTATTATTTAAACAGTTAGTTATTTTCTTTAAATCTTGTGTTACTTGTAGCAAAAGATATAAGAAAATAAGTACTTGTCATTTATAATCACGTATATTATTATACCAAGGCAAGTACATCACGAACAAGGAAATACATCTTCACTGAGACCTTTTTACAAATCAAGTACGACGGCCTCCAGTGGGAATCGAAGCCATGACCTCTGTTCTGATAGTGAAGCATGATAGCCGTTAGTTCAACATGGCAGTCATCCAATACATCAGTCACAGTCATACACTAGTATAAATACTTCAGCGTAGGTAGTTGGCATTCTTCACGAGGGCTCTCTTCCCTCAGAGGACCTTTACGAGGCATCCAGTATAAATTTCAGCAAAAAACCTCCATTACTCAACAGCTGCTCTCACCCCAAAAGCGTCTTGCAGCGTCTTTCACCATAAATTAATATCGCAATTAAGCTTATCTCGTTTGGAACAATTTAAGAAGGGGATGAGTTTGCAAAGAAGCCCGCGGTTAATTAATAACAACCACGAGAAGGCTTAGCTGAGAACCACCGTTAAGTCGGCTTCCCACGGTTTGCGATATCGCGGACGGACGCGGACCAGCTCAGAGGTAAGACGCGGTAGCACAGAGGTCTGTGGCGGTGCGTACCGGTCGTAGGTACGTGGTCATATCGATATCCACAGAATCGCGCACCGTGGGAAGAGCCTCGTGCGTGGTGCATGGCTGTCCGTGGTCGTCGACCGGCGTCGGCCGTCGGCAGAATCGCGCACCGTGGAAAGCCAGCTTTACCGAGACAGCACTACAGTTAAGTAGTTCTCAGATCAATCAGATAATCAGCCCATACTTATTCACTACTGGATGGATATAGACTTTTCTCTCTTTTCTCAAGACACCTTACTTTCGTCTGCCTTCGGCTTTCCCCATCCAGCCATTGCCTGATCCTCCAGTGAGCTAGTGGGCGTCCTACACTGCGTTTGCCAGGTGTTTCTTGGTCTCCACTTGAGAAACTTTGTACCCCTCTTCGGCATACGTGACCAGATAACTGCTACTTCAGCTTGCTTACCTTAGTTTGCAGATTGTCTCATTTCTGATATCATAAAAATATAAAATAATGGGACTTGGTCATTCCATTGTAAATGGAAAATAAAGAAATAGGAAATTATAAATGGAATGGCCAATTACAAACAGGGTTAAAATATTGATAGCGGATGATACCTGATCCATAAGCTGCCATACTGGACACCAGAACAAACTACTTCAATCAATTCAATTTAGCTATAAATATATTATCTTAACATTTATGGTTATTTTATTTAAATTATGAAAATGAAACAGTTCCCTGACATAAATGTTTAAGCCCTAAGCAAGCTGTTGTTATTTTATTAAAAAAATATTAATCAAAAAGGTAAAAAAACGAAACATATTTAAAAATATATTAAGGGCATAAAACGGAAAAAAGAAACGTGTCTTCAGATCTTGTCGTATCGTTTGTCTCCGGACAGGCCCTCAGAATGTGGGTGGTACAAGACGGATGGAGGCGACAACTCGAAACAAAGTATCGTGGCCTAGCTCTGGAGATTAATCATTACAGACGCTGTCAGGGCACGGACTAGGGACGGCCGTGATGAGGCTTTGTAAAGGACAGACATAATTTCGTGTAGATATTATGTCCGGAGCAAGGTACCATGCCGTCTAAGCAATTTCAGACCGTAACAACATTTTGAAATTCATCTGAAAATGGGAGCTCACTAGTCAATTCTAACAACAGTTGAAACATAAAAATTAGCATTAAATATCAGTTTTCTATATTTTTTTATGACGCAGGTTGTACATTCCGTGCTTTGCAAGGTACGATAAGCAGTTGGTGCCGGCTGCCGTCGATAGATGACAGTCATTAAGTCAAGTCAGAGGCCTTAGGGCGGCTTGAAAACTTCTGATAGTAAGACCAGCCACTAGTCTTACTAGCCTCCACCAATCCGGACTTGGCCCCCGTAGTGGATATGGTCTACACTTTCCTCAGGGAAGAGATCTGCACCCCTCGGTGGGGACATAATAGGTTGATGATGAGTCAGAATACAAACAAAACCCACCCCCGCTCGTGAATAAATAACAAAATATTCAATTGGCAACGTGAAAACTGCATTACACGTGACATTTCAGTAAAGCAACGCGATGGCTACAATATGAATATTGTATCGAGACGAGTACAAAACAAAAGACGTTCCAGAAGGCCGTTAGCCAATCAAACCTAACCCATGGATCAAACCGTGTTTCTATTGCATGCTTTGACTTGCTTCGTTATGTTCGTAGGAGGACATCATAAGTCAGCAAAAAGTTGCAAAAGGTAGTCTTAAACATTATGCCAAAATTTGATTTTAAAAAGTAATCATCACCATCATCATCATCAGCCCACAGCTGCCCACTGCGGGGTATAGGCCTTTTCCCCTAAACGCCATTTCACACGATCTCTCGCCATTCGCATCCACGGACCTTCCGCCGACTCAACGACATCGTCCGAAAATCGGGCCGCAGGTCTGCCCACTGAAAGTCGTCCTGTACTCGGCCACCACTCTGTGATTGCCTTGGTCCACCTGCCGTCTTCCCGCCTTGCCAGGTGTCCCGCCCATTTTCACTTCAGTCTTGAGACTCTTTCGCCAATGTCATCGACGTTTGTCCGGATCCGGGCGACGAATGATGACTTTGGGAACTCGAGTCTAACTACCGGTTTCTCGAACTCTAACTAGCAGTCTGTTAATCTATAGTTCACAGCTGTCAGTTGTCGAAAGTGCGTAAAAAAAAAACAAGTGACAGCTGTTAATAGTACTGTTAGCGATTGAGAAACCGGGGGTAAGACCTAGCATGGCTCGCTCCAAGTAATGTTTTTTTTCTATTATTATTCGGAATTAAATTAATTATTTTTATGCTACGTTGCAAACGAAAAACACACCGCAGCGCAGGGAAGATGTGTCCTTCATTACGAACCTCCGACCTCCTTGCGATTTGTGTTATAATTTGACTTTGTGATTTTCCGTTATTAGAAAATATCCAATTCTGTGCAAATCCTGAATGTTTTATTTGATAGAAATTGACGCTAGTTTCTTCGTTTCACCAATAACAAATTTTAATATGAATCAATTAGAGTAGGTACTGAGCCTAAATTATTCTGGTCACATCATCAACCCATTATGTCCCCACCGAGGGGCACGGGTCTCTTTCCTGAGAAAAGCATAGGCCATACTCCACCGCGGGCCAAGTCCGGATTGGTGGAGGCTTGTAAGACTTGTAGCTGGTCTTACTGTCAGAAGTTTTCAAGTCGCCCTAAGGCCTCTGACTTGGCTTAACGACTGCTATCTATCGACGGCAGCCGGCGCCAACTGCTTAACATGCCTTGCGAAGCACGGAACTACTCGGAAAAATGCCACTAGCGTTAGTCATATACAGTAACCCATCCATGGACTGAACGCGCCGTATGTTGCTTAACTTTATTGATCGCTTAAGATCACTCAGGCAGCCCAGCCTACGAGCGATTCTATTATTCTGGTCACCTATCCGGAATTTTGTACCAAGCTTACCAAGTCTGCCATTATAATCATCATCATCAACCCATTATGTCCCCACCGAGGGGCACGGGTCTCTTCCCTGTGGAATGTATAGGCCATACTCCACCATGGGGGCCAAGTCGGTCCTTCTACGTCATTCTTACTTTTGTTCCCCAATCAATATTACAGTCAGACGACACTTTGAGCCAGTGCATAATTTACAAGGTTGCGTCTGAGCAAGGTAGGTTTCAAATAGTTTTGTCTACTTACAATATGACAGAAGCTCGCGTTTAACTCTGAGTAGTTGTAGACTACGCAAACGTTGTTTTGCCGTATTATTACAGACGACCTCTGTGGCGCAGCGGTTAGCGCTTCTGACTACCATGCGAGAGGTCCCGGGTTCGAATCCCGGCTGGTGACAAAAAAAAAACCCAGGTCTTGGATGTTTTCATGTTTGTGACGTCGCTGTTTCTGGTTCCCACGACACAGGGTATACTAGTGTGGGGCCAGAAACAATGTACGTGCCTGTATGTAAATGTTATGTGTTGTTATTTAGCCTAAGACCAATCCTATCTACCAAATCGTCTGCTTACAGGTCAAACTTTCTTAAATTCAATTAAAGTTTCTCAAAATTGCACTAATGTGTAGTGCAATTTTGAGAAACTTTAATTTTAAACTTTAAAACTGCGGTTGACCTTCTTCTACTAGAAATATTTGTCTTTTTATTATTTCTAATGGTGGACTATTTCGGTGTATGCTATCTAAAAAAAAACTTCTTTCTTTAATTTAGCTTAACAAAAAACATTATCAAAAATTTCGGGTCAAGATCGATATATATTATATTTGACCAGTAACCAGACAAAATAAAAAATAAAATGGCTAATTGCGAGTCGGACTCGCGGTTCCGTACCATTATACATTATAATCGTATACATTTGAGTAGACCCCTTTGTATGTTTTGTTTACATACAAGTGTAAATTTCGTCAGTTCAAAGGTAAAACTCAGAGTTTGGGAGTTTGCTACCATTAGTTTACAAATTACAAAAGCTTGCAAATAGTAGCAAAATCTCATTTTGAGGAAAAAATGTCAGTAAAGTCAGTGAATTTTACCTTTGAACCGATGATTTGTGAATCGGTATAAAGTTACCTAATAAAAGTTTTTGACTTAAATAGAGACCCAACCACCATTATTATTTGATTTGTTATGTAAATAAATAATTTTTAATATTATAGAACATATTTTGATGATGAAGCGTCCACCTTTTGCCGTTATTAACATCGGGCAAAAAAAGTATTATTAATTATTTATTGCACAAAACATAGTGTGCCAAAAGACGTAAAGCTAAGAAAATCACGTTTGTTGTAAAGGAGCCCCAAATAATATTATTTATTTTGTTTTTAGTGGTTGTTATTTAAGCTGCTTTAGTGGCAACAGAAATATGCCATCTTTGAAACTGTCAACAGTCTGGCTATGACGGTAGTACATGAGATACAGCCTGGTGACAGTGGAGACTTACTAAGTCTAAGTAAGGTCAAAGTCAAAAGTCAAAGTCAAATATTTTATTCATAGTACAAACAAAATGTTTGCTTTATGAACGTCAAAGTTGTTAGTTTCACAATTACTAGATTACATGGAGAAGAAACTCCACATTTATTCTTTTCAAAACAGTTTTAGCCTAACTAACAAACTTAAAAAATATTATTCTTGGATGTGTTAGTAATACTGTTTCTGGTTCCCACGACACAGGGTATCCTAGTGTGGGGCCAGAAGCAATGTATGTGCCTGTATTTAAATTTTATGTTATGTTATGTTATGTTGAACACTAGACAAATCAAATATTTTATTCATAGTACAAACAAAATGTTTACTTTATGATAGTCAAAGTCGTTAGTTATCCGTAGTTATCCACAGTTATCATTCCCTTCGCTTTGGGTACGGAACCCTTGAAAATTGGTGTAGCCGTTTCGACCGAGTTCAATAACAAACACTGTGACAAAGATTTTTATATTAGATGATGCAGAGACATCATCTACGATAAAGGTTTTATTTCGAAATAGCAAATATGATGACCTAATTACAATGTACTGTCAGTGGCCACAACTACCTTTGAATGGTAAACTATTGCCTATCGTCTATGTCCACCCTGTAGTTCTGAATGCTCTTTGTAGGTAACATAACATAACATTTACATACAGGCACATACATTGCTTCTGGCCCCACACTAGGATACCCTGTGTCGTGGAAACTAGAAACAGCGACGTCACAAACATGTAAACATCCAAGACCTGGGTTTCTTTTTTTTGTCCCCAGCCGGGATTCGAACCCGGGACCTCTCGCATGGTAGGCAGATGCACTAACCACTGCTCCACAGAGGTCGTCGAGGTGCTAAAAGAATGTTTGAAATCGGAGGCGTACTTTCCGAGATTACTCATAGAAACTTGCAAAAAGATCCATTATCCTCATCAACAAAGGTTAGCTGGAAGAAAATACTTTTAGTATTAAGCTCGCCTATGTACATGACTTTATTGTGCAATAAAGAATTTTCATATCATATCTTTTTGTAATATTGTATAGAATTATAGAGAGACATAGAATTTATTATTATAAGATTTGAGTGCAATCCCTGGTGTACTATAAAGAATATTCTCTACTCTATCATTTTGTGATACAAAATGATAAAATAATATTGCAAAATCGGGGACAATTGGGTATTTGACAGGATGTCTAAAGAGTTACTTTTAAAACGGAACTTTGTATGAAAATACTTGCTTGTGACGTCACATTTCAGAGCACTCTTTTTATGTTTCATCTATTTAAAAATTGTAATAACTAGTAAATGATTAAAAGAAATAAATTTTCCGAATCATTTTGTAATTTTGGTTTTAATCGAGCATCTCAAATAATTTATTGTTGATAGTGTCAAATACCGTACTTGGAATTTTAGATATGTTTTTATTAGCCTATATTATTTTAACTCCAAAATCGTAGTTGAACTTCTTACATCATGTTTTTCTACCAAAATCTAAGTGTGAATGAATTCGCAAAATGGAAATATGTAAATAAATTATGTCCGTAATTCAACATCATTAAGAATTTTACACATTTCTTTACAATTACTTATTTGAACAGCATCCTTAGAGTCAGTTTCTGAATTGAGAATTTCGCTAAGTAACTACTTAATCGTAGTGCTGTCTCGTCAAATTTCTCGAAATAGAGCGTGACAAAACATTTATTATAATTTATTTAGTGAAAATCTCAATTTAGAAACTGTCCCTCAAAATTGGCTAACATACAACGGGTTCCACACATTATATCTAGGTACCAAAATCTGGTGCCAAACCAAAATCTGGTTTGGCAGTTTGAATTCTTTTTTATGACGCTTCATACATCAAAGCTCTTCATCGCTCGATAACGCTCGGTACATGAATCATGTCATGCCTCCCCTTCCTAACAAAGCAAAAATAGACATCTAAGTAACAGCGCCCGATGACCACAATATTTTCGAGCAAAAACTCAATTTCACCGTGACTCGCGTTACTCTTTCATAGAGATAGCCGCCGTACATTATTGAGTGTCATGGCCGGGCTGAAAAGCCTTGACACAAATTAATAAGGTACAGATGTTGTGCTTCGTAAGGCACGTTAAGCAGTTGGTGCCGGCTGACGTCGTTATATGGCAGTCGTTAAGCCAAGTGAGAGGCCTTAGGGCGGCTTGAATACTTCTGACAGTAAGAGCAGCCGCTAGTCTTACAAGTCTCTGCCAATCCGGACTTCGCCCCTGTGGAGGAGTACCTATGACCTATAGGTACCTTCCTCAGGGAAGAGACCCTGAGAGACATGATGATGGAAATGTTTCGTAGACACTGAATCTACCGTTCATCTGCAACCTAGTCGTAGAGTCTATATATATGCTCAGTTATTTAATAGAATTATAATATGTGTAAGCCTGGCAATAGGTATTATTTGAAGTCATTAATAAAGTTTCAAATAAATTCTCTCTCTCTTATTTGCTACGTGGAGCAGGTTGGCGCGAGTTTTCTCGTTTTGTCGCGCGCGAAATGGGGGTTGTGCCACAATTTCTAGCGAAATCAGGGCCTCGATTCTGCTAGTACATTATAGTACGATGACGGATACACGATCGGGTCACGTGACGTGTTTTTTCATGCTATTGACGCCTAGAAGTTTTGATATGCGTGCGCGCGTAGACTTGAAGTGGCAACGAAACTCAATCACCACGTTCATGCCTTTGTCATTTTACTATAATGTATTAACAGAATCCAGGTCGAGCAACTATGCCATTTAAGCGAATTTACCTTCTATTCCAACCTTTCTACGATACCTACCCACGGACATTCTATACGTCTGTTTACAGGCCATTTAACATGGAACTCGCATCGAGGATTGGCTAGTTACTCTTATCGAGTGGAAATCAAAAGGAAAACATACCTACGTGGGACTGAGTTATACCTTTTTGAAGGTCCGAATGATGGTTAATAGGGTTTGAATTGGGGACATAAATGCGAAGAATTGAAACTTTTACTCTGTTAAGTTAAAAAATAAGGTAAAGCGTGTTTGGAGGAGAATGTGGAGTCACTTTGTTTGATTCTTCAAGTTTGACGTTCATTAAGTATACATTTTTAAACGTTTTATGATGAGTAGTAAGTTTTTGAAATTGACATTTGATTTGATAGCAATTGAATTTTATTTCCGAGCCTCGGCTTCTTCTTAGTCAAGTATAGTATGTTTAAAAGAAATTTGAATATTTGCCCCAATTTTTTACAAGGTGTGATGAGAGAATTCTGTTTCCCTAATGCTGTGCATTACACTACCATAAAATTGTTGTATGCCCACATGAATATATGAATATTCATGTGGGCATAGTGGGTTGAACGTGGAGTGAACTGTAGTACTTACCTATATTTAAAATGTGTAAATTTTTACCTGTGCTTAAGAATAAACTATACTGAGTACCTACATAGTGTCTTCTTTGTAGTTTGTGTTCCATCTAGTAAATGACGTAGTAAAATTTATTTGGAATGCTGACCAGAACCTTTTTGAAAAAAGCAAATTTTGATCATAAAACTTCAATTCATAGTTTATTATGATATATAATGGTATATATGGTAGCCAAATCTTCCTATTGTTAAACTAAGGGTTTCAAGTGGAAATGTCGTTGTAAACAAGGAATTGTAGTTGAATGAACAAAACTTAATCGTGTAATATGGACGAAATTTCATTCCGTGAATCCCAAAAAATATATAGATAAGGAGAGAATAATATCGGGGTCGTCGTTACGGCCCGAATTGCTAAAACAATATTTCACAAAGCTATTTGTCGTCCCTCTTACTTTTGAACGGGAAAATTTCCAATAAATAATATTAATACGTGAGCAAGTTCGGTTCATAAATTGATGTTTTCGATTTCACCACAACTTTGTGTAATATTGATGTGTCTACTCAGGCGGCCCAAGTTATTAAGAATGTACTAGCAGATATTTATCAAGCGTTTTATTACATTTTACTTAGGGCTGGTTTTTCAATAGTCAGATAACTTTTATCCGAGGAATAAAATGGCGGTTTGACAGCGTATGTATAGAAATTATGTCAAACCGTTATTTTTATTCCTCAGATAAAAGTTATTTGACTATTGAAAAATCAGCCCTTAAAGAATGACACAATAGCCGTATAAACTTACTCCTGCACTCAGTAACTACGTAATTACGTGAAAAATTCTACAATAACAATGGTCAATAAAATATATTCAAACCTTGTTATAGACAGAATAACCTAACCTTTTTTTTTTGTTAACGGGGTGAAATGCTTTGTGCACCATGACCGCCACCCTTGGGGGAGGGCGACGGCCGTGTGTCGGACTCTCCTCTCCTAATAATAGGAGAGGCATACCTCCTAAAACACCCCGGGGGCCGTCCTGTCGCTCGTGCAATGGGGCGCCGCCGGATCTCGCAAGTGGTAGAACACAGTGCGAATGCTACAGCGGCGCCCCGGCGACGTCGACCCGACTCGCAAAGGAGCCGGGCCCACCCTCACTGGAGAAGGGGCATGGGCCCCCCACCCCCTTCTCCCGTCACGATTTCGGACGGCAGGTCCCCCAACCTGCCGTCTGTGACCCTCCCTCAACCTCCTCTATGCCCTCTGCTGAACAGAGGGACATAGAGGAGGGCCCCCACCGTGTGTTTTTTATAGAGGTTGTCTCCTCGCGGCCCGAAGGCCCCCGGCCCCACTCAGTGTGGGGTTACGGGTGCGGGGCCCATAGAGGACCCCGCGGGACATCCAGCAGCGCAAGCCACTGGATGTCCCCCTCCCTCTGGTTTTGGTCCGCGCCGGCCGAAGCCGGTACCTCCCATATCTAGAGGGCGTTCCCCTATCCGCCACCCGGGGGACGCGTCCGATGGAAGACCAGAAACTCCACACGGAAGAATAACCTAACCTACCCTAGCCCTTTAGTTGTAAACGCGAAGCGTGAGCTTTATAACAACAAACGAAGGAGAAAGATTAGTATTTACGGTCTTTTAAAACTCAAAATAGTGGGAAAAATCGCAGGCAAAAGACGCGTATAATTAGGCTGGAGGAAGAAATGCTGGTTGAGAAACCTACGAGAGTGGAGAGAGCTCTTTCGCCTTGTGAGAGACAGAGATGCATATGAGGAGCTGCCTGCCACCCTTAACCACTCCAAGAGGCACTATAAAAATAGAAGAAGTAATAAAATAGAATTTAAAACTTATAGCAGATTGGCATGCGAATGGAAGGCGAAAATATGGAAATAGGAAAAATAATTTAATAAAATGTACAACAACGAAAAGAAGACCGTAGAATATGTCACATCACAAGACATTGGTCATAAAAAAAGTAATTGACACCGATTTCGAACTCTGCTGGCAAGTGCTGGCAGTTAAACTAAAGAGTTCCAACAAGCATCTTCTCGGAAGCACGTTGAATAAAAAAAAGCATCGAAATCGGTCTATTCGCTTGGAAGTAACGACGCCACAAACAGACACTTGGATAAACATAAGCGTCAAACTTATAACCCTGGTTTAATTTAACGGTACTTCTGCAGCCACCTTTTAAGCATGTATTGTATAATGCCTGTGCTAGGTGACACCGCACTTCCATAGCTTACAAAAATTTTTGTCTGATTTGATATTTTTTTCATTTTTAAGACTACCTTATTACTATTACGACAAAAATATTAAAAAGATAAAAACCCTTCTGAGTAGGTACTCAGGAAGTGAGTTATTGAAAAAGTCGTAGTATTCCTCCCAGCTTCGGGGAGCATTTTGGTCATTGTTTCTTTTCCAACCACCAATCCGCATTTCTTCTTCATTTGGACCACAGCCCTAGAGTGGCGTAGGGCCCGTGGACACGGCACATCGATCACGAAGAGCGACGGTGGCCTTTCCACGAAATACGAGCCCGGGCCACCCTGGCCGAGTGTACGAGTTATTCGACCTCTCGGACTCCCGGACCGGACCGTCTGAATCGGACGGTGATCAGACACACCCTTATGCGTTTACCCTGAGGCTTGGACTGCATTTTATAAAAAAACTAGCTGACCCGGCAAACGTCGTTTTTCATACCCCAGATAGGGGTATGAAAAATAGATAACAACCTATTCTCAAGCCTACCGAATATACATACAAAATTTCATTAAGATCGGTCAAGCCGTTTTGGAGGAGTATGCGCAACATTGTGACACGAGAATTTTATATAGGAACTAGCTGACCAAGCAAACGTTGTTTTGCTAGATATGGGTACAAAATAGATAACAACCTATTCTCAGACCTACCGATTGCACCTATATATAAAATTTTATCAAAATCCGTCGAGACATTTCGGGGGAGTATGCGCACTAACATTAGGACACGAGAATTTTATATATGTATTAGAAGATAAAAAAAAAAAAAAAAAAAAAAAACTCACGCCCGTTATCCCCGAAGGGGTAGGCAGAGGCACCAGTCTCTAGAACTGGACCCACGTTTTGCCAAGTTTATTAGGTCCCAAACGTGACAAGTGGCAAGCCTGTCGCCGTTATCCGGGCACAATTTATCAGCGAATGGTGTTGCTGTACAAACAAATGTACGTAACTAAAAGTCATTGGTACATGCGTGGTTCGAACCCAGACCCTCATGATCGAGAAGCAAGGGTCAACCCCACTACGCCACCACCGCTTAAAATAAAATAAAATAAAACAAAATAAAATAACATTACACAAGTTCGTGCATGTATCGCGAAGCCCAGGGCCCAGATTCTGCTAACGCATTGTAGTACAATGACAGTCGCAGGAATGCGTCGATTTCATTGCCGTTTCAAATCAACGCGGGCACGCGTCTTCGTAATTCTAAGCGGCAATGGAATTGAAAACATGTCACGTGACACAGCCATGTAACTGTAATTAAACTATAATTCACGAACAGAATCGGGGCCCTGGTGTTTACCACCTGCCACGATACGGAGGGTCCTACGCTGCGTTTGACTGTGTTCTTCTCTCGAGAACATTTGAAGTATCTCGACCGTCTCTTCCTTGTCATAATGTGACCAGCCCACTGCTACTTCAACTTGCTACCTCTGCGGCGCAGCGCCTGCCTGTCCCGGGTTCGAATCCTGGCTGGAGAAAAAAAAACATGTTGACATGATGGTGATGTCGCTGTTTCTAGTTGCCATGACACAGGGTATCCTAGCTCGAATCGCTCGTAGCCTCGGATGCCTGTGTGATCTTAAACGATCACTAAGGTTAAGCAACAAACGGCGCGTTCAGTCCATGGATTTGTCACCGTCTATGACTAACGCTAGTGGCATTTTTCCGAGCGGTTCCGTGCTTCGCAAGGCACGTTAAGCAGTTGGTGCCGGCTGCCGTCGATAGATGGCAGTCCTTAAGCCAAGTCAGAGGCCTTAGGGCGGCTTGAAAACTTCTGACAGTAAGACCAGCCACTAGTCTTACAAGCCTCCACCAATCCGGACTTGGCCCCCGTGGTGGAGTATGGCCTATACCTTCCTCAGGGAAGAGACCCGTGCCCCTTGGTGGGGACATGATTGGTTGATGATGAGGGTATCCTAGAGTGGGGGCCAGAAGCAATGCATGTGCCTGTTTGTAAATGTCTATGTTGCTAAACTTATAGCCTATGTAATATAATTACCATTCATTGCTTACTATGACAATTCCATGATATTGAAAAATCTATTAACAAACTCGGTAATGTAATGTGTACTATGAATCTCAGTACAATAAAACGCAGTCAAGCTGCATCCGTGGTGAAAAGAACAATATTGAAAAAACTATAGGACAGTATTATAAACATCCTGTGGAACAGAAGTTTTCTGTTATCACGGCATCCAAACAGTAAAAGGTAAGGATTTCCACGGAATCAGCCAAAACCTTTTACCTTCATATTTTCCCACTAAGGCGTCAACTAAATTGAAATCGGGTAAGGATGTTTTCAGAAAGGACAGAGAATGGCTAGCATAAAGATCGGAATGCTTGAAACATCGGAATTCTTGCTGCCGGATTCTGAATTAAGTTTTCCACTAAGTAATATTATGTTTTACGGTTAACTGGTCAACTAGAGATTAATATTAGGTAAGTGAACTTTTACCTTACTTGTGGCACGAAATCGCGTTGATCGGCTTCTTCGCGCGGATTGGCGGTATATAACAACCGCGGCAAATATTCACTTCGCAGACGACCGCCGCGCCGTGGAAAATTGTTAATACCCATTTTTTTCACGGTGATACAGTTATTTTATCAACTTGGTTTTTATTTACTCGAATTAGGAGATCGATTTACGAGATCTATAAATCAATCGCTTTTAGTATGAAAACACGCGCGGTACAGTGGAGCCAGTGTGTTATACCGCGCGGGGCGGTTTGGCGGAATTCGCGCGCGGGACGTACTGCCGCGTGGTCCTAAGCGTATTTTCTATAAACACTGAGGTAGGTACTCTTTAAATTTAATAATCCGGAGCTTGACATAAATACATAATACGTACCTAAACTAAAATATATTTTAAAACACGCTGCAGGAAAGGTAGTACGATGATGCGAATCACGCGTTTTGTGGCGCTAAAACGTCAGAATTTGACAGATAATGTACTGGAAGTCGGGACTCGCGGAATCTGTTAGAAGAAGAAGAAAACACTTTTATTACAGCAACAGTTACACAGAACATTAGACATACTGACTATGTAATACATTGAGACACCACAAAATAAAAAAAATACAAAAAATCGTCACGGTGTGTCTCTGCTGCTGCAATAGGCAGCTGACTCAGCATACTGCCGAGGGTATTACTCCTCAGCACTGATTTTCAGTCAGCGCCTGTCCCATGAGGGTTCCACGCGCGGCACATCATCATAATTTTATTAATTACAATACTATTTCATACATAAATATAAGAAAAAAATACGAACATAATTATACACCGATAGTAAAAACATTTTTAACTTACTTTAGCGGGGTGCACTATTTTTTTAATAAATATAGTGTACCACAAGGGCTTCAATTTCATAGAGTGAGATAGCGTGCAAGGAATCGTATATCGTACTACGAATCTTGGTGGTCAGGAGGCTAAAAGACATTGGACTCCGGGCCTCATGCATATTCTTAATCGAATGGCCAAAGGATACCCGTTTCTCTTGACGGGTTTCAATTGTGTTTTTTCGCTTTTATTTTACGTGAAACTTCTTTGACCTGTAGAATTTTTGGTGGGACGATCAGATCGCTATGATAATGGTTTTAATTTTGTTTTGTTTTAAGGTCATTAACGCAGCAAGTTAATTGGACTTAAGCGATAATATTACGGTGAACATCGCTACCGATCATACAATTTAACACAAGACGATGTAGGGTATTTGACAGTGTGAAAAAAACAGTATTATTTATACGTATTTATATAAATTATGAGTCTTAAAACCGCTTTCAGGCATTTTAACTAAACCGCAATAATTACTCGTATTTGTAATCTGTTGTAAAGTATGTTGATTGGCCGAATATAAGATGACGTCACATGTCAGTAAAAATGGCGTCTGTCATTCATCCGTTCTTACGTTCATTGGTTGGTTTACTGGGAAGTGACGTCATAATTCCTGTGCGATGCCATATTGCCCAAGATAGCGATAAACAACTATTTTCATTTACCCTTTTTGATGACATATTATTATATTTAACTAGTTTTAGTTCTTATTATTATTAATATACCTAATACCGTCATAGTATCAGGACCTCCCAATGTACTATCAACAGTATTAAAAAAAACCAAACAAGATAATGTTGTGCCCACCTGTAATTGGCTAATATACTAGAATAGATCCTATTATAAGCTTTAATGTAATACTTGTATGTTACCTGTTGGTGTGCCTTAAATTAAATAAAATAAATAAACGACTTCTGTGACGCAGCAGTTAACGCATCAGCCTACCATGCGAGAGGTCCCGGGTTCCAACCGCGCTGGGGACAGTAAATCAACCCTAGGTCTGTGATGTTTACACGTTTGAGATGCCGCTGTTTCTGGTTCCCAAGACACAGGGTGGTGTCAGTCCTAGTGTGGGGCCAGAAGCAATGTATGTGCCTGTATGTAAGTGTTTATGTAAAAAATTGTGTTCGCTTACTCCCTCTCGTCACTCAGCAACACTTTGTGCGATATTATGTTGCGTCTTTTAGGGGTCATTTACTTTGAAAGTAGTTAGAGTAGACCTCTCACGTCTCTGCCCTAACCAAGTATAATATCGCCTCTACTAAATCCCAATTCTGGATAGATTGTTCAAATTGTATCTGCCATATTACCATTGAACGGCTCTCGGTTGTCTAGACGCTACCCGAGAGCGGAATCATGGTGCTAGTGCAAAACAACAACGTCCAGAGGGCATAGGAAGAGAAATAAAGTTGCTGTAAGAGAAGAAAGTAGATTAAGGGTCTGTTTCACAATCTGCAGATAAAGTTCCGGATAAGCTATCCGCAACCAGGGCTGCCGTTAGTTCTAAATTTGAAGCCATAAACGAACACACGCAGTATAGGAAACATTTTAAATTTAGAACAAACGGCAACCCTGGTGACGGATAGTTTATTTGGAACTTTATTTGATCATTGTGAAATAGGGTCTCGTTTCGTACCCGGTCATGTAACTCTAGATCAATTACAGTTACACGGTCGGTTCACAGTGACAGGTTTTTTAATCCCATTGACGCCCAGAATTGATTTGATTTGTCATCATCATCATCAACCCATTACGTCCACACTGAGCGGCACGGGTCTCTTCTCTGAAGAAGGTATAGGCCATATTCCTCCACGGGGGCCAAGTCCGGATTGGTGGAGGCTTGTAAGACTAGTGGCTGGTCTTTCGGTCAGAAGTTTTCAAGCCGCCCTGAGGCCTCTTACTTGGCTTAGCGACTGCCATCTTTCGACGGTAGCCGGCACCAACAGCTTCACGTGCCTTGCGAAGCATGGAACTGGAAAAAGCTCTGAAAAATTCCACTAGCGTTAGTCATAGACGGTCAATCATCCATGTACTGAACGCGCCCTATGTTGCTTAACCTTGGTGATCGTTTAAGATCACTCAGGCAGCCGGAGCTATGAGCGATTCATCTATTTATCGATTCCCTATTTAGTCAAAATGCAGTAAATAAATAAATTAATACGGTAGCCCCCTAGATGATTACCATAGTAAACAAATTATTTTACTCGTAGCATCAGTTTCCTTTTTAAGTGGTTACCGTTTGTGTACTATAAACGCATGTTGAAGAATCGTCATCAACCCATCATGTCCCCACCGAGGGGCACGGGTCTCTTCCCTGGGGAAGGTATAGGCCATACTCCACCACGGGGGCCAAGTCCGGATTGGCGGAGGCTTGTAAGACTAGTGGCTTGTGTTACTGTCAGAAGAAGAATACTGTTGAAGAATAGCGCAATGTAATTTAACACTTGTTAGAAACAGTGAACGTATACCAAAACACATAATTGTTAAGAGACAACCCTAGGCCCTGTTTCACAATGTTATTGTGTGTATTCGTTTATAGCTTCAAATGTAGAACAAACGGCAGCCCTGTGGGCTCATTATGTAATTCATACGTCTTAAAAAGTCATGTATACCACTACTGCATAGCACTATCTTCTTTTAAGACCCTATGTTAGAGCGAGAAAGTACCAGGCCTGTTTCACTACGCGTGTCGGTATCGGTGTCGGCAAATAGGTAGGAATTCAGGCGCCAGAAGAGGTAAGAGTCACGCGGTAGAAAGAGAGGCAACATGTAGGTGAATATAACCTAGCTTTTTTAGCGCCGTGCGATCTGAATTGCATTTAATTGTATGGCTTTTTCTAAAGAAAAAGGGACTTTAGCAGCCATTGATTTTGCGGAGTGAGTCTTCTGTACCTGTACTATTATGTATTCTGTGACAGTACTCCGTACGACGTCGGTTTTTGTGTTGACGTGACTTTTTAAGACGTATGAATCTCCGTTGCGAAAATTACATACTGAGCCCACTGGTTGCGGATAGCTTATCCGGAACTTTATCTGGAGATTGTGAAACCGACCCTGAGCCTATTCTGTTCAATTTTCCCGTTTATTTCGAAAATCGGTTCTAAACACAATTCATAACTTCGATCGACCTTTCTGTGCTACTTGTTGAGACCAGACACTCAGGATGTGAAGAGAAAATGAAGAGGGAACGTACGAGCAGACATCTCTATATTGTATCAAATTCTAGCTCTCCTTGTAATGAAATTCCCTAGACTTTAATATAAGACGCACTTGTAAGAGAAACTCATGCTCTTGACTAATTCAGTGACAAGACGTTCTAATAGAATGGCTAAAAATATCGAGAAAAGTTTGTAAAGATTAATAAGAATGAGGTTCCATCTTACGAATAATCCAACTTACCAAATTATTAGATTTAGGGTGATTTGAGAAAAGATGGCCAGAGTGGAGTTTTTTTTCGCTGCCTTTTTCTCCACTACATTCGGCCCCAAGGCAGCGGCTAATATTAACATTATAAAGTACATTGACATTTAACAAACAGAATGTAAAGTCTAAAGACTTGTTAGACTTGACTAAAGTTGAAATAAATTTCTGATTTCTGAATAATCCCCGAAGAAAATATGAGCTGTTTCGTTAATTTTTTTTTAGTGACTGATTAAGCAATCCGGAATTGGCGAATTGGTGGAGTATGCCCTGTACCTTCCTCAGGGAAGAGACCCGTGCCCCTCGGTGGGGACATAATGTTGATCCTTTTCAAGGTCATAATCTTAAAATTTAAACATTCTTATTTCGTTAAATAGCCCGCCTAATTTGCACGTAGCTACTTGCAAAGCCCGAACTGAAAAACCGTTTCCTAAATGCGAGTTTTGATAAGACTGGGCTTATTGTTGGCCCTCAATGGGCCTCGATAAGTACCTCAAATGGCCCTTAGCGTACAAAATAAGAATAGTAAGAAGAACTCGCCCCTGTATAAAAAATCGGAGTCAGTCCTTGAGGGTAGTTTCCAGGGTCAAAATAATTAAATTCTATTTAGTCCGTATTTAAGATCATAAAAAAATATTGGACACGTATTTTTTCTTTTTTTGAGTAAACAAAAAATAACAAAGATATAGCCCATTAAAGTTACGTGTGACGTTACGCCGTGCTGCATTTTTTAGCACGGAGTGACGTCACGCGTAACTTTAATGGGCTATATCCTTGTCATTTTTGGTCTAATTTACAAATTAAAAAAATACGTATCCCTTATTTTTGAATAATCTAAAAGACGGACTAATTACATTTTTTACCGCAACTAGCCCATTTGTGAGAACGGTCATCTTCATAATGGGCTGGTCACGATCACCTCTATATCTTCTTTCTTTCTTTTCTTCTTCTAATATATAAAATTCTCGTGTCACAATGTTAAGTGCGCATACACCTCCGAAACGGCTTGGGCGATTTTGATGAAATTTAATATAATATGATCGGTAGGTCTGAGGTTGTTATCTATTTGTCATAGCCTTAAGTAAAAAAAAAATTGTATGGCGAAACAACGTTTGCCGGATCAGCTAGTCTAATATATAAAATTCTCATGTCAGTGTTAGTGCGCATTTTGATGAAATTTTCCAAAACGGCTTGACCGATTTGATGAAATTTTGTATGTATATTCGGTAGGTTTGACAATAGGTTGTTATTTATTTTTCATACCCCTATCTGGCAAAACAACGTTTGCCTGGTCAGCTAGTAATTTTATAGAATTAACCCTTAAATGTACAATTACAAGGTGTACATGTACTGAAATATGACGTATTTTATGGTTCCACAATCAACCAGGAGACTTTATAGTTTTGCCATGTCATATCCAGTCGTTTGTCTGTCCGCGGCTTAGGTCGGTCACGCTTACTATTATAAAGAGGTTTGGTAGTATATTAAGCACCGTAGGAGTGGCATTATCTTTCTGATATATAAAATTCTCGTGTCAGTGTTAGTGCGCATTCTCTTCTGAAAAGAACGATTTTGATGAAATTTTATATGTATATTCGGTAGTTTTGAGAATCGGTTGTTATCTATTTTTCATAGCCGTGAAATAATAGAAGTGAAAAAATATATATAAAAAAAAAACTCACGCCCGTTATCCCCGAAGGGGTAGGCAGAGGCACCAGTCTCTAGAACTGGACCCACGTTTATATATATAAAAAAATATATATATATGGCGAAACAACGTTTGCCGGGTCAGCTAGTTTTTCTATAAAATAAAACTTTTTTTTTTTTTGGTTGAGAACAAAAAAATTAGTTTAGGTTGTTTTTTCTTGTTTACCCTAGGCCATTTTTCAAACAATTTTCGCGTAGAGAATGGAGTAGGTACGTTGATAAAATAATTATTTTTTTTGTTTGTTTCGGTAACTTGGTAAAAGATTTATACCGATTTATAGAAGAATACCTGAATCTTTCATACATATCGTTTAAAAAGAAGTAATTGGTTTCTGTGGTGACTAATGATCGACGTAAACTATCGACTGTGCTTCTGAGTTTGTTTTATTGCAGGACAAAATTCCCCTCAGGAGGCTCTCGGCCCAGCCTTTTGTCAGAAAACGAGCACCTGATCGATATTGTAACAATAGGACCATTTCAGTGCTAGTTCGCCAGTTTGTTTCTTACAAGAAAAGCTGACTTTGTTAGAGCATAATGGTCAAGGCGAAAAAAATAAGACATCTTGATCCGTTAAAGTACTAATTTACTGTCGTGATCAGTGGTCGAAAATTCGGGCGCTTTCTTACTTAACCCCTCAGGCCTCTCTTTTACAGCTAAGTTAATTATTCACGGAGTCATATTTGAAATTTATCACAGTTTCCAAAGAATAAAGCATACTTATGTAACTTCCTGACGCAGAACTGACGGCCGATGGGGCCGAAAAGTTCTGGAATGACGACCACACATCGGCAAGCGCACCGTAGGACGAGCAGCCGCAAAAAGGACAGACGATCTCATCCAAGTGGCATGAAGACGCTGGATGCAAGCCGCTTCTAACCGGTCTTTTTGGAATTCCAGTGGCTGAATGATGATGATGATGTAACTTTGGTCTATATCATCCTCAAAATTAGATCCAGAGTGCCGTTGCAAGGCCGACCCGCTGGCGGGTCTATGGGGCCTGACGGAATGCGCCGTAGTTTACATCGGACCCGCCGGCGGGTTCTCTGGGCTTGAGGGGTTCGGTTAATTTTTCGTGGGCCGATAGGCTCACCATAACAATGGTAATTGAATGTTCTTGAAATGAAACATTATTGTTTGAATTTGGGTTAACATTAGCAGTTACAGGTGCTTTACATAAATAAGTACATCCAAATTCTTCCTTTTCAGGAGTGAACATATTTTCTTAAAAGTAGTGCTATTAGTTTTTATTTTTTTATTTAAAATCTAAGTATGTATATTATTTACATAAATGCTTACAACTAACCTAACTCTTATATTCTTTTATTGAGTAAAACCCACAGAGCAGTAGGTACTGTTTTGTGAGCTTCTTGAATGTATGTATTCCTTCGACTTTACATGTTTACGACTTTTCAATTTGATAACGCAACTATAATCTGTTGACGTGGATGGTTGAAATTGAAAAAAATGTATTAAAATTTACTTAAATGCCATAAGCAAGTTCATATTATAGTGTTAGTACCTGAATTTAAAACGATTAGACCACATTTTTCGGTAACTGAGAGGTGTTCCTCGCTAGATCTGCATCAGAAGGCCGAGGGGGACGTCTGACGCCGAGCGATGACAAACATACCAATATCAAAACATTAAGGGAATGCAATGTTATCATTTTGAAACAAAATAGTAGAAAATTAGTAGTTCAGTGACAACTTTTGTCAATCAATCTCTAAAAAACGAAGGCTGCGTCAAGGCAAAGGTGTGTAAAACGAACAGTGGGCTAAACATATTTGAATGAAATTTGTCACCTGACCCAAAGCCCACGAGATATTGTGAGAATTTATTAATAAGTAAATCTTAACAAAACGAAGAATTTATGTTTCCTCTTGGACCAATATAACTCATTCAGACGGAACCTTCATTAAAGATATTTTAGTACCGGCTCAGCACCCCAAAATCTAAATTATTATGTTTCCGCTCTTAAAGTATTATTTACCCATATTGTTTTACCATAACGAAGTACAAACGTTGTTTACTTCCCGGTATATTTTGGAGTACAATTGGTAAACAGCGGTGTATAGGTACTGTTTGTTCCATTAAAACAATTCATTAGCAAATGGAATCTGATTTCAAAATAACCTGAAGGTCTGTGGGGGAGAGCATTCGTAAACGGGCTGGGCTATTTTAAGCCATAGACTACCGACACTTTTTTGGTGTCACTTAAGTAGTTATTTAAATTGAATTTTGTGTCTGAAAGATTCTAGTTAAAAGCTAATCGGCGCACCATAAAAATGGTTTTTAATTGTTCTTTTGAAGGTCATACCCACCTGACTAAGCCTAATTTAATTAGTTGTGTTATGATTTATGACCTTGGATCGCTCGTAGCCCCGGCCGCCTGAGTGATCTTAAGCGGTCACGAAGGTTAAGCAACATAGGGCACGTTCAGTGCATGGATGGGTGACTGGTCTGTGACTAACGGTAGTAGCATTTTTCCGAGGGGTTCCGTTGCTTGGCAAGACAATTACTATTTTATATCAAGCTGTAAAAAAAACAATAAAGGTTAACACCAATACATTATATCACAAACATTCTTATTTAATAAATAGGACAGCATTTAGACTAGTTTAAATCATGAAGAATTTAATATATCTAGAACCTAACTCCTCTATGAATCATATAGCTCTATACTCTTTAAAGCCGCTTAATTATTGTTTGAATTCAGTAAGTACAGTCGACAATAACTCGTCCTTCACATTTTGGTTGGAAGATCACCCTTAACGAATGAAGTGTATAGATGTACAAAGTGAATTGTCGTCGATGTACTAAATGCTGTGCCAGCTGTAAACAAAGAAGACGTACGTCTATTTGCATTTTCTGATATAAAAAAAAAATTCAGTCCAATTCTAGTGTAAGATACTCGGTGGAAGTTAGTTTTATTGTAAAAAAAATTAACTTTTTTCTTTTATCGAGTTTAGTAATGGACGTATCTGCAACATGGATTAAATCAAATCAAATAAATTTATTTGCGTAAACACGAGTATTTTTACAAGCAGATGTTACATCATAATGAGTTCCTTCGTGTTTTGCCATTTCGGCGTACTTTAAGATTAGCTTATTACGGATAGAAATTAATTTCTGCCGGGTATTAATTTAATAATACCATTCTATTTCTCGCCACTATGAAAAATGGTTTTTGGAAAAAAAAGGCTTATGAGATATTGACTTTCAAAATTGCACTTTATTCTCATATTTTTTCGAAGAAATTACAACGTCTCACATCGAGATTTTTCTCCCAATGAAGTTAGTTAAGTTTCAAGAGTTTTTTTAGAAAATGAATTTTATATTCATCGCGGAATGCGTTTGAAATATTATTCAAATGTCGTTTAGATAATGGTACGGAACCCTTTGTGCGCGAGTCAGACTCGCACTTGGCTCGTTTTTATGGAATACTAGCTTTCGCCCGCGACTCCGTCCACGTGGACTTTAGTTCAAAATGTTGCAACCCCGTTCACTCCCGTAACTCCCGTTAAGGGTTAAATTTAGAAAAACGGTGAAACACGTGTTCAATCAATTGTGTTGAAGAGTATTTATTTCAAGTTTCAAGAAAATCAGACAACATTTTTTATACCTCCCATACAAATTTTGCCAACCCTTTTCGCCCCCTTAGGGGTTGAATTTAAAAGAATCCGTTCTTATTCCTTGCCTACATTACATATAGAGCCTCTGTGCAAAATTTCAGCTTCCTAGGTCAAACGGCTTGGGCTGGGCGTTGATGAGTGAGTCAGTCAGTCAGAGTAGAAGATAGAAGATTGTCATGTAAATAACTGGGCATTTTTTATTAAAACATATTAAAGGTACTTTCATTCACTAGTGAAATGATCTTTGGAAGACGAAATCGGTCTCACACTGATTCAAAAATTTAAAATAAATCAGTAAATGTTATTACTGACTGGTGTAAGGACATTTACGGAACTTACAACTTAAAAATGAAGTATCATTTGTATCTAAATTATTGTCAATAGGACAATATATTATCTTTAATAAGTTGCCAAAAATGTAGTACAGTCGACGACAGGTTTACCCTTACATTATTGTTGCGAAGTCGTCCTTAACGTAACTGATTAGAGTGCACAAACAACCTATAAAGTTTGATGTTAACTGTACACGCCATTGAAGTACCCGTAAATTCCACAATCTAAAATACTCGTTTGCATCGCACTTCTACAATTCCATTTTCCACATTCGACTATCAATCACAATCAGAATCTAACGTTTTATTTCAAATCCCCTCGTTATATTTCAACTCTTTCTCCCAGCGAACTGAACATTTCAGCGACGTATATATCCATAAATCATTTAGCAGCGCACCCGGAACGTCCCGGCGACTAATAAAAATCCAAGCGTTCCATTCTATCATTCTCCGTTGACACGTATAAATGTCTGGCTCGCGTTTGACAGACTGCTAAAAGCTAGGCTCGGAGGTGCGCGAAATATTGGCCGCTATTTTCGAATTCATTTCGCAAAAAAAAGAAGCAAATCCAAAAAAAGACTTAACTTCCTAACAGAGGTTTGAATGTCTGGCTCGCAAGTGACAGACTGCGAAAAGCTAGGCTCGGAGGTGCGCGAAATATTGGCCGCTATTTTCAAAGTCATTTCGCAAAAAAAAAAAAAAATCTAAAAAAGACTTAATTTCCTAAGAGAGGTATAAATGTCTGGCTTGCAAGTGACAGACTTTGAAAAGCTAGGCTCGGAGGTGCGCGAAATAATGTTTGCTATGTAAAGGGTGGTTAAATTATAAGGGCCGATGTTGAATGTGAACCACACTTAAACTTCAAGTTTTTTTCTGCATTTCATTTGACATTTCTCAATCTCAGACTAACTCAATTTGAACCATGGAAAGTTACACAATCGAGCAACGCGTTAAGTTATTCAGGCTTATTATGAAAATGGGCGTTCAAATCAAAATGCATATCGTGCACTTCGTGATTTTTTCGGTCAATTTAATCGTCCAAATGTGCGTACAATCGGAAAAATTTAAGCGAACCGGGTCTGTAGGAGATGTGAAAACACCAGTGTACCTCCGATTGTACGCACATTGGCTCGCAAGTGACAGACTTCGAATAGCTAGGTTCGGAGGTGCGTGAAATATTGGTTGCTATTTTCGACTTCGAAAAGCTAGGCTCTGAGGTGTGCAAAGTAGGTACCAACTGACAGCCAGTTTTAAAGTCATTCACAAGTTATATTCCACTTTTTCTTTGCTATTCCTGTTCAATGTTATAATGCCGTAATTATGTTTATTATTATTGTTGCATTTTTATTTTTTTGCCAATAATACTACGTCCTTCCAAATCTATTATATTTTTCGAAGTATAAGCTGATCAACAAATATAGGTTCTTCACAAAATTGCAGCCAAGCACAAGCTAAAATATATCAGAATACCGGAAAAACTCCCTACTTACCAAGAAGTTATTTCTTTCCCATCGAAGATTGCCTTTGCTCATAGGGCCGTTAGCATAAATCTCCCAGCGGGCTCCTAATTTGCAAATCGTTAGCTCCCGAGTAATCGAAACATCCCACGCTCGCCCAAATTGTTACTAAGAATTTCAATATGTTTGCTATGCCGCCCCTGCTGACTACGTTATTGGAAGTCCTCTCGTACATTTAGAGAGTATCTTTTTGAGGTATCCGCTATCTGATGAAACTATAATGGCTGCGATATGCAATGCTAGGTGCTAGTAAACTAGCAAGCAAGCTACTGGCAGTCATAGTGATATGGCTTGGCACATGGCTGTGTATAGCATTCGTAGTGTGTCAGTGTCGTGGCCCGTCGTGGGAGTTAAATGGATAATATGTTTGAGGAACTTTACCTACCTTTATCTCGCAGGGTTAGTTGGGAGCAGGATTTGCCACTTGACAGTGTTTGCCAATTGGAACTTTATATAATGTCATTATAGTTATGATAAATAACTAGTACCTACCAAATTAACCGTTGAAAGTTTTTCGCGCCCAATCTTGTGTTCAAACGAAGGCAGACAAATGTAA
This sequence comes from Yponomeuta plumbellus, assembly GCA_947310845.1. NCBI lineage: Eukaryota > Metazoa > Arthropoda > Insecta > Lepidoptera > Yponomeutidae > Yponomeuta > Yponomeuta plumbellus. Next base: position 8,542,215 of record OX371203.1, read on the forward strand.
AAGCTCGCCATTCACTAGCAAACTATTTTAGGAACTTGTAGCTGGTATGTGACTTTCCCTCCTCATATTTCTTCCCCTGTCCGCGTGTAACCTTCTGGCGTGCTCTCTACTGGCATGCGAGCTACGGTAGGTTCTTGATATAGAGATGAAACCGATACAACATTGCTCAGAGATGGGTCAGGGAGAGTTCTTTTTAATTGGAAAATGATTGCTGAAACGACGGCCTTCTTGGTCCAGCGGTATAAAGTCCGATTACTATGCTGGAAGTCGTAGGTTTGTTTACCACTGGGGGTCGCTGTACATTTTTACACAATGGCCTCAATCTGTGTCTGTTTATGATGTAGTCTTTCTCTTGTTATCAATCCTACGGATATCATAGTGGTCCTTAGGATTGATAACAAGAGAACCAGCGGGTTCATTATATAATTACCAACGGGCTGGATCGATAACATTGTGACATTGTGTGACAGGGGGGAGGGGTCCGAAATTTCTTGACATCACATTTCAAAATCTGTTATAATCTAAGTATTAAAACACGAACTTTGAACAATTAACGAAAATCTCAAAAACATTTGCAACTTTATCTGTTCCTAACTCTATTAGCAACTCTATCGGAAATAAAATAAATTTCGGAGCTGCTGTTTTAATTCAATAGAAACCTACATGTAAAATTGCAAAATATGTGACGTAACACTAGGGGGGCGGGGAGTCTTACAAATGTGACCAGTTGTGACTAGGACGGGGGAAAGGGTCAAAGAATCATGGAATTCGTGTGACGTAATTTATGGACGGGTAAAAACCACGTTATTGTGTAGTATGGTAGATTTAAATTAATTCCGCACAATAATAATATAATCGATCATAGGGCGCGTTCAGTGCATGGATGCGTGACCGTCTATGACTAACGCTAGTGGCGTTTTTCCGAGCGATTCCGTGCTTCGCAAGGCACGTTAAGCAGTTGGTGCCGGGTGCCGGCTGCCGTCGGTAGATGGCAGTCGGTAAGCCAAGTCAGAGTTCTTAGGGCGGCTTGAAAAACTTCTGTCAGTAAGACCAGCCACTAGTTTTACAAGCCTCCACCAATCTGGACTAGGCCCCCGTGATGGAGTATGTGGCCTATTCCTACCTGAGGGAAGAGACCCGTGCCCCTCGGTGGGGACGTAATGGATTAATGGTGATGAGTCGAATGACAAGTGGTAATGGATTCTGACATGGATTCTACCTGCCTCTCCGGGTTACAGGCGTGAGTCTATGAGTAACACTTTATTGCACACGAAACATTGAAAAAGACATTACATGAGAAACGACATAACATAACATTTACATACAGGCACATACATTGCTTCTGGCCCCACACTAGGATACCCTGTGTCGTGGGAACCAGAAACAGTGACATCACAAACATTAAACATCCAAGACCTGGGTTTTTTTTATTTGTCCCCAGCCGGGATACGAACCCGGGATCTCTCATGGTAGTCAGATGCGCTAACCACTGCGCCACAGAGGTCGTCTGGTACATGGTAATGTAATGTAGTTCAGACTAAGTTTTACAAACAGCAACACTCAATAGATACCACATTTTGTTTAATCCTGCAAAGGTAGTATGAGGACGCGAGTCGCGCGCGACAACGTCAAAAGTCGCGAGAATTTGACAGTTAATGTACTGGAAAGTCGCGACTTTTGACGTTGTCGCGCGCGACTCGCGTCCTCATACTATCTTTGCTGCAAAGGCTCGCGTTTTGCTCGCGACTTTCCAGTACATTAACTGTCAAATTCTCGCGACTTTTGACGTTGTCGCGCGCGACTCGCGTCCTCGTACTACCTTGGTTGGCTCTTACTACGCAATAAGTAGAGCCTGCGATACAATTAAGCCAACACTACCCGGCTGAAAGTTATTTCGCTAGGAAGCACCATCATTAACTCAAACAGCCTATCTGATATGTGAAGCTTGATTGACACTTCATTTAAGTAATTGCACACAATGTATGCGCAATCACCGGGCAAGCTATGACAGGATAGCCGCGGTAATTAAATACGCAGCATTGGGGTAGGCAGGAGGCTATTTTTGGAGCGGTTTGATTAATAACCTATGGTGGGTATAGGGTTGCCAGGAGTCCGGATAAAGCCGGACATAGGTAGGCTTTTTAATTGCGTGTCCGGCCAAAATAAACGATGTCCGGCTTGTCCGGCTTTTGTTAGGCTCTTTACTTTTCGCAATTTTCGAATTTAACAAGATTTATGACAATAATAAAAAAACTTGATTTTACATACAATTTTTTTGTCGTACCTACGTATTAATACTGAGACACAAAATCCTCAATAACGTAGGGTGTCCAGCCTTTCTACCCAAATATCCGGCCAGACTAGCTGGTCTGTCCGGCTATTAGGTTTGGCGACCTGGCAACCCTAGGTGGGTAGGAACCACACTTTTCCTGCTTATACGATGGATGCGACGCGACATCGTAAGCCCTGCAATATTATGTTGGCCGAGCGTTTCCAAGTGAAGGCCAATACCAAAGTATAGACAGTATGTTTGCATTGTCTTGCCATCGCTCGGTGACGCTCGCCTAGTTGGCCGAGTAAGTGCCTTTTCACATGCACATGCTCCAACGACCGGCCGGTCGTTGTGCATGTGAAAGCGGCCACTGGAGCTCATACATTACTACACCCGGCGACCGGAGGGCGCGGCCGGGTGCATGTGAAAAGGCACTAAGGCAATCGCTAACGTGTAGAGATAATTTTGGCGTCGCTTGTCACAGCTTGCAGACGCTCGCGAACACTTGCCACACTTCGGAGCGGTGTCGGTTTTTCATCACAAATGAAAGGCGCTTGGCCAACGTGTGACCATCTCTTCGAACCTCGTCTACATTGGCCATATGCCTTGGTTTTCGATAAAATTGCCAAAGCCTACGCTCGCGTTGGCCTAAGGTCGACCAACATGTATTGGAGGCTTATGATCGGTGTGCACAAGATTGCTGGCAAGTGACGACATCGGAGGTTGCATTTAATTCTCGAGGTGCACTAACACATTCATAAGCTCACGACTGTATCCCAGAGGGGTAGGCAGAGACCAGGGAACGCCACTTGCCACGATCCTGACAAATCACTTTCGCTTCATCGACATCCATTAGTAGGCCCGTTTCGGGTAGTTTGTATCTTGCCCTTTGCTAATACATGCGCTACTACACTAGTATTATTAAGAACCTCTGTAAAATAAGATGTATGATACGGAAAGCGAGTTCGAGAACTATTTATTGAGATTTTTAATGGAATATGCACGTGCCACGAAAGAATTTTTTTTTGTTTTACTTATGCGGACGCTGAAGACAAGTGTTCTACTTAGATTTGATGCGTAAAGCGTATAGGGTGCGATTAGAGCGTCAATACACGAGTGTCTAGATTGAAATTAGAGAGAACACAACTCATTGATTTGGTTAGGCAATAAGATGTAGATAATATTATAAAATAGATTAATCAGTTGCAGTATCATCATCATCATCAACCCATTATGTCCCCACCGAGGGACACGGGTCTTCCCTGAGGATGGTACAGGCCATACTCCAGCACGCGGGCCTAGTCCGGATAATGGCTTGTGGAGTTGTGGCTGGTCTTACTGTCAGAAGTTTCCAAGCCGCCCTAAGGCCTCTGATTTGGCTAAACGACTGCTATTTATCGACGGCAGCCGGCACAAACTGCTTAACGTGCCTTGCGAAGCACGGAACCACTCGGAAAAATGCCACTAGCGTTAGTAATAGACGGTCACCTATCCGTGCCACCTGAACGCGCCCTATGTTGCTTAACCTTCGTGATCGTTTATCGTTGATCACTGAGGCAGCCGGGGCTACGAACGATTATTATTATTAATCGTAATAAATATAGGGACTAAAAAACGGCATACGAATTCTCCAATATTGCAAATACACGGTGTATAATGCTGCCCCCCCCCTGAAATAACAAAGACCGACCCTAATCCCGTGAGAATATCGATGTAAGTTTTAATCATACCCACAGCCCATTATTACGCAAATTGTAGCCGTTACCGGGAATTCAATTTCTGAAAATTATTACTTAATGCCACTGTAACGTTTCTCGTTAATTATACCGTTAGCTAGGACCTCCGCGTAGAGGTTGTGTGTCACGGGATCACGTGATTGGTACCTTTTATACAAGGTGACCTAAGTAAGTCCGTGCTTGTTACTATTTATTGTACTGATCACTTTTACTTTTTATACTGAACTTTTTATAGAACTATGTACTTCACGTTATTTTTAAAATTACGTCGAATCTTTTTTATGTGATTTTTATTATGGTAAATCCTGAACGAATCATCAACCCATTATGCCCCCACCGAGGGGCACGGGTATCTTTTCTGAGGAAGGTATAGCCCATACTCCACCACGGGGGCCAACTCCGCATTGGTGGAGGCTTGTTAGGCTAGTGGCGGGTTTTACTGTCAGAAGTTTTCAAACCACCCTAAGGGCCTCTGACTTGGCTTAACGACTGCCATCTATCGACGGCAGCCAGCACAAACTGCTTAAGGTGCCTTGCGAAGCACGGAACCGCTCGGAAAAATGCCACAGCGTTAGTCATAAACGGTCACCCATCCATGCACAGAACGCGCCCAATGTTGCTTACCTTCGCGATTGTTTAAGATTTCTCTGGCAGGTATCTAACTAACTAACAGTGTATGGCGAAATCGGATCTATAAATTCTACAGGTTAAAACACTGTTAGTGTACGTGAAATGGTGGGTTAGATAGATAGATAGATAGAATATTCTTTATTGTATGTACACCAGGAATTACACATGAAATTTGACAATAACGTAGTACAGTATAACTGGCGGCCTTATTACTAAAATTAATTTCTTCCAGACCACCATTGATGGAAAAAGATAAAAAAGCTAAATTATGGGTAGTTGGTACAACTAGACAATATTAGACAAGATATTTATATATCCAATACACATAGTACATTGACTGTACATAAAAATTAAATAAATATAGAATCTATCTATACAGGAATATTTTTTCACCAGTACGTAATACTAAGTCCAAATTACAAATACCAATATTTTTTGTTACTACCCCGTTGGTACAAAAAAACAAAAATACCAATGTCTGAACTTATCCGCAAATCTTAAAGAAATATGGACTCATTACGCATGAACACAACTAAACGCAAGAACTGGCAACTGCGCGCGGCTTGCGGGAAGGAAAAAAAGCGGCGGCGGCGGCGCAGCCAGTAGGTATGACTTACGTATGACGTAGCAAAAAAAATCTTACTTGATCCCAAATGCGCCTAGTGCGCCGTGCGTGCCGCGTCGTTGGTGCTCCTTCTGGGGTCTTCCTCGAAGAACGCGAATATCTGTTCCTCGATCTCCACGGCCAAGGGAGGTCTCCCTCTTTGGCCTTGAGCGTGCGCTGGTGCAGTGAACTGTCCGTAGTCTAGCAAATTCATTCGTCGCTTGTCATTCATTGAAGGCGCACGCACCTTATTATTAACTTCTAGCGCACGCCTATACTGTTTATTTGGCAACCACTAGTGATGGATACCATCATCGATACCTCGCAACATCGATACCAACTTTAGCGGAATGGACAAGTTTCTCACCAGAACATCGTCAACTGGCTCCTTATCGACTAAAAGAGCAGCCGAAGGCGAACCTGAGAAATGGCAAAGTCCGAAGCGCACAGCAACCGCTGCTTCACCTAAGCCATTAGATCAACGACCTCGGACGTCGAATCGCTTCGGCAAACTGTCGTCAGATCAACCACTTGATGACTGTCCTCTCGAGCAACAATCCTATGTGAGTACCAAGGCGAAACCTCACCGTATACCTCCAATTCTTATCAACATTGAGAGTAACTGGACCCACAACTCCATTAAAGACCTTATCTCCAAATACGATAAGAACTTCCATCTCAAATATAGAGCGAACCACAAAGTCGCCGTTCACTCGTACTCCGCAGCGAGTCATCAAACGATCAGGGATGGGCTGAGCGCTGAAAAAGTAAAATTTCATACCTTTACTCGCAAGGACGAAAAAACACTTAAGCTTGTCATCAGAGGCTTACCTGGTAGCGTTGAAGACGACTTACCCGACGAACTGGCAAACCTCGGCTTTCCTGAATGTAAAATAACAAAGCTCAAAGCATCCTCTTCAACAGCTGACACCTCGAATGCTCTATATCTGGTTCAACTGCCACCCGGCTCCGAGATCCTAAAATTCAAAAAACTAAGATATATCTGCCGATGTGTCGTTGAAATCGAGAAATTCAAACCAAAACATAGTTATGGAACACAGTGCTTCCGTTGTCAAGGATTTGGTCACACATCCAGAAACTGTAATCTACCTCCTCGCTGTGTCAAGTGCATTGGTACCCATCTCACAGCAGACTGTCCGGGCTTTGATGGAGCAAACGATGTACAATGCTGTAACTGCAAAGAATCACACGCAGCTAGCTACCGTCAGTGTGCTGCTCGTCAAGACTACCTAAAACGTATCCAGCGCAAACGAGATAACCTCAACCAAAAGACAGTCAAGACCTTTCCAGTCCGCAGCCAGGTTACAACTTCATCTGACGGACGTCTTTGGTCTCAAGTGACAAAGTCCACTGCTGAATTGAAGGTACCCAACTACGTTCAACCTCTACTCAACTGTCCTGCTGAAAACGAACCTTACGATTCAACAGTGTCCGAGATGCTCCAGATCTTGAGTATTTTAAAATCAATTAAAGCCCATGACTTATCCTGCACCTCAATGCTCGATAAAGTTACACTCGTTCTGACACATCTTTTTCGCTATGTCTGAACTTGGTGATCTTAACATTATTTCTTGGAATGCAGATGACATCCGCACAAAAATTTATGAACTGCTTGACTTAGCTAGGGATCTCCGTATCGATATTATAGCTCTATGTGAAACGAGACTATCGCCTAAAACTCTCATATCTACACCGGGCTTCATATGCCATAGACTGGATCGACATCCTAATGGCCATGGCCAAGGCGTAGCTATCCTGGTCAATGAAAATATTGTTCATAAGCTAATTACTATTCCTGCTACTCGACATATGGAAGTCGTTGGCATTGAACTTGAAGTATCAGGCATTAATCATCACATACTCTCAATTTACCAGTCCCCCAATCTTCCTCTTGATCCGAGCGATCTGGACACAATATTTAGCATTGGCAGTAGCATACTTGTGATGGGTGATTTTAACTCTAAGCATCCTCACTGGAACTGCTCTGATAAAAATTCTAGAGGAAATACGCTATTTAACCACATGCTTGACAATGATTACATCATCAATTTTCCCCCAACTCCTACTCTTATCCACTATCGCGACGAACTTAAACCGTCTACACCCGATCTTATTTTGTCACTTAATGTCCACGACATAAGCGATCCTCGCACTATTGATGCGCTCTCATCTAACCATCTACCACTTGCCTGCACACTCAGCGGAAAAACGATCCATAAAAAACATACATACTACCTTTATAATAAAGCTGATTGGCCCGGCTTTCGCTCCTTCCTCGACGAACACATATTCTTATCTTCAAAATGCTTATCTTCAACACATGAAATTGACATGGCTATTGCATCATTTGTTGAAATTTTATTAGAAGCTCGTGAAAAGTTCGTTCCTTCTGGCACCCGCAGCAATCGCTCTAAGCCCCTTCCTTCAAGTATCAAAGATGCTATAAAAATAAAGAACCACTTTCGGCGACTAAGCCAAAAACAAAGCAATCCCCAAATTCGAGCCAATCTTCGCGCCACTTTCAATCAACTTCAGTGCATTGTCAATTCACAAATCACCAAGCATAATAACAAGGTGTGGAATAATAAACTATCAAAAGTAGACAACCCATCATCCGATTTATGGCGCATAGCAAAGTCTCTCCGCTGCAAACCTACAGTAATACCAACCCTCAAGCTGCCTGATGGCAATCTTGCTAGCGATATTGTCGACCAATGCGAGGCTCTTGCAGATACTTTCCACGATAACATGCGCCTTACGTTGGACTGGGAAAGCGACCATACTAATGATGTTCATGCATCCATGGATACGATTAGTCTATTTACCCCACATGATATCTTTAAGCCCACTAGGCCTAAGGAAATCTGGAGCAAGATAAAAAAACTGAAGCGACGTAAGTCGCCAGGAGCCGATGGTTTACATAACGCACTTATTAAAAATATATCCCAAAAAGCTGTGATACTCCTTACCAAAATATTTAACGCTTGCTTTCGATTATGTTACTTTCCTCAAATCTGGAAATGTGCAAAAGTGATTGCCATACTAAAACCTGGCAAAGATCCAAGTATTCCAGTAAGTTACCGACCTATTAGCTTGCTCTCTTCCCTTAGCAAATTATACGAGTCCTTGATTTATGTACGCCTCATGTCAACTACTCAACACTTATTAAAAAACGAACAGTTTGGGTTCCGCAGGAGCCACTCTACCACCCAACAACTGGCCAGAGTCGCGGAACACATCGCTCATCACCTTAACTTACACCAGTCTACAGGCATGTTCCTACTGGATATTGAGAAGGCCTTTGATACAGTTTGGCATAAAGGCCTTCTGCACAAACTTATATTAAATGAAGTACCTATGAATTTAATAAAATTAGTTCAATCCTACCTCACTGACAGAACGTTCTGTGTACATTCAAATGACGTTCAGTCTTCTTCCCGAACGGTTTCTGCTGGAGTGCCACAAGGGTCGATCTTGGGGCCGTACCTCTTCTTACTATACCTTAATGACATCCCAATCCAACCCCGCACCAAACTAGCTTGCTTCGCGGATGATACGGCCTCTCTGACGTCGGATCGTGACATTGATCTCGTAACAGATCGACTACAGTTATCTCTTGTACTCTTACATAATTACTTCTCTTCGTGGAAACTCAAACTTAATCTCGAGAAAACTGAGGCTATCATATTTACAAGAAAACGAAAAATTTCAGACAAAAAGCTTAATTTCTGTGGCCATAAAATCCCATGGAACCAGTCTGTTAAATATATAGGTGTTCACTTAGACAAAAAGCTTAATTGGTCGCTCCACGTCATGACAACTCGCTCCAAAGGCATAAAAGCCTTAAATGCTTTAAGTCCCATCCTAAACCGAAAAAGCAACCTAAGTCCCAATACTAAACTTCGCATTTACAGTACCCTTGTACGCCCTTGTATCACATATGCCGCACCTGTTTGGAGTAGTACCTGCACTACTAATCACCATAAGTTACAAGTCGTACAAAATAAAGCTATTAAGATTGCCTACAATACCCCCTTTCGGACTAACCTATACAAACTTCATGAAAAAATTGCTTTTCCCCTTCTCAATAATTTTATACTCAAAGCCACCCGCAAGTTTTATCTATTTAGTAATCCTTCAAATTTGAACGCTCTTATTTCATCCATCGGTCAAACCAGACTTAATAATATTAGTTACATCGACAAATACTTATCGTATCGCTTGCCCCATCACTTAGTGTTGGGCGAGTAACATCAATAGAGGGCCTATCGTGAATCTGTCGTTATGGTTATTCTCGGTGTTGCCGCTAAAGTTTCGATCGCGCACTCTGTCCAGTCTCGGTTCGACAGTGAACTCCACCACCGCTTTCCTTATCCCTCAAAGCCATCCTTTATCCCTTATCGGCGTTCCCTAACGCTGCGCTTCGTGCATGGTAGGTGGAGTCTCGTCCTATAGCGAGCCGCGATTGACAAGAGTGCTGTCGATGGTCAGTGTGCGGGAATCATGTTAATTTACGCAATTGACAGTGTCTGTCCTTGCATGAGTGCCCGTGATAATTCATCACGACAACACGAGATTTAAAGGGTCTTAAACCGCTCGTCGTCGGTGAGCCTGACTCGTGATGTGGCCCCAGGCCACAGTCGTGTCGCATACGGGTCTTTTTCGCGTGCGCGCTGCTCTGCCACCTATAAAATGTATTCGCACTGCGAAGCGCAATGACCTAAATATTTTTCTTCACACTACCCCAAAAAAAAAAAAAAAAATCTCTCTATGTCTAAGCAAATATTGTACACTTGTTTATTGTATCAAGCGTGTACTATTGTAAACTTATAAATAAAGAAATCTGAAAATCAAAATCAATCAATCAGTCTAGCAAATGCTGCGTCACTCTCATGAATGTCCTGGTGTTGAGTATTTGAGGTTCAATAAAACCGGCATTTATCAGGCAGGGCAAACTTTCTGCAGCGTATACCCGCCGAGCTGCAGCTGTATTTTCCCCACTGAGAAAGTAACTACGAACCATTTCGTAATACTCGTTGTCTGTAAACATAGTGTTGCGCGCGTAATTTTCGACTGCAGGAAGTGCGGAAACGGCGCACATACACTCACCTAGGTCAATGCGCGCGGACTGACCGGCCAAATCGTGCGCCGGCGAGCCCGCCACCCGCTCACTCACCCCACCCCGCCACCCGCTCACTCACCCCACCCCGCTGCCCTCTGCCTCGCACCGCGATGACGCCTTGTAATGGGTGCCCATGAGTTACAAATTGGATGAAGGATAAATGAATAAAAATGAAAAAAAAAAAATGGTAATTTTATTCGATAAATGTGATCTATTATCGATACCAATGATATGGTAAAATTTATTGTACCGGTGAAAATTTCACCCGGTATAAATAAAATTCAAGTCCTGACTGACTGACTGACTCACTCATCAACGCCCAGCCCAAGCCGTTGGACCTAGGAAGCTGAAATTTTGCACAGATGGTCTATATATAATGTAGGCAAGGAATAAGACCGGATTTTTTGAAATTCAACCCCTAAGAGGGCGAAAAGGGTTGCCGAAATTTGTATGAGAGGTATAAAGAATGTTGTCTAATTTTCTTGAAACTTAAAATAAATACTCTTCAACACAATTGATTGAACACGTGTTTCGCCGTTTTCAAAATTTAACCCTTAAGGGAGTGAACGGGGTTGCAAAATTTTGAACTAAAGTCCACGCGGACGGAGTCGCGGGCGAAAGCTAGTAAACATACATAAATAAAAGGTTTGTCTGTCAAATTGTGTTAAATTCACAGTCGGAAAACAAGGAGAGCACGCCAGCGCTGTAAACATACTAAACATGCTCGCAAAGTACCACTTCTTCGCACATTAACTTAACGGGTTCGCGTTCGGGTTCTAATTAAGTTTGTTGTCGACAGTTTTAAGGAGACCCTTTACTTACAAGTCCTGGGCACTCCCTCTAGTGCCCTCCGCGTGTACAAATTGAGATTTAACACTCGAATTCACCCGTCGGCGTCGGCGGAGAAACAAAATATCCGGGCGGAGTTTCTGCGAGGGTTGTCACTGGACGCATTGACTTTTTTATCTTTATAAACTTTTCTTTTAACCTCGCCTTTAAGGTTAAAAAAAATAGATACATTTTGAGCTAATCCTTTCGTAAGCACTAGACATTATTAACTTTATTTCAGATGCACTTGCTTGACTTTTTGTCTGAAGAGTCCGACCAGGTTTCGCTCTGATTCGCAAAGCTTAATCACAAAAAATAATATTAAAAAAGACAACACTAGTTGTAAACGTATAATCCTCGGAACACTGTCATTTGTGGTTTTTCTATTTTTTGTGTTTCTATTCTTATTGGTGATGCAATTTTTTTTATTCACATTTTTGTATTTTCAATTTCGTTTTGTTTCGTGGTTCAATGAAATAAGGTTAAGTGCAAAGTGAAACTGTCTTTATTTCTAAAAAACTGAACACGTGCGAGTCGGACTCTACACCCTATTTACTGAAGCGAACGAGTAAGTGTCAACATGTCAAAAATTTGGTTTTTCAATAATACACATTTTTAACACTGCATATAATTTAGCAAAGTTATACAAAACGATATGGCTAATAAATGCCAATAAGCAATAAACACAATAACACTGTTATTACCTAATTTATCCCTCACTCGCAGTTTATTTAACTAAATTTTTTATTTTATCATGAAAATACAATTTGCTTAAGAGATCTATGCCCCAAAAAATACCTAAAATTTCAGTGGTCCTCAAATAAAAGCGATCCTACTGCTGCCAAATGTTCGCAACCAGCAAAGATGTGGGAATTTTGTTTAAAGACAGATTATGATCGATTATTTTATGCTAATGCGCTACTCGAAATGTAGGAAGAAGTATGGAGAGCTGACTACGAACCTCTTTTTTAATTAAAGGCAAAAAAAGTAAGATAGCCACCCCGACGCCATATTTACTCACGATTGACGTTGTTGATGGGAGTGCAACTTCTCTAAACTATTTTATTTTCTTTAGTGTTTGTGTTGTCTTGTTTGGTTGTCTGTCTGTTTTCCTTAAACAATACCTACCTAAACCTATGTGGGTATACGATGCAAGCAAAGCTGCGTGCATGAGCTATTTTGAGTGACATGTAAGTTTGAGAGATGCTGTGTCTTTGTTTACCTTTAGTAAATAGATTGTAATTTCGCAGATTCTCCGAACTGTTCCTGAACTTCAGACTAAAACCTGTGCTATGAATGTATCTACCTAAGCCATTAAACCATACAGCAGGGTACACCGGTATCCGGTAAGCCTTGATATTTTATTTCGGATATTATTTTTTTGAAAAAAATAACTCTTACCCAAAACAAAAGTTGTTCTAAGATACAAGCATGAACTTCCTCCGTGTCGACCAAATAACAATAGAAAACTATTGTTATTTTCAAGGTTAGGACTGAAGAGGTTAAAGGCATGCAAATGATCATTTACTATGCTAAGGATCGAAATACAAACCAAACTTAACTTGCATTGTCAGCTAATTTTCTGGCGACCCTGCAACGAATATTATTTATTAAACTGTATCTATACATTTCAAAAGTCGATAGTCATTTGCATTAGAACATAAACATTGTTAATCATGCAGAACTCGTAATAAATATCGATAACCATAGGAATATACTGCAAAAATCCCATCGCAATTCGGTTCGGTGCGCCCCTGGGGTTTCAGCAAACCGTCTACAGTCTCTTTGGCTGCTTTGTGATAGAACGTTACAGAAGTCTCAAGGGTATAAATAAAAAGTGACGTCGACTAACGAGTTGGAATAATGGTAAAGGATATCCGTTGGATTAGATTAGAATGTCATTGTACACCATTAAGTTATATAAGTACGTGAGATATGCATAAATCGTCGTGAGATAAAGGAAAATGTTCAGCAAAATCTCACTAAGTCTCATTTAAGGACTTGAAGAGTCGATGAAAATTTGAATCTAGACCAAATTCCACGTATAAATAAACAGGTGCATCTTGTTCTTATTTTCATTCATTGTTCAATCCTCTTCCACGTCAGTTGTGGTCAGATTTCCCTGTAACCCGCATCAGAGGGCTCTGCTCTAGATTGTTTGTGTAGTACAAAGATATCCTGGTGGACTACCTCTTCATCAGGGTCAGTTTTGTACCCTTAAGATATATGCTCTATCCAAATTTTGTAAAACCTCCCGTGTTTGCAAATTTGTTGCTTAACGTATTCGCCAATAACCTTGTTTTTTTTCGGCCTTATTGCACTTAGGTATGCGTTTCGAAGAGTAAAATTCACCCATCATCAAGTTGCTTTGGCAGTTTGCTAGCCCATCCGTTGAGAAACAGAAAAAATCATCATCAACCCACCATGTCCCCACCGAGGGGCACGGGTCTCTTCCCTGAGGAAGGTATAGGCCATACTCTACCACGGGGGCCAAATCCGGATTGGTGGAGACTTGTAAGACTAGTGGCTGTTCTTACTGTCAGAAGTTTTCAAGCCGCCGTAAGGCCTCTGACTTGGCTTAACGAATGCCATCTATCAACGGCAGCCGGCACCAACTGCTTAACGTGCCTTGCGAAGCACGGAACCGCTCGGAAAAATGCCACTAGCGTTAGTCATAGACGGTGACCCATCCATGGACTGAACGCGCCGTATGTTGCTTAACCTTAGTGATCGTTTAATATCACTCAGGCAGCCCAGGCTACGAGCGATTCAAGAAAAAATCACAGAGCATAAATTACACTACAATGGACTGAACCTTCTGTGTCTTCTCCGCCTTTCCACAACCGCGAACTGTTCGCAAAGATTCTTTGTTGTGAATGAATCCACTGTGGTCTGACACGTTAAATTCCCGCTTGTTTTAAAAGATTCTGGAACTTTCTGAATAGAGTGGAATGGCGAGAAAATAGCCCGGTTTGGGTTTGCCTACTTTCAGGCCTTCACTTCAGGGCGTAAGTTCACTTGTGAAAATCGCACTGTGAAAAGTACTCTAAACAACAAATCTCTATAGAAAAATCTTCACTGATGTAGCAAAAAACTATTGTAGTCAATTGGTTTTGATTCTGCACTGAATATTGCCCCCATGTTTGTGGCACTGTACCTAATGAAATAAAAGCCTTAGGGGTAGCGCTACCACGCAGTATTTATGGAATTTAAAATACCCACAGCAAAAGTTATTTTATTATTTTATTGATTTAATATAGATTCATATACATTATCAAAACGACCAAGCATCTGCAAACAAACTGATAAAGCTTTTTTTTTACATAGCCTGTTTTGTGTCCCACTGCTAGGCAGATGCCTCCCCTTCTTTCTTCCAACTCTCTCTATCTCCAGCCACTTCGCACCATCCCGGCAAGAATGCATTTAGGTCATCCCGCCATGCAATTTTTTTTGTATTTATATGTAATCGTTATTTTTTTATCTATCGAGTGATTTGACGACTCAGATGGCGCGGAGGTTAGCGCATCTTCCTACCATGCGAGAGTTCCCGAGCTCGAACCCCGGCTTGGGAAAAAAAACCCAGGTCTTGGCTGCTTACATGTTTGTGATGTCGCTGTTTCGGGTTTCCACAACACAAAGATATCCTAGTATGTGCCTGTATGTAAAAATTTAAATGTTAATCTCCAAAAGAAGCCAACCGATTTCAAACATTTTTTCACCAGTATTTAGTACGGAGCTTCAGGGTGGACATATGATAATCCGTTGATGCCTGCGAAGTCCCGGGCACTGCTAGTAGCTGATAAATTGAATGCAAACTAAATGCTGCTAATTTGGTTTTTGGATGCGCATACAAATTTAGTTTCCGATAAACCTCTATGGTCTGTTTAGGATTACTTAAATTGGCCGTTAATTAGTGGCAAATTCAATTAGCGAATGGCGCCTAAAGTTTCAGTTTTTTAATGTAGTGTGAATCTTGTGTGTGTGTGTGTTTTACAGATCAATGTTTCAAAAAGTGTCAAGCCAATCACTTAATGATGTTTATTAAATATTGATTTTTAGGCTCTACGACTGACCTATGATCACGGATCTTGGACTACACAGAATTTATGCCAAGAACAGGACGTTTCTGGCGTTAGTGCTATATAGATAGATATATAGATAGAGAACACTTTAATGTACATAAAAAGGAGATTACACAGTACATTATATAGTACTGGTTGTTTTGTTTTAGACACATATTCTTGAAATCACTATTAATTTACATATAGACTTGATTCTTGAAAAATTGTAAAAAAAGACACCACATGCGAGGCGCTAACGTAGCTGCACGAAGCCCCTCATGCTCGAGACTTTACACTATTGTGCCCGACAGTACATCCGCAGTAATCTCAGAAACAACTTGCTATTCATAAGACGTCGTGTAAACGTCCGACATTTGCATTTTGGCTGCGCTTTTTGTTTATCGCTGCTCTTCGTTTTGCACACGGAATAAATATTGCAACGCTATTAGCTATGTCTTGGGGACTTATATTTTCCTTCAGGGCCACGTTTTATAAAACTTATTTTTTATTTAGCCTTAATAAATACATCATCATCATCATCATTCAGCCACAAGAAGTCCACTGCAGGACATAGGCCTCCTCCATGGATTTCCAAAAAGACCGGTTGGAAGCGGCTTGCACCCAGCGTCTTCCTGCCACTTGGATGAGATGGTCTGTCCATCTCGTGGCTGGTCGTCCTACGCTGCGCTTGCCGATATGTGGTCTCCATTCGAGCACTTTTCAGCCCCACCGCCCATCAGTCATGCGTGCTATGTGCCCCGAATATATTTATTTTCCTATTGTCGTATACACTCTAATATATCTATATTTATATAATATATATGGTCGTCTCTCTGAGAAAAGACCTGCGACTTGCAATCATACATTCATTCAATCATAGATACATGCGTTTAATTGTATTTTTTATACATACGCAAATCAGACAATAACACTACTTTATGCTCATGACCTACTATAATGATTACATTACAATAATTTATTTATTTAACAAAAGAAACTATAAAAAATATATCGAGTGAATGTGTCTGTAAGGAACGCCCCAGAAAGACATACTTCGACCAAACAGAGGATGTATTAGCAAATGGCAAGATGAAAAGTATCCATTACCGGCGTGCGTGAATACTACGACTTTTGATGTCGATGAAGCGAAAGTGATCTACCAGAATCGTGGCAAGGGGCAGTCCCTGGCCTCTGCCAACCCTGCTGAAATACAGGCATGAGATTATGTAAGTATGTAAAAGAAACTAGGTACTAGTATAGTGACGAAGTACAGTTGCAATTTTAAAATTGGAATTACGATAGTTAATCTTCATCGAAGATTTTTGATGATGGATGTTCACAGAGATGATCACACAAATATAGCTACATACAGAAAAAAGGTTTTGTAGCACAACACTGGGATAAATTTGGTAGATACATCAATATAGCACGCAAGCAATCCAATTTGAGAAACCTATTATATGGAAGAATAGGAAAAAATAAGGTTTCAAATACACCCCAGCATAATGCGTATTGTTAACGTACGGAATATATTGAACCGTCGAATAACCATTGTTGAAGTAGGGGAGTCCAAATTGTATGAGTAAGATCAACCGGGGTGCGCGAAACGTGGTATTCTCTCGCAAAAATATACTGGTACTACTGGAACTAATTATCAAATGGAAACTAATTAATGTTGAAGAAAAGGGATTTCTCAGGAACTTGGCCAGTGGCTAGACCTGGGCCTCAATGCTGTTAGTGCATTATAGTTCGATGACAGATACACGGTCGGGTCACGTGAAGTGTTTTTTCATACCATTGTCGCCTAGATTGCTTGATTTGAATGCGCGCGTAGACTTGAAGCGGCAATGAAACTAAATCACCATTTTCATTCAGTTGTCACTGTACTACAATGCATTAGCAGCATCTAGACCCTGGTCTGCCTACCTCTCCGGAATACTGGCGTGAGTTGAGGGATGAGTGTTTGTTACTCGATCACGCTAGAACCGCTGAATGGATCTGCGGTGAAATTTATCAGAGAGATAGATTTTAGTCAGTGCTATACGATAAATTTGGCTAATTTATATCCTAAAATATCCATTAAATGCGAACGATTTCGCGGTATATGCACATCATCAACTGGTGTGCATGAATTTAATTAATTAAATATTGCACCGGAATTTCTATTATTTGTATAGATGTGAGGCTATTTCACCGATATCTAAAAGCCATCTCATATTGTTTGTTGGTGTTCACGGAGTCTTCAGAGAGTGGTCACTTTAAATTCTTTCGTGTATTTCTTCTAAAAAAGGCAAACGAAAATTTACTTTTCAAAGGTCCCGTTTTTACCTTTGAAAAGAACTGAATATCATTAGATTTGTCTCATAAATCGAAGTATGTACAGTCGACAGCATATCATCCTATACTATACATTCATGCACTCTACTCCGTTGCATTACGGGCGACTTTGCAACTAAAATGTGTAGGTTGACGTGCTGTCGACTCTACCATAACATAATATGTAGAAGAGTACTCATTTGTGAAATTGGTAAATATGTAAACTATCTAAAAAATATATAATAAGAGACTTTCGCTCGAGAATACCTATATCCATATACCATGTTATAAGCTTTACTACACAACGTCTCTAGATATTATGTGAGCAAATTACATGGACGATAATCATAGCCCTGCTCAGAATAGCTCGCTGAACGGAGATTAACTAATCTATATTGCTGTGCCTTGAACAAGCTTCTGGTGATTAGTTACGATTGAGAACGTTATACTAACGGAGCTTCCTAAGATGGTATGTTCCTAAGAAGGCGTTATGACAAGGAACTCCAAAATATAACAAATTCAACAAGATTTATTGGAGAGTTTGCCACTTGTCACGTTTGGGACCTAATAAACTCGGTAAAATGTGGGCCTAGTTCTAGTGATTGGTGCCTCTGCCTACCCCCTCGGGGATAACTGGCGTGAGTTTATTTATTATATTTTTTTACCATAATGAAACAAAAACTTTCGTAAGCACTACACATTAAAACATCTGGATTTGTTGTATACCACTAAAATTATTTATTTTATTTACGGACGGAATTTGGATTGTTACATTCAGAAAAACAATGAAGTGTAATTTATTGGGCTTCCTTTCATTCTTTGCACTCTGACCTATACCTATCACATGGAACTTGAATTATAACTCGCGTGACTTTTAAACTTTTCCGCGCCATGTGTCCTCTACGAGATTATTTTTTGCCCCCGACACGACAGTTTGGAAAACACGGCTTCCTACTGTTTCCGTAGCCGTATACAGCGCTAGCAATTTTCAACAGGTCAGAGACGATCACCAATTTTTGTCATATGACGTCACAGCATTATAATAGCTAATTAAGGTTACGTGATGAATTTTACTTAAAAAAAATTAAAGGTCTTCATATTATATCATAAACATAAATCATAAACATAAACATTTACATACAGGCACATACATTGCTTCTGGCCCCACACTAGGATACCCTGTGTCGTAGGAACCAGAAACAGCAACGAATTAAACGCGATTTAAACTGACATTAAACATTTAATGCTGCCAGTCTGTCTATCTGTTAACCGATTTATAATATCTACCAACTGGACAATAGCGGAGTTAGAACTAGGTAACCCTTTGTGAGTTTTCAAATATGTTACTATTTATAAAATTACCCTGTCATATTGACGACATTTATATTTTTGCAGATGTACCTCAACAATATTTTTTCGTAACATGCTTTCAGTCACTCAATATGTGGAAACACGGACCAGCAATTTGATAAGGATTAAAACAGCGCACCGTGCACTCAGGGAATTAAAATGTTTTTTTAGGGTTCTGCAGTTGCAAAAATGGTTTTACTTTCACATACATTACATACATAAAGTCACGCCTGTATTCCGAAGGGTTCGTTAGAGTCTAGGACCTAGATTCTGTTAATGCATTGTAAAGTCAGTTTTTTAATTCGATGCAAAAAAAAAATGACGCGGTGTTACCGTTATAAAATGTATATAGGTTTACTCGGTAGATTTTTTTTTTTACCGTGAATACCTAGAAGACTCGTGTGACCAAAATCCTTATGACATGAAGGACATTAAAGTTTAATTCCTCATAAGAGCAAAGTCTAAAAAAATACCTACGTAGTACAAACAATTACTTGGAAGTAAAATGGGGTAATTTGGTTTTTGCGTACTAGCAAAATTCAGACATTGGATTGTATTGAGATGTCAACGTGACTGTTTTATTTTTTTGCATTGAACTAAAAAACAGACTTTAGTACAACATGAATAACTGCATGAACATGGCGATTTAGTTTCATTGCCTCTTCAAGTTTACGCTCGCGCACGTTTCAAACAATCTAGGCGTCAGTGGTACGAAAAAACACGTTACGTGACCCGACCGAGTATTTGTCATTGAACTATAATGTACTAGTAGAATTGAGGCCCAGGGCTCACTTTAGTCTCATTCATTAGTCGCTGCATGGATGCACACCGGAAAAGAGGTAAAAAAATATAGTCTTGTCTTTTTATAAATATAAATCAAAGTCCTGACTGACTCACTCATCAACGCCCAGCCCAAGCCATTGGACCTAGAAAGCTGAAATTTTGAGAGGGTCTTTATATAATGTAGGTAAGGAAAGAGACAGGATTTTCTGAAATTCAACACCGAAAAGGGTTGCCAAAATTTGTATGGGAGATATAAAGAATGTTGTCTAATTTTCTTGAAACTTAAAATAAATACTCTTCAAGACAATAGATTGAACACGTGTTTCGCCGTTTTCCTAAATTTAACCCTTAAGGGAGGGCACGGGGTTGCAAAATTTTGAACTAAAGTCCACGAGGACGGAGTCACGGGCGCAAGCTAGTAGACTATATTTTTACGTCTTTTGAAACAGGGTCTTTCCCTGCAAATAACAAAATCTGACCGCCGATTGATCGTAGGTTCAATCCCCACTGAAGGCTCCCAATTTGTTAAGGTCACGCCGGGTTAGTAGAAAAATAAGAAGAATTTAGACAGGAAAAGTAAATGCAGAAAATAGGGCAAATATAACACAAAATTAGAAGAAATGCGAAATTACTAGTGAAAAAAACAAATGATAAGGGTAGAGCAGTGCAGTATCCTTAAATGGAAATAGGACAAGTGATTATTCAAGTGACTGCCTTAATGTTGGTGTAGCCGTTAAGGCGCTTACCTATCAAGACAAAGGTCGTGGGTTCAATCCCCACTGGGGGCCGCCCGTACATTTGTACAAATGGCCTCAGTCTGCGTGTTTTTAGGACCCTAGGTCTTGGATGTTTACATGTTTGTGATGGCGCTGTTTCTGGTGTAATGGTGTGATGTTTGTAATGTCCTAGCCTGGTTACGATAGCACATAGTACCTAGTTTGGGACCAGGTCAAGTGATTGTGTTGTGTTATTATTTTAATTTTACTATTATTATAATCGCTCGTAGCCCCGGCTGCCTGAGTGATCTTAAACGATCACGAGGGTTGAGCAACATAACAGGGCGCGTTCAGTGGCTTACCGTCAGTGGACTAACGCTAGTGGCATTTTTCCGAGCGGTTCCGTGTTTCGCAAGGCACGTTAAGCAGTTGGTGCCGGCTGCCGTCGATAGATGTCAGTCTTTAAGCCGAGTCAGAGGCCTTATGGCGGCTTGAAAACTTCTGACAGTAAGACCAGCCACTAGTCTTACAAGCCTCCACCAATCCGAACTTGACCCCCGTAGTGGAGTATGGCGGATACCTTCCTCAGGGAAGAGACCCTTGCCCCTCGGCGCATGGTTGATGATGATTATTATTATTAAGTTTTGTAAAAGTTATTATTAGTATAAAAAAATCTTTTTTACAAACAAAACAAGAAAGCCCAAAGGCGAAGGTTGATAGTTTGGCGACTGTACGGTGAAGTATCTATTGGGATCGCTACAGAACCGCTGGAACGCGTTTCCGACACGCTTATGACCGTCTTTTTCATTTTCACCGGGCGCTGGGGTTCCGGAAAATGGATGAAAGGCCAGCGTAGTGATTGAAATCGCCATCACGAGCACGTACTGTTGACATATCCGTCCCACGTAGGCGTCGCCATGGAAATATTCACAAATCAGCTCGAAGGTTGATTCGATTGAAAACTTTATTATCGGCCTCGCAATGTCTGCAAAGGATGTGATTATTGGACGTATCGATTTATTGCTTTTGCGAAATGTATGGAATTGCTGTGCTGTAAATAGATTTTATGCCCTAAACATTAACCTACGTAACAGCCAAGTCATTGGAGGCATTTATAATTACTGACTATTTGGGGTCAAAAAAGTTATTTTTGGCTTATTTACTACGCATTGGTACTGGAAAATGAATATGGATAGGATAAGCCTGGCCATCCAAAGAGGCAACTTCGCCAGCATTCTGGGCTCATTGCCGCGGGGCAGTGACCTAGGGCAGATATTTATAAGGTAGCATAGTTTTATATTTAAGTTATATTTATTTTTTATTTGGCCTGAGTGCTGGATCGAGATTCCGTTAATCCATTGTAGTACAGTGACGACTGTATGAACATTTCGAACATTTGCATGAACACACGTACTAAACCTTCTAGGCGTCAATGGTATAAAAAACAAATCACGTGACCCGACCGAGCGTCTGTCATTGAACTATAATGCACTAGCGGAATTGAGCTCCTGCTTGCAACAGAACACAAGAAATTCCGCAACAAAAATTCTCCACTGGCAGCGGTCAAAAAACCTCTCGTTGTAAAACAAAATGCGGCCGGAGTTAAACTGGGGAGTACTCTAAAATGCCGCCGTAAAACACTAGTCCAGTCAAATTACGAAATAAATAAACATGAGCGAACACAGTTTGGGGATTTTGAGGATCGATAGGGGGGTGCATCGTGAGCATAAATTCCAATTTGAGGGGCTGTACTGAGGTCAGCTCAAGGTCATTTCGATGGAAACGCGTTTAATTCGATATCTCGAGAAATATCAGTGTTAGCCAAAAAATTGTAGAGACCTTTTCTCTTCTAAATAAAATTTATTAACTTTTTTATTTAAAACTTTTTTTTATAACATCAATATTTTTCAACTTATTACTCCCGCAAGGCAAAAATTTTATTTTTTTTCCTATTTTTCGTCGTTTTCTCCCCAACCATTCAATTTTATTGAATTTTACCGATCATCAACGTGAATATCTTTTAATTATGCACAATTTTGTTCTCAAACTTTTTTCTGTAATGCCAATACCTTCGGAGTTATACATTACTTTACCGAGCGAAATCCGCGCCACTGTCGCAATATAAAAAGAAAATCGATTAAACTATTTAAAAATTGGGTATTTAATTTGGGTAAATTTATGGGTCTGTTTGGGTAAGAAGTAAATTAACAATTAAAACTGTTTCACACATTTATTGATAAAAAAATAGGTTATGAAATTCGGAAAATTAAGCACCCGAGGTCGATGGAAGTGATTCGTGAATATTAAAGACGGTATCGGGGCATAGGTCGTCCTCGTCCATTACGTCAAGATCATCATCGTCGATAATATTGGCGATATTGGAACAATAATTATCTTGGCAATTATTGCAAATCACTGAGCAAAAGAGGCCGGCCTTTCTGCATCCGCACGCTTTGCCGCACTTGGTTTTGCATTTGCACGCAATCGATCTCAGTAAATTATCCGGAGCTGGTTGCGATGACATCGTTATTGGCTCCAATCCACGGGGGGTTCGACGCCAGCCCCACTCCTCGGGTTCCAGATAATTTTCCAGCCAGTATTGTACTTGGTAAAAGCACCTCAGCGAGTGAAAAAATGCCGCATCAGAGGTAGGAGGAAGAGATTCTAATTTAACCCTCCCACTGCCTGCCATTTTTTTATATCCCTTATATCGGAGCTCGTTGAGATTGGTACAATTCGTGTCACCTGCCTTGCGATACAAATTCAAAATGAATTGTTCGCCGTTTGAAGCGATAGTTGTTTTATCTGCTTTGTCCTGCAGAAAAACTTCAGTTAACGGAACCAAATCCGGAGATTTTTTGAATGCGGTCATTGTTTTCATCTTGCCTAGGTTGAATGGTGCCGATGTTGTGTCGCAACCACTAATCGCGTGCAAAAATAATATTTTTTGCGGCATTCGGCCCATATATCGGTTTAAGGCAGTGTGGGTACACGTTGCGACAATGGCGTGGCTTTCGCTCGGTAAAAGAATATATAACTCCGAAGGTATCGGCATTACAGAAAAAAGTTTAAGAACAAAATTGTGCATAATTAAAAGATATACACGTTGATGATCGGTAAAATTCAATAAAATTGAATGGTTGGGGAGAAAACGACGAAAAATAGGGAAAAAAAATAAAATTTTTGCCTTGCGGGAGTAATAAGTTGAAAAATATTGATGTTATAAAAAAAAGTTTTAAATAAAAAAGTTAATAAATTTCATTTAGAAGAGAAAAGGTCTCTACAATTTTTTGGCTAACACTGATATTTCTCGAGATATCGAATTAAACGCGTTTCCATCGAAATGACCTTGAGCTGACCTCAGTACAGCCCCTCAAATTGGAATTTATGCTCACGATGCACCCCCCTATCGATCCTCAAAATCCCCAAACTGTGTTCGCTCATGTTTATTTAACCCGTTTTTTTTCGTAATTTGACTGGACTACACGACTATCGCGAGGTTTTAGTTGTTCAGAATAGTGGATTTATCGCACCCCAACAATGGCTGAGTAAATCCAATTTATACTGCGTTCTTTTGATTCCACAGCTTTAGTACTTACTTATTGTGATAAGTTGAACCCCGCTTCTATTTCGAAAGCAACAGCGCCAAATTTACAACCTGCGTTCAGGGGTGCAATTACGTAAGACTCCACTGTATGGTGTTGTTTGATTCAGCCCTTTTGCACCCGGTATGTTACACCACCTTATGTCAGACTGTTACATTACTTACTTAGAAAACCCATTATGTCCCCACCGAGGGGCACGGGTCTCTTCCCTGAGAAAGGTATAGGCCATACTCCACCACGGGGGCCAAGTCCGGATTGGTGGAGGCTTGTAAGTCTAGTAGCTGGTCTTACTGTCAGAAGTTTTCAAGTCGCCCTAAGGCCTTTGACTTTGACTCAGAATGTTACATTGTGGGAAATTTTTTTCCCAGTAGGTATCTCATACTCCTACTCCGATCTGTCTTCTTATTTTTGTCTCTTTCGAGTTGTCTAAATGCTTAACCCGATAGTGGAAAGTTAAGTAATATAAGGGCTGAGCGGAGAGATTTTTCCAACCTCGTTGCTTACAATTTACTTGTAACAAAACCGTTTTGTTGAAGTGTTCGGTGCTGTCGTAATTAATCAGTAATTACAGGCCTTTGATCAAGGGGAAGTTATGGTCCTCCGGCAAATTATTGTTGAGTGAAATGTTAAAGGATATTGATTGATCCGCAAATGGAAATTGTAATAGAGAAAACTTTTCATTTTGGGCCTCGTCAAGTGCTTTGTTGTAAATTAATCTGTTTCTATCGCTTTTCGGATGGTAAAACTTTTAACAATGAAGTCAAGAGGGTTTTATTACCGAGCTTAAGAGATGTACGTAGTAAATAGTTAACATTAAGCTCGTCTATGCTTTACAAAGGCAATAAAGAATTTTAATGTGTAATTATTTGTCATTTCATTATCAACCCATTATGTCCCCCCACCGAGGGGCGTGCCCCTCGGAGGTCTCTTCCCTGGGGAAGGTGTTTGTAATAATAATTAGTAATTTATAGATCATCATCATCATCAGCCCACCTCTGCCACTGTTGGGTATAGGCCTTTTCCCCATCACGCCATAGCCATCAGCCAAACGAAAACATTAACTACATAAAACCAACATTTCCACTCCACCAAAAACTAGGATAATAAAGATGCATCACATGAACTTAAAAACATTTATTAATTCTGAACCATAATCAAAATCTGATTTAAGAAATTCAAGGCCTTGTTTCTTAACGCAGTAAAATTCATTAAAAATTAAACATAGGGCTGGCGATGGCTTTTTTTTCCTGACGTGTGCCACACACCTTGCTTTAAGGAACCTTCCTTTTTCTATCCTCCTCATTGTATTAACACCAACTTCTGCAATAACAACAATAATTATTATTGTGCTAGTTGGCAGATTATTATCACCTAATAACTGGATTAAGATGTAATCAGATCTTTTTTCTCAACATCTTTGAGTTCTTTAAGTAAATCTTCGATCTGACGTTTAAAATTTTCGTCATCCGATAGACCTTAAAACAAGAAATAATTAATGTTTGTTTTAAAACACTATTACTCTTATGTACGTACTTAAACATAGGTAAAATTATGTTGAATAGTAACCAAAGTTTTTTCTTGTTTAAATCTAGGAACTATCAAACTGTTTGGGCTGTACTACTTGCAGCTGAAATACCTAAGTTTGACAGTCAGCAGTGTGGCTGTAGGAAGAATTCGAAATAAATCGCGTCCCACGACTCGCTTGTCTAGAGTCTGAGACGTGATACCGTTAGACTAATTAGGCAGCGAGACCACACGCCTCATTGACCCAATAAACAAATCACTGAAACAAGCTGACTTTTCAATAAATTTAGTTGGTTGTCCAACTGCGTTGTGCTAATTTTATCCCAATCACACCGCTGTACATTTTGTCAATTGAATCAACAACAATTTTAATGCCAATGTCCGAATGAGTGGCCTTTCCATCCATGTGTCAATTAGCATATTCGTTGATTGAGTGAGTTAATTAAAATGTTTCTATTTCGATACCGCTTATGCTTAACGCCTCTCAAGCGAGGAACTGTTCTGATTCAATCAATAAATAAGTTCCACACAAAACAATCGCTTGTCCTGGTCCCCAATTAGGAGGATCATCATCAACTACCTATCGTGTCCCCACCGAGAGGAGCGGGTCTCTTCCCTGAGGAAGGTATAGGCCATACTTTACCACGGGGGCCAAGTTCGGATTGGTGGAGGCTTGTAAGACTAGTGGCTGGTCTTATTGTCAGAAGTTTTCAAGCTGCCCTAAGGCCGTACTAGGATACCCTATGATAGAGACAAGGACATCACAATCATGGAATCACACCCAAACTGAGGCCATTATTGGACATGCTAATTTTAAGAATGTAATTTCGGTATTTTTGAGTTTTATTCACAATGTCTATTTTTAATATTTTTCTAAAGTTTTGGTGTTTGTGACGTCAGAGAATGATTGAGGAGAGAGTCTTTGCCCACGTACAAAAAATAAGAAATATCATTAACGTCAGTGGATTCGGTTTGGTACCTTTTTTGTAAGTAAGACAAATGATTAATACTCATACTATCTTTTCTGACGTCATAGATAAGTCATCTAGGGTCTAGGCTTTTTATTAAATATCTTAACAAATATAGACTTATTTAAAAATCGTATAAATAGAAATTGTTGTGAAAGCATAATTCCCGAAATGGTTTTGAGATTTCCGTTCATGTTCAAAAATGTAGTATGGCCAATTGGGTAGTTGAAAAAATGAGAAATAGGTAAGTTCCTTTTTAAAACGAAATTTTGTATGAAAATACCGATTATGACGTCATATTTCAGAGCAATCTTTTTATGTTTCATCTATTTAAAAATTGTAATAACTAGTAATTGACTAAAAGAGATAAATTTTCCGAATTTTTTTGTGATTTTTGTTTTAATCGAGCATATCAAATACCTATTATTGAATAATTTATTGTTGGTCGTGTCAACTACGTATCGCGACATGTATGAGCATAGCGAGTCATTAATAAATATTTCTTAAAACCCGCGTCAAGCGCAGTCTTACGCAGTCAAAAACGCTATCGAAGTTTATTGTTTGGACAGCACAACGGCTTTCGGGTCAACAATTACGGAACAAGATTTCAGATTCACTCTGATAACGACAACTTTCGGCATGCAATAAAACCGTTTTGACAGTTACTCGATCTTTATTTACGACTTGTTTATAACCCATCAGAGTAGCGTCCGCGAAGAGGAATGTCCTTTAAAAACTGTCCACTGTCCGATGAACAATATTTTTGTCAAGAAGGCAGCTTTGAACCCGTCAGCTCCGGTAGAGACAGAGAGAGAGTGTCAGACTGAGTGCGAAAAAGAAAAAGGCATATCAGCAGAAAGACAAGCAAAGGAAATATTGTTATTATTATCTTTTTTCAAAATTACGTATTGATATTATCCGGTTGACTGGTACAAAATGTCATTAAGTCCGCCGCATTGAAGAAGAAGAAGAAATAATTTATTTAACAAAATAAATGTGTAACGAAATAAATACAGAAAAATAAAGCATACAATTGGACAAAAGTAGAAGAAATATGAAGCTACAGTGACAAAAACAAAGCCTAAGAGTACAACAGATGTATGCTGTGTAGCGGAGGGTTTGAACCCATAGCACTGATTATGCAGAATTCGCTTCAGTATCATGTAAATAATCATCCCTGAGTCGGATTTAACTGTACAAATGAAAACCCTGTATATTTAGAAAAAAAATATTAATTATCACGAAAAAGGGGAAATCTACGAATCTGTGAAACTGCTGTTTAGATATCAAATAAAATGTCAGCTTATTAACTTTATTCTGGAGACACTTACTTGATAGAAGCGCGCTTGATTGCGGGCATTCAGAGACGAGCAACCGAAGTCGCAAACTCCGTCAGAGCGAGGTTTCGCTCTGATTTGTCGGACTCTTCCAACAAAAATCTAGTAAGTATATCCGGAATAAAGATAATAATGTGTAGTGCTTACGAAAGTTTTAGTTCAATAATGTCAGCTGTTCCATACATTTAAATGCCGCGCCATAGCCATACCTACTACCGACACATTTGAAAGAAGACCTCTCGAAAAAAGATTTGTAAGAGTGTATGGTGAATAAACCATGAGCTGTTTCCAATTTAGCGTAAAAGCGTCCCGTCATAAAGCCGGCCCCAGTTCACATAATTAACATTTATGTGTATATGCTGGGTGTGTGACCGTGTGTGTATGTGACAAGTGTTTGCTGGCGATCTGCGCTTTCATTTGATGCGGTTTGGTGTACATTCGACTGGACATTGATCTTCACATACGAACACTTTACTAAGTGACGTTACGGGTGAATTTGCAACGAAAATGAAAAGATTGACGTGCTGTCGACTGTACGGACTGAGTGTGTCGGTGGTGGACATTTCAAATTAAAAGGTTGTCCCACTATGGCTGGTTTACTCTTAGTTTTATTGGAGTAAAATTTTGATCGGACTTTTACATGCGAGCATTCTGCCTAATTAGGTATGTTACAAAAAACTTTGCTGCGATTGTGTTAAGGCTGTAACAAGGGCGAATGACTTTGAGCATTTGACCTCTGAGTTATAACATAATAAACTAGCGCAATCTCTTGAATGTTTGTTGTACTTCTTCGGCGAATACTTTAAAGGCTAATCCATAATCCAAAGATTACACAGATAAGAGATGTGGCGGATGTTCGATGGCGATTATTCCCTGCGCTAATTAAGAAATCGTACAATTTTGTACTAATCACGCTTAATATTAACATTAAAAAATATATGAGCAGATAGGATTGCAGATATTGATGTGGCCGATATTTGCATGAAAGATTTAAATGAAAAGCTACTATCGTCTACGAGCGAAATTAGATTCTGTGGTTAAATGCAAAAAAAAATCCTTTATTACCAAATATTTTATTCAGAATTTTTTAGTGCGTACTTTTGCCTAACATTTCAGTTAAAGCTAGCCAATTTTGCAACTTTTACCCTTGTTACACGCTTAAGGTTGATTTTTTTGACTAGCATCTTATTACATACATGTATCCAGTAGCGTCATTACATAGCACTCCTCCATAACAGTAATAAATTTGGTGGACAACAGAGCTTGCTGTCGCGTTCTCCGTTGGAGTGGCTGAGTTCCTGGTTGCCTCAAACGGATCCCGGTACGATTGCTGTCTGTATCATCTGCCTGGGATTGCACCCCCGAACGTACGCAGGGCTGTGGCGAGCTCCACGCAAAAATCCAAAATAGACATTGACGCACGACACCCGATGCATGGCTACGCCCAATGCAACAATGCCAAGCCGAAGCAGCTTTCAGAAGCTTCAACCCTTGACCAGAGCCTGCCCAAGCGAGGTGTAACCGTGGACTCGGGCGGACTCTCTGCCTACCCCATTTGCCCTCTGGGTCACTAGTTCTATCAAGGAGTACACCTGGTAGTACTAATCACCCGATTTTGTATCACTAGTACTACTGGTAGATAAAACGATCGTTGACTTACGCTGGTAGAACTACCGACCCTAACACTTGCAAAATTTGAGGTAAGTATTAGGAGGGGGTATTGATAATAAAACAATATAAAATTATAGATTTTTTTAAATTAAACGTAAGCGAATATGATATGGCAGTTCGACCGAATTTAGAACAAAAATGTAAAGGTCCATAAGTGCGAGAGTCGAACGAAACCGAGAGGTGAAGCCCACTGCACGTCGTACCTCTGATTACTCTCTACGTAAAATCAAATTAAATTTTAATTTCACCGTTCCTTTGTCTTAGTTAGGTCCTTAGATCTTAGGTACGGCCCCTTTGTGATATAAACGTAGGAGCGCTGCGCCGTTCTTCATTTGTGGCTATGTTTTTGTACACATTGTTCCAGGCGTATCTGCCGTTTTATCACGTAACTATTTTATCCACTGTATCTTGTCAAGAATTTTTACAAAGTGGCAAAGTATATAATTATGTATTTGACAGTTCGGAGACGGTCTAGAATTAAATAAATTAATAAAAGAATTAGAATAGAACCTTTATAATTTTCGGTGGGTTGATTAGCTTACCAAATAGGCTATTTGACAGTGTGAAAAAACAGTATTATTATTTATACTTATGTATTCGTGTAAATTATGAGGCTTAAAACCGCTTTAAGGCATTTTAACTAAAAAACAATCAATATTTAAAAAAAACACAAGATATAGTTTGATAATTATGTATCTGCAGCCATCGAAAATGTCCTCGATTGGCCGATTCTATGATGACGTCACATGTCAGTAAAAATGGCGTCCGTGACTCATTCGTTCCTACGCTCATTGGTTGGTTTACTAGCAAGTGACGTCATAATTTCTGTGCGACGCCATATTTCCCAAGATAGCGTTTTGGCGGCTTATTTCAAAAGTAAATTTTCGTTCGCCTTTTTTCCAAGACACACGAAAGAATTTAATATGACCACTTTCTGAGGACTCTATGAACTCCAACCAAATATATGAGATGGCTTGCAGAATTCTGTTAAATAGCCTATTGTCGGCTTACACTGCCGAATGGTATCTATTCGGCTTTTGTTGTGTGCACCGCAGAGGGCATAAGATGCCAATTTCGACCACCACAAAACTTAATACCGATTCATCTGGAACTTTGTTTCTTCGTGGAGGGCAAAGTTTTGTGATACTGGCAGTTTTCTAAACAATATGGCGTCGCGGGCAGATAGCAAAAAAATATATGTCACCGTCCGCGTCCCTTGGTCCGGAAATAAATTGTGTGTAGAAAAACACACTATTTGTGGGGCCGGGGCCCATTTTAGTCATCTTTTGTATACGGTTGTCATCATCAACCCATTATGTCCCCACCAAGGGGCACGTGTCTCTTCCCTGAGGAAGGTATAGGCCATATCCACCACGGGGGCCAAGTCCGGATTGGTGGAGGTTTGTAAGACTAGTGACTGGTCTTACTGTCAGAAGTTTTCAAGCCGCCCTGAGACCTCTGACTTGGCTTAACGACTGCCATATATCGACGGCAGCCAGCACCAACTGCTTAACGTGCCTTGCGAAGCACGGAACCGCTCGGAAAAATGCCACTAGCGTTAGTCATAGACGGTGACCCATCCATAGACTGAACGCGCCGTATGTTGCTTAACCTTGGTGATCGTTTAAGATCACTCAGGCAGCCCAGGCTACGAGCGATTCGATATACGGTTTTTTATACGGTTGCGGTTGCGGTTTTTATGCGATTTGTATACGGTTGGATTAGTTATTTTATTGAGTGCGTTGTTAAAGTGTTCTTAGTCTCGACAAGAAGTATAACAAATATCAGTCGACAAAATTCGGACCTTGGGGTAGGTAATCCAGGACCTGAAGTGGAATTGAGACATGCGGAGAGGATGACAAAAGAATGACAAAAAAATATAGCGAATGTGAGTGTAAGGGCTGGTAAGCCCTGGTAAGCCCAAGGCGGGCATACCTCAAACAAATAGGGGATGTTTAAAGGACATGATAAAAAATACCTGAAAGCGGTGTGCGCGCAAGCAAAGTACTACTGAATGTCGATGAAGCGAAGGTGATTTGTCAGGATCGTGGCAGTCCTTGGTCTCTGCCTACCGCTCTGGGATGTAATACAGGCGTGAGCTTAAGTATGTATGTATAATATGAACGCAGTACTTCTCTAGTTCTCGTAGTGGTCTTTCAGCTTACAAAAAAATACCCAAACTTTCGTGATCTTTTTCAGCGCAGGGTAGATTCACAATGTCGTATCTACTCTCTGCCGAAATGTAATGGCCTATAAAGATTTCAGTGGAGTCTCCACGGCGCGTAGTTCTAAGTTAGTGGCATTGCTGATACGTCCCAGGCCGATAGCGCGGGTATCTTGCAATAATAATAACTTTTGTGATATTCGTTCTTTCTAAGGGGTTGTTTGTAACTGTACCTATACAGTTGTTTGCTGGTTTTTTCGTTTTCTAACAACGAAGCTATGAGCAAGGCAGTAAGGGGAAATACCTCATGCGTTGTAGATACACAAATATGGTCTTGGGAGACAACACTTTACTACACTTTGATCTTAGCCAAAAGGCCGAGAAGCGATGACTGTTCATAAGTTGTCATGAAGTTGTGATATACATTCACAAATTAAAAGAAATCGTATAGTTAGCAAGAAAATGATCATATTAAACCGCTCCTATATTATATATAATATATCAAAACACGTTTGCGGGGTCAGCTAGTATATTATACTAGCTGACAACGCAAACGTGGTTTTGCCTGATAGGGGTATGAAAAATAGATAACAACCTATTCTCAGACCTACCTACCGATTACATATATGTATAAAATTTCATCAAAATCGACCAAGCTGTTTCGAATAAGTATGCGCACTAACATTGTGACAGGAAAATTTTATATAATAATAATAATAATAATAATAATAAACATTTACTTACATGCACATAGGTATATCAGATCACTTCTGCCTTGCTGAAAGTTTCCACCCTATATAGTGGATATCAGTTCTACAAAAGACAATAAACAAGACCTCTCTCATCATCAACCCATTATGTCCCCCCACCGAGGGGCACGGGTCTCTTCCCTGAAGAAGTTATAGGCTATAAACGGGGGACTAGTCCGGATTGGTGGAGCAATAGTTAGACCTCCCTGTACTATGGTAATCTTCTCTTCTCTCCTCTGTCTTTCGCCGGGTCCCAAACTGGGATATCCTACTTTCTGGATATAGACAGAAATACACCTACAGATCACCTACGGACCAGGAATCCACTGGAAATTGAACCCACGATCTCTGTTGATAGCCAAGCGTGTTAAACGCTAGATAAACAAAGCAGTCAGATAACCCAGTCAGCCTAACTGCCCACCTAAACCCAGCAATGGGCCGAGGAGCCTCCACCAATCCGGACTTGGCCCCCGTGGTGGAGTATGGCCTATACCTTACTCACGGAAGAGACCCGTGCCCCTCGGTGGGGACATAATGGGTTGATGATGATGATGATGGTCACCCATAACGACCTTTAGAATTCCCTGAAGCGTTGCAGGCGTACGCTGCATTCACATCAGTACCCTAAAAAAGTCGCTACCAACAATTTCCAAACACTGGCGCGCCGCGCAAAACTTTGGGAACTCAACGCCATCCGCATATCCGATGTGAAAACGGAAACGAGGCAGATTCATACTAACGTACACTCCCCCTAGCCCTAATATTCAGCTCTTAACACGCTGGAAATAAGGTCCTAAATTGCGATGAAACATTATCCAGCGTCAGGGTCAGAGTACACCGGTGCAGCACAGTCGCCGGTTTGCGACCAACTTTGTGATCTCGCACGCAGTGAGGAAGCGATGACTTGGAAAGTTCGTAAGAAAACAGGGGTTAAGACGATGTTCGCGCAGATTGTAATTTTTTGCTAGAAAGTTCGCGGGAGGTGGGCTTTAGTTGGGAGTAATGCATCTTGAATCGCTGCTAGTTGAAAGTATATGTATTTTATTCTCCACGAATAGAGACTATGCACTAGGATACTATGCGAGCTTAAAAGCCTCTCTTCCGAAGCGAAATTTAGGTTGTTATCTAGAGAATGCAAAGTCTAATGAATGTTGAAGAAGCGAAAGAGGTTTGTCAGGATCGTGACTAGTGTCAAATTCCAATCTCTGCTTGTCCTGTACAGGCGTGATTTTATATGTTACAAAGTACGTATTAAGAGAAAATTACATATTTGGCTCTATAAAATAATAATTATGTCATTTATCTCGGAACACCTAACACCTTCAACTAATCTGTGTCTAAGACAAGGTGAACAGAGTAAAGTAATTGAAGTTTTGGCGTTTCACTTTGTACTCTACAATTATACATATATCACAAATCGACAACGTGCTAAGAGAGGAATGCCTCACAAAAGAAGCAAGACCCGTCCACAAAGTAATGGACTATGCGAGCGTAGAAAAACAACAGGTCACCATTATTTGGAAGGTGTAAAGCTACATTCCGACTCTCAAAGACTCCTGGCGTTCTTGGAAAACATGGGATGTCGTTAATTGTATAAACCTTCCTTCACTTGGTTGACCACCATATTTAAATTAGGCTCTTTAAAACTCAATAGACGTGATCGTCACAAATACCGACACGCACAGCAAAAATCGCATCAAAACATACCGCAAACCCTCAAAACACTTCAAAGAAGCAACTCAGTCAAACAACGTGAGAGACAGCTTTGAACTGGCAGCCGAACTGGACATTATCGGGGCCCGGCGCCAAAGCGACACGTCCCGACTTTCCACGTTAGTTGCTTGGTCCGGAGTTTGCCTCCGTTCGGTAGCGAATGAACTACAATATCTGGATAAGCTGATGAGCGTAGCGATAAGCGGATAGTTTAGTAAAGCTTCAGGTAATTGAACGCAATATAATATTCTTAAATAACTGTCGACATAGCCCACCGGACGAGCAAGTTGAAGTGTCAGTGGGCGGGGCACATAGCACGAAGAACTGATGTCTGATAGGGCCAAAAGGTTCTTGAATGGAGACCAAACATCGGCAAGCGCAGCGTAGGACGACCAGCCACAAGATGGGCAGACGATCTCATCCAAGTGGCAGGGAGACGCTGGATGCAAGCCGCTTCCAACCCGTCTTTTTGGAAATCCATGGAGGAGGCCTATGTCCAGCAGTGGACTTCTTGTGGCTGAATAATGATGAATCTTCATAACCATGCATAAAGCTACGGCACACAGCTTGGAGAACTAATGGCTGAACGTTGGGGCTGAATTGTTTTGACCTGGCGACCGC
Source organism: Yponomeuta plumbellus (assembly GCA_947310845.1). NCBI lineage: Eukaryota > Metazoa > Arthropoda > Insecta > Lepidoptera > Yponomeutidae > Yponomeuta > Yponomeuta plumbellus. The sequence continues at coordinate 8,577,006 of OX371203.1, forward strand.
AGACCAGACGACGCAGTGTGGGTAGACCCACCATCAGATGGTCTGACGATCTTGTTACGGTGGCAGAGAGTCGGGAGGGTGGGAGGGGCTCGATGCTGGTGGCCCGAGATTGGGAAGCTTGTAAAACCATGAGGGAGGCTTTGGTCCTGCAGTCGGTGTCAAAAGGCTGATGATGACGATGATCAGGCTGCAGCTCATCAATCTTTACCTAAATTGTGATTTAGTTCAAATCTTCGATGGTTTTGACACCTTTGTAGCCTCTGCATTTTCCGCTTTGCTCGTACATTTTAACCTTTTAATATTATTGTTAATTTAAATGGGGTATGTAGGAGGTTTAGTGTAGCGACACACCTGCGGAACGTACCGCGCTGAACGTTCGCCGGCTGAACTTGCAGTCGTAACGTTCCGATGGTATGATGTATTATAGGGGATTTAAAAAAACTGCGAGCGTATTCAACCGTACGTTGCGCTGGGGTGTCGCTACACTAAGGTTTTAATATTACCTAGTAGTTCATGCAACTATATACCGTTCCGTTCACCAAGAAGTTGCTTTGAGCATTTTAAACTTTTTTGTTTAACGCACTGGCCATAACGAAATGAACACGGTGAATCCTGGCAATATTGTAAAAGAAGAAAAAGCCTCAAAGACACAAGACGAGCGAAAGAAGATATGTTTCATACGCTCGTCTTTTGCCTTTGAAGCGAGCCCGAGCCCGCCTCAAAGAAACCGTAGGTAACTGCGTTATTTCCGCCGGACAACTTGTTGTCAGACTGGACTGGACCGTGTCTCGCAACAGTGCCGCAGTGAACGGGTTAGACGGGAACTCCCCGTTTGTACGTGACGAAGCGGTCGGAATAACATTGCCGCTTTTCGGTAACAGATCTGAGTACTTTTTTCTTAGCTTTATTTTACTAACTCACCCGGCAAATCTTGTTTTGCCATAAATTAGTACATACATACATAAGCTTACGCTTGTATCCCAGAGGGATATGCTGACACCAGGGACTACCGCCTGCCACGATCCTGAAAAATCACTTTCGCTTCATCGACATTCATTAGTCGTTGCATGCACGCACGCCGGTTTCGGGTACTTTGTATCTGGCCATTTGCTAATACAACCCCTATTTGGTCGAAGTATGTCTGCCTAAGCCGTTCCTTGCTGGCCATTTCAATCACATTGATATACTTGTTAATATTAATTGAGGCGTGGAATTTACAAATGGGTTAAGTGCCAAATCACAATTATTTTCAAATGAGATAAAAATGGATTAGTTTCTGAATCACCATTTATTAAGATATTTAGTCACAAGCTTAGTAATTTAAAAATCTTAATTTTAGGCACTTTGCACTTTTGAAATGAAATAGCTACCGAACTTAGTTCCATTGAAAGGCAAAAAGTAGATTTGGATGTTTTTGGCACTTAGCCCATTTGTGAATTCCACGATTAGCCTTCGACTTATTCTAAGATTTACAAAATATATACAAAAAAATTATTAAAGTCAGTGAAGCCCTTCCGGAGGAATTCGATAACGAAGAGTGAGACATAAGAATAAAAATCTCGTCCAAAAATCTTATTCATAATACACATTGACACTACTAAAATAGTATTTTATTTATATAAAGATTTTATCAAAGAACCTTTCATTAATTTTGGCAAGACAAAAAGGATAGCAAATAAAAATATTTTTTTATAATAACCCGCCAAAACACTTACACTTGCGTTCGTCCAATGAATCGATTAACTGTAATAGTTCAAACACCTTTGGGTATGGCTTACTCATTAATTCATAACTTTGATAACTTTATTGTTAATTACATTACTTTAGCTTCTCTTAAACGAAAAAGAAATACTCACAAAAAAAAAGCTGAATGGGCCGCTTCTAGGGAGGAAATGCTTACAAAGGAAGTTGACGTAAAATATTCTAGCCTTGTCGCACTCCGACATCACCCAAAGTTTTTTTTATATTACTCTCGTTCCAACTTTGCTTCCTAGTCAAATTAAACTTTTTATTTTTACACGCTACTTTTTTATTATTATTAATACATTTATTGCGCATAAGTAAATATTACAGTGGCAATGCGGCGGACTTAATGCTATAAGCATTTTCTATCAGTCAACCGCAGGAGGTGGATGAAAATAACTGGTAGGCAACTAATAACTGGTGTGAAGAAGCTAAATTAAATAATAGGTTTACATGTACACAAATATATTTAGAAATAAACACACATAAGAATAAAAGAATCAAAGATTAGTTTGTCCAATATTTCTTTAGCATTTCAGGCTTTTATCCATACAAAAGAGCCGAAACCTCTTTTTTAATATTAAAAAAAACGGATACAACAAACCACACTACCGAAACATGTCAAGTGAATAAAATTGAAAAAGTGCCCAATTCTGTATAGGTCCTAACCATTCTGAAATAGCTTTTTTCTCCTTTTTCATTCCGAAAAATTGTTAAAGCAACGTGTTGAAAAAGGCTTTTGTAACTTTTACACGGCGCGCCCGAGGTGCCTACTCGCAAAATATATCGTGTAGCAAAAGTGCTGGCATAAAGTAGACTTTTTTTCAATAGCATCAACGGCTCTGGTATCTCAAAGAACAGCACCAAATAATACTAATTTTCACTTAACACCTAATGTATTACTTTAAAGAAAGCAAACACCGATTTGTCTACTGGCGATTCGTTTAAATTACCTTTAAAATGACATAACATGTCACTACTCCTTTCGTATAAGCACGATCTAATCAGCGCGTGAATTGAGCACGCTTTTGGGCACAGCCCTCTTCTCTTTCACACCAACCTATCAAGACAAGTATCAGGAACTGTATAGAACTCTGCCGCATGCGACAAGAACTATAATTTATTTGTGATCTGCTGGACAATGATCAGCTACGTTCACTAACATCCAACCCATCCGGTCCAGTGCTAGTCCCGTCCAATGTTTCCCAGCTGCTTTCACAATGCCGTCTGCCCATCGGGCTGATGATCTGCCCTTCGCAAGCACTAAACATTATTAATTTTATTCCGGATGCACTTACTTGACTTTTTATCAAGGAAGATTCCGACCAGGTTTCGCTCTGATTCGCAGAGCTAAATCATAGTGAGCAGAGAGATTCGCGTCGTCGGTTTCTGGCCGGACTCTTGCGACAAAAAGTCAAGCAAGTGTATCCGGTATAAAATTAATAACGGCATTAATCGTAGCAAAAGTTATTCTAGTAGTTTCACTTTATTATACCTTAGAATTTTTCCTTTTGAATACTTACGCCTTGTTTTGTCTCTGTGCATGCCACATGCCATGACTTTGACTACCTTTTTCGCTTCATGAACATTCGGCATGACTCAAGCCCTAGGGCTTCACGGACTAGTCATGACAGAGTTTATGCCGTTTATTCTGTCCTATCATTACAAACTCAAACTCAAAATCTACGTCACCCACTCTAGATTTTTTGGCTTTTTCATTACTTTTGTGGCGTTTAGCTTTCGTTACATTTACCTTTTGACGAGTCTACTATAATATCCTCGTGAGGCCCGACCTTGAAAATAACAATTGTTTTTGTGATCACTTGAAGAAATTGGGCCTTACGAGGATATAGGACAACTTTTACCTACCTACTGTTCTTAGGCTACGATTCGTCCTAAAATTTTAGAAGCGTCTGAGCGGTTACGAGTAGCACACCAGTTTCGGGTCGCGGTCTGAAACAATCAAAACTTGCTTTTCATTTAACTTATCGACGTGGGCGAGGCAGGCTGACCGGGCCAGCAACTCAACTGTGGTGTGGTGCCAAAATACAGAAGTGAATCCACCGAAGTGGTGCCACCCAGTGTGCTACTAACTAAAAATGATATCTTTTTTACAGGGCTTCGATTCCGTTTGTACAATATAGTTCAATTAGTTACACTGTCGGGTCACGTGACAGATTTTTTTATTCCATTGACGCGTAGAATTACGAACACGTGTGCGCGCGTTGATTTCAAACCAGCCAAAATTCATGATGCATATACAGAACCACAACTCAACCAAAGCTTGTAAAACGGTTGTTGTAAGACGCTCCCTAGCGAACATTCTGTAACTTCTCCTGCTTCCGTAGGAGGGTGTGCTGTGCGCCGACAAAGAGAAATCGGACAAACCCTTTTGCCTTATTGCTTAGTGTCCAAAAATATTGCATTCGGTGTGGTTTCGGTTAGCTACATTCAGTAGTCGTTGCACACTTGTTTTGTACGCTGATTTTGGATACTTCTTATCTTGCCATGTGCTAATACAATATTTGGTCGATATAATATGTCCGCCAAGGACGTCATTTCCGTCCCAACAACTAATGAATGTTGATGTTGGTTTGTCAGGATCAAGGTAAATGGCAAACCCTGGTATCTGCCTAGCCCTCTGGGAAACAGGCGTGAGTTTATGTAATGTAATGTCATATAGATACTTAGTTGATAGTATTTACTAAGCTTATATCAGGATGTAGTCTTCCGGGACGTCGTCGAAGAATCTAAACTAGACCTAATGGATATCAAGGTCTTATAAAACATCGTTAGCTTTTTTTATGAAATTAAGCCAAGATCTTTGGTTCCTAAGTGCTTGGAGGTGAAACAACACAATCACTTGATCTGGTCCCAATCTAGAATACCCTGTGCTGTGGTAACCAGGGAAGGACATTACAAACATGGAAAAACACTCGGACTGAGATCATTTATAGTGACATACACTAGTCGTATTTTTTCTATGAAATGCATATAATAGAAAACCAAATTTGGCAGTAGGTACTGACGTTATAATGCAGCATGTCATTTATTGAGGTCCTATAAAGTGTTAGTGGCCGAATCGGGCCATTTCTCGCACCGTCACAGCGCTACTCAGGTGAATTCAATCAGGCTCCCACGGGACGAGGGCTTAGGATGTGAAATGTTGTAGACCCATGCTGGTTATTTACCGGTTATTTTATTGGTGAGGGTAGTTTTTCGAAAGGCGTACTGAGTGAGTGGTGATCTGCCACTGAACGATTCAATCGTTCAAGTGCCGAATTCCATAAAAATTGATCTCGCAAACGTCAAGTTTTTAGGCCCCAGACTTGTCCTCTTCATCATCATCATTCAGCCGCAAGAAGTCCACTGCTCATAGGCCTCCTCCATGGATTTCCAAAAAGAGCGGTTGGAAGTGGATTGCATCTAGCGTCTTCCGGCCACTTGGATGAGATCTTCTGTCTATCTTGCGGCTGGTCGTCCTACGCTGCGCTTGTCCAGTTATTACAATGAAATGTATTACAGTAATCTCCAATCCAATTTATTCCATCTTCACCCACTATTTGACATTGATCCTTCCCAACGCCACTTCTTTTAGTGCTCGCTTATACAGGCGCCACTGGAAATTTCCTCACATCGTCACGCTGCGGAATAATTTGTGTTTGCCACTCGAGAACATTTTTACCATATCGGCTGCAAGTTCTTCGGCAGATTTGAAGGCTCAAATTACTTGTATTTGTAGAATTTCCTTCGCACCCTTCACTTGACCTCCGACGAGTGCCCAGCAAGTAAAAAAAGACAGGACTCCAAGTAATGAAACATCTCTAAGGGATGCGGTATGTTCTAACGCATGTTTGGTGACGCGTCCCGAAACAACCATCACGTGAGACTCAGGCCAAATCCAAGACTTTCATATCTAAACAAAAACAATAATTAGGTAGATCACGTAGATCAGTAATGTATGCGATCACTCTAGACGTGCATGTGTCTATGGCTCTATACTCTCAATAGTTAATAGTGTCGCGGTCACCGCCACTTCCAACTATAACCCTGAATAATGGATGCAAGCCACAAGTTATGAAATTGTTTCACCCTTCGGCCGTTTATTTTGGGGATGCTACTGGGCGTTGTCTCATAGCCTAGCGTAGTTGATAGTAATGACATCTTTTTACACAACTAATCAAAACTTGCGGTGGAGACTATGGGGTCTAGAGGGCTTGTGCCAAGACTTTTGCTATGGAGTTGGGGCGCCGATTGAGGTACCGTGGGCTTGACTGACGTTCTGGTGCATTTCTTTGCCAAAGGAATTATTAATTGTCGATGCAGCGCGGCCATGCTGGTAGCGTGTTGGGGACCTTTGGTTAACCTGTTTTCCAGAATGGTTTGATAGGTTAGGTGTTTTCTGTATGCTTAACTTTCCATGTAAAAGTAAATAAATAATATTTGATTATGTACATTTTGTATTAACATAAATTTTTTACAAGTTCAGTAGAGTTGTGGGCAAAGACCATGCCAAAAAAATGTTGGTAAAATGTCAAATAAGTCAAGAAACGGAATTTTGTATGAAAACGCAATCCTTTTATGTTTCATCTATGTAGTTAAAAATCGTAATAAGTAACTATAAATATTTTGTAATTTTTGTTTTAATCGAGCATATCAAATGATTTATTGTTGGTCGTGTCGACTACCGAATTGTGTTTGTGAATTAGTGGTGATATCACTCACAGTCTGTGAACTTCGAAATAAGTGTTTTTGAGGTGTTCTGAGGCCTCAGCGCTTTAAATTTCCAATTTGTGGTAGGAACACTTATTTTCTCTCGCTTTCTTTCTTTTTCTCTCTCTGAGAGAATTCTGCGTTCTACAGTGGCACCTAAATAAGTTGCATTATTGTACCTTCCTGAATATAAAGGGGATCATACGGCCAAAAGCCTTTTTTCTTATTCAGAACGATGTTAATTTCAGTTGTGCTCTGATTTATCCGACAGAATTTGATATTTGGTTCTAATGGAATTGGATATAGTGCCAGGGCTAAAAGGGGTTAATAGCATAGGAAAATCGGCCTTACATTTGCTTTGGTACTGATAGGTAATCAGCAAAATAAAGACGTTTGTAATTAACTTTATGTAAGTAAGATTAACCTCCTCAATCCGCTACTTGACTCTTTTTTCAAGTATGTCTTAAATGCTAAATATCTCTTCCATTAGACCAAAAAATATTTTAGTATATTTTTTGAGGACCTAAAAGCAACAAAAACGTTATTTTAAAACGTTGCTTTGCTAAACAGCCAAAAACGTGGTCCGCCATTTTTGTCTATGGTTTGAAGTCCTCTACGTTTGTAAACAAAGTTTGACATTCAACATAGGTAGAGTTCGTGCCACGAAAGAAGTATGAGTCACAATAGAACCTACGCACGCACGACTGACAGATGTTTGTTTACAACCAAAGGTGCTTTCAAGATGGCGGATAGTGTTTTCACCGTTCCGATTTAAAAGCGAAAAATATTTTTTTTATTTGCATATTTTGCAGCCATCATGCATATTTACTTAGCAAAGTCAATATATTTCGGTATCTTACGTTAGATACTACAGGAAATATCCATTTATCGCGTCAAATTTGATACGAGGCAAGTAGCGTATTCTAACCTTGAAAATAACAATGCTTTTCAAGTATTATTTTCAAGATCACAACTGAAGGGGTTAAGCAGTGTAACAACAGAACGCCTCACATTCGATAGGTCGTAGGTTCGAATCCCGGTATATACCAATGACCAAACCCCGAGCTTCTAAGATGCTAACATACTTTAGCGCTTTGAATGTTTATTAAGCCCATACTCTCTATGAGCGAGAAATCCTGAGCTCTGCAGTGGTATATAGTATATAAGATGACAAAATACATACGCACACACACGCACACAGACAAAGGTACAATGAAATAACGTAAATACGTGGTAAATACACTATCATAGGTATTCCTGTACTAACACATATTTGCTTCGGCAACAAACATTTTTCCATACATGTTATTTACATAAACATTGCAACATAACAGTAATTACACCAAAGCATTACAATATTAAAACTGAGCACTACCTGTCAAACATCTGCTAGCATTCTCTTATATTATACCTTCAGCCCACTTGCAATCCCATCCGCAAACACATCACACTCTGTATGCTTATACTGAGTTTTTTCATTCACTTTCGATATCGAGAGCGTTTGCAATTTGTATAGGAGTGACAAAGCGCGCACCTAGTTGTCTCTTTGTCACTCCTATACAAATTGCAAACGCTCTCGCTATCGAAAGTGAAATGAAAAAACTCAGTATAAGCACTCTGGTGCTGAAGCGACAAGGGCACACAGTAGCCGCAGACTGGCGAGGGCAATCTCTATTTTATACTTTTTGCACTCACAAAAGACACAAATAAAATATTACATTAACAAAAAAATAGAGTGAATTTGGTGTGGCAGAAAAATCATGAATGTAGGATTAATGCGGTGAAAATGAGGTGATTGAGAAATATGTGCAGTGTTACTTTGAATGACGGAATACGCAATAGTGTGATTAAAGAACGTTGTTAACTGAAAAAGGATGTAGTGACTAGATTATTAAGAAAGGAATGTTGCGTTGGTTTGAACATGTGGAAAGATGAAGGAAGCAAGACTGACGAAGTAAATATATCGAGCGAATGTGAGTGGAAGAGCCGGTAAGGGACGCCCCAGGCGGACATACTTCGACCAAATAGTGTATGTATTAGTAAAGGGCAAGATAAAAAGTACCCGAAACCGAACCGACGTGCGTGCATGCAACGACTAATGAATGTCAATGAGGAGAAACTGATTTGTAAGGATCGTGGCAGGTGGCAGTCCCTGGTCTCTGCTTACCCCCCAGGGGTGCAAGCGTGAGCCGTGACAGTATGTATGTATTAACAAAAAATACAAAACTCTACATGGCGAGCTTATTATAAGTAGAACCTGGGAACGTTTTCTATAAAATTTTGTTCGATGTTTATTTTTTTGAACAAGGGGCTCTGGAGAGCACGTGAGTCTGCAAAAGTAGTTGTTAGAAAACTAGGAAAATATACGCAAGAAGGATTCGAAGCATATCAAAACAACGTTCTTGACCACACAAAATTGCGGTGCAATGGAAACTCGGCAGAAGGTAAACCTTTACAAATTTCTTGGGAAACCTGCCCTTAACGCAACTCATTATGTAACGCACATTATGTAAAGGTTGATATGCTGTGTACCGTACCTACACAAAATGGGATCCTCATAATAGGGTAAGTGAAAGTGAAAGTGAAAGTGAAAAGCATTTATTTCGATTGTAACACCATAACACAATTTATAAACAATATTTGTAGTAAACCAAAAACATAAAAATAAAGGTACCTCATACAATTATGTTGAACGAAATGTGCTACAACAGAAAAAGGCTGCAGCTCAGCAAAATGCTAGCCAGAGGCGACTAGCGCTGGTTTTCTGCTGCACCTAATTCGCTGAACTATGAACAAAATTTGACTATAAATAGAAAGAATAGACGAATACATACAATAATTGGATTAAAAACATTTTTATAGAAATAAGCATAAAATCGAATAAAGTAATGGCCCAAATGCCAGCAATAAAAATAAAGCAAATTTAATACATTTCGGCGTGTGTGTGTGTGTGTGTGTGTGTGTGTGTGTGTGTGAGAGGGTGTGTGTGCGTGTGTGTGTGTGTATGTGTGTGTGTGTGTGTGTGTGTGAGGGTGCGAGCGTGTGTGTATATGGGTGCGTGCGTGCTTGCGAGCGTGCGTGCTTGCGTGCGTGGATGTACTGACACAAGACGGGTACATACAGGTAACACCTCAAGTAGCTAGGCAACTATCGGCAACTATAGTGAGGACTGTTTGTCCAACAGTAACATTTTATATTTGAACTTTAAGGTTGCCTTTGAAATGGGTTTTTGAAGCGGCGGCGGGAGATAGCGAAAACTACCCTCAAAAGCTCTTGTTTTGTGATAAGGCGTTGCTAAAATCGGTCTTTGTGCCCGGCGCGAATTAAAAGAGTTATGGAAGGTGTACCAGCTAAGTTTGTCGTAGAGGTATTTGGGTTTTTTAAATTTTACTACGATATGGACAAGGCCAGCCAAGTGCAGCTCACGTCTGGAGTCCATGTTCAACAACCTAGCTTTATTAAGGTACGGAGTGATGTGACTACGCGGGGGAATTTTGTAACAGTATCTAATACAGGCATTCTGTACCCGCTGTATCAGTTTTTTTGATCGTGCCAGTAGACGAGGACCTGTCACAACATCACAATAATTCAGCAGGGAGAGAACCAGGGACTCACATAGCATTAAACGTACTCTTTCACACAATAAATGGCGTATCCGGTACAGTACCCTGAGACGACTAAAACAGGACTTGACAGCGTTAAGAACATGGTTTTCGAAGCGGAGTTTACCATCCATTAGAACACCAAGATTCCTAGCATCCTCTACTTGTTCGATATTAGCTCCAGCTATTGCTGGATAAAGTCCATGAGAAAGGCTTGATTGAACTTGCATTTTAGTTCCCAAGACCATAAATTTCGATTTACTGGGATTAAGAACGAGGGCATTCTGCATTGCCCAGTCGGCTATTCGATTCAAATCTGAGTTTAACCTAGATATAGAAGGCGCTACGTTTTTAGGGTCTGCAGTAATGTAAACCTGGACATCATCGGCATAGAGATGAAACTTACAGTCCTGAATCTGTTTCGCCATGTCAGAGGTGTACAAAATAAATAAAAGAGGGCCAAGAATTGAACCTTGGGGCACTCCTCTTGTGACTCCACGCGCAGAAGAAAGCACAGTGGTTCCATCGCTTCGTGGTAGTTTAACTATCTGGGATCTGTTACAGAGATAACTCCTAAACCACTCCACAGCAGATGCACCTAAGCCGTAATAATTCAATTTAGAGAGAAGCAATTTTATGTTGATGCAGTCAAATGCGCGAGAGAAGTCCCAGAGTGTTAAGATCGTACTCAAACCATCATCTGCAGCCGCCAATATATTGTCAGTCACATCAAGTAAGGCCGTGGCCGTACCGACACCTCTCCTGAAACCGGACTGAACTGCTGGCAAGATATTGTTTCCTTCAAGATACTCTGAGAGCTGCAGATGGACAATTTTCTCCAGCACCTTTGAGAGACAAGGCAGGATGCTTATGGGTCTGAGATCCTTCAGTACTTTAGGGTTAGAGATTTTGGGGACTGGTGTGATGAGAGCTGTTTTCCATAGAGTGGGGAAAGTAGAAGTAACTATTGAGGTATTTATTATAATTGTTATTATTTTTAAAGTGTGTGGCAAAGTAAGGAGGATCATGTCCCAGCTTGAAGCCCTGGGTAGTTTCCAGGGTCAAAATAATTAAATTCTATATAGTCCGTATTTTAAATTGTAAAAAAATAAGGGACACATATTTTTTCTTTTTTCGATTAAATAAAAAATAACAAAGATATAAGCCCATTAAAGTTACGTGTGACGTCACTCCGTGCTAAAAAATGCAGCACGGCGTGACGTCACACGTAACTTTCTCATTTTTGGTCTAATTTACAAATAAAAAAATACGTGTCCCTTATTTTTAAATAATTTAAAAGACGGACTACTTAAATTTTTTAGGGCAACTAGCCTATTAGTGTTTTAAATTAGATTACAACTCTTTATTGTACCTACACACCAGAGAAACAAATACATTAGATGGCTGACATATATCTAAGTTGTTTTGCAGTAAGTTTTGCCGCATACCATAATGCCAGTAAGGTGGTAAGTAAGGCGGCCTTATCGCTAAAAGCGATCTCTTCCAGACAACGTTAGAATGGATAAAACTGAAAGGTAAAAGAGAGTAGGTAGGTGTACATGAAATATTATATTAGAAGAGGCATACGCTAACCGACTTACAAATATCTACCTATATTATTCATAAATCATGTGTATTTGTGAATAATTTAGGGAAAATGACGAGTTAGCGAAAATGAAGAGTTAGGGATATTGACGAATTAAAGATTTTTAAGAAATTGACGAATCGGGAAAGTGACCAATTAGTGAAATTGACGAATTAGGGAAAATGACGGGTGACTCCCTAACCCTCCTAGTGTGGGGCCAGGAGCAATATATATATATATATATTATGTGCTTGTATGTAAATGTTTGTGTTTTGTTTAATTAGTAATCGAAAATTCTAATAATTTTGCCATATGTCTGCCTACTTTCCTTATCTAATCTGACGTCGAACGGACTGAAATACAAAACTACAATTTTGATACCGATAACCATCAAGCATGCCGAAGAGCTTGCCGATAAACTGCATTAGCAGTTTGGCAAACTAATGTTGTTGTAATTTCGCACTTTTTTTAGTGAACAAATAAATATAATGAATTAATGCTGACTTAAATAGTTCTGCCGTAGTGTGCGATATAGTTCGGTCCGGGTAAACAATAACGGCCTTACTAATAAAGGTTATGAGCTGTGTACACAGCTGTTATGCGAGGTCTGACAAACTGGTTATTTGTACGCTAAATGCGATTAAACCAGTATAAATTGATATACGTCAGATAGTTATTCAGAGTGTCATCATCATCAACCCATCATGTATCCACCGAGGGGCACGGGTCTCTTCCCTGAGGAAGGTATAGGCCATACTCCACCACGGGGGCCAAGTCCGGATTGGTGGAGGCTTGTAAGACTAGTGGCTGGTCAGAAGTTTTCAAGCCGCCCTAAGGCCTCTGACTTGGCTTAACGACTGCCATCTATCGACGGCAGCCGGCACCAACTGCTTAACGTGCCTTGCGAAGCACGGAACCGCTCGGAAAAATGCCACTAGCGTTAGTCATAGACGGTGACCCATCCATGGACTGAACGGGCCGTATGTTGCTTAAGTGAGCGTTTAGTGAGCGTTTAAGATCACTCAGGCAGCCCAGGCTACGAGCGATTCTTAAATGCGATTAAACCAGCATAAATTGATATACGTCAAATAGCTATTCAGAGTTTATAACTTATTTATTAGTAAGGCCGTAAATGTGTACTGTACCTACAGCCATACAGCCAACCCTACCGTTGTCCGGCCGTGATGTATGCTCTTCTTCCGCCTAACAACCCATTGAAAAACTACTCGCCCGGTATAAAAGAATATTGTGCCCTCTACGCGGGGCAAATAAAGGAAATGTTTGGTTTATTATTGGCGGGGCAAAGGGTTTGTTTGCGTTTGTTTGGGTTTCTTTCTATTGGGATTGATGATTGAAATGTTGCGGCGGGACTGGGAGGGGTTGTTGAACTTATTAAGTAGGTACTGTAGTTATTAAGAGTACTTCTCTTAGGGTCAGATTCTGAATTGAGAATTTTTCTAAGTAACGGTTCTACTTACTCAGTGGTGTAGGAATGGATGTCACATGAAGTCTAGAATTTATGAGTATGTAAATTTAAGTTAAATCTAACTTAAATTTACAACACATAAACTTAAATCTAATCAGGTTAGAACTCTTTATTGTACACACATTTAAAAATTATAGACTGAATGAAAGAAATATCGAAAAATGGTGTAAGGTGGGTTATTACTTATTACTAAGTATTACTTCTCTTAGGGTCAGATTATGAATTGAGAATTTTGCTAAGTAACGGTTCTACTTACTCAGTGGTGTCTCGTCAGATTTCGCAGAAAAGAGCGTGGCAGAACTTTACAATAAGATTGAATTTACTTAATGAAATTCTCATTTCAGAAACCTGCCCTTAGGGTAGTATTATATTGTTACAGGGTTTTTGTTGCTGTATTCAACTTTATCAAACTTGAATTTTAAATATTTTTCTCTTTGCTTTAGATAAGATAATAATAAATGTAACTTCTGTTGGTTGCGTCAAATAAATAAAGATAAGACTATTCTTTATAGCACAATAGAAAAAAACAAACAACACCAAATATTGATACCCAAAAATTCACTGAGAATTAGGTACGTGTTTATTTGGTTAATTTGTATATAAGTTAAAATGGCTTAATGTGTAAAAAAAAATTTTGTCCAATATCTGTTCAGTTAACCTGTACACCATATTTCGATATTTCTTTCATTCAGTCTATAATTTTTAAATGTGTGTACAATAAAGAGTTCTAACCTGATTAGATTTAAGTTTATGTGTTGTAAATTTAAGTTAGATTTAACTCAAATTTACATACTCATAAATTCTAGACTTCATGTGACATCCATTCCTACTTCACAAAACTGTTGACGAGATCCTAAACTGTCAATTTTCTACGTGCTTATTATATTTTACTTAGTTTCTTTCTATTTTTATCACTTATCTTGAAAAAAAAACAAAGTTCTACAAAGTCATAAATATTTTATTTATCTACATCAAAACCTCGCCAGCTTTACTTAAAAAGATCGCAAATTGCAGCTCGATAGATGATCAAATTGTGAAAAAATTGTAATGGGGAATATGCGTTCGGCGTGCGTAGATGCAGCGACTAAGGCATGTTGATGAAGCGAAATATATTTATCAGTATCATGACGAGTGGCAAGAAACAGGATACTGGTGTGTGTTTATGTATGTTGAAGTCCGTTGTGATATTAAAATAAAACACACAGAAACACAACAGAGGCAGTAGCAGACTTATTTCAGTAGAGACTTTGGCTATCAGCTATTACAGGCGACATTACAGTTGGAGATGAACTGTCAAAGTTCCCAAACGTAGGCCAAGAGGGATATGTTGGTAACATTCTGGCAAACTTTCGCCACGGAGCGGAAGTGTACTAGTGTCATGTGTTCATACGAACTTTGAGTTAAGTACTTGACTTCATCAAAGTTCACTGATACCCGAATCTAGTACGGGGATGTCTGTCTAGACATGCTTTAAAGGAAAGTTTGGAAAACTTGCTGCTGATTCGGAGGAGCTCGATATGACATGTATACACATATATAATTATATTAGCAGACCCGGCAAACGTTGTATTGCCGGATGAAAAATAGACAACAATCAATTCTCTGGATGGATGGATGGAGGCCTATGTCCAGCAGTGGACTTCTTGTGGCTGAATGATGATGATCATGATTAATCAATTCTCATCATTATCAACCCATTATGTCCCGACCGAGGAGCATAGGTCTCTTCTCTGAGGAAGGTGTAGGCCGTACTCCACCACGGGGGCCAAGTCCGGATTGGTTTTTCATTAGTCCGGATTGGTCCATTTTCACTTAGATTGGAGTTTTTTCCAATTATAATCTAAAACTTGAATTCAAGGGTATATCGAGCTCAGAAGCATTCAATAAATTCGAGCCCCGCTCATGGTCCGTAAGTCGCGTCCGCGTCGCGCCGCAAAATAAAAGACTCAACAGAAAGTCCAACCCTTCTCTCAACTTTATTGTATTCAAATCGCCTCACAATGTTGCGAAGTAAAAATGTAGCTTCCAGAGCTAGAAAAGATGCTATTTTTTTAAAGACACTTCTTACTCAACCCTAATGTCCCCATCGAGGGGCACAAGTCTCGTCCCTGAGGAAGGAAATATTTTTCTTTTTCTGGAATAAGTAAGAAATAACTACTTTGTGAACGTTTTAGTTGCAAAAAATAGCAGTAAAATTATTAGAACTTCAGAGCGCATCGGAAACTGAAAGCATGAATAATTTGGCCAAATTATTAAAATAAATGTACTCAATCGTAAGGCAAGTGGGCTAAATTAGCTGCGTCGGCTGCTCAGTTTTTTTTATTTGTAACATATTATTAAGGAGAACCCTTCAACCAAACCAGCTTTTAAGGGTTTTGCACTTAGTGGGTACACGTACCTACGTGCGCAAAGTTTACAGTGCTACTATAACTTCACAAATGTGCATAACTTAGAAAAGTCATAAGATAAGATAAGACGAGACGAGACGAGACGAGACGAGACGAGACGAGACGAGACGAGACGAGACGAGACAAGATAAGATAAGATAAGATAAGATAAGATAAGATAAGATAAGATAAGATAAGATAAGGTAAGATAAGATAAGATAAGATAAGATAAGATAAGATAAGATAAGATACGATAAGCCAAGACAAGACAAGACAAGACAAGACAAGATAATATAAGATAAGATAAGATAAGATAAGATAAGATAAGATAAGATAAGATAAGATAAGATAAGATAAGATAAGATAAGATAAGATAAGATAAGATAAGTATATTCTTTATTGTACCAGGAAAAACAAATACAGAATATTAACAATAAGATGCAGTACAAGAAGCGGCCTTATCATATTTACATGGCCACATTGGGAAACGAACCTGTGTCCGAGTCCTTGGTTCTACCCACTGGGCTAGCATACCTTAGAAATAAATATAGGTTTAAATAAATGCGCTGTCGGCTGTACGCTACAATAGCTTCTTCTGTTGCACCTACTTATTTTGTAGACACTCCTTCAGACGTGAAGCACTCTGGTTAATGGAAACTACCATTATAAATTTCCACCACTAAAGTCACCGATGTGATGACACATCTGGTGGCTTGCCCGCAGTATTTCTAGTGTGAAGTTAGGGGCCACCGAAGAGTTCAGCTGAGGCGGCGTAGTCGTAAGAGCTTGTCACACGTTTCTAATATTTTTCTCACATAGCGTCGTCGTGGAGTATCGAGTCTTTCCTATATTCGACTCACCTTGACTTTAACGACTACTGTGAGCGTTGTACTAGGAGGAACTTAGTTGTTATGGTGACTGCAAATTTCTACCTATGGGAAAATGTTTTACTTTCACTATGGGGATCGTGATTCTTCAGTTAGATTGCGATTAGATTTATCTCATCATCAACCTATTATGTCCCCACCGAGGGGCATGGGTCTCTTCCCTGAGGAAGGTATAGTCCGTAGTCCACAACGGGGGCCAAGTCTGTATTGGTGGAGGCTGCTACTGTCAGAAGTTTTCAAGCCGCCCTAAGGCCTCTGACTTGGCTTAACAACTGCCATCTATCGACGGCAGCCGGCACCAACTGCTTAACGTGCATTGCGAAGCACGGAACCACGAATATAAGATTTATCTATTATTTGTATTTTCTAAGAATGGAAGGCCACGTGATCGTAAAGTGACGTCCTTTCGTGTGTAGCGCGTCGTTACTTCTGCCGTTTGCACTTTGGTAATTTATATTTTTTTCTTATTTGGCTTTTGTTTATTTTCTAAGACTAGGTCTTTATCATTGAAATGTATATTTCGTTTGACAAACAATTTATTTTTATTTTATTTATTTGGTTACATAAATATTGTAACATAACAGCAACTGTACCAAAGCGTTACAATTTTATACTCGTAACTGAGCACTACCTTTTAAACATCATCTAGCATTCTCTTACATACCTTCATCACACTTGCAATCCTATCCGCAAACACATCACACTCTGGTGCTGCAGCGAGCAGGGTACAGAGTAGCCGGCGAGTGCTGGTACTTAATTAAGTAAGTTAATTAAAGTTTTCAAAGAAAATATGAAAATAACGTTTTAAGTTATTGAAAGCATATTTTCTTTAGAAATAAATTACAACCGGTAACTAAAAATAATAATAATACTATACTTGAGCCATTACAAACGGCATAGAGTTAAAGCGGCAGTTCAATATTTGATTTAAGGTAGGTAAAAAAATTTAAAACGCATGTTTGCAAACTAGTTTAGCAGTAAAAACTGAGCAGTAAACTAAATATAAATGAGTCATAAAATAATTTAAACGGGCAGTTCAATAAATACTGAGCAGTGGAAAAGTTGAACTGGGCGGTTAGGCGCGTACAGTTAACAAATCGTAATTGGTTAGTAATAAATTTTATTTTAAGCAGTTCTATAAACTATTAGGCGGTAAAATTTATTCCTAGTGAAATCGCTTCGCTCGCTCGGCTCGTGCGTGTGTTGATCACAGTTCTAACCTAACCTAACCTATAGGGTTATTGTTTCCAACCTAACCTAACCGATTTTACATTTTTCCCAACATAACCTAACTTCTTTTCATTCAAAGTGACGTTCGGATGCTACCGCCCACTGTGAACTGCCCATTTCAACCGTTTTACTGCTCATTCATTTATTAAACTACTCGAGTAATTTTTGCACTGACATTGAATGATGAATTACTGGCTCATTAATTATGTTTTACTGGCTCACTAATTTACTGACCACCGAAAAATGTAATCACTGCCCATTAAATTTTTCAACTGATCATGATAACTTCTGTATTGTTTAAATAACAGTTGTAAAAATTTATTCCCATTACAAACGGCTAGAGTATAATAACTGTTTTATTTATAAATAACACGATTCCACTAAAAAAATCCTCAAATGCCCTATCCCTTTTCACATACACTATATACAGACACTACTTTTAGTTGGTTTTTTATAATAACAATTATTATTTTATTTCGGGCAACAAGGTCCCATATTTTTAGACTACGATATTTATTAAACGACAAACTGGTTAGTTAGTTAATTACCTTAGTATTAATATTTATTCGATTACCTTCACTTTAATGTATATTTTAACCACTAAACATTAACAGAAAAATAAAAAAGACTATTCAACTATTTATTTGGTTTACAAACTCAGCGCTCAGTAAGTGTTATTAAGTATCACATACAAATACAATAAAGAATTGTGAGCCAAATGAAGAAAAGACATAAAAATCTGAATCATTTTATTTTTCCATATTTTTACCTACCTTTCAGCAACTTAAGATGATACTAAAGCAACTTTGGCTTTAGGGTTACGTACTCAAAAGGTAAGGGTATATCTATCTCTTAGCTTAGGAATTGAATATCGTCGTGACATTAGAAAATCACTTCAAAACTATCCCATTTCATTTTATTCGTCTTCACAGTAATGATATTTGTCTAATAATTTTTTTTTACTGTTATTACTTTTTTTTACGTAAGTAGAAACTAAAGCAGCTTTGGCGCGCTAACCGACCCCCTAGTTTTCTCGGATGCAAAAGAAACACGGTGTTTACTAGTAATAAATGTCCCAGCGGGCGGCCGCCACGCACGATTTAGCCCCCGATGAAGACCTTGTAAATACATTTTATTGCCACCCCACCGCGCTGAATGCGTACCCGGTTTTCTTTCAGGGCAGTCAGTGGCCATGCTGGCACATAGTAGTTTATTAGTATGTACAAGAAAAGTTGATGAAAACTTCCCGATCACATTTAAAACTTAGACACAGACATACAGTCGATAGCACTTCAACCTTTACATATTATAAGCACTCTAATCATTTACTTTAAGAGCGACATGCGACAAAAATATAAAGGTTCTGTTATTATCGACTGTGTAACATTAATAATTAAGTACCTGGGTGACCAAGCTTTGCTCGGTACTTTTTTTGTAAAATAAGATAAGATAAGATAAGAATATTCTTTATTGTACCAGAAAATATGTAATATAAAATTAAAATAAACCTTTTTCAACAAAAAAAGAACTAGGAAAAATAAACATCATGACTCGAACCGGGTCTCTTGAAATCGGCACGAAACGGGTCGCCCGTTTTCCCGTCAGAACTATCCAAACTTTGCAGATAAACGCGAAATTTACCTCTATGTGTTATCATAGCAAATTTCAATTGGCTTAAAACACGGATAAAACAACGTTTCCTAAAAATGTAACCTAGTTAGATCAATTAAACGCCCCCGAAAGCATCTGCCTACAAAATTTCGTGAAAATCGTTGGAGCCGTTTCAGAGATTCTGATTATATATATACAAGAATTGCTCCTTTAAAGAGATAGATAGATATAGAGACTATTTGAAGGGTGCACGGAAAGAACAAGGAATGTAACTTTTTTTCAAGTTTGTTTTTTTAGTGGCAACACATTCGTTGTCTGTGGTAGCGATGTTTACAATCTCAGAATACTGAAATACAACAAGGAATGTCGCAAAAAAGTACGTGTTTTGATTGGTCGGAATGGATTTCTCAATACAAATGTCCGTACTTTCAAACTTTAGAAAGCGTTTTTCTCGCAATTAACTCAGGTGGACATTTCAATTTACCCCATACCTTTCCGTGCGGAGTTTCTGGTCTTCCATCGGACGCGTCCCCCGGGTGGCGGATAGGGGAACGCCCTCCAGATATGGGGGGTACCGGCTTCGGCCGGCGCGGACCAAAGCCAGAGGGAGGGGGACGTCCAGTGGCTTGCGGTGCTGAATGTCCCGCGGGGTCCACCATGGGCCCCGTACCCGTAACCCCACATTGAGCGGGGCCGGGGGCCTTCGGGCCGCGAGGAGACAACCTCTATAAAAAACACACGGCGGGGGCCCTCTCTATGTCCCTCTGTCCTGCAGAGGGCATGGAAGAGGGCCAGAGGGGCGGGGAGGGGCGCGGGCTCCGCAAGCCGGGCTTGGGAGGGAGGGATTTTGAGAGAGGTAAGCCAGCGACCAGGGACTGGGCACACCATATGGTCTCTGGCCGAGGGGTGTTTTGTTGGGAGGGCATTTGATGGGCCGAGGATCCGGGCAGAGGGCCACAACGGGTCCTCGGTAGTTGGCTTGTGGAGCTCGCGCCTCTCCGCCGGGAGAGCCGGTGGCGCGGGGGACCCCGCGCGGAGCTTGCGCCGCCGGTTGAGGGAGGGTCACAGACGGCAGGTTGGGGGACCTGCCGTCCGAAATCGTGACGGGAGAAGGGGGTGGGGGGCCCATGCCCCTTCTCCAGTGAGGGTGGGCCCGACTCCTTGCGAGTCGAGTCGACGTCGCCGGGGCGCCGCTGTCGCATTCGCGTTGTGGTTCACCACTTGCGAGATCCGGCGGCGCCCCATTGCACGAGCGACAGGACGGCCCCCGGGGTGTTTTAGGAGGTATGCCTCTCCTATTATTAGGAGAGGAGAGTCCGACACACGGCCGTTGCCCTCCCCCAAGGGTGGCGGTTATGGTGCACAAAGCATTTCACCCCGTTAACAAAAAAAAAAAA
The DNA here is from genome assembly GCA_947310845.1 of Yponomeuta plumbellus. Lineage (NCBI taxonomy): Eukaryota > Metazoa > Arthropoda > Insecta > Lepidoptera > Yponomeutidae > Yponomeuta > Yponomeuta plumbellus. The sequence goes on from OX371203.1 coordinate 8,597,647, forward strand.
AAAGGTGGACATACCTTGTTCTTTCCTTGCACCCTTCATTTATAATATAGACTAATATAGAGCAATAAAAAAAATCTGTTCTATAAATAAAATTTTATTCTATTCTATTTTACGATATATAACATAACATAACATACCTAACATTTACATACAGACACATTATGTTGCTGCTTTGTTATTGACCAAACTTTAAAAGACTCCTCTTATGTTTTCCCCCTACTTATCTAACTTACTTTACTTCCCCTACGCTACTTTGAATTTAAAAAAATAAGGATGCTTTTACATAAAACAATTTATCTTTCTTCTTCTTTGCCTTCGACTCAGCAGAAATATATCAACTGGAGCCTTAAACAAAACGATAGCGTAAATAAAACCTACGTTAACTGGTAATTAGTTGTATTGACCTTGAAAAGGACGATTAAAACCCATTGTTAGGGTGAGCTGATTGGAAACTGAAAAACGCAGCGTAGGACCCTACCAACTTCCTTGACCGACGACCTTGGCTGAACGAAGATGGCCGTCCACAGCCATAGAATATAGAACGAAGTGGCGTGCTTTATTGGAGGCCTATGTTAAGCAGCGGCCGAAGCATTAGACATTATTTATTCCGGATGCACTTATATGAGTTTTTTTCGGAAGTGTCCGACCAGGTACGGGCTACGGAATACGGGCTAGTATTTAATAATAGTGTCGTGTGTCTGTTGTTTTGTTTGTGCTATTTATTTCTCGTATTTCTCGTAGACTAAAAGAAAAACAAGAATTCCAAGCACAGATCAAAAAAAGAACAAAATTAACATTTCCAAGAATTCAAACAGTCACATTCAGCTACCCACGCAGATCTACATAATGCCAAGTGAGACGCAAAAACGCACCAACACATAAATAATTTCTCCCCCGCCGACTAAGCACATATTTTCTTTCCATTGTTATAATAAAACAGGTTCATTACTAAAGCAAACGTTTTTAATCTTGCACACTGTGTGCTCTGCTGCTAATCTCGCCTTCGCACTCTGTTATTTGCGTTGGCGGACCCTGATATATTTTTGATCCTTTACCGGATCGTCCCATTATCCCTAATCCCCGTATTGTGGTCTGAATTTGCCAGCGCATTTTCCAGTTCATTATTAATATTTTCATTTACCTACGTAGCTAACGGAACGGTATCGTCGTATCGTGCTAAACAAACAAGTTGTGTTATTACCGGCCTGAAGTAGACCTACTTGTTATTTTTGGACTAAAACTTTCATAAGCTCTAGACCAGCGGTTCTCAAACTTTTTTGGTGACGGAACCCTCTTGACGGAACCCTACAAAGAAACAATAAAATTATCTTGAAAAATGTATTATTTATTAATAAGCATAATAAAAGTACGAATCGCTCGTAGCCTGGGCTGCCTGAGTGATCTTAAACGATCACTACGGTTAAGCAACATACGGCCCGTTCAGTCCATGGATGGGTCACCGTCTATGACTAACGCTAGTGGCATTTTTCCGAGCAATTCCGTGCTTCGCAAGGCACGTTAAGCAGTTGGTGCCGGCTGCCGTCCATAGATGGCAGTCGTTAAGCCAAGTCAGAGGCCTTAGGGCGGCTTGAAAACTTCTGGCAGTAAGACCAGCCACTAGTCTTACAAGCCTCCACCAATCCGGACTTGGCCCCCGTGGTGGAGTATGGCCTATACCTTCCTCAGGGAAGAGACCCGTGCCCCTCGGTGGGGACATGATGGGTTGATGATGATGATGATAATAAAAGTACAATGTAACGTTACTACTAATTATAATCGTTCTGTTGTGGGTAGCGACTATGTTCGGCTGCGCTTCGTGACAAGCCGCGTCAAAACGTTTTGATTTTTTTTCTTAATTCTTGCGGAACCCCTACAGCGGTATCGCGGATCTCTAGGGTTCCGCGGAACACAATGGCTGCTCTAGACAAAAAGGCAAGTAAATGTATCCGGAATAAACTTAAAAAAATATTCAAAAATTCAAAATTGTTTTATTAAAAACTTGTTATTTGCTTGTTACTTGCTTTTATTTCTGCTAGTTTTGGTGTTGTTTACACTAACATATAACGTGATGTATATAGGCTACATAAATAATAATTAACATAACATAACATTTACATACAGGCACATACATTGCTTCTGGCCCCACACTAGGATACCCTGTGTCGTGGGAACCAGAATCATCGACGTGACGACACAAACATGTAAACATCCAAGACCTGGGTTTTTTTTGTCTCCAGCAGGGCTTCGAACCCGGGACCTCTCGCATGGTAGTCAGATGCGCTAACCACTGCGCCACAGAGGTCGTCAGTTAACCAACTTACAGTGTTATGTATTGCTCTCTGCGGTGAATACAAACGTCGAATCCCAAAAAAAATATTACTTACCTAAAAGTCTTAGACATTTAAATTTCGATGACTTAATGTGTAATATTTCTTTTTGGTTGACATTCTGATTATTTGTATGTTTAAGGACAAAAAGTGCATTAGAAAGCCATAAAACAAGAATTCATTTCACTTCAAAATATTGTCATACCTGAGATCCTACTCCTAAGTTAAATAAAATAATTTATTAAAACCACTTCATCATCATCATCAACCCATTATGTCCCATATGTTCCCACCGAGGGGCAGGGGTCTCTTCCCTGAGGAAGGTATAGGCCATTCTCCACCACGGGGGCCAAGTCCGGATTGGTGGAGGCTTGTAAGACTAGTGGCTGGGCTTACTGTCAGAGGTCTTATCATATTTTATTCGGTGTGCAATAAAGAGTTTTAATACAATCTAAACTAATAACGGCATAATACTAAAAACGCAACATAAGCGTAGGTAAGTCAACGTCAAAAGTTCCTTAAAGCTCAATATTACAAAGATACAAAAAGAAAGAAGAGACAGAATATAGTTGATACAATGAAAAGCTATCGTCCGGCCGCTGGGAGTATACGATCCTGACAGTTCATGTTAGAACTGACGACGTAACCTTGATGTGGCATTAAATTTTCTATTAAAATATTTTTAAGTCCTATTTATCCTACTAGCAAATAATTGTCATTGAAACTATATCATTGTGTAAACTTACAATCAATGTTATATTTTGCACAGTGATTTAAATGTTAAATAAGAAGAAAACAATATTTAATGTTCGTGCGTAAAATCCTTACTACGTTGTCACAAGGTTATGTCAACCGTATTTTTTTGTAGTGACGTACCAAAAATAACGAAAATAATAACGGTCGCTTTAACGATACGAAGTTGATGAAGAGGCTTTAGAAAAAGATCATTGCGTTCTCAGAATCTCTCCGCATCACTGCCGTACAAAGCGATTGAGCTGATCTGGGCTCAAATAAAAGGTCGCACAGCTCGCCACAACACTTCACCGCCATTCGGCACAAAAAAGATGATGACCCTTCTAAAATGCCTGCGAAAATGTCACAAGAGATGACTGAGTGAAGGTCGTCTAAAAAACAAAACTACTTAATCGTGAGTCAGTAGCAAAAGCTAGTTAAGAATAACGTAAGGAATGATAGCGTTGATTATCTCCCATCACTAGTCATATGAAACAGACATGTGTCAGGATCGTATACTCTCAGCGGCCAGACAATAGTACTCATGAGAACAGTATTGAGATCTGACTTTTAATACGGCTCTATGTTGTTGCACTTTTATGCCGCACAAAAAGACTGACACACACTAGGGCAGTTTTCCAAAAACTTAAAAACAACGATAGCCTCCAAGTTTCTCATTCAAATTCACTGACATGGCAGCAGCTTTTTTACCTAACAGTGCATACGAGGGTAGTTTATTTTCGACTTGTTCCACGAGATAAGTGGGTATTCTACTGACACACGAGACCTAAAAAGGTGTTTTTGCATCTATGCTAGATTATTTTTGCAGCGCCTAGTGGTAACTATCACCAACACTAGATAGCTGACATGACAGTATCAGGCGGACATACCTCGACTGAATAGGCGATTTATTAGCTAAGAGTAAAACCTGATTCACATTTGCTTTACTTTCATGCTTTTTAAAGATACTTTATATAGAGGTAGAATAGAATAGAAACGCCAATTCCTTTCATAAGCAAATAATAAATCAGTAATGGTTGGTTGTTTACTATGTATTTAAGGTCTTTAAAAGTACTTTGTAATACATTGTGCGCAATAAAAACTATGAATCGATATACGTTTTTGCTTTCTCTATTTTATTCTAGGGCTATGGAAAGCATACTCAAAAAGCATGCAAATAAGCAAATGTAAATCAGGCCTAAGATAAAACGTTCTGGCGTGCGTGCATATAGTGACCAATGGATATTGATGAAGCGAATTTTTTTTACAGGATAGCCCTCTGGGATTCAGGCTCGAGTTTATGAAATGGAATCTAGGTATGTCTTGTCGTAAATTAATGGTGGATAGTATTTTGAACTGAATTGACCTTCTTGTGGATGGATTGACCATTGTGATACAGAGGGCAAAAAATGAGGTGGACTTGCAAAAAATAATGAGATATATAATGAGAATATTGAAAAATATATTTATTTGACGACACAATACTCAAAAACACAAAATCACGCAATATAATACATTCGTTACAGATCAACATAACGGTAGAAATACAAGTAACACAAAGACAAACCTACATAATAGATAGAGTACCTACTTATTATAAATTTTATCTAATGAATTAAATTATTGTTACTATAAAAACATGGGCAGTAGTGTTGCGTGTTTATAAAAATTAAATAAATAATTCGTATTGGTCATTAAAATTATACGAGCAATTTGTTGGAATTTTGTTGGAGTGTTGTTTGTACATGTTTGTTTTGTATTTTTGTTTTTGTAGTTGAAGTTCCGATTCGGAGTTTTTCTCCTAATGATGTCGTGTGTATCTTAAAAAAATATTTTTATTTGAAATTATGAGAAACTAGATGTCTATTTTAACGTAAGATATGATTGTTATTAGCACTTATATGACTGTTTGTTTCTAAATAAAGACAAAATTTAAAAATAATTTGATATATTATTTTATATATACCAGGAAGTTTCAAATATTGAGTCCTCAAAATGGGCCCGACTCAGCAAAATGTTGCAACCAAGAGAGGAGGGGATATTAATAGTTTTAAGGAGGGGTAATAGTGTCACTATTTCACGAGAAGTACCAGAGCGTGTACACCATGATTTTTTCAAAATTCAGTGTCGAAACTTTCGTTGAACTCTGTGTTTCCATGAGGCCACCTTTTTTTGACGGCCCAAATTGCTTTTTGATAGATCCCTGATGAAAGGACAGTTTCCACGGCCAATCAACTTGGAAATGTTGACGGTAGATTAAGTATTTTTCAAGCAACTGGCCTTTAATGGATAACCGGATTTTAGTTTCCTCAAATCCCGAATTGCGTATAAACAAAGAACGTCGCAAAATACGTGGAAATGTACGATACTAAAATTGTTCATTTATAAATCTTAACACTCAATTTTATTTAAAACAAATTAGGCTAGCATAAACCAAATAATTCCTAAGCTAGGTTTAATAAATACAACATTAATAATTTCGTACCGGTCCACGGTAGACTCGAACGAAATGCATATCAAATTTAAGAGCGTAAAAAATAGTCGATCCGAGTCGACAACATACAGGCAGAAAATTCGGATTATCGAGTATTTTCCATATGAGCATGAATAAATTGATTGCTAGTTAGTAGTGTTGCTAAATAAACGTCAGTGTCATGTTGGTGTTACGTCATCATGCGTCACGGTGTCACAGGTTTGTATTCTGTTATCCAATGTGACCTCTAAGGTCTAAGTTCTTCGATTTTGGGACAGAGACGTGATAATTATTTGGGTAAATAAGATTTAAGAGAAATATCTACTAGTGAAATATCGATGTATAAGAAATTATGACCTGAGTGAAGCTGGGTTTTCGTCTAGTAATAATATATTTTACTAGCTATCGCCCGCGACTCCGTCCGCGTGGACTTTAGTTCAAAATTTTGCGACCCCGTTCACTCCCTTAAGGGTTAAATTTAGAAAAACGGCGAAACACGTGTTCAATCAATTGTGTTGAAGAGTATTTATTTTAAGTTTCAAGAAAAATAGACGACATATACCTCCCATACAAATTTTGGCAACCCTTTTCGCCCCCTTAGGGGTTGAATTAAAAAAAATCCGGTCTTATTCCTTACCCTTTGTGCAAAATTACAGCTTCCTAGGTCCAACGGCTTGGGCTGGGCGTTGATGAGTGAGTCAGTCAGTCAGGACTTTGAATTTTATTTATATAGATATCTAACTTACACTCATAATCTCTCCCATTACATTTCGGCCGCAAACGCTTCTCTTATCTAATGAAGGAATTAAGTAAGAAGCCCCGATTTCCGACTAGCTAATTAACGAAGACGAGGAGCGTTACTTACGCAACCTCTAGTGCGTGAGTTCGTTTCGCGAACGGGAAGAGGATGTCCTGTTGACCCCTGGTCCTTTTTACCCAGAAAAGGCGTTCCTGCTTCTGTATTAAGGAGATTCAGTGTATCTAATTTACGCCAATAAAAAAACATCGTACACTTTTAGTCCGGTTCTACTTCATCATCATCATCATCATCATCAACCCATTATGTCCCCACTGAGGGGCACGGGTCTCTTCCCTGAGGAAGGCCATACTCCACCACGGGGGCCAAGTCCGGATTGGTGGAGGCTTGTAAGACTAGTGTCTGGTCTTACTGTCAGAAGTTTTCAAGCCGCCCTAAGGCCTCTGACTTGGCTTAACGACTGCTATCTATCGACAGCAGCCGGCACTTACGGGTGTTTTTATCAGACGAGTTCGACTAGGTTTCGCTCCGATTCGCAGAGCTTAATCATGGTGTCACCCGTAAGTACATCCGGACTAAAAGGCACAATGTGTAGTGCTTACGAAAGTTTTAGTTCAATAAACATCGATCTTCTTTTACAGTTTTCTTTTGCAAACAGTGTTGTACAATCTCTCAATCATGTTACAAGTATTTTTTGGGACCCACGACAGAACCTTGTGCTTGTGATGTCTTTGCCTGGCAACCATAGCACCGGGTATCCTAGTTTGGGTCCAGGTCAAGTGATCGTGCTGTGTAGAAGTAATTTTTATTATTACGAGTACTTTTGAGTTTCAAATGGATTCGATAACAGTTAACGAATCCACATTATATCTATTTTACTTACATTAAAAATTACGTAGTTTTTTTTTCATCATGTCAGTCGAATGGACTCTGATAGGTGGGCGAGACTCGCCACCGAGTGGGTGCTACAAGACGGACATCGAAGTCGAGGCCGAGGAGACGTTGGAGAGACGATCTCGACCAACACCTGCCGGACTGGTCTGAGGTGGCCCAGGACCGAAAACTTTGGACTGAACTGGGGGAGGCCTTTGCCCAGCAGTGGGACACAAAAATGGAGGCAACGTAAAAAAAATTTTTTTTTTAATATCTTTGAAGATTTTGTTATAATTCTTTAAAAGATTTGTTAAAAATTACAATGAATTTTCTTCATATAAATTTTATTTAAATCCACCCCTACCATATATTGTGACAAATGTATTCGTCCTAATTCCTTCCGCTCTCTCTTTTTCTCTTTTGAAAGAGCAATTTAAGAGAACAATTTTTAAAGTTTCTTGTAACTTTTTTGAACTAAACCTTTCGTAAGCACAACACATTGTAAACTTTTAGTCCGGATCTACTTACGGGTGTTGTAATATCGGAAGAGTCCGGCCAGGTTTCGCTCCGATTCGCAGAGCTTTATCATGGTGAGCAGAGACGGAGCTCGCGTCGTCGGTTGCTCGTCTCACGTAATTAGATCTGAGTGCTTATACTGAGTTTGTTCATTCACTTTCGATAGCGAGAGCGTTTGCAATTTGTATAGGAGTGACAAAGCGCGCCACATAGTTGTCTCTTTGTCACTCTCGCTATCGAAAGTGAATGAAAAAACTCAGTATACGGACTCCGGACTAAAAGTTTACAGTTTCTTGTAACTTTGAATTAAGAAAGTGGTATGCTACTGGACACAACGGGTTCGATGCTCATGGAACGTCTTTTCCTCTCACTTATCGCGAACTAGGGCGAAAGAAAGCGGGAATTTATTAACATCTTGATTAGTCTATCTTCATTAGAAAATGCCCTTTACCTCTGTACCCCATTATCAGAATAGCCTTTGTGGACGAACGAACTCTTTGTTTTTTTCCTTTTCCTATTCGAGAAATTCGACCTCTTTGCTTGGATCTTTTTAGTTTCTTACTTAGTTTACATTACCTTTCTTCTGGTACGAAATGCCTTCTGTGGAGTGGTGATAGGGAATTCGTACCTCAGAATAAGAACAGATTCGTACACAGAACATAATGTTCTGTGGACTCGTAGAACTCCAAACGGCCTTGAAAGTAGGTTACCTAATCTACTTTAACCTACCCAATGACTTTGTTTCATAAGCTGCGCACATTTCTGAACGTTCAGTAGCAATACTACTGTTTAACTGTAAAAGAAATTATCGTGAGAAATCCCGAGTGTTTGAAGTGTCCACAGTTCTCAGGGCTGGAAATTGTTTATCCGCGGTTGGTACGCGTGGATGTTACTCTCTCTGAGAGGCCTGTGAATGCATTGCGAGCGATGAACTTATGTAGGTCACATAGGGCAGTTATATGACTTGAAAATATAAGAGAACTAGCAGTGCCCCGCGGTGTTACCCGCGGTTTATTAGGGAAAATAAATCGTGTATTAACAATAAAATTTTTTAGGGATTTTCATATGGGAATAAGATATTTTTCCGCAGTAAAACGTAGCCTAGGTGTCCAGGGTGTCAGCTAACTCTGTACCAAATTTTATTAAAATCGCTTCAGCCATTTAGACGTGAAGAAGTAACAAACATACACACTCACAAACTTTCGTTTTTATAATACTCTTATTATATTAGTGTGATGCGATTTCCATGTTTGTAGAAAAACTTTGTTGGAACAAAAATAAAATCTATTAATCATCTTGGTGATACGGGCTGCTAGCCAACCCGTAGTCGGGCATCGCTTTCTTACCGATCGTCTAACCAACCTTGATGACCACTCGTTGACCGCTTTTTACCGGCAACAAAGCATTAAAACACTTGGCTACAAGACCAACCGTACTCGTAACAAAGTGCTTTATTTTGCAGGTAGTACTTAAGCGCCGCGTAGAGATAAAACGCACATTAATATGATTTACACAGGAATTTAATTACTGAAAAATCTTTTTTCCTGAAAAAACGCCGCCGGCCGCACCCGTGTCGGTCCTGAAATATTATTATTGCTGCGAAGGCTTCGCATCACCGCATTAGGTGTTGGGCCCGTTTGGTCCCGTGGCTTTAGACCTATGACGGTGCCTTTGGAAGCTAGATGATGGATAAACAAAATAAGAGAAAATGAGAATTTACTTTACTGTACCCGGGAAAACAATGTAAACACAAAATATTTACAGGGTAACCGTACAGCGTACAATTGGCGGCCTCAATACTTTATTTTACAAATAGAAAAAAGTGTAACAATTATATTGGAATCGATAGCACTACGCCCATCTACTATAGCACCATATTACTTTTATTATTTTTTATCTTAATCTTTCTTTCTTATATATAAAATTCTCGTGTCACAATGTTAGTGCGCATACTCGTCCGAAACGCCTAGACGGATTCTGATGAAATTTTATATATACAATCGGTAGGTCTGAGGATAGGTTATTATCTATTTTTCGTACCCCTATCTGGCAAAACAACGTTTGCTGGGTCAGCTAGTAAATACATATTTTTCTTTTTTGAAGAAACACATCTCTTTTAAATTTTTGAAGAATTATAAGTGCAAATGTTTTGAAAATGTGGTCAGTGTGTTACAATGAAATTAATTAAAGGCGATACCGATGAGGTGTATTAGTCACCACGCTATCAAGCCCAATTTTCGTCGGACGACGCCGTCGCGACTGTGAATCGCTTTAAATGCCACACCTACGTGACATGATTACACACACACACACACACACACACACACACACACACACACACATACACACACACACACATACACACACACACACACACACACGCACACACACACACACACACACACACACACACACACGCACACGAATCTTTTGATGGCTCACGATACATACACATCTAAATGATGATGATTAGTTTGTAAAAAAAACTTAATTGCCTAGTAAATATTTCGATAACAGACCCGTTAAAGGGTGCCACTAAAGAAATACAATAATAATTCCTCTTTTTATGAAGACAGTCCCTAATAAATTTTTCACGACATTACGGGCCCAATAGCCTGGGTAACCCCAGTCCGATCAGAGCTACATTCTGTCGCGTCATGGTGTTTTCATTAACTGAGCAAACAATTTTAATCGTTCCTAGGGGTCTACTTTGTATTCGGTGACTGTCGATTCTCGCTACATGTGCGAAACGACGCAATGAATATGGTCAGATTGAAACAGGAAGTGGTCGTGAAAGGACGGTTGGGTAGGATGTTGTAGTAAGTTTAGGATGGAATTTAAATACTTGCTGACTTGGGTTAATATTTTCCTCTAAATGCCTAAAAAAGAAAGTGGACACTGGAAAAAATTCTACACCGAAACAGTTGTACATAAAGGCTTACAATAAATAAGTGCAAATAATGCCAAAAGAGATTAAATTCCTTACCCCCCAATTTCCCGCGTTGATACGCTAACAGTGTGTTAATCTACTGTTAACTCTGTGGCGCAACGGTTAGCGCATCTGACTACCATGCGAGAGGTCCCGGGTTCGAATCCCGGCTGGGGACAAAAAAAAGAAACCTAGGTCTTGGATGTTTACATGTTTGTGACGTCGCTGTTTCTGGTTCCCGCGACACAGGGTATCCTAGTGTGAGGCCAGAAACAATGTATGTGCCTGTTCGGAACACATCCGATCATAGATTTAAGCTGATTATTTTGTGTAGTGTTGGCAAGACGGTTTCCGCCATCCATATTTGGTACTTAGCTGTGTCTATAACACGCGATAATAAAAGCTGTGAATTTAATTCATTCCGGCCTTTTTACTTATGATTTCCCCAACTCTGTGTGGAACATAAGTTTGGTCCTTCGAAAAGACTATAAAACCAGTGCGAACAGTTCGTCATAATGGTAATCATATTATTACACAACCTACAAGTGGCTTGGACAATCACTGCTGTGGTGAGATGCAAAAAGCTTACCTATTCTACTTTCCGCTTTGTTCTGTGCTATACGGAACTCTTCGAGTGTGCGAGCCTTCGCAGGACAACCAGATTCGTGTAAAAACCAACTGCAGTCCTTTGTCATCGCGTGCATTCAAATATTTGCGGCTGGGAGGCTCTACAGATCTACAGTGATTGAAGAAAACAATTGCGCCATCACAATCAAGCGATAAACCCTAGTATCCATTGTTCATCGTTATCGAAGTTGCTACATTTCTTCTACGACAAGGTACATAGTTACGTAACATAACCTACAAGAAATTTACAACTCTTCTATATCAGTGTCGTCAAATACGTGTGCCGCATTGCCCGCATTGCATGTCATCACGTCCGCTAACTTGCTTAAGTTGGCACTCTGCTAATTGCAACGTTAACTATCATCGAGCACTGCGTGTATTGGAACGCGAGAAATCACGTGACTGCAAGATTCCGACCAATCAGTGCCACGAAGCGAGTGCGCAGATTAACGAAGTTATCCGACAACTACCGAAAGGTACCGATCGACGACACAGGATTTCACGGGAACGAACGCATCGTCGCCATATTGTTTTCCGCCATTGCAATTGATTTGCAACTTAATTAGGTATAGTTTTTGCAAAAATTATAAGCATAATTAGAAAATTTTACGCTCAATAGTGTATAATCGCAATTTAAAGCTAATTAAGCTGTTATTTAAGTTGGAGTTTACTGGTTTGTTGTTGCATCAAATAGGTCAAATCAAACTGTTCTTTTCGATAGCATGATAGGTATTTTACTTTCGTAATCTCGTTTGTTTCTGCAGCCTAGCTCAAAATGTCGCTAACTCGGTTAGTAAGTGATCGAGGTTACGTCAAGGGGTGTCTCACTCGTATGGAAACGTTCTGTGCGTCGGAAGATATAGAAAAGGCAAGCTATGAGGCTCTTGTAGCAAAGCGTCAACGAATCCTCGATTCCTTTCGAGACTATGAGACCCTCAACAAGGACATTCTATTCCTTAACGCCGCTGACCAGGAAGATTACGAGGAGTATGAACGTAAGTACTCAAATTGTTTAACGTTGCTAGATTGTGCTATAGGCAAACTAAAAAAGGAACAAAACACTCCATCTCCTGATGGCTCCAAAAATGGATTTAAAAAGTTACCACCGATCGATATTAAACCGTTCGACGGTAAAAACATAGAAGATTTTATTCCTTTTATAAATATCTTCAAAGCTGTCTTTCATTCAGACTCCAATATAAGTCCTTGTCAAAAACTTTACTACTTACGTACCTATTTGCACGGCGAGGCGCTTGACATCATAAAAAATTTGCCATTGACTGATGATAACTATTTATCAGCCCTTGAGTTATTAGAAAAACGCTATTATAACATTCCCATGATAGTAAATCACCATGTAATCAGCTTGCTTGACTTGCCGACTTTCACAAAGTGTACTGCACAGAATCTTCGCTCTCTTGTATCTAAAGTAAATCAGCACACTGCGGCTCTAAAAAACCTAGACTTACCTGTGGGGCAGTGGGATGCAATCTTAGTAAATATATTGTCTCGCAAGGTTGATGCATACACAAACAGGGGGTTTCATTTGGAACGAAATGAGAAAAAATTACCAGGGTTATCAGAGTTCCTTGATTTTATAGAAAAGCGTGCTGTTGCAATGGAGAATACTACCAGCGAGAAGCCGCCACGGGCGCCCCCGGCTCCAGCAAAACCTGTGCAGTCTGGCAAGGCCAGCTTAGTATCGGCTATGAACCAACTGTCATGTAAGTACTGCGATCAATCACATAAACTTTATGAGTGTGCCCAATTCAAACTTCTGACAGTTCAAGGCAGGTGTGATTTTGTAAAAAGCAAGAAATTGTGTGTCTTGTGCTTGAATCAGCATCAGGGAAAATGTATGCTCCGCTTAAAATGCAATATCTGTCGCAAGACGCATAACACGCTTATTCACACCGACGCTGAGTCAAGCTCTGATACAAATGTTAGTAATGCTACTACTACAAGCTCAGCTGGTGCTAGTTCTGGCAATGCTGTGGTGATGACTAACACTTTGCAAGAAAGAGATGTTTTGCTGCCTACTGCGGTGGTAAGGTTAATAAACAAAAATGGGAAATTTATTTATGCCCGTGCCTTGTTAGACAGCGGGAGCCAAGTGTTATTTGTTACACAAAAACTTGCTGAAAAAATTAACTGCAAATTTTCCAAAACTGATAAAACTATTACAGGCATAATAGATGGCACCAATAGTGTCACACAAAAGACTGAGCTTGATGTGTATTCCGCGGTGAATGATTTTAATTTAAAAGTGACATGCTTTGTTGCTAAAAATATTACATACAACTTACCTCAACAGTCCTTTGATGTAACAAAACTGAACATTCCCTCATATGTCAAGTTAGCTGACAAAACATTCCATCAAACGGGTGAGATAAGCATGCTTTTAGGCTGTGAAATATTCTTCCAGGTGCTTCAGAGGGAGACCCTACCGCTGACGCCGACTGGGCCCTACCTGGTGAATACTAAGTTCGGGTATGTTGTGGCGGGGAGTCTGCCAGTATCTGCTGGCACAGTTTCTACGTCTAACCTATGCATAACTGTCAGAGGTAACCCATTTCATAATAAAAATAATACACACATTAGTGACGAAAAATTTAATTATTTGCAGCAGAATAAGCCTTCCCTTGATACACAAAATCAGTCTTCTGTTTTGTTTGACAAACAGACTCAATTCACCTTCGAAGAACAAATTGATCACACCATTTCACAACTGTGGGAGTGTGAGAAAGTACCCAATATCTACAAAGAGGGCACAACCGAGCATCATCTTGCGGAAGAAAGTTTTATAAGCTCCGTCAAGCTTGCAAACAAAAGGTTTTCTGTAGCTTTACCGTTAAAGCTTCAGCTGGATGATTCTATAATCTTGAAAAACGTTTTTCCAAGGATAATAAGTTGTATGAAGACTATAAAGCTTTCATGCATGATTATGTTAGTCAGGGTCACGCAAAAATTTATGATATATCTAATTATGATATCAATGCAGGAAACATTTATTTCATTCCGCACCACCCGGTTTTAAACCCTAATAGTAAGACTACACCGGTCCGCGCTGTTTTTGACGCGAGTATGAAAACAACCAATAATTTATGTCTAAATGACATCATGCTTAATGGTCCCACTGTGCAGAATGATCTTTTTGACATTCTAACTTTATTCAGAACATTCCAATATGTGCTACTTTGTGATATCAAGGCTATGTATCGTGGGATTCTAGTAGATAGTGACTATCACTGTTTACAAAACATTCTTTGGCGAGATTTGCCTACGCAACCTGTTCAATGTCTACAATTGCAAACTGTCACCTATGGTCTAAAAAGCTCTGCGTTTCTAGCCACCCGCTGCTTAATTGAACTGGCTGATAGGTATAAAGATGAGTACCCACTAGCTTCGTTTGTCTTAAAAAACACAAGTTATGTTGATGATATCCAGTGCGGTAGCAATAACTTGCTAGAGCTTGCAGAAACAAAACGGCAACTGATAGAGCTTATGGATAAAGCTAGTTTTTCCCTACACAAATGGTGTTCGAATTGCAGTGAACTTTTAAGTGATGTTCCTGAATCTATTCATCAGTTAAGCAGTAAAAGTTTTGACAAAGTAAATAATACTTACATAAAGACTCTAGGACTTTCCTATGATGTGCATACTGACACTTTAAATATGAAATGTCCAGTAACTGAAAAACAAGAAAGCTTCACTAAGAGGGAAATGCTAAGTTTTATTAGTAAGTTCTTCGACCCATTAGGCCTAGTAGGACCTGTTTTAGTTCAGGCAAAATATTTGATGCAACAAGTTTGGTTTGAAAATTTGAAATGGGATGATGTGTTACCAGAATACCTTAATACCAAAATGGTTGACTTTACTTATAATTTGATAGACATGTGTTATATTTCTGTACCGAGAAATATCAATGTACCATCGCCTGTCAAAATGGAACTGGTTGGGTATGCTGATGCCTCAAGTATTGCTCACGGCTGTTGTTTGTATTTGAGAGTAGTTAGCCATGACAATCAAGTGAATGTCAATCTTTTATGTTCAAAGTCCCGTATCAATCCAAAGGACAAAATTCTCACCACACCCAGACTCGAACTAAATAGTGCTGTGTTATTGGCTATGTTAGCCAGAAAAGTGTATAACACTTTGTCACGTAAATATGATAATATCAATACATTTTTGTACTCAGATTCAAAAATAGTTTTGTCTTGGCTAAATACAGAACCAGTAAAACTCACTGTTTATATTGCCAACAGAGTGGAGAAAATTAGACAACTATGTGATAATTTTCAGTGGAGTTACGTAAACACAAATGAAAACCCAGCCGACTGTCTGTCGCGTGGAGTAGAACCTCACGAACTTAAAGGGAATTTAAATTTTGTGGTTTCATGGTCCTCAATATTTACAAAATATAAATTATGTACATTGTGCGCTAGAAAGTACAAAACCAATAGATTTTGAACTTCCTGAACTCAAAAAACCTTCACCTGCGTCCTATGTATGTAGTAAGGTAAATAATCACTTTCAATATTTCATTGAAAAATATTCAGATGTAGAAAAAATTACTAGAATATTATCTTATATAAAACGATTTTTGTTTAATTGTAAAAAACAAAATGTAACCAAGAAAAAAGGTACTCTGTGCCCAGAAGAGTTAACTGCACTAAATGAATTGATCAAACTTGAACAAAGGAAGCATTTTGAAAAGGAATTTAAATTTGCTGAGTTTAAAACAAATGAAAAATCAAATTTAAGTAATTTAAATCCGTTTGTTGATGGTTTTGGTCTCTTAAGAGTGGGTGGTAGATTGCAAAATGCAAATCTCACATTCGATCAAAAACACCCTATTATAGTGCCCAAAGGTTCAACCTTGACCAAATTATTAATTATTCATGAACATATTAGACTCAAACATGCGGGACAAAAGTTAACTCTGAGCAGTCTACATGAAAGATACTGGTTGATCAATGCTAATAGAGAAGTCAAGTCAGTTTTACATAAGTGCGTGCTCCGCACTCTAAATACCATCTCGGAAAAAATTGATGTTTTTGGATGTACTCAGGGTGAATTCACTAGGACGGCATTGACTATTATGTGTTATAATTAAGGTGTATAGTATTTAAGAAGTTAAAAATAGTTTAATAGTAGGTAAGTAGATACCGATTGTATGTTTAAATTGTTAATTAATGTTTGTAAAGATTTTATAATGTTTTTAACTTGTTGCATTAGGTGTAAATCCTGTAATAATAAGTTATAAAGTTAAATAAATAAATAAATAAATAAATGTTTCAGGTTAAAGGCAAAGAATGCGAGTCAACTTATGGGTTCTCTTCCCCTTGATAGAGTCAATATGACACGGCCATTTCAAATTGTTGGCACTGACTATGCCGGTCCCTTCAGCGTAAAGCAAACTAGAATTAGGAAACCTGTAATAACTAAGGCGTATGTCGTTATGTTTATTTTTTTTCTTACAAAAGCCATTCATATTGAATTAGCCTCCGATATGACAACCAATACCTTTTTGGGCTGCTTAAAACGGTTTATCAGTCGCAGAAATAAACCTACTAAAATATATTGTGACAATGCTAGTTACTATAGAGGCGCCAATAGCGTACTGAAAGAATTGTATGAGTCACTGAATTCCACAGAGCACCAAAATGAAGTAATAAATTTCAGTAATTCTGAAAGAATTTCCTTTCATTTCATACCGTCTTACTCACCTGTTTTTGGTGGTTTGTGGGAAGCAGGGATCAAGAGTATAAAATATCACATAAAACGTGTGATAGGTAACCTTGTACTTACCTATGAGGAAATGTACACGGTTTTGGTTCAAATTGAGAGTATTTTGAACTCCCGACCACTTACCCCTCTATCTAGAGACTCAGATGACATGACATACCTCACACCCGGGCATTTCCTCACAGGTGCGCCATTGACGTCATATCCGGAATTAAACTTAACTGATATTAATATTGGAAAACTTAGCTTCTGGAAACAATGTACTAAACTGCAACAAACCTTTTGGGTTCAATGGCACAAGCAATACTTAACAATGCTGCAGAGCAGACCTAAATGGCATACCGCCCAGCCTAATCTGCAGGAAGGTACTATGGTATTAATTAAGTCTTATCAGACTTAATTAATGTTACTCCTCTTCAGTGGCCAGTAGGTAGAATTGTAAAAGTGATACCAGGCAACGACAATTTAGTTCGTGCGCTTGATGTAAAGACACCTAAAGGGTTTGTCATTAGAACTAGTGTAATGAAAGTTTGTCCACTCCCTACTGATTATAATTAGTATAATTAATTAGTTAATAGTAAGGGTATAAGATGTATAATTACTACTTCTATATTTTTTTGTCTCAATACCTTTGTTGTGGGCCTACTCTTACTTAGTGTAAGCTAAATAATTTAAACTATAAGTGAACTAAAGTTAATTAAAATTTTGATAAATTCAATAGTTATGTGTAACCTAAATACCTAGTCTGAAATAAAAATAATATACAAATTTAAGTAAAAAAAAAAATGTACTTACCTATCTGATCTTCCATTAGCTATTTTTGCTTTTCAATTAGGTATTTTCTTAGTGAAACCATGTTACTTTTCATTTTGTTATTAGCAGTTACTTACTGAAAAGACATGTTATTTGTTTTCTTTCATAGGTATTAAGTGAAAATAAGTCTTAACGTTTTGGCTGTGGCCCGAGCATGTTCGGAACACATCCGATCATAGATTTAAGCTGATTATTTTGTGTAGTGTTGGCAAGACGGTTTCCGCCATCCATATTTGGTACTTAGCTGTGTCTATAACACGCGATAATAAAAGCTGTGAATTTAATTCATTCCGGCCTTTTTACTTATGATTTCCCCAACTCTGTGTGGAACAGTGCCTGTATGTAAATGTTATGTTATGTTAACCCTGTACACTCAGTTACTCAGAACTTGTGGAGGGCAAGCGTAAGCATGGCGGTCAACTCCTTAGGTACAAAGATGTGCTGAAGCGCCACATCAAGAGATGCGGTATAGAGCCCTTGCTATGGGAGCAACAAGCGACAAATCGCCAGGAATGGAGGGCTCTTATCAACACCAAAGTCTTCCTTCTTTGAGTTTGAAACTCTTAGTCGATCAGTGCTGGACACGAAGAGAAATGCCTACGGAGCCCGTCCACCTGCTGCGATCAATTATAATTACATCTAACGGTGCGCTCAAATGTCTGCAATGTGACAGAGCCTTTATAAAAATGGTTGGCTATGCGAGCCACATGCGAGCGCAAACGCCACCAAAATAGGAGTTGAAGCAGTCGCCGTGACCGAAATCGGTCGGGACCATCATCATTAACTTTACAATTTTTGGTGTAACGATGGGCTCATATTTGACCAGTTAGGGAAAATGACGAATTAGCGAAAATGACGAATTTGGGAAATTTACTAATCAAAGATTTTTGAATAATTGACGAATTGGAAAAGTGACCAATTAGTGAAATTGCGGAATTAGGGAAAATGACGAGTGACCCCCTAACCCCGACATACTGCAACTTTAAGGGTTAATCAGTTGTGTTATGATCTTGAAAAGAACAATTAAAAACCACGGTTATAATGGGTTGACAACTGATTAAGTCATAAAGTCGCAGTATGTCATACTTAAGAACAATTTACTGAACACTGCGACTTTAAGGCTTAAAGGCTGTCGGTTATTTTTTTAATACCCCACTTGTCCGAATGGCAGCTGTTAACAGTATATTTACTGACTGTTAATGTACGGAAAATAGGTGGTTAATCTTTTAGTCCTATTCATCCTTTGGTTGTCTGAAAGAAGAGGGACGAACCCATCTAACCCAGCCTGAATGATTTAAACATTTACATTTACATACAGGCACATACATTGCTTCTGGCCCCACACTAGGATACCCTGTGTCGTAAACATCCAAGACCTGGGTTTTTTGTCTCCAGTCGAAGTTCGAGCCCGGGACCTCTCGGATGGTAGGCAGATGCGCTAACCGCTGCGCCACATGACAGAGGTCGTCATATGGGATGTAACTAACATCTACAATGCTATTATACAATAATTGAATTTCTGACCGGTAATAATATTGGCGAAGTACCTGTGGGGACATAATGGGTTGATGATGAAGTACCTGTGCCTAACAATGACATTATAATTAAAAAAATCCTCGTGACCTCTCTACTTTGACATTTTAATTTACTATCGCATGGAATGGTTTTGTTTTTATTTTGTATTTTGTGACATATCCTGAAGTTGATATTATATAATGCTATAATTATGATAATGAAAAAAAATTGCACGCCTGTTATGGCAAAACATGCTGATCTAAATATTGTCAATTCCAACCTTCTGTGCACATGTTTGACAAATAAATCTCTTTATCTTTATCTTTCTTTACAATGGTTAGGTTAGATTAATCCATAGTAGCAGCCCGACTCGGACGCTCCCTCACTGAGGGACCGTCCATCAGACATCATCATAACTTTCACACGAGCTCGATACTCGCGCTTTTTACACTAATTAGTGTGCAAACAATTAGTGCGATGAAACGGCCACGCTTGACCCGAGCGGTGCGGGTGTGCTGTGTTTTGACAACGCATAAAAGCGTAGATATACATACAAAACCTTTACGCTGTATCCTAGAGGGGTAGATACAGAACAGAGACTGCCAATAGGGAATGGATGAAAATATCAGAAGTGCTTGATATTTTTTTTGGTGATAGGAATAACCTTCCTTAACGCGGGAAAAAAGTTTCAATTTTTTTGGCCCCGTAGTTAATTTTTAAATATACTTAATATTTTTCCATTCGTAGTTCCATTAGTACGGCTTAACAGACATATTCCTTAGTCAGCTACGTATAAAAAAAAATCTACCTTGAAAAGCTGTCATTGTCACCAGTTTTTTTTTTATACGTAGCTGACTAAGGAATATGTCTGTTAAGCCGTACTAAGCCCAGAACTACGAATGGAAAAATATTAAGTATATTTAAAAATTAACTACGGGGCCAAAAAAATTGAAACTTTTTTCCCGCGTTAAGGAAGGTTATTCCTATCACCAAAAAAAATATCAAGCACTTCTGATATTTTCATCCATTCCCTATTGCCACGATCCACGATGGACTAGATTAACGTAATAATAAAAGTACAGTCGACCACTCAACTCTGACCATTTTTTCTCAAATCAACTTAAATCTAATACAAAATTTGGTACAAATGCCCATCTACCTAAGAAGGTCAAAATTAAAGACCCATGAGAGCAATCAATACTCGCAATGTCAAACATCAAATGATTTTCTTAAACACCTATGACTTAAGTTATTATCAAAAGTTACGTACATTTGTGAAATTATAAGGGTGCTTTTTTTAGAGGTATAGAACTTTAAGTCGGCAACAGTTTTTTAAATGACGGCAATTTTGGCAACTGTCACGTTATTTATGTTTAGTTTGGTTTGGCATTTTAACATGAATAGACTGACGCCTGAATAACGCTTCCAATTTGTGCAAATTTATTTTGAAAATCATGGTTCTGTTCGAAATATGTATTAAGCAATTAATTCGATTAACTATGGACACCACGCTTACTCTAAATGATAATACGCATCCAAAGAGACGTCGTACAGTGCGTACAGAAGAAGTCATTGCTGCTGTAGAGCGTAGTGTAGAGGAAGACCCGAAACAAACTATCCGCAGGTATTGGATATGTGTCCATCCACTTTATGGAAGATTTTGCGGAAAGATCTTGGTTTGCGTACTTACCAACCATGCAACCATATGCAGGAGCTGTGGTTTCAGTAAGATGGCCCAACATGTCATACAGCTCGTGCCACTATTGATGTATTGAAGAAAATGTTTGGTAATCGCATAGTTTCACATTTCGGACCCGTGAATATGCTTTCAAGATCGTGCGATTTAACGCCACTCGACTATTTTCTGTGGGGTTTCTATGTGAAGTTGCTAGTCTACGCCGATAAGCCCGAAACGATTGACCACTTGGAAGACAACATTCGCCGCGTTATTACCGATGACGGCCACAAATGTTGGAAAAATTCATCGAAAATTGGACCTCCAGATTAGACTACGACCGAGCCAGCCGTGGAGGTCATAATATGTCAGAAGTCATATTTAAATTATAATGCCAGAAGGTTCTCTTCCGAATGAAGTTAATTTTATGTCTATTTAAAAAAAAAAAATTGTTTTATTCCATTTCAAAGTTCTATACCTCTAAAAAAAACACCCTTTAGTAGCAACACCACTCACTAACTATGAAGGAAAACATCGTGAGGAAACCCGGGTATGTGAGGTGTTGACATAATAATTTCTCAAGGATTGCGATCGCTTATCCGTGTGGCACCTAAGCCCATAAATCTCTCATCACATCTCTCTCTAAAGAGACATTTCAATATCTCAGCATTTGTTATTTTAACGATGGTTGTTCTACCAATAGCCCGATTTATTAACAATCAATTTAGAACAAATTCTCTAACAAGCGGGCTATATTTCAAGACAAACGTCTTCAAAGCTCACAAACATAGAATTATTATTAGGCGTAGAAACGTGGTCACAGCTTTCAAAACGTGGTAACAAAATTGACTTTATTTCGGATAAACTTAGTACTAGACCATGATTAAACTTTGCGAATCAGAGCTAAGCCTGCGCCTAGATTTCAATAATGCATTGTAGTAATAAGCCTCGGCGCACACTAGGGACAGGCGACAGCTCGGCGACTAGACGCGGCGACAGGCTACGGCCGTCAATTTTCATATATTTTGTTCGAATCTCCGTACACTTGGCGTCAGAGTCACGGAGTCGCGACGACAAGACGCCAGAAGCAAATGACAACGTCGCGTCTGACGCGGCGACTTGACGCGACAAGTCGCCCTGTTTGCGATTGCTCTAAGAGTTGCACGACTGCGTCGATTTCATTTCATTGCCGCTTCAAATCGACGCGCGCACGCGTATTCGTAGTTCTAGGCATCAATGGAATTGAAAAACATGTCACGTGACCCGACCCTGTAACTGTATTTGAACTGTAATGCATTAACATAATCGAGACCCGACAAAAAGTCAAGTAAGTGCCCTGCCTCACTGGGACGACCCATGGCGACGTCGCCAGCCACGTATCCAGGCAGTTTGTATTGAATGGCGATTGGCGACGTCGCCAACAGTCGCCAAGTGAGATAGGCACCATACATTTCAATACTAACTGCTTGGATACGGTCGCTGGCGACGACGTGGCCATGGCGTCCCGGTGAGGCAGGGCCCTAAGTGTATCCGGAATAAAGTTAAATATGAAGGTGGCAACTAATTGCCATAGAAATTGGCATGTTTAACGTGGCCAGTGAGTGCACTATTGATGCTAATGCGTGCGAATGTTGCTTAACTTAATCCGCTTTATAGGATGACTAGCACCAATTTACAAGTTAAGCAGGTAAGTAGATAAATATTTGTATAGGGATAAACGAGTAAAACGATAATTGGGTATTTGACAAAATGTCAAATGAGTTTCTTTTAAAAAGGAATTTTGTATGAAAATACTTGCTTGTGACGTCACATTTCGGAGCACTCTTTTTATGTTTCATGTATTTAAACATTGCAATAACTAGTAAATGATTAAAATAAATACATTTTCCGAAACATTTTGTAATTTTGGTTTTAATCGAGAATCTCAAATTATTTATTATTGATAGTGTCAAATACCGTGTTGGGAGGGTTGGCAGTTATATATTTTTCTCAAACATGCTTCGAAATGTAAGCATTATTTCGACAACCTTCTTCGAGATAAATCGACATTGCCGTACTGGCCAATTACACGCGAGTAGCGGCCGGAAAAAGTTCTATGAAAATTCATAACTGTCGTGTTTTGCGGCCAAATAAATTACACACTAAACTCATATCTGTCGTGTTATTTAAAAATGGAACGATCTTTTACTCCGAACAATGACAACCAAGGAGGTAACTTATCATAGGTTTTTTTTTATTTCGAACTATTGAAAAAAAAAACACTTTAAAGCGGCAAAAAATATTTTTGTTCGTTCGTGGTTCGTCTGATTTTGAAAGTTTATTAATTAACAGAATGAGTTCAAGTGAAGTGATGAAAATGACTGCGATGAACTTATTTTAACGCCACCAGAAATTTAAGTAAAGTAAAGTAAAGTAAAGTATCGTTTATTCATGAACATGGGTATTTAAAATAGTTCTTTATTATACAGTTTCAGTGCATTCCATGTGCTGCCCATCTGGGCGTATGAATATTTGTGCAAGCATGCAAAATTATATTAATATTTCTATGTCAAAATTAAATTATAAAATTATTTAAATTAAATGTCATCAATTAAGTAATTCTATGTCAAAATAAAATTGTATAATTATTGTAATTAAATATCAATAAAAATTAAATTACACATTAAATTGATTTATCCTCTAAAAAATCAATAATTCTGTAGTAACATTTATCAACCAATAACTTAAATAATCTACTTTTAAATAAATTTAAATGCATGTCCTTAATATCGTTTGGCACTTTATTGTATATTTTTAGGGGCCATAAATAAAACGCCTTTTCTCATCAAAGCCGTCCTACGTTGTGGTAAAACCAGCCGGTGGCGATATTGCGTGCGAAGATCTTTGTCACGTACTGTGGAGATCGCAACAAAATATTTCGGATTTGTCTTTACAAAGACTGCTATCTCAAAAATATACAGCGATGGCAAAGTAAGTAGGTTGAGTTTCTTAAAAAAAGGTCTGCAACTATCAATGGTTTTAAGTTTACACATTGCTCTAATGCAACGTTTCTGTGCCTTAAAAATCATTTCCCTGTCCGTAGAATTTCCCCAGAAAATCAACCCATAGCGTAGTGTGGATGCGACAAAGCCATGGTAGGCTGTGAGACAATTGTCCTCGCTTAGGATGTACGATAATTTGGACAATAAATAGGCATATTTACATAGTTTTTCACTCACTATCTTTGTATGTTTTTTCCAATTCAATTTACTGTCTACAGTGAGACCTAGAAATTTTGTAGATTTAACCTCGTCTATTTTGGTTCCATTGTATTGAATATTTAAATTGTCCAATTTTGATACATTTTGATAAAAATTCATCAAGTATGTCTTTTCTAAATTAACTATTAAATTATTATTATTCATCCAGATTATAATTTCTTTTAAAGCGTCATTAATTTTCTTTTCATTATCGTCAAATTCATTACATTTTATTGCTAAAATACTATCATCAGCGAATAATGTCATAGGATGTGATACATTTTTTGGGAGGTCATTTATGTAAATGATAAAGAGGAGAGGTCCTAAAACACTACCTTGTGGTACGCCATATTTTACAAGCCTTGCGTTTGACAGATATTTTGATTCGCGCTTACTTTTAGTGCATATTTTAGATATTTCTGTCGATTGTGTCCTATTACTCAAATATGACTCGATTAAATTTAGTACGTTTCCTCTTATACCATAGGCCTGTAGTTTTCCAATGAGTAACTTATGATCTACATAGTCAAAGGCTTTCGTCATGTCCATATAAAGCGCAACGATTGGTTTTCTTATATCAACACTTGTAGTTATGTGCTGTAAGAATTCGTAAACCGCCATGTTGATCGATTTGCCCGATCATTAAGAGGCGGCAAGAGCCGTAATAGAAAACTTGTTCCGCCAAAATCGAAAGGAAAAAGTTCTGCCTTAGTAGGTAGGTACTACTTATCAGAAATCAGAAATTTATTTCAACGTGAACAATTTACATCTGCTTGTTTTCATTTCCAAGCCTTGGCCACATCTAGGCATTGATGGACTCACGTATGTGTGCCTCGGCATCGCCTCGGCCCACATTTCGACGTTCGTCCATCAATGCCTCTTTTGCTGGCCGCTGCAGTAATGTACTATTATAGGTATTGACCGAATTCACTAGATACCTGTAGCTTACCCCTTGATATCCAGATAGATAGTGTACTCATGTTACGTCAATGTGTGCGTCTAGCATTGCTTTTGAGCGGAATTTCGCCCGATGCGCTGTCTTTGCATTGTATGTCTATGCTCTCGAATAAAACAATCGACCACCCACGCAACTCCCACGCATGAAAACCATTAAACGATCTTCTGGTGAGCTTTAATTGTACTGTGAAAATATAAAATTGTAGACCACCAATTAATATATAGGAGGTTTCTTAATGAATACATTATACAGCCTGCAGGGGGCGGCATCGTTCGTGTGGACATAAGAACGTGTAATGTCGTAAATCAACTTGTAGTAATAAATATAGCCAGACCTAAATATATTGAGTGCATTGGTCACGACTCACACGGCTTATTAAATAAGGTCTCATGTCTTTGAAATCAACAATTATAGAAAAACATATAACGATTAAGTATATTTTTTAAAACTTTTTCGATAAGCATCATTTAACATCAGAAACAGAAATAAATGAAATTAAGAAGGTAATATTGTGGCTATATGATATAATCCAGTATTCATAATCAGAATCGCTGGTAGCCAACGCTGGTTAACGAAGGTTAACGGACATAGGGCGCGTTCAGTGCATGGATGGGTGACCGTCTATGACTAACGCTAGGGCATTTTTCTGGGCTGTTCCGTGCTTCGCAAGGCAACTTAAGCAGTTAAGTCAGAGGCCTTAGGGCGGCTTGAAAACTTCTGACAGTAAGACCAGCCACAACAAGCCTCCACCAATCCGGACTTGGGCCCCGTGGTGGAGTAAGTTCTATACCCTCTTCAGCGAAGAGACCCGTGCCCCTCGGTGGGGACATAATGGGATGATGATGATGATGATGATGATGATTCACATTCAGAAGTTTCTGCAGTTGCAGAACAAATTAGTTGTAAAATAATCAACTCTAACCAACAAGCTTCACGAGTAGCGTATTTTAGAAGATAAACCTGTACAATGCAACAATCCGAAACGGAATTTCGTTGGTCGACTGCAAACAATCTGTTCGTTACTTTTTAATGAGTCCCAAACACAGCGGGCCACATTTCCGATGATTCACAAGTTCGCAACAGAGCTATCGTATCGGCTCAGACACAGGATCCCTTGCAGGATTGCACTCCTTTAAAATAATAATAATGGACTTATCTAGCACACAGTCATACTTTTCTAAACATGTCTTAAGGAAGTCTAGAGGTAACGCCAGTGCCATTGAGGGAAAATAATCGTATCTTTTTTACATAATAATATGTATTGTACAAAGTGTCTGTACAATCTTTTACTTCATATGTTCATTCGTTCACTGCTGCGGGTTCAAAAAGTCACTTTTTACATAATTTGAAGATTGTAAGGCACTTTTTTGCAAAGTAAATCTGTAAAAAAACATTTGTTGTATTTTTCCGGTGGCGCTAGTTTTCCTAATTACCCTTAAGAAGCAGATCAAGCTTCACAAGAAAATCTAGTTTCTACTAAGTATTCACATCAGGTTTCCTTACGATGGTTTTCTTTACAGTTAAAAAGTGGAATTGCTACTTCAAACGAACAAAATGTAAGTGTAATGTAATTTCAATTTGTTTAATTTTTCATACAACAGTTTTTCAATTTGTTTAATTTTAATACTTAAACAAAAAGACTAACCTTACTGTGCAATGAATTAAGGAATCATTAGTAAACTACCAATTTGAGAAAATGTGCGAGAACAATGCAGAAGTTATATAAATAAGATGCGGATTTGCAATAAGGACAATAAGACAAATAACAATACTTTAGAATATAATAACAATTATACAGTAAAACAATATAAAATGAAAACAACGAATATCCCAACTCAATAAATTACGCAAAAGGTATTTTATTTTATATAAGTAATGAATAAAAATAACATTACGTTAAATTTATTTCATTTTGATTTGATTGCTGGATAGCTGTATTTAAAACCAATAACTTAAGTGACAACTTTAAAAACGAAACGATATTCAGTTTCTTATCCGTATTAAAATAAAACTCCTTACATGAAAAAGCCGCCCTAAAAGTGTCCATTCCTGCCAGACCGCCGTTCCGCGGCCGCGCCTGAAACAATGGTCGCCGCGTCACAATCATTAACGATGACTGATGACCGGCTGGGGACGCGACGCCCCGAATGAGTTTCGCACAATGACGACCATTTTATATTTTACCCGACCGGATTCCGTTTCCCTTGACACCTTTGTGTTGTGATTTTTGCGGCCGCAATCAGGTACAGTCGATACCAGAACTTTACAATCATCATTATCATCAGTCATTTGACGCCCACTACAGAACATATGCCTTTCACGTGGTTTTCCAATTTTTCCGGTTTTGTGCCACCTGCATCCATTGACACCCTGACCTAGATTCTATTAATGCATACCGGCTACCTGAGTGATCTTAAACGATCACGAAGGTTAAGCAACATAGGGCACGTTCAGTGCATGGATGGGTGACCGTTCCATGTCTAACGCGTGGCATTCTTCCGAGCGGTTCCGTACTTCGCAAGGCACGTTAAGCAGTTGGTGCCGGCTGCCGTCGATAGATGGCAGTCGTTAAGCCAAGTCAGAGGCCTTAGGGCGGCTTGTAAACTTCTGACTGTAAGACTAACCACTAGCCCCCACCAATCCGGGCTAGGCCCCCGTGGTGGAGTGTGGCCTATACTTTCCTCAAAGAAGAGACCCAGTGGGGACATAATGAATTGATGATGATGACTATAGGATCTCTTTATTCCTAATTCGTTCATTCCTCATTCCTCACTCCTGACCTATACAAAGACATCTTTAAAAAGTTAATATGCTGTCGACTGTAGTAATTAACGGTATTAGTTTTGAGAATAACGTTACTTTTTTATGATTTTATTTAATGGAAATTCACTTGTACAAAAATAGAAAACAAGAGCTGATTACTTAAAATAATAAAATAACACTCGGAACCTGGACCAAAGTAATTTTAATCTTCATCTAAAGTTTTATGAAGATTTGCTGGAAAACGGAGTGCATTTCGCTTTTGACCGGATTTCTCGTCACGAAAAAATTCTCAGAGAGTATTTTCTGTGCTTAATTTTTTTATTTTTTTTAATGAGAAGACAATAATGCTGTAACTGTTAGATAGTAGATATATTGTGAGATAGATATATTCAATACTGGATAAATTCGACAGCACATGGAATATTCCACTCCAGCTTTCTCATTATTTCGCAACTAAGTAGAGCATAGGCATAATGAACTGGTTTGACGGTTGCTTTTAACTCACTGCGTAACGATTCATGTTATATTTTGTTTTAAATAAAAAAATTAAACCCATAAAATAAAAACATAAGATAAGCAAATATGGCCTTCAAATTCAATGTGGTTTTAAATACCTATATTTTCGAGTCGGTGCACAAAATGTATGTGCTAGTCACCGGCTGAAGGCAAACTGGAAAATTTGAAGACTTCCCACGATTTTTCTAGGATCCCATCACCAGATCCGGATTTGGCGACAATTGGATTACCTTTGAGGTGAGAATTTTCTAAATCGGTTCACAAGTCTTTGAATAATTGAGGAACATACATTGAAAATTTCATACCTACCAGAGTCAATCTCAAAAATATTGTACGTCACACAATATTAACACAAAGGAATACTGAATTTTTCGTCACACAGTGGAAGATATGTAACACAATTGTTTCGTAAGGCAGCGTTATATTGGCTTGTAAATTTCTTGGTCGGTTTAATTCACAAATACAAAATATTCGGTAGTCATTCAGAATCTATGTTCCAACTAAACCTGACAGGCACTAACTTATTGACTTATTTTGTTCCATTTTAATAAGTAATTTTGAAATTGTATGCACTGTGATCATAACAATAAACTATTTGAAAGCATGATGTATACACCTTTAGGCTGGTTCTTTTGTGTGACGTCACCCAATGTAGCACAAGAGAACCAAAAAATGCTAGTTACAAAACAAATAACCTCAACTAAAAAATAAAATAATAGAAATTTCGTGATTCTTGTTTATTACACGATTTGTGTAATAAAAACAGTCTTAAAGTATAAAACACGCATTATGAAAAACCTCTAACTTACCTGAATTACTGCGTCACACAATGTAATATTTTTCAAAGCGCCAAAATACTAAATCCACTTTAATTGTCTGACATTAAAAAATAAGATGGCTGACGTTTCGTTTTTATAACTTGGTATTAGTTCAAATGTTGCCATTTGTGAAAAACTTACTGATGCGTTCAAGAATAAAGTAATACCGCGGATTTTTGTCACACAATGTGTCGTCACTCAAGGGAGCAAAATATGGAGACATAATTTTGTGCTCAATATTTTAATTAATTAAAACGTCTATATAAATAGAAAAAGGTGCCTCATATACAGTGATCGTTTTTAAGTATATTAAAAAAAAAACCTGTGTAAGTTTCGTAGAAACGAAGAATTCCTTGTTTCTTTAAATTAAAAGCGCTTGGAGACACTCGATTTATGTATGACAAAAAAGTTGTAGATTACTTGATTTGTTTGAATTTTTCTTAGGTTTTATTTTAAATCGCATAATTCTTACTTAAACTTAATAACAGACTTTAAGCTAATGCAAAAAAATGTACCTATGGTTTATTTCTCGTTGATTTTTTTTTTACGCTGACATCAAAAGTAGCGACATGCGATTTTTTTCTCATGTACAATATTTTTGAGAATGACTCACCAACCATCGTAAACACAACAGTCCTTTTTTTATGGGGTGAAATTTTAGATACCTTAACCACCACCCTTGGGGGAGGGTGGCGGCCGTGTGACGGACTCTCCCGAAGGCCTACCGAATTGGGTGCAATGGGACATCGCTGGTTCCCGCATGTTGTTCGTAGAGTGCCACAACGCGAATGCTACAGCGACGAAGCACAACAGGCTTACCTTAATAGGCGGCCAATGAAAAATCTGTAAACCTTTTATTATTCAATCAAAATACATTTTTAGTTCATTATAGAAATAGCTGTAACGTATATCAAGGTCTCTTCAAAAATATCTTATATTGTCTGGGTGTTTTTCGATGTCTGTAAAGTCCTTGCCTGGTCACCATAGCACAGGGTATCCTAGTTTGGCACCAGGTCAAGTGATTGTGTTGTGTGAAAGGTTATTATAATTTTAATAATGAACTTTTTTTATTAATTATCGAAGATTAATACCACAACCAAAAATAAAGCTGAATAAAATATTGGACTCAAATGGTCTGTTGAAAGAGGAATACACGTAATGGGAGGTAGAATTTTTCTTCCGTTTTTCTTCAGCAAAAGGCCAGAGCAGTGTTTGAATTTACTTACTTACATTGCTTTTTTCATGAAAAGGTCAAAAGAAACTGAGAAACTAAGTTAGTAGTTGATAGACCGAGTTGAAATAGTGCAGTGGGATAGTTTTGTTGATGAAGCTGAAGATATCTGTCAGGATCATGGCGAGTGGCGTGAGTTTATGCAAAGTAATGCCGTTGGCGAACAGGAATTTCACTCAATTCGGTATTTGACACTATCAACAACAAATTATTTTAT
This sequence comes from Yponomeuta plumbellus, assembly GCA_947310845.1. Classification (NCBI taxonomy): domain Eukaryota; kingdom Metazoa; phylum Arthropoda; class Insecta; order Lepidoptera; family Yponomeutidae; genus Yponomeuta; species Yponomeuta plumbellus. The sequence goes on from OX371203.1 coordinate 8,628,374, forward strand.
ATGCTCGATTAAAACAAAAATTACAAAATGTTTCGCCTATTTTTATGATTTTTTTATATTTGGTAGGTACAATAAGTTATGGGCTAATTAAAAAACAGCAATACAAAGTTTTCTTGTAGTGTTCGAAAATACAATTAAAGACATCTTCAATAAACAAAATCTATTATTAAAATCTTCATTGTAGCGCTAACAGCGATACGCTACAGTAAAGTTGTAACAAGAACGAAAGAAAATACCTTTTCTATCCAAACATGCAACTGTCTCCATTTTTAAATCCAGTTCCATTGAAAAATCCCAACACAGTCTCCATGTATCTGCAAACTAAGCCAAAGCAGACCTGCGTAATGGACATTCGGAAAAAAGCAGGAAACAAGCTTTCCGGACACACTATTATGCTACTGCTACACATACGGTCAAGCGTTGTCAAGTTCTGAAAAAAAATCTGTAGATTCATATACTCGTAGAATGTGTTGATTTGTAAGTAACACCTTTTTTTTTTTTTTTGTTAACGGGGTGAAATGCTTTGTGCACCATAACCGCCACCCTTGGGGGAGGGCAACGGCCGTGTGTCGGACTCTCCTCTCCTAATAATAGGAGAGGCATACCTCCTAAAACACCCCGGGGGCCGTCCTGTCGCTCGTGCAATGGGGCGCCGCCGGATCTCGCAAGTGGTAGACCACAGTGCGAATGCTACAGCGGCGCCCCGGCAACGTCGACCCGACTCGCAAAGAAGCCGGGCCCACCCTCACTGGAGAAGGGGCATGGGCCCCCCACCCCCTTCTCCCGTCACGATGTCGGACGGCAGGTCCCTCAACCTGCCGTCTGTGACCCTCACTCAACCGGCGGCGCAAGGTCCGCGTAGCGTCCCCCGCGCCACCGGCTCTCCCGGCGGAGAGGCGCGAGCTTCACAAGTCTCCAACTACCGAGGACCCGTTGTGGCCCTCTGCCCAGATCCTCGGCCCATCTAAATTCCCTCCCATAAAAACACCCCTCGGCCAGAGACCATATGGGGTGTCCAGTCCCTGGTCCCCGCCTTACCTCCCTCAAAATCCCTCCCTCCCAAGCCCGGCTTGCGGAGCCCGCGCCCCTCCCCGCCCCTCCAGCCCTCTTCCATGCCCTCTGCTGGACAGAGGGACAAAGAGAGGGCCCCCACCGTGTGTTTTTATAGAGGTTGTCTCCTCGCGGCCCGAAGGCCCCCGGCCCCGCTCAATGTGGGGTTACGGGTGCGGGGCCCATGGTGAACCCCGCGGGACATCCAGCAGCACCTGCCACTGGACGTCCCCCTCCCTCTGGTTTTGGTCCGCGCCGGCCGAAGCCGGTACTCCCCATATCTGGAGGGCGTTCCCCTATCCGCCACCCGGGGGACGCGTCCGATGGAAGACCAGAAACTCCGCACGGATGTAAAGTAACACCTGACTCAGGGTTTGTACTTTCTATTCACCAACACGAACAACTACTATTATAGGGTCACCACGCAATCGCAATAAACTATCTCTCTCTCTTTTTCTCAATCGCGAAAAAAAATAAATGAAACAGCTGTGCCATACTAAAATTCGATACCTACTGAACAAAATGTATGGAACATCTGTTTTTTTGTAGAGATTTTAGTTGTTCCTATAGTAAAAGTTGTTCATCGGTATTGATGAGTAGAAAGTTCCCTGAGTTGGGTGTTAGTTTACAAATCAACAGCTTGTATCTATATACATACACAGAAAAATTACGACAGTTCTATGAGCTGTCGTAATACTCGTAATACTTAGTTTAATATTAGCTTCCATGAACACTTCCATGCACTAAAGTATTGGACCATTACCTATACAGTGTGGCCCTGGATAAAGTGCAATCCCGAAAGGGGATGAAACTAGACCATGAATCATTGACTAGAAAAATATTTAAAAAAATTATAAAAAATTATTGTAGGATTTATTGGTATTTTAAGATTTTCATGTTTCATTTCATTTCATTTCATTTCATTTATTCAATGCATTTCATGAACAATCTCGAAAAGATACAGAAGTTACTTAACTAGTTGAACATGAACCCTGTAAGGGTATAGCAGATTGACATATGTGGCATATACAATTGTAGAACATGCATGTACTTAAATAAATCAAAATTTACAGCTAAGATATTAAGCTAGTTTTCTTTTTATACCTAGGTTGTTATAATTCTTTATCACCTATATATTCATCTATGGAGTAATAGCACTTTTTCATTAGTAGATTTTTAAGTTGAATGTTAAATCTTGTGTATTTTTTTTCATTTTTAATACTGTCCGGTAGTTTATTGTAAATGAGTATGCATCTATACTGTGGGCTATTCTTGAAAATTTCTAATTTGGGTGGGGGAAGGACCAATTTGTTTTTACGACGTTCATTTTTATTTTGCTCGAAGAGATTCATATTTTTGTGTACAAATAGAGCGGCTTCTAGAATATATATTGACGGTAAGGTAAGTATATTTTCTTGTATAAAGTAGGGTTTACAGCTCTGTCGTTGTGCGATGTTCACAATAATGCGTAGACATTTCTTTTGTAGTATAAACAAATCCTGAGCATCAGTGCTGTGGCCCCATAAAATTATTGCGTACCTCAGCCAAGCATATGCATAGGCGTAATATGCAGATAAGGCGCAATCTTTTCTGGTGTTACATTTTAATACCCTAAGCGCGAATGTAAACTGGGCTAGTTTTGATTTGGTTTTCTCGATATGTTTTTTCCAGTTTAAGTGCGTATCTAGCGTTACTCCCAGCAGGGTAAATTCATTTACTTCTTCAATATTTAGGGAATTCGTAATTGATTTTAAGTAAATTTCTTGTTTTTGGTAGGGTTTAAACTGTATTATTTTTGTTTTTTTATTGTTCATTTCGAGGTTGTGGTGGGAGAGCCAAAGTTTTATTTTGTTAAAAGTTCCTATTATATTTGTGTCATTTTCCCGGTCATTACTTTTAGGGCATTTGAATAGCAAAGAGACATCATCTGCGAATAAGATAGAATACGTGTTACATATAGCTGGTAAGTCGTTGATGTATATGATAAAAAGAACACACCCAATTACGCTACCTTGGGGTATCGACCAATTTGTTGTTTCTAGGAGGGAAATTTCGTTTTTTATTTCATTTGTTTGTTTATCTATGAATTCTATTTCTATGTACTGTTTTCTATTACAAAGGTAAGATTTTACCCACTCTAGTGCATTTCCTCTGATGCCTACGCCATGAAGCTTACTGAGTAGGACTTCGTGTGACACTTTATCATAGGCTTTGGTCATGTCAAGAAGAAGTCCGACAGCGTAATTTTTATTTCTAATATAGTTTATTATTTCTTGTACGTAGTTATATAAAGCCAAAGTTGTAGAACGTTTTTTCCGAAAACCAAATTGGTTTTTATCAAGAATATTAAATTTTTCTAGGAAATTATAGATCCTGTTGGTCATAGCTTTTTCAAATATCTTTGAGAATGCCGGAAGAACTCAGATAGGTCTGTATTGGCTAGGGTCGTCTGGTTTGCCGCCTTTTTTAGGAACTGGTTTAATTTTAGCAATTTTTAGCCGATCTGGAAAAGTTTTTTCATTGAATGATTTATTTAGTAGATAAGTTACTATTGGTGTTAATTCATTTATGCACTTTTTTATTAGTGATGTTGGTATCTCGTCTACACCAGAGCTATTTTTATTTGGTAGGTGCCGTATAATATTATACACTTCCCTTTCAGTGACTGGGTGTAGAAACATTGAGTTTACTACAGGCGTAATGACGCTACATTTAGTGGATTGATTTATAATATTACTGTTTAGAGTTGTTGGAGTGGATCCAACAGAAGCAAAGTATTGATTGAATGTATTTGCAACTGTTTTTGGGCATTTGATTTCATTGTTATTGATTTTTAGTGTTAAGTTCTCAGCATTTATACATTTTTTTTTCGATGTAACTCTTTTTATTATATTCCACATAGTTTTAGTTTTGTTTATAGATTTATCCATTTCTTGTATATATATTTTTCGTTTTGATATTTTGATACTCTTTTTGAGTATTTTGGCATACGTATTATAATGATTTTTCAGTACTTTATGATTTGTTTGATTAATTAATGTTTTCAAAGTTCTTTTATGTCTACAAGATGTTTTTAATCCCTTTAAGAACTCTATCTAAATCATTAAGGACTCTATGTACAAAAGTATTGATTTCTTCCAAAATAATGGGTCTATTTCTTTGAAATAAAAAAAAACAGTATGCCTAATACCTGGCGATGACCATGAAATAATAAATAGTCTGCAAAAAAGTAACTATCTTGGGTAAAAAAATGTATTTTTATGAAAAAAATGATTTTTTTAGACGTTTATTTTAAAAAACTTCAAATTACTAAAAAAATGTGCCCTATAACTATGTAATTTTATAGCTTACTTTTATTCTTTACCATTTTAGCTTCCAAATAAAAAAAAAGCAATGTTCTAACTAAAAAAAACACGCTATCTACGAACTTTTAAAGTGGAGCCTAATCGTGTTACCGTGCAGGTAGAGACAGTTTTTTCCATTGTTTCCGTCCTACTCTGTGCCCTTCGGCAGTCGCAGTCCTTTTGTTCTACACTCAGGTAGAGGGAAGGCGAGGGGAGGGGAGGCAGGGGGTTCGAAACAGGACTTACACAGTCGCTCCGATATTCTCGCCGCTGCTACTACTGTTCTCGTTCTCGCATTGTGTTCTCGTTGATTTGTTATTAAGTTTTTGTTACATTGTTGACTGTTACGTTTTCTACTGTTCGTTACGTTTGGACTGTTCCTGTTCTGCTGTTAAGTGTTGACGAAATGCCGCGGCTGACAGAGTTCTCACCTCGAGAAATAGCCGACATGCATTATTATTATGGCATGTCACATGGTCGCACAACAGTCGCTCGGACTGCATACATAAATGCTTTCCCGGGCAGACTCATACCCTCAGCTCGAAATTTTCAAGAGATTCATAGGAGGCTCTCCAACATTGGACTTGGTTTGGCACGAGATCGCCGTGAGCATCCAGCTGTCGTTATTGACAATGCGATAGAAGAGGCCATTTTAAACGATCTGTTTGCTGACCCTACAACAAGCATAAGACGATTAGCGTTGCGTCATGGCATATCGAAGACGTCTGTCTGGCGAATTTTGAAAAAGGAGGGATTGCATCCTTTCCATTACCAACGAGTACAACATTTACACGAAAATGTAGATAATCGTCCAAGATGCGTAATGTCGACGTGGATTCTAAGAAAAATTAGAGCTGACCCAAATTTTCCCAAACGCATTTTTTGGATGGACGAAGCGACATTTACCCGAGACGGCATTACAAACTGCAGAAATTTGCACCAGTGGTCTCACGAAAATCCACGATTGAAGCGGGCATCTACTTTTCAAGTAAAATTTTCAATAAACGTATGGGCAGTCTTAATCGACGACATTTTAATTGGTCCAGTCATTTTACCCAGAACCCTAAATGCTGAACGTTTTTTAGAATTACTACAAAATTTACCCATGTTGATGGAAGATGTTCCCCTGGCTACGAGACGGCGTGGGCGTATGTATCTCCCATCTTTTTGAAGGAAAATTACCCGAACCGGTGGATTGGCCGAGGAGGGCCAGTAGGCTGGCCAGCGCGTTCACCTGATCTGACACCCCTAGATTATTTTTTATGGGGTGTCATGAAGCAAAGAGTATACAGCACGCCAATAAATACCGAGGCACAGTTGCACGACCGAATAATTCAGTGCGCAAATGACATTAAAAATTATCCAGGAATGATTCGCAGAGCCACTAAGCAAATTAATATTCGTGCAGTAATGTGCTTGCAAAATCGAGGAGGCCATTTTGAACATTTAATGCATTAAATAAAAATGCAAAATTGTAAATTACGGATAATTTTATTAATAAAGTTATTGTGATTAAAGTCTGACTTTTATTACCTACTAAAATGTAAATAACTCTACTAGCCATTTTTTTAGTTAGAACATTGTTTTTTTTTTTATTTGGAAGCTAAAATGGTAAAGAATAAAAGTAAGCTATAAAATTACATAGTTATAGGGCACATTTTTTTAGTAATTTGAAGTTTTTTAAAATAAACGTCTAAAAAAATCATTTTTTTCATAAAAATACATTTTTTTACCCAAGATAGTTACTTTTTTGCAGACTATTTATTATTTCATGGTCATCGCCAGGTATTAGGCATACTGTTTTTTTTTATTTCAAAAGAAATAGACCCATTATTTTGGAAGAAATCAATACTTTTGTACATAGAGTCCTTAATGAAACATGAAAATCTTAAAATACCAATAAATCCTACAATAAATTTTTATATTTTTTTTTAATATTTTTCTAGTCAATGATTCATGGTCTAGTTTCATCCCCTTTCTGGATTGCACTTTATCCAGGGCCACACTGTATAGAAAGTCTTTGGAAATGTTTTATAACCAAGTAATTTACGTCTGATTTGTCCAACATCTGCTGGAGTGGTCGGAGGTGGCCCAGGACCAAAAACTCTGAACTGAACTGCGTTAAGCCTTTCCCAGTAGTGGAATACAATAATATAGGCTACATAAAAAAAAATCCATACTTTGTTGTGGGTAGTAAAACGTGTTATGGCAACAAATCTTTTTTCACTTTTACTGACTGAAATACCTCGCTCGTGTGACTGTGGCGTAAAAAGATTCGTACACTCGAGTTTGCCCTCCTAATTCTTGTGTAGGGGGCATTAGGGTGTATTGTTGTTACTCTTTTGTCCAACTCCGGAACCCCGGGAAAGCCAAAACCCCATTGTCTTGAACAAAAGTGAGCAGGTGCATTAAATTTCCAGTGTAACATTCATACAATGGAAGGATTTTGTGTACAATCTGCTTACTTTGCCTTGGTGAGCCGGAATAAGGTCTCATGTATCATTATTACAGGTAGCAATGCACTGAAAATCCTCATAAACCCATTATATTCAAAGCGCCTCTAATTTACTTAGATTCACATAATGTCCTTTAAATTTTATTTTATTATTTGCTGTCATACACCTGTATTCCTAGAAGTTCCTCATTATGTTCGTCTGGGAGAAAGTGGAAGAATTTCCTTGGGAAAGTATAATAAAATCAGTCAGTATTTCGAGGAAACTAGCCTATTATATACAGTCTACTGTAAGGTAGTACGTCTATGGTAAAATGTATTTAATAATACATAGATTCCAATGTAGGTACATCTAGACTCGCGCCAGCGAGTCCAGCCAAGTTCGGGAAAAAATGAACTGGCGACGCAGCAGCCGTGTGTAATATTACAGGAATCACTTCGAGCTACTTTTGACCCCTTCACAACTCTACAAATATTTAACCTACGTATATGAAACTTGGCACATTTCTTAAAGTCCATTAGCTTGCCTAGAATCCAAAGTTTCATCAATGTTGCTCAAACAGTTATAGATATATTAATGTTTAAAAACCGGCATTTTTATGACTGACTGACTGACTCACTTATAGATCAAAAACCTAACCCACTTCTAGATGACCTAGAAACTTGATATTTGGCATCAAGGTAGACTATTGGGCATATACAAAGGAAAAAATCTAAAGACTGAAAATTATTGATATTAATACCCTCTTAGTATTTAGTTCCAAATTCGCGGTATGGTTTAGTCTCAACCGATACTATATAATATCTGTAAACGACTGCTTATGCACGTTTCTCTGAAATGTAAATGAGTTTCTGAAAAGTCGTATTGTTCGTAGCCGATTTCTAACTCATCGGTTATCGGTTCCGTGGCAATAAATACAGCGCCACCAAGTTATCTGTTCAGGTGGCCAAAATTGTAACTAACTAACTACTCGTAATAGTTAATCCTGTTCCCCATATTTTGTTTTATTTATTCACTTCTTATGATATATAGATACATTTTCGTTAAAATTTTAAGACGAGTTAAAATAATCTCATTTTTCTAAGTAAATTTCTTAAATGTTATTACTAAATTCTCCACTAGCGCCGCTTTCAACTGAACAGATAAGATGGTGGCACTGTAACGATGTATTTATTAGTGATCAATACATTGGTATTGATCAGTTAGTAATGTTAGCAATAAGGTACCTCGCACCTAAAACTTTAAGGCATTTAAGGGTAAAATCTTGTACGGTTAGTAGTTAATTTGGGTTATTAATAAGACATACAGAATACCAGGGCCGAGTGTCATAAAAGTACAATTAATAGTTCATTATGACAAATCGATGTATATTACGGAGCCGATACAATTAGTCTTTCTACCTTTGAAAAACCATAAATTCTAGCTCAATAAAACAGGACTTCTGGCAACGTAAAAATAAATGCAAATTTTTATTTCTTTATTTACAAATCTACATACATAAAAATGGATTTCTGTTCAATAGTCTCATTAAATCTCGAGATCGGCTGGACTGATTTGGCAGATTTTTGGTTTTTTATATTTGGAAAGTCCACGAAAAGTTTAAATGGTGAGAAAATATGAAAAAACTAGGAAAACCTTGGCGGTACAAAGTTCTCGTAAACTCGTAAGATATACATGAAGCTATACGAAATTTGTAAGGTCAGATAGTATTAAAAATCCTTCTGCCCTACCTATTCTTCCCCCTTGTTGCCTTGTTGCAGGAAATCTTGGACCAACCCCCGTCGAAGGTCGAAGTGTGTGAATTAATTAATCCTTTCTACGACGAGGCGGCCGCTAATGGACTTTTGTTGTGCCCCGGACAGCCGCCTTTACCCATAGTTACGTTCAGACGTAGATGATTACTCGATACACCACCGCGTGCTAAAGCCTGAATTAAACCGGGGCAACACTGTGCGGCATTGCGGCTTGCCATAAGGCCGCATGCTACAAAAGTGCGGCAGAAGAAGAAGATGAAGCTGGGACAGTTTGCCACATGACGCAAGGTGTTGCCATGCCACAAGGTTCTGCCACAATGTGCGACGTTGTAGCATGCGGCCTTGTGGCATACCGCAATGCCGCACAGAGTTGCCCCGGTGTAATACAGGCTTAAGAGTAGCCATGGGCGTCACTTCACGTAACTATTTAACATAACTGAATCGGTAGTTTCAAAAAGAACATTAGTCTACATTTTGTGTGATTGAATTATTGTTCTCTATGGGATCCTTGAGAGTAGATCTACTGATCCCTATAGAAAGAACATTAGTCCAATGAATATCAGTTGAACTACGTGGCACTGAAAATCTCAGTAGACGCAGAAACAACATTAGTCCCACTATGAAATCAGTTTTTTATGTCTACTGAAAAGTAAGCAGATTATGACTAATGTTATTTCTGAAACTACCGATTCAACTAGATACGTGGCAAGCAACTGATTTACTAATTAAAGAAACATAAACATAAGCATTTATATAGAGGCACATACATAATAACATAACATAATAACATTTATATGCAGGCACATACACCGCTTTTGGCCCAACACGTGCGTTCGTGGGAACCAGAAAAAATGACGTCACAAACATGTAAACATCCACAAAACAAAGGTAGACTGGTAGAAAATTATATTTAGCATTAAGTTCGCCTTTGTACCAGACATGTTTTTTGTGCATTTAAAAAAAGCATAATACATTGCTTCTGACCCTAAACTAGGACTAACCTCACAAACATGTAAATATACAAGACCCAATTTCAAGTCCATGACCGACTAGGGTCGCATCAAATGAGTCATTTTAGTGAGAATGTGGTTGGGTCAAGTACAGGAAATAATTTTTTTTTATATATTTTATTGATTATTATTCATGAAAAGCCGTCCAAGCTTTATACAGAACGCAATTGGCTTTCGGTGTAACCGAGAAGCGGCAACTCGAGCAATCATCTGTGTTTGAGCGCACCTCGCCGCTTATCACGGCTATTGATGGTTTAACCACTTTAGTATTACTATTATTACTTGTAGAGGGAAATAGTCGGGTAGAACCAGTGAAATATTTTTCATCGAAATATATATATTTTTTTCCACATATACATACCATTACAGGCTTAGCCTAATTCGATATGTATGCTATAATCTACGTGACAATGATGTCTTATTTCTATAATCTACTTTACAATAATATTTTATTTCTTATATAATATAGTAAATATTATATAAGAAATAAAATAAACTCAATAACTATTAAACTAACCTACTTAACAACCTATTCAACAATAAAATAACAAATTTTACAACTTGTGTTGCATATAGCATAGCACAAACAGAGCTGCTCTTTTGAACTCACCCAGAGCAACATGAAATAGGTCAGTTTGGCCTGATATAAGATTTAAAGTGCGGAGTGCACGCGTCATTGGCGCTTGCGCCAGCAGGTTAGTGCGCGCGCGCGGCACCCGTAGTAGCGGCGGCCGGCGGCGGCGCCTCACGTACTCGTCCGGCACGCACAGACACAGTGCCTCCAGCACCACTGGATTGCAAATCCTACCCACTAGCACTTTGTGCGTATATGATACCAGGGCGAGGTCCCTCCTTACCCCAAGTTCATTGTATCCTACCATACCTAAAATAAATAGTGTGGGGTACATTAAAGGGTAAAACGGATATACCCCGTACTGCCGTAAATATATGTATTGGACGAATTTATTTTGTATGCGTTCCAGCATGAGACGATATTTCATTTCATGTGGTGCCCAGATGACTGCGTTCGATTCTAGTTGGCTTCTTACTAGAGCATTATACAGGGTAATAATGGCTGTAATGCGTGAAAAAAATCGCCCTTTACGGAGGATGAAACCCAGATTCCTATAGGCTTTTTTACAAATATTTTCAATGTGCTCGCGATAGTTTAGGTCTGAGGTCAATCTAACCCCTAGGTCTCTGACGTCACTTACTCGCTCAATTTGTTTATCTCCTACTGTATAGTCATTGATGACAGAGTTGTTTTTCCTAGTAAATGTGATAATTGCACATTTGGACACATTAAATTCCAACTTATTGCTTGTGCTCCACTCTACAACCCTGTCAATGTCGTCCTGTAACCTCTCACAGTCTGAGTAGCTACTTATTGGAAGTGACAATTTGAGGTCATCCGCAAACAACAAGCAACTTGCATGTTTTACTACCGTGGGCAAGTCGTTCATCATTATTGCAAATTCGAGGGGTCCTAAATTACTACCCTGGCTTACCCCTGACCTAGTGAAATATGTTTGTGACCGATGTCCATTGTACTCCACGTATTGTGTTCTGTCGGCCATGTAGCTACTGAAGAATCTAAGTAGATGTGGTTTACAACCTACGTTAGCCAGCTTTTTAAGTAGTACGTCATTATCCACTAAGTCAAATGCCTTTTTGTAGTCAAAGTAAGCAGCATCTACTTGACCCCCACTGTCCACTGCTGGAATTACCCTAGACATAAAGTTCAGGAGATTGCTGGCTGTGCTACGAGCTGGCCGAAAACCGTGTTGAGCATCCGACATTTGCGGCTCAACCTGGGTTAGTACTGCCCTCTGAATTGCCGATTCTAGTACTTTAGCTGCTGTGGAGAGTACTGTTACTGGTCTGTATCCATCAACTTTTGAACTAGCCCTACCCTTGGGAACAGGTATAACACGTGTAACTTTCCACCGTTTTGGGAAAACTGCGTCTGCTAGGCATCTGTTATAAATAAATGTCAAAGGTTCGGTCAAAACTAAACGGCAATCTTTTACAATATAGGCTGGAATGCCATCTGGTCCCGCCGACCGTTTCGGTTTTAGCCGTGCCAAAGCGCTACTTACTTCCTCCATGTGCAGCCGGTCAACCTGCACGCGTACTGCGCTCGCCTCTGCCTCCGCCATAGCTGCGGCTATATCTAGCTGAGCTCGATCGACCCTATACACAGAATGAAAATAATTTGCAAATTCCTGGGCGCACTCCTCTGGGGACAACACTACTTCATCTTTTATTATCTTTTGTGGACATCTAGTCCCCCGCATTGATCTTATATAGTTCCAGAATGCCCGTGGGTCTTCTATTAAATGATTTTGCACTCGATTTCTGTACTGCTCTTGCGCCAACATTATAGAACTTTTAATCCTCGTTCTGCACTTTGAAAATTGTTCATAATCAGATAATGATTTGCTAGCCTTGTATTTCTTATGAAGTTCTCCTTTCAATTTAATGTCGCGAATCAAATCTTTTGTATACCACTCAGGATAATTGAATTCCGAGTTTATACTATGTCGCCTTTTTTTTGGAACACAGTCATCAAAAATACTACTCAGTGTACTGTAAAAAAAATCTAAGCAATTTTCTATGTTCTCCAAACTATAAAAAGGCGCCCAGTCCACTGCTGCTATAGCCGAGTACAGTAAGAAGAAGTCTGTTTTGTTGAAGTTCCAACCGGGTGTCTCAATGTGTGAAGCTTTTTGAGAGGTATTGTAGTTATTGACGCCCGGAGATAACGGATCATCAGTGATGCGACGGCGAGCCCGACACGGCCGCATACCGACACCGATATCTCCAGCGGCGGGTGATACGCGTCTACCGGCAACAACGGCGTATCCGCCGCGCGCATACACACACTCCCACCGTCATCGGAAAACTTACTAAGCACTAAGTCCAGTTGCCGATCGTTGCAATTTCTAATCATGTTGCTCTGAATGAACCCACAATATGTTATAAAATATTCATAATAATTTCGAGTTTCTAACGTACTAGAATAAAGATTGAAATCACCTATAACTATTACCCTACTATACTTATCACAATATTGTTCTATTAACCTAAACATTACCATGTACTCTGATTCACTAGCAATCGGTGGTATATAAACTGTACACAATAAAAATAATAGTCTATTTTTCAGAAACACTGCACCGGACACTAGTTCGAACGCGTGCCTATCAATGTACATTACCGGGTGTTGCGACCCGGCGGATCTCGAATCGAGGTGTGGCCACGAAACATGCTCCTCCTTGCTTACGGCCGTCCGCTCTGTCGCAGCGAAGAATTTTAAATCCGTGTGGAACTATCTCTGCATCTTAAATGGAGTCAGTACAACCTGTCTCTGTAAATGCAAATAATTCCGCAGTCGAAGAATGAAAGCCGGCGTACAAATCATGCAGTTTGGTTCCCAATCCTCTTACATTCTGATAATATACTGTGTAATTATTTCTGGTCGGTGGTTTTCGAGTAATCCCTCCGAAACCACACCCATTCACAGTATTCTATATTTACTGGCCAATTTTCTGGTTCACACAGTTTTTCATACATCTTTTGAGGAACTTAAATAATAAATGATGGGTAGTCCCTTTCTGACTTATGTTTTATGCTGTCAACTTTAATTTCGGTACTATCTCCGCAAATTTTCTTGACAAATGCAACTATTGATTCAACTGATGTATCTTTTTTCACCCGCCATACATGCAGGAATTTTTTCCGTTCAGTTCCTTGAATATCCGCCGAATTTTTACATCCCCCTTTTTTTACCTCTGTCCTTGGATACTTTTTCTTCGACTTGTTTACCGTATTCCATTCTCCTTCCTGAGTGATTTCTATTTCTTCGGTTTTACGGGAGTTGATGTGGGACACCTCAGGTTCTTTCGCAGATTTCGTGGCCCGACGGTCCATAGTAGGCGAACTTTTTGTAACTACCTCCGGCTTATTATGCTTTACCATTGATGCAAATGTTACTGGGGCTTTTTTTACAATGTTTGATTTATCATTCGGTAAAATGCTCTCCAGGACGGCTTCCTTGTGGGCTTTGTTCTTTATCAGGTTTTCAATAAGATCCAGTTTTTTGGTATTTTCTTGAATGAAACTCATGTTTTTGCGAATGTCTCCCATTTCCATTTGGATATTATTTAATTGCTCCTGTAACTGTTCTGTAAAATTCCTTATCTGTTCATCCTGTTGAAACTTCATCTCCAGTCGAAGCTCTTTTAGAACACTGAGTATCTCCGCCTGATTATCAGCATCCGTTGTTTGGTCCATCTTATGAGAACCTCGGGGCTGAATGTTCACGTAGGCGCTTGGCGTGAAGGTTTTGTTCATCACCGTTGATCTAATAGGGGTCTCCGAGTTGCCCATCTTAGGTATATTGTACCTACACGCGGGGCATACCCAGGTACTCCTGTACTCTAGACTCAGCTCTTCAAACTGCTCATTTGACAAACTGAGGCACTTTAAGTGATATAACTTTCTGCACTTTTCTTGCGAGCACTCCATAAACAGTATATCGTAAATAGCCAACTCACAGCCATCACACTTCGTACCCATTTATTTTAAGTACAAATTAACTATGACACCGCCGAATACGCGTCCGTTCGTTAGCTCGCGCGCGTAACGGTCCGTCTAATAGTCCGTCACGCCTTCATAGAATTTTATGATTTTTCGTGTATATTTGCTAGGTTTGAGAATGGGTCGTAGGTTTATTAATATGGTAAAGCAACGCTATAATTCCATAACAATCTATGCTTCTTGTCTTATTTTATGTCGAAAGCGCCAACTTATTTAGAATATTGAGTGAGTAATTTGTATTAATTTTTTTGGGGGATAGCGCTGTATTCCGAATAATCATTTATTTAATGTGTAATGTTATGTGAACACCGCTGACACTCAGGCTTCCTCACGATGTTTTCCTTCAAAATTAAAAAAAAAATAATGTAATCCACAATTTAGTGCTTTCATTCCTTACGATAGTGATTAGATCTGAAATTTTCCACATTTAGCCACACAGTTGGGCCTTTTTTTTGCTTCACAGTTAGCAACTTTCGCTTCAAAAATGTTAATTTAGAAAAAAAAGTTTGTTGGTACATGCCGGGATTCAAACCCAAGGCGGGCGTCCCTAATGTAAGACCGGCGTTCTGCCGCTGGGCTTTATTTTAATTTGTACTGTAGCGAAGCTATTTTTATTAAAAGATTGCTTTTTGCGAAAATACTGTGTATAGTTTGGCGCTTAGCAGACGGCACTTCCACTATACATTTGTGAAGATGATGTAGAGTTCAAAACACACCAGTTAAGTAAAGGATAGTTTATTTGTGTGTTCACAATATGAGTGCGCTTCAGTTAAGTTCTTATGCCACACTAGCTAGTTAACAAAAATCGGGCTAGCAAAAGTGCAGCGCGGCATATTTGCTGAAATACATTTTATTATTATTATTATTATTATTAATACGTTTATTGCACATAAGTAAAAATTACAATGGCAACGCGGCGGACTTAATGCTACAAGCATTTTCTACCAGTCAACCGCAGGAGGTGTATGAAAGTAACTGATAGGCATACTGTAATTTCAGATAAGATACATACATGAAAAGTACACATAATCTAATAAAATACAATACAATACAATACAATACCATACAATACAATACAATACAATACAATACAATACAATACAATACAATACAATACAATACAATACAATACAATACAATACAATACAATACAATACAATACAATACAATACAATACAATACAATACAATTTTATTACATAATTTATTACACAAAATGAACGTTATTGACATCGTATATACTGTTTTTATTATCTTTTTACGAGGGTCCTAGCCTAGCTTGCCCTCCACTCACATCTCTAACAAAAACGTAGCGATTCTTTTTCAAAATATTTAAATTCATACAACACGGCTGTGCCAGTCAGTTACTATAAAGAAGAATCGCTACAGTACCTAACAAGAATTATACATAGATTTAAGTAATTATAAGCAGCACTTACGCGTATTATTTAATTCCGTCGTAATAACAGAACGCGCGTTCACGTTGGATATTAATTTCAGAGGAGTTTGTAAGATTCCTTGCTCAATCTTGTAATAGCTACATACCTACATTTTACGTCGTAGCCTAGCAGCTATAAATTACTTTGCAGACTGTTAAGAACTCTTTAGATGTTTTAGGTTCCAGCTTAAGGTGTATAAATTTGTTTTTCTTAAGAACACGAATAAAAATGTTCAATGCTTAAAATAAAAAAATCCAATACAAGGGCCGTACAGGGAGTTAGAATAACATTTGGCTGGTATGTATCATTTGTTGAATTATAGAGATATTGTAAATTTTTGTTCCGGATCAACTTACTTGGCTTTTTATCGGACGAGTCCGACCAGGTTTCGCTCCGATTCGCAGATCGATTCTATATAGAAATTATATAAAATTATAGAGACAGAAACTTTATTTGTAAAAAATAGACACAAAAGCCAAATTACATCCGAATTTTTTTTTTTTCGTGAAGTATAGTTAAGGTTGAGACCACGAGGTAGGGCGTAATGGAGTAAAGGCTTAACATAGCCAACAGTGGGCATAGGTGGACTCATGATAATAGTTGACCTAAGCTAACATTTAAAATGATGAAGCATATAAAATGTCTTTTGAAGAATCGATAACTGCACGTCAGTTCAAACCTTCAGAAGTAGACCATTCGAATTCACTAACCCACCTTAAAATGCCACCGGAGTGCTTATCTGAGTTTTTTCATTTCACTTTCGATAGCGAGAGCGTTTGCAATTTGTATATGAGTGACAAAGAGACAACTAGGTGGCGCGCTATGTCACTCCTATACAAATTGCCAACGCTCTCGCTATCGAAAGTGAATGAAAAAACTCAGTATAAGCACTCAGCTCGCTGGACCGACGATCTAAGGCAGAATGCGGAATGAAAATGACTGACGACAGAAGAAAATAGCATGCCTAGAGAAGGCCTATATCTAGTAAAAGACGAATAAACTTAACCCTAAAAGTAAGGCGCCGTTGACGCCATTTTGGTAAAGAACCCCAAAAAGATCGAAATCAGAGTGAATCTGTACCCGCATTCGCTACACCCATAATATGTATTCAAATCAGCGAAGAATCTGAGTCGCCCTCGCTTTGAGCTCCTCCCAACCGTTATAAATGGTATTGCAAATTGGAAATAAACGATCTACAAGAAGGGGTGTTGAGCCCTTGTCACCGGCGTAATATCGGTGCTATTTAGGTTTGCCACTGTGTAACGTCGCATGAGCCATTAGTTGGGGATCTATAAGACAGCGTGGTACAGTCGACAGTCCCTCAACCTTCACGTTTTAGTAGCAAAGTCGCCCGTAATGCAACGGAGTAGAGATGTATAATGATATTTGACGACCTCTGTGGCACAGCGGTTAGCGCATCTGACTACCATGCGAGAGGTTCCAGGTTCGAATCCCGGCTGGGGACAAAAAAACCCAGGTCTTGGATGTTTACATGTTTGTGACGTCGATGTTTCTGATTCCCACGAAACAGGGTATCCTAGTGTGGGGCCAGAAGCAATGTATGTGCCTGTATGTAAATGTCATGTTATGTTATGTTATATAGGATGATGTGGCTGTCGACTGTACAAGGTTTAAGTTCTTGACACATTTCCAGTTTCCGAGAAATTGTATAAAACTTTCGTAAGCAGTGCACGTTATTTTTCAATAGCGCACATTTGCATCAATAGTGCACTGGCTCCGTTACACATGCCAATTTTGATGCCAATTTGTAGCCATATTAACTTTATTCCTGATACACTTACTTGACTTTTCGTCGGAAGAGTTCGGAACCTGGTCGGCCAGGATTTTTCTCCCCACCATGATTAAGCCTTCCGAATCACAGTGTAACCTGAGTGCTTCTACTGAGTTTTTTCATTCGCTTTCGATAGCGAGAGCGTTTGCAGTTTGTATAGGAGTGACAAAGCGCGCCACATAGTTGTCTCTTTGTCACTCCTATGCAAATCGCAAACGCTCTCGCTATCGAAAGTAAGTGAAAAAACTCAGTATACGCACTCAGGTCGGACTCTTTCGACAGAAAGTCAAATAAGAGCGGGTACACACTAGCCGTTTTGAAGCGCGCGCTTTTGTAACGCGCGTTGTAAGAACTATGAGGTCCGATTGAAGTGTACACATGCACACGCGCGCTTACAGCGCGCTTACTGCGCGTTTGCATGTGTACACAACGCGCGTTACAAAAGCGCGCGCTTCAAAACGCCTAGTGTGTACCCGCTCTAAGTGTGTCAACATCCAATGAACAACATGCGAAGAGAGGTTTGCATTGAAAGAATGGGCTTGATCTATGAAAATCTCGTGTTCACCAATTTTTATCAAACGCTTCGTGTATATTTGGTAGGTCTGAGAATAGTCGCTAATAGTAGCTAATTAGTTTGCCAAAACAACGTTTGTCGGGTCAGCTAGAAGGGCGATATAAGGATCGTACAAACAAGTCTATTGACCCCAAATATACTCACTTATTCCACCCCAAATCTCCAATACGGGCATAGTGAAGCAAAAGCATCTGAGAGATTGTTATCTTGCTTGTGAATGCTGATTGCCACACGGCTTCGGTTCAAAATAAGTAGCGACAGATGTCGACAGTGGTTTATGGTCAAAGTCTTCTGGATTAATGCGGTAGGTAGCTTTGGTAACTTGGTGATGAAGATGATTTAAAAAGGTGATCTAGTCAGATTGCGTCGCATGCCTTTATATCATATGGATAGATAGAGGAATTAATTACATAAGAGTGTTAAATAATAATCTACTAAAGTTTAATTAGTCACCATCCTTACAAATCACATTCGCTTCATCGACATTCATTAGCCGTTGCTGCAGGCACGCTGGTTTTGAGTAAGAGGCAAGTGGCTGTCTCTGATCTCTGGCTACCCCTCTGGGATACAGGCGTGAGCTTATTTGTACTATATGCATGAATGTATAGGTGACGAAATTTATACTAATGAATTTTTTTCCAGCGAATCATTGACGGAAAAAAATTAAAGAAGCACTTAGAGCACCTTCTGATTCGCTGTTTTTGTTACGATATAGTCTCAATTTCGATGAAAATCTAGTTACGGCGAACATTGAAATGATAGCACAGGAAAGAAGTAGATTACGCATGGCAAAGAGATGAGCTGACGCGATTAAAGTAATTGCTTCGAATGTGGAGTACCTATAATACCCGGCTCAATACTTGACTCTAAGTATATGTGCCAGACAGACATTATTAAGGTATGCTTGTCGAGAGATGTTTCGATCGGTCTTACGCAAAAATAGACGGGAACCTGCAAATGAAGAGCGGCGGCGCGGGCTATCGGCCGCAGGGCTCATCTCCGCAGTGTCATTAGTTAATGTTGCGGCCAGTTCCTACGAAGATTTAATCTAGACGCCGGTATACCGGAGCAGCAGCGTTTTTACCCACTACTCTGAAATGGTTCACTTCTATATCTAACCTGAATCGCTCGTAGCCTGGGCTGCCTGAGTGATCTTAAGCGATCACTAAGATTAAGCAACATACGGCGCGTTCAGTCCATGGATGGGTCACCGTCTATGACTAACGCTAGTGGCATTTTTCCGAGCGGTTCCGTGCTCCGCAAGGCACGTTAAGCAGTTGGTGCCGGCTGCCTAGATGGCCTTAGGGCCACAATAACTCCACTCTGACCATATTTTCTTAAATCATCATCAGTAGCCACCAGGTAGCCACCTAGATAATCACTAAACCATTATGTCCCCACCAAGGGGCACTAGTCTCTTCACTGCCACTTAGATACATAAAAAGATTCCACGATTAGTTACTCTTCTTGCAAAAGTAGATAGATAGGTAGAATATTCTTTATTGTATGTACACAAGGAATCACACATAAAATTTGACAATAACATAGTACAATACAATTGGCGGTCTTATTACTAAAACTCATTTCTTCCAGATAACCATTGACGGAAAAGATAAAGAAGCTAAATTACGAGTAGTAGTTATGCAACTAGACAATATTAAACAACAGATATTTCTATATATAATACAAATCATCATCAACCCATTATGTCCCCACCGAGGGGCACGGGTCTCTTACTTAACTGAGGAAGGTGTAGGCCATACTCCACCACGGGGGCCTAGACCGGATTGGTGGAGATATTATATAATACACATACATAAATAAACAGTAGTTGTTTCCTACTTTTGCAAGAAGAGATCTTAATGCTGCTGCCAGACAATATGATTGGAAAACATCAGTAAGGCATTTTGATTTGTGAAAGAAGTTCTTCAGTTGAAGAGTTAGTCCGTACCTACTACGTACCTTTTCTATATTCGATGTAACTAAGATCAGTTGATTCCGCCCCCGCCCCGACCCGCCGATCTTATCGACAGTCATTACGAGGATGGCGATAGGCAGCCCTTTGATCACCCATACACTTCAATACAAACTCATACAACTTGCCAAGACTCAGCTATGTTGATAGCTCGATACTTGATGCGCAAAATAATTAGAACAGATGTTTTACAGACACCATTATAAGCTGATAAAAGTTGAATCTAAGATAACATAACATAACATTTACATACAGGCACATACATTGTTTGTGGCCGTGGGAACCAGAAACAGTGACGTCACAAACATGTAAACACACAAGACCTGGGTTTTTTTTTGGCCCCAGCCGGGATTCGAACCCGGGACCTCTCGGAATCTCTCCGACTATCCGAACTTTCTATAAGATGTTATGAGGTGCACATATTTGAAAAGCAACTCAAATAAAAGGTCTTGAATACTATAAATTACAGGATTTATTCAAAAAATCAGAGTTCCACCCGCCATATTGGGCCACCTCGAGGTCTTCGGCCCACTTCTCCAGCAGGTCCTTCTTGGCCTCCAGGCGCTGGTGGCGCACCTCCCTTGGGGCCGGGTTCTCGCCCTGGGCCCTATTTGCCGCCACGAACCTGTATACCTGGGCGAGAACTTCGGCCTCCCGCTCCCAGGGAGGGTCACCGGCCAGGACAGTGGCTGCCGCCCACGACACCGTAAACCTGGATGCTCTCGATCCCGCGTTTTCTCAACGACCTTCTGTCAGAGTGACGGGACTAACGTCAGTGGCACTCTGTCAGATGTATCGCGTTTATGAATATTGCTAGATATTATCGGGTTTAAATCCAATAGTAATAAAATAACAATCATAAAATTATGTTACATATTATTTTATTAGTATATAGTTGAATTTGTATGTCTTCGCAAATAGTGTGATTGATTAATGATTATATCAAGTTTGTCACTAAACGATCCACAGAGAGAATAGGCTAGTTTCCTAAAAAAATGTAATTATTCCGTCTTTTAGATTATAAAAAAATATTGGATACGTATTTTTTCTTTTTTCGATTAAACAAAAAATAACAAAGATATAGCCCATTGAAGTTACGTGTGACGTCACTCAGTGCTGCATTTTGTAGCACTGAGTGACGTCACCTCACCATACGTATCCAATATTTTTTTATAATCTAAAAGACGGACTAAATAGAATTAAATTATTTTGACTACCCTATTCCAACATTGGTTATACCTTACTCGGGTTGACTGGTAGAAAGTGCCATCGGCAGTAAGTCCACCTTTTGTTTTATCTAAAAAATCAATAAATTATAAATAATTAATAATAATAAAACCATACAATTTTATATTACGAAATTGGGGTTTTAAATCAGCTTTGTATCTCGATGTTTTTTATGTATAATATACATAAAACAAAAGCATATTATGCTTCGGCTAAAACCCGAAGTGCGGCTACACCTAGTATTCGTCGGTTAGAACACAGGGTTTGGCTGAATCTAGTTGTAGCCGGCGTGATATCGGCTAGACCTAGTATCAGCCAATAGGGTTTGGTTGGACCTAGTTCTAAGCGGAGTGATACCGGCTAGACCTAGTTTTACCTGAAAACAATCGGCTTATACTAGATTTAACCAATAGTAAGTGGGTACACCTAGTTCTAACCGGCTAAAACTAGGTGTAGCCGCACTTCGGGTTTTAGCCGTAACATAATGTATAATTTTCGGTGAGTAACAAAGAGTCGTCTTTAAATCTATCTATAGGTATATTTATAAAATTCTCGTGTCACCATGTTAGTGCGCATATTCCTCCGAAACGGCGTGACTGATTTTGATGAAATTTTATTTGTATAATCGGTCTGATAGGTCTAATATGTCTGAGAAAAGGTTGTTATCTATTTTTCATATCCCAATTTGGCAAAACAACGTTTGCCGGATCAGCTATACCTAGGTAAATAAATTGTAAACTTTCGTTGTTACCTAATTAAGTTTTTGCTGTTTATAATCAAGGCGCCATTTCTTACAATTTCAATGTAAAATTGAATAGCTGTTCAACCCAGTTGCTACACAATCTATATTCTATTTTTTGAAGCGAACGACTAAAGGTAAACAAAGACACAGCATCTCTCAAACTTACATGTCACTCAAAATAGCTCATGCACGCAGCTTTGCTTGCATCGTATACCCACATAGGTTTAGGTAGGTACCTACCTACTGTTTAAGGAAAACAGACGATAACCAAACAAGACAAAACAAATACAAAAGAAAATAAAATAGTTTAGAGAAGTTGCACTCGCATCAACAACGTCAATCGTGAGTAAATATGGCGTCGGGGTGGCTATCTTACTTTTTTTTGCCTTTAATTAAAAAAGAAGTTCGTAGTCAGCTCTCCATACTTCTTCCTACACTTCGCGTAGGTAGCGCATTAGCATAAAATAATCAATCATAATCGGCTTATAAACAAAAGTCCTACATCTTTGCTACAGTCTATTTTTTGAAGCGAACGACTAAGTGTCAACATGTCAAAAATTTGGTTTTTCAATATGCCACATTTATAACACTGCATAATATTTAGCAAAGTTATACAAAACGATATGCCTAATAAATACCGTTAAGCAATTAACACAATAACACTGTTATTACCTTATTTTATCCCCCACTTGCAGTTTATTTAACTAATATTTTATTTTATCATGAAAATACCATTTGTTTAAGAGATCTATGCCCCAAAAAATACCTAAAATTTCAGTGGTCCTCAAATAATAGCGATCCTACTGCTGCCAAATATGTTCGCAACTAGGAAAGATGACGGACTTTTGTTAGGCCGATTATGATCGACTATTTTATGCTAATGGGCTACGCGAAGTGTATGTAAGGAAGAAGTATGGAGAGCTGACTACGAACCACTTTTTTAATTAAAGACAAAAAAAAGTAAGATTGACGTTGTTGTTGATGGGAGTGCGACTAAAGAAAATAAAATAGGTAACGTATCTTTAGTTTGTTCATCATTGTAAATAAGGTATTGGTAAAGTTTTTTGGTCCATCGTCCAGTTGTTTTATACTTTTGTGTTTGTTATTACGAAACGGAAAACAGTATGGGCGAGCGAGACAGACCCAACGCTGATTCTGCCAAACCGATGTATAC
This sequence comes from Yponomeuta plumbellus, assembly GCA_947310845.1. Classification (NCBI taxonomy): domain Eukaryota; kingdom Metazoa; phylum Arthropoda; class Insecta; order Lepidoptera; family Yponomeutidae; genus Yponomeuta; species Yponomeuta plumbellus. The sequence continues at coordinate 8,651,509 of OX371203.1, forward strand.
GATGCCACAGAATACATAATAGTACAACGATGCAAGCAAAGCTGCGTGCATGAGCTATTTTGAGTGAGATGTAAGTTTGAGAGATGCTGTGTCTTTGTTTACCTTTAGTCGTTCGCTTCATCAAATAGAATATAGTTGTGAACATATTTGGCAGCAGTAGGATCGCTTTTATTTGAGGACCACTGAAATTTGAGGTATTTTATGGGGCATATATCTCATAAGCAAATAGTATTTTCATGATAAAATAAAATATTTAGTTAAATAAGCTGCGAGTGAGGGATAAATCAGGTAATAACAGTGTTATTGTGTTTATTGCTTATTGGCATTTAATAGCCATATCGTTTTGTATAACTTTGCTAAATATTATGCAGTGTTATAAATGTGGCATATTGAAAAACCAAATTTTTGACATGTTGACACTTACTCGTTCGCTTGAGTAAATAGGGTTTAGGTACATCGAATTAACTATAATAACTACGAATTTATGTTTTATGAAACGCTGCTCATGCCCAGATCTCCTGAAGTACAACTTCTAGCTTCACTTATTTTGTGCGTCATGTTTATAAACACCAGCGTAATTAAAGTTTAACGAGTACAGGCGTTCGGTACCAAATTGACCATTCGCCGTTAACGATGGTGCTAAATCGGTTTTGTGCAAATATTTGCCGACATAAAATAAGGTACAGAGATTGCATCTTGTTTGCTTATCGCGGAAAATGAACTTGTTTACTGAGATGCTCCTCTTGTTTCAATTACCTTCAAGAATATTATTTGCGACTGTGCACTGTGAAACCAGATTGAAAATATATTGGATTGCTATTTCTTTACTTTGAACAGTTTAATAATCATTACCAATGTTTTATAGTCAATGGTAGTGTAAACGCGACTATATCAATGGCTATCTTAGTGTAATAAGTGATATTGTAAATTTATTTTTCTTAAATGTCATCAATCAGCATCTGCCTGCAGCTTTTCGCAGATCGTCATCCCACCTAGTCGGAGGGCGTCCTACACTACGTTTGCCGAATCGCGGTCTCTACTCAAGAACACGTTTACCCCAGCCACGGTTGTCGGTTCTTTGCGAGATATGACCAGCCCACTGCCACTTCAGCTTGCTAATTCTCTGAGCTATATCGATAACTTTGGTTCTCTGTCGGATGTTTTCGTTACGTTAATTTCGGGAAAAGCCCGGAAAATTCCTATTTAAAAAATTGTACGGAACTCTCGGTTGTCCAGTTTTTTTCTATCTGAGGCTATCCTCCCTGAATCGCTGCTCGCAACCTGCCTTAGGTCTTAGGCAGACGCTTGTAAAAGTAATGAATAAATGAGAAATCAAAATTGTCGTAAGGACTACGCACAACCGGTACGCTCTCCAACCCAATCACAACTCACACACCTATGCTAAAGGAAAGAAATCCTACTAGTAAAATCTGGCAACAATTGAAACAATTGAAGGTTCTCGTCCACAAATCTGGCAAACTGGCACTGGGGTCGCAATGCAAGCACTGCTGTTTCAAATTACGGCCAAGCAATGTTCACCCCTACGCCAAGAAGGTATTTTGGGTGCAGGGGTACCCTAGAGGTCTTTGGCCTTTGAGGGCTACAGGTTTGATCCCTTCACATAACCCCCTCTGGAGCACCGTTTAAGGGTGCCCCTCTGGGTAGATGTAAAATCAAAAAACTTGCCACGAAGTTGTATTTTTATGCGCCATGGGCGATGCACAATTTTTGTTACCAAGAGACAAATATGTATTTCAATAAACAAATAACTTCCGATTGATTACCACTTCCAATAATTAAGGCCGACTTGCATTTCTCAACTGTAAGCCACATTTGGCAAATGCGTTTAACGGAGAAAGAATGTTTAACTAAAAATTTTCATACAAATGTCGATTGAAATGACTGGATAAGTAACACTTAAGAAGTGGTACAAGTCTCTGGCAGATAAGTCGATGAATTTGCAATGGGCGTGGCGTGTAAGGGAGGCCCAAGGCCTTGGTGCTTACCACGATCCTGACAAACCTCTTTTGCTTATCAATATTCATTATTCGCTGCATGCACGCACGCCTATTTCGGACATTTTCTATTTTGTCTGGCATCTCCTATTAGGTCGAAGTATGTCTGCCTAGCCCTACATTCGCCCGATATATTTCTTCTATGTATTTTCTAAAACTGGCTCCGGCTTTAGCACAAATGCAGGTATCGGGGTTAACAATTCGGGAATGTATTGGTCGCAACCCCCCAGGGGTCGGATCCCCTCTGAATAGAAATAGTTTCCGGACTCTGTCGTGGAATTACGAGAGGCCCGCGGGTCAACGGAATGAATTTAGACTCCGCTTTTTCCATCGAACTGTTTGGCGGATTATTCTGCCAGGTACCCCCTTTGAATTGAACCTACAGAAAGTCTTTTGCGGTACTCATAATTTATTACTACTTTTGGTGGCTAAGCAGCTGTCAAAACGAATAAAGGCAACGCTTCCCACGACCCACTGTTACGCGTCTTCAGAACTTCTGCATCCGATTCATATTTGGTAGACGCAAATATGTATGAACATGTTATGAATTTCTTTCATAGCTAAGCTGGCTCCTAATCGTTCTCCACCGAAATAAGCCCGGACCTACTCTCTTTTTTATTTCATACCTACTGTTTAATCCAGCAACTCCTTGACGAGCAAACAATTTTATGTACATAATAGCGTTTCTTATTATAATAAGAAACGCTGTAATCTGTACATCAAGTTGTTTGCTATTATAATAGATTTGTTTAGATCTAGGGGTAGTTATATGTAATATACAATGTTACATTTATTTTTTCATCATTATTTTCTGACAGGCTTTGACAGCAAGTAGACAGGATAGAAGGTAGATAGAAAGAAATTACGCCATTAATCGTTTTGGAGATCATATCGCTACTGCGAGTAAATCAAACAAATTGGTCTAGAATATTTCACCAGAGATATTTATACTTTTTAACTTTAGTCGTCGCAGTTGTTACTAAGTTTTTTAAAAGTACCGGGTTATGCCTGTCATGTTACAAGAACTGGAACTAAAGACTTAGTTTGTTCTATCTAACTTCAGCCTTATTTATAAAAATATAATTCCTTAAAACACTCCTCAAGCTCTGTATAAATTGGCCTTTTAATTTTTTTTTTCAAGTCTATTAAATCTGCACCTGAAGAGCGTCTTAAAGAAATAAGGCCATATAAGGCGCGCCTAATCGGCGCATCAGGAGACCAGAGAGCTGGCGCGTACCTCGGCCAAAGGATAAGCCTAGCCATCCAAAGAGGCAACGGTCGCCAGCATTCTGGGCTCATTGCCGCGGGACAGTGACCTGGGGCAGGTATGTTATTTGTAAATATATTTTAAGCTAATGAACATATCTAGGTACTAGAATAGTTTTATATTTAAGTTATATTTTTATTTTTATTTAGTTCATTAATAATGTTATTTAATTAATGTTATCTGTATTAAATTTCAATAAAGTTTAGGCCGTATTTATTTTGATATATCTGACCATTTCTCTCAAGCACTCCTCAGAGGCACTTTATTTAATCTGTGTCTTTTGCTTGTAAAATTTTTTTTTTAATTAGCGCTTTCTGTGTCCCAGTGCTGGGCAAAGGCCTCCCCTTTAGATATCCACTCCTCCCTGTTCTCGGCCAACTCTTCCCACCCCCGGTAAATATTTTGTCAGGTCCTCGCACCTCGCACCAATCTGTCTTTTAGATTATTAAAAAATAAGGGACACGTGTTTTTTGTATTTGTAAATTAGACCAAAAATGACGCCGTGCTGCATTTTTTAGCACGGAGTGACTTCACACGTAACTTTAAGGGCTATATCTTTGTCATTTTTGTTTAATCAAAAAAAGAAAAAATACGTGTCCAATGTTTTTTTATAATCTAAAATACGGATTAAATATAATTAATTATTTTGACCCTGGAAACTACCCTCTTAAGGAGGTAGTGTTTTTCGACACAGAGTCTTCTGTACTTTTCTGTGAGGCACCCTTCCTTTTACTTATTCAAACATTTACCTGCCTGTATCGGGGGCATTTTTGAATAATATATTAGTTTTGCCTCTGGAGCGTGGGCGGGTTATAGGGGAAAATATTGTTTTTAATCTTGTTGGCAATGTGGGTGTATTGTGACAGTAGAATAGCATCATTCTTCATTTGTTTTTGTTAGTCCCGAGGGTCTATTACGGAACAAGGGTGTGATAAATATTGCTTTCGAGTTAATCTTGTTATTGCCGTGTAGAAATGTTACGGCTAAAACCCGAAGTATATTTATGAGTACAATAAAGAATATTCTATCTATCTATCTATCTATAGGTTACTAGAAATAGCCACCAGGGTTTGGTTGGATCTAGTTGTAGCCGACATGATATTGGCTAGACCTAGTATCAGCCACTTGGGTTTGGTTGGACCTAGTTATAGCCGGAATGATACCGGCTAGACCGAGTATTATCGATCAACAATCGGCTTATACTAGATTTAATCAAGAGTACGTGGCTACACTTAGTTCTAACCGGCTAAAACTAGGTGTAGCCGCACTTCGGGTTTTAGCCGTAACAGAAATATATCGGGCGAATGTGAGTGGAAGGACCGGTAAAGGACGTCCAGGCAGGCATACTTCGATCGAATAGGGGATGAGCAACGGGCAAGATGAAAAGTGTCCGAAACCCATACATGCATGCAACGACTAATGAATGTTACACACTCACGAACTCACTAACGAATGGGACACACTCGAGGCTACGTAATCCTAAATAAATAAAAATAATACTATAGCAAATTATATACGATTGACGACCTCTGTGGCGCACCGGTTAGTGCATCTGCCTACCATGGGAAAGGTTCCGAGTTCTAATCTCGACTGGGGACAAAAAAAAGAAACCCAGGTCTTGGATGTTTACATGTTTGTGACGCCTGTATGTGCCTGTACGTAAATGTTACGTTATGTATTTATTATATTATGTAAACCGTGAAAGTCGATCTATAAATCAAAGGCGAAGGTCTGTCCTTTTAGATTTTCACACCACCTAAGCCTTGGCTACTTTGCACCTCCCTTCTAAAATAGATAAGCATATTTATTTCGTACAGTGTATGTTCTTAGACTAGATAAATAAAATATAGTGTTTTAAATTATTCTTAATACTTATGAAGAAACTTTAAAATATATTCTCCGTTCAGAGCAATAGATTCAGAGTCAAACTCACATTTCCATTATCTTGCAAAAGAATTCTGATCATAACTTTAGCTTGTTAGTCCCGTTTCAAGTTCTACGCGCCTCCACTAATAAGTTAGAGAAGTTTACTAACCTTGATACTTGTGCCAAGAATATAGTGGAAATTCTAGGAGCGCTTAGTCTATATTTCTTCACGATCCCAACCCACTTGTACAAGATTATTTATTCATGAAACTCAAGACCTAGTTCCAGACTAATTTAGCAAAAAGAAAACCCCAAGATCACAGGTTCCCAAACTTCTTTTCCCGTGGACTACTTTCAAAGTTTTACTATTTTCGGTAGACCCTTGCTGCTACACTTCTAGTATTCCCGCAACTCCTAAAAACTATCACCCTAAATTGGGGTAGTTAAGAAGAAAAAAAAGTGCTTAGCACATTTTCTTGTGTCCTACTTATTAAAATAATAGTTGTAGTTATACAAAATTATAAACGTTTATTAATACAAACAATTAACAATAAATGTTGTTAGTTAAATCCAAGCCAAAATTTATGTTCTTATGAGAACCCGAACTGTTTATTATGAGAACCAGATTTTTTTTGTGGACCCCCACTTAAGTTGTAATTACGACTTGTGAACCCTTATTTTCTTTTCACGTCTACGTGGACCCCCGTGTGGTCTCTTATGAACCCCTGGGGGTCCACCTGGACCACTTTGGGAACCTATGCCCTAGAGGGTTATAAGACGTAAACATCATTACCCAGACAAAGGCTAGCGCGTAAACAAGCAATAAAATATCCGGTTTTTGTTTTCTTTTCGCGCTTTTCAAAGGGGTGAAAGTTTATACAGGGTTGTTTGATACATTACAGCTATTTTGCAATTTCGTCACAAGACGTAGTATAAGAATGTAGGCAATTAACATACCTATATAACCCTGTACTTGTCCTACTGGGTGTTTCTCAGAAAATGGCTCAAATTGCATAATTTCTTTGGCGCATTTTTTTTCATATTAACTCAATAAAAAGTAACATAATATCCCTTGCCCCGAAAAATAAAGTAGTAAAGCACTATTACGACTGCTTTGGTGTTTTTACATTTTTGACGTCCCTCCGTGGTGTACTATGCTTGTAATTTTTTTCAGATTATTTTAAGAAACGTTTTATTAAAAAAACACCTGGATTCCACAGAAATTATTTTGTATACAGTGGCAGTACTAAGTTAATATAACATATATAGATACAAAACCCTAGGACGCAGTAAGACGTAAGTTGCTATTAACGATCAGAGAAGTTCATAATATTTCCGCTAAAAGAGTGGTAATAATTTATTAAGTTCAATATTACCAACGCAATGTGCGGATACTGTATCGTCGAGGTGAAACAGTGAAACAATCGTGAAATGCCGTTGCTCTTCAGTTTAATTAAATAAATTAATGTAAAGTACATTTTGTTATTTTTTACCTATTCACACTCAATTATATATAAATAATTATATTTTTATTAATGTGAACAAAATAAGGTTTCATTTGACATTTAATGTTTAAGTAGTGTATCCAGGAGCCTAGAAAAAGTCGAATTACCTTCTTTTATTTTTCCTGACAAAAGTTGATTTTGCTATTACGACTTTGTTCCCAGGAAAAAGCGATATATTGTAGGTTTATTGGCCCCTGAAGATTGTATAGTAACGTATTTGTAGGTTTTGGTGGCATCTATTACAATATTTATGTTACTGTTTATTGAGTTAATATGAAAAAAACATGCACCAAAGAAATTACGCAGCTCTGAGAATCACCCTACTAAGGGGCACGGGCGTTTTCTCAGAGATATCATCATCAACCCATTATGTCCCCACCGAGGGGCACGGGTCTCTTCCCTGAGGAAAGTATAGGCCATACTCCACCACAGGGGCCAAGTCCGGATTGGTGGAGGCTTGTAAGATTAGTGGCTGGTCTCACTATCAGAAGTTTTCAAGCCTACCTAAGGCCTCTGACTTGGCTTAACGACTGCCATCTATCGACGGCAACCGGCACCAACTGTTTAACGTGCCTTGCGAAGCACGGAACCGCTAGGAAAAATGCCACTAACGTTAGTCATAGACAGTGACCCATATGAACGCGCCGTATGTTGGTTAATCTAACCTTAGTGATTGTTTAAGACCACTCAGGCAGTCGATTCAGAGATTTAATAAACTAAAAACTACGTATAACTTCCTTCACCGTTACCGAGATCCTAGATCATAGCATAATAAAATCAACAAGCAAATCGAACAAGTAACATCCCAGGGATCAAAATGTCACCGCTGCCGTAAAATGCGTCACATTGTAATTTTGTCCCTGACAGGAAGAGTGGTAAAAAAACGGGCCACGGCTTTACAATTCCACTGTTGGCTATATTTCACTACACAGAGTGCGAAAAAACAGAAGCCGGAGTTGAGTGCTGCTCGGCCCTTATTATTTTTTCATCATCATTCAGCCACAAGAAGATCACTGCTGGGCATAGGCCTCCTCCATGCATTTCCAAAAAGACCGGTTGGAAGCGGCTTGCTCCAGTCACAAAATGACTCGTAAGATGACGCATATAATATGATCCCAGGAAGTTTTTTAGATTTAGTTTACTCTGTGGTTAAGGGAAAATCGGTAATGAAACTGCTTTTGGGAAGTAAACAAAGTCATTGACCAAAGTCCTTTTAAGTTTTTCTCCTTGCCTTCCAATATTTAAGAACAGAGTTCAAAAACATGATTTCTCCTTAATTTAAAAACTTATATCCGGTTGTCTGGAAGAAATTACATAACATAACATAACATAACATCGCCTATACTTTCCTCAGGGAAGAGACCCGTGCCCCTCAGTGAGGACATAATGGGTTGATGATGATGATAAAGATATTTTAACACGAAAGTAATAATTTTAAATTTTTAAAAGAATATGTACTTGTCATGTGGAGTTTCTTTGTTAGTTTCTTCTCCGTGTAATCTATTAATTGTGAAACTAACAACTTTGACGTTCAGAAAGTAAACATTTTGTCTGTATTATGAATAAAATATTTGAATTTGAATTTGAGTATTAGTTCAAAAAAGATTCTGAGTCCATTATTCTACCTACTTTGTGTTTGTTTGTCTACCTACTATTCTACCTTGTGTGTTTTTGTAGACCTAGTCATAGACATCATTTTTATTCATAATTTTCATTACAAGTCACAATCACACTATTAATTACAATTTAGAAATAGAAAATTAAAAATCAAGAAAATGAACTCTCCCCAACGGCAGGGGTCTAGAGACAATTTTTTTATATATTTTAGTGTTATGTTTTGTTATGAATAAAACTTCAACCCTCTGTACATAAATATAAAACAATGTATTATGTATGGTGCTCGCTCCGAAGCCGGAATTTAGTCTATTTTTGTCACGTGTTGTGACAATGATAAACCGTTGTCACGTAGTCACGTGAAAAAAAATTTAAAAATTAAATGTCAATATCATACAAAATTACTAAAATTTCATGAGGTAGCGCAATGAAATTTTTAAGCGAGTAATTTGCCGTAGGTATTGAAACACCTCTCGATAGGCTATTTTTTTAAATTTAAGTTTACTCGCGGCCTTACCGCTTGGACTCGTATTATCCTTGAATTTGAATAGCGCAACCATCACACGCATGCGCTCTACTAGGCTCTATTAACGGCGACTTTGGAACAAAAATGAAAGGAATGACCTAGTGTCGACCTAACTTTCTGTATTTGTTTTATGTTGGACCGTCATATTTTTATTACAGCTAAACATAAAAATCAGGACGCGGAACCCCTTTCCTGTGCTTTTCGAGTAGGGGTTAAAATACATTGTAGGGGATTCTTTAGATTGTAGTCTTGAGAGGTTTTATGTACCACGCGGAAAAATCGTCGATAAAATATTTTCTTTTAAGAGAACACAGTTACCTATTTATTTTATTTTACTTATTAATCTCTTATAATATTATTAATAATTACTGACACTTGCCGACATTATTTTTATTTTATTTCATTTTACTTATTAATTTCTAACAATAATAATTTCTCTGACATTGTAGACAATTTCTGCCGAGTTATTCACAATCAATTTTAATTATCCTTTCGTGCTTTACTTTTAATTTAATGATTTATTTATTTATAATAAGATGCAGCATTCGTAATTTCGAAGGCAAATTATTAGAATGTTTTGTTCATTACTTCGTTAGTTTGAATTGTGACATTTTTATTTTCTAATTATTTTATTTACATTTATAATTACTTCAATTAATCCCATATAATTACTATTAACATTTAATTTAATAATAGTAATACCTTTTTTTTCTGTACTTTTTCGACTCATTGATGCCACCTACTTTTCTCCGAGCCCTGTGCGCTGCCGTCTTACCATCGGTACTGACATAATAACAGCGCTGAGGTGGTCACCCACTCCAGCAGATGCTGAGTCAGTACCTTTTTGCATTTGGCACACCCACAATCCTCTCCTGCGTTATTGTACTTTACTTTTTTCATGTGTATTATTATTTTTCTTTCTGTGCAATGTTTTACTGTACTAGTTTAATGTGTTTCTCTTTGTTTGCTGTACACTATGCCTATCTTTTGTGTTACTTCTGCATATGTGTGTGTGTGTGTAAATGTGAATAAATGTTTTTATCTATCTATCTATCTATTTATTAACCTAAGCGTAGAGACGGCGGCCTACATCTACAATCATATACAATCATAAGAATGACCCAAGAATTCAAATGAAGTATGAAAAGTAAAACTTTTTTTAGTTACTTTTTTCAGCCAGTCTTTTTGTAGCGGATTATAGCGGATCTATCCATAACAAAAAGTTTGCCTAATTTAAAAATTTGACTCGAAAATATTATTTAAATTGTATGAAAAATGTTCTATGCAATTTTTGATATCTCTAGTACTCAAACCTCTGTCAGTCCACTAGAGACTTTCCATCCTTATAAGAAACAGGATCGATTAGCAACAAAAAAAGTTTTCGTTTAAAATTACTATTTTCTTGCTGAATGTAATTTTTCCAAAATGCAGTTTAAAATATTTTAAAAAATTGTGGATAGCCTTCTAAAAACATTTTGGTATAGCTAAAACCTTTAAGGTCTTTACTGGCCCTTCTCAAAAATTCACCCTGTATTAACTACTTATAAACACTATACCTAAATACCTACATACAAATAATATACACAAATAAAATAATTTAATATTTAAGTATTTTATGATACTTAAAATTTCTACCATACATTCCTATATGCAAGGTTCTCGTCAATATCTTTTCATCAACATCATCAACCCATTATGTCCCCATCGAGGGGCACAGGTCTCTTCCCTGAGACCCGTATATCTTATCAATATCTTTTACTATGAGGAAAATTCCGAAAATAAAAAAAAACTACGGACCAATAATTTAAGTTTAATATTAAAGTCTTCATCATCATCATCAACAACCCATTATGTCCCCACCGAGGGGCACCGGTCGCTTCCCTGAGGAAGGTATAGGCCACGGGGGCCTAGTCCGGATTGGTGGAGGCTTGTAAGACTAGTGGCTGGTCTTACTGTCAGAAGTTTTCAAGCCGCCCTAAGGCCTCTGACTTGGCTTAACGACTGCCATCTATCGACGGCAGCCGGCACCAACTGCTTAACGTGCCTTGCGAAGCACGGAACCGCTCGGAAAAATGCCACTATTAAAGTCTGCGGGGTTATAATGTCCGATGCATCAATTCCCGCATGTATTTTTTTAATACAATACACAAGTTTTGTTCATGTTCCGTAGTTTTTACTTTAAAAATTGGCTGGGATTGTAATTTAGTTTTAGTTTCCTGTTCACTGGCACATAAATGTAGTAACGTTCGAAAACCGCTGAAATGACACAAAGCATTTAAAAAATAATTCTCCAAAGTCGGCCGGACGCCGCGGACGTGACCGGAAATGAATTTTGCCGTCGGACCCTGAAGCGTATTCTATCGGCCCGGGCCACACAGACGACCCATATGTGTGGCCGGGGTGTGGAGGGGGTGTGGAAAAAAAAGTATGTATTATTCGTATTTTTTGCACCAACTAACCGTGTCTCTTTTTCCTTCTGCAACCTTTCCGTCACCACGTTGTCTAGAAGAAATTGCTGTTAGCAATGAGACCGTCTGTTGTATTTTTATTTAAATTGTAACTTTTGTTTGTCTCTTGTTTCTCGTATGCAATAAAGAATTTTCTTATCTTAAAAGTCGCTCGCTCGCCGCTTGAATCGCCCGTAGCCCCGGCTCCCTGAGTGATCTTAAGCGATCACGGAGGTCAAGCAACATAGGGCGCGTTCAGTGCATGGACGGGTGACCGTCTATGAAACGCTAGTGGCATTTTTCCGAGCGGTTCCGTGCTTCGCAAGGCACGTTAAGCAGTTGGTGCTGGCGATAGATGGTAGTCGTTAAGCCAAGTCAGAGGCATTAGGGCGGTTTGAAAACTTCTGACAGTAAGACCAGCCACTAGTCTTACAAGCCTCCACCAATCCGACTAGGCCCCCGTGGTGGAGTATGGCCTATACCTTCCTCAGGGAAGAGACCCGTGCCCTTCGATGGGGACGTAATGGGTTAATGATGATAATTATGATGATCTTAAAAGACGCGACGCGTTGTATAGAGTTCGCGACCACTCAACGTCTCTTCTGCGTGGGCTGCGTCCCGTCCCTTCGGTACATTTTGTAAGAAAGTCAATGGGAAAGACGACGCGTTCCTTCCGCGCCTTCACCTCGCGTCTTTTTTGTACATATTATGTCTCAGGCAGCGTTAGTTTTTTGGCAAATCGGGACTTGCAAGCTTTTTGAAAAATAAACCGTTATTATTTCCTCAAAAGCGAGACGTAGTAAACCGTATATAACCAGAAGTTTTTAAATATAATATATGTTTTTTAATTTGAGTTTCAATCGAGTTTTAAATTGCACCGCAATAGGTGTCAAAAAAAGGAATTGAAAACGTATTATAATAAAAATTTGATTTTTTAAACCAATTTTACCTTGTTGAGTCTTCTTCGTCTTTTGCATAGAAAAAAATAAACAAAGCTCAAATGAAAAAAAAAGTTTTATTCATTAGAAATATGTAGTGTTTCAAACAAGAGTTATTTCCGCCCGACTCAAAAATTGGGACGTCCTGCCAAAATCAGGACGTCTGGCAACACTGGCTCAGGCCATAGAGTCTCCAAAGCAAACCAATATACCACATTGAGTTCAGAAATAGTTTGTAGCACTGGGGCTTTTGATGGGGATGTGATACGAGTGTTCTATGCGATGATGACATAGCGCAGGCGCTCCGTAAATTAAAAAATTAAAGACCCATGTATACACACTTGCAGTATATTGGTGGAAATAGAAATATTAATATTTTTTTGGAAACTGAGTTAAGAAAAGGACTATGTCATGATGATAAGACTAATTAACGGTAAAAATCTACTGCAAGACTGATTAGGTACCTGTGACTGCTATTGACTGCTGCGCGATGTGGCCGAAACCATACTTTCATTGACACTGTCTGACAACAACAAAATCTAGGTAAAGCGGGAAACTGGACATATCGCACCCCTAGATAAAAACCCCACTAACTCGAAATAATATGTGAAAATTTTGTGGGTGTCAAATGTAAGGGTGTCCAGAATATAGAGACAAGTGTATCCGATGGTGGTTTAATGAACTCTAACTTAAAATCTAGATTGTACAAAGCGTGTGTGCAGTAAGCCAATACGTTGCAGTTTAGATATTATATAATTCGGGTCACACGTGTAAGCCTAAAGATGTGCATTAAACATAAGATGTGCATTCATTGTACAATTTAGTTAGCTACGTTTTCGACTTCCTGACCTTTATACCCGACCGGACAATATAACTCCCATAACGTCTCCTTCAAGTTGAAGGTACAGTAGTATGTGAGTTATATTATCGAATATATGGGAGTTATAGTATCGAAAAATAACATCGAAGCGTGAAACATACTAACAGGCTCTAAGAAATGTTGACTGCCTCCTTGGTATAGGCGTTAAAAGCCTCGCCAAACAGAAAGCGTAGTTAGCGCGCGTAAGGGCGCTAAAGCGTCCTGCGTTACAGCGTCGCGTTGTGTTGTACTGAACAGGTTATAACCCTGTCAAACAGCGCTAGCGCGATAGCAGTACGCGACGCTCTAGCGCCGCTTCATGACGTCGCGTTGTATTTTATTACAGAATATTAGTTAGCGCCTAGGTACTGAATAGCGTCGAAACTGTCACATACAGAGTGTGCGACGTTACGGCGCTTCAGCGTTAGCGCCCTGACGCGCGCTAATTACGCTTTCTGTTTGGCGAGGTCTTAAGGCGCTTATTTACCAGGAGATAGGTCGTGGGTCGAGTCGCTCGTAGCCCCGGCCTCCTGAGTGATCTTAAACGATCACTAAGGTAAGGTAAAGCAACATAGGGCGCGTTCAGTGCATTGATCGGTGACCGTTTTATGACCAACGCTAGTAGCATTTTTTCCGAGCGGTTCCGTGCTTCGCACTTGTACGTGGTGCACAAGGTTGGTTGGTTGTTGTTGGTTGGTTGAAAACTTCTGACAGTACTATGGCTATATTATGGCCTATACCTTCCTCAGGGAAAATACCCGTACCCCTCGGTGGTGAGGACATAATGGGTTGATGATTATCTGAGGAGGTGATAAAAGTGATTCATTCTGTCATGTCGGCAAAATGCCTACTTACTTCTCCGAAATAAAAGCGTGACGTTGTGTATTATTTAATAACGTTGATAACAGAGATATTAAAAAGATTTCTTATTACGTTCATATTTAGGAAACATTCATTGCTGAAAGAAGTAGGTAAACGGTCTTGACTGATGAAAATTAAATGTTCTCAGAGCCGTTGGAAGTGGTAATAAGGCGCGGCGCGACGCGAGTTATATGTGGCGATTAATTTGGCTCGCGGTGAAATTAAAGTTCACCATATGAGAAACATTTTTCATATTCTGTAGGCTCGGATTTGGTAAACAGTATTTTTTTCGGAGAAACGTATCGAACAGGTTTTCTTTGCTAAGGAGGCATTGTAGTTCCTCGTTACACCATATTACCAATATTAAGGTATTCTTATCCATGATTTTATCAGTGATCGAATAATTAATCGAAATCACATCATTTAATTACTCATAGTTAAATCTACAAAACACCACTAGAAAAATATACAATTACAAATCCGGCCGCCATCTTGCACGACGTTTAGATTTTCGTCCTCTCATTTCCTGACCTTGAAAATAAAACATTAAAACCATTGATTTCAAGGTCCAAACTTAGGAGGTGAAAAGGAAATGCCACGATACCTGTACCGTAAATAGCCGATGCATTACCACATAATGTGCCACTTATTAGCATCTTTAAAACAATTTTCTTACCCGAAAACCCGATGAAAACCCAGCTTCGTTCGTCTAATATGTAGACTGGCTTTGCTTTTTCGTTTCACCAAATTAGACCATGGATTTCACAATGACACCTGTGACACGTTGTGTCATTCATTGTCAATCATTGGTGACCTTGATATGTTTACTTCGCAATTATAGAAAATTCTTCATTTTTATATTGAAAATACTCCATAATCCGAATTTTCCGCCTATAAGTGGTCGACTCGGATCGACTATTTTTTTTACGCTCTTCAATTTGATGTGCATTTCGTTCGAGTCTGGCGAAGACTGGTGCGAAATTATTAATAAAGATTGTACGTATAAAAAATTATAGGCCACGCGAATATCCAATATGATAGAAAAAATCTACTAAAATGTGTCACAGCGAAAAAAAGGATGGAAACCAGATCTTCGTGGAACATGTTGCATTGTGCTTCCAAGAACATAGTGAACGAAAAATATATTTTATAGGTAGGTACTATTTTTTCGAATATATGTGCAGTCATTGTTAAGCCGGCTTAGCAACATAGGGCGTGTTCAGTGCATTGATGGGTGAACGTTTTATGACTAACTCTAGTGGCATTTTTCCGAGCGGTTCCGTGCTTCGCAAGGCAGATTCAGCAGTTGGTGCCGGCTGCCGTCGATAGATGGCAGTCGTTAAGCCAAGTCAGAGGCCTTAGGGCGGCTTGAAAGTTCTGATAGTAAGACCAGCCACTAGTCTTACCTCCACCAATTCTTACTTGGCCCCCGTGGTAGAGTATGGCCTGTACCTTCCTCGGAGAAGAGACCCATGCCCCTCGGTGGGGACATAATGGGTTAAAGAAGATGACTGTCATTATTTTAAAACAAATACGCTAGGTGGGAGCATGAATTAAAAACACGTGGTTGCTCATCGGAAACAGTCATAGACTCGAGGTCTTTGCTCTCTCAACCAAGCAAACTGAGGTTCACCTAATCTCTTTACGCAAAACAGCAATATAAACTTAATTATACCACCAAGCCATGCTGAAACCCGCTTTACTACCCATGCATTAAGGCTTAGATGAGACTGAATGAGGAACTCGTATTTGTTATTTTGCCATAATTTTCTCGAAGCAAACATCAAACGCCGGAAGAGAAGACTCTTTAGAGTTTTAAGCCCTTTAGAATTTGCCTTGCTGGGACATTTAACAAGAATCGCATCTCATAAGTAGAAGCACAAAATAGAAGTGAACGAAAGTTGTTCTTCATCAAGGATCTGTTGCACAAAGCTATGACATGTGATACCTGGGACATTTAATAGTAGTAAGTTATAACTGCACCGTCTTCAACTCCGTCCATGAGTCTTAAATTGGGACTTGATCCAGATAAAGGATTAATCTATGAATTGATGAATGATTGAATGAGTTACTTAGTTCCATCAGGTTTCAGAATATTTGAATAATGAAATAAATATTTCTGGTATAAAAAAATGGAAGGTAGTTAGCTATGGTAAATATTACTGGTAAATGTAGACATGCCCTTTGCAACCGAGCTATCACAACCGTGCATATAATTTCAAAAAAATCCTGACTCCATACAAATTAACTTTTCGGGACGCAACCGGCATCGATCGATCGTGCATTTATCTGTTTTACCTACAAAAAATACTGCAAGGTGCGGCGACTCACTTGTCGGCGACCATTGGCCACAGATTGGCTCACGAGCCGCTGGTCTTTTGCGTATTTTGGCGGTAAACGGCTTCACGTAAAGTACCGATAATTAATACATATTTTTTGAAGCCTTACAATAATTAAGTTCGAATGTGTACAGGAAGCGTTGTAAGATGTTTTTATAAATACAAAGTTAGTTTATAGTTATAGAATATGGCTGGAAAACATGTAGTTGCACGATCGTGCAGTTACTTTTTAGCCGGACTAGCAGTAAAGGGATTTTTTTGGTTATTTTTTTTGGAATCAATGGCATACCAAAACAAGGTATTTTAGCCAAGATGGTTAAATTTCTAAAAATAATTTCTTCGGTTGCAAAGGGTTAATATAAAAAGAAGGGTATTTAAAAACATTTATTTTGCTTCTGTTTTCCGGGAGATAGCAAAATGACTCAAGAGAAATTCTAAATTCTTAATTAAAATACTACGGTACAAATATAATAAATACGTTGGGCTGGGCAGCGTTTGGGAAACTACGCCGGGTCTTCTCGTCATCCATACCGCAATGCGTGAAAACGAAAGTTTTCAATCAGTGTGTGCTACCTGTTATGACCTACGGAGCCGAGACATGGACACTCACGAAAGGGTTGGTCCACCAGTTTAAAGTCGCTCAGCGAGCTATGGAGAGAGCTATGCTCGGAGTTTCTCTAAAGGATAGGATTCGTGACGAATACATCCGACAGAGAACCAAGTTATCGACATAGCTCAGAGAATTAGCAAGCTGAAGTAGCAGTGGGCTGGCCATATTTCGCGAAGAATCGACAACCGCTGGGGTAAACGTGTTCTTGAGTGGAGACCGCGACTCGGCAAACGTAGTGTAGGACGCCCTCTAACCAGGTGGGATGACGATCTGCGAAGGACTGCAAGCAGATGCTGGATGCGGCAAGCTGAAGACAGGGCGCTATGGCGCTCATTAGGGGAGGGCTATGTCCAGCAGTGGACTAATATAGCCTGATGATGATGATGATGATGAGAGGCACCAATCATTACAACTGGGCCCACGTTTTGCCGAGTTTATTAGGTCCCAACGTGACAAGTGGCAAGCCTGTCACCGTTATGCGGACACAATTTAAATACTTTAGTACCTACAATTCTTTTTTCTTATTCGTTAGGATAAATGTACCAAGTGACTGAAAAACAATTCCATTTTATTTCAACGTCTATGAATATTAGGTATTATCAACAATTATTAGCAATCCAATATTAATATTGTAAAAATAATATTATTATTCTTCGACCAGTACTTTTAGATTAAATATAATATCTATTTGAATTCAGAGTACAAAGAACAAAAAATTAGATTAGACTTAATTAAGATTACTAGATTTCGTAGTTTTCTGAATACAATTATCCGGCGTTTTGTGATTGTGGTAGAGATTTACATGTTTCAATAATGATTAATTTAGGGTTTTTCAATGTATATTTTATCTGTTCTACCGTCAAATGACTTAATTAACAAGACATTATTATGTTTAATACTTCTTGGCATAAAAAATAACCTTTCAACTGGCACAATTTCTCTCAAGCTTATATTACTCAACATTATTAGTTACAGCAATTAACTGAACATTTTGTTCGTCAGTCAAATGTAGTCTACTAATCCTTGAATCAAGCCTGAGTTCACCTGCAAGATAACGTCGGCTTAGCGACAGTTTTACTAGCATTTTTTACTGAAATATCCACTTAATCCACAGAACGCACCACCCGACGCGACGCACGCAGTGTGTTTCCAGGCAACACCCTACGCCACGTGTCAGTCGTTCGAGGGTTTTCGTACAATACGTTGTTTCAATTTATTTTCCCGTATTATCTGGCTAAAATGACGAACGAATAATTGAATTGGTAAACGATATCCTGTTCTATAATGACATGATTCATGTCATATGATTTGAGCTCAATATATGGACCTAATGTAAGAAAAAATGCACGGGAAAAAATGCTGAGCAAATAAATACAACTGATAAGTTATGTAAAAAAAAAGATATTGAATCCATAGAACACTACCATATAATTTCACTACTGTCAGACAATAGTATTCAAAAATTGCTTGTGTATCGTGGTATCGCGTTTTAGTAATGTTCACGGTATGCATCGCGTCGCATTTCCATAGTCTGTATCCGCCTTAATTATTAGCGACACTGAATCGTAGCGGAATAAATACATCACATTATTTTTTTAAATTACCATAATATATATCTTTATCTCATTAAATTTCTTTCTCCGAATGAAAACCATTTTGCTGATTTGATACTGTAAAGGTAGTTTATTAGTGCTTACAAAAGTTTTTCTGCGATGTAAGTTGAAATAATTGAAATGCCATAAAAATTACAATGCAGAACTCTAAATATTATTTGCGCCGTACCCTTTGTTGAGTTCCGAACCAAGATTAGTTTCGACGGTGAAATTGGGCCACACTCGCGGCTAATTAACCGGCTCTTTAAAGGGAGGTGGCTGCATGCCGCTAATTTCAGCTCGGGGGCCGCTCACGAATGTATTCAGCCGTGTTATCGATGCTCAGAGCGGGCGGCGCTGGAGCTGTGATAACAGCTACTTTGCCCAGATATTACTATGTTCTATCTCTAATCATAAGGCTTAGAAAATTATACAAACAAAGCGGGTGTAATACAATCGTCATAATGTCTAAGTTTTAGTTCAAAAAAAGGGTTACTACACCGGTTTACCTACTGTGTGAGTGAGAAGTAAAATATGGTCTTTCATATGTTGTTTCATATTGATGAGTATTCAACTTTTAATTTTCCCTTGCCCTTCCTAAAACTGCCAGCATAGCAATCTTCCATAAGCTTTTTGCGTAGGTAGGTACCAAGTCGGTCCATCCCATTGGTTTTCTGCCCAAATTTCTGCGCCAATCTCTGTATATAAACCAAATCAGATAGGATCAGACCGGCACAAACTAGACGGGAACTTGAGCCAGATTATCCATAAATGTGAACCTGCAAAGGTAGTATGAGGACGCGGGTCGCGCGCGACAACGTCAAAAGTCGCGACTTTCCAGTAAAGTCTGTTCGCTATCATAGTGTCACTTTGATATTTGCCGCTTCGGCACATGGCGGCTTTTGACAAAAGAAATTAAAGGAAGCCGACGCGGCGCAAACACGCTAGTGAATTTGGCTCGCAGCTCGTCTCATTCTACTATTATGTAGATCACGCAATTAAATAAGTAAATCAATCAGTATTTTAGAATGGATTTATAACGAAACGATCCTGCATCACTTAGGTAGGTACCTATTCTAAATACCGATGGAGATGAATTTTCTGAGGACACTTCGAGTGATGAAGAGTAGTGTTTTATTTTGTGCTTCATTAGGTACATTGTGTGCCATGTTTTTTTTTCTATTTAAAGTGTTTTGGCCGTCTAAGTTGTATTATTTAAATACATGTTTTTTTACTAAAACCAAGATTGCCTTCGTGTGTACCTACCGACACTATCTAAGCGAACGAACTCTACATTAACTGTCAAATTCTCGCGACTTTTGACGTTGTCGCGCGCGACTCACGTCCTCATACTACCTTTGCTGGTCCTCAGTACAGTATAGCCCGGCTCATTAGAGTGACGTGACTGCTGCTAATTTCAGTTCGGGGGCGGCATACAAATGTATTAGGCGCGTTATCGACACCCGAAAGCGGCGCTGGTGCGACGGTAATAACAGCTATTTTGCGGAGAACTGTTTTAGTTTGACCCAGTCATAAGTAATAGGTTTGTAAAAAAGCAGCGCTTTAATAACCCGGTTTAGTCCAAAAGGAGGGTAATATAGGGTTTGCCTCTTTATAGTTGGTCCATTTTTGTAGTCCTTAACCCCTTACCATTAGCTTGTTTTTATTCTGCCCGGCACACTAACCTTTTCTTTGTGGCAATGTCATTATTACGTCCATGAATGTCTTGTGACTGACCGAACCCAAGCCTTAGGCGTAGAGCAAGCAAGCGGGTGGTGTGTAGGGCGCTTCAAATATCTTTTTTGTATTTACTTACCTAGCATTTAAGAGTAGGTAATGAGCGTTTTTCCTTATGTCAAATTTAGTTTTAAAAGGATCCCTAGGTGGCGCTGCCGTACCGTAATAATAAACGTCAAAGCAAAAAATAATACTATGGTTCTGTGGAATTTGTGATGATTGGTTACTGAAAAAAAAAATGCTGTTGTCGTTTGGTGATAAGTGCGCTTTTGGATACTTTGGAGTCTTTGCTATGGATTGTGGGTTTGAATTTTTATTTTTATTACGAGAAACCTCGTCCGAATAGCAACCCTGGTTCCTTCTCTTGTTTAGTAATCTGTGGACTAACTTTGACATTGATTGCTACGAATCACAAATTCGTATGAAGAAACGAATGACGCCATCGACTCAAGGAACTAAGAAAAAAAAAGAAAGGAAAACCGCCCATTAAAATTGTAAAACCAAGAGCATCTGCCAACAAACTGTTATGCAGTTTGGCAGGAACCAACTTCTATATTTTACTGTATATTTATCTGAATAAACGTCTTCAATCAATCAATTGGTCAGATTATGACAAATAAGTTTTCAGTGGATTTGTAGCCAAAAAGACAAAATAAAACAGTTAATTAGAAAATAGACTAGTAACAATGTAACTCATTGCGTACATACCTAGGTTGGTTCCGCTTCCTTAGTAGTTATGTACTGCTCAGCAGTCAGGTTGTTGGTTAATTTTGTATTTTAACGGATACACACGGTTTCCACCAATCCGGACGTGGCCCCCGTGGTGAGGTATGGTCTACACTTTCCCCAGGGAAGAGACCCGTGCCCCTCGGCGGGGGCATAATGGGTTGATGATGTTGACACAGTTTCTATAGATACGGAGTGGATATTTCGAGCACTGTGCAATCAATGGGCCAATGCCAATTCAAGGTCCACTTTTCCACTCTGTCTCCGTAGAAAAGCACCTTTTAGCAGCGTCTAATTTAAGAAAGAAGACGTTTATTTCAATAGGCTAGTTGCCCTAAAAAATTTAATTAGTCCGTCTTTTAGTTTATTAAAAAATAAGGGACACGTATTTTTTTTATTTGTAAATTAGACCAAAAATTACAAAGATATAGCCCATTAAAGTTACGTGTGACGTCACGCCGTGCTGCGTTTTTTAGCACGGAGTGACGTCACACGTAACTTTAATGGGCTATATTATTATCTTTGTATTTTTTTGTTTAATCGAAAAAAGAAAAAATACGTGTTCAATATTTTTTTAAATCTAAAATATGGACTAAATAGAATTTAATTATTTTGACCCTGGAAACTACCCTATTGTCACGGAAACATGATGTAGAAAAGTAATACGAGAGTCAGACTGTATGGGCCGGGCTCCATACAGTAGATAGATAGATAGAGAACACTTTATTGTACATAAAAAAGGAAATTAAACAGGTATTTCTTAATCTAAGAGTACAGACGGCGGCCTTATCACAAAAAGTGATCTCTTCAAGACAACCTTTGCATGGACTGGAGCAAAATATTGGTGAAGGAAGCAATGTACAAAATAACTAAAATAAGTAGTTATGACGCCCAGCCACCCCCGACTCCAAACGCCTCAGGTGCTTCCATGACAACAAAAAAGGGGCGCCAAATAAGTATAGGTACTTTACTGTTGTGTGCTATGGATATCATAACACCAGCAAAACTTATTTTCCGTTGGGACCATAATGTATATTTTTTGGAACCGTTTTTATTTAATTTTCGAACGACTAAAAAGTATTATTCGAGAGCGGCAAGTCCTACAGCATGTTGTTGTTGTTGTTGTTGTTACACTTTATTGCACAAAAAAAATACATAAATTAACTTAAGTAACAAGTTTGTGACACACAAAGGAAGTCCAGAGTCGGGATGGTACGGATTTGTCAGCCCTGCAACACTGAAAAAGTCAGAATCGCATTTCAGTGCAGCGGCTGTGCTTCCAAACCATAGAAAATAGCACTGAGCGCAGGTGATATCGCTCGGGGTTATCGGTGGACGGAATAGCCCTAGCCTGGCTTTGCCGATGTATATTGGCTTTTTAAGCGATAGTTATCGGGACTATTCCCCGGTAACAGCTTCTGGTCATTGAGTGTTACTTTGCGGATTGGCTAGGCCGTTAACTTTTTAATTTTTAGTTAAACCTGTCAGCGGAATACGTTAGGATATAACACACCAGGTTTACTAATGTATTGCCAAAAATCGTTTCCCCAAAGTATTACTTCCCAAACTATTTTCCGCAAATTATCACTTGGCAAAAAAACATTTCTCAAAACAACTTAAAGCAAATAAACAGTTAGCAAAAGTTATTATGGCAAGTTATTGTTTACCAAATAAATACTTGGTCAAAATTCATTTTACCAAAGAGGCAACAAGAGGCAAGGTAAGAACGCATCAAAGTCGAGTCTGTTTTCTATCTTACATAGAGAACCTAACGCTCCGACGCGCTCCGCTTCGCTACGCGCGTCGTCGCACCTATATTTCTGTTGTCACGTATTCTTTACATCGCCGACCCCCCGTTCCATTATTTGAAAATAACACTTGCCAAAATAAAACGTTAGCATAATAAACGTTTGTCTTAATAAAACTTGACGCAGTAAAATTATGCGAAATGATAATTTGACCAAATGAATAAAATGCGAAATGAAAACTTGCTAAAGTTTCATTTGGGAAATGAAACTGATGCCATAAGTTTATTGGGAAGTAATATTTGGCGAAAAATACTTTGGCTAAACGGCGGTATCCCAACACACCAACGTGGTGGCTGTCCGAACATACACAATTTACGGCAGTAGTATTTTTACGATCCGCGTCACAAACATGTAAACATCCAAGACCTGTGTTTTTTTTGTCCCCAGCCGGGATTCGAGCACGGGACCTCTCGCGTGGCAGTCAGATGCGCCAACCGCTGCACTGCAGGTCGTCAAACTTTCCAAGAACTTAGTATTATCAATGTTACTAAATCAAGTCAACAATTTATATACGAGCAGAACAAGTTTTTAGCCCCACAAAAGCTGGTCTAATTTGATTTGAGATGGCTACTCACTGACCTGGTTCCATTCGGCAAAAATAAGTCAGTTACTGAAGTAAAATTTTACTAACGAACTCTAATAATCCGTCAAAACTAAGCAGGTAAGAGCGAGAAAGTCCGAGCGACGCAAAGGCTAAAAGTGAAGTGCTAAGGTACGTTTAGACTAACGCACTGAATGGGGTAAAAATATCACTAACCTGAAATAGCTGATCCGTGGTGAGTACACGTGACGAAAGAATAAAGCTTAGACTCTTTCCCGGCCTTTAGCCCCTTAGTAATATTTATATACTAGCAGAAGATTCTATAAGCACCCCTTTTGCGCTGTAGTGGTTGCAAAAGAGCTGCATAGCGTGCTATGCAGCTTTGAGAGCCTATTTCGTTGCTTTTTCGTTAGGTTTTTTCCTTTAGGGTTCATAAGGAAATATTTTAGAGCTTTCGTGGTTTCAGGAAGAGATGAATTAAAACGGATCAAATATCTTGTCATGGATCCAAGAAAGCCAGTATGGAGAAACAAAGGGACACGAATCATAAGGCTTAAGTGGACATGGGTGGGGCATTTGGTTAGACGAGAAGACAAGTGATAGACTAAGGTAGCTACAGAGTGGTGGCCAAGAACGGGTCTACGGTCGGTGGGCAGACCACATAGGACCGATAACATTGTGAAAGCGGGTGGGAAAGAGAAAAGGCCTATGCCCAGCAACAGGCTCTGTTTATGGACTGATTAGGCACATTAGCATTTGAATTAAAATTTCACTTTGTAAGTTATTAATCGCTTTGGGAAACTGTAAGCCCTTATTGCGATATTAAATAAATAAATTAAATAAAATAGTTTTGGCCTTATTCATAAAATGTCGATTCTCTTAACACTCTTAAGACAGAATGAAACTCAGTTTATGACAGGAGTTTCTGCTGTAAACTAGGTATAATGCAGTCTTAAGAGTCTTTGGTGGTGAACTACTTTTTACAAATACTTTTATTGGTGTTTCAGTTTGTGCTAGTTGGTACGTAACATATTATTGAAATAATTCTACACCTAGAAACATTATATTTTTATTTATGTAAAGAAGTATGTATATAATGTATGTATATATATATTATGTATATGCTACATTTATTATGTATGTAGATATTGTATATTAGAATGTTTCTATCCATCGCTTAGGTAAAAAAGTAACAACGACTTTTTATTCTTTTTTTTCCAATTACCCTTCTAGCTTTATTTGCTATATCCAGCAGTCTGGTTTATTGTTCGAAACATTTTTTATTCTGGCTGAAAGAAATTTCTTGTGAATTAAGTCCGCATTTTTACATCGACACAGTCTTAGCTGTTCAGGCATTCCTTGCTCAAAAAGTAACTCCAGCCAGTAACAATGTATCGAAAAATAATTAAGATTTTCTTCCTTTATTTTTTTTTAGCGCAGATGCCTACTATGCAAGAGGTTCGAATCACGGCTGGGAAAAAAACCCAGGTCTTGGATGTCTACATATCTGTGACGTCGCTGTTTCTGGTTCCCACGATACAGGGTATCCTAGTGTGGGCCCAGAAGCAATGTATGTGCCTGTATGTAAATGTTATGTTTATGTTAATGTTATTTAAGAAGAAGAAGAGGCCTTAGGGCGGCTTGAAAACTTCTGACACTAAGACCAGCCACTAGTCTTACAAGCCTCCACCAATCCGGACTTGGCCCCTGTGGTGGAGTATGGCCTATACCTTCCTCATGGAAGAGACCCGTGCCCCTCGGTGGGGACATAATGGGTTGATGATGAAGAAGAGGAAGCCTCGTCGGCTGGTGTAAACGCACCGCAATAAGAGAAAAATGACGGAAACAAACAGGAGCCGCGTTCCATCGGGCGACTCTCATTATTTGTTATCTCCTCTACGAGGGCCAATTACCGAGTGTCTCTCTCCCACGCCTCGCTGTTCGTTAAGTTTGATGAATAAATTCTCGATTGATATGAGGTGAAGGGCAGCTGGAATAGGATACTTGTCCTCGCCGTTCCCATTATGTTAGGATAATTGGAGGATCATTGGCTTTCGATAAAAGAGTCTCGAGTGCTTTGTTTCTTTTGGACAATATAAAGCTGTTACAAAGTGAGCTCTGCGAGAGGTTTTAAGAAAATCTAAACAGGATTAGATGTGGGTGGTTTGAAAGTCGCAGTACGAAATCTACCTCTTGGTCTAGCAGAACTATATGGCCTGCGGACTCATATACGCACCGTATAAGTTTGTATAAGTTTGTTTAATATTGTTTTTGTAGTTTTGTACTTTTTTAAAAATTTATTAATAGTATTGGAACTATGTATTCCGTCCGAACAAATAAATAGTAATATGGCATAGGAAATTAACTTTGTCTCAATCTATATGCCCTTGCCTGTACTTAAGCTCTTTAAAAAAACTTAGCGATAAAGCTTGAAAGCTGGCTCATTACTGCTCACAATTTCACATGAAAAAGATGTCATATTTCTAAAGGAAGAGTCATCTTAAATGAGTCCTGAAGTAGATTTTTTTACTTTTATTCTGCTTTATTTGCTAAAAATGTTATTCAAGTAGAGGCATATTTAAGCTAAATCGTAAAGTGGCTGTTGGCGACAGACCTTTTTTAGATTACTTTGTTTTCTTTTTTATTGATTGGTTCTTTTGATGTTGTCATTTTTTAAATTTAGTTTGTTTATTTACTTTTTCTATTCATGTCAGTTAGTGTCCTTGTGTCTACTGTCTAGCTACGTGATTCTATTATTTGTTTTAGTAAACAGTTAATTACAGTAGCAAATCTTTTATTTATAATAGAAAAGTAACGGCACTGTTACGGTGCCCAACAGTGACTATAAACTAAGACCTAAGACAAATGTTGTCATAGTGTATGTTATCGAACTTCTTCTAAACCGCTTTACCAATTTTGATGATTTTTCTTTGTTTATTTGGTGGGTCGGAGAGCAATTCAATAGCTGTAGGCTAATTTTTAAAGCAAAACAAAACAACGTTTTCTGGGTCAGCTAGTCAGCTTCAAGCTGACGAAGCTTCTCGGAGACGGGTTCACCAAATATGGCTTTTATTTTCTGTACGTTTGGTAGGTTTGAGATTATTTTATAACTAGACGAAAACCCGGCTTCGCTCGGGTAAAATGTAGACGCATAATAATATTCCATTGTTTTTTGTAAAATGTAGATGAAAGGTCCTTATGCTTATAGTAATAAGGCCGCCAATTGTACTTAGATTTATAAAAATCTGTAAATGTTATTTATGAGTACAATAAAGAATATTCTATCTATCTATGCCGGTTTTAGAGTCAGGCTGACTACGCGCTGACCGTCAGCGCTGATAGACAAAATGTATGGCTGGTCAGCGCTGATCGGTCGGCGTTTTTCTAAAACGCTCCTTAGTATAGTACATATTGGTCTGTCAGCGCGGAGTGGTCAGAGTGACTCTAGAACCGGCGTTAGACCTTCGAGGTTACAATCGCCAACAGAATACAAACCTATGACATCTGTGACGCCTGATGACGTGACACCAACGCGACATTGAGGACATCGACATGTTTACAATTAGCAAATAATTAATTCATTTTTATACTGAAAATACTCTATAACCCGAGTTTTCCGCCTGTAAGTTGTCGACTCAGATCGACTATTTTTTACGCTCTTCAATTTGATGTACATTTCGTTCGAGTCTACCGTAGACCGGTACGAAATTATTAATATAGATTATAAATATGGTAAAACAATGTTAGCCGCATCAACTACTAAATTAAAGTATCAGTCATCTGCACTCAACTTGAATTGGCAATACAGACTGTTTGCTCAAGTTTGAATCAAGCTTCGGTCGAGATTTTTTCTTTCTTTCTGATGTTTCTTTAGAAACCTCCGAATTGAGGTTTTAACTAATTAGCGCAAAAAGTTTAAAGAAGGCACGAGGGGAACAAAGGCGATACCCCATTAAGGTTAAGTGCCATTCTCGCTTATGTGAGTTGACGAAAAGTTGAGAACTCGGCACTGTTTCCAACTTCTTTATTGTTAGACGTGCACGACTTATCTTAAGGCTAGGCTCTCCGACCGCACCCCCTAAATAGGTGTTTTTTAAATAATTTTTTTTTTCGGCATAACGTGGGCCCAGTTCTAGTGATTAGTGCCTCTGCCTACCCTCTCGGAGTTTTTTTCTTTTTTCTTTCTTATGCCTAGTATTCAAAATTAAAAAAATATATACCATGTATCTTACTTGTTTTTTTGACATGATAAACGAATTTATTTATATATTTTTTTACAGTTAAATACTAAGCCTCAGTTTCTGAAAGAGTGTTCAAATGTAACAAGAGATTAATTTAAGATTAATTCAAAATACCGGCACGTGATTGGCTGAAATTAGCTTGACGTGAGATTAACATTTGATCGCTCTTCTAGAAACCGAGCGTAAATAAAGATCTTAAAATTAATTATTAAACTAAACTAAAGATAAAATAATAAAAAATTGTCTCTAGACCGCTGCCGTTGGGGAGAGTTCCCAAGATACTGTCAGCATTCCCCCTCTGATTGGCCAGGCTGATGCGCTGACCGAAGTAACTACTAGCTCTGGAATTCGATGAGGCGCGTCGATATTTCTTTGTAAAGTTTACGCGCCTCAGAGCCCCACGGGCCCATCGTCTCGACCCCAAACGGCGCGAATGAGTATTATTATGATTTTTAAAACTTACGTAATGAAAAAAATTGCAAAAGTGTATTTAAATTATCCTTATATAAAAATTTTTGTCAGCTATACTGAGCGTCGGCTGATTAAAAAAGTACACAAATGATTACCCCTCTCAGTTGTCAAAATTATTGTGTTAATAAGATACGCATTTCTGATAGGTACTTCAAAAATGCTTACCGTTTCCTCAACTAACAGCGCAATTCTTATATACGATAAGCGCATTAGAAATCGTGCGTTGTTGTTGTTGTTGTTACACTTTATTGCACAAAGAAAAAATACACAAAATTACTTAAATAACAGGTTTGTGAGTTCGGAGCACCCGGCCTTAATGAAAGACAAGAGGCGAGTTAATTTTTTTATTAATATTCCCTCTGGCTATGGGCATGGGCAGACGACATCTTTGTAATTTTGTGACACTGAAACCTTTGATTTCAAACATAAAACTGTCAGTACCTCTTATGTGAAAAAATAAGGTAACCCAAAAAAATAAAATAAAAACTAATAAATTTACAAATAACTGTTACTATACTTGAGCCATTAAAAATGTGCAAAGTGTAATAAAAGTGCGAGCGAGAGTTCCGATATGCTTGATATTATATGTGTGAGGGAGAGGTATGATACAAATGTTTATGACTCAGTTCGCACGTTTGTAATGGCTCAAGTATAATTGTAATTCGTCAGCTGTTTTATGCTCAAACTATCTAATATCTACTGCATTCAAAGAAGGTGTTAGAAGTTGGGGCAACGTAATTTGTAATTGTTAATTTGTATTTTATTAACTCAATTCCGGACTCATTTACCTGCTTTTTTTTCGGAAGAGTCCAACCAGATGTCGTTCTAATGGGCAAAGCTAAGTCATAGTGTGTAGAAACGGAGCTCGTCTCTCACTTTGGAGATGTTTATGGTCATTTCCTCGAAGTACTGCAGCTCCAAATCTTTTTCTTCTCTTCTTCTTCTCTTATATGAAAAAGGATTGCTGTTCGTTAGTCTCACTAAAACTCGAGAACGGCTGGGCCGATTTGGCGAATTTTTGGTTTTTTATATTTCTAGAACTCCAGGGAAGGTTTAAATGGTGAGAAAATATGGAAAAATTACGAAAACTTTGGCGGTACGAAGTTTGCCGGGACAGTTAGTCACAAATATATTTAACTTGGAAGACAAAGTGACTGATTGACTGGGATTCGAAGTCTCCGGACTTGGCCCCTGTGGTGGAGTATGGCCTATGCCTTCCTCAGGGAAGAGACCCGTGCCCCTCGGTGGGGACATAATGGGTTGATGATGATTCGAAATCTGGACCTCACTCTAATAGTACGTAGTTCCATCCATCCACTAAACCACCACAGTGTTACAAGTGTAAACTTCTGTGCACAAATTGCACAGCGACAAACTGGCAAGTTAGCAAAACCACAAATATTTACTCATGCGGTGCTCCACAGACTTGCGACAGAAGAGGGAATCCACTGGGTAAAACTATCGCCGCCTAGGAAAAAAGTCTGTACCATCATCATCATCATCATCAGCCCACCTCTGCCCACTGTTGGGTATAGGCCAAACAACAGCCCGATGGTCGGACGATGTGGCCAGGTTGGCGGCCCGTGGATGCGAATGGCGAGAGACCGCGAGGTGTCTGTACCATCTCCTCATAATTTATCCTAATATTTAGAACCCAAGGCGATCGTTTTAAGACGCTAAGGAATAGAATTCGATCCCTTCCTCTGTATTTCCGGAAAGGTATAATTTGGGTGCTTTTAAGGCTAGAGTGAATAGGCTCTTACTGAACCAACGATCGGGGTCAATCGTTGGTCAATTTTTAATAAAAAAAAGTGAATGCTATCTGGGCCTAGATTGTGCTAATGCATTTCATTACAGTGACAACTGCGTGAACATAACGATTCCGTTTAATTGCCGCTTTAAGTCAACGCGAGCATGTGTATCACACATTTCGAATGACCTTTACCAAACAGAAGAAGAAGAAAAATGTATTATAACAACAAACCTGTAATTATTGGCAGTTATAAGTAAAGTAAAAGTATTTATTGCCATAAAAATGGACAGTTTCACTTATAAGCTGACCCCCACACTAGGCAAAGCCTGTCACGTGGGGGATGAAAGAACATTTACCCGATTACCTAAAAATACGGCGGTACAGAATAACTAAGTTAAAAATAAGTTAGTCATTCTGTAAATACAAAATTCAAAAATAAGGAAATATGAAAGCACATCCTTAGAACATGCAAATCTAAGGCATGTGAAATAGAGCATTAAAATTGAAACTTATTTACTTTACTTTATAAAATGTGTGATAATAGTAGTCCATTTTTTAATTCAATGCAAAAAACTGACACGTTAACATATCAATACAAACCAAAGGCTGTCAATGTCTGAATGTTGCTAATAGTACGTAAAAATCAAATAACCCCATTTTACTTCCAAGTTAAAATTGTGTGTGCTACGAAGTTGTTTTCTTTAGAAAAGATTAAAAAAGATTTTTAAATTGCTCCATCTAAAAAGCAAGGACAATAGAGTAGGATTCAGTGAATGGGCTACGTCAGGTATTCGAAAGAGCAGAGACACACTTTATGAATTATATGACAAAAAGACTTATACATATGACGCCAACTTCATACAGTACGTAAAAAAATATTCAAAATTATTTAATGCCATCTGCCATAAATGCGATCATATAAAAGGTAAAATCCTACAATCACCGAATAAAGTAAAAACAATGTGGACCATAATAAATAGAGAAACGGGTAAAGCAAAGTTAGGAGACCGAGATATTTCACTTAAGATTGATGACAAAATAATAACATCAAATGAAGGTATCGCAGTTCTTCACTAATGTCCCAATCATAACTACAGCTCCGTTAGACTCGTCACCTGATCGTGCGGCGACATTATTAAGGGACAATGTCCCCGCATGCGAACACGATTTTACGTTTAATTACATTGAGCCCCATGACATTGTTAAGAATTTTAAATTATTAAATCTTAAAAAAACCGAGGACTTATGGGGTATGTCAGTAACAATAGTTAGTTCAGTGATAAATATCCTAGCTTTGCCGTTAGCACAGATTTTCGATAAATGCGTAGATGAAGGAGTATTTCCAGACCTCATGAAATATAGTAGGTTAGTACCCTTATTTAAAAGCGGTGATAAACAAGATCCAACAAATTTTAGACCCGTTTCAGTCCTACCAGTATTAAGTAAAATATTTGAAAGAATTATCTTAGATCAATTACTTATTCATTTCAATAATTACGAACTCCTCCATAGTCAGCAGTTCGGTTTCATTAAAGGGCGGAATACAACAGACGCTGGAATCATGTTAGTTAAACATATTTTCAGTGCGTGGGAGGATCATAATGATGCGATAGAAGTATTTTGTGATCTGTCAAAGGCATTCGATTGTGTAGACCACAAAACGTTACTCTCAAAGTTAAAACACTATGGAATAAAAAAATTAAGTCTAGATCTTTTAAAATCATATTTAGAAGAAAGGGTTCAAAAAGCAGAAATAAATCGTATTAAATCGTCAGGCTCACTTGTAAAAATGGGAGTCCCGCAGGGATCTATCTTAGGGCCGTTCCTTTTCCTAGTCTATGTAAATGATTTACCGTTTTTGGTACAAAAAATGTGTGAGATAGTGCTATATGCTGATGATACGTCACTTGTTTTTAAAATAAAGAGACAGGAAAATAATCTTGACGAAGCAAATAATGCTCTCTCGCACGTTCTAGATTGGTTTACAGTAAATAATCTATTGTTAAATTCAAAAAAGACAAAATGTATGAAATTTACCCTACCTAACGTAAAATTAGTTGAAAACAACATTGTAATTGAAAATGATAAACTAGAATTTGTTGAAGATACTGTATTTTTGGGCATCACAATCGATGCCAAACTACAATGGGGTCCACATATTATAAAATTGGCACATAAACTAAGCTCCGCAGCATATGCCGTGAAAAGAATTCGAGAACTTACTGACGTTGCAACTGCTAGTCTTGTTTATTTTAGTTACTTCCATAGTATTATGTCCTATGGTATAATACTATGGGGCCGGGCAGCAGACATTGAGACTATCTTCATCTTGCAGAAGCGATCCGATTTATTTACAAGCTAGGTAGTAGGGACTCGCTAAGAGATTTTTTCAAAGAAACTAACATCTTAACAGTTGCAAGCCAATACATTTATGAAAATATTATGTACGTTCGGAAAAATATTAAGGACTTCGAAACTCTTGGTAGCCATCATAACGTTAATACTAGGAATAAACATAAATTGTCATTTCCACGATTTAGACTTGCAAAAGTTAATACTTCCTTTATGGGGCACTGTATAAGGTTCTACAACAAGATACCCCAAGATATATTAGAGTTACCCCCAACGCGATTTAAGAATTGTGTTAAGCACACTCTTTTCAAAAAAGCTTATTATAAAATCAACGATTATTTAGAAGACAAGGACGTATGGCATTAAATAGTAGTTTAATATTAAATTAAATCAGAGGATAAATGTGTCTAGTGTTCAACACATCCAAGATATTATTTTGTATGTTTTATTTGTATTAGCTTTAAGGTGATTTGAGAAAAGATGTTCAGAGTGGAGTTTTTTTTTCGCTGCCTTTTTCTCCACTACAGACGGCCCCAAGGCAGCGGCTAACGTTATACATAACTGTATGTACATTGACATTCAACAAGCAAAATGTAAATTCTTTACGTTTAAATAAATTCTTGATTCTTGATTCTTCTTGATTCTTAGACTTACGAGTAATAACATTTTGTCTTTGACATGATAAGGATTTTGGTCACATGAGTCTTCATCACATTTCTTCTATTCACCTTAAAAAAAACTACTAAGTAAACCTAGGTGTATATTTTATAGCGGTAACACTGCGTAATTTTTTTTTGCATCGAATTAAGAAACGAACCTTATTTATGAATATGCAATCACATCGTTCAATCGTCTTCGCCGTATAAAACCAATGAAAACTTATCGATCGAAAGAATTAAGATGTAAGGTAAATAGGGAATTTCGGCCAAACCCATCCTTCTACGGGTGCAATTCGGGCAGGGGAAACTTTTAATTACCCAACTTAAGCGCGCGACTGTGAGACACTCGACGCGAACACCATCCGCGAAAATGCACCCGTTAAAAATGAGCGCGGCGAGTTTTTAACAAGAAAATAAAACTGGGTGCGGTGTCGCCGATCTCGACACGTTTTTAAAAGAACATGTTTTTTGCACAATATTTTATTATAATGTGACTTATTTTATTTACTACGCTCCCGTGGTGGAGTATGGCCTACCTTCCTCAGGGCAGAGACTGGTGCCCCTCGGTAGGAAGATAATGGCTTGATAATGGGCTGCCTAAGTAGGTAGTACAATACACTCGGGAGAGTGAGACCCAGGTTCGATTCCCAGTGCGGGTATGTACCTATGAGTTTGTTTCTTAGCTATGTAAATTTGTGAAGTTTCAGTAGGAATACATCGTGAGTAAATCTGAGTGTCTGAGCTCCTCAATACCTCAGTGATTGAAATCGCTTATCTGCGGTAAGCACGTATGGTGATTAAAGCCTCGAAATATTAAATACTCTCTCTCTATCTCTCTCTCTCTCTCTCTCTCTCTCTCTCTCTCTCTGAGTCTGTGCCCTATGGTGGGACGTTTATAGGCTGCTTAATACATATTACACATCTAAATACATTATCACCAAAGTGTAATGTAAGAAAACTTCTCGACTCAAATAATTACACGCTATATCTAACTGCATAGCCCACCGGATGAGTAAGTTGAAGTGGCAGTGGGCGGGGCACATAGCACGAAGAACTGATGGCCGATGGGACGAAAGGTTCTTGAATTGAGACTACACATCGGCAAGCGCAGCGTAGGACGACCAGCCACAATATGGACACATGGACAGACGATTTCATCCAAGCAGCAGGAAGACGCTGGATGCAAACCGCTTCCAACCGGTCTTTTTGGAAATCCATGGAGGAGGCCTATGTACAGCAGTGGACTTCTTGTGGCTGAATGATGATGATGATAACTCTAACTGCGGACATTTTTACTTACATGTGTAGGTAGATAAAGTGTGGAGGGCACATCACATTCTTACCCGCTATGTCTAATGGCGGGTAATTTTACTTAAAAACTGTCAGTAAAATATCGTGTCGAGACTGGCTAAGCCTTCCTTGCCTGAGTTGCAGGCGCCAAGGAAAACTTCCGCCAAGACTAGCGGCGAGCGCAAATTTTATGTACCGCTCCCGACATAATTTCAATTAGGTTTTTATAACAAAAAAACGACGGTAAAGAGAAGAAGTAGTGAAAAATGCCACTAGCGTACTTTGGAAACTTCTGCTAGGCTGTTCAAACCAAACCGTCAAAGTTTGGTTTGATTGGAAAATGAGCTCTTTTGCTCATCATAGGGGCCAATTGATTGATTAAAAACTAACGCTGGCATGTCGTAGTCATACTGATATGGAAGATTTGTATGACCCCCAGGAAAAGAATTGGATATAAGTAAGAGCACTTTATTACTTATATCCAAAATCAAAAACTCAAACTCAAATATTTTATTCACAGAACAAAGTGTTTACTCTATGAACGTCAAAGTTGTTATATAGTTTCACAATTAATAGATTATATGGAGAAGAAACTAAAAAAGAAACTGCACATTTATTCGTTTCAAAACAGTTTTAGCTCAATTAACAAACTTTCAAACTTAAAAAATATTACTCTTGGATGTGTTGAACACTAGACACAGTTATCCTGTCCTCCGGCCCTAAGTGTATTATACCCTTAGCTACTTTGGACACAGACTGAAAATAGCTGAAGATTGAATTAGAATGAATGTAGCATAGTGCTGTGACCAACTTATCGTACTTAGCCAAAGAACTAACGCTGTATTTTCATGGCCAGAATGCATTAGCACTGTTACGCTACAGCATTGTTGCCTCGTACCTTTCAATGGAATCTAATCCTTTTGTTCAACGGGGTAAGAGCTATGCTATTAAAGCATTCCTTTTGTTATTGCAAATTCTACCGTGGCAAAAGTTAATCCACCTTCTCTCACTAAGGAAAAGCATCAGGTGAAATATATTTTTATTGTTATGAGGTGCGTTTACACTAGACAAATTCAGTTCTAAAAAAGCGATACGATACGATAACATACCAGAGTGCTTATACTGAGTTTGTTCATTCACTTTCGATAGTGAGAGCGTTTGCGATTTGCATAGGAGTGACAGAGAGACAACTAGATGGCGCGCTTTGTCACTCCTATGCAAAACGCAAACGCTCTCGCTATCGAAAGTGAATTACAAAACTCAGTATACGCACTCAGTAAATAAAACTTCTTTAAACCATTGGGTTGGACATTGGTCCAGCTCTTTGACTCGTAATATGCAGTGTGTTAAGGCAGTCGAATCGGCACTAGCTGGCCTGAATTGGAAGCTGCCGCGAACGACCGTCAGAAGTGGAAATCTGTTGTTAAGGCCCTAAGCTCCCTTAGGAGTTAAAGGACCGAAACAGAACAGTTGCAATTAGATACAAACTTTTATTATTTAATAAAAACCTGTTGATTTATTCGTCTACTTTTATGCAAAGTATGCAGACAAATATGCAGATTTCTGATTCTAATGTGTTAGGTAGGTTCCAGTTAGAATTATTTCGTTTTAGAATTTTGACTCGGGATTCCAAACCTAGCAAATTCCTACAAACCTACCAACATATACGGCTGTTGCGTTCCAAATTTTGTGACGTACTTATACGGCAGGTCCATAGAATTGTATGAATTTATTGCGTTTGGAATTTATTTGAAATTCCGACTGTCGACTAACTTCCGCCGTCCGGCCCTACGTTCAGCTACATGGAGCAATCCCCAAGCAGCAAACGCTCTCATGTCATTTACTGCAAACGCTCGGCACTGTTCAGCAAGTGTTCATACACCCACAAGAAGGTAGGTGGTCCGTAGAAAAACTTTAAGTCCTGGTCACACTGCGAGCTGTTCCGAGTGGATGTAAGCAACTGGCTGGCCCGTCGTAAGATTCAATCACAGTTTGCCCGTAGTTGCACCACAATACGTGACTGGACTGGATACTATAACAAAATATGGTTTTACTCACCACTCACCCTTGTCCACCATGCCACAGACAATGGAACATCCATCTTATATACAATAAAACACACTTGACTTGAGCGATTGCAGCTTTGTAGGTAACCAGAAGACTAACCAAACCTGTAGGATCCCGGCGTTTACAATAGCAATCAGTCTGAAAATTGACAGACGATTGGAATGGTTCAGGATTTTTTACTTACAGAGTGCTTATACTGAGTTTTTTCCTTCACTTTCGATAGCGAGAGCGTTTGCTTGTATAGGAGTGACAAAGCGCGCCACATAGTTGTCTCTTTGTCACTCCTATGCAAATAGCAAACGCTCTCGCTATCGAAAGTGAATGAAAAAACTCAGTATACGGAAGCCCCAAGTAGACTCTCCTGTGCATCCTTTCTATGTGACCGAGACAACGGATTCATTAGTATTTCGTTTCTGCGATGATGTTGGGTTCGGAAATGAAGAAAGAAGAAGAAGAAGAAAAATTTATTATAACAACAAAACACACGCCACAAAACAAAATAAATCCAAAAATTAAACCATAAAATTAGTACAAAACAAAGAATCAGAAGAAAACAGGAGGAAAATAAAGATCACGGCGTGTCACTGCTGTTATAAATGGCAGCTGACTCAGCATTATGCTGAAGGACAAGCCTTCAGCGCTGATTTTCAGTCAGTGCCAAATGATACTCCGCGAGCGTCACAGACCGCGGTGTGGTACAGCGATGAGAGAATTAAAAAAACTTAATAATGAGGTCTTCAAATTAATCGAAATGAGGTCTTCAAATTACAGGTTCTTTTTAACTCTCCAACTACCATCTTCCTTCCTATTTGGACCCAGAATCTAGTGGCTCACGATTTGGTGCGCGAAATATAGGAGCAGTTGAGAAATGTTGAGCGAGTTCACAGCACAGTGGCAGTAGATGTTTGAGGTAGCCTGTACAGTGTAAGCAGGCCTCTACGCTCATCAATCATAATTCCCCATTGTTACAGCGACGGGATAATCGCTCATATCCTAAACACCTTCCGGGGGCACGCACAGACTATGCGGCGTGTTTGAAGGTTATTGTTTGCTTTTGTGGCGTTGGGTTCAGTTACTTTTTGGGCTAATTTATCTCTCTTCTTCAATTCCGCGGACATTGGCATCGATACGGAATACAACGAGTACTCAAATCAAGTTCTGTGAAGAGGAGTTGTTCATCGTGAAAGTTATGATAATAACTTCCATGGCCATGAGTACAAATGTACGGCAAATAGAAATATTGGTACCATGATTATTGATGTATTCGAGTGTTATTGTTGTTCTTACTAACCATCCAGATTCTTTTACGAAATTAGGTTTATTACTTATAATACTAGTTCAGCGATAATGAGGTTTTTGAAAATAAATATTATTATTATTAATAATACTTTTGTAAACTTTTAGTCCGGATCAACTTACGGGTGTTAAAAAAAGTTTACAATGTGTTGTGCTTACGAAAATTTAAGTTAAAAAATAATACTTTTATTGAAAACACATTTAAAATAAAAATATAGTAATAGGAATATTAAGGTCTTTCTGTATTTTTATATATTTTAACCATGTAATAAAAAAAAACGTTTGTCTACAACCACTAAAGTCTTCACAAGAACCTATGGATCGTTAAGTTATTTCAAGCATTTTTTCAGAAACGTACATACACGGGACCATATTTCGCTATCCACAGGTTCCTTAATATAATTTTATGAGGTATATGCTCAAGCGTCATAATATGATGTATTAACCCCCGGTTTCTCGTACACTAACAAACTGTTAATATATTGTTAATAACAGTAGCTGTCAAACTTTTTTTTTCACATGCTTTTTGGCCATCTGGCAGCTGTTGACAATAGATCAACAAATTGTTAGAAAAACAAGGGGTTTTTCTCATTCCCTTTTGTGAAATTGGTAGAGACACACTGATATCTCGTGAAATTCACAATCCAGATATCGGTGGTTACTTCGGCTGGAGTACTAGTTGTAGACAAAGTAAAAACAGGGTGTTGTATTGAAAGTGAAATCTGCAAATTAGAAATTTGACAATGTTAAATTGTTCAATAGTTAGTAAACAGTTCGTATGACAAACACGTTTAGTCCCATCTACATTTATTGTGACTTGAGATTGTTAACTTCTTCTCCACGGAATTATTGAACTACCAACTCTGACATTCATAATTAATAAAATAATTTTAGTTGAATTGATTATACACTTGTGTAATCTTGGTCACATTTCTGGCAGCGGCTGCTGGAGGACCGGCGAGGATAGAAAGAGGAGGGCCTATATCCAGAAGTGAACGAGAATGGACATATTGATGATGATGACGATGATGGTAATCTTGAACCACAAAAGCTCTACAAGACCACGGAAAGGAAAGATTATGTTGCGAATATTAAAAACAAAAACGCATAAACAACGCCAGCTTTATCCGGGATCGTTAGCAAGTACTGTCAACAGCAGGTCAACCTTTACATTTTTGTTGCAAATTCATCCTTATCGTAAGTGGCTGGAGTGTAAGTATGGAA
Source organism: Yponomeuta plumbellus (assembly GCA_947310845.1). NCBI lineage: Eukaryota > Metazoa > Arthropoda > Insecta > Lepidoptera > Yponomeutidae > Yponomeuta > Yponomeuta plumbellus. The sequence continues at coordinate 8,690,113 of OX371203.1, forward strand.
AGGCTAATGTGGTGTCGACTGTACGCATGATGTTGCCACGCCTAGTGTGAACGTGACGCAAAAACCGTCCCTCCCTAATAATGCAAGCGTAGAAAATTGGATTTTTGTAGGGTTCCCTGGGCAAGAGACAAGAGCGTAGGTACCCATATAGTACTTTATGCTAAATTGCCGTTCCTGGGCGTTTTAGGAAAATTCCAATTGTCCGAAATTTTCAGCGCCGAAAAATTTTAAATAATGTGCCATTAAATTTTACATATTTTTTTTATAATAAGCAGAATATGAATTCAATAATCTCTAACCACCGAAATAACTGCTAACCCAATATTTAAGCCGTAAAACTTATTATTATTTATTTATTTGTTTCAAAGATTGAAGAACGTTATATTATTATGTAAATTCCTGTTGTGTAGAATACATAATTCTCTATAAATAGCCGCATAATAATTATAAACAGAAAGATTTAGTTTCACCATGATTTAGAAACATATTTATGGTGATAGATAAGTTTGAAAAAAACACGCGTCATAAAACATGTATTTGTTACTTAAAATTATAATTTAAGTACAAACAATCAGGAAAAAAAAATTTTTTTGAGCGAATGAAATTTGAGCATCTTATGTTCGGCGCCGGCCAACATTATTGTTTTATAATTATTTACGTATATAGGATATTAAACATACATACATACATACATACATATTAGAAAACATTTTCAATGTTACGGTACTTCCTACAACTTCACTTATATTCACAGTTTGGAGACAAAGGCTAGTAATCACGAATATGTGATGTAGTATTACTGACAATTCATTCATTGAAAATAACATTTTCTTAAAATTGTGTGATCAAATTTAATGTCACTCTGTAATAAAACTTTTTTGGTCTGAGTAATAATAATAAAGGTCAATGCCGTTTATTTCTACATAATCTCAAAAAAAACTCATACTCATTTCACTGTGGCCTCGTGGTAAAAAATTAATTCTTTTTTTTTGTTTAGTGTTCGCAAAATATCTGGTGTACTTACGCTCGGCGGCGTGGAAGCCCTGACAAGTAAAGTGCCTCATACGGCACCCTTAGCTTAGTAGTCCAACTTGCGCTTGGCTCTCCTTTTTCTTTATTCCCGACCGCGTGGCTCGATACCGGGTGAATTATGAAAATTGAGCGCTAAATTGTTGATTTATTGCTCGCGATCAATGCGATTGGGCGCGCCTCTGCCTTTGTCTAATGCCTAATATCGAAATGGGTTTCTTTTATTATGCACCCGTAGTGATATTCGATGAAAAATAAAAAAACACGTAAATACTTCTCAGTTTTATTTCAGAATTATTTCCATCAGCCAACATAAGCCCGCCAGCAGTAACAACAGATACAGTGCCCTTTAATTATGAAACGGGAGCCACTTTACACGGTATCTTGCAGCCGATTAGGTGTACGCTTCCTACTTGACAATATACCTCCTTAGCTAATGAGAAAATTCGAACAAGGAAGTGCGCCGAGTGTTTTGGGGTGTAAGCATTGTTGGTGAACAAGTAACATGATCTTTGTCTACATCTACACTATTTGTATATGGGTAAAGCTCTCAAAAAATGTACCGTAACACACGTGAAATTGTAACACATAGTTACACACTGGAAAATCGCAACACCCGGCTGCTCTACCCAATCATGTTTTTCTTATGTTTCTGGGATGTCACGTGTTCGCTTAGAGAAGACAATCTGGTCACAAATTTACAGTGCAGGCTTTACAGAATGCAACGTCCTGGACAAATCTGAACATGCATCAATCAATCAATGTCAACATCCCAGAAACATAAGAAAAACATGATTGGGTATAGCAGCCGGGTGTTGAGGTTTTCCAGTGTGTTACTATGTGTTAAGTACAATTTCACGTGTGTTACGGTACATTTTTAGAGCCTTACCCATGTATGTGTGTAATGAATCAACTTAAAAACTATTGGACCGATTTCAAAATTTTTTCACCGTTAGAATGCTACATTATCCCTGATTAACAAAGGCTGAACATTTTCTCTTCGTCTCTTCTCTCCTCTTTAATTTGATGTTCATTACGTTCGTGTCTACCGTAGACTGTTACGAAATTGTTATTGTATAATCCATTTATCCATACTTAGTATTTCTTTTGGAGTTCAAACGATACTGAATCAAAAACCTTTACCGTCAAAAACTCGATACCGTTTGCAAATTTAGTACTAGCTAGCACTAAATTTGCAAACTGTTTCAAGCCCTCTACCTCTAAAGGTTTTTGATTTAGTGCCGTTTAAAGTCTGCAAAAATGCCAAGTATAGACAAATGGATTATACGACTAGATTCCAAATACATACTATAAGTAAGTAACATTTATAGGTGCGATACTTCAAAGTGCTCTCCTGAAATGAAAAGTTTCTTTAGATAGCTTTAGAAACTCTACTTAGCATAATAATGTGTACTTGGATAACTTTACGTTATTCTTCGTATTTCAGTACTGCAATACTTTCGAGTCAAAGTTGTCGAGATTTCCGATTCCTTTCAAGAGTCCCGCCCCTTGTTATCTTTGTCATTGTCCGCTTGTTTACGTATTTGTTTGTGCTAAGTACGTAATAAAATACTTTCTGTGTTTTCTCGCCTCTTCGTAAATTGTAGGATTAAGGTAATGGTTTCATAAGATCTCTGACCTGATACCAAACTAGGATACCCCGTGCTATGGTAACCAGGCAAGGACATTACAAACATGGAATAATTCCGTCATGCCACTGTCACTAAAAAAAGTAACAAATTTAATCAATAAAAAAAACTACGTAATGAGCGTTTTTCCTTATGTCAAATTTAGTTTTAAAAGGATCCCTAGGTGGCGCTGCCGTACCGTAATAATAAACGTCAAAGCAAAAAATAATAATATGGTTCTGTGGAATTTGTGATGGTTGTCGTTTGGTGATAAGTGCGCTTTTGGATACTTTGGAGTCTTTGCTATGGATTGTGGGTTTGAATTTTTATTTTTATTACGAGAAACCTCGTCCGAATAGCAACCCTGGTTCCTTCTCTTGTTTAGTAATATGTGGACTGACTTTGACATTGATTGCTACGAATCACAAATTCGTATGAAGAAACGAATGACGCCATCTAGTGTATCTCTAGGAACTAAGAAAAAAAAAAGTAAGGAAAAACGCCCATTGAGAACGCGTTAATCCTTCAGCGAAGCTCAAAGCCCTCTTAGCGAACGAGGATGTGTGGCTCCCACCATAGGTACAATAAAATTGGATTGCTGAATTATTTTCTGAATTTAGTTGACATTAAAATAAAAAAAATACAGATCAATCAATCGCGCGCGTGTATTTGTGTGTGTGTGTGTGTGTGTGTGTGTGTGTGTGTGTGTGTTTGCGTGTGTGTGCGTGCGTACGAGCAACTGTGCATGTGTGTGTGTTTGTGTGAATAATTAATTATGTCAGGTATGTGTGTCCTTTAAAGTGATTCATCGTCGCGGCGAGAGCGTGACTGTTCACTTTCATTTTCATTTTCATTTTCAGTTTGTTCACTGGTCAGGAAAATGCACGCACAGAACTTTCAACATCAAAATATGTAGTACTAAACAAACCAACTTATACTTTTTGTAACATAATATAAATACCTACGTCCCACTGCGGGGCACAGACTTTCTCACAGAGAAAGACGGTAGGGGCTTCATCACCACGCGTGCCTACCGCGTATTGGCGATTACAGCATTAAGGGATGTAAATAGCTCAGGTACTCAAGTCTTCTCACGATGTTTTCCTACGCAGTTAGCGAGTGCTATTGCTACTGTAACTTCGCAAATAGACATAACTTAAAAACAAAATCATAGGTACATGCCAGCACTGGGACTCAGACCAGGGCCCCGATTCTGTTAGTGCATTATAGTTCGACTAGCTTTCGCCCGCGACTCCGTCCGCGTGGACTTTAGTTCAACATTTTACAACCCCGTTCACTCCCGTAACTCCCGTTAAGGGTTAAATTTAGAAAAACTGTGAAACACGTGTTCAATCAATTGTGTTGAAGAGTATTTATTTTAAGTTTCAAGAAAATTAGACAACATTCTTTATACCTCCCATACAAATTTTGGCAACCCTTTTCACCCCCTTAGGAGTTGAATTTCAAAAAATCCGGTCTTATTCCTTGCCTACATTATATAAAGACCCTCTGTGCAAAATTTCAGCTTCCTAGGTCCAACGGCTTGGGCTGGGCGTTGATGAGTGAATGAATCAGTGAGTCAGGACTTTGAATTTTATATATATAGATCAATCAATCAATCAATTTATTTGTTTGTAAACATAGGTAAATTGTACATGATGTTATGAAAACAATAAAGTCGCTCTATGTTTTGCCTTCGGGCTTACTAACTTGTGGTACAAAATAAAATGTCAATTCAAATTAATAATAGGTACTAATAAATCAAATCAAACAAACATCCAAAATTAAAAGGTATATACAAAAATACTATCGAACCTCAAAATGAATTGTCATAAAAGAATTCTACTACCTTATAATAGTTTCTTGACAAAAGCCAGTTAAACAATTTGCGCCTAAAGGAAGGCAAGTTGTCGACATCTCGGACATTTTTTGGCAATTTGTTAACAATTTTTGAGACCATTCCAAAGAAACTCTTGCCCATGAACGCAGTTTTGTGTGGTATTACTTTAATAATACTTTTGTTTCGTCTGCTTGTTAATGTTTCAGAAATTTGTGGGTTGCTTTTTGCAAATACTGCCATTTCGTATATGTAGAGACATGGAAACGTGAGAATTCTCAAACCAGTAAAATGGGTCTTACAGCTATCTGTTTGTCGAAGATTGCATATTGCTCGCAGGCATCGTTTTTGAGCTTTAATGACATCTTCCCTGTCGGTAGCATATCCCCAGAAAATTATGCCGTACCTTAGTGTAGATGTAACATACCCGTGGTATGCTGTTAATAATGCACGTCTGTCTACAACTTTAGATAGTTTAAATAACAAATTCAAATAGAAGATGACAAATTCACGGTAGGGTCACGTGACGCGTTTTTTCATGCCAATTGATGCTTATATTGCTTGTTTTGAGTGCGCTTTTAGACTTGAAGCGGCAATGAAACTAAATCGCCACGTTCAAGCAGTTATCATTGTACTAAAATGCATTAACAGAATCTATACCCTCGGTCTCTCACTTCCGAGTCCAATGTACATACTACCCACTTCGCTACCACCGCTCCTCATAGTCTTACTATATTATGTCTCTATTTAATTATTTATTTACCTAGTTACACAGCACCCTCCGGCTACGCCGTTGTTGCTACTTAGGAAATTGGAGTATCCACCCACTCGACTCGCACTAATGAGCCTCCAATGGAATCTGATACTTGTAAGTTAATTAGTAGCTAGTTGCCAGGACAATTGTGATTAAAATAATAGAGCCATAATAATATATTTGTACCTATACAAATTAATTACTATTCGTTAGTATCGCTGAAACTCTGGCTGGACCGATTTTGCTATCATCATCATTCAGCCATAAGAAGTCCACTGCTGGACATAGCCCTCCTCCATGGATTTCCAAAAATACCGGATGGAAGCGGCTTGCACACAGTGTCTCCCTGCCACTTGGATGAAATCGTCTGTCCATCTTGTGGCTGGTCGTCCTACGCTACGCTATGTGGTCTCCATTCGAGCACTTTTCGACCCCATCGGCCTTCAGTTCTGCGTGCTATGTGCCCCGCCCACTGCCGCTTCAACTTACTAATCCGCTGGGCTTTGTCAGCGACTTTCGTTCGTCTACGGACCTCATCATTTCTGATTCGCTCTCGTAGAGAAATTCCAAGCACAGCCCTCTCCACAGCTCGTTGCGTGACCTTGAGCTTTCTCATGAGGCCCATAGTGGGAGACCACGTTTTTGCTACCATTTTATTTTCTAAAAATGAACAAACAAAGAGAAAGAAGAAAGTACGTCTCACGAATCAAATATATCGAGTGAATGTATGCGAAAGGGCTGGTAAGGGACGCCACTTGCCACGATCCTGACAGATCAGTTAATATATATACCTACACATACAATATTTATTTCTGGAAGTAGAGGTTTAAATGAAGAGAACAAAAAAGATAGATGTAGATAAGTGATTGTCCACGGGGTCATTTATTAAATAATGATTTCCACACAACACGATCACTCATCCAGCCCTAAGGGGCGTAAGTGATGTTTTGACGACTTAAGCATCAATCCGGGAGTATACATAGGAGCTATCCCCGGCAACCCCACATCGCTGCAGTTAACGTAGACCGGCTTGAGAACTCGAAGGCGTGAACAGAATCGTGAACTTAATTACCTTAATTCCCGATGCTTTAGTACGACCGAGGCCTCAAAAAATACTACCTCGAGCCCTCAGGAAGCATTCTTTAATTTCCTTGTGGAAATTTGCGGTACGGATTTTATTATGCACAAGTCTGTAGTTTATAGGACGTAAATCATCCTCCGGCCGAGATTTTGTCGGCCCCTAATGAAACAGTAATATTGGACAGGTTAGACGTTTTGACGAGGGCTTCAAAGCCAAGACGAGGAATCGTAACTATAGAAGGGGCGGTAGCTCTACTACGAATAGGAATTGTGACTACAAAAGGGGTTCTGCTACGAATAGGAATTGTGACTACACAAGAAGCTCTGTTGCAACTAGGAATTTATTGTGTCTACACAAGCGGCTCCGCTACGACCAGGTATTGTGACTTCAGAAGGGGCTTTGCTACAACTACAAGTTGTGACTACAGAAGGGGCTCTACTACGACTTGGAATGGTAACTACATAAAGGGCTCTGCTACGATTAAAAATTGTGACTACAGAAGGGGTTCTATTATGACTAGGAATTGTGACTACAAAAGTGGTTTTACGACGACTAAGAATTGTGACTACACCAGGAGCTCTGCCACGACTAGGTATTGTGACTACAGAATTGACTTTGCTTCAACAAAAACTGTGACTATAGAAGGGGTTCTGCTACGACTAGGAATTTTGACTACAGAAGGGGCTTTACTACGACTGGGAAAAGTGACTACACAATGGGCTCTGCTACAGGTAGGAATCGTGACTACATAGAGGGTTCTGTTACAAATAGAAATTGTGACTGAACATGGTTTATTTTTCAGCAAAAAAGGCGGAGAATGTCTTCAATTCGCCTTATGTATTTACGGCGATAGTAATTCTTCACCACTTTGATTTAATTCATTTCTTATGTTTTAGAAGTGGGGTAACTCTAAGGGGTCCGGCTTAAAATTGGTCAAGATCTATTGATGCGAAAGTTATCGATCTTCTTTTGGTGAATGTTCTCTTAAAAAGGATTTATTAATAACAGAGTATTAATGTCATTTAGTTTTGGCTTAATGGATCTTTTAGGATTATCAGCGTGCATTACAAAACTCTTAGACTCAGTGTTAGATAGGTCGAAAAAACATGAGTTTGTATGACTTAAGAGACAGAATTTTGGTTGTGATTGTACTTAAAAACAGAGTAGGTACCTATAATATTTAACAGCGCTGAATGTCAGGATTATGAATACTTTATGTCGATTTATTGTTACTTTATAAACATTTGTTTAAATAAAAGTATGTAATTTATAAAAAAAAAATAGTTTTAATATGCTTTCAATAATGTTTCCAAAATTTGGAAATCAGAGGCTTAGAAACTTCAGTACCGTATAGTTAACAAAAAATGTATTTAGGGGTATCGTTCAATAGCTGCCTTGCTGTAGTCATGATTCCTGAGAGCATAAGATCGTCAATGTAGAGACCCTATTGTTTATTCAATGGACCGTCTATCTTGGTTAATGCCAAGTTAACAGCCAGTCAAAACAAAGCTGGGGGAACGCAGTCGGTGGAATCCGGAATTATAAGCGGAGGAAACAAGGATCTTTCGGCCCATGAATTCGTCCAAGAATGTGCATTGTCTTAAATGTTGATAACTAGCTTTCGTCCGCGACTCTGTCCGCGTGGACTTTAGTTAAAAATTTTGCAACCCCGTTCACTACCTAAGGGTCAAATTAAGAAAAAACGGCGAAACTCGTGTTCAATTAATTGTGTTGAAGAGTGTTGAAGTATTTTAAGTTTCCAGAAAATTCGACAACATTGTTTATACCTCCCATACAAATTTTGGCAACCCTTTTCGCCCCCTTCGGGGATGAATTAAAAAAATTCGGTCTTATTCCTTGCCTACATTATATATAGACCCTCTGTGCAAAATTGCAGCTTCCTTGGTCCAACGGCTTGGGCTGGGGGTTGATGAGTGAATGAATCAGTCAGTCAGGACTTTCAATTTTATTTATATAGATATATATACATAGATAATTGAAGACGTGAGTAGATATGACGTATTTTCGGTTTTCGGTGGTTTCTGTGTGGAAAAAAGTTGTAGAAAATTGTACTAAAAGTTTAAGTTCAATTTAATCATAATCTAAAAAAATGCACTTATCTGCAAATACCTTCATCCACTCACGTCTTCAATTTCAAATGATACTTCGTTGTAAAGGTTGGCATTTCTTAAAATACTTTTAAATGTCCAGGGGAACTTTAAATGTTCAGGACGAAAAGAGATAGGTATATGTATGGTTAAGGTTAGAGAAAATTTTTAAAGCTACAATAATTAATTAGTAATTAAACGAACTTACCTGTACGTGAAGTTCTATTATAATTATACAAAGTCTTCATCCGAGGAGATTACCGAGTACCGCCTAGGGATCGCCGTTTCACACTATATTGAGATTTTAAATACATATATTTTTTTATGGGGTAGTTGCTCATCTGTCAAATACTAACCTCGCGCTCACCCTTCATTTAGTTCAGAGTTCTTTAATGCCACTTTCGAAAATATTTTATTAATCGAAGGGTTTGTTATTACAGAACGGGAGGGAGGGATGCTAATCTCCTCGGATGAAGACTTTGTATAATTATAACAGAACTTCACGTACAGGTAAGTTCGTTTAATTACTAATTATACTCGTCTTCATCCTCGGGATTAGCATATAATACTTGTAGATTTTTAGAGACTGAGATAAAATGTTTTCGAAACAAGCACAATAGCCTATTTAAAACAGAGGGTAGTGCACCTACAAAAATAAGTAATGATCACGATAGGTCTAACGAAAATAAAGTATAATAAGAGACCTTTTGTTTTAATTAAACAAACATGGGAGAAAATTGCATCAAATTTTGATTGACCTTCTTAGATACATTAAGTAGGAAAGGAAATTAAACCATTTTAGTACAGGAATTCAGGCCATTGATAAATAGCTTGGTCAAAGTTATCATTGCTTGAGTAATCACAAAGAGGCCGATTATAAACAATTTATAGAAGTGTTTGAGCTCGCTGCTCATCCGGCAGCTCTCATAATTGTGTCGATGGCGACACCTTGGGCGGTGCGCGGCGGAGGTGGCCGAGTGCCGCCCGATGTGCGCACTGAACTGCTGCACGTCTACTCGTATTAATGAGCTCAGATTCCGAGATGTTATAGCCCTGTAAAGACTTCGTAGGCTGATAAAGAGTGTTTTCACTTTACTTTCATAAAGTTGTCAGTGAAAAATAAGCCTGAATTTTTTTTGATGGAAAGATTTCTGGCTTTTTGTTGAATATATCGAAGAGTTAGAAGTGGTTGCATAGCCATTCCTAGAAGTTTTAATCCAATCAATATTTTTTATTGTAATCCTTTCTGTGCTGAATGAGATGTTATCTATTCTAATTTTTTACATTGTCTATACCCTGTGAGCTGATACTTCGACAAGTGGAGTAATTAGTTTAATTGATCTGAAGTAATATTCTGATATGAGAGAGAGAGAGACAGAATACATTTATAATTTAAAAACATGTAAAACATTCTGTTTACAATATGCAAACTAACCTTTACAATGGACTTTGTATTGTTTGATTGAATTAGAAGACAATAATTGTACCTATAATTATATTTACCGCAGTTGGCGATACACCATGTTTTAGCATTTTATTCCGGACCAAACTCCGAGTGCAAGGGTAATTCTCCTATGAATTTTGAAAACTGATGGAAAAACGAGAAATAATGTAACTATTATCTCTGTCTGGCTTCAGAATCAGTAAGTCAGAAACAGTGTTTTGAACAACGGGAACCAAGGTTGTGTTGGCCACATAGGGTAGCTTGGTCAGAAACTATTTATCTCAAAGATTTTAAAATATTACGAAACAAAGGTAAAACGGGAATACGCAAAAGAAGTAATCAAACCATGAAACAATAAATACACTCATCTGGGTCCTTCCAAGAAACATACCGTTTAGATTTTGCATTAGTTCTACTGGCAAATAAATCAATGTTCGGGTCAATTTTGTAACTATTTGTTAAAAACCCGTGTCAGATATTTACCATTCAATATCGTGACGAATTTTTCGAGCGACTTGAATCAGCATTTTTGTTGTCCTTTATTTATTCTTATATAAGAGGTAAAGACATAGAAATTCCGCAATTCGCACCACTGCTATAGTGGTTTAGTTATTTCAGTTAAATGTAGTTATTAATCCACCCATATGGGTAAATATAAGACACTGCTATGGTATTATCAACTCTAAGTCTGACAAGTTTTTTGTAAATTATTCTAATACTAAAAAGGCTGTTAGTATCTCTGGGTAATAAATATGATAACAACGCTCTTGTTCTAAACATGGACCAGTTGCTCTCTGCTCCCCGCAGGCCGCCCCCATCCCGTAGTTGAGGTATCTGTAAGAAGTCTCCAGGTAGCACTTATAATTTTTAATTTTTCAAAACGATTTTCCTACAGCATTTTTCCACCAAAGTAAATCTGTTTTAATCGAATGAGGAACATTCATATAAGAAATTAAGAAATTATTTAAGTAGTATACATTCATCTAACCTCAATAGGTCAGGCACTAAAAAGTCACCCGACAAAGTAAGCAAAATTTGCAACTTTATAGAACAATAAGTTCTTTCTTAATTCAGCAGAATTTCATGGGGTAAATTGTCCTGGAGTTTTTCTGAGTCTATGCAATAACCTAGAAAGTTGCACGATTTACTGCGTACTATACTAATGATAACTCCGGGGTTCGTTATCAAAACTTTAGTTTTATTTTTCAATATTGTGTAGACACTCACGGTATGAACTACCAATTTCGAACCAGTAGTCTAAATAGACAGTTTGGAGATATACGCTGAGCGTAAAAGTTTGGCTACTTGTCATTACCTTAGTAAACACATAAGGTACCGTGTTGAGACCAAATTGTAAAACTTTGAACTCATACAATGTACTTAAGTTTGACGTGCTATGCTGCCACTGAAAAAAAAAAACGTAGGTATTTCCATTAGACTGGGTGTATCCTTATGAAAAAATGAGCGTCCTTTACGTTTTTTGCCAAATATACATATTTTCAAATTAATTTTATTACGGTTCTTATTTCTTCTAACTTGAAATGAATGGTTTCAACAAACTTGTTTAAGTTTTTCAAATTCAAGATAAAACGCATTTTGCCATATCGTTTTAGTATCATATTTAGCTTAGTTCATGCTAAATAAGTATAACTGTCCAGTGCATGGTCAACATTTGGTTAAACATAACATAACATTTATTAACAGTATAGTGTCTATATCAAATCTGAGATTGATTCATCAATCTACCTTTTCACGAAGTCAAAAAACTGTAAAACAGGCCGTACAAAGGGTACTTTGTAGCCTGGAATGTAACATAAAGTAACAAAGTCGTTCGATATTTTTAGCCATTGGTCATAGAAAAAACGTAAGGTGCCGGCGTAATTTTCTAAAGTTAGCGGCGGTAGTTCTGTGGACGTTGTTGCTGATGCGACAACGGTCTCAATGAGGGCGCCGCGGCGCGCGGCGGCCTATTTTTCGTCGCGGCAGGCTTCGTGGTCCGCGGCACATCTCCCAGCTGCGGCTGTCGGTACTGTTGACGGTTCGAGAAGGGAACCCTTCAGTTTTTGTATAAGCTGTGGACGTCATTGGCCAGGGTGCAGCTGGTGTGGGTGCAGCCTGCAGCTTCAGATCTGCTCACACTTCTTGCTGGCTATAGTGTCTCCGACAAGTTCTGTTCAAACAAGTTCATCGACCTTTGTGCTCTGTGTCGATTCCTTCACAGATGTATTTTTTAGTGCCGATAGAATAAACGCCCTTCTAGTCGAGGAATTGCCGTACTGGCAGTCACATTATATACGACCAGTGTCCATCAATAAAATCGTAGCTCAGTATTTTAATATTCAGCTACTAGTACAGGTGAGATTGATTTACCGAGGCTGACGAAAGCCGACGAAAGGAGTTTTGTTTAGCCTCTAACGTTTTGTCACTATAGACAAGACTTAGAGTATGTTGGCACTTTGATTAATTTGATTTTTTCTGGTATAAGGTAAATATCCATCACCTGTTCTTGCGTTTCCTTGGACACACCTTTCATTGCGAAATGTTCAAAGTGGACAGCGACGTCTTTTTTATCTCTTTACCATACGTATCTATTCATTTGTGTTAAGGGTATCAAGTACATCACTGTCAAATAGTATTTCAGCAGATTGCGTGATAGAAGCATCTGGAGCCGACTTAGTCTACGCATGCCATAGGGGTTTCCATGCTTGGTTCGACCATCGGCGGCATCGTCATTGCACTATTTTCAATATTGTGAAATACAAAATACTGACAATGCCCATGCCCATGAGTACCTATTTCGTTCAGAAGCAGTCCTACAACTGGTTCGCAAAACGTTTACAACCAGTACAACTCCACAGAGAAGTACGCAAGTTGAAGTACTTGGTAATATAGGTAGTATTCATAAGAAATCATTTTGGCCTGGGTAGTGAAACCCCAAAGAGAATCACGCAAACCCATTATTAGTTATTTGACGATCTATCGGTCAATATTGCATCAAAAAAATAGTCGACCTAGTTATTATGTTCCATAGGAAAAAAAAAGTTACAAAGGAACTAACCTTCAGTGTCCGACGACATCACTCTATCCCGGGTGATTTTGGTTCTGCTTCATTGTTCCAGTGACGATGACGGTCGCTTACTACGACTCACTTTCCGCTCCAAACTTTTAAGTTTGCCACGTAAATGTTCGAAATGATCATCACTATGCTTCTTTTTATGCATATTCACTGATTACAAACTTGTAAATAACTAAAAAACTACGATGAGCATATGCGAAAACGGCGAGCACTAGAACGCGAATGAAGGGTGAGCGCGAGGTTAGTATTTGACAGATGAGCAACTACCCCATAAAAAAAAATTAAAATCTCGATATAGTGTGAAACGGCGATCCCTAGGCGGTACTACAAGTATTATATGCTAATCCCGAGGATGAAGACGAGTATAATGAACAATAATATTCACTGTTTTTTTGTGAATAAGTGTGAAACTAATTCAAGTACTATTCAATGCTCAGAGAATTCAATTTCTAGCGTTCGTGTGACACCTCGATCCAAGTACTTTTAATATATTTTTACGAAGAACGCCGAATGGACATATCGATGTTACGGAAAAAAAAAACATATTTTACTTTGGCGCAGATTAGTTTTGTTTATTTAAAGAGATTTTGTCTCGAGATCGAAAGAAACTGTCAGCTCGTATGATCTCAGTTGATATTAGAATTGCCAGATCATTTAGGCAGGTGTGCAAGAAGACGTAACAAAAATTCAAGCAAACAAAACATCACTTTTCAACAAAACATCAATTCACCACCAAACCGAACTTGGCCCCCGTGGTGGAGTATGGTCTATACTTTCCTCAGGGAAGAGACCCGTGTTACTCGGTGGGGACATTATGGGTTGATGATGATGCCGCTATAAAACAAGAAAGAAAAAGTTAAGTATGTACATGCTTGTAAGACCGATTGTGTACGTGTGTGTCTATGAGTATGTTTGTGTGTGTATCGTACGTGTATGTCAGGAGGTGTTTTGTACATTAGTTCCTCGTCATGTCATTTAGATTATTGGAATCAAAAGAATTCGGTGCACGAAATATAGAGGCTGATCCTAGCAACGCCCTGCCTGGATAGAGCAATATATCGCCCTCCAGACGCCTACACAAATCTTCCCCCTTAGATATTTTTCCTCAACCACAGTAAACATCATATCTCGGTTTATCCTTGACAGAGGCAGAGAACGGTATACGGTATTGTGGTCCTTTACACGTACAGGGTGTAATAATAATAATAACTTCCACACATTACAATCACTTGAACTGGTCCCAAACTATGATACCCTGTGCTATGGTAACCAGGGAACTATATTACAAACAATTAAAAAAAACCGGAGTGAGCCCATTTGCACAAAGGTACGGCGGCCCCCACTGGGAATTGAACCTACGACCTCTGTCTTGGCGCCTTAACAGCTAGACCAACGAGGTAGTTGTATGTATTGACTCTACGACGAAACTGTGAATATTTTCAAGAGATGCTTTACAAAAATTAAAAACTCCTGTTATTATTGTCATTATCATTCAGCCACAAAGAAGTCCACTGCTGGACATAGGCCTCCTCCATGGATTTCCAAAAAACCGGTTAGAAGATATCGTCTATCCATCTTGTGGCTGGTTGTCACACGCTGCGCTTGCCGATGTGTGGTCTCCATTTTAGAACTTTTCGGCCCCATCGGCCGTCAGTTCGGAGTGCCTCAGTAAGTTATTATTGTAATATAAAAATATATTTTCCAATTAATCACATATTTTTCACCATCATAGTCTAGAGCGTAATTTATTATGTTCAAATTGTGAGGAGTGACTCAGTAACAAATATTGAAAATGTATGAAAACTGTATTCTGTGCTTCACGGAAAGGAAAAATAAGCCAAATTAATACGTTGAACAAATTTAAGGCCTCACATAAGAATCGAGCTCAACCTGCGTGCTTGTAAGCCAGCAACTTACTGCTAGATCAACATGACAGTTGAATTATTCAGGCATTAAGTATAAACACGTTTAATAGCTGGATATTCAACATTTGTAACCAAGCAATTTATTTCGGCTACCAAACACTTTCCCAGCCTAACACACAATCATGTAGCGTCCCTTGCTTCTCCTCTACACTCTCCGCAAGGAGTGGCGTTGGCGAGAGCTTAAACGGCACCCTCAACATACACGACATTTTTCAAGAAGTTTTTAAATTACTGTTTAAAAATTAATTGGCGGCTTTTAAATGTATTATTCTATTCATTTAATGTTTTGTATCGCTCGTAGCCCCGGCCGCCTGAGCAAACGATCACGAAGGTTAAGCAACATTGGGTGCGTTCAGTGCATGGATGGGTGACCGTCTATGACTAACGCTAGTGGCATTTTTCCGAGCGGTTCCGTGCTTCGCAAAGCACGTTAAGCAGTTGGTGCCGGCTGCCGTCGATAGATGGCAGTCTTTAAGCCAAGTCAGAGGCCTTAGGGCGGCTTGAAAACTTCTGACAGTAAGACTAGCCATTAGTCTTACAAGCCTCCACCAATCCGGACTAGACGCCCGTGGTGGAGTATCATCATCATAATCATTCAGCCACAAGAAGTCCACTGCTGGACATAGGCCTCCTCCATGGATTTCCAAAAAGACCGGTCGGAAGCGGCTTGCATCCAGCGTCTTCCCGCCACTTAGATGAGATCGTCTGTCCATCTTGTGGCTGGTCGTCCTACGCTGAACACAGAACTGATGGCCGATGGGGCCGAAAAGTTCTCGAATGAAGACCACATATCGCCAAGCGCAGCGTGGTGGAGTATGAATAAATATATATATATATATATATATATATATATATATATATATATTTACTACTTCCTTTTTTCTCAGTGCTACTCCACACACTGGCAAACAACATTTTAATTCAACTGATTTACCAATCAGTGCTTTATTTCATTTTATTTTGGCAACAAACAGTAATGACAGAAAAAGTTAAATAACAATTACAACAGTAGAGATAAGTACCTACTCGTAGACTGAAGAGTGCCCACAATTTACAAAAATTATATGCTCTAGGGTACAGTCGACAGCACGCCAACCTTCACATTTTAGTGGCAAAGTCGCTCGTAGTTCAACGGAGTAGAGTGCATGGGTGTATAGGATGATGTGTTGTCCACTGTATAATAAAAACATGCAGAAACGTGTAACGAACAGTTTTAGAAAGGGTTATATTTAAGCGCATTCAATACAGAGGCCCCAACCATAAATCAGTAAATTTAAACTAAATGGCTTACACTATAATTTTAGTTATTTTCATTCCTACGCTATTACTGCTGTTTCGACACAACCAGTAACCGCTGCGAAAGCATAACATTTACATAACATAAAGCTACTTCGACTATTAGATAGAAACCACCTCAGTTACAGTCTGTTAGCTTTTAGAATATACCTACCTCGGGCTCTAGAGTAGGCTTCGATTTTCGCCGAAAGCACGCGATTGTAATGACTACTTCCAGCTCTGTAGAAAACTTTTCTTCACTATTTTGAAAAGTTATGTAAAGTTAAGTGTCATATTAGTTCCGATATTTCTATTACATGAATATATCCGATGCTATCCGATAGTAGCCGAGGTATATTCTAAAAGCTAACAGACTGTTCACTAGGTGTGGTATTATGATAATAAGAAATTGAAACATTAGCGAAAGGTCAACTCCACTGCTCCCTCCGGAGAATGTGTGTCGGTATAAGGGCGGAAGACTTATGACAACCCTTGTCAAATGTAGTGAGGAACTGTCACTCCCCCAGCGGGCCGGCTACATGGAAAACGTTTTACTTTAACCAGCATTTTATTGGTTTCAATTTCACCGTTGCGTTGTCGGGAATAATACGTCGGTTTGCGGGCTCCGCTTTGGGCCGAGAGTATTGATTTCTTAATGAAGTTTAAAATAGAGCTCAATTACCATCAAACAGGCTATTAATAAATGAATATTACCAGGCTAATGCTTGACATTATTGTGTTTCACGAAAAAACTGATAGGCTACGAAATAATAACTTTGACGAACTCTGTGGCGCAGCGGTTAGCGCATCTGCCTACGATACGAGAGGTCCTGGGTTTGAACCCCGGCTGGGGATAAAAAAAACTCTGGTTCCCACGTCACAGAGTATCCTAGGGCCCGAAGCAGTGTAAGTGCCTGTAAGTAACTGTTAGTTTATGTTTTTTCAATGGTGGTGACGACAATCTGGCTAATGTAGCGTAAAACGCCCGCTATCTCGCTAAGCCGATGATTTGCAATAGATTTCCCGCTGGTGGTAGTTGGATGAGGATGGCCCAAGAAAGCGTTAAGTGGCGCCTTAGGTGAGTTCTGTATTGGATTCGATTTGTTTGTTTTGTGTGGCTTAAAGAGATAGTAGTTCATCAGCAGAGGACCTTAGAGTAGAGGACCTGAGGTTTTGGGATGTATCATAATTTATTGGGTACCGACACTAACCGCTATCGAACCAACCTATACATATACATAGGTTTATGCATAGGTTGAATCGATAGCCTTGTGTAGACAAGACAGGGTAAAAGGTTTTGGACAAAATATTAAAAAATTAAACTGATTATAACCCCAAAATATCTTAAGAATGGAGATGATGAAGAAAGAAAGACTAACGAAACAAATATAATAGAGTGTAAAAGGGCCAGTAAGGGATGCCTCAGAAGGACATGCTTCGTCCAATAATATGGTATGTATTAGCAAAGGCCAAGAAAAGTACCTGAGACCGGCGTGCGTGCGTGCAACGACTAATTAATGGCGATGAAGCGAAATTGATTGGTAAATATCATAGCAGGTGGAAGTGCCTGATATCTGTCTACCCTTGTGGGATACAAGCGTGAGCTTATGTATGTGTGTGTGAAAATAAGTTAAAAAAATAGGTTTCGTACCTTTTCTTTCGTTCGTTTGTTCGTTTTAGTTCATGGAATTGGTACATTTTGGTTTGCATCAAATGGGGTAGTTCTGATTTTTTTATATGTTGTATGTAATGAGGTGGTTATGACAAATATAATTTTTCGACCTCGAAAGCCCTCCGTAACATTGTAAAATTCATCATAAACCATTAAATTTTTGAAAATTTTTCAGTTTTTGCCATTTTTTACCACCAAGGATCTGTTTCACGGTAGAAGTCACTAAGAATTATTTTAAAGTGGACTAAATTTGCAACAAAATGAGAAAAGTTGGGTCTCGATAAACTAAATAGTTTTAAAGATACAGCTACTCAAATGTTCGCAAAATTGCCAAAAAAAATCTTTTCGAGTTTTTACAAGTTCTCGTCAATGTGGTCAATTATTGATCTATTTCACGGCATAAATTCATACACCTTATTAAAGAAGAAAAATTTTTCAACAAAACGAGACCAATTTGGTCTATTAAGATTTGATAGTTCCCTAGCTACAGCTGTTCAAAGTTGCTGAGGTAAGTAAACAAAATGAAATACGACTTATGAAATAAGCATTATAATTTATAAAAAGAAATAATTAGAGTATAAAAATTTAAAGACTGTGTTATACATATGGCGGTTGAAGTTGAGGTCCTCACAGGAGTTTTATTAGTTTTTCTTGTACATCTTTGATGGACCAGGCTGATCCTCTAAATCGACAGTACACCTTTTGGGAGCTTGCTTCGGTAGCATTTCGTCATCGACCAGCTCACCATTATGAATAATATCGTTGATTATTATTGTCAAACAAAAATTATAACGTTTTCACCTGGTGGTATGTTCACAGAGAGTGAAATCTTGCAGTATCGCTGGTTGGAGGCAACCTGGCGAGGTACATGTTGGTCTTAGCCGCCGACCTTGTAAAAATTTGGAAGCGAAGGTCGTTGAGATTTTGGGATTCACTATTGCCTCCATACAGTGAAACGAAAAGCTTTCTCCTGCTTTGGTGACCTGCTCAGGTGTGGCATTGGAGCTTAGAAAATCTACACCATTTTGTTCGAAGCGCAGCTGTTTTTTCAGTGTAGATAAAAATTTCATTTTTCCTTGGCCAAAAAGTGCTGATGTTGTATCACAATCACTGAAGGCGTGAAGGAACAGATTGGCACTGTTCCTTCACGCCTTCAGCGTTGTACTTGGTGCGTGAAGGAATTCGTCGAGTTTTTTCCTCTTCCATATTTTTCAAATATGTTTTGTTCTTTGGTCTATTTGTTGAAGGGGTATGGTCTCCTCCATTTGTGATAAACCACAAAGCATGACCAATAAATCTATGTATAGTGTAGGAGAAAATTCATTTTCGTAAATGAAGATTAGACCTGCACGTGGTTAGACGGTATAAAAGGCAGCGCGCGCTGGCGCGCGCCCCCCCGGACCGCTCGTTTTTACCTTGGCCACCTATCTTCCATGGTAGGCAGACAAAGTAAAATGACAGCCAGAAACAAGCGCACGCTCTACAAAGTTTGCATTCGTCCCGTGATGACCTACGCGGCTCCCGTTTTCGCACACGCGGCCCCCAATCTCATGTATCAACTTCAGATAGTCCAGAATAATTTCTTACGTAGGGCTTTGAACGCACACTGGTGCGTCAGAAATGCCGATCTCCATCGGGATATGGAGATTCCAACTATCCAACAGTTCATTAAATCCCTCTCAGAGTCGTTCTTCAGCGCGGCTGAAGAACACTCTAACCCCCTGATCCGCGAATCAGCAGTTTACTCTCCCCCCACGACTAACCCTCGTCACCTGGTGCGCAGACCCAGGAACGTACTAGTCGACCCACCCGATAAGCTCTCATCCTACCTAGACCTCCTACTGGAGGCCCCGGCCCAGTCAGATGTAGCCCCCGCTCCCAACAGTGTCCCCGGGGACACTACACGCACTTAAATTTCTTTCTGTCACTATGTGACGATTCCCTCTAAGCGGTAGCTCTAGTGAGCTCCGCTGTGCGCCCTCCTCGGCCTCGAGGGGGGTCGCTCATGATGTAGGTTTAGGGGTCTCTAGGACCAAACCAGCCCCAAGGTGGTGTTTAGTGGGTAGGCGCACTCTGTGAGTCCCACATTGGCAGCACGGCCGGGCCCGTGCTGTTATGTATGAGCATTCACCACCTCCCTCCCCCGTGTCCTCCGGAGGGTGCCCTTTATAGGGCTAAAAAAAAAAAAAAAAGCGCGCGCTCCTTATTCCTCTCCGAACCGCCGTCGGTGTAACATCCATCCGATATTATTATTTTGCGTTACTTTGTTTCTGATTAGTTTTTTCTAATTGTTTGCTAAATTATTGAAGATTTCTATGCTAATTATTTTCTGTTTTGCTAAAGATTTCCGTATGCAATAATTTTTGTTCGTGTGAAAATTTGTTGAGAATTAAAACTATTTTGTGATCAATCAATAGGATTCCACCTTGTTTTTAATATCTTTCGCTCGAATTTGTTAAAAATAGGCTATAATTATATACCCTATCCTCGTAAGGCCCAATGTCTTCAAGTGATCACAAAAACAATTGTTATTTTCAAGGTCGGGCCTTACGAGGCTATACCTACTCTAAATAAAAGTAATAAAAAGTACACCTTTAGTAGAAAAATATTTTTGACAGACACCCTAAACTCTAAATTGTATTATTTAAGAAATTTTGCAAACCATTGAACAGCTGTATTTTTGAAACTGTTCAGTTTATCGAGACCCAACTATTCTCATTTTGTTGCAAAATTTGTCTACTTTAAAAAAAATTGTGCTGACTTCTACCGTAAAACAGGTCCTTAGTCGTAAAAAATGGCAAAAACTGAAAAATGATCAAAAATTTAATGGTTTTTCATGAATTTTACAATGTTCCGGAGGGATTTCGAGGTGGAAAAATTATATTTGTCATTACCACTTCATTACATACAACATATAAAAAAATCAGAACTACCCGATTTGATGCAAGTGAAGACTCCTTTTAAGGTACGATTTCCATGGACTATTTCGTTTCACGCGGCAAGAAGTAGTGTGTACATACATATAAACTTACACACGTTTTCCGGAGGGGCAAGAAGATACCAGGGTTCTCCACTTGCAGTGATCCTGACAGACTTCATTTGCATCATTAAAATTCATTAGTAGTCGCATGCACGCACGCCGGTTAGAAAAATAAATAAATAAAATGAAGTCAAATACAAGGTTGAAAATGAAACAGCACGTAGTTTTGGCTCGCTCTGCAGGCCGATTAGCGGCTTTGTCGACGATAGGGCTGCGACTGGATGACTCATGAGTTTCCAATAGTCGCGAAATGGCCTGGGAAAATGTGTCTTGCCGAGTAGGGATTAGCTGTTGTGTGACATAGTTGCTAGGTTTTAGTTTCTGAGGGATAGCGGAGCAGTAGGACGTCGGATTCTTTTTCGGGAAGTTATGAGTTTGAATCCAAAAAAATCCACCGTTATGTCCCCACCGAGGGGCACGGGTCTCTTCTCTGAGGTAGGTATGCCATACTCAACCACGGGGGCCAAGTCAGGATTAGTGGAGGCTTGTAAAACTAGTGGCTGGTCTTACTGTCAGAAGTTTTGAAGCCGCCGTAAGGCCTCTGACTTGGCTTTACGACTGCCATCTATCGACGGCTTAACGTGCCTTGCGAAGCACGGAACCGTTCGGAAAAATGCCACTAGCGTTAGTCATAGACGGAGACCCATTCATGCACTGAACGCGCCCTATGTTGCTTAACCGTCGTGATCGCTTAAGATCACTCAGGCAGCCGGGGGGGGGGGGGGGCACGAGCGATTTATAAGAAAAAGTAACAGCTTAACACACACATTAAATTTATATAATAGAAACAGAAAGTCAACAAAAAGTTTTCACAGATAGCCATAATTTCAGCAAATAGTACAGGTGGAAGAAAAACGACACAAAACACCAGAGTCAGCTAATCCAAAAAAACGAATGAAGATGGCACACCGTCAATAAATTGCTTCGGTAATAAAGCCTACACCGAGTCACAAAATCTGGAAACTATTACTGACTCCTGTACTAGGCGCGGACCTGTAAACTCTGGAGGCAGTGCTGTCCCAAAAGGTATGATACAATGCTATTATTCTGTGGGAAATTACACGTAACTATAAAACAATCAACCAATATTATACAATGCAACAGGTCCCGGGTTGGAATCCGACTGGGGACAAAAAAAAACCCCAGGTCTTGGATGTTTACCGACATGTTAGTGATGTCGCTGTTTCTGGTTCCCATGACACGGGGTACTCTAGTGTGGGGCCAGAAGCAATGTATGTAAATGCTTATGTTTATGTATCTGATCTATCTGGGGGAAAAGGCCTATACCTAGCAGTGGGCAGCGGTGGGCTGATGATGATGACGATGATGATGTATCAGATCTACAATATAGTAGCGCCGCTCACAAAATGTGAAGGAAACCATCGTGAGGAAACCTGAGTGTCTGCGGTGTTCTAAAATCTCAGCGCTTGAAATTGCCCGCTGTACGACATTCAAGAAATACATTTTAAAGTCCTTACTGTGAAATAAATTTCTGATTTCTGATCATCATCATCGGCCTACGGTTGTCCACTGCTGGACAATGGCCTCTCCAATTGCACGCCACTGAGCACGGTCCTCGGCTACTCTCATCCAGCTCTTGCCAGCCGCCCTGCGAAGATCATCGCTCCACCGAGTCTGAGGACGTCCTACACTACTTTTACCGATTCGCGGTCTCCAATCAAGAACTCTTCTACCCCATCGGTTATCAGTTCTTCGGGTGATATGGCCGGCCTACTGCCACTTCAGCATGCTAATTTGGTGGGCTATGTCGGTGACTTTGGTTCTCAGTCGGATGACTTCGTTTCGAATTCTATCTTTCAGAGAAATCCCGAGCATAGCCCTTTCCATAGCACGCTGAGCGATTTTAAATTTGTGGATCAGCCCCACCGTGAGTGTCTATGTCATGACGGGTAGGACGCACTGATTGAAGACTTTCGTCTTTAGAATCTACGGGATTGGCGATGTATCGACTCGATGTAGTTTCCCATACGCTGCCCATCCCAGCTGTATTCTTCTATTGACCTTTTTTGTCGACTGATTGCTGATATGGAAGTTTATTTATTCTTGTTACTCCTTAGAACCCGGGATGCTCTAATGACTTTGTCACCTAAGTTACGTTCATTTGTGAATTTGTGTAGCTATAATGGTTTAACCTGAGTGTCCGAGATTTTCACACACAGCGGTTGAATTTTTCCACCCGTGACATGACGCTTAGGGCCAAGAAAAGGGTCGTGGGTTCGATTTCCACTGTGGGAAGCCGTACATTAGTACAAATGGCCTCAGTCTGGGTTGTAACGAGGTGCAATTCGCCTCGTTGCTTTCTATTACTTTTGGCCATTATCTTTTCTAAATTTAATCATTTTTTAACATTTGCCACAGTGTGGTTGGACGTAGCTGAGCCAGATAATCCTCAGCTTCCATCCAAGGCGGACCTGAAGGTCATTATTTTACCACAATATATTATTTTATCACGACCCGGATTGTCTCATTCTCAATATTATTTATCTATTACAATCATAAAATATTAAGCTTATATAAAATACTAGCTTTCGCCCGCGACTCCGTCCGCGTGGACTTTAGTTCAAAATGTTGCAACCCCGTTCACTCCCGTAACTTCCGTTAAGGGTTATATTTAGAAAAACGGTGAAACACGTGTTCAATCAATTGTGTTGAAGAGTATTTATTTCAAGTTTCAACAAAATCAGACAACAATTTTTCTACCTCCCATACAAATTTTGGCAACCCTTTTCGCCTCCTTAGGGGTTGAATTTAAAAGAATCCGTTATTATTCCTTGCCTACATTACATATAGATCTTCTGTGCAAAATTTCAGCTTCCTAGGTCAAACGGCTTGGGCTGGGCGTTGATGAGTGAGTCAGTCAGTCAGGACTTTGAATTTTATATATATAGAAGATTAATCTTTTTGTTAAAGAATTTCTGTACCTTTATTCCGCAAATTACAAATATTTTTAATATTAAATTTGTAAAAATATTAAACTAGATTGGCTTAACCCTTAAATGCATGATTTTTTATTTTCAGTTAAAATAATATACAAGCTTCTTCTTAGATAGAATACGTATGGAGAAAAATAGTAAAAAAAATTTGTTTTACTTATTTTTTTTATTATTTACATAAAACCTTATGTAGGCTACATCCTACAGTATGCGTTCTACAGAAATGAAAATAGCTTAATAATATCTTATGTAATAGAACTATTAACAAAATATAATTTATTTATTTATTATATGATACTCTCTAAAACAACAGCGTTTGTTATAATAAAATGTTACATGACATTTTTCACAAAAAGTTTGAGTAAAAGCAATAGCAATAGGTGCAAAATGACTAGATGTTCAGGGCATTTAGGCATTTTGCACTTATTGCTTTTTTCACTAAAGTTTGGCCAGTGAGACCTTGATCAAGCTGGACATCCTTTACTGTTGCCACCTGTGAAGCACATTTAGGTCGCTTCTTCGCCTTATTTCGATTTCCAAAGAACTTCCTGGCCTTCCTCTTTTAGCTTCATTGGAGGCTTTCAGAGTTTCAGCAATTTCCAGGCGAAAAACGCCCAAATTACAAAGCTTTTCACTAGACTGATCTGGCTTTTTCGCCATAATCTACCTTTCCCAAAAATATACATCACCTTCAGGTATGCTATACCTTTTTACTTCACAAGTAATCCTCTCAAGGCTTGCTGATGAGTCGGAGCATTGCAGGGTACATTTGAGGTGCTTCCGTTCCAAGACTTGTGGATCTACTACCATCTAAAGGTCTTCATCATTGGCACTGGAAAATGGTACATTTTCTGAAGGTTGCTCCATATGTAAATCAATGTCGTCCTGTATAGTTGGAGGCTCCTCTTCATTGTCTTGCACAAGAACATGATGTAATTCAGTTCTATTTTGTAGAACTGAACTTCGTTTTCGACAGATTTACGGAGCTAACTCCATCAGTGGATTCATTGCAGTACAAATACTCGATGTAGCTTCCTATATGGTCATCAGAACCGGTCCACCTCCTATGATCCATCTGCAGAAGTATTTCAGTTAGTTGTAATAATTTTCTACTAAATGCATACTGTAGGATATAAACTACATAAGAAAAAAAATATAATTTGATAATTTAACAACGTGATTTGGTGCATTTGTTATCTTTTCCTAATTTTCGAGATAGTACTGAACTAAATATATAATTTTTATCATAACTTACCTGGACGATATAAAATAAAATTGCTTTGAAAAACTTCTCTCTGAACAAATTGTATTCGCGCTCGCGCCGAAAGTGAAAAGCTTCCAAATTCAAATAAAACAAAGCTCAAGGGTACCAACGTTGAAAAATATAAAATAGGGTTGTTTCCTGATAATACACATTTTTATGTTTTCATAGACCACGATTGGTTCACACACAGCCAAAAAATGTAATGTAGGCTGCATCCTACATCATGCGTTTAAGGGTTAAGTCGTCATTTGGTTTCTTAAGCTTGTTAACATTTCCTGGTCTTACGTGTATGTACGCTTTAGGTGAAATTCTAGATCTACTCTATAAAGCTCTCTCCTGTATCTTATGAATACTTTGCTATCTGTTTTACACACCAATAAATTAAATAAAAATACTACGAAACACAAAACTGTTCGTGGAGACAAGCTGAATTAGAAGGTTCTATAATAACAGAGGAGTACCTGTAAGCTTCATTTCGTAATCACTTACTTCAATTTTCGTCGGGAGAGTCCATCCAAGTTTCGCTCTTATTCTAAGAGCTTAAACATTAGTTCAAAGATAAGAGGAGTTTGATATACTCAGTAGTACGTAAAGTACACTCTGTGCATGTTCTAAACTCTGGCAGGAATTGCTCAGCACGTCTTCTGGCGCTAACACGTAAACAGGATCACGGCGAGACTTGTACTCGCTAAATTTATTCCAGATTTGGCCTCTTCCTGACCGATACAAACTTCTGTGGGAAAATTGAAATTTTACGAACTAAATTTACTCTATTACAAAAACCAAGTGTTTCTTCGATGAAGGTCAAATCTATTCAGCGCTTAAGCGTTTCAGAATTGATAGGTTTATCTATTGTAGATATAGTAGTATATAGTAGTATTGTAGATATTTTCTTAGTTAGCTTCTTCTGTATATAAATGCAGATCCGAAGAAGCTAACAAAGAAAATCCAATTCTTTTCAAAACACCTCTTATTTAACTTAATTAAAAGAGTTTTTAACTCAAATTGTTACTCGTGAATGAGTTGAATAGGTACTAGCTACAATAGTGCTCGTTAACATAATTTCAAATTCATAGATTTTTGTCTTCTAAATAATCCATAATGTTACAGTAGACTTTTTTGGCGCAGAGTGCGCTTAATATTATTTTTAATCTGCGTCGGATGAAACTCTAATGTTGTTAGACTTGGAAAGGACAGATTTTTTATTTTGACAGCCAAACGTAAAAAGAGTCGGACCAGAGTGCACTGATTTTATGGTATTTCATTTGATAAACTTACCCAGAGCAAGACCGGAATAGCAAATGAGTGAAATCGGACGTTTGGCCGTATTGCTGAACTGGGATACTGAATTATCTAGCTTACGTGATATTTAACTACGATGTGTGTTGGGTAGGCTGCAAGCTACTAGGTTACTATAAGCTGTGCCTTATTTCTTACAGCAACAATGGGCTAGTTGCCCTAAAAAATGTAATTAGTCCGTCTTTTAGATTATTCAAAAATAAGGGACGCGTATTTTTTTATTTGTAAATTAGACCAAAAATGACAAAGATATAGCCCATTAAAGTTACATGTGACGTCACGCCGTGCTGCATTTTTTAGCACGGAGTGACGTCACACGTAACTTTAATGGGCTATAACTTGTTTATTTTCGTTTAATCGAAAAAAGAAAAAAACCGTGTCCAATATTTTCTTATAATCTAAAATACGGACTAAATAGAATTTAATTATTTTGACCCTGAAAACTACCCTATTCGTTACTTTTAGAAATTATTAACTTTTCTTAAGCACTAGACATTATTAACTTTATGACGCGTACACTTACTTGACTTTTTGTCGGAACCGTCCGACCGGTGTCGCTCTGATTCGCAGAGCTTAATCATGGCAACCAGAGACGGAGCTCGCGTCGTCGGTAGCTCGTCTCTGAAGTCAAGTAAGTGTGTCAGGAATAAAGTTATTTATTCATTGTTATCCGGACTTGGCCCCCGTGGTGGAGTATGGCCTATACTTTTTTCAGGAAAGAGACCCGTGCCCCTCGGTGGGGACGTTATGGGTTGATGATGAAATACTTAAGTAACGTGCTGTCACGCACTTTTCTAAAGAAATTTGACGAGACAGCAGCAGTTTTTTCCAGTGTGCAATAAAGAATATTCTGTTCTATGGACAGTGGTCACCAAGTTGATGTGGTCTACACTGACTATACTAAGGCGTTCGACAGGACAGCTATTATATAAGCTGGAATACATTGGCATCAGGGGAGATTTGCTGCGCTGGTTTTCCTCGTATATCGAGAATCGAACCCAGGCTGTTGTGGTGAATAATTATATTTCTAGCTGGGTTAGTGTACCTAGCGGAGTTCCCCAGGGCTCTTTGCTCGGTCCACTTCTTTTCACACTTCTAATAAACGATGTTCAATTAAGCCTCAGTTCGTCCCAGTTGTTTTGTTTTGCCGACGATATGAAGATTTTTTTCATTGATATCATCATTAGATGATGCAGAAAAGCTGCAGCACGATCTTAAAAGCCTTGGCTCGTATTGTGTCAATAATAGCTTGGAGTTGAATCCTAGCAAGTGCTCAGTAGTAACGTTCACGCGTAAGATTAAAACAATTACCTACAACTACCAGATGCGCGGATTTTCTCTAATAAAAGATAACACTGTTCGTGACTTAGGTGTACTCCATGACTCTAAGCTTTTGTTTGACGACCATATCAACAATATAATCTCGCGAGCATACAAATCTCTAGGTTTCATTATGCGCATGTCTAAAGATTTTAAGCAGGCCAAGACACTCAAAATACTATACTGCACCCTAGTCAGATCTATCTTGGAATATGCATCCCAAGTATGGAGTCCCCAATACAGTACCTACATAAACAGAATCGAATCCATCCAAAGAAAATTTATTAAGTTTTTGTGCTTTCGTCTTAAGATACCTTACGACTCCAGGAACTATGACGATATGTGTAGGAGATTTCATTTTTTAACTCTAAGGCTTAGACGAGAGGTAGCTGATACAGTGTATTTGCATGAGATTGCAACATCTAGTATCGACTCTTCTGAGCTACTCGGTAGACTTCACTTAAGGGTTCCGGGCCGAGCCCGACACAAACCCCCGCTAGCAGTGCCTAAATGTTCTACAAACTTTTGACAAAATAGTTTTATTGTGCGAGCGAGTGACAAATTTAATAAAATTATTGCACATCATGACATAGATTTGTTCAATACAGGGGTCCACACCCTAAGACGCTTAATCAGTGCGCCTTTCTTTGCGGGTGGATAAATATCACAGGTTAAATATAACAATATAATTGTAAAATCATTGTTAATATTAGATTGTCTACAGTTAGTGTAAGTTATGTGTTAGACAAAGCATGAAGTCCACACATTTTTTTAGTTAAGTTGTGTCTATAGGCGAGAATCTGTTATTAGCTCATAGTTACCTATTTTTATTCCACTAGATTAATTTTATAAGCTGAAGATACTCCTAACTGAATAAATAAATAAATAAATAAATTCTATTCTATTCTATTCTACAGTTAAGCAATTACTTAGTGAAATTCTCAATCGACCCTACATCACATAGCAATGGCATTAGACTCCTGAAATAAGTAAGCTTTTGCATTAAAATAACGAAACACACATTAGCCTCGTGAGTTCTATTTCCGTTTGTTCCAGTTTCGTTCAGGTTAATCTTTGGCACAGTAATAATTCTAAGCGGTGTATGCGCTAAAAGCACTATGCGCAACTTCTATGGAGCTTAGTTGGGAAGTTGTTAAAATAGGTGAGAGCTAAGTTTGAAATCACTTTTATGTCTTCCAGAAGTGGCCTACTGATGGTGGACTTTAGACCGGAAGTTTGGTCCCCACTTAGTGCTGGTTTCTCCGACATTAACTCTAATTCTGGTGTTTTAAAATACGTTTGGCTCAGTAATGGTTCGAAATTAAAATATGAAAAAAAAATCAATGTCCTATCTAGAGCCGTAGGTCATATTTTTTTAAAAGGTGTACCAAAATGACTATCATAGTGTAACCGACGACTGACCGTAATATTATAACCGACGTAACTAACAAGTGACGTCATCTGTCATGATCGTGGCAAGTGGTCCGTGGTCTTTCCCACCCTGGGATATACAGGGTTCTGGGATACAGAGGTGAGCTGATGTATGTATGTAATTGTATGGATGTAATATTTAATTAGTTTAATTAACAGATGTCAGAATTGACAGAACTAAAGTAAAGTTACACCAAAAGCTTCGTCACGTTTAATGACAAAATTTGGAAGTTAAAAAAGAAAATATTTTGCGACCATTGATTAGAGTTCCCTAACATTTCGATATTTCGATCTTTGATGATAATTTAAAAATTTTAAAAGTAATGTTTGTAATGGTTAATTGTGTTTCGTTATTATCTTTAATTGGTTTTCGTTTCTAGCCTAGATAAACCTAAGTTACTGTTAAACATGCGCATATACAAAAAGTGTTGGTAGACCTAATAAAATTAAATTAAATAACAGTACCCCTTTGATAATGTCTAAGAAATATCTGACTATAAGGAATTAGAGTGAAAGAAGAAATGTAAGTTTTGGGTTGTGGGTCTTAAAAATCTAGACACGCGGCAGCGTGTCAAGCTAAGTTCAAGCAAAGGAACTGGCTAGCCAGTGCCGAGTGTAATATTACACGAGCCACTTGGTGCCACTTTGGACCCTTAACTATCCAAGTTAAATGTAACCTACATTACTCACATTTTTTTTAAATAACAGCAATTGTAATAGGTATCCAATAAAACAAAGAAATAGAGTTTAACACTTGTTCATAATGTTATTTTATTCCTATAAATACATATTTGGATTTTGCCTATGGATCTCCATTCTTTTTGCGGCGAAACCCACAGCCAAGCATAATGTTTGTATTGAACTTGGCTCTCCTTTTTTACATTTATGTTTTTGGTGGGATAACTAATTCACGTGTGTCTAAGCTTTTGCGCTATTACGCGGTGCAACGTAGCGCACCATAATAGGATAAGTTAGTTTTAGCAAGGAGTCTTTAAACTCTTTGGTTTAAGTAAAGAATTTTGTTTTCTTTTTTTATTTATCTGTACATCACACCATTATTCCGCCCCTCAGAATATAAGTCCTTATTCTGAGTTCCGCCCAGAACGTTGTTTTTATTTTATTAATATATAATTTTAAAATTGCTGTCTACTTCCGAACAACGTGATTGAGACAATAGAAATAAACGTTTTACAAAAACGTTAATGTCAACTGTACAGAGAATATTCTACCTATCTACCAATTACAGAATAGAACAAAGCGCCTCACCAAACAAAAGTGTTAAGTGTGTGAACGTGCCACATGTTTTTCATTAGAAAATAGCTGAATACGTTAGACCTAATTACAGGCTCAATGTATTAATCTCTTAATTGGATTTCTTGCTTGGCGCTCGGTTTGGATTCGTTATAAATAACTGTATGTGAGTGTGGGTAGACCATGTAAGGTCAAAGATGTTTGAATTGCTAATTTACTTTTTAATATTTATTTGTACAGATAACTCGTGGGTGTGTATTTTTCTTTTCTTTTTTAGTGTTTTCTACTTGTTTCTCACCATCCATTTCTTTCTGCAGAGCTTTCCTGAGAATAACAGTCTACCAAATTTAAGACACTGAGGTGTTAGAGTAGATTAGAACTCTGCACACACCAGAAAAAAAAACGTTAAAACCGTTACTCTAAGGTTATAAACATAAATATTGACATACAGGCACATACATTGCTTCTAGTCCCACACTAGGATACCCTGTGTCGTGGATACCAGAAACAGCGACGTCACAAACATGTAAACGTCCAAGACCTGGGATTTTTTTTTGTCCCCAGCCGGGATTCGAACCCGGGACCTCTCGCATGGTAGTCAGATGCACTAACCACTCCGCCACAGAGGTCGTCGGTTTATGTTTATGTATAAGGTTAGTTACTCTGTAAATACTAAGATGCCGTAAGACATTTTGTTTAATCTAACATATACCTAGAAATCTCGGGTCACAGTGTTTGTTATCTCCGCCAAAACAGCTTCTACGATTTCTATGATTTTTGTATTTATTTGGTATGCCTGAGAATAAGTCGTAGCCTAATTAATACGGCAAAACAACGTTTGTCGTGTCTGCTGGTAATGGGCTCCATCCAGTTCACTAGTCAAGGGAACTTCCACTAGCCAAGTCTGCAGAATCTCTCAATCGTGTTGTGGTACTGACACACGTGCTCATTAGTGGCACGAAAGCATGCTTATTTGAGCAAGTGCTTTACTCCCAATCTTTTCTGTATTTTTGAATTCGATGTTTTAATCTATCCGTCTTCCTTTTTTTGAGGTTTGATAACCTAAGACTGCATTGTTGTTGTAAGTGTTACTGTCTAAAGAAATCATAAACTTAGTTCAAAGTAAAGAATTTACATTCTGTTAGTCGAATGTCTATGTGCCTACATACAGAAAAGATTGGGAGTAAAGCACTTGCTCAATATTATCAGGCTTTCGTGCTACTAATGAGCACGTGTGTCAGTACCATTAAATAGTGATTTTTAGGACCTAAGGCAAGAAACCTAGAAACCTATCATCAACGCCAAACACAGCCGTTTTCGGCATAAATTCTATCTAGTCTTACGTCCGTGATCCAGGTTCGCGGTCGCGGGTCAAGCCAAGTCCGGATTGGTGGAGGCTTGTAAGACTAGTGGCTGGTCTTACTGTCAGAAGGGTTTCAAGCCGCCCTAAGGCCACTGACTTGGCTTAACGACTGCCAGATGGCATAGATATCAACGGCAGCCGGCACCAACAGCTTAACGTGCCTTGCGAAGCACGGAACCGCTCAGAAAAATGCCACTAGCGTTAGTCATAGAACGGTCACCCATCCATGCACTGAACGTTGTTTAACCTTTGTGATCGTTTAAGATCACTCAGACGGCCGGGGCTACGAGAGATTCTTCCTTACTATTACTATTTTTCAATTCCTATAACGCTAACAATCGTTGGCTATCCGTGACGGAGTAAATAAAAGTGTAAGCTACCTAAAATTTGTCGTTAATTCAAGCTTCTAGCGAGCGCACTGAAACAAAGTGTTGTTGCGAAGGAACTCTTGGAGTTTCGCGCGAGTTAGGTCCTAGGTCACGTGGGCCGCGCTAAAGCTACAGGCTTCAAGCCTCGCAGTAGGGTGACTAAACGCCCGTCTCTGAATTGAGAGTTTCACTAAATAAACAGGGATGGGAGTTGGGAAGCTATTAGTAGGTAGGTAGTTAAGGAAAAGTATCTCATTGAAAACCCTAACCGTCATTGCGTCCACCGACAAATGAATGTCGATGAAACGAAACTGATCTGTCAGGATCGTAGCAAATGGCAGTCCCTGGACTCTGCCTCCCCCTCTGGGATACAGGTGTGAGCTTATTCACAAGAGTAGTAATTTTAATTTGTAATTAATTTTTCTACTTTGCTGAAAATTCCAATAATCAGAGAGCACGTAGCATAGGTAAGCCCAGAGAGAAGCCCTACAGCTGGTCGTATAGAGGTTACAAAAAATACTCAAGTACTCTTTTTCTTTTCTTTTTCCAAAAATACTCTTTATCACTTAAAGAGAAAAATAAAGTACTAGTTACGGAGCGGAAAATCACTGAGAAGATT
The DNA here is from genome assembly GCA_947310845.1 of Yponomeuta plumbellus. NCBI lineage: Eukaryota > Metazoa > Arthropoda > Insecta > Lepidoptera > Yponomeutidae > Yponomeuta > Yponomeuta plumbellus. The sequence continues at coordinate 8,722,851 of OX371203.1, forward strand.
CTAGGACCAACAAGGAAGGGAGAAAGTCGTTACAAAAAATAGAAAGAAAGAACCAATAAAACGATAATTAGCTATAACCTGCATTAAATCCTAAATGATAACAATCGTCTAACAAGATTTAAAGATTCCAGAAGTTTTGTTGAATAGCACGCTATACAGCTACAAGAGTTAGTTTTCTATGTGTACTAGTTAACTTCAAAGAAAATAAGAACTTGTTCAGTAATGAAATCGAATACGCTACTGAATGAATAAATCAATAAATAAAAACACTTGGAAACTTTCAACATGGATAACTCACCATGGCATACAACATTATCAATGATTCAACCCACGTAATATATTAACAGTAAGTACCTACCCTTCTTCCTTACATAAGAATTTATAACGTCTCGTACAAAAGAGCATGTCAGACAAAACGAGATTAGCGCTACTCTCCTGTCTGAATCATAATGTAGGTAACAAAAGCGATACAGCATAGTACAGTCAAGAACAATAATCAACATTTTAATTATTTTCTTCCCTCCACGTAGAATACAATAAAGAGTAAGTAGTAAATTATTGTTTTGCAGTTGACAGTGTTTATGATCAAATAATTAATGTAATTTTCAATGTTAACTAACAATCGGTGAACCACCTATTAACAGCGGTGAGTTGGTCAACGTGCATACAAAAGTGAAACTGACCGCTGTCAAGAGGCCCAGGGGGTAAAACTCATTCATCGTCATCATCATCATCAACCCATTATGCCCCCACCCGAGGGGCACGGGTCTCTTCCTTGAAGAAGGTATACGTCATACTTAACGTGACCAGACGTCCCGTTTTGAACGGGACTGTCCCTTTTTATAATTACGAGTCCCGGTGTCCCGGAAATGAGCTCCGGGACGCAAAATTGTCCAGTTTTCTTCATGTTTCTTCATTAAATTCATGAAATACATATAAAAAAGTTTTTCGAAAATCATCCCTTAAGGGGGTAAAAGGGGGGTGCAAAGTTAGTATGAAACTTTGCCATTTTTTAAGTTATTCGAATGAAATTCAGCACGAAGGTCCTTCATTGAAAGTCATGAAAGACGTGTAAGTAGTCTTTCGAAAATCATCCCTTAAGGGGGTAAGAGTAAATCCCTATCTTATTGGCAAACACTTTACTCAACTAAAGCCCACGCGGACGTAGTCGCGGGCAACAGCTAGTTGTACATAAAAAAGGAAATTACATACAGTCTGATTTTTAATTCCGTAGAACTTTTCGCATCTGACATTTGATGGTGTTTACTTGCTTGACAAACGGATATTTTGCTTGTAAGCTAACATTGAATGAACACTTGCGTTTCGGCATTTTAACTTATGATGATTCCAAACAAACAACTCAAAGTTATTTACTACACGCGTATCAAACAACAACAAAACCAATAGCAAGAAATGGGCGAACGAAAAATCTGTAAAACAATAGCACAACAAATAAGCAGTCAACAAAGCGCGAGCGATGACATCTTGGCCACTCTCGGCTATCTTCGCGCCAGCGCCAACCGACGACGCGTCCGAACGAGTGGCAACGAGCGGCTGCGGGCGCGGCGGCGCCGGCGGCGGGCCGTCGTCGGCCCGGCTCGACTACCTACGCAAATTTTCGCGCGGTTTCCGAAAACGGGACAATTTTGCGTCCCGGAGCTCATTTCCGGGACACCGGGACTCGTAATTATAAAAAGGGACAGTCCCGTTCAAAACGGGACGTCTGGTCACGTTAGTCATACTCCACCACGGGGGTCAAGTCCGGTTCGGTGGAGGCTTGTATTTTGGTTCTTCGCGGTTAGTGCATCTATCTGCCTACCATGCAAGAGGTAGAACCCTGGAGGGTTCGAATCCCAGCTGGGTACAAAAAAAACCCCAGGTCTTGGATGTTTACATGTTTGTGATGTCGCTGTCTCTGGTTTTCACGACACAGAGTACAGGGTGGGGCCAGAAGTAACGTAGGTATGTGCCTGTATGTTAAGGGTTATGTTTTTTTTCTTTTCGCTATCCTAATAAATTATGTCGTGGTCACCCCACGGCGCGCGAATGAAGTAACGAGGTAAATTTTACGGGTGCAAGTACACTCATTTGCGAGAGCCAGATGATTGTCTTGCCGCCTTCATTTACATTTAGAAAGGAGCCGCTTGGCACCGTGCAAGTTTCCCACTGACAAACATACAAACGATGGTATTTACAAGTTTCAAGATTGTGGCCTGAATAATAAATGCAAGAGGTCGTGAAACGAGTTCTATGTTCGGAGGAAGTGTGAAGCAAAGATTTCTCCTTCTTTGCGATAGAGAAAAAGAGTGTGTGGGCTTAAGAGCCGGTTCCTGAATTGAGAATTTCACTAAATAAATACTTAAGTATTGTTCTGGCACTCTCTGACCCAAAGTGCCGATTTTTTAATTGAGAATTTTCGCCAAGTAACTACTACTCAATCCGCTACTTGACTCGTTTTTCAAGTATGTCTTAAATGCTAAATATCTCTTCCATTAGACCAAAAAATATTTTAGTATATTTTTTGAGGACCTAAAAGCAACAAAAACATTGCTTTCAAGATGGCGGATAGTGTTTTCACCGTTCCGATTTAAAAACGAAAAATATTTTTTTAATTTGCAAATCTTGCAGCCATCCTGCATATTTACTTAGCAAAGTCAATATATTTCGGTTTCTTACGTACAGGAAATATCCATTTATCGCGTCAAATTTGATACGAGTCAAGTAGCGTATTGTAGTGCTGTCTCGTCAAATTCCTGAGGAAAGAGCATGACGGAACGTTAGTTAAGTAATTACTTAGTGTAAATTCTCAATTCAGAAATCGGCCGTAAGCTCCTTTTCAAGCGACTTAAACGTAAAGAAACTTACACACAACAACTTGAACAACAACAACAGAATCGCTTGAACTGGGCCCAAACTAGAATACTGTGCTATGGCCTAGCACATTACAAACATGGAAATACGCCCATAGACTGAGGCTATTTGTACAAATGTTTGGAGGCCCCCAGTGGGAATCGAACTTACTACCTTGGTCTTGTTAGTTAAGCGTCTTAGGGTGGATTTACAATCCTGTTGAAAATTCACGTTGAGGGGATAAAAAAATACATATTGCTCGAGAATCGTAACTTATTTAGATTTACATGCTTTAAATATACCTGTTTTATAATGCGCTTTAACCCAAACATACTCAAACTCAATAGATTTTTAGTAATAAAATTAATACTGCTATAAAAATCATCACCGTCCGTGAAAAAAAATGCTACTCTTGACTTTTGCCGGCAAAAAGTCGAATACCCGACGTAGGAACTAGATTTTAATTCATTATTTACGTTTATCCATATTGTATATAACTTTATAGAAAAGAAAATAATAATTTCTTCGTAAAGTTAATGATTAATTAATTAACAAAATTTTAGCATCGATATTCGTCAATACCGTCACGGCAACATCAAAGTGAAGGTAGTTCTGTATGCGTTGCATTTACGCGGCCAGCGATACCCTGATCTGCTTCCTCAGTTCAATATCAATCTCCGAAGCGAGTCGTACGTGCATAACACGCTCTCCGAGAGCAAAGATTTCGTTGTGAGTGTCCAAAAAAGTTGATTAGACAAAGTTGCCGTCATTACCGTCAGACTGTGGTTCAAGGTAAGTACATAAAATAGCATTACGATTAATTTCAATAAGATCTTGATGTAAGTGAAGATGCTAAAGAATATAGCGGTATCTTATTATTGATATTACTTTTCTAGAAAAATTTACGTAATGTTCGAATCGTCATCACCATACGCATTATCACGTTTACAAATGATGTGCGATCCCCAACCCGCATGCCCTGCGTGGGGATTATGGGATTATGGACTACCCCCAATGATGGCACAACCAAGGAAATGGCCCCCAGTTCCCAGCAGCCTCGCTATTGCATAGCAGGGGCTGCTAAGAATCACCGGGCTACCTCAGGCTGCCACAAACAATTGACCCTGGCAACGTTCAATGGGCGCACTCTGAGGCTTGATCATCATCTAGCGCAGTTGGAAGTGGAGTTAGAGAACATTAAATGGCATGTTCTGGGGTTATGTGAAGTCCGTCGAGAGGGGAGGGACACCGTAACCCTAGACTCGGGCCATCTTCTCTACTTTCTCGAGGGTGATAAAACATCCCAGGTTGGCGTAGGTTTGCTCGTCAATAAGGGCATCTCTAACAACGTTGAAGAAATCTCTAGTGTGTCGACCAGAGTAGCGTACCTTATCCTTCGGCTGTCCAAGCGTTACAGCATGAAGGTCATTCAAGTTTACGCACCGACCTCAACACACTCGGATGATGAAGTGGAGGATATGTACGAAGACATATCCAAAGCCTTACATAACACCACGAAGGCTCACTTCAACGTTGTTATGGGGGACTTTAACGGCAAGGTGGGAACCCAGAGTGGCAACGAGTCCCGAATAGGCCCGCATGGTTATGGAGTCAAGAATCACAGGGGGCAAATGCTTGTCAACTTCCTTGAGAAAGAGGAGTGATTCTTAATGAACTGTTTCTTCAAGAAACAGCCTCAAAGGAGGTGGACATGGCAAAGCCCCGACACTGTGACTTAAAATGAGATCGACTTCATCATGACGGATAGCAAGAATATGTTCAGAGATGTCTCAGTGATCAACAGGTTCAATGCCGGATCCAATCACTGACTTTATGGACTATGAGAAGGCCTTTGACTCTGTCGAAACCTGGGTAGCTCTGGAATCCTTACAGCGATGCCAAGTAGACTATCGTTATATCGATGTGTTGAGATGTCTATACGAAGCCGGCACCATGAGTGTCCAAGTACAGGGCCAGCAGTCTAAACCTATCCAACTGCGCAGAGGAGTAAGACAGGGGGATGTTATATCCCCCAAACTGTTCACGAGCGCGTTGGAAGACATGTTTAAGACGCTGAACTGGAAAGGAAAGGGCATTAACATAAACGGAGACTACATCTCGCACCTGCAATTTGCATGGCGGAGTCGCTAAAGGAGCTGAACCAGATGCTAGGCCGGCCAGCCTAGCTTCAGCCTCGTGACGTATCGGTCTTGGCATGAATTTGGATAAAACCAAAGTCATGATCAATGGCCACATAGATCCTATACCGATCGTCGTAGATCTAGAAATCGTTTCCAAATATTATCTCGGGCAGATTCTGCAGTTAGGTAAAAACAATTTTGAGAAGGAAGCCAAGAGAAGGATCCAGCTGGTTTGGGCAGCGTATGGGAAACTACGCCGAGTCTTCTCGTCATCCACACCGCAATGCTTGAGAACAAAAGTTTTCAATCAGTGTGCCCTACCTGTAATAACCTGCGGAGCCGAGACGTGGACACTCACGATACGGCTGGTCCACCAGTTCAAAGTCGCTCAGCGAGCTATGGAGAGAGCTATGCTCGGAGTTTCTCTGAAGGATAGAATTCGTAACGAATACCTCCGACAGAGAAGCAAAGTTATCGATATAGCTCAGAGAATTTAGCAAGCTGAAGTGGCAGAACCGACAACCGTTGGGGTAAACGTGTTCTTGAGTGGAGACCGCGACTTGGCAAACGTAGTGTATGACGCCCTCCAACCAGATGGGATGACGATCTGCGAAAGACTGCAGGCAGATGCTGGATGCGGCAAGCTGACGACAGGGCGCTACGGGCGCTCATTAGGGGAGGGCTATGTCCAGCAGTGGACTAATATAGCCTGATGATGATGATGATGACAAAAAAATTAATAAGTAGATAGTTACCTCTTTGATTTAAAAAAATGGACCAAAAACCACCGATGACCACAACAAACCAATGTGATGATTATGTTAAAGAATCTAGTTAAATTATGAAAAAAGAAAATTTGGTCAGTTTCTTGGTAATATAATCAATCGTAGAATAACACAGCACAGTAATCAATTACTAAAAAGTAGTTGATTACCAAAAAACTGTCCAAATTTCAATTAACTTAGTAAGAATAATGGTGATTACGTGTTACTTGTACAATAATTTATATTTTTTTCCCATGACTTATTACCAAAAAAACTGACCAAATCTCAATTAACATAAAAATATAATAATAATAATTAAGTGAAAAGTGAAAGACTGTTTAGGATTGTTAGTAAAATTGTGTTGACTTATATCATTGGAGGTAGAAGAAAATGACTATACGATTGTTATCAGAATTGTGTTGATTATATCATTAAAAACATTTGATTTTCATATATTTTGTTTTTAATTTGACATAACTACTTAGTTAAAGCATCATCACCATACACATTAAATCATCACCATCCATAGATAAATCACCACCATACCACAGTCGTCATCACCATCTCACCTCTTTTTATTTGAATGATGATATCTTCGGATCGACGTTTAAAATCTTGGTCTAAACACAATTTAAGAACATTATAGTTATCCTACAATGATTTTATCTGGTTTTACTAGCATTCCAATGTGTTTTAATTTTTTTGAAACTTTTGTTCAGAGAAATTTTTGTTGGGTAAATCCACCCCTTAACACCTAGACCAATGAGGCAGTCCCAAAACCTTATTTTATTCCGTCAACTATTAAAAGTAATGAAACGACTATTTTTCCCCGTTTCCGGTGCGCCCGCGTACACCGGAAATTAACGCGAGCGCCCTCTCTCTGTAACAACATCCGGTACATAATCACCCGCGACATTCGCACCGTTCGGATTTCGAATTAATGAATGTTTGAATAGAATGTCTTCTTTTCTTGTGCAGTAAAATGAGGTTGTTGGCTTTGAACCCGAGCTTAGCTTAGAAAGCCAGTAGGATTTTTTCAAGGTCCTACGTACCTTTGAAATTGCATTCCGGACCCAAGTCACCCCCAGAAGACACCCCTGGAGGTGCCACGGGAACTTTGATTCGGACCTGTGGCACCCCCATCATACAACGGTGTACCAGGGGTATCATGAGTTTATTTGCTAGTTCCCATGATCAACCAATCGAATAACAATGGACTTAGGGTAAACAGTGCCAAAAAACTCAATAGTTTAAGTTTAAAAAAACGCAATAGTCTATATTTATTTATCATATATTATATTAGGTATAAGGTAGGTAGGTATATGTTGTAACAAGTTTAGACATCAAAAGCGTAGCACTAATTAATGGGGGGACCCGTGGCACCCCCAGGGGTGTCTTCTGGGGGTGTCTTGGGTCCGGAATGTGAAGTTGTATGGAATTACAGACTTGTTGTCCACCCGTGAGTATGTTTGTCAGTCATAATTCATTCAGGGAAAAGGTTTTATGATTTCTAGACGCCAAAGAAATAATCTTACTTCCTAACCAGCCATGATTCGCTGAAAAAAAAACACTTTGCTAGAGTCAAAAACTCCTTTGATCTCGCGAAATAAAAAGTAAAAAACACACGTTACTTGCAAACATTTGAATCGAAACAGCATCTTCGTTTCAAATACATACGGAACAGGTAAAGCCTTTGATACAGCCTACCTAACGTCTGATATCAAAGGGGGTTTACCGATATTGGTATTGCTCAGAGGAATATTGTATCAAACCAGTTTATAAAGGTACAAATAATCTTATAGCTACGCTACACCACATCCTACAAGGGATATGTGTTTGGTCTACCTTATTTGTTGAATCGCTCGTAGCCCCGGCTGCCTGAGTGATAATTATGAAATGATAACTGATAACTATGTAGTGATAACTACGAAAAACATAGGGTGCGTTCAATGTAAGGATGGGTGACCGTCTATGACTAACGTCTATGTAAGGCTTTCGACTGCATGTTTGTCAGCCTAGTAACGTTTGCATGCGAGTACCAATTTTATTCGTTTACATAGAGGTCGACTTTGCAAAAAAGTAATTTGAGTTACATTACTGCTAACGGCTCCATGAGAATAGAATAGAAGGGTTATGGCCAGCAGTGGACAAATATGAGCTGTTGGATTGGATTTAATTTTAAAATTTCATTTTAAATTATTAAAAGAACATTTAAAGTTTCTAAGTAGGTATTTTCCTAATTTAATTAGATTTTGAAAGTTCTTTTATATTTCAATTAATTATAATTATAAGACACACGTTTGAAATGTATGTCTGAACTGTTACCATATTAGTAATAGAATAAAGGCTTTTTATTCTTTTATTTATTTTATAAGTAGGTATGAGTCCTCTTAAGACAGCCAAAACTCTCTGTAAAGAGAGCGGACACGGAGAGGACACTTTGTTGTGCGAAAAAGAATTTTTACACAGATATTTCTTAACCTAAGAGTACAGACGGCGGCCTTATCACTAAAAGTTTTTTGTCTGTTGCCGTACTTATATTATTTTACTTGTCTGTTTAATTTTGTTCCTGTGATGTGTCTTGTAATAATAAACGTTTTTTCTTTCTTTCTTTCTTTCTTTCTAAAAGATATCTCTTCCAGGCAACTTTTGTATAAGAATATATTAAAACTCGGGTCTCGACATGTGCATTAAAGCTTAGCATTGCGAGTAGTTATGCAAAACTTGCGTGATTTTCACCATTTCCTGTGTCGTTAAGACCTTTTTGCACCAAATTCGTCTAATTGCTCGACGATTGCGATCAGAAAATAGCATTCTGCACAGCCATTAAAATTGCTGCCGATGCAAAATTACAAAATCCGACAAAGCTGTTCTATTAATGGCAGAAAAACGCTGAAAGAGAATAAATAAGGAGCAATGCCTTTCACAAAAGCTTAAAGAAGTGATCGGAAATGGAAAATATCGAATGGCAAAGGGAATTTGATTGTGACAACGTCGCAATTATTTCTTTCGTGGAGTAAAAATAACTACGTGACACCTGCATTTACCTACTAGCGGCGGTAAGGTCCTTTCTCCACTGCTCCGGTCCGCCGTCGGAACCGGAATCAGTCATGAGAAAAATATCGGATTATGCTTCTACACTTCATCCGACTATAATCGGCAATGGACGTGACGCAGTGCTTTATGAGAATTCCTCGGTTTTTCAATCAATCAATCAATCAATTTATTTGTTTGTAAACATAGGTAAATTGTACATGATGTTATGAAAACAATAAAGTCGCTCTATGTTTTGCTTTCGGGCTTACAAACTTGTGGTACAAAATAAAATGTCAATTCAAATTAATAATAGGTACTAATAAATAAAATCAAACAAACATCCAAAATTAAAAGGTACAAAATATACAAAAATACTATCGAACCTCAAAATGAATTGTCATGCAAGAATTCTAATACCTTATAATAGTTTCTTGTCAAAAGCCAGTTAAACAATTTGCGCCTAAAGGAAGGCTAGTTGTCGACATCTCGGACATTTTTTGGCAATTTGTTAACAATTTTTGAGACCATTCCAAAGAAACTCTTGCCCATGAACGCAGTTTTGTGTGGTATTACTTTAATAAGATTTTTGTTTCGTCTGCTTGTTAATTTTTCAAAAATTTGTGGGTTGCTTTTTGCAAATACTGCCATTTCGTATATGTAGAGACATGGAAACGTGAGAATTTTCAAACCAGTAAAATGGGTCTTACAGCTATCTGTTTGTCGAAGATTGCATATTGCTCGCAGGCATCGTTTTTGAGCTTTAAAGACATCTTCCCTGTCGGTAGCATATCCCCAGAAAATTATGCCGTACCTTAGTGTAGATGTAACATACCCGTGGTATGCTGTTAATAATGCACGTCTGTCTACAACTTTAGATAGTTTAAATGAGGCATACGCATATTGACTTAATTTATTACATGTGTTGTTGATATGGGCCCCACACCGGAATTTGTTGTCAATAGTTAAACCTAAAAATTTAGATTCGTTAATGTTTTCAATGTAATGTCCAGATATATTTATGCTCAATGTATTTGGATTAAAATTATTATTACGAAAATTCATTAATTTAGTTTTATTTATCTTTAATTTAAGCGGTGGTGGCGTAGTGGGGTTGACCCTTGCTTCTCGATCATGAGGGTCTGTGTTCGAACCACGCATGTACCAATGACTTTTAGTTACGTACATTTGTTTGTACAGCAACACCATTCGCTGATAAATTGTGCCCGGATAACGGCGACAGGCTTGCCACTTGTCACGTTTGGGACCTAATAAACTCGGCAAAACGTGGGTCCAGTTCTAGAGACTGGTGCCTCTGCCTACCCCTTCGGGGATAACGGGCGTGAGTTTATTATATATTATATATTTTTTATATTTTATATTTAATGTCAAATTATTTGCTTTTAGCCAGTCAGTAACTTCTCTTAGCGTATTATTTATGTCACTCTCAAAATTTGTTTTATTATTTTCAGTAAATACAATTGTACTGTCATCTGCAAATAGGATCATAGGGTGTTTTGTTACTCTCGGTAAATCATTTATATATGCAAGAAATAATAAAGGTCCTAATACACTTCTTGTGGGACTCCATGCTCTACCGTGCGAGACCTTGATGAATATACTGTTTCTGTTTTATTTTTGGGACAAATTCTACATATTTGTGTTATTTGCGTTCTATTTTTGAGGTACGATTCAATAAGTGATAGAGCGTTACCCCTTATTCCATAAGATTCCAATTTTCTTAATAACGTATTATGATTTTCTATTCGAGGCAGGGGAGGTTTTCCACATATTCTATTAATGTAAATAAAATAGTATGGAAACATTTTTGGGTTGTATGCGCGGTGCAAAAACGTGTATTGTTTTTGTACGTCGATCACTTCGGACCGGTAAAATGCCGTTCCGATCTAGCAAATTATCGGACCGTTAAAAACCGGATGCCGGAGTAGTGGAGAAGCTTATTAGTATTCTTGTGTGTTTCTAAATCGGATCGGTAATTAACGTTCGCCGGACCGGAGCAGTGGAGAAAGGCCCTAAGGTACAATTTTAATTCCATTGCTATGAGCAGCGATGGTAAAGCTGTAGAACGCCGGCTTCTCAATCGGGAGGCTTAAAAATGTATGTTAATACAAAATGTAAGAACATAACCCAATATTGTCATATACGAAATGTAAGCTTTAACTAGTAGATATTATATCAATTACCTAGCTTGTTAACTATATAAGTTTTAATCGGCTATGCAACTAGCCTTCTAAACAATAATTTTAATACATACTAGTTTTGCCCAGGATATTATGTACACTGGGTTGTAAACATACTGTTACTTAATTAAATAAAGAACTTTTGAAACTGAAACTGAATTGGGAGGTCGTGGCATCATATCCTGGCATGCACCAATGACTTTACTTTCTAAGTTACGCAATACATTTGTGAGGTTGTGGCGAGCACATCTCAACTCTGCGCGCGCACTATAAACTCCAACATTTCTGCATCGCGCAATGAAAGTTTACACATGACTTACTATAAATACAACGTCCTACAAATAACAGTTATTTAGGCTGTCCCCAGGCATACGATCTGCCTGGCGGGAAATTTCCCTTTATAGCGGAAGAGCACGATCACCTGCAATTACACTTGCTAACTGTGAAGGAAAATATTGTAAGGAAACCCTAGTGTATGTGGTATTTACGTACCTTTAGCGTTTGATAAGTACAGTCGACAGCACACCATCCTATGCACCCGTACGCTCTACTCCATTGCATTACGGGTAACTTGGCAACTAAAATGTGAAGGTTAACGTGCGGTCGACCGTACAATGGCCATACTTTGAAGCTGAGGCTGAGATTCTTAAAGTGCACTTTGACTTTACTTTGACGTAAAGATCGACTTTCAATCCAATGAGGAAGGAAACCTATGGAGAGGCCCTATTCGTCTATATGCATACCATTGCCGGGTGCCATAATCGCCATGTTTTGCGACAAGTTTTCTCTAGTAATCTGTGAGTTTCCTGGTATGTTAGCTGTCAAATTGCTTTGTTGTGGAGAGTTATTTGCAATTTGTGAAGTCAATACTACTAATTGGCAGTTATTTAAGATGTGGGATTGTTGCGGCATTAATAAATAATATGCCTGTATGTTCTATTGTGCAGTGTAACTCGCGAAAGAACAAAAATCGGCCGGAGTTGACTCTTCATAGGTTAGTACCTGGTTTTTACAGAAATGTCGTACAATCTGGTCGTTTTAGGGCCCTCAAGTCTCAACTTAAACCTCTAACACAAATTTTAGTTTCTTACTGCTCATTAACCTGATATTTTCGTAGGTAAAGCAATATTTAATTTGTTATGATTTGTTATCAAACCGTAGTGCGGGTACAAAGTCATTGGATGGAACATAAAACGTCGATAATAGTTATAACAGTAGAGCTAAAATAATTCAGTTACTAAATAACCATATTATTACCATTCTCTAGGTTTCCCAGTAGTGAAGCCTTAAGATCCTTAAATTCACGACACAAGCAATAATATGTCTGCTCGCTGCACTTTAACGCGGACAGCTTCAACAGAACACTTGATGTGGTGAGATTGCGTGATAATTTCTTGTGGTGAGTCTCGTTACGTGATCTGCTTCACATAGTAAGAGCTTAAAAACATAATGTTACAAATAAGTGTTTCTGTTTAATATTATATTATATGTACTTATTGCCTAAAACTTAAATTTTTAAAACTGAAATAAGAACGACATTGCACCATTTTTTCTCAGAGGACTACAGTAAAGAAAAGGGCCGTTTTATTTGATCGACACAATGTACAATATCCACTCAGCTCTGCAGTGACACTTGCGGGCAATTTTAATTCCACAAGGGAATTTGCAGGAATCACTTAGCTCTGCCGTGCCCTATCACAGTCAATCGATTTGAACCCTGACAACCCCAGTGAAGAAGTATTTTTGACGTATTTTATAAAGACTTATTTTTGTTTTATTGTCAGCGCTATCTTTATTTGATTTAGATCAATATTCACATTAATTTCTCTCATTCCAGATGCGTCGTAATAAAGAAAAAAATAAGCGACTAACTCAACGTGCAAGAAGCAGCGCAACAAAATCAAACCTTTCAATGATAAAGTGTGCAAAAGAAATAGGAAGTTTGCACTTTTACATGATAATGAAGATTAAAAGAAAGGAAATAAAATCTGTTCTGGCACTGTTTTTTTATTTGACTTTGACTCTTGAAGTGATTTTGTAGTGTTTTGTGTGGAGTACCTGCATATAATTAATAAGTCCTTCTGGTAATCGAAATCTTTACTTTCCAATGATAAAAATAAATATTCAGAATAATTAAATGCAAATGATTTGTCTGTGTTTTTCCTTGTACAATAAAGAATATTCTCTTATAATGTGTGTGCCGGTATGTAAATGTAAAAGTTAATTTACAAAGTATAAAGCGCCTTTCTTATTTTAAATTATTTCTTCAATCCATGGACGTACGTTTTTTTAAATATAGAAGTATCTGTGAGTTTCAACGGTGTTTGTTCGACTGCGACGATCTACTTTACGAATTATTACCTGTGACAAAACCACAAAATAGTAATTCTTACAACCCGAATTTACTTCAAAGCCGCGGTCTTGTATTTAACACCAACACCACAATGGTATATTTCGTGGCTAATAATCGGTAAACATTAATTTCCTACTCGTGACAGTGCTGCTTGAGCACTGCTGATGATGCAGCCGCTAATATCGATATCGATATTTTCGATAGCTCCGGTGAGGCACTAGAAGGCGGCCATTTATTGCGACAACTTGTTGGCACCCGTTTTCTGTAGGTACAACCGGTCCATATATTTAGTAGGTCTGTGTTTCAATCAAAAATATGTTTCATAGCCCTGTCACACCATTACTTTACTTTCACTAGCCTACACTTTGCTTAGTAAAGTCGAAGGAGTCGATTATCATGACTTTGGCTTATCATGACAAATAATGTAGTCCTGAATGATATAGACATTTTCATAAAACCGAATCAAATTTTATTAGGTTGGGTTATACTTCAGAAACGTAAAGTCAATTTTTTTTTTGTTTCATTCGCTTTTCTCGGACCAAAAAGTGCCCCGAAAGGAGGTTTATTACCATACATCCTTGAAGTCAAGGTAAAGTTGACATCTTTCAATGACGTTCCGTTTCATTCAAATAAACCAAGTTTAGATGATATTTTCACCATTATTTCTTGAATGAAAATTATGCGTGTAATGTAACAGCTTCTGTCAAATTCAATACTTGCTCAGACTTTACTTTGGGGACGTGCTTTGATAAGGAAAGACCAAGGAACTGTCTCTGAAATTGAAAAACTTGAAAGTATACTTTGTCAAACAAAGCTTACTTTGTGAAGACGTCTTTGCTGTAAAGTAAAGTCACGACTGTGAATCTGGCCCTTTGTGCGGAAATATTATTTCTAACTAGTATAACAATGTCAAATATTTTATTCATAGTACAAAGAAAATGTTTACTTTATGAACGTAAAAGTTGTTAGTTTCACAATTAATAGAGAGAAGCGGATGAACTGCCCAACCCGCAGCTGATGACGTCACCCGCGCCAGCGCAGCCGCATCTGAGACGGCGGCTGGCGCTTCAGTGCGATGAGTGCGGACGGGAACGACTGCTGTGACTGCGGTGCGTACGTGTGCGAGGCTTTTTCCAAAAGCTAATACTTCCTTTATGGGGCACTGTATAAGGTTCTAAAACAAGATACCCCAAGATATATTAGAGTTACCTCCAACGCGTTTTAAGAATTGTGTTAAGCACACTCTTTGCAAAAAGACGAGGACGTCTGGCATTAAATAGTAGTTTAATATTAAATTTAATCAGAAGGTAAATGTGTCTAGTGTTCAACACATCCAAGATATTATTTTGTAAGTTTAAAAGTTTGTAATTTAGGCTAAAACTGTTTTGAAAGTAATAAATGTGGAGTTTCTTTGTTAGTTTCTTCTCCATGTAACCTATTAATTGTGAAACTAACAACTATGACGTTCATAAAGTAAATTTTCTATTTGTGTTATGAATAAAATATTTGACTTTGACTTTGACTTTTGACAAAAGCGATAACTGCGGTTACTACGGCGCTTGCGGCACGCTGAGGTCTGCATTCTTTCTTCGTCATCTTAAAATATTGAATAGTTGATTGTTTCCTGTACCTTCATGCCGGCTAGATCGATCAACCGCGAAATATTCCATAATATGCTCACTCCATCAGGGTAATTACATTTTTTCCCAACTAAGCTCAATGAAATTACTGAAGGCGCCTATAGCCACGATGTATGAGAAACTCAGGATAAAATGAGTAAGATTGATGGGTAAATCATCCCTTATGGCGTCTACTCCGAACGTTCCTCGGTATCTCTGTTGTTGAATATACGATTTGCTTCATAATGTGGTGTAGTGTCAGTAGGTATGGATAAACATTGTAACAAGAGACTAACGGTCGATTTCTGAATTGAGAATTTCGCTAAGTACTACTCAACTATAATGCTGTCTCGTCAAATTTCTCAGAAAAGGGCGTGACAGAAAGTTACTTGAGTATTTACTTACGTGAAATTCCCAATTCAGAAATCAGACCTAAATGAATGCTGTAAGATGACACCCGTGGCGGTGGGAATCAGAGAGACCGATTCCTAGAAGTAAGTAACTAGAGGTTTAGCCCAAAATGTCGCTTAATACAAATAGCCTTTCACCCGACGATGTGTTTAAAAGAATTAATTTACGAGTGCCTATACAGAAAAAGAGGAAAGAGAGCAACCAGAAATCCAACAAAAAAAGCACAGAGAAAAAAAATGAAAATAGAAGTGGAGCCGCAACTGCAATACAGACGAAATTACAGCAGTTCCGTCAAAATGACCTATCAATTTTATTGTAGATTATGGACAAGAATTAACAACTACTTATGTTCGTAGATCTGACGATTTCGCAAGCCAATGGCAATAGTGGACACTATAAAGTATTAAAACCACTTAATGAATTTCTCTTAGCTTAAATGCAGAATTTATTGATAGACACGATATTATAAAAAATATACAATCATTCAATACGTTGAAAATATCGATTTTTTTTCGATCTGGTAATGATTAGAGGATTTTCGTTTCAATGTTTTATCATTTAGAGATTTTGATGTATCGATGAGGCAAACTATATAGCTCACAGAATGTAGGAACCCCTTACTGCCAATGAAAACACAATAAATTAGATGTATAGACAGAGAACACTTTCATCGTGCATAGAAGTTATGTGCTTCCACGTAAATTTTAATGCAAATAAATTTATTTTCTATTATAACCTAACGTTTTAATAACCAATAATGACCAGGATTTGTACTTAACACGATCGAGACAATTTTAGTAACTAAAAGTTTCCGTAAAGTTATAGAGAGAGAATTCGCATGTTAAGCAACATAGGGTGCTTTCTGTGCTTGTATGGGTGACCGTTCTGTGACTAACGCTTGTGGCATTTTCCGAGCGGTTCCGTGCTTCGCAAGGCACGTTAAACAGTTGGTGTGGGCTGCCGTCAATAGATGGCAGTCGTTAAGCCAAGTCTTAAGAGAGGCCTTTAAGGGCGGCTTGAAAACTTCTGACAGTAAGACCAGCTACTAGTCTCAGAAGCCTCCACCAATCCGGACAAGGCCCCCGTGGTGCAGTATGGCCTATACCTTCCTTGGGGAAGAGACCCGTGCCCCTCGGTGACGACATAATGGGTTGGGGTTGATGATAATATAGAGAGGGTAGACTAAACAGACTCTACAGTACAAACAAGGCGAAACAAACTGCAAATTAGGTATCCGGAGTACACCCCACTGTTTATACCCAGGCTACGGAAAAATGTTACACCCCTTCAGGAGATATTATAGGCGATGGGAGACCGAGATAATGAAAGTTATCCTCTGTGCCAGCTTATGGGTGTATTTCTGGATTAGCCATGCGATTGCAGGCTTCTCTTTGATCGATAATAATCGTAACTGTGCCGTCGTAACATCGTTGGACGATATTCGTATAACGTTCTATCGACAGGCTGTCAATCTTGATATGTTTTTTACTAAGTCGCTCGTAACATAAAAATAACAAAAATAAACATTTACATACAGGCGCATACATTGCTTCTGCCCACACACTATCGTATCGGATACCCTGTGTCGTGGGAACTAGAAACTGCGACGTCACAGACATATAAACATCCAAGACCTGGGATTGTTTTTGTCCCCAGCAGGGATTCGGACCCGGGTCCTCTCGCATGGTAGGCAAATCCGCTAACCACTGCGCAACAGAGGTCGCCGTACCGTAACGTAACTGAGTATACTCTGATTTTTAATTTCGTGTACTAAACTGACAGCTGCAAGCACTCTTTCTTTTTTAAAATGTTGCTAGCTCAAGGAGTCTCGACCGAGTTCTCGGTCTCTGTCTCGATTTCGACATTGTCAGCTAAAATTCTACTTTTTATTTGCTTATTGATAACTAGGGATAACTTTGCGTTGCAAACTTATCGTAATGAAAAAAATAGTATCGTATCAGCTGAGTGATCAAGTCGTTTCTTTTTTAAATTTACTAAAATAAGTAATTGTAGAATCTTAATTTACGTTGATCAGTAATAAAAGTAGCGTTGATTTCTATCTACAGTGACATTTTCAAAATGGTTAAATTAATTTACGGAAGAAAATCATAAATGTAACATGCAACTTTTTTTTTCAAATCACCAAACCGAATACTAGTTTGGCTTTCGAATCATATCTCGTTTCAATATCTCGATAGTCTTGGAGTACTTTATTGTACAACAAAAACCAAAACTGGCAACCCACCAAATGTCAGTTTGGTACACGAAATTAAAAATCGGAGTATAGAGTGCATGCATTTTGTGGCGCTGAAAGCAGAATTTGGTAATTACCTATAGCACAGAATACATAATAGTACAGGTACAGAAGATTCGGCTCCGAGATAAGACTCCGCAAAATCAATTAAAGAAAAAGAAACTCTAGCAGCGATACAATTAGGTGTAATTTAGATCGCACGGCGCTAAAAAAGCTACGTTATATTCACCTACACGTTGCCTCTTCTGGCGCCTGAATTCCTTCCTATTTTCCCCGTCGGCGGGGTCGCCGCATGTACTTACGCGTTCGATACCGCCACGCAAAGTGAAACAGCCCTGCCTATAGGTACAATCTGTAAAAAAAAGGAATGATAATATTCAAGGGTGGGTACATGCCCCTTGTCTAAAGTACAAATATGAAAGTAGCAGCACTGAACGAGTTAGTTTCAACTTCCATACATTTTTGTTTCATAAGAGTATCGTGAAGAAAATTGCCAACCCTAGCAATATCTTGCAAGTAGATACGAAGTGTTTGCAATTTTAAGTACAGTCAACCTCTACCTACATTTTCCTTGCAATGTCGCCCCTAACGCGACGGAGAACAGAGTGCATGCATGTAAAGGGTGACATGCTGTTGACTGTACTAGTGACCTGCTTCAAAGGGGTCGGTCCTCCGATAGGGCTGCCGCTCAAATATTTTATGCGATATTTAAAATTCGATTTTCTCCATAATCCTTTAGGCGACAAATGTTTGCTACTGTTCTTCGGAAAAACTGTAACCAGAAGATTACCCCAGTACATATTTATCACTCCTTTTTTTTACACACTGTATAGATATAGATCTTCCTCAGGGAAGAGACCCGTGGCCCTCGGTGGGGACATAGTGGGTTGATAATGATGATAGATATAGATAGACAGAATATTCTTTATTGAATGTACACCAGAATATACCGAAAAGTCGTGACTTTTGAATTAAATCAGTTACGTTATTAGCTTAAAAGGAACAATTAACAACTATTGCCATAGTTGGCCACGATGACCACCAAAAATTCCACAGGTTAAAGGCCCGCGTCATCGTTCTACCTATGGTGGAGTTCTTTCAAATATGTGATGCTCTGTACCTACCTAGTCCCTCATCTTTAAATATCTATAAAACAGGGTTTCTTAAAGTGGGGTCTGTAATATCCGCGCTAAGGGTCCGCAGCAGCTCAATTAACTCTTAAGATTAATGAAAAAAAAATTAAAGTTAACTAAATCCTAATTTGATTGACCACTCTCGCTGGTTATTGTCAAGCGGCGCGAGGCGAGAGGCGAGAGCAATAAAAGTGATTCTTTAATCTTGTTTTTTTCCACAAGAGGTAAATATTCATTGACAAGGGGTCCGTGGCATTTTAGGAATTCTTAAAGTGGTCCGTGACTGCAAATAGTTTAAGAACCACTGCTATAAAACTGCACCATTCTCTTGTTAATCTATAGTCCGTTTTTTAATTCGATGCAAAAAAATAAATGACGCGGTGTTACCGCTATAAAAGCTACAGGTTAATTCAGTAGATTTTTTTTACCGTGAATAGAAGACTCATGTGACCAAAATCCTTATCACATCAAAGACATTAAAATTGAATTACTCGTAAGAGCAAAGTCTAAAAAAAACACCTGCGTAGCATACACAATTTAACTTGGAAGTAAAATGGGGTTATTTGGTTTTTACGTACTAGCAACATTCAGACATTGACAGCCTAAAAATTGTATGGAGATGTCAACGTGACAATTTTTTTTTGCATTGAATGAAAAAACAGACTGTACTTAAAAAAACCTTTCTCGTGCGTTTAGGTTATGAAGGGTAAAGAAATATGAATCAACCTCCGCCAGCGCCACTGAGCCAAATTCGCAAAGGAAGGTAGAAAAAACTTTGTATAATAGAAAACAGGAAACCCGGCAGCAAACCTCCGAATTTTAAACCTCCCATTTCATTGCTTGAAGTGAAGACTGCACCATGTTTCCTTACAAATAAATTTTATTTTATATAACAAATTTTAAATTTTTTCACACTTTTGAGTAGACACATAATAGGTATGCCCACAGACATCTGATATCTATGGGTATGCCACTGAAATTGCCTTACAATTGTGCCATTGAAATGATATTTTTTTTCCTGTGAAACGTAATTCCACCTTCGCACGTAATTCTTAACACAAAGTTCGTCATCAACCCATTATGTCCCCACCGAGGAGCACGGGTGTCTTCCCTGAGGAAGGTATAGGCCATACTCCACCACCTGGGCCAAGTTCGGATTGGTGAAGCCTTGTAAGACTAGTGACAGGTCTTACTGTCAGAAGTTTTCAAGCCGCCCTAAGGCCTCTTGAAAACTTGGCTTATTGGCTTATCTACTGCCATCTATCGACGGCAGCCGGCACCAACTGCTTAATATGCCTTGCGAAGCAAGGAACCGATCTGAAAAATGCTACTAGTATTAGTCATAGACGGTCACCCATCCATGCACTAAAGGCGCCCTATGTTACTTTAATCTTCGTGATCGCTTAGCACACACAAAGGATATAAGTTAGGTATATTAAGCATTTTTTTAATTGTACAAACAAGTGTAACAAAAAAACACATGTATACTAACAAACATACGAATACACCAAAAACGTGAACGTTCTTTACTTTCGCAGTCGTGCAAAAATACAGGCCAGCCTCACTGGTGTATTCTACTCCCAAACGTTCCCGATTATGTTTTATGTAGTCGAGCGGGCGCAATCGATGCCGATGAGGGATGTTACGTCAGCAGAGATAAGTCACGTCTCAGGGCCCTTCCAATCATTGGCACCAGGGAGCTAATATCTCTAAAGCAGAATCGTTACTTGGGTTGAAAAATTCTTGCTTTATCCCCAATTTACTTACTCGTCTAGGTTCCGCCAATTGTAGCAAATTATCAATCAAAATACATACAATAAGTAATGATCCAATGAAAAACGGATGTACAGAGGTTGAAAGTTCGATTCTCACATGCTCATTCTAGCCTGTTCCATCGGAGTCGGTATTTCGGCCCGCAATAAAAGGTTCTTATTTATTCACGCAGCGTTTACGCGTGCATATTGCCCGTACACACAGTGTACGAACGCGTCACAGAAGGTCATCAACTCAAATTAGCCATTTGAAATAGAAAAAAAATCTTTACAGTTCAATTACCATTTAGTTATATCGAAAAAATATTCGAGACTCGAGTCACTCAGGGACTGGACCTAAAAAAGTATACAAGCAAATCTGGATTTATTTCGGTTACAAATAGTTTTCTTAGTTTTTTTCTTTTATTATGTTAATTCATGAGTACAACAAAGAATATTCTATCTATCTTCTTCTTATTTTCTAGTTATAAAATGTAGTATGTTGCTACAGCAAGCAACTTTAGTCCAGCAGCAACATCGACATCCATTTCGCTGTAAGTTCTGTGCAAAAAGTATGTGATCCGTGAATGTAAAGGGCCACGACGTGTGCTGTTAATTCACGGTGCCAATTCACGCCATGATTTCGCGGCCACAGTATAGAGCCACCATAAGTAACGCCCTTGTGAAGTCAACATAAAACAGGTTACGGTTAGGTATAGTTTGGGGCCAAACCAAGTACTATATGGATGTGATTTATTTATTTTATTTTTTAGTGTCGGTCCAGGATTTGTCTTTTAAGTCTCTTGTGTCTTATAACTTTTACCACTGACTTTAATATGCACTTTAACCAAAATCACCCAGTGAAGGCTGGTCAGGTCAGGTGATTAGACCACCACTCCACAAACCACAAGGCTTGTGGGAGGCCAAGCATGTCACGGAGAGGGATGAATTAACAATGCATGAAATGCTAAAAAAAAGTTTGCAATTTACATTTAGTGTCAATTTATTCAATTTCAATTGTTATTTGATGCATGTAATTTATTACTATTTATAACAAACTCATAAAGGCTTATAATATTATTATTATAATTATGCACTTCAGGAGTTTACGTATCTTTGCTATTTATTACATCTCCGCCACTGTTTCTTATATCGCTAATGTAGTGGAGCCCAGCACAAATCTATGGCATAGTGTCATCGATTTATTAGACCAGATATTAATTACCACGACGTTTCGGGATATTGAACGTTGATCACAGTGATTTAGCTCTTTCATTTCATTAACCTGCTATGTTATGAGTAGGGTCTTCTAAGGGACGTATTTTTGCTTCATTGGTAGTTAATTTAGTTTAATCATAATAATTATTATAAGTCTAATTAATAGACATAAGCGCATAATTGCCAACTAGTCCTTTTTACATCTTTACGTATACTTGTTCTAGCGAATGCAATTAAACAGTTGATACATTAGTAAAAGTATAAATACTGAACTTATTAAATTAAGGAACAAATTTTCTAAATCAAAAATTAAAAATGTGATAAAAAAGTATTTTTAAAATTTCTGTAATTTTATTATCTAACAAAGCCTCAAGCAGGCCGCATTTATCAAAATTATACAAATCCTATTAGCAAGACGCCGCCATCATGCCATACGTAACAGCAACCGTAATCTGTTGCGTTATAATCTTGAAACTAGCAATGGGGAACTAATATTATGAGGGTAAGTACTGATGGAAGCGGTGGTATCACATCCCAGCGTAGTCGGCGTAGCCCACAGGAAAGACACATAAATAGGTGCAAATCCAACCAAACTGCGGGTCTCCTCAGGATGTTTTCCATAACGGTTAGAGTTTGGTTGGATTTGCACGTATTTAGGTGTCTTTTCTGTGGGCCAGGCCGACTACGCTGGGATGGTCAGGATGGTATAGGTGCTGGGCAAGCGTACTCCATCTAAACAATGTCCCAGACGCGGAGGCGTCCGAGTGCTCCCTTCACCCACCTAGTAAGAGTAAAGGTGCCACTGGAGGCTGTATCATCATCAACCCATCAACCCAACCAAGGGGCACGGGTCTCTTCCCTGAGGAAGGTATAGGTCATATTCCACCACGGGGGCCAAGTCCGGATTGGTGGAGGCTTGTATGACTAGTGGCTGACTTACCGTCAGAAGTTCTCAAGCTACCTTAAGGCCTCTGACTTGGCTTAACGATTGCCCTATCGACGGCAGCCGGCACCAACTGCTTAACGTGCCTTGCGAATCACGCAACCGCTCCGAATAATGCCTTTAGCGTTGGTCATAGAACCTCAACCATCAAGCTCAACCACCCATGCACTGAACGCGTCCCATGTCGCTTAACCTTCGTGATCGCTTAAGATCACTCGGGCAGCAGGGGCTACGAGCGATTCGGACGTTGTATAGCTCACCTTATTTCGTATATGCAGAGGGAGTAATCGGTTCCGATAGAACGCAACAGAAAGGACCGTCAAACCGTATCTTCCGGTTTCTATCGCTTTGACTATATTTTGAATGCAAGCAGACGCGAGTTATTGCATTCCCAAAATAAAACTCTAGTTCTTTGCAGGGGTTGATATTGCCACTAGAAATCCTCGTAAGTACCTCTAGAGTTCGTGATGGTTTTATTACGGACAGGTAGGGGAGCAATATGCGTTTGTGCATTTGCTCACAGTCCGTGAAGTTCCCCTGAATGCTGGGCCGTTTTTTATTGCGCTTTACTCAGAGATTTTCATTTTGGACTTGCATTGACTTTATTACAATTTAATAAAATTGCCTTTGAGAAGAAAGGTTACCCGATGTACTCGTAGATGCGAATCGAGATGAGCTGAAGGCCCAACCACCTGCGGCCATACGATACACATTTAATGATGATGTCTTGATGTGCACTCTGTGGACTCACACACAACACAGGACCGTATTTGGCCACTTCTATGTTCAAATTACTATATAATTATAGTTCTATAAATTTAAAACTTAATAAATTTGGTTCGTATAAATGTAAAAGTGTAAAAATTATATGAAAATATTATTTCTACCGATAAATTTTCTACAAAGTAACTGAAACTAGTGGCCAAAACTGGTACTTCTAGTCTACTTGTTCTGGTACCAAACTAGGATACCCAGGATACCAGGCAAGGACATTACAAACATGTAAATACATCCAGACTGAGGCCATTTGTGCACATGTGCGGCGGCTCCCTGTAGGAATCGAACCCACGACCTCTATAAGATAAGATAAGATAAGTTAATTCTTTATTGCACACAACAAACCAGAAACAAATAAAAATTACAATTAAAAACATACAATAGGCGGTCTTATTGCAAACAGCAATTTCTTCCAGACAACCTTGTGGCGGAAAGATTGCCGAAGGAAACAGAGAAACGGGTAGTTGGTGCATTTGTATTTACGAATAATACATACTTATACTCTATCTTCGTAGTAAAGCGTCTCGAACGGCTAGATTGACGACCAACGAAGTTTTAAGTTTGTTACATGTGCTACTACCCTTATTTTATTCATGTTCCCAGAATCAGCCAGGTAAGGGGAGGGGGGACCTTTAACTTGTAGAATCCGTCATTTTGTATTTGTGAATTGATACAATGAACATTTTGTTACGCCCCGAAAGCCATTTACGTCCTAGTTTGTTGTAACGGAACTATCGAAGTTATCGTAAACTTGTTGTTTGAGTAAGTTTGTTGTTTTAGCCGGGTCCTGTTCCAGAGTGTGCTCACCCTCCCTGTTTACTTTATTATATTCATAGGGGTTGCATAAGAAGGAAACAAAGTAATTTTCTCGTACAGAAAAGACGTCGTAGATACGTTTACGATAAGTTTCATAAGTTACTACCATGAATGTGATTATGAAGGGTAGAAGGGCCAGTGGAAGACGTCTCAAGTAGACACATCTCGGCTAAAGGGCAAGATAAAAGCACCTAAAACTGGTGTGCGTGCATGCAGTGCCTAATGAGTGTTTATGAAGTCATAGGGGTTCCCTATTTGTTTCCGAATTTGTTTCCGTTTATTATATCGAACACGATGTGTCGATAATTCAGTGGCGCGATGTTTTATCCCACCGATGCTTTATTGGTGCGATGTAACGTTTGTGCGAAAAACGCTGTTGCGAAAATTTCATCATTTATACAGGTTACTGGCATGGCGATGTCTTCTTATTCTAATTTTAGGTACGCTTACAGTAGGTATACGTTTCGAACCGGCATACCATCGACCTAATAAATTTCCGAAGTAATGAGCAATCGCACATGAAATTTTCGCAACAGCGTTTTTCGCAGAAACGTTACATCGCACCAATAAAGCATCGGTGGGATAAAACATCGCGCCACTGAATTATCGACACATCGTGTTCGATATAATAAAAATCGAATCATCGGCTTTCGGAAACAAATAGGGAACCCAGTCATAGAGGTTTGTCAGTGTACGAACTCTTGTTAGATACGTACACTTTGTCTAGTTGTCTTGATAATAAAAGATCATCTTGTAGTTTTGATCGTTTTATTCTTGATGTGCGACTGCACTTCACCGTGCTGTGACGTGAGTGAGTAGTTTTACGTTTTACCTATTGCGTAAAATAATACAAACTAAACCGCACCGTGTGCGATTGCTAAATCGTACATTCAGAATCGTAGCAAGCTTTAGTTACCTTTTATGTTCCCTTTTTTTATATAAATACTAGCTGACCCGGCAATCGTATTCGCTCATAGCCCGGCTGCTTGAGTGATCTTCAACGATCACGAATCCTAAGCAACATAGGGCGCGTTCGGTATGGATGGCCGTTCTATAACTGACGCTAGGGGCATTTTAGGCACCTTAAGCAGGTGGTGCCGGCTGACGTCGCTAGATGGTAGACGTTAAGCCAAATCAGAGGCCTTAGGGCGGCTTGAAAACTTCTGACAGTAAGACCAGCCACTAGTTTTACAAGCCTCCACCAATCCGGACTTGGCCCCCGTCCTCAAGGAAGAGACCCGTGCCCATCGGTCGGGACATTGGGTTGATGATGACCCGACAAACGTTGTTTTGTCAAATTGGTTATCCTTATCACTTAGGGGTATGATAAATAGATAACAACCTATTCTCAGACCTACATAAAATACGCATACAATTTCATCAAAATCGGTCGAGCCGTTTCGGAGGAGTATGCGCACTAACAATGTGACACGAGAATTTTATGTACTAGTACTAAAGAAAGAAGATATACCTATACACACGATGTTCACACTATGTATACAGGACGGCACGTGCATTTGTGGACTGACACTTTGTAATTGTCTCTATGATTTTTTTAACGCTGAAATCCGGATGTTTTCAAGGTAAATTAATTTGTAATTAACTATATGCATATATTAATTACTATAACATGGCTTTCAAAACGAGGATAGGTGCCCAATCTGGACTAGGCCAGGTGCTATTTAGGCGGGGCGCGACGCCAGATAACCTCCTCGTTGCCCTTCTGCTGCCGTTCTACTTGATTCTTGAATCCGGTAGAAAGGCAGTGGTAAGGACCGGTGCGCCCTGGGCGTCGCGTTGGTCAGTGACTTCTCCTTGTGGGATCTTGCTGGCCAGCGGCGAATAATCTGGCAGTAGGGGTCGCCTGGGCCCTATTCAGGGCCCGGGCGGTGGTCTCGGTGGGGGGGGGTGCGCTTCGGTGCGCCTCCCAAACTGGAGTGATCGCATAGCGACCCCACGGAGGGTCGGAGCGCGTCAAGCTCTAAGGCGCCCTCCGGCACAGAGAGGGGTCCGCGCGCGCGCTCTCTGCCTTGCCTCTGATTTCAGAGGAGCGCTGGAGGGCGCGCGACGCGGACGTGAGGAAGCTCCTCTGCGGAGACGCGGCTCACCTGGGTTGCGTCTCCGCGGGGGGAGGCGGCGGGTTGACTGGGATGCAACGCTTCTCTCGTCTCGGCCGATCCGCCGCAGGAGAGGGGGGCGGCGGAGGGCGCTTGCCCTCTTCCGCCCCGAAAGAAAGTGGTCGCGGGCGGTGGGGCCTGGAACCCTCCACCGCACGCGATCAAGATAGGGGGACCACCGGATAGGGGAGTCCGGCCCCGTGGAGTGGGGCGGAGTGCTGCGTGCCCGAGCACTCCGCCCATACCTGGAGGGGCCCGCAAGAGCCAACGCTGGTGGGGCTGCGGTAGAATGCGAAAGCGAACCCGTGGCCCCGCCGTAAAGCGTGAGAAGGGACACCATGGGGTTTTAGTCGGTAAGAGTCCGGCATAACCCTGTCGCGTTCCCCGGCGACAGGGTATCCATGAAGATTTCCCCATGTAGAAAAAAAAAAGTGCTATTTAGGCGGGTGCGCAAACTGGACTACCTCTTTAAAACACCCGGATTTCGGAGTTAATAAAGGCATAGTCCTTAATCGTCCATAGACGATTACAAAGTGTGTCATGCCATCGTGTGTACATGCCAATCACAGCCGTGTAATACCTATTAACGGTACCCAATGATTGTGTAATTTGTCCTACTCAAAAACGTTTTAAGGGCTTAAGCTCCTTTCAACATAAATGTTAATCCAAAACGGGTTTCACGCGTGCCGAGCGACTAGAGGCTGTTCCACAATCACCGTGAAAGCCTGTAGAGAAAAAAGGGCCAAGTACGAGTCGCTCTCACGCAACGAGGGTTCCGACCGTCATCATAAAGATTAGTTCGACAGTTCGACACTTTCATCTTGTACTGTTTTTACCTTAGAGCAAAAATGAGACCTCGAAATAAAAAAAGCTTTATAATTGGCGATACCTCACTGAAGTGTCGAGCAGTGAGCGAGCATGCCTATAAGATAACAAAGTTCTTTTGATTTTGAGATTACTTCGGTTGCAAGATGTTGATTGTACTCATGAGATACTAGTAGATAGAAAATTCTTTATTGTTAACACAAATTACATTTACAGAACGTAAATGTAATTTCGTATCAACTTATGCAGGAGATTGAAGATGATTTGAGAAAAGATGGTCAGAATTAAGTTTCTTTTTGCTGCCTTTTTCTCCACTACAGACAGCTGACAATGTATCGCGTGACATTCAACAAACACAACGTAAATTGTTCACGTTCATATATTATTTTATTTCCGATATCGAGTGACTACCTAACCCATCTGATTTCTGCTTAGATAATCGGCGCGAGTCACCCGTTCTGTGGCGCTAAAATAGAACATTTTTGAAATAAATGTTTTGGACAGTCGCTATTTTTAACGTTAAAGAGCTCGATTCAACGTCGTGGTACTACTCAGGTAGCGTAGTGAACCAGTTCAGTGTGGAGCGGCCTTAATGCCACCCATTCTCCAGCAACATCAGCTAATGCAACGTCAATCTTTTCTCGGTTTAATCCCCTCTAAATATGCACGGGGATCGGTAAGCAGTCCATATTTCAGGGCAGGCGGGACAGAATATCTTCTATAAGGAGGTTAACTCGTAAATTACTGCGGCTTTGAACTTTGCACGGTAATAAATTATTTTTTTTTTCTTTCTTTAGTGTAGTGAAAGCTAATTTGATACCAAGACGGAAATCGTTGCTTTGAATCCCGCTGAGAGCCGCTGTGGTTTGGTTTGTACAAACGCATCAGTCTGGGTGTTTCTTCTTATGATTACTTTTCCTTGTTTGAGACGTCCTCATCCGGGTACCATAGTTCAGAGTATTCTAGCTTAAACCCAGGATAAATGATTGTACTGTTTGGGTCGTCGCTAAAAGAAATAACACTAGATTGTCGTCTGGTCTCCTCAGCGTGTAGCCAGTATCATTTCAACTTTTGTCACCTGTGCCAAGTCTACAGTTTTGTGTGCGGTTCGCCTTCATCTCTTCATGTCATGACATGTCATATAAAATAGTAAACATAAACATTTACACACAGGGACATACAGAATCAGAAACAGCGACGTCACAAACATGTAAACATCCAAGACCTGGAGTTTTTTTTCTCTCCAGCCGGGGATCGAACCCGGGACATTAACATAGCATAACATTACTTTTTTTACTAACCATTGTTTTTTACTATTTAATTATTACAAGGAATGCAAAATTACAAGGTGGATCTTCTGAAGTTGCCGGGGCGATGGGTTGAGTGTGCACCTACCGAGATAAGAGGCCATCAATCACACTTTGTGTTATAAACAGAGGCGCTAGTGCCCGGGGTAGGCAATGCGCTTCGCTACAACCAGAAATAGATAGCTGTAGAAGAAACGGTAGAGAGGAAGAATCGAATATCCGAGGTAACCGCGGCAGGTACACGTAGTGATCACGTTCATGCTCTAAAGCTCCTAAGCCCTGACCTATAAAATAACAATGGTTTCCAGGTTGTTAGGACTGAGGAGGATATGGGTGACTATTTGACTAACTCTCTCTCTACATCTCTCTCCTTCTGTTTGAAGGCCTGTGTACTGCACAGTGAACAGATTTGGTTTGTTTTTTTTTTGTGTCTGCGTCTTCTTTTTCATTTTTCTTTTTTATGGCCTCCCAGTGCTTAGTGAGATCATAGATCTCATCTAATGCATGCCAATCATTTGGATCTTGGGTTTTTCGCATCCAGTATTTTCCATCTCCTCGTCCTCCAGTCATTCCTCCAGTCTACCATCTCTTTGGTTGCACACTACTGTGCCCGACATGTATATGCTACCCATTTCTACTTCTTAGGGGCAACCTATGAACCTATGGCTATGAAGGACAGTTCCGTTCTCCTTCAGATTTCAGTGTTTTCAGTGTTTCTGATCCGATCTCGTACCAAGATACTATACATAGCTTTCTCTCTCTCTCTCTGAGTCACCTGCAGCTTGCAAACAGTTTTTAGTTAAAAGTATTTGTGTATTTTTCTTCCTCAGGGAAGAGACCCGTGCCCCTCGGTGGGGGCATTTATAATGGGTTGATGATTGTGATGTGTATTTATCGCCAATTCAAATGTGTATGTTCATAGGTTTTTCACGCACTTTATCTGTTGCGCTCGGTAGATAAAGTCACTATACAGTAATGTGAGAGAAAAGTCGCTACTGCGTGTGGTAGATAGGGTCTGACATTGAGCTACAAGCAAGACTAGTCGACAACTAAGTACTTTTGGCACTACTAACTTCATATCCGGAATAAAGATAGCAATGTCTAGGCTTGCGAAAATTTTAGTTCAAAAAATACTTCAGGCATGTTATCAGGATATTTTGCAAGTGAATTTGAAGTGATGCTTTTGTGCTGATCTGTGACCGATTCAGTACCTTCGCTGGGTGGGAAGACAACATAAGGTCGGTAGGCACCTTCCATCCCCCAAAAGATATGCTTGTAAAGTAATGGGATTTGCCGCCTAATTTGAATGTGAAGGGGGGATTTGTGTAATTTTGTATAATTACTTCTTCGTGGTTTTCGAGTATAATTAGGTCGGGAATTATTTATTATTTGGAACCACGAATATACAGGGTGTAACAAACTTACAACTTATTTAACTTGTAAAATTGTAACTCATCGATGTTACAGATTGTCATTATGAACCACGTCAAAAAAGTTAAAAACATGGTGTTTACACACATACATAAGCTCACGCTTGTATCCCAGAGGGGTATAGGCGGAAACCAGGGACTGCCACCTGCCACGATCCTGACAAATCACTTTCTCTTCCTTTTCACTTGGTGTTTATTCCACAGGTAATAAAGTTACCATCTACGGCTTTTGAAGTGGTTCGTAATGACAATCTGTAACACCGATGAGTAACTACTTTATAAGATCAGATACGATAAAATAAGTATATTCTTTATTGTACACGAAGAGAAACACAAACATAAAATATTTACAAGGTTAAAGTAAAATTGGCGGTCTTATTGCTAATGGCAATTTCTTCCAGACAACCCTATAATAGACAAGTTAAATAAGAGAATATTTTTTTTACAATTTAATAATAGACTACCTCTAAATCATAAAAAATATAGTGAGCTAGTAGTGTCCGCGACTGCGCTTACATCATCGAATTCTATAATCTATTATAATTATATAGCCTATTATATAATCCACCCGGGCCCTTGCTGAAAATTAGTGCTGTGGGTGCACACCTTCAGCTAATGCTGAGCAATTGAGGTCTTTTTTCCGCTGCATCGATATACAGCGTGCACCTACTGAAACTTTAGCTCTCGCTTGTCTCTTGTAGTTTCACTATTGTTCTGTTTTTGTGTCAGCTTTTTCCCTGTTTCCATATGATTGTGTAGATGTGTGTGTCTTTGTAGCGTTAGGTAAATAAATTTCTTTCTGTCTTTTTTCATCCTATATTTAGATTCTCGTAAGAGATTTTTTTTAATCTGCTAAGTAGTGTGGAAAATTACCCCTTAAATAATAATGTACTTAAAAACTTTATTCTTATAAACTTAGATTCAAACACACAAACTTTTTCTCTTTATATTGTTATAGAATTATAGAGTATCAAATAATAGATGTTGTTCAAATTAATAACATTTATACAATGCCTCTTGTCCTGGTCCCAAAGTAGAATACCCGATAATATGGTAAATAGTCAAGGACATCATAAACAAAACATCAAAACACCCAGACTGAGGTCATTTGAACAATTGTATGGCGACCTTCAGTAGGAATTGAACACGTTACTTCTTTCATGGCAATCAAACGTGATATCGCTACCAATAAAGTAGGTTGGCGAGTATAGTACACCACGTATCCGGATATAATGTGTATTATGATGATAGATGTGACGACCTCAGTGGCGCAGCGGTTAGCGCATCTGCCTACCATGCGAGAGGTCGGGGTTTCGAACCGGCTGGGGACAAAAAAAACTCCAGGTCTTGGATAACATGTTTGTGATGATGCTGTCTCTGGTTCCCACGAGACAGGGTGTCCTATTGTGGGGCCAGAAGCAATGTATGTATGTAAATGTTTATGTTATGTTCGTTTTAATTCAATTGTACAAAAACACTCTTAAAACTATGAGAGGAATCCTCTTATAGACCGGCTTTTACTCCGTCTTAAGAGTATTTTAGTGGAATTTAATTTTATAAATAATGCTTTTAATAAATACATACCTCTAATTATGTCTGAATCCACATCACTAGCGACTTCAAATAATGTCTAAAAATGTACAGGTTAACTTGATGAAGACTGTACTAGAAAGCTTTCCGAAGTACGGCTTTCCCATACCTAAGAGCCGGTTCCTGAATTGATATTTACTAAGTAAACACTTAAGTAACGTTCTGTCACGGTCTTTCCTGAGAAATTTGACGAGACAGCACCACAGTTACTTAGCGAAATTCTCACTTCAGAAGCCGGTGCTTACTAAGTTTAATAATGAATTAGAAATCGTATTGTATACACCACGTAGACCGATTATTTCAATAGGTAGGACCTCGGTTTTAACAAACATAGAATCTACCTCGTACCTATATATCCGGGCCGGAATGGAACCCCAGCTCCTGTGGGCTGGAATTCCGCAAGATTACCGCCCATTCGGCGACAGGGCCGCATCGGCAGTTACTCAACTCGACGTGGTAAGCTATACTTCAGCCATTACCAATGCGAACTGAGTCATAAACATTTGTATCATACCTCTCTCACACACATATAGGAGGCATATCAGGCATAGGCCTCACTATAGTGTTTTTAGGTAGGCCTCACTATAGTGAGGCCTACCTAAAAACTATTGTTATAACAATAGTTTTTAAATGATCTTTTCAAGGTTATGACGCCACAGATTAATGACTGAATTCCAATTTGTCTCAACTCTTGCGATTTTTGTATGTTTTCCTTTGTTAGATGCACCATTATTTTAACTCTGTCTAATTGTAGTCACACACGTTAGGGTTTACCCGGGCCTCGATTCTGTTACTGCATTGAAGTACGATGACAGATACACGGACGGGTCACGAGACGTGTTTCTATAGTATATACTAGCTGTGCCCCGCGGTGTTACCCGCGGTTCATCGATTTTCCCGTAGGAATAAGATATTTCCCCGCGGTAAAACGTAGCCTATGTTTTAATCCAGGGTATCGGCTAACTCCGTACCAAATTTTATTAAAATCCGTCCAGCCGTTTCAGCGCTAAAGACTGACAAACATATAAACACACACACAAACTTTCACGTTTATAATATTAGTGTGATAGTGTGATAGTCTTCTATACAATCTAGGTCCTGGTCGTACACGCCAATACGTCTGTTTCAGGACCTATATTCTGTTAATGCATTGTAGTACAATGACAACTGCATGAACGTGGCGATTTAGTTTCATTGCCGCTTCAAGTCTATGCACGCACGTGTATCAATAACTCTAGGCGTCAATGGTATGGAAAAACACGCCACGTGACCCGACCCTGTATGTGTCATTTCACTATAATGCACTAACAGAATCAAGGCGCAGGTGTTCAGTTTTAGGATTATTTTTGAAATAAAACCCTATCTAGCGCTTTTCGTCGAATTCAGTTACGACCTCCAGCCGAGGATCGAATCCAAGCGGCAGATTCCTGTATCACCATTTCCGATGTTGTCCCCGCTTCTTATTGCTCTCTATTAATAGGCACTACCGCGCTGATTGCGATTACAATCGCCGGTTTCAATCAGCTCGGAGAAATACGACGGAAAAGTAAAATAAAATGTAGTCTATACCCCTCTTTCCTGGGTAGAACAAACGAGGAACTAATGAGTTTCAACTCTTAAAATTCCAATTTGATCGAACAATCTCGGTCGCAGTTAAATTACATGTTCCAATTTCTACTACTAATTGCTTTGATATGAATATTGTAAATACAGCAATCAACCTCAACACCTGTTGGTTTTCCTTACTAGCTGTGAAGTACAATCAACTGCACATTTCAGTTGGAAAATCGTTCACATCGTAACCGAGTGGAGTTCACCCGCACGTATTTGCGGCCAGTTAATTGCCCAAAGGTGTCCATGTCTAGTCTAGGGTCGCTACAAACGTAAGTTCTCTACTGTATAGAGTCGTCCCATATAATCTACTCCGAACTGTCAAATTCCCGTTATGTGGACATATACGATACGCGATAGATAAGTGGCTGGGATCGGAATCAATGTTGTATAAATGCCCACAGTTATCGAGGAAACATCATGGAGTAGTTAAAACTACGAAATATATTAAATTGTTTGTTTTGAATACCGGAATACTATTAACTAATATCATTAGCTATGTCGTATTAGTTAGCGAGGTATTAGAGCAATAGAGTACAGTCGAGTTCATAAATATATGAACACTTCCGCGGCTTCAAAAATATGTGGGCAAATAAGGTTACAAAAATATCTACCATGTTATGCAATCAAAAATATATCAACGTTTTACTGGTCATAAATATCAACACAAGGCTTCACAAATATATCAACAACTGAAAAATTATAAATATCTGCACAAAATATTGTCATATGTATGTCAACAACTATAGTTACATAAATATCTATACATTAATTGGTCATTTTTATTAGGACAAGCTGACCTGCAAATATATCTACACAAATGTCAGCCATATTTATGTAAAAATGTGTTTTGACAATTCACGAAAACAGTGCAGACTTGTCAGTGCATATGTCTGTCTCTTATAGTTTTTCTGTATCTGTATGCGATACAAACTTCTTATGCACCACATGGCAACGTCGTCATCGCTCGCCAAATTTTTCATTTTTTGAAGAATACGGGAAAACAGACCGAGGACAAAAGACAGTCCTATTTTGTTTTTTCCGTTGACTATTTTAGAACCTAGAGTAGTAAATGACGCAGTGGCCTAGGGGTATCTGTATGCAACTTCTGCTTAGTGTTGGCGTGAGTTCCAACTACGCTTTTTTTGCAATTTTTACATCGCTAGTTTTTCAATCGCAAAAAGAACATACTTACTTGCAATAGAGGATGGGCATCTTGGTCTAGTCTAATACAAACATTTGTCAAAGTCAAACATTTGGGTGCGTTTACCCTGTATCACGGTTGAAACGTACATTTCAGTACATTTTGATATTTTTATATCTTCCTCACATACTATGAGTTTGCTATTTTTTATCCTGCTGTCCCAGAATTACTACCTATAGGTAATGCAGTAGATATAGTATATGAATAAAAACAAAATTAAGCAAATATTAAGTATCATCATTAACCCATTATGTCCCCACCAAGGGGCACGGGTCTCTTCCCTGAGGAAGGTATACGCCATACTCCACCACGGGGGCCGAGTCCGCATTGGTGGAGGCTTGTAAGACTAGTGGCTGGTCTTACTGTCAGAAGATTTCAAGCCGCCCTAAGACCTCTGACTTGGCACAACGACTGCCATCTATCGACGACAGCCGGCACCAACTGCTTAACGTGCCTTGCGAAGCACGGAACCGCTCGGAAAAATGGCACTAGCGTTAGTCATAAATGGTGACCCATCCATGGACTAAACGCGCCGTATGTTGCTTAGCCTTAGTGATCGTTTAAGTTCATTCAGGCAGCCCAGGCTACGAGCGATTTTGTAGTATCGCAATCTTACACCATCTAACCCCATAGATTTTCTATGGGGTTAAGATCGGGGCTTTTCGGGGGCATTTTAATTCATTTTAGTTCCTCTCGATTTTCCATCTAGGATATCCACAATTGTACTAAGTAAGCATTGTGAATGCTACAATTGTCTTGTACAAATTAAATTTGGTGGTTGTCTGGGTAAACAATTTTTGCAGAAGGCAAAAATGAGTCTCTATACATTTTTGTTCACAGCACACACTTAAGCATGCCATACACAAACTTTACATGCAATTCTTACAAGGCACGATGACGGTTGTTATGATTATGACAGTGTCATCATGAAGTTATCTTTCATAAATCTTTTCATTTAGATAAATAAGTGACCATCAAGAACTCATAAGTATACAACCTCTTTAAAAGATTATCATGGCGTTCGTACCTATAGGTTGTTCACATATGGCTGACTTTTGTGTAGATATATTTGCAGGTCAGCTTGTCCTAACAAAAATGACCAATTAATGTATAGATAATATTTATGTAACTATAGTTGTTGACTTACATATGACAATATTTTGTGCAGATATTTATAAATTTTTAGTTGTTTATATATTTGTGAAGTCTTGTGTTGATATTTATGACCAGTAAAACGTTGATATATTTTTGATTGCATAACATGCTAGATATTTTTGTAACCTTATTTGCACACATATTTTTGAAGCCGCGGAAGTGTTCATATATTTATGAACTCGACTGTACACAGATTTCCAAATGATTTAAAAACTCTGCAATCGCGGAAAAAATTAGATGAATGCCGCAAGACCCGCGTCTCGCGTTTTGAACGCGCTCAAATGTGAAAATTAACAATTTTCACATTAATACATTAATTTTCAAATTCTGGCATTTGAGCGAAAGTCGCGATTTACGCTGTCGTGCTACCTACGACACAAGTCGCACGATTTGGAGGCGCTTCAATGTCAAAAGTTGTTTTTTTCCACAGAACTGTCAAATTCTGATATTGTAGCGGAACAAAATGCGCGATTAGCGCAATAAGTGAGTCACTGCCTATATGATGATGATGATGATGATGATTGTTCCGAACTATTTCGGCCGTGGCGACCACTTTGACCCCTAATCAGAGATGTAGCGCTGGTGCGCTCGAAGATGGCTGGCAGCACAGCGGACAGAATGGCGCAGGATGGTGAACACTGCCTATAGTTGTTCAATAGACTCATACTAATACATTAATGGTTGTTTCATTGAAATTGTTGGTAGTCTAGTAACCAATCGTATTGGAATGGTGTAATCTTTGCAACTCAAGTCATTGCATGCGCGGTTCGATCTTTTTCGCGAGAGATCGTATTTATATTGGAATTATAATGAACTGCTATTGTTTTGTTGACAAGCAAATATACGTTAATAACAACCCTTTATCATGCTTATATTATTCTTATGTTTGGATTAGGTTCTAGCGCCTTGTAGGATGACAACATAATTCGCGCGTTTCAGCGTCAACAACGTTAAAAGATGCGACGTTCCAGTGGATTAATCTATTGTCAAATTAGGTTAGTGTCACAAAATGCGCGATTGCGCTGTCATGCTACTGTGTGGTTGGGAATGAAACAAAATGTGTTTATAAAGCTTGGTTTATTATAACATCATCGTTTTTGTTTTGCAAAATAGACAGATAGACATCATTTTTTTACACTCAAAAATCTCGCGTCAACATTCAACAATAAATACCTATCTTACATACGGGGTTGACACTAGATTGGGCCAGAATACAGGTAGGTATAGTGCACAGTTATTTTATGGCAAGCGCACTCTTAGGAGGGCGACACACGAGGCGATTTCCATACAAGCGAAGTTCTTTTTAATATTTACTAACTACATGCAAATTACACTTGACCAGTTAAGAGGATATAAATCTCGGCTTTGATCGTGTTTAGAATAATAGAACCAGTAAAAAAATGATCGTGGCCAAAAGACACCGATTTCAAAAGCAATTACCTACTTTATTTCGATTAGTGCAGTTCTAAGCTGACTTTAAATTAAAAACAACTTTAACGTACGGGACTTGCCACTTGTCGAACCTTCTTAAGACAAAACTGAATGAAAAGTTTTACGCAGAACGCCTGCAGATAAAACAGAGATTGCTGTCTGCTGACAGTTTTTCCTCACTGTGCGGTGGCCTTAGACCAAATCTAGCAGCAGACAGTACACATTCATGCTATATTCATAACCCTAATATAAACTTGTAATATAATCTCCTTCACTATACTTTAACTTATTGTATGTAACATTGTATCAAGTACACTATAACTTATTTTGCCCTGAATTAAATTTTTGGGGATTTCTTACAGTAAACAAACAAGGTTTTGTATAAGTCTGTTTTTTATTCAACTAAGATAGTTGGTAGCCATTTACATAATATAATCAGTGCTGAGATACAATGAAAGGTTACTAATAATTGAATAGGAAGCTATTACTGTTCAAAAGAAAATATTCAATCAAAAGGAATTTTAAATAAAGGTAGAGAAAGGCTACGATACTAATTATTGTCTTGAAATATCAAATGGTTAATCACTTCTTTTACATTTCCGAATATACATTTTAAGTTGGAAAATAGAAATACAGAAACAAAGTAAATCTTTTGGAGTCTTTACAATTCAAGGAGTCAATCTATTGACACCCGAGTCGAAATCCACGTATACAAAATAAATCGCTTAAATAGTTAAAAAATTCTGAGAAATAAATACCCAAATAAATGAGAAAATAGTAACACATTGGAAGCGTTCTTATGACACGAAGCGGAAGTGCTTCGCTTCGCTTCGCTTGATAGAGATTATAAACTGAGACATCTTCGTGATAACGCCAAAAATACGTGGGTTTCAAGAGGGATGTTAATAAATCAACACCATATAGGTATAGCACAGTCACAATATCTATGCACCTGGCTTGATGCCGTAACGGTGTGCAAATTAAATAAACCAAATTATCAACTCGTATCGGCAACGAAGCTGCTAACCGTACTGATGTGACAGGGCGAGTGTGGTGTGGTAAAGGGAAGCAGGACATTTGTATTCCAGTGAGGTGCACAGATAATTTGACCAGCTATTCACCACAACAGGCCGGCGACTTGCGAGCAACACGATAACAATCTAAAATAACCCTTAATACTTACGAAGTTACAGAATAAAATACAATTATAAGAAAAACCCGTTCCCGTGACATGCCCGTCGACCGCATGTTGCCGGGCTTTTTTGCACTAGTCTTTAACCCTAAAGTGTTTAAGGTTTATTTTAGTTTGTGTTAGCAACCCGTTGTAACATGTCGTAATGATACTTATCTACCAGTTTTATTCTATTTACGTATAAATATATACTCATACCACATAATTGGCATATCATATAGTGGCCAGTCTTATCCAGAGACAAAGTTTTTTTTATAGAGATATACAATTTTGAGTACTTGACGAGTAGTAAAGAGAAAATATACTGGGAGATTTTACTTTTGGGGACGATTACAGTTTTCGTGTGTACAATGTTCCTAAAACTAATATTAAGTCTAGGTTATCCAGAAACAATTAATAATTTATTCCCTTAACATACTTTTATGACTAGCTCTCGTAAAGGATAAAATGCACCATTTTTGTTAAAAAACTCTTTACTACGCTATGGCACTACAATTTTTCTTTACACCTATACTTAAACTTAACTAGTGTTCACCGAAGCCGTAAGTTATAGACAGCAACTTAATTAAAACCATACATTCCTTGGTCATATTTTCTTTAGAAAAATATTTTAGTTTTCGGCTTACTTATAACAAAGCACTAAATAAATAGGTAACTTTCAAAATTCGTCGCTACTTCACAGGCCAATTTTATAGGCAACGACCAAAGTAAAACTTGCAAAATAATTTATAACCAGTGAAACAATAAATAGTCTAACAGCTAATCGATTTACGTCGTTGCGAGCGCTGAAATATTTCCAGCCTTAGGCCGGCCTCACATATCCGAATTATATCAGAAATTGAATTCTAAACGGTAATCGATACTCGCTCTTATGCCTCGGGCTATATTACGTATTCAGAAGGGAAATAATATCTGAAAACTGAATCTTTATCTATAGCAAAAGGATCGCGTCCGCGACGGCGGCCCATACAAAATGCTACTGTCATTGACGTTTGTATGGATAGCCACCGTCACTGCGTTGGTGTGTTTTACCCTTAAGTCACTTCCAATAAACAAAGTTCCAAATTCGCTATAGCTTTTTTATGTTTCATATTATTATATGGGTTTGAAAGGGATTCTCTTCATCTTCAACAATGAAACGAACAGAAGGGTTTATGATTCAGCAAAATATAATTTGGTGCGCCAGAAAATTCGTGGCAGCAAAAAGCAGCGACTTGACGTGACTGTTTTATGTCACTCGATGTAGTAGGTACAGGTAAAAAGGTTCTCGATTGGAGACCTGGCAAACGTAACGTATGAATCGTGACCTCCAGTTGGTATCGAACGCTTCGTTTTGATAATCAAGCGTATTAACTGCTACAACGACGAGGCAGTCAAACCGAGCAGGCATGGGAAGTACAAGTGTCGATTACGGTTCAAAATCAATAGTCTGAACTATTGCAGATAAAGGCATAAAAAACATGACACAAATCAATGCGTTTACCACGCGTCATTTTTGATGCTAGTGGATACCACATTAGAGTAGTTGGGAGTGGTAAGTATTGGAGTGGTAAGGTTTGCTCAGCCAAGGATAGTGAAAAGCTATGGCTAACCATATACAATCCCATTAAATGTACTTATTTACATCACAAACATGACGTCGCTGTTTCTGGTTCCCACGACACAGGGTATCCTAGTGTGGGGCCAGAAGCAATGTATGTGCCTGTATGTAAATGTTTATGTTCACATACATGAAATTGGATTTTATACGGAAAGATATTGCTTGAAATAGATATATCAATCGGAACCAAACGGGGGTTTGGGCATCGAAAACGGATTGATCTGTGTAATATTTTGTGATGAACCCGACTAGGGGCGCTACTGCGTAACTTTTCAACAGTATGGACTGGTCCAGTTTAACCTACTCTAAACTGTCAACTACACACATTATTTGACATTCCGGCAACGTAAAAATGACTAACTCAATACAGTGGGCAGTTACGTAATAGGAGAGCAAGGTTACGTTTC
Organism: Yponomeuta plumbellus; assembly: GCA_947310845.1. Taxonomy (NCBI): domain Eukaryota; kingdom Metazoa; phylum Arthropoda; class Insecta; order Lepidoptera; family Yponomeutidae; genus Yponomeuta; species Yponomeuta plumbellus. The sequence continues at coordinate 8,762,984 of OX371203.1, forward strand.
ATCAAACTACATTTCTCAATAAACATCTTGATTCTTGATTCATTCGTAGCTTATTATAACAATCCAATGTACATTGCGTAGCTGAGTCTTACTACCCGTTAGTCTATAAATTAATCGACTTAGGGAGTATTGCAAACATTGTTAAACTCCATCCCATAATTCAAGTCAGTAAAATGACAATTAGAACTGTCATGTTAGTGAAAAAGCTGCCAGCTGAAATAGTGATGGAGTCAGTCGATCTATTTAAAATTATTATCAATTTTCTTGAACCGAGTCAAGCTATTAAGTATTAGTATTTTTCTGAGTACAATCGAAAACACATCAAACTTTACATTCCTTCGCTTTATTTAGTTACGTTTTTCGTGATTTTTCAACAAAAACATCAAAGTTTATGAGATGTCAACTGTACTATGTTGGTTTGTATTCTTAAAAACGGAGAAGGAAAATATTCTTGCCGGCAGAAATGTCAATCATCGAACATCGAACACCTATGAATAAGCCCCTAAGGTTCAAACTGACTAGTATTGCGGTGACAAATCGTAAATTGATAATTTTTATTCATCGGGATCTCTAACACGACTTTGGAGATTAATTCTATGAAATAAATAAATTATAGAACCTTAGCCTTTATTTTATATCGATTGTGCAAATCTCTATAATTTTTCTTCCAAAAGCTGGTCACATCGCAAATGTCATTTTACTGATTCGAATTATAGGATAGATAGACTGTAAATCGATTAATACACAGATTAAAAATGATTCGATGTAACAATACGATGTACAATCGAGTCGTCATAGTAAACCATTGATTGCAGTTCTATAAAATAGCTTACAGGACCCGGTTTTCAACCGACCTTCAGCGTACGGATCCACACCAATATATCATCGCTTATGCCAATAATACTGTTATCAGTCTCGAGCGCGTCCCTTACTGGTGCACATTTAGGTCACTGTATTATCACAAGTAATGTCTACACATAGTCTCTGCGGCCAGTTCCGCAGTCTATACTAGTTCTTTCACTCACCACCGCCATTTCGGAGCCACTCCGTATTCTGCACGAGCACAGTTTTGACAGCTGCCGGGAGGAAAGAATAATTGTTAATGCACTGCGTAGCCTTCTATGAATCTTAAGCTGAGAAGGGCCATACCGAGAAATGGTAGTTTTCAGCTGAGGAATGTAAATGGAATAAGTACATGTGCTCGGTCACGCAGGCATTTAAATGAGTAGTGTTTTGATAAACTGATATCTGGTAAGTTTAGATATAAATAATAATAATAATAATAAACTCACGCCCGTTATCCCCGAAGGGGTAGGCAGAGGCACCAGTCTCTAGAACTGGACCCACGTTTTGCCGAGTTTATTAGGTCCCAAACGTGACAAGTGGCAAGCCTGTCGCCGTTATCCGGGCACAATTTATCAGCGAATGGTGTTGCTGTACAAACAAACAAATGTACGTAACTAAAAGTCATTGGTACATGCGTGGTTCGAACCGAGACCCTCATGATCGAGAAGCAAGGGTCAACCCCACTACGCCACCAATATTGTATTATAAATACAATATTGTATTATAAATACAATATTGTAGTATAAAGTCATAATATTTTTAACGTAATCTAACTTTACTCTGCTAACATTACTTTAACTTAGCTTTATCTAAGCCAAATTTCACGATGCTAAAGCTGCTTCAAGCCTCCACCGATCGGACTTGGCCCCCGTGGTGGAGTATGGCCTATACCTTCCTCAGGGAAGAGACCCGTACCCCTCGGTGGGGACATAAAGGGTGGATGATGGAAGCTGCTTCAACGCCAGCTTGAGGCCAATCTCCTCTTGAGTCCTTTCCTATGCTTCAAAGAAGATTCTCACTTAGATAAACCTACTGGCGTCACTGGTCTCTGAGTGCTCTGCCGCCATCTCAATATTTCTTGTAGTCAATGACCTTGAGTCGACCTCTCACAGGGTGCTTTAGCACGTAGATGGCGAATATGACGACGCGTCGTCGCGACGCCTTGCAAGGCGTTCACGACGTCGAACACGGCTGATGGGCCCGCGCCCGCCGCCCATGACACTACTTCCTTCACCCTTAACTACCTAACGTAACCTATAGGTACAGTTTATTTACATACCACTAAATTTTTGTTCATAGTCAGACAAAAGCCGAGCTTTTTCCTGTGTTTAAACGAAGATTTTGACTTAGATAAACCTTCTGGCAAGTAGCAGTCCGTTGTCTCTCCGTTATCACTGACCTTGAGTCAGCTTCTCATAGGCTGCTGCAGCACGTAGATGGCGAATATGACGACGCCTTGCAAGGCGTTCACGACATCGGACACGGACCAGACGGACACGGCTGCTGAGCCCACGCCCGCCGCCCATGACACTACCTCTTCACCCATAACTACCTAACCTAACTTATACAGCTTATTTACATACCACTAAACATTTTCTTATAGAGAGATTAGAGAGACTAAAGCCGAGCTTTTTCCTATGTGCGAAGATTTTGACTTAGATAATCCTAGCAAGTAGCACTCCGTGGTCTCTCCCTACCTTCTTCTACCATCTCAATCCTTATAAAAGAATAGAAAAGAATAGACGTTTATTAGCTTTCTTGTTGTACATAAGATCTTAAATTACTATTTATAGGAACAAAACAAGAACCTTGCTAGGGCGTTGCTAACTTAAGAGTATACACAATATAAGTTAAATTTTTACTTACTAGCTAGCCTAATTTAATTTCTAATATAGGGCCTAGGTATTCTACTTATTATTAATTTTTGTCTCTCTGAAACAGAACAATAACATTAGATATATTTTTAATAGTTACTGACCTTGAGTCGGCTTCTCACAGGCTGCTGTAGCACATAGATGGCGAATATGACGACGCCTTGCAAGGCGTTCACGACGTCAAACACGGACCAGACGGACACGACTGATGAGCCCGCCCCCGCCGCCCATGACACCACCTCCATCACCCATGAGAGGCCCATTATAACGGACAGCATACATAGCGTGCGGAATCTGCGGGAGAACGCCGGTTTTGTGATGGCAGGAATGACAGGTTTTGTTTGAGAATATGAGCCGTTCATAATAGGCTATTTGACAAATTTCTAAAAACCATCTCATATTTTTTGTTGGTCCTCATGTATAGGTTTTTCATTTCTTATAATTCCTGTATTCAAAACTAATATAACATATTTTGTGCCTGCTTGCCAGTTTATATAATTAGATTAAGCGAAATAGCGTAAGCTGTAATGTAACTAATTCGAATAATGTCGACGACGCAAGTCGCGCGCCATAATGTCAAAAGTCACGACTTTCCAGCGCACTAACTGTCAAATTCTGACATTTTAGCGTCACAAAACGCGTGACTTGCGTCATTGTACTACCTCAGAAAAAGGGTCATTTTAAATTTTTTCGTGTATTTTTTCTAAAAAAGGCTAACGAAAATCAACTTTCGAAATAACCCGCCAAAACGCTATATTGGCCAACATGGCGTCGCACAGGAACTATGAGGTCACAATGTCAGTAAACAAACCAATGAACGTAAGAACGAAATGAATGACAGACGCCATATTTACTGAACTGTGACGTCATCAGAGAAACGGCCAATCCAGGTCGTTTTCTATACAATGGCTACAGATACATAATATAATAATCAAATTTTTTCCTGTGTTTATTTTTATAAATAACAATTTTTTTTAGTTAAAATGCCTTAAGGCGGTTTTAAGACTCATCATTTTTACGAATACGTATAAATAGTACTATTTTTTTCACACTGTCAAATAGCCTATTGTTCACATTCCTTGCAGAATTCCCAATGCGTAGGCAATGGATACAAGGTAGATTTGTTGTGGCGAGAGTTGACATGTGGCGAGCACTGTCAACTCTACGCGCGCACTATAAACTCCAACATTTCTGCATCGCGCAAGCAAAGTATTACACATGATGACTTACCACGTTACCAGTCCAATGACTCCACATGGAGTCACAGATAGTACTGATTGGGACGTCCATGACTCCAGTAGGAGTCATATTCGCAAGGTAGAATAAAGTAAATTTATTTTGTGGGCGTGCGAGTTGGAGCAAATATTTTCCTAAGGGCGTATGAGTTACAAAATGAAGTATATAAAACCCAACGAAATTTTTTTTCCAAATTTTTTTTATGTGGCATCATAAATTAAACTACTTTTGAAATATTAGTTTTGTATTTAATGAAAAACAAATCAATGGATATTATTATAACAAGAGTTACAGAATTTTTGAAGTTTTACCTTCTGGAACAAGTTCATTGTAGCATCCTACACAACGTTTTTTGTTTGAGGTTCGGCCTTTTGGTCTCTCAATCGTCTCAAAACTGTGTTTATTTTCGGATGATGACTGTGCAGCGCCACAAGTTGACTGTCGGTACTATTTTACCTTTTATAATAAAATTACTTCATGAGCTGCTAAGACATTTTTTTTCCGGCCTGTGTTTTTATGGACTTCGTTGTAAATAATATAATTATGAATTTATAACAGCGATGGACAGTAAGTCTTAACAATTTTGTTTTGGATGTCTTCAGTTGATTCACGTAGAAGTGGTGTAAGAGATTACCGATCAAATACGATATCCTCTTCTTATTCGGAACTCAGCTCTACGTCACTGTTTTCGAACACTCGCAATATATTTGTATCACGAAATGTTTTACCAATTTTAGTTCCACAAGTTACGAAATGCGTTCCATAAAATGTTAGAAAGCACCATTCACAAGCTAGTGATCATTTTAATATGAGGGTATATTAAAAATACTATAATCTTGGTGCGTGGTGCCATAAAAAAAAAGACATTTTTATCGTCATACGTTCGCGACTCTAAGCGGAGTCACGAGAATTTGCATTCATACGTCCATGACTCCGTACGGAGTCTTCGTGTTTTTCCGGGAAAATTAACAGATTTTCCATTTGTAAACGCATATTTAATAAAGTTTTAGGGCATTAGTTAATGCTAAAACAAAAAATCTATTGGACGTATGGGTAGTACCAAAGATATTGTATGGGGACTGGGAACGTGTTAAGATAAATACCACGTCCAACGAAGAACAGTAGGACCGGCCGGCCGTCCCTAGGCATACGATCTGCCTGGCGGGAAATATCCCTTTATAGTGTAAGAGCACAATCACCGTACCTCCCTTTACACTCTACGATATTTCGTTTTTTTTTTTTAAATAAATATTTCAATCACGTCATCCTACAATCTTTGACGGCATACTCACATCGTTTACGTCTCACGTTATTTCGGACGGAACTTAAAATTAATAAAAATTTTGTCTGATAACGTTGGAGTATTTCCTAAGAACATCCTATCAAAATAAACATTTACTGACTGTCCAACCAAAAATAATATTTGTAGAGTTGTAGGATGTTATCGTTATCAGTGTCTTTATCGGCCTATGAATGATGTCATAAAAATACCCAAAATACGTAGAGTACGTTTTAGTAAGTAATAAAAGTTGGTTCAAGCTGGCCTTCCAGATCAAATTTCAAAGTGCACTTAGATTTCTCTAATTAAAATTGATTCTATTGTTAGTGCCCTACAAAACTGCAGCATTCTCATTTTTTTTAATTATTTCTAACGATTCTAAATCACATCCACATTTGTCCATCATTGCCTTCTGCTGAGTATAGGTCTTATGTCCCACATATTACCTTCCAAAGTCCGTTGCCATGCGCCTCTACCGATCTTCCGTCGACTCAAATATATAGCTTTGTGCCAATAGCTAAAGGAATTTTAACCGTTTTAATAAGCACCGTTGCGTACCTACTTACTGCTGGATATTCCTTGATACCTTTTCCCCAAATTCCATCTCCCCTGGTGCCTTGGCACCATCGAACTTGCGTCGATCCAACGGTATTGTGACGTGTCAACACCTAAAGCCAATTCCAAAGTGCACTGTGTGCCAATAGCTAATGCCAATTCTAACCATCATAACCACACCGCTGCCCACTGCTGGGTATAAGTCTTTAGCCCCGATTGCCATTCGCATTATGGATGCGGAACTTCCGTCGACGTAACGATATAGCAAAAATAAAACATTTATTTGTTAAATACGGGTAAGTAAACAGATGTTGTGTACAGCAGAAAATTGTGCTCCATATTTTGCCTTGCAGCATACAAATTATAAAAAAATATAAGAAATTGTTCAGTTATCATCATGCAATGTCAAATTCTATAGTATAATGTCAATCTCATCTCATTATGTCAATCTCAGAGTATTTATTTTCAATTATCATGTCATGTGTTATAAAATGTATTAGCTAAACTATAATATAGGTAGGTACTTATCAAAAAATTTAAATTAAAAGTCAATTATTAATTAGCTCCGTACCAATAGCTGAGATTCCAACAATCTGCTGGATACAAATTTTCCCCCAAATTTTCATCTCTCACTGTCTCTTGCCATCTGCATTCACTGCCCTTCCGTCTACAAATAAATGTAGTTTTATACAACATCTAGAGCAAACGTACTTAAAACGAATCATTGATATGTATGATGTTGTTTATGTATACAAATAATATACGTATTAAATAAGTTAGTTTTATACGGAGATAGAGCGCTTCGCCAACAAACTGTTTTGCAGTTTGGCGTAATTGAATCGGTAGTTTCAGAAAGAACATTAGTCCAAATTTTGTGTGATTGACCTATTGTTGTCTATGGTATCCTTGAGGGTAGATCTACAGATCCCTATAGAAAAAACATTAGTCCAATGAATATCAATTGAACTACGTGGCACTGAAAATCTCAGTAGACGCAGAAACAACATTAGTCCCACTATGAAATCAGTTTTATGTCTACTGAAAAGTAAGCAGATTATGACTAATGTTCTTTCTGAAACTACCGATTCAATTGTGTAATTGAATAAGGTTTTTGTTTTTGTAAAATAAATAAGTAAAAAAAAAAAACTCTGCATGCACTCACATTTTCCTATACTTCTTGAGCCTCTGCGTGAAGTTAACAGGATTCTCCCGCTGCGGCGAGGCAGTTCGCTGGTGCACAGGAAGCGTTTCGCCCAGTACTACGCCCAACCGCACCCAGTCGTCCGATGTACTGAAGTCCGAGTGTGTCAGCTCTAATGCTAGAGGGAGAAAGTCGAGATTTGAGTGACAGCTTATAAGTTTCTTAATCTTAAAGAGTTTGTCATACTGGGTGCTTTTTATTCGTCCAGAATACTGAAGTCCAAGTGTTCTTGAACTAAAACTTTCGTAAGCACAACACATTGTAAACTTTTAGTCCGGATTTACTTACGGGTGTTGTTATATCGGAAGAGTCCGACCAGGTTTCGCTCCGATTCGCAGAGCTTAATCATCGTGAGCAGAGACGGAGCTCGCGTCGTCGGTTGCTCGTCTCACACTGCGGGCAAGCCGTAAGTAAATCCGGACTAAAAGTTTACAAAGTCCAAGTGTATCATTCGAGAGTTCTCGAATGGAGACCACATATCGGCAAGCGCAGCGTAGGACGACCAGCCACAAGATGGACAGACGATCTAATCCAAGTGGCGGGAAGACACTGGATCCAAGCCGCTTCCAACCGGTCTTTTTGGAAATCCAGGGAGGAAGCCTAGTCCAGCAGTGGACTTCTTGTGGCTGAATGATAATGAATGATGAAGTGTATCAGCTCTAACGCTAGAGGGAGAAGGGTGCGATTTAAGTGACGACTAGTGAATTTGTTCTCCTTGGGACTTTATAGCCGCAAACAGTCTTCCGAGGTGCTGAAGTCCGAGTGAGTCAGATATGATAGGGGGGAAGATTGAAATTGTAGTGAAGACATGTGAGCTTCTTAGTAGTCCATGATAGTGAACAGAGTGTGTCAGCTCTAATGCTAGGAGGAAAAGGTTGAGGTTTGAATGACGCTTTTACGGTCATACTGGGTGTTTTACCTACAGTCGTTAAAAGTGCTGAAGCTCGAGTGCGTCCGAGGCCGAAGATCACATTTGGGTGACGATTTTGGAGTTTGGTTTTACTAAATCCGAATAATTAGCGATGAAACGACTTGTGAGTGAGTGTTTACTAGGTGTCTGCCCGTTTTCACCAACACTTGACTTAGGGGTCACTTGCGGTCGTTTTCACTAACATGACTGTATCTATCAAGTTACTTTAATTTCAATCACTTGAGGCGCTAGGTGTTAGACCGATTTTATTCAGCCCCTAGCTGTATGTAAGTCATAGATGAGTGACAGTTTGTTTTGGCAGTGTCGTGTCAGTCAACATTTTGTTAAGGTGTGTCAACGATACCATCTCATACAGTCATACGAATGATATTTTTTAGCCAATTTGAAAGCAAATCGTTGTATTTGTTATGAGATATATGCCAGAAAACGTTGCATAGTTGCTAGTGTTACTTTTAGTAATAAGGCCGCCAATTGTACTGTACTGTGTTATTGTCTACTATGCTATTATTATAGATAACTGACAAGAACTTTATCACACAAGTTTGCCAAAGGCCATGCGAATGGTGGCGCGGTGGCCCGGTCGCCTATCTCCCTCTAATATGGTTGAGACTGGTGATGGCTGACCTCTGCGTTACGCTCGTGAACGGGTGCCGTCCGTGTGTCTGGCCGCAGCATTGGTGTTTTATTACCTTTTAAGAATATTAAATGATGTTTGACTTTGCAAGTATTGATCGCACTCATGAATCTTGAGATTCCTGGTGTACGAACACTCATACTTAATTTGTATTAGCTTTAAGTTGATTTGAGAAAAGATGGTCAGAGTGGAGTTTTTTTTCACTGCCTTTTTCTCCACTACAGACGGCCCTAAGGCAGCGGCTAACATTATACATAACTGTATGTACATTGACATTCAACAAGCAGAATGTAAATTCTTTACGTTGAAATAAAAAAATTTGAATTTGAATTTGAATTTGTCAAATCTCATGATATTCAAGAGAATATTCTTTATTTATCTTTACAATAAAGAATATTCTATCTATCTATCTAGTGTTAAACGTGTAAAAAGCACCTGCACAATGTGTAATTCGTCATGTTTTTCCCTATTACCGTGATGACACAGTTAAATAGTCAATTCGACATACAATCCACGCAATAAGTTATCATCGTCCGCATTACTCATCTAACTTCTATGTATTTGCATTGACGTAGAACCTCCCAGCGCACCTATGACGGGAGATAGCAGTCGTAAAATAAAGTCGTAACTAGACTATACGAGGCATATGAGTCAAGATAAAACTATGCATAGACAGTATAAAATTGTGAACATGAGACTTACAATATTTTGTGTAATATTTTTGGACTGAACATATTCTTATCCACATTTACCTATCCATCCATAAACAAATCCCATTGTTGGACAAAACTCTGTCACGCTAGCCAAACTCGGCATATGCTTGTAAGTACAATACCTACAAGTTGAGAATCCACTTTTTTCATAATGTCATGCCGAAACTGATGGAGTATTTCCAGAGTTCATCATCATCATCATCAACCCCTTATATCCTCACCGAGGGACACAGGTCTCTTCCCTGAGGAAGGTATAGGCCGTACTCTACCACGGGGGTCAAGTCCGGATTGGTGGAGGCTTGTAAGACTAGTGGCCGGTCTTACTGTCAGAAGTTTTCAAGCCGCTCTAAGGCCTCCGAGTGCGTATACTGAGTTTTTTCATTCACTTTCGATAGCGATAGCGTTTGCGATTTGCATAGGAGTGACAAAGAGACAACTAGGTGGCGCGCTCTGTCACTCCTATACAAACTGCAAACGCTCTCGCTATCGACAGTGAATGAAAAAACTCAGTATAAGCACCCTGATTTCCAGAGTTTATAGATGTTTATTTAATTTGATCAATTTGCTCACCAGTGACGTCTTTCAGCTTATCGTAGTGCATAGCGAAGGCGCGTGAGGTGAAGAAGAAAATAACAACGTTCGATAACAAGATGGCCGCCACTGGCCCGTAGAAGTACGGCAAAGCCGCTTGGTCCGCTGAAAGGAAAATTCAAATTTAAGTTCTAAACTTTACTTGATTTGACTGACAGTTCAATGTTACTTGTTGTTAATGTTTATGAGTTACTCCTAGTATTTGTGCGACATCACTTTCCGTTTCCTTGTACATCATTATATCGGTAAATTAATTTACTTCAGCGGTGATGGCGTAGTGGGGTTGACCTTTGCTTCTCGATCATGAGGGTCTGGGTTCGAACCACGCATGTACCAATGACTTTTAGTTACGTACATTTGTTTGCACAGCAACACCATTCGCTGATAAATTGTGCCCGGATAACGGCGACAGGCTTGCCACTTGTCACGTTTGGGACCTAATAAACTCGGCAACACGTGGGTCCAGTTCTAGAGACTGGTGCCTCTGCCTACCCCTTCGGGGATAACGGGCGTGAGTTTATTATTATTATAATTTACTTCCTATAAGTGTAATATTCTATATGTAAAAGTTAAAAAAATCTTTATTTTAGTTATTTTTCAGTGGTTCATATAATCCTGAATCATGACGTGATCAGCGTTTTCATGAAAACGAACCTAAATTCTTAGAAATGATGGCTCACTGCTGAGGAAACTGTTTTTAGGTTTTGCATTCTTTCTATAGCATAGAACTATACTGTAAAAACAAAGACGAGGTTAATCCATTCTTTTTTATTTAGTTTTCTAAAAACGGAAGACTTGGAAAGTTTCTAATTTCGAATTTTAAAAGAAAAAAAGACAGACGTTTCGAGACAAAATAAAAGACAATCGGCCTCGTGAGTTTTGAGAGATACTTCGAATTTCAAATTTATAAAAAAAAACTATCTTATAGAAAAACTTTTTTTCTCAAAATTTCAAACCCATAACTAAAACACGAGCTTGGAAAAAATAACCAACTGGAAATTCAATTTCACTAATGGTTTTACCAAATATTGTGATAACTAAGTATTTCCGTTAATTAAACATAGCACAATGGGAAACAGGACTGCGTACGCGCAGTACCACGCGAAACAGAAAGAATGACTATCATGCGTCAAGGGTTTTGGATTTCTAAATGAACAAAAAAAAAGATCCGGCGTTGAAATAAAAGACAATCGATGCCTCGAATCAAGAGACCTTTTCGAATTTATAATTTAAAAACAAAGGACGGTGACAGGTAGGTTTCGCTGTGTGGTCACACCATTCACACCAGAAATTATACCATCTTTTTAATCTCTACAATTTCTTTCCCAGTTATAGTTATTTAACGGTTACTTTAGGAATGAGACTGAATAGTTATTTACCTTGACAAAACAGACAGAAATATATGATCTAGAGGCAAATAGTTGTCCAGTCCCTTTCTTTAATTAAAAGCATTATAATGTAGCCCACTCACTTTTGAACCAGCACCCCTTGACTCCGAAATTAGGCTTCAGGTAGGTACTGGGCACGGCCGGTGACAGTTCCATCGTGACCGTCACTATTAACAGCACCAAGGGAAGCAGGACTGCGTACGCGCAGTACCACGCGAACCGGCGTCGCATGCTGCGTCTGCTTACTGTGCTGTTTATGTACCTTCTGCAAGAGTAAAGCTGGTCAGATCAGATCATCGAACATTTTAGTCAGAACATCGAACATTTCCACTTTACAGCTGTATCTTCCACACAACATAATCATTTGTCGAGGCTCTAGAGTGTAATACACACATAAGAAACATTTCTCAATAGAATTTATGTAATGCGACAATGGTTGCTGTTTGCTCCTACTTAGTTGGTAGTCTTCAAAACAATGTTAGCAATATTCCGGATTCACTTGCTTGAGTCTTTGTTGGAAGAGTCCGAATATAGTTAATAATTAGTGCTTACGAAAGTTTGGTTAAAAATATGTCAACAATATCATTCAAACTGAAAAAGCATCTCTCGAAAGAATAAAAAATATTCGAGAGATGTGATAATCTCTCGAATTTCTGATTCGAAGAAGAAGATCATTCGAAGAGGACCTGTTTGTGCAAGACGCCGAGTTAAGTTGCGCAGGACCATAATTGGTTTGCGATTGGTCACTAGACAATTATTAGATAGAATTGAATTGACTTACTGCTCAGGGAAAAGAAATCCAATGTTAGTTAGAAAAAAAATATCGGTAATGAATAATAGTAAAAATGGTTGAATGTACCTTGAAATAAATGTGTTGTTAACTTACCTGACATTGAGGAACGTGTCGAAACACATCACGTTAAGCCAGAAGAAACACGACACGAACGAGAATTGGATGAGATAGGCTGCAACAAACAGGAAAATCGACTTAACAAACAAATCAAAAATTTTATTTCAACGTAAAGAATTTACATTCTGCTTGTTGAATTTCAATGTACATACAGTTATTTATAATGTTAGCCGCTGCCTTGGGGTCGTCTGTAGTGGAGAAAAAGGCAGCGAAAAAAAACTCCACTCTGACCATCTTTTCTAAGGCTAATACAAATTAGGTATGAGTGTTCGTATACCAAGAATCTCAAGATCCATGAGTGCAATCAATACTTGCAAAGTCAAACATCATTTAATATTCTTAAAAGGTAATAAAACACCAATGCTGCGGCCAGACACACGGACGGCACCCGTTCACGAGCGTAACGCAGAGATCAAACAAGCCTTTCAATGAAAAGTTACTAATTAGGTATGGCTTTCTGAATAAATTCAGAAATCTCTTGAATCAAAATAGTTTATTTGGACGTAAAGAATTTACATTCTGTTTGCTAAATGTCAATGAACGTGTTAACGTATGTCAGCCGCTGCATTCGGGCCGAAAGAGACTCTTATTCATAGGTAATAAGGGCTCCGTCTTCAATAGCAATAACATTCAGTAACTGCAAAGGAAATCATTGTGGGGGAACCCTAATGTCTGAGGTCTACGTACTTTTGCTGTGTACTGTAGCGATCCCTCTTTATAGTAACTGGCTGGCACAGCCGTCTAGTATGAATTTAAATATTTTGAAAGAGAATCGTTACGTTTTTGTTGAGATGTCAGTCTAGGGCTTGCTAGGCTAGAAGTTTCTCTGAAAAAAAGATAATAAAATAGTATTGTGGCTAAATAACCATCTTTTAATCAAATAATTCGTTACAGTACAACTCAAATCGCAAGTCAGCTAAGTCTCGGTGAAAACCAATAAAACAGTACCTAGGAGGTATGCTGCCTTCGTAAGGAAGAACGCAGTAATCGTAAAAACGCAGTTTTGAGTAAATAGCTATTTATTTCTTAGGATTAGAAGGATTTCATACATTACTGCATATTTTCTTACTGAAATTTCACGTTTCTAGTAGACCTACAGCCACCATTATTTTTTCACCTATAGATATACCACCAGGGAGCCCAATTTTGCATCCAAAGTAAAAACGCAGTAATGGCTATTACTGCGTTCTTCCTTTCGAGGGCAGTATAGAACTTGTTAAATCTGTCCTGCTTAACCTGTAGCTCTTATTGTTTATAGCATAAAAGCGAATGTCGATAAATTCCACTAGATTCCATCAGAAACTAATTCCTTTTGTGTCCCTATGGCCGGCCACTCTCAGAATAATTCAGAAGACTATATTTCTGAATGAAAACATTTACACTCGAACTTACGGCACACAAGATGAGATGCGAGTCAAACGTTCGAAACCGTAACTCTTATCGTATGTGGTATAAAGGCGAGTTTCGGTTTACGTTGGAAATCCAATCTCTGAAACATTCTGGATGTGTGAAGCGCCGCCGATCACTCATTCACTCTTGAACGTGATTAATTGCTGACCTAACCTATTTAGTGACGGCTAATGTGATAAACTGTGTTGATTTGACTAATTTAATTGATACTCAACATCGTGTTATGTAACTAATTAGATCAGGCTGGTGAACTAGGTCTTGGGGCGTTTACTAGGCTTGCGTGATTTTGGCATCTGAAATCTAAGACGCGAATTTACTCATTTTGGTGGCGTATCTACTTGTCTATCTATGTTCACTAGCCCGTTATCAACGGTTATTCCAAAATGGCTATCATCCTCAACCCATTATGTCCCCACCGAGGGGCACAGGTCTCTTCTCTGAGGAAGGTATATGCCATACTTCACCACGGGGGCCAAGTCCGGATTGGTGGAGGCTTATAAGACTAGTGGCTGCTCTTACTGTCAGAAGTTTTTAAGCCGCCCCCTAAGGCCTTGGCTTGCCATCTATCGACGGCAGCCGGTACCAACTGCTTAACGATGTAGCGGTAGTTAACTATATCTTTCGTCAATGTTTCAAAGCCTGAATTAAAAATTATATGACGCCCATTAGCAATCTTACCCATAACAGTGCAGGCGGCGGCAGGAAACGCGTGCCCAGCCAGCTGGGTGGCCGTCAGGCAGGAGAAGGCGATTGCCAGACACGTTGAATGGCAAGCCAAGGACTTGCCATGCGTATCCCGCAGTGCGGTGATGAAGATATACACTCAGACTGTTGCTAGAAGTTACCGCTTTCTCCCGTCAATCTCTACCCAAATAATTAAATTAGCATCCGTTAGAAACCTTACCCATAACAGTGCAGGCGGCGGCAGGAAACGCGTGTCCAGCCAGCTGGGTGGCCGCCAGGCAGGAGAAGCCAATGACTTGCCATGCGTATCTTGCAGTTCGGTGATGAAGATATACACTCAGGCTGTTGCCAGAAGTTGCCACTTTCTCCGGTCAATCTTTGTGCAAATAATCAAACTAGCACCCGTTAGAAACCTTACCCATAACAGTGCAGGCGGCGGCAGGGAACGCGTGCCCAGCCAGCTGGGTGGCCGCCAGGCAAGAGAAGGCGATCGCCAAACACGTTGAATAATAAACCAACGACTTGCCATGCGTATCTTGCAGTTCGGTCATGGAGGTATACACTCAGGCAGTAGCCAGAAGTTGCCACTTTCTTTTTCCCGTCAATGTTAACCCAAATTATTGAACTAGAACTCTTTAGCAACCTTACCCATAACAGTGCAAGCGGCGGCAGGGAATGCATGCCCAGCCAGCTGGGTGGCCGCCAGACAGGAGAAGGCGATCGCCAGACACGTCGAATGGCAAGCCAAGGACTTGCCATGCGTGTCCCGCAGTTCCGTGATGAAGGTATACACGCAGGCCGTTGCCAGGAGGAACGGCACGGAGATTATTAGGCCTGGAAAGAGGGTTGGAGTTACAGAGAGCACTTTTTTAATATTGTCTTCTACACAACACGGTCATTGAATGAAGTTCAAAACTTTGAACGCTTGTCATCTTCATCATCAGCTATTTGACGCCCACTGCAGGACATAGGCCTCACTAATGGTTTTCCAAGACTCCCCGCCACCGAAACCAGGGTCTAGATTCTGCTAATGCATTCTAGTACAATGATAGTTTCATGAACGCGGCGATTTCATTTCATTGCCACTTCAAATCAATGCCCGCACGCCTATTCGAAACTCTAGGCGTTCATCATCATCATCATTCAGCCACAAGAAGTCCAACGCTGGACACAGGCCTCCTTCATGGATTTTCAAAAAGACCGTTTAGAAGCAGCTTGCATCCAGCGTCTTCCCGCCACTTGGATGAGATCGTCTGTCCATCTTGTGGCCATCTAGGCGTTCATCATCATCAACCCATTATGTCCCCACCGAGGGGCACGGGTCTCTTCCATGAGGAAGGTTTAGGCCATACTCCACCACGGGGGCCAAGTCCGGATTGGTGGAGGCTTGTAAGACTAGTGGCTGGTCTTACTGTCAGAAGTTTTCAAGCCGCCCCTAAAGGCCTCTGACTTGGCTTAACGACTGCCATCTATCGACGGCAGCCGGCACCAACTGCTTAACGTACCTTGCGAAGCACGGAATCGCTCGTAAAAAATGCCACTGGCGTTAGTCATAGACGGTGACCCATCCATAGACTGAACGCACCGTATGTTGCTTAACCTTAGTGATCGTTCAAGATCACTCAGGCAGCCCAGGCTACGAGCGATTCTCTAGGCCTATTGGCCATCTAGGCGTTAATGGCATTAAAAATCATGTCACGTGACTCAACCATGTCACTGTAATTGAACTAACAAAATGGAGCCCCAGGACGTAGATTCTGCTAATTCATTATACTACAATGATCATGGCAATTCAGTTTCATTACCGCTTCAATTCAACGCGAGTATGTGTATTAATAATTCTGACGTCAATGGAACTAAAAACCATGTCACGTGACCCGACCATGTAACTCTAATTGAACTATAATGCACTATCAGAATCGAGGTCCAGGTTGTTAAACCATCTGACGGGGGCCTGCCCACGCTGCCTCGCCATCGAATGTTAATAACCGCACGTGCGTTTCAGTCCTTATAAGCCGGATTTATCCGCATTACAATGTGTAGAAGCGTAACTGTAATATTGTTTGTTACAATGTTATAACAATGTTTTAGTAATATTATTTAATTTAAGTGTAGGTATAATTTAAGAGGGGTTTGCTGAAAATCAGCGTTGTGTTGATCACTCACACAACATTTAGGCTGAGCATACTCCTTTTTTTGTCATTTATTATTTTTTTAATTTATATTATTTATTAATACCAGCAATTTTAAAAAGAATTTAATTCTTATGTAATTTGATAGATTTCGATGATAAAAATAAACAATTTTCAATTTTCAACTAATTCATTAACGAATATTTTTTAGTATTTTTTCACCACTCTTTTTCTTTCTTTTTTTTGTATTACTCGCTTACCATGAAAGAAAACATTGTGAGGAAACCTGAGTGTCGGAGGTTTCACATAACTGAGCACTTGAAACTACCAATCCGCGGTGGGCACGCGCGTTTTCTGTCTCCCTCTCTCTCTCTCTCTCTCTCTCTCTCTGAGAGAAGCCTGTGCCCTGCAGTGGGACGAATATAGAGTACCTACATAAAAAAATCTCAATGACGTCATAGCGCTGACAATGTGCCGCTTGCCGTCCCGATTGGGCCTTTCTTTCACAATGCAAACCATCAGCTTACCGTCTCTAATCGACGTCTTGTATGTGCACAAGATGTCGATTAGAGGAATCCCTTTGTCAGGACTTTAATGGCTGCAAAAAAGCTGCTTAGAAGCTCTCTATAGTGCTTGCTTGTTGCGTAGTGCAAAACTTACCAATAACATAAGATAGTTGTGCAGTGTAGAACTTATGAATAGTGTAAAAGCTACATACTTTGAAAAAATGGGAGGTTCAGGCATCCTGCCTAACCGCATGGTGCTTGTGGGATTTTGGCAGAATTTAGCAAAGTAATTTGCAAATTCGACGTCTGTGGCGCAGTGGTTAGCGCATCTGACTACCATGCGAGAGTGTTCGAATCCCGGCTGGGGACAAAAAAACCCAGGTCTTGGATGTCTACATGTTTGTGACGTCGCTGTTTCTGGTTTCCACGACACAGGGTATCCTAGTGTGGGGCCAGAAGCAATGTATGTGCCTGTATGTAAATGTTATCTCATGTTTTAATGCTATTATGGATTTTCGCAAAGTAACGCCTGATTACATACAATACTTTGGTTTCCTTACTTTGGTTGAAAAGAGTAGCAGGTACATACCAATAGCGTATGCAATCAACGTGACGGAAGTATTCGCTTCTTCGACAGGGGCGGGGAAGCAGACCAGCGGTAACGTGACTCCAGCGGCGCTGCTTTCGTTCCAGAATGTCTCCATGCAGAACTCCTTAGTACCCAGGAAGGGTGGAGAGTGGTAGGGCGCGAACAGAGACCCGTTAACAAGGAGGTAGAACTCGTCATCGCTGTTCGTTCTAGGGTCTAGTTTGTACCTGTGTGGAGGAAAGATTGATAAAACCACTTCAAAATATGTTTTTCTCAAACATGCTTGGAAATTTGGGCATTATTTCGACAACCTTCTTCGAGATAAATCGAAATTGCTGTACTGGCCAATTACACGCGAGCAGCGGCCGGAAAAAAATCCATGAAAATTCATAACTGTCGTGTTTTGCGGCCAAATAAATTACATACTAAACTCATATCTGTCGTGTTATTTAAAAATGGAACGATCTTTTACTCCGAACAATGACAACCAAGGAGGTAACTTATCAGAGGTTTTATTTAAATTTCGAACTGGCTTGCGATAGAAAGCTGGATATACCTATTGAAAAAAACACTTTAACGCGGCAAAAATTATTGTTGTTCGTTCGTGGTTCGTCTAATTTCGAAAGTCTATTGAATTTAACAGAATGAGTTCATAGTTTTAATTTCCACGCATTATTTGAGAAAAATCATATACAAGCGTTGGCCACAACTCGGCATTGATGGACTCACGTATGTGTGCCTCGGCTTCGCCTCGGCCCACATTTCCACGTTGGTCCATCAATGCCTCTTTTGCTGGCCGCTGCAGTAATGTACTATTTAAGGCTGCTCTTACTCGGAGCATGCTGCCTCACTCGCACAATTTAACATTTTTAGTGATTGTAATAAAATGAGTGGTCGGACGATTTTATGGATAGTTGAATTGCGGATAATAATAACAACAAACTCACCCCGTTATCTCCGAGGGGGTAGGCAGAGGATATTGCGGATATTCAAGATATATTTTCCTTATTTTATACAAGGTTTTTGATTCAGGATTTTTTTTTCCAAAATTGTAAACTTTTAGTCCGGAAAAATTACCTTAATATTAGATACCTACTTATTGTGAGCTATAAATATGAAGATAAAAAACAGAATTATTTAATATACGTGATATTATAACGCATGCCAAATAAAACAAAAACGTTAAAAAAAATTAAAGTTTTAGTTAAGTATTAGTTATATAGTTTAGTTTATAGTAGATTAGTTTAATATATTGTTAATTAAGTTTTTATGATGTAGTATTTGTTTTGTTAAAATAAATATCTTATAAAAGTACAATGTTTGGAAATTCTGTTTCCGACGAGTTCACGCAATATTTTTTATCGCAAAGCTTAGGATTTTCAGTCGACAAATAAACCCTCCAAAAAAACTCATTTTATTACAATAATTCAAAATGTTAAATTGTACAAGCGATACAGCATGCTTCACAGTCTGCAAAAGTTCAGGATTCTAATTGGTTTTCTTTTTCATATACCTAATTCTGACGCGATTAGTCTGTACAGGAAAAAAACATTTGTCTACTTATCAAGTAGTACTGAGGGTTACGGAGTACTCCTGCGTAAAGCCCCAGAACCTCAACAGGAATGTATTCCGGGGTAATTCTAGGACCTTACGCAAGAGTACTCTATTTCACTCGCAGAAAGAGTCACTCGACAGAGTGACAGAGAAAGAGAGTCGGTCTGTGGCACCATAATTTTAGTAGAGAGAGAACGTACTTGTCGAAACTGCAGGGGTTCCCAACAATGGTCTCGAGCACGTTGGTGTCAAAACTCCACATGTGAGTCTCGTTGGCCTGGTAAAATACAGGCTGGAACGTTAGGATGGAGGGCGCGCACACACGCTTTCCATCCACCAGTGTGGCGCTCAAATTCTGCCCGCTGGCGCAACACTTGGGCACCACTGGCAGTTGCTTCTTCACTTCTTCGTCCTGTGAGCAAAAGAAATAAGAGAAGTTAGTAGCTATAAATAATTTTTCCTAGTAAGGTCTGTATATAATATTAATTCTGTGATCGCTCTTGAGCTTGTTTTGTTAGAGGTAAATGTGCTTTATTAGTGAGTGCTCTGAGTCAACGAGTACAAAATTATAAACCAGACAACGGTAGCTCTTTCTAACTGTCCTGCCATTGCCTAGGTAGATCAATAGATAGCAATAGATAGACCAAAAAAGCGGTGGTGGCGTAGTGGGGTTGACCCTTGCTTCTCGATCATGAGGGTCTGGGTTCGAACCACGCATGTACCAATGACTTTTAGTTACGTACATTTGTTTGTACATCAACACCATTCGCTGAAAAAAAATTGTGCCCGGATAACGGCGACAGGCTTGCCACTTGTCACGTTTGGGACCTAATAAACTCGGCAAAACGTGGGTCCAGTTCTAGAGACTGGTGCCTCTGCCTGCACCTTCGGGGATAACGGGCGTGAGTTTTTTTATTATTTATCAATAGATAGATAACACTTTTGTACTTGTACCTACTTAGATTTATAAAAAATCTTTACATGTAATTTATGAGTACAATAAAGAATATTCTATATCTATATATCTATCTATCTATATCAGAACCAGAAAAAATATTGCAAATAATAAATGTACCTGTAATTAATCTATAATTATTAACATTATGAGTTTCTAAGTAATTTTATCAGGAGTGGTAAGTACCATCGTCATAGGTGGTAGAGCTACTGATCAGGTACTTTGATAAATAGAAACATACATACCTTGTACGACAAAGGACGCTTGGATGGGGAGGTAAAGTTCCAGCAAGATCCGATAAAGATATTAATGTCACGGTACTTTTTGCGAATGTCACATATCATAATATGACGCGACATTATAGGCCTAATTCAAAGAGAGGCCGACTCAATTGGTGATGTCGTTTGTGAATGATGAATTTCTGCCAAACGATGTGCCTCCTCATAAAATATTCAGGCGCAGTACTTGATCTTTAACGTCTCGTTACGTTCCGGCAATATTTTCCCGCCAACTGATTAGACTGACACATAAATTTGGTCACGTAAAAATAATAATGCCAGTTTGTCTATGCCCAATTTACGAAAATCTTTGTTTCATCCAGTGGATTTCCTGATTCGTTAAAATAACATAGAAGTTTAAAAAGTTTCCATCTCGAATATCTATGGAAAGCTATAAACTTTTGTTTACTGCACATACATTTAACAAAAAAAAATATTAAGAAGAAATCGTCAATGGCCAGTGTTATTCTTTTTCATGAATTTTCGACCATGTCGTTGTAAGATTGGTAATACTGGCCGGTAATATAAAAAGGGCAATAGCGCCCGCATCACGTGACGCTTGTTAGGGACGTGCGCGGCAGGCCTAATGGCCGAGTGACGTCACGCGGGAAAACTCTATGTTTGATGAACGGCTGTTGAGCGACGATCTTGTTGTTCGGCTATCAATTTGCTTGCATATTGAATGGACCTAATACATCAGAGTGGTTATTGTTTTGCAGCACAGGCCGTTATGGAAATGAAATATTAGAATAACCGGTAGTAGTGCCACCCGTCCGATAAATGCTTGCCACACAATAGTGTGGCATTTCGTATGCAGGACGTAAGCATTTTTTAAACAACCTAATACTTCATTCCGGTGCTTAACTAAAGGTAAACAGTCTTGATATGCCTTTTTATTGAAATGTACACTTATGAAACCAAAATCTTTACACATTACCAATTCAATGTGAAATTAAATGTAATTTCATAAAAACACATTTCATTTGTAAAATTTTTGATTTAAAAAGTGTATAGTTATTTCAATAAAAAGATCTATTCATATTCTTAACCTTTAGTTAAGTACCTAAACATTTCAAGTATTAGTAGATAGATAGATAGAGAACACTTTAGAGAAAAATTCGTATTTTGACTCTTAGGTAAGAGTCAAATTACGAATTAATAAATATTAATAGAAAACTATAGGTTGCATACAATGGACAGTTACAGATTACAGGGGACTGAACCCAAAGTTGAATTCCCATTTCGTCGCTTATACTTCAACACCGCGAACATGCATTTAGACAACTTTGCAGGAGACGCATAAACTTAATGATTTCTTTTCTAGAATGAAATAAATGACAGTAAAATAAATAAGCCGAAAATTTTGAATTTGACTGGCGCAAAACATGCGCGGGACGACTTTCTATCCTCAACTCTATAACTACATAAGTTTCTACTAATGGTAAAAAGCATATTCGCGCTGTTGAAGTATAAGCGACGATTTGCTGTGGTTATCATACAATGTCATCGAAAACTTGGAAAAACATCGTGACTGGAGTTATTAGTATAAATTTTAAAGTGCGTACATGCAACTCCCGAGTCGATTACATAAGGTAGTCAATATGTATCACATTAATTTGTCAGCCCTAATTTAGGTCAGTTTCAACGCAGTATGTACATACTTAATAATTTATATTCAAGGTCTCATATTGCTAGCTGAAACTGTAGAATTACCTAGAACAGCCCTCGGTATACACTGCCCTACAATTATTTATTTCTCGGAAACTTAACAACCGTATCAGTATCACAGTAGGCGTAACCTAGCAGTTTGTGGACTCAATACATCTTTTTGGTTGACAAAGAAAGTTATGAATTGTACAGAAGTACTGTTTAACTTGGAATATATACAAAAATAAATCAATAATAATTATGTAACTTGCTCAACTTATCAGCTGTTTTCAACTTATCAGACAAAGCAAGGTTCCAGAAAAAAAGAGATCCGAAAGACTTTTTTTTTCTTTTTTTTAATATAGAGATATATAATATTCATAATACTTTATTGCACACGAAACTTTGAACAGAGCATTACCTATAAAGCAACAACATGAAAAAAAGGCGAGCTTATCTCTGTTTAAGATTTCTTCCAGCAAACCTTCTTATTACGCACACCAAATTCTGTCGGAATTCTGACATTTGCAGTAGCATTTAGTATGGAATTTGACACCGAGACTATCACTCAGAATTTGGCGTGCTTTAGAACCGATGATGATGATAATGATGACGATCTTCTCCCGCGGCAAGTCACGACATGTTCCAACTTTCCTGTACATAAATTGTCAAATTCATACTATAGCGTACATGACAAAACGCGCGTTCATGTTGTAAGATATTAAATAATACCTACCAATTTAATTTACATGAAAGATTTCTTTTCGTGCAACATGAAGTCAATAAATCCTTATTTTTTCATACTTCTGGATATCTTCTTAATATATGAAAATCTAATCATAATCAAATTATATCATAATCATAAAGCATTTATTTGTGGAACATAGGTATTTTTAGGTACATTTGGTGTTCAGTCAGGTTTCAGATCGCTATGTCCGGCCATAAAGGCGTAAAAATATATTATTTTGTCGGTATACATGTGAAAATCTAACAGTTAATGTCACATGCAATTAAACAATTTGAAAGTCAAAAACTGTAAACATATTGAAATTAAAATTAAGCATAATAAAATGTCATATTGTAAAATGAATTAAATCAGACAGCACAATGATTAATTAACATTAATAACATGTCTAAAGTGTATACATAAATCCAAAGTCACATAATATAACAATTACATATTAGTTATGTTTTACTCGTATCGGCCATAAATTCATTTACAGAGTAGTATGAATCTCATGTTTGTTATTGAACTCCTCCGGAACTGCTACACCGATTTTTATTTTTTTTTCTGTGTATATTTGGTACCTTCGGATTGGCTAAAACAGATGACCAAAACCAAAGTTTACCGGGTCAGCTAGGTAAAAAGGTAAACTATTTTCCTACATTCTAAAGGCTTTTGAAGGAAGAACTCCCATGCGACTAAATTTCCCTACGGGCTTGGCCTTCTGTCGCGGCAACAGAATATTATTTTGTTACAAACGCCAGTCGTAATCGTAATAGACAAAGTAAACGCATGTTTATGTTCACTCCAATTTCGGTCAACGAACGCCTACTGCCACGGACATTAGAATGGAGAATGTTACTAGGTATGCCAAATTGCTTGAAATGTTGTCTCCGTAAAGCCTGTATACAAATACACTAGTTTTTGTTTTAGTCAAAAATACCTAGTAGTTTTGATTTTATAGGCATTCAAAGTTTCGAAAAATATCGCGTCCCGCTAACAGTCACGAGACCGCTTGTGACGTCATGTTACAACGCGCTGCGCGGGCCGCCCGCCTAATATCAAGTCGCCAGCGGTTATAGTAGTAGGTGTAATAGCTTGCGCAGTATTTTGTTGTGTTTTTTTTCGCGTATTAAGTTAATAGTCTAATAATAGTAAATATTAATCGATTAATAAAATGGATGAAGGATTCGAAAAAGGGCAATCGGATAATCTATCTAAAATAGATGGATTAATGGTTGCGCATTATTTATCAACAAATAGTGATTTCGTTGCCGCCGAAATGCGAGGAATAAAAATGCAAAGGTGAGTTAACTTTCCGTGCTACTAGTTATGCTTAATAGTTTATCTGTTCTGAATTGTTTTATCAAAACAAAATACCCGAATAATGTCATAATGGAAGAATGTAACTCAAATAGTCGAAGTACCTAGTTACCTATCATTATTTTTTTACGTTAATGACAACAAAATACGTATGATAGTTTTGTAGCTAGGTACGTATGTATATGTATTTAGGTAGGTACCGCTCTTCTTAGTAAATTTAAATGAATACATACATTGATTTATTGCAAACTAGCTTCCGCCAGCGGCTTCGCCCCTGTTTCCCTCGGGAACTGTACATTTTCCCAGGATTAAAACTTCGTTGATTTGTAACTACTGTACGGATCTGGAGGAAGTCCAGATCCGTTCAGTAGTTTTTTCGTAAAAGATAACAAACACACACACACACACTCACAAACTTTCGCATTTATAATTATTAGTAGGAAGTAGGATAGGTGCTTACGATGTAAATGTAGTGGGTTGAACGTTACAGATGTATAAACCTTTTTTTTATTTGTATTTTTTTACTCACAAAATACGTAAGGCCATTTGTTTTTATTTGAAACTTATTACATGTCGGCAAGAGACAGCTATGGCGATGATGCTATTGGTTTTGTTCAAGTAAAAAGAGTAGGTGATGTATGTACGGTTAAATGTAGAATCATGCCAGAACACCGCGTACGTACAGTCGACAGCACGTCAATCTTCACATTTTAGTTGCAAAGTCGCCCGTAACGCAACGGAGTAGAGTGCATGGGTGTATACCATGATGTGCTGTGGACTGCACCACACCTTATCATTGCAGTTTAGAATGCAATGAAAAGGATCAAGAAGTTTTAAACGTAACCTGCGAAGATTGCGACACAGGGTATCCTATTGTGGGGCCAGAAGCAATGTATGTGCCTGTATGTAAATGTTATGTTATGCTATTGTGCCGCCAGCAGAGGTGGGTGTAAACATACTAGTTAGGTATAGCATTTTTATTGTGGCTACATCGTCGAAGCAAGGAGCCTTCAACTACTGCTACCAAGTGTTATTGGAAAAAATCTAAGCTTTCAGGTATTGGTACCAAACTGAAAATTATTAAAGCTAACGATTTAGGTACAAGTTGTATAACACTTCTATCTAATCTAATCTAATCTATCTAGTCTATATATCTAATCTAACCTCTTCATAGCTTTTATACATTTTGTTCGTATTTTAACATCTTTTGGAACTTTAAAAAACAACTTTTCCGGCGAATTGGTAGTTGTATTTTTACATTTAGGCACAACACATGATTTCCTAGTATTTGGATTGGACATTTTTAAAAGTATTTAGGTATAATTTCGACGGCACGGGATCGCGACTGCGAGCGGACTAGTGAGCCAGACTGAGCGTGTTGTGCGATGACGTCACACCGTAACCGGCGGCCTGCGTCGTACGGTTACAACTTGTTTTACTTCTAAATCGGAAACTAATTGACGTATCAAAGTAATGTTTCACTAGTCTTTTTTATTTTTGACAGAGAATATGGAGTGCTAATAATCAAAATTAGTTAACATTCTTCATGTAATAACATGCGTACGCTGCGTCAATCCTGGAAAACATCGCGAGGAAACCTGAACCATTTGTGTTTGAGCGTCTGAGGTTTTCTCATCGCTTAAAATAGCAACTTCGTGGTAGGCAGTTGGACACGCGTTGTAATTAGGCCAATATTCTTTTACAAAGAACCTAGATAGCTTCAGGGCGCAAGCCCTGCAGGGCTCCAGCTAATATCGTTTTTTTTTTGGAAATATTTTCAAACCACTGTAACTAGCCTCCTGAGGCCCAATGTTCTCAGAGAAGTACAAAAACAATTGTTATATTCAAGGTCATGCCGCAAGAGGCTAGAGTCTACGTAGAGTTATCGATGGAATACGATAGATACATATGTAGGTAGTTTTTTATTGTCTTTCTTTTCAAATTATATTACATGGCCGAAGCAAGGACAGCGGATAAAAATTGTATATTTCGGCAGGGGATCTTACAAAGAATATCTTATGGACAAAGAAATAAATTGAAATTGAACTACTTATTCGTAACAAAAGTCAATTTTAGCCGCAGGTAGATAGTCTAGTCAACCTTCGGGTAAAATTGCTTAGTAACACAAAGAAATCGAAGATTGACTGTGCTAGACGTAGGTATTCTGCATGAAGAAATAAATTGAAGTTTGAAATATATTACTCTCATTCGCCAGGCATCAATTTATGCCCCTATTTATAGAGGTACCTTTAGGTCTACGTAGTAAAAATCTACTTATATTAATACATATATACATACATACATAAACTCACACCTGTATTGCAGAGGGGTAGGCAGAGACCAGGGTCTGCCATTTGTCACGATCCTGACAGATCACTTTCGCTTCATCGACACTCAGTACTCGTTGCATGCACGCACACCTGCAAGCCTGCATGCAACAACTAACCTCACCCTCTGGCCACGTGGTCCGACAGCCTTTGTCCTACCAATCGCATCTTCAGCCTACCATTGCCCACTGCTGGGTATAGTCCTTTTCCCCTTTAATTCCATCTCTCACGGCCTCTCGCCATTCGCATTCATGGACCTTCCGCCGAATCAACGACACCGTCCGACCATCGCACCGCAGGTCTGCCTACCGACCTTCGTCCTAGTTTTCGGCCGCCACTCTGTCATTGCCTTGGTCCACCTGCCGACTACCCTATGTCATCATCATCAACCCATTATGTCCCCACCGCGGGGCACGAGTCTCTTCCCTGAGGAAGGTATAGGCCACTGAATCGCTCGTAGCCTGGGCTGCCTGAGTGATCTTAAACGATAACTAAGGTTAAGCAACTAACCTATGTAGTATATATGTCTCATCATCAGCCCATTATGTCCCCACCGAGGGGCACGGGTCTCTTCCCTGAGGAAGGTACAGGCCATACTCCACCACGGGGGCCAAGTCCGGATTGGTGGAGGCTTGTAAGACTAGTGGCTGGTCTTACTGTCAGAAGTTTTCAAGCCGCCCTATGTATATGTAGTATATATGTAATAAACTGTAATAAATCTGAGGCAGATTGCTGGCAGCGGCTGGATGGGGATGGTCGAGGACAGAAGGAAGTGGCTTGCCTTAGAGTAGGCCTGTGTTGTACTGCAGGACGAGTTCGAGCTGATTAGTCTACCTTTAATGACGATACTTGGAATTCTTCGACGCTCTCTACTGCGCCAACAAACAAACGGAGGTCGTTATTTCTACTCCCGCTGGAGAACGTCGTAGTTGATTTGTGTTGATGAGGATTCCTCTTCCTCTTCCTCAAAATTGATTTAAAAAAAATCCCCTTCCTCTTTTAAGAGGAATTTAAGAGGAAGGACAGCTATAAGTATTGTTGAAAAGAAATGTGTGAGAGAAGTTGATTTGCAAACCAATTTATAATTAGTTCTTCTCTTCCTCTTCAGCATCCTCTTCCACATCTTCATACTCTTAGTCTGCCAGAGTCCTCATTTTCATCCTCTTCCTCATAAAAAGTTCCTCAGCCACCGTAATTTGTACACATAGCCTCAGTCTGGTTACATTTCCAAGTTTGCGGTGACCTTTCCTTGTGCCATAGTACAGGGTAAGGGTTAGTTTGGAACCAGTTTGACTGATTGTGGTCTGTGGAAGTTATTAATTATACTTTATTGCACACGAAACAGTACATCGAACATTACATTAAAACAACATGTACAAAGGCGAGCTTATCTCTGTAAGAGATTTCTTCCAGCAAAACGGGTATGTATACGTGTACAAAATAGACTAAATAAACTACAGAAATCCTAACAATTACCTACTTAATGCAGAAAATAAATACACTACATAAACTAAATACCCGTAGAAATGAATATTATTTTGGTTACTATAATTTCAAAATACCTTTTGTAGTGCTTTATTGTTTACCGCTGTGGCGCAGCGGTAGCGCATATGCCTACCATACTAGAGGTTCCAGGTTCAAATCCCGGCTGGGGACAAGAAAAAACCCCAGGTCTTAGATGTCTACATGTTTGTGATGCTGTTTCTGGTTTCCACGACTCAGGGTATCCTAGCGTGGGGCCAGAAGCAATGTATGTAAATGTCTAAGTCTAGGTCGTCGTATATACAGTCGGGGTCTGAAAATGTTTACCACCTTAAGGTTCATAATTGTACAGACAATTATACGACACAAGGTCGATATTTGTATTGATTTCATTGGATAAAGCATAAAGCTCAGTATAAAGAGTTGAGTACCAACCTGTCAAAGTTTAGAGCAAACCTTCTTCGCTCCCTCAAGGAGGTTTTATTTTATTTATTTTGTAAAAATAGTATTCAATATATTTTCAAACTTTCTATTTTGACAGAGCTTAATAAATGCAATAATTTTAAAATAAGAAATAAGATACTTGTTAGAATCGAGGCTTCGGAACTTTGAAAGGTAATAAGTACATTGTTAAAGCATTATAGACTATAATGCACATCTTGCGACAAAGAATCAAGTTTGAAAACTGGTAAACATTTTTAGACCCCGACCGTACGTTTTTCCAGTGAAATTGATAGTGACGTTTGAGTTCTCAAACGACACTATCAATTTCACTGGAAAAAGAAACCAAGTAGATTGGCTCTTTATGAAAACACGCATCTCAGTAAATATAAAGTGATTCAGTAAGAAACCAATTTATTTGTTCCATTGTATAGAATATTTCTGAGAGCATGAATCGAGTCTTGCGAAATATTTTTGCCTTACACAGTACACAACATCCCGTCATGTAAATAAATGTGGCTATTCGAGTCTTAGTACAACTTTTTATAGCTACTTCTTTATTATTGACACGGTTTATATAACTATGCCTACACTGACGAGCAATATAAAACAGCCACTTACTGTAGTTCGTTTGTACTAATTTGCACTGGGGCTAATTATTTTCTCACTACTGAAATATTCCCTTCGACTACCTCATACCTCCTAGCACACCATCTAACTCACCAAAATCTGGATTTAATTTTTTTTTTAATAAAAAAGAATTTCTAACAACCAATCTTTTATGACACGACTACCGACTAAATAAGAATAAAATGAAATGCGTAATATGACATTAAAAAAAAACAAGATAGTTTTAGCTCGAACTTTTTATAATCAAGAAAATTGAAAACGCCCACTAAGATTAAATAGAGTTTTACTTAAAGAAACTCTAAGAAAGGCATAGTTTTTAGTAAACAAATGTGACACTTTGTGTGAATGTGGTGTTGTACTTGGAAAATCATTTCAAATTGGTGTTATGGTATCAATGGTATTCCATTCCAACAGTAGGTACAGTACAGATAAACCGGACAAACGAAATACTTATGACGAAGTAATATCTTTGTTAAAATGGTGCTAATCTTTCACTTAACTGGACAAGGAGATAGCGCTAATGGTTACAAACTCATGATGTTTGCTCATCATCATTATCATCATAGTCATTGACAGTAAAGCTGCTCCTAAACGATGTGTCGTAAACTCAAAACTTGTACAATGCTCTAGTACAGTCGACCCGTTGCTAATTATCTATTTTAATATGAAACAATAGGGAATGGATGAAAATATCAGAAGTGCTTCATATTTTTTTTGGTGATAGGAATAACCTTCCTTAACGCGGGAAAAAAGGTTAATTTTTTTTGGCCTCGTAGTTAATTTTTAAATATACTTAATATTTTTCCATTCGTCGTTCTGGGCTTAGTACGGCATATCAGACATATTCCTTAGTCCGCTACGTATGAAAAAAAATCCACCTTGAAAAGCTGTCAATGTCACCACAGATTTTTTTTTAATACGTAGCGGACCAAGGAATATGTCTGTTAAGCCGTACTGAGCCCAGAACTACGAATGGAAAAATATTAAGATTATTTAAAAATTAACTACGAAGCCAAAAAAATTGAAACTTTTTTTTCGCGTTAAGGAAGGTTATTCCTATCACCGAAAAAAATATCAAGCACTTCTGATATTTTCATCCATTCCCTATTGTTATTGGTGGTAATAAAGTCAAGGAAAGAGGTAGACTTGTATCGCCAGTTTAAAAAAATACAAGTTAAAGACACACTTTTTTCTTCTAAATTTGATTTTTTACGTCAGATTTAAAAACAGAACAGCATTTTAACTCTTTTTAGAAGTTCCTAACTGTGAAAAAAAAAATTGTGTAAAAGTTTTAATATTGCTGTATAGAGTAATCAACTTGCAGTCGTATTGTCTACTATTATTTTTGAACTAAAACTTTTGTAAGCACTACACCTAAACCTGGGCGTACTTTTCCGATGCAAAATCAAGTAAGTGTATTCGGAATAAATTTAATAATCTGCTACTATTGTAAAGCCATTGAAATTTTTATTTAATACACGAGAAAGTATGTAGAGTTAAAAGACTAACGAAACAATCTTCTTTTGATAATGGTTACAGGTTCCAGATAGCTATCCGCAGGCATTGCCTAGGTGCTTAAGTTTGGAAAGACGAACGCTATATTGTGATTTTGATATTGATTTTATTTAGATAGTGATTTTGGGTTGACATATAAAAATAATAATAATTGATAATATTTCACTGTCTCTACCTTTAGAGCCATTGCAAACAGGGCGACTTGTCGCCGCGTCAAGTCGCCGCGTCAGCCGCGACGTTGTCATTTGCTTCTGGCGTCTTGTCGTCGCGACTCCGCGACTCTGACGCCAAGTGTGCGGAGATTCGAACAAAATATATGAAATTTGACGGTCGTAGCCTGTCGTCGCGTCTAGACGCCGAACTGTCGCTGTCGCGTGTCGCCTAGTGTGCGATTAATATGAGTTCACCTGAAACTTTTTGAAGCATTACAGAAAGGAAAAGTCGCTGACATCGTAAAGAGAACGTAATACGACATGCAATAACAATCAACCTGTAGAATTTTTGGTGGGCCATAACACTCACATAGCATAGCAATGGTTTTCAATTGTTCTTTTTAAGATCATAACACCACCGATTAAGACATGATATAAGTCCAATAAAAAAACTTACGGCAAGGTTTCGTTCGAAGTGGACAAGTGATCAAAATGTACAAAAACAAAACACCATAAGAAAAGTATGTATAGCTAGCGGGTCAGACATCGAAAAAACATGTAAAGAACCTGGGTGAGGTATAAACCTAAGGTATACACAAAATTTAATCCTGTTTCGGTAGGTTAAATAACGTTCGAGAGGTCCTCGCTGGGAAACTGAATAATTATTGACTTGGCACCTTCACAGCTACTGGCGGTTTCCACACCAAAGGCAGGGCCGTTACTTAATTAAATCATACATCAAAAAGGGGCAATTCTCATCTAATGTTCACAGGGAAGCAGCTAATTTGTTCGCGGCTCCTCGGCCTCGGCCACGTATTTCACTAGCACACGCCCCTAGACACTATTTCAGTGGTTAACCGTGTCATAAAGCATGTTGTACACTGAGCCACATTTAAGAAACGTACACTGACGACCTCTGTGGCGCAGCGGTTAGCTTATCTGCTTACCATGCGAGAGGTCTCGGGTTTGAATCCCGGCTGGAGACAAAAAAAAACCCAGGTCTTGGATGTTTACATGTTTGTGACGACGCTGTTTCAGATACCCACGAAACAGGGTATCCTAGTGTGGGGCCAGAAGCAATGTATGTAAATGTTATGTTACATTGCTTTATTTGTTATTTGTTACTGTTTAATAGCAATACCGTTGATACAGAATAGTAGCTAGCAGAGACCTTATTATGCGCATTAAATGCTAAGCGATTTTAATTTGACAGTGACATGATTGAAGTTTGATGGCTAAGATTTGGTGCGTGAAATATAGCTCACATACTTATAGGGGCAGATCAATCTTTTCACGCATGACATAATAGTTGACGTGCAAGTTTCGTTAAATAAATAATATTTCGACCACAAATATTCAAACACGAAGACACTCGACGTACCTTACAAATTCAAGACTCCACGAAAATAAGATGTGGATCTGGTTTCGGGGTAAATTATACAATACTAGCGACCCGCCCCGACTTCGCGCGGGTGGCAAAAAGTTTCCGTGGAAATAGCTTTATTAGTTGCGTTTCCCGCATTTATTTAAATTCCCGAGGTAGCATTATTCGTCATTTTGTACGGAACCCGAAACTTTTTGAAAATCCAATATAGCTTACGTTACTCACGAAGAATGTAGCTTTCTAATGGTGAAAGAATTTTTAAATTCGGCCCAGTAGTTTCTGAGCCTATTCATTACAAACATACACACAAAAATACAAATCTTTCCTCTTTTTAATATTAGCACAGATATAGATGAAGACCCGATGAAGATTCAACGAGGTAAGAACCTCACGCCTCAGTGTGTATCGCGCCTAAAGCGTTCAGGCGAAAGGCATCGGAAGGGAAACTTATTCACATGGACATTTTGGCGAGCGTTTGCACGGAATACTGAATAGTTGCGACAAGTTATCAGTTTGGCGTTTGAATTGTGTGCTCCGCTTTGTGACGTTTTGCGTCGCGGGTCTGACGCTTTGTTTCATTATACCTGGAATGGCGTTGTGGGGCAGCTATGTAGGACAGGAACGATATTGCAGATTTCTTCCATAATTAAATTATTAAGTACTAAACAGTTGACAGTAATCTTAATATAAAAAAGGAATGCTGTTCGTTAGTCTCACTAAAATCGAGAACTGCTGGACCGATTTGGCTAATTTTTGGTTTTTTATATTTCTAGAATTCCAGGGAAGGTTTAAATGGTGAGAAAAAACTTTGTGGTATGAAGTTTGCCGGGACAGCTAGTAACAAATAATCATACGAAAGGAACCGTTCACACAGAACACTGAATAGTTGCGGCAATTTATCAGTTTGGCGTTTGAATTGTGTGCTCCGCTTTGTGACGTTTTGCGTCACGAGTCTGACGCTTTGTTTGATTATACCTGCATAGGTAGTACGATGACGCGAGTCAGAATTTGACAGTTAATGTACTGGAAAGTCGCGACTTTTGACGTTATGACGCGCGACTCGCATCGTCGTACTACCTAGGCTACGAGGTAACATTGCAGATTTCTTCCATAATTTAAATTATAAAGTACTAAACAGAGATTGTTAATGGACAGCACTAACAAATAATTATATAACATGAGATGTTCACACGGAACACTGAATAGTTTTGACAAGTTATCAGTTTGGCGTTTGAATTATGTGCCCCCTTCTGAGACAATTAGCGTTACGTCTGACTTAACGTTTGATTACGCTGAGAATGGCGTTGTGGGTCAGCTATGCGATACAGGAAGTATATTGTACAGCAGTGGAAATGAGGTCCTTGAGAAATATGTGTGGTGTTACTTTGAATGACAGAATACGCAATAGTGTGATCAGAGAACGTTGAGGACTGAAACAGGATGTAGTGACTAGCATTGAGAAAGGAATGTTGCGTTGGTTTGGGCATGTGGAGAGGATGAACGAAGAAAGACTGGCGAAGCAAATATATCCAGCGAATGGGAGTGGAAGGGCCGGTAAGGGACGCCCCAGGTACACAGAAAAAACCCCAGGTCATGGATGTTTACATGTTTGTGATTTCGCTGTTTCTGGTTCCCACGACACCGGGTAAACTAGTGTGGGGCCAGACGCATTGTATGTGCCTGTATGTAAATGTTTATATTTATACTTTGACTAAATAGGGGATGTATTAGCAAAGGGCAACATAAAAAGTACCCGAAACCGGTGGCGTGCGTGCATCACACTAATATTATAAACGTGAAAGTTTGTGTGTTTATATGTTTGTCAGTCTTTAGCGCTGAAACGGCTGGACGGATTTTAATAAAATTTGGTATGGAGTTAGCCGATACCCTGGATTAAAACATAGGAAGTGACACCATGAATAGAATTTAACTAATTAAATGGATACATAATATTATTCATTTAAGTAATATTAATATTATTTTATGGCACCGGTCTGGATACCATTTTTTAAATTTAGGCTTTATTAGACATTGTTATTATATATTTAGTTTAATCTTTTATTGTATTATATTTATTTACTATTTAAATGTAAAAATGTATAATATATATTTTTTCTATTATTTAGTAATACTTGCTTGTATGGTATTTATGACATTACCGATATTATAACCATGTTTTGGATTAGATTACAACTCTTTACTGATATGTACCTACCAGACAGTAAAATACATTACAAGGCATCGGTTTTTAATCACTTTTCTCTTTACTTGAATTTTGACTCTTCTGACAAAATTCAAGTAAGTGAATTCGTAATTGCATCTATAATATGTAGTGCTTACGAATGTTTTAGTTCAAAAAAGTTTTCTTTTACGTCCGTTTTAGTAGTCTTACGTGTAATGGTCGATATGAGCCGTATTTTGAAAGAAAAACATTACGAAATGCAACATTTTCTGGAAATAGCTTCACAGACAAAAAGCACCAAATTATACGTGCTCAAGATATTTCACCCTGCCTTTCATGTCTGAGTTGCGCGTCAGTAAATTCCATTTTCCCTGTTTGCTATGTAATCTCACAACATTGAGACGCGTTTTACTTTTTTCACGAGAGATGTTTATTTATAAAAAGACTGGGGAGATTGGCGTGACGGTGAAAGGGGTGACGCCCAACGGTGGGCGTTTTTCATGAGCTCTACAGCTATAGATGCATGATACAGATACAGTGATTCAATAGAACGTGGGTTAGAACCCCGGCATGTACTAATAACTGATTCCTTAGAAGTGTCTCGCCTGACAAACGTACATCGGTCGCGTTTCATATCGTAGGTCGTGGATTCGAGTCCCACAAGGGGCCGCCGTCTGGGTAGTTTATGTTTGTGACGTCCATTTTGTAAATCATTTCTAATTTCTTATTATTGTGAAGTAGCTAGCAAATTCCACTACTTATAATATATTTTATGATTTCATTACAATTTAACAAAAATAGGTATAATTAATTTGCACTATTCACAAAAACACTAGCGATAGAGGCAACAGGAAACCAAGATATAGGTATCATAATAATAATAATAATATAATAATATAGCCTTTTATTCCACAAATTATTTTACATTTCATAAAATATCTCTAAAATCCTTAATCTTCTATTTTACGTGCATAATATAAACATAATTATAATAATTTAGAAGAAATCACTGCAAGTTAATGTTCGTTTCAATAAAATAAAATTACATTTCGTGCATTTATCAAGATCTCACACACCTTTTTTTCTCTTTTTCAACGGCGTGCATGAAAGCAACCTCTCCAAATGAGCCTACAAAGCCCAGTGACCCTTTCATAAAACTAATTCATGACTAACTGTGACAATTCGATATACATTCCAAAGATTATTAATATGAACAAGTAGGAAGACTTGGTTACGCAATGTAGGTACATACATCGAATGATCATAATAAAGTTGAATTTTAATTAAATGAAACGAAACCCTGGTGTTACGGAAACCCGTAAAGATAACATTTGGGGATATCTGTTGGATCTATCGTATGTACACAAACGATTTCGGGCTACATTATTACAGAGATTAGAATCGTATCATGGTAATGCAAGACTGGCGTGTTTACTTATTTAGGCGAATTAGTAGATAAAGTAGATTACATTGCTTCCTCATTCCCTCAAGGACAAAACATAAAAGTCAGAGTGCGCGTGTAAGTGTGTGTGTGTGTGTGATCATGTGTGAAAATCATGAAACTGTAGAGTTGTGTTTGCAGTTTCAGGATCTGCACAAAAACGTCACAAAAATCAAAAGGGTAAATCCTGAGGGTAAATCGCCCACGAAGGAGAGAGAATTATGTCTTGAAGTGTCAGACTGTCACAGAACTGACCTGTGACATCCTGATATGAAAGCTGCTGTCCAGGCGAGAATACTGAAAAAAATTAAGTACCTACCTGTCCAATACCGAACCTACTTATTACTTAATTTATTGGTTTCAATTTCTCATCCATAATCATGTTAAAGATCACGTTTTTTCTCATTACAACATATTATTGCTCCAGCATCGAGTTATTGTAATAAGCCTAAGATTCTATCAAGAAGTCTTGGTATTTTTGCATACCTTTCTGCGAGGATTCAACAGAGAGATACATAAGGGTCGGCGGACTAGACCACAAAGTCCAAAACACAGATTTTTGAGGCGATGAAAAAGTAAATTGTTTTATTCATAAAATTACTCTGTAACGTTTTTATTATATTAACGAAGAGCTATCATTTTTGTACAATAATTAAGCAAACTTCTGTTTTAATTGAGAATCGCTCGTAGCCTGGGCTGCCTGAGTGATCTTAAACGATCACTAAGGTTAAGCAACATACGGCGCGTTCAGTCCATGGATGGGTCACCGTCTATGACTAACGCTAGTGGCATTTTTCCGAGCGGTTCCGTGCTTCGCAAGGCACGTTAAGCAGTTGGTGCCGGTTGCCGTCGATAGATGGCAGTCGTTAAGCCAAGTCAGAGGCCTTAGGGCGGCTTGAAAACTTCTGACAGTAAGACCAGCCACTAGTCTTACAAGCCTCCACCAATCCGGACTTGGCCCCCGTGGTGGAGTATGGCCTATACCTTCCTCAGGGAAGAGACCCGTGCCCCTTGGCGGTGACATGATGGGTTGATGATAGCTGTTTTAATTTATTATTTTGTAAAGAACAATGACTTAATACAGTTTGACTAATGTGATTATGACGCTTACTGACAACCTCTGTGGCGCAGCGGTTAGCGCATTTGGCTGCGATGCGAGAGATCCAGGGTTCGAATTCCGGCTGGGGACAAAAAAAACCGCAGGTCTTGGATGTTTACATGTCTGTGACGTCGCTGTTACTGGTTCCCACGACACAGGGGATCCTAGTGTGGGGTTAGAAGCAATGTATGTGCCTGTAAATGTGTGTTTGTGATTTAGTCCGCCGAGTCTAGTTATCCGAAACGACTAATTAATGTTAGATACGAAAGTGGTGTTTCAGATTCGTGGCAAGTTACAAACCTGATCACTGCCTACTTCTACGAGATACAAGCGATATCAAAAATAGTTTTGACTGGAACCAGTTTTGACCATAAGATTTAGTTAACACTAGTTCGGACTGAAAAACATCAGTCATATGTACCTACTATTGACTAATAATTTTCAGCCAAAACTTTAACCAATCTTTGCAGTCAAAACTAGTTTTGACTAAATTTAACAGTCAAAACTAGTTTTGAGCGTTTAAGAGTTTTGACTGTAACATATTTTTTTTTATTTGTTTATAAAGCCAACAGCACTAGTTAAATAATATTAACAGCTATAAATATAATTTATCATAGGCCAATTACGGGCTTATTTTATGTTAACGTGACTTGAAGACAGGCATTATTATTCACAAAGTCTAAAGAGAAAGAAAAAAAAGGAAATGAAATCAAACAAACTAACTTTAAATCTCTTCTTTCAGGTAAACCTGTATTTAGGTCCTAATTCCAGCAAGGGCGCCAGTATATTACAACTAAATTACAGGCCACCTTTGACCTACAAAGGTTTCTAAAAACTTCTACCCAAGAATGTGTCGTGATGAATTAACTAAAACTAAAACTCACTTGTTTGCAGTAAGCACACAAACTGCCCGGCTGGACGGAAAACAATGCAATTTACATGAAGGTCTCCTGCGCCCAAGGACTCCGTGGGATAGCATTAATATTACACAGAAGGACGTTACGGCGGCGGCGTGGAGGGACGATGCTAACAGGACCAGTGGGCTCATTATGTAATTTTCGCAACGGATATTCATACATCCTAAAAAGTCACGTCAACACAAAAACCGACGTCGTACAAGTAACATACGAGTAACAAGTTTATATACATAAACTATCAATAGATAGCTGTTTATGTATATTACTTGGTCAATTCGGCATGATTAATGAATATATCTCAGAAAATTTTATACTTTTACTTATTTTTTACATCTACTTCCTTCTCCAGTGTTTAGCTCCAGTCCATCCAAAGGTTGTCTGGAAGAGATCACTTTTAGTGATAAAGCTGTCTGCACTCTTAGATTAAGATATATACCGGTGTAATCTTCTTTTTTATGTACAATAAAGTGTTCTCTATCTCTATATCTAAATAGCAAAACAGTCCTTCTGAAATACTCACGCGGGCAAGCCTCAGGGCCTCGAATAAATAACTAATAAAGCCAGATAAGGCCGCTCCATGAGGCCACTTAGCGCGATTGCCTCTGGGCTCAGCGACGAATTCATTTCCCTCTTCCTAAGTAAGAATTTGAGTTCATATTAAAGGGCGCGTTAGAATAGGGTAGTTTCCAGGGTCAAAATAATTAAATTCTGTTTAGTCCGTATTTTAGATTATAAAAAAATATTGAACACGTATTTTTTCTTTTTTCGATTAAACAAAAAATAACAAAGATATAGCCCATTAAAGTTACGTGTGACGTCACTCCGTGCTAAAAAATGCAGCACGGCGTGACGTCACACGTAACTTTAATGGGCTGTATCTTTGTCATTTTTGGTCTAATTTACCAATAAAAAAATACGTGTCCCTTATTTTTGAGTAATCTAAAACACGGACTAATTACATTTTTTAGGGCAACTAGCCCATTACACGAAGGCTTGCTCTCTTTTGATTGTTTTGGGGTGAAAAGTTGTTTTGACCGTGGAGCAAAGAACACCGAAATTGAAGATCAGATTTACATTTAAGTTGCTAAATAGTACATTAGAACAGTGACTGAAGCGCAAATGGAAGACTATGAGAAACGTCGGGTTATCTCTAAAATTCCAATTCTTGAGACACTTTTTGATTTCATGTACCTAGATATTTACAGCAGTGCAGATGACAGCAACGCGATCTTTACAGGTGCAAAGTCAACTGATAAAACTGCAAGTGTGCACTCCATTTAGTTACCATACGGGCGACTTTACAACTAGAAGAAGAAGAAGAAGATGAAAAATTTATTATAACAACAAAACACACGCCACAAAACAAAATAAATCCAAAAATTAAACCATAAAATTAGTACAAAACAAAGAATCAGAAGAAAACAGGAGGAAAATAAAGATCACGGCGTGTCACTGCTGTTATAAATGGCAGCTGACTCAGCATTATGCTGAAGGACAAGCCTTCAGCGCTGATTTTCAGTCAGTGCCAAATGATACTCCGCGAGCGTCACAGACCGCGGTGTGGTACAGCGATGAGAGAACTTAAAAAACATAATACTTATGTACAGAATAGATTGAGTACTTAAAATAGTTTAATACGAAGAAACAGACAGACTATTAAGTATAAATTAATTAATAAATATAACAGAAATATATATGGATAATGTAATTAGGAAGGAACCAAAATACATAGAAGTATACAGAGAAATATTATAGATACAGCACTTCACAGTCCCGCTATGCGATTACAGATTCATGTCTGTAGTTGCGGCGAAGGGTTGGAAGGGAAAGGTAGTTTCTGAAGCTCCAGCAGATATGCCCTGAGCTTACGCCCAAAGGCACACCTACTAGTCGCTTCACGGAGAGGAGGAGGAATGTTGTTCCAACACTTGGACGCCGCATACCTGAAACTACCACGGAAAGCGATGGTCCGGTGTGCCGGTGTCAGGATCCTCTCTTGGTGTACATTGCGTTCTCTGGTAGCCCACTTAAGCTTTCTAAACAGATAATATGAGGTTTTTGTACGTATTACTCCAAAGAGTAGTTTGGCAAGGTGCAAATACCGACGAGCCTCCATGTTCAGAAGCTTTGCTGCGTCCAAGTATGGACTAACGTGGGATCTAGGAGGGATTTTGAAACAGAAACGTGCACATGCGTTTTGCACACGTTGGATCAACCTCTTCGTCCGACCGAGTATACAGCCAACATAGACGACGTCACAGTAGTTTAATCTGGATAATATCAGCGATTCACTCAGCCTGACACGCAAATCAGTGCTGAGGTAATCGCGTATATTATAAAGAATCTTAAGGCGATAGAAACAATTGCTGGCTACGTTTCTTATGTGATTTTCAAAACGCAGTTGAGGAGTTTCAAAAATTTATGACAACGGTCATTTTGGCATGTCCTTTGATTTAATATTTGTTTTACTTAAGACTATGGAGCATTATGATATTTGTTTATCAAGTAGCTGAAAACTGCGGTTTTGTAGTCCATCTTTATTATTTTAAAACTTAATTAAAACCAAAGAAAACAAAAATATTTCGTGTTTTAATTACTCAGCCCCCATGTTTATCACTGTCTCCAGTGCAAAGTCAAAATTACTAATAATGATTTTTATGAAATTTTCTTTGCTACTTGGCATAATTTTGATGTTTTTATAAAACTTTGGAGCGTATTATTTGTTTTGAGGCCTAATTTAAGCTTAAACCTACTATAATCTAAACAAATTTCAACAAATGTATTGTCCCCGAAATATGGTATTTCCGGACATTTCGGTTTTGTTACCACTATTTTTAAATAAAATTATTCTACCAAAAAATAGTTTTTGTCTTCGTATTATGGCAACATTAACGCTCGTTGGATCGCCCATTTTGAATACGGCATGACAGTGCATTTTTATCGGTGGTGTCAGGTGGATGTGCGACATACTGAACTGGAGCAAAGTTCACCGTCAGGTTTGTGATGAGTGTTTAATATCCTTACTATCTTTATTTAACACATAATATCGTTGTAAGATAGCGTATTTTTATGCGGTAAAGTAAGTTAATTATTTTAATTTACCGTAAAATAGAATGTTTTTAAATATATTTTTGAATGTAATGAAAGCGCATTATGTTACTTCGGTTTTGTTACTACTGACAAGGTAACATATAGACGGACCATCAAAGTAACAAAACCGACAGCATAAGGCTAGTTCCATATCAGTGACATGTTAAATTTTTTATTTATCTCAGATAAGAGATTATTTATCAAAAATAACAGCCTAAGAGATTTTTTTATATTTTGTTTTACAAATGAGTAACTATTATTATTATTACTGAAGATTGTATTGCTTATTCGCTAGATTTTCTAAAATAGTGGAGATAAATATTGAATGAACTTTTTTATGATGGATCGTGTGAACAATTGCCGACACACTATAAATAACTTTTTAACACACATTATTACAAAGAAACTTACATCTAAACGGGAGGACTTCTCTCAAAAGAGAGAAATCTTCTAGCCAACCCAAACGGCGATTAGGAATAGAACACAATTGGCGTATGCCAACTGCATATAAACTACAAGTGAAATATAAATATCTATGTGTATTGTGTGCATAAATAAAGATAAATACCTATCTTGATAAATATCCAATAAAACAGAATTACACAACTAACCAAATAACTAACCTAACCATTTACACATACAAATGATAATTATATACATATATTTTTTCAGAATTATGCCACTAACAGCCCGAGAAAAAATGCGTATAGGGAGAGGTTGAAAACTGAAAATCCTGAAAAGTATGAAGAACAGCGGAAAAAAATTTACCTAAGTACTTTGTTTTTAATTTAGTATCACACATTAAAAATGGTTCAAAAATTAGAAATTAAAATGTTACATTTTACGGTCTTCTGAACTATGCCTTACAATTTTGTTACTGTCGGTTTTGTTACTGTCCCTGAATTATTTGATGCAATTTTAAAGATTATCTCGTGAATTAAATCTTTTTAACTACATCTATTGTGTCGAGGATAAAAATAATAAATATTACCTTTTCTAACATTATTCCTGGTTTGATATATCTCAATTTAAATAAATAAAATTGAAAATATATATGGATTTGGAGCAACAGTAACAAAACCGAATTATAATTGAATTTTCTAAACATTTTCAACATGTTGTGGGACTTATAATTTAATTT
Organism: Yponomeuta plumbellus; assembly: GCA_947310845.1. NCBI lineage: Eukaryota > Metazoa > Arthropoda > Insecta > Lepidoptera > Yponomeutidae > Yponomeuta > Yponomeuta plumbellus. The sequence goes on from OX371203.1 coordinate 8,804,745, forward strand.
AATAACGTAAAATGACTGTATTAATTCCAATAAATAAGTGAGAGAGACATAATGTGTTTAGTTTAATTTCTATTTAACTTTAAATATGGTAACAAAATCGACTCAAATTAGTTACATGCTCTAATATTTCTTATTTTTTCGGTAATTAGGGCTTTAAATTAGGAAAAAATATTTAATTTCTAAAAAAATTATAGGTTTGCTATTTTGATTTAATTAATGAAACCACCTTACAGCTATTTTTTTTTATAAGCTTACCTTTTTCGCCTTGTACCATATTTTTGAAACTCCTCAGTTGACCATCCATAAGTAATTCAAGGTTTTTTGCTTCCATTGGTTCTTCTGGAATTCTTCCATTGGTTCTTCCACCCTTTCCACTGGTTCACCCCTGATAATGATGCTAGGTCGTCCTGCTGTCCACCCTCGAATAAGACACGCACTTAGTCGATTTTTTACGTATTACTGGCATTACTAACTCTACAGGCATCCTAAAGATTATCTCATATATCTCAACATTTCATTCTTAAGCACCCAGCTAGGAGCCACTTAATTCAATTCAATTCAATTCTTCTTTTTTATGGCTACCCTTGGATTCTGCCAATGACAAGTTTTGGAAATGGCACGTTGAGTTTTTTTTTTTTTTAAGCTTTTAGACCGGTGTAGTCGGTAGTTGAGAAACCTAAAACAAAACATCACAAAATACATATAAACACGTCACAAATTAATTTATATAAAATAGAGACAGGCAATCTATAATTTTATATTATTAGTTTTTATAAAGTTACACAAAACATTAATGAATGGGGTAAACACTAAAGGTAACACAGAACGAAAGTTAGCTGGGAGAGGGAAGTTTGGAGGTAGATAATTATAAAGTGAAGAAGACAGTTTTGGACAGTTAAAAAAGATATGATCCAATGTGCCCTCGTCTAGGCCACACTCACATAAGGAGTGGTCCCTCACCCGTATTTTCGCAAGGAAAACCGGGGTGCAAGCATGACCCAAACGAAGCCGGCAAATTGTGGACGTTACTTTTCTATCAGCAGCGCGGTGCTGGAAAAACCATGGACTGGAGGGAATTTCAGGTTGTATATTTCCATATTGGCTACCTTTGATGCTAAGAGAGGATTTCCACTGAGCATTCCAGGAATTGTTTAGGTCTTTCATAGCTGTTGAGCGAAGATCATGTGGGTAGATGAGCGAGTGGGAATCTGAGCCAGTTTGAACGGCATTTTTTGCGCATATGTCCACAAATTCGTTACCTTGTATCCCAGAATGTCCCGGAATCCAGGCAAGAACAATTTGTATATGCTGTTTGTCACAGATGTAAAGAGCTTCTCTAATTTTTAAAATAATTGGAAATTTATTTTTTGATCGTAATGGGTTGGCAAGAATTGATTGTAAACAGCTAAGAGAGTCTGAAAATATGATGGTCTTTTGGATTGTGTTTTTATGAGCCTGCACAAAGAGGATTGCTTCCAAAATTGCTACGGCTTCACCTGTAAAAACAGACGCTGTTGGAGGGCATTTGTAACTGAGTATGACATTGAATTTTGGAACCCAGACAGCCGCCCCGACGTTTCCATCCTCTGTCAATTTAGATGCGTCGCAGAACATGGGGATCCATTCAGACCAATCTTCTGCCATCTTTTCCTTAAACCTACTATCAGCTTCAGATGAATGTTTGCTAATGTCAAAAGAGAGAAGGATTTTAGGAGAGAAGATAAGGGCATCAAAGTCTATAGAGAAAAGTGGATGTACTTCGAATTGAGAGATAGGGGCTCCAAGCCTGCTAAATTTTAAATAACTTTTAACCAAACATGGGAGATCCTTATGTGACCAGTAACCGGATCTGGAAGTTAAACTAGATAGCGAAGGAAGTATCTTAAGAAGAGGGTGATCTACGAAATTCAAAGCGTTGCAATAAAATCTGTCTGATAAATATTGGCGGCGAAGACTAAGGGGAGGGTCCAAACACTCCACCTGCAAAGCGCCCGTGGGGGAGGACTTCATGGCTCCAAGTATAACACGCAAACATTTATATTGGAACCTATCTAATTTTTTCAGAGCCAATTTACTACATGGTTCCAGAAGGAACGAACCATAATCAAAATGGCTGCGTATTACTGCGTTGTATACTAATTTAAGCGTGTATGGGTGAGCACCCCACCACACACCTGCCAAACAGCGGAGAGTGTTCAAACCCTTCTCGCATTTTTTAATTAGGTAATTAAGGTGAGGAATGCCTGTCATTTTGGAGTCTAAAATTACTCCCAGAAACTTTACTTCTTTTTCCGTTGGTATAGGTTGACCGTTTATTGAGATATTAAAGTCGGGAACATTTCTTTTTCTAGAGAAGGCCACTACGCTGCTCTTCTGCACTGAAAGGTGGAGACCGTGGTTGGAAAGCCAGTCCTCGAGATAAAGCATCGCCGAGTTAAGTCGGTCCGAGGCTTGTTCGAAATCCTTCGAAGGAAGATATAAAGCTACGTCATCAGCATATTGAAGAATACTACAAAACGAAGTCACAGACTGTTCCAGGTCGTATGTGTATAAACTATACAAGAGCGGACTGAGTACTGATCCTTGCGGAAGACCTTTCCAGACCAGTCTAGGTGGAAGAAAACCTTCGTAGTCTCGGATAAGAATAGTTCTAGACATCAATAGGCTACATACAAAGTTAACTATCCTCACAGGGATACTCAGCCGTAACAGTTTGTTTCTGAGCACTGGAAGTAGAACATTGTCATATGCAGCAGTAATATCAAGAAATACCCCTACAACCGATTCATTTTTGGAAAATGCTAGTCGAATCTCTGAAGTGAGTATACTCAGACTGTCCATTGTGCTTGAGCCCTTTCTGAAGCCGTATTGAGAACTAGCCAAGAGTCCTCTCTTCTCCACTAGCCATTCGAGTCGATTCTTGATAAGATGTTCCATGACTTTCGCCAGTGTAGAAGAGAGGGCAATAGGGCGGTAGCTGGAAGGATCGTTAGGGTTTTTACCCGGTTTTAATATAGGGACCACTATCTGTGTCTTCCAAATTTCTGGGGGAGTTCCTAGAATAAAAAAGTTATTAATCATGCCCAAGTAGTATTGTTTTGTAACATTGCTTGACTTTTTTAGGAAGGAATATGGAATGCCATCCACTCCAGGAGAGGAGTCAACAAGCGAATCTAAGGCACTCGACAATTCAGCAATAGAAAAAACCTCATCCATCCTGTGCAACCTATTAGTCGGACAAGGATGGGGGAAGCAATCTCTCGTCGGCGCTGTAGGTGGGGCCAATATCATACCAAAACCTTCGAGCCAAGTAGATGAATCATTGGAGATTAGGTTGGGAATGAGAAGTGAACCGCGAAATCTTCTGATACCCTTCCAGACTAAGGCTGATGGAGTCCTAGGAGAAAGATTTTCGCAGAAGCTAACCCATCCCTGCTTCTTCTTTTCAGCTAAGAGCCTTTTGGTTTCAGCAGCGATTTTCTGATAATTCATGAAATTTGGTTCGGTCATAGCCCTATTGTATAATTTCTCAGCTTCCTTTCTTCTTTTAACTGCGTTAGAACAATCGGGGTCCCACCAAGGAGGTGAGGCTAAGTTTTTTCTAGTAGCCTTTTTTAAAGGGAAACTGGACTTAGCTGAAAAATCCAGAGCCTCAACAAAATTATTGTATGAATTAAGGGCGTTTTCTGAAGAGATAGGTGGAAGTAACTTTATCCTTTGGTCTGTCTGAGTAGAGTACTTTTCCCAGTCTGCGTTAGCTAGTTTATATTTGAGAAGGGGGGAGTATGACCGTACTGGGATAGATTTGAAAGGAAAAGAGACTAAGGATGGAAAGTGATCACTGCCATATGTAGAAGGTAAAACTTGCCAAGATAAGGCAGAAGCCAGAGATGAAGAGCAGAGGGAAAGGTCAACGGCTGATCTTGGATCTTGGTTGGGAAATACCCTATGGGTAGGAGAGCCGTCGTTCAATACACAAAGATTGTATTGATCCATGAGATCCAAAAGATCATAGGATACCGAATCATTTTTATGACATCCCCAAAGGCTATTGTGGCAATTAAGATCGCCCATTATAATTAAAGGACCAGGAATAGTGGAAAGAATAGAATCAATTTCTTGGATTATAGCAGTAGAGGGATGAGGAATATATAAAGAAATGAAGGAGGTGTCAAGAGACCTGACTGCAACCAAGTTAAAGTTGTCGCTGTGTGGAGGGATATTAAGTTTAGAAAAAGTTACATTTTTTTTTATTAGTAATGCAGCACCGGCATACCCATCATCTCGATCATCCCGGAAACATGAGAAGCCAGAAACCCTGAATTGAGATTCCGGCCTTAGCCACATCTCCGAGATAGCCAATATGGTGGGTTTATATTTATTAATCAGATGTATTAAATCAGTTTTTTTATTATTAATGCTATGACAGTTCCATTGTATTAGTTCGATCATTTTTGCCATTATATATTTCAGCAACTTGTGACAGTTTTTGTGCAACGTTGGGCGGTAGTGGGCAGTCGTCATACTTAAGAAGAATGTTCAAAAGAAGTGACATTAGAATGTCTAGAAAGTTTTCATTTTTGGCAGTTGAGCCGTCATGATTAAGAGCGCACCCATTGCCAAGAGAAGGAGCTGGGGAGCTAGTTATAGAGAAGTGAGCTTGTTGGTCATAACCGCCTACAGCTGCAGGGGCTTTGGGACTGCGTGGGGTTTGTACTGTTCTCCTCATTGATATCGTTGATGTTCCAGATAGAGGCGAAGGGGAAACAGAGTTAAGGGAAGTTGATGGCCTATATTTGTCTGCTGTTGATACATCCGCAAAGGAACGGCGACTAGAAGGAAACCTTGCGGAGGCCTCCCTAAATGAGATAGCTTCCTGTGACATAATCATCTTTATGTTCTTTTGGCGTGTCTGTTCAGGGCATTTATCATCTGTAGCTGTGTGGTTACCGGAACAATGGAGACAAAGGGGAATTTTATCACAATTATCATCAGAGTGTGGTTGTGCGCACCGAGAACAACGTGGTTTGGATCTACATTGGTTCTTCACATGCCCAAAGCGGCAGCAGTTCCTGCATTGTATTGTTGGGAAAATGTATGGATCTACTTTAATTGAATTATAAAAGCAGTATACATTTGCTGGGAGAACCTGCCCCGAAAACGTAAACACCACTGTCTGAGTGGGTATCCAAGCTGTAGAGCCATCCTGATGTACTTTTCGGTTTATACGCCGAGCCTTAATTATGGGGCCACAGCCATGTGGGAGTTCTACTGCCTCAACCAATTCTTGCATGGACCAGTCGCTGGGGATGTGTCTAACAACACCAATACGAGTAACATTGTATGTAGGAATTGATGCGAGATATCTACCACCTGCCAGAGCTGGATGTATTAGGAAGCTATTTGCATCATCTGCACTCTTGAATTCAACAGAAATGCGGTTCCTGCCAACACTTTTCACTCCATCAAGAACAATATTTTTAACTTTATTGTAGGACAGGAAGTGACCAAATTTAATTGGTCTAAGTGATAAACCGGATTTCGGATCTGACTCTTCCTCCACCACATGAACTATAAAAGGGCCTAGGTCAGCTGGACCATACTTCTTCACCTGTGTAAACACAGGGTTGACATAAAGAGAGGGATTTGTTAGGGAGTCTTGAATAAGACTGGTAGATGTATCTATTACAGTCTTTTTAGTTGAAACTGGGGTACCAGCATCCTCGTTGTTCAATACACGTTTACGGGAAATTCCAACGTTTGATAATGAATCCATAGACTGAGAGAAAAGAGGAGGAGAGGAGTTTAGGTTAACATTGTCCGAACCGCCGCCCGGGTCGGGCGGCTCCCTAGAACCCATGCGAACAAACCACACTTACCTATACAGCACAAATACCACCACCGAGTTGTTGAGGAGCCTCAACCAACCACGAAAACGTAAAAATAATTTGGAAGAATTCGTAACACGTGCGATAACCAATACCACAACGAGCAGAATCCAGGAGCCACTTAAGTAAGCAATGAAAGCCGATATAAAACCACGATCTAAATTAAACGCCTATCGACGACGCGCTAGGCTATAAAACGGCCATTTAATACTTGTACAGCCTTATCGCCGAACATGACGACTGGTCCGACGCACCATTGTAAACACAGCTTTCATGTGATTCTTAATTCAAAGGCACGTAGGTGCATTTTACGTTGGAAATGCATGAAAGATAAATTGGTGAGGAGAGTATCAATGTCCCAGCAATGTGGAGGAGACAGCCGTAGATAAGATACCTTCCGCCACTGTCGCGGGAGTCAGCTTCCACCTGTCAGTTTAGCCATAGGGTTGTCCAGCAAAGAAGTTAATTAAGTATTGTTTTATTGACACAGATTAGGTATGTTTCTACCTTTAGATATTATTTTAATAATTATATTCACTGCACTGTATTGGGGTTGTCTGATTTTGATACCCTGGGAGAGGGGGCGGTCCTTGCTATGGAATGCTGCGTGCGTCTGCACATTCGCCCCATCGCACTTAACGTCTACCGTGTCCACCCCGGGTGCTGCAGCGGAAGAGGCTGCAAGACTGTAGGTGCAGAAATATTCGGCGCTTTTGGGCCAGACATTTTTGTGCCTCTCGCAGTCGAAACCACTGGGGTTTGGGGAGCACAGGGAAGGCTTTTATTTAGGTCGCCGCTTGAGGGTCAGTGGCTATGACTGCCGCTCTGGGGTTTATCTTATGCAGAGGATTTCCTTTGCAGTGCAGCGAGGTAACGCTGCAAGCGTAATGAGTGCATTTGCGTCGGATGTGCCTCGGGGCGGCTTATTTTCTTGGTGTTTTTATTATGTAATGTGCGTGAGTGTGGGTGTGTGTTGTGCGTTATTAGTATTACGAGTAGTTTTCCTAAAACTTATTGTCAATAAGTGTTTGTCTGAATGAGAACAGTTTTACTAGGCAAGTGAGTTCATTAGACATAGGCAAGCATGGATGCTCTATATCAAAAGTCGAAATTTGAATGTAGTTTTGAAACTATGTATATTTGGTGTGATGTAATTTGAGTAAATCAATAAGTTTTTGAACTATAGTATGTAAAATATAGCTTGAGTTCTTGTAAAATATTTGCACTGTGAAAACTCCGTACTTACTGCACACTATTCGATGGCAGTAAGTACGGAGTTTTCATAGTGCAAATATTCTGGGAAAAAATTCAAAACTTCATGGACGCAAATGTCCATGACAGCTGTCGAGAAGCTCAAGCTATATTTTACAGACTATAAAACTTTCGTAAGCACTACACATTATAAACGATTATCTGGATACGGAATCTTCCGACAAAAATCAAGTAAGATCCGGATAATTGTTAATAATATTTTGTAATCAATAAGTTATTATCTTTCACTGTTAAAGACAGAAAATATATAAAAATCTGAAGCATAAGAACCATAAAGACTTAAGGAAATAGAGAGTTAACAAATTCCCTTTTAGTCTTCCCAAAAAGGACAAAATGTTTTTTTTTTGACCACAGTTTTGATATCGTAAAAAAGTTTTCAGACTATTATTTGCAACTTTATAGTGGTTTTCACAGAAAAAAACGTATTGTCTATTAGCCCTCCTTTCTCGGTAAGATAAGAGGATGTTGATACAACTTGTACATTCTTAGTAAAAATATGCGGATAAAAACATCTCAATCTGCGTCGGTGGCAGCCCTAGAGACGTCGTATTAAAAACACTTTGGTAACGCAAGGCAAATAAATAAACAGGCAGCGTTCACAAAGAGATAAGGGGCTTCTATTTAAACTTCTTCCAACTGTCTAGCTTTATTATAATCTAGAAGGAAATTGTGCTTAAGGTCTGTCTCTGCAGAATTTTAAAGAGAGATCTAATAGATACAAACAGGGCTAATTAATTATTAAAAATACAATTCTTCTACATCACTCATAAGGCAACTGCTCTTTAGGAGTGTTTTCTGGAGCTGTTACTACAACTGACTTCTACAAAATCTAACTTTATATTTTATTGAAAAAAAACTAAAATTTTCAATAAAATATAACTCCGAAAAGACAAACATTTGGCTGTTGGCGTAATAGTAACTTTTGTTCAGCTCGCTGAGACCTATTTTATGATGTATCACACATGGCTATTGGGCTGAGGTCCAAAATTGCATTACTTTGACAGCCGTAATATATTTTTTTTTAGTGCTTCTGAAAACGGCTCATTGATGCGATGAAAGGACCAATCAAATCTTTGAAAGGATTTTTGCATATAGGGCTAAAACGCACTAAGGGCTACTTAGTAGTTGGAAAAATATTCTAGTTTAACTGATCATAGGAGCAGTCGGTGAGAGGACCAGTGGAGCTGGGCTGGTCATGTCAGCCGAATGGATTCGGTTACGTAGGCGAGACTCGCCACCGAATGCTTTCCAAAAACGGACACCGAAGTCATGGCCGGCCTAGAAGACGTTGGAGAGATGATCTCGACCACACCTGCCGGAGTGGTCTGAGGAGGCCCAGGACCGGAAACTTTGGACTGAATTGGGGGAGGCCTTTGCCCAGCAGTGGGACACAATAACGGAGGCTACGTAAAAAAAAGAACATAAAATCTACGATCTATGACATTGTACGTAATAAATACTTGCGGTTAGACCATACACACAAAAAAAACGCTAACAGCAGAGCAGAGCTGTTGACAATAAATTAACAGAATCAAAGGTAGAATTCGTATATCTATCTATACTTCCATATTATTTTTGTAAGTTTGCATGTATGTAAGTTTATGTAGGGGGTAATCTCCGACACTACTCATTCAATTTCAAAAACTCTTTCACCAGTATTTAGTATGAACCTTTAATCCCTTAATGCGGACGTATTCGCAGGCATTGCTAGCTACTCGTATTTCAATATTCGTATGCCTACTCCGTATCTAGAAGAACCGATATAAAAAATCTGATAAGTTGGTTTATTGAACATATAGAACAACAGACTTTAAGGTGTCTCTTAATAAAATTCTTGTCACCGAGGTTGCGCTATAAACTTTTACACGCTATAAACAAGGCACTTAAAAGACTTTACAACCCTCATAAATTATTCGAAGCTATAAAATTATCAAAGCTCATTTCTATTCAAAACAACGAGTAACATATTGTAAATCAAAACGCGATCAAATCTTAAACTTTGACCCAGCTTAGGGCGGCTGTAAAGACAGATATTAAAAGTAGAAGGTTCAATTTGGTTCGGCTCTATGAACAAGTACAGTATGCTATTTTAAATTAAAAAAACCGGAAAATATGTTCTTAAGTATAGATAAGTCAAATCACTTTCAGTTTTCAAAAGTTTTAAATTCTGAATCTGACTTTTCTACAATCTTGGCGCGATTCATTTATTTAAATAATATAAAACGGTAGAGAAAATTACTCAGATACAGCAGCTGATCACCTAATTCTTATGTCACTCATTTAGTAAGTCTTCCATCAAGTCATCCAGTCCTTTTAGTTAGTAAAGGTTGACGCCCAACAGATGCCCAACGCAAAAAGCGCATCTGTCGCAATTTATCAAATAAGAGCAGTGGATGAATGGAAAATTGAATTAGAATGAGTCTAGCGGTCATTGCCCGGTCCGCAACTGAGATTTCATATCCAACAATGGCGCCTCTGACCGCCAAGGAAATCCGGAAAGAATAAGACAGGAGTGGAAAATCAAAGCAAAAAAAATTCAGCGGCATCCAATTTGGTTTTTTTTTGTTTGATATAACAAAACTTTTTGTTGTATATTTTTCATAGAGTGCTTCTCTACCGGTGAATCTTCCATACCTGTCTTTCCGGGGCGAGCCTTTTTACACGCCTGAACAATTCGCTTCGACTTTTACGTAAAACTTTGTATTATCAACTCGACCCACAGGAGTTATTAATATAATAAGCCCTTTAAATATCTCCAGAAATGCAGAAATGCCTGTGGCCTAGGCTGAACTTTCTGATATTTCCTCTGTTATGACGAGACTTAATCCCCAATAACAATAGTTTGATTGCCGGTAAGATTGCTCGCGTCCCCGCGGCGAGGAATGTCTTGGACTATATCGGCCGATGGGCCGCTCTTATCGAGTCCTACCTATCTGACGCCCATTGTCTTTGTTACTAAGTTAATTAAATCTAAGACAGAGACAAGAGGTTCGTATTATTTAGGTAGTGAGTTTCTCATTGTATCGTTCTTTCCACTGAAGCCTGAAATACAAACTAGATAGGTACGTAAGTCACAAATTAGCTACGATAATAACTCTTGGTAAACTGAAACAAGTTCTATTTTCAAATTCACCCTTATGTATTTTACTGACGCGTACCATTGAGGTCAGTAATTTATTTTTTCTAGGCGCCATGGAGCTGGAGGTCATAGCCCTTGTTCTTTTTTTTTTCATTTAAAAAGATAAAGTTATTTTTTTAACTAAACCCACCGGCCAGTGTTTTCGGCTAGGTTGCATTTGCTCAAGAAGGCGCCAACTTATCGAAACCTCTTTCCTGAAAATATTCAGCCAGTACCGGCTCACTGTGGTAGAACCCGGAGAAAGACCGGTCTCTTTATCTACGCGTGGGGCTCCATCTGGCGGAGGTTAAGTGAAAACGCCCACCTCAGCCTCTCCTGTCACGATATGCCCGCCAGACAATTGTTACTAGATTACCTGTGTGTTTTAACTACGCTTCAGCCCCTAGGCCTTACTTAGTTACGGCCTGTACGAGAGAATGTGTAATGAATAAGTATTGCGTATACCTACTCTATATTCTGCGGTAGTTGGAAGTCCCGCGGTGATCCTTATTATTTGTTGAGAAAGGGCGAAAATCGAAAGTCTCAAAATACCTCCGGGTATCACTGATTATACCAGTACACTGACAAAGAGAAATTGAATTCGTATTCAAAGTATTTGAGAATATGAAATACAGTATAATTATGAACTTCCAAATTAAACGTTACTACAATCTCACAAATAGATCTAAACGTATCGTAAACAACTAAGTCTTATAAAAAAATAGAGTTCATCGAAACGACTATTTCCACGAAAGAGATCGAAACGTATAAAAACGTTGGTGCTTAGAAAATGTCAAGGTTTTTAGAGCTATATATTACCGTGACTTATTGCTAGTCCTGTGGGAAATTTGAATGATAGCTATACTTGAGCCATTACAAACGTGCGAACTGACTCATAAGCATTTGTATCAGACCTCTCTCTCACATATCTCATAATATATGTATAAGTAGGAGTCATATCAAGCATATCGGAACTCTCACTCGCACTTTTATGACTCGGTTCGCACGTTTGTAATGGCTCAAGTATAGGTATTCTATTCCTGTAATACTTACAGTTCACCACAACGACCACTATTTCGACAATGACAAGGGGAGTACAGAGACACCAGACGTGAATTAATGTCACCGAATACCCTTTCGATCCTTTTTTTTTTGTGATTGTCGGTAATACTGATTGTTGAAGACTGTAGAGTACTGTTATTGACGACCTCAGTGGCGTAGCGGTTAACGCATCTGCTTACCAAGCGAGAGGTCCCGGGTTCGATCCCCGGCTGGAGAGAAAAAAAAACTCCAGGTCTTGGATGTTTACATGTTTGTGACGTCGCTGTTTCTGGTTCCCACGACACAGGGTATCCTAGTCTGGGGCCAGAAGCAATGTATGTGCCTGTGTGTAAATGTTTATGTTTTATGTTTATGTTTATTGTCCAAAACAATGTATGATTTTATGCATACATACATAAGCTCACGCCTGTATTCCAGAGGGGAGACTAGGGACTGCAACTTGCCACGATCCTGCCAGATCACTTTCACTTCATCGACATTCATTACTTGTACCATGCACGCACGCCGGTTTGGTGTACATTTATCTTGCCTTTAGCTAATACATCCTCTTTTTCGTCAAAGTATGAAGCCTGGGACTTCGACCACCTGTAGTCATCCTAGAATAACGGTTTCATCAGAGTTTGACGCTGATATACCCCGGTTTCTCGAACGCTAAGACTGTTAATCTACTGTTATAAGCTGTAAATTGTTTTTTTTTATCCACTTTTGACAACTGACAGATATTAACAACAGATTAACAAACTGTTAGCGTTCGAGAAACCGACGGTTAGAATGGTTACTTTAGGACTTGATGACATTGAAAGGAACAATTAAAACCCTTGCTTGCCTTTTTTATGTTGGACTTTTATAATTTTAGTCGGCTTTTTAATTTCTTGACGATGCCCATGCTGAATTATTTTTATTTTTATTAGTTGATCTGTGACATGTTTTTTTTCTTATAAATAAATGAGCTCATTACTCGTCGTAATTGTGTAATTAAAAAATTTTTTATGGTGGACCGATTTATCCCTCCGGCAGTTAACAAGCTGTCAGTCTTTTTTCTACAATATATATCTTGGCAAACTGAGAGCACTTATTATAATACGATTACAAGTGAGTTTCTGACAAGACCAGGGGTGCAATGAGCCGTTTTCAGAAGAACAAAAGGAATGCAATTTTGGACCTCAGCCCAATAGCCATGTGTGATAAATCATAAAATAGGTCTCAGCGAGCTGAACAAAAGTTACTATGATGCCAGTAGCCAAATGTTTGTCCTTTCGGAGTAATATTGTATTAAAAAAAAAAACTAACATTTTCAATAAAATATAACTCCGAAACGACAAACATTTGGCTGTTGGTGTCATAGTAACTTTTGTTCAGCTCGCTGAGACCTATTTTATGATGTATCACACATGGCTATTGGGCTGAGGTCCAAAATTGCATTCCTTTGACAGCCGTAATATATTTTTTTTTAGTTCTTCTTAAAACGGCTCATTACGCAAGTACTCCACTGTATTTTTACGGAGTTGCCTGATTTAGCCCCTTTGTTCCCGGTATGTCACACCACCTTATGTTACACTGTTACATTCTGGGACTTTTTTTCCTAGTAGGTATGTCATTCTCCTACTCGGAACTGTCATATACATACGTATTTTGACTCTTTCGAGTTTTCTAAATGCTTAAGGGACTCCACTCACGGCGGCTATAAGGTAAAGATGTATATCATAGCACGATATATCTTATTACATCTTTCTATAGAAATCGTCAGGAGACCACACACGACAGCTATATACATCTTTACATATTCGTATCTTAAAGGTACTGAGCGGTCTCTAAGCTATACATCCTGGGATGTAATGTATATTGTAGCTGCCGTGTGTGAAGTCCCTAACCCTATAGAGTGGAAAGTTACCTAATTTAAGGGCAGATTTGGACGAGAGCCATCGCAAACAGGGCGACTTATCGTCGCGACTTCGCGACTCTGACGCCAAGTGTGCGGAGATGCGAATAAAATTATGAAAACTGACGGCCGTAGCCTGTCGTCGCGTCTAGTCGCCGAACTGTCGCTGTCGCGTGTCGCCTAGTGTGTGCATAGGCTACACGTTTGGGCACGTGTACTGGTGTAAGTATCGTTGTGAGTACTTTTTTATCGATCTGACGCATTATAAAACTGTTCAAGGCAAACGTATTTCCAAGCCAAGCACCGTGTTTTATTTTATGAATGTTAACTTGACTGCCTCTTGTTCGACCAAGGCTAGGTGTACTTAAATGGTCGGCACCGACCGCAGATGGTACTGTCCATTATTGATGACTCAATTCAACATTTCGACTAGAGAGAGGATTTGATTGGTTTTTAATCAACTTCAACTTGTACAATTAAACCAACGAAGCTAAGCTACAGTTGACGGCAAATCGGGCTTTGGTTTCATAAATATTTTCTTATGCAGAAAAATCTATGTTTAAAAATCTTTTGTCACAATGTTCGTTATTAAATTCCTCTGTTATACAAATAACAAATATTTGTTAGGTCTGAGAATAGGTCATTGGCTAATAAATATGGCAAAACAACGTTTACTGGGTTAGCTAGTAATAACACAAAATGTTTCAAAGGTGGCCTTATCTCTAAGAGATATCGCTTTCACCCAAACTTAGAATGGAATGTTCACATACTAATTTGCCGTATTTGGCGGGATGCAGGGAGAAATATTAATAACTAGATTATAAATATGTGAGTGGTTGACCGAAAAGGGACCTGGAGGGATTGGAAACCGTTTATGTTTTTTTATAAAAACAAATAATCTGTTGTATTTTAGGTTTGTTTTGTTCTTACCAGAATATTTTTAGGTGACGTAGTTATTTTTTTTTTTTTTTTTTGTGAGCCGAGCACGATAACCACGAAATTTCAAACGCGATTTTCTCGAAATCTATTATTTTCCCTCGAGGTCCCTTTTTGGTCAACCACTCACATATTTATACTAAATGTCGATGAAGCCGGATGATCGTGGCGAGTGGTAGATAGACCTTCTTTTTCTGCCTTACCCTCCGGGATACAGGCGTGAGTTTGCTATGTTTTTATAACCTCGTGAGGCCCGACCTTGAAAAGAACAATTGATTTTGTGATCACTTGAAGACATTGGGCCTCACGAGGATATGTAAGTATATAAAATTACATACTTGCATATAAATATAATAACATAAATTCCTCCAGTCCGGATCATTTGATGCATTGTTCGTTTCTATTTCTTAAAAATTATAATTTCTTAAATATTACCCGTCCAGGGTAGACGTTTGACCATCCTGATATCATCATCATCATCACCCTGTCCTAGTCCACTGCTGGACATAGCCCTCCTCTAATGAGCGCCATAGCGCCCTGTCTTCAGCTTGCCGCATTCAGCATCTGATTTGCCTGCTATTAATATTAATTATTAATATAATTACCTACTATAGTAATTATTGATTAGATCTGGAACCCTTTCTATCAGATACATCGCGATCGAATAGAGAAGATACAGAGATCTTTTACAAAACATCTATCCTGGAACTCGCGTGGCGTCTCCCCAAGAAATGAGTACCCTGAGAGATTACAGCAATTCAATATGCTGTCCCTTGACAATCGACGACTCGTAACTGAACTGACCTTTCTCCACAAACTATTACATGGTCGCGTCAACTGCACTGACTTGCTCGAGCGTTTGTCTCTCGTGGTCCCTAGATTAAACAGTAGAAGCGAACATCGGCGAACCTTTGATATACCAGTGTCTCGGACCGATGTCGGAAGATCGTCTCCTTTGCCCAGAATGCTATCTACATATAATCAAATCCATGCCCGTGCCCAGCTTGATATTTTTCATGACTCATTACCAGCATTTAGAAAAAAGATATTACAGACTATTTCGGCTCAAACACATCAAATAAACACACAACACGATCCAATCTACACCAATAATTGTATCAATTATCTTTATGTAATATTGCACAATTCAATCTTTTTGTAGTTTAATCTAATTTAATGTATAAAATCTAATGGAATTCAATCTATTCTAATTAATTAATACATTGCCTGTTCATATTGCACTTCTTGTAATATTTTGAATAATATTTAATCATTGCATGCTTACATAAATAAAATAATAATAATAATAACTCAACCAATAAGAACGCCGTATCTACCTGTAATCGGGATGTAAATAAAAATGTTATAGCATGTAAGCAAAATTATGTAATGTATAATGTACTATCTTGTTGGTGGATCTAATAAAATAAAAAATAAAATAAATAAATTATTGTAGTGAATTATCATTACCTACCGCTAATACTCCTTCATTGGTCTACAAAACAACTGTAAAATAAAAATAACCTAAATATACCTCTTAATACCTACTAATATCTAATAACGAAATTAATTAGTCCGACCGACACTGGAGCCGCGGCAATGGAAAAATTAATAAGTTGCACCTTCATCTCACGTTTTGATGCCACTCCGATGATGGCTAATGATATTCCCATGAAAACATAATTATGATAGAAAAACACGATTCGTTACCAACACTAATGTCCGGCCGCTGGGAGATTACGATCCTGACAGGTCATGTTAGAACGGACGACGTAACCTTGAAGTGGCGTTAACTTTTCGATTAAAATATTTTTATGTCCTATTTATCCTACAAGCAAATAATTGTCATTGAAACTATATCATTATGTTAATTTAAAATCAATGTTATATTTTTCACAGTGATTTAAATGTTAAATAAGAAGAAATCAATATTTAATGTTCGTGCGTAAAATCCTTACTACGCTGTCACAAGGTTATGTCAACCGTATTTTTTTGTAGTGACGTACCAAATATAACGAAAATAATAACGGTCCCTTTAACGATACGAAGTTGATGAACAGGCTTTAGAAAATGATCATCGCGTTCTCAGAATCTCTCCGTACCACTGCCGTACAAAGCGATTGATCTGATCTGGGCTCAAATAAAAGGTCGCACAGCTCGCCACACCACTTCACAGCCATTCGGTACAAAAAAGATGATGACCCTTCTAAAATGCCTGCGAAAATGGCACAAGAGATGACTGAGTGAAGGTCGTCTAAAAAACAAAACTACTTAATCGTGAGTCAGTAGCAAAAGCTAGTTAAGTATAACGTAAGGAATGATAACGTTGATGTTCTCCCATCACTAGTCATATGTGTCAGGATCGTATACTCCCAGCGGCCGAACAATAATTAAATGTAGTTCATAGCAGTCTTGGGTAAAATAAAACACCACTTAAGAGAATTTAAGGACCGTTTCTTTTTCTTTTATAAATAAATTTTAGTTTTTTTACTGTGTTTAAGATTCAGATTTTTTCGTTCGAAAACTCATAAATCACTAACAAAAGCACTGGACAAATCCACGAGACAAATACAAAGATTTTTTTCTCTTGGGAAATTTTCTTTCTAGTGTCGAAAACCCTTGAAAAGATTGATATTTTTCCTTTTCTTCGTCATTTAGTTTTAACGTTCGATGTCATCATCAACCCATTATATTCCCACTGAGGGTCACCGAACGTTTGATTTGATGTGCACAAAGAACAATGACTTTAGGTATGTCTATTTCATCATAGATGTCATATAATAAAAATCCAAAAGTGACATCTATATGATATAATTTGAAAAAAAAACAGTGACTTTCCATTCCTTGCAGTAACATAAAGTTCAGCGCATCCTTCTAGCGACTGAAAAATAATTTAAAAACAAAAATAGAAAAGAAAATCTCTCAGTAATATTTGAAAGTTGGAAAAAAGCTTCATCACTTGGCGAGTATTAGACTACTTGCTCATTGGACACATGAATAACTGTCAAATAATTAAAATTTGATTTCATAACACGTGAACTACTTTGTAATGAGACACTGGTAGGTAGATACAACAAAGTAATTGGTTCAGGCTGGCGTTCCACTTCTCAAATTACTATGCTAATTACTAATATCATGTACAATTTCTGGTGTACCTAAGCGCAAAAAAACTTTACCAAACCTTCTTTATCAGCAATTCAATTAATTAACAGGCTCTCCAACTGACCTGCAACAAAGAAAACAAAGACCAATTAACAAAAATGACATTTAAATATGGTATAATATTTGCCTCTGCAAAGGAGTTAAAAAAGGACGAACAGGAACTAAAGAAACTGGCTGTGAATTCAGGGTGTAACATAGATATATTTGCCACAATTGGGTTCAACTTGTCAATATAAACCACATAACAGAAAACTATTCCATACATTTCAATGCTCAGAGTTTTGCATACTATACAATAATTGCTTAATTTCGCTACTTCAAAAATTTCCTCTTAGTAAAAGTAGTTATTACAACGTCTTTAACATGTGGAGGTAAAAAACATTGAAAGTGAAAAAATATATATGATGAAAGGACCAAAACGCGAGATCCAAACGAATTATGTAATAGAACTCCCCAACGAAAAAAATAACACGACGAGGTTAAAACGCAAATCCAATTAATACCTACAAACTCCATAATTTCCCTTCGAGTCCGCGGGATCTCATCAATCATTAAATATTTTCAGCCCCGAACGCGTTTGAGGGCTTTCCTTAAGGTGCTTACCGATTTGCTGTAGGTACATTACAGCTGTTATTGAGCATTTATCTTTAACAGATAGTTTATTATTTGTGTTTTTTTTGTCTGTTGCGGTACTTATATATTTTTAATGGTCTGTTTAATTTGTTTCTGTGATGTGTCTTGTTGGTATAATAAACGTTTTTTCTTTCTTCTTTATTAAACTCAAACTGAGCTTACCCTCCGTTTCTCGTACTTTAAGAATAATCAAATGCTTAACACCAGCCAAAGTGTAACACTATAACACCAAACAAGTGATTGTGTTGCGTCAAAACTAGCTTATTATTAACAGAGTTACCGTACTAGAAACTGAGTAGGTATATGTACGTGTAGCATTTTCTTTAATAAATTGCTATTCTCATAATATTATAGGGTCAGCAAAAAACAAATTAATGTATACATATTTTAGCGGTCTTATCGCGATTTCTTAATAAGTTGATCTTGGACCTTAATTTTTAACGGTATCTCAATATAATTTATGCCAAAAAAAACAACCCCCGTATGCCCTACCAATATCGTCCATTTGTTTTCAACAAAGGCACCCTGTGACTGCCATATTAATATAGAGGCACCTTTAAATCGACTAAGCGCGTCGCAATTATCGGTCCAGGAAATTGAATTATTCCTTGATCTCGCCAGCTGAATAGGATTAGTGTGCGCTACGATTTACTTGCCGTTTACATCACGCCCACTGCAACGGCAGTGAGCAGGGAGTGAGAAGAGTTTATTTACACAAGTAATACTGAAAACAAGCCCAATAAAATAGTAGATACTGTTAAGATCATAAAGTAGACCGCAAACTGGACTCTTCAACGAATTGAACGATTCCAGTTTGCTTTGCTTCAAACTCGATTTTTTACTTAGTGCCATGTACTAACCAATTATTTACCCTACTTATTATTTAAAATTATGTTTGCTGAAATATCGCTATCGCGGCACTATTTACCGGCGCCAATATCGCTAGAGTGGCTTAGCCCTAATTTTTCGGTTGAAACTCACCGTGGTTGTTGATCAGAATTCCATATTTCTATATAGAGTCCATGTGTGTATACCAAATATAGAGTCCAGCATTGGTATTTTGAAGGAGCTTTGATCTCTACAAAACTCTTACCCTCGGTTTCTCGTACGCTTACAGTCTGTTAATCTACTGTTAACAGCTGCTGTCAAACGTTTTTTTCGTATGCACTTTGGCCAACTGACAACTGTTAACAGGAGATTAACAGCTTGTTAGTGTACGAGAAACCAGGGGTTAGGTTACAAATTTTAATCTAAATGATATTTATATATGAAGTATTTTCCCTCCATAGTAGAGAGTTCGACTTGAAGTGCAAGGAACAGAAAGTAAATGGGGCCTCGAAATGCATTTTTATTATAATTCCTTCGACACTGTAAGACTTAATAAAAAGGAAAGTTCAATTTGTGCTGAGCTCTTAAGCTGGGATCATTCTTTGAGTTTGATAAAGAGATAAAGGAGTTTTTAATTCCTTAGAAGCCCATTTAAGTACACCATTTGACACTGAGAAGATTTTATAAGTACTTAAAAATCATTAAGTTTTCAGCAGTATTTGTACTACACTTCTCAAATGTAGTTTTATTAGGCTGTGGTAAGTTTGGTCTTTTATTTAAACTGCGTTTGAGGACCGTTTTAAGCAATCGTGTTTTTTTTTCGACATTTCAATATTGTATCTTCCAGCACATCTTTATTTTAAATAATTTTCTCCCTTACCGCCCACTGCTTTGCATTTAAAGATAAGATGATCTCTGTTAAACGCGAGTACAAAAATTAATTTACATACAGGCACACACATTGCTTCTGGCCCTACACTAGGAGACCCTGTGTCGTGGGAACCAGAAACAGTGACGTCACAAACATGTAAACATCCAAGACCTGGAGTTTTTTATTTCTCCCCCTCTCGCATGGTAAGCAGATGCGCTTCCCACTACGCCCGCCACAGAGGCCGTCGATTGAAATTAAAGAGGACTTGTTCAGCATGGTTGGCTATAACAGGCGTACGAATTTTGTCATAAGTAACAATTGAAGTGATTTGTCAGGATCGTGGCAGATGGTCTCTGCCTCCCCTCTAGGATACAGGCGTGATAATTGAACAAATTCTTCTTCTATTCTTGTAAGCCGTATTTTATTCAAGGACTCCTGCCCTTCTGTCATAATAGATTACTGTCCACTCCATCGGGTTAACTAATCATTTTGACAAATACAAAGAGTAAAAATAATATATTTCCTTTGATAATTCTTTATTGCACAAGAAAAGATCTGGCGAAGAAAGAAACTATCACAAAGGCGACTTAATACTAAAAAAGTATGTATTGGTCATGTAGTATGCCATATAGAAGTGTCACAATGTCTGCATTCCTAGGTTATATAGTAAAAGTCAATATATAATTATGAATCAACGAGAATCGCTCGTAGCCCAGGCCGCCCGAGTGATCTGAAGCGATCACGAAGGTTAAGCAACATAGGGTGCGTTCAGTGCATGGATGGGTGACTGTTGTATGACTAACGCTAGTGGCATTTTTCCGAGCGGTTCCGTGCTTCGCAAGGCACGTTAAGCAGTTGGTGCCGGCTGCCGTCGATAGATGGCAGTCGTTAAGCCAAGTCAGAGGTTAAGACCTCTGCTGCTTGGGCGGAGGGCGGCTTGAAAACTTCTGACAGTAAGACCAGCCACTATTGTTACAAGCCTGCACCAATCCGGACTTGGCCCCCGGGGTGGAGTATGGCCTATACCTTCCTTAGGGAAGAGACCCGTACCCCTCGGTGGGGACATAATGGATTGATGATGGTATAATTTTGTATTCGACAGTGGCGTGTACGCTAAATAAGGCCTCCGGCCCATGTTCCAACATAGGGTGATACTAACTTGCCTGGTGAAATCAGAATCAGAATCAGAAATTTATTTCAACGTAAAGAATTTACATTCTGCTTCATGAATGTCAATGTACATACAGTTATGTATAATGTTAGCCGCTGCCTTGGGGCCGTCTGTAGTGGAGAAAAAGGCAGCGAAAAAAAAACTCCACTCTGACCATCTTTTCTCAAATCAACTTAAAGCTAATACAAATAAAACTTAAAAAACAATATCTTGGATGTGTTGAACACTAGACACATTTATCCTCTGATTAAATTTAATATTAAACTACTATTTAAAGCCATACGTCCTTGTCTTCTAAATAATCGTTGATTTTATAATAAGCTTTTTTGCAAAGAGTGTGCTTAACACAATTCTTAAATCGCGTTGGAGGTAACTCTAATATATCTTGGGGTATCTTGTTGTAGAACCTTATACAGTGCCCCATAAAGGAAGTATTAACTTTTGCAAGTCTAAATCGTGGAAATGACAATTTATGTTTATTCCTAGTATTAACGTTATGATGGCTACCAAGTGTTTCGAAGTCTGTAATATTTTTCCTAACGTACATAATATTTTCATAAATGTATTGGCTTGCAACTGTTAGGATGTTGATTTCTTTGAAAAAATTTCTTAGTGTGTCCCTACTACCTAGCTTGTAAATAAATCGGATCGCTCTCTTCTGCAATATGAAGATAGTCTCAATGTCTGCTGCCCGGCCCCATAGTAGTATACCATAGGACATAATACTATGGAAGTAACTAAAATAAACAAGCCTAGCAGAAATATACTACAATTTAATCAAGAGACAAATCCCGTTCCAATTTCAAAAGCAAACAATAGACAGACGTAACGTAATCAGATAAACGGCGGTCTAGACTCACTCGCGGAGGACAGTAGCGATTTAATCAGCGGAGCAAATATGGCGCTATATGCTTATAGCATTTATCTATTTACATGCCTAATACACAGGGACCAATGTGCTCGAAATCCATAGAGTTGTTTTGGTCCCAAAACTAGGATACCCCATATAATCAGGCAAGGACATCACATATGAGGCATATAGAATCAAAGGCTGCAAAGTACCACAAAGTAAACTCTGCCACTTTCCCGTCAATGCGGTAACACTTAGCAGCCTTTGAACCCAATATCGACCCTTGCGACGAAAAGGGTTACATCTCAAAAAATACGATTTTACACCAGAGCCCTTCAAAGTTTTTTGACTTTATTTAGCATAACTAAAAAAAATAGGAGATAATCCGTTTTTTCTTTCTTAAAGTCGTTTAGTTAAATCATCAGCTATATTTACCGCACAGTATTACTTCTAAAATTATTTAGATTCATGAAATTTACATTTACAATTTAACATGCACCCCTTTTCATTATATCGCTACAAAAAAAAAAATTTTCCAACGAAAACAACTACAAAAACTCATGTGACTCTTTACGTCGCAGATAACGTATCTGACAGATATAACTAGATTATATTGATTCTGGAATTAAAACAAATATAATGTGAAAACAATAGAAAAAGAGCCGGTAAACGTCCTTCTCCGACGAAATCCGGTGACTAGTGAAGATGCGACCCCAGGGCACTCGCGCGCGCGCCGCGAAAAAGGTACTCATATGTAAGTTAACACTATTTTCGTTGGAACCAGTCGACTTGTATTCAAAATTCAAAATTCAAAAATTTTTATTTCAACGTAAAGAATTTACATTCTGCTTGTTGAATGTCAATGTACATACAGTTATGTATAATGTTAGCCGCTGCCTTAGGGCCGTCTTAGTGGAGAAAAAGGCAGCGAAAAAAAAACTCCACTCTGACCATCTTTTCTCAAATCAACTTAAAGCTAATACAAATTAGGTATGAGTGTTCGTATACCAAGAATCTCAAGATCCATGAGTGCAATAAATACTTGCAAAGTCAAACATCATTTAAAATATTCTTAAAAGGTAATAAAACACCAATGCTGCGGCCAGACACACGGACGGCACCCGTTCACGAGCGTAACGCAGAGGTCAGCCATCACCAGTCTCAACCATATTAGAGGGAGATAGGCGACCCGGCCACCGCGCCACCATTCGCATGGCCTTTGGCAAACTTGTGTGATAAAGTTCTTGTCATTTATCTATAATAATAGCATAGTTTTGATATGCAATCACAGCGTCTGTACATATGTATGAAATTTATTAAACCCTATATATTATTAGAATACCAATAACTAGCTCGTTGTGGAATTGGTTTACTGCCAAGGGTTTTTATCATCTATAAAGTCATCTATTCTGTAGTATGCCTTTTTACACAGCGCAGTTTTAATAACAAATTTAAATTTATTTCCTGGCAGGGATAGAATACTTTCAGGAATTTTGTTATAAAAACGTACACTATATCCTACAAATGATGTATTTACCTTGGCTAATCTGAATCTAGATGAGGCAATTTGGTTTCGATTTCTGGTGTTAACGTTATGTATATGCCTGTTTAGCTTAAATGTAGTTATGTTTTTACGTACATACATTATGTTATAGAATATATATTGGCAAGCTAGCGCAAGAATTCCTATTTCCTTAAAAAACTCACGTAGTGAGTGTCTGGCAGGTAAATTGTAAATACCTCTAATAGCCCTTTTTTGGAGAATAAAAATTGTTTCTATATTTGCCGCCCGCCCCCATAGTAGCAGACCATATGACATAATGCTGTGGAAATAACTGAAATAAACTAGCCTCACAGTTTCTACATCTGTTAGTTGTCTAATTTTTCCAACTGCAAATGCAGCTGAACTCAACCTACCCGCTAACTTTTCTATGTGTTGATCCCATTGTAGTTTTGAGTCTATTGTAATGCCTAAAAACACCGTTGTCTCAACTAAGTCTAGTCTGTCACCAGCTATTGTTAAACTTGTGTCCACTTTTTTGACATTGGGCAATGAAAACTTAATACATTTTGTTTTTTTGGCATTTAACATAAGATTGTTTACGTTAAACCAGTTCAGAATTTTAGAAAGAGCATTGTTTACATCGTCTAAATTAGATTGACCTCTCTTGATTTTAAAAATTAGAGAAGTGTCATCCGCAAACAATACTATTTGTGACAATTTCTCAACTAGGTACGGCAGATCATTAACATACACTAAGAAAAGGAACGGCCCTAAAATGGAACTCTGAGGAACTCCTATTTTAACATCGGATCCGGGTGACTTAACTCCATTAATATCAACTTTCTGCACTCTATTAGCTAAATACGATCTAAGAAGTTCTAAAGATTTATTACTGAGACCGTATCTGATCATCTTACGAAGGAGGGTTTTGTGGTCTACGCAATCAAAAGCTTTGGATAGGTCACAGAAAACCCCGATGGCATCCTGCGCCTCCTCCCACGCATCAAAGATGTGATTCATCAACGCCACACCTGCGTCTGTCGTTGAACGACCCTTAGTGAAACCGAATTGTTTTTTATGGAAGAGTTTATTTAATGTGAAGTGTGTCAGCAATTGGTGTAAAATGATTTTTTCAAATACTTTACTAAATACTGGAAGTATTGCTACAAGTCTAAAATTGTTGGGATCATCACTGTCACCTGACTTAAATAAAGGAACAATTTTACTAAACTTTAATAGATCAGGGAACGTCCCCTGATCAATACATTTATTAAAAATTATAGCAAGGTGTGGTGCCATGATATGAATTACCGTGGATATCAATTTAACTGATAGTCCCCTGAGATCTTCGGTTTTCTTTATATTTATTTGTTTAAATGCTTTCAAAATGGTTTGGGGGCTAACGTGGGAGAATTGAAATGCTATTGTGCACGGTTTTATATTTTCTAACATCAAGGATTCTGCTGACTCTGGGGAAGAATTTAAACACGCTGTTATATTGAGGGGGATGTTTGTAAAGAAATTTTCGAATATTTTTGCGATATCCTCACTTGTGTCAACTACTTTCCCATCTACCTTTAGTACAAAATTTTGATCCCTAGGTTTAGTTTTGCCTGTCTCCTTGTTAATTATTTGCCAAACCGTTTTTATTTTATTCGATGACGCTTCTATTTTTTTACTTATACTGAGAGCTTTAGCTATAGAGCAGGTTTTTTTAAAGGTTTTAGAATATTTTTTTATATATTCTTTAAAACTCGGATCCTGATTTGATTGTTTTTCTTCATACAATTCATACAATTTCTTTCTACTTCTATATATACCAGGAGTGGCCCATTCTGAAAAACCACCTTTAACGCCTTTAATTTTTTTAATTTTAAAAACCTGTTCGAATTCGTTTGCTATTGTGGTAAACAATTCTTTATATAATGTGTTGGGATCATTGCTATCAAATTTTAGTAAGCCTATGTGGGTACTTAATTTCCTTTTAAATAATTCAATTTTTCTCTCTGTTATGGGCCTACAAATTATTTCTTGGCATTCTTTTTCTACTGTTGTAGGCAAAACAATGAATAAACCACTATGATCTGACTGTAGGTTATTTATAATTTTCTATTCAAGATGCTCACAGTTGCAAAACACATTATCTATACATGTAGCACTAGTTGCCGTTGTTCTAGTGGGTTCTTTAAACTGGTTTTGTAAGTTAAATGATCTAAATAAGCTAATAATTTTGGTGTGTAGTGGGCTCTCAACTAACAGATCAATATTAAAATCGCCACATATCACTATGCGCTTATTGCTCGCAAACAGACGTTTTAATGCCTCTTGTACGACTGCCTCAAAGTCATTGTAATTAGTTTGAGGTGGCCTGTAAACGCACATAACAATATACCTGTCCAATTCCACACACGAGATCTCAACTAATCGCTCAACAGAAAGGCTTACAATGTCTTTGCGTTCCTTACTTCTTAAAGTATTTTTTACAATTATCAGAGAACCTCCTCTTAATGCTTTACTTCTATTATAAGTACTAATAGGGTGATAGTCTTTTAAATTAAATACCATTTCTGATTTTTTTAGCCAATGTTCTGTTAAGCATAATATATCTATATTAAAATCTGTTAAAAAAAGTTCTGTCATATTTTCCTTGCCGGAAAAGCCCTGAATATTTTGTGCTACTATGTTAAGACCTACTTTGGGCTTTTCCGTTGCCTGCATTGGCAGTTTAAAGCCAATGATTCATTTGTGTGTGAGCCCGTTGAAATTTTAATACTACTGCTAGTATCACGTTTGTCATTATTGTGTGACTGTGTTATAATTCCTATAACTGAGTCAAAAATATTATAAGCTAATAGACTAGCTAGCTTACGTCGACTGTTTTTAGAAAGATACACAGTATCTCTCGCCATAAAATAATTCTTAACAAAGCTGTTAAGGTCGAAAAATGATACGTCACTATGACGACATGTCAAATGCTGTATATGCATGGTATCTTTTTAGCACTAAGTTATCTCGCGAACTAAAGTGAATTTGAAAAAAAAAAAAATACAGTAATAAAGCTAAAAAAATGCTTGTTATGATAATATAATAAAACACATTTCGGTTATGTGCGTATACGAGTATAACCCTTTTCGTCGCATGGGTCGATATAAGATTTGTATCAGGGTTTAAGTGGTCTTTTGCTGATTTTGTTACTAAATTGAAAAAATGCATAGTTTAAAATCGAAATACACTAGATGGCTCATATTTGGAAAGTATGTATATGCCTATATGCCTCATATATATAGAAATACATCCAGACTGATGCCATGTGTACAATGTACGGTAGTCTCCAGTGGGAATAGAGCCCACGACCTGATAATGGGCATCATCCACAAAAATACTGAATTTACTAATTACAATTTGACTAGTTTGGGACCACGGGTGCATTACGTAAGACTCCGCTGTATGGAGTTGTCTGATTTAGCCCTTTTATTCCCGGTATGTCACACCACCTTAAGTGGGACTTTTTCCCCAGTAGTTATCTCATACTCCTACTCCGAACTGTCATACATTCTTATTTTGACTCTTTCGAGTTTTCTAAATGCTTAACCCGATAGAGTGGAAAGTTACGTAATATATGTAAGGGCTGGTCAAGTGATTGTGTTGTTTGGAAGTTTTTATTATTATAATATTGCTTATAATAATGAAAAGAATATTAACTCAAAATATGGGTCACGATTTCAAAATCACGCTGTAGTGCTCTCAATACTCAAATCTTTAGTGCATCCATAAGTTTGGTAGATCTTAAATAACAGGTAATCGGGCACAGCAAAAGCCTTATAACTAAAGTGGTACCAAATACCTACGAACTGATTAATCTTAACAACTTTACTTACAAAATAGGGTTCTTATAATTACTAAAAGTATTCTTCTTTATAATATATATTCTTTTAATATCTTTTTATACATAACTAGAGTTCATCTTCTAAATATTCTTTCACAGTATAGTAGGTTTTGGAGATGAACAGCTGTTTTAGGTTTTTATAGAATTCTCTGTCATTAATATTATTTCGGAATGTCTCTGGTAACTTGTTAAAAATCTTAATTGACATTGTGATCAGCTCACGCCTGTATCCCAGAAGGGTACACAGAGACAAGAAACTGCCACCTGCCACGATCTTGGCAAATCACGTTCGCTTCGTCGACATTCATAGTCGTTGCAGCACGCACGTCGGTTTCGGGTACTTTTTATCTTACACTACAAAGATATTTAATGTTATTTCAGAAATACTGAAATAATATTAACTGTAATAAATTTCTTACAGAGATAAGCTCCCCTTTGTGCATGCAATTTCTTACAATAATTAATTAATGTAATTTTTGTCGACATCACATCATCCTATACATACACCCATGCACTCAACTCCGTAGCGTTACGGGCGACTTTGCAACTAAAATGTGACGTGCTGTTAACTGTATAAAGTAAAATAATAATAATGTATTGTAGCACTTTAAGCTGCTACAATACATTATTTGCTACAATACAATAGCACTGTAAGCTGCAACCGTATATAACTCTATTCTAAAGATCTGAAATAGCACATTTGATTTGAATTTGACAGTATATCAACTTTTATAACGTGCACTGTAATCAATAAGGTAATGGTGACTTGCCAACCAAAACGTAAAGGTTTACATGATTTCGACTGTATTTAGACATACCGTGCCTTTACAGTTAATATGTTTTCCTCTTGTGTAAGTAAACATAATGAATTTTCGAATAGAAGCGCTTGCTTATAGGATATTGGAAGCCAAAACCAATGTGTACATGTTATTCTTTGATAAACAAAACAGCGAGGAAGTGAGGAGCCTCGAAGGAAAACATCGTAAAGAAACCTTTTCGTGGAATTAAATATTGTGTTTGCTGTAGTTAAGGGGCTCGAAACAGTAACTTACGTTACTTAGGCCCGATTTCTATTTCAGGTTCGATAATAAATTAACCCCGTTTCCTGGTGGTCATACTAATCTGTCATATCAGTATGACTACGAGGATATATAGTATGACAGTGTAACAGGCAAATTAATGATACAAATTGCTCCGTTCACTATCCCAAACATGTTATAAATGAATGGATGGATGAATCAATAAATGTTATGAAATGTTTTACATTGTTATAGTTGCTCTGCCTTCATTAAAATGTATGAAACGCCTGATATTTATTTACATCATTCAACCCTCGCTACCAGAAATTTTATTATGAAAATTTTAATTTCCTAGCATTCAACTGTACATGCGACTTTCCAACTATTTAAAATGTTAAAATTGAATCCGCGGTCGTCTGTAGGTACAATAGACAGCAGCTCATCTTTACATTTTACTTGCAAGTCCGTAACATAACTGAGTAGAGCGCATGGATGTAACGGTTGATGCGCCGTCGACTGTACCTAATAAGACTTACGTCGTAAAACAATAAACAAGTTATACGAGTAGTAGCAATCAAACTAAACGGTTCTCAGTACATAATCGGAGGCATATCAATGATTCATGCTCGCACCTTGACACGGCGTCAAAAGCAAATTGAGATGGTCAAGGAATCATTTGTCTTGATAATGGTCATCACCGGGCGTGACTCATAGGGTTTTCTTCGTTCGGAAAAATCAATTTGTCCTTCCTAAGACTCTTGAAATTCAATTTGTTACACTTAATATCATCAATCAGCATTGGACTGCATCATCACCGCCAAAATTAGATGTTAGGTAAATAACTGTTTCCTTGAATGAGTAGCGTCATAGGCTACATCGTTTTTGGGCAAAAATGTATAGAGATTTTTACCGCGTCGTAAGAATCTCGGTACTATGTAACACTTGAAGTGTTACTGTAAATTATTAGCACATTTGAACGACACATCGACATCAGTATAAATTTTCAAGCGCAAATTGAATTTAATTGCTCTTAAAAATTATCTAATACAAAGATGGCTCAATAAAAGGTACTTTCTAGACAACAAATTATTATACTTCCTTAATTACTTGTATAACACCATTCAAACAAGAATGATTGCAGGAAATTAAAAAAAAAATACAGTTCCAAAATTCTTTTGTGAAAAGTGCTTTTCACGGAAATCAATAATATAGGGTCTCACGGAGGCAATTATGAATTCATGCACGTTACTAATTTAGCAAATATAATTAGACAATAGAACAGTCATTTTCTTTTTGTCCGTATTTTCAGTCCTGCTGTTCGCGGTACGAGTATCACAAAATAATGCTCGTCTTGCCTAAGGACAAGACAATCTTTCAAACGAGGCTATAAATACTGGCCAAACGGAAGGAAGCTCCGTGCTTCGATGTTTTACTTTACAATTGGAGATTACCGGCGTAAAAACGAATATTTCATACTATAATTAACACAAAACGCTGCCTGCTGGTTGCAACATTGGCCGTGTCAGGCGATAACACACGTAGTTGGTTGGAATTTGATACGGCCATTCACGCGTGCGATACACACCATTGAAAGCATAATATTCACGGCAAAGAAGAAAACCTGCAAAACGTCCACAATATTCAATTTCAGGGAATTTATGAAAAAATAGGGTAGTTTCCAGGGTCAATATAATTAAATTCTATTTAGTCCGTATTTTAGATAATAAAAAATATTGGACACGTATTTTTTCTTTTTTCGATTAAACAAAAAACAACAAAGATATAGCCCATTAAAGTTACGTGTGACGTCACTCCGTGCTGAAAAATGCAGCGCGGAGTGACGTCACACGTAACTTTAACTCTGTCATTTTCGGTCTAATTTACAAATAAAAAAATACGTGTCCCTTATTTTTTAATAATCTAAAAGACGGACTAATTACATTTTTAGGGCAACTAGCCTATTGCCCCAGACAGACAAGGTATTAGAATATTGAAAGAAAAATGATGCAGCTAAAAATCAGAACACTTAGAAAATAAAGTTATCGGTGCACGCTGATATCGAGCTCTTCATCCGCTATCACTGCTTACTTAAATACTGAGAAAGCAATTAACTTATATTCAAGGTTAGACAGACGTTCACCTACATATCGGAACGTGTGATAAAAGTGGTATGAGGAGTATCTATTGGCTATTATGAGCGAAATACGTGTGACAATTTTGTGTATGGTACTATTTTATTTTGTAGGTTATTATTGCGGCAATACAATCCAACCGAACCAATCCGGACTTGGCCCCCGTGGTGAAGAATGGCCTATACCTTCCGCAGGGAAGAGACCCGTGCCCCTCGATGGGGACATGATGGGTTGATGATGATGATTGCGGGAATCCACGAAAGTAAACTCAATTCAATTAGCTCAGAAACTGACTCCTCCAGACGATTATTGGATTAGCAACTTTAATAAACATAATATGAACTCATGCCTTTATCCCGAAAGGGAGTCAGAGAGCAGCGATTGCCATTTGTCACGATGCTGACATCAACAATTTCAGTAATTTTTAAAATGTTTCATCGTCAACCCATTATGTCCCCACCGAGGGGCACGGGTCTCTTCCCTGAGGAGGCATTTTCCCACGGGGGCCTAGTCCGGATTGGTGGAGGCTTGTAAGACTAGTGGCTGGTCTTACTGTCAGAAGTTTCAGATGTTTATTAGCATTAAAACGAAGATAGTACCTTAATGCTTAATGCTTCTTCATAATACTACGAGTAGAACTAGATTTAATAAAAGTTGATGACTTACCATTTATCGCCGCATTAACAAAGAACAAGACCCGCTAAAAACACCATGTGTTTTTTTCCTACGTTCACAGTAAAGTTATTATTATTACTTTAATATTTTAGTGCACAAAAAATATAAATAATAAGGCGTACCTAGGGTGCATTTTCTACCAGTCAACCTTTGGTTCATTTTACCTTTTTACCGCAACGGGCTATTCATTCTTAAACTAAGTCTGTACGAAACTTAATAAACTTCTGGGCAGAACTGTGTATAAATGAATATAGCTTATTTACCACAGGGCATAGGGCCGGTTTTACAATGGACGACAACGGTAACTACATGACGCGACGTCATCATCAGACTATACAGTTTTCATATAATTTTTGCACAACGGCAAATTAATGCTTACGGGTTCGCGGACCCCGAACGCGAATTTGAACTATTTGTGGGGTACTTCTCAAACGATGGACCATCTTTCATCATGTCCTACGTGCTCTAACACCTGCACTCAGGTGGACTTAACATTTGCAAGTAATAATGCAGTCAGCGTCGCACAGTTCTGGGCCGCAACTGTCTAATAAATACTTATTATAAAAAAACTGTTTTGGATCGACACAATCTACACGCTAAGAAAAAGAATGTACAAAACTACCAGCGATGTCGTCCGGTTCCGGCTGTCGTCTAATGTGAAACCGGTCATTGTGCGACGCGCGCAAGCACATTCTTCAAGCGAACAAACAATAGAAGGTGCAAATAACAGATGGACCGATTTATCAATCGGCTACTCCGCCCTCTGCTACGACGACTTGTGGCGAAACAAAACACTGTGTTTTTCTTCCCGAAGTGACACATGGACGTTGCTGTATTGAAGGCCGTCTTAGGTAGGTAATCAAATATTTTAGGTCACTTATTTCTATCGCTTGAGTATAGCCCTTGTTTTGTTGATAAATTCTCCGTAGTTCCTGAACCTAGTATTATTAGTGAAACGATAAACATGCACTGAGACTATTGTGAACTTTTTATACAGCTCCATATTACGATTATATCAGACCTAATGCCGTTTCACTCTTACCGCAGAACTTAGAGCAAGTAGTATTCGTATAGGTAGCATGTCTTGCAGTAACGATATAATATTACGCAGTGCATTTAATACCATATAAATGTTTCATAATATTATGTTTTACCTTGCTGTTTTATGTCACTAGTAACTAACCTACTAAATCTGATTTCAGTTTGTAAAACTAGCTCGCCTATGTGGTCGCCTATAGTACGCTTAAATTTGTATAACATTTTTTTCTTATGTACAATAATTATGAATATAATCTAGATTAAAAATAATATACGCAAATTAACCTGACTTAAAAGGAGGCGCATTGCAGTTCAAGTTGAAAGTGTCAAATTGGAAGAAAATACTGTCTCTCTGGACCGCCACAGTTCCAAGAACCAACTGTTTTAAGAACATTCGTTCCGCGTGGACGCTTGACCATTTTAACGAGCTCTCTTGTCACTCTAATGACACGAGAAATAAAGCAAACGCTTGGTTCTTACTAGTTGGAATGTTCAGAGGTCTTCTTAAAAAGGTCCTTCGGCGATGATGTAATAAAGTCCATCGCGCTCGAAGCTCGCAAAAAATAGAACTGTATCTCTGTTAAGTTGTGATACAATTTGTATTGAAGATTGGTAATGGCCGTGAGTCAGACATCAGCTTCCCGGTTTTTTACCGACTTCAAAAAAGAAGGAGGTTCTCAATTTTTTCTCTCTTTGAGTTCGTTCTTTGGGGACCGTACCTTAAGAGAAAAAAACGGACCTCTTATAGGATCTTATATTTGTTGTCGGTCCGTCCGTCTGTCCGTCTGTCTGTAAGTCTGTTTGTCTAGACCCTCTATCTCGGGAACGCGTAGAGGTAACTAATTGTGAAGGAAAACATCGTAAGGAAACCCTCATTTTTGAGGTATTTACATACCTTCGCGGTTGCTACGTACTGTAGCGATCTTTCTTATAATAACTGGCCAGCACAGCCGTCTAGAATGATTTTAAAATGATTGAAAGGGAATCGCTACGTTTTTGTTTAGATGTCAGTCGATGACTAGCCAGGATAAGTGATTCGCGATAAAAAGATAAAATCAATAAGGTAAGGTAAATCAATATGTAAAAGTTCCAATGTATTTATTTCTTTCTGGTGTGTACAATAAAGAGTCCTAATCTAATCTAAATCAATAATATGTATTTATTGCTAAAAAGCATCTTTCAATAAAAGTAGTGCGCTACAGAACAATTGCCCAAGGCCTCATAAGGCTAAGTGCGGAAATTTGAGATCTAACTAGAACAATAATTTCTCGCGTACATACGTCACTTCCACCAGTAAAGCAGGTATCTAGCGCAGTCTAGTTTCCTGCAAAACGTAATTTAGGTTCCAGCTAATGAGAACTTCTAGGATCCCAGTTCATAACCTTTGAAGTTTGAAGTAATTTCGTAACCGCGTTCAAACCTAGGCATTCCACAATACCGTTCGATTGTTTGAGTTCATAAGTAGGTAATTAGCAGGTGATAACAGTTAATCCAACAAATATATTTATATAGTCCAAATATACCTACCAGGATGGATTATTTTTTAAATCCTAATATTTTTTAAAATATTTTTTAATTTTTATTATTTTAGATAAATAATGAAAATAAAAAAAAAAAATAAGGTGTTATTGAATAAATCACAAAGCCTGAAAACTATTTCGCCAGTAGTACCGATAATAAGTAATTTAATTTTCGATAGTAAATTGACTACGTCTTCCAAGAAATTATTTTGCGTAATTTTTAACTTCTGCTTACTGCAAGTAATTTACTTAATGAAGACGTTGTATATTACACTTTACAGCTTCCTAAAGCATAATTGCGAGATACAAAAAGTAAAATTATTTTAGCCGCCCAACACTCTGCAAAATGAACTGATTTTCTGGAGATCAAACTCTCCTAGCACACAGGTATTTCAGTGAGATTAAGTTACAATAGAGTCGTTTCAATTAATCGCCTAGTTCAGCAATATTGTCAATAGATTAGTTTTCCAAACACAGAGTAATTGGCCGGTGGGATTCGGCAAACATTTGCACGCACGCTCGAATATTAGATGTAAATCTATAGGACCTTACCATGAGTACAGTGAACGCAGGTTTATCCGATTTAGCTGCGGTACTATAATTGTACTATAAGTGTATCACAGTCGACAGAAGGTCAACCGTTACATTTTTGTTGCAAGTAATAGATTATGAAATAATCGTAGCATGATAAGATTGTACTACGTACTGTACTATGTACTGTTTGTATTCCTTAATAAATAGATCTACTTAATGAATAAATCCGACGACGTCTTTAGCGCAACTGCCTACCATGCCTCCCTCTTCTTGGGTTCGAATCCCGACTGGAGACAAAAACAAACCCCAGGTATTAGATGTTTGCATGTTTGGGATGTCGCTATTTCTGGTTCCCACGACACAGGGTAAATGTATATAAATGTTTTAAAACAAAAACGCCTTTAACATAACTGTTTAACGTGCACCCATGTAAAGGTTTATTTGCTGTCGGCTGTACAAAACACTATTTAGGTATTTAAAGGTGAAATTGCTAAGACCAATTTGAGTAATATTGTTATTTTCGGAACATTTAATGCTCCTAAGTTTGTATGAAAGGTGAATATGACTTTAACGACCACATTCTTAATTATTACTTATTTCGATACTAACTCTAATTTTACCTACTAAAATCAATACATAAATTTATGGCAATGTCACATCTGTTCACGCATTCTTATTACCCGGAACTATGAGAAAACAGTGTCATCAAGTTTGCAGAACTACTTTATAATTCGGACAACTCATGGTAAGGGAAGGCATTTTACCCTGCATTAGTACGCTGCAGCAAAATCTAAATTGGACTGCGGCGGACATTTTCAACTGCGTTTCATTGGCGATGCGTATAGACGTAAAAGCATGCTTAATTACCCAATGAAAGGCTCTTTCGTGTAAGGGTGGTCCAGTATTTTTCAATTTAGAAGCTCTCGGATCTGTTCTATGTGCACATAGGTAATATCTGCGCATGGTTTTTAGCAAAAACGGAAGTTAAGTACCTATATTTATGAAAATTACTTGTTGAGTTACTTGCTTTAGCTATATTGACGAAATTTTGGGGCATAGTTAATTGATTACTAAAAAGAAGTTTTCCTTTTATATGATTGGTCGTTTATTACTCGTTACCTTAAGTAAGCCATGATAGTTTTCCTTCATTATGTGTGCCCTGAATTTTTTCCCGTTTCTACAATCAATCGTTTGGCCAGGATAGGAGGGAATACGCCCTACTCGGGCAAAAATTTGTGTTTTAACCTGTAAAATTTTTGGTGGACCGATCGGCGCACCATAATTTAAACATAAAACATAAACATTTACATACAGGCACATACATTGCTTCTGACCCCACACTAGGATACCCTGTATCGAGGGAACAGAAACAGCGACCTCACAATCTCAATCTCATCAATCTAAGACCTGAGGTATTTTTTTGTCCCCAGCCGGGTTTGAACCCGGGACCTCCCATAGTAGGCAGATGCGCTAATCGCTGCGCCACAGAGGTCGTCAAAGGTGTATATAAACTTTGTTCCGGATACACTTACCTACATGACTTTTTGTCGGATGAGTCCGACCAGGGCCTCAATTCTGTTAGTGCATTATAGTTCGATGACAGATACATGGTCGGGTCACGTGATGTGTTTTTTCATACCACTGACGCCTACATTGCTTGATTTGAGTGCGCGTAGACTTAAAGCGGCAATGAAACTAAATCGCCATGTTCATGCAGTTATAATATCATTGTACTACAATTCATTAACATAATCTATGCCCTGGTTAATGGTTATAATGTCTAGTGCTAGCGAAAGTATTAGTTCGAAAACAAAGGTTTTTAAATTGTTCTTTGCAATGGAATAACGCAAGTGATTAATATATAAAATCTCACACCACAGTGTTTGTTATGGAACTCCTCCGAAACGGCTTCTACGATTTTTACCAAAGATTTCGTCTATTGCGATACAAGGCGATACGATAAATAATTGATAATAAGTTATTTTAAGTTAGCAGCGCCCTAGCAGGGTTCTTGTTTGAAACTAAGTATTTTAAGTCATCTCATGTACCTACAACAAGAATGCTAATAAACGTCTTATCTTAGGCTAATTAAGGCTGATTTAGACAGTCGATTATTTTTTCATATAGAAACACAGAGCATTTCATCATCATCATTCAGCCACAAGAAGTCCACTGCTGGACACATGCCTCCTCCATGGATTTCCAAAAAGACCGGTTGGAAGCGGCTTGCATCCAGTGTCTCCCTGCCAAGTGGCAGGCGATGAGATCGTCTGTCCATCTCACTAAATTTAATGTTATAATAAAAAATGTGTTACTTTATCTTATTTACCCCTTGGTGGGGACATAATGGGTTGATGATGATGATGATGATCTTATAAAAAGGAAATAATATAATTCTATGCGAAAAAGTGCTAAGCCGGTGTAAGATATAATAAATAACCATCCTTCGCTATCACACAATCTAGACGAATCTATTGTCAAATCTTAAGCGCCGATATATAGGTAATACCCCCTATACCTGAAATGTTTGCGATGACAAAGGCTAATAGCGTATGGGTCACGCTGGATATTACGGTAGGCTATTCAGCTTGGAGAACATCTAAATCAATAATCGATTTCCGATAGATTATGAACGTACCTCCCTTACATAATTACTATCCCAAAAGATAAAAGGAGAAGACGCAATCATACTCATCTCTCTTACAATAGCAATCTGCTAATTTCTGGATCGAAAATACTGAATCGGTTTGAAGTTATTATTATAAGCAATGTTAAGCAATGTATATGCCTGTATGTAAATGTTTATGTTTACGTGTGACTGGCTATTTAT
Organism: Yponomeuta plumbellus; assembly: GCA_947310845.1. NCBI lineage: Eukaryota > Metazoa > Arthropoda > Insecta > Lepidoptera > Yponomeutidae > Yponomeuta > Yponomeuta plumbellus. Next base: position 8,841,553 of record OX371203.1, read on the forward strand.
CAACCAATAGACTTTAACAGTGTGTGAAAGCTCACCAGAGTCAATGTAGGTAATTACTATCCCAAAAGATAAAAGGAGAAGACGCAATCATACTTATCTCTCTTACAATAGCAATCTGCTAATTTCTGGATCGAAAATACTGAATCGGTTTGAAGTTATTATTATAAGCAATGTTAAGCAATGTATATGCCTGTATGTAAATGTTTATGTTTACGTGTGACTGGCTATTTATCAACCAATAGACTTTAACAGTGTGTGAAAGCTCACCAGAGTCAATGTAGGTAATTACTATCCCAAAAGATAAAAGGAGAAGACGCAATCATACTTATCTCTCTTACAATAGCAATCTGCTAATTTCTGGATCGAAAATACTGAATCGGTTTGAAGTTATTATTATAAGCAATGTTAAGCAATGTATATGCCTGTATGTAAATGTTTATGTTTACGTGTGACTGGCTATTTATCAACCAATAGACTTTAACAGATCTGTGTGAAAGCTCACCAGAGTCAATGTAGGTAATTACTATCCCAAAAGATAAAAGGAGAAGACGCAATCATACTTATCTCTCTTACAATAGCAATCTGCTAATTTCTGGATCGAAAATACTGAATCGGTTTGAAGTTATTATTATAAGCAATGTTAAGCAATGTATATGCCTGTATGTAAATGTTTATGTTTACGTGTGACTGGCTATTTATCAACCAATAGACTTTAACAGATCTGTGTGAAAGCTCACCAGAGTAAATGTAGGTAATGTAGGTACCTGTTCCCGTGAGTTACTTCAGCAAATATTCACGAACGCGTTGTATGCCCTAAATGCTACGAAGCAAACAGTTACCGAGAACGTACAGTCGACAGCACGTCAACCTTCACATTTTATTTGCAAAGTCGCCCGTAACGCAACGGAGTAGAGTGCATGGGTGTATACCATGATGTGCTGTCGACTGTACACAGTTGAAATTAAAACAAGCTTGTTACCCTAAGGGTAAATGAAAGCGGGGCACTGCTTTGTGGTTACTTCTACTATACTTGAGCCATTACAAACGCGCGAACGGAGTCATAAAAGTGCGAGCGAGAGTTCCGATATGCCTGATAATTCGCACCTCCAGAACGAAAGTGACCTAACTCAAAATATACAACTTTTCGGAAATGAACAAAATGTCTTCGGCGCTCTGAGCGAGTTGCTCAAGAAAAAACAGACCGAAATATTCTTCCATCTCTCTCTGACCAAATAAAGTCGGTTTTTTAATAAAGGCATGAAAGTGTATACCTTTTTGAGTCATTCTGAGTACTTAGCTTATTTTACCCAAATTTTGAGTTAGGTCACTTTAGTTCTGGAGGTGCGAATTATGCCTCCTATACCTATGTGTGAGAGAGAGGTCTGATACAAATGTTTATCACTCAGTTCGCACGTTTGTAATGGCCCAAGTATAGGTATTGTTTTCACTTATGTGGAGGTACAAATCTGTAGGTCGCTGATATGTTTGAGATGTAAATTTATATAACATTGAAGTAAAACAGAAAACCCACATACACATATCACGGTTAACTAAAAAAAAGGATTGAATGACTACATGTTTCCCGCTCACAGAATAGAGACGGTAGTAAATACAGTGTGAGCGAGAGGCAAATAGTTGTTCAGTCACTTCCTATAATTGACAGTAATACCTGCAATACTACAAAAATATTGACCACTGTTAACTCTAGAAGTAGGTGGTACCTACTCTTCCTCTGCAATTTATAAAATTACACTATCTAGCAGGTTTTAAAATACGGAACTAAAACAACTGTCGCAAACATTTCTATTTTCAAAATTCACAAAGTTTTTTATTTACAAAATGGCGTTGCCAGAATGTTAACGTTGCCAGTGTCGTAGCGTAATGAAGTTTAAACATCGAACCTTTCTTAACAACTTTGTTAAAAGTAGATTTTATAATGTTAGCAGATGCCAACTCTTTGCTAACATGATAAAATTAAATTAGAGCAACTAACTGGCAGGTTAAAAATACAGAATAAAAAGAGAGACTGTTTTAAAAACTAACGACTGTGTTTTTTTATTTTAACCGTTTTACGTCATTGCTAGTGGCATTAACATTATATTGTGAGGTTCGAAGCCTCGAACCTCTTTGCTAGTAAAGTGCTGTAAATAAGTCAGAATCGATTGCGCGAAAAAGGGGGTAAAGAAATGGAACATGTCAAGAGGAACTTTGGCCCGAGGCGTCGACGACTGTAGTCAAAGCAACCGTCTGGCTTTTAGGGCTGTGAAAAATAAATAGGAAACAAAACTGGGCTGTCGATTTTAACAATGGCGACTGCTGAGAGCGAACTACATAGAAACAATTAACTGTAATATCCAATAACCCAACGATGTGCGAGTCGGACTCGCCCACGGAGGAGATTTCCGTACAAATTTGTAGATATTTACATATTATAAATAGTTCAGGAATCTAGTCCCGTAATTTTTTTCATCATTTTCTTGAACTTTTAAGACTATTACTTTTAGTACGATATCACTATGTAAGACGATAAATATTACATGCCTATTTAGGTAAGTTCTCTTCTAGCGAGCTGTCAGGATCGTCTCAGCCTACCCCTCTGGGATACAGGCATAATTTATTGTATGTATGTATGTCCATTATTATTCAGTACCTAAATAGGTATACTGTGCGCGACGACGAAGGCGAAGGGCGAAGGGGTGACGTCACACGGCAGCGGGCGAGCGTTCAGTGGACTGTATACTATGTTCGATGTGTGCCCGCCGCGCGTGTGGAGAGGGGTTTTACCGTCGCTTGGTGCACAGGTTGCGCCGGTTGGTTCGAGATGCCCTGGTCTATGGGTTCGCCTTCCTCTGCCCTCGGTGACCACGCGGGAAACTGTAGCGTGGGCCGCCAGGCGGGAAACTATAGCGTAGCGACTCGAAAGTGGAGCAGTGAAAGGCGCGTTCTATGTAGATCGACCGTGCTGTATTCGATGGGGGTCAGGAGCCTCTCGGTGTTAGACCGGAGCGAAGCGAGTGTGCGAACTGGACTGCAGAGAGCTCAAGTGGAGTTGAGAGCTTTTCCTTTTCTTCTTCTAGTTGCTGCGACTGTATTGGGTTTTGATTTCCAATGACTATTCGAACCACAAGGCCGCTTAATATAGCGCGAGGTTGGTTCGCAAGCGCCAGTGATTTGTGCGAGTTTGTGGCGTTTCGACCAATCAGAGTGCGCGAGAGTGGGGAGATATCCCCCATCGCCTCTACGCCTATTGGTTAATAATCTATGTTCTGATTGGTCGCCTATATGTTCCAAATGAACATTTCCTATTATCAATTTGTCTTAAAGACCTATCTATTATTCCTTTTTCAAAGGACTATTCTATCTTTATGCAACTATTTGCCTATTCCTAACTATTCCCTATATCTATCGGCTCCTGACCCTACCATTAAAAAGACAGCACGGGGTATTCTTTATTCGTAAAATCAACAAAAATATGAAAAAGTACAAAACTTACGAACTATAAAAACAAATGTAAAAACTATAACTAACTATTTATCTATGTATAGCTAAGCTATCTATGACTATGTAAAAGCTATATCTATGTACTATAATGGGTCAATGTTCCCTATAACTATATCTATCTATAACTATAACCTAACCGTCGGGAACATATACAAACAATTATAGTTACCGCGACAGTTAAGTGTCACCCCTAAGCGATAGGCTTTAGATTCAAGGAGCTTTACAAGTCTCGCGACCCGTCACACAGCCATTGGGCCTAGCAGGCGACAAGCCGACCCTTCACTTGTGTATAAATTGTTAGACAACGTAAGTTTTGTCCTGAATGGACTCAGGATCTTTTGTACAGCAATCGTACCTACAGCTCGGACCTCTGCCGGTGGCAACCTCTTTTGTGCGATACTGGCGAGTAATATTATTTTAGACCGAAAATTTATGTCACTTAAAAAAAACTTAAATAACTAACCCGTCGTAAAAATGAAGAAGGATAGGGACCGACTTGAAAAAAAGGAGGAGGTTCTCAGTTCATCGGATCCATTTATTTTTGTATGTACCTATGTTTTCCGATTACTCGAAGACGCGTGGCGCGATTTGAATTTTTTTTTTCGTATGAAAAAGCTTTTATTTTTATTGATTGGTCCCATAGTCACAAAGTCAATGTGAAGCGATTGGATATTTGTTTATAGTGACTCGTCCATTTGATTTAATAATAATAACTTCCACATAACACAATCACTTGACCTGGTCCCAAACTAGGATACCCTGTGCTATGGTAACCGGGTAAGGACATTACAAATACGGAAAAATACCTAGACTGGGGTCATTTGTACTAATGTGCGGCGGCCCCTAAAATATTAGTATTAGAGCCGGTTTCTGAATTGAAACTCTCACTTAAGTTAATACTTAAGTAACGTTCTATCACGCTCTTTTCTGAGGAATTTGACGAGACAGCACTATAGTTCTGTTATGTAGTTACTTAGCGAAATTTTCGATTCAGAAGCTGGCCCTTAAGGCCATTTTCTGAATTGAGAATCACGCTAAGTAATTACTTAACTATAGTGGTGTCTCGTCAAATTTATTTAGGAAAGAGCGTGACAGCGCGATACCAATACCATAAGGCCCTTAATACCAATATTTGTCCTTCATAGTAGAGATCATCACAGTAGTAAAATATTATATTCTACTTTCAACATCGATTGATGTTAAGTGTTCACCTCAGTTCCGAAATATAAACACGAACAAAAGAACAAAGACGAAAATACAATGAGTTAATTCCCTTTATAAATCTGGTCTATTCCACGGCTTAGCGAATACCCGCGAAGCATAATTTATACGACAACGGGCTTAATAATGCCGTTAGTATGATTTATTATTACGCCGCATTGAATTCGATGGCAGACAAAATTGTATACTATGTCATAGTGCATTTACATGAATTATTTCGCTTCAAAAATAAAGTGTTAAAAAATACACTTTCGAGTCGTTTTAACGGCACGTTTACTACACCATCACTGAAGTATATTGACATAAGACATTTTCGTCCTTATTTCAATGCAAATAAGGGTTTTAGCCATGAGAACATGAGTGATGGCTCGTGATCTGTGTGGAAATATATTTATTTTATTTAAAAAATTAAAACCAACCGAATACTACTCCGTTATATATTTTGGACACGGTGCCTAAAATGTATATGCTGTTTTTTTTTTACTCCAAAATATACTTATACCACATGTATTACATCATTTCTGCGCTTTTGTTGGGAGGTATATTGTCCTGAAGTCGGTTTTTATTTTAAAATGTTTATATTACTCAAAAGTGTACATCAGATCGTCACCAAATTAAAATTGTGCCAGTGGGACGCTACACCGAATAGCACAAAAAAAGAATGATCGAAATCGGTTAAAATTTGACAAAGTTATGCGGTAACATAGCCAAAAGACATAAGGAAGGTACGCGTCGAATAGCAAACCTACTCCTTTTTTTGAATCGGTCAAAAATTAAAAACTATTTTCTAATGGCACTGGCCGAAATATGAACTTGAAGAAAAAAACGTTTTTTGCATGCAGTGTCGGTCGTGTCCAGCAAGGAGCGGGCACAGCCATATTGTTTTTAAAAAAAGAGGCTATCGATTTTATCTGACCTCATGCAATAATCATAAAAGAATACGATTCGAGACCCAGTGCCTACTTAAAGTTCATGTCCGAAGTACATACTACACTGCTTTCTTGGTCTTTAAGATAATCAGCTCACGAGACCGGTATGTTAAACAGATGCAATGAAATCCATTGGTAACTTCATCGGCAGATATTAACATTTTCAGTATCCACATTATAATATACAATTTTAAAGCGGAGTTTATAAAAATAGTTTTATATGCCGGCCGTGGAGCTTTCCATTCAAAGAGTTTATTTCCGAACATATCTTTAGAAGGAATTATTTTGAGAAGTGACCTTTCGAAAGCGAAGGGTCCTTCGGAAAATTAGTTGATAAATAGCAGAATAATTATAACTCGATTACATTTAGGTAAAAGTTAACATTGACCATTTCTTTATTTAATTAATGCCGTAAACAACCAATTTTAGTTTATTTGTATCGAGTACATTACTTAGGAGTATTCCCATAGTTTGTGGGGTAATCGAATTTGATTGTTATAGTAATCCATGTTTTAGTTTTGTGAAAAAGGCCCCAGATATTTTTTTTATCTTATTTTTGTATACAAGTCATCGTAACAGGTACTTAACTATAGTATTTTTGAGTTTCTATTTTAACATACTTTAGGTTAACATTTTATTACCTAGTTATTTTAAATATTTTTTTTATTCTTGAATGCACTAACTACAAAGTAAATGTACAAGGGCGTGCTCAATGCAAGAAGGCTTCTCTTCCAGCAAACCTTTTTTGCTGAAGAGACGGGCGTGCTCAATGCAAGAAGGCTTCTCTTCCAGCAAACCTTTTTTGCTGAAGAGACTGGCGAAAGGTAGAGCAAGAAAAAGCTGAAATTTATCAGAAATCAGAAATTTATTTCAACGTAAAGAATTTACATTCTGCTTGTTGAACGTCAATGTACCTACATCAAATGATAATGTAAGCCGCTGCCTTGGGCCGAATGTAGTGGATAAAAAGGCAGCAAAAATACTCCACTCTGACTATCTTTTCTCAAATCACCTTAAATCTAATTCAAAGTTTGGTACGAATATCCATCTACCTAAAAAAGTCATAATAAACTTGCATAAGCATAAAGAGAAATACATTTACTTAGACCTATGAGAGGGGTGTGGGGAGGGGGCGTAATTCCCCCTCCTTTAGAAAATATGATAAATAAGGTATTACATAAATGTAACACATTTTTTATTATTAAAATAACATAAAAAGATCACACAGACTACAGTATTTAAGACTGCTGCTGTTAATATAAAACAGAGTAAAAGTTGCCAACATCTTACCTACATTTGTTACGCCTATGTCGTAACTTTACCTAATTCAGAATAGAATAATTATTTCTGCGCGTTCCCCCGGGCCGCTCCTTTGATCATTTTACACACCCTCTCCTAAGTAATGGATACAAGGTAACGTATTTTGTAAGGGAAATCACCTTACCTCACTCCAAGCCCTCTAATGTGGTTAAGATTACCTCTCCTACATACCTAAGCAAGTAACTGCTTTTATTACACTTGGAGTCGGAAGACAAAAGACACCGGCAGTTGTGATTTAGAAATAAAATAATGTGTACATATACTTTGATGTTAATTACCTGCGTATTAGCTTCAAACTCAAACTCACATAATTTATTTGCGAATACATGATATGATTATTGTCGTACAGTTGCACAGATTTTAATTGCAACGAATTAAATGTATACTACCACTTAGAAGCAGTTTGCAAATTTTTTGACAGGTATTATAGCTTACATCATCATTAACCCATACCATAACCCCACCGAGGGGCACGGGTCTCTTCCCTGAGGAAGGTATAGGCCTTACTCCACCACTGGGGCCAAGTCCGGACTTGGCCCCCGTGAGTCCGGAGTAATGGAGGCTTGTAACACTAGTGGCTGGTCTTACGGTCAGAAGTTTTCAAGCCGCCCTAAGGCCGGTACCAACAGCTTAACCTAAATATTCTGCATGCAATATTTTATACAACAATACCTACAGAAAAAGTAAAATATCAGTTATATGTCCAAGTTTATGATGTCATACTATTAGATTCTGTAATTCTACATTTGTGTCTTAAATAAACAAATATAATTTTACAAGTCATTGTCAGCTAGATACTCATTAACAGTGTAGGCCTTGTGTCTCACTAGTTGTTTTATCATATTTTTGAAAATTATAGTTCGTCAATATTTCGAATACATTTTAGAAGGCGATTGCAATCCTTGACGACATCCCAAAAATACTTTTCGAAGCAATGCTGCAGAGCGCGGTAGGGCACGTGTTTCGGTTTAATACTCCTTGAGTCACCTGAAGACCCTTGCTGAAAATCAGTGCTTTGGGTGCAAAGCTTAAGCTACTACTGAGCATGAGGGTTTTTTTCCCCTGCATCGACATACAGCGTCCTCCTACTGTTATTTTTAATTTTCACTTGTCTCTAGTAGTTTCGCTTTTGTTAATTTTGTTTCAGCTTTTTTGTTCATTTCCTATTTCCATATTTTTGTGTTAAAGCCGACTGACTGGTAGAAAATGCTTGTAAGTAGAGTCCGCCGCTTTGCCATCGTAAAGTTTACTTACGTGCGTCTTTGGTTTTATTATTATTACTAGCTTTTGCCCGCGACTCCGTCCGCGTGGACTTAAGTTCAAAATATTACAACCCCGTTCACTCCCTTAAGGGTTCAATTTAGAAAAACGGCGAAACACGTGTTCAGTCAATTGTGTTGAAGAGTATTTATTTTTAAGTTTCAAGAAAATCAGACAACATTCTTTATACCTCCCATACAAATTTTGGCAACCCTTTTCACCCCCTTAGGGGTTGAATTTCAAAAAATCCGTTCTTATTCCTTGCCTACATTACATATAGACCCTCTGTGCAAAATTTCAACTTCCTAGGTCCAACGGCTTGGGCTGGGCATTGATGAGTGAATGAATCAGTCAGTCAGGACTTTGAATTTTATTTATATAGATTAATAATACCTTTTTGTCTTCGTACTCGTCAAAAATATTTGTAATGATAATGTTGCCATATTAGTTCTGATAAGCGATTTATTGTTAATGCCTTGTTTGAAGACAAATAAACATTTTCTATTCTATTACTATTCTATTCTATTTACAAACTTATTAATAATAATAAAACGAAAATAAACGAAAACAAAGACAAAGTTGAATAACATTAGATGAGTTGGGAGAAACTGCCGTTTGGATGGTTGAATTGGGGACCTCGTCGATTATCCCCCAGTATAAAGTCTATCCCTTTTGTTTTGGGAAAAAAAGGCTTTTGCATGTACGGCAAATAAAATGTAATACGAACTTCTGATACAATACGCGCACCAAATCCTCAGCTATTCCAAATTTCCCATTGTCTAACTGTTAAATTAGTACGAGATTTGATAGTCGGTCGGCCCAACCTTCGTTCATTCACCGTTTATCACATATCACGTGTTTTGCTACAACTTTATAACGATTAGATTATGTAGACAAGACAATTCAAGTTTATTTTCTATTAAAATATTAACCTATCGTATTACAAAGATCTTTAGTATAGGAAATTAAGTTTGAATATTATAAGTAACGAAATAATACGAAAACCCGTTCGGTACTTTCCAGTTTATCACGCTTAGATCGACTACAAAAAATATCAAAATAAAATATCAATACAATCGATCGATTAAACTTCAACATAATTAAAATCGATTAATCACTAACAATCGAATAGGTAACTTCGTAGAGCTTCGGTATCTCATCATCAGATCCTGACTTGATGGTTGTGGGACCACTTGCGAAGTCTACTATTCAAACGAAAAAAGAATTTTCCAAATCGGTCCACGCGTCCAAAGACTTTATTTTCAATTTTACTTATATTTAGGGTAAAGACTCCGCTCAGTAACTGTGAAGCTAAACATCAGGAGGTAACCTGTGATTTTCATAGGCGTCAGCGCTCATTCGCGGTAGAAATGCATCGTGGTGGCCCTCGCGAAGAATGAATGAACGAATAACCATTTATTGCCACGAACAAATATGTTCCACACTCGTAATAATAAGCTATGAGAAACGAAATCAATAACATCTATATTAATAATTTCGTTCGGGTCTACGGTAGAGTCGAACGAATTGCACATCAAATTGAAGAGCGTAAAAAATTTGACGATCTGAGTCGGCAACTTATAGGCGGAAAATTCGGATTATCGAGTATTTTCAATGTAAAAATGATCTCTCTATAAAATGGCGTTGCGAAGTAAACATAAGACAAGATAAGGTAAGAATATTCTGTCAATGTCACCAATGTTGCGTTGGTGTCACGTCATTGCGTGTCACAGGTGTCCTATGTGAATTCTAAGGTCTAATTTTTTGAAATGAAGAAGCAAAATATGGATATGAAAAATACCAAAAAGTAAATGCTGAACAAAAATATGTGGTCGATACAATGTGGAATATCATTATGAGACTACATTTTAGCCAAGCGAAGCCGGGTTTACATGTAGTACTATTTTAAACAACATCTATAGTGGTAGAGCTTGGCAATAGGACTGTCGCTCAGCCTGTGCTGAAAGACGTTGGGCATCCTACAGCGCTGATTTTCAGCGCTGCATCTTACAGTAACAATGTTTAAAGATTATATCAAAAGTAGAAAAAGAAATGACTTACGCTAGTGGCATTTTTCGTTAAGCAGTTGGTGCCGGCTGCCGTCGATAGATGGCAGTCGTTAAGCCAAGTCAGAGGCATTAGGGCGGCTTGAAAAACTTCTGACAGAAAGACCAGCCACTAGTCTTGCAAGCCTCCACCAATCCGGACCAATCCGGACCTGGCCCCCGTGGTGGAGTATGGCCTATACCTTCCTCAGGGAAGAGACCCGTGCCCCTCGGTGGGGACATAATGGGTTGGTGATAAAGAAAAAGAAAAGCCCTTTGCCCTACAGTATGACTAGTAAAGCCTGCAATATAGACGCATGTATTCGGATAGTGTGTATGGGTCGCCTAGGTAAGTTTTGGAAACTGCGTCTGAACCTTTGTTGGTGACGTGGTCGGCCCAAATTGAAAAGGGTCCAAGGATTTTCTTTGGCACTGTTTATTCATTTACGGTAATGACATAACGTTCTATCTATTTTCGAGCCCAGCAGGACAGTGAGTTATCGACATTATGCATGGGAACATCTCTAACATTTTTGGTTTTAAGATTGGATTTGTCTTTCAATATAAATTTTATAAATAGTTCTGGAATCGAGTTTTTCATATTTTTTCCGAGATTTTTCAAAACTTCAAAGAATTTTTTATTTTTTTATTTTTAACTAAAACTTTCGTAAGCACTGCACATTCTAAAATATTATCTGATTTCACTTACTTGACCCAGTGACCACTTACTTGATCAAGTAAAAAGTTAGAACTTTTTTTATGATAAATAGGTATATCTTTTACAGTTTTACATTCATACATAGATGGATAGATAGTCCCTGGTCTCTGCTTACCCCTCTGCGATATAGGCGTGAGCTTATATATGTTTGTACTTTCAAAGTGCGGTGAACTGAATAACTGAAAACATTTGATATTATGATTCTACTAACCAATCGCATTTCAAATTTCAATGACGAGAGATGCCAATTTGTCGCGTTTTTTTTCATCGCAACGATACTGTAATTATATCATTAAGTAGACTAGAAAATAGAGGCAACTAACAGCTATTATGAACCTAATACAATTCTAATAAACAACAATATGTTTATTAGAATCTAGTGCCTGATCTAAGTACTACTATATATCTAGACCCGGAAGGAACAAGCACTTAAGTCAAAAAGAAATGGATGACAAAATTTTACATTAGAAATTATATAGTGGTTAGTTAGTTTAACATAGGTGCTTTTTATTGCTGGAATGACCGACATGACATTAACAGGCCCATGAACGTCTGAGGACTTAAGTGCTCATTCCAGCCGGTATATGGCATAAGAACAATATTTGACTTAAGTTCTTGTGGCCGCCGGGTCTAGATATCATAGATAGGTAGAACACGTCACTACCATTTGAATCAGCGAGGTCATGAGACAGCTGTCTAGGTCGCTTGGCCGACACACAATAGACCAAGATCTCAAGGGATTGCAGACGTCTGGAACAATGTGCTCGGACCGGAATCTAATTGTCTGTTACTTGAATGTCCGCATGCCTGTCGATCCGAGATGTTGACTCTGGAAATTGCTCTAATCGGTGGTCGGAGGCCCGTTTGAATCGAATCTTTCTTTCTCTACCGTTTTCGACGAAAATGCATTATGGAAAGTGCCCTTCTATGCATATGGGCTACGAAATGTTGATCGGATTGTCATAATAATAAACGATGAATAGTATGTTAATTAAAAGAGATATTATTTATTTAAATATTTAATGCACTTTTATTGTACATACATATAAAACCAAAATATACAATGCGGCAGACTTAATGCCTTAAGCTTTTTCTACCTGTCAACCGCAGGAGTTAAAGGAAAGCGTCGGTAGGTGTGCAAAAGTAATTAAATAAATTTAAAAGCATACTTTTATAAGGTCTATTAAATAAACTCACACATTAATATAATACATATAATAAAATATATGTGTATTAATAATTTTGTACTGGTCTACGGTAGACTCGAACGAAATGCACATCAAACTGAAAAGCGTAAAAAAATTGTCGATTCGAGTCGATAACTTACAGGCGGAAAATTCGGTTTATAGAGTATTTTCAATATAATAACGAGTGAATTAATTGATATATAGGTATGTAATGGGATTGCGGAGTATACATTTCAATGTCCTCAATGTCACGTTGGTGTTACTGTCACGTCTTCACGCGTCACAGGTGTCACAAGTTTGTATTCTGTTATCCATTGTGACCTCTATGGTCTAAGTTCTTTGGTTTAGAGACAGAGACGTGATGATTGATGAATGCAGACACAATGTGGTACAAAAAATATTATTAACCGATAACTACACAAGCGTCATCTACATTTTATAAAAAAAATTGTGGAATATTATTATGCGTCTACATTTTACCCGAGCAAAGCCGGGTTTTCATCTAGTACAAATTAAAATATGTTCGCTAATCGTTCAGGTATTTATAAATTAGGTGGTTAAGGTTACATAAGTCAACACGTTTTTCAGCTCTTTTATAAGCTCGCCACGCGCCGCACGCTATTTTTTTTTTTATTTCGGCCGCAAAAATGTTTCATTTGCCCAAAAGAAGTCGGTCACAAGCTGACGGGGCCACGTGCCGTCCGTCTAATAATAAATTTATGCTCGCGACCTAATGACCCGACAAGCTTGGACCCTCTAATTGATCTGAGGAAAAAACAACGGTAAATTCCCCAGAAAGTTCTCCCATTATGAAGGGAAAATTAAAAAGGTACTTTATATTTTAATGGCCTTTTATTCGAAACGATTTATCTAACTGGAAGACAGGTTTGATTCGATTCGGTTGAGTGTCGACACGGATTCACATTCGTTTATTAGTATATGCGATAATTTAAGACAATTTCATTCATAGTTTGGACACTGCGAGATTTAGTGGTTTTCGAGCCGGCCTTAATTCAGTTTGGTCTCGAAAAGACATGAACGCGCGCGCGCTTGGTCGATAATTAAGAAAATTCCATTCGGTTTAGAAATTTTTGAGACAGTTAAAATACCTCGCATTCCCGGGAAGGCTTTACTACGCATTACACTCCACGCGTTCGAATATTGCGTTCCCGGGTACCACCGCGGCGTTCCCTAACTGTCAACTCGGACCCGATATCGGAGATAAAAAGAAAGAAATGCCTTCCCACACATTCCAATATGTTTTCGAATTTCGAGCCTTTCCTTCGCCCGCCGCTTACCTATTCTATTCGAGATGCAAGCGTGACGGCGCGTATTCCAGTTTAGGTACCTACATATCATAGGTTCCCAAAGTGGCCCAGGGGTCCCTAGCAGACCACACGGGGGTCCGCGTAGATGTGAAAAGAAAACAGGGGCTCACAAGTGGGGGTCCAGGGTCCAGACAAAAATTCTGGTTTTCATAATAAAGAACAAAAATTTTGTCTTGGATTTACCTATCAACATCAATTGTTGATTGTTTTTAATAATAAATGTTTATGATTTTGTATAATCACAAGTATTATTTTAATAATTAGGACACAAGAAAATGTGCTACTTTTTTTTCTTCTTAACAACCCCAATTTAGGGTGATATTTTTTAGGAGTTGTGGGAATAGAGTAGAATAGAGTAGACCCACTGCCGCTACACAGCAGCAGTGGGTCTACCGAAAATAATAAAACTTTGAATGTGGTCCAGGAGAAAAAAAGTTTGGGAACCTCTGCTATATATTCTTCAGTCGCAGACAGGTACGGATGAGAAAGAATTTACTGACGCCTTTACATACGTTCAGATAAATAGCACTCGGCTTCACACTTGTCTGGTCTATCCTTTCTTGTCCGGTATATATTTTCCACCGCAAAAGTGTTTGGACGAATTTCACCCCTTTTTGGCGCGCCAAAAAGGGGAAAAAACGTCTAAGTTTACCCAACGCAAGGGAGAAATGTTTATAATATGAAATTCAAGCAAGACGCCCGCCGAGCTGCCATTACCGAATAAAATTTCATAGAAAGGTTCGCAAACAAAGCCTGATGGAGCAACCCATTAGGAGCCATGCATAAATTGTTAGTTTAGCGACGACAGTATCCAGCCTGCGTGCGATAGACGTCTACCCTCCCTCAATGTCTGCTGACTGAGGCTTTTAACTGGAAATATTTGACAAGAAAATGTTTATTTTTTACCTCGGCCGCATATTTGACGTCAGACGGTTTTTAAGAGCGAGGTGGCTTATTTTGGCGCCCCAATTTTAAGTGATTCAAACTCAAACTCAAAAATTTTGTCCTTAAAACAAGTTAATAAAAGTCAAAGTAGTCATTAAGTTATAACTATTGCCGTCTATATTATGTGAACAGCCATATTTAGTCCCTTTCTTTAATTAACCGAGTAGTGCGCACTCTTTATGTTGTCGCTATAAATTAATAAACATTTTTAAAATGTTGATGCCTAACTTCACCAAAGATACAAGTATTGATGGTCTAAGATACTGTATTTTATAGATATCAAGCCATGGGAGCCCGCCTTAAATACTTATTTTAATTTAATAATTCACTTCACATCACTTTAAAAATAAATAATTAAATTATTGTACAACGTCAACTTTGACTGCCGTTATTGATATCGAGCAAAAAAGGCAAAAATTGACGTTTATTGTTAGAAGCCTCACTTACAGCGCCACCAAGTTATCTGTCCTGAGTGCGTATACTGAGTTTTGTCGTTCACCTTCGATAGCGAGAGCGTTTGCGTTTTGCATAGGAGTGACAAAGCGCGCCATCTATTTGTCTCTTTGTTACTCCTATGCAAATCGCAAACGCTCTCACTATCGAGAGTGAATGAAAAAACTCAGTATAAGCACACAGGTGGCCAAAATTGTAACTAACTAACTAATAGTAAATCCTGTTCCCATTTTTTGTTTCATTTATTCACTTACTAAGATTTATAGATACATTTTCATTAAAATTGAAAAACGGGTTAAAATAACCTCATTTTTCTAAGTAAATTTCTTAAATGTTACTACTAAATTCTCCACTAGCGCCGCTATCAACTGAATAGATAAGATGGTGGCACTGTAAACAGTTTATTCGGATTTTAGTATTTATTGTTATAGCGGCAACAGACCTGTACAAGTACATCACCTGTAAAAAATTCAACTCTCTAAAGTCTGATTTTTAATTCCGTAGAATTCTGACAGTTATCATTTTTTGACATGTCAGAGATTAGAAACCTTTTTTGGCCGGGCACATTTTTCAATTTCAATACGAGTGTGAACATCTGAGTCTACACATTAAAATTATTAGTGAATGTATCCATTTTAAAAAGTGTGGAGCTCCAAATTAAAAGAAAATTTAAGGCGAGTGACAATTGTGTCCCTTTTCGCCACACAAACAGTAAAAAAGTACAAGTAAAGAAAACATATCATCATTAATACTAATATCACTATCTTCATCATCATCATCATCGCTGACATGAATTATTAAGAGAGCTAACAGCGGCATACTTCACTTTTCTAAAAAGGTTTACGAAACCTTGAATTCGTAGGCAGTGATGCAAGCTAAAGAATAAAATAAAGTAATTAAAGTTAATTTGATATGTTGTTCGTGATAATGAAATATTTTTTATTTTTGTATTAGGTCACTTGAGAAAATAAATATTTAGATTAATCTTTTGGTAGATAAAACATGAAAAATAGTAGCATTTTATTTTTTATTGCCCTCAAATGGGTCAAATTTGTCCCTTTTTCGGTGGAGAACTTTTTCAGTCGCAACACTTATGAAATGTCAGAATTCTACGGAATAAAAAATCAGAGTATAGCTATCACGGTTCATACCTGTCAACCTGACAGTCTGACAGACGGACAGTAGTCTTACCCCCGGTTTCTCGAAAGATAACAGTCTATTAATCTATTCTTAACAGATGTCAGTTGTCAAAAGTGCATACAAAAAAAAAACAACTGACAGTTGTTAACAGTAGATTAACAGACTGTTGGTGTTCGAGAAACCTTGTGTTAGTAATCATCATCAACCCATCATGTCCCCACCGAGGGGCACGGGTCTCTTCCCTGAGGAAGGTATAGGCCATACTCCACCACGGGGGCCAAGTCCGGTTTGGTGGAGGCTTGTAAGACTATAGTGGCTGGTCTTACAGTCGGAATTTTTTAAACCGCCCTAGGGTCTCCGACTTGGCTTAACGACTGCCATCTGTCGACGGCAGCTGGCACCAACTGCTTAACGTGCCTTGCGAAGCACGGAACCGCTCGGAAAAATGCCACTAGTGTTAGTCATAGACGGTGACCCATCCATGGATTGAACGTGCCGTATGTTGCTTAACCTTAGTGATCGTTTAAGGCTAAGAGCGATTGTTAATAGGGCAAACACCTTTGGGTACGGGACCCTAAAAGACAGGTTATTATTATGTTTTCTTAAACATAATTATGTGGGTGTGAACAACATGAAAACAAAAGAACTTAGCAGATATAACTCCAGCTTACTATTCTTAAGACGATTACACATGAAACAATGGGCGAACGAGCTACATTTTAATCTACATCTCATGCATTCATACATAACTCAGCGGACACCGACGTAGGGTCCTAGCATTCTTTGTCTTTTGCTTTAAAGTGACAAAATTTAAATAAATTATTTTTATCCGTGAAAATTATGACATTGTGATAAATCTCGTGTGAAATAAATTATAGTGATACAAGCCTCGCAGTTTTGGTAGTATGACGTCTAAATCTTAGTGAAGTTAATTTATTTGCATCCAGTGTCGTACTATTAAATAAAGGCTCTGAACATTTTTGTATCGAAATTGAAAAAAAATTGTAACTTGAAATACTTAAGTTACAATTTTTTTTCAATTTCGATATATGAAAAATACAAAATAAAATAATAAATGTACATTAAAATTTCAATATTACTTTAATTTGCAATAAGTATCGTCAGACATAAATAGTGAAAATTTCTTCTCTCTCTCTCTAGCAATTGCATAAAAATTGTAATTGTAAAAATAAATTGTATTATTATAAAATTTCAATTTTTACAGAATAACATTTTTTTTTTTTTTTTTTTTCGTCCAACGGTGGACAAAAAACGCTGAAGAAGAGAAAATATTTTTATATATTCTTTATTACACTTCAACAGTTCATGCAGCTTACTATAAATCGCATAAACCCATATTCAACATAACCGCGAGCAAATAAGCAAAATAGCTTGAGGGTCCAAAACCGAAGCAGTGACCACGGCGAGCCAACATTATCGGATAGTTGACAAATTGACTGTTGACTGGCACAGTAACAAATCGGTGGACAAACCTCCGTAGTTCATTGGCCCCCATGTTTACTTGGTCATCATAATGATAGATATCCGAATAGCTGCTTATTTCTATGCCCATAAGGACTATTATTATTACCCTATGTTTTCGACCGCTCCAAGTTTATTATGTTTTGTGAAGATACAGACCTGCTTAGACCTTCACGGTTAGTAATTTGAGGTCGTAAGACACAATGGCGCGAGATGGAATTGAGAAAATAACAAAGGAATCTCGTTTGCCTATTTGGACTGGAGCAGAATGTATAAGATCCAATAGACATACTACGCAAAGACAGACGGTTTTCTTTATAAAAAGTCTTTTCCACTAAATCACTCTTAAGGTGGAGTTAAAGTCGGTTACCTAATCCAAATACTCCTAACCTTAACCCTGCCATAAACCAGCTATAACTGAGCGAGAGTGTACACTTAGGCATACGCAGACATTCAAATAATAAGTGTGTGCCTAAGTGGATTCTTATAAGTTACTTTCACAGACACAACATTCGCATTAATTATTATACTCAATTCCACAATACGGGCTCCCAAATAAAATCGTTCATTGTGCTCATGGATTAAAGACACGTGACCTTCAATACCTACTGCCCTATCCTATAAAGCGGTCCGTCTCAGCTTACAGTTTCGCTTGTCTCTAGCCGCGTGCATTGACCAATGAGATTCGTGCATTTATTTGGTTCCCTAGAAGTTTCACTCGAGGAACGGAGTACAGTACAATACTAACAAAACAATCGCCTACGCTAAGCATGTCAATTGGGCTACCATATTGTAGCCTCACTTTGAAAGCACTGTCTGCGGTTCTGCTCCAGAGATATTCTCTTAACACGTTCAGTGAGCAATGAACTAGGGAGATTAACAAAGCCTTATGCTGCTTCGTATTTAGTTCGTTTAGTTCTCATTCAGGCTAACAGTGAAAATGTTGCGCTCCAGCTGTCTAATACACACTTCATCCGTGAGAACTCGGCGAACAAGACGTTTTTGAACCCTTGTGTTCGGTCCAAAATTTTTATTTACATTTATTTACCCCGGTTTTCCGTTGATTATTGTTTTACGGCGACAGGCTTGCCACTTGTCACGTTTGGGACCTAATAAACTCGGCAAAACGTGGGCCCAGTTCTAGTGATTAGTGCCTCTGCCTACCCCCTCGGGAATAACGAGCGTGAGTTTATTTCTTTCTTTTCTTTATTGTTTTATCATATGTGCTTTAACATAACATAAAATTTACATATAAGCACATACTTTGGCCAACTTGAGAGTATTAACGATAGGTATACAAAAAACAGGCAGTTAGATATTGATAGATTTGACGACCTCTGTGGCGCAGCGGTTGGCGCATCTGACTGCCATGCGGGAGGTCCCGGGTTCGAATCCCAGCTGGGGACAAAAAAAAAAGAAACCCAGGTCTTGGATGTTTACATGTTTGTGACGTCGCTGTTTCTGGTTCCCACGACACAGGGTATCCTTGTATGGGGCCAGAAGCAAAAAAAAAACGAAAAGAAGGCGTAAGCAGTTCATAATTCAGTAGTTTCATCAATTTCATAAAATAATATTTAGACAAACGTCTTGAATTCTCTTGAAATCGAATTGAGAATTTCCCTATGTAAATACTTAACTAACTTTCTGTCACGCTCTTTTCTGAGAAATTTGACGACACAGCACTACTGTTAGGTAGCTACTTAACGAAATTCTCAATTCATAAATTGCCCCTTAGTCAATTTTCCTTGAGAGAATTTAAGACGTTTGTCAAAATATATTATTTTATTACACAATCATTAAATTACGTCCTAGAGGGATGCCGGAAAGGAATTGGTGGACTTGTCGAAAAAATCTCGACGAAAAATTCTCGCTCCGTGAAATTAACAAAAATGCTTAAGGAGGATTTGCCCGTAATTAATTCTTCCTCTTAATTGACTCTTCGTTTCGGGAATCTTTACATCTTTTAATAAAATCCTTTTTAGTCATTTATGAAAGCCGTATTATTGGATGAGGTGATTAGTCTCTGGCGGAATTAATGCAATTTGTTGTTTCATTGTTTATTGTATTTGTACTAAGAGAAAATAAGCTAAGGAACACAGTTTAAATTCTAGCGCAGTGATTCAAGTCTATGCGGGGATAGAGTAATAGTAGATTAATCTAAGCCCTATATTGCCCAATCTAAATATATTGTACATGCAAACAAAATCAAAAGTTAATGAGTAAGGGACTCCACACACGACGGCTATAAGGTAAGGATGTATATTATAGCACGATATATCTCATTACATCTTTCCATAGAAATCGTCAGGAGACCACACACGACAGCTATAATATACATCCTTACGACTTCGTACCTTAAAGGTACTGAGCGATACGAAGATGTATATTTACCTTTCGATACCTTTCAATACCTCCCAATACCTTTCCGTATATTACGATATATCTTACTTCGTAAAGGGTGTTCAAAAAGTTTCTTGGTGATTCAAAAAACTCCACTAGGAGTCTTATGTCGCTAAACGACATAGGTATTCAGAGTCCTATCTCAAAAAAATCATTTGCTCCACATAAATTTGCTCCATATAAATAGTCTCGCTAAAGGCCGGTTTCCGAATTGAGAATTTCACTTAAATATTTAAATAACGTTCTGTCACGCTCTTTTCTGAGAAACTTGACGAGACAGAACTAGAGTTAAGTAGTTACTTAGCGTAATTCTCAATTCAGAAATCGGCCGTAAGCTACGTTTCGTAAGCCTGAGGAAGGTATAGGCCATACTCCGCCACGGGGGCCCAAGTCCGGATGGTCTGGTCTTGCTCTATGGCCTCTGACTTGGCTTAACGACTGCCATCTATCGACGGCAGCCAGCACCAACTGCTTAACATGCCTTGCGAAGCATGGAACCGCTCGGAAAAATGCCATTAGCGTTAATCATAAACGGTCACCCATCCGCGCACTGAACGCGCCCTATGTTGCTTAACGTTCGTGATCGTTTAATATCACTCAGGCGGCCAGGGCTGCGAGCAATTCTTCGATTCAGTCGATTGATACACCTCCTGCGGTTGACTGGTAGAAAATGCTTGTAGCATTAAGTCCGCCACGTTGCCATTGTAATTTTTACTTATGTGCAATAAACGTATTAATAATAATAATAATTGATGACCTATTAGATTTATAGATATAACATAGGAAGTTACAACTTGTATATAGTGATGGAATATAACATTAAAGTTGCCTTTAACATGAAGGATAGTAACAAAAATCAATCTACCTCAAGAAAAGAAAAAAAAGTGTAGCAACACAGTGGTCATCAATTTTGTAATAATATCATGCCTGTCCACTTGCTGGCGATGTCTGATAATTCCGCATATAATTTAAACTCTTCGGAATTTTCCTTACTTTATATGATGTTCAATGCACATCGTTCTATTTTTGGCACATGTGCCAACGCATACGCGCATCAAAATCTCAATCATCTTCTGATGAACTACCTATCTATTAAATGTAGTAGTAAGTCGACAGATCCATAACACCCTGTATAACGCCTTAGCAGCCGGAACGTGTGTCGGTCGAGACGTATGTCAACGAAATGAAGCGAAATATACATTACGTTACCTGTTCCGTGTGTGATACTTTAATATAATGTAAAGCTACACCTCCCGGGATGTAATATATATTATAGCAGTCGTGTGTGAAGTCCCTAATTCAGATTATCAAGAAAAAGTTTCAGTAAATCTTATATTGAAACTAGCTGGCCCGGAAGACGTTGTTTTGCCAGATAAAATAGTTCTAGTGGACCACCCTTATCATTTAGGGGTGTGAAAAATAGATAATAACCTATTCTGTATATTGTAGCCTCTATATTGTAGCCTATTCTGTATATTGTGTATTGTATATTGTATTCTGAATCGCTCGTAGCCTGGGCTGCCTGAGTGATCTTAAACGATCACTAATGTTAAGCAACATACGGCGCGTTCAGTCCATGGATGGGTCACCGTCTATGACTAATGGCTCCTCTACACGTCAACAGATGCGTCCGCGGACGCTGGCAGATGCATCCGCAGATGAATTTGCACGAGCTGTCCACACGTCTGTAGGTCGATCAGTCTATGTTCATTCCCGGCAGACGAAACACGCCTTCGCCCCGTTTAAAAAAATGGATATTGAGACCGTAGCTGCCGCAGCTATTTACTTATAACTACTACTTGATTGTATAGTCGACAGCACATCATCATATACACCCATGCACTCTACTCCGTTGCATTATGGGCGACTTTGCTAAAATATGAAGGTTGACGTGCTGTTGACTGTACCTACATCGCAGCAGAGTTATTAAGAAGAAATGGAGAAGAAGAAGGTGGTGGATGTTAGCTATAGGTACCTAAATAATTATTTTTATTTTTGTGATATTTATTTTTTGGATTACATAGATAGTTTTCAGCTTGATACAGCTCAATAAACCTAAAATTTTCTCGGCGCTCATATTGTTAGTAATTTCGGGGGGAATTAAACCACAAGAAGCACGCGTGCACTCTCATTCGCAACTACGATCAAACTGATGCGTCGGCAGACGTGTGGACAGATGCCGGACGTTCGCGCCGAAACCCTTTGATGTGTGCCACAAAAACCGACAACAATCGGATTCGAGGCAGACGTCCGCGGACGCGTCTGCAGACGTTAAATACCTACCACAGATGCACAAATCACCCCCTCTACACGTCGGCGGACGCATCTGGAGATGACGTCTGCAGATGCATCTGCCGACGTGTAGAGGAGGCTTAACGCTAGTGGCATTTTTCCAAGCGATTCCGTGCTTCGCAAGGCACGTTAAGCAGTTGGTGCCGGCTGCCGTCGATGGCAGTCGTTAAGCCAAGTCCGAGGCCTTAGGGCGGCTTGAAAACTTCTGACAGCAAGACCAGCCACCAGTCTTACAAACCTCCACCAATCCGGACTTGGCCCCCGTGGTGGAGTATGGCCTACACCTTCCTCAGGGAAGAGACCCATGCCGGACGCCTGCAGGCTTATTAAAAAAACTGATACAACTCATCATAAGATACACTGGAGTAGAACTCCCGTGTGTCAAATGTGCTTAGTTAAGGAAAAAAAATATTTGAAATTACGCAATTTTTTTTCCAGTAAAAGTGAAAAACAAATCTACGCTTAAAAGTAACATCAATAGACATCAATGACAAAAGTAGTTAAAAATTACCTTAAAAGCTTTACCATTCACAGTATTAACGAAAGTCGCAAATGGCTTAGAACCATAGTTATTAATATTTTTAATTTTCTAGTTTTTATTTATTTTCTCAATTGTTCCACCAAAGTGGGAAAAGTTATATAGATGAAAATTTACATCTTTTTTTATTCTATCCACCATAAAAAAACCACATCCCACTCTCGTGGAGTCTAGGAGTTACAGTAAATTATTTGTTCCTTATAAGGGTTGTCACAAATATCCGGATATAAAAAACCGACCATGTGCGAGTCGGACTCGAGCACCAAGGGTTGCACTATCACGTTATACCACGCCAACCACCCAAACAAATAATGCCAATCGCTTACCAGCATGAAGGTTGGCACCCTCATGCCCCCCTAACAGGAAATCCTCCGGTCGGGGCCCGGACGATCCCCCAGCAGATTGGGTAAATCCCTCCTGGGGCGAAGTGGCACCATGGGTCTGGAACGGCTCCATGGTACCTCATCCCCGTTACTCAACGCTATACCTACAATGTATCGACATGGCGTTTTAGGAAAATACCTTACGAGGGCCATGCCACACATGATGTATCACTGGAATGAGTTCACACTGATTTCAGTATATTTATTATCTCATCAGAAACATAAATCTAAAAGTCGTAGGCTGAAATAATGAGTTTCAAGTTTTTCTCCAAATGCCAAATGATTATAACAAATCTTCAAGCGATCTTTGCTCCTAAATATAAGTTGGCAAGTTTTTACAGTTGTTTGTAAGATTCTAAAACGATTATATTAAATTGTGTTATAACTAGCCAAGTAATTTTTAAGGAGCAAAGATCACTTGCGATTTTAATATGGGATTTGGAGAAGAACTTGGCACTCATTTTGATCACAAAGATCACCCTTTGACTATAATTCCACTTCATCGAAAGTTTGCCAGCACGAAATCGTTTTTAGTAATAACACCGCCATTTATACACGGTGGCCAATCGGAAGACGTAATTTTTTTTAGATACCCTGTACCGAGACCTATCCAAAACAGTTTCCGAGTTATGATTTTTTTTTTAATTTAGAGATTACCCAAGAAATCCTCAAAAAAAAAAACGCTTTTTGGCTTTTATTTTTTCTGTAATTATAATCAGTATTAAATCTATTTTCATATCCGATAAAGAAAACCTATACATCCGAACAATAATTAAGCACATTTTGGGCCCAAAGTTTAAAATCACTGTTTTTAGTTGAAAGACCAAAAATTTCAAAATAAAATTGAAAATACTTATGCCTGGTTCTGGAGCTCCAAATAAATCTTTAAAACTTTGCAAGACATTAGACTTTTGAAATAATAAAGAAACAATAGCACTTATGGAGGCATTTTGCGCCGTAGATGACTGTTAAATGTAAAAAGGTGATTCACGAATTTCCAAAATGATTTATAAAACTATTATTTAAGTATTGTTAATTACAATAGGTTTTCAAAATGACCTCCGTTCACTTCAATGCATAAACGACATCGTCTAATGAAAGCATCCATAAGCCGGCGAAACACAGTTGTGTTTTCATTAATTTTCCTTTTACATTCTTTTAATTTTTGGCTGAGCTCTTGGTCGTGCTGGGCCGATCAGTTGGCCCCCAGTCCAGATTTAAATCCAAATAAGTTCTTCATCTGGGGCTATTAGAAGGAAATGTCTACGCTCGTGACAGTAACATCGAGGAAGATCTCAGACAAAAATTAGAAGAATGTAGAAGGAAAATTAATGAAAACACAATGGGTGTTTTTGATAGGTCTCGGTACGGTCTATCTAAAAAAAAAAACGTCATCCGATTGGCCACCCTGTATTATGTAATTCAGTTTCATTTAGTGAATCTATCTATAATGACGTGTAAAAAAACATACCCGGATAAATTTATTATTATCCGAAATCGTGACAACGCTGACGACAAAAAATCCGGATATAACTAAAACAGGCTGCAGTATCTAGACTCCACGAGAATGGTACGTGTGTTTTTATAGTGGATACAGTAATAAAAGATCTTAATTTTCATCTATATAACTTTTCCCACTTTGATGGAGTAATTGAGAAAAAAAATTAAAACAAAAAAAATATATAAAATTGATATCTCTCGTTCTAAACAAATTGCGCGATTCGTGAAAGCTCTGGAAGGTAAATAAAGCATTTAAAGTATTTTTCACATGATTAAGTCATTAAATAATATTTCTTTTCGTTTTTGGTAAATAAATTTTCTTAGCTGTAAGTACCTAAACATTTGGTGAAATTTCATTATTATTTTTTCCTTAACTAAGCACATTTGATACACGGGAGTTCTACTCTAACGTTTTAAATGATGATTTGTATCAGTTTTTGTAAGAAACCTGTAGACGTCCGAAAAATGGCTCCCATAATACACTATTATTCTCAGACCCATCGAATATACATATAAAATTTCATCAAAATTGGTCAAGCCGTTTCGGAGAAGTATGCGCACTAACACTGTGACACGCGAATTTTATAAATTTAATTTAAATTATAAAATGCTGCCATAAATAACACATAGTCAAAGCATTGCTGTCTCATTTACATACAGAAACACTGAAGACATATCAAACCGACTTTTGATTAACATTATCAATTGATATTGAAATAAACTCGTAGCCTTTACAGAGGCAATAAATATTTACCCATTTGCATGTGACAAGACACAACCTATGCATAATAGGCTTTGTTAATCACTGAATAAAGTACAAAGTTGCTTTACGGTTGTATTCTCTACTTTTCCAGGAATGGGCCCACGCGACGTCGACCGCCGAAGAACTTAATTAGGACCTTAATAAGGGGCATATTACATTATACTCGTTGTAAAACATACTTGGTCATAAGTGTTTCTTTACAAGTCAGTACAAGTTTCAGAACTGTTTGACGAATTATCTTGCTAAGTCCCCTAAAGCAATATTTGACGTGTGTATGTTAATAAGGAAGAATAACCGGCGAAGTCCGTATCGGGCTACGTACAGTGTAGGGTCTTATAGAAACAGGGGTTGTTTTCTCTTATAAGAATTTCATTTTAGGTGTTTGTAATATCTAACTACACAACTTACAGAACTACTTACCTACATAGGTAGTTTTTCTATGTATTAATGTGCATGAATAATTTTTGTGTCAATCTACCTTAAAATTACAATATTCTACATCATCAAAATACTTTATTGTTACTTAATGCTGCTAAAATATCTAAAAAACAAAATAAAACTTGGTCAAACAAATGTTCTATGATTGTACGAAGTTCTCCTATTAATTATTAGTCATTCGACTAGTACGGATTTAAGTTGTAAATCGCAGATGAGATAGTTTTCTTTACAGTCCTGATGTTTTTACGTTTCTACGAACAGTCGTTTAGCCGGGTGCGGGGGAACGCTCTATCCATTCTACCTAAAAAAATGCGCGTTTCTGCCTTGTTTTTTGACCAGAGAAGGTTACCAAGTCAACGCGTTTGTATTTTTGCTACGTTCTCCCATAAATAAATAATAAATAAAATAAAATTAAAATAAAAAAGCCTTTTATTTCTTCCAGAAAATGCTACTTTACATACATACATAGTTAATTTCTTTGTTAGTATCAGAATTTTTTGTTTTTGTTTATTAGTGTTTAATTACTATATATATATATAGTATATATATATATATATATATATATATATATATATATATATATATTTTAGATTTTAACTTTATATACGTTAAACTTGAATTTATTCTGTAGGAACCCCTCTGCAGGTAAAGGCCTCCTCCAAATTGTGCCAGTTTTCTCTGGATTGCGCTGTTTGTATCCAGTTTGGGCCCGCTGTGCGTTTAATTTCGTCTTCCCATCGGTTGCAAGGTCTCCCTTTCTTTCATTTGCCCACTGGCCCCCTCCATTCTGTCACTCTTTTTGTCCATCTTTGATCTTGCAGGCGTGCTATGTGTCCGGCCCACTTCCATTTTAATGCAAGAGCTTGTGCTAAACCGTCTGTTGCTTTTGTGATGTTACGTATTTTTGTATGCCTTATTTTATCTATTATTTTTATATTCAGCATACTCCGCTCCATTCCTCGTTGGCATGTTATGATTTTTAATGATATTTTTGTTAAACTTCCATGTCTGACAAGCATAGGTCAGGCATGGTATAAGGCAAGAATTCATAACCTTACTCTTCAGTTTGATTGGCATGTTGCTTTTAAATATTTCCTTAAAACTCCAGTACTTATTCCATGTTAGCTGAGATCTGCGCTCAATCTCGTGGTAATTGTTTAGTCTGTCGAAGCTTATTTGTTTGCCTAGGTAGATGTATTTTTCAGTGTATTTCAGAGGCTCGTTGTCGACGTATATTTGTACCTTGGTGCTGTTGGTCATTCCCATAGTTTTAGAGAGATTCATCTCTAGCCCGGCGAGCTTACTAGCTTTGTTTAGTGACTCTACCATGTGTTGTAGTTCTTTTCCTTTCTCTGATATTAGCACCAAGTCATTGGCAAAACGTAGGTGGCTTAAGTACTTCGTTTTTATTTTTATACCGCACTCATTCCAGTCGAGCTTGCTTATTATCGACTCTAATGTGGCTATAAACAGTATTGGTGACAGTGGGTCCCCTTGTCTTACGCCTCTCTTTGCAGGGAACCAAGAGCCGGCTGTTTCTAATTTGACTCTACTTTTGCTCTTCCTGCATATACTTTTGATTACTCTTATATATTCGCTTTCCTCGATACGGTGTCACACAACTATATCTGGGAAACTCTAGCAGCACAAAAAAAAAAACGTTCTCCCATAACTCCGTTAAATTGTAACCGATCTTCACAATTCTTTTTTATTCGAATATTCAAACCGTGTATTTGGTCCCAAATGGTTCAAGAGAAAAAACCTTTTATCAAATAGACAAACGAAAGAAATCTGGACTGCTGAATCTGGTTTGCTGGAAGAAATCTCTAAAAGACTTGGCTTTGTAAATGTTGTTTCTTATTTAATATTCTGTTCAATATTTCGTGAACAATAAAGTATTATTCAGTAATTTAAAGACGGAACGACAGATGTCAGTCATATTATATTAATACTAGCTGCCCCGGCAAACTTTGTTTCACCAAATTTTTTTTTTACTTAGGGCTATAAAAAAAAATAACAACCTATTCTCAAACCTACCGAATATACATGTAAAGTTTCATGAAAATCGGTGAACCCGTTTCGGAGGAGTATGCACATTGAGACAATGAGAATTTTATATATTAGAGAAGAGAAGATAGTCTTGTTGGTTCCCTTCGAGAACAGAACTCTAAAAAGCGTAAAGAATCATGGATCGTAAGAACTTGTATGATGTAATAAGGGCCTAAGGCACTTTTTCCCAAGAGCTATTATTTATTTCCGCTTGGACAGTTCAGAAACTTGTTATGAAAGTAAAGTAATTAGGTAAGAAATTAAATTGTTTTATAAATTATCTAGCATTAACTAACGCTTTTATACCGGAGGGGTAGACAGAGCCTAGGGCTTGCCATTTGTCACGATCCTGACAAATCTCTCTCGCTTCATCGATAATAGTTACTCGTTGCATGCACGTTTCCGGTACGCGTTTTATTAACTGTTTCAAATAAGTACATGAAAACGAAAAGAACGATTTTGATCTTCGGCATTTCAAACATACGTTCAATTCAAAATTACCGAAAATACTTTCGGGATTTCGAACATTAATTAAAATGAGCATTCGTTATTTTGACATTCGGCGTTTTTAACTTCGGCATTATAATATACTAGCTGTGCCCCGCGGTGTTACCCGCGGTTCATGGATTTTCCCGTAAGAATAAGATATTTCCCCGCGGTAAAACGTAGCCTATGTTTTAATCCAGGGTATCGGATAACTCCATACCAAATTTTATTAAAATCCGTCCAGCCGTTTCAGCGCTAAAGACTGACAAACATATAAACACACACACAAACTTTCACGTTTATAATATTAGTGTGATTACGTACCCCTTTAATTCAATTTAAATTAAAAATCTTTAATGCACTAAAAAAACTATCTAATTAACTATTTTAAAAGGCTATGATAGCAAGACAGCATTTTTTATACTTACGGCCGGTTTCTGAGTTGAGAATTCATCATCATCATCATCATCATCATCATTCAGCCACAAGAAGTCCACTGCTGGACATAGGCCTCCTCCATGGATTTCCAAAAAGACCGGTTAGAAGCGGCTTGCATCCAGCGTCGCCCCGCCGAGTACAGGTGTTCTGTCAGAGCGGTACTGCTATTGTTTTTTCAGTTGATGAATGAAACGAAATAATCATCTGAACTGATTTTCATAATACTAGAACTTTGTACCTACTTACTCGAACCGAAACAAGTGTGAGACGTAAAACGCACCGAGTAATTAAACACACACACACAAATTTTCCCTTTGCCTTTTCGTATTTCACAAATTACATTCCGGTGAAGTGGAAAAACGTCCAACAAACGTTGTACGGTCGTGAAGACCAAGTCCCTTGTTTTATTCAATTCTGATACTTACCCCACACGTGATAAAAGCTATCGTGGGTTTGGTAACCTTTAGTAAGTCAAACTGTTTTACGTTTATGTAAGTATTTTTCTTTTTTTACATACATACTACATAAGCTCACTCCTGTATCCCACAGGCGTAGGCAGAGACCAGAGTGTGTATACTGAGTTTTTTCATTCACTTTCGATTGCGAGAGCGTTTGCGATTTGCATAGGAGTGACAAAGACACAACTAGGTGGCGCGCTTTGTCACTCCTATACAAATTGCAAACGCTCTCGCTATCGAAAGTGAAGGAAAAAACTCGGTATAAGCACTCTGAGACTGTTACCTGTCACTTTCTTTTTCTTTTTCGGTTTAAAAAATATTTTCAGGACAGCCTTGGCGGCACTTACCAAATTAAAATATTATAGCATCTACATGCTAACGTTGGCTTAAATTATTATCTACGAATTGGTACACGGTTTCACGGGTTAATTAAAACAGTCTGTTTCTATTATTAAAAGCTGGCAGTAGCAGCGTTCCAGTAACCAGGACTACAATAATAATAATACAATACAAATAAACTTTATTTCTCTATCCACAAATTAGGTACAATAGATATGATACAATATGGCACAATAAGAATAATTTGTGGAAAGACTGGTTTACTACAAGTGAAGTAAAGTAAAATAGACGTGTTTTCTACTGTACGAACTAGGATATAATAATAGATGTATATTATATCGTATATCGATATTATAGTATTTATTTTGCTGCGGTACTCACCCTCTCTCTGACAAACTCACACATTCACACACACTCACGCATTCACACTCCCATTCATTTACTCACACACATAGAGGGAGGACAATTAACACTGTACACTTTTACTAAAATACTTCTGTTTTTAAACAGTAATTTATAGATTTTTTTAAAGCATCTTAGTTAGGATTTGATGAAAATTATTTGTAAACGGAGGAAGTAGGCGCTGTCTGCTGTCTACAGGCTATGAGCCTAGCACAGCAGCGGATGCTAAATAACTTTTAATTTCGAACCAATACTTTATGTAAATTGGCTCACTAACTAGTTTTATAAGTTTCATATACTGTTTTATCAGCTGTTGGTTTTCCATAGAAAAGTAATAAAATAAAATAAATAATAAATAAATAAAATTTTAGTTTTAGTCTAGTATAGGTCTTGTAAGTCATAAATAAATTACTTCCTTACTATTGAGAGACGCAATACACTCAAGTGCACACAAACTTTTCCAAGAATGCACTTTCCTTAACTATGATAAACACACGATGAAAAGTCATTGATGGCAAAGAGAGACGGGTAGTACATAAACACAAATTTGAATATCGATTTGCATACATACACTAAATAATAATTTCCTGACATACGCTACCTACGCACTGAATATCGTGCTAAATATACCATTAATATTCACGCAATTTATCTAAACGAGTTCCGGGGATCAGCACCCCAGCGATAACTATCTATACTACAAATGAGCGTTATTTAGGAATCCCTGCATTAAGTCGTTACGGACCCCTGCGCCGATAACTAATATTAGACCGCGATTAAATCCATTAAAAACCTGTACCTTGAAACGATCAACCTGTTCTTGTGATGACTTTCTTGTCCAATCGCGAGGTCTTGACATTCACTACAAGCGGTAGTACCTGTGTCCAGATAGTCTGTCCCGATACAATGTTCAACAAACGTAAATAGGCAGACTTTACATTTGGTAGAGGGTATCCTAGTTTGGGACCAGGACAAATTAATGATTGTATTGTGTGTAACGTCAATTACTTTCTATTATTACTGCCTTACCTTTTTTTTGTTAACGGGGTGAAATGCTTTGTGCACCATAACCGCCACCCTTGGGGGAGGGCGACGGCCGTGTGTCGGACTCTCCTCTCCTAATATTAGGAGAGGCATACCTCCTAAAACACCCCGGGGGCCGTCCTGTCGCTCGTGCAATGGGGCGCCGCCGGATCTCGCTTGTGGTAAACCACAGTGCGAATGCTACAGCGGCGACGTCGACCCGACTCGCAAGGAGTCGGGCCCACCCTCACTGGAGAAGGGGCATGGGCCCCCCACCCCCTTCTCCCGTCACGATGTCGGACGGCAGGTCCCCCAACCTGCCGTCTGTGACCCTCCCTCAACCTCCTCTACGCTATCTGCTGAACAGAGGGACATAGAGGAGGGCCCCCACCGTGTGTTTTTTGTAGAGGTTGTCTCCTCGCGGCCCGAAGGCCCCCGGCCCCACTCAGTGTGGGGTTACGAGTGCGGGGCCCATAGTGGACCCCGCGGGACATCCAGCAGAGCAAGCCACTGGACGTCCTCCTCCCTCTGGTTTTGGTCCGCGCCGGCCGAAGCCGGTAACCCCCATATCTGGAGGGCGTTCCCCTATCCGCCACCCGGGGGACGCGTCCGATGGAAGACCAGAAACTCCACACGGATTTACTGCCTTACCAGTACTAGGTAGTACTAGGTAGGTACCTACTCAGTCAAAAAAATGTACAATAAAAGTAAGACAGTGGCTTTACTATCGTAGTATATTTTTAATTTTCCCTAGTATTATAATAATATGATTTTCCCTACTCCCTATCCATGATGTAAACGTAGGTATTTTCAATACCTATGTGTCTTTATAAAGAATTTTCGATTCTAAGCTATTTCATCTTCAACACGACACAAAAACCTTGATGTACTTACATCATATTAGAATGGACTGATAGTATATAATCGAAAGCACTTCGTCCGTTACAGTTTAGTTTCAAAGTCGCCCGTAACTCAACCGAATAAAGTTCACGCTTTTAAAGGTCGAAACACTGACGACTGTACCTACCATTATGCCAATTATTCGTATAAATAGTTCCAGAAATACGCATTCCTATAAATTAACCATGTTGAAATTTGGATCAACTAAAATAAAATGTCGAAATGTCGAAAAGAATCGCTCGTAGCCTAGGCTGCCTGGGTGATCTTTAACGATCACTAAGGTTAAGCAACATACGGCGCGTTCAGTCCATGGATGGGTCACCGTCTATGACTAACTCTAGTGGCATTTTTCCGAGCGGTTCCGTGCTTCGCAAGGCACGTTAAGCAGTTGGTGCATAGATGGCAGTCGTTAAGCCAAGTCAGAGGCCTTAGGGCGGCTTGAAAACTTCTGACAGTAAGATAAGAAACTAGTCTTACAAGCCTCCACCAATCCGGACTTGGCCCCCGTGGTGGAGTATGGCCTACACCTTCCTCAGGGAAGAGACCCGTGCCGCTCGGTGGGGACATAATGGGTTGATAATGAAAATAAAATGTTTACAGTGTTGGATCGATTATCTGGTTGGAGTTCTTTTTGTCAATATTTATGAAGATATTATTCATTGCTTATTATGTCGGACAAGAAAGCCTGCCGTCAGTAAAAAAAACATATCTGTACCTCCGTCCAAAAACAATTCAGAGTGCTTATACTGAGTTTTTTCTTTCACTTTCGATAGCGAGAGCGTTTGCAATTTGTATAGGAGTGACAAAGCGCGCCACATAGTTGTCTCTTTGTCACTCCTATGCAAATCGCAAACGCTCTCACTATCGAAAGTGAATGAAAAAACTCAGTATACGCACTCTGACTCTACATTTTGAGCGTCTCTAAAGACGTATCGTATCGTATCGTTCTTATCGCAAAGACATAGAATTCAATGCCCCTATATTACACTAACGAAATTCTGAGTGATTCCAATCGTATGACTGTCAGAGTCATAAAAGTATACAATCTTTTCTTTTATTAAAATTACCATTCCAAGCTTCTTAATGGCTAAGATTGGCAATAAAAGATCTAATTGTATGAAATTGTATCAGTCTATTTTAAACGAAAGTCTAATAAATTAGTTATAGTTAAGTGATTAAGGTAAACAATAACTATTAACTTGCAATAATAAAAATAAAAATATTGAATGCCTATTATGGCTCCTGAAAACAACAACCTAATCACACGGTTTAGGTGTTTCTATATTCTATTTACTGAAGCGAACGACTAAAGGTAAACAAAGACACAGCATCTCTCAAACTGTGCATGAGCTATTTTGAGTGAGATGTATCTCACTCAAAATAGCTCATGCACGCAGCTTTGCTTGCATCGTTGTACTATTATGTATTCTGTGGCATCGTATACATCGGTTTGGCAGAATCAGCGTTGGGTCCGGCTCGCTCGCCCATACTATTTTCCGTTTCGTAATAACAAACACAAAAGTATAAAACAACTGGACGATGGACCAAAAAACTTTACCAATACCTTATTTACAATGATGAACAGACTAAAGATAAGTTACCTATTTTATTTTCTTTAGTCGCACTCCCATCAACAACAACGTCAATCTTACTTTTTTTTGTCTTTAATTAAAAAAGAGGTTCGTAGTCAGCTCTCCATACTTCTTCCTACACTTCGCGTAGCCCATTAGCATAAAATAGTCGATCATAATCGGCCTAACAAAAGTCCGTCATCTTTCCTAGTTGCGAACATATTTGGCAGCAGTAGGATCGCTTTTATTTGAGGACCACTGAAATTTTAGGTATTTTTTGGGGCATATATCTTAAGCAAATGGTATTTTCATGATAAAATAAAATATTAGTTAAATAAACTGCAAGTGGGGGATAAAATCAGGTAATAACAGTGTTATTGTGTTAATTGCTTAATGGTATTTATTAGGCATATCGTTTTGTATAACTTTGCTAAATATTATGCAGTGTTATAAATGTGGCATATTGAAAAACCAAATTTTTGACATGTTGACACTTAGTCGTTCGGTATTTATATTTGCGGTATTTATGTTAGCAATAAGGCTGCCCATAGTACTTTTTCAAATAGTAACTTTTATTTTTATCTCGTTTCTTGTGTGCAATAAGGAATATTCTTATTCTTCTTATCTTATAAAATGTTATATTAACATGTGGTACAATCGTAAACAATACGATATAGAATATCGTATCGTTATAATATCTTCTTTCTTCTTCTTATCTAATATATAAAATTCTCGTGTTAGTGCGCAGACTCCTCCGAAACGGCTTGACCGATTTTGATGAAATTTTAAATGTATATGTGGTAGGTCTGAGAATAGGTTGTTACCTATTATTTATACCTCTGTCTGGCAAGATAACGTTTGGCTGGTCAGCTAGTTGTAAATATAAAAATTACTAGTAATAGTATTCATTTTTCTTTCCTGTTGCTGTAATTTATATTTCACCTTAATAGCCGTATTCGGTTTTGGCGACTGCTATTTGGCTCTCGGTTATGGTTGGTGAAGGTTTCTTTGGTTTGCCCTCAGGTGACTTATGTAGCCGATCTTCACTATGAAGGTGCGTGCGCATACAGTGCACCTCAAAACACCATTTTTAATTGTGTATTGAAAGACTTCTCGTCGTTTTCAAATAAAAATACAAATTATTTTTTTTTCAACAGGTTACAAGTTACATTATTTTTACTAAGGTTCTGTTTCACAATCAGCAGATAAAGTTCCAGATAAGCTATCCGCAACCAGGGCTGCCATTTGTTCTAAATTTGAAGTCATAAACGAACACACGCAATATAGGAAATTGTATTTAAATTTAGAACAAAGGCAGAACTTTATCTGCAGATTGTGAAACAGACCCTAAATCTAATAAGGCCCAATAAGGGTACATAAACGTAAATTGATTACGCTTCCCAGTGGCCTCCGCACTAGGCGAACCCCTTTTTCCCCCGGGGCACTACATGGGAAATTGGTAGTGTCAAGGGCAATAACGACCTCTGTGACGTAGTGGTTAGCGCATCTGCTTACCATGCGAGAGGTCCCGGGTTCGATCCCCGGCTGGGGAGAAAAAAAAAAACTCCAGGTCTTGGATGTTTGCATGTTTGTGACGTCGCTGTTTCTGGTTCCCACGACACAGGGTATCCTAGTGTGGGGCCAGAAGCAATGTATGTGCCTGTATGTAAATGTTATGTTATGTTTATGTTATAACGCATTTCCAGTGACACTACACTGGTAGGAGGTATTTGGGGGTTAGTGGTAGTGCCACGGGTGATTAAGTAGATCACGGTAAAATTTGTTGTATGCGGTGAATGAGCCAATCAGGGAAGTAGTGTCATATTATGACACTACAAGTAGTGCCAAGCTGTAGTGCCACGGGGGAGGGAATGAGCGAACCTATACAGGGTGACATTCTCACCGGTAGAATAAATCAACATACGTAATACTAAGTCCAAAATACAAATACCAACATTTTTTGTTACTACCTTGTTGGTACAAAAAAACAAAAATACCAATGTCTGAACTTATCCGTAAATCTTAGAGAAATATGGACTCATTACGCATGAGCACAACTAAACGCACGAACTGGCAACTGCGCGCGGCTTGCGGGAAGGAAAAGAAGCGGCGGCGGCGGCGCAGCCAGTAGGTATGACGTAGCAAAAAAATCTTACTTGATTTCAATTCTTCCTTCATACTTGCACGGGCTTAGGACCGTCACCGGCGTGGAATGCTTGCACTGGTTGGTAGTGGTATGAATTTCCACACCACGTACTGGCTAACACCGAAGTGCGCCGTGCGTGCAGCGTCGTTGGTGCTCCTTCTGGGGTCTTCCTCGAAGAACGCGAATATCTGTTTCTTGATCTCCACGCCAAGGGAGGTCTCCCTCCTCGGCCTTGAGCGTGCGCTGGTGCAGTGAACTGTCCGTAGTCTAGCAAATGCTGCGTCACTCTCATGAATGTCCTGGTGTTGAGTATTTGAGGTTCAATAAAACCGGCATTTATCAGGCAGGGCAAACTTTCTTCAGCGTATACTCGTCGAGCTGCACTGTATTTTCCCCACTGAGAAAGTAACTACGAACCATTTCGTAATACTCGCGGTTTGTAAACATCGTGTTGCGCGCGTAATTTTCGACTGCAGGAAGTGCGGGAACGGCGCACGTGCACTCACCTAGGTCAATGCGCGTGGACTGACCGGCCAAATCGTGCGCCGGCCAGCTCGCCGCCCGCTCACTCACCCCATCCCGCCGCCCTCTGCCTCGCACCGCGATGACACCTTGTAATGGGTGCCCATGAGTTACAAATTGGATGAAGAATAAATTAATGAAAAATGCTTTGTTATAAGAGCTTTGAGCTTCAAGTATGCTTCAATTTTCTTCGCTCCGTTTTAATAATGTACTTAACGTAAAAACATCCGGAGACTCACATTAATCCGCGCAAGAGAATCATAAAGAGAAGCAATAATTATATTATATTGCAGGCTTCAGGTTTATTCTCATCTCATACTTCAATCTGTGACATTACATTGAGGGATTTTCTACAGGGAATGAGCGAATTTTCAAACAAATTAATGAGATTTTAAAATTTCGGGAACACGGTCGTGCCCCCGTCAAAACAAGCCAAGTGAAGCGCAAGGGCACCTTTTCTCGAAGTGTTTCGTCGTTTTTTTCGTTCGGGTTCATCCCTATAACTTCGGCTTGGACAATACCAGATAAACAAATTTCTGTTTGAGGCGGAATAGTAGGTAGTGCTAGGCGCCTCGCGGGATTTGATCTTTCACGAGAAAGAATTACATTTCACTGCTTTTGCTTAATAAACAGCCGACTAGAATCTGTCTTTATATAATTACGTGCATACATAAGCTCACGCCTGTATCCCAGAGGGGCAATCAGAGACCAGGGACTGCCACCTGCCACGATCCTGACAAATCACTTTCGCTTCATCGATATTCATTAGTCGTTATATGCACGCATGCCGGTTTCGGGTACCTTTTATCTTTTTTTATAATTTTTGGTGGACCGATCACCATCACCATCATCATCATCAACCCATTATGTCCCCACCGAGGGGCACGGGTCTCTTCTCTGAGTAAGGTATAGGCCATACGCCACTAAAGGGGCCAAGTCCGGATTGTAAGACTAGTGGCTGGTCTTACTGTCAGAAGCTTTCAAGCCGCCCTAAGGCGGACTTGGCTTAACGACTGCCATCTATGGACGGCAGCCGGCACCAACTGTTTAACATGCCTTGCGAAGCACGGAACCGCTCGGAAAAATGCCACTAGCGTTAGTCATAGACGGTCACCCATCCTTGCCAGCCATTAGTCTTCAAGTCATACAATTAAAACATAATAAAGTTAAAGTACAACAAGAGGGCTTATTTCTAGAGGTAAGTCATAATGGTTAATACAAAATATTCGCTCACGGGTTGAGCGATTAAGGGACAACAGATAATTACTTCGGTTGACGACAGGCAATGTCTCAAAGATGCTCAGAGGCAGATGTCTTTTGATGCGCCATCAAATTAGATTTTTCTTTTTATTATGATTCGCATAAAACGGCGCGGGGCGCTGTAATGATTGCTTTGGCTTATTGTTCTCGAAGACGGAAGGGGAAATATCATGGCCCAATACAGAGACCGGCGATGTTATTTATATAAACATGATCTAAACACCCCTCAAATGGAGTTTACATAGACTGTAGTTTTGTTTTCCTTTTACCACATAACCTGCATCTGAGGAGATATCTGTTGTTTAAGAGAGATAGATAGATAGATAAAACATTTAAGGTAACTTGTTTGTATAAATAACATTGGTATTTATTTATCTCAAACTTATGTATTTATCTATGTTACCATGAATCATCTAAAAATGGGAGAGGGCACTGATCTTTGTAACACAGGTTCCTTACCCGGCTCAGAGTGCTTATACTGAGTTTTTTCATTCGCTCTCGATAGTGAGAGCGTTTGCGATTTGCAT
Organism: Yponomeuta plumbellus; assembly: GCA_947310845.1. Lineage (NCBI taxonomy): Eukaryota > Metazoa > Arthropoda > Insecta > Lepidoptera > Yponomeutidae > Yponomeuta > Yponomeuta plumbellus. The sequence goes on from OX371203.1 coordinate 8,879,517, forward strand.
AGGAGTAACAAAGAGACAAATAGATGGCGCGCTTTGTCACTCCTATGCAAAACGCAAACGCTCTCGCTATCGAAAGTGAACGACAAAACTCAGTATACGCACTCACAGATCAGGGACTTCACAATAATCTGTATACTGAGTTTTGTCATTCACTTTCGATAGCGAGAGCGTTTGTGTTTTGCATAGGAGTGACAAAGCGCGCCATTTATTTGTCTCTTTATCACTCCTATGCAAATCGCAAACGCTCTCACTATCGAGAGTGAATGAAAAAACTCAGTATACGCACTCTGTACAAAATTCTAAGTGAAGAAATACTTTATCTTTTTTTATATTCACTTTATTCGGATTTACTTACTTGCTTTTTGTCGGAAGAGTTCGACGTGGAGAATTCTTCTAATGCATTGTAGTACCATGGGTACTGCATGAACGTGGCGATTTACTTTCATCGCCGCGTCATGTCTACGCGCGCACACATATCGAACCTTCTAGGCGTCAATGGTATGAAAAACACGTCACGTGACCCGACCGTGCATCTGTAATCGTACTTTAATGCAATAACAGAATCGTGGCCCAGGTCCGATCGTGGTAAGTGGTCTCAGCCTTCCCCCGCGTCCGTGTAAAACCGTCAAATAAAGGTGGTTCATAATAACAAGAAAAAAACAACATAGACTTTAAATCCAGTTAAGTTCTTCCAAATTTCTGCTAAGCATAATATTCCTTTTTAAAATATTATCCGGATCCACTACTGGATTTCTATCGGAAGACGAGACAAGCACGACGCGAGCTCCGTCTCTGCTCACCATCAAATGTAGTACGAGGACGCGAGTCGCGCGCGACAACGTCAAAAGTCGTCAGAATTTGACAGTTAATGTACTGGAAAGTCGCGACTTTTGACGTTGTCGCGCGCGACTCGCGTCCTCGTACTACCTTTGCTGATTAAGCTCTGCGAATGAGAGCGAAACCTGGTCGGACTCTCCCGATAGAAATCATGTACCTAAGAGGATACGGATAATAATTAAAAATGTGTAGTGCTTACAAAAGTTTTAGTTCATAATATTCCCGAACAGTTTCTCTTTTGTTTCCTTATAATTGACAGGGGATTAGCAGGAATTCATGAGTCATAATAATAACCGTGGCTTGTCGGTCACGCGACCTGCAGGTAGGTACTTTAATACTTTGTTCTATCGGCGCTTTTTTCCAGCCAGCGAATTCGTGTAATTGTGTAATGAAGATAAAGTTAAATTACGACGGTAGCTTGTTCACGACACAGCTTGTACGTCTATCACAAACTGAACGTTACAAGACGTAACGAACAAGCTTTCGAAACGTGTTTGCTCTAGTATGTCGCTCATCCGGAACAACAACGACGAATTTACACTCGTGCAAAACGGGCATCCTAAGTATATTCATCATCATCATCAGCCCATTACGTCCCCACTAAGGGGCACGGGTCTCTTCCCTCAGAGAAGAGAGGGGGCCAATTCCGGGGCTTGTAATACTAGTGGCTGTTCTTACGGTCAGAAGTTTTCAAGCCGCACTAACGCCTCTGACTAAAACTCACTACTCTGAAGTATATTATATTATAATATTCCCAAAATTAGAAGAGAAGAAAAGAGAAAGAGAAGTCCAAAAAGCTTCCCAAAAATAGAAGTAAAACACGAGGTAAAGGCTATTAACAGACAGATGGACGAACTAATCGACAACAAATTGGCAAACAAATTCAATAAGGTTTCCGTTTTTTCCTTTTGAGGTACGGAATCCCAAAAACATCATCACCAAAGATTTTTTCTAGCTTTCGTGTTATGTTGCACCTCGTTCGCAATATGGGTATCTAGCTGGTAAACGTGGCCCGGCGGGTGCACTAGGGGAATATTAAATTACACACTTGAAGGCTTTATTGGCGCCATAATTAATTAAAAGCCTAGGCCTGAACGAAAAACTACAGTTTCGCGGCGGTAAATCGTTCCTTTGTATCGTCTGTCGTAATTAAAAATGATAAAGCACGCGACACATGGACTCTTGCCAGTGGAGAGCCGACTTTTATTTTATTAAAGAACATTGAACTTGTTGGCGACTAATGAAAATGATAAAGGAACTCGAGAACCTATAGGTCTTTTGCCATGGGGTGGACATTTCCCTGTGTAAATATTCTGATCTTATTTTACTAGTGATATTTGTCTTCGTCTTGTGGTAATTGTTTCGTTCTTCTTACCGGGATGGTGCGAGATACTAGAGACAAAGAGAGATGCTTATGGCTGAGTCAGCTGCCATTTATAACAGCAGTGACACGCGGTGACCTTATCTTTTCCTTTTTTAACCGACTTCGAAAATAGGAGGAGGTTTTCAATACGACTGTATGTTTCTTTTACATATTTTTATGTAGTAATTATTTTCTTTGGTTGGTTTGTGTTTTGTTATTGGGGCGTCTATACTGTTCCTCCAAACTCCAGGTCTTGGATGTTTACATGTTTGTGACGTCGCTGTTTCTGGTTCCCACGACACAGGGTATCCTAGTGTGGGGCCAGAAGCAATGTATGTGCCTGTATGTAAATGTTTATGTATGTATGTATATTTTTTACAAAATGTTTTTTATTCTTTTTTCAGATGGAAAACAGGAGGGGAGGCCTTTGCCCAGCAGTGGGACACAAAGGAAGTCATCTAAAAAAAAATCTCAACGATACCTCGAGACAGAAAATAAAGAGCGTACCTACTTATGACCAAACAATAGAGAAGTGAACATGTTATAAATGACGACTGGAGTTGAGTACCTACATGCGATTCAGCGTTACCGAATATCTTGCCCTTTGCTAATACATCTCCTATTTGGTCGAAGTATGTCCGTCTGGGGCGTCCCTTACCGGCCCTTCCATTCACATTCGCTCGATGTACTTGCTTCGTCAGTCTTTCTTCCTTCATCACGCAACATTCCTTTCTCAATTCTAGCGACTCAGTGAGAGGAGTACCTTTTTCATCCTCTTTCTCTTTTTTCATTTTTAATTTTTAATACTACCCTATAAGAATAGTTTCCAACACTCGTTTTCAGTACAGTACGAGGTTTCGTCACGCAACAACGATTGTAAGCAATTCCGTTGCCCCAGCTAATCTGATACGCGGGGAATAGGCATCCCCAATGCCAAGGCAAGAAATCACGTAGGCTAAATACTGAATGAGATTTTTTTGCCTTCGCCAGAGCGTCTCTTCTCTCGAGGGAGGTTACAGTTCGCCTATTTTTCAGTGATTTATAGGCCTTTTAACTTCGTGATTATTAGATAGACTAGCCCGCAGGGGCTTCAGTATTGGAATGGAATAAAGGTTCTCTTTAGGAAAGCATTTGGTTAAAAACTTCGCTTTTTTCGCTTCGGCGACCTCTGTGGCGCTGCGGTTAGCGCATCTGCCTACAATGCGTGAGTTCCAGGGTAACCCCGGCTGAGGACAAAAAAACCCCAGTTCTTGGACATTTACATGTTTGTGATGTCGCTGTTTCTAGTTCCCACGACACAGGGTATCCTAGTGTGTGGCCAGAAGCAATATATTTGCCTGTATGTAAATGTTTATGTTTATGTTAAGCGGGGGTAGCGTAGCGATAGAACGCCGACCTCACATAGGTCGTGAGTTCGCATCCCGGCATCCACCAATGACTTCATTTTCCAAATTACGTACATTTGTGACGTTGTAGCACCACTATCACTCGCTAACGGTGAACGAAAACATTTGCGGAAATGAATATTGATGAAGGTAAGAGATCTGACAGGATCGTGGCAAGTGGCAGTCCCTGGTCTCTGCTCACCCCTCTGGGATACAGGCTTGAGTTTACTTTACTTTTTGTACTGACGTACTTTCATACTGAGGTAACGGTTTTAAGGTTCCACCGTTATTAAATTACAAGTTGTAAAACATAAACATTAACATACAGGCACATAGATTGCTTCTGGCCTCATACTAATACTCTTAGTATGTGTGACCCTGTGTCGTGGGAGCCAGAAACCGCTAAATTACAAACATGTTAACATCCAAGACATGGGATTTTTTTTCATCCTTAGCCAGGATTCGAATCCGGGACCTCTCGCATGGTCACAAAGGTCGAAATTTAATACAATCTTTTTTTGAGAAACTTGCAGCTTACATTATAAATGGTCAGACGCTTAATGTACCTAAAAGCTAAAAATAAGTTTCCAGTTCTAAAATAATCTCTTGAAAACTGTACGAACATTCGAGAAAAAAACTACAGCAACCCGTACGCGTCACACATCGTCCGAGTTAATAGGCAGTGTCCACTGTGCCGGGTTGGGCGGGAAATTATCGATTTCAGCCTAATATCCGCTTCATCGGACGAAGCCTGCGGCCTTTAGGCGGGGACCGGCGACACAAACTGCAATGCTGGCTAGAACCTTTTAGCAGATAAAAAAGGTTTTATCAGCTCTAAAAGGTATCGTAAGCCGGAAAAGATTTACTGTTATGAATACCGAAAATAAAACAGTATATTATTATAACCTCGTAAAGCCCGACCTTAAAAATAACAATTGATTTTGTGATCACTTAAAGACATTGGGCCTCACGGGGATATAGAAAAGTAAAAAAGTAGGTACATATATGCAAAAAAACCCCAGGTCTTGGATGTTTACAGTTTTTGATGACGCTCCGATTCCCACGATACAGGGTAACCTAGTGTGGGGCCAGAAGTAATGTATGTGCTGTGCCTGTATGTAAATGTTTGTGTTTATGCTGCATCTAACTTATTGAAGGATTGCTGGATGCGGCAAACTGAAGACAGGGCGCTATGGCGCTCATTAGGGGAGGGCTATGTCCAGCAGTGGACTAATATAGCCTGATGATGATGAAGCATTTTAATACACTGCACGAACCGTAGAATGATAAGTCACAATAACTTACTCTCGCCCTGAACTAGGACATCCTAAAATAATGTTTCAATACTTTGAAATTGAAAAAACAGAAATGAAATTATGTATGTCGCCGTCTCTAATTTCGTTTTTGTCTCCGTCTACGATAGTCTGGAAGAAATCTGCTTATAGCAATAAGACCGCCAATTGTACTACGATTTATGAAAATTCTGTAAATGTAATTTATGTGTACAATATAGAATATTCTGTCTATCTATCCATTTTGAAATCAATGTCTGATTTCGGTATGTTTACGTGGTTCATAATTTGTGATACCTACCATGCAGGTTTTAATATTTTTCACTTGTATTTGTTGCTATGTCATCGCCACAGGTAAAAGCCCTATGCTTAACAGAGAAGCTTCATTCAAGTGCTGGTTAAATACTTCGGCCCTGGCCACATAGAAGGGTCTGGGACGTGCGGAAAAAACGCGACGCACGCATTGTAGAGTTCACGTCCCTCGGCCTCGACCCATCTCTGCCGTGTGCTTCGTCCCGTCCCAGTACATTTTGTTTGGGAGACGATACGTCTTTTCCGCGTCCTCGACCCACAACACTTCTGTGTCACCAGGGGCTTAGATGGGACATTTGTACCGACAGCCAGCGGTGGCTGGGCGGAGCGGAGGCGTGGGCACGGTCAGGCGACTAACTGAGACCCCATCGCAGCCCTGACTTAATTATCGAGGGGAAATGACTAGCGCGGGCCCTGCCGCCGATGTGATCATGTGAGAGATTAATTTTGAACGGTATTTTCATTGCGAAATACTTGGATGCAGCTAGCGGGTGGTACTGGCCGCAAAGAATTTTAATAATGTAATATATAAAGATTTAAAAAACTATCAGTGCTGTTCATAGTGGTCATTTGGGTGTATACTCAGGAGACGGTTGGTGCCATAAAAAAACAAAAATTCGTAGAGCAATGCCCTAAGGTGTACCACTTAAGGTTACTAAGGGCTTTGACAGGAATTTAATAGTTTAGTAACAAGTAGCAACTGCGAAATATTAATTACCGACTTCCCTAATTTGGCAAGTTAATTACGAGTTTGACGTTTGATTAATCGAATAAAGCACAATTTGGCCCATCGATAAAATGTAATTATGCTAAGCAACTTCAAGACATTATGTAAATATCTCTTAAGCCGAAAATTAAGTAGGTTCTTGACAGCCACTTTTGGATCAATTAGACAACTTGTTAAGTAGGTAGATTGTCGCTAGGATTTTTTTGTGTTGCATGGTATACGGGACAGTCTCCACCAATCCGGACTTGGCCTTCCTGGTGGAGTGGCCTGTACCGTCCTCAGGGAAGAGACCCGTGGCCCTCGGTGGGAACATAATGGGTTGATGATGATAAGAGACAGTATATACACTTAAGAAGGTTTGTGCGTGACATGTACCTAATAAATATGTTAGTTTCTTTCTTGTCCCGTCAATGCTTCCCTGGAAGAAATTGCTTATAGTAGTAGTTGAGCCGGCAGAAGGTCCGTGCATGCGAATGGCGAGAGACCGTGCGAAATGGCATTTGGGGGAAATGGCCTATACCCAGCAGTAGGCAACGATGGGCTGATGATGATGATGATAATGATTAATAGTAAGACTGCAAATTTTACTTCGATTTATAAAAATTACAATAATCATTTCATACACACGAAACATAGAACGTAACATTATGTGAGAAACAACATTTACAAAGGCGATCTTATCTCTGTAAGAGATTTCTTCCAGCAAACCTGGGATATTCGGTGCAGTGGTAAAAAAGTAATAAATCTAGAATATTCTAGAATAACATGACGAGGTCTTTTGTTAAATTTCACAACGCGTTTTGTATTAATCAATTTTGTTATTATTGAATAAATACTGTTAAAAAACTGTAATAACAGAAATAACCATGCACCCGACTGTCCACAATTAAGTGCTAAGCACGCGGAGTGTGGGACCAGCCGGTCACGAGCAACGCGTTACATTGTTAAATTCGGGTCCTGCAAAGGTAGTACGAGGACGCGAGTCGCGCGCGACAACGTCAAAAGTCGCGACTTTCCAGTACATTAACTGTCAAATTCTGACGACTTTTGACGATGTCGCGCGCGACTCGCGTCCTCGTACTACCTTTGCTGCCTTCAGTTCTCGGGTCGGGTTGTTTATTATTTTTATTACAGTTGTAACTTTTCTCTCGTAATTTTTTTATTTTTATTGGATTTCATTAAACTCACGTAAACATAACGAAGCAATTAAGATCTGATTTTCGAAATCTGACCATTACTTAAGTTTGGGACCACGTCAAGTGATTGTGCTGTGTCACAGTTATAATTAAGTATTTATTATTCAGTTTCAGTTACATTCATTCGGACTTACTTACTGTCTTATATACTTTGTGGCCTGAAGTAGAAAATTATCTATAGATAAGAGGATTAGAGGGTACATAGATTACAGTTAATGATGAAAGTAGGTGGACTGACAAGTGTCGCTTGATATAAGTGCTAGCTATGATGAAAGGGGAAATGGTTGGTGGAGATGAGATGAAAAGGTTCTTGAGAGGAGACCACGAAATGGCAAACACTGCGTAGGACTGACATCAAGAGCTGCGTTGTAATTTTATATTTTGTTTCTGATTGTTAATTGTTGTACTCACTTAATAAATATATCATTGATTATGACTTTATGGGCTTTCACTTTTTTTATACATGTTTTTTTTTATTAATTCAGTATTTTTTTATTTATTAATTATTTTTTATATTTTTCTAAAATTTTGGTGAAGTCATCAGAGGATGATTTAAGTCAGACAGTCTTTGCCTACATACAAAAAAAAACAAATGCCAATTGTGTTCGGCAAAACGTGGGCCCAGTTCTAGAGATTGGTGCCTCTGCCTACCCCCTCGGGGATAACGGGCGAGATTTTTTTTTTTTTTGTAAAGGCAAAGATTCACTCCCATACTGTGTTTGCGGACGTCATAAAAAGATCAAGCCTTTTTATAGAAAATAAACAAAATATATAGACTTATTAACAAATCTGATAAATACAAATTGTACTGAAAGCATAATAGGCCTGTGTCCACTAAGAACGATTGGAAGAAATATATATTTCTAGGCATAAATTACTATCCAAGAATTACAAATAACAGCATTATTTTACAAATAAATTAAACATTATTCTTATATTCGTAAAATAAAATTGTAAAAATTAGAGCCATGTCACGTGAAGCGGAACGCCAATCAGAATGTTTTACGTCACACCGTTGCAATCATTGTTGTTGTTGTTGACGTTTTCATAGGAAAACATATCTCCATCGACATTTTTCTCAGTTTTATGCAATCGTGGATATTATAAATTTTTACACCTCTTCACCTCACCTCATCATGGAACCTGGATTTTGTAAAGCGATGTAATTTACCCAAAATCGACAGTATTATGCTCGGCCGATTTTTCGCAACAAACACGGACTTTTGCTCCTCGGAATTAATATTAAAGCTTCGATGTAAGTACAATTTGACGTAATTAACTTGTTTACTAATTTTTAAGGCATATCCGAGAAGAACAGTAATTACGTTAGTTACATAGAAAAGTAAATTACTTTAATAACAATATAGGTACTTAAATCGAAATGATCTTCACAGAAATACATTCTCGTTTTTGTTGATAAACAATGAGCGTCACTTCTCCTTGCTAGTTTAAGCCACATTCTTCGTATTTTCTCGTGATTTGGAACATGAATAAACAACTTATTTGGGGTCTTTATAGTTGTGCTTGTACACAGGGGTACTATGCAGTTCTTGTAAAACAGTGGCTCAATATTTATTAAAGAAATTACAAATTTGCTCTACCGCGCGTACGACTGTTTATCACGTTGTGACGTCACGCGGACGCCATGACAGTTTGGAGCGTTTAGGAGGTAAATAAAAAGTATTTATTTTACCTGAAATACGTGTTATAAATATTAATATTATGATTTTTGGGTTAAAATAAATACTAAAGTAACGATATAAGTCAATTTAAAAATTTACGACACAGGCCTATTCTCAAAATGGTGTTGAGATTTCGGTTCCTGTCCAAAAATGTAGTGTGCCCAATTGGATTCACATGGCATAGCCAATTAGTAGATACATGTTTAGTGTTCCTTCTTGTCAAACTGTGAGTTAATCGCTATGCAATGTACATCTCTTGCACTCATGGGTCTTGAAATTTGACTTTCTCCCACCACCGAACATTCGTGCCAAACTTTGTATTAGATTTAAGATGATTTTAGAAAAGATGGTCAGAGTGGAGTTTTTTTTTTGCTGCCTTTTTCTCCACTACATTCGGCCCCAAGGTAGCGGCTAATATTAATCATTTTATGTACATTCAACAAGCAAAATGTAAATTCTTTACGTTGAAATAAATTTCTGATTTCTGATTTCAACGAATTGTAATAGTAAACCATGTTTCATACATGAATTTGGTTTCATCTCATTCTGAATGGGGTCCAGCTCGTGGGAACGACATAAATCTTGAGCAGATTGTAAGTAGCGGCTGGAAGAGGATGGCCGATGTGGGCTGTGATTGTCTTAGATAGCGGTTGGAGATATCTATGTTTAACGCGAAGGTGTGACCACACGTTTTTTTGGTATTTAATTTATTGTAATAGTCCCGGATCAACTTACTTGATCAAAAACAAGTAGGTAAGTTGATCTGGACCATTTTGTTAGAATGTGTAGTGCTTACGAAAGTTTTAGTTTAATAAGTATTTAGGGTCTTGATCTTTTGTAATCTTCCCTTTCTTCGTTCCGCGTGTTCGCTTATCTCCCTTAAACATATAAATTAACTCGAAATGGTGTTTGTCTCTTTAAACGAATCGTATAGTAAATAACGTTACTAATAACCTAATAATATTATGTTTACATTGCTTCTTATACGAAACGTTGTACGAAACATGGTAAAAGCGAAACATGGTGTGTAAAAATTACTTCAAATTTAGCTAAAATTTGCTAAATTCCGCTAAAATCCCACAAGCTCCATCATCATCAACCCATCATGTCCCCACCGAGGGGCACGGGTCTCTTCCCTGAGGAAGGTATAGGCCATACTCCACCACGGGGGCCAAGTCCGGATTGGTGGAGGCTTGTAAGACTAGTGGCTGGTCTTACTGTCAGAAGTTTTCAAGCCGCCCTAAGGCCTCTGACTTTGCTTAACGACATAGTTAATGCACCGCCCTCCCTCCCACTTTTTCAAGCAGAAGCAAGACACGAACGCACCACCACCGACACCAATACTTATCTGAGAAAAAAAGCGACGCGTTGCGCCTCTAACACGAGGGATCGTCGGGCTCACAAGTGACCACCAAGTGAAGAGAGTGGTTTTGGCGGAATTTAACTAAGGTGTTCACCAATCTGCGGTGGGCACGCGTAGTAATTAAACCCACACTCTCTATCACTGAGAGGTCCGTGCCCTGCATAGAGACGTAACAGAACCAGGACAAGTATTTATAAACATAAACATTTACATACAGGTACATTATACTGCTTCTGGCCCCGCACTGATTGATTCTAGTGATTGTGTTGTGTGGAACTTATGATTATTAATTAGACAACTTTATAACTTTTATGTTTGTTGTGCCACTTTGTATGACGAAGTTTTGTGTTTGAATATTTAATACTTAAACTATGTATGAATTCTTATATTTTTATTTAATGTAGGTAATCATAATAAGGATTTATAAAGTAACCGTTTCGCTGTTGGTTTCCTAATTTAAAATACAATTAGACAAAAATATCGCACTCTGAAGAACAGTTTATGAAAAAATACATAGTTTTTCAGGACTTGCATTTTAGAAATAGCCTTCTACAGGGTGTCCCGTTATGAGTGGTCCAAACGGTAATTGTTGAAGGATTAGTCTATCCTCTATCTGTGAAACCAAAAATTGGTTCAGTAAAAGTATCATAGTTTTCGAGATAATTATTTGATATCAAAGATTTTTCTTTTCATATTACTTTTTCGTATAAAATCTACAAATGAAAGATTTTCGTTTTTGTAAATATATCTGACTTTACGTGCTACTAAACGTAAATCATAATTTTTTCAAAATTCTCGTAAATAAAATTAAAAAAAAACTTGGTCTCAAATATCCCGAAAATCATAACACTTTTACTAAACCAAATTTTTGTTTTTCTGATAGAGAATAGTTCAACCCCTCACCAAATACCGTGTGGACCACTCATAACGGGGCACCCTGTAGGTATATGCTGCTTAAATACTTGAACTTTAACGATATTTGTTAAAAGACCAAATGCGTTGGAGTTAAATACTCAAAAATAGGCTCTATTTATAGGCTGATTAGAGAAACATACGTAGTAATTTGTTTGCCAATATGAGCAGACAGCGTTTACGCATTCGTCAAGAATGCCCTCTTAGCAATGCAGTGTTAATCAATGTGTTGATAATAAAGTTATTTGTTCCACTAGAGGGCCTTTTCCAGTACGACAATATTACATAAATAAATAAAATAAATATTTTCATGCAGGCACATACATTGGTTTTGGCCACACACTAGGATACCCTGTGGCGTGCGAAGCGGAAACAATGATGTCACAAACATGTAAACATCAAAGACCTGTTTTTTTATTAGGCGTTGGATAGTGTTTTATTTCTGGCGTCTGCGTTGATTTTGCTTTGATTTAGTTTCAATTGAAAACTTAACACATTTCTCCTAAATTCGTTCAGCAGTTTACTTGATTAAGACATAAATTAAACAACATACTAAGTTGGTGATTGCACAATCATTAAATTCGTTTTTCAGCGAAATAAGGAAAAAAGGAAGAGTTCCACGCAACGAGTATGTAGGTTACTACATTCATACTGTCAACAGTATGAATGTAGGTAAGTACGAAAAACCACAATAATGAATGAGTAATTAAAATTTATAGTATTTTTATGATCTATGTAAACGATAGGTTGTCCTATCGTCTGTCCTATGTTGGGGCAAAAAAAGTAACCCAGGTCTTGGATGTTTACATGTTTGTGATGTCGCTGTTTCTGGTTCCCACGACACAGGGTATCCTAGTGTGGGGCCAGTTACAATGCAAGTGCCTGTACGCTCTGTTAGCTTTTAGAATATACCTCGGGCTCTAGAGTAGGCTTCGGTTTTGGCCGTAAACACACGAGTGTAATACTACTTCTTGCTCTGCATAAATCTTTTCTTCACTACTTTGAAAAGTTCTGTAAAGTTATAAACAACAATACAAAATAAACCTCGTTTTTTGTTGCTCACTTGAGGTATATTCTAAAAGCTAACAGACTGTATGTACGAGTAAATGTTATGTTATTTTATAGGTAGTTTTGTTTAGTATAGAAGGGACGTATGGTCAAGGCCCTACTTTCGTTATCTTTTCGCGCCGCTGGTCGAGACAGAGCTATTGTAATCTGGTCTTTCGCGGAAGAATGTCAGATTATTAAAATAAAGAGCTCATATCGCGTAGCTATGGGCTACACCCACTTCCATCCACGCCTCAATTGCTCACAATTAAGTACTTTACCCTATTTCAGCGTGGTAAGCTACTTAAATGTGCTTGTGTCCTGGATTTAGTGTCCGTACAATTTATAGCGAATAAGGTTTTAATTAGGTAGGTCTGTACTTAACCTTTCTTCTGGAAATGGACCGAATAACCGGTCCTTGAGAAATATGTGTGGTGTTACTTTGAATGACAGAATACGCAATGGTGTGATCAGAGAAGGTTGTGGACTGAAAGAGGATGTAGTGACTAGCATTGAGAAAGGAATGTTGCGTTGGTTTGGACATGTGGAGAGGATGAAAGAAGAAAGACTGACGAAGCAAATATATCGAGCGAATGTGAGTGGAAGGGCCGGTAATGGACGCCCCAGGCGAACATACTTCGACCAAATAGGGGATGTATTAGCAAAGGGCAAGATAAAAAGTACCCGAAACCGACGGCATGCTTCGACTAATGAATGTTGATGAAGCGAAAATTATTTGTCAGGATCGTGGCAGGTGGCAGTCCCTGGTCTCTGCCTCCCCTCTGGGATAGAGGCATGAGTTTATGTATGTATGTACTTAACCTTTTGAAAGAGAAATTTATTTTAACATGGAAAATTAAAGGCAATGATTTTGCTGTACCTAAATTGATAATACATTAAACAGGTCAAAATAACATAAAAGAATTAATATGCATTAATCGACGACCTTTGTGGCGTAGCGGTTAGCGCATCTGCTTATCATGCGAGAGGTCCCGGGTTCGATCCCCGGCTGGGGAGAAAAAAAAACTCCAGGTCTTGGATGTTTACATGTTTGTGACGTCGCTGTTTCTGGTTCCCACGACACAGGGTATCCTAGTGTGGGGCCAGAAGCAATGTATGTGCCTGTATGTAAATGTTATGCTATGTTAGTATTGTTATATCTTGTGTTGTTGCATTATGTTACATATCAGCTAGGTTGGCTTTTGTTTGGACGTATTAACATGCGGACTTGGCCCCCGTGGTGGAGTTGGCCTATACCTTCCCCAGGGAAGAGACCCGTGCCCCTCGGTGGGGACATACTGGGTTGATGTTGAAATGTAAATGTTATTAAATATTATCAAATTCGTTCAAGTGCAATGAAATCACTTGTGTGTAGAAATTTGCATCGCGCGATATTTAGGCAATGTAGGTTAACAATTTAGCGTCTGCTATTACAATTTCCACGATAAAAGTTATTTTATCTGATAAGAAAAGAATATTCTTTATTGCACGACCAGAACAAGGGCTTAAATAAACAATTCGTGGGAGTTCCGAAGTTATCAGAGAGTAGTTAAGAAGTCATTTGTATGAGAACCTCGGGTGAATTTCCACGCAAAAAAATCCTTCTCCACAGAATATGCAAAGCAAACACCCATGAATCTCACGCTATCCTCGCCCTAGCAGGCAGGGATCTCCCCTCGAGAAATATTTACACTCCATTCTCGGGCGATACTATCAGCACGCAGCCACCGAGGATATCTTAAAAAAACAATGAGCCCATTCACTTGTACCGACGCATCGTCGCCCGGGGTGCATCTGAAAGGGCGCCTTGAATAGGCACACCGGAGGCTATCAGCGCTGAATGGCTATTAACCACCTCGGGCGGCGATAACGCTGAAAGGGACCACTGTTTGCTCATTACCTCGTCCTCCGCGTCCTGGCGTAGAGTCATCGGCGGCGGCACGTCCCTCGAGGGGTTCACTTCACCCACACTCACTGCACTCACTGTCTCGATGGCGGACCACGGTACGTCGGCGTCGTACTCAGCCACGTTCAGCGAGCCCTCCCCGGCGTGGAACCGCCACGGCAGGTCGGACCCGCTCTGCCGCGGCCGACGCCGCTTGTGCCGAACTCTGTGGCGGGTGAACCGGCCGCCACCGCCGTAGCCCTCGTAGATCATCGCGTCGTAAAGGGAGTCCAAGTTAACTTTCGACTTGTGCGTCAGAGCGGTTTTGGTCGGCGGGGTGGTGATCGGGTCTCTGCTCAGGCCGTCGGCATCCCAAAGTTGTATTCGCAGAATGTTGTCGTGGGACGCGATCTCGGCGCGGGCGGCGACGAGCGCGAGAGTCAGAAGCAACGCGCGCGCGAAGGCGTCCATCTCGCTACGCGGCCGCGAGCGTACTGACGGCGGCTGATAGGCGCGCTTTCCCGCGCTTTTCCGATAACGCTCGGCTAATAGACTTCAACGCGGGCGCAAACGGGGAAATTAGAAGCGCTGCTCCAAGTGTGCGGTGTTCATTTAGATAAGTTTGCGATGAACTCCAGTCGTTAAGAATAATAAATTCCACACAACAGTCACTTGTCGCTGTTTCAAACTAGGACACCATGAGCCAACCAGGCCAGGTAGCGAATAAGGCCAGGTTAATCTCAATTGACTACACTTCACTTCACTTCTATTCAGCTAAAGCCGTGTGTAAAAGATAAAGTACGGCGGACTCTAATGAGATTTGAACCCACTACTCAAGCGAGTTACCGGTAGAGCAAGGCAGTCAAATTTCGCGAACTAGCCCACCTCGATCTCCAATAAGCTACGCTCTATAGCTCTTTAGAGGTGTATTCCAGTATTTCTAAGAAGTATTTCTATTGATAGTTATTCTGGGACAGATTCTCCCACTATTCCTATTGCTGGCGGCGGCCGAGTACCTACTTACCTATGTGGTGGAGAATTATTTACCAAAATGGTAGATCATTAACTTGTTTTCCTTTTTTAAACGCGAATTCGAATTTTATTGATTAAATTCTCGATGTCTCTTTAGAATTAAACAGATCCTGAAATAACACAACTGTGTTTTTTTGCCGCAATAGGAATAATGATATACCTACCTACTGCTTAAGTTGGAAATAAGGCTAGTCCCACTTTTTCTATTTTGTATTTCCATGGAAATAGTGGAATACACCCCTCTTTAGCATACCTTGCGTCTGGACTCCCGTGAAGCGGTATGTAGAGTTAAGCAATTTTTGTATTGACACGGCATCTTGCATTATCACTGACACGAAACATTACGCTTCGCTTATCATTATCGTACATCGTTTCTAATGATAAAGCAAACAATCCACTTTATCTTGCGAAATCGAAGGCCAGCGTCACCAAGGCAGACACGACATTAAAAATAGAGGAATAAAACAAAGCGAATGTATTGAACCAATGGTCTATTATAATGAAAAAAACTAGGTACATAACGTTTTGTGACTAAAATTACTAACAAAATATACAAACAAACCATTTTTGTACTTAAGCGTAGGAGGACCTACTTAGGACGTATTTGCAACTATAAACTAATATAGGGCTTGTTACAAACATATTTATGAACTGCCTGAGGGTCACTAGCGCCAAGAAAAAAAACTCATATTTTTTAAAGATCTATAAAAAATAAAGGCGCATCCGCCTACCACGCGAGAAGTCCCGGGTTCGAATCCCGGCTGGGAACCCCAGGTCTTGGATTTTAACGTATATTATGTGATGTCACCGTTTCTGGTTCCCACGATACAAAGTATCCTAGTGTGGGGCCAGAAGCAATGTATGTGCCTGTATGTAAATGTTTATTTTAAAAGTGTCTTTGTATTCTCTCAAACATATAATTCATAATTTTTGGACTAATGACCGAGGACATGC
This sequence comes from Yponomeuta plumbellus, assembly GCA_947310845.1. NCBI lineage: Eukaryota > Metazoa > Arthropoda > Insecta > Lepidoptera > Yponomeutidae > Yponomeuta > Yponomeuta plumbellus. Next base: position 8,895,504 of record OX371203.1, read on the forward strand.
GATCAAAGACCTTCATGCGAAAAACTATCGGTTTCAGCGGAAACTATTGGTATTATTATTTTCCAATTGTAGGTTTTTGGCTGTAGAATTTTTTCTGTCGTGGGTCATTGCCGACGTCATTACAGACATAATTGAGAGTACATGGACACTTTTTATTGTAATTATCTACAAAAGAAGAAAATATTTTTTTTTATTCTTGGCGTTATTAACCCTCATGGAGCCCCAAAGTGAGTCACTTAGGCAAGCAATGGCCGCGTAGTTAGTATGGGAGTCTTTTACTAAGAGTCGTCACAAATATGTTTCAACAAATAAGTTGAGAATCAGACATACCTAGGGTCAGTTTCTGAATTGAGAATTTTGCTAAGTAACTACAAACTAGGGTTGATGAGGATTCCTCTTCCTCTTCCTCAAAATGAGGAATTTCCTCATATTTTTGAGGTTCCACATCCTCTTCCTCTTCCTCAAAATTGATTTAAAAAAAATCCTCTTCCTCTTCCTCATGAAGAATTTAAGAGGAAGGAGAGGTATAAGTTTTGTTGAAACGAAATATGTTTGTGAGAGAGAGAGAGAGAGAGAGAGAGAAGTCTCGCCGTATTAAAAAGTTAAAGGAAGACAGAGATGGAAACGTAGGTAAAGAAGTTCAATACTAGCGTAATCTACGTAATATTACTTTGTTCTTCGTCTTTAGCCCTCTTCCTCATCCTCTTCCTCTTAGTCTCCCAGATTCCTCATCCTCATCCTCTTCCTCAAAATCGACTTTTAAAAATTCCTCTTCCTCATCCTCTTCGTCATAACAAGTTCCTCAACAACCCTGTACAAACCGTCTTGTCAAATTTCTCAGAAAAGAGCGTGATAGAACGTTACTTTAGTATTTACTCCAAATTCTCATTTCAGAAACCGACCCATGTCCGACGGGTAAGATAAAAAAAAACACCGGGTGTACCAAAAGTTCTCGCGTCCTGGGGCTCAAGTATTACCAACCATTTTTTACAATGGGACCAATAAAATATCAGTTGTAAAACATTTCGCTATCGTATGTTCCAGTATATTAAGAGGCTTTATCCAGTTTACTAGCGTCATCGAGTGAAAAAAACATATCTTTTTTACTTATCTTTTGGTGCTTTTTTTCTTGCTAATAAATCCCCAAGTTGGTGCGATTGGGACATACTTTACCGGCCTTTCCACCCACATTCGCCCGATATATTTCGTGCGTCAACTGTCAATCTTCCTTCATCCTCTCCATACGTCCAAACCAACGTAAGATTCCTTTGGCAATTCTAGTTGCTATATCTCTTTAGTAGTCTATATATTCCACTGCAGGGGACAGGTCTTCACTCAGAGAGACAATATGAGCTTTATCACTAAACTTCTTTTTTTTTGCCATATCCAAGTTCTAGTCATCTTAACAGTAATTCTCGCTGACGCGAGTGTAACACACCTTTTTCGGAAAAAATGTTTACATAGCCTCCGTTATTGTGTCCCACTGCTGGGCGAAGCCCTCCCCCATGTCAGTCCAAAGTTTTCGGAATAAAATATGTTTGATTTTTTTTTTCATACACCCTGAACAAGTTTGAAATCTTTTGATACACCCTGTAGATATTTGAAGGCATAAAGAAACCAATTTCACTAACCAACATACAACTCCTTAACAATAAACAACAATACAATTTTGTAACAAAGTAATTTTTAAATACCAACACCTTCCTAAACGAATTACAATAAATAATTATCTCTATGATAAATCGCAGTAAAACAGGGTAATCGACTAACAATACAAAAGGATAGCAAGATTGTAGATCACATGCAATGAAGGTTAAAGGTACTCAGTTATACATTGGTGGGAGTATGACGTAAGGGTGACGATCAAAGTATTTAAATTGTAGGAACTTCGTCTGTTAAAAAAAGAACCAGCCAAGTGCGGGTCGGACTCGCACAGGAAGGGTTCCGTACCATGATAAAATTGTAAAAAAATTACGTTTGTTGTATGTGAACCCCATATTTATTTTATTTTATTAGGGATAATAAACAGTTACAAAATATCACATTACTAACAAATATAGGTGTAAATAGTGTATAAATAGGTAAGTGTATAACCCAGAACATTATTCACAGGTTATTTTGAGAAGATTAAAGGACAACAAAAACTTTATTGTATTCTAATTGAATTATTTATTTTTAATGTCAAAAATGTTCTGTGAATATTCAAGCGTCTAACTGTTGCCGTTATCAATATCGAGCAAACACATACAAAAAAATCGCGTTTGTTGTATGGGAGCCCCCTTAAATATTTATTTTATTCTGTTTTTTATTTGTTGATATGGCGGCCACATAAATACATCATCTGTGAAAATTTCAACAATCAAACTATCACGGTTTATGAGATACAGCCTGGTGACAGACGGACTGACGGACGGATAGCGGAGTCTCAGTAATAGGGTCCGTTTTACTCTTTGGGTACGGAACCCTAAAAAGAGGCCGATTACTCATGGAACACCATATGATAAAAGAGAACACAGCAGCATCACCGACCCGAGCATGAATTGCAGTTACATAAATTGTTCAAAAAAATCGCATAGCGTCTATAGAATTCGCTTAAAAAAATAAAAATGGAGCCTAAGTATTTTCCGCTGCAAGGTACAGAAGATTCTCTTACAAAAATAGTATAGCTTGTACGACGCGAGACCACAAGGGTTAGCATCAGACGCTCGTTTTTCTTTAAAATTTCCATTACATTTGGCGAGTTACATCGCTACAAAATCAATACATGCGCTTAATATCATGGCAATATGGGGAACACATTTTAACGCTTATTTTATACGCTTAAAATTCATGGGAAGTGATCATAACATACCTACATGTTATTCTGTTAGTTGCAAACACTAATGCAAAGTTACTAGGAGATTAAACAGTCGTAAACTATTAATCAAGCGGCAAGTTGGTTTGTGATTTATCTAACGAGTTGGTGACATATAACTTCTAATAGTGGTTTAATTCTGTGAACAGCAGTGACAAATTGATAGTGACTGCATTGTTGTTACACTTTATTGCACAATAAAAAAATTACATAATATAACTTCATTAACATACGCTAGTTTCTAAATTGTGTTAAATTTTTTTTTAAATAACCTTAAGACACACCCTTAATATCTTCTGTAGTATGTAAAACTAAATGATTTTTTTCTATAAACATTTTAATTTCTACAAAACCCCTAAAAGTTTCCCAAAACTGATATTAAAATTAGAAATCTCGCTAATACGTAGAATCAAGGCAGGTGCAACATTTTGAGCACAAGATAAGGAAGTCAGGAGTTAAAAATTACCTATGATCTAAGTTTTATTGTCATTGTGAAAATCTGAGCATTCTAGTGTGATTTTGATCCTAATTGAGTTTTATTTTTCTATGTAAGCAATGAAGGGAGTTGAACTTAAAGATAATTAAGTGATATTGTCACGAATTAAGAAAGAGATACAAAATTAACTTAATAAATAAGTCGTTTTAAATACATTTGTTAGAAGTTACATAATTGTACTTGCACTTATAAATATGTAATACCGATTTTGTGGAATGCAAAGTTAGTATCGTATAGTATCTTTTTCGTGTTATTTTGTATGCAATAGAGTGGAAAACCAGTGACATACCTAAGTATCTAATATGTAACAAAGTTTGGTAATGTATCATTTAAATTTTAAACAATTACAGCTTTTAATACTTCTTTGGTTTTAAATTAGACACATACTCGATAGAATTTCAGACAGGTGTAGAAAAGGGGTGTAACTCTAAATTATTACGAAAAATTGCCCATTACATACTTATTCACTAGAATTTTAATATATTTATACCCATACCCTATGGCGTACGTTTAGGTGGACCTATGTCATTACCTTGATATAATATACAAAAGCCTGTCTACACAAACTTTCTTACAAAAATATTTAAAAAAAACGTAGTCACACTCTTGTGAATATTTAAACATTTCCAATACCTATCACATGTCTCTAACGCCTACATTGTCTCACTATTTATAAACTGTCTATTATTAAGCTTTACAATTTAAAATAGAATACCGTGCTCAATGAGCAGCTCTGCTATGTATTTTATTTTATATAGCTCATATAGTGTATCAGAAAGACGGTATATAATATGGCACGAGTAAAAGCTCGCACTTACGAATAATATAGTATGCTATTGCAATATATTCTTCTATTTAAAAGTAGTTAAGTTAGGCCAGAACCATTTATTTAACTACGCAACAAAATTCAATTATATCATGATATAGATAACAAGTTAGTAAGTCCACTAATTAACTGGGTCTACAAGTTGGTCACAAGATAATTTTAATACTTTTGTATAATTACTTTAAAATCTACGTCTAAATTGTTATTAGACATGATAACAACATAGACTTAACGGGGCCTAAATCCACGCGTCGTACTAAAAATCAAGCCAAATAGTCAATCTAAATTCATATTTACATACATTACATTGTAAGAGATGCTTCAAAAAGTCCTGTTATGGCTGCTACACACTATGCCGGCGGCAGCTCCCGCCCAAAATCTCGTTTTTCTTTTGAGTCTTTTGCTAATTAAAATTAATATTAAGGCCGCGATGGCGATGTCAACAGCTTCCTTGTCCATTGATTATAACTAGGAACACAAACCGTACAACACTACTGGTCTACCCGGCTGACAACTTGAAAATGATGCCACAGAGACAACGATGCTCTGCGTAGCCAGCGGCCTGAATAACCCGGCGGCATACCCGCGCGGCAAAAACCCGCCGGCATAGTGTGTAGCAGCCATTACATTCAAGTTCAGATTATCGGCTTATGAATTAAAATCGCGAAAATACAATGAATCTCCGGAATTTCAGGGTTGCCACAAAAACCGCTGTTAGGCAATCAAAACGAATACAGGTCCCTATCAAAGTTCTCTATCTACGTATACTACGAGGGGTGATTTTTATCAGATTCGCCCACGAAGCCCGCCAAAACATTCCTTTAGATGTCTTTCTTCTTGACAGTCGGCGAGCCGGGCAAGTAAACCTTTAGTCAGTCAATCGAGAGGTCGTTAGAGAAGTGCCTCGAAAGATTCGCCACGTCCAGCCCGGTGAAGTCGGTAAAGAGGTCCGTGGTCGTAGTCGAGGGCTTAGTCCTGTGGGGCGAGGTGCTGCAAGAAGGTTCGACGCAGGGGTCTATCGCGACTAACCTGTCCTCCTTGCTGCTCACTTCGAACTGGTCGGAAATACCTGGGGAAGAAGGAAGAAATAATGAGGTTGGACTCATGTGATAGCGCGTCAATAGAATCCGTGCCTTATATGTGGGGAGGTCGAATCTAAAATTGCTTGCATTTGTGAATTTGAGACTAGTAATAGAACTCGTTAATGATTACAGGTCGGTTTCTGAGTTGAGAATTCTCACTAAGTAAATAATTAAGTAACGTGCTGTCACGCTCTTTTCTAAGAAATTTGACGAGACAGCACTACAGTTAAGCAGTTATTTAGCGATAATTTTCAGTTCAGAAATTGGCCCTAAGAAAATCATCGTAAGTTGGTAATTAAGTCAATACTCTCTATTTCAGAGAAGGCTTGTGCCCTGCAGTGGGACGTATACAGGGTGTCCCGTTATGAGAGGTCCAAACGGTAATTGGTGAAGGGTTGGCCTGTCTTCTATATAAAATTTAAAAAAAACAGGTTTAGTAAAAGTGTCAAGGTTTTCGAGATATTTTATATCAAAGATTTTTCTTTTCATATTATTTTTTCGTGTAAAATCTAATAATGAAAGATTTCTTAAATTTTTTTTTTGTGAATATGTCTGACCTTACTACTACGTCTTTTTACGTTTAATTACGTCTGTAAATTATAATTTTTCAAAATTGTCATAAATAAAATTAAAAAAATCTTTGAACTCAAATATCTAAAAAATCACTCACTCGATCACAAAATCAATCAATCGATCACTTTTTCTAAACATTTTTTTTTTCTCATAACGGGACACCCTGTATCATCATCATCAACCCATCATGTCCCCACCGAGGGGCACGGGTCTCTTCTCTGAGGAAGGTATAGGCCATACTCCACCACTGTATAGTTTCCTTCATTATGTTGGTATGATAACTTGCAAGCCTAGAATCTCACATCTCTTTTTCTTTCTCTCGCGCTTATAACTCTATCTCTCTTTATCAGGAGGCATGTAAGTGAAATTCCAAGTATAGGCAACATAAGTACACCGCAGGTAAAGTGGACTCTAGATCCATTTCACGCAAATGGTTACTTTTAAACAAAAAAAAAATTGTATTCTGGTACCGCCACGATGACACCAAATCTACACCGACCCGACTCTGTATTTATCTCTTGTGTTTTACTTTTTCAGTAATCGAAAAAGTGTCAAAGTCTAAGGTACTGCCTAAGGGCCTGCGCAGACGACGGACTTTTCTCCGCGGACTTTTTATCCGCTGAAATAGATCGCTTACAACTGTATCGAGTAACGCAAACGAGGGATTAAAATAACGACGTACAAAAAGTCCGCGGATCCGCAGTCCGCGATCGAGCAAGCGAGTCACCGCACAGTCGTAAGCATGCGGACAGGGCCCTTAGTGCGAGTTTTTTCATTCACTTTCGATAGCGAGAGCGTTTGCAATTTGTATAGGAGTGACAGAGAGACAACTAGGTGGCGCGCTTTGTCACTCCTATAGAATATGAGTTTACGTTAACGCGATCGAGTAGTTAAAAAAACTCGCACTAAGCACACTGAAGTGTTACTATGAACTGACTTTTGCTGCCGCACTAGGCCGAGCCTGTGTCGCGGACAGCTTTGGTATACAATGCATGCCTGCGGTTGTGTTACACACATTTATGTGGGCGTAATTTTATTATCTTGCTTAAAATTTTATTATCTTTCAGATTTATTTCAGCCATACATCTGGCGCATAATCGGACTGAATGGAAAGTGTTAGTGGAGAAATCACAAGGCCATAGTCAAAAATTTAGGGGGGGATCAAAAAGTCAGTTTCTTGACGATTAAATAACAAACACTTCAATAATGATATTAAGAGTGCCGCCGGACAGTAACGATAAACTAATTACAGAACATTTAAAGAGAGATTAATAAAGCCCCACTGATCCATTCTAAACGACATTCCAAAAGGCTAAGAATGGCACTGGACCAGTAATAATAAATTATAAAATAAAGAGTTTAGCAAAGAATGTTGAAATTAAAGACAATTAATTTGCAAAGCCTTTTTGTATTTCGACTTTATTTTCATTTACTCATAAATAAAGTACTATAAAAGCAAAAAGTTAAAGCAATTTTGGATAAAAATACATAATCGTGATCGTAATTAATTAGAGCTATCTAGTTACTTATTTGTCTGTAATACCTGCGGTAAAATAATAAGTTAAGTTCCAAATACTTCCATACATGACGACCTCTATGGCGCAGCGATTAGCGCATCAACCTACTATGCGAGAGGTCCCGGGTTCGAACCCCGGTTGGACAAATAAAAAAAATCCCTGGTCTTAGACATGTAAACACAATGATGCCGCTGTTTCTGGTTCCCTCGACACAGGGTATCCTAGTGTGGGGCCAGAAGCAATGTGCGTGCCTGTATGTAAATTTAAACAATCTGACGCCGTGGAAAAATAAATAATTCCAATTTTAAACTGCCTCACATACATACTCTGACCTTTGTGCTGACACTACATAATTGCTACTGGCAGACCTAAGCGAAAACAAAACCAGCCAGTCCTAGCTCACAACCAACTTTACGACCCAAGTTTACAGCTTGTCCAGAAAGTGTAGAAATTAAAGAGTTCGGTTTTGCTCAGACTTTTTGTCTGTGTTTGTTAATAGCTTGCGCTTACAAGCATAATATAAATGAGGCGTGGAATTTACAAATGGGTTAAGTGCTAAATCACAATTATTTTGAAATGAAATAAAAATGGATTGGTTTCTGAATCACCATTTATTAGGATATTTTGTCACAAGCTTACAAGCTTAGTAATTTAAAAAGCTTAGTTTTTAGGCACTTTGCACTTTTGAAATGAAATGGCAAAAAGTAGATCCGATTGTTCATGGCACTTAGCCCATTTGTAAATTCCACGCCTCAAATTAAAAACTTGAGCTATTACATAAAATAAGGTATTGTGCTTCAATAAATATAGTAAATGTTTTGACTTCTCAATAAAACAATTAGTAAACTTTCACTTCCGGTCTCTAGTGTTTTTGGACAAACTGTACCGGCACATTCCTCTTATGCTGCGGCCACACTTGAAGGCGAAGATTCGTGTTCGTGTTGTCGCGACAAAATTTATGTTCGCTCTACGGCGAAGAGCTTGGCCACATCAAATAAACCTTCGCTACGTCGCGACAATCTAGAACGTTGCTAAATTCATTTTGCCTTTTGATGTGCGGTATTTTACCGACAGACAGCAGCGCGAAGGGTGTTTGTATTCGCGATGATGATTCGCGATAGGTATAAATAACAGATCTTACTAGTATTGTATGTTAAGACCCAATGAAAGAGCGGGATCCACCAGACACAGGTTCTCTAACTTACTTGGTGGGTCTCTGCACCTCCTGTTGTGACATTGCTGAACTGAATAAACCTTTTTGAATTTTTGAATTTTTGATAGGTCGAATTTTTTGGCCAGACATGTCGCGACAACGCAAATCTTCGCGTTATCGCGATAGTGTGGCCGTACCATCAGAAACAAAATACATTCTATTTTCAAACTCACCCAGCACACTCCTGACGTCACTGTTCGGCTGGCTGAAGTATATAAACCGGTAGAATCCGGGAGTCCTGACGCCGCTACCAACGGGGAAGCTAAGCGTGATCGTCCTCGGTTGGCCGGGTTCTGTCGGGGCATGTGGCAAGCTCACTTTGGCGAGGTACTCGTACACTATGTAGTCGTCGAGGTTTTGGAAATCCGCCTGAAAGAGGTGAAAGGAGATTGGTTAACATATTGCAGCAAGATTAAAACGAGGCTAAATAATAATAAAAAAACTTAACTAATTATTGTAATAGTAACGCAGCGAGAGACAGCAGACTATTGATAAGGATGTCTCTGTTCGATATACAATAAGTCAATCAATAATGTCAGAGGGATGTCATAGATACGAATCGTATAATTGTGGAATGTGTGTAAAGTCCGTTTTTTAATTCAATGCAAACGCGGTGTTACCGCTATAAAATATATAGGTTTACTCGGTAGATTTTTTTTTTACCGTTAATAGAAGATTCGTGTGAACAAAATCCTTATCACATCAAAGACATTATAATTTAATTCCTCATAAGAGCAAAGTCTAAAAAAAACACCTACGTAAAAATTTTTTGTGCTAACAAACAATTTTTACTTGGAAGTAAAATGGGGTTATTTGGTTTTTGCGTACTAGCAACATTCAGAAATTGACAGCCTTTGGATTGTATTGAGATGTCAACGTGACAGTTTTATTTTTTTGCATTGAATTAAAAAACAGACTTTAGATATGCATTAGGGCAATTCATAAATGACGTGACACGTTAAGGGGAAGGGAGGGGGTCAACAAAGTATGACATTGTGTAACAGATGTCAGGTAAAATCAAAAATAATAGAGAAATGAGAATCTCTACTTAATTTTTAGGGTTCCGTAACTCAAAATGAAAGAAAAAGGAACCCTTATAGGATCACCTTGTTGACCGTCCGTCTGTCTGTCAGGTTTCTTTATCTCGGGAATAAGTCGAGGTATTAAGTTGAAATTGAAACCATGTATTTGAAACTTGAGTCTACAGTTTCTGTGTGTGAGCTGTGAGAAAATCAAACTTCTAAGATAACGTATAAAAAAGATGGCCGTTCATTTAAAAACCTACCACTCAACCACTTAAGGAAATAACAATTAGGTAATAGGGTACTTTCCGTTGACCTGCAACTATTTGTCCTATAATAGCGTCTTACTCTACAAATGCAGAAAAAAGTCTATAAAATAAACAGTACATTTGTAATTAGGTCGTAATAAAATTAGAAGAAGAAGAAGAAGAAAATTCATTTATTTGACGACACAATACTCAAAACAAAAAAAAGAAAATTTATTACTCACTATCAATACAAGATGCCTACATTTTTTAACAAATTAACACAGAAAGGTTACAAAAAGTGGGTAAAAAATAAATAAACGATAAAACATGAAAACAATAATAAAATACATTATAGTTATTAAGTATTGAGCCCCCAAAATGGGCCCGACTCAGCATAATGTTGCAACAGAGTGGTCCGTTGCAACGCTGATTTTCAGTCGGGTCCAAACTGCGGTTAGCATTGTACGTGTGAAAAAGTAAGGTTATATATTTAGTTCGGAAAAAGCTCGAAAAGAACTGCAAGACTCAATTCCTTAACTGTTTATAACAATTATGTAATTACCTACAAATTTGTTACGGAGCCCTCATTGAGCGAGTCCGACTCGCATGTGTCCGGTTTTTTCTATGTCCAAAAGTTCAATGACAGGCTGCACTAAGACATTCGTAGATTGATAAAACTGAATGTTAAAAATCGCTTTAAACAAATTATTTAAATGGCGTTTATGTGGTTAAGCCAAGTCAGAGACCTTTTCGCGGCTGAAAACTTCTGACAGTAAGACCAGCCAATAGTCTTACAAGCCTCCACCAATCCGGACTTGGCCCCCGTGGTGGAGTATGACATATACCTTCTTCAGGGAAGAGACCCGTGCCCCTCGGTGGGGACGTAATGGGTTGATGATGATGATGATTATGTGACATCGTGTATTGTACCTCTTACTTATCGGCGGTATCTACACTTGACTGTTTTGTAAATATTTTGTGTTTTTTTTCTAGTGTGCAATAAAGAATATTCTATTATATTCTTTTCCTAAGTTTATTATTAATTCGACCATTTTAATTTTAGCTTATAAGTTTTGCAATACTGTTTTTAATTAATTAAGTAAAATTAATTTAACTGAGTAATACCTACCTATTCACCAATAACTTGGCTTCTTAATCATATACTTGTTTTATAAACAAAAATAATATTATAGCATTTTGGCATGTTTCAACATCAGCTGATAACAGGTTTTAAGTCAAAAAACAAAAAAAAGTTACATAATCCTAACGATTTACACTTGAAGTTGTGTCTTCGTCCGAGGTGAACCTCTTCAAGAAAAATAATTTAAAAGTAACAGTCATGCGTCACACTGACGTCATCAAGTCGTCACCAACGACCTCGCGGCTACAGGGTTCATTGGTTTTTAAGCCTATGCGCCGCAAATACTACAGGCTAATAATAACTTCTATTGCGACATCAGTCCAATGCCTTTGGAGATCATCTTGATCTTTTGACCGAGATAAAAATTCTTATCTTGCATTTATTTGTCTATGACTAACGCTAGTGGCATTTTTTCCGAGCGATTCCGTGCTTCGCAAGGTACGTTAAGCAGTTGGTGCCGGCTGCCGTCGATAGATGGCAGTCGTTAAGCCAAGTCAGAGGCCTTTAGGGGCGGCTTGAAAACTTCTGACAGTAAGACCAGCCACTAGTCTTACAAGCCTCCACCAATCCGGACTTGGCCCCCGTGGTGGAGTATGGCCTATACCTTCCTCAGGGAAGAGACCCGTGCCCCTCGGTGGGGACATATTGGGTTGATGATAATTTATTTGAGCCATATAATTGTTTGCAGTATGGATGTTTACTTTTTTACTTTATTACTGTACAAATGCTATGTTGTAATATATTTAAGTTCACCCTGAATGGTTCACTGAGCCCCGAGATACAATTAAATTTTGTTTGGGGTTCAGATTTACTTTCTTCATCATCAACCCATTATGTCCTCACCGAGGGGCACGGGTCTCTTCCTGAGGAAGGTATAGGCCATACTCCACCACGGGGGCCAAGTGCGGATTGGTGGATGCTTGTAAGACTAGTGGCTGTTCTTACTGTCAGAAGTTTTCAAGCGGCCTTAACACGGTGCACCGCTTGAAGGCCACCCTTAGTTTTTTGAATTTTGATTTTGGAACTGATTGTCCTGGTTGAAGTTTTTTTATTTACTATCTGTTACCCGCGATTCGTTGGCGTGAAAATCTTTTCCATCGTAATATTTTCCAGAATGGAAAGTATCTATCATAAAGTATACTTTTCATGCTATGTATCCATGTATCTGGATATCTATGTATATCATCCAGATCCGTTCATCTGTACTAGGGTGATTGAGTAACCACCATCCAGCCTAAGAAGATTAAGAACTAGTAGACGGATCCACACTCACGTCGTAGATGCCGATCCAGTCGTTGGGGTTGACTTGCACGTCGGGCGAGAGTGTGCACTGTATCCGGAAGTCGGCGTCGCCGATATACCTGCAGAAATGGGACGAACCATCATAAACATAAACATTTAAACATTTACATACAGGCACATACATTGCTTCTGGTCCCACACTAGGATACCCTGTGTCGTGGGAACCAGAAACAGCGACGTCACAAACATGTAAACATCCAAGACCTGGGGGTATTTTTTTCTCCCCAGCCGGGGATCGAACCCGGGACCTCTCGCATGGTAAGCAGATGCGTTAACCGCTACGCCACAGAGGTCGTCAGACCGTTCAGATCATTCAAAAGTCTTTTAGATGGTGACTGAATGTTTTACAAGCATGTTATGGAGGAGAATGCAGTCAATGCAGGTGAGACCTGTGACCACAAAAATGGCGTCTGTTTTATTAAGAGTCGTTGAAGAAATTCTGACTAGAGGCGCCTCAATCAACTAAAATGACTTGGTTCAACTAAAACGCAAAAGGTTTAATTGACAATGATGTTTGAATTTTTTCGTAACAATTACATACATAAGCTCACGCCTGTATCCCAGAGGGGTAGGCAGAGACCAGGGACTGCCACTTGCCATACATTACACATTGCCGGTATCAAACTGTAGTATAGTATATGCAGTTTTATTGATGATACGTGGACTCTTACGGTACCATCAATAAAATGTAGATCCTAATTAACAATAGATTTTACAAGTTCACGAACTGGACGACGTCACGATTATAAGTAAGCTGATTTAAAGATTGAAACAGGATTTTTAAATTCATATTCTACATCCATCCATCCTGGCGAGGCGGTAATATGGCAGGTGGACCAGGGCGGTATTAATGGAAATAAACCATTTATTTCAAAATTTTGTTATGAGTTCAGAAGCGTATTGGGTTTATTTATTTTGCACACCCTACCAGAGCGCCGATGTTTCTGGGTTACCTACATTATATAATGTTTTATGACATTCATCATCATAATCGGCCTATGATTGTCCACTGCTGGACATAGGCCTCTCCCATTGCATGCCACTGAGCATTTACATTTACATATTTACATTTACATACAGGCACATACATTGCTTCTGGCCCCACACTAGGATACCCTGTGTCGTGGGAACCAGAAACAGCGACGTCACAAACATGTAAACATCCAAGACCTGGGATTTTTTTTTTGTCTCCAGCCGGGATTCGAACCCGGGACCTCTCGCATGGTAGTCAGATGCGCTAACCACTACGCCACTACGAGCACGGTCCTCGGCTACTCGCATCCAGCTCTTGCCAGCCGCACTTTGCAGATCATCGCTCCACCGAGTCTGAGTCTTATGACAGTATCAAGTACAATCTATTTACTGAAGCGAACGACTAAAGGTAAACAAAGACACAGCATCTCTCAAACTTACATGTCACTCAAAATAGCTCATGCACGCAGCTTTGCTTGCATCGTATACCATAGGTTTAGGTAGGTACTGTTTAAGGAAAACAGACAGACAACCAAACAAGACAAGACAAACACTAAAGAGAATAAATTAGTTTAGAGAAGTTGCACTCGCATCAACAACGTCAATCGTGAGTAAATATGGCGTCGGGGTGGCTTACTTTTTTTTTGCCTTTCATTAAAAAAGAGGTTAGTAGTCAGCTCTCCATACTTCTTCCCACTCTTCGCGTAGCGCATTAGCATAAAATAATCGATCATAATCGGCCTTTAACAAAAGTCCTACATGTTTGCTAGTTGCGAACATATTTGGCAGCAGGAGGATCGCTTTTATTTGAGGACCACTGAAATTTTAGGTATTTTTTCGGGCATAGATCTCTTAAGCAATTGGTATTTTCATGATAAAATAAAATATTTAGTTAAATAAACTGCGAGTGAGCGATAAATCAGGTAGTACCTAACAGTGTTAATATGTTTATTGCTTATTGGCATTTATTAGCCACATCGTTTTGTATTTAACTTTGCTAAATATTATGCAGTGTTATAAATGTGGCATATTGAAAAACCAAACTTTTGACATGTTGACACTTACTCGTTCGCTTCAGTAAATAGGGTGTAGATATTAACGTAACAGTGTTAAACATTGCAGAAGCAGTAACATACCATATCCGGCTGATGGGCGCGAACTCAACCACCTTCTCAGTGTAGTTAGAGAAAGCCTGCAAAGAAGATGTTTCAATTTAAGTTTCGAACTTGGTAATCACGCCAACTTGTAGCATGTAAGTCTTACATATGGGGTTGATATGGCGAGGCCTGATTCATTATACTTATACTTGTAAAGGGTACGTCTGTTGAAACACATAAGAAATATAATAAAAAACTTTTGAATATTTCATGACTTTGCAGATTGTATCCAAATCACGCCGATGGGATCGGTAGTACGCTTGCCTCGTGTTTTGGAGGTCGTAAGTTCAAACCCCGTACATCTAAGCGCTTGAAATTATAATCGGGTGGATCTAAGCCTTTGTCGACGCATGCGATTATTGAAATTCCCAACCAAAGGTCATCAGTACTACCATCACCTTACAATATCAGAGTGGAGTTTTTTTTTCGCTGCCTTTTTCTCCACTACAGACGGCCCCAAGGCAGCGGCTAACGTTATACGTAACTGTATGTACATTGACATTCAACAAGCAGAATGTGAATTTTTTACGTTGAAATAAATTCTTGATTCTGATTCTTGAATATACATGCAAAAGCCAAACGCTACCCAACAATGATATCTACAACAACTGCATGAAATTAAAGTCTAAGGCCTAAGAGATTAAAATAGATCTCTTAGGCCGACTTACACTACTTTCATCGCATCGACAACACTTATATCGCATTTGACGAGTGCCTTAACGAAACGTGTTTTGATAAATGATGAAGTGGAGTTCTTTTTGTTAGTTTCTTCCCCATGTAATCTATTAATTGAAAAACTAACAACTTTGACGTTCATAAAGTAAACATTTTGTTTTTTATTACGGATAAAAACGTTTGAATTTGAATTTCGAATCTGATACTGTAAGTCTAAAATAATGCGTATATGCACGGGCTTAAGATATAATCCAAATGACGTAATTATCATCGTGAAAATGTAATGCACCAAGAACATGAACTTCAGCATTATATTTAAAAATATATAATATATTTCACGTTTCAACTTAATTCATCATCATCATCATTCAGCCACAAGAAGGTCACTGCTGGACATAGGCCTCCTCCATGGATTTCCAAACGGACCGGTTGGAAGCGGCTCGCACTGCACCCGGCGTCTCCCTGCCACTTGGATGAGATCGTCTATCCATCTTGTGGCTGGTCGTCCTACGCTGCGCTTGCCGATATGTGGTCTCCATTCGAGCACTTTTCGGCCCCATCGGCCATCAGTTCTGCGTGCTATGTGCCCCGCCCACTGCCACTTCGACTTACTTCAATCAGTGTAATAGGCTCTTAGACCGATTTACGAAAACCATCTAATATTTTGTGTTGGTGTTCATGGAGTCCTCAGAAACTGGTCATTTTAAATTCTTTCGAGTATTTCTTTTAAAATACGCAAACGAAAATTTACTTTTTAAATAAGCCACCAAAACGCTATTTTGGGCAATACGGGAATTATGACGTCACTTGCAAGTAGGCCAACCAATGAAAACCCTGTAGTTCCGGGTGACGAATTGGACTACGGTAGCCTCTGCCTGTCGTAAGAGGCGACTAAAAGGGGACCTCGGAGTCGTGGCCGGTGAGAGTGGGGGCTCGATCCGTCCATCAAGCGACTCCGGGAAGGCGGCAACCTGGAGTGGCTCCTCGTTGCCGTAGGATGGCACTTGGGATGGCCCAGCCAGCCCAGAGAAGGGTGCACGCACGGTGCAGGGGAGCACTGCAAGTGTTCTAGTACCCGGTGCTCCCCACAAAGCACGGATGAATGCCACCGGGGGGGTTTTAGTGGGTAAAAACCCCACATAACTCGACTTTCCCCCCAGGAAGTCGGGTATCTTTTTGAAGATTTCCCCCCCGTCAACAAAAAAAAAAGGCCAACCAATGAACGTGAGAAAAAATTAATGACCGACGCCATTTTTACTGGCATGTGACGTCATCATAGAATCTGTCAATCCAGGCCGTTTTCGATACAATGGCTGCAGATACATAATTATCAAATATTATCTTGTGTTTTTTTACAAATAAAAATTGTTTTTTATGACTCATATTTTATACGAATACGTATAAATAATACTGTTTTTTTCATACTGTCAAATAGCTTATTACAAAACTGCCCCTAACAGGTACGTCCCAAAGTTCAGAATCCAAGTCCTTACCTCGTCTTCGACAGAAGTCTCAAAGGAATCCGCCACCACAGCTCCAGGCGACCCCAGTGCCCTGGTGGCCATCACAGCAGACCTCATGCTCACGGTAAGCGGTGCAGCGAAAGCCGACGGTTTCTTGCTTGAGCATTTGATCTACACGTGCGGGGAAAACATGCTTGTGTCAAAGGAGCTACGGGTGAAAAAGGCATGCAGTAATTTGTCTTAGGGCTGATTGTTCAATAGTCAAATAACTTTTATCTGAGGAATAAAAATGGCGGTTTGACATAACTTTCATACACAAGCTGTCAAACCACCATTTTTATTCCTCAGATAAAAGTTATCTGACTATTGAAAAATCGGCCCTTAGCCGTTTAGGTATTCACAATGTGTCGAACTACTGTTAATAGCTGTCAGAGCCCTATACTTCGTTCCACGAGTCAAACTCTACACATTGTTAATTGTTCTTCAGATACACTTACGTGACCTTTCGTCGGAAGAGTCCGACCAGATTACGGTCAGAGAGGAGCAACCGACGACGCGAGCTCAGTCTCTGCTCACCATGGTTAAGCTCTGCGAATCAGAGCGAAACCTGGTCGGACTCTTCCGATGCAAAGTTCAGAAGTGTAGGACAATTTGACGTAGTTTAGCAAAAAGGTACCAACCCACACAAAGTGAGTTTTGAGATATTTGAGTTTTTAGGTTTAAGCTGATTTACGCTCTCCATACTTTTGGGTTGATTACCATGTGCATAAATTCAATGCCATGTGCCATAACTTTACACATACTCATTGGATCCCTATGCAAATCCTTGATTCTTAAAGTATAGAGCATAGTGATCAGTTTGGTATCCATCCATCCATCATCAACCCATTATGACCCCACCGAGGGGCACGGGTCTCTTCCTAGAGGAAGGTATAGGCCATACTCCACCACGGGGCCCAAGTCCGGATTGGTGCAGTTTGGTATATCTAACTCAAAAATGACCATGTCTTGGTTTGGAACTTAAAATAATAACAAAATACTCTGATCTCATTGATAAATGCGTGCGGCTAGAGAGACGAGAAACAATAAAGGATGAGGTCCGCTTCATAGGGTACAGCTCGTTTCAAGGAGTGTAGTTTAATTATACGCAACAAATCCTATTGGAATCTTGACGTCATCATCATCATCAGGTTATATGAGTCCACTGCTGGACATAGCCCTCCCCTAATGAGCGCCATAGCGCCCTGTCTTCAGCTTGCCGCATCCAGCATCTGCCTGCAGTCTGGAATCTTGACGTGTGTAATAGCAATCCACAATGAAGTTTGACGGATGGATTGGGATCTACAATAGTACGCGCACTAAGCGTAATATAGGAGCTGTTGGCAAAAGTGCATGCAAAAGACACTGACAGCTGTTACCAGTAGATCAACAGACCAAGCGCATCTGAGCTAATTTGCAGGGAAAACGTGCTTGTGTCAAAGGAGCTAGGGGTGGAATTAGCGTGCAGTAATTTGACTTAGGTAAGCTCTAACCCTGATCGCCCCAGTACACTTTCGAACTAATGCTAACAGAGAACTAAATTCGCAAAGAAGAAAAGTCAAGTTAAATTACATTAGATAAACTGAACCAGACTTGAAACTGAAACTGATCAGAGTCCTGACACGCCTCTTTCGTTTTATCAGCATTCAATGTTGACTTTTATGTGCGGAAATATATGAAAACATACTTTCAACTTCGAAATAGGTGGCAGAAAATTGTTCACAACACCGTCTAATCAACGTGGCATTGGCGTTATATTATTGTCTTACAACACATTTGACCTCAAGCGTGAGGTGAGCACATAGGGCCTAATTTTAGACATTACGTGTTAGTACTTTAGCAAGTAGCCTTATTTTAATTTCTTATTATTCTTGAAGCACAATAAAGCTAAAACGAAGTTGATTGCACTCATAGGTTTTGGGCTTCTTAGGTAGATGTATATTCGTATCAAGTTATGTATGAGATTCAAGGCGATTTGAGAAAAGATGGTCGGAGTGGAGTTCTTTTTTTTTTCGCTGCCTTTTTCTCCTCTACATAAGGCAGCGTCTAACATTATAAGTGCATTGACATTCAACAAACAGAATGTAAACTATTTACGTTGAAATAAATTCTGATGAATCACTCGTAGCCCCGGCCACCTGCGTGATCCTAAAAGATCACGAATGTTAAGCAACATATAACTCGTTCAGTACATGGATGGGTGACCGATCTATGACTAACGCTAGTGGGATTTTTTCCGAGCGCTTCTGTACTTCGCAAGGCATGTGTGCAGTTGGTGCCGGCTGCCGTCGATAGATGGCAGTCGTTAAGCCAAGTCAGAGGCCTTAGGGCGGCTTGAAAACTTCTGACAGTAAGACCAGCCACTAGCTAGACTATAGTCTTACACAAGCCTCCACCAATCCTATACCTTCCTCAGGGAAGAGACCCGTGCCCCTCGGTGGGGACCCATTAGGGGTTGATGATGATGGTTAAAAACACTCTCGAGGGAGGATTCGGGGATTCTCTAAAATGCATAGTTGTTAAGTAATTACAATCGTTTAAGATTAGAAGCCGTGCAAGTAACTACAGTATTATAATTAATGCAAATTATTACCAAGGCAATTACTTTAAGCTAATTTATAAATTAAACGCTTATAAATAACGAGCATGCTAAACCACATCAAAAACAAACTTTAAAGAATATATTTCAAACTGTCGACATATTGAAGCCAGCTGATCAACCTTTACATAATTTCAAAGTCATAATTTCAAAAGTTACTACCTACAGAGTATAATTCGTATAAGGGTCGTACCCAGGGGTATTTCAAGACAGATTGAACTTGTTTCTCGAAAAGACGATAAATTATTTTCGGTGAAATCAATATCTGATCTCCAGACCCGATCGCCCGAGAAAAGTCTTAACTCGTTGAATTTTTCAATACATTCCGTCTGTTATTATTAACTTTTCAGCTTGATTCGTTCTGATTACCGCGTCTGGCTACGGCCCTGATGTGACACATTTAAGGTTGATTTTCTGTGTTGACGTCAGAAATTTGTATCCAGCTACCTTCAATCTTTATAGAATTAGTCAGGTCAGGTCTGTTGACCCAATTAGATACACGTTCACGGCTGTATTGTCACGCTGGCGGACATACTCGCCATAAGCGTAAAATACATAAGCTCACGCCTGTATCCCAGAGGTAGGTCTCTGCCTACCAGAGACCTACCGTCTAGGATACAGGCAGGCTATTTATTAGGCAGGATTAGTACATTACTGCAGCGGCCAGCAAAAGAGGCATCGATGGACGAACGTAGAAATACGTACGTGAGTCCATCAATGCCTAGTTGTGGCCAAGGCTTGTATATGATTTTTCTCAAATAATGCGCGGAAATTAAAACAAGCAGAATGTAAATTCTTTACGTTGAAATAAATTTCTGATTTCTGATAAGTAGTAGCGGTGGTGGCGTAGTGGGGTTAACCCTTGCTTCTCGGTCATGAGGGTCTGGGTTCGAACCATGCATGTACCAATGACTTTTAGTTACGTACATTTGTTTGTACAGCAACACCATTCGCTGATAAATTGTGCCCGGATAACGGCGACAGGCTTGCCACTTGTCACGTTTGGGACCTAATAAACTCGGCAAAACGTGGGCCCAGTTATAGTGATTGGTGCCTCTGCCTACCCCCTCGGGGATAACGGGCGTGAGCTTATTTATTTTTATTTTATTTTTAGTACCTACCTGCTAAGGCAGAACTTTTTTCTTTCCATTTTGGGGGTAACAAGTTTTCTATTACGGCTCTTGCCACCTCTTGAATTTCAGGTGGCATAAAAATAAGTTCATCGCAGTAATTTTCATCACTTGAACTCATTCTGTTAAATTCAATAAACTTTCAAAATCAGACGAACCACGAACGAACAACAATAAAGCGTTAAAGTGTTTTTTTTTTTCAATAGGTATATCCAGCTTTCTATCGCAAGCCAGTTCGAAATAATAAAACAAACTCTGATAAGTTACCTCCTTTGTTGTCATTTTTCGGAGTAAAAGGTTCCATTTTTAAATAACACGACAGATATGAGTTAATTTATTTGGCCGCAAAACACGACAGTTATGAATTTTTGTAGAACTTTTTCCGGCCGCTGCTCGAGTGTAATTGGCCAGTACAGCAATTTCGATTTACGAAATAATGCTCAAATTTCCAAGCATGTTTGAGAAAACGACATTTATTAATAATAGCTCTTTTACCTGTTACTAATTAATAGATCTAACTAAGGTAGCAGCGCGTCCGTAGACAACCGAGTGGCGTTTGATTCCGGTCCGTATCCCAAATGGTCCATCATCATAAAACCACTTATTAGATGCTTACCCACGCATTTTTATGTTAAGTGAGTTGCAGTGTTCCTATTTCAGACCTACTTTTAGTACCACTGGAATGAATATAAGTACTCGAAACTTACCTTGATTTTAAACTGCGCGACGACAGGCTTGTGATCGCTGACTGTGTAGTGGGGAAGGTGTGTGTATGAAACTGACTCCGCCTTCAGCGTTACGTTCTCGTAGTTATCGGCTACGACTTTGTAGAGCACCCGATCCGTCCATGATGGTTTCCTCCTGAAAGAGGCATTTATGATTTGGAGTCGGCCGTGGTTAATTGAGCGTTGGAGATCTAAGGATAAAGTCGGGTTTCTTATGCGATTTTTAGGATCCGAAATGCAAACTTGGTGCTTTGGAGATTCTAGAGGACCAGGTGACGGTTTCCTCCTGAAAGATGCGTTTATGGGTTGGAGTTGGGCGTGGTAAATTGAGCGTTGGTGATCAAGGGATAAAGTATGTTTTTAATGCGATTTTCAGGATCTGAAATGCCAAATTGGCGACTACTTTGAAGATCCTAGAATTTTGGAGCTCGAGGGATAAAATAGGTTTCTATCAGAATTTCAGGATCCCAATGCCAATTTGGGGCGACATTCTTTCATCCCGAAAGGAGCACTTGTTTTGAATTAGGTTTTCGATATTGAGGAATAAAGTAGATTTTTAAAGTTAGTACTTTAGAGGGAATTGTAATATTAGGTTTTACTCAGTATAAGTTTAATGCAAATTTGATTTGTGTTTTGACCACATTTGACATTTTAACTTATCATAATAAAATTCTAAATTAAATTGGTCTAAATAAATTACTTGAGCCGATTCCCCCATTTCATTTGCTTAGTCAACTAAATCTCTACGTTCCTAATAGATCAAGGCGTGTAAATGCAGTATTTCATCTGGAAAAAAAACTCATTTTTGTGGATGATGTGTAACGAATTTAATAAACTGGCGAAGATTGGCGATATTGACATCTTTAATTCATCTGTTCATAATTTGAGGGTAAACTTAGTATTTTATTCAGTTGTTAAGTGTAATTTTAATTTCTAGAATGTAGTATTAAGATAGTTTATAAGCTGTCATTTGTGTGCTTGCTAAAAGTGCTTAAGATGTTTCTAAAAGTGGAGACTTAGGATTGGCCTTCTGTATGTTTAAATAATAATAATATGTTATTCGGTGTTGTGCTGTTCGTCTTCCCAATACTAAATAAATTAATTAATTAATAAAATTTCTCATAAAAATATTACAGAAACTTCGTCAATATCTTTAAAACATAGGTTTTATTGTGTTTAGAGTAAATAATTATTTAATCAACAAGGAATAAGAGCCTTCTGAGATTCTAAGCACGATTAACTCACTTGTCCCTGAATAAACATGTTTTGTATCATTGATATAAAATTTGGTATACATCATATTTTGTTATTAAATAATGAATAAAAAATGTCGAAAAAATTATTTGACTTCTGGAAAAGCCGGAAAATGCCGTGTCGTAAACGACACGGTAGGGAAATTCACTACTATGATGTTTTACTAGGTTCATATTATGATGATTGAAGATGAATAATTGACCTTTACGAACAATCTAAAAAAAAGATAATGAAACACTGAAAGCTGTGTAAACTGTTTTATTACACTTTTCACAATATTATATTATTTCACACTTTTCGCAGTATTACATTTACACTTATGTTTACACTTTTACAATATTATATTGATTATACCTACTATTTAGTAGAGGTGTGATACTTTTCAAAACAGGTCTTGGGGTGTAGAGTTACGTCACATTTTATGAAATCTAAATTAATCAGCAACTATCACATCATTGTCAAACATACATTCAAAGGAATCAATTAGTTTCATGTCATTGACTGAACCGTCTGCGTTTTGCCACATATTGTGTGTCGGCTGGTTCCAGGTATATTCTTTATTTTTAAGACTAGACACATTTGGAGCACTTCTGGATGTAGATCGTAGGTATTGGTTCCTCGGTTTGTTTATGACTAGGAAAATTTATTTCTGGCTGTACAGAAGAGCCTCCAGATACGCTTTCACCAATAGAATCGATGCACCTCCTCTGAGAAAGTTGTGCTAAAGATATATATTATTTTCGTCATCATTATCATCCGAGCAGTCTCCATGCTCAAATTCAGCAGGTGAGTTGGGACCCTGGGAGGTTTTGTAGTAACACAAAATCTGCGTCACCAGAGTCCTCGTCGGTAACTTTGGCGTAAAAATTTGCCGGTGGCATGATAATTATCGAGTCTGGAACTTCCTCCTCATCATTTTGCTCCAATTCTTCAAGTATCTCATTCAGAGAGAGTCGTTTTAGACCTTTCCTACAGCAAATAGACAGTAATTACAGCATAGTAGTACTATGTCGTCATAGTAGTATATTTGCCTACCGTGTCTTATACGGAACAGACAAAATAACATGAAAATACTCAACTAAAATGATGAAAATTTACCAATCTTTTTACGTATATGAAGTGTATTGAAACCCAACATTCGTGCCTATATCACACATACATAAAAAAACACATATAACATTATGTCAACTTACCTTGAATTACTCATTGCAATAATCGCAATATTTAATCTTATTTTGCACAAAACCAACCAACTGTTGCTCATTCTTGACACTTCACAATAGCTGAGTAAAGCCTCGACAATAAATCACACCATCAAAAAAAATCTCAAACTACATCATAAAGATAAATATTTTTTTTAAAGTTGGTGTGTCGTATTCGACACGGTAGGGCCAAGTGAGTTAAATCTCTGCGTTGTCCAGTCTAAGCAAAACACCAGGCGCTAGGCACCATGCAATGTCTGAAAATTGCTGATCGTTCGAAGTTAAAATCACATTGGATAACGTTCGTTCGTAGTGCGTTCATTCGTTGCTATTTTTACAGTGCGAAATAAATTAAATAAACAACAATAATTGAATCATCATCATCATCAACCCATTATGTCCCCACCAAGGGGCACGGGTCTCTTCCCTGAGGAAGGTATAGGCCATACTCCACCACGGGGGCCAAGTCCGGATTGGTGGAGGCTTGTAAGACTAGTGGCTGGTCTTACTGTCAGAAATTTTCAAGCCGCCCTAAGGCCTCTGACTTGGCTTAACGACTGCCATCTATCGACGGCAACCGGCACCAACTGCTTAACGTGCCTTGCGAAGCACGGAACCGCTCGGAAAAGTGCCACTAGCGTTAGTCATAGATGGTGACCCATCCATGGACCATACATTAACCTTAGTGATCGTTTAAGATCACTCATGCAGGCAGCCCAGGCTACGAGCGACAATAATTGAATAGAATAGAATAATCTTTTATTGCGATGCAAGGGTTACAGTAGTTACATTACACCTCGTAGACAGAAACTGACTATAAACTTAAACTAATATGATTTAAACAAGGTCAAATCAGTCGTATTGCATGACAATCGGACATACGCTCAGCATAATGCTGTTGGATAGATCTATCCTGAAACAACGCTGATTTTCAGCGCAGCCCGTGTAACTTAAATCATAATTGCTACGCGCACTACGATTTCCTGCGAAGTAGCGGAGGCCTTCGATACATGGATTTACAAAACGGTACCACTTCATAGGGTAATATTTCGCACGAGCGACTTTAAATTGCAAACGATTGATTTTCGCAGTGCGCGGATTGCAGGGTTGTTCGCAGAGTTGCGATATTTTTTCGCAACGATTTTTTATCGCAATGCGCGGTTAGCCCTATCATACTAGCGATTTCCGGAGACGCCTTTATGATGGCCATGTCTTAAACATTGACAAGTTACAATAATGTAGGTACTTCATTTCAATTCTGTTTGAAGGAGTACAACTGTTCAACAAGCTACCGAAAGACATAAAAGTTTCAGAAAATAACGGGATTTAAGTTAAGATTAAGAGGTCACATTAAAGAAAGATATAAAATTTAATATGTAAATAGATATGAGATGTTGCATGCTTATGTACATTGTAAAATGTTACTTAGATTATTGTTTTTCTCATTTTAAATGAATGAAACGTTAAATCGTTCTTATGAGAAATAAATACTTTAAACCTAAACCCTATTTTAAAGTGTTATTTGCAAATACTAATTACATAATATCTAATATTCACAGTTTTTTTTTGTATTTTTGTAAATAAGTGTAAGAGTATGCAACCTTCTAACGACCGTGTCACACGTTAATTAAGGTACGTTTAATATCTTTTAGTAAAAAACGCCACGATATTAACATCTCCGTATTCCGTAAAAAACCAAGATAATTTATCTTTTATGTTTGCACAAATTAAGAACCTTTTTACTTCTGTCTATGTAGGTAAGGAGTTTTTGTAACGAGCAGTGGTATCAGTAGAAACTGACAGCTCGCGAGATGATGACGTTTTTCCGCGCATGACGTACTTCCGGTAGCGTAAGCTTCCTTTGGGTCAGATATGTCTCGGGGTGGTTTGATTGACTGATACTATTTTATTTATTTTTTGTGTGTGTGTGTGTATAATTTTTATTAGTTATTAGTTATAATATAATGTGACATGACAATTAATTAATTTTGGTTTGTAGTTTACCGCTAAAATAATTTTTGACGAAGCTTTATGTGAATTTTTATTGTGTTAGTAATGTAAATTTTTTTAATGAGAAATAAATAAGCAGCGTAAGCTTAGATATTTGTTTTTCACTTTAAAAGTTTACTAAGGAGCTTGAAATAAAAATATTTGGCCAAGGCTCGCAGATTTTTTTTCGAAAACATACAGGATTTTTTAGAACAATGCCTATCTTTTAATCGAGAGTGTGTGTAGAGTGATAGGGCTCTTAGATCCATATTACACTATCATAGATTTTTGATCACAGGTGATGTCCATTGATGGTTTAACTCAGTGCCTAAGTACCAAGACACGTGTCGACACCAGCAACGGATATCGCTCACGATCCTACATAGGGAATAATGTAATTTGACCCTTAGACCAAATCAAGCACACTTTAGGTGATTGCAAATTAAAATTCTTTAGGTTCATCAATTGGACTAAACGTAAGTTGAAATGACTAGCATTATAAACGGCGTTTAACTTTAAAGACCTTTTTAGCTGGAAAAAAGTAATTACTGACATTAAATCTAGCTAAGTGCAGTTTTTACAAATGCAATTTATTACTCCAGTATGCCGCCGGTGTAATCGGCGCGCCTTTTGTTATTATCTTGGATAATATCTCTTTGACGAGTGTAAGAATTGTTCATAACTGATACTGGACAGATATCTTGATAAACACTGACGAGGAAGAAGGTATGTCCATTCACTATTGGGTACTTTTCTAGCGTGACTAATCATTTTTAAATAAAACTATACTAAAGTCTGATTTTTAATTCCGTAGAATTCTGACAGTTATCATTTTCTGACATGTCAGAGATTAGAAACCTTTTTTGGCCGGGCACATTTTTCAATGTCAATACGAGTGTGAACATCTGAGTCGACACATTTAATTTGTTAGTGAATCTATCCATTTTATAAAGTGTGGAGCTCCAAATTAAAAGAGAATTTAAGGCAAGTGACAATTGTGTCCCTTTTCGCCACACAAACAGTAAAAAAGTACTAGTAAAGAAAACATAATTTCATAAAAATATCTAATCATCATTAATACTAACATCGCTATCATCTTCATCATCATTATCATCGCTGACATTAATTATTAAGAGACCTAACAGCGGCATACTTCACTTTTCTAAAAAGGTTTACGAAACCTTGAATTCGTAGGCAGTGATGCCAGCTAAAGAATAAAATAAAGTAATTAATTAATAATTAATAAAGTAATTAATTAATAATTAATAAAGTAATTAATTAATAATTAATAAAGTAATTAATTAATAATTAATAAAGTAATTAATTAGTAATAAGGTAAATAAATTAAAGTTAATTCGATGTATTGTTCGTGATATTGAAATATTGGTTATTTTTGGATTCGATCACTTGAGTAAGTAAATATTTAGATTAACCTTTTTGTAGGTAAAACATAAAAAATACGTAGCATTTCATTTTTTATTGCCCTCAAATGGGTCAAATTTGTCCCTTTTTCGGTGGATAACTTTTTCAGTAGCAACACTAATGAAATGTCAGAATTCTACGGAATAAAAAATCAGAGTATAGTCGAGTTTTTAGAATCAGAAGTTGTATCAAATATCAACGGTTGTATCAATAGATAACTGTTGCTCACAATTCATCGACTGTTAAATCAATGTAAATTAGATAAAAATTGTGATCATGAGGTAAAAATGTACAAAGTTGGCAAAACTAGCGTCACAAGTAGAGAGACAGGGTTAACACGGTATTTAAAGTGTTATAAGCCTGATTTACATTTGCTTTAAGTATGCTTTCCATAGAAGTAGAATAAAATACAAACGGAAAAAATATTTAAAGTGTTATAAGCTTGATTTACATTTGCTTTAAGTATGCTTTCCATAGAGGTAGAATAAAATACAAACGGAAAAAACGTATGTTTATTCATAGTTTTTATTTCGCACCATACGTTATAAAAATACTTTTAAAATAATCTTAAATAGGTGAACAACCAACAATTACTGATTTATTATTCCCTTATGTAGTTATAACAGGAATATGCGTCTCAATTCTATTCTACCTCTGCGTAAAACATCCTTAAAAAGCATGAAAATAAAGCCTGGTTTACATTGGCTTATTGGAATACCGGAATATTTTATAGCAACATAGTATGCCGCTCTGAACTTGCAAACTTATGGCCAAGGGTGTTTAGGATGATTGGTTGAGGTAGTCCTGTTTGCGCACCCGCCTAAATAGCACCTGCACAAATAGCACCTGGCCTAGTCCAGATTGGGCACATATTTATATTTTTGGCAGAATAAATACATTTGAATTCACTAACAGACCCTGCCAAAAATATCAATAGGTGCCCAATCTGGACTAGGCCAGGTGCTATTTGTGCAGGTGCTATTTAGGCGGGTGCGCAAACTGGACCACCTCGATCGGTGAGGTTCTCAAAAAACGTGGACTAAACGTTGGTCTATCCGCGAAGACACTTAACAAAACAGAGGTCGTGGGTTCAATTGCCAATGGGGGCCGCCGCCGCCGTACATTTGTATACATGGCCTCACCATGGGTGTATTTTCTTGTTTGTAATGTCCGTCCCAAACTCGTCTCCTTCCGTGTGCGATAGTAACATAACACACACAAATAACACACTTACATACAGGCACATACATTGCCTCTGGTCCCACACTAGGATACCCTGTGTCGTGGGAACCAAAAACAGCGACGTCACAAACATGTAAACATCCAAGAACTGGGTTTCTCTTTAAGTTACCAACCAAGTTACCAATCGCACACGGTGTCCTAGTCATCATAATCATTCAGCCACAAGAAGTCCATTGCTGGACATAGGCCTCCTCTATGGATTTCCAAAAAGACCTGTTGAAGCGGCTTGCATTCAGCGTATCCCTGCCACTTGGATGAGATCGTCTGTCCATCTTGTGGCTGGTCGTCCTACGCTGCGCTTGCCGACGTGTGGTCTCCATTCAAGAACCTTACGGCCCCATCGGCCATCAGTTCTTCGTGCTATGTGCCCCGCCCACTGCCACTTCGACTTACTCATCCGGTGGGCTATGTCGACGACTTTCGTGTGTGTGGACGTCATACTAAAGTAACTCACTTGACATCATAATCATCGGTCCCGATAAAGAACTTGTAGGTGGGCGGGAAGCGTATCTCGGGCTCCGAGAACTCCGCAAAAGCCTCTCCAGACTCCATGACCGCCCTCAGCTGGTCATGGTTCAGCAGACTGGTGTATTTGTCCTTCTCGATCTTCTGTAGGGTGGCCACAATCTGCTCGGAGGTGGGGCTCTCGCCGGAAGGGTGGTCTGTCCGGAAGTTGAGGTCTCCGATCCAAAATACGTAGCTGGAATGGGATTGGCGTCAAGAGCTTTGCGGCTTAAAAGTAAAAAAAAGAAGTATTTCGGTGAACACGAGTGCTTATAAAGGAATGTATTAATGATTGTAAAATAAAAACGTCTTCGCTAAGATATTCTAGCTACGATATTTGAATCGGTAGTTTCAGAAAGAACATTAGTCACAATCTGCTTACTTTTCAGTAGACATAAAAAACTGATTTCATAGTGGGACTAATGTTGTTTCTGCGTCTACTGAGATTTTCAGTGCCACGTAGTTCAATTGATATTCAATGGACTAATGTTCTCTCTATAGGGATCAGTAGATCTACCCTGAAGGATACCATAGACAACAATAAGTCAATCACACAAAATTTGGACTAATGTTCTTTCTAAAACTACCGATTCATTTCACATAGTCAAAATAACGCTCTTACACTTATTGTAAACCTATTAATTATTATTTTTATTATGATTAATGTTCATTGCGATTATTCCAGTCCTCAAAGCTACAAACTAAAGTCTGTTTTTTAGTTCAATGCAAAAAAATAAAACAGTTACGTTGACATCTCAATACAATCCAATGTCTCAATGTTGGTAGTACGAAAAACCAAATTAATTTTTTTCTAAGTAAAAATTGTTTGTGCTACGTAGGTGTTTTTTTTAGACTTTGCTCTTTTGAGGTATTAAACTTTAATGTCTTTGATGTGATAAGGATTTTGGTCACACGAATCTTCTATTCACGGTAAAAAAAATCTACCGAGTAAACCTATATAATTTTTATAACGGTGACACCGCGTCATTTTTTTTGCATCGAATGAAAAAACGGACTTAAATAACGTTTAAAATAAAAAAAACTTAGTAAAAGGGCCAATAAAAAAATCGTAAAAATTTGCTAACTGAGATTATGCTTCCGAAGTTTGTAAATGCAACCGAAAAGTTTGTTATCAAAGAGCTACCGAAAATATACATTTAAGTCCCACTCACTCGTGATAAAGTATGTTGGCAGTCTCGCTAACGTGAAAGAGGTGCTGTTTGATGATGGTATTGTAGTCATTCACCCGATCAGCTAGTTGGTTCTCGTGCGCCGTGAGGTGGCAGTTGACTAGGCAAACAGAACAGCCGTAGATGTTGAATCGGACGCTCACAGCCCCTTTATTGCCCTAGGAGACGGGATGGAAGGGAAAGAACACCGTTAATTAAAGGAAGGAACTGCCCTCCTATTACGTGACTTTCCACTCTATCGGGTTAAGCATTTGGACAACTCCAAAGAGTCAAAGTTAGTTCGCAGTAGGCTAAATCAGACAACTCCATATAGTGGAGGACTTACATAATTGCACTCCTGGACTACTTTTCGTCTCACGATTATACAATGTTGCCGTCTACCCATTCTGTCCACACCGAGGGGCACGGGTTTCTTCCTTGAGGAAGGTAGGTATAGGCCATACTCCACCACGCCAAGTCCGGATTGGTGGAGAAAAATCACATGGGACAGAAAAATCACTTCTTCTATGCCACACTAATTTAAGTGGTCTTCAGTGCTAGCCCCACTGAGAGATCACAACATCTCACTATAGATTTGGTGCGGTCTGTAAATTGAAGGCACATGCCTGTTCATGTTTTTTTTAGATTTATGTCAGGCTAATCTAAGAAACTCGATGCACTTAGATCACTGTTGTGTCCTAGATCACTCTGGTTCTAAAGACTGAATTACACCGGGGCAACACTGTGCGGCATTGCGGCTTGCCACAAGGCCGCATGCTACAATGGTGCCGCAGAAGAAGAAGAAGCTGCGACAGTTAGCCACATGACGCAAGGTGTTGCCATGCCACAAAGTTCTTGCCACAATGTGCGACGTTGTAGCATGCGGCCTTGTGGCACACCGTAATGCCGCATAGTGTTGCCTCGGTGTAATACAGGCTTAACGTCGTAATTTTGAGATCATACTTGCAAACACTGCCAATAGCTAAACAATTTGTGCCTTAGCATAAGTGCCCCATTGAAAACCGTACTTCTATTTGTATTTAAATAAACATTATAAACATTTACATACAGGCACATACATTGCTTCTGGCCCCACACTAGGATACCGTGTGTCGTGGGAACCATAAACAGCGATATTCCAAACAGCTTACAAATACAACACATTAACAACAACATAAACATCTTGTAAATAATTACTTCTAATAAGTCTCACACCAACCACATATCCTGGAAACTTACCCACATCCCGCCAAGTCCAGTCTTCGTGTACTGCGCCTCAATATCCCGCAAGTGCGTCACGTGTTTAATCTGCGTGTACACCAGCAGCAAGATTCCCTGGAGCCGTATCGACTTGGCTATGACGTAGCCCTGTCGGCACAGGATCTTGTTGAACGTGGACGTCCAGGGATCAGTGAACAGCGTGTCCATTAGCAGGTTCTGTGGCTGGGACTTGACTTCCTGGAGGCTGGTTTGGGAAATAGGGTTCATGATAGACAGGACGCCTGCTTCACGCGTAATAGTCCTATTATAGTTTGTGATCAGAGCAAGTGATTGCGTTAGAAATAGAGGTTATTATCTGATGGGGCTGAAGAGATACTGAGTGCCTCAACCATGTTTGCTGGCGCACGTGTTAACACGTTTGATGCCATCGTTAGACTCTGCGTTGCCTCATTTATGGACAGGGTTTCCACGTGCGGAAACTCGATAATAAGTGAGCTATCTGACAGGGTCTTTTTGACTGACACGTACAAAGTGTTCGATAAAAGTATCTTGTAATTTTAGTACTAATGTAAAGTCTGTTCGCTATCATAGTGTCACTTTGATATTTACCGCCTCGGCACGTGGTGGCTTGTCACAAAAGAAATTAAAGGAAGCCGACGCTGCGCAAACACGCCTGTGAATTTGGCTCGCAGCTCGTCTCATTCTACTGTTATGTAGATCACACAATTAAAGAAGCAAATCAATCATTATTTTAGAATGGATTTATAACGAGATGATCTTGCATCACTTAGGTAAACACCTAATACCGGTGGAGATGAATTTTCTGAGGACACTTCGAGTGATGAAGAGTAGTGTTTTATTTTGTGCTTCATTAGGTATATTGTGTACCATATTTCTTTTTCAATTTAAAGTATTTTTGCCGTCTAAGTTGTATTATTGAAATAAATGTCTTTTTACTAAAACCAAGATTGCCTTCGTGTGTGTACCGACACTATCTAAGCGAACGGACTTTACCCTCTGACACTACTTTTTTTTATATAAATAAGTTTGTAGTTCTAAAAACATAGTTTCGATTTTTGTACCGCCTGCTTTTATGGACATTTAGTCTGAAATAAAGTTCTATTTATTATTATTTTATTATTAGAACCATATGCCTGCGAAACTCAACTCGCACTTGGCCGGTTTTGTTACATTGTATACAATGTAGTCTACAATGTACGGTAATTATTTAATTGTATGTCAATCATCCGTAGTCGTTTACTACAAGAGCAAACAAAAAACTCGCGTGTTTCAATTGGATTTTAATGAAAATAGACCACTTTCATTAAAATCCTATTCATCACGCGACCAAATGGGATCACTCATAGATACTAGCAAAGGGCAAGATAAAAAGTACCCAACACCGGCATAGTCACGCGCAGCGACTAATATTAATGTTAATGAAGCGAAGCGGGCGGTATTCGCCATAATCGTGATCGTGAGTATGACGTCAATACATAACTATGACGTCATACCTTGCACGCCTAACGCCTTAGAATGTATGTAGCGTAGATTTTATTAGTACATACTTGAGTAATCTCAAAAAATTGTGTTTTTATGTACCCCTTATTCAAAAATATTTGGAATTGATTTGTCGCATTTTTTGGTGACACTAAAAAAATATTTTTTGCTTTTATTTTTTATTTTTTCAATGTCACTCCAATATAAGTTTGACGCAAGTTTACCATCGAAGAGCTTTGTCTATTCTGTAGGTAGAATGTTTAATAATATTTTTCCTGAAATAAATAATTTTATACGTTTATACGTAAACACGCGAGTAACACTAAGTTCAACCTGTTAATCTACTGTCAACAGCTGTCGCATGAAAGCACACGAGTGTAATACTACTTCCTGCTCTGTATAAAACTTTTCTTCACTATTTTGAAAAGTTATGTAATATAAGAGTCATTAGCTAGTTCCGATATTTCTATTATGCCTGGGCCGCACTCATCGCTACTACCCGAAGATTTGGGCTATCGTGATGTGTGTAGCCAAGTATTCGCGTATACTTCGGAGCTTCGTCCGTAGTCGTCAGGACTTCGCGTCGCTGTCGGTAAACTTTCACAGATCAAAGAGTTTTATCGCGATGAACTTCGCTTGAGCGGCCACACTTCAGTCAGCGTGCACCTGTCAAATGTGGCGGACGTGTTATTTCACAGAGTAGGTGCATCAGCTGAAGCGTAACATGGATTGGAGTAATGATAAAATTTTAGAATTTATTGCAAACTACGAATAAATGAATTATAACTACGACATAAATGTAAAAAATCATTATTTGCAGCCATAAAATACAGAGCAGCCGCGGCGTCCATTTTGTTTTTTTGCATTTGACATCGCTTGCACATCGTGATAAACTTTACATCGCGCATTGTGTGGCCGCGAGGATTAGCCGTAGACCGAAGACGAAGTTTATCGCCCGAATGTTATCGCGATGAGTGCGGCCCAGGCATTACACGAATATATCCGATTCTATCCGATGGTAGCCGAGGTATATTCTAAAAGCTAACAGACTGGGGGCTTAGTAGAGCCAGTGCAAAGAACCTTACCCGATAACGTAGAAGTCTGGCAACAATTTATTCTTGTTGAACTGCGATGGGAAGTCGAGCAGGGAATTGAGGTCCTGTCCAGGGTTTCGCGTGGCGACATTCCACGTCACCATGTACAGTCTGGCCAAATATAAATATAACAAACATAAACATTTACATACAGGTACAACATTGCCTCCGGCCCCACACTAGGATACCCTGTGCCGTGGGAACCAATCCTAATATCCTAATATAAATACCCGTAATATATCTCTTCCTTCTTAGTGATGATGCGCCATTATCGTGACATATTAAAAAAAATACAAATATTTCCCACTGAAAATATCTCCTAAATTATCATTGAGACTTACCATACCGTCATACTTATCTAACAAACTACTACGTATAGAATACTCTGCTACTACTCTGATACATGAGTGTCCATAGTGCCTGGGGCCTCATAAAACTACAATTCATGGCTTACTATGACCATTCTATGTATGTAATGTTGTAAGGTTGATAAACAAAAAATTAATCTGCTACACAATGTACAATAGCCATAATTATGAATGGATAACATTAAAGTAAATGGAAATGAATGAATGAAAACTACAGAATTCATCAGATGTACCTCAATCGTGAACATTGATTTTTTCGACAAAACGGGAGACTGAACTGGAACCGACTGAAATATAAAAAATGACCAAAAAAACCTGACTTCTAAAAAGTCTTATGCATAGCGAGTCTGTTGAATTTATGCCGCACCTCCCATTCGATTTCAGATTGGTACCTAAGGGGCCATCCATAAATTATGTCACACGAATTTCATGAGTTTTCTGACCCCTCGCCCCCCGTCTTTGTCACAGCTAGTCACATTTGTGCGACCCTTCTCTAGTGTGAAGTCACATATTTTGCAATTTTACATCTAGAATTTATTGAATTTAAACAGCAGTTCCGAAATTTGTTTCATTTCCGACGGAGCTGCAAATAGAGTTAGGAACAGATAGAGTGGCAAATGTTTTTGAGTTTTTCGTTAAAAGTTCGAAATTTGTGTTTTAACACTTAAATTATATAATAGATTTTAAAATGTGATGTCACGAAATTTAGGACCTCTCCCTCCGCCCTGTCACACAATATCACACTTCGTGGACCTCCTCCCTCCCCCTTAACGTGTGACGTAATTTATGGCCCCTAAGTTTCTTTGCGCCTGTCGGTTATGGTTAAAAACTCAACAGACTCTGCTAGGAGTTGTATACGAGTAAAACACTTTGGAACTTGCCTTTATTTTTTTCTCAATTTTGAGGTGGCAGTCAACATTTCGGTTTTTTTCGTGACGTGAGTATTTAAACTGTTTTTACAAAGATACATATTTCCAGAATATAGATTGATGGTACAGTCAGTATTTTCAGAGACTTGAAATGTGGCTTGCAGCTATCTGAGCTTTTTAAGCCGCGCATAGCTCTTATGCGTCTTTTTTGGCACTTGAAAATAATTTCTTTATGGGTCGAGTTGCCCCAAAACATTATCCCATATCTAAGGGCTGATGCGACAAAACCATGATAGGCACAGAGAACAGCCTGGATATCGACAATAAAGCTTAGTCTGTATAGAGCATATGCATATTTGGAAAGTTTTTTCGATAGCTCAGTAGCTTGTTGGTTCCAGATTAATTGCCCGTCTATTGTTAAACCTAAGAATTTGGTCACAATTACTTCTCCTATCTGTTTGTCTTTGTATGTTATGTTAACCGGTGGATTTTGTTTTCTTTGGTAAAAATGCATTATATTAGTTTCGTCCAAATTGATTAATAAGTTGTTGTATAATGTATAATGTCACTTAAAGTATTATTAATGTCAGATTCATTTTCATTAGGTACGTTACATTTAACAATCAGAGTACTATCGTCAGCAAACAATATAATTAGATGTTCTACGTGTTTCGGCAAGTCATTTATATAAACTAAAAAAAGCAGGGGGCCCAGTACACTTCCTTGAGGAACCCCGTGGCTCGTGAATCTGCGCGATGATGAATAACGTGTCTCGTGCCTTTTTTGTAGGCAAACATTTGATATTTCAGTGAATTGTTCTCTATTTATGAGATAAGACTCAAATAGTTTTAATGCAGTACCTCTGACACCATAAGCTTCCAATTTATGCAACAATATTTTATGGTCGACATAGTCAAAGGCTTTTGTCATATCCACAAATAACGAGCATATTGCATTTCTGCTATCGACGTCCCTAATTACTATTTTCAGAAAATCGTAAATAGCCATATTCACGGTCTTATTTTTCTGAAAGCCTTTTTGCTTGTTGCAGAGAATGTTGTTCCTTTCTAAATATGAGTAAAGGCTGGCATAGATGACTTTTTCAAAGATTTTTGAGAATATAGGCACTAAGGCAATTGGTCTGTAATATTTTATTGATTCAGGGTCATCTTTTTTGAAAATTGGTTTTATAATCGAGGTTTTTAACTCTTCAGGGTATACTCCTGTTTCTATGCATACATTTATAATATGGGCAAGATGTGGTGCTACAATATTTGCTACATATTTTACAACTTTAGTAGTTATTCCATCATAACCTACACTACTCGTATTTTTTAAAGATTTTATAATTTCTATTATTTCATCTGGAGTTGTCGGTGGCATGAACATGGAGTTCGAGACAGTCGGTATATTTATGCGTGTAGTTTGGCATTTTCGAGATGTGGCCTCCACATGGTCGATAAAAAAGTAATTAAAAGCATTTGCAATGTCATTAGGGTTTGTGATCTCTATATTTTCAATTTTAATATTTTTTCATTGGTTCTTTTGGATAGGAGTTTTTAGCGTTATTTATAATTTGCCACGTCGCTTTGGACTTATTATTTGACGTTTTTATATAATGATTGTTTTGTGCCGTTTTAGTTAATTTTATAATTTTTTTTAGTCGCTTTGAGTAAGATGTGAATTTATTTTTATTATCATTGGTTGGCGAAAGTCTATATGTCCAGAGAAGTTTTCTTTGAGTTTTACAACATAATTGTATGCCACGTGTCATCCAGCGTTGTTTTCTTTTTCTTCTAATAAGGATTCTTCGTAGTGGGAAACAAATATTATATATAGAGCTGAAGTCCTCTAGAAAAGAATTGTATGCTTTGTTGGCGTCCTTGACCAAATAAATGTCTTCAAACCTAACATTTTCAAGATGCGTATTAAATTTCCTTAGGTTTTCAATGCAGTAATCTCGTCTGTATAGGTCTCGTCTCTCTCTCGTCTCGTCTCGTCTGTGTACCATGATTTTATTGCACTTACATTTTTTACAGGTAGTTTTAGGAGTTGCCCTGTGTGGTCGGAGAGTGCCAGATCAAGAACATGGCTTTTGTATCCGCGGCTAATGTTAATTGCAAAGTTGTCAAGACAAGTGTTACTTACAAGTCGTGTGGCGCTATTTACTGCTAATTAATATTAAATTATAACTAAGTAGAAACTGCCTAAATTCTGTTGAGATAGGGTTGTCTATCAGCGTGTTTATGTTAAAGTCGCCACACATGACAAGTGTTTTTAGCTTTTTACAGACTTTTCTTAAAATTAGATCAAGTTTTTCGTAAAATAGGTCAAGGTATACTTTTTTATCTTTTGTCTTAGGGACTCTATATACGCAGATCACTATAGTGTCATAATCAACCAAGTTGATAGCGCAGCACTCGAGGAATAGACACTTTTTTTATGTCTTTTAATTCGCTGTAGGTAAGGCCCGTTTTTGTTATAATACATGCTCCACCCTTTTTTTGGTAATCTCTTGAGAGGCATGCAGCTAGATTATAGTTTTGGAGGTTTAATAGTTCCTTGAGACCTAATTGAATATTGTGTTCAGTAATGCATATCACATCTACATCCATAGTTCGTTTTGATAGTTCTTCGAGGTGTAGTGCTAGTCTATCTGATTTATTAAGTAGCCCGGCGATATTTTGGTGCATAATGAAAATGTACTTAGGAACGAAAAAAATTCGTATTTATTTTTTCAGATTGTTTACTTTCTGTATATTTGTTTGGAAATTGTGTGCCGTCGT
This sequence comes from Yponomeuta plumbellus, assembly GCA_947310845.1. Classification (NCBI taxonomy): domain Eukaryota; kingdom Metazoa; phylum Arthropoda; class Insecta; order Lepidoptera; family Yponomeutidae; genus Yponomeuta; species Yponomeuta plumbellus. The sequence continues at coordinate 8,933,158 of OX371203.1, forward strand.
TTGTTTTTTGATTTTTTTCATTGATCACTTTGCTTATGTTTTTATATCCATTCCATTATTTTTTAAGTTACCGTTTCTAATGTAATACATGTTATGTTCGTAAGTAAGGTTGAGATTAGAATCCACTATATGAGCGTATTTATGAGTGCCTACGTCTAACCAGAGAAGATTATTGAACAGCTCAACTCTGGAGTTGAAGATGACATTGAAAGCAGGACCCTATTTATATATTGGCAGGCATATGATAAAATTCGTGTGCCTAAGTTTCTGCAGGGTGTCTCTTATATGTATTACAAGTTGGTGGTAGTCGTTGGTTTTGTTAAAGTCCTTCTCACCAATCATAATAATGTTGTAGTCTCTATGGGTATAATCTTTCACTCTTTCTGCTACTCCGCCTAATAGCTCATTTATTCCGCAGTTTGGGTAAAGATAGTGGCACAACTGAAATTTCTTGTCTAGTTTATTTGCAGCTATATCCAATATTTTATTTTTAGCATAGCTAGTTGTTACGCTTATACTAGGTTTACTTCGTTGCGCTTTTAGATCTTTGTTTTGTATTGTAGCAGCTTTGTTTTTAAGTTTATCTGAGTAGCTAGGTATCTGGCTGGCTGAGGCGATGGGACTTTCTTTCTCTATACATATTTTTCTTGCTATGTTTTGTGGGTTCTGCGGGTTTTTCTTTGTAGGAATATTTTCTTGTATTGGTGGTCTTTGTTCTGTTGCTTATTGAAAACTAGTTGCTGTTCCAGTTTCTTTACTACACAAAACAAATAATTTCTACACTACTTGATCACCTGATCTGGTTCCAAACTAGGATACAAAGTGCTATACCCAAACTGAGGCCATTACAAGCAGCCCCCAGTTGAACTCTGTTGTTGAGTTGAGTTGTTTATTGAACTCTGATTTTAAATATCAAATTATTACTTTGTGCTATGCTATGTATCTTAAATACATTTATAATAATTACTTTCATGAAGCAATTTGAGCCAGTAGTACTGTGGATTACATTAGGAATGTTAAACAAACATTTATGAGGTCAAATGTAATTTTAAGTAAAAAAATATTGTTCCTTATCATATTTATGTACCTGCTTAGTGAATATGTATGGAACATCTAATATTTCGTTAGAGAGCTGAAAATGGAGTTTGTTTGTTAATAAAATATTTTCATATCCAGTAGAATAACCAAATATTAATTTTATTTGACCTTCATGCTACACACAAAAGTGCAAAGTGAAACTAAATCTTGTTTATTATTAAATATAATTCTATTCAGAATTGCACAAATTAAAATTAAATGTAAGTGTAAGTACTTTTTATGGTCTAGATTGTTGTGGAGAACAGTGAACAAAATAAACTCGTGTTTTTGAATTTGGTTTGTAATTCAGTTCGAATTAATATTGTGCAACCTAATAAAACACACGCTTAATATGGCTGTATTCAGATTTTTATTGTACAAGGCTATTATTACTATTGTGCACCCTAAAAATTGTTCTACAACTGCAACATAAAGCTTAACAACCTTAATTCCTCATCATCATCAACCCATTATGTCCCCACCGAGGGGCACGGGTCTCTTCCCTGAGGAAGGTATTCCTAATCACAGATAATTAACGCATTGTTGCTGAACACAACAATGACCTACACATTTTAAAGAGTATGTGATAACGCCAAACAACCTTGAATAGTTTTCTTAGTATATAAAAGTTAACAAGAAGTGTTTGGTTCAAAACTCACCTGAGCGTATCCATAGCAAAATATGTCGTAATATCACCAGAAATATTTTGTAAGCCAGTCAGACCTACAAATAACTGAACATACAAGAATAAAGTAAGGTAATATTAAGACACGAACGAAACCTTGATAAAATTATTGATTTATGAGATAAGATTAGACTTTTATGTGTGCGCTCAGGCCATTATGCATCTAAACACTTAGATACTAAAATGTAAGTTTGTAATGGAAATTAATGCGTCAATTTACTATCGAATTATTTCACCAAATAAATTCACAAAAACATCACAAACGCTGACTCGCTCAGAAAGAAAAGTGACCAACAGCCACAGAGTGACAAAAATGTGACAGCTGTCATGTTTTCACTCGAGATAATGACAGAGGTCACTATATTGCACGGACCGAGAATGTACGGCATGAGAACGTACAGCCCGGGAATATAGTGCGACATTAAAGAGTAGAAATTAATTCTTGTGGAACTAACATATTTCCGGCATCTGGCAATACCTGAAGTATGTAGCTAAGCTGTCAAACTTCAGTTGCGATAGGGCTTTTATTCAATTTTGTCAACTAAATATTTTAATTTCGGACAAACAGTGAGCAAAAATGAACAAGGTGATACGCGGTGGTGCACGCGACATTATTTACAAAGTGTTCCTTCGGTGTTTGGCTGAATTTCAAGCCGGGAAGTTACTATCTAACTTGGATGATGTTTACAAACGTACAGCGGACTTTACTGGTAAGATTAACTGTTGAAACTGTACCAGCACAGGTAAAAAGGCAATAACTTAAATGTGATACCTTATGTGGATAAAATGCTTAACGAAATAGTCATTTCATTTTCAACTAAGATATATTTGAGGTTATGGCAAAATAACAATAAAGCCATTGCAATTATAGCGCGATTGCATACCAACTGATTGTTGATACTTGATATTGCTAAAGTACTATTGATGGTGATGATTTAACCACACACTTATAACAGCCTATGGCTACATGTCTATGGCCCATAATATAAAGGCATACATTGTCGTGTTTTTCTTAATAACATTTCCTGAGTAATTAGTTGTTTACTCAGGAAATGTTATTAAGAAAAACACGTTTGAAGTCGGGAGCATTTGCGGAAACTACTAAAAAAGATTGGATTTCGGTATAAAAAATGTGTATCAAACAGAAAAGCCTTAATTGAAAATCATAATATTGCACACAAAAGAGAAGTTTAACTAAAGACAATCATGGACAACAGGAACTTGCCTGAAGAACTTCAAAAAAATATAATATATCTAGATGAAAGTTACATACACTCAAGCTATAAGCTTAAGAAATGCTGGCAGTCTTTTCATACTGAAGGAGTCATTACAGACATCTCTAAAGGAAAGCGATGGATCATCATACACGCTGGAAGTGAAAAAGGTTTTGTGCCTAATGCGCTGCTAGTTTTTAGTGGTGTCAATAAACAGGAGGACTACCACTCTGAAATGAATCAACATAACTTCATAAAATGGGTAACGGAAAAACTCATCCCAAACATCACAGAGTCCTCGATCATTGCGATGGATAATGCACCCTACCATTCGGTTATAAAAAATAAAGCTCCAACTTCGGCTAGTAAGGTAGGTGACATAAAATTGTGGTTACATGAAAATAATGTGCCGTTTGACCCTGATTTAAGAAAGCCCTTGCTTTTGGCCCTGGTGAAGAAAAATAAACCAGAACCTGTTTATGAAATTGACGAGATTTCGGGGCAACACGGACACACAGTGGTAAGGCTACCGCCTTACCATTGTGACCTCAACCCAATCGAGTTAATTTGGGTACAAGCAAAACGAAAAGTTGCTTCACAGAATGTGGGCTTCAAACAATGTTAAGGATTTGACCGAAGACGCATTTAAATCAATAACACCTGAAGATTGGAAGAGTTGTTGCGCATATAAAAAAAATTGAGAAGGAGTATTACGATCGTGGGATGACACTTTATATTAATGTGGACGAATTAGTGATCCAGCTTGGTGACGACAGCAGTGACGATGAGCTTGATTCAGAAAGCAGTAATGATTCCATTGCAGAACGTCATGGTATCAACGTAGGAGCAAGCACTTCTCAAATCGAGGGTGTAGAATATCTAGATTTTGATTCATTAGAATAGTACCTACCTTATATTTATAAATAAAACATTTCAGTGCAGTTGTATATTTATTTGTTGTCTGTTGTAAAACCCTTCAGATTGCTAGCGTAAAATAGACAAAGAAAGTAATAACTAATTGAAATACATATTATTCACTAATAAGTAGTAGAAATTACAATACAGAAATCTATCAAGTATAAAAAACATTCAAGTATCAAAATTGATTATAGTCATATACCAGTGTGGACACCTAAAAGACGTCAGCGCCCTCACTTATTTTCTACTCTTTCATGTCGCACTGTACGTGCCCAAATGACACCAATTATCATGATGTGCATTCCTGACTGTACATTCCCATCCGTGCATTCCCAGTCCGTACCGGGAATGCACGGACGGTGCAGCCCTGGAATCGGTGACCATTCGGTGCCTCGTTCACATCACAGAGAATACAATCACTACGTTGTTCACATCGTAGGTTTTGCGCGTTTTACTGGAGTGTGTGAGGTATTTATTTTTAACGAATCCCGTTTAGAAATTAATTTCACTACATATCAGGACTTTTTGACATTTGGGGAATACGGAATGGAATTTCGGAATAAATGTAAAAGCTTTGTTTCAGATTTGATAATCAACATAGCGAAATTGTACTGGACCATCAGTGTAGTCAGTCTGTAAAGCAGAATTGAATTGAATTCGATAATCTAGCTAGAGGCAGTGTTTTTGGTGTAAAAGACGGAGATTGAAGCAAGCTTCCATAAGTTCCACATCATGTTGCTGGTGTGTCCATGGTCATGTTAAATTAAGCCGTACGCAGCGCCTGAATTAAAATACCCGTCGACTATACTCTCGTTACCTACGATACTAGGCAACAATACTTCAATGATACAGTGGTAGGTATCTGACGCTTCCAGTTTGTTGCCGACGCATAGTGTAACGATGTTTTTTATAATTAATTTTTTCAACTTTCTTACAGCTATTTATTTATTATAACAATACTATCTAGAATAATTACTTTATCACGTGAGGGTAGATTTACATGAATTTACAGAATATTGACAGAACTAGAGGTAGTTAAACATAAGCAATTATGAGACGTCAAAATTGTGTGTGCACTCAGGCTATTGTTTTGTACCAATTATAAAGTGTTTTACGCGATATCTTGTAATGGGCTGTTAATTATAGCTTTGAATAGGTTTTAGTGCTTCTATATTACATAACATTTTTCCGGATATATCAGTAATGGGTAAGTGGTAAACACTTAAAGTTTGAAAAAATTGACTAAGACAAAACTTTGGCGAGACTTTTAAAAAGTACATCTTAGTAAACTTGAGTTATGAATTTTTTTAGGTTCCGAAGCGCTATAAATAAAAAACGGCGAATTCTTTGAAGCTTACGAGGGCTGCTACTTATGTATGCGGAATAGAAAAAATAAACAAATGTTTATGGCTAAATATGCTTTTATTGTTTTTCAAAGTATTCTCCTCTATGATCGATGCACTTTTGCATTCGATGAAAACAATTTGTAAAACACTTTTTCCACTCTGATTCAGGTATCTCCAAAACGTGCTGTTTGAACGCATCTACGGGATCTTCACGGGTCGAAAATCGTTGACCACGTAATTTATTCTTTACATTTGGGAATAAATAGAAATTATTGAGAGTCAAATCAGGGCTGTACGGTGGATGACCCATCAATTCTATTTTTCATCCAAAAATGTAGTTGTTTCCTGAGATGTATGACAGCTGGCATTGTCATGGTGAAGTATGATTCTGCGTCGCTGGTTGTTTTGGCGTATTCCGAATTAACCGTTCTGCGATTTTCCAGTGGTATTGTAGCCACATGGCCATTAATACCAAAAAAGCAGGCCACCATTTGCTTCGAAACCACGTCGAAAATCGTAATAAATCATAGCACGAATATTTTCACGAGTGAGTTCCATTTTTTCAGCGATATGACATTTTGAACCCAACAAAAACAAAACACTAACGTATATAAGAGAAAAATATTAGCGGCCAGTAGTTAAAAAAAGAACGAATTTGACCATGGAGGTCAGATATTGCGTTTAAAATTATTGGAATCCCAGATTCCGCATACATAAGTAGCAGGCTATGTATAACTGGGAAGACAATAAGGACAAGTTAACTTCAATATGCTTCGACGACCTGTATGGCGCAGTGGTTAGCGCATCTGCCTACCTTGCGAGAGGTCCTGGGTTAAGAAAGTAAGTATACTCTCTCTGTGAAAAGACATGTGCCCTACAGTGGGATGTAATGTAGAGTCTGACAAGCGAGTCCTGGGACGCGATTTATTTCGAATTCTTCATATGGCCACACTCTGACTGAAGTTGTGTGTCTGAGTTGCGCGCGGCGCGATATAGCGAAGAGACGTATTCGGTTCTCCTCCGTCATCAAAATATATTTAAGTGTGGTAAATCATTAAAATCGCATAAAAGTTTTGCACCATATCATTCCTTAACTGTACATTTCTAAGTGCAGTTATTTACAAATTTCTGTGAATAGTGGTTACAGTGTAAATACAAAAATAATAAACCAGGAAACCGTTAAGATTAACTCGACAACACGTAAACAGACGGCGGGCAGTGTCACTGGCCTTGAGTCATCGATTAGTGTCATCGACCTTTTCTGCGAGCGACAAAATAAGAACCCAAATTTCGTCGCTATACTTACAAGACCTGGTGGCACCTCGGTTAAGACGTCTCGGGGCCTAAAGTAGCCGGTCTAGCGGAGCGTCGGTTCGATTCGAACCTACATCGGAACTATTTAACTTTTTTTTTTTTTGCTTCGCTTATGTAGCCTACTACGAGACCTAGATATGGTATCACCGTGCTGCTTTTGATGCGCTGCTGTTTTGCGCTGTTCTGCTTTTGATTATTATAATGAAGTGTGAAGCCTGTGCGCGTCCCGTTGCAAGCGAGGAAATATTAAAATGTTACCTCTGCAGCAAAGCCTACCACCATAAGTGCCTCAACATGACATCGGCTACATACAGGGAGTTAAAGAAAAGTGCTTGGCAGTGCCCAGGTTCTGACGATATAACAAGACGCAACAGGCGTGCCCGTGGCGATGACACGCCAACGCGCCGACTTTTTGACGTTCCGTCGCCTCTGCCGGAAGCCAGCACAGGGAATGTGGCCATGGACGTCTGCGAGAGCTTGTCTGTGGCCCATCTAGCACACACCACCCCATCAGCATCCCTAGATACCACAGCCACTTCGTCTGCCACCTCTAACCTACCAGCGGTCTCGCCCGACTTACCCAGCGCGTCAGCAGTTATATATAACATATGAACAGTCGCAATGCTCCTAGATACCAAGTTAGATGCCAAGTTAAGTAAATTCAGGGAACGGAATTTAACGAGATCCTGGCTAAGTTAAGATCTAGCTTTAAAGAGGAGGTGGTAATTCTTCGTGCGGAAAATGCAAAACTCAGGGAAGATTTCATAGCTCTTGAGAAGAAAGTGAACTTGTGGACCTTACTTTCTTGTCAGAGAAAATATCAGACCTACAGAGTCAATTAAATGAAAGGGATCAAAATTTACTGTCAAATGATGTGGAAATTACGGGTGTTCCCGAGCACGATGGTGAATCCGTGGGTCAACTGTTGTTGACGGCGGCGACGAAGCTGGGGATGGCCCTAGAGGAGAAAGACATAGTGAGTGTAACACGCGTCAGGCCTAAATTTGGTCTGACTGAGGAAGCTCCGGCGCCACGACCACGCCCCATCGTTGCACGGCTGACGCGACAGACGCTCCGTAATCAACTATTAAAGAACGCGCGCGTGAGGCGCGGCACTACTACCGCGGAACTAGGCCTTCCGGATGATATCCGGATTTACGTGAACGAGCGGCTCACGAAAGCCAACCGCGTCCTTTTTGCTCGCGCCCGGGACGCCGGTCGAGAAGCACGTTGGCGGTTCGTCTGGTCAAGAGACGGTCGTATATATGCTCGAAAAGACCAACAATCGCAGAGGATTTCCATACAGAAAGAAGAGGACATAAAAACTTTTATAAAGGCATAAGTAGGGCAATTTGTAAGCCTAAGTCAGTGTGTATTGTGTTTAAGTCTATATGTATGATATTGAAAATAACTAAATATTGTATTATTATTGTTGATATTGGTAAGATCATGTGTTATGTAAGCATAAAATTATTGTATAGTAGCAAAGTTGTATGTAGGTATTGCATGGATGGCTTTAAAATTAGTGCGCCATTTCTGAAAAGGTTTAGCAGGATGTATCTCTCTCTACCGATTATTTTCACTTTGGAACAACGTCACTATACTATTCTGAAATTTATTTTAATTAATTGCCAGTTTATAGAAATATCTTACGCTTTTGTTGTGCAGTTCCACAATCGAAAAAATCTATCGGTTGGCTTGTTGAATCCAGGGTCACTCGGAACGCACCATGACGAATTTTTAGCGGCAATGGCAAGACACGATGTAGATATAATGGCTATAAACGATACGTGGCTAAGACCTGGAGAGGAAGCGCGAGCTCCCGCTCCACCTGGCTACAGGCTTCCCCATGTCCCCCGCCCAGCCAACATTCGATCTCGCGGTGGAGGCGTGGGTTTTTATTTGAAGCGTGGGACATATGCGCGCATACTTGAACATCCTCATGCACCTTCTGTAGAGCAGATGTGGTTGAGTATCTCGATTAACGGCCTTAAGCTTGTAGCGGGTACAGCTTATCGACCACCATGGCTAATCGTAGATGTATTTATTGATGCCTTAACAGAAACAATTAGCTTCTTCTCGAACTGTGATCACATCATTCTCTTAGGAGATTTCAACATTGATATGCTCACGGACGACGACACGAACACTCAAAAAATGGTAGAGTTTTTGCAATGTATGAACTTCACGCAATTCGTTAAAGAACCAACCCACTTTACTAACCACTCTGCAACACTATTGGACCTCGTGTGTTGTAGTTCAAAAGTCACTAATATAAATGTGGACCATATCCCGGATCTTAGCAATCATGCCTTTATTAAATGTGAGCTAGACATTAAAAAATACAGACCACCACCAAGATGGCTAAAATTATAAGTAAAATTACCACTAACGCACAAGGGGTAGATGACATCACACTCAATATGATTTTATTGACATTACCGCGAACTCTGGGAACAATAACTGCAATAATAAATAATTCAATTAATACGGGGACATATCCTGATATTTGGAAAGAAGCTATTATAAAGCCAATTCCGAAAACAACGTCACCAAAGGAATTTAAGGATTTAAGACCAGTAAGCATATTACCCTTTCTATCAAAAATAATCGAAAAAGTAGTTTCTATTCAAATTACGGAATATATAATAAATAACGACATATTACCCCAAAAGCAGTCCGGTTTTAGACAAGGTCGAAGTACGGCTACGGCATTAATGGATGTCGTTGATGACATATTAGCAGGGCAAGATATAGGAGAGGGGGAAATTTTAGTTTTACTGGACTATTCTCGAGCATTTGACACTATAAACATTACTCTGCTCTTATCCAAATTAGTATACTATGGTTTCGATAGCAAGGCAATAAAGTGGTTCTCTAGTTATTTGAGTGGTGGTTCACAGAGAGTTGAGGTAAAAGACGCGAGAGGAAACAAGAAATTTTCTGCCACCTCTGCCGTAAGTAGAGGTGTTCCACATTAGGTCCATTTTAGGTCCGATCCTATTTATACTGTACAGTGCAGACATAAAGATTAATATTAAAAGTAGTGGATATCATTTGTATGCTGACGATTTACAGATTTATAAACCATTCAAGCCCAGTGATACAATAAGTGCAATTAATACAGTAAATCAGGATTTAGAAAATATATCAAATTGGTCAGATAGAAATGGACTAGTTTTGAACCCATCCAAAACGAAAACGCCGAAGTTGTCGAGAAAATTGCAAGAAATCCAGAAAACAAACTCGCAAAACGAAGGCCTTTTTGACCAGTGTTGCCACTAGTGAATGGAGAATTGGGAACGCCGGGATGTCTGAAAAGGAACGAAATTCGGTAAAGGACCGCGAATAAAAAATATCATTTAAATATATTTTCATAGTAAGTTCGGTATTTAGTTTCATGCAGGTAACATCTTTATGGCCTCCACAGACGACGGACTTTTCTCCGCTGCGGAGAAAAAAGTACGCTCCTCGGATAAAAAGTCCTCCGCAGATTTACAGAGAACTACAGGATAGAGGATTTCTATTAGCTTGGACCTCTAGGACCTTATTAGCTTGTTCAGTCATTATAGATTTTGACCCATGAGGGCCATGAATAATCAGTTCTTGGATTATTTTTTCGTAGGTCCTTCGGGGGGTCACTGGGAGTGTAAATTAAAAAAATAGACTGAATCAGGCTCCTGTGTATATTCGAAAAATGTTTTTTGTCCAAAAAAACGGTTTTTCCTGAATAACTCGGCCATTTTTTATTTTACAGTAAAACCGTAAAGACAAAAATTGTAGAAAATTTTATTTTCTACAAATTCAGTTTCCATAATTTTTGTTCTAAGATCGATATTTTGGAAATTAAACCTGAAAAACCCGACCAATTCAAAATATTATAACTATCTCCTATGTTCCACGTTTTAAGGCATAGATGAAGAGAAACAAGGTTGTAGAAAATGAAATTTTGAACAATTTTGGTTCTCACCTATTTTCCTCCAAAATCGATATTTTGGAAATTAAACCTGAAAAACTCAAATTCAAAGGGATTTGCCAAAAAACCGACAGCCGCTGAGTGGCGCGCGCTCGGGCGCTCGCTGCTCGTATCGAGCTGCTCGGCTCGCTGTATTGACTGTGCCGAATATTCCAATTGTAACCATGGACATATTACGTCCATGCTTGTAATGTGCTCACATCGAGCCAATATTCCATGTCAGTCATCGCTTTAGACAAGATAGGCGAAGGTCAATAAACCGTGCAGCCTAGAAACCACAGATTCTAAGGGACTAGTCATAGAAAGCGCCCGGAACGCTGCGCTTTGGGCGCGCGTCGAGCAAGCGTTGGACGCCTATGGGGCCGTCCATAAATTACGTCATCGATTTTTTCAGATTTTAGACCCCCCCCCCCCTATAATCATCCTATCGTCATTTCTTAATGACCCCCCCCCCCCTTCTCCCAAAATTGACGTCATTACTAGTTTGACAAAATAAAACATTGCAGATTTGAGAAAAATAGGGTATTATATGATTAAAACACTTGGTTATAGAATCACCTTTTATTATTTTTACTTTGGCAATTATCATTGATATAATATAACAAGATGAACGGTTAAGAAGATAATCATATATGTTTGTCACGCTTTAATTACCGATTTGTGAAACGGAGGTCACCAGATTCATACTAAATATATCGTTTTGGTGATCTTTTCGATATCTTACTTTGGTGCATAGCACGGGAAAGTCAAAACTAGTCTTTATGTAGGTCACAGACGGTAAAGTTAAAAAAGCAATTAAAATTAGGCACAAATGCGAATGCATTGTTTACGTAAATACTTGTTTTGAGTTAGTTTGCGATTGAAGGTCATCAAGCGATCTGATTTGTAGTGATTTTAAATATTTTTAATCATTGTATATTTTCAACTTTTAAATATGCCCACCTCTACATGTTTCACAGTCTAATTTGTTCGTATATTTGCTACTAAAGTGATACATTTATATTAACTCTGTTCAGGTTGACAGTCCTAAGTCTGTAAATTATGAAGAAAATTTGAAAATAATAGTAGATACAATCTGTTGTGATTATGAAAGAAATTGTGAGCTGGATATAGTAGGAAATAGGTAGACTAGACTCATCACTTGTGTCGCACGGCTCTTATCTCCACTCATACTCTGTTGTACGTCGTATGAGCTGGGATACAACGGTGAGTAAGATATGATTGGGATATAATGTGTCCCGGTGATCAAAGATATGAGATATAACAACTCCCTCTAAGGACACACTTTGCGCAAGTCTAGAGCGCAGGCCGCAGGTCCGCAGCGGTGGCGGTGCGCGCCAAAGACAAAGGAAGCCGACTTTGTTTAAACAGCGCCGATTTCTTTTATTCTCCGAGTCGCCGCCAATCTTCGTTTAATAAACACAGTGTCGCATACAAACTATTTTCATAGGTACGATGTTATTTATAGTTTAAAAAAATAATGTAGACATGCCTTGACCTTGTAATAAATAAATAAATAATGAGTTCAATAATTAATACCATTAAATACTTGTAAAATATCACAAGAACATTATCTTTCCTTAGTATGAGACATGTATTTAAGTATAAGTATAGTATTAATATGTACTTTTATTAATTATGTAATGTTGTAGTTATTATTTAAGTATTGTGTTTATTATCAATACATAGTATAAAACAAAGTCGCTTTCGCTGTCTGTCCCCATGTATGCTTAGATCTTTAAAACTACGCAACGGATTTTGATGCGGTTTTTTTAAATAGATAGACTGATTCTTAAAGAAGGTTTATATGTATAATACATGTAAGTACCACGGGCGAAGCCGGGGCGGGCAGCTAGTATTTTACTAGGCGTGCTGGAAGAAATTTCTTTTTAGAAATAATCTTTTTGTACGTGAAAAATAAACTATAAATAAATAAATAAGAATGACGTCAATTTCGAAACACCCCCCCCCCCCCCATCTATCATTTACCGTCATCCGCAGACCAACCCCCCCCCCCCCTAATTTAGAATGACGTAATATATGGACGGCCCCTATCGTACGCTCGTCAATTATGCTAGGATGAGCACACTTTTCTAATCCGCGCGCACCACGGACGCGGACGCTTGATGTAATCCGTTGTATAGAACTTCATACAATTTTAAAGAGCGTCCGAAACGCAGCGTATCGTACGCGCGCCTCGGGCGCTTTCTATGACTAGTCCCTATTACGGACAGCCGCTGCCGGTCAGTCAACCAACCGGCTGCGTTCAACAATTTTAAAATCGCTTTTGTTATCATCTTTGACAAAAATGACACTCAAAAAGGAACGAAAAGCACGCACGAAAGGAGGGAACGCATGACCGTGAAATAGAACGCAAAATGTTCCAAAACCGTCCAAAACGAACGATTTGGCAACACTGTTTTTGACAAAATGTCACAAATAAATGTTGCCCTTGCAAAAATAGCTTCCAGTGCTACCATAATTTAACGTTAAATAGTGCGTTTTTTTGTTATATAGCGCCATCTGTAGTTAATATAGAAAACTAAAAAGGCACAGTAGCTTCCCATTCAAAGTCAATAGTACTGACTGATAAGCCCGTGATCCAGCCAGATCAAGACGTCAATCTATTGCGACTCATAGCCTCGATAATGTCACGCATTAGATCGAGCGTATAATGGCTGCGAAGTTAATGAAATACGCTTCATGGAAACGAAACGAGGCACCACTCTGCTCTGTCTATGGCTGTACAATGTACAAGTATTATGTATGGAATTAGTAATCTTTATCCAACATTTTGTTTTGCATCGCTATGAACATGCAACAAACATTACAAAAATATTTGCAACTGTTTGGCGTTTTTTGAATGACAATTACACTGAAATTCAATTTGGCACAGGAAATTAATGCGTTTAGTTGTTCCTACGCTGACTGAAGTTTGTTTGATGTAAAATTGTAAAGTGATGACTTGTCGACTAGCTGTCACTCATGCTCTGTTTTCTAGTTCTTGAACAATTTCGCGTGTAATTTTCTATATTATTACACAATTATGTGCTGGTAAATCAGCAGTGAACTAATTTCACTATCGTCACAACAACGACCGACATAGATTTCTCGAAAACGACACAGACGAAATCAACAGTTTATCGGACTGATCGAAGTTACTTGACTTTGTGAACTTAGTCAGCAAGACGGCAGGTCGAAGCAGCATGCGGCGGGCACGGGATGGGTACCAGTATCAACCTATACCCAGGGCGACAACGGACGACGCTCTTGAACTTGACAACGAACTCATGGCCGAGGAACTCAGTGGGAAGATCTCAACCCTAAAACATATGTCAATAGAAATTGGCAACGAGGTTCGCTATCAAGACAAATTACTGCGTGGGCTTGACGACGATGTGGACAGAAGCTCAGGGTTTCTCGGCAGAACAATGGGCAGAGTCCTGACTCTCGGCAAAGGGAATCATAACTACTACATATTTTATTTATTTCTGTTCTCAATATTTGTATTCTTTTTACTTTACATAATTCTTAAGTTCAGATGATCTACCACCGCTATTGATCCCTACGTTGTCTGATATACTTACCTATTTATAATTATTGTCATAAATTCAATTGTTTTGGTTACTATTAAGTACATTTTGTAAATAAATATAATATGTTATGCCTAACTATCTGTTTTATGTTTATAGAAAGATTGCAGCCCTTTTGAGCCAGACCTTGTCACACTTTGAATGCCTTACACATTTTAAATCAGCACAGGTTTCTCCTAAATGTTGTGCCAGACAAAAAAAATATTTTTGAATTATTCTGAAGCAGCCTTATTTATAAAAACACAACCCCTTAAAACCACTGATTAAAAATTGTCTGTGGCGAAGATTTTACAAAGAAAATACAACCACAGATTAAATAAACTGTCTCTGATGAGCACTTAAAGAGGAATCATGTTTTTATATAAATAAGGCTAAGATTCAGAGAGACGGTATGTCGCTAGTGCTACTAAATAAAGACAGGAAAATTTTGCAACGTTTTTATTGAAAAGAATAAAATTCTTTTAAAAATTGGCAATAGTCATCTCCAACACTAGCCTTGTCAACTGAGACTAGTAATTTACAAGGTACATTTTTCATCTTTGAGCATCTCTGGATTGTATCCACCAACAGAGTGACCACTCCACAGGCATTCTGAATCTTATCCTTTGGACAGTAGTCATTCAAACTGTCCAAAATTATTGTACACGGAATGTTTTGCCAATCGGGCAAAGTAGAAAGACTCTCTATAAGTGAACTTAAAGTTGGAGCATAGAGAAAACTTATCATTTTCATGTAATGTCTGTTCACTGAAGCAACGTCTTGGGACAGCTGTGGCAACTCATTGAATTCTTCTCGTAATATGTAGAGTACTTTTCCATTTTGTGCATTTGTAATCGCTTCATTGAATAGATTTCTCCTGTTAACTGTGGTACTGTCAAAATAATATTTGACTGCTTCTTCAACATGTACTTGGAGGATGTCTCTAGACATCGTTTTGAGAACTTTGATTCTCCTCTATGTAATGTATTTCTTCCTTTTCAAGCAGCAACTAAAATATTTTCTTTGTAACATAGGTATGTACCAGTCTTCTTTTATCTTTTGTCGAGCTAATTATAATAAGTAATAACTTTAAGGACTAACTCACAAAAACTTCTCTTCTACATAATTCACTGACTTTCTCTACCAAGAAGAGGACAAGACAAGATAACAAGAGCTCAGAGACACTATTACGACTCAAATTAGAGATTTTTGCCCAGCTCAGTGATAAAAAATACTTATTAATTTAAAAATTACAACTATTACAAGTGTGTAGTGCGGAGGTTTAAAAAAAGTTGGATGGAAAACAGCCTCAGCAGCTGACTTGATGTGATGATCCATCATCAGCTTATTGGCTGCGTTCGTAAAAATATAGGTTGCGTTGCGCAGCTGCGTTCCTGTTGTTCCTACACATAAAAAAGAAATGAGTTCACAATAGGCCTGCGCAGACGACGGACTTTTCTCCGCGGACTTTTTTATTCGCTAAAATAGATCGTTTACAACTTGTATCGAGTAGGTATCGCAAACGAGGTATTAAAAGTACTTCATTTGGCCACACTCTGACTGTCAAACTTAGGTACGGTGTATTCGTGCTTAGAAGGCATAACAGGTAAACAAACATGGCGCACCAATAAAATGTGACATTTCATAGTGTTGGCTATAACTGAATGAATGATTGATGAATGAAGAATTTCATTATTGTATGAATGAAATTTAAGATTGTTTTGTTTGATTGGGTGATTCAGTTTTATACTTAATTTAATTTTACAGGCTCTCTGACTAATGGCGTCAAACATGTTTTTGATATGTAATCAAAAATAAACAAGAAATAAAGCATAATAAGTAACAACCACAAACTTTAAAAAAAATACTTTATTCAGAAATCAGAAATTTATTTAAACGTAAAGAATTTACATTCTGCTTGTTGAATGTCAATGTACTTATAATGCTAATGTTAGCCGCTGCCTTGGGGCCGAGTGTAGTGGAGAAAAAGGCAGCAAAAAAAAAAAAAACTACACCTTTAATAACTTCATATCTGCCGAATTTCCAAATTCCACTAACGAGGTAACCAAACTCATGTTACTCGCAAACCACCTATCGCCTACAGTTTTCTCATTGATATCGGAATGCCAGGACTTCAAAAGTGCCATTGTCCAGTTAGAAAAATCGTATGTGAAAACTAAAAACGAAGTACATGCGAGACACATATACTAGCCACAAGAAGGCAGCACGAAGGTGAATCGGTTGATGAATACCTGCGTGAACTGAAAAATCTATCGCAAAACTGTAACTTCAAAGCGTGCACAGCCGAGGAACATAAAAGTGAGTACATACGAGACGCGTTCATTCGAGGACTATCATCGAACGCTATCCGACAAAGGTTATTAGAGAACCTCACTTTAACGCTTGACGGCGCACATAATCAAGCGTGCTCCCTAGAAATGGCCGAGAGGAATACAAAGTCTTACACTGTCCCTCACATGAGCAATTATTCAGCTAATATCAGTCAAAACAATGAAACTCAAGCGAGACCTTCAACTAGTTCAGAGGGCATCGCCGTAGCCCTGCATCAAGTCTCTCACAAGAAATCGTGCTTTTTTTGCGGAAGCCCCACTCTGCACCCCCGATTCAAATGTCCAGCCTTCAAGGCCACTTGTCTGAAATGCGGAAAGAAAGGCCACTTCGCTAAAGTTTGCAGGAGCGACGGTAACATAAACTTCATGCAAGACGTCACACATAACAGTTCAGAAAACCTGATGGCGATATCCGCAGCAGCGCCGGGCGCACTCTCAAAAGCAACAACTCCAATTACGATAAACGAGCATAAAGCAGAAGCACTCATAGATACGGGGGAGTACATTGAGTTTTATCGACAGTAATCTGGCAAGTACTCTAAAGCTCAAAAGAAAGCCTTGCAACCAATCTATAACTCTCGCATCCCACGACCACACATCTATTGTCAAAGGTATGTGCTATGCCACTCTCAAGATTCAGTCGCATGTTTACAAACAATTACCTCTCCTGATCGTAAATAATCTTTGCGCTGACGTCATCATAGGGCATGACCTTTTAAAGGATCACGAATCATTGATGCTGAGTTTGGAGGCCCTAAAGAAGCTCTTAAAGTTTGTAGCGTCATGGCCGCTACTGTACCCGCCGTGTCTGTCTTCACAAACATGTCTCCAGATATAAGACCTATTGCCATCAAATCAAGAAATTACAAAAGAGATGATGAAGAGTTCATCAAGGCTGAAGTCACTAAACTCCTGGAAGACGGAGTAATAGAACCGAGCATATCACCGTGGAGAGCGCAAGTGCTAGTAACAGGAGGAGACGGCATTCACCGTAGGAGAATGGTAATAGATTATTCATTAACTATCAATAAATATACATTACTAGATGCCTATCCCCTACAGAAAATAGAGACTATCGTGGCAAAAGTTGCTAAGAACAACTTCTTCAGTCAAATCGACCTGAAAAGCGCTTATCATCAAATAAAAATCCTAGAAAAGGAAAAAATATACACAACATTCGAAGCTTGCGGGAAGCTTTACCAATTTACAAGAATCCCTTTTGGCGTGACAAATGGCGTAGCCGCATTCCAAAGAGCACTACAATACGTAATAGACACGGAGAAACTAACAGGAGTGTACGCCTACCTCGACGATATTACTATTTGCGGCAAAGACAAGGTAGATCATGACGTTAATCTAGACAAATTCATGAAAGCTGTCGAAAAATACCAACTGACTATCAACATAGAGAAAAGCGTGTTCTGTGTCGATTCTATCAATTTACTAGGATATACAATCCAAAACAATGAAATCAAACCAGACAAGAAAAGATTGGAACCCTTGGTAAATCTGCCACCGCCATCGGATCAAAAGGAACTTAGAAGAACACTCGGTATGTTTGCACACTACTCTAAATGGATTCACAACTTTTCTGAGAAAATCCACCCGCTGGTCATCACTACATTCCCGCTTACAGAAGAAGCGACCTTAAGCTTCAACCGACTGAAGCTAGATATAGCCGACTCTGTGTTGACTGCTATCGACGACCACGAAATGTTTACGGTAGAGACAGATGCTTCTGACCACTCCCTAGCTGCAACGCTAACACAAAAGAATAGACCAGTGGCATTTTTCTCAAGAACCCTGACAAACTCCGAAAAGCGGCAAAGTTCAATCGAAAAAGAAGCGTGTGCTGTTGTCGAATCTCTAAAGAAATGGCGGCACTATCTTATAGGCAGACACTTCCTCCTGATAACAGACCAACGATCGGTTTCGTTTATGTTTGATCAGAAACATAGCAACAAAATCAAAAATGAAAAAATTGAACGCTGGCGCCTTGAACTCTCATGCTATAAGTACGACATTGTATATCGGCCAGGGAAAGAGAACATAGTAGCAGATGCACTTTCAAGAGTTTGTGCGAACGTAAATACTGATAAATTGTACAACCTTCACAAACTACTTTGTCACCCGGGAGTTGTAAGAATGACTCATTGGGTGAGATCAAAGAATCTGCCTTACTCAATTTCCGACATTAAGGCTATGACAGAAAACTGTGCGATCTGCGCTGAAGTAAAACCTCGTTTCTATAAATCACAAGGAAGACTAATAAAAGCGACCGCCCCATTCGAGAGGCTGAGCATGGACTTCAAAGGACCGTTACCATCATCGGGAGCAAATAGATATATATTGACTATAATAGACGAATATTCAAGGTTCCCATTCGCTTATGCTTGTAAAGATGTGTCCTCCAGTACAGTCATAAAATGTCTAAGAGACTTGTTCCATGTATTTGGCACTCCGAGCTACGTTCATTCCGATAGAGGAGGAGCATTCATCTCGGATGAAATAAAATCATACCTAACATCACAAGGAGTTGCGTGTAGCAGAACTACGCCTTACAATCCTAAAGGAAATGGCCAAGTCGAAAGACTAAACGGCACGTTATGGCGAACCATACAGTTATGTTTGCTGTCGAAACAAAGCCCCATAGAAAATTGGGAAAGCGTCTTGCCAGAATCCTTACACGCAATCAGATCTCTACTGTGCACGGCAACAAACGAAACGCCCCACGAACGGATGTTCCATCACCCTCGACGTACACTAAACGGCGAATCTCTCCCGTCCTGGTTGCTAGAGCCCGGACCTATCCTGTTAAAGAAAAACGTGAGAAACTCAAAGTACGACCCACTAGTAGAACAGGTCGAACTTCTCGAGTCAAATCCGCACTATTCGACAGTGCGAACCCATGAAGGACGGGAGACCAATGTGTCAAACAGGCATTTAGCGCCACTACCCGTATCGGAGAGCGACAGTGACAGCCTTTACGAAGACGCAACCGAAGACGCCGCTGAGCCAAGCGAACCAACACCGTCAGCCGCCACAGGATCGAACGAACTAGCGCCACCGGTGCCGGCCCCTCGTCGCTCGAACAGGGTCAGACTACAGCCGGCGTACCTTCGTGATTATGACACCTCTTAAACATAGGGGGGGTGAATGTCGTAATATGAAGAAATGTGTCAAATGTCACTACTGTCACTGCGTAAACAAAGCTTGTCTATATTTTCCAATGTGTAATTCTTTTAGCTTATTAAAGCCTAATTAAAGGTTCTACTTCTTTTTATGTCCGACACCCTGTATACCCTAACTTCCAACTTTAAATAACATCGCAATAATTTCATTCATTCGTTCTTTCTTCACTTAATCCCATCACAACAAAAAAATTACAAAGTAATCTGGGATTCCGTTTTCAGCCATAATGGCGTAAAGTTCAATTTTTTGTAACAAATGTTTTCCGAACATCCGTTAGGGCTAAAGTTTCGTACAGGCCCTGTAAAAATATATATATAATAATAACAAAGTAATCTGTGTAGTTTCGCTAACCTGTGATCAGAAATTCGATGAATTTAGAATTTCGCCAAAAACAATAATTCTAAGCAGAATTTAGGCCAGTTTTCGTTGAAATGTAATGCCCCTGTGTCTTAACTAGTGTCTACAATTAAATGTGGTAACCTACATCGAGTGATGCTTGTGGAATGCCGTGTTTTGTGGTCGAGTGACGTTTGTTTACCTGTTATGACTTCAAGGGACGAATACAATATATTTCAGCTGCAAGTAGTACAGCCCAAACAGTTTGATACTCGTCCTAGATTTAGTCAAGAAAAAAACTTTTGTTTCTATTCAATATAATTTTACCTATGTTTTAGTATGTACTCGTATGTACATACTAAACCATAGGTAAAATTATGTTTTAAAGCAAACATGAATTATTTCTTGTTGTAAGGTCTGTCGGATGACGAAAATTTTAAACGTCAGATCGAAGACTTAGTCAAAGAACTCAAAGATGTTGAGAAAAAAGATATGAATCAGATTTTGATTATGGTTCAGCATTAATAAATGTTTATAAGTTTATGTGGTGCATCTTTATTATCCCTGTTTTTGGTGGAGTGGAAATGTTGGTTTTGATGTAGGTAATTTTTTCGTTTTGCTTATATTTATTTATGTTTGGACAAAATTCATTGGAGACTCCAAAATAATTAAACAAATAATCAAGTCAAGCAAAAGTATCAAGATGGTTTATATTCAGACTATTGCAGTGTTATCAACTAAAAGATTTTTAAATTTCCCGCCTAAGGCTTGAGCCACGACTCACTTGTCGCACTCTAACTTATAAATTGTAAATCCTGACTGTCCCCATTTTTTATTTTATTTATTTACTTGCTAAGATTTATAGATTTATTTTCATTAAAATTGAAAGACGGGTTAAAATATTCTCATTTGTCGAGGTAAATTTCTCAAATGTTACTACTAAATTCTCCACTAGCGCCGCTATCAACTGAACAGATAAGACGGTGGCACTGTACTAAAAATCCGCCGAATAAAGTTGATCGCACATTTGTCAGCACCGCACGCGCCGCACGCGCCGCATTTTAAAATTGGGTCGCACATTTGTCAGCTACGTACGCGCCGCATTCCGCTACTTGATATCTCTTCCATTAGACCAAAAAATATTTTAGTTTATTTTTTGAGGACCTAAAAGCAACAAAAACATTATTTTAAAACGTTGCTTTGCTAAACAGCCAAAAACGCGGTCCGCCATTTTTGTCCATTTTTTTGAATGCCAAAGTTTGACATTCAACATAGGTAGAGTTCGTGCCACGAAAGAAGTATGAGTTAATGAATTTTGGCTTTTATTGTTATGGCCTTAAGGATTTTACCGTGGGACTTGTTTGGTGAAACGATCTTTACCTAGTCCTAAAATCTGTTAGTGATCTGTGAGCATAGTGAAATAACAACAACGCATTCATGATTTCATCGAGTTTACATGCAAAATATATCAATTATCATTATTGCATTATTCGAGACTGCAAAAACACGTCAATAAAGACCGCCGGGAAGACGCGGATTCGTGTGCCCAGTGAAATAAACATACGAAAAAACTTGGCTCAAACTTGCCAAGAGAGACCCTGATTCTTTATCGACTGAAACTGGGGTGTATTTATGTGAAGATCACTTTAATGTAAGTCCTGTAATGTCAATGTACACAGAAACCGTTTTTAGCTGTAATAATGCTTGGTTTGATTTGGTTTGGTTTTGGCAAATTGGTACTTTCAGCTTCCACGAATCCAGCGTCCATGATTGCGCTTATCAATAAAATGATAAGACACTAACTGCACAAGAAGAGTTTTTGCAAAAACACTAAATCCAATCCAAATCACAATAGAACTTACGCACGCACGACTGACAGATGTTTGTTTACAACCAAATGTGCTTTCAAGATGGCGGATACTGTTTTCACCGTTCCGATTTAAAAGCGAAAAATATTTTTTTAATTTGCAAATTTTGCAGCCATCCTGCATATTTACTTACAAAGTCAATATATTTCGGTTTCTTACGTTAGATACTACAGGAAATATCCATTTATCGCGTCAAATTTGATACGAGTCGAGTAGCGTTTTCTGTGTGCTGCCAACAATTTTTGCAGTTTTTTCTTGCCTCTGGTGTGAAACGGTGCGGTGACATTGTGCTATGGAAGAAATTGTTGTAATAGCCTGCTTATTGGCAGAAGAAGAAAAAAATTAAACTCCAAAAAAAAAAAGACTGGATTCACAACATTAATTAAAAAAGGAACTTATATGGAGCATATTCAGCTCTTCGGATCCGAATGAGGCAACACTGAGTGGCAGCACGCGCCGCACGCGCCGTACGCGCCACATTATATGACGTCATCAGAATGCTTCCTTCGGAGTTCGGATGCCTACCGTATTTACGAAATGCGGCGCGTACGGTGCGGATAAATATGCGAAATTTCATATCATTGCATACAACGAATTCCAAAATGCGGCGCGTGCGGCGCGTGCGGTGCTGACAAATGTGCGATCAACTTAACCGAGGACATGCAGGGAGCCAATCTACGAGCGGACCTACAGGGCCACCATCTTATCTGTTCAGTTAATAGCGACGCTAATGGAGAATTTAGTAGTATCATTTAAGAAATTTACATAGAAAAATGAAAATATTTTAATCCGTCTTTAAATTTTAATGAACATACATATATCTATAAATATTAGTAAGTGAATAAATAAAACAAGAAACGGGGAACAGAATTTGCAATTAATTAGTCAGTTACAATTTTGCCCACCTGAACATATAATTTGGTGGCGCTGTACAGTCACGACTTCACGAGCAATTATGTATATGTCATAGGCAATGTGTATAATGCAGGCATTCTATACATTTCCTAGGTATTGTATAGAATGCCGGGGTCGTCCAGGCAATGTGTGAAATGATATTGAATGTTCAAACTATTTTACACTTTACCTAGGAAATGTATGGAATACCTAGGCATTGTATAGAATGCCGGTTGACGCATAGGTAATGTGTAAAATAACTATATTTGGGCCCGTATTTATCAATGTTATGTAAGTAAGTAAGTAGGAGGGTATAAAAGACACACTAGATTTACTTAAAATCAACTTTATTAAAATTAAAAATTAGTAAGTACCTTGATGGTAGTAAATTGAACGAAATATTGATGTTTTATGGAACGGGGGGTCGGCGATGTAAAGAATACGTGGCAACAGAAATATAGGTGCGACGACGCGCGTAGCGAAGCGGAGCGCGTCTGAGCGTTAGGTTCTCTATGTAAGATCGAAAACAGACTCGACTTTGCTGTGTACATATTATTATTCGTCGTCATTTACACACATTGCCGGCAGCGTATTCGATATTGTATAGAATGCCTAGGCAATGTATGAAATGAATCGTATTATACACATTGCCTGAACGTTTTAGGTAATGTATACAATGCCTAGGCATTCTATACAATGCCGGATTATACACATTGCCTATAATATATACACTGTCACATTTTGTAAAAATCTTAACTTAAAACTATCTAGAAAGAAGTTTACGACAACTTGTCCTAAATTATGTAACCAATGGTTAGATAATTTAGGACAAATTGTCGTACACATGTGCAGTACAAAACAAAATATGTACGTAGTACAAAATGTGACAGTGTATACATATTATTGCTCGTGTCTGTACGCGGGGGTACCCAAAAAAAATAGAAATCGTGTGACTAGGCGAAGCAACGCACACGGCGGACTTTAGTACGCGTTGAAATATAAGGGGTATGGACACATCAGAACAGAACACATCTACAGTTTGTCCAAAAAGAGTAGAAACCGGAAGTGAGAGTTTACTAATTGTTTTATTGAGAAATCAAAACATTTACTATACTAGACGAAAACCCGGCTTCGCTCGGGTAAAATGTAGACGCAAAATAATATTCCACTATGTTTTTTTATATGGTGACGCCTCTGTATCTATCAACCACCAGTAGATGTAAATCTCTTAATACATTCAGATACATAAGCTCACACCTGTATCCCAGAGGGGTAGGCAGAGACCACGGACTGTCACCTGCCACTATCCTGACAAATCACTTTCGCTTCATCGACATCCATTAGTCGTTGCATGTACCCACATCGGTTTCGGGTACTTTTAATCTTGCCCTTTGCTAATACATCCCCTATTTGGTCGAAGTATGTCCAACTGGGGCGTCCCTTACTGGCCCTTCCACTCACATTCGCCCGATATATTTGCTTTGTCAGTCTTTCTTCGTTCATCCTGTCCACATCTCCAAACCAACGCAACATTCCTTTTTTCAATTCTAGTCACTCACTACATCCTCTTTCTCTACATCCTCGGTCTCTGATCACACTATTGCGTATTCTGTCATTCAAAGTAACACCACACATATTTCTTAAGGATCTCATTTGTACTGCACTAATCCTACTTTCATGATTCTTCTGCCATACCCAAATCTCGCTACCATGCTTTGCATGCTTTTGCTTTACCATCAGTATTGGAACCAGCACACTATTACGGATAGCCAATTTTGCTCTTTTAGACATGTTCTGGCTACTCACGAAGGAATGCAAGGCGAAAATCGGATACTTATCATAACTTTGTCATGGGTACCTCATCACAAATTACTAACTAAATGAGTTTCCTTCATAAACTTAACAGCTAGTGAATCTAATGACGTATTCAATGAGACGTAGAATCCACTTGGCTAATCAACTAAAAACAGCTCCCCCTCTTTGGCTTTACAGCTTTTAGTTTTGTATTGACCACATGTTTTTCTTCATCATTTTAATTTTTGGTATTTTTCTTATCTAGTGGCTTTTTCATTTCAATAAGTTTATTGGTAGCTATCTAACTATGCAAAACAATAAAGATCAATTTATGACTTTAATTTCCTTTTTCAATTATTTTTCAGACCCTTCCAAAACTCAATGTCAATTATTGTCTTCCCGCCAATGAAAAACACCACAGATTACTACACCTTCTCAGTTGGCACAGATTATAATAACCTTCTTGGTTACCACGGTATTCCACACACCATGGAGTTAACAAATTAGATCAAAGGGCCGGTTTAGATTATCTTAGTGTTTAGGAGAGTGCTTTACTTTACACTCTGTTGCAACATTATGCTGAATCGAGCCCGTTTTGGGGGCTCAACCTTTAATGTATTTTATTATTATTTTCATGTTGTACAGTTTATTTATTTTTACGCTTTTTATGCTTTCTGTGTAAATTTTTTTTTTATTGTACGCACTCTGTATCAGAACCTAGTCAGATTATTTAGCCCGGTCGCCGGACTAGTGAGACTTCTTTGTCTCAGCTGTTCGGTGATTTGATACGGACTACTGAGCCTGACAGTTCGGTATCGATATCGATATAGGACGTGCACCGGTAGCATAAAGCCCTTGACAAAGGATTTCTCTACAGATCAACACCCGTAAGGGCGTAGTTGTTAAAGTCTAATGGCTCCTACACACTATGCCGGCAGCCGCCGGCATGCCAATGTTGTTCTGCGGCACTAGCGGCAAGTGCCGGCGGCCTAAACAAGCCGGCGGCAAAGCCGCCCGGCCACATCGAATATAATCACCGCCGCCCGACCGTGCCGCCGACATAGTGTCTAGCAGCTTTAATAGCTACTTTTAGATCTCAAGGGTGCGTTCGGGGAGTCGCTATCCGCGCTATCTAGCGCTAAAATTTGTTCACGGAGCTCGACGGTGGTGCTATCAATCGTGTTCGTGACGTCATCAATAATGGTGTGTGACGTCATGACAATTCACTGTCAATGCAATTTTTTCCGAGGTGGTGTGATGACAGCGTCAGTGTTTGCGAACTCTGTGAACTCGAACGCTATCACTACTCATCGTGATCCTAACCTCCTTCGTTCTTCGAGCAACCGGCATTCTGACAGCAAAATGGACAATTCCGTCGAAATGGTTTTTCAAGATCTTGATGTTAACGAAGAGTACACGCTGCAACTGTCACCGAACACTGCTCTAAGAGCACGTAACGGTAAGTTTTACCTTGATTGAAATCTTAAGTCTATGGATGTAATTCTCTTTTCGTGAGCATGTTTTTTATTTCTCTAAACTGGAGTGGTTTTCCCAGTCATCAAATTTTATAACTCCCGTGCTTTTTTTTCATTAATAATTACGGCATATTTTATACGTTTCGATGTCCAATGCGCAATATTTCCACAGAAAGAACTTGTAATGAACAAATATTGCACGTTCAATCTGCTCGGTATAAAAATGTCATTGAAAGTACGACGGTGCGCTATATTTCTATTGCGAATGTTTTTTTTCTCATTTGCTTTTTTTCTACATTGCACACAGATTTGGCTTTTGCAACTAACCTTTTGAACGTTGCCCGACAAGAATACAATCTTGGTATTGCGGGCGCAGGTGAGCTTTTCGGTTTTCTATGTAATCATAATATCTACACCAGTTACTCAACGCATATTTGAAACAATCAAACGATTTTAGCATTCATTAATATGGTGATTCAATTTCAGAGGCTTCCCAAGCTACTTCAAATGATTCAATGCTCGGTATGCAATTGTTCAAATTGATTATGTGGCTTTTCGTAATCTGCTCCGATAACTAATTGAATCTTCTTATTCTACAGAAGATGCTCAGGATGCACTCGACGCAGCTGAGGAAATGAATGAGAATTCTGCCGCTGAAAACAAGGAAAGTAAGTAAATCTATAAAATCATCTATTTCTGTATTATCACAATTATGTTTTGCGTATTCTAGTGCTCAATTTATATTACAGACTTCAGATGGTCTGAATCAGCCATTCTGTTGCTCCTAGAAGAGTATCGGCTCCGCGAACCTTCGATGTCTTCTGGCAAGACTAGTCACGTCAAAGCCTGGAAGGAAATCTCAGCCGTAATGGAATTGAAAGGCCATAACGTGTCAGGCAGACAATGCATGACAAGACTGAATACAATGAAGCGGACGTACAAGGCCATCAAAGATCACAACGGCAAATCAGGCAATAACAGGCGTACATGGAAGTATTATGACGTAAGTAGTATGACAATTTATATTAATCCATTTTTCAGATAGCAGTTTCACCGCAATTGCTTCGAAAATATGACTAGCTCAAAAAATGTCTTCGAGTTCTCCATTTCCGTTACTTTTACTACATTTCGAATATTTTTTAGGCAATGGAAAGTCTGATTGGGCAAAAACCGTTCATGGCTCCACTGGCGACTATTTCCTCAACCGCACCTCAGAACGATGTCGAGAGTAGTAGCACATCAGTTGCCAGTACAACTAACCAAGTTACTCGTGAGTAAAAATGAAAAATTATTTATTCAACAACTATGACAATGATTTTTTCCGCGTAAAGCATTTTTGAAAATACCGATTAATCTTCTAGGCAAACGTAAAGCATCCGACGCATTGGACAAACTTCTAGAAGCTCGCCAAGCAGCTGAAGAAGGAAAAGAGAGGAGACACAAAGAAAGGATGGAAATGCAAACGAAAATGATAAATTTCCTTAGTCAACTTGCAAGCAAGGAATAATTCATTAATTACTTTGCGACAATGGATCTCGAATGCAGTGATAAAATATTAACTTTAAATTTGTTTTTGTATCCACTCTTAATATTAATATATTTCTGTTTATTTGTTTTTCATACAAATACTTAAAAAAAATTTCATATCTTTCATCACTTTTAATAGTACAAGTCATAAATGTCCATGAAAGATATACTTTGCTTGAGTGAGAATGTCTCAGGAAATTAAAACGAGCTACACATTTCTCACACGTAGTTGTCCTGCTATCGCATTTCTTTTTATCAGTCCTGCATCGTCAGCATGGCGTACTCGTTCATTTTCGGGGATGTTACAGTCCAATGCCTCTTCTTCCTCTACTTCAATGTTCAGATCATTATCTCTGGTTAAGCATATATTGTGCAAGATGCAACAAGCAAGAATATGTTTCGGTATCCTCTCGACTCGATCGATTGCAAGTACCGTTAGCAGACTTCGGAACCGACCTTTCAGAAGACCGAAGGCTCTTTCGATTGCAATTCTTGCAGAAGATTGGCAAAAATTATAATTTCGCTGTCGCTCGGTCAAGTGTCCATTGTCTCGATACGGTGTTAATAAATTTGGATGAAGTTTATACGCGGAATCCCCAACCAGATGACACTGCTCCGGAAATTTGCCGACGTCGTTGAAATACGTCGGAACTTCAGACAGGCGAAAAACTCTCTGATCGTGTACTGAACCGACGTGACCTGCGTAGCAATGGATGAATCGACATCTGTGATCACAAATAGCCTAGAAAAGAAAATTATTAATGGATGATAAAATTCGTTTCAGTTCAGCAAAACCTCATTTAACTGCTATGGCGTTCCTTATAATTTCAGAACAACGACGCTGGGCAAATATCAACCATTTGCAAACAAACTACTCGTGTTATAGTAAGAAAGAGAATTACCTGAAGCTGGATTGAATGGTGACCTTTACGATTGACGTATGCTTCAGGATAGGCTTTTGGAGCTGGTATCCTGATATGAGTTCCATCGATAGCGCCAATGACCTTTGGGAAGCCGCTTGTAGCTTCAAATCCTGCCCAAATTTCCTCAGCTTCTTCAGTATTGGGCCATTTGATTATCGAAGGCGCTAGCTGGACTAAACTGTCTACGACGCGTCGAGTACAGTACAGCGCCGTACTCCTGCCAACATCAAATCGATCGGAGATAGATCTAAACAGATGAGAATACTCCCTTTACATTAGAGATTATTGTACATGTTGACGACTACTCCATTTTTATACCAAAAAAAAAAAGAATATTACTGTTATTGCTAGCTACAGCTACAAGCAACGTAACGTTACATATATGTTGTTAAAATTCACCTTAGAGAATCCGGAGTTGCAAGCCTCCAAAGTGCCAACAAAAATTGTTTCTCCGGGCAAATCATGGGCGTTCCTCTGGTCTCCCTTTGCAGCCTTGGTGCAATTAGAGACAAAACATGTTCGAAGGTACCAGGAAGTATCCTAAACCATTTCCCCAATTCATTTAAATCTAGCTGTAATAACGATAAGCATTCGGAAGGAACATAAGAAAAGTTTTACCTGAAATGAGCTTTGAATTGTTGTGCCGTCAAACCCGGTACTATCCGTTCAACGTAATTAGCGACCCTGCATATTTTCCGTCTTTTATTTAGGGTTTGCACAATCAAGTCTTCGGCATTGTCGTCGCTGTCACTTGATGATACGTCCATAATTTCCTGCGTTATCATCGTTAAAATTCGCAAGAAATCACTACGACCCTCCATCACCTCCATGTTTCACTCAAGCACAGTGCAAAGTCCCGCGCAAATGTGTCAAGATGGCCGAATGCGATCACGACGATCGCAACGCAAATAGCGTTCGTGGAGCTTGCAATCGCTGACACGCAATTGGCTCTCCGAACAGCAATAGTAGCGTTTGGGTTTTTAGTGCTGATAGCGACTCCCTGAACGCACCCTAGAGTGGTGCAAGGTCTTTATCGATACCGAATTGGGTAGTTGACAAAATGTCAAATAAGTTACTTTTAAAACGGAATTTTGTATGAAAATAGCGGTTTATGACGTCATATTTCAGAGCACTCTTTTTATGTTTCATCTTTTAAAAATTGTAACAACTAGTAATTGACTAAAAGAGATACATTTTCCGAATTATTTTTTAATTTTTGTTTTAATCGAGCATATCAAATAATTTATTGTTGGTCGTGTCAACTACCGTATTATCAGTCTCAGACTCCGTAGTCCGGTCGTATTGCATCAGCGAACTGAAACGAAAAGTCCGGGACCGAACTAAATGGTACGGGGCGTTTGCCGGGGCAGCGTGTGTCACTGTGTCCGGGTCCGGTCCGTAACGACTAATGTCAAAATGCCATGATATATGCTCCTCCGAAACGGTTTAGCAGATTTTGATGAAATTTTATATTCGGTAGGTCTGAGCATCGCGTGCCGGACTCGTCACATTTTCTATACTATCAAATTACCGTAAGCCATGAATTTAATAGTTTTAAGAAGCAGGCCCCTGTGTTGGTGCTAGTATTATCTATGAAGCCCCTCAATGTGAATAGTCCTAGTCATAATGGGTGACCAGCTTAGCAGAGGTTCTTTCAATGCGGAGTAGAATAAAATACTCTTCTCACAAACTTTACGGTTTATTTTTCTTAAAATATCTACTTACACCTACATAAAATAAAGAGCGTATATTTTTACACTATCTATTAGAATACATGAAGTCTTACTGTTGATAGATCATCTATCTACCCCAATTATTCAAAATATACGAAATTCGTCAAATTAGGCAATTAATAAGTCATTATTTACAATCCTGACATTACATGTTTGTTTTTCATCGTGTTCACACACCACAGTTGTTTCATAGACCTCAAATCAACACACAAATTTACGTTGTTCCAATAATTTAACACTATTATTACCGCAAATATCTCTAAAATAACAAAACCATAAAAAAGTAAAATATTCGATTAAAATACTCCTAGCACTGCAACTCACTGTCCATTAAAAATGCTAGCAAGCAAAACCAACATCTGATTGCTACCATTCTTTTTAACAGTCAACGTTATGTACACTCTCAGATGCGCACGAAACTACAATATAATACAATCAAGAATTATTATACCTAATATTAATGAATTCTTATGAATAAAAACACGATTCCTCAAGACACTGGATAAACGTCGATTAAAATAGTGTGTGGTGGTAGTCACTAGGAAAAGACTCTACAGATTGAATAAACTGCCTCTGAGGAGTACTTTACAGGAATGGTGCTTTTATAAATAAGGCCATCATCAGGCTTAAGCGGCCACGTGCCGAGGCGGTAAATATCAAAGTGACACTATGATAGCGAACGGACTTTACCATACTACGAAGTTGAAGGTTTTTCAGACTCAAATCGGTTCAACAAGGTCAGCTGATGGAACTTCTTAGCTGTCGCACTGTACCTACGCGGAGATTATTTCAATTATTTCTCGGTAAACAATTTTGATACGCCTTTTTATTGAAATGTACACTTATTAAACCAAAATCTTTACACATTACCAAATGCCAAATGTAATATACAATTTGTAAGGTGCAATTTTTTATATAATAAATAATATCATTACCATTAATCTTATTTAAATTATTCATAGTATCGCGAGTCACCCTACTGCTATGTTACACGCACGATATCCAAAGAGTTTTTAATGGAAACCTCACCAGAGCATTGTTTAATAGAATTACATTTGGCATTGTCTGGACTGTGAATGAGTCACTGTAAGCTCCAGTGTTGTGAGCAGGAATATTTAGAAGGTAGGAGTTGATATTTCTAATTGGTCTTTCTCCAGAATGCAGACACAGAAACCTTTCTCTGAGGTATGAAGGAGACGAGGTATAGTTTAGAATTCTATATAATAAAGAGAGTATATTATGTGCATTCCGGCGAGGACGAATTGGGAGCCATTTTAACTCATGCCGGAAATGAGACACATGATCAAATTTGCGTAGTCCGCATATACCCAAATTTTGTAAGCGTTCAAGTTTATCTAGCAGCTGCTCATTGGCATTCAAGTAGCATCCGCGTAGTCGAGAATGGGAAAAAAAGAGATTGGGCAAAAATAATTTCAGTTTTGAATGGAAGAAAGCTTTGGAGGCTTTGTAGCGAATTGAAAGGCGCAAAGACTCGCTCACAGACTCCACTCACATGCGTGGACCAGCAGATCATCATCAACCCATTATGTCCCCACCGAGGGGCACGGATCTCTTCTCTGAGGAAAAATCCCACTAGCGTTAGTCATAGAACGGTCACCCATCCATGCACTGAACGCGCCCTATGTTGCTTAACCTTCGTGATCGTTTAAGATTATTCATGCAGGACAATGATCATATACGACAATGCCCATTCAAATAATCTGAGGAAGTCAATTAATCCACAGATTAAAGTGCTGCGCTTCTTACTTTATAATCTGTGGATTATGTAATATTTGAATAGTAGTTTTTTTTTTATATAGCCCAGCTTCCTCATAACATAATTATAAATGTTACATCTGTCATCGAATCGTTGGATTATTTGGACTGTTTTTGAGTGTGAACCCCAATTATGTTGCATTACATTCAGCTTTAGTCTACATCTAAGCAAAATGTTGATATAAAAAGATATGGGTAATACATGTCTATCAAGTTGTTCGTTGTCCTAGGTCATTCATTTATCTTACTAATTACAGAAACATCAACTCCTACAGTCAATTTCTTGACTTTGGTAGGTATTTAAAAAAAATTGTTTACACCTCTTCCAAAGGTGGATAAAACAATATTACGTGCAGGTACTTTCAAACACACTGATTTGCTTAAAAGGCAAGCTAGAAAGGTGAAGAGCCTGAATAATAATCTTAAGTTGGGTTTGGTCAAATAACAAATATTTATTGAGTGTTCAGATTCCTTAAAAGTTTAGGAACCGCTGGTTAAGACCATAGATAGAATACAAATAGAATGGGCAATCATATATCATACATAAACATAAACATTTACATACAGGCACATACATTGCTTCTGGCCCCACACTAGGATACCCTGTGTCGTGGGAACCAGAAACAGCGACGTCACAAACTGGGTTTCTTTTTTTTTTTTTCCCTAGCCGGGGATCGAACCCGGGATCTCTCGCATGGTAAGCAGATGCGCTAACCACTACGCCACAGAGGTCGTCATGTGGTGATGAAAGCCTATACTCTCCCCGAGATGTCTATACCCTATAGCGCAACGTATAGATAGATAGATAGGCTGCTTCCTAAAGACAGATGTTTGTCAGACTCTTGGGAAGTGGACACCCTGGTGCCTGCCTACCTCCAAGATACAGGCGTGAGTTTACGTAATGCAGTATATTATATTATTAGTGTGTACAAAAAGTTCCAGCAACTAACCTCATAGTTTTACCGAAAGAAATCAAAAAGTTGTTGGTGAGGATTTAACTTATGAGACCTTGCATAGCATGCAGAGAGTGGGCATGTCAAGCTGTACAATAATTATTAGCTTTGTGTAAATTTTGGACACATAACATTGGTAGTCATCTCAAGATTGCACTAGCAA
The DNA here is from genome assembly GCA_947310845.1 of Yponomeuta plumbellus. Taxonomy (NCBI): domain Eukaryota; kingdom Metazoa; phylum Arthropoda; class Insecta; order Lepidoptera; family Yponomeutidae; genus Yponomeuta; species Yponomeuta plumbellus. The sequence continues at coordinate 8,966,245 of OX371203.1, forward strand.
TATTTTTTGATCCTTTGTCCTAGTAGACCATACCATGGTCTAGACTACTTAGTCTTTCACGTCGTCTAGCACAAGAGCATCTTGCGAGCGAATGGCCTGTTGGCTCACTCGGCACGACCAGCCTCTGTGATCGACTCGTACTGTTCCTTGTCGAGTTCCGTCATCGTCAGACTGCCGTCAGGCAGTAGTAGGACTACCCGCCGCGTGCCGCCTGGAAATGAAACATTGTCATTGACAGAACACATCAATAATGATAGTTGGACGCGAGATTTGCTTACGAGACTGCACTCAAACCACACATCGCAATCACTTGTTCTAATCCCGAACTAGGATATGGTAACCAAGAAAGTCATCACAGACATGGTAAACAAAGCCAGACTACGGCAATCAACAGCCACAAATCAAGTACAGCAGAAGTCTCAAGCTGACCGTCAAGCTGCAAGCTCGGTCTGTGCGATGACTTGCGTGGAATCCTATCTGATTTCAACCTCATCATCTATTAAACTCCTTGCTCTTCTTTTGCTCCTTGGTACTTGGAACTCGTTACTAAGCGAAAAGCAGAGTACTGACCTGGCGAGGGCAAGTCTGACTGCACTAGTCTGGACGGGGCCTGGTTTGTCCTCTACGGTCTACATGAGGACCAGGGGTGCAATTACTTAAGTTCTCCACTGTATGGAGTTGTCCGATTTAGCCAACTCCGAACCGTCAAATACGTACATATTTTGACCATTTGGAGTTGTCTGCATGCTTAACCCGATAGTGGAAAGTTACGTAATGCAAGGGCAGGACTCTAATTCTGTTAGCTTTTAAACATAAACATTTACATAAACATAAACATTTACATACAGGCACATACATTGCTTCTGGCCCCACACTAGGCTACCCAGTGTCGTGGGAACCGGAAACAGCGACGTCACAAACGTGTAAACATCCAAATAAAGTCTATACTGAGGGCAGGTCTGTCTGCACTAGTCTGGACGGGGTCGGGTTATTTGACTGTTCGGAGTAGGTTAAATCAGATAACTCCATACAGTGGCGGGCTTACACAATTGGCTATTTGACGGTGTGAAAAAAACAGTATTATTTATTAATCAGTATTCTCCTCCTCCACCTGCACGGCGATCTAGCTACTTGGAATTGGTTACAGAGTACTGACCAGGCGAGGGCAGGTCGGTCTGCACGATCTGCGCGATGACTTGCGTGGCATCCTCCCCCGGCTCCCCCTCCACCTGCACGGCGACCTTGCTACTTGGGATTGGTTACCAAGCAAAGAGTACTGACCAGGCGAGGGCAGTTCGGCCTGCACGATCTGTGCGATCACCAGTACTGACCGCGAGGGCAGGTCTGTCTGCACTAGTCTGGACGGGGTCTAGTTCGTCCACCACAATCTACATGCTAACCTGCCCGTGTATTACGTAACTTTCCACTCTATCAAGCTACCCGTTTAGAACACTTCATGGTGTCAAAATAATGTGTATTTGTCAGTTTGGAGTAGGTTAAATCAGATAACTCCATACAGTGGCGGGCTTACATAATAGGCTATTTGACGGTGTGAAAACAGTATTATTTATACGTATTCGTAAGAATTATAAGTATTAAAACCGTTATAGTCTGGACGGGGTCTAGTTCGTCCGGAACGATCTATAATATGTTGACCTGGGCCCCGATGCTGTTAGCTATTAAACAAAGTCTGTACTGACCAGGCGAGGGCAGGTCGGTCTGCACGATCTGCGCGATGACCTGGGTGGCGTCCTCCCCCAGCTCCCCCTCCACCTGCACGGCGACCTTGCTACTTGGGATTGGTTACCAAGCAAAGAGTACTGACCAGGCGAGGGCAGGTCGGTCTGCACGATCTGTGCGATCACCAGTACTGACCGCGAGGGCAGGTCTGTCTGCACTAGTCTGGACGGGGTCTAGTTCGTCCGGCACGATCTACAAGTTGACCTGGACCCTGATACTGTTAGCTTTTAGACAAAGTCTGTACTGACCAGGCGAGGGCAGGTCGGTCTGCACGATCTGTGCGATGACCTGCGTGACATCCTCTCCCGGCTCCCTCTCATCTGCACGGCGACCTTGCTAGTTTGGATTGGTTACCAAGCAAAGAGTACTGACCAGGCGAGGGCAGGTCAGTCTGCACGATCTGCGCGATGACCTGCGGAGCTTCCGCCCCTGTCTCCTCCTCCACCTGCTCGGCGACGTTGCTACTTGGAATTGGTTGCTAATCCTGTACTGACCAGGCGAGGGCAGGTCGGTCTGCACGATCTGCGCGATGACCTGGGTGGCGTCCTCCCCCGGCTCCCCCTCCACCTGCACGGCGACCTGCTGCAGCGGGGCCGCCGCCTCGCCGCCCGGCATCAGCTGCGCCAGCTGAGACGGGTCTATGGCCAGCACGTCCTGCTGCCCGGGGACGGTACTATTAGCTTTTCTCCACCATTGGGTATTTGACAGGATGTCGATTGAGTTACTTTTAAAACAGAATTTCGTATGAAAATACTTGCTTGTGACGTCACATTTCAGAGCACTCTTTTTATGTTTCATCTATTTAAACATTGTAATAACTAGTAAATGATTAAAAGAAATACATTTTCCGAATCATTTTCTAATTTTTGTTTTAATCGAGCATCTCAAATAATTTATTGTTGATAGTGTCAAATACCGTATTGGCCGCATTTGAATCGGCAGTTTCAGAAAGAACACTAGTCACAATCTGCTTTCTTTTCAGTAGACATAAAAAACTGACCCCTCAGTGGGACCAATGTTGTTTCTGCGTCTACTGAGACGTAGTACGTACACGTGGTTCAACTGATATTCATTGGACTAATGTACTTTCTATAGGGATCTGTAGATGTACCCTCAAGGATACCATAGACAACAATAAGTCAGTCACACAAAATTTGGACTAATGTTCTTTCTGAAACTACCGATTCATTTATGCTGCGGCCACACTTTAAGGCGAAGATTCGCGTTCGCGTTGTCGCGACGAAATTTCGTGTTCGCTCTACGGCGAAGAGCTTGGCCACATCAAATAAACCTTCACTGCGTCGCGACAATCTAGAACGTTGCTAAATTCATTTTGCCCTTTGATGTGCGGTATTTTACCGACAGCAGCGCAAAGGGTGTTTGTATTCGCGATGATGATTCGCGATAGGACGAATTTTTTGGCCAGACATGTCGCGACAACGAAAATCTTCGCGTTATCGCGATAGTGTGGCCGTACCATTAGCAGAACACATCGAGGAGTAATCGATTACAAAGTTTCTGCTGAACGCACACAAGAATTTGAAGCGGAATCCATCGAGAATTGTAATCGGACGCGTAATCGATGACTTAGCGATTACTCATCGATGTGTTAAGCTAAATGCGGCCATGTCTTGTTATTATTATTATCTTAAGGCTGTTGTACACGGGTAGAGTAAACGGTAGAGTAGGGCGTTAGAGTACTAACTATCCTACTAACTCTACCAATGTAAACAGCACTAGTATAGCAGCGAGCCCGACTTGCACTTGGCCGTTTTTTTACAACTCGTAAGAACAAATCTAGCCTAGAGGCTAATACGTACGCAACGAAATCCAAAAGATACTTTGTAGTTGTCATAATCATCATCATAAACCCATTATGTCCCCACCGAGGGGCGCGGGTCTCTTCCCTGAGGAAGGTATAGGCCATACTCCACCACAGGGGCCAAGTCCAGATTGGTGAAGGCTTGCAAGACTAGTGGCTGGTCTTTGGTCTTACTGTCAGAAGTTTTCAAGCCTCCCTAAGACCTCTGACTTGGCTTACCGACTGCCATCTATCGACGGCAGCCGGCACCAACTGCTTAACGTGCCTTGCGAAGCACGGAACCGCTTGGAAAAATGCCACTAGCGTTAGTCATAGACGGTCACCCATCCATGCACTGGAGGCGCCCAATGTTGCTTAACCTTCGTGATCGTTTAAGATCACTCAGGCAGCCGGGGCTACGAGCGATTGATCATAGGTAACAGGTATTCCTTCTTCTTCTTTCACATATATTTTTTTCTACATTAACGGCCTTATTTATAAAAACTAGATTCCTTAAAACACTCCAAAAACGCCAATTAGATCCGTGGTAGAGATTTTACAAAACGAAGATGAAGCCACAGATAAAATAATTGCTTTAAAGAAATTGTGCTTTCATAATTAAGTAAGTTACAGTTTCTAAGCGGTATGAAGTGGGTTATTGGGTAAAATATGAAATATTATTTGTTTTGGAATATTCTAAGTCCTAGGTCTAGGTGTTAATAGTCATAATGTGTTACGCACCTGCCCGTCTTCTCTAGTGACGTACATGACGCTTTCCCCGTCGCCCTCCCCCGCGCCCTCCACTCCCTCCGCGGCCCCCTCGACCCCCTCCGCGGCGACCAACAATGTCTGACCGGCCTCGTTCTCGCCCGCAACCTGAAAAAAATTAAGGGGTGTAACTATTGAAGTCAACAAAAGTAGCCCATTTTTAAACTGCAACATCAGCGTGTTTATGATAAACTAATATATGTATAAGAACCTCGTGTGACAGTGTTTGCTATCGAATTCATCCAGATCGAGGATCCTCCGATTTTATGTTTTTTTTTGTGTATATTTGGTAGGTCTGATGCCTGGGCCGCACTCATCGCGATAACATTCGGGCGATAAACTTCGTCTTCGGTCTACGGCGATTCCTCGCGGCCACACAATGCGCGATGTAAAGTTTATCGCGATGTCCAACCGATGTCAAATGCAAAAAACAAAATGGACGCCGCGGTTGCTCTGTATTTTATGGCAGCAAATAATTATTTTTTACATTTAGGTCGTAGTTATTATTTATTTATTCGTAGTTTGTAATAAATTCTAAAATTTTATCATTACTCCAATCCATGTTACGCTTCAGCTTATGCACCTACTCTGTGAAATAACACGTCCGCTACGTTTGACGGGTGCACGCTGACTGAAGTGTGGCCGAGCAAGCGAAGTTCATCGCGATAAAACTCTATGATCTGTGAAAGTTTACCGACAGCGACGCGAAGTCCTGACGAAGCTCCGAAGTATACGCGAATACTTGGCTACACATCACGATAGCCCGAATCTTCGGGTTATCGCGATGAGTGCGGCCCAGGCATGAGAATAGGTCGTAGGCTTAATAATATAGCAAAACGACGTTTGCAGAGTCACCTAAAGTCTGTTTTTTAATTCAATGCAAAAAAATAAAACTCTCACGTCGACATCTCAATACAATTCAGAGGCTGTCAATGTCTGAATGTTGCTAGTACGCAAAAACCAAATAACCCCATTTTACTTCCAAGTAAAAATTGTTTGTGCTACGTAAGTGGTTTTTTTTTGGCCTTTGCTTTATGAAGAATTAGATTTTAATGTCTTTGATGTGATAAGGATTTTTGTCACACGAATCTTCTATTCACGGTAAAAAAATAACTACCAAATAAACCTATATATTTTATAGCGGTAACACCGCGTCATTTTTTTTGCATCGAATTAAAAAACGGACTTAGTTGCCGATAAAAGTCGTCATTAGAAAGCCCTAATCAGTTCATGTTGTGTTTAAGTCTTAAATACCCACATTTTTAGTTTTAGTTTCAATCACATTTCATTACTGCATTTTTAAACCATTGCATGTTGGTCTTGAAGGTAGCTAACCTGGTATAGAACGCCGTCCTCCCCTCGGATCATAATAGGCGGGTGTCCCGAGTGCAAAAGGTTCACTTCCTCGCCTTCCTCGCCTCCGTCTTGCAAAAGCTGTTTCACAGCGCTCGGTTCCACTTTCACTTCGGTCTGTTCAAAAGAGAAAGACGTCAATGGAGAAAAAGGAAAATGAAGAATGGTTAACGATATAACAATAATGAATAATGCGACAGTTCTCAGTTTTCATTTATACCTATCTTAAACATACTGAAACAAGTGTGCGTATATGCAGCGACTAATAAAATAAATGTAGATGACGTGAAAAAGATCTGTCAGAATCCTAGAAGTGGCGGACCCTGGTCTTTGACTCCCCCTCTGAGGTACAGACGTGAGTTTATTTTGGTTGTCTTAAATGTCCGTAATATTACTATAATTTCACGTATTTATAAAAGCTACCCGTGGCACTCTCTGAGCTACCTAAAACAAGCAAGAAATAAAAATAAAAAAAGTTTCATATAGCTAATCTAAACATACCCTCCTTTACTTTCATAGGATAGACCTGATCTGTAATGAATGTAAATGCCTGTGATCTATTTTGCGTTCTAAACAACATCTAGCAAAGCCTCAGACCACATTAATCAAAGGTCTTTTTACTATTTTTTACAGTCCCAAAAATAAATTGATTTCGCGAGGGAGACAGCTGCATCAAACAGCCTTAAGGTAGGGCATGGGTAACTTACACCATCCTCATCTGTAAGCACAGGCAACGATGGTTGCGCGCCGTCCCCTTGAACCAGCATGCCAGTGGTGCCTCCAGGAGACATCTCCACCTGATAGCAGTTGTACTACTGTTAAAAACACATTAAGGATGAAGAGCCGAAGATCGAGCTCAGTGTCGTGTCTTAAGAGAGGTCTATGTCCAGCGGCACCGGCTGATTATGATGATGATCTAAGAACACTTTTGAGGTGTGATAGATGGCACCATTCTCCAAGAGAAATTCAGTCTTTGAGAATGTCTGGAGAATCCACTCAAAAGTAAAAATACACTTGCATGTTAGTCATAGACGTTTGTTACGTTCTATGGAAAGGCCATCTTGGTTTTTGTAATAAATGTGATAAAGTGTAAGTGTGAATGTGAATAAAGTGTGACGATGACGCTAGACGACAGGAAGATAATAATTTTACATAGGTAACAAGGAGCGAGGGCTAGAAGTCAACAATGTTAGTTTCTAACCTCAATAAAGCTAATTTGAACATTCAAATTCATTCAAAAGTGTGCACAAATTCCTTTCCAACCACTCCTTTCCTCCCTTTTTCACTTGGTAATTATGTGGTGCCGTCCACCAACTGCTTCCCGGTGAATGGACAGACGGTCACCTCGCGTTTGGGGCTCAACGGCCCTAGATCCTTCGGCGGCACCGCTTCCTCTAATGCTGCGGCCACACTTGAAGGCGAAGATTCGTGTCCGAGTTGTCGCGACAAAATTTCGTGTTCCCTCTACGGCGAAGAGCTTGGCCACATCAAATAAACCTTCGCTACGTCGCGACAATCTAGAACGTTGCTAAATTCATTTTGCGGAAAACATGGAAGAGGCAGTTGCTCTGTATCACATGGCAGCAAATAATTATTTACAGCACCTTTATTATTTGAACAAAAATAAAAATGTTAAAAAGAGGAATAGCAGGCGATGGTGGATGGATATGGTGGATAAAACTTATTCAGATTCATAATTTTGTATGAATTCAATTATCTTCTCATTGCTCCAATCCATAGTTAAAACACGTCCAAACCAATCGGAGTCTCGCTGCCAAATAAAGCGCGCGAAGTGTAGCCAACCGCTCGAACTTTGTCGCGATAAAACCCCTTTGATGTGCGGTATTTTACCGACAGCAGCGCGAAGGGTGTTTGTATTCGCGATAGGACGAGTTTTTTGGCCAGACATGTCGCGACGTAGCGATGGTGGCGTAGTGGGGTTGACCCTTGCTTCTCGATCATGAGGGTCTGGGTTCGAACCACGCATGTACCAATGACTTTTAGTTACGTACATTTGTTTGTACAGCAACACCATTCGCTGATAAATTGTGCCCGGATAACGGCGACAGGCTTGCCACTTGTCACGTTTGGGACCTAATAAACTCGGCAAAACGTGGGTCCAGTTCTAGAGACTGGTGCCTCTGCCTACCCCTTCGGGGATAACGGGCGTGAGTTTATTATTATTATTACATGTCGCGACAACGCAAATCTTCGCGTTATCGCGATAGTGTGGCCGTAAAATATTAAACATACCTTCATGAGCAACGGATGGTCTTGCTGCGGCGGCGGCGTGGGCGGCGGGGAGGGCGTGGGCGGCGGGGTGGGCTCGCCCTCGGCCCGAGCTAAGCGCTTCCCGGTGAGCGGGCAGATGGTCAGCTCCCGTTCGGGGCTCGGCGGCGGCACAGGCCCGAGGTCCTTCGGGAACGGGTCCTCGATGCCGTCCGAGGTGTCCGACGACGCTTCCGACTGCGGGACGAACGAAATAAAATAAATAAATAATAAACTCACGCCCGATATCCCCGAAGGGGTAGGCAGAGGCACCAGTCACTGGAACTGGGCCCACGTTCTGCCGAGTTTATTAGGTCCCAAACGTGACAAGCGGCAAGCCTGTCGCCGTTATCCGGGCACAATTTATCAGCGAATGGTGTAACGAACGAACGAACGAAATAATTGTAGAAAAATCAAAATCAAATATTTTATTCATAGTATAAACAAAATGTTTATGAACGTCAAAGTTGTTAGTTTCGCAATCCGCTACTTGACTCTTTTTTCAAGGATGTCTTAAATGCTAAATATCTCTTCCATTAGACCAAAAAATATTTTAGTATATTTTTTCAGGACCTAAAAGCAACAAAAACATTATTTTAAAACGTTGCTTTGCTAAACAGCCAAAAACGCGGTCCGCCATTTTTGTCTATGGTTTGAAGTCCTCTACGTTTGTAAACAAAGTTTGACATTCAACATAGGTTACGAAAGAAGTATGAGTCACAAAAGAACCTACGCACGCACGACTGACAGATGTTTGTTTACAACCAAAGGTGCTTTCAAGATGGCGGATAGTGTTTTCACCGTTCCGATTTAAAAGCGAAAAATTTAGTTTTTATTTGCAAATTTTGCAGCCATCCTGCATATTTACTTAGCAAAGTCAATATATTTCGGTTTCTTACGTTAGATACTACCGGAAATATCCATTTATCGCGTCAAATTTGATACGAGGCAAGTAGCGTATTAATAGAAGAAACTAACAAAGAAACTCCACATTCATTCTTTTTAAAACGTATGGAAGTATAGTTTGTGTGCCAAGTTACAAGAACAGGCACTGGCAGGCAAGAACATTTTACAGTCTGTTTTTTCATTCAATGCAAAAAAAAAATTTTTCACGTTGACATCTCCATACAATTTTTAGGCTGTCAATGTCTGAATGTTGCTAGTACGTAAAAACCAAATAACCCCATTTTACTTCCAAGTTAAATTGTGTATGCTACGCAGGTGTTTTTTTTAGGCTTTGCTCTTACGAGTAATTCAATTTTAATGTCTTTGATGTGATAAGGATTTTGGTCACATGAGTCTTCTATTCACGGTAAAAAAAATCTACTGAGTTAACCTATAGCTTTTATAGCGGTAACTCCGCGTAATTTTTTGTGTTGCATAGAATTAAAAAACGGACTATAGGCACCGAAAACAAAATATACAGTGTGCGCGTGGGACTGCGCGTGTGTGTGCATGCGTGTGTGTGTGCTTGTGTATACAGGGTGGTCATATTCTCAGCAAAGTTGATTTAAAAAAATGCAACTTTGCTGAGAATAAAGGTCAATAATAAAAGACTCAGGAGAGATAGGGCTTTGAGTTGTATCTTTTTACAATCCTCATAAAATGGTCCAGTTTTTCTACAACCGGGGCAGGTTTCCGCAGTACACTTTTTTTTTTAAATCAATGACGAAAATGTTGGATCAAACAATTATGATACGAGATCCGTAAAAAATTAATTAATTTCTCATGATCCATAAAGACAGGGACGATGAATTTTTTGTTACATTCTCATCATGGACCGTCACTCTCAAAAAAAAACCAACCACCAAAAGTAAGTACTTTTTTTTTATTGCTCTTAATAAGTAGTAGGAACTCTTTTCTTGAAAAAAACCGAAAATCAATCATAAGTTCAAAACCGTTGAGAATTTTACCACCCTGTATAGGACTTTATTGGTAGAAGATGACCTTGGCTAACTCCCCATTTCATTTGATCCATGATATTTGGACCACCCTGTATGTATGTAACTGTCTGAGTGCAACGGCGCTTGTTTACCTGGTCAAATTCGAGTGTGAGGGCGCGTTCGCGGATGCGCACGATGTTTCCGGCAGCTGTGGCAACCGCCAGGCCGCCGCGACCGCGACCCCGGCCAGGCGTGCCGCCGCCGCGACGAAGCAAGCTGTCGCCCTGCGTTAAATAATCATCATCATCATCATCAACCCATTATGTCCCCACCGAGGGGCACGGGTCACTTCCCTGAGGAAGGTATAGGCCATACTCCATCACGGGGGCCAAGTCCGGATTGGTGGAGGCTTGTAAGACTAGTGGCTGGGCTTACTGTCAGAAGTTTTCAAGCCGCCCTAAGGCCTCTGACTTAGCTTAACGACTGCCACCTATCGACGGCAGCCGGCACCAACTGCTTAACGTGCCTTGCGAAGCACGGAATCGCTCGGAAAAATGCCACTAGCGTTAGTCATAGACGGTGACCCATCCATGGACTGAACGCGCCGTATGTTGCTTAACCTTAGTGATCGTTTAAGATCACTCAGGCAGCCCAGGCTATGAGCGAAACAATATGCTACTTTATTAATGTATTTTTTATTTCATTATACATTTTGGTCGCTACCATCACCATTCACCAAGCTAAATGACCGTATGTCACATATGTATACAGTCACGAAACAGTCTTTTAGCGATAAGACCGCCAATTGTATACGGCAAAACTTAGTTATATAAGTCTTATAATGTATTTGTTTGTTTTTCTGGTGTGTACAATAAAGAGTTCTAATCTAATCTAATCTAATCTTTCACTGCGGCGGAATGAAAAGAAACGTGATGTATCTGCAAGCACGTCGGCGCAGCAGTCAGTGGTTAGACCTACAGCCCGATGGTCTGACGATGTGGTTAGATCAGCAAAGCCGTGGAGTGGCGAGAGACCGACAAGACACAAAGAAGAGGAGCTGATGATGATGAGGATGAGGAGCTGATGATGATTTTTAAATAAATTATTCTATTCTATTCGATGTACCTGAGAGAGTTTCCTGTTGAGCAAGTTGACGGGAGACTTTCCGTCGGCGACGCCGGGCCGCTGTATTGTGCGCTGGATGATCTTCTGGCCGGACGGCGTGATGATGGTCTTCTCAGTCACTTGCTGCCCGCTCGGGCCTATAGTCTTTTTCACCTGTGAAAACAGTTTGGCTTTTGTCAAGCATTTGCCGGCGAACTGTCATAAGTAAAGTAAAAGTAAAGTAAAAAGAGATTTTATTGCCACCAACAACAAATAAACTTAGGTAATCTACGAGCTAATCTTAGCGTGATAACAATTTACAGTCTCATTGGCACTTTCTATAAGGTATAAGTATATAAAAAAAAACTGAGCAATGAGATCAGCCTGCTAAACAGTTGGCAGCAAAAGGTATATAGTGCTCAGCGCGGGCCGTCAGACCGGCGTGGGTTTCACGCCCTCTGACGGCCGTAAGCACAAATCATTGTGGACGGATGCGTAACATTGTTGCATATGCATTTCCCAAAATACCCCTCACAAATTTTTAGTGTAATTTTGATAGAAAAGCTATTATCGATCATTCAGTTTTGTGAACCATAAATTTAAAAAAAACCTTTTTCCGGTTAATGGGAGTCAAAATGTTTCCGTAAACTTGGAAGTTTCTAGTATTATAGTCAAATAAACGTGAGAAGGTTGACATTGTCCCTGAGCGTACTTGAGTGATAAACTTCGATGACATGTTGTTGTACCTGTACCTGTTGGATAGGAGTCCTAGGTGGTCCCTCTCTCTTCTTGTTCTCTTCCTGTTTTTTCTGAAAGATTTGACAACAATTTTTATGATAGTGAAAGAAAAATATCAAAGAAGACTTTTCTATAGAATTTGAATCTGGTAAAGAGAGATGCAGGGCGGAGATATTAACACTTGCAATGGTGCCGAAACATCGGGAATTATATCTGGCATAATGAAAGTCTGGCTTATTGAAAGTAACTTTTTAATACAGTTGCTCAAAAAGTGGCGTATTGCAGGGACGTATAGCGTTCGGGAAGTGGGCTATTACACACTCGTGCTTTTTCTTTACCTTTTCCGCACTCGTGCGTTCTCTTTCCCAACTGTCAAAATAATGTCTATTAAAAAGAATAAAACAACCACGAAGCTTTTATGATTCATGCAAATATTTCTACAAAGAAGCTACTAATTTGTTTCAATATCAGATTTAATGATTTGATTCAATGAGTTAGGTTAGGTTTAATTTAATTTCATCTCATTAAATTTCATTTTCATTTCATATCAATAAAAAAATTCTACTGAAGACTTCGCTGTATGGGCATAGTTCCCTTTGCCTACCCAGAATGGGTGAAAAAAAAAACTGCTTATATTCTTTTACGGTTGGCGTTGGCGCCATTTTCCAGAAAAAATCTTTATTCAATTGCTTCATTTTTTCGCAACTGTATTAAAAATAGTTGTTCAGTACACGTGCGGAACTGTCATTGCAACTTGTTCCGACTGTAGACATTTGTCGGAACTCTTTGCAATGGCAGGCTTTCCGCACTTGTATTGAAATATACTATTCCAAATTTTTTGCGTTGTACTCGCAATTTGTATCTAAGTTTGAAATTAAAAATCAACATCGACAGCATTCCTAACATGACTGAAGTGAAGGTAATTAATTTCACAATATGTGAGTGGTTGACCAAAAAGGGACCTCAAGGGAAAATAATTATTTAGAGAAAATCGCGTTTGAAGTTTCGTGTATAGACAGGTTTCGACTCTCCTCTGTTCACAAAAAAAATCATAAAAAAATAACTACGGCACCTAAAAATATTCTGGTTAGACCAAAACAAAGCTAAAATACCAGAGATTAAAAAAAATTAATAAAAAAAAATTACGGTTTCCTATCCCTCCAGGTCCCTTTTTGGTCAACCACTCACATATAATAAACAATCAGGACAAAAACAGAATTACAATCGCGATTTCGTGGACCCGGTATGCAACACAAAAATACCAACAAAGTAATACCACGTACCTGTTTGGCTGCCAAGATCTGTTTCCTGATGACTTCTTGGTCAATATTTAGGCCCGGGCCAATCTTTCCAGGCGAGTCAATTTTCATAATGCCAGAGCTCTTTGACATTATATACACACCTGCAACAAAAGTAGTTGATATGAAAAGAATTACTAGAATTACGATTAGTTGGCAGTATTAGAACATGCTTCGTAGGCATGTTAAGCAATTGGTGCCGGCTGCCGTCGATAGATGGCAGTCGTTAAGCCAAGTCAGAGGCCTTAGGGCGGCTTGAAAACTTCTGACAGTAAGACCAGCCACTAGTCTTACAAGCCTCCACCAATCCGGACTTGGCCCCCGTGGTGGAGTATGGCCTATACCTTCCTCAGGGAAGAGACCCGTGCCCCTCGGTGGAGACATGATGGGTTGATGATGATTAGAACATGTATTTAGCTTTGCTCGCGGCAGGGCACAGGCCCTTTTTCCGAAATACAATCTCTCACAGTCACTGGCCATCCGGACATGAACATGGAACGGAACATGTAATACTAAACCAATTTTTATTTTTTGCAACTAGAACACCCACCAGAAATAAAATACTTATTTTTTAATAAGAGCACTGTCACACCGGCTATTTAAGAGCGAGGTTATTGCGAAGCGTACACGCCGCGACGATGACGCGATAACGCTGCGCTGATTACCACCCTCGACGCCATTTTGTAAAGTCGCGTTCGACAGCGCATCTCGCCCCACTTCAGCCATAACATAACATTTACATTCAGGCACATACATTGCTTCTGGCCCCACACTAGGATACCCGGTGTCGTGGGAACTAGAAACAGCGACGAGCGAGCGAGTCATGATATCAAAGACGAGTGTAAGTGGACGTAGCATCCTTTAGAAGTACAAATGTCGTTGTCGTTGATACAATGAATACAGAGTTATTTGTTACATACAGGTCAAGTGATTGCGTTGTATGGAAGTTATTATTATTATTTATAACCAAAATCGTCCCATAATGTAAGCCAAAGCAAATAAAAATTCAATTTTAAAATAAGCCGCCACAAACGATATCTTGGGCAATATGGCGTCACACAGGAATCAGTGACGTCACTGACCAGTAAAGAAACACCAAAGAACGTAAGAACGACGTGACTGACAGAGACTATATTTACTAACCTGTGACGTCATTACATCGGCCTAAACAGGCCGCCTGTAACGTCATCACATCGGCCAACCCAGGCCGTTTTCGATAAAATGGCTACTAATATAAAATTATCAAATTTTATCCCGATTATTTGAAAAATGATATTTTTTTAGTTAAAATGCCTTTAAGCGGTTTTAAGACCCATCATTTATACGAATGTTTAAATCGTTCGTTTTCACACTGTCGTCAAATTTAATAGCCTAACGAGAGATTGTAGGAACTTGCAAACTCAATCTGTAAAAAAGGTACTATTTTCTTCCTCGTTGGGACTAGCTTTACCCCTTAACCCTTTGCCTGGCAATGGCACAATAGTTGCCACCGTAAATTGAACCTTATCACTTTGAGATAAAGTTCAAAACCAATGAAAAATGTAGTCTAGCTAGATTTATGTCTATGACTCACCAGTGCTAAGGTTGGGCATATGTTTCGGGTCCACCTTGATGACCCCTTTAATATTGGGCATGCCTTTGCCGCTCAAGCCAAGCGACTTGACCAGCTCGGGGTCGAGGGAAGACTTGGACGACTGCCCATTCACCTGCTTCTTCTCTGAGACCTTGGTTATTCTGAGCGACTCTTCTGTAACAATGAAAATTAATGTTAGATGATCCCAAGCTATAACAAAAATCCAAAACGCCATAAAGTATTGAAATTTAAAGCATATTGAAAATTATGGCCAGCATATAATAGAGTTCGTAACATCCGTGTTTCGCTACTTATCAATTTGTTAGTTTTGTTAAATAAAATACGTATAAATGGAAAATTAACTACTGGCCCCTGTATTATTTTGTCTTGATTATGGTGAAAAACAAATCCAAAACGATTCTATTAATCTGTCGAATTCCACACTACCTGCTATAGCAAACATCAGGATGCCGATAAGATTTGGTGCGCATAATTTGGCTCCTGAACAGTAGAACCTTAATACTAATAAGTATTTGAAAGTTAACAGGCAAGCTTTTGCCGATTAACAGTATGCGAATTACCTTTAAACGAGGAAGTGTCGCTAAAGTCATCGTCACTAGATTCCTTCTTGATTCGCTTCGGCGCTGGCTCGTCGTCAGTGGCACCGCACCACGCTTTCACTTGGTCAAGCGCGCGCGCCTTGCTGGTCCTTTGCAGGCGTCTAGAATGAAAAACGTTTTTTTAAAGTATTTTTTTAATGACTCGCGATGCTCACACACAGTTATATATGAAACGAGTTTGTCTAATTATCGCGATTATTAAAAAATATATAATTTTTATATGCAGCCTATGCACGACTCACTGTAAACAACGTAAACAAATATGTAACAAACGAAAGTCAACAAAACAAAAATAAAAGCAAACATGTACATACAGGCACATAGAATATTGCTTCTGACCCCAAACTAGGATACCCTGCGTCGTGGGAACCAGAAACAGCGACGTCACAAACATGTAAACAAATCTTAAAAAGAACATGCAGTCCAAAGGGCTTCTCTCAGAGGGAGTACAGGCTTAATTATCCCATAATATCCCATAATAATAATAAATAATCCCGGCTGGGCACAAAAAAAAAAAAGAAACCCAGGTTTGGATGTTTACATGTTTGTGACGTCGCTGTTTCTGGTTCCCACGACACAGGGTATCCTAGTGTGGGGCCAGAAGCAATGTATGTGCATGTATGTAAATGTTATGTTATGTTAATTACTAACGTGCCCCAGTGGGCATTGGGATTGGCAGTTTCAAGCAATGAGGTATGAGAACACATCGGACACTCGGACGATCGGACGTTTTCTTTCACCGTAAGAAAAAAAAGTTCACCTTTGTTTAACCTCGTGAGGCCATTGGGTCTTCAAGTGATCACAAAATCAATTGTTATTTTCAAGGTCGGGCCTTCCGAGGATAAAACATCTGTGGTAGTATTTTCCTTGTGCATACTATTTTAGCCGTGTTTGGAGTATTTTTATCAATAAAACCGTTATAGTTTATTTCTTAGTACTTACCCAGTAGGAGTGAGGGTCGGGGTTTCATTTGCCTTCACTTTATTAATGAGTGGTGTTGAAATTTGTTTGATCTGCAACAAAGAAGGTGAATACTTAAGCATGTGAATTGTAGCAATTATTGTGCTATGGAGTATCACATTATATTACAGTTCAACTTAACAAAAAATATTTTGAATGTGCTAAGAAACAGCAAGAAAACTTGCGAAATAATATTTTAAGTAGTTCCAGGCTGTAACAATAACCAACTGAGGCAAGGAAAAAATCATATCTTTTTTTTTTAAAGATCGTTACAATCTCTCAATCATGTTAATAGTTATTTTTAGGACCCACAACAAAGAACCTAGGATCACGGAAGACTGGATAACACTTGTGTCAAAAACGACCATCTTTATCATTAACACAGCCACGGCATTGATTTTTATACTCATTGGCGGTAGTGTTACCCGCTGAACTTATGTATTATTTGGCAGAATCAGCGTTGGGTCCGGCTCGCTCGCCCATATTTTCCGTTTCGTAATAACAAACACAAAAGTATAAAACAACTGGACGATGGACCAAAAAACTTTACCAATACCTTATTTACAATGATGAACAGACTAAAGATAAGTTACCTATTTTATTTTCTTTAGTCGCACTCCCATCAACAACAACGTCAATCTTACTTTTTTTATCTTTAATTAAAAAAAAGGTTCGTAGTCAGTTCTCCATAATTCTTCCTACACTTCGCGTAGCCCATTGGTAGCATAAAATAGTCGATCATAATCGGCCTTTAAACAAAAGTCCGTCATCTTTCCTAGTTGCGAACATATTTGGCAGCAGTAGGATCGCTTTTATTTGAGGACCACTGAAATTTTAGGTATTTTTTGGGGCATAATTCTCTTAAGCAAATGGTATTTTCATGATAAAATAAAATATTAGTTAAATAAACTGCAAGTGGGGGATAAATCAGGTAATAACAGTGTTATTGTGTTAATTGCTTTATGATATTTATTAGGCATATCGTTTTGTATAACTTTGCTAAATATTATGCAGTGTTATAAATGTGGCATATTGAAAAACCAAATTTTTGACATGTCGACACTTAGTCGTTCGCTTCAAAAAATAGAATGTAGGTTGTTGTTGCTTGTAGAAAACTGCACACGAATTTAAAAAACCTCCTTTCTGTATACTGTGTAAAGAATAAGCGAGTCTAAACAAACCTGTGCCTGCTGCTGTTGCTGTGCCTTCAACGCCTTGAGTTCCTTTTGTCGCGCCAGTTGTTTCTCGAATGCTTCCAACAGATTCTTAGATGTCTCCATGTTCTCCACTGGTTCCCAGGTGTTTTGTTCACTGTGAAGGAATGCTGGTTAGTTTCTAGAAACATTACGAGTTATTTTACTTAATGCAAGCTGCAGTGGTAGTGGGCTGGTCATACATAAACTCACGCCTGTATCCCAGAGTGGTGGGCAGAGACCAGGGACTGCCACCTGTCTCTTGACAGGATCTTTCCTGACAGATCACTTAGTCTTTGCATGCACGCACGCCGGATTCGGATAATTTTTCTCTTGCCCTTTGCTAACACATGCCCTAGTGGTCGAAGTAATCATAAGTAGATCCCGTCTGATTACCATGACGGAGGTCGTGGGTTCGATTCCCGCTGGGGGCCGCCTTAAATTTGTACACAGGCTCAAGATAAAAGCTCAAATCTCTACTCACTGTGGATAGCCCTAACACTTGAGCAGATACTCATACAGCTTTTGACGCCAGGTGAACCCACACTTTAACACTTTCCCGGACAGTCATTATTATGTGATCTATTGTTATCGGATGCTATAGCATCCACTGTCCGGGAAAGTGTTAATCAGTCGGGCGGCGCGCGCTCTTAATCTGTATAAATTTTTTATTTCATACAGCGTAAGAGCGCTCTTGAGCCTTTTTAAGCTCAAGTCTCTACTCATTGCAGACAGCCCTAACACTTGAGCAGATAATCATAACGCTTTTGGCGCCGGTTGAGCCCATGCTTTCTCTTTGCTGTATAAAACAGCTTTGTGGAATACTAGCAGTGTCCGCAACGAAGGTTCCTTCGAAATACTGTTCAATAAGAAGTTTTGAAATTGGTTCAGTACCTTCGGAGATTATCCCCTACCCTACCACATTATCCCATATACAATAGGCTATTTGACAGTGTGAAAAAAAAAACAGTACAAACTATTTATTTATATACATATTATTTATACGTATTCGTATGAATTATAAGTCTTATAACCGCTTTATGGCATTTTAACTAAAAAACAATTACGATTTGTAAAAAAAAAACATGATAAAATTTGATAATTATGTACTTATCCATGGAGGAGGTCTATGTCCAGCAGTGGACTTCTTGTGGCTGGATGATGATGATGATGATGTATCTGCAGCCATTGTATCGAAAACGGCCTAGATTGGCCGATTCTATGATGACGTCACATGTCAGTAAAAATGGCGTCTATCATTCATTATTTCCGTTCCTTGGTTGGTTTTCTGGGATGTGATGTCACAATGCTACGTCATGTGCGACGCTATATTGCCCAAGATAGCGTTTTGGCGTCTTATTTTAAAAGTAAATTTTTGAGAAGAAATACACGAAAGAATTTAAAATGTCCACTTTCTGTGGACTCCATGAACACCAACAAAAGATATGAGATGGTTTTTAGATAACGGTCAAGTAGCCTATGGCAAAAGGTTCGACTTACTGCGGATAGCCCTCCCATTTGAGCAGATATTCGTACTGCTTGCGGCGCGGATTGAACCGCTTGGCGAGGATCTTCTCCACGACATACTCGCCGGCTTCGGAGGGGTCCATACCCTCCTCAGTGCGGCGAGCGATTCGCTCCTCGGGCGGCACGCGCTCTTGCGCGTTGCGAACCGACTCCTTATCCATCAGTTCCTGGAATAAATTTAAAATGTGAGCCCATCGTCGGTATGTGTGGGGCGCTAACATGTCAGAATTTGAGAGTTAATTTAGTGGAAAGTGGCGACTGTTGACGTTAAAACCTTTAGCTATATGTACTTGGCATTTTTTTTTTAACTTTAAACGACACTGAATTGAAAACCTTAAGCGGTAGAAAATTCGATACCGTTTGCAAATTTAGTACCTACTAGCTAGCACTAAATTTGTAAACTGTTTCGAGTTTTCTATCGCTAAAGGTTTTTGATTTAGTGTTGTTTAAAGTCTGAAAAAAATGCCAAGAATAGATAAATGGATTATAGTGACGGTGCGCTAAAAATGCCGGTTTTTATGGGCACAGGAACTGGATTACTCAACTATATTAGTTAGAGAATAAATACCTAATACATAAGAAAAAAAAACTTTTTGCTTGAGCTGCTTTTCCACTGAGAAGTTTTTATCTCAGTGGAAAAGCAGCTCAAGCAAAAAGTTTTTTTTTCTCTAATAGGTTGCCAGGGACAGAGACATGTGGAGACCTAGAGACCTTTGCTTAGCAGCTGTGTTCTACTGCGGCTGAATAAAAAATATACTAGATTTTTATACTAATGTGGGAACAGATCGAAATAATCTAATTTATACAATCAACAGATCCAAATCTAATTTCGAAAAACAGGTAAAAGCGGAAATGAGATAGCTAGGCACCAGACCCCATATTTCTCAACAGATTTCCAAAAAAAAATTACCTTCGTTCTGGCAGCAACAGTCTTGGTACCCAAAGGCATTTTCTTACCAGGAGTTGCTTTCACAATATCATCACTCTCTTCACCTGAAGGTTGGGTTTCAGAATCCTCCTAAAAAAATCAACATTAAGAATTTATTTGACAGTCAAGGGCATATGAATGAAACATCACTTTGTCTTATTTTTAAACACATAAGTCCTCAAAATACTCCTCATAATATGTTTGACATTGAATTTTGTTTGAGGAGTGTTTTAGATAAATTAATCACACTGTTATTTTTATTCAAAAATTCTTAGAGACAATTAGAGACATCAATTAGTTCCACTAAGGAAATACGTATTTTCTTAGTGAAGCCCTTAGATAATCTTTTAATTGAATTTCTCAATTACGAAGTTTTCTCACCAATTT
Organism: Yponomeuta plumbellus; assembly: GCA_947310845.1. Taxonomy (NCBI): domain Eukaryota; kingdom Metazoa; phylum Arthropoda; class Insecta; order Lepidoptera; family Yponomeutidae; genus Yponomeuta; species Yponomeuta plumbellus. Next base: position 8,986,386 of record OX371203.1, read on the forward strand.
GTGTATTTTCCTGGGTCTGCCACGACCTTTCTTAACTACATCTGGAGCTGGGGACTGCACAGGAACCAGTTGGTCATCAGCCTTAACTTCAGTCTAGAAAGGATACACAACATATTTACTGTATAATATTGTGCAAACTATCATTGCACTAGAAATTGAGATAATGAAATAAACAAATACAAAGTGGCCAGTTTGCCAAACTACACATAATAAGTAGAGTGATTTATTTATTGGAGTGGAAACAAAATCAGCTAATTAATTCATTCATTCATTAAACTAAGTTAATTATTTTGGTCAGGATATTGATGAAACTGGAAAAGCATAATAATGAAGTAAATTTTAGGACAAGATTGTTTTTTGTTAAGAAGTAGATGCCCAACAGTGCACGACTTCAAAGGGCTGTATAGATCAGATTTGGAATTCTCTGTGGCACAATTTTGTTTTTTTTCTGCCAACCTTTTATTTCTGCTAAAATACATTTTAGAACTAACCACAAATACTATGTTTTATTGTTATTTACTATAACAATTCGATGAACATTACAAAGTCTATTAACCCACAGATAAACAAGAACATCCTGCAACACAATGTGCATTCAACTGTCACAATAGACTGACACTAGTCATAAACTATTCACGAGTTTCATAAAACTATTTATGGACCTTGGTCCATATTCTCAGTCGATCTTAGCAAACCAACTAATACTTACCACTTTGGAGTGGGCATATTTAGACAAAGCCTGCACATTGGTCCCGGCAGTAATCCAGGCAGAGCGTTGCACTTCTGGCATGCGACACCACTGCTGGTAGAGCTTCCAGCTGTTCTCCGTATTTGCGTTGTTGCCTTCACGAAATGATGAGCATTTCCATAATAAGAACGCCCATACTTGTGCTTTGGTTTCAGTCTGAAACAAGTGATTATTTTTTTACCCAAATTATACCTTCCTTCACCAACTTGTTTGTAAGTACTGAAGATGCTTAGAACATTAAATTGTGTATTTCTAGACAAAGAAGTGGCATCCACGATTGAAGCACTGTAAGCAAGACAGGTGATTGAATTGTTTAAAATATTAGCAGAGGTTTAAGTTTCTTGCTTATTTTAACCCTATTTTGAAATAAACACTAGCTTATCTGGCAAACATTATTTTTTTATATTAATTTGCCTGTTAGATGACTTATAGTCAGAAAATTTCGAAAAAAAAGCAGTTTGGAAGAATCTTTGCAATAACAATCACTGCAAATATTTTTTTTATATATTAGGTTGAGATTAGATCTATGCCAGCGCCAAGTCAAAGGGATAATTATGGAAAATAATTTCAGATGTTCATTACAATCACCTCAGGTTTATCATATTAGTGTTTTGTTTGTTACTTTGCACATGAGCCTGAGCATGTATAGAACTAATTAAAGTGATTTTCAACCCCATCAAAAACTAGTGCTTCACAAATAAATATCTTTGTGTTTGTTGTCAATTGTGGTGTAAACGAGTGCCGCTATTGATTGTTATATTATATACACTTTACTAGGATAGTCCGAACAGGATAGTATGCTACGTAAAAATCACACTACATGATCACTGGAAAAAATATAACATCGGCTAAAGTCGGAAACCTCCGAACTCCATTTTTTTTTTTTCAAAATTTTAGAGATTTGCCAAAAGATGCACCCAGAAATTTACTTTCTAAGGATGCAAAAAAAAATATTTTGAAAAAAAAGTGGAGTTAAGAGGTTTGCAACTTTACCAGACAATAAGAAACTTACACTATCTCTGACAGGCGACTTTCCCGAACAGTTGCTTCCTTCTTTGTGCTCCTTAAATTCCTCTATAAAGTGGACGGCCGAGTGGCACTGGCCACAAACCAGTACATCTAGCGCAGCCATTTCATCATTGGCTTCTGAAATTGCAACCACTTCATTGAATATTTATAAAATTATTTGTCTTACTGCTAAATACTTGTTTGGCGAATTTAACCTTCTCACTAGCAGCAGAGACAGATCTGTCTCAGCGCATCGGGTAACGTCAAACGCGCAACTGAGACAGAGTTGTCCCAAAGGGCAACAGACCAAAAAAATGCGAAAATGTGTTTGACGGTCTATGGTATCGGTTTATGGTTATTGTTCGCTTATGTTCGGCATGAAATTGCCTTTAATCTGTGGTAAAATACTCTAAGACTTCCTAAAAAAAAAACTTGTCAATCTTAGTCGAAAATTTCTTGTTAGAAAGTGGCGAGAGCGGAGAACAAATCTACAAGAAAAACTGGTTTTTTGTTAGAAAGGTAAGTGAAAAGTGTATTTACGTGTTACTTTATGCATTTATTTCAATCATTACACATAGTTTTACCTAAAGAATGCTATAAATACTTTAAATTTGGCCCAAGAAAATGTTCGATATAGCAACTTTGAAAAGAGTTGTACTTTCTTTCAAAATTTTTGATCATTGTTTGAGTATTTTGGATAAAACCCACTATATTGGGCCAGTAAAACTATCGTACTTTGTTATTTTATTCATTTTTATGTGGAATTACTAAGTAATAGTGAAAAATATTACAAAAACAAAACATTTGCCGTTGTTTTCCGATCAGTTCGTAAACCGGAAATCGACCATTAGGGTAACGACCTCCGGCCTTCTCATCCGGTTCTATAGTGATGGGCTTAGTGATTAGTTCAATTGATTATCGACATTTAATTTTTATCAACTTCAATACACAGAGAATATGAATACGAATGTTATATTAGAATGAAATTTCCAATTAGATTCTAATATAACACTCGTAGTTCATAGGAAAATAATTATTATTTATTTTATAGATGTGGAGACCCGGGCACCCAATCCCCCAAGAGTTTCTCGACTTATTGGAAGACAATGAGGAAGAGGACGAGAGCGAGGGGGAGTTGGAGGTTGAGCTGGAGGAGGAGGAGGATGAGGAGGAGACTGGGGTGGCAAACCTGATGGTATGTTATAATAATTATAATTATAAATATTAATTTTGTATTATTTCTTGTTCGTTCCGTTATTTTAGGTTTATACTTCTTCCAGGCAATGGACATCATGGTGGAGGAAGAGGACGGGGAGCTAGTGCCACTGGAGGCACTGAGCGTCCCACCTTCTACCTCTAGGTACAATACATTTTTTTTTCTATCTAGATTATGCAGAGGTAACTTTTTTTTGCAAGTAGATAAATAATAAATATATTATTGTTTACAGATATGAACGAGATTTGGCTTCCCGGGATGAGAGGTAATTATTATCGTAGTAAATTATTCTATATTTATAGAGAAAATTAAAAGTACTACTTTTTTTAACTGTTTATTTTTTCCAGCAGGCTCTCCAGCAGCAGCAGTGGGGATGACGAAGTGCGCAGGGAGATGTTGCGTAATGTCAGCCCGCTCTGCATGCGTTTTATCGAAAATTGTTTTCCCCGCATTTTATCGATTCTTGCCCAATAAAAACTCTCCCTTACCCCATCCCTCCTAAACAAGACAAAACAACTAAAATACTATTTTATTGTTTTATTCTTTATTTTTGTCTGAATATTTATTGTAAATAGTGTAAAAAAGGAAAATAAATATTTCATTATGAGTCTACTGTTTTATTTCTCCATTTACCCTTTTATTTGTGACCTTGGTACAAAATATAATGCAGTCGATATTTTTCATTTTTACTAGATTTTGTAGAATATTTCTATAAAAAGCATAGTATTCCAATAAGATTACAGTATTTTCATTCAATAAAAGTGGTTTTCACTTCGTAAAGACCCACGATTACAGTACATTTTCAAATTCAAATTGTCCCTCTTACACTGTTCAGTAGGAAACGTTAGCATTCTCGCAAAAAGTTTGATCCTGTTTTGGTAATAAATCTTATATGGGAAGACAAAAACAAGCTTGATAGAATGAATAGGTGTATATTCAGCACCTTGTTACATAAATTATCTTTTCCTAAAGTTACGTAATAGTTCGCACACACACAAAAATTTGGGACACTAGGCCCTTATTTCTAGTAATTGCATTTTCGTACTCTGAATGTAAAAATTTGTGAGTCTGAATTTTGATAAAGTTGTTATTGCTTAGTAATGTAACTATTCTAGAGTATAATTCTTTTTATTTCAAACAAATCCGTAAATTGGTTAGATAATAATTTGATATTTATTCAACCTGGTCATTTATTTTTTTTGCGCCGCCATGACACCCCTTTCAGTTAATGTCAGTGGGGTGAATTGGGGGTGCGAGTGAAGAGGTTAATGACAATGATGTTAACAATGTCAATATGTATTTTAATAAATCTTATTGTAGTTCCTAAAACTAACCTTTTAGTGCAGCTGGGTTGTTGGCAAGTTCTTCAGGGTTACCAACAGGCACCTCTTCATTAGGGGCGGCTGTCTCCCCTTCTTCGACAGCACTCATTTTCGAAAGGTTTATTCTGATAGAAAGAAGACAATTTGGTAATCACAGCATAACCTCATTTATTTGTAGGCCGGGTCCGGCAACGACTTCCCGCCAAATTATCTTTGAAATATTTATGAAGACGCCAGTGGGCAACTAAAAAAATAGCTTCAATTGCGTAGTATTTCAGTAAATTTAAAGCATGAATTACAGTGGCTAGTAGGACAGAATGTGAGCTATGTTGGGTGAAATGTATTTGAAAATAAAAAGCCACGAAACCTGAATTGCCTTGACTAGCAATGACGCCTCTACAGGCTTACTTTCGAGATGCATTTTGACCTACGTTTGTTACACAAATAATACCGTTACATTGGTAGAGAGATGAATTATTTGAGGATACACTTACCAAAACAATGTCAATTTATTAATATTTTGAACTCTTCACAGATCAAAACAAAACTCAACAAATCACCTTACCACCACGGTCTTCGAAAATTTTGTGAGCAAAAAAAATAGCGTGGCCGACACTGCAGGCATGCCCTCTGGTGTTGGCCGACAAAATATATTTTCTATGCAACACTTTACTCTGACAGCCAATAGCAAACTACCTTTTTCTAATTGCAACCAATAGCAGATTAGCATCTAAATCAGAGTAACATGACAGACTTGAAGTGTTTGTGGGGGCGACACATTTGACCGACGCTCTTCGATGGCCGACAAAGTTGGTAGGCAAATTAATTTTTTTTTATAAATTTAAAGGCAGTAAAGTCTAGCATTATAATCAGACCTTAATCAAATCAGACAGGCTGAGGCATGCATGCATGATGTGCACGGGTCGTATAGTCTACAGCAGAATATCTATATAACTCATTTGGATAAAATTAATAATAAATATACAATGCTTAAAAAGGCTTCCAGTACCCCTTTCATATTCAAGCTAGAACCATACAGAGACCACGTATGTCACGTTACGGTCGTGTAATGTTAGGTAGGTAGAAGCTACCTACCTAACATTACACGTCACGTGAGATTAGCTGCTTAATATTGTAGTAGATATCTTGTTAGAAAAAAAATGTTCAAAAAACACATTTAACGCAAGCTAGGTATCCCACGGGACGTCCGACCTTCCTCGCTCGCCAGATCGGCGTCGTCGTCGTCGTCATGTCGGCGTTTGCAGGTGTCATTCATGGGGTTGAGAGTGTTGAGTTGAGACTTGAGACCGTGTCCCTCGTTTCGGGCTTCTTCTCCAGGGGTATCTATCATGACCGTTATAATGGCAGGACCATCATTTTAAGCCATGAGATTTGAAATCCGTCTATCTCATTATTTAATACATTTTTCGTACCTATTCGTACCTCCAATAAAAAAAGTCTACCTCTTGCAGCCTACCTACAATTTAACAAAATGTATGGTCCCGCCATTAAAACAGTCACTATTCTACCCGGGCCTCTGCCATCTTAGCTTGGAGTTGATTCTCATCGGCAGCGGCAGCCAGCTTGGGAGAGCTGAACGTCTTTTCCTGAGTGGGTGCGTGACGCCTGGGAAACCAAAGGGTCTAGCAGGCGAAGGGAACAAGATTGGCCCACGAAAGCGATCTGGCTGATTTTTACGGTGGTGCACCGGTTTAAGCCAAGGTTACCTACTGTGTGCCAAAAATCAGCCCTCGATCTTCTTTTGTTGTTTTAGAGATATTTGACATAATACCAAATCATCAAGGTACATAACAATATGTATTGCAGGCTTAACAAAGTGACACAACAAAACGCGCGTTACGTGAGTCGTGTTAACTCGTGTCATTCCGCCACAAATCGTGTTTTCGAAAAACGTGCTACATAATGGTAGTCCAACTTACGATAACGCGAGCCACACATTTTGTGGCCCTAAAATGTCAGAATTTGATAGTCATGCCTTTTCACGATACAGCGCGCGACTCGCGTCGTCGTACTACCTATAAAAATCCATTTATCTATACTTGACTTTTTTTCCAAACTTTAAACGACACCAAATCAAAAACCTTTAGCGGTAGAAAACTCGAAACAGTTTGCAAATTTAGTACTACCTAGCACTAAATTTGTAGACTGTTTCCAGTTTTCTACCGCTAAAGATTTTTGACTTAGTGTCGTTCAAAGTTTGGAAAAAAAGTCAAGTATAGATAAATGGAGCGAAATGACTCGTGTCGTGTCTTTCCGCCACGAATCGTATTTTCGCATTCGTATTCGCAGAGATTAAAGTTAGTAAAATTAGTCAATCTTATTCCAAAATGTATGTTCATAATTTACTAATTTCGTATTTGAAAATAAAAGTTAGTAAATTAAAATAATTGGAAAAGAGATGTAATTTATAATCGCCCATAATTAGGCTCACTATATCAGCGTATGAAATTAGTTTGGTTATTTATTAATCTGATGGTAAATATGAAAAAAAACGGTCATGAATTAAGGTCCGTGCATTATTGACTATGTACAACTTTATGTTGGACTATACAATATTGGTCGTACAATAGTCACCTACAGCTTGTCCAGACCAAGGATGTTATAATCAAAGAGGATAGAGCACTACGAAAAACCTTCCATAGAAAACTAAACTCTTTGTCTTCTCAAATAAAACATAAAATCGTATAAGTAAGCAACTAGAGTAAAGTGTCCAGAGCGAGAGCCACAAACTGAAGGAGTGTGTCTTACTCTTAATCATTTATGAGGAATAATATGACCATGATGTTGTAAAATGTAGGCCATGTGTTTGATTACCCAATGGTCTCTTTTCAGTTTCACTAAAAAGGAAAGCTTACATTCAAAATGGATGGATGCTATATGAGGCTCTGGTTCGACATCACAAAATCCTGCATTTTGTGAAGCCTGCAAAAGCCGGTAGGTATTTTAGAAAATAAGATTTTAAACCTACGGTCTTACCTAGGTTGAAGGAAGATCCTGTACCATTTCGGTATGTAAAGTATTTTTCAGGTATTATTTTTATATTTTTATTTCATAAAACATTTAATTTTAAGCCACTAATTTGAAGCTTTTTATTTTCCAAGTAACGGTTTTTTTTTAATTATTTTTTAAAGTATTATTCGTGATGACGTCATTTCGTAGCCTGAATAGCTTTAAGTCTTTGCCACGTTTTCAGTACATACAAGTCAAGTGTCAACTGTTTGTTGTCAATGTCAAGTTTGAAGTTATCTATTAGTTTTTTTGTATGTACTGAAAACGTGGCAAAGACTTAAAGCTATTCAGGCTACGAAATGACGTCATCACGAATAATACTTTAAAAAATAATTAAAAAAAAACCGTTACTTGGAAAATAAAAAGCTTCAAATTAGTGGCTTAAAATTAAATGTTTTATGAAATACAAATATAAAAATAATACCTGAAAAATACTTTACATACCGATTTGTAGTGATGAGTAAAAGGCTTCAAACCTCTGTAGCATACCTTAAGTTTGTACGTTTGTACATGAAAAGTTGCCGTTTGGTGTACATTATGCCAATCGACAGAAAAAATAATTATCACAAACAACAAATACTCTTTGACAAAATGACCCCAATTTATTACTAGTTGTAACACAAAATACTTTAAAATTATGATAATGGACAATTGAATGAATTAAATTGTTTTTTTTTTATATTTATATTTTCAAACGGGAATAACTCAGAAAGTATCACTTAGTTTACTTTTTATTGACGTGCTTACCAACCCCTTTAGGTACGTTGCACAGGAATTTTCTGTTACCTTTGTATTTTGTTTGCTAAGAAGTTTATTAGAAAGTAAGTAATAAATAAATATTTACAGCCTGTGGCGAAAAAAGTAATGGTACTAAGCGACGGAAGAAAATGTTGAACTGGAAGAACTACCAACGAAGCAACCACAGCTCGATGCAGGTGCCTAAACTGACTGAATGCATTCCCCAAAAGAAGAAGCTTTGAATATTATGTTTGAATAGAAAAATTGACAGGAGGTATAATAGAATATTTAATTGTATACTTCATAATTCTATTCTATTTTGTAATGTATTAGCTTTTATGCATATTTTAAATGTAAAAAAAAAACATTCATATGTTTGTCATCAATCTAGCTAGCTACATGAGTTTTATTCGTATTGGCAAGTTAGATTTTATTATCTGAATTTACAATTTGTAGACTAAAATTTGTCTGCAACAACATTTTTAATTTTCAATTTAACCCTTGTCGAGACCAAGAGTACCATAATGATATAAAGTTCTAAATTGGTTCACTGAAAATAATTTGTAAACTTATGTAGATCAAAATATGATTAAGTTAATTCCGCAGAATGAGTGCGATTTCCGCGATAAAAAGTAGCCTACTGTAACTGATGATAAGAAATGTAAGAAAAGTTCACTATTAATAACTATGAATATAAGTAAAGTTCACTATCTTGCATGTATCCATGTATCCATGCAAGATAGTGAACTTTACTTAGTCTCAAATTAAAGGCCCAGACTCGAATCGAGCCATGAATGTAGGTATGCTAAGTAATTTTTGTAGCAATACCACTCAAGGTTTTAAAAACGTATTTTAACATGGTCGAAGTTGAGTTTTATCTTTACTCTTCTCTCTACTCTTCTTTTCCACTACACAGCTTATTTGAGGGCAGTATGTAATGTACTGTACATTAACACTCAATAAGCAAGTTGTAAATTCTATACATTTAAATGAGTTATTTTTGGATTAAAGCTAATTTTATGACTTGATTTTGGCTTTCATTTTATAATGTTAAAACTTCGTTAAATGCAAATATAAGTATAATTAAAGTTCTTCAGTCAATGAATATACCTAACACTAGGTACTGTGTCGCCCATTATGGAAGTAAATGCCCAAGTTACTCCTAAAGAGAGAACTTCGCTCGTTCCTTCCGGCTGGCTTCCCTTATGTTTCATCCGGTTTTCATTGACATCAAGGTCACCCTACTTAGAAAGAGATGACATTCACTAGTTCGAGCCTCCTTGTCAGGACATTTTTTTGTCAGAGTACTCAATCCTCTTTGATTATTACATCCATGGTCCAGACAGAGGAGAAATTAAAGAGTACGGTTTTGCTCAGACTTTTTTCTGTGTTTGTTAATAGCTTCCGCTTACAAGCATTTATAAAAACTTGAGCTATTACATGGCTATTACTTATAAAAGGTATTGTGCTTCAATAAATAGTTTGACAAACGTTTTGACTTCTCAATAAAACAATTTTATTAGTAAACTGTCACTTCCGGTTTCTAATCTTTTTGGACATTGGACAATCCAATGCAGTAGTACAATAGGTACTTTTCAGCGCTTGACATTGTGCTTTTTGGGAACTCAGATGCAGCAGCACTGGTTCTTTCAGTGTGACCAGATTCAGCAGAATTCTGCGATTTTAGCAGAATACGACCTCCAATTTACAGCTTAGCATATTATGTCGCAGAATGGAAAAAGTTGGCAGTTTTTAGCAGAATTAAAAAAAAGCATAATAATATCATGATGCTAAATTAATTTGTTATCTTGGATGTTTGTGAAAAAAAAGCATACAACGTCCATTTTTAATTTAGTTCTACTAAAATTTTTCTTTCAAACTGGTAATATTGTTTTGAGGGGCAATCCTCTTACTAAGTAAATGAAAACAAGTCTTGTTTTTGCTTGTGAGTTGAATGAATGTAGAGTATTTGTTTGTACATACAACGCGCATGCGAAAACAAGTATGGGGAGTTACCCGGTTTAGCCACTTTTTGGCTACATCTAGCAGATTTTCATCGGGTTTAGCTACAAATAGACAGTGTTAGCCACTTAGCAATATTTAGCAACTTTTAGCTATTTTTGACTAAGTTTCCTGATTGCAATTAAAGTACATGGGAACCTGTACTTAATATAATAAATAAAAGGCAAATGGGTTGACCATGTCTATTAATCTATGGTTTAAGTAGGTAACGTGGGCAACACAGCTGACTATTTCTGGGGTTTCCCGATAATTAATTTTTTTACGCAACTCGTATCAATCGAATGAAGGGCACGTCACGTATGAATTCAAATTTTTTTTTTTAAGAATTCAGTACAGTTTGTCCAGAAAAAGTAGAAATTGTTGAGTACGGTTTTGCTCAGACTTTTTGTATGTGTTTGTTAATAGCTTGCGTTTACAAGCATTATATAAATTAAAAACTTGAGCTATTACATAAAATACGGTATTGTGCTTCAGTAAATATAGTAAATGTTTTGACTTTTATTAAAACAAGTAGTAATCTTTCACTTCCGGTTTCTGGTATTTTTGTAGGTTTTCTGGTTTTGGACATTTACTAAATTCAGCTGCTCCATATAAAAAATATCGATGAAACTTAATGTAAAAACAATTTTTTAAAATAAATTAATAAATTTATTAAGGAATTTTACTGTATTTTCCAAAATAGTCTGATTTTTTATACATGATATTTTATAAGTGTTGCTCCACCGAAAAATGGACAACTTTGACCAATTTTAGGGCAATAAAAAATAAAATGCTACGTATAATTATGTTTCACCTACAAAAAGGTTAATCTAAATATTTACTTACTCAAGTGACCTAATAAAAAAACAACAAATATTTCAATATCACGAACATTAAACCACTTCACCGTTATTCGAAGCATAAACAATTGAGATTAGCGATGGGCGCCGAGAATATTCTCAATCCTCTCTAAGTGGAAACTTCCGAGAAGATTGAGAAATTACCGGTAAGTTTCCATATCTTCTCATTTTGGTGAGAAGATAAAATATTGTTAATAAATATTACTTTCTTCATCAAAGATGTGTCTAAAATTGACGTAGAATGCATTTTAGGCTACAAGCAAATATTTCCTACCTGGCGCACGTGCGATCAATAGAGTTTTTATCTTTAGAAGTTTACCGCATGAGATCTTTTGTACGTGGGTTTCTTTTGTTCTTCGTAGTAGTTTATTACAGTCTCGCATTCAAGTTTTAAAACTATCTATTAGACCCTTATTACTACGAAACAGCTGTTTTATGACACTATTTGCTCAAAAATGTCTCTTATTTTTGTATATCGTTCATAGCCCAGTCATTATAGATTTTGACCCGTGAATAATTAGTTCTTGAATTTTTTTTCTTAGGTCCCTCGGGGGGGGTCACTGGGAATGTAAGTTCAAAAAGTAGACTGAATCAGCCTCCTGCGTATATTCGAAAAAAAAATTGTTTCCATAAAAACAGTTTTTCTTGAATAACTCGGCCATTTTTTGTTTTACAGTAAAACCGTGAGAATAAAATTTATAGGAAATTAGATTTTCTACAAGTTTAGTCGTTACAATTATTCTTATAGGATCAATATTTAAAAAAAATTAACTGAATAACCCGACAAATTCAAAATATTATCATTATGTGCTATGTTCCATGTTTTACGGGATGAATGGAGAGAAACAAAGTTGTAGAGAATCAAATTCTGAACAATTTCGGTTCCCATCTTTTTTTCCCCAAGATCTATATTTTGGAAATTAAACCTGAAAAATGCGACAAATTCAAAATATTGTCATTATTTCCTACGTTCCACGTTTTACGGCATAAATGAGGAGAAATAAAGTCGTAGAGAATCAAATTCCGAACAATTTTGGTTTCCACCTTTTTTCCCCCAAAATTGATATTTTGGAATTAAAAAATAAAAAATTTTTTTAGGACCAAAGTAGAGAATGAAATTTCCTACAATTTTTGTCTTGACGGTTTTACTGTAAAATCAAAAATCGCCGAGTTATTTAAGAAAAACCGTTTTTCGAATATACGCAGGAGCCTAATTCAGTCTACTTTTTGAATTCAGACTCCTAGTGTAAGTTTCCACAAAATGGAAAGTTACCGAGAAGTTGCCCATCTCTAGAAAAGAGATATGCCTATCTCAATTTGAGATAGGCATATCTCTTTTCCTTTACCTTTTCCCTACTTTTCTAGTCATATAGCTCTGTCTCGCTCGCACATGGCATCACCGAGCAGGAGGGGGGCGCACCTTTGTGGTCGCGCAACCCAATCTTGCTCATTGGATGATGAACTCTGGAGTAATTGTGTTCTGTGATGATGAACTCTGTCACCCCAGGCAGAAATTATAGTATGCTTCTTTTATAGAATATGGAAAACGAAATTTCGAATGTCTCGCAAGAGAAAGCCGGTGGCAGGCTCGTCCAAAGCTGCTAGCAAAAAAAGGAGTAGAAAGCGGAAGCGCTCACGTAGCAGTAACTCAGATAGTTCCTCATGTAGGTCATCGTCTAGTTCCTTTGACCAATCAAAAAAACTAAGGCGTACTCGTCGCCGCCGTAATAAGAAAAGGGGGGGGGGGGGGGGCAAACGCAAACAAGCCGCCGATCAAAAGATAGAAAAACTTTCTAGTGAGCTTAGCGAATTACGCAATCGATTAAGTGCCGGTAATAATATTGATTCAGATGCTATTTCAATCCATACCGTGGACGATTTCGAACACGAGGCCCCAGCTGAGGTGAGTAATTTTTCATGTTATGATTTAGATGTTGAAACAAAACTCAAGGAACCAGTGGTTCCCAAAACGGACGAGCGGTTTTTTGAGATTTTAAAAGATATTCAGTTTTTTAACAAATCGGAATGGAATGAAGTGCGCTATGCAGAAACACAAAAACTGTATAATCATACTCCGGGTTTTATCGAGCTCGAGGCGAACGAAGAGGTCAAACAATATGACACGTTAAAAAATCTAGCTTACACGGAGAAGGCCTATGCTTCATTAACGTTCAGTTTACTAAAACAGAAAGAGGCTTTAAAAAAAGAGCTCTGCTCTTTTTGGCATGGGTCAATGTTCAACAGGGCTTAGATGTCGAGGCTATAAACAGAAAGGTTAATGATATTTATGCGTCTGGTGAATATAGTAAGGTCTCCGCAGACCTATTGCAAATGGTCTGTGGTCACAGAGCCGAAACCATTCAAATGCGCAGAGATGGAATTATAAATGCGGTTCGCGACCCGTTAGTCAAAGCATCGTTACGTAAAGTACCCCCATCGGAGACAAGCCTATTTAACTCTGAACAGTTTGTTACTGCTTTAGAGAAAGCTGGTGGCGTTAAAAAAGCATTCTGGCCTGTACCTAAAACGACTGCTAATGGTTCAACTTCGCAAGTTGCAAAATGGCTCTTACGCCCCTCACAGGGGCAATACTCAGCTATCCAAGTACCCTCGCAGGGTCAATTTTCCGCTCGGCAAGTACCCTCGCAGGGTAGAAACTATGGCTTGGCTGTGGCTGCCAAGCCTGGATGCCACCCCCGCAGGGTGGCAACATGCATAATTTACATTGCCCTTCGCAAGGGCCCGTCCACGCATACAACCCCGCTCAACGTGGTGGTAGCACAGCAAACAGAGGACTTTCCTTTCGCTCTCGCGGAACGAAACAAAACCAGCGATACCAGGACCCCCGACGTGGAGGTTACAAGCGAGGGTCGTCAACCTCGGGTTACAACGGCTCAGCCAAGAGACGTAAGTATTGACATGACGACGTTCAAAGCCGGTCAACTGTCGATTTTTGTCGTCCGATGGCTAGAATTGCAAGCACCAGAATTTCTCATTCGGATAATTCAAGGGTACCGAATACCTTTTCAACAAAAGCCTCCTTTGATAATGCCCAGGCTGGAAAGCAAGGCCTTCCATATACACGAATCGCCAAAAATGTCAGCAATTGTCAAGAAAATGTTAAAGCAGGGTATTTTAGAAAAAGCGAGCCAAACACCAAGTTTTCTATCTACCCTCTTTCTTGTTGCAAAGAGCGATGGCTCAGCTCGCCCTATTTTCAATCTAAAGGCTTTGAACGAATATGTACTTACCCACCCATTCAGGCTGATAAATGTATACAGGATCCCAGATTTCATACAGTCCCAAGATTGGATGTGCAAGCTAGACCTTTCACAGGCGTATTTTCCTTTAAAGTTGGCAGAGTCTCACAGACGTTTTTTGAGGCTAATTTACAAGAAACAGCTTTTTCAAATGACTTGCCTACCTTTTGGGCTCAGCACGGCCCCGAAAACGTTTACCTCTTTGACAAATTGGATTGCACAAGTAATGAGAACCAAGGGTGTAAGGATTTTAGTCTTTCTAGACGATTTTCTTGTGGTTCACCAAGATTCAGAGGTACTCTTGGGCCATGTCAGCCTACTCGTAGAGACCCTGAGATATCTAGGTTGGCAAATAAACTTCGAAAAGTCGGCTCTAGTTCCCCAGAAATCACTTGCCTACCTAGGAGTTTTGTGTCATGTCAAGAAGTCGTGGAGTCGAGAACGGCAAACTTGAAGCAGTTGCAAAGGGTAATAGGGATGCTAAACTTTGCCAGCTTCGTAGTTCAAAGAGGAAGATTGCATTACCGGTCTCTACTAGCGTTCCTAAATACGTTAGATCTGGACAACACGATCAGCGTATATACCTTGCCGGTCGACGCCTTGAACGAGCTAAGGTGGTGGATTCGAAATCTAAATCGTCCATCGACACTACACCATCCACCAGCCAAACACTTCATAACCACAGACGCTTCGGACCAGGGTTGGGGTGCCCAGTTAGACAGTCAGTCTCTGTGGGGAACTTGGTCCACTGAAGAGCAGATTTACCATTGCAACATCAAAGAGATCCTGGCTATTTTAAAAGTTTTCATGGGTCATGCCCTATAAAAACTTTCAGGGTCATGCCCTATATATCAGTCAGTTGACGGTAACTGTACAATGCGACAATCGCACAGTCGCCACGAAGGCGGAACCAAATCATCTCGATTGATGGATATAACACATGAAATTTTCAGTCTCGTAGATCAATATCAAATACACATAAATGTGTATCATATACCGGGGAGGTACAACAACCACGCGGACCACCTGTCTCGTTTTCGCCTGCCCCCCGAGTGGCATCTGTTGCCCGAGGATTACTAATGGTTGACCAAAAAATTATTGACAAATGGTCATTCGACAAACAACGTTTAACCAAATGTTCATTTGGCAAACGAGACATTTGACAAAAGTAGCAAATGATCCATTAGCAAACACTACATTTGTTAAATGTTTTGAATATTAAAATGTCAATTGACCTTTTTTAATTTCACCAAATAATATGTTTCGCAAATGAAGCATTTGTCCAAATGTCATTTAACAAAATGTTGAACGCATCAAAGTCGAGTCTGTTTTCGATCTTACATAGAGAACCTAACGCTCCGACGCGCTCCGCTTCGCTACGCGCGTCGTCGCACCTATATTTCTGTTGTCACGTATTCTTTACATCGCCGACCCCCCGTTCGTAAGATTGATTAATAAACGAAACATTTGTCAAATAATACATTTTATCAAACGTTTTTAGACCAATAGTAGTTTTGTCTGATAACTCAGTTGTTAAATGTTCATTAAGTATAATAATTATTTGTAAAATGTAAATTTAAGTGTTGATAATTTGGATAAGTGAGTCATTTGTAAAATGATTAGTAGTAAAATGATCAATTGGCGAAAGCATTTTTTGTCAAACATTGTTTGTCAAGTGTAATTTTGCCAAATGACTTTTGGTCAAACAGCAGGACCCCGTTGCCCGAGTGCACCAAGACCATATTCACAAAATGGGGAACCCCATCAGTAGACCTATTTACCTCCAGCAGTGCGCACGTAGTCCCCCATTATGTGTCGAAAGATCAGAACGACTATCAAGCTGTAGCACACGATGCTTTCTCGATTCCTTGGAAATACAACCTGGCATGGGTGTTTCCGCCCCCATTCTTGATACCCAAAGTTCTAAGTTACCTCAATCAAGCCACGGGAATCTACCTGATAGTGGCACCACGCTGGGAGAAGGTATTTTGGCGCGGGGATCTCAAATACCGAGCTCTAGCACGACCATTCGCGATACAGGACCTGAGCCGAGTATTAGTCGATGTAACGACGGGACTGCCACCCCCTCGAGTCCAAGATCTCACCTTGGAAGTATGGAAATGTGGGGGTGGTCGCAAAATTTAGATAATTGGGGTAATGATCAATTAGAACTCCTAAAAAGCTCGTGGCGAGCATCCACTCTCAAGACATACAAACCTGCTTGGAATCGTTGGGTATCATGGTGCAAGACTTGTAAACTTGACCCTAGAAGCCCCTCTGGCTCAGATTTAGCCCGTTTTCTGGCAGACTTACACTTGAAATTGAAACTTTCATATAATACGATAATGGTGCACAAATCAGTAGTGTCTACGCTTTGTAATGTCAATCATTCAGGCGCTTTAAGCAGTCATGCTTTAGTGAAGCATGTTTTGAAAGCAATATCGATCAAAAAACCTACTCCATGTAAATTGCCAGTGTGGAATATTGATGATTTTGCCTCATTTCTTGGCCAGAGGTCAATAAATCATAACAATCATTTTGATCTATTGAGTCAAACAGCGGCTCATGATTTAACGTTATTGAAAATTGACAAGGATAACTATATTAAGAAAGATGATTCAATAACTATGTGGCCATCTTTTGGGTCAAAGACAGATTCTCATAATCACAGACAATCAGGTTGGAAGTTATATAAAAACTATAATAATAAGAATTTAGATCCCGTGTACTGGATTGAACAGGCAGTGTCTAAACTCTCTGTCAGACGCCAGGAAGCTAATTGTAAGAATTTATTTGTTACAACAAGAGGTGCAGCTCGTGCGGCCTCTAGGACAGTAATTGCAGGATGGATCAAGACATTAATGCGTAACGCGGGTATTGTTGCTACTCCGGGAAGTGTCCGGTCTGCCGTCGCTTCCAAAAATTGGTTGGACAATTTTCCAATGGAAGATATTATTGCCCGGGGAAATTGGAGGACTTCGAACACTTTTCTCCGATTTTATAAGCGACAAGTGCAAGTATCAGACCCGTCTAGGAGTAACAGCATTGCTTCTCTTTTTAATCCTGTTTCATAGATGTTGTACATATGCAAGATGTATGGTTTAATTTTTTATTTTTACCTACTTAATTATGTAATAATGTTAAAAAGATCAACGTAAAAAATAATACACATGTTTTGTTATCAACTAATAAAACAACAATGTGATTTAAATATGTCTCATATTTGTTTCGTACCCTATCTCTTTCACATCACATTGGCGTTCACCATAGCATCACCAGGCGATAACAGACACTTCTCAATTGTTTATGCTTCGAATAACGGTCAAGTGGTTTAATTCGGGCGTTTTACCTGAAATAAAACGCTTATTAAACTACTTACTTTATTCGAAGCATACTATAATTTCTGCCTGGGGTGACAGAGTTCATCATCACAGAACACAATTACTCAAGAGTTCATCATCCAATGAGCAAGATTGGGTTGCGCGACCACAAAGGTGCGCCCCCCTCCTGCCCGGTGATGCCATGTGCGAGCGAGACAGAGCTATATGACTAGAAAAGTAGGGAAAAGGTAAAGGAAAAGAGATATGCCCATCTCAAATTGTTTATGCTTCGAATAAGGTAAGTAGTTTAATAAGCGTTTTATTTTAGGTAAAACGCCCGAAATATGTCGAATTAACTTTAATGAGCCGTTTTCAGAAGAACTAAAAAAAAATCTAATGGCTGTCAAAGGAATGCAATTTTGGACCTCAGCCCAATAGCCATGTGTGATACATCATCGAATAGGTCTCAGCGAGCTGAACAAAAGTTATTGAAAAAAAAACTACCAAACATTTTCAATAAAATATAACTGCGAAAGGACAAACATTTGGCTGTTGGCGTCATAGTAACTTTTGTTCTTCTTCTTAGTTCTTCTGAAAACGGCTCATTACATTGTTTTATTCTTTAGCTGGCATCACTGCCTTTTTATTCAAGGTTTAGTAAACCTTTTTAAAAAAGTAAATTATGCCACTGTTAGCTGTGTTAATATTGTGTGCTCGTCTTAAATTCTTTTTTAATTTGGAGCTCCACACTTTGTAAAATGGATACATTCTTCATTGAATTTAGATACAGAATTCAATGCATTCACTAACAAAATAAATGCGTAGACTCACATGTTCGCACTCGTTTTGAAATTGAAACGAGTGCGAACATGTACGAACCAATTTAAATCTGGTCACACTTCTTTGCACGAGTTGCAGCGTTGCCGTTAGCGTACATTTCGTACATTTGACAATCTGTCAAGAAAATGTAGAAATTAAAGAGTTCGGTTTTGCTCGGACATTTTGTCTGCATTTGTTAATAGCTTGCACTTACAAGCATTATATAAATTAAAAACTTGAGCTTTTACATAAATTAAGGTAATTTGCTTCAATAGACATAGTAAATGTTTAGGTTTTTCAATAAAACAATTAGTTAATTTTCACTTCCGGTTTCTAGTATTTTTTGACAAACTGTACGTTTTAGGCCTCGCATGTACGATGTACGTTTTCATCTCTTTACGTACGTTTTGAACTTGACAAAAAGAGAGAAGCTGTATAAATTATTTTTAGTAAAAAAACTCCTCATGTACGTTTTTAACCCAAAGTGTACCTTTTCTGCGCTCGACAAGTCGACATGCATGTACTTTTTGGGAACTCAGTTGCGGCAACACTGACGAGCAGTGTGACCAGATTTAGCAGAATTCTGCGATTTTAGCAGAATACGACCTGCTATTTACAGGTTAGCATATTATGTCGCAGAATCGAAAATGTTGGCAGATTTTAGCAGAATTTCACAAAAAATAGCATAATATTAGCATGATGCTAAATTAATTGATTATCTTGGATGTTTATGAAAAAAAAAACGTATACAATGACCATTTTTAATTTCTAGAAAAATGTTTCTTTCATCGTTATTATTTTGAGAGAAATCCCCATACTTGTTTTCACTTACAAGTTCTATGTATGCAGAGTTTTTGTTTGTATACAATATAAGTCGCAAGCGAAAACAAGTATAGGAATATACCCAGTTTGGCCACTTTTTGGCTAGATCTAGCCGACTTTCGACGGGTTTAGCTAGAAAACAAACTGTGTTAACCACTTAACAATATCTAGTAACTTCTAGCTATTTTTGGCTAATTTTCCTGATTGCAATCAAGGTGCATGCGAACGTATTTTGTACTAGATCGTGTAGGCAAATTGACCGGTTGACCATTATTATCAATCTATGGTTTAAGGAGGTAACGTAGGCAACACAGCTGACCATTTTGGAGATTTCCCGATAGTTTAAATTTTAAGGGAACTCGAATCAACCGAATGAAAAAGCTTTTCTTATCTTATTACTTTATTGACTTCCGCATAGGAAGAAAGATGACGCGAGTCACGCTTTTTGTGGCGCTAAAATGTCAGAATTTGACAGTTAATGTACTGGAAAGTCGGGAAGTCGGTTTTGCTCAGACTTTTTGTCTTTGTTTGTTAATAGCTTGCGTTTAAATTAAAAACTTGAGCTATTACATATGCCTCCTAATGGCGGTAGGTAATAAGCATAATAATAGATAAACAATGGCCGCCTGCCCGCTGCGGGCGTTTGCCAAGCTAAGGAATATAATAAGGTACCTATTGTGCTTCCATAAATATAGTAAATATTTTGACTTTTTAATAAAACAAGTAGTAAACTTTCACTTCCGGTATTTCGTATTTTTTGGACATTCGCTAAATTCGGCTGCTCCACTCCATATAAAAATATATATCGATGAAACTTACTGTAGGAACCATGTGTTTTAAATAAATTAATAAATTTCTTAAGGTATTTTACTGTATTTTCCAAAATAGCAGAATTTTCGCAGTTTTTACAAAAAGTTTAGCAGAATTTAGCAGATTTTGACCAAGTGCCTTGCCTAGCAGAATGGCCAATTTAAGTCTGGTCACACTGCTGACGAGTTGTTTTGTTTAGATTGGTTAGAGTTTGATTTCTTAAAATCTTTCTTTTTCAGCTTTTTTGACTAGGATTTCGACACAAATTAGCCGTAGTTGCAAAAGTAAAATATGGCAGATGAAGAAGAAGATCCTAAAGAATATCGGTGGGAATCAGGTTACGAAAAGACATGGTAAGTTTGACTTTCTTACTACCTACTTGTTTTGTTCTCTAGTATACCAACCACCAATCCGGACTTGGCCCCCGTGGTGGAGTATGGCCTATACTTCCTCAGGGAAGAAACCCGTGCCCCTCGGTGGGGACATAATGGGTTGATGATGATACCAACCAACCCATATTTTGTCACAACAACCCCGGTTTACTCTCAAAATGCTGTGAGCGTCAGAATGAGAATAACGTCTGATGTGACATTTTAAGATAACCATGCAAAACATTTTGTTTTACTCACCTTTGGCTCATCATCTTCAGTTTCTGTTACCCTCATCAGGTACATAGGACTCTCAAAGCAGATTTCAGTAGCGGTCGATTGTATGTAGCCTATACAGGGTTACAGGGAAAGTCGTACACAATATTAAAGGAGGTCATTATTTAGGTCATTTCTGATGTATTTTATTCTATTATATAGGGTCCGAAAATTAACCGTTATGGCGATATTGACTGTTAAAGATTTTAAAAAAATATTAAATTTTTTTGGCTTTTTGATTGATTTTTTCTCAGAATAGAGGTCATAAAGTGTTTTTTTTAATGTATTTAGTTAAAAGGCATGTCAATTGATAAAAAAATATCAGCAAAAGCTGCACCTACTACTAACAGCTTTAAAAAACTGCTCGGCAACGGTTAGAATTAAATATGCTTTTCTCTAAATATTTTTCACATAAAAGCTCTTAAAAAAAAAATTACGTATGGAACTTATTCTGCAAATAATTTTAAAAACTTCTACGACTCTTTAACTATTCAAATAAGTATAACATTTAATAGGTATGTGCATGAAATTTTAAAATAATGTTATTTGAGTAGGCTCTAGTGGTAGTACCGACATAACTGAACTTCGATACAAAAAAAATCTTTTTATTTCCTGGCACCTTTAAACTATGTAAAAAGGTCAGATAGGCTTTTTTGTGCTCTGGAGACATGCTGTCTCAGGTGTTCAGGTACCTACCTATTTCAGTATTTCTTTTTTAGAATATTCTATCTATCTATTATTTTTGTGTCAGTCTGCTCGTGTGATTCTTCCGTGGTAGATGTGTTAATAATATGTGCTCTGCAAATGATTTGCGTCTTAGAAACTTCTACGTCTCTTTAGGTATTAAAAAACGTATATCACTTGCTATTACATCGAAAAAACGTTAGCCAAAAGTCACTTAAGATGGCAAACGGTAAATTTTTAGTTGAGGTAAATACATGCTCTTTGATAATTTCCCGTAAAACGCGATTTAGTTTGGATTTTTGTATTAATTCATCTTCATTCTGTGACTTGGCTTGGATTTTGAACTGATTCATCTTCATACTGAGACTTGGCTTGGATTTTGGACTGATTCATTTTCATTCAGTGACTTGAATGGCGAGACACAATGAAAATTTTTTGAGGGAGGAGTTACCCTTGTTGATGGACGACATTTCTATTGCATTGAGACGAGACAATGTTCTTTCTACATGATGGCTGCCCAGCGCACCACGGAAGCATGGTTGGACGAGAACTTCCCAAACAAATGGATTAGAAAAGACGGTCCCATTGCATGGCCGGCTAGGAGCCCTGATTTAACGCCAATGGATTTTTATGTATGAGATCATATTAAAAGCATAATTTAAAAAAGAATGAGAATTTGTATTAGAAATAGAGGCAACCGTGTTAAAAACGAAGATAAATCAGTTCAAAGTCCAAGCCAAGTCACACAATGAAGATGAATAAATACCAAAATCCAAACTAAGTCGCGTTTTACGGGAAATTATCAAAGAGCATGTATTTACCTCAACTTAAAATTTACCGTTTGCCATCTTAAGTGACACTTGGCTAACGTTTTTTTCGATGTAATAGCAAGTGATATACGTTTTTTAATACCTAAAGAGACGTAGAAGTTTCTAAAACGCAAATCATTTGCAGAGCACGTATTAACACATCTACCACAGAAGAATCACACGAGCAGACTGACACAAAAATAATAGATAGATAGAATAATCTAAAAAAAAAATACTGAAATAGGTAGGTACCTGAAAACCTGAGACAGCATGTCTCCAGAGAACAAAAAAGCCTATCTGACCTTTTACATAGTTTAAAGGTGCCAGGAAATAAAGAGATTTTTCTTGTATCGAAGTTCAATTATGTCGGTACTAGCACTAGAGCCTACTCAAATAACATTATTTTAAAATTTCATGCACATACCTATTAAATGTTATACCTTTTTGAATAGTTAAAGAGTCGTAGAAGTTTTTAAAATTATTTGCAGAATAAGTTCCATACGTAATGTTTTTTTTAAGAGCTTTTATGTGAAAAATATTTAGAGAAAAGCATATTTAATTCTAACCGTTGCCGAGCAGTTTTTTAAAGTAGTAGTAGGTGCAGCTTTTGCTGATATTTTTTTATCAATTGACATGCCTTTTTACTAAATACATTAAAAAAAACACTTTATGAGCTCTATTCTGAGAAAAAATCAATCAAAAAGCCAAAAAAATTTGATATTTTTTTAAAATCTTTAACAGTCAATATCTCCATAACGGTTAATTTTCGGTCCCTATATAATAGGATAAAATCCATCAGAAATGATCTAAATAATGACCTCCTTTAATATTGTGTACGACTTTCCCTGTAACCCTGTATACATCCCACTGTAGGGCACAACAATTTGAAGCGTTGAGTTTGTCAATAGCTCAGAAACTCAGATTTCCTCACATATTGCTACCATAACTTGACAATGGACAATAATTCGGGATTTTTGCTGTATATGAAAAGGAAGCTAAACTGGATAGCCCTACGTTCTTAGTTTTTACCTCAGATAAGATTTTCATTCATGATTTTGGTTTTGAAAACCTTCTCATTCTAAAAGGGCGTATAAGCAAAACGGAACGGAATAATAGTCGTGTATCCACGCCATCCAACGATGAAGCATTTAAAAAAAACTGTCACTGCTCTGTCAGTGATGTAGGTACAGTGCCACCATCTTATCTGTTCAGTTGATAGCGGCGCTAGTGGAGAATTTAATAGTAACATTTAAGAAATTTACCTAAGAAAATGAGAGTATTTTAATCCGTCTTTAAATTTTAGTGAACATATATCTATAAATCTTAGTAAGTGAATAAATAAAACAAGAAATGGGGTACAGAATTTACAATTAATTAGTTAGTTACAATTTTGCCCACTTGAACATATAATTTGGTGGCGCTGTACATACTTCAGTATTTATTTTTTAAAGGCAACAGACTAATTACTTCTGACAGATTCGAATGAATGATACTTTCTGACTTTGTATTAATCTGTGATGGCGTAATGATCTGTGTCACTGAGCGAAATTAAATAAAGAAATTATTTTCTCGAAAACTACAGCACCTAAAAATAAACAAAAAATATATTCTTATTTAGTGACCGGTCATATCCATATCCTAGAAGAAACTTTCTTGATTCGTAACCATAGAAATATTGTCCATTAATATACATTCATTAGAAGACAAAGACATAGGTACAGTCGAGATCACATCAACCTATACACCCATGCACTCTATTCCGTTGCGTTACGGGCGACTTTGCAACTAAAATGTATAGGTTGACGTGTTCTCGACTGTACATGCCTGCACTGGAAATCAAACCTGGCCCTCTTGCTTCCGAGTCCATTGTTCTAATTACTAGGCTTACCACCGCCGCAGCGGTCGATGCATCTTCAATTCAATCTCATCCGTATTTGTCCCGATATTGGTTGCTTCCTGCTGAACTTGCCCATTCTACAGGGTGGTCCAAACAGTGACGTCAAAAAAAATAATTTAGATTCCTCACATCCAGGGGTATCCTTAAATACCCCATGTATGTTGACCGATTTTTAGTAGTTTAGAAGTTATGATTTTTTTAATGTATTTTTTTAAAACTCACTTTTTGTTCAACTTTTTATTAAGTTTTCTTAAACTTTTTTTTTGTCATAATAATCCTCCTGAATTGATCTTTCACGCATAAAATAATCAGCATCCTAACCTTTTCGCAAGTTACAAAAATTTAGATCGAAAAGGAATAATTTAGGGACGAGCGACTCGGAGTTAAATTTTCAACGTACATAAAAAAATAAAAAAAGATATTCCATAACTCCTGCATAGTTTCAAAACCTTTGAGGGACCCTAAGCATTTATAATAATAATAATAAAAAAGTAGTACTTCATAGGCTATTATTTGCTGATTTTCATCTTCAAAGGTTCTGAGGTAAGATTTTCAAAAGTTCGTAAATCGATAAATAAAAAGTTAATTGGCAATTTGGTCATTCCCAAGGCTACATTAACATAAGAAATGCCTTACGGAACACCACAAATTCTTAGAAGTGAAGTCGGTCACCCTGACAGAAATATGCGAAAAAAAATATTTTAATTTTTTTCACATTTTTATTGAGCTTTTTTAGATTTTTTTTTTGTTATAATCATCATCATCATCAACCCATCATGTCCCCACCGAGGGGCACGGGTCTCTTCCCTGAGGAAGGTATAGGCCATACTCTACCACGGGGGCCAAGTCCAGATTGGTGGAGGCTTGTAAGACTAGTGGCTGGTCTTACTGTCAGAAGTTTTCAAGCCGCCCTAAGGCCTCTGACTTGGCTTAACGACTGCCATCTATCGACGGCAGCCGGCACCAACTGCTTAACGTGCCTTGCGAAGCACGGAATCGCTCGGAAAAATGCCACTAGCGTTAGTCATAGACGGTGACCCATCCATGGACAGAACGCGCCGTATGTTGCTTAACTTTAGTGATCGTTTAAGACCACTCAGGCAGCCCAGGCGTCGAAAATTTAACTCCGAGTCGCTCGTTACTAAATTATTCCTTTTCAATCAAAATTTTTGTGACTTGCGAAAACGTTAGGAATCTGATTATTTTATGCGTAAAAGATCAGTTCAGGAGAATTATTATGACAAAAAAAAAAAAAACTAAAAAGACTCAATAAAAATGTAAAAAAAATTAAATATATTTTTTACGTGTTTCTTTCATGGTGACCGACTTCACTTCTGAGAACTTGTGGTATTGCGTAAGGCATTTATTATGTTAATGTAGCCTTGGGAATGACCAAATTGCCAATTAACTTTTTTTTTATCGATTTACGAACTTTTGGAAATCTTACCTCAGAACCTTTAAAGATGAAAATCAGCAAATAATAGCCTATGAAGTAGTACTTTATTAATATTATTATGAATGCTTGGGGTCCCTCAAAGTTTTTGAGACTATGCAGGAGTTATGGAATATTTTTTTTTATTTTTTAATGTACGTCGAAAATTTAACTCCGGGTCGCTCGTTACTCAATTATTCCTTTTCGATTTAAATTTTTGTGACTTGCGAAAAGGTTAGGATGCTGATTATTTTATGCGTGAAAGATCAATTCAGGAGGATTATTATGACAAAAAAAAAAGTTTAAGAAAACTCAATAAAAAGTTGAAAAAAAATATTAAAATAAAACTTTTACGCGAGTTAAAAAAAATACATTAAAAAAAACATAACTTCTAAACTACTAAAAATCGGTCAACATACATGGGGTATATATGGATACCCCTGGATGTGAGGAATCTAAATTATTTTTTTTGACGTCACTATTTGGACCGCCCTGTATAAAGGTAGAGATTAAACCTGAGATAGTTTCATGTGAAGTTAAATGTCATTACACACACAACATACACACATGTACCCCTCTGGGATACAGATCTTAAAGGGGTAGGGTAGACAGAGACCAGGATCTGCCACTTGCCACGATCCTCAAGACCCCTTAAACTACATCAACATTCATCATCATCATCATCATCATCATCATCAATCCATTATGTCACCACCGAGGGGCACTGGTTTTTTCCTTGAGGAAGGTATAGTCCAGTATTTTTTTTCGTTTTCGCGTCCAAGTGCCCCCATGCATACACCCCAATGCCTAGGTACTCCCCGCCCCCAACTTTACCCACCAACCGCCAGAACTGTTTAAACCAGGGAGGCAATAAAAGAGGACGAAGATGGCCTGGTGGAGAGTCTGGTGGCAGAGTTCGCCCAGAAGGCGGCGCGGAAGGCCGCAGCGCCGCGCCGCGGGCCCGTCCGGCTGGGCATGATGCGGCATCTGCTCCTCGCCGTCGACTGCTCAGAGGCCATGAGTGTGCAGGACTTGAAGCCCTCGCGGTTCTTTTGCACCTTAAAGGTGAGACAAGATAAGATAATATGGATAGTCTTTATTCCAGACGGGAAACCAGAGACATAAATGAAAGTTACAATTTTTAAAAAGCACAATGGGCGACCGAATTACAAACAGAATATTTTTTCCAGACAATCTTGTGATGGAAAGGGTGCCGAAGGCAAAAGAGAGACGGCTAGTTGGTGCAAATAGGAATAATACATACTTAATAACAAACATACGTAAACGTTGACTGGTAGAAAATGCTTCTAGCATTAAGTCCGCCGCATTGCCACTGTAATTTTTACTTATGTGCAATAAAGCTATTAATAATAAATCTTAGTTTAAAAAGTACAACTAAAATAAGTACAAACAAACCACTCTCCTATCAAATGAAATAATTTTATTATGACAAAAAGAATATGAATTTTAAAGAAAAAAAATTTATTTATTTAAAACAGAGTAAAGTATTTATACATACATACTCTTACACAGAGTAAACTTATAATCAGTTAGCTACATAGTATATCCATTATTTTATCCAAGTACAAGTGATCTTATTATGTTATTCATTTAACAAGTAAAGATAGATATGATGAAGATAGCCAAGTATATAAAGAGGAATCAAATAAAATCAAAGGAAGTCTCCGCTGATATTATGCAACCATTGTGCTACTTCAGTTGATAGTAGATTTCGTAAAAGAAACGAAATTTGTTTCTTAAACGAGATCTACTAGCATTGTAAGAAATTATTAGGATTCCCACCCAGCATCCTGAAGGAAAACAATTTATTGCGACGCGGTCGATATGACGAGACTTCAACTGAAGAACAAGAGACGATAATACTGTGCTTTGTTTATTGTTACGTATGTAAGCATGTTTGTTTGTGGCAATATAATTAATCCATTCATTCATTTCTAAAACTTATGGAGCTCTATTATAGATGGATTTACGCATTCACTTACTTAATGAGTCTGACGCGGAGCCCCCGTCTAATATTTACTGTTTAATTTCAGCTTCTAGAGAAGTTTGTAGAAGAATTCTTCGATCAGAACCCTCTGAGTCAACTTGGTATTGTGGCGATGAAAAATAAGAGAGCCGAGAAGATCACAGAACTATCTGGCAACGTCAGAAAGCACTTAAAAGCTATTAATGAGTAAGTTTTCTCTTTTTTGTTCTCTTGCCGGAAAGTCTAATTACTGTCCACGCGCCATTCCCATCAATTGCCCTCTAAACTAGGACTTTACCTAGGCTAGGACTTTACATTTGTATTTAAGTTCACACACACAACCTCTGATGTTTTACTTTTTAGAAAAGAATAAACATTTGTATAGGGTTATTTCTGAAATACCCGATTCCTGAAACACCCAAATTACAGTTTATAAACTGTAATTTGGGTTCATAAAAAATGAAAAAATTCATAAAAAATGTTTTACAACATTTTTTATGAATTTTTTCTCTGATTTATACTTTCGGAAATGTCTGTTCTGTTCTTCAGTTCAGTGTTCTTAACACTCATGAAAAAGAAAACAGAAAAATATTTTTCTTTAAATTAATAATTTATCAATACGGATCCAAATGTTGTAAAAAAATGACCAAGTCTAACCGGTATGTTTAAAACAATTCGTAATTTACAAATCACCATATAAATTTTAATAGTATCTAGTGGTAATAATAATTCATAAATAAGCATCGAAACTCTTCGTGGATCTTCAAATAATAATAATAAAAAATAATAAACTCACGCCCGTTATCCCCGAAGGGGTAGGCAGAGGCAAATATTCATTAAAAAAACCAAGATACGACACAACAGGAAGATATCTAAAAAGACGGCCTATTTTTATTTTTTGCAGCTTGAAAAGTGTATCTCTGACTGGTGAGCCGTCGCTGCAAAACACGTTGGAATACGCCGGGCGTGTGCTCAGACCCCTACCCGGCCACGCTTCTAGGGAGCTCCTGGTCCTCTTTGCCTCGCTCACCACTTGCGACCCCAGCGACATCACTACTACTATCCAGGTAGGCTGTGTGACCCTATCACCATCTCAAACCTCCGCTCCGACTCCCCAAGGTTTGCTGGAAGAAATGTCTTACATAAGCTCGCCTTTGCTTGTACATGTATTTTCTTTTGTTACCTTTTCCTGAATCGCCGTTGCCCTGGCTGCCTGAGTGATCTTAAACGATCACGAAGGTTAAGCAACATAGGATGCGTTCAGTGCATGGATGGGTCACCGTCTATGACTAACGCTAGTGGCATTTTTCCGAGCGGTTCCGTGCGCAAGGCGCGTTAAGCAGTTGGTGCCGGCTGCCGTCGATAGATGGCAATCGTTAAGCCAAGTCAGAGGCCTTAGGGCGGTTTGAAAACTTCTGACACTAAGACCAGCCACTAGTCTTACAAGCCTCCACCAATCCAGACTTGGCCCCCGTGGTGGAGAATGGCCTATACCTTACTCAGGGAAGAGACCCTCGGTGGGGACATAATGGGTTGATGATGATGATGACCTTTCCTGTACTATGTTCTCGTGTGTGCAATAAAGTTTAATAATAATCATCATCATCATCTCATTAGCATTTAACGCCACTAGCGTTAGTCATAGACAGTGGATGGGCTGAACGCGCCGTATGTTGCTTAACCTTAGTGATCGTTTAAGATCACTCAGACAGCCCAGGCTATGAGCGAGGCTGGTGTATATTTCATAGTAAAATTGATGTAATTTTATTGCAGACATTGAAAACAGATGGAATTAGGTGCTCAGTTATCGGACTTGCGGCTGAAGTTAGGATTTGCAAGAAGTTGTGTCAAGATACAGGGGGCGACTACGGTGTAAGTATTACTTTCCACATAATATTTTGTTAAGTACGTTAAGATCTGGCTACATAGATATAGTTTACTACCAATCTTTGTGGTGATCTTCTATAGTTTGCTATATGTAAAGCCTCTAGTGCGTCCCCAGATGCTGCTAGATGACATCAGGAAACAGGGTGCTTCTGGCCCCACATTAGGATACCCTGTGTCGTGGAAACCAGAAACGGGGACATCACAAACATGTAAACAACCAAGACCTGGGGTTTTTTTTTGTCCCCAGCCGGGGTTCGAACCCGGGACCTCTCGCATGGTAGGCACATGCCCTAACCATTGCGCCACAAAGGTCGTCTACATCATCATCATCATCATCAACCCATCATGTCCCCACCGAGGGGCACGGGTCTCTTCCCTGAGGAAGGTATAGGCTATACTCCACCACGGGGGCCAAGTCCGGATTGGTGGTCGTCTACATAAATGCCTTGAATTCTTGATCACACTAATATTATAAACGTGAAAGTTTGTGTGTGTGTTTATATGTTTGTCAGTCTTTAGCGCTGAAACGGCTTTACGGATTTTAATAAAATTTGGTATGGACTTAGCCGATACCCTGGATTAAAACATAGGCTACGTTTTACCGCGGGGAAATATCTTATTCCTACGGGAAAATCGATGAACCGCGGGTAACACCGCGGGGCACAGCTAGTAGATCATAATTAAGATCTGTCTTAAGACCGACCTAAGCCTCAGTAAGCTCCGTTTTAGTGGGATGCTTTTTTTTAAAAATAAGACCGTGATTATTTAAACCTCAGGTGGTGTTGGACGATGTCCACTACCGCTCGCTCCTTCTGGAGAGTACCTCCCCCCCGGCGCGTGCGCGTTCTTTGGACGCGGGGCTTGTCAAGATGGGGTTCCCGCACGCCGCGCCCCCCGACCCCCGCGCCCCAGACAACAGCTCCGCAGACCCCCCGCTCACCGTTTGCATGTGGTGAGAATAATGAGATAAAACAGTGTAATGTAAAAACATGTAGCGGTGGTGGCGTAGTGGGGTTGACCCTTGCTTCTCGATCATGAGGGTCTGGGTTCGAACCACGCATGTACCAATGACTTTTAGTTACGTACATTTGTTTGTACAGCAACACCATTCGCTGATAAATTGTGCCCGGATAACGGCGACAGGCTTGCCACTTGTCACGTTTGGGACCTAATAAACTCGGCAAAACGTGGGTCCAGTTCTAGAGACTGGTGCCTCTGCCTACCCCTTCGGGGATAACGGGCGTGAGTTTATTATTATTATTTTATATTATTATTATTATGTAAAAACAGGCATTCCACAGAAAACGCACAAGACATTTGAACTGTGTCGAATAATTTCGTCAATTCATACCTTTCTTTAAAATTTAGGCAACTGCTAAAGGTCAATCATTAGACTCAGAACTGCTTGAAGAATCAATGGGCTAGTTTCCTCTAAAAATGTAATTAGTCCGTCTTTTAGATTATTCAAAAATAAGGGACACGTATTTTTTTATTTGTAAATCAGACCAAAAATGACAAAGATTATAGCCCATTGCCAAAAATGCCCGTGCTGCATTTTTTAGCTCGGAGTGACGTCACACGTAACTTTAATGGGCTATATCTTTGTTATTTTTTGTTAAATCGAAAAAAGAAAAATACGTGTCCAATATTTTTTTATAATCTAAAATACGGACTAAATAGAATTTAATTATTTTGACCCTGGAAACTACCCTATTAAATTAAACCTTCGACGGTCTCCCACTGGTGGATCTACATTCTTGGTCGTTATCCTCGCTACTGAGCTGGACATCAGAATCCTGATTTTCTAGAACTTCCAAATCAGATGTGACTATAATAAAACCAAAGTAATTAATCACTTAACCACCTGGAAAATTCCTACATTGAGTATAAAATTCATATAAGAATATAAAATTCGTAACAGTAATCTGTGTGATTCCTGTATACAGAACATAAAACTTTGGTGCGTCATGAGTAAAACAATCAAGTTTTTTTTTTGACAATAATAACTTGTAATACCAAATAGATACGTAAAAA
Organism: Yponomeuta plumbellus; assembly: GCA_947310845.1. Classification (NCBI taxonomy): domain Eukaryota; kingdom Metazoa; phylum Arthropoda; class Insecta; order Lepidoptera; family Yponomeutidae; genus Yponomeuta; species Yponomeuta plumbellus. The sequence goes on from OX371203.1 coordinate 9,017,714, forward strand.
ACAATAATTTCATATGATTTATCACATAAAGTTACAATTAGACAGGATTTAACTTACTATTTCTTTCACGCACCTTGACACGTCTTGACTCGGAAGCCATTTTGGCAATGTGTTCAATAACAGTTTACATAATGAAGTCGTTATGGGAAATAATAAAAAAAAATTTTACTAAATTCACAGAATCGCTCGTAGCCCGGGCTGCCTGAGTGATTTTAAACGATCACGAAAGTTAAGCAACATAGTGCGCGTGCGTTTTAACATTTGAGGTAAAACCTACCTACAAATTTGTACGAAAGCCTTGGTGGGCTAATCAGACTCGCAGAGAGACAGCACTTATACGTTTTTGTTTCATTAAAACTATTAAATCTTCTAATATATAAAATTCTCGTGCCACAATGTTAGTGCGCATACACCTCCGAAATGGCTTGACCGATCGCGATGAAATTTTACATGTACATTCAGTAGGTTTGGGAATAGGTTGTTATCTGTATTCCATAGTCCTAAGTGAAAAAACATATGGCAAAACAACGTTTGCCGGGGCAGCTAGTATATTTATATGGACATTATTTTCTTGACTAATCCCAGGGCTTTTCAAGTCTTTCCTAAATGTTAAAGTACTGTTATTTCCCTCTGCAGTCACCTGGAAGAAGGTGAAGGCGAAGGCGTCAACGGCGAGGGCCACCTCTGCCCACAGTGCCGCAGCAAATATTGCTCATTGCCGGCCCAGTGTCGCACTTGTGGTCTCACGCTCGCCTCCGCACCGCACCTGGCCAGGCGAGTACAGACTTTAACGTTAGGGACGAAGGGCGAGAGTCGCTTGCACTTTGAAAGAAAGAAAGAAAGAAAGTTTATTGTACCAACAAGACACATCACAGAAACAAAACACACAAAAAAAGTAACATAATAAATAAGTAAGGCAACAGACGAAAAACAAATAAAATTAAACAAAAACCTTAGTCTGTGGTGTGTCTAAGTCGCCACAAAAGGCAACTGACTCAGCGTTGTGCTGAGGGTGTGAACCCTTTGGGCTCACGTTCGCCTCCACCAGGCGAGACCAGAGTTTAATGCCTCCTCCAGACTACTCGCGAAGTTCCTCGACAAATTCCGAGGTTAGGCGAATACGGTAGGTGTGGAGAGGCACTTCGTCTTACTTCGTCCAAGCTCGAGTGTGTAGCACGTACTTCGAACAACCTTCCCGAGTACTTTGTCGAGGAACTTCGCGAGTAGACTGAAGGAGGCATTAGGAAGAAGGGCGAGAGTCGCCTGCACTGCGAGCTAATGCTTGCTTCCGCACCGCCCTTGCCAGACGAGTACCTAGCTTAGCACACGGGGAGAAGGGTGAACGTCGCTTGCACTGATGCACTGGGACCACGCTTGGCTCCGCGCTAGCCCCTTTCGACGTGCTGACGTTTACGATAAACATAAACATTTTTTTTTTAAACATTTACATACAGGCGCATACATTGCTTCTGGCCCCACACTAGGATACCCTGTGTCGTGGGAACCAGAAACAGCGACGTCACAAACATGTAAACATCCAAGACCTGGAGTTTTTTTTGTCCCCAGCCGGGGATCGAACCCGGGACCTCTCGCATGGTAAGCAGATGCGCTAACCGTTACGCCACAGAGGTCGTCGATAGTAATTAGTATGGAATTTGGTGCACATGATTGGGCCAAACGACAATAGTGCTTATGCTTTCCTGGTGATCGTCAAACGCTGATAAGAATACTTTACATCCCTATACACCACAGGCCTGAGGTAATTGGTTGTTGTAGTTACAGCTAGAAGAACTTTAATGTGTCTTATGTGATTGATTGATCCCAAATACCTTGATTTATATGTAACAGAATATTTTTTCTACTCAGATCCTACCATCACCTGTTCCCTGTGGAATCGTACGAAGAAGTGCCAAATGAAGGGCAGGCGCAGAACTGCTTTGGTTGCCTTCGCTCTTTCACCGATACAGATAAACAAGTAAGTTTTAGTGCTTCCGATTAGCACCAAAATGTCTACAATTTATGTTGTTATTAAAAGGAAATATACTACAAATGACCTTGCCCAAAAAGAGGTGGAACAACACACGAAAAAACAAAAATATTCAGAATTTAATGTGTTGAATTCTACTAATAGAATTGAATTCAAGTTTGCAGGTTTGCCTTTATATTTCTGTGAAACAAATTTTGATAAACTTAGTTTTTAGCTAGTTTTACGTGACTTCAGTCTTCAACATCATCAACCTACTCGGACTATGTCCCCACCGAGGGGTCTCTTCCCTGAGGAAGGTATAGGCTATACTCCACTCGGGGCCCGATCGGCGGATCGCTAGTACTTAATATTATAAAGAGGAAAGATTTGTATTTTTGTATGTTTGTAATGAATAGGCTCAGAAAATACTGGGCCGATTTAAAAAATTCTTTCACCATTACAAAGCTACACTCTTCGTGAGTAACATAGGCTAAATTGGATTTTCAAAAAGTATAGGGTTTCGTACGAAATCTCGAATAATGTAACCCAAGGAGTAAAAAAATTACTACCCCGGGAATTTTCCACGAAACGTTTTTGCCACCCTTGCGAAAGCGGGGCGGGTCGCTAGTGTTATATAACTCTATGCGGAGTTTTCGAGACCAAGATTGATTTAAGGTTATCGCACATTTGTCAGCACCGTACGCGCCGCACGCGCCTTATTTTAAAATTGGGTCGCATATTTGTCAGCAACGTACGCGCCGAACGCGCCGCATTTCTGTGTGTTGCCAACAATTTTTGCAGTTTTTTCTTGCCTCTGGTGTGAAACGGTGCGGTGACATTGTGCTATGGAAGAAATTGTTGTAATAACCTGCTTATTGGCAGAATAAGAAAAAAATGAAATTCCAAGGAAAAAAAAACTCTGGATTCACAACATTAATTCAAAAGGAACTTATATGGAGCATATTCAGCTCTTTGGATCCGAATGAGGCAACACTGAGTGGCAGCACGCGCCGCACGCGCCGTACGCGCCGCATTATATGACGTCATCAGAATGCTTCCTTCGGAGTTCGGATGCCTACCGTATTTTACGAAATGCGGCGCGTACGGTGCGGATAAATATGCGAGATTTCATATAATTGCATACAACGAATTCTAAAATGCGGCGCGTTCGGCGCGTGCGTTACTGACAAATGTGCGACCAACTTTATAGAGAATATTTTATTGCACACCAGAAATTTTAATAGTCTCAGTTGGCTGTCTTTAAGCATGTACACTCCATTTATCTATACTTGACTTTTTTTCCAAACTTTAAACGACACTAAATCAAAAACCTTTAGCGGTACAAAACTCGAAACAGTCTACAAATTTAGTGCTAGCTAGTCCTAAATTTGCAAACTGTTTCGAGCTTTCTACCGCTAAAGGTTTTTGATTTAGTGTCGTTTAAAGTTTGGAAAAAAAGTCAAGTATAGATAAATGGATCATATAAGAAACCGTAGCCATTACGTCCCGCGTGAAAAACGCACGTAAAGCGTTTACATTCTAACAACAACACTCTCCACCAGTTGCACCGCTGCACTCGCTGCCACGAGCACTACTGCTGGGAGTGCGAAGTGTTCGTGTCTACAACGCTGCACGTCTGTCCCGGGTGCGCCTCTCGTCCTCACCTCTATCAACGGCTGCCCGAGACGCACTGAGCAGTGCCGTCGGAAGTGTGCGCAAGGCGTGTGAACGGCCTTCTGCAGGTGTGCCCGGGAAGGTGTTACGCAACGTTGTCGAACGACAGCTGTGCCAAATACCAACGTTGATAGTGTATTGCGGATTCATCAGTGTGATTTAAAACAGATGCAATCCTCTGCCAAGTGCATTGTGAAATATCGTGCGAGTGTAAAATATGTAGATATTAATTTGCCAACTTTTTTATATTGTACGTACTTCGTATAATAAGAGTGGAAATTGTTCAAAGGAAACAACGCAATAAAATAAGTTACAATTTGTAATTCAAAATGTTATTATTACATATTATATCACAATTCGGCATTTTCCTAAGAGAGTTTATAGAAAAATAATGTTTACGCTAAAGGTTTGTCATAAAAGTACCTAACTTAAAAATCACATTTACACCATGTAATATTAGTGGATTTGAAGCGCAAGGTAAAACACTTATCATATTTCTAAATTCGATTGTCTTCGAGCAAAATATATTTTTTCTAGCCTAATATAAGTTACGTTTACTTTTTCTTCAAAATACAGAGTATTTCAAATGAAAAGTTAGTGTTATGTTGGTGAAGTTCTTGTCAAGCTTCGCCAAGTTTTTAAATAAAGAGTACCTACCTAATAACAATAAGGCCCTGTTTCACAATGTTCAAATAAAGTTCCAGATAAGCTATCCGCAACCAGGGCTGCCGTTTGGTTTAAATTTAAATAAATTTTCTTATATATTGCGTGTGTACGTTTATGGCTTCATAGAGCTTATCCGGAACTTTATCTGCAGATTGTGAAACATACTCTTAATATTTTTTTAGATTCACAGCAGACTTCGAATCCACTGACATTACAATATGCATATAGCAAGTTGGTCGTTAGTAAAATCACAGATCAAAAATCTCCTAGTGATAACTGCACAAAACACCAGCGTTTCAAATCCCAGTGATTTGGCTGTATGTCGGCTACAGAAAAAAACGCTATATTATGTTCTATCGCGGATTCTTCAGTGTCAAAAACCGTCATAATCACTGCTCATTTGAACCTGGTTTTGAAGAAGTTCTAAAATTAAATATAAGCCCACATTCGTCGCACGACAACAATACTATAACAATTGTATATTACAATAATCATATCATAACAGTCGTACAATTAAAAAAGTGCACTGTATTGTTCTAACTACTTACATAATTATAATCACAATACGATATACAATTCCCTTAAATGCATTCCAATAAATCTATAGATTTTCTGCTACAGTCAGACAGTTTTACATAGAATGTCGTTTTGTACACACAGAATCGCACTCCTGTCCTTATTAAGTACATACACGTACAGTGGTCAATACCGTTTAATATAGCTAACTAAGTAGTGTCAAAATCACGTTCACACTGTCTGAGAGTTTCCAGGCTTCTTCCGCGTTACCCAGAAGTAATTTGACTTCTGATAATACTGTTCTATTTGCAACAGAGACTGCCCTTTGGTTTCGGGCAACATTAGGAACAAAACTAGAGTGGCTAGCAGCGATGAAGCACCAAATATACCAAAGGTACCGCTCATTCCGACGACTGTTTTCAAAGTTGGAAAAGCTTTCGTGAAACCAAAGAGGCAGGCGTTGAAGATACAGAATATGTAACCGCCGCAGAGGCCGCGTACTTTCGTAGGCAGCAATTCTCCTACCATCAAGCCTGGCAGTAGGAAGAAGCCTAGCGTATTGAACCCTACGTAGAAGAGAATAAGCGCTGGTGGCAACCAAGGAGGTAACGCTGCCTTGGACTCCTGGCTCTGAGCTAGAATGATTGCCAATGCTATGGTAGCGGCTGCAGTGCCTATGCCTGAGATCATGACTAGGGACCGCCGCGTGATGCGAAGTAACATGATGCAAGCCACTATGGTGATGGCCAGTCGCACGCCCGCCGTCGCGTTTGCTGCTATCTGTAGACGAGAAAGAACAGTTCCAAATTAGATAGGTTTGGTTTGGTCACATATACGCTTCTTTATCAAAAGGTCTAAGTAGGAAAACGTCCAACAGCGCGAAACGTCTAATGAGCAGTATGCCATAAGCAGGAAAACGTCCATGTAGCAAAACGGCTAACTAACAGATGGTCTGTACAGCAGAACTGTCTTTCATGATCATTAGGTATACATCCATTCAGTAGGTATTACGAGTTTGATCGTGAGTGTACTGTAGTGTACACATTTAAAAGATGACGATTACCTATGTATATAGACGTTGTGCCGTACAGACAATCAGTTAGTTAGCCGTTTTGCGACATGGACGTTTTGATAATTAGGCATACTGCTCATTTGACGTTTCGCCCTGTTGGACGTTTTCCTACTTAGAACTTTTGATAAGGGAGCGCATATACCGACGGTTGTTCACAGATCATATCGCACGCTTCTCATCACAGACATCGATCGTATCTCTCTAGTTACGCAATCGCACGTCCGAGTTTGGCTGGGCTGATATCGTTGTCGGTCGTGATCAATTGTTCGAATTTCCGTCACGGTCTTCTTCTTAGTTTTCTACTCTCGGCGGTATTGGTTTCAAATGGTGTCACAATGAAAAGTCAGAAATAACCACTTGGTGGATGTTTAATTAGCAGGGACATTTAATAGGGGCATTTAACTTGCAGGGACTTCAGAGTGAATCGAAAACTAAATTGCACCGCAAGTTGGCTAAGTTAGCGTTAAGAGTAGAAGGGCAGGCTACCTAATGCCGTCTTGGGCTGTGCACCTCATTTCATTATATTAAGTAGTGAAAAATCGGCCCGTTTGGTTTTCATACACATGACAGTGCTTCCTTCGTCTAGCTAGATTCATACATACATACATACATAAGCTCATCCCTGTGTCCCAGAAGGGTTGGCAGAGACCAGGAACTGCCACCTGCCACGATCCTGTCAAATCATTTTCGCTTCATTCATTAGTTGCTGTACGAACGCACGCCGGTTTCCGGTAGGTACTCTTTATTTTGCCCTTTGCTAATACATCCCCTATTTGTTCGAAATATGTCCGCCTGCCGTCCCTTACTGGCCCTTCCACTTAAATTCGCTCGTGATATTTGTTTCGCCACTCATTCTTCCTTCATCCTCTCCACATGACCTTACCAACGCAACATTCCTTTCTCAATTCTAGTCACTATGTCATGTTTCAGCTAGATTAATGTCTAAAGAAAGTGTTTTTCCACCTTGTGAATGAAAAATCTAAGTAAACTCACATGTTTGTCAAGCGATCCGCCGGTCTCCTCCACAATGTCCACGGCGTAGAATATGATGATGTAGCTTCCGGACAGGATCTGCAGCATGTTGAACGCGTTTATTAGCAGCAGAGGTTTGAGGACCGGTAACTGGGATATGGTGGCGAAGAAGGGGACGGTCTCTTCGCCGCGCGCCTTCTCTTTCTCGCGCGCCGAGATCAGGTCGTGGAGTTCGCGTTGGGCCTGAAAGAAGATATAATACATTTTAACTGGCAAATAGAATATCGCATCTGCCTACCATGCCAGAGGTCCCGGGTTCGAATCCTGGCTGGGGACAAAAAAAAGCCCTGAGGGCCTTTTCACACGTACCACAACCACATCACATCGCAACGACAGAATGCGGTCAAGCACTCATGCACACCCACCCGTCCCGGGGGGAACTGGGCGGGTAGTGTGGGACTGCTCTGGAGCCCTACCCACAAAACCCTGGGGTGACGCCGCGCGCTGATATAGGAGCCGCTCCGGTACCGCGGGAGACGACGCCCCGGTGCGACCCCCAGCGCGTGGGAGGGAGCAACGCCCTCCCCCTCCCGTGTCCACGACGGAGCGGTCACTACGCCCCGTCGTCCTCCTCGCGGCGGCGCTGTCAGCGAACGGGTGCCCCCGCACCCGTCGCTCGCCGCCGCGAAGGTTGCCGCCGTCGGGCGGGATCGGCCCTCTCCCGATCCGCGACCTCCTTCTGGAGCATCACAGCTTCACAGAAGGAGACCACTGCCGTCCATGAGTCTTGATCCGCCAGTGCAGCTGCAACTACAGCTGGCGGAGAGAGATCTCGCCAGATCCGGGCGACCAAGGTGCTCCGCTCGGAGGCCGACGCGGGGCACTCCTCCAGCGTATGCTGGGCGGAGTCCAAGTCACTCCCACAGTGGTGGCACTGCGTCGTCGATTCGCGACCGATGCGACACAGGTACTCACCGAAGCAGCTGTGCCCGGTGAGCACCTGTGTCAATCTGTATAGGTGACCGTCGACCGCCGTTCGAGCCAGGCTTCGAGGCTCGGCAGGATCGCGCGAAGAGTGCGCCGGCGCGAGATCCGTGGCTGTTGTAGCCTGTCGCGCCACGTCTCAAACGCCCTTCGGCGCTCCTGCCTCCGCACTATTTCCGGCGGCTCAGTTTCCTCCTCTCCCCGGCGGAGGCGCGCATACACCCGCGCGTCCATCTCCGCCAGGATGTCCAGCGGGGGAAACCGCGCCAGGACAGTGGCCGCCTCAAAGGATATGGTACGGTATCCTCTGGCGATCCGGATGGCCATCTTCCGCTGCGCACCATTAACCATGGTGCGGCATCGGCGGACGCCCGTCAGTCGGTGTGACCAAACGGGCGCACCGTAGAGGGCCATGGACCGCACGACCCCCGCATAGAGGCGGCGGACTCCCTCCTCGGGACCCCCCAGATTGGGCAGCAATCGGTGCAATGCACCCGCTACCCTGTCGATCCGGGGGACCAGGCGCCGGAAATGCTCCTCGAAGCCCCAACGGCCGTCCAGCGTGAGCCCCAAGTACTTGATGTACTGGCTCACACGGACTTCAACATCACCTACGCGAATCGAGGAAACGGGCGGTTCCCTCCCTCGCGGGAGTTTGTGGAACCATAGCGCCTCGGTCATGTGAGGCGCTATCCGCAGGCCCAGTTCCTCGATTTTCTCGACGACGCGAGACACTCCGAGCTCTGCGAGCCGGATGGTCCTCTCATAATCTTCCCCACCGGCGTGCACCAGGGTGTCATCTGCGTAGCAGACGAGGTGCACATCGGGGGGGGAGGTCGACCCGTAAGACTGCATCGTATGCGAGATTCCAAAGGAGGGGTCCTAAAACCGACCCTGTGGAACCCCGCACACGACCCCGCCAGCTGCTAACCCTACATTAACAGACTGTTAGGGCTTCTTCACACGTATGTACCACAACCACACCACGTCGCAACGACAAAATGCTGTCAAGCAGTGGTTACGTGTGAATAGTGTCGCTGCAACTTTTTGTAGTTGCGTTGTGGTACCGACAAAATGTCGATGTGGTTGCGTTTGTCGCCAGTAGTTGCGTTGTGGTACCGACAAAATGTCGATGTGGTTGCGTTTGTCGCCAGTAGTTCCGTTATGCTACCGACAAAATGTCGATGTGGTTGCGTTGTCGTCAGTTGTTGCGATGCTGTTACATCGTGTGCAGACACAGTATGACTCCGGCTTTCATAGGTTGTGTTGTGGTTGCGATGTGGTCGCGATGTGGTCCGTATCACACACACGGTCGATAACGGCTGTAAAATGTGGTTCGTGTGAATAGTCCTATTAATTTTCAATACAAAATATACGCCCGGCCACGTGTCGTGGTTGACGTGTGGTTGTGGTTGTGGTGTGGTTGTGGTACGTGTGAAGAAGCCCTTAGTGTACGAGAAACAAGGGGTTAGTGTGAAATCTACTTATTGCGAAGGAAAACATCGTGAGGAAAGCAGTGTGTGAGGTGTTCACATTCCTCATCATCATCATCATCATTATCATCAACCCATTATGTCCCCACCGGGGGCACGGGCTCACATTCCTCAGCTGTTGAAATTGTCAATCCGCGGTGGGCACGCTTGGTTATTAAAATCATACTCTTTGGCCATGCAGTGGGGCGTATACGGTATAATAGGCTAAGTCAGTGGGGCGGTGGGGGAAGTCAAAAACCTTGTTACGGTCCACTTTACTACGTACGGGGTTTTCTTATGAATAACCATTACTTTTGTCATAAATCGTTTCACAATTAACACTATTATGCCGTCATAGCGACACTAACAATAGGACAATTTGAATATAACATTTACAAGAGGCGTTATTAGCATAAACACGTAATGTAATTTGATCTCTACTCCTTTTGCAACAATGTCTATTTTAGCCTGCCTTGCCGAGAGTATCTTCGAGACGGCCCAATTGCGCGTGCCTGCGAGTCCATTGCGCTTGTTAAACCCTTTAAATGCTGTCATCGGCTTAATTGTTGGCGTTATTATTGTTATTGATAACGCGTTCTCAACGACGCCTTTAGAACGATGTTATGGAATTTATAGACCGTGCCTGTATTTATAACGTTATGCAGTCTACACTCTATCTATAATGCTGGCCACACAAAAAGCAGCACAAAAAATTTACGAAAAAAAATTCGTCTTCAAACAAAAAAGTTGTCGTCCGGTTGTTGAAGTCAGTTTTTTTTTTTGCTAAAATTTTAATTTATTTTTTATATTTTGTGAATCTGAAACTAACTGGGCAGTTGGGCACCAACAAGTTATTCATTAGACCATACGACGATTAGCGCACATACGTGACTTGTTGCTATAAAGAAAAATGCAGGCGCCGAACAGACAAATTCAAGACTTATATGATTTTCTCATGGATGCCATGTCAAACCTGGACTAAATTGAAATGGCAGCACACTGGAAGTACCAGCTTCAAATAAAAAAATATCATCAGAATCGGTCCACCTGGTCAAAAGTTCTGAGATAACAAACATGAAAAAAAAAACAGTCGAATTGAGAACCTTCTCCTTTTTTGAAGTCAGCTAAAAAACAATACACTGCGCAAAGATGAAGATACTCAGGTGGGCAGGCGGCGTAACTAGGCTGGATCAAGTCAAAAACACACATAAGTGGCACCTTCAAATTGAGACCTATCCCAGGTAAACCACAGGAGAGCCGTCCGCGGTGGTATGAGGCGACCATCCGACCAGACCGACCAGTGTCCAGAAAAGTGCTAGATATTAAAAGTAAACCCCGAGGACGAAGAATACCCCGAATCACATGAATGTCCGTAGTAAATAAGAACCTCAAAGAAGCCAAAGCGTATAAAGGTTAATGTGCTGTAAACTGTAAAATCGATAGCAGACCACATCTTTTTAGATGCCACAAATTTTTTTTTTTTGGGTTTTATTTTTCATAACTTTTTCGTGAAAATCGAAGATAAATGTAAAAAAAAAGGAAAAGCGCAATGAGGCGCAACGGTGACTTAAAAATGTTATTTTACGTAATTTTTTTAGCAAACACACCCGTTGTGTTACCTGCATTTAAACCTAAATAAATTATTAGGCTCTCTACGTAGCTACTATGCCTAAAGTGGAAACGCAATTTTTTTTCTCGCCTACACCGTAGCGTAGGATATCGTTGTATTGGTTGTTAAAAAATATTGTGGGTGTAGAAAGGTCATTTTTGGATTTAGGGGTTTGTTTGCGAAATAATAAGCTTTATAGCGCATTTTTGCCGGAATAGGGCGGCCCGCACATCTGGCTAGCCGGTTGATTGTAAAAACGTAAAAAAACAGTGTAGTAGCACATACAATGTACTTAAAAGGAAACCTATCACGGCTAAGTAGGCTTGATAAATTAACGAATAATAGGCGACCAAGCTATTAAAGAAAAACTTCGTAGAAAATAAATTGAAAATTACTTTCATGAAGTTGTTAGTTCTGTAAAGCCGGTACCTATACACTGCGCGTAGGGCATGGTTTTTGTTGCAAACTTACGTAATTATTGCGTAATAGCATGTGTTGAAATCTGAGTCATAAGTTTTGAACAGAAGTAACAGTTCACGATTTTTACACTATCGCAAATGTTTTTGATGCATAATTATTATGAAATTATGCACTGTGATGTTGGACTTTCACTTGGCTGTTTTCACTTGACCGTCACAGCTTTGTACTTACAATGTCAGGGTTGCCGCGCAGTTTCGCCATAGCATCCATGGCTTCGTGGAACCGCCCGCGGCGCGCAAGCCAAGTTGGACTCTCCGGCGACAGACATAAGGCCACAAATGACAGCACAGGCAGCAGGATACAGAGATATGCCACTTGCCGCCACGGCAACGAGCCACCGAGTGCGTAAACGTACAGGACGCCGAGGGAGTAGGCCACGAATGGCGTCCCGATCAGAAGACCTCGCAGTCTAGGCTCTGAGATCTCGCCTAGGTACACCTGAGGACAAAATGAAGGTTTCATCATCATCAACCCATTATTCTCGTATTCTCATGAAAAAAAAACAAGATTCAGTAGCGCGTCGAGCATGTTTGCAGAGGCAAGTGTTCCTGATTTCTTTGCTATCTTGCGGTCACGAATCGCCTCTTTCTGGTCCAGGCTACGTGAGACCACGAATGCAATTATACAAGCGGTTTTTGACAATCTCATTAGTCCTATATAGGAACTGGATCTCTGTGCAGATGGACACGAACCGCAAGTAAGTAATTCTTGACCTAATGTAATTTATGTCACCTACTTATAAATGGTTTTAGTTAGTTTTTATTTTTTTCAATTTCAGAGTGAATTCTATTATTTTATGAATTTCTATTTGTATATGCGTCCCTTTGCCTGAAATAAATGACTATTAGTATTATTACATATTTATTTTATTTATTATGTCCCCACCGAGGAACACGGGTCTCTTCCCTCAGGAAGGTGTAGGCCATATTCCACCACGGGGGCCAAGTCCGGATTGGTGGAGGCTTGCAAGACTAGTGGCTGGTCCCACTAGTTTTTAATGTAAAATTCAGAAACGAACAACCGAAGAAGCGAGTTCCGTCTCTACTCGCCGTGATTAAGCTCTTGCAATAAAGGCGGATCCTCGGACTTCTAAGACAAAAAATCAAGTAAGTGATGTAAGAATTAATTTGCTTAGTCACTGAATGACAGTATCTAGTTACTTTGTTACGAGAGTCATGTGGGGCAACTGTACGCAATTTTTAGGAAATTGCTCCCAAAATAAAAGTCTCAGTACCTAGCAAAGAAATTAACGTTTATTGTTATGTAATAAACCTTTGAGAACAACAACAAAACATAAATTTTTAATTCTAATAATAATTGTATTTTTTATTGCAACTTTCAATCAACAAGGGAAATGCGGACACTTAGCCACCCCGGGGGGAAAGTATCCGCACACCTTCGGTTAAGTGTACGCAAGGACGTCAAAGTGTACGCACGTCGAAAACTTATTCTACTACACATAAATCGCAAGTAAATTTGCCACTCTCGTAGCTGGTACAGGTTTCGTGCCACCAAGACTTACAAACTGTAGAATCAATCCACATTTCATCTGTAACTCCGTACTTTTCTCCACACAACGGACAATAGTACTCTTGCTGTATATATTTATTATATTTGTCTGTACTTTTATCTTTCTTATTTGGCTTGCTTTTGGTTTCCATGTTCATCTTTGGTTTTCTTTTTTCTTTTTAATTTTTGGTCGATTGCTTTTTGTTTCTTTTCTCATCGATCCCATCGATTTCTGCTGCTGTTCGTTTCGATTTTCCCTCTTCAATCAACTTCTTGGCTGTATTAATTTGCTCTTGAGTACAGACTTTCCGATCGGGACATTTCCTTATGTATTTGCGAGGCATTTTCAATCTAGAAGGACAAAAAGTATCTAAATAAAACTATTAGATTTACTTCGCTGGGGCAAGTGTACGCATTTTAATACTGCGGACACTTACCCACGTATACTTTCCCAATCCCGTCAAAGTAAATAAAAATAGTTAAAAATACAAGTTTGAATTACCTTAGATAAAATACGTAAATTCCCACGAAATATTGGTTAGTTTCTCCTGTTTACAGACACTTTGTTAACTCATTCGGATTAATCGTAACGTCTTCACCATGCAAGTGAATTTCAAGAAAATAAATAATAAAACCGTGCAAAAACAATATTGTTGCGTAAAATTCTATAGCATAGTGTGGCAAACCTGCGTGGCGGTTCTCTTGCTCAGGGGTCAAACGCGAACTAAATGCGACAGGTTCCGACCAGTTGTCAACCGTGGCATTAGCATGATGTTCGCTGCGTACCACAGACCTACTTTACTCACCGCGGACAGTTACCCCACATGACTCTAACATTATGTGGCTTCAAAAAATATTGGTTCCAATGAGTGAGCCAAATATTATCGAGTTACTCTGATGTACAGTTTAATTCACAGATGTCTGTGAGTTGAACGGATGGCCAAATTCAAGATGTCCCCAAGTCCGATTTCATAGATTTGCAAAACGACGACGGAGTAAAGTAACTTTTTGCCTAAGTTAGGGGGCTTCATGCTTCTCAGTAATCTAGTGTTGTTTCAAGAGGCAAAAAGTTACTTTACTGCGTCGTTTTGCAAATTTATGAAATTGGACTTAGGGACATCTTGAATTTGGCCATCCCTATTATCTGTCACGTTTACAGCCTCGGCTGCGTGGCATAAAATTACAATCAATATAAATAAGTAGGTAACTATATTACGACGCTGCAAGACATACATTGCGACAAGTACAATAAAATTTATTTTCCTACTTCTTAAACTGACATCTAATTGGCATTGTCTTAAAAAAAGTTAAAGGATGATGGGCAAAAATATATGAAGCGTGGGCCCACTCCAATAAAAATGGCTTGTTTATTAAATTAAAGGTCTACATACATACATTCATCATCAGGCAGGCGCATGCCAGAATTCGCTGTGTGTCTGGAGTTTTTTTTATTAAGAAAAGTTGATGTTTTTGGTTATAAATAGAAGTTTTTGGTTTATAAAACAATTTTTTTTGCTTATATGTAAACCACCTAATGCTACATCCTGTACAAGATAATAAGTTTAGATTTTTAGGGCAGGAAAATAAAAGTTTTTGGTTTATAGAATGAAAATAATATAATTTTAGCAGACCAATAATTATCATTTAAAAATTACATTAATTTCTTGCTTAACCAACTAATCAACAATAACCTCATTCAGAAACATAGCAGGACCATTAAACTGATCATGTCTTCCGTATCCCAGATACCATAAAATAGACACAACATGCGCGCAAGTAGTCAAACAAGTGCAGTAATGCTCGACGATTGTACCTCTTCCTTCTTGGCTAGGGTCTATTAATACGTACGTATAGTAAGTTCGGGCCTGGACGTGTCGTGACTGTAACCAACCCTTTAGTAAGCACATTGCATGGTTCTCTGGTAAGTTAGGAAAATCGGTGATCTGATTTTCTCGATAGGTACCCTTCTAAAGTATAGCCTCCATTTTGGTGATGTTCCGCACAATACAACCTGGCCAGCTTAATGTGATGGGTCCCTAAAGACAAAAGTTTTAAATCGTGTTCCGACAAGGCTGGGAAGTTTTCTAGTTGCGGCAGGCTTGCATCAATGCGTTCATGCAACAAAGATTATTTTGCTCCACGTACTGAAACAAAGCATTCGGCCTGTTTATCGATCTGTTAATGAGCTCCAATATGGTTTCTGCATCACATCATCATTATCCACTACTGGCTCGTGGAAATGATTCGTAATTGCTGCTGCAATCTTGAAATACGCCATCATATGATTATTTTCTCTGTGCTCGTTGTCATGACTACATCAGCGCCCACAGCGCTGCGTCCGCTGCACGAGCTCGGTATCCGTGGCATGGGTGGCGGAGAGGTCTCCACAGAAGCATCGCCTCACGCGCACTCATCTAGCACGCTTCACGATAATTAATATTAATGATAGGTTTGGAGCCGGTTTGCAAGTACCTAACGCAACTATCAGATTTTTCTTAACGTCATCATCCTAGCCTTATCCCAATTTCCTAGTGCGCTAACTACACTAAGTTTTATGGCGAAAATACTAATTTTTACATGGTAAAATGGATATGCTGGAAGTTGTCTCTTTGTCACTCCTATGCAAATCGCAAACGCTCTCGCCATCGAAAGTGAATGCAAAAACTCAGTATACCTACGCACTCAGTTACTAAACTAGTGATACCAAATTATCAAGGTGCGTACGGATTGCGCGTACCCTGGTACGCGTACTCAGTTTACGCGTACCCGGAACGCCTAGTCCATACCTGCAGCTACGCGTTCACTCTTGGGATACGCGTACCGCGCGAGCCAACTCGCGCGCGAGCCACCGCCAGTCGGTTTTTGGTCGCGCGGCAAAGAGGACGCACGCGGCCGGCTACGCTATATTTGGACGGCAAAATGAATAAACACGCGTGTTCTTCGAGTTTCAACAATGAAAATATTTATGAAGATTGGCGAATGACTGGGGCTCGCGGAGCGCTCTGGATCGATTGACCTCGCGTACAGGTTCGCGGCGGTCCGTACAGGAGCTGTACGCGTATCCAATGTACGCGTGGGCAGTGTTTGCCAACTACGCGTAAACCAGGAACGGGCTATCCGTACGCACCTTTACACAGACGTGCGTCATATTATTACCTACAGTCTATTTTTTGAAGCGAACGACTAAGTGTCAACATGTCAAAAATTTGGTTTTTCAATATGCCACATTTATAACACTGCATAATATTTAGCAAAGTTATACAAAACGATATGCCTAATAAATACCATTAAGCAATTAACACAATAACACTGTTATTACCTGATTTATCCCCCACTTGCAGTTTATTTAACTAATATTTTATTTTATCATGAAAATACCATTTGCTTAAGAGATCTATGACCCAAAAAATACCTAAAATTTCAGTGGTCCTCAAATAAAAGCGATCCTACTGCTGCCAAATATGTTCGCAACTAGGAAAGATGACGGACTTTTGTTTAAAGGCCGATTATGATCGACTATTTTATGCTAATGGGCTACGCGAAGTGTAGGAAGAAGTATGGAGAGCTGACTACGAACCTCTTTTTTAATTAAAGACAAAAAAAGTAAGATTGACGTTGTTGTTGATGAGAGTGCGACTAAAGAACATAAAATAGGTAACTTATCTTTAGTCTGTTCATCATTGTAAATAAGGTATTGGTAATGTTTTTTGGTCCATCGTCCAGTTGTTTTATACTTTTGTGTTTGTTATTACGAAACGGAAAATATGGGCGAGCGAGTCGGACCCAACGCTGATTCTGCCAAACCGATGTATACGATGCCACAGAATACATAATAATACAACGATGCAAGCAAAGCTGCGTGCATGAGCTATTTTGATTGAGATGTAAGTTTGAGAGATGCTGTGTCTTTGTTTACCTTTAGTCGTTCGCTTCAGTAAATAGAATATACAATACATGCCATAATGGGCGACTATAGTCTGGCAACGTATCGTCAAAATCTTTTTTGTTGTAATCCATCCAACTGCTGCTCTTTTACGTGACTTGTATTTTGTACAAAGTTGTCCACAAATTATAAGCCATTGTTTCAGCATTTACGTGCTAACAAGCCCCTTCCTGCGTATGGAGTACCCTGTCCAGGAAAGCTGGAGAGAAAAGTGAAGTGTCTAACTGCGAAATTCTATACTTTCTAATTATTGACAAAAGACAGCAATACGACAGGATCTGGTGCGCATATCAGCATCAGAGATCTAATACGTAACAAGGCAGATCGGGGCATTCAAAAGTGTAAGTCCCGTCTCGGCACTTACTTGAGAAGGCGCCGCCATGATGCCCACGGCGAACCCGCAGACGACCCTGCCTAGCAACAGCAAAGCGTGTTGCGAAGCCGTCCCAATCAGCAGCCAGCCTATTACGAGGGGCAGCGTGGAAGCCTGTAGCGTCCGCCGCCGCCCTATGGACTCCATTATGGGCCCCGAGAGCATGGATCCAAGAGGCGTCGCTGCAGAGTGGATGCTGGCTAAAAGTAAAAAAAATAAATATATTTGTTAAGAAGAAAGAAGAAAAGCATTTTCAAATAACTAGATGAAAATCCGGCTTCGCTCGGCTAAAATGCAGTGTCATAATGTTAATCCACATAGTATTGACCACAATATTCTTGTTCAGCATTAAATTTTTTGGTACTTTTCATAATAGTATGGTATTTGCTTTTTCATTTCAACAAATTAGGCCGAGTTCACAATGGACATTATGTGATGTGATATGACGTGATGACGTGATACCAACGGAACATTGGTGACAATGACATTGACATGTTCGCACTTCTCAATGCCATTATACTTGCATTATACTAGAGAAAGATCATTACATTGAAAATAGTGGATAATCCGAATTTTCCGCCTATAGGTTGTCGACTCGGATCGACAAATTTTTACCCAGTTCAATTTGATGTCCATTTCGTTCGTGTCTACTATACTAGTACGAAATTATTAATGTAGATGTAAAAGAAACAGTCAAGTAACAATAATAATATGTACCTAACACAACAGACAAAACAAAAACAATTATTTAAAACCATTTTGCCACAAAAGGCAACTGACTCAGCATTGTGCTGAGGGTGTTAATGGAACAGGCGATCGAGTTTTGCAAAACTGTGGTAGATAGGTATTGTTGCGTGATGACTCTTCATCACAGTTATTTTTAACGGAATTTGTTTGCGCTGTAGTTAAGTAGTTTTCTATCTACATAGGTAAGTAGTTAGGAATAATTGGACGTAGTTTAGCAAAATGTTCCAACCCACACAAAGTGAGTTTTGAGTTTTGTATTTGATTTTTTAAGTTTAAGCTGATTTACGCTTTTCATACATGTGGGTTGATAACTTTGCACATACTGATCGCTATGAAGGTTTTTGATACTTAAATATAGATCATGGTGATCATTTTGGTACCTATATTTTTAACGCAAAAATGACCAAGTTGTGGTGCTACTGTGCTACTGCCCTGATTCTTTTACATTTCACAAACAGCCTTTCGAACGCGAGGGAGGGGATGGACGAAGATATTGATACAAATGTCCACAGTTCTATTGACCCGATTTGTTTGAGTTTGCCTAGGTACCTATACGGACGCTTCGTGCAATAACATCATTTCACAATATTGTAAGTATTGTATTGTAGTATGAGTTGTCTTTCACTAAATTCAATGTTATTTACACAATTGGTCTCAAAACAGACTATTCGCGTTTATGAATATTATGCAACCCGGAACTTCGCACTCGCTAAATATTTTTAAAAGGCAATGGATAACCCACACTGGTGTTAGCGAGAAAAAAAATGCATCTCAAATTTAGGTGCAAGAGGGTTTAGTTTACCTTAAACAATTTTTTTAAAGATTTCATTGTACCGCTTTGTCAGCGTGATATAGGTATGTATGTTTAGGCTATTTTTTATAATTCACTGAGCTAAATCACGGACAGACAAACGTCATCAAATGGTGAAATTAAATATTTAATAACTGTTTCTTCTCCATTACGGAACCCTAAAAACAGAGAGTATTTGTACCATCTGAAAATACTCAGTCACATGATTCTTTCTGACAAATCCTTACTAACACTAGTTGTCGTCTTTTTAGGCTCCTTGTTAACAACGGAAACAAAAAACGGTATGGTATTAGAAAAAAGTATATACTTTAAGAATCAGAGAAGGGCATGGCCTAGGGGCCTCGACATGTTTAATCCGGCCCTGTCCCCGTGGGAGTCAAACTCACGACCTCCGACAAGGTAAGCAGACATGCACCGTAAGGCCACGAGGGAGACTTTGGGTGCTAAATTATTTCTGTAAAGGCCCAATGTCTGCATCTTACACTAATTTAGGACTAATAGCCAATTTCTGAATTGAGAATTTCGCGAAGTAACTATTCAACTGTAGTGCTGTCTCGTCCAATTTCTCAGAAAAGAGCGTGACAGAACGTTACTTTAGTATTTACTTAGTGAAAATCTTAATTCAGAAACCGGCCCAATACCTACTTAATAATTAAATCTGTACTTCTGTACAGCTGTACAGTACGTACAGACCTGCCGCCACAGGTTGGGTTGTGTGCAAATGGAAATTATTGCTTCTCTTTTTTGGCATAATAACAAAATTGCAGCGAGCAGATGACCTACTCGTCCGGTAATGACGGCATTGTTATCCAATTCAAAAAGGTAAATAAACACGGTCGTTAGCGTCACACGCGCGGTGCACGCTCAGGAACTATCTATTACTTTATTACAGCGAGCGTGTAGCTAATTAATTAGATACCTAACAATGTTACAATGTCACGAGAGTTGAGTGAGTAGAACCGATAATAACTATAGTAATGATAATTACGTACTTTGCATCTGTGCCAAAGATATTACACACGCACATGACGTACAGCACTTGCGTAGGCGAGCGCTTCGTGTGTGACCACAACACAAACTTGCCTTTTTTAACTGTCTTCAAAAAAGGAGGAGACTGTATTGTTTGTTACCTCCAAACTTTTCACTGGGTGGACCGATTTTGATGATTCTTTTTTTATTTGAGAGCTGGTGCTTCCCGTGTGGTCCCGGTCCAATTTCAATTTGGTCCATTTCTGACAGTGGCAACCATGAGAAAACCATATTATTATAGTAAAGTCTTTTCGGCGCCATTTTCCACTTTCTTCATCGCAACAGTCACTTGAGACCCATGTTAAGAACGAAATGCCATGCGTTTTAGGGCTTCAGATTCACTTAAAATTAACCGACTTCAAACAAAAAACTATTCCAAAACAAAACAGCAATAATTGTAACACATGTATGTGTTACAATTATTGCTGTTTTGTTTTGGAATAGTTTTTTGTTTGAAGTCGTTAGAAGGGGTACCTAAGGCTTACCGATCCAGGATCCCATATCCTCGTCGATCCTCATGGTGGAGTTCTCCAAACGCAGCTGCGGGAGAGCCACGGCAGAGTAGCCGATCGGATGCCCGGCGCCGGCCGCCAGCACCAGCACGGCACATGTTATTAGACACTGAAACAAACGTAGATATTCACTAAAGATAAAGAGACCAATCCGGACTTGGCCCCCGTGGTGGAGTATGGCCTATACCTTCCTCAGGGAAAAGACCCGTGCCCCTCGGTGGGGACATAATGAGTTGATGATGAAAGATATGAAGATATTTTTAGGCTATTCGACAGATTTCTGAAAACCATCTCATATTTTTTGTTGGTGTTCATCCTCAGAAAGTGGTCATTTTAAATTCTTTCGAGTATTTTTTCTAAAAAAGGCAAACGAAAATTTACCTTCGAAATAATGAGCCGCCTAAACGCTATCTTGGGCAATATGGCATCGCACAGTACTGGAATCACGAATAAATGAGGCACTTTCGTAGCGTTGTTCGATACGATACAAATGTATGGAAACTGAACAGCGCCAACGTGTTCACTTTTGGAACTAACAATTTGGTATCACGAATCGCCTATCGATTGTAGTATCGAATGCGTATAGATTCGAAACTAGTTAGCCCTACCATTTTGACATTTTTGCGATCACGAACAAAATTTGACGTATAGATTCGAGTGAAGTTCGAACGTTAGCGGTAGATTATTTCGAAACTTTAATCACCCTAAATATTAAAGTGACTTCGGTGACGAAAGTGATTTGCAAAGATTTATATTAATTTAAAATGCTCCGTGCGCCAAGGATTGCCCGTAGGCCTGCCCATTACTATTTTGCATGGCGTATGGTTGAAGAAGAACGCAGAAATCAAAGAGATTCGAGGTTTGTATATTTCTAGGGTAGTAAATACAAACTATTTTGTTTATGAAATGTCGTAGGCTTATTTATTGGAGCTTATAATCCAATTCCAGAGAAGTATCGAGCAGAGTCCAATTGCGGAGGACATTCGACCATACTGCTTTGACAGAAGCGGAATTTAGGTGTAGGTATCGCCTATCTACTCAGGCTTTCCAATTCCTCTGTGAGGAGTTGGAGGCAAAAACCACACTAAGAGCTTCACAAAGAATAAGCCTGAAACATAAGGTATGGAGACAAGTAATTTAATTTGAATTTCTGTTAAGTTATCCTATGATCATTTTAACATAAGGTATTATTTTCAGGTATTGTGTGCATTATCATTTTATGCCACAGGATCATACCAGAGGGCTGTTGGTATGGGAAAATATGTTGGGCAATCAACCATCAGCAAATATGTAACTGAGGTTACAAATGCGCTGACATGCCCAGACATAGTCAACCAGCATATCCACTTTCCCACCACGATTCAAGAGAGGATCCAAACTAAACAAAGGTATACTTACTTACTAAACTAATCTTCTAAACAATTTGTGAAGTTAATTACCTCCATGAAAAGTTAAATAATATATTTACAGATTCTACACTAAGTTTGGAATACCGGGAGTCCTTGGTTGTGTCGATGGGTCCCACTTTCACATTTTCCAACCCAACAAGGCTGTGGAACATTTATTTTTTTGCAGAAAAAATTTCCATTCTTTGAATGTTCAAGTTGTAAGTTGTTTTTGGATAGGTACTATAAGGAAATTGAAGGAGTGTTATATAATTTTGACAATTGATGAAGTATACTTTTTTTACAGATCTGTGATAGTGATTGCAAAATTATAAATATTAATCCCAAATATGGTGGTGCGACCCATGATGCCTTTATCTGGGAAAACAGTCAAGTAAGAGACTTTATGGAAAACTTAAATAGGACTGGAGAGCAAGGATGGCTTTTGGGTAGGTACTTACCTAATTAATTCAACATTAGATTCTCAAATCCAATTTATTATTGCAATCATTAAATAAACATAGGTACATATATAGGTAGATTCGAATGCGGTATCGTATAGATGAAACGATACGCAACGTTTACGGAGCTGTGAAATATTCGGGATAGGGGTACAGGAATTTACGAATAAACGTCTGAATAAACGTCTTCAATCAATAAATCAATGACGTCAGTGGTCAGTAAACAAACCAATGAACGTAAGACCAATAACGTAGTGCAATAAGTATAATGCGAAATTAATGGCGAAATAATCCCATAGTATCACTTTATTTCCTGCCTATTGGCCTAGGTAGACCTTTATTTAACCGCTACGAAAGTCCCGATGAATCGGGTTTTCGGCATGACCGACTTTATCGGTATCTACATAAAATACGTGTACTTTGGACTTTTGGACTGTCGATGAATTTTTAAGAGCCGATAGACTTATAGCTCTGTTTGGGTACTCGATTACAGCTATAAATTATGTATTGTTTTTACGTGAAAACAATAAACCGCAATACGAAAATCACTTTATTATCGGAAAGCTGAGAGCAGTGAAATCGGCTGTGTGAAATTGAAGTAAATACCTATTGCTGTCACGATCTTTTCTAAAGAAATTTGACGAGACAGCACTACAGTTTGACGACCTCTATGGCGTAGTGGTTAGTGCATCTCCCTACCATGCGGGAGGTCCCGGGTTCGAATCCCGACTGGGGACAAAAAAAAGAAACCCAGGTCTTGGACGTTTACATGTTTGTGACGTCGCTGTTTCTGGTTGCCACGACGACACAGGGTATGTTAGTATGGGGCCAGAAGCAATGTATGTGCCTGTATGTAAATGTTATCTTAATTACTTACCGAAGTTCTCAATCGGCCCTGTGGGCTAGTTTCTGAATCGAGAATTTCGCGAAGTAAATACTTAGGGGCCGTCCATTAATCACGTGAGGCTTGAGACGCGGGGAGGGGGGGAGGGGGGGGAGGAGGGGGGGGTGTGGTAAGATATCACGCGTGATGTTGGGTGGGGGGTGGGGGGTAGTCTTAAACCTCACCATGTATCACCAAGGGGAAGGGGGGGTTAAAAAATGCTTAAAAAAAGATCACGTGATTAATGGACGGCTCCTTAACTGAGGGTGGAATTTACAAATGGGCTAAGTGCCAAAAACATCCAAATCTACTTTTTGCCTCTCAACAGTGCTAAGTTCGGTAGCCATTTCATTTCAAAAGTACAGTGCCTAAAAACTAAACTTTTTAAATTACTAAGCTTGTCAGCTTGTGACATAATATCCTAATAAATGGTGATTCAGAAACTAATCCATTTTTATTTCAATTGAAAAATTGTGATTTGGCACTTTTCACAACCCATGGGCACAACCCATTTGTAAATTCCACGCCTCATAGTCCAGTCATTATTGACATTCGAAATCGAAAATCAGTTATAGTGCTGTCTCATGAAAATTCCCAGAAAAGAGGGTGAAAGAACGTACCTACCGTAATACCGTTATATTATGAGAAAGAAATGTAATTTTCACGCGGGAAAATCATTCCTTCCGGTCACTAGTCTAAGAGACTATTAAACATACTATAAAAGGTCTAAGATAGTTTAACTTGTTTATAGTGTAGCATTGTTGTAGGACGTCTTTTTAGCTAAGCAAAGAGATATTTTTTAGATGCTGTAAACATTAAAGGCTGCAAGTGACTATTTAGCCAAGTTTTGATGGTTAACGTAGTTGTATTCGTATAAAACATATATTTTACCGTGGTTAACGTCGTTTTTGCTAGAGCTATCTCCTGAACTAAACACGCTAATAGACGGCAGAATAGACTATTTAAACATACCTACTTGTTCACAGGATCGATTCGCGTTTGAGTGGTTATCCAGTTTCGGTCAGTGGTTACCGTGTCAGACTACTCCAGCCAGTCCGTCCGTAGAGTCAGGATGGAAGCTCTTACCTGGTTGAAAACGCCGCGGAGGGATGAATAAGTTTCTCCCTTGACGTACGGCGGCAGGGTAGCCGTGGAGCTGATGGAGCGCAGGAAGCCCTGGAGAGCCTCGTAGTCTTCAGTCTTGCGGGCGTCCTTGATCGTCGCTGGCTTTCCATTGCCCAGCATAGCTTCGTGGGCGCCATCGCTGGGGACAATGACCTAGATCTTAGGCTCAGGTCACAAGGATGGACGTAGGACGAGGGCGCCAATAGGAGTCAAAGATAATCCTATCAATTCGCTTTCAAACAAAATGTACTGAAGCGATAGGGGATGGTCCACACAGATTCGACGGGGCGCGAACATGAACTACTTATATTATACGTAATAAAACTGGTAGCGACTTTTCCGCGCCTTCGTGTCACGCCCTTCCTCCTTCCTATGTGCCTTTGATTATACCCTGGGATATAATTGGCCTTTTTACAAGACTTCCTATTGCTGTGATCTGTCAGTTTGCTTTTGCCATTACCATGTCACCTGCGAAGGACTGCAGGCTGATGCTGGATGCGGCAAGCTGAAGACAGGGCGCTATGGCGCTCATTAGGGGAGGGCTATGTCCAGCAGTGGACTAATATAGCCTGATGATGATGATGATGTCACCATTGAATTTTAAGTAACTATTACTAAGTCTCCCCGGTCGGTCTGTCTGTTTCTCTGGCTCGCTTTCTGTTACCGGGCTGTATCTCATGAACCGTGATAGACAGTTGAAATTTTCACAGACGATGTACTTCTGTTACCGCTATGACAACAAATACTAAAAAGAGGATAAATAGATATTGTATATTTAGATACAACAAACAAACGTGATTTTTTGCCGTTTTTACTCAATGTTGTAACGGCAACAGACTCTTGTCTTGTCTTGTCAACAGAAGTTGTATATTTACTTTCAAAATAAATGATGAAATATAGTAAATTATTGAAAATAAATTTAAGAGGGGGTATCCCATTTTATTGCGGAGCATGACTTGAAAAACTATTTGCGTGAACTACAATAAGCCTTAATCTCATAAAATTATGTAAAATTATTGACGAGTTGGAAGAATTAAACATAAACATTTACATACAGGCACATACATTGCTTCTGGCCCCACACTAGGATACCCTGTGTCGTGGGAACCAGAAACAGCGACGTCACAAACATTTAACCTCTTCAGTCCTGACCTTGAACATAACAATAGTTTTCTATTGTTATTTTGTCGACACGGAACTGAGGAGGAGGTTAAACATCCAAGACCTGAAGATTTTTTTTTCTCCCCAGCCGGGGATCGAACCCGGGACCTCTCACATGGTAAGCAGATGCGCTAACCGTTACGCCACAGGGGTCGTCAGCATTTGCGCATTTTTAATATATAAATTATCTATCCTTGTATAAGTGGTTGGCGAGCCACACGTTTAATATTAGCATTAAAAGGTCAGTGAATCAGGCTTGGCGAGATCAACTTGGTCAGCAACAGCTAATTTATAGGCGGGATAGACTTTAAAATTAGTTTCACGTTGGAATAGAGGGCAGTTTATACAATAGTTTTGTACTAAGATTACTTAGCTTAGGAGGGCTGCTTATAAGAGGATCAGCTTTATAGTTATCGTCTAATATTATTGCTATTCATCATCATCATTCAGCCACAATGGATTTCCAAAAACACCGGTTGGAAGCGGCTTGCATCCAGCGCCTGCCACTTGGATGAGATCGTCTGTCCGTCTTGTGGCTAGTCGTCCTACGCTGCGCGCCGATGTGTAGTCTCCATTCGAGTGCTTTTCGGCCCCATCAGCCACCAGTTCTGTTCTGCGTGCTATGTGCCCCGCCCACTGCCGCTTCGACTTACTAATCCGCTGTTATTAAAATTCTTTATTGCACAGTTTTATGAAAATAAAACTATAAAAGTGAACTTAAAATTCCTCGTATTCTGAAGTGCAGATCACAAAAAAATACAATATCAAGTTACTGTAATAATAATAAAATAGGTACTACTTAGATTTAGTTCGTAAAACCAAAAAACTACATTGCATCACCATTACGAAAGAGCCGAAGATGATTTGAGTGACACGTACGTGCTAGCTCCATTGCGCTGACTGTTCGAACTTCGAACGGTCTAAAGTTTTTTAATATCTCTTACGGTATTTGACACTATCAACAATAAATTATTTGAGATGCTCGATTAAAACAAACATTACAAAATGTTTCGGAAAATGTATTCTTTTAATCATTTACTAGTTATTATAATTTTTAAATAGATGAAACATAAAAAGAGTGCTCTGAAATGTGACGTCACAAGCAAGTATTTTCACACAAAATTCCATTTTAAAAGTAACTCATTTGACATTCTGTCAAATACCCAATTGAGTGCATTTATTTATTCATTCAGCCAAAACATGTTTTTTGGTTTCAAACGCGCGCGGCGCGCGCATTGAAGTTTCAGTAAAGGTATGTCTGACACTGACTTATTGCTTTCATATTTTCAATGCTAAATTTGGTTCAATTTGAACACAATAGCGTGAGTCATCATCATCATCATCAGGCTATATTAGTCCACTGCTGGACATAGCCCTCCCCTAATGAGCGCCATAGCGCCCTGTCTTCAGCTTGCCGCATCCAGCATCTGCCTGCAGTCCTTCGCAGATCGTCATCCCACCTGGTTAGAGGGCGTCCTACACTACGTTTGCCGAGTCGCGGTCTCCACTCAAGAACACGTTTACCCCAGCGGTTGTTGGTTCTTCGCGAAATATGGCCAGCCCACTGCCACTTCAGCTTGCTAATTCTCTGAGCTATGTCGATAACTTTGGTTCTCTGCCGGATGTATTCGTTACGAATCCTATCCTTCAGAGAAACTCCGAGCATAGCTCTCTCCATAGCTCGCTGAGCGACTTTAAACTGGTGGACCAACCCTTTCGTGAGTGTCCATGTCTCGGCTCCGTAGGTCATAACAGGTAGGACACACTGATTGAAAACTTTCGTTTTCAAGCATTGCGGTATGGATGACGAGAAGACCCGGCGTAGTTTCCCAAACGCTGCCCAGCCCAGCTGGATCCTCCTCTTGGCCTCCTTCTCGAAATTGTTTTTACCTAACTGCAGAATCTGCCCGAGGTAAGTGTATTCAGAAACGATTTCGAGAAGGTGACCATGTACGACGACCGGTATTGGATCAATGTGACCATTGATCATGACTTTGGTTTTATCCAAATTCATACCAAGACCGATGCGTCGCGAGGCTGATGCTAGGCTGGCCAGCATGTGGTTCAGCTCCTCTAGCGACTCCGCCATTAAGACTATGTCATCTGCGAATCGCAGGTGTGAGATGTAGTCGCCGTTTATGTTAATGCCCTTTTCTTTCCAGTCCAGCGTCTTAAACATGTCTTCCAACGCGCTTGTAAGCAGTTTCGGGGATATAACATCCCCCTGTCTTACTCCTCTGCACAGTTGGATAGGTTTAGACTGCTGGCCCTGTACTTGGACACTCATGGTGGCGGCTTCGTACAGACATCTCAACACCTCGACATAACGATAGTCTACTTGGCATCGCTGTATTCCAGAACAGCCCAGGTCTCGACAGAGTCAAAGGCCTTCTCATAGTCCACAAAAGCAAGACAAAGCGTGAGTATTATAAGGTATTATGAAATAAGATATTTTAAAATCCTCATGTCCGATCATTTTCCGATGGACAGATCTCATCTTTCAAGTTCATTGATAAGAATGATAAGAGACAACAGTATTACAGTACAAATCGCGCAATACCAGAAACACAGTTTTTTTTCTGCCTTTTTTTTCGCTGCCTTTTACTCCACTACGTTCGGCCCGACGGCAGCGGTTAACATTAACATTATGTACATTGACATTCAACAAACAGAATGTAAATTCTTTACTTGGAAATACATTTCCGATTTCTGAATGTGTTTTTTATTTATTATGATTTTTTTCTGTATACAATGTATTTGATATGTCTAACAATAGGTCGTAGGCTAATTACAGTCTGTTAGCTTTTAGAATATACCTCAACTGAGCAATCAAAAACCGATTATATTGCAATAAGGTAAGGTTTATTTTGTATTGTTACTTATAACTTTACATAACTTTCAAAATAGTGAAGAAAAGTTTTACAGAGCAGGAAGTAGTATTACACTCGTGTGCTTTCGGCGAAAACCGAAGCCTACTCTAGAGCCCGAGGTATACTTATTCTAAAAGCTAACAGACTGTAATATGGCAAAACGATGTTTTCCAGGCCGCTGGTAAACTCAACCAAGATATAATTTGATGCACTTTACGCAGTATTTTCAGTAGATGTATTGTATTGACGCAAGGTCTGTATTGATCAAGTCCATAATCTCTAACAGCCAGAAGATTATAGAGTCCTTTGACTTACCTTTGAACCCGAATGATCCGCAGCCGTCCGCGATACGATAGCGCAAATCCAAACAAAATCAATACCATTTTTTGTTCCCTTACGTATTTAATAACAAAGGATGGAACTTTAAAATCACTGAGGGCGAATCGCAAGACGTCCAGGCCCTAAGGAACGGTCACAGAAATAACGTATTGGTTTAAATATAACTTATCAATGCACATTATGGCCTGTTGCCCTTTAAACTTTACTTTTCTATACTTACCGATAAATTAACCTCGTGAGGCCCAATGTCCTCAGGTGATCACTAAATCAATTGTTCTTTTCAAGGTCGGGCCTCACGAGGTTATAGCACTCCGTCTATTGCATTCCTATAACTCTACAATACAATACAGACGATCTCATCCAAGTGGCGGGAAGACGCTGGATGCAAGCCGCTTCTAACCGGTCTTTTTGGAAATCCATGGAGGAGGCCTATGTCCAGCAGTGGACTTCTTGTGGCTGAATGATGATGATGAATTCTCCAATAATTCTTCGTACGAGAAGCCATTACGGGCCATCCAAATTACGACACTCGAATTTCATGACTTTTTGACCCCTCCCTCGTCCTTGTCCGAGCCGGTCACATTTGTGAGACGCCCCCTCCCTAGTGTGATGTCACATATTTTGCAACTTTACATCTAGAAATTATTGAATTACAACAGCAGTCCCGAAATTACTTTTATTTCCGATAGAGTCGCAAAATAGAGTTAGAGTAGGAACAGGTAGAGTTGTGAATGTTTTTGAGTTTTTCGTTAATAGTTCAAAGTTGGTGTTTTAACACTAGATTATAATAGATTTTGAAATGTGACGTCACGAAATGTAGGACCTCTCCCGTCCCCTTGTCACACAATATCACACTTCGTCGACTCCCTCCCTTCCCCTTTAAAGTGTGCGTATTTTATGGATGACCCCTTACGACGGACGGACGTACACGAACGAACGTCGCAATGGCTTCTCGTACGCTAGGAGCGTAGACAGAGGAGTCTGTTAATCCGTTAAAGAGTATTCTTATCTTATCCGTTGTTAACATTTGCCATTTATTTTTTTAGTGCACTTTTGCCAACTGACAGCAGTTAACAGAAGATTAACAAATTGTCAGTGTATGAGAAGCCGATGGCAAGTTATTTGTTTATTTTCCTGATGACTATTTGAGTTTAAAGTGTAAAAAAACCAAGTGCCAGTCGGACTTGCGCACCGAGGGTCTCATACATAACAATGTGTGTAACATGTGCGTAACTCGCTTAATACAAATTCAAGTACAAAATCCTTTATTTGTAGAATGTAGCTGGATATATATAAGTTGGTAAGTACAATTATGTAAAAGTAAAGTAAAAAAAAGTAAAAGTACTAGGTCTAGTACATACACACAGCTCACGCCTGTATCCCAGTGTGGTAAGCAGAGACCAGACTGTCATCTGCCACGATCCTGACAAATCACTTTCGCTTCATGGACATTCATTAGTGGTTGCATGCACGCACTTCGGCTTCGGGTAGCAAAGGGCAAGATGAAAATGTTACAACTTCAGTTCCTTAAAATATGGTTTTCAGGTGTCTATTTTTTTTATAGGAGTTTTTTTTCGCTGCCTTTTTCACCACTACACACGGCCCCAAGGCAGCGGCTAACATTATACATAAGTGTATGTACATACATTGACATTCAACAAACAGAATGTAAATTCTTTGCGTTGAAATAAATTTTTGATTTCTGATTTCTATTGAGTTTAATTGGCACATCATCAACATCATCATCATCTGATGATGGGTTGATACCCATAATGTCCCCGCCGAGGGGCACTGGGTTTCTTCCCTGAGGAAGGTATAGACCATACTCCACCACGCTTAACCTTAGTGATCGTTTAAGATCACTCAGGCAGCCCAGGCTACGAGCGATTCGGCACGAATTCGGAGCGAATTGGCACTTAGCTCTGATAAACTACTACCATTGAGCTCGGAACCGGTCGGTCGGTTCAAAATCATTCAGCCACAAGAAGTCCACTGCTGAACATAGGCCTCCTCCACGGATTTCCAAAAAGACCGGTTGGAAGCGGCTTGCATCCAGCGTCTTCCTACCACTTGTATGAGATTGTTTGTCCATCTTGTGGCTGGTCGCCCTACGCTGCGCTTGCCGATATCGAGCACTTTTTGGCCCCATCGGCCATCAGTTCTGCGTGCTATGTGCCCCGCCCCCTGCCACTTCAACTTACTAATCCGCTGGGCTATGTCGACAACTTTCGTTCGTCGGTCGGTCGGTCGGTCGGTCGGTCAATGCATTAACAGAATCAAGGCCCTGAGTGCTTAGTGCGAGTGTTTTCATTCGCTTTCGATAGCGAGAGCGTTTGCAATTTCTATAGGAGTGACAAAGCGCGCCACCTAGTTGTCTCTTTGTCACTCCTATACAAATTGCAAACGCTATCGAAAGTGAATGACAAAACTCAGTATACGCACTCTGATGACCGTTTGGGCGAAAACGTTCCGACTTGGCGACCGTGGACCGGACGACGCAGCGTGGGCAGGCTCCACACCAGGTCCAATGACAACTGCATGAAGACGGCGATTCAGTTTCACTGCCGCTTCAAGGCTAAGCGCGTACTATAATGCACAAACAGAAACCAGACAGGGAAGCTGATTATGATACAAATGTTTACAATTCGTGTCCCCTCGTAGACACGGGGCTTAAACCGTAATTAACATTCTGCTATCCGATGTGAACTAGTAAGGCAACATACAAGGGCCTAAGATAAAGAAAAAATCGGCTAAGTGCGAGTCACCAGCACACAGTATGTCACCTATTTAGAGACGTACCTATTTGGCCAGGTTTTTTATATTTCAACTGAACTGACCGATAACGGTTGAAAGCGTAACACAATACTATTAATAAAGATTTTTCTATCTATCTATCTACCTATCCATCTATCTATCTTTCTTTGGCATCCTTCGCGTACCAAACCTATAAATAACAACTCAGACTAATGAGTCTGAGACGCAATGGCGTTGTAATGTAACGCAGAGGACCTATCAGCATCTATCTATCTATATATATAAAAGGAGAAGCTCAAGTTAGTATGAACGTTTGCCGTTGTTGAAGTTATTTGAATGAAATTCAGTATGAAGGTGCTTCATTGAAAGTCATGAAACTCGAGTAAAATATTTTTTTGATAATCGTCCCTTAAGGGGGTGTAAGGGGGTGCAACGTTAATATGAAAGTTCTCTGATTTTCAAAATATTTTTTTTTAAACTAAAGCCCACGCGGACGGAGTCGCGGGCAACAGCTAGTTATATATATAAAAGGAGAAGCTGACTGACTGATTGACTGACATATCAACGCAGGGCCTAAACTATAAGGGTTAGAAACTTTTTGCACAGGGGTTCCTTTATAACGTAGGGGAGCACTAAGAAAGGAATTTTGAAAATTCATCCCCTAAGGGGGTAAAATGGGGGTTCAAAGTTAGTATGAAACTTGGCCGTTTTTTAAGTTATTCGAATGAAATTTGGTACCAAGGTTCTTCATTTAAAATTATGAAACACGTATAAAATAGTTTTTTAAAAACCATCCCTTAAGGGGGAAAAAGGGGGGTGCAAACTTAGTATGAAACTTTGCCGTTTTTGAAGTTATTCGAATGAGATTCAATATGAAGGTGCTTTATTGAAAGTCATGAAATACATGTAAATAGTTTTTTGAAAATCATCCCATAAGGGGGTAAAAGGGGGTGCACAGTTGTATGAAACTTTGCCGTTTATGAAGTTATGAATGAAGGTCCTTCATTGAATGTCTTGACACACATGTAAAATAGTTTTTCCAAAATCATCTCTTAAGGGGATAAAAGGGGGGTGCAATGTTAGCATGAAAGTTAGCCATTTTTGAAATTATTCGAATGAAATTCAGTATGAGGGTCCTTCATTGAAAGTCATGAAACACGTGTAAAGTAGTTTTTCGAAAATCTTCCCTCAAGGGGGTAACAGGGGGTTGAGAAGTTAGTATGAAAGCTCTTTCGCATGCGCTAAAAGTATCCCTATCTTATTTGCAAACACTTTACTCAACTAAAGCCCACGCGGACGTAGTCGCGGGCAACAGCTAGTAACGTATAACTATGGAGTTTCTCAACATGATACTCACTTAGGGCAGAGCAATTTTCAGTACCTAGCATGCGATATCAAAATTTTTAAAGGCGTAATAGAGTGTTTCTTTTTAATACTCATTAGATATTATAGCGATTGAAATTTTATTGGACGTGGATTATGTACTGCTCTTAGGAGTTTAAGAACTTGGCTCCTCTATATCAGAGTTTTGATATAGAGGAGCGAATAGTCAGAATTATTTCTAGCTGGATAACTACGTAAAAGATAAACTGGAATATAAAACCGGCCAAGGGCGACTCGGACTCGTACACGTGCTCAATATTAATAACAGCAACAGGTAGACGCTTGAAATATTCAATTTTTTTTATTTAATCTATATATATAAAAGGAGAAGCTGACTGACTGACTGAATGACTGACTGACTGACTGACATATCAACGCAGGGCCTAAACTATAAGGGTTAGAAGCTTGAAATTTTGCACAGGGGTTTCTTTTGTAACGTAGGGGAGCACTGAGAAAGGATTTTTGACAATTCATCCCCTAAGAGGGTAAAATGGGGGTTCAAAGTTAGTATGAAAATTTGCCGTTTTTGAAGTTATTCGAATGAAATTTGGTACAAAGGTTCTTCATATAAAATTATGAATACCGTGTAAAATAGTTTTTTAAAAATCATCCCTTAAGGGGGAAAAAGAGGGGTGCAAACTTAGTACGAAACTTTGCCGTTTTTGAAGTTATTCGAATGAAATTCAGCATGAAGGTCCTTCTTTGAAAGTCATAAAAGACGTGTAAAGTAGGTTTTCGAAAATCATCCCTTAAGGGGGTAAGAGAGGGGTTGCGAAGTTAGTATCCCTATATTATTTGCAAACACTTTACTCAACTAAAGCCCACGCGGACGTAGTCGCAGGCAACAGCTAGTTATTTATATTTTATAATCGTACGGAAGATTATAAAATATAAATAATTAAATTAAAAAAATTGAATATTTCAAGCGTCTACCTGTTGCTGTTATTATTAATATTAAGCATATACTAACTAAAATTACTAACTTTTGAAAGCTACACATTATTAACTACTAGTGACTTGCCCCGGCTTCGCACGGGTGGTAAAATCGTTTCCGTGGAAATAGCTGTATTAGATCCGTGGAAAATTCCCGGGGTAATAATTTTTTTACACCTTGGGTTACATTATTCGAGATTTCGTACGGAACCCTAAACTTTTTGGAAATCCAATATAGCTTATGTTACTCACGAAAATTGTAGCTTTCTAATGCTGAAAGAATTTTTAAAATCGGCCCAGTAGTTTCTGAGTCTATTCATTACAAACATACACACAAAAATACAAAAATACAAATCTTTCCTCTTTATAATATTAGTATAGAGTATAGAAGTATAGATATAGAAGTATAGATCTATTAATTATTTATTTTTCAAGTGATTTTTATGTTAATTATTAATATTAATGTAATTTTTGTGTTAAATGTTTAGTTTTAATATTTTGTTTATCATTGTTGTTTTATATTTATTTATCTTTTATTTAGTAAAATTTAGAAATAACCTCGATGGGTACGTGTTTAATTTGCTGCTATTCCAGGGTCCCGATTCTGTAAGCGCATTGTAGTACGATGACAGATACACGGTCGGGTCACGTAACGTGTTTTTTCATACCATTGACGCCTAGAAATACTGATACTGTGCGCGCGTAGACTTGAAGCGGCAATGAAACTGAATCGCCATGTTCATGTTCATCCAGCTGTCATTGTACTATAATGTGTTAGCAGAATCTATGCCCAGGTTGTATTACAACTTTACAGCAGCCGAAGACCTTAAAAAGTTCACGAATTCAAATGTTCAAATGTTTGAAGAAAGCAGTCGCTGAGCAGTTTGATGTCCACATGTTTAAACTGAAAGATGTAGTTGAAACTATTTGACTTCAATGTTGCACTAGAGCATCACGAATTGAGCTTGTCAATAGAATAGACACATTACATGCATGCTACATGGCTGTTCTGTAATGGGACTGAAAAGTTCCACGGTTGTTATGGATGGGTTATCTATCATCAATTCATCACACATGAATTCACGTGACTGAGACAGTGGAAACACACTTATAACTACACATAAGTAACTTGTATTAAGTGGATAGGTAGCTAAAGTTAAACCACGTCAATTTTACTAAGCACAGACGAAATCAGGTCAACCTCTACATTTTCGTTGCAAAGTCCCCCTTAACGTTTATACTTATTGAAGCGCATAATTAATTTTATTATCCGTAAAGGTTGATGTGCCGTTGATTGTACTGTACCTACAGAGAGAAAAAAAAACCGGACAAGTGCGGGTCAGACTCGCTACCGAGGGTTCCGTACCGTACTTTGTAGGCAATTTCGTAATAAATAAATATGTAGTTCCGGAATCGAGTCTCGCCTATTTTATGAGCTTCCCCCAAACTTCAAGGACTAATTTTGTTACGTTATGACTGAAATGTAGGTATAGTTTCAAAGTTTTTTTTTGTATCTCTGGTATACCTACCTATTATATGCCAAGTTTCATAGGTTTAAGACAACGGAAAGTATAGTTATTTAGTTTGACTTAAGATTTCCGCACTTGGCCTCATAGTTGGGCCATTGTACGTAGCAAGGCTGTGAGTTTACTCCAGCCAGCCAACGGGAAGTATAGGTAAATTTTCAAAAATATAAATTTTTGGCGGCATAAACCGTCGCCTCTTTTTCTACCTCAGCAGTTTGATTTTTTCACAGCTTCTAGAGTCCGTAGGCTTTAATATTTACATATTATATGGTTCTCATCTAAACTTTATCTCCACGCGTTCTCGAGACAACCCGAGTCTTGCTTGACGGACAGACGGACGGACAACAAAGTGATTTTATAAGGGTTCCCTTTTGCGACACGAAACCCTAAAGATAACCATGAATATGAAGAAGAAGAAGAACAATTTTTTATGAAAACAAAAAATAGTACAAAACAAAAAATCAGAAGGAAACAGAAGATAAATATAGGCTACGGCGTGTCAATGCGGTCATAAAAGGCAGCTGACTCAGCATTATGCTAATGGACAAGCTTTCAGCGCTGATTTTCAGTCAGTACCAAGAGATACCCCCGCGAACGTCACAAACCGCGGTGTGGAACAACGATGAAAGAATAGGAATATAATTACACAATTAGAATGGATAAAATAATCAAAATAGGTTAATACGAAGAAACAAACAATAACTATTAAGGATAAATTAATTAATACATTAATTAATGTGTAGATGCCTTTTCAATAAAATTTAAAACATTTTATTGAGCACGTTCTCCATTAAATCTGTAATCAGAGCCGGTGCTGATTCATCTAATGCTTTCCTCAGCTGTATTATTTATAAATCAATCATTTTGTCCGATCCCTAACAATGTAGAATCAAAGTAGAGATGTTTATAAACCAACATTATCTTAACAGGCAGCCTTGATTTAAATCTAGGTATTGCTCTGTTTACTAAATCTACGTATTTATGTTTCTAACTTATATTCTTATTACTGTTGGTGTGCCTTATATATAAATATATAAATAAAATTATTATTGCTTAGTAATAATACACTCAATTCTTACTAAGCAATAATACCTTATAACAGTTCTACGAGAATCGCTCGTAGCCCCGGCTACCTGAGTGATCTTAAACGATCACGAAGGTAGGGCGCGTTCAGTGCATGGATGGGTGACCGTTCTATGACTAACGCTAGTGGCATTTTTCCGATCGGTTCCGTGCTTCACAAGGCACAGGCAGTTGGTGCCAGCTGCCGTCGATAGATAGCAGTCGTTAAGCCAAGTCAGAGGCCTTAGGGGCGGCTTGAAAACTTCTGACAGTAAGACCAGCCACTAGTTTTTCTAGCCTCCACCAATCCGGACTTCGCCCCCGTGGTGGAGTATGGCCTATACCTTCCTCAGGGAAGAGACCCGTGCCCCTCGGTGGGGACATAATGGGTTGGTAACTAAGCCCATACTCTCTGAGAGAATTCTCTTGCCCTACAGTGAGGCGTTTATAGAGAGAACATTTATTATTTCTCCCTCCCACGAACAAACTACACCCCTTTGAAAAAAAAAGAGAAGACAAAACTACTATTTATTAGTTCTTATTGTAAAACACACTACTGTGTTTCTTTTTGTTTTTTATAGTGAGCAATAAAGAATATTCTATCTATCTATTACTTACCTAGCAAACGTTGTTTTGCCAGATAGGGGTATGAAAAATAGATAATATACCTATTCTCAGACCTAGCGAATATACATAATATAAAATTTCAGCAAAATCGTTCAATCCGTTTCGGAGACTGTATGTACTAATACTGTGACACGACAATTTTATATATATTATTTATAGATTGTATTTTGGAAGTACATAGTTTGGGACTAGTTTGGGAGCCAATAACCATGTTTTGTAATCGTTTTACAATAAAAAAAAAAATGATTTCATTGTTAACATGAAAATAAAATTCGTTTTGTCGGTAGAACAAACACATTAGTGTATAGGAGTGTAGCCAATCAGCCGTACATTTTGTCAATTCACGGTTCGAAACAGAGATAAGTTCATATATCAAAGTATCAAGGTCGAACACGCAGAGTTACCATATCGCGTGAGGCGAGCGAGTAAAAAATTGGAACCGGAGCTTATTACTAACAGTTTATAGTTACATCCAAAATGGGCAATTCCCATTACACCCCAATTAGAGTTCGTATTATACAACTTTTGTACTAAGTGCTTCTCAGATTTTCGAAATATTGCATTAAAATCGCGCGTTAACCTCTTCAGTCCTGACCTTCAAAATAACAATAGTTTTCTATTGTTATTTTGTCGACACGGGACTGAGGAGGTTATGTGCTCTCCAATGTTGCAGCCTTTAGTGAATCATTTTCGTACTTACAAGAAGGTCCATACTATAAATGTAATAAAGTAATAATTTATTATTGGAGTAAATTATTTTAATAATCAACTTTGTTGGCCATTGCATATTGGATGCGTTGTCCTATTTTTACGTGTTCAATTTGACTCTGAGAGAGGTTGTGTGCACTATGGTGGGACGTATAAGAGGGGCTTTATGTTGTGTGTGAATTTATTATAGCAATTTAAGTGCAATTTTTATTTAAATATTGTGACAACTAGTTCTATATTTTTGCCGAAGATGGAATTTTATAGCGAATAAATAAATGTCGCATCTTTCGTTTATGTTACTGTATAAGATAGCTACATAGCTATCATATAGAAATTACATAATTTCACTACTTGTTCGTGATGCTCGTGATTTCACTTAGGGTCTGGCGGAAGACCAGCGTTATGGTTTTTACCCGTAACACATGCTGAGTCCAGACTCCTTTTTCAAGGCCATGACACACATCGTCACACCCACCCACTTTTCTAGTTATTACTATTAGTTAGTTAATAAAGTAAATCAACGAAATGTTTCGTCGAAATGTTGTAATGCATGCTTACAAGCATGCAATTTGTAAAATCGTGCTGTTGTTTTATTATTGTGTGTTGTGTTTTTGAAATAAAGCTTTTCTATTCTATTCTATTCTATATAATTGAATATCTAGCAATCAGCGTCACTACAAAGCAGAAACACCCTGAAAACGTAGGTAGATAGATAGATAGAATATTCTTTATTGTACTCATAAATAACATTTACAAATTAAATTAGTAGGTATAACTTAAGTTAGTACTAAGTAAGTAGGTACACATAAGTTAACTCTTTTGAAAAGAAAAATCTAAATCAAAAATCTAAAAGTCATCTAATAGAACGAAAGTTGTCGTCAATGACTTGACTAGCTCTGACCGCCACATTTGCGGAAACTCCGATTAAAGAATTCTTATGTATTTGTGTCACTTGTAAAGGGAATGGCAATCTTGCTGGTAATTACCATTGCCTTGTTAAATACAGCTACATGGATTATGAAGTGGCTTAAAACATGGTTTTTATTCGTTAAATAAATAGGTAGGTAGCTAAACCAGCTAATCTACTATGCGATATTTTTTACAGCTCCGTGTCCCAAAGGGTAAGTGACTCTACTCCAACGACTGTCTGTATGTCATCAAGACTTTATAATTAATATTATGCACCGTGATAGCTAGCTTTGCTCTATATTATTATTTTGTTCTTTATAATATATTATACAAATAAAAATAAAACCGGCCAAGTGCGATTCGGACTCGCTAACGAAGGGTTCCGTACCATTATAAAATTGGAAAAAAAAAGTTTGCCGTATGGGAGACCCCGTAAATATTTTATTTTAATTATTTATTTTTAAAGCGAATCATCAATCCATTATGTCCCCACCGAGGCGAACGGGTCTCTTCCTTGAGGAAGGTATAGGCCATACTCCACCACGGCTTAAAGTTGTATTATTCGTGTGTGAGTCCGGTTCCGGTTGGCCGGTAAGAACTCGTAGGAATAAATCCGAGCGGTTTATTTCGCCTAAAGGCTAATGCGTACAAAAACGCAAATAAATCCATAAGATACTTTGTAGTTATAAAAATTATAATTACACTAAGTAAATACGTAACGTTCTGTCACGCTCTTTTCTAAAGAAATTTAACGAGACAGCACTACCTACATTTAAGTAAGTAATTACTAAAATTACCGGGCTATAGCGGATGCTGGCTAAGATCCCTTCATTAAGAGCCGATTTCTGACGGGAATTTTCACTATGTAAATAGATAGATAGTAAGAGATAGAGAACACTTTATTGCAGGTACATAAAAAAGGAAATTAAACAGGTATTTCTTAATCTAAGAGTACAGACGGCGGCCTTATCACTAAGAGTGATCTCTTCCAGACACCCTTTGGATGGACTGGAGCAAAATATTGGAGAATGAAGCAGATGTACAAAATCAGTAAAATAATAATTGAAATGAAATGAATGAATTACTGAGATATATCAATTTTATTACACAATTTTATAATACTAGGTAAACTGTAGTGTTGTCTCGTCAAATTTTTCAGAAAAGAGCGTAACAGAACGTTACTTAACCACCAGCCACCATTATTTTTGTACTTATAGATATACCGTGATTTTTGCATCCAAACTAAAAATGCAGTAATGGCTGTGTTTCTCGTTACGAGGGCAGTATTATACATCAGAGAGATAAAATTCAGTGATCAGAGCGGAAGTAATTCCTAAAATAAAAGTGTAACAATCAAGCGTGCAAGTGCGTGGTATTTCCACAGAGCAATTTATTTTCCTCATTACTTTAGTTTCTTTATTTTCCTGTGTGCTTAAATGGAGTTAAACGTTATTAAGATGGCGGACTTCGCCACCGGCCATGATACCGCGCCATGGTAAGCTCTTACGGCCGATTTCTGAATTGAGAATTCAACGCTGAACGTATCTCAAACTCTAATGAGCCGTTTTCAGAAGAACTAAAAAAAAAAGTATTACGGCTGTCAAAAGAATGCAATTTGGACCTCAGCCCAATAGCCATGTGTGATACATAATAAAATAGGTCTCAGCGATCTGAACAATAGTTACTATGACGCCAACAGCCAAATGTTTGTCCTTCCGGAGTTATATTGTATTCTGGCTCTGGATTATTGGCTCCGGTTACCGTGCGCCAAACATTTTCGCTGCTGGAGATTGTTTTGTGTTTCATGATCGATCAGGGGTCAAATTTAATATGTATTTGGCATTAGTGCGCGTAATGTACGAGCAGGAGACCCGATTCCCAGAACAGAAGAATAATAGTTCTCATATTCTCTGGTCACGTTACTTAGGACCGATTTCTGAACTGAGAATGTCGCTAAGTACCTAATTACTTAACTGTAATGCTGTCTCATCAAATTTCTTTAGAAAAGAGTCAGACAGAGTTGTGCTGTCTCATCAAATTTCCTTAGAAAAGAGCGTGACAGAACGTTAAGCTGTATTACACCGGGACAACACTGTGCGGCATTGCGGTATGCCACAAGGCCGCATGCTACAACGTCGCACATTGTGGCAAGAACCTTGTGGCATAGCAACACTTTACGTCATGTGGCAAACTGTCGCGGCTTCTTCTTCTTCTTCTGCCGCACCTTTGTAGCATGCGGCCTTGTGGCAAGCCGCAATGCCGCACAGTGTTGCCCCAGTGTAATTCAGGCTTTACGTACAGATGGACCCACCAAAAATTCTTCAGATTACCTAATAGAAGAAGAGATACTTCGGGGTCGTCGCAATTTTTTTTTTATACGACTGATATGACTATGTCTATGAATATATGACTGACAATCTATTTAATTTATTAGTATCTATAATTCTTGGATACCTCGAGATATTTATTTTATCTACTTATCAACTTATGGCTATGGAAGTCGCCATAAGATAAACATTTGATAGGTATATCAGAGATGGTTAATAATAAAAGGACAACACCCTTTCCAGAACAAGGCGGTAAATATAACTCCGAAACAACAAACATTTGGCTGTTGGCGTCATAGTAACTTTTGTTCAGCTCGGTGAGACCTATTTTATGATGTATCACACATGGCTATTGGGATAGCGAGAGCGTTTGCAGTTTGTATAAGAGTGACAGAGCGCGCCACCTAGTTGTCTCTTTGTCACTCCTATGCAAATCGCAAACGCTCTCGCTATCGAAAGTGAATGAAAAAACTCAGTATACGCACTGTGATTGTTTTGTCTATGTAGCGAGAGGCGCGCCATAGTCGGAGGTTGAATTGACCTTTCAAAAGATGTCGCAATAACTTGAAGCCTTCTACAATCACATTGTGAAGCTTGTTTTGTCGGCTACTGTAATCGACAATCGATTTTCACCCATCAGTCAATTGACTAAGAAACATGTGCGTATTGGAATATCAGAACCTGCGGATGTTGTTGGGTACCTACAGAGAGTCTCTATTTCATAGAAATTAGGTAATAACATAAACGTTCATTGCTTATTATAAAATTTTACTTACAAGGATTGTTAACTTTAAACTAATATTTTAGGAACCTTAAAAAGTATTTTTAGTTAGTACTTAAATAATAAAAATATGAAAGGAATATCGTAGAATAGGTAGAGTAGAGAAAGTGATTCAACAGGTTTTGCGTCTTTCAATTTAATCCTACGCGATGTGTGGTAAGTATTATATTAATTAAGCATTATTTAACGCCGAGTTTTGAGTTATTTGTGACAAAGAATTAAGTTTATTAATTACCTACTCAAAATTAACTCAAAACTCGACGTTAAATAATGCATAATTAACATAATACCGCGCGTCACGTGGCTATTGAAGGACTTGCGTGAAGTTTATTCAGCATCACTTACAGTCCACGAATTACAAACTCATTGAATTTAACTTGTTGCCGAGCACAAAAATGTTTACTCACCGTAGCTTTTTGTCCTTCATTTCGCCTCAGACCCTTTGTCCCCCGGCAATCTACACTGGGATTTGATATCACAAAAGGAATCCGTAAAATGTCTGGCTAACTTGGTATACTGACTGAACACTGAGAGGCACAGAAAACGAATGGTAATAATTG
Source organism: Yponomeuta plumbellus (assembly GCA_947310845.1). Classification (NCBI taxonomy): domain Eukaryota; kingdom Metazoa; phylum Arthropoda; class Insecta; order Lepidoptera; family Yponomeutidae; genus Yponomeuta; species Yponomeuta plumbellus. The sequence continues at coordinate 9,059,843 of OX371203.1, forward strand.
TCGTATAAAAGCAGTCTTCTTTGGTAAATTTTATCACTGGACTTGTCGAAAACACTGCGGCAACAGGCGATCGATAGTGTAGAGGGGTTAGCGGCGCGCGGTCGACCGCCTACTGCCGATAATACCGGCTTGCGGAGTCGATGGCTGTCCCACCACGACTGACGACTGGATCACGATTCTTGCAGAGTCGGCGCTCAGCTTAGCCAGCCTTTACCACGTGCTAAGACTATGGGACACCCTGACGTCACCGCGGACGATCATTGGAGGTGACATCAATCGTTGAACCGTCGAACCACTCGTTTTGATTAATTGCGTTAAAACGCAAGTCACTGTCGGTTTGTCGAGCAGTGTATGTAAATTTCGCGCAAAGCCGCTCGCGTGGCGTAAAAATTTGCCTACAGAATACATAACTAATTGCTAATACCACGCTTCACGATCAACTGATAGTTGTATATTTGTACCTACCTATGGAATTTGGTGAACTGCCAGCTGTCAGTTAACAGCTTGTGGGGCAGGTAGAGCGTCTAGTCGAGGCCCGTAGACAGTTTGAATCTAACTAGTAATTTGACTAGGTATATAGTTGGAACATTTAAAGAAATCTATATAGAAATACAAACTGGTATAAGAATGATGTTATACATGCATATGATTACGACTTAGTATATATTACGACTAGTGGCTAAGTTAGTCATTCAGCGGCTGACTTAGTAATTTAGAAATAAGTGTTGATTTTTAGAGGCGAATAATGCTATTAAAAAGAAGTATGTTTAATCAGCACCCGTTTATATTACATATAACTACAATTTATGGTTTTCTATTATAATTCGATATACATAGCAAAGTCGATTAACAAGTAGAAATAATTGGCCATGTAGGTGCCTACATTCCTGAAAAAAAAAACTAGAAATCACAAACTCTGGTCCCCACTCAATAGCAGCAAAACTTTTCAATGCTCTACCATATCACATACAACATATAAAATACGATAACTTATTTAAAATAACCCTCAATAAGTACTTAATCAAAATGTTTTTTATTCGCACAAGCTCTTGGCAGGTTCTTAAATTGACGGAAAAATTATGAGAGAGATGAGTTTGATAAGTACTTAGGCGAGAAATGTTACTAATCTCTTCAAGAAATTTTCAATGATAAATTAACATTTATTAACATACACAATAGAAAAGAAAAAATATATAATTAAAATAATATTCGTAATAAGCCAGAAATTAAGGAATTAATTAAATTATATTGTAGTGCCCTTACGGGGTGTCATGAATTACATAAAATATAAGAACTGTAATGAATGAATGAGACATGATAGTACCATTAAAGAAATCTGAAATCTACTTCGAATTGTCACAAAAAACAATGAATTTTAATTTTATCACATGTGGGCTTGGTTGCATCTGCCATAGAACCGACAACCGATGGATGTATGCTGTATGCTGTATGTATGCTGCATCATAATGATTATTATTCATCATCATCATCATCATCATTCAGCCACAAGAAGTGCACTGCTGGACATAGGCCTCTTCCATGGATTTCCAAAAAGACCGGTTAGAAGCGACTTGCATCCAGGGTCTTGCTGCCACTTGGATAAGGTCGTCTGTCCATCTTGTGGCTGCTCGTCCTACGCTGCGCTATCCTTGCTTTTATTATTATTATTTATTTATTTATTGTTATTTATCTTTATATTATGACGGTCCACACCACAGAGTACTTAACAATATCCAGACAATTTTAAGAATCCCTGAACTCGACAAACCGATTTCATTAAGCTACCAATTTATTTTAGCATTGAACTAATTTTTTTGATGCAAGATAACTCGGTCTTGACTTTCAGCCTGGTGCAGCATTTTATACTCTACCAAAAGGGCAACTCAAGTTTCGAAGTCAACTTAAATCAAGGAAAAAGAACAACTATATCAAGCCGATTTTTTCGCGCAAATAGATAGACTGACACTTTGAAAACGGTTTATTTACAACTAGATATTGCCCGCGACTTCGTCCGCGTGGGGTTTAGTTGAGAAAAGTGTTTGTAAATAAGTTACGGATACTTTTAGCGCACGTGAAATAATTAAAACAAGAAAATTGTGTGTTCATTACAAGTACATATTTTATTTTGCCTAGCATTCGGCGATTCTAACTTCTTTTTTAAACGACTGTTATTACTGTAACATCGGAAAACTGGGAGCAGAAAAGCAGCAAATTATTTAATAAGTAATCGAAGCGACCATTATGGACGTCTGCCGGGGCGGCGTTCGGGTTGCCCACTTGTCGATGTCGGCTACGTACGTCCCGCCCCCCTACCTCACCTCTACCTCTAATGCCCGAGTTACACGAGGTTAGTTTTTCAAGCTAGGATAGCAATCTAGTACCGTCCTGGCTTGCTGACCTGGCTTGGAATATGCTAGTTCTGTTTACATGAGGCTAGGATTATTTTAAGCTAGTACATACTATTGCAGTGACTGAGGTGACCACACGTCCAAAATCAGTGGTCTCTAACCTACCGATTTTTCGGTATTTCTACCGATATGTGCTCTGTCCTACCGAAATACCGAAATGCAACGATTTTTCCACGATTTCAGAGAATACCCACAAATGTTCCGATTTTTCTACCGATTTTGATACTTTTTAGTTGGCAAACCTTTTCATCTATGTTTTAAGGGGCCCATTCACAGATTTTTCCATAGGTATATTTTGGGGGATTCCCTTCAGTCAGTTATACAACTCGATGTTAGGGTTTCCCACCCGAGAATTCACTTGACTATACTCGTCTAAAGCGCAGGAATACGGATTGTATTTTTTCATTATTTTTTGTAACTTCGAAGAGAAAGTTAGTTTCTAACCGTTGCGAAGTGAGTGCCTCCAAAAATATAAGATTATTAAGTTAAAATGTCTGACGAGGAACCGAGTACAAGGGCGTGTGCAAAAAGAAAAAAATATCTACAATATTATAGAAAGGAATGGGAAGAAGAATTTTCACGGTGGCTATAAGATGACCGCGGCTATGGCCAAAGAGTATTGCTATGACCCAAAAATATGATTGTTTAATGTTAATAACACTTAAGTCGTTTATTTTTTATTACTAAACGAATTTGACTTATTATTATATTTTTTTTAATATGGAGGTCTATTTTTTAGGATAGTAGCGCCCCCCACCATTGATTTCACTATCCTGGCTTGTGTACTAGCTTCATGTGGCCGGCCAAGCTAGTTTTCAGTTGGCTAGTAAGCAGGAACCACGCGTTTTGTTTATTTTCTGTATTTTCACATTTGAAATCTCCAGTTTTACTTTTGCTGTTAGCGCCTGTCTCATATTAGTATCAATTCGTTGTATTTTTGGCGTTAGAAGACTCAACAGAATATCAAACATATCAGGCGTCATTCGCAAAATACTCTTATACTCGTCTAAATCTTCATTGCGAAATTCTTCCAATAGTAAATGCTCCACGTTCATATTTTCTTAAAATCCAGTCTTGTCCACACCCGTTTTTGTAACTCTTCTTCTAGTTCGTCAAGTGCGAATCGGCACAGTTTTTGAAGTATAACTCATCCAGTCGAATAGTTTTTTTTCACATGCAGCTCATTTTGGACGTGTGGTCACCTCAGTCACTGCAATAGTACTAGCTTAAAATAATCCTAGCCTCATGTAAACAGAACTAGCATGTTCCAAGCCAGGTCAGCAAGCCAGGACAGTACCTACTAGCTTGCTATCCTAGCTTGAAAAACTAGCCTCGTAACTCGGGCATAGAGCGGCCGGCGGGCGATACGATCATTATGTAAGAGTCGAATAACGGTTATCGTCAAAATGTAAGATAAGATAGAATAGAATAGAATAATCTTTATTGTATGTACACCAGGAATTACACATGAGATAATCATTTTCTTTATTGTAAACCAGGAAGTAGCTAGGTTTAAAATTCAGGGTGTCCTATATACTGACGACCGATATCAAAAGTTCATTTATGTTAATGTTTTTTGTGCAATAATGTGTAAACAAGCACAAACCAAAACAATATATGTAAATGTAGCAGTGAAAAATAGATAACAACCTATTTTCAAACCTACCGAAATTCATCAAAATTGACCAAGCTGTTTCTGAGAAGTATGCGCACTAACACTGTGACACTAGAATTTTATTATATTAGAAGATTTAGAAGAATCGCTCGTAGCCTGGGCTGCCTGAGTGATCTTAAACGATCACTAAGGTTAAGCAATATACGGCGCGTTCAGTCCTCGGATGGGTCACCGTCTATGACTAACGCTAGTGGCATTTTTCCGAGCGGTTCCGTGCTTTGCAAGGCACGATAAGCAGTTGGTGCCGGCTGCCGTCCATAGATGGTAGTCGTCAAGCCAAGCCAGAGGGCTCAGCGCGGCTTGAAATCTTCTGACAGTTATACAAGCCACTATTCTTACAAGCCTCCACCAATCCGGACTTGGCCCCCGTGGTGGAGTATGGCCTATACCTTCCTCAGGGAAGAGACCCGTGCCCCTCGGTGGGGACATAATGGGTTCACGTTGACTTGAGAAGATTTAGCAGCTTCATCGCTGGACCATTCAGCGTAGCATGGCTATATATGATACTGCTCAAGCCGCTCTATTCCCACCCCTAACAACCCACCCTTTTACTCAAGACCAAGTTTTTTTATGCCCTGTCAAAGAATAAAGAAAGCATTCAGTTCAGTCACAGTTGAACATACATTTTTGTTTGCTTATCTAACTTCAATTCACGGAAACCGGTTTGATTGCGCTTTATCTCTTTACAGCTGTTGACATTGTGATATGCATGAGTCAAGGTGCCTTGACCATGCGACGAAATGTGTGAACCAAATGCCGCTGTATTCATAGTCAAGTCAGGTGTGATTCCATCTATCTACAAGTGGTAAGAATATTCTATTAGAATTCTATCTATCTAATAATAACTTCTACACAAGGCAATAACTTGTCCAGGGGTGCAATTACGCAAGTACTCCGCTGTATGGAGTTGTCTGATTTAACCCTTTTGTTCCCGGTATGTCACACCACCTTATGTCACACTGTTGTACTCTGGGACTTTTTTCCCAGTAGGTATCTCATCATACTCCTACTCCGAACTACATTGTTATTTTGACTCTTTTGACTTCTCTAAATGCATATCCCGTTAGAGAGAAAAGTTACGTAATATAAGGACTGGTCCCTAACAAGAATACTCCGGGCTTTGGTAACCAAGAAAGAGATCACAAACTTGGAAAAACTCCCAGACTGAAGCCATTTGTACAAATCTACCCCCGTACATCGAAACTCCAGCTTTCCTCTTCTGGCCCAGTGGGAATGGACCCTCAGGCCTCCGGCACAGTAAGCAGACGCGCTACGGCTAAACCAGAGAGGCAGTCCATACAGATAGGCAAGTACCTCTTACTAACTAGGCCTCTGAACGGAACGCATCGAAAATAGAACAAATCGGGGGCGTCGCTACCTCCCTTCTATTTGCATGAAAAATATTTGCCCGAGTAAGTACATAAATACTTACAAAGCATTACAAAAAGCAACAACAATCGTCATTCATGGTGTTAACAAACCCCCGGTCTGTTACCTGTAGTACACGTCGAAGTCGTCCAGAGTGGAAATGAGTTAGGAAAGAGTCAAATTTAAAAAAGAAACCAAGTAAAAAAAGAGACTAGTTTGGAAAGAGTCGAGTTTAAGAAAATGTCAAAGTCGTCCGGAGGGAAAAAAGATACGGCCGTAAGTATAAAATATTATGCGGCAAAAAAACGTATATTTCGACACTCAAGGGAATCAATTTTTATAGGGTAGGTACTTTCCTTTGACCACTACTATGAAATTTGGCATACAAAACAGTATTATAATACCATTTCAGGAAAATACAAAAACTATCTGAAAACTATACATTCGTAATTGATTAGGTTATAAAAAATGAAATTTAAATTTCGGTAAAAAGCCCGAAACAAAACTACCTATAAATATGTACGGAGCCCTCAGTGGGCGAGTCCAACTCGCACTTGTCCACTTTTCATAGAGCAAATCGACTTCACAGCTTTTGTGTGACCACAGCGCAGCAGTTAATTTCGTGTTAAAAAATTTATTCTTGGAGAAGGCACGCTGATGCATCAATTTCGAACTTAATAACCTTTTTGGCGAAGTAATGGGAGTATAGTAAAATTCTCTCTACAAAGTAAATTTCTCCATATTCTGGTAGTTCTCTTCATCAATTAACCTGATGAGGCTCTAAAGTTGTACCTGAGGATTAAAGTGTTTTATTAATTAGATAGAAACTGCTCCCTGTTTAGTTTTGAAAGAAAAAAGCGCTAGCACAGAATTTAAAAGGCTGGCCATGTTGACTCTTACCCACATCTTCACCATGGCGACCAGCAGTTCCTAAGGTAGATAGAGCGACATAGTCCTATAGATACGGACAGACGTGGTGTTAATTGGAAAACAGGCTGACGAATGCTCCGTTACATTTCTTAAAACACATCCGTATGGTAAACAAACGCATCCCCAGTGTGTCACTGGTCCATGAAATGCCGTATAAAAACAGCACTGAGCTTTAGTACACTTTAATTGGTCTGGATTAGCGCAACTGGCACCATACGCGATATTTCCGTCTAGCATTTATATTTTCGAAAGATTTTTACAGTTCTGTACTTAGCGTTAGCATGGATTTCAAACTGACGTTACTCCTTGCAGTCTTATTGGCTATGCAAATCACATCGGTTGTAACCAAGCCTTTAGAAGCACCAAATAGAGATTTGATGGCTGACCAAGAGGATTCTATGGAGGTGGCAGAGTCCCAGAATCCCTTCATGCCAAAGTTTGCGATGCGAAGGTTTAAGGAGAAAAGGGAGCAGTGGGCGCAACGAAGGAACGATCGGGGTCAGCGACGACACGATCACCCAGCGACGACAGTCAGATGCCCGCCAAGCCATTATCACGTGAGTAAATACTTGCGCAGCGTACGGAAGGTAGACTGATTGCTCAGTACACACACATATTGAAAACAAATCTACATAATAATAGTGCAAGGTGAGACAATAGACCACCGATTTATTATGCCAGAGGTAGTTAGTTATTTCTTTCCGGAAAAAAACAGGATATTCTAGTGTGGGGCCAGGATCAATGTATGTGCATGTATGTAAATGTTTTATGTTTAAAGGTAAAATCAATGTAATTTCGAGAAACTATGATTTATTATAGTATCCAGTATCCACCTGTTATCATGATAATCTAGTGGCAAAGCTCTTTTGTCTTTATGAAGAACAACCTTGGCATGATTGACGTTCAAGTATTTTTATCAAAGCTAAAGTAGTCTGTCGACAAAGTCCTAATGTTAAGAACAAATATTTTCCCTCAGAGCTAACGGGCGCCTTTCTTCGACCTCGTTCGGGAGCCCATAAATACTGAAGCCCAAAAGCTCACACCTTAGTTTTACACTGAAAGAGGAACCAGTTCTCAAACGAGTCTATTCTTTTCACAGTAAATATGCAGAGTTCAGTGCTACTGCTATTTGCCGCGTGCCTCCTAATCGCGTCCGCGGTCCCAATTGAACAACAAACCTCAACGATCAGTGACTCACAAATTATCGTGCAAAAAATTACAAACAAAGACCAATCGGAACAAAGCGGCGCAAACACAAACACGGGCGATGTCGTGAAAATAAAACATGCGGACAATGTAGACGTTGTCGTGGCGGACGTTTTCGCTGACCTTCCTTCGGATGAAGACCTAATCCCGCCTGAAGAGGATTCGTTTTACCTTGGCGACGTACCCGATGTGTCTACGGTGGATGGGAACATTCTGTACGGCAACGCCATGGCTGAGTTGGAAGAGGAAATGATGGAAGCGGCTCCATCTGCCAGTATTTCTGCGGGATTCTCTCTCCGGAAGCGCAACAAGCAAAAGAAACGCAAACAGCAGCAGCCAGTCAGGAGACGAAAGAATCCTTATTTCAGACGGAACCCATATAGCTATAGGAGGCTAAGTTATTACCCGTACTACTACCCTTATTATTATAGTGCCAGTTACCGACCAAGCTCTCTACGTTATTACTGAGTAGAGTCCATTCTTGCCATATTAGTGTTAAGAAAATGTACTGTATATTTTATGATAAACTAAATAAATGCACTCATAGTTTGGCTGAGTAATATTTATCGTCACCTTGTGAAATTAAGCAGAGGGCAAACATTGAAAGATGATAATCGTCTTCATACATTTATTTCTAGAAAAAAAATCCGATAATTCTAATGGTAAGGCTTTAACGCCTCATAATTCAGCCATCGCGTCATTAATAATATATCTTTTAACAATATTATTTACAATGATTGTATAATAAATTTTATTCACGCATTTATGCTATCAAAGTTTCTTGTACACTTAATTATTAATTAATGGCAGTTTTGATAAGTTGTTTTTCATACAGATATCAAATGGTGTTTTTTGGAGCTCTAGAAAATAGTCTGATACGGTCCTGATCAAAGTAAATATAATACATACTTAGTAAAATAATATTATTAGGGAAGAGTAGCACAAAATACGTTTGGAGGTTTCCAATGTCAAAGATTTATACAATGTAAGATATGACAAAATGATTTTAGCTCAGTTCGGTAAAACCATCAAATACGTGACATTTTCCTCAAATACCTAACCATTATAATAAATTATAAGTCAGCAAACGGACTTTGCGCTCATGCTAAAAGATGCATAAGATAAATAATATCCCATGAGAAAATCTTGTGACTACAAGATGATCTTGCCACAAGAGTTCAAATAACATTCAGATAGAGATTTTATGTAAAGTAAAATAGAAAATCCAGTTATTGGCACAGATTACATAGTTTGGAAAATAAATAAATAGTAGCACTACTAATTTATGATAAAAATAATTTAGCACAGACGTGCCGGCCTTAAGAACAATACAGGTAGCCTAATAAAAATATCTTGGCCTGTTTATTTTTACTCTTGCAGGCTCTAGACTCGATAAATATTAAATTAACAAGTTTGCTTGGCGCTATTTAAAAAATGAGGTCAAAGTCACGACTATCTTTGTCATCACATCATGTTTAATTTCTTTGTCTTTAATTTTAAGGTCACTGTTTTAATTTTATTTTCATGAGCTAAGTTTGCTAATACTTGCTATTTATAATAGCTTTCCGTACCGTATTTTTACATTGAATTATACAAAAATATTTACGTTAATCACAAGATACGTCTTGGCATTATTTTTACTGGTCTTTTTTAGGGTAATAAGCACAACATTTTTACGATTAATTGAGTAAACACACGATATTTTATATATTACCTATTATAAACACATTAATTATAAATAAATTTAACAGGTAGGTACCTCATATTGAGATTTACAAATATAAATTGTCGTATATAGACTGCTCACCCCGATTATCCATACTTATCAATAAACATGAAGGTTAACATTACATAAATTCAGGCTTGGAGTAGATTTTGGTATTACGAGCCACCAGAGTCACCGTAAATTAACATAAATTAAAACTCAACAGAATTCACCTTGTACTTTGCAATAATATAATAATCCTACTCTAACGGCGAACTTGTATACTCATTTTCCGGGGCCCACAACCGCCTCGTCCATGAGTTCATCATCGGTGATGCAGGGGGAGTTGGAGTGGGGGGATGGGGCGACCAGGGGGGAAGGGGCGGGGCTCTTGGCTAGCTGGAGTGCGAGGGCCGGGGAGGGGGGGTACACAGGCCGCACCGCTACCATACCCGAAACCTTATTGGACGACGAAGAGAAGTCTAGTAGCATCTCTGCGGCCTCTTGAGGCGTGGTAGCGCCGCTTCTGGCCACAGACCCACTGGCAGGAGGCTTCATGCAGGAATCCGCCCCCTTCCTGTCCTCAGAACTGCCTTTGGGTGCGGGGAAACCCTTTGCCATGTCGGTCTTGAAGTCCAACGGCATCAAAGGGTAAGACCCTGAGAATCCGTCTTTAGGTTCGTCTTTGCGTTGGGGACTCTCGCCTTTCGATATACTGTCGGCGACTGCTTTTGAGAATTCTAAAGGTCGCTCGGATTCCTTAGTGCCTTGCATAGTTTTCGGGCTCATTGATCCCATGTTCAGCAGGGGTTTAGGGACATTTAACGGATACGCTGACTTTTGTATGCTTTCATCGTTTCTCGCATTAGGACTGTGAAAATGGGGGAAAGGGTACTTATTTTGATCCAGCGATCGAGCAAAGTCGTTGACTAAGGATCTGTTATCGTAAACGGGACTGCTCTTATCGGGCGTGGTTTGGTTTTTCAGTTTCGGTATCTGAAATTTGCTTGTGTCTAACGGTTTGATCAGACCTTCGACCAAGAAGTTGGAAGGCTCTTTAGATTTATTCCTCTCTCCGTCCACATCATCCCTAGACCCGCTAGGACTCGAGTGTCGCTCGGATTTGGACGAAAATATGGACTTTTCAGAGTTGCTCATAAGTTTGCTGCGTGCCTTTTCACGTTCCCGCTCTCTAACTATTTTTGTCATGTCTGTGCTACTACTTTTTGGAGAACCTGAGCTAGACTTAGTCGCCGACTTCGACAGGTTCATTCCAGTGGAAGAGGAGCTTGATGATTTAGAATAAGGCACTTTAGAAACGTTGTTTAGGTTGCTGGAACTAGACGAGTCTGAGGGACTCAGATTGGATTTGGGCGGTGTGCCACTAGGGGTTGAGCTACTGCTTTTTGACGACTGCATGACTTGAGTTTTTTTAGAGGCTGGTCCACTGAGAACGCCTGGCTTTAGGCCGGTGTGCGTCTTGGGAGACCCTTGGCTTGGCGGAGTTAACTGAGGTGACGACGACTTGGAAGAACCAGAACTGCCGTAGTTCAACTTCGAACTGCTTGAAGATTCTTTAGTTCTTGTTTTGTTAATGGTTATTTTCATGCCGTCGGAACTGGGTTTCACCATGTACTCGGGGTTTTTACTTTCGTTTAACTTAACGCTAGTGCTCGATGAGTTTTTTGGATCCGAGAACTTGTTTTGACTGCTCGAAGAACTGCTGGACTTAGTGGCGCCTAGATCGTTGTCGGTTCCGACGTGCTGCGCCGATTTTAGCTTGTCTATGACGGCGCTCAGAGATCCTTTCCGGTTGCGGGCCTGACTCGGCGCGCTAGACTTGTTAACCTCCACATTGGGCGGTGATATAAGGGGCTCGGTTATCGAGAGATCGGAAGGGACCGGAGTTATCTCTAGCTGCTTCAATTTCGTTGGGTTTTTTAACTTGGGACTGCTCCGGCCGGACGAACTCGAGAAGGAGAGTCCAGTGTGTTTCCTCTCTTTATCCTTGGAACTGGAAGAACTTGAGCTATAACTATCTTTTGAGACTTTCTTAGAGAGATCGTACCCAGTGGTTCCCGACTTCCCGGAAGGGGAGCCACTAGTGGCGGACTTCAGAGTAGACATGCTCGGCTTTCCCGACCCGGACGAGCTATGTTTCGGGGAGGAAATGCTGTGGTTTTTTGGACTCGAATAGCCTGAGAGGTGTTTGGGACTATTCTGCACTGGCGAATGCCTAGGGCTGCTATGGTGGCTCGATGTACCAGACGACTTGGTTAAGCCCTTTACGCTGTTTGGGCTCGGAGATTTCGTTATGGAGACTGACCGGCCGTGTGTGGGACTGGGGCTGAACTTTCTAAGCATGGAGTTTGGGGAGGTTGCGCGCATGGGAGATCCGTCCGTAGGCTTGATGCTAACGGAGACCGGTTTGGTTAGCGGGTCTTGTTTAGGCGGGACCTTCTCCGGCGGACCCATCTGTTCGTCTCTCCGCCGTTTTTTCTTCTTCTCCTTGTTCCTTTCCTCGCTGGACTTGCTAAGCTTTTTCTCGGACCTGATTCGGTCGTCCAGAGATTTCGCTTGGGAGGAAGTTATGGGTGTGATGGTTATGGAGCTGGGCAAGGCTGCTGGTGTGGCTGCCGTTATGGGAATGATCTCGATGCCTGGCCTCCTGTCTAGGCCTAGCATGGAAGACAGGTTTGATCCGGATCCAGTGTTGACCGGTGTAGTGGGGGCGGAGCCGATAGGTGTGATGCTCACTGAAGAAGGCATGTAAGGCTTCCCGTCGGTCAGGTCCAAGAGAAGAGAGGATGTGCTCTTACCAGTGCGCAGGTCGGAGTCTCTGCTTTTCACCTTTTGCCGTTTGTGGTCGGACTTGTGAAAAGAATTCCTGGAAGGGAAAAGACAACTATTTCAATATGAACAGTCAAAGTGACTGAGCGGTAGGTATCCGATAGGCGATCGGTATATCGTTGGTAGGCTAATTAATCTTGATGGCTAAGATTATCCACACTCGTTTATTCATAGTAGTTTTGTAGCAGACTTGTGCGTAATACCAAAGGAGTATGTATCATACTAAGCGAAGTATCACGGGACAAATTTTGAGCAGCTGCTCAAACAAAACAAAAGTGTAATATTTTCAATGTTCTTTTTCCACTGAAACTGGCTGAAACTGGAAAAGGCTTGGAGTGATTCGAAAGGGTTAGGTGTTAGCATTCTTACGTCTCCAGAGTGAAATAGGGTACCTTTCATTTCACCATTCATTTAAAACACTTTTCAGAGACATTTAAAATAATCTGTGGTTATCTCTTTCCCTTTACAACCGACTATTAACTCTGAGGGTTGTTTTCAGATATCGTATTTTTTAAAGCATTCTGTTAATCTTTAAAAAAACAAGAATCGTTCGTGGCTCCGAACCAAAACAAACAGCTACCACGTACCTGATTAAATCCTCCACGTCCCCATCGGTCGAATTTTCCATATCCGAGGGCAGTCTAGTGTCGACGCCTCCCAAAGCATCCGTCGTGTCCATTCCAGACAGTTCAAGGTCCGACACGAACTCGTTCTGCGATATCGAGGACTCCCGACCGCCGAGCTCGTTGCTTGAATTACTATTCATAGACGTAACGTCTTCGTTGACGAACGCGTCCGAGTTATCGGTCTCACTGTCCGAGTCCATCAGTTCGGACATCCCTTGCTTGCCCTTCTTCTGGCAGGTGGACCAGGGGTCTTGGTCTGACTTCCGCTTCTTGGATTTTCGCTCGTCGTGCTGCGGCTTTATGTCCGCCCCGTCTTGGCACATCATCGCCATGTGGTGCTTAGATTCCGAGAGGTAGCCGCCGCCTGGGAACGGTGTTGGGTTAGTCAATGGTCGATTTAAGCATAAACATTCACATACAGGCACATACATTGCTTCTGGCCCCACATTAGGATACCCTGTGTCGTGGGAACCAGAAACAGCGACGTCACAAACATGTAAACTTCCAAGACCGAGATGATAGACAACAGATTGGAGTTTGGGTAGAGATATTTATTTAACGTGTGTTTAAAAAAAAATGCATCCCAGGTCATGGATGTTTACATGTTTGTGATGTCGCTGTTTCTGGTTCCCGCAACACAGGGTATCCTAGTGTGGGGTCAGAAGCAATGATGTTTAAAAAATAAAACTAATTAGCGTATCCCCGTTTCGTGGCAACCACAAAAAACGAAATCACAAACAAGTAAACATGCAAGACCTGGGGTTTTTTGGGTATTAACTAAATAGAGGAGCAGAGTTTTATAAATCTACAATGGACAATAATTCGGGATTTTTTTCCTTTGCTGTATATAAAAAGGAAGCTAAACTGGATAGCCCTACGTTCTTAGTTTTTACCTCAGATAAGATTTTCATTCATGATTTTGGTTTTGAAAACCTTCTCATTCTAAAAGGGCGTATACGCAAAACGGAACGGAATCATAGTCGTGTATCCACGCCATCCAACGTTGAAGCATTTAAAAAAACTGTCACTGCTATGTCAGTGATTTCGTTTATGTAGTACAGTGCCACCATCTCATCTGTTCAGTTAATAGCGGCGCTAGTGGAGAATTTAGCAGTAATTATATGTTTTATAGATATAATTTTCATTAAAATTGAAAGACGGGTTAAATTTTTTCTCATTTTCCTAGGTAAATTTCTTAAATGTAACGTTATTACTAAATTCTTCACTAGCGCTGCTATCAACTGAACAGATAATATTTTTATTTATTTATTTATTCGGTTTGGAGAATCATCAGCATGAAGTTACATTATAATAATATATGGTGGCACTATATATCGATGTGTTTGACAGATGAAGTTGACAGACTATTGGTAGATTTTCACAGAATAACCTACTACAGACAATTTAACCTGTGACGTCACCATAGAGGTCAAATGAAGGGCATTAAAATATTATTATTTACTCAAAATAAGGCTCATCTTTTAAGATAAAAATCTCTTACATTAAAAATACTGTAGTTTGGATGCTAAGCTCGAAATGGTTTTCGATTCAGACAGTTCACTTTTTTTTCCCGAATTCGTACTTGACAACGACAATAGGCTATTCGACCGATTTCTGAAAGCCATCTCATATTGTTTGTTGGTGTTCGTGGAGTCCTCAGAAAGTGTAAATTCTTTCTTGTATTTCTTCTAAAAAAGACAAACGAAAATTTACTTTTCAAATAAGCCGCCAAATATGTCACTTCCCGGTAAACCAACCAATGAACGTAAGAAAGAATGAATGACAGACGCCATTTTTACTAGCATGTGACGTCATCATAGAATCGGCCAATCCAGGCCGTTTTCGATACAATGGCGACAAGATACAAATTATTAAATTTTATCTTGTGTTTTTTTACAAATCATAATTGTTTTTTTAAATTCCTTAAAGCGGTTTTAAGACACATAATTTATACGAATACGTATACGTTGCGTATTTATTTATTTATTTATGGCCGAGGACTGAATGAAGTGGTGTGGGGGAGGCCTAAATCGAGCAGTGGACGATTGTATTGTCGTAGTTGGGTAAAAAGGGGGTGCGATCCGTAAAGTGAAAGAAAGGGTATCCAGGGAACAATAAAAAATCTTAACAATAAAAAGTCTTAACTAAGGTCTAAAAGATAAATATAAAAATACAATTTGGAGTATAAAAGAAAGCACAAACACTTACATAATAATGTGCCTTTCGAATATTCGATTGTGATAGATTTATAATAATAGGTATGTATGGAGATTAGAGCAATCCGGTAACGTACTGACAGACGTGTTGTAATGATAATAAAGGTAGAATGGCGGTTACGTCCACTTAGTTCGGAAGCTCAGGGTTATCTGAACCAGATACGTCCGTCCACGGTGGCAAAAGTCAAAAGCTAATTAAATTTGGAATAGTTAAAGGCCAGTCAGAGGCCTTAGGGCGGCTTGTAAACTTCTGACAGTAAGACCAGCCACTATTCTTACAAGCCTCCACCAATCCGGACTTGGCCCCCGTGGTGGAGTATGGCCTATACCTTCCTCAGGGAAGAGACCCGTGCCCCTTGGTGGAGACATGATGGGTTGATGATGAAAGGCCGAAAATGATTAAAAAGCAACGAGGCGATCACCTCGTTACAGTATATCTCACCTTGGTGAGGGTGTGAGACGTTTGACGGGAACATGGAGCGAGCGCCCCCCCCGGGATCCTGCTTGAGTTCACCCCCGGGGTCGAGGCCCCCCAGGCCTAAGCTAAAATTTGAGCTGTCCAGCGCAGAGTAGCCTCCATTCATCTGCTTTGCTGCCGCCTCGCGCTCCCATATCTTCACTAGGGACCTGTTGGAATGAAATCGGATTTAGCAATAACATAACATTTACATACAGGGACATACATTGGTTCTGGTCCCACACTAGGATACCCTGTGTCGTGGGAACCAGAAACAGCGGCACATCTACTAATGCCCCTCTATAATTTCCACAATAACTCCCAGACAATACAATCACTGTGAATCGCTCGTAGCCTGGGCTGCCTGAGTGATCTTAAACGATCACTAAAGTTAAGCAACATTCAGTCGCGTTCAGTCTATGTATGGGTCAACGTCTATGACTAACGCTAGTGGCATTTTTCCGAGCGGTTCCGTGCTTCGCAAGGCATGTTAAGCAGTTGATGCCGGCTGCCGTCGATAGATGGCAGTCGTTAAGCCAAGTCAGAGGCCTTAGGGCGGCTTGAAAACTTCTGACAGTAAGACCAGCCACTAGTCTTACAAACCTCCACCAATCCGGACTTGGCCCCCGTGGTGGAGCATGGCCTATACCTTCCTCAGGAAAGAGACCCGTGCCCCTTGGTGGGGACATAATGGGTTGATGATGAATACAATCACTTGGAGCTGGTCCCAAACTAGGATACCCTTTGCTATGGTAACCAGGCAAGGAGATGACAAACATCGAAAAACAACCAGATTGAGGCCATGTGTACAAAATGTACTGCGCCCCCCAGTGGGAATCGGACCCACGACCTCTTTCTTGGTAGCAAAGCACCTTAACCACTCGACCAACAAGGCAGTAAAAATATCTAAGTAAATAAACCTTACATAGAGGTTTATTTACATACTCGTAGACTTTCATTGAGCTGATTAATAGGTTTTGTGAGTACAATTTGATTGATTGATTAATTACGTAGATCCTACCATAACAGTTTTTGATGAAAAGTTTGTAATTAATAAATATTGGGGCTAATGAAGGTTGTCAAAGCGGATTGTTCTAGAACAAATTGAACTGAACCATTCGCAAGCTGCATGTACTTTGATACAACAAACACAGAACTAAAGGCTCCATAGGCTACTTGTCCTATACTGCAGTTGCTAAACTAGATTAGTTCTACTTTCTGTAAAACTATCATGGAAATGTTCTCCTGTTAAATTTGCCAAAATGTTATTAGTTTGTTGTGATACTGGATGAGCGATATGTATATTTATATTATGTTTATTCTATGCCAAGTAGGGTAAACCATAGTATTGCTGGCACCCACCTAGTCATTGGCACAGTGAGTTTTAAACACAAATATTAAGAATTAAAATTTCTTAAAGGGCATTTTGGTAGTTTTTTTATAATTAGCATTGTTAAGTACAAAACATGCATACAAATTATAAGTGCCCGTGACTGATATTATTAGTGACAATGTTTATACCTGTAAATGCCAATGACTGTAGTTTTGGAGATATTTTCAAATTATTATTATTTTTCTTAAATTAAACTATGACAACAAGCAAGAATTATTTTTTATTTCCAACTTATACTCATATTCTAACAAATAAAAATGGTTAATAGTGATTGAATATGAAATTGAATGCTTAGGAAGCAAATTAAGTCAAGGTTTTGCTCAAGGTGCCAATCAATGTATAGTTTACCCTACAGATAATGACATCGAGATTTTCTTTTATCAAGTATGTATCTTATTGTTTAGACAACAAGATACTCGTAGGTTTAGACAAACGCCTTATCTTGACGCAGGATTAGCAGTGCCACTCTAATTATGTTTATTGGACTATTCATCTTTTATTACCGTCTAACAGCTGCAAAGCTATTGTTACACTGATTGCCTACCATAAAATTGAACGAGATATTGTCTAGACAAATATGTACTGAATGTCTCCAAGCTGTATAAATACAATAAGAAGTTTCGACAAGAAAGCAATTTAGCGATGCGTCTACGGTCACTCAACGTTTTGGAACTATTTCACAAAACGAAATATCAAATTCAGAGAAAACATTAAAAGACTAGGATCTTTCGTCAGGGACAGAGAGCTTTTATAAAAGATCTTTATTAAATGCGGTCTTGAGGGGCGACAGCCTTAGTGCTTTGCCTCGCTTCATAAAATTAGCGCTAGTTCACACATGGCGGCATCCGTGCGGATGCAAATCGCGCGGTTAGACCGGGCGGATCTTATTTACATTAGCACCTATTACAACGTGCTCACTTGTATCGGTGCATTTGAAGCGGACGAGACGCTCTTTCGTTGTTTGTGAGAATGTGTGGAGAGCGGAGACGCTCGGGCCGCTTCATATAAATCAAAAAGCGACTTGGCCGCGGCCGCTGGAATTTGCGGCCAAACCGCTCGGTCGCGCGGACGCATATAATTAGAGCCTTAATTCGTTCATACCTGTCATACCTGGCTACCGCCACTCAACCGCTTGAAAATCAATTCGCGCGGTCGCCGCCCGGATCTATTTACTTGACGTGCCTAGAGCGCGTTCAGATACTCCGCGGAAACCGCACGTATCTGACGGTGAAAATGGATCGCTTCGACACCGAGCTATTCATCCTGCGTCAAAAGACCTGCTTTGTGGGACATCCAATGTACAGAATATTCTAATATTGAAACTGACCATGGGTGAGCCGATCACGTAATATTGGATGCACCCAATACTGCCGTTTCTTTTTTTTTCTACGGAGCAACAAGTACACACATGATTGCTTCTTCGACTTCCACCCGATTGGACTGTCACCCTATGCGGATTACGGCACTCTCCGCGCCTCTCTGAACACTTGCATTTAGAACCGCGCGATTTGCATCCGCGCGGAATCCGCCATGTCTGAACTAGCTCTTACTGTTTATGGTGGTTTTTGGACGCACCCTCCTTTGTTTTTGATATTGAGATAGTAATGATGTATTGAATGCCTCCACCAATCCGGACTTGGCCGTCCTGGTGGAATATGGCCTATACCTTCCTCAGGGAAGAGACCCGTGCCCCTCGGTGCGGACATAATGGGTTAATGATGATGATGAATTAAAATGAACGAACCTCAGCGTGACGTGGATTGAGTGGTTCTTCTTAAGCAATACAAGAATCCCAAACTGCAATACTATAAAATCTGTCCAATGGTAAAATAACAATGGTTTTCTACTGTTATTTTCAAGGTCAGGATTTTGTCAGGCTCTTTTCTGAGAAATTTGATGAGACAGCAATACAGTTAGAAAGAAAGAAAGAAGGATTTTATTTTATTTTTTTAATTATTTAGCAAAATTCTCAGTTCAGAAAGTGGCCCCTAGTCCGAGCCTCAGCCATCATATCACCTGATAACTGGGAAGATCTTGCAAGTACAGTCACGAGCAATAATATGTATACACTGTCACATTTTGTAAAAATCTTAACTTAAAACTATCAAGAAAGAAGTGTACGACAGTTGGTCCTAAATTATGAAACCATGGTTAGTTAAGTTAAGTTAGGACACATGTGCAGTACAAAACAAAAGATGTACGCCGCACAAAATGTTACAGTGTATACATATTATTGCTCGTGACTGTACACGCCAGGAATAACGAACCCTAGTGCACAAGGGTGTTGAGAACTTTGAAGAGAACCGCCTAAAAGTTCTAGAAGCAAAACGCCAACCAACGATCAAAGACCTCCTACACCTGAATGCGACCGAACATTCAAAACAAGGTTCGGATGTCCCAACCACCTTAGAGCACACGCCAGGAAGCAGTGACGGTCGCTGTCGTCGGACACGACGGGGAGGCCATCATCAATTTGAGTCATTTTTGTTTCGTGTGATCTTAAATGATCACGAAGGTTAAGCAACATACGGCGCGTTCAGTGCATGGATGGGCGACCGTTCTATGACTAACGCTAGTGGCATTTTTCCGAGCGGTTCCGTGCTTCGCCAGGCACGTCAAGCAGTTGGTGCCGGCTGCCGTCGATTGATTGCACTCGTTAAGCCAACCAAGTTAAGAGGGCTGCATGAAAACTTCTGACAGTAAGACCAGCTACTAGTCTTATAAGCCTCCACCAATCCGTACTTGGCCCCTGTGGTGTTGTATGGCCTATATCTTAGGAAAGAGACCCATGCCCCTCGGCGGGACATAACGGGTTGATGATGTTTCGTGTAAAGCATAGTAACTAAAAATACAATAGGGAATGGATGAAAATATCAGAAGTGCTTGATATTTTTTTCGGTGATAGGAACAACCTTCCTCAACGCGAGAAAAAGGTTTCAATTTTTTTGGCTTCGTAGTTAATTTTTAAATAATCTTAATATATTTCCATTCGTAGTTCTGGGCTCAGTACGGCTTAACAGACATATTCCTTGGTCAGCTACGTATTAAAAAAAAATCTGTGGTGACATTAACAGCTTTTCAAGGTAGATTTTTTTTTCATACGTAGCGGACTAAGGAATATGTCTGATATGCCGTACTAAGCCCAGAACGACGAATGGAAAAATATTAAGTATATTTAAAAATTAACTACGGGGCCAAAAAAATTTAAACTTTTTTCCCGCGTTAAGGAAGGTTATTCCTATCACCAAAAAAAATATCAAGCACTTCTGATATTTTCATCCATTCCCTATAGCACGAACCTGAGCGTGACAGGAATGGAGTGGCTCTTTCTAAGCACGCGACTGACGTATTCATCCACGTGTTCTCTGGGCGGCGCGTTGAGCGCACACACGGTGGCCCGCGGTGCGGCGGGCTCGCTCAGTTGTAGCTCCACTGTTGCTAGCCCAACGTCTAGAGGGTGCGAGAGGGACACCGATATATGCTGCCATGACAGCGCGCTCACTTCGAACATTAGCACGTTCTCGAGGTCCATCGCTGCGGGAAAAGGGGAACATTACTCACGGTTAAAAGTCTGTTTTTTAGTTAAACGCAAAAAAATAAAACAGTCACGTTGACATCTCAATACAATCCAATGTCTGAATGTTGCTAGTACGCAAAAACCGAATTACCCCATTTTACTTCCAAGTATTTTTTTATTTATTTATTATATTCCATACCAGACCCGCCCTTACAGGCATTCCACCCAATACAGCAGGTTAAATAAAATTAACATCACAAAAAATTGTTTGTGCTATGTAGGTGTTTTTTTTTAGACTTAGCTCTTATGGGGAATTAAACTTTAATGTCTTTGATGTGATACGGATTTTGGTCACACGAGTCTTCTATTCACTGTAAAAAAAATATCTACCGAGTAAACCCATATATTTTATAACGGTAACACCGCGTCATTTTTTTTTGCATCGAATTAAAAAACGGGCTTTAGGTCAATTGAATAGGCTTTACAGGTGTTAAGATATGCTAGACTCCAGTGGGTGCGAGAGGACATCGATATTTGCTGACATTTTGAACAAACATTAGAACATTCTTCTTATTGCAGGAAAATAACATTACCGATGATGGAGCTCCTCTGATCATAGGCTTTTTAGATGTCAAGATATTATGCTAGATGACTTGTACAGTGTCTTGCGGAAAATCCACTGAGCAGTGGAAGGGACCGCTTAGATGCCATAGTGTCTAATACAGATATATTGCAAATCAATCAACATATATGCGTACCCCGGATTTAAAGTCGCCGCTGATCCAAAATACTGCTACATTGCAAATAATAATAATACTATGGCACCAGACATCTAAAATAGATGGGAGTTAAATTGTTTTAATAGCATAAAAAAACATACATAATTCCAAAATAAAACCCTAAAAATATTTTCAGGGGTTTTCGGGTTACCAAAATAGGAATAAAAATGCATCTACACCCTTATAAGAGTTGAGAATTCAATAAAAAATTAAATCTAATAATTTTTTTTATTTATTTTAATTTTAAGTAATTTATTTTAACAATAAAGAATATTATTCTGTCTATTATAGTCACTGTATTTCGTACATTTTCCATCAACAAAAAAAAATAATCTTTTTTCTGTTTTCCAATTTTCTTGTTTTCATACGTCTTCTATGGTATAAAAGCAATGTCACTCCAATCTAAGTGAGACGCAAGTTCCCAATTGTGGCGCACTTACACTGCTTGCCCTGCGGGCGCACGCAGCTGGCGATGAGAGTGTTGAAGAGCGCCTGCTGCCGCAGACACGCGAGCAGCGGCGGCACGTGCGAGGGGTGTGTGAACGGCACGCTCGTCGCCACGCTGCCCTCCAGGCCACGCGTTTCGCACATGAAATAGCACTGGCTCTGGTCTGGCAGGTTCTGGAGTGGTGACATTAGGGCGAGTAAAGTAAACGGTTAGCTTTATGCTTCTGGTCTGGCAGGTTCTAGAGCGGTGACATTAGGTCGAGTAAAGTAAACGGTCAGCTTTATGCTTCTGGTATGGAGCGGTGTGATTAGGGCGAGTATTAATGTTTTCTCAACTTTTGTAAGAAAATTACTTGATGTTTTGGCATTTCAAGTTTCAGATGGCAGTCATGGTATCTTATCATATAGACAACAACTGACGTATTAGGTTTAAGATGAATTGAGAAAAGTTGGTCGGAGTTGAGATTTTTTTCTCGTTGAATAGCCCGCAGCCGCGCGATAAGCAGCGGCTAATATATCGCAAATATGTTAACCGCTAAATTTTGGTTTTCTGATTTCTGGTTATAATAATGGGCAAGATGAGGGAAGATTTCTTGGGAGAATAAGGAAGCTGTGGTTCAGAAACAAACAAACATTCTGGATAAAAATTATCTTTAAAACACTAGTTTTTATTATTTAATGTTGCATATTTTAGCCTTTCACATAGATTTTCGTGCAGTTTAGCAAATTTTCTCGCATATTTGCAGAGCTTTTTATGTCGCATATAATCCGGCACATAGTGATTACTATAGAATTGCAATTCTATCTTTAACTTAATTTTTCGAGTACTTACAACAAACAGTCCCTTGCTCAGGTTGAGTTCGACGACCTTCCCCGGAGTGAGCTTGTTGTACGCCTGTTGGGCTACGAGGCCCAGCATGGGCTTAGCGTTCGCCCAGTCGCCCGCCACTTCCACCTGCAACATTTATTATAATATTAATATTATTTGATGACTTTTTCGTTGGTATTACGTCTAATTAAAATAAATAAAACAAAGAAGACATTTATTAAAATTGTAACAGAAACACAATGTAAAAAAATACGTGAACAAAATGCATGAAAGTAAACAAAACAAACGTAAAGAGAACATGTGAGGTCTATATCGAAGGCCATTGGTACTGGTGCGAAAGTGGTACCCTAGAGTATGGTACTCAGCTACCCCAGACTCCAAAACGCAGTAATTACTATGCTGGAGGTTGCGGTTCCGATTCCCACTGGGACATTTTTATCTACGGAATGAGATGATTTTTATCTACGCAAATGGCCAATCTAGGTGCATTTCTATGTTTGTCCTTATAATCCATTTATCTATACTTGCAAATTTAGTACAGTACTAAATTGCAAACTGTTTCGAGTTTTCTACTGCTAAAGGTTTTTGATTTAGTGTCTGAAAAAAATACCAAGTATAGATAAATGGATAGTACCTGGTTACCTGGGTTCTAGTTTGGGACAGGAGTGAGAAGTGCTGAATGTGTGCTGAGCACTGAGCTGAACTTACGAAAGTTACAGTTCAAATAAGCGTGTAGTCCAAAATGCAGATTATCGCGTATGTATCGCGACATTTCGTTGTAGTTTATAATTTCTTTATAGGGGCTGACGCCTGACGTGTCGGGGGATGAGAGGGTTCGTAAAATCTCATCGCGCGATTCGTTGTGGGTGGAAACTAATATCACATTCAAGGTGTATCGTGTCACCGCCAACTGATCAAATCAGCAGTCCAATATAACGACTAGGAAGTTTTCAAGGTGCCAGCATTAAATTACTTTCAACAACGTAGGCGATGGAAGCGCACAGCGGCATCGGTAGCGAGAGCTTAAGTGTGATACAAGCCGGCAGCATCATACTATCCTGTGGGACCAGCAACCTGTACACTGGCTAATAAGACACTTTACTGAAGGCTGTCGTATGCGAGAGAGCAGTTGATGCCACTGACCTGGGTGGTGGCTTGCATGAGCTTGGCGAGGCTGGCGCAAAGTGGAGTCGGCTGGGAGAGCTTCAGCGTGAAGCAAGCCGGCAGCATCGCGCTGTTCTGTGGGACCAGCGACTCGTACACTGGCCCGTTGGACCTGGAAGCAATTTTATTGGTACACTAGTTGAAACAAATGTGTGACAAAAGTTATTCTTGGGATGACGAAAATGCTGTTATTTAATTTTGTTTGTAATTTAATTTAATTAATTTAATTTAATTTTGTTTGTAATGGCAAAACGTGGGTCGAGTTCTAGAGACTGGTGCCTCTGCCTACCCCTTCGGGGATAACGGGCGTGAGTTTATTATTTATTTATATTTAATTTAATATCAATAACAATAAATATAAAATTGATCAAAAATTGTAACTATTGTATGTCAAGTCAGAAAGACAATTTTTATTCTATTCTCTTTTTGGGACATTAGGCAAAACTAAAATATTTCTGGAATTATTATTTTTTATGATTGTACATCTACTTCTTCTCTAGTCCGTCCCAAGGTTTCTAGAAGTGATTAATTTTAGCGATCTGTTCTATAAGGTGACGAAATCTGTTTTTTTTATGTGCACAATAAAGTGTTATATCTACCTGATCGTGCGGAGCGAAACTTTGGCAAAAAAGTAAAAAATACTTACGACTTAACCAGCCTCTGCCCTCCGGAAATAATCGGCGACAGCTGCAGTTTGTTAGGTCCGGATCCTTCCAGCAGAACCAACGCTGAATGCCCGATCGGCGTGTGCGAGGGGGTGACCATCGACGGAGGACCCGCGGGTACTGCCGGTTTGCCTAGAGCCAGGAGCTCAGTCGTCAGTGGCTGCAGACCTTTCTCTTTGTCGAGAAGCTCGTAAGGTGACACGAAGTAGGTTAGGCGCAAGGCGTGACCTGGGGAGTGGTTGGGTGGTCAGTTTTGTTTCTACAGCATCATTAATTAAAGAAAGATACTAAAGAACTATTTGGTTAGGGCTCAAAAGTACAGACTGCAATTTTGTAAGGGCCAAAGGCAAAATCATCATTCTAAATCCTGACATTGTTGATGTATAATGCAGGCTATATCGAAGAGGGCTATTCCAAACTTGAGTGGTTCCGAGATAAAGCCAAAAATAGAAAATTAAGTCTGAAAAAAAAAGTTTTTGTTGTATGCCCTATATTTGTGTTCAGTTTTCAATATTTGTAGTAGCTATTTGGATGATATGCTATGGATTATGCTGCAAAAATTAAATTCGCGACCTAAATTTTCTCCCTAGTTTCATTTAACTCCATCCATGTAACTAACTGTTAATTGAGCTATCACTAGATCTCCTCACTACTAGGATCTATGTTTAACTGGGAATAGGATGTTGTTTATTTAATTCCGTCAAAAGTGTGGCGTAGCTCTCTTCACCACTAAGGCGACGATAATGTGCCAGTGTAGGGCACAGACATTCTCTCAATGAGAGTGTAGGTTGATTCACCAAGATTACCCACGGCGTATTAGCTTTATTCAAACGCTGGCGTATGTGAACACCTCAGATTTCATTACAATGTTTTCCTTCAACTGGCGAAAAATAAAATAAAGATGTCTATGGACTTGGATCCTTTTCACACATAAAAAACTATCTACCTAAATCTGAAATAAACGAAGTTCAAAGTTATAATGAATATGTCCCCACTTTGCTAGTAACTCTGTTCATTACAATCCCACGACACAGGCTATCCTATACTCTGATTTTTAATTTCGTGTACTAAACTGACAGCCGCAAGCGCTCTTTCTTTTTTAAAATGTTGCTAGCTCAAGGAGTCTCGACCGAGTTCTCGGTCTCGGTCTCGATTTCGACATTGTCAGCTAAAATTCTACTTTTTATTTGCTTATTGATAACTAGGTACTGCGTTGCAAACTTATCGTAATTAAAAAAAATAGTATCGTATCAGGTGAGTGATCAAGTCGTTTCTTTTTTAAATTTACTAAATTTACTATTTATTAAAATAAGTAATTTATTAATCTTAATTTACGTTGATCAGTAATAAAAGTAGCGTTGATTTCTATCTACAGTGACATTATCAAAATGGTTAAATTAATTTAAGGAAGAAAATCATAAACGTAACATGCAACTTTTTTTTCAAATCACCAAACCGAATACTAGTTTGGCTTTCGAATCATATCTCGTTTCAATATCTCGATAGTCTTCGAGTACTTTATTGTACAACAAAATCCAAAACTGGCAACCCACCAAATGTCAGCTTGGTACACGAAATTAAAAATCGGAGTATAGTGTGGGGCCAGAAGCAATGTACGTGTCTGTATGTAAATGTTTATGTTTATAATAAGAAAGTGTTTCACCTCCACGCCGTTTCTGCAGGAAACCGATGGGGCTCTTGTGGACTTGAGCCCAGGGGTCCTTGATGGCACTTTGCATCTGCTTCAGCATGCAAAGGTCCTCCTCCAGGCTCTGCAGAGCACTGAACGCCTTGGACTTCACCTGGAGATATATTGAAAATGAAAATAGCCTTTATTTGCCAATAATCTTAAATAATAAAATATTGATTAACATGCATTAAATTATATTGTCTGAATTTATTCTATTATGTCCTATGTTTATTTAAAAAGAATGAGTAATTGAAATATAATTATATAAAAATGAGTTTGAATATTATTTAAATTAATTTTGATTTTATTACAATGTCATTTCATTAAAAACATAATTTATTAATTGGCTGCCCATTTCTGAGCAAAGGCCTCCCCCAGAATTTCCCACTCTACTTTTCGTGACGTTTTTCTTGGCCATGTGGGTCCTACTTCTTTTTCTATATCATCAGACCATCGCCGGTTAGGTCTACCTTTGTTTCTTTTTCCATCTCTACGGAGATATATTATTATGTATTAATTTCTTGTGAATGTTGATGAATGACAGTATCAAGACTGATCACTGCCTTTCTCTCTGTTACAGTGAGTTTATTGTAGTTGTTCTCTCCGAGTTTACAAAATACATAGTGAATTGTACTTACTAAACTAGGCATTATGACCTATATGCTAATATTAATTTTACCGAATGATAAATTGTAGCAAACTTAGTTTTTTTCCTGGATTGTTTTAAGACAAGACAAAAAAATTATTCATATTTTTTAAAGTCGATTGTAATGTCTGGATTTTGTAAGATTTAATACTTTGATGTATTGTAAAAAAAGTGAAAATAATTTAATTGTAAAATACCTTCTTTTCAGCATTTAACTGATATACTGCGGTAAGCCCCTCAAGTTGAGCTGTGAAGTCAGCAAAATCGCCTCTTGATATGCAGGATACCAGCTCTTCACAACTTTGTTGCTCAATCTGCAATGAATGCAAACAACACGTACAATACCCTCTAATATTATAAACATTTCGTGTTTGTTATGAAACTCCTCCGAATCTTTGATTTTTTTTGTGTATGTCTTCTAATGGCCGTAATTAGCATAACAATAGTTAAACAATGGCCGCCTGCCCGCAGCGGGCGAATGCCATGTGAAGGGATATGTAGGTTGTAGGCCATTTAATATGGCAAAACAATGTTTGCCGCAACAGGTAGTAAAAATACTATGTGTATTTCTACTAATCATAAACATAGAAATTTAAACCAAGCAAGAATAAAACTGGTGACTACACTTACCTTTCCTTCATGATGAATTTTTACATCTTTAACATTGCCCGATGGTTCCACTAGTATTTCCAAATAGAACATGTCTGATGACATGAAAAAGTTCACACCAGATGCACCAACTACGAATTTCAACCTGCAGAATAGATTTGAATTAGAATAGTACATTGAGTTTAATTACATCAATACTAGATCCAACAATATTGGATTGTTCATTTGGCATGTTTTACTTTTCCAGAAGGGTGATACAGAATAAATGTTAATTTCAGATTTGGCACAAACCTTTAATGTTCATTTGAATTGAACATTTAAATATAGCACTGCCTTAGCAATTTGGATTAGATTAGAACACTTTATTGTAAACACCAGAAAACAAAATACACAGATGGAACAGACAGATCATCCTTTTCACAGATTTTGACCTCTGTGGCGCAGCGGTTAGCGCATCTGCCTACCATGCGAATGGTCCCGGGTTCGAACCCAGGCTGGGGACAGAAAAAACCCAGTCTTGGATGTTTACATGTTTGTGACGTCGCTGTTTCTGGTTCCCACGACACAGGGTATCCTAGTGTGGGGCCAGAAGCAATGTATGTGCCTGTTATCATCATAAGCCTTCGCGTCCATTAAGGACGATTCAAGCAAATGTTTATGTTTTTGTTTATCATGGCCTCAATAAATACTTATTAAAATACTGAATTGATCCAAATTCCTCAGCTAATTACTAATTACTAATAAAGTATAAAGTATCAGTATAAGGCCGCACTTGATACCCACCCCAGCTGGCGGCAAAGGCACTCTAGCCTTTCAATGAGGCTCTGTAGCGATCCAACTTTGATGCAATGCTGCAAGCTGTCCAGACATTTTCGCAGGATCATCCGGTCTACACTGTCTACCGCCCAGCGCTTGTCCTGTAGATGGAAAACTGTTTAAAACCTCTTCATATTAATCAAAATTTCAGTAATTCTTCGAAATAAGTACATACAATTGCTTTAAAATAGAAATACATTAGATTCATAGCTCACTAACCTTTAACCTTTTCATGTGATGTAGTAAAATAGATCTAAAAACAGCTGATTCATACTTGGAAACGCTTTGTATAAATCACATTAGAACTGAAAATAGATTTATTCCAAGCACAAGTCGGGAAGTCACTTGTGTGCACTCATAACTGGTATATAGTGATTTTAATACAATGAACAATAATGCAAACATATTAAATTAATAATTATGGAACTCCTGCCTGTAGGCTCCCTAAAATATTACATTGTGTCCCTGTTTAGGGCCATTGTTATCCAGTGTGGCGCAGGCAACACAAACTTTACTTGATACCCAGGCCTGCTGTTTGTTTAACGTTGTTAAGAACAATAATAGAAGTTGGAATTAGAGAGTAAACTCACCAGCAATGCCATCCGGACAGCTTTAGAGGTTTCAGTCAGGTTCTTAAGCTGGGGTGTTTTAGATCGCAACTTCTCCATGAGGATCTCTTTTTGGAGCTCCTTGGACTTGTCCATCAGTCCGTTTGTTTGAGCCATCTCTATAGCTTAAAATTACAGCCCTTTTAATCGTAAACACACTGTACAAAAACCTATTTTTCAAAGATAAATACACAAGAGCCAACTTAACAGAACCACAAAAATGTTGGCGTTTTCAATTTGTTTTTATTATTATTTCTAAACTTCTAAACCTTAGGGTGACGGAATTGATCTGATATTGGAATAGACACATTTAAGCGCTAATTAAGCTAGTATTTATTAGTTTTCTTGATAAAAATAAAAGATCTCGTTCCTGACATATTTTATGCGAGAATTGCAAAAAAAAAGTTAGGCGTCCATAGACCAGTGCTAAATTTATATCACAGAACAAATCAGTCAGCGGACGTCAGATCAGAGCATTTCATTCGTTCATCAACTACCTTACCTTTGCATGAATGCTTCTTTGAAGCATTAAAAGAAGAAGCGCTTTGCGTAGTTGGTCCGATAGGAATAAAACCACGTACTGAGTTCCGACCGGAACAACTAGTTGATCCGCTTATTTTAGTTGGTCGGTACCTAGGGAAATAAGGGAAAAAAACGTGATGGACCAATGGAACTTGTGAACTATGTAGGTAAAGTAAACAAAGCGTCATAATTTTGTCTTTGGATAGAAAAAAAATCATAGAGACGGGGTAAAGTAGTAAAAACAAATGTTAATAGATGCCCGAGGAGCTTCAGCATTGCTTTCGAAAGAGTTAAATTGGCTGAAAAGGATGTAAAAGAATATAACTAACTAACTACAAACTACTATCATCATCCACCCGTTATGTCCCCACCAAGGGGCACGGGTCTCTTCCCTGAAGAAGGTATAGACCATATTCCATCACGGGAGCCAGGCCGGATTGGTGGAGGCTTGTAAGACTAGTGGGTGGTCTTACTGTCAGAAGTTTTCAAGCCGCCCTAAGGCCTCTGACTTGGCTTAACGACTACCATCTATCGACGGCAGCCGGCACCAACTGCTTAACGTGCCTTGCGAAGCACGGAACCGCTCGGAAAAATGCCACTAGTGTTAGTCATAGACGGTCACCCATCCATGCACTAAACGCGCTTTATGTATGTTCTGAAAACTTTTTCCAAACGTACCTATCTAAATACAAAGAGATATTATAGGTATAATTTACAAACCTTAGGATTTATCAAAACTCTACCTCTAAGAGAGAAAAATGGAGCCAAAGTTTTTCAGGGAACGAACAATATTTGTGGTCGGATTTTCTTGATACTTACTCCTGGTTTCTCAAATGCTAAAAGTTTGTTAATCTTCCCAGTTCAGTGCACCATGTATAGGACACGCTAGGCAAGCCCACCGAGTTCGTGTCCCATATCTGGTACACGATCAGGGTTAACCTAGTGGTTTCTAACTTTGTTGCACTTGTGGTTATGTTTGTTAAAGTAAGGGGGACTTGTGAGTAAGGTATCTATGTAAACCACCAGTTTACTATTGTAGATAGTGTTATTTATCATTCTAAACCAAAAGGACACTGGAACATATAGACTTGACAAAAGCTTTTGTATGGGGACTGTAAACGTGTTAACAGCTGTCAGTTGGCAAAAATGCATACAAAAAAAACAACTGACACTGTTAACATACTGTTAGCGTTCGAGAAACCGGGGGTTAGTAGTTATTTCAATTTTGCAAATTTCAACCTCTGAGAAAGGAGTGGTCATGGGTGTCAAACGCATAAAGAATGCCTTTTTAATTTTGTAGTATTATAAAAGCGTAGTTCTGAATAGAGATTCGAGATGGCGCTGTGAAAGCAGTATGTAATTTAATATTTTAGTACAAATAATGATCACAGATGTCGCTAAGTAGTTGAAGGTATTCATTCTCAGGGTTGCCATACGAAGACGTTGTACAATAAACGTGAGAAAAATATAACGTTTGTTTTTCAGTTATTATTTTCTTAAATCATCATCGTCAACCCATCATGTCCCCACCAAGGGGCACGGGTCTCTTCCCTGAAGAAGATATAGGCCATACTCCACCACGGGGGCCAAGACCGGATTGGTGGAGGCTTGTAAGACTAGTGGCTGGTCTTACTGTCAGAAGTTTTCAAGCCGCGCTAAGGCCTCTGACTTGGCTTAACGACTGCCATCTATCAACGGCAGCCGGCACCAACTGCTTAACGTGTCTTACGAAGAACGGAATCGCTCGGAAAAATGCCACTAGCGTTAGTCATAGACGGTGACCCATTCATGGACTCAACGCGACGTATGTTGCTTAACCTTAGTGATCGTTTAAGATCACTCAGGCAGCTCAGGCTACTAGCGATTCAATCACTCAGGCAGCCCAGGCTACGAGCGATTGTCGACAAGTAGGGAACCCATTTTGAGAGCATGCGCCAAATATTTATTTTGAGTGTGCTCTTATAATTTTTTAATGTGATACAAAGAAACTGAGTTTTCGATGCCGGAAGTACGTCATGCACGGAAACACCTCTTCGTTCGTTCTATTATTCATTCGTAACGTTCTATGAGCCGTTTTCAGAAGAACTAAAAAAAAAATCTAACGGCTGTCAAAGGAATGCAATTTTGGACCTCAGCCCAATAGCCATGTGTGATTCATAATAAAATAGGTCTCAGCGAGCTGATCAAAAGTCACTATGACGCCAACAGCCAAATGTTTGTTCTTTCGGAGTTATATTTTATTGAAAATGTTAGTTTTTTTTTTTCAATACAATATAACTCCGAAAGAACAAACATTTGGCTGTTGGCGTCATAGTGACTTTTGATCAGCTCGCTGAGACCTATTTTATTATGAATCACACATGGCTATTGGGCTGAGGTCCAAAATTGCATTCCTTTGACAGCCGTTAGTTTTTTTTTTAGTTCTTCTGAAAACGGCTCATTGACACCATAATATCACGGATTGAATCGCTCGTAGCCTGGGCTGCCTGAGTGATCTTAGAAGATCACTAAGGTTAAGCAATATACGGCGCGTTCAGTCCATGGATGGGTCACCGTCTATGACTGACGCTAGTGGCATTTTTCCGAGCGGTTCCGTGCTTCGCAAGGCACGTTAAGCAGTTGGTGCCGGCTGCCGTCGATAGATGGCAGTCGTTAAGCCAAGTCAAAGGCCTTAGGGCGGCTTGAAAACTTCTGACAGTAAGACCAGCCACTAGTCTTACAAACCTCCACCAATCCGGACTTGGCCCCCGTGGTGGAGTATGGCCTATACCTTCCTCAGGGAAGAGACCCGTGCCCCTTGGTGGGGACATAATGGGTTGATGATGATGATGATTACGGACCTTCCGCAGAGTCCGCGCCATGACCGGCGGCACCTTACTTCCGTACAAACGTTACTTTGCTACAAAACCAAGCCAATATTTGACATTTCCAGAAAAGTTTAGGAGTGTAGAAATAGAGTTATTGCAATCAAAATACGATGCTTTCAATATGTTTAAGAAAAGCAGAATGGAGCACACCGCTTTTCCTAATAGAGACAATAATTATTATCCCATCGCTTAGAAATATAATATAGCATTATAATTCTCTCATTTTATACTTTTCAATTAAGTATAATTTGTAACTGTCAATATTTGGAACAATAGGTGCTTACCTACCCATTCTGGATTTAAACACTTACTAGACGAAAACCCGGCTTCGCTCGGGTATAATGTAGACGCAAAATAATATTCCACTATGTTTTTTTTATATGGTGACGCCTCTGTATTTATAAACCACCAGTAGATATAAATCTCTTAATACATTCAGATACATAAGCTCACACCTGTATCCCAGAGGGGTAGGCAGAGACCACGGACTGTCACCTGCCACTATCCTGACAAATCACTTTCGCTTCATCGACATCCATTAGTCGTTCACATGTACCCACATCGGTTTCGGGTACTTTTAATCTTGCCCTTTGCTAATACATCCCCTATTTGGTCGAAGTATGTCCAACTGGGGCGTCCCTTACCGGCCCTTCCACTCACATTCGCTCGATATATTTGCTTTGTCAGTCTTTTTTCGTTCATCCTCTCCACATCTCCAAACCAACGCAACATTCCTTTTTTCAATTCTAGTCACTCACTACATCCTCTTTCTCTACATCCTCGGTCTCTGATCACACTATTGCGTATTCTGTCATTCAAAGTAACACCACACATATTTCTTAAAGATCTCATTTGTACTGTCCAAAAGTTTGAGGTGGGTGAAGCCATGGAGCGATATGTTTACAGCAACGCTGATTGGAATAAGTTTTCATCTGAAACAAACAATATTTTTAAGAACTTTTTTATTGATTCTGAAAACCCATTGGTTAGCTATAACTTATTTTGTGATATGCTTAATAAAATTAAAGATGAACGCATTCCAAAAGTTAAAACCTGTTCACAACAGACTCTCAAGAAATCCGTTCCTTGGTGGGATGATGATTGTGCGATTGCAGTTAAAAATAGTATTGAAGCCTTAAATAAATATAGGGAAAAGTCATCTTTGGAGAGCTTTATAAATTATAAGAAACTAGATGCCCTTAAAAAGAGAATTATTAGCGGAAAAAAAAAAAATGGATGGAGAAAATTATGTGATTCATTTAATAGATACACACCTGTCTCAGTTATTTGGAACCATATTCGCCGATTTAAACGTATATCTTCATTTAAGACCTCAAAAAACGATGAATGGATCCCAGCCTTTCTAGATAAGTATGCTCCAATTTCACCAGCTGAAAAGAATATTGATACAAATAAATTAAATTCTTTGTTTAATGAATTAGAGCCTGAAAGCTCTTTTCTTTCTGAAAGTTTTACGTGGACAGAGTTTCAAAGTGCACGTCGATCCAGAAAAGATACCACGCCTGGTTTAGATAATATTCCTTATAAGCTTATTCGAAACATGCACAGTGATGCACAAAAAATTTTGCTCAAACTGTACAACACTCTTTGGAAAACTCAATCCATTCCTTCTTCATGGAAGACGCAATGTGTCATACCTATATTAAAACCTGACAAGCCAGAAAATAGCCATAATTCATACAGACCTATATCATTATCTTCTTGTATAGGTAAGATTTTTGAATACATGCTAAAGGTTAGACTAGATTGGTTTGTGGAATCAAAAAATATCTTACCTGCAGAACAGTTTGGTTTCCGTAAGGGGAGGAGCGCTGCAGAAAGCTTTACTTCATTACTGGCTGACATAAACAGTTCTTTTTTTAGTCATTCATCCACTGTGTGCGCATTTTTGGATGTACAGGGCGCTTTTGACAATGTCGATCCAAGTGTCCTGGTTGGCATCTTGAAGGACTTAGGAATTCCCGGACGAGTCTGTAAATGGATATTCAATTTCCTGTATGAGAGACAGTTATTTGTTAAATATAATAATAACATCCACGGACCTAGAAATGTATATAAGGGAACAATGCAAGGTGCAACCATTTCGCCTTTGCTTTATAATTTGTACACTTGTCAATTAAATAAGTTCCTCACGGCACAAAATGTTAAATATCTTCAATATGCTGATGATTTGGTTTTATATAGTGTAAATAGAGATGTGAATATAGCTGTAAATAATTTGACTAGAGGTCTTTCACAAGTTAAAATTTTTTATTGTAATAAGCTAAAGTTAAATATAAGTCCAGAAAAAAGTGCCGCAATGATTTTCTCAAAGAAAGTATTGGGTTGTAATACTTCTGTAATGTTTAATAGCATGGCTTTGCCTTGGGTTTCTGAAAAGAAGTTTTTAGGTGTTTACTTGGACCAAAAATTGACTTTTGGAAATCATATTAATTACTTGATTAAGAATGCTTCAAGAGCTTTGAATGTGCTTAGGTCTCTTGCAGGTGTTCACTGGGGTTCAGATCCTAAAATTTTATCAATGTTGTACAAAAGTATTGTACGTAGTCATTTTGATTATAGTTCTATAGCCTACATGAACTGTAGTCCTACTTTATTACGAAAATTAGATGTTTTACAAAATAAAGCTCTAAGAATTATAACAGGAGCCATGTGCTCCACACCTATAAATGCAATGCAGTGTGAAGCTTGCATTCCTCCTCTAACCTTGAGAAGATTGCAAATTGCTGAAAGATTTTGTCTTAAAATAGTAGCTTCAGACAACAAACACATTATCAGTAGAATCCTACCTCTTGACCCATTGCCCTTTAACATGTCAGGACCTTATGTAAATATTTCTAATGTAATATCTGGATGTGTTCCAAGCTTATTAAGAATTTTAAGTCATGTAAATGATATTTCCGTAAATATGCACAAAAGTAGCCCTTGGCCACTGTACAACATGGATTTCGATGCACTTGTAAATTACAATGTAAATAATCTTCAACTTAACATTACTAACCAATATGAGTTATTAGCCTCAGTTGATGAACATTATTACAGGCTATACACAGATGGTTCTAAGAGCCAGAATAATGTGTCATCTGCATATTATGACCCACAGAGAAAGATAAGTTATTGTTTTAAGATTGATAACCAATGTAGCATCTTTACTGCTGAATGCTATGCAGTGTTCTCAGCACTATTGTACATTAATGAATTTGTAAATTGTAAAAATATTATTATTTTCACTGATTCACAAAGCGTTCTAGCAGCATTAGAAAATTCCAGTTTCAAATTCAATTTGAATTATATAGTGTATAATATTAGGCAAGTATTGTATGAATTAACTCTAAGAGACAAATATGTAAGTTTTAATTGGGTACCTTCTCACTGCGGCATTACTGGTAATGAAGAAGCAGACAAAGCTGTAAGATCCAACTTTGATGAAGATCACTCTTCAACCTTGAAAATACCATTCACGGACTTCTATGCTCACATGGCTGGAAACCTGAAAGCATTATGGGTTGATTACTGGGCAACTGCAAGCCAAGAAAAAGGCAGATGGTACGCAGGGATACAAAAAGCCCTGCCCGCTGAACCCTGGTACCATGATAATAGAGAAGCAGACAGCCGAGACTTTATAACAACTATTAATAGACTGCGATTTGGTCACTGTCACACAAAAACTCACCTGAAAAGGCTCAAACTGGTGGAAAATTCGGATTGTCCCTACTGTGGAGCTGAAAATTCTAACCTAGAACATTTATTTATGATATGCCGTGCTTTCGGTATGGAAAGATTAGTGATGTGTAGTGAATTAAGTGTAATTAATCAATCGAGTGACTCGAACAAAGACAAAGAAGTGCCTAATAATTTACAAGAATTACTATCTAATAAACTGTACTTTAAAACTCTCTATAAATTTATCACAAACACTGTTAAAAAAATATAGTGAATAATAATATTGAAGTGAAGCAAGGCTTAAAAGGGCTTGTACCCAGAGCCGTAAAACCAATTAAAAAAAAAAAAAAAAGAATTTGAGAAAGAAAAGTAGTAAACAAACGAAGAAAAATTATTTCGGCTTCGGTTTTTTCTGATATTAGGGGTTAATGTGTTGTGTTATTGTGCTGTGTTGAGAAAGTTTTCATAGATCCATGTGGTAACAGAACCGCAGTAAGACTGAGAAAGGACTCTTCATCAATAAAATCTTGGAAGACATTGATGACGGTAATGACTAATGTAGTGAAGAAATATTTTAAGAAGTGTTACCCAAGAAAAATATAC
Source organism: Yponomeuta plumbellus (assembly GCA_947310845.1). Classification (NCBI taxonomy): domain Eukaryota; kingdom Metazoa; phylum Arthropoda; class Insecta; order Lepidoptera; family Yponomeutidae; genus Yponomeuta; species Yponomeuta plumbellus. Next base: position 9,096,123 of record OX371203.1, read on the forward strand.
ATATTTTTGTCGTATTTACATGTTTTATTTTTCATTTCAATAACAAAATAAAAAGTAATAAAATCCAGTACTGTGGTGCTATACATTCTCTTCATTCTATACATATATATATATATAGGTCGTCGTAACTCTGAATAGCGATAACAGATGGCGCTATTTCGGATTTCCCATTTTTTAGTCGAAGATTGGTCTCTATTACAGTATATAACAATGTACTCTGTGGGAGTGGTGAAAATGAGTGTCAAAGTTACTAAAAGGTAAAGTTTCAATTAAATTATTTTTTTGTGGATAGTTTTATCTAAATTCATAACAAAATCTTCCATTGACAGACGTAGGCCATTCCAGTGCTCATCCAGCCGCTTTAGGCGCTGAATTTTCGAAAAGCTGAAATAACTGACTTTTATTTTAAAAGGGATAAACAGTCTTTAAAATATAATTTCTAAAAACCTTTCTTCGAGATTTTCGAACAATACTTCCACACAAGATTCATAATTTACGCAGGCATGAGCGTTTTTACCTTAATTTGTTAAAAATTTTATTACTAGGTACTTTATTTCTGAGTTCGCGGTATCTCGGACCACTGACCCCGTCTAGTACCGGGCCCCGTGGCATTTTGCCAGCCCTGCCACCAGTTACGCCATTGCTCGAGGGCAAATACAATATAAAGTGAGTGGGTTAGCTGGACCGAAAAATTATTCTTGAAAATGGCAATTACCTATCTTATTAAAAAGTTATTTAAGTCGGTAATCGGGCTTTACTTGTTCAGCCGAGCATAAGCAGGGAACAAATTTTTAGGCTAATTCCATCAGAAAACACTTAGTAGGTATCCCTTTCTTTAGCATCTACAAGTAAAAGTCTACTGTGCAGTGTAGGTTGGAGCATGTTGTCTCATTCGCACAGTATAATATTTTTAAGTAGGTAATTTTTTGCAATAAAATGACAATATTCTATTTTTTGAAGCGAACGACTAAAGGTAAACAAAGACACAGCATCTCTCAAACTTACATGTCACTCAAAATAGCTCATGCACGCAGCTTTGCTTGCATCGTATACCCACATAGGTTAAGGTTAACCTACCTACTGTTTAAGGAAAACAGACAGACAACCAAACAAGACAAAACCAATACAAAAGAAAATAAAATAGCTTAGAGAAGTTCACTCGCATTAACAACGTCAATCGTCGTAAGTAAAAATATGGCGTCGGGGTGGCTATCTTACTTTTTTTTGCGCCTCTAATTAAAAAAGAGGTTCGTAGTCAGCTCTCCATACTTCTTCCTACACATAGCGTAGCGCATTAGCATAAAATAATCGATCATAATCGGCCTTTGAACAAAATTCCGTCATCTTTGCTAGTTGCGATTTTGCGAACATATTTGGCAGCAGTAGGATCGCTTTTATTTTGAGGACCACTGAAATTTTAGGTATTTTTTGGGCCACAGATCTCTTAAGCAAATTGTATTTTCATGATAAAATTAAATATTTTGTTAAATTAACTGCGAGTAAGGGATAAATCAGGTTATCAGGTGTTTATTGCTTAATGGTATTTATTAGGCACATCGTTTTGTATAACTTTGCTAAATATTATGCAGCGTTGTAAATTTGGCATATTGAAAAACCAAATTTTTGACATGTTGACAATTAGTCGTTCGCTTCAGTAAATAGAATATAGGTAGGTAGGTATGTAGTGAGCAGGCTGCCCGTGCCCTGAGTTTGAACAACCGTTTGATGGGAAATAGGGCCAGGTCGGTGCAGGCAGCCGGACAGGTGAAAATGGTGGAAGTTTCGTTTTCGTCGTTCTTTGTTGACTACGAAGCCTAAAAAGCGCGTAGACTAGCCCGCTTGCACCACCGACTAATATAATGTAACCCCGAGTTAAACAGAATTTCGACAGCTCCGCCATACTTTATCTGTCAAAATTCTTTTTAGCTCGGGGTTAAATGGATTTTAGTTGGTGCAAGGTGTCCGTATAGTTGGCTTTCACGTGGTCGATTTCAGTAATTTCAACTATGCCACCAAACTGTGTATTAATAGTGCCTAATAGTGCTACAAGGCACAATTAGCTAGGACAAGTATTTCCGGAGATATTCAGGCGACTCACTGAGGCAGCCAACTAGACGTCTACTTAGCAGACACATCACGAACGGCTGTATATAGAGTTATGATTTGTATGCCAGATAATTGTGCGCTAATAGTGCTCCCTACATGCCAAGTTTCCAGAATAGTGCTTCAATACAAGCTGAGAAAACATACCCTATTGTTGAGGCAGCCAACTAGACGCTTTTTCTTACCATGATTTCTTCGTAACGGCGTAGAGTTTTAAAACAAAACCTATACCAAAAAACTGTGCGTTAATAGTGCCTCTTAATGAAACACAAATGCCCCCGAATCACCTATGCGTTTAGCTAAGAAATGTCTGCAAACTGCTACGTACTAAACAATAATTTTTCAATAAATTAAAATGAACTCTTATGAAAACGCAATTAGGGTGAAAATTGTTTGCAACAATTATTTGAAACCGACAAGCAGAGAAGTGATTATGACACTCGGTGAGTGTCACTCAGGGCCATCTAATGGCTAGTTGGTTTAGTACACTGTCCGTCTTGGGCATTGTTGGTCAATAATGGGCTGGTGATGTTGAGTACGAATGCGGCGGCGAAGCCCAAAAAGAGGATTAAATTTCAAATGTTGTAATTACCGTATGTCCAGATGCCCCGCTTTAGTGGGATGTTCCCGTTTTAGGGTATCACACCCAGGGTGCCAAACGAGACTCTTTTACCTACTCTGCGTTCACTATCTGTCCTTCCCTGTTAACCTTCTAAGGTCTGTGTCTTAGCAGTAACCAGTCGAAATTTTCACAGGATATGTAAGGCAGATTACGTAAAGAATTTAAAATAGAGATTTTGATTTGAAGATGAAGTTTTTTTTTATATCGTATAGTTTCTGAGATATACATTTTTTTAAAATATTTTTTGGAAAGATAATTTTGATGTATATTAAGCCAAGGATACACTAGGGGACAAATGTCCTGCGACACGTGTCGCCAGCGATGTCGGGTGAAGTAGCGCGACGTTGCCGGACTTCGTGCGACATGTCTGGCAACATCGCGCGACACGGGTCGCCAGGGACGTCGGGTGAAGTAGCGCGACGTTGCCGGACTTCGCGCAACATGTCTGGCTACGGACGTCGCTACGGACATAAGTCGCGCGATGTCGCCAGATATGTCAGGCGAAATCGGCCGGCTTCGCTTGACATGTCGCCGATACATGTCGTAGGACATTTGTCCCCTAGTGTATCCTTGGCTTTACTGCACACAGTACATACTTACTCATAATAAAACGACGCAGGACGAAAACCCTTGCCGATGTGTTGCGCTGGAAGAGTCAAATCAGTTAGCCATGTTGTCACATGACCGAAAAAAACTGATTCCTGGTTAGTGCTAACTAAATTCATGTTCATGGAAAAAGAAATTGTCTAGTTAATGTCGAAAGCTTCGTTCGTCATTTCTCTAATTATCTCACCGCTTTCTGAGAGAAGAGTCAACCCACAGCGTCTTACTATCTTAAATTATAAAAAATAGTACAGTATTAATTTCACCAATAGATTAATAATAGTGATTAATTCCATATTTTCGAAAGTGGGAAAGTTAAAAAAAAACATTGTACAGAGTATTCATAGTGATTCGGTAACTAGTATTCGGAAAGGTTTAATAGTAGTTTACTTTAGTAGTTAAATTAATATACCGACTCCGGATACTTTAGTCCGTGCCATATTTGCTGATTGATATTATTTTTTCACTTTTGTTCTTACATGTACCAAAACCTCGATGTATGTAAAAGTTCACATTAATTTCTTGGCTAAACGCATAGGTGATTCGGGGGCATTTGTATGTCATTAAGAGGCACTATTAACGCACAGTTTTTTGGTATAGGTTTTTTTTTTAAAACTCTACGCCGTTACGAAGAAATCATGGTAAGAAAAAGCGTCTAGTTGGCTGCCTCAACAATAGGGTATGTTTTCTCAGTTTGTATTGAAGCACTATTCTGGAAACTTGGCATGTAGGGAGCACTATTAGCGCACAATTATCTGGCATACAAATCATAATTCTATATACAGCCGTTCGTGATGTGTCTGCTAAGTAGACGTCTAGTTGGCTGCCTCCTAGTGGCCTTAATATCTCCTAAAATATTTTTCCTAGCTAATTGTGCCTTGTAGCACTATTAGGCACTATTGATACACAGTTCCGTGGCATATTCTAATTTACTGAAATCGACCATGTGAAAGACAACTATACGGACACGGTGCAAGCAGGCAAGTACGCAGTACCTATTTTAAAATAATATGAAATAAAATCATCAATCAAGTGGCGACTTCTTGTGCCAAAGGTCAAGACTAGTGGCGACTTCTTGTGTCGGAGGCGAAGACCCGCTTCGTGACGCTGAGCCAGCAGTAAGTAAGTATGAAATAAAATCATAGCTGTATCCCGAAGGGATAAGCAGAAATCTGCTCCCTTGAGAGAGAGCTGCTTGAGGAGTAGAGAAAAAATTATCCTATCCTGCGCGAGTCTTTGTCAATACTAGCGCGCGGGATAAGAGATCATGCTAAGGGAGCAGTGCCGAGTTTCATTTAATAAAGCTACAGCTCATTACACAATGCAAAAAAATTAGGTATAAGAATAAGGAATATGCAATAAGGAACAAGGAATAAGGAATAGCGGAATCCAGCAATGGCAGCACCGTTGAACAAGACAATTCAAGAATAAGGAAAACAATTGATTTCTGTGCTATTCCTTATTCCTGGTTCCCTAATTCTTATTTCTTATTCTTATACCTTATTTTTTTTCATTGTGTAATGGGCTTACAATTCGTAGTTCATTAAGACAGTTCGAGGTACATTGCGTAGTAGAGTCTACCTTCTTGTTAATGTGCGGGTTCTGTATTGTAATAATGAAACATGAATTGTAGTGTTTATGAAACAGGCTCCCGGGGTTTCCTACTAACCACGATCCTGATAGACCTGGGGTGCAATTACGTAAGACTCCACTGTAAAGAGTTGTCTAATTTAGCCCTTTTGTTCCCTGTTACATTCTAAGAATTTTCCCCAGTAGGCATGTCATACTTCTACTCCGAACTGTCATTATTATTTTGACTCTTTCGAGTTGTCTATAAATGCTTAACCCCGATAGAGTGGAAAGTTACGTAATAAAGCACCGGTTTCGGGTAAGTATCTACATTTTATTTTGCACTTAATAATACATCCCAAAGTCAAAGGCCTTAGGGCGTCTTCAAAATTTCTGACAGTAAGATCAGCCCCTAGTCTTACAAGCCTCCACCAATCTGGACTTGGCCCCCGTAGTGGAGTATGCCCTATACCTTCCTCAGGGAAGAGACCCGTGCCCCTCGGTGGGGACATAATGGGTTGATGATGAATACATCCCCCTGTTTACTAGAAGTATGTCCGTCTGGAACGCGCTTACCGGACATTTAGATATTACGAGTACCTCCTACGTAGGTAACTACCTAAGTCGGTATCTAAGAATGCAAAACTCCAATTTGAAAGTTATGTGCGTTAAATAAATACCTATAAAGCCAGCAAATATACTTAAATGTTAAACGAAAAGGCATCAACATTGTAATGGAAAAAGAATTGGGCGTTTCATGACAAATAAAGTGAGTCAATTGAATTTGGTTACGAGGCCTGCTGTATTGACTCGAAATTAAAGTGAAATACAATGTACGCGAAAATGGAGGAATAGACAATATAATGTATGTTCTGCTTGAATAGAATCACGTCGTGTTTTTGAATTTTTACGCAAATCCTGATATGTAAACGTTTATAAACGTTTAGCTCTCAGTACGGGAAATACTGTTTGTATTCTGCATTACATCATTTTATTTTTTGTAAAAAAACTATTTATTAACTTTTGTTGTGTAGCTATAGAATTAATATCAAAAATCAACACTGGATATAGGTACTTAGGCGTATTGTAACGTGGAGCATTGTATTGTATTGCATTGCAATAAAATAACTAAACTTAGATAAATGTGGTCTGTCTGAGGGTTTGATGAATAATATAAACTCGGTCCGTCGGCCGTTTAGGAAACCGGAGTTTGGAAACCCGTTTCCTAAAAGGAATTTTTTATCCTGCTACGTAACTGGTTTCCTAGGAGTACCTACTACGATGTTATTTCAGCCACCTGCGAAATAACATCGTAATCCGCAATCCGGTTATTAGTATAACTGGATTGCAGATGAAATGTTTATTGGAATTGAGTATTGTATTTAATTAATGGTTTTTGTAAAACTTAAAATAACTTAACATGTTACACATTTTATATTTATTTATTCAAGAATGTAAAATGACAAATCAGATAGAAAATTAACATTCACAACATTCAAAATGAAATAACATAAAATGAATTCATTAACAAACATAAAAACAACTCTTCTTAAGATTAAATAAATGAAAACAACATCCTTAGTTTTGAAATAAAAATAAAAATGAGTAAGTATGGTGAAATAATTTCAATACAGTCATCACAGTTATCAGTCCATTTCCCAAATCTTTTATTGCATTAACAATTTCGGTGTCTATTTCTTGATAGCTTTTACTTTTTTTGCAGTTTTAAGAAAAGTAGTAACTTTAGTCTCCTTAATCAAAATTTTTACTGAAAATGCTACTGTAACTTTTTCTTGCCAATATACTTAACTTATTCAGTTTCATAAAAATATAAAAAATATTATTAGTAAACCAGTTACGGAAAAGGATAATAAAATCTTTATATGAAACCAGTTACGTAACAGGATGAAAAAATCCTTTTAGAAAACTTGTTTCCAAACTCCGCTTTCCTAAACGGCCGAAGGGAAACTCGGATATCAAAGACATATTTTTGTTATTATCAACATACTAAGTTTTTGATTGAAAAAATGTTATTCCAATCTCAATGATTTTGGTAATAACTTTTCGTTATTAAAACTTACGTACAAAAAAACAATAGTAGATTGTTAACCAAGGGCTGTATGACATCAACTGCATACGAGGTTTTTAGCCCTTTAACGCTAATTAGCCCGAGTATGCAATTGATGCTTACATCCGAGGTAAACACTCTGCTTTACATATCGAGCCAGGTAAGTAAAAAAACAAGAAAGCAGGTTTAATAGTTTAAACCAGGTTTTAAAACACGAAAAAAAATTACTTTCGCGCCTAGCTAGTCGACTGACTTTTTTACTCTTCACGATTTTATGGCACGCAAGCGCGTCAAATCGTGCTGGCCAGTTTGATTTTTAAATCGATTTCAATTAACATACGATGTGACTGCGAAACAAATAGTTCGATATTGAAAATAAAATCTTCATAAATTCTAATATAAATTGTCTCGATTCCGATTCGAGTAAATAATCGATACCGAGAAAAAAAATATTAACTTTTAAAAAATATTCTTCTTGCAGTATGAGTATGACAGTTCTTTTTTCAAATTCCAAAACCTATGCTGTAATGTTAACATTACATGGTATGTTTTGAAACCTATGCTGTAATGATATCCATACACCCCGGCATTCAGGGAAGTAAGTGACTACTTACAGAGCAATAGATTTGTAATAGTAGATTAGTAGCCAAGGGCTGTAAGGCATCAATTGCAGCCCGAGATATTTACATAATATGTAATGTGTGTCTTTCTTCCAGTGAAAAAGTGAATAATATTCACTTATACTTATTAATAAAAAAGTGAATAATATTCACTTTTTCACTGGAAGAAAGACACACATTACATATTATGTAAATATCTCGGGCTGCAATTGATGCCTATGCTAATAATATTCACTTTTTCACTGGAAGAAAGACACATAAACTAAGCGCTTACAGCGCCTGTACCGGTAATTATTGTTACTATTTTACGATATGGGCAATTAATTTTGACCATTTCATGAAGTAACCACCGCGCGTTTCGTTGCCAATAACGAGAAACGTTTTTTTATTATTAATTTGCCCAATCCACATCATGAAGTAGCCAATAAACAATGAAACATTTCATGAAATGTGACCATTTCATAAAATTCTCGAGCATGAAATGAGCATATACACTAATGGCAAATCGCATATACCCACCTTGCTTCACAGCTTTCTATGAAACGTTGGGTCTGCATCTAATTTTATAGATATTTTCTTCATTTATTTGCTTCTTAGTTAAGTAGGTAGCAGAGAAAAGAGAGAGGGTTAAGAATAACAGATATTACGTATGAAAATTATGGTCTTATAAAAAATATAAACCCAGCTGGACTAAAATAGTCCTAATTCCTATTCATAGTCAGTAGTCTTGCAGTAGTCCTTCAAGAGCGGTCGGCGCAGGCATGTTGTTGATGTTCCGATGATTGGCTCAGAATTTCTTGTTTGAGCCTTCCGCTACAAGTTAATAAACATTGACTATAAAGTTTCATTATTAAAAAAGTCAATATCTTATCTACAGCCGTTTTAGTGGAAATCAAAGATGTAGGTTTACAACAGAACTTTCATCGGCATTGAAATTTATGTTGTTTACTTTTGCAAAAATGTCTTAGAAACTAAGATCCTTTAGGAGTTTAAAACGTAGAAAACAAAATAAATGACTCTATCTCCATGAAGTTTTCGTTGGGAGGAAAAAAAAACGAATTATTGGCTATTTTATGGGAAGATAATCATACAATTTTATTGTGTTTACCTCGCTACGACGCTTCGCAGCTTGCTACGCAGAATTTAGTATAGACCGTAGCATGGCCGTGGGCATTTTTGCTACGGCGTAGTCATTATGCGTAGGCATTATTCGGCGTAGATATTATGAGAATATCGTGTCTTCGATTTTGAATGGAAGGGTGTGGATCTTGACGAGTGACTGTGAAGAATTATTAGAATTGAAACAGAAAAGTTGCGTTGGCTTGGCATATCGAATGAATGAATGAAAGAAAAATATTTTGACAAAATAAATATATTATGATAAATAATAGTAATTATTTCCACACAAAACAGTCTTTCGTCCTTCGTCCCAAACTAGGATAACTAGGATATTGAGCGAATGCGAGGGAAGGGCTACCCAAGGTCATTCCAGGCGGACCGACTCCTCTATAACTTCATCATCAACCCATCATGTCCCCACCGAGGGGCACGGGTCTCTTCCCTGAGGAAGGTATAGGCCATACTCCACCACGGGGGCCAAGTCCGGATTGGTGGAGGCTTGTAAGACTAGTGGCTGGTCTTACTGTCAGAAGTTTTCCAGCCGCCCTAAGGCCTCTGACTTGGCTTAACGACTGCCATCTATCGACGGCAGCCGGCACCAACTGCTTAACGTGCCTTGCGAAGCACGGAATCGCTCGGAAAAATGCCACTAGCGTTAGTCATAGACGGTGACCCATCCATGGACTGAACGCGCCGTATGTTGCTTAACCTTAGTGATCGTTTAAGATCAGGCTACGACCAATTCTTGTGTATATGTATGTATATATATATATATATATATATACAATCAGAATCTCGGAAACGGCTCCAACGGTTTTCATGAAATTTTGTATTCACGGGGTTTCGGGGGCAATTAATTAATCCAACTAGGTTTCACTTTTATAAAACGTCGTTTTAACCGTGTTTTAAGGCAAAGAAATAACTGCTACTCGACAAGAAGGTAATTTTCGCAAAGATCTGTAAGGTTGACGTAGCTTAAGTGGGAAATAGGACCATACCGTAAACAGAAGGCCCTGGTTCGAGACTTGACTTTTCTTTTTTTTCAAGTTCCTTCTTTTGTGTGAAAACCTATTATCAGGAGCCCTTTATCAACGCACCTAATTCGTATCCAAGTACTTTTTTTTTTCTAAAAAAAAAATATGAAAATTAATCAGGACAATGCTCATTGCTCGGCTTCGCCTCGGCCCACATTTCCACGTTCGTCCATCAATGCCTCTTTTGCTAGCCGCTGCAGTAATGTACATATTCCAAAAATCACGAAAAATATAATATTACAAAAAAAGTACCGAGCAAAGCTCGGTCACCCAGGTACAGGTCAGTTTCCGTGTGGAGTTTCTGGTCTTCCATCGGACGCGTCCCCCGGGTGGCGGATAGGGGAACGCCCTCCAGATATGGGGGGTACCGGCTTCGGCCGGCGCGGACCAAAACCAGAGGGAGGGGGACGTCCAGTGGCTTGCGCTGCTGGATGTCCCGCGGGTTCCACTATGGGCCCCGCACCCGTAACCCCACACTGAGTGGGGCCGGGCCTTCGGGCCGCGAGGAGACAACCTCTATAAAAAACACACGGTGGGGGCCCTCCTCTATGTCCCTCTGTTCAGCAGAGGGCATAGAGGAGGTTGAGGGAGGGTCACAGACGGCCGGTTGGGGAACCTGCCGTCCGACATCGTGACGGGAGAAGGGGGTGGGGGGCCCATGCCCCTTCTCCAGTGAGGGTGGGCCCGACTCCTTGCGAGTCGGGTCGACGTCGCCGGGGCGCCGCTGTAGCATTCGCACTGTGGTCTACCACTTGCAAGATCCGGCGGCGCCCCATTTCACGAGCGACAGGACGGCCCCCGGGATGTTTTAGGAGGTATGCCTCTCCTATTATTAGGAGAGGAGAGTACGACACACGGCCGTCGCCCTCCCCCAAGGGTGGCGGTTATGGTGCACAAAGCATTTCACCCCGTTAACAAAAAAAAAAGGTATAGGTCCGTTAAGTAAAGCTGGCACGTTCAACACATTTACACTTTGCGCTTGTGTAGTGTCTGTGAATAAGCGCGCGGCGTGACGTCGTACTGCATGTCATGTGCATCATGAAAAGTCTGCCCGTCTCTCTTGCGCGCGGTCTAGCTTATGAGTGTGAAGGCGACAGTTATAGTTTTACTTCTGCTACTGTTTATATATACAGCGTGATCTTTTTGGTATTCAACCATATGTGCTTTTCAATGAGGGATTTTTCTGACAGCTAAGAGAAGTAGTTCCAAATGAGCCGTTTTCAGAAGAACTAAAAAAAAACCAATGGCTGTCAAAGGAATGCAATTTTGGACCTCGGCCCAATATCCATGTGTGATACATCATTGAATAGGTCTCAGCGAGTTGAATAAAAGTTACTATGACGCCAACAGCCAAATGTTTGTCCTTTCGGAGTTATATTGTATTGAAAACGAAATATCGTATTTTTCTGAAAGAAGAATTTATGTAATTTTTAAAAGTTAGTAATTCTGCATTCAAAGATTTCCTAAAAATTTATGGCCTCGTCTAGGAGACGAACTGACTTAAATGTAAAAAAAAACAATCTTACTTTTATGATGCCAATCGAAAGAATAATAACTCTTCTTAAGTAACATAATATTTGAAAAGAAAGGAACTTTGGGACGCCCTGTATATACGATATCGATATTATTATATTTCGATATTATTATGTTACTTCTCTTTTTCTTTATTCTTTCTAGGTACCTAGACAAGAAAAGTAAAGGTTGTCAATTGTTTATCAAATCGGGGGTTTCCTGAAAAAGTGATCAAAGCGCCATCTACTGGATCCAATCGTGTTTTCATACCATCCAGGGGCGCAATAATAATACATTAAATGTTGTCAGTGGCTTATCAAATACGTTGTTTCATGAAAACGCGATCACGACGCCCTTTACTAGGATCAATTGTATTTTCAAACCACCCAAAGAACCACCCCAACACAGGTGCAATATTTCATCTAGATCGGTACAGCCGTTTAGGCACAGTTAGGTGACAAAGACACGTACAGATGAATAACATACACAATTGTATAGAAGATGACCCCGTGTCACAGTTTATTTTTCGTTCTCAGCGTTTAAACCTTCCCTAGAATTCTAGAAATATCATCATCATCATCAACCCATTATGTCCCCACCGAGGGGCACGGGTCTCTTCCCTGGGGAAGGTATAGGCCATACTCCACCACGGGGGCCAAGTCCGGATTGGTGGAGAAATAGAAACATAAAAAACCAAAAATCAGCCAAATCGGTCCAGCCGTTCTCGAGTTTTAGTAACGAACAGCAATCCTTTTTTACATATTAAGTGAAGAAGATTTCATTTTTTTATAATACGATTTTTTATACATAAGAGAAAAAGTAGAACATACAGGAATACTTATAGCGAAAGAAATATCGCAGTGAAGTGACCTAACTATTAATGAAGCTCACTATTTTATTTAGCTTTCTTTCTTTGCAACTTTTTTGTTTCGGTGCCCCTTCCCAGCGTAGATATTTTCCCGATAAAATAAACTTTATTCATGTATAGAGGCGCAAACATCGGCATGACGGTTAAATCTAATTTGCGAGTTGAATTGATGATTGATAGCGTTTGGGCTTCGTCTCCAAGAACTTTCAGGACCAACGATGCATATTAAACGGCCACATCCAAATCCCGAATATTATGAGGGGAATTACTTAGTAAGTTTTGTTCTAGCTTGCAAAACGGAAGGTTGGCTAGAGACTATTAAAACCTTATATTTAGTTCATTTCAACATAGCTCGCATGCTTCCTAATATTTATTTGCACGAATGTTTTTTATTTTTCTACACATCGAGCTTTAGATAGTAATTTAGAGAAAAATATGTTTTTGTACCTATTATATGCATCTTGTAATCTACGTAATGTTGTGTTGATTTGTTTCTTCTATAAAAATTGAGTGGTAAATTGGGCCCTATTGAAGACCAGGGTGTATTAAATGTATAGTTCTTTAACACAGTGATTAATGTTTCATTGACATAGTCACGCGTTCGATAGTCCGCTAACCAATCGCATTCCAATGGTATAACCGGTGCGGCATGCGATTTGATCTTCGTGAGATATGCCGTCCCGCGTAAGGCACCACTGGATTGATATAATACTACTATTGACTATAGTCATAGACGAAAAGAATATCTACATAATAATGTCGTGCTAATATCATTCTGTTAAACAATTATGTGTTTACTAGACTCCAGACAATATTAAACAGTACTTAGTTTAATATCTACTTATATTAATAATTTCGTTCGGGTCTACGGTAGACTCGAACGATATGCACACCAAATGAAAGAGCGTAATAAAATAGTTGATCTGAGTCGACAACATATGGGTGGAAAATTCGTATTATCGAGCAGCATCAATATAAAAATTATTAAATTCAACAATGGCGTTGCTAAGTAAACATGTCAATGTCATCATTGTTGTGTTAGTGTCACAAGTTTTCATTGTGAACTGTTATGGCCGGTTTACATTATTTTAGTGTTTAGGAGAGTGCTATAATACAATTAGAGAGGCAAGTGCATTAGTACATTACTAGACGTTCGAGTGAACGTTTATATATTTTCTTCCAGTAGAGTGTCACTTCGTCGACGTCGCGAAATATGCGCTATCCTACTCAAAATACTATGAGTTTTAATGGAACACATAAGTAGGTAAGTTTGATAATTCGAGTTATTGAAAACAACACGCACCCGTCACGGGTCACTTGCGCACTCTCCTAAAGTTCTCACTAATTTTTTAGTTTATACACAGATAACTAACGAGGATAGTAACGCTGAGCGCGTTACTATCCTCGGTGTTACTGGATAGAACAATAGAAACCAATTCTATTTTGATTCTAATTGAAAGGCAACTAGAACCGTACTATACCGTAAAACGTACTAAAGCAAGTGGCGCTTACACGTTTCTACAAAAGGACTCTCCTTAAGAAAGAAAGAAAGAAATAAAGAAAGAAAGAAAGAAAGAAAGAAAAAAATAAAATTTATTAATTTGATACTCAAAACAAAACAAAAAAACACACACACAGAGTGCGTACAATAATAAAAAAATAACACAGAAAGCATAAAAAGCATAAAAATAAATAAACTGTACAACATGAAAATAATAATAAAATACATTAAAGGTTGAGCCCCCAAAATGGGCCCGATTCAGCATAATGTTGCAACAGAGTGTAAAGTAAAGCACTCTCCTAAACACTAAGATAATCTAAACCGGCCCTTTGATCTAATTTGTTAACTCCATGGTGTGTGGAATACCGTGGCATCCAAGAAGGTTATTATAATCTGTGCCGACTGAGAAGGTGTAGTAAGTAATCTGTGGTGTTTTTCATTGGCAGGAAGACAATAATTGACATTGAGTTTTGGAAGGGTCTGAAAAATAATTGAAAACGGAAATCAAAGTCATAAATTGATCTTTATTGTTTTGGTTAGTTAGGTACCAATAAACTTATTGAAATGAAAAAGCCACTAGATAAGAAAAATACCAAAAATTAAAATGATGAAGAAAAACATGTGCTCAATACAAAACTAAAAGCTGTAAAGGCAAAGAGAGGGAGCTGGTTTTAGTTGATTAGCCAAGTGGATTCTACGTCTCATTGAATACGTCATTAGATTCACTAGCTGTTAAGCTCATTTAGTTAGTAATTTGTGATGAGGTACCCATGATAAAGTTATGATAAGTATCCGATTTTCGCCTTGCATTCCTTCGTGAGTAGCCAGAACATGTCCAAAAGAGCAAGATTGGCTATCCGTAATAGTGTGCTGGTTCCAATACTGATGTAAGCATAGTAGCGAGATTTGGGTATGGCAGAAGAATCATGAAAGTAGGATTAGTGCAGTACAAATGAGATCCTTAAGAAATATGTGTGGTGTTACTTTGAATGACAGAATACGCAATAGTGTGATCAGAGACCGAGGATGTAGAGAAAGAGGATGTAGTGAGTGACTAGAATTGAAAAAAGGAATGTTGCGTTGGTTTGGAGATGTGGAGAGGATGAACGAAGAAAGACTGACAAAGCAAATATATCGGGCGAATGTGAGTGGAAGGGCCGGTAATGGACGCCCCAGTTGGGCATACTTCGACCAAATAGGGGATGTATTAGCAAAGGGCAAGATTAAAAGTACCCGAAACCGATGTGGGTACATGCAACGACTAATAGATGTCGATGAAGCGAAAGTGATTTGTCAGGATAGTGGCAGGTGACAGTCCGTGGTCTCTGCCTACCCCTCTGGGATACAGGCGTGAGCTTATGTATCTGAATGTATTAAGATATTTATATCTACTGGTGGTTGATAAATACAGAGGCGTCACCATATAAAAAAACATAGTGGAATATTATTTTGCGTCTACATTTTACCCGAGCGAAGCCGGGTTCTCGTCTAGTCTATATTAATAATTTCGTTCGGGTCTACGGTAGACTCGAACGATATGCACACCAAATGAAAGAGCGTAAAAAAATAGTTGATCTGAGTCGACAACATATGGGCGGAAAATTCGTATTATCGAGCAGCATCAATATAAAAATTATTAAATTCAACAATGGCGTTGCTAAGTAAACATGTCAATGTCATCATTGTTGTGTTAGTGTCACAAGTTTTCATTGTGAACTGTTATGGCCGGTTTACATTATTTTAGTGCTTAGGAGAGTGCTTTAATACAATAGGCTAGTTTCCCAAAAAAATGTAATCAGTCCGTCTTTGAGATTATTCAAAAATAAGGGACACGTATTTTTTATTTGTAAATTAGACCAAAAATGACAAAGATATAGCCCATTAAAGTTACGTGTGACGTCACGCCGTGCTGCATTTTGTAGCACTGAGTGACGTCACACGTAACTTCAATGGGCTATATCTTTGTTATTTTTTGTTTAATCAAAAAAAGAAAAAATGCGTCTCCAATATTTTTTTATAATCTAAAATACGGACTAAATAGAATTAAATTATTTTGACCCTGGAACTACCCTATTAGAGAAGCAAGTGCATTAGTACATTACTAGATGTTCGAGTGAACGTTTATATTTCTTCCAGTAGAGTGTCACTTCGTCGACGTCGCGAAATATGCGCTATCCTACTCAAAATACTATGAGTTTTAATGGAACACATAAGTAGGTAAGTTTGATAATTCGAGTTATTGAAAACAACACGCACCCGTCACGTGTCACTTGCGCACTCTCCTAAAGTTCTCACTAAATTTTTAGTTTATACACAGATAAGTAACGAGGATAGTAACGCGCTCAGGTGTTACTGGATAGAACAATAGAAACCAATTCTATTTTGATTCTAATTGAAAGGCAACTAGAACCGTGCTATATCGTAAAACGTACTAAAGTAAGTGGCGCTTATACGTTTCTACAAAAGCACTCTCCTTAAGAAAGAAAGAAATTAAGAAAGAAAGAAAGAAAAAAAGAAAATTTATTTATTTGATACTCAAAACAAAACAAAAAAACACACACACACAGAGTGCGTACAATAATAAAAAATAACACAGAAAGCATAAAAAGCGTAAAAATAAATAAACAGTACAACATGAAAATAATAATAAAATACATTGAAGGTTGAGCCCCCAAAATGGGCCCGATTCGGCATAATGTTGCAACAGAGTGTAAAGTAAAGCAGTCTCCTAAACACTAAGATAATCTAAACCGGCCCTTTGATCTAATTTGTTAACTCCATGGTGTGTGTAATACCGTGGCATCCAAGAAGGTTATTATAATATGTGCCAACCATGGATGTAAAAGTAATCTGTGGTGTTTTTCATTGGCGGGAAGACAATAATTGACATTGAGCTTTGGAAGGGTCTGAAAAATAATTGAAAAAGGAAATCAAAGTCATAAATTGATCTTTATTGTTTTGCTTAGTTATAGGTATCAATACTTATTGAAATGAAAAAACCACTAGATAAGAAAAATACCAAAAATTAAAATGATGAAGAAAAACATGTGGTCAATAAAAAATTAAAGCTGTAAAGCCAAAGAGGGGGAGCTGTTTTTAGTTGATTAGCCAAGTGGATTCTACGTCTCATTGAATACGTCATTAGATTCACTAGCTGTTAAGTTTATGAAGGAAGCTCATTTAGTTAGTAATTTGTGATGAGGTACCCATGACAAAGTTATGATAAGTATCCGATTTTCGCCTTGCATTCCTTCGTGAGTAGCCAGAACATGTCCAAAAGAGCAAGATTGGCTATCCGTAATAGTGTGCTGGTTCCAATACTGATGTAAGCATGGTAGCGAGATTTGGGTATGGCAGAAGAATCATGAAAGTAAGATTAGTGCAGTACAAATGAGATCCTTAAGAAATATGTGTGGTGTTACTTTGAATGACAGAATACGCAATAGTGATCAGAGACCGAGGATGTAGAGAAAGAGGATGTAGTGAGTGACTAGAATTGAAAAAAAGAATATTGCGCTGGTTTGGAGATGTGGAGAGGATGAACGAAGAAAGACTGACAAAGCAAATATATCGGGCGAATGTGAGTGGAAGGGCCGGTAAGGGACGCCCCAGTTGGACATACTTCGACCAAATAGGGGCTGTATTAGCAAAGGGCAAGATTAAAAGTACCCGAAACCGATGTGGGTACATGCAACGACTAATGGATGTCGATGAAGCGAAAGTGATTTGTCAGGATAGTGGCAGGTGACAGTCCGTGGTCTCTGCCTACCCCTCTGGGATACAGGTGTAAGCTTATGTATCTGAATGTATTAAGATATTTATATCTGCTGGTGGTTGATAAATACAGAGGCGTCACCATATAAAAAAAACATAGTGGAATATTATTTTGCGTCTACATTTTACCCGAGCGAAGCCGGGTTTTCGTCTAGTTAAATATTAATCAGAGGATATTATTATCCTTGTCTAGTGTTCAACACCCAAGAGTAATATTTTTTAAGTCTGAAAGTTTGTTAATTAGGCTAAAACTATTTTGAAAAGAATAAATGTGGAGTTTATTTGTTAGTTTCTTCTCCATGTAATCTGTCAATTGTGAAACTAACAATATTGACGTTCATAAAGTAAACATTTTGTCATCAAACATGAATAAAATATTTGAGTTTGAGTTTAGTGCTTGTGTGATTAGTTTTGGTATTGCGTTTTGAATATACTAACCAGAATATGCTGAGTTGAAGACCTATTTTATGCCACGGAGAGAATCTGCAACACCTACTTCATTTTGTTCTCATGTCTGTATTACTTTTAGAGCCATCGCAAACAGGGCGACTTGTGGCCTCGTCAGGTCGCCGCGTCAGACGCTGTCATTTGCTTTTGGCGTCTTGACGTCGGGACTTCGCGACTCTGACGCCAAGTGTGCGGAGATTCGAACATGATATATGAAAATTGACGGCCGTAGCCTGTCGTCGCGTCTAGTCGCCGAGCTGTCGCCTGTCGCGTGTCGTTAGTGTGCGCCTAACTTTAACCTGTAGTATTTTTGTTGGGCCGATCAGATCACCAAATCTGTCTTTATACTCTTATTGAAAGCAGAGATATGATATGAAATAACCTTCTGTGGTAGTTCTGCCATTAGTGCCATTAATTTCAAACTGTAGTGGACTAGTATTGTTGGAATACGTAACGAAAGCTTTTACGTATGATAAATAAACTAGTTGTGCTTTTTAGAGACTGGGTTTTAAGTTCAGTTAATTGAACTAGAGTTGAATATGAAACGTACCTAAGCTTAAGTAAAGTAGGTTTTAAGCCATTAAAAATGTATATATATATATATATATACAGTGTGTCCCTGGATAAAGTGCAATCCCGAAAGGGGATGAAACTAGACCATGAATCATTGACTAGAAAAATATAAAAAAAAATTATAAAAAATTATTGTAGGATTTATTGGTATTTTAAGATTTTCATGTTTCATTAAAAACTCTATGTACAAAAGTATTTATTTCTTCCAAAATAATAGGTCTATTTCTTTGAAATAAAAAAAAACAGTATGCCTAATACCTGGCGATGACCATGAAATAATAAATAGGCCGCAAAAAAGTAACTATCTTGGGTAAAAAAAAATTATTTTTATGAAAAAAATAATTTTTTTAGACGTTTATTTTAAAAAACTTCAAATTACTAAAAAAATGTGCCCTATAACTATGTAATTTTATAGCTTACTTTTATTCTTTACCATTTTAGCTTCCAAATAAAAAAAAAAACAATGTTCTAACTAAAAAATTGGCTAGGTAGGAGTTATTTACATTTTAGTAGGTAATAAAAGTCAGACTTTAATCACAATAACTTTATTAATAAAATTATCCGTAATTTACAATTTTGCATTTTTATTTAATGCATTAAATGTTCAAAATGGCCTCCTCGATTTTGCAAGCACATTACTGCACGAATATTAATTTGGTTAGTGGCTCTGCGAATCATTCCTGGATCATTTTCGCACTGAATTATTCGGTCGTGCAACTGTGCCTCGGTATTTATTGGCGTGCTGTATACTCTTTGCTTCATGACACCCCATAAAAAATAATCTAGGGGTGTCAGATCAGGTGAACGCGCTGGCCAGCCTACTGGCCCTCCTCGGCCAATCCACCGGTTCGGGTAATTTTCGTTCAAAAATCGCCGCACCTCCCGCCCATAATGTGCAGGACATCCATCCATTTGGAGATACATACGCCCACGCCGTCTCGTAGCCAAGGGAACATCTTCCATCAACATGGGTAAATTTTGTAGTAATTCTAAAAAACGTTCAGCATTTAGGGTTCTGGGTAAAATGACTGGACCAATTAAAATGTCGTCGATTAAGACTGCCCATACGTTTATTGAAAATTTTACTTGAAAAGTAGATGCTCGCTTCAATCGTGGATTTTCGTGAGACCACTGGTGCAAATTTCTGCAGTTTGTAATGCCGTCTCGGGTAAATGTCGCTTCGTCCATCCAAAAAATGCGTTTGGGAAAATTTGGGTCAGCTCTAATTTTTCTTAGAATCCACGTCGACATTACGCATCTTGGACGATTATCTACATTTTCGTGTAAATGTTGTACTCGTTGGTAATGGAAAGGATGCAATCCCTCCTTTTTCAAAATTCGCCAGACAGACGTCTTCGATATGCCATGACGCAACGCTAATCGTCTTATGCTTGTTGTAGGGTCAGCAAACAGATCGTTTAAAATGGCCTCTTCTATCGCATTGTCAATAACGACAGCTGGTTGCTCACGGCGATCTCGTGCCAAACCAAGTCCAATGTTGGAGAGCCTCCTATGAATCTCTTGAAAATTTCGAGCTGAGGGTATGAGTCTGCCCGGGAAAGCATTTATGTATGCAGTCCGAGCGACTGTTGTGCGACCATGTGACATGCCATAATAATAATGCATGTCGGCTATTTCTCGAGGTGAGAACTCTGTCAATCGCGGCATTTCGTCAACACTTAACAGCAGAACAGGAACAGTCCAAACGTAACGAACAGTAGAAAACGTAACAGTCAACAATGTAACAAAAACTTAATAACAAATCAACGAGAACACAATACGAGAACGAGAACAGTAGTAGCAGCGGCGAGAATATCGGAGCGACTGTGTAAGTCCTGTTTCGAACCCCCTGCCTCCCCTCCCCTCGCCTTCCCTCTACCTGAGTGTAGAACAAAAGGACTGCGACTGCCGAAGGGCACAGAGTAGGACGGAAACAATGGAAAAAACGGTCTCTACCTGCACGGTAACACGATTAGGCTCCACTTTAAAAGTTCGTAGATAGCGTGTTTTTTTAGTTAGAACATTGTTTTTTTTTATTTGGAAGCTAAAATGGTAAAGAATAAAAGTAAGCTATAAAATTACATAGTTATAGGGCACATTTTTTTAGTAATTTGAAGTTTTTTAAAATAAACGTCTAAAAAAATCATTTTTTTTCATAAAAATACATTTTTTTACCCAAGATAGTTACTTTTTTGCGGACTATTTATTATTTCATGGTCATCGCCAGGTATTAGGCATACTGTTTTTTTTTATTTCAAAGAAATAGACTCATTATTTTGGAAGAAATCAATACTTTTGTACATAGAGTCCTTAATGAAACATGAAAATCTTAAAATAACAATAAATCCTACAATAATTTTTTATAATTTTTTTTTATATTTTTCTAGTCAATGATTCATGGTCTAGTTTCATCCCCTTTCGGGATTGCACTTTATCCAGGTACACACTGTATATACACACATAATAAATAAGTGCTTTTCAGAGACAAGGTTTTTACATAGACTTACATAGATACCCCTGTTCAACCGTCAATGCGAGTAAGCGAGTCAACCTCCAAGAATATTCCACTATGATTTCATAATATAAATATTAATAAATGCAAATTTCAGTACTCAACCAACGATCACTGTTTTTTTGCACGCATTGGCGCGTGCATTACTTATCTACAATCTGTATTCTAGACGTAGGTTTAGCAAAATACGAGAAAAGCGCCTCGGCACGGCGTTCTTGTGTTTCCGCAGTAATCCGCAGAAAAAAGAAGTTTGTTTTTTTAATAAACGTAATTAATTCCATTTCATCTGTTTGGCCTGCTCACAATAAAAAAAAACCGCAGTTTTCGACGTTAACCGAGGCGAACATTTTTTGTTGGTTACCTTCACATCAAAGACAGTACGTTGCCTGCCAAAAAGCACTGTCACTTCCTGTAACAGGGCCCATAAGGGGTCATTGCATCCTATCAAATTAAATCACGTTGAAGTTCATTGTCCTTCGCGGCTTGGCGGCAAACGAGGCGTGCACTCGCCACGCCGAGTCATTCTGCATAATGACGGGCGGGGATGCTTGCGATTCTACGTTAATTTTATCATGGACTATAGATCATTTATCCTGAGTAGGAGATGCGCAATGATAGATGGAAATTAATGACGTCTGTTATATCTGGCATGCTGTTGAGCTCGCACAATCTAACATTTAAAGCCGTATAATAGACTGTACTCTTAGATTAAGAAATACCTGTGTAATTTCCTTTTTTATGTACAATAAAGTATTCTCTATCTATCTATCTAATAGACTATACAGTCATGATGGCCCAATGTTGCCGAGCGGAAGGCAATACCAACGTATGGACAGTATTGGACAGCATATTTGCCAGGGTTTTCCGCCTATGATCAAGGGTGCAATTTCTCAAAATAAGTTTCGTGTCAAAGGCCAGTTTGGTTCAACATGTGGTTTGCCAAAGACACGATTCAAAACGTTTTCGTCAAAGACGTATTTGAGCAAAGGTGAGGTTTGCTAAAATTGTGATTTGTTAAAGGTGCTTTTGGTCAAAGATGATACAAGCGACGTGTGTGAGGAGTAATGGTTTTATTAACCGTCTATCTATGAATAAATGTTGTTTCCTAAAGGCCAAACGGATACTTATACTATGTTGATTAGTACATCCATCTATTCGTTTTAATTTTCCGAATATCGGTATATTTATTAAGAAAATAACTATGGTATTATAAATAAGAAACAATAATAAATTCAAGGGCTCTTATCCCCGAATACTTGTTAAAATGTTTGCCTTTGGCGGAAACACTGTGCAAAAATACCTTTGACAAAATGGGTGTTTTGACGAATCGCACTTTTGACAAACGTAATTTGACCAAAAGCACCTATAAGTTTCCGAGATTCTGATTATATACACTCAGAGGCACAATTAACCGCCCACTTTAATTTTCCGACGTAACTTGAAATATTCATTAGGGAATGATTCGCACTCGCCATGACCACTCACGTAGTACCTTGATGACGTGGGTATACCCTATCGAACACGTTTGGGTCAATTTTAAAAGGCGAGTGGAAATCATTCCTTAATTAATATTTCAAGTTACGTCGAAAAATTAAAATGGGCGGTTAATTGTGCCTCTGAGTATATAAATATATATACAAGAATTGCTCGTTTAAAGAGATAGATTTATGATTACTGTAAACCACTAACCATCACCAGCAAGAAGAATATTCTCCTTGATCACCAGCTGTAAAATTTCAAAAAGCCACACTATAATATTCTTTAGTAACAATTTTAACGAGGAAAATTCAATAAGCCACAAAATGCTTTTAGAAATGGCCGAAACAAGGAAAATTACGCCAGGAAAATTCATTAACTTTTACTAAGGTAGGTTTTGAGACAGCCCGGCATCGTACCTATTTATGTATACCTTTTCCACTACTCTGTTTACAGATCATATAATTTAAAAATACGTTACTGGAAATACCTCAGAATTATTCTGAGGGAAATACGGTGATATTATTTCAAATTTTTAACCGACTAACAAAATAGGCCTTAGGGCGTCTTGAAAACTTCGGACAGTAAAATAAGGGCCCCTAATTTTTGATTTGTAAATTTGACCAAAAATGACAAAGATATAGCCCATTAAAGTTACGTGTAACGTCACGCCGTGCTGCATTTTTTAGCATGGAGTGACGTCACACGTAACTTTCATGGGCTATATGTTTCTTATTTTTTGTTTACTCAAAAAAAAAATACGTGTCCAATTTTTTTTTATAATCTAAAATACGGACTAAATATAATTTAATTATTTTGACCCTGGAAACTATCCTATTGTCAAATTGTTAATTCAATCATGCATATCAAATTAAATCATGTTTACAAAAAATTACGTCAAATGCGTAACTTCATTTAAACAATTTGTCAAATAAAAAAAACTGGCATTTAAATATGGATCAAGTTAACGGATCAGTTGAGTCTGACAAGGTTTCGCTATGATTTGCACAGCTTTTTCATGGTGAGCAGAGACAGAGCTCGCGACGTCGGTTGCTCGTATCTGTCTCTGTCAAGTATGATAATACGGATAATGTTTTAGTTCCCCTTCTCTCAACCGCACAGTGAAATTCTGAGGTATTTCAGGCTCATTGCAAGAGCATTAAATACCTAATAATAATAACTTCCGCAGAACACAATCACTTGACCAGTATAGGTAGTACGATGAGGCGAGTCACGCGTTTTGTGGCGCTAAAATGTCAGAATTCGACGACCTCTGTGGCGCAGTGGTTAGCGCATCTGCCTACCATGCGAGAGGTCCCGGGTTCGAACCCTGGCGGGGGAGAAAAAAACCCCAGGTCTTGGATGTTTACATGTTTGTGTCGTCGCTATTTCTGGGTCCCACGACACAGGGTATCCTAGTGTGGGGTAAAAAGCAATGTATGTGCCTGTAAGTAAATGTTATGTTATGTTATGTTAATAAACTAGGTTACCAGGATAGGACATTCCAGGCATCGAACACCCAGACTGAGGCCATTTTATACAAATGTAGCGGCCCCCAGTAGGAATCGAACCCGTGATATCTTTCTTTGTAGCTAAGCATCTTAACGGCCCGACCAACGAGGCAGTCGAACTTTATTCATCCGAGTTTATCCACTAACTTATTTTTTCTCATATTTCCTCTCTTTCTGGTCTAACACTAAGTAGGTACATAGTTATATGGAGGCTTTGCGGCCTACAGAGACTAATTTATGAAAGCTCGAGTTTCGTGTTTGTGTAGCCTGTTTGCTTAAAGTAAGTAAGTACAGTCCACATAATGTCAAGCTTTTAAAAGAGTGAATACTCGTAAGTGTTAAGAATTAAGACGCGTTCGTTCGGCTTTAAGTTCCAGCTTCAGCTATTCTTGTCAAGTTTCCTATTGTTGTTGTTGTTACACTTTATTGCACAAAAGAAAATACATAATACAACTTAAATAACAGGTTTGTGATAAAAACAACGTGCAAAGGCGGACTTATTTCTAAAGAAATAACAAACTTGTAATTTATGATATAAAAATAAATGCTCTAAAAACTTACACAAAACAACGCGTAACATAAACGTAACTGTCGTTTTTAGAACTGATACTTTTAACTTGAAAAAAATCATCTGTTAGACTTTAAAATTAATATTTTTTACATAATGCCACTGTTTCTTTCATTGCAGTGTAACAATTTAGTTCACAGTGCGAAGTAACAATATTGTTTGTATTATATTGTTTTTAAAAAGCTTTTAAATGGGTCCTATTATAAAACTACTAATGTTGTACTTTTCTCATACAAATATTAATAGCCGTACTAGCAAATAGCATATAGATGTCTTAGCAAATAGCAAGATAAAAAGTGCCCGAAATCGGCGTCCGTGCATGCACTAATGAATGTTGATGAAGTGAAAGAGGTCTTACAGATTCGCTTTGGTCTCTGCCTACCTCTCAGGGATATCAGGATTTATGGCCTACCTCTCGGGGATCCAGGTGGGACCATATAAAAACTATGGAAACCTAGTGGAAGATAATGGACTGTATGAATGACAATAAAAGCGTAGAACTAACCGAAATATTATGATTTTAATACGCTCAAAACATGGACAGAAACACCAAGTAATTGACAACAAACAATATTTCAAAACAGAACCTAAAAGTGACGAATAAAAGAACAGTCTTTAAAAACGATATAAAAAACCAAAGGAGAAAGCGAGGAGTTCGCTACCAATTTATTCTATATTCTAATAACGGTAGCTTAACTTTTAGTAGTAAAGTAGCTTTATGTAATAGTCAAGAAAACGGAGAAACCGCATTTTTTTTTAATTGCTTCTAGCTCCATAATACGACACCCTGCGTCGTGGGAACCGGAAACATCGACATCACAATCATGTAGCCATTCAAGACCTGGAGTTCTTTTTTTTGTCCCCAGCCTGGATTCGAACCCGGGACCTCTCGCATTGTAGGCAGATGCGCTAACCGCTGCGCCACAGAGGTCGTCTATGAATACTGCTGCTGCCTTCAACACACCTCGTTCGTAAGAACTGGGTGACGTTAGGATTTGTAAACTTATATGGTTTGACCTAGTTATTCCAGTCGTATCCGAGATAATAGAGATTGGTACCAGTCATATAGGGTTGGCATCTGTCAAAACATTCATTTGACAGTATGTGCTTGTATATGTATAAATGATAATTATGATTAATTATAAGGTATAGCCGCAGTCCGAGCTTTCAATACGACGCAAGTCAAATTGGTAGCTAAATTGGCATCCTTAGAGCCGGTTGTCAGTGTTGCACTATTAATACCACAATGATTAATACGAATCTGTGCATACCTGCGTACGTCACACATAAGCACACTCTTGTAACTGTGTGCGTATCGCTTGGCTTTTTAGGGGAATTTTGTTCGGCACACTCTGTCTTGCGTATGTCTGCGACTGTATCGCTATTTTTCATCGTTTGCCTGTATGTGAACTTTCAATTACTCGAAATAGTCGCCGGCTATCGCAGCACGGTCGCGCCTCGGTTTATGGCCCCTTTAATAACAGTTATGGATTGGCAGATTAACTCTACTACCCGGAAATTGTACGCGGTATATATACCCCAACGTGGACACCTGATTTGACCCGATTGACTGTTTGACTGACTGTTGTCCCAGTTATTAACTGATGAAAATGTTTGCTTTAGAATTATTGAACAATAAGATTATTGAATCGCTCGTATCCCCGGCCGCCTGAGTGATCTTAACGATCACGAAGGTTAAGTAACATAGGGCGCGTTCAGTGCGTGGATGGGTGACGGTTCTATGACTAACGCTAGTGGTATTTTTCCGAGTGGTTCCGTACTTCGTAACGCACGCTAAGCAGTTGGTGCCGGCTGCCGTCGATAGATGGCAGTCGTTAACCCAAGTCAGAGGCATTATGGCGGCTTGAAAACTTCTGAAAGTAAGACCAGCTACTAGTCTTACAAGCCCCCACCAATCTGGACTTGGCCCCCGTGGTGGAGTATGGCCTACATCTTCCTCAGGTAAGAGACACGTGCCCCTCGGTGGGGACATAATGGGTTGATGATGATGATTATTATTATTATTAAAATTCTTTATTGCACTAATATGTGACTCCCACAGTCTGACATTACGGTCCGATCAGAGTTTGACGCTGAAGACACCGAGTCATACGACAAGGTTCTTCAGCACTTCATTCACTGTAAGGGCAGCCCGGCTGTGGAATGATCTGCCGGTCTCAACAAGGCGTTCCCCTTCACCAGCTATATTTAAAAATCGGGTAAAAGAACTATATCTATCTCTTTAAACTAAGTATTTATAACTCAATTACTTTCCTTTCTCTGTAGGTATATTATATTCATTTTATCCTCCTCTTACAAATAGGTATTATAACTTATTTATGTAGTAGTTTATAATAATTTATATAAGTAAGATTTATGTAAGTATATTATTAAGTATAAGTATGTATTATTCGTATTTGCACCAACTACCCGTTTCTCTGTTTCCTTCGGCAATCTTTCCGTCACAAGGTTGTCTGGAAGAAATTGCTGTTAGCAATAAGACCGCCTATTGTATGTTTTTAATTGTAAATTTTATTTGTCTCTGGTTTCTTATGTGCAATAAAGAATATTCTTATCTTATCTTATCTTATCTTAATATGTGTATAAGGGCGTGCTTAATGGAAACATTATCTTCCAGCAAACCATTAGTTTTGAAGAGACTGGCGACAGGTAGCCCCACAAAAAAAGAGATGCAATAAAATTACTTTCGCAGGGCAGGCTTTTAAGTAGCGCAGTGTTGAAGCATATAGGCTCATAAAAAAAACTAGAATATCGTAAATAAGTGTACTGTAAATAAGTAATTTAACATAACATAACATACATAACACAAAATTTACATAGAGGCACATACATTGCTTCTGGCCTCACACCCTGTGTCGTGGGAACCAGAAACAGCGACGTCACAAAAATGTAAACATCCAAGACCTGGCTTTCTTTTTTTTTGTCCCCAGCCGGGATTCGAACCCGGAACCTCCCGCATAGTAGACAGTTGCGCTAACCACTGCGCCACAGAGGTCGTCTACATAAACTCTTGTCCTGGAGACATAGCACTGGGTTTGCCTCTTAATGCTACAAAGCTTTTTCGATTACTTTGCACGCACACACGCTGGTTTCGGATAATTAATTATTTTTCATTCGTTCCTAATTTCCAAATGAACCTGAATCATGAACCAGAAAGAACCTAAGTATTTTTCCGAATAGTAATTTGTATACATAATTTCTGCTAGATACTATGACATTTTGATTCGTGTCCCCTACTAGACAACTAGAATAAAGATCGATCATTTTTACGTTTTCGATCCAAAACAAGCGTAATGACAAAGGATGAGATAATTATATTTTTAATGAAATAAAAAACTGCAAGAATACGCAGTATAATTGGAGACTCTACTGCTAAGAGCAATATCGTCCAGACACTTTATCATGGAAAATTGGGTATTTGACAGGATGTCAAATGAGTTACTTTTAAAACGAAATTTTGTATGAAAATACTTGCTTGTGACGTCACATTTCAGAGCACTCTTTTTATGTTACATCTATTTAAAAATTGTAATAACTAGTAAATGATTAAAAGAAATAAATTTTCCGAATTATTTTGTAATTTTTGTTTTAATCGAGCATCTAAAATAATTTATTGTTGATAGTGTCAAATACCGTATTGCTGAATGAAAAATGAGACGGGTAGTCGGATATGAATGTTAATCTATATAATAATTCTGGTGTAGTCCTGCGTTCACGACCTGTCGCGTTAAGGTTTCATAATGCAATAAAATATTTTTCGTAATTACCTATCTTTTAAAAAAAGTTTTATCTGTTTTGTAAATTTCGAGGCGATTGGTAGCAAAATTAGAATTGTTTTTGGTAAAGTGATTTGAAGTACCTACAATTTCGGGATGTGTGTTCAGGTTGTGTGGATAGTTATCCCGAGGCAAACATTATTAAAATATGTTTGCTGTATCATTTGTTCAAATAATATTATACCTTACTTTAAAAAACCGAAATACGGGTCGGCCTCGTGCACGAAGGGTTCCGTTTCCGGTTCGAGTTAAACACAGCAAAAAAATCACGTTTGTGTGAATATGTATTTTTGATTTTAACGTTAATTTACTTTACAATTACTTACTTTACACTTTATTGCATACTTAAATAAATATAATCTTCTAATATATAAAATTCTCGTGTCTCAGTGCTAGTGCCTATACTCCTCCGAAACGGCTTGATCGATTTTGACGAAATTTTATATGTATATATCCCTAAGTGATGAGTGTGGGCCACCCCAATTTTTTTTTAAACTATAATCCCTACAAATAATTTATATGGCGAAAGAAAGTTTTGCGTTTGAAAGATTAAAAAAAATCCTAATACAAATGAATAATTCAAGTGTCTAAATATTCTAGAAATATTTCAAGAGTCTATCTTTTGCTGTTATTCAAATTGAGCAAAAAACGGCACAAAATCACGTTTGTTGTATGGTTAACTGGATATTTGGATATTTACTTTATTCTTTTTTTGTTTTGTTGTTATAGCGGAAAAAAGGTTACACGTGTTACGTACATAGCCTAGTATTACGTCCATGACATAGCCTAGAAGGCATTGACCGGCAACTGCGACCCCGATTATTCATCAACATGAGTCGCCGCTGACAGTAAACTATCGGTACCTAGCTACCTAGTTAAGGTTTTTGATGTAATTTTGACACTCTGAACCAAACATGGGTCGAGTAGCCACTATTATAATAATTTAATTAAAATAGAATTTATAAAGTTAGTCGATCGAATTCGAAACGAAATGATCCGACAGAGAACCAAAGTCACCGACATAGCCCACCAAATTAGCATGCTGAAGTGGCAGTGGGGCGGCCATATCACCCGAAGAACTGATAACCGATGGGGTAGACGAGTTGTTGAGTGGAGACCACGGATCGGTAAACGAAGTGTAGGACGTCCTCAGACTCGGTGGAGCGATGATCTTCGCAGGGCGGCTGGCAAGAGCTGGATGAGAATAGTCGAGGGCCGTGCTCAGTGGCGTGCAATGGGAGAGGCCTATGTCCAGCAGTGGACAAGCATAGGCCGATGATGATTATGATATAAAGGTATTCCTGGTTTCATTGCATCCTCCGCTGTGCCTAATCATAATTTGCGTGGTGGCAATCAGACAGACGTCCGTTCATATGTCTGTGTGTCTATTTGTCACTAGGCTGTATCCCATGATGATGTATGTACCTTCTAGTTTCTTCTTAGTACCTAATAGTTAGGAATCTTAGTACGTAATAGTTTCGTGCATGACGTACTTCTGGTTTCTTTTTTTAGCTTTAAAAATTAATGAAGCAGCCCAGAAATTACGTAATATTTTGTTGTGAAAAATATTAAAACTGATATTATTTTTGTAGACAATTCCCATACACTTGCATAATTATAATATTTTTTGTCTGATCGTGAATTCTCATGATCAGACATGTTTTGTTTACCTAGCCTGTAGGTATATACCTACCTCTTACTGCAGGGTACAAGTCTCTCAGAGAGAAAGTCGGTCTTGATTACAGTTATCAAAGTCAGAATGACCCTGATGGGTCATTTGAACGGAACACACCACATTGCATCCCACGGTCAAGTGTGAATCAAGGGGGACTACGAGTAAATGGAAATTTCTCGTCGTCCCCTCAGGGAAACATCTTAGGGAGATCACGAGTCCGGAGGGATCCAAGACTTGTGTTTTTTTTCCCCAGGATTCGAACCCGGGATCTCTTGCATGGTAGACTTGTGAACTACCGCTGCGCCACAGATGTCATCAATTGTAGGCAGTCATAGTAAAGGGGCTTTTTACTGTATACTAGATCGTCAGAGAACAGGGTATAGAGGTGACACGTAGTGAAACAAGTCTTAGGAACATTCATAGTCTTTTATTAAATAAATGACAGAAAAATAACTATCATACAGGTACATTTATCGTTTAATATCTATTAATTAATTCAATGCCGTCAATATTTTATAAGGTTGGATGAGGACTGATATGGCCTAGGATTAATATAGGAATTATATTTAGACCCAAGTGGAAGTTACCCGTGAATTCTGTTTTCATGATACGGGCACATACTTAAAACTTACGGTTTTATAACTTATATAGGAACAGGTGTATTACGTCCTATAGTGTTTTTTTTGCAATTTTTTATTTTATAGGTATTGCAACTTGCTTGGATTAATTTGACCTCTCTCTCCTTAAACTAGCTTCAAATATTCATTTAAGTACAATTTAATGACTATAATTTAGTTACAATTATATCATTACAGTAAATGTAATAAACTTTATTAGAAGTAATTGAACCAAAATAAATTGTTATAGATAACTGTCCCAACAGATTGTGTCAAGCGCGATGGATGGATTGCCGATTTGAATTGTCTACCACACAATGGAGACTAGGGGAGACTTTCACAAAACTACAATTCGTAGTTTATTGCGTCATCGCGTGGTTGATTGCAGAGTAGATTAGCTGAGTCTACTTGTTAGTCGACTTTGCAATCTACATCGTCGTCTTATTAAACAATTAATTTTAGTTCAATGAAATAGGCCCCTGCACACCACATCGAGTAATCTAGGTTCGTACACACTTTCTTTCCTTCTGGTCACGTGGTACGACACGACTGCCTTTGTCCTACCAATCGGACGATATAACTTTTTTTCCAGTTGGTCCGATTAACTAATCGAAAAGGAAAATAAAGTTCATGTCGTCCGATCGGTAGGACGAATTGGAGTTGGTCGGTAGGACGAATCGGACTACAATTCCTTGTAGTCCGATTGATCGGACCAACTGGAAAAAAAATCATGTCGTCCGATTGGTAGGACAAAGGCAGTCGGACCACGTGACCTGAGGGCTTTCTTTCAAGAATGGTGTCTTTGAACACCTTGTCATCTCAATGCACTTTGTTAGATTTGTAGAGAAACGCGATCGATCGCAGGTAAACTAACAGTAGCCACCGTTAATTGCTTACTTGGCTGGGCCAAATTCCGCAGGCAATTAAGACAAGGACCATTCAATATTTGCTCTGGGACAAGCATCTCCTTTAAAATTGATTGCATAAGGAAAACAAAATCCTGTAACAATTTGATGGGATTCAGGTAAATTTTCGATGACTTTTACTGTGTGAGTAGAATGAATTGAATATAATAACAGCACTCCTAGTTGACAAGAAAATTGACTAGAAAACGTTCGGTAAGTATGTACAATACTTTACCATAGCAGCTCAGAATAAGCTGTATACGCTCATAATCATCTTTGTGTACTTAGCGATATCATTTGATATCATTTGATATTGCTAAGTACATAAAGCTATTTATTTCACAAACATCTCGAATGTTTCATCCAGTCTCCGAAAACCTACCCAAACATGTTAAAATCACAGATAAATATAGACTTTAAGAGCGTAAAGAGTAGTTTACAGCGGATAGATTCATTGGCGATTTGCAGTTGACCTTTCAGATTGGGCGCATTTAGCTTAACACATCGATGAGTAATCGCTAAGTCATCGATTACGCGTCAGATTAAAATTTTCGATGGATTCTGCTGAACGCGTTTTTGATAGACAGGCAGACAAAAACAAAAAGACAGACTCTTTTGTGCTTCAATGTTGAAGATTTCCATGTTGTATCGTTTACGTTTTGAACAAACTATTATGAAAGTAGAAGTAAAGTTCAAGTAACCGCGAAAATTGACAGCATTTAACTCAAATTACGTTTGACAGCAATTTTTTTCTGTGAACGAATCGCTGCTTCTCATCGGAATTCAAATCCGATGAAAAAAATGGCGTCCAATTGCTATAAATCGCTGTCAGGCATCGGATTTTTGTGTTCGTTTTCAGCAGAAAATTTGTAATCGATTTCTCATCGATTTGTTCTGCTAAATGAGTCCATATCTCGATATACCACGCGCCGTCTCGCTCGGATGGATTAGAAAGAGTGAGTTGGGGGTTCATCGAGACTAAGTATCGGAGGAGGCTAGCAGGGGTAGTAAATTAGCGGAACGCGTGCTCGAGGAGCGGGTATTCGTTGTAGGAGCGCTTGGATCCGATAGGGAATTGAGACAGGTCTATCTCGTCCATGGGGAAGTCGGCGCGGTTCCTTTTCGTTCCGAAGCTGGAAGAAAGAAATGGCCCGATTAGTAGGCTGAAGCGTAGAAACCTCTGACGCGTTGCAGGTTAACTGGGTGTAGAGTCTAAAGCCTGGTTTTCACGGGCCCAGTAGCTGGCGGTCAGTGAAGGACAGTTACTGTCTGGCAGCTACTGGGTCCGTGAAAACTAAGTTGAACCAGTACTGACCGATCAGTTGCTGGCCTGTTGTTGTTGCAAACCAGGCAGGCTTTATGCAGACCTAGTAGTGAGAACACGTCGGGAAAGTGACAATACTGTACAGACATCAGAATGTACAGTTGTTGTCTACTGGATGGTCAGTATGTACCTGGGCCTGTGAAAACCAGGCTCAAGAAACATAATTATTAATGGAATCAGTAAGGAGCCTAGGGTTTTAGAGAAGGGCAAGCCTAACCTAAAGCCTGGTTTTCACAGACCCAGGTACTGACCACCCAGTAGACAGCAACTGTACATTCTGCTGTCTATACAGCAGAATGTACAGTTGCCATGTCTATAATGTCATTTTCTCGAAGTGTTCTCACTACTAGGTCTGCATGAAGCCTGGTTTGCAACATGCAACAACAAGCCCGCAACTGATCGGTCAGTACTGACTCAACTTTATTTTTCACGGACCCATTAGCTGGCAGACAGTAACTGTCCTTCACTGACCGCCAGCTACTGGGCCTGTGAAAACCGGGCTTAATAAGTTTGTAGTTTTAGCCGTGCAGAAAAGTCAACGAACTAGCCCAAGCTCACTGAAGGTACACTACTAAATAGTGTTTTGCACACTTATCACAGGATTTTATTACCTAACTTAAATGGCTATAATAAAGCTTAGAAAAAAAACGCGAGTGTTTTAGCCCTAACGTTATCAAAAATTTTGTTGATATACTTGGATCGAGCATGACAAAAGTCAAAGCAATAGCAGTGAAATGTGATTCCAATGATATAGCTAGGTAACCAGCGTAAATTGAACTGGCATCTCTCGCGAAGAAGATAGAATTGTGCAAGGTGCCGAGTTAAGTTGTGCGGGTGGAATGCGATTGGTTATTAGAATACCAATAGTGTAAAAGAATGTTATGTCGTGCTAGTCTCTATTGAACAATTATTAATTTAAGAGACTCACGCTTCGGTGGCTTGCCAGGATTGACAACTAACTTAATTAGCAACTTAATTGTTCGGTTAGTAGAAGAATTTGTTAAGTATTTTTTTATTCACTTCCATCTTTCCTTTACTTCGTCTTATTTAGCTCATGCCCCACCATATACATATACAAGCAAACTACCCCAATTGGCGAGTATTACAAAACACTACCAAATCGTGAAAGACGAGGCTTTTTAGGAAAAGTAGCTAACTAAGCTGTCAGTCTAATCAACACCTTCTAACTGAAACTCTCGTAGGCTAAACCTATACAGTACAGTTTATATTTTGGTTACATTTATTTGTTCGGACTCTTCCTACCAAATTCTATACAAGCGCTTCCGAAATATGTAACCTCTTCAGTCCCGACCCTGAAATTAACAATGGTTATCAATTGATATGATCAACGTCAGGACTGACTAGGTTAAGTGACATATTTCGCCATGGAATGAACACTGAAAAATGTGACTTACTCAGCGGATCCAAGGTAGGAGGGTCCGTAGTAGCGCACGAACCGCTTGGCCGTGTATGGGAACGGCATATCGCCGTAGTTGCGTTTGGCGTTGAACCCGCCTTCACTAAACGGGGACCTGTTTGAGAGCCCCGGTTAGTAGTCTGTCTGAATCTCAGTTCACCCTAAAACTAAACCATCATTTATAGTATGACGACGCGAGGTTTAAGCAGCTCCATCCCGATCACTAGCACCGCCAAGGGAAAAAATCATATCATCATCATCATTCAGCCACAAGAAATCCACTGCTCGATATAGGCCTCCTTTATGGATTTCCAAAAAGATCGGTTGGAAGCGGCTTGCATCCAGCGTCTCCCTGCCACTTGGATGAGATCGTCTGTCCACCTTGTGGCTGGTCGTCCTACACTACGCTTGCCGATGATTGTGTGGTCTCCATTCAAGAATCTTTCGGCCCCATCGGCAATCAGTTCGGCGTGCTATGTGCCCCGCCCACTGCCACTTCAACTTGCTCATCCGGTGGGCTTTGTCGACGACTATCGGTTGTCTACGGACCTCATCATTTCTGATTAGGTCTCGTAGAGAAATTCCGAGCATAGCCCTTTCCATAGCTCGTTGCGTGACCTTGAGCTTTCACATATTCAAATCATATATTCTTTGCAAAAAGTGTCTGTAAAAACCCTCGTTAATGTTGAAAGTGGTTTTTAGCATGGCCGGGGACCTAAGATAACCTATTAGGTACTAGATGCGTTTAGGCCTAAAGGCCGTTTTTGGGGTAAATGCTATTTACTCCCAGGTTCGTGAGCCTAAGTTCTTTATCGTGGGTACTAAACAAACATCATTGTTATCATTAAATCATAAACATAAACATTTACATACAGACACATACATTGCTTCTGGCCCCTCACTAGGATACCCTGTGTCGTGGGAACCAGAAACACAAACATGTAAACATCCGCATCATGATGAGATTGTACACAATTTTGTCGATAAAAAAATATGTTATCGGTGACCCTAGTGTTACCCTCTGGAGCCCCTTAACATGAAAAATCGGGACTTCCCAGTACGTTAATTGTCAAATAATGAAATTTCAGTGCCACATAACACGTGATATTGTCATCGGACTACCTATGATAATCTTCTACTCTTGACGTCAGCAATCTACCATAAGCTCGGCTGTGTCTGTTATTTATTTTGTGATGTACAAAAATAATATTTTTGTATGATGCAATTACGAAAAATCTATTTTTCGATTACTGATACTATTCTATTCCGATCACTGATAATTATCAATCAAATGTTTGTACACTAATGTTGTACTCTCGTAGCCCCGGCTGCTTGAGTGATTTTAAACGATCACGAAGGTTAAGCAACATAGGGTGCGTTCAGTGCATGGATGGGTGACCGTACAAGCCTCCACCAATTCGGACTTGGCCCCCGTGGTGGAGTATGGCCTATACCTTCCTCAGGGAAGAGACACATGCCCCTCGGTGGTGACATAATGGGTTGATGATGATGTTACTTATAAGACCAGACAGTTCTAAATGTCTATTTTCTTCTGAGAAGAGACAAATCAGCAAAAAATGGGAGATCTCATGTTCGACGCCAGACAATTTAATTATGTAATTGTTTAAGTAAAAAATATAAAGGTCGTTCAGAGCTGATGGGTTGGTTTGTCATAGAATGGAGGGCACTAAAGCTAGGGATACACGACGGCAGCGATCTAGATACAAATGTCGACACTCGTGTCGGTAGTGTCCACACGGTAAGCATTTTTTGGGTTGATATTGGTGTAAAGAACTAATGTCCCGGTTCAAGTGTATTGGCTGTCTACAAGAATCGATGTCTTCACGGCTGCAACACAGACACTGAGCGGCATCGCCACTACATCTGCAAGTAAGTGTCGCGGCAGTGAACACAAGACAGTCGATGTACACCCTGAGTGTCTAGTGTCAGGTGGTGTTGTCGTGTATTTACACCTTAAGTATTTGAAATGTAACAACAATATTAACAACAACAACATTTACATACAGGCACATACATTGCTTCTGGCCCCACACTAGGATACCCTGTGTCGTGGGAACCAGAAACAGCGACGTCACAAACATATAAACATCCAAGACCTGGAGTTCTTTTTTCTCTTCAGCCGGGGATCGAACCCGGGACCTCTCGCATGGTAAGCAGATGCGCTAACCACTACGAAACAGAGGTCGTCAATGCATTGCTCCTTAAAGGAGAGTGCGAACATAGATGAGTGAGTGCAGTTGATAGTACGTATGTAGAAGACCAAAGCAATAATTTTATTATAAAAAGAGAAACAGTTATACAGACAAGAGACCCGTTTCGGAATTTACAATTTCGCTAAATAAATACCTAAGTAACGTTCTGTTACGCTCCTTTCTGAGGAATTTGATGAGACAGCACTTCAGTTAAGTAGTTACTTCGCGAAAATCTCAATTCGGAAACAAAGAGAAAGTAGAAATAGTACTTAATCTGTGGTGGTGGTTATTATTAACTAAAGGCCGGTTTCTGAATTGAGAATTTTACGTAAGTAAATACTTAAGTAACAGACTGTCTACGCTCTTTTCTGAGAAATATGATGAGACGGCAATATACTTAAGTAGTTACTTAGCGAAATTCTCATTTCAGAAATCGGCCGTTAATCCCAGATTCACTTACCAACATACTTTTCTGTCGAAGGGGAAAGTAAGTTTGCTTGGAAAGAAAGTTTTGGAAGTGAAGGATGAGTTGAGTTAATAGATAGAGAACACTTTATTGTACATAAAAAAGGAAATTCCACAGATATTTTTTAAGCTTTAAAGGTTAAGAAATATTTTTGTTTTTTCCATTTTACTACTTATGTAGAGGCGGCGGCATTATCAGTGAAAGTAATATCTTCCAGACAACCTTTGCCTAATGTTAGATCCACGCCTGATTTGAAACAATTGTAAAGCTACTAGGATGAAAAAATAAAAAATGGTTATCAGTATAATAAATTTATTTAAAACGCGAAATCAATAATGGCCCACTCTGGTGGTGAGGCAATTTTTGTCAGGATCCGTCAAACGGTCTAGCTCGTAATCCAGGGCCTAAAACAGTCATGGTAAAATTACTTGTATTGTATAGAATCAGGCGTTACCTACTTTGCGGAAATCCATAATGGCATTAAAATGTGAAAATTACTTTCCGCCATATTTATATTCCGCCAATAAAATTACGAGTATCTGGGGCCTGTTTCATAAAACTACAAATCGTGGTAGGAACATCTCGATGCACCCAGAATTGTCATAATGATCTAAGAATTGTAATAATATGAAACTCGGGCGAGGCCGCAGCAACAATGTTCTCAGACTTTTCTAAGAATTCTAATTAATTAGTTGTAGTAGTTGGTACTTGACAGGATCGCTCTCTTCTGCAAGATAAATAAAGTTTCATTATGTGCTGCCCGACCCCATAATAGTATGGTAGTTGCAACCATAAAAAACATTTGAATATAGCGTATGAAAATAATAAAATAAAGTAGACAAAATTAAGTTTTTAGGAATCATACTAGATGAACAATGCACCTGGAAACAGCAAGTGGAAGCCGTGTGTAATAAAATAAATAAATTTATATTCGCTCTAAAACGTATAAGACAGATCACGTCAGTAAAAACTGCCCTTTTGGTGTACCATGGCTACGTATGCTCCACTTTGCGTTATGGGGTAGTACTGTGGGGAAACTCAACAGAGAGAGAGCTACAGAGTTTTCATAGCACAAAAAAAATGTCTTCGGGCCATTTGGGGTATGTCATGGAGAGAGTCATGCAGGCCAATTTTTCAGAAGCATAGTCTTTTGACTTTTTACGCTTTGTACATTTTTGAGGTCAGGAAATTTGTCAAAAGGAACATCAATTTGTTTGAAATACGAGACAACACAGACAAAAGATCAGCACGACACCAACCATTAAATTATCCACACCCTAACCTGGAACTGTTCAAACGCAATAGCTGGTACATGTCAGTGAAAATATTCAATAAATTACCTAATAATATAAGTAGTCTACCAGAAAAACCGTTCACCTCAGCTCTATATAAATGGTTAGTTAAAAAGCCTGTATACTCAATGAACGAATTCTTCGCGATGTAATTATTATTTTTGTGACATGTTGTAAGCTCGAGTTGACATTTAAATTATAAATTTTTATTTTTATTTGTATATACTAGGTGATTTCCAAATTGTTTGTATTGTTAGTTTTTAAGTTGACATTAAATATTTGTATACCAGCTGCGCTGGTGCATCACGCCTGTGCTAATGAAATTAATCATATTGACATCAACATGAATGTACCGTTTTGCTGACAAATAAATGAAATGAAATGAAATGAAATCTGAAAAAAAAACGTTACGTTGACTGCCCACCCTGTGGGTGAAAATCAACAAAGCCCATTTTTGCCTAATTTCGGTGGTATTTTTTATTTATGGTTTTATAGGGATATTGATGTTTTTACATTATTTTAGAAAGTATTTATAAAAGTAATTTTTTAGCGGCCCTGAATAATCTTTAATAGTTTCAGATTTATAGCGTCCACCGAAATTTTATGCCCACTGAAATTGATATCTACCACCGAAATTATACTTTTGACATACCGAAATTTAAAGCAATGCACCGAAATTTTACTTTAAGAAAACCCTGGCTGAATTAGATTAAGTTTCATGATTTAATCATTGATTATTCACTATTAACCTTTTAACAACTTTTTTGAACTGTATAAGAGCCTTGTGCATTCAGTCTTGATCAAGATACATGGTAATATACTTACCAACAAAAACACATCAAAATTATAGTAAGTATACAAAGGAGCTCTTTAACCTTCTCTAATAATACTTCAATTTGGCTTATAAAGCTCAGTCACACATCAAATATAAAAATATCCATTATAATTTAAACACAGATATTGGATTGAGTCTTGATTAAAATACTACACAGTAAAAGCACTTAAGGAAACAAAAGCACTCAAAGAAACACTTCATCATCAACCCATTATGTCCCCACCGAGGGGCACGGGTCTCTTCCCTGAGGAAGGTATAGGCCATACTCCACCACGGGGGCCAAGTCCGGATTGGTGGAGGCTTGTAAGACTAGTGGCTGGTCTTACTGTCAGAAGTTTTCAAGCCGCCCCTAAAGGCCTCTGACTTGGCTTAACGACTGCCATCTATCGACGGCAGCCGGCACCAACTGCTTAACGTACCTTGCGAAGCACGGAATCGCTCGGAAAAAATGCCACTAGCGTTAGTCATAGACGGTGACCCATCCATGGACTGAACGTGCCGAATGTTGCATAACCTTAGTGATCGTTCAAGATCACTCAGGCAGCCCAGGCTACGAGCGATTCTGAACTGTCACAACACTTCAATCTTCTCTAATTTTAATTGAGTTGCTCTTTTTTGAAAATGTGCGTTAATCGTATAGTTTTAAATAATTTACTAAAGAACAATAATCGACAGTAAATAAAAATTACCCGTTTTACTTTAAATAAAAACAAAAAACATATTTATTCTTAAACATTCATTATATTTAAGCTTATTGCTTGGCTTTATCAATAAAATATGGATTTTTATGTTTAACCACAAAATGTCCTACCGAAGAAAATTATACTGAAGTTAACAAAATAATAATAAAACAAAGACTTGCCATTAATAATGTCCAGGTCAAAACTCAAAATCGCTGTCCTTATTTTTCGTGACTTCAGTATCTTTTATCCCTTTAATAGCCCTTTTTTTGTACGGGACACTGTGCGCCTACTTTTGCCACCCTAGGGATAAAATTATTGGTCCTTATTTGTACGATATTTGTTTTATTACCGATCAATAAAATAAATGCAAAAAAATGCAGCAAAGAAATGTGCTAAAAAATATTAATGAATTTTAATTTAGAATACATCTAATGTACATTTTAAAGTTTTGGAAGCAGTTTTTATTATCGAAGATGTTTTAATTGTATTAATATTTTTTTACATTAATCTTGGAATTCATTAATAAAATGAGGGAAAATTTTATTGAGGCAGCACCTACTAGGGATCACTATCATAAAGTCTATTTCAGTTTTTTAGTTTGCTTAAGTTTGTATTTTATAAAGGCTCCTTAAAACCATTTTACCGGATTAATCATCGTAGCCATATCAAAGAATTATGGATACATGGATATACTCCGAAATAAATAAATAATAATAATAATTACATTACCAGCAATATATGCAACGAAAAAATATTTTTCACATAAAACCGAGTAACGTACTAAGCAAAATTCCTCCTTTGCACTTTACCAGCAACGTTGCCAGTTACAGCAGTGTACAAGGATGTTTTCTACGAAGAAATCGTTTTTCTTTGGAAAAAGCACTATAAATTGAAAAGTGCGTAGGTATTTTGAAAACATACGGTTGAAGTACCTGTTTCAGAGCTAAATGCTTTGAAATTAGCTGAGCATAAACATGATAACAAAATAGGTATGCATATAAGGTCGTTCAT
This sequence comes from Yponomeuta plumbellus, assembly GCA_947310845.1. Lineage (NCBI taxonomy): Eukaryota > Metazoa > Arthropoda > Insecta > Lepidoptera > Yponomeutidae > Yponomeuta > Yponomeuta plumbellus. Next base: position 9,136,838 of record OX371203.1, read on the forward strand.
TATTAGATATGAATCTCTTAATTGGCCTTAAAAGGCCATTCACCCAATCATATTGAACAACTTTAGGTATAAAGTTCTAACGAGTTGCAATTCGCCTCGTTTCTTTATATTATTTTTGGCAATTATCAATTCTAAATTTAAACATATTCCGACATTTGCCACAGTGGTTGGACGTAGTTGGAGCCAGATAACCCTTAGCTTCCATCCAAGGTGGACCTAAACAACATTATTTTATCACATGTCACTTACTTTATCACGACCCGGATTGTGTTATTCTCCATATTAATTATCTATAATAATATAAACTATTTAAAAGGCACATAATGTGTCTTTCTTTTACCATATAAACAAATTATAATTCTCTACTGCCTCTGGATACCCTATTTTACTTGTTCCGACCGCACTCCCGAATTAAATATTGTGACACTGGCACCCAACGTGGGGCCCAAAGCAAGATTATAATGTTGGACTCTGTATAAATAAAAGAAATGAGCATAATTCAGTATGTTTTTGATTATGTTCATATTATTATGTGTCTACGAGTGTGCGGTAGTTACAAACCTCCTTAGTTTTTTATAAGGAACAACGATTTCTTCGTATGAAACCGAATTTTGTAGGAAGAATGTTTACTTCCTTGTACATAACTGGATATGTTGCTAGTAATATACAAAGAATGTTTTTTCGTAGGACATTACACGGTTTTGTTAAAAGAATACTATTTTCTTGTACATTTCTGGTAATATAACTAGGTTATGTATGAATAACAAGCATAATCTACACATATAACAATTTCGGTGGTACCTTCCAATTCCGGTGGTGATACTACAGGAAATATCCATTTATCGCGTCAAATTTGATACGAGGCAAGTAGCGTATTGTGTTAAATCAATATGTCAAATTTAATGCCAAATACATAACAATAACAGTTATTACGAAATATGGCATATAATTCATAAAATTATTGGATTTGTGATAAGATTCGGGTTAAGGACACCCCACCGTAATATGAATTCGGACCTTTTTAATTTTTTATATACGTTTTATTATTATATGATATTCATATGAAAAGTGGCTCCAGGTGAAGTCTAACTTATACTTTGATAAAAAAAATACTACAAATCTATTAAACATCTCTGTACTATCAAAATCAGCCACGCCGTGCTAAAAACGCAGGTGGGATTTTCACCCCTATGCTGCAGAGCTACGTCCGTGTGCTAATGTTACAATACGAGGACCGTATTGTATCGTATCTCGTATCTCAAAATACGTCGATAATGACGTCTAAAAATAGTATCCTGTACATATCCCAGTGTTTCTTTTCCAAGTACAATGTTGTTCTCAACTAATTTTAAGTTTGGCGAGAAAAGATTAGACACGGCATCAGTATTTTTTGTACCATGATCGTAATTTTAATGCCCCAGGCTTTGGAGCATCCATGTGGTCCCTTCACTCATTCAGTGTGATTAAAGAAGCTTTGGACGCTGTTTAAATCATCTCATTATGTACATGTTAAGGACAAATATAAAAAGTAAAAGCAAAAAGTGTCTTACGTGGCTTGTCTGTTTTGGAATAAAAGTACAATAAGTCAACTATATCGTAGGTATACGTCTTTACTTATATTTAAAAGGATCAACGGGTCTTACCCTTAAAAAGATCCAGTAAAAAAAATGTACTCACGCGGCGCGTCTATTTTGGGAAAAAAATCACAATAAGTCAAAGGCTTTGCGGACAACTTTGCAACTAAAATGTGAAAGTTGACGTGCTGTCGACTGTACGTAAACAATATCATTTATAATGGAGTGGAGCGATGAAATGGTGCTGGAATTTCAATACAATTTGAAGCTGAGCCTTCTTGAATGCATGAAAATGCGTGATGTAAAAGTTAGCAAACAGTTCAGTATTTACAAAACGAAAATAAAATAATAATAATAAAACAACTAAACTAAGCCTTTTTTTGTAATTTAAATAAAATCGCCAGATCGCTGTCGGTTAATTAAATCAAAGGTTAATTTCCGTATTTATATTTTTTTTAAAATCACGAATGAACTAAGTCGGGATTAATATATAACCGATGGCAAGGTAAATTGAATCCTTAGCGCAAAACTACACTGAAATCAACTGTGCGGATAGTTTAGTACCTCGTAAAGAGCATCTTCGATTTTTGTATTATTTCTTTGAACTTGATGAATAATTTAGTGCAAAATCGATGAACAGAAATCTCACTAAGCTCAATGAAGGATTGTTGGTGTACGCACACACAAATCATATTTATAAGCAATCATTATAAACTTTAAAAAATTCTTCTTTATAATATTAGTAGATATTTATTTGCAAGTTTATTTATATTTATTTTTCTGACCTCATTTGCGCAATGAAATATTTGTGTAGCATTTGAATTTGAAATCAGCTCATTCATCTTTCAGGTTCATCATCAAATCCTGCCTGTGATTCTTGCTTAAATGGATCTGGTGAAATATAAAGTGTACTTACGTGCTGCGTCTGTTTTTGGAAAAGTACGCGATTAGTCGCCGACATTTATATTATACTTTTAAGAAAAAACTAATAAAAATTGTATTGCTCACTTTGCTTCCTGTTTTACGAATGAACGCAACCTGTTAACGAAAACCAATGTTAATTATAGTTTTAAATTTTTTAAACTTTAAATTTTGTAAGCATTGTACATTATTTAATTAATTCTGTACCTCAATGCCACACTGCATAGATTTATTGTTTGTAGTATTATATGTACGAATCCGTCAGACTACATAATATATTTAGTTGGTACCCAAGTTGGATCCAAGATTATGTTTTCATGCGCTGCAAGTCAACGATCGCTCCGGTAGTTTATGAAGCATTGGGCAAAATGAAAAATGAGGGACATTATCCCCTACAGCAAGGCTCTAGTGCCGTTGTAACGTCACCGCGGGATGCCTAGGGCATTGGATTACGATGACCAGAACGACCTACTTAGCTTCAGAGGTGGAGAATCCAATTTTACTGAGAGGCAACCGATTTACAATCATGCCCGCTCAGGTTAATACAATAGCAATCACGACTAACAATCATGTCGGCCTAAAATTCACATTGATTGCCTTGACCAATTTTTGATGACCGATTTGAGTAAAAATAATAAAGGTAAAATACTATACCGGCGAGAAACTTATCATAGAAAGAACGCAATCATATGAAAGTAACTTTATGTAAAAAATACAAAGTTAACTTTAACGATTTATCTAGTTTTCATTACCAAAATGAGAAACAACTGTTACGTTGGCTTGAACAAATATGGAGATTAAGAAAGAAAGATTGTAGAAAGAAATGTTTCAAATGAATGTGATGGCCTGGTACATCCCAGGCTTTCGACCACATTGGGCATGAATTAGCACAGGACAAGAAAAAAATCCCCCTAGTCTCTGCCAACCCCTTCGGTGTATAGGCGTGACTTTATATTATGTTAAATACCCAAATGCGCGTTACTGGTATCATATTGTTTACAATGATTCACTTAAGTAAATATATTACAAAGGTCCATGGTTCCTTCAGGAAAATAATTTTCATTATGTGGCGATAATTCTTAAATTCCATTATTGTTGTTTTTCATTTATTAACGCTTCGCGTACCTACCTAACTTTAACTTGATACGGGGCCCTAAGTGCGGGTCTCTTTTGCCCGCACTGGGGATTTAAGACCGGCTCGGAATTTTCGAGACCGTCAATCCTCCATCGGCTGTGCAAGGGAAATTAAAAGTATGAATGTTAAATTTTAATCATAAATTGTACAGGGTCTTGGTGGTTAGGTCTATGCTCAAGAGCAGCCGTCTTTCGTGGGCTCTATAGAAATGTAGATATGTATTCACATTAAGCTCGGATAGCCGAAGAATTATGCATACATTTACTTACAATGTACCTACTATATTATTCAGAATGTAAAGTCGCACTTTATGCAAGTCGTCAAGCCCAAGCCCAGTCAGAGGCCTTAGGGCGCCTTGAAAACTTCTGACAGTAAGACCAGCCGCTAGTCTTACAAGCCTCCACCAATCCGGACTTAGCCCCCGTGGTGGAGCATGGCCTATACCTTCCTCCAGGGAAGCGACCCGTGCCCCTCGGTGAGGATCATCATCAACCCATTATGTCCCCACCGAGGGGCACGGGTCTCTTCCCTGAGGAAGGTATTGGCCATACTCCACCACGGGGGCCAAGTCCAGATTGGTGGAGGCTTGTAAGACTAGTGGCTGGTCTTACTGTCAGAAGTTTTTAATCCGCCCCTAAAGGCCTCTGACTTGGCTTAACGACTGCCATCTATCGACGGCAGCCGGCACCAAGTGCTTAACGTACCTTGCGAAGCACGGAATCGCTCGGAAAAAATGCCACTAGCGTTAGTCATTGACGGTGACCCATCCATGGACTGAACGCGCCGTATGTTGTAAGCAACATAGTTAACCTTAACCATAACCTTAGTGATCGTTCAAGATCACTCAGGCAGCCCAGGCTACGAGCGATTCCGTGAGCGGTGAGGATATTATAGGTTTTTGAACTAAAACTTTCGTAAGCACAACACATTGTAAACTTTTAGTCCGGATTTACTTACGGGTGTTGTTATATCGGAAGAGTCCGACCAGGTTTCGCTCAGATTCGCAGAGCTTAATCATGGTGAGCAGAGACGGAGCTCGCGTCGTCGGTTGCTCGTCTCACACTGATTAAGCTCTGCGAATCTGAGCGAAACCTGGTCGGACTCTTCCGATATAACAACACCCGTAAGTAAATCCGGACTAAAAGTTTACAATATTATAGGTTAATGATGAAAGTCGCACTTAGTACTTCCGTGAGTATGGTGCAGAGGTCTCTCGCTCGCACACCGGCTCACGCAATGGTAGGCAGTAACTTGACAAACCTGTTTGATACAGATAGATTCATGATCTTTGGGTGCAGCGTTTTCCAAATTGAATCGACCGTAGAGTTGTCTATTCAGCAAAAAAATAATCCTGGGCCCCGCTGGATTTTATTTACCAAGCTTTTAATTTTATTGTTTTCTTAACCTCAAATACAGATAAAGTTATTAGCCACCACAAAAGTGTCGTATATCGATGAACAATTGAACGGGTTTGTTGTTTTTCTTATGTCTATAGCAGTTATATGATAAATGTGACTTGTTTTCGATCAGCCAAGTAGTGAAATTTTTTAGACAGTGCTTTATTAAAGTTGAAAGGATAGTTAAGTATTTGAATGCCATCGCCTAATAAAATTTCTTTCGTATTAAGTCCTCCTTTGCACGATTTTTTTATTACCAACCTGTCATTTAAGTTACATTATGTAAATTTTTTGTGCAATAAGGTGTAACAACAACAACAACAAAATTCTAGTCCATCCATTGGTTGTCTGGAAAAGATCACTTTTAGTGATATGGCCGCCGTCTGTACTCTTGGATTAAGGAATACCTGTAATTTCCTTTTTTATGTTGTTCTCTATCTGTATATCTTCCTAGGCATTACTTTGGACGGCTGATTAGTCACTTGGCTACTAATCAAGCAGCTTCAAAGCCGCTCTTCTACCCACTTAACTCCCACTTGTAGCTATTTCTTACTACAATACTTACTTAAATACTTCTTATAGTATGTGTTGATGTATCCCGCCGCTCGACAAAGCCAGACTAGAACTTTCGCTCCTGAGCTCAAAGGTTTGCGAGTTCTTGCCTGATGAACGTCAGTGCTAAGAAAACTTACAAGTTGGTCCTAGAGCAGCATTGGGTCGGGTGTAGACGTCTCATACAACTCTGCAATACTTGTATCTAGCCTACGAACTGTTGCTTGAATTGTCCTAAAATATATGTTCGAATATTGGAAGTAAGTTATTTCCTATAATTAAGGGTTTCTCAAACTTATGGTTCCTCGTACCCCTGTTAAAGTTTCTAGATGACAGCGAACCCCTACCTTCTCCCCCTCCCACAGGCGCAATTAACAATAAAATGAACTGAACAATGAGCGAACCAGTGTTGCCTACCTCAGTTTTAGGATAGTAATATTAAAAATAAATTCAACCATTTGAACCATCAGTTGAGACGCATAAATTGAAAACCTTAATTTACTGTTCCACAGTCCTTATTAGCTATAAGCAAGAGTAATTTCTCGTGTAAAGTCGTGTATTGACTTTTTAAGCATTTTAATAATAATCTAATTAATTATATAGCCACTTTTCCATGCACTGTTTTATTTGTACCGTGTGTGCTGGTAAATAAATAAAATAAAATAATTCAGCTATAATAAGTAAAAGAAACTCAGTAGATATACCTATGATATAAATATACCTACTACTTCAGAAGATTTGTGAAAAAAAGTCGGTTTGAAAATACATTACCTGCACCTGCACTATGTAAATCTTGTCACGAACCCCGTACCGCAGAATGGCGAACCCTAAGGGGTTGCGGACCCGTTTTTGAGAAACTCTGTTGTAGTCTATAAGTACATAGTACATACCATCTCCTTGTATGTCCGCCGCTGGATGCAAACGGTCCGAGAGAGAGGTCGCGCACAGAGCGGACGAGGTTGCCTCCGCCCAGCGGGTCCAAGTTCCGTGTCTTTGGATCTGTTCGCAGTCAGGAATTAGTGCAAACACGCATAAAACAGCAGTCAGTCTTTACTAATGTTCGGGCACTGTTTGTGTAGCTAATGTTACTGCGATCTTTCCTATAGAATTTCATTTATGACAGAGCGATGTCGACGTCAATGTTACCTACCTACTGACACCGGTAGGTAGTTTTCGCAAAAAGTGTTAGTAGTTGTACTGTACGATTAGTTATCCGTCTACTTGATAAACGAAAGGATTACCACATAGCGAGTTAATTAGAAGTAATATAACTAGCACCTTCATTCATGTTATCCTCTTTAATGTATTACCCTGGCCGTCCAGCTAAAATACCCACAAATACACCTGAGATGGTGATGGGCAACCTTATAAATTCAAATTAACTCTTGCTTTATTACAGTGTGGATCCTGAAAAGCAAAAATCCTTGTCTGCTTTATGTATGGACACCGTCTCTAACTTAGTTACCTCGCTATCCTATGTGCGCACATATTAAAATTTATTATGCACACTCATTTTGTCAGAGAGGAAAGTCTCAGTAGATTTTCGTACTACAAGAGCAATTTACAGACTTTATAGGGTGTCCCCTAAGGAATTGTAAGGAATGTAAATTTTGAAAAACTATGACTTACGTCTTGCAGCACGTAAGGTCAGAAATATTCACAAAATAAAAAAACATGTACAACTTCAGACGAACAAGTAATATGAAAAGAAAAATGTTTGACATCAAATATCTCAAAAACCATGACACTTTTACTAAACCTATTTTTTTGTTTTTCTGATAAGCCAACCCTTCACGAATAACCGTTTGGATCACTCATAACGGGACACCCTGTATATGGCCAATCTCAAGTTTTAGTGCTGTTGAATTGTTATTTATGTATCTGAGGATTTATAAACTGCTGACCGGACTGACAAAGTGGATGGTTGTATTTTGCAGTAAGTATCTACAGTCACTACAAAATATATAATATCGGACACACAAATGTCTCTCTCTGGGAGAAGGCCTGTAACCTACAGTGAGACGCTGCTTCCTTTTACTTACCCAGACGAATTGGATAATAAGAAATTTTTCGTTATATTGCAAAGACTTCATTTAATATATTAAATAACAGAATAAATATATCTTAAACAAATTGAAACTATTAAATATTAAGACTAGGATTTTGTAAAGAAAAAGGTCGGTTACATCGGGCAAGTCAACAAGAAAATATGGCGAGATATATTAAATAAGTAAAGTGTAACCACCAAACTGTGCGTAATTTGATAATCCACCTACAGCCCTAGGGGACATTCTAATTTATTTAAACAAAACCAAGACAATAAATTTATCACATTCTGATGTTGATCGTTAATTAAAACTGGTTAAATAACTATTCGGAGCGTTCACACCAGGTTGCCGCCTCCTATGGAGTCGAGTTGCCTCACAAAGTTGCCACCGCCGATCGAGTCCAGGTTACGGACAAAATTTCCACCTCCGAGGGAGTCCAGAGTCCTCTTAACCAGGTTAGGCCCCCCGAGCTGGTCCAAGTTCTTCTTGACCAGGTTTCCGCCCCCAATAGAGTCCAGATTACGCACAAAGTTCCCGCCGCCGAGGGAGTCCACAAATCTCCTACCCAGAAGGCTTGATCCACCAATGCGTTGCATGTCACGCCCGACCAGGCTGGTTCCACCGATGCCATTAATGTTTCTCCCAATAAGCGAAGAACCTCCTATGCCATTGATGTTTCTGCCGACTAAGCTTGAGCCTCCCAATCCGTCCAGGTTCCTTCCGAGCAGAGAGCTTCCGCCAATACCGTTTACATTGCGTCCAAGTAGTGATGACCCTCCGATGCCATTTGTGTTCCTACCCAAAAGGCTGTTACCGCCCAGACCGTCACTTGCTCGCTCGCCGTATCTGGCCTCGTAGTCTACGAGGAATCTGATCAGCTGTTCGAGCTCTCCCGATTGAATGAGGTCTGGAACAAAACCGGTCAAAAATTGGTGCACTTTTTTGTAAAAAAATAAATATCAACTGCATTAAGTAAAAAACCGTGGCTTGCTTTCAAAATCAGTTTAAAATATTTAAAACAAATGTCATATTTTATATTGAACGAAATTGAAAATGGTGTTACAGTAACGTTACTGTTTTACATAGACTACAAAAGCTTTACTGCAGTTGATACGTAATTTATTTCATTTCAGTTCGTACTTACCGCTGCGAATCCAGAGTGCAATGTGCTTGGTGCTTACAACTCTTACAACATGTGTTTGGTGCAAGAAGAGATCCGTCACCGATTACGTTCATGGTACTAGTTAGATAGTGTGCAAATTGAGTACAAGGAAAATACGTTGGTGTGAGAGAATTTCGTGATATGAATTTAGTATGAAAAGTAAGTGCTTTGCAATTTCATTTATCGTGCGAGTGATTAGGGTAGTATGCTTCTTGTCTTTTAAGAATGATTTTGTTGTGCCAGAAGTAAAAGTGTGGAAAGGTGACTATTTACAAAAATTATGCTTAAAACATTAAAACAATGTGAATAGTTAATAATCACATTGTTTCTTGGTGCGGAAATATATTTTTATATAAAGAGTAACAAAGTTCTATAATACATCCGGAATGGGGGGTTTTATTATCATTGACGTATTGACCAGTAGAGTCCCCAATTTTTGGATGTATATTTGTAATTTTCGTATGTGTATATTTTTAAAAGACTTTGAAAAAAAGGAGCAGGGTCTCAGTTAATCGGCATTATTTTTTACTTTTTATGTATGATCACTTTAGGATTCGTACACCGAATTGAAAAGTTCTTTTTTTGTTTGAAAGATTAGACTTCACAGCTACCTGTCCACCTACGTCCATGTTCATAAAGTCAAAATCTGATGATGGAATCCAGGAGAAATTGAACTTTCAAACTTTGAAGGCACCCTTGAAGCGATTTGAGTGTTTTTTATACTGACTCTTGCATTTTCTTTCCGAAACACAATTTCACAGAGTCATAGTGATAATCGCAAAAGTCTTTTTTTTATAAAACTTATTATAGTCTTATACAGGGTATAACGAAATATACTCATACGAAAATTCATGGTTTTCATAGACCACATATTCAGTGTATTCACATAATATTTAAGTATATAAGAAGTTTACTTATTAACATCCGTACAGGGTTCAAAAGTGCAGTGATGTATTAAGTTATATTCAATGCATACAACTTACCATCGGAAAGCGTCCAATCCGTGGGGTGCTCGTTCATTTCTGGCTCCTGTAGAAAATGAAAAGAAAAAAATGATGAGTCCAAACTTTAGACGATAATTTTGGCATTAAACGTTAGAAGTTTATGTTTATGTGATGAATAATGATGATGGTAATGATGTTTATGCTCCGTGATGTTCACTAGCGCACTAGCCGTCGAGGTTGAACTCTTCCGACTAAAAGTCAAGTAGATAAATAATCCGGAATAAAGTTAATAATATACATAAATACGGATTTTCTCAGTAAAATATATTTTTATACAGTATTAAATACATTATAGCGAGTTCGATTATCCGAATAAATCGGTTGTCTTAATACCCATGTCCCCCTATTAATTCGGATAATCGACGTTATACTGTAAGAGAATCCGGAATCGAACTAATAAAGTGTAGTGCTTACGAAGGTTTTAGTTCAATAATATTCTTATCGTATCTTACTAGACTGTGGCTTCTCTTTCATTGACCCGTTTCTATCACTTCTACTGACGCCGTAAGTTATATCACGTATTTAATCTTTGCATTATTCCTTCGAGATCTGACCGTTATTGGGCCTAGTGGCCGGCAACGGAATTTTTGGCGTAGGTCCGTCAAGATTACCAGTAAGAACTTGGATGAGATTTTGGTGATATCTATGATAGATGAGGACTGTTTTAAAACAAAAACGGTAAGAACCTGGAATTTAAATGGAAATAAAATTTAACTCATCTGATTTCAGTGAAATGTAATTAGCCCATATGTCTCTCTATTTAATTTAAAAGCAGCCGTTTACTAACATAGTCTTTTTAGCCGATAACTTTGAAAGCAACTTTGTCATTATTAGCACCTCCACGGCTACGCTACGAGATAAAGTCGTAGCCAATAATGTGCTACGTCGTAACTTTGCTACGCCGTAGCGGTACTACGCGGCTATAACTATGACAAATCCTTCAGAAAGCTTCATAATGCAGCTCTTAAAATGGATTATACGACTGAAACAGGCTTCGATAAACAGAATAAGTAATTTGTTTCTAGTCAAATATTAATGCCTATTAACCTTCACACCAGGAATAAACACCTACGTAGGAGTAGCTAACAAGCAATAATGAAGCAATAAAATATTTTGATCTCGTTAAAAGAGCCATGTTAGTTAGTTTATAGACCAGATGTATATACCTAAATACTTCAAATATTAGGGTTTCCACACGATGTTTTCCTTACCGTTAGCGATTGGACCCAAAACTTTATAAATTTACGAAACCCAAGAAAAATGGTTAAACATTTTTAAACATAAATAAATGTTTTTTTTTTCCACTAATATCTACTACTAATACATTATATTATACCTAGTAAAAAAGTATTTTTCAACCCAGAGCATAACAAGAAGAAGATCCGGCCAAACAATATACATCAAATGTCATAATTAACTTTGAATTATAGTTTTATGAAAAGCAATTAATGTTGTTAACGGCGGTGGGCTTCAATTGTAGAAATACTCAATAAATCTCCTGTAAGCGTTTCCTTATTCATCATCATCATCATCATCAACTCATTATGTCCCCACCGAAGAGCACGGGTATCTTCCCTGAAGAAGGTTCCTTTATCGTTTCCTTATTCAGCCATCATAATTTTAGGTTTTTTCGACCACCCGCTGATTGGAGGCTTAAATTGTTATTACTTTTGTGATCTTTTAATTAGCAAGACTCATTTGGGCGCCGACGAACTGTTTTGTGGATTCAAATTAAAAATATTTTTTTGCCTGAGCTTAGTTCTCACAAAACAGCTGTTTTTATTGTAGTACCTTATGAGAGCTCGTGCGCACATATTTGACTTGTTGTAGCGACGATGGCATTTAGTACTTGGAAGTAACGACGATTTTTTGTAGCAATACCATTCGCTAACAGTGAAGGAAAACAACCTGACAAATACTGCGGTCTAATAGATGTGTGGTGCGCCAGCCTAATCCTTTAAAAAAATAAAATAAACACTTTCTTTCTTTCTTCTTTTCCTGTACTAGAGTCTAAGAAGTCACTTCACCTATCTATCTATATATATAAAAGGAGAAGCTGACTGACTGACTGACTGACATATCAACACAGGGCCTAAACTATAAAGGTTAGAAACTTGAAATTTTGTACAAGGGTTCCTTTTGTAACGTAGGGGAGCACTAAGAAAGGATTTTTGAAAATTCATCCCCTAAGGGGGTAAAATAGGGGTTCAAAGTTGGTATGAAACGTTGCCGTTTTTGAAGTTATCCGAATGAAATTTGGTACGAAGGTTCTTCATTTAAAACTATGAAACACGTGTAAAATAGTTTTTCGAAAATCATCCCTCAAGGGGGTAAGAGGGGGGTGCAAAGTTAGTATGAAACTTTGCCGGTTTTGAAGTTTTTAGAATGAAATTCAGCATGAAGGTCCTTCATTGAAAATCATGAAAGACGTGTAAAGTAGTTTTTCGAAAATCATCCCTTAAGGGGGTAAGAGGGGGTTGCGATTTAGTATGAAAGCTCTTCGCATGCGCCAAAAGTATCCCTACCTTATTTGCAAACACTTTACTCAACTAAAGCCCACGCGGATGTAGTCGCGGGCAACAGCTAGTCTATTATAAGAAAATTTCCACGATAACGTGCATAAACTATTTAACACACATGTAAAATGTCAATTAGGTAACTTTTGACACTTTAAATAAGGTGCTGAATTATCCCGATGATTTTACTCACACATACGCAGATGAGTGTTACACGCTTGACTTTAAAACCAGGATTTTTAATGACTCATTGTCATGATAGTAGCTTCCATGTTAAGTAGACTTGCGTCTTTAAAAAACTGAAGCATGTTTCTTTGTCACGTAACGTTGCATGAATGATGATTGTTCCGACCGATTTCGGCCAAGGCGACCACTTTGACCCCTAATCAGAGATGTGGCGCTGGTGCGCTCGAAGATGGCTTATGTAGCCTATCTTCACGGCGAAACTCCGTGCACTCTGAGGGTATATGAGAATGCCGTTCTCATAATTATAAGTTATGGCAGCAGGTGGGCGAGCCTTTAACTGGTCGCGTTTGGTATCCAGGTCAGCTTTACGCTGAACCTCGAACTCGCGTACTTGGCTGTTCACCATCCTGCGCCATTCTGTCCGCTGATGAGTGTTACACGCTTGACTTTAAAACCGGGATTTTTTATGACTCTTTGTCATGATAGTAGCTTCCATGTTAAGATGACTTGCGTCTTTAAAAAACTGAAGCATGTTTCTTTGTCACGTAACGTTGCATGAATATTAACATCCCGTACCATTAGTTTTGCGGTCTTTAAGCATAACTTACAATCCTGAATGTTTTCAATCGAATTCTATCAAAGCGCACTATGTTTTTCTTATGGTAATATAAACTGTTGTTGTTGTTGTTGTTGTTGTTACACTTTATTGCACAAAAGAAAATACATAATATGACTTAAATAACAGGTTTGTGATAAAAACAATGTGCAAAGGCGGACTTATTTCTAAAGAAATTTCTTCCAGCCAGCCTAGAAATTTTGGAATGTTAAAAAAGAGACTGTACTAAGCTTAAAGTTTGTTTGTCCTGTAAAAACATACGTTTTCCAAATCTGACAATAAAACTTAATTTCATTGTAGTCTAGTATAATAGCATTATTATATTTCAATCATGTTTCAATCTCTATAAGATGAAAATATTGATTAAATCCGTGAATTTTTTTTGGTACAAAATAAAAAACGTTAGTTTATGACAAAGAAATAACACGTACATAACCACGTGCCTATCCCAGAAGGGAATGTAGAGATCAGAGTTTGCCGCTTATCATGATTCTGACAAATCTCTTTTATGGTTCATTAATATTCATTACACTTCACTAATTCATTTCAGATTTGGTCAACGTATGTTAAACTACAATAAACAACGTATTTTAGTGACGCACTTTGGGCATCTGGGCGATACTGAAAGTTCTTACCTCCCTTAGAGTAAGATAAGATAAGATGAGAATATTCTTTATTGGACACGAGGAGAAACACAAACATAAAATATTTACAAGGTATAGTACAATTGGCGGCCTCCAAACGAACTACCTATCAAATAGGCTAGTTGCCCTAAAAAATGTAATTAGTCCGTCTTTTAGATTATTCAAAAATAAGGGACACGTATTTTTTTATTTGTTAATTAGACCAAAAATGACAAAGATATAGCCCATTAAAGTTACGTGTGACGTCACGCCGTGCTGCATTTTTTAGCACTGAGTGACGTCACACGTAACTTATGGGCTATATCTTTGTTATTTTTTGTTTAATCGAAAAAAGAAAAAATACGTGTCCAATATTTTTTTATAATCTAAAATACGGACTAAATAGAATTTAATTATTTTGACCCTGGAAACTACCCTATTACGAGTGATTCATCAGTCCCATCAATCATCTCATTTTCGTCCTCTATTGGACTCTCTGTCTTCGGCCATCCTTAACTAGCTACTGCCAGCAATTCACCTGAGATCGACGGTCGAGCGAGAAAGAACGAAAAAGTACCTGATGAGGTGCGGCACTGCAGCAGGCTAACAGCATAGCGAGGGCCAAGGCCAGGGCTCCACCGATGGTCTTCATTCTTGCAGCTGCTGACAAAATATTCGGATATTAGAAGTCTTTTTAACTTCGCATACACCTACTTAATACGATGATTCATACACGCCTAGCACTTAAACCGTCCTTGTGGGCTTAGACCACAGGAAAGATAACATGAATGTTTTTAACAGTAGTTATTAGTAACTGAAAAACGATGCTTCTGAGCGGTAATAAAAGCTTTCTTAATTCTTTATTAGTAACTAAAAGATTTTTTGTACAGATTGAAACAAACTTTATAGTATTTTTCATTTTTTTATCACCCTTGTCTTCTTACGCCGTCGAGACTTCGAAGAGAGAATCTTGAACTAGACGAGTTGCATTTATACGATGTATTTGTTTTAAAATCTCTCGAAAAACTCAGTTAAGTGAAGCACGAAACGAAACTATAATAGGCTATTTGACCGATTTCGGAAAGCCATCTCATGTTGTTCATGGAGTCCTCAAAAAGTGGTCATTTTAACTTCTTTCGTGTATTTCTTCTAAAAAAGGCAAACGCAAATTTTCTTTTCAAATAAGCCGCCAAAACGCTATCTTAGGCAATATGACGTCGCACAGGATTTATGACGTCACATCCCGGTAAACCAACCAATGAACGTAAGAAAGAACGAATGACAGACGCCATTTTAATTGTATGTGGCGTCATCATAGAGTCGGCCAGGCTGTTTTCGATACAATGGCGGCAGATACAAATTATCAAATTTTATCTTGTGTTTTTTTACAAATCACAATTGTTATTTTAGTTAAAATACCTTAAAGGGGTTTCAAAACACATAATTTATAGGAATACGTATAAATAATACTGGTTTTTTTTCACGCTGTCAAATAGCCTTTTGAATGAAGTACAAAGGAGTGTTCTAAAGTTCAATTGTGGGCATCGACCTATCACTCTTTTATATACCTTCGAATTATCAAAAGCCTCAATTTAATTAAGCATGTAACTATGTAGGCTATCACGCACAATTCCAACATATATTTTGTCTATTCGTTAAGTCTTTTTGTCTGTTAATATATTAACTGTCTAAACAGTAATTCTGAAAAGAGCACACTCCTCTTTTATTTACTCGGTCATTTCATAAACCTTATCTGGGAGTCTTATCTTATTTTAACAAATTATTAAAGGACTGAAACGTTACTAAGTGAAAAAAAGGTTAATAAAACGTCCTTCCATATGTCATATGCCACGATTAATCATTTGATCATGGTGGCTTCCGATGTAGTTCACCGTTATTTGTTACAATGGCCTACAGCGCCACCAATTTATCTGTTCAGGTGGACAAAATTGTAACTAACCAGTTAATCGTATATCCTGTTCCCCATTTTTTGTTTTGTTCATTCACTTACCTACTAAGATATATTTAGATAATTATATTTATGAAAGACGGGTTAAAATATTCTCATTTTTCTAGGTAAATTTTGTAAATGTTACTCTTACATTCTCCACTAGCCGCTATCAACTGAACAGATAAGATGGTGACACTGTACTGTTGAACATAGATGACAAATGATTCGAGTATTGTATCTCAAAGTATTTGCGTTCAACGTTTTGTGATATTTAATAATTTTGAGGTTTAAAACAGTTTCATTCAGTTTTACGACATAAAAATTATATGCATATTAGATTATGGAATAATGGGACACCTGTCTTTAGATCCTACAAGGACAGAATATTAAGATTTTTGATGTTCACTATTTGCCAAAAAATATTATAAAAATAAGATTTTTTCCATTGTCGCTAGTTAGCAACGGGTGGCCCTTAATTTCTGTCTATAAATAGGTAAAAATTGCCGGCCAACAACTGTCCTCATTAGATACTTGCACGTGTATTCAATAACAACGAGTTGCTTCTCTTTCCAATATGGTTTCATTAATTTGTAGATATTTATAAATACACGCCGATTCCATTTTGTGAATTGAATTTTCTTTTATATCTACTTACTGAAGTAGATATAAAAGTAAGTAAGTAAGTTTGTTTGTGACGTCGCTGTTTCTGGTTCCCACGACACAGGTGGGGCCAGAATATCCTAGTAGCCAGAAGCAATGTATGTGCCTGTATGTAAATGTTATGTTATAAGTAGTAGCAGTCACCTAGCATTTTCCGAGTTGTACTAGAGAGTTAGCCAATGGACTTATACAATCAATACGGCTGATTGCAATCAGCAATCATAAAATCCTCCATCAATCACCGAGAAGGTAAATAAGTATTATATTCTTTTTTTGCTGTGATATAGTAAGATGTTACGGGGTTTGACACAAAACTATTATGTTATAAGTATATGTAAATACGTATTCATACATATTTATATTAATATAATTATATTAAGATAATTTGGATAACTATTCCCTTACGGACAAAATTTCATATGTCCTCAAAACAGCTTGGTATATGTGTAGTATATTGTGTAGTTCTGCCCAACCAACGACATAGATTGGTTTTTATTGTTAAAAACACTATTCCTCTTAAGTGCAAAACCATCAAAAGCAATTGCACATGGTCATATATTTCAATTATTTAATCTTGGGAAATAATATCCGTTACGACTGGTCGTGCGTACGTATTTTTTTCTCCGGAAATTCTATGTCTTCACACGATTACACAAATGGAGGAACATTGCTTCATGGACAATAACAAAATATTGTTTTTTTATTTCAATATTTTGTGAAAGGTGCGACTCTCTTTGTGTTCCGGGATTCTTTTACTCGCCTTTCTACAATGAATTAACCGACGTTATTATTAGCTATATATGCACGTTTGTGTAATGAATAAAATTCACATCCCACCTCTCTTCCTGCTTTTATATAAAAGTTTTTTCGAGAAATGATCTAGCGTTCTGTGAAATTAAAACAAGAAATCGATCTCCCATGTCGGAAAAGTTATTAAAATTGATTTAATTTTAAATTATTGTTGTAGATCATCATCATGAGAGATGGCATGGAATCATCGTCATTAGCCCACCACTGCCCACTGCTGGGCAGAGGGCAGCTCTGAGATGATGAAAATGTCGATATGTTTTTTTATATACCGTAAAATAAGCTACGTTTCTACGAGATCCTGGAAGTTATGATAACTTCGGATGTAGTAAAGTATATAATTAATGATCCTTGCAGCTACACGTTGCTTGGAACTTCTAGCCTGTTTGTTTAGTTATAATAGTCTACCCATGTTTCAAAGTTTCTGAACTAACATAGACAACAATTACAAACTCAAGAACTTATTAATGACAAAACAAACTGGATGCCGTGTTCCAGATCGAGTATGCAATGATATTTATTAATTTCCAACTCCGTCAGATACGTCAATGAGAATGTTAGTTTTAATTGCATTTTTTTTTTTTAAGTTTATTTATTTTATTCAGTTTTTTCGCTATATCTTCGAGTGGTGCTGTTTGTAAAGCAATGCTTAACCTCTTAAGTCCTTGAAAATAATAATGGTTTTCAATTGTTATTTTAAAGTTCAGGACTTAAGGGGATACAATGTAATTTCAACAGTGAAACAAAGTAGAGTCAAAAGTCTGAAGTAGAATAAACAATTACACTATTATAATTATTATAACTCTAGGAAAACAATTTAGCAAAGGCTGGTACTATAAGCATAAATTTCATAAAATTACGTACTTAAAGTTGAAACTGATGTTTCTAGAACTATGAATATGAGAAAAAACCTATTTAACAAAATCTGGTGTATAATTCGAACTCCGATTGGCAAGGGCGTGATTCAGGAATTTTTAATTTTAAAAATGGCCCTGTATGTGCTGTATGTAATTAAAATCGTCCATCTTAATTATGTTTGCGAGAACAAAATAAAAATAGAACACTTTACCTGCTTCTTTTTAAACAAAAAGCTTTTCTTTATTAGCATTGAAATGAAGAATTAGTTCAAAACCGGTTAGATACACAAAACTAGAAACTATAAAAATCAATGAAATATTTGGAAAATTATGCATTTTGTGTGGAGATATTTTTGTATACAGCAAAATGTGTAAAATTCAAAATAAAATAATACACTAAATAGAATAGCCTTTCAGAAAAAGATTTGGACGGAAAAAAATAATACTTAAACTGCAAAGCACTTTCTTTCTTTCAGCGGAGTATAGGGATAAGTGCGAATTAAACTTTTTTTTTTATGAGGCACGTTTAATTTTGTACAGTTTAAAAAGTGTACGTTTTCAGCTTACCGTTTATCTTGCGTCAACTGGCTTGTAGTGGACTGAAGCGGACGTTGGAGTGACTGGAAGCGTCTGATGGTCGGAGTGCCGAGACCTGGCTTTATATATGATGCGGCGCGGCCAGCCCCATGGGCGGGCCCCCGCCCACTGGGCCTTGCCAAAGACGTCCTCCGGCGAGGTTCTGCGAAAATAAAAGTAAAATACAGGATTGAAACCAAAATTCACAAAAATGAGAAGTGATTCCTCTTTTTGAGTATTATTTAAGTAAAACTGTGTTAAATCTTAGTGGGGGTTTTAAATTTTCTTGGTTTATGAAAAATCAAAGCGAAAACGCTGTTATTTTTTAAAATATTATACGCAAATCATTCATTTTTACGTAGACTGTGGTTGTGTCAGAAATTATGGGTACCGAGTTTCGTACCTCGTAAATGCCTTAAACAGAATTGACGAATTTATGCGAGGTTTTGTTTTAAACTCGGGGATAAATAGAAAAAACTTAAAAATACGATGGAGAATTGAAAATGTACCTCTTACGAAGACGAAGGAAAGTACGTGCAGTTGCAATTTTTGCTCGCCATTATCGCCTCATCTGGCAACACTGATGGAACAGCTTTTGTGTTTGATATTCATTCACTAGTGTGTTTAAAGGTTTAAAAGCAATGGATAAAGTAATCGGTTTAAGGGACATAGCGAGATTTGAGTTATAGAGGGGTCTAACGTGGAGACTTGACTTTATAAAACATAGTTTATTTAGGATCTGTCTTACCAGCCAGCCTAAGACCTTCGGCCTTCTTAAGATCGACCTACACCTCACTTAGGGCTATTTTAGTGGAACCGGTTTTTAAGTAAGACCATAACGGCTTTATTAATAAAAACACAATTTGGTCAAACATTCGATACCTAACCGCCGATTAAAATAGTCTGTGATAGAGATGTTACAAGCACAGATTAAATAAACTGCCTCTCAGGGATGCTTTAGAGGAATTGTGCTTTTACAAAAAATGCCATATAACTGAAAAGCGATTTGAATTATTTCCGTTACTTTCTTTCTATGTATTTCATTCTATAACTTTCAAAAAGTAAAAAAATTCAAAAACAATTAAAACATGGCGTATTGTAACTGTAGAGTGACTTTTTAAGCAATGACATTATGAAAAGTAGAGAGAAAAGCTAACCACGTTCAAAACAAATTTTCAATCAACAATCCACTTATACAATCTTTTACAATGACCTCAATGATTATATTAAAGCATTGTTTTTATAAATGTAAAAAAAATACTACTTTCTATTACATTAATGGATCATGTACTAGAAAGTATTTTTTTACATTTAAAATAACTGACTCGCGTCGTCCCCGCCTAGGCAGGAGATTCCTTCTAAGCCATTTTGTACCTAGCACAAAAATTGCTTCTTAAAAATGAGACTCGTAAAACCGAGTCAATATGTTCGGTCTGGTTCACTACATACAATTTTATTTACATCCTAAGGCCGTTTTGTTCTTTTCCCATTTCATTAAAGTGCAGTTTTAACCAAATCCCGATTCAGCAAATTATGTACATACTAATGCCATTCAACGAAACTGAAAAAGACCTTGTACGATGCAGTTATTTGGGAATAACCCGCGTTAGTCCTCCACCTGTTACTCGATGCAGGCCACAAATTGATGAGAGAAATGACTACAGTATTCGTGAAACAATCCTCCGGTGGAACTTGCAATCAAGAGTAGCAGGACTAGCAGACGAGTAGCATATGAATAGTACGTGAGTACTCGAGCTATTGTTTCGGCTACAATGCTTATCATTGTTCGAGTTCTATGTCGACGACGATGAAACACCCAAAAATTGGGGTTGAATTCAGGGAGAGAAAATATTTTTTTTAGTGGTATTATATATTATTTCGCTCGTAGCCTGGGCTGCCTGAGTGATCTTAAACGATCATTAAGGTCAAGCAACATACGGCGCGTTCAGTCCATGGAGTGGCATTTTTCTGAGCGGTTCCGTGCTTCGCAAGGCACGTTAAGCAGTTGGTCGGCACCAATCTATGCCGTCGTCGATAGATGGCAGTCGTGAAGCCAAGTCAGAGGCCTTAGGGCGGCTTGAAAACTTCTGACAGTAAGACCAGCCACTAGTTTTACAAAGCCTCCACCAATCCGGACTTGACCCCGTGGTGGAGTATGGCCTATACCTTCCTCAGGGAAGAGACCGGTGCCCCTTGGTGGGGACATAATGGGTTGATGATGATGATATATTATTTACGTTTGTATTTTGTTTTGCCTGTTCCTGTCACTTTCTAATTGAAATGGGGTGTTTCACTCACAATTTAAACTAATGTGCCTGTGGTGAAACGCCTAAATACGGCACTAAAATGTGTAAAACAGCTGATAATTAACTTACGTGCGTCCCGTCCTCTGTATTCTGGTACAGATCTTCTCTCAGAGAGACGGGCCTATCGCGCATTGGACACTTCTCTCTGAGAGCTGAACTAGTGATACATTAGTTACATTAATGTAAATTTCATTATTATTTATAGAATTGTAGATGAGGAAATAAAAATGCATTGCCAGTAAATAAGCTTTTTGTCGTCATCTAATAAATTTACGCATTTTTGTGTTGTGTAAATTTCGTTATTAAAATTGTTTTTAAAATTAAAACAAAAATTGTGTACTTATTTTGCTAAATTAAAAAAAAATAACTTAAGGGCCAGTACTAGTGATTGGTGCCTCCGCCTACTCCCTCGGGGATAACGGGCGTGAGTTTATTTATTTATTTTTTTAAACTTAAGTACACAATTTTTTGATTAGCTATTACCTCATATTATCCCCAGGGAAGATACCGTGCCCCTCGTTGGGGACGTAATGGGTTGATGATATTGATTAATGAACCTAATAAATAAATAGCATAAAGTGAATAAAATATTCTTCATTGTGAAGGTGGAACCTGTAGAAGAGAGGAGGACGTCCTCGCACGCATCATTCGCTCACGTGGCGGGCCTTACTTGTCTGCACCAGCTTCGTCGTTTTATTGCCTTTTTCTGCAATTCAGTTCCAGCCTTTATTTTCTTTGCATTACAGATAGGGGCATAGGGCACGATGCAGTTCTGGAACAATTTCTCAAATTTCAGTCTGGCAGCGTTATAATATAAAAACACGATTCCACTAAAACACAATACGACTGAGTTAAAATCTGGTTTATAACTCCTATAGTAGAAATTGCTCTTATAGGCAGGCGTTAACTCTGTCTTAAGTTAATATTAGTGGGTTCGATTTTTTAAAAATAAGATCGTTGATGTTTCTCATGCAAGCATAATACAGCCGAAAGATTCTGATTCTCTCAATGAAATTTTTTCTTAGGACTTCTCTTACTAGCACTACCCCATGGTTATCTGGAAGAAAATACTTTTTAG
Source organism: Yponomeuta plumbellus (assembly GCA_947310845.1). Classification (NCBI taxonomy): domain Eukaryota; kingdom Metazoa; phylum Arthropoda; class Insecta; order Lepidoptera; family Yponomeutidae; genus Yponomeuta; species Yponomeuta plumbellus. The sequence goes on from OX371203.1 coordinate 9,158,807, forward strand.
TACTAAGCTCGCCTTTGTACATATGTTTTCTTTAGCAATAAAGAATTTTTCAATTCAATTTAATGAAAGAGATCAAATCAAGTAGTTTTACTACAACAGAAACTGCAATTTGACTGAAATTTATTGAAATTATTTTTTATGATTAACTGAAATTTGCCTTCAATTTCAAAATCTAGATCATTTACACGGATCAACATTTCCGGGCGCCAATGGAATGAAAAAATAATTATGTCACGTAACCTTGAAGTATTTATTGTACGGTAATGAACGGGTTAGGGGGTCACTCGTCGTTTTCCCTAATTCGTCAATTTCACTAATTGGTCCTTTTCCCGATTAGTCAATTTCTTAAAAATCTTTAATTCGTCAAATACCATTGAAGCTCTGGTTCCTACTAGTATAATAACTTAGTATTCTCATTTTTTCACAGCTTCAAGGGAGTGTAGACCTGAGTATATGTTTTCAATTACCACTCGATAGATAGATAGATAAAAGATTTATTTCCATAAGACACACACACGTACATATAGCAACAAATGAAGTCACAAAGTAACAGCAAATTATAAACACTGACAAAACAAAAACATACATAAGCAATACAAAAGAACCGTTATCTTTAGAACGACTGATGAAGACCCGTTATCTTTAGAACGCGATAGCTTTGCGCGTTCTAAAGATAACGGGTCTTCATTGGCGGGCGAACGGACAACAAAGTGACCCTATAAGGGTCTTTCTCCACTGCTCCGGTCCCGCAAACGTTAATTACCGATCCTATTTAGAAACACAAGGATACTAATAAGCTTCTCTACTACTCCAGCATCCGGTTTTTAACGGTCGGAACGGTATTTTACCGGTCCGGAGTGATCGACGTACAAAAACAATACACGTTTTTGCACCGCGCATACAACCCAAAAAATATGTTCTCATACTATTTTATTTACATTAATAAAATGTGTGGAAAACGTCCCCTGCCTTGAATAGAAAAACCGAGGAATTTTAATAAAGCACTGCGTCACGTCCATTGCCGATTATAGTCGGATGAAGTAAAGAAGCATAATCCGGCATCCGATATTTTTCTCATGACTAATTCCGGTTCCGACGCCGGACCGGAGCAGTGGTGAAAGGACCTAAGGGTAACGTTTTTTCTTTTTCAAGTGCGGAACCCTCAAAAAGCTTTAACAAAACACCGACGTTGCTAGTGGTCACACCGAAAGGTGTAGCGGGATATTGTAGCTTCAAATTAACGCAGAAACCCCGTATTAGGTTGCTAGAGACAATAAGTGTCATATTTTCGGCCCACTCGTTTGATAAGAGTTTCTATGTTAGCTTTTAATTATTTACTCCGTATTTACTTATTGACGATATCATGTGATGGCCTTGTCTGGTTGAAATAGCACTGGGTGTTCTAATTTGGTACCGAGACGATTTTATTGCTGGGACAATATTTATGTTGATGTTCCGACATTGTCGATATTGTTTAGTAACAGCATTGAATTTAAGAATGGCTCGTAGCCCCGGCCACCTGAGTGATCTTAAACGATCATGAAGGTTAAGCAACATAGGGCGCGTTCATTGCATGGATCGGTGACCGTTCAATGATTAACACGGCACAGGGTATCCTAGTTTGACTTGACAATGACTTGTCCTGGTCCTAAACTAGAACACTGATGAGTCATTCATGAATAGATGTGCCCCACTTCAGGACACATCTCTCCATTATCTCTCATACAGAGAGAGAAAGAATTAACTGTATCACCACGCGCGGTGGAAGGTATGTATGAAATCATTTTTGCTTAGTCTGTCGCACTCCGCGTGTAGATATCGAACGCGTAAGTACATGCGGCGGCCACCCCAGAGTGGCTGATAAGTGGGGACTCAAGCACGAGCGAGCTGTGACGCGCGCGCGTGTTACGCGGTAGAAAGAGAAGCAACATGAAGGTGAATATAACTGTAGCTTTTTTAGCGCCGTGCGATCTGAATTGCACCTAATTGTATCGCTGCAGAGTCCCTTTTTCTTTAATTGATTTTGCGGAGTGAATCTTCTGTACCTGTCTGTACTATTATGTATTCTGTGGTCTCGTTAGTTTTCATCTCCTTCATAATAACTTCAACAAAGCACCGACAGCGTCCGCGCACTAATCTGTCACGTATACGAAATTAAGAATTAACATTTTGTGCGTAGCCGAGGCGGGTCACTGTTATTTTGTCAACATTAGCAAGTCTTTGATGCCCTTTGGTATGCCGGCCACGCGTCCGTGGCGTCTTTATCAAGATGAGTCGCTTGTATTTTTCTTTAATATCACAATAGGCCGGGAGCCTGTACAAAGGTTTCTATTACGAGGTGGTATAGGCTATTTGACAATGTGAAAAAAAAACAGTATTATTTATACATATAAATTATGTGTCTTAAAACCGCTTTAAGGCATTTTAACTTAAAAAAAAACATAATGATTTGTAAAAAACACAAGATAAAATTTCATAACTTGTATCTGCCGCCATTGTATCGAAAACGGCCTGGACTGGCCGATTCTATGATGACGTCACATGGCAGTAAAAATGGCGTCTGTCATTCATTCTTTCTTACGTTCCTTGGTTGGTTTACAGGGAAGTGACGTCATAATTCCTGAGCGACGGCATCTTGACTAAGATAGCGTTTTGGCGGCTTATTTGAAAAATAAATTTTCATTTGCCTTTTTTAGAAGAAATACACGAAAGAATTTAAAATTAGGTTCCACTTTCGGAGGACTCCATGAATACCTCCAAACAATATTCAATGAGATGGCTTTCTGAAATCGGTCAAATATGCTATTTATGCAAAGGTTTGCTCATATAAGTTTGTCGACAATAGGGAATGGATGAAAATATCAGAAGTGCTTGATATTTTTTTCGGTGATAGGAATAACCTTCCTTAACGCGAGAAAAAAGTTTCAATTTTTTTGGCTTCCTAGTTAATTTTTAAATAATCTTAATATTTTTCCATTCGTAGTTCTGGGCTTAGAACGGCTTAACAGACATATTCCTTGGTCCGCTACGTATTAAAAAAAAATCTGTGGTGACATTGACAGCTTTTCAAGGTGGTTTTTTTTTCATACGTAGCGGACTAAGGAATATGTCTGTTAAGCCGTTCTGAGCCCAGAACTACGAATGGAAAAATATTAAGATTATTTAAAAATTAACTACGAAGCCAAAAAAATTGAAACTTTTTTCTCGCGTTAAGGAAGGTTATTCCTATCACCGAAAAAAATATCAAGCACTTCTGATATTTTCATCCATTCCCTATTACTTGTTAACTTTTTGAGCCTTTAGTCGTGATAGCTTTACTTTTAACTTACGTACATGTTCTCCTAGCAAGAAGGGGGCTAGCCCTAGCGTAGCCAGGCGAGGCTTAGAGTGTAGACGCTAATAACAAATTGGGTTTTAAAGCTTGATAATTCACAAACGGATCTCTAAATGACCACTTCAACTTTTACTTAGACTTCACTTTGGGGTAATCGATAAAAAAATCTCGATATTTTAAGCTATTAGGGGTTCATCCGGACCTCCTCCACCAATCCGGACTTGGCCCTCGTGGTGGAGTATGGCCTATACCTTCCTCAGGGAAGAGACCCGTGCCCCTTGGTGGGGACATAATGGGTTGATGATGAGGGGTTCATCATCATCAACCCATTATGTCCCCACCGAGGGGCACGGGTCTCTTCCCTGAGGAAGGTAGGTAGTTACCCTGAAATTCATATTTTTTAAATATTTTAGTGTACCGTTTTGTTGGTGTGACCAAAATGTATATTTTACCAAATTCTCCTTTCTGGTATTTGAGCCAAGGAGAATTTCTCCTTGATTTGAGCTAAGTCGCGTATTGACAGATCTAAGATAGATGGATTGACATGGTGAAACTATAAAGGAGAAAGTACTACGGAATACTAAATAAACAAGTAACATATCGCGTGCAAAATTGATTTCGTGTAATAAAATAAAACTACGTTTTTACTTACCTACGTAAGTTCTTGTGTTTTAGATAATTGTGTTTTAGATAAAAATTTGTCACGATACACGATTAAAAATAATTAACAAATACGCTGTTGATAAATTAACGTACACAAGTACAATTTTTACTGTGCTATAACTACCAGGCATTCCGGACTTATTTAGGAACTATGCAATATTTTTTAACAATAAAATTAACTCTGTTATCAATTCGATGTAGGTACTACATTCTTTTCAATATGTATAAGATAAGACGGTAAACATATTCTTTACTGCACAGCTGAAAAAAAAACACAATTTTTTTACAATATTTTCTACATTTATCTTCATGTATTCTTTACATTCTTCACAATATGATTCAAATCATCATTCATTATCATTCATTCTTTCACATCATTCTTTTAAATATTTTTCTTACAAAAAGGTGTAAATATAACCACCACACGTAAAATTAAAATTGACATCACCATGCTCATGATTAATTTTGATTTACTTTTACCATGCATGGGCTAATTTATCAGAGATTAAATATGTAAAATTATTAGTAACTACCTAAATACTTAAAAACTAATAATAACACAAAGTGTGATAATACAGAATTTTAGTTGCTCAATAGCCGCGAAAACATCTAAAAATGTTCGAAAAGAGGCACTCGTATGCTGTTCAAGCTGTTCGTATGAAAGTACTTCGAACCACACCGGATATTCTGTATTCGCTTACCACTAGGGGCCACCGTACATTTATACAAATAGTTTCGTTCTGGGTGTATTTTCATGCTTGTGATGCCCGTACTGAGCATCCTATACTTTGGATCCAGGTCATTTTAGTCAAATGATTGTGTTGTGTGTAAGTTAGTTATTAACTCCTAAGAAATAGTATGTGGCCTCGGGTCTATCACGACCAGTTTATCCCTGCCCTTAATTATCACAGCGTTAAGCATCCGCAGATAATATCCCGGCGCAGTATGAATGATCGACCTTCCTTAGGTATTTTGGTAGATAAGAGCTTTCATCCGTAGTGGGGACAATAGCGAAGGAACTTGAAATAGCAACCGGTACATACCTGCCTACGCCGAGAATACGTGCCCAGACAATGTGAACTTGATACAAGTTTGAAACAAACCTTCTAGTTTCCCCGATGTATTCCATAATTCATAAAATGAATCGCTCGTAGCCTGGGCTGCCTGAGTGATCTTAAACGATCACTAAGGTTAAGCAACATACGGCGCGTTCAGTCCATGGATGGGTCACTGTCTATGACTAACGCTAGTGGGATTTTTCCGAGCGGTTCCGTGCTTCGCAAGGCACGTTAAGCAGTTGGTGCCGGCTGCCGTCGATAGATGGCAGTCGTTAAGCCAAGCCAGAGGCCTTAGGGCGGCTTGAAAACTTCTGACAGTAAGACCAGCCACTAGTCTTACAAGCGTCCACCAACCCAGAATTGGCCCCCGTTGTAGAGTATGGCCTATACCTTCCTCAGGGAAGAGACCCGTGCCCCTCGGTGGGGACATAATGGGTTGATGATGATTCCATAATTGCTTATACGCTGTGGGTTTGAATCAAACCTCCTCATTTCCGTGCTTGATTGTTTATAACTACGAAATTATTGATTCAATAAACGAAAAAATGATAATGTTACGCAGAAACATTCCAAACCACGCTACGCAACTTGCGAGAAAAGTTCATTTTTATGATTGTATTATAATGTTTTTCATTCCATGTTGATGAAGACATCAAAACAAAGGAATAAAAATAACCTTAAACACGTCTGTATAAAAACTAAAAACAAAACAGTCGAATAAATAAAACATGGTTTCTCTCGCAATTTAGGTATTGTGGTAAAAATTAAAATTAATAAATAAACTCACGCCCATATACCCGAGAGGGTGGCAGAGGCACCAATCACTTAAACTGGGCCCACGTTTTGCCGAGTTTATTAGCAAGCCTGTCGCCGTTATCTGTGCACAATTTATATCAATGTATTGTGATAATCCATTTAAATTCAAATTATATTGTTTTAGTAACTCCACATTAATTGGACCGTGTTGCGCAGAAACATTGCAGTCCACAATCCGTAAATTGCGAGAGAAAACATTTTTTATTTATTCTACTGTTTTGTTTTATAGTTTTCGTAAAGACGTGTTTAACCTAATTAGGCAACCTATGAGAAGTAGGCCAAAGCAACCTTGAAATCTTGCAAAGAGGAATAGGATCATCTTCAGACCAATAAACATATTTATTTCCCTCTGAACTTTACGGTTTAAAGCGTAGAAATAAAATAAGACGTCATAGCTAGCGCTACCTCGGTATTGTCCCTGCTTTATTACACAAAGGGGCTTTAATAAAATTAATAACACATATCGTATCGCCGTTTCGCAATAACCAATTTTTTTCACGATTTATTACTGTTTTAATTTGGATCTTGTTACTCCACCATACGACATTATGGTGCGTAGTTATTATATTGACTAAGGTTACCTTGTCTTACATAATATATATTATTAAGTACCTGTAGTAATGAGAACCGATACTTCGACAACGATTCTGATTGAAACCTTTTTATTAATAATAATATTTTTATAATTTTACTTCTTTACTAAAGTTTGCAGTTAGCTAGTTTTGGCCTTTAAATGCATGCATAAAATCATACCTGGTATATAACAGGATAGGTAGAGACCACGGTTTCCACTTGCTAAGATCCGCTTTTACAACAATGCCAATCTTTGAACGTAGCATCCCTGAAAGACCTTTTGAGAATATTGGAGCACGCAGCACAGAAAAGTCTGACGTGTACAAGACTTTACTCATACAGGTTGATGTGCTGTCAAGTGTACCTGTTGATGACCTATTGTCATTTCTGGTCTTCATGCTCCATATATCCATACGCTAATACATTGAACGCTAAGTAAACTCAACTAGCGTCGACACCTAACCAGATATTATCCTTAGCCAGGGAAAACTTTGCACTCAAGTAGTTGCTGCAAAACTAGTCAAATCGTCCCTGTGACACTGGAGGATAAATTAAATAACGCGCCTTTGAGTTTGGAACCTGTTGCTACGCAATAAGGTTTAATATTCAGCGCGACTGCGGTCCCTGCCAGCGGAATTTTGTAGGTAGGTGCTATAATTCTGTCTCTAAAGTCTTGCCTTAAAATGCATAAAATTAGTTGCTTTGATAGAAGTTTGAAGCTACACTTAGGAGATACGTAAACTAAGTTTTAAAGGATAGGTATTACTACCGGATCCCACCACCGCAGCTCCATTAAGGGTATTTACAAGGACTTCTGATTCCAAAGACAAAGTGAAAAGAGAATCGAAGCTTATATACCTATCTACGGGTAAGCTGAGTTTGGTTAAAACAAAATAAACAATAGGTTCTCGAGTAAGAACTTCTGAACTTCAAACACATATCGATACCTTTAGGTTCATTTGGCGTAAAGCACATTTTGGCTAAATTGAGTTATATATACCATCGTTTTCAGTTCTTTTTTCTCTATCGATCTGTATACTCAAATTGGCGAAAAGAGCAAAAAAACGCTAAGATTTTTGAGGGAGTAGGTAGAGTTTTTTGTAAATTATAGCTGTAAATCACAAGTATTCATCCCGATCTAATCATCTAGGTTATATAGAATAAGTGTGTTTAATTGTTACGGGTGTAAAGTACACAATTTTTACAATTGGGTCCCTAATTCATCGTTATAGGAACTAAAATTGTGCTTTACTACCTAAATAGTCTGTGTTTGAGCGCCGTCTTAGCCGGTTTGATTTACGTGAGTCGTGTGCCTACCGTGAATTTGCAATCGCTTGCTATTCGAAATAGTACTCTGTACGGAAGGCCCACGGATAAAACTAGCCTGACTGGAAAGACTCGCAAAATAGCCTTATTTGTTTTGCCTGCCATCTCATATTAGTGATTTGTATTTAATAAAATATGAAGTGTTTTCTCTGTAAGGAGAATGTTGGCGATGTTATCAAGTGTGGAGGATGTTCCAAAAGCATCTGTTATGCCTGTTCGGGTATCCAAGAGAAAGTGTACCGTCGAATGTCCGCCGATCAGCGTGCACAGTGGAAATGTTACTAGTGTATGCGCCCAAATTCTCCTACAGTTCCAGTGGATAAACGGTTGGTTCATGACAATGTGATTCGTGACGAGGAGCAGATAACTCTTCAGTCGATCATGACTGAATTAAAAGCCCTTCGAAGCGATCTAAACCAATTGAAGGACGTCAGTTTCGCTTCTCTGAGTACCGACATTACAAACATTGATCACAACGTTAATGTCATGAATAATAAGCTTCAAGGTTTCGACGACAGACTCTCGAAGATGGAGCAAAAAGCTGAGAAGCTTGATGTCTTTGAAAATAAGCTGAAAGATTACGAATCGAAGATTCAGAGTCTGAATGAGGAGAATGAGAGGATAAATTAGTTTGGCCGTTCCAATAACGTGGAAATATCCGGGATCCCCTACAAAAAAAGCGAGAACTTGTACTCGATCGTGAGAGACCTATCACTGAAGGTCGGTTTATCGCTTGAAGGTGACATTGACAGCGTCCATCGTGTACGCCGGTATCCTCAACAGCCTACCAAATATGTGTCACCAGTTGCAGGCGACGGTCCTTCCTCCGACGGGTCCATGGGCCGCGACCCGGCAATCATCGTCAGGTTCGCCCACCGGCGCAGCAAGGATGAACTGTTGGCTGCCGTGCGGTCCCGTCGGGGGCTAAGCAGTGCCAACATCGGGATTGACGGCGCCGCCATGTCAATATCCTCGTGAGGCCCAATGTCTTCAGGTGATCACAAAATCAATTGTTCTTTTCAAGGTCGGGCCTTACGAGGATATATGTTAAGGAGCATCTAACTCCTACCAAGAAACTTCTGTTGCGCCGTGCCAGGGCTCTTAAGAAAGAAATGAACTATGCTTATCTGTGGGTACGAAACGGAGTAATAAACATGCGAAAAAAGGACAACGCCCCAGTTGTGAAGATTATGTCTGAGGAAGACCTGACTAAAATTAAATTACTATCTCCACCTTTGCTTATAAGTCATAGTGCTAAGTTTGTATTATGTTTTCCAGGTTCTAGGCTTTATAGCCAATTAGGTCCCATGTGCACTTATTTAAATTTCCACACATCTCTGAGCCTTTATTGTAACTACCCGCCATCAGGTTATAACGAAATAAACAACACATTTCTAGTTGCGTCTGTATTATTTTCACTTAATTTTATCCATATAGATATACTATACTATTACGGGCACTATACCTACTTTAAACGTTTATTACCAGAACGTGCGAGGTTTGCGTACTAAGTCAGATGAGTTCTTACATAATGTATTATCCTGTGAATATGACATAAAATTTATTACAGAGACCTGGCTAACAGACAGTTTCTATAATGCTGAGTTTTTCGATGTTAGGTATAATGTTTATAGGGCCGACAGGAGTGCCTCTGTGAGCGGTATGGGCCGCGGTGTGTTAATTGTTGTAAAAAAGTCCCTATGTATATCTCCGCGATACGAGTGGAGCGCCCCGCCGCCCGCCGAGGAGCTATGGCTGACGCTCGAGCTGGCAGGTATGCCCGGACCGGTGTCTCTGCCTACCCCGTCGCCGCGTCGCGCGCTCCCGCTGCCGCCGATCTGCGAATCAATGAGCGGCCGCAGTCGAATGCACGTCGGGTGCATCTATGCTCCTCACGGCGTAGGTCACTCTAATTATTTACAACACTTGTTTGACAGGGTGACCGACTTAGTCAGTGAACATCCAGACGACCAATTTTTGCTTCTTGGAGATTTTAATATTTCTCAAGCGGAGTGGAATCTGAGCGAGCCCGGGCAGATTTGTATAGGCCACGTAAATGCATAAATGCATCCTATAGGCGACAATGTCTTAGTCTGTATGTTAAAAGATTTTATGGCTGAAAGTAATCTAAAGCAATACAACTATTGTAAAAACTCTAACGAACGCTTACTAGACCTGGTTTTGTCTAATGTTGAATGTGTCATATCGCATTGTTTACATCCTCTCACCAAAGAAGATTCTCATCATAAGTCACTTGATATAGCGCTCCAATTATGCATCTCCTAAAACAAATGTCACACTTACGCCCATCATTTCATGTCGCAGACTATGACATAATTAACAGGAATCTTTCATATATAAATTGGTGTATAATGAAAGACATGGATACAAACGAAGCTACTGACTATTTTTATGAATGTATTAATAATCAAATAACACTAAATGTTCCTTTTCGAAGGGCAACTGGGAATAAAGGTTATCCTCCGTGGTGTACAACTCCATTGATAAAACTGGACAAAGAAAAGCGTAAGTATCACACGTTATGGAAGAAATACAGCAATCCCTTGGATTATCAGATATTCCAGGTTTTAAGAAGAAGACATAAGAAGATGGATAAATATTGTTACACTAATTATGTAAGATATGCTGAGGAAAAAATAAAGTAATCTCAAAAGTATTTCTGGTCATTTATAAAAAATAAAAAATGCTCAAATGAAGTTCCCAACTTTATGTATCATAATAATAACAGATCTACTGACGGTACAGACATTAGCAACATGTTTAATAATTTTTCCACTCTGTTTTCGATTCTAACACAGATTCAGTTAACTCTAGTGTCCCCGTTCCTGGCAATGCGGCTTACAGCATATCCTCTATAAATATCAACCCTGATCTTGTCTTCAAACATCTCAAGTCTGTTGATATTAGTAAAGGTGCCGGGCCAGATGGTATCTCACCAATTTTCATTCGGAATTGTGCCAAGGAACTGTCTTTTCCTCTCACTCAATTATTTGAAAAATCATTAAAAGGGGGAACATTCCCTCTTATTTGGAAGCGTGCTTGAATTACTCCAGTATTTAAAGGAGGAGATAAACATGACGTTTCCAAATATAGACCTATCTCAAAGCTCTGCATTTTCGGTAAATTATTTGAGAAAATAGTTACAGAACAGCTAACCTCTGCCGTATCTGGCTTTATTTTATCCCTACAGCATGGTTTTTATAAGGGCAGAAGCGTAGACACAAATTTAGTAACTTTTACTGATTATGTAATAGACGTGCTCGACAGAGGCCTTCAAGTAGATACCATCTACACCGATTTCTCAAAGGCCTTTGATAAAATAAATCACTCAATACTAATGCGCAATTTAGCAACTGTTATGCATGGGGATCTTTTTCGATGGATTAAGTCTTATACCGAGAACCGATGCCAAGCTGTTTCATTACAAGGTTACACGTCCAAGTATCTTCCTGTTACTTCCGGTGTTCCCCAGAGATCATACACTGACGAGCAACGTAAGATAGCTTCTTGAAGTAAAAATTAACATTGAAGTGTATTTAATAACAGATAAAAAAAACACCATATGGAAACAAAAAAAAAATTTAATATGTCAAAATAAGAATTAAACAAAATATGGCCATTTGGACAAAAAAACAATTAACTAATAATTGTGGGTTTATGAAGTTCAAACACCATTTTTTTATCTTTCAATATTTTGTATTGCCTCCCCGTGCTCTCAATACAGCTTCTACACGGTTTGGCATACTTAATACAAGCTTCCTTATCATATGCTGAGGAATATTCTCCCATTCTTCAATAAGTGCAACTTTCAAGGCATGAAGCGTGACTGGAGGTGGATTTCGGCTTCTGACACGTCTGCCAAGCTCGTCCCAGGCATGTTCAATGGGATTTAGGTCAGGGCTTCTCGCTGGCCACTCCATTCGATGGATTCCTACGTCTTGAAGGTACTCGTTTACAATTTGAGCTGCGTGGGGCCGCGCATTATCATGCATAAACAATGCATTGTCACCCATATTGATCAAATACGGACCGGCATGTTCATTGAGAATCTCATTTATGTATCTCACAGCAGTCAGATTGCCATTTTCTATCGGCACTAGCGCCGTTCGACCATCTGAAGAAATACCGGCCCACACGTGTACAGAACCTCCCCCATATGAGACCTTTTCTTCGAAACATGCTTGTGTAAAACGTTCTCCTGGTCGTCTGTACACTCGACGTCTCCCGTCATGGTTATACAAAATGAATCTCGATTCATCTAAGAACATTACTGTGCCCCATTCGACCTCGCCCCATTCGATATGCTCACGAGCATATCTTAACCTGGCAACTTTATGATGCCTTTCCAGTTTTGGGCCATTTGCTGGGCGGTAAGGCTTCAAATTGGCTTCGGCAAGACGTCTCCAGACTGTCCACTCACTGATAGGGTCCCTTCGGTTCTGCATAAGTTGTTGCTGGATTGCAACTCCCGTCTGATGTCGATTTCTCAACATCATTGACACAATGAACCGATCTTCTCGAGCCCTTGTGCACCTTGGCTTACCGTTGCTTGGTCTTCTCAAGTTAAGTCCAGTCTCTCTAAACCTCCGAAGCACTTGTTGGACAGTAGAATGTGTCACACCCATTGTTCTGGCCGTATATCTCTGAGATCTTCCCAGTTCCACCATGGTGATAATTCTGGTACATTCCTCGGGTGTGAGAGGCATGCTGATTCATTTATTTACAAGTCAGCGCCTGCCGTAAGCACTTTGGGTTAAAAAAAACAATACACAAAGGTGAAAACAATAACTAAATCAGTGTAGAAGCAAAAGTAATCAAGCGTAATCCAAAATTATAATACGTGACATTGTTGTTTTTTTACTTTTTTATATCCATGACTTCAAACAGGCCAGTATGTAAATAATTTTAATGTGCAATATAAAACTCTTTTCTAGAATCTTTTTACTTCATAAAGCTAACTCATGTGGTTTAGGAGATATTTCGATTTTTGTTCGTACTTTGCAAGTGGCTGTTTTATATTGCTCGTCAGTGTATTTAGGACCCTTTCTCTTTTCCCTGTACGTTAATGACCTGAATAACTATATTAATTCATCAAACTTACTTCTTTACGCAGATGATACTAAACTCTATAGAATAATTAACACTGAGTCAGACTGCATCACACTACAAAGTGATATTAACAATTTCTGTACATTCTGCAAAGATATTTGCTTAATGTTGAATGTGGAGAAATGTTATGTTATTTCCTTTACAAGACGTAAAACTCCAATTATTTATAACTACTCCATAAATCAAAAAAACATAAATCGCGTATACGAGATTCGCGACTTAGGGGTCATACTAGACACAAAAATGAGTTTCAACCTCCATATTGATCACATAGTCACAAAAGCCTTTAAACAGTTGGGCATGATCCTTCGTCTGGGCAAACCATTCAGGAACACTTCCACTTATAAAGTGCTTTATTTTGCATTTGTTCGAAGCATTCTGGAGTTTGCCTCTGTTGTATGGAGCCCTCAGTATGCATGTCACAAAGCCCGAATTGAGAGGATACTCGAAATTCGAACTGGGAACCCATTTCTTGATTATGCGACGAGTGGAGAGCACCATCATCTACCATCACTTAGCAGTCGGCGTGAGCTCATTGGTGTGACATTTTTGTTCAAACTGTTGAATAAGATTGACTCCTCAACTCTTTTAGAAAAAATTACATTTAAAGTACCTCGCATCTCGTCACGTTCTGGTAAATTATTTCATACAAGTATAGTTCGCACTCAACATGCTTATAATAAGCTTTTCAGACGCAGCCCTAAATGTTTTAACGATTTCTTGCAAGATATTGACATATTTAAAGTTACATTAAACGAATTTTAAAAAGAGGCGGGTAGCCTACTGCTTAAGTACAATTAAGTTGAAATGTGTAATATTTACTATATTTATTTAAACAATGCTGTTTAACTGGTTAAGAATGCATGCTTACTTAATTATTACTTTTCTTATCTACTAAAGGGACCTCCAGGTCTATTTTTGTATAACACACTTTTACCATTTTTCTGTGTGACTGTATGTGTCCTGAATAAAATAAAATAAAAATAAAAAATAAAATAAATAATATGAAGACATGGAAGACACAGGTTAAAGTTCGGAGTGTAAATTTTACGATTTGTTCTTTACGTCTTTACTTTATGTTGAACTAGCTGTTGCCCGCGACTACGTCCGCGTGGGCTTTAGTTGAAAAAAAATGTTAGCAAATAAGTCACAGATACTTTTAGCGCATGTGAAATAATTAAAACAAAAAAATGGTGTGTTCATCAATATTCTTATTTATTACATAATTTAGATTTTATTAAAATAGTTTTGAAAATCAGAGAACTTTCATAACAACGTTGTTTTTTTCCTTCCTTAAGGGATGATTATCAAAACAAATATTTTTAACTCTAGTCATGAAGACTTTCAATGAAGAACGTTCATACTGAATTTCATTCGAATATCTTCAATAACGGCAAACGTTCATACTAACTTTGCACCCCAGTTCTACCCCCGTAGGAGGTGAATTTAAAAAAAATCTTTCTTAGTGCCCCTCTACGTTATAAAAGAAGCTCCTGTGCGAAATTTAAAAGTTCTAACCCTTATTATTTAAATTCCTACTAAATATGCACTCCTCTTTTACCCCTTTAGGGATTGAATTAAAAAAAAGGATGGCGGATTAATCATTATTAGGAACTTATAAACCAAATACAACATTTTATTGAAAAAACCTTGAAAATCAGAGAACTTTCATACTTGCTTTGCAGCCCCTTTTACTCCGTTCGATTTTTGGAAAAATATTTTACACGTGATTCATGACTTTCAATGACCAACCTTCATACTGAGTTTCATTCGAATATCTTCAAAATTGGCAAAGTTTTATACTAACTTTGCAACCCCTTTTTACCGCCCTTAGGGGGTGAATTCATAAAAAAAGATATCAGAAATAATAATTATTAGAAACGTATAACCCAAATACCACTTTTTATTGAAATAACTTTGAAAATAAGAGAACTTTCATACTAACTTTGAATCCCCTTTTTACCTCCTTAAGGGATGATTAAGAAAAAATATTTTATACGTGTTTCATGACTTTCAACGAAGAACCTTAATATACATACAATATATTTAACCTATTTGTTAGAATTGTATCAGTGTTTCACTGAAAAGGAATTTGAGAAATCATGAAAAAGATTATTAATTATCACTCACTATACACAGCTTAAACCTACGGCAAATTATGGTTTCTAGTCAATGTAGCAAACTAAAATCGAAATTTATACCCTAGTAAATCGACTATACAGCTATAAAATACAAAGTAAATGTCCTTTAAATCCCAATTGAAATTTGTGACTTAGAATTACGTCTCACTATTCTCGCAGACGGATTTTTTTTAAGGGATTAAAGCACATTTTCATAATTTATTTTGGCGTAAAGCAACAGCTATCTCTGCAACTACTAGAAAAAGGCATTTTTGTTAAGTACTACGTGAAAATATAGACGAATATAAGATTATTTTGTATATACTACATTGAGGTAGCACTACAAATAAAAAAGTTATTAATTAAATACATAAGCGAGACGGATGCCAGAAAACAATTCTAATAATACTGTTTGCAAAGTTTGAGTTTGAAAACTTGGGTCTAAAAAATATTGGATCGACAATATAATAAGCGAACGTAATTTGACTATAGATCAATAAATTGAAATCAATCATATTATGACGTCCGTGAAAACTCCTGGGAAAGTGTGGATCAACTTATCTTATCAGGATCCGGAGTATATAGAGCTCGCGACACTCAATATAGACACTCAACACAAAAACCTACGATACGGCCGCTAAGTGGCCACACAGAAGGGCTACTCACAGATATAAAAGCCAAATAGTGGTCAAATGTAAACGGAAGATTCGCAAGATTTATATTTATTTTACAACAGCTTGCTCAACGAAGAACTAAGATGATTGACATAGCCTTACTTTTGACAATATTGGTCTGAGGTGGCTAGAAAATATAAACACGTAAAAACATAAACACATCTATCTGCTCGAAATGATGCATTTTGATGCCCAAATTTAGGACCCAAAACACGCTATTGTTGTTCAAGCTATGATGCATCAAAGTAAATAGACTCAAAATTGAGTTTTGAATCTATTTACCTTTAGGTGCCTTTAGGTACCTTTAACTACATAGACTCAAAATCCCACATAACACTCAAAATCCAATTTTGAATTTATACACTAATGCACTCAATTACTACCCTTGGGCCGCACTCATCGCGATAACTCGAAGATTCGGGCTATCGTGATGTGTTTAGCCAAGTATTCGCGTATACTTCGGAGCTTCGTCAGGACTTCGCGTGGCTGTCGGTAAACTTTCACAGATCAAAGAGTTTTATCGCGATGAACTTCGCTTGAGCGGCCACACTTCACTTCAGTCAGCGTGCACCTGTCAAAAGTGGCGGACGTGTTATTTCACAGAGTAGGTGCATAAAGTGAAGCGTAACATGGATTGGAGTAATGATAAAATGTTATAATCTATTGCAAACTACGAATAAATAAATAATAACTACGACATAAATGTAAAAAATCATTATTTGCTGTCATAAAATACAGAGCAACCGCGGCGTCCATTTTGTTTTTTTGCATTTGACATCGCTTGCACATAGCGATAAACTTTACATCGCGCATTGTGTGGCCGCGAGGATTCACCGTAGACCGAAGACGAAGTTTATCGCCCGAATGTTATCGCGGATGAGTGCGGCCCAGGCAAGAAGTCGGACTTCTCTTTCAGTCTTAAGGATTTGTCCTATACTATTTCGCTCCAACCCAAGCAATAAGTTTTAAAACCGTGTTTGGAACTACCTATAACTGAACTTCCAAACTCTTTGCTGCAAAACTTTTAAGTACCTAATTGTCAAATATTTGAAATTGGAACGCAAGTACGCATTTTCATTCCTCTCAGATGGTAGTGAAAAGCAGAGTATTCTACACGGGCCCAAATCATTTTTGGTCTCGGTAGTGTTGAATCCCTCGCTCCTTCAGCAATTCTTATTAAAGAAGAATGATGCAAGATGCAAGAATCGCCTCAGTTTGCTCTAGATTCAATTTCACAACCTCGACGAAAAAATTTTGTTTGCGCCCTTGGTAAACAATCTACTATTATTTTTTAAGAAATATGTCATGGGCTGGCCATGTCTGCCGTATGAGCGCAGATAGGTGGGCCAAAATGGCCACCGACGTCGCGGCAGGCCAAGGCGAAGATGGCGCGACCACCTAAATGCATTCTTACCGGGATGGTGCGAGGTGGCTGAATACAGGGAGAGATGGAAAGCAGGAGGGGAGGTCTTTGCCCAGCAGTGGGACACAAAAGAGGCTACGTAAAGAAATGTGGTTCTCACATGGAGTCAAGTTCGTAATCCTTCTTGACACTTTCTTGATATTTTGTTAGTTTGCTGCCTGCCCTTGTATTATGTAACTTTCCACTCTATCGGGGTAAGCATTTAGACAACTCCAAAGAGTCGGAATACGTATGTATTGAGAGTTCTGAGTTGGCTAAATTAGACAACTCCATACAGTGGAGGACTTACGTAATTGCACCCTAGGACAAGTGATTGTATTGTGTGGAAGGTATTATTAATATTAGGCAATTCACAATGTTAGCCACTAACATTGTGCGTTAATATGCAGCAAAATGTAAATATTAATTTAAACGAAATTCTTCTTAAAGGATACATATCAACACGTTAGGGTGGCACACATCATTTACGGAATTTTTAAGAACCGCCACCGCGTTGGTGTGTTTCATTTATCCTTTACGTTAATTTTCTGAATTAGTAAAAAGCAAGTTCTGAATATACTTGGTTTGTTCTGGAGCAAATATTATGAAGCGTATCAGTCCCTCGCTACCGAACGATGTCAATTGAAATGCATGCAGTGTTGCGTCATAGAGATGCTATTGGCACGAGCTGCCAACAATATAATGTGGGTGGACACTCCACTCGCTTATGCGAGAATTTGAATGCATGCGCTGATACAGCAATAATTTTAAGGGGTTGTGGGTAATCTAGAGCCAGATGAACGTCTACAAATAATGCTTGAAAAAATTCAACGTCACTTAAAAAGCTGTTAGTAAAAAGCCACTAAAAGTGTCAGATTGAAAATAAAAAATAATAATAATGAAAAATTCGCCTCAGTGTAGTTCAATCAAGAAAATTGGTATTTGAAGTCCAAAAAAACACGAAAAAACACATGTCTACATATTCAGAAACCTCGATGGCGAATCCGAATTGCACTTGTCTATTTTTTTTACCAACTTATTATTTATTTATTTATTTATTGATACTTACAATTATTGCACTTACATTTAAAGTAAAAATATCTTATCTTTGTAGGTAGGCTGTATCGTAGATTGGTTTTACTCCCTCCACGAGCGGCATGGAAGAACATAAATTTCAACTCCAACGTCAAATTTTGACGACCTCTGTGGGGCAACGGTTAGCGTATGCCTACCACGTGGGAGGTCCGCGTTCGAAGCCAAAAGGATTGGCTGAGGACAAAATAAAACCCAGGTCTTGGTTGTTTAAATGCTTGTGATGTCGCTGTCTGGTTCCCACGACGCAGCGTATCCTAGTGTGGGATCAGAAGCAATGTATGTGCGTGTATATAAATGTTTATGTTTATTTGAGTTCGAATCGTACATACAGGCACACTGGCACATACATTGTTTCTGGCCCACATTAGGATACCCTGTGTCGTGGATCCAGAAACAGCGACGTCACAAACATGTAAAAATCCAAGACCTGGATTTCTTTTTTTTATCCCCAGCCGGGATTCGAACCCGAGACCTCTCGCATGGTAGGCAGATACGCTAACCGCTGCGCCACAGAGGTCGTCATTCTTAAATCGAGTGCAACAACGTGTTTCCAGAGAAAGGTTTTATGAACTGTGTAAGTTTAAGTAATTGCACAGATTCCTTTTAAAAAGTTAAATGATGTGGAGATACCTGCGGGGACGTACCTGCGACAGAAAGTTCCTAATCGAGTGTACTCAGTGAAACTGCTTTTTCACTCCTGGATTGTCCATTAGAGTAGAAGTATCCATGAGACAAAAGGAAATATGGGAGTATCCACAAGATAAACGCATTGGCGTTTTATTATTAAACAGAGCGAAGATAAAAAAATCTACAAGTCCTGTAATGTTTTAACTAAACCACAAAGCTGCGTGGGCAGACCCTCCACCAGATAGTCTGATTACGGTGGCGAGGAATTGCTGGATGGCAGCGGCACAAGACGAAGAAGCTTGGAAAACTATGAGGGACGCCTACGTCCTACAGTGGGCTTCAAAAGGCATTGAGGGCCGGTATCTGAGTTGAGCATTTCACTAAGTAAATACTTAATTGTAGTGCTGTGCTGCCTCGTCAAATTTCTCAGAAAAGAGGGCGACACAACGTTATTTGAGTATTTTCTTAGTGTTAATTCTCAATCAAGAAATTGTCCCTAAAACCATTAAGAAAGGTTCGAGCTGTTGATGAAACCACTAAGATCCTCCATATCTTCTGTTCTTTCCGGTGTGCAATAAAAAATATTATTGACTTATCCTTATCTCATCTTCCTTCTCAGTTGTTTGCATACTACCCAAACTAAACCACGAAACAGATCCGACTCACAAGTCGCTTTATTAGGTATATCAATCGGATTACTAATGGTTGACCAAAAAATTATTGACAAATGGTCATTCGACAAACAACGTTTAACCAAATGTTCATTTGGCAAACGAGACATTTGACAAAAGTATCATCTTACAAAAACTCACTTAGCAAATGATCCATTAGCAAACACTACATTTGTTAAATGTTTTGAATATTAAAATGTCAATTGACCTTTTTTAATTTCACCAAATAATATGTTTCGCAAATGAAGCATTTGTCCAAATGTCATTTAACAAAATGTTGAACGCATCAAAGTCGAGTCTGTTTTCGATCTTACATAGAGAACCTAACGCTCCGACGCGCTCCGCTTCGCTACGCGCGTCGTCGCACCTATATTTCTGTTGTCACGTATTCTTTACATCGCCGACCCCCCGTTCGTAAGATTGATTAATAAACGAAACATTTGTCAAATAATACATTTTATCAAACGTTTTTAGACCAATAGTAGTTTTGTCTGATAACTCAGTTGTTAAATGTTCATTAAGTAAAATAATTATTTGTAAAATGTAAATTTAAGTGTTGATCATTTGGATAAGTGAGTCATTTGTAAAATGATTAATAGTAAAATGATCAATTGGCGAAAGCATTTTTTGTCAAACATTGTTTGTCAAGTGTAATTTTGTCAAATGACTTTTGGTGAAAAAGCAGGACCCCATATCAATCACTTTATTTCACCTGAAATTACATCAAGCGAACGGGAGACTGCGTGGCGATTTAAAATAATTCTGAAATTAATATAGCCGCGAGTTCAAAGGGATATTCTCAATAATAAAATGTAGAACGGAGATAAACCACGGACCCGGGTTAAGTGGTGAGACACTTCATGCTGCAACACAATGCTAACGAAGTTACGGGCACAGCTGTATAGCTGCAGTTACTGCAGCCAGCGACGGAGTGGCAATTTTGTTCGGTGAGGCAAAGAAGAAATTATGCTAAACGAACATTGGAAATGGCCGATTGACTGCCTACGTGGTTACAATTCAGGACCTAGATTCTGATAATGCATTGTAGTACAATGACAACGATGAACGTGGTGATTTAGTTTCATTGCCGCTTCAAGACTATGCGCGCACACGACTCAAACCTTCGAAGCGTCAATAGTAGGTATACGAAAACACGTTACGTGATCCTACCGTGTATCTGTCATCGTACTATAATGCTCTAACAGAATCGAGGCCCAGTTGGGTACATATTGGTTGTCTGGAAAAAAATACTCTTAAGGTCAGGCCGCCGATGGTACTGTACTATGTTATTGTCAAATTTCATGTGCGGTTCCTGAGTGCGTATACAGAGTTTTTTCATTCACTTTCGATAGCGAGAGCGTTTGCGATTTGCATAGGAGTGACAAAGAGACAACTAGGTGGCGCGCTTTGTCACTCCTATACAAATTGCAAACGCTCTCGCTATCGAAAGTAAAATGAAAAAACTCAGTATAAGCACTCTGGTGTATACGGGCGTCCCAAAGTTATGGGACATGAAGGGAAAGTACCTTAAATATCGTAGATAAGGTATTTTGCTGAAAGAAGACTTTATGTTATTTTTAAAAGTTAGTAATTCTGCATTCTTGCATGCACATACTTGCCTCGTCTGGGAATCGAACCGACTTAAATGTAAAATTAAATCACCTCCACTTTTATGATGCCAATCGAAAGAATGGTCAAAAACTAATAACTCTTTTTAAGTAACTAGTATTTTAAAAGAAAGGAGCAGCGTGAAATTAATCATTTTAATCAAATCAAAAACATACATGAAACTGCCGTAATCAATTAAGTGGGTATTTTTTTTAAATTATTTAATAATTTAATAATCAGTCTCGTGTGGGCCGGCTCCGCTAAAACACGCATTCTATAGGATAATACAAAAACATTTAAATTTTGTTTCACTCAGAGATCGTAAACCTTACTTGCTGGCGCGAAGCATCAATAATGTTCCATTGTGATAAATGTAACGAGTCGTACAACGATGGTGCAGAGTGCGCGGATTGTCATAAGCATTACGATTTCCGCTGTGCTCGTATTTCGGAATCCAGGTATCGTAGACTAGGTGCGGAAAAGAAGGCGTCAAAATTAGGTGAGGATAAAATTGACATGATTCTTAACGAGATACGAGAAATTAAGAAGCAAATGGCTAAGATACCTACGTTGGTTGAGGACATCATGAACATGAAAAGGGAATTCGAAGAGTTGAAAAAATCCTGTGATTATACTGGCGACTCTGTAAATGATTTTTCACAGTGTCTTAACTCCATGGAAGGCAGATTTTCCGAAATATCACAACTTCAAACGGATCTTACTACCACTAAACTTGAAGTAACCCAGCTCAAGCACGAATTGACCGCTAGAGATCAGTGGTTCCGATCAAACAACGCAGAGATAAAGGGTGTTCCCATCAAGAACCACGAAAACCTCTTCACCGTTGTTGATGAGATTGGCAAAGCAGTTGGCTACAGCTTCCCGAAATCGTGTATTAACTATATATCAAGAGTACCTATACACTACTCGAAGTAAAAATATATTATTGTCAGCTTCACTAACCGATATATCAAAGAGGAATTTGTGGCAGCGGCGAGGTCTAAGAGAGAGCTCTCTGCAGATGAGATTGGATTCCAGGACGCTAAGCGACGTATTTACGTCAATGACCACCTTAGCCCAGACTACAAGAAGCTGCTGACAAAAGTCAACACTATTGCTAAGGATAAAGACTACCGGTTTGTTTGGGTGAAATTCGGAAAAATCCGTGTTCGCAAGGATGCTGAAGAGAAGACGCGGGTTCTCGTAATCCAGACGAACTCTGATTTAAACAAACTAAATTAATTTGTCTCGTATTAATTACTACTCAAATTAAACTCTACTGCTATGTTTACCTTAAATTAGAAATGAACTCTTTTTCAAAATCACTAAAAATGTTGCGTACCCCTGACTTTTTTGCGTGGCTTCGAGCTCGCTTTTGTTCTCGTTATCTATCCAGCCGATGCGCCTTTGTGTTGAATGTTAATATCTCTGCACTTTTCTTTCGCATGCTAATTATAATTTATTGCCGACTCACTCGCACCTACACGTTAATTAAACTATGTCTATTCAATTCAGAAGTTATCATAACTCAGTTGCCTACTCGCCTTAGCCTATTGATATACCTACCGTTTTTATCTAGCACGCTTTTACGTACATTTCTACATTTATACCACACTGCGATGGCTACTTTAAATGCTAATAAAGTTAGTATTTACTATCAGAACGTCCGTTGATTGCGATCCAAGACTAACACGTTTTACCGCAACCTATGCGCCGCTACGTACGACATTATTATTTTGACAGAAACATGGTTGTTGGATGGGATTAAAGACACGGAATTGTTCGATGGGCGGTACGTGGTTTGGCGTTGGGACCGGGACTACGAACTGACTGGGCAGTCGCGGGGAGGAGGCGTTCTTATTGCTACGCACAGAAACTTGACTACAACACCTCAACCTACCTATCAATCCAGTGCTGAAGACCTATGGGCTACAATCAGCATACAGAGTAAAATGTCTCGGTCTATTTTCAATCTTCATATATGTGTAATCTATTTATGCGGTCAGAATCTAGGAAATTCTTTCTCCGATCAATTAAGCAGCATTTTGAACAAACTTAATGACAATGTATTGAATTACTGTTGTGACAAATTTCTAGTTGTAGGCGATTTTAATTTAAGTGGCATTCGGTGGCAAGCGACGGATAACTATTTTACTCCCTTAAACTATAAATCCTATGACGAAACGCTCTTAATCGATGAAATTAATTTTCTTAGCCTAAAACAATACAATGGCATACATAACAAATTCAATAAAATCTTAGATCTCGTCCTGTCAAATGATGACATATTAGTTAGCGACTGTTCGTGCCCACTCGTGCCGACCGACGCGCACCACGGCGCGCTTCATCTTGACGTCAGTTTTGCAGCTCTAAACAATTTGAAGCCGGCTCAATTCACAAAATACTTTTTCAATAAAGGTGACTATAAGTCTCTCAATGAGGAGATCAAAAATATTGACTGGGATAAAAAGTTTTCATCGAGGTCTTTAGATTATTGTCTCGATTTTTTCTACTCAACTTTTCATAATTTACGTCAAAAATACATTCCTTCAAAATTATGCAATATCAGTCATTACCCTCGATGGTACTCCCCGGCACTAAAAAGAACCATCAAAGAACAGTACAAATATTACCGCAAATATATTACCTACAAAAACAGTTGGGACGAGCAGTCATATAAAATCTTACGTAAAAGGCAAAAGATTTGGAGGCGCGATGTTATAAGGACTACGTCAATTCAGTCGAAAACACACTTGGGAAAAATCCCAAAAAATTCTGGGAATTTGTTAAATCCAGATCTAAGTCAAATGCAATGCCTAGGAGTCTAACCATGGGTAGTTCTACATTTAACACAGGTGAAACAATTTGTAATGCCTTCTCAGACTTTTTTAAATCTACTTTCCTCGATAGTGAAACTTAATCGTCTGGTACTCCTATTTCTACTTCCACAACAAATCAGTCATCTTCGGCCTCAGATATTAGTAGCATCGAATTAAATGAAGACTCGCTACGTCTGATTCTTTTGAAACTAGATCCCGCTAAGTCCGCTGGTCCGGATGACCTACCTGCGACATTCCTTATTGGTTGCGCTGATACGTTAGCCCATCCAATAAAGCTACTTTTTCAAAAATCTCTTGACGAATGTGTCGTGCCCACTGTTTGGAAAAAAGCATATATAACCCCTGTACGTAAGAAAGGTACGAAAACGGTAATTACAAATTATAGGCCGATTTCAAAATTGCGTGTAATGTCGAAGGTCTTTGAAAAGGTTATCCACTTGCAGACATATGCAGCCATTAAACAGTCGCTAAACCAGTCCCAACATGGGTTCATACCGGGCAGGTCTACAGTTTCGAACCTCATACTTTTGAATGAGTACCTAACGACGCGACGTCTTTAGACCACGGTCATCAAGTTGACGTTGTCTATACCGACTATAGCAAAGCGTTTAACCGTGTCTCTCACAAATTGCTATTGCGCAAATTAGAAGGGGTTGGTATTCACGGCGATCTATTGAGGTGGTTTTCTTCTTATATCTATCATCTATCTTATATTTATATATATAAAATTCAAAGTCCTGACTGACTGACTCACTCATCAACGCCCAGCCCAAGCCGTTTGACCTAGGAAACTGAAATTTTGCACAGAGGATCTATATACAATGTAGGCAAGGAATAAGAACGGATTTTTTGAAATTCAACCCCTAAGGGGGCGAAAAGGGTTGCCAAAATTTGTATGGGAGGTATAAAAAATGTTGTCTGATTTTCTTGAAACTTGAAATAAATACTCTTCAACACAATTGATTGAACACGTGTTTCGCCGTTTTTCTAAATTTAACCCTTAAGAGAGTGAGGGTTGCAAAATTTTAAACTAAAGTCCACGCGGACGGAGTCGCGGGCGAAAGCTAGTAGAGAGTAGAACTCAAGCAGTTGTCGTAAATAACTATGTTTCCAGCTGGGTTAGGATCCCTAGTGGAGTGCCCCAGAGCTCTTTGCTGGGACCCCTTCTTTTCACTATTCTAATTAACGATGTTCACAGCTGCTTGAAGTCGTCTCACTTACTCTGTTTTGCGGATGATATGAATTTTTTTTCGGTCATATCTTCTGAAGAAGACGCTAGTAAACTTCAGAGAGATGTCACTGAGCTTAGTTCATACTGTCTTCAAAATAGTCTGGACCTGAACCCAAGCACGTGTTCTGTGGTAACATTCACAAGAAAAACTAAAAAAATCACCTTCGGCTATGACTTCATGGCCATTTATTGAAAAGGGAGAATCTAGCTCGCGATCTTGGTGTTACTCATGACTCTAAGCTATTATTTGATACCCACATTAATAAAATAATTGCAAATGCATACAAATCTCTAGGCTTTGTGATGCGTATGTCCAAAGATTTCAAAAAAGCCAACACGCTCAAATTATTATACTGTACCATAGTCAGGAGTACCCTTGAATATGCTTCCCAAATTTGGAATCCCAAATACATAACTTACAAAAATCGAATTGAATCGGTACAAAAAAAGTTTATGAAATTTCTCTGTTTTCGCCTCAGGATACCCTTTAAGTCCTGTAATAATTTGGAGCTATGCAAGAAATTTCATTTTTTTACCTTAAAATCTAGACGTGACATAGCTGACATGATTTACTTGCACAAGATCGCATCCTCCGCCATCGATTACCCTGAGTTGCTTCATAAGCTCGGTCTGCGTATTCCCAGTAAAGTGCGTCATAATTCATTATTGGCAATACCTAAGGCTTCAACTAATTATAGGCAAAATAGTTTTATTGTGCGCGCGAGTGACCATTACAATAAACTTCTTAAGTTACATAATGAGCTTGATTTATTCAACACAAAGGTAGCGACATTAAGGCGACTAATGAGTTCATCATTTTTTGCTAGTCAGATCTAATTTGAAATTGTTTTATTTTTTCTCTTTCTTTATTTTTTGTGATCACTATGCTTACTATTGCGTGATTTGGTGAGTGTCCACACGAGTGTTTTACTTTTTAATGTGTTACTACTGTCGAGAATCTATTATTAGCTGTTAGAAATTTCATGCTGATGATTCTCCAAACCGAATAAATAAATAAATAAATAAATTGCTCAAAAAGTGATCCCTCCTATCTTACGCTAAGAAATACAAAAATAATAAAGAATATTCGTACATATGTATGGTCGGGGTCTAAAAATGTTTACCAGTTTTAAAACTTGATTCTTTGTCGCAAGATGTGCATCATAGTCTATAATGCTTTAACTATGTACTTATTACCGGATTAGGGAGCGAAGAAGGTTTGCTCTAAGCTTTCGACAGGTTGGTACTCTACTCTTTATTCTGAGCTTTATGCTTTATCTAATCAAATCAATACAAATATCGCCCTTGTGTCGTTTAATTGTCTGTACAATTATGAACCTTGGTGGTAAACATTTTCAGACCCCGACTGTACATATTTAACCAAGACTCTAGCACGATTTTTCATTCCGCGAAAGTAAACGGGGGAAATTAGACGACGCTGTCGTGCCTCGATTCCCGAAATTAGTTCCTATTTTCTCTTGGTCTAATAAATATATTAATTTACTGTTAACAGCAGTCAAACGGTCAAGGTGTATTAAAAAAATGAATGCAAAAAAAAAACAGATAGCTCTAGTTGTCATCATAAACCCATTATGTCCCCACTGAGGGACACGGGCCCGTTCCCTGAGGAAGTTTAAAGCTATAGTATATCACGGGGGCCTAGTCCGGATTGGTGGAGGCTTGTAAGAATAGTGGCTGGTCTTACTGTCAGAAGTTTTCAAGCCGCCTTAAGGCCTCTGATTTGCCTTAACAACTGCCATTTATCGAAGGCAGGCGGCACCAATTGCTTAAAGTGCCTTGCAAAGCACGAAACCGCTCGGGAAAATGCCACTAGCGTTAGTCATACATAGACGGTCGCCCATCCACACTGAACGCGCTCTATGTTGCTTAACTTTCGTGATCGCTTAGGATCACTCAGGCAGCCGGGGCTACGCGGGAGAGCTCTAGTTGTGAATGATAAAATTAAGACGCCAAGAATAAATAAGTACATCAACGATCAAATCTAATTTCAGTACAATGTCTTGACATCGTACTAACATGAATGCAATATAGCTCTATGCATTGGATCGCTCTTAGCGAAGTGGTGTAGGGTTGAATATAGATCAGTATAGTACATAAATCGGAGTGCTAATATGCGTACGTTCTGTATTAGACGTAAACGTAGAAATATTTAATATATTTTATGCATGTATATATTTGTTTGATAATAATCTTTAATGTTCACAAACTTGTGCAGAGAATCAAAGGAAGTAAAATTTCTCGCATCTTCAATTATGTAATAACTCCACAGCTCAGCTATAAATAAGTATCTCATGACGAAATGTTACTTTATCTTTTGTTTCTTAAAAATCCGCTAAAGAAGCAGATCTTTACCCCTAAGGAAGCATTTACATCGCACATCACATTTTGGCACATTTAATCCAAAGAAAAAAAAGTTCATCACGTTTTGCATCCCCTCTCCTGTGTAGATGCATATCTGGGTATAGTGACTAATGTACATATATGAACGTTAATACTCTAAAAGTTAGGGGAAGTTTCCTGAGAGTTTGTAGCTACAGTGGCTTACATAGTGCACTTAAGTTGCTAATTTCCTTTTATTTCCATCTCGCTCATACATTGTAAGAGTATGGGTTGGTCTAACCAAGGCTAGATCATTGTAGATAAATATTTGATACTTAATTTAGGGTTCTGTACCTCAAAAGTAAAAAAACGTAATCCTTATAGGATCACTTTGTTGTCCGTCCGTCCGTCTGTCTATCAAGACTCGTTATCTCAAAAACGCGTGGAGGTGCCGAGTTAATTTTTATTTTTTATTTTACTTATTTTATTGCTTAAAAGACCCCGCCCTTAAAGGTTTTCCATCCAATACAGCAGGTTAAATAAAATTAACATCACAAAAAAAGATTAAAAACCGATGACATTAAATATACAATTACGTTAACATGCATTTCATTGTATAAATTCAAGTATAATATAATATTTAAAAATAATTATAAACTTTCATCAAATATAAAAAAAAATAAACAATTTATAAAATTTCATTGTAACCATTACACTCAAATCTACAATCCCTTAAAGCTGTGAAAAAATCAAACATCTAAACGTTAAGATACGTAAGTGTTCTCTATCGTAAAAAAAGATACAACTGTTTTATATCGCAAAAAAAACGTATATTTGGATAAGGAATCAAAACTCATAGATATTCCCGTTGACTTAGAACTATGAAATTTCACCAGAATATTGTCAAATATTACAAATATATACAAATCGGAAAACTAAAAAAAAATTGTGATGAAATCATAAAAAAATTGTCTTTGAAGTTCGGTAAAAAAATCGGAAAAAACTGCAAGTGCGGAACCCTCGATGGGTGAAACTCGCTCTTGTCCGGTTTTTGCTTTTATTTCTCCTTTCAAAGACTGGAAGCTTAAACATCAGAAAAACGGTTCAAAGCATATTTATAACATAAGATAATAATTTTCTTTATTAAACATTCAAAAACCCATACAAAACATTTACAAAGACGCAGTACAATTGGCGGCCTTTATTCATTATTCTACAATCATTACAGGATGTTGGCGTCTTAACTGACCTGCCTCAAATGATCACTAAACAAAGATCCATCATAGCACGTAGCAACGAGCGCAGCTACGAGAGTTTTCGTAGCATTGAAGCTCCGTCGTCGTAGGCCGTAGCGGAACGAGAGTAGCTACGAGATTTAGTAGTGACCTCGTAGCATTGCCTGCAGCTCCGTCATAGACAGTATATAAAGAGACCCACTGAATAACAAAAAAATCATATCTTTGTTTTATGGCATGGCAACACCTTTCGTCATGTGGCAAACTGTTGCAGCTTCTTCTTCTACTTCTGCCGCACCTTTGTAGCATGCGGCCTTGTGGCATGCCGCAATGCCACACAGTGTTGCCCCGGTGTAATACAGGCTTTACAGATCGAATTTATATACAAAAAGTGTCTATGTACAGAAAGTTTTAGCAAAGTGTCTACGTACAGACACTTTTTGCAAATTCAAATTCAACGAACAGAAATAATGTTCTTTCAATAATGACAATAGTGAAATTTAGAATCCATAGCCGTGAATCTAGGGCAAAAAAACCTAGGACTAGATTGTATTAACTTCAAAAACGGCCGTTTTTGACATAAATGCTATCTAGTCACAGGTTTGTGATAGCCCGTCATATTAGGTGAGTACAAATTGTTTGAAGCTAAGCCTACTTTTCCATTTCCTGTGAATGCATCCTAACAGTTCGCGAAACGCAAAGCTTTTCAAAGTAAGCTGTGAGTGGCGTAAAGAAAAAAAACCTTTGTTATGGATGAGAAACAGTAATTGGCAGCCTTTTACAGCAGTTTATTGTATTTTTTGCGGGAAAAAATATCTACGAAGTCATGATAAAAAGGCTTCTTATATAGACTGAATAATTAAAGCTGGTTTTAGCTAGCGCCATGCGTAAACCATTCATATTTTAAGAATGATAATTATAGACACGCCAATATTTTTTAACAAGCCGCATTTACGCAAGCCGTTTCCAACCGGTCTTTTTGGAAATCCATGCAGGAGGCCTATGTCCAGCAGTGGACTTCTTGTGGCTGAATGATGATGATGATGATGAATATTTTTTAACTGCCCCTCTCACTCTTCACTTAAATGTAGGCTGGAGAAAAATATTGTGTAGCCTTAAACTCGGCTTTGTACAGTTTTCTTTTAGTACAATAAATATTTGCGGTAGCAATACCACACGCTAACCGTGAATGAAAACTTTGAGAGGATACCGGAGGTCCTGAGGTATTTCCAACTTCAGCGCTTGAAATAGACTATTTGTCAGTGTGAAAAAAACAGTAGGTATTATTAATACGTATTCATATAAATTATGAGTCTTAAAGCCGCTTTAAAGCATTTTTACTAAAAAACAAATATTATTTGTAAAAAAATACAAGATAAAATTTGATAATTATGTATCTGCAGCCATTGTATCGAAAACGGCCTGGATTGGCCGATTCTATGATGACGTCACATGTCAGTAAAAATGGCGTATGTCATTCATTCTTTATTACGTTAATTGGTTGGTTTACTGGCAAGGACGTCATAGTTTACGTCAGACCCACCGGCGGGTCCTCGAGGCTTAAGGGGTTAAAAGTGTTTCCTGAACTAGTAGGTTAACTAAGGTTTCAATTGGGTATTTGACAGGATGTCAAATGAGTTACTTTTAAAACGGAATTTTGTATGAAAATACTTGCTTGTGACGTCACATTTCAGAGCACTCTTTTTATGTTTCATCTATTTAAAAATTGTAATAACTAGTAATTGAGTAAAAGAAACACATTTTGCGAATCATTTTGTAATTTTTGTTTTAATCGAGCATCTAAAATAATTTATTGTTGATAGTGTCAAATACCGTATTGAACCGCTTTACGTATTCTGCTGGACGCAAACCTTCACAATTCCCTCAGGGTCTGTCCTTCGATTCTGTAGCCGAGTTCTTTCAGACACACGTAAATATAAATCAGATTGGAACTTCATCGGCAGAGCGCGAATTTGCCTTGTCGATGTGGGAAATAAAACTGCCACAGACTTCGTGGTCTAGAGATTGAGCTGCTTCCATATTATATGTATAACATAAACTCACGCCTGTATCCATGAGAGGTGGGCAGAGACAGATATATTTCTTATTAATTTGATTCCGGATATACTTAATTGACTTTTTGTCGGAAGACCCCGAATAGTTTCGCTCTGATTCGCAGAGCTTAAGCATAGTGAACAGAGATGGATTATAGTATCATTTGTACTACCAATTGAACTACTCGGTAGTACTACTGATCCGGAGCGGAGCTCGGGTTGTGGTAAATGTCTAGTGCTCACGTAAGTTTAAGTTCAAAAAGATCTTTTTTTCTTCATCAACATTCGTTAGTCGTTGCATGTATGTATGCCGGTTTCTCGAACCATATTAAAGGTGTCGTAAAAATGTTACTATTTAAATTTCTGTAGCTTAGTACGCATTTTGGAGCTCTTGGATGACTAATGATGACTATTGTGCGACACAATTCACAAAATATTATACAATGCAATATACTTATTTATAAACATTAAGAAATCGTTTCGTCAAACAAAAAATAGTAAAAATAGGAAATTTAAAATAAAAGAATACGTCGCTAAAGAAAAAACAAAGTAATAACTAGCCGCCTCGGTACACATCAGACCCAAGGTTCCCAATACGCTGGCAGCGTTACCTCGCTGCACTGCAAGGAAAATTCTTTGCATCAGATATACCCCACAGCGGCAATCATAGCCACGATCCCTCAAGCTCGGGACATGGTTACCAAAAGACATTCTAATCGTATTAATATTATGAATGTGACTTTTTTATTTTGAGTTGTTACTCGACCATAAATCCGGTACCTACACTCCATTCCATGAATCGAGCTCCCAAAGAAAATAAACAACCACTGTCCTTCCTTATGACGTGAACCGAATTGTTTTTCGCTAATCGCCAGCTGCGCGCATTGACCAATGAAATCCGAGTATTTGGTTCTCAACGAGTTTTAGTCGTGGAACGGAGCATACTTGTACGCCTGTGAGTCGTAGAACTTTTTTCCACTCGCAATAAATGCGAACGCTCACTAAAACCCAAATAAGAGCGGGAACGGACGGATCCGTTGAAAATTGGAAAAGTTGATTAATGAATTCCCTTTGTAGCTGTCAAAACATCTCCAGAACGATTGTCGCGAACAGACTGACAAGACTACTAGACAAAAATACGACGGAAGACCCGTGTCCTGAGCTGACAAATCGCTCTAATACGCTATTGCAAAAATATGTAATAACGAAATTATACTTGAGCCATTACAAACGTGCCAACCAAGTCATAAAAGTGCGAGCGAGAGTTCCGATATGCCTGATATGCCTCCTATATGAGTGAGAGAAAGGTCTGATACAATGTTTATTACTCAGTTCGCACGTTTGTAATGGCTCAAGTTTATTCGTAAAGGTACGCTACTTGGAAAACTGTCTACTTAGAAACCAGGGAAAGAAAATCTATTAAGACGGCGAAAACCGTCTAACAAAGTAGACTGACGAGAAAATTTGTAGTCGTATAATAAATATGTTTATTGTTCATGTATGTTTATTTAATGGTTGTTTCCTAGGAAATGGCAAGATAGGAAAAAATAGAACAAGGTTGGGCTGAACAGGTTTTTGCCGTGAATAAAGTTTATTATAGCCAGTCCTAATCACAGGCCTGAATACTTCCAACTCTCTTTCGCGGTAAGAAAAAAAACTTTCAAGAACAAAACTATAACGAAACCGGAGTTCGAAGTATATTTTTTATACAACCTTATCTTATCTTCTTATCTTATCTTAACCTTTTTTCGAGAACAGTTTTTCTTTTTATTTGAGGTAATGCAAAGTAAGTGAAAAAAAAAACCAAAAACATTTTGCAAATGACGGTATTTAAATAAGCCATGAGAATACACTATACAGCGCCACCAAGTTATCTGTTCAGGTGGTCAATATTGTAACTAACTTATAAATTGTAAGTCCTGTCCCCATTTCTTGTTTTATTTATTCACTTACTAAGATTGATAGATATATTTTCATTAAAATTGAAAGACGGCTTAAAATATTCTCATTTGTCTAGGTAAATTCTCCACTAGCGCCGCTGTCAACTGAACAGTTAAGATGGTGGCACTGTACAATGTTTAGCTATAGCTTTCCTATCAATGGCGTAAATAACAGGCGCCACTGTCCGACGCATCTGAAGATCAACACATACACTAATTAGTATAATAGAAAGGAATCTTCTTACATGTATAGGATTTCTATCATGAAAACTTTCAGGTTTAAAATGTTCATCACATAACTTAGAAGAGCTACTAGGCTGCCAATTTTTTCTTCGCTTTTTATCCACTGCTTTCTTCTGTTAGAGTCTTTGGGAAATACATGATTACCTTGGTTTTTGCAATTTACCGCTGATTAAAGCGGCATTGTGTATTAAAATCTCAAAATTGATAGAGTTTGACAGATGTTGTGGTGCATGAAACAGTGATTATGATGATGCGGTATCTCCCGCAAATCGTTCTTCGGTCTTACCAATTCTGCGATTCGTGAATCCATTTCGACTGTCATGCGTCAATCCCTGATACCGTAATATAGAGCATAGCGATCAATTTGTTTGGTGCCAATTTTATTGGTGGTAAGTTTAATACGTGATTAGATTAGAATAATCATTATCGTAAGTAGGCACATTTCCAAACTTTTAGTAGCAGTACCAGTTTACTGCGAAGAAAAAGATCGTAAAGAAAATTATGCCAGAGGTGTTCACTTACATAAACATTTACATACAAGCATATAAATTGCTTCTGGCCCCACACTAGGATACCCTGTGTCGTGGGAACCAGAAACAGCGACGTCACAAACATGTAAACATCCAAGACCTGGGGTTTTTTTTACTTACCGCAGCGCTTGAAATGCAAATCCGTTGCAGGCATGTGACTTACAGTAGGGCACATATGGTAATATTATATTTAACGTAATAGTGTTATTGTTTATTGTTATTGGGACCTAATAAACTCGGCAAAACGTGGGCCCAGTTCTAGTGATTGGTGCCTCTGCCTACCCCCTTGGGGATAACGGGCGTGAGTTTATTAAAGACGTCAGAGGGCGTGTCGTTCGGGCGGCGTGGCGGGGATAGCGGCCGGCAGCTCGGAGCTCACTTTTTCGCCTTCGCTCGACGCAGACGGTCACCTACCTAGCTCTGTTGCATTTTGTAATTTAGTTCGTTGATTTTTGTGTAATATTTAATTATCTCTAAAAATAAAGTTTGTGTTATTCAGTTTTTTTTTTTTAATAACTTCACTTCTGATTCGTAAAAATATAATAATCCGAAAAGTATAAAGTGTGCGCAAAGTGTGGATGATAAGCATTTATTTATTTCTTTATATATACCTTGTATATTATACCTTGAACTTTATATTATACCGTTATATATACCTTGATAACTTGTTTTTTCCTAAAAACGTGTAAGTGTGTGTGTGTGTGTAAGGTTCAGCGGTAAGTTCCATGTTTTTAGCAGAGATGCAACCTTGTACTAAGTTCTTGCTTCTAAAGCAGGCAATAAATTGTTAGTTCTGTAAAACGGGCTATAAACGAAGAAAGCTTCTACTGGAACCCTGCACTCCGCGTGGGCAGACACGCACTTGGCCGGTTTATGCATTATGATTTATAAACCTTATAGCTCCATAAATGTCTTCATACTAAATACGACGATTTAAAAATCATATTTCCATTAATAAGAAGAATAAGAATAAACTTTATTTTGACAACTTTACATTACATAAGTGTACTTATTACAACTTAACTTTACATGATACTAAGAGTACTTATTACATACGGTAGGTACAATTATTCAAAGGCACACATACTTAAAATGAAGTTAGCAACCCACCGAACACATTTTAGCAAAACACTCAATCGAGTGTTTTGCCAAAATGTGCTCGATACATTTTGGCAAAATAGGTGATAGGTTAAATACCTACCCGAACCCAGACATACAAAGTTGTCAAAAATGGGCCAGTCTCAGCATAATGGCGCTGGTTTTCAGACCGAACCAAAATTAATGGTGAACCTCTTGTAATTAAAATACTCAAAATATGCGTGCACATACTGATATAATGTATTTATTACACATTAAAATAAAATTACATTACACACACAATCAAAATTCACACAAAGCTTCGTTATACTGATTTATTCCGATAATTTTACGGTTTACATCTGTAGTTAATTATTCCAAAAAACGTAACGTAAACATAACAATTATGCTCTCGTAATATTGTACTTAAGGTCTAATTTACTTCTTAGTAACTGTGACATCTAGCTAGTATATACACTTTGATCTGAAATCTATTTATAAATTAAGTAAACAACGGCCTTGCCTTGCCTTTACCTGGCAGGCTCCTTGGGTAGAGATATCTTGAACTGAAGGAGGACAATCAGGTAGATTGCAATCATGCTTATTGTCTGGAAAATACGAGTTACATTATATTATTAGCTTTGTTTGTTTTATGTACTTACGTAATGACTTTGAACTTACGTATTCTCTTAACCTTCGGAGGTAAAAATTACTCCGTATCGTACTATCGTAGGTACATATTAAAAAAAAACATTCTGGCAGAACCGAATAAGTACGAAATAAAAATAAATATAGTTTCTAATGCAGGTATATTCAGTTTCAATACTCAGTCAAAACTGCATTAGAAACTATATATTCTTTTTAATTTTGTACTAATTCGGTTCTGCCAGAAAAAAAAATGAAAATAATATCAGACTTACAACACACCAACCATCCAGGTCCCTTGCTAGTCTATGAAGTTTATGTGGGGCATTATACAACGTGTTAATTTGTAAAGTAACGCCCGACTCAGGGTGTTTTCTACTCGCGAACAACTTCTACTATCAGGTCGACGTCGATATCGTGAAAAAAAAAACGTTTTTTTTTCTACTTTATGCACCCAGGCTAAATCACCTCGCTCGAGAATCGCTCGTAGCCCCGGGGCTGGACCTGATTGAACTTAAATAATCACGAAGGTTAAGCAACATAGGGTGCGTTCAGTGCATGGATGAATGACCGTTCTATGAGTAACGCTAGTGGCATTTTTCCGAGCAGTTCCGTGCTTCGCAAGTCACGTCAAGCAGTTGGTGCCGGCTGCCGTCGATAGATGGCAGTCGTTAAGCCAAGTCACAGGCCTTAAGGCGACTTGAAAACTTCCGACAGTAATACCAGCCACTAGTCTTACAAGCTTCCACCAATCCGGACTTGGCCCCCATTGTAGAGTATGGCCTATACCTTCCTCAGGGAAGAGACCCGTGCCCCTTGGTGGGGACATAATGGATTGATGATGAAATCACCTAGGTGAATAAAGTCTACGAAAAAGTATATCACCAAATAGCTGTGCTATACTGAAATCATCTGATTTTTTAAAGATTTTAGAGTTGGTCATGGAGTCGGGCGTTACTTTAGAAATCAACACCTTGTATGATAAATGCTGCACTAACCGAGGTCAATAGTTCGCGGTTCACATTGGCGTAGCCCTTCAGACTAACCACGGCTGGATTCATCGATATGGCCTGGATGAAATGGTCTATCTGGAATGATACGACATTGTGTGAAGATAACCTCAAACTGAAGGCGTAACTAAGAGTGCAGTCAAGTGTTGACAGTAGGTTGACATTCACGTATTGGAGTACCTAAGCAGATTCAAATCAAGTCTCAGGCCTTTTCGTTAAACCATATGTCTAATGACGATCCTTTATTGTAGGTTGTCGCACTGAAGGTTTGATGGTGCGATCCGTTGAATAAAAGTGGTATCCAGAGGCATAGAATTATATTTTATAAGGTAAAAGAAAGGCACCTGGGAACAATGCAAATAGAAAATCCTAAACAAGGTCTGAAAAAGTAAGTATAAAAATACATTAAGAATATAAAAAGAACACTTACATAATAATTGTGCCTTTCGTATATTTATAAAATGATTGATCATAATAATATGGAGAATAGGAATCCGGGTCTTGAATAAAACAGAAAAAATGACAAAACAGTCCACCTTGTATGAAAGTTGAGGATGATCTGCCTCCAGGTACGTCTTACTAGTGTGGCAAAAGTCAAAAAATGATCGAATTTAGAATGGATAATGACCGAAAATAATAATAAGCAACGAGGCAAATGCACCTCTTTACAAGGTACAGCAGAAAGTTAGAGAGTCAGTAGTCACAAAGGGCAAATGTTGCAACTCCTTCTAGTCGATACAATAAAACTTATACACATACATTACATAAACCCCATAGCTCCATAAATGCCTTCTGACCTTCATACTAAATACAATTTAAAAATCATATATCCATTAATGGTGAACCTCTTGTAATTAAAATACTCAAAATATGCGTGCACATACTGATTTATTCCGCTTATTTTATGGTTTACAGATTAGGTAATTATTCCACAAAACGTACTGTAAACATACATACATACATGCGTTTCACCTTGGTTGTGCAATAAAGTGTTCTATATCTATTTATTTATTTATTGATACATAGTACAATGCGGCGGACTTAACGCGGATCTATCTATCCATCCATCCATCCATCCATCCGTCCGTCCGTCCGCCCATCCCTCCATCCATCCAACTATCCATCTATGCACCTGTTTATCTGCATTGTGTCCTGTAGCAATACAGTGGTAAACTGACCACTCGAACAGTGTTGCCAGATCTGGACCTACGAAAGTCGCACATATTTTGAAAAAAAGTAGCCCAAATCGCCTAAAATTTTTTCTATGTAGCCCAAAACGCTAATTTATTAACGCAAGCCCTTATAATCACCGCAAGGACTGTAATAAAGCGCAGGCACGATGTAATTAATGTCTAATTATTAAGGCACAATTTAAAAATGTAGATTATTGTGATGAAAAACATGGCACTTCAGTTCAACCAAAATTATACTTTTTTCATAGCAATTATTAAATTATTAGATAACATGCCATCGCGGTCAATCACAATCAAAGATTACTCCGCCTCATCATCATCAACCCATTATGTCCCCACCGAGAAGCACGGGTGTCTTCTCTGAGGAAGGTATTATAGGCCATACTCCTCCACGGGGGCCAAGTCCGGATTGGTGGAGGCTTGTAAGAGTAGTGGCTTGTCTTACTGTCAGAAGTTTTCAAGCCGCCCTAACCGTAAGGCCTCTGACTTGGCTTAATGACTGCAATCTATCGCGGCAGCCGGCGCCAACTGCTTAACGTGCCTTGCGGAGCACGGAACCGCTTGGAAAAATGCCACTAGCGTTAGTCATACAACGGTCACCCATCCATGCCCTGAACGTGCCCTATCTTGCTTAACCTTCGTGATCGTTTAAGATCATTCAGGCGGCCGGGGGCTATGAGAGAGCGACTCCCCCTCAGCTATTAATAAAATTAAGCCTTCCAAGCCTTCCTCATCATCAGCCTGAAGGTGCACTGGAAGGTCCAGCCAGCACCTTCTGGAGTACATTCATAGATAGTTTTTGAATTGTGTAGTTTGATCATTGCTTTTGTAATAGGAAATCAGTTCAGAAAACAATAAAATGTTAACAGAAAAACTTGCGTAGTGAGAGAGCCCGGCTTTTACTGGCTTTACTGCAGTAAAAGATTGCTAATCTGAACGCATCACGGTTTCAAAGTAGCCCAAAGGTCGCCGATTGCCATTTCAGGTCGCCCTTTCACCCTCAGAGATAGCCCAAATGGCGATAAACCGCCTAATCTGGCACCACTGCACTCGAACACTATTGGACGTTCATGAAAGCCTTTATAAAAAAATATTTAAAAACTACTCTCTGTCTAGCTTTTACAAAACTACTTTTGTACCCACCCTCATAGGCTGACATTCAGAGACGAATCCTAAGTTCACGCTTAGGATTCGGTTTCAAAGTAGCCCAAAGGTCGCCGATTGCCATTTCAGGTCGCCCTTTCACCCTCAGAGATAGCCCAAATGGCGATAAATCGCCTAATCTGGCACCACTGCACTCGAACACTATTGGACGTTCATGAAAGCCTTTATAAAAAAATATTTAAAAACTCTCTGTCTAGCTTTTACAAAACTACTTTTGTACCCACCCTCATAGGCTGACATTCAGAGACGAATCCTAAGTTCACGCTTAGATCAGTCTTAGCAAAGTAAACTAAAGTCGTACTTAGTAAAGTGCCGTAATTTTCGCATTCACAGATGATTCACAGTACTTAAGAAAGTCATCTATAGTGTCTATAATTTCTTAGTGATGTAGTTCTTACCGGTTTTTTTAATTTGACATTGCTACACGAGAGCAGGACAACATCATACAATTTTATATAATAATATGTCAGAGTGAATAAAAAAATCCCACAGATAATGCTCGTAGAACATCAGTGAAATGACGTTTGGAGTAGTCTGTGAACAAAAGGCTTAGAAGTGACAGTTCTAAGTTCACGTAAAGTCACCGATATTGACTACTTACACTTAGCTAAGCACCATTTCATACTAAACTTGCTAAGATTCGATTCTGAATACGAAATATTTCTAAGTACGTGATTTTGACATTTCTGAGACCAGTCTTTGCTTAGTTTTCGTCTCTGAATGTCAGCCTTAGCCTGAGTTGGCACCTTTACGACTGAACTTTATTTGTAAGTGGTGCAGATAGGTACTTCAACCCATCGTTTGCGCGGTGCTATGCATGTGTGTGTGTATCTCGGATTCAGTAACACAAACACTTTTTACTCAAGCAAAGTCAACCCACAAACACATTTAAATCAAATCTACAATACAATTCCTTGTATTGTAGATTTGCTTTAAATGTACCATACACGCACATATTGCGTCGAGTGCGTAGATGACTCCCTGAGATGACCAAATCAGAGGTCGTTCGTTCAATTCTTTTTGTAGAAGTGGCCTCAGTCTGGGTAATGTTAATATAATCTACACGTAATGTTTGTGACGTCCTTACTTTATTACCATAGAACAAGGTATCCTATCTTATGACCATCTCTTATGACAATCAGGAAAAGTGATTGTATTGCTACCCGTTCGGTTACTTCGCTATAGTATGCGGACCGGACGACGTAGCGTAGGCAGATCCCCCACCAGATGGTCCGAAGACCTGTGCCTCGATTCTGTTAGTTCATTACAGTACGATAACAGATAC
Source organism: Yponomeuta plumbellus (assembly GCA_947310845.1). Taxonomy (NCBI): domain Eukaryota; kingdom Metazoa; phylum Arthropoda; class Insecta; order Lepidoptera; family Yponomeutidae; genus Yponomeuta; species Yponomeuta plumbellus. The sequence goes on from OX371203.1 coordinate 9,198,691, forward strand.
ATGGTCGGGTCACGTGACGTGATTTTTTATACCATAGACACCTATATTGTTTGATATGCATGCACGCGTAAACTTGAAGCGGCAATGAAACTTAATCGCCATGTTCATCCAGTTATCATTGTACTGCAACAGAAGCTAGGCTCAGGTTACGGTGGCGGGGAGTTCCTCTATGAGGGTGGCACAATACCAGGAAACTTGGAAAACCATGAAAGTGGCATGTTCTGCAGTAGGCGTCAAATTGCTGATCATGACACTTATATCTAAGTAGTATACGAACCTCTTTCTGCGTAGGTCTATCAACGGCAAGGACGTCAATGGAGAGAAGAGTATCTTGAACACCAGCAGCCACCTGCAAAACGTATTTCTTACCCTTGGGCCGCACTCATCGCGATAACCCGAAGATTCGAGCTATCGTGATGTGTGTAGCCAAGTATTCGCGTATACTTCGGAGCTTCGTCAGGACTTCGCGTAGCTGTCGGTAAACTTTGACAGATCAAAGAGTTTTATCGCGATGAACTTCGCTTGGAGCGGCCACACTTCAGTCAGCGTGCACCTGTCAAACGTGGCGGACGTGTTATTTCACAGCGTAGGTGCATAAGCTGAAGCATAACATGGATTGGAGTAATGACAAAATATTAGAATTTATTGCAAACTACGAATAAATAAATAATAACTACGACATAAATGTACAAAATCATTATTTGCTGCCATAAAATACAGAGCCACCGCGGCGTCCATTTTGTTTTTTTGCATTTGACTTCGCTTGCACATCGCGATAAACTTTACATCGCGCATTGTGTGGCCGCGAGGATTCGCCGTAGACGGAAAACGAAGTTTATCGCCCGAATGTTGTCGCGATGAGTGCGGTCCAGGCATTAGGAAACGAACATATACAATAAGATCTCAGGCTTATTCTTTATTTGTAAAAATATATAAGGTGTTGATTTATTAAGTCAAAGTATCAATTAACTATGAGACCTACTTTCCAACTCTCAACTATCATTAAAAAGAATCAGCTGTTCCATACATTTTGTTCAGAAGGCATCGAATTTCAGTATGGCACAGTAGTTTTTTTTTAATCGTGGTCGACTCGCTAGTAAAAATTGTACGAGTTGATGAGTAGAAAATACCCTAAGTCAAGCGTTTCTTTAAAAATCAACACATTTTAAATTTATGGAGCAACAGGAAATTATCCTAAGGAGGTCGCCGGTCAACACCGCAACAAGTTGACATCTTTTATAAAGGCTCTATATTCCTAATGAGGGACCAAAGGATAACTAACTAAGTATAGGTAGCTATCGGAGATAACATAACATACATTTACATACAGGCACATACATAATAATAATGATAATGATAATCGAAATTCAGACGTAGAAGCGCAGACTGTAACTGATGTTGATTGTGATATCGCGCCATTTCGCTGATGGTCAGTCTACGTCCTTCTGCTACGTCCGGTCTAAGGTCCTCAACCATAGCTGCCTATACTAACGAAGTAAGGCATTAAGAAAGTTCTGGAAATAACAGCGCAGAGTAGAGGGGACTGGCAGGTGCAAAAGGGCGACCTTGTTCAACAGTGGATATCGACGGGCTGACGATGATGACGGAGAAAGTTGAAGGTGTTGACTCGTGGTCCCATTATTTTGTACCAATGACGGGTCCATGAGGGATAAATATCCCATCGCCACCGCAGAGCTCTTGCTTTATATGGGCGCCTAAGCCTTTCTGATAAAAACAGTTTATATCTCACAAAAACTTTCTCTTTAAGCGAAAAGAGATAGGTAGATATTTCTATATCTATTAATTTATTACACAGGAGGGATTTCTTTATTAATGGGACTACGAGAAATATCATTCCCTCGTGTTTCCACTGATGACGAATAACGGGACCACGAGGGATTGCCACTCTTTGGACCCATTAACGGGACAAAATAATGGGACCACGCTCCTTCACTTTTAGATTCGCCATTAAATCGGCACCACTTATTCGTTTCTACCGACGATATACCTAGAAAATACTGCAGGTTTAACAAAAACTTGTGGTTTTAGAATATTTGCCAAGTACGCAAATACGAGTGGCAAAGTGTGGTGCTAGCTTTATATGAAGTACAAACCTTGAGCGTGGACTTGTGCGAGCAATCCACGAATATGTAAAGCAAGGTCGAGCAGTATGCAGCGTCAACAAACAAGCCCATCTCCTTGAAGCTGAACCCGAAGCCGTGGTCGACGATCTCCGATAGCGCGCCGTAGATGGCTATCGTTATGTTGGCGAACCTGAGCGAGAAGTAAGTGTTGATATTATGTTGGCTACACTGACAGAGGTTGATGAAGAGAATGGGAAAGCCAAATGCACTGCAGGACCTCTGCATAATTTCTTCACCAAAAAAAACTCTAATTTGTTTATAATCCATAGATAATATTTACAGCGCCACCAAGTTATCTGTTCAGGTGGGCAAAATTATTCTTATTCTTATTCTTACTTACTAAGATTAATAGATAGATATATTTTCATTGAAATTGAAAGACGGGTTATATTCTCATTTTTCTAAGTAAATTTCTTAAATGTTACTACGAAATTCTCCACTAGCGCCGCTATCAACTGAACAGATAAGATGGTGGCACTGTAAGCTACTCCAAAAGGTTAAAGGCATATTTTGTCATTTTTTAAACCTCTAAATAGACAACACAATACAGTGGACAGTTGAGTTGTATGGTTTCATCCCATACTCCGTTAGGTGTTCGAAAGGACTACACTATGCTTTTTATTTGATGAGGCAATAAATACTTTTTTATCTTATCTAAGTATATTTATTTCATATAAACTAATTAATATAGGTAATATTTAAAAAAAAAACTAATTAAACTAATTGGTAGCATATTTACAAAACTAATACCAAGGAAAATTTAGTCTCCTTGCTAATACTAATAATAATATTGAAAAAAAAAGTAATCCAAATCTATTTTCTAATTTAAATAAAATATTGGAGCCAAATCGCTGTCGGCCGGTTTGTTCCGAGAAGGCTTTGGATGCAGTTTTCATCACTTTTCAGTCACCCAGACTATCCATACTGAAAAGTTATTTTGGATACTCCAATAGAACCGACTTTGATGGGTTGATAACTAAAGGCATCAATGGAAAATTGGAAAAGATTGGCAACTGAACCCTGGGTTTCTTAAAAATTGGGAAAATTTCTTGTCCCAAACAGGTTCAGAGGCTAGATACATATAAATATGGTGGATTACCGATCTCTTAAGCTTACATGAAGAGGCAGTATGTAGAGTAGGTCCTGGCATACGCGTTTCCGAGTAATTGTAGCAATTCCGAGAGGTTCAGCCATAGGTACCGATATCGGGCGATCAGCGCCGCGGAACACTCTAAATCCACATCCTGCCAAAGCAAAAGCAAACTGTTAACACAATACGATTTAGTTTGCGGGCTGGACTGGTCAGTAATAATGCCTAGCCATCTGTTACTTTATCCTGTCAAGTCCTGATCTTGAAAATAACAATAGAAAACCATTCACATGTTTGTGACGTCACTGTTTCTGGTTCCCACGACACAGGGTATCCTAGTGTGGGCCCAGAAGCAATGTATGTGCCTGTATGTAAATGTTATGTTATTGTTATTATTGAGGTCAGGACTTAAGAGGTTAAATAAAAGCACACCTGTAACCCGAAGGGAATACATCGTGCATCTGAATAAATAAAACACAATTTTTTTTAATGGCCACATGGTTCTCCCCACCGTGGAAACACTTTTAACTGCAGGCCCGCACCTAGATTGTGTTGTTGTTACATACATACATAAGCTCACGCCTGTATCTTAGAGAAGTAGGCAGAGATGGGACTACCACTTTCCATGATACTGACAGATCACTTTCGATTCATCGACATTCATTAGTCGTGGCATGCACGCACGCTGGTTTCGGGTACTTTTTATCTTGCCCTTTGTCAATACATCCTTTATGTGAGCGAATTATATCCGCCTGGGGCGTTTCCCACCGGCCCTTTCAGTCACATTCGTGTGATATATTTGTTTTGTCAGTCTTTCTTCCTTCACTCTCCTCACATAGTTATACAAACCAACGCAGCAATCCTTTCTCAATTCTAGTCACTACCCTCTTTCAGTCCACAACCGTTTCTAATCACACTATTGCGTATTCTGTAATTCAATTAAAAAACACTGTACGACATGAGATTTTTATTATTACTAGCTGTGCCCCGCGGTGTTATCTGCGGCTTATTAGGGAAAATAAATAGTGTACTAACAATAAAAATAATAACTATTCTTATTTTTAGAAGCAATATAAATTAAATTTCAGCATCGGAAAGACCAATTTACAAAATTTCATTTTCATCGATTTTCCCATAGGATTAAGATATTTTCCCGCAGTAAAACGCAGTCTATGTGTTAATCCAGGGTGTCAGCTAACTCCACCCAAATTTTATTAAAATCGCTCCAGCAGTTTAGACATGAAGAAGTAACAAACATACACACTCACACAGTCACAAACTTTCGCATTTATAATATTGATGTGATATAGTATTTTTTCATGTTTCACTCACCCTCCTAAAGCACTCCGATAAGCTATGCGATGCAATCTTAATTCCCTTACAGTTGATGTACCAGAGAGCGCAGTTCATGTTGATCATCGTGATGATGTGGAAATAGGCGGCCGTGTGCCGAAGCAGGAATCCATCCAGAAGGGCACAGAGGCTCAATAGGAAACAGACGGCCAAGAGAAGGCATCCGACGCTGATGATCACTATGAGGGTCTTCAGGTTTGGGAACTGCAGATTCTCGCCCGTGACCCGGTAATACCGTACCTGGAAGGCAAGGTTCCTGTAATGCCTCCTCCAGACTACTCGCGTACACTCTGTTAGGTTTTAGAATATACCACGGCTACTATCGATTAAACCGATTATGTTGCTATAAGGTAAGGTTTATTTTGTATGGTTATTTATAACCTTTCATAACTTTTCAAAATAGTGAAGAAAAGTTTCATACAGAGCAGGAAGTAGTATTACACTCGTGTGCTTTCGGCGAAAAACGAAGCCTACTCTAGAGCCCGAGGTATATTCTAAAAGCTAACAGACTGTAGTTCCTCGACAAAGTACTCGGGAAAGTTGACCGATGTACGTAGCTACACATTCGAGGTTGGACGAAGTAAGACGAAGTGCCTCTCCACACCTACCGTATTCGCCTAACCTTGGTCAATTTCGCGAGCACTGTGGAGGCCACATAAAGCTTTTTGTGTTGTTGCACCTATAGCTGTCTTCCCACGGTCCGTGATATCGCGGACGGACGCGGACGGCCGACGACTACGGATAGCCACACACCACGGGAGGCTCTTCCAACTGACCTGTGTCGTCTGTCTGTGCTACCGCGGACCGAGACCCTTCCCACGGTGTGTCGTGCGAGTCCGCGTCCGTCCGCGATATCGCGGACCGTGAGGCTTCATATAAATATGACAGAGCCCGGAGGCATACGGGGCGGCTACACTTTGACCCGGTGGGGTTCGTAGTTTTAGTAACCGATGCTGTATAACCCCCGGTTTCTCGTGTGCGTAAGCTGTTAATCTACTGCTAACAGCTGTTTTGGTGGAAGTGCATGCAAAAGAAAAATAATTGAAAGCTGTTATAATTGTTACCAGTAGATTACGACCGATTGACGACCTCTGTGGCGTAGCGGTTAGCGCATTACCATGCCAGAGGTCCCGGGTTCGAACCCCGGCTGGGGACAATAAAAAACCCTAGGTGTTGGATGTTTACATGTTTGTGATATCGCTGTTTCTAGTTCCCACAACACAAGGTATCCTAGATCGGGGCCAGAGGCAATGTATGTGCTTGTATGCAAAAAAATATTATACTTTAGATAGTTACTTTTCGAAAAACCAAGGGTTATTCGTAATCTGCAAAAGTAACAATTTATTTATTTCGTGAAAATTTTATTACCGTAAGGTAGGTAGTCTCAGAATAAAATTGGATTTAAAGCCTCCAGATTACAATGCCTTAAGAGAGAAATAACTCCTATAGCCCTCATCACCTTGTCAAGGCTCAGAATAGGCTTAACTCCTCATTGTACTCACCGAATTAAATACTTTGCCGTTTACAATATTAACTAACTGATTGCTGGTTTTTTTTTATTATTTATAATTATGATTTAATCGTTTAGGTAATTAGTATATAATTAATTCCTAAACTAAATATATAATAATAAACTAAATATTAAATTATAAACTAAATATTAAACTAAAAACTACCTAAATATAAAAAAATCGAATCTAAGCCGCTGCCGTTGGGGAGAGTTCCCAAGATTGCTTAAAGCGATATTTTAGTAGATAACCTTTGGATGAATGGAGCTAAAAGATGAAGAGACTAGGTTACATAAAATATATCCAAAGGATCTACGTAATAAAGAAACTGGAATCTATCTATCTAATCTAATCTCTTTAAACGAGCAATTCTTGTATATATGAAATTTTGTAAGCAGAGGGTTTCGGGGGCGATTGATTGATCCAGCTAGGTTTCATTTTAAGAAAACGTCGTTTTAAGTTTTAACCGTGTTTTTGGGCAAAGAAATAACTGCTACCCTATAAGAACGTAAAACTCGCATTCATCTGTAAGGTTGTAGTAGCCCAGGTGGGAAATAGGACTGTACCGTAAACAAAAGACCCTGGTTCGAGACTTGAGCATGAAGTATCTCTTTTTTTAAAGTTCCTTCTTTTGTGTGAAAACCTATTATCAGGAGCCCTTTATCAACGCACCTAATTCGTACCTAAGTACTTTTTTTTTAATACGAAAATTAATCAGGACAATGCTCAATGCTCGGCTTCGCCTCGGCCCACATTTCCACGTTCGTCCATCAATGCCTCTTTTGCTGGCCGCTGCAGTAATGTACTATTCCAAAAATCACGAAAAATGTTACGAAAAAAAACCCACCCAGCTACTAGAAATGATATTCGATACATTAGGAGACTAATTCGGGTGTATGTACAATCATTAAATACTGTCTATAAGTCAGTCAATCAATCAATCATTAATTCTGTGTAACATAGGTGAAATAGGTGTTAAAGCTGAGGTATAATTATTATAGATGAAAAAAAAACTAAATTTCAAAGACACATAATGTGAATAAATACAATGGTCAAATAAATAAGATGATATGTATCAATTAATTAAATCTTTACGTACCAACAATGTCATTTAGAAAAAAAGATGCAGAATGTCTGTTAGTTTATGTACATATCTCTTTACCTATCTCTCTAATCTTTTTCTTTCTATCCATCCCAAGGTTGTCTGGAAGAGATCGATTTTAGCCATAAACCGCCAATTGTATACGACACAACTTAGATATGCAAGGTTTCTAATGTATTTATTTCTTCCTGGTGTGTACCTACAATAAAGAGTTCTAATGAATACAAACTAGAGTACCATATCAGATAGTTTTTATTCGATAGAGTTAAAATAGTAATGAGGTCTAACATTTGTACACTCACGTCCTACTTGTAAGCTACTGGGTACATTGTGTAATGGGCAGTTCTCAAAAACGTGACCAATCTCTATTATTTTAAAACTTTTTGAAAAAGTTCGTTTTCTCAAATTGTTTTGTTTGCAGTTCCTTTCGTCCATCATCATAGAATGTATATGTGCTAAAGGGAATGGATTATGATTGATAATCTAGGAAATATGAGCAATATAAATTTTGAGGTGATTGATAATTAACAGGTGATGGATAAAAATTACAGGTTAGAGGAAAAACAGTCAGGTAAACGTAGAAACCCTTAGGGATTTGTTTGTAATAAATGTTATCCAATTTATATGTATTAAATAAATAAAAACAAAGTTTTCAAAAACCAAGTTTTATTTTAAAATATATAAAATTTTACAGTCATTGCCATAAAAACTAAAATATTCCCCTACATTAAACCAAAAACACTTCAAAAAGGTCTGCATATGTTAAAATCTATATATATAAAAGGAGAAGCTGACTGACTGACTGACTGACTGACTGACTGACTGACATATCAACGCAGAGCCTAAACTATAAGGGTTAGAGACTTGAAATTTTGCACAGGGGTTCCTTTTGTAACGAAGGGGAGCACTAAGAAAGGATTTATAAAAATTCATCCCCTGAGGGGGTAAAATGGGCATTCAAAATTAGTATGAAACTCTGCCGTTTTTGTAGTTATTAGAATGAAATTTGGTACGAAGGTTTTTCATTTAAAATTATGAAATACTTGTAAAATTGTTTTTTTAAAATCATCCCTTAAAGGGGAAAAAGGGGGGTGCAAACTTAGCATGAAACTTTGCCGTTTTTTAATTTATTCGAATGAAATTCAATATAAAGGTCCTTCATTAAATGTTATGAAAAACATGTAAAATAGTTTTACGTAAATCATCCCTTAAGGGGGTAAAAAGGGGGGTGCAATGTTAGTATGAAACTTAACCATTTTTTAATTTATTCGAATGAGATTCAATATGAAGGTCCTTCATAAAATGTTATGAAAAACATGTAAAATAGTTTTTCGAAAATCATCCCTTAAGGGGGTAAAAAGGGGGGTGCAATGTTAGTATGAAACTTAGCAATTTTTTAAGTTATTCGAATGAAATTCAGCATGAAGGTCCTTCATTAAAAGTTATGAAAGATGTGTAAAATAGTTTTTCGAAAATCAACCATTAGGGGGTAAGAGGGGGTTGCGAAGTTAGTATGAAAGCTCTTTCGCATGCGCTAAAAGTATCCCTATCTTATTTGAAAACACTTTACTCAACTAAAGCCCACGCGAACGTAGTCGCGGGCAACAGCTAGTGTTTATATAAAACAACAGTTGCCATAAGCCAATAGCCGATCACCTTGTGTTCATAATTTATCAGCAATGCAGAAAGTTATGGACGAAAACACTTTAGCAGCAGTCTGGTTAAAGTAACCAAAACTGAAAATAATCGGGAAATTTCTTTTAGTTAAATGTCTGGTGTATATTTAAAACTCCCCTGTTTCTATTGAGAAGGTAAATTTATACACCTCCTTAAAAAAAACAGGGGAGTTTTTTAAGATATTACTAAACGACTTATTTGTCGTATAGGCTGCATTTGCCAATAGATAAATATCTCAACTTAAACATACATAAAGTGAATAAAAACAAAGCAAAGTACCTATTTTAAGCCTAATGAAGAAAATGTATCCACAACTAAGTAGGCTTTAAATTGATATTTTAAGCAGGCAAGGAAAACTTATTTAAATAAAATCCCTGAGGATATTCTCACCTTGTTAAATATTAATAATAACAATTACGTGCATAATGACGCAATTTATCAATAGGATTATATCTTAAACCTCTTTAACCTGATGCATTTATCGATAACCTGTCATTGAAAATCAGGTGAGCGAGTCAGGTTATGGAGAATATGACCGTTAAAACTTCCTAGCAAAGATGCTGGACTAAATACGGTATTAATACTTAGTTATATCAAATAAAACACTTTGACATCACATCATGCATTTGCAATAGAAATGGTTCAGCGATGACAAAGTTAAGGAAGACAGAAAAAAGATACTTTCTTGTTACAAATTCCAGAAGTGAAGTAAACGTCTTAATTTCCTTGAAAATACAAAATCACAGCGTGTCTACCTCCTAACAAGTTGTTGTGGACGACTGGCTGATGCAATCGAAGGGGCTTCGACAGAGGGGAGGGTGATAGTAGTACTCGCCCTGCGCAGGAGTATTTGTGAAGGCAGGTTATGTACAAAAATCATGTTGACAATTAATTAAACCCGTTTATATCGCAAATGGAATTTTACAATGAGACAAATTATTTTTAGTGTACATATTGAATATATTTACAGAAGACAGAATACATTCAATATTATTTTTATAGCAATTTTCTATCGGTAAAATTTACTTTAGTTGAGTGATGCGCGTTTGGACATGCAGGTTACTGAAAGAATGACTATAAAATTTGTGGTTTTGTTATCTAAATAGAAAAATATGTTAATGAAGACATATTTTTCTATACTTGGCCTGTATGTCGTAATTGTCTTTATTTCTTCACATCATCTTAGATGCGGTACTTCATGTGAGATAAAAAAAATATCTATCTAATAGCGTCATGCAGGTTAATGGGTCACGTTTTTGAGAATTAGCCTAATCTTCTTAAACAACATTATTTTTATCAATAGGAACTTTCAGTGTCACTGGAATTTGTTTACATACAATTAGGTCTACATCCCGGACTGTGTGAATTTAAGCGTAATCGATGACGACATTTTGAAGGCCAGTAACCTTTCTAAGTAACATCTAAATTAAATTTCATTTCACTACATGCTGCAAAAGGGTCAAAGAGCCAACTTCCATTGAACTTTGGCGAAAGGACAAATCGAATTACTTACTAACACTTCTGAACAATAAACGTTCAGCTAAAAAGATCGCAACACGATTCAATGCGATTAGGGTTAAAAAAGTGAAACTGAAAATTGAGTGTAAAGTGAAAAATATTTAAAAAGTAATTCCGGTCGATTCCTGAAATATTTCAGCTGTAGTTTTTTATATTCTTCTTTTTTTTCGTTATGTAACATATTTTAAAAAAAACGTCTTACCCGCCCATCGAGGGTTCCGTACAATTTGTAGGCAATTATTATCTTTAATGGTTTAGGAATTGAGTCTCGCAGATTTTTCCGAGATTTTTCCGAATTTTATCTTATCTCTTTAAACGAGCAATTCTTGTATATATATTTATATATAATCAGAATCTCGGAAACGGCTCCAACGATTTTCACGAAATTTTGTAGGCAGATGCTTTCGGGGGCGTTTAATTGATCTAACTAGGTTACATTTTTTGAAAACGTTGTTTTATCCGTATTTTAAGGCAATAGGGAATGGATGAAAATATCAGAAGTGCTTGATATTTTTTTTGGTGATAGGAATAACCTTCCTTAACGCGGGAAAAAAGTTTAAATTTTTTTGGCCCCGTAGTTAATTTTTAAATATACTTAATATTTTTCCATTCGTCGTTCTGGGCTTAGTACGGCATATCAGACATATTCCTTAGCCGCTACGTATGAAAAAAAAATCCACCTTGAAAAGCTGTCAATGTCACCACAGATTTTTTTTTAATACGTAGCGGACCAAGGAATATGTCTGTTAAGCCGTACTGAGCCCAGAACTACGAATGGAAAAATATTAAGATTATTTAAAAATTAACTACGAAGCCAAAAAAAATTGAAACTTTTTTCTCGCGTTGAGGAAGGTTATTCCTATCACCGAAAAAAATTTCAAGCACTTCTGATATTTTCATCCATTCCCTATTGAAATTTGCTGCAATAACATACAGAAGTAAATTTCGCGTCTATCTGCAAGGTTGGGATAGTCCTGACGGAAAAACGGGCGACCCGTTTTGGGCCAATTTCAAGAGACCCGGTTCGAGTCATGATGTTTTTTTTCCAAGTTCTTTTTTTGTTGGAAAAGGATTATTTTAATTTTATATTACAAAAAAAGTAGCGAGCAAAGCTCGGTCACCCAGGTACTTATTATTTAATTACAAATGTAGTATAGTGTAGAATCGCTCGTAGCCTGGGCTGCCTGAGTGATCTTAAACGATCACTTAGGTTAAGCAACATACGGCACGTTCAGTCCATGGATGGGTCACCGTCTATGACTAACGCTAGTGGCATTTTTTCCGAGCGATTCCGTGCTTCGCAAGGTACGTTAAGCAGTTGGTGCCGGCTGCCGTCGATAGATGGCAGTCGTTAAGCCAAGTCAGAGGCCTTAGGGCGGCTTGAAAACTTCTGACAGTAAGACCAGCCACTAGTCTTACAAGCCTCCACCAATCCGGACTTGGCCCCTGTGGTGGAGTATGGCCTATACCTTCCTCAGGGAAGAGACCCGTGCCCCTCGGTGGGGACATAATGGGTTGATGATGATGATGATGTAGTATAGTGTTCAGATTGTTTCCTGTGTTTGTAGAATAATATGATATTAGTCACGACCGACTCACGATTTATTACGATTATGTAGTTGCCAAATGTCATAGTTCTAAGTGAATGAAAACTATTAATTTTTATTCTCTTGAGTGTCCGAATACTGTAATGTTTTATGGTGGCATAAACGACCGTACCTTTTTTACGTTTAACTTATTCACAGCTTCAAGGAACCTAGACTTAAGTTTATTGCTTTAATTTCAACTCAATAACTACCTCCACGCATTACCGAGGTAAAGAGTGTTGACGGAGAGACGCACGGATGGACGGACAACAAAGTGATCCTATAAGGGTTCCGTTTTTTCATTTTGAGGTACGGAACTCAATAGCCGGATCCACACCAAACGATCCATTTTGGATCGGCGATCCTACGATCCGCGATCCTGATCCGTGGAGCGTGGATTGTGGATCGCACTTATGCAATTTTTAGCGATCCTGTCGGGGTGCTCCAAGACGCTTCAGCCGATCCACACTGATCCAGTCAGTCGAACTCTATCTCGCTATGCTATGCTACGCATCTTCTCTCACACCTCTATTAGTGTAGCTAAACATTTACGGTCCTTGTACAATGATATTAAACGACAACTTTGCGAATTCTCCATAGCGTTCACAAACAACCTGTCGCCCGATCGCCCGAATCACGCACTAGTCACACAACACGTCTACACTGCGCGCGCCAATTTTGAGACTTGGATCGCGCGAGGCGCGTCTACACCAAACGCTCCGTGGAGCGCGTTCCGTGCCGCGCGCGATCCGAGCGCATTGGATCGTTTGGTGTGGATCCGGCTATTCATCATCTTCATTATCAACCTATTTTGTCCCCAACGAGGGGCAGGGACCGAGGGGCACGGGTCTCTTCCCTGAGAAGGTACCTATAGGCCATAGGTGGTGGAGACCACGGGGACTAAGTCCGGATTGGTGGAGGTCTGTAAGACTAGTGGCTGGTCTTACTGTCAGAAGTTTTCAAGCCGCCCTAAGGCCTCTGACTGACGGAACTCGATAAAATCGTATAAATTTCGATATACCAAACAATGAAAACCCAAAAAAGAAGACATAAAAAAATGTTGCCATACGAGTACTAATAGAATTGTCTTGCAAATTGCGCATTTTAAAATTGACCCGGTTACAAAGTGCAAATTATAATGGAATCCACTTAAGTGGCGAACAACATTAAAGGCTAACATTAAAATTTTCTGATTTCAGCAACACTTTAAATCCAAAAATCCAAACTTACTTGAAACTTCCCCCAGTTGGTCTTGTAAATGGCGACCTGATGGGCCACGCCCCAGCCCACGAAGGGTATCCAGAAGTGCGGCACCAGGAACACCACAAACAAAATGGCGTAGATGTACTCGTCGAACCGCTTGATGGAGCGCAGAATGAGGAACCTCTCGTAACCGACGATCAGCACGATAGCGGTGGCTGCTATGTAGAAGCAGATGGCGTAAAAAGTGGCTGTCGACCTCCAGCTGAATGTTATTGTGCCTATTTGACAAAGAATGTGATTAGGTGGGTGAAATTATAAAATGTTGCTATCTCTAAGGTATTTTAAGGTGCTTCCATGATGAATCAAGTCAAGCCACAGCAAGCCGATAAGTTTCAATGACCAGCAGCCCCATTTTTCTTTTGGAAAGAACACAAAGAAATATCTTACGCTGGAATGCTTGAAATTGGGTACAAAACAAAGTACCTAGGTACATATTTTGGTGCAATAAGAACAATGTATAAGAGCTATTCATTCTGTGCGCTGACATTTTTACCTCACTATTTACATCAGGCACGTCCCTCTCTGAGAGAAGGCCTGTATCTTACTGTGAAGTAGCCAGAAGTAGCCACAATACGGTATTTGACACTATCAACAATAAATTATTTGAGATGCTCGATTAAAACAAAAATTACAAAATGATTCGGAAAATGTATTTATTTTAATCATTTATTTATTTATTTAATTATTGATACCTTTATTGCACTTACATTTAAGTTAAAAATATAGTACAATGCGGCGGACTTAATGCCATAAGCATTTTCTACTAGTCAACCGCAGGAGGTAAATGGAAAGAGTTGGTAGGCGTGCAAAAGTAATAGAATAAATCTAAAAACATACAATTATTGAATAAACTTACACATTAATATATATACTTACATATATAATGAGATATATATTAAAATATAATGAGCATAAATATTACAATAATATACAATAACTAGGAGAAACCAAGTGAACATAATATAATTTACCTTAAATATATAACAGTAAAAAAATACAGAACATAAAGAACATACAACTGAAAGATCCTTATCGTGAAAGGTGGCTAGCGGAGGTTCGGGTAACGCTTCTCGACGAAGTGTTGCCGGACAAGGGCTTTGAAATAATTCCGAGAGGGGGCTTTGCGAATGTTATCAGGGAGGGCGTTCCATAGACGAACGGCTGAGACGCTGAATGAGCTAGAAAGGTAACCAGAGTGGTGTGAAGGGGTACAAAGAAGAAGGTTTTGGGAGGAACGGAGTTCTCTGCTGTGTGTGCAGGATAAGAAGGCAAATTGTGACTTGAGGTATAGGGGAGTATTAGGATCGTTAAGAATAGAGAAGAGGGTGCAGAGAATTCTAAGATTTCTGCGATCTCGAATCGGAAGCCACTTTAACCTAGCGCGAAATTCAGACACATGCTCGAACTTGCGCAGGCCAAAGATGAAACGAATGCAGACGTTCTGCAGACGGTCGAGTTTATTCAGGTATTCCTGCGAGAGATCGAGGTAGCAGACGTCGGCGTAGTCAAGGATGGGGAGAAGAAGGGAATTTGCAAGAGAAATTTTGATATTGATAGGGAGAAAGTTTTTCAGGCGAAGCAATGGATGGAGCGAGGCATAGAATTTCTGCGAAACTGCTTTTACCTGAGCATCCCAGCACAGTTTCTGGTCAATGACGTGGCCGAGATCAGTAACCTTTTGGGAAAAGGCTATTATGCATCTATTGAACTGCAAGGAGGGAAGCGAGACAGACTTTGCAAGCTGTCTCGAGCCGCCAATAACGATCGCCTGGCATTTACTACTTGTTACAATTTTTAAATAGATTAAACATACAAAGAGTGCTCTGAAATGTGACGTCACAAGCAAGTATTTTCATACAAAATTCCGTTTTAAAAGTAACTCATAATTATCAAATTTTATCTTGTGTTTTTTTACAAATAAAATAATTGTTTTTTTTTAGATAATGCCTAAGATAAATTTAAGGACTCATAATTTATAGGTACAAATACGTATAAATAATACTGTTTTTTTCACACTGTCAAATAGCCTATTAACTACAAGGGTTGGTAAGTAAGTAATGGCGAGATATGAGCCTGATTCGAGTTACCTGGCCTAGAACGGGTGATGGGCATGACAGCTAGCGCCCGGAACAGCACCAGTAACAGCTTGTGGTCACGATAGAATTGATCGTGCCGTTCGCACGTGTCGCCGTCTTGTGATGACAGCATGTCACGCTGTTCTTGCTCCTGTCAAAGGTCATCACCACCATAATTTATGCCTACCAGATCGGCTTACGGATCGGTAAACGTAGTGTAGGACGCTCTCAGACTCGGTGGAGCCATGACCTTCGTGGTCTCGATAGAGATCACTGGCGTGCAATGGGAGAGGCCTATGTCCAGCAGTGGACAAGCATGGGCCGATGATGATGATGATAATAAGTACCATTAAGGAGTAGAGCATATCAACATTTTTGATTATTGTTCTGGTTAAATAAACTATTCCAAACAATTTTATTATAGTCGTCCTAGCTAATTGATGGTAACGCCGCTATCAATTTTACACGGAGCAGCTTTTTCCACAAGTATAATGCAATTTTTTAGTCTTGCCGCTCGCACGTCGCGAGCGGCAAGACGCTACTTCTGCTTCTATGTATGTATGTGCCTGTATGTAAATTTTAATGTTTTATGTTTATGACAAGCGGTATGTTGCCTGCTGAAAAACGCCAAGTATCTAACAGTCACACTATGGAAAATTTAATTCACATTGCTACTTCTCCTTGGCTGTTTTGCCCACAAGCATTGTCACTTTTTGGTCCATTCTCTCACTCGGAGAGAAGTTCTGTGGTCTTCAGCAGGACTTGTACAGCTTGCTGCTTATTTATGTAACAAACGACCCTGTATCGCTTGACAATATTAAGAACGGCACAGCTCCCCCGAAAAGGCAACATGCACGTATAAAGGTAGACGCAAATTACATTATGACGATGTAGGACCTTTTTTTCACGTGGCTCACATAGGGTTATGTGGATCTTATTTTCGCAGTCCCGTAGCGTTCGAAATCGAGTGATGTAGGTACTCTCTCGCTATAGTTATTTGTCGAGATGATAAAGTTTAGACTTACAACAATGTAGGTAGGTAATAAGAATATGTAATTTTAAATAATTTAGGTGATATAATTACTTAGTGTCTTTTTTTTAATAAATTAAAAACTAGACGAGAGCGAGTCGAGCTCGCCCACCAAGGGTTCGGTACTCAAAGACAATTTTTTTACGATTTAATTATAAATGTATTTTCAGATTTTTCCCTGTAAATATTTATTTATTTATTGATAACTACCGATCCTCCCCGGCTTCGCACGGGTGTCAAAAACGTTTTCATGGAAATATAGCTATATTAGTTCCCTAGAAAATCCCCGGGTAGTAATTTTTTTACACCTTGGGTTACATTATTCGAGATTTCGGACGGAACCCCAAACTCTTTGAAAATTCAATATAACCTTTGTTACTCACGAAAAGTGTAGCTTTCTAATGGTGAAATAATTTTTAAAATCGGCCCAATAGCCTATTCTCATTATTAATCTGAGCCTATTCATTACAAACATGCAGGCAAAAATAAAAATCTTTCCTCTTTATAATATTACTCGTAGTAGGTATAGATTATCGACCATTTCCACATCTATGTCCACACTCATCTGACGCGGTGCCCACCAGGTTAAGCGTAACCTGATGGGAACCGTGTCAGACGAGTCGATACGCATTTCTTTGGTTCGAAGAGACGAAGAACATACTTGGCAGATTGTGCTTCCAGAGCATTTCCTTTGAGCTGCATAACGTTTTTGCTTTGAGGAGAGAAAAAAAATGTCAGCATAGTCAATGTCTTCGAGATCCTTGTCACCTGAGCAGGGCAATCCTCTTCGCGTGCCGTCCACCACCCCGTGCACGTTATCCATACCTAACTACCTACTAGGAAGAGAAAGGGATTGGGTAATAGTCTACTCGCCGGAAAAACTTCCAGGCAGGTACTTACGTAATCCCTTTGATTCTTCTCGTAAAGTATTCTATTCTGCTGTACATGTCTCATGTCGCGCCTCAGGAGCGAGTTGTTGATACCATCGTCGAAGTAGTGATCGGGAATCATGTTGCCGCTCGACTTCTTAACTTGATGAAAATTGCTTGTAAAATGACGCTGTAGAGAAAGTTTTGTCGGTGTGAAGAGAGTAGTATGGAAACAGAAAGCCGTTCCAAACTTTTCCCTCCTACTTTGGGAAAATTAGGGTTTATTTTAACCTCGTAAGGCCCGACCTTGAAAATAACATTTGTTTTCATACTTTTTTTTAGTATATTGGGCCTTACGAGGTTAAATGAAAATTACCTGCTATAATTGGATCATTAAGAAAACTACTAGGTAAACACATTGAGAATTTAATAAAATTAAATCGCGTGATACTATTTCATTACTAAGTAGGTACATACAAGTGGTACAACAAAGCTCTTAGTGTTAGGCATTCTACACTGGGTAATCATTTTGTACATACACAATATGGTTACCTTTCTAAATTAGTGCCTTAGCCCTGGTTTCCCGTACAATAACAATCTGTTAATCTGGAACTGTTTACAGCTGACAGGAGGCCAAGCTGCGTACAAAAAAACCAACTGTCAGGTATTAACAGCGTATTAACAAATTGTTAGGGAAACCGTTGGTAAATCGGGCTTACCTACCTGTACAGACAGTTTTTAGGGTCAACCTATAGAATCCTTACAGTTTCGCCATTTCCGTCTTTCTGTCTGTCCGCGGCTTAGCCCAGAGGCAAGTACCTACTAGAAAGCTGAAATTTAGCAACGACATACATTTTTATCACACCGACAATACGGAAAGAATCTTTTAGATTGCCTCATGTAAATTAGGGAAGCAATATTTTTTCTCGTCTAAAGCAGTGTGGGGTACGGGTACCGTTAAATTAGTCGTTTAAAATAATTGTAATGTTGTAACTAAAATCATTTTCGACTAAGGGATCCATTTGCGAAAAAAAAGAAACCCAGGTCGTCGCTGTTTCTGGTTCCCACGACATAGGGTATCCTAGTGTGGGGCCAGCAGCAATGTATGTGCCTGTATGTAAATGATACGTTATATAATGTTATTAAGTTATAAAGTGCATTTGATTCTTAGAGTAGGGCTGTTTAAGTTTCTGCTGGTGTTTTTAGTTTGCGGTTGCACCTTAAAATATTCATAGTCTCGAGACGTTATCGAGTGAGTAAACAAAAGGTGTAAATCCATTAAATTTTGAGCCTAACGACGCGGTAGCTAGGTGAATTTCAATGCCGTCGCGTCTCAAGCTAAATATTATGGGGCTCCATAGAATTATTTATTACTAGCGCTACCGACGAAAAAAATCATTAATCAATCAATTTAAATGCTATTTTAGGTTCTTTGTCGTGGGTCCTACAAGACTCAGGACATAAAATCGAGTTGAAATTCTTAGTAGTTAGGTAGATATGTTTATTATGAAGTTGAGTATGTGTATCGGGAGTAGGTATAAGGAGGTATCGAGTTAAAATTAAAACCAAATACTCCAAGTCTATCCCTTGAAGCTGTGAAAAAATCAAATCTTGAGGTTAACTTTAAAAAAAAAGATCGGCCGTTTATGCCGCAAAAAACCGAATAGGTAGGTATTTCGACACTAAAGGAAATCAAAATTCAAAGGAACGGAAAAAGAATTTTGGCACAAAAAATTGTTTTGGAATAATATAAATTTCATTTAATTTGCGTTGACCTAAAACTCTATGAAAGTGGGCAAGTATGTAACTATAGGTAGTAAGATTAGTTTGGGTGCGGTTGTAAAGAATCAGGTTTTTCCGGTAGGTAGGTACAGGTTTGCCGGTTGGTACAGGTCAGCAGTGCCGGATTAAGCCATCGCGGGGCCTGTAGCAAAATTATTCAAGAGACCTAGTTAGTATTGAATAAAACAAGCTGTACAAATAATAATCTTTTCTGGATCTATTTGAACTAGAAATAATGTTAGGTAATCATTTGATAATCATAGAGCAAATCATAGTGTACGGGCCAGAGCGCACATCTAACATTTTCACACATTTGCATTATTTTACACGTAAATACAATCCAGTACCTACTCTATCAGCCGCTCCGGCGAGCACTCGTACAATAAATATCAAAAGCAACTAATCAGACTTTACATCCTCGTCATACAAGATTAAGTTAAGTTCATGCCATGTAATGTATATAATTTTTCTTTGAAATAAACAGCTTAAATTTTTTTTTTTTTTTACCTACTATCCCTGACCCAGAGTAGGGTGATCACTACTCATCATAGAAAACCCGCCTCAGCTCGTATACCTAGTACCTATTCAATATCCATCAGAGTGAGATGATTGAACTGTTTTTGGCTCTCCTTTTAGTGTTCAGAGAAAACGTTCACCAGCGTGGGAAATTAAATGCGCAAAGCAAATTACATAGATATTTTTTTACAGTCAGGGCCGAGTTTCGTGAAACTACAAAGTAGTTTATTGTGACAATACGGTATTTGACACTATCAACAATAAATTATTTGAGATGCTCGATTAAAACAGAAATTACAAAATGATTCGGAAAATTTATTTCTTTTAATCATTTACTAGTTATTACAATTTTTAAATAGATGAAACATGAAAAGAGTACTCTGAAATGTGACGTCACAAGCAAGTATTTTCATACAAAATTCCGTTTTAAACGTAACTCATTTGACATGCTGTCAAATACCCAATGAGCCGTTTTCAGAAGACCTAAAGAAAAAAATATTACGGCTGTCAAAGGAATGCAATTTTGGACCTCAGCCCAATAGTTATGTGTGATACGTCATAAAATAGGTCTTAGCGAGCTGAGCAAAAGTTACTATGGCGCCAACAGCCAAATGTTTTTCCTTGAAAAAAAACTAACATTTTCAATAAAATATAACTCCGAAACGACAAACATTTGGCTGTAGGCGTCATAGTAACTTTTGTTCAGCTCGCTGAGACCTATTTTATGATGTATCACACATGGCTATTGGGCTGAGGTCCAAAATTGCATTCCTTTGACCGACGTTTGACAGCCGTAATAATTTTTTTTTAGTTCTTCTGAAAACGGCTCATTTAAGGTGCACTGCGTAGGAGTACGAGGATTCATACTTTATAGTCTGTGGTTCAACATTGCAATGTATAAACCGTGAATTTTGCATGCAGGGCTCCCTAATGCGCGGGGGCCGTAGCATTGTTACGTGGCTAATCCGCCACTGCAGGTGTCCTTCACACACACACCCTACTCAAGCAAAGACTTTACTACATATACAGGGCGTCCCACGGCTATGCCACATGGAGGGAAAGTACCTTTAATATTGTAGCTGGAACATTTTACTGAAAGAAGACATTATTTTAATTTCAAAAACAATCTAAATTGCATTCATAGATTTTTAAATAATTACACGGTTGAACCGGGAATCGAACCCGCTACACGAGCAAAAAAATATCCCTGTAGCTTTATCACACCGATCGGAAGGCTTCATCATAAGGATTATTTTTTGCTAAATAACATGCTATCAGAAATAAAAGGAAGACCATACATTTTACCATTTTTAATACAAAATTAATCAATTTATCAAGTGCTCAAAATGAGTCCCCTCCTGTTGAATACAAAGTGGATTTCTTTTGATTATTTCACTCCCTGTCGATCTTTTGATCTTGTTGTGGTGGATATTCAGAATAATACGTCAAGGGAAGTGATGCATACTACTTCTCAAGTGGGTACATTGATTAGTAATAGGTACTTATGATAATTTGTATGTCCTTACGGCAATGTTAGCTTTTAATTTTTCTGAACGAAATTTCACTTCAAATGTTAAAATTCATGGTCTTCCTTTTATTTCTGATAGTATGTTATTTACCAAAAACTAATCCTTATGATGAAGCCTTCCGATTGGGGTGATAAAGCTACAGAGTAATTTTTTTCTCGTGTAGTGGGTTCGATTCCCGGTTCAACCGTGTAATTATTTAAAATCTATGAATGCAGTTTAGATTGTTTTTGAAATTAAAATAATGTCTTCTTTCAGTAAAAGGTTCCATCTACAATATTAAAGGTACTTACCCTCCATGTGGCATAGCCGTGGGACGCCCTGTATATAGAGCATTATCTATCTCTATCATAACTTCGAGCTATATATTTATATGTATTATTTATTTTATTAATTTTGGCAGGTATTTAGTCTATGTAGTGTATTTATTTTCTGCATAAACTAGGCTATTGTTTAGGATTTTTGTAGTATAAGTAGTCTATTTCGTACACGTACCTATATAGGCCCGTTTTCTTTTACCGCTGCTCCGACTCTCTAAGGTTTGCTGGAAGAAATCTCTTACAGAGATAAGCTCGCCTTTGTACATGCTGTTTCTGAACTACGTAATGTTCTGTTCAATGTCTCGTGTGCATTAAAGTATCTATATATATACATATATAGGCTTACCATCCTGAAATAATTCCTGATTTTCCAATAAAATTCCTGACATTTTAAGCAGACGAAAGAGCGAAATCCTCTAACGATAGCATCTGTTAGTTTTTTTTTAGCTTTAATTTCAAAACCACTACATGTGAAGAATTTCATAATAAATCTTGTTATATCGCACCCTTGCAAGAACAACGTGATATTTCGAAGATTACCATTTTTTATTTATAGATTTTTTTTTAACGAGATTTTATTTACTCCGAAACGCCGGAATAATGAGCAAAAGAGACACTGCATCACGTTATAGCGCTATCTCTTTCGGCCATTACTTTGAAACCTTAAAAAAATGCTCTCATGTAACGTTTCGGGTTCCAAAATAACACGTTGTTCTTGCAAGTATGCGATATATAAAAATGGATTGCTGTTCGTTAGTCTCACTAAAACTCGAGAACGGCTGGACCGATTTGGCTGATTTTTGGTTTTTTATATTTCTAGAATTCCAGGGAAGGTTTAAATGGTGAGAAAATATGGGAAAAATTACGAAAACTTTGGCGGTACCAAGTTTGCCGGGGCAGCTAGTTTAAATGATTAGTAGCTCAAGCAGAACCAACTTCAGACTGCTTAGTGCGAGTTTTTTCATTCACTTTCGATAGCGAGAGCGTTTGCAATTTGTATAGGAGTGACAAAGCGCGCCACCTAGTTGTCTCTTTGTCACTCCTATACAAATTGCAAACGCTCTCGCTATCGAAAGTGAATGAAAAAACTCGCACTAAGCAGTCTGTAATAATCTTTCGTGTTTGTCTGTTTGTTTATTTTTTTCTATAATATGTACGTAATCTAAACTGTTTTTATTTGAATGAAATAAAACATCGATTATTATAATTGATTGCTTCATATAATACAAAAATATCACAGATATATAACTATTTTTACATTATATGCATCAAGTAATTTAAGAAGGCATCGTAACTAGATGTGGATTTATTTACTTAGTAATAATATACAGTCCATCCTTACAATCAACTAGTAACAACGTATTTCGTTAGTAGAAAATAA
Organism: Yponomeuta plumbellus; assembly: GCA_947310845.1. Classification (NCBI taxonomy): domain Eukaryota; kingdom Metazoa; phylum Arthropoda; class Insecta; order Lepidoptera; family Yponomeutidae; genus Yponomeuta; species Yponomeuta plumbellus. The sequence continues at coordinate 9,221,431 of OX371203.1, forward strand.
CAAATTCGTTACATAACATGTAGGGTACTCTTGAAGAGAAACTTAGAACTGGTGCAAAAAAAATAAAGCTGCATTTTACAAAATATTGTTTACTCATATTCGATCTATTGAAACGAATAAAAATAACACGAACTCTAATTGTTCGGGAGTTTTTAATTTCAAAGTTAATTTTCTCATAGATATTTATTTTTTGCAGAAATTCTGTTACAAATAAAAATATAATTAAGTTAACATACCTAACTTTAACTAAATAACTTTAAGATCTACATTGTAATGTTTTCAACAGACAGCTCCTCTAGCAAATTTGATTAATTTAATTCAAACTAATTTTGGATCACAACGTAGTGTCAAATAACTCTGCTCTGCTTATATAAAATATCATTCAATTGAAAAACTGAGGTTTCTAGACTGTTTGAAACAATTAACTTACAATGTCAGTAGTCCTTTATCTTCGCTCAACCGACAAACAGGACGAAAATAATTGACAATCCACTAATAGCTTGCCGAAACAGGGCCTGGCATCGGACGGAGCACGACGAAAGCCAATCGCGCATTTTAACGTCAAAAATCCCGACTATCCCGTAGTCTAGCATATATAGCCAATGATGCGAGTCGCGGCTTAAAGTTAAGAGTTTTTTGTTATATTTATGGCAACTCGAATCGGTCCTGTTTTGGACGACTACTTCTGCCAATGACGAGTCAGTCATGGGAGTGACACACAATACTGGTGACCGGTTATTCTAAATGCAGCCGTAGGCCGGTGGAGAACCTAAACCCAAAGAACAAACGCAAACATATACCAACACCAACGTTATACGAATATTAACAAACTTTAAGAGTTCTTTTGAAATGAAATGAATGAAATTACTTTTCCATTATATTAATTGTCAAATTCTGACAATTTAGCGCTACAAATCGCGCGACTCGCACCCTCTTGCTATCTAAGCTCCACATTAACTAGTAATACAGAGCGAGTCACACGTTTCGTGACACAAAAATGACAACGTCAGAACGCGCGTCATGCGGCTCGCATCATCTGCGACCGATGCTATGCTGATACCTGGCCGGATAAATAAATAGCTTCGTCTAAAATAATGTATAAAAATATCTTACGACATAATATCAGACCAAACACACACAAAAATCATCGAATTCGGTGAAGCCGTTTCGGAGAAGTTCGTTTAACACTGTGACACGAGAGTTTTATGTATCAGTTCAATATGACATAACAGCCATAGATCACTACAGTCCGTTTTTTAATTCTATGCAAAAAAAATGACGCGATGTTACCGCTATAAAAAGCTATAGGTTAACTCGGTAGATTTTTTTTACCGTGAATAGAATACTCATGTGACCAAAATCCTTATCACGTGAAAGACATTAAAATTGAATTACTCGTAAGAGCAATGTCTAAAAAAACACCTGCGTAGCATACACCATTTAACTTGGAAGTAAAATGGGGTTATTTGGTTTTTACGTACTAGCAACATTCAGACATTGACAGCCTAAGAATTGTATGGAGATGTCAACGTGACAATATTTTTTTTTTGCATTGAATGAAAAAACTGACTAAAGCGCCGAGCCACCAATGAATAAATAATAACAACCATCTACTAAAGATTCTTGGTGCAAAAGAATTCTCTTAATTCTGATTTTTGGAATTAGGAATTTACAAGAAATTAGTATGGATTTTGCCAATTATACGATTGGAATCGCTCAGGATTTGAAGCGCATAATTAGGCCCCTGTTTTAACCTTCTTAGTTCTAACCATAAAAATATTTATCAAACTCTTTGTTATTTTCAAGGTAAGGACTTAAGGGTAATAAATGTACTTTCTTACAGTGATTATAACGGGTTTAGCGATACATTGTGCATTTAGTGCATCGATCTTAAGCGAGTCACTCTGTGACCGGTTGGTGCAGATGATAACAATAATATTAATACTAAATTTTTAAAATTACATATCCGATGACAAAAATTTGTCTTCAATATCCGTAATTAAACTTACACATTTAGCAAGTATACTTTTTACAATAATTAATAACGTCAAAAAGTGCGAGCGAGACGGCGTGCTAGGCGTAACAGGGTTTCATCTGACCTAACCTCTTTGAAACACCCGGTTTCCCGTACGCTAACAAACTGTTGCTATTACTACTGTTAACAGCAGAGCTGTCTGTTAGCCAAAGTGCATAAAAAAAACGACTGACAGCTGTCGAAGATAAACAAGCTATTTGTTTTTTTTTTTTGCTAACAGTCGATTAACCTGATAATTAGTATTGGGGGAACAGGGTAGTGGAACACCCTGTTTGGCGCCTAATATACAGTACCGCGTTAAATTTAACGAGGTGTCTACTATGAGGACTTGAGCTTGGCGAGTTGCGCCATCAAGTCTCTGTCAGCGTCGCCGGAGGATTCGCCGAGCTTGCTGCGTGCCACCGATGGGGCGTCGGCCATCTGCGGAAGATTAAAATAAAACATTTTTTAAATGGAGAACTTGCACAAAAACATGTTCTGATGAAATAGGAGAGGACATGTTAAAAGATAAATAAATGTGGTATTTTTACAGGAAGGTATACGCCATACTCCACCACAGGGACTAAGTCCGGATTGGTATTTATCATTTTAATATAGGGGATTCTTCTAGGGGATTTTAATACTTCTTCCTGAATTTTTTCTCCTGTCGATGAAGCGACAGCGAATTATTGTGAATAAAATATTTTAATTTTATATTATTTTTTTACCGTAGTGGCGCAAATTTTACTATATCATCAACCCATTTTGTCCCCATCGAGGGGCACGGGTCTCTTCCCTGAAGAAGGTATAGACCATATTCCATCACGGGAGCCAGGCTGGATTGGTGGAGGCTTGTAAGACTAGTGGGTGGTCTTACTGTCAGAAGTTTTCAAGCCACCCTAAGGCCTCTGACTTGGCTTAACGACTGCCATCTATCGACGGCAGCCGGCACCAACTGCTTAACCTGCCTTGCGAAGCATGGAACCGAACTTAAAACCGCGGAAGAGTTCTGCAGAGTTGCATTGAACAGAGAGGTGGTAATTAGCTGAGTGCCAACCTCCAGTGATGGAGAGGCACTTAAAGAAGAAGAATACATTACAGAAAAATTCTACACTGCATTGTTCTCTGAACCAGAACATACAGCGGAGGACTTATGTACCTAGCTGCGCCACAGGTATAGACCCGACTTCTAATAACTAAGCCTGCTCTATACGAAATAAGTCATAAAATATCTTTTGAGTTCCAGTATAATAATATGTTACGTACCTTGCCGCTGACTTCGATGCCAATCTCGTCGAGGACCTGGTTGACAATGCCCTCGGTCTCTTCTTCATCGCCCGATTCCGCCATTATGTCGTCCAGGGTGTCTGAAACTGATGCGAAAGTAATTATTATTTGTCGGTGTAATTAATGCTCCTTTATTACCTGAAAGATTCCAATCGTTCACCTACCTAATTAGTACGGAATTCGACAGTAAGACGCTCAGGATTTGGTGCGCATAAAGTAATTTCACAAAGTATTACAGTGTACTTTATAAAAATGCCACTAAGAGCCGGTTTCTGAATTGAGAATTTTCACTAGAATCAAGAATCAAGAATTTATTTCAACGTAAAGAATTTACGTTCTGCTTGTTGAATGTCAATGTACATACAGTTATGTATAATGTTAGCCGCTGCCTTGGGGCCGTCTGTAGTGGAGAAAAAGGCAGCGAAAAAAAAAACTCCACTCTGACCATCTTTTCTCAAATCACCTTAAAGCTAATACAAATAAAACATACAAAATAATATCTTGGATGTGTTGAACACTAGACACATTTATCCTCTGATTTAATTTAATATTAAACTACTATTTAATGCCATACGTCCTTGTCTTCTAAATAATCGTTGATTTTATAATAAGCTTTTTTGCAAAGAGTGTGCTTAACACAATTCTTAAATCGCGTTGGGGGTAACTCTAATATATCTTGGGGTATCTTGTTGTAGAACCTTATACAGTGCCCCATAAAGGAAGTATTAACTTTTGCAAGTCTAAATCGTGGAAATGACAATTTATGTTTATTCCTAGTATTAACGTTATGATGGCTACCAAGAGTTTCGAAGTTCTTAATATTTTTCCGAACGTACATAATATTTTCATAAATTTGCAACTGTTAAGATGTTAGTTTCTTTGAAAAAATCTCTTAACGAGTCCCTACTACCTAGCTTGTAAATAAATCGGATCGCTCTCTTCTGCAAGATGAAGATAGTCTCAATGTCTGCTGCCCGGCCCCATAGTATTATACCATAGGACATAATACTATGGAAGTAACTAAAATAAACAAGCCTAGCAGTTGCAACGTCAGTAAGTTCTCGAATTCTTTTCACGGCATATGCTGCGGAGCTTAGTCTATGTGCCAATTTTATAATATGTGGACCCCATTGTAGTTTGGCATCGATTGTGATGCCCAAAAATACAGTATCTTCCACAAATTCTAGTTTATCATTTTCAATTACAATGTTGTTTTCAACTAATTTTACGTTAGGTAGGGTAAATTTCTTACATTTTGTCTTTTTTGAATTTAACAATAGATTATTTACTGTAAACCAATCTAGAACGTGCGAGAGAGCATTATTTGCTTCGTCAAGATTATTTTCCTGTCTCTTTATTTTAAAAACAAGTGACGTGTCATCAGCATATAGAACTATCTCACACATTTTTTGTACCAAAAACGGTAAATCATTTACATAGACTAGGAAAAGGAACGGCCCTAAGATAGATCCCTGCGGGACTCCCATTTTTACAAGTGAGCCTGACGATTTAATACGATTTATTTCTGCTTTTTGAACCCTTCCTTCTAAATATGATTTTAAAAGATCTAGACTTAATTTTTTTATTCCATAGTGTTTTAACTTTGAGAGTAATGTTTTGTGGTCTACACAATCGAATGCCTTAGACAGATCACAAAATACTCCTATCGCATCATTATGATCCTCCCACGCACTGAAAATATGTTTAACTAACATGACTCCAGCGTCTGTTGTATTCCGCCCTTTAATGAAACCGAACTGCTGACTATGGAGGAGTTCGTAATTATTGAAATGAATAAGTAATTGATCTAAGATAATTCTTTCAAATATTTTACTTACTTAAGTCCTACTGGTAGGACTGAAACGGGTCTAAAATTTGTTGGATCTTGTTTATCACCGCTTTTAAATAAGGGTACTAACCTACTATATTTCATGAGGTCTGGAAATACTCCTTGTCTGTGCTAACGGCAAAGCTAGGATATTTATCACTGAACTAACTATTGTTACTGACATACCCCATAAGTCCTCGGTTTTTTTAAGATTTAATAATTTAAAATTCTTAACAATGTCATGGGGCTCAATGTAATTAAACGTAAAATCGTGTTCGCATGCGGGGACATTGTCCCTTAATAATGTCGCCGCACGATCAGGTGAGGAGTCTAACGGAGCTGTAGTTATGATTGGGACATTAGTGAAGAACTGTTCGAAAGCTGCAGCGATACCTTCATTTGATGTTATTATTTTGTCATCAATCTTAAGTGAAATATCTCGGTCTCCTAACTTTGCTTTACCCGTTTCTCTATTTATTATGGTCCAAATTGTTTTTACTTTATTCGGTGATTGTAGGATTATTTATAAGTAAATACCGACACTCTTAAAGTCGTTTTATGACAGATGTCGTCTGCAGAGCAAGAACGTCGGCTGAATATTTTCCATATGCGCTGTCTTCACATCATATTACGCAGTGCCTGGAAGGATAGGGTCACAAACAAGAGATTCCTAGAGGTATCACAGCTGTCCAATCTGTGAGTCCGGTGCTTGCTCAAAGAGCGTCGTTTTCATTTCGGCTAGGATACCTATGTGTAGCGCATGAACTCTACTTGTCCATCAAACCACATTCATCGAAAGTATAATTTTTGTTTTTTGCTATTAGCAAAAAGGCCGCCAATTGTACTGTTACCTTGTGAATATTTATGTTTGTTTTATTCTTTGTGAACGATAAAGAATATTCTTACTTATCTTATCTGTATTAAAATCACAAAAAATATTTAACTGCGCAAGTGCGACAGTATGCTCGATTCAAGAAAATACTTAATGATCAAATGTGAAAGAAAAGTTGCGGTGCCGTAGCCTTGAGCTATATGCCACGACCTCCACAAATGGTTCCAGAAATATATCAAAGCAAATTCAAAGTCATTTGTCGGTTATTATACTTTCTACCTATAGTTGTTATCCAAATTCTACACAAGCAAGTCGTTTCCAAGAGTTTTTATTAGGAGAATTGTTCAGCGACTGAAGAGTCGTGGGCATGACCATCGTCTTGTAGCATACCTGATGTAAAGGATTTTCCTGGCGGTGCAACATACTATACATAAGATCTTTTGGATCGAGTGTGCTATTAATTTGTTCGATGGAATAAGGAAGTAAGTTTAAATCCAAGTTATAAGCACTAAAGGTATTAACTGACATATTGGTGACACTTACTCATTTCATCAGTCATGTCCATCTTTGCACTAGCATTCTTGAATGCCTCCATGTCTTTGGCTATTTGGTGGGGGTTCATGATCTTGTTCATGTTGCCCATAGTCTTGGCCGTTGTGCCCATAGCATTCGCTATGGCTATGTTCGCTCCCATAGCCTTGTTATGCATGCTGACATTCGAGATCTGGAATTTTTGAGCAACTTGTTGTTAAGACCAGACAATGCATCGTTTAAGGAGGTGAAATGTTGTAAGCTACTCTAGGTCTGTTGGGAAATGAGAAAAAAAGTTTTGTCAATCAAGGCAAATGGCAAACCCTAGTCTCTGCCTACCACTGTGTTCCATTAGGATTTTCTCTGTTTCTGTAGCAACTTAAATCAAACTAATCGTATTATGTTTTTATACTTAGTTGCAACAGTTTAGACTTAGTTACAGTTACCGTAGAACATCTTATACTTAGTAAGTATAGGCAGCACTGAGATTTGTTTAAAAATAAACTCATTTGTAACTAGTATTAAGTGATTAGCGAACATCAGGGGAAATCTTGAAAAATTCTAGCATTTTTTGTCTAGTAGTAGAAAGTTAAAATTTTACAATGCACAATTTATGTCAACTGTTGACTATTGTTAGGGTTATCTATTGAAGGGTTTTGATACAGGAAATGGCTGTAGATGCTGCAAGCACTTTATGGTGTAGGCCTATAGTGTAGGCAATCCAATCTATGTGCCCTGATAGGATTGGTGGAGTTCTGCATTGTCCTTACTTGGTAAAGAATTAATCAAATTATAAGGTACCTTGCTATTGGCAGAGAAGACCCTAGTTTTCTGTTTCCTCAATTGAACCAACTGCTTTGCTAGGATCTTGCATCCCTCCTTGTTGCCTTCATTAGCCATTTTTTTAATTTCCATTTCCTGAAGAAAAATGACATCATGCATTAATTTCTAGAGAAACAAAATGTTAATGATAGGTATCATTAACATTTTCTAATAGTTCATTCATATTATCATGTATTAGTTGCCGAGTGCATATTGATAGGGCGCAGATAGAGTTAGGATTGTGGTAAATGGTAAAACTTGATCCCTGTCTACCCCTCTGAAAAACCAGTGGAGAGTTTATCTATGTAAGACCCGAAACCCACATATTATTATGAATAATTACAATACATGATCCACATGACTTTTTGAAACCTTTTTTGCTTTTTATTAGTGAACATGTCAGTTCCATTGTAACTGTAATTTGACACTGTGTGGTGATGACACATCAACAAAATTGATGGAAGTACAAAGTATTACTTGTGTGGTGTTTGGATACTTTTGCAGAAAAGCATGCAGAATTATAAAGCAAAATATTTCTTCTCAAGAAGCCGTATTAAATGTTTAAAATAAAGTTGTATACAGCAAAAAAATGATGCATTTGTACAAATGACCTCAGAGTAGGGGTATGTTCATGTTTGTAATGTCCTTGCCTGGTCACCAATGCCGTAGCACAGGGTGTCCTATTTTGGGACCAGATTAAGTGATTGAGTGTAAGTTATCACTATCTCCAACAAGATGTTGTGCTGCTTTAAACATACTATAATCTATTCCATAATAACAGTAAAAATACATAAACAATAATATTCAACATTCATAACTAAGAGGTTCTTTCTTACCATGAGAACTATGGATGTTGATATTTTAAGATTTTATTGACAGTAGGTAGTTTATTCTATTGTTAAGTTTTCAAATTGAATACATAATATCTCCATCTCCCATCTCTCTAAAAAGAAAAAGTATGGACTGTGAAAGTAGTATACTAGTAACTTAGTATGGACTAAGCGAACTGCAGATCAACGATTTCAAGCAATAAAGTATGTAAGTATATGGTCAAAAATCATATCAATATCATAGAGTAAAACCTAGTAGCTTGATTGAGCTAAGTGGTGTTATAAGATGAGTCATGCCTTGAAATGTACCTACTGGAATGAATAATTGTCTAATGTCAACAATGAATATGTTTCTTACTAGTTTCTTTTCCTCACGTTCCAAGGCTGCCTTGTCCCTATCCAGGTCTCTGCCAGCTTTCCTAAGCTCTCGGTCGTTTTGCCTTTGCATCTCTGAAGTCAAAATTAACAAAATGTAGGTTTGTATTTACATACGACTGAAAGCAAATTTATTTAATACATACCTTTAACAGTAGGCGCTTTCTTGAAGAAATTCATGTTGCGTTTTAGCTGTGCTAAAGCTGAAACCAGACCCACAGAAATAGTAGATATCAAATTGCACAGTGAAGGTGTTTGAATCACAAAGTCTCTTGTAAGATGCAACGGTAATTGAAACTTCAGAACAACTTTGTTTATGCTTCCCGATCACTTAGAATTTGTTACGATGTCAATCTTAGCTTTGTGGTATCAAAGCAGCGGCTTTAGAATATTAATATAATTTATCATTAATTTGAAGCACAGCAGCGAAGACTGTGAACCACAGAGAAACTGTGTCACAGATTAAGAAGGAGATATGAACTGTGTGGAGTGAGTGAATGAAATGAATGAAAACAATATTCTGAGCACAGACCCCAGATAGAGAGAGAGAGAGAGAAAGAGAGAGAGAAGCCCGTTACACAATGAAAAAAAATAACAGCCTAGCCACGAGGAACGGCGGCGCGAACGGCGGTGCGGCAAGCGGGTCGAAAATTCGCGCGGCGCGGTTTGCCGGCCACGGGCAGGCGCGTTTGCCGGCGCGACTGTAGGGCTGAGTAGGGCAAGCCGGTCAAGAGCGAAATGTCTTTATCTCAAAGTAATTTTTTTTTTTCAATACATAATATTTGGAAGAGCGTAATCTACTCCATAGATTTGAATAGGAATCGAGGTATACTATGGAGAATTCCACCGAAACATTTTTCGAGTCTACTAGAATTATTGTCGAATTATATTCTTCAGGATTGGAAAAAAAGTCAATGCAGCTAGAGTTTTAAGTGCCGCTGAAAAATTGATCTAATACATAGGTGCCATTTAATTAAGCTGACCATATTTTGGAGAATGATAGTAGGTATCAATTTTTTTTTTTCATAACTACATTTTTTCAGAAATATCGCTGCTAAAATATGGTCAGTTAATTAAATGTTACTCTGTATATTAATGTTTCATGAAATTAAATAACTTTTAGGTAATTATGTTCTATCAAAGTAACAAATATACCCCATTTTGTTAGTATTTCAGCAATAACAGTCTCGGTATTTATTATTCGCGGCGAAAACAACTAAACTCGTTTGATCTCTGCCCTAGTCGCCGCGACTGCCGCTCGACGCCGTGGCTTGCGCCGTACTTGTTCATGTGTTTGTTTCACTCGCCGGCCGCGCTGCCAGTCGCCGCTCGGTACATTTCGCTAGTCGCGTCGCCGTTCGCCGCTCCGCGTGGCTTGCTCCGTACATTTCTATGAGTTTGTTTCAGTTTGAGGCCCCGCCTGCCGCACCGCCGTTCGCACCGCCGATCCCCGTGGCTAGGCCGTAAGGTATAAGAATAAGAAATAAGGAATAGTACAGAAATCAATTGTTTTCGTTAGTCTTGAATTGTGTCTTGCTCAACGGAGCTGCCGTTGCTGGATTCCGCTATTCCTTATTTCTTGTTCTTTATTTCTTATTCCTTATTCTTATACCTTTTTTTTTTCATTGTGTAATGGGCTAGAGAGAGAGAAGTCAATGAAATGACATGTAGTGATGCTAGAGAAAATCAGAGAATGTTGAAGGAAGGAATGTTCTCGCCCGCATAACGAGTTATATTGACGACAATTTTTGAAATCGGTAAAGCCGTTCTTGCAAAGGAGCACTGTCTCTCTCATACACTTTTTTTAAAAAACTAAAAATATAGTAAACTTTTAATAACTATGGTCTAAGCCTTTGGCATGTTTCTTATCTTGGACAAAATTTTGAATAAGAAATATCGATTACAAAAATAAAAATTTTGGAATCTGCTTTTCTTTTTTAAAAAGTTCGTATACTAAAATTGAAAAAAAATTGATAAGTCAATAATTTAATTATACATCAAACATTTAGACCAAACGATTTATCAAAAGTTAACTGATATTCTAAAAATATTAAGAAATAATAATATGTATTTGTGCGAAATAGCATGCACCACTTCTATTTGTGTAGATCTTTATTGTACTTGAATAAATGAAATGAAATCTAGATTGAAGAAGTAAAGTATGTACCTATTTTATTGATTCCATTGAATGACTTAGAGAAATAAGTTTAATAAAGTCATAGTTTTGCAACGGGGCTTTATCAAAACTACAAAATTATCTGCACTCATAGAATTAAAATATTTAATATATTTGTGTACTAGCAATGGGAAGTACGTCATAGAAAATAAATAATTATTTAGATAGATACATATTTTTTATCGCATGTACACCAGAATGTAGAGTATTTACATCTTAATAAGAATTAAAAAGCACTTTTCAATTCAGTATTAAGATCAATGGTTGAAAATTACTAACAGTATAGAAATGTCTGTAACATATATTATCACGGCAGATCTTCCAGTGTCTGTGAAAATGAAACAAAAATGTTACATGCAAAAGAACAATAAAAAACTCAGTGATAAGAATCATTAGTAAATTAAGTAAAAGTTAATAATAATTATATATTTCATCACAAAAACAAGAAAGAAACATTTTAATTATTTATTTGGACATATTTTATTTTTGATCAAAGGAGAGAATAGGGTAGTTTCCAGGGTCAAAATAATTTAATTCTATTTAGTCCGTATTTTAGATTATAAAAAAATATTGGATACGTATTTTTTCTTTTTTCGATTAAACAAAAAATAACAAAGATATAGCCCATTAAAGTTACGTGTGACGTCACGCCGTGCTGCATTTTGTAGCACTGAGTGATTTTTGGTCTAATTTACAAATAAAAAAATACTTGTCCCTTATTTTTGAATAATCTAAAAGACGGACTAATTACATTTTTTTGGGAAACTAGCCTATTACCAGTTTAGTAAACTTGTATCTCGCAAATTATGTCTATTATCAGCTTATGGACACAAAATACGATACAAATCCCCATTTGTAAGTAGTGTCATCATGCGAGAATATTGTCCCAGAACATTCTGCTGGGCCATCTCTACGGGTGTCAAATACCTGACAGCAGCAGGGACCGAATGAAATGTACCCAGATTAGATGCAAACGTTCACTAAAAGAGCTCTTTACATCATACAATCGCAGCAAGCATGTTCTAAGTTTTAAAAATCCTTTTTTTTTTCCTTTAAACCTCAACACTAACATCACACACACTTGACAATGATAATAATTTTCATTGGTAAGGTTTTTCATTCAATCCAGATTATGGTAAGCGTCTAGCCCTCCATTGATAGCACGACATCAATGCTAGTCGCATTGTCATACCTGTGCTGATTATTGTACGCTGTAAATAAAACTTTGAAAGATAGTCTGTGAAATCCGCCATAATTCGTTCATTCAAGTTTCTGCATTCGATCGTGGATGACGGGTGTTTGTTTCGTAGGAGGTTATTGTGGCGAAAAGTAATTAAATCATTTGCAAAGTTCAGCGGTTCCCTTCCGCAGAACATTTAGCCAAAGGCTGGTCGAATCCAAACAGTGTTTTAACTTTCAACTACCACGTGGAAATACATAAACTTTGTGTTTATAGACTTTGAACATTAGTAAACATGATGTATTATTCAGGATTGAAGTGCGGTTATCAAGGTGGTTTTGTGCTGCTGTTGTTGGGCTGATGAGCTAAGTGTTATCAATATGACGTCGTCGAGCGACCACGCGTTGCACTCGTTGCTGGGCGCGTGCCCGGGTCCAAGCACCATGCAGGTTGAGCCGGAGTTCGGCGTGGCCATGATGCCCCTTGGCTACGACATACAGTCTGCTAGCAGCGCCAGCGGTAGTGGTAGCGGTAGCGGTGACTCCTCATCCGAGTCGCGCTCCCCCGAAGTTCTGCACCCCAAGGCGAGCGACCGTGATGCGCGCATTGCAGCCGAGAAGCACCGCCGGAGCCAATTTAACAGCCTCATCACACAAATGACGTCCCTGGTCTCCGACGTCGTGCACTCCCAGCGCAAGGTCGACAAGACCAGCGTGCTGAGGCTCGCTGCCAACAAGCTCAGAAATGAGTATGTCTTCGGTGACACAATCACATGCGGCCATACTGAGACGTGGACGTCGGCATTCATGAATATCTTCGAACTTTTCGGCGGCTTCATGATTTCTTTCACTTGCCGCGGACGCATCTTCAGTGTTTCTCCCAATGTACAGGAAAAGTTGGGCTACTGCCACATTGATCTCTTTGGTCAAGATATCTACAACTATGTCCACCCTGAAGATAAAGAGATTCTCCGTCAGCATATCTACCCACCGGAGCTACAGACTGGGTGTGTCGATCAGATCCTGGGACAACACCATGATTTTGTCATCCGTCTCATGAGAGCTGGCGCTAGGTCGGACCCTCCTCGATACGAAAGGTGCCGCATTGATGGCAATCTTCGGCGCTCCGATCGTGCGACTAGCTCCTGTGTAGAAGATGAGAAGATCATAAGGAGGCAACGAGTTCGACACCACCGTACGTTTGCCTCAAGTGGTAATGACTTTGTATTCATTGGCATGGCACGCTTGCTTTCAACTGCCATGCCTACACACCGCATTTTGCCACCCACAGCATACTCTGAATATTGGACACGGCATCTAGTTGATGGTCGCATTGTCCAATGTGACCAGAGCATATCCCTTGTTGCTGGCTATATGACTGAGGAGGTCAATGGCACTTCTGCCTTTGTTTTCATGCATAGAGAGGATGTGCGTTGGGTAATCTGCGTTCTACGACAAATGTATGACCAGAGCAGGGAGTTTGGTGAGTCCTACTATAGGCTGATGAATCGTTCGGGCCAATTTATTTACATGCGTTCTCGTGGGTTCTTGGAAATAGACAAGAGAAATAAGGAAGTCCAGAGCTTTGTGTGTGTTAACAGTGTCATTGGTGAGGATTATGGTAAAAGAATGATGGAAGAAATGAAGCGTAAGTACTCTGTTTTGGTGAATATAGACTTGAAAGAGGATGCCTTGGTGTCAGATGAAGCATCCACAGAGAATCCCAAGTGCTTGGAGCGCATAGTTATGCACCTAGTTGAGCCTGCATCTAATGAAGCAGCTGAAGACCTGAAACTGGTGGCTCCTTCCAAGGAGAACATCATCACAGCCATATTGAACAGTGGGAGACTTGTATATGAGTCTGGGTTACGCTCTGACCCTCGGAAACGAAAGTATGACAATGACTGTGATAACAATGCTGATGACATAAAAAGGCATACTGGAATTGTAGGGCGTAACTACTAAACATAAATTGTGACAGATAGTCAGCACTGATAATTAAGTCATATTTTGTTCCTAAATTACATTATCTTTTATTTTGGTATATCCACATACAAATCGAAGAATTTGTAAAATATTTTTTTAATGATACTATGGACCATTTCATTAATAATGTTCATTATTTTCGTAAGGTGAGTAAACCACTCTGGCCAATATTCAACAGTAGATAAAATTACTATAAAGTATTATGTACCCAGAATAGATCAGTACTTAAATTCAATCAGGTATGGAATAAATTTTATTATTGCTTTGACATTTTTTTACTGAATAACCACAAACAACAACAAGGATAACTGTCTAATTAATACTGATTATTTTGGTTGGACTTACGAGGAACCCACTGATCTCTTTAGATTGATGTAACAGTCAGAATTCATATATTCCTGTTGGAGGTAACTTGAGAACTTATGGTTTCTTATTCAAAATAAATAATAGAGTCATTTGAAATGATCTCAAAAATATGTTACATAAATACAAATGTGTATCCCAAAAAAATTTTAAATTAATATTGAACTACAATTTTTCTAATACAGCTTCAAAACAAATTGTCTAATTTAGAATGCTATTGTATTTAGAATGCTAACAATGTATTCCCAAAAGTCTTATGTTATAAAATAATGAATAAAATTATTATTCATCTGCTCAACAAGTATCTATTTGGAAGGAATTAATGAAAATAAGGCATATGGTCCAAGAGAGCCAATGAATGGTGGCCAAGAATGGGTCGACATTTGGCGGGCAGACCCCCAGGAGCCTGTTTTATAGAACTACTTTTATAGAACTCAGGGTTTATTATGACAATTCGAGGTATATTAACATGTAGTGTAGATGCTGCTACATAGCCAAAACTACGAATTGCAGTTTTAAGAAACTGCCTGTCTGGTGGGCCAACAACCTCGTTAAAGTGGTTGGGAAACATTGGATCTATCATTGGGGCTATCAAATGACCGGATGGATTGACGTGAAAGAGAAGAGGCCTACGCCCAACAGTGGGCTGTGTTTATGGGCTGATTAGATAGATATAGAAGGAATAAGACAAGTGCTTGTTTTACTCCCAATTTGAATCTTATTATTATGATACTTAGTTAGGATTGGAGAAATTTAATACAAAGGACTGTCAGATGGTTGTATTTTAGAAGTGTAATTTTTAATGCGAGTTTTTAAAGTTAAAGTTTGTGCCAAGAACCTTGACCACCTTTTGTAAATGGTGATAGTGTTTAAACTAATCAATTCTGTTAATCGCGGCAGTCATTAAGTTACGATATTACAGGTTCTAAGATAGATAACTCATTATTTTTTTAAACCAAACTGCGCACGGAATACCTAGTTAACGATGCGCTTGTGATCATCTTAAATGGGGCACATGCTACATGTACCCTTCGTTGAAGGGAGTTTACTTAAAATCCACTTTCTGGGACATAATAGATTCGGCTTGTGTATGATGACAAGGTCATTCAGTTTTGACTTTTCTCGCGGATTTCGATTTATAAGCTTGCACGGTTTTATCTTCATACATAAACCGGGCCAAGACAAACCAAATGGTTCCAAAGTAGCATTATACTAACGGAAACTTACCGAAGTGATAATGACATCATATTGTAAAGTACACTGCAGACACGCTTTCCGTCGTTGTAGACAAAAATTATCATGGCCCGTTTGTGGGGCGAGCTATTTGTTTCTCGTTTTACTTTTGATGATGACAAATTTACAACAGATCCTTTGATCGGACGTCTGAGACTATCGCTTATTTATCAGGGATACCTTGACTTGCGACAGCCGACGACGGTTTGAACAAGGAATACCTACCTTGACTTGCGACAGTAGACGGAACGGTTTGAAAAACAGGCAGAGACGATGGATATGGACACTCAAATAGAGTGGGATTCGTGAAGTGATTCAAGTGGGATGCAACTTAGAACAAGCCACACACATCGCTACTAATTACTGGACTAGACTATAATTCACGTTAAAGAGTTTCGCATGTAAATATTTCCATTATTCGTGATCGGATCATACCACTGATTGTGTCCAATTCTGTCCAATCATGATCCGGTCCCACAAGCTAATTATTGTTGTGAGAACATTGTTATTTGATCTATTGTCAACCTATGTGTGTTGTCCCATGCACTTGCGAGTTTTGCTTGCGGCATATTTGCTCATGTCGTCGCATTTTCATGTTAAGAATCATCCGAGTTGTAAGGCAATACCCAGTGACGTACCTTCCCTTACCTTACCCGGCTTTAAGCTGTATATTGCATTGCACGGGTATTATACATTTTGTCAATGTGATGGTTCTCGTCAAAAGAATCGATATTTTAAGAGTAGGTATATTCTATCTAAGCGAATGTGTTTACATTATAACAGTGTGTGTCATCTAGGGTAATTATAGGATCGATTAGTTTATGTCCACGGACACTACCCATAAGATCGTTTGGTGTATCGATTCACCTGTAATCGTGTTTTAATTTACTAACACCCTTCCCGAAACACCTATTCTCTGCATCATTACGTAAATCTTAATACATTTTCAAATTCTGTATTACCATTTATAGGATCGCTAGAAGTTTGGCGTCCACTTAATCCAAAAAAATATAGTTTTCCCAGCAAAGTTGTATGTAACTTTCGGGTCGGGTGTTAGTTTTTATCATCCATGTATACTTAATCAACTACCAAATGTTAGAATACTAAGCGAATTTTAGGCAAATGCATTTGTTCCCTTCTAGCGCTTTGCGTTAAACATGCTTTACCTACTGATGCAGTTGAAATAAATACCTTTACATAGTTTATATTCAGAGTTTTCATCGATACTGGAAATTTTACAGCGCTGTTAACGCGTTTTCACGAACTTATATTAGCTTCTAAGATGTTACTCGTGTCGTGCATACCGGCGATCAAAGTAAACTGAATGAAACCGCCATATTTTGTCTAATGGCTCCTACACACTATGCCGGCGGCACGACCGACAGGTTTTTGCCGCGCGGGTATGCCGCCGGGATATTCAGGCCGCGCCGGCACTTGCCGCTGGCTGCCGCAGAGCATCATTGTCTCTGTGGCATCATTTTCAAGTTATCAGCCGGGTAGACCAGTAGTGTTGTACGGTTTGTGTTCCTAGTTCTTATCAATGGACAAGGAAGCTGTTGACATTGCCATCGCGGCCTTAGTTTTAATTTTAATTAGCAATAGACTCAAAACAAAAAGGAGATTTTGAGCGGGATTGCCGCCGGCTCAGCGCGCAACCCGCGCCGGCACACCCCGCCAGCCAGCCGGCGGCTCGGCTTATGCGGCATTTCCGGCGCGCGGCGGCTTAATTACGCGCCGGCAATGCCGGCGTCATGAGCGGGGGCGGCCGTGCCGCCTGCATAGTGTGTAGTATAGGGAGCAGAGGAGATGCAGTGAAACGGCCAATGTCGTCAAAGCAACTGATTTATTTATAAGTACCCTAGAATGTATTACATGGTAAGACTACCCACAACATCTTCCTTATCAAGGATAAGTTCTAATATAAACATATTATTATGAAAATAAATAAACACTGCGACCTTAAAATGGGCAAATTCCAGATAGAGCTTTAGTGACAACTAGCAACTGGATACATAATTCTATCACTATAATTCTACACCATCAGTCTTAAACTAATGTATCTATTGTACGTTTCTATTACTAAGCACCCTACATTGATTACCTTATTTACCCTCCACCAAATACTTTATCTTAAATTATGCTACCTTATACCTATCTACTGATATTGTAATATCATACTACATGTTTTAATTATGTAATTTTATGTGCACTGGAATTTTTTAGGGGGTATAACTCGTCTGCCTGACTTAGTAATGTACCCTGACGTGCCAGATTGTGGTGGTGGTGGCGCCGCCGGGGACGCACTAGCAGTAATACTTACCTGGGGCTCTAGCGTTCGTTCAGTGTCGCGTGGCCCGTCATCGACAAAATTATAACTCGGTGCAGTTGTAGCGCGTACACGCATCAGGTGCTGCCTGTTGCGCCGGAACAGACCGCCGGAGTCGGTACGCACCCAGTAGGAACGCGGCTCTGCGGCGGCGCGCACCACCCGCGCCGGCTGCCAGCCGCGGCCGCAGCGTATGTGCACGCGCTCGCCCGCCTCCAGCGGCGGCAGGCTGCGAGTGCCTACATCATATTGTTTTTTCATTTCGCTAGTGCTCCTGTTGCGTTCCTGACTGACTAACTTCAGGTCGCAATTTTGTGGCTCAAGTTTGCTATCGCTCACTGGTAACTTATCGTTCAGTCGCCTGCCCATGAGCAATTGTGCAGGCGAATAAGTTTCGCCTGTGATAGGTGTATTTCGAAAATTTAGAAGCGCCAAATACGGATCTTGGCCGTCCTCGTACGCTTTAGATAAAAGGCGCTTTATAGTTTGAACATTTCTCTCTGCTAATCCGTTCGATCTGGGGTACAGTGGGGAGCTAGTGACATGTTCAATCTCCCAAGTTTGCGTAAAATGCCTGAACTCCGCAGATGTGTAGGTACCGGCATTATCTGAAATTAACTTGCTAGGTATACCTAACCTCGCAAACATATTTTTCATGTGTCCTATTACAGTTCCACTATGCATATTGGCCAACTGCACCACCTCAACAAATTTAGTAAAATAATCAACAACGAGTAGGTAGTACTGATTCCGCAACTCAAATATATCGGTGGCCAGCGTGTGCCAGGGACGCGGCGGCGGGGCGGGCGGCGCGAGCGGCTCGCGGCGCTGGGCGGCGCGCCGGCGCAGGCAGCACTCGCAGCCACTCACCACGTTGTCGATGTCGGTGGACATGCCCGGCCAGTACACCGCCTCTTTGGCTCGCCTTTTACATTTCTCCATGCCTAAATGGCCTTCGTGAATTCTATTCAGAATTTCCTTTCTTAAAGAAATCGGTATTACAACCCTTTCATTTCTAAACACTATACCTTCTTTCTCATACAGCTCATCTTTAACTGGCCAGTATGGCTTTGCTACTCCTCTAACTAAATGTTTTGTTTGTGGCCATCCGTTTAAATAGTAATCTACGACAGCAATCAGTGACTCATCTTTTTTTGTCTCCTCCCGTATTAACCCGAGTTTATTGCCTGAGAAATTAACGCTTTGACATAAAACATTTACATGCACTTCCACTTTATTATGTACTTGCGAGTCATCGCCCGATTCTGTCGCGGCACGTGACAGAGCGTCAGCAATGAACATGTACTTACCGGGTACGTAAGTTAATTTTATGGTGTACTTTTGTAATAATAATAACATTCTTTGTAACCTTGCTGGAGTCTCATTTAAACTTTTCTTTAATATAGCCTCAAGTGGCTTATGATCACTTTCTACTGTCACGCGATCGTGTCCGTAGACAAACTGGTGGAACCTTGTGCAACCAAATACCACTGCCAATAGCTCCTTCTCGATCTGAGCCCAGCGTGACTCTGCCGGCGTGAGTGTGCTCGCGGCGTAGGCCACGGGCCGGCCGCCCTGCAGCAGGCAGGCGCCCAGCCCACGCGAGCTCGCGTCCACCGACAGCGTCACCGGCTCGTCTGCTGAGAAGTATCGCAGCACGGGCGCGCCTACTACGCACCGTTTTAGTTTATCAAATGCGCTCTGATGTGTACTGTACCACACCCATTCCCGGTCTTTTTTCATCAGGTCGCGTAGGGGAGCCGACACTTCTGCGAAGTTCGGTATAAACCTGGCTAAATAGTTTACTAGCCCTAAAAATCTCTCCAGTTCCTTACGGGATTCAGGTGTTGGCATTTTATTTATAGCCGTAGTTTTCCTTTCATCTGGTCTCATACCATTGCTATCGAATATATGTCCTAAATATGTAACACTGGTTTTATAAAACTCACATTTATCTTTATTAAACTTTACTCCGAATTCTTTTGCCTTCTCTAAAACTTTTTTCAAAAATCTATCATGTTCTATCTTACTCTTACCATAAACTAGTATGTCGTCGGCAAAAACTTCTACACCTTGACTTCTAAATATTTTTAGCATCTCGTTATGAAATACCTCTGGCGCACTCGATATGCCGAAAGGCAGTCTTAAATACCTAAACCTGCCAAATGGTGTTGAAAATGTGCATAACTTCGAGCTAGGTTCATCTAATTTTATCATCCAAAAACCCTTGTTAGCATCTAATTTTGTGAAATATTTTGCACCTGATAAATTAGAAGCTATTTCATCCAAAGTGGGAAATTGAAAATGGCACCTTTTAACCGCCTTGTTTAACTGTTGAGGGTCTAAACACACCCGCAGCTTGCCGTCCGGCCGCGCCACCAGCACCACGCTGGACACCCAGTCCGTGGGCCCTTCCTCGCGCACTATAATACCTAACTTTTGCATACGCTCCAGCTCCTCTTGAAATTGGGGCTGAAGTTTAATAGGTACTTTTCGAGTCGCGTTTACAGCTGGCTGAATAGACTTATCTACAGCGATACTGTACTCGCCAGGCAGGCAACCGATACCCTCAAATAAATCTTTAAAATTGACCAAAAACGTTTTTTTTACATAATCAATATTATTACACTCCATTCGTTTAATCAATTCAAGTTTACTACACGCGTTTCGTCCCAGTAAGTTATTACATTTTATATTTAACACAAATATTTTTTGTTTAATCATACATTCACCTTTACCTAGTGAGGCGACAAAGTAACCAACTACCGGTAGGGTTCTGCGGCTCACTTCACGCAACACAAATTTGCCTTTCAATAGAATTTCATCCTTAAAACCGGCTGACTTAAAGTTCTCATACGACATGACTGATGCATCGGCGCCACAATCAAGTTTGAAAGTGATAGACATACCGTTAACTGAAATTGTCTCATACCAGGCGCCCTCTGCCTCGGAGCCCTCGCTGGCAAGGGCGTCGACGATCAGCTCCTCACATTCCTCATAATCCTCGGCGTTCCCGTCGTATTCTGGCTCGTAGCCCACTTCTCTTACGCTTTTATTTTTCACAACACAACACTTTTCGAAATGACCTTTTCTATTACAATGGTAGCACTGCACATCCCAAGCCGGACACCTGTTTCTTGCATGAAAACGATCACATCGTGTGCATCGCTGTCCCGGCGGGCGGCGGCGCAGCGGCGGGGCGCCCCGGGCGGCGGTGGCGGGGCGCGCGCGCATTGCTTCCACGCTGGCGGCGGAGGGGGCTCCCAGGCCCGGGTCGGCCCGCACCTGCATGGCCTGCGCGCTGGCGACCTCAGCCGCCCGACACCAGCTTACAGCGTCTTCCAATTTCACATTTTTATTTCGTAGTAGTTGTTCGCGTAAATGCACATCTTTTACGCCTCGTATCACTTGTGTAAGCACCAAGCTATCACGGAGGTCACCAAACTCACACGTTTTGCTACTCATTTTAAGCTTAGATAGATATTTTTCAAATGGCTCTGAAGTTTGCATGGTTTCGAAAAATACATGTCTCTCGAAATTCACATTTTTCTCCGGGTCACACCGGCTTTGAAATTTGTTACATAATACTGCGTAGTTGTTAACTTCACTTGTTCGAAATTCGAATTCTTCATACAATTCACGGCCAAATTTTCCTATCACATGTAGAAATAGCGCACATTTTTGTTTGTCCTCTGCATCATCCCGTCCTGATGCAGATAAGTAGAAATCAAACGACGATTTCCACTCCTTCCAATTGAGCGCCATATTGCCCTCTCGCTGCATAGCGGCCGGTTGTTGTAGCGATAATGTAGCACTTTGTTGCGGTTTTTCGGTCGACATTTTACTTGTCACAGTTAGGACTTTTAGACTTGACACTGTTATCGTATGCACACGCACGTAAGCTCACACCTGACACCATGTAGTATAGGGAGCAGAGGAGATGCAGTGAAACGGCCAATGTCGTCAAAGCAACTGATTTATTTATAAGTACCCTAGAATGTATTACATGGTAAGACTACCCACAACATAGTGTGTAGGAGCCATAAGATCGCCGGTATGTATACAAGACCCAAAAAACATCTTCTTAGCTAAAATAGACAAGTCGATCAGAGTGTGCTAAGATCGAGAAAACTCTGCTTAAGAGCTACCGTTGACTGTACCTATAATAAAAATGCATTGCCGAATTCAACTATCCGTGCCATGTCTACACTTGATCTAGGTCTATACTATCATAAGGTACGCGTGCATTAAATTTTTGTACTTTACTGTTAATTGATTGTATGTAAGTAAATGACAATATTTATTATTGTTATAAATTACAGGGTGTCCTGCGAGAAAATACAGACTAAATGATATGCGGTACTGGTAGATAGCAGATAGGTTCAATGATGTGAAAAAAAAATTTTTCACATTTCACTGGACAGCCTGTACTTCGTGGCAGGGTAGCTGTAGTTACTTATTCTTATATAATTGGCATCGTAATGTAGTGTAAAAACAATCTAGATATTATCGTGAATGACTGTGTACGTATTGACCAGTTTGCGGGACCTTTGAAATTATGATGTTTAATATATTGAGTCCGGCCTGAAGCAGGTCCTAGATGCTATAAAATATGTTTAACACCTTGCTATTGAAAAAAGTAAGAACACTTTGTATCGTGGTCGGTATCGTAGCGTTAAATTGTTGAATGTAGGTTCAATACATTGTAACACGGTACCTAACTATTACTTGTAACAATTATTTACGATACATGATGACTATGTATTTGGTGATAAGAATCTAAAGGACTATTAAACATTTAAAAGAGCATCGATTATGGGCTTAATAATTGTTAGAGTAGATACATTTTCTTGCCTAAATCAGACTATCTAGGTCTGAAAATCTTGCTCATCCGTTTTCAAAACAAAATTCTGGTTTATTTAAATAAATTGCCAAATGTAACGATAAATTTGAAACGCATATTTTTTATCGAAAAGTGATACTGAGTCGTCGATAGAAGTTATTGAACTGGTAAAAAATTGGTAAACTGTATTTGTATTTTTTTACAAAATTGACATAAATACATATTCTTGTCGGCTGTATAACACTCTTAAAAACATACTTGAAAATGTCTAGAGTTACCGCAAGGCTATACAGCCTACTATTTTTAATACTTGATATCAAAATGTTTATATACATAGTTACATATATAAAAACGTAATATATACTTACCAAGGTCAAATTCAAATGATTCAAAGTGAAAAATCGTAATCAATTACTTAGCTGGTATACACATATTTATTATCTATATATGTATATCCATATGGTTTAAGTGTGACATAAATATATGTAGGTACCTACTTATATATTGTAGTAATTATACTAATATTACGACGTACTTGTTAGTATGTTCTCTGGCATGAAAATATTTGGGAGGGTTGTGAAAAAAGGAAGTTGTTCGAGATAGTAGTAGGTTTTTTATGTTAAGAATCCTCTGTGCTGTTTCCCTTAATGCACTAAATGTTTTTGGAGATGTGAAAATAATTGAACGAATTATTATTGTTGTTGTACGATGAAATGATATTAATACAAATATTTGATGTAATAAAGTGGAAATTGCAATTACCGTTTCATTTAACTCCACACCATTAGGCACATCGCTTATCACATGCGCTGCGTTGCTTACAACGGTTACCGAGACTAGTTTTTTTTGTTTTAAGTATGTTTGGATACCTACAGACTACTTTTCTTTTAATTAGCAACTCGTCTATAGAGTGAAACCTGAATAGACGAAGGGTCTCCGCATGGACGCAATTTTCTTCACGCTCTCGGTTAATTAAAAATAATTATTAGATGTAGGCTGTTGTCTGCTCGTCAATTTTCATCGACAATGAAGTTGTCAGACTTGTTTTTGCTGCTATTTTTCCTGCCTAGGTGCTGTAAAATTTAATAGCTACCGGACAACGAGGTACCAATTCAACATTTACCTAACGGATGTTAGGAAAATAGGGCATTGGGGTGCAATTACGTAAGACTCCACTGTATGGAGTTGTCTGATTTAGCCCTTTTGTTCCCGGTATGTCACACCACCTTATGTCACAGTGTTACCTACATTCGGGGACTTTTTCCCCAGTAGGTAGGTATCTCAAACTCCTACTCCGTACTGTCAAATTATGCTTATTTTGACGCTTTTGAGTTGTCTCAAATGCTTAACCTTATGGGCCTTTTACACGAGGCCAATAGCTGAGACAATCCAGTATGCCAGGACAATAGGCCAATCCAATGAAAAGCGCAAAATTCGTTTCTGTCGTTTACACACAAGCCAGTCGAGTAGGCCAGTAAGTTTAATCAAACTAATTTCTAATATAAAAAAAATTGTTAAAATTTAAATATCTTTATTTAAGTTTTAACAATTTTTTTTTATTAATTTACAAATGTTACCCATGGTTTATCACACTATAACCAAAAACAATTAAAAATAAAATAAACAACACGCAATGACATGTATTGGATTTGCTTACTGGCCCGGAAAACGAATTCATGTAATGAAGCCAATCCAATGGGAAAGTAGTG
The DNA here is from genome assembly GCA_947310845.1 of Yponomeuta plumbellus. Taxonomy (NCBI): domain Eukaryota; kingdom Metazoa; phylum Arthropoda; class Insecta; order Lepidoptera; family Yponomeutidae; genus Yponomeuta; species Yponomeuta plumbellus. The sequence continues at coordinate 9,245,765 of OX371203.1, forward strand.
GGGAAGCATTGGCGCCAGCAAATTCGAAATCGTTCTATTTCATTGGATTGTCTTCATCCATTGGCTTGGGCCAATCCAATACATTGTCCTGGCTCTATTCACACGAAGACAATATTGGACTGGCTTACTGGATTGTCTCAGCTATTGACCTCCTGTAAAAGGGCCATTATAGAGTGGAAAGTTACGTATTATAAGGGCTGGCATGCTCATATCGCAGTACTTAGGATAATTTCATATTCATATTCTTTAATGCTACATTATACATAGGTTTTATTCACAGAACAAAAAAAAAAGAGTAGAAGTAGTGACATGACCTATCAATAAGAAAACCAGTGTGACCAAACTCACACACACAAATCAAACGCACACTGTGAATGCCAAGCTGCCATTGGCAAATAAAGGCAATTCTGTAAAGGTCTACATCACAAAAAATCCAAGTATGAACCTTTTCAGTAATATAAACAATGATCAAAATCAAATGATAATGATGAAATTAAGTTTGACATACGATCTTTGTTTTGTAGTACCGCTACTCTACATTAGATGGAACTACCGCCGCGTGTGATCGTCGAGAAGCTTTAAGTTCTATGCCATAAAGTCGAATATTGAAAAATAACTATCTGCTATGTTGCTTCTCAGGCTAAGGATGGGACATATTGCCATATCGACAAATTATAGAACTGTTTCATAAAGCGACAGTTGAAAATGAATTTGTTATGACAATGTTTCTTAATCATTTTTTTTAGTACCTACATTGACAAAGTAACATAATGTATTCCCTTCTGCCAAACTGTACCACAGTTCGATGAAATTACGCAGCCGGCTACCATATTAACTGTCCTTCTGGATGATTGGCTACGCAATGTACCTATAATGGAATTCTCATAATCTAACCATAGTCGCTTTATGAAACGAAGCCCAGCAAACTTATCGTGTACAATTTACAGAGCCTATTGTATATACATTTTTTTAACTGTAACTTTTATTTGTCTCTTGCTTCTTGTGTGCAATAAGGAATATTCTTTTTTTTGCCGATGCCGAAAAGGTCTACATCATAAAAGTTCCACGTAACATATGAACCTTTTGGTGACATAACCAACGATTAAAATCAAATGATAATGATGAAATTAAGTTTGACATTAGATCTTTGTTTCGTAGTACCGCTACTCTACACTAGCTGGAACTCCCGCCGCGTCTGACCGTCGAGAAGTTTTATGTGATAGACCATAAAGTCGAAAATTAAAAAACAAGTATCTACAATGGTGCTTCTCAGCTATGGATGGCCTATCGACAAATTATAGAATTGTTTCGTAAAGCGACAGTTGATATTTAATTCAATTACAATTCGATGTAAATTACGCAGCCGGTTAGTATATTAACCTACCTTCTGGATGATCGGCTACGCAACGTATATGGAATTCTCATATGAAAATAACCATAGTCGCTTTTGAAACGAGGCCCAGCAAACTTATCGTATATATAGTTTGTTTATTTTTTTATTTATTTATTTAAAATGTCGTTATCCATCAACGCTTGTGCTTCACTTATATTATGGAGATGACATTTGCCAACGAAAGTCACGAGACTTCCCCATACATATAGGGAGTAAGCGTTGATTAAATTATCTAGACCCCCCCCAGATGATTTTACTACACGAGCACATAAAATCATCTAACTTTGAAATTATGCATGCTGGTTTAGTTTTGATGACAATACGCCAATCTATACTAATAAAAATGACATGTTTTTTGAACTAAAACTTTCGGCACAACACATTGTAAACATTTTGTCTGGATCTACTTACGGGTGTTGTTTTATCGGACGAGTCCGACTAGGTTTCGCTCCGATACGCAGAGCAGTGAGTGGGTGGTGAGCTTGCGTCGTTCGGTTGCTCGTCTCAAAATGGGATGGGTAAGTTGATCCGGATTAAAAGTTTACAAAAATGACATGATACTGCAGTCAGGACCACATACTCGCAAAGGAACTAAACAGCGTCAAGGAACATGAACAATAAATTTTGCGCAGTATCAAAAATAATTGCAACTAAAAATGTGTTAAATAATAATAATAATAAAAGATGATAATAAACACTTACATACAGGCACATACATTGCCTCTGGCCCCACCCTGGGATACCCTGTGTCGTGGGCACCAGAAACAACGACGTCACAAACATGTAAACATACAAGACCTGGGATTGTTTTTTGTCCCCAGCCGGGATTCGAACCCGGGATCTCTCGCATGGTAGTCAGATGCACTAACCACTGCGCCACAGAGGTCTTCAATTAAAATAAAATAACGACAATTATTTTCCCAAAGTACCTAATAAGACGCAGGTACACTACCTAAAGTACCGATAATTATTTATTACTGCTAAGTCATAGACAACATATTATCGATAGATTTTTATAATGTTGTGTCCCAGCTGAATTGAGTAGCATTTGAGTAGCATTCAAATGTTGACAGAAATTTGTAGAAAAAGTACACAGACTTCGACAAAAATTGAACATTATATTCCAGTAAATAAAGGTGGTTTTACTTTCTCACTTTCGGATTGCTTTCCTTGTTCATGTCATTGCAAATTTAATTTCTATTAAATTAAATACAATGGAAATACTACTTACCGATGGAATGTTACGGCATGATCGGTACATTTTGGTCCCCAACTTTTATTTTTGCACTCTAACACAGCACACTAAGGCATTTTAGTAGAGTTTTCACAATTGTTTTCTTTACTAGAAGCGCACTACAACTGAGGTAAGAAAAACTGTCATAGACTACGCTTAGGCAATACATTGCTAATTTGAGGCACGCGGGCACCGCCCACTTACGATTTCTAGTGGTTTTATTACAGGTGATATTGGTATTTGTAGGTAAGTATCTACATGATACCCTGTAAGGGCACTGCAATACAGATCTTATAACAGAGACATCTTGGCGATATACGAAGTGGTTTTGACTGATATTTCAGTCAAAACTAGACCTATGAAGTTAGTCCAAACTACTTTTAACTGATGGCATCGGTCAAAAGTAGTTTTGACTAGTTTTATTAGTATTTCTAGACAGACGGGAACATAAGGGTTCCTTGTTCACTACTGAACTCTAAAAAACTAGGATAGGGATACTTTTCGACGACCTCTGGCGTAGCGGTTACCGCATCTGCCTACCATGCGAGTGGTCCCGGGTTCGAATCTTGGCTGGGGACAATAAAAACATGTTCTTGGATGCTTGTGTTTGTGATGTCACTGTATCTGGTTCCCACGACACAGTGCGGGGCCAAAAGCAATGCATGTGCCTGTAACCTGTATGTAAATGTTATGTTTTTGTATTACCATTTACTTAATTCTAATCTTATCTAGAAATCCGTGAACTTTTGGAACAAAATACCTACCAGCTTGTTGCAGAAAAATTCGGTGAAACTTAGGTAAGGGGACACACTGAGTAAGACTAGCACCATTCGCTACCGAGGAAAGAAACCTTATCTTTTTTACAGACCGAATTTGCAATTTCAAGAACCCATGGCCGTGAACCTAAGGCAAAAAATCGGGGTCTAAATACCATTTATGCTAAAAACTGCCGATTGTGATCCTAGGTTCTTTGTCGTGGGTCCTAAAAATCACTGTCTACAGTATGTTAGCTTTTAGAATATACCTCGGATACTATCGATTAAACCGATTATATTGCAATATTGTTATTTATAACTTTACGTAACTTTTCAAAATGGGGAAGAAAAGTTTTATACTGAGCAGGAAGTAGTATTACACTCGTGTGCTTTCGGCGAAAACCGAGGCCTTCTCTAGAGTTATCAGACTATAGATACGTGATTGAGAGATTGTACAGACTATTTTTGCAAATTCGATCTATAATAAAGATAACTATGATTTTTTTCCTCGGTGGTGCTAGTGCTATCCCTGAAGCCACCTAAGGGTGTTATTCCTACTCTTGATAAAAAAAGAGACTAATGGGCATTTTCATAACCTCTTCAGTCCTGACCTTGGACATTAGAAAACCATGTTATTTTCAAGGTCAGGACTCATGAGGAGGTTAAATATTCACAAGTCGCAAATCAGCGCATATAATGCAGCAATTAATTAGGTATTTATAATTATAATATACACAGATTTTTATGTATTTTCGTGAATAAGTAACTATGAGACTATTACACCACTAATGTAATTTATCCCTTTCGCTTGCACAAATTAGAAGCCTTTTCAATGTAGGTGTTTATTTGAGTTCTTCTATCAAGCCAAGGTATCAATAGAAACTGACAGCTCGTAGGATCTCGGTTGAATACGGTTTTCCGTTACCAACATAGGTACTTCCGGTTCCGTACTCTTGTTTTTTTTATTGTTGCTTTAAAAAATATTTGAAGCAGCTCAAACGGATTATTCAGCCCAGGCTCTCAAAATTACGTTAAAAGAAAAGATATAAAAACAGAATTCCGTTTTTTTTGGCCCATTTCAGTGTTGACTCTGAAATTACAGAAAGAAAGTCAGCTGTTCAAATCAATGTGTGAAACAGTAGATAGTAAAAGTTGTTTGTATGGGCGAGTAGAACAACCTACAGAAGTTTACCGAACCTGTCTGCAACACTATTGTGTTATTTGGGTCACCTTAGTGGCTATAGTCTGTAAAATATAGCTTGAGCTCCGCGACAGCTGTCATGGCCATTTGCGTCCATGAAGTTTTGAATTTTTTCCCAGAATATTTGCACTGTGAAAACTCCGTACTTACTGCCATCGAATGGTGTGCTCTGTAACACTATTGTGTTATTTGGGTCACCTTAGTGGCTATAGTCTGTAAAATATAGCTTGAGCTCCGCGACAGCTGTCATGGACATTTGCGTCCATGAAGTTTTGAATTTTTTCCCAGAATATTTGCACTGTGAAAACTCCGTACTTACTGCCATCGAATGGTGTGCAGTAAGTACGGAGTTTTCACAGTGCAAATATTCTGTGAAAAATTCAAAACTTCATGGACGCAAATGTCCATGACAGCTGTCGCGGAGCTCAAGCTATATTTTACAGACTATAGTTCACCAAATTTCCCGGGATTTTTGGATTCTACACTCTGACATAGGTGCATTAATTTATTGGGACGTGGTTGCGTCAACTGTCGGTACGAGTATGTGCCTACAGACCTATATCTGATTCGCCTATTTCAATCATTGATCATCAGACATCCGTCGCACTATTCACATCGCACATAATACTATAAACATTGTGAGCAGCCAGCCGTTGCCGACTGCCCGAAATGTGTAGGGTCATGGTCGGTACGCCCCTAACCACGGTCAATGACAGCATTTTGAAGGTGCCCTTGAGTTTTTCACTGTCTTACCCGTGTGGCTCCGTATTTGTGTCTCGCTCACTCTGTCTGTCTGGCTCAGCTTAGACTGTAGCTGTGCCTACCTAGTTACAGACTTGTTTCGCATTGATCGCGTCGAGTTTGGTTGCTCAATGCCATTGGGGCTTTGAAAAAAGTGGTTAGGGTAGGACCGCTCGAGGGGAAACGGAAAATTTGCTTCAGCTGCTTTGGTTAACTACATTAATATAACACAATTTGTACCTATTATGTGAAGATTCAGATCCGTTGAGTAAGTAGCTCCCAATAACTTTTTCCTTTTTGATCCATCTTCAAACGAAGTGACGTAAAGTCTCTAACGAGGTGACTGTAAATTTCGTCGTTCAGTCAGTACCTACCTAGTTACTATTATTATTTTCGATTCACTCCAATAGAGGTACCGAGGAGCAAATTGATTTTTTGCATGGTTCAGCGTTTTAAAGTTCATTGTACCTACCAACCTAAACGTGATCGCTGGGAAAATCAATCAATTGTACCTAAAGTAGGTGCAAAAATCGCGGATGGAAATGAATTCGCTGAGTCACCTATCTGAGCAAGTACGTACTTAAGAGGAAACAAACCAGTGTCTAGGACTAGGCTATCTACGCTCGGTATCTAGCTCAGTAGCTAGGGCATAAACATAGTCCATTAGATGCTAGAACTATCCATCTGAACGCAACTTTGTTGCTGAATACAATAGGCTATTTGGCCGATTTCTGAAAACTTTCAGATTTTCAAACTTTCAAAGTGGTAATTTTAAATTCTTTCGCGTAATTTGAAATTCTTTCGAAGAAATAATAAAAAAAAGCAAACGAAACTTTTCTTTGAAATAAGACAATATGGCGTCACACAGGAATCATGACGTCACAGGTCAGTAGGTACCTACACAAAAACAACGAACGTAAGAACAACATGAATGACAGACGCCATATTTATTTACTCGTGACGTCATCATAGTTTCGGCCAGTCCAAGCCGTTTTCGGCAAATTGGCTGCAGATACATAAAATCAAATTTTATCTTTTTTTATAAATAATGCATTTTTTTAGTTAAAATGCCATAAAGCAGTTTTAAGACTCATAATTTACACGAATGCCTACGTGTAAATATCTAATACTTTTTTTCGCTTTCATATAGAGGATATCCAAGCTACCTGTAGGCAAGTGGCAACAGTAACAGCATTACTGCAAAAGTGACTTTGTCAAGATCATCGACCCCGCTCTGACAACTACCTTGTTTTGTTATCGCGATGTGTCGGTTAGTGGGTTGTCTTTGTTTGTCGCTCTACCTAAGTAGATGAAATATCTTCAGCCCCGGTGCCATTATCAATCATGCACGAAACCAGCGCGTCATCGTAACAGATATTTTTTATGACCTACCGTATGTCACATAAATTTAATACGAATGTGCAGGATACTTATACTTAACTTTATTTTATTACACATAAAAGACATACAGGGAACACAACATGTACAAAATAAAAAGGTGTACGTCGCGAGCATATTTCAGCAAAAATCGCCGACAACTCTTCATGTGACGATACAAACATTATAAACGAAGGGGGCAAATGTACAATAATTAATTCATTTTATGTATCAATCTAACACAATCACAGATAGCTACTTTGTATACAACCTATTTAAATATTACTTATCTAGGTACATACTTCAATACTTTTTCAGGCGCCTGATGGCACACTATGTTATAAGCAAATTTAATACGCGTAAGTAATCAGTTTATTAACACGTGTTATTGAAATTTTAACACAAAACCTGAAAGCCGTGTTTCGGTTCTGTATCTAAGTTGTTTAATTATACAGGGTTACTAAAGTTAAATAGGTACTATATGCGGGATTAAAATATATGAATAAGCTGCGATAATTAATTTTAAAGGTACAAATAAGGTCAGAGAATATAAAGCAACAATAAAAATGTTAATTAATAATATACACTGTCGTTTTTGTATTTCATGCATAAGTGCATTAAATTATGATAAGTGTGAGACTAATTCGACCTTTCGTTAGTGACGCACGCACATGTCAATGAAATTACTTTTGATATTTTTTTACGAAAAACTTCAAGCTAGCTAGAAATCTTGGTATTCCTTAAAACTTTATATTATTATATAACTAGCTGACCCGGCAAACGTTGTTTCGCCATATTATTTTTTACACCTAGGGCTATGAAAAATAGTTAACAACCTATTCTCAGACCTACCAAATACACAAATAAAATTTCATCAAAATCGGTCAAGCCGTTTTGGAGGAGTTTGCGCACTAACACGGTGACACATTTTCCGAATCATTTTGTAATTTTGGTTTTAATCGATCATCTCAAATAATTTATTGTTGATAGTGTCAACTATAAAAATATAACGCAACTGATTAAAGCAGCCCAAATCGAAATATTTAGCCTAGGCTCTCAAAATTAACTACTTAATCTAAAAAAATAAATAAAACAGGCCAACATTTATGAATAGTTGTAATTTTAGAAATTGGAATCGTTCTCGAATCGTATGCGCATGGGCCAAACTGTTAGTTTTTCGGGATTTATTTATGTTAGTTCGTTTCTTTATTCCACCAAGATTTGTATTTTTTTTAGGTAAGTACCAAGTAAGTACCTACTTCTAAATGCTTGCACTAATCTAGAGTCATGTAGTATAGCTAGGATTCTTAGATATGCTATTTTCAAACTACAAGTCATAGTTTATTATGACAAGCCGAAGCCGACACCGGCTTCACCTTATAGAAAGACCGTAACCAGTGTGTAGGGCTGAACCGCACGACTAGCTAGTACCCTATGTAATAGCTAGGTTTGTTTATTAAATTCCTTTTTTTGTTCTATCCGACTGTTTTTAATTTATGTCTCCCGCCTCTTCAAGGCTAGCTGCGACAAAACGGGTCGCCCGTTTTCCCGTCAGAACTATCCGAACCTTGCAGCGCGACGCGAAATTTACCTCTGTATGTTATTATAGCAAATTTCAATTGCCTTAAAACATCTGCCTACAAAATTACGTGAAAATCGTTGGAGCCATATAATCGTTGGAATATACAGTAGGGCCTCGTTTATCCGGACTCCCGCTTGTTCGGTGATCGCTGTAATCCGGCCGGGCAATGGGGTTTGCGGGGGTGGCGGGTGTCGTCGTGTTTTCTTTACCGCCTTCCGTCTACAGTGTAAATTTTGCGCACTCGCGTAATTTTGAACATGTGGATAAAAAAAAAAAAACGCGCCCGTTATCCCCGAAGGGGTAGGCAGAGGCACCAGTCTCTAGAACTGGACCCACGTTTTGCCGAGTTTATTAGGTCCCAAACGTAACAAGCGTAAAAAAAAAAACGTAAAAAAGCGGTGGTGGCGTAGTGGGGTTGACCCTTGCTTCTCGATCATGAGGGTCTGGGTTCGAACCACGCATGTACCAATGACTTTTAGTTACGTACATTTGTTTGTACAGCAACACCATTCGCTGATAAATTGTGCCCGGATAACGGCGACAGGCTTGTCTTTATGCTTTATTTAAAAATTGATCGAAGAAACTCTAAGGTTAAACATGTGTTTTAATACGTGGCATACTATAATCCGGACGCCTCGATAATCCGGAAAGGGTCTCGTTTTTGCCTCTCCGGATTAACGAGGCCCCACTGTATATACAAGAATGGACAATATTTCTATGGTCACGAATCAAGAAAGTTTCTTCTAGGATATGGATATGAGCGGTCACTAAATAAGAATATGTTTTTTGTTTATTTTTAGGTGCAGTAGTTTTCGAGAAACTAATTTCTTTATTTAATTTCGCTCAGTGATACAGATCATTACGCCATCACAGATTAGTACGAAGTCAGAAAGTATCATTCATTCGAATCTGTCAAAAGTAATTAGTCTGTTGCCTTTAAAAAATAAATACTGAAGTAGGTACAGCGCCACCAAATTATATGTTCAAGTGGGCAAAATTGTAACTAATTAATTGTAAATTCTGGACTCCATTTTTTGTTTTATTTATTCACTTACTAAGATTTATAGATATATGTTCACTAAAATTTAAAGACGGATTAAAATATTCTCATTTTAGTAGGTAAATTTCTTAAATGTTACTACTTCAACTGAACAGATAAGATGGTGGCACTGTACCTACATAAACGAAATCACTGACAGAGTAGTGACAGTTTTTTTTTAAATGCTTCAACGTTGGATGGCGTGGATATACGACTATTATTCCGTTCCGTTTTGCTTATACGCCCTTTTAGAATGAGAAGGTTTTCAAAACCAAAATCATGAATGAAAATCATATCTGAGGTAAAAACTAAGAACGTAGGGCTATCCACTTTTGCTTCTTTTTCATATACAGTAAAGGAAAAAAATCCCGAATTATTGTCCATTGCTCGTTTAAAGAGATTAGATTACATTTTTAAGTTAAATATTTTACTTAATGCATTAAATAAATTCGCCTATCTCTGTCACCTAGGGGTGACACCGGGAATTGACGGGTTAAAACAGATTTTGAAATGTGACGTCACGAAATTTAGGACCCCTCCCATCCCCTTGTCACACACTTCGTCGACCCTCCTTAGCGTGTGACGCAAGGATATTTTTCTTGGTGTGACGTAATTTATGGACGCCTTTTTTATTCTTTCGACGTATTTTTTTTTCTTAATGGAGCGATGAAAACCTGAAAAATGTTTCGCAAGGCGGTACTCTACGCTAACTTTTCAATGTTAAGATAAGAATATTCTTTATTGTACCAGGAAAAACAAATAGCTACAAAATATTTACAAAGATAAAGCAATTTCTTCCAGACAACCGACGATGGAAAGTTGCTGAAGGAAAAGTGAGAGGGGTAGTCGGCAAATAAGAACATTGATATAAATACATACTTATACTAAATAATAATATACATACATAAACCTTTACATACTATTATGCATATAATAATTATAAACATACTTAAAGTTACATAATATTACATAAAGACATGTTCATGACATATTATGTTATTGACATAATAACATGTTCTCCACTTTTCAACGCCACACAATGTGTTGGTTGGCCTACGCTAAAACTTTTGCCAAACTACTGAAAAACGTTACTGAAAATCGTTCCTATTAAGTGCTTTTGTGAACAAAGCGCCATACAAATCGACCTCAGACTATGACGTCACACTACGACTATGGTGTTACAGAGGATGTAGGCTACGCATTATAATGTAAGTATGAAGCGTTTATTTTTATTTATAAGCGTTAAATATTTAAGTTCGCATAAAAAAAATTGTTTTATGCATCTGTACCCTTATACTATAACGTTATACTTATACTATAACTATTCCATGAATTGAATCTAAAAATAAAAAATAAATAAACTCACGCCCGTTATCCCCAAGGGGGTAGTATTAGTAATATTTATGATTTATTTTTTTATTTTTTATGGTATAAAAGCAATGTCAATCCGATCTAAGTGAGACGCAAGTTCCTCATTGTTATAATGAACTCCGAACTGTATTTTTTATGAAATCAACTGGTAGGTAGTGCTAACTACTTTATGGACAAAGAGTCATTTACATGTAGACAAAACTTTAATGAAATTACATAGGGAATCTAGTGAGTTTGATATTTTCTGACGAAGATAGCTTATTAAAAACGTATTACCTACTTACCTAGCATACCTACATATCTCCGTTTCATTATACATACGTCTCATTTTGCAGTGGAATAACACGAGATAGGGATGATTCTCTTCGTGGGAATATAATTCTGTGGCTTGGTGCTAATAGGGCCAATGTCAGTAATCCCCATCCTCACTGCAGCCCATTTAAAACTAACAAATTTTACTATGCCGGTAGAAAGTCATACACCTTACCATTGGCCTCTTTACATCTTATCTTTGAAAATATTGTCGCTACACTTACGCCCTTTCAGAACAAATAAATATATACATTTTTCAATACTTTGGCATCAAAAGCTGATTTTGGGCAAAATCTGACTTTGGCCCTTTTAGCAATAGGCCACAGAATTATAATGTTAACTTTGTTAATTAACTTTCAATTTGCTTTCACTGAATATACTCATCGGAAAATATCGCTTTCCGTCCGAGGACAGGTTATTTTGCGTCACATTTCGAACGGTGATCAAGGTTATACCTACATGCAGGGTTTTCATGAGTCTAGCTTAGCTGTTGCCCGCGACTTCGTCCGCGTGGTATTACCTAGTTGAGAAAAATGTTTGCAAATAAGTTACGGATACTTTTCGCAAATAAAACAAAAGAAATATGTGTTCATTTACATACATCTTTATTTTGCCTAGCATTCGTCAAGTTTTAACTTTTTTTAACGACTGCTTTTACTTTAACATCTGAAAATTATATAACAACGGATATAACAACTTGTTGTACAATCACTTTGTGCTTAGAATATTGATTGTGTATTTTAATATCCTAAATAACTTTGAACTATGTAACTATTAACGAAAAAGTCAAAAACATTTGCAACTCTATCAGTTCCTTATTCTATTTGCAGCTCTATCGGAAATAAAACAAATTTCGGAACTGCTGTTTAAATTCAATAATTTCTAGATGTAAAATTGCAAAATCTGTGCGTCACACTACGGAGGGGTAGGGTAAAAAAATCATGAATATTGTGTGACGTAATTTACGGATGGCCCCGTATTACTGACTTCCAAATTATTGATTTCTACTTTTTCTCTACAAGCAGAAAAGCAGAACATATTGGGCCTAATATACTGTATATTTCTCTCAAAACTGCATGTTTTTATTCTATGAAAGTTGATTGACACATGTGCATAACAAATAAACGTATCTTTATCTTTCTAATTGTCCTCTGAAACTAAGTACTTACGTTTTCAAAAAAACCCGTGAGCAATCTCTCGCGAAACGAGAGACCGCCCTCTTCGAGAAACCGGGGGTTAATCTACAATAATTATTCAGAAAGTCCATGAATAGAGCCCCGTTGTGCTTGGCCTCTTCCCTATTACGTACCTATAGTTTATGAATATTGCAGCGAAATTTTGCTACGGGAAGTTAGCAGATATTTTTTCCATTGATAGGTATTGTATGTTTTTTTTTATTAATTGTAACATTTATTTCTCTCGTTCCTTGTGTGCTATAAAGAATATTCTTATCTTATATGTTAATCTTTTTTATTAAATCTTTTCAAACTACTCTCCACCAGTCTCTCAAAGCTTCATACATCTGAACCAGTTTTCGGAACACTTTTTCTAGTCCGCCGAAGATACCTCGTTTACAGCTGTCCGAACGCTGACAGCGCCTCCGGCAACGAAAATTGTAGAAACAACGGTGCGCTGAAAGAGAAAGCATCATGTATTGAGCACACCCTTGTCCATTTACATTGCAGAGAAGTGCAATGTAGTATGAAAATAAATAATAGGTACCTTCAATACGGGCACGAAGAAAACTACATATTTAGGTATATAATACTAGCTGTCCCGTGTTTCGCCATATATATTTTTTTTACTTAGGACTATGAAAAATAGATAACAACCTATTCTCGGACCTACCGATGGCCTATACAAAATTTCATCGAAATCTGCCAAGCCGTTTCGGAGGAGTATGCGCACTAACATTGAGACCCGAGAATTTTATATATTAGAAGATTTACAATTATTCATTTACAAAAATTTTGAAAATTGGTTTGTGTTAAGAGTTGGTTTGTGCCCTATACCAACTGTTTCCATAGCTAAGATAGTTCAGCTCGGGAAGGCTGCCGATAGGTACTCCCTTACCGGTAGAGGAGAGACCCCGCCGCGGCGGGGCCGAAGGCTGAGATCCGTCCAGGCCGAGGCCGAAGGCTGAGACGTTCCGTGTTCCGGGGGAAAAGTGACAACGTAAAAGCCAGGGATAGTTTGGATGGGATGGTCGCGTTCGTGAAGATTGATGAAGATGCATAGATGATGTTGAAGGCCGGGGCAGGTTCCTCCGGGAAGCCGCCCGAAGTCTGCGAAAACAGGGTGTCGGGGATGGTAGGAACGAACCGTAGCAAACCTGGCTGTACAAACTGTGACTCCGGAAGTAGTTGACGCAATCTGAGTGCTTTGTCCAGACTTCGGAGCCTGGGTTCGATGTCCAGCATTAAAATATAGCTAACTAGCGACCCGCCCCGGCCTCGCACGGGTGGCAAAAACGTTTCCGTGGGCATAGCTATGCATATAAGTCCTGTGGAAAATTCCCGGGGTAGTAATTTTTTTACACCTTGGGTTGCGTTTTTATTCGAGATTCCGTACGGAACCCTAAACTTTTTGAAAATCCAATTTAGCCTATGTTACTCACGAAAAGTGTAGCTTTCTAATGGTGAAAGAATTTTTAAAATCGTCCCAGTACTTTCTGAGCCTATTCATTACAAACATACAAAATACAAATCTTTCCTCTTTATAATATTAAGTATAATTTATGTAGATAAGACGCACGCCGTGGATTGCCATCTAAACCGAAAAGCACTAGAAGGGTGTTTGAAGGTGACGGTATACTAAAATAGGTAGAAGATGGGAATAATGTAGTTAGGTACGTGACCGTACGTGGGATATTAAAACATGCGAAGTCTATTTACCAACAGAGTGTAAATATATATACAATTGTAAGAAATAGATATTGTAGAACAATTTTTAGTCTAAAAAAACCGGATAATTGTTCTCTACCAATAGATAAGATAGAGATAAATGTTTCGGGACAATAAAATAAAATATGAACTATGTGAGAAGTTAAATACAAAATATGAACTTGATTAAAATACATAATGCTACAATAGATAAGTGGGGTAGAAAATCTGAAACAAATTTCAGTTGTGAGTAAAAATGTAATATAATCTCGAAATAATAAAAGCGTGAAACTGTCCTCCTCACGCGAACACACCTGCAGAATGTCGTGAAGGCTTTGAATTTGAATTATCTATGGTGAATGCTTCGCGATCCAATTATATTTTAATATTTCTATTTTATTTCATTTTAGACTTATTTTTACTTATAAATAGTTTATTATTATAAGTATAACCGATCCCGCGCATAAAATCTTTTTTCGGAATACGTTCTTAGTGGCCTGGTATAATTTACATAAACTTATTTTTGGATTTTCCTTTACCACAGCTATTTAGCTACTTAAACAGGCTCTGACGAGTGTTTTAAGAATTGTGTTTTTTTTAAGTAGGACTGTAGTATTTTTTAGATACAATAAGTTATTAGAAATGTACCAATTTAGTTACTCGGAGATAACGTTATTCGTATCTTCAAGGTAATTTTCTCGTTTAATTTGCCGTGTCAACTGTTAATATCTAGAAGGAAATTACCCAAAATAGACCCAGACTCTTTATTCTGAGATGGACGATTCAGATTTAGTTTTGTACGTCAGAGTGTTGAACCGGCTTTTCTAAACATGATCACAAGTTTGAAGCTTCACCCATTTATTTCGTCTTATTTTTACAATAAGTGTTTCATATTCTACCGTGTACACTGTAGACCATAGGTTCCCAAAGTGGTCCAGGTGGATCCTTAGGGGTCCATATGATAGGAGACTACACGGGGGTCCACGTAGACGTGAAAAGAAAACAGGGGTTCACAAGTTGTAAGTGGGGCCCACGAAAAACTTTCTGGTTTTCATAATAAAGAACAAAAATTTTGTTGATTGTTTGTAATAAAGAATGTTTATAATTTTCTAAACCACAAGTACCTATTATTTTAATAAATAGGACCCAAGAAAATGTGCTACTTTTTTTTTACCTTTAGGTAATTTAATTTTCCATTTAGTGTATTTTTTTTTAGTAGTTTTGGGAATACAGTAGAAATGTAGCAGCTTTTCTTTCTGCAGCTTTCGTAACTTTCAAAGTTTCACCATTTTCGGTAGACCCCCTCTACCGAAAATGGTGAAACTTTGAAAGTGGTCCACGACAAAAAAAAGTTTCGGAACCTCTGCTGTGGACTCTACAAGTCTACACAATGAGACCTTACACTAAAATATATGAATGCGTAGCGTATCTTTGTAATCGACCTTTATTATTATTACTCAGACCAAAAAGAAATGCCGCATAAAAAATAGATTACATTGGCAAAAAGCTTCGTCAAACATAATTCAATATTTGATAGAATAGGAGAGGACCTGTTAAAAGATAAATAAATGAGTTAGTTTTGTTCTCTACTACGAATACTTTTATAATAAAACGTCGATATTGGAGGTTCAATTTGTGAGAGCACGATTCAGCATCGATTAAAATAAATTATGATTTCTGGAGGGGGTCTGGATTTTAATGGTATTACTTTCATTACAATGTGCTTAGCGAGTTCAACAAATAAATTATAGTGCAGTTCCAGAGCAAGTAGGTACGCCAATATATTTTCATTTGTTATACATATTTCAAACTATGTATTTTAGGTAGAGAATTGCTAGAATTAAGGAGCCCCGTGCAATGCTGACCTTGTAGGTACCCATTGCACAACCAGCTATTTGATAATTACCAGCTATGTAAATTCTGCAGTTGCGTGCGATCATGCAACGCTACTGTACAATACATATGTCATAGGAACAGCTAGTTCTACCTATGTGCATGGACGGACATACCCCCTAGGTCACGGTATTGATTGCACCAATACCTAAGCCCGCTCAGTGTGCATCTGAACTATACGAGATAACTTGTTTGCGTGCAACCGAGGGGCGGGCGCGGCCTGACCAAAACAAACCTTAACGCCCAGTGAGAAAATCGATTTTGCCCCAGGATCTAAGAATATCCCGAGCGCCGGGTTCTGGGTTTCGTTGCCATTGGAAAGTTTAACCTATTCAGTGCGTGGTAAGGGTCGTTTTGGCGTGGTTCGGGATGCAGGCTGGCGGGGGGCGGGCACGCCCGGGCCGTTGTTGCCAGGAGACGCGGCTTCCAGCAGGGCCGAGCGATCCGGCGACGACCGTGACCTTGACTCTACAGTCTCCATGCTTCCGTCTAGCCCTTTTGGGAAGGTTGAGACCTTCCGACTTTAGCTCTATCGAAATTGACGATTGTGGAGAAAGCATGATTAGGATGCACACTAAATTCTATCGGAATCTTGAAGTTTGTGATGACAATAAAATTATAAATGTGCTTGGCAGTAAAACGATTTCGTTCAGATTAGATGCTATGATATGGTAAATACCATCCCATCCAGGCTCAAAGTTCAAAGTACCTACTCGAAAGACCAGTTTACTACTCTATTTAGAGAATACGATCCCGACACCAGTGAATTTAGGAGATAAAATAACGTTATTCATGCTTGACATTATTCTGAACTAGCTTTTGGCCGCGACTCGATCTACAATCATGCATCTAAATAAAAATAGTTGCCAAAGTTTAAAAGAACACAAATTACTTGATGTCGTGCTACTTTTTACTGCACAAAATAATAAAATAAAATTTAATTCAACGTACCTACTTAGCTTAATTGAACGCAAAATGTATGCATATCGTGTTTTAATTTAATCCGATTTAGATTCGCTTGAGGAACTTTACTGTCTTCGTTATGTTCTTCGTCTACTTGTGTTATTTAGTTGTTTCAATGAGAGCATCAATTATGACATCAACAAATAAACGTGCAACATAACATCAGACACCGTT
Organism: Yponomeuta plumbellus; assembly: GCA_947310845.1. Taxonomy (NCBI): domain Eukaryota; kingdom Metazoa; phylum Arthropoda; class Insecta; order Lepidoptera; family Yponomeutidae; genus Yponomeuta; species Yponomeuta plumbellus. The sequence continues at coordinate 9,262,682 of OX371203.1, forward strand.
ACTATTCCCGTTATTTTTGCTCTATCACTACTTTATTATTTAATTTAACATTTAAATCGGTGTCAAAAATATAATATCGATTGTAATGTTGCACAATGGTATACCTAGTTTCAATGGTATTTTTGTGCTACGGGGGCAAATAGACATTAAAAATATTTTTATTGAAAGTTCAACCCCTACAAGCCAAGGTAAACGGTTGTGTATAGGTAGTAGTATGCCCACATGTTATATAGAATAGATAATTGTAGGTACGAATCGCTAGTCCGACTCGCATATGGAAGGTTTTTTTTGATACAGTAAGTAATTTATATTTTTAATTTAATCTTAATAGTAGATTGTTCACCAAGGGCGCAAACAACATTTTTGTGTCGAGGTTGTGAAATTGAATCCAGAGCGAACTGAGGCGATTCTAAGAATCGCTGAAGGAGCGAGGGATTCAACACTACCGAGACCAAAAATGATTTGCGCCCGTGTAGAACTCTCTGCTTTTCATCCCACTACCACCTGAGAGGAATGAAAATGCGTACTTGCGTTCCAATTTCAAATATTTGACAATTAGGTGGTACTTATAAGTTTTGCAGCAAAGAGTTTGGAAGTTCAGTAAGTAGTTCCAAACTCGGTTTTAAAACTTATTGCTTGGGTTGGAGCGAAATAGATTTAACTAGGACGAATCCTCAAGAGTGAAAGAAAAGTCCGACTTCTTAGTTAATGAGTGCAAGTAAATATTAGTAATTATATAAATTCAAAATTGGATTTTGAGCCTATTTACAGGTGCCTAAAGGTAAATAGATTCAAAACCCAATTTTGAGTCTATTTACTTTGATACATCAGCTTGAAAAATAGCGTGTTTTGGTTCTAAATTTGGGCATCAAAATGCATCATTTCGAGCAGATGGAGTGAAAAACAATTTTGTGATACCTTCCTACGTACTACAAGCCGTAGAGATATCCATGTCGAGATCCTTGGTAACGCTCCTCGCGGACCCCTTTTACGATTTTCTAATTCTTTATCTGTCGTCACATAAAAGCGTGCTAAGTGAAATTCTACACGTCAGCTTGCGCCAATTAGATTAGACGGATCGTGATCGGCTATTTGGGCGCGATTTTTATATTTTAGGTTTGGACAGTGCTGTGAATAGGCTATTTAACAAGTGTCTGAAAACCATCTCACTATCTGTGTTAGTATTTATTGAATGCACAGAAAGTGGTAATTTTAGATTCTTTCGTGCATTTCTTCTAAAAAAAAGCAAATAAAAATTCACTTTTAAAATCAGCCGCCAAAACGCCCGTGCGTGCACGCATTTGACTAATGAATGTCGATGAAGAGAAAGTGATTTGTCATGATCGTGGCAGGTGGCAGTCCCTAGTCTTTGCCGGCCCCTCGCCGGGATACAAGCGTGAGCTTATGAACGTATGTATGTAATCTCGACAATAACGCTGAAAAAAATATTTGTTCGTGTTAAGTCACCAAATAACAACACAGTAAAACATTGACAAGTCAGAAGCATACATAAATAAATACCTAGTAGTCTTGGGAGTAGGCCGACTGCGCAGTGTCAGAGTGCATGCGACGTGCAACGTGACGATTGCATCACCACCGCACCGCTGCGCTCGCGGAGTTATCAATATTAATGCCTAGACGACCTTCGCAAGTGTTGGTATAACAACTGCGCTCGCGCCTACTTTGTAATGAAGTGCCTACCCATCCAAAGATGGGTCTCTTTACAGCCCAGTAAAGGTATCTGCTCGTATCATATAGGTATTTGAATCGCTAGTAGCCCTAGCCCCCTGAGTGATATTAAACGATCACGAAGGTTAAGCGACATAGGGCGCGTTCAGTGCATGGATGGGTGACCGTCTATGACTAACGCTTGTGACATTTTTTCGAGCGGTTCCGTGCTTCGCAAGGCACGTTAAGCAGTTGGTACCGGCTGCCGTCGATAAATGGCAGTCGATAAGCCAAGAGGCCTTAAGGCGGCTTGAAAACTTCTGACAGTAAGACCAGCCACTAGTCTTACAAGCCTCCACCAATCCGGGCTTGGCCCCCGTGGTGGAATATGGCCTATGGGTTGATGATGATGATAATAAACTTTGTATAAACTGGAACACAATTAAATGGATTTGATTTAGCTGAAATCTAGGTGGATTGAATGCCGCGGTTAAAATGCATGTATTTAGACTGTAACTTTTAATTATAGGTGGAAATTGAAAAACGTAGTGTTTCGAGTTAAGTTTGGTTTAAAAAAAATGTGCGATCAATTAGTATACCGACTTCTCCGTCTATCAGAACAATGACCCGCGGATCCACGGCGCGCCCGCATCGCTCTGGCTTGCTATTAATGGTTCCAATTCCAATAGATTCGTAGATTCGAGATTGTTACGAGAGAATTTTGAAAAATGCCGTATTTAGGATTCCGTCGTCAATTTCAATGAACTCTTATACATAGTTCCGCTATTTTCGTTTCAGAAACGATTAGTAGGGTAATGTAACGTACCTTGGTACGCTTGTACCTCGGGACATTGATTTTATTTAAAAAACTGGCAATACTGACACCTTAAAATTCTACCCTAGGCGTAGTATTTTTCTCGCTTGGCATCACTAGTGAGTCACGTGATTATACCGGCATCGAGTGTGTTGTGAAGACAAGGTGAAGTTTTTTGGAGTCAAAAGTAAGTTTTGTATAGTGTTTGGAGTTGCTTTGACCCCTTGAGGCATTCACATAATTCACACATAGATGTCACGTATATGTTTTCAGTTATTTCCTTTTTATCACACTTCAATTATCTAGCAGATTCATAACCTAAAAATCGAGATATTTCTATGTTTGTTAAATATGGCAGTTTTTGTACCTTGGGACACGATTTGGTTTGTACCTAGAGACGCGTCTTCCCCATAGAGCATATCCCAGATAAAGACTCTGATTTTTTTATGTGTTCGGACTGCTTTGCTTTTGTTCAATGTTCCTCACATTTGATAATTAAGCAAAATATAATTTTGTTACTTATTAATCATAATTTGATCTCAATGTTAATATTTAGGACGATTACAAGACTTTTTTGTCCTAAAAATGTTTTTGTTTCATTTGTCCCAAGGTACACCTAAGGGTGTCCCAAGGTACAAACGTGTAACATACCTTGGGACAAAACAAGCGTCTTTCTTTTTCTTTAATTCCATAAAATCTGGCTACACCAAAGCTCCGGCGCAAATTCCAGTGATTATAGATTATATCTCCTACTAAATAAAGTAACTTTCACATTCATATCTTAGTTGAATGCTGCGATAGGTTCAGTCAAAGTTGATGTAGTCGAAAATGTCCCCAGGTACGTTACATTACCCTACCAGAAAGCTGAAATTTTGCATCTAATAGACGTACATATTAATCATGCCGATAAAACGATAGGTAAAATATTAAGCCATTTGCGAAATATTAAGCTTAAATTTTAAAGCGTATTTTTTTGTTGAAATAGGCCCCCGTCCCCCTTCTCCTGGCTAAAAGGTTGGTGGTAGAAACGTGAAAAAATTAAAGGTAGCACATATCGCACCTCTAGATGAAAACCCCACTAAGTCGAAATAATATGTGAAAATTTAGTTAGCTACTTTTTCGACTTCCTGAACTTTACCGGACCGGACAATATAACTCCCATGACGATACCTTTAACTTGAAGGAGTCGTTATGGGAGTTATATTGTCCGGTCCGGTATAAGGTCAGGAAGTCGAAAAGGTAGCTAACTAAATTATTATTATAATGATTTTAAAAACAAAACTTTCATGGCTAAGGAGGCTTTACAAGTTAACGATTTAATAGGCGATTGATTTATAAAAGGATAACTCCGTATAAAACTCATTGTAAAATTACTCTAATGAAGTTGTTTGTAAGAGATAAAACCCCCTCTTTCTATGGAACCCTGCAAGTGCGCATGGCCGCCAAGCACCTCATCTGTTTTTACGCAAACATCTGGTTAGGCTTTTTTTGAAACGATTTCGGCAGATCTATGAGGTTCAGTACTATTTATTTTAATCTCTATGCTCATTAACAATTCACAACCTCGAGATCAAGTTAATGAGAAAAATATTTTATCGGCACACGATAAGAAACCGGATTTTCCTCGCAAAAAAGAGCTGATCGAAAAATAGACTCAATCAGTTTGATTGATCATCGTCTGATTATAAGTACTTATTGATATAAAATGAGTCTTCCATTTTTTCTAACGGTGGAAAAGAAACGTTAGTTCTGAAGCTTTTTTATCTTGTTTGTTGTAAAGAGTTCTCCGAAGACATTTCTAGCACACCGCAAAATAATACGTAGGTATAAAAAATGACAGCACACCAAGTGCGAGTTAGACTGGGCGCAACGAGGATTCTCTACATCCACATGATTTGTTGTAGGTAAACATTTATCGAAAATTGAAAACTAATACTAAGTACTACGAGTAATAGTGACCAGTACAGGTTAAGATAACACTGTTTCGATCATACTGTATAATCTGTACATTGTATGTTGAGTCTGTTAGCTTTTAGAATAATAATATACCTCGGGCTCTAGAGTAGGCTTCGGTTTTCGCCGAAAGCACACGAGTGTATACTACTTCATGCTCTTTTGTTAACTATTTTGAAAACTTATTTTAAATTAAGTGTCTTATTAGTTCCGATATTTCTATTACAAGAATATATCCGATTCTATCCGATAGTAGCCTAGGTACCTATATTCTAAAAGCTAAAAGACTGTACCTATGCTTGTAATTTGTGGGCTGCATATTGGCAGAAGACTCTGAATTCATTAAGAGTTCAATTTAAGGCTTTCAGGATGCTCCTGGGGCTGCCGCGGGCTTGCCGCGCATCAGGCATGTTTGCGGATGCACAGGTGGATGGTTTTAAGCTTTGCTCCGCAACCGGTTTGCCGCAGCGCTTTGCAGGCTCCGCGCCAGCACCAATAGCATCCTAAGTATGATAGCGGAAAGGGTGGATAGTCGATCGATAAGTACACCGAAATGTGGGCCGAGAGACATACAAGTCACTGTATTTTTTTTCATCATCAACCCATTATGTCCCCACCGAGGGGCACGGGTCTCTTCCCTGAGGAAGGTATAGGCCATATTCCACCACGGGGGCCAAGTCCGGATTGGTGGAGGCTTGTAAGACTAGTGGCTGGTCTTACTGTCAGAAGTTTTCAAGCCGCCCCTAAAGGCCTCTGACTTGGCTTAACGACTGCCATCTATCGACGGCAGCCGGCACCAACTGCTTAACGTACCTTGCGAAGCACGGAATCGCTCGGAAAAAATGCCACTAGCGTTAGTCATAGACGGTGACCCATCCATGGACTGAACGCGCCGTATGTTGCTTAACCTTAGTGATCGTTTAAGATCACTCAGGCAGCCCAGGCTACGAGCGATTCACTGTATAGTTGGGTACAAAAAGTAACTTATTGCAGATTAGAATATATTATTATTATTACTAATATAGGTTTTAAGTCACCATTGTTACTAATATTACATAATATTAGTAATAATAGAACTTTATTTCAGACTAAATGTCCATAAAAGCAGGCGGTACAAAAATTATATGGGTAATGTCTGAACTAAAGAATTTTTATTTTATTTATTATGTTTTATTTAAATAGGATATGATCAGCAGATCAACCTTTATATTTTTGTTACATAGTCGTCTTTAACTTTACTGATTAGATTGCACGTAGGTATATAAAGGTGGATGTGCTATCGGCTGTTCCTAAATTTTAAAGCGTAGAATATAGAATATTCCGTATTTATCGTTTATAATTGCTTGTTAATTTTACAAATAAGTACTTTTTGCTTATCCGTCAGGGACTATAAAACTCTGTTTTCTAAGACCTTTATGTGACGTAAAGCATAGTAAATTAAAATTGAAATACCGAACTAAAAGTAATATTTTTCTGCAGTCCATAAAAAAAGTTTAGAATAGATGCTTATGGTAAGATTTAGTCCGTCGCATTGTACAATATTTGAAGTGCATAAAAGTATTATTAACAATAATTATAATTAGAATTTTTTATTGGACACAGTAGAAAACAAAATACAAAAGAGCTGTAAAATTTGTTTTTGGTTATAAAAAACAGGCAGTGTCCGTGTCCATGTCCAAGTACATACATTATAAATGCTTTTTCAGAGTCTAGTCGTGGCAGCCAAAAAATGTGACTGGCCGCTTCTAAAAAAAGATCCAGGTTCAATTAATCTTCTCTTGTGGGAGCCAGAAAAAAGTATCTCTGGCTACGAAGATCAAAGAAATCGGGCCTCCCTGAAGGCCTTTCTAGGTAGTGATGTTCTATCGGTCATTGATCTCAAAGTGAATGCCCCTGGTGCTAGATCCAAATAATCAATGCTTCCACCTAACTGACACGAACAAAGTAGCACTTTCGGTGTTGTGTTTAAGTGCTAATTGCGAACTTTGCACAATTGTATGTATTCTACCAACCTCTCTATCAAAGATCCATCTGGAGAAATTATTTTAGCTTTACTCCGGATTTACTTACATCCTTTTTTGTCGGAAGAGCAGATTTCGATTTGATTCACGGAGATTAATCATGATGTGTTCTTAGGAAAGTCTTACTTCGAATATTTTGTTTTATTTATTTGTATTATTTCTAGCATCAATGAAATGATTGATTACGTCAATGTATTTTTTCCTGACGCAAGGACCATAAAGCACAATCACCCCTGAAATTCCTTTTTAGTGTTGTGTGATAAAATCGATCGACGGGCGTGATAGTTACCAAAATTTTTTTCGCATTTTTTCTCCAAACATAGGTATACCCAGATTTTGAAATTTTGAAACCCTGTTTGTAGTAACGTTATTTCAGACACGGTTTCTTTTATAAACAGGAAAACTTTGTATGTAAGTTTGTTGGGGGCAATCTCCGAAACTTATACTGATCTGATTTCAAAGATTCTTTCACCAGTATCTAGACCTCTATTTAGAATGGGCCTTAAATACTATTAGGCCGAGGACAAATAGACGGACGGATATGGCGAAATAATGAGGGTTCCTTGTCGACTACGGAACCCCAAAAATTAAATAGTATCTTTATACTTCACACATCTTTATGCGTGACCTAGAAACCATTATCACCTGAGTCTCTTGACTCAAGTGAATCTCATTTGGTTTGTGTCCATTAATGGACCATGTCACTGCCCTGCGGGATCTTCAAAGTTGTGAATTTCTTGTGCACCAAATTCTGAAGAATTTTTAACGGTTCAATTGCAATTCTTTGAAATTGCATTAGCAAACGTCTGGTTTTGATGTTTTTTGTGATAAACACGTTTAACCATTCATTTATTAACTAACCTCTATTCGAGATAAGATAAGAATATTAATTATTGTACACGAGGAAACATACAAACATATTAATATTTACAAGGTAACAGTACAACAAATATCAATCTATTGATACAGACCGTGAAATACCAATGTTAGCCACCAATAAGCCTCTCCATCTTGTCCATTGTCCTACCGTCGTCGATTCTTATGATGATTTATGATTAAAAATTTTGCTATATTTATTCGAAGTAGGTAAATACACGATTTTTCACAATGATCCAAAATGATCTGTCAGAAGTTCAGAGTCGTGGCAAGTGGCAGTCCCTGGTCTTTGCCCGCCCCTCTGGGACACGGGCGTGATTGTATGTATTTATCAAAAATGTATAAATTGTACCATGAACCTTTTTTGTAAAAACAAAAAGAGTTTTTTCTAGTGTACAATAAAGAATATTCTATCTATCAAGCGTAGGACGACCAGCCACAAGATGGACAGACGATCTCATCCAAGTGGCGGGAAGACGCTGGATGCAAGCCGCTTCCGACCGGTCTTTTTGGAAATCCATGGAGGAGGCCTATGTCCAGCACCGGACTTCTTGTGGCTGAATGATGATATGATGATCTATCTAAATGTACCCAATTTCACAGCTTTAAGAAACTGGAGCGGGTACACACTAGGCGTTTTGAAGCGCGCGCTTCAAAACGCCTAGTGTGTACTCGCTCTTAAGAAACTGTAGATTTGAGAATATGGTTTTAATTTAAAACGATATCTCCACGCGTTCCTGAGATAAAGTCTTGACTGACAAACGAAAGGACTGACAGACATATGGGTAACAATGTAATCCTACAACACGTACATAAGCTCACGCCTGTACCCCAGAGGGGTAGGCTGAGACCAGAGACTGACACCTGCCACGGCGAATTGATTGATTGAAGACGTTTATTCAAATAAATATACAGTAAAATACAGAAGTTGGTTTCTGGCAAACTGCATAACAGTTTGTTGGCAGATGCTCTTGGTTTTACAATTTTAAGTACTCTTAAATGCTAGGTAGGTAAATACAAAAAAGATATTTGAAGCGCCCCTTCACACCACCCTCTTGCTTGCCCTACGCCTAAGGCTTGGGTTCGGTTAATCACATGACATTGCCACAAACAAGAGGTTAGTGTGCCGGGCAGAATCAAATCTAGCTAACTACATACGGTATAGTTTGATTTAACTCAGCAACTACAATTTACTCAACAGAAATTCTGTAACTTTTTTCGCTTCAACGATATTCACGAGTCGTTGCATGTACGTGCGTCGGTTGCGGGTAGAGTTCCTTTTTTTCCACTAAAAAACCCTAAAATAGTACATTACTGCAGCGGCCAGCAAAAGAGGCATTGATGGACGAACGTGGGAAATGTGGGCCGAGGCGAAGCCGAGGCACACATACGTGAGTCCATCAATGCCTAGTTGTGGCCAAGGCTTGTAGGTATATGATTTTTCTCAAACAATGCGCGGAAATTGAAACTATGTACTCATTCTGTTAAATTCGATAAACTTTCCAAATCAAACGAACCACGAACGAACAACAATAATTTTTGCCGCGTTAAAGTGTTCTTTTTTTTTCAATAGGTATATCCAGCTTTCTATCGCAGGCCAGTTCGAAATTTAAATAATACCTCTGATAAGTTACCTCCTTGGTTGTCATTGTTCAGAGTAAAAGATCGTTCCATTTTTAAATAGCACGACAGATATGAGTTTAGTATGTAATTTATTTGACCGCAAAAAACGACAGTTATGAATTTTCATAGAACTTTTTCCGGCCGCTGCTCGCGTGGAATTGGCCAGTCCAGCAATTTCGATTTATCTCGAAGAAGGTTGTCGAAATAATGCTCAAATTTCCAAGCATGTTTGAGAAAAGATGTATTTTTACGTAGCGCTAGTGTTATGTACTGTACGGAGCGCCTTAATACGGCCAATAAGTGCTTGAACGTTCTATTGACCATTAGTGACTATGAGGCTTAATAGTTTGTAGATTGTATGTAAGTAATTAACGTTTTATACTATCATCATCCTTGACTAGGTCTAATTTTCCATGTTTTCCACAGATATAATGACGCAAGCATCATAATGACAGTTTCCTGTTAATCAATTGCCTAGACAAGTAGATACAGACACTACCTACCTACTTCAAAGTGGGTTAGGTATCTATAGATACACTTTCCTATCCTACGGATATACGGATTATCCTACGGATGAGTACTTAGGTACAGTCGACGGCACATCATCCTTTACGGTCGTGCACTTTATTCAGTTGCGTTACAGTTGAATCGGGCGACTGATAGCTTTCATAAGAGGATTAAGATGTCGCACGGTAGGTTAAGTATAGGGGTGCGATCCGTAGTAAAAGAGGGGTATCCAGGGGCACGGCAGAATGTTTATTTAAATGTAAAGTAAAGGGCACCTGAGGACAATGCAAATAGAAAATCTTAAATAAGGTCTAAAAATAAATATAAAAATACACTAGGAATAGAAAATAAAGCAGGAGCACTTACAATTATGTGCCCTTCGTAAATATTTAATGATGATTTATATAATAACGTTGAAATAAGATACTCCGGGTCGTGAAAAACAGAAAAAATAATGACGTTTAGGTGCAGCTTAGATGGAATCTGAGGATAATCTGAGCCAGATACGTCCGAACACTGCAGCATAAGTCAGATACTAATTAAATTTGAAATAGTAGATGGCCGAAAATGATAAAAAAGGCAACGAGGGGAATTGCACCTCGTTACAAAGAGATCTCAGCTGATGACGTTTTTTGCCTGGAAGGCATGACATATTTTCGGGTTCGTATTTATAGACTCTGGTTCTTATTCATCCCTTAAAAAAATATTAAATCAGCCCAAGTTGCAAGAGAAAAATGTGAACAGAACATTTGACAGCGCCAATTTAAGATACAGATTGTGTAATGTATTGTATAATCAAGATAAGATAAGAATATTATTTATTGTACACGAGGAGAAACGCAAACATAACATATTTACAAGGTAACAGTACTATTGGCTGCCTTATTGCTAATAGCAATTTCTTCCAGACAACCCTATGATGGACAAATTTCTGAATCAAGATTTGAAGTTTTATGAAACAGACAATAGGTGAGGGTTTGCCGACAACATGTACCTATGTAGAGATATCGCAAACATGGAAATACACACTAATTGAGCACAGCGGCGGCCTAAAGTGGGAATGGAAGTTACGACCTCTGTTTTGGCAATCAAGAGTGCTAACCGCCAGACTAGCGAGAGAGTGAGACAGGTTAGCTTTGAAAGGCATAGAATAGTCAAGTGTTTTAAAAAATCCGCCATTAAGGAAGATGCTATAATTATTGTAATTACAAGTTACAAAGTTGTATTTCATTTATTTTATGGCCTTCGAAAGAGGAAACATTACAGTAAGTAATTTGTCTTTGTTCAGTTGATTGTTGGTAAATTTCAGTCAACACTTCAGCGTTTTTCGGAATAGAAACAATTGTTTAACCTCGAGACACAACAACCGGTATATTATCGGTCCAATCGTTTCACTTTTGACAGATGCACACTATTGCACACCCATGAAGTTCAAGGACCTCTGTGGCGTGGCGGTTAGCGCATCTGCTTACCATGCGAGAGGTCCCGGGTTCAAACCCCGGCTGGGGAGAAAAAAAAGGTCTTGGATGTTTACATGTTTGTGACGTCGCTGTTTCTGGTTCCCACGACACAGGGTATCTTAGTGTGGGGCCAGAAGCAATGTATGTGCCTGTGTGTAAATGTTTATGTTTAATTTTATGTCTTTATTTATTTGACAGGAAACTGTAGGCGAAAAAGGAAAACCTCCATGGACCTTTATTTTTTCACAATAGTAATGCGACGTTACGTGTTTTGGTACCATACAATTTGATTTTCTATGAAAATAAGCGTTCCTTCCTCGTGGTCAAACTTTGTAGTCAAACTGATTTGACCACGAGGAATTTTATCATTCTTCGTGGTCAAACTGTAACTATATAACCTCTTTGAACATACTGTATACGATGTAGTCTTATTGTACAGGGAAAAATAAAAGTAATATGACAATTGTTCTATGATTGTATTTGACACTTGTATTATTTTCCTGTCTTGTTTGCATTTGCTTTTTCATGTTCAAATAATTTGGGACTTTTCTGTGATATTTTTAAATATGGACATAAAATACATAAAGCGTAAAAGAGGAACGGTATTGTTATATAGTGGACGGCAGTACTATAAATTGCGGACGTACAAAAATGGATCCACTTTCTGGACTTGCAGTCGTCTTAAAAGTGAAAAGTGTCGGGGGTCTATTACTCTGAAGGTAAAAAAATTACACAATCTTTAAGTGTTGTTGCTGCCCGTGGTACCTGCGTTTGCCTTATGCGAAGTGTAGATACCTGGAGAGATGATGACTAATCAGGGGAGATGTCTTCTTTTACTTGTAATTAAAATTAACAGATGTTACCCAAGGCTCCCCAGAATTTAACACTATTTCGTTTCTATTTTTAGGATGACAATATAGAGAAATGTACTAATCACTTATGTGCTGCTGATAACTATAAGAATGAGATTGATATTGCCGTTGATGAATTAAAGCATGAAGTAAAAGACACTGAGACCACAATTTCAAGAGTTGTATGCTGAAAAGAAAACGTCCCTAATAAATCGGGACGCAAATAAGCAAAGTTCCATCTTTTGGTAGCGTTAAAACTGCTTTGTATGCAAACAGGAAACAAACTTGCTTTACAGATTTTACTAAAGTTACTGTACCAAATAAATTTCAGTCATTTCTTTTGGCTGATTATAATACAGAGAAATGTCGGATTATGGTTTTCTGTTCCGAAAACAGCATGGAAAAAATTCAGGAATCAGATGAATTTTTTGGCGATGGCACATTTTTTAGTTGCCCAAGTCCATTCGCCTAATTGTACTGCATTCATGCCGATTTTTCAAAATCGATAACTACAACAAACACGGCTTCTTTGGCTTATGCATTAATGACTGACAAAAAAGAAGAGTCTTATTATATATTATTTTCTATGATAAAATCACGATTGAATAATTGGTCACCAAAAATTTTTCACGTGGACTTCGAAACAGCGTCAAGCAATGCACTATTACAAATTTTTCCTAAAGTCCAAATTGTACACTGTTTTTATCATTTCTCAAACAGCCAGTGGCGAAGAGCAAAGAAATTGAACTTGAAAAGTAAAGATGAAAAGAGAGTTGTTGGCTTATGTGCTGTACTCGCCTTATTACCTGAAGACAAAATAGAGGAAGGGTGGGAGTATATTAAATCTGATAGTCCCAACACCGCGAAATGTAATAAATATTTAAAATATTTCGAGACTACATGGATGAATAATAAAACATTTAAAAAACAATGGTCCCGTATATGGTCAGCGACATCGTACAAATAATATAGTTGAATCATGGAATGGACAACTGAACAAATCGATGAAACGATATCGTCCAATCACGGTTGCTCGTTTACTGGCAACTTTATTGAAAAAAGAAAATACTGATCCAAAACCATCTCCTCGACGCCAAGAACAAATATTCCGAGACGAATTCGTAATAAAGTGCCAAATGGAACTTATACATGGCGATATAGGTGTAGGTTATTTTTTAAATAAATTACGTTAAACAAAACTTTTGGCTATGACTGTACAATTTTATTTCAAGACTATCACACAGGGTGTAATTTTATAATTACATTTGATAGTTTGACCACGAAGAATGTTAAAATTCCTCGTGGTCAAATCAGTTTGACTACAAAGTTTGACCACGAGGAAGGAACGAAAAGAAATTACCCTTTGGTCAAAGAAACCTAAAACGATTTTATATTGTGTTAAGTTAATTAAACATTTACATACGGGCATATCCGTTGCTTCTGGCCCCACACTAGGACACCCTGTGTCGTGGGAACCAGAAACAGCGACGTCTCAAACATGTAAACATCCAAGGCCTGAGGTTTTTTTTGCTCCCCAGCCGGGGTTCGAACCCGGGACCTCTCGCATGGTAAGCAGATTCGCTAACCGCTATGGGAACTTTCGATCGGACTCGATTCCGTAACCATTTATAATATGTAAGTATGTACCCACACATTTAAATGGAATCCTCTGGGGCGAGTCCGACTCGCGTTTGTCCGACTTTTTTACCGTGGACCGTCAGCCCCTGCTTTTCATTATGTTTGGGATCTGTTGTATTGGTTTCATAAGCTTCGCTTCTTTTCCCATGTCCGAAGTTTAGGGTGCAAAACCTAGGTTAGTAGAGGGCCTGAATAACAATTTAATTATTGCATAAGAAGAAGAATATATTTGTTTGTTTCAAGACACTGAGATCCAAGATCTAACAAGATAATCAATAAGGAAGAAAACCTAACTTTTGGTAGGCACTATATATACATTAATATGCACCAATGTTCAAAAATCCTGGAACTAGATTCCTCTAACGCATTGTAGTAAAATGACGGTTGCATGCCTGCGTTGATTTCATTTCATTGCTGCTTCAAATCGACGCGCGCACGCGTGTTCGTAATCCTAGGCGTCTATGCAATTGAAAATCGTGTCACGTGACCCGAGCATGTCTTTGTAATTGAACTGTAATGCCCTAACAGAATCGAGCCCCTGGTGTCGAAATGCTCCGCAATCACGGCCAAGATGCTGGTGACGCTGGCGGCCTGGACTCTACGTACACTCGACAACACATCATCCTATACACAATGTGAAGGTGGACGTGATGTCGACTGAACCACATTCGCTGCTTGGTTACGCAAAATGGTGAAACAGCACTCTGCCCTGGCCGCCGCGAACATCCCCGGTGCGCGTACCGCATCGGGGATTTCCTACATTATAGAGCTGCAAAGGTAGGTACGAGGACGCGAGTCGCGCGCGACAACGTCAAAAGTCGTCAGAATTTGACAGTTATTGTACTGGAAAGTCGCGACTTTTGACGTAGTCGCGCGCGACTCGCGTCCTCGTACTACCTTTGCTGCACTACTCTCGCGTTGTCGTGTTCAAATTACGTCAAAATTCTTCGACTTGTAAACGTTTTAGTTGCAAAAATTGAATATTGAATATAATGGTATAAACATCGAAGAAGTTGACTCTCTCTTATTTTTGGGTTTAAATATCGACAAAAACTGCAACTGGAAACAACATGTAAGTGCATTATGTACAAAGCTTGACAAGTTTGTTTATGCCTTGCGGAGAAAAAGAGATGTGGCATCTGAGAAAGCTGCACTCTTAGCTTATCATGGCTATGTTTCATCATTACTGCGCTATTGCATAATTTTATGGGGAAACTATGTTGAAGTCGGCAGAGTTTTTAAAGTACAAAAAAAATGTATTAGATCGGTCTGCGGAGCAGGATTCATTGATAGCTGTAAACCACTTTTAAAGAAATGCAATATTTTACCATTACCTTGCCTTTATATTTACGAAATAAGCTTATTCGTACAAAAACATCCTGACCTCTATAAAAAAAATTGTGATGTAATAAGTCGATCGACTAGATATAAGAATAAGCTCTTTATGCCTTTTCAACGACTAACATTATACTAGAACAACACTTTTTGTATGGCAATCTGAATTTATAATCATGTACCTGATAGCTTTAAACAATTATCATTACCACTTTTTAGAAAGAAATTGTTGCAACTTTTAATAAACAAAATGTATTACAATATAAATGATTTCATTGCTGATAAGTTATAATCCATTATAATTTTTAATATTATTTTGACATTACTTTATTTACAATTTTATGAACCATTATTTATTATGTTGACATATGTTTTACTCAATTGATCGTTTTAAATTTAATTTGTCTATTGTATTGTGATATGTTATGTTTTACACGCTTTAAAATGTTTTATTAATTTGATTCAAATTTTTTGTCATTAATTTTATAATATTTTAATTATAAATTAGGCGATCCAGCAACAACATTTGCACACCGAAAGGTAGAACATGAAGGATCCTAAGAATAAATTTAAAACATGTTATGCACCCGTGTTCTAGCAAATAAATTATTTTTACTATTTTTACTTTACTTTTTACTTTTAAAAAATAGCATAGGGATGTATTCGCAAACAGCAAGATAAAATGTACCCGACGGGCGCCAGTGTACTAAACGGAATTTATTGTCCGGTAGGTTTTCCGATTTTTTACGGTCCGATGTGGCACGCCACAAAATTATAATAATACTACTAGCTGTCCTGGCAAACTTCGTACCGCCATAGATTCCGTAATTTTTCCAAATTTCCTCACCATTTAAACCTTCCATGGAATTCCACAAATATAAAAAACCCCCAAAATCAGCCAAATCGGTCCAGCCGTTCTCGAATTTTAGCGAGACTAACGAACAGCAATCCTTTTTATCTATAAGATACTAGGTAGTTTATGCACTTTAAATAATTTTACCGTTGGACATTTTACTCTTCCCCATTCCGAGCCGTTTTTCTTTCTAAAACTCTTTTTGTCCTTGTCTTCGCACACGTAGAGTAATAAAGCAAGCAACTGCCGATGTTCCAAGAAAGTCGTCGTTCCTAGTACTGGTTTAGCGTAATAACGTATTTGTTTCAAAGATCTACATATAACTGCGCCGCACAGGCATCGGCATCCGAGTAAAGACGGACAAGTGTATAAGCCAATCATCCGATTTTTTATCCCATGATCCCACATCGGACCGTAAAAAATCGGACTACACCGTACAGTAAAATTCCGTGTAGTGCACAAGAGCGCCCCGAAAACTGCGTGCGAGCGTATGAAGCGAAAGAGTATTGTTAGGATCGTGGAAAACCCTGGTTTCTCCCTAGCCCTCTAGGTTAAAGGCGTGAGTTTATCTCTCGACGTCACATCAGGAGCATTTGGTCGGATTTGTCATTTTTATACTCATACTAGCCTACAAGCGTCTGTAAGCCTACACACGACATTATGCACCTGAATTCAGCAATAGAATAAGATAGAAATATGTTTATCAGATGGTTAGAAAGAGCTCAACGAGCTTAGATTGAATATATAAAAAAGTAATTATCGTCGGATTCGAACATACGACCATTATGCTTCTGACGTAGAGAAATAAAACAAATAAAATACACTGATCAGATCAGTGTACAAACACCGATAAAATCAGCGTTGCCAACTCTAGTTTTTGAATAATAGTAGATAGTTGAAATTTAAATATTTTAGGTTATTACACAGTACCTGGGTGACCGAGCTTTGCTCGGTACTTTTTTTGTAATATAAAATATGTAATATAAAATTATAATAATCCTTTTTCAACAAAAAAAGAACTTGGAAAAAAAAACATCATGACTCGAACGGGGTCTCTTGAAATCGGCCCGAAAAGGGTGGCCCGTTTTCCCGTCAGAACTATCCCAACCTTGCAGATAGACGCGAAATTTACCTCTGTATGTTACTATAGCAAATTTCAATTCTCTTAAAACACGGATAAAACAACGTTTTCTAAAAATGTAACCTAGTTAGATCAATTAAACGCCCCCGAAAGCATCTGCCTACAAAATTTCGTTGAAATCGTTGGAGCCGTTTCCGAGATTCTGATTATATATAAATATATATACAAGAATTGCTTGTTTAAAGAGATTAGATAACATGAACTCACGCCTGTATCCGTCATGCTATTGCATTAAACATAAAAACACTCCAGTTCTCATCGGAGACTGAAAACCGCTCTCAATTTTCACGCGAATTGGCTAAATCTGCGTCGAGAGTGGAGGGACAAGGAAGTGTGTTTTATCGTATTTTTTTAAGGACAATAGATAGAGCGTTTTAGAGTGACGTCGGTTATCGTTAACTTGTCCGCGCAGGGCGGCCTTGGTGGCCGGTACGTCGCCCGGCGTCTTGCCTATCGAATCGCCTTATCGCTTCTGACGTAAGTACTACGCTCCGTTATACAATAAAGAACCGTAGTAGTTGATTAAAACACGGAAAGCGGCATAGCACGATAACGCTTCTCGTGCGTATATATGTGCTGTGTACTCGCAAGGCTTATGACTCTGGCTACGTTTGGTTACCGTGTGCCAATGCACACTGCAATCAGTTATGGGAGTTTAGTTTAAAACCCACTAGAGTTTCCAATTTCGTAATGCTACAGAAAGAAAAACAAACTGTAAGAAAATTGGGGAAATAAACCGCGAAGTGTATTTGACAGAGATTATTCAAATACAAATAAAAATACAAATTATTTATTTACGAACATGTTACAAGTGATGTTACTTTTACTTATATTTTTACGTATTATATTAACACTACAAATGGATACAATGTTGACCGCCTTCAAATTCGAACTTGTCATTGTATTTGTTATATTAAATGTATTTTCTTCTTCTTATTTCGTCAGAAACAAAACTACAGAACACATTATCGACATCTGAAATTCCTAAGACCAAGTTTTATTAAACAATACCAGAGAAACAATTCTTAGAAAAGGACAGTGAACTCTCGAGCGTTATTTTTAGGCACTATTCTAGCACTATAGTATTTGGGTCAACTCACCTCATTTGATATGTGCCATGACAACAACGAAATACTTGGCTCTTAAATATAAAATCATCACATTTAAATCAGATCTAAGCACACACTGCTACAAAAATAAAAGAGTTTAAAACGTGCATTCTACCAGCAATTACTTATGGCGTGTGCTACCTATATTGAACAATTGACAAGTTTTTGAACTAAGTCCCCCCTCACTAGGACGCCATGGCGACGTCGCCAGCTACGTATCCAAGCAGTTTGTATTGAATGGCGATGTTGCCAGACCGTCGCCAAGTGAGTTATTGCCCTGCCTCACTAGGACGCCATGGCGACGTCGCCAGCTACGTATCCAAGCAGTTTGTATTGAATGGCGACGTTGCCAGACCGGGGGTCCTGCTGTTTGACCAAAAGTCATTTGGCAAAATTACACTTGACAAACAATGTTTGACAAAAAATGCTTTCGCCAATTGATCATTTTACTACTAATCATTTTACAAATGACTCACTTATCCAAATGATCAACACTTAAATTTACATTTTACAAATAATTATTTTACTTAATGAACATTTAACAACTGAGTTATCAGACAAAACTACTATTGGTCTAAAAACGTTTGATAAAATGTATTATTTGACAAATGTTTCGTTTATTAATCAATCTTACGAACGGGGGGTCGGCGATGTAAAGAATACGTGACAACAGAAATATAGGAGCGTTAGGTTCTCTATGTAAGATCGAAAACAGACTCGACTTTGATGCGTTCAACATTTTGTTAAATGACATTTGGACAAATGCTTCATTTGCGAAACATATTATTTGGTGAAATTAAAAAAGGTCAATTGACATTTTAATATTCAAAACATTTAACAAATGTAGTGTTTGCTAATGGATCATTTGCTAAGTGAGTTTTTGTAAGATGATACTTTTGTCAAATGTCTCGTTTGCCAAATGAACATTTGGTTAAACGTTGTTTGTCGAATGACCATTTGTCAATAATTTTTTGGTCAACCATTAGTAATCGTGCCAGACCGTCGCCAAGCGAGTTAGTGCCCTGCCTCACTAGGACGCCATGGCGACGTCGCCAGCTACGTATCCAAGCAGTTTGTATTGAATGGCGACGTTGCCAGACCACAGAGAGTTAGGCACCATTCATTTCAATATTAACTGCTTGGATACGGTCGCTGGCGACGTCGCCATGGCGTCCTAGTGAGGCAGGGCACTTAAACTTTCGTAAGCAACACATTATTAACTTTATTCCAGATACACTCACTTGATTCAGAGCGCAACCTGGTCCGACTCTTCTGACAAAAAATCAAGTACCTAAGTGTATTCGGAATAGAGGTAATAAAGATAGGATGCTACGAATAAAAAACCCATACGTAATTCTCATCTCGAGACTGGAAGACCACTCATTAGGTAGACGAACTGGTCCTACTCTCACTAGTTCAATTAACTGTTCATCATTGGTCTTTGACGACCTCTGTGGCGCAGCGGTTGGCGCATCTGACTACCATGCGAGAGGTCCCGGGTTCGAATCCCGGCTGGGGACAAAAAAAAAGAAACCCAGGTCTTGGATGTTTACATGTTTGTGACGTCGCTGTTTCTGGTACCCACGACACCGGGTATACTATTGTGGGGCCAGAAGCAATGTATGTGCCTGTATGTAAATGTTATTTTATGTTATTGATTGAACTAGTGAAACTTTCCAGTATCAGTTAATGATTTTCTTTGATTGAATTGCTGATACTGGAATGTTTCACTAGTTCAATTGTTTTTCAATTAACTACGACAACATACCTAGTATGAAACCAACTTACTAAGTGCAATAAAGTGAGTTGGTTTATAGGTATGTTGTCGTAGTTAACGTAGTTACGAACGGTCTGACGAAGTTAAAAATGTAATATGAACCCATTGTGGTGGATATACGCCACACATAGCAAAATGGAATAAAACTGCAAACGAATTCATGGCCAGTGGAAATGCAGAACCATAAGAGAGCAGTAATAAAATTATATCACTTCTGTATGTGCCCTGCAGTGGCACAGGGCTACATAAAAAAATGTAACAAAACTACTGCCTATCATACGGCGCTACTACCGCGCTACTTTTCCTACGGTACGGTTATGTATTGTTGACTAACATCGTAGGACCACGTCGATATGGTTGTTCTATTCTCGTGGTTTCCATTTCATCTATAGACGCGACCGAATACCTAATATATTTATATTATGTCAACAATATTAGGGTTTCTCAAAGTGCGGTACGGGTTCGCCATTCGACAGTCCGTAGGGGGTTCGCGAACATATTGTACTATATTTTCATTTCATTTTCTGAATTTGTAAGATAAAGTTCTGACAAATATTCCGAGCTATATTTTATGGGACACGTAGGTCTACAGAATTTCCTTTATAAAATGTTTCATCATCATCATCATCAACCCATTATGTCCCCATCGAGGGGCACGGGCACGGGTCTAAAAAATAAAAAAAAAAAAAATGTAATAACCTAAAATGTTTAAATTTCAACTATCTACTACTATTCAAAAACTAGAGTTGGCAACGCTGATTTTATCGGTGTTTGTACACTGATCTGATCAGTGTATTTTATTTGTTTTATTTCTCTACGTCAGAAGCATAATGGTCGTATGTTCGATTCCGACAAATTACCTTTTATACCTTCAATCTTAGCTCTTCGAGCTCTTTCTAACTATCTGACAAACATATTTCTATCTTATTCTATTGCTGGGATAATTCAGGTGCACAATGCCGTATGTAGGTTTACAAGTAGTAACTTCAGGCTTGCTCTCCTGTAAAGTATAAAAAGCGGCCAAGTGCGAGTCTGACTCGTCCATGAAGGGTTCTGTAGCAGCAAGTAACATAATATAAAAGTTCTTGTAGTTCGTTGTAACTTTGATCGACTTTTTAATAATAGTTTTTTTCTTTTTAAATTAAGTTATTGATAAGTAAACATTGAGATTATTGAATTAAAGGTAAATTGTGGTTTACCATTTATGACGTATCAAAAAAAAACAACTTACTAGATCTCGTTCAAACCAATTTTCGGTGGAAGTTTGCATGGTAATGTACATCATATAATTTTTTTTAGTTTTATCATTCTCTTATTTTAGAAGTTACCTACAGGGGGATACACATTTTACCACTTTGGAAGTGTCTCTCGCGCAAACTATTCAGTTTATAAAAAAAATATGTTAGAAACCTCTATATCAATTTTGAAGACCTATCCATAGATACCCCACACGTATGGAATTGATAAAAAAAAACTGACTTTCAGTTCTAAGTATGGGCGAACCCCCAAAATTTATTGTTTTTTTTGTCAATTTTTTTGTGAAAATCTTAATGCGGTTCATAGAATACATCTACTTACCACTCTTCAATAGTGTAGTTCTTATAGTTTCGGAAAAAAGTTACTGTGACATAAGGACAGACAGACAGACAGACATGACAAACCCTGTTCCGTTTTTTGCCATTTGGCTACGGAACCCTAAAAATGACAAATCCGACCAAATGCTTCTGACACCGAGATTTATCATTATTTGCGCTTGACGGTGTTAGGGGGACTCGTTGTCATCCAGAAACTTTGACAGGGGTTCCTACATGGAGCAATATTTGAGAAATCGTGCTCTTGTTCATTAGACATTAACAGCTTTGCGCTGTTGCCAACAAGATAGCAATTGCGCGTTTTGGCACACCCTGAGATAGAAGTGGCTGTACTATTAGACGTACCAGACGACCTCTGTGGCGTAGGGGTTTGCGCATCTGCTTACCATGCAAGAGGTCCCGGGTTCGATCCCCGGCTGGGGAGAAAAAAAAAAACTCCAGGTCTTGGATGTTTACATGTTTGTGACGTCGCTGTTTCTGGTTCCCACGACACAGGGTATCCTAGTGTGGGGCCAGAAGCAATGTATGTGCCTGTATGTAAATGTTTATGTTTATGTTTTATTAAAATATTATAAGTGCTATACATACATACAGTACTGTACTATAATAGTATATATTATCTTTCTAATATATAAAATTCTCGTGTCACAGTGTTAGTTCGCATACTCCTCCGAAACGGCTTGACCGATTTTGATGAAATTTTATATATGTATATTCGGTATGTCAGAGAATAGGTTGTGACGGAGTTTTTTTAAGCAATTAATGACGACTGTTGTCGTCATCAAAGCCCCAACTTCAAAATTCCAAATACTAGCATTAAAATGTGAAAATTACTTTGCTAATTTCCGCTAAAATCCCACAAGCACCATGCGGGTAGTTAATGCACCGCCCTCTCTCCCACTTTTTCAACCAAGCGTTGCTTTGCCGAAATCCATAATAGCATTAAAATGTGAAAATTAATTTGCTAAATTCCGCCCAAATTAATTTTCACATTTTAATGCTATGGATTTCCGCTAAGTAACGCCTGATTCCATACAATTCCAAATACTATATATTACGCGCACGAAATCCTAAGCTATTCCAACCGTCTAACTGTCACTTTAGTATGGAATTTGACGGACCACTGTATCACTGGATTTGGTGTGCATATAATTAGGTCCTTGGTAATCTTTGTTCGACGCTTTCACAGAAACTGGGGCTCGATCTAAAGGGCCCATTGTGACGTCATACGAACAAATAGGATTCAGTCAAAAGGTTCGTTTACCTCTTAGACATGTGCGCCGATGTGATTTACTTCAGCGGCGGAGCTCACTCCAAAATTGGTCGTAATTTTAGGGATCGAGGGGTTTTTGGTAAGTTATTCACTTTTTCACAAGGCTTCCCCAGGGTTTATTTATACCATTTTGAAAGTGAACGCAGACAATTTGCGTTAATTTGATTGATTTAATTGATTTTTAATGTTTATCATTTTGCACATTTCTTTTTACAATGCTTAAAACCTAGTAAACATTTATCCTAGGTCCTCATTTGACAGGTTTATCAGGCTTAGTAGGTAAGCATGCATGAAATGCATGAAAATGACACATTCTTTTTTATACATATTGTTATGGTCACGTCACTATTTATATGAACAGTACTACAAAAGGTGATGCGCGCTTTGTAGCAATGCATATTAATGGTATACCTAATGAAAAAAACTTAAATAAAATGTTGATTATAATCTAGTATAATCCACAAAAAATGTCACGCCGATTTCACGCCACGGCGTGAACGAACACCTGCGTCATCAGCATTACGGCGGCGCGGCGGCGGCGGCGGCGTGATCATGCGCACATGTCCGCTAACCATCTTATCGACGCCGACCACACTTTGCTGGCGATAGGGCACAATACATGCCTCTTAGACTTAGACCTCTAGGTATAGGTACTTAGAGATACCCTGTTTGAATAAACATTTTCCTTTTATTTTAAACCTTATTATAAAATCAACGATTATTTAATAATCGTTGATTTTATATCTCTAAGTTGTTCTATTACACCTTCCTTGTCTTCTAAAATTTAGAAAACAAGGACGTCTGGCATTAAACAGGTAGTGTAATATTAAATTTAATCAATGTGTCTAATACTGTTCAACACATCCAAGAGTAATACTTTTTAAGGTTGAAAGTTTGTTAACTAAGCTAAAACTGTTTTGAAAACAATAAACGTGGAGTTTCTTTGTTAGTTCATTTGATTAATTTGACTCATTGATTACAGTGCTCCATGTAATCAATCTATTAATTGTGGAACTAACAACTTTAACGTTCATAAAGTAATAATAAAATAACAACTTTGTTTGTACTATGAACAAAATATTTGAGTTTGAGTTTTTCTATTTCTAAATCGCTCGCAGCCCCGGCCGTATGAGTTATCTTAACCCGCTGGCTCAACTCTGCAAATAACTCAAAGGACTTTAGAAAGACGGTCAATGAATATAAGGTTTAATTTCGCTTCCGAGCACCCACTACCAAATTTGGTAGCCGCCAAGCCGAAGGGTGAAACGATCACGAAGGTTAAGCAACATAGGGCGCGTTCAGTGCATGGATGGGTGATCGTGTATGACTAACGCTAGTGGCATTTTTCTGTGCAGTTCCGTTCTTTGCAAGGTACATAGCAGTTGGTGCCGGGTGCCGTCGATAGATTGAAGTCGTTAAGCCAAGTCAGAGGTCTTAGGGCGGCTTGAAAACTTCTAACAGTAAGAGCCACTAGTCTTACAAGCCTCCACCAGTCCAGACTTGGTCCCCGTGGTGGAGTATGATCTATACCTTCCTCAGGGAAGAGACCCGTGCCCCTCGTTTTCTTCCCTGAGGAAGAGAACGAGGGGACACAATGAGTTGATGATGATGATGATTTCTGTATGTTGTAAGGTTCGTAATGTATTTTTTCCTGGTGTGTACTATAAAGAGTTCTAATATAATGTGCACTTGTGCAGCATAGTAGGTACCTACCGACCATATTATTATGTTCAGAAATCAGAAATCAGAAATTTATTTCAACGTAAAGAATTTACATTCTGCTTGTTGAATGTCAATGTACATAAAATTATAATGTTAGCCTCTGCCTTAGGGCCGAATGTAGTGGAGAAAAAGCCAGCAAAAAAAAACTCCACTCTGACCATCTTTTCTCAAATCATCTTAAATCTAATACAGAGTTTGGTAGGTACGAATGTCCATCTACCTAAGAATGTAAAAATTCAAGACCCATGAGTGCAATCAATACTTGCGATGTCAAACTCACAAACTTTCGCCTCTATAGTATTAGTGTGATGTGATAGTGAGAGTTGGCACTGGCATCTTTGTATGGAAATGGCGGTTGACTTTGGGACAGTTGTTCATTGGTTGATTCTGGACTAATAGACCGGGAGCTATTCGGGACCACTGTTGAACCACACTCGCACTGACGACTCACGTATATTTGGACACTAGCTCTCCCTCGCGGTGTTACCCGCGGTAATATTAGGGAAAATAAATTGTGTATAAACAGTAAAAATAATAACTATTCCCATTTTTAGAAGCAAAATAATTTAAATAAAAAAAAAAGGAAAGATCAATTTACAAAATTTCAATTTCATCGATTTTTCCATGAGAATAAGATATTTTCTCACAGTAAAACGTAGCCTATGTGTTAATACAGGGTGTCAGCTAACTCCATACCAAATTTTATTAAATTCGCTCCAGCCGCTTAGACGTGATAAAGTAACAAACATACACACTCACACACTCACAAACTTTCGCCTTTATAATATTCAATTCAATTCAATGCTAATATACCTAAATAATTTACTGGGTATATTTAAACACGGAAAATTAATCAAAGTAGACAAGTTGTTTGATTACAAATAGTAATGATAGGCCTTGGTAGATATTGCTATCTTGCCTTTAATCTGCATAGTAACAAACAAAATATTCCAATCCCAGTGCGAAAGGGGTAACCTCCAGACAAATGTAAATGATCCATTGACCTATAACTTGTTAATTAAATCAATTGTCTGATTGGTCTAGCGGTTAACGCGCTTGACTACTAAAACAGATTTCGTGGGTTCGATTCCCATTGAATGCCGCCTGTACTTGATTTGTACAAATGGACTCAGCTTGAGTCTGTAACCGTGTTTGACCTTGTTTGGTTACCGCAACATTTGGTGTCCTAGTATGGGATCATGAAGTATATTATGGAAGTCATTATGTCAATATGTGAGTGGTTGACCAAAAAGGGACCTCAAGGGAAAATAATTGATTTCGAGAAAATCGCGTTTGAAGTTTTGTGTTTCTACATGTATAGGTTTCGACTCGTGCTCGGCTTACAAAAAAAAAAAAAAAAACAAAAAAACTACGGCACCTAAAAATATTCTGGTTACACCAAAACAAAGCTAAAATACTACAGATTAAAAAAAACATATAAAAAAAAAATAACGGTTTCCCATCCCTTCAGGTCCCTTTTTGGTCAACCACTCACATATTATGGAAGTCATTATGTCAATATGTGTATAGGTCAGTTAAGTAAAGCTGGCACGTTCAACACATTTACACGTTGCGCTTGTGTAGTGTCTGTGAATAGCGCGCAGCGTGACGTGTACTGCATGTGCATCATGAAAAGTCTGCCCGTCTCTCTTGCGCGCGGTCTAGCTTATGAGCGTGAAGGGGACAGTTATAGTTTTACTTTTACTACTGTTTATATATACAGCGTGATCTTTTTGGTATTCAACCGTATGTGCGTTTCAATGAGGGATTTTTCTGACAGCTAAGAAAAGTAGTTCCAAATGAGCCGCTTTCAGAAGAACTAAAAAATAAAAACGAATGGCTGTCAAAGGAATGCAATTTTGGACCTCAGTCCAATAGCCATGTGTGATACATCATCGAATAGGTCTCAGCGAGCTGAATAAAAGTTACTAGAGTCTGACAAGCGAGTCCTGAGACGCGATTTATTTCGAATTCTTCATATGGCCACACTCTGACTGTCAAACTTAGGTATTTCAGCTGCAAGTAGTACAGCCCAAACAGTTTGATACTCGTCCTAGATTTAAACAAGAACTTTTGTTTCTATTCAACATAATTTTACCTATGTTTTAGTATATACATACGAGTAATAATGTTTTAAAACAAACATGAATTATTTCTTGTTGTAAGGTCTGTCGGATGACAAAATTTTAAACGTCAGAACGAAGACTTAGTCAAAGAACTCAAAGATGTTGGAGAAAAAAGATATGAATCAGATTTTGATTATGGTTCAGCATTAATAAATGTTTATAAGTTTATGTGGTGCATCTTTATTATCCCTGTTTTTGGTGGAGTGGAAATGTTGGTTTTGATGTAGTTAATGTTTTCGTTTTGCTTATATTTATTTATGTTTGGACAAAATTCATTGGAGACTCCAAACTAATTAAACAAATAATAAACTTAAGCAAAAGTATCAAGATGGTTTATGGCATATAGATGCAGGGTTATCAACTAAAAGATTTTAAAATTTCCCGCCAAAGGCTTGTGCCAGGACTCACTTGTCGCACTCTATGACGTCAACAGCCAAATGTTTGTCCTTTCGGAGTTATATTGTATTGAAAAAAAACTAACATTTTCAATTTCAAAAAAATAACATGTATACATCACACATGGCTATTGGGCTGAGGTCCAAAACTGCATTCCTTTGACAGCCATTCGTTTTTTTTTCTTCTTAAAACGGCTCATTAGTCAGTAGATGGCATTTTTAACGGCCTGCCCACGGGGGAAATCGCCCACGCGAAAAATCGCGTGGCGCGAACGGCGGGGCGTCAACCCCGTGGCTTGCTACGTACATTTCTATGAGTTTGTTTTAGTCGCTAGTCGCAGCCGCGACTGAAACAAACTCATAGAAATGTATGACGATTTTTCGCGCGGGCGATTTCCCCCGTGGCCAGGCGGTAAGAGAGGGTTTTTGTTTTTCTAATGGGAATTGCCAGTTTATTCTGTGGTGTTTCCTCTTTTCTTTTGGTTCTTGCATTTGATTGTGATTGGACTTCGAACAACTGCTACTGGTGCTAAAATCATGGCAAAAACGTTGAAGAAAAAGAAGAAGAATAGGAGAACAGAACATTCGCGTAACCACAATAGAAACCGAATGATGTTGCTCAGTTGATCACAGATTCCTTCCAGTTGATGAAATTACAGAACAGTAATAAAGTTTTTATCTGTGGCAAGCAATTAGAAAAAAAGGTAGCTTTTTTTTCAAAAGAAATTGCATAAGTGTGAGTACTGTGAACGTGCCAGCTTTAGATAACAGACCTATAGTGTGGAAGTCATAATTATTTTTTTTAAATTTCTTATTACACATTTTAAGGTTACGGTACCAAAAAGTGCCAAAATTTCAAACATATTTTTCTTTTAACCTATTAGACTAACCGCCAGTTTCTCGAATGCTAACAGGCTGTTAGTCCATTGTTAACGACAGCCAGTTGCTAAAAGTGTATACAAAAAAAAAAACAACTGACAGCTGTTAACAGTAGGTACATTAGTGACTGTTAGCGTTCGAGAAACCGGGGGTTGGGACCGTCTTTTTTCTTCTGAATACACGTAAGTAAAAATACAGCCTACGTAACGTCAAACAAAAAATGTACCTCGAAAAAAATCCGTTAGCGCCATCTCGTGTTAAAATTAGCAAACATAGTGTCGGTCAGAAACATTATTGGTACAGCCTGTCCATAAAGTCTTGAAAACGGAAGTGAATGTTTACTATTTGTTTTATCGAAAAATTTTATTTTATGCCTTATACCTTATTTTATGTAACAGCTGAAGTTTGTAATTTATATAATGCTTCTAAGTGCAAGCTAATAACGAACACAGACAGAAAGTCTGAGCAAAACCGTACTGTTTAATTTCTACTCTTTCTGGACAAACTATACCTACATTTCATAATATTCTGTTTTGAGTACCTAATAATTACTCTAGGTTAATCGTCAATTTTTGACGATTGAAGATTTTAAAAAAAATCATATCATCAACCCATTATGTCCCCACCGAGGGGCACGGGTCTCTTCCCTGAGGAAGGTATAGGCCTTACTTAACCACGGGGGCCTAGTCCGGATTGGTGGAGTGGAGGCTTGTAAGACTAGGGGATGGTCTTAGGGGCCGTCCATAAATTACGTGAGTCGGTCGACGAAGTGTGACATCGTGTGACAAGGGGGTGGGAGGGGTCCTACATTTCGTGACGTCACATTTCAAAATCTATTATAATCTAAGTGTTAAACACTTAGAGTGTTAAACCAAGAATATGAACTATCAACGAAAAATACAAAAACATTTGCAACTCTATCTGTTCCCAACTCTATTTAATCTGATTTTGGAACTGCTGTTTTAATTCAATAGAAATGTACATGTAAAATTGCAAAATATGTGACGTCACACTAGAGAGCGAGTGTCACAAATGTGACCAGCTGTGACAAGGACGGGGAGGGGTAAAAAAATCATGAAATTCGTGTGACGTAATTTATGGATGGCCCCTTACTGTCAGAAGTTTTCAAGCCGCCCTAAGGCAGCCGGCACCAACTGCTTAACGTGCCTTGCGAAGCACGGAACCGCTCGAAAAAATGCCACTAGCGTTAGTCACAGACGGTCACCCATCCATGGACTGAACGCGCCCTATGTTGTTTAACCTTCGTGATCGTTCAAAATCACTCAGGCAGCCGGGGCTACGAGCGATTTTTAATCGAGTTACAGAAAAACTATTGTTTCTCTACTGGAATTAGTCTTTTTGTGACGGATAAAAAAATCATTAAGTGGTTCGGAAATATCTTCAAAATATCCACCATTCTCGATACTTAACTCAAAAATCGCGTTTTTTCAAAATGTTTCGGTAATGATTCAGACCGACGATATCATAATATAAAATAAATTAAGAAGAAAGTAAGTTTTACAACAAGTAGGTATTTTCCCTCGGCAATGACTTTTTACATGGGCACATTTTTATCTGTGGAAAACTTGATTACTTTGTTCGCGAAGTTCAATAAGCCAATGTAATAAAGGCCCATGTAATCATGTAATAAAGGTCAATTCTAAAAACTAAGAAAGAATTTTAGAAATCGGATACAACATTACAAACATTTCCTCTGCGTAAAATTAGTATAGATAAAGAGTACCCCTAGATAGATAATCTTTATGCTGTAAGAGATTAAATATTTAGTACAATTTTTGTACATTTAATGACTTTAATATTTATAAATAAACAAAGTAAGAAAGAAATAAGAATAAGAATAATATTTGTTGTTCACGAGGAAAAAAACACAACATAAATTATTTACAAGCTAACAGTACCATTGCCACCCTTATTGCGAATAGCCATTTCTTCCAGACAACCCTGTGATGGAAAAACTCTGAAGGAAAAGGGAGACGAGTAGTCGGTGCAATAATGAATATCTGTATACATACTCACATAAATAACAAATACTTTCACAATCATTCATATTTTTTTGCTCCGACGAAGTTATTCGCGATATTAATTACTTTCGAAATGTTTTGGCTTATTTGCAAATATTGTAATAATAACTATATTAGAGATACCTACATTATATTTTTTGGAATCCTTGAACTTTTTTCATATGGCAACGACAGCGCGTTTTAACGGGTTATCTTATTTCTTTACTTGTCTTTTCAATAGTGGGTAGTTAGTGCAATTTGCCATTAGTTTCTCTTGTGCGACGACCATGGACGTGATCACCTCAGTTCCTTCTTTAGATAAAGTCATTACGAGGACGGTTCTCCCTACCGGCTTAATTGTAAGTTACATGTACTGATTGCTACTTTCAACCGGCAATTGCCTCAGAGTCATTATTTAGCAGTGCTTTAAAAACATCTTATCCGTTTTGCAGGATGTGAAAGGCACGCACGAGGCGTGGAAAAATTCCAAAACGTCCCTGGCTTCCGAGGCTGGTAGGTACCTTATACATTATATGCACCATATCCTGAAGGATTATTAACTTCTAGATGCTAAATTCCATACTAACAGTCCTCATGACCAGCCAGTAGTCTTACAAGCCTCCACCAATTCGGACTTGGCCCTCGTGGTGGAGTATGGTATAGACCTTCCTCATGGAAGGGACCCGTGCCCCTCGGTGGGGGCATAATGGGTTGATGATGAAGTCCCCATGACTTCGTGTCTAATTTAAATAAAAAAAAGATAGCTCTGGACTGTTTTTATATTGTGTTAGGCCTGATTTTACATTTCCTTTATTTTCATGCTTTTCAGCATGTTTTCCATGGAAGCAGAATAAAATAGAGGCGGCAAAATCATAATACCGATTCATAGTTTTTATTGCGCACCATATACTATAAAAATACTGTGATAAAATCTTAAATATACGACTAATAAGTAAGTAGACAACCAGCCATTACTCATTTATTACTTGCTTATGTAGGTACATACTTCGAAAAGGAATTTGCGTGTCTATTCTATTCTACCTCTACGTAAAGCACGCTTAAAAAGCATGAAAATAAAGCAAAACGTAAACCAGGCTTCAGGATGGCGGGTTGAAAATTGTAGTTAACTATGGGTATACCTACAGCGTTACCAATGAAAAATAGTCTCTAACAAATCAGACCTATCTTTTGTAGTAGTCACGAAAATAAAGCATGAATTGTTAGCAATGAGTACCTAATTGCGTACTTTACTAATTTATTGTTATCGAAAACGTCTGGGGATCCGACAGAATTTCTTTTTGGAAGGCTTCTTTGTAATTGAGGACAGAAATACAGTTCTTCGTTCCGGGTTCGAATCCCGGCTGGGGACAAAAAAAATCCAGGTCTTTGATGTTTACATGTTTGTGACGTCGCTGTTTCTGGTTCCCACGACACAGGGTATCCTTAGGGCCAGAAGCAATGTGTGTGCCTGTATGAAATGTTATGTTATAAAAATATTCTTTTCCTAGAAGGCCATCGGGCATGGGGAAGATTGGGGCGCTCGCTTCACCCTAGCTAGCTAATGCCCTTAGTACAGTCGACAGCACATCATGGTATACACCCATGCAGTCTACTCCGTTGCATTACGGGCGACTTTGCAACTAAAATGGGAAGATTGACGTGCTGTCGACTGTACTTAATGTCGTGTCACAGTGTTTGTTACCCCACTTCCCCGAACGAAAAGGCTTCACCGATTTTTATGATTTTTTTGTGTATATTGGGTACAAGTTTGAGAAATGTCTAAATTAATATGGCGAAACAACAGTTTCGCCCAGTTTTATAAAATAAAATAAAAAGATTGGCTGGTTGGTTTTGCTGTATCTTGAATCGCGCTGTGTCGTCAGTGTATTTGGTTTTAAGCCTTACATTTATCAGCAGTGATCGAATAATCGGATGCATATTTACCTAAAGTTGAGGTGTTGGCTGTTATGGAATGCACTTTTGTATCGAAAAAATCCCGGGATTCCGGAATCGACGAATACAGTGTTTTGGTTATAGAATTAAGTCGGGTGAATACAGATACTTGCGTTCAGGTGTTTGCTAATATGGAATGCACTTTTGTATCGATCGTAAAAAATCAAGCGATTTCAGAATTATCGTTTAGTGCTTTCCGACTATAGATCGGGTGCTGGCTAATGTTATAAAGTTAATTGCCAAACTGTCATTGCAAACGTCAAGATAAGTAATTTTCTTTCTTCACTCTACATAGCGACAAACAACTCGGTGCCTTGAATTTCTATTAAAAAAATCTCATTTTTTATTATATTAACACGGCGAAAGTAAGAAGCATCCGTAAGAGGGCTGGTAAACATTTCATAAATATATAATATAACATAATCTGTCATCTTACTCGCACTTATAAGTGAGTGAGCGAGACAGCAAATTATACCTGCTTGTGCACAGGTAGCGCCCCAAAAACAGTTCCTTTTGTTCATTTTATCACATTCGTCGCTTTGCGTGCCATGCGTTCGGGTGCTTTTTGTGTGTTTTCTGTATTTTCGGACTACTTGGCTATTCTACAACGGTTATTGATTTGCATTGTGATACGGATTTTGGTTTTACATGAGACGACGACTTTGCTACAAATTTTGGAACCTGATTTACTCTGCGCTGGGACTTGGACATCTTATCTCTTTTATTTACAAGGTAAGGATTATTTATTTTTACAAAATATATTAAATGTCATTGTACTTATATTTGCAAAAATGTGAAGATTTTGACTATAGTGAGAGATTCCCTCGTTCGACCAGTGTGTGTGTGGCCTAAGACACACAACATTTTTGTATTACATTTGAACACCGTATTCTGCAACTGTTGCCGAAACCGTGTTGCGATACAAATATGCCCTAATCTTGATGTAAAAAGGCGTGATACAACAAATAGTATTTAATGTTTACCTATGTCTATTAATTTATTTTTATAAATGTATTATTAAAGATTGCATTTAGTACCTCGAGTTAAAAAAGTCAGTTGTATCTACCAATACATCGTGTCATGTAATTTTTGTATGAAGGTTCCAAGTCAGTATTGAAACCAATCGATTAGATGCTTATTTGGCTGAATCTGAGCTACCTCGGTAGAGTGTCAAGTTGACCTGTTTAATTGACATGCAAGTACCTGTTCAAGTTTTTCATTTATGCCCCTATTAGAGCAGTGTAACTTAAAAAGCCCTTTACAGCCGTGAAAAAAGATTAACTATTTAAAAAATGTCTTTACCGTTACTTTTGTACAGATTATCGCTTTTACTGAAAAAATAAGCCGAAAAATAAAACGAATGATCTTTCTTGCTTCACAGACATAATGGCTGATTCAACTCAAAGAGAAGACATAGCTCAGTCATGGATAAGAAATTACCCAGAGATGTTTTACGACTCGGCAAGTGGAACTATAGTGTGCACGAAATGTGAAAAACATTTAAATGCAAAGAAGACTATTTTGAACCGGCATCTGAGTTCACAAAAACATCGCGAGATTTAAAAATCAACACCAAATGATTTTTATTTTGATTTAGTTAATTTTCTCATTATGTGTAACATACCGTGGTCAAAAGTTGAAAACCCCATTTTTCGTAGTTTTTTTGAAAAATAAATTTGCAAATGTAACAACCAAGATAGGGCTATTCCAAGTGAGAATTTGTTGAGAACAAAATATGTGACTCAAGTTTATGAAAGCAAAATAAAACGTGTTCATAGTGACGTACAAAACAATAAATTATGGATATCATTAGACGAAACCACTGATTTTCTGGGCCGATATGTGGTACATTTTTTAGTTAAACCGTTAAGTGAAAACGTATCGGGACGAATTCATATGTTAACTTGCAAAACTTTAGACGTAGTTAACGGTCATTCAGTGTCTGAGTTTGTAATACAATGTTTAAAAAACTTATGGGGAGATCAATTTAACAGTAAAGTGCAGGACGTCTTAATATTATGTACCGATAACGTAGCGTATATGTTACTGGCTGGAAAAATATTAAAAAATACATTTCCAAATATGAAACACTTTACATGTTTAGCGCACGCCTTGCACAGGTTAACTGAGACTATACGTTTAAGCTATAGTGATGTAGACACTTTAATTAACAATGTTAAGAAAATATTTTTAAAATCTCCCAACAGGGTACGAATTTTTAAGGAGCTGCATCCAAATTTACCTTTGCCTCCAGAGCCAGTTATTACTAGGTGGGGAACATGGTTAAAGGCGGCATTTTACCATGCTAAACACTTAGACAAAATAACAAATGTTCTAGGTTTATTAGATAGCAATGAAGCCATCTCTATTAGAAATGCTAAGGAAGTATTAACAAAACCTAATTTAAAGAAAGATTTGGAGTATATATACGAGTATTTCGAAATTTTCGATATTGCAATTGTAAAAATAGAAAAACGCGACCTGACGATGAAAATAAAATATTTGACGATGTAAGATCAATTGTAAACCAGACATCAAATAATATATTAATCAACAAAATGGAGCAACTTATGGATAGAAACCCTGATTTTGATTTCCTTAGGTCAATAAGTGAAAATATTACTCAAGACAGTGGCAGTAGTATTTACAAATTTGCGCCACTTACATCTGTAGATGTGGAGAGATCTTTTTCGTTATATAAGTGGATCCTGAATGTCAAAAGAAATAGGCTAAAAATTGATAATCTCGAGAAAATTATAATTATTTACTACAATTCTCTGAATGAAACAGAAGTTACCAGTTCAGATTTAGAACAGTCACTAAAATCTGACGTAACACCATCATGTTCAACACAGACAGACAGAGAAATATTAACGTCAGATTTCAGTGACCAAATTATAGTTATAGATAGTGATTAAAGTTGTTACACATATGGTACTTAATTTAAATAATATATTATTAATAATTATGTATATTTTAATTATTTCAACATCTATTTTTTTTATCCTGTAAATGTACAATAAAGTATTATTTTATAGTAATGTTTTTTTTTTAACTAACACACTACTTTTCCTGTTACACCCTACATACACACACACACATACTTGCATCGGAGGCTAAAATAAACATTAAACAAAGACACATATAAATAATTATGTAATACCAGAGTCCCGGGTTTTTTAAATTCATAATACTACACGCTAAATAAGTCGTCTCCATGCTACGTATGCGATTAGTTTTGCATTCCCGAATTTTCTGAAATCCCGGGATTTATATTTAAAAAATATGTTTTAAGAAGCCGCTTCCATAATTTCTGAGCCAAAAAATAACTTTAGGTAAATATGCATCCGATTATTCGATCACTGTTTATCAGTCATCCCCACAGTGATTGAAACGAAGCCACTCCAGATTTGTATTCATGCATTACGTTCGGTTTGATCGTAGGTAGATAAAAATAATTAAAAAATATATATTTGGTTCCAACTATTCATTATACATAAATTGTGGTAGGGACTTCCTATGATGTTGATCTGGTACTTACTACAAAATACAATTTTGTGTACACAAGATTCCTAAGCAAGTCATTCCTATGCCACATCTCGCGTTCCGTCGCCATTCGCATCCATAATTATAGGCTTAATGTCGTTTTTTTCCTCGTATGCCTACAGATGTATTGCAAGCCGTGAAGCAAGACCCGGCAGTGCTGGAAGCCCAGTTGTCACAGGACTCTGTCGGGCTGCAGGGAGCTAGTCCATCGATTGTTGACGGCCCCTTCGCTGCGTTCGTGAGCCCAGACAATGGTAAGGTTTTATCTCAGAGCATTAAGATATCATTAGGTTTTATGTTTAACAACATAACATTTACATATAGGCACATACATTCCTTCTGACCCCACACTAGGATACTCTTTGTCGTGGGAACCAGAAACAGCGACGTCACAACCGTGTAAACAACCAAGACCTGGGTTTCTTTTTTTTTCTGTCCCTAGACGGGATTCGAACCCGGGACCTCTCGCATGGTAGGCAGATGCGCTAACCGCTGCGCCACAGAGGTTGTCAACAGAGTCAACGTCAACGTCAGAGAGGTTTAAGGTTTTAGGTTTCGGTTTTCGGTTGAAACTGTAGATCGGTTCACCATAACAATAGCTTTCAATTGTTCTTTTGAAGGTAATAATACAACTTTTTGTTCTACCAGAACAATTAAACATAGGTATCCTGTACAGTTATTTCATTTAGCTTGTATTAAACTAAACTTTTTTTAAAATAAATAGGTAACAACTTATGTCCATTATTCGCCACAAAAAAAAATATCGACATACCCACAAAAATTAATATCTGACACTCTTATGAGGAGCGTCGAAAGCCATGTTATTGGCTCGCCTAACATAATAATATTATTTACTCGCCTACGCCAAGTTCAATGTATCTTTGACATGTATATTTGGTTGTACAGAAAGATGTTCGTAGCACATATTTTCATGTTTACTATGGAAACCAGTGTGCTTAGTGCGAGTTTTTTTAACTACTCGATCGCGTTAACGTAAACTCATATTCTATAGGAGTGACAAAGCGCGCCACCTAGTTGTCTCTCTGTCACTCCTATACAAATTGCAAACGCTCTCGCTATCGAAAGTGAATGAAAAAACTCGCACTAAGGGCTCTGTGCTATGGCACAGGTTGGCATCATCAAAAAGTGATTGTGTTGTGTTGAAGTTGTTATGCTGAGCTGAGCCATTTATGTTGGTGATTGGATGAAGGAACGAAGTGGCTTTGCTATTGGCTATGTCCAGCTATGGACGATTAGGAGCTGAGAGATCGGAATGGTGACATCTCGGCTGGGGACAAAAATAAAGAAACCCAGGTCTTGGATGTTTACATGTTCGTGACGTCGCTGTTTCTGGTTCCCATGTCATAGGGTATCCTAGTGTGGGGCCAGAAGCAATGTATGTGCCTATATGTAAATGTTATGTTATGTTAAGTGCTGAATTAAGATTCTGCGTAGCGTCACGTCATACTAGTCAAAGTAATTACCATAATAATTATTTTTTATTTTTACACTTACCCCTGCGTCTTTTAGAGCATTGGCTCTTAAAATTATTCATCATCATCATCATCATCATCATCAGGCTATATAAGTCCACTGCTGGACATAGCCCTCCCCTAATGAGCGCCATAGCGCCCTGTCTTCAGCTTGCCGCATCCAGCATCTGCCTGCAGTCCTTCGCAGATCGTCATCCCACCTGGTTAGAGGGCTTAAAATTATGAAGTAAAGAAATTTCTTTTTTTTTCCGTTTTCTTTCCATGGATTCTTTATAAACAATCCTTGGTCTAGGCATGTGGCGTTTCTTGATTTCTTAGTTTAATAAAAATATTATTGTAAAACGTGGATAACGGAACTGGATGTAAAATTAACTATTATATTTTTTTAATGCTTAAATTGTCTGTTCAAGACACATAGTACTTCTGTTTGTTGCCCCTAATAAAGAAATTAAAATATATATATATATATATATATATATATATATATATATATATATATATATAATATCCTTGCAGAATTAAGGTCTCAACGTTTCTACGATGCAAAATCGAGCAATTGTTTAATATTATGTAGATTGTCGTTACGCTTTTGTCTGGGTTAATGTAACATAAAAGTACGTAAAGTAACGTTCACGTCATGCCTATCTACCTAACGTAGCTTTTATAACAATAGCTCTCCCGGCGGCAAACTTCGACCGCCAAAGTTTTCGTAATTTTTCCATATTTTCTCACCATTTGAACCGTTACTGGAATTCTAGAAACACAAAAAACCAAAATTCAGCCAAGTCGGTCCAGCCGTTCTTGAGTTAGTGAGATTAACGAACAGCAATATAACAAGGCGCTATGGCGCTCATTAGGGGAGGGCTATGTCCAGCAGTGGACTAATATAGCCTGATGATGATGATGATGAATCTAATCTAATCCACCCGCCACAATGACACAAACTATACTAGCGATACTAGCGCAAAAAAGCCCTATCCTCTTGTGGCCGATGGCCTAGAATATTTTTTAATTATAATGTCAGTCCGTGGTCTCTGCCTATCCCTCCGGAATACAGGTGTGAGTTTATGTTATGTTTTATCATCGTCTCTAATTCCGTAATTATTGAAGGATTATTTTAGTTCGTATTAAACTCGTATAATTTTAGTTTTAACTGCCTTTCTCTAAACTAATTTGGGAATGAATGCTCCTATACCGAGATGTTGCCGTCATACAATGTTCTCTCTAAATATTCTAAATCTGACGTTGACATCTTTTCTAGTCTTAAAACCGTCAAGTCTTCTATTAGTAAATCTCTAGCTATTACCTAAATTATAAAATACATGGGAGTGTCCGTCATGTGTGTCGAGTTGGTGAATAACCCTGGAATACACCTTACTTGCTACTCAGCAGCTTAACTTAGGACTGCTCACTTTATAGTATTTTATGACGTTACTTTATTAGTAATGCATGTTGTGGTTACCTATGAGCAAGAGTGCACATGTCCTTTTAGATTTTAAGCTTATTATAAACTATGTAATTTTTGTGTAACTCTTGTAACCCTGCATAATAAAAATCATTAAGCCCGCTGGTCGTAAGCGCGTTGTATTACGGTTGATAGACCTTTAATGAGCGTTTTTCCTTTCTTTTTTTTTCTTAGTTCCTTGAGATAATCTAGATGGCGTTATTCGTTTCTACGTACAAAATTGTGATTCGTTGCAATCAAAGTCAAAGTTAGTCCACAGATTACTAAACAAGAGAAGGAACCGGGTTGCTATTCGGACGAGGTTTCTCGTAATAAAAATAAAAATTCAAACCCACAATCCACAGCAAAGACTCCAAAATATCCAAAATCGCACTTATCACCAAACGACAACAGCATTTTTGTTTTTCTTTATTCAACCATCACAAATTCCACAGAACCATAGTATTATTTTTTGCTTTGACGTTTATTATTACGGTACGGCAGCGCCACCTAGGGATTCTTTTAGAACTAAATTTGACATAAGGAAAAACGCTCATTGTCCCTTGTGTAGGTCCCCCACCAGTCAGTACCTTCGAGCGACTGGCCGGGCAGCAGCAGCAGGCGCTGCAGTCACTAGCGCCGGAGCAGCTCGCGCTGCTGATGCGCTATGTCAGAACTCTGCGGCGGCAGCGGCACGCGGTGCAGCGGACTTTGGTGGGTAGCTACATGACCGGTAAGATAAGATAAGAATATTCTTTATTGTACACGAGGAGAAACACAAACATAAAATATTTACAAGGTAACAGTACAATTGGCGGCCTTATTGCTAATAGCAATTTCTTCCAGACAACCCTACACACGGTACGTGCGGACCTTGGGTAAACATGGCTAGGAGCAGCGGACCTCGGTAGGTACCAATAAATGACCGGTAGCAGCGGATCTTGGTGTAAACCTATGCTTGGTCTCGAGCAGCGGGTCTCAGTTGGTAGCTTACATGTCCAGTAGCAGCAGGCCTTGGTGGGCTACATGACCGGTAGCAGTAGGGGTAAACATGACTGGGAGCAGCGGAGCTTGGTAGATAGCAATACATGACCAATAGCAGCGGACCTTAGTGTGTACTTACGCTTGGCCTTAAACAGCAGGGCTCTGTGGTAGCAGTTGGTAGCTTACATGTCTAGTAGCAGCAGACCTTGATGTTTTGCTACATGACCGGTAGTAGCGGACCTTGGGTATATGTACATGACCGGGAGCAGCAGGCCTTGGTATGTAGCAATACATGTCCGGCAACAGCAGGCCTTGGTGGGTAACTATGCATGACCGGATGCAGCCGACCTTGGTAGGTAAGCTGTCCTTAACGGAGAGCAGTGGACCTTGAAAACCAAGTAGTTATCAAATATTAATGAATTCGGTAAAAGAATACCGCAGATGATCGAGGTATAGCTCGCTCGAAAATTCACGTTGTTACATCGAAATTATTGCATTACATAGTAGCTATCTGTAACAAGCGAAACAGCCCTGCACTGCATCAATCGAGACAATGGCATTGTTGCGATTTCGATTTTCTCGATTTTCTTGAGATTTGCACCTGCCCGTTCCCAGTGGCACCACTAATTTCGAACCAATTTCACAATCGCGGCTCGGTTGTAACGAAATCAAGGGTTGACTTGGTAAGTATAAGCTAGGTTAGTAAGATTTCCACCTGCCCGTTCCCAGTGGCACCACTAATTTCGAACCAATTTCACAATCGCGGCTGGGTTGTAACGGAATCAAGGGTTGACTTGGTAAGTATAAGCTAGGTAAGTAAGATTTACTAAGGTATTTCTTTAAAAAATATAACTTTACGACATATTAATAACAACATCTTGATCACGGTCGTTCTCACAACCATTGGCTGTAGCTGAAAGTCAGTGAAGTAGGTATCTACTTGTTTAAAGTGGTTTCTTAATAAACTGAGATACGGCCCTTCTGAGCTTTTGTGGCACACCCACATGTGGCCTATAAGTACCATCTAAGCTTAAGTTTGTATACCTAAGTTAGTTTGTTGGTTCCTGTGCCAAAACTACTGTAATATTTTGTTATTTGTATGTAATGCTATATTATGTAGTCTATTAGCCCAAATAAATGTTTTATCTATCTATATTATATTTTCGAAATATTAGGCGAAAATATTGGTGGCCACCGTGATGTTAATAGGATAAATGCTAACATTTCCACGAATAAATATTACCTACATCGCTTTTTAAGTTCTATTAAATTACACGCTCCGCTACTGTCGTCCGTCCGTCATTCAGTCACCAGTCTGATACTCATGAACCGTGATAGTTAGACAGTTGAAATTTTTACAGATTATGTATTTTTGTTGCCGCTATAATAACAAATACTAAAAAACAGAATAAAATAAATATTTAAGGAGGCTCCCATACAACAAAGGTAATTTGTGTGCTCCTTTTTGCTCTATATTGATAACGGCAACAGATAGACGCTAGAAATATTTACAAAGTATGTAATTATATATTCACTTTTAAAATAAATAATTAAATTTAAATAAAACAAATATTTAACGGGGGCTCCCATAAAACATACCAGATTTTTTTCTCGATATTTATAACGGCACCAGGCTGACGCTGGAAATATTCACAGAATATTGAGTTGTATTATTCACTTTAAAAATAAATCATTTAATTAATTTAAAATAAATATTTAAGGGGACAACAACGTGATTTTTTTTTGCCGTTTTATAGATAAATGGTACAAAGCCCTTCGTGCGCGAGTCCGACTCGCACAAATAAATGTAGAAATTTCCTTTGTTAGCTTAAATTCTCCACATATTCTTAAAAAAATATTTGGAGAATTAATCTTGATAGTGTTAGTTTCAAAATTTACATTGTAAACCTAACACATTTTATATTTTTGTTTTGAGATTTGAATTTAAACAATGAATCTTCAATCTGTCGTAGGAATGCGCGTTCTGCAAGAATAACGGCGAGTCCCTGGCCTGGTACACGCAGCACGCGCTGAAAGACTGGCGCGGGCGCGTGCTCTGCCCCGTGCTGCGCGCATTCCGCTGCCCTCGCTGCGGCGCCACCGGCGACCGCGCGCACACCATCAAGTACTGCCCGGAGAACAGCGACGCTGGTGAGCCCCGACAATGATTGTTCTAGATGCACACTAGCTAGCCAAGGGTCAGCTAAATGTTAGCTTCTAATCCGGGCAGACAACCGTCGCTGCGGCGCCACCGGCGAGCGCGCGCACACCATCTAGTACTACCCGGAGAACAGCGACGCTGGTGAACTCAGACAATGATTATTTCTGGTGCACACTAGTTAGCCTTGAGTCTGCCAAATGTTACCTCCTAATCCGGGTTGACAGCCTGCGCTGCGGCGCCACCGGCGACCGCCCGCACTCCATCAAGTACTGCCCGGAGAACGGCGACGCTGGTGAGCCCCGACAATGATTGTTCTAGATGCACACTAGCTAGCCAAGGGTCAGCTAAATGTTAGTTTCTAATCTGGGTAGACAGCCCTCGCTGC
Organism: Yponomeuta plumbellus; assembly: GCA_947310845.1. Taxonomy (NCBI): domain Eukaryota; kingdom Metazoa; phylum Arthropoda; class Insecta; order Lepidoptera; family Yponomeutidae; genus Yponomeuta; species Yponomeuta plumbellus. Next base: position 9,304,282 of record OX371203.1, read on the forward strand.
GGCGCCACCGGCGACCGCGCGCACACCATCGCCCGGAGAACAACGACGCTGGTGAGCTCCGACAATGATTGTTCTAGGTCCACACAATCTTGCGTTGAGACTGCTAAATGTTAGCTCCAAAAACTCTTCCGAACTCTAAAAATGTAGCGACCAACCCCGGTTGGTCTTCAGCAGGGGGGAGGGTTTCATAATGCGGGTATTAATCGAACTTCCTGTTGGTGATATCTGGGTAGCGTACTCGGAGGACCTTCAAGGAGCATTGCTCGCTAAAGTTATCGGATTAAACAATTTCCGCTTTGAACAAGAACATCGGTTTGTCGAATCTTTTCCTTGCTAACAAACTTAAACACACGCCTATATCCAGCGGGGGTAGGCACAGACAAGGAAGTTTTCCACAAAATCAGAGTTTGCCAGTATTTGGATTTTCAAGAAAGGATTGGACACCGATTGGACAACGAGTATTTTTCTAAAACAAGTTTTTTTTTTCCAGATCGCTGGAGTCCCGGATTTTGAACAAGCAAATACCATCACTATTCAGCTACTTTGTAGACATAATTTTACAAATGAAGTTACTTTGCCCTAAGTTAAATTTGTTTCATTTACAATTTCAAGCCGTCGGCCCAAGAACAATAAGCTAAATGGCTTACCTGAGAGAAAGTTGGTAGAGGGTTGGTTGTCCCGATGGTACCCGGACGGAGGAATTTACACGTGTACGCGAATTGAGGCCTTCGATGCAAAGGTGAAATGTACAGAAGGAACTGAGTCTTGGTATATTTCCATGTTTGTAATGTCCTTGTCTGTTCACCATAGCACAGGTTATCCCCAACTAGCAAAAATTGGTCTTAGAAGTATCTTAAGACCAACTTTTTCAAACTCTTATATCACCCTTACAGACGTCTGTAAGTGTCGAAAAGGGCGGACTTTGTAAGAGCACTTACCCTGACAGTGGTCTTAGTGTGGTATTGTCAACAGTTGTTTCAATCTTCCTAGTTTGGGACCAGTGTTAGTAATTGTGTTGTGTGAAAGTTATTATTATTTATTACAGTATATATCTACTACAGTGCGTGGCCGTCTATGACTAATGCTAGTGGCATTTTTTCGAGCGGTTCCGTGCCTCGTAAGGCACTTAAGCAGTTGGTGCCGGCCGCCTTCGATAGATGGCAGTCGTTAAGCCGCCTTAGGGCGGCTTGAAAACTTCTGACCGTGAGACGAGCCACTAGTATTACAAGCCTCCACCAATCCGGACATGACCCCCGTGGTGGAGTATGGCGTATACATTCCTAAGGAAAGAGACCCGTGCCCCTCGATGGGACATAAAGGGTTGATGATAATGATATCTATTGTTTTGCTTGATATGGATAACTGAAACAGGTAGACGCTCGAAATATTCATAGAATATTTATTTGTATATTTAATTATATAATTAAATAAAAATAAATAAATAAGCGGTGGTGGCGTAGTGGGGTTGACCCTTGCTTCTCGATCACGAGGGTCTGGGTTCGAACCACGCAAGTACCAATGACTTTTAGTTACGTACATTTGTTTGTACAGCAACACCATTCGCTGATAAATTGTGCCCGGATAACGGCGACAGGCTTGCCACTTGTCACGTTTGGGACCTAATAAACTCGGCAAAACGTGGGTCCAGTTCTAGAGACTGGTGCCTCTGCCTACCCCTTCGGGGATAACGGGCGTGAGTTTATTATTTATTATTATTTTATTATTTATATAAATAAATATAGGGAGGCTCGCGTACAACAAACGGGATTTATGTGGCGTTTTTTGCTCTATATTAATAACGGCAACAGCTAGAAGCTTGAAATATTGTATAGATGATACTGAATCCTTCCTGCGTGAGTTCGACTCACACATAGCCGGTTTTTCTTTTTAATTTTTTCTGCTAAATTTAGTAATTGTTAATAAAAAAATAAAAGACATGGTGCTTTGGCGCTCATTAGGGGAGGGCTATGTCCAGCAGTGCACTAATATAGCCTGATGATGATGATGATGATGAAATAACCTGTTGACAAACAAAAGTTAGGTTCGTTTCATTACACTTTATTATATACACAGTTATAAATACTTACATAGATAGGGAACACTTTATTATTGCACAACCGAGGCAAGAAATTGGAAAGAAATTAAGGTTTTTTTATAACAAAACAGGAAACTGACAAAAGGGATAAATGCCCGTTTTCACTTACCATAGGACACGCCTAAATCAGATGCCTAAATTTTCAGGAGCTGCCTAGAGTAAAAACACGTTTTATTAACCCTTAAGTCACGACTAACGACGTTAGGCATCACCTAAAGTTACGATTTGGGAGGGCTTAGTGCTTAGGCGCCAATAAAGTGACAACTAGTAATTGTGAGTTGACGAATAAAACCTTTGACCACTGTCAAAAAACTAGACTACGAGTACTCTTAGGGTAGGCCCAACCTATTAAAAATCGATTGGCATTGCCAAGCATTGCCCTAAATTAGGTGTTATTTAGTAAGGTTCATTGTTTGTCGTTAGTGAAAACGGGAAAAAGTCGTCTAACACTCAGTCTGTCCTTTTGTACATTTTCAGAGGCTTCAGGTGAGGGCTGACGACAGACAAAGTAGGAAAGGCAATTACGAGATAGCCCACGCAGACAGATGAATATAACGCAAATTGAGAGCGACCTACTCGTTATAAATATTGTGCCTCGGATCGCAGTGGCTAATAGGCTGTTTGACAGTGTGAAAAAAAACAGTATTATTTATACGTATTCGTATGAATTATAAGTTTTAAAATTGGATTAAGGCATTTTAACTAAAAAAAACGATTATGATTTGTAAAAAAAACAAGATAAAATTTGATAATTATGTATCTGCACCCATTATAAAATATCTAAAACGGCCTGGATTGGCCGATTCTATGATGACGTCACATGTCAGTAAAAATGGTGTCTATCATTCATTCTTTCTTACTTTAATTGGTTGGCTTTCTTCACAATGGCTGGGCGACGGCAATCGACGCCATATCGCCCAAGATAGCGTTTTGGCGGCTTATTTCAAAAGTAAATTTTCGTTTGCCTTTTTTGGACGAAAAACACGAAAGAATTTAAAATGACCACTCTCTGAGGACTCCATGAGCACCAACAAACAATATGAGATTGCTTTCAGAAATCGGTCAAATAGCCTATTGTATCACTGCGTGGTTTGTAGCATAGCAATTCATTGGCGGATTGCATGCGTCTATATTTGACATCCTAGATTCGACACTTCAAAACTTACCAGAAGCAAGCCCTAGATTGACATTTCCCTAAGTTATTATTTTTTTGTCAGCTCCGAATGCCAATAAAATTATATGTATTAACAGAACAAAATGCTAAACTTTTACATTCTTACTGTGATCAAATGATCCAACGGTGGAGAAGCAATGTGTCAGTATTTTATCATTGGGAGTGGGAATTTTCCAGGAGTCATACTGACATCTTGCTCGTGTAGCTAATTCTGTGCTCCAATGGGATCCGTGGATTATTTATTGTTTCACAAAAGAATTTGATTGGATCGACCTTACAAATAAATAACCGAATATGTATTGGTAAAAATGAACGTGGGAGTCTATTTTATTTTTCCTTTTAAGGGTTCCGTAGTTCACAACTTTACAGTTTCGCCATGTCCTTCCGACTGTGTCTTTACATAATTATGTCTGTTCGCGGCTTAGCACAAAGGCGATAAGTACTACAAAGAAAATTGGAATTTGACATAGATACGAGTATACCGGTGATGACACTGGTGTGCAACAAAGAGCTATTTAGATAAATAACATGTAGAATAGAATAGAATAGAGAACCTTTATTTGGTACTTATACAGTTTTTAAATACAGTGGAAAATTAATATAACTTAAAATAATATAACAGTACCAAAAAGGTTTCCGCTCAGCTTAATGCCGTAGCAGAGATACGGCGCTGGTTTTCAGCGGATGCCTGAAAGCTTATAACTAAAACTTAAACTAACTAAAAATTAACTAAAAAATCTATCGGTCCCACTTACAAATACTTAACTCCCCCAAAGTATTCTGAAAACACCAACCTTGTAGATGACAGATTGTATTAAATAGTTTTAGACGGCTGCTGGTAAGAAAAATATCCACAATTTTATCAATTAAAATTAGTTTAAATCTCACCATAATACGATACGATTAAATATATTGGTCGCACCAACCACCTAAGAAATAGAATGAATGATAAAACGGTGGGATAAAATAAAAACATTTTAAACTAAAACTTCCTATAAGCACTACACATTCTTAACCTATTCCGATGACTGAATAGTCGAATTTTGCGACGTCCCTGATTAAGCTCTGCGAATCAGAGCAAAACCTGGTCGGACTCTTCCGACGAAAAAACAAATAAGTGTATCCGGACAATGAGCCGTTTTCAGAACGTGGAGGGACTCAATCAACGTTTCAGAAGAACTAAAAAAAAATCGAATGGCTGTCAAAGGAATGCAATTTTGGACCACAGCCCAATAGCCATGTGTGATATGTGCATGTGCATATTTTATTGAAAATGTTGGTTTTTTTTCCATACAATATAACGCCGAAAGGACAAAAATTTGGCTGTTGGGGTCATAGTAATTTTTGTTCCGCTCGCTGAGACCTATTCGATGATGTATCACACATGGCTATTGGGCTGAGGTCCAAAATTGCATTCCTTTGACAGCCGTTATATATATGTGGGATCTGCATACGCGTAGAACACTATTTTGTGGCAAATAACAATTAAATTCGGTGCACTCGGTAAATCTGACAATCGTTTATTTCTTCTTCTCAACAGTGTTGCTAGTACATAAAAAACTGAAAACTACTAACAAACAAAATAAAACAAACTTAAATTAATCAATTATCCCACACGGCCTTCCTGCTCCTCATCCGTCTCGGATGAACCAGAGTCCTCTTCTGTGATCCACTGTTTCATCATGTCGGCAGAACTCTCAGTGTTAACGGGACCTTCTCCATTTCCAATTATCTTGAGTTTGTACCTCTCGTTGCCCTTGTTTTCAGTAATCTGGTAGGGGCCGAGGTATTTTGGGTAAAGTTTCGCGCCTTGGGCAAACTGTGTCCTTTTAATTGCTACAAGGTCACCTTCTTTGTATCGAGTAGCTTCTTTTCTTTTCTTATTATAATTCTTTTTATTTTCTTCCTGTACTTTTTGTATGGACAGTCTTGCTCTAGCTCTTAGGTCTGATCTTGCCTCTTTAAATCTCTCGATAATCTCTTCATCTATTAATTTTGATAGCTCAGGATCCTCGTCTTTCATTTTAACACCCATCAGTAGTTCGAACGGTGACATGCCGATGCTTCTTTGATAGGTATTATTCAGACATCTTTGCACGTTGCTGATACGCCGGTACCATTTCGTGGGATCATCTGCGCTCATCTTGCTTAGTACTCCAATGATTATCTGGTGGACTCTTTCGACCTGTCCATTGCCTCTAGGTTGGCCTGTCGTAATTGTGTAATGAGTAATACCTTCTGTGGTGCAGTAATCTTTAAAATCATTAGACGTGAATGCGGCGTTGCGATCTGTAATGATTCTGTGAGGAGAGCCGAAAATCTGCTGTTGTATCTTTAGTTTTTCTATAACTTCGTGAGTTGCTAGAGTTTTTGTCGGGTAAATCCACGTGAATTTCGTGAAGCCGTCGACGACTGTCAAAATGTACTTGTAGTTTTTATTCGTCGATGTCAAGGGACCAAGGTGATCGATGTGGTAAGTTGACAAGGGAGTGTCGCCTTTATCCAGCGGATGTAAGTATCCTTCTTTCTTTCCCTTTTTATGTGTCATGAGAATGCACTCTACGCAATTATTAATGACTGATTTGATCTTTTCTTTCAGGTTATCAATGTAATATTCTCTCTGTATCAACTCTTCCGTTTTGGCTATTCCAAAGTGTCCTTTATCATGTTTCTTTCTTATTATTTCAGATTGCATCTTCTTTGGGACAACGATCAATTTATCTCCTTGATTTTCTTTAAAAAGAATTCCATTCTCTATTATAAAGTCTTCGTATGGTCCGTTTTGTAGAATCTTCTTAATCATTGTAATTTTCTCATCATCTTCTTGAGCTCTCTTTATTCGTGCAGTCGTTTCCGTGATTGTCAAAGTAATAGGGTATCTACTTAGGGCATCGGCGTGTTTCATCTTTGTTCCTGGTCGATGTTCAATGCTGTAACTGTACTCTTCGAGCAACAGGGCCCATCTGGCAACTCTTGGAGGGAGATCCTTCTTTTGCAGAGTCATTGTTAGTGCCGAGCAGTCTGTCACAATCTTAAATTGAATTCCGAGCAAGTAAACTCTGAATTTTTTAATAGCTTCTGCCACAGCTAAGATCTCAAGGTAGTAGCTGTGGTACTTCTTTTCAGCGGGCGTAGTTTTCTTACTCATAAAGTAAACTGGATGCATCATGCCGTCACTAGAGTTCTTCTGCATCAACACAGCTCCGTAGCCTTCAGCACTGGCATCTGTGTGAACTTCAGTCTCCAGACTTGGATCGTAAATTCGTAAGACAGGTGAGTTGCATAGAATCCGTTTAAGTTCGTCGAATGCTGTTTCACATTTCAGGTCAAAGTCGAAGACCTTATCTTTTTTCAATAAGTCTGAGGCTTGGCGATTATCGAGTAATTCTTAATGAATTTTCTGAAATATCCTGTGAGTCCCAAAAATGATTGTAAAGCTTTTATGGTCTCTGGAGTTTTAAACTTTGCAACGGCGGCAATCTTTTCTTTGGATGGTCTCACTTCATTGTCACGGATCAGGTAGCCAAGATACTCTATTTCTTTTTTTAGGAAATGGCACTTCTCCCAGTTAAACTGGAGGCCGTACTCTGAAGCTCTTATAAACACTTTCTGTATTTTATTCATGCCTTCTTCTGCTGTTAAAGACGGTGTTATGATATCGTCGAGGTAAGTCAAAACCGTGCCATCTAAGATCAAATCTCGGAATATGCTGTTTATAAATCGTTGGAAAACTGATGGTGCCGTGCACAATCCAAAGGGCATTTTTGTAAATTGAAATTGACCTTGTGGTGTTACAAAAGCTGTGTATTTTTGACTGCCTTCATTCACTTTAACGTGTAAAAACCCGTTAGCCAAGTCCAGCGTTGTGAAGAACTTAGCTCCTTTAAGTTGGTCAACTTGATCTTCAATGAGTGGTAGCGGAAACCTTTCCTTTATTACCTTCTTGTTAAGTCTTCTGTAGTCTATACATAATCTGTATTTTCCGTTTTTTTTCTTGGACAAAACTACCGGACTTGCGAAGTCAGAATTACTTGGTTTTATAACTTTCTGTGCGCTCCATTCCTCTAACTGCTTGTTTACTATGTCCATTTCGAATGGCGATAGTCTTCTTGGGTTCTGGTATATTGGGCTTTCATCTGTCAGTATTATCTTAAGTTCGATATTTGATTCCTTCTTCGTTTCAACTGCTTTGTTTTCCTCTATCATCTGTATTATCTGTTCCGTATAATTCTTCTCTCCAATATCGTATTTCTCATGTGTGTTTTTTTCGCTCCCAGCCAGTAGTGTCAGGTGCTGTATCTTTTTTACAGTGACTTTGTTTGGGGTGAAATTGATTTCAAAGTCTGCTAATATCGGATTACCAAGGATCACTTCGACAGGAATGATATCATCCTCAACGACGTGGAAGATGGTTTGGTGGTAGTAATCATCCATAAGGATTGTTGCTGTAAATGATCCTTGCGTTTTCAATTCGTTTTCTGCTATGCCTGAGATGCATAGGGAATTATTCGGGTTGTAATCAATCTTATCTTTATTAATTCGTTTGAACTGGTTCATCTTAATAAGGTTTACATCACTGCCGGTATCAATCAGGACTCTAACATTCACATCGTTAATGACAATGTCTTTATAAGGTGTAGGACACACTTCTTCTGTCTCATCCTGGATTTTTAGAATTTTGTTATTTTTATCGCAATCATTTGACTTGTGTCCGAATTCGTTGCAGCGGAAACACTTTACTCCTTTTTTGCAGGTATTAATCTGATGGTCTGAATCACCGCAGTTATAGCATCTGGACTGACGAACTGGGTGTGGTCTTCGAGGCGCAGATGTGCTGGGTTGGGGATTACTTGACACTTTACGGTGAGGGGTAGAAGGACTTTTCTTTTTTATCTCTCCATATAATTCTAACTTCCTTCGAAATTCTTTGAGAGTCGTAGCTCCATATAGGATAGTTTTATTCGTTTCAGTGTCGCGGATACCGTCAATCACGTATTCCATTAAGGCCTCGTCTTTTACGTTTCCATGCAATTCCATTTCTTTCATATGTAGAAAATACTGTTGGAATGTCTCATCGTTCTTCATTTTACGGGAAGAGAGCTTCTTATGAATAGTAGCACTATTTTGTTTAGTCCGAACTCTTCCAGAAGTTCTAGTCTTAGTTCTACCCATGTCTTGATACTGCCTAGAGATCGAAGAAACAACTTGGCAGTCCCAGTAAGAAGTCGTTTTGCGTAGATTATCTTCTCGACATCCGTCCAGTTCATAAGTAAAGCCGTGTCATTAAATTCTGTTAACCATATTTTAATCGGGTATGTATCGTCACCGCTGAATGGTATTATTGATTTCTCTAAATCGTTGAATTATATCTGAGGACGGAGATAATCGTCTTCATCGTCATCCCTTTTTCCTTCCATCTTCTTAGGAGGCATCTTAAATCTTCAAGTCTTAAATCGTGTAGATATCGAAGTCGGAAATCATGAAGTCGCCAACTAAATACTCATCAAAACAATTTCATCGTATTTTTTTTATTGAGCGTCTGGTTCGGTTATGGTAGAAATCTGGTAGAATTTTGGATTACACAGGGCAACCCGAAACATACGGTCGGCACATGATTCGTCACTTTTCACACTTATTCTTCGTTAATCGTGATTTGATTACCACATATTCCTCGCTAATCGCGATCCCGGACGAGCCCCCAAATTAGTTGTGGGATCTGCATACGCGTAGAACACTATTTTGTGGCAAATAACAATTAAATTCGGTGCACTCGGTAAATCTGACAATCGTTTATTTCTTCTTCTCAACAGTGTTGCTAGTACATAAAAAACTGAAAACTACTAACAAACAAAATAAAACAAACTTAAATTAATCAATTATCCCACATATATTTTTTTTAGTTCTTCTGAAAACGGCTCATAGTTTAGAAAAACCTTTTAGTGTGCCTCTACTACAACTGAATTACGAATGCATTTTTTTCGCGACTACGCCTTAGTATTATTACATAGTAAGCAAGCAGAATTAACGCCAATGGGCGTTTTTCATTTCTTTTTTTTTTCTTAGTTCCTTGAGATACACTAGATGGCGCCATTCGTTTCTTCATACGAATTTGTGATTCGTTGCAATCAATGTCAAAGTCAGTCCACAGATCACTAAACAAGAGAAGGAACCAGGGTTGCTATTCAGACGAGGTTTCTCGTAATAAAAATAAAAATTCAAACCCACAATCCACAGCAAAGACTCCAAAATATCCAAAATCGCACTTATCACCAAACGACAACAGCATTTTTGTTTTTCAACCATCACAAATTCCACAGTGTTTGTGTGTTCCAAATTGTGTGTGAGTGTGTGTGTGTGTGTGTGTGTGTGTGTGTGTGTGTGTGTGTGTGTGTGTGTGTGTGTGTGTGTGTGTGTGTGTGTGTGTGTGAGGGAGGGTGTGTGTGTGTGTGTGTGTGTGTGTGTGTGTGTGTGTGTGTGTGTGTGTCAAGAAAACCCTCCTTCTACGGAACCCTACACAGCACGTGGCTCGACAGGCACTTGACCGGTTTTCCACCTACACTTCTTATTCGGTGTAATCACCGATTTTCCAGATTGGCTGAACTCATTTTCTATGAATGATCAGTGATGCGGTGACTGATACGGTCTCCCTATGTATATTTATATATAATCAGAATCTCGGAAACAGCTCCAACGATTCTCATGAAATTTTGTATGCAGGGGGTTTCGGGGGCAATTAATTAATCTTCTTCGTGTTTTAAGGCAAAGAAATAACTGCTACACTACAAGAAGGTAATTTTCGCATCCATCTGCAAGGTCTGTCATAGCTCAAATGGGAAATAGGACGATACCGTAAGCAGAAGACCCTGGTTCGAGACTAGATAATAATTTTTCTTTTTTTTTTCAAGTTCCTCCTTTTGTGTGAAAACCTACATACCGAGCAAAGCTCGGTCATCCAGGTACTTTTATACTATAGCCTACAACCTATTCTCAGACCTACCAAACATACATTAAAAAATCATACAAATCGGTATGTCGTTTCGGAAAAGTTCGAGACACGCGTATCGCACTGCGATACGTCTTTCAGATTTTCATGCGAGATTTTCATGTATTAGAAAAAAATACCGCTTCAGACCCAACGTACCCCTGACAATACGTAGCCCTGGTGGTTCCGAAACATTTTGTAGTTTTTGTTTTAATCGAGCGAAACAAATAATTTATTTTTGATAGTGTCAAATACCGAATTGTGAGCCTTTACTTTTACTAATGACCCGAAGTGGAGTATCACCTATACCTTCCACAGGGAAGAGATCCATGCCCCTAGGGGCGAAAAAAGGGGTTAATGATGATGAGATAGATAAAAACAGAATACTATATTATAAGGCAAAGTCCTTACCTATTTTCAAAGTGCTGCATGTTTAATGTTAAGTCTCACTATCTCGCTGTGTTGATGTTGCTATAGTAAGTTTTTCCTATTGTGTATGTAAAATATATGTATTAGTTTATTAAAGTTATGCTTGTTTAACCCTAGAAAGATAACCTACGCCCCTACGCCGCAGAGGCACCCGCGCGGCAAACATGTTGTTTTCATTTTTTATTCAGCGCGTGTTGTCCTTCTCAACCAACTCAGTCGCCGGCCATACCTATTGAATGACTGCTGTTTCGAAACGGTCCGTACCATATTTTTGAAGTTATGAGTTTTTATGCGCTCGCGAGGCGTATGGTTATTTTATATGTAACTTTTAGTGTTGCTTTATTCTTATGATTTATTAATATAAAGTGTTATTTATGCATTTTTTGTTTTATTTTTAGGAAACATTATTAGCGTAGACCATGAAAAGTAGAAGGACACTTGCGGTAGACGAAATATGCCTATTATTGGTTGTCTCTAAAGTGGATGGCTCAAAGACTTGAAGCTCCTACTTTGCCAAGGCATGTGCGAAGTAATAATAATATTGATAATATTCTTCCAAAATCTACTGAACTGTCTTCTACAGATGACGAGGGAGAGTCTCCAGTAAAAAAACTGCACGTTGAAAAAGAAGAATATCTAAAATGGACTGCGAAAACTGTAAAAAACCTATTTATAGCGAATAAAAACATTGACGTTTGCTCTAACTACCTTTACAAAAAATTATACAAAATTTTTATTTTTTTCAGACTAGACACTCTTTAGTATATTAGTTTACAAGAAAAAAACAAGTTGATTTGTGATAATTTATAATTATTTGTTCCTATAAACAGAAGACTGTGAGTTTTTAAAATTTTTCATTGAGGTTTCGTAATTATAAGTCTAAAATTACTTTAACATAAAATTTAATAAAATAAATGCTTATTACTTTCAAAAATCTTTCAAATTTTTCACATTTTCAAATTAGTGAAAAAAAATATACGTTATCAGAATAAATACACGCAATAGAAAAGTGTGCGCCTATGAAGCGTATGGTTATCCTTTAAGTAATTTGTAGTATGGTTATCTTTCTAGGGTTAATATATATTTGAATTTGTAATTATTATTGCTAGTATTTTATTACCCAAATATGGATGAAAATTGTGTGTATGACAGTCACTTTAGGTACAGTGCATATTATTCCAAAATATTTAATGTACACGTATCTACCCACTCTCTTCATTTTTCAGTACTATCTCATCTTAAGATGGTCTGGAAGAGACCGCTTTAAGCGATAAGAACGCCCAATTGTATACGGCAGAAATTAGATACTACCGTCCGGCCGCTGGGAGTTTACGATCCTGACAGGTCATATTAGAACAGACGACGTAACCTTGAAGTGGCGTTAAATTTTCGATTAAAATATTTTTATGTCCTATTTATCCTATTAGCAAATAATTGTCATTGAAACTATATCATTGTGTAAACTTACAATCAATGTTATATTTTGCACAGTGATTTAAATGTGAAATAAGAAGAAATCAATATTTAATGTTCGTGCGTAAAATCCTTACTACGCTGTCACAAGGTTATGTCAACCGTATTTTTTTGTAGTGACGTACCAAAAATAACGAAAATAATAACGGTCCCTTTAGCGATACGAAGTTGATGAACAGGCTTTAGAAAATGATCATCGCGTTCTCAGAATCTCTCCGTACCACTGCCGTACAAAGCGATTGAGCTGATCTGGGCTCAAATAAAAGGTCGCACAGCTCGCCACAACACTTCACCGCCATTCGGCACAAAAAAGATGATGACCCTTCTAAAATGCCTGCGAAAATGGCACAAGAGATGACTGAGTGAAGGTCGTCTAAAAAACAAAACCACTTAATCGTGAGTCAGTAGCAAAAGCTAGTTAAGGATAACGTAAGGAATGATAACGTTGATTTTCTCCCATCACTAGTCATATGTGTCAGGATCGTAAACTCCCAGCGGCCGAACAATAGAGTGCGACAAGTGAGTCGTGGCTCAAGCCTTTGGCGGGAAATTTAAAAATCTTTTAGTTGATAACCCTGCATATCGTCTAAATAAACCATCTTGATACTTTTGCTTAACTTGATTATTTGTTTAATTAGTTTGGAGTCTCCAATGAATTTTTGTCCAAACATAAATAAATATAAAAATAACGAAAACATTAACTACATCAAAACGTATTTCCACTCCACCAAAAACAGGGATAATAAAGATGCACCACATAAACTTATAAACATTTATTAATGTTGAACCATAATCAAAATCTGATTCATATCTTTTTTCTCAACATCTTTGAGTTCTTTGACTAAGTGTTCGATCTGACGTTTAACATTTTCGTCATCCGACAGACCTTACAACAAGAAATAATTCATGTTTGCTTTAAAACATTATTACTCGTGTGTACACACTAAAACATAGGTAAAATTATGTTGAATAGAAACGAAAGTTTTTTTCTTGTTTAAATCTAGGACGAGTATCAAACTGTTTGGGCTGTACTACTTACAGCAAGTTTGACAGTCAGAGTGTGGCCATATGAAGAATTCGAAATAAATCGCGTCCCAGGACTCGCTTGTCAGACTCTAAACCCTTCTCTAAGGTATTGTGATCTCTGGTGTGTAAAAAAAAAGAGTTCTAATCTGGTCTGTGCAGTCTGCAGCACATCATCTCACCCAAGCACTCTACTCCGTTGCATTACGGGCGACTTTAGATAGAACTAAAATGTTAAGGTTGATGTGCTGTCGACTGTACTTAACAGTGCCATACTGCCATACATGCCGATTTTTAAAAATGCAAGGACATCACAAACATACAAGACTAACCAACCCCAGACTGAGGCCTTTCGTACGTGCAACGGCCCCCAGTGGCAATCAAACCCACGACCCTACGGTCCAGCCGTTAAGGCGCTTAACTATCAAGACGAGGCAGTCTGACAAAGTATTATTAATTTTATTGAACAGTAATTAATTAACATTAACATTTACATACAGGCACATACATAGCTTCTGACCCCACACTAGGATACCTTTTTGTCCCCAGCCGGGATTCGAACCCGGGACCTCTCGCATGGTACGCAGTTGTGCTATCCACTGCGCCACAGAGGTCGTCTTCTTTCTCTATTGTTGGTCATATTTTATATTATTATGGTAATAATGGTATATTTTATAACTAGTTGTGCCCCGCGGTGCTACCCGCGGTTTATCGAGATCTGACAAACTAACGCTCGGTTTATAGAAGAGCGATCAAATGTTAATCTCATGTTAATCTCACGTCAAGCTAATTTCAGCCAATCACGTGCCGGTATTTTGAATTAATCGTAGATTAATCTCTTGTTACATTTGAACACTCTCTCAGAAACTGAGTGTCCGTATAGTTGGCTTTCACGTGGTCGAATTTAGTAATTTCAAGTATGCCACCGAACTGTGTATTAATAGTGCCTAATAGTGCTACAAGGCACAATTAGCTAGGACAAGTATTTCCGGAGATATTCAGGCGACTCACTGAGGCAGCCAACTAGACGTCTACTTAGCAGACACATCACGAACGGCTGTGTATAGAGTTATGGTTTGTATGCCAGATAATTGTGCGCTAATAGTGCTCCATACATGCCAAGTTTCCAGAATAGTGCTTCAATACAAGCTGAGAAAACATACCCTATTGTTGAGGCAGCCAACTAGACGCTTTTTCTTACCATGATTTCTTCGTAACGGCGTAGAGTTTTAAAACAAAAACTATACCAAATAACTGTGCGTTAATAGTGCCTCTTAGTGAAACACAAATGTCCCCGAAACACCTATGCGTTTCGCCAAGAAATTAATGCGAACTGCTACGTACTAAACAATAATTTTGGAATCAATTAAAATGAAGTCTTATGAAAACGCAATTAGGGTGAAAATTGTTTGCAACAATTATATGATACCGTCAAGCAGAAAAGTTATTATTACACTCACTGCCATCCACTTAGTGGCTAGTTGCTCCAAAGCAGGCTGCGCTGCGTACACTGCGTGTCTTGGGCATTGGTGGTCAATAGTGGGCTAATGATGAACAAGACACGGTATTCGTTTACGTTCTCCCTCACAAATTGTGTACGACTGCGGTGGCGAAGCTCAAAAGGAGAATAATATTTCAAATGTTGTACCGTATGTCCAGATGACCCGCTTTGGTGGGATCTTCCTGGTTTTAGGTTGTTGTTCCCAGGGTGCCTATCGAGACTCTTTTACCTACTCTGCCTTCACTGTCTGTCTTTCCCTATCCAACCTTTGAAGGGCTGTAACTTAGCAGTAACCAGTCGAAATGTTATGTTATGGCTGATTACCTAAAAAAATTAAAATAAATTTTTTGATTTGAAGATTAAGGTCTTTTAGGTATATCTTGTAGTTTCTGAGATATAATACTTTTTTAACTAGGCGTGCGATGGCGCGAGCTCTTCGGCGTAATGTTGTACTAGTTAGTGTCGAAGGCTTCGTTCGTTCGTTTTTCTGTAATTCTAACTCTAATTTCGAAGAGTCTACCCACAGCGTCCTACACTCTTAAATGCTTAGTTTTAAAGATTTTCCGTAAAAGTAGAGATGGGAAAATTGACTAACCGACAAGCTTTGATTAAGGAAGGTATCGTAAAAATATAATACATATCTTTTTTTTAGAATTTATATTAGAATAAAAGTTGCCTTAACAGAATAAAAAACATGTGGAAGTTGAGGCAAAACCAACTAAATATTAATTTATTTTTTTCTGTAACATTGACCTAAATTAAATTTTTATTGAAAATTGGATTAATATTTTATTAAAGAATGTAAATAAAATGCACTTAAACTGTCTTGAGTTTTATTAATTTTAACAAAGCAACAGGTACACAATATTAGGATAAGTTAGGTATTATAAATCTACTCGTATATCACAATATAGTATATACTATGTGTTTTAAGAACATTGAGATAACAAATTTAAGTATTTAGTCCTATTCATTATTATAATAATATTATATTAATAATTTATTATTATAATCAATACAAAATGTGAATATGTTTAGAAAACTAGTAACATTTCAGTCACAACACGATGCTCAGTAACAATTAAAATAAAATGTACCTCATAGGCACTTTAACTAAACGCCACGTAGAAAAAAAAGCAAATAAGCCAAAATTACTTAAGTGATAAAAGAACAAATCCTTTCTGAGGAATAAATATATGCGCCTAACACTATATTGCCAGATACTGGAAAAAATTACTAAGTGGAGTAGTTACCGTTCGAACAGAAATTAATCTTATATTTATGTGGATTTCAATATGACATGAGTTTAAAAAAAATAAAAATAAAAGAGAGTAAGTAAAGACCAAACTTCCTTTTGTGGACTTTGCATGCAAGACGTAAATAAGATGTGTGAAGAATACAATAAAGTATGATTAGGTATTTTCAGTAACATACAACATTTTACAAAGTATTTATAGGATAGCAGATGGCCACGCTATATTTTTGAAAATGAACGGAAATCTCAAAAAACCGGTTGTGCAGTGTCATACTACGCAACAGGCAAATTACCGAGACCACCCTCTTGCTAACTTTTTTAAAAGCGTTGAACCAACTCCGGATACCTTAGTCCTAGCCATATTTGCTCATTGATACTATTTTTTCACTTTTGTCCTTACATGTACCAGAACCGTAATGTATGTAAAAGTTTGCATTAATTTCTTGGCTAAGGCATAGGTGATTCGGGGACATTTGTATTTCATTAAGAGGCACTATTAACGCACAGTTGTTTGGTATAATTTTGGTTTTAAAACTCTACGCCGTTACGAAGAAATCATGGTAAGAAAAAGCGTCTAGTTGGCTGCCTCAACAGTAGGGTATGTTTTCTCAGCTTGTATTGAAGCACTATTCTGGAAACTTGGCATGTAGGGAGCACTATTAGCGCACAATTATCTGGCATACAAACCATAACTCTATATACAGCCGTTCGCGATGTGTCTGCTAACTAGACGTCTAGTTGGCTGCCTCAGTGAGTCGCCTTAATATCTCGGGAAATATTTTTCCTAGCTAATTGTGCCATGTAGCACTATTAGGCACTATTAATACACAGTTCTGTGACATACAAGAAATTACTGAAATCGACCATGTGAAAGCCAACTATACGGACACGAAACTGAGGGTAATTTTATATGCGAATTGCTTTTTGAGGGGCCTTTTTAAAGATAATTAGCTTCACGAGTTTTCTTTAGACATCAATCACTTTGGCGGTCCTCGGCCTCGCTTCCCGACAGGAACTCGGACACTTTACAGCTCGGCTTACGTTCAAGAATAGAAAGCAGCTTACGCACACGCACAGTTGAATGAACCACTAATACTGTGACCTATCTCGGGTGTGGGGCGGTGGGGCAGGTCGGGAATAGGCCCCTCGCGCGATTGTGACGTAACCTAGGATGTCTACCAACAGATTATTTATTATTTGATACACATAACATAACATAAAAATATTTATTTAAACCACTTTACACAATGTTACACTGCAGCAGCTCAGAGCTGATGCATGTATGTCTCACTGCACTTGATTGTTTCTGGTATTTATACAGTGTGTCCCTGGATAAAGTGCAATCCCGAAAGGGGATGAAACTAGACCATGAATCATTGACTAGAAAAATATAAAAAAAAATTATAAAAAATTATTGTAGGATTTATTGGTATTTTAAGATTTTTATGTTTCATTAAGGACTCTATGTACAAAAGTATTGATTTCTTCCAAAATAATGGGTCTATTTCTTTGAAATAAAAAAAAACAGTATGCCTAATACCTGGCAATGACCATGAAATAATAAATAGTCCGCAAAAAAGTAACTATCTTGGGTAAAAAAATGTATTTTTATGAAAAAAATGATTTTTTCAGACGTTTATTTTAAAAAACTTCAAATTACTAAAAAAATGTGCCCTATAACTATGTAATTTTATAGCTTACTTTTATTCTTTACCATTTTAGCTTCCAAATAAAAAAAAAAACAATGTTCTAACTAAAAAAACACGCTATCTACGAACTTTTAAAGTGGAGCCTAATCGTGTTACCGTGCAGGTAGAGACCGTTTTTTCCATTGTTTCCGTCCTACTCTGTGCCCTTCGGCAGTCGCAGTCCTTTTGTTCTACACTCAGGTAGAGGGAAGGCGAGGGGAGGGGAGGCAGGGGGTTCGAAACAGGACTTACACAGTCGCTCCGATATTCTCGCCGCTGCTACTACTGTTCTCGTTCTCGCATTGTGTTCTCGTTGATTTGTTATTAAGTTTTTGTTACATTGTTGACTGTTCCGTTTTCTACTGTTCGTTATGTTTGGACTGTTCCTGTTCTGCTGTTAAGTGTTGACGAAATGCCGCGATTGACCGAGTTCTCACCTCGAGAAATAGCCGACATGCATTATTATTATGGCATGTCACATGGTCGCACAACAGTCGCTCGGACTGCATACATAAATGCTTTCCCGGGCAGACTCATACCCTCAGCTCGAAATTTTCAAGAGATTCATAGGAGGCTCTCCAACATTGGACTTGGTTTGGCACGAGATCGCCGTGAGCAACCAGCTGTCGTTATTGACAATGCGATAGAAGAGGCCATTTTAAACGATCTGTTTGCTGACCCTACAACAAGCATAAGACGATTAGCGTTGCGTCATGGCATATCGAAGACGTCTGTCTGGCGAATTTTGAAAAAGGAGGGATTGCATCCTTTCCATTACCAACGAGTACAACATTTACACGAAAATGTAGATAATCGTCCAAGATGCGTAATGTCGACGTGGATTCTAAGAAAAATTAGAGCTGACCCAAATTTTCCCAAACACATTTTTTGGATGGACGAAGCGACATTTACCCGAGACGGCATTACAAACTGCAGAAATTTGCACCAGTGGTCTCACGAAAATCCACGATTGAAGCGGGCATCTACTTTTCAAGTAAAATTTTCAATAAACGTATGGGCAGTCTTAATCGACGACATTTTAATTGGTCCAGTCATTTTACCCAGAACCCTAAATGCTGAACGTTTTTTAGAATTACTACAAAATTTACCCATGTTGATGGAAGATGTTCCCCTGGCTACGAGACGGCGTGGGCGTATGTATCTCCAAATGGATGGATGTCCTGCACATTATGGGCGGGAGGTGCGGTGATTTTTGAACGAAAATTACCCGAACCGGTGGATTGGCCGAGGAGGGCCAGTAGGCTGGCCAGCGCGTTCACCTGATCTGACACCCCTAGATTATTTTTTATGGGGTGTCACGAAGCAAAGAGTATACAGCACGCCAATAAATACCGAGGCACAGTTGCACGACATTAAAAATGATCCAGGAATGATTCGCAGAGCCACTAACCAAATTAATATTCGTGCAGTAATGTGCTTGCAAAATCGAGGAGGCCATTTTGAACATATTAAATGCATTAAATAAAAATGCAAAATTGTAAATTACGGATAATTTTATTAATAAAGTTATTGTGATTAAAGTCTGACTTTTATTACCTACTAAAATGTAAATAACTCCTACCTAGCCAATTTTTTAGTTAGAACATTGTTTTTTTTTATTTGGAAGCTAAAATGGTAAATAATAAAAGTAAGCTATAAAATTACATAGTTATAATTAAGGCACATTTTTTTAGTAATTTGAAGTTTTTTAAAATAAACGTCTAAAAAAATCATTTTTTTCATAAAAATACATTTTTTTACCCAAGATAGTTACTTTTTTGCGGACTATTTATTATTTCATGGTCATCGCCAGGTATTAGGCATACTGGTTTTTTTTATTTCAAAGATATAGACCCATTATTTTGGAAGAAATCAATACTTTTGTACATAGAGTTTTTAATGAAACATGAAAATCTTAAAATACCAATAAATCCTACAATAATTTTTTATAATTTTTTTCTATATTTTTCTAGTCAATGATTCATGGTCTAGTTTCATCCCCTTTCGGGATTGCACTTTATCCAGGGACACACTGTATAATTATCACACTATAATATTATAAAGGCGAAAGTTTGTGAGTGTCTGAGTGTGTATGTTTGTTACTTCTTCACGTCCAAACGGCTGTAGCGATTTTAATAAAATTTGGTATGGAGTTAGCTGACTCCCTGGATTAGCACATAATGCTACATTTACTGCGCTAAAATATCTTATTCCCATGGGAAAATCGATGAACGTCTAGTCTATTTTTAAAACAGATGTAGCTGATACAACTTCTAAATTTAATTACTTTTTAACATTTGCCACGGTGGTCGGACGTAGCTTGTTAACTTTGTTTCAGCTTAAGCTGCGAACGGACGGGGCGGCTATCTTTTCACGAAAATGTATAGTTGCAAGGGTGTAGCTGGTAGCATCAGCTAGCATTTACGGCTAGACTTTGAAATACTCTAGAATGTTTTTAGTATAGCCGGGATATGATGGATATAAGGCAAAATATTTTTGTATAGCCGATGATTTTAGTCGTATAGCCGAAACGGTCGCTTTGCAATCGAAAATACTAAAATGTTTTTCAGCTATATATAAAGTGCGTCCCTTTTTCATGCTACGTGATTCATCCGCAATTTCAGCTAGCCAAGCCACGTATGTAGCCCGTGTAAAGACAAAATAATGAGCCATACATACATATACTGTTGTAAAATATTTTCGTGTTATACATTTTTCAGCTATGTGCTGCATTAAAATGTTTTTTGTATTTTCGGGATATAGGCGGCTAAGATGTAGCCAAATATTCCATCAAAAGTGTAGCCCGTGTAGAGACCCCATTAGACAGTTGAAATTTTCACAGATGATGTATTTCTATTGCCGCTATAACAACAAAAATACTAAAAAAAAGAATAAAATAAATATTCAAGTGGGCTCCCAATCTCCCACACTACAAACGTGATTTTTTTTGCTCGTTTTTGCTTGATATCGATAACGACAATAGGCTGATGCTTGAAATATTGACAGAATATTTAGTATATTAACTTTAAAAGTAGTTCATCATCATCAACCCATTATGTCCCCACCGAGGGGCACGGGTCTCTTCCATGAGGAAGGTATAGGCCATACTCCACCACGGGGGCCAAGTCCGGATTGGTGGAGGCTTGTAAGACTAGTGGCTGGTCTTACTGTCAGAAGTTTTCAAACCGCCCTAAGGCCTCTGAATTGGCTTAACGACTGCCATCTATCGACGGCAGCCGGCACCAACTGCTTAACGTGCCTTGCGAAGCACGGAACCGCTCGGAAAAATGCCACTAGCGTTAGTCATAGACGGTGACACATCCATGGACTGAACGCGCCGTATGTTGCTTAACCTTAGTGATCGTTTAAGATCACACAGGCAGCCCGGGCTACGAGCGAAAAGTAGTTAAATTAAAATAAAACAAATGTTAAAGAGGGGCTCCCATACAACAAACGTGATTTCTTTTTGCTCGATATTGATAACGGCAACAGGTAGGTAGAGGTTTGAAATATTCAAAGAATATAGAGTTATATTATTTACTTTAAAAATAAATATGTAATTAAAATAAAATAAATATTTAAGAGGGGCTCGCATACAACAGACGTTATTTTTTGCTGTTCTATAGATAATGGTACGCAACCCTTCGTGCGCGAGTCCAACTCGCACTTGGCCGGCTTTTTTAATCTGTGGCTACATCGATTCCGTGACAAATCTCCACCACAGACTTTTTTAAGCGGCGTTTTTGGAGTGTTGTAAGTTTTTATATTTTTTAATGAGACCGTTATTAGACAAGTCGGCTTAAGTCGCAAACCTCTTAACTAACATTTTTTTTTAATATAAGAGCTTTGCTATAAGATGCGTCTAGAAATTTACTTTCTAATGGTACGGTCACACTATCGCGATAACGCAAAGATTTGCGTAGTCGCGACAGGTCTGGCCAAAAAATTCGTCCTATCGCGAATCATCATCGCGAATACAAACACCCTTCGCGCTGCTCTCGGTAAATTACCGCACATCAAAGGGCAAAATGAATTTAGCAACGTTCTAGATTGTCGCGACGTAGCGAAGGTTTATTTGATGTGGCCAAGCCCTTCGCCATAGAGCGAACACGAAATTTTGTCGCGACAACGCGAACACGAATCTTCGCCTTCAAGTGTGGCAGCATTAGGATGCAAAAAAAAATGGAGTTAAGAGGTTTGCGACTTTAGCCGACGTATATTACACAAATCTGCAGCAACTCCATTACATTAAACCTATTATGTATATTACTTAATTTGTAAACACACTCAATAAAATTGATTTTACTATGCAGGTTGAAATTCTATTGTATTCTAATTCTAGAAATCTATTCTGCTTATTCTATAATGTCTATCTAGGTACAACACGACTCTCGGTCATCCAAGGCTAGAGACAACAGACCGTTGTCCCTACAACACCATGTCCAGCAATGGACGTTTACGGAATGATTTATTGATAAGTAAACATTTTGTTATGAAGACATTTAGACACATTTATTCAATCGTGCTTATTACATTTACTTACGTTTATTCCGATAAGCTGGAAAACCGTGACGGCTTCAGTCCTGCCCTGCAGTGGGCATCAAACGGCTGATGATGATTCAATCGTGTTATGGAGGTATGTTAGCAGGTACTACAGCAGGTAGACCTAACATTTCATGAGTCCAAAATTTTCTGATAGTTCTTTTTGGAGAACATTATGTAAATGACTTAAAACTATTAAAGTAAACGCAATATTTGTTTAAGAAACTAAATATCTGCTTTTTCGCTCGATCTCGACCACGTTTCTTGGGATTTCAAATTTTTCTTCCTAACGACTCTGTGTTATGTTATATCTAGTCTCAAACTTTAGAAAAACATAGACCAATTACTTATTCCGAATAACATTAATTTGAAAAAATATTGTAAAATTATTGTATTGTAAGGAAGTCTCCGATTTTTGTCTCTATTCCTCGAAGTTTCGTTGAATACGCGGGTCATCCGCCCGCCCGCCCGTCCGCCCGAAGATCGAGGGCCCGCCCGCCTAGGCGCCCGAGACCGCCAGAAAGGAGCCAGAAGCCTGAACCCCGTGAAATTTTCACAAATTTTAATTATTTATTTATGCTGTTCTTGAATGGAAACCACACATCGGCAAGCGCAGCGTAGGACGACCAGCCACAAGACGGATAGATGATCTCATCCAAGTGGCAGGGAGACGCTCTTCCAACCGCTCTTTTTGGAAATCCATGGAGGAGGCCTATGTCCAGCAGTGGACTTCTTGTGGCTGAATTATGATGATGATGCTGTCGCTATAATAAATACTAAAAACATACTAAAATAATTATTTAAGTCTCCCATACAACAAACGTTGTTTTTCCGGATGTTTTCTCGGTATTCATAACGGCGCGCGGCGCGGAAACAGGTAGAAGCTTGAAATATCCTAATGTTGTATAGATAATGGTCAGAACCCTTCGTCATCATCATCATCATCATCATCAGGCTATATTAGTCCAGTGCTGGACATAGCCCTCCCCTAATGAGCGCCATAGCGCCGTCTTCGGCTTGCCGCATCCAGCCAAACCCTTCGTGCGTGAGTCCAACTCGCACTTGGCCTATTTTTATAAAGAAAAAAATTTATTCTGTACTTGGATTTATTATATTCCATGGGTTTTTTTTATTGTAGTGTAATAATTTTCACAGTTCAAAGTCAAATTCATGTTAGAGCCATTGCTTCTACGGCGATTTTCATTACTTTCAAATAACATTGCTATGCTACGTTTCCTAAAGTAAGAAGCACTAAAATAGTTTCCACAATAAAATGAAGCTCCAGTGTCTCATCGCGCTTTGTAAATTCTAAGAAGATAAATTGCTCAATTTCACTTACATCTTTAGGTAATGGGAGTTAGTGGTAGGTATTGTGTCAAGACTGTTTTTTTTTTCAAGACAATAAGTATTTAAAGCTAAAATTATTAATTCTAACGATTTCTTGCTTAGGTACTTGATTAGTTTGCATTGTAGTAATTATGCGTAGAATTATAGATCACACCATTAGTCGGACGCCTGATATGTTTTAAACACTAACTTTTATGTACCTATGTGCTGGAGGCATTTATTTTTTACCTACCATAAACATCACAAACTCAAGGTTACTAAACTGCATTACCTACCTACCACAAAACAGTGGTATGACACATAGTAGAGATATACTTTGTAGATTTAACCCTGCAGCGCATACTGTCCCACATATGGAACATACAAAAAAAATGTCTATATCTTATTACTAAATATTAGTGGCGCTATCTAGTATTGAGTAGATTAACTACGATATATTACAGTATTGAATGTAGTACCATGGATTTTCCTTAGATATCTCCAAATAAATATTTAATTATTTTTCATCACGTGGGAAGGAATTCTGAATTTGGTTAGCGAGAGGCATGAAAAAAATCGAAAAAAATATATAAAATCGAATATTATCAGGTCGAAATAATTTGTAGAGGTAAGTTCATGTTTATATTTGTTATTTTAGTTGTCACCTTGTAAATTCATTGATAAATGGTACATACATCACCACTTTTTTGTATGTGACGGATATGGCACACCATGCAATCATCGTCCTAAAAATTCTCGTATTGTTTACCGATGAGGCGTAGGAAAAGTTTGAGTACTGCGATGTTCAACATTTTCTTGAAATCCCGTCTGGTAGTGAAGATGATCAGGAGCTGTCTGGTGGGGATAGTGATGATGACTTGATCAGAATCCAGGATTCAAAATTCAAAAAATTCAAAATTCAAAATTTTTTATTTCAACGTAAAGAATTTACATTCTGCTTGTTGAATGTCAATGTACATACAGTTATGTATAATGTTAGCCGCTGCCTTAGGGCCGTCTGTAGTGGAGAAAAAGGCAGCGAAAAAAAAACTCCACTCTGACCATCTTTTCTCAAATCAACTTAAAGCTAATACAAATTAGGTATGAGTGCTCGTATACCAAGAATCTCAAGATCCATGAGTGCAATAAATACTTGCAAAGTCAAACATCATTTAATATTCTTAAAAGGTAATAAAACACCAATGCTGCGGCCAGACACACGGACGGCACCCGTTCACGAGCGTAACGCAGAGGTCAGCCATCACCAGTCTCAACCATATTAGAGGGAGATAGGCGACCCGGCCACCGCGCCACCATTCGCATGGCCTTTGGCAAACTTGTGTGATAAAGTTCTTGTCAGTTATCTATAATAATAGCATAGTTTTGATATGCAATCACAGCGTCTGTACATATGTATGAAATTTATTAATCCCTATATATTATTAGAATACCAATAACTAGCTCGTTGTGGAATTGGTTTACTGCCAAGGGTTTTTATCATCTATAAAGTCATCTATTCTGTAGTATGCCTTTTTACACAGCGCAGTTTTAATAACAAATTTAAATTTATTTCCTGGCAGGGATGGAATACTTTCAGGAATTTTGTTATAAAAACGTACACTATATCCTACAAATGATGTATTTACCTTGGCTAATCTGAATCTAGATGAGGCAATTTTGTTTCGATTTCTGGTGTTAACGTTATGTATATCCCTGTTTAGCTTAAATGTAGTTATGTTTTTACGTACATACATTATGTTATCGAATATATATTGGCAAGCTAGCGTAAGAATTCCTATTTCCTTAAAAAACTCACGTAGTGAGCGTCTGGCAGGTAAATTGTAAATACCTCTAATAGCCCTTTTTTGGAGAATAAAAATTGTTTCTATATTTGCCGCCCGCCCCCATAGTAGCAGACCATATGACATAATGCTGTGGAAATAACTGAAATAAACTAGCCTCGCAGTTTCTACATCTGTTAGTTGTCTAATTTTTCTAACTGCAAATGCAGCTGAACTCAACCTACCCGCTAACTTTTCTATGTGTTGATCCCATTATAGTTTAGAGTCTATTGTAATGCCTAAAAACACCGTTGTCTCAACTAAGTCTAGTCTGTCACCAGCTATTGTTAAACTTGTGTCCACTTTTTTGACATTGGGCAATGAAAACTTAATACATTTTGTTTTTTTGACATTTAACATAAGATTGTTTACGTTAAACCAGTTCAGAATTTTAGAAAGAGCATTGTTTACATCGTCTAAATTAGATTGACCTCTCTTGATTTAAAAAATTAGAGAAGTGTCATCCGCAAACAATACTATTTGTGACAATTTCTCAACTAGGTACGGCAGATCATTAACATACACTAAGAAAAGGAACGGCCCTAAAATTGAACTCTGAGGAACTCCTATTTTAACATCGGATCCGGGTGACTTAACTCCATTAATATCAACTTTCTGCACTCTATTAGCTAAATACGATCTAAGAAGTTCTAAAGATTTATTACTGAGACCGTATCTGATCATCTTACGAAGGAGGGTTTTGTGGTCTACGCAATCAAAAGCTTTGGATAGGTCACAGAAAACCCCGATGGCATCCTGCGCCTCCTCCCACGCATCAAAGATGTGATTCATCAACGCCACACCTGCGTCTGTCGTTGAACGACCCTTAGTGAAACCGAATTGTTTTTTATGGAAGAGTTTATTTAATGTGAAGTGTGTCAGCAATTGGTGTAAAATGATTTTTTCAAATACTTTACTAAATACTGGAAGTATTGCTACGGGTCTAAAATTGTTCGGATCATCACTGTCACCTGACTTAAGTAAAGGAACAATTTTACTAAACTTTAATAGATCAGGGAACGTCCCCTGATCAATACATTTATTAAAAATTATAGCAAGGTGTGGTGCCATGATATGAATTACCGTGGATATCAATTTAACTGATAGTCCCCAGAGATCTTCGGTTTTCTTTATATTTATTTGTTTAAATGCTTTCAAAATGGTTTGGGAGCTAACGTGGGAGAATTGAAATGCTATTGTGCACGGTTTTATATTTTCTAACATCAAGGATTCTGCTGACTCTGGGGAAGAATTTAAACACGCTGTTATATTGAGGGGGATGTTTGTAAAGAAATTTTCGAATATTTTTGCGATATCCTCACTTGTGTCAACTACTTTCCCATCTACCCTTAGTACAAAATTTTGATCCCTAGGTTTAGTTTTGCCTGTCTCCTTGTTAATTATTTGCCAAACCGTTTTTATTTTATTCGATGACGCTTCTATTTTTTTACTTATGCTGAGAGCTTTAGCTATAGAGCAGGTTTTTTTAAAGGTTTTAGAATATTTTTTACATATTCTTTAAAACTCGGATCCTGAGTTGATTGTTTTTCTTCATACAATTCATACAATTTCTTTCTACTTCTATGTATACCAGGAGTGGCCCATTCTGAAACACCACCTTTAACGCCTTTAATTTTTTTAATTTTAAAAACCTGTTCGAATTCGTTTGCTATTGTGGTAAACAATTCTTTATATAATGTTTTGGGATCATTGCTATCAAATTTTAGTAAGCCTATGTGGGTACTTAATTTCCTTTTAAATAATTCAATTTTTCTCTCTGTTATGGGCCTACAAATTATTTCTTGGCATTCTTTTTCTACTGTTGTAGGCAAAACAATGAATAAACCACTATGATCTGACTGTAGGTTATTTATAATTTTCTTTTCAAGATGCTCACAGTTGCAAAACACATTATCTATACATGTAGCACTAGTTGCCGTTGTTCTAGATTTGGTGATGAATGAAGTAGAGGCGTGTCCTGAATAATTATGGATGGAAAAATGGATGAAAACGTGAAAATACCTAGGTATTTCACAGCCAAGTAGTAGTATGTTAGGTCTAACTCAGCCAATGTCACGCCACAGCCTAGTACTTCCGGTCAAGTAATCCCAGATCCAGACGAGTTACATCATGAGCTCAGCCAACACCTATTCCCACCTTCGTCTACCTACCGCACAACCTGTCAAGGCAAAGCCCAAGAAAAGAGAATATACAGAAGATGGAGTTTCATCAACCTTATACCACATTTACACCAGTTGACATGTTAGTACAACCGATGATGATAAACAGCTGGCTTCTATATAAAAGAGTAGAGACGCAGAGACAAAACACAACTAAGATGAGACGATTTCGGCTGGAA
Organism: Yponomeuta plumbellus; assembly: GCA_947310845.1. Classification (NCBI taxonomy): domain Eukaryota; kingdom Metazoa; phylum Arthropoda; class Insecta; order Lepidoptera; family Yponomeutidae; genus Yponomeuta; species Yponomeuta plumbellus. The sequence continues at coordinate 9,331,970 of OX371203.1, forward strand.
GTGGCCAAATCTCTGTATTTGTGTGGACCATCAATGACAAAAAAGAAAGGAAGACCGTCATAACATAACATTTACATAGCACATAAATAGCTTCTGGCCCCACACTAGGATACCCTGTGTCGTAGGAACCAGAAACAGCGACGTCACAAACATGTAAACATCCAAGACCTGGGTGTTTTTTGACCCCAGCCGGGATTCGAACCCGGGACCTCTCGCATGGTAGTCATCATTCGTAACTGGTATGCTTGACGAAAAAAAGAAGAAAAAGCCAAAAGTCAACATACCACATAAAGATGTCCGGATAGATGGAATTGACCACTTTCCTATTTGGTATAATGCTAAGCAGCATTGTAAGTGCTTGCTTGTAAGGTGAAATCTTTTGTAATTTGCCAGAAATCCAACGTGGTACTTTGCATCAATAAGGAGAATAACTGTTTTTGTCATTGCACAAACAGTCCTGCATTATTTATATTTTTTCTATATTATGTTCCTATTTTTCAATACCAGTTCCTATTTTTATAAGTACGAATACTTTTATTGTACGATTTACAATGTAAATTAATTAAATTAAACAAAGATTTTATTAACTTACAAGTAATGTCTTATTTTCATGAAAAAAGATTCATTATAACTACTTTAGTTTATTCTTACCCGTTCTATAAACTTAGTACAGATTTACATTACAATGCATGGTGTGACATATGTGGGTCATACACAAAAAATATACATAAGTATGTATCTATGGAATTGCAATTATTTAAATATTTTTCCGATAATTAGCTCTACATTTGCAAGCTTATACATTTTTTTGAGGTCGAAATAAAAAATCATGCACTGTAGGGTTAAGCATACATAGCCGAGCTCTACGTACTCTATAAATCTATAAATAACGTCCAATGGTTACCGTTGTCACGTCACCCACACAGCTGCGATGCATTCTGGATCAATCTTCATCTGAAAACTCCTGAAATACGAAACTACCACGACATCTATCGGCTTTCAGTGACGATAGGTAGGATTAAAACGACTTGAATGAAAATAGGTACGTACGTAAGGACAGGAAGAGAAGAAGTTATAATGAGTAGCAACAGATGGCGCTGTTTTAAAAACACGCGATGTATCTGCCTCGAAGGACCAAAACTTCAATCGAAGCATTCTATCTTGTAGTTGTGATCTGTGTCAATTATCTAGATAGTTTATTTATTTATTTTTTAGGCTTGGTTATACTAGACCCAGCAATGAGGTCTTCGTAACCTACTCACAATTTAAAACTTTAATCACCAGTAACCACTATTCTGAGTCATAGCATAACATTTCGTCATCGACGTGCATATCAGAGGTTCACATTAAAATTGACTCAATAATCATGTAAATACAAAGCTATTAAGGTTTTACTAATGAATACGCATCATTTGGGTGACATGTCACATGGTACTAAAAAAACTGTACTAAGCACGTTGCATTGCTCTGTCAGTCAGTACTAATTAATGACCAGCGATGGACAGCGTGGCAAGTGTACGGAGTGGATCGTAATCCCGACAGCAGCGGCGCGTGACATCGCCCCGAGACCACCACACTGTTCACTCGTTGGTTCCATGTAACAACGCGCGGTCGTGTTTCTCTCAGGGCTCATTGTAGTTCGCAAGAAAGCCCTCAAATTGTGCGTTCTCAAATGTAGTCCTTCTCCGTGCATACAAAAGTCCAAGGATTACCACTGAAGGAAAACTAAATGCAAACGTAAGTCAATCAATTTTTTACCAATTTTAGGTAAATACGTGTTCCCGTTATCGCATGTAAAATTTTGCTGTAGACCTACTTATTGCACATTTTGTGTAACTAACTGTACAGCAGGTATAGAGTCGCTCGATTGTTCAGAGTCACGATTTTTTATGCAAAAACCTGGAATTGAAACAGAATCTTTGCCACTTAGCTAACCTCTTCTTACTCACTAACTTTCTCTTCTCTCAGCCTCGGTTAGTTATATTTATCCGCTCTTAAACTTCGTCAAGTGTGTCGAAAAGATAACAGAAAATTATGGAGTTCCTAGGAAATTCTTATGACTGTGATAACTCATTTTTATACTTGCTGTTAAATGTTGTCGGTGGTAACTATGTCGTGAATCATTTTAGATACTTCATCAACGTAGTGTGTGCGAATCGATGTTCTGGTATTAACAAATACGGAACTATCTAGCCCTCCCTAACGATATCAAGAAGCATTGACCCCAATGTGCCCGACAGAGGGGACGAACACGACGGTCGTTCGCTCTGTCGACATTCCTTCACTCCTCTTCAACAAAAAGACAGGAGTAGAAAGGGATAAACGTTTATAAAGGCCAATGCTCGATTGTAATAACGTGGTATTTTATCACACGTGCAACTCGCCGCCTTTGTCGCTATTTCTATTTAAAGACTTGTAGAGACGTTCCAATTATCATAATCAAAGTTTCGAATGACTGGCTGACGGAATAGTTTGAAACAAATCTAGTGCGAATGAAAAGGTTTGTTGCTGAAAATTGACAAGATTAAAAAAACCGGACAAGAGCGAGTCGGTTGGCCACCGAGGGTTCCGTTGTCAGTTTTGTCGGAGATTTTCCCGAACTTTGTTTTATTTTCGTGCTTTTTAGCAGGCTTTTCGTAGAGCTAGAATAGAATAGAAAATAGAAACTTAGACATTTTTTTATGATTTCATTACGTAAAGACCTTTGTCACATTTTTCCTTGTTTTGTGATCAAAGGTGATATTACTTGCCAAATTTCATAGACTAGGCCAACAAGAAGTACCCTATGAATTTTTGTTCCCTAGAGGCTTCTGAGATATCTATAGAAATAATTTCGTCTATGTATTCGCCTATATTCATCATCGACCCATCATGTCCCCACCGAGGGGCACGGGTCTCTTCCCTGAGGAAGGTATCGGCCATACCTACACCAACACGGGGGCCAAGTCCTATATTAGTCGCCTATATTACGCAATTATTATTTCTCTTCCTTTTGTTGTGTTCAATACAGTATTTTAATAAACAGTGTCGAAAACGTCTTTTGCTTGTTTTGGCGTTCGATTTTTCTCGCAATTTTAAGGAACGTTTGACTTGAGTATTTGGTTATAATTTCAACTCGATACATCCACGCCGGGTCCTTAAAGATACCCTCCTGACTACTGAGACAAGGTTTTTGCTGTGATCAAGTTGATATTCAGAAATTGGCTTCAATATTGGGTAATTTTTAACTAAAAAAAATGTTGAAAAAATTCTAATGTTAATTAAAAAATTAAAATCAAATATTTAAATTAAAACTAAAATTTTAATTCTAATTCTTTTTAAAAATCCTAATTGTTATTCTAACTCTAATTTCTAATGATGTCGCTGGTTGTAGTTTCGCGCAAATCATTTCAAACCAAAGGAGATATTTTTATGTCCTTCAATTAGTCACTCAGCGGTCAGGAGGATACTATGCCACGTGTTCCCGAGCTAAAGAGTCATGACAGACAGACAGACAGACGTACGAGCAGCAAAGTGATCCTTCCTATAAGGGTTCCGTTATTTCCTTTCGAGGTTCAGAACCCTAAAACGATAAGAAATCATACTTTGAGTTTTATTGAATGCAAAAATTGATAAGAAATCGTACTTCGAGCTTGGATAAGAAGGAACTCTGATTAAATACATAAACTTGAAGACTGCTGTTGAAACGAAGAGCCCTGAAACTTTATTTCGGAAATGCCATTGATTGTATTGCGCACGCGTTTACGCCAACTTAGCTTGTCTGCCTTGAAACAAAACTTCCTTTCAACCTTCCTGTGCTGGTATTAGTTATAATTTAAAACTCCAATATAAACTGTATTTTCATGTCAATTTCAACTCTATGCATGACAATTAAGAGCGTTTTGGAGTACCTTTTTCATAACCTGCGCCTCACACTTGGCCGCTCGTATTTGCTTAGGTATTTTGCAAATATTGACCATCCATTGCCGGGTTTTCTGAAGAATCTTCAGCTCTGATTTGGTCAAACCAGTAATGTATAATAGATCGTCAGCAAATATGCGAATACGAATAGTCCAGTGTATTGCCAGCATAATACTCCGTTAATTAGTGCGGCGAATATGTGTGCGTGGAAATAATCCTTATGAATTATGCATAAAATGTTGGAGGGAGAAGACGTGCCCCTCATTGTTGTTTCCATGCGGAGTGGACGCGAGATGGGTATTCCACAAATGACGATTTTGCCCATACGTGCATACGGCAAGCCAGATATTTTAGAACTATGTATTTGACAATTGGCCATGCTACTTATTTTGATAAGATTTGATAGATAAGATGATAAGATATTTTATTCAAGAAAACAATTATACATTGATCTCATGACTAAGGCGTGGTACCCTGCTCCCCAAAAAAGGTAACAATTACTTTTATAATTTATTTTCTAAACTATTGACCATATTAAGAAACTAATATCGGTATTATTGAGTTCTATTAATTACTATTTTGAATATTTTTCTAAAATATTGGTGTTTGCGACATCAGAGCATGATCTAAGAGATAGTCTTTGCCTACATACCTACCAAAAAAACAGTCATTTGTAATTTTTTTTTGTACGGCAAAGGATTTGTGTATACTCATAAATTGTCTTTGCAGACATCATAGAAAAGAAAAAAAGAAAAAAAAAGAAAAAAGAAAATCTGATGAAAAGAAAATTTAATGCAAGCATAACAAATTCTCGAAATGGTTTTTAGATTACTGATTTTCTGTCTGGTTGGTCTGGCTGCCTAGAGATAAATACCTAAATGGCATTTATCCCAGTTGCCCAGGATTTGTCACTTGCCACTATTCTGATGAACCTCTTTCACGCAGGCTGGTTATATTGACGTATGGGAAAAGACCCGAAATGTAGGTCATTGTGCTGGCCAAATAAACGTGTCTGACGATTTATAAAAACGTGATTCCTTAAAGCACTCCTCAGTGGCAGTCTAAATAGTCTGTGGTAGAGGGATGCTAAAGGGAGGTCTAAATAATCTGTGGTATGGTTAAGCGTGATCACAGATATATTTAACCTGCCTTTCACGAATGTTTTACAGACATTGTATTTTTATAAATAATAATTTTAATGACACGCGACAATGCTTATACAAACACATAATGACAATACTCATAGTATAGAGTTAAATAAAACAAGACCTTAAGTTTATATTCCTCTGTCAGTGTAGAGCTAAGGTATCTAATGAAGTACGCTAACATGATTGACACGCAATTTTCGGATGGAAAATCCTAGTGCTGATTGGTCGCTCTATTAGACAAAGTAATAATCAATAGAATTTTGAACATTCGAGATAGAGAAAATATTCTTTTTTCAAAATTGGGAACCCGCTTCAATATTAATTTGTATAGACGCAAACGTATTTTCGTTTTTTTTTTTGCCATAAAGGAATAGAGAACTTGCATTAAATTAAAAAAAAAACTATATATAAAAATGGATTTAATTTTTGCTTATTCCGCAAGGTCTCCATTGCTTATAAATGAGCATTGACCTAATAGAGAATATTTCTTATCTATCTAGAGCCACAAGAATGAACCAAAGCTAAGTACGAACAACTCGGTTCCAATAACATCGGTAAGTTATTTGAATCGACTCGATGCTATTATTAGCACAATCTGCATAAGTACAACAACAGAAATGAATACAGGAAAATCCAGTATCCGTGTTCAGCTATGTACAACTACGTAGGTAGTACTATTGTGTTAGAAAGTGAATTCGCTACAGCTACTCGTTTTATTCGTTTTACTCGCCACAACTCCTCCATCGATAACAGCTATAGATCGATAACTATATTAGGTACCATGAAGTATACAACAGGGTTTCTTAAAAAAAATAACGCTAGTAAATCAAGTCGGTTAGAGTTTATCATAAATTACATCTTTTTTTTTACGAGTTTTGAGTTTCGACTTAACGAGTAATACGACCCAACAAACTTTTAAAATTAAAACTTTGTACCGATTCCTAATGTTCTTGAAATTCTATTATTATTACTGATTTTTTTTATTATTCTTTAATATAGGTGGGCTTAATACTAAATATTTAGTACAATTCTAAACTGCAGGCAAAACTGAAAATTATTCATTGTCTTTCAAAAAATCTAATATCTTATGAAAAATTAATAACTGATTGCTTATATTCATTTTATTAAATTTTCTATACCAATAATATTTTTTGTTAACCAATTGAATGAAATTCCTGAGCTTCTAAATAATGTTATCCATGAAATCAATAAATACGTAAGAACAGCAGCAGACGAATTTCTAGTAAGCAAGATACTGATATGTAACACCATGGGATTCCATAAATAACTGCACAGTTTCTAAATAATTCTTATTCTCATCAAAAATATTGCCAAAACAAAAGGTTAATAGTTTGTAAATTTACTTTAATTTTGAGTTTCCAGTAAGTAAGTTTAGTAACTTGAGAAATATATTTTTTTCTGAGGTTTTGTTTTTAAGAAAAGCATGCTGAAAATAGAAGAAAAGAAAATTATAAATTATAGCTTTATCGTACAAGAGTTTAGTAGTTTTGTCGTGCTGCCCGATTAATGAGCCGTTTTCAGAAGAACTAAAAAAAAAATATATTACGGCTGTCAAAGGAATGCAATTTTGGACCTCAGCCCAATAGCCATGTGTGATACTGATACATCATAAAATAGGTCTCAGCGAGCTGAACAAAAGTTACTATGACGCCAACAGCCAAATGTTTGTCCTTTCGGAGTTATATTGTATTGAAAAAAAAACTAACATTTCCAATAAAATATAACTCCGAAACGACAAACATTTGGCTAACAGATAACATATCGCCGATCGCGTATTTTTCACCGTTTTAACTACGCGGCCATGGTGTTAAAGTCTCATAGCGCCTAAAATGTAGATCATGGACTCGTTTCATTTAGTGTAATCTCTTTGACAAATTCAGAACTAGGTTTTACAAGTTATTTCAGACCTCTACGACGCTTTTTAGCGAGATATCGCCGATCGCGTATTTTTCACCGTTTCGACTGCGCGGCCATGGGGTTTAGTTCTCATAGCGCCTAAAATGTAGATCTAAGACTCAGTTCGTGTGGTGTTATTTCTTTGACAAATTCAGATCTAGGTTTTACAAGTTATTTCAGACCTCTACGATGCTTTTTTAGCGAGATATAGGCGATTGCGTGCTTTGCAATGTAATGTTTTTGTCTCATAACTGCTGAAGTATAATGGTGGGATTTTTTTCTATATTTTTACAAATTTTTTACAAATTCAATCTGTTGTTGACCTAAATTTCAAATCTCTGCAACGCTTAGTTTTAAAGATCTCCGTGGCCGCGCAGTTCTCCGCGTTTCGATGGCGCGGCCACGTTAAAACCCTTATATCTTTTGAACCATTGCTTTGACAAATTCACGGTTTTGGGAATCGACTTTTACATTTTTTTTTCTTCTGAGATTTTTTACAAAAACTTGGCATATAACTTTTTTTGAAAATACGCCTTGGCCGAGCAGTTGAAACGCACATCCAAAAACTACCTACGCAAGTATGTAATATAACGTCTCATGTAACATAAACCCGACATCAAGGGTTTTTTTTTTAATACCTCAGGTATTACATGTCATCCGTGTGGAGTTTCTGGTCTTCCATCGGACGCGTCCCCCGGGTGGCGGATAGGGGAACGCCCTCCAGATATGGAGGGTACCGGCTTCGGCCGGCGCGGACCAAAACCAGAGGGAGGGGGACGTCCAGTGACTTGCGCTGCTGGATGTCCCGCGGGGTCCACCATGGGCCCCGCACCCGTAACCCCACATTGAGCGGGGCCGGGGGCCTTCGGGCCGCGAGGAGACAACCTCTATAAAAAACACACGGTGGGGGCCCTCTCTATGTCCCTCTGTCCAGCAGAGGGCATGGAAGAGGGCTGGAGGGTCGGGGAGGGGCGCGAGATCCACAAGCCGGGCCTGGGAGGGACATTGCGGGAGGTAAGCCAGGGACCAGGGACTGGTCACCCCATATGGTCTCTGGCCGAGGGGTGTTTTTGTGGGAGGGCAACTTAGATGGGCCGAGGATCCGGGCAGAGGGCCACAACGGGTCCTCGGTAGCTGGAGGCTTGAGGAGCTCGCGCCTCTCCGCCAGGAGAGCCGGTGGCGCGGGGGACGCCGCGCGGACCTTGCGCCGCCGGTCGAGGGAGGGTCACAGACGGCAGGTTGGGGGACCTGCCGTCCGACATCGTGACGGGAGAAGGGGGTGGGGGGCCCATGCCCCTTCTCCAGTGAGGGTGGGCCCGACTCCTTGCGAGTCGGGTCGACGTCGCCGGGGCGCCGCTGTCGCATTCGCGTTGTGGTTTCACACCACTTGCGAGATCCGGCGGCGCCCCATTGCACGAGCGACAGGACGGCCCCCGGGGTGTTTTAGGAGGTATGCCTCTCCTATTATTAGGAGAGGAGAGTCCGACACACGGCCGTCGCCCTCCCCCAAGGGTGGCGGTTATGGTGCACAAAGCATTTCACCCCGTTAACAAAAAAAAAAAAAAGGTATTAGCAGATTGGCAAACGTCTAATTTCCCACTTTTCAGGTTAAGTTAAATGGTGATTTAACATTGATGATAATAACGGTGACAATAACATTCAAGTATATTTTATTTTTTAATTCTTTAATACAAAAAAATATTTTTGGGGCAGTTTTGCCGCCCCCTAAAATCTGCCGCCCTAGGCTCCAGCCTACTCAGCCTATTGGTAAATCCACCACTGATCTATGTAGGCCAATGATTTAGCGAAGGTTATTACGTTGGTAATGTGCGTGAATTAAAAAAAAAAATGTTAACCCCGATATTAAGAAAAAAAACAACATTGAAATGGATTTTACTGCTTCTTTTAGTCATTTCAGTTTTTCTGAATTTTTTTTTTGTTGCGAACAAAAAGTGCAATTTTGAGGTGACCCTGAGTAGAAAGAAACTGTTGGGTAATCCATCATGTCTAGTGATTAAATTAATAAAGATACCTCGTCTGCCTTGTGTAACCTTAATATTATTATTAAGTAGATATTTTAGGGGCACTTAGTTTCAGTCAAGTCATTTCACCACAGTAGGTACAGTCGACACTCTCTAGACAGTTTCAGCGGGTGACCTTTACATTATATTGTTGCAACGTAACTTGATGTGCTGTGGACTATACCACATCAAATATTTTTTACTGTACCTAAACATTATAGAAACTTATAAAACAAAAGCTGATCAAATAGGTACAACGCCAGACAAACTTGAGGAAATTATTTTGATGTCACATTCGCATGAACGTGCATATTATTATTTCGGATCTGATTGGTGAGGGACGCTTTTTGTTTTAAATTAAATTCTTCGAGCTTAGATATTACAGTCAAATAAAATGATTGACGACCTCTGTGGCGTAGCGGTTAATGCGAGGTACCGGGTTCGAACTCCGGCTGGGGACAAAAAAACCCCTCTTGGATGTTTACTTTTGTGGTGTCGCTGTTTCTGGTTCCCAAGACACAGTATATCCTAGTGTGGAGCCAGAGTAGCCCGTCGGTTGTAGTCCGACGATGGCGACCTCAAGGGTTATTAGGACTTATTACAGTAATTAGGACTTCTGCGGCAGTGGGCTCGAATGTGACAATTTGACTTAATTATATGCTTTTGTCCGCCCATTTTAGAAACATTAATCTCATTACTCCAAGAAATATCAACCCCTAGTATCAATGCGTTGACTTTGATATTTCAAAAACTTCTTATTCACAGCCATGCAATGGCGAAGTTGAATGAGATGAAATATACTTTATCGATTGCACAAGAGTTTCTTGAAAGTTTTTATCGTTTTTCCAATCTACATTGAATCACATCGATACGAACGCGTGCATCTAATAAAAGCGTTTAGTTTCCTCCACATTTCTTGGAACTGAAATAGTTAATCATGAAATCTTCTTTCCACCAACAACCTTAAAATAAAACTCACTACTTATTTTTACTAAAAAACTGTTTTATGAGCGGCTTGCGCTTTCGCAGAACCGCAACATTAAATCATAGAGAGAACTTTGGCGTTTATTTCTTTCGTTACTAATCCTACATAAACATGTTGTGATGTGCTACATCCATGCTACATTTGAACACAGTACGAGTAGGTACATACAAAACTGTTTTCTATTGGTCCGTTTGTCCGTCTGTCCGTTTGTCTGTCAAGACACTTTATCTCTGGAACGGTTCGAGGTATCGTCTTGAAATTATAAATGTCGTAGCCATATCGTAGATTGTGCCGTATCATGATGTGGTTAGCCGTTCATCACGAAATGTGTCTTTTTCATGAAAAGGCCAAGTCGAACTGGCCGTATCGTTTAAGCATCAACGTTTGACGATATGGCAATCTACGTTTTGCCAAATCATAATGTAAAGTACCCATGACTGTTCCATGCACCAACCTGATTTAAGTTTGACATAAAATAAAATTGTTTGAAAAAAAAAATGTACATAAAAAAAAATTAAAAAATCCTGTTGCCACAAATCTGTACTTTTTCCAATTTTTTTTTTTTTTGTTTTGTATCTCTGAATAATGCTTCTTTAAACTTTTAACAAAATTTCAAAACCAGCTGCTCCAGCTTGGAAGAAAAGGGAAAAAAAATAAGTTTAAAAATTGTTCATTTTAGTTTTCATTATGTTTGTGAAATTTCTTGAATAAATAATAATATAAAAAAAAATATTGTACTTAAAATGAAAATCGATTTTTTTTAATATTTTTCTCATAACCAGTATGACTTGCGTTTTCACCCGGAACCGGCTAGACGTTGAGTTTTGGGACTCCCTGTATATTTCCAAATAAAGTACCTGCCCCAGGTCACCTATCTATTTTTCGATTTTTCATAATTTTAGTTTGATTAATACATAAAAAAAGTTGTCATTGGATTTTGGGAAGTCCCGAAGAGCGAGTACGGAACCCTCAGTGGTCAAGCCCGACTCTCCCTAAAACTCAAAAACAATGCACTTGTCAAACCGTAAAGTCGACACCACATCATCCAATACACCCATGCACTTTGCTCCGTTACATTACGGGCGACTTTGCAACTAAAATGTGAAGGTTGACGTGCTGTCGACTGTACTAAGCCAGGCCCTCATGGAAAAACTCTGGCACCTTCCATAAAAAATGTAGTTTGCAAAAGTGTCTACCGAACAAGATGTCTCACCTACGCTCCCCCACTTTACATATTTATTAATACCATCATGACGTCACACACGGCAGAGGCCAGCGTTATCGTTATCACTCGTGTGCCAAATCGTGACGTAAGATTTAGTGCTTAAAACAAATACCTACACTTGTATGTTGTCAAGAAAACTATGTAGTAATAGTACAGCCGACAGTACGTCATCCTATACACCCATGCACTCTACTCCGTTGCATTACGGGCGACTTTGCAACTAAAATGTGAAGGTTGATGTGCTGTCGACTGTACGTCCCTGTGAATACGGATGGCAAGAGGCCAAAAAGATCGCTTTTGGAGAAAAAGGCCCTAGCTCTAGCTGGCTCTAGCCAAGACTTTTCGCCATTTGGCAATTAAACTTTTTAAAAGTCTATTCGAGACTTATAATAATTTAAGTGTCAGCAGCAGCGTTTAAGCCAAGTCAGAGGCCTTAGTGCGGCTTGAAAACTTCTGACAGTAAGACCAGCCACTAGTCTACAAGCCTCCACCAATCCGGACTTGGTCCCCGTGGTGCATTATGGCCTATACCTTCTGACAGTAAGACCAGCCACTAGTCTACAAGCCTCCACCAATCCGGACTTGGTCCCCGTGGTGCATTATGGCCTATACCTTCCTCATGGAAGGGACCCGTGCCCCTCGGTGGCGACTTAATAGGGTCATGATGATGATGAAGGGCCAGCAGCAACCTAGGGGCCGATTTGCGAATGAATAATTTCACTAAATACATACTTAAGTAACGTTCTGTCACACTCTTTTCTTAATTCAGAAAGTGGCCTTATTTCATTCATATTTTAGTGATGAGATGTATGAAAAGATGTGACACGGTCGTCTTAAGTGAAACGTCCTCTACCTTACTACCTCACTGCTTAGTTCGCAATGAGGTAGTTGGGAAAACACAGGTATGTACCCTTAAACAGGTACACAGGTACCAATAATATATTTCCGGTTCTCTTATTCATGTCCATCCACCTACCGAGTATTTTATTTTATAATCCTACATGCAAAGGTTGTCTGGAACAGATCGTTTTAAGTGATAAGACCGTATACGATAATTGGCGTATCCAATTGGCGTATACAATTGGCGTATCCAATTGGCGTATACAATTGACTCATACAATTTGTATACCATTAGTTATACCTATAATATAAGAATCCACTTGTAATAATGCTTTCTTCTAGTTGTGCCTTACAATGTTATATATTCGCCCATTTACCAAACGAAGATGTATAACGTTTTCTATTCTGGCTGATTCCCAGAAATTCGTTTGATCCGTGAACCCATCATCCGAATATAGAGGAAGTAGATTAGGTCTTCCAAACAGATTTTATACTTACTTTCGGTAGTTTCGTAACTTTTCGGTATCGCTTAACATAGGTCGACTTCTGTAGCCGTTTTAAACCCTTTTTGGCCATCTACTTGGGCGGCCAAGTGCAAGTTGGACTCGCGCACGAAGGGTTCCATACCTTTATCCACACAACATTTGAATATTTCAAGCGTCTATCTGTTGTCGTTATTACTATCGAATAAAAATGGGCAAAAAAATCAAGTTTGTTGTATGGGAGCCCCACCCTCCAATCAATATTTATTTTATTCTATTTATAGAAGCCAAAGAAATAAATTATCTGTAATATCTAACGATCACGGTTCATGGGATAGGTTTTAAATTATTTTCACTTTCACTTTCACTGTATTAAATATTTTTTCTGCCTCTCACATTTTGTATTGTTAGTGTGTCTGCACCCCTGCCTGTGGCACTGTTCCGATCCCAAGCCGCGGGGCGTAGGGCGGGCTATAATTCGCCAACAAAGTGCCACGCAGTTTGGCAAATAATTTGTTAATTTAAGTCATGTATCAACTGTGGTAAATAAATAAAAAAAAAGATAAAACGTGACAGACAGAAAAGGCGTTTTTAAGCATAAGCAGACCTTTGTGCCATGTTTCAAGTTTCATCTCATGGCTAGGTCTGCAGGTCGCGCTTCATCTGTTTACATTTGCGGCAGACTATGACTCCCATAATCGTTCGTCTAACGATCGGTGTCATGTATACGCGCCGCCCGCGTCGCGACCAGCTGAAGACAAAAGCGAGACTTGCTTTTCTTTATGAGTGTTAGTGACACCATGGCAAGGAAATGTGGCCATTGAGATTCAATGAAGTGATGGCCCGCCCGACCGTCCAGAAGTACGTCCGCGAGATTAATAAACAGTTTCTAATAGTGACATGTAAGGCGTAGGCGGAGTTTGTCACATAAATATATTATAACACCTGTAATCTATTTGTATAGTTCGCATTTTTCAGACTTTAAACGACACTCAATCAAAAACCTTTAGCGGTAGAGGGCTCGAAACAGTTTGCAAAGGTCATTGGGCAAATCTGACCCTGTCTGTGAAATATTTCGTACAATAACCAAACTTGATTTAAATTATCAAGTTGAAGCTAGTCCACTTTTTATTTTCTGTAGTTTTTTTTTTTAAACCGTGGGAGTAAAACATCATAACCAATTAAAGAATAATCAATATTTTTACTCACTAGTGCTAGCTCGTACTAAATTTGCTAACGGCACCTACCGAGTTTTCTGACACTGAAAGTTTTTGATTCAGTGTCGTTTGAAGTCCAAAAAAAAATGCCAAGTATGGATAAATGGATTATGTAGTTTTCCCCTCCTTCCACCAATCCGGACTAGGCCCCCGTAGTAGAGTGTGGCCTATACCTTACTCAGCGAAGAGACCCGTGCCCCTCGGTGGGGACATGATGGGTTGATGATGATGAAGTAGTTTTTATAAGTGATATAGAAGTTTGTACAACTCAACTTGATGACACTTTTTTGCCTTTTCACGAACACGCACAACATCTTAGGGCTCGTTTACATATCCGTCAAAAATTAAATGGTGCCAAGTCATCACTAATTTGAGATTTTATGCTCCTAACCTAGATCTTGACGTCTTTGCTAATTATTCTAAATCTGAAATTGACATCTTTTCTAGCCTTGACAGTTTCAAGTCTTCTATTTGCAAAGCTCTAGCTATTACCTAAATTAATAAATCCATATTTATTATCGTAAATTTTATTACTTAGAACTGCTCACTTTATACATAGTCTTTTAGGAGCTTACTTTATTAGGGATGTTGTGGCTACCTATAGTAAGAGTGCACAATCATGGGAGGAGTTTCAAAAATATGGTACAAGGCGAAAAAGGTAAGCTTATAAAAAAAATAGCTGTAAGGTGGCTTCATTAATTAAATGAAAATAGCAAACCTATAAATTTTTTAGAAATCAAATATTTTTTCCTAATTTAAAGCCCTAATTACCGAAAAAATAAGAAATATTAGAGCATGTAACTAATTTGAGTCGATTTTGTTACCATATTTAAAGTTAAATAGAAATTAAACTAAACACATTATGTCTCTCTCACTTATTTATTGGAATTAATACAGTCATTTTATGTTATTAAATTAAATTATAAGTCCCAAAACATGTTGAAAATGTTTAGAAAATTCAATTATAATTCGGTTTTGTTACTGTTGCTCCAAATCCATATATATTTTCTATTTTATTTATTTAAATTGAGATATATCAAACCAGGAATAATATTAGAAAAGGTAATATTTATTATTTTTATCCTCGACACAATACATGTAGTTAATAAGATTTAATTCACGAGATAATCTTTAAAATTGCATCAAATAATTCAGGGACAGTAACAAAACCGACAGTAACAAAATTGTAAGGCATAGTTCAGAAGACCGTAAAATGTAATATTTTAATTTGTAATTTTTGAACCATTTTTAATGTGTGATACTAAATTAAAAACAAAGTACTTAGGTAAATTTTTTTTCCGCTGTTCCTCATACTTTTCAGGATTTTCAGTTTTCAACCTCTCCCTATACCTACGCATTTTTTCTCGGGCTGTTAGTGGCATAATTCTGAAAAAATATATGTATATAAATATCATTTGTATGTGTAAATGGTTAGGTTAGTTATTTGGTTAGTTGTGTAATTCTGTTTTATTTGATATTTATCAAGATAGGTATTTATCTTTATTTATGCACACAATACACATAGATATTTATATTTCACTTGTAGTTTATATGCAGTTTGCATACGCCAATTGTGTTCTATTCCTAATCGCCGTTTGGGTTGGCTAGAAGATTTCTCTCTTTTGAGATAAGTCCTCCCGTTTAGATGTAAGTTTCTTTGTAATAATGTGTATTAAAAAGTTATTTATAGTGGGTCGGCAATTGTTCACACGATCCATAATAAAAAAGTTCATTCAATATTTATCTCCACTATTTTAGAAAATCTAGCGAATAAGCAATACACCCTTCAGTAATAATAATAATAGTTACTCATTTGTAAAACAAAATATAAAAAAATCGCTTAGGCTGTTATTTTTAACTTTGCAAGGATTCTATCTGAGATAAATAAAAAATTTAACATGTCACTGATATGGAACTAGCCTTATGCTGTCGATTTTGTTACTTTGATGGTCCGTCTATTGTCAGTAGTAACAAAACCGAAGTAACATAATGCGCTTTCATTACATTTTATTTTTTTTTAAATCTTTATTGAAGGGTTTGGTCACATAGTGATCATGTCACCCTAATTGGACACATGGTGTTCATTACATTTAAAAATATATTTAAAAACATTCTATTTTACGGTAAATTAAAATAATTAACTTACTTTACCGCATAAAAATACGCCATCTTACAACGATATTATGTGTTAAATAAAGATAGTAAGGATATTAAACACTCATCACAAACCTGACGGTGAACTTTGCTCCAGTTCAGTATGTCGCACTTCCACCTGACACCACCGATAAAAATCCGGAAATACCATATTTCGGGGACAATACATTTGTTGAAATTTGTTTAGATTATAGTAGGTTTAAGCATAAAATTAGGCCTCAAAACAAAATAATACGCTCCAAAGTTTTATAAAAACATCAAAATTATGCCAAGTAGCAAAGAAAATTTCACAAAAATCATTATCAGTAATTTTGACTTTGCACTGGGGACAGTGATAAACATGGGGGCTGAGTAATTAAAACACGAAATATTTTTGTTGTCTTTGGTTTTAATTAAGTTTTAAAATAATAAAGATGGACTACAAAACCGCAGTTTTCAGCTACTTGATAAACAAATATCATAATGCTCCATAGTCTTAAGTAAAACAAATATTAAATCAAAGGACATGCCAAAATGACCGTTGTAATAAATTTTTGAAACTCCTCATGGCCTTTTAGACTTTAAGCTTATCCTCGTAAGGCCCGACCTTGAAAATAACAATTTTTTATGTATTTTTCTGACTACACGGAGCCTTACGAGGTTAAAACGTAGGTATGTAATTTTTGTGTAACTCTTGTTGGTGATCCTTAATAAAATAAAATAAATCACTTTTTAAGCTAAATTTTTGCTAACCATAAAACCTGACACACACGGCCATAAAAACCACAATTTCATGTTTCGTGAGGAATTTAGCTACACTGAAACCCAGGGTGTGCGCTAGCAGTGTGGTGCGTTCTGTATGTAACCGGCTTTACTTGCATTGTTTCAGATCTGCTGCGGCCTAGCTCCACCGTCGCTCGTCCCGTGCGCTTCCGAAGCCTATCCCGATGGGTTGAGAACGCCTACTATTCGTGTTTGTGGAACACCAACCACTGACGCTGTGAGTACCTACTTTTTCTTCTTCAATCAATCAATTAAACAGCTTGTACAGTCGACAGCACGTCAATGTTCACATTTTAGTTGCAAAGACGCCCGTAATGCAACGGGATAGAGTGCGTGGCTGTATAGGATGATGTGCTGTCGACTGTACTCGTCCACTGTTGGATATAGGCCTATAAGATTTGTAAGTGTATTTATTTTATTGCATACCTAATAGACCCTGCTCTCGCGGGTCTTCCACATAATACAGCACGTTAAATAAAAATAACATCACAAAAAAGAGGAAAAATCAATGACATTAACATAAAATTACTATTAGGTACATTAAATGCATTTCATTATGTAAACCCAATTAACAAAATATAAAAAAAAATCATCAAATATTAAAAAAACGAACAATAATTCATAGAATTTCACTCGATATAGCATAAACAATTAATTTCTAAATTTTTTTTTTAATTATAAAAAACAACTTAAAACATTTTATGGACATATTACCCATTACAAAAATACCAATATTCATAAAAAAATAATATTCATGTAAATTTTATTAGGGACTTTCATTACGTAGTCTTAAATAAATATTTACCCACTCAATAACAATAACACCTCAGCCTTGAATTTCGCGAGCGAGCATGTAAAAAGAAATAAGACGAAATAGCAGTGGACCCGTCATATCTGCCGAAGAATCGATAGTCGATGTGGTACAATAATTGATTGTATCAATAATCGAGAACTATTACACAAACTGGCAAACATATGGCAGCATAGGCCACCCGCTCGCTCAATTTTACCGACGAACTGGAGCCCTGATCTGGGTGAGGATGGCTGAGGAAAGAAATGAGTGCCGTGCCTTGGCGCAGAATTATCGCATCTGCCTACCATGCGAGAGGTCCCGGCTTCGAATCCTGGCTGGGGTCTAAACAATATCCCATTTGCCTGTTTCTGCCACAAATATGCCTGTCCATGCGCCTTCCGTATTCTTCATAGCAACAAGTCACCTGAGGAGGCCTATCATTTTGACATTGCCTCAAGTATGTGCGCGACAAGTGGACGAATCTCAATTCACGCCAACCGATTTTAATTATTCTTTTTTTTAAGGTTGATTAGAGTTTGGGGCCCTGAATATGAGACCCATAACTCTCTTTTCAGCTCTTAAGAGCAAATTTCAGAAACTCGGCAGAATCTTTTATATCTATCGTCGTGTGGTCTATTGAATAACTTGTTGGCATCCAATTAGTTAGTGTATTTCAGATTCACTAAAAATTAAATCAAAAGTAATTTAAAAAAAAAAACAAAAAATAAGTTATAAGGTTATGTATGTAGTGTTTCCTAAGGTTCGTCCATAACATCAAAGTAAAATTTATAATTAAAATTAAAATAATAATAATGAAAAAACAAAAATAAAAAGAATGTCACAATGCCAGTCAATCGAATGAACCACCTCAAGACACATCCGACCCAAAGGTACACAGCGACAGCGCTGCACAGCAAGGGATATCCTTTGCATTAGAATAGAAATGCCCCTGAGCGGTAGTCAAAGCCACGGTTCTTGAGACGTTCGCCCTATATCGCTTTAACACATACTTTCCCCTGGGCACCCCAAACTCCAGTAGTGAATTGGCACAAAAAGGTAGCGGCTTATCAGCTGGCTGTATTTCGCATAATATTTTCGTATTGTTTCCTTGGCTGACGCCGACTCAAAAACCAGCACTAATTGTAACGTAAGTAAGTAAGAATACGCATTATTATTTTCAACTTTTTTTTTTGCAGTCGGTTTTTTTCGTTAATTTTTTTATTTTATTTAGTCTGTTTCCACTTTATCTGTTCTACCCCACTCTCCTTTTTTTAACATTCCAAAATTATTAGGCTGGCTGGAAGAGATTTTGGAAATAAGTCCGCCTTCGCACGTAATTTTTATCACAAACATACTTAAGTTATACTATGAGTAATTTTTTTTATTGTGCAATAAAGTCTAACAACAAAAAATACTTTGATTTGATACTTTGATACTTTATAATTGTCAATAGTGCAAAACAGGTAGTTCTACGGACCCCCACAATGCGTGGCCCGACACGCACTTGGCCAGTTTTTCGGTCAGTTATTTGTCGGGAATTATATTACATGCCCTCTCTGTAAGCACGCAATGTGTAGCAATGAGACGTGCGGCACGTGCCTTTTCAATGAACTGCCTGATAATGGGGCACCTATTGTCGTTGTTTACTAAGAAGTCACGTTGTCACGCATTTTCATCTCAGAAAATAGAGACACGTAATAAATTAGAGTTCAAATAAATTAGCTTGTTAGGTACGTATTGAAAGTATTATTGTCCACTACATAGAGTCAGTCCATCCTAATAATGACGTTTCACTGGCAACGCAATAGGCTATTTGACCGATTTCTGAAAGCCATCTCATATTGTTTGTTGATGTTCATGGAGTCCTCAGAAAGTGGTCATTTTAAATTCTTTCGTGTGTTTCTTCTAAAGAAGGCAAACGAAAATTTACTTTCTAAATAAGCCGCCAAAACGCTATCTTGGGCAATATGGCGCCGCACTGGTATTATGACGTCACTTCCCAATAAACCAACCAATGAACGTAAGTAAGAATGAATGACCGACGCCATTTTTATTGAATTGTGACGTCATCATAGAATCGGCCAATCCAGGCCGTTTTCGATACAACGGCGGCAGACACAAATTATCAAATTTTACTTTGTGTTTTTTTACAAAACCTTTTTTGTTTTATAGTTAAAATTATTTAAAGCGGTTCTTAGAAACATCATTTATACGAATACGTATAAATTATACTGTTTTTTTTCACACTGTCAAATAGCCTATTTATCCAATAACGGACAATAACAATGTATGTCCTTATCAAACTTTCCGTCAGAACAAACAACACAATGTTTACATGATCAGGACAGCTCTATTTATAGCGCCACGGCTTCTACGCACCAGCTGAGTATGTAAAGATTTCCATACGAAGTAAACGTTATTTGGTCCATTGTACTGTCATGTTGTAGGTATACATTAATAAAATATATTTAACATATTCCCTATAAAAAAAAATTGTATGGGCCTGGCAACTTAGCGTTCACTGTACCATCAACTCCAGCGCGCTCAGGCTTACTGCTTTATGTATGTATTTCTAGGCTGGCGTTTTCAAATTATTCTTCAACATTCATAGGGCGACTAAACACGCTGGCATGGCACGTTTTAAGTCTTCAATTCAGAGAAAATACAAAATATGTAAAGCACACGTATAGCACGAAAACAAATAGAGCGAATTTCCTCTCAATTTAAATTTTCCTAAGTCAAGGATGAATCGCTCGTAGCCGGGGCCGCCTGAGTGATCTTGAACGATCACTAAGGTTAAGCAACACACGGCGCGTTCAGTCCATGGATGGGTCACCGTCTATGACTAACGCTAGTGGCATTTTTTCCGAGCGATTCCGTGCTTCGCAAGGTACGTTAAGCAGTTGGTGCCGGCTGCCGTCGATAGATGGCAGTCGTTAAGCCAAGTCAGAGGCCTTTAGGGGCGGCTTGAAAACTTCTGACAATAAGACCAGCCACTTGTCTTACAAGCCTCCACCAATCCGGACTTGGCCCCCGTGGTGGAGTATGGCCTATACCTTCCTCAGGGAAGAGACCCGTGCCTCTCGGTGGGGACATAATGGGTTGATGATGAAGTCAAGGATAGGGGAGTAATACCACTCGGAAGGCTAAAGTGTGAGTATTCAGCTTAGATCACGGATCGCTACCGGACTAAATAAACGTTTAAATTTAAATTTACTCTGATTTTGATGATTTTTCGAGGCAACAAGCCATGGATAAGGTTTAAGGTTTAAGATATTTATTTCTCAAAAAAGATTACAAAAATCCACTTACTTGAGAAACAATTAGTTAAGTAGGTAACAATTCAAAATATCGACAGACAGTTAGAATTTAAACAATAATAGGGGGTAGTTCTTAATGTAGCCTACGCTCCAGTTCTTTTGTAAGGCTGTGTTTACGTTAATTATTTTGGGTATGCAAAGTTGTTCCGATTTATTTTAATTTGTCTATTGAAGAGTCCTTTCTAATGTGGTTTTTAAGTAATTTTTTGAAAATGTGTAGAGATTTGGTTTCTTTTATATCTTTCGGAAGTTTGTTGTACATATTGGCACCCTCCGATACTAAGCTCCTCGTTCCATATTTAGTTCTATAAAGTTGTATAACAATATTATTAGCTTGTCTTGTAAGACGTTTTTGCAAATTTATCTTTTTTGTAAAAGTTATTTGGGTATGAGTATCTTTTGTTAAAATTTTTCTTATAAGTATGCAAGTCTTGTATTTGTATGTTTGGGATATATTAAGTAAATTTGTTTCTGCATATATTTTTGTCGTGCTCGTCAGATAGTCATAACCAAATAGTTTTTTAATAAGTTTATTTTGTGCAATTTGTATTGGGAGTAGATTTGTTTTTGCTGCTGATCCCCACAACTCTATCAGGTATTCTATGTGCGGTTTTACAAGAGAATTATAAATCGTATATCGGACATGTCTAGGAAGACATCGAGTGATACCGCGCAGTGCTCCCGTTCGAGATAGTAATTTAGATTTGATCTTTTCTATATGAGGCTTCCATGTAATTTGGCTATCAAGAATAAGTCCTAAATATTTTTCTTCTGTTGTTTTTTCTATTGTTTCTTGTGCAATGGTTAATGGATGAAGTGTACCATCGAGGCAAAAACCCTCCGAGGTAAAAACCCTTCGAGGGACTTTTCGAACCGAGCTGACCTTTCGAGGTAATCGACAAATCGAGGTATCGAGCATCGAGGTATCGTCATTCGAAGTGGAGTAGAGACCCATCCGCGAAAGGTTCACGTTGCATATATTTTTATTAGGTACCTACATTAGCGCTCAAAAGGTTCAAAATTATATCGACGAATTCATGAAGATACCTGTCAGAAACTTAAATTCAGTAAACCACATCATACAAAAATGTATCTCCATTCACTCCAGATGAATTCTTCTAAAATTGTATTACCATTTAGTCTTACATAACCTAAAGAAATAAATAATAAAATGTTGTATTAACAGAATCGTTGACCAGGATATTCAAGCTCCATTATTTTTAGTACCTATCTACCTACGATAATAACATAACATTTATATACAGGCACATACACCGCTTCTGGCCCCACACTAGGATACCCTGTGTCGTGGGAACCAGAAACAGCGACGTATGTTTGCCCATTTATGGTAAACTTGTCGGAGCAGAAAATCAGTTCATTACCCCTCGAGTTGAATGAACTTTGCTGAGTCCTTTCCTGTGAATGGGATGGGAACGATGGGGCACTCAACCCTGTAACTCAAAAATCGCTTTGTATTTTTATGTGATTCCCACACCAGTATTTGGTGATCCTCTCAAAATAACCAAGTTGTTAAGACTTCTGGAGCTGCTTTTTCGATCTCAAAGCTATCTGACTGTAGAACGATCTGCAACTGACAGTGAGACAAGAGTTTTTGAGACAAGAGACAAGTTTTTGGGATTTTTTTATAATTACGTGCTAATTAAGAAAAAAACATGAGTTCTGCAAGTGATGAAGATATAAGCTGCACTCCCGATTCAATGAATATGGAAGCTGAAGCAGCAATTAACAATATTTTGCCTGAAAGGTCGAAAGAGAGATATTTGAAAACTTACGACGAGTTCATGAAGTGGCGAAAAGAAAAACGAATATTTTTTTTCTACTTACCACACAATCGAGATGTAAAGCAGAGTAGTTAGCTCGTGTGTAAGCATCAATTGCACCCTCGAACTATAGGCGCCCTCGCTGCGCTCGTGCGCCTAAATATCTCGGCCTGCAATTGATGCCTTACAGCCCATGGCCACTAATCTACTATAAAAGTGGCCAGTTCTAAAAACTTCTAGTTTGACCCTCGTTTTAGGAATTTAAAGTTACTTCGTTGTTGTTACTTCGCAAAAAGGTAGATGTTTACATGTTTGTGACGTCGCTGTTTCTGGTTCCCACACACGACACAGTGTATCCCAGTGTGGGGCAAGAAGCAATGTATGCTTGTAGGTAAATGTTATGTTATGTAAATAGATATTATATAGATAGAGAACACTTTATTGTACATAAAAAAGGAAATTACACAGGTATTTCGTCTGTATCTAAGAGTACAGACGGCGGCCTTATCACTAAAAGTTATCTCTTCCAGATAACCTTTGTATGGACTGGAGCAAAATATTGGAAAAGGAGGCCGATGATTTGATAACAAAATAATTTTCTTTATAAATTATTTAACTTCTTTATTAATATTATGTTTCTCATCATCTCATCATCAACCCATTATGTCCCATCTGAGGTCCATCATCTGAGGAAGGTATAGGCCATACTCCACCACGGGGGCCAAGTCTGGATTGGTGGAGGCTTGTAAGACTAGTGGCTGGTCTTACTGTCAGAAGTTTTCAAGCCGCCCTAAGACCTCAGACTTGGCTTAACGGCTGCCATCTATCGACGGCAACCTGCACCAATGCTTAAGGTGCCTTGCGAAGCACGGAACCGCTCGGAAAAATGCCACTAGAGTTAGACATAGACGGTCACCCATCTATGCACTTAACGCGCATTATGTTGCTTAACCTTCGTGATCATTATGCTTAGAAATTCCTCTTCTATAATAATTATTAGAATTGCCGTAAAACGAGTTGCTTTATTTCACCGAAGTCTCTGTTTATGTACAGTCTGTTAGCTTTTAGAATATACCTCGGCTACTATGGGATAGAATCGGATACATTCCTGTAATAGAAATCCCATCAAAAACATAAATGTGAATGATAGAAGAGCCAAGTTCGGTAGGTATTAAGAACAGACGTCGTTATCGACTTCGCCGACAAAATAATTGAGATCTATATCGGTGCTGCAAAATTCTCTAAAGCAAATCATGAAATTTTAGTTACAAGATCACTAGAGATGTAAATTGTAATTCAAGCTCAAGATTTGACTGCTAGTTTTTACCAACAAACCAAATTTCAGAAAAGTCACATAGGTATTATATCAACCTAACAGCATAAGTACAATACAAACAGAAAGTACACTAACCCCCGTATGACTAAACGAAGTAGAGTTAATTAAATAAATATTATTTAGCCTGTACGTGAAAACTAGCCAAGTCAAATCTTAAACTTGAATAACAATTTACATCTCTAGTGATCTTGTAACTAAAATTTCATGATTTTCTTCAGAGAACTTGGCAGCACCGATATAGATCTCAATTATTTTGTCGGCGAAGTCGATAACGACGTCTGTTCTTAATACCTACCGAACTTGGCTCTTCTATCATTCACGTTTATGTTTTTGATGGGATATCACTGCTTTTTGTACAGAGATTATTGGTATTGATCACTAATAAATACATCGTTACAGTGCCACTGCCACCATCTTATCTGTTCAGTTGATAGCGGCGCTAGTGAAGAATTTAGTAATAACATTTAAGAAATTTACTTACAAAAATGAGATTATTTTAACTCGTCTTAAAATTTTAACGAAAATAAATAAATAAATCTTAATAAGTGAATAAATAAAACAGAATATGGGGAACAGGATTTACTATTGGTTAGTTGGTTGGTTACAATTTTGGCCACCTGAACAGATAACTTGGTGGCGCTGTATTTATTGCTAAGGAACCGATAACCGATGTGTTAGAAATTGGCTACGAACATACGAGTTCATACGACTATTTACAGACATTATATAGTATCGGTTGAGACCATAAAGTAGAGTTGAGACCAAACCATACCGCGATATAGAACTAAAAAGCGCCATCTATTGGCAGAATTTGGAACTAAATACTATGAGGGTATTAATATCAAAAAGTTTCAGTTTTTAGATTTTTTCCTTTGTATATGCCCAATAGTCTACCTTGATGCCAAATATCAAGTTTCTAGGTCATCTAGAAGTGGGTTAGGTTTTTGATCTATAAGTGAGTCAGTCAGTCAGTCATAAAAATGCCGGTTTTTAAACGTTAATATATCTATAACTGTTTGAGCAATATTGATGAAACTTTGGATTCTAGGCAAGCTAATGGACTTTAAGAAATGTGCCAAATTTCATATATGTAGGTTAAATAGTTGTAGAGTTGTGAAGGGGTCAAAAGTAGCTCGAAGTGATTCCTGTAATATTACACACGGTTGCTGCCTCGCCAGTTCCTTTTTTCCCGAACTTGGCTGGACTCGCTGGCGCGAGTCTAGATATCGATAACTTTTCAGAATAGTAAAGAAAAGTTTTATACAGAGCAGGAAGTAGTAACTATTACACTCGTGTGCTTTCGGCGAAAACTGAAGCCTACTGTAGAGCCTGAGGTACGTATATTCTAATAGCTAACAGACTGTAGCTTAGAAGTATTTGTATTAGTTATGGCAATCAGTAGACTACGCGTAATAACTTTACGCGCAAATAAATTTACGCGTGGTAAAGAAAAAGCCACAGGGCTGGTTTCTGAATTGAGAATTTCACCAAGTAAATACCTAATTCAGTAACGTCTTGTCTGAGAAATTCGACGAGACAGAACTACAGTTACCGTAGAATGGGGCGATTTTCAAATTATGGGGCGAAATTGATAATTAATATATTTTTTGTATTTAGCTCTTTAACTCGCTCCTCGTAAAGCCCGACCTTGAAAATAACAATTGTTTATGTATTTCTCTGACTACACGGGGCCTTACGAGGTTAAAGCGAGTTATGGAGCTAAATACAAAAAAAATATTAATTATCAATTTCGCCCCATAATTTGAAAGTCGCCCGGCGGTACGGTACGTGGTTACTTAGCGAAATTCTCAATTCAGAAAAGGGCCCCCAGGTTATTTAAATGGTCTCTGAGGAGTAACATCGCTAGACAGTATCAAATTATTATTCTCGCGCTGAGTATACAGGGTGTCCCAAAACTGGACGTCAAGCCGGAACAAGTTGAAAAGGCAAGTCATACTGGTTATCAGAAAAATATTTAAAAAAAAAACGTTTTTTTCATTTTCAGTACAATATATATTTTTTTAAATTATTTATTCCAGAAATTTCATAATTAAAACTAAAATTACAATTAAAAATGGGCAATTTTTTAGTTAAAGTCTCCTTTTCTTCCAAGCTGGAGCAGGTGGTTTTGAAATTTTGTTAACAGTTAAAAGAAGCATTATTCAGAGTAAAAAACAAAAAAAATTTGGAAAAAGTAAAGATTGGTGGCAACAGGATCTTTAATTTTATTTAAATGCCTATAATTTTGTACAAATTCAATTTTTTTTTTTTTCCGATAACCAACATGACTTGCCTTTTCACCCGATACCGGCGATGACGTTGAGTTTTGGGACACCCTGGCTTTAAATGCTTTGTGTAAAGGTCAGTCCTCCTGCGCCGGTCTGGCGTGGCAGGTAGTGCATTCCGGACATTCCCAGCATTGTGTTAGCCATTCATAATCCCCTTACGTGGAATGAACATTGAAGTAGCTCTTATCGCGTATGGCACAAATGCGAGATTTAACAAAAGTTAACTACTCGACCAATACAATACATCTATACGTGTAGGTACCATAATAATTTAAGGAAGTCTTCAGAGAATGGTAGTCTATAAATGGGGAAATATTCAGAGTATGCGGGATCAAAAGAGCATTCTGTAAGAGATAACATAAAAATATTCTTTATTGCACACAAGAAAAAACAAAAAACACAAAATATTCACAAAGGTTCGTGGTACAATTGGCGGCCCTATTACTAAAAGCAATAATGCCGATACTCACCTATTTTCGTATTTTCGTCGTATTTTCGTAAAATAGCAGAAATCCTTAATTGAAATGAAATCCTTAACTACAATAACATTATTTTCAAACCTGTGACATTGTCAATTAAGTAGTTATTATTATACAACATATAATTCACTCGTAGCCCCGGCTGCCTGAGTGATCTTAAACGATCACGAAGGTCAAGCAACATTGGGCGCATTCAGTGCATGGATGGGCGACCGTCTATGACAAACACTAGTGGCATTTTTCCGAGCGGTTCCGTGTTTCGCAAGGCACGTTAAGCAGTTGGTACCGGCGGCCGTCGATAGATGGCAGTCGTTAATCTAAGTCAGAGGCCTTAGGGCGGCTTGAAAACTTCTGACAGTAAGACAGCCACTAGTCTTACAAGCCTCCAACAATCCGGACTTGGCCCCCGTGGTGGAGTATGGCCTATACATTCCTCAGTACATAATGGCTTGATGATATAATAATAATTCACAAAAGAGATACCATTATTAACACTCCAGTAACTTAATCTACAAAATTACAACCACGTCCTTCCCTCTATAAAACCACAAGCCAATAATGCCTTTCTTTTCTTTTCTGACGTCATCACTTGAAGGTTTAATTCACAGTCGCGGATCTAACTTTTCATTAAAGTTTATCTTGATGACCATGTTATCAGTGCGAATAAATTAGTCAAATTCAACACTGTAAGACCGCCTATTGTATGTTTTTAATTGTAAATTTTATTTGTCTCTGGTTTCTTATGTGCAATAAAGAATATTCTTATCTTATCTTATCTTATGAATTATTAAAATTTTCAAGTATCACTCATAGTTTTTTCACCGTGCTATGGAAAATCAGAGCAACTAACTAGGAAAATAAATATTATGTAACCAATCATTAAACCTGTCACGCACGAGTAACAAGTCATGTGCACTTAACAACCTCGTAATTTTCGTATAAACGTAAAGGTGCGTCTACGCTAGGCGAGCCGAGCACGAGCCGAGCACGAGGCGAACACAATTTCGTCTAGGGTCGACCAGCAAAGGTAGTACGAGGACGCGAGTCGCGCGCGACAACGTCAAAAGCCGCGACTTTCCAATACATTAACTGTCAAATTCTCGCGACTTTTGACGTCGCGCGCGACTCGCGTCCTCATACTACCTTTGCTGCACGGGTAGTACGATGAAGCGAGTCACGCGTTTTGTGGCGCTTAAACGTCAGAATTTGACAGTTAATGTACTGGAAAGTCGCCACTTTTGACGTTGTGGCGCGCGACTCGCGTCCTCGTACTACCTTTGCAGGGTGGACCGATTTACAAGCCTCGAACGAGCGCGCTACAAGCGTTTCGTTCGTGCTCGGCTGCGTACCGCCAGCTGTCGGTTTTTTGACGAACACAAAGGGATTTGCTTCGCGCTCCGCGAGCACACTGCGGAAAACTACCTACGTTTGAGGACAATGATCGTTGTAGGTTCGTTGTGCGTCCACACTTGACGCCGCGAACGAGGAAGCCGAGAACGGCTCCGCTCGTGCTTCGCTCGTGCTCGTTTTGTATAGCGTAGACCCACCTTAAGGTTTTACAAACAGCGAAATTGCTAGGAACCTCAAAATAGAGCACTCACCGCGGCCACAGTCAAGGGCAAAGCTGAGTAAATATGGATAATAAAATGGATTCAAATAAATCATCCCGATGCTCTTAGAGCATTGCCGAGGACTCATTTTCGCAATTTCTGGATGCACGCTAATACTTAGTTACCCGTCCGTGCAGTCGACAGCCAAATCCAACCTAATACGTGCGCTCTATTAGATACAGATACACTATCAGATGCAGTTGACAGCAGGTCAACCTTCACATTTAGTTGCAAAGTAGCTCGTAATCCAACGGGGTAGAGTGCATGGGTGTATAAGATGATGTGCTGTCGACTAGCGATAAGCGCAACTTTGCAACAAATACGTAAAGCCGGGTCCGCTGCGCCATGTTACGCGTGTTACAAAAAATGTAACACGTTATTAAAACAAAAATGGTTAGCCTATAGCTTATGTAATACTGAAGACTCAAACTAAATACTGGTGAAAGAATTTTTGAAATTGCATAAGGTATCCACGACAAAACAAATTACAAACATAAGTACAAACTATTCCTCTTTATAATATTAGTCTAGATATTTGGCGTGAGAAGCTATCTAAAATCTTGGTATATTGACAGAAACTTAAAACTGCCAATCACAGTTAAATCTAATACGGCACGCACGCGGAATGAGATCAGATTTGCGTTGCTATTTGCATTATTTATTCTATAATTACGTAATATCAATTAAGGCTTGGTAGGTAATAAAGGATTTGTTCGTAGAGTTCTAGCTGATCAAACAAAATTCAATCGCAGTCATCAAAACGGGAAAATTGTGCACACATGTCACACGAAAATATTATGCGATGATGTCGGAATTAACATGTATACAGGGTTATTCTTAAAATCCACATTACCTTGAACACGTCAATTAGAATTTATTAGTCATAGATATATGTAACTTCTCTTGTTTTACGATTTATTTGGTTTTTTTTTTGTAAAATTACCTACATTGGTATTGACATTTAAATTATGTGTGGTTTTACAGTTTACTGCGTTGTAGTGATGCTGTCTATAAATATATACATATTCTTTTGTATTATGGCTGTACATATTATATTGGTAGGATGCATAGCATGCATTGCATAAAAGCAAAACCTTTACGGTCTTATTAACAAAAAAGTGAAGTAGGTCATGCCTCTGTTAGAGTCTTTTTATGTACCTAAATCTCTATTTCACCTAGTGGACGTTTTAAACTTTCTTGATTTATAAAAAAATCTAGCTTAAACGCTGTTGTTTTTTTTTGTCATATTACGCATTTTATTCATTCATAACGTAGTTTGTGGTTGATTCCGAAAATATTTGTTACTACTAAAACGATTCCTAAAACAGACTTACCTGCCGAAGTATTGCGAGGTTTTTTTTTACAAACCTATTTAGTATTTTGACAAAACGTAAAAACAAGGGAAAGTTGAAAATATACCTCCGAAGACGAAGAAAAGTACGTCCAATTACAATTTTCGGCCGCTTTGATTGCCTCATCTGGTAACATTGACAGACATCGCTTTCGTGTATGATATTCATCCACTCGCTTGTATAGTGCACACCACCGTTTAAAGACACTGCTTAAAGAAGTAGGTTTAAGGGACATTTAACGAGACTTTAGTTGCAGCAGTTACATAATTTAGAAGACCGACCTAAGTCACACTAAGTGCCGTTTTAGTGGATATTTTTGTTATAAATAAGACCGCTGTACTTTGAAAAAATACAAATTATGTATAGTTGACATATTTCGAGAATTGCGCATTTAAAAAATAACCCTGTATATGTGGAAAAAAGCATAATTTAAGTACCTAATTATTGTATGTACCTACTTAGACAGGCTTAAACTGGGCTTTGTCTTGTCAGAAATATCATCAATTTACACCTTAACTAAGTATTCTTCAAATTCACGTCGTGCGTTGTTGTTATTCCAATTTTAAAGGAGCTCGCGGTGTTCTGTAGAGATGCCAGACACTTCAGTTATTGTTTGAACCGTGTAGGCGTAATGACGATGTTCTCGGAACATTTTTCAGAAGTACTACCTGAAAACCATCGGAAAGCATAATCGTAAAGCTAATAAAACTGAAATGTGTCTGGCTCTGTATTGATTTACTTCTCGTCTGTTTACGTACGGCGGTGTGCGGGCGTCCTTTGAGATTCAAATGTTGGGATTTTTTTTATACAAACACACGTTTATTTCATCCAGTGGTTCCTGGAAGGTTGTGGAGTCCGCTCATGTCCAAAAGGTCGGTACCGTGCGCGTTCTCTTTTTTGATTCAACTCGTCTCAAAGAACTTTTCACATGAATAAGCAAATTACCACCACTTCAGTCGCGTAGCTAATCAGCTAGCTTATCATTAATTTTATCTAACGAAATGCGTAGGCTAGGAAGATTGTTTTCCCGTGCACTAATAAGTTCATACTGGTATAGGTATAACTCGATGACTACGGAGTGACTATGATTTAGAACCTGTGTTTAAAACACAGTAGATTTATGACACCATTTAATTTGTTTATTGATAACAATTTTTTTTTTTCATTAAAAAAATAGTGAATCCTATACTTTTTGTACTAACAATAAAGTATTTTATTATAAACAAACTAGTTATGTACATCTTGTACAATTTTTTTTTTTAAGTACCCTATATGTATACATCCCATTGCAGAGCACAGGCGGAAGTTTTATGAACACCTCAGAAACATGGGTTTCCTCACAATGTTTTCCTTTACAGTGAGCTCGTGGTACTAATATTACAACTTCAAAATGTACCTACGTAACTCAGAAAACAAAGTATTGGTTCATACCGGGATTTGAACCCACCAAAACAAAGAGTTATATTACCTACTACCTGACCCGGAAAGCGTTGTTTTTCGAAGCGTTGACTTACCAAAAATGCACAAAAAAACCTAAAAATCGATGAAATCGTTTTGCAGCAGTTCTATAGCAAACGCTGTGACACGAGTTTTTTATACAGGGTGTTTGATGCATCAATTGTGAAATTGAAATGTTGGTGGGTTGGGAGGTCTTTATCTATCATCCCAGGTCCAACAGAGTTCTTGGGCCAACGGAATTAATTACATCGATTTTTGTAGAGTTTTCCTGAAAAACTCCTAAATTTTACATTCAAAGCTTAATATAAAATAATTAAACAGTATGTACAAGTAATGTTGTTTTTTTTTTCTTAATTTGCAATAATGCGCCAAACACCCTGTATAATATAATATAATAAGATATAATACGTACCGTCCGGCCGCTGGGAGAATACGATCCTGACAGGTCATGTTAGAACGGACGACGTAACCTTGAAGTGGCGTTAAATTTTCGATTAAAATATTTTTAAGTCCTATTTATCCTACTAGCAAATAATTGCCATTGAAACTATATCATTGTGTAAAATTACAATCAATGTTATATTTTGCACAGTGATTTAAATGTGAAATAAGAAGAAAACAATATTTAATGTTCGTGCGTAAAATCCTTACTACATTGTCACAAGGTTATGTCAACCGTATTTTTTTGTAGTGACGTACCAAAAATAAAGAAAATAATAACGGTCGTTTTAACGATACGAAGTTGATGAAGAGGCTTTAGAAAAAGATCATTGCGTTCTCAGAATCTCTCCGCACCACTGCCGTACAAAGCGATTGAGCTGATCTGGGCTCAAATAAAAGGTCGCACAGCTCGCCACAACGCTTCACCGCCATTCGGCACAAAAAGATGATGACCCTTCTAAAATGCCTGCGAAAATGTCCCAAGAGATGACTGAGGCAAGGTCGTCTAAAAAACAAAACTACGTAATCGTGAGTCAGTAGCAAAAGCTAGTTAAGAATAACGTAAGGAATGATAACGTTGATTATCTCCCATCACTAGTCATATGAAACAGACATGTGTCAGGATCGTATACTCCCAGCGGCCAGACAATAGTCATTTGGTTCGAGCGTTCGTCGTCGTTGGGGTTTTCTGCAGCTGCGAACTCTGTGACATGTTACCATGGAGACACGGCGCCCGTCCTCAATAGCCGTCATTGAAGTGGGGCTTCAAATTGCCAGATAAAGGATTATCGTGATACCTACCTACCATTCGAACCGCGTATCACACGGATTCAAGTTTCATCAGTACGTTTCTATAGATATTTTACCTGGCGCTTAGCAGTAAATGATTTTTCTTTCTATCTATGATTTACCTTATTTCGGTATCAATATTAGTGTATCTAACTCACTAATATTTAGATACAGGCTGTCAAATATTTATATTTATTTCATATTCAATTCAACACAAATATTCCTAAGATAAGTACTAAATCTATCGACTTTTATAATAGAACTAAATTGGGTACCTCAGCAATTCATATTTGTCGGGTACCGCTTACAACAACAATCTAGTGTATGGTGCGAGTTATTTATTATAACATACCTATTTATTTATTTATTTTATTTATATTATCATGATCTTAGGAAATATGTAGAGCTGTCTCTAGTTATGTGTGTGACTCTACTCCAGTCAACTTTTCTCGTTCCAGAAAGTAGTTTACTGAAACTTATTGTATCTAGTATACACAGAACTTCATACATACCTAAAAGGCATACGCGCGGAAAACAACTCATAACATAACTCGCATTCAGGTAAGAAATGTAATTTTCCGTAACTTACAGTATTCCGTAGATGTTTAGCGACATAGTTATGTGTGTGACTCTACTCCAGTCAACTTTTCTCGTTCCAGAAAGTAGTTTACTGAAACTTATTGTATCTAGTATACACAGAACTTCATACATACCTAAAAGGCATACGCGCGGAAAACATAACTCATAACATAACTCGCATTCAGGTAAGAAATGTCATTTTCCGTAACTTACAGTATTCCGTAGATGTTTAGCGACAGTCCATTGTCAAATCGTGAGCAATCTGTGAATGAGCCGTTTTCAGAAGAACTAAAAAAAAAAAACGGCTATCAAAGGAATGCAATTTTGGACCTCAGCCCAATAGCCATTTGTGATACATCATAAAATAGGTCTCAGCGAGCGGAACAAAAGTTTTTTATTTTATTTTATTTTAGTTTATTTTGTTGAAAATGTTAGTTTTTTTTTCAATACAATATAACTCCGAAAGGACAAACATTTGGCTGTTGGCGTAATAGTAACTTTTGTTCAGCTCGCTAAGACCTATTTTATGATGTATCACACATGGCTATTGGGCTGAGGTCCAAAATTGCATTCCTTTGACAGCCGTATTTTTTTTTTTTAGTTGTTCTGAAAACGGCTCATTGGTCGTCATGCTAATAATATTGTCGTTCTTTGTTCGCGTGTTTTATAAACTGTTGTCAGTACAACGCGCAATCGCAACGTAATCGCGCATACAATGTGGAAAACGATAAACAAGTTTTGAGCGAAATATTATATCAGGTGCGGTTAATCCCTTAGGTCCTGTATACAGTGTGGCCCTGGATAATCCCGAAAGGGGATGAAACTAGACCATGAATCATTGACTAGAAAAATATAAAAAAAAAATATAAAAAATTATTGTAGGATTTATTGGTATTTTAAGATTTTCATGTTTCATTAAGGACTCTATGTACAAAAGTATTGATTTTTTCCAAAATAATGGGTCTATTTCTTTGAAATAAAAAAAAACAGTATGCCTAATACCTGGCGATGACCATGAAATAATAAATAGTCCGCAAAAAAGTAACTATCTTGGGTAAAAAAATGTATTTTTATGAAAAAAATGATTTTTTTAGACGTTTATTTTAAAAAACTTCAAATTACTAAAAAAATGTGCCCTATAACTATGTAATTTTATAGCTTACTTTTATTCTTTACCATTTTAGCTTCCAAATAAAAAAAAAACAATGTTCTAACTAAAAAAACACGCTATCTACGAACTTTTAAAGTGGAGCCTAATCGTGTTACCGTGCAGGTAGAGACCGTTTTTTCCATTGTTTCCGTCCTACTCTGTGCCCTTCGGCAGTCGCAGTCCTTTTGTTCTACACTCAGGTAGAGGGAAGGCGAGGGGAGGGGAGGCAGGGGGTTCAAAACAGGACTTACACAGTCGCTCCGATATTCTCGCCGCTGCTACTACTGTTCTCGTTCTCGCATTGTGTTCTCGTTGATTTGTTATTAAGTTTTTGTTACATTGTTGACTGTTACGTTTTCTACTGTTCGTTACGTTTGGACTGTTCCTGTTCTGCTGTTAAGTGTTGACGAAATGCCGCGATTGACAGAGTTCTCACCTCGAGAAATAGCCGACATGCATTATTATTATGGCATGTCACATGGTCGCACAACAGTCGCTCGGACTGCATACATAAATGCTTTCCCGGGCAGACTCATACCCTCAGCTCGAAATTTTCAAGAGATTCATAGGAGGCTCTCCAACATTGGACTTGGTTTGGCACGAGATCGCCGTGAGCAACCAGCTGTCGTTATTGACAATGCGATAGAAGAGGCCATTTTAAACGGTCTGTTTGCTGACCTTACAACAAGCATAAGACGATTAGCGTTGCGTCATGGCATATCGAAGACGTCTGTCTGGCGAATTTTGAAAAAGGAGGGATTGCATCCTTTCCATTACCAACGAGTACAACATTTACACGAAAATGTAGATAATCGTCCAAGATGCGTAATGTCGACGTGGATTCTAAGAAAAATTAGAGCTGACCCAAATTTTCCCAAACGCATTTTTTGGATGGACGAAGCGACATTTACCCGAGACGGCATTACAAACTGCAGAAATTTGCACCAGTGGTCTCACGAAAATCCACGATTGAAGCGGGCATCTACTTTTCAAGTAAAATTTTCAATAAACGTATGGGCATCGACGACATTTTAATTGGTCCAGTCATTTTACCCAGAACCCTAAATGCTGAACGTTTTTTAGAATTACTACAAAATTTACCCATGTTGATGGAAGATGTTCCCTTGGCTACGAGACGGCGTGGGCGTATGTATCTCCAAATGGATGGATGACCTGCACATTATGGGCGGGAGGTGCGGCGATTTTTGAACGAAAATCACCCGAACCGGTGGATTGGCCGAGGAGGGCCAGTAGGCTGGCCAGCGCGTTCACCTGATCTGACACCCCTAGATTATTTTTTATGGGGTGTCATGAAGCAAAGAGTATACAGCACGCCAATAAATACCGAGGCACAGTTGCACGACCGAATAATTCAGTGCGCAAATGACATTAAAAATGATCCAGGAATGATTCGCAGAGCCACAAACCAAATTAATATTCGTGCAGTAATGTGCTTGCAAAATCGAGGAGGCCATTTTGAACATTTAATGCATTAAATAAAAATGCAAAATTGTAAATTACGGATAATTTTATTAATAAAGTTATTGTGATTAAAGTCTGACTTTTATTACCTACTAAAATGTAAATAACTCCTACCTAGCCAATTTTTTAGTTAGAACATTGTTTTTTTTTTATTTGGAAGCTAAAATGGTAAAGAATAAAAGTAAGCTATAAAATGACATAGTTATAGGGCACATTTTTTTAGTAATTTGAAGTTTTTTAAAATAAACGTCTAAAAAAATCATTTTTTTTATAAAAATACATTTTTTTACCCAAGATAGTTACTTTTTTGCGGACTATTTATTATTTCATGGTCATCGCCAGGTATTAGGCATACTGTTTTTTTTTATTTCAAAGAAATAGACCCATTATTTTGGAAGAAATCAATACTTTTGTACATAGAGTCCTTAATGAAACATGAAAATCTTAAAATACCAATAAATCCTACAATAATTTTTTATAATTTTTTTTTATATTTTTCTAGTCAATGATTCATGGTTGAGTTTCATCCCCTTTCGGGATTGCACTTTATCCAGGGCCACACTGTATAACGATTTGCATAAGATTGCCATGATGAAATGATTGGTGAAAAGTTTCAGTAGGTAGGGACTTATTTTTTTACAGAAATATGTGTTTGTGTAAGATTTAGTAGGTATGCATGAATAATAATGCTTTTTCTGAACACCATTCAATGTGAATGTACAGATGTTTAACTTACAACAGTCTTATCATCGTATCATATAATATCACATCACATCACATGCATCTAATTTAAAACGGCAAACCACGTTGCAATTCGGTGCGTTTAATAAACCGAATTTAGAGACTACCAAAAAGCTAATTTTTGTGACGTGCCCGTCGGCCGCAAGTGGCCCTTTTTTTGCGCTAGTATTGTTGTCTCTACTATTCTAGATCAAAGTAAGTCTTGTTTTGTGTCCCAACCCCTGTAAAATGCATCCTGTACATGAAATAAAGAAATTTTGTATTTTGTATTTTAGTTTGTCTCACTGCACATCGTCGGCGTCGGCCCGCTTAAATCTGTTGCAAAATAAAGAATTTATAATATGTTTGTAGTGGTTAAGAGAACCGGCCAAGTGCTTGGTTGGAAGTGATGGGTTCCGCAGAAAGAAGGGCTTTTATATGCTTTACAGAATTAACAACTCACCTAATTAATCTTCAACTGATTTTGATTTTTTTTTATTGACACGCTAGGGGGTGGAATGGGAATGATTGATATAATCGATCGATAGAAATCTATTAGCCTAATCACTAGGGGTCGGAATAGGCAGTTCAATTTTAAGTACTTGCGATTTTGTGACATCAATAGTATGGATATGCCTGCCTGAGAGACCCCGCGGAACTATTGCATGTGCATTTTCAGAGATTGTAAATTTTATATTGAACTTTCGAAATATTATTTCGTCTTTTAGCTTATAAAATTGTAAACTAAATATTTTATTTCCGGTATTTTAGGTCTTATCCATGTTATGCTTACGTTGACTTTCTTTCTGCAAGTAGGTATGTTATATAAAATATACCTACCTATAATCCGACCACTACTAATCACTATCCACTTAGTTTTGATGGAGATCTCATTCGTGCAGAGCAATAAGTAAAAGCTACGAATCCATACATAGCTTGTTGAGTGTTATGGTTGGAACACAATACGTGCGACAGTGCGTGCGTTATGAGAGTAGTGTGAACAATGGACAATATTTCTATGGTTACGAATCAAGAAAGTTTCTTCTAGGATATGGATATGAGCGGTCACTAAATAAGAATATAATTTTTGTTTGTTTTTAGGTGCTGTAGTTTTCGAGAAAATAATTTCTTTATTTAATTTCGCTCAGTGATACAGATCATTACGCCATCACAGATTTATACAAAGTCAGAAACGTGTCAGAAAGTATCATTCATTCGAATCTGTCAAAAGTAATTAGTCTGTTGCCTTTAAAAAATAAATACTGAAGTAGGTACAGCGCCACCAAATCATATGTTCAAGTGGGCAAAATTGTAACTAACTAATTAATTGTAAATTCTGTACCCCATTTCTTGTTTTATTTATTCACTTACTAAGATATATATATATATGTTCATTAAAATTTAAAGACGGATTAAAAAATTCTCATTTTCCTAGGTAAATTTCTTAAATGTTACTATTAAATTCTCCACTAGCGCCGCTATCAACTGAACAGATAAGATGGTGGCACTGTACCTACATAATTATTATTTTTTTATTATACAGGGTGTCCCAAAACTCGACGTCAACCCGAAGCCGGGTGAAAAGGCAAGTCAAGCTGGTTGTCAAAAAAATATAAAAAAAAATCTAAGTTGTATGATTTCAAAATTATAGGCATTTTTTTAAAAATCGCAAAATTACACACCCTGTGACAGTCTTTTTACTCCTGTTGCCACAAATCTTTACTTTTTCCAATTATTTTTTTTGCTGTGTAACCCTGAATAATGCTTCTCTAAACTGTACTACTACCGAGATAGGTATTGACGCTTAAGTGACTAAGACGGAAAGAGTCACCTTATCAAGTGCGAGCGAGATAGGTATGGACGCTAAAGTGACTTAAACGGAGAGAGTCATCTTACTAAGTGCGAGCGAGACAGAGAGTGACGCCAGGTATTCGCTTTTGTACTCACACATCACAATCACAAATCAGTACGTTACGCTCCTTCGTTTACTGCACTTGTTTTCGTATTCGTTTGTGTTGATTTCGTACTAACTACTTTTGGCTTCGTTTATGGACTTGTGATTGCTTGTGATTTGGATCCGAACTGTTTATTTTCCCTCAACGACGACCTTTGCTTTCTCCTGGACTATCGTGTGACTAGTGCCAAGATGTCTGCGTATACCACTCGCGAATACGCTAATATGCACCTTATTTATGGTGAATGCAGGTGTAATGCCAGTGCTGCCGCCAAACTTTACCGTGAAAGGTACCCAAACGCTGCTCGTTACCCTGATCATCGAGTGTTTACGAATGTGCATCGTTTACTCTTCTCAGAGGGCCACCTCCCAAATCAAGAGCATGGTGGAGGAAGACCCGCCAACCCGATGGAAGACGAGGTGCTAGAAGCTGTCGAAGAAGACCCAAGCACTTCAGTTAGGGCTATTGAAATAACCACCGGAGTGCCCAAAAGTACAGCCCATCGTATTTTAAAAAGACATGAATTACACCCATACCACGTACAGCGAGTACAGACGTTACTACCCGGGGACTACCAAAATCGAGTAAATTTTTCCCGGACAATATTGGAGAGGTACAGGGATGACCCGCTTTTCTTAACGAAAATTTTATGGTCTGATGAATCGACATTCAAAAAGGACGGCTACATGAACATGCATAACTTGCATGAATGACATGCAGAAAACCCTCATCTAACGAGGCAGCATCGGTCCCAGTACCGATTCAAAGTAAACATGTGGACCGGAATTTTAAATGGTCAAATAATTGGTCCTTTTGAGTTGCCTGATGCGTTGAATGGCGAGGTCTACTTGGACTTTCTACAGAACCATCTACCAAGTTTACTAGAAGACGTGCCGTTTAACACAGAGAAATGTGGTTCCAGCAAGATGGGTGCCCAGCACACTATGCTCGCTCCGTTCGACAATATCTCGATGAAGAGTTTCCCGGGAGATGGATCGGACGGTCTGGCCCAATCTCGTGGCCGGCCCGTTCACCGGACTTGAATCCAAGTCTAATGGACTTGATTCAATAATGGACGTTTTACTGGGGAGCAGTCAAAGAAAAAGTGTATTCAAAGCCAATTGAAAGTGAATTTGAACTACGGCAAAGAATAGCAGAAGCAGCTGAATTCGTAAATAATGGACGATTCGCTCGAAAGATAGCTCGATCATTTTTAAAGAGATGTCGGGCTTGTATTGCCGCCGAAGGAAGACATTTTGAACATTTGTTGTAGTAAAAATAGTTGTATTGGTACATTCATGAAAAAATTTAAAAATTATTGTAAATTTAATAAATAAACCTTAGTATTAAAAATTTTGTGTCAATTAAAATTTAAACTTTTACAAAAAAATGGTGCCTATTTCATACCACACACAAAGAGAACTAAACTAAATTTAGTGGACAATCTGTTTTTTCAATCGGTTTATGATAGACAAGCACAGGTACAATTAAGTTAAATTTAATCAGTGTGTGCATTGGAATCGGCTCCAATGTAAAAAGCAATAAGTTTTGCAATTTTCACCAAGTAAGAAAAATTTGTTAAAAACTGGGTTTTACAGGAAAAAAAAAATTTTATCCATGTTATCAGCTACAATTTACTAAGTATTATACCATTTTGGAATCTTTACTAAATGCGCCAACTTTTGACATAACTTGCCAAACTCGCGTAGTACATTTTTTTTTCAATACAGTCAGTTAAAACTAGGCAACTTTTATTTTGAAATTTTTCTAGGAAATAAGTCCTATTTTTTATGCAAGCTAGAGCAGCTGGTTTCAAAATTTTGATTACAGTTTAGAGAAGCATTATTCAGGGTTACACAGCAAAAAAAATAATTGGAAAAAGTAAAGATTTGTGGCAACAGGAGTAAAAAGACTGTCACAGGGTGTGTAATTTTGCGATTTTTAAAAAAATGCCTATAATTTTGAAATCATACAACTTAGATTTTTTTTTATATTTTTCTGACAACCAGCTTGACTTGCCTTTTCACCCGGCTCCGGGTTGACGTCGAGTTTTGGGAAACCCTGTATATTTATTTTTACAGGGCCTGTACGAAACTTTAGCCCTAACGGATGTTCGGAAAACATTTGTTACAAAAAATTGAACTTTACGCCATGATGGCTGAAAACGGAATCCTGTACCTACATAAACGAAATCACTGACAGAGCAGTGACAGTTTTTTTTTAAATGCTTCAACGTTGGATGGCGTGGATACACGACTATTATTCCGTTCCGTTTTGCTTATACGCCCTTTTAGAATGAGAAAGTTTTCAAAACCAAAATCATGAATGAAAATCTTATCTGAGGTAAAAACTAAGAACGTAGGGCTATCCAGTTTAGCTTCCTTTTCATATACAGCAAAGGAAAAAAATCCCGAATTATTGTCCATTGTCTAGTCATTCGTTCTAAAATGTTCAATCAATGTGAACCCGGCGACACGTGTACTTACACTTTCGGTCTCAGGTTCGGCCCATACCAGAAGAGACCATGTCAAGCTAAACATATAGATCTACCTACACGATGCGTAGACTCTAGTTCAGTTGCACGCGGCTTCTGGCAATGGACTCGAATTGACGTACAGTAGGTACCTAAGTAAACAGTTTCTGTTCATATTCACTAGAGTTGAGTTGCGTCCAACCGGGATGTACACAGTACGTGTTGTAGCATTTAATTTTATTTTTCTTTTTGGCAAAAACCCACAGTAGGTACAAGTTTAATATACATATCAGTGACAAAGTTTACCATAGGCCAATTAGATGTATACCTACGTATTATTGTTATTTATTTATTTATTTATTTGTGTATTATAATTTATGTAGGTTTATAATATTCCCCCCCGCCCCTCCCATCCCTCCTGTAGGCCTAGGTTAATGTATTTAAGTATGCTTATGTAAGTTTTTCTATATCTCACATCTATTTATTTTTTCTTGCATCGCCAGTCTCTTCAAAAACAGAAGTTTGCTGGAAGAGAATGCTTCCTGCATTAAGCACGCCCTTGTACAAAATTGGTGCAATAAAGAATTTTAATAATAATAATAGATAGAACAATGAAGAGATAGATATTTACAGATTTTATTTTATTTTCCGAATTTGTTGTATAGGTAAAGACGCAGGTATATGTATATGTACATAATAAATATTACGTTATTCCTCCTGTTAGTTATTAATAGTTAGCTATCTAGATAACAGACATACGCTACTGTATCTTCTATTGATATACCGATAAAGCGCTTTTCTACACACAACTTCAGTTGGAATTTTACCAGCTACTCTGCGATGTCTCGTTTAAAACTCCAGTGCAGTATTGCTTCGCATTACAATCTAAATAATATTTATATTATTATATTCCGTGATCAATATTCGAATACTGCGATCTTCGACAGGAGGTAAGCTTTCACTAAGTGCCATTTTCATTTTGTTCCAGGGTCCAAAGCAGACAACTAAAAGGGTGCATAGTTCACCAAAGTCAACCTTCGGAGTCAGATGCAGTCTGCTAGCCATAGGGTAGCAGCAGACACCGCCGCGCCGTAGACCTGCGGGGAATCCCGCAGAAGGGACGCCACCTACCCCACTTCGATGGTCGCTCTCCCCCTGGAGAAAACCGTCCCAACGCTCTGTCACTTCATTGTTATTAAGTTCCTCAACATATTTTACATTTTATAGTATATCCGTGTCCAGTTACCCAAAAAGGGATGACCAAAATGTTGAAAGTGGTGGGAGCGTCGTGGCTCCAGACCAAGATAAGCTCGTACATCCTCGGCCTGCTGGGGACTCTCGCCATCTTGGCGCTGTTCGTTGGACAGATGGAAAGGTGAGCTAGTGGTTTATATATCGAAAGTTAAAGAATCACTTAAAGTGTTGTGGATAGACTTTGTAGAGACTTGCGACTATAAATTGATAGTAATTAATTTAGTTTATTGTAGCGATCCGATGATCAATACATACAATAAATAATATGAAACAAACTCGGCATCTGTGGATATTTATTGTTATAATTTTGCTACAATATTTTGAGTAATTTTTACGCCTCTAAGAGCTAACAAATAAATATTATTTAGATATTGATATTTCTTATCCAACTGTGGAAGTTCTCGAAAATATTATCGAACACGTGCTTATGGCTTACATAAAGATAGAACAAATATAACTTCGCAATGGTGACGCCAATGGGGATTCGCGTAGCTGTGTAATAATTCGTTGGCAATAACTCAAGAGGCATAGGTACTAGTAAATATTATTTACTTATAGCTACAGAAATAAACGTCAGATTTATTTGCGCGTTTACATGAAGCAGAAACCAAGTTCTAAAACCGCAAATAGACATTACTATGGGTATAATATGAGTACTTATTGTAGAGACCCAAAAAAAAAAACTTCCACACACAATCACTCGACCAGGACCTAGAATCTGTTAATGCATGGTAGTACAATGACAACTGCGTGAACATGGCGATTTACTTTCATTACCGCTTCAAGTCTACGCGCGCATACGTATCAAACAATCTAGGCGTCTATCATTATGATAATCAAGAAAAAAAAACGTCACGTAACCCGACAGCGTGTGTCATTGTACTGTACTGTAATGCACTAACGGAAACGAGGCCCTGGTCCCAAACTAGGATACTCATGCGCTATGGTAACCAGGCAAGGACATTACAAACATTGACGACCTCTGTAGCGCACCGGTTAGCGCATCTGGCTACCAGAGGTCCCGGGTTCGAATCCCGGCTGGGTACAAAAAAAAAACCCAGGTCTTGGATGTTTACATGCATGTGACGTTGCTGTTTCTGGCTCCCACGACACAGGGTGTGGGGCCGGAAGCAATGTATGTGCCTGTATGTAAAAATAATGTTATGGAAAAAATACCCAGACTGAGGCCATTTCATGTAGTTTTTTATACCTTTTCATGTTTTGTTGCGTAATTTTATTTTTTTGAGCATTGTGTCGTCAAATTGTGTTTATTTTTCTTCAAGTGCGAACCCATTACAAAAATATTACCTAGTAGAATGCCTCAATTTCAAGAGGTCTTGGACGGAAACCAATGATGACTTTATATTCAAAGTAGGTAACAATAAGTAGATTAAAATTTATAGGCAATGCAGTGACGTTAGTTAGTAAAATTTTTAGGCAGTAGTGGTTAGGGAGTGACTAACTGGTGTACATACAATAAAGAATATCCTATCTATCTATCTATCTAACGTTGATTGAAAACATCGTGAGAAAACCTGAATTGAAGAGTTGTTCACATCCTCAGTGCTTGAAACTGCCAATTGTGGAATAATATTACCTCAAAATTAACCAGCGTTACTCTTTACCAGACTTTAGAAAACCACAGTCATCGACATAGCCCACCGAATTAGGATGCTGAAGTGGCAGTGGGCCGGCCATATCACCCGAAGAACTGATAACCGATGGGGTAGACGAGTTCTTGAGTGGAGACCGCGGATCGGTAAACGCAGTCTCAGACGTCCTCAGACTCGGTCGAGCTGTGATCTTCGCAGGGCGGCTGGCAAGAGCTGGATGAGAGTAGCCGAGGACGGTGCTCAGTGGCGTGCAATGGGAGAGGCCTATGTCCAGCAGTGGACAACCATAGGCCGATGATGTTGATGATAACTCTTGACCAGCTTTGCAATAACCCTAAAACTTTTCCGCAGAACCCAAGAGGACGGCACGTACGCTGCGACTGTGTTCCACTCAGAGAAGACCGGTTACCACATAGAGTACTGGGGCCAGAGCAACGATCTGGCTGACATACCGCGTGGCGTCGCTCGCGCGTTCTTCCGAATGGACATCAATACCACTGGGTAAGTTCTATGAGTGAAGGAAGGTCTGTGTCCCACAGTGGGGGATGTATCAGCAAACTGTGTCTTCAGTATCAGTAATTAAATTAATTCAATATTTTTTTTCGCAATATTTCACCGCGCTTAGTTTTGAGATTTTACTAAAAACTAAACAAATAATAATTGAGAGTTTAATAAAAGTGGTTTAATGTGATCGATATTGAAGTGACGGCTTCCAGGTTTATTGATAAATTCAAACATGTTTTATATGCTGCCGACGTTTCCTTGTTATGCTAGGTAGGTTCTACTTATATAACTTTCTTTACACAACAGACTAAGAGAGAAAGTATTTATGACCTTACATTGATGAAACACTTCACGAGTTAGAACAAAAACTAATTGTATCATCATTCCTTCAAAACCATTATACAATACAATAGAAAATTGTCCCTTATTCTAGCTGGTCTATTCTGGAGGTGGAAACTGACGGCTCGTACCCCGACGAGATCCAGGCGTACGCCGCTGGAATCGTGGAAGGTGCATTGACCTGGCTCCTGATCCACTACCACCTGGAAAACACCATCCGCGCCAGGTGCGGCAGCCAGCCTTTCGAGAAGCGATGCGACCGACTCCGCGATGCCCTCGACCGCTCCGCCAACATCTGGAAGACTTACGCTTCAGAGAACGAGCAAACTGACCCCTTCTGGCACCAGGTGGGTGTCCTGACTAAACTTATTCAGCCTCTGAACGTTCCACTGCAAGGAATCTCTTAGAGGCACTCAACCACAAATTTATGCATTGGCCAGCTTACTACTAGACATTATTCTTTTACAACTTACCTACATAATGTGTTACTTAATTGATATGTTACCTACATCATACATCAACATTGACATATTCTCTGACTACTGTGCAAAGTTTAAAAGGAGTATCTCGTCCACCCTCTGAAACTTAGACTATTTTTTCATATTATGTAATCATTAATTACTTAAATTA
The DNA here is from genome assembly GCA_947310845.1 of Yponomeuta plumbellus. Lineage (NCBI taxonomy): Eukaryota > Metazoa > Arthropoda > Insecta > Lepidoptera > Yponomeutidae > Yponomeuta > Yponomeuta plumbellus. The sequence continues at coordinate 9,376,967 of OX371203.1, forward strand.
AGAAATTGTAAAACAAGTGTAAACTATATTTTATGCATTACTTCTCCTTCCTCGCATTACTTCCTCGAGCAACTTAATACTATCGGTGCATGTTGTGGCTGCCTGTAAGTGAGGTCTATTATCTATTGTGAATGTATTGGTGTAGGTATATCTTGTTGGTGGTCCTAATAAATAAAATAAAATAAAACGTGTAGTGTAGAGTGGTTAGTGCCAGAAAAAATATAGGTGTGAGCCTCTAAGTGAGAATTTCTATATTCCCCGCAGGTATCACTCTACTACACCCAAATGAGTGGCGTCTACACCGGCTGGAAGCACGGCGTGGAGCGCAGCATGAACGTGTATGAGACTGACATTTCTGACCTGTACTGGCTAAACGCCCAAGCCGAGATCGCTGAGATCCAACAGAAACTGAACATCTCCGTCCAGGACCCCGCCTTAGACCGCCTTCCGGGCGTCGCCAGTGCCTTCTTGAAGATTGTCAACGAAACAGCCGAAGACGGGACCACAAGCCCGAAGCTGTTTGTCGCTCACAACGCTGCTGGAAGGTGAGAAATCTATTTCCTGAATAGAGTACAATGCCCCGATCCAATAACCAATTTGGCTTGCTTTGTAACTTGATATTCAACAAACTAAATGTAGGGTATTAGGTATTGTACTTTTGATATGTAAAATTTGACTATGTACGTTTTTTTGTTGTGCATCTTTTCTCAATTTTATAATGGACCCCTGGTTTTTCTTGTAACGTTCATTAAGTCACAGTTTCTGTGTTATTTTCAATAAAACCTCTTTGATTGATTTTATTTTTTTACATTGAAATAAAGTATTTTCTGAGATTCATCGCGTAGATGTACCTACCTAATAACGCTGCCTTTCTTGCATAAATGCTTATGCAGGAAATAATGACTCTGACAAGGTAACTTTCGCGCCGCTCCGTACTTACCTATCCCTAACGAGATTTCTTTCCAACTCTTTACTAAGTAGGCGTAAACTTTCCAGCTACTCAACAATGATGCGGATCATCAAGAGGTACAAGCTGCATTACCACCTAACGTCGGCGGACGATTCGCCGCCAACGCCCGGAGTGACTGTCGACTTCTCGGGCTATCCCGGCGCCATCACCAGCCAGGACGAGTTCTACCTCCTCCGCGGAGACCACCACCGGATGGCCGTCGCCGGCACTGCCTTGCGCAATTACAACGCGAAGCTGTGGAAGAACGTCAACATCACTGAGCAGGTCAGTTGCTTAATACCTATTTACATTTTAAACATTTTTTCATACACTTCTTCCGGTCCCACACTAGGATACCCTGTGTCGTGGGAGCCAGAGACAGTGATATCACAAACATGTAAACCCACTGGAACGCCACGGCTCCGTCTAACGTGGAGGTTAAACTAAAACTTTCGTTTCTTTGAATGTGTATAGCCTGTCAAGAAAATGTAGAAATTAAAGAGTACGGTTTTGCTCAGACTTTTTGTCTGTGTTTGTTAATAGCTTGCACTTACAAGTATTATATAAATAGAAAAACTTGAGCTTTTCCATAAATTAAGGTATTGTGTTTCAATAAATATAGTAAATGTTTAGATTTTTCAATAAAACAATTAGTAAACTTTCACTTCAGGTTTCTTGTATTTTTTGACAAACTGTACTTTCGCACTCATCATCAACCCATTATGTCCCCACCGAGGGGCACGGGTCTCTTCCCTGAGGAAGGTATAGGCCATACTCCACCACAGATGCCTAGTCCGGAATGGTGGAGGCTTGTAAGACTAGTGGCCGGTCTTACTGTTAGAAGTTTTCAAGTCGTCCTAAGGACTCTGTCTTGGCTTAACGACTGACATCTACCGACGGCAGCCGGCACCAACTGCCAACGTTTACATACAGGCACATACACTTCTTCTGGCCCCACACTAGGATACCCTGTGTCGTGGGAACCGGCAACAACGACATCACAAACTTGTAGACATCCACTATCTGGGGGTATTTTTTTGTCCCCAGCCAGGATTCGAAGCCGGACCTCTCGTATGGTAGTCAGATACGCTACCGCTGCGCCACAGAGGTCGTCATACTTTTAGGTTTAGTTAGTTAGGTAGCTTATTATTCGGGGTGTGTTACCGTGATTTTTTTAACAATAAACAGGTTCCAGTGGGTCCTCGTTTGACGGCGGCCAACCGGCTGGCGTCGAACGTGAGCACCTGGGGCCGCCTGCTGGCCACCAGCAACTCCGGCACCGGCTGCAAGCAGTGGCTGGTCGTAGACTTCTCCCGCCTTAACCACTTGAACTTCTCGCAAGAACCCGCACCGTCTGCGATCAAGAAAGACCTGGTCACCGAGATCTCCATCGGCGGAAGGAATATGTAAGAAATCTACTTACATGTGAGTGGCTCATCAAAAAGGGACCTGGAGGGATTGGAAACCGTTATTTTTCTGTGGTATTTTAACTTTGTTTTGGTGTAACCAGATAATTTTTAGGTGCCGTAGTTATTTTTTTGTGAGCCGAGCCGAGTCGAAACTGTCTATGCTTACACGAAACTTCAAACGCGACTTTCTCGAAATCAATTATTTCCCCTTAAGGTCCCTTTTTGGTCAACCACTCACATATATTGTTAGGTACCCATCAGTCTATAAAACAAGCTCTGAGTTGGGCACCAGGCCACTTCCGTATCATATCCCTATTCCCCTGCCAATTTCGTCCACTGTTCTCCTGCCACGTTATTCAAGTAATCGTGCCGTCCGGCAGGTATTTATATCTTATTTTAGGTGATTTCTACGGCAGGTAGTGGCATCTCTAACCCACACAATGTATGCTAATATTAGGTATAAGGAGGATTTGTATATAGGGGTCAATCTCCAAAAGTATTTATCCGATTTAAAAATTTGTTCCACTAGTATTTATTTAGACTGGACCTTCAGGTGGATTAGAGTTGACGTTGACGCGAACGTAGTCGCAAGCACTGCAAAACCGATGAAGTGCGATTTGGATTCGCGCACGAAAGCTGACGTACCTACCATTATCTATACCTACAACATTTTACCACATTATATTAATATCGAGCAAAAAATCACGCTTGTTTGCTCCCACCCCCTTAAATATATATTTTTTTAAATATTTTATACTAGCTGTTGCCCGCTACTACGTCCGCTTGGGCTTTAGCTGAGTAAAGTGTTTGCAAATAAGATAGGGATATTTTTAGCGCATGCGAAAGAGCTTTCATACTAACTTCGCAACCCCCTCTTACACCCTTAAGGGATGATTTTCGAAAAACTACTTTACACGTCTTTCATGACTTTCAATGAAGGATCTTCATGCTGAATTTCATTCGAATAACTTCAAAAACGGCAAAGTTTCATACTAACATTGCACCCACTTTTACCCCGTTAAGGGATGATTTTCGAAAAACTTGTTTTACATGTATTTCATGACTTTTAATGAAGAACCTTCGTACCAAAATTTATTCGAATAACTTCAAGAACGGCCAATAGCATAAATAACTTCATACTAACTTTGCACCCCCCTTTTACCCCCTTAAGGGATGATTTTCTAAAAACTTGTTTTACATTTATTTCATGACTTTTAATGAAGAACCTTCGTACCAAATTTTATTCGAATAACATGAAAAACGGCAAAGTTTAAGAGGTACCTTAAGAGGTACCTTACCACCCCCCCTTAAGGGATGATTTTCGAAAAACTATTTTACACGTGTTTCATAATTTTAAAAGAAAAACCTTAGTATCTAATTTCATTCGAATAACTACAAAAATGGCAAAGTTTCATACTAACTTTGAACCCCCATTTTACCCCCTTAGGGGAAGAATTTTCAAAAATCCTTTCTTAGTGCTCCCTTATGTTACAAAAGGAACCCTTGTGCAAAATTTCAAGTTTCTAACCCTTATAGTTTAGGCCCTGCGTTGATATGTCAGTCAGTCAGTCAGTCAGCTTCTCCTTTTATATATATAGATAGCGAGCGAATATACAACTATTCCATTCCAATGATCCAGTAGGTACCTACTATGTTGTTAGGATTTAAATGTTGATCACGCATCTAGCAACAGTTCCTTGGTTAGACTTAGACAGAGCATCGATCATCAAGAATACCTACATTTCCTCTGAAAAACTTTTTAAATAACATTTCACAGTAGCGTGTTTAGGTTTAGTGTAGTGTGGGTCTGACGTTCAAGGGTTCACACTAATCAGACTTTTGTGTCCAGTCCTCTTAGCACGATCTCCTTACATTAAGGAAATCTGAAATTACAAAAAAAAAGTTAAATGGAACTACTGCGAATTAAAAGTTTTAATAATCGTAGTAGTTCCATTATTAGGGCTTGTACGCATGAATGGAACTAATGCGAATCTTGGAGTCGCAGTAGTACATCCGCTACTTGAGCGCGGGCGATGCTTTCTATACTTTTACGCGAGGGGTAAGATCATGCTAAGGGAGCAGGGACTTGAAGCAAATTCTGCCGCGCTAACAGTAAGAGCAGTACCTAAGTCGGTCAAAGTTGAGAAAATCGGGGACAAAGTTTTGGATTACATTTTTACTTACTACTTCTTTAGCTTATAAGTTTTAGCAGGTTCTACTAAAACTTATTAGCTAAAGACGTAGTAAGTAAACATGTAGGTTCGTAGTAGGTTCGAAGGGTTCGTAGATTCTACTAAAACTTATAAGCTAAAGAAGTAGTAAGTAAAATAATGTAATCCAAAACTTTGTCCCCGATTTTCTCAACTTTGAAATTTCCGACTTACTGCTCTTAGTGTTAGCGCGGCAGAATTTGCTTCAAGTCCCTTACAGAAACTTATACTTAAAGAAACCAAGAAACTTATAGTAAAAATGTAATACAAAAATTTGTATTACGTTTGTAACTTTGTTCACATTCGTCTACAAAACACATTAACCGAAATAGTGGGGTCATCGTTTATGCTCGAAATAATCTCAATGTAAAGGTCGATGAGCCTGATTTCGATGACGCAGACTGCCTTACCATTGAAATAGATAAGAGTCTTGTTATGGTTTGCATGTACAGGTCACCATCTTTTGCTAACATTGAACGCTTTTTAAAATCCCTTGATAAATTGCTCCAAGGTCTTAAAATGTTTTCAAACATACTGCTTCTCGGAGACATTAATATTGATGTAAAGAGTGGTAGCACTGACACTAGGTACTGCGAATATCTGAATCTACTTGCAGCAAACGGACTTCTTCCAAGTCATTTATTTCCAACTAGGGGTCCAAACTGTATCGATCACAGTTTTGCTAAATTAAATAACGAACTTACAACAGTAGTATGTATAATTCATCGGTGACTGACCACAGTTGTTTGATTATATCGGCGAAGAAAAAACAAATAAGTCTAAATAGGAAGCATCGTGTTTTAAAAAAAATAGATTATCAACAATCTTTACTGGATCTGCAGAATATTGAATGGGATGATTTTTTGTCATCTAATGATCCTAATGTGACTACACATAAGTTCTTAACTTTAGTTTCGACTACTATTCAGAATAATACTACTGTACATAGAGTCCCTAATAGAAAAGTTTGTTTGAAGCCACGGGTTACGCCAGGTCTAATTCGATGTATGAGATTCAGAGACAAACTACATATAAAGTGCAGAAAGAATCCGCAGGATATCACGGGACAGGTAATTTACAAAAGATATAGAAATTTTTGCAACAATTTACTAAATAAACTAAAAAGAAAATATGAACGAGATGAGCTTAACAAACACAAACATGACATAAAGAAAACATGGGATACCATTAGAGAGATATGCAACATAACTAAATCAAGAGCACCTGCCGCCGATGTATTGAACTTCAAAGAAACTCCGCGAGACTCTGTTAATTACATTAATGATTTTTTTGTGAATGTCGGGAAAAATCTGGCTCAGGAGGTTTTTAAAAACATTAAAACAACAGAATCTGAATTACTCTCAGAAATTAGGCCTAATGAAAATACCCCATTAAAATCTATGACTATGCTGCCAACTGACGAAATTGAAATAAAAAAAGTCATTATGTCTCTAAAAACCACGTCTTCCACAGGTTGGGATGGCATTTCCTCACATTTCCTTAAGTTGTCTGTAGACTGTCTGTCAAAACCAATAGCATACCTCTGTAATTTATGTTTGTCCTCTGGCGTGTTTCCGGATTCTCTTAAGGAATCTATCATTGTTCCGGTGTATAAGTCTGGGGATAGAGACAGTATCAGTAATTATAGACCTATATCACTATTACCTACTTTGGCCAAGATTTTGGAGAAATTAATTAACCTTAGACATCTTCATTACCTAGAAAGCAATAACTTACTTTCCCAAAACCAATATGGCTTTAGGGAAGGTATTTCTACTACTGATGCTATTGATACATTAGTGAGACATGTGGTCGGTATGCTGGACTCTAAGAGAAAGTGTCTTGGTATTTTCCTTGATTTGGCCAAGGCATTTGAGACTGTCTCTGTCCCCCTACTCATACGTAGATTGGAGTTGGTTGGCATTCGCGGCGTTGCCCTGGACCTCCTTACGAGCTATCTCAAGAATAGGAAGCAGGTTGTTGGTGTTGTTGATGGGGAAGGTCAATCTATTTATAGCGATAAAATGGAGTTTCTTTTGGAGTCCCACAAGGGTCAGTGTTGGGACCGACCCTATTCTTAATTTACATTGATAACCTGTGTTCTAAGGAGCTTAAAAATGCAAAAATAGTAACTTTTGCCGACGATACAGCGGTGATATTTGATGGTGGATCTTGGGATGAGGTGAAATTGATAGCGGAAGCAGGCTTTCGAGAGATTATGTCATGGCTTAATAAAAACGTGCTTACCCTTAATCTAAAGAAAACAATGTATATTACGTTTAGTATAAGAAACAATACACAGCCGAGGGGAGACCTCAATCTTAAAGCCCATACATGTAAGAGTGATTCCATGTGTAGTTGTTATGCCCTCTCTCAAACCGAAACTATCAAATATCTTGGAGTTGAAATAGATAAAAACCTAAATTGGCAAAAACAGATAGATGCGTTAAGTTCTAGAGTAAGAAAGTTAATTTGCATTTTCAGAAGAATAAGACATGTACATGATCAACCAACCATCAAAATGACTTACTACGCCCTGTGTCAATCAGTTTTATCGTACGGACTGGTTGCATGGGGTGGAGCCAAAAAAACTGCTTTGATCAAAGTCGAGAAAGCTCAAAGAGCTATTATTAAAGTAGCAATGTTCAAGAAATATCGATACCCTACAAGTGACCTATACCAGGAATTTGAAGTTCTAACCATACGTCAATTATTCATAAAACAAATATTACTTCGACAACATTCTCGGCCTAGACTTAACTTAATTTCACAAAGAAGGAAACACACTTGTAGGGTTATGTGATTTTCAGCTTGCCAGAATTTTCAGTTTAACGCTCCTTTCTTTGGGGATGAAGGCCTTTCCAATGAAGCTTGTTATTAAGGCAGATATTAAAGATTTAATTTGAGAATACAAAAATAAAATAATGCAAGTAAAGAGATAGTGGTCGTCCAACCGATCGAATCGTTCTATTTATGTGTCCCCTCGCCCCTCTCCTTCCTCGTCCCGCTGACGTGCGGCGCTGCTCGGAGGCGCCGCTAGATGGCGTTAGTTGTCGCTCGCTGACATGCCCCCGGCCTTGGAAGCACCAGGTTCCAACGAAGAAGGCTTGAAGTTAGTATGCTTGCCATCAGTCTCCATCAGCTGCTGATCATATAAAAGCGGGCATATTTTGGGGAACGCCCTCTGTATGTCGCCGGTCGCGGTTTTAATAATCGCGACTCGAGATTTGCCGTCTTTTCCGATGATAGTCTGCATCACTCGTCCAAGACGCCACTGAAGAGGAGGTAGATTATCTTCTTTAATCAGGACTAGAGTATCAGGCAATATTGTGTCTTGATTACTTTGCCATTTTGTTCTCATCTGTAGTTCAGTTATATATTCTTTGGACCACCGTTGCCAAAAATGTTGCCGCATCTGCTCCACACGATCGTAACGGGTGAGTCGATGTGGAGCCGTTGTGGTGACGTCATCGTAGGCTGGCGCTGTTAACGGTCGGCCAATCAAGAAATGAGCGGGAGTAAGTGGGAGGAAATCGCTTGGGTCTGTGGACATAGGAAACATTGGACGGGAGTTGAGGACGGCCTCAATTTGTGTTAACACTGTACTCAACTCCTCGTAATTTAAATTTGCATTCCCTACGACACGACGCAAATGATATTTGCAAGCCTTGACACCTGCCTCCCACAAGCCACCAAAGTGAGGTGTATAAGGTGGAATAAATTTTAATTTTATATTATTGTTAGTAGTGAAATTAAAAATATCGTCTGAATGTTGATTTAAAAATTGTGAAAGTTCCTTTAAAGCACCTACAAAATTTCTTCCGTTATCGGAATAAATTTCTAAAGGCTTGCCCCTACGAGAGATGAATCTTTTTAAAGCCAGTAAATAAGCTTCAGTAGAAAGACTTGTCACCAACTCCAAGTGTATCGCTCGCGTCACAAAACATACAAAGAGGCATATGTAACATTTTTCTAGTTTTGCGCCTCTTCCTTTGCGGTTTAGAATAAATATTGGCCCAGCATAATCCACACCACACCGAACAAATGGGTAGCCTGGCTCAATTCGTTCGGTTGGTAAGTTACCCATTTGAACTTGCAATGCTTTCCCCTTCAGACGTACGCATCTAACACACTGGTGAACTACCTGCTTTACTAAATCGCGTGCCCTGAGAGGCCACCAGGTTTCTCTAATCGTAGCTAAAAGTTGCTGAGGTCCCGCGTGAAGGAGAACTCTGTGCTGAAACCGGACAAGCAGTCGAGTAAATGTATGTTTGCCACAAATCAAAATAGGGTGCTTCTTATCAAAGGAAAATGTTTCAGAGTTTGACAATCTACCACCGACCCTAATTAAATTGTGTTTGTCTAAAAATATGTTTAGGCCACTGATGTTACGGGGAAATTTTATATGTTTGTCATGTTTTAATGCGTGATGAATATCAGGGAATGATTGTTGCTGACTAATGCGAGCTAATACTTTAGTTGAGTTGTCTAATTCATCTACCGAGAGAGGTCCAGTTTGGCGCTGTGATTTATTTCGAATGCGTAAATTGTTTATGAAGCGTAATAAATAAGCAGCTGATCGCCGCATCCGATTGAAGCAAGAGAACCGCTCAAACGGGAACCACTCCGGATTGGATTGACAAGTCATCGCTGTAGATGTTAACTTTATCTCTGGCAAATCGCTATGGTCAATGTTGGCATTAATTTTGTGTAAATCAAGCTCGGGGTCTTGTAAGAAGGTTGGCCCCTGCCACCACATATCGCAAGAATAAAGCGCGTCGATATGTGCACCGCGCGATAACAAGTCGGCCGGGTTTTGTTTACCTGCAACATGTAACCATATCGAATCGCCAGTTAATTCGTTAATTTCTACCACCCGGTTCTGCACAAACGTTTTTAGAACGCTGGGTGACATTCTTAGCCAGCCTATGACAATTGTAGAATCTGACCAAAAATATACATTGTCGAATTTTAATCGTAGCGAGTTAATTATTTTGGCATATAATTTTGCAGCGACAAGTGCTCCGCACAGCTCCAGTCGTGGTATGCTGACCGGTTTAACGGGAGCTACTTTGCTTTTCGCACACAATAGGCTCACCTTTATCAGTGAGTCATCTGATTCTCCCAAGGAGTAACTACGAATGTACGCACAGGCGCCGTAGGCGTCTTGTGATGCATCAGAAAAAATATGTAATTCTGTTTTATATGAATGATGAAATATTACGTGACGTGGGATTCGCAATTCATTTAAATGGTTTAATTTATTTAAAAAGTTTTGCCAATTTAATAAAAATTGTGTAGGTAAGGGATCATCCCATCCTAATTTAAACAGCCATAATTTTTGTATAAGGATTTTTGCAATAATTATACTTGGTGCTAACAAACCTAATGGGTCATAGATTTGAGAGATAATGGACAAGACAGAACGTTTAGTTGCCTGAGTCTGAGTCACATTGTGGTCACATTTTGAAGTAAAAAATAGTTCATCAGATTCGGTCTGCCAGCCTAACCCCAATGTCTTTGTCTGATGATTGTCGCCCAAATCTAATTCCTTGAAGGATAAATCGGATTGGGAACAGTCCAAATTGAATATCCATTTTCTTAATGGAAGACAAGCCGATTTTAAAACATCAGAAACCCGATCGCAAATATCTAATAATTGCTCTTTATCGTCATGCCCTGTTAATAAGTCGTCAACGTAGGAATCTTCGTTGATGACGCGCGCGATGACGTCGTCGCTGCACTCTGAAGCTAGCTGCTTTAGGCACCGAATGCTTAAATAAGGCGCGGAGGCTGTGCCGTATGTAACGGTGTTAAGGCGATACACACCAATGTCTTCAGAGGGGTCCTTTCTCCAGAGAATTAGTTGTAAGTTCCTCTGGTCGGGTTGCACTAAAATCTGCCGATACATTTTCTCAACATCTGCACATGCGATATATTTAAATTGGCGAAACCGTAGCAAGATGGAGAAAATGTCGCTCTGGAGTGAGGGCCCTATTTCTTGAATGTCATTTAGTGATTTTCCCGATGATGATTTTGCGCTCGCATCAAAAACCACGCGGAGTTTAGTTGTTGAACTATGTTCTCTAAACACGCCATGATGCGGGAGAAAATAAGATGGCTGTGAGTATTCACCAATGCGACTCATGTGACCCAAATCCAAATATTCATTCATAAAATCGCTATACATTTTTTTATAGTCCGGGGCGCTGCGTTGTAACTTGCGCTCCAGAGTAAGGAACCTATGCTCGGCCAATGTAAATGAGTCACCTAGCACTTCAGGTGATTCTTTCAATGGGAGACGCACCGAAAAACGGCCCGTATCGTCACGCACGGTCGTACCTTTAAAGAGATTTTCGCATGCACTCTCGGATTTAGAATAAATTACTTTATCCGTCGGAATTTCTTCTAATTCCCAGAAACGGCGTAAGGTTGAGTCTAGTTCATGGGATTGCGAAAAATTACATTGAACTCGATTAATGCTGCAGTTCTTATTATGCAATGACCCGGAAATGATCCAACCCAAAGCCGTGTTTTGCAAATAGGGACCGTTAGACAGACGAATTAAGCCTTCATTTAATAATTCCCAAAATATATTTGCCCCGATAAGCAAATCAATTTGTGTGGGTGAATAAAATTGGGGATCAGCAAGTAAAACATTTTCTGGAATTTGAATATTGTGTGTGTTTTCTAAGGAGGGTAATTGTGCGGTGATGCGCGGCAAAACTAGACAATTAAAGCGCGTTTTATAAGGACTAGTTTTAGACCGCAGTTGGATGTCACATGCCTGGGTAGACTGAGTTATGGAACTACCCACGCCTGTGATCTGAACAGTGGACTGTACTAACGGAATTTGAAGTTTTTTACATAATGACTCTGTAATAAAGCAGTGTTGACTTCCATTGTCGAGAAGCACCCTGACTTCGTGATAATGATTATTTTTATCCGCAACCTCAACTAATGCTGTTGATAACAGTACCGGTTCTAAAGACGTGTGCGTTACGTTATCACTGCAGGTCTGAAGCGTGTGAGTTGTATGAGATGCGGTGCGTTGTTGTGGTAAGTTTTGTGCTGCATTTACACTCCGGCCATCCTGCGCCTGCAGTGGCAGCGGCAGTGCAAGTGGTGTGGTGTGTGCGACTTCTGAAGATATTAATGCGCCAGAATCTACACGACACTCACTGTGAATTAGGCTATTGTGTTTTTGGTTGCATTGCTTGCATGGCCCGAGCCAGCATTTTGCCACAGCATGACCGGCGCGCAAACAATTGCGGCATAGATTTTTATCGTCTACGTGTTTTAATTTATCTTTACAGGACAAGTTCAAAAAGGCTTCGCAGGCGTAAATTGGGTGATTAGCGTTACACAAAGTACACGGGCGATATTGCTTCGATTTAACGGAGCTTGATGGTTTATGATTTTGGCTACTCTGGGCAGCTATGTAACTGTGCGATCTTACTGAAGGATTAGACGACTGTTTTTTAATGTTAGTCTCTGGTGTGTGTTTGTTGTGAGATGATTTTATGGTTTCTAATACATCGGCTCTGTCTTTCAGGAAAGTGATTAGTGCGGATAGCGATATCTTTGGACTTTGTGAATTAATGAGCGTGCTTTTATGAAGCTCCCATTCTCTCTCAGTAGACGAATCCAGTTTTGAGACTATTATGTAGATCATTAATGAATCCCAAGAGTCTGTAGGTTCGCCTAAAGTTTTGAGAGCGCGAATGTTTTTCAGAATGGTGTCTATAAGCTTACGAATTTGCACAGGGCATTCTTTATTTATCGACTGCGTGGAGAATAAAGCTTTTATGTGGTTATGAACCAGTAAACGGTTATTATTGTAACGGTTTTGCAATAGATCCCATGCAGTGATATAGTTTTCAGATGAAAATTGCAATGACTTTATCACTTGTAAAGCGTTACCGGTTAAAGCGGAACGTAAATAATGAAATTTCTGAATATTATCTATATCACTGCATCCATGGATGAGGGAAATGTACGTGTCACGAAACTCAAGCCAATGGTCATAACTACCGTCAAAGGTGGGCAATGAAATTGTCGGCAATTTTATATTGTTTTTCGTGAAAGACTGACCTTGCGATGATTGGGACACGTTCAAAACACTCCTACATTTAGTGACAATGGCATAATACTGATTTTCAAATGATTCTCTCTCTTCTAGCTCCGAATCTAACAAGTTATCTAAAACTTGGCACTCAATTTCATCCTGAATTTGACTGAATAGTGGCAATAAAGATTCAAAATTCTGAAAACGCTCTTTAAGTTCTGCTCTTTGAGTATCATTTGTAACTTCGTTAAGCGAATCAAGGAATTTTACGAACAAAGTGAATTTACGTTTTATGACACCTCGTTTTTTAATCAAAGATTTAATTAACTTTTCATTTTTTATGGAACTATCAGAATCGGATTCGTTAGTCATGTCGGATTGAGGCTTTTGTGGCATTGTGGGAAGAAAGATATCAAGGACTTACTTGAAAATTGACGATTGCCGATCACGATTTGCAGTCGAGGGTAGAATGCGTAGACGCGGCACTGGAATGTAACGGTTGAGCACAGTATTAACACACTTGAACCAAAGGACGGGAAAGGAGGACTGACTGGCCTGACCGTTTAATGCTGGTGATGCTGATCTTGACTTGATGCTGATCTTGAAATGATGCGTCCGGCGAAGAAGGTCCAGTATGTAGGGTTATGTGATTTTCAGCTTGCCAGAATTTTCAGTTTAACGCTCCTTTCTTTGGGGATGAAGGCCTTTCCAATGAAGCTTGTTATTAAGGCAGATATTAAAGATTTAATTTGAGAATACAAAAATAAAATAATGCAAGTAAAGAGATAGTGGTCGTCCAACCGATCGAATCGTTCTATTTATGTGTCCCCTCGCCCCTCTCCTTCCTCGTCCCGCTGACGTGCGGCGCTGCTCGGAGGCGCCGCTAGATGGCGTTAGTTGTCGCTCGCTGACAACACTATATATAAGGTTCCTTTATTCAAAACTGCTTTTGCTCAGGACTTTTCTTTGTTCTTGGCGCCTTATTTGTATAATAAAGTAGAGAAATCATTATCTTTAAGCAATTGTACGAAATTTCAGTGTAAAAGGATTCTTACAAAATTTTTGGGCGAATTGGATTATGAGTCAACTGAGAATATACTAAGAGTAATAAAATGATTAATAAATTTTATATAACATAATATAAACGAACTATATAAATAAATATTATGATTAATTATAAAGGATACGTCTTAAAAATGTCAATTACTTATTGTTACAATTATTATAACATACTTTTATAGTGGAACAAATTATTTTATCTATATTATATTAATGTATATATGTAGGCAAAGGCATAGGTAATTAAACATAAAAAATAATAAATGCATGGGCATGTCATATTAGATTAGATTATTTATTATAGATCGCAATTAAATTATTAATATTTTAAAATTGTTACATTTATTATTCATGTAATGTAATTTGGTCAATGTAATTTAATCAATTCAGAAAGAAAATATAACTAAGAGAAAAGTAACCTGTACACTCTAGACAATTTCCTTGCTCTGTATAATCGCTATCGAGTGTCCAGTTAATGAAGACCTAAATTATACTTTGAATATGGCTTTTAAGTGGCTCCTGTTTGCTTGGTCACATCAAGAACGAGAACATACCTTGCCGTCATACAGTTTTTCACTAGTACGGAGGGTAGTAGTATCTTTTTTGGCTGTTGCTAGCATAGTGGATTTAATAATTAATTACTGTATTCAATGTTTTCAAAGTGTAACTCAAAATGGATACAATAACATAGTTTGTGAAAAGTCGATTCCGCTGGTGCACTCTTTGGAAGGTTTTGTGGCCGGTATATACCTAATAATAATATGCAAGATTTTCTGATAGAAGCCGGCTTTGACTTTCTTTTGTGAGTGTTTCGGGGGACGTCTTTGTGATGATTTGATTCATGTGAGTAGATTAATTGTATTTTGGATTCACACAGCTTATAATTGTTTTCAGTGAATAAACAAATTTGATTTGATTTGATTTGATTTTGTCCCCGATTTTCTCAACTTTGCAATTTCCGACTTACTGCTCTTACTGTTAGCGCGGCAGAATTCAAGGGTGCACGCTAATCGGAGTCTTTCCCCAGGGACTTAAAGCACACTGTTGTGCATCGTGGCGGCGGCTCCCGGGCTAAGGGGCTGTTCTGGCTGGTGGAGCAGGCGCCGGCGCGCACGCACTCGGCGGACCTCTCCGACGCACTGCTCGAACGAGGCTACTGGGCCAGCCACGGTCTGCCGCACTTTAAGGTTCGATATGTATGACAGCTATGATATGACAGAGAGCTAGTTTCGTGAAACTACAGTTCGTAGTTTTTTTTCGTAGTTATATCAATCGAGGTCTCAGTCGAGGTACATAGCAGTCTTCCTGTAAAATAGTTAAGCTGCAATGTACATCGAATCGTATAAACCATGAATTATTGTAGTTCTGTAAAACAGAGGCCGCTGTTTAGCCGCTAAGTTGCCCAAAGAAATAGATTTCTAGATAATATTAAGCCTGCTGTTACATCGAACTTGTGTCTCGCTTGCACTTGCACAATACCTAAGTATAACATTTTTATGGTTTACGAAAATCATGAGATGCGAGAGCGAAAATGAAAGTTCACTACCAATTGGCTACCCATACCTACCTATAGGACAAGAAATCTAAGTTTGGGAATCAGGACAATTTGCTATAAAAAATTATCACCTGTGTTCGATAACATACATTACATTTACATACAGGCACATACATTCCTTCTGGCACCACACTATATAGGATACCCTGTGTCGTGGGAACCAGAAACAGCGACGTCACAAACATGTAAACATCCAAGACCTGGGTTTTTTTTTGTCCCCAGCCGGGATTCGAACCTGGGACCTCTCGCACAGAAGCCATCTGCCAACGGGTAGCGCCACAGAGGTCGTCAGATGTACAACAAAATCGTATGTGATATCAAGTGATATTTATCGTTCTACGTTTTCTCACAGGATATAGCCGATCTAACACATACGACGCAAATGGAAGAGTCGTACGGCAAAATGTTCTCTGAGGCTGAGTCAGCAAGAGCCATGACCTTCAAGCGAGGCCACAAGAACGCTACATCGCTACAGAGGATCCTAAAGCTGATGCGGCAGATCAATATGACAGCAATTAATAGGTAAGTTAAGCTAAACTGTACCTATTACCTAAATTACACAAAAAAATAAAAACACAATTTCATACAATGAGCCGTTTTCAGAAGCACTAAAAAAGGATTCCGTTTTCAGCCATCATGGCGTAAAGTTCAATTTTTTGTAACAAATGTTTTCCGAACATCCGTTAGGGCTAAGGTTTCGTACAGGCCCTGTAAAAATAAATAATAAGCACTAAAAAAAAAATATTACGGCTGTCAAAGTAATGCAATTTTGGACCTCAGCCCAATAGCCATGTGTGATACATCATAAAATAGGTCTTAGCGAGCTGAACAAAAGTTACTATTACGCCAACAGCCAAATGTTTGTCCTTTCGGAGTTATATTTTATTGAAAATTTTAGTTTTTTTTCAATACCATATAACTCCGAAAGGACAAACATTTGGCTATTGGCGTCATAGCAACTTTTGTTCAGCTCGCTGAGACCTATTTTATGATGTATCACACATGGCTTGGGCTGAGGTCCAAAATTGCATTCTTTTCATCTTTTGACAGCCGTAATTTTTTTTTTTTAGTTCTTCTGATAACGGCACATTCTCAAAATGCAGATCTATAGCTAATAGATTAAAGACAATCGTAATAGTAGTATGGCAACAGTAGTCAGGCTGACTTTAGTTTTTTTTTTCCTGCTGACCACATACGTTATGACCATAGGGGTGTAAATTACGTAAATCGTCCACTGTATGGAGTTGTCTGATTTAGTCTACTCTGAACTGTAAATAATTGCAATAAATCTGCTTACGTAATACTTGACGACAAATGCTAAAAAACAGGATAAAAAAATTATTTAATTGGGGCTCCCATGCAACAAACGTGATTTTAAATGGCACAGATGCAAATAAAAAAAAGATTCTAGTATAGATTATATCAGTATAGATAATGGTACGAAACCCTTCGTGTGCGACTCCGACTCGCACTTGACCGGTTTTTTAAACTAAAGTCGTCGAGATTTAGTTTGGACAGCCGTCAATGTGAAGCGCTAAGATCGCTCGAGAAGAGCCAAAATTATCTGTTGAACTATGTCGCCTGAATAAATAACGTATCACTATTGATATCTACAACCCTAATCTACATATAAATAAACATTTACATACAGGCACATACATTGCTTCTGGCCCCACACTAGGATACCCTGTGTCGTGGGAACCAGAAACAGCGACGTCACAAACATGTAAACATCCAAGACCTGGGTTTCATAACGTTCGTAAACGTTCTCCGTCGTTATATTTTTCTGTGATTTCTGTTGTTTCTTGGACTAAAGTTTCTTTTAATAATGTCACCATTTTCTGTGTTTAAAACGGTGTTATGGTGTTCACCTGTTATGCAGCCTGTAAACGAATGACATAAAAATTCCTTCATGCGTTCCTTGAAGTTTACCATATATTTACTATCCTAGTCGAATACATTTACGAACAAACGAATTTTACGATCAATAAGTTACAGCACTACGGTATAAAAAATTAAAGACCGGGACGTAACCGATTTTGTTAACCGATCCCATTCAAAATACCAATTAACTATGGAAATCGCTTATGAATAAACGTACTTGAAACGTTTATCTACTTACGTATTAAGTATTTACCGCGTGAACAAAAAATTTGATCAATTTTGTATCCAAAAGGTTACTTTACTTATTTTTTATTTATAAATCGTTGATTTTACATTCTATCGTGTTAGCCAGCTGTAAAAACGGGCCAGGGCTGCCATTTGTACGATTTAAATCGTATTTGTGCGATTTTTTGCTGATTCCACGCGAGTACGTACGTACGAAATCGTATCGTTCGGAACGGAATCGTACGGAATCGTATTGTATCGTACATCGAAATCGTACGGAAAATGTACGATTTTTTACAATAGCTTCATTTAGACCGACGACAATATTTGGCGATATCGGTATTAATAATTTATAAAACAAAAAGGCATTAGGCAACATTTATTTGAGACAGAGATCTTTCTTTTTCTAGACTTAGTTGTTAACTCCTTCTGTACATTATAATTTCCACCGTGCCTCCCTTCAATGTAAATAAACCTTGTACGTACATAAATTATGTTTCTCTATCCTTGGCGTAAATAGCAAAGCAACTTCTCAGAACCACCGAAAACTGCACTAGCTTAAATCCAGCAGATGAATATGTTAAAATGCTTACGAAAAATCGTAGAAAAACAGTAGATAAATAAAGGATAAATATTTATGTACAATTTTGTTATTTCTAATTCCTTTGGGCATACGATTTTTTTGAAGCTGTTGTACGATTGCGACATTTTTTCCTTAGGAAGACCTGAAACGGGCCTATTGGATTTTAGTGGAAATAGCGGGTTTTTATAATTACGCGCGACGCTCACCCAAAATCCCGATTAGACCTATTTAATATAAAATAATATTCTAGAATTTTAATTTTCTACCTCCTTAATATTAAGTGCTAACATAATGTAATTATTTGATATTCGAATTCAGCACGGCCAGCGACGAAGAGTGCGTGGGAGTAGACTGCATCTTGCGCGAGAAGGGCTATTGGGCAGTGCTGGGCGTCAGAGGCGACATTCTCAGTAGATACAGAGAGGCGTACGGGGTCATCGACACTAAGGTGGTAAGCGGTGAGTCTGCATTTGCAACGTTTTGTTAACATGTTTCAGAAGTTCGTTAAGCATAACTAGGTACCTAGCCCCAAAGAAAGTTTGATATTGTTCTGGAGTAGGCTATTTTTTTTAATCTGAGAACCCTGTCTCAAAAATATTATAGCCCAATTCTGCAGCACTGGGTGGGAAACATTATTATTCTTCATACAGTGCGGTAGAGAAGTTCGTTTTTAAGATTAGTTAATATTTGGACCATTGTTATTTAATTAAGCGAAAGGACGTAGTTTAGTAGAAACATTCCAACCCACAATATGGTCATTTTTGAGTTAAATATACCAAAATGATCACTATCTTCTATGCTTTAAGAATCAAAGACTTGGATAGCGATCCAATGAGTATGTGCAAAGTTATGGCACATTGAAATCAACCCACATGTATGGAGAGCGTAAATCAGCTTAAACCTAAAAACACAAATATCTCAAAAGTCATTTTGTGTGGGTTGGAACGTTTCTGCTAAACTAAGTCCTAAATGTTGATTGAGAGAAATTCTGCTGTGAAATAAATTCAAACTCTAAGTGAATAAATGAAAAGTGCTTTAGAGGAATCTAGTTTCATTAATAAGTCGGTTAGACTGTGAGCACTAAAGCAACATCATTCACAGGAAGTGCAGGCGGCGCAGAGACGCGCTTCTACGCGCAGTCTGGCCCCCCATTCAACGCGGTGACGCGCAACTCTACCGCCTTCAACAAGGGAACCGTCGCGTCCATATACACCGACCAGTTTGATGATGAGCCGAACATCGACGGCGACGAGATGATGGACCTCCTAAGGCAACAGCAAGAACAAGCTGAACGAGACAGGCTGGCCAAGATCAACAAGCATAGAGTCCAACCGTTCCAGTGGTCCGATAGTGGCTTCAGCTTCCCGAAGGGTCACGCTGACAAGTGGGCGTTCGACACCTACGAGCCAGCGTGGGCTTGGTGATTTTCCCATATTTTTAATTTTGTAATTTTGTTAGGCATTCCGGCCCCCTATTTGCTGACGAAATTGAGCTGGTTCAACGGCCATTATTATTTACCTGCCTGCCAGTCGCTAATCGATAAGACCGTTGCAGATGACGTCATCAGGGCCTACATTATGTTAATGCATGGTGTGGTTTTGTATAACCGTGCCAATTTAATTTCATTAACATCGAGGCGTCTATAGTGTGAAAAAACACGTCACGTGAACCAACCGTGGGTCCGTCATTACTGCAATGCACTAACGGTGGCGAGACCTTGAACATTAGTACTACATCATTTGCACTACACATGTTTAATACTCTTCATACACTAGAAAGTATGACAACGATGTAATATTAGCTGGGTTTGTCAATGTCGTTAGCGAATAGAACTCCTGAAAACCGATTTACAGTTTGGTAAGTAAGTAAGTGGCAGTAGTTACGCTGTCCTGCCTTCGCTTACCCGAAAGTGTAAGCGGTCCTTCAGAAACGATTTGTTTTTAACGTAACTCATGAAATGAAACATAATAAAACTCCGTCCGATGTAATGCTTCCAAAGCTTGTAAATGTTGCAATTAATCCGAAATATGTGAGTACAATATTTTGTTGAACTAGCGCAATTATGCAAAATGTTTTTAGAAATTGTTAATCTTGTCAATGTCTCATCAATGTTTGTGTTTGTTTGACTTATAAAGTTTACTATTTTCGGTCTTGTCGTCGCATCTCTCATCTCTTATTATCCCTACATTTTAAGTAAGTAGGTACCTTAAAATACTGTATTCTTTGTAGTACCTACTACAAAGAATACAATATTCTACCTCCCATACGTTGTATTTTATTATTTAAAATTTGTATTTGTCGTAGTATGAATGTAGGTAATTACCTAATAAATACCTATCTACCTATTTATTTACAAAACTATGAGTTTTTAATAAAAATGAAGTGACTGAATAAAATATTCTATTTTATTTTATTTATTTATCCCTACGGTACGTAGGTAAGTAAAGAATATAAATAAATAGGTATAATAATGAGGATTAATTAAATTTACCTACCCAATAAAAGATCTGCTAAGGTGCTGGCAAATGTCACGTACCTAAAATGGAATACGTGCCAAATAAACAACTTTATGGGATACTATAGCACGTTTAATTTAAGAAAGAGACTGAACAACTATTATCGATCCAATCGTTTATTTAATTTTACTTTATTTGACAGGAAACCACGAATCCACGAATACGATAGAGTACATCAATCATCCTGAACATCCTTATTTTTTGACAATAGTGACGTGTCGCGTCACTATTGTCAAAAAATAAGGATGTATTTCGCTAAAATAATAAAACGAGGTATTGACGACTATTCGCGATTATTTTGTATAAAAAATATAAACCTATCTAATTACAAAGATTTATACTACAAGTAGGTAATTAATTTTAATTACTCTAAGCAACAAATAAATGTGACAACCCGTTGGATACTTTTTAATCTATTTCGCTCATGCAAGTCAATGAATCGATAAAAACTTTAACGTAACTTGTATCGATTATAAATTAATTATCATAAAAATCGAATCAGTAGCTCCATAGAACACTATTAACATTTGACCGTCCACTGCATCGGAATCGAGCCGTACGAAGCGGACGGATAGATTTGTTGCTTTGTGCAAGAGTACTGCGTGCACTGGGTTGACATTTCGGCGCCGGAATTCCTTCCGATGACGTGATCCACAGCCGGCGAGCCATTCGGATTCCGTTTCGAGTTGACTAGATTGATATTTAGGTATGATGTCAGAAGAAGTTTTAAAAAGTTTAGTGGAGAGATATGAAAAACATTACCATCTAAAACATCCACATTATCTTAACCAACAGTGGGGAGATAATCTAAGGGAAAAAATTGGAGTAATAATTAGTCAAAGTGGTGTACTCACTACTTTCATTCATTATTAAATTTCTCCAATTCCTAGTAGGTACTAACTGTATAGTATAACTAGGTATAACTACTGGGTAATCATTAAAACAGTATCTCAGTGTAGGTAATACGAACGCAGTAGACCCACCCTTTCGGTATTTTGTAAACACCGACGCAACCACGGCCACGCCTCGTACGATGCGTACGCTCAGACTCCGATCCAGTGGACGCTTAGCTTAAGTTAATATTTTCTTAAATAAATTCAGACATTCCCAAATCTTAAAAATGCGATATTGTGGATACATTTTTGGTGGGTTTAGCTTGGACCTTCAATTCATAAATATCTGTAACTGAGGAATCGGCATCACATGAATTGGAAGTAGGTACCTATGTAGTTTAGCAATAAGGCTCGAGAGTAAGTAAATGAAATTCAAATTTTCCTAAAACGTCTGAACTGAGGGTCTGAACAACGTGAGGTATGTTCTCGGTATGTTAGTAGAAAATATACTATACCTACTCTATGAATTTTATGCATAGACTTCTCTTAAGTACCACAGTCACTAAAGAGAACTCAAACAAAGATTAATTGGGTTTAGCTTACTACAGTTTTCATGCTGGCACTTCACTTGGCTATGTATTCGTATTCGTGTATACGAACGTATATGACGATTTAGAGTATCTACATTGCAGGTTTAACAAAAACAAGTGATTAAAATTCGCCAGGATGCCCAGATTGCCCAGCAATATATTAATATTTGCCAAATCCGCGAACATTAAAGCAATGTGAAGTGCCACCATCCATTAGTAGGTACGTCGACAGCACGTCAATCTTCCCATTTTAGTTGCAAAGTCGCCCGTAACGCAACGGAGTAGAGTGCATGGGTGTATACCATGATGTGCTGTCGACTGTACAGCTGAGCTAGCCACTAGAGATGTATACATGTTCAATAAAAACCATACAGCTTGGCAAAAATGTTTAGATCTGGAACTATTATTTTTATTTTCTGGCAACATTTCTAATCAGTTATCTATTTAGTCTGTGATTCATGATACTGTAAACTTGATTATCCAGGGCCGTTAAACCTTATATATATAAAAAAAAAAAAAAAAAAAAAAAAACTGTAAACTTGAGGACTTTTGTTTTGGCTGTTTGGGCGGGAAACAGCAAAGATACGAAAACTTTTTCCAAAATTTTAAAATTATTAGTTATTTGTTTTAAACTAAGTGCAAACTATTAATAGGTGGTCAAAGCGACACGAAACTATGGATGATGATGAGGGGCCGGGGGAAAAGCCGCCGGACCCCAAGACTCCTCGTATAGTGAGGAATTTAAAGAGACCTGCTTCAGCGGTGGCGGGAGATAGGTATTTAGGTGAAGACTGTTATGTGCCATATTTTAAACCTAATTATAAAAGACTATACCCGGAAAATAGCCCCAACCTGACATTCAAAGTGTTCGTTGAAAGTGTGAAACCCTGCGGAAAAATCGGGAACAAAAGCCCGGTTTATCTAAACAACATCTTCTCTAGCGAAGTGAAAGGTGTACAGTCCCTGCAAAGAGTCAATGCCAATAAGATAAGTATAACTTTCAAACTGGCCAATAATGCTAATAACTTCTTACTAAATACCAACTTCCTCACCAAGCATGAACTGAAAGCTTATATACCAGCAACACAAATCGAAAAAACCGGAGTGATCCGTTTTGTACCTACAAATATCTCTAATGAAGAATTATATACAAAATTATCATCCATCTATGAAATAATAACAGTCAGAAGATTCACAAAAAAGGTGGGAGACGAGAGAATACCTTTACAGACAATAAGCCTTACATTTTTATCCAATAATTTACCAGAAATCGTGCAGTACGACTTGTTCTCATACAGAGTATTTGAATATGTCCCTCCTCTACAACAATGTTTCAAATGTTTCAAATTCAACCATTCTGCTAAAGTCTGTAATAGTTCAGTTCAGAAGTGTAGTATATGTTCAGGTGAACATTCTTATAGAGAATGTGACAGGCCAAACGATCTTTGCTGTTCTAACTGCAGTGGACCTCACTTGGCAATATCAAAATTATGTCCTATTAAAATGAAAAAAATGATGGAAAAGAAAAATAAAATAAGTTACTCTTCTGTACTGAACACAAAATCTATGACTGAATTCCCTGCTCTGACTGAAACCTCCCGGCCTAGTCCCTCTTTTGTAAAAAAGAATGTAAATAAAATTGTAAACAAATCTGTAAATAGTTCTGTACATAATGTAAATACTAACAGTGATGACATAAAATCACAAATAATTGGAAGCAGTGATGTACTGTCGGCCCTGGTACAGACACTGATCCAGCTTGCCAACAACCCTGAGGGCAGCTCTATAACAACGGCTGCTATCAAAGATATGCTTATTAAAAACTTAAAATAATGGATAGTAATTGCACAGGTAACAGCTCTCACATACGCATTGCACAATTTAACATTCAAAGCGCTAATAGTAAAAAGGCATTATTAATTAGATTTCTTAATAAACAAAGTATTGACATATGCTTATTAAATGAAACATGGTTCAAAAATAATGATAGCATTAAATTTCCAGGTTACAATGTATTCAATCGCAACTCTAAGAATGCTCATAATGGAGTAGCAATTGTTATTAGGAAAACACTTAAGTATAAAATCTTAGATACCAATTTTTATGAAGATATACAAACTGTCGCTTTATCCCTTTCTACAGATAATGGTAACCTGACTGTTTTATGTGTCTACTGCCCCCCTACTAGTGGGCACATTAGAATAAATAAATTGCGCCATGTTGTAAGAGATTTGCCTAAGCCAATATTTGTATCTGGTGATTTCAATGCGCATCATGTTGCCTTTGGATGTGTATCAACCAAAGGCAGAGGGCATGAACTTTATAATTTAATTGATGAGAATGATTTATGCATATTAAACAATGGCAATTATACTACTGTCAATAGACCTACACAAAATCCATCTGCAATTGACATCACTTTTGTAAGCCCATGCATAGCCCCCTTATGTGAATGGTCAGTACACGATGATAGCATGGGTAGTTACCATTACCCTACCATCACTCAAATCCAGCTGCGCATTGAAAAATACCAGACAAATGAGCCAATTGACAAGTTTTTGTATAAAAAGACTGATTGGTTACATTATAAAAATTTATCTCAGCAATTATACCAAAACATGGAAATAAATCAATACAATCCTATAAATTCATACAATGAATTCTGTAATAAACTTGAAATGCTTAAACAACAATGTATACCAAAGTTCACTAAATCAAGTAAATACCGTAGTAGACCTCCATGCCCATGGTGGAATGATATTTGCGAACAAAGTGTAATTAAATCCTATGAGTCACTAAAACACTATAGAGCCAATCCGACCATGGACAATTATATTAATTACAAAAAGGCAGACGCACTCAAAAAAAGAACATTAGCTGAACAAAAACATTACAGCTGGGATAATTTGTGTAACACATTTAATAGAACTACGCCAATCAGTCGTATATGGAACTTAATTAAAATGTTTAATGGTGCAAAATCCAAAAGTAAGACCTATAATGATGAATTCATTCCCCAGTTCCTGAATAAGCTATCAGATAACAGTAATCTTATCACTGAAAATTTGCAATCCTTCTTTTCAAAACATAATAATGATAGTAACTCTAAGTTTTTGATAGAACCATTCACTTGGCACGAATTCATCATGAGCCTAAATTCAAGGCGGGACACTGCTCCCGGCTTGGATGACTTTCCTTATCTTCTAATCAAGAATTTAGATGAAGGAGCCCAAAAATTATTTCTTGCAATTTTAAATAACCTGTGGTCCAATATGTCGATTCCAGACTCATGGAAAACACAATGTGTTATTCCCATTCTAAAACCAGATAAATCTCCTGATTGTGCAGATTCCTATCGTCCTATATCCCTTTCTTCCTGTTTGGGTAAAATTTTTGAAGCAATGATTAAGGTTCGTCTCGATTGGCATATTGAAGCCAATAAAATAATTCCTGATATTCAATATGGCTTTCGAAGAGGTAGAAGCTGCGCAGACAGTTTCCTTTCATTAATATCAGACCTGAAAAAGTGTAAAGATAACGGATTAAGTACAGTGTGCACATTTTTAGATATCCAAGCTGCATTTGATAGCATTGACCCAGGAATTCTAGTTAAAGTACTCTCAAATTTAAGGATACCTGGCATATTATGCCAATGGATATATAACTTTCTTAATAATCGAATTTTGTATGTCAAACACAACAATATATTATATGGTCCTCGCCCTGTAAGTAAAGGTACAATGCAAGGATCTATTTTATCACCATTACTGTTTAACCTGTATGTATGTGAAATCCTGCATTATGTAAATACTGATAGTGTAAATATATTACAGTTTGCTGATGACATTATTTTATACAGCTCAAATTATTCTATAGATACTGCCATAAATAACATTAATAATTCTCTCAATAAACTAAATTTCTATTATGCCAATAGGCTCCATCTTAAGGTCAATACTAACAAGAGTCATACTATGTTATTTAGTAAAGATGAACCACATGTTCAAGTTAAATATGATGGCACTCCAATTCCAATCGTTCAAACACATAAATTTTTGGGCATAATATTAGATAGAAAATTAACATTTGAACAGCATATCAAACATATAATAGCCAAGTCACTAGCAGGTTTAAATATTATGAGATGCATGGCTGGTGTTTCATGGGGAGCCGACCCAAAAACTCTGGCCATGCTATATAAGGCTATAGTTAGAAGTCATTTTGACTATAGCACTCTAGCTTATGTAAATAGTGTACATGTAAATAAATTAGATATAGTCCAGAACAAAGCTCTGCGAATTATCTCTGGCGCTATGTGTTCAACTCCCATAAGGGCCATGGAAGTTGAAACCAAAATAATGCCTCTACAGTATAGAAGGCTTAAATTAATTAAAAGATATATTCTAAAATTGCTCTCATCTGATAATCCTATAATAAATAAAATCATACCTAATTTAACTTACCATCAAAATTCCGAATTTCCAATGTTCCGTGAGACAATATCCAATAGTTTAATTGAAGGCATGAAGAAATTTTCACATATTTATAAACAAGGCTCTTGTTGGTCTTGTTTTGCTCATCCATATAAGAATACAGTATATCCAGTATCTGTAATTGATAAAATTATTTCTGATAATAAAAACTTTCTATACTTTTTATCAGATTATGGAGATGTTTATAAAATATATACGGATGGCAGTAAGGGAGAATGTTACTGCCGATCTGCTATATATGACTCACAAACGGGCAATTCGCAGAGTTTTACTTTACACAGTAGTTGTTCAATTTTTACAGCAGAAGCATATGCAATTTTTGAGGCATTAAAACTTCTCAAAGTTGTTAAACCTAACCTTAAAAGAATCTTAATCTTAACAGATTCATTAAGTGTCATTCAAGCACTAAAGAATTTAAAATTTAACTACAAAACTAACTATATCCTATATGCTATTACATCCCTCTTAATATCCAATGAAGCTTTAGGAATGCAGATATCTCTAATGTGGATACCTTCACACAGAGGTATATCTGGGAATGAAATAGCTGATAAAGTTGCGTATGAAGGTACAAATTGTTTAGATGTAAGGCGCGCTTTTTGGGTCCCTATGACCGAGTATTACAGTGTAATAAATTTAGAAATATTAAACTCTTGGGAAACATTCTGGAAGAGTAATCAAGAGAAAGAAGGCAAAGGACTTTGGTACGGAAGCATCCAAGAAAAAATACCTAACTCACCTTGGTACGAATCGAAACTGGCTATCGCTAGCCGCAGCTTCATAACCACAATAAATAGATTGCGTTTTGGCCATAACTGTGCACCATCACACCTTTCAAGAATCAACATTGGAACAAATATCTGTGAACACTGTAAAAATGCCGTTGGAAACGTTGAACATTTAATTTATGACTGTCCATCTTTCAATGTACAAAGACTGATTTTCGCGAGTGATTTGTTAGAAATAGGCAAAAGTGACTTTTTCTCCCGCCACCACCTCAAAGACTTGCTTAAAACTCCTGAATGCTATCCTATCGTGTATAAATTTGTGAAAAATACAGTGTCTAAAATATAAGTGTAAATAGAAAAAGTTTAACTATTTGTATTAAAATGTGAAGTGCATTATGACTTTATAAAAATAAGATATGGCTTAAAGGTCTTGAAACCAAGCCAAAACTCTTTAAAAAAAAAAAAAAATTGAGGACTTTTTGGCGGGCATTTCAAAAGGAAGGGCGCGTTTTTACAAATTAATTTATCAAAAAGTTATTTTGTAATTTCTGTAACTTGTTTTTGAGCTTTAAGTCTCTAAAAACAGTGCTAATAAGTTGATCAGTATGAATAATGCCCCGGGGGCTTTGCCCCCTGGGAATATTACCGATCCTTCTCCTCGGAGTAAGAAGAGGTCCAGATTGCCGTCGGATTCGGAGGGTGAGAACGAAAATTCGAAGGACAAAGACATGTACAAACCATACACGAAACCAGGGTACAAAAGAGTATATCCAGAGAACTTGGTAAGTGCTGAATATATGGTTTTTATAGAATCGGAGAAGGAAGGTGAACGGCTTGGGAATAAAAACCCGGACTTCATCAACAATTTATTTAAAAAGGCAGTGAAGGGCGTGGTGGGCATTAAGCGCATCAATGCCAATAAGATTGGAGTTTGTTTCGGTCAGTCCATCAATGCAAACAACTTCTTGATGAACGCTGATTTCCTGAAGAGTCACTTCTTCAAGGCGCACATACCGGCAAGGTCGGTGGAGACAATCGGGGTCCTTCGTTTTGTCCCTACTACAATCAGTAACGAAGATCTGTTCAAGCAACTCTCGGCTGAATACGAAATCATCACCGTGCGACGCTTCACACGCAAAGTGAACGGCGAGGTGGTTCCATACAGTTCCGTCTCGGTGACATTTATGTCGCAGAACCTACCGGACTATGTCTACCTAGACTTATATAGATTTAGAGTGAACGAATACAGGGCTCCGCTCTTGCAATGTTTCAAATGCTTCAGATTTAATCATGGAGCCAAGTTTTGTAAATCAACACAAAAGTGCTCAATCTGCTCTGAAGAACACCACTTCTCTGAGTGCAAGAAAGATGCAGAACTTAAATGCATAAATTGTCATGGACCTCATTTAGCAATTTCTCGTGACTGTCCTATTAAAAAAAACAAAATGGAAGAAAATAATAATAAACAAAATTATGCAAAAGTTGCTGCATCTTTCTCTCGTAAAGACGAAGACAACAATATTGTGAGAAATTACAATACGAATTTTCCCCCTTTGAAAAAAACACGAACACACAATAAAACTATAACAACTCCATTAAACAAGGACATTTCAAAAGACATTCCCAAACCCAATCCCAAATCTGATTCAAATGCAACACTACTTGATGAAGTATTAAAGAGTAACTTTATTTTAAATGGCATGGTTGGAGCCTTAGTGACATTAGCTAACAGTAACATGGGTAAGATCAATGCTTCTGTTATTCAAGAAGTATTAATTAAATCACTACAACAAAATGGATAAAGCTTTTATTAGAATTTCACAATTTAATGTTGAAGGAGCAGTTAACAAAAAACCTTTGCTTATTAATTACTTAAAAGATAATGATATTGACATTTGTCTCTTAAATGAGACCTGGTTAAGAGAGAGAAGTATATTTAAAATTACCAATTACGATTTTATATTTCAAAATGGAACAGATGGACGAGGAGGAGTAGGTATTCTCTTAAAATCGCATTTGAAATACTCAGTAATTGCTACACCCTTTTATGATTATTTGCAGTCAACAGCTATAGTTTTATCCACAAATGTTGGCAATTTATCGATACTCTGTACATATGCTCATCCTCCAGATACTAATCGTCGTAGATTTCAATGTAGGAGGCTCAAACAAATATTAAATATGCTGCCAAGTCCAATATTATTATCTGGTGATCTCAATGCACATCATGTTGCTTTTGGATGCCTTAGATCCAATTCTAGAGGTAATGAAATTTATAACTTATTAGATGAATATGACCTATGCATTTTGAATTCTGGTTCCTCTACTACAGTAGGTAGTCCTACCAAAAGACCTTCTGCAATTGACATTTCCTGTATTAGTCCTTCTGTAGCTGCTCTTTGTGAATGGAGAGTGCACGATGATGCCATGGGTAGTTATCATTTCCCAACTATTCTTGACATCCACACCACAGTCGAGAAATATGACACTGGTACCCATGTAGAGCGTTATCTTTACAGAAAAGCCGACTGGCTCACCTTTGAATCTGAAACAGAAAAGATCTTAGGTCAACTTAGTTTAGATTATTCCAACCCAATTAAAAGTTACAATAATTTTTGTGAAAGATTGATGGAAGTTAAGGATTTAACCATACCAAAGTTTAAGAAAGTCAATCAAAATATTTTAAGGAAACCTGTTCCCTGGTGGGACAGTGAGTGTTCAGATGCTGTTAGGAAAAGCAAAGAAGCTCTAAATTCATATAGATCTGATTCCACCACAACTAGTTACATTAAATTTAAAAAGTTAGATGCTTTTAAAAAGAGATTATTGAAGGAAAAAAAGAAGAATGATTGGGTTAAATTAGTAGAATCTTTCAACAGATATACACCCGTTAGTACTATATGGAATTATATTAAAAGATTTAAACGTATTAGATTACCTACGAGTCCAAGGAATGATGAATGGATTCCCGCTTTCATTGATAAGTATGCACCATCCTCCTCATCTGTAAATGCAATAGACATTGACTCATTAAATAGCTTCTTTAGTCATAATGGTGATGAAAACTCTACTTTTCTCTCTTGTGCCTTTACTATGCAAGAATTTACTGTCGCAATTAGGTCTAGAAAAGACACTACACCCGGATTAGACGACATTCCTTACAAACTTATTAAGAACATGCACTTAGATGCACAAAAAACCCTGTTAGACATTTTTAACTTGTTATGGAAAACTCAGACTATACCAGATTCTTGGAAAACACAATGTGTCATACCAATTTTAAAATTAAATAAACCAAGTAATGACTTCAATTCTTACAGACCAATTTCTTTGTCTTCGTGTGTTGGAAAAATATTTGAGCTTATGCTTAAAACAAGACTTGATCATTTTGTAGAATCAAAGAGAATCTTACCAGACCAACAATTTGGTTTTAGGAAAGGTCGCAGTGCAAGTTTCACTTCTCTTATATCAGATATAAAGAATTCATTTCATAGCCAATCTGTCACTGTTTGTGCATTCTTGGATGTACAAGGTGCCTTTGATAATGTTGATCCATCCATATTGGTAAGCATCTTGTCAGAGATTGGTATCCCAGGATGCATCTGTAAATGGATATTTAATTTTTTGTACAATAGAACAATGTATGTAAAGTTTAATAATATTTTGCATGGACCAGGTCAAGTATTTAAAGGAACTATGCAAGGAGCCACTATATCTCCTTTGCTGTACAACATTTATACATGTCAAATTAATAATTATCTGACCCATAAGGGTGCTCAATTTCTGCAATTTGCAGATGACTTATTAGTATATTCTGTACATAAAGATGTAAATATAGCTGTAAATAATCTGAACCAGGCTCTTGTAGAGGTAAACAATTATTATTCTAATAAACTTAAATTAGACATTAGCCCTAGTAAGAGTGCAGCAATGGTTTTTTGTAAGAAAAATACTGTTAGTGACAATTTTGTAACATATAATAATATTCCTTTACCCTGGTTAAATGAGAAGAAATTCCTTGGTATACTGCTAGATACAAAATTAACATTTGAAAGTCATATCAATTATATTATTAAAAATGCATCAAAAGCACTTAATTTACTTCGATCTCTGGCTGGAGTGCATTGGGGATCAGATCCCAAAATACTGTCTATGTTATACAAGAGTATCATGAGAAGTCACTTTGATTATAGTTGTATTGCTTATATGGATGCAAGCCTGCTATCATTAAGAAAACTAGATGTTATTCAGAATAAAGCACTAAGAATTATAACTGGAGCTATGTGCTCAACACCAATTAATGCTATGCAATGCGAGGCTTGCATTCTTCCACTACATTTCAGACGTTTACAACTAGCTGAGAGATTTTGTTTAAAACTTATTGCTTTGAATAATAGATGTGTTCTAGACCACATTTTGCCACATGAAGCAATTGATATGTTACACCGCTCAGTTGGTCCATATGCAAATATTACACAAATACTAAATGGTAACACTCCAACTCTACTGCGAATTATAATTCATCTAAATAGTATATCTGTAAATATGTATAAAGAAAGTATATGGCCTTTATATAAGGCTGATTTCAAGATACTCTTAGGAAATGATTTTGTACAGCAATATTCAATAACTAATCAAAACAGTCTGCTGGAATTTTTGGAGTACAAACATCTTTATTCATTGTATACTGATGGTTCCAAGTCGGGAAGTAGAGTAAGCTCAGCATTTTATGATCCACAGTTAAAAAGAACAAAATGTTACAAAATTGATGGCAATTGTAGTGTTTTCACAGCTGAAGCTTATGCAATTTATCAAGCTCTTGTTCATGTGCAAGATATTAATGTGTCTGAGATTATTATATTATCTGACTCACTGAGTGTTCTATCAGCTCTAGAAGGTAACTGTTTCAGATACAATGTAAATTATTTAGTGTATGAAATTAGGAATATTTTGTATAATTTAGATGTTAGAGGTAAAAAGGTTAAGTTTCTTTGGGTACCTGCTCACCGAGGGATCACGGGGAACGAAGTTGTTGATCGAGCCGCAAGTAGGGAACCCGACGAGGACCATTCCACTGACCTGAAGATGCCGTTCACTGATCTACATGCACCTTTGAACGACCATCTGATGACATTATGGCGCGATTACTGGAAAGAAACCAGCAAAGTTAAAGGAAGCTGGTACGCAGATATTCAAGGAAGCCCGCCCGCCCAACCTTGGTATCACAAAAACAAAGAAATTAACTGCCGTAAATATATAACCATTGTTAACCGAATGAGATTTGGACACTGCCAAACTCCCACTCACCTCCGTAGACTCAATCTGGCTGAAGATGATAAATGTTTACATTGTGGCACGGATAACGCCGATCTCTCTCACCTTATCTTCAGTTGTCAAAAATTTGGCCTCCACAGATTAACTCTAATAACAGAACTCGAACCAATCTATGGAAATAATATTCCAATGAGGCTTCAAGAACTTCTTGCCGATCCAAGATCCTTCACCCCCCTTTGTAAATACATAGTGAACACGATTAATACTTTGTAAATAGTGAAGAGTGTAAAACAGTGGAAGTGATAAAATAATAAACTAAAAGGCTCAAAAGGACTAGTATCCAGGGCCGTTAAACCTTATATAAAAAAAAAACTGTAAACTTGAGACTATTTCAGTTCGATTTGTTGCGTTTTTATAGCTAAAAAACGTTAAAAGTGAGAGACAATGAATAAAACCATTAGGAGCTCCGCCAGAGAAGTAATTTATAAAGTGTACAGGCGATGTCTTGCGGAGTACGAGGCTAAATCTATTCTATCGGAACTTAGCGATGTTTATCAAAGAACCGCCGATATGACAGGTATGTGAAGGTTTGTTATATTGTTAGGAATGTAATTCAGTGTTATGTGATTATGTTCAAGACATTTGAAAAGCTTCTATCGATGATATTCAGGGATCTTTTGCTCTTTACAAAACTAGCGCATAGGTAATGTTTACTTTTTGTAACAGGACCGCGGATAGTGTACCCATATAGTGTTGATACTTTCTGTCATTGATATTTTCTTAATTCTACAGGAAAGTCTGTCAGCACTGTAAAAAGAATTGCGCAGGAAGGAGTGCATAACGGAGGTATATTTTCAACACCGGGGAAGCGCAAACAAGGACGACCCAAAAAACAACTCGATGACTTTGACTTGTGTGCCATCAGGCAAAAAGTTCAATTCTTTTACACGGTGAAAAAAGAGGTATACTACGGAAACAATATGTTCTTCATGAGTCGAAACTTCTTTATATTATATTGTTTATTAATGTAAATCATATGTGACAACATATTTTATTTTTAGGTCCCAACGTTACGAAGACTACTCCCATTAGTGAGAGAAGATCTAGGGTTTGATGGGAGCCGTGAACATTTGCGAAAAGTGCTCCATGCACTGGGTTTCAAGTTTAAGAAATGTCAGTCTGACAGAACGGCATTAATGGAAAGGCCAAATATTGCCGCAAAAAGAGAAAGCTTCTTAAAAACTATTTTGGCAAACAGGAATTTACCTATGGAACTTCATAAATATATCATTTATTTGGACGAAAGCTATGTCCACCAGTCATATAAACTAAAAAAATGTTGGCAGTCTGTGGATGTAAGCGGAGTGAAGCATAATGTCGCAAAAGGTAAAAGGTACATCATTATTCACGCAGGCGGTGAAAAAGGATTTGTTCCTGATGCTTTGCTCATTTTTAGTGGAACAAACAAGAACGCTGACTATCATTCAGAAATGAACAAAACCAATTTCACTAAATGGGTCAGCGAAAAATTGATTCCCAATTTGCCTTCCGCATCGATTGTAGTTATGGACAATGCTCCGTACCACTCGGTGGTTTTAAACAAAGCACCTACCTCTGCCACAAAAGTAGCTGATATAAAGCAGTGGTTGACTGAAAATAAGATTCCATTTGACAAAACATTAAGAAAACCGGAATTATTGGTTATTGTGAAACGCCACAAGCCAGAGCCAAAATTTGAAATAGATGAACGGTTAGGTTCACATGGGCACACAGTTAGGTGGCGTTGATAGAGTTGATTTGGGGAATTGCAAAAAACAAAATGGCAGCCCGTAATGTAGAGGGTACTGATATAAAGGAAATAGCTGAGCGTGCGTTTCGAGAAATCAGTGTCGACGATTGGAGGAATTCGTGTCGACACGTAAAGAGTATTGAAAACGAGTACTACGAGAGGGGACAAAGTGTTTACGATGATATGGAACGACTTGTGATAAACCTGCAGGAGGACACAAGCAGTAGCAGTGATTCTGAAGATGATTTTGTGGCGAGCTGCAGTGAATATAATAATATGGATACAGATTTTTCAGGAGTCGAATATCTTGATGAAGACCTCCTAGATTGATATTTCCCGGAGTCTAAACTTACATAGACTTTCAAAGTTTTATGGAGCACTGTGTACTGTCTAAGCTTTAAAAAGATTAATATAATAAGATTTTCCAAAATCTTTATGTTAAATTTGACAGAATGTATTGAAAATAAATGTAGCTAAGTATAAAATGTGTTTAATAAATTTCCAATACATTTTTACAAGAATTTTTTTTTAAGTTTTACGAGATGTAATACGTAATATGTAGTTCAAACAATATTAATAACTCCATAATAAACACTTCAAAGTATCAAAACTATGTGATCACTCTATGCGTGTTACCAGCTCTGTCGACAGTGGCGCCCCTATTAAATTCTATACTTAAATGCCTGTAAAAAGGTGGTTGTGTTTTGTAGGTACCGGTTATTTTTTAATGTTTGAACGCATCCTACCATTCGAAAATCTTGAACGCATCTTATAACCTCTCCTCGCCACCCACCCTCGCACCCTCTTCCACGATAATGTTACTGTCTATGCCGCAAGAATCCTCATAATACTCTCGTTTTTTTTTTACGACATGGAACTTTTACGACATGTATTGAAAAAAAACTAACATTTTCAATAAAATATAACTCCGAAACGACAAACATTTGGCTGTTGGCGTCATAGTAACTTTTGTTCAGCTTGCTGAGCCCTATTTTATGATGTATCACACATGGCTATTGGGCTGTGGTCCAAAATGAGCCGTTTTCAGAAGAACTAAAAAAAAATATTACGGCTGTCAAAGGAATGCAATTTTGGACCTCAGCCCAATAGCCATGTGTGACACATCATAAAATAGGTCTTAGCGATCTGAACAAAAGTTACTATGACGCCAACAGCCAAATGTTTATCCTTTCGGAGTTTTATTGTATTAAAAAAAAATTAACATTTTCAATAAAATATAACTAAGAAACGAGAAACATTTGGCTGTTGGCGTCATTGTAACTTTTGTTCAGCTCGCTGAGTCCTATTTTATGATGTGTCACACATGGCTATTGGGCTGAGGTCCAAAATTGCATTCCTTTGACAGCCGTAATATTTTAATTTTTTTAGCTCTTCTGTAAACGGCTCATTGCATTCCTTTGACAGCCGTAATTTTTTTTGTTTTAGTTCTTCTGAAAACGGCTCATTGAAATTATACAATAGTGATGGGAAAACTATCGGTGCCAATTTCTCAACTTAACTCGTCAAACACTGGCCGGCCGTCTACGTAAAGGTGATGATGATGATGATGATGATAATATCTCATTACTTAGTTTCAGACTGAATCCACCTTGGCTGCTATTGCCAGGAACAGAACAAACAATATGGACCATTAGTGCGGAATTGCAACGCAAACTGCAGTAAACCAATGCCAGCACTAACAGTTAAGGCTGGACCGACTTTATAAAACAATAATTGTACTTCAAATTGAGTTATTTGGAATAATGAGCCGTTTTCAGAAGAACTAAAAAAAAAAAAAAAAAACGGCTGTCAAAGGAATGCATTTTTGGACCTCAGCCCAATAGCCATTTGTGATACATCATAAAATAGGTCTCAGCGAGCTGAACAAAAGTTACTACTACGCCAACAGCCAAATGTTTGTCGTTTCGGAGTTATATTTTGTTGAAAATGTTAGTTTTTTTTCAATACTATATAACTCCGAAAGGACAAACATTTGGCTGTTGGCGTCATAGTAACTTTTGTTCAGCTCGCTGAGACCTATTTTATGACGTATCACACATGGCTATTGGGCTGAGGTCCAAAATTGCATTCCTTTGACAGCCATTTTTTTTTTTTTAGTTCTTCTGAAAACGGCTCATTAATAAAATCTTGCATCAAAATAAAATGCTGTGTGGTATCGGCCTAGAGAATAGCACCAACCCAACTCGTCCTGCGGGTGTCGTAAAAGGCCACTAAGGGACACAAAACCGGGGGGTGGGCAGCAGCGCCTCCTTCAGTACAACCCTACCGCACTGCGATCCCCAACCCGCATGCCCAGCGTGGGGATTATGGGCATTACCCCCAATGATGGCACAACCCAGGAAACGGCCCCCAGTTCACGGCCGCCTCGCTATTCCTGGCCATCGTGGCAGCGGCCATGGTAACGGCGGGGTAGGGGGTGCTAAGAATCACCGGGCTACCTTAGGCTGCCACAAACAACTGACCCTGGCAACGTTCAACGGACGCACTCTGAGGCTTGACCATCATCTAGCGCAGTTGGAAGTGGAGTTAGAGAACATTAAATGGCATGTTCTGGGGTTATGTGAAGTCCGTAGAGAGGGGGAGGACACCGTAACCCTAGACTCGGGCCATCTTCTCTACTTTCGCGAGGGTGATAAAACATCCCAGGGTGGCGTAGGTTTCCTCGTCAATAAATCCCTCTCTAACAACGTTGAAGAAATCTCTAGTGTGTCGACCAGGGTAGCGTACCTGATCCTTCGGCTGTCCAAGCGTTACAGTATGAAAGTCATTCAGGTTTACGCACCGACCTCGGCACACTCGGATGATGAAGTTGAGGATATGTACGAAGACATATCCAAAGCCTTACATAACACCAAGAAGGCTCACTTCAACGTTGTTATGGGGGACTTTAACGGCAAGGTGGGAACCCAGAGTGGCAACGAGTCCCGAATAGGCCCGCATGGTTATGGAGTCAGGAATCACAGGGGGCAAATGTTTGTCAACTTCCTTGAGAAAGAGGAACTATTCTTGATGAACTCTTTCTTCAAGAAACAGCCTCAAAGGAAGTGGAAATGGTAAAGCCCCGACACTGTGACCAAAAATGAGATCGACTTCATCATGACGGATAGCAAGCATATATTCAGAGATGTCTCAGTGATCAACAGGTTCAATACCGGATCCGATCACCGACTTCTCCGAGGCTCTCTGAATATCAACTTGAAGCTTGAGAGGAACCGTCTGATGAAGTCCACGCTCCGACCAAACCTAATCCAAATCATGGCGGGCACCGAGAAGTTCCAGCAGCTTCTCGGGGATAGATTTGTTACCTTGGAGCCCACCGACGACGCTGACTAGACCCTACACAATCTGGTCGTAACTCTGAGGGACGAGGGCATCAAGTTCTGCAAAACGCAGCGGACAGGCAGGAAATCCAAACTCTCGGCTGAGACTCTCCGGTTGCTGACAAAAAGACGGGAAACTACCCAAGCGACTTCGTCAGAGAGGTCGAACCTGAACAAGCGAATTGCGAAGATGGTACGGCGCGACCTTCGGTGCTCCAACACACGTCTCATTGAAGAGGCAATAGAGCAAAACCGAGGGTCCAAAGTATTCACTCAGCAGCTTGGCAGGAGCCACCTGACGAAGCTTACAACGCACGACGGGAGGACCATATTGTCGAAGCCGGAGATCTCCGCCGAGATAGAGGATTTCTATGGCCGATTATACGCTGCACATGCCTCTTATTCCCAACGAGACGACCAAGATTCCAGAGCCACCCTGACGCGCCACTACACCGACGAACTGCCTGACATCAGTCAAGATGAGATCGTGCTAGCTCTGAAGCAGCTTAAAAATGGAAAAGCCCCCGGTGAGGACGGAATAACATCAGAGCTTTTGAAAGCTGGAGGATCCCCTGTTATACAGGAATTACAAAGGCTCTTCTTAAAAATTACAGACCCATCTCGCTCCTGAGCCATGTCTATAAGCTGTTTTAACGTGTGATCACGAATCGTCTCGTCAGGGGACTCGACGAGTTCCAGCCGCCGGAAAGGGCCGGGTTTCGCGGAGGATATGGCACCATAGACCACATTCACAGTGAGGCAGATTATACAGAAGACCGAAGAGTATAATCAGCCCCTGCGTCTTGCTTTTGTGGACTATGAGAAGGCTTTTGACTCTGTCGAAACCTGGGCTGTTCTAGAATCCTTACAGCGATGCCAAGTAGACTATCGTTATATCGAGGTGTTGAGATGTCTG
This sequence comes from Yponomeuta plumbellus, assembly GCA_947310845.1. Lineage (NCBI taxonomy): Eukaryota > Metazoa > Arthropoda > Insecta > Lepidoptera > Yponomeutidae > Yponomeuta > Yponomeuta plumbellus. Next base: position 9,415,389 of record OX371203.1, read on the forward strand.
TACGAAGCCGCCTCCATGAGTGTCCAAGTACAGGGTCAGCAGTCTAAACCTATCCAACTGCGTAGAGGAGTATGACAGGGGGATGTTATATCCCCGAAACTGTTTACAAGCGCGTTGGAAGACATGTTTAAGACGCTGGACTGGAAATGAAAGGGCATTAACATAAACGGCGACTACATCTCGCACCTGCGATTCGCAGACGACATAGTCTTAATGGCGGAGTCGCTAGAGGAGCTGAACCAGATGCTGGTCGGCCTAGCTTCAGCCTCGCGACGTATCGGTCTTGGCATGAATTTGGATAAAACCAAAGTCATGATCGTAGAAGGTCACCTTCTCGAAATCGTTTCCGAATACACTTACCTCGGGTAGATTCTGCAGTTAGGTAAAAACAATTTCGAGAAAGAGGCCAAGAGGAGGATCGAGCTGGGCTGGGCAGCGTTTGGGAAACTACGCCGAGTCTTCTCGTCATCCATACCGCAATGCTTGAAAACGAAAGTTTTCAATCAGTGTGTCCTACCTGTTATGACCTACGGAGCCCAGACATGGATACTCACGAAAGGGTTGGTCCACCAGTTTAAAGTCGCTCAGCGAGCTATGGAGAGAGCTATGCTCGGAGTTTCTTTGAAGGATAAGATTCGTAACGAATACATCCGACAGAGAACCAAAGTTATCGACATAGCTCAGAGAATTAGCAAGCTGAAGTGGCAGTGGGCTGGTCATATTTCGCGAAGAACCGACAACCGCTGGGGTAAACGTGTTCTTGAGTGGAGACCGCGTCTCTGCAAACGTAGTGTAGGACGCCCTTTAACCAGGTGGGATGACGATCTGCGAAGGACTGCAGGCAGATGCTGGATGCGGCAAGCTGAAGACAGGGCGCCATGGCGCTCATTAGGGGAGGGCTATGTCCAGCAGTGGACTAATATAGCCTGATGATGACGATGATGATGATGATGAATAAAATCTTTTATTATTCCTTGCTAGTGAATTTTAATACCCACACTACTTTCAATATTACATTACTAATGGCACAAAGCAAATAAATTAACGTTGGAAAACATGTTTGTATATTTTTACTTTAATAAAATTGCAATTAAAATTTTTTTATCTTCTCTTAATTTTTTTGATCCCCCGCCACCCTCTCCATGTCAGGTCGAAAAAAACAGAGTATTTCATGAACTCTCCGATGAAATATGTAGTTAGACGGTGAGAACGGAGATTTGAAAAGTATTCATCTTTGATACTCCAGAAACCGGGGGTATTACAGATTCTCGATGATGGTGTGCCAACACATCTCCACACTCTGACAGTTAATAATAATTCTCATTGGGATGGATGTTCTTTGTGACATCCTTTGCCTAGTAGAGTAATGTAGGTACAAGTTGTTGGTTAATCCCATGTTAAGGTTTTTTTGGCACTGTAATTCATTGTATATCTTCTCAGACATGGCAAGCTACATTTTATAGTTTTGTAAACTGAATGTTGTAGCAATTTTAGTCATCCGCACTGCAGCTGCGTTCTCTGGCAAACTTCACAGGTGTTCAAAATGCTAGTTGTCGGTTCTTCCCCTTGACCATTCCTTAAAGTGATTGTAAGCTATTGGTACATAGTTCAAGCCCTTGCACTGTATATCGGTCCACTGCTGACAAGTTCAGCATCAACATTTGGAAGTTGCTATGACGATGGTATCGTAACTCGATTGTTTGTGGAAAGCTTTTCAAGTCGTGGAGGCACCTGAGCACACAAATCCGGAGTATCGTTTGACAGTCACTATTGTCAAATTCTAGAATAATGTTGCCATACTTAGTTCACTAGTACTGACCACGTGAATGAGTTCATTCAAATTAATTCGATTAATTTGTTCAATGGAAGAGAAAATTCGGTTACTTAAGACCAAAAATATTACAAAGACAATAGAATACACGACCTCTGTGGCGCAGTGCGTTTACATGCCATGCTACATTTTTGAACTTGAACGGAAATCTCAAAACTATTTCGAGAATTATGCTTTCAGTACAATTTCTACTTATGAGATTTTAAATAAGTCTAATTTTTTTAAGATATAGATCGAGATTTAAATTACTTTTATATGACGTGAGCGAAGGCAGTATGAGTATTATTCCGTTGCCTTACTTACAAAAAAAAAATACCAAACCAAATTCCGAGACCCAGCATTTTTCGAGCGTCGCATTGTGTCAGCGTCCGAATAGCGTCGACGCAACATGATGCCGCGGCGACGCGACGCCGTCTGCCCGTCTACCGAACACGGGTTTACGCCACCAGCGTCTTAAACTTATCTTATACGGTAACCTTCTTAGGCTGACATTCAGAGACGAATCCTAAGTTCACGCTTAGATCAGTCTTATCAAAGTAAACTAAAGTCGTACTTAGTAAAGCGCCGTAATTTTCGTATTCACAGTACTTAAGAAAGTCATCTATATTGTCTATCATTTTTTAGTGATGTAGTTCTTACCGGTTTTTTAAATTTGACATTGCTCCACGAGAGCAGGACAACATCATACAATGAGCCGTTTTCAGAAGAACTAAAAAAAAAAAAAATGGCTGTCAAAGGAATGCAATTTTGGACCTCAGCCCAATAGCCATGTGTGATACGTCATAAAATAGGTCTCAGCGAGCTGAACAAAAGTTACTATGACGCCAACAGCCAAATGTTTGTCCTTTCGGAGTTATATAGTATTGAAAAAAAAAACTAACATTTTCAACAAAATATAACTCCGAAACGAAATATATATGTCAGAGTGAATAAAAAAATCCCACAGATAATGCTCGTAGAACATCAGTGAAATGACGTTTGGAGTAGTCTGTGAACAAAAGGCTTAGAAGTGACAGTTCTAAGTTCACGTAAAGTCACCGATATGAGCCGTTTTATGAAGAACTAAAAAAAAAAAGACAAACATTTGGCTGTTGGCGTAGTAGTAACTTTTGTTCAGCTCGCTGAGACCTATTTTATGATGTATCACAAATGGCTATTGGGCTTAGGTCCAAAAATGCATTCCTTTGACAGCCGTATTATTATTATTTTTTATTTCTTCTGAAAACGGCTCATTGACTACTTACACTTAGCTAAGCACCATTTCATACTAAACTTGCTAAGATTCGATTCTGAATACGAAATGTTTCTAAGTACGTGATTTTGACATTTCTGAGACCAGTCTTTGCTTAGTTTTCGTCTCTGAATGTCAGCCTTAGAGTCTCCCGTTTTGAAAACTCAAAGAAAACTGCAACTTAGTCGTATCTCTAATGAAAATATTCGTGCTATGAGACCGGCAGGAAGACAACAGAAGTACCGAAACAACTACCCTCCTGTGTAAATAAGATGGTGTTGGACGGCGGACATACCTGTGTAGCGTCCTAATGACAACCTTTTGTGAGATTTTTGCTTCGCGTATTTAATTATGTATGATTATAAATTTAAATAATGAATCGCTCATAGCCCAGTGATCTGCCTGAGTGATCTTAAACGATCACGCAGGCTAAGCAACATGGTGCGTTCAGTGCATAGATGGGGTCACCCATCCATGTACTGCACCCATCCATGCACTGAATGCGTTCTATGACCAACGCTAATCGCATCTTTCCGTGCGGTCTCGTCAGTCGGTCGGTCGTTAAACGGCAGTCGTTAAGCCAAGTCAGAGGCCTTACGGGCGGGTTGAAACTTCTGACAGTAAGACCAGCCACTAGAGTCTTACAAGCCTCCACCAATCCGGACTTGGCCCCCGTGGTGGAGTATGGCCTATACCTTCCTCAGAAAAGAGACCCGTGGTGCCCCTCGGTGGGACATAATGGGTCAACCATTATAAATGATAAATTTGAAATATCAGCGACTTATATTAAAATGTTAATTATTGTCATTAAAATAACATAACATTTACTTAACATTGCTTCTGGCCCCACCCTCCAAAATACCTTTAAAATCTTATTATGAATTTAAATATCGTACCAACAAGGCAATGTACTCGTTCACTAAGTGAATGAGCTAAATTACCAACTTGGGTCTTCACTATTTATTTTTCGCCGACATCTGGTATCACAGCAAACGTCAAACGATACTCCGGATTTGTGGATTCGAGTATAGTAGGCAGTGGTTTACAAGTTTGCTGTCCTTATTTGTAAACTTCCTGTTCGCTACTTGAGATGGCGATGCGCTGCCCTTATTATGAACCTTTCCCAAGTGTTATGTAGTGAGAATGCTACTAATACATGACATATAAGGATTTCTGCCGATACATCGTCATGGCACGTAAACTGTTTTTTAACGGTGAAATCTTCAATTCAATTCAATTCTGTTATAAAGACTCAGTGCACTGATCTATTCTCTGGGGATACCGCCGTTTAGCCAAAGTATTTTTCGCCAAATTTTACTTCCCAATAAACTTATGGCATCAGTTTCATTTCCCAAATGAAACTTTAGCAAGTTTTCATTTCGCATTTTATTCATTTGGTCAAATTATCATTTCGCATAATTTTACTGCGTCAAGTTTTATTAAGACAAACGTTTATTATGCTAACGTTTACGTGTAAAGAATACGTGACAACAGAAATATAGGTGCGACGACGCGCGTAGCGAAGCGGAGCGCGTCGGAGCGTTAGGTTCTCTATGTAAGATCGAAAACAGACTCGACTTTTATGCGTTCTTACCTTGCCTCTTGTTGCCTCTTTGGTAAAATGAATTTTGACCAAGTATTTATTTGGTAAACAATAACTTGCCATAATAACTTTTGCTAACTGTTTATTTGCTTTAAGTTGTTTTGAGAAATGTTTTTTTGCCAAGTGATAATTTGCGGAAAATAGTTTGGGAAGTAATACTTTGGGAAACGATTTTTGGCAATACATTAGTAAACCATTCTCTGTCTACGAACAAAATAAACACAAACTTCAAATGTCAACAAGTCACAGACAATAGAGCTTGCGTTTACACAGGTTAAAAGAGTGAATGAATTTGATTTCCGTTCATTCAATGCTAGGTTTCTCGCAAAAAGGTTAGTTATTACAACACTGTTGAGTCATAATCATACGACACGAGTGGCGTTTTTGTAGGGTGTCGCTCGCGGCTCTGAGTGAAGCCCATTAAGCCCATTACACAATGAAAACAAAATAAGGTAGCTATAAGAATAAGAAATAAGGAATAGCGGAATCCAGCAATGGCAGCACCGTTGAGCAAGCGCAAGGCATGCTAAGCAATTGGTGCTGGCTGCCGTCGATAGATGGCAGTCGTTAAGCCAAGTCTCTATCTTCGTTAACACTTGAACTAATGCATTGTTCCCAATAATTCCCACCTCTTGGGATCGTTGCCGGGAACGATCGCACGATAATTCCCACTTCTGGGATCGTTCCCGGGAACGGCACATCGCTAAACAAGACACAATCAAGAATAAGGAAGACAATTGATTTCTGTGCTATTTCTTACTAGCTGTTGCCCGCGACTACGTCCGCGTGGGCTTTAGTTGAGTAAAGTGTTTGCAAATAAGATAGGGATACTTTTAGCGCATGCGAAAGAGCTTTTATACTAACTTTGCAACCCCCTCTTACCCCCTTAAGGGATGATTTTCGAAAAACTACTTTATACGTCTTTCATGACTTTCAATGAAGGACCTTCATGATGAATTTCATTCGAATAATTTCAAAAATGGCAAAGCTTTATACTAACATAGCTGTTGCCCGCGATTTCGGCCGCGTGGGCTTTAGTTGAGTAAAGTGTTTGCGTTTGCAAATAAGATTGGGATACTTTTAGCGCATGCGAAATAATTAAAACCATATTACTCTCTCTCTGAGAGAAAACCTATTCCCTGTAGTGGGACGTATACTCATCATCATCGGCCTACGGTTGTCCACTGCTGGACATCCTCTCCCATGGCACGCCACTGAGCACGGTCCTCGGCTACTCTCATCCAGCGCTCCACCGAGTCTGAGGACGTCCTACACTACGTTTACCGATCCGCGGTCTCCACTCAAGAACTCTTCTACCCCATTGGTTATCAGTTCTTCAGGTGATATGGCCGGCCCACTGCCACTTCAGCATGCTAATTAGGTGGGCTATGTCGGTGACTTTGGTTCTCTGTCGGATGACTTCGTTTCGAATTCAATCTTTCAGAGAAACCCCGAGCATAGCCCTTTCCATAGCACGCTGAGCGACTTTAAATTTGTGGATCAGCCCCACCGTGAGTGTCCACGTTTCGGCACCGTATGTTATGACTGGTAGGACGCACTGGTTGAAGACTTTCGTCTTTAGACTCTGTGGGATTGGCGATGTGAAGACTCGACGTAGTTTCCCATACGCTGCCCAGCCCAGCTGTAAGTTGATTTTACCTCGAAGTTGTTTTTACCTAATTGCATGGCTTGCTCGGGGTAAACATACTCCTTAACAACTTCGAGAATACTGCCTTGAACTGCAATGGGCTCCGGATTTACGTGTTCATTGAACATAATCTTCGTTTTATCCAAGTTCATCCGGAGACTAATGCGTTGGCAAGGATCAGCTAAGGTACTCAGCATATGTTGCAGATCTTGCAGCGTTTCCGCCATGATGTCGATATCGTCTGCAAATCGCAAGTGTGAAGACGTATACTCATATAGGCTGTCTACTATGGGTTGTATTTTAAAGAACTGAGAAATAATAAGAAGAATTGAGAAAATTTATTCAAGAGTTAGAACGACTAATTAAAAAAAAAGAAAGTAAGCTAGTATTTAAGGTGATCGTATTTATAGTGGTATGGAAGAACAAAGAAATTCAATCGAAAATTGCAGCGAAATTTTTAATAATCGAAGCGACCATACGAAGTAAATACGAAGAACTTTTATACCTTCTAAATTTGCAACCATAAGTATTGAATTCACAAAAGTTAAATAAGCATTAACTTTATCAGGAACTTATAACCCAAATACAACATTTTATTGAAATAACTTTGAATATCAGAGAGTTTTTATTCTAACTTTGCACCCCCCTTGCACCCCCTTAAGGGATGATTTTCTAAAAACTACTTTACACATGTTTCATGACTTTCAATGAAGGACCTACATACTGAATTTCATTCGAATAACTTCAAAAACGGCAGAGTTTCATACTAACTTTGCACCCCCCTTCTATCCCCTGAAGGGATGATTTAAAAAAAAAATATTTTACATGTATTTCATGACTTTTAATGACAAACCTTCATATAGAATTTCATTCGAATAACTTCAAAAACGGCAAAGTTTCATACTAAATTTGCACCCCCCCTTTTTCCCCCTTAAGGTATGATTTTTGAAAAACTATTTTACACTTGTTTCATGATTTTAAATGAAGAACCTTCGAGCTAAATATCACTTGAATAACTTCAAAAACGGCAGGTGTCATACTAACGTTGCACCCCCCTTTTATCCCCTAAAGGGATGATTTTTGAAAAACTATTTTACATGTGTTTCAAGACTTTCAATGAAGGACCTTTATTCTGAATTTCATTCGAATAACTTCAAAAACGGCAGGGTTTCATACATACTAACTTTGCACCCCGTTTTACCCACCTAAGGGATGATTTTAATGACTTTCAATGAAGGACCTAATACTGAATTTCATTCGAATAATTTCAAATACGGCAGAGTTTCATACTAACTTTGCACCCCCCTTTTTCCCCTTTAAGGGATGATTTTTGAAAAATTACTTACACATGTTTCATGATTTGAAATGAAAGACCTTCGTACTAAATATCATTCGAATAACTTTAAAAAACGGCAAAGTTTCATACTAACTTTGCACCCCCCCTTTTTCCCCCTTAAAGGATGATTTTTTAAAAACTATTTTACACGTGTTTCATGATTTTAAATTAAGAACCTTCATACTGAGTTTCATTCGAATAACTTCAAAAACGGCGAAGTTTCATACTAACTTTGCACCCCCATTTTACCCCCTTACGGGGTGAATTTTCAAAAATCCTTTCTTAGTGCTACCTTATAAAAGAAACCTGTGTGCAAAATTTCAAGTTTCTAACCCTTATAGTTTGGGCCCTGCGTTGATATGTCAGTCAGTCAGTCAGTCAGTCACCTTCTCCTTTTATATGTATAGATTCCTTATTCTTATACCTTTTTTTTTTTCAAAGTGTAATGGGCTTGCTTGACACAATGAAAAAAAATAAGGTATAAGAATAAGGAATGGGTCAATATACGCTATTTGAATTTCTATGGTCCATGGACAAATATTTTGTTAAACTTATTATATTATTGCGTCCGTATGCTTAAGCATTAAAGAATATGGTCTTTTATTTGGCCCACATAGTCTATTCACGATAATTGTTTAATTTAAGACATAATCGTTAAAAATAGTTGTAAATGTATACTCCTCTGGTCTCCCCATTTCTAGATTATAATGATTTTATGGCGAGATATTTTTAAATACGTATGCCATTATGTTTTTTTAAATGTGATCATACGCTTTTATAAACATCGAAACATATTTCATCAAAATATACAGTAAAAAGTTTTATTAATAAAAAGAAAAATAACTTACTTTCATGTCACGTTACAATAATGTCACTTCATCTGGCGAAACTCAAAGAAGTAAAATTTGACTTAAAACCGAAAAGGTATGTTTTTGTCCATGAACTACGCGCATACAATAGTGTTAAGTTAGAAACAAGCTAATGACGTTGAGCGAAATTCCTATAATATAGCGTCAATTTGCGATTCACTGTAGGAAAGCGTGTTTCTGCCAGTGGTTGGAGTATTTCCCCTGGCAAGTCTATGTTTTTGTATTTTATAGTTACGAAATTGTATATTTGCACAATGCAATGTTTATTGTGTGTAGATGTCATGTATTACGTTATATGGTGATCAGAAAAGCGAGTGATATGTTTTTGTAGGTTTTGTGCGACTTTGTCACTCCTATGGGCGTGACTCCTCAGGCATATTTCATATTTTATTTAATACGTGTTCCCTTTCTTAGCTATGGCCTGTTACTTCCCTGATTTGTGACTACTCTGCCAATAGTTTCAGTCCTCTGGTAACACATTTTCCTCTGGTGCAAAATAAAAAAAAATGGAATATCTTCTGGCTCTCATCATTAAACATTTAAAAATTGTGTCAAATAGAGAAATTATCAATATTGAATGGAACAGATTACATTTCCTTCTGGGACACAAAAAAATCAAATACCGTATATTCACCCGAATAAGAAATAGCACAGAAATCAATGAGCCGTTTACAGAAGCCAAAAAAAAAACAGCTGTCAAAGTAATGCAATTTTGGACCTCAGCCCAATAGCCATGTGTGATACATCATAAAATAGGTCTCAGCGAGCTGAACAAAAGTTACTATTACGCCAACAGCCAAATGTTTGTCGTTTCGGAGTTATATTTTATTGAAAATTTTAGTTTTTTTTCAGTACTATATAACTCCGAAAGGACAAAGTAACTTTTGTTCAGCTCGCTGAGACCTATTTTATGATGTATCACACATGGCTATTGGGCTGAGGTCCAAAATTGCATTCTTTTGACAGCCGTAATATTTTTATCGCCATTTAGGCGGCGTTGTCCAGCCAACGTCTGGCAACACTGTCCTCAAGTAATGTGATTTCACCTCTCTATGGCTGGGGTAGACATATTAATTATTTAGTTGAAAAAACACAAAAGTTTTTAAATGTATTTAAGTCCTTAGCCGGGTCCCAGTGGGGTATTCATCCAATACACTTACGTAGATTGTATATTTCTATAATTCGCAGTAGACTTGATTATGCTAGTTTTCTTTATAACACTGCAGCGCAAACTCATTTAAACAAACTTGTCAAGGTTCAGAATCAGGCAATGAGAGTGGTTGGTGGTTTCATAAAAAGTACTCCGGTGCATGTAATGGAAAGTGAGTTGTGTCTCCCCCCATTACATCTGCGTAGGACATTTTTAGCTGGTAAATTCTGGCTTCGAGCAAAATCGATTGAAAACAATAACTCCATAACTCTGATACAAGATTTTGCAGACCGATCACCATTAGATAGTTTTTACTGGACAACTAAGAAACCCCCATTGTTACTAGAAATTCATCAGAAGTTAATTGACCAACCAATTCACTCGAGTCCCCTATTAGATATGTTTTCACTGAGTACATGGGTCAGCAACATAAATGTAAAGGATACTATCCACCTCAAGGTCCCAGATATAGATAAGGCGAAGAGACTTTATGATAATACCTACCTACGAGACAAATGTACAATACTGTTAGAGAATAAGTACTCATGTAGTTATAAGATATATACTGATGCATCTAAGGATGATCAAAACAAGGTTGGAGCTGCATTCTTGGATCCACAGATTGGCCGGGTTAAAAAATACAAAATTGACTCCAATGTATCTATCATGTACGCTGAACTATTTGCTATAGAACAAGCCTTAACTCATATCTTCGTGTTAGACCAAATGGACATTGTAGTTCTCACGGATTCCAAGAGTGCCCTCCAGCACTTGGCACGGTGTACCTCGACTTTTCGAGGGTCCCCGATTGCCTACCGAATCCTAGAACTCATACATCGGGCGCAGTTAGCAAACAAAAGTTTAATTCTGCAATGGATTCCATCCCATGTTGGCTTAGAGGGTAATGAAGAGGTAGACCGAGCTGCCAAAAAAGCTTGTGAAGATGGTTACTTTAGCCTTTTTCCTCCATTCTATCTTGATTTAGTACATAGTGTAAAAGAAGAATGTTATGATTCGTGGAAACACATATATGAGGAAAAAAGTTCGAGTAAAGGAATTTGGTATCGCACTATACAGCGGGAGCTCCCACGTAGACCGTGGTTTGAGAATTCCTCGATGGGCAGATCGGAAGTAGTGGCTGCTTTGAGAACTCGTTCCGGGCACCTCCCACTCAACAAGTTTGCTCACTTGATGCGCAAAGTAGATTCGCCAAACTGCACCGAATGTGGAGTAATAGAAGATGTGTATCACTTGTTGATGGAGTGTGTCAGAACGGAGTCTCGAAGATCACAAATTTATAATAATTGTATATTTAATAATGTCGGTGTATGTAACCTTGTATTGTCTGACCCTACGTCAAATGATGCAAGGTTACTATACAAATTGGTGGTTTCTGGTATGCGAGCTAGAACTCAAGACATGGGTTCTGGATCGCACGGCGGAAATAACTAGTCTTTAGTTGGTTCGGAATGAATATGAGTTTATTTTTTGTTAAATTACTGTGTTCACCTAGTCTTAATGTGTAGCCTTATAAGGGTGACATCGTCGCTGTGCGACAAAACCTTTTTCCAATAAAGATTATAAAAAAAAAAAAAAAAACCTCTCTATGGTATGGCTCAAAGGTCGTGTAACCAGGCCATATAAACACAAAAAAAAAAACACCTCTCTATGGTCGGTGAATTACCTACCTAAAAAAACTCTACCTTACAGTTGTAGTAGTAGAGGAACTAATTATTTAAGAATTTGAGACGAAGTCGTCGGTTATAGGCCACCCACCACAGACGTTAATTATACTACACTACAACTACTTCACTGTTCTGTTCACTGTTTGCGGTGATTATTTGAAATGTGTAATGAGTGAGTACTAAAAGCAGGATTAATTATTTGAAGTGTTCACATTGTAACCAAAAGAAAGGAGATTGCTGTAGGTAAGTAAATTTGTTTGTAAGCAGCCTTTACATAATTATACGTCCCACTGTAGAGCACAGAGTGAGTAGGGGCTTAATCATCAAGCGTGCCCGCCGCGGATTGGCGATTTCAAGTTCTGAGGCTGTGGCTGAGGGAGGTATGATGCTACTTAACGATTGACCCGGTTGGTGGGTAAAGTTGGACCCGTGTCCTACCAGTCCTTTTTGAACGTTGATGTTTGAACTTTGTTCAGCCCCCTGGCTCCGGAACAATCGGGATTCAAACAGAACCTTAGCCAGCAAACGCCCGTTGTGTATACAAAACTGGCATGCTAGGTTTTACATCTAAGCTAATTTCACAGATTTCATCATTTACCTACTTTCGAAAAATTCCGCTTGATTACTTACTCTTTAAGTAGGTAGGTAACCATGGAAACGAAACCTTTGCTCAATGATATCCCCAAAAATTAATGAAGGTCTATTTTGTGGGTTATTTTTAGAATCGGTTTTCTACATTATAGGTACCTACATTAGTCATCACACAATGATAGGCACTGTGCATTATGACGAAGGCCCAAAGCTGATCATTTCTTTACAGGTTTCATAAAATATAGCTGTAGCAGCTGTTAGTGGTCAGTTATAGCTGTTAGTCAAGTAGGTATCGTATAAAACACTGATATGGTCTGATTGACATAATAATTTCATGATATACAATATGATCAAGTAATGACCAGGCTCTGTTTATAGACATACTATTTTAATAACTTAATGCATGCTTTAATTATTAATTTTAGAATGTTCTGGAACCTTCTTTACAATCAGGGTTCCATACCTAAAGGGTAAAACAGACCCTACTACTGAGATTCCGCTGTCAGTCCGTCCCTCTGTCACCAGGCTGCATCGCATGAACCGTGATAGTTAGACAGTTGAAATTTTGACAGATGATGTATAATGATGATGTATGTTTCCACTATAACAACAAATACATAAACAGAACCAATAAAATAAATATTTAAGGGGGCTCCCATTACAACTAACATGATTTTTTTGATCGATATTGATAATGGCAACAGGTAGAAGCTTAAAATATTCACAGAATATTTGGTTACATATTCGCTTTCAAAATAAATAATTAAATTAAAATAAAATAAATATTTAAGGGGGGGGGCTCCTACAACAAATGTGATTTATGTGCTGTTTTATAGATAATGGTACGGAACCCTTCGTACGCGAGGCCGACCCGCACTTGGCCGGTTTTTTTTTTTTTTTCAATACAGCCTGTGGCGGATGTACAGTCACGAGCAATAATATATATACACTGTCACATTTTCTTAAAATCGTAACTTAAAACAATCTAGAAAGAAGTGTACGACAATTTGTCCTGAATTATGTAACCAATGGTTAGATAATTTACGACAAATTGTCGTACATGTGTGCAGTACAAAACAAAATGTGTACGTCGTACAAAATGTGACAGTGTATACATATTATTGCTCGTGACTGTACCCTAAGGCCCTTTCTCCACTGCTCCGGTCCGACGTCGGAACCGGAATCAGTCATGAGAAAAATATTGGATGCCGGATTATGCTTCTCCACTTCATCCGATTATAAGCGGCAATGGACGTGACGCAGTGCTTTATTAAAATTCCTTGGTTTTTCTATTCGAGGTAGAGGACGTTTTCCACACATTCTATTAATGTAAATAAAATAGTACGAGAACATTTTTGCGTTGTATGCGCGGTGCAAAACGTGTATTGTTTTTTTACGTCGATCACTTCGGACCGGTAAAATACCGTTCCGATCTAGCAAAATATCGGACCGTTAAAAACCGGATGCCTGGATAGTGGAGAAGCTTATTAGTATTCTAGTGTGTAATTAACGTTTGCCGGACCGGAGCAGTGGACTAAGGACCTAAAAGCCCGGTAGGCCCGGGCCATTTAGGGGCGGCCCCAATCGTGGCTTATGGCGTTAATGTGTGTACTTATTGCGTACGGCAGGCGGGGTGCACTGCATGGTGCAATCAAAGAGACTTTCGAGCGTCGTCGTCGCCGTCGTCGTCGTAGCCGTCGCGGCGACGCGACGCCAGCGCTGGCCTCTAATGAACTCGGGCTTACCGTGGTGCCAGTGCAACGAATTTTTTTTTCGCAGACTGCCAACTGTGTTACAGCCATCGACGGAAAAGCCATCAGAATAATAAGACTAAGTAGGTATGTGATAGCGGCTCGCTTTATTTCAACTACAAGAAGTATTTTTCAATACAGTTGGGAAAATTTGCAAAAAAATGCTCTTCGCTGGCGTCGCGTCGAAGCGGCGTCGCGTGTGCGAACGCTGGCACGACGACGACGCTCGAAAGACGCTAGTGTGGGGGGGTCTCCAAACCGCATCCTTAAATATTCTTCTAGTAGGTACCTAACTTATTTATCTATAAATTTCTAAATCTATTTCTAAGGTAAAAGTTGGCAATAAAGTAATTTCATCATCTGGTTTATACTATGGTGGGTGGATGCTGAGAAAGGGGCGGCTGATTGCTTGGGGCCTAGGGCGGACGAGACTGCAAATCCGCCGCTGACTACAGCAGTTTAGAGATGGAAAAATGTATCAGGCCCGCCCACCGAAGTGCTCACAGTGCGTGTTCACTGAACAATCGGATCGATTAGTTCTGTAAACAGTACTAAGGGCCTTTCTCCACTGCTCCGGTCCGGCAAACGTTAAGTACCAATCCGATTTAGAAACACACAAGAATACCAATAAGCTTCTCCACTACTCCGGCATCTGGTTTTTAACGGCCCGATAATTTGCTAGATCAGAACGGTATTCTACCGGTCCGAAGTGATCGACGTACAAAAACAATATAGGTACGTTTTTGCACCGCGCATACAACCCAAAAATGTTTACATACTATTTAATTAGATTAATAGAATGTGTGGAAAACGTATCCTGCCTCGAATAGAAAAACCGAGGAATTTTAATAAAGCACTGCGTCACGATCATTGCCGATTATAGTCGGATGAAGTGGAGAAGCATAATCCGGCATCCGATATTTTTCTCATGACTGATTCCGGTTCCGACGCCGGACCGGAGCAGTGGAGAAAGGGCCTAAGAGTATCTCACCTACATTGTATTGTATTTGCATATTATTAGGAACACAGCGTGGCATTGGTCATGTCGGAAAATAGAACCCAAGTACCGTAAAAGGGCATGATTAAAAATAACACATGAAGCAGTTATAAGCAGCCTACATACCCCACTGCAGGGCACAGGCCTCTCAGAGCGAGAGTACCGCCCATTGGCGATTTCAAGCGCTCAGGTAAGAGCTCAGACACAAAGGTTTCCTCACGATACTTTCCTTCACGTTAGAGAGTGGTATTGCACCTATGACTTCCCAAATGAAAAGCATAAATAGAAACAAAAGAACCGGCCAAGTGTGACTCCGACTGGCGCACGAAGGGTTCCAAAGGCAACGGGCTACACAAATGTCGAGTTAGTGTAAATGGTGCGACTACGACATCGACAAACGGATCACAGTCGCAACGGATCACATCAAAACAAAAAAAATATTCCACTCGGATCATTGTTATCCGAGTGGACTACATTTTTCACCATATTTTTTCCATTCGGATCACTGTCGTTCACCGCGCGCCAAAGAGAATATTTACATCTACCTTCAATTTCATTAAACCTGGAACAGGATACGATCGATTTAATTGCGAATAGACGCTTGCAGACATCGGGCACGTGCTCTAATGTACTGTGCTGTGTCATAGGTATAATATTCTGCTAGCTAATTATTTTTACCTGGTGTGTTTACTTCCTTTTTCCAGTTACGACTACATTTGGTGAAGATGGCTGAGGTAGGTAGTATTTTTGTGTATTGTTGACCAGAGTGCGTATACTGAGTTTCTTCAATCACTCTCGATAGTGAGAGCGTTTGCGATTTGCATAGAAGTGACAAAGAGGCAACTAGATGGCGCGCTTTGTCACTCCTACTATGCAAATCGCAAACGCTCTCGCTATCGAAAGTGAATGACAAAACTCAGTATACGCACTCTGAGTACTTATACTGAGTTTTTTCATTCACTCTCGATGAAAAAACTCAGTATACGCACTCTGCTCTAAGTAAAAACTTTCCACCATTTCGTTCGATAAACTCTAAAGTCAAACGGTTACTGTTTGGTCCAGCTAAAACCTGTAATAAAATTTATTTATTTTAATTACCTAGGTAAATTTACTTAAAAGATCTCTAAATATTTGTAAAAAATATCAAAAACTAAGATGTGAAGTACTACCTACCTCAGCCATCTTCACCAAATGTCGTCGTAACTGGAAAACGTAGTAAACGCCACATCAGGTAAAAATAATGAGCTAGAAGAATATGTGAAGACGACCTCTGTGGCGTAGCGGTTAGCGCATCTGCTGCCTCCGGTCCGTAACGACTAAATGGCAAAATTTCATGATTTCATTGTAACTGAATTTCAATTCGCCTTAGTCCAGTGGCGGATTTACAATCTTGGCCGCTCTAGGCCCCAGGCCATATGCCGCCCTTTTCTCAGCACAGCACGCAGCACCTATCATATAGACTAGGTACATGATGAATTTACGCTAGACTAGGTACATAATGAATTTAGTGGCGCATACATATAAAAATTGCTATTCGTTGCAGTGCATTGCGGCCCGCCATTATAATGCACAGCCTTTTAAATATTTAGGTACTTTGCATTTGAGTTATTTTTTGCTATCATCAGTGATTTTTTTTGTTACGATTTGCCGCCCCTAATATCTGCCGCTCTAGGCTTGGGCCTACTCGGCCTTAGGGTAAATCCGCCACTACCTTAGTCCTATAAATGCCTGAAATCTCAAATCACTTCATTTCAATTTGTCCAAATTTCAATTCACCTTAATCCCAAAATGCCTGAAATCCGAAATGGCTTTATACTACAACGTCTGAAAAATTGAATGATGAACGTTGTACAGTTTCGATCAAACTCTATTAAATTTAATATCAATAATGGTACCCTAGCGAAATAAAACACAAAGTTTAAGACTTTAGTTAGCATGATAAATGAATAATTATTATAATAAAACAAAATCACCTTTCCATAAGTTAACAAAAATATGAAAAATGAAAACTTCCCATTAAATCGAAAGAAATTATAAGCTCTCTTGTTGTATGGGTGTCCAACAAAGATATTCCGACTATACATAGTTTAACAACAAATAATTAAAATCTGCCAAGTGCGAGTCTACTGAGGGTATCTGATTTTCCAGTATGTTCTTAATAACTGTACCACATCCACGAGACAATAGGGAATGGATGAAAATATCAGAAGTGCTTGATATTTTTTTCGGTGATAGGAATAACCTTCCTCAACGCGAGAAAAAAGTTTAAATTTTTTTGGCTTCGTAAAAATGAAAAAAAAAATCCACCTTGAAAAGCTGTCAATGTCACCACAGATTTTTTTTTAATACGTAGCGGACTAAGGAATATGTCTGATATGCCGTACTAAGCCAGAACGACGAATGGAAAAATATTAAGTATATTTAAAAATTAACTACGGGGCCAAAAAAATTTAAACTTTTTTCCCGCGTTAAGGAAGGTTATTCCTATCACCAAAAAAAATATCAAGCACTTCTGATATTTTCATCCATTCCCTATTTGCAATACGCTACTTGCCTCGTATCAAATTTGACGTGATAAATGGATATTTCCTGTAGTATCTAACGTAAGAAACCGAAATATATTGACTTTGCTAAGTAAATATGCAGGATGGCTGCAGAATTTGCAAATAAAAAAAATATTTTTCGCTTTTAAATCGGAACGGTGAAAACACTATCCGCCATCTTGAAAGCACCTTTGGTTGTAAACAAACATCTGTCAGTCGTGCGTGCGTAGGTTCTATTGTGACTCATACTTCTTTCGTGGCACGAACTCTACCTATGTTGAATGTCAAACTTTGTTTACAAACGTAGAGGACTTCAAACCATAGACAAAAATGGCGGACCGCGTTTTTGGCTGTTTAGCAAAGCAACGTTTTAAAATAATGTTTTTGTTGCTTTTAGGTCCTCAAAAAATATACTAAAATATTTTTTGGTCTAGTGGAAGAGATATTTAGCATTTAAGACATACTTGAAAAAAGAGTCAAGTAGCGGATTGGATGGTCCAATTCGAGAAATCGCTAAGTCCAATTTCATACATTTGCAAAACGACGTAAGTCCAACTCATGATTTTTCGACTTACGTCGTTTTGCAATTGTATGAAATTGGACTTAGCGATTTCTCGAATTGGACCATCCAATTCAGACTTTGTAGTATGAAGCCATTTCAGATTTCAGGCATTTTGGGATTAAGGTGAATTGAAATTTGGACAAATTGAAATGAAGTCATTTGAGATTTCAGGCATTATGGGACTAAGGCGAATTGAAATTCAGTTATACAATGAAATCATGACATTATGACATTTAGTCGTTACGGACCGGAGACGTGCCTGTATGTAAATGTAAAATGTATGTATGTAATATGACGGTGTTGAATGTGCTAAAACCAGTGGCGTAGCGTGGGTATCAGCCGCCCGGGGCGGAAGAACGTTTTGCCGCCCTCTTACTTAGGTATTTCAATGGAACTCTACACAGTAATTTTAGAGAACTTTTCGTCAAAGACAGTCAACATTATTGTGTAATTTAAAAAGAAAAGTTTTTTTTCGTTTATTGTTGAAGAGGGAAAGACCTTCATGTTCATACTGTCCTATATTTAGTACAGTCATTTGGTATTTTTACTAAAAGTTTTCCGAGAGTTTTAAAAATAGGCAATTTTATAGATTTTGACGTACTCTTTCCGAATTTCAACTTTGCCACCTCGTAGGTATCTTTGCCGCTCGCGGCCCCATATTGGAAAAATAGGGCCCAAAACCAGTTTTTTGATAATAACTCCTTTCTGACGCATTATAGGAAAAACATATCTATACAAAATAATTGTAGAGAAAACCTACAATTTATGTCATACCCTTTTTTCTCCTAAATTCAATGGTTTCGGTGTACGACCGCCGTAAAGTGTAGTTCAATACACGTTTCGGCAGAAATACTAGGGCCCGTATTACAGAATCGTACTCAAGCACTGATCTCTGCTTAAAACTAGACTTAAGTATCGATTTGATTTTAGAACGTTACTTGAGTTGACACTTTCGAATCGCAACTCAACTGAGTAAACGCTAATTCGAGAACGATGCTTGAGTAGCGATCTCTACTTAAGTGAAGATCAAATCTGTATTTACTCAAGCGTGGTTCCGACCACGCTTGAGCATCGATTTTCCTTATGAATTGTTTTGTTTCGTGATTATTGCAATATTATTACAAAATGAATATACTCAAAAGTATTGACTATTAGGACGATATTATACAAGTTTATTTTCAAAATGCGGACATACTTCGACCAAATAGAGGATTTATTGGCAAAGGACGAAACCGACGTGTACCTATAGGGATTCCTACCTACCTAATGAATGTCGATGCAGGGAAAGTAATGAGACAGGATCGTGGCAAGTGGCAGCCCCTGGTCTGCCTATCCCTCTGGGATACGGTCATGAGTTTATGTGTATATAACATTTTCGTGTCACCGTGTTAGTGCTCAATTGAAAAAAAAATAGTGTCTGGGAACCACTTTTCATCATCATCAGCCAACCCCTGCCCACTGCTGGGTAGGCTGTATAGGCTTTAGGTTCATTATATGCTATTTGCTGCAGTCTCTCCCCATTCGCATCCACGAGCCCTTTGACGACTTGTTCCCATTGTCCGACCATCGGGCCATCGGTCTACCCACTGACCGCTGTCCTGTTCTTCGCTGTCACTGCCCTGGTCTCCCTGCCAGTGCAATCATCCTGACAACTTTTGTTTTCTCAGGTTTTTAATTTTCAGTACATATCAGGTTTTAATTTTTTACCATTATTATAAATCACTATGACACTCTAACCGACCAGTTTTAGGAACCTGTATTTAATGAAAACACATAAGCCTTCCGGCAGCCGGCACCAACTGCACAACGTGCCTTGCAAAGCACAAAACATGCTTTGCAAGGCACGTTGTGCGGTTGGTGCCGGCTGCCGTTGATAGATGGCCGTCGTTAAGCCAAGTCAGAGGCCTTAGGGCGGCTTGAAAACTTCTGACAGTAAGACCAGCCACTAGTCTTACAAACCTCCACCCATCCGGACTTGGCCCCCATGGTGGAGTATGGCCTATACCTTCCTCGGAGAAGAGACCCGTGCCTCTCGGTGGGGAAATAATGGGTTGATGATGATGACATAAGCCTTAACATCAGTGTTCCACCTATGCATATTATAGACATTCTTTATCCTTATTTTAAGGATTTGTATAGATGTGAATCGCATAATAAAGTGATTCAAATTAGAATTCGTGGAAAATATTATCATCCCATTATTTCAACATGTTCTTATCAAGACATAGGAGCTGTGTAGGGAAACTTCATGAGGGAACCCGAGTGCCTGAGATGTTCACACTCCTCAGTACTAGAAATCACCAGTCTGGTGTGGGTGCGCTTGGTAATTCTGCCCATACACTTTCATGGGGAAAAGTCCAAGACACGGAATGTGGTCGAAAGAACTTATGGCAGCTGGAAACGGTGATTCCCTTGCCTACGCAGAGGTCTGGGTACGATTGGGCAGTGTCGAACATAATTTTTGCATGAACTGTGCTTTCACAAGTAATGCAACACCAGCAGAGGATGGCCAGATGGACAATGAAAGCATAAACATTCCGCTTCACTGCAGTGAAGTGCATTTTCCTCATTTTGTCACATATATTGTTTCAAAATAGCGATTTCTAAACAAAACAAAATATCCGACGAAGGTCACACACAACACAAGTAACTTTATTAGCGCTGACATTTGTTTCGTTCCGTTCTTCGTACAAACAGTGAGAAACGTGTAGGTACGTTTCACTTTCTGCAAATAATAAGTTTTCCACATAAAACTAATAACAAAAAAAAACTTGAACACCTGTTTCATGAATAAATAAAACATATTTTAGTATTCGTTGTAAATCTCACATAATTATCTAACTTTCGTCAGTATCGTTTTTTTTATAACATGCGTAGAACGGAACAAAAAAATTATACCGGTTTTTTCTTGTCATAGAAAACAAGCTTTGACCACAGACTATCTGATTACAGTTCACAATCTCTACTTAAGCAGTGATTGGCTGATCAACACTCAAGTACTGTTTAAAAATAAAGGGGCTGCTTGAGCATCGATTCAGTGCTCAAGTAATGATTGGGTGATCAGAGATCAAACTGTGCTTGAGGATCGTTCTGTAATACGGACCTAAGTAATTTCCACACCACCATGAGGTAGAGAAAGCGGCGCGCTTTTTTTATCGTGGTATCCCATGAAAAGAGTTGTGCGCATCTAAGAATACTATAAAGAACAATACGAAAGTTCGCAGGTACCTATGTTATATCTTCGGATTGCAGTGTCACGCTATCTGGCATGCATGGATGCAAACTTCGAACAGCATTGATTCGGTGTACGAAGAGCAAAATCCGAGAGATGATAAAATATCTATCGATCGTCAAGATCCATAATAATATTTTTGAAATAAAAATACTGCTACTCCCATCTGAACCGATTATGAGATTTCGGCCTTGCTGCAGCAATAATCGGATGTGCAAGAGCAATGCTTTTTTTCTTCCATTTGGCAAGTGCAGCGCGTTTATTTTTTTAAATTATACCATCCAAGAAAATTCGCATAGTTTCAGGTATATCTGACTACACTTTACGGCGCTCATACGCCGAAATTATTGATTTTAGGAAAAAAAAAGGTTATGACATAAATTGTATGAAATTTTCTCTCCTAAGTTTATGTTTATGTTTAATTACTTAGTATAATTTGTTTGTTTTTCCTGTAAAATGCGTCGGAAAGGAGTTATTATCAAATAAACTACTTTTGGGCCCAATTTTTCCAATATGGCGGCGCGAGCGGTAAATAGATACGAAGTGGCAAAGTTGAAACTGTTTACAATTTTACATGGATCACCAGTTGGAATGATCTGTATAAATGCTCTAGTATCGGAGTGTCGCTCTAGTGTCGCACAGTTCATATTAGTATTGCATTGCATTTAATGTGAAATTTTGCCGCCCCCTAAAGTTGCCGCCCGGGGCGGGCCGCCCCCCCCCCCCCCCCCCCGCCCCTACTACGCTACGCCACTGGCTAAAACGGGAAGAAATGCACCCATTTCACTTCCGAAGAGTGCAAGACAAGACCCACGGACGCCGCCCCACGCGTTGCGTTTTGAAAATTGTTGATTGACTTAACATTTAATTTTTATGCTCCGACGAGTGTTTTGTTTACTGTTCAATGTCCACAATGTACATTGGCGGAGCCAGCGATAAAACAAAATGAGCCTCATTCCAAACAATAGGTTTGTAGTTATTTTTATTCTTATTTTATCGAAGGCCGCAAAGATAGAAAAAAAAACTGCACCAAATCAGAGCCAGCGATAACACAACAATGGAAAACAAAATGAGACTCATTCCAAACAATAGGTTTTTGTAGTTTAACGTGTGGGCCGGCATAATAGGCAAATACCTATTGGGATCTTATTTTATCGAGGGCCGCAAAGATCGAAAAAAAAAACCTGCATCAAATCACGTTGTTTGGGAGCCCCTCTTTGATGTGTCATCATCATCATCATCAGGCTATATTAGTCCACTGCTGGACATAGCCCTCCCCTAATGAGCGCCATAGCGCCCTGTCTTCAGCTTGCCGCATCCAGCATCAGCCTGCAGTCCTTCGCAGATCGTCATCCCACCTGGTTAGAGGGCGTCCTACACTACGTTTGCCGAGTCGCGGTCTCCACTCAAGAACACGTTTACCCCAGCGGTTGTCGGTTCTTCGCGAAATATGGCCAGCCCACTGCCACTTCAGCTTGCTGATTCTCTGAGCTATGTCGATAACTTTGGTTCTCTGTCGGATGTATTCGTTACGAATCCTATCCTTCAGAGAAACTCCGAGCATAGCTCTCTCCATAGCTCGCTGAGCGACTTTTAATCTGGTGGACCAACCCTTTCGTGAGTGTCCATGTCTCGGCTCCGTAGGTCATAACAGGTAGGACACACTGATTGAAAACTTTCGTTTTCAAGCATTGCGGTATGGATGACGAGAAGACCCGGCGTAGTTTCCCAAACGCTGCCCAGCCCAGCTGGATCCTCCTCTTGGCCTCCTTCTCGAAATTGTTTTTACCTAACTGCAGAATCTGCCCGAGGTAAGTGTATTCAGAAACGATTTCGAGAAGGTGACCATGTACGACGACCGGTATTGGATCAATGTGACCATTGATCATGACTTTGGTTTTATCCAAATTCATATCAAGACCGATGCGTCGCGAGGCTGATGCTAGGCTGGCCAGCATGTGGTTCAGCTCCTCTAGCGACTCCGCCAATAAGACTATGTCATCTGCGAATCGCAGGTGTGAGATGTAGTCGCCGTTTAAATTAATGCCCTTTTCTTTCCAGTCCAGCGTCTTAAACATGTCTTCCAACGCGCTTGTAAACAGTTTCGGGGATATAACATCCCCCTGTCTTACTCCTCTGCACAGTTGGATAGGTTTAGACTGCTGGCCCTGTACTTGGACACTCATGGTGGCGCTTCGTACAGACATCTCAACACCTCGATATAACGATAGTCTACTTGGCATCGCTGTAAGGATTCCAGAACAGCCCAGGTTTCGACAGAGTCAAAGGCCTTCTCATAGTCCACAAAAGCAAGACGCAGGGGCTGATTATACTCCTCGGTCTTCTGTATAATCTGCCTCACTGTGTGAATGTGGTCTATGGTGCCATATCCTCCGCAAAACCCGGCCTGTTCCGGCGGCTGGAACTCGTCGAGTCTTCTGGCGAGACGATTCGTGATCACTCGTGAAAACAGCTTATAGACATGGCTCAGGAGCGAGATGGGTCTGTAATTTTTAAGAAGAGTCTTGTCACCCTTGTTAAAAAAGAGCACCACCAAACTCCCGCTCCATGCCTTTGGAGTTCTCCCACTGCGAAGGACGGCGTGTGTATGTTATTTTAATTTAATTACCTATTTATTTATTTTTGAAATGCATTTTATACAATTAAATATCTGATAATATTTGAAGTGTCTTCTTGTGGCCGTTATTTAAAATAAGATAAAAATGGCGAAAAAATTACGTGTGTTGTGTGGTAGCCCTGCAATATTTACTTTATTTTGTTTTTAGTAAATAAAAATAAAAAATAAAAACTCACGCCCGTTATCCCCGAAGGGGTAGGCAGAGGCACCAGTCTCTAGAACTGGACCCACGTTTTGCCGAGTTTATTAGGTCCCAAACGTGACAAGTGGCATGCCTGTCGCCGTTATCCGGGCACAATTTATCACTTAGTACTTACTTGTTAGTACTTGTTGTTTGTTGTTTCTTAGTACTTATTTGTTATACAGGGTGGCCGGGGGAATGACGTCAAAAAAAAAAAATTAGGTCCCTCGTGTCATGGGGTATCCGAATCACCCCTATGTATGTCCGCGATTTTTCATAGTTTCGGAGTTATAATTTTTTTTCTGCATTTTTATGAATTTTCGCCTTATCAATTTTGAAAATTTCTAAAAAAAAACTAGAAACTTTTTTCATCATGATGATGACGACTCGTTCATTAATAAACTAAGAAAAGACAAAATGGCAGAAAAAAAAATTGTTAATTTAAATAATTCTTCACCTCGCTGTCTTCGAAGGCCGAATGTACACAAAGTAGTACTTTTACTTAGCAGTACTTTTTTTTAATGATTATGAAATCTGAGAGTCTTGCGCATTTCTGAGGCTAACTAGAAAACCATTAAAACATCTGTTTGGATTTTTAATTTTTGACTTTAGACCAACACTTCAATAACTTTTATCAAAGTTACGAAGCTGATTATTTTATGCATAGAAGAACAACTTGTGAAGATTCAGTTACAAAAAAAAGTAATTGAAAAAAGTTTCTAGTTTTTTTTTTAGAAATTTTCAAAATTGATAAGGTGAAAATTCATGAAAATTCAGAAAAAAAATCATAACTCCGAAACTATGAAAAATCGCGGAACATACATGGGGGTGATTCGGATACCCCATGACAAGAGGGACCTAATTTTTTTTTTTTGACGTCAATCCCCCGGCCACCCTGTATACAGGGTGTTGATTTGTACAGTTTACTCCGACTCAGGGTTGATTATTTACATGATACTGAAGCAAAAAAAATACATAAAAAAAAGTTTTTTTTTAGTGAAAATCACCTAAAATCCCCGGTTTTGCGGGGGAGGCGAGCGCGCGGGCGCACTCTCCAGCCCCGCCCCACGAAACCCCCGCCGGACCCGTCAAGTGCAAACGATAGAAGCTAAGCCATATAAATTTGTGATTTTTAGGTGATTTTTATGTTTGTATTTATATTTTTATATTTTTGTTTGCTTCAGTATTATGTAAATAACCATCCCTGAGTCGGAGTCAACTGTACAAATCAATACCCTGTATAATATCGGAACAGAAATACATAATTTGTGAAAAATTTATGAGGTACACCTGGTGACAGACAGTCCGACGTCTGTCAATCTGAGTCTTAGTAATGGGTCTCTTACCTCTTGGGGTACGGAACCCTAAAAATTCAAAAAGGTTTAATTTTACCGATATCCTACTGAACTCCGTTATTTGTCTGCTTTCGTCTCTCGTACTTATTACATTGAAGATCACCACCGGGCTGATGGAGCGGGGGATGTTGTGAATTTCATATGAAGCGGGCGTGCGAGGCAGGTCAACATGTCTTATCTAGCTAAATCTATATCTGTGGATGTATAAAAAAAAATCACAAACCCCTTTCCTAATCAAGGTCAACACAAAGTACCCTATAAAATTTTATACCTTTGAGTAGGTATACGGAATACATTGTACGTTTTGTGCGATTTTTTTTGTGTGACAAGCAAATGTTATTTTGTTTTATTCCACGCAAGTAGCACCGTACGCAAAAATGTTTACTTGCTCCAACTTATTTTATAGGTCAACGGCCGGATGTGGCTTGGCTGAAGTTACAAATCGCAGATGGATCGGGACAACGAACCCCGCCATCCACCCCAGCGGAACATTCCCGGTATGTATAATTCGAAACAATCTCAGGATAGAGGAAAATCGTTTAATCAATCGATTGATGAGTCTGTTTCGGTCGGTTTGGGCACCGGTTGGTCCCGAAATTAACTATATGTACCTACCTACCATATTTATTTGGGGCTGAGACAAAATGTAAACAACTTTTCAGTAACTCTTTAGACTATTTTCATTGCCAAAAAATGTTATTTCGGTTTCTACACTAAGAATTAAGTAAATTAGATTTGCAACCTAGCGAATTTCATGCTCAGGGGAATGGTGAATAGGGAAGTGTGTCCGTATTTATATGGTGCTTCCCTATGTGCCTTAAAGAAGAGAGATGGCGGTATCCGTCCCATTGCTGTTGGCAGCGTGCTTCGCCGATTGGTGGCTAAACTTGGCTGCTATGCTGTTAAGGGGGTCATGGCGATGCATTTGCAACCTCAGCAGTTGGGGTTTGGCATTCCTTTGGGTTGCGAAGCAGCAATTCATGCCACCCGGGCCTTTGCTTTTTCTATGAGCGGTTCTGATGACATTGTTGTCAAAGTGGACATAAGCAACGCGTTTAATACTGTCGAGCGAGATATTGTTTTAAGCAAGGTAAGGGATAACGTTCCTTCTCTTTTCCCATTTCTCCACCAATGTTATTCGAGACCGAGTAACTTATTTTACGGTGATAACCTGGTGGAGTCGCAGGTGGGAGCGCAACAGGGGGATCCTTTGGGCCCCCTACTCTTCAGTCTGGCCATTTAAGACGTGGTGTCCTCTTTGCATTCACCATTAAATGTCTGGTACCTGGATGATGGAACTATGGTAGGTAGTCCGGAAGTAGTCGTGAACGACATTGCTACATTAGTAGATGCTTTTGGATCCATAGGGCTACACTTGAACGCTCTAAAGTGCGAATTTTTTCCTTGTTCGGGGCATCTATCCCGGGAAGTTCTGTCGCTGGTTGACGCTTCGATGCCAGGCATAAAAATATTGGACAAGGCGGATCTTACACTTTTGGGTGCACCTGTTTTTCCGGAGGGCGTTCCAGGTGTCGTACTGTCGAAAATGAAATGAGGGCCTTAGCAGATACAAAACCACACCTAAAACGGCTGTCGGCTCACGTTGCTCTTATAATTCTGCGCAGTTGCCTGTCCATCCCTAGAGTTACATATACTCTCCGTACTGCTCCAGTGTGGTTGTGCCGAGAAGAGACTCAGAGATACGATGACACGCTCAAATACTTACTAGAGAGTTTGTTAAATATTGAGATGTCTGCTTTCCAGTGCACTCAGGCTGAGCGCAGCCCAACGACGAATTCCCAACCCGCCATGTCTTACGGGCAGCGGCCCGTAAGACATGGCGGGTTGGGAATTCGTCGTCTGCGGGATACGGAACTGCCGGCTTTTTTGGCCTCCTCGCGGGGGGTGGTAGATCTGGTCACTCTTATTTTAAGCGTCAATGGTGACGGGTTACACATCCCTTTCGCAGAGGAGGCTTTGAGGTTATGGCGGTCTCGGTGCCCCGACAGCGATGTGCCGGAAGAGCCAAATCGGCAGCATGCTTGTGACGAGGAGATGTGTCGGGTGACTTTGGGCGAGTTGTTGGAGCAAAGCTCAGGTCCAGAGCTGGCGCGTTTGAGGGCAGTTTCCCAGCCGGACTCTGGGTTGTGGCTTAATGCGGTGCTTTCACCGCAATTGGGGACCCTATTAGATGACAATTCTTTGCGGGTGGCGGTAGCGCTTCGATTGGGTTGTGCCATTTGTCAACCACACCGTTGCGTTTGTGGTGCGGAAGTGGATTCTCAGGGTCGGCATGGGCTCCATTGCGTTCGGAGCGCGGGTAGGATCTCACGGCACCATTCTATCAATGACATCGTTAGGAGGGCTCTTGTTTCTGCTGATATTCCGTCGGTTCTTGAACCACAGGGACTATATCGGAGTGATGGGAAACGTCCGGACGGTCTCACTTTGGTTCCGTGGGAGAGGGGTCGATGCCTGCTCTGGGACGCCACTTGCGTCTGCACATTCGCACCGTCTCATGTGGGCCATACGGCTGTTTCTCCTGGGGCTGCTGCAGAGGTGGCTGCTAGGCTAAAATCTTTAAAATACAGCCAGTTGATGGGCAGTTTTTTTTTCGTCCCACTGGCTTTAGAAACCACTGGGGTCTGGGGTTGTCAGGGGAAAGCCTTTATTAAAGAGATAGGGATTCGTCTGAGGAACCGTGGCTTGGACTACCGCTCTGGGGCATATTTGATGCAACGGATCTCCCTAGCAGTGCAGCGCGGTATTGCTGCCAGTGTTATGGGAACCTTTGGGTCAGATTATGTCTCGGGGTGGTTTGATTGACTGATACTATTTTATTATTTTTTGTGGGTGTGTATAATTTTTATTAGTTATAATATAATGTGACATGACAATTAATTTATTTTGGTTTGTAGTTTACCGGTAAAATAATTTTTGACGAAGCTTTATGTGAATTTTTATTGTGTTTGTAATGTAATTTTTTGTTAATGAGAAATGCAATTGTAATTTTAATGTGACTAACATATAATGAATATTACCAATAAAAATCTAATCTGAAAATAGTCTACGAGGGCTGCTACTTATGTATGCGGAATAGAAAAAATAAACAAATGTATATGGCTAAATATGCTTTTATTGTTTTTCAAAGTATTCTCCACTATGATCGATGCACTTTTGCATTCGATGAAACCAATTTGTAAAACACTTTCCACTCTGATTGAGGTATCTCCAAAACGTGCTGTTTGAACGCATCTACGGCATCTTCACGGGTCGAAAATCGTTGACCACGTAATTTATTCTTTACATTTGGGAATAAATAGAAATCATTGGGAGCCAAATCAGGGCTGTACGGTGGATGACCCATCAATTAAATTTTTTGACCATCCAAAAATGTAGTTGTTTCCTGCACAGACTTTCCTTCCTCATTGGTTTCCTGAGATGTATGACAGCTGGCATTGTCATGGTGAAGTATGATTCTGCGTCGCTGGTTGTTTTGGCGTATTTCTTCAAATACTTCCGGCAAACAAATGGTCGTGTACCACTCCGAATTAACCGTTCTGCGATTCTCCAGTGGTATTGTAGCCACATGGCCATTAATACCAAAAAAACAGGCCACCATTTGCTTTACAGTGCTTTTTGCACGAGCCACTTTCGTAGGGTTCGGCTCATTTTGAAACACCCAAACTGTTGATTGTTGTTTAGTTTCGGGATCGTACGCGTAGATCCAGGATTCGTCAGCTGTGTAGATATTATAAACAGATTTTGAGTCGCCTCCGTTGAATTTTTTTAAGGTTTTCTTGCACCATTCGACGCGAGCATCTTTTTGATCCTGAGTTAAGTTGTGCGGATCCAACGCGAACAAATTTTTTTACAGACAAATGTTCATGTAATATCCTATGAATGCTCGTCATACATATGCCCAGAATAGCCTCTATCTCGCGATACGTAACATGGCGGTCTTGCATTATTAGTTTTCACACAGCTTCAATATTTTGTGGCACAACCACCGATTTCGGGCGACCTTCTTTAACTTCGTCCGTGAGCTTACTGCGCCCGCGATTAAACTCACTAAACCAGTGATACACAGTCGTTATTGATGGAGCTTCACCACCAAAAGTAAACGCACTGTTGTTGCGTTAAACCACGTCGAAAATCGTAATAAATCATAGCACGAATATTTTCGCGAGTGGGTTCCATTTTTTCAGCGATATGACATTTTAAACCCAACAAAAACAATATACTAACGTGTATAAGAGAAAAATATTAGCGGCCAGTATAAGAACGAATTTGACCATGGAGGTCAGACATTGCGTTTAAAATTATTGGAATCCCAGATTCCGCATACATAAGTAGCAGTCTATGTAAAGAGTACTGAAAAGTTGTTAACATTTTGTCTCAGCCCCAAATAAATATGGTATAAATAAGGTTCCCCAAATAAATTCGTGTATTTATTTATTCAATACGGAGACATGCCACTTATTCTCAACTCAGAATAAGTGGCAATTTTTATTCAATACTATAAGTTTTTCAATATCTGGAATATCAAAAGTGATATTGGGGTTCAAAGTCGCGCCTTTTCGCTTTATGTACCTACTTATTCCATTTCGTTACAAGAAAGAATAGGGAATGGATGAAAATATCAGAAGTGCTTGATATTTTTTTTGGTGATAGGAATAACCTTCCTTAACGCGAGAAAAAAGTTTCAATTTTTTTGGCTTCGTAGTTAATTTTTAAATAATCTTAATATTTTTACATTCGTAGTTCTGGGCTCAGTACGGCTTAACAGACATATTCCTTGGTCCGCTACGTATTAAAAAAAAATCTGTGGTGACAAATATTAAGATTATTTAAAAATTAACTACGAAGCCAAAAAAATTGAAACTTTTTTCTCGCGTTAAGGAAGGTTATTCCTATCACCGAAAAAAATATCAAGCAGTTCTGATATTTTCATCCATTCCCTATTGTAATCGAAATTTTTCAAGTTTTTCATCAACAACGAAATTGACAACGCGCTATGTGTTAAAAGCACATCATTCTCAAACATAGTCTATTACTATACTGATGCTCCATACCGTAAGAACTAGAACGTTACATATAATGGACCAAAATACTATTTATTTATCCATAAAATATTAACAGCGATTTGATCACCAAGTAAAATTTTATGAATAGGTGTTAGGTTGTATCTTTTGATTCGGACATCAGAAATTTAACGCTCTATCCAGGGTGTCAAACGGAAGTCCAGAGATAAAGCACCACTAGGGGTACCCGAATCACCCCCATGTAGGCTCCGCGATTTTTTGTAGTTTGAGTCCTCAAACATTTAAAAAAATCATAAATTATAAGTACCTTTGCCATTCTTAATTTTTTTATGGCGCTATTGTATCAGATTGTCCCACAGTTGAGTTTGTGTCTGCAAGGCACATATTCACCTGTTTTGGAAAAAAAAATAAAGCATGTAACTTAATAATTCATAGCTCTATGGCCAATAATGTCTTGTTAGGTCAAGGTGGGACAAAAAAAAAACAAAAAATATTATAACGAAAACTACAAAAAATTGCGGAACATAGGGGGTACCTCTAGAGGTGCTCTGTCTCTGGACTTCCGCTTGACACTATTTTTTGGGACACCCTGTACAGAACTAATCTAATTCAGGTGGCTGGCGGAGGAATGAAGCTGATGGCGAAGACCCTCAAGAGAGAGGCCATGATCGCTGGCCCCCTGGCCAGCAGAACGAAGATCATATGCCACAGGCCCGGAGGCCACCTCGAAACGTTGGCCCGCGCAGGACACCGCAAAATGATAGGCAGGAGCCACACGCGAATGCTCAGAGGCCACCGCGTAACGTTGGCCCGCGCAGACCACCGCAAAATGACAAGCAGGAGCCACACGCGAATGCTCAGAGGCCACCGCATAACGTTCGCCCGCGCAGGCCACCGCAAAATGATAGGCAGGAGCCACACGCGAATGCTCAGAGGCCACCGCATAACGTTCGCCCGCGCAGGCCACCGCAAAATGATAGGCAGGAGCCACACGCGAATGCTCAGAGGCCACCGCATAACGTTCGCCCGCGCAGGCCATCTCCCGATGACCAGGAGCGCGAAGAACAACCTGATCAACAGAACAATAGACGAGGTCTGTCGCTATAGCTATTTACCCACTGTCCCAGTTTCTCTCGCGAGGAATTCAGTTCTTGATTATAACCCCTGAATTCCCTTTAAATTCAAATTCGTTTATTGCTTCATCTATATTCTATATACATATATAAAAGGAGAAGCTGACTGACTGACTGACTTACTGACTGACTGACTGACTGACTGACTGACTGACTGACTGACTGACTGACTGACTGACTGACTGACATATCAACGCAGGGCCTAAACTATAAGGAATAGAAACTTGAAATTTTGCACAGGGGTTCCTTTTGTAACGTAGGGGAGCACTAAGAAAGGATTTTTGAAAATTCATCCCCCAAGGGGGTAAAATGGGGGTTCAAAGTTAGTATGAAACTTTGCCGTTTTTGAAGTTATTCGAATAAAATTTAGTACGAAGGTTCTTCATTTAAAATTATGAAATACGTGTAAAATAGTTTTTTTTTAAATCGTCCCTTAAGGGGGAAAAATGGGGTTGCAAACTTAGTATGAAACTTTGACGTTTTTGAAGTTATTCGAATGAAATTCAATATGATTCAATATCCTTCATTAAAAGTCGTGAAAAACATGTAAAATAGTTTTTCGAAAATCATCCCTTAAAGGGGTAAAAAGGGGGGGTGCAAAGTTAGTATGAAAGCTCTTTTGAATGCGCTAAAAGTATCCCTATCTTATTTGCAAACACTTTACTCAACTAAAGCCCACGCGGACGTAGTCGCGGGCAACAGCTAGTGTCTTATAAAATAGATCTTAACATAATCTTAAAAAGGACCTCAACGTGAGCCCTTTAACTGCTGTTAACAGAAGATTAACCTCCGATTTCTCGAACGCTAACGGTCTGTTAATCTATTGTTAACAGCTGGCAGTTGGCAAAAATGCATACAAAAAAACAATTGACAGCTGTTAACTGTAGATTAACAAAATGTTAGCGTTCGAGAAACCGGGGGTCAGATACTGTTAATGTTCGAAAAACAATTATAGATTCTAACCCAAACGATACTACGATACTATACACTAGGCAAAAACATAATTATGTAGTTGTAATTTAAAAAGTTAGCGTTTTTGAATGATCCTAGAGATTACATATTTAATATTAACTAACACCTTAATCATTCTAATTTTTCTATGTCAGGTGGAAGACCAGGTAATCAAAATAGAAGAAACTATCACAACGAGGAAGCTGATCGAGGCAACGACAGGAACAACAGAGGCATGGGATTTAGGCTACTGCAAGAGATCGCCAACACCAAGGGTCCCGAGATTCTCTCTAAATTGAGTCAGAAGTCGAACCTATTTGAAAACCTAATCAATTCAAAAATCGAAAAGGACGATTTTATCGTGTTGGTGATAAAGGTGGTGGCTAAAGTGTGCGCCTCTGCTTTTGAAGAACTGAAATTAAAAATTCTGCTAGACGTATGCAACTCTGAATTCATCGCTACTTTGCGAAACTATCTGATGGACCTGCCGTACGTTCCTGCGATTGAGAAACGGAAGAACCATATGTATTGGGGAAATCCTACAGTTTTTTGGGCAGACTTAATCTGCTTCTGCGAATGTATAATCATGCGGTCACCCTCGACTGCACTACAGAAATGCAGATCCCTTATCGACGGGACAACTAAGGCATGTCTAGAAGGTTTAAATGAGAGACACAAATTCCGGCTGCCTGAGGAAGATTACCTGAAGTGGACGCAGCTGCGTGATCAGTTGGTGATCTCTGAGGAAGAGGAAGAGAGGAAGGTTTGTTTACAATTTACCTAAGGTTATTGATGTTCTCTTGACGTTTATACTAGAAAAATATTAAGTCCCCTGTACACAAAGGGTATTCACCCAATGTCGTATTGTTAATTTAATTTTCTGCTTGGCGAAACACTATATTAAATTATATACTGCCGACCGATATTGACGACCTCTGTGGCGCAGCGGTTAATGCATCTGCCTACCATGCGAGAGGTCCCGGGTTCGAATCCCGGCTGGGGACAAAAAAGAAATAAAACCCAGGTCTTGGATGTTTACATGTTTGTGACGTCGCTGTTTCTGGCTCCCACGACACAGGATATCCTAGTGTGGGGCCAAAAGCAATGTATGTGCCTGTAAGTAAATGTTATGTAATGTTATTATATAAGTGTGTACCGCAGTAAAGTACGGTTTTCCTTCGCTCTACTTTGAATTAAAAAAAACCACTAGCCTTAAAAATAGTTGTTTGCTCCCTTGGTAAACAATCTTCTATTGAATAGAATAGCATTTATTGATGTACCACAACACACATTTTAAATCTTATAACTAACATTCATAGCCTAATTATAGACAAAAACATAACATAGTATGTTACTAATACTACACATAACATAACAATTACACAATTGAAACTGAAAAATAAAAACAAAAATAATCATTATAGTGTTACAATCTTAAGGTGGCCTATGTGTCATGGTAACAGAAAGGGTTTCTGACTCAGCATATGTCACGGATCCCCATTGGAGAACTCGTGACGCTGATATTCTGTCAGAACCTATAAAGTGACGGACGAGCAACCGACGGCAGCAATGATGAGAATATATATAACAAATACCTGCATGTAAATAGTATTTAAAAGTAAAAGCAATATTACATAGCAATGAAAGGACTTATGGCCAATGTGAAGCAATAATGCAGAGGAAGCACGTGACAAGAGACCAAACCTTCACTTGACTAAACATTAGACCTAATATTTATCGATCTTGAACTAAAATATGTATTTAAAATTAAAATTATATATATACTTTATTGCACACGAAACATTAAACAGAACATTACATTAAAAAACATCATGTACAAAGGCGAGCTTATCTCTGTGAGAGATTTCTTCCAGCAAACCTCAGCGAGTCGGAGCAGCGGTAAAAAACGGGTATATACAGGGTTACAGGGAAAGTTGTACACAATATTAAAGGAGGTCATTATTTAGGTCATTTATTGATGTACCACAACACACATTTTAAATCTTATAACTAACATTCATAGCCTAATTAAAGACAAAAACATAACATAGTATGTTACTAATACTACACATAACATAACAATTACACAAACAGAAAGGGTTTCTGACTCAGCATATGTCACGGGTCCCCATTGGAGAACTCTTATATAGGGTCCGAAAATTAACCGTTATGGAGAGACTGTTAAAGATTTAAAAAAAATATCCAATTTTTTTGGCTTTTTGATAGATTTTTTCTCAGAATAGAGCTCATAAAGTGTTTTTTTTTTATGTATTTAGTTAAAAGACATGTCAATTGATAAAAAAATATCAGCAAAAGCTACACCTACTACTACCAGCTTTAAAAAACTGCTCGGCAACGGTTAGAATTAAATATTTTTTCTCTAAATATTTTTCACATTAGAACTCTTAAAAAAAAATTTTCGTATGGAACTTATTCTGCAAATAATTTTAAAAACTTCTACGACTCTTTAACTATTCAAAAAAGTATAACATTTAATAGGTATGTGCATGAAATTTTAAAATAATGTTATTTGAGTAGGCTCTAGTGGTAGTACCGACATAGCTGAACTTCGATACAAAAAAAAATCTTTTTACTTCCTGGCAACATTAAACTAGGTCAGATAGGCTTTTTTGTACTCTGGAGACATGCTGTCTCAGGTGTTCAGGTACCTACCTATTTCAGTATTTATTTTTTAGAATATTCTATCTATCTATTGTTTTTGTGTTAGTCTGCTCGTGTGATTCTTCCGTGGTAGATGTGTTAATACGTGCTCTGCAAATGATTTGCGTTTTAGAAACTTCTACGTCTCTTATTAGGTATTAAAAAACGTATATCACTTGCTATTACATCGAAAAAACGCTAGCCAAGTGTCACTTAAGATGGCAAACGGTAAATTTTTAGTTGAGGTAAATACGTGCTCTTTGATAATTTCCCGCAAAACGCGACTTAGTTTGGATTTTGGTATTTATTCATCTTCATTGTGTGAGTTGGCTTGGATTTTGAACTGATTCATCTTCGTTTTTAACATGGTTGCCTCTATTTCTAATACAAATTCTCGTTCTTTTTTTTTTTTTACTCTTCACTACAGAAGTTCATTGCCAATTGAAAATGTCGAAATTTTGAGACAGAGAATATTTGCGGAAACGGCTGTGAAAATAAGGAGAAACCTGCGAACTTCTGTAGTGAAGAGTAAAAAAAAAAAAAGAACGAGAATTTGTATTAGAAATAGAGGCAACCATGTTAAAAACGAAGATGAATCAGTTCAAAATCCAAGCCAACTCACACAATGAAGATGAATAAATACCAAAATCCAAACTAAGTCGCGTTTTGCGGGAAATTATCAAAGAGCACGTATTTACCTCAACTAAAAATTTACCGTTTGCCATCTTAAGTGACACTTGGCTAACGTTTGTTCGATGTAATAGCAAGAGATATACGTTTTTTAATACCTAAAGAGACGTAGAAGTTTCTAAAACGCAAATCATTTGCAGAGCACGTATTAACACATATACGAGTACCACGGAAGAATCACACGAGCAGACTGACACAAAAACAATAGATAGATCTAAAAAAGAAATACTGAAATAGGTAGGTACCTGAACACCTGAGACAGCATGTCTCCAGAGCACAAAAAAGCATATCTGATCTTTTTACATAGTTTAAAGGTGCCAGGAAGTAAAAAGATTTTTTTGTATCGAAGTTCAGTTATGTCGGTTCTACCACTAGAGCCTACTCAAATAACATTATTTAAAAATTTCATGCACATACCTATTACATGTTATACTTTTTTGAATAGTTAAAGAGTCGTAGAAGTTTTTAAAAATATTTGCAGAATAAGTTCCATACGTTATTTTTTTTTAAGAGTTTCAATGGGAAAAATGTTTAGAGAAAAAATATTTAATTCTAACCGTTGCCGAGCAGTTTTTTAAAGCTGTTAGTAGTAGGTGCAGCTTTTGCTGATATTTTTTTATCAATTGACATGCCTTTTAACTAAATACATTAAAAAAACACTTTATGAGCTCAATCAAAAAGCCAAAATAAATTGATATTTTTTTAAAATCTTTAACAGTCAATATCTCCATAACGGTTAATTTTCGGACCCTATATAATAGAATGAAATCCATCAGAAATGACCTAAATAATGACCTTTAATATTGTGTACGACTTTCCCTTTAAAACTGTGTATACGTGTACAAAATAGACTAAATAAACTACAGATACTCTAAACAATTACCTACTTTATGCAGAAAATAAATACACTACATAGACTAAATACCTCTAGAAATTAATACAATACATAAATAAATATATAGCTCGAATTTATGATAGAGATAGATAGTGCTCTTTTAGCTGCTTCTTATATGTACCAATTGTGGGGCTAGCGCATATTTTCTGTGGCAGTGCATTCCATTATTATTATTTAAAAAAAAAAATTACAGGTTTTGCAGGTTGAGCGGAGACGCTTCAATCCAGACGAGGCTAGTGACCCTCCGGAGGATTTCCGGCAGCTCAGCGTACTGCCGACCCGCGAGGACCTGGTCAACGAGCAACCCTTCCTGCGGCCCAATATCGTGCGCGGAAAATATGCCAGCGTGGAACACTACCTGGACGTGCAGTTCCGGCTGCTGCGAGAGGACTGCGTCGGACCTTTGCGTGTTGGGCTACGTACGTGAACCAACCGACCACTAATATCGTTCAGGGCCTTTTCACACGTCCACGACCACAACCACACGAAAACTACAACCACACGTCAACCACACCATGTGGTCGGGCGTATATTTTGTATGGAAAATGAATAGGACTATTCACACGAACCACATTTTGCAGTCGTTATCGACCGCGTGTGTGATATCGATCACATCGCGACCACATCGCAACCACATCGCAACCACATCCCAACCACAACGCAACCACCAGCGAACGACAGTGCGCGCACGCCGCCTTCTAGTATTGGGCTCGCTCGGACATCTTAAAGATCTTATCTTATCTTATCTTAGCGACACTGCTTGACCGCATTTTGTCGTTGCGACGTGGTGTGGTTGTGGTACGTGTGAAAAGGCAAACGCAACCACATCGACATTATGTCGGTGCCATAACGCAACTACAAAAAGTTGCAGCGACACTTCACACGTAACCACAGCTTGACCGCATTTTGTCGTTGCGATGTGGTGTGGTTGTGGTTCGTGTGAAAAGGCCCTTAGAGCTAGCGCGCACTTTCAACTTTTGGTTGCACGATAGTTTGATCGCTTGGGGAACCAGTATGGCAGTATGATTCTTTAATCGCCAAATGCGTGCACATCCATACAGCCCCATACTGATTCCACAAGCTACCAAACAATAGGACAACTAAAAGTTGCCAGTGTGCGGTAGCTCTTATTCATAATTCAGTTATTGAATTGAATTGATATGTGGGACACAAGTCGACCTCTCTTCTCTTCGACGACCTCTGTGGCGCAGTGGTTAGCGCATCTGCCTACCATGCGAGAGGTACCGGGTTCGAATCCCGGCTGGGGACAAAAAAAAAAGAAACCCAGGTCTTGTATGTTTACATGTTCGTGACGTCGCTGTTTCCGGGTCCCACGACACGGGTTATCCTAGTGTGGGGCCAGAAGCAATGTATGTGCCTGTATGTAAATGTTATGTTAAAAAAAGTACATTATACAATAACAATTTAATACAGAATATCAAATATTTCAAAAATAAACTTGATATCGAGAAATCGATTTATATAAATACAAAATGTCCATGATAAAAATATACATGTCAGCGTGTCAATAATTACAAAACTAAACTAATAAATATTTAAGTTACAATTAATCTTCAGAGAGCTATTTCATGTCATAATATCATTTATCAGTCAGCATAACTAGAGATGGGCGCCGAGAATATTCTCAATCCTCTCTAAGTGGAAACTTCCGAGAAGATTGAGAAATTAACGGTAAGTTTCCGTATCTTCTCATTTTGGTGAGAAGATAAAATATTGTTTATAAATATTACTTTCTTCATCAAAGATGTGTCTAAAATTGAAGTACCTAGAATGCATTTTAGGCTACACGCAAATATTGCCTACCTGGCGCACGTGCGATCAATTGAGTTTTTATCTTTAGAAGTTTACCGCATGAGATCTTTTGTACGTGGGTTTCTTTTGTTCTTCGTAGTAGTTTATTAGTCTCGCATTCAAGTTTTAAAACTATCTATTAGACCCTTATTACTACGAAACAGCTGTTTTATGACACTATTTGCTCAAAAATGTCTCTTACTTCATAGCCCAGTCATTATAGATTTTGACCCGTGAATAATTAGTTCTTGAATTTTTTTTCTTAGGTCCCTCGGGGGGGTCACTGGGAATGTAAGTTCAAAAAGTAGACTGAATCAGCCTCCTGCGTATAGGTATTCGAAAAAAAATTGTTTCCATAAAAACAGTTTTCTTGAATAACTCGGCCATTTTTGATTTTACAGTAAAACCGTGAGAATAAAATTTATAGGAAATTAGATTTTCTACAAGTTTGGTCCTCACAATAAAATTATTCTTATAGGATCGATATTTTTAAAAAAATAACTGAAAAACGCGACACATTCTAAATATTATCATTATCTCCTATGTTCCACGTTTTACGGGATGAATAGAGAGAAACAAAGTGGTAGAGAATCAAATTTTTAACAATTTCGGTTCCCATCTTTTTTTCCCCAAGATCGATATTTTGGAAATTAAACCTGAAAAATGCGGAAAATTCAAAATATTATCATTATCTCCTATGTTCCACGTTTTACGGCATGAATGAAGAGAAACAAAGTTGTAGAGAATCAAATTCTGAACAATTTCGGTTCCCATCTTTTTTTCCCCAAGATCGATATTTTGGAAATTAAACCTGAAAAATGCGACAAATTCAAAATATTCTTACACGCCCTACACATCAGCTGCTGTTGAGTGCTCTTTCAGTACACATAGGAGGATACATGTCATAACAAATGAAGAAACCGCCTTACAGCTGAAAGAGCCGCCAAAATTGCACACATTGCATATAACTAGAATTTATTAAACCGTAGTAGGTATCACATTATCCGGTTGAAGAAGAAGTGGAAGAAGACGAATAATATTCTGTAAATTCTTCAGACACGAGCCATCAAATGATGAAATCTCAGTCGTAACCGAGATTCCGTCGCTAGACGCTTCGTTATCAGTGGTGGCTAGGCCAAGTGGTACACAGCCGCGTGTAGAGTTTTTCGATTGCAATAATTTAGGTAGTTATTCTGGCTGAATTTTGTTAGTTTAATTTAATTTTGTTGATGTTTTAATTTGTTTTTTATTGAAATTTTAAATAAATGTTGATAATTTGATATGTTACTTCATTTTATTTATCTTTCCACATTTAAGTCCAGAGGGTTGAATTACTGGTTTCATAAGACTGGATATTTTTTTAACCAAATTAATAAGACCTCGATATAAAAATACCCAGCCAGATATTTAAAGTACTAAAAACCAGAAACCCATAGACACACATACACATTTTAAAAACTTTATTCCCATCAAATCTCTCCCCTATCTCTAAACTACTTCCCTGCCAAACTGCATCTTCAAATATAACGTAGTTTCTGAGATTTCGTGATGAATGTATTTCACTTCTATAAAACTTAACGAATAACCAAGTTTAATAATAGTAAATACGGATAAAAGTACACTGCGCTTAGGAAAAACACATATTTCTTGCATCTTAGACCAATAATATGCGAATACTACAATAAACAAAGAAATTAATAAGAACATTTTATCTTCTCACCAAAATGAGAAGATACGGAAACTTTCAGGGAGGATATCGGTAAGTTTCCACAAGATGGAAAGTTACCGAGAAGTTGCCCATCTCTGAGCATAACATACAATTTTCTTTTAAAATTAATAGTATTTAGCACTTTTAAATTATCTGGCAACTTAGAAAAATATATAAATATTTTTGGTGACATGACAATGGCTATATGTTTGTTTTGTTGACTAATTATCATCACCATCCATCTACCACCTACCTATACACTTGCCATCAACATTATTACCTATCTAATAGTCTATGTCGGCACTTCAGTTTCAGTTGTTTAATCAGTATGCTTTTTTTTACAGTACAATACATCAAAGATCCACTTAAAAAAAAGTACGATAACATTCGGTAAGTGTTGTACCTACCCTCGTACCTTCATATCACCAGGAATAGAATAAACATATGCAACTGAAGAACTTTTTTTTTCTCACAGTGTCTTCTCCGGCGTAAAATTAGTGGAACCCTATGTATCTCAAAACAAAGTGGGCATCCTGGTGAAATTCGACGAGAAAACCATCAAGAGACACCAAAAGATCAATTGGGCCCACAACAAGCGCCTGCTCTACGGGTCCCTGTTGCTATTCACCAAAAACAACTTCAAGGACATCGTCGTGGCAACCGTGATTGACAGAGACGCCAAAGTGTTGTCCCGAGGCATGGTGCGTTCTCAACATTTTACCTGTTAATAGGCTATTTGATAGTGTGAAAAAAACTGTACTATTTATACGTATTCGTATGAATTATAAGTCTTGAAACCGCTTTTAACTAAAAAAAACATTTTAACTAAAGCACTAAACATTTACTAAAGCACTAAACACTGAACTAACTAAACATTTAAAACTAAGCGGCATTTTAACTAAAAAAACAATTATGATTTGTAAAAAAATCACAAGATACAATTCGATAGTTATGTTTCTGCAGCCATTGTATCGAAAACGGCCTGGATTGGCCGATTCTATGATGACGTCACATGTCAGTAAAATGGCGTCTATAATTTACGTTCATTGGTTGGTTATCTGGGATGTGACGTCACAATGCCTGTGCGACGCCATATTGCCCAAGATAGCGTTTTAGCGGCTTATTTCAAAAGTAAATTTTCGTTTGCCTTTTTAGAAGAAATACACGAAAGAATTTAAAATGACCACTTTCTGTGGACTCCATGAATACCTACCAACAAAAAATAAGAGATGGTTTTTAAAAAACGGTCAAGTAGTCTATTTATTTCGTTCCAATCGATCTTCGTTATTCATCTACGGCTTTATCGGCATCGGCTTACCTCAGGCACACAACTTTTTGCTGTCCGTGGCCATCCTCAATTCCTCATGAAGCCGTTGCCAGCAATCTGTCTCAGTTCGTTTCGTTTTCTCATTGACGATCCTCATATTTCGTAATTTCGTTACATACAAAATTTAGATTATCTGAATTGTGTTCTGAAGTTAATTATGATCTAGTGGCTGTTTTAATACAATGTTGTCGGCATGTTTTGATTAACGCGTCCTCTGCACGTTATCAACCCGTATACCAGATTACAAACACAAGAATCGTGTGCAAAGGTTACAACGGCCAGCGGCTTTGTGTTTTCTAGAAACATTTACGTTCTACTCGCGTTGAGCGCGAATAAAAAAACATTGTGTACCTACATGGGGCCCCAAGGAAAATGTTGATCCACTGTACAGTCGACAGCACATCATGGTATACACCCATGCACTCTGCTCCGTTGTATTACGGGCGACTTTGCAACTAAAATGTGAAGATTGACGTGCTGTCGACTGACTGTAGGTACGTTTATCAGCTGTACAGTAACAACTTTGATGCTGTTGCTTAGCGATTGTATTTTTTTCAATTTAAATAGACATTATAAAATTTCCCAATATTAAATTAATAATTTAGGAATTTAAGCCTTAATGACCTCATCAAATGTCGAAATATTTTTCCATTCCCAACAGTAGTCTAAGTAACGTAGCTTGGAATAAAAAAATCTATTTACTAGTTTCAAAGTACAGTCGATAGCACATCAACCATCATCATTTTGCCGTAAAGCCACCCGTAAATTAAGTAAAGAAATGTATAGGTTGATGTAACTACAACGATGTTGGAGTAGAGTACACGCATGTGAAGGTCGATGTGGTTTCCACTTTATCTATCGGATGATTTCTCTAACTTCTTTTTTTTTTAGATCGCTGTGTCTTTCGTAAATATGGCAAATGAAATTCAAAGCTTGCACAACCATGACACCTACATAATGGTCGAAAGTGGAGTTTATTTCGAGCCTTACTTCCACGTGTTGACCGCTCTTCAAGACCGCGGCTTCCCGAACCAAATTGCGATGAGCAAATACATCATCGATGTTGACGTAAGTTACTCTGTGTTTTTGCCGTATTGATAACTAACAGAGTAAAGCAAGTTAATAATTATATTTAGAGTAAAATACCTTATGTACTTATAATCTAATCTAT
This sequence comes from Yponomeuta plumbellus, assembly GCA_947310845.1. Lineage (NCBI taxonomy): Eukaryota > Metazoa > Arthropoda > Insecta > Lepidoptera > Yponomeutidae > Yponomeuta > Yponomeuta plumbellus. The sequence goes on from OX371203.1 coordinate 9,457,985, forward strand.
CTCTTTAAACGTGCAATTCTTGTATATATGTATGTATATATATATTATAATCAGAATCTCGGAAACGGCTCCAACAATTTTGATGAAATATTGTAAACAGAGCGTTTCGGGGGCGATTAATTGATCCAGCTAGGTTTCATTTTAAGAAAACGTCGTTTTAACCGTGTTATTGGGCAAAGAAATAACTGCTATCCTATAAGAACGTAAATTTCGCATTAATTAGTAAGGTTGTCGTAGCCCAGGGAGCCGATTCTCGCCCATGGGAATTGAAAGCGTAGACGCCAAACATTCGAAGGATTAGACATTTGTCGCATAAAAATCAGTTTCATGTATTCTCACAAAGTCACAAAGTTGCTAATAGTTTTCGTTCGCTTTGAGGTGTCATCTTGTCGCATGGTAATTACCATGCGACTCGCAAAAGGCGTATGAAATTTGAACGCATTCATTGATAGTTGAGGGTGGGTGTATTCCGAAATGCGAGAAAATCGATTACAGCGCGAATCCACTTAAGTGCAGTAGGCACAAAAACCCTACTCCGTGCGAGATACTTTGGGACTAATAAATTTGGTCGGATTCGCGCTGTAATTGATTTTATCGCATTACGGAACGTAGGGCAAGTCCATTATTAGTGGACTCGCCCTACGTTCCCTACGTTGACGTTCGTTATAAGTAAAATTTTAGTTGAAAATTTTAAGAGTTAAGTGTATTAAACGTTTAAATAGCGTATATTTTGTACCTAAACAGTTTCTTAGTTTATAAAATAACACTCAAAGTAATAATTTGCCGCAAAATGTATCAATTTAAAAGTGAAATTGTAAATGTTTTAAGATTCGACTAACTTTCAATTTACAATCGAGAAAATGGAACGTAGGATTCACAGATTACTGTTTTAGTCGTTAGACATTTATTTTTTCATTCGAATTCAATGTCGCATGGTGTTCAGAATACAGAATTTGGGTGTCGTTCGACTTTTTTATGTAGAATTCAAGTCATACGCCTTAGAGTCGTATACGTCTTATTTGCTAATGAAGTGAGAATTGGCGGAGCCGATTCTCGCCCATGCGAATTGAAAGCGTAGACGCCAAACATTCGAAGGATTAGACATTTGTCGCATAAAAATCAGTTTCATGTATTCTCACAAAGTCGTATACGCAAATTTGCTAATAGTTTTCGTTCGCTTTGAGGTGTCATCTTGTCGCATGGTAATTACCATGCGACTCGCAAAGGCGTATGAAATTTGAACGCATTCATTGATAGCTGACGTTTCTTGATTGGCAATTCCAAGAATACTTTCCGTACGACGTTGCCTGGCGCGAATCCACTTAAGTGCAGTAGGCACAAAAACCCTACTCCGTGCGAGATACTTTGGGACTACTAAATTTGGTCGGATTCGCGCTGTAATTGATTTTATCGCATTACGGAACGTAGGGCAAGCCCAATATTAATGGACTCGCCCTACGTTCCCTACGTTGACGTTTCGTTACAAGTAAAATTTCAGTTGAAAATTTTAAGAGTTAAGTGTATTAAACTTTTAAATAACGTATATTTTGTACCTAAACAGTTTCTTAGTTTATAAAATACCACTCAAAGTAATAATTTGCCGCAAAATCTATCAATTTAAAAGTGAAATTGTAAATGTTTTAAGATTCGACTAACTTTCAATTTACAATCGAGAAAATGGAACAAAGGATTCACTGATTACTGTTCTAATCGTTAGACATTTCTTTTTTCATTCGAATTCAATGTCGCATGGTGTTCAGAATACAGAATTTAGGTGTCGTTCGACTTTTTTATGTAGAATTCAAGTCATACGCCTTAGAGTCGTATACGTCTTATTTGCTAATGAAGTGAGAATTGGCCCCCAGGTTCGAGACTTGTGCATGAAGTTTCTCTTTTTTTTTCAAGCTCCTTTTTTGTGTGAAAAACTATTATTAGGAGCCCTATTATCAACGCACCTAATTCGCATCCAAATATATTTTCTAAAAGAAATACAATTTTTTTTCCATAAAACATGATTTACCAAAAAAATACCGAGCAAAGCTCGGTCATCCAGGTACTAATATTTAGATAAGTTAGTTTAGGAGTACATGTTTTGTTATTATTATTATTATTAAATTCTTTATTGCAATAAAACACAAGTTTTGCACATAGGCGAGCTTAATGCTATTCAGCATTCTCTTCGTTATGGTTATGGTCCGATGGGGCTGACATGATCACATGGTGATCAAAGCCTCTAAATAAAATTACAGATGTTTGGCCCGGTTGACAATACGGTATTTGACACTATTAACAATAAATTATTTGAGATGCTCGATTAAAACAAAAAATACAAAATGATTCGGAAAATGTATATTCTTTTAATCATTTACTAGTTATTAAAAATTTTAAACATAAAAAGAGTATTCTGAAATGTGATGTCACAAGCAAGTATTTCCATACAAAATTCCGTTTTAAAAGTAACTCATAAATCCTGCCAAATACCCAATTCGACCCTTGACTGCAGCGAGCACCAGACAAATGCACTATATCTATCTATCTATACACTGAACGCGCCCTATGTTGCTTAACCTTCGTGATTGTTTAAGATCACTCAGGCGGCCGGGGCTACGATTAATTTTTACGTAGGTACTTATTCTTTATTGCGAATCACAAGTTCGAAAAAACATTACATAAAATATGTTCCAAAGGAAAGATCTCTTCCAGCCAACGTTGCCATAGGGCCCTCGCCACCAAAGCGAAGAGGGAGTGCCGCTGGGTTGTTTAGTGGGTATACCCACAGGACATGTGGGTATACCGTTCGCGGGGAGTCCCACATACTCCGCCCGTCCCCCGACGGGAGGAGATGCCTAATTGCATTTTTCCCAGCGATAAAAAAGAGATGAGTTAATTAATTTTAATTATAAATTTTTCAGCCGGAACCACATTCTCCGGCGTATTTGACTAACGAAACTACCTATGCTATGGAGTTGTTGCCCGGCTACCCGCCAAGGAAGGTACGAGTGCTTGACAAGGACACATGGCCTTCCATGTATGAACTGGGAATTAACGCAAGTCAGTACGAGGCCTACCATCTCGCTCTCACTCACGAGTTTGCCGTCATACAAGGTCCGCCCGGTACCGGCAAAACATTCCTAGGAGTCAAGGTAGCCAAAACTTTGCTAGATAATATCGTTGGCATTCGCCTCCTAGTTATCTGCTTCACAAACCACGCGCTTGACCAGTTTCTAGAGGCAATTTTACCCATTACCGAATCCATGGTGAGAATCGGTGGGCAATCCCGCAACGAAAGCTTAACAAAATACAACCTGATGAACTTGAGGCGCTTACAATCCGATCATAAACATTACAAATTGTTGTATGAAAATAAGTACGTACTCAAACAGGCAGTATCGCAACTGCAATGTGTCCAAAAAGCATTGGATAAAATCAATAACGGAGTTCTTTCGTACAAAAACATCAGTTGTTTTCCGGAAATGCAGCACCTCGGGCTAGTATACAACCCTCAGGACGGAGATCTAATCATGCAGTGGCTTTTTGAAAATTTGGAGGCCAATGAAGAATTGGGTGATTTTGAACATTTGGAGGTCAATGAGAAATTGGGTGAAGATGAGAACGACGAAAATCAAGAGCTGCCTGCTAACGCTATGGATATTGATGATGATCCTAATAGGATGGAGTTTATTTTGGACGATATGGAATTCGATGTGGAAGATCGTGTTGACTATGATGACTTGTCGATTTCTTTCAATGTAATTGAAGCACAGGCGGAGCTTAAAAGGCTCAAAACTATAGCCAAGCAAAAAGCTAAGTGTGATGGTGACATGTACGACCCCTGGGAGATCCAAATTCTGAGTGCGAAGATAAAACGTTTCAGAGTAAGACTACAGAAATTCATAATTCTATTCGTTTTTTCGATAAATTGACATCTAAATACTTAAATTCTTATTTTTTTCAGAATATGGCAGTATTGAAGCAAACCAATTCGACACTGAAAATAACTGACATACCAAATCCTCGTCAATTTTCAATAGCACAACGATGGTCTATATACTTCAGTTCAGTAAACAAACTGACAGAAACGCTGATTAAAAAAATCGGGCCATTGCAGGTATCTAATCCGTAAAGTTAAATACACATTTTATCCGACTCAGATACACTAATGAAGTCACAGACAGTCAGTGGCTTATGAATAAAAACAAACCAACGCTATTAAAGTGCCCCAAAGATATAAAAAGTTTGTTTACAGAAAGCTCAAGAGACCGCCAAGACCGCTTACGAAGAAGTCCGAATGCTAACGGACTTGGAAGTTCTTGGGAAGGCTAAGGTCGTCGGAATGACAACCAGCGGGGCCGCTCGCCTTAGAAAACTCATTCAAAGCCTGGCTCCTAAAATCGGTAAGTTACTAAAAGGATGTGACCAAAGATCAGGGTAAAACAAAACAATGGCAAACCCTGCCAACTCCTCCGGCATACAAGCGTAAGTTTATAATAAAATAAATAAACTCACGCCCGTTATTCCCGAAGGGGTAGGCAGAGGCACCAGTCTCTAGAACTGGACCCACGTTTTGCCGAGTTTATTAGGTCCCAAACGTGACAAGTGGCAAGCCTGTCGCCGTTATCCGGGCACAATTTATCAGCGAATGGTGTTGCTGTACAAACAAATGTACGTAACTAAAAGTCATTGGTACATGCGTGGTTCGAACCCAGACCCTCATGATCGAGAAGCAAGGGTCAACACCACTACGCCACCACCGCTTTCGTAAGTTTATGTATGTATTAAAGATAACATAAGAATTATATTAAGGAGAATTCTTTATCCATCATCATCATCATTATCAACCCATTATGTCTCCACCGAGGGGCACGGGTCTCTTCCCTGAGGAAGGTATAGGCCGTACTCCACCACGGGGGCCAAGTCCGGGTTGGAGGAGGCTTGTAAGACTAGTGGCTGGCCTTACTGTCAGCAGTTTTTAAGCCGCCTTATTAAGGCCTCTGACTTGGCTTAACGACTGCCATCTATCGACGGCAGCCGGCACCAACTGCTTCTTTATAAAGCAAGAATTAACAATATTGCGCTTACTTAACCTGTTGTAACTTTACAAAAGCACTGCAATGGAGGACTAACAAAAAGAGGTTTGATGTCATTGGAGAGGCCATGTTAAAAAATAAGTAATCGTGACAAAAATTTTTTTGTGAGAGTAGTAATTTTCATTAATTAATAATACTACTAGAATTGCTCCAATCTATCGCTTTTTTACCGCGTGAGTCGCTTCTTAGGGGCCGTCCATTAACCACGTACTATTTGTAAGCATTGTTTAACCCCCCCTCCCCTTGGTGATACATGGTGAGGTTTAAGACTACCCCCCACCCAACATCACGTGTATTTTTCGTATCTACAAAAAATCTTAAATTTTTTTAGAACTAGAATTGTCTTGCGCGTGCAAGCGCGCGTGTTGAACGCGTGCGCGTTTGAACAAATAATGAAAAAATAAATACACGTGATATCTTACTACACCCCCCCCTCCCCCTTGTGACATTTCGTGATTTTTGTCAAACCCCTCCCCCCCTTTCAAGCCTCACGTGATTAATGAACGGCCCCTTATGTACAAAATAGTTTCTGAAAACTCGTGGAAAACGGGAGTAAACATTCGCAAGGCTTCTGTCGCCTCAATTGTATGAAGCATTTATCAATCAATATTTAGTTTTTCGTAAAATAATGTTTTTATGTTTTTACTCTTATGACAGAACGCTTAGAATTCTTATAAAAAAAAAATTTACCTATTTAACTAATTATGAAAGCTCTTTATTAAAAAAAGTTTTTAAATGTTTGTCCTTTTTAATTTTTTTTCTATGGCATAAAAATAATGTCACACCAAATTACAACGCCACCAAGTTATCTGTTCAGGTGGTCGAAATTGTAAGTAACTAATTAATTGTAAACCATTTTTTGTTTTATTTATTCACTTACTAAGATTTATAGATATGTTTTCATTAAAATTGAAAGACGGGTTAAAATATTCTCATTTTTCTAGGTAAATTTCTTACATGTTACTACTGAATTCTCCACTAGCGCCGCTATCAACTGAACAGATAAGATGGTGGCACTGTAATGTTGACAATGCAATCCTTTCCATTTCCAGTGATAGTGGAGGAAGCTGCTGAGGTGCTGGAGGGCCATATTGTCACGGCTCTGACTCGAAACTGCGAACACCTTATACTGATAGGTATTTATCTACCGTTTTATTTATTACTAGCATGTTTTATCTCCATCTGCTGATCAATACTTTTTTAGTTTCGTTGCTCGTAATATTCAACATGTTTCACAAGTGAAAAGTCAGCTCTACTGTTGTCTTGTCCTGCCTGACATGTGTGCGTCATATGTGTGATCAAAATATCTTCACGCTGCCGCCTTAATATTCTATTTGACCGATTTCTGAAAGCCATCTCCTATTGTTTGTTGGTGTTCATGGAGTCCCCAGAAAGTGGTCATTTTAAATTATTTCGTGTATTTCTTCTAAAAAAGGCAAACGAAAATTTACTTTCAAAATACGCCGCCAAAACGCTATCTTAGGCAATATGGCGTCGCACAGGAATTTTGACGTCACTTCCCGGTAAACCAACCAATGAACGCAAGAAAGAATTAATGACAGACGCCATTTTTACTAGCATGTGACGTTATCATAGAATCGGCCAATCCAGGCCGTTATCGATACAATGGCGGCAGATACTAATTATCAGATTTTATCTTGTGTGTTTTTTTACAAGTTAAAATGCCTTATATCTGTTTTTAGACACATAATTTATACGAATTCGTATAAATAATACTGTTTTTTTCACATTGTCAAATAGCCTATTTGAGTACAGCTTGAAAGAGCTGGTTGTGTGTGACTCGAGGCACACTATACTTACTGTCATAATAGTACAGGTACAGAAGATTCACTCCGCTAAATCAATTAAAGAAAAAGGGTCTCCAGCCGCGATACAATCAAGTGCAACTCAGATCGCACGACGCTAAAAAAAGCTACGGTTATATTCACCTACATGTTTATCGAAACTTTTATTTTCCAATTTAAATTCGCAGCCTAATGTTATGACTTGAGTTTATTATTGTCAATTTATTCTTTTTACAACGTCTCTAAATTTGTAACAATAGAAAGGCCCTAGAATACATTCTAGGGCCTTTTTACAACTTACAACTTGAAACGAAACTGAAAGAAACAATATAATCATAATAAAAAACATTATTTTTGGCGCATTCAATAATATGATACTCGTACAATATGTTACGAGTATTGTTTTTGCTCTTAATAGTAGTTTTTAATAGCTAATACAAAGTGGTTGAACATGCTACGGGTCTGACAGTTTGAAGCAGCAATTAGGGTGACCATGACCAATCAGCAAACTTAAAACATTTTTTTTAATTAACGAATTTACAAACATCTTTCACATATTTCTATTTGTTGTCACGTCTACATGTTTAAACTGAAGGTAAACAGTAAGAAACACGTATTCGACGACCTCTGTGGCGCAGCGGTTAGCGCATCTGGCTACCATGCGAGAGGTCCCGGGTTCGAATCCCGGCTTGGTAGGTACAAAAAAAAAAAGAAACCCAAGTCTTGGATGTTTACATGTTTGTGACTTCGCTGTTTCTGGTTCCCACGACACTGGGTGTCGTAGTGTGGGGCCCTGAGGTGGGGCCAGAAGCAGTGAATGTGCCTGTATGTAAATGTTATGTTATTTATGTTCACGATTTAGGATTCACTCTGTGTAGGTATTTTATGATTTATTTTGTTTTATTACGATGAATGGTCATCTTCTTTTCTTGCATTTTCTTTCTGCTACTTTTTGTTTAACCACTTTGACATAAAGGTTGTATACCGCTAATAAGTACCTACCTAAATGGTTGCACAATCAACATAATGATGGCCTAATGATCAGGTACTACCGATAGTGTGGATGCTCGAACGATGATCGTGGCGATTATGTACGAACACACGAACATCGGCGATAAGGTGGTTGAGCCATTAGAAGTGTCTAAAGTGATGTTACATCGACTAGGCGACCACCAGCAGCTGCGGCCGTCCGCCGCGAGCTACCGTCTGGCGATGGAGTTCAACATGGAGATATCTCTGTTCGAGCGAATGATAAACAACGGCATGCACAGCCGTCGTCTGAGCGTGCAGCACCGGATGCGCCCCGAAATCGCCGCGCTCATCACGCCCAGTATCTACCAAGACTTAGCCAACCATGAGTCCGTGGAAGCGTTCCCGCAAGTGCGCGGCGTCGAGGGCAATCTCCACTTCCTCACTCACGACTTCAAAGAAAGGGTTCGTTTCGTTCGCTTGCACTCCTTCCTTCACAGACTTGAAACTAGACGCACCTGTTTCGCGTGACGGCATAGGTGCTAGGCACCTCGGGGGCGGCCGCTTTCGGTCCGCGCCTGTTATCTTATGCCGACGCCAGACATAGCTTCAAATATTTGAACACTTGTTTGAAGACTTGGATTGAACAAAGATTTGCGTTTTGCCATGCAGTGTCGGTTTTTTAGCGCACATCAAAGCGTTCAAAGTTGACTGGGACCAAATTTTTGCGTAGCCTGCCACACTTGCGCAAAGTTCACTTGCGCCAGCGTTGTTGAGCGAACGGGTTGTGTGAATGCAATACATGCTTGATTGTTCAAAATGGACTGGAGCAACGAGTGCGTCCTTGAATTTGTTGTGTTGCTGTAAGGGGAACCATGAATAGATAGATAGATAGATAGAATATTCTTTATTGTATGTACACCAGAATATGGAATCCAAAAAACCAAAAGCCTAAAAATATAAACTTTGTGAAAGACGCATGGGTTAGAATAAAAAATATTTTTTCCGTGCCTTGTTAATATAGGCTAACTTCGTCCACGAAATCGTCGTCCATCTTGTTTGTTGTCTACCAGCATACTAGAGAAGTGTTTGCGAAGCATGTCTGGCAGGTTGCGTCAATGTGTTCAAATATGTTTTCAAAGCTTTGCAAAGTCTTCAAAGAAGTGAGCAAATCTTTGGAGATATGTCTGGCGCCGGCATCAGGCGCACATCCACGTGTTTGTGTGTGTGTGTGTGTGTGTGTGTGTGTGTGTGTGTGTGTGTGTGTGTGTGTTAGTGTGTATTTGTGTGTGTGTGTCTGTGTGTGTATGTGTCTGTGTTTGTGTGTGTGTGTGTGTGTGTGTGTGTGTGTGTGTGTGTGTGTGTGTGTGTATGTAAATGCAAATAAGTGATTTATCTATCTATAATTTTCTGTCGCGGTAGGTAGTTTTCACAGAAAGCTTGGTGTGGCTTGCTTATCCTGTCTTTGCAACTAGACGCACCGTCGCAAATCCACTTCGCAGGGACATCACGCGAAAGAGACACACGAAGTGGACATATTGCGACGGATCAAGTAAAAGCTACTGTTATGTCGGGCATGCTGGCTCGCTCGCACATTCTAACATTTTTAGTAATTGTATTAAAAATAGATTTCAATAAATGTGGTCCGAGGGTAATAAATTACAGTCATTCAATACAATATTATTGTTGTCCTGTTTATGCCTGTAACTAATTTTTGATTGAGAAAATTTGGTGCAAAAACTAATACTTTATGGGAACTAATTTTTTTTATCAAACGCCGTTTACTGAATTGAAAATTTCACTAAGTACCTAAATATTTCGGTAACGTTGGGTCGCGTTGTTTTTTGAGAAATTTGACGTTACAGTTAAGTAGTTACTTAACGAAATTCTCAGTTCAGAAACTAGCTTTAAGTATAGGAAAACAAAAATCCATTTAAACTATCCGTGACTTTATTATCCATCAAACCCTCAGAATACATGTATCAAGTCCCCTTTTTACAATTTTATTATGAAAAACAAAGCGTCTTAAGAGGCCCTATGTATTTGGTAGGCACCTAACTTTGTTTCTTTCTTCGGCATGATTACAGTCTGTGGATGACAGCTCAAGCAAATGCAATGAAGAAGAAGCTGACCTGGTGTTGGGCCTCGCCAACTACCTCATGCAGCAAGGCTACGAGCCGGAGGATATCACTTTATTGGCGGCCTACTCCGGACAAATGTTCTACATGAGAAAAGTTAGTACCTTCTCAATTATTTAATTGAATACCAGATAGTGTTAACAATGAAGAAGACCCAAGATTTGCAAAGTGTCTGTATAATCTCTCAATCATGTAATAGTGATTTTTAAAGATAAAGATAATTTATTCAAAAAACACATGAACAATAACCTTATAACTAAGGTAAGTTACCACTAGCCCTTCCCCCCTACTCCTAGGGTACCCCCTGTCCCCTAAAAAAGGCAAAACCTGTGGTTTAGGATGAAACGGGGCTTTTTTTCAATGGCAACTCGAATCGGTCCTGTTTTGGACGACTACTTCTGCCAATTTTCAATTTTGTTACAATTTTGAAGGTCAACAGACAGTGGACAAAAATTTGTATTAAAAAAAACTGGAATAAATAAAACTAAATGGATCCTTTTTTAATTTTTTGGAATAAATAAAACTAATAAATTGAGTGTAAAAGTAATTTAATGTTTTAGGACACATGGCCGTGAACCCAAGGCAAAAGACCTAGGACTAAATAGCATTAACGCTAAATAGAACTAAACATAATATCCCCCCCGCCCCCATGCCCTATCTAGAAATTTAAGTTTACTCCTAGGCCTAAATAGAATATCAACTTAGATTTCTAGATAGTTATTAGCATTTGTATGTAGTGTATGTGTGTGTGTTTGTATGTGTGTGTGCGTGCGTGCGTGTGTGCGTGCGTGCGTGTATGTAGGTACTCGTGCCTGCGTGAAGTGAGCAATATCTTTCCTAAATTGGCTTATACATCTCGTACTCTCAAAATATGACTGCGATCATTCAGTATCACTATTACACTATCAATCTTAAAATTTCCAGCAACGCCCAATGTACAAGTTCCTGGCCAAGGTGAAAATAACCGTCGTCGACAACTATCAGGGCGAAGAGTCGAAGATCATCCTGCTCTCCCTCGTCAGGTATAACAGTGACAACAAGATCGGGTTCCTGGGCACCGTCAACAGAGTGTGTGTCGCACTGTCAAGAGCGCGAGAAGGTGAGTCGACGTTGGTTTAACTCTTATGCCCTGCGCAGACGACGGAGTTTTCTCTGCGGACTTTTTTGTCTGCTAAAATAGATCGCTTACGACTGTATCGAGTAACGCAAACGAGGGATTAAAAGTACCGCGAACTAAAAATCCGCCGAATAACCGAGGACATGCAGGGAGCGGACCGGACGGGAGTCCCCGAAAAAAATAGAACTCGTGTGACTAGGCGAAACAACGCACACGGCGGACTTTAGTCCGCGTTGAAGTATAAAGAGATGGAGCCAGTGTTTCGCACGCCGTGTGCGTTGAGTTCGCGGTTAATCCGCGGAGGCCTTTTTATTCGCGGAGCGTACTTTTTTCTCCGCCGTGGAGAAAAGTCCGTCGTCTGCACAGGCCATTAAAGGGATCTAACTCCAATGGTTCCAACTCCTAGTGTCATCAAAGTTTAAAGAGTCATTTACATACAGGCTCATACATTGCTTCTGGCCCCGTGGCCGTGTATCGTTGAAACCAGAAAACGGGGAGACATGTTCAGACATGTCAGAGACATGTCCATCCAAGACGGGTTTTTTGTGTGTTATTTCAATTTGACATAGCGCTGTATAAACAACCAACAATTCTTGACGCGCCATTTTTTCCAAAACTTTTTGCACTTTTTTTTCACGGTTAGATGCCCCCTCTAAAAACGATAAACGAATTTGAAGTCACCCTGTTTAACTATTTGCAACCAATATTTTCAGGCTTCTACATGTTTGGAAACATCTATATCCTAAAAAACAACGCCGAAATTTGGGTCAAAATCGCCGCGACATTGGAAAAGAAAGGGTCGCTGGCACCAAATCTACGGCTTAAGTGCGAGAACCACCCGGAGCAGATAACCACAGTAAGATTTTTTTTTAAGAAATTTATTTCTCAATAACAATCCATTGATTCACTTACTTGAGAAATAATCGTTAATATACGCTAGTAGGTATTATATAAGGTAACGTGCCGTGGCAATTCACTAATAGTTCTTAAAACTGAGTAAAAAGCGAGTACATAAGATTTTTTTCGTACTGGTTTGATAATAACAGAGTGCAATTAAAATGAACATGAGCAGTGGACAACCATAGGCCGAAGATGATGATGATGATGATGAATTAAAATGAACATACGTTAACATTGTTGAGAGTTAAAAGCAAGAAGTTGATTATCATACGTTTCTGGTTTCTTAGTCGAAAATCCTAGCCTTCGCAAATTTTGTAGCATTGGGGTTTAAAGGAGTTCTGGCAAAACCCTATTACGTAGAAGTACAATCCATGGAAGACTTAGTTTCGCAATATAGGCAACCAATAGGCTATTTGACCGATTTCTGAAAACCATTTCATATTTTGTGTTGGTGTTCATCTGTTCATGGGCTGAGGATGATGATGATTATTATTATGAAAATAATTGCTGTCCCCGCAAACATTGTTTTGCCATATTAATTAGCCTACAACCAATTCTCAGATCTACTACCAAGGCCATATACGTACAGTAGGTACACGACAAAAAAAAAAACACACACACACACACACAAAATAATTTTATAATACACTAGCTTTCGCCCGCGACTCCGTCCGCGTGGACTTTAGTTCAAAATGTTGCAACCCCGTTCACTCCCGTTAAGGGTTAAATTTAGAAAAACCGTGAAACACGTGTTCAATCAATTGTGTTGAAGAGTATTTATTTCAAGTTTCAAGAAAATCTGACAACATTTTTTTATACCTCCATACAAACTTTAACACCGCCGTTTACCCCTTTAGAGGGTGAGTTTCAAAAAATCCTTTCTTAGTGCTCCCCTAGGCTCCCTAAGGAACTCCCATGCCAAATTTCAACCCCCTAGGTTCAGTAGTTTGGGCTCTGCGTTGATTCTAAGTCAGTCAGTCAGTTTCTCCTTTTATATATATAGATAGATAGAAGATTAGATTGTGTTGTACCACAGATTGCGAACGCCAGGGATTTCCAAAAAGTACCCGAGGGCGGATGCCTGCAGAAATGCAAGCACAACCTGCCCTGTGGCCATCTTTGTCCGTTGATTTGTCACGGGTACGACCGCGGCCACATCCAAGTTGTATGCCCCGTAGAATGTGAAAGGTAAGCCTTTTAGCTCATGTCCTATACTAGAATGCCGTGTGCTATGGTAACCGGACTAGCACATCACAAACACGGAAATACAGCCAGACTAACACACGCGTCATTTGTACAAATCTTATTATGTACGCCGAGATTACGCCGGCCTCCGGCGGCAGTCATCCAACACACGACCATTGTTTTGGTTGTCAAGCGTGTAACCGCTAGACGAGCAGTTAATTTATGATATTTGTTGGCAACTCTTAAAAGTTGCAATGAAATCCTGGCAATACCGGATAAGGAAGGAGGAAGGAGTGGATTCTGTTTTGGGCCATCATGGCGTAAACCTCAATTTTTTGTAACAAATGTTTCCCGAGCATCCGTTAGGGCTTTAGTTTCGTACATGGCCCTGTAAAATAAAGATATAATAATAATAAATAAGGAGGAAGGAGTTGCGTGTGAGTGGTGAGGAAGAAGGATTTTGGAGAAAAAGAGGGACGGAGATAGAAAAAAAGATGTCGTGAAAAAGAGTGAAGTCTAAGTAAGAGGTAAACTGGTTTTTCAGTGTCTTTGGTTTGAAAGTGAGAGTTGAGATAAGAGCAATCTGTTGGTGTGGTGGAGAGTAGTCTCAGTGTAAAACACAATATATTATTGTCTAGTAATTGCTAGTAAGTACAAATATTATAATATTGACACTTAAGTACTAGACCTGTTTTTAAGTGAGAAATTCATTAGCAGAAGAATAACCTACTATGCTTCTGGCCCCACACTAGTATAGTACCCAGTGTCGTGGGAACCAGAAACGGCGACTACACAAATATGTAAACATCCAAGACCTGGGTTTTTGTTTAATCCCCAGCCGGGATTGGAACCCGGGACCTCTCGCATCGTAGGCAAATGAGCTACCGCTGCGCCACAGATGTCGTCATACTTATTAGGTTTAGTTTTTTAAAGGAATTCTAAATATTTTGGATAAAGGGTGTAAATGCTTAAAACTATATTTTTTTGCGATGACTGATTAATACTGATAAACGCTATTATACGGTGTTACGTGCAAGTTGTGCGTCGAAGTTTGGATCAGATTTGCATGGCGCGTTACTTTTTGACCGGTTTATCTTTCGTAGTTTATTGTATTCAGTACTCTGCTCCGGATGGTTGGTACCTAGTTTTTACTTCATCGTCGGATGTCTACTTATCCCCGATTCCTATAATATGCGCCTACCGGCTACGATCCGTTTTCCCTACAATTTATTGACGGTTCGTAGGAATTGTAACCGATCGTTAGCAAAAACGAAGGATATTGGAACCGGGCATTAGTAACCATGTCTGTAGAGTTGGCGCCAGTGCAATGGCTTCTACGCCTAAACAGAACCTGTTTGCTATATTGTAGCCATAAGAGATAGATAGAGAAATAGAAAACGCTTTACTGTACCTAAAATAGAAATTACAGAGATATTTACCTGTTATTTAAGTTTTTACGTATTATTTTATTTCTTTTGTGCAATAAACCGTAACATACAACAATATTTATAGCGCATACACTCTTTTTTTCCACAGGATAATTTGCGAGCTTGGTCATGTTTGTCCACTGAAGTGCTCCGATGCATGCTTGCCGTGTATGATACCGATTGAGAAGACCCTGCCTTGCCAACACAGGATGGATGTGCACTGCCACTTGGACCCTTCAGACCCGACCATAAAGTGTAAGACCATCGTCACCGTGAAGCTGCCTCACTGTGGACACGAGGTAATCATACATCTGTAGGTGTAATACAGGGTGACTTAAGTCGTTCATCGTATTATGGGTACATTCTAACCATGCCTTAGAAACATGGTGCTAGTTTTGAAAAAAAGTTTTGTTACCCAAAATTAGGACAAAATTTAATGAAAATCCAAAAAAATTATACGGTAAGCATTTCGGACATCTGACTCTTAAGCTTTTAACGAAACGGTAAACATTTTTCAACGTTACGGTATTTCTTCATTTGTGTTGTTTTAAATTTCCTCTTATCCAAGCCGTCGTTAATTCAACCAAATAAACCTATTTACAGACAAAAAAACGGTGCCACCTGAATGATATGTTCATCTCCTGCCATGTGCCATGCGTATTCCGCGTGGACCAATGTGGTCATCAGTGTCTCCGCAAGTGCCACGTAACCGACGATCCCAAGCACGATAGAGTAAGTAAGACTTACCTAGGCAATAAGGTTGGCAATCGCAAGGATTTTTCCCCACTCTTCAGTCATCTGTTCTTTTATCGCGTTCATTATATTCCGAGCGGTTCCGTGCTTCGCAAGGCACGTAAGCAGTTGGTGCCGGCTGCCGTCTATAGATGGCGCCTTCAAAACTTCTGACAGTAAGATCAGCCACTAGTCTAACAAGCCTCCACCAATCCGGACTTGGCCCCTGTGGTGGAGTATGGCCTAATACCTTCCTCGGGGGAGAGACCCGTGCCCCTCGGCGGGGACATGATGGGTTGATGATGATGATGGAAGATGTTCTTCTTCAATATGTTTCTTACATGCTTTTAATGTCCTTGACTGGTTATCATAGCACAGGTTATCTGTAGTTTGGGTCCAGGTCCAGTGAATATGTTTTGGGTGGAAGTTATTTGTTTAAACTTTTAACGGGCAGAACTAGCATAATTTTTTCATTGACTTTGGACTTTATTTCAAAGTGATTAGGTTCGATCTGAGGTGGCAACTGTATGCCCTAGCCTGGCAAAGGGTTAAAAAACATCTCTAACCAAGTCATCTGTTCAAATAATTAGTTCGTTACTGTCCACTGATTGCCTAGGTCTGATGCGTAATTGTGTCCTTTCTAGTACAAGTGCGAGAAACCATGTGCTAAGGCCAAGAAGGGTTGCAAAGCCGACCTCATGGGCGACCGCGGTGACCATCAGTGCAATAAGAGGTGCCACGAAACCTGCGACGACTGCACAGTTGAGGTACGACACTCTTGCAGGTCTTCTGAATGAAGATGGGGTTTTACAATGAGAGGGAGTGCCGGAATTGGCAGAATGAGGGAACCATCCAACCATTTGACGACCTCTGTGGCGCAGCGGTTAGCGCATCTGACTACCATGCGAGAGGTCCCGGGTTCGAATCCCGGCTGGGGACAAAAAAAAAACCAGTTCTTGGATGTTTACATGTTTGTGACGTCGCTGTTTTTGGTTCCCACGACACAGGGTATCCTAGTGTGGGGCCAGAAGCAATGTATGTGCCTGTATGTAAATGTTATGTTATGTTATCCGCACAGGTTTCGATTGGATTAGGAAGGGCAGGGTCTTTGTGGCCTGTAACAAAACAAGCCGTGATACAGAGTCCATTGAATTTCATAACATGCAATGTCTAGTCCCAGGCTACGTATTTTTTTGGAATTAAACTGTCTTTAAAAACGACAAGTCAAAATAACAATTAATTCGCCAACAAACTGCCACGCAGTTTGGCGAATAATTTACAAAATTTAAAACTCTGCGATAGAAACGTAAGTCAATAAATAAATAAAAAGTAATACTATCACAGTTTGGTAATAAGCAAATCTCATCCATTCTTGGAGGCTTAGTTTGCAAGCGTTCGAAAAAGGGTGGGTATTGACCCGCACCATAGTGCTCTCAATCGGTTAATTAAACGAGTGCGGGATAAGGCCATTTCTTTCCAGGCAAAAGCCTTTTTCTAGGCTAGTCTAAGTACTCGGCGAGCATCGTAACTTACTGCCGTTGCTGAGAGTATAGATGACGTGTTTGTGTTTGCAATGCCGGATAAAGTCGGCGCGGGGACTATATCATACTATATCAGGGGCCCTTGGTTTACTTTAGGTTATCAAGTATATGTCTATTTAATAATTAATTAAAACAAATATTTTTTTCTGGATTTTATTTGCACAACAAATATTTAATATCGGTAATGTCGACTTAGACCAAATCGTATATAATCAATATTCATCAAAGTTATAACTTTTTTTTCTCGTAGTGTTCTTTAGGTTATTTTCAAAACATTTTAATTTTGGTGAGGAGCTGGTGATCGAGAAAGACAAATAAATGTGCAAAGCAATTTGTTAGTTTCTTACGGCTACTAAGAAGTTAGCAGATCATTTTTTCAATACGGTATTTGACACTATCAACAATAAATTATTTGAGATGCTCGATTAAAATAAAATTAAGAAATGTTTCGGAAAATGTATTTCTTTTAATCATTTACTAGTTATTACAATTTTTAAATAGATGAAACATAAAAAGAGTGCTCTGAAATGTGACGTCACAAGCAAGTATTTTCATACCAAATTCCGTTTTAAAAGTAACTCATTTGACATTTTGTCAAATACCCAATTGAGTTTTCAAGGTCAAATCGCCAGAACTGTCGCCAGCCTGTGTTTGCACTCCAGGTGATAAAGAAACGGTCTGGGTGCAAGCACTCTGAACGCGTGGCTTGCCTCGTGGATGTGGACTCGCTGCCGTGTCGCAAGAACTGCGCGCGCGCCCTGCCCTGCGGACACTTCTGCAAGAAGAAATGCTTCGAGACGTGCGGCGACTGCAAACAAAAGGTTTGATCCAAACTGCCACTTCATCGCCTCACATTTGACGCCCACGGTCGCCTGCATCCAGCGACTCCTCGCCACCGTAACCGCCACCCTGGGGCAGGCCCCGCACCTGATGGCCTATTTTCGAAACTACCGCCTACTTCCCTGCTACCTACGAAATTATAAGTGAAACTATCGTTATAAAGAGGAAATATTTGTATTTGTGTGTGTGTGTGTGTGTGTGTGTGTGTGTGTGCGTGTAATGAATAGGCTCAGAAACTACTGGGCCGATTTTAAAACTTTTTACACACACGCACACAAAAATACAAATCGTTCCTCTTTGTATTAGTGTAGATTATCTATATATATATATAAAAGGAGAAGCTGACTGACTGACTGACTGACTGACTGACTGACTGACTGACTGACTGACTGACTGACTGACTGACTGACTGACTGACTGACTGACTGACTGACTGACTCACTGACTGACTGACTGACTGACTGACATATCAACGCAGGGCCTATACTATAAGGGTTAGAAACTTGAAATTTTGCACAGGGGTTCCTTTTGTAACGTAGGGGAGCACTAAGAAAGGATTTTTGAAAATTCATCCCCTAAGGGGGTAAAATGGGGGTTCAAAGTTAGTATGAAACTTTGCCGTTTTTGAAGTTATTCAACTGAAATTTGGTATGTAGGTTCTTCATTTTAAATTATGAAACACGTGTAAAATAGTTTTTTTAATCATCCCTTAAGAGGAAACACAACGGCAGTTTTTCCATACAAACGTAGTCCCCTGTTTCCTCCCTGGATAATGCCAGTAGAGAAATTCTTTTTTTCCATAAAATCTACGGCTACTATACGCATGTCCCTATGTTTTGATTTTTTTCATAAATTTATTATATTTTTTCATAAAAATATAAGAGATATGAACATTCAAAAACCTAAAAAATTGGCCCGATTTTCCGCTGTATTCAAAAAATCAGAAAAGCAATTTTACTAGATTATATAAAAAATGGAAAACATAGAAACACGGCCAAAGCCTTTCTTTAATTATTTATGAAAAAAGTAGTTAAATTGGTTAAGTTTTGGAGAAGAAATCAGGGGACTACGAATTGTTGATTTTGTGTATTTTTAATTGGTATTTTCGGTCCAAGCTGCAGTTGTCTCTATCGCGCTCTGCGGGGGGAGGCTTGAGGTTGGGGAGGTGCGGACTACGTATACATACACTAGTGACGTGACACGTAGTCGATAATTTTGTCGATACTTTAGTGTTGTTCATTGTTATCGATATTTCTAGTTGGAGTATTTTACGTGAAGTGCATTTAGCAGATTATTGTGTTGTTCGATTGTTGGAAAATAATAAGTAGGTTATAAACCTTTTATATTATTTATTGAAATGCTCAAAGCACACTAATATCAATACTGCCGCGCTAACAGTAAGAGCAATAAGTCGATTTTTATCAAAAAATTAGTAAAGTACATATCCTGAATCGCCGCGTCATGTTCTAAAAACTGGTCTAATCCCCGTTTTTCTAGATTCACTGAAACCTAAAAATACCATGAAGCATAACAGCAGTAAGTCAATGAAATGATTTTGTTTTCTTAGCGTAAAAGCAGGAAATATACTTACTTCACGTTAATTACTGTACATCCTAAATCTATGTTCTATTTTGCTAATAATAAAAACAGTCTGTAAGTGAACATTATTGTTGTGCAAATGAGCTTAATAAAAAAAATTAACTTAGAATGTCAGCACTAATCACACTTACTGCTTTTATCTCAAATCAACTGAAAATTTCAACTGTCTAACTATCACGGTTCATGAGATACAGCCTGGTGACAGACGGACGGACCAACAGCGGAGTCTCAGTAATAGGGTCCGTTTTACCCTTTGGGTACAGAACTTTAAAAAGGAAACTCAAGAAGTACCTAGTAATATGGTTGGATAATTGTTGCGCCCAAAACAAAAATTTCGCTGTTTTCAGTTTTTTGGTGTACATTATTAAAAGCCAGCATTTACATGCGATAAAAATTAAAATACTTTGAGCCTAGTCACTTTTTTAAATCAGTCGACAGCTTCCTACACCAGGTTGGACAAGCTATGCAAAGAAAACAAAAAGGTATAGTTTTTCAGATTTTATGGATTCAGTACGGCAAGCAAACTCTAAAAGGGTTATTTTCAGAAAATGGTTCTAATTGCATAATTTCTTTGGCACATTTTTTTTTTTTCATATTAACTCAATAAAAAGTTACAAATATTGTAGGTGTAATGGCTCCTGAAGATTGAATTGTAGCATATTTGTAGGTTTCGTTAAATTAAACGGTATTCACTTTAATTACGTACTTTCAGAGCCTTCTAGAAAAAAACTTTCGGTAATTTACTACATTTCAAGGTTTGTAAGTATAGATGTCTCACTATATTATCTTTTAAATTGTGTTTACTGCTTATTATATAACATCTTAGTTTTTTTGTACCCTAAAGTGACACGTAATTTCATACAAAATATAGATATCGAATGTATGGAATACTTAGTATTAAAGCAGTAACTGGGGTACTTACTGCGGTTATTCTAAGCAATCAGTACAAATAGATTTAACTCGTACTAGAAATATTATGAGTTTTCGTCAATTAAATAATATATTATAATAACTAAATAGTAATTTAGTTATTATAATTAAGCATGTATCATGAAAGAACTCCATTTAAGCTACATATTGAAAAAATCACACCTACAAAAACTTATTAGCTAAAGTAGAAGTAAATAAAAATGTAATACAAAACTTTGTCCTCCATTTTCTCAACTTTGAAATTTCCGACTTAGTGCTCTTACCCTTAGCATGGCAGAATAATGTTGAAAGTATGTCTAAAGTTAGGTATAAAAAAACTATTCAGTGGTCAAACCGTTTCTCTCTCTCTGATCTATAAAAAACTTGTACCTATCTAATGGTCCGGAGCGTGCTAAATTTCGTGGTAGATATACGACCGTCGCGGGAATGGGAAAATGGGGATTGGTTGAAACGGATATTGAATGAAATGGGAATCGGATCAATAATGAACTTGGATCTATAAAAAACGAGCGAATTATTTTTCGATCCGGTAACAGACAAACGATATAAATAGTTTCTAATATCGGATCGATTTTCTGCCAAAATACATCGTCTCTTTTCATTTTTTCGTAAAGTAAGCCTGAGCTCCACAAAATAAAATGTCCAGTAAGTAATAGCCAGAGTCAAACAAAGAGCAGGTAAAACAATAAGACGAAACAACACTCCGCACACGCCGCGCCGAACGAAATCAACTTGCAGACTACGCCCGGCCCGCTCGCGAGCGTGGCGGGCGGCAGCGGCGGCGGCGTGTGCGGCGCGGCAGGCGTGCCACGCACACATTGCCAGTCCCATTCACACATTGATAGCTCGCTTCTTCGGGCATCGCGCGACAGCAATAGATTTTACAAATACCTATTTTTCAATTCTCTAGCCCGTGATGTTCCCTCTTAAGGGGGAAAAAGGGGGGTGCAAAGTTAGTATGAAAGTTCTCTGATTTTCAAAGTTATTTCAATAAAACGTGCTATTTGGGTTATAAGTTTTTAATAATGATTATTTCCGATATCCCTTTTTGTGAATTCACCCCCTAAGGGGGTAAAACGTGGGTGCAAAGTTAGTATGAAACTTTGCCGTTCACGGAATTATTCGAATGAAATTCAGAATGGTCGTCCTTCATTGAATGTCTTGAAGCACATGTAAAATAGTTTTTCTAAAATCATCTCTTAAGGGCCTGAAAGGGGGCTGCAATGTTAGTATGAAACTTAGCCATTTTTTTAGCATTATTAAATTTAGCCAGTTATTGGAATGAAATTCAGCATGAAGGTACTTCATTGAAAGTCATGAAAGACGTGTAAAGTAGTCTTTCGAAAATCATCCCTTAAGGGGCTAAGAGGGGATTGGGAAGTTAGTATGAAAGCTCTTTCGCATGCGCTAAAAGTATCTTTATCTTATTTGCAAACACTTTACTCAACTAAAGCCCACGCGGACGTAGTCGCGGGCAACAGCTAGTTATAGATAAAGAATTTGTATTTGAAAAGTTACGCGTTGCAGGTGATGAAGAAAATTGATTCCTGCGGGCACGAGATGAAGATAGATTAGTATAGATTATTTTAGACAAAGAATTTATATTTGAAAAGTTATGCGTTGCAGGTGACGAAGAAAATCGCTTCATGCGGGCATGAGGTGAAGATAGATAATTATAGATAAATAATTTGTATTTCAAACGATATACGTCAACGGCTGTAGCTGAAAATCAGTTAAGTATCTACTTATTTAAAGTGGATACTAATAAATCTGAGATACGGCCTTTTTGAGCTTTTGTGGCACACCCACATGTGGCCTAATAGTGCCATTTAACTATATGTTTGTACACATAAGTTAGTTTGTAAGTTCCTGTGCCAAGACTATTGTAATATTTTATATGCTATGTAACGCTTTATGTGTGTGTGTCTTTAAGTCCAAATAAATGTTTTATCTATCTATCTATCTATACGTTGCAGGTGATGAAGAAAATCGCTTCATGCGGGCACGAGGCGAAGGTAGAATGCGATGCGGAGGCCACGCATTGGGAGTGCACGCACGCGTGCCAGCGCTCGCTGCCGTGTGGGCACGCGTGCCACGGCCGTTGCGCGCTCCCGTGCCGGCCCGACGCCTGCGTCGAGCTCGTGGACCAAGAGTTCCTGTCGCCGTGCGGCCACCGCGTCAAGCTCCCTTGCAACGTCTACCGCTCCTACGTTGACGGTGAGAACCCCATCCCGTAAAATGTTTTCATACGAATTTCACGAAAAACAATAGGGTAGTTTCCAGGGTTATAAAAAAATATTGGACACGTATTTTTTCTTTTTTCGATCGGACAAAGAATAACAAAGATATAGCCCATTAAAGTTACGTGTGACGTCACTCCGTGCTAAAAAATGCAGCACGGCGTGACGTCACACGCAACTTTAATGGGCTATATCTTTGTCATTTTTGGTCTAATTTACAAATAAAAAAATACGTGTCCCTTATTTTTTAATAATCTAAAAGACGGACTAATTACATTTTTTAGGGCGACTAGCCTATTATGAGCTATGAGAAATTTAAAATATAATTCATCTACTTGTTACATCAATCAAAACTATTACGAGACGACCGACCCTCGAAACACTCACAAAACGAAGTCGTAGCCGGCTTCCATCAGGAAAACTTGCTATAGGTAGGTAAACCGGCCACAAAACCGTCCAGGAGTGCTCCAGCGGAATCGACTTTTCACAAACTATGTTATTGTTTACATGTAGGTATCCATTTGGAATAACATTTTGAAATTACATACGTGTATAAGTTTGATTACAGTAATTAATTCAATCCATTTTGCTAGCAACAGCCAAGAAGAAACTATGTACTAACCTCCGTAGTAGTGAACAACTGTATGACGGCAAGGTAAGTTCTCGTTCTTGATTTGACCAAGCAAACTGGAGCTCCTTATAAAGCCATATTGTAAGTTCAAGTAGGTCTTCATTAACTGGACAACCAATAGCAATTTATGCAGAGCAAGGAAACTGTTTAGATTTATACAGAGCAAGGATACAACTGCATCCTTATAAGAAAACAACTATTTTCTTCGCGTCATACGACCTCTGTCGCGCAGAACGCATCTGCCTACCGTGAGAGAGGCCCCGGAGAAAACCTCGGCTGTGGACAAAAAAAAACCTCGAGTCTTGGATGTTTACGCTGTTTCTGTTCTTACAACATTTTTCCCTATGTGACTGTGACTGCAATCTAACTGAGACGCAAGTTCCCCATTCAATGACAAAACGAAATTTAGATTAGATTAGAAATCTTGTACACAATAGAAAAACGGAAAAGAAAGATCGCCGAATAGCAATTTAATA
This sequence comes from Yponomeuta plumbellus, assembly GCA_947310845.1. Lineage (NCBI taxonomy): Eukaryota > Metazoa > Arthropoda > Insecta > Lepidoptera > Yponomeutidae > Yponomeuta > Yponomeuta plumbellus. The sequence continues at coordinate 9,481,602 of OX371203.1, forward strand.
AGATTTTTACTAAGTCACCATAGTAAAAATCTTATTAAATTATAAGATTATTACTATGGTGACTTTATTATTCACTTTTATGCGATCTCGAAAACCATAAAAAAATATTTTTTACGGTTTAATTTGTTCTCATTTGTCTTATGTTTTTATACCTCTCTCTGTCTTCTATGGTACAGAAGCAAAAGCAATATGGCACAGTCGACAGCACGTCGACCTTCACATTTTAGTTGCAAAGTCGCCCGTAATGCAACGGGGTAGAGTGCGTGGCTGTATAGGATGACGTGCTGTGGACTGTACAAGCACTCCTAATGCTGCGGCCACACTTGAAGGCGAAGATTCGTGTTCGCGTTGTCGCGACAAAATTTCGTGCTCGCTCTACGGCGAAGAGCTTGGCCACATCAAATAAACCTTCGCTACGTCGCGACAATCTAGAGCGTTGCAAAATTCATATTGCCCTTTGATGTGCGGTATTTTACCGACAGCAGCGCGAAGGGTGTTTGTATTCGCGATAGGACGAATTTTTTGGCCAGACATGTCGCGACAACGCAAATCTTCACGTGTGGCCGTACCATAAGCGAGACACAAGTTCATCACCATCAATAGGGTTTACTAATGTATTGCCAAAAATCGTTTCCCAAAGTATTACTTCCTAAACTATTTTCCGCAAATTATCACTTGGCAAAAAAACATTTCTCAAAACAACTTAAAGCTAATAAACAGTTAGCAAAAGTTATTATGGCAAGTTATTGTTTACCAAATAAATACTTGGTCAAAATTCATTTTACCAAAGAGGCAACAAGAGGCAAGGTAAGAACGCATCAAAGTCGAGTCTGTTTTCGATCTTACATAGAGAACCTAACGCTCCGACGCGCTCCGCTTCGCTACGCGCGTCGTCGCACCTATATTTCTGTTGCCACGTATTCTTTACATCGCCGACCCCCCGTTCCATTATTTGAAAATAACACTTGCCAAAATAAAACGTTAGCATAATAAACGTTTGTCTTAATAAAACTTGACGCAGTAAAATTATGCGAAATGATAATTTGACCAAATGAATAAAATGCGAAATGAAAACTTGCTAAAGTTTCATTTGGGAAATGAAGCTGATGCCATAAGTTTATTGGGAAGTAAAATTTGGGGAAAAATACTTTGGCTAAACGGCGGTATCCCCCATCAATAGATCGCCGGAGCAAGGAGCTGTTGCTAGGCTACTGCCGAGAGCCGTGCCGCAAGGTGCTGGCGTGCGAGCACGACTGCGCGGGCAGCTGCGGGCAGTGCTGGCAGGGCCGCCTGCACCGGCCCTGTGCGAGCGCTTGCCGGCAGACCAACATCTGCGGACATCAGTAAGGGACTATATTCTATTTACTGCGCGGGCAGCTGCGGGCAGTGCTGGCAGGGCCGCCTGCACCGGCCCTGTGCGAGCGCTTGCCGGCAGACCAACATCTGCGGACATCAGTAAGGGACTATATTCTTGTAGCAGACAGGAATAGTGTGCGAGTGAGAGAGCGCTACACCATACTCGCGCAATACACTTCTAAGTGCGAACCTTTCTTCTGAGGGGCAACGATTGATTCGAAGTGTGAGAACCAAACGCGCACGCGCTCCCGCCAGAATGATGGTATGGTCAAGGATATGGAGACGCCCGCGACTTCCTTGTTAGTTGTAGATGGCGGCGATAGATACGCCGCTGGTCCAGCCTTCGGGTTAGCTGATGCTCTCGGCGAGGGTACTGGAGTAGCCTGGGCGCTTTCTCCTTCTGAGTCAGACATGGTTGCGTGCTTAAGTAGGGGTCACCACTGTAAGGTTTAGTGGGATCGTAGGATGCAGAGGTAAAAACAAACTCGAATGGCCGAAGAAATAAAGAATGAATTTATTTACAAAGTTCCTAATTATAATACAGCAAGAAAGGTTCGCACTTAGAAGTGTATTGCGCGAGTATGGTGTAGCGCTCTCTCACTCGCACACTATTCCTGTCTGCTACATTCTATTTACTGAAGCGAACGACTAAAGGTAAACAAAGACACAGCATCTCTCAAACTTACATCTCACTCCAAATAGCTCATGCACGCAGCTTTGCTTGCATCGTTGTACTATTATGTATTCTGTGGCATCGTATACATCGGTTTGGCAGTATCAGCGTTGGGTCCGGCTCGCTCGCCCATATTTTCCGTTTCGTAATAACAAACACAAAAGTATAAAACAACTGGACGGTGGACCAAAAAACTTTACCAATACCTTATTTACAATGATGAACAGACTAAAGATAAGTTACCTATTTTATTTTCTTTAGTCGCACTCCCATCAACAACAACGTCAATCTTACTTTTTTTTGCCTTTAATTAAAAAAGAGGTTCGTAGTCAGCTCTCCATACTTCTTCCTACACTTTAGCCCACTAGCATAAAATAGTCGATCATAATCGGCCTTTAAACAAAAGTCCGTCATCTTTCCTAGTTGCGAACATATTTGGCAGCAGTAGGATCGCTTTTATTTGAGGACCACTGAAATTTTAGGTATTTTTTTCGGCATAGATCTCTTAAGCAAATGGTATTTTCATGATAAAATAAAATATTAGTTAAATAAACTGCAAGTGGGGGATAAATCAGGTAATAACAGTGTTATTGTGTTAATTACTTAATGGTATTTATTAGGCATATCGTTCTGTATAACTTTGCTAAATATTATGCAGTGTTATAAATGTGGCATATTGAAAAACCAAATTTTTGAAAACTTAGTCGTTCGCTTCAAAAAATAGACTGTAGTCCGTGTAGTCTGCGCCCGGAACGCTGCGCTTTGGGCGCGCGTCGAGCGAGCGTTGGACGCATATCGTACGCCTGTCAATTATGCTAGGATGAGCACACTTTTCTAATCCGCGAAGGAGGGGCGCGCGTCGTACGCGCGTATGACGCTCGCACCACGGACGCAGACGCTTGATGTAATCCGTTGCATAGAACTTCATACAATTTTAAAGAGCGCCCGAAACGCAGCGTATCGTACGCGCGCCTCGGGCGCTTTCTGTGACTAGTCCCTAAGCGAACCTCTTTGAGGGCACCTTACCACTACTTTTTTTTTTACTTAGCCTCTTGTGTCCCACCTGCCAATGCGCGCATCAGTGAGCGAACCTCTTTGCGAGCACCTCATCACTATTTTTTTAACTAGGCCTCTTGTGTCCCACCCATCTGCCAGTAAACCAATGCGCGCATCAGTGAGCGAACCTCTTTGCGACCACCTGATCACTGCCCTTTTTTACTTAGCTTCTTCTATCCCACCTGCAAGCACACCAATGTGCGCATCAGTAAGCGAATCTCTTTGCGAGCACCTTATCACTACTTTTTTTCATACTTAGCCTATTGTGTCCCAACTGCCAGCAGACCAATGCGCAAATCAGTAAGCGAACCTCTTTGCGAACACCTCATCACTACCTTTTTTTTACTAAGCCTCTTGTGTCTGCCAGTCCCGCCTGCCAGCAGACCAACATCTGCGCACACCAGTAAGCGTGCATTTGCTTGTCACTATATCAGTGCTTTTTTTAGCCTCTCCTGCAGACCAACATCTGTGGACGGACACCAGTAAGCGGGCCTTTTTGAAAGAAAGAAGACGTTTATCCAATATGACTAAAACAAAACAATCGTGAAGAGAACTTTGCTGGTCACCACATTAAATTATTTGTTTTTCAAAGGGCTCTACTTACTGATATTGACATGTAGACAAATTCCAGGGTTACAACACATTTTTATAATTACAGCAACGATCTAGAAAAAGAAGTTCAAGCTCTCCCATTCGTCCTGATACTGGGGGTTTACTGAGCTGATTTGGACTGACCGTCTTGTTGGTTTTAGGATATCCTCTCTTTCTTGCTCCAGGGAAATTGAAAAAATTGAATTTCATTCAAATTCCCTTAGCAGGAGTACGACTCAATTCATTTTAGAGTACAGATTCAACATCATCTTAATGCCTCTCCCAAGACACGCCACTGTGCCCGATCTTCGGCTGTGATTTAAAAAAATTGGTTTTGAATTAATATTACAATTTATTAATTCCAGGTGCCAGGAGCCTTGCAACCAAGTCTGTCCCCCTTGCAAGGTGCCCTGCGAAGTGAAGTGTCCGCACACGAAATGCAATAAGATCTGCGGGAACCCTTGTACACCCTGCCAGGTTAGTATAGTTACTGGAGAATCCTCCATCGTGTATTGCTATGAAAGAAACGGCGGAAAGACACTATAGAAACGGCAGTGTGTTACTAAAGTATGTGTTAGAATTTCACGTGCGTTTCGGTACATTTTTTGAGAGCCTTCAAAACACACTGTTCCGAAAATACGCGACCGAAGTTCCGTGGCCGATTTTACGTTCCGACGCACTCGGCTCATATGACACACGATAAGAGCCGTAATTACGCGGTCACATACAAAACATTACGCCCGACCGAAGTTCGGCTGTATAACACGACGTAATTTCGGCATGGTGCGTCATAAGTAATTTGAAATACATTGCAGGCGTAATCATGTCGAACTTCAGCCGCGTATTTTCGGCCTAGTGTGTTGACACTTTCCCTTGGGATACCGCCGTTTAGCCAAAGTATTTTTCGCCAAATTTTACTTCCCAATAAACTTATGGCATCAGTTTCATTTCCCAAATGAAACTTTAGCAAGTTTTCATTTCGCATTTTATTCATTTGGTCAAATTATCATTTTGCATAATTTTACTGCGTCAAGTTTTATTAAGACAAACGTTTATTATGCTAACGTTTTATTTTGGCTTTTATTCATTTGGTCAAATTATTATTTGGCATAAATATAGTTGACTATTAGGTACTAATTATTATTGAACGGGGGGTCGGCGATGTAAAGAATACGTGGCAACAGAAATATAGGTGCGACGACGCGCGTAGCGAAGCGGAGCGCGTCGGAGCGTTAGGTTCTCTATCTAAGATCGAAAACAGACTCGACTTTGTTGTGTCATTTACATAATGCTTGGTAAAATGAATTTTGACCAAGTATTTATTTGGTAAACAATAACTTGCCATAATAACTTTTGCTAACTGTTTATTTGCTTTAAGTTGTTTTGAGAAATGTTTTTTTGCCAAGTGATAATTTGCGGAAAATAGTTTGGGAAGTAATACTTTGGGAAACGATTTTTGGCAATACATTAGTAAACCCTTTCCCTTATATCCCAGGAGGCTTGCCAACGTGCTTGCCGGCACGGTAGGTGCACGGGGCGTTGCGGCGAGCCGTGCACGCGGCCGCCGTGCCCCGAGCCCTGCGACGAGCTTCTTCGCTGCGGGCACCCGTGCCGTGGGCTCTGCGGCGAGCCGTGCCCCGACATCTGCCGGCTGTGCCGCCCCGAAGAGTTCCCCAAGGACTTCATGGGATACGACTACGAGGAGGACGACAGGTGAGGCGTTCAACACGCATTTGTTTATCTTCTAAATATATAAAAGAAGAAACTGACTGACTGACTTAGAATCAACGCAGAGCCCAAACTACTGAACCTAGGGGGTTGAAATTTGGCATGGGAGTTCCTTAGGGAGCCTAGGGGAGCACTAAGAAAGAATTTTTTGAAACTCACCCTCTAAAGGGGTAAACGGCGGTGTTAAAGTTTGTATGGAGGTATAAAAAAATGTTGTCAGATTTTCTTGAAACTTGAAATAAATACTCTTCAACACAATTGATTGAACACGTGTTTCACGGTTTTTCTGAATTTAACCCTTAACGGGAGTGAACGGGGTTGCAACATTTTGAACTAAAGTCCACGCGGACGGAGTCGCGGGCGAAAGCTAGTTTGTTAATATGAATGAATGAATGAATGAATAACCATTTATTGCCAAGAACAGTGTTTCATACTTATAATAATATCTTAATACAGACTAAATTAATGATATATACAATTTTAACTAAGATCTAAAATGGAACAGCTTGGCAATAGGACTGTCGCTCAGCCTGTGCTGATAGATGCTGGGCATCCAACAGCGCTGATTTTCAGCGACGTCCTAGACTCATAAATCACTAGGTATATTATGTTAAAGGTAGAAGAATTATGTTAATAGGTACTTTTATTGCACTTACCTTTCCAATTATTAAAGCATGGTTCGATGCGGCGGACGCAACAGTTCCATTTAAAATTTAGCAATTTTAACTCCATTTGATTATTTGCGCAAGTTCGTTAATGTTGAAGAAATTCGTTTGTTCGAAATTTTTTAAGAAATTTAGTTTTAGCATATTCGAGCGAAAGGTATTAAAAACAAGGTGGAATCAATAGTCACAGAATGGTTTTAATTCTCAATAAATTTTCACATGAACAAAAATAATTTCATACGGAAATCTTTAGCAAAACAGAAAATAACTAGCACAGAAATCTTCAACAATTTAGCAAACAATTAGCAAAAACCAATCGGAAACAAAGTAACGCAAAATATTAATATCGGATGGATGTTACACCGACGGCGGTTCGGAGCGGAATAAGGGGCGCGCGCTGCCTTTTATACCGTCCAACCACGTGCAGGTCTAATCTCCATTTACGAAAATGAATTTTCTCCTACACGGCCTCTCCTGACAGGAGTCCGTCCTCGGGCTCCCATTTCGCTATGCAGGTTCGACTCCAGCAGTGGCATGGACAGATTGGACAGTTCAGGCTCGAGTTCGTCTTCTGGCAGAACGCAGTTGGCTCGCGGCTCGTCAGTTTTCTTGCGTATCATGGGCTCGCCGCTCGGCAGATCGCTGCATCTCCAAACTCGAGGACGGCCCCGCTGTCCCTCGCAACGGCTCGGTGTTCAAAGGAGTAGACTCCTCGTTATCTGCGTCTGCAGGCCGGAACAGTACCTCTTTTAGTCATAGGCACTACATTGGCATAACATAACCTCGGCAGAATCATCATCATCATCAACCCATTATGTCCCCACCGAGGGGCACGGGTCTCTTCCCTGAGGAAGGTATATGTCATACTCCACCACGGGGGCCAAGTCTGGATTGGTGGGGTCTTGTAAGACTAATGGCTGGTCTTACTGTCAGAAGTTTTCAAGCTGCCCTAAGGCCTCTAACTTGCTTAACGTGCCTTGTGAAGCACGGAACCGCTCGGACAAATGCCACTAGCGTTAGTCATAGACGGTGACCCATCCATGGACTGAACTCGCCATATGTTGCTAAACCGTAGTGATTGTTTAAGATCACTCACGCAGCCCAGGCTACGAGCGATTCAGAATAATGCAGAATAGATGCACGCCATTAGCATCTACAACTAGAACATTTGGACATATTCACGACTGGGGTGGCTTGCAGTTCGCTGACCGGTGCGTTACTGGCGTTGCTCGACTGCTCGGCAGACCCCGGCGTCTCCAGGCTCGATGATGAGCCGGGCACGAAGGCTGCAGATGTAGACCCCTCTTCGCCCGCGTCTGCATCTCAATAAAACAAACATCGCAATATCGCTATGATCACTGGCGCAACTTTTAGCAAAGACAACAACATTTGCAACACGTTAGCGTATCCCACACGCACATAAACCATTCAAAGAACTTTAACAAATCTCACTTGGCTTCAAAAAGATCAAATCAGTAAATTGTAACACAACAAGCTGAAAAATAACACAGCGTTAGTTTTACCCAAATTTCTCCTCACAGACAGTTCACAGCATGCCTGAAAAGGACCGGCTCTGACCACGGACAGTTCGAAACGATGTTAATAGTTGGTCAGGCAGCCACCAAAACAATTCAAAACATGTTTATGAAGAGACCTCACTAGACAGACGCAACATGCCTAGCGAGTTATCACCACCCACAGACAGTTCGCAACATGCCTGTAGATGCCATAGACAGTTCTCAACATGCCTATAAATTTCTCCTCACAGACAGTTCACAACATCCCTGAAAAGGACCGGCTCTGACCACGGGCAGTTCGAAACAATGTCAATAGTTGGTCAGACCGCCACCATAAACAGTTCAAAACATGTTTATGGAGAGACAGGATCTTCACCATTGAAGTAAGCATCGCACACCTCCGGAGTCCACTCCCCGTGCCACGGGACCAAGTATTCCGCCGCGGCCTGGGTTGACTTCCCGTACGAGCCAGCCAACAGTTGCAGCTCGTAGCGCCCGTGTGGCAGGATTTTTACCACGCGCTAGGGACCACACATGCAGGAGTCCAACTTCCCAGTTGACTGAGCCTGCTTCCTGACAAAAACTAAAAAGGTGACCATAGACTGAAAACTGTTTATTTTTTTTCCAGGTTCATCAAGTTTCAGGATTGCACTCACGTACTGGACGTGGACAACACAGACAGTCTCATGAAGGCCGACCGCGAAACTGTGAGCATCCGCAGCTGCCCCTACTGTCGCAAACCCATTGTCAACACCTACCGCTACAAAGATCTCATCAATGACATATTCAAAAAGGAAATTAACCCGATCAAGGAAAAGATATACGGCAGCAAGAAAAAAATAATGGAAAAGTGCCAGCAGCTGCTCCAGAATGCAAACAGTTTCTTGCAAGCACGGGAGAGTGACCTAAAAGGTGAGTAAGGAGCGTCTAGTGTGCCATAGGTTGTCCCAAAAAAAATAATCTTGCCAATAGTGTTATTGTGGTGGTATAACGACCCGTACTGACGACCTCTATAGCGCAGGGGTTAGCGCATCTGCCTACCAAGCAGGAAGTCCCGGGTTAGAGAAACTCCAGATCTTGGATGTTTACATGTTTGTGATTGTGTGATCGTGAGGGTGTGGGGCCAGAAGCAATGTATGTGCCTGTATGTAAATGTTTATGTTTATTACATCAGCAGATATTATATAAATTAGTAAAATACCAATTTCAGGGAACCAACATTGGAAAAGAGCATTCGAGATGATCAACAACGACGTCATTAGAAAACTGCGTAAAGGAAAACCGCACGAGTCTCTCCTACAACTGGAAATGTATTCAATTTACTTCTCCATCCTGGAAATGGTGGCGCAATGCCACAGAGAGTACACCGCCGCCACAGCGCGCACGCAAGCCTTGGCCGAAGAGTACAACAACCAAGTTGAGCTAGTATGCAGCACCCTCGCCGCCAACATGCGGAAACTAAGCCGGCAGCAACAAATGGACATCGGCAACGAGATCAAACGATTGCACGCGATCATCCAACTGGCCAAAATACAAAGCACCGACGCCTACATAACCACTCGCAGCGAGTCGCAAGTCGTGGCCGGAACGCAGGACGCTAGGGGCGCGATCCTCACGTGGCGCGTGTACGACGAAGAGACTGCGTTGGCCGCCCTGAAGAAGTTTGAGCAAGTCGTGAAGGTTTCGGGCGTCGTGAGCAAGCAGGAACGCGACTTGATAGTGAAGGCGATCGGGTTGAAGGCGGGCCACTGGTTCAAGTGTCCGAACGGGCATTTCTACTGCATCGGCGAGTGCGGCGGCGCTATGCAAGAGAGCAAGTGCATTGAGTGCGGAGCTCGCGTCGGTGGCCGCTCGCACCGCTTGCTTGGCGACAATACGCACGCGAAAGAGATGGATGGCTCTGCCTACCCAGCTTGGTCCGAGTTGGCCAACAACATGGCCAACTTCAGATTGGATTAGCGTCACATGTAAACTAACTCGTGGGTAGCGACAGCAGGTACACATCATCATCAACCCATTATGTCCCCACCGAGGGGCACGGGTCTCTTACCTGAGGAAGGTATAGGCCATACTCCACCACGGGGGCCAAATCCGGATTGGTGGAGGCTTGTAAGACTAGTGGCTGGTCTTACTGTCAGAAGTTTTCAAGCCGCCCTAAGGCCTCTGACTAAGCTTAACGACTGCCATCTATCGACGGCAGCCGGCACCAACTGCTTAACGTGCCTTGCGAAGCACGGAATCGCTCGGAAAAAATGCCACTAGCGTTAGTCATAGACGGTGACCCATCCATGGACTGAACGTTCGTTCGTTAGTGATCGTTCAAGATCACTCAGGCAGCCCAGGCTACGAGCGAGAGGTACACATGCTGCCTTATTTTAAAAGTTTATATGAATCCTAAAACTAAACTAAACTTCCTGTTTTTTAATTGTGACTGCGTATTTTCTCCACCAGAGGCTATTTTAATTCGCGCTTTTGGAGTGTTTTAAGGGATTGGTTTTTTTTATAAATAAGACTGGGTGTTTGATGACCCTGAACCTAATTTTTAAGACTAGAGGACTTGTTAAACGATATTCCGCTCAAAAGCGAGGCAACCCGCACAGACGTATATATGTGTGCCTAAGCAGTTTGTAATTATTTTTCCAGACACACTGTCTGGAAAAATAATGTGGCTACTAATAATTGTTGTTTGACTTTGGTTGGAAACTCCTTCAGCAGTTATAATAATATACCTTGTAATAACTGTATGGTTAGATGTGTGTGCAAAAAAATTTCTCTCCATAAAGTACCTACCTACTATGACGTTGAAAGTCATTATTTAGTAATATCATTAATTCAAGAACGAACAACTCCAACTATATTTTTTCTTCTCTCATTCTTTCTTGACTTTCTTAAATGCTTTTACCCAGACCAAAGCTGCATGAAACGAAATTTAAGTGACTATAATTATTGAACTTGATACAGTAATAAAACATTTAAAAAATATTTTCACCTTTTTTTTTTAAATAGGCTCCTATGGTGTGTGCGTGTGGTAGTGTGCACGTGACTTGTTTTTGAATTCCATTGCCGTCTAGATTACTATGCGCGCGCGCGCGTTGACTTGGAGCGGCAATGAAAAGAAATCCAGACTAGGCCGCCGTTGGCGACCGGCGGTGTAGACCGCAGGTTACCGTTTCGATTGCGCGGCCATGTTCTGTTTTCAAAAAGTGCTTATGTCAGGATTCTGTCGAAATTTGTCAAAACTGAATGGTGAAAACCAAAAATTTGTCAAAGCAGTATTAGAGAAGTTATTGAGGTTTGAAGATGGCCGCGCGAACCTCCCGCGGAGAACTGCGCGGCCATGTCAGATCTCGGCATCTACAGGGTCTACAGGCCTGGTTTTTTTGTCAATGCATGTTTGAATTTGTCAACAAATGTCGAAGAAAGAAAATTCGTTCTATCACCATTACTTCCGAAGATATCGACACCTGAACGCCATGGCCGCGCAATCCTCCGGTTCCGATTTCTTTCGGTTGTTTTTTTCGCAATCAGGGAGGTTCGCGCGGCCATCTTCAAACCTCAATAACTTCTTTAATACTGCTTTGACAAATTTTTCATTCAGTTTTGACAAATTTCGACAGAATCCTGACATAAGCACTTTTTGAAAACAGAACATGGCCGCGCAATCGAAACGGTAACGACCGCAGGACTCACAGAGGCGGGACTGACGGACGCGCAGCCGAACCCGTCGGAGGTACAATACAACAGGTAAGGTTGTAACACCCTGATGGCCAAGTCAAGAGGCATTAGGGCTGCTTGAAAACTTCTGAGAGTAAGACCAGCCACTAGTCTTACAAGCCTCCACCGAGAAGTTTTATGTGATAGACCATAAAGTCGAAAATTAAAAAACAAGTATCTGCAATGGTGCTTCTCAGCTATGGATGGCCTATCGACAAATTATAGAATTGTTTCGTAAAGCGACAGTTGATATTTATTAACCTACCTTCTGGATGATCGGCTACGCAACGTATATGGAATTCTCATATGAAACTAACCATAGTCGCCTTTGAAACGAGGCTCAGCAAACTTATCGTACGTATAGTTTGTTTAATTTTTTATTTATTTATTTAAAATGTTATCCATCAACGCTTGTGCTTCACTTATATTATGGAGATGACATTTGCCAACGAAAGTCACGAGACTTCTCCATACATATAAGGAGTAAGCGTTGATTAAATTATCTAGACCCCCCCAGATGATTTTACTACACGAGCACATAAAATCATCTAACTCTGAAATTACGCATGCTGGTTTACTTTTGATGACAATACGCCAATCTATACTAATAAAAATGACATGTTTTTTGAACTAAAACTTTCGGCACAACACATTGTAAACATTTAGTCCGGATCTACTTACGGGTGTTGTTTTATCGGACGAGTCCGACTAGGTTTCGCTCCGATACGCAGAGCAGTGAGTGGGTGGTGAGCAGAGACGGAACTTGCGTCGTTCGGTTGCTCGTCTCAAAATGGGATGGGCAAGTTGATCCGGATTAAAAGTTTACAAAAATGACATGATACTGCAGTCAGGACCCCATTCTCGCAAAGGAACTAAACAGCGTCAAGGAACATGAACAATAAATTTTGCGCAGTATCAAAAATAATTGCAACTAAAAATGTGTTAAATAATAATAAAAGATGATAATAAACACTTACATACAGGCACATACATTGCCTCTGGCCCCACCCTGTATTTTCCCAAAGTACCTAATTAGACGCAGGTACTTTACCTAGAGTACCGATAATTATTTATTACTGCTAAGTCATAGACAAAATATTATCGATAGATTTTTATAATGTTGTGTCCCAGCTGCAATGAGCGTTTTTCCCGTTGATTGAGTAAGAGGCCTTCCACACGATTGGAAAGACTCTCCGACCAAGTGGCCTTGGTCGGGTTGGAATGCGTTCCACACGGTCGGACAACTTGACAACGTACAGTCGAAAGCACGTCATCATTCACATTTGAGTTGCAAAGTCGCCCGTAATGCAACGGGGCAGAGTGCATGGGTGTATAACATGATGTGCTCTCGACTGTACGAAACGACATCGGTGGCGCAGCGGTTAGCGCATCTGCTTACCATGTGAGAGGTCCCGGGTTCGAATCCCGGTTGGTGACAAAAAAAAAGAAACACAGGTCTTGGATGTTTACATGCTTATGACGTCGCTGTTTTGGTTCCCACGACACAGGGTATCCTAGTGTGGGACCAGAAGCGATGTATGTAAATGCAAGCCTGTATGTTAATGTTATTTTATGTGTAAATTGATATGAATTCCGTCAGCACTTCCCGTTCGCGGCTTTCAAAATGCGAACCCATTCCAACCATAATTCGAAACATAATTGGGTAGCTAGTTGACAAAATGTCAATTAAATTACTTTTAAAACGGAATTTTGTACCTATGAACATACCGCATTATGAAGTCATTATTCAGAGCAGTCTTTTTATGTTTCATCTATTTAACAATTGTAATAACTAATAATTAACTGAAAGAGATATATTTCCCGAAATATTTTGTTTTAGTCGAGCATATGAAGTAATTTATAGTTAGTCGTGTTAACTACCGAATTCGAACTTACTGTCATAGACATACATCCGCCCGCAGCGACCAGCGACGGCCAACGGACGGCACACTGAAGCGCTCGCGTCGGACGACAGCCTTCCACACGATCCATTGCGACCGCTAACACAGCGTGTTGTGATGGCTGCGCTTCCGATCAAGGCCGTTGGATTCCGACCAATATTTGGTTGGACAACCGGCTTCCACACGTGAAATTTTTACACCAACCCGACCAATGTCACCTTGGTCGGAGAATCTTTCCAATCGTGTGGAAGGCCTTTAAAACCATAGATCAAGCCACAGTGTAACCGATTTTGCGTCGGTGAATATTATTTCTTTGTGTGCGTAATGTTGCCAGAGTAAAGTGAATTTGCCATAATGTGTGGTAAAATATTTCAGTCGTTCGTAGGACGTGAATAAAAATGCAATTTTTTTGAACATTATTATTCATGCAATAAAACACGTCTAGCAGTAGAGTTGTCAATCAAACGTCCGCTAACATATTCGTATTATTAAATACACTTTTCTCACTGATTTACGGTTTTCATTTTAATAATATTAAGTGTACCACTCGTGAAAACTTCAGAAATTTCTAATCTGTTCATGTGGGTACAAGAAATGGAAAGAAAAGTAAATATTATTTAACACCTGAAAATACTATTGTTAAATAACTTCACGTTTTGGTGTCTAATTTGTTTGCCGTGCGTTTACTCCCTAAATGCCGCCTGGCAAAACATAGAATAATTTGTTACTTGAAGAGTTGCAGCAACTTTAGTTGAAATGTACAGAGCATGTTCGAGCATTTGATGTGGGCGACCAGTTCTTTCTTCCACATGCTAGCACCCATTTATCCAGAACAGGAGTATTTTGAAGAAATCTGGAATGGAAACATTGTGAAATTTCATAAATATTGTAATAGATCAAAATATAATAATATTATTGTAATTGAAAAACTGCTGGCAGATGCTGGATGCGGCAAGCTGAAGACAGGGCGCTATGGCGCTCATTGGGGAGGGCTATCTTCAGCAGTGGACTAATATAGACTGATGATGTAAAAAAGTGAATAGTATATGAAAGTAGTAATCCAAGTAGGTCTCCAAGATGATATTCAGGTTTGTTTAGTTAAATCTTACTCGAAAAAATATTGACTCATATGTTTTTTTCTACAAAACAGAGTTTTCAACTGGAATTCATCTATTGTAATGCTTTGCATAACAATTTACGTTCGTATGTATTTGACTGCCTACCAGCTAAACTAACGTTTAAACTCACTAATAAATACATACACTGGTCAGCAAATAAACTAGGCCACGCGCTACTTTGGAACACTGATTTGATTTTCTCAAAAAGTATAAAACTTACAACTATCACAGTTATACCTACAAAAAGTGCATTTCATAAAGATTAAAATGATTGGAAACTTACTGGGATTAATGAGTCATTTAAGTGTTTAATCAGCATTTTACCAACGAGGCAACGATTTGCTCTGTTTTAACTAGAGTTTGCGATTAGCGTTCTTGTTTTCTGTAATGAGGTTAGTCGGGTTTTTCTTACGATTTCTTTACTTGCCATCAATCATTTGCTCCAGACACGTGTATTTTTGTTATTTTCTTCGGTTAATAATGGATACGGCACCTCAAGAAGCAGCTCAAGCTGTAGCACTACTTCAAGCAGGTGTTTCGCAACATGAAGTCTCTCGGAGACTTTGAATCAGCAGATATTCGGTACAACGGACTTACAGACGATACTTAGAGACTGGAGCATTCGATCGCCGACCAGGTACGGGCAGACCTAGGGCTACATCAGCTGCATATGATCGCTATATCCAACTTACTGTTTCGCGAAATCGCCGCCTTAACGCAGTTCAAGTCCAACAAAGTCTACATGACGAACGCCAAGTGGTCATAAGTTCAGATACTGTTAGAAGAAGACTTGTTAAATGAAACGTGACTCCAAAAAGAGCAGCAGGCCCAAAATTAACGGTAGCCCATCGTAGAGCACGACTGGAATTTGCTCGAGAGCATAGGGATTGGACGTTAGAGCAGTGGGGCAATGTACTCTTCAGCGATGAGACCAGGGTGAGTATACATGGAAGTGATCAAAGTCAGAGAGTATATCGTCGTCCCGGAGAACGATGTTCTCAGTGTTGACTCAGGGTCTGGGGCGGTATCTCGTTGACCGCACATACATCGTTAGTTTTCATCGAACCGACGGGCCGTACACGTGGATTGACTGCCCATCGCTACATCCCAGAAATCCTCGCTGATCATGTGGTCCCTTACGCAGGATATATCGGGCAGGATATGCAGTTGATGCAAGATAACGCACGACCTCATATTGCACATGTGGTGACCCAGTACCTGCGAGTCGTCGGCATTCGTACGATGGATTGGCCAGCTCGAAGCCCGGACTTAAATCCGATAGAACACACGTGGGATAAACAGAAACGCCGGGTTCGAGCCCGAGTGCCTGGTCCAGCAAACCTTCATGAGCTGCGAATTGCAATTGAAGAGGAGTGGAATGCAATACCTCAAGATTTCATCATCAGGCTTGTGAGGTGGATGAATACGAGGATGCAGGCAGTTATCCGAGCAAGGGGAGGAAACACTGAACACTGATCAACAACATTTTTGTTATTTTTCTGCTTTAATTTTTGTTTCCCTTTATGATTACCAACGATTAACACGACAGGAAAATTATTCTTGATTTTAAAATGCTGATTAAACACTTAAATAACTGATTAACCCTAATGACTTTCCTTTTTAATTAACTTTTTGTAGGTATAATTGTGATAGTTATAAGTTTTGTACTTTTGGAGAAAATCGAATCAGAGTCCCAAAGTAGCGCTTGGCCCAGTTTATTTGCTGTCCAGTGTACCTAGTTAAAGTAATGATCGGGATTTTCAACATGCACGAATGGCAACATTTTTTACTCTTCGGTTGCCCCCAAGAAATGTCAACAGTTGACGTTTCTTGGCGGCAACCGAACAAAAAAAGCAGTTACACTTTTGCCTTTTATTCTCTCTTTTTCACCCATGATCGCTACGTAAGTTTGTTTCATATACATCTTGTATGTGTGCGTTGTGGATTGCTCCACGGTTTTTCCTTATGTCAAATTTAGTTTTAAAAGGATCCCTAGGTGGCGCTGCCTTACCGTATTAATAAACGTTAAAGCAAAAATAGTACTATGGTTCTGTGGAATTTGTGATGGTTGGTTATCTAGAAGAAAAAATGCTGTTGTCGTTTGGTGATAAGTGCGCTTTTGGATACTTGGAAGGAATTTCCAATATCAGCCGTTTAGGGGGGGCAGGGAGGGGGTGGAGGGGGGATGGGTAGATGCCCCCCTGTGAAGGGGGGCGTCGATAACCAGTAGTTTTTGAGAAAAAATAAAAACAAATTTTGAGGTTATGTTGGCAAAAATAAAACCTTTGTTAATCTACTACGTATCATAGTAGGTACCTACCGACGTTTAAAACGCCGAATGTCAAAAGATCTACCTAAGGAATGAATAATAATATGTACGCATCGAAGTCGAGTCTGTTTTCGATCTTACATAGAGAACCTAACGCTCCGATGCGGTCCGCTTCGCTAGGCGCGTCGTCGCACCTTTATTTCTGTTGTCGGGTGGATTTACTCGACAAAAATTTCTCGGAACAAAAAATTCAAAAAAATTAAAACACATTGGAATGCTAGTAAAACCAGATAAAATCATTGTAGGATAACTATAATGTTCTTACATTGTGTTCAGACCAAGATTTTTAACGTTGATCCGAAGATATCAGCATTCAAATAAAAAGAGGTGAGATGGTGATGACGACTGTGGTATGGCGGTGATTTATCTATAGATGGTGATGATTTCGTGTGTATGGTGATGATGCTTTAACTAAGTAGGTATGTCAAATTAAAAACAAAATTATGAAAATCAAATGTTTTTAATGATATAATCAACACAATTCTGATAACAATCGTATACAGTCATTTTCTTCTACCTCTAATGATATAACTCAACACAATTTTACTAACAATCCTAAACAGTCTTTTACTTTTCGCTTAATTATTATCATTATATTTTTATGTTAATTGAGATTTGGTCAGCTTTTTTGGTAATAAGTCATGTAAAAAAACATTAATGATTGTACAAGTAACACGTAATCATCATTTTTATTACTAAGTTAATTGAAATTTGGTCACTTTTTTGGTAATGAACTACTTTTATGTTGTTGATTACTGTTCTGTGTTATTCTACGATTGATTATATTACCAAGAAACTGACCAAATTTTCTTTTTTCATAATTTAACAAAATTCTCTTACATAATCATCACATTGGTTCGTTGTGGTCATCGGTGGTTTTTGGTCCATTTTTTGTAATCAAAGAGGTAACTATCTACTTATTAATTTTTTTGTCCTCATCATCATCATATTAGTACACTGCTGGACATAGCCACCCCCTAATGAGAGCCGTAGCGCCCTGTCGTCAGCTTGCCGCATCCAGCATCTGCCTGCAGTCTTTCGCAGATCGTCATCCCATCTGGTTGGAGGGCGTCATACACTACGTTTGCCAAGTCACGGTCTCCACTCAAGAACACGTTTACCCCAACGGTTGTCGGTTCTGCCACTTCAGCTTGCTAAATTCTCTGAGCTATATCGATAACTTGAGGTATTCGTAACGAATTCTGTTCTTCAGAGAAACTCCGAGCATAGTTCTCTCCATAGCCCGCTGAGCGACTTTGAACT
Source organism: Yponomeuta plumbellus (assembly GCA_947310845.1). Taxonomy (NCBI): domain Eukaryota; kingdom Metazoa; phylum Arthropoda; class Insecta; order Lepidoptera; family Yponomeutidae; genus Yponomeuta; species Yponomeuta plumbellus. The sequence goes on from OX371203.1 coordinate 9,499,513, forward strand.
GGTGAACCAGCCGTATCGTGATTGTTCACGTCTCGGCTCCGTAGGTTATTACAGGTATGGCACACTGATTGCAAACTTTCGTTCTCAAGCATTGCGGTATGGATGACGAGAAGACTCGGCGTAGTTTCCCATACGCTGCCCAAACCAGTTGGATCCTCCTCTTGGCTTCCTTCTCGAAATTGTTCTCACCTAACTGCAGAATCTGCCCGAGGTAATATTCGGAAAAGATTTCTTGATCTACGACGATCGGTGTAGGATCTATGTGGCCATTGATCATGACTTTGGTTTTATCCAAATTCATGCCAAGACTGATACGTCACGAGGCTGAAGCTAGGCTGGCCGGCATAGCATCTGGTTCAGCTCCTCTAGCGACTCCGCCATGCGAATTGCAGGTGCGAGATGTAGTCGCCGTTTATGTTAATGCCCTTTCCTTTCCAGTCCAGCGTCTTAAACATGTCTTCCAACGCTCTTGTGAACAGTTTCGGGGATATAATATCCCCCTGTCTTACTCCTCTGGGCAGTTGGATAGGTTTAGACTGCTGGCCCTGTACTTGGACACTCATGGTGCCGGCTTCGTATAGACATCTCAACACCTCGATAGAACGATAGTCTACTTGGCATCGCTGTAAGGATTCCAGAGCTGCCCAGGTTTCGACAGAGTCAAAGGCCTTCTCATAGTCCACAAAGTCAGTGATTGGATCCGGCATTGAACCTGTTGATCACTGAGACATCTCTGAACATGTACTTGCTATCCGTCATGATGAAGTCGATCTCATTTTAAGTCACAGTGTCGGGGCTTTGCCATGTCCACCTCCCTTGAAGAGGCTGTTTCTTGAAGAAACAGTTCATTAAGAATCACTCCTCTTTCTCAAGGAAGTTGACAAGCATTTGCCCCCTGTGATTCCTGACTCCATAACCATGCGGGCCTATTCGGGACTTGTTGCCACTCTGGGTTCCCACCTTGCCGTTAAAGTCCCTCATAACAACGTTGAAGTGAGCCTTCGTGGTTTTATGTAAGGCTTTGGATATGTCTTCGTACATATCCTCCACTTCATCATCCTAGTGTGTTGAGGTCGGTGCGTAAACCTGAATGACCTTCAAGCTGTAACGCTTGGACAGCCGAAGGATAAGGTACGCTACTCTGGTCGACACACTAGAGATTTCTTCAACGTTGTTAGAGATGGCCTTATTGACGAGGAAACCTACGCCACCCTGTGATGTTTTATCACCCTCGAGAAAGTAGAGAATATGGCCCGAGTCTAGGGTTACGGTGTCCTCCCCCTCTCTACGGACTTCACATAACCCCAGAACATGCCATTTAATGTTCTCTAACTCCACTTCCAACTGCGCTAGATGATGGTCAAGCCTCAGAGTGCGCCCATTGAACGTTGCCAGGGTCAATTTTTTGTGGCAGCCTGAGGTAGCCCGGTGATTCTTAGCAGCCCCTGCTATGCAATAGCGAGGCGGCTGGGAACTGGGGGCCATTTCCTTGGTCGTGCCATCATTGAGGGTAATCCATAATCCCATAATCCCCACGCTGGGCATGCGGGTTGGGGATCCACACATCATTTGTAAACGGTGATGATGCGTATGGTGATGACGATTCGAACATTACGTAATTTTTTCTAGAAAAGTAATATCAATAATAAGATACCGCTATTTTCTTTAGCATCTTCACTTACATCAAGATCTTATTGAAATTAATGGTAATGCTATTTTATGTACTTACCTTGAACCACAGTCTGACGGTAATGACGGCAACTTTGTCTAATCAACTTTTTTGGACACTCGCAACAAAATCTTTGCTCTCGGAGAGAGTGTTATGCACGTGCGACTCGCTTCGGAGTTTGCTATTGAACTGAGGAAGCAGATCAGGGTATCGCTGGCCACGTAAATGCAACGCATACAGAACTACCTTCACTTTGATGTTGCCGTGACGGTGTTGACGAATATCGATGCTAAAATTTTGTTAATTAATTGATCATTAATCTTACGAAGAAATTATTATTTTCTTTTCTATAAAGTTATATACAATATGGATAAACGTAAATAATGAATTAAAATCTAGTTCCTACGTCGGGTATTCGACTTTTTGCCGGCAAACGTCAAGAGTAGCAATTTTTTTCACAGACGGTGATGATTTTTATAGCAGTATTCATTTTATTACTAAAAATCTATTGATTTTGAGTATGTTTGGGTTAAAGCGCTTTATAAAACAGGTATATTTAAAGCATGTAAATGTAAAAAAGTTACGATTATCGAGCAATATTTATTTTTTTATCCCCTCAACGTGAATTTTCGACAGGATTGTAAATCCACCCTGTCACGTATTCTATAAATCGCCCACCCCCCGTTCCATTAAACACCAATATTTCGTTCAATTTTGTTTTCAATTATTCAACTTTACAATATTGTATCTAAATTATTCTGTCCTTTTATAACATTTTCACCCTCAAAATAATTTTTAGTATTAAACTATCGTGTATTCTAGCGTAATGTAGGTAAATGTAAGTTTGTACCAAAACGCAATGCAACGTGAGGTGCATTCCGAAACAAAAATGCCGTAAATTTCGTATGTAAGTTTTGTTACTTTTCAAAAAATCATAACTCCGAAACTACTGGGTATTTGTTATACAGGGTGGCCGGGGGATTGACGTCAAAAAAAAAAATTAGGTCCCTCTTGTCATGGGGTATCCGAATCACCCCCATGTATGTTCCGCGATTTTTCATAGTTTCGGAGTTATGATTTTTTTTCTGAATTTTCATGAATTTTCGCCTTATCAATTTTGAAAATTTCTAAAAAAAAAACTAGAAACTTTTTTCAATTACTTTTTTTGTAACTGAATCTTCACAAGTTGTTCTTCTATGCATAAAATAATCAGCTTCGTAACTTTGTAAAAGTTATTAAAGTGTTGGTCTAAAGTAAAAAAATTACGTTCGGTAAATTATGACATGAATTTTCAGAAATAAATTAAAAATCCAAACAGATGTTTTAATGGTTTCTTAGTTAGCCTCAGAAATGCGCAAGACTCTCAGATTTCATAATCATTAAAAAAAAGTACTGCTTAACGAGCTACTTTGTGTACATTCGGCCTTCGAAGGCAGTGAGGTGAAGAATTATTAAAATTAACAATTTTTTTTCTGCCATTTCGTCTTTTCTTAGTTTATTAATGAACGAGTCGTCATCATCATGATGAATAAAAGTGGTTTTGTCAATAAAACACAGATTAAAATGTAAAAAAAATGTTTATTATAATAGGTTTTCAAAGTTGCCACCTCCAGCAGCAATACACATTCTACACCTACGTAGGAAATTATCTTTTAATCGTCTAAAAGCTGCTCTGTTTTCCTTTACAACACGTTCGGCTTCTTCGACATCTTTATGTAGTATTAATTTGAAGCTTCAAGTCGACGGCAGAGATTCGAAAACTTAGCCGGATACTTTGCTATGGATTGTGGGTTTGAATTTTTATTTTTATTACGAGAAACCTCGTCCGAATAGCAACCCTGGTTCCTTCTCTTGTTTAGTGATCTGTGGATTGACTTTGACATTGATTGCAACGAATCACAAATTTGTATGAAACGAATGGCGCCATCTAGTGTATCTCAAGGAACTAAGAAAAAAGAAAGGAAAATCGCCCATTGAGCGTTTTTCCTTATGTCAAATTTAGTTCTAAAAGGATCCCTAGGTGGCGCTGCCGTATCGTAATAATAAACGTCAAAGCAAAAAATAATACTATGCTTCTGTGGAATTTGTGATGGTTGGTTAGCTAGAAGAAAAAATGCTCTTGTCATTTGGTAATAAGTGCGCTTTTGGATACTTTGGAGTCTTTGCTATGGATTGTGGGTTTGAATTTTTATTTTTATATTACGAGAAACCTCGTCCGAATAGCAACCTGGTTCCTTCTCTTGTTTAGTGATCTGTGGACTGACTTTGACATTGATTGATTTGAATCACAACAAATTCGTATGAAGAAACTAATAACGCCATCTAGTGTATCTGAAGGAACTAAGAAAAAAAAGAAAGGAAAAACGCCCGTTGAGGATGAAGTTGTTTTATTTGGTAAGTTAATTTTATATAGGTAGGTACTTAGGAGGAAGGTTAATTTTCACAGTACAAGTTTCATGTACAAGTATCACACAATCATCACATTGACATATCCTAAAGAATATCACACAAAAGCAAGACGCATTTCATATCACACACGGATACTTTAAATATCACACCTAACAACTCTGAACTAACCATAGGTACTAGCCGTATATTATCTATATTAGTACTAACCTCCATTTACCTGGAACTATCTATCGGCTATTATCGCCGCCACTAGTTGAATTTTTATTTAAAAAATTATGTGATAAGGTTTAATTTAATATCCATTGTGATGATTCACCTCGTAGAGTACGTCTTCGATTAGGCTTTGAGTGTAAGGTCATTGAGCAGACAATAACAGATCCCACTGGGTCGAAGTGTCGCCGACTAATGACTAGGTAATTTGTCGGACCCCGCACGACTACTAAAGGATGAGTGAGATCTATTGTGATTTGTTATATAATATAATACTTATAATAATTAACTGTTTTATCATTCGTCGCATGGACAATAAGATATCTTAATCTCAATATGTTCTCCAAAACCTGCACTAAACTAAAGTTGTTCATAGTACAGCAACGTGTGCTGCGTTAAAAGATAATAAATGTAGCATTATTTTTCTCTCCACGACCTTTTCATGGTTTCGTATCCAAAGGGTAAAACAGACCCTATTACTGAGACTCCGTCTGTTATCAGGCGATGATGTATTTCTGCTGCCACTTTTTTAAGGGGGCTCCCGTAAATCAAAGGTGATATTTTTTACTCGTTTTTGCTCGATATGTACTGATAACGGCAACGGGTAGACGCTTGAAATAGTCACAATATTTACTTATATTCATAAATAATAATAAACTCACGCCCGATATCCCCGAGGGGGTAGGCAGAGGCACCAATAATTAGAACTGGGCCCAAGTTTTTCCGAGAGACAAGTGGCAAGCATGTCGCCGTTATCCGGGTTCATTGAGCCGTTTTCAGAAGAACTAAAAAAAATATATATATAACTAACGGCTGTCAAAAGAATGCAATTTTTGACCTCAGCCCAATAGCCATGTGTGAAAAATAAAATAGGTCTCAGCGAGCTGAACAAAAGTTACTATGACGCCAATAGCCAAATAATTGTCCTTTCGGAGTTATATTGTATTGAAAAAAAAAAATTCAAGACCTATTTTATGATGTATCACACATGGCTATTGGGCTGAGGTCCAAAATTGCATTACTTTGACAGCCGTAATATTTTTTTTTTTAGTGCTTCTGAAAACGGCTCGTACAAACAAACAAATGTACTTAACTAATAAAAGTCATTGATACATGCGTGGTTCGAACCCAGACTCTCATGATCGAGAAGCAAGGATCAACCCCGCTACGCCACCATCGCTACTTATAGGTACCTATTCACATTAACTAAAAATTATTAATTAGATTAAAATAAAACAAATATTTAAGGGGGACTCCTACACTACAGACGTGATTTTTTAGACGCTTGAAATATTCGCAGAATATTGAGTTATATTATTTACTTTCGCATCGAATCGAATTTTCGAATCGCTCGTAGCCTGGGCTGCCTGAGTGATCTTAAAAACGATCACTAAGGTTAAGCAACACAAGGCGCGTTCAGTCCATGGATGGGTCACCGCCTATGACTAACGCTAGTGGCATTTTTGCTTCGCAAGGCACGTTAAGCAGTTGGTGCCGGCTGCCGTCGATAGATGGCAGTCGTTAAGCCAAGTCAGAGGCCTTAGGGCGGCTTGAAAACTTCTGACAGTAAGACCAGCCACTAGTCTTACAAACCTCCACCAATCCGAACTTGGCCCCCGTGGTGGAGTATGGCCTTTAACCTCGTGAGGCCCGACCTTGAAAATAACAATTGATTTTGTGATCACTTGAAGACATTGGGCCTCACGAGGATATCTTCCTCAGGGAAGAGACCCGTGCCCCTTGGTGGGGACATAATGGGTTGATGATGATGATTATTATTTACTTTAAAAATAAATCATTAAATTAAAATAAATATTTAAGGGGGACTTCCATAGAACCAAAGAAACCAATTTGTTTTTCAATTTTATTGGTTTGGTACCCTTCGTGCGCGAGTCCGACTCGCACTTGCCCGTTTTTTTTAACATAACCAGTTGAAAATAGCGGATTTAGATAAATGTTTGCGACACTGACGCTGTTGCAGTCTTATTTTTAACCGACTTCAAAAAAGGAGGAGGTCCGCAAATCCGCGCATTTCCTTTTTATGTCTGTTAGGTATGTTTATTTTTGACGTTTTTTTGGCTGTTAATCAACAACTTTTTTATCTGGAAGAGATCACTTTTAGTGATAAGGCCGCCGTCTGTACCTACTCTTAGATTAGGAAATACCAGTATAATGTCCTATTATGAACTATCTGTCTATACCAGGCTATTTGACTGATTTCTGAAAGCCATCTCATATTGTTTGTTGGTATTCATGGAGTCCTCAGAAAGTGGTCATTTTAAATTATTTAGTTTTATTTCTTCTAAAAAAGGCAAACGAAAATTTAAAAATAATAATAATAATAATAAACTCACGCCCGTTATCCCCGAAGGGGTAGGCAGAGGCACCAGTCTCTAGAACTGGACCCACGTTTTGCCGAGTTTATTAGGTCCCAAACGTGACAAGTGGCAAGCCTGTCGCCGTTATCCGGGCACAATTTATCAGCGAATTTACTTTTCAAATAACCGGCCAAAACGCTATCTTGGGCAATATGGCGTCGCACAGGAATTATGACGTCACATGTCAGTAAGCAAACCAATGAATGTAAGAAAGAATGAATGACAGACACCATTTTTACTAGCATGTGACGTCATCATAGAATCGGCCAATCCAGGCCGTTTTCGATACGATGGCTGCAGATACATAATTATCAAATTTAATCTTGTGTATTTTTACAAATCATAATTGTTTTTTTAGTTAAAATGCCATAAAGCGGATTTAAGACACATAATTTATATGAATACGTATAAATAATACTGTTTTTTTTCACACTGTCAAATAGCCTATTAGTCTGTAAAAGACGTCAGATGTCGAGAACGGGACTCAATAAATAAATAAATAAAATATGTGTATCGTTAGGAATCCCAAGGTACGTTGGTGATTATTCACATAAAAAAAAAATTTCTTTTAATGTAAGATAAAAACTGACTTCAGATTTCAAAACCCTTTATACAGAAATAATTTAAAAGAATATTAAATACGAACACAAATGCAAAATATACTTCTATATTTTGGAGTTGGTGCCTAGTTCCAGAACATTACATAAGTATATTATTACATAGTTATAGGAACATTATGGGCACCGATGCCAAAGTACGACGTGAACTGTACGTATATTGTACGAACTTTTCAGGCTATCTTCTATTGTAATATAAGCACAATCATTGTAACTGAGACCAAGGTTAATTCTCCTTGCTGAGACAACGTCTTTTAGTACTAAAAGTTTGGGTATGGAAAATAAGAGTATTAGCAAAATCGCACTCTGTAATTTCTACTCTTTCTGGTCAAACTATACTCTATACATAATTCAAATGTATAGTCGTATTTTTTATTAAACGGAGTAAACTGACAGTAGCTTGATAAATAATGTTGCCATGTTCAATGTAATAGTGATGCGTTCAGTTTTGTCCAATCACAGGAATGAATGAGTACTTCGTTAACATTACCTTATTGAAACAAAAATCGCTCGTAGCCCCGGCGCCGCCTAAGTGATCTTAAACGATCACGAAGGTTAAGCAACATAAGGGGCGCATACAGTTTATGGATGGGTGACTGTTCTATGACTAACGCTAGTGGCATTTTTCCTAGCGGTACCGTGCTTCCCAAGGCACGCTAAGCAGTTGGTGGCGGTTGCCGTCGATAGATGACAGTTGTAAAGCCAATTCAGAGGCCACACTAGTCTTACAACCCTACACCAATCCTGACTTGGCCCCCGTGGTCCTCACCACGGGGGCCAAGTTGCCTTTAATATTAAATTTAACCAGAAACTAACTAACAGATAACTGTGTCTAATGTTTAATACATCTAGGGGTTATAATTTTTAAGTTTTAAAGTTTGTTGATTACGCTAAAACTGTTTTGAAGAGAATGCAATTCTGGAGTTTCTTTGTTAGTTTCTACTCCATATAATCTAAATTAGGTACACATTTAAACATTTTGTTTGTACTATGAATAAAATATTTGAATTTGATTAAAATGTTTTTCGTAAATAGTCCTACAAAAAAGCCCATCACAGTCATGTGTTTGTCTATTATCTTATGTGTAAGCCATTATAGCCAAAACAGTGAACCATATAATATAGTTTATAGGAGCATACTGCAGTAGCTACCTATAGGTCTATTATTAAGGTTCTGCTTAATTACCGTATTTCTTATGTTGACAATATTGTTACCTTACACTGTAACATCTCAACATTGTCAGCCTGTTATATTTTTGAAATGCGACCCAAAAAATATTTATGTGATAATTTTAATGTCATAATGTTTCTTTTCTACGCTACGCTAACGAGCTACTCGAAATACTAATCCTTCCCAGACGAAGTCGCGGGCGCCAGCTAGTAAAAGATTGATGTCATTGTTTCATTCATTCACTTTGTCACAACACTATTTTTATTTCGTCAAAACCTGGCAACCCAGTAAACGTCATCAGTTTACTCAGTTTAAAAAAACACGACTTTAGATTAGATGACTCCTGCGATTTTAGTGATGTGTGTTTTTTGGTCGGTTTTTATTTTATTGATATTAAAAAAAATACACAAGATGTTATTTACTCTTTGACAAGAAGTCAAGAACTTTTGAGCAAGATAACCACGACTTGACCACAACAAAGATAACATTTCATGACATTAACTCAAAACTTGCCGCTACTTGCCTGCTAGCCTGGTTTAAAACTCGCTGTATTGTGGTGCTAAAACGGCAGAATTGTTTAAAAATGTGGTTAAAGTTTCTTGTGTACTGCTTAGTGGTAGGACTGGTTTTTTCGAAATTTGGTGAGTTAATTTGGTACCTGCAGTTGCTTGCAAACCTGCTTGGTCCATTACCAATTATTTAATTGCTGTTTCAAAATAAAATAAAATCATTTCGTACTGACGGTATCTTGCTTATCTTGCAGCGGGAACTGTTGGAATAACCCGAGTCATCTTTTAAGCACAGTATTACAATTTGTTACATTGGTAGGTAACTAATCTTTTGTATCTGGGTTTGAACTCGTCATCGTTATTAGGTATTAGCGATTACCTACCTACCATTGACTGCATTTTTAGGCCACTAACATGTTTTAGGCATTCTAATTTAGATAGGATTTTACTTATTATGTTATAAAAATTTCAGTTGGAGATGACTGCCCACACAATGAAGACGGTGTCTGTGAACTGGTCTATAAATGTAAGGAAGCAATAAGGTAATTTATACACAATTGTTTTTGTAGTAACAGGTACTTATGTAAATTAAAATTTTCTTAGTTTATTTATTTTAATATAAAATGTGCTTTTATTACATTCTAGTTTATATTACATTCCACAAGCGTATATTATAATTATTAATGACTAAAAGCTCTATCACGGATGTGTAAATATATTGGCCTTTGCCTGTGAACTTTAAGATTGGTGCCTGTAACTTGCATGAGAGTGGTGGCTGACCGTTTATTGTATAAACTAGCTGCTGTACACGGGTAGAGTAAACGGTAGAGCGGTAGAGTATTAACTATACCAATGTAAACAGCATTGGTAGAATAGAGTATTGAAAGGACATTGACCATTTTGTTTGAGCATCAGGCTAAACGTGAACAGAATATCAGTAAAAAGATAACTTGGTCAATAATTCTTATTTATTTTTAAACAAATAATTTTGCTTTCTTCGTTGTAACCATTGAACGTAAAAATAAAAAAATATTTTGCTGGATCGACATTCTTGTTGAGATGAAAGACGCCATTGGCCTCCATTTTTAAAAGTTTCAAGTTTTTTTAAAAAAATGTGACTTACATAATCACAAAAATAAAGTTTTTAAAATATGATTACCTATCCTATAGGTCACCCGTTGGGCAATAGACATTGATACTATCTTCGTTTTGCAAATGAGAGCTCGTTTTATTTGTAGGTTAACTGTTTGGTACGATTCTTCAGGCGACTTCACGCAGCAGCAGCAGACGACATGTTTCTAAGAAATACCTTCCGTAGTTAGCGACACGTCATAGAGCAGGACATTTCGCCCGACCGCAGATCAGTAGGTAATATCGCCCCAATGTCAATGTTCCGTGGGATAAGTACGGCCGCTATCGTCTTCACGTATACCTAGTCATGACCACAGCGACGTACCTACCTATCGTCTGCTGCTGCTGCTGCGTGCAGTCGGCTACAGAATCATTTTTGGAAACATATTCCAAGAAAGCATTGTCCTGTTGCTAAAATATTATTATGAGCGTCGGAACAAAAACTGTTAAGGGCTTTATTAGGGTTAACGCTGACCTTTTTTTTTCTTCTAATGATACCATTTGATTTGCATAAATGTGCCTTAACTAAATAACCAAATTACATCATTAGTAAAAAATGTCACGTAGGTAGGGATTTATAGGTTATCGGTATTTGTTCCGATGCATCAAGAAGATTTTTATGCAATAAAACACATTTATTTTATTTTATTTTTATTAATCTGAATCATATCATTAAGTTAATAATATATGATCGGGAAATTCAACTGGGGGGTACCTTGCCCAGCCCAAAAACCAAGTGACTGTCATAATATGAGCACAGCAACCTACTGTCCTTCGGCCCACCAAACAGTTACAGTAATACTGTCTTATTGCTGCTCTTCCATCCATATTATTTTCTATTGACTGGACTGTTTAAATATCCCATTCACGGCTTCAACCACCCATCGGCAGATTGTGACTGTTCTTGATTTGTTTGCAGCGAGTGTTGACATTTGACTTTCACCAGCTTGTACAGATTCAGGCATATGCACAGAATAGCCACACTCTCGCAACAGCGGCACAGAGTCTCTGAAGCCCCTATCCAGTATAAAAACATCTCCTAATTGAAAATACTCTCGCAAAGGTTTCGTTTCATCATTAAATTCATTTAACAACACAGTTGCATCTGATGTTGTGGCTGGATAGGAACCCAATACATTGACAATGTATCCATCAGTACATACAATTAGAAAAGGCTTCATCAGGTTCCTATACTTGTGCAAGGAATATGTGTCTTTTTGGTACAGATAATTAGAACTTTTTTGGACATACAGATAGGTACCATCCATGATTACCACGGGCCGTCTATTGTCACCCCCAAAGAGGCCATTTGGTATGTGAAGATTCCGGGAAGCAATCATGGCCCTAGTTATATTGTTTATACCCAATTTTCTTGGAATAAAATCTTGCTCCAGCATGTCACGAGCTTTGTTCATCAGTCTTGCCAATGTTGTCCGTGGCATATTTAATAATATTGCAATTCGTTCATCTGAGTCTCCTGTCCTTAACTTCAATAAATATGCTGCAAGTGCTAAAGAGCCACTATGCATTGCACGTAGTTGTGGCAGTTCTGCAGTTAATTGCCCGAATTTATTTTTATTTAGCTCAATCCAGTACTGCATAACCTCATCACACATTCCTTCAGGATTCGAAAAGTCCAATATAAATTGCCTTTCATTAACGAAAGTTGCAAAATCTTGCACATGTTCCGCAGTGAAACTGCGAATTGGATACACCATTTCCGCTAAAAGCTGCCAATTATTATTATCCAAATGGAATGTACATATTCTGCAGTTTAGGGGCACATAAAAGCTGTGCTCAGCAAATAACATAATCCTTAGCCATTTTGGCACCATCAGTCTTTGTATAGAATCACATTCCGGGACGAAGCATCGAGCATGTGTATCTGGTGCTCTTGAATAATTTGGCAAGACTATTGTGCCTTTATTTATTGAATGTTGTTGTGCAGAAGAGTGGTTAGCAGCACAATCAGTTTGTTGCCAGCAAGGGTGACAGATTAAATCTGACTGTTGCAACTGAAAGGAAAAAATATATAGTTGTAACATTGAGCCATTACATACAGTGTGTCCCTGGATAAAGTGCAATCCCGAAAGGGGATGAAACTAGACCATGAATCATTGACTAGAAAAATATAAAAAATTATTGTAGGATTTATTGGTATTTTAAGATTTTCATGTTTCATTAAGGACTCTTTGTACAAAAGTATTGATTTCTTCCAAAATAATGGGTCTATTTCTTTGAAATAAAAAAAAACAGTATGCCTAATACCTGGCGATGACCATGAAATAATAAATAGTCCGCAAAAAAGTAACTATCTTGGGTACAAAAATGTATTTTTATGAAAAAAATGATTTTTTTAGACGTTTATTTTAAAAAACTTCAAATTACTAAAAAAATGTGCCCTATAACTATGTAAAAATATATAAGCTATATAGCTTACTTTTATTCTTTACCACTTTAGCTTCCAAATAAAAAAAAAACAATGTTCTAACTAAAAAATTGGCTAGGTAGGAGTTATTTACATTTTAGTAGGTAATAAAAGTCAGACTTTAATCACAATAACTTTATTAATAAAATTATCCGTAATTTACAATTTTGCATTTTTATTTAATGCATTAAATGTTCAAAATGGCCTCCTCGATTTTGCAAGCACATTACTGCACGAATATTAATTTGGTTAGTGGCTCTGCGAATCATTCCTGGATCAATTTTAATGTCATTTGCGCACTGAATTATTCGGTCGTGCAACTGTGCCTCGGTATTTATTGGCGTGCTGTATACTCTTTGCTTCATGACACCCCATAAAAAATAATCTAGGGGTGTCAGATCAGGTGAACGCGCTGGCCAGCCTACCGGCCCTCCTCAACCAATCCACCGGTTCGGGTAATTTTCGTTCAAAAATCGCCGCACCTCCCGCCCATAATGTGCAGGACATCCATCCATTTGGAGATACATACGCCCACGCCGTCTCGTAGCCAGGGGAACATCTTCCATCAACATTGGTAAATTTTGTAGTAATTCTAAAAAACGTTCAGCATTTAGGGTTCTGGGTAAAATGACTGGACCAATTAAAATGTCGATTAAGACTGCCCATACGTTTATTGAAAATTTTACTTGAAAAGTAGATGCCCGCTTCAATCGTGGATTTTCGTGAGACCACTGGTGCAAATTTCTGCAGTTTGTAATGCCGTCTCGGGTAAATGTCGCTTCGTCCATCCAAAAAATGCGTTTGGGAAAATTTGGGTCAGCTCTAATTTTTCTTAGAATCCACGTCGACATTACGCATCTTGGACGATTATCTACATTTTCGTGTAAATGTTGTACTCGTTGGTAATGGAAAGGATGCAATCCCTCCTTTTTCAAAATTCGCCAGACAGACGTCTTCGATATGCCATGACGCAACGCTAATCGTCTTATGCTTGTTATAGGGTCAGCAAACAGATCGTTTAAAATGGCCTCTTCTATCGCATTGTCAATAACGACAGCTGGTTGCTCACGGCGATCTCGTGCCAAACCAAGTCCAATGTTGGAGAGCCTCCTATGAATCTCTTGAAAATTTCGAGCTGAGGGTATGAGTCTGCCCGGGAAAGCATTTATGTATGCAGTCCGAGCGACTGTTGTGCGACCATGTGACATGCCATAATAATAATGCATGTCGGCTATTTCTCGAGGTGAGAACTCTGTCAATCGCGGCATTTCGTCAACACTTAACAGCAGAACAGGAACAGTCCAAACGTAACGAACAGTAGAAAACGTAACAGTCAACAATGTAACAAAAACTTAATAACAAATCAACGAGAACACAATGCGAGAACGAGAACAGTAGTAGCAGCGGCGAGAATATCGGAGCGACTGTGTAAGTCCTGTTTCGAACCCCCTGCCTCCCCTCCCCTCGCCTTCCCTCTACCTGAGTGTAGAACAAAAGGACTGCGACTGCCGAAGGGCACAGAGTAGGACGGAAACAATGGAAAAAACGGTCTCTACCTGCACGGTAACACGATTAGGCTCCACTTTAAAAGTTCGTAGCTAGCGTGTTTTTTTAGTTAGAACATTGTTTTTTTTTTATTTGGAAGCTAAAATGGTAAAGAATAAAAGTAAGCTATAAAATTACATAGTTATAGGGCACATTTTTTTAGTAATTTGAACTTTTTTAAAATAAATGTCTAAAAAAATCATTTTTTTCATAAAAATACATTTTTTTACCCAAGATAGTTACTTTTTTGCGGACTATTTATTATTTCATGGTCATCGCCAGGTATTAGGCATACTGTTTTTTTTTATTTCAAAGAAATAGACCCATTATTTTGGAAGAAATCAATACTTTTGTACATAGAGTCCTTAATGAAACATGAAAATCTTAAAATACCAATAAATCCTACAATAATTTTTTATATTTTTCTAGTCAATGATTCATGGTCTAGTTTCATCCCCTTTTGGGATTGCACTTTATCCAGGGACACACTGTATATTTGTTCTCCCAACTAGACTAGCAAGAGAGTATACTGATTTGTATCACAATTATGGCACAGTTTGGAATCATTCCTTTGCAACACCCATGCCATAGCTTGATGACAGGTAGTTAACATCATCCGGATCATTATCTATCTTTCTTGTAAACAAATTAAACAATGTCTTGAAATTGTTGAGCAATAGTTGGTAAGCAGTAGCTAGGTTCATCTGAACTTGCCATCATTATTTGTTTGCTGTTGTGCATAGTTAAAATGTTAAATTCTTCAGAGTTATATCACCAGAAATACCAAAAATATTACGTTGGGATCTAATAAATTCAGCAAAATATCGGGCCAACTCAATGAGTTGGTGCGCCTACACTTCTGGGATGAGAGGTTATGATTTTATTCATTGCAACAATTATGTATTGTTATTCACTTGTAAATTACTTACTTGTTGTGGCATTATCCATTCTGATATTGTATTTCTGATAAGCAATTCTCTTTCTGTGTCTGTGTGCAGCATGTGGAATCTTGTCCGATACAATGAGGTACCACAGTTGACACAAACACTACAGCGATGGCCAGTACTGCTTGAAGGTTCATCATGCACCACGAACTCTGGCCTTCTTGAGTGATTTAAGGCCAGAGTCCAACAAGTGTGACACACTGTACTGCTGTCTTCAATCTGTTAGAAAAAAAAACAAATATATATAGTACAAAACAAATAAGTGTATTTGATTTGACTATAGCAAACAACAACTTTGTAACAAGGGCTTTGTATTTCGAAGTTAAATACATTTGTGGATTTTTACTAATACTACTCGCTAATGTGTAGGAAAATATCCCGGAAACCCACATCATTTGGTTCTACACATATTGACATTGTCTTTCCTGTGAATTAAGCAGACTGTACTGTGACAATGGCATAGGTGATGGGTACCTATGCATATTCTGTCTAAAACATAATGTCCCAAGCAGTGTATTGTACGAGTGGTCACTTCAATAACCTGAGGTAGGTCGTGTATAGGTCGATATTATTAGTTATCAACAGTGTAGGTAGATATAAGAAGCTTACAATTAGTGGGGAGATCCAATCTCTTATAACAGACGCCACCTCCAAAAGACCGAGGTTGTGTCTTCTTCTTTGTGTCAAGTCGGATCCACAATTTATACACCTCGGCTCCACGGTAGCACCTTGCTGCGTTGAAGGCGTTTCATCCGTATTAGTGGTCAGGTCGTCGTGTACAGAAGACTCAATGTCCAAGTTCAAGCCGGGGTCATCGGTAAGAGCAGATGCGGGATTCATAGAAGCGCCAGGGTCATCGTAGAATGGAAGTCCAGTGTCCAAAGATAAGCCAGGGTCACAAGTTAATACGATATCGGGGTCCATTATCACAAGCCAAGTCGTTAAAAGATGAAAACAGGTAAAGAAAATATTCATGCCGATGCCGCACGAAGACGAAGCGAATAGTTTGTGATTGACGCTATTGACAGCTTTTTTTTTGTTGCCAGAAAAAAAGTAATCGATTTCCGATTCGATTCTTGTCGTATTTCTTTTCATTTGCTCGCGAGGGGTTTGTGAGAAGCTAAAGATATTAATTGATACACTTTTGCCTATTTATTCTTTTCACACAAAACATTGTTTACAAAACACACTAAAAAGAACATAACATAAATCATGATATGAATTATTTCCCAATCGATAATAAATTAATAATTAGTACTGGCAACACCAAAGCCGAAAGTGGCAAAAAAAGACAGGAAGAAAACTTATTAAATTGATTGTTTTTATCGTTTAAATGGTTACTCCGAAAATATAAAAAATATTCGTGTTTTTATTAATAATGACCATTTATTACTTTGTATCATTATGAACATGCTGTTCACGCATAGCCGAAAGTGGTCAATGTCCTTTGCTAGAGTAAAGTAACTAGCAACGTGGGCGAACTACTCTACCACTTTCCTTCCCCCACTCCAGCGTCCACTCTACTCTACCGAATACTCGACCCAAGTAAGCGGTTAGTAGAGTAACTAAAGTCCGTTTTTCATTCGATGCAAAAAAAAAATACTCGTTAGATTTTTTTTACCGTGAATAGAAGACTCGTGTGACCAATTCCTTATCACATCAAAGACATTTATTTTTTATTTTATTTTAAAATGGAGTTCTTTGGTTTTTGCGTACTAGCAACATTCAGACATTGACAGCCTTTGGATTGTACTGAGATGTCAACGTGACAGTTTTATTTTTTTGCATTGAATTAAAAAACAGACTTTAGTTCAAACAAACATGTTTCTTACCATTTCTCGATTAGCGATTCATTGTTCTAGTGCTTCTTACCTATAGTGGAATTCACAAATGACTGGAAACGTTTGACGTTTTCGGTGTTACCAGAAGATGAGGAAAAAAAAAATAGGGGTGTACCAACGTTATTAAACCAGTTCATTCATTTAGCGAATGCATGACGTTAGGCACAGTCAGATTTTATTTGTATCAGATATACAGGGTGTTGATTTGTACGGTTAAATCCGACTCAGGGGTGGTTATTTAAATGATAATGAAGCAAGAAAAAAAAAATGAATTTTTTTTTTTAGTGAAAATCACCTAAAATCCCCGGTTTTGCAGCGCCGGCGGCAGCGAGCGCGCGGCCACGATCTCCCGTCCCGCCCCGATAAACCCCCGCCGGACCCGTCAAGTGCAAACGATGGAAGCTAAGCCTTATAACTTTATGATTTTTAGGTGATTTGCACTAAAATATATAATTTTTTTTTTAATATTTTCTTTTGCTCTAGTATCATGTAAATAACCACCCCTGAGTCAGATTTAACTGTACAAATCAACACCCTGTATACTTGAGCCATTACAAAAGTGCGAACTGAGTCATAATCATTTGTATCTGACCTCTCTCTCACACATATCGGAGGCATATCAGGCATATCTAAACTCTCGCTCGCACTTTTATGACTCGGTCCGCATGTGTGTAATGGCTCAAGTATAGTAAGGCAATGAGCGATTCTAAAATAAAACAGTTTTTAAATATGAAGTTTTATTAACTGGAATCACTATCGCTATCGCTAGTGCTGCTATCAGTAACATTAATGATTAAATTATCTATTATTCCATCCATCATATGGTCGAGTTGGCACATTTTATCTTCTTCTTTTATTACGTGAGTCACACAGTCACTCCATTTTTGGGGAGTGATTTTATTTATTCCCTCCCGCAATAATTTTTTCACGTCCACCATTTTAAAGGTCTTATTATGAGTGGCTACGTGACCTTTTACGTGCGCCCATACCATTTCAATGGGGTTAAGCTGGCAATGGTATGGGGGTAGGCGCAAGACAGTGACTCCGTGCTCCGCTGCCAACTCGTCCACAACGTATTTGATGGTGAATTGACTTTTGTGCTGCCGTACGATGTCTATTAAAGTAGCTTTTACACTATCGTCTTGGAATTGTATATTTTTATTTTTTAGCCATTCCTGTATTCTTTTTTTTGTCCAAGACATCGTCGGCAGCAATTCTAATTTTCTGGAGTGGTAGGGGGCGTTGTCTATAACCAAAATAGAATTTGATTTCAGTTTCGGTAAAACCCCCTTTAACCACTCCTCGAAACACTCCGCGTTCATCTCCTGGTGGTAATCTTCTTTCCCACTTTTTGATTCGAAGCATAGTAGCCCGCCATCCACAAAGCCTTCTTCACCGCCTATATGACTTATTATAAGCCGTTTTCCTTTGCCAGTTGGTGCCTTCAATCCTGTGGACAAGCCTTCCTTAAAAGCTTGTTGGGCAGATTCTATAGTTCCGTCTACCCACGCCATGTTTTTTGTGTGTCCTGCAATAAATATACAGTGTGTCCCTGGATAAAGTGCAATCCCGAAAGGGGATGAAACTAGACCATGAATCATTGACTAGAATTATATAAAAAAAAATTATAAAAAATTATTGTAGGATTTATTGGTATTTTAAGATTTTCATGTTTCATTAAGGACTCTATGTACAAAAGTATTGATTTCTTCCAAAATAATGAGTCTATTTCTTTGAAATAAAAAAAAACAGTATGCCTAATACCTGGCGATGACCATGAAATAATAAATAGTCCGCAAAAAAGTAACTATCTTGGGTAAAAAAATGTGTTTTTATGAAAAAAATGATTTTTTTAGACGTTTATTTTAAAAAACTTTAAATTACTAAAAAAATGTGCCCTATAACTATGTAATTTTATAGCTTACTTTTATTCTTTACCATTTTAGCTTCCAAATAAAAAAAAAACAATGTTCTAACTAAAAAAACACGCTATCTACGAACTTTTAAAGTGGAGCCTAATCGTGTTACCGTGCAGGTAGAGACCGTTTTTTCCATTGTTTCCGTCCTACTCTGTGCCCTTCGGCAGTCGCAGTCCTTTTGTTCTACACTCAGGTAGAGGGAAGGCGAGGGGAGGGGAGGCAGGGGGTTCGAAACAGGACTTACACAGTCGCTCCGATATTCTCGCCGCTGCTACTACTGTTCTCGTTCTCGCATTGTGTTCTCGTTGATTTGTTATTAAGTTTTTGTTACATTGTTGACTTTACGTTTTCTACTGTTCGTTACGTTTGGACTGTTCCTGTTCTGCTGTTAAGTGTTGACGAAATGCCGCGATTGACAGAGTTCTCACCTCGAGAAATAGCCGACATGTATTATTATTATGGCATGTCACATGGTCGCACAACAGTCGCTCGGACTGCATACATAAATGCTTTCCCGGGCAGACTCATACCCTCAGCTCGAAATTTTCAAGAGATTCATAGGAGGCTCTCCAACATTGGACTTGGTTTGGCACGAGATCGCCGTGAGCAACCAGCTGTCGTTATTGACAATGCGATAGAAGAGGCCATTTTAAACGATCTGTTTGCTGACCCTACAACAAGCATAAGACGATTAGCGTTGCGTCATGGCATATCGAAGACGTCTGTCTGGCGAATTTCGAAAAAGGAGGGATTGCATCCTTTCCATTACCAACGAGTACAACATTTACACGAAAATGTAGATAATTGTCCAAGATGCGTAATGTCGACGTGGATTCTAAGAAAAATTAGAGCTGACCCAAATTTTCCCAAACGCATTTTTTGGATGGACGAAGCGACATTTACCCGAGACGGCATTACAAACTGCAGAAATTTGCACCAGTGGTCTCACGAAAATCCACGATTGAAGCGGGCATCTACTTTTCAAGTAAAATTTTCAATAAACGTATGGGCATCGACGACATTTTAATTGGTCCAGTCATTTTACCCAGAACCCTAAATGCTGAACGTTTTTTAGAATTACTACAAAATTTACCCATGTTGATGGAAGATGTTCCCCTGGCTACGAGACGGCGTGGGCGTATGTATCTCCAAATGGATGGATGACCTGCACATTATGGGCGGGAGGTGCGGCGATTTTTGAACGAAAATTACCCGAACCGGTGGATTGGCCGAGGAGGGCCAGTAGGCTGGCCAGCGCGTTCACCTGATCTGACACCCCTAGATTATTTTTTATGGGGTGTCATGAAGCAAAGAGTATACAGCACGCCAATAAATACCGAGGCACAGTTGCACGACCGAATAATTCAGTGCGCAAATGACATTAAAATTGATCCAGGAATGATTCGCAGAGCCACTAACCAAATTAATATTCGTGCAGTAATGTGCTTGCAAAATCGAGGAGGCCATTTTGAACATTTAATGCATTAAATAAAAATGCAAAATTGTAAATTACGGATAATTTTATTAATAAAGTTATTGTGATTAAAGTCTGACTTTTATTACCTACTAAAATGTAAATAACTCCTACCTAGCCAATTTTTTAGTTAGAACATTGTTTTTTTTTTATTTGGAAGCTAAAGTGGTAAAGAATAAAAGTAAGCTATAAAATGACATAGTTATAGGGCACATTTTTTTAGTAATTTGAAGTTTTTTAAAATAAACGTCTAAAAAAATCATTTTTTTCATAAAAATACATTTTTGTACCCAAGATAGTTACTTTTTTGCGGACTATTTATTATTTCATGGTCATCGCCAGGTATTAGGCATACTGTTTTTTTTTATTTCAAAGAAATAGACCCATTATTTTGGAAGAAATCAATACTTTTGTACATAGAGTTTTTAATGAAACATGAAAATCTTAAAATACCAATAAATCCTACAATAATTTTTTATAATTTTTTTTTATATTTTTCTAGTCAATGATTCATGGTCTAGTTTCATCCCCTTTCGGGATTGCACTTTATCCAGGGACACACTGTATAACAAGACAGTCATTGTCAACAACCTTTGTACTAAGAAACACTGTTTAAAATAAATGCTACTGAAAGACGACTAGTTCAACATATTATAATGCAGCCACACTAATATTGAGGTTGCAATAAATAATAAACACATGGAAATATTATCGTCCTTTAAATTATTTCAAAATGTGAACTATCTAATAGCTGTTTAAGTAAAAAACCCATATTTTATATTATGAGGAGTAGAAATTTCATCATCAACCCATTATGTCCCCACCGAGGGGCACGGGTCTCTTCCCTGAGGAAGATATAGGCCATACTCTACCACGGGGCAAGTCCGGATTGATGGAGGCTTGTAAGACTAGTGGCTGGTCTTACTGTCGGAAGTTTTCAAGCCGCCCTAAGGCCTCTGACTTGGCTTAACGACTGCCATCTATCGACGGCAGCCGGTACCAACTGCTTAACGTGCCTTGCGAAGCATGGAATCGCTCGCAACAAATGTCACTAGCGATAGTCATAGACGGTGACCCATCCATGGACTGAACGCGCCGAATGTTGCTAAACCTTAGTGATCGTTCAAGATCACTCAGGCAGCCCAGGCTAAGAGCGGAGTAGAAATATGTTACGTTAAAATATTACCTTTTCAACTGTCGCACGAAGGTAGATTTCTAGGAATTAGGCGGCCATAAGTCAATGTCTCAACGTTAAAAGTTAACAAAACAAATTGATTCTCGGAAAAATAGACACCCCAACTGCCCAAACCCCACCCCTCCCCGGTTCCTAGATCTGCGTGCGCGCCCATACAGGTAGTCGGAAGTTGATCGTCGCGCAAGCTGTACACGTTCGTTCTCGACACTCATAGCGAAACCAATATTACAAAGTGAATATTTCATTTGACACTGTTCAGTTACAAGTGAAAGTGATGGATATCGAAAGTTCAGGTAAGTTCCTTGAAATGTAATACAAATTCAGATTAAGAATATCAATATTTAGTGCAGTTATAAAGTATCAAAGATTGCCCTTTTTCGTAGATAATATTATCATTTTTTTATTTTCAATAGTAAAAATGTTGTACTTCCGGGACATTCCGAGTAAAATTCGTTATGGTTTCTGATAGTATAGCTCTTTTAGCAGATAATTACAAAAAATAAACCACCACCGTTGTCCACTTCGCGAGAAAAAAAAAATTAACTTCGGCAGAAAGTGAGAAAATTACTTTTTTGTTTCTTTTGAGTTAAAATTCCTTTCCGTTGTTCTAGGTTAATCAAGTTACTCGGGCATGAAAGTAGTGACTCGTAGATATCTTTTTGATAAGATGATTGAGCAAAACTCTCCATCAATAAACGACAAATTGGAATACTTACAAAATTATTTGTTAGTATCATACGGGGACTCCGACGAAGACCAAAAGTTTATAAAGCATAAATTTTCGTATTTTAAAACAGAAATAAAAAAGAGATGGTCCAAGGCACGCAGCACGCTAGAAAAATTTCTTATAAGCAATGATGCTTGGTTAGCAGGAACATTTGAAATCCCCATAAAAACGCATAATAAGCCAGGACGACCTGCCAAAATGTTCAGTGAATGTAGTGAAAGAACTAAAAGGAGGAAAACAGAAGAAGTTCGCTCCTCTGTAAGCAAAGAAGTTATAGTTCACGCAGCACAAGTAATTTTACAAAAAGAAGGAAAAAGAAACGCTTCGCAAGTTCTAAAAGATATTACTAATTCGCCAGCATCTGCAAACGAATGTAAAAAAAGGCATTCCAAATCAAAGGCACAAGATCCCCTTACGCCTCGGGAGGCACTGCGAATGTGTGTGGACGCGGATTTGACTCGAAGTCAATACGAAATTGTGCGAGCAACCAACAGAAGTTTTTACCCGTGCTACGAATTAGTGTTGAAGGATAAAGAGGAATGTTACCCACCTAAAGAGACGCTACGAGTGACCGCTTCCTGTGCTGAAAGTTGTCTACAATCTTTGTTAGATCACACCGTCACACGATTATCAATTTTCCTCGAAGAAGTACTAATGACTCTTACAGAAATTGAGAGAAATTCCTTGCAGATTATCTGCAAATGGGGTTGTGATGGGTCACAACAAGCTCAATACAAACAAAAGTTCATGAATGATGCCGACTCGGATGCAAATATATTTTTGAGCTCATTCGTGCCTCTACAAATTGTTTGCGGCGAAGACAAAAGGAAAATTGTTTGGCAAAACCCGACTCCTTCACCACGATATTGCCGCCCGATACGATTTAGATTTATAAAAGAGTCAGCAGACATTACGAAAGAAGAAATAGATTACGTACGGGACAGTGTGAAGTCCCTAAAAGCCACGGAAATCGAACTGAATGGGCAAACATTCTCGTTTAGCCACAGTCTTAAAATGACAATGGTGGACGCTAAAGTCTGCAATGCGGCGACTGACACCAAATCAACGAGTAGATGCTATATATGCGGAGCCACTGCAAAAGACTTTAATGACCTAAGTAAAAAAAACGAAATTCAATTCGATTATTCGAGAGTATTTTACATTTAGCTTATAAATTGCCCGTTAAGAAATATCGCGAACGAAGAACCGAAGCAGAAAAGATGCTAGAACAACAAAAAAAAAAAGAAATTCAGCAAAGATTTAGAGAAGAAGTAGGTATCTTGGTAGATATGCCAAAATGTAAATTTGGTAATACAAATGACGGCAACACTAGTAGAAGATTTTTTGAAAACCCACATCTGGCTGCTGAAATAACGGGAATAGATTTTAATTTTATTTATAGAATTAAAGTCATTTTGGAAGCCATATCAAGCGGTCACAAAATAGATGTCCCGAAATTTGATGAATACGCCATGGAGACAGCAAAACTTTATATAGAGTTATATGGTTGGCATCCTATGACTCCTACCATGCATAAAATTTTAATACATGGTGGAAAAGTTATTGAAAATTCCCTAGTGCCTATTGGTCAACTTTCGGAGGAAGCTGCAGAAGCTCGTAATAAACACTTTCGGTCATACCGTCTAAACTTTGCTCGAAAGTTTTCGCGCGAAGAATGTAACCTAGATATTTATCACAGGTTACTCTTGACATCAGATCCGCTCATCAGTTCAATGAGAAAAAAAAATAAGATACATTCAAAACCATTTTTGCAGGAAACTTTGCAGCTTTTGCTTCCTGCAGAGCCAAATACAAAAGGCACTTGTGATAAATGCATGGAAAGTGACGGTGAGGAGGAATTGTCTTTTAAAGAGTAACATAAATATTTGTAAGACGAATAAAATATATAGTATCTTTATTATGATTCAATCTGTGTAATCTTTCTTAAAATATTGTTCTAATTGTTTATGATTACGTAAGTATACCTAACATTGTAAGTGACATTTATTATAATAATATGGTAATAACTATTGACAATTTTATTTTAGTGTTATCCATATCGTATTTTCAATAGATATAGGCATGCGGACTGGAGAAAAAAATATCTTTTTTATGTAAGACCGTCTTTTACTTTACAAATTGTAATAATTGTTAACCCAAACCTCAGAAACTGCTAAGCCGATTTCGATAATTCAAATGAACTCAAATTATATCTTTTACGCCAAAAGGAGATTTAAAGAAAATTAAAAAACTTGGCGCTATCTACGAAAAAACGTTCACAAAAATGTTTTTTGTACAGAAAAAGACACTTTTAATTAAACAAATAGTTATAACACTATATATTGAGTCTAAAATAAAAGATTTGCGTTTGTAGTCGTATTTATTACTGAAATAAAGCATAAAATATTTTTGGCCGCCTAAATCCTAGAAATCCACCTATGTGTGTCGGTGCAACGTTGTTAAAAAAAAACTGTGACTATGTCTTCTTAAAGCAGAAAACGTAAAGTCGTCCAACTCGTCTTTAAAAGACAATTTTCTTCCTGGTTTTTCTGGAGCTTTCAATTGAGTTGTCTTATTGTATTCCATTATTACATTGTATACGGAATGCTTGGATATTCCCAATATATCTGCAGCTTTAATGGAACATTCTTGGCGTGTTGGTGTTTCTCCAGGTATTAGTGTCGACAGAAGTAATTCGGACACGTATTTATACACGTTTCTAATCATCTCCTTTTCCGTTACAGTAAAGGCAGATTTACTTCTTTTTTTCCTTGGAGATAAATGCTCTTTGGACGTACCCGGTTGAGGTTCCATTGTGAGGATAAAACAAAATTCAACAATAACCACAAACACAACTTAATAACAACAAAGTAACAAAACTTTAACAGCAACCACGAAACTAAACAAAAAATTAACGAAAACTCAACAAGAAAACAGCGTAAGCGCAAAGACAACATTCGTGCACTCAGACCGGCGGTAAGAAGACGAATAAGTTCTTGCCCTGTTTCAAACAAGATGGCCGCTGGACGCCTACCCTTGCCACCCTTCCCCTTACCCTTGGGTTTGCTGGGCACATGCCTAACTAAACCAAACTCCAAGCAATAGTATATTGTTTATTGACCAATGTAAACTGTTAAGTTACAAGTATATAATCATAAATATGCATTGTAACTGTTACTCAAAAATATAATTGCTTATAATATTCGTAATCTGATTTTCTCTTGCATAATGAACGAATGAATGGACTACACTTGCAAATTATCATTCATTCATTGAAGCACTAGTAAAATGAATCTGGCCACATTTTTTAGTAAAATGACACAACGACCTGTCAAACGTTTCCAGTCATTTGTGAATTCCACTATAGTGACAACTCTACCGACAAAAAGAAATTTACGTGTAAGCAGTTACTCTACTTAAATTGGTAGAGTACTTGAATCTGGTAAAGTAGTAAGCTATTTGACTCTATCATTTAGCTACTCTACCCGTGTACAGCAGCCTAGATAGCTGGATACTATAAAGGTTAACCTTGGAATTAGTTCAATTTGAAGACATTTTATAACTTCTATGTCAACAATAACCAAGATAAACCAGTTGCTATTTGGAGATTTCAAACAAACATCAATGCAGCTCAGCATGAACAAGCCCACCAGATGGTGAGACAACCTGCTTATGTGGTGGGGAATCTCTTGATCCGGGTGGCATAAGACTGGCAAGCTCGGAATACCATGAGGGAGGCTAATGTCTTGCAGCGGGTATCAAATGATGATAATAATTAATATGATGATGATGAAACAAACATCAGAGTTTCGTATTAAATTCTATTCAACCAGTCCACACTATCTGAATGATATTTTTTGAGCAGGTTAGAAATGTGTTAAAAAGGAACAGGAAGTTGCCGAAGGGATCCATTGCCTACGAGGAACCTCAACATCATTATGCGGTCTTGGCCGTCCTCCAGCATCCTGCAGCACAGGCTCATTGTCGTCGGATTCCCAACCTCTACTCAAGTCTCAACTCATTCTTATTATACAGGGCGTCCCAAAGTTATGGGACATGAAAGGAAAGTACCTTAAATATCGTAGATAGGGTATTTTGCTGAAAGAAGACAATGTTATTTTTAAAAATTAGTAATTCTGCATTCAAAGATTTTCTAAAAATTAATTGTAAAAAAAACACCTACTTTTATGATGCTAATCGAAATAATGTCAAAAAATAATAACTTTTTTTAAGTAACATAGTATTTTAAAAGAAAGGAACAGCGTGAAATTAATCATTTTAATCAAATTAAAAATATAGATTAACTGACGTAGTCAATTAAGTTGAAAATGAAAATCAACAGGCAGCGGACTCATTAAAAAATTGGCGATTTGCGTAAGACAAGAGGGATCACATTTTGAGAATTTAATTAATTAATTTACAAAAAATTACCCACTTAATTGACTACGGCAGATTCATGTATGTTTTTAATTTCATTAAAATGATTAATTTCACGCTGTTCCTTTCTTTTCAAATACTATGTTTCTTATGAAGAGTTATTATTTTTTGGCTATTCTTTCGATTGGCATCAGCAAAATACCCTATCTACGATATTTAAGGTACTATCCCTTCATGTCCCATAACTTCGGGACGCCCTGTATAACAGAATATTGAAGAATCTATTTTCCAATAAGTTCTAGTGAGTGTAATTAATTAATGCACAGAAGTACCTATTAAATAAAAATATTAATTTGGTTGCAGGCAATTGGAGCCCACTAGTGTACATAATCTGACAAGATGTGGCTTTTCGAAAAATATAGAAATTGTTTGCTGTCCCGTAACCACGACTAGGGGTGGAACTGGTACCTATTTTTGTCTATCTCACACTTAAACTTACCAAAACCCATCAACTAACACAAGTCTGAAATGAAAATTGTTGAACAGGTTACATATTTCATTTCAGGTTCAACACCAAAACCCAGTGTTTCTCTGAGGATTTCTGAAAGAGGTTTGTTTATTTTCATCTTCTTTAAGTGGCAGTTTCAAACCAGACGTAGGTCTAATTAGTTGCAGAATTATTAACCAACCAACCATTCTTATAAAACTACCGTTTAAGTTTTAAATTAATGGTTGAAAACTACTGTTTAAGTTTTAAATGAGGCGACATTTTATTAATGAGACCGTTACAATGAGCGTTTTTCCTTATGTCAAATTTAGTTCTAAAAGAATCCCTAGGTGGCGCTGCCGTACCGTAACAATAAACGTCGAAGCAAAAAAATAATACTATGGTTCTGTGGAATTTGTGATGGTTGATTAAGGAAAAACAAAAATGCTGTTGTCGTTTGGTGATAAGTGCGATTTTGGATATTTTAGAGTCTTTGCTGTGGATTGTGGGTTTGAATTTTTATTTTTATTACGAGAAACCTCGTCCGAATAGCAACCCTGGTTCCTTCTCTTGTTTAGTGATCTGTGGACTGACTTTGACATTGATTGCAAAGAATCACAAATTCGTATGAAGAAACGAATGGCGCCATCTAGTGTATCTCAAGGAACTAAGAAAAAAAAGAAAGGAAAAACGCCCATTCTCCATTGCCCTAAATTTACCTATCCTACTCTGTCAATTCAGAATGTCAAAAAATAAAGGATGAAGTTACACCGCCCTTGAGAAACTACATCATCGGCGGCAGTAATGCTTCGTTCGGCGAATTCCCGCATATGGTGAGTTATGATTTGATATTGTATTTTATACAGACTGAAAAAGCCAAGGTAGGTTTTGTTTTTGGCGTGAACTACCTATGTTTCAATTTATGGTTGCTCAGCGAATTAGTGTGGCCTCGGGCTTCGAATGTATATTAATAACCAGTCATTTAAAAAGATTTTTTGTTTTGAGAATAAAACGAAGGCGCACAGTGCTAGGCCCACAGCCCCGGTGTGTAAAGAGAGGGAGTTTAGTACCAAGGAGTTTGACCGACGACGTGCTGTTCAGTATAGCGTCGGCTAAAGTCGCAAATCTCTTAACTGTTCTCCATTTCAATTATTTTTTTTTGCATTTTTAGAAAGTAAATTTCTAGCCGCATCTATAGCAAATCTCTTAAATTTTGAAAAAAAAAAAATGGAGGTAAGAGGTTTGCGACTTTAGCCGACTACGATAGGTAGTACTATGACGCGAGTCACGCGTTTTGTGGCGCTAAAACGTCAGAATTTGACAAACGCAAACAGGGCGACTTGTCGCCGCGTCAGGCATGACGTTGTCATTTGCTTCTGGCCTCTTGTCGTCGCGACTCCGCGACTCTGGCGCCAAGTGTGCGGAGATTAGAACAAAATGTATGAAAATTGACGGCCGTAACCTGTCGTCGCGTCTAGCGGCCGAACTGTCGCTGTCGCGTGTCGCCATAACGTCGAAAGTCGCGACTTTGGCTATGCGCGGCAAAGTCGCGAGATATGATTTTTATTTCCTTGTTGTGCGAGGAAGAGGA
This sequence comes from Yponomeuta plumbellus, assembly GCA_947310845.1. Lineage (NCBI taxonomy): Eukaryota > Metazoa > Arthropoda > Insecta > Lepidoptera > Yponomeutidae > Yponomeuta > Yponomeuta plumbellus. The sequence continues at coordinate 9,528,134 of OX371203.1, forward strand.
AAGGATCGAATTGAAACAAATAATTATATTATTTAATTATTCAGTAAAACATGCAAAATCACAATAGCATCAGTTTGCCAAACTGCTAATGCAGTTTATCGGCAAGCTCTTGGTAACAATTCTGGTTAAAACAAAAGAAACACTGAAAACAAACACAGCAAAAAAAACTAAGCTCTCGAAAAATAAGCTATCTTAAACCGAACAGGTTTCCGAAAGCAGCCAAGATAAATAACATGACATGTAATACCTATGAGGTATTAAAAAAAACCCTTGATGTCGGGTTTATGTTACATGAGACGTTGTGCTGTTGGGTACTTAGAATAGAATAGAATAGAAAAAGTTTTATTCCAGGTAGCGCTGGGCTATGAGGCGGACGACCGTCTATTGTACACATTCGACTGCGGCGGGTCGCTCATATCCGACCGATACGTGCTGACGGCGGGACATTGCGTGATTACTAGAAATAGGTAAGTGCTTACATCAATACAAGTTTTTTTTTCTAAAGGTCATGAAAAAGGAGGGCTAATGTACCGCGCGATGTGTAGGTCCTAACCTAAGCCCGAGTGAAATAGAGTGTGGACGCGCGTTGCATGTTGGATATTTTTTGTTTTTTGTGAAAAATATTATTATTAATACGTTCCCGGTCCCGCGTTCAAGTCCCGGCTGGGGACAAAAAAAAAACCCCTGGTCTTGGTTGTTTACATGTTTGTGACGTCGCTGTTTCTGGTTCCCGCGACGAGACAGTGTATCCTAGTGTGGGGCCAGAAGCAATGTATGTGCCTGTATGTAAATGTTTACACTTTATGTATACGTTTATTGCACATAAGTAAAAAATATTATAATACAACGGCAATGTGCAGCGCACTTCACCGCCCTGCTGTCGGGGGACAACAAAACGGCTTCGTGTGGGACTGCCAGCCATATCGAGCCTCCTGCTCAGTGCCGGACTACCCACTAAACTATAATATTACCCATAATGGCTCCCAATCGCTTCCTCCTGCCGCCCTCCCCCGTCCCGTCGCCAATACATCGGGGCAAGAGAAGAACGTCGCGACCTTCTTTTTGTGTTCTGAGGTCGCGACGCTGCGTCGCCCATCGCTCGCTCTCCAGCGCTTCTCTGAAAGCAGAGAAGGTGGACAGCGAGCGCGCGGGCCCTCTCCTGGTGCGAGAAGGCACCCTCAGAACACTCGAGGGTGCCTTCCGGCTCGCGGCGACCGTGGGCGGCGGCTACTTCGACCCTCCGCCCGCGGCCACTCTGATCCGACTAGATTGAGGGGCGCGCGCTCCCCGCGCGACTGCGCTCCCCCTAGCCGGACCTCCTCCGGTTGATCGCCTTGGTCCCGCTTCACAGTGGCCACGCGACCCCTACTGCCATTATTAGCCGTTAGCCAGCAAGATCCCACAAGGAGAAGTCACTGACTAACGCTCAGGGTGCACCGACCCCACCACTTGCCCTTCCATCTGGTTCAGAGCATCAGAGGGGACGGAAGCAGAGGGGTACACGTGAAAGTTATCTGGTGCAGCACCCCAAATCTCAATGCTTGTGATAACTAATTTTAGACTTGATGGTGTACATCGTGGATCCGATAGAAGATTTTTTTTCCAAATCAAAATAACTTTAAAACTATGTTTTTTTCAAAATGGCCGTTTTTAGCGGTCATAGTTTGAAGTCCTAAATATGTCTCGACATATGTTCTTCTAATGTGGTCTTTATACTTTCAATCTCAGCTCGTCGACCGCTTTGTGACTATCTGAGAAACTTATTTGTATCTTATTCTATCGATGGAATAATTTATGTGCACAATGTCGTATGTAGGCTTATATTCGTAGTACCTAACTTTTAGGATCACTCTCCTGTAAAGCATAAAACTGACATATCTGACCAAATGCTTCTGACTTCGAGATGTTCCTGAAATTGTAGTGTGCTATTTCTAAAAGATTATACTTATGATTTTTTCCATTAACGGCTAGATAGCATAGAGAAAGGAACTGGCCGACAACATTCTCCTCCCTGCTATTACACACATCGTTAACTTTTCCCTGACTTCTGGTCAATTCCCTGACCTATGGCGCAAAGCCTATGTCGTTCCCCTGCCCAAGATTCCCTTTCCGACATTACCGTCCCAGTACCGACCAATCTCTATTTTGCCTTTCCTTTCCAAAGTCCTGGAGTCACTTGTTAACCAACAGTTATCCAAGTTCCTCTCCTCAAGTGGTCTCTTAAATCCCTTCCAATCTGGTTTTCGGTCAGGGCACAGCACTACCACAGCTCTCTAAAGGTCACTGAGGACATAAGGGCTGGCATGGAGGAGCAACTAGTCACCACTCTTGTCCTCATTGATTTTAGCAACGCCTTCAACGCTGTCGACCATGACCTCCTTCTAGCCACCCTTTGTAGTCTCAATGTTTCCTTCACTGCCGTGCAATGGTTCTGCTCTTATCTTATGGAGTTGCGCGGGTAGGCGCAAAACTAAACAGCTGATCCGTATTTATTTGATATTTATTAAGTAAATTTAAATTATTTCCGTATAAAGATTACAAAACTTTATGGAATACACACTCCTGTGTTGGCCCTATTGTTGTTGCAGTGTATATCTGCGAACCCTTTGTATTAAAAGTGAAAATTCAAGTAACAACGGTGAGATCTACCTCTGCTAAAAGCATAGTCAGTTTATATGCTTAATTACACGTGAGTACTTCTGCTTACACCTAAGACCTGAAATTCATGAGCATATGAGTAAATGGTGGATATCAACCTACTGAATTACCTTGAGAATTGAGAAACCGTTTGACATAAATTAAGGCCTAAAACCTGCCATAGAATATTAAAATGGTTCACTGTGGTATCTGCGAAAGGCCTCTGGCGCCATCAGGCGGGATTACATGCTCAGCATGCAAACGACTATTTCACAAACAGAAACAGTGCTCGCAACTTAATTCCTCAAGAGTCCCTAAAAACTGGATATGTCCAACTTGTACCTTTGAAACGTCACATACTCCGATTAGAGCACAAAACTCCAAGGAAGTGTCAACTTCGTCCTCCGCATCTGATGATCAGGATATAAAAACACTTATTATCAACTTCCAAGCTGAAATGCGAGCTTCAATATCTCTGTTACGCACTGACTTTCAAAGTTTACGAGACGACGTAAACCAATGCAACAGCCGAATAGACACGGTCACAAACAGACTTGATACCGCGGAAAAGAAATTAGCCTCACTGGAAGACAATGTAAAAAAGAGCGGAGAGGTGGAACCTTTGCAACAAAAAATATATGAGTTGACCGCGCAGCTAAATGAGAAAGAACAGGAATCTTACGCGAACGACATAGAAATCACAGGAGTTCCGGAGCAAAGCGGTGAAAATGTCTACAATATCGTGAGCCTTATCGCGTCGAAACTGGGAACATCTCTGGATGTGGCCGAGGTGGTGGACGTATTTCGCGGTGGCCCGCGTAGACTGGCCGCTGATAACAGCTCGGGCTCGCGCGTCCGGGCGCGCCCGCTGGTGCTTCGTGTCACCAGGCGCGCCGTCCGCGACCGATTGCTACGGGCCGCTCGTGTGCGGCGCTCGCTTACTACTGAGGGCATTGTTAGTTCTGCGTCCGGCTCGAGGACTACACCAAAACCCGTTTACGTGAATGAACGCCTGTCAAAGAGCAATAAACAACTCTTCTATAAAACCCGTCAAGAGGCAAAACGTTTGAAATGGAGATTCGCGTGGACAAACAATGGTCACATCCTAGTAAAACAGGACGAAAACTTACCAGTCAATCGTATTAGAATAGATTCAGATATTGATAGGGTTTGTGGCGTGGTCAATGTTACAAAGGATGGTAATTAGTTTTGTAAGGTGCGAAGCCACCAAAACACACAATAAAATTTACTTTAATAGATGATTTTTTCTGATGTTATATGTACTGCATTATAGTTTATATTTAGTTTATAGCCCAGTGAAATCATTAATGTCATTAAGTATAATCAAACGCGATAGTTACTTTGTTGAAAGAAAGTGCATGACCCAAACTTTGTTACTTACTCATGGCTAAGCGCAATTACAACCGTTTGAAGTTGGGTTTGTTGAATGTAAGGTCACTAATGACCGGTCGGGATGAGTTATTGGTATCTATGCAACATTATCATCATCAACCCATCATGTCCCCACCGAGGGGCACGGGTCTCTTCCCTGAGGAAGGTATAGGCCATACTCCACCACGGGGGCCAAGTCCGGATTGGTGGTGCAACATTATAAGCCGGATATATTAGCATTAAACGAAACTTGGATGAGAGAAGGTCAAGGTGACATCTGTGCGCCAAAAATTCCTGGTTATTTTCTCAAATTAGCCCCAAGACCAAATGACGTAAGAGGGGGTGGCGTTGGGTTTTATGTGCGCCGCGGCCTGCGAGTTCGCATCCGTGCACATCCGTCCTCACCACTAGAGCAATTGTGGCTGGAGCTAAAACTGCCAGGCATGGGGCGCCTAGCGATTGGTACGGCCTATCGGCCCGATTCATCATCCAAGACGAGAGTACCTACAGGTAAGGCTATCGATGCACTGAGTGAATCTATAAGTGTCTGGGGACTGTGATCATATTTGTATTCTAACTGACTTTAATGTTGACCTTCTTAGACCTGACAAGTCTCCAGCGCCAGAGCTACTCTCCTACTTTTCAAATCAAAACTTAACACAATTGGTGAAAGAACCTACTAGAATCCAAGCAGATACATCGACCTTGTTGGATATCATAGTTACAGACTCTCCCCATTTATTTAAAAACGTCACGGTACACCACAATGCTGCGCTAAGTGATCATGCTATGATACTTGCGGAGTTATTTATTGAAAAACCAAAACAATCTCCACAGTTCTTATGGACGCGTTCACTAAAAAATATTGATGATCAATCCTTTATAACAGACCTAAAAAATCTACCGTGGTGTGAAGTTATACAGGCTGAAGATCTAAATAAAAGGGTGGACCGTTTCAATGATTTAATAACTTTAGTATTTAACAAACATCCACCTCTCAAACGTATAAAAATTAAGGAAAAGCCATGTCCATGGGTCACGAATGTATTACGAACGATGATGTCTCTGAGAGACAAAGCCTATAAAAGAGCTACATTGACAAAAACAGAGTCGCATCGGAGATATTACCAAGATCTTCGAAACTTAGTCACTAGTTCACTGAAGCGGGAGAAAAAATGTTATTTCACGCACTTTGTCAATAATCATTTAAAGGCACCGAAAAAAATGTGGACACATCTGAAACAGGTGGCAGCAGTTAGAAATAAGAATATAATATCTATACCAGATCACCTAAGCGACCCAAACAAAATCAATGAATTCTTCCTGGATGTTCCTGGAAACCCGAACGTAAACAAGGATACATTAGATAGACTTAAGTCATCAAGATTTAGCGATGAAGATTTTACTATTGAATACTGCACACAAGAACAAGTAGCTAAAATAATACATGGCGTTGGTACAAATGCTGCAGGGCACGATAGTATCTCAATAGAAATGATTCGGAAAACACTCTCAGTAACCTTGCCAATAATTACGGATATTGTGAACGAATCCATTGCAACTAACATATTCCCGGATGCATGGAAATTAGCAAAGGTCAAACCTCTGCCCAAGAACAATAACCCAGAGGCATACAAAGACCTGAGACCAATAAGTATCCTGCCTGTTCTATCTAAAATCGTGGAAAGAGTAGTTTGTACACAACTAACCAAACATTTAGAAACTGAAAAGGTTATACCTAGAATGCAGTCAGGATTCCGAAGCGGCCACGGCACTGAAACCGCGCTAGCGCATGTAACTGATGATATAATATCGTTATCCGATGCTGGGGAAGGGAGTATTCTTGTACTTTTAGACTTCTCCCGAGCATTTGATTGCCTAAATACGGAACTCTTGCTGGAAAAACTTTACTATTATGGTGTGTCTCGGAAATCTTGTACGTGGTTTAGATCCTATCTATCTGATCGAAAACAATTTGTGGTTGTGGAAGATAAAGAAGGTATTTTAAGAGGCTCAGAGGTTCAAGTGATATCACGTGGCTGCCCTCAAGGATCGATACTTAGTCCATTGCTTTTTGTTTTGTATACAGCAGATCTATTTCATAACCTTAAATACTGCAAAGCACATCTTTATGCCGACGACACGCAGGTGTACTATTCTTTCAAATCGAACGATACTTGTATAGCAACTGAACGTATAAATAAAGATCTAAACTCAATCCAGGAGTGGGCGGTGGAGAATTCATTGGTTCTGAACCCTCTGAAGTCAAAATATTTGATCTTAGGTACCAAAAACCAGCGTCAATCGATCAAAAACCGAAACCCATGTGTGAAAATTGATGGCCAGACAATTGAAATGGTGGAGAGTGCACGAAACCTGGGACTTTTGATGGATAGTGAGATGCGCTTCGAGGCTCATGTGGGCCAAAAGATAAGAAATGCGTTCTACAGGTAAAGAAAGGCGTTCTAAGACTTTGTACAATATCAGAAACTTCCTTACGGAAAAGGTTCGAATCATTTTAGTGGAGAGTCTGGTGCTTTCCCTTTTCAACTTCGGAGACGTCGTCTATGGACCGCGCATATTTGCTAAAACCGAACGTGCTATACAGCGCGTCCAAAATGCGTGCATTCGCTTTTGCTTTGATGTACCAAAGCGAGCGCATATTACGCCGTTTCTAAACCAAAAACAAATGTTAAATATGAAAGCACGTCGTACCTTGCACCTAGCTTGCCTTGTCTATAAGGTTGTACATCGACAGAGACCAGTGTATCTATTCGAAAAGTTTACGTGGGCCAAAACGTACTACACTCACTATACGCGCAGTCGATTTGGGGATAAATTGATAATACCAAAGCACACAACGACAGGATATAGGGGTGGCTTCAAATATGCAGCCACAAGAATATGGAATGACGAAGGGTGGAGGTATCCACCCTTGCGCCAATTGATGACTCTTGTTTCTTTTAAACGTAAATTTCGCCGACTTCTTCTAGATAAACAACAGAACAATAACTAGTAGCCATCATGTCATTATTTTTATTATATTGGTTTTTATCCATGACATTATTGATTTCGCTATTAATTAATTAATTAATTCTATTAATTGTATTATTGAATATGTACTGTTATTAATTCGTAATATTCTAAATTGTCTAAATTCAATGATTGTAGTTAATTCGTATTATTTATTCTAAATGGACAATATTTCTATGGTCACGAATCAAGAAAGTTTCTTCTAGGATATGGATATGAGCGGTCACTAAATCAGAATATATTTTTTGTTTATTTTTAGGTGCTGTAGTTTTCGAGAAAATAATTTCTTTATTTAATTTCGCTCAGTGATACAGATCATTACGCCATCACAGATTAATACAAAGTCAGAAAGTATCATTCTTTCGAATCTGTCAAAAGTAATTAGTCTGTTGCCTTTGAAAAATAAATACTGAAGTAGGTACAGCGCCACCAAATTATATGTTCAAGTGGGCAAAATTGTAACTAACTAATTAATTGTAAATTCTGTACTCCATTTTTTGTTTTATTTATTTACTTACTAAGATTTATAGATATATGTTCACTAAAATTTAAAGACGGATTAAAATATTCTCATTTTCCTAGGTAAATTTCTTAAATGTTACTACTGAATTCTCCACTAGCGCCGCTATCAACTGAACAGATAAGATGGTGGCACTGTACCTACATAAACGAAATCACTGACAGAGCAGTGACAGTTTTTTTTTAAATGCTTCAACGTTGGATGGCGTGGATATACGACTATTAATCCGTTCCGTTTTGCTTATACGCCCTTTTAGAATGAGAAGGTTTTTAATTGTAAATTCTGTACTCCATTTTTTGTTTTATTTATTCACTTACTAAGATTTATAGATATATGTTCACTAAAATTTAAAGACGGATTAAAATATTCTCATTTTCCTAGGTAAATTTCTTAAATGTTACTACTGAATTCTCCACTAGCGCCGCTATCAACTGAACAGATAAGATGGTGGCACTGTACCTACATAAACGAAATCACTGACAGAGCAGTGACAGTTTTTTTTTAAATGCTTCAACGTTGGATGGCGTGGATATACGACTATTAATCCGTTCCGTTTTGCTTATACGCCCTTTTAGAATTAGAAGGTTTTCAAAACCAAAATCATGAATGAAAATCTTATCTGAGTTAAAAACTAAGAACGTAGGGCTATCCAGTTTTGCTTCTTTTTCATATACAGCAAAGGAAAAAAATCCCGAATTATTGTCCATTGTAGTTAATTTGTATTGATTTATCGCCCTACCTGCATGGTGTGTCTTTTTTATATTGTAAGAAGGTGCTATTTGAAAACCAGCGCTGTTTCAAATAGAAACAGCAAATGCTGAAATAGCCCCTTTGTCACACGCTGTATATTATATAATAACTATTATTAATATTAATTATTCAGTAAGCGTGCTGTGACAATAAACATTCATTCATTCATTCATTCCTTATATTCGAAGGCGCCAGCAGGCGGTTCGGTCCGGCCAGGCCCAGTCTGACTGGACTGAATTAAATGCTGGTGTACCACAAGGCGGCATTCTTTCTCCAATTTTATTTTCATTGTTTATCAATCTAGTCACTCCCATCCTTTTGCTGCTACCATCTTTACGCGGATGACCTCCAACTTTATAGACTGTCCAGCACTGATGATCTAAGTCAAGCTGTTTCGGGTCTCAATGAGGATCTATATCGGATTCAGAGGTGGTCCGAGAGCTTCGGCATCGCCGTTAACCCCTCTAAATGCCAGGCGATCTTTATTGGCGGCTAGAGACAGCTTGCAAAGATAGTTCTGTCTCGCTTCCCTCCTTGCAGTTCAATGGCTGCATAATAGCCCAAACGGTTACTGATCTCGGCCTTGTCATTGACCAGAAACTGCTGGGATGCTCAGATAAAGGCAGTCTAGCAGAAATTCTGTGCCTCATTCCATCCATTGCTTCGTCTGAAAAACTTTCTCCCTATCAATATCAAAATTTCTCTTGCAAATTCCCTTCTTCTTCCCATCCTTGACTACGCCGATGTCTGCTACCTCGATCTCTCGCAGGAATACCTGAACAAACTCGACCGTCTGCAGAACACCTGCATTCGATTTATCTTCGGTCTGCGCAAATTCGATCATGTGTCAGAATTTCGCGTCAGGTTAAAGTGGCTTCCGTGGTCTTACGTAATTTCACACCTGGTCCCAAATTAGGGTACCCTGTGCTATGGCATGTAATGTATGTGCCTGTATGTAAATGTTTATGTTTACATGTTTGTGACGTCGCTGTTTCTGAGTCCTACGACACAGGGTGTGGGGCCAGAAGCAATGTATGTGCCTGTATGTAAATGTTATGTTATGTTATGTTATGGTAACAAGCTAAGGACATTACAAACAGCGAAAAACACCCAGACTGAGGCCATTTGTACAAATGCACGGTCTAGCCTAGTAGCCGCGACAATATTTCCAATAGAACGAATCAGATTTAAGTTCCAGTTGACACTTCTCACTCTTTTCCACGACCTGTATCAATGAGATGAAGATTATGTCTCATCAAACTATGCATTTTGAAACGACACTAACGAATTTCCATCTTGCTAAGGAATCCACCAAGCATCGTACGAATGGGCGTCCTGGAGTTGTGTCCCAACGCCGCGGAGAGATGCGCCTTCAACGATTCGACGGACGTCCGTGTTGCGGCGATCACGGCCCATCCCAACTACAGAAGCGGTCGTTCATATGATGATATTGCGTTAATAAGGTACTGTGGGAAACTCTTCACTCTACTCTGCAATGTATATTTTATTTTATTACATTTCTCTCTGTATGTGAACAATAATTTGAAATACTACGAAAGTATGGAAGTACAATTGTATTGTATTACGCTTGTTTGCTTCAAGATTTACTTCCAAATGACGTTGATTTATTTTCTGTAATTACACACTCACACACATATTTGGCTTAGATTTATGTAGTGTCCATTTTTTGGATTTACGAATCAACGTTTTAAATTAAATTGTGTGAATGCTACAGCTGTGTCATCGGGTACAGTCATCACAATCACAGCACATTAATCATCCTATACACCCATGCACTCTACTTCGTGTCGTGCCGACTGAACATGTTTTACATACCTACCTATAAAATAAGGCAGCAGACGAAATGAATATTATATTTTTGTTGGCTAGGCTGGAATCACCGGTGACGTACAAGGAGGGGCTAGGCCCGGTTTGTCTGTACACGAGCGACGCGGACCCTGGACCGCGGGTCATCGCTACCGGCTTTGGGCAGTTCGACACCACCGGTATGTACCTACCTATGCGCGAGCCGAATAGCCAGCGCACTGATTACAAATGCGTATTGTTGTATGTTATTTATACAATATCGCACGCTTGTCTGTTTAATGTTTATCTTATCTTATCTTATCGAGTAGTCGTGCGGGGGCCGACAAATTAGTCGGCGACACTTCGACCCAGTGGGATCTGTTGTGTCTGCCCCTTGACCTTACACCTAAGCCTAATCGAAGATGAACTCTACGAGGTCGGTCACACCCTTTAGGGACAGGTGCCTGAAGTCCTCTGGTTTGGGGTAAGCTATTCCCAGAAGGCTCATTCTTTTTCGGGCAAGGACATCGCAGTCACACAGTACGTGTACCATCGACTCCACTTCAAAACCGCATGCCCTGCAACCCCATTCTGCGGAGTTGCTTCCCTGTCGAGAAGTGTCCCGTCAGAGCGCCAGTAAGCGCCCTCGCACGACGTCGTCCTCCCCGCAGTATGAACCTTGCTGAGCCTGCGATTTCTTCACCAATGAAGCTTTTAGAATGTTGCAGTCCTTCAGTGGCTGCCCATTCGCATTTGTGCGCACTGATTACAAATGCGTATTGTTGTATGTTATACAATATCGCACGCATGTCTGTTTAATGTTACAATGTTATCATAAAATAAATAAAGGACAAATTATATTTAAAAATGACAATCAATTACAATTCACGAATAGAAAAAAAGTCATATAGTCAATGTCAAAGTAAATTTAAAATGTAAAACAATGTCAAGGCAATAACAGAATAATGATAATAATAATATAATAAAAACATGAAAAAAAAACCCTAACCAAATAAATGGCTCCGAGCCACATCCACCCAAAAGTCCCCATAATACTGGCCGCGTTATTTATAACATTTGTATATTTTGCTAGCGATATTTTGCGAACAGTCTAGCCTAGCCGTTGTAACGTTTTGTGGTATTTATGGTAAGCTTATTGAAACTGCTTCTAAATGGAGTAACGTTGTGTATGGTACTGTGTCGAGAAGAGAGCCTGTTACATACTTATATGACTATGAATGTGTGGGTGAGGTGTCACCATACTACACTTCCCCCTTTTTATTTAAAAATAGTAATTTTCAACTGTTATTATTTGTACAATTTTCTCGCATTGTTGACGATGCTTGGGTTTCAAACTGTATGTATTTATTTATTCATATTAAAACAATTATTTTAAGTCATACTTCCAGCTTCAAAGTCCTAATCGGTTTCAGATACTGTTCGTGTCATTTACCTACTCCCAATATATTTTGAGGCTGGCCTCACCTTTATTAATTTTTATTATTTATTTACTCCTTCAATTATTATTTCTATTTGAGACATAACATTTCTTTACTTTACTGGCCCCCATTTATTACACTTAAAGACAAATCGTTTTTATTTGTATTTCTCATATTTTTATTTGACTTTACAGGACAAAAAAATAAAAATAATAATACAAATTTTAATTCAATAAACATTTTCAATCATTCAAAACAAACTAACTAGCTTAAGCTTTAAGCAACAAGGCCGCCTCTTGTACTCTATCTTTGTAAATGTTCTGTATTTGTTTTTCCTGGTACAATAAAGAATATTCTTATCTTATCTTATCTTATCTTAACTGCAACAAAGTCATTTACATATTTGTATTTCCGTCACTCAGGACATTTTTCACTTTTCGCAATTCTGATTATGATCTGTTTACTTTTGAATTCCTCGATGCACGATATGGTTAATTATTGTTGTTTGTTATGTTATTTGTGCACAGTAAACCAGAAGAGCAACTTCCTGCTCCAAGCTAACCTGACTTACGTGTCCTCGCAAGAATGCCGAAAGAATGTGACTCCCACACTGCGCATGAATGAAGGCATCAGGGACACTCAGATCTGCGCCGTCGACCCGAAGCGTGACACCTGCAATGTAAGGTTATTTCCTTGCGGCCCCTACATAAGCAGCTTATTTACGACCCGATTTCGGCCATGGCGGCCACCAAATCGGTCGGAACAATCATCATCATCATCATCATTCCACACAGTTATTATGCTACGGCTTTATGAGCGGCCATCCTGATATCAGGATGGCCGGTCAACCATAAATGACTGAATTCTTCTAAAATACGCAGTAAGCAAATCTCTCATGGCGGTAAGCAAATATAAGTAATTAGTAAGCAATTCTTGGAACATATTTCAAAGTAAAATACGACACTTGACCGGCCATTCTGACGGTCACCTTCATCCGCAGCCGACGCGCCATTCGAATTCCGATCAGTGTTGCCACTTTAGCCACTTTTGTACTATTTTGGGAACGCTGACAATATGTATTTTCTAACGCAACCGTGAACGAACGAACGGCATGCAGCTGATGGGCTCATTAATTAATTAAGTTATTCATTCATCACTCATGAAAAACTTAGAATTTCATTATAGGTAATTTCTTTCGAAATTTGCAATAGGTTGTAAGATTGTGCGGTCAAGTGAGATGTCGAAAGTGCAAAACAAAAAGTACCAACAAAATAAGTTTTATTTTATGAGTGAAAACTACTTGTTGAAAGCCTACACTACACATAGCAATTAAATGTTATTTAATTTTGTGGATATAACAATAAAAAAAATCGGGGGTTTTTCCCCTTTGAACATTTTCTTGGGGGATTTTTCCTGTAGGGGTTGGCAACACTGGAAAATACCGATATTGCCGACGGAAAATCCGAATTGCGCTCGCGACAATAGTCAGAGTATGAAAATGTATGGTACCGCTTCCGAGGCCGAAATCAAAATGCTGAAATTATTTTCAAATAGCGTTTAGTTTTTCTGATAAAGGGCTCGAAGTGAAAAGTGTAAGAATGTCCCCCACTCTCCCCTAGGCTTCGGTTTTCGCCGAAAGCACACGAGTGTAATACTCCTTCCTACTTCTGATTTCGAAATTAAGTGTCATAGTAGTTCAGATTGCGAAATTAGAGAGTGTCACATTAGTTCCGATATTTGTATTACACGAATATATCCTATTTTATCCGATAGTAGCCGAGGTATATTCTAAAAGCTAACAGACTGTACGATCAGGGTTCTAGTGTGGTGTCTGAAAGGTAATCTGTCCTGCAATTTCTCCAGGGTGACTCTGGCGGTCCGTTAGTGATGAGCATGCCGGGGGAGTCGATGTTCCGACTGCTTGGTGTCACCTCTAACGGCCCCAGCTGCGGGTCCGGCAACCCCGGGGTCTACACCGCTGTCGCCAAGTACCTCGACTGGATCGAGAGTGCCGTCTGGGCGGATGACTCTCGACTATAGGCTCTAGAAATAAGTTCTGTTAAAGGCTCCATGTAGTTCTCTAGCGCCACCAGCGCTTCCCTTCTTGCAAGCGGCTTGTAAATCTCTCAAGTGTGTAAATTGTGTGGTTAAGGATTAGGTCCTACGACCGAGAATCGAAGTCACAACGCCGATTAAGAAATTTTCCAAGGATATAAATATAATATAAATAAATAGCTATTTTCAGAAAAAAAAATATCGAGAATTCGAGAACGTCTAATTGAACAAATATTACAATATAATTTTCAAAGTCAAATATTTAATTAGATGTTTTTACCTATTGCTGTCTGTATCTGCATGTCTCACAAAACATGGAATGTACCTATCAATTTATTGATTTTAGTAATCTCATATTGTACAGTCGACAGCACGTCAACCTTCACATTTTAGTTGCAAAGTCGTCCGTAATGCAATGAAGTAGAGTGCTTGGGTGTATAGGATGATGTGCTGTCGGCTGTACCAATCGTGTGTTTTAACAATAAGAAAACTATTGTCAAACGTATCGTTTATAAATAGTACACAGCAGCTATGTGTAATTAGTTGATTGAGCAACATTTAAGTACATACTTGTAAGTAGTAATGTAGAAGAAAATTAGGTGCCAATTTAAAAAAAAAATAAAGTGTCTTTGTACATACTCGCATTTTTAATTACATAAGTTTTACTATTATCATAGACCAGTATTTTGGATGATTAAGCAATTTCATTAATTGCAAACTCAGAAACTTTTTACAATACTATAATACTTTTAGAACGATTCTGAGTTTGCAAATTAAATTGCTTATTAGCCGGATCCACACCAAACGATCCAATGCGCTCGGATCGCGCGCGGCACGGAACGCGCTCCACGGAGCGTTTGGTGTAGCCGCGCCTCGCGCGATCCAAGTCTCAAAATTGGCGATCCGTTTGTTGTCGGTTTTTTGGCCTGCCTCAAAGGGGCGTCTTTTGGCGCGCGCAGTGTAGACGTGTTGTGTGACTAGTGCGTGATTCGGGCGATCGGGCGACAGGTTGTTTGTGAACGCTATGGAGAATTCGCAAAGTTGTCGTTTAATATCATTGTACAAGGACCGTAAATGTTTAGCTACACTAATAGAGGTGTGAGAGAAGATGCGTAGCATAGCATAGCGAGATAGAGTTCGACTGACTGGATCAGTGTGGATCGGCTGAAGCGTCTTGGAGCACCCCGACAGGATCGCTAAAAATTGCAACTGGATCGCATAAGTGCGATCCACAATCCACGCTCCACGGATCAGGATCGCGGATCGTAGGATCGCCGATCCAAAATGGATCGTTTGGTGTGGATCCGGCTATTCATCCAAAATACTTTTTGTTACTTACAACTAGAATACTTCAACGCCTTTTAGAAAACAATAAAATATTAAAGTGAAACATTTAATCAATACTTCAATGTAAACAAACCAATACAATGATACAAGATTATTCATAATAAAACAACATTACAAAGAAGGAGAAGCACAAGCTCAACTCGACGTCGTATGTTGAATAAGAGTCACTTTCTCAAAACGAACTAGGAAAAACACAGACGGAGAATCACAAACAAGCTCAGCTCGACGTCGTATCCAAGCAATTACACAAGAAATATTTCAGAAACAAACCGAATCCGTTACCGAAATAAGTATACAACATACGCAAATAAAATTCGCCATCTTGTAAGTAAGCATGACGTTTAGCGTTGCCACACTCTAAGTAAGTTTCTACTAAGTTTTTTTCGACCAAAAACAAAAATAAATTTCAATAACGCACGAACATTGATATACTATTTCACAATTATTTACAAATCTTTTGGTTTGTTTTTTTTTACAATAAGTCTAGGCCTGACTGAAATTCTACAAATTTTACCGAGGAGTTTATAATTTCAAAATGGCAATGAGGAAATCTAGCCCACGAAGGTATTCTCGGTCGCCCATACAAAGTCGACACCCCCTGGCTGAGATTGTACAAAAATCCACTTATTGTTCACGAGTGGTTTCCAAATATCGAGATTTCCGTAGATTGTTTTCGTCATACACTGCACAGGGAGAGCACTGATTGTTTTTGTTAACAGTTCACTTTCGCACGTAAGATTGACACTAGATAACTGGATAATCGGTATTTCGCATAAAAAGAACTCAGAGCTTATCACTTTGCACTTCTCTAGACTATCTTAACTACAGAAAGTTAACTTATCATTAGAAATACCTATGTTAGAACTAGTAGGTAATACAGTGTGTCCCTGGATAAAGTGCAATCCCGAAAGGGGATGAAACTAGACCATGAATCATTGACTAGAAAAATATAAAAAAAAATTATAAAAAATTATTGTAGGATTTATTGGTATTTTAAGATTTTCATGTTTCATTAAGGACTCTATGTACAAAAGTATTGATTTCTTCAAAAATAATGGGTCTATTTCTTTGAAATAAAAAAAAAACAGTATGCCTAATACCTGGCGATGACCATGAAATAATAAATAGTCCGCAAAAAAGTAACGATCTTGGGTAAAAAAATGTATTTTTATGAAAAAAATGATTTTTTTAG
Source organism: Yponomeuta plumbellus (assembly GCA_947310845.1). NCBI lineage: Eukaryota > Metazoa > Arthropoda > Insecta > Lepidoptera > Yponomeutidae > Yponomeuta > Yponomeuta plumbellus. The sequence goes on from OX371203.1 coordinate 9,544,305, forward strand.
ACGTTTATTTTAAAAAACTTCAAATTACTAAAAAAATGTGCCTATAACTATGTAATTTTATAGCTTACTTTTATTCTTTACCATTTTAGCTTCCAAATAAAAAAAAAACAATGTTCTAACTAAAAAAACACGCTATCTACGAACTTTTAAAGTGGACCCTAATCGTGTTACCGTGCAGGTAGAGACCGTTTTTTCCATTGTTTCCGTCCTACTCTGTGCCCTTCGGCAGTCGCAGTCCTTTTGTTCTACACTCAGGTAGAGGGAAGGCGAGTGGAGGGGAGGCAGGGGGTTCGAAACAGGACTTACACAGTCGCTCCGATATTCTCGCCGCTGCTACTACTGTTCTCGTTCTCGCATTGTGTTCTCGTTGATTTGTTATTAAGTTTTTGTTACATTGTTGACTGTTACGTTTTCTACTGTTCGTTACGTTTGGACTGTTCCTGTTCTGCTGTTAAGTGTTGACGAAATGCCGCGATTGACAGAGTTCTCACCTCGAGAAATAGCCGACATGCATTATTATTATGGCATGTCACATGGTCGCACAACAGTCGCTCGGACTGCATACATAAATGCTTTCCCGGGCAGACTCATACCCTCAGCTCGAAATTTTCAAGAGATTCATAGGAGGCTCTCCAACATTGGACTTGGTTTGGCACGAGATCGCCGTGAGCAACCAGCTGTCGTTATTGACAATGCGATAGAAGAGGCCATTTTAAATGATCTGTTGCTCTTGCTGACCCTACAACAAGCATAAGACGATTAGCGTTGCGTCATGGCATATCGAAGACGTCTGTCTGGCGAATTTTGAAAAAGGAGGGATTGCATCCTTTCCATTACCAACGAGTACAACATTTACACGAAAATGTAGATAATCGTCCAAGATGCGTAATGTCGACGTGGATTCTAAGAAAAATTAGAGCTGACCCAAATTTTCCCAAACACATTTTTTGGATGGACGAAGCGACATTTACCCGAGACGGCATTACAAACTGCAGAAATTTTGCACCAGTGGTCTCACGAAAATCCACGATTGAAGCGGGCATCTACTTTTCAAGTAAAATTTTCAATAAACGTATGGGCAGTCTTAATCGACGACATTTTAATTGGTCCAGTCATTTTACCCAGAACCCTAAATGCTGAACGTTTTTTAGAATTACTACAAAATTTACCCATGTTGATGGAAGATGTTCCCCTGGCTACGAGACGGCGTGGGCGTATGTATCTCCAAATGGATGGATGTCCTGCACATTATGGGCGGGAGGTGCGGCGATTTTTGAACGAAAATTACCCGAACCGGTGGATTGGCCGAGGAGGGCCAGTAGACTGGCGAGCGCGTTCACCTGATCTGACACCCCTAGATTATTTTTTATGGGGTGTCATGAAGCAAAGAGTATACAGCACGCCAATAAATACCGAGGCACAGTTGCACGACCGAATAATTCAGTGCGCAAATGACATTAAAAATGATCGAGGAATGATTCGCAGAGCCACTAACCAAATTAATATTCGTGCAGTAATGTGCTTGCAAAATCGAGGAGGCCATTTTGAACATTTAATGCATTAAATAAAAATGCAAAATTGTAAATCTATATATATAAAACGAGAAGCTGACTGACTGACTTAGAATCAACGCAGAGCCCAAACTACTGAACTTAGGGGGTTGAAATTGGGCGTGAGAGTTCCTTAAGGAGCCTAGGGGAGCACTAAGAAAGGATTTTTGAAAATTCATCCCCTAAAGGGGTAAAATGGGGGTTCAAAGTTAGTATGAAACTTTGCCGTTTTTGAAGTTATTCGAATGAAATTTGGTACGAAGGTCCTTCATTGAAAGTCATGCAACACAGGTAAAATATATTTTCAAAAATCATCCCTTAAGGGTGTAAGAGGGGGTTGCGAAGTTAGTATGAAAGCTCTTTCGCATGCGCTAAAAGTATCCCTATCTTATTTTCAAGCTCTTTACTCAACTAAAGCCCACGCGGACGTAGTCGCGGGCAACAGCTAGTTACGGATAATTTTATTAATAAAGTTATTGTGATTAAAGTCTGACTTTTATTACCTACTAAAATGTAAATAACTCCTACCTAGCCAATTTTTTAGTTAGAACATTGTTTTTTTTTATTTGGAAGCTAAAATGGTAAAGAATAAAAGTAAGCTATAAAATTACATAGTTATAGAGCACATTTTTTTTAGTAATTTGAAGTTTTTTAAAATAAACGTCTAAAAAAAACATTTTTTTCATAACAATACATTTTTCTACCCAAGATAGTTACTTTTTTGCGGACTATTTATTATTTCATGGTCATCGCCAGGTATTAGGCATACTGTTTTTTTTTATTTCAAAGAAATAGACCCATTATTTTGGAAGAAATCAATACTTTTGTACATAGAGTTTTTAATGAAACATGAAAATCTTAAAATACCAATAAATCCTACAATATTTTTTTATAATTTTTTTTTATATTTTTCTAGTCAATGATTCATGGTCTAGTTTCATCCCCTTTCGGGATTGCACTTTATCCAGGGACACACTGTATAAGACTGCACGCCTTCTGTTGTTTTACATCATGAGGAGTGGGCAAGGCCAAACTGTGATACAAATTAAACTCCTCGTTAGTCACAAGAGAAATTTGCAATACAAAAACAAGCTTATCATTGTAATAGTAACATGCAACAGTAGATATACTGAGAATTGAATGGATGTTGTTTAAGTTTAAAGTAAGAGGGACCCGCGTGTTTATAGGTAAGTGCCTGTCGCTTTCGACCAGCGTCGAAGTTTCGTGGTATAACTGTGTCGGCGTCAGTATACATGGGTGTAGTATGTTTTGGCTACTCAAGATAACAGCGTTGGCGAGGTCCTCTAGTTGGAATGATGGAGTAAGCAAGGTGCTTCCAAAATTACTAAATATGGAATTTACTTTTGTTTCGAAACCCAATATACCTATCTACATCCTTAGAAATATTATTTGTTTGTTTTAACAAATCGTTTATGCTCCCGTGAGCTTATCTTGATTTTTTAATGACGTAAGGGCCCTCGCCCACGGCGGCTTTTTGTAGCGCTGCCGTCGCGCGTTTGCGTAGGTCGCTTTTGCAACGCGCGATCGTAGCGCGGCTGTAGCGCTGCTAACGCGCCACCGTCGCGCGGCCGTAGCGCTACAAAAAGCCGCCGTGGGCGAGGGCCCTTGGATTACTCAGGCAGCCGGGGCTACGTGACGTCGCTGTCGTTGTCGGCGCTTCGGCTGCTTACGTAAAAGCAGCACTAAAGACCACGTGACTAATGTTGCCTTAACGGAGTCCATCTTGCAACTGTGGCGATTGGAAGCGCGACGGTAGCGCGTTTGCATCGCGACAGAAGCGTGGTTACGTGGGCGAGGGCACACAGCTAGCGACCGCATCGCGGCTGTAGCGCGGCGAACGCGCCACCGTCGCGCGGTCGTAGCGCTACAAAAAGCCGCCGTGGGCGAGGGCCCTTAGTGGGCGTAATTGTTGCGGGCTTGAACTGATCAAAGTGATGCGTCACATAGCGCCGGTTGATAAGGAGTGTAGCAGTGTGATTATTATTTACTCTAATGATTTTATAAGGGCCTTTCCACACAGGTGACAGAGCTTTCCGGAGTCTCAGGTGGTTCCTGAGATATACATAGCTAATCACCGGGTTTCTATCGTGGTGGGGCACGGGAGTCATAATAGGACTTTGATGACTATTTAGATTTTTTTTTATTTTCTAGAGCTTTCTCTCTGGTGTAGGTACCTACTTGAATTTGTGCTGCAGCATTTTAAGATAATCGGAATACGTAGATAGTATCGGGACTACCTACTTTCATATTATAAAGAATTCGGGATAAGGGGCTTGTGCCCAAAGGTAAGTTCATAAGGAGTAAACTTTGTTGTTCAGTGAGCTGTGGCAGGGCTGTTTCACTAGGTCGGTATCGAACGCGTAAGTACATGCGGCGACCGCGCCGACGACGGGGAAAATAGGAAGGAATTCAGGCGCCAGAAGAGGTAAGAGTTACGCGGTAGAAAGAGAGGCAACGTGTAGGTGAATATAACGTAGCTTTTTTAGCGCCGTGCGATCTGAATTGCACCTAATTGTATCGCTGCTAGAGTCCCTTTTTCTTTAATTGATTTTGCGGAGTGAATCTTCTGTACTACTATTATATATTCTGTGGCTGTAGTGTTCTAAGTCAGCATAGCTGTATAAACGTAGGTAGGCCAGTAATTCAATTCAATTCAATTCAATTCAGTTTATTGCATCATGTGGTACAAATTGTTCTTAAAGGCTAAAGTAAGCAATGAAACCATGACATGAGCCCTATTAAGGCATTGCAATTTCTTAGACATACATATAAAAAACATTCACAAAAAAATTAATCCAATAAGTTAAAATATTTCATCACAAGCGAGTTAAAACAATCATAAAATCACAATGCAAAGTAATCTTTCATTGTATATAGTATACATTTTTTGGGCTAACCAATTATACAGTGCTGTGTTAAATTTATTTTTTGGAAGAGAACTAATGTCTTTAGGCAGTTTATTAAATATTTTTATTGCCATGCAATAGCTATTGCGTTCATGGAGCTCTAGATTTGTCCTTGGATATTTTAATAGTTGATGATATTTTAATAGATGATGTAGTTGACCTTTTATTTTGGTTATCGCACTTTTCAAACAGTTGCATATTTCCCTTGACAAATTTACTGACCTCAAATATATAAATGGCATAAAAAGTTAAAATGTTGTATGTCTGAAATATTGGTCTACAGGACTCTCTCCAAGACATGCCCCATAAAGCCCTGAGACATTTTTTTTGTGCTACAAAAGCTCTATGACTTTCGGTTGAGTTACCCCATAGTACCACTCCGTAACGTAAGGTGGAACAGACGTAACTGTGATAAACTAAAAGCGCCGTTTCAACTGATATTATTTGCCTAATTCTTCTTAATGCAAATATGAATTTATTTATTTTATTACATACAGCTTCGATTTGCGATTTCCAAGTGCATTGTTCATGCAATATAATACCTAAGAATTGTATTTTGTCTGCTTGCTCTATTTTGTCATTCTTTATTGCTACGTTTAGTAAATTTTTTTTTTTGTTACAAATTGGATATACATATTTAGTTTTTTCTGTATTTATTATTAAATTATTATTTTTTAGCCATGTTATTGTATTTTCTAAAGATTCATTTATGTCAGATTCAAAAGTATTGATATTTTTTCCCTTAATTATTATTGTTGTATCATCAGCAAATAATACGCTTTCGTGCTTTAACGCTTTTGGCAGGTCATTAATGTAGACTAAAAACAACAATGGCCCAAGGATACTTCTTGTGGAACACCATGTGTAACTATCTTTGCTGAGGAGTCAAAAGATTCCACCGTATTTGTGTCACTTACTAGTTTAGTAACCCGTGTAGTTTGTTTTCGCTGAAGTAAGTAATTTTTGTAAAAATTTAATGCTGGACCTCTTATACCGACTGTTTCAAGTTTATTTACCGGTATTTTTTCGATATCAAGATTTAAAATACCGGAATTCCGGTTTTTCGGTATTTTTCCGGTATTCAATTTTTGTTCAATGAGCCGTTTTCAGAAGAACCAAAAAAAATGTAACGGCTGTCAAAGGAATGCAATTTTGGACCTCAGCCCAATAGCCATGTGTGATACACATCATAAAATAGGTCTCAGCGAGCTGAACAAAAGTTACTATGACGCCAACAGCCAAATGTTTGTCATTGGTATTGGTATTGGTATTGGTATTGGTATTCCGCAACTCGACTACAAATGAGCCTATTTTGCGTAAAGGAAGGTAAAAACCGTAGGGGGAGTTTAATCCTGCCATCCCAGCTCCTCCAGGAAAGCCAGAAGCCTGCGAGTGTCGCTGCACGCCTCCCGCATCGTCCCCGGGCTCCCAAGGAGGGCCGTCCGTAGTACCGCCAGCCCCACGCATTCTATCAGCACGTGTGCGGCTGTTTTTTCGGCGTCCATGCATGCTCTGCATAACGGACTGTCTGTAACACCTATGGTGAAGAGATGTTTATTGTAATGACCGTGACCTGTGAGAGCCCCTGTTGCTAGGCGGAGCTGTGCCTTGGTAAGGCGAAGTAGGCTACGGGAGAGGTGCGGATTTCTGCCTGGCATTGCTGCTCTGGCTTGTCTGCAGTCCGTACGTGAGGTCCAGTCATGGTTGTGTAGCCTGGTGGTGCGTTGGCCTAGCCATGTCTTCAGTTGGCAGAAGGGTAAAGGGGCGATGGGTTCGGGTCCCTCTACCGTAGCTTCGGAGCCAGCTCGCACAAGCATGTCTGCTGCGTCATTGCCCCTTGAGTCACTGTGTCCTTTGATCCACTGTAAGGTTACGTTGTTCTTTTTACATACCTTCGTCAGGGATTCGTGACATTTTTGGATTAGACCAGAGTTGAAGCTATATCCTTTGAGGGCCAGTAGCACAGCCGCGCTATCGGACAGAATGCGGATGTTGTATCTTTCTACCTCCCTCTGTGTGATTGCTTGTGCGGCACGTATGATGCCCACACACTCGGCCTGGAAAACAGTGTTGTGGGCTCCTAGAGGTGTTGTTATTTGAAAGTTTAAGTCCTCTGAGAAGGCTCCAGAGCCTGTACCTTGGGATGTCTTTGAGCCGTCTGTGAAGACCCTTAGGTCCTTATTGCTGTTGTCCCGTACTGGCTCGTCGAGTTGTATCTTATATTTTTTGTCGAAATTAAATACCTTTGGTATCCTGTCGTTGACCGCCAGCATAAGTGGCTCCTCTGCAGTTGGGCTGTCTAAGATCCGTGTATGCGGAGTTCCATTCTCGCTCCACAGCCTTAGCGTTCGCAGGCGTGTCGCGGAGATGGCAGCCTCCTGCTGGATGTGCAGGTGGAGCGGAGGTAGGTCTAACATAATTTCCAAAGCCGCAGTGGGGGTAGTCTTCATGCAGCCTGTTATTACTAGACAGGCCATTCTTTGCAGCCGTTGTAGTTTATTTGCCACTGTGACTTGTGTCGTTTTCGGCCACCACGCCAGGGCAGCGTAGCTGATGATAGGTCTTACCACTGCAGTATACATCCACATGGTAATCTTAGGGTTATGTCCCCAAGTCTTACCTATCATCCTGCGACATTGTGCAAATGTAATACAAGCTTTTCTTACTTTGGAGTCGATGTGTTTGTTCCAGTTCAACTTGCTGTCCAGTGTGACTCCTAAATACTTGACCTCTGTTGATAGCTGGAGTGTCGTCCCGAGTAGCTTGGGCAAAGTAAAATTTCCCAGTACCCGTTTGTTTGTGTACCATTTCGGTTTTTGTGGGGTTTACCGTTAGGTTATGTTTTGTGCACCAGTCTTCCACGATACCTAAGGCAGACTGGGTGACTTCGCAGACTATTCCTGCATAGTTACCTGATACTAGTATTGTCAGGTCGTCTGCGTAACCAATTGTGTAGTAGTTTTGTTCGTTCAGTGTCGTAATTAGCTCATTTACAACGACGTTCCATAGAAGAGGTGAGAGAACGCCTCCCTGGGGGCATCCCCTAGCCACCAGTGCCCTGGTGGGGTCTTCCCTGGATGTTTTGACGACTCTGTTGTTGTTTGTCATTTCGGAGTTATATTTTATTGAAAATGTCAGTTTTTTTTTAGTTTTTCTGAAAACGGCTCATTAATTAAAAAAACTATTTGTACAGCATTGGATTCAATAAAAAAAATACATTAACAAGATGGTAGGTATTTACTTTTTGACAAGAACTTTTGAGCTGAGCAAGATAGCCACAACTTGACCAAAACAAAGATAACTTAATTATCATAACATTAGCTTGATGCTGGCACTACACAATGACATGGCTATATTAGTATTCGTGTATTTGGCAAATATTGACCATCAATTGCTGGGCGTCCATGCGGATCTTAAACACTGTTTTTAGTTAAACCTGCAATGTATTCTGAACCGTCGGCAAATACGCGAATACGAATAACCAAGTGAAGTGCCGGCATAAAAATTGCCGCTACTTTATAGATTAGCCTGGTACCTAACCTGGTTAATAAAACTCGCTGTATTGTAGTGTTAAAACGACAGAATATAAAATGTGGTTGAAGTTTCTTGTGTACTGCTTTGCGGTAGGATTGGTTTTTTCGAAATTTGGTGAGTTAATTTGGTACCTGCAGTTGTTTGCAAACCTGGTTGGTTCATTACCTTATAATCATTTACCTAATTGCTGTTTCAACATAACTACCTAAATTAGAATCATTTAATACTCACCGTAACTATCGTGCTTATCTTGCAGCAGGAACTGTTGGAATAACCCGAGTCCCATTCAGACCCGTGTCTCCCCTGGCAGACCCCTGGGAGACACGATTAAATTTTAAATACTCGTGGATCGTCTGGTCAACCCCTTGGGGGAGGCATCAGGATTTTCCAGTCCTGATATGTCCACCTATGTAGGTAAATATAACCATGACAGGGCATCCACGAGTATTTGAAATATTCTAAACCTAGTACTGATGTCTCCCCTAGCAAGGCGAGACATCAGGACTGGAAAATCCTGATGTGTCCCCCAAGGGGTTGACCAGGGGATCCACGAGTATTTGAAATATAATTCTAAACCTAGTACCGATGTCTCCCCCTGTAAGGAGAGATATCAGGACTGGAAAATCCTGATGTCTTCCCCAGGGGGTACCGGAGAGACACGGGTCTGAAGCCCCCGAGTCACATTTTGATTTGATTTTTTTGTGTCCCAGAAGGAAATGTAATCTGTCCCATTCAATATTGATAATTTCTCTATTTGACACAATTTTTAAATGTTTAATGATAAGGGCCAGAAGATTTTTCCATTTTTTTGAATTTTATAAGCACGAGAGGAAAATGTGTTACCAGAGGACTGACACTATTGGCAGAGTAGTCACAAATTAAAGCAGGGAAGTGACAGGCCATTGACTATAGCTAAGAAAGGGGACACGTATTAAATAAAACATGAAATATGCCAGAGGAGTGACGCCAGAGGAGTGACAAAATCGCACAAAACCTACAAAAACATATCACTCGCTTTTCTGATCACCGTTTAACGTAATAGTTAGGGAGGCGAATAGGGGAATTTTCGGCAATACTCGAGCGTGGCAGTTTAAGATATGAGAGATACCTTAGACGTAATAGAACAAACTTGTAAAGTATTTAGCTCTATATGTAGTGACGCGCGCCTAGGATAGACGATCAGATTAGTAAAAAAAAAATGGATAGTCTGAAATACTCGAGCGCGTCAGATTAAGATATTGGGGGTTGATTTTAGTGTTTAAAGACTAAATTTAACTAATCTGACGATAAGTCCTTGACGCCGCCGAGTTATAGGGTCGCGAACTTGTAAAAAAAAAACGTTAATCCGGCATTCTCGAGCGCGATTTTTTTATTTTTTATTTTGAAGAATATAATCTAAAACTCACAAAAAATACAAAATCTGCCGGTTTCCGCATGACCGGAAGTGTGGAGGAGCCATTTCGTCTTCCTAAGAACGCGTTACGGCATATAAGTCGCGAACGATACATTTTACAAAAAAAAAAGTTTAAATAAACAAAAAAGGTAATTTTATTTTACACAAAAAAGGTCTCTTTACATTTTTGTCCAAAGTTAAAACTTTTTGACTTGAAGCATCATAAAAACTCAAACTCCCGGTTTTTTGAGTATATCTCAAAAACTGAGCGTGTTAAAAAAAATTGATATGAAATAACGATGATTAAATTATGTGACTTTTATTATATCTCAAAATTTTTTTTTTTGTCTAAAGCTTCTCGACAATTTTCGTGGACTCGGAAAAAGTTACGCGTATCTGTATACAAAAGTATTATTAACATGTACAGTTTCATATATTTATATTATTCAATAGCCTGTTGATCCTCAAATTGTTTTTTGGACGTACCGTAAGCAAAACGAAGTCAAGAATTGAAGCAAAAAAGAGGAATTTGCCATAAACATGTAATACAGACTGAGCGCTTCGCGGAAATATGCCGTCTTACCAGTATTTTTCCTTTATTTCACAACATTGATGGTGGGGAAAGAAGCGGTAGGAGGGAATTAATTTTCGGTACAATATATATATATATATATATAAATATATATTTATGGTCCCCTAACGTAGGCCTATGTGCCCTCAGTATGACGCCGATTGAAGAGAGAGAAAAGACGCGACGGTATATTTCTCGAATGTGCTGGAAACTTTCTCCCCTGTAGCCCCGCCCCGCACTCGCTGTATCTATCTTGTTCCTCGGCCATTCCTCAGTCAGCCGGCATCCGGCACACGTGTACTATACACTTGCGTATTTCGAGCTCACAGTTTATTCAATATGTTTTTGTAGTTTATCGACTTTTGTGGTAAGATTTTCGTGATGAGTGATAATCAAAGGAAGTGTGTGTTTTGTTCGGAACTATTGACTGCTTTTATCAAGGAGAAAGAAAGGAAAAAAAAAGAAACCAAAAAACTTTTTTCGGTCAGATTAAGAGAACCCACCAACATTTTGGTCAGATTAAAAAAATATGCTTTCAGGATACCGAGATAAACCTCCCCTATGAAAATCTGACGCGCTCGAGTATTTCAAAAAAACTTTTTTTTTTGCCTTTTCAAAAATTCATCGTAACTTATCGTCACGCCGAAATCGTCAGTTTTTTTAAAGGGAGCTTCCTTGGGGCCTACTTAACACCCCTTCCGAAAATCTGACGCGCTCGAGTAAATATTTTTTTTTTGCATTTTTGACTACTTTATATGCCTACCCCCACCACGCAAACCGGCAGATTAGTATACCGTTGTTATCAGAGGCACTCGGGGCATACGTAGTATGAATATCTGACGCGCTCGAGAATGCCCAAGTAACTGTTTTTTTTAACATTTTTGAAAAACCGTACACGCCAAACCCACCGCTAAAATGTTTCTTGCCATAGGAGCTTTTCTTTTCGAAATTATTTTATCTTTCGATTTTGATAGGTCTCGACCGCGCCGTTGAATTACGCCATTTAGCTACCTCGCCTCCCTATCTATAATACATGACATCAACACACAATAAACATTGCATTGTGCAAATATATAATTTCGTAACTATAAAATACAAAAACATAGACTTGCCAGAGGAAATACTCCAACGACTGGCAGAAACACGCTTTCCTACAGTGAATCGCAAATTGACGCTATATTATAGAAATTTTGCTCAACGTCATTAGCTTGTTTCTAACTTAACACTATTGTATGCGCGTAGTTCATGGACAAAAACATACCTTTGCGGTTTTAAGTCAAATTTTACTTCTTTGAGTTTCGCTAGATGAAGTGACATTAATGTAACGTGACATAAAAGTAAGTTATTTTTCTTTATATTAATAAATGTTTTTACTGTATATTTTGATGAAATATGTTTCGATGTTTATGAAAGCATATGATCATATTTAAAAAAACATAATGGCATACGTATTTAAAAATATCTCGCCATAAAATCATTATAATCTAGAAATGGGGAGGCCAGAGGAGTATACATTTACAACAATTTTTAACGATTAATGTCTAAAATAACGATTAAATTAAACAATTATCGTGAATAGACTATGCGGGCCAAATAAAAGACCATATTCTTTAATGCTTAAGCATACGGACGCAATAATACAGTGTGGCCCTGGATAAAGTGCAATCCCGAAAGGGGATGAAACTAGACCATGAATTATTGACTAGAAAAATATTAAAAAAAATTATAAAAAATTATTGTAGGATTTATTGGTATTTTAAGATTTTCATGTTTCATTAAGGACTCTATGTACAAAAGTATTGATTTCTTCCAAAATAATGGGTCTATTTCTTTGAAATAAAAAAAAAACAGTATGCCTAATACCTGGCGATGACCATGAAATAATAAATAGTCTGCAAAAAAGTAACTATCTTGGGTAAAAAAATGTATTTTTATGAAAAAAATGATTTTTTTAGACGTTTATTTTAAAAAACTTCAAATTACTAAAAAAATGTGCCCTATAACTATGTCATTTTATAGCTTACTTTTATTCTTTACCATTTTAGCTTCCAAATAAAAAAAAAAACAATGTTCTAACTAAAAAAAATGGCTAGGAGTTATTTACATTTTAGTAGGTAATAAAAGTCAGACTTTAATCACAATAACTTTATTAATAAAATTATCCGTAATTTACAATTTTGCATTTTTATTTAATGCATTAAATGTTCAAAATGGCCTCCTCGATTTTGCAAGCACATTACTGCACGAATATTAATTTGCTTAGTGGCTCTGCGAATCATTCCTGGATAATTTTTAATGTCATTTGCGCACTGAATTATTCGGTCGTGCAACTGTGCCTCGGTATTTATTGGCGTGCTGTATACTCTTTGCTTCATGACACCCCATAAAAAATAATCTAGGGGTGTCAGATCAGGTGAACGCGCTGGCCAGCCTACTGGCCCTCCTCGGCCAATCCACCGGTTCGGGTAATTTTCCTTCAAAAATCGCCGCACTGCCCATAATGTGCAGGACATCCATCCATTTGGAGATACATACGCCCACGCCGTCTCGTAGCCAGGGGAACATCTTCCATCAACATGGGTAAATTTTGTAGTAATTCTAAAAAACGTTCAGCAAGGTTCTGGGTACAATGACTGGACCAATTAAAATGTCGTCGATTAAGACTGCCCATACGTTTATTGAAAATTTTACTTGAAAAGTAGATGCCCGCTTCAATCGTGGATTTTCGTGAGACCACTGGTGCAAATTTCTGCAGTTTGTAATGCCGTCTCGGGTAAATGTCGCTACGTCCATCCAAAAAATGCGTTTGGGAAAATTTGGGTCAGCTCTAATTTTTCTTAGAATCCACGTCGACATTACGCATCTTGGACGATTATCTACATTTTCGTGTAAATGTTGTACTCGTTGGTAATGGAAAGGATGCAATCCCTCCTTTTTCAAAATTCGCCAGACAGACGTCTTCGATATGCCATGACGCAACGCTAATCGTCTTATGCTTGTTGTAGGGTCAGCAAACAGATCGTTTAAAATGGCCTCTTCTATCGCATTGTCAATAACGACAGCTGGATGCTCACGGCGATCTCGTGCCAAACCAAGTCCAATGTTGGAGAGCCTCCTATGAATCTCTTGAAAATTTCGAGCTGAGGGTATGAGTCTGCCCGGGAAAGCATTTATGTATGCAGTCCGAGCGACTGTTGTGCGACCATGTGACATGCCATAATAATAATGCATGTCGGCTATTTCTCGAGGTGAGAACTCTGTCAATCGCGGCATTTCGTCAACACTTAACAGCAGAACAGGAACAGTCCAAACGTAACGAACAGTAGAAAACGTAACAGTCAACAATGTAACAAAAACTTAATAACAAATCAACGAGAACACAATGCGAGAACGAGAACAGTAGTAGCAGCGGCGAGAATATCGGAGCGACTGTGTAAGTCCTGTTTCGAACCCCCTGCCTCCCCTCCCCTCGCCTTCCCTCTACCTGAGTGTAGAACAAAAGGACTGCGACTGCCGAAGGGCACAGAGTAGGACGGAAACAATGGAAAAAACGGTCTCTACCTGCACGGTAACACGATTAGGCTCCACTTTAAAAGTTCGTAGCTAGCGTGTTTTTTTAGTTAGAACATTGTTTTTTTTTTATTTGGAAGCTAAAATGGTAAAGAATAAAAGTAAGCTATAAAATTACATAGTTATAGGGCACATTTTTTTAGTAATTTGAACTTTTTTAAAATAAACGTCTAAAAAAATCATTTTTTTCATAAAAATACATTTTTTAACCCAAGATAGTTACTTTTTTGCGGACTATTTATTATTTCATGGTCATCGCCAGGTATTAGGCATACTGTTTTTTTTTATTTCAAAGAAATAGACCCATTATTTTGGAAGAAATCAATACTTTTGTACATAGAGTCCTTAATGAAACATGAAAATCTTAAAATACCAATAAATCCTACCTACCTGAGTGTAGAACAAAAGGACTGCGACTGCCGAAGGGCACAGAGTAGGACGGAAACAATGGAAAAAACTGTCTCTACCTGCACGGTAACACGATTAGGCTCCACTTTAAAAGTTCGTAGATAGCGTGTTTTTTTAGTTAGAACATTGCTTTTTTTTTTATTTGGAAGCTAAAATGGTAAAGAATAAAAGTAAGCTATAAAATTACATAGTTATAGGGCACATTTTTTTAGTAATTTGAAGTTTTTTAAAATAAACGTCTAAAAAAATCATTTTTTTTCATAAAAATACATTTTTTTACCCAAGATAGTTACTTTTTTGCAGACTATTTATTATTTCATGGTCATCGCCAGGTATTAGGCATACTGTTTTTTTTTATTTCAAAGAAATAGACCCATTATTTTGGAAGAAATCAATACTTTTGTACATAGAGTCCTTAATGAAACATGAAAATCTTAAAATACCAATAAATCCTACAATAATTTTTTATATTTTTTTTTAATATTTTTCTAGTCAATGATTCATGGACTAGTTTCATCCCCTTTCGGGATTGCACTTTATCCAGGGCCACACTGTATAATAACTTTGACATAATATTTGTCCATGGACCATAGACATTTAAATAGCGTATATTGACCCATGTACAGTATTACAATTTGTTACGTTGGTAGGTAACTAATCTGTTGTTGTATCTATCCATCTGGGTTTGAGCTCGTCACCGTTATTAGCTATTAACCATTACCTACCACTGCGTTTTTACTCCATACATTTTTTGTCCATCTCACACTTAAACTTACCAAATCCCATCAACTAACAAAAGTCAAAAACGAAAATTGTTAAACTGGTTACATATTTCATTTCAGATTCACGTCCGAAACCCAGTGTTCCTCTGAGGATTTCTGAAAGAGGTTTGTTTATTTTAATCTTCTTAAAGTGGGAGTTTCAAACCAGCCATACCTACCTACCTAACTACCTAGGTATAGGTAATTAAATTACTTGCAGAATTAGGTACCTACTTAGCATCCAACCATTCATTTAAAACTACCGTTTAGTTTTAAATGCATCGTATGAATGAAACCGTTACAATTTTTCATTGTCCTAACTTTGTCTTACTCTGTAAATTTTTCAGAATGTAAAAAAATAAAAGATGAAGTTTTACCGCCCTTGCGTAACTTCATAATCGGCGGCAGTAATGCTTCGTTCGGCGAATTCCCGCATATGGTAAGTTATTTTTTTTTTAATTTATTTTGCCAAAAAACTTAGAGCTAACATTATAGGGGATCCCTATTGCGTTAACCAGTTTCATAGTTAATATAAAACTTAATCTTATAAAACTTACCCTCAGTTTCTGAGAGAGCGCTCAAATGTAACTAGAGATTAATCTACGATTAATTCAAAATACCGGCACGTGATTGGCTGAAATTAGCTTGACGTGAGATTTACATGAGATTAACATTTGATCGCTCTTCCAGAAACCGAGCTTTAATCTATTTAGTTACAACTAATATTACTATAACACAACACAAAAAGAGTTACTTTTGTGAATTCATTCAGAGAACAGAAAAATATGTCTGTAATCTCCGCGACTCGGCTTAAAATATTGAAAGCCCGCGTGAGAGGCGCGTTCTGCAGCAGACAGGTGCGCGCGCGCGGCACGGCCAGCAGCAGCGCGCGGCGCCGGCGCCACACGCAGCGCTCCGGCGCACACAGACCGACCGTTTGCAGCACTGCTGGGTTGCACACCGCCCCACGCAGCAGCTTCATTATGTAGGTGGCCAGAGCTAGATCCCTCCTCACCTCCAATGTATTGTTGTAGCCCACCATACCTAATATGAATAAGGTGGGGTACATTAACGGGTAGAAGGGATATACCCCATACAGCTTGAGATAGAGCAACCTGACAAACTTATTTTGAATTCGTTCCAACATGAGCCTATATTTAGCCTCATGTGGACTCCAAATGACTGCGTTACATTCTAAATGGCTTTTTACAATATTGCTTCATATAAGGCTTTGATAGCGGCAATTTTTGTAAAATCTTTAGTCTGCCTCATAAGAAACCCGAGATTTCTGTACGACTTCTTACAAACCCCCATGATGGTCTGATATGTATTATAAACAGACTGAAAAAGCCAAGGTAGGTTTTGTTTTTGGCGTGAAGTAGGTATGTTTCAATTTATGATTGCTCAGCGACCTATGTGGCCGCGGTTTTCTAACCGGGTCACCAGTTCGTAACCAGTCATTTTAAAAGATTTTTTGTTTTGGGAATAAAACGAAGTCGCACGGTAGTGCTAGGTTACAGCCCCTAAAAAGAGGAGTTTAGTACCAGGAGTTTGACCGACAACGTGCTGTCCAGGAAGTCCTCAGTGAGAGGAAGTCCATCGCTTTGAGCGTGAGCTCAGATTAAGTACTAAAGAAGCATAGAAGGAGGCCTAAATAAAAAGTAGCATCTGTATAGCTGTCCTTGTTACTCCTACGATAAATCTCTGTGCCAGAAATAGACAGCTGTAGTGTACTCATTCACTCAAAACCTACAATCGTACACGGTTGCCACAGATTACAGAACAAAGCCAAAATCGGTAGGGCTGGGACAAACACTCCGAGGACAAACACCATGAAGATGTCGATATTATTTATCCCGATCTACATAATCTGTGTATTTTTTTATTAAAGTTGGTAATTAAGTATTAAATGAGAAAAAAATCATACCTCATATTCATATCTTTATGCGACCATGTAGTTGCTTAGGTAGTAGGTACATTTAGGGTTTGTCCACAGAATACATAATAGTAGTAAAGAAGATTCACTCCGCAAAATCAATTAAAGAAAAAGGAACTCTAGCAGCGATACAATTAGGTGCAATTTAGATCGCACGGCGCTAAAAAAGCTACGTTATATTCACCTACACGTTGCCTCTCTTTCTACCGCGTAACTCTTACCTCTTCTGGCGCCTGAATTCCTTCCTATTTTCCCCGTTGACGGGGTACCCGCATGTACTTACGCATTCGATACCAGGGTGAAACAGCCCTGGTTTGTCTCATACATGGTACCCAGTACCCACTTAGGGCACAGCAATTTAAAAGCAACATGCAGTATCATAATAAACATAAGGAACGTTGACAATATTCAATAAAATCCAGCAACAGAATTACCTCTTTTTCACAATTTGCAAAAAGTATCTTTTCAATCCCATCAGAAATCAGAAATCAAAAATTTATTTCAACGTAAAGAATTTACATTCTGTTTGCTGAATGTCAATACATACCTACTTACAGTTGTATTAGTGTGTTTATGTTAGCCGCTGCCACACACAGATTAAGAAGGAGATACTAGCCGCTGCCTTGGGGCCGTCTGTAGTGGAGAAAAAGGCAGCGAAAAAAAACTCCACTCTGACCTTCTTTTCTCAAATCACCTTAGGGACTCCACACACGACGGCTATAAGGTAAGGATGTATATTATAGCACGATATATCTTACTACATCTTTCCATAGAAATCGTCATGAGACCACACACGACAGCTATAATATACATCCTTACATCTCCGTACCTTAAAGGTACTGAGCGATACGAAGATGTATATTTACCTTTCGATACCTTTCAATACCTCCCAATACCTTTCCGTATATTACGATATATCTTCCTTCGTAAAGGGTGTTCAAAAAGTTTCTTGGTGATTCAAAAAACTCCACTAGGAGTCTTATGTCGCTAAACGACATAGGTATTCAGAGTCCTATCTCAAAAAAATCATTTGCTCCACATAAATTTGCTCCATATAAATAGTCTCGCTAAAGGCCGGTTTCCGAATTGAGAATTTCACTTAAATATTTAAATAACGTTCTGTCACGCTCTTTTCTGAGAAACTTGACGAGACAACACTAGAGTTAAGTAGTTACTTAGCGAAATTCTCAATTCAGAAATCGGCCGTAAGCTACGTTTCGTAAGCCTGAGGAAGGTATAGGCCATACTCCGCCACGGGGGCCCAAGTCCGGATTGATGGAGGCTTGTAAGACTAGTGGCTGGTCTTGCTCTATGGCCTCTGACTTGGCTTAACGACTGCCATCTATCGACGGCAGCCAGCACCAACTGCTTAACATGCCTTGCGAAGCATGGAACCGCTCGGAAAAATGCCATTAGCGTTAATCATAAACGGTCACCCGTCCGCGCACTGAACGCACCCTATGTTGCTTAACGTTCGTGATCGTTTAAGATCACTCAGGCGGCCAGGGCTGCGAGTAATTCTTCGATTCAGTCGATTGATACACCTCCTGCGGTTGACTGGTAGAAAATGCTTGTAGCATTAAGTCCGCCGCGTTGCCATTGTAATTTTTACTTATGTGCAATAAACGTATTAATAATAATAATAATTGATGACCTATGATTTTATAGATATAACATAGGACGTTACAACTTGTATATAGTGATGGAATATAACATTAAAGTTGCCTTTAACATGAAGGATAGTAACAAAAATCAATCTACCTCAAGAAAAGAAAAAAAAGTGTAGCAACACAGTGGTCATCAATTTTGTAATAATATCATGCCTGTCCACTTGCTGGCGATGTCTGATAATTCCGCATATAATTTAAAATCTTCGGAATTTTCCTTACTTTAATGATGTTCAATGCACATCTTTCTATTTTTGGCACATGTGCCAACGCATACGCGCATCAAAATCTCAATCATCTTCTGATTAACTACCTATCTATTAAATCTAGTAGTAAGTCGACAGATCCATAACACCCTGTATAACGCCTTAGCAGCCGGAACGTGTGTCGGTCGAGACGTATGTCAACGAAATGAAGCGAAATATACATTACGTTACATGTTCCGTGTGTGATACTTTAATATAATGTAAAGCTATACCTCCCGGGATGTAATGTATA
Organism: Yponomeuta plumbellus; assembly: GCA_947310845.1. NCBI lineage: Eukaryota > Metazoa > Arthropoda > Insecta > Lepidoptera > Yponomeutidae > Yponomeuta > Yponomeuta plumbellus. Next base: position 9,563,120 of record OX371203.1, read on the forward strand.
TTATAGCAGTCATGTGTGAAGTCCCTTAAAGCTAATACAAATTAGGTATGAGTGTTCGTATACCAAGAATCATCATCATGTTTAATAGTGATTTTTCGGACTCATGGCTGTGTACCAAAAAACCTACGACTAAATTCCATTATTCCAATTCCAATTAATTCAAATTACAGTCATAGGCCCACTATTATCTAATTATCAATACATTTGTACATATTGTGCGAAACTGTTGTTGTACCTAAGCGATGCTAGTGCTATTTTTATGGTACTTTTGTACTCTATGTAGTTCTTCTCCACGGTATCGTACATCTCAGATGTGAAATAAGTTTAATCTTTTTGATCGGCTTCTTCTGGCCAGTAAGAAGCTATCAGTTCCCGATGATTTTCTTCGAACTTACTCCATTGGTTCTACAATAAATGGAGCCTTGTTTCGAGGTACGGGATGGTTAAAATACGGTCTTTCGGAGACTTTTTAAAGTTGACATAACCTTTATTAAGGGCCGGTGGCACCTAAACATACTTCACTGCAATTCTAAGTTATGACATAAAATGTTAACATAAAGATACATAAATAATCATGCATAGTGTCGAAGAGTTGTACAACGACGTAATTAATCAATTTTTGGCATAACATTAATAGCTAGCTAGTAAAAAAATCCTAAAGTTGGTGAAAATCACGTAAAACAGCTCTTCGTATAAAGATAGTGGACGAAAAACCAGAGCATTGTCCAACTTGAAATTTAGTCATTCGAATTTTAAAAGCATACAGAAAAACATGATTAATATAATTTTGGCAAAAACAAATTACTTTTTGTGTAATCGGAAGTCAAACACGAACAAATTTTGCGTCCGATCTCCCCATACAAATTACTATGGAGCGTGGCAGCGTTGTAAAAAGGCAGCGCACGCGCGCGGCCGCGGCAGTCTCCCGCTTACGTTCAAGGAGAGAACGAACGAACGTTACGCACGTCCGTTTGGGCCAGCGAGGCTCCGGCGTGTACGTACACGAGTGGTGGGTGCATTATGTGCATAGTCGTTTGACTTGATGAAAGTCGCAAGCCGCTATGTCATTCCCCGCCGCTTTCGTGCAAAAATTTTTATTTCCACAGATATACCTACCTAATATGGGTGTCGTGTTTATTTTGTCTATTATGTACTGTTACATGTGGTAGGTACTATTGTTTTTATGCTTTATGGGGTTGATGAAAACTAATGAAGTAATTTTTTTATTAAATACAAGATGGCTACCGCGCTAATTACACCATTTACACCATTTTGCAATATGAGTGTTGTTTTTAAGGTTTTTGGGCTTTGTGAATAGGAATTTGAGGCAACTTTAGCAATCCAAAATGGCGGCCTCACTAATTTCACAATTTCTGAATCAGAAATCAGAAATCAAAAATTTATTTCAACGTAAAGAATTTACATTCTGCTTGTTGAATGTCAATGTACATACAGATATGTATATGTACATACACTTATGCAACATAGGTGTCGTTTTTAAGGTTTTCGGGGTTGGTGAAAATGAATTTGAGGTAATTTGTACGATGTGAGATGGCTGCCGATCTAGTTTGGCCATTTTTAAACATGGGTGTCGTTTTTAAGGTTTTTAGGCTTGGTAAAAACGAATTTTAGGTAATTTTGCAATCCAAAATGGCGGCCTCACTAATTTCACAATTCTGCAACATGGGTGTCGTTCTTAAGGTTTTCGGGGTTGGTGAAAATGAATTTGAGGTAATTTGTACGATGTGAGATGGCTGCCGATCTAGTTTGGCCATTTTCAAACATGGGTGTCGTTTTTAAGGTTTTTAGGCTTGGTAAAAACGAATTTTAGGTAATTTTGCAATTCTAGATGGCGTCCGCACTAATTTCGATTAATATTTAAAAAATGTTTTGTATTGTATTGTATACATATAGGTTCTTTGATAATGAAACAATATTTAAGTAATCCTTTTTTAAATTAATATATTACTTTTACCATTGAATATTCAATGCTTTTACAATACTTTTACAAACGACTGTTGCTAAAATGCATTTTCTTTGTTCCGTGTTTGTTTTCGACTAAGATTTCAGTAGGACAGACGGCAGTCTTTTGTGAATGATAGGATTGATCATTTATATCTTCTGTAAATAGGATACTTATTCGTATTCTAAACTGTGCTATTTTGGACTATTTCATTATTATTTGTGTTCCAAAATTTGATATAAAATGTACGAAGCCGATTAATTCAAGGTTAAAAATAAGATCCATATAGGTCAATCTTAAGACACTTTAATTTTTTTTTTCATTGTTTCCATACTTATTTATCTACCTTATGTAATATGAATAGAAGTATTTTCAGGTGACTCGACAAAAAATTAGTAAATTTGTAATAAACGTACAGTTTATCTCAGAAACATTGACTCGGAAATCAGAAATACGAAATGTATGTGTTTACGTTTATTACACTGTCACGCTGAAATGTCTGAACGGATTTGAATAAAATTTAGATAAGAGATCTGAACGCATGAAGTTGGGGAAAATTGCCGAATATTCATAAAAAATAAGTATTTTATGTAACTAAACCAAATGTAAGTATGGGGTACTCGTTTTTTTATTTAAATTGTTACTATAATTTTACTGGTATTAACTTTATGCAAGTTATTAATATAATATATTTCATTTTTTTATTAAATGTTCTTATAAAATTATTGAATAAAAATCCACACTTTACAACTAGTCAAATATTACAACAACAACATCCAGAAGCAAAAAAACAAATCAAAATATAATCCGTATAATTACTTATTAAATTAAATAAAGAATTTTTTGTGTGTTAACTTTTGATAATTTGTTAACTTTCAAATAAATAGTTGGGACTGTATCTAGATCATCTGTGGGAGGTAAGATCAGCAACACATTTTAAGGCTGCTTTTTATAAAAGTTTACAAAACGCGACTAGACATTGGAGTTTTATTTTGTAGCCGAAACAATTAATTTTATAGTTATTTATTAAATTATAACGACAGAATTTATTTTATTGGCATATGTATTTTTACTATAGATGGGTTTTTTTTTCAAAAGCACCTACCTACTATACCCAAAGCATACAATAAACTCCATACTAGCTCAATTGCAGATTTCCCCAAGGCTTATGAAAATAACTAAGAATACTTTAATTGGCACCTTAGATAGGTGGTAACAACTTTTTGGGTATAAAAACGTACCTAAATAGTATCTTAAAAGGTAAATCTTGAGTATTTCATTATTTAGGACCAAAACTGAATGAAATATATCGTTTTCGTTGTGAACTTAACTAGCACATAAGACAACCAAAACTTTATAATATTTAATTCAATTTTGGTTGGTAGAGTTGACAGCTGATCCACCTTTACGTTTTCGTTATAAAGCCGCCTTCAAAGTTAGCGAATAATGTGAAACTGTCTATTTTAGACATGACCACAATGATAGATTTCAAATTCCACTCATTCAATCAACTCTGTAATCTTGACAATGACATAAGGTAAAATAATTCATATTATGACAAAGTGCAGTAAGTAAAAACTGTGCCGTTCTCAAACACTAAAAATACCTACTAACAGAAAATTTCAGAGAAGTGTTTCGTAATAGACAATATTTGGCCCTTATATCTCATATCGCTAGAACACTGTGCATGTTTACATGTGTGCGTGAGCGCGCCGCTGCGTGACGGTCACTGTGTGCGTGCGCATAAAAACCTACATTTGAAGGCGGCCTTAATATTAGTTTCGAAGTTTTTTTGAACTGCTACAAGAGCCTCCATAGTAATACTATTAGTTATTAGTTAAACCAAATTACCCCATTTTACTTCCAAGTAAAAAATTGTTTGTGCTACGTACGTAATGTACCTACCTATGTGTTTTTTTTAGACTTTGCTCCTAAGAGGAATTAAACTTTAATGTCTTTGATGCGATAAGGATTTTGGTCACAGTCGGGTCCTCTATTCACGGTAAGTCGGTAAATAAAATTTACCGAGTAAACCAAAGTACCTATATAGTTAAGTAACGGTAACACCGCGTCATTTTGTTTTTGCATCCAATTAAAAAACGGACTATACCTTTGCTCCAAAACAATTCAAATTTAAAATATCGCAATATTCTGCATAAAGGTGTGATTAAGGCAAAACCATACCGCGATATAGGAAACTAATAAAGCCATCTAGTAGCCGAAAACAAAATTAGACTATTTCGTACAAACAATAACATCCTTTAAAAAAAACTCCTAGATGTCGGGTTTTTTTTAATACGTTATGTTCATGGATGTAATAATCAAAGAGGATTGAGTACTCTGATTTTTATTATATATTTATTTTTACAGGGCCTGTACGAAACTTTAGCCCTAACGGATGTTCGGAAAAAAATTGAGTACTCTGACAAAAAAATATCCTGACAAGGAGGCTCGAACTAGTGAATGTCATCTCTTTCTAAGTAGGGTGACCTTGATGTCAATGAAAACCGGACGAAACATAAGGGAAGCCAGCCGGAAGGAACGAGCGAAGTTCTCTCTTTAGGAGTAACTTGGGCATTTACTTTCATAATGGGCGACACAGTACCTAGTGGTAGGTATATTCATTGACTGAAGAACTTTAATTATACTTATATTTGCATTTAACGAAGTTTTAACATTATAAAATGAAAGCCAAAATCAAGTCATAAAATTAGCTTTAATCCAAAAATAAACACAAAGAAATAACTCATTTAAATGTATAGAATTTACAACTTGCTTATTGAGTGTTAATGTACATTATATTACATACTGCCCTCAAATAAGGTTTGTAGTGGAAAAGAAGAGTAGAGAGAAGAGTAAAGATAAAACTCAACTTCGACCATGATAAAATACGTTTTTAAAAACTTGAGTGGGATTGCTACAAAAATTACTTAGCATACATTCATGGCTCGATTCGAGTCTGGGCCTTTAATTTGAGAATAAGTAAAGTTCACTATCTTGCATGGATACATGGATACATGCAAGATAGTGAACTTTACTTATATTCACAGTTATTAATAGTGAACTTTTCTTACATTTCTTATCATCAGTTACAGTAGGCTACTTTTTATCGCGGAAATCACACTCATTCTGCGGAATTAACTTAATCATATTTTGATCTACATAAGTTTACAAATTATTTTCAGTGAACCAATTTAGAACTTTATATCATTATGGTACTCTTGGTCTCGACAAGGGTTAAATTATAATTAAAAATGTTGTTGCAGACCAATTTTAGTGTACAAATTGTAAATTCAGATAATAAAATCTAACTTGCCAGTACGAATAAAACTCATGTAGCTAGCTAGATTGATGACAAACATTTGAATGTTTTTTTTACATTTAAAATATGCATAAAAGCTAATATACATTACAAAATAGAATAGAATTATTAAGTATAAAATTAAATATTCTATTATACCTCCTGTCAATTTTTCTATTCAAACATAATATTCAAAGCTTCTTCTTTTGGGGAATGCGTTCAGTCAGTTTGGAAACCTGCATCGAGCTGTGGTTGCTTCGTTGGTAGTTCTTCCAGTTCAACATTTTCTTCCGTCGCTTAGTACCATTACTTTTTTCGCCACAGGCTGTAAATATTTATTTATTACTTACTTTCTAATAAACTTCTTAGCAAACAAAACACAAAGGTAACAGAAAAGTCCTGTGCAACGTACCTAAAGGGGTTGGTAAGCACGTCAATAAAAAGTAAACTAAGTGATACTTTCTGAGTTATTCCCGTTTGAAAATATAAAATATTAAAAAAAAACCATTATCATCATTTTAAAGTATTTTGCGTTACAACTAGTAATAAATTGGGGACATTTTGTCAAAGAGTATTTGTTGTTTGTGATAATGATTTTTTCTATCGATTGGCATAATGTAGGTACACCAAACGGCAACTTTTCATGTACAAAGGTACAAACTTTAGGTATGCTATAGAGGTTTGAAGCCTTTTACTCACCACTACAAATGGTACAGGATCTTCCTTCAACCTAGGTAAGACCGTAGGCTTAAAATCTTATTTTCTAAAATACCGGCTTTTGCAGGCTTCACAAAATGCAGGATTTTGTGATGTCGAACCAGAGCCTCATATAGCATCCATCCATTTTAAACGTAAGCTTTCGTTTTTAGTAAAACTGAAAAGAGACCATTGGGTAATCAAACAAATGGCCTACATTTTACAACATCATGGTCATAGTATTCCACATAAATGAGTAAGAGTAAGACACACTCCTTCAGTTTGTGGCTCTCGCTCTGGACACTTTACTCTAGTTGCTTACTTATACGATTTAATGTTTTATTTGAGAAGACAAAGAATTTAGTTTTCTATGGAAGGTTTTTCGTAGTGCTCTATCCTCTTTGATTATAACATCCTTGGTTATGTTACATGAGACGCTGTGCTGTTGGGGACTTCCAGGTAGCGCTGGGCTTTGAGGAGGAAGACGGTCTGTACAAATTCGACTGCGGCGGGTCGCTCATATCCAACCGATACGTGCTGACGGCGGGACATTGCGTGATTACTAGATCTAAGTAAGTTCTTACATCAATACAAGTTTTTTTTATAAAGGTCATGAAAAACGAGGGCTTTACGCGCGATGTTTAGTCCTATCCTAGGCGCGAGCGAAGCAGAGTGTGGACACGCGTTGCATGTTGGATATTGTGTGAAGAACGTATTATTATTAATACGTTCCGTTCCAGGTCCCGGGTGCAAGTCCCGGCTGGGGACCAAAAAAAACCCCTGGTCTTGGATGTTTACCTACATGTTTGTGACGTCGCTGTTTCTGGTTCCCACGACACAGGGTATCCTAGTGTGGGGCCAGAAGCAATATACCTATGTGCCTGTATGTAAATGTTTATGTTTAGGATACAATGGCAATGTGCCAGATCGTCGTCTGCGATCGTCATCGTCATCAGCCATTTGACGTTCCACTACAGGACATGGCCGTCTTCATGCTTTTCCAAGTGGCCCGGTTTGGTGTCGCCCGCATCTAGCGATTCGCCGCCATCGCCATCGGAACTAGCCGTTAGACCATAATATACCTAGTGGAGATCCGCGGCTGCCAGTTAGAACTTTTTCGCCACAACGCCCATCCACCCTTCCCACTATCACTTCAACTAAGCAATTCATTAATATCTTCTTAATAAATTCTCAATATCTTGGGCAGGGCCGGATTTAGGGGAGAGCAACCGGGGCGAAAGCCCCGGGGCCTCCACAAACGGGGGCCTGTTTAGAGCTTTTTTTTAACTTCGAAAACAATGTCATAGGTACCTACCTACATGCCCGCTCTGGAAATTGAACATAGTTTCCCGCTTCCGAGTCTATTCCATCCACTAGGCTACCACCGTTCCTCAGTACCTAATATTATGTATAAATAATAGTACTTTGTACTAATTTTTACCTGTAAAATTAAAAACTAAGAACGATCGCCGCTAACAGATAAACCAAATAGGTTTCCGAGAACGGCTAAGTATGGAACATTGTAACATAACGGATTTAAAAAAGAGAAGTATAATTAAAATAATTTGGTCAGCATACAAAGATTTTGTTTGCAATCCTTGCTCCGCAAATAATTTTGATAATGGTCAAAAATTAATCATAAATAGGCAGTTTATAATAACATAAATTTGCATTAAACATTCAGTCCGCAAAAATTTAGAGCCTAGTTTTGGTAATGAGTTGGTTCAATTTGTGTCTTTGATTGACTCATACAAAAAGCATTATGAAAAAGATCAATCGCCGGAACTAATTTACTACCAAATTCTTGAAGATCAAAATTTTAGAGCCACATTCCCAAACCACGAAATTGCATTGCGAATGTATTTTGTTTTGATGGTATCAAATTACACTGGAGAGCGCTCATATTTTTCAAAAATGAAAATTATAAAAAATACGCTTCAAACAACGATGGGACAAAATCGACTAAGAAAGCTTTTTCTCCTGAGGATTGAAAGCGATTTACTCCGAGAACTGGATTTCAGCGAAATCATCAACGATTTTTTGGCGAAAAAAGCTAGAAAGGTTCCGTTCGTTAACACTAAAATTTGATTTCAGATAATTCTTATTTCTGATTATACATATTATGTTGTTGTTAAATACTAAGTGAATCTACTTGGGTTCACAATAAATTATTTATTGAAAAACTTGACTGAAAAAAATTGTTCATTTTATTTGGAAAATAATTTGGGGCGAGTGAGGGTGCCTCCGCTCCTTTGTTGCCCCGAGGCCTCTGGACCTCTAAATCCGGCCTTGATCTCGGGACGGACGTAAATGTAAGGTTTCAATGATATTTAGGCTAATAAAAGTGGTCAAAAAAATAATAAAGATAAGCAAAAACTTCATTTATCCATACATTCTTTCATTCACTAATTCATTCAATAGTACCTACCTATATCATCCTTACCTAAACATCGCAAGGAAACCTTAGTATCAGAGGTATTTACGTACCTTGGCGCTTGATACGACGTTGAGTACGCTATGTACGAGTACGATACGTACGATACAACTGGTTGCGAACAAAGAATAAAATTTCTTAATTGAGCCCTTTTCAGAAGAACTAAAAAAAAAAAATTACGGCTGTCAAAGGAATGCAATTTTGGACCTCAGCCCAATAGCCATGTGTGATGCTGATACATCATAAAATAGGTCTCAGCGAGCTGAACAAAAGTTACTATGACGCCAACAGCCAAATGTTTGTCGTTTCGGAGTTATATTTTATTAAAAATGTTAGTTTTTTTTCAAGACTTCAAAGTTCTTGTGTCTTCAAAGTGGGGACGGGAGGTCTCATCTTTGCTTCTCCATGATTAGTTTTGTGGCTTTCAAATGTCAGAATTGAAAGAATTTTGAGATTTAAAACGCGTGGTTAGCTTCGTCTCTCCCTATGGCCACATCTGTTTTGTAACCTAGGTACAATCCACCCCTAGATCTCCCTTGATCTCGCTTGAGAATTCGGATCTCGTTTTGACGACGACGCCTAATATACTTGCGTTCCACTTCACGGAGAGTTTACTCGGTGCCAGATGGATTGAGAAAAACGGACATTGACCTTTCGGTTGTTCCACCAGGGGTTACAAACCTACATTTTACTTGTAGGATTTTTTATTTACTTATAATAACGTATCTATTAATTGTACATATCTATTGTATAAAGATTGAAATAAATGTATAATAACTATTGTCAAAACACGAGGAATTGCTGAAGAGAAAAATAATAAATTACTTTAATCGTTTCACGACAAAAACCATTTATTTTCTGCACATATATTATACTTACAACTTTCAATATTATACTTACCCCCGGTTTCCCGTACACTAAAAAGCTGTTAATATTCTGTTAACAGCTGTCAGTTAGCCAAAGTACGAAAAAGCGTTAACTAAACCGCGGTTGCTCGTAAGAAACCGGGGGCTAATCCCCTGTTATAGCTCGCACGTGGCACAACGCCACGAGTTATAAGCGCTCCACGAAACTGGTGGGGGTGTCTGTACATGTGTGTATGTATGTGTATCGCGTACAAATGGCCACGCGGCCCTAGGATTGGCACTGAACTAAAGCGTGTTCTTTGTAGTCAATTTGTTTAAATGGTTTCCTATTAGATTATTTTTAACGGTCTTTACAATGGAGTGAGTGTAGAGTCAGTAAAAAATAATCTCCATCCAATGTACTAACAACAGTTGCTTTTGATGATCTACCAATCACGCGCTCGCGCTCGCCGCTGATCGCCGTCTCTTGGTCGCGCCTCACGTCCCCCCGCCAAACGAACCCAAAAACTGACTTCTGCGCATACCATGTCATCGCTCAAAACTAGTGAAACTACGTAGAGACTAAATGTCTTATGAGAGAAACTAAATACGTGGAGTATGTCTTATGGCTTGAGGGTCAATCCCTCCAAGACACAGGTGATTATTGTCGGTAGTCCTAGGATGATATCGAGGGTCAATTGAGAACAGCTGCCACGCGTGGTGTTTGACGGTATATTAATTCCGTTCAGTGAGAAGGTTAAGAACCTGTTGGTTATTATTGATAGGTGTATTATGTCTTGGTCACCACACCTGGCGGAAGTGAGCCGGAAAATATTCGCTTCGGCGGCCTCTCTGAGAAGGTTAAGGAATTTCCTTCCGACTGTAACCAAAACTGCGCTTGCGCAATCTCTGTTGCTCCCTATCCTTGACTACGCTGATGCCAGCTATCTTGACTTGACCGAAGAGCAACTAAATAAACTTGAGCGCCTACAAAATCTCGCAATCAGGTTCATATTTGGACTACGCAAATATGACCATGTCTCCGATTACCGCACTAAGCTCAAGTGGCTCCCTATCCGTCTTCGCAGGAATGCTCACATAACTTCTCTTCTCTACTCATTGCTGTTCAATCCAGCCACCCCTTTATATCTTAAAGAGTGTTTTGTCTACCTCAGTGACTCCCACAGCCGGGCACTTCGGTCTGACAGGAATCTGATGCTGAAGATTCCAAGTCATTCGACGAGGTTCTTTGGCAACTCATTTGCTGTTAGGGCCGCCGACTGTGGAACGATCTGCCGGTTTCGATAAGGCGCTCTCCTTCCCCAGCTATATTTAAAAGCAAGGTTTATGATTTTTATTTATCTTTGTAATTGATTAAATAATTTTATTATTATGGTTTTCCTGAATGTAGGTAACTAGGTATGTCTTTTCTTTTATCCTATGGTAGAACTTTATGTTATATTATGTAACTTTATGTATGTTTATAATTATTATACGTATAGAATGTAAAGGTTTATGTATGTATATTAGTATTAAGTATAAGTATTTATTCTATGTTCTTATTTGCACCGACTACCCGTCTCTCTCTTTTCCGTCAGCAACTTTCCGTCGTCGGTTGCCTGGAAGAAATTGCTTTAAGCAATAAGGCCGCCTCTTGTACTGCATCTTATTGTTAATGTTCTGTAATTATTTTTCCTGGTACAATAAAGAATATTCTTATCTTATCCTAAATCTACATTGATGTAACTATAAACTGTATTCTTATTCGGTGCAGTCATCCATCACTCATCTTCACTTGATGTACCTATATTCAGATGACTGTCAGTAACATTAATTTTAAATCAATCTGGAGGTTGGTCAATTCTGTCATGCATACCACAAATTTTTTGTTCAACCTGAAAACCTGGTCAAGAACCTTTTGTTCAAACTTTTGTCGAACCTGGACGCAGTTTTTCCATTTATCTGGCGAGATTTGAGTTAAACCATCATTCAGTACACATTTAACTTTTTTAACTTGAAAGTTGTACTTTATTACGATCGTCATAGCGAAATAATTGTAACAGATTTATCAAGAAACACTCAACGATATAACAAATTTAAACTCAACAAAAACAATGTGAATGCAATGAATTACTCGAGACGTACACACGCTAGCGCTATCCGAACTCTAATGAAAACAAAATGGTGGTCTGGCCAAAAAAGGTGAAGCATCTCTGGCTCTCATTCGTCTGTCATTGTCGCGTTACTTTTAGAATGAACTGAGGTAACACGCATTTTGATTATTTTTAGGAGATGAATTTGCAAAAGGTCAATATGAAGATTACATTGCTTTAATGTTGTTTAATATATAAAAGTGTTGTCTAGTGAAATGCTGCGGTACTTACCATGAACATTTTTCGCGATGTAGGTAAGATTTTGGGATGTTTAAAGGAACCACAGAAATTATTCTTTAAGAAACAATGAAACAAAACATATGAGCTGACCTAAAAGTGTTAATAATATCAATATGTATAAATAGTTTTCACGTTAAAATTAAGTATTTTTATGTTACAATGTTTGACACTCGGCTCCACCTCGGCTCGTTCCTGAGGTCAATGTCCGTTTTTCTCAATCCATCTGGCACCGAGTAGCTGCGACAATATTTCCAATAGATAGAACGAATCAGATTTAAGTTCCTGTTGAAACTCCCTTCCACCACCTGGATCAATGAGATGAAGATTAGGTACGTATTTCCAATAGAACGAATCAGATTTAAGTTCCAGTTGACACTTCTCACTCTTTTCCACGACCTGTATCAATGAGATGAAGATTATGTCTCATCAAACTACTCAATTTGAAACGACACTAACGAATTTCCATCTTGCTAAGGATTCCACCAAGCATCGTACGAATGGGCGTCCGGGAGTTGTGTCCCAACGCCGCGGAGAGATGCGTCTTCAACAATTTGACGGACGTCCGTGTTGCGGAGATCACGGCCCATCCCAACTACAGTAGCTGTTGTAAATATGATGATATTGCGTTAATAAGGTACTGTGGGAAACTCTTCACTCTACTCTGCAATGTATATTTTATTTTATTATTATTTCTCTCTGCATGTGAATAATTTAAATATAAAAATAATTTGAAATAGGTAGGTACTATGGAAGTCAAGAAGTTGACGAAATTGCTGGTTTAATATTTTCTTGCTGTATTACGCTTGTTTGCTTTTAAAGGACGTTGATTTATTTCCTGTAGTCACACACACACACACACACACACACACACACACACAAACACACCCTCACACACACACACACACACACACATACACACACACACACACACACACACACCCTCACACACAAACACACACGCGCAGAAGAGATATGATGTAACAAGTAGGCTATGTCCATCAAGCGCTATGATGGACATAGCCTACCTACTTGTTGACGCATAAAATTAAAACTTCTTTATTAGTAAAGTTAACCTTGAATGCTTGTATTTTGAACGTTATGATTAACAGCTATTGATGAGATGTAAGTAAACTAAAACCTAAGGGCCCTCGCCCACGGCGGCTTTTAGTAGCGCTGCAGTAGCGATGCGGTGGCGCGTTCGCCGCGCTACAGCCGCGATGCGGTCGCTAGCTGTGTGCCCTCGCCCACGTAACCACGCTTCTGTCGCGATGCGAACGCGCCACCGTCGCGCGGCCGTGGCGCTGCTAACGCGCGTTAGTAGCGATGCAAGCGCGCGGCTGTAGCGCTGCTAACGCGCCGATGCAAGCGCGCGTTAGCATCGCTACAGCCGCGCGCTTGCATCGCTACAGCAAGTTTCGAATGACATTGGGTTCAATCGATCGGGGGTCAATACCACAGTGCAAAAACTATAAGAATAATAAATTAACATAGTATTTGGTTTTTCTTACCTTATGGTTCTTGTTAGTCGTTCGTCAGCTGATATGATTGTCTCATCACTGTATTCTGCGTGTCAACTCTGGTTTTACAATGGAAAGCAATTCACAAAGCGTCAAATATGCCTTGACATTTTAGAACAACTTCTGAATTTACGCTCTTAGTTTGTATAGTATTTTAGACGTTGTTACATAATTTCCACCAAGTAATCTCTCTTTATTAAATTAGTTCAGTATTATAGATTTTAGTTTAGATTAGTTCAGAGAATCATATCAGCTGAAGAACGACTAACAATAACCATAAGGTAAGAAAAACCAAATACTATGTTAATTTATTATCCTTATAGTTTTTGCACTGTGGTATTGACCCCCGATCGATTGAACCCAATGTCACTCGAAACTTGCTGTAGCGATGCAAGCGCGCGGCTGTAGCGATGCTAACGCGCGCTTGCATCGCTACGGTGGCGCGTTAGCAGCGCTACAGCCGCGCGCTTGCATCGCTGCTAACGCGCCACCGTAGCGATGCAAGCGCGCGTTAGCATTGCAATATTGGCGCGTTGCAAAAGAGACCTACGCGCGTTAGTAGCGATGCCGTCGCGCGTTTCGTAAACGCGCGACGGCAGCGCTACAAAAAGCCGCCGTGGGCGAGGGTCCTAATGGGTCAATGTTTCAATAAGCGTGCGACATATTTGGCTTACAATTATTGTCCATTTTTGGGTTTATTTACAAATCATTAACAAATCAATGTTTTAAGTTGTGTGAATGCTACAGCGTTGTCTGATGACAACGCTGTAGCATTCACACAACTACCCAACCAACCTACCTGATGGTAGGTACATGTTTTATTTACATACCTATCGTAAAATAAGGCAGCAGACGAAATGAATATAATATTTTTGTTGGCTAGGCTGGTATCACCGGTGACGTACAAGGAGGGGCTAGGCCCGGTGTGTCTGTACACGAGCAAGGCGGAGCCTGGACCGTGGGTCATCGCTACCGGCTTTGGGCACTTCGACACCACCAGTACGTATGCGCGACGCGAATAGCGGGCACACTGATACAAATGAGTGTTGTTCTATTATTACATTTTGCTGGTGATATTAGACAAACAGCCTAGGAGGGTTTGTGTTTTAATGTTATATGGTATTTATGATCTTTACGCTATAATTCGTAAAAGGATTGCGTCTATCCTCCATCGAGTCCGTAACAGCAATGGAACTGTTGACCACAACAGCGGACAGTTTTGAATCATCATCAACCCAACATGTCCCCACCGAGGGGCACGGGTCTCTTCCTTGAGAAAGGTCGTTTGTTCCCAACGAGTCACACCCCAACGAATAACAGTGTGACTGGTTGGGATTTTTTTTGTAAAAATTCCCAACGAGTAACAGTGTGACTCGTTGGGAATTTTTTTTTCCCAACCAGTCACAGCCCTCTTGGCGGTGAAATTCCCAACGAGTCACACCTGTACTGCCGTCATAATAAAAAAGGCCATAACTTGATTTCGAGCAAATTAGTGAAAAACTACATTTCAAGCATGTCTGCTAACTTGTCGTCGATGATTACTATTTTAAAAACACAAGAAAAAAATTAACATATTTCATAAGCTATTTGCTTAAATTTAAGTGTTATTTTTATTCAAATACAGCTTACTTTTTCTCACTAGTAAATATTGAAGTTATGGCCTTTCTTCTTATGACGGCAGTGTATACCAGCTAGTCTAAAACAATAGACCTTATTGAATGTTCACAGCGCGATAGAGAGGTTGATCATAAGAGTGATACAGGTAGATCCACGAAGTGAGCTTTTCTGTTCTTGTGAGTCAAGTTGAGATAAAATATTATCATCATTATCATCATCATCATCAGGCTATATTAGTCCACTGCTGGACATAGCCCTACCCTAATGAAAATATTATAATTTTCATAAACCAATAGGTTTGTATTTATTTAGTTTGTTATAATTACATACAGCATAGACCGAAAAAAAAAATTAACTAGTTTTTAGTATACATATAAACGGTCGCCGCCAAAGCGAAATACCGATCGTTGCCTCCATCATGAAGAACTTTCTTTTCCAGGAAACAGTACCCTGTATTACATTGAATTTAGTGTATTATCAACGATTCGTGCTTTAGTCGGATTTTAATTTTTTCTTAATTCTTTTTTTGTCTTAAATACTTAAAATTTATTCTCAAGAAAAATCACAAAATTTTAAAATTTGCTCCATAAATTAAACAAGTAAATTAAATAATAATTGAACAAGTATGTATAGAATTACGTTTAAAATTCGATAAGTCGGTTCCTCGCTACCCCGCCCACACCCTGCCGAGACCTGATGCTGTCTTTCCCGTCAAGCTTCTCGATTGATGGATATGCCTCTTTGTCTCACGAGAGAGGGATGCCATGCCAAAGTGAGTGACGTCAGCCAGTCAGTGCTTGTCCCACCATTGACAATGTCGTCACCCGCGTCTGGTTCTTCCGGCCCAGTTAAGAGTTTGATATTGATTCGAAAGAATGGTGGTAATCTTCTGATTGGTGGTGGTCAACAATACCTACTATGCCAGAAGACAACATAAAAGTGGACTAGTGGTGTTGGCATGCGCAAAACGGAGACGATTATGATTGTGATGCATTCAAGTTATGTTTTAAATAGGTCTATGCTATATTTTATTTGTTGATTTATAATGATTATAATAATAAGCCTTTTATAAATAGAACTATATTTTCTTTTGAAGACCTTGACACAGTTTGTTCGAGGTCAGACACACTATTATCTCTCACTCCGTTTATATTCCTTACTCTCTCGTATAATCAACCTGTGCATCGCGCTGTGAAAATTCGATAACGTCCATTGTACTAGACTAGCTAGAAGCAGTTTGACTCGTTGAGTGAAAAATCCCAACGAGTCACAGTGTTACTGGTTGGGAAGAAATTATTCCCAACGAGTCACACCCCTGTCGAGGGTGTGACTCGTTGGGAATTTTTACAAAAAAAATCCCATCCAGTCACACTGTTACTCGTTGGGGTGTGACTCGTTGGGAACAAAGGAGAAAGGTAAAGGCCATACTCCACCACGGGGGCCAAGTCCGGATTGGTGGAGGCTTGTATTGTAAGACTAGTGGCTGGTCTTACTGTCAGAAGTTTTCAAGCCGCACCGCCCTGCTTAACGTGCCTTGCGAAGCACGGAATCGCGCGGAAAAATGCCACTAGCGTTAGTCGTAGACGGTGATCCATCCATGGACTGAATGGGCCGTATGTTGCTTAACCTTAATGATCGTTTAGGATCACTCAAGCAGCCCAGGAATGCGTCATTGTGCTACGAACATCCAAGCATGGCAGACGCCGAAATTGTGTCGGCTATTGCTTTTGGTTTAACGTACTGATGTACAAATCCAAAAAAAAAAACAAGGAAAGCTCGACGACCACGAAGATGGTTGATGCTGAATATTCATAAAAATCTCATTAATTCACTCATTTTTAAGACACATGAGCTCGTCGCGAGATCACATTAGCTACCAAACACGCACCAACATGTGAACGCGTCGCAAGCGCTTGCCGCAAGCGCCCTTTGATCTGTGTCCAAAAACCGACACCAAACGAATCGGCGACAAGCGTCTGCAAAATCACGCAAGCCAAGCCAAACGCCCTCTTTACACACTTGTACTTGTGGACGCTTGTTGAAACTTGGCAAGCGTGTAAAGCCGGCATTATAAATAACTAAAACGATGACGAGCTCAAGCACAGATACAAAAGATTAGTTACCACTAATTACTACAAGTTTTAAGACTGTGCCAACGAACGATATTAATATCGTTGGACTGTGCATATAACGCTTGCCCTGGGGAATAACTGGCCTTCCACACGATCGGAAAGACTCTCCGACCAAGTGGCCTTGGTCGGACAACTTGACAACGTACAGTCGAAAGCACGTCATCGTTCACATTTGAGTTGCAAAGTCGCCCGTAATGCAACGGGGCAGAGTGCATGGGTGTATAACATGATGTGCTCTCGACTGTATGAAACGACATCGGTGGCGCAGCGGTTAGCGCATCTGCTTACAATGTGAGAGGTCCCGGGTTCGAATCCCGGTTGGGTACAAAAAAAGAAACACAGGTCTTGGATGTTCACATGCTTATGACGTCGCTGTTTCTGGTTCCCACGACACAGGGTATCCTAGTGTGGGACCAGAAGCGATGTATGTAAATGCAAGCCTGTATGTAAATGTTATTTTATGTGTAAATTGATATAAATTCCGTCAACACCTCCCGTTCGCGGCTTTCACAATGCGAACCCATTCCAACCATAATTGGGTAGTTGACAAAATGTCAATTAAATTACTTTTAAAACGGAATTTTGTACCTTTGAAAATACCGCATTATGAAGTCATTATTCAGAGCACTCTATGTTTCATCTATTTAACAATTGTAATAACTAATAATTAACTGAAAGTGATATATTTCCCCGAAATATTTTGTTTTAGTCGAGCATATGAAGTAATTTATAGTTAGTCGTGTCAACTACCGCATTCGAACTTACTGCCATAGACATACATCAGCTCGCAGCGACGACCAACGGCACACTGAAGCGCTCGCGTCGGACGACAGCTTTCCACACGATCCATTCCGACCGCCAACACAGTGGGTTGTGATGGCTGCGCTTCCGATCAAGGCCGTTGGATTCCGACCAATATTTGGTTGGACAACCGGCTTCCACACGTGAAATTTTTACACCAACCCGACCAATGTCACCTTGGTCGGAGAATCTTTCCGATCGTGTGGAAGGCCTTTAAAGTCGTAATACCAGGCCTGTTCCACTAAGCGTGTAGGTATCGAAAACGTAAGACAATGCGGCCGCCCATCCAGATGGAATAATAGGTAGGGGACTCACGGACTCACGAGCGAGCAGTGACGCGCGCGCGAGTTTTGTTCGTAGCCGATCCGACCGAGCCTTTAAAAATGGAGAAACATAAAAGAGGCAAAAAATACTTAGCAGTGTTGAACTGCTTAAGCACGGATTGCGAGTGGTTATTATGAAATTTTCATTCGTGATACAGGTAGCGCCAATCTTCTAGTTAACTCTGAAGTTGGCGCTGCGGCCACTGCGCAGATGTACAGTTGGACAAATAAATAAGTGGACCACAAAATAAAATAATTAATTTTAAAGTTTATTTATTTACAAAATTACATGTTTTGTGGAAATTAAACTATAAAAAATATTTGTTAAGGTAGGCAAAGTCACATGCGCTAACTTTTACAATGGCTGAACACCTTCCACAAAATCCGATAGAGATTTTGATGAGCACACGGCACAGCTTCCATATCATCACTGTCTGATTCGTCTTCTGTGGTATCGGCGGCCTCATCAAACTCGTCCCCACTTCTTTCTCATTCACTGTCGTTCACATGAATAACCATAATAATATTTTCTTCGGTAAGGGTGTCTATGACGTATCACTCTTCTTATATTCCTGTTCAATCTCTTTGACTTTTTCTAGCTTGCCGTCGTAATAGGGTTTTCCGCCTAGGCATTGTAATAACTAATACGATCTGTTATTAATATTTTATTCAATCAAGACCATAAAAAGAAAAGTAACTCAATAAAGACTATTTATATATGCGACGCTCGACTGTACTTTTCTCGCAGTGCAAGCGTGTGCGTTGCATAACAACGATAACTGCGTACTAACACATTGAAACCTACGCGAGCGGGGTGCGTAGCGGGGGTGAGGGGGGAGCGGCCGTCCCTGCCCGCGCCGACTCCGTTCCGCTGACACCTATTTTTTGCTACTGCGATGCGAAGCTCGCCAACTTCAGAGCTAACTAGAAGATTTGCGCTACCTGTACTTAGGTTACAAAAATACGAATTTATTAGAATTAGGGCCAATTTTTCAATAGTCAGATAAAACTTAACTGGAGAATAAATTGAATGCTGTCACTGTCTAAATCATACGACAAGACAGTGACAACATCAGTTTTATTCTCCAGTTAAGTTTTATCTGACTATTGAAAAACCGGCCCTTAAAGGAATTTCTCAGGTGTGAAATTGACGATCTGGGAGCCTATTCTCACTTCATTAGCAAATAAGACGTATACGACTCTAAGGCGTATGACTTGAATTCTACATAAAAAAGTCGAACGACACCCAAATTCTGTATTCTGAACACCATGCGACATTGAATTCGAATGAAAAAAGAAATGTCTAACGACTGTAACAGTAATCTGTGAATCCTACGTTCCATTTTCTCGATTGTAAATTGAAAGTTAGTCGAATCTTAAAACATTTACAATTTCACTTTTAAATTGATTCATTTTGCGGCAAATTATTACTTTGAGTGTTATTTTATAAACTAAGAAACTGTTTAGGTACAAAATATACGTTATTTAAAATTTTAATACACTTAACTCTTAAAATTTTCAACTGAAATTTTACTTATAACGAAACGTCAACGTAGGGAACGTAGGGCGAGTCCATTAAAATGGGCTTGCCCTACGTTCCGTAATGCGATAAAATCAATTACAGCGCGAATCCGACCAAATTTAGTAGTCCCAAGGTATCTCGCACGGAGTAGGGTTTTTGTGCCTACTGCACTTAAGTGGATTCGCGCTGTAATCGATTTTATCGCATTTCAGAATACACCCACCCTCAACTATCAATGAATGCGTTCAAATTTCATACGCCTTTTGCAAGTCGCATGGTAATTACCATGCGACAATATGACACCTCAAAGCGAACGAAAATTACTAGCAAATTTGCGTATACGACTTTGTGAGAATACATGAAACTGATTTTTATGCGACAAATGTCTAATCCTTCGAATGTTTGGCGTCTACGCTTTCAATTCGCATGGGCGAGAATCGGCTCCCTGTTTCGTTATAAGTACCTATCCACTTAGGTACAATTTTTGTCTGTTCAAACAATAGCATAATATGGTTAGAGAAATAGGTGTGTAGGTACTAAGTACCACCCATGGTTAGGTATAAATCTAATTATTTTATGAATTCGTTACCTACCCATTAAATTTAAAGACTATTTTAGCAAAATAGTTGACGTGTTTCGTTTGTTTGTTTGTAAAGTTATGTTTGATATCTTCTATAATATAAAAATGAATCGCTAAATGTTTTGCTAAGCGCAAATCTCGGGAGCGGCTGAACCAATTTCGCTAATTCTTTTTTTAGAATATTTCTTGAAGGACGAGGATGGTTCGGAGTTTCATAAACGAGGTACACACTAAAGTATTCTGTAGGGCTATCTTCTTACGTTGAAGTCTAGGTTTATCTAGAACGTCATTTGTTCACAAAAGTTAACTGGTACATAATAAAAGATTAAGATTAAATAGTTATTCATTAAACGAAGACAGCCCTAAGGCGCCAGAAGAGGTAAGAGTTACGCGATAGAAAGAGAGGCAACGGTGTAGGTGAATATGACCGTAGGTTTTGTAGCGCCGTGCGATCTGAATTGCAAATATTGCAACTAATTCTATCGCTGCTAGCAGTGGCGTAAGTATACCATCTAGAGGGGTCTGAAAATCGAGCTCCCCTTTCATAGAAAGTCAATGTGGGATATTCATAAAACCAAAATATGGAACGTGTCAGGTATACGTTCCTTTAATGTATATTGTAGTGTGAATGATTTTAATTATTCCGCGCCTGAGAAAAAAAATATTTAGTTTTTTTTTGTATGGGAGAAATTACTTAAAGTACATTTTCTCGCGACTGAACGAAACTGAAGGGCTGGTACTCATACGAGCTATTGCCGCTCTGAAGGCGATTAAGTTGACATACCACACGTGTACCTTTGGGTGCCGCTTCACACGTAGGAATTTTTTGAAATTTCGAATTTTCGGTAGTGAATATTTTAAATATGTGACGCAATCAAATTAAGTAGCCTATATGTATAATATTAAAATAAGTTTGAAAAAATTTAATAAGTATTATTAGGCCATAATAAATATATATAAATAAATAAATATATAAAGTGGTGGTGGCGTAGTGGGGTTGATCCTTGCTTCTCGATCATGAGGGTCTGGGTTCGAACCACGCATGTACCAATGACTTTTAGTTACGTACATTTGTTTGTACAGCAACACCATTCGCTGATAAATTGTGCCCGGACAACGGCGACAGGCTTGCCACTTGTCACGTTTGGGACCTAATAAACTCGGCAAAACGTGGGTCCAGTTCTAGAGACTGGTGCCTCTGCCTACCCCTTCGGGGATAACGGGCGTGAGTTTATTATTATTTATTATTATTATAGTTTTGTTAAAAATAATATAATAAAATAATAATAACATCGATATCTACAAAGTACGCATTAACAATTATCATTAAAATCTTCTAAATCGGAATCCAGCATTGTAACACTAACATCAACGAATTCAATATTTTCGTTGATCATACTTGTATCGTCTTCAATAATGAGAAGTGTTTTCATGTCATCAGAGACAGCTGCTTTGATTGACTTTCTGTATACAGGTCTTATGCTGGATAGGTACGGATCTGACGATACAAGAAGCCCATTAAAGATATCTTCATTTGTTGCTCTACGACAAAACTTCCGCGAATGATGTTCCCGGATTTTCTTGAAGTCTTTATTTCTGGCTTCCGATGCCTCTTCAGATAATTTGCCAATAGGGGTGATGTTGAAATGCCTGATAATTTCAGCACCACGCAGTAAAAGTTTGTGAACACTCGATGGCATATAATACCAACCATAGAGTTCCACATATCTTTCTGCAGAAAGGCGCGCATAATTTTCGAACGCTTCGATATTTACAGGCTCCCCACATGCTATCATACCTAGAATTGTGGCAAATCTTTGGATTATAGTGGAATCCAATCCAGTGATGGCTGCCGTTTTTACAGGATCACTAAAAAAAATTCGGGCTGTATTGCCATCATTTGTAGTGCCTGCACCTGAAACAAAGAGCAAGAACTTCACAATTTTGAACAGAGACAAGGTATTTGGTAAGTAACGTTGTCAAAATAACTCGACACAACTCGTTGCACTTCAAGACTCACCTTGTTTGACGATATCTACTAAGAGGCCCATTTCATCACGAAACTTCTGCTGGATCATTTTTTTTCTTGCCTTCAATAACTCTTTGCTGTCTGCATCCCTAGCTTGCCATGTTTTGAAATCAAGTCTGTAGGAAATGTGAAGAAAACATTCCATACACCTAATCCAGGCATGGAGAGTAGAAAAACCATATTGATACATTTCCATTGACACTGGTTTTCTAGAAAACAAAGAAATAATTTATTTTTTAAAATACGTATAGCAGTAGAGTAATATTAGGCAAGAAAATTATAAAAGTATTCAAAACTTACTGTGAGATCATATGTAACTTATTCATTTCAGATGGGGTTGCTTTACATAACAAAATTTGAAATTTCAAAAAATTCCTACGTGTGAAGCGGCACCCAAAGGTACACGTGTGGTATGTCAACTTAATCGCCTTAAGAGCGATTAAGTTGACATACCACAGAGCAATAGCTCGTATGAGTACCAGCCCTTCAGTTTCGTTCAGTCGCGAGAAAATGTACTTTAAGTAATTTCTCCCATACAAAAAAAAACTAAATATTTTTTTCTCAGGCGCGGAGTAATTAAAATCATTCATACTACAATATACATTAAAGGGACGTATACCTGACACGTTCCATATTTTGGTTTTATGAATATCCCACATTGACTTTCTATGAAAGGGGAGCTCGATTTTCAGACCACCGTGGGCCGTGGCAATTATTTTCTTATGGGGCCCTATAAGTAAAAATGGTCACGTTGTACTTAGTTTCCTTTTAATAAATCACTTAATAGTTACCCAACACTAATAACAATTTTATTTTCAAAAGCATGCCTTTCATGCTCTTGAAAATAAATGTCTGGCGACTCTGGCGAGAGGGAATTGACTATAGTCCCCACGCTAGCCCAATGCGAATTGCATACTTCACATTCAATCATTCATTCATTCATCATTCTTCCATTCGCTAGTTTTTCGATTAACTTAACGATTAACTTAAAATGGTATGGTCTTTAGTTGTCTCACTTTAACGGAATTCAAGCAAAACTTATAAAAAAAAGTATTTTCAAGTAATAAAAATACTTCGATACAATGTTAAAAAAATATTCCTGCGGTGGTGGCGTAGTGGGGTTGACCTTTGCTTCTCGATCATGAGGGTCTGGGTTCGAACCACGCATGTACCAATGACTTTTAGTTACGTACATTTGTTTGCACAGCAACACCATTCGCTGATAAATTGTGCCCGGATAACGGCGACAGGCTTGCCACTTGTCACGTTTGGGACCTAATAAAGCCGGCAAAACGTGGGTCCAGTTCTAGAGACTGGTGCCTCTGCCTACCCCTTCGGGGATAACGGGCGTGAGTTTATTATTATTTTATTATTATTCCTGAGCTCGCGGCCTCTTGGACCGGGGCCCCCTTGGGTCGGTGGCCCGTGGCATTTTGCCAGCCCTGCAACCCTATAGTTACGCCACTGGCTGCTAGAGTCCCTTTTTCTTTGATTGATTTTGCGGAGTGAATCTTCTGTACCTACTTGTACTTTTATGTATTCTGTGGTAATAGCTAGGTACCTAGTAAAATCAACTTTTGTCTGAAAAATAAAAGAAGGCTACCGTAAAGCCAATTTAATGGGTCACATTTGACACTTCAACAAAATTCATCAACGTAACCTTGTAACGCAGGGCACACAATATTATTTATTTTTTCAAAGTTAGAACTACACAATTGCTTCACTTTTTTCAGTTAATAATAGGTACTTAATTATCGTAATAATGTCAAAAGAAGGCATTATTATAATTTACTTTGACTAACAAACCATTTTAAACTTAATAAACAATGTTTGTCCTAAAAAACTGAACTTCAACACAAGGTTATGTCGGTCAACCCTTTTTGTTTTTAAAAACTAGGGATGTTACCGTAAAAATCAAAGGAATCATCAGTCAAAAAGTTCAATTGAATGCAATGAGTACCTGTAAAGGAATGTACATGATTCCACATTGTGATTATTTTATTAGTAGATTGCACAACTAGTACGCATCACATAAAGACGAACTTTTAAAGCATGAGAAGTAAAAATCATTATTATATTATTCTTTTAATAATGTTAAAAATACAAAAATAATTGAATAAAAACAAAATCCGTTTCATAATATTTTATTTTTTTTAATCTTGTTTTTCTGCTAATAGCAGAATAGGCAAAGGACTTTCGTCCGTGCAGTCAAGTCTTACGTTTTTCCTTTTTCTGTATCCGAAGACAACGTGTTAATACAGGTAATCCTTTGTAGAAGGCCAAAGCCAAATCTTTGTTGTGTTTTATAAATAACAACATAACATAACATTTACAGGCACATACCATTGCTTCTGGTGGCCCCACACTAGGAATATCTTTTTCGTGTTAAGGCCGAGGCCAAATATTTGTAAAAAATTTTTAGACGTATTTTTCTAGTTTAGGCCGAGGCTCGTTTCATTATATTTTACACTTTAAGGCAAAAAAAACTCGTACGATGTTTTTGGCAAAGTCGTCGAGAAGACAAAGAAAACAATTTTCGATGATTTTGAACGAGATGGGAGAATAGACAACATTATCGAAGAATAATTAATTATATCTCTGAGAGCGGACAGTAGTGATGATGATGATGTTAAATTGTAATATTTTGTGTCAGCAACCCTAAACTAAGTTATTCTTTGAACGCATCTCTATGTGTAATTGTCATCTGTCACCGTTATCTGTCTGATCTGTCTCTCTCTCTCTCTCTCTCTGATCACGTTATGCCGGTTGCTTGGTTATGTTTTTCATCCGTCTCAATCTTGTAATACAGTGTGTCCCTGGATAAAGTGCAATCCCAAAAGGGGATGAAACTAGACCATGAATCATTGACTAGAA
Organism: Yponomeuta plumbellus; assembly: GCA_947310845.1. Taxonomy (NCBI): domain Eukaryota; kingdom Metazoa; phylum Arthropoda; class Insecta; order Lepidoptera; family Yponomeutidae; genus Yponomeuta; species Yponomeuta plumbellus. Next base: position 9,588,147 of record OX371203.1, read on the forward strand.
AAATATAAAAAAAAATTATAAAAAATTATTGTAGGATTTATTGGTATTTTAAGATTTTCATGTTTCATTAAGGACTCTATGTACAAAAGTATTGATTTCTTCCAAAATAATGGGTCTATTTCTTTGAAATAAAAAAAAAACAGTATGCCTAATACCTGGCGATGACCATGAAATAATAAATAGTCCGCAAAAAAGTAACTATCTTGGGTAAAAAAATGTATTTTTATGAAAAAAATGATTTTTTTAGACGTTTATTTTAAAAAACTTCAAATTACTAAAAAAATGTGCCCTATAACTATGTAATTTTATAGCTTACTTTTATTCTTTACCATTTTAGCTTCCAAATAAAAAAAAAACAATATTCTAACTAAGAAAACACGCTATCTACGAACTTTTAAAGTGGAGCCTAATCGTGTTACCGTGCAGGTAGAGACCGTTTTTTCCATTGTTTCCGTCCTACTCTGTGCCCTTCGGCAGTCGCAGTCCTTTTGTTCTACACTCAGGTAGAGGGAAGGCGAGGGGAGGCGAGGCAGGGGGTTCGAAACAGGACTTACACAGTCGCTCCGATATTCTCGCCGCTGCTACTACTGTTCTCGTTCTCGCATTGTGTTCTCGTTGATTTGTTATTAAGTTTTTGTTACATTGTTGACTGTTACGTTTTCTACTGTTCGTTACGTTTGGACTGTTCCTGTTCTGCTGTTAAGTGTTGACGAAATGCCGCGATTGACAGAGTTCTCACCTCGAGAAATAGCCGACATGCATTATTATTATGGCATGTCACATGGTCGCACAACAGTCGCTCGGACTGCATACATAAATGCTTTCCCGGGCAGACTCATACCCTCAGCTCGAAATTTTCAAGAGATTCATAGGAGGCTCTCCAACATTGGACTTGGTTTGGCACGAGATCGCCGTGAGCAACCAGCTGTCGTTATTGACAATGCGATAGAAGAGGCCATTTTAAACGATCTGTTTGCTGACCCTACAACAAGCATAAGACGATTAGCGTTGCGTCATGGCATATCGAAGACGTCTGTCTGGCGAATTTTGAAAAAGGAGGGATTGCATCCTTTCCATTACCAACGAGTACAACATTTACACGAAAATGTAGATAATCGTCCAAGATGCGTAATGTCGACGTGGATTCTGAGAAAAATTAGAGCTGACCCAAATTTTCCCAAACGCATTTTTTGGATGGACGAAGCGACATTTACCCGAGACGGCATTACAAACTGCAGAAATTTGCACCAGTGGCCTCACGAAAATCCACGATTGAAGCGGGCATCTACTTTTCAAGTAAAATTTTCAATAAACGTATGGGCAGTCTTAATCGACGACATTTTAATTGGTCCAGTCATTTTACCCAGAACCCTAAATGCTGAACGTTTTTTAGAATTACTACAAAATTTACCCATGTTGATGGAAGATGTTCCCCTGGCTACGAGACGGCGTGGGCGTATGTATCTCCAAATGGATGGATGTCCTGCACATTATGGGCGGGAGGTGCGGCGATTTTTGAACGAAAATTACCCGAACCGGTGGATTGGCCGAGGAGGGCCAGTAGACTGGCGAGCGCGTTCACCTGATCTGACACCCCTAGATTATTTTTTATGGGGTGTCATGAAGCAAAGAGTATACAGCACGCCAATAAATACCGAGGCACAGTTGCACGACCGAATAATTCAGTGCGCAAATGACATTAAAAATGATCCAGGAATGATTCGCAGAGCCACTAACCAAATTAATATTCGTGCAGTAATGTGCTTGCAAAATCGAGGAGGCCATTTTGAACATTTAATGCATTAAATAAAAATGCAAAATTGTAAATTACGGATAATTTTATTAATAAAGTTATTGTGATTAAAGTCTGACTTTTATTACCTACTAAAATGTAAATAACTCCTACCTAGCCAATTTTTTAGTTAGAACATTGTTTTTTTTTATTTGGAAGCTAAAATGGTAAAGAATAAAAGTAAGCTATAAAATGACATAGTTATAGGGCACATTTTTTTAGTAATTTGAAGTTTTTTAAAATAAACGTCTAAAAAAATCATTTTTTTCATAAAAATACATTTTTTTACCCAAGATAGTTACTTTTTTGCAGACTATTTATTATTTCATGGTCATCGCCAGGTATTAGGCATACTGTTTTTTTTTATTTCAAAGAAATAGACCCATTATTTTGGAAGAAATCAATACTTTTGTACATAGAGTCCTTAATGAAACATGAAAATCTTAAAATACCAATCAATCCTACAATATTTTTTTATATTTTTCTAGTCAATGATTCATGGTCTAGTTTCATCCCCTTTCGGGATTGCACTTTATCCAGGGACACACTGTATAATTAAGTGATAATTAATCTTATTAGGTTATTGATATTCATATTATTTGAGGTAATATACGGTGTCAATAACCGGGTGCCCACGAGTGCCTTTTCTTTCCGCTGTGAGTCCAACGACGTCTGAGGCCATCCACATTATCATCCACGGATTCACCTCTGGTAGACAAAGACAATTTCTACAGGTTATGGGCCCAGAAAACGCTAAGGATGGCAGAAGGTAATCCGCCCCCGGCACCCGCTGGCGTCAATACTGGTGGTCAGTACCATCTTGAACGTCTAGAAGGACATCAAAACTTCAATACATGGAAGTTTGCGGTGAGGATGATATTAACCCTTGAAGGGCTGTGGAACTGCGTTGCTGGTGAAGACAATGATGCTTCTAGAGACCAGCGAGCACTCGCCCGGATATGTCTCTCCGTAAAGCCCTGCTGTTTTCAATATGTAAGGACTGCTACTAAGAGCAAAGAAGCATGGGAAAATCTGAGTAAAGTATTTGAGGACAAAGGGCTGTACAGAAAGGTCCTTTTACTTCGTAAATTGCACAGAATTGAGCTTACCAGCTTCAACTCTATGACAGAATACATAGAAAACACAATGTTGCTTGTTCAGCAGCTGGCGGATATAGACAGAACAATAGACGACGAGGAAGTTGCAGAGATTCTCTTGTCAGGGCTTCCACAGGACTACGACACGGTTGTTTCCAACCTGGAAACTGCTTTCATGTCTGGATCACTGTCTAGTGAAAAGGTCAGAGCCCGTTTACTACAAGAAGAGCAAAGGAAGAACTCAGGAACAAGTGATGTAATTACTAGCAGCAACACCGCATTTGTTTCGAAGCAGAATTGGACCTGCAATTATTGTGGCAAAGCTGGCCACACCAAGAAGAAATGTTTTAAACTGAAGCGTGACAAGAAAAATCGTGTAAAAGAAGATCAAACCTTTTTAGCTTCAGCGTTCATAGTCCAAGGCAAGACCGAATGGTTTGTGGATAGTGGCTGTACACAACACATGTGCAAGGACAAAAACTTGTTTGAAACTATGCAGAAGTTAAATAGTACAGTAGTGATAGTTAATAAATTATCGCTACTAATAAATTGATTTATCGCCCTACCTGCATGGTGTGTCTTTTTTATATTGTAAGAAGGTGCTATTTGAAAACCAGCGCTGTTTCAAATAGAAACAGCAAATGCTGAAATAGCCCCTTTGTCACACGCTGTATATTATATAATAACTATTATTAATATTAATTATTCTGTAAGCATGCTGTGACAATAAACATTCATTCATTCATTCATTCATTCATTCATAATAATTCTACTCTTAAATTGGCTTTACTTTAGTCGATTTTTTTTCTAGGCTCCTAGATACACTACATACAGTGTGAGTCTTCATAAAGTGCACATATCAAAATCAGGGAAACTACACCCCATTTCATCGACGGAAAAAAAAAAATATTTGTAGTTTTTATGATTTAAAAAAAATTATGAGTTGCATGCACCTGTTGACCCTATTTAGATAAATCGTCATAATTTTTAAACTAAGTGTTATCGCAGAGAAATAAATTTTGTGATGATGTCTAATAATAAGCCGTACCCATAAAGTAAAAATATCCAAGAAAACTAACCCTATAAATTTATAATTAAGTGAAACTTGAAGAAAATCTGTATTTAATCATTTTTGCATTTGTTTTACAATAAAATTTCTCCTAAAATCATGCTATTGACCCTACTTTTTTTTTCATTCTAGCTTATTCTACATGGCATTAGCTTTCTAAAAGTAAAAATTGCACGTCTATTATTTAAATACAACTTCTTAAATCAGTTTAAAAAATGCAGTTAACTGAGTTAGAGCTGGAGGATGATTAAAACAAAAGTATTTTTCAGCATAAATCATTTATTTTCTTTGACAAATTAAAATCAAATCAAATTAGTGATTATCCTAATGCATTAAATGTTCGAAATGACCACCCTGTTGTTGCATACAAATTGTAGCGCGAAGCGAAATGGTCCCCCATGAAAAATAGTCCATGGGTGTGAGATCGGGGGAACGCGCCGGCCACCCAACTGGTCCTTGTCGACTAATCCAGCGACATGGATAATTTTCATTTAAAAATGACCTGACGATCAGCGCATAATGGGCGGGACATCCATCCATTTGGAGCATCATTCTGCGACGGGTTAGTAGTGGCACATCCTCCAACAGCAACGGCAGTTCGTCTCTCAAAAGTACGAGAAATCTCTCTCCAGTTAAAGTTCTTGGGAGTATTATAGGACCAATGAGAAAATGGTCGATCATTGCGGCCCATACATTTAAGGAAAATTTAACTTGGAACGTAGAAGCCCTTTTCAACCTAGGGTTTTCACCTTTCGGGTACCACCGATGTAAATTTCGGCAATTGACGATGCCATCTCTTGTAAATTGGGCTTCGTCTGTCCAAAGAATCGTTTTAGGGAACTGTGGATTGTCTCTTGTTTTTCTTAAAATCCATGCAGACATAACCTTGGACGCGATTCCACATCTTGGTGTAAATGCTGCACCCTTTGATAGTGGTATGGATGCAACGCTGCTTTTCTTAAGATGCGCCAAACTGATTTCTGGGACACGCCATGACGTGACGCCAAACGTCTCGTACTGGTAGTCGGGTCACAAAACAAATCATCCAAAATTGCTTCTTCGATAGCACATCAATAATAACACCTGGTTCGCGGCGATTCGGAGGTAATGGGTGATTCATTTGGAGTTACTTTTTTGTCTATGCATTTTTTGACAGATAAAGCGTCAGTCATGACAACCTAACCTAATATTTTCATTCACTATAGTTTGACATTTCATCATGGAAAGACTAAGCCCGGCACAACGCCTACAAATTATTCAACTTTATTACGAAAATCAGCGTTCTACGAGGAATGTGTTTCGTGCACTTAGAGCAACATATGGTCCACATAATCGCCCTACCGAACGCACTATTCGCTATACCATCGAAAAGTTTGAAAGGGAATTTTCATTATTAGACAATAGACGACCAAATAGACCACATCCAGCTCGCACTGAAGAAAACATTACGGCGGTAGCTGAGAGTGTACGCAATGATCGCGAAGAATCGATTCGGCGCCGCTCGCAACAGCTTGGCTTGTCGTATACCACAACTTGGCGTATTTTACGCAAAGATCTTGGTTTCAAAGCATACAAAATTCAACTGGTGCAACAATTGAAGCAGACTGACCTACCTAATCGCCACCGATTTAGTCTTTGGGCTCTTGAAAAGCTTGCAGAAAATCCACTGTTTTCAACGAAAATTTTGTTTAGCGATGAGGCACATTTTTGGCTCAACGGATATGTTAACAAACAAAATTGCCGTATTTGGTCTGAAGAGCAACCTGAAGAGATTCAAGAGCTACCATTACATCCAGATAAAACAACAGTTTGGTGTGGTTTATGGGGTGGTGGAATCATCGGTCCATATTTCTTCAAAAACGAAGCCGGCCAGAACGTCACTGTCAATGGTGACCGTTATCGTACCATGATAACGGACTATTTGTTTCCTGAAATTGAAGCCCGTGATCTTCAGAACTTTTGGTACCAACAAGACGGCGCCACTTGCCACACAGCACGTGAAACCATGGCTTTGTTGCGAGAAAAATTTGGTGAACAGTTAATTTCGCGTTTCGGACCAGCCAGTTGGCCGCCTAGATCCTGTGATATCACACCCTTAGACTTTTTTCTGTGGGGTTATGTAAAGTGAAAAGTTTATATGGATAAGCCGCGTACGATTGATCAACTGGAAGCCAACATTACTCGCGTTATTCGCCAAATACCACTGGAAATGCTCGGTCGGGTCATCGAAAACTGGAACTCCAGAATGGACCACCTTAATCGCAGTTACGGACAACATTTGAAAGAAATAACGGTTCTTTTAAATTTCCGATAAATTTGTTTTATTCATATTTTTTTTAGTTTTGGAAAAAGTAACTCCAAATGAATCACCCATTACAAAAAGTCCAGCGCTAGCCAGTCTTCTATGGACTTCTTGGAAATTACGGGCTGATGGCACGGGGCGTCGATTTGTAAATGCAGCTAGATAAGCTGCGCAAGCAGCTCTAGCACTCCTTCGGTGCATTCCATAGTAATAATGGTTATCGCAATCTGTGCCGGAGGGAAATCACTTATACGCGGCATGGTGACCACAAAGCAAACGCGTGATACGTAGGACAACGAAAACTGATAACGTTGGTAGGAGAAATACAAATAGCAGCGGCGAAAGGTTCGGAGCGACTGGCTAGGCTACAAAGCATAACATTCAAATTGTTCTTCAACAGGCCCCTCTTCCCCTTTCGTACTTCAGCCCGCGTGCCTCTACAATGACTCACCAAAAAAAAGGTCTCTACCTGTGATAAACAATGGTGTGTAGCAAAACGATGCGCATGGGCTTTTTTCAAACGGTCATAAAAAGTGTTGTTTTTGAGTAATAAACGTGCAATTTTTACTTTTAGAAAGCTAATGCCATGTAAAATAAGCTAGAATGAAAAAAAGTAGGCTCAATAGCATGATTTTAGGAGTAATTGTAAAACAAATGCAAAAATGATAAAAAAAACACAGATTTTCTTCAAGTTTCACTTAATTATAAATTTATAGGGTTAGTTTTCTTGGATATTTTTACTTTATGGGTACGGCTTATTATTAGACATCACAAAATTTATTTCACTGCGATAACACACTTAGTTTAAAAATTATGACGATTTATCTAAATATGGGCCAACAGGTGCAACTCATAATTTTTAAAAAATCATAAAAAATACAAAAATATTTTTTTTATTTTTTCCGTCGATGAAATGGGGTGTAGTTTCCCTGATTTTGATATGTGCACTTTATGAAGACTCACACTGTATAGTACATTACTGCAGCGGCCAGCAAAAGAGGCATTGATGGACGAACGTGGAAATGTGGGCCGAGGCGAAGCCGAGGCACACATACGTGAGACCATCAATGCCTAGTTGTATCCAAGGCTTGTATATGATTTTTCTCAAATAATGCGCGAATATTAAAACAAGCAGAATGTAAATTCTTTTGTTGAAATAATTTTCTGATGTCTGATAAGTATCTACTTTCATGTCATTTATTTCGGGCTGGCCTCACCTTTATTAATTTTTATTATTTATTTACTCCTTTACTGGCCCCCATTACACTTATTGACAAATTGTTATTATTCGTAGGTATCTCATATTTTAATTTGACTTTAAAGGACTTTTAAAATACAATTTTAATTGTAAAAAAAAACAAAATTTAATTCCATAAACATTTCCCATCATTTAGCAAAACTAAACAAACCATTCTTACAACAAAGTCATTTAGATATTTTATTCTCCGTCATCATCATCATCATCAACGGATTATGTCCCCACCGAGGGGCACGGGTCTCTTCCCTTCCCTTTTTCTCCGTCACTTTTGATATACGTATTTCACTAGAGGCACTATTAAACATTTGACTTTTATTCTGAACTGCTTGATGCACTTACTTAGGTAATTTATACTTAGGTAATTATTGTTGTTTATGATGTTTTTTGTGCACAGGAAACCAGAGGAGCAACTTCCTGCTCAAAGCTAAGCTGGCTTACGTGTCTTCGCAAGAATGCCGAAGGAATGTGACTCCCTCACTGCGGATGAAGGAAGGCATCAAGGACACTCAGATCTGCGCCTTCGACGCGGAGCGTGACACCTGCCATGTAAGTTTATTTCCATGCGGCCGCCCCCTACAAACACCCTATTTACGGCCCACTGCAAGGCACAGGCCTTCGGCCTCTTATCTGAAAGAGAGATAGTTTGGGCTTAAGGGAGTCCAGAGGGTAAAGCTGGCGCCACCAAGGAAAAAAAATATTTTAAGGGTTCCGTACGCGAAGGGTACATACACGTACGTACACCACGTACGTACGTACACCAGGCTGTATCTCATGAACCGTGATAGACAGTGAAATTTTCACAGATGATGTATTACTATTGCCGCTGTAACAACAAATACTAAAACATAGAATAAATATTTAAGAGGGATCTCATACATACAACAAACGTGATTTTTTTTGCTCGTTTTTGATATTGATACCAGCAACAGTAGGTACGCTTGAAACATTCACAGAATCTTTAAATATTAATCAATTTTCAAAATAAATACTTATCCATTGAATTAAAATAAATTAGATATTTAAGGAGGACTCCCATACAACAAACGTGATTTTTTGCCGTTTTCAGATAATGGTACAGGTAGCGCGAATCTTCTAGTTAGCTCTGAAGTTGGCGCTGCGGCCACTGCGCAGATGTACAGTTGGACCAATAAATAAGTGGACCACAAAATAAAATAATTAATTTTAAAGTTTATTTATTCACAAAATTACATGTTTTGTGGAAATTAAATTATAAAAAATATTTGTTAAGGTAGGCAAAGTCACATCCGCTAACTTTTACAATGGCTGAACACCTTCCACAAAATCCGATAGAGATTTTGATGAGCACACGGCACAGCTTCCATATCATCACTGTCTGATTCGTCTTCTGTGGTATCGGCGGCCTCATCAAACTCGTCCCCACTTCTTTCTCATTCACTGTCGTTTACATGAATAACCATAATAATATTTTCTTCGGTAAGGGTGTCTATGACGTATCACTCTTCTTATATTCCTGTTCAATCTCTTTGACTTTTTCTAGCTTGCCGTCGTAATGCGGTATTCCGGCATTGTAATAACTAATACGATCTGTTATTAATATTTTATTCAATCAACACCATAAAAAGAAAAGTAACTCAATAAAGACTATTTATATATGCGACGCTCGACTGTACTTTTCTCGCAGTGCAAGCGTGTGCGTTGCATAACAACGATAACTGCGTACTAACACATTGAAACCTACGCGAGCGGGGTGCGTAGCAGGGGTGAGAGGGGAGCGGCCGTCCCTGCCCGCGCCGACTCCGTTCCGCTGACACTATTTTTGCTACTGCGACGCGAAGCTCGCCAACTTCAGACCTAACTAGAAGATTTGCGCTACCTGTACTGAACTTTACCTACTCTTGGAACGACCGACTTCTGCGTGACATCACGGACTTTCTTTTTGCTTACGAATGGATCTCTTTCTCAAGAAACATGGACGCGCGCCACCTAGTTGTCTCTTTGTCACTCCAAGCAGTCGAGTGCTTAATGCGAGTTTTTTTATTCACTTTCGATAGCGAGAGCGTTTGCAATTTGTATAGGAGTGACAAAGAGACAACTAGGTGGCGCGCTTTGTCACTCCCTACCTATACAAATTACAAACGCTCTCGCTATCGAAAGTGAATGAAAAAACTCAGTATAAGCACTCTAAGGACGCGCCGCACAGTGGTTCGTCTCCATACAAGAGGTTGGACATAGGATCGTTAAAAAACAAAATGCGTTATTTTGGAAAAATAAAACTACCAACGCATTCTATAATCAAAGATAAATAACAAATACAGATTGACTTTTTTTGATATGACCCATAATTTATGAGTAAATAATTAAAAACCATTTCTTTAGTATGGAGAGTAGCATAAAATATTGATATCTCATGATTCCCTCCTGTTTTCGGATTACGGTTTTCAAAAATAGTATTGACATATTATTACTACATTTTATCCTTTGATACATGGTGCCCCTAACGTGCCCCTTAAGAGATATGGATGATAAAGGAAAAATAATACCACGTTAGAGGTAGATGTAGGTAGGTACATACATAAGTTCACGCCTGTATCCCAGAAGGGTAGGCAGAGACCAGGGACCGTTTGGGAGAATGAGCGGCCATCATCCACTGCATACTACCGGCCTTGGTCTTTCAAGTTCATACGAGATACAGAATCCAATGTGAAGAACAAAATGGCCGCGTTTGAAGCAGATATTCCTCCACTCGCTCCAACTACTTACAGAAACACCACGAGCAACCATAATCTAATGTTGACAATGATAGACGGCAAAATAATTCGATTATCTCTGAGACTTCGGCTGCAGTTTGTGATCTTTGCAAAGCTCATCCAGTTGCAATTAACGATTTACAAGAGGTTAGAGACAAGCCAGTCAACGAAGACATGTACAAGTATGAATTAACAGCTCGTCTGACAGGACTAGATGTTCATCTAATAAAAAGAATGGCCGTCATTGTGCAGTGCCTTGTGCGAATGCGGTCAGGCCGAGGGTACAGCTAACGTGGTATTATTTTTCCTTTATCATCCATATCTCTTAAGGGGCACGTTAGTGGCACCATGTGTCAAAGGATAAAATGTAGTAAATAATATGTCAATACTATTTTTGAAAACCGTAATCCGAAAACAGGAGGGAATCATGAGATATCAATATTTTTATGCTACTCTTCATACTAAAGAAATGGTTTTTAATTATTTACTCATAAATTATGGGTCATATCAAAAAAAGTCAATCTTTATTTGTTATTTATCTTTCTAGAAAAACTCAGAAATATTATAGCTAGATGTATAAAAATATTATGAGAATACAGTTGCGATGTTAACTTTATCAAAAAGTAATTTAAATGGAACTAAAACCAATTTCGGAACCACAGCTTTAATTCAATAATTTCTAGATGTAAATAGTAAAATATGTCACGTCACTCTATGGAAAGGGGGTGGGGGGGTCTTACAAATGTCACCAGCCGTGACAAAGACGGCGGGAGAGGTAAAAAATAATAAAGTTCGTGTGACGTAATTTATTAATAGCCCCTAAATAAGTCCATTAGTGTGAAGCGCCCGTAGGTATCTACCTATCACTTATGCTAGGGCCGCACCTGCGTGTATCGGCACGCAAAGAAAAGAAGTGGCAAAGATTCGTATGTAGGTTCGCTAAAAGTTATCGTGCTTAAACGGTGGTCAGATTAGTCCGCAGCCCGACTATTGTGACAATAGCCGGTAATGGACGGTTAGGTACATCTGCGTAGATCGTGTTATTGCGTGAAGCTTTGTCACGAATCACGATAGGCGCAGGTGCGGCCGCGGCCCCAGCCTTACGATCGGTGTGGTTTCTGAAAGGTAATCTGTCCTGCAATTTCTCCAGGGTGACTCGGGCGGTCCGTTAGTGATGAGCATGCCGAGTGAGTCGGTGTTCCGACTGCTGGGTGTCACCTCTAACGGCCCCAGCTGCGGGTCCGGGGACCCCGGGGTCTACACCGCTGTCGCCAAGTACCTCGACTGGATCGAGAGTGCCGTCTGGGCGGATGACTCTCTCGACTATAGGCTCTAGAAATAAGTTCTGTTAAAGGCTCCATGTAGTTCTCTAGCGCCACGAGCGCTTGCCTTCTTGCAAGTGGCTTGTAAATCTCTCAAGCGTGTAAATTTGTGGTTGAGGATTAGGTCCTACGACCGAGAATCGAAATCACAACGCCCATTAATAAATTTTCCAATGATATACCTAGGTACTTCCAAATATTATATAATTTTCAAAGTCAAATATTTTATTTGTAGAGACAAGATGTTTACTTTAAGAACGACAAATTTGATAGTTTTACAATTAATGGATTACATGGAGAAGAAACTAACAAAGAAACTTCACATTTATTCTTTGTGTTTATGTACTTCATGTTTATGTATAATAAAATGTTTTCTATCTGTATCACAAAATTCGGGAACATCAACATTTTTTGATCTGTATTATTTATTATTTTTATTAACGTGGAATGCCCAGTGCCGGATTAGCCACGTAGCAAGAGTAGCAAATGCTACGGGCCTCGCGAATTTGGGGGCCCCGCGCTCCAACGCCTGTCTGACCGTAATAAAAATATTTTCATTTAGATAGGAGCGTAAAATATTTCAAAATAAAGTATTACGACAGCTAAATCTATTACAACTGAAGATTTTTTATAAAAATCCTTCAGTATGGTCAGCGCTTACGAAATGATTTGGAGAACACCCGAGGTGGCGAATTAGTGCATTTCGCAGAGCTGCTGAAAACAGATGTTACTGTTATCATAGACTAATGTCTATGCTGTTATTGACAGTAAGGAACGAGAGTCTCTGGAACATCAATTTCTTAAACTTTATTTAAATAATTCTTTAGAATCGTGTTTCCCAAACTTAAAAATTGCGCATTTACTTGTCTCTCATGATCAATAACTGCAGTGGCGAACGTTCTTTTTCAACATTAAAACTTTGTTGATTAAAGAGCATGATTTGCTTAACCCTAGAAGCCTAACCTTTCTAAAACATACATAAAGCCCAGTGGCGTAGCGTAGTAGGGGCGGGGGGGGGGGGGCGGCCCGCCCCGGGCGGCAACTTTAGGGGGCGGCAAAATTTCACATTAAATACTAGGAACCATGCGATACTAGAGCGAGAGCGTTTATACAGATCCTTCCAACTGGTGATCCATGTAAACAGTCTGTAGTATATGAAAGTAGTGATGGTAGGTATATTTTGTGAATTCAATATAGTGTTTGCTTAATTAGTACAGTCATTTCGTTGAAAAAATACTTAGAGGTTACCTGGAAAGTTTTCCGGGAGTTTTGAAAACTGGCAATTTTATAAATTTTGACGTGCTTTTTCCGAATTCCAACTTTGCCACGTCGTATCTTTGCCGCTCGCGCCGCCATATTGTAAAAATGGGGCCCAAAATCAGTTTTTTTGATAATAACTCCTTTCCGACGCGTTTTACAGGAAATAGTACATTACTGCAGCGGCCAGCAAAAGAGGCATTGATGAACGAACGTGGAATAGTGGGCCGAGGCGAAGCCGATGCACACATACATACGTGAGTCCATCAATGTCTAGTTGTGGCCAAGGCTTGTATATGATTTTTCTCAAATAATGCGCGGAAATTAAAACAAGCAGAATGTAATTTTTTTACGTTGAAATAAATTTCTCATTTCTGATAAGTAGTACCTACATACAAAGGCAGAACTTTTTTCTTTCGATTTTGGCGGTAAAAAGTTTTCTATTACGGCTCTTGCCGCCTCTTGAATGTCAGATGGCGTTAAAATAAGTCCATCGCAGTCATTTTCATCACTTGAACTCATTCTGTTAAATTCAATAAACTTTCAAAATCAGACGAACCACGAACGACAACAATAATTTTTGCCGCGTTAAAGTGTTCTTTTTTTTTATAGGTATATCCAGTTATCTATCTATCGCAAGCCAGTTCGTAATTACGAGTAAGAAAAAAAGGCTGATAATTTACCTTCTTGGTTGTCATTGTTCGGAGTAAAAGATCGTTCCATTTTTAAATAACACGATAGATATGAGTTTAGTATGTAATTTATTTGGCCGAAGTATTTATGTAAAAATGATATTAAAATTTAGTGTAAGATTGTATTTATTGTACATATTTAAATTTTTAACTACATTTTATTCCTACATTCCTCGGCAAAACGTGGGCCCAGTTCTCGTGATTGGTGCCTCTGCCTACCCCTCGGGGATAACGGAAGTGAGTTTATTTATTTATTTTATTCCTAATTTTATCATCACCTGATTTTAAAATATCTTCCAAATTCCGTTTCACTTTTCCTTTTAGTATATACGTTCCGTTTCCCTACCTTTAACTTTAGTCACGATAACTCGTCGATAACTTGACACTGGCGTAGGCACTGAGTGCGTATACTGAGTTTTGTCATTCACTTTCGATAGCGAGAGCGTTTGCGATTTGCATAGGAGTGACAAAGCGCGCCATCTAGTTGTCTCTTTGTCACTCCTAAGCAAAACGCAAACGCTCTCACTATCGAGAGTGAATGAAAAAACTCAGTATACGCACTCAGGGCCCTTAGTGCGAGTTTTTTCATTCACTTTCGATAGCGAGAGCGTTTGCAATTTGTATAGGAGTGACAGAGAGACAACTAGGTGGCGCGCTTTGTCACTCCTATAGAATATGAGTTTACGTTAACGCGATCGAGAAGTTAAAATCACTCGCACTAAGCACACAGATCGTGCAGAGCCGTATCACAAAAAAAAATATTTGGCCGCTAAACACGACAGTTATGAATTTTCATAGAACTGTTTCCGGCCGCTGCTCGCGTGTAATTGGCCAGTACAGCAATTTCGATTTATCTCGAAGAAGGTTGTCGAAATAATGCTCAAATTTCCAAGCATGTTTGAGAAAAAAATATATTCACAAAGTAATTGTAGAGAACATTAATTCGTACAATTTATGTCACAACCTTTTTTTCCTAAAATCAATAGTTTCGGCGTATGAGCGCCGTAGAGTGTAGTCAGATATACCTGAAACTTTGCGAATTTTCCTGGGTGGTATAATTTTAAAAATAAACGCGCCTCGCTTGACATAATCTTTAAACGAGCAATTCTTGTATATATATTTATATATAATCAGAATCTTGGAAACGGCTCCAACGATTTTCACGAAATTTTGTAGGCAGATGCTTTCGGGGGCGTTTAATTGATCTAACTAGGTTACATTTTTAGAAAACGTTGTTTTATCCGTGTTTTAAGGCAATTGAAATTTGCTATAATAACATACAGAGGTAAATTTCGCGTCTATCTGCAAGGTTGGGATAGTCCTGACGGGAAAACGGGCGACCTGTTTCGGGCCGATTTCAAGAGACCCGGTTCGAATCATGATGTTTTTTTTTCCAAGTTCTTTTTTTGTTGGAAAAGGATTATTTTAATTTTTTATTACATATTTTATATTACAAAAAAAGTACCGAGCAAAGCTCGCTCACCCAGGTACTATGTCATAATATGTCATATCCATATTATGGAAGAAAACGTAACGCAACGAGCTATGCAAAGGGCTATGCTCGGAATTTTTCTACGAGACCGAATCAGAAATGATGAGGTCCGTAGACAAACGAAAATCATAGCCCACCGGATGAACAAGTTGAAGTGGCAGTGGGCGGGGCACATAGCACGCAGAAATGATGGCCGATGGGGCCAAAAAGTGCTCGAATGGAGACCACACATCGGCAAGCGCAGCGTAGGACGACCAGCCAAAAGATGGACAGACTATCATATCCAAGTGGCAGGAAGACACTGGATGCAAGCCGCTCCGGTCTTTTTGGAAATCCATGTAGGAGGCCTATGTCCAGCAGTAGACTTCTAGTGGCTGAATGATGACTGAACTAAAGAGGCAGTCGAAAAGAATATTAACTTGAAGAGGGTCTCTGACCACACAGAAAGAGCCCCAGGCAATTTGCAATTATAGTAGGTACTAAACTTGTCCGGTAATCGCGCAAGAGCGTCCAAATTCTTACGGATAGGTAAAAATTTTTATTTTTAAGCCTTGTCTGCTAATCACGCAAGCGATAGTAAGCAAAATAAATTATAGCAGTGAGAGTTACCTGTAACTAATAAAAAACAACTTTTAACGCAGTTTGGCCTTCTAAATTTAAGTTTTCTTTTGGGATCAAACAGTAGTACGCACGCTAGCCACATTATGTCGACTGATTAACACCGTTTTAAACCAGCTGATTGCTCAGAATTCGGACTCGAAACGTCTATTTCACTCTCGTGCGGTAGCGTATGTGACGTTTTTTTCAGACATGGCGGATACGATAAAGAAAAATAACTTTTTTTTAGCGTATGCACCTTTTTTGGAGGTTACGATAAAACACTAAATGGCTTGTAACTTTTTTTCTGATTGAAATACCGTTACAATTTATACATATTTTGTAGACGGCATCAAACTTTATCGTAGGTTACGATAAAAAAAGTATTTTCTTAAAATTGGCGCTTACGATGTTTTGCCAAATAGGGGTCGAATACGAGGTGGCAAAGTAGAAATCCGGAAAGAGCACGTCAAAATCTATAAAATTGCCAATTTCCAAAACTCCCGGAAAACTTTCCAAGTAAAGTTGATCGCACATTTGTCAGCACCGCACGCGCCGCACGCGCCGCATTTTAAAATTGGGTCGAACATTTGTCAGCAACGTACGCGCCGAACGCGCCGCATTTCTGTGTGTTGCCAACAATTTTTGCAGTTTTTTCTTGCCTCTGGTGTGAAACGGTGCGCTGACATTGTGCTATGGAAGAAATTAGAGAAGAAGTAGCCTTGGGGGCGCTATGGGCCGAGGACTTTTTTTTCTTTTTTGCAAAATTGTTTTTCTTTTTTTTTTTTCTTCCTTTTTGCAATCGGTTTAAAACGCTAAAATAATACGTTTTTGTTCATTGACTTTTTTTAGTAAGATTGTTTTTTTGTCGAGTTATGACTTCGAAAATTTTTGCAAAAATTTTTTTTTATCCTTCCATTGCGTAGGGACGATCTATGGGAGCAAAAAAGGTCCCACAACTTGGTACCGTAAAACGCACCGTTTTCGAGTTATGATTGTAAAACGAAAATCCACGTCTCGAAAATTTTACAAGTGTCGGAAAGCAGTAGCTGTATAGCCTTGGGGGCGATTTTTTTTTTCTTTTTTTTGGCTGGGCATGGATAAGGGAGGTCTTGAGGAGCAAAAAAGGTCCCGTAACTTGGTACCGTAAAATGCACCGTTTTCGAGTTATGATTGAAAAACGAAAACCCTTTTTTTTTTTCTTTTCTTTTTGGTTGGGCATGGGTAAAGGGGGTCTTGGGGAGCAAAAAAGGTCCCGTAACTTGGTAGGACTTCTTCTGAGTTCTGAAAACGGCTCATATGGGTGTATACCATGATGTGCTGTCGACTGTATCACTAATAATTTTAGTTTAGGTTACTTCAAATTTCAATTAAAAATAGTTTGGTTTATTTAGTTAATATTTTGTTTTATTTTTATATGGTCCTTGAAAAAATAAAGATAAAAAAACAAAAATCCAGTGCTGCCAACGTAGGCGATCTTTCGCCATATTCAGCAGTCGGCTACTCTGAAAAAAAAAACGGCGACGAAAAATTCTGAAATGCGACTAAGTACCTAGTCGCCTTTAGTTTGCTTCAGTCAAAGGACAACTAAATCTTTAAATTAGTCGAACAAAATACAAAACAAATATATTAAACTACATATAAAAAGAAAACACGGAAAAAATAAAGTGTGGAAATTAAAATAAAATAATAAATAGACTCGAGCTCATTATCCCCGAAGGGGTAGGCAGAGGCAACAATCACTAGAACTGGGCCCACGTTTTGCCGAGTTTATTAGGTCCCAACACAGAACAAAAAAAAAGAGTAGAAATCGTAAGTGGGCGGTGCCCGTGTGCCTGAAATTAGCAATGTATTGCCTAAGCGTAGTCTATGACAGTTTTTCTTACCTCAGTTGCCGTGCGCTTCTAGTAAAGAAAACAATTGTGAAAACTCTACTAAAATGCCTTAGTGTGCTGTGTTAGAGAGCAAAAATAAAAGTTGGGGACGAAAATGTACCGATCATGCCGTAACATTCCATCGGTAAGTAGTATTTTCATTGTATTTAATTTAATAGAAATTAAATTTGCAATGACATGAACAAGGAAAGCAATCCGAAAGTGAGAAAGTAAAACCACCTTTATTTACTGGAATATAATGTTCAATTTTTGTCGAAGTCTGTGTACTTTTTCTAGAAATTTCTGTCAACATTTGAATGCTACTCAAATGAGTAGCAATTGCAGCTGGGACACAACATTATAAAAATCTATCGATAATATTTTGTCTATGACTTAGCAGTAATAAATAATTATCGGTACTTTAGGTAGAGTGCCTGCGTCTTATTAGGTACTTTGGGAAAATAATTGTCGTTATTTTATTTTCATTGAAGACCTCTGTGGCGCAGTGGTTAGTGCATCTGACTACCATGCGAGAGATCCCGGGTTCGAATCCCGGTTGGGGACAAAAAACAATCCCAGGTTTTGTATGTTTACATGTTTGTGACGTCGTTGTTTCTGGTGCCCACGACACAGGGTATCCCAGGGTGGGGCCAGAGGCAATTTATGTGCCTGTATGTAAGTGTTTATTATCATCTTTTATTATTATTTAACAAATTTTTAGTTGCAATTATTTTTGATAATGACCACGCATGTATCAATGACTTTTAGTTACGTACATTTGTTTGTACAGCAACACCATTCGCTGATAAATTGTGCCCGGATAACGGCGACAGGCTTGCCACTTGTCACGTTTGGGACCTAATAAACTCGGCAAAACGTGGGTCCAGTTCTAGAGACTGGTGCCTCTGCCTACCCCTTCGGGGATAACGGGCGTGAGTTTTTTTTTTTTTATGGTGCGCAAAATTTATTGTTCATGTTCCTTGACGCTGTTTAGTTCCTTTGCGAGTATGTGGTCCTGACTGCAGTATCATGTCATTTTTGTAAACTTTTAATCCGGATCAACTCACCCATCCCATTTTGAGACGAGCAACCGAACGACGCAAGCTCCGTCTCTGCTCACCACCCACTCACTTCTCTGCGTATCGGAGCGAAACCTAGTCGGACTCGTCCGATAAAACAACACCCGTAAGTAGATCCGGACTAAATGATTACAATGTGTTGTGCCGAAAGTTTTAGTTCAAAAAACATGTCATTTTTATTAGTATAGATTGGCGTATCAAAACTAAACCAGCATGCATAATTTCAAAGTTAGATGACTTTATGTGCTCGTGTAGTAAAATCATCTGGGGGGGGGTCTAGATAATTTAATCAACGCTTACTCCTTACATGTATGGGGAAGTCTCGTGACTTTCGTTGGCAAATGTCATCTCCATAATATAAGTGAAGCACAAGCGTTGATGGATAACGACATTTTAAATAAATAAATAAAAAAATAAACAAACTATATATACGATAAGTTTGCTGGGCCTCGTTTCAAAAGCGACTATGGTTAGTTTCATATGAGAATTCCATATACGTTGCGTAGCCGATCATCCAGAAGGTAGGTTAATATACTAACAGGCTGCGTAATTTACATCGAATTGTAATTGAATTAAATATCAACTGTCGCTTTACGAAACAATTCTATAATTTGTCGATAGGCCATCCATAGCTGAGAAGCACCATTGTAGATACTCGTTTTTTAATTTTCGACTTTGTCTATCACATAAAACTTCTCTACGGTCAGACGCGGCGGGAGTTCCAGCTAGTGCAGAGTAGCGGTACTACGAAACAAAGATCTAATGTCAAACTTAATTTCATCATTATCATTTGATTTTTATCGTTGTTTATATGACCAAAAGGTTCATATGTTACGTGGAACTTTTATGATGTAGACCTTTTCGGCATTGCCTTTATTTACCAATGGCAGCTTGGCATTCATAGTGTGGGTTTTGGCTTATGTGTGAGTTTGGTCACACTGGTTTTCCTGCTAATAGGTCATGTCACTCCTTCTACTTTTTTTTTCTGTTCTGTGGATACAATCGAGGCTACGTAAAAAAAAAGAATATTCCTTATTGCATACAAGAAGCAAGAGACAAATAAAAGTTACAGTTAAAAAAATGTATATACAATAGGCATTCTCGTTCTCTGTAAATTGTACACGATCTAAGTTCATAAAGCGACTATGGTTAGATTATGAGAATTCCATTATAGGTACATTGCGTAGCCAATCATCCAGAAGGACAGTTAATATGGTAGCCGGCTGCGTAATTTACATCGAACTGTGGTACAGTTTGGCAGAAGGGAATACATTATGTTACTTTGTCAATGTAGGTACTAAAAAAAAATGATTAAGAAACCTTGTCATAACAAAAAAACCATTTTCAACTGTCGCTTTATGAAACAGTTCTATAATTTGTCGATATGGCAATATTATGTCCCATCCTTAGCCTGAGTATCAACATAGCAGATAGTTATTTTTCAATATTCGACTTTATGGCATAGAACTTAAAGCTTATCGACGATCACACGCGGCGGTAGTTCCATCTAATGTAGAGTAGCGGTACTACAAAACAAAGATCGTATGTCAAACTTAATTTCATCATTATCATTTGATTTTGATCCTTGTTTATATTACTGAAAAGGTTCATATTTTACTTGGAACTTTTGTGATGTAGACCTTTTCAGAATTGCCTTTATTTGCCAATGGCAGCTTGGCATTCACAGTGTGCGTTTGATTTGTGTGTGTGAGTTTGGTCACACTGGTTTTCTTATTGATAGGTCATGTCACTACTTCTACTCTTTTTTTTTTGTTCTGAGGGTCCCAACGTGACAAGTGGCAAGCCTGTCCCGCGCCGTTATCCGGTCACAATGAAACGATTTCAGAACAATTTCAGAAGAACTAAAAAAAAAATCCAACGGCTGTCAAAGGAATGCAATTATTATTTTGGACCCACGGGCATTTGTGTCCGTATAGTTGGCTTTCACGTGGTCGATTTCAGTAATTTCAACTATGCCACCGAACTGTGTATTAATAGTGCCTAATAGTACCGTGCTACAAGGCACAATTAGCTAGGACAAGTATTTCCGGAGATATTCAGGCGACTCACTGAGGCAGCCAACTAGACGTCTACTTAGCAGACACATCACGAAAGGCTGTATATAGAAATATGATTTGTATGCCAGATAATTGTGCGCTAATAGTGCTCCCTACATGCCAAGTTTCCAGAATAGTGCTTCAATACAAGCTGAGAAAACATACCCTATTGTTGAGGCAGCCAACTAGACGCTTTTTCTTACCATGATTTCTTCGTAACGGCGTAGAGTTTTAAAACAAAACCTATACCAAAAAACTGTGCGGTAATAGTGCCTCTTAATGAAACACAAATGCCCCCGAATCATCTATGCGTTTAGCTAAGAAATGTATGCAAACTGCTACGTACTAAACAATAATTTTGCAATAAATTAAAATGAACTCTTATGAAAACGCAATTAGGGTGAAAATTGTTTGCAACAATTATTTGATACCGACAAGCAGAGAAGTGATTATAACACTCGGTGAGTGTCACTCACGGCCATCTAATGGCTAGTTGGTTTAGTACACTGTGCGTCTTGGGCATTGTTGGTCAATAGTGGGCTGGTGATGTTGAGTACGAATGCGGCGGCGAAGCCCAAAAAGAGGATTAAATTTCAAATGTTGTAGGTTCCTAAGTACCGTATGTCCAGATGCCCCGCTTTAAGTTGATCGCACATTTGTCAGCACTGCACGCGCCGCACGCGCCCCACGCGCCGCATTTTAAAATTGGGTCGCATATTTGTCAGCAACGTACGCGCCGAACGCGCCGCATTTC
Organism: Yponomeuta plumbellus; assembly: GCA_947310845.1. Taxonomy (NCBI): domain Eukaryota; kingdom Metazoa; phylum Arthropoda; class Insecta; order Lepidoptera; family Yponomeutidae; genus Yponomeuta; species Yponomeuta plumbellus. Next base: position 9,609,518 of record OX371203.1, read on the forward strand.
TGTGTGTTGCCAACAATTTTTGCAGTTTTTTCTTGCCTCTGGTGTGAAACGGTTCGGTGAAATTGTGCTATGGAAGAAATTGTTGTAATAGCCTGCTTATTGGCAGAAGAAGAAAAAAATGAAACTCCAAGAAAAAACTGGATTCACAACATTAATTAAAAAAGGAACTTATATGGAGCATATTCAGCTCTTCGGATCCGAATGAGGCAACACTGAGTGGCAGCACGCGCCGCACGCGCCGCCGTACGCACCGCATTATATGACGTCATCAGAATGCTTCCTTCGTAGGTTGGATGCCTACCGTATTTTACGAAATGCGGCGCGTACGGTGCGGATAAATATGCGAGATTTCATATCATTGCATACAACGAATTCTAAAATGCGGCGCGTGCGGCGCGTGCGGTGCTGGCAAATGTGCGAACAACTTTAGTGGGATGTTCCCGTTTTAAGGTGTCGCACCCAGGGTGCCAAACGAGACTCTTTTACCTACTCTGCGTTCACTATCTGCCCTTCCCTGTTCAACCTTCTAAGGGCTGTGTCTTAGCAGTAACCAGTCGAAATTTTCACAGAATATGTTATGCTAAGGCAGATTACCTAAACAAATTAAAACAGAGATTTTTGATTTGAAGATGAAGAATATATAAATAAATATAAATTAACTCACGCCCGTTATTCCCGAAGGGGTAGGCACAGGCACCAGTCTCTAGAACTGGACCCACGTTTTGCCGAGTTTATTAGGTCCCAAACGTGAAGATGAAGATTTTTTTTATATCGTATAGTTTCTGAAATATAATATTATATTTTTTTATATTTTTTGCAAAGATAATTTTGATGTATATTACTGCACACAGTACATACTTACTCATAATAAATCGACGCAGGACGAAAACCCTTGCCGATGTGTTGCGCTGGAAGAGTCAAATCAGTTAGCCATGTTGTCACATGACCGAAAAAAAACTGATCCCTGGTTAGCGCTAACTAAATTCATGTTCATGGAAAAAAAATTGTACTAACGTCTGATTTTTAATTCCGTAGAATTCTGACAGTTATCATTTTTTGACATGTCATAGATTAGAAACCTTTTTTGGCCGGGCACATTTTTGAATTTCAACACGAGTGTGAACATTTGAGTCTACACATTTAATTTGTTAGTGAATGTATCCATTTTATAAAGTGTGGAGCTCCAAATTAAAAGAGAATTTAAGGCGAGTGACAATTGTGTCCCTTTTCATCACACAAACAGTAAAAAAGTACAAGTAAAGAAAACATATTTTTATTAAGATATCTAATTACCATTTAAATCGAATACCACTATCTTCATCATCATCATCATCACTGACATGAATTATTAACATAGTTAACAGCGGCATACTTCACTTTTCTAAAAAGGTTTACGAAACCTTGAATTAGTAATAAAGTTAATGAGCGTTTTTCCTTTTTTGCTAAAATTGTGATTCGTAGCAATCAATGTCAAAGTTAGTCCACAGATTACTAAACAAGAGAAGGAACCAGGGTTGCTATTCGGACGAGGTTTCTCGCAATAAAAATAAAAATTCAAACCCACAATCCACAGCAAAGAGTCCAAAATCGCACTTATCACCAAACGACAACAGCATTTTTGTTTTTCCGTAATCAACCATCACAAATTCCATAGAACCATAGTATTATTTTTTGCTTTGACGTTGATTATTACGGTACTGCAGCGCCACCTAGGGATTCTCTTAGAACTAAATTTGACATAAGGAAAAACGCTCATTCGATATATTGTTCGTAATATTGAAATATTTGTCGTTTTTGTATTAGGTCACTTGAGAATGTAAATATGTAGATTAACCTAAAAGTAGGTGAAACGTAAAAAATATGTAGCATTTTAATTTTTATTGCCCTCAAATGTGTCAATTTTGTCCCTTTTTCGGTGGAGAACTTTTTCAGTAGCAACACTTATGAAATGTCAGAATTCTACGGAATAAAAAATCAGACTATAGTTAATGTCGAAGGCTTTGTTCGTCATTTCTCTAATTCTCTCGCCGCTTTCTGAGAGAAGAGTCTACCCACAGCGTCTTACTATCTCAAATTATAAAAAATAGTTCATTATTAATTTCACCAACAGATTAATAATAGTGATTAATTCCATATTTTTGGAAATGGGAAAGATAAAAAAGGAATAGTACAGAGTACTCATAGTGATTCAGTAACTATTATTCAGAAAGGTTTAATAGTAGTTTACTTTAGTAGTTAAATTAATATACCGACTCCGGATACTTTAGTCCGTGCCATATTTGTTGATTGATATTATTTTTTCACTTTTGTTCTTACATGTACCGAAACCTCAATGTATGTAAAAGTTCACATTAATTTCTTGGCTAAATGCATAGGTGATTCGGGGGCATTTGTGTTTCATTAAGAGACACTATTAACGCACAGTTTTTTGGTATAGTTTGTGTTTTAAAACTATGCCGTTACAAAGAAATCAAAAGTGGGAAGCGAATCAAGTATAAAGATACCCTATTACGAAGTAGTGTAATGACTTTCGATTTCAGCATAAAGAATGCCTTTTTAATTTATTAGTATTATAAAAGCGTAGTTCTGAATAGAGATAGATTCGAGATGTCGCTGTGAAAGCAGTATGTAATTAAATATTTTAGTACAAATAATGATCACAGATGTCGCTAAGTGGTTGAAGGTATTCATTCTCAGGGTTGCCATACGAAGACGTTGTACAGTAAACGTGAGAAAAATATAACTTTTTTTTTCCATTATTATTTTCTTAAATCATCATCGTCAACCCATCATGTCCCCACCAAGGGGCACGGGTCTTTTCTCTGAAGAAGGTATAGGCCATACTCCACTACGGGGGCCAAGTCCGGATTGGTGGACGCTTGTAAGACTAGTGGCTGGTCTTACTGTCAGAAGTTTTCAAGCCACGCTAAGGCCTCTGACTTGGCTTAACAACTGCCATCTATCAACGGCAGCCGGCACCAACTGCTTAACGTGCCTTGCGAAGCACGGAATCGCTCGGAAAAATGCCACTAGCGTTAGTCATTGACGGTGACCCATCCATGGACTGAACGCGCCGTATGTTGCTTAACCTTAGTGATCGTTAAAGATCACTCAGGCAGCCCAGGCTACGAGTGATTGTCGACAAGTAGGGAACCCATTTTGAGAGCATGCGCCAAATATTTATTTTGAGTGTGCTTTAATATTTTTTTAATGTGATACAAAGAAACTGAGTTTTCGATGCCGGAAGTACGCCATGCACGGAAACACGTCTTCGTTCGTTCTATTATTCATTCGTCACGTTCTATGAGCCGTTTTCAGAAGAACTAAAAAAAAAATCTAACGGCTGTCAAAGGAATGCAATTTTGGACCTCAGCCCAATAGCCATGTGTGATGTGTGATACATAATAAAATAGGCCTCAGCAAGCTGCACAAAAGTCACTATGACGCCAACAGCCAAATGTTTGTTCTTTCGGAGTTATATTTTATTGAAAATGTTAGTTTTTTTTCAAATACAATATAACTCCGAAAGGACAAACATTTGGCTGTTGGTCATTGTTTGTCCTTAAAAATGTTAGTTTTTTTTTTCAATACAATATAACTCCAAAAGGAGTTATATTTTATTGAAAATATTAGTTTTTTTTCAAATACAATATAACTCCGAAAGGACAAACATTTGGCTGTTGGCGTCATAGTAACTTTTGTTCAGCTCGCTGAGACCTATTTTATGATGTATCACAGATGGCTATTGGGCTGAGGTCCAAAATTGAATGCCTTTGACAGCCGTTACATTTTTTTTTTAGTTCCTCTGAAAACCGCACATTGACACCATGGTTCGATACAATAACTCTTTATATAAACAAAACTGAAAAGCCTCCACATTTGTACAAACGTAAAAATGAAATTATATGTTTACTGAATGATTTTTTTACGGAATACCGAGATGTCAATATCTTTTCTTTATTCATTAATGAATTTCATAGATACGTTCATTGATGTGTGATAAGAAATTAAGAATTATAGAAGGTCGAATTAGTCTCACACTTATTCACAAAAATACAAAAAATAAATTATTATTAATAATTAATTAATATCACGGATTGAATCACTCGTAGCCTGGGCTGCCTGAGTGATCTTTAACGATCACTAAGGTTAAGCAACATACGGCGCGTTCAGTCAGTTTATGACTGACGCTAGTGGCATTTTTCCGAGCGGTTCCGTGCTTCGCAAGGCACGTTAAGCAGTTGGTGCCGGCTGCCGTCGATAGATGGCAGTCGTTAAGCCAAGTCAGAGGCCTTAGGGCGGCTTGAAAACTTCTGACAGTAAGACCAGCCACTAGTCTTACAAACCTCCACCAATCCGGACTTGCCCCCGTGGTGGAGTATGGCCTATACCTTCTTCAGGGAAAAGACCCGTGCTCCTTGGTGGGGACATGATGGGTTGACGATGATGATTTAAGAAAATAATAATTGAATATGTTTGAGAAAAGCAGAATGGAGCACACCGCTTTTTCTAATAGAGACAAGAATAATTATTATCCCATCGCTTAGAAATATAATATCTATATTAATAATTTCGTTCGGGTCTACGGTAGACTCGAACGATATGCACACCAAATGAAAGAGCGTAAAAAAATAGTTGATCTGAGTCGACAACATATGGGCGGAAAATTCGTATTATCGAGCAGCATCAATATAAAAATTATTAAATTCAACAATGGCGTTGCTAAGTAAACATGTCAATGTCATCATTGTTGTGTTAGTGTCACAAGTTTTCATTGTGAACTGTTAAGGCCGGTTTACATTATTTTAGTGTTTAGGAGAGTGCTATAATACAATTAGAAAGGCAAGTGCATTAATACATTACTAGACGTTCGAGTGAACGTTTATATTTCTTCCAGTAGAGTGTCACTTCGTCGACGTCGCGAAATATGCGCTATCCTACTCAAAATACTATGAGTTTTAATGGAACACATAAGTAGGTAAGTTTGATAATTCGAGTTATTGAAAACAACACGCACCCGTCACGGGTCACTTGCGCACTCTCCTAAAGTTCTCACTAAATTTTTAGTTTATACACAGATAAGTAACGAGGATAGTAACGCGCTCAGGTGTTACTGGATAGAACAATAGAAACCAATTCTATTTTGATTCTAATTGAAAGGCAACTAGAACCGTACTATACCGTAAAACGTACTAAAGCAAGTGGCGCTTACACGTTTTTACAAAAGCACTCTGCTTAAGAAAGAAAGAAAGAAAGAAAGAAGAATAAAATACATTAAAGGTTGAGCCCCCAAAATGGGCCCGATTCAGCATAATGTTGCAACAGAGTGTAAAGTAAAGCACTCTCCTAAACACTAAGATAATCTAAACCGGCCCTTTGATCCAATTTGTTAACTCCATGGTGTGTGGAATACCGTGGCATCCAAGAAGGTTATTATAATCTGTGCCAACTGAGAAGGTGTAGTAAATAATCTGTGGTGTTTTTCATTGGTGGGAAGACAATAATTGACATTGAGTTTTGCAAGGGTCTGAAAAATAATTGAAAAAGGAAATCAAAGTCATAAATTTAACTTTATTGTTTTGCTTAGTTAGGTACCAATAAACTTATTGAAATGAAAAAGCCACTAGATAAGAAAAGCACCAAAAATTAAAATGATGAAGAAAAACATGTGGTCAATACAAAACTAAAAGCTGTAAAGCCAAAGAGAGGGAGCTGTTTTTAGTTGATTAGCCAAGTGCATTCTACGTCTCATACGTCATTAGATTCACTAGCTGTTAAGTTTATGAAGGAAGCTCATTTAGAATATTTGTGATGAGGTACCCATGACAAAGTTATGATAAGTATCCGATTTTCGCCTTGCATTCCTTCGTGAGTAGCCAGAACATGTCCAAAATAGCAAGATTGGCTATCCGTAATAGTGTGCTGTTTCCAATAATGATGTAAGCATGGTAGCGAGATTTGGGTATGGCAGAAGAATCATAAAAGTAGGATTAGTGCAGTACAAATGAGATCCTTAAGAAATATGTGTGGTGTTACTTTGAATGACAGAATACGCAATAGTGTGATCACAGACCGAGGATGTAGAGAAAGAGGATGTAGTGAGTGACTAGAATTGAAAAAAGGAATGTTGCGTTGGTTTGGAGATGTGGAGAGGATGAACGAAGAAAGACTGACAAAGCAAATATATCGGGCGAATGTGAGTGGAAGGGCCGGTAAGGGACGCCCCAGTTGGACATACTTCGACCAAATAGAGGATGTATTAGCAAAGGGCAAGATTAAAAGTACCCGAAACCGATGTGGGTTCATGCAACGACTAATGGATGTCGATGAAGCGAAAGTGATTTGTCAGGATAGTGGTAGGTGACAGTCCGTGTTCTCTGCCTACCCCTCTGGGATACAGGTGTGAGCTTATGTATCTGAATGTATTAAGAGATTTATAAATATCTACTGGTGGTTGATAAATACAGAGGCGTCACCATATAAAAAAACATAGTGGAATATTATTTTGAGTCTACATTTTACCCGAGCGAAGCCAGGTTATCGTCTAGTAGCATTATAATTCATTTTATACTTTTCAATTAAGTATAATTTGTAACTGTCAATATTTGGAACAATAGGTACTTACCTACCCATTCTGGATCTATACACTTATGGGTCACTTTTGGGACCTTCTTCTGGGAAAAAAAATATCAGAGGTAGGCAACACTACTAGTTGAAAATTTGAGAAAGAAAAGTAGTAAACAAACGAAGAAAAATTATTTCGGCTTCGGTTTTTTCTGATATTAGGGGTTAATGGTTATGTTATTGTGCTGTGTTGAGAAAGTTTTCATAGATCCATGTGGTAACAGAACCGCAGTAAGACTGAGAAAGGACTCTTCATCAATAAAATCTTGGAAGACATTGATGACGGTAATGACTAATTTAGTGAAGAAATATTCTAAGAAGTGTTACCCAAGTAAAATATGCATGTTTTTGTCGTATTTAGATGTTTTATTTTTCATTTCATTAACAAAATAAAAAGTAATAAAATCCAGTACTGTGGTGCTATACATTCTCTTCATTCTATGCATATACAGGGTGGTCCAAATATCATGGATCAAATGAAATGGGGAGTTAGCCAAGGTCATCTTCTACCAATAAAGTCCTATACAAGGTGGTAAAATTCTCAACGGTTTTGAACTTATGATTGATTTTCGGTTTTTTTCAAGAAAAGAGTTCTACTACTTATTAAGAGCAATAAAAAAAAAAGTACTTACTTTTGGTGGTTGTTTTTTTTTTGAGAGTGACAGTCCATGATGAGAATGTAACAAAAAAAATTGATCGTCCCAGTCTTTATGGATCATGAGAAATTAATTAATTTTTTACGGATCTCGTATCATAATTGTTTGATCCAACATTTTCGTCATTGATTTAAAAAAAAAAGTGTACTGCGGAAACCTGCCCCAGTAGTAGAAAAACTGGACCATTTCATGAGGATTGTAAAAAGATACAACTCAAAGCCCTATCTCTCCTGAGTCTTTTATTATTGACCTTTATTCTCAGCAAAGTTGCATTTTTTTAAATCAACTTTTGGTTCTAACTAATTTGAGTTACAAAGCACTGTTCTAGGACATAAAAATAAGTCAAAAATGGATTTAAAAATTAAGTTCTAACAACGGACAGGTCGTTACGATCTTTTTTCGTAGCTCTTGTCCCGTCGGTGTCACATTTCTTGTGGTACCACCAGTTAATAAAATAACAGTAAACAAAAGCTTTGTTTGTATTCTGAGAATTTACCGGTTGGACATGGGGTCCCAGGAACAAAGAGAGGTTTACTTCCTGCGCTAGCTACCTGCTAGTGACCCTTTACACGCCTCCATTAACTTTTACTTAGTGTTCTGCTTGCTGTTCGCTACTTAACACGGTTATTCGGTTGTCACTTTTTGCGCTGCTCTTTTTTTATCGCTTCGAACTTTGCATTCTCCCTGGACTCTGTTTTGGATTTTCACCTACAAACTTGGCATTTCTTACTGGACTCTGTTTTGGATTTTCACCTACGAACTTGGCATTTCTTACTGGACTCAGTTGTGTATTAGTGAATTTGGACTATTAAAAATGGCTTACTCAGCCCGTGACTATGCTAACATGCATTTTGTGTACGGTTTTTGTGACGGAAACGCTCGTGAAGCAGCAAGAGAATATCGGCGACGTTTTCTGAATCGTGATCGCTATCCCGACTACAGAGTATTCCAGCGTGTACACAACGCTTACGTGGAGGGCCATATTCCTGGAAGTAGCGCGACGAGAACCGGACACCCTATGGTACATGATTTGGAAATGGAAGATCAAATTCTTCAAGAAATATCGAATGACCCGTCGACGAGTCAACGGCGAATTTCAAGAACATTAGGTGTCCCGAAAACGACTGTGCAACGCGTTTTAAAACGGAACATGATGCATCCGTATCATGTCCAGCGCGTGCAAGCACTGCTGCCGGCTGATTACGAAAAAAGACAACTTTTTTGCACAGAGATGCTCCGGCGCAACAGAGAAGATCCCGAATTTCTAAATAAAATTATGTGGTCGGACGAAAGTATGTTTCAACGCACTGGTGTTTTTAATATTCACAACCTGCACCACTACGAGTATGTGAATCCTCACATTATTCGACGAGAACACTTCCAACACAAATTCGGAGTCAACATGTGGGCCGGGATCGTCGAAGGACAGTTAATAGGACCACACGAGCTGCCTGCAAGAGTGAATGGTCAAATTTATTTGTCATTCTTACAACAGGAACTCGACCCATTATTAGAAGACGTTTCTCTTGAAACAAGAAGCGCTATGTGGCTGCAACATGACGGCGCACCTCCGCACTTCGCTCGTGACGTGAGGAGTCACCTAAATTAAGTATTTCCAAATCGCTGGATCGGTCGCGGTGGAACTATTCAATGGCCACCGCGCTCACCCGATTTAAACCCCATAGATTTTCTTCTTTGGGGTTACTTCAAGGAAGTGGGATACGAAAAGGAGTGCAACACGGAGCAGGAGCTTCGACGACGAATATCAGCGGCCACCCACCAGGTGAAAAATGATCACCGGGCCTTTAGATTGTTAAAAAGAAATTTTATTAGAAGATGTCGACTCTGCCTCCGAGTGAGAGGTAGAAATTTTGAACATCTTCTATGAAAAAGTTTATTTTTTTATTTTTGATTAAACTGTCTATTCTAATTATCTGGTGTAATTTTTTTATCCTTTTGCGACTTATTTTTATGTCCTAGAACAGTGCTTTGTAACTCAAATTAGTTAGAACCAAAAGTTGATTTAAAAAAATGCAACTTTGCTGATAATAAAGGTCAATAATAAAAGACTCGGGAGAGATAGGCCTTTGAGTTGTATCTTTTTACAATCCTCATGAAATGGTCCAGTTTTTCTACTACTGGGGCAGGTTTCCGCAGTACACTTTTTTTTTTTAATCTATGACGAAAATGTTGGATCAAACAATGAGCCTCAATGAGCCAGAGAAACTAAAAAAAAAAATATTACGGCTGTCAAACGTCTGTCAAATTAATGCAATTTTGGACCTCAGCCCAATAGCCATGTGTGATACATCTTGGATACATAATAAAATAGGTATCAGCGAGCTGAACAAAAGTTACTATGACGACAACCGCCAAATGTTTGTCGTTTCGGAGTTATATTTTATTGAAAATGTTAGTTTTTTTTTAATACAATATAACTCCGAAAGGAAAAACATGTGGCTGTTGGCGTCATAGTAACTTTTGTTCAGCTCGCTGAGACCTATTTGATGATGTTTACACATGGCTATTGGGCTGAGGTCCAAAAGTGCATTCCTTTGACAGCCATAATATATATTTTTTTTAGGTCTTCTGAAAACGGCTCATTATGATACGAGATCCGTAAAAAATTAATTAATTTCTCATGATCCATAAAGACAGGGACGATGAATTTTTTTTTGTTACATTCTCATCATGGACCGTCACTCTCAAAAAAAAACAACCACCAAAAGTAAGTACTTTTTTTTTATTGCTCTTAATAAGTAGTAGGAACTCTTTTTTTGAAAAAAACCGAAAATCAATCATAAGTTCAAAACCGTTGAGAATTTTACCACCCTGCGTAGGACTTTATTGGTAGAAGATGACCGTGGCTAACTCCCCATTTCATTTGATCCATGATATTTGGACCAACCTGTGTATATAGGTCGTCGTAACTCTGAATTAAGACAGATGGTGCTATTTTGGATTTCCCATTTTTGGGTCGAAGATTGGTCTCTATTAGAGTATATAACAATGTACTCTGTGGTAGACGTCTAGTTGGCTGCCTCAGTGAGTCGCCTTAATATCTCCTGAAATATTTTTCCTAGCTAATCCGCTACTTGACTCTTTTTTCAAGCATGTCTTAAATGCTAAATATCTCTTCCATTTGACCAAAAATTATTTTAGTATATTTTTTGAGGACCTAAAAGCAACAAAAACATTATTTTAAAACGTTCCTTTGCTAAACAGCCAAAAACGCGGTCCGCCATTTTTGTCTATGGTTTGAAGTCCTCTACGTTTGTAAACAAAGTTTGACATTCAACATAGGTAGAGTTCGTGGCACGAAAGAAGTATGAGTCACAATAGAACCTACGCACGCACGACGACTGACAGATGTTTGTTTACAACCAAAGGTGCTTTCATGATGGCGGATAGTGTTTTCACCGTTCCGATTTAAAAGCGAAAAATATTTTTTTTATTTGCAAATGTTGCAGCCATCCTGCATATTTACTTAGCAAAGTCAATATATTTCGGTATGTACTACAGGAAATATCCATTTATCGCGTCAAATTTGATACGAGGCAAGTAGCGTATTGTGCCTTGTAGCACTATTAGGCACTATTGATACACAGTTCTGTGGCATATTCGAAATTACTGAAATCGACCATGTGAAAGCCAACTATACGGTTTGGACCTCAGCCCAATAGCCATGTGTGAATGTGTGATACCTACATCATAAAATAGGTATCAGCGAGCTGACAGCCATAATATATATTTTTTTTGTCTTCTGAAAACGGCTCATTCTCCATTCACTACCACAGAGAATATAATAACTACGTTTTCAATGGCAACGGGCACCAGGAAGGAGGCTGGAGAGCAGCGTCGCCAGAATGTTACAAAAGTTATATTTTACGTTACTTTTGGCTCTCTCATGTTACCTCTATGTTACACGACCCAATATGTTACTTTTGTGTTACTTCATCTCCATTATATAATATTGTGATGGCGTTTTTTCATATTCATTGATGACAAAGCAGGTTTTAGATAAGATAAGATAATTCTTTATTTGTACTTTACTTACAATATTTTTCTTAAACATCATATTTAGTTGTAGTACATAGTGACACGATTAAAGTAGAACTTATGACCCCTAAACTAGGTATAAAACCTGTATCTTAGGGACAGTAGGTCCATCAGTTTATAAGGTATAACTATAATTTAAAACATGTAACTGCGAGTATTAATATACAATACTTATACTTATTAGAAAAATGCAATTTTGGCTAGTTCTAAATCTAAAATATTCTTTAATAAATTACTTAGGTAATTACTTATTTGCTTGAAGTAGTTTTTCTGTATTTTTATAATCCAAAGTTTGTAACCATTTCTCAAAGATTTTGACTTCCCGGTGATTTAGTTTATAGATTGGTAAAAATTTGTTGATTTTCTTGTACAAAAAGGTACTTAGTGACATAAACTGACGTCTAGCAAAGGAAGTGCGGCAATTTATGCTACTACAGACAGGAGTTCCACGTCTTTTGAGCAAGATTTTTGGATCAAGAGGCATTAGGGAGTGTCTACGTAGAACCGCCCGAAGTATATAGTGTTGTCTCACCGTGAGTACACCCGATTCAGAATAGAGAATGTCAGTTGGATAGTCGCGACGCTTAAATTGCATAACTTTAAGTATAGCTCTCTGAGCTCTTTCAAGCTGCATAATGATGGTTTGACAGGCTCCGGCCCAGACTGGTATGCAGTAATTTATGATAGATTCTGCCAAGCTACGATAGACATGAATCAAAGTTTCGCGATCGGCAGAATGTCTTAATTCCTTAAATACATATATCAACCGCCTGAGACGGCTCCACATGACCTCAATATGAGCCCTCCATGTCAGTCTCTCGTCAATATAGACATCAAGATATTTAACTTCGGAAACCAAGCTGAGAGGAGGACAATCGCAATTTATTGAGTCAAGTGCGCAAGTGTGTGCTCTAACTAAGCCGGTTTCTGGCGACAGGCACCCGGTGTTAGGTACGGCAAAACGAATGATACTTGTCTTATCCACGTTAAGAGTTAACAGATTAGATGAAAGCCATTCCATGATTACGCGTAGACTAAATTCAGCACTCCTTTTCGCTTTATCCCAGGATTCATCGTAAATAAGCAGCGCTGTGTCATCCGCATACGCAAATATATCGCAGTTCGGTATATGGAGACGACACAGCGCATCTAGGTATAAAGAAAAGAGCGTTGGTCCCAAGATACTGCTCTGCGGTATTCCAAAATCTATATCTGTCGGAGAACTTGTCAGACCTTCAATCTTCACGCACTGAGTACGGTCAGAGAGATAGTCCCGGAAAATGTCGTGAGCCGGACCATGAACCCCCACATTTTCCAGTTTTTGTATAAGTATGGGGATAGAAACAGTGTCAAAGGCCTTTGATAAGTCAAGAAATATGCCGAAACATTTTAATTTCTTATCCATTTTGCCGGTCAATGAATTTGTAAAGGAGGTAACTGCATCCTCCGTCGATGTTCCTGCCCTGAACCCAAATTGATTGCTAGACATAAGGTTGTTTTTTGACAAAAAAGAAACAAGACAGTTATTTAGACTACGTTCCAGAATTTTTGATAAGGAACTAAGGACTGAAATAGGCCTGTAATTAGAGACACTGCCTCTATCCCCACTCTTGAAAACAGGGGTAACAATGGCTTTTTTGAGCGCTTTCGGGAATACACCTGAATTGATTGCTACATTGCAAATGTGTGTGATAGGAGGGGCAGTGGTGGATTTACCAACAGGCTGAGTAGGCTGGAGCCTAGGGCGGCAGATTTTAGGGGGCGGCAAAACTGACCCAAAAATATATTTTGTCTTAAAGAATTAATTATATCGATGAAACTTACTGTAGAAACCATTTTTTTAAATAAATTAATAATTTTCTTAAGGTATTTTACTGTATTTTTCAAAATAGCAGAATTTTCGCAGTTTTTACAAAAAGTTTAGCAGAATTTAGCAGATTTTGACCAAGTGCCTAGCAGAATGGCCAATTTAAATCTGGTCACACTGTATCTGCCACTGGCAACACTGCTGGAGAGAAGAAGATTGTATAGTTTTGCGCAGAAATATTATAGTACCTATTTTCGGTTTTGCTTTTACAAATTATAGATTTTGTTACAGTGGATAGTAATATTTAAATAATGATTGACCAAAATAGTGATTATGCGCAACAAGATGCTGGTCCCATTGAAAACGCGTGGGCAATGAAAATACCCAAGTTTACTCCTGAAGATAACCCACATGGGTTGCTTGAAGAAAGTAAATTTGCCACATTATTCCCTAAATATCGCGAGCAATATCTCAAAGAATGTTGGCCATTGGTTCAAAAAGTGTTAAAAGAGCATTTCATTGAAGCGGAACTTGACCTAATTGAAGGGAGCCTAACAGTTAAAACCACTAGAAAGACATGGGATCCCTACATTATTATAAAAGCCAGAGACCTTATGAAACTGTTGTCACGAAGTGTACCATTCGAACAAGCTGTGAGAGTTCTAGATGACGACATGGGTTGTGATATAATAAAATTGAATTCCTTTGTTCGTAAAAAGGAAACTTTCCTCAAAAGGAGACAACGCTTGATAGGGCCAAATGGGGTCACACTCAAATCAATAGAGTTGCTCACAGAGTGTTATGTGCTTGTCCAAGGTAATACAGTGTCAGCAGTCGGCCCATACAAGGGCCTCATACAAGTAAGAAGGATAGTAGAAGACACCATGAAAAACATCCATCCCATGTACAATATTAAAACATTGATGATCAAAAGAGAATTGATGAAAGATCCCAAATTAAGAAACGAAAGTTGGGACAGATTTTTGCCAAACTTCAAGAGCAAAAATGTTCCAAGGAAGCAGCCTAAGCACAAAACAAAGAAAAAGCCCTACACACCATTCCCACCAGCTCAACCAGAAAGCAAGGTTGACCGCGAGCTGGCAACTGGCGAATACTTCCTTAAAGAGGAGCAAAAGAAGGGCAAACGACACCACGAGAGGGAAGAGAAACAAGCTCACGCTAAACGTGCTCGTGATGTGCAGCGCCAAAAGGACTACATCCCTCCTGAAGAGAAACCTGTGACTTCCTCAGCACCGTCTTCTGAATCACCTGCAGTCGACATTAGCCAGTTGAAGGCAAAAATTAAAAAAATATCTAAGCAGAATAAAGGACATAACAAATAGGTTATCTTAGTTTAGAAAAAAATTAGTTCAATAAAACCAAACACAATATTTTACTTTTTTATTTTATACAGTTTCAATTCAGGTACACTGTTATTTTTTTTAATAAACTGTTTGCCTTTCATATAGGGTTGCAAAGTTTTTGGTATATATATCTTCCCCTTTGGGTCCTGGTGTGTTTCAAGCAATGCAATAAGCATTCTTGGCACAGCACAAGCTGTACCATTTAGTGTGTGAGCATATCTTGTATTGACCTTATCGTTGCTGCATAAGATATGGAGTCTTCTTGATTGATAATCTGTGCAATTACTACAACTAGAAACTTCCCCATAGCTGTCGCGGCCAGGCATCCATGCTTCTATATCATACTTTCTGAAATAATAGAAACAATTTTATTATGCCTCCTCCATACGGTTATATCACCGTTAAGGGGTTAACTACCAAGACAGGTTGTGGGTTCGATTCCCTCTAGGGGCTGCGATACATTTGTACAAAATGTCCTTGTCGGGTCACCAAAGCACATGGTATTCTAGTTTGGGACTAGGTCAAGTGATTGTATTGTATGTAACACTTTCAATTTCAACTCGATACCTCCACACCTTCCCGAGATAAACGGACAGACAACAAAGTGATCCTATAAGGGTTGCGTTTTTCCTTTTGAGGTACGGAACCTTAAAACTCAGTAGCCCATGAATAATATTTATCAACTGTGCATTGTATTTTACATATTATTTTATATTATGTGGGTACAGCATGATAATAGTTAGAGAAATAAAACCATAAATAACAACCATTTATGGTTTTATTTCTAACTATTATCATATACTAGGGACATTATTGGGTGTTAGGTGCCTGAAACTGGTGTGCATGCATGCAACGACTAATGAATTTTGATGAAGCGAAAGTGATGTCAGGATCATGCCAAGTCCATCCATGGTCTCTGCCTACCCTTCTGGGATACAGGCGTGAGTTTATGGATGCGACTATGCGCACAGACTACTAACCCGTCAATGTATAGGTAGCTAAGAATTAATTTGCACCAGTGCTTAAAATGGATATTAATATTCATACAACTTTCGTTAGCACTAAACGTGTATTTAAATATTATGTATTCACTGATATCACAATACTTAGTTGCACACTTCCACCAAAAAACCGGTCAGTGAAACCAGAATTATTAATAATTAAATATTCATAAAACTAGTAGGTACATAAACCAGATTTGGATGAAAAAAATACCTGTAAGCGGGAGCTCCAAGTTCATGTGGAGGCATGTCCAAGACCCTCATGTGAATGTCCAGTGGTGTGAAGAGGCGCTCTTGCATTTCTTTAATGTACTCCAACATCTCGTTGGATTGCTCCGGAGTAGCTACTATGAACATCTCCACTTTAGTGAATTGATGAACCCTGTTGATTGCAATGAAAAGAAATAAGTAAGCTTAAATTTGATGTGCTATTTGTTTCTGAGTAGAAAGAATCAAAAGAGCTATGCTAGGTGTACAAGGGCCTTAGGTGTTATTGTATTCGTCACAAACGGACTGTGGCACATGGAAGCAGCTAAGTATTCCTATCAACCTTATTGTCCTAGCTATGGGAGCCCAGCTAGATAAAACCATGAAAGAAGGTTATGGTTGCATTTCATTATTAACTAAAACACGGACTAAATAACTGCATTAGAGCTCCCACACACAAACACTATACGATGTCGCGTCGTACCACGATGGGGCGTCGTTTCACGGAGCGATGTCGCGTCGTGAAAATCTACGACGAGCATCGTAAAAAAGACGCGACATCGTAACATGCCATGATGCACAGGCGGGGGCCCGAGTGGCCAAAGCCACCCTGACTATAGACGTAGCAGCCAGTCTGACGCTGTGTATGATTAAGAGAAACATACCTATAAATTCCTCTTTCCTCAGTCACATTGGAAGTCTCAGCACGGAAACATCTACTGACCGCAGCTAGCTTCAAGGGAAGAGTTTGTTCTTTGTGAACAGAGTCCATGAGCAACCCTGCCAGTGACATTTCGGCTGTGCCTGACAAATAGAGATCTGGACCATGATGGACTGGGTCTAAAGAGTAAATCTGAAATTAACAGAGTTATTTTGTTAAATGTACTATTCACTAAGCTGAAGTAAAGCGTAGCTTAGAACAGTCTATAGGATTGGCTTAGCAGCAATATTTTATGGATATAATAGACAGAATAAAAATTCACCTGTGTTCTATCACTGTTGATAGTCATTCCACAGCTCTCGAGGACATGGCTCGGTAGAATGTCTGGTACAGCGACTAGTTCAAATTTTTCCTTCAGCAACAAGGACACTGTATATTTGATTAATGCTTCTTCTAGCTCTGCTAATTCCCCCAAGAAGTAGTAGCTCTTATGGCCACAAGTGTGCCCCAATTTGTCAGTTCGCATAAGATTCAGACGCCTTGTGATGTCACTAAATTCCAGGGGTATATGGTCACCAAAATTTCGTTTTTCATTCAATTCTTTCACTAGGCAAGGATATTCCAGATACTGCTGTATTGCCGGGTGTGTTCTGTTTGGTAATTTTCCCAGTTCTCGATACAATTCCTCTTTTTTAGTCGGATGGCATTCGTCAGTAGCCTTTGTAACTTGAAATGCTTTATACAATTCTAGGACTCTGTCTATATCACCGACACCTTTCCTTAATTTTATATTACTCTTAATCTCCGAAACGTTTTTATAGTCACAATAATATTTCAAATCAATGTCTGGAAGAGATATCGAAGAAAATAACCTAGATAACCTCAGTCCATAATATCGACTGTTTAATCTGAAGTATGAAATAAGTGCCATTATGAGTTTCAAATTGTGTACCTACGGAGTTCTCGTTAATATTTTTAATTCAATTGTGTTTTATGGCTTTAACCTTTAATGCAATGCACTATTAATCACAAGTACCTACACTACAACACTACAAAGAAAGAAAATTAGAGAACAAAACAAAACAAACTCCGGAAACCCCACAATGAGAAGTCTCTGAAACTCCATCATCTGAAAGGGAGACGGTAATGCACGTACCGCGAATGCACAGCCCGAGAACGTACGCCCCGGGAATGTACAGCCATGGAATCCGTGTACATGTACATGGATTCCCGTCCGTACGTTATCAGGTCGTGCATTATCAGGCTGTACAAAATCGGTACGGGCGAGAATCCGTGTACAGCCATAGACACGACAGAGTGGTGCCTCGTTTCCATTATGCGTATTTCATTCATTTCGTAGCCATTACACGCTCGATCTAGTGCGTGACATTATCGAGGCTATGAGTCGCAAAAGATTGACGTCTTGATCTGGCTGGATCTTACACTAGACAAGTCAATCGAAACGATGTCAGTAAACGGACGGATCGCAGCCATCAGATGTGTTCTCAGGTCTGGGTAGGTCTCAGAATAAGGACTAAAGATAAGCGTCCACCGCATCGGAATCGCAGCGTACGCATCGTACGAGCCGTCGGCATTTACAAAATGCCGAAAGGGTGCGTCTACGGATTTTCCGTCGGCAATATCGGTATTTTCCAGTGTTGCCCACCCCTACAGAAAAAAATTCCCAAGAAAATCATCAAATTGCCCTTAAAAACCCCCAATTTTTTTATTGTTATATCCACAAATAACATTTCATCGCTATGTGTTGTGTAGGCTTTCAACAAGTTGTTTTTACTCATAAAATAAAACGTATTTTATTTATTTAATAAAACGAACTTCATTATATTTTTCTATATGGGTGAATATACGCTATTTCAATTACTATGGTCCATGGACAAATATTATGTTAAACTTATTATATTATTGCGTCTGTATGCTTAAGCATTAAAGAATATGGTCTTTTATTTGGCCCACGTAGTCTATTCACGATAATTGATTAATTTAAGACATTAATCGTTAAAAATAGCTTTAAATGTATACTCCTCTGGCCTCCCCGTTTCTAGATTATAATGATTTTATAGCGAGATATTTTAAATACATATCATAATCAACCCATTATGTCCCCACCGAGGGGCACGGGTCTCTTCCCTGAGGAAGGTATAGGCCATACTCCACCACGGGGGCCAAGTCCGGATTGGTGGAGGCTTGTAAGACTAGTGGCTGGTCTTACTGTCAGAAGTTTTCAAGCCGCCCTAG
This sequence comes from Yponomeuta plumbellus, assembly GCA_947310845.1. Lineage (NCBI taxonomy): Eukaryota > Metazoa > Arthropoda > Insecta > Lepidoptera > Yponomeutidae > Yponomeuta > Yponomeuta plumbellus. The sequence continues at coordinate 9,628,153 of OX371203.1, forward strand.
GGCCTCTGACTTGGCTTAACGACTGCCATCTATCGACGGCAGCCGGCACCAACTGCTTAACGTGCCTTGCGAAGCACGGAATCGCTCGGAAAAATGCCACTAGCGTTAGTCATAGACGGTGACCCATCCATGGACTGAACGCGCCGTATGTTGCTTAACCTTAGTGATCGTTTAAGATCACTCAGGCAGCCCAGGCTACGAGCGATTCTATGCCGTTATGTTTTTTTTAAATATGATCATATGCTTTTATAAACATCGAAACATATTTCATCAAAATATAGAGTAAAAAAATTTATTAATATAAAGAAAAATAACTTACTTTCATGTCACGTTACAATAATGTCCCTTCATCTGGCGAAACTCAAAGAAGAAAAATTTGACTTAAAACCGCAAAGGTATGTTTCTGTCCATGAACTACGTGCATACAATAGTGTTAACACGTTCCCAGTCCAATGACTCCACATGGAGTCACAGACAGTACTGACTGGGACGTCCATGACTCCAGTAGGAGTCACATTCGCAAGGTAGAATAAAGTAAATTTATTTTGTGGACGTGCGAGTTGGAGCAAAGATATTCCAATGGGCGTATAAGTTAGAAGATGAAGTATTTAAAACGTAAAAAACCCGACGAAATTTTTTTTTCAAGAAATTTTTATGTGACATTATAAATTAAACTATTCTTAAATTATAAATTTTATATTTAATGAAAAACAAATCAACGGATAGCATTATAACAAGTGCTACAGAAAACTTTTTTTTAATTTGGTCATAAAGTTGTCACGAAGTTGTTGTTGTTTGAAGCAATTTTTGAAGTTTTACTTTCTGAAACCAGTTTATTGTAGCATCCTACACAGCGTTTCTTGTTAGAGGTTCGGTTTTTGTTGGTTTTTCAAGATAATCATCTCAAATATGTGTTTACTTTCGGATGATGACTCTGCAGCGCCAGAAAATGACTGTCGGTACATTTTTTTTTATTGCAAGCAATTTTTTCATAATTACTTCATGAGCTGCTAAGACAGTATTTTTTTTCTGGCCAGTGTTTTTACCATGAATTTATAACAGTGATTGACAACAAGTTCTATGTTGTTTTGGATGTTCATTCACGTAGATGTAGTATAGGAGATTCCTGACCAAAAGCATATCCTCTTCTTCTTCGGAACTTAGCTCCACGTCACTGTTTTCCAACACTCGCAATATATCTGTATCACGAAATTTTTTACCAATTTTTGTTACACAAATTACGAAATATCTTCCATAGAATATTAGAATGCACCATTGACAAGCTGTGTTCATTTTAATATGAGGCTATATTAAAAATACTATAATTTTGGTAGGTGGTGCCATTGAAAATAAACACATTTTTATCGTCATACGTTCGTGACTCTAAGCGGAGTCAGGAGAATTTGGATTCATACGTCCATGACTCCATACGGCGTCATCGAGTTTTTCCGGGAAAATTATCAAATTTTCCATTTGTAAACGCATATTCGGGTAAGTACTAGGCCATTAGTTTGTGTTAAAACAAAAAATCTATTGGACGTATGGGTAGTACCAAAGATCTTGTATGGGAACTGGGAACGTGTTAAGTTAGAAACAAGTTAATGGCGTTGAGCAAAATTCCAATAATATAGCGTCAATTTGCGATTCACTGTAGGAAAGCGTGTTTCTGCCAGTCGTTGGAGTATTTCCTCTGGTAAGTCTATGTTTTTGTATTTTATAGTTACGAAATTGTATATTTGCACAATGCAATGTTTGTTGTGTGTAGATGTCATGTATTACGTTAAACGGTGATCAGAAAAACAAGTGATATGTTTTTGTAGGTTTTGTGCGATTTTGTTACTTCTCTGGCGTCACTTTTCTGGCATATTTCATGTTTTATTTAATACGTGTCCCCTTTCTTAGCTATAATCAATGGCCTGTCCCTTCCCTTAATTTGTGACTACTCTGCCAATAGTGTCAGTCCTCTGGTAACACATTTCCTCTGGTGCTTATAAAATTCAAAAAAATGGAAAAATCTTCTGGCCCTCATCATTAAACATTTAAAAATAGTGTCAAATAGAGAAATTATCAATATTGAATGGAACAGATTACATTTCCTTCTGGGACACAAAAAAATCAAATACCGTATATTCTAAAAAATAGGTTTACTCGGTAGATTTTTTTTTACCGTGAATAGAGGACTCGTGTGACCAAAATCCTTACATTATGACATCAAAGACATTAAAGTTTAATTCCATAGAGGAGCAAAGTCAAAAACACCTACGTAGCACAAACAATTTTTACTTGGAAGTGTAAAGAAGGGCAGGAACTCAAACGACAAAGTTAATCAAATAGAAATTTATTTGGGCAGAGCTTCGACCTATTAAATAATTACAACAGGAAAAAAGCCGATCCCACATTTGCAACGGCTTAAATAGGCAGGCGTTGTTTCTCCCACCCTCGCAACCGGCCGGTGCGAGCAAGGTGGGGCAAACGGGCGGCGCGTGGCGCGGCGCGTGAAGCGGCGCGAGGCGCGGCGCGCGGCGGTGACGAATGCTGACGTCACGGTTACTCTGGCTTGGCTATGGCTGGCTTGGCTATGGCTGGCTTGGCTATGGCTGGCTTGGCTATGGCTGGCTTGGCTATGGCTGGCTTGGCTATGGCTGGCTTGGCTATGGCTGGCTTGGCTATGGCTGGCTTGGCTATGGCTGGCTTGGCTATGGCTGGTTTGACATGGCACTGGACTGGGCTGAGCGTTACAGAAGTAAAATGGAATAATTTGGTTTTTGTGGACTAGGAACATTCGGACAATGGATTGTATTGAGATGTCAACGTGACTGTTTTATTTGTTGCATTGAACTAAAAAACAGACATAGATGAATAATCGTTTGGTCAGTAGACGCGAACCGTTTGTTCAACGCGTTGCACGAGTGTAATTGATCTGTCTTTAAATCACTGGTCATATTCGTGGATCGAGATCTAGATGGCCCCATTACACGTTGATGACAGTCAACAAGTTATATTAACAGCAGTTTAACCTACCATAAAAAGTGAGGCCAAACTGTAAAATTAAATCTTCGCCAGTTTGTACTTACTGAACGGGACTGAACGGATTGGTCCCAGTCAAACCAAGCAATTGGTTTTGTAAGCAAGGGCGTCGCCAAGGGGGGACGGTTGCCCCCCCCCCCCCCTCAACCCCTTAGATATCAAATGTAAGCCCCTATTAGACTACCCAATTTCAAGGGACCCTTACCCTGACTAAGAGTGGTGTAATAAGATTTAGGGAGTAAGTGTCCCGATTTAGGGCGATCGGGTCGTCCCGATGTGCCTAGCTACCTAAGCGCTCTGCCGATCGGGTAATGTAATAACATTTAGAGCGATTAGGGAGCTCAGTTGCCGCGCGACTAGCGCGTAGAGTGGTCGTGAGTGTAGGTATACCGCGTAGCGTCTGTTCGTCCCGTCGCCTTGCGCCGCCATTTTGTAATACCATGACGTGCAACAAGGAAAAGGAAGTTTTATTGTGCATGTTAGACATGTATAAAGACATGCCGTATTTATGGCAAAAGGAGCATAAAGAGTACATGAATAAAAACATGCGAGCTGAAGCCTTTAAGGTTTTATTAGAAATTTATAAGAATTTCGACGAAAACGCAACCGTAAAAACAATAAAAAAGAAGATTGAAAATATGCGTACGAGTTATACAAAAGAATTAAAAAAGGTGAGTATAATTATAACCTACAACATCATCTAAATATTTTATAATGAATTTTCCTTGTTGATTCGTAAGTTTCATGAAAATAAATGTCTATTTTATTTTTATTTACCTTCTTATTTAACAGCTCCCTGGCTGAGTAGTGTAGTGAGGGCATCCACCCCTAGCCCTGAGGTCCGTGGTTCGATTCCCGGTGGGATCAATGTCATGAAAGTGACTTACCCCAGTTTGGTTGGGTTATTAGGTATTTAATGTATTTTATTTAAATGGTGTATAATGTATTGTCTAATTTATTATTCAATCGATTTCAGGTCCTGGCTTCTAAGCATACAGGCGCAGGAGCGGACGAGGTGTACGTACCAAGTCTATGGTATTTTGATGCTCTAAATTTTCTGGGTTCAAGAACGGAATCTTGTCGTACTGTAACTGACTCCTTAGAAAATGAGGTAAGTAAAAAAAATATGTAGACATTTTATTTTTATTTACGAATGTAACTGTCTATAATTAAGTATTTTACATTATCATACTGGGACTATGTTTATCATTCTATCTTGAAATTCGACTCTTCCATCAGTAATGAAATAATTCTTGAATTTGTTTCGTACAGCTACAGCTTCATCATTCCTTTGACTATTGTTTCTGTGTTGTAATGGAGTAAAGCCATCGGCAGTAGTCCTCCAATCTCCTTTATGAAATGTCGCACTTGCTATATTCTCACGGTCAACATTATTCGGACGTATATATACTGTTGCGTGTTTTCTCAAATAATTGTGCAAAGCACAACATGCCATAACTATAGCATCAACAGTATCTAGGTCTACATCAAGAGGTCTCCTTAGAACTCTAAAACGGGACGCTAGTATACCAAATGCGTTTTCTACAACTCGCCTGGCTCGCGACAGTCGATAGTTATAGATCCGTTGTTCATAATTAATGTTTTTAAAGGGAAATGGCTTCATAAAATTTTTATTTAATGCAAAAGCACTATCGCCCAGGAATACATAGGGTACAACTGTATCAGTGCCTGGCAGTGCAGATGGTGGTGGTAAATTCAAATCGTCAATAATCATCTTCTGATAAAATCGAGTACAATTTAAAATCGATGCATCTGCGACCGATCCATTAGTGCCTGTGTTTACGTACAGGAATTCGTAGTTTGCATTCACCACAGCAAATAGAACAATACTGAAAAATCCTTTGTAATTATAAAACAAGGAGCCACTTTCATGAGGTTTTTCTATTGCGACATGTTTGCCATCACATGATCCAACACAGTGAGGGAAATTCCACCTTTGTTCAAATTGCTCAGCTACTTCTCTCCACTCTGTTTCTGTCGTAGGCATCTGAAAGATAATATTATTTTTAAACATAATGTATACGTATTATATTTACAGAACTCATCATCAGAAGATGAAACCGCAAGTGTTACTAACTCTAGCAGCGGGTCACGGAAGAAAAAGAAAAAGGACACTCTATTACAAAGACAACAAAATATTCTTTTATCGGCAGAAAAAGTAATGGCTGAAAAAGACGAAGAATGGGAGGTATATGGACGATCAATTGGCTTTCATGTAAAAGATTTAAACAAACGTCAAATGATAATAGCACAAAAAATTACATCAGATGTTTTGTTTCACGCCAAACTTGATCAACTTACTGAATCCTCGTACGTTGTTCTCAGTCCATTTTACGACACATCTTCATCATTTATGCCTAACAATCGTGGATTTTACCAGCGTCAAAACCAGTTTTCTTCACCTTCACCGCCATCAAATTATTCATCGCCCTCACCGTCGAGCCAACCTCAATGGCCTCGTTTTCACACACAGTCGGTCCGCCAACCATTACCATCACCACAGCAACAAACTCAACTGCCAAACTCACCATCGCCTCATCAATCATCAAATGCTCAAATTCATGTACATCACACACAAACAGTCCGCCAACCACTACCATCACCACAGCAACAAACTCAACTGCCAAACTCACCATCGCCTCATCAATCATCAAATGCTCAAATTCATGTACATCACACACAAACAGTCCGCCAACCACTACCATCACCACAGCAAAAAACTCAACTGCCGAACTCACCATCGCCTCATCAATCATCAAATGCTCAAATTCATGTACATCACACACAAACAGTCCGCCAACCATTAAAATCACTACAAAACCAAATGCTACTGCCTAATCTATCACCAAATAAACTATTACTATCTCATCAACCTACATCAAACATACAAATATATCATTCATCAAAAGCTCAAGCACACTATACGCCTAATCATCAGTCACCATCTCAACGGCCGTCACCAAACGCTGAAGTTAAAGCACAACCTTCACCTCGAAGTCAAGAATCACCATTTGACGATGAAATTACCGTTGATAACAGTGAACAATTTTTGGAATACCTACCCAATGAAAATTCATCAGATGGAAACTCAGGATCGTTGCCTATAATAGAAGGTCCTGCAGAACTCATGAAAGAGTTTTTAATTGTTAAGCGCAGAGAATAAATATGATTACGTAAATAATAACAGTTTTTAATTGTTAAGCGTAGAGAATAAATATGATTACATAAATAATAAGAGTTTTTAATTGTTAAGCGCAGAGAATAAATATGATTACGTAAATAATAAGAGTTTTTAATTGTTAAGCGCAGAGAATAAATATGATTACATAAATAATAAGAGTTTTTAATTGTTAAGCGCAGAGAATAAATATGATTACATAAATAATTATGTTTTACTTACCTTGATATAATGACTCAAACATTTGTAAATTGCTCGACATGTTTCTGGGATAATTTGAGACAGAAGCGGTTGAGATATTAAAGTGCTATATTTTAAGTCTTGGTAAGAGTTTCCCGTAGCTAAAAATCTTAAGGTAGCGACTAATCTCTGTTTAGCACTTATGCTTTGTCTTAGAACCGTGTCTTGCTTTTGTATGTGAGGTGTCACCAAACTCAACAAGTGTTCAAATTGTACTGCACCTACTCTGAGATAATTCCTTAAATCTCCCGGTTCAAGCACACTAAGTATTTGCATATTTGAAAGCTTTTCACGTAATTGCAAATACTCTTTCACCCAGAACGTCCGTCTACCCTCGGTTACAGTGTACTGAGCTCTGTAAATATTATGTTTAAATAAATACAAATAAAAGTTAATTAGTAAAATAACATTATAAATAGTGAGCTAAAGGTGAAAAGCAAGTGTGGAAATGTTATCTATAAGAGACACTCCAAATACAGTGAAAAAAATACATTTCATGTGAAGTGTTAGCAAAATTATGTTTAGACACAAACTAAATACAAAACTACTGAAACCGTGCCGGGATTCCGAAGATCGCTTTGTTAAGTCGTTTCAAAGAAGGGAGAGACGATTTGAGGAAAAATAAGTATAAATGAGTTGAAAACGTCAGTGTAAGTTCATAATATCCAATCAACAAACGGCCGAATCCTACCCACTTCGCTGCATTTACCAACACAACAATGCTCCGAATAAGATCACCCTTTTCGCAAGACTTAGTAAGTACACGCTTGGCTTAGTGGTAACACGCTCGTCTTGAGAACGATAGTGCTGTGGTTCGAGCCTCGGAATCTGCAAAATCGGACACAAGTAGTAGAATTAAATGGACACAGATCTAACGAAGAAAATGTTACGCTTGGGGTTCCTCAGGGATCTATCCTAGGACCCATTTTATTTTTAATTTATATAAATGACATTTCTATTTCAATTGACAAAGACATTGACATTATTTTATTTGCTGACGATACTAGTTTAGTTATTAAAGATAAAGATGACATTAATATTGTAAATAAATTAAATGAATCAATTGATAATTTGATGGAGTGGTTTGCCGTTAATAATATGCTGCTTAATGTGGAGAAGACACATATTATCCGCTTTGCGCTAGGCTCAAGATTTAATGAAGTGCCTGAGCTCGTCCAATTAGCTATTAAAGCACTTAATGTACGTCCTGTAGACGAAGTAAAATTTCTTGGTGTTTATCTTGACGCAAAGCTAACGTGGGCAACACAAATTGACAAAATAAAACAAAAGTTGAATCCTGCTACCTATGCTGTCAAGAAAATTAAGGAATTGGGTGGTATAGAGGCCGCAAAAACAGTCTATTTTGCTTACTTTCACTCTATAATGGTATATGGTGTGTTATTCTGGGGCACTGCTGCACAAGCAAACTCCATCTTTGTGCTTCAGAAAAGGGCTTTACGTTATGTTCTAGGACTAAAGCACAGAGATTCATGCAGGGAAAAATTTAAAGAAGTAGGTATAATGACAATGACGGGAGAATACATATATCAAAGCTTATTATATGTAAGGGACAATTTAATATCGTTTAAAACACTTGGTGACGTTCACAGTATTGATACTAGACATAGGACAAGACTGGTGATCCCAACACATAGACTGGCTAAAGTATCGAAGTCCCATTTAGTACAGGGAATCAAATTATATAACAAATTGCCGGAGTACATACAGTCTCTCGATCATATGGAATTTTGTGCAATAATCAGAAAGAATCTTATTGATAAAAGCTACTATTCAATAGATGAAGCACTTGCTGATAATGGCCTTGTACAACCTGACATGTAGACTTAGTACTTAAGAATTCCTCTAATTTTATAATTTTAATGTATACTCATGAAAATTGGCATAATTATGATACTAATCTGTAATAAAATTTCTAATATTATTTAGTTGCATATATAGACTACCTGCATGAATGATTTATAATGATAATTTTAAGTGTCCATATGTTGACGTTTCTAAGTGTATCTTGTATGCCTAAAGATGAAATAAATACAATACAATCTTTCTCTTCTTTCTTTTTTTAATATTTATTGTTGCGAGCACGGTTGTGACAGCTACAGCAACTTTTTGACGTTTCGATAGTGACGACGGCATGATCTAATAAATACGATAATACGTTCAACTCTGTTAAAGTATAGAGGTTCAATTGGCAATCGACTCACGCTTGACACAAGATTTAAATATAGAATGTTGATATTTGTGGTATGTCAATTTGAATGTTAGACATATCACTCTTCTGACTGACTCAATGCAGGAAACTCGTGTTTGTTGATTATTAAATCATAATAAATACTCTAATGGATATCTAGTGCCTTCACTTTATTCAATAAAGCCCCAAAGACCTCCTACAAATTTGAATAACAGGTTATGGGCCCAGTAGCTTTTAAAGATCAGTATAATCGTTTTTCAGTGTTTCAGAAATATAAGTCTTTTTTCGTACACATCGAGTTACGAAGATAAGCATATCAACCAAACAGTTGTTGACAAAATAAGCATAGCAACCAAGGTGACATTTTAAAATTTTGAAGAAGAAATAAACTGTACGTATTTCTTGAATAATTATGGAGATCAAGAAAACAATCAGTAGTCGCGCTAAGCAGCACAGAAGCAGAATACATAGCGGCAGCTGAATGCTGTAAGGAATTGCTTTACATAAGGGACCTGATCTATGAGATAACCAAAGAAAAACTTGAAGTTGAGATGAGAGTGGATAACCAATCAGCAATTTAGCTTATGAAAAAAGGAATTATGGGCAATAGAAGCAAGCATATAGACGTGAAATATTGTTACTTAAAAGAAAAAATAGATGAGAATCAGATTACAGTAAAATACTGTCCAACAGGATCACAACTGGCTGATATACTAACTAAAAGTTTACCGGCTGTAAAGTTTGAAAAATGTCAACGAAGATTAGTGTATGAGTGACAATGTGAGTCGTAGAGTGTAGTATAAGTGCGGGCTAAAGTGAACTTTATTCTTTTTCGGTTAATGTCGGGGTTTATTTTATATCTTATGGTAGTATGTAAGGTTTTATAGGGTGTGTAAACATTTAATATGTATAAAAGGAAAAACACTTAAGGATTATTGAAATACGTAACAAGTTCAGACAGATTTAAAGGGGTGCTTAATAATGACAGATTTAAGGGGGTGCTTAATGATGATTCACTTAAGGGGGTGTATGTAATGTAATATTAATTGAATCATTATTTAACATTTAACTTGTCAAAAGAAGAGTAAAAATTTAAAATTTTTTATTTCTTTACACATTTTCTGAAGATATCCTTAAGTATTTTTTCTAGATCTTTAAAAATTGAATATATATGAGGTATTGTATTTTTTATATGTTTAGTGATGGTGAATCGAGTGGAAGAAAATAAAAGAATATAGTTGAGGTTATTTTTATATGATGGTGATGAGTCGAGTGGGAGAAAAGCAAATAAGATAGTTGAGGTTATTTATATATGATGATGGTGGTCGAGTCGAGTGGGAGAAAATAAAGATGATAGTTATACTTATGTATTTATATATGATAATGATGATGAGTCGAGTGGGAAAAAATAAAATAGATAGTTATACTTATTTATATGATGATGATATCAGAGTGGTGTTGATATGAGTGGGAGAAGATGAAGATAAAACAAGATAGTTGTAGTTATTTATGTCAGTGGTGACGTGATGTGTCGAGTGGTGAAAATAGAGATAGATATGGAATAAATAGTTCATATTGTTTGTGGTGAAAGATATACAGGGTGAAAATGTTTATATAGTAAAGTTGAAAATTTGATATACAGGTTGAATATTTTGATATTGTATTTTAAAATATACAGGTTGAGTTATTATTGGGTAGTGAATTTTCGAAATTAATTTGATGATGTATAAAATATAATTTTGGGAAACATTGTTTAGATGCAGTAGGTAAATTAAATTAATTAAAGAAATTGTTATTAATGTTTTTACAAGCAGAGTCGATTGAGGGGGTGTGTTAAAGTATAGAGGTTCAATTGGCAATCGACTCACGCTTGACACAAGATTTAAATATAGAATGTTGATATTTGTGGTATGTCAATTTGAATGTTATGAAAAAACATAAGGTATAAGAATAAGAAATAAGGAACAAGAAAAAGGAATAGCGGAATCCAGCAATGGCAGCAGCGTTGAGCAAGACACATTGATTTCTGTGCTATTCCTTATTCCTGCGGCTGTAACATGCCTATCTCACCATGCCACTCGTGAGTCACCACTACTGAGTGGCATTTTGTGACTCGAGAACGCGTGTCACTCAGAGCCGCACGCGACACCCTACAAAAACGCCACTCGGGCCGTGTGACTCATTACTAACCTTTTTGCGAGAAACCTAGCTTTGAATGAACGGAAATCAAATTCATTCACTCTCTTAACCTGTGTGAACGCTCTGTTGTCTGGTAGGTGTTCTGTGGTTGTCTGTGACTTGTTGACATTTGAAGTTTGTGTTTATTTTGTTTCTAAACTATATTAAACTTAAAGTGAAAGATTTCACGGTTAAAAAACAGTTCACGTGCCATGTCGATGTATCGGCAGAAGTCCTTATATGTATTAGTAACATTCTCACTAGGTACATAAAAATTGGGAAAGGTTCATAAAAAAGGCAACGCATCGCCATCTCAAGTAGCGAACAGGAAGTTTACAAATAAGGACAGCAAACGTGTAAACCACTGCCTACTAAGTGCTCAGGTGCCTCCACGAGTTGAAAAAGTTTCCACAAACAATTGAGTTACGATACCATCGTCATAGCAACTTCCAAATGTTGACGCTGAACTTGTCAGCAGTGGACCGAAACTACAGTGCAAGGGCTTGAACAATGTACCAATAGCTTACAATCACTTTAAGGAATGGTTAAGGGGAAGAACCGACAACTAGCATTTTGAACACCTGTGAAGTTTGCCAGAGAATGCAGCTGCAGTGCGGATGACTAAAATTGCTACCACATACAGTTTACAAAAGTATACAATGTAGCTTGCCATGTCTGAGAAGATATACAATGAAGTTTAGTGCCAAAAAAACCTTACCATGGGATTAACCAACAACTTGTACCTACACTACTCTACTAGGCTAAGGATGTCACAAAGAACATCCATTCCTATGAGAATTATTTACTGTCAGTGTGGAGATGTGTTGGCACACCATCATCGAGAAACTGCAATACCCGCGGTTTCTGGATATCAAAGATGAATACTTTTGAAGTCTCCGTTCTCACCATCTACCTTTCATCGGAGAGTTCATGAAATACTCTGTTTTTTTTTTAAAGTTTGTCGACCGGATTTGGGGAGGGTGGCGGGGGATCAAATTCAATTAAGATAAGATAAAAAATGTTTAATTGCACACAAAACAAAATACTGTTTTTATTAAAGTAAAAATATGCAAACATGTTTTTCTGCGTTAATTTATTTGCTTTCTGCCGTGAATAATGTAGTATTGAAAGTAGTGTGGGTATTAAAATTCACTAGCAAGGCATATTATAAGATTTCGTTAATTATTCAAAATAACTCAATTTGAAGTGCAATTATTGTTTTATAAAGTCGGTCCAGACTTAACTCATATCTACCTTGGAATTTCTTAACTCACCAAAAAATAATACTAGCACAAATGAGTGTTAGGTTGGATTTTAAGTTGTACAATGTGCATGTAATATATTTTAATCTAACATGGGTTGCCTGTCTATAAAATAAATAAATAAAACTTGTTACAATGTGACTCCAAATATCAATGATACATTCTGTTAATCTGCTACAGTCTGTAGGCAATAAAATGTTTTATGAAACTGTTATTGCTGGCACTGGTTTACTGCAGTTTGCGTAGCTACTTGTGGTAGTCTAAAAGAAAACTTAAGAAATTTACATAAGTTTCAATTATTTTAATCATTCCTATATTACTTTTGTGAAACTGTACTTTTAATCTAACTTACCAACTGGGCATCAATAGATTTTATTGAAACATTAAGCAGAGGAAATAGCAATCTAAGTAGTTTGCAATGCCGCACTAATGGTCCGTATTGTTTGTTCTGTTCCTGGCAGTAACAGCCAAAGTGGATTCAGTCTGAAACTAAGTAATGAGATATTATCATCATCATCACCTTTACGTAGACGGCGAGTGTTTGGCGAGTTAAGTTGAGAAATTGGCACCGATAGTTTTCCCATCACTATAGGTACCTACACTTTTTACTGCCGAGAAAGTATCTTATTCATTGTAATAAATTAATAAGATACTTATTTCCCTTACAATGACACACAATGTTGATATCAAGCTTTAAATATTTTTTGGTGGTTGATAATGCAGTGTTTTATCCAAATAATATGTGAGTCGCGGTCTCCGGAGACGTTGACAAAAATGTCGCACGAAATGTCAAAATTCACGAGATAAGCCGCGAGAACTTGGCTCGCATAAATTTTTCATGCTCGAAGCGAGTCACATAATATTTTGCGCGACTCAATTATTTGAAGTATTCACTTGTCGCGAAAAGTCACTCAAAGTCGCGAATTTTGACAGATTTACATCACAAAACGTGTGACTCACAAAGTCGCGGGTTCGCACATGTTCGCATTGCGCGACTTTAATAGGTCGCGCAAACTTCTCATGCTCGGAAGCGAGTCACCTAATGGCGTGTGGCTTGCTACAGTGCTACATGGATCTTTTGGCATCTAGATGACATTGACAGGGGGGCGCAACTGAGAAATTAGGGTTACCAGTCATAATGAAATATTACCCGATTTAGGGAATTCGACCTCGTGTATTTTATGGAACCTCGATGGACAGATCCGTCCAAGCAGCCATCGTTTAAATATTGTTTTTCTTATTCGCTAGTAAGGAGATAAAGGGCCTCTTATTCCTTGTTCTCATGACAGTCGTTTGCAGCTACATACATTTTATTCGGGCCGTACACATGCTAACGCGCCTTTTATGTATGTAGCTGTAAGCGCGCGTTTCCAGAGCGCGCGTTGGGCGCCTGTCATCTGAACAAGGCCTTAGTATTATTTACTGAATATAGGACATTGACAAAAACATTGTGATTCGATTTAGTAAACAATTTAATTTAAGCACCTACCTATCAGAAGTAAAGTCAAAAGATTATTTATTGCTTATTTTGTAATCTAGGTTAAAAGTTCCTGGATAGAAGCATGGTAAAGAAACTACAATAATCTTACAATATAGCTGTTTTTAAAATAATACATTTTGTAATGTAGGTTAAAAGTTCTCCGAGAAGAAGCATGGTAAAGAAACTAAAAGGATCTTTTGACACGTTGTACATTTTTAACCCGATTACAATATTACAGCAAAATAATTTAAAAATATTTTAAAATTATTTTGCTATAATTGTGATCAACATGAACTACGTTAAGGGGTAGTATTCTATCCATATCTTCACCATCTTCACTGGCACAATCAGCTTCCTCATCGCTACTATCTTCGCTGTCTGAGCACACTTCTATAATGAAAGGCTCCTCCAAATATCCGTCTTTTTTTCTGTACTCATCTTCCAAATGCTTGACATGGGTACAACAACTTTGCCATTCGTTGACAGTAATGGCATGAAATGCCTTTTCCACCATTTCCGGAATTTCGTTTGGTGGCTTCCCTATGTTCATCTCTGACACTTTTCTTTTCATTGAAGCCCAGATCATTTCAATGGGATTTAGGTCACAATGATACGGCGGTAAACGCAATATCTGAAACGAGTGAAAAAATAATTTACAAACACTTAAAGGGGGAGTTTGCACAAATTCACTAAGCCCAAATAATAATATTACCTCGTGACCCAATTCTTTTAAAATAGCATCAACGGCATAAACCGGCGCAGGTTTATATCTTTTTACAATTTGTCGTGACAACCACTCACTTATGTCACTTTTCCTGCAGTTGCTGTTTGGTGGCTTATTAACGCTTGTGTTGTGGTATGGAGCGTTATCCATGACGATGAGACTGGGCTTCTTTAAATTGGGCGCTAATTTTTCAGTCACCCACTTTTTGAAATTAGCATGATTCATGTCGTCTCATGATAGTCTCCGCTCTTTGTTTGAGACTTAAAAACCAGGCAAGCGTTCTCCACAAAACCTTGCTCACCGCCAGCATGGATGATAATGAACCGTTGCCCTTTGGATATGGGCTGTAATACTCCATCTGTAGAAATACATTTTATGTACTATTAAAAAACCGTCGAACCGTCATCCATATCTCTTTGAACATTAAAGCATTAAATAAAAGGATTAATAGACCAACTATTCCGACCTGTTTCACAGTCGTCGTCGTCGTTCTGCCAGCATTTTCCCACTGTGAGACCAGAATGAATATATGTTTCATCTAAATAGACCACTGGTAATTTTTCTGCCTCTTCGTTATGCTTGATTGCCTGAAACAGAATAAGTATAGTACCAACATAAGTATAGAACAGAATACTTAAAAAAATTGAAAATGTTTGGTTTATTCTTAAAATGCTTTATTGATGAAGACTTCTTAAAATGTTACCTGCAGATAACGAGCACGCCACGCACTTATGTCATTTCTATCTGTTAGAACCTTTCGATTCGATTTAATTTTCTTAAATCTGAAACCGATCTTTTTCATGTGTTGCCGCAGAATTTCGCGACTGCCATCAAATCCAATTTCTTTCCGGAGTTCACTGAGTACTTTTCTCACTGACGGTATTTCTTTTTTGTAGGTGTAAAAGCCATGAATCGTTCGCCTTAGAACACCAATATCAAAGTTGTCCAATAAAACTTTGTCTTTCCTTGTTTTTCTATTCTTCCCTGGCGTAACTATTTTACTTGAAGATGCAACAGCCAATATTCCTTCGCCCGTTATTCTTGCCACAGATCGTAAAGATACACCTGAAAGATGTAAAGTTGGTAAATGGCAGATCGAATGTTGATTTTTTTATTTACGTAATTCAACATTACATAGGTACACTCCGGGTACACCCAACAATATACAAGAGCACTAACCAAAAAGTCTACGCGACAGAACGTTTTATGTTGGGTATGTTAAAGTATAGAGGTTCAATTGGCAATCGACTCACGCTTGACACAAGATTTAAATATAGAATGTAGATATTTGTGGTATGTCAATTTGAATGTTAGACATATCACTCTTCTGACTGACTCAATGCAGGAAACTCGTGTTTGTTGATTATTAAATCATAATAAATACTCTAATGGATATCTAGTGCCTTCACTTTATTCAATAAAGCCCCAAAGACCTCCTACAAATTTAAATAACAGGTCATGGGCTCGCAATAGCTTTTAAAGATCAGTATAATCGTTTTTCAGTGTTTCAGAAATATAAGTCTTTTTTCGTACACATCGAGTTACGAAGATAAGCATAGCAACCAAACAGTTGTTGACAAAATAAGCATAGCAACCAAGGTGACATTTTAAAATTTTGAAGAAGAAATAAACTGTACGTATTTCTTGAATAATTATGGAGAACATTAATAAATTAAATGCAAATACCAATTATCCCAATTGGAGGAAGCTTACAAAATTGTTTTTAGAAGCAAAAGGAATCGGAAACGACAGCGAGGAAAAAGGTAAAGACGCAAAATCAAAATATTTTATTTTAAATTCGATTGATGAAAACATTTTACATTATGTTATTAATTGCGCAACTACAAAAGACATCTTTGAGAAATTAGATATTGTATACAATTATAACGTCGAGAAAGATAGTCATCTCAAAGTCATTGAATTTTATAATTACAAATTCAGTGGAAATATAATACAGGACATAAGTAAACTACAGAATTTGGCTTTTGAATTGGAATCTACTCAAAATAAAATAAATGAAGAAATGATAATTCAAAAGATTTTAACAATTTTGCCCACAACATTAAACCATTTTAGAACAGTTTGGGAAATAACCCCGAAATGTGATAAAAATATTCACACTCTCATAGAAAGAATTCAAAAGGAAATACGGTTAATCGAAAATACAACTGAAATACCCGCTAATATTAATGAAGTTTTTAAGAGCGATGAAAGAAAGTGCTTTATCTGCAACAAAATAGGACATATTGCCAGATTTTGTAACAATAAACAATGTGCAATATGTAATAAAAATGGACACACTTCTATTGAATGTTTTTCAACAAAAACTTGCAAGAAATGTAATAAAAAGGGACACATAGAAAAGTTTTGTCGCATGTTTACCATGGTAAGCGAACAAATAGATAACGAAATTTCAATCAAAGCGATTATTGACTCTGGTGCATCTTCCCACATGTTCAATGATTATAATATTATACATTTTACAGAAAAGATAAACACAGAAATAAGATGTGCAAATGCTGGAAACCTCGTCGCTCAAGCAATAGGCACGATAAATACAAATACTTTTGACCTGCAAAAGGTATTATATGTTCCTGAAATATCAAGAAACCTGATTTCTGTAAGTTCAATTACTGACCATGGTGGATCTGTACTCTTCGCTGGAAACAAGGTATTTATAAAGAATAATAACCATATTATATTGAGTGGGTACAAAACTAGAAACGGCTTGTATGAGACAAGTTTTTATGCAAAGAGTGTCCGCGAAGCTTTGTTTTCTGAAACTGTCGATACCTGGCATCGTCGGCTGGGTCACGTATCGGATGTGCGGCGCCTAGCTAAATTAGTTAACGGAATTAAAATTGGGGGGGATAATCGAGAAAAATTTTGCGAAATTTGTATTAAAGCCAAAATGAGTAGGAAACCGTTCGTAAATAATAGGGTTAAAGCAACATTTCCTTTGGAAATTATCCATACGGATGTTTGCGGAGCAATAGAAACTCCCACTTGGGACAACAACAAATATTTTATTACATTTTTAGATGATTTTACGCATTTTTGTGTCGTGTACTTAATCACCTTTAAAAGTGAAGCCTTTGATAAAATAAAACAATTTGTGACTTTAGCGGAAAATCATTTTAATTCAAAAGTGAAGAAAATCAGATGCGACAATGGGAGGGAATATTCGAACAATAACCTAATGTCTTGGTGTAACTCGAAGGGCATTATTCTTGATTTAACAATACCCTACACGCCACAATTAAATGGGAAAGCAGAAAGATTGAACAGGACGTTATTAGAAAGAACAAGAGCTTTAATGTTTGATGGTTGTGTTCCAAACTACCTATGGGGCGAAGCACTCTTAACTGCAAGCTTCCTTATTAACAGAAGTCCCACCGAAGGCAGAGACAAAACTCCAGCCGAGATGTGGTTTGGTATCAAGCCAGACGTATCTAATGTTAGAAGATTTGGTTCAACAGCTTACTATAAAATAAACTCTGGTGTACGAAAGTTGGACGTTAGATGTGATAAAGGAATCCTGATAGGCTACGTCAGGAATGGTTACAAAATATGGGTGGATGAAACTGAAACAATTGTAAAAGCGAGAGATGTTAGAATAAATGAAAATGAGCAAGGTATATATTTAAATGAAGGAAATGGTGATAGAAGTGGAGGTTTTTGGAGGATGGATGAAGAAAATCAAGAGTCAGTTGGTGAAGGCACAACACAGAGAAGAATAGATAATAGTCAGGAAGAAAATCAAGTCGGAAGAGTCAACAACAACGAAGATCGAGAAGGTGATATATTAAGAGAAAGAGAAAGAAGTAGAAGTAATGAGAGTGTTCGAGAAGGTGAAATATTAAGAAGAATAGTAAGTAGTAGAAATATTGAGAATGTTCGAGAAGGCGATTTTCATTTGAGAAGATTGGGTAGCGAAACAAGCGAAGACGAAACAAATGAAGGCGAAACAGAAGTTGAAACAAATGACAACGAAACAAATGACAACGAAACAAATGACAACGAAACAAATGAGAACGAAACAAATAACAATGAAACAATTGAAGTTGAAAGAAATGAAAGAGAAACAAACGAAGTTGAAGAAGAAATAGAACAAAATAATGAAGTTTATTCTGATGGAAATGAAGAATTCTTTGATACTGAACAAATTGAAAATCGGGTCGAAAATAATGAAAGTCGAAATAATAGGGATAATAGTCAAAATAGAAGAGTTCAACCTGCCAGAGAACGTAGACCACCAGATAGATATAAAGATTATCTGATGGATTATGACACTGAAGCATCAATGTTGACATACGAGGAGGCAATAGAATCGAAAGAAAAGGACAAATGGAAACAAGCTATAAAAGAAGAAATTAAATCCCTTGAAGAAAATAAGACGTGGTCATTTGTGGATGAACAGGAAGCAGTAGGAAGAAAATTAGTCACCAGTAAATGGATTTTTACCATCAAGTCCGATGGTCGATACAAAGCCAGACTAGTGGCAAGAGGTTTTCAACAAAAATACAAGATCGATTATGATGAAACGTATAGTCCAGTGGTCAACAGTACTTCGTTGAGGGTATTATTATCAATCGCAGCAGATAAAGGTTTAAAAATGAAACAGTTCGATGTAAAAACAGCATTTTTACACGGAGACCTAAAAGAAAGTATCTATATGAAGGTGCCAAATCTATACAATAATAAAGAAGGTAAGGTATGCAAATTGAACAAGAGCTTATATGGATTAAAACAAGCCCCGTTAATGTGGAATATAAAATTTACAGATTTTTGGACAAAGATGGGTTTCAAACAAATGAAACAAGATCAATGTATATTTGTCATGGAAGGCGAAAGAAGGATTATCCTTGCGGTATATGTAGATGATGGATTGGTTTTCGGTGAAAGAGAAGAAGATCTTCTTCACATAATAGAAACGATTGGAAAAGCCTTTGAGTTAAGAGTCTGTGATGAAGTAACTAATTACATAGGTTTAGATATTAAACAAGATGAAAATGGGATTAAAATTTTTCAAAAGACTTACAGTGAGAAAATAGTCAAGAAATTTAACTTGAATAATGCTAGAGAATGTAAATGTCCAACTATATTGATAGAACAACATTCATCTGAGAAAATAGATAAAAAATCTCATGAGCTTTACCGTGAAATGATAGGGTCATTGTTATATCTCGCGAATAAAACACGACCAGACATAAGTTTTCATGTAGGTTATTGTTCGAGACATCAAAATTCTCCAAATCTAAATGATTTTAATAATGCTAAAACGATTTTGCGATTTATCAAAGGATCAACAGGAAAAGGGATTCACTTTACGAAAGGTGATAAAGTTCTCAGGGGTTATAGTGATTCGGATTTTGCGGGAGATCCAGATACTAGGCGCAGCACTTCAGGTTCTGTGATTTGGCTGAACGGTGGACCAGTGGCATGGAGATCAAGAAAACAATCAGTAGTCGCGCTAAGCAGCACAGAAGCAGAATACATAGCGGCAGCTGAATGCTGTAAGGAATTGCTTTACATAAGGGACCTGATCTATGAGATAACCAAAGAAAAACTTGAAGTTGAGATGAGAGTGGATAACCAATCAGCAATTTGGCTTATGAAAAAAGGAATTATGGGCAATAGAAGCAAGCATATAGACGTGAAATATTGTTACTTAAAAGAAAAAATAGATGAGAATCAGATTACAGTAAAATACTGTCCAACAGGATCACAACTGGCTGATATACTAACTAAAAGTTTACCGGCTGTAAAGTTTGAAAAATGTCAACGAAGATTAGTGTATGAGTGACAATGTGAGTCGTAGAGTGTAGTATAAGTGCGGGCTAAAGTGAACTTTATTCTTTTCGGTTAATGTCGGGGTTTATTTTATATCTTATGATAGTATGTAAGGTTTTATAGGGTGTGTAAACATTTAATATGTATAAAAGGAAAAACACTTAAGGATTATTGAAATACGTAACAAGTTCAGACAGATTTAAAGGGGTGCTTAATAATGATTCACTTAAGGGGGTGTATGTAATGTAATATTAATTGAATCATTATTTAACATTTAACTTGTCAAAAGAAGAGTAAAAATTTAAAATTTTTTATTTCTTTACACATTTTCTGAAGATATCCTTAAGTATTTTTTCTAGATCTTTAAAATTGAATATATATGAGGTATTGTATTTTTATATGTTTAGTGATGGTGAATCGAGTGGAAGAAAATAAAAGAATATAGTTGAGGTTATTTTTATATGATGGTGATGAGTCGAGTGGGAGAAAAGCAAATAAGATAGTTGAGGTTATTTATATATGATGATGGTGGTCGAGTCGAGTGGGAGAAAATAAAGATGATAGTTATACTTATGTATTTATATATGATAATGATGACGAGTCGAGTGGGAGAAAATAAAATAGATAGTTATACTTATTTATATGATGATGATATCATAGTGGTGTTGATATGAGTGGGAGAAGATGAAGATAAAACAAGATAGTTGTAGTTATTTATGTCAGTGGTGACGTGATGTGTCGAGTGGTGAAAATAGAGATAGATATGGAATAAATAGTTCATATTGTTTGTGGTGAAAGATATACAGGGTGAAAATGTTTATATAGTAAAGTTGAAAATTTGATATACAGGTTGAATATTTTTGATATTGTATTTTAAAATATACAGGTTGAGTTATTATTGGGTAGTGAATTTTCGAAATTAATTTGATGATGTATAAAATATAATTTTGGGAAACATTGTTTAGATGCAGTAGGTAAATTAAATTAATTAAAGAAATTGTTATTAATGTTTTTACAAGCAGAGTCTATTGAGGGGGTGTGTTAAAGTATAGAGGTTCAATTGGCAATCGACTCACGCTTGACACAAGATTTAAATATAGAATGTAGATATTTGTGGTATGTCAATTTGAATGTTAGACATATCACTCTTCTGACTGACTCAATGCAGGAAACTCGTGTTTGTTGATTATTAAATCATAATAAATACTCTAATGGATATCTAGTGCCTTCACTTTATTCAATAAAGCCCCAAAGACCTCCTACAAATTTAAATAACAGGGTAATTTAGAACTGCACTTGATGGTATCACTTACCGGTCATGGCGGCGACCCTCTCATTTACTTTTTCAAACGGAATTATTGGGTCAATTGATTGTTTTTCCTTCATACAAAACTCCTTGACCTTTAGTACCACTTCTCTAACACCACTTCTAATCACTTTCGGCATGGTAATTGAATTTATAAGTACGAAATAAATCGAAACAACCACTCAGCACAACAAACACAGCGAACTGTCAACAAAGTGACGCTTCCAAGATGGCCGCGTTAGTTCCGATTTTGGCCACGTGCCAAAAGATCCATGTAGCACTGTACGTACATTTCTATGAGTTTGTTTTAGTCGCTAGTCGCAGCCGCGACTACGCGATGCATCTACGTTCTACGGTGTCAATCACTTTTTTTAATTTTAAGTCTGTGTAATCTGTGTTTTTCACCGCTCTCTCTTCTACAAGCTGTCAAACTAGCGGCACCACAGACTAGCGGGACTGCGTCCGCGCCGTTAAATTACTTTTTGCTGATTATACTGAATATCCTCAATCTACTGGGTTTTAATCAAGATCCGAAACATCTGGCGACCGTGACAGGACCTGCAACCAAAAGAAAATGTCCGGAAAAACACTTGGACTCAAAACGTAAAATCACGCCATGTGCCAAGCCCTACGCTTCAGTCGCTGATTATACTGAATATCCTCAATCTACTGGGTTTTAATCAAGATCCCAAACATCTGGCGACCGTGACAGGACCTGCAACCAAAAGAAAATGTCCGGAAAAACACTTCGACGCAAAACGTAAAATCACGCCATGTGCCACGACCTACGCTTCAGTCGTGCAGCAAGGAACCTCTAACGAAAGCAGAGTGTTTTCGCCACGATCCTTCAACTGCGTGCCTAACTACGTGTTTACATCATGCGGCCAGACCTCAAAGAGCACTTCTCCGTGTCGCGTGCAACGTACCTACAAGTTGTGCAGCCTACGTAGCCTCTCAAGAAAGCAGAGTGCATTCGCCACGACTCTTCAAGTACGTGCAATTAGTGACCGGGAAGACGTTGACCCATCCAGAGAGCTAACCCCAAGACACCACACCTACAAGCTGACCTTGCACACTGGGACCTCGTCTACCTTGGCAGTCTACAAGCCAGCAGCCGGAAGAAGACCGACTCAGCAAGGCCTACCTGCCCTACTAATGTGAGCCCATTCCTTTCTATCTATCCTATTTCCCCCTCGACTAGCGTACTTAGCTAGACTACTTTTCTCGTATGTCAAAGCTATTTCTTTTATCTATTGTGTGTGGTGTGCCTATTTACCTACAGCGGGTTGCCTATTTATCTACAGTGTGGTTTGCCTATCTGCCTACTGTATGCATACGCCTACAACAAACCGCACGCCTACATTGAATTTTTACTGTCTTCACCTATCATATATCTGGCACCTTCTTTAAGCCTATTTTGCCAGCATATCAAAGTCATTAAGCAGCCACAAACCTAATTTCTTATTTGCCTAAGGCCCTACTAATCTTTGCTTGCCTACTAAATTACATACATACCAAAAACTTATTTATTGAACCAAAAGGTCACCTTAACCTAAACTTAATAAACCTCTTTTTTGAATTTTAATCTTACTATTGCTCTTATTCAAGCTAGTTTCTATCCATTATTCTGCCAGTTCTCTTTGCATCTCCAGCACTTAAAACATTTTGCTGGCAGACATTTAAGCTATCCCAATTAAAACAATTCCAGCACATCAACGCTGCGCTCCCCAATCCTCACCTGGCCCCTACTGACACGCTGCCCCTACTTCGACTACGGCTTGCACTGTACTGCGTGACAGCGCCAGTAGTCTTTACTTCGGCTTCGTGTGGACCAGCTGCTACTTGGAGTGAGGAGCGTATAGTATGCTATTTAATTTACCGTTTCAATTGTGTCTTGTCTCGCTGGTCTCATTGTTTTAAATATTAACTAATCATGGCAGATGAAAATAAATTTAAGGAATTGTATACCAAAAGAAGTTCCGTTAAAGGACGGGTTACAAAATTTAAAAATTATTTAGAGCAAATTCAATCGTTTGACAACATTTCTGAAACAGAAGCTAGTCAACTTGTCATGAGGCTAACGAGAATGGAGACACTTTTAATTGAATTTGATGAGCTGCAGGGTCAGATAGAGATCTTGAATGTCGCAAACCAACTTCAAGAATTCTAACCATTGCATTGCTACAGCACAGGGACTTGTAAAGGCAAACTCACCTTCCAAGCCAATCCCAGAAGAGGCATTTGTTCAAGCCAATTCGATGTCTTCACACTGCCAACATGAAAATGACTTGGGCTTTCGACTACCTGTCATTAAAATCCCAAACTTTGATGGAACCTACTACAAATGGCTTGAATTCAAAGAAACATTCAGCTCATTGGTTCACGACAATCCTAAGATTAAAGGCATTCATAAATTCTACTACCTCAATTCTTATTTGGAAGGTGAGGCTGCTCGAGTCGTCTGTAACCTAGAAGTAACTGATGAAAACTACTATAAAGCTTGGGAAAGTGTAAACCACTGCCTACTAAGTGTTGGTGCCTCCACGAGTTGAAAAACTTTCCACAAACAATCGAGTTACGATAACATCGTCATAGCAACTTCCGAATGTTGACGCTGAACTTGTCAGCAGTGGACCGAAACTACAGTGCAAGGGCTTGAACTATGTACCAATAGCTTACAATCACTTTAAGGAATGGTCAAGGGGAAGAACCGACAACTAGCATTTTGAACACCTGTGAAGTTTGCCAGAGAACGCAGCTGCAGTGCGGATGACTAAAATTGCTACAACATACAGTTTACAAAAGTATACAATGTAGCTTGCCATGTCTGAGAAGATATACAATGAAGTACAATGAAGGTTGAAGTGGTTGTACGGGAAGACCCAGCAGAGGATGAACTTCAACCTGAACCGCAGCCCCCTGCCTCTTTGCTCTGTGGCATATGTTCCGAAAATGTGCCTACATTGGCACTTGTACCATGTGGACACGTTTTGTGCGTTACATGCAACGGGAGGTTGTTGAGAATCTGCCCGTATTGCAGGAGTCCTACTAGGGATACCCTAAGGGTGTACTTTTAATTAAAAAAAATCTCAAATAATACATTCAGCCCTATAGCATTGTTCAAAGTTTAAACTATTGTTAGGCATCATAACCTTAATACTATGAATAAAAATAAATTGTCATTTCCACGATGTTGACTTGGAAACGTTTTATGGGACACTGTAAGGTTCTACAATAAGATACCCCAAGATAAATTAGAGTTACCTTCAATGTGAATTGTGTTAAGCACACTGTGCAAAATAGCTTATTATATAATCAACAATTACTTTGAAGACGAGGCTGTCTGGTATTAAGAAGTTAATACATATTAAATTTAACCAGAGGATAACTGTGTCGGTTGATAAAAAATTGTTATATCCTGACGAAGCGTTTTTGAACAAAGACCGTTATTTTGAAACTGATAATTGCTATTCGACTAAATTGTTAACTGGACTAGTAGGTTTTACGTAGGTAATGAATAGTATTCATGTAATTTTATATAATAGATCTGAGTGGATGTTGCTGAGTTTGATATAGGTACACTCGAAATTCAGACAGCAATTAGTATAGTAATACGATGGATTTACCCATTTTTTAAGTAATATGCATCTTATGCTGTACAACATTTTAACTATGTTGCCATAAAAAAATACTTTTACCCATTTTGGGTTTAACCAATTTTGATATCAACCGACACAACTGTATCTAGTGTTCAACACATCCATAGGTATCTTCTCCATGTAATCTATCAATTGTGAAACTAACAACTTAAGTAGGTAAACGTTTTGTTTTTTGTTATGAATAAACATGTTTGAATTTGGATGAATGTGAAGAAGCAAGGAAACTATGTTAACTTGCCATCTCCCTGCAATGAACAGAATTTGTTACTGTCAGCCTATTGTGCCATATCTACCTTCTAAAAGAAATTATGTTACATAGAGAGATTATCAACAGAAATGCGTTTAATATTGTACAAAAAGTAGTAAGGTAACAAAGATAATATTCGGGGTATTTAACCTCTTCACTCGCACCCCCAATTCACCCCACTGACATTAACTGAAAGGGGTGTCATGGCGGCGCAAAAAAAATAAATGACCAGGTTGAATAAATATCAAATTATTATCTAACCAATTTACGGATTTGTTTGAAATAAAAAGAATTATACTCTAGAATAGTTACATTACTAAGCAATAACAACTTTATCAAAATTCAGACTCACAAATTTTTACATTCAGAGTACGAAAATGCAATTACTAGAAATAAGGGCCTAGTGTCCCAAATTTTTGTGTGTGTGCGAACTATTACGTAACTTTAGGAAAAGATAATTTATGTAACAAGGTGCTGAATATACACCTATTCATTCTATCAAGCTTGTTTTTGTCTTCCCATATAAGATTTATTACCAAAACAGGATCAAACTTTTTGCGAGAATGCTAACGTTTCCTACTGAACAGTGTAAGAGGGACAATTTGAATTTGAAAATGTACTGTAATCGTGGGTCTTTACGAAGTGAAAACCACTTTTATTGAATGAAAATACTGTAATCTTATTGGAATACTATGCTTTTTATAGAAATATTCTACAAAATCTAGTAAAAATGAAAAATATCGACTGCATTATATTTTGTACCAAGGTCACAAATAAAAGGGTAAATGGAGAAATAAAACAGTAGACTCATAATGAAATATTTATTTTCCTTTTTTACACTATTTACAATAAATATTCAGACAAAAATAAAGAATAAAACAATAAAATAGTATTTTAGTTGTTTTGTCTTGTTTAGGAGGGATGGGGTAAGGGAGAGTTTTTATTGGGCAAGAATCGATAAAATGCGGGGAAAACAATTTTCGATAAAACGCATGCAGAGCGGGCTGACATTACGCAACATCTCCCTGCGCACTTCGTCATCCCCACTGCTGCTGCTGGAGAGCCTGCTGGAAAAAATAAACAGTTAAAAAAAGTAGTACTTTTAATTTTCTCTATAAATATAGAATAATTTACTACGATAATAATTACCTCTCATCCCGGGAAGCCAAATCTCGTTCATATCTGTAAATAATAATATATTTATTATTTATCTACTTGCAAAAAAAGTTACCTCTGCATAATCTAGATAGAAAAAAAAATGTATTGTACCTAGAGGTAGAAGGTGGGACGCTCAGTGCCTCCAGTGGCACTAGCTCCCCGTCCTCTTCCTCCACCATGATGTCCATTGCCTGGAAGAAGTATAAACCTAAAATAACGGAACGAACAAGAAATAATACAAAATTAATATTTATAATTATAATTATTATAACATACCATCAGGTTTGCCACCCCAGTCTCCTCCTCATCCTCCTCCTCCTCCAGCTCAACCTCCAACTCCCCCTCGCTCTCGTCCTCTTCCTCATTGTCTTCCAATAAGTCGAGAAACTCTTGGGGGATTGGGTGCCCGGGTCTCCACATCTATAAAATAAATAATAATTATTTTCCTATGAACTACGAGTGTTATATTAGAATCTAATTGGAAATTTCATTCTAATATAACATTCGTATTCATATTCTCTGTGTATTGAAGTTGATAAAAATTAAATGTCGATAATCAATTGAACTAATCACTAAGCCCATCACTATAGAACCGGATGAGAAGGCCGGAGGTCGTTACCCTAATGGTCGATTTCCGGTTTACGAACTGATCGGAAAACAACGGCAAATGTTTTGTTTTTGTAATATTTTTCACTATTACTTAGTAATTCCACATAAAAATGAATAAAATAACAAAGTACGATAGTTTTACTGGCCAAATATAGTGGGTTTTATCCAAAATACTCAAACAATGATCAAAAATTTTGAAAGAAAGTACAACTCTTTTCAAAGTTGCTATATCGAACATTTTCTTGGGCCAAATTTAAAGTATTTATAGCATTCTTTAGGTAAAACTATGTGTAATGATTGAAATAAATGCATAAAGTAACACGTAAATACACTTTTCACTTACCTTTCTAACAAAAAACCAGTTTTTCTTGTAGATTTGTTCTCCGCTCTCGCCACTTTCTAACAAGAAATTTTCGACTAAGATTGACAAGTTTTTTTTTTAGGAAGTCTTAGAGTATTTTACCACAGATTAAAGGCAATTTCATGCCGAACATAAGCGAACAATAACCATAAACCGATACCATAGACCGTCAAACACATTTTCGCATTTTTTTGGTCTGTTGCCCTTTGGGACAACTCTGTCTCAGTTGCGCGTTTGACGTTACCCGATGCGCTGAGACAGATCTGTCTCTGCTGCTAGTGAGAAGGTTAAGGATTATTAAGGATATCATTTTTTTCAGTATTGTTGTTTACATGTGTTGGTAGGATTTAATTTTTTTTTATTCGGAATGTTATGACAACCTGTCAGTTTGTCATTAATTGTATGTTGTATCTTTTTCAACATTGCCAGTTGATTATTCGATACAATAAAATTATGAAGATTTTTTTCAAATGGGACAGGAAACTTATTTTAGTTTTTGTATAATAAAATGCCATAATAAAGTATTTTGTTGGATTCTAAAATAAAAAAAGGTTATGTTACTTTTATCGAGAAAATGTTACTTTTTGATCTGCCTTGCTCGTGTTATATTTGACTATCTGCCACTGGCAACACTGCAAACTGAAAGCATAACCCTATCCGATTTTACCGATTAACATGAATTCTGCTTGCTATGTAATATACCTAGTTTCAAATTTGGAAAATAAGCACAATCATTATGTAAATCGAAATTGTTACATTTGTTATAATTTTAGAAAGTACTTTATTGAAGTCGCCTAACACAAAATATTGCAGTTGACAGCAAATAAACCTTTACATGTGCTTTGCAGTTACATTTAGGACGAATTAGCAAAAAAACTGTAAAGGTTGATCTGCTGTCGACTGTACAATTTGACTGTTAAATTGTTTACCTACTTATGTACCTACTAGCTACCAGTTATCAGTAAGATTTCTCAAGATATATTCCTTATCGATATTTATTCTGTTGCAGTGGCAATGTAACTCCGCTTCACTTATACCTAATTTGTAAGCAGGTTGATTTTAGTCACTCAAGTGCTAGATGTGTGTGGTTCGACCTTCACAGACTGAAATCTTAGCCTTCGGCTGGCCTCTCCATCTCTAGGAGCCGTACTTATCTCCGGAATAACGCGAAGACAGCAGCCTCATACCCACCGAGCTGGTGGAGCAGGAGCTTGAGCAATGGAAGCTGGAGGTGATAGTAGGTTAGATGGTTATGTGTGAACAATGTAAATACATACAGTGTATGTGCCTGTATGTAAATGTTATGTTATGTTATACAGCCTCACTCAAGTTCAATTGTTCTCCTTTTTTATTTTATGTAGGTACTGTTTTGTTTAATTTTTTATTTATTTACAATTTTTTTTGATAAAATATTGTAAACGGTTGGAAAAAAAAACACTTGCCATCTTCACAAACCCGACATTAGCAGAATCCTAGGGGTGCCACAAAATTGAATTGAATTGAATTCTTTCTGGGGCAGCAAGACGGTTCTTGTATAAAATAGACGTGATAAACTGTAATTTTATAATAGGAATGTGTAAAAGGAGTAAGATGTGCAAATCAATAGCTGAGACTTTTCGCTTTCCCATGACCACAGAAAACGGGGCCCCGCCACACCGCTGCTTCGCTTCACGCGACCGCGCCACCGCGCCACCGCCACCGGGCTGCTATGCCGCATTGCCGCCTCATTGCCACACCGTTTGCATTTCGCGCCCCTACCCTGCCACGTCGTCTCGCCGCACTATGGAAAATCGAGGTTTGTTTCATACCTATCAAAAATCGATAACTTTTTTGCTTGAAGCTAATCTTTGACGACCTCTGTGGCGCAGGGGTTAGCTCATCTGACTACCATTCGAGAGGTCCCGGGTACGAATCCCGGCAGGGGGAAAAAAAACCCAGGTCTTGGATGTTTACATGTTTGTGAGGTCGCTGTTTCTGGGTTCCACGACATAGGGTATCCTAATGTGGGGCCAGAAGCAATGTATGTACCTGTACGTAACTGTTAAAAAAAAAACAATCACACGTTATTAGTACACAGAGAGGTCAGGGTTCGTTGGAGGCATTACAAGTTGCTATGGCATGCAAGCTACCACCCTTTTGAAATGTTGATACTGCCATAATCAATTCAGATCTCAGCCAAACAATGAGGTTAGTTGAAGCTTCTACTGCTTTCATTACAAGCCACCAGCGCTAAAAGTGACCAGGCAGTTTCGCACACAGAACATAATGTTCTGTGGTTTCGCACAAATGCTAGCAAAGTTCCCCAACATACACAGTTCGGTCACCCGGCCTTCCAAGAATGACTAAACCTGAGACATCACATCATATTATTAAATTTATATTTAAAAAAAGTTACTTAGACTCTGATTTTTTATTCCGTAGAATTCTGACATTTCATAAGTGTTGCTACTGAAAAAGTTCTCTACCGAAAAAGGGACAAATTTTCTCCAATTTGAGGGCAATAAAAAATAAAATGCTACGTATTTTTTATGTTTTACCTACAAAAAGGTTAATCTAAATATTAACTTACTCAAGTGACCTAATACAAAAGTATCAAATATTTCAATATCACGAACAATATATCGAATTAACTTTAATTACTTTATTTTATTCTTTAGCTGGCATCACTGCCTACGTATTCAAGGTTTCGTAAACCTTTTTAGAAAAAAGAAGTATGCCGCTGTTAGCTCTCTTAATAATGCATGTCAGCGATAATGATGATGATGAGGATACTTATATTAGTATTAATGATGATTAGATATTTTAATAAAAATATGTTTTCTTTACTTGTACTTTTTTTACTGTTTGTGTGGTGAAAAGGGACACAATTGATGCTCGCCTTAAATTCTCTTTTAATTTGGACCTCCACACTTTATAAAATGGATACATTCACTAACAAATTAAATGTGTAGACTCAGATGTTCACACTCGTATTGATATTGAAAAATGTGCCCGGCCAAAAAAGGTTTCTAATCTCTGACCTGTCAAAAAATTATAACTGTCAGAATTCTACGGAATTAAAAATCAGACTTTAGATGCACCATAGAGAATTACAATCATCGTTTTCGAAATTTGAATGACTTTTGCACGCTAGCGGATAAAATAGGCTTTTCCACGGAGATTTCGCGCTATAAACTGAGGTTTTCCGAGCGAGTGAGGTGAAAAAAAATTGTACCCTTCTGTTCTCATTGTATGAACATATTTCATGACAGAAATAACGCGTACCATTCGCCCCCATACTATAGTTGCCGGCAGCTCCTCATCCGCGCGCGCATCTCTACGGGGACTACACGCCTGGCCAGTTTGCAGTCTTCACAGCCGCTGCAGCCACCGCGTCATCGCCCCCCCGGAACAACTTGCCCATTATGGTATGCATATGTCGTAGGACGATTTGATAAATCGAATTTTCGCAAAAAATTCTAGGGCTATTGCAAAAACACGGATAATTAGACAATGGCTTTGACATTTCTCAATCTTACTGAAAAAAGAAAGGGCTTTTGCAAAAACGCGGGTTCCTTTAGAAAGATTGCGAAAAGAGTCGTTGGTTTTTATGACCTAAGCACACTGATTGGTCGATCGCATCGCTCAAAACGACATATTTTCTGATTGGTTGACGACTTGACGCATCACCTGTTATAAATTCTATTCTGTCACGGGCCTTACTGGCGATGTTTTTATGTTTTTGCATTCGCTGTTTTATGATAACTAAATAGTGTGTCATGTAATATAAGGTGTGTTTGTGAGTGCAAAATGACAGATACAAAAGAAATTAATGCCGAATGGAAAATCAATTTTGAATTTATGTCTGATAAGGAAAGATTCAACATAAAATAAGAAAGTTTTACGCTAATAGACAGGTCGGAACTACTAAACCAGAACGGATAAATAGTTTGATTGCTTCAATAGAAGGATTAGGTATTTAGCGATAAAAAACGCAACAAAAGTATAGAAATGAAAAAAAATACAACGTTATCACGTTGTATTTTTTTGTGTTGGTGAGGAAAAATTTTCGATTTCGAAAATACCAGATGTTGTCTTGTCAAACTCAAAATTTTTTTGAATAACATCTCCTGTTATTCAAGTACCTCCAACTAATCAGTACTATGATATTATTCTGCAAATACATAGGTATATCGACTGGACAATGCAAGTCGAGATGAAACGTTAGATAGCCATAATATTTGATACCGGTACCAATTATAACAATATTTCTTAACTTGTGCAAGACCGTCAAAGTTATTTCATTAAAATGTCATATTTGGATTATAAGTTTCTAATAATAAATATTGCCGATATCCTTTTTTGTGAATTCAAAATTCAATTAAGATGGGTGCGAAGTTAGTATGAAAGTTCTCTGATTTTCAAAGTTATTTTAATAAAATGTTGTATTTGGGTTGTAAGTTCCTAATAATCATTATTGCTGACATCCCTTTTTGTAAATTCAAGCCCTAAGGGGGTAAAAGAGGGTTGCAAATTTAAATAAAAACATAAAAAACCTACATTATTTCATTGAAATTTTGTATTAAGGTTATTAGTAATGATTATTGACGATATCTTTATAATGATTATTGACCATATCCTTCACTGTTTAAAGTATCGGATTCAAAAATTTAGAAAATCCTCTATGTAGCGGGCCACGTGCGCGATTTAGGGGGCAGGACGTACAGTCGATAGCACATCATCTTATACACCTATTCTCTCTCTCTCTACTCCGTTGCGTTACGAGCGAATTCGCAACTAAAATGTGGAGGTTGACGTGCTGTCGACTGTACGTAGTCGACAAGTGGGCAACCCGAACGCGGGCAGACGTAGTAAATAGTCGCTTCGATTATTATTCGACGAATGCTAGGCAAAATAAAGATTTGTGTAAATGTGCACATATATCTTATTTGAAAACACTTTTCTCAACTGAAGCCCACACGGACGAAGTCGCCGGCAACAGCTAGTATTCAATAAGAAGTAAAGATACTATATTTTCGATTGTCTTCTCTTAGTCTTTCTAACTCTATGACAAAGTACCTGAAATCAACAAGGAAAACTAGGGACCAATTACAACAAGTGTTGGACTGTTAACCAAAATCAAACCAATCAGAGTTCAAGATATTCAATCTTACTAAGAGAACTCGCGTTTTTGCAAAAGCCCTAACTTTTTTCAGTAAAATTGAGAAATGTCAACGCCATTATCCAATAATCCGTGTTTTCGCGATACACCTAGGATTTTTGCGAAAATCCAATTTATCAAATCGTCCTACGACACATACACACACTTCAGACATACATACAGGGTGGTCCAAATATCATGGATCAAATGAAATGGGGAGTTAGCCAAGGTCATCTTCTACCAATAAAGTCCTATACAGGGTGGTAAAATTCTCACCGGTTTTGAACTTATGATTGATTTTCGGTTTTTTTCAAGAAAAGAGTTCCTACTACTTATTAAGAGCAATAAAAAAAAAAAGTACTTACTTTTGGTTGTTGTTTTTTTTTTGAGAGTGACGGTCCATGATGAGAATGTAACAAAAAAAAAATTCATCGTCCCTGTCTTTATGGATCATGAGAAATTAATTATTTTTTTACGGATCTCGTATCATAATTGTTTGATCCAACATTTTCGTCATTGATTTAAAAAAAAAAAGTGTACTGCGGAAACCTGCCCCAGTAGTAGAAAAACTGGACCATTTCATGAGGATTGTAAAAAGATACAACTCAAAGCCCTATCTCTCCTGAGTCTTTTATTATTGACCTTTATTCTCAGCAAAGTTGCATTTTTTTAAATCAACTTTTGGTCCTAACTAAATTGAGTTACAAAGTACTGTTCTAGGACATAAAATAAGTCGCAAAAGGATAAAAAAATTACACCAGATAATAAGAATAGACAGTTTAATCAAAAATAAAAAAATAAACTTTTTCATAGAAGATGTTCAAAATTTCTACCTCTCACTCGGAGGCAGAGTCGACATCTTCTAATAAAATTTATTTTTAACAATCTAAAGGCCCGGTGATTATTTTTCACCTGGTGGGTGGCCGCTGATATTCGTCGTCGAAGCTCCTGCTCCGTGTTGCACTCCTTTTCGTATACCACTTCCTTGAAGTAACCCCAAAGAAAAAAATCTATGGGGTTTAAATCGGGATTTGGAAATACTTCATTTAGGTGACTCCTCACGTCACGAGCGAAGTGCGGAGGTGCGCCGTCATGTTGCAGCCACATAGCGCTTCTTGTTTCAAGAGAAACGTCTTCTAATAATGGGTCGACTTCCTCTTGTAAGAATGACAAATAAATTTGACCATTCACTCTTGCAGGCAGCTCGTGTGGTCCTATTAACTGTCCTTCGACGATCCCGGCCCACATGTTGACTCCGAATTTGTGTTGGAAGTGGTCTCGTCGAATAATGTGAGGATTCACATACTCGTAGGGGTGCAGATTGTGAATATTAAAAACACCAGTGCGTTGAAACATACTTTCGTCCGACCACATAATTTTATTTAGAAAATCGGGATCTTCTCTGTTGCGCCGGAGCATCTCTGTGCAAAAAAGTTGTCTTTTTTCGTAATCAGCCGGCAGCAGTGCTTGCACGCGCTGGACATGATACGGATGCATCATGTTCCGTTTTAAAACGCGTTGCACCGTCGTTTTCGGGACACCTAATGTTCTCGAAATTCGCCGTTGACTCGTCGACGGGTCATTCGATATTTCTTGAAGAATTTGATCTCCCATTTCCAAATCATGTACCATAGGGCGCCCGGTTCTCGTCGCGCTACTTCCAGGAATATGGCCCTCCACGTAAGCGTTGTGTACACGCTGGAATACTCTGTAGTCGGGATAGCGATCACGATTCAGAAAACGTCGCCGATATTCTCTTGCTGCTTCACGAGCGTTTCCGTCACAAAAACCGTACACAAAATTCATGTTAGCATAGTCACGGGCTGAGTAAGCCATTTTTAATAGTCCAAATTCACTAATACACAACTGAGTCCAGTAAGAAATGCCAAGTTCGTAGGTGAAAATCCAAAACAGAGTCCAGGGAGAATGCAAAGTTCGAAGCGATAAAAAAAGAGCAGCGCAAAAAGTGACAACCGAATAACCGTGTTAAGTAGCGAACAGCAAGCAGAACACTAAGTAAAAGTTGCTGGAGGCGTGTAAAGGGTCACTAGCAGGTAGCTAGCGCAGGTAGTAAACCTCTCTTTGTCCCTGGGACCCCATGTCCAACCGGTAAATTCTCAGAATACAAAGCTTTTGTTTAGTGTTATTTTATTAACTGGTGGTACCACAAGAAAAGTGACACCGACGGGACAAGAGCTACGAAAAAAGATCGTAACGACCTGTCCGTTGTTAGAACTTAATTTTTAAATCCATTTTTGACTTATTTTTATGTCCTAGAACAGTGCTTTGTAACTCAAATTAGTTAGAACCAAAAGTAGATTTAAAAAAATGCAACTTTGCTGAGAATAAAGGTCAATAATAAAAGACTCGGGAGAGATAGATAGGGCTT
This sequence comes from Yponomeuta plumbellus, assembly GCA_947310845.1. Lineage (NCBI taxonomy): Eukaryota > Metazoa > Arthropoda > Insecta > Lepidoptera > Yponomeutidae > Yponomeuta > Yponomeuta plumbellus. The sequence continues at coordinate 9,663,134 of OX371203.1, forward strand.
TGAGTTGTATCTTTTTACAATCCTCATGAAATGGTCCAGTTTTTCTACTACTGGGGCAGGTTTCCGCAGTACACTTTTTTTTTTAAATCAATGACGAAAATGTTGGATCAAACAATTATGATACGAGATCCGTAAAAAATTAATTAATTTCTCATGATCCATAAAGACAGGGACGATGAATTTTTTTTTGTTACATTCTCATCATGGACTGTCACTCTCAAAAAAAAAGCAACCACCAAAAGTAAGTACTTTTTTTTTATTGCTCTTAATAAGTAGTAGGAACTCTTTTCTTGAAAAAAACCGAAAATCAATCATAAGTTCAAAACCGTTGAGAATTTTACCACCCTGTATAGGACTTTATTGGTAGAAGATGACCTTGGCTAACTCCCCATTTCATTTGATCCATGATATTTGCACCACCCTGTATACTAACTGACAGGCAAACTGAGATACGGGTCCACAGTTAATAGATAGGCCAGCAGACAAAAAGAAACACAGATTGTCTTCACAGTTACCATTGACCGCACTCCTCGACAGGACGCACGCACGCACGCACGCGCATACACACACACTGACACACACACACACACACACATACACACTCACACACACACACACACACACACACACACACACACACACACACAGTTTCACTCTAATTTATCTCTTACCACCCTCCTCCCCCTTTATAATGCGAGCACGATATTACACACATTGAAACACACTCTTCATTCAATTAATTCCACTCAGATTCACTGTAATCCACATTCGTTTTACAATATTTTTTCTTTAATTTAAACTGTACTTGTAATTGTCTAAAAGTCTCGCCTTAATTTCCATGTACCTACTGCTGCAACTCCTCTCTCGAACCGTTACCATTGTACATGAATTCAGTAAAAGTACCCCTCGTGCAAGAACACACTACTCTTTTGCAATAACTTTCAAGCCGTGTTGTCTAAGTCGAAACAAAATGCTTAAAATTAATGTGTATACAGCAAACTGTACAGACTGTATGCTTACCCCACCTCTTGTTTTGCAGCCAACCAGGACCAGACCGCACCCGGGACGGGACAGGACGTAGACCGAAATCTAAAGAGAAGCGGGAATGACGCCCTATTCCTGAAGCACCGCAAGATAAAAGCGTCCGCGTATTTTTTTTGCGGCGATGGACACGTGATCATGATCTTCGACGGTAAAAGCACCAACAGAAACACAGCCTGCAAAAGCAGCTGACAATGTTGGCCTAGGGAATTACGCCGGCAACGAAGCTGAAAACCTCACCGCGAATAGGTATATCGCGCAACTTGCTCCCGAGAACAAAGATATGTACACAGCTCCGATGAACAATTCTAACGACACCAGCGATGAAGACGGTAGCAAATGACGGCCCACCGGCTGAGCCCACAACACTGGCTCAAAAAAAATCTCACTACTGAAACAATGTTTTAAAATAACGTTATACCCTTAAAATTTAGCTAAGTAATGAAGTATGTAGTTCCACGAAAAGAACAGCACTGGAATTTCTTATTTTGAGGTTCCATACTCTAAGGGTACGGGACCTTATTACTAAGACTCCACTGTCCATTTGACTGTATCAGTCAGTATCTCGATATCTACACATTTGAAATTTTCACAGATAATGTATTTAAGTTGCTGCTGTCACAACAAACACTAAAAACTTGGGCATTTTTAGTGTTTGTTGGGCAAACAGCTTTTTTGCTCGATATTAGTAACGCTTGATGTTTTAAAATGTTGTATAGATAAATGAATGGTACGGAACCCTTTGTGCGCCGTCCGACTCTCACTTGCCCGGTTTTTTAATTTTTTTACTTAATCTTTTTTTACAACTTTAATGGGCATTTAGTTGAAGAACGAGAAGCTAGTATTCGCCCTCGCTTGTATCTATACTTTAATACTTGTTTAGAAATGTCATGAATGTTTCTAGGGTTATTATCAACATACTGACCCTGAAAAGCGAAAGCGAATCCTTATGAAATATATAGTACTTGGCATTGCAACATTGTCCTCCCAGAGATTGTTGATTGGTACAATGGTCTTAGTGAATATTCTGCTTTCCTCAATACTTATACAATATTTAATATTGTATGTGCTTACGCCCAGTTGGTCTAGCCATTAAGGCGCACCAAGACGGGTCGTAGATTCGATTTCCACTGGGGGCCGCTGTACATTGGTACAGAGTGCCTCTTAAAGTGATCTCAACAATACCTACTCATCACAAACATGAAAATACATCCAGCTGAGTCTGACTGTATTTTCATGCTTTGGGTATTCTACACGTCCTTCTTATCCGTCACAAGGTATCCTAGTTTAAGACCAGCACTAGTGATTGTATTATTGTGTAAGATATAATTTTTAAAACTGTATGTCTAGCACCATCTCACTTGCACAATCCAACATTTTCATAATATAACAGGTGCAATAACTAACGAAACCTCCGAATTCCTACGTAAACAATCTGTCGGCAGGCAGGTCGGCAATTATTTGTTACGGACTTTTGTCGTAAGAGAAACTTCGGTAATTCTATACTCAGTACAATATCTGATTTTAATTAATTTAGGGTATCGATACAAGGAATCCTAAAAGAAAATACTATCTACTGTAAGATAGAAGAATATCTAGAACATAACAAATACTATTTAATAGGAATGTGTTAAAATGTATGTACATAGTTACAAGATTTAGTAATGTATTATAATTGTTAATAACCATGTGTGATATTAATATAATATTTAAATAATAGGTAATGTTCAAGAGTACAAACATGTAATTTGAAATGCAATTACATTGGATTAGTTTATGTAAAAGCCTCGTATAATTATAATGTAAGGTCCACAAACAGAACATGTTCAGAATTTTGCTTTTTTGCAATCACTCAAACACGTTAATAATAGTGATTTTTAGCGGTGTGTGACTAGATAGCATTTATGCCAAATCAGCCATATTTTGTGAGTGCTGTCTTATTTTACGATTTACTACGACAAATCTATCATCCATAGTTTGTATAGTCATTTGCGTTATTGACCCTAAAAAAAGTCATTGTTACGGTGAGCCAAAAATTCTACTGGTTAAAGGGCAATTTTTCGTTAGTATACTTAAAACTTTAAAAAATCTGATATTCGTTGAACTATAAGAAAACTATGACAGCTAAGAAGGCTTTACTTTTAAAGGAGTAATAGACGACCAACTAATAATAAGAAAATTTCGTGCAAAATTCATTTAAAATTAAGCTGATGAAGCTAGTTCTGTAAAACACATAAGAAAAACATACTTCTACAGAACTCTTCATTGATCGTATCCCAACACGCAATTGGCAGTTTTTTTTATTGGTGGCGGCGCTAGTCTTACTGCATAGAGCACCATATGTTTAAATATCTTCATGTACTGTTCATACTTGGAGGATACAAAAAATATTGGAAATATTGTTAAGTTTAATAAATAGTTTTAAACTTACTGTCTGGTTTACTTACAACTGCTGTTAAATAACTTTCCTTCACTTAACTCATTATTACACTATTATCGTAAAGCTACATTATAATTGTAATTATTATATATTGGCGAAAACGTAAAAAAATAATAACAGAGTATGGAATTTCTGGAATAGTTTACCTATGTACTGAAGAACGAAATCGAAATAATAATTAATAAAACGGTGTTATTTGTAAAAACACTGCTCAACTAATGTACTCTTCATCAAGTTTTTTACATCTTTCCTGCCTGGAGAGAAGCATTGTAAAGCATCGTATTTTAGAAATTATCAGAGTTTAGATGTTGAGGAGCGATACATCATCAATCCATTATATACCCACCGAGGGGCACGGGGCTTTTCCTTGAGGAAGGGAAAAGCCCCGTGCCCCTCGCTCCTATACCTACAGGCCATACTCCACTACGGGGGCCTAGTCCGGATTGGTGGAGGCTTGTAAGACTAGTGGCTGGTCTTACTGTCGGAAGTTTTCAAGCCGCCCTAAGGCTTCTGATCTGGCTTCACGACTTCCATGTATTGACGGCAGCCGGCACCAACTGCCTTGTCTTGCAAAGCACGGAACCCTTCGGAAAATGCCACTAGCGTTAGTTATAGACGGTTACCCATCCATACACTGAACGTGCCCTATGTTGCTTATCCTTCGTGATCGCTTAAGATCACTCAGGCAGCCTGAAGTATGAGCGATTCACCTATTTTAAAATATGGAGCGGCAATAGGTTGGTAGGTACCTAGTATAAAGTAACGCCTACATTACGTCTCACTGTAGGGCAAAGGTCTTCTCACAGAGTGAGTATACCTAACTACTTTCTGTTAATAAGGAAAACTGCATTATCTAATTGGCTCTTTCATGTGATGTAAGTATGACATAATATTATATTGCTAACACCTGGCTGATATTATAAAAAAATAAATATTATAGGTAGGTATCTGGGCAGGTATCACTCCACCAAAATAATGCCCCTGGCGTTTCAGCATCAGATTTATTTTTTCACCTTACCAAATTACCAGATATTGCTCTATATTGAATGTCTGATTATCAGGCATCATTCTTTAACCACTTAATTGCCGAATCAGAGGTTGTGGACTTGCTTACTACTGACATAACTTAATTTGCGCAGTACTTGCCTGTTTACCATAGTATGGGGTATCTAGCAAAGTAGATGTGGAATAGGAACTAAAGGTTTTTATCCGCAATCCAATCTAAATGAGTAATGATTCAAAACAGAGCAAATTAGTACATAAGTAAAAACGCAGTTTCCTGGTGGTCATACAAATTTTTCGTATCAGTATGACTACGAGGATATACCTACAAGAAGTATAAATTATGATTGCCTCGGAAAACGTGGGGACGACATTTAGTGTAATTTTAGTTGGTAGGTAGGTACCCGAGACCCGAGAAGAGAAATAATTTAAAACTGATTGACTCGTCCGGAACGTTTCATAAATAAAACAATAAAATACATACTTCATTTATCCTTTATTTACTAAAAACATTTAAAGGCCAGTCGAAAGTTGTGTTAAATCGAATATGGAGAGAATTACCAAATCTAAACATTGACTGCTGGCGTTACGAATAGGTACCATCCGTCGGCAAGAAACTGGAAGCGTCAGATACCTACCACTGTGTCCTAAAAGTATTTGATTATTGTCTAGTATCGCAGGTACCTAACCTTTAATTCAGGCGTTGCGAACGGCTTATTTTAACACGACTTAGGGACACACCAGCAACGTGATGCGGAACTTATGGAAGCTAGCTTCAATCTCTGTTTTTTACACCAAAAACACTGCTAAATTATCGAATTCAATTCAATTCTGCTTTACGGACTGACTGCACTGAATGGTACTGATTGTCTAGTACAATTTGGCTAATCTGTCTGAAACAAAGCTTTTACATTTATTCAGAAATTATATTCCGTATTCCCCAAATGTCAAAAAGTCTTGATATTGTAGTGAAATGAATTTCTAAACGAATCCCAAATGAACACACTCCAGTAAAACGCGCAAAACCTATGATGTGAACAACGTAGTTATTGTATTCTCTGTGATCTGAACGAGGCACCGAATGGTCACCGATTCCAGGGCTGTACGTTCCACGTCCGTGCATTCCCGGTACGGACCGGGATTGCACGGACGGGAATGTACAGCCAGGAATGCACATCCCGATAATTGGTGTCATTTGGGCACGAATTCCCGGGCTGTACATTCTCGTGCCGTACATTCTCGGTCCGTGCAATATAGTGACCCAACTCAATGAGCCGTTTTCAGAAGAACTAAAAAAAAAAATATTACGGCTGTCAAACGTCTGTCAAAGGAATGCAATTTTGGACCTCAGCCCAATAGCCATGTGTGATACATCATAAAATAGGTCTCAGCGAGCTGAACAAAAGTTACTATGACGCCAACAGCCAAATGTTTGTCGTTTCGGAGTTATATTTTATTGAAAATGTTACTTTTTTTTCAATACAATATAACTGCGAAAGGAAAAACATTTGGCTGTTGGCGTCATAGTAACTTTTGTTCAGCTCGCTGAGACCTATTTTATGATGTATCACACATGGCTATTGGGCTGAGGTCCAAAATTGCATTCCTTTGACAGACGTAATATTTTTTTTTTTAGGTCTTCTGAAAACGGCTCATTGAAATTCTGTTACGGCCAATAGGTTTAACTCCATCAAGGACAATGTCTTCAACCTTGTTTTCGTGCAGGAACTGCCCAAATTTAATGGGTCTAATTGTGAAACCAGCAGAAGGGTCAGGTACCTTGCGCTGAACATGTACAACAAATGGTGCAGAGTCGGTGGGAGAATATACTTTGATCTCGTCCATTTCTGGGTGAACGAAAACGGTCTGTACCGAGGGAGTGCTAGAAGACGGATCTTTTATATGTTTTTTGGGTAATTCCGCGGCATGATTCGGGAGAATGGTCTCCGCGCAAGGGCGTTTTCTAGAATCTGTGTGAGCATCGACTGCAGTGACGTCCATAGGAACGCCCGTCCCGCGGTCTAGGCTTGAGCCACCCGGGTCGGGTGGCTCGTCACCCATCCCAACCTCTTCACTTGCTAATTAGGACAATAGGACTTACACTGATAATTACGTAACAGAACATGCACTACACAGGGAAAAGCACCACAGAGGAGCAGTTAAAACACTAAATAATGCTAAGAAAGGCTAAATTCCACTGAAAAGCGTGCGACTAATTCTCACTTTGACAGCAGAAAAACCCTGCGCCGTACTTGTTCTGCAAAGGTAGTACGAGGACGCGAGTCGCGCGTGACAACGTCAAAAGTCGCAACTTTCCAGTACATTAACTGTCAAATTCTCGCGACTTTTGGCGTTGTCGCGGGCGACTCGCGTCCTCGTACTACCTTTGCATGTGTTTGTTTCACTTGCTGGCCGCGCCGCCAGTCGCCGCCAGTCGCCGCTCGGTACATTTCGCCAGTCGCCTCGCCGTTCGCCGTTCCGCGTGGCTTGCTCCGTAAATTTCTATGAGTTTGTTTCAGTCGCAAGACGCCTCGCCGTTCCCCGTGGCCAGGCCGTAAAACGTTTATGATTTCTGCGTCATATAAGCTATGATTTTAACTACTGATGACCCGCAATGACCTCTGATAGGGATGTGGATAATCGTGTGCTTCACAAATGTTTGCTACCTGTTCTTCGGAATAACTCTAACCTAAGGATTACCCCAGTACATTTATATCACTCCTTTTTTTACAGACTATATAGTCCCGGAAAAACCGTTTTCATAATGGTTTCCCACTGCTGCAACGAAAAAAGTATCGAGTACTGTGAAAAGTATCGATTCTAACTCAATATTGTAATAAATAGTATCGAGTACTAAATTACTCAGTATCGTAACCAAAGAATCGAGTTTACTCAGGTATCGAGACTTTTTGCGTACCTATCCCTCCCTAGTGATGATGGGATGGTGGGGATCACAGAACACCAGTGTGACCAGATTTAGCAGAATTCTGCGATTTTAACAGAATACGACCTCCAATTTACAGCTTAGCATATTATGTCGCAGAATGGAAAAAGTTGGCAGTCTTTAGCAGAATTGAAAAAAAAATAGCATAATATTAGCATGATGCTAAATTGAATCTTGGATGTTTGTGAAAAAAAAAAGTATACTACGACCATTTTCAATTTTTACTAAAAGTTTTCTTTCAAACTGGTAATACGGTTTTGAGGGGCAATCCTCATACTAAGTTAATGAAAACAAGTCTTTTTTTGCTTGCGATTTGTATAAATGTAGAGTATTTGTTTTTACTATACATACATACAACGCGCATGCGAAAACAAGTACGGGGATTTCCCCGGTTTAGCCACTTTTTGGCTACATCTAGCAGATTTTCAACGGGTTTAGCTACCAAAAGTCGGTGTTAGTCACTTAGGAATATTTAACAACTTTTAGCTATTTTCGGCTAAGTTTTCTGATTGTAATTAAAGTACATGGGAACCTCTATAATAAAATAAAAGGCAAATCGGTCAACCATGTCATTAATCTATGGTTTAAGTAGGTAACGTGGGCAACACAGCTAACCATTTTGGGGGCTTCCCGATAGTTAAAATTTTTACGCAACTCGAATCGACCGAATGAAGGACACGTCACGTATGAAGTATTTTTTTTTTAAGAATTCAGTGCAGTTTGTCCAGAAAAAGTAGAAATTAAAGAGTACGGTTTTGCTCAGACTTTTTGTCTGTGTTTGTTAATAGCTTGCGTTTACAAGCATTATATAAATTAAAACTTGAGCTATAACATATAACAAGGTATTGTGCTTCCATAAATATAGTAAATGTTTTGACCTTTTAATAAAACAAGTAGTAAACTTTCACTTCCTTTATCTCGTATTTTTTGGACATTCGCTAAATTCGGCTGCTCCATATAAAAATATGTATCGATGAAACTTACTATACAAACCATTTTTTTAAATAAATTAATAAATTTCTTAAGATATTTTACTGTATTTTCCAAAATAGCAGAATTTTCGCAGTTTTTACGAAAAGTTTAGCAGAATTTAGCAGATTTTGACCAAGTGCCTAGCAGAATGACCAATTTAAATCTGGTCACACTGCAGAACACATGCATGGTGGGGATTCCCAAGAAGTTTATTGAAGAGCTCGTTAACTTTTAATCAATTATTTTAACTAAAATAAATAGAACTTTTGTTTAGCTCGATAAGTTGTCAGGTACTTAGGTAAAAAGTATTCATTTACTGGCTGCTAACATGTCCACAAACATTGTTAACAATAGTGAACAAGAACCTTGCTTGACAAATGCTGCTAAAACGTTTCAAATCACCACGGCTGACTTTAAAGTCGAAGAACGCCAATACAATATTACCGTCGGGTACACGAATGCTGATGAAAACCAGACTGAGATGAAGCTTTTCCTGAGCCGAGAGATTCGCGACAAACATGGTAATAAAGTTAAGTCGTTATGCATTCTGAATGCTCTTTCCAACATCTGGATGGTGACAATAAAAGGTATATGTGAAAATGTACTCATTCCACCTAAGTCTTTGGTGAAAGATCTGATGACTATCAAAGTTGACGACTTTAAAGTTGCAAATGTAACTTATAATATAGAATTCAAGGAGTGCACCACTGAAGAAATAAAGGAACTAGCTGAGCCTTCCTGTTTGGAGTGGGCACGTCATATTTGGATGAACATCTATACATCCACAGAACACCGTGATGCTCTCATTTGTTGCAGTAATGGGCAGATGGTACTGCATCGGTTTGCACTGGCGTCTGCCAGCCCCGTTATGAAAGCGGTCTTCACACATGGTGCAGAAGCCTGCAATGGAATACTGAACCTACCAGATATGGATAAACAAACACTTGAAGTAGTTGTTCGTTACATATACTGTGGCATAACTGAAGTGAAACCGGAGCTATGTGAAAAAGTTATGGCTGCTGCAGACAAATATGATTTTGCAAGGTTGAAACGTGCAGCCGAGGAGGCATTGAGTAAATTAGTTACTGTGAACAATGTTGTTCACTTGTATAAACTGGCTGGGCTGTATCTCCTTGGAGACTTGAAGCAGAAATGTTTGGATGTGCTAGCAACCACAGATTTCATAGATGCTAAGTCTTTTGAAAATGTAAAAGATTTGACGTTGTTGAGAGATACTGTGACTAGTGTACAGCAAAGAGTATTGCTAGTAAAACCCGAACTTCACCCTTAAATTCATAATTTTCTGCTTTGTATTCAGTCTGGTCGGTACAGACAAAAAGATCCTATGCTTTATAGTTATTTGTGTAAAACGAATTTCAAACTTATCAATTATAATTTGGTTACCTACTTTTTTTTTGTTCTTAGTTTGTATTTAAAGTGATATGTCAATGTTATTTGGGGTTTTAGTATGACCAATTTAGTAGGCTAGAACTACACTGGCGCGTAACTTTTTGACTAGATGACCAGGGCCACCGCAAAGAAATTGGAAACTCAGTGGCATCAGTTCAAGCTATAGAAGCTCTGCCTTGATATACTTTAAATCATTAGTCTTATCTATACCTAATCCCACCTGTTGTTATCACAATAAACTGGTTTAAGATAGAGCATTGTCCTACCTAAGGACTAAACATAGTTATAAATAAACTTCGTTATGATAATATAATGATGCAATGCAATCAATAATATTCAGTTTTATTTTTGTGAACAAGTGTGAGAAGAAGTCTGCCTACATTTGTTTCACACTCAGTACCCCTAATATTTTTTAACAAAAAACACTATGATAGTGACATCTCCATATTCCGTAAAAATCTTTTATGGACCCCAAATCTATCTATCTATCTATATATATAAAAAAAAAGGAGAAACTGACTGACTGACATAGCAACTCAGGGCTTAAACTATAAGGGTTAGAAACTTGAAATTTTGCACAAGGGTTCTTTTTATAGCATAGGGGAGCATTAAGAAAGGATTTTTGAAAATTCACCCTCTAAGGGGGTAAAATGGGGGTTCAAATTTAGTATTAAACGTGCCGCTTTTGAAGTTATTGAAATTATATCTGACTGACTGACTGACATATCAACGCAGGGCTTAAACTATAAGGATTAGAAACTTGAAATTTTGCACAAGGGTTCTTTTTATAGCGTAGGGGAGCATTAAGAAAGGATTTTTGAAAATTCACCCTCTAAGGGGGTCAAATTTAGTATTTAACGTGCCGCTTTTGAAGTTATCCAAATGATATTTAGTACGAAGATTCTTCATTTAAAATCATGAAAAACGTGTAAAATAGTTTTTCAAAAATCATCTCTTAAGGGGGAAAAAGGGGGGTGCAAAGTTAGTATAAAACTTTGCCGTTTTTTAATTTATTCGAAGGAGAATCAATATGAAGATCCTTCATTTCAAATCATGAAACATGTGTAAAAAAGTTTTTCAAAAATCATCCCATAAGGGGGAAAAAGGGGGGTGCAATGTTAGTATGAAACTTCGCCGTTTTCGAAGTTATTCGAATGAGATTCTATATGAAGGTTCTTCATTAAAAGTCATGAAATAATGTAAAATAGTTTTTCGAAAATCATCCCTTAAGGGATTGGGTGCGAAGGGGGGTGCAAAGTTAATATGAAACTTCGTAGTTTTTGAAGTTATTCGAATGAAATTCAGAATAAAGGTCCTTCATTGAAAGTCTTGAAACACGTGTTACCGCCTGGCCACGGGGGAAATCGCCCGCGCGAAAGATCGCGCGGCGCGAACGGCGGGGCGTCAACCCCGTAGCTTGCTACGTACATTTCTATGAGTTTGTTTCAGTCGCGGCTGCGACTAGCGACTAAAACAAACTAAAAGAGTTTAAAGTATCGGATTTGAAAACATAGAAAATCTTCTATCATGCCTCCCTAGGGCACGACGATCAGTCGACAGCACGTCAACCTTCACATTTTCACAGTCTCGGAGTGATTAGGACCCTAATTAGGTCCTAATTACTCCGAGCATTTTAGTTGCAAAGTCGCCCGTAATACAACGGACTAGAGTGCATGCGTATACAGGGCGTCCCAAAATTATGGATCATGAAAGGAAAGTACCTTAATAATATCGTAGATAGGGTATTTTGCTGAAAGAAGACTTTATGTTATTTTCAAATGTTCGTAATTCTGCATTTATTTATTTTCTAAAAATTAGGGGAAGTACGTCCAAAATGACATATATGGACAAAACGACACATTGGCGATATTTTAAAATTGGCGCGGTTTAAACTGTCAAAAATAAGCCAATTAAGAAGCGCCTATACCGGAAATATACCATTGGATTTCTGAGAGACGTTTGAAATACACAACGGATGCCATGTTGACATTTATGTTTCAAGTTCAGAAAGAGATTTATTACTAGTCGTTTGTTTTTTGGTTTTTCGGTAAGATTTCTTTTGTTATTAATAAACTAATTTAATTTACCTAATAAACTCGGCGAAACGTGGGCCCAGTTCCAGTGACTGGTGCCTCTGCTTACCCCTTCGGGAATATCGGGCGTGAGTTTTTTTTTTTTTTTTTTTTAAATTTTCTTTTGTTATTTTACTATTTGATAATTTTATATTTTGAAGCATTTTGTGTTCTAGGTGATCGTGTAGAATTAACAACATTATTGTAACTGCAACAAAATTATTCTTCAAATCGTAAATATTTTTGAGACTATGTACAAAATGACATACAACTACTATGGACAAAACAACATAATGTGTCATTTTGTCCATAATTTAGTCGCAGTACCAGTCACTAATGATTTTCATAACACACCGACTGGCCACTTAGACATTTCTCAACCATCTACAAGTTCCTTTCCATCGTCAACTTCTTTAGCAGTTCCAGTTAATGTCATTTCTCCAGTTCCCAGTGGTAAATTTGTAAGTGGATAGGGTAAACGAAAGCCAAAGAAATGAACGATAACATTCCACTAACGTCTACGGAGGACTGAGGCTGAAAATCCGACTCGTAAAAGAAGACCGGCAGTTACCAAATCTCTTTAAATTAATGACTACTCATATGGAGATTGCATTTATCAAGAAGACTATTTGTGCCTGTATTCACGCTCACGTTCAAAGTCTGGTGAGGGGTGGTTGAGGTGCATGCGGTACAGTGGTTGGGTTCACGCGGCCTGTGCTGATATGCCAGCGTACCAACACATTAGTTTGCGAATTGTGCAAATATTTTGTGTATGCCATTTAGTCCATACGGCTCGTTTCGTCCATACGGTATGGACAAAACGAATTTATCTTGATTTTCATTTAACAGTAGATATTTTTGTAAGAGATAATTTTTCCGTCAAAACCTTTATGATTTCTTATAACCAATTAATCTAAGCAAAGTTATAAGGAAAATATATGTTCCTATCACGAATATTATAAAAGTTATTGATAATTAATAAAACACTATGTCATTTTGGACGTACTTCCCCTACTTGCCTCGTCTGGGAATCGAACAGACTTAAATGTAAAAAAAAACACTCCTACTTTTATGATGCCAATCCAAAGAATGGCCAAAAAATAATAACTCTTCTTAAGTAACATAGTATTTTAAAAGAAAGGAACAGCGTGAAATAAATAATTTTAATCAAATTAAAAACATACGTACATGTAACTGCCGTAGTCAATGAGTCATGCTGATGATTTTTTTAATTTGCATATCTGAAAAATGTATCACATAAGGAAAAAGAATCTGTTTTTATTTTTTTTCTATCTTCAAAAATGACTGAGATATTAAACGTTAAAGTTGCGATTTTAAACGGCCTCCGCGGCAAAACCAACTCGGCCGCGCCAACTCGTTGCATTTCTCGCTTGTTCGCTGTAATTCGCTGTTTTTCGCTTCGTGGATTACCTAAATGGTCCCGAAGTACCTATGTGTACGAACTCCACGGAAAAAACACCCGAAAAATAGTTTTTTTCCACACCTCGTAAAGAGAAAAAGGTGGTTGAAGGCTTTGAAAAGACCCGATCCTCTCACAGCCTGTAGTCACGTGCACTGTTATCTGTTATAGACCATTTCGACGTAAGTTTTGTGCACACTGTCAAATTGACTGTTTTGTTTTGTTTTGATCTCTTCAAGGTTATATTAGTACAGTTATCTAAATGAGAAAATTGAGACTATTGAGAGGCTCTATGAAATAAAACGCACATAACTAGTGAGATTGGATCATTCTTCGTGTATCCTGTGATTTATGTGGCGTTAAATACCAGCCTGAAGCAAAACCTCCAGTACCCTGAAGACTCTCTCCCTGGCGTCCATAGCTGTGATGTCTCCACAGCAAAGTGTTCAAGAGCTCTTCAGAACAGCTGACTGTGTGTGCTTCGATGTGGACTCAACTGTGATCAGAGATGAGGGCATCGACGAGATTGCCAACTATTGCGGCAAAGGGGATGACGTTAAGCGACTAACGGCAGAGGCAATGGGCGGCAGCATGACCTTCCAGGAAGCACTGAAGAAGAGACTAGACATAATTAGACCAAACGTTAGCCAAATTAGAGAATACATAGCAAAGAACCCAGTCAAGCTCACACCGGGAATCTCAGAATTAGTAAAGACGCTCCACGAGAGGGGAGTCCACGTGTTCCTCGTCTCAGGAGGATTCCGCTGCCTCATAGAACCAGTCGCCGAGATGCTGGACATCCCTCTCTCCAACATCTACGCCAACAGACTCAAGTTTTACTTTAACGGCGAATATGCGGGCTTCGACGAGAACGAGCCAACATCACCCTCCGGAGGCAAAGGGCTGGTCATCCGGCGGCTGAAGGAGGCACATGGCTACCAGAGGGTCATTATGGTTGGAGATGGCGCCACTGACGCCGAGGCCTGCCCGCCCGCTGACGGGTTCATCGGTTTTGGCGGCAATGTTATGCGTGAAGAGGTCAAGAAGAGAGCCTCATGGTACGTCCTTGACTTCCAGGACCTTATCACGTCGCTCAGCATCACCAAAAGATGCTTGTACCGATCAAAAGATCAAGATCCTGTAATTTCTGAAGCAGAATGTGTGAGGATCTGGAGAAGACCCTGACCATGAAGCGGTCCGCTAGGTACTGTCGGCGCAGATGGAGAGGGGGATCAACGGCTTCAACTTGGAGGGCATTAATGGGAGTCGAACGCATACATCCTAAAATTAGTCGTAGGCATTTATACTTCACGAATCGCTCGTAGCCTGGGCTGCCTGAGTGATCTTAAACGATCACTAAGGTTAAGCAACATACGGCGCGTTCAGTCCATGGATGGGTCACCGTCTATGACTAACGCTAGTGGCATTTTTTCCGAGCGATTCCGTGCTTCGCAAGGTACGTTAAGCAGTTGGTGCCGGCTGCCGTCGATAGATGGCAGTCGTTAAGCCAAGTCAGAGGCCTTTAGGGGCGGCTTGAAAACTTCTGACAGTAAGACCAGCCACTAGTCTTACAAGCCTCCACCAATCCGGACTTGGCCCCCGTGGTGGAATATGGCCTATACCTTCCTCAGGGAAGAGACCCGTGCCCCTCGGTGGGGACATAATGGGTTGATGATGATGATGATGATGATTTATACTGTATCCGATCTAGCTTGACCAAGGATGTTTTGTTAATCGGATCCAAGACAAAACAGCCATAGTCCATTACGCTACGAATTAGGGCGTTATACACGAGCTTCATACAGTATGGGTGAGCCCCCCACCAGACACCAGCAAGAACTCTAAGTATAGAATACACTCGCTCACACTTTTTAGACAGATGTTCTATATGGTGGGTACCAGAGAGTATAGGATCTAAGTATACACCCAGAAATTTTACTTTGTCTTTACTAGGAATTGGATCATTGTCAAATTTGACATCAATTTGGGGCACATTGTTGGGCTTTTTCCTAGTGAAGATCATCAGAGAACTTTTTTGAGCCGAGATAGAGAGACCATGGCGACTAACGCCCGAACCTAATAACCAATCCCGATCCATTTTTGCCTATCTCAGATTGAGAAATTAATCCATTTTTCAGTTTATGCGTCCTAATAACATATCCGTGGATAGAAAATTCAATCTTAGAATTCAATCTATCTTTCGGAGGGCCGATCACAGATTACGGATTGCCCTCTGTACGTGAATCGCATTTTGTGCGTCCCAATAACCTATCCGTCGATTTTGACGTTTCGATCGATCGACGAAACAATCCGAAATACCAATCCATCGACTTTCTAGGATCACAGTAAATATTTTGGGATTACGGGTAATCTATGTTAATAATTTCGTTCGTGTCTACGGTAGACTCGAACGATATGCACACCAAATGAAAGAGCGTAAAAAAATAGTTGATCTGAGTCGACAACATATGGGCGGAAAATTCGTATTATCGAGCAGCATCAATATAAAAATTATTAAATTCAATGATGGCGTTGCTAAGTAAACATGTCAATGTCATCATTGTTGTGTTAGTGTCACAAGTAATGTCAGTAACGTTCCGTTCCATTCCGTTCAGTCAAACAATTTGCGCTTTCCAAATAATCTGAATAAAAATTATTATGGACGTGACAAAATGCCAAACAGCCTTATTATCTTCCGTTTAGGGTAGTTCATCATTATCGTATTTAACTATATACATATATATTTGGCTTAAAAGTATTAAAATAAATCTTACTATTGATATTAGTTTTTCGTAGAAAGGAACGTACGGGAGGGAAAAGATTGCCGTGCAATCCATGCCCGAAAAAAGATTGGGTCTCTTTTTTTTATTATTAGGACGCAGATAGGAGATCGATCCTTGGATAGGGAACAATCTGGGATTGATTTCAATCTTGGATTGGGGATTGGTTATTAGGTTCGGGCGTAAGCCATTTTCCAAGCGAGCTGAGGGATAGATTTAAAGATGATGCTGCATGTTCGATGGAGTTGTCGGAGACATATAGCGCAACATCATCAGCATATTGGAGAATCTGACAATTATAATTGAGGCTAGAGCCGATGTCGTGAGAATAAATGTTAAAAAGGGCAGGGCTCAGTACCGATCCTTGGGGCAGGCCTTTACTCAATACTCTGCAGTCTGTTTCGTAGTCAGGGACGCGGAGTGACACAGTTCGTGACATGAGCAGTGCTCATATGCATCGGACCAACTTGACCGGTACCCTCAGATGTAGCAATTTTTGCCTGAGGATTGGAAGAAGGACGTTGTCATAGGCAGAGGAGATATCCAGAAACACTGCTACTGTCGAATCGTTTTTGCTCAACGCTATTCTGATGTCTGCAACTAAAACAGCCACACTGTCCATCGTGCACAGACCCTTCCGAAACCCAAATTGTGTTTTTGGTAATATATTTCTACTCTCTATAATCCACTCGAGACGGTTCTTCAAAAGATGTTCTAGTACCGTAGCCAGAGCTGAAGAGAGAGCAATGGGTCTGAATCCGTTGGGGTCACTAGAGCTTTTACCGGGCTTCAGTATTGGCATAATTAACTGCTTTTTCCATGAATCTGGTGCCGAAACCCGGGAGAAGCAGAATTGGACTTAGAGTAATCAATCGTGAGTAAAGTGAGAAAAATCAGTGTTTAAAAGACTTATAAAATTTCAAAAAGTGTGATTTGGAACTTAGTAAAATCAGTGAATTTGGACTTAGAAAAATTGAGTGCTATTTAAAAACTTGTAATATTTCGAGCAGTGTGTACTGGTGTGGGACTTAGAAAAATTTGAAAAATAGTGCGTCTTTAAAGACTTTGAACATTTTTCCAACACTTGGAAAATTTTAGGAAGTCGAGACTTAGAATATTTTGGCTGAAGTGAAGAGCTTCCAAGACTTATATTTCCAAAATGAATACGTTTATACTCAGTCAGGAGGATATGTTAGAGCGTGTTCAGAAGGCTTTTTCAAATTATAAAAAGTCTCCTAAGGATAGAACATGGAACAATATCTAAACGAGATGCCCGAATAAATCAACTTCTACGTATATGCCGATCAACCCCCCAGCGGGAGAACAGCAAGGACAAAAAGGAACTCACCGCTTCCGAGAGCACACCCTCCAAACTCGTAAAGCTCGACTTCAACTCAAGTACACCAATGCAACAAGAACATGAAAAGGGTAAGATTGAAAACATGCCCAAACCCACATCAGTTTCAGGCAATGAAAAGAGTGCATCAATAGAGTCGAACGCTGCCCAGATCAACCCTACTCGCCTTCAAGAACCAAATATAGCTGGTACATCGATGAGCAACATGAAAACTCACGAAGAATCCATGTTCTTGTTGGACTGTCAGAAAAGCCAAAGGGTGTCCAAGAACATTGTGCAGAGCCCTGGAGTGCCCACGCCTACGGTATCCAATCCTGATTCACAGTTAAAGTCTAAAAGACACAGGATAAGTATACTGAGCACGCAAAGTAACAACAGGACTTTACAGATAACGCAACGCAACTTGGATGGAGACTATGCCTTGTGTCATTACCTGTTGCCGAATAGGGGAATAAGACAACTCTTACAAGGAAAAGAAGCGAAAGTCAGTGATTTCACATTGGAGGACTACTGCATCGTACTTATAGGAGAGGATGATTTCAATAGTACCGATAGCTATTACGATCTAATAATTCTCATTAGAAGTACCATGCAAAGGATTAACCACACGCACATGGTGCTGTGCGCTCCCACCTTTAAACATGGAAGACTAGATTCAAACTATTGGAAGACTATTCAATTCTAGAGTCGAAATATTCAATCAGATGCTTTATTTAGATATAAACACGCATCTCTATGGTTATCTCATAGACTCAAACTTGAACCTAACCTATGACTCAGCCATGTTTCATAAGACCAATGGCGCTCTAAACACACATGGACTGGAACAGCTAATGATCGATGTGAATAAATTAATAGGTTTTATAGCAAACCTATATCAAGAATCAAGAATTTATTTCAACGTAAAGAATTTACATTCTGCTTGTTGAATACAATATATACCGCAGGAAACCAAGAGAATACGCCTCCTTGCGAGGAAGATTCGCCTGCCACAAAGAAGTTTTTTCGTTGCTCAACAGCAGAGTCACGGCCTTGATAGTCTAGTAATTCCGAACAAGAATATGGCTGACTTAGTTGGTGTAGAGACTGAAAATGATAAGTGCTGCACAAATGTTTTGTATCAAAACTTATGTGGTGTAACCAATAAGAAAGATGAGATAGAGTTATACTTACATGGTCTTTCAGTAAAACCTAGTTTACTTTGTGTGTGTGAACATTTATTGAACAATGTCAGTGCCTCAATGTTTCATCATCATCATCATCAACCCATCATGTCCCCACCGAGGGGCACTGGTCTCTTCCCTGAGGAAGGCCATACTCCACCACGGGGGCCAAGTCCGGATTGGTGGAGGCTTGTAAGACTAGTGGCTGGTCTTACTGTCAGAAGTTTTCAAGCCGCCCTAAGGCTTCTGACTTGGCTTAACGACTGCCATCTATCGACGGCAGCCGGCACCAACTGCTTAACGTGCCTTGCGAAGCACGGAACCGCTCGGAAAAATGCCACTAGCGTTAGTCATAGACGGTGACCCATCCATGGACTGAATGAATCGCTCGTAGCCTGGCCTCAATGTTTAATGTTTGCGAATATAATCTGGTATCCATCAATACGTCAGTATTAAGTTGTGGGGCAATAGTTATAAGTACAATATTAATAAGGCTTTTGTGTGCCAGAAAAGAGCCATACGGACTATAATGAGAATACCTCCATGGCAATCATGTAAAGAGCATTTTAAGACATTAGGTATTTTACCACTACCTTGTTTGTATATATTCGTATTGTTGTCTGATCTTGCAAAAAAATTGTCAGGACTGGAAACACAGGAAGACAAGCAGAAACGCCTACTAACTAGACGTAGAGATGTTCGCATTGGTCATGTACAACCAACATTGAATGAAGCCCAGCACACTGCGCGATACCAATCAGTAAAACTATATAATAGTCTACCACAAAATCTTAAAATTATTGACTCAAGTGACTTGTTTAAATGTAATTTGAAGCAGTGTTTATTAGAAGAATGTTTTTATTCAATTGAAGAATTTTTGGGTTACTAATTTACCAATGTATTGATTTGCATCTAAATATTTGTAAATATCTGTATCAAGTAACAATTATGATGATGATTATTGGTATACAATTGATTGCGCAAATGTAAAAAATTGACATAACTACTGGGGTGTCCCAGAAGTAAAGAGACAAGTCAATGAAAAATTGTTTTAATGAAAAATTGTACGTCAACTGTTATGTGTGTCATTACAAATTATGCATAATAATAATAAAAATACAATCTATATCAAATTTGCTCCTGCGATGCCTTTATAGCCGGTTTTTTTTTAAATTAATGCTTGCACGTCTCATGACTGCTTTTCCAGAAGTTGTTGCCACCCGTTTGGCCAATCTAGCCCATCTTTGCTTGAAAGATGTCAACGTTTTTTATTTTTCTGAATAATTTTTGTATTCTTTTTTACACAGATCCCAAAACATTTCGATACCACGAGCTTGAGGAACATTTGGAGCATTGTTTTGTTTCGATATGAATTCGACGTCCATAGATTGCAAATATTGAGTGACTTCAGACTCGTAATGACACGAAGCCATATCCGGCCAAAATACAACGTCTTCCCTCTGATAATACTTGTCTATAAACGGTATCGCTTCATAATACACTCTCGAAGATAAATTTTTGTGTTCATAGACCGTGTACAGATAAATGGTTCGGAAACATTGCCGTTTTCGTCTATAGCTGGTCAAACCAGATAGGTACTTCTTAAAAAATTTAGCCTTTGTTTTAACTTTTTCGCTGTAATCCGCCTCACCACGACTAGTAGCGTGGAAATATTGCTTCCCAGGAATATCAGAGGGGTACATAAGTTTCATCATCAATTATGAGAAATTTTTTCAATGTTTTTTGGTAAACTCGACGGCAACCTCGCTTAGCACGCACTTCTTGGTCTTTCACGTACTATGAAATATGACTTAATATGAAACGCCAATTTTACAAAAACCTTCATGCCCAGATCTTGAACTTTAATTCTGGATATGCTTGACTTAGATATTTTCAATTTGTCCGCAGATGTTGAAGGTGCTTCTTTAAAAACCTTTTTTACCTTATCTATGTTTCGATCCGTTGCTATGGTACCTACGTTGCACAGAACAAAAAAAAAGAGGGACCAGAGGCAATGTATGTGCCTGTAAGTGTTTATTATCATCTTTTATTATTATTATTTAACACATTTTTAGTTGCAATTATTTTTGATACTGCGCAAAATTTATTGTTCACGTTCCTTGACGCTGTTTAGTTCCTTTGCGAGAATGTGGTCCTGACTGCAGTATCATGTCATTTTTGTAAACTTTTAATCCGGATTAACTTACCCATCCCATTTTGAGACAAGCAACCGAACGACGCAAGCTCCGTCTCTGCTCACCACCTACTCACTGCTCTGCGTATCGGAGCGAAACGTAGTCGGACTCGTCCGATAAAACAACACCCGTAAGTAGATCCGGACTAAATGTTTACAATGTGTTGTGCCGAAAGTTTTAGTTCAAAAAACATGTCATTTTTATTAGTATAGATTGGCGTATTGTCATCAAAACTAAACCAGCATGCATAATTTCAAAGTTAGATGATTTTATGTGCTCGTGTAGTAAAATCATCTGGGGGGGTCTAGATAATTTAATCAACGTTTACTCCTTATATGTATGGGGAAGTCTCGTGACTTTCGTTGGCAAATGTCATCTCCATAATATAAGTGAAGCACAAGCGTTGATGGATAACAACATTTTAAATAAATAAATTAAAAAATTAGACAAACTATACATACGATAAGTTTGCTGGGCCTCGTTTCAAAAGCGACTATGGTTAGTTTCATATGAGAATTCCATATACGTTGCGTAGCCGATCATCCAGAAGGTAGGTTAATATACTAACCGGCTGCGTAATTTACATCGAATTGTAATTGAATTAAATATCAACTGTCGCTTTACGAAACAATTCTATAATTTGTCGATAGGCTGAGCTGCACCATAGCTGAGAAGCACCATTGCACATACTTGTTTTTTAATTTTCGACTTTATGGTCTATCACATAAAACTTCTCGACGGTCAGACGCGGTGGGATTTCCAGCTAGTGTAGAGGAGCGGTACTACGAACAAAGATCTAATATCAAACTTAATTACATCATTATCATTTGATTTTGATCGTTGTTTATATCACTAAAAGGTTCATATATTACGTGGAACTTTTATGATGTAGACCTTTTCGGCATTGCCTTTATTTACCAATGGCAGCTTGGCATTCATAGTGTGGGTTTTGGCTTATGTGTGAGTTTGGTCACACTGGTTTTCCTGCTAATAGATCATGTCACTCCTTCTACTCTTTTTTTCTGTTCTGTGGCAATCGAGGCTACGTAAAAAAAAGAATATTCCTTATTGCACACAAGAAGCAAGAGACAAATAAAAGTTACAGTTAAAAAAATATATACAATAGGCTTTCTTATTCTCTATAAATTGTACACGATAAGTTTGCTGGGATTCGTTTCATAAAGCGTCTATGGTTAGATTATGAGAATTCCATTATAGGTACATTGCGTAGCCAATCATCCAGTAGGACAGTTAATATGGTAGCCGGCTGCGTAATTTACATCGAACTGTGGTACAGTTAGGCAGAAGGGAATAAATTATGTTACTTTGTCAATGTAGGTACTAAAAAAATAAAAGATTAAGAAACATTGTCATAACAAATTCATTTTCAACTGTCGCTTTATGAAACAGTTCTATAATTTGTCGATATGGCAATATGTCCTTAGCCTGAGTAGCAACATAGCAGATAGTTATTTTTCAATATTGGACTTTATGGCATTAAACTTAAAGCTTCTCGACGATCACACGCGGCGGTAGTTCCATCTAATGTAGAGTAGCGGTACTACAAAGCAAAGATCGTATGTCATACTTAATTTCATAATTATCATTTGATTTTGATCATTGTTTATATGATTTAAAAGGTTCATATTTTACTTGGAACTTTCGTGATGTAGACCTTTTCAGAATTGCCTTTATTTGCCAATGGCAGCTTGGCATTCACAGTGTGCTTTTGATTTGTGTGTGTGAGTTTGGTCACACTGGTTTTCCTACTGATAGGTCATGTCACTATTTCTACTCTTTTTTTTGTTCTGTGGTACGTTGCCTTCCCGGAATCTTCTTAAAATCAGTCTCTCTTGATTCATCATACCGTTTAATTATCCTGTAGATACATGTTCTTATAGCCCTTTCTTGAGAAAAATGACGAACTGCCTCTGATTTCCTATTATTCAGATAGTACTGAATTACTCTTTTTGCAAACGATTCTCGTTCGGTTCGCTTCATGTTAGAAAAACATCGACTATATTTGCAAAACCACGCGAATTTGACAGATTTGTTACCGGTGATTACCATGGCAACAGTTATTTTCTTTTTTGAAAACCTTTTTCTTGGCCGATATGAACACTCAGTTTTGTCTCTTTACTTATGGGACACCCTTTATTGATTTGAGAATAATTGAATATGTAATTTTATTAACTTTTATAAGGCACTGGCATGCAATATAGGTATTAGTTTTTAATTAGTTTTAAGATAGCTTTTAAGGATCGCACACAATGTATGTTGTTTTCGAAATAAATGAACTATGAACTAGAATCACGGTGTCATACATTGAGTCGCGAACAGAAAGCTTAGAGAAATGCCGAGATAACTTCGAAGAGATGCATTTTAAGATCATCAGCAGTCTGGATACCGCGGTGAAAAGGTCAGAGTTACCGTACTTTAAAGATGATCTATACATACAGTTCGAAGACGTTTATATTGAGTACAAGACGAGAATGAAGGAAGACTTGAGGAAATTCCTTAAGAAAGAAACGTCAGTAGCTGGTGTATCTTCATTTACCGCAGCGGAAATTAGACTGCCGCAGATACAGTTGCCGAGATTCTCTGGCAAATATGAAGAATGGCAGAGCTTTCATGATCATCATGATTTCATGACATGTTCTTGTCACTCATTCACACGAATCAATCGTTGAGTTCAGTTCAGAAGTTACACTATTTAAAGTGCAGTTTATATGGAGAAGCCGAACAATTATTACTAAAGAATGTTGCCACAACTGACACAAATTACGAAGAAGCGTGGAAGCAGTTGACGCGACGTTACACAAATAAGAGATTTAACTGTAATGAAGTTATGAAGGATTTGTTTGGTCAGAGGAATTTGTCTACAGAGTCGGCTACTGGAATTAAACAATTAGTCGATACTACATCGGCCTGTCTGAATTCTTTGGGAAATCTGAAGATAGATACAAGTTCCTGGGATGCAATCATAAATCATTTGGTTCTCACAAAACTAGATTCTGAGTCACGAAAGTTGTGGGAACTTCAAGTGAGCCAAACTGAGTCTGAGCAATTACCTACCTGGAAACAGTTGAGCTAATTTCTTGAGACCAGATTTAGGACTTTGGAGATGTTAGACGGAGTAAAGACTGCACATAAGTCACCACACCACAATTACAATGCGAAGTCAACGACAAACAAAAAGGCATTTCATTCTACGTCGCATTCGACGGGACAGGAGACAAGAGGGGATGTGAAAAATAATGAGAAAGTAAATAATAATAAAAATGAGAAAGTCTGCGCGATGTGTGACGGAGCACATGCTATAAATCAATGCAAGCAATTTGAAGGACAATCTCCAGAAACGAGGAGCGAGTTTGTATAATCGAAGGGATTGTGTTTCAATTGTTTGTCGTACAACCATTTAGTGAGAAGTTGTCGACAGTCAATGTGCTATCGTCGGTGTGGCAGAAGACACCATTCGATGCTACACTTTGAGAGAGTCACACCACAAGAGCCTGAGAAGAGAGTTACTGCGCATTTCACAGCTGAGAGTGAGAGAGTCACACCACAAGAGCATGAGAATCGAGTTACTGCACATTTCGCAGCTGAGAGTCAAGAGAGTAGTGTTTTGTTAGCCACCGCCATGGTTAGAGTAAAATCGAGTAATGATCATTCATTAGTAGTGCGAGCATTGATTGATCAAGGATCAGAGGTGTCGTTTGTGACAGAAGCAACAACACAGTTGTTGGGTCTGAAAAAAACATCAGTGAATGGCATAGTTTCCGGAATAGGTGAGGGTCAAACAAAAACCAAAAGTATGGTTTCGTTTAAGGTAGAGTCCCTTAACAACCCTAACTTTTCCATAACAATGAACGCCTTAGTTTTGAGGAACTTAACTTCGTTTCTTCCTTCTAGCAAGGTTGTGATTTTGGATTGGCCAATGCTTGAAAATCTAAACTTGGCGGATCCATCGTACGGTTCACCTGGAAAAATCGACATTACATTGGGTGCTGATGTCTATGGCGCAATAATGAGCGAAGGTCTACTGAAACATCCATCACCAAGCGGCCCGATTGCGCAGAATACGCAATTTGGATGGATTTTGTCTGGGAGAGTTGAAGGTAGTTCGAGTTCTATGCAACGCCATGTCGTTAGTCTGCATGTACAGGTGAAAGTAGATCAACTGCTGAGGCAATTTTGGGAGATAGAAAGAGAGCCGGATACTATCGGAAAACTAGACTAGACTAGAGAAGAGTTAAAATGTGAAAAGTATTACGAAGAGACACACAACGAGATGAGAGTGGACGTTTCATCGTACGACTTCCGTTTAAGAGTTCTAATCCCGAGTGTTTGGAAAGCCAAGAGAGATACATTGCCATGAAAAGGCTTACACAGTTAGAAAAGAGACTGTACAAGAATCCGAAGTTGTATGAAGAATATCAGAAGGTGATCGACGATTATGTTGAACAAGAGCATATGGAGCTGATAACTGAGAGAGAGCAAATTGAAAAGGAGAACTTGGTGTATCTTCCACACCATTCCGTCGTAAGAGAAGATAAGGAGACAACAAAAGTGAGAATTGTTGTCAATGCTTCCAGTAAAGGTACAAACAATGTTTCCTTAAATGATGACCTTCTTGTAGGACCTCAACTACAGCCGGATTTGAGACATACTTTGATGAGATGGAGACGCTACGGCATTTGTATTGTTGCGGATCTTAAACAAATGTATCGACAGGTTAAGGTGGATCTACAAGATGTGGATTTCCAGAGAATATTGTGGAGAGCGAACAAGTTCGAACCAGTACAGCATTATCGGATACTGCGTCTTACCTTCGGTACAGCATGCGCCCCTTATTTGGCTGTAAAGTCATTGCAGCAACTTGCCAAGGACGAGGAGATGAAATACCCGAAAGCTTCAGAAATTACTATTAGAGATTACTACATGGATGATTTACTTACCGGATGTGAGAGTCCTGAAGAAGCAATTGAGATATTCGAACAGATGAATGAGTTAATGAGAGCCGGAGGTTTCGAGGCACAAAAATGGAGCACTAATTTTATTGCGGAGAGGTGCTCAACCACATCAAAAAAGAGAGTCAAAAGCTTGATGAGTCTGTGATCTTCAAACAACATGATATGGTCAAAGTGCTGGGAATAGCATGGAACAAGAATACTGACGAATTCAAATATGGCTTGCAACTGCCTGAGAGAGCTGAAACAATTACTAAGAGTATAGTGTTATAAGATATAGCAAGGTTATATGATCCTATGGGGTGGATTGCACCTGTCATTATAAATGCCAAGATTTTCGTGCAGCAGTTGTGGAAATCCGGTCTGAACTGGGATGATGATCTTCCCGAGGAGTTGTTGCGTGGGTGGTCTGCCTTTCGAGAAGACCTCACCAATGCAGAGAAAGAGATGGCTGAAAATGAAACGAGAAGATTACGTAGTCCTTCATGTGTTTGCTGACGCTTCACAAGCCGGATATGCCGCCGCCGTCTATCTGAAATCAAAAAATATTAGTGGAGACATAGAATGTAATTTAATAACCGCAAAAACGAAAGTAGCACCGATAGAGAAAGAACTTTCGATTCCCAGAATGGAGTTCTGCGCTGCCCAGCTTGCCACTAAATTAATATTCGAAGTATCGCAAATTATGGACGTGCCAAAGGAAAACCTGCATGCTTGGTCTGACAGCACAGTTGTACTAGCGTGGATAGCTGGAGAACCAAGTCGTTGGACAACCTTTGTCAGTAATAGAGTGTCAGAGATACTTACCGTGCTTGATAGAGAACAATGGAATCATGTGATTTCTTACCAAAATCCTGCTGACTGCGCCTCTCGTGGTACATTAGTTACAGAGCTGATACAAAACAATTTGTGGTGGCACGGTCCCGAGTTTTTACGCAGAAAGGAGTGCGACAAGCAGAACTGTACGGATTTTGTGACAGACGAAGAGACGAGACCTGTGAAAACTTTAACTACAACTATAGCTAAGGAGCATTTTATTTGGTTACGATTTTCAAACCTAACGAGAATGTTAATAGTGTTATCGTACTGCAAAAGAATAACCCATTATAAACTAGAAAAGGAGAGACGACCAAAGAACGTAACTACAGTTGTAACACCAAGTGAGAGAGAAGAAGTTTTAAAGTTTTGTGTGAGAGAGACCCAAATGCTACACTTTGGAGAAGAGATAAAACAGCTTGAGGCACGTGGAAGTATTTCTCCCAGCAGTAAACTCAACACTCTTAGTCCTTTCGTTGATGACAAAGGCATTTTAAGAGTGGGAGGACGTACACATGAAGCAGAAGCTGAGTTCGACAGGAGACATCCTATGATATTGCCTAGTGAGTCATATCACTAAGTTGATAGTCGAAGATGCGCAAAATAAATCACTTCATGGAGGGCCTCAATTAATGTTGAACTTATTGAGATCTAAATTTTGGATTATCAGAGCACGAGAATTGGCTAAAAGATGAAATCGCAAATGTATTAAATGTCTGAGATACGCGAAGCAGAATAATAATCCATTTATGGGTCAGATACCAGAGGTGAGATTGAAACCTATTCGACCTTTCAAGATCTCCGGTGTTGACTTTACAGGTCATATCAACATAAGATTTTCGCCTGGAAGAGGCTCAAAACCGTACAAAGGCTACATATGTGTACTTATATGTATGGTTTCCAAAGCGATTCATCTTGAAGCAGTGTCAGATTTGTCCGCTCAAGGATTTATAGCAGCGTTTAGAAGATTTGTAGCGAGAAGAGGTCATTGTCAAACTCAGGCAGGAGGCAGGTGTTCGCTCTACAAAGGCTCACTTAAAGAGGGTGATAGGTGACTCTACTTTAACATTTGAAGAGCTAGCTACAGTTTTAACCCAAATAGAAGCGTGCTTAAATTCACGACCTTTGTCACATTTGAGCAACTGTTCAACTGTTCCGATGATCCTATGCCGTTGACGCCAGGTCATTTTCTTGTAGGAGAGCCACTAATTATTCTGCCCGACGAAAATTATGATAATACACAAATAACTGGTTTACAGAGGTGGAAGTATACTCAAAAGATGGTTAATGATTTTTGGAGGAAGTGGTCGGAAGAATATTTGGTGACTCTCAATCAGAGATATAAATGGAATGTTAAGAGATCTGAACCTGAAATTGATGATATTGTTATTATAAGAGACCATAATTTACCTCCAGCCAAATGGCTGCTAGGAAAAATTGTACAAAAGCATACCGGTAAAGATAAGGTCACAAGAGTTGTTACTGTTAAAACAAAAACCGGATTGAGTAAGAGACCTTGTAATAAGTTATTTTTTTTGCCTAAGTCGGATACTGACAACTAATAACAGATTACTAGGTAGTAACAAATGTTACTTTATTTTGTGTTTTTAATATTTTGTGTTACTGATAGTCGCCATACCAAGTTTGTATTTTTTTGTTTAGTGTAATTTGATCCTTTGTAAAAGAACGAGGTTCTTTGGTGGGCGGGATGTTTGAAAAGTATAGTGTAGTTTCTATTTTGTCCACTAGATGGTGTTATGACACTTCTACATCGCGGTATGATTATGTTTTTGAGGAAGTATTCGTCCCGTTTCAGCGAAAATATCGTAAGCGAGAAAAAAGTCAAAATCAACATTATTCGACGTTTTTTAATTTTAAGAAATTTTGCATCTAACGCGCTCACCCCAGTGTTGAAATTCCAATAACACGCCGAGATATTTTTTATCGTTCGGGAATACAGACTTAATTAGTTTCAACCCATTATCGTAACCGACAGTTATAAAGGCCACTGAATTATTGTAACCGCCACGTCATGTCACTTACGATAAAAAAAGTTCACTATGGCTTTGGTTTCAGCAAGCCTTAAAAGCTCATTTTATCTACTAAATTACTTACATGAATGTATTCTTACGGTAGAAACAAAACTTTTCAAACTTTTTTATGTTGACAGGATTGAATTAATTTGGTAATTTTGGTATCTTTTGTTTCTTTAACTTGTTTGAATGGTGTTCGGTAGGTCGATTAAAATATCAAATCTTCGTATTCGAATCACATCAGAGCTTCTGAACGCGGGTGGAACCGGTATTTAAAGTCCTTCAAAACAACGCCAGAAGCATGGAACAGAAGCGTGGTGACGCTGTTCTTCAAGAAAGGGGATAACACTCTGTTGAAGAACTACGGACCCATCTCGCTTCTGAGCCATGTTTATAAGCTGTTTTCGAGGGTCTTGACGAATCGTCTCGAACGCAGGTTTGATGACTTCCAGCCTCCCGAACAAGCCGGTTTCCGAAATGGCTATAGTACCATAGACCACATCCACACGCTGCGGAAAATTATACAGAAGAAAGACTGAGGAGTATAATTTGCCATTATGCTTAGCGTTTGTGGACTATGAGAAAGCCTTCGATTCGATCGAGACAAAGGCGGTGCTCGAGTCTCTCCAGGGTTGCCATATTGACTATCGGTGTATCGAGGTGCTGAAGTGCTTGTACCACAATGCCACCATTTCGGTCCGAGTACAGGAGCAGAATTCGGAGGCAATCCCACTGAAAAGGGGCGTAAGACAGCTAACTGTCATATCTCCGAAACTATTCACGAACGAACTGGAAGATGCCTTCAAGTTTCTGGAATGGCAGGAACGTGGCATCAATATCAGTGGCGAGTACATCAGTCACCTTCGATTTGCCGACGATATAGTAGTAATGGCAGAGACGCTGGAGGACCTCGGCATAATGCTCGGAAGGCTCGAAGAGTCTCCCAACGGGTGGGCCTTAAAATGAACATGGACAAAACGAAGGTCATGTCGAACGCCCGTGTTGTGCCCACCCCAGTAACAGTGGGGAACTCGACTCTCGAAGTTGTAGACGAATACGTCTACATAAGACATACAATCCAACTAGGCCAGTCCAACTTCGTGAAAGAGGTCAATCGTCGAATCCAACTCGACTCCTCCAATATAGGTATATACCTCAATCGCTCAAAACAAAATTATACAACTAGAGTGTGTTACCAGTGATGACTTATGGCACTGGAACGTGGTCTTTCACTATGGGCATATCTCACATATCTCATAAGAAAGCTCAAGGTCACGCAACGAGCTATGGAAAGGGCTATGCCTGGAATTTCTCTACGAGATCGAATCAGAAATGATGAGGTCCGCAGGCAAACGAAAGTCGTCGATAGCCCACCGGATGAGTAAGTTGAAGTGGCAGTGGGAGGGGCACATAGCACGCAGAACTGACGGCCGATGGGGCCGAAAAGTTCTGGAATGGAGACCACACATCGGCAAGCGCAGCGTAGGACGAAGTGGCAGGAAGACGCTGGATGCAAGCCGCGTCCAACCGGTCTTTTTGGAAATCCATGGAGGAGGCCTATGTCCAGCAGTGGACTTCTTGTGGCTGAATGATGATGATAAAAATTATTGACAAGGGAATAATTCCAAACCAATATATAAATTAATATTTACTATGAGGTAGATGATAATGCCCAGGACAGGTTAATGTCAGAAACGGAAGAAGATAATGGGATTAGTGATTGGGAATAGATTAGTTGAACTTAGACCGGACTGAGTGATTATTAGTACCTATCAAAGGTAATAATTGCGACTACGTTTAATGAGCATTGAGATTGTGTTTTTCAAGGTTTGTTTATTAAAAAATGATAAGATTTATTTTTCACTTTTTTGACAATTTTTTATCGTAAGGTCCCTTTTTTCCCCAGTTTCACCGAAATATGAATGGCAAATACTATCGTAAGCGACCTTAGTTGCGAAAGCGTTAGGTTTTGAGGTGTTTTTGTAAATACATCATAATAGTAATAATGAGTAACAACAAATGGTAAGACAATTATATAAAAACATTGTACCTATGACAAAAAATATATTTAAAAAAAACCGTCGCCTGTAAATTTTTCTTTTTGTCGCTTACGATGTGTTTGCTGAAACGGGACGATATATTGAATTCGGGATACCGCCGTTTAGCCAAAGTATTTTTCGCCAAATTTTACTTCCCAATAAACTTATGGCATCAGTTTCATTTCCCAAATGAAACTTTAGCAAGTTTTCATTTCGCATTTTATTCATTTGGTCAAATTATCATTTCGCATAATTTTACTGTTTCAAGTTTTATTAAGACAAACGTTTATTATGCTAACGTTTTATTTTGGCAAGTGTTATTTTAAAACAATGGAACGGGGGGTCGGCGATGTAAAGAATACGTGACAACAGAAATATAGGTGCGACGACGCGCGTAGCGAAGTGGAGCGCGTCGGAGCGTTAGGTTCTCTATGTAAGATCGAAAACAGACTCGACTTTGATGCGTTCTTACCTTGCCTCTTGTTGCCTGATGAATTTTGACCAAGTATTTATTTGGTAAACAATAACTTGCCATAATAACTTTTGCTAACTGTTTATTTGCTTTAAGTTGTTTTGAGAAATGTTTTTTTGCCAAGTGATATTTTGCGGAAAATAGTTTGGGAAGTAATACTTTGGGAAACGATTTTTGGCAATACATTAGTAAACCATTGAATTCTTGTTGGATTTGAACAACTGTGCGCCCTCCTCGGCCTTGAGGGGGGTCGCTCATGATGTAGGTAGGTTTAGGGGTCCATAGGACCAAACCAGCCCCAAGGTGGTGTTTAGTGGATAGGCGCACTTTGTGAGTCCCATATTGGCAGCACGGCCGGGCCCGTGCTGTTATGCATGAGCATTAACCACCTCCCTCCCCCGTGTCCTCCGGAGGGTGCCCTTTATAGGGCTAAAGCTTGATGATAAACTGACTTGGAAAGGTCATATATACAACATGTTAAATCAAAAATAGTACCTTTAACAGGAGCCCTACACAAGATGGTTCGCTATGTTCCCTATAAATTACGCATTCTTATCTATAATGCATTAGTAAAATCACACCTTGAGTATCTTATAGAAGTCTGGGGCACAGCTAGTAAAACACTTTTAAAGGAATTGCAGAGGTCACAAAATAAAGTCATCAAAATCCTATTCAACTACAAATATGACACCCCAACACAAACTTTATACGAAAAGACAAAACTACTTAATATCCGTCAACTATATCTATATAAAACATGCATACTTATAAAAAAAATACTCAAAAAAGACATACACACTAATATAGAAATAAGTCGAGTCAAATCACCGCAATATAGCCTAAGAAGCAAATGCAAAAATAAACTTAAACTAAGAACACCACGAACTGAATATGGTAAAAGAAATATCATGTATGAAGGTGTCCAACTGTATAATAACTTACCACCTGAAGTAAAGGACACAGAAAATATAAATGCTTTTAAAAATAAACTAAAGCTACACGTCTTAAATTTATAATTAAGATTTACGCTACTTTAATGCATGCCGTATAATTTAAGCTAATTTTAAGTTTTTTGTTTTTTTTCATTAATTAAGTGAACTGTAAGTTCTTTTGAGAAATAAATGTCTTTGAACCCAAACTGTATTCGGGTTTCCTGGGGAATGATTAGGCACTAATCACTGGTCAAAATCAATTTTGAAGTGTCAAATCGCCTTGTTAACTAATCGGAGGAGATCGACGAATTAACTTAATTTGTTTGCTTGAAAACTGGTGATATATTGTAATAATCTGCATGTCTTCGCTTTCGGGACTCTCACCTGATGACTCACGAGCTATGGTGACGCGCGGCAGCTGAAACTAGACACTCAAGGAGGAGGATGAACCCTATGGAAGAGTTTGATAAAGAGTAGTTTCGAACTTGGTTCCGGGTCCCGAAACCAGTGATTGTGATGATTGTGGGCCTGATTGGGACTCGGATTATAGGTAGGTACGCTATACAATCAGGCGTAATGCCATCAGCGTTGTGGAGCAAATTCTGCTTACAATAGCATAAAAGCAACTGGAGCCTTCCAGATAACTGTGGCGTACAATATAAGGATCCACAAGACGGCAATGCACTTTTCTGCAATGATCAGCAATGAAGCATCTATTTTTCACGTTCTGTGAAGTTTTTACCCCGGGTTGCTTTGCAATTCATTTTAGATTAGACCAAGTCAATAATAACTTTTGACCAGAAAAACTTTTCATTTCGGCGCGAACCAAAACTTCAACTTCAACTGACATTACTCCTGTCATTAAAATATCTTTTTTTTTTCTTTTTAAACTGTAAATTAACATGAAAAGTGTGTTTGACAGTTCGTATGGTTAAGTTAAAATGATCGACTGATTAGTAAATTTTTGGCTAATCTGCCCTCGGGAAACCCGATTTGATTTGATTGCTTGGTCAAATTAAATATTTTGTCAATAAATCACAACTTTGAACAGCGCCCAAGAAACCGGCTGTAAGTGTTATTTATTAGTACGTCAATCAACAAGTTAGCATGGAAGCTTGCACGCTTCGCGTCGCAAATACCTATGTAGGTAGAAAAATGCCTGTGCCGGCTTCAGCGGCTAAAGCCGGGTCCGCTGCGCCAAGTCAAGGGGTGAAGTCATTCATTTTGTGTTAGCGCTCACCGGACGTACACGTCTCGCGATTCGGTGATGGAGTGGAAAAAAGAAAATACCTTGTTTATCATACGATTATTTCGAGACAGACAAGTGCTTTGGGACGCCTCCTGTAGTGATAAAGCAGAAATAATAGGAATTTCAAAAGAACAAGTGAATACAAAGTGGATAAGCCTAAAGGGACAAAATAGCAGACACGTCTGCTTCGTCGGAACTCATTTTGTTTTTGTCACAAAAACTGTAACATAGAACTAGAAAGTCGCAGCAGACGGGCTGTTACGATAACCGTAACATGTTACATTTTTTGTAACACGCGTAAAGCCGGGTCCGCTGCGCCATGTTACGCGTGTTACAAAAAATGTAACACGTTATTAAAACAAAAATGGGGAGTGGTATTAATTTTTTACGTGTTACTTAACACGTAACTTAACGTTATGTAACACGTAACGTGTTATACCACTCCCCATTTTTATTATATTTACGTGTTACGTTTTTTGTAACACGTGTAACATGGCGCAGCGGACCCGGCTTTACATGGAGCAGCGGACGCGGCTTTACGTACAGTGGGGCGTTCCTAGTAGTTCATTTATTAACGTTCGTTCATTAACGTTCATAGTGAAAATATAAAACACTTTTTTTTCTTATCTATTTTATTTTCGGAACTTTTGTCACAAGGTGACGATGACAGTTTCATCTATAAAACACTTAAAATTATTGTGAAGTCCAAAACAAAAACCTACCTACTTTTAAAATCGGTTTTAACCTATTTTTACTATTTTATTTAGACTGTAAGAATAAAAAAATATTGATTTTTAATCCCCGACGCAAAGGGGTGTTACAAGCTTTGACAGTCTGGCATCGGATGAACAGATTTTGATTGTGTGTTTATTTAACTTAAAAGCAGTTGACAACACGTCAACCTTTACATGCGCGCACCCACTCTAGTCGATTGTGCCCGGGGCAACTTTGCAAGAAATATGCAAAGGTTGACGAGGTGTACAATAATATTCAGTATTCAATCAGAAACCAGAAAGTGGGTCTTTAGCTTTCAAGATTGATTAGACAAACAGACAACGCGACAAGTAAAACTAAAAAAAAAGTACGAACCAAACTCACAGTGCATAGGCGCACCCGCCAACAACGCGCCACATGACGTCATCGTTCTTGCGCGCGAAAGATTAGGAATTTAAAAAAGCGGTGAAACTTTACAACGCTATAACGTTGGAAGTGCTGGCCCGATTTCGATGAAACAAAAACTACTCTTATTTGCACGAGTGCGTGCAATAAATGAAGTATCTTTTATCGTGATATTTTGTGATGTACCAGTGACCCTCATTATGTGGGTATTTTTTTGTAAATTAAAAACTTAATTTTCCAACAAGATGGAGCTTCGGTTCATAATAGTCGGAGAGCAGCAGATTTTCTAAATGAATGTTTTCCTACCTGAATTGGTACGAATGGACCGATTAGATGGGCGACCAGATCCCCGGACCTTACACCATTACATTTCTTCTTTTAGGGATACGTGAAAGATATTCTATACAAAAAGCGATACGACAACGTGGGCGAGCTACAAACATAATTGTGCCATATCATATCGAGTATTCACCGTAAAATGGTAAGAAAATCAACAGTCAGCGAACTCATTAAAAAATTGGCGATTTGCGTAAGACAAGAGGGATCAGATTTTGAGCATTTAATTAATTATACTCTGATTTTTAATTAGGTGGACTAAACTGACAGTTGGTGGGTTGCCACGTAAGGGAAAATAAAAAATAGTGTTGTGCTCAGAGTGATCGAATAATAAATATTTTCATTCAATCATTCGTTCATTCAATTTCAGACTGGTGTATGTAATGTAACTCGTTCGCCCGGCCCTGAGTGATTTAAGATTTAGTTTTGGTAATTCTTTAACCATATTCCTAAACCTTTAAATTTTTTCAAATTTGTTAAAAATGTTTAAAAAATTTTGTTAAGTCTGGTTATGTAAGCCTGTTTACATTTTCCTGATCTCACGTGTGTGTATGCTTTGGGTGACATTCTCGATCTACTCTATTAAGCTCTCTTAATATTCTTATATCTTATCTTATCTCTCTCTGTATGTCATATTGATTGTTTATTACCTGTTTTACACTCCAATAAACAAATTAAATTACATTATAAACTCTACGTAAGCACACGAATTACTAAGCTGAAATGGAGACGGGCGGGACATTTGGTTAGGCGGGAAGACGGCCGGTGGACTAAGGAAGCCACTGAGTGGTGCGATCGTTCACAATGTCGTGCGGCCCGATGGGCCGACGACATTGTGAAAGCGGCTGGGAGACACTGGACCGGATGGGTTGGCGTGAAAGAGAAGAGTCCTATGCCCAACAGTGGGATCTATTTACGGGCTGATTAGATAGAATAAACTGTAAAATTAAATGATACTTAAGTTAGAGGATTTCGTGATAAAATTATACATTTATAACTTAACAACATGACAGACATACCATATTCATTCCTTTCTGTTTTGGAATAGGAAAAAATAAAATAAAAACAAGATTGAAAATTTTAATCACTTTTAAAGTCTTAGGACGAATTGCACCTCGATTTTAAAATGCGTTAGCGCTTTGTATTGTCAAACTACAAAGACTTCACATTAAAATAAAATTAGCAACTAAACACGTTTGAAGATTTTGGTGCAAGCTTCGTTTTGCTTAGCTTTATTGAAATGGAAAATGAAATAGATAATATGAAAAAAAAACAAAAAATTAAATACTGAACAAAAACATGTGGTCGATACAATAATGAAAGCTGTAATTCTACATTGAGAAAACAGCTTTCTCCTTTTTCCTAGATGGCACATGTGGATTATTGTCTAAGTCGCATATTATGTCGTTAGATTCACTGGCTATTAGGTTTATAAATTTATTTATTGTTTTTAATTAGTGATGAGGAACCCAGCCATGATACTATTGTATTGATCCTTCAATATATAATGAAAAATAAAGTAAGTTTTGAAGGCAAAACTTTATTATTCAAGCGTTAAAGGCTGAGGTGTTACAATTTGACCAATAAATACCTACTATATAAAGAAGATACTGTACACAGTAGACACGACACAATATGGTATACGAATCTATCACTAGCCAAAATATTATTTGTTGAAAACGGTTAACTACAGAGTTATCATCTAAACCTTATGAAAAAAAAAAGTGGAAATATCTTCTAAAGTTTGTGGGTTTCATATGTAGGTATGTTAGTTTAATTGGTAGGTATTCAATGATTAGGATTAAGTTAAATTATTTTCCCCAAATAAAGGAAATAAAATTGAAGAGTGAATGATTGAATGAAATCGAACATTCAATGAACACATCAAGTCACATCACTACGATCTTGCTCTGGCAACATTTAAAAAAAAAAGAGCTCCTTGAACTGTCAGTTTAGTCCACCTAATTAAAAATCAGAGTATAATTTACGGCAGTTTCATGTAGGATGTTTTTAATTTGATTAAAATGATTAATTTCACGCTGTTCCTTTCTTTTAAAATACTATGTTACTTAAGAAGAGTTATTATTTTTTGGCCATTCTTTCGATTGGCATCATAAAAGTAGGGGTGTTTTTTTTACATTTAAGCCGGTTCGATTCCCAGACGAGGCAAGTTAATTTTAGAAAATCTTTGAATGCAGAATTACTAACTTTTAAAAATAAAATAAAGTCTCCTTTCAGCAAAATACCCTATCTACGATATTTAAGGTACTTTCCCTACATGTCCCATAATTTTGGGACGCCCTGTATAAGATGATGTGCTGTCAACTGTACGTAGTCGACAAGAGGGCAACCCTGCGATTTTCGAATTTAATTTCTTTGTCATTCCACGTGTTTAGTAACACCTTGAATACTTGCTTACTTTCCTATTTTTTTTTTCATATTATTCGTTCTTAACTCATGAATAAAGTTCATAGTGTTCATATATCTCAGTTCTTCAAAATACAACCCATACTAAATAGCCTGTAGGTACGAGCATACGTCCCACTGTAGGGAATAAGTCTTCTCTCTGAGAGAGAGAGAGAGAGTATGGTTTTAATTATTTCGCATGCGCTAAAAGTATCCCTATGCAAATACGTTGCAAACACTTTACTCAACTAAAGCCCACGCGGACGAAGTCGCGGGCAACAGCTAGTTGGAAATATGTTTAGTATTGTTATTAGAAAATAAATCTTGTATCGAGCCACGGTATCAATCAGATTAGTGCGAGTTACTCAAATCCATCAAGAAATAAAGAAATTTTCTATTTCAATGACATCACGGGGTTCGACCGGCCTGTTCGTGCGTGCCCATTTTTAGGGTTCCGTACCCAAAGGGTATTATTACTACCCTATTACCGAGACTCCGCTGTCCGTCCGTCCATCTGTCGTCTGTATCTCATGGATCGTGATAGTTAGGTAGTTGAAATTTTCTTTGTTGAAGTATTTCTGTTCTGTTACTGCTATAACAACAAATACTAAAAAATATTTAAGGGGGTCCCATACAACAAACGTGATTTATTGATAACTTCAACAGGTAGACGCCTAAAATATTCACAGAATATTTAGTTACCTTACCTTAGAAACCTTATTAACTTTAAAAATTAAGTAACTTAATTAAAATAAAACAAATATTTAAGGGGGGCTCCTATACAACAAACGTGAAGTGCGCGAGTCTGACTGGCACTTGGCCAGTTTTTGTCAAGATCCGGCTGGTAACATTGGTTGGTATGGCAACTTTTTTTTTCGCGCCATCCAGATCAGTCACTGTCACTGTCACTGTCAGACTGGCAGATTTTTTTTATTTAGGTAGTATTTGTTTCATTTTGTTAATTCGGTAAGAATGAAATATTTATCGTAGGTACAGGACTTGCCATAACGCTTAATTTTTATTATGCTTATTGGTATTGTGTGATCGATCGATCGCTTGTTTGGCCCACAATGCCGGTCCCTTTGAAGACAACCCGTGAGGTTCGCAGCTGTGCTGGTTCAGCGGATGGAAACACTCACGAAGATAAAAATACAACCCCCGTTCATCATCTAAATATGCCGCCTCAAAGGTAAGCAGCATGCTTGTTAATTAAAAAAATATACACTAACATAACCTAATTATTATTAAGTTCTAGCACCTTGTTTCAAGGGCCTATCTTACTAATCAGCCAAAGTAGTTTAAATATTTTGTTTCTTTCAGCGTTTGTCTACAAGGCGTACACGTAAATAAATCGTTGATAGAAATCGTTTACAAAAAGCATTAAAGTGTAACGGCCTTATTTATAAAAACACAATTCCTCTAAAACGAATCTAAACCTCTGTTTTTTTAATCCGTAGCTGCATGTTTTCCGTATACCTAATATATATTTTTGTTTGTTTTGCGTGTAAAATCTCCACCACAGACTATTTTAATCGGCGTTTGACGAGTGTTCTAAGGAATCAACCTTTTATAATCTACAATACTTGTTTGCTTGTCGTATTCATTCATTCATCTCATTGCTTAAAAAAATATGAACTCTTATTAACGACTTCTTGACTTTTATGGATTAGAAAATATCCCTTGTGTACAGTCAGAAGATACTTGATTGAAATGCAATATTAATGTAAAGAAACTTAGGCCCAGTTTCTCCAAGCTCTGTTAATGGTCTAACAGTCTGTTACATCTTCTGACGGACTGTTAAATGCTGTCGAGTGTCCCACCACGCTCTAATGGACCGTTAACTTCTTTAACAAAGCATCAAATCTAATCCTGGCATTGGAGGTCCGTTAAAACATTAACAGTCGATTTAGTTCCGTCAAAACTGTCAAAATGGACTCTGCCTACAATATTATTTTTGAAAATGAAGATGTTTTAGAAAATTTGGAGGACGTTATACGCCGTCCTAATAAGATTTTCAAAACACAGCGTGACTACTTTGACGAATACGCTGACCTGCGCCTTAATTCTGTTGGAGCATTATAGTTTGATGACAGATCCACGGTCAGGTCACGCGACGTCTTTTTCCATACGATTGACGCCTAAATTGCTTGATTTGAGTTTGCGCGTAGACTTGAAGCGGCAATGAAACTAAATCGCCACGTTCATCCAGTTGTCATTGTACTACAATGCATTAACAGAATCTAGGCCCTGGGCTTCTGCAGCCATCCTTTGTGTTTCATAGAAGTCGTACGTAACGGCGTCTGTTTTTTTTTATTTTCCACTACATCTTTGTTCTTTGACACTAAATGGGTGAGAATATCCTTTTCGTTAGCAGAAAAATTAGGTTATCGTGTTTTCTTAGACATCCCTTGTAATTTAATTTAGAAACCGCACGAATTTAACAAAATCACAACAAAACAAACCAGAAAAATTTTTTCACAACCTCAAAAGCGTTGAACCACAGACGCAAATGTTTAACGTTTGACAGGAATTTGAATGACTGGTTTGCGTTTCATTCACGTAATGCTTGATTTACTAATGGTCTGTTAAATTTAGCTCATAGGACATGGACATTTTAACATTGCTTTAACATCCTTGTTAGTTTTGACGGCTGATTTATAAATGCCGCGTTTACCACTAACAAACAGAGTTTGATGAAACCGGGTCTTAAGGTAAGAAAAATTTAAATTAAATAAAGAAGGTATTTCGTTGGTGCTCATTTGGAAAAGTTTAAGTCAACAATTTTTACTCACTTTAAAAGCTTAAATTGGGGAAATTATTAAATTATGTTTACTTGATCTCTAGAATTTTTGCTGGGCTGTTCGGCTCACCGTAACAATGGTTTTCAGTTGTTCTTTTCAAGTTCATAATGCCACTAATTACTGGTCGCCAAAGCTATTAGTTTCACAATTATGCCAAGAAGAAGCGAACAATGAAACTCCACAATATGTATTCTTTTTAAAACAGGCTTCATTGACAAAGTTTTTCAACTTAAAACTAGACACACTCATCCCTAACAGAGAGCCATTCTAACAGAGCGCACAATCCTTGGCCTTGTATTGCCCGATCTGAAGCTAATCAGTCTGCCAATGATGACCCTGGTATCGGCGATGCGGCTTTCAATATGTCTTCTCTAAGCTGGGATAGAACTACCCTGACGTTCGGTAGCGCGTCCAGACTCCTGGAGTTTCAGGCCTAAGAAGCGGCAAGCCGCTTCTGCAGCCCCGAAGAGAATTGAAGCCGTATCGCCAAGGTCCAAGCTGGCCGCCAAATAAGGGGCCGGCATCTGGTTCAAAGCCATCACGACATCGTGATTTCGCCTGCTGAGTTTTATGCGGGGAAGCCGCGCTCGGTTTTCAAGAGGTAAGTTGCGGAACTCTATAACCGCCTCCTCCAGTAA
The DNA here is from genome assembly GCA_947310845.1 of Yponomeuta plumbellus. Lineage (NCBI taxonomy): Eukaryota > Metazoa > Arthropoda > Insecta > Lepidoptera > Yponomeutidae > Yponomeuta > Yponomeuta plumbellus. Next base: position 9,703,741 of record OX371203.1, read on the forward strand.
CCTCCTCATGTGCTCTAAGTCACGGGCGACTATATCTTCGCCATCTCCATTCGCTGCCGGCGGGTGTACTGCAGCTACCTCTTCAACCCTCACCCAATCTGTAGGAGGCGAGGCAGCCCCATCAGCATAGGCATGCAGCGACGACGAGGACATAGTCTCGCGTCGTAGTCCTTCGAGTTCGGCATCATCAAAAAGTCCTGATCGCAGTATATACCGAACTCTGTCCGCTAGGTTTTGCTCCATGAGGGTTATCATAGGCTCCAGCTCTGCAAACTCGCGGTGCATGACAACCCGGTTTCCCAAACCCGCGTTTTCCCTCATTGTCGCCCTGTACTACGCTCGCAATGCGTTTTTATTCATGTTCACTGTCCAACGCATTCGGCGTACCCCACCAGTGGCGGGTGCCGATTGCTGGGCCTGTGAAAGCCCTGCCGTCACCAAGCCGCCTGGTGGCGATGGTGGAACATTAGACTGGCCAGGTGGTCGAGCCAGTCTGCGAGTGTGGCTGACGCCCCGCGCCAGCTCCAGACGCGCCCTGGCGATAGCCCCCAGGCAGCGACCCTATACACGCTCTGTTCCTTTCCATCCATACAGAAGGCTAATTACAACTGGGGGCGCCCATTTCCCAGAGGGGACCGTTGATTTTGATCACACCGATGCTAGAACAACTGCAGGCACGGTACCTAACACCTGCAGTCTCGGTGATTTCCCTTAGTCGCCTCGTACGAAACCCGCGGGAAGAGATGGGGTGGTGCTATTCTACTCTGCCGGCACCACACGGCGGTATTATTATTATTATTATTAAATTCTTTATTGTCCCAGTAAAAAATTATACAATTGGCGGGCTTAATACTAAATAGTATTTTATTCTAGCCAACCAATAGGTGACGTGGAGAAGGTGGGGGTAGTGCCAAACAGTGGAGTGATATATATATATTTATATTTATATATACATTTATATGATAATATAAAAGCCCTTGGCGTAAAAGTAAACCAATTCCACAACGAGCTGGATGGAACTTCCAAGGTCTACTTGTAAAAACGTACACGGTATCCTACAAATGATGTATTTACCTTGGCTAATCTGAATTTAGATGAGAAGAGATAACCATTTAGTAGCTTTTGTCCAACAAAAGACTACAAAATATGTTTTAACTGTAGATTTTTTGGTGGGCCGATTACATACATACATAAGCTCACGCCTGTTTCCCAGAGGGGTAGGCAGAGACCAGGGACTGCCACCTGCCACGATCCCGACAAACCACTTTCGCTCATCGACATTCATTAGTCGTTGCATGCACGCACGTCGGTTTCGGGTACTTTTTATCTTGCCCTTTGCTAATACATCCCCTATTTGGTCGAAGTATGTTCGCCTGGGGCGTCCCTTACCGGCCCTTCCACTCACATTCGCTGTCAGTCTTTCTTCCTTCATCCTCTCCACATGTCCAAACCAACGCAACATTCCTTTCTCGATTCTAGACACTACATCCTCTTTCAGTCCACAACGTTCACTGATCACACTATTGCGTATTCTGTCATTCAAAGTAACACCCCACATATTTCTCAAGGCCCTCATTTCTACTGCATTAATCCTACTTTCATGATTCTTCTGCCATACCCAAGTCTCGCTACCATACATCAGTGTTGGGACCAGCACACTGTTATGGATAGCCAATCTTGCCCTTTTGGAGATGTTCTGGCTACTCACGAAGGAGTGCAAGGCACCATTTACACAATTTCCCGCTTTTACTCTCCTTTCTATATCACCTTCACACTTACCATCCCTTGTAAACAGGCACCCTAAATAGACAAATTGTTATAATATAATGTAATGTAATGTAATATAATATATTATAATAGAATATAATATAATATAGTATAGTATAGTATAGTATAGTATAGTATAGTATAGTATAGTATAGTATAGTATAGTATAGTATAGTATAGTATAGTATAGTATAGTATAGTATAGTATAGTATAGTATAATATAATATAATATAATATAATACATCTTTTTCGAAGACCATTACTTTCGTCTTACTCACATTAATGTTCATTCCTTTCCTTCTAAATGCCTCATCCATTACTGTTACTTGTGTTCTGAGATCACAACAATATTTAGTTTTCAATTATTCTTTTCAAAGTCATACATAGTGCAACTGATTAACGATAGTAACAATGTTATTCATTAATAAAAACAAAACATATAACAGACTATGGCTTTGATATTCTTAACTGCATAACTGAATCTTCTGAGATGTTTAGATGAGTCGTATTTTTAGGAAGCTGAAGACAGGGCGCTATGGCGCTCATTAGGGGAGGGCTATGTCCAGCAGTGGACTAATATAGCCTGATGATGATGATGATGATGATGATTTTTAGGAATAGCACTTAATACACTGTGTCTGAGTAATCATATTTTATTCAATTACAATATGTAGATGTATTTCTTTCGTGTCAAAAGTGTCGACTCCTCAGACATCTCGTTCCCAAAACCGAGCTGGGTGCTGGGTACGCACTGTGCTGGGTGATGCTTCCATGTGCCCTACGTTATGTTTGATAAATAAACTTCACATAGGAAGAAAGAATATAAGAATAAAGATATTAATGGTGCAGTATGTTTTTGAACCAAAACTATAGTAAAATTATCAGCCCTTGCCTCTTGTGAGTTGGAGGTACCAACACATTTTAATTTGTGCCACAAAAGTTTCCTTTCCATGTGAACTTTGTCGATGTGATTCATTATGTGTCTTGTTATTTCAGAAAGTCAAACCAGAAGCTTAATGGCAAACAACTTTCCATAACTGACATGTTCCCCAAGAAGAGAAGCAGAAGTCCAGATGGCTCTGAAGATACCACTGTGGTGAGCTCCCCATTACTGTTATGCTGATAGATAAATTCACTGGCATTAACACCCTTTGTTATCGCTCGTAGCCCCGGCCGCCTGAGTGATCTTAAAATATCACGAAGGTAAAGCAACCTAGGGCGCGTTCAGTGGATATGGATGGGTGACCGTTCTATGACTAATAGTGGCATTTTTCCGCGGTTCCGTGCTTCGCAAGGCACGTTGAGTAGTTGGTGCCGGTTGCCGTCGATAAATGGCAGTCGTTATTATCTTTAGACCCTGGGTACACATAATGTGCACTATAACAATGGTTTTCTGTTGTTATTTTCAAGGTCAGGTCTGAAGAGGTTAAGCCAAGTCAGAGGCCTTAGGGCGGCTTCAAAACTTCTGACAGTAAGACCAGCCACTAGTCTTATAAACCTCCACCAAAATTGGATAGTATGCAAGTAACTCCATCCCATTTTTGTGGACTTCAAGAGAAAGAAAACTTGTTTATACCGATCCTTTGATCACAACATCCCACAATGTAGCATAGTTACAAATCCAGGAGTTCCTGTTAAAGTCTCCCTCTTAACAAAATCCTTATCTGGTTATTTTAAGAATAATAAGACTATTTTAAATTTACAGAAAAAACTAAGAAGCGGATCAACAGAATCTTTAAATAATGACGTAAGTGAGAATTTGGAGGAGCCAAATTGTACCACGAATGGTGATAAAACAAAACTAGCACATGAAACAAATAATAAAAACTCTGATATTGATACACTTGACAAAACAGAAGTTGACCATCATAACAATATGGAAGATTTACTAGTAAAATATGATGATGATGAAAAAGCTAACAGAGAGGATGATATAACACAAAATGTTGAAAGTAACAATAATGGACTTAAAGACGAAACTAAGTTAAATGATGATGAAAAGTTGGCTGTAAATACCGACATAGTTGCGAAAACACAGATTGTGCAACAAAATGAGCAATGCAACATATGTGGACAGTTTCTAAATAATTCAGACATCATATACTACCAGGGTCATCCACAAGATTCTGTTGAAGAATTTGTTGCTCTTACTAATGAAAAACTAGTCTTAGCTTCAGGTATTTGTCCCAGAACTTCGTTGATTGCATGCAAAAAGATTTTGTGTGATACTTGGAATGTCCAGATTGTTCATTTTGGCTCTATCCTGTAACTTCTCTACTGCATGGTTCTTTCATTTCAACTTACTCCAAAAGTCCAAATCAAATACATAACAAAAATTTTAAATCTACATACCTAGTAGAAGGTTACAATTAGATAGCTCCCTCTCTAATTGTAACCATGATTATAACCATCATCAATGGTAACTGGAGGGAATATTTTTTCTGGTTTGTACAATAAGGAGTCCTAATCTAATCAGTGTTGAAGAGAAATATTTTTTTCTTGAAATACCTGAGAACACACACCACAGATTTGGAACTTTTATACAAATTTTACTTAATGGTTGTTTTAGTTACATAGACTCATGCCTGTATCCCAGAGGGGGTATGCAGAGACCGTGATAGACGTTTAGTCGTTGCATGCGTGCACTCTGGTTTCGGATACTTTTCATCTTGCCCTTTGCTAATACATCCGCTATTTGGTCGAAGTATGTCCGTTGTTTTAGTTAAGAGGGCATATTAAAAATCTTCATATTTTACGATCTTCTGTTGCCTTGTAATTGTTTTATTGATGCTATTTGTGCATGGTATAACAAATCCCCATCATTCTAAACTCTCTTACAATGACAAAACAGTGTAATAAGTGTTATGCCACGAAATAAGTATGTACTTACTTTTTTGATGAACTTTAAGGTGACGAAGGCGATATAACAGAAAGGCCACAGTCAAACATAACAGGCTTCTCAATTTTTGACCAAGAAGGCCACCTGGTGCCGATAGATGGAGGCCTGATTGAGGGTGACTTTAGAATCTACATGTCGGGCTATCTCAAGTCCATTTGCTGTGAATCACCTGACATTGATGAGGATTCAATCCCAGTGAAGGATGTTGGACCCATTATTGAATGGTAAGACACCAAACACCCTTTGGTATGTGACATTTAATTACAGCCAAGGATTTATTTCGGGAACAATGATTAAATGGCCAGCAAAATTAGTATTTGATGAGCAAAAAGTCATGGAACTCTTATTTTGGTCAGTAGGTTAAAATATTGATTAAATATTATTAATTGATTAGCATTAATGACACTTAATTTCTGCGATTTTATTTTTTAAATATTTTTTAGCTAATTGTTCAAATGATTAACCTGAACGCTTGGCCTGATAGTGAATAATAAATCATTCTCAAATAAGAAAAATTTCAGGTTTATTCATGGATTCGACGGAGGCATGAAAAACTGCATAACCCTGTCCACTGAATTCGGGGAGTATAATTTGATGAAGCCGAGCGCCCAGTACACTCGTCTGATGAACAACTTGTACGAGAAGATTTGGTTAAGTAAAGTCATTGTGGAGTACCTGGAAGAGTACCATTACCTCCAGCCGACCTACGAGGACCTCCTTGAAATCATCAGGGAGGCCACCATCCCCGAGTTGGATGACACGAGAATGACTGAAGAGATGCTGCACAAGCACGCCCAGTTTGTTTGTGAACAGGTTGTGAGCTTAGAGGCTCAGGACGAGGATGATGAACCGCTCATAACGCTGCCATGTATGCGGGAGCTGATCAAGTTAATGGGTATAAAGTTTGGGAAGCGTCGGTCGCGCACGAAAATCGAGTACAAGAAAGTAGACAAGCAAGCCTGGACCAAGGCCACCACGACCCCACTGATAAGGAAGACGTTTGAAAGTTTCTTCACTAACCAGCTGGACAAGACTAACAAGGTAATAAAGGGGTTTTTTATTGAAAATAAAAATAACTTTTATCATTATATTGTATATTAATACAGAAATTAAACATGGTGTGCATTACGCGAAATTATTTTTCAGTAGAACATTGTACTGTAATATTTTTTCTTTTCAAGACTTGACGGAAGATTTTCGTTAGCCTTGTCTCCACCTGATTAAGATTTTTAGAGATTTTTCCGATTTTTTATCATTTTATCTCAATGTAAAAAAAAACACTATTTAATAAAAATAAAATGTCAATGTCCCAGACTGACAACCCGACCACCTGCACATGCTGTAGGTACCCTGTGCAGGGCGTAAATTCTACTAATGCATTGCAGTACAATGACAACTGCTTATCAGTGGCGGCTTATGTTGATCGCACATTTGTAAGCACCGCACGCGCCGCACGCGCCGCATTTTAAAATTGGGTCGCACATTTATCAGCACCGCACGCGCCGCATTTCTGTGTGTTGCCATCAATTTTTGCAGTTTTTTCTTGCCTCTGGTGTGAAACGGTGCGGTGACATTGTGCTATGGAAGAAATTGTTGGGTTGGGGTGTAGCCTTGGGGCGCTATGGGCCGAGGACTTAGAAAAATTTTGCTAAATTTTTTTTTTCTTCCTTTTTGCAATCGGTTTAAAACGCCAAAATAATACGTTTTTGTTCATTGACTTTTTTTAGTAAGATTGTTGACGAGTTATGACTTCAAACATTTTTGCAATTTTTTTTTTATTCTTGCATTGTGTAGGGACGATCCATGGGAGCAAAAAAGGTCCCACAACTTGGTACCGTAAAACGCACCGTTTTCGAGTTACGATTGAAAAACGAAAATCCACGTCTCGAAAATTTTACAAGTGTCGGAAAGCAGTAGCTGCATAGCCTTGGGGGCGATTGTTTTTTCTTTTTTTTTGGCTGGGCATGGAGGTCTTGAGGAGCAAAAAAGGTCCCGTAACTTGGTACCGTAAAAGGCACCGTTTTCAAGTTATGATTGAAAAACTGCGTCGGCAATGTCGTCGTAAACGGTGCATTTTACGGTACCAAGTTACGGGACCTTTTTTGCTCCCCAAGACCCTCCTTACCCATGCCCAACCAAAAAGAAAAGGATTTTCGTTTTTCAATCATAACTCGAAAACGGTGCGTTTTACGGTTCCAAGTTATGGGACATTTTTGCTCCCATAGATTGCCCCTACACAATGCAAGAATAAAAAAAAAAGTCCAAAAATTTTTTTTTATAAGGATTTTTTTTTCGTTTTAGCGTCCAATCGGGTTCCTATAGTGCCCCCTTGCATACACCCCGCCCCCAACTTTACCCACCAACCCATATTCAGCTCTTCGGATCCGAATGAGGCAACACTGAGTGGCAGCACGCGCCCGTACAGTCAACAGCACGTCAATCTTCCCATTTTAGTTGCAAAGTCGCCCGTAATACAACGGAGCAGAGTGCATGGGTGTATACCATGATGTGCTGTCGACTGTACGCGCCGCATTATATGACGTCATCAGAATTCTTCCTTCGGAGTTCGGATGCCTACCGTATTTTACGAAATGCGGCGCGTACGGTGCGGATAAATATGCGAGATTTCATATCATTGCATACAACGAATTCTAAAATGCGGCGCGTGCGGCGCGTGCGGTGCTGATAAATGTGCGATCAACTTTAGTTTCATTGCCGCTTCAAATCTACGCGCGCACGCGATAAATTTGACTTATCTCGTAAAATAAATGTTTTTATGCATCTGGACCCTTACTAGAAAACGTTTACAAATCAATGTCATAACGGAATATATAAGTTTTTTATTACTAGTAACTTCATTTTTTTTTGTGATAACGAAAAGTCACAAAATAAATGGTTTTATTTGTTTATGTCTTCTATGGTATAAATTCAATGTCATCAAAGAATTTTTACTGCTACAACCTGTATATTGCATAGGGTCTGAAAAATTATTTTAATGCGACAATTCCATCATCAGACCATCTGGCTAGTTAAAGGCCATACAAAATTTGGAAGCCGTTTGCAATTTTCCGGCGATCAATTTGGAAACTTATTTCAAATCTAATATTCCTGACCAAAACAGTATAGTTTCCTCGTCGTTTGAATCGCACCCACAGTTTGGTTCTCGCAAGACGCCTGACTTTCCCAGGACCTGGTGCTGCGACGCAAGCGTTGCGGCGTTTGCGAGCCATGCCAGCTGCCGGACTGCGGCGAGTGCACGGCTTGCCGCGCCATGGCCAAGTTCGGCGGACACGGCCGGACCAAGAAAGCGTGCGCGCGCCGTCTCTGCCCCAACATGGCCGTCGAGCAAGCGGAGGACTCCGAGCCCGAAGACGACGACGACTTCCGCCAACACGCCGAGCGGAAGCAACACGACAAGATCGACGACGCCGTGCCCGTCAAACTCACCGGCGCGGGCACCCGTCGCATTATCTGGACCGGCGAGCCCGTCAAGGCTGACGCCGCCAAAGTCTACTACGACACCGTCGAGATCGACGGCGTGGAACTCACCACCGGCGACTACGTCATGGTCGAGACGTCCCAACCCAACATACCTGCTCTCGTCGTGCGCGTCGTATACATGTGGAAGGAGACCATCAATCCGAAATCCGGATTCTTCCACGGCGAAGTGTTTATACGATCCTCTGACACTGTTCTCGGCGAGGTCGGCGATCCTAGGGAGGTGTTTTTGGGTGACAGGTGCTGTCACGGCGCCCCTCTGTCGTCCATATTGCGCAAAGCTCACATCGAGAGGAAGGAGACGCCAGCAGACTGGTTCAAGCTCGGCGGGAAGGACATGGAAGACGATACGTTGGAGGATGATGGAAAAACTTACTTCTTCTCCAAGTATTACGAAAGGTTCACGGCACGATTCGAGGATCTTCCAGAAAACCCAGAGTGTCCCAATCCGCTGAGGAGACATCGCTTCTGTCCTTCTTGCGAACGCAAAACGATGAAGGACGCCAGGAACATTCCAAAAGTCATTGGTAAATTGGCAGTTAAATCCGACGTGGTAACAGAATCCAACAGAACCGAGTGGGGGCTGGTCCGGTGGCGAGACCACGAATATAAGAGTGAATCTGGGGTATTTCTCAAGCCTGGCACCTTTAACTTCCGAACGACGAGTTCTAACACTAACATCTCCAAACCGAAACTGGACAATGTGGATGAAGATGTGTACCCGGAGTACTACAGAAAGAGTGACTCAAACATGCGCGGGTCCAACGTGGATACGGGTGAGCCTTTCTGCGTGGGTTACATCGCGGCGGTGACGGCGCGAGGCGACGGGCCACTCGTGGTCCCACAGGACATATACCTCAAAGTGCACGTACTGTATCGGCCGGAGAACACTGCTAGCCGCTTCCCGCAGCACGAGGACCTCAATCTCGTCTACTGGAGCGACGAGATCCGCGAAGTGCCGTTCTCCGCTGTCGTGGGCCCCTGCCGCCTTATATACGACAAGAACATACCCGACCGAGACTCGCGCTACGAGTGGCTCGAACGGGACCCGAACCGGGTTTACTTCAAGGAGGCCTTCGACAAAAAGACTGGCAAATTCGTCGAAGTTCCCGAGCTCGCCGAGGCTATCGGGCGTACGGATAAAGGGAAAGACAAGGGCAAAGGGAAAGGGAAGTCGAGCAAGGGTGCAGCGCAAGTGGCTCCTAAAACGGAGGAGGTGACGGTGCGACCTCTGCGGACGCTAGACGTGTTTGCGGGATGCGGCGGGCTCTCGGACGGGCTCCATCAAGTCGGCGCGGCCGAGTGCCGCTGGGCGATTGAGAATGTTGAGGCTGCCGCCCACGCGTACTCCCTTAACAACCGCGGCTGCACGGTTTTCAACGAGGACTGCAACGCGCTACTGAAAGACGCCATGTCCGGCGCCACGCACAGCAAGGGAGGCCTCCGATTGCCGATGCAAGGCGAGGTCGAGCTCCTATGCGGCGGCCCACCCTGCCAGGGCTTCTCCGGCATGAACAGATTCAACTCCAGAGAGTACTCCAACTTCAAAAACTCGCTGGTCGCCTCCTATCTGTCATACTGCGACTACTACCGACCCAAATACTTCATCCTGGAGAACGTCAGGAACTTCGTCGCCTTCAAGAAGGGCATGGTTCTGAAGTTGACGCTTCGGACACTGCTGGACATGGGATACCAGTGCACTTTCGGTATTCTGCAAGCGGGCAACTATGGGGTGCCTCAGACGCGGCGGCGACTGATCATCCTGGCCGCGGCTCCTGGGTACAAGCTGCCTTTGTACCCTGAACCGACGAATGTCTTCAGTCGGCGCGCTTGCTCGCTGACCGTCACGATAGACGGGAAGCGGTTCGTGACAAACATACAGTGGGATGAGTCGGCACCGCGTCGGACGTGCACGATTCACGACGCGATGAGCGACCTGCCTCAAATACCGAACGGGGCGAACAAGATCGAGATGGACTATGGGTCGCTGCCGGAGAGCCACTTCCAGCGTCTCGTGAGGGACAAAGATGAGACGACCAAGTTGCGCGACCACATCTGCAAGAATATGGCGCCACTAATCCAGGCGCGGATGGCGCGGATACCCACCACGCCGGGTTCTGACTGGCGGGACCTGCCCAATGTCTCCGTTACGCTGTCTGATGGGACCAAATGCAAGGTGCGTTCCTAGGGCTTCTAACTTAATCTTCTTCCTTTTTATTGTTGTTTCTTGTCTTCCTTCTAACGCGACTACCCAAACAAAAACGGGTATAATGTTTACTATCCGTTTGTTTATTCCACCATCACCTTTTAATGATCGAACCAAGGTTCGAACTTTTCCAGAATTTCGGAGACATTTTTTTTATTTAATTGCATAATATACATATGTGTAGTTTTCGCATTTTTCCTGTATTTGTAGTTTAAGACATTATTACTTGCCTAATTTCATGGTTCCAGATCAACGGGAAGTACCTTGAGTGTCGATATTTTTTTTGCGGTACAAAAGGCGGTACCTTTTTTCCGTTAAACTTAGAAGTTTAATTTTTTTACAGCTTCAAGGGGCCGTAGACTTGAGTGTTTAGTCTTAATTTCAACTCGACACCTCCACGCGTTCCCGAGATAGAGTCTTGACAGACAGACAGACGAACAACAAAGTAATCCTATAGGCGTCCCGTTTCCTCCTTTTGAGGTACGGAACCCTGAAATTGGTGTACAAAGGACGGCCTTATTGCTAAGCTATTCCCCACGCGCCAATCCGGACTTGGCCCCCGTGGTGGGGTATGGTCTATACCAGGGATCCCCAAACTATTTTGGACAAGTGACCCCTTTTCCAAAATGAACTATTACCTTAGACCCATGGGGGTCATGGCCATGGGGCCAAATTACCTACTTTTAAGATCAACCCCCTTATTCATAATGGTCCGCGAACTTAAAACAGCTGCTACGGAGTGTTATTTTTCATTCTGACTTACAGAAATTCAGAAGACAGTGAGAATTAGCAATGCTTTAGTTTTTATCTTTAGTTTTTTCCTATTGATACAAATACCTAGGTACTAAGGTACCAATTGGAAAACTTTGCATTTGGTTAAGTGAGTAAAGTTTAAAGTTTTTCATCTTGTACAAACTTGAGACTTTATATACTACAACAAAGCTATTTTCTACAAAAATATTAATTATCCTTAGCACACGTAACACAACATAAACAATACACTACCCGCCTACCTACCTTGAAAGTTTTAAATAAGAACTTGTGTTAATATAATAGGGGTCGATTTTTAGACCTCGTCGACCCCCAATATCAGTTTTCGTTTATGTCGACCCCTAGGAAACCGATATCGACCACTTTGGGCATCCCTGGTCTATACCTTCCTCAGGGAAGAGACCCGTGCCCCTGGGGGGTGGGGACATAAAGGGTTGATGATGATTCCCCCGAGCAGGTGCTCCAATACCGTCACCACGACAAGAAGAATGGCCGCTCGTCGACGGGCGCCTTGCGCGGAGTATGCGCGTGCGCCGCGGGCCGGCCCTGCGACCCGCACGACAAGCAAGAGAACACGCTCATACCGTGGTGCCTGCCGCACACCGCCAATCGGCACAACAATTGGGCGGGCCTCTACGGTGAGCAGACCTTACATCCATCATCAAATACAAATAAACTTTTTTTCTCCATCCACAAATTAGGCACAATAGATGTGATACAATGTGGCACAATAGAAGTAATTTGTGGAAAGACTGGGTCCTAAACTGGCTACCCATAGCACAGGTTATCCTAGTTTGGGAGCCAGGACAAATACTGTAACTTTTAGTACATAATAAACGTTTTTCATTTCATTTCAAACTAGATGAATGATCTGTATCTTAGGATGCCAGGCCTCCCAAAAACTAGGGCAACAAAGTATGGAACATACTGTAGACACAAGTCAAAACTAAGAGAGGAATTACAGAAACAAAGGAATTATGTATCCCGGTCTTGTGTCTCCCAAAGACTCCCTGCGACCGTAGCCAGGTCGTCAGACCATCTGGGGGCCTACCCTAAATTTATTTCTGTGGCCTGGTGCTAATTGGGCCAATGTCAGTAATCCCCGTCCTCACTGCAGCCCTTTTAAAACTAACAATTTCTACTATACCGGTAGAAAGTCATACACCCCTTCAGTACTAGTATTAATGAGAAGGATACGCCCAACTGCCACACTGCCAACCGGCACAACTGGGCGGGCCTCTACGGTGAGCAGACCCTACATTCATAATCAGCCCCTACATAAATAAACAATTATCTTATCTGTGGTGCGGATTAAAAAAACTGCCTTTAGGATTGGTTTAAAGGAATTATGTTTTTATAAATAAGTGCCCTGCCTCACTGGGACGCCATGGCGACGTCGCCAGCCGCGTATCCAGGCAGTTTGTATTGAATGGCGACGTCGCCAACAGTCGCCAAGTGAGGTAGGCACCATACATTTCAATACTCACTGCTTGGATGCCGTCGCTGGCGACGTGGCCCTAATCCGCTACTTTACTCTTTTTTCAAGTATGTCTTAAATGCTAAATATCTCTCCCATTAGACCAAAAAAATATTTTAGTATATTTTTTGGGGACCTAAAAGCAACAAAAACATTATTTTAAAACGTTGCTTTGCTAAACAGCCAAAAACGCGGTCCGCCATTTTTGTCTATGGTTTGAAGTCTTAAAGGTTAGTAAACAAAGTTTGACATTCAACATAGGTAGAGTTCGTGCCACGAAAGAAGTATGAGTTAATGAATTTTGGCTTTTATTGTTATGGCCTTAAGGATTTTACCGTGGGACTTGTTTGGTGAAACGATCGTTACCTAGTCCTAAAATCTGTTAGTGATCTGTGAGCATAGTGAAATAACAACAACGCATTCATGATTTCATCGAGTTTACATGCAAAATATATCAATTATCATTATTGCATTGTTCGAGACTGCAAAAACACGTCAATAAAGACCGCCGGGAAGACGCGGATTCGTGTGCCCAGTGAAATAAACATACGAAAAACTTGGCTCAAACTTGCCAAGAGAGACCCCGATTCTTTATCGACTGAAACTTGGGTGTGTTTATGTGAAGATCACTTTAATGTAAGTCCTGTAATATCAATGAACACAAAAACCGTTTTTAGCTGTAATAATGCTTGGTTAGATTTGGTTTGGTTTTGGCAAATTGGTACTATCAGCTTACAGGTATACAGGTACAATCCAGCGTCCATGATTGCGCTTATCAATAAAATGATTAGACACTAACTGCACAAGAAGAGTTTTTGCAAAAACACTTCCAATCCAAATCACAATAGAACCTACGCACGACTGACAGATGTTTGTTTACAACCAAAGGTGCTTTCAAGATGGCGGATAGTGTTTTCACCGTTCCGATCTAAAAGCGAAAAATATATTTTTAATTTGCAAATTTTGCAGCCATCCTGCATATTTACTTAGCAATGTCAATATATTTCGGTTTCTTACGTTAGATACTACAGGAAATATCCATTTATCGCGTCAAATTTGATACGAGTCACGTAGCGTATTCCCTAAGGCCCTAAGGCCGTAAAAATATGACGAGGTGACTGCAATTTTACATCAGAAATGTAAGTTATGGCTTTGTTTAACCCTCCTTTTGTGTGTACCAACAGGGCGCGTCTCGTGGTGCGGCTATTTTAGCACGACGGTGACCGATCCTGAGCCGATGGGCAAGCAAGGGCGCGTGCTGCACCCCGCCCAACACCGTGTGGTCTCAGTGCGTGAGTGCGCGCGCTCTCAGGGCTTCCGCGACGCATACCGACTGGCCGGCTCCGTGCAAGACAAGCATCGGCAGGTGAGCGGGCGTCGCTTTAACAGTAGAGTCATCATCATCATCAACCCATTATGTCCCCACCAAGGGGCACGGGTCTCTTCCCTGAGGAAGGTATAGGCCATACTCCACCACGGGGGCCAAGTCCGGATTGGTGGAGGCTTGTAAGACTGGTGGCTGGTCTTACTGTCAGAAGTTTTCAAGCCGCTCTAAGGCCTCTGACTTGGCTCAACGACTGCCATCTATCGACGGCAGCCGGCACCAACTCGGAAAAATGGCACTAGCGTTAGTCATAGACAGAAACCCATCCATGGACTGAACGCGCCGTATGTTGCTTAACCTTAGTGATCGTTTAAGATCACTCAGGCAGCCCAGGCTACACATTAACATTAACACATCAACATTAACAGTAGAGTGCTTGGTGGAAAAAGTCCGCGGCACTTACCGACTTGCTGGTTTCGTATAGGACAAGTAACAGCTGGTGAGCCAACGCTGCTTTGTCACTAGGTTGGTGAAGATGGAGTGCACGACTGGCCGGGTCCGGTCAGGACAAGGTAAGGCGGATAAGCAGAAATGATTGCTTTGGCAATCTGGTGGCTGGAAAAACGCGCTATCTTGATGCCTACCGAGTATTACCGATAAGCCAGCTCCATGCATTCGTCCGGACGTCGCTTTGATAAGACATTGCCTTAGTAATATAATGCTTGCTAGAAAAGAGTGCAAATGCTCGCGCTCGCAGGGCTTCCGCGACGCCTAATAGGACTCAGTGGAGTACAGACTGTACAGGTGAATGACAAGATTTGTCAATTCTGTACAGAGTAGGTGCGCGAATGCATGCGTTCTAAATGCTTCCGCCGGCTCCGTGCAAAGAAAGCACAGGCAAATGAGTGTAGATGTGTAGACGACCTCTGTGGCGTAGTGGTTAGCGCATCTGCTTACCATGCGAGAGGTCCCGGGTTCGATCCCCGGCTGGGGGGGAAAAAAACTCCAGGTCTTGGATGTTTACATGTTTGTGACGTCGCTGTTTCTGGTTCCCGACACAGGGTATCCTAGTGTGGGGCCAGAAGCAATGTATGTGCCTGTATGTAAATGTTATGTTATGCTATGACAATATAGGCTGGTAGAAATGAGCGCGACTCGACTGCGCTTCCACGCCTACCGACTGGCTGGACATAGATTATTGTTATAACATTCATTATTTACAAGGTTTAATGCTCGAAAAATTAGCTTATTGAACTCTGCTCTGAACAAAAAATATAATTTGTGTAACGTAGGCCTAACTCGCACAGTAAATATAAAGCGATTCCAATCGTCTAATCGCCGGTTTCTCTAACGCTAACTGACTGTTAATCTATTGTTAACAGCTGTCAGATGGCAAAAATGCATACAGAAAAATCACTGACAGGCTGTTAACAGCGGATTAACCAGCTGTCAGCGTTCGAGAAACCGAGGGTTAGTGTCTTAGGCTGAGATTCTTAACTGCACTTTGAGTTTACTTTGACGAAAAGATCGACTTTCAATCAAAAATGTCTCATCCATTACTTTTACTTTCACTAGCCTACACTTTGCTTAGTAAAGTCGAAGGAGTCGATGATCATGACTTTGGCCTCAAAGTAAACTTCAGTAAGCATCAATATGCGTACAAATAATGTAGTCCTGAATGATAAAGACATTTTCATAAAACCCAATCAAATTTTATTAGGTTGGGTATACTTCAGAAACGTAAAGTCAATTTTTATGTTTTTTTGTTTTATTCGCTTTTCACGGACCAAAAAGTGCCCCGAAAGGAGGTTCATTACCATACATCCTTGAAGTCAAGCTAAAGTTGACATCTTTAAATGACTTTGTCAAACAAAGCTTACTTTGTGAAGACGTCTTTGCTGTAAAGTAAAGTCACGACCTCCACGACTGTGTCCGACCTTAGTCAGACACTTTGGGCCGATTATAGTGCCGTCTCGTCAAATTTCTTTAGAAAAGAACGTGACAAAATTCTCAATTCAGAAATCGGCGCTTAGACAATGGAATTGGTAATATAGGGGCTGATTTGTATTATTATGGATTCTTGATTAAACGGTCGTTGTTTTGGTACCCTGCCGTTTTTAATTATTTTGAGAGTCTGTGTCGGTGCCCTTACTAACAAGATAAGTTTTCCCACCCCTTCGTTACGCCTATGCAGGTACCCAATATTTTACGGACCGGCTGGCGGCCCTAGTCTAAGTCAGAGGCCTTAGGGCGGCTTGAAAACTTCTGACAGTAAGATAGTTTTACAAGCCTCCACCAATCCGGACTTGGCCCCCGTGGTGGAGTATGGCCTATACCTTCCTCAAGGAAGAGACCCGTTCCCCTCGGTGGGGGCATAATGGGTTGATGATGATGATGGCCCTATCAGGAGCTTTTCTTGAAAGAAAAGAAAATTACATGATTTCTAAAAAATATGTTTTCTTTCCAGGTCGGCAATGCGGTCCCACCACCGCTCGGAGCTGCGTTAGGAAGAGAAATAAAAAAAGCTCTGATGAAAAGCACTGCACTTTGATGTTACGACAACTTGAACTTCTACACTGTGACTTTCGAATCATGTGATAAGACTATTACCAAAACACTGACTTTGAAATAAGATTTTCGTGCGACCACAAAAGTTTATTTCTTAATTTTCCTTTTAATATTTTTAACCAACAAGTTCATTTCGGCGTCGGCCTTCGATTTTTTGGGAGGCTCTACCTCAGCCGGCATATCAGTGGGCCTTCGCTTTAACTTCTCGTTTATTAGCCTGTCCATATTCTTCGTCTTTTTGAAGTTAGGATCCGAAGGGTCTATGTTGTAAAGGTGCGAGTTGAAAACAGCCGAAAAGCGTTCGTCATTCAAATTCATCTCAAAGTCGGGCTCGGACTGCTTCTGTTCCATCATCTTTTGCTTGAGTTTCCGTTTTCGTTTCGACTTTTTGTTGCCGCTCTCGACTTCTTGTATCTTCTTTAGGCTGAAGTGCGCTTTGCCGTGGTCTTCGTCGTCTAGAAGGAGTTCTAGCTGGGCTCTTCGTTTCTGCTCTTCCTCGTCTTCTGTAACTTCCTTCGGTTTGTTTTTCTTTCCTTTGGACTTCTTGAACTCAGGCTTGTTGAGTTCTTCGGCGAAGTATGGGTCGTTGAGGTCGACGTCGGACGGGATATCGTCGCTTGAGGCCTCACCGTCACTCGCTGTGGCCTCGCCGCTGGTCTTCTGTTTTTGTTTGCGCTCCAACTTCTTTTGTCTCTGTTTCTCCTTCTTTTTTTCCATTATTTTCTCGAACGGCGTCAGGTTTTTCGTTTCTGGAAATCGCATATTTAATTTTAGTAGGTAGGTACTTGCGTTACCGAAGGAGACTTTACGTAGCTTATTTCACTTTTAAAGTAAAGGCGGAAAAACCGATC
Organism: Yponomeuta plumbellus; assembly: GCA_947310845.1. Classification (NCBI taxonomy): domain Eukaryota; kingdom Metazoa; phylum Arthropoda; class Insecta; order Lepidoptera; family Yponomeutidae; genus Yponomeuta; species Yponomeuta plumbellus. The sequence continues at coordinate 9,721,103 of OX371203.1, forward strand.
ACGTTACACTGCGAAAAGATGCGATATAACGATTTTAAAAACTATAAAACGGTTCATATTAAAATACATAAAAAATATGGCTTATGTCCCATTTATTTGTTAAAAAAAATGCTTCCCTTGAATAATTCGAATATAACCGAAATGGTATTCGTGGTACACTCCCCATAAGAACTTTTTTCACATGAACGTGGTGTTAATGTATTAAAATCATCAACAATAAGCTGTCAGTAAATGTGTACTGGAAAGTTAAAGAAAAAAATTGCTTCTGATTTCCTTTCTATAATTTACCTTCTTCCATCTTCTTCTTCTTGATGAGTTCCTCAGCCTTGTCTTTCACGCCGATTCCCCACGTGATCTCCATTTCCATGTCCTTGTTCTTCTTTTTCTCTTCTTTGTCTTCTATTTCCTGCAGCAGACTCTTGTACTTCTGGATCGGGTCTTCATTTTCGTCCTCCGAGTAGGCTTTGGGACTTGCGTCCTCTGCTTCTGTAATAGTAAATATCATTTGGTATCATCACCAATCCGGACTTGGCCCCCGTGGTGGAGTATGGCCTATACCTTCCTCAGGGAAGAGACCCCTGCCCCTCGGTGGGGACATAATAGGTTGATATTGATGATCTACAGTGTACAGTTTTTATCTTAAACTACACGGTGACTGCGACGTAAGGCGAGATTCTATTCGTGATTTAGAAATAGCTAGTTATGAAAAAAATGGCGGGTAATATTTATTTTTTGTTAGTTATAATTACTTCGCTTAAGTTTAAAGAAACAATTTAAAAAAAAAATTGTTTTCGCACATCGGACGCAGGTATAAAATATTTAAAAACATCTTCAGCGTTATCGTACTTCCTATCGGTTTCAACTTGGATGCAGTTTCGATCCAAAAGTCGAAAATCACGTATATTTACGGGCACGGGTCTCTTCCCTGAGGAAGGTATAGGCCATACTCCACTACGGGGGCCAAGTCCTGATTGGTGGAGGCTTGTAAGACTAGTGGCTGGTCTTACTGTCAGAAGTTTTCAAGCCGCTCTAAGGCCTCTGAGTTGGCTTAATGACTGCCATCTATCGACGGCAGCTGCTGCTTAAAGTGCCTTGCGAAGCACGGAGCCGCTCGGAAAAATGGCACTAGCGTTAGTCATAGACGGTCACCCACCCATGCACTGAACGCGCCCAATGTTGCTTAACCTTCGTGATCGTTTAAGATCACTCAGGCAGCCGGGGCTACGAGCGATTCAACAATATTTATCGAGATAGATTTACAATATTTACCGATAAATGTTATCATCATGGTAGTGACCTCGACAGTTGCACCAGCTTGTCCAGTTCGAGCAAAACCGTCCCGGATGCAGACGCTGGGTGAGCCGTTTCACTTGCACGAAATTTTTATTTTTGAAGAGTGTAATCTCAACTAATAAATATGGATATAGAATTATTTATATCAGAGATTCAATCCCGTCCTGCGATTGCATTGTTTACATAAAAAAAGTAGCGGCCACCGACCGCTAGTGTCGGCCACCGGCCACAAGTGGCGCGCTTCAGCCACTCTGTAACCGCTTCTAGGTTATAGAATCAAAGGCTTCTAATTGCCATACTTTCCAAATATGAGCCGTATAGTGTATTTCGAGTTTAAACTATGCATTTTTTCAATTTAGTAACAAAATCAGCAAAAGATCACTTAAAACCTCATACAAATCTCATATTAGGTTCAAAGGCTGCTAAGTGTTACCGCGTTGGAATCAAATACGGCAAAGTGGCACAGTTTTACTTTGTGGTACTTTGCAGCCTTTGATTCTATATGCCTCTAGAAAAACCGGGTTTTTCTTGTTTAGTGTTTTCTTACCTGACTCATCCGTGCTAGAGGCGAGATATTCGTTGAGGTCAAGGTCATCTATTTTGCCGGTCATCGCGCTTTTTATCGCGTCTGTGCGGTTGGGATTTGTGGCATCCCATGTCAGCTCTACCTGCCATACGAACTGCATTTTTGAACGTGCACAAAACTTCTTTACCTATCCGTTTTGTAACCCAGGGGCTCAACATAATAATACCTTCCACACAACATGAATAGGCTATTTGACAGTGTGAAAAAAAAACAGTATTAATTATACGTATTCGTATAAATTACGTGTCTAAAAACCGCTTTAAGTCATTTTAACTAAAAAAACAATTATGATTTGTAAAAAAACAAAGATAAAATTTGATAATTTGTATCTGTCGCCAATGTATCGAAAACGGCCTGGACTGGCCGTTTCTATGATGACGTCACAATGTTAGTAAAAATGGGGTCTATCATTTATTCTCTCTGACGTTCATTGGTTGGTTTACGGGAAGTGACGTCATAATTCCTGTGCAACACCATATTGCCTAAGATAGCGTTTTGGCGCTTTATTTGAAAAGTGAATATTCGTTTGCCTTTTTTAGAAGGAATACACGAAAGAATTTAAAATGACCACTTACGGAGGACTCCATGAACACCAACAAACAATATGAGATGGCTTTCAGAAATCGGTCAAATGGCCTATTGCGCTTGCCCGTGGTACGGTTCTGTTGTCCGGTCAACCGGACCACGGGAAAAAATATTTTCTACAGTTTTTCAACAAACAATACTTTAATAACAGAGCTACCAGTCCTCTATTTTCATTCAAAATCTTCTTTCACACATGATGTTTTGCAAGTATCACCTTAGCTTGTTGCAAAGCTGTCGTCGTAAACAGTCGAGGTTTATACTTGGAAAGGTCTGGCAGTTTGGTGCAGGACTCGCGGGGTGTCTGAAAAAGAAAACCGTATTTTGAATGAATTTGAATGTTTATTTATAGTGTTTTTTTTTATCCTGGGACTAGATACCATTTATGCCAAAACATAACATAACATTTACATACAGGCACATACATTGCTTCTATCCCCACACTAGGATACCCTGTGTCGTGGGAACCAGAAACAGCGACGTCACAAACATGTAAACATCCAAGACCAAAAACGGCCACTTCGGCCTTAATGATGTCTGTCTAGTCCAAGGTTTTTCGCCTTAGTTACACGGTAAAAGTTCCTAAAAATCACTATAATTACTATCTGATTCGCAGAGCGTAACCATGGTCTTAATCCGGAGACGGATCTGGCGTGGTCGGTTGCTCGTCGCTGTATCCGGAATAATGTCTAAGTTTTAGTTCAAAAACACTATTAACATGTTTAAGAGTGTCATCAGACACTTCGCAAAAACGGTATGTAAAAGATGTTCTTCAATGGTGGCGCTAGTTACCCCCAATCCCCATAAGTGATCGCACTGCGCGCACTAAATCCTGAGTGCTTATACTGAGTTTTTTCATTTCACTTTCGATAGCGAGAGCGTTTGCAATTTATAGGAGTGACAAAGAGACAACTAGGTGGCGCATATAGGCACTCTGTATAAGCACTCTGATCGATTTTGATCGTCCGTCAAATAAGTACTAGTTTCCTAAAAAAATTTAATTAGTCCGTCTTTTAGATTATTCAAAAATAAGGGACACGTATTTTTTTATATGTAAATTAGACCAAAAATGACAGAGATATAGCCCATTAAAGTTACGTGTGACGTCACGCCGTGCTGCATTTTGTAGCACTGAGTGACGTCAGACGTAACTTCAATGGGCTATATCTTTGTTATTTTTTGTTTAATCGAAAAAAGAAAAAATACGTATCCAATGTTTTTTTATAATCTAAAATACGGACTAAATAGAATTAAATTATTTTGACCCTGGAAACTACCCTATTTGACAGACGATTGGAGTCGCTCGGGATTTGGTGGGCATAGTTCGACCCGATCACTTAATATGTGAAGGCCGTCGGCGATGCGCCATGATGCTGCTAACCTGATCGAACGTGACGTCGTCGGGTATAAACCGCATGTCGAGCCGCGTGGCGCTGCTCTCGTATTCCAAGCCGTCACATTCAGCGTATAGTTTGTCCGCCGTCGCCGGAGAGTCGCACGCCACCACGGCGTAGTAATACTTAAGCCGGTTGAACTGGTAACGGCGCAGTTTCTCCATGTGATAGCTCGAGCCTGCGAAGGGAGTGGCTGGTTAAGACTGACCCTACGTGAACTCTGTCTCGCACAATATCCTCGTGAGGCCCAATGTCTTCAAGTGATGACAAAATCAATGTTCTTTTCAAGGTCGGGCCTTACGAGGATATATAATTGGTGATTGTAATAAATTGCGTGTATGTAGGCTTTGATGAATGTGGTCCGAGAGATTGATTCGAGATTAAATTTCAGACAGCTTCGGGATAAGTAGTCCAGTGGGTATCCTGTCTTTTCGCAGAAAATTGTTACGCTGATATCACTTGCCAACCAACGTTTCACAAATGATTTGGCAAATGATTATTCCGCAAAATAATATTCTTCCAAACGTTAGTCAAATGATAATCAGCCGAAAATTTTTCTGCAAAGAGGCAGAGGACCAGTCGTGTTTAATACATCAGAGCTTGCGTCATTTACGGCAGTTCAGTTTTTTTTTTAGTTTAGCGTTATAATCGCCAAAATCTGAAAAAAGTATTATGTGTACATGTACATATGTACAGTATATTTAGCTTTATCGATCTTTCAAAATTTGACAGTTGCGTTTTGAAGACCTGAGTAATCCGAGTATAGGGTTTAATCTCAACTCGATCCCTACACTTGTATCTGAGATAAAGGATCTTGGAGAAGAGACAGACGGATACACGAACAAAGTGGCTATAAATACGGCTTCCGTTTTTTTCTCTTCAGGTTAGGGAACCCTAAAATAGAACGAACCTTCCTCATTCCCATCATGGTCCGACACATCACTGCCATCGAGCTTGTTCTCCGTCAACTCTATGGGGCCCCGGACCTCTTCCTCTCGCATACGCTTCAAACCATACTCGGAAGGGTAGATCTGAAATGAAACACGATATCATCATCAACCCATCATGTCCCCACCGAGGGGCAAGGGTCTCTTCCCTGAGGAAGTTATAGGCCATACTCCACCATGGGGGCCAAGTCCGGATTGGTGGAGGAAACACGATATAATATTCAGTATAGTTGCGTCACTCCAAGCGTAATGTTTCGTGTCAATGGGCGTTGTCCTAAATATTGACAAAAGTTAATGGATACTTCATTTGAAAGGTACCTATAAAAAAATCGGAAAATATAACGTGTCTATTAATAGTAATAATAATACTATTGGTTTTTGTATTTTTGTAAATAGGTGTAAGACTTTCGACCTCTAACTTTGCCAAGGCTTAAAAAATGCCTCTTTTGTCGACAAAAAAAATATAAAAACAGAACTTATTTCGATTTGGAAATCTAGTAATTTTGAAAACTGCAATAAAAAAATAGAGTCTACGAAACCGGAAATAAGAATAATTATTATAATATATCCGGCACGTAAAAACGTACTGAGAACCTACGAGCTGTCTTAAAGAACTTTTACCTACGGCCTTACTAATAAAAAGTTATACATTCTGAATAACTATTTGACGTATATAAATTTATACTGGTTTAATTGCATTTAGCGTACAAATAACCAGTTTGTCAGACCTCGCATAACGGCTGTATACACAGCTCATAACCTTTATTAGTAAGGCCGTTAGAGTTTTCCATAGTTCTTCATATTGACCGGTATGGCACCACATACATAATAAAAGTAAAAATACGGTCTCATAAGTAATTACCGTGACTTTGTGGATAACACCGCCAGCAGGGAGAAAGGAACTGAGCAGCACCATCACATCTTCAGCCTTTATGTTGTCCCAGTCCATGTTGCAGATGGCTATCCTGAAAGAGACAATATTACCACATTGTAGATATAAAGATATCATTTTGTAGGTAGATGTAAAAATACAAGAAGTCTTGGTAGATCTAATAAAATCAATTTTATTTATTGCTGCTTATAATCCACACTTTTATATCCACTGAGATTCTACTACTGTAACCACTTATGAAATGGTTCATTTGGTAGTTTACCCAAATAAAATAAAAATGTTAACTTTTAGTCCGGATCTACTTACGGGTGTTGTTATATCGGAAGAGTCCGACCAGGTTTCGCTCCGATTCGCAGAGCTTAACCACCACACACCGTGTGAGACGAGAAACCGACGACGCGAGCTCCGTCTCTGCTCACCATGATTAAGCTCTGCGAATCGGAGCGAAACCTGCTCGGACTCTTCCGATATAACAACACCCGTAAGTAAATCCGGACTAAAAGTTTACAATGTGTTGTGCTTACGAAAGTTTTAGTTTAAAATAAAAATACAAAGGTAAAATAAAAAATATTTCTGGCAGAAATAATCACATATCTGCAATTTACTATTTAATACCTCACTAATGGGTTTTTAAGTAAATCCGGACTAAAAGTTTACAATGTGTTGTGCTTACGAAAGTTTTAGTTTAAAATAAAAATACAAAGGTAAAATAAAAAATATTTCTTGCAGAAATAATCACATATCTGCAATTTACTATTTAATACCTCACTAATGGGTTTTTTACTAACTGTAAAGTGTAAAATGTTAAATACTAAAAACATCGAAAATTGTTCTAATATTATTCACACTAGGTATGTACAGTCACCAGCATAAATATATGACGGTGGGCAGTAGTGCAAAAATATCTGATTCACCATTGAGATCATAAGAATATGATGACACTTTGCCGGTAAAAATATGTGATGATTTGTGGGCGGTATAAATATCGTATCTCACTAATTGCATAAATATCGGACCATGGCGCTTAAAAATATTTGATCTTTGCTAAAATCAAAATTATGTGACTGCTCTTGCTGGAATATTATCTATTCACTATGAAGGAATAAAATATATCGAATGATGGCAGGCATAATAAATATGTGTGACATAAACACAAGCAAAAATATGTGATTTTCTCATAAAAACGAGCTTTACCCGGCTGGTTTCTGTCTTATCTTGGAAAATATACCTATCAGAATTCTTGCTCAGCCTAACTCACATCTCTATTTAAAACCTTGACTCCCAATAATACCTATCTAAGAAAGATAAGAAAATATGACTAACCAAAAAGTTGGCCAGTTTCTCTCCTGTACAGAGTGGTCCTACATGCTGCAATTATATTGTATTGTAATTAAACTCTGCAGATACGGAGTAATTATGTTTTTAAAAAAATATTAAATACAAAATATTGAATGGGGGCTACCATACAACAAACGTGATTTTTTTCCTATTGTATAATGGTACGGAACCCTCCGTACGCGAGTCCGACTCGCACTTGGTCGGTATTTTAAGATTACAAACCACCATAGTAAAGTAGACTGCTTATAAACTTCGATGTTTTTGTTGAAAATTCACCTAAACGCAACTAAGTAAAGCGCATGAAAGTAAAGTTTGATATGCTGTCGCTTGTACTCGGAAAAATACTAGTTCTTAATTCCTTAATTCAGTTAAAAATTAAAGTGATAATAACGTTAAATCGATCGACTCTAGCCATCACTATTTTAGCTGGCACCCCTTTTTCACTAACATGACAGTTCTAATCTCCCGTAGGGAGTAGTTTATTCTTTTACTATGTCCATGCATTTTACTGACTCGAATTATGAAATGGAGTAGGTATAAAATATGTGTTTGTTTTATTGTGACAGACATGACGGATAAAATGTTTTTTAAGACGTCAGTAAAGTTTTGCCTGCAAGGAGGTTAACATGAATATCATCTCAGTAATTTACCCCGATTAAAATAAAAAAGATATCGGTACCTACACGCTACACGGACACTGAACTACACGCACTAATATGAAATGACAAATCGACGACATATTTTTGCGTGCGTACCTACAATATTTATGACGCCTGCCATTATTCGATATTTATTCCTTCAGAGTGTATAGATAAATATTCCAGCAAGAGCAGTCACATAATTTTGATTTTAGCAGTGATCAAATATTTTTAAGCGACATGGTCCGATATTTATGCTATTAGTGAGATACGATATTTATACCGCCCACAAAGCATCACATATTTTTACCGGCAAAGTGTCATTATATTCTTACGATCTCAATGGTGAATCAGATATTTTTGCACTACTGCCCACCGTCATATATTTATGCTGGTGACTATACCGTATAAACTTACTCATAAAATCATACTATTTCTTATAGATTTCTACATCAGCTCGCATAACATGAAGCTCTGGGTCTACTACTTGATGGTTCCTATCATGATCTCTATTTAAATCTGACTACAGAATTTACCTAGTAACCCTTAAACTCATGATTTTCTATTTATGTATCAAATATATCCAAATAGACAGAGAATATAGTATAGATTCAAATAAAAATATTTTAAAAAATCGTTGTATGTATTAACTCACGTTTATTATAAAAAAAGTACGATGTAGATTTCCTTTATTTAAATCACTATGAAAAATAGGGGACAATTTGCAACACCTTCATACTTACATTTATTTATACAGTTACATAACATTTAGGCTTACTATTACTTATGAAAATCTAGAAAACAATTGTTTCTGGCATTCAGGGGAATGTTACATTTCGTACACGCCGATTATATGGTAAGTACCACAGAGCATTTAGAACAATAGGGAATGGATGAAAATATCAGAAGTGCTTGATATTTTTTTCGGTGATAGGAATAACCTTCCTTAACGCGAGAAAAAAGTTTCAATTTTTTTGGCTTCGTAGTTAATTTTTAAATAATCTTAATATTTTTCCATTCGTAGTTCTGGGTTCAGAACGGCTTAACAGACATATTCCTTGGTCCGCTACGTATTAAAAAAAAATCTGTGGTGACATTGACAGCTTTTCAAGGTGGATTTTTTTTCATACGTAGCGGACTAAGGAATATGTCTGTTAAGCCGTTCTGAGCCCAAAACTACGAATGGAAAAATATTAAGATTATTTAAAAATTAACTACATAGCCAAAAAAATTGAAACTTTTTTCTCGCGTTAAGGAAGGTTATTCCTATCACCGAAAAAAATATCAAGCACTTCTGATATTTTCATCCATTCCCTATTGGTACCCTTACAATGCGGAATCTTACAATTTAAACGGTTGTGAAATAGGTAGGTTGTTTCGAACCTGCGCAAGATTCGGAAGTTGTTTTCTAGATAGACCTTTTGCAATGCAATTCTTCTTCATGAGGACCCATGAATTGAACACTGCGAGATCTATTATAATTGGTAATACAACTAGGTACCACTTGGCGAATGTACCCGGATTCGATATCAACTCAGGTGATGTATTCCACATCCACTCCACCTTTGGAAATGGGACTTCAATTCTCTTTTTCTGTTTCTTGTCAAATCTTGCCACTTTACCAACTGGCTCGGCATCGACCTAGCTGTTTGTACTAAATTTATGTATATATATTGCAATTTGACTGTTTTCATAGGTGTGCTAATTTCACTACAAATTACAGTTGACAATCCAAAAGTAAATAAGTATTTTGTAATTTGGGAAGATAAATGCAAAAGATTGCACAAGGCTCTATATATTTATATTGTCCAAAAAAAATTTTCCGGCATGTCACCACCATAGGTAAAACAGTAAAAATCATGAACAGATATTACAACCAAGGTAACATATTTACCTCTTAGTCGCTTCATCAATAGTACCAGCATCTGCATCCAGCTCTCCCCACTCATGTTCCAACTCACTGTCGTCCTCACCTTCACTGCTTTCTTCATCAGATGAGCTGTCTGTCTCCAGGAGCCCTAGAATCACAAAAAAGGAAATTACTAATTATAAAGCTACAACACGGTATACTCACTCACTGACTGACTGACTGACTGACTGATTAATCATCTTAGATATGTTTTCTCGGAAACTGTAGGTGCTACGTGAAAAAAATGTATGAGTAAGTTGTAGGGAAGGTGCTATATCCTCGTGAGGCCCAATGTCTTCAAGTGATCACAAAATCAATTGTTATTTTCAAGGTCGGGCCTTACGAGGATATACAGCCATCCTATGAAGCCGATTTTTGAATTTCGAACGCCTTCTCTCATACAAATATGCTATCTCTGTTGTTTCTGGACCGATTTGGACAAAATTTTGATAGAATGTTGTTATAATGTGAAAAAAAAATTGTTGTTCGAAATTCAAAATGGCGGCTGAACTATAGCCTCCCGAAAATCGGCCATTTTTCGACCTCTGCGTAAAAAAGTCGGCAGCCAACTGGGCGCATGCTGGAGACACGCTCTCAACGGCATCGGGCTGTCAAAGGACCCAGGTATACCAGAAAAATCCGACATTTCGAGATTTCAAGATGGCGGCCGAGATATCGATGATTGAACTTGACCAATTTTCTATGGAGATTTTTCACTGAAAATCTACTTTCAGTACTAAATTCAGTTAAAAAAACGGGAGAAACTTGCGAGGCCGAAGGCCGAGCTCCGCGAAGCGGGCACGAGAGACCCCGCCGCGGCGAGGCCGAAGGCCGAGACGTTGTGTGTTCCGGCGTCAAGTGATAACGCAAAAGCTAGATGGGAGAAACTTGCGAGGCCGAAGGCCGAGCTCCGCGAAGCGGGCACGAGAGGCCAGCCGCGGCGAGGCCGAAGGCCGAGCTCCGTCCAGGCCGAGGCCGCAGGCCGAGACGTTCCGTGTTCCGGCGGAAAACAAACAACCCAAAAGCCAAAGTGGACAAACTTGCGAGGCCGAAGGCCGAGCACCGCGAAGCGGGCACGAGAGACCCCGCCACGGCGAGGCCGAAGGCCGAGCTCCGTTCAGGCCGAGGCCGAAGGCCGAGACCACACGTGTTCCCACGCGTCAAATCCCAACCAATAGTGTCGCGAGGCCCTAGGCCGAGCGCCGCGGAGAGCGAAGCTCGCAGCGGCTGGGGGTTGGCGCGCGTAAGCGCGCAGGGGGCTCGCCCCCTAGTTTACTGTACTATACACACACAGTGAGCTTTTTGGGAGGCAGTAAAAGCAAGGATTTTTAACCAAAAATTGAATTTCAAAAATACCAATACTATGCTTGCCATTTAAATAACACCCTTTCTTTAAATATCAAATGAGATTGTTTTTGGGCTAGCATTAATCAGCTGTGTGTGATGACCTTGAACAAAAAAACAATTAGACCACCAAAAATTCTACAGCGTCATCAGCTGCATTATGACCTTAAAAAGAACAATTAAAATCAATAGGCTATTTGACAGTGTGAAAAAAACAAGGATTTGTATAAATTATGTGTCTTAAAACTGCTTTATAGCATTTCAACTACAAAAACAATAATGATTTGTAAAAAAAACACAAGATAAAATTTGATAATTATGTATGCTGCAGCCATTGTATCGAAAACAGCCTGGATTGGGCGATTCTATGATGACGTCACATGTCATTAAAAATGGCATCTGTCATTCATTCTTTTTTACGTTCATTGGTTGGTTTACTGGGAAGTGACGTCATAATTCCTGTGCGACGCCATATTGCCTAAGATACTGTTTTGGCTGCTTATTTCAGAAGTAAATTTTTGTGAGTTTTTTAAAAGAAATACACGAAAGAATTTAAAATGACCACTTTCTGAGGACTCCATGAACCCCAACAAACAATGTGACATGGCATTCAGAAATTGGTCAAATAACCTATTGTTGTGGTTAGCTGATTGGCCCACCAAAAATTCTACAGGTTAATGACCCAGAACAGAATGGAATAAAATATTATTTTCTGTGGCTGGCTATAATTTTAGTAAAGTAGAAACAGAATATCATAACGACATTGTTTATAACGATGGATCGGTTGTTACAACCGAAGGGCAAGGTCCGGCCGAATCCCTCATAAACAGTTAAGTAAACATACCGCCTATAACAACATTGGATACAGTGACATATCCTAAGAGATTTGTTTTAAGGAACGACGAAACTTAATCGATATTAAAGACCAACAGTTGTGCTTGATGAACTACCTAGCTAAGAAAATCTCAAATGCAACAAAAAAATATTTAGAGACCCACAACTTCTTTGAATGCAATCCATCATAAAGACCTTATCAATTTAAAATGTAGCATATCGTCCCTTAGCTTAGAACACCGCATAAGTCATTTTTACCAACTTTACAGGTGTGACCAATAGTTAGACGCGCAATGAGCAGCTCCATCTAATGGCATTCAAATATGAAAACCGCCAATTTTCGACTTGAGCGGTGTTGTAAGCTAAGGGACGATATGCCACCCAGAGTAAATACTGAAACGCTTGACCCTCATACATCAAAATCAGATATGTAAGTAAGGGGCTATTGTGGAATCGTGAATACAAACATAAATTATGTAAATGACTGTTTGTTTCTAAATATAAAATAAAATGATGACTTCAAAACTCTTCATTGGTTTTGGCTCTGCTGTCATCACCATCATATTCAGCCATTTAACTAGACAGAAATAGGCCTCTCTGATGGTTTTCCAAATTTCCCAGTCTAGTCACACCCACATAAGACCAGAAAAGGTCACCTAAAACTGCAAATATATTTTTTAATTGTGTGATAGCATGACATTACGCTTAGAATAGAACCAACCTTCGCCTCGCGCGTAGTCTATATCTAAGTCCAGTAACTTCTTCTTTGTTTTCCGATCCAGCTTCCCTCGCACCAGTTTGTCGTTCTTCAGACCTTCTTCGTCTTCTACCCGAGTGTTTTCGCTTGGCGGCCGGCGCACGAAGCGTCCAGAAGTGTCAGCATTTTGTGGCTCGAGGTCATCTTCAAGTATTTGTTTCTCCACACTAATACTTTCATCTTCTTCGGAACTGGACGCGTCTGACTCTTCTAAGTCATAGTATTTCCTTAAATTCTCCGTAGAAGTCTCATTTATCGGCCGTCCACGCTTATCGATGGTATATTTTACTTTGAACTTCTCATCCTTGAACATGGACTCGAAACGTTTGTCGATTTTGACTTTCCGTTCATGTTTAGGGATTTGTCTGTACCGCGGGTCATTGAGATATTTGGTAAAGCGGCTATCTTTCAATATTTCGCTCATAATTATTTCAATTTACTATATAATGAATTATTTTTTGTAGAATATAACCTATTGTAATTCAATTCAATTCTTTCGAATGGCACCCCTAAGGATTCTGCCAATGTCAGGTTTATTGTGGGGATGGCAACATTTTTTTTTTCCCTACAATCTAAAATTAAAAACGCGATAGTTGAGAAACTTTTAATAAAATTGTAAATAAATAAAACAAAATAGTACATAAAATATTCTAAAATTATAATTTTATGTTGTTACTTTTAATAAAATCAGCTAAAACTTTAATAAAGGGGGTAAATACAAGGGGTAACACCGATCGGAAATTTGTAGGGAGAGGAACGTCTGGTGGAAGAAAATCGTGAAGAGAAGAAGTCAGCTTAGAACAGTTGAAGAAAATATGATCTAGTGACCCTTCGTCCATACCACACTCACATAATGAATTATCCCGCACCCGTATTTTTGCCAAGAAGACGGGGGAACAAACGTGACCTAAGCGCAAGCGACAAATTGTGGAAGTTACTTTTTTGTCCGCGTCACGGAATGAGAAAAACCAAGGCTTTGTAGGTATGTTATCCTGTATATTGCCGTATTGAGAACCTTTGTTTTTCTGAAAAGATTCCCAATCAGCTGCCCAGGAATTATTTAAATTCATTTTGGCGGTTGCAAGAAGATCAGACGAGTAATTTATAAAGTGAGTGTCAGAGCCAGACTCAACAGCGTTTTTTGCACACAAATCCACAAATTCGTTTCCTTGGATCCCAGAGTGACCCGGAATCCAAGCAAGTACGATATCAATATTCTGCTTATTGCAAGTAAAAAGAGACTCTCTAATTTTTAATATAATCGGCAATTTTGTTTTGGACCTAAAAGGATTAGCGAGTACAGCTTGCAGACAGCTTAGGGAGTCAGAAAAAATTATTGCTTTCTGAATAATATTTTTGTGCGCCTGGACAAATACAATGGCTTCAAGAATTGCCACGGCTTCACCCGTAAAAACAGATGAAGCTGGGGGACATTTAAAACTTAAAATTGTACTAAATCTAGGCACCCAAACAGCTGCCCCGACACATCCATCGGCAGACAGTTTGGAAGCATCGCAAAATATGGGAACCCATCCTGACCAATCCTCCACCATCTTTTCTTTAAATATACTTTCGGCCTGGGGACAATCTTTACCAATATCAAATGAAAGAAGAATATTAGGGGTATAAATAAGAGCATCAAAATCTACAGAAAAAAGAGGAAGAATATCAGCTTGGAAGATAGGAGCTTGAAGATCGGAAAATTTGTTGTAACTTTTGACCACACAAGGAAGTTCCTTGTGGGTCCAATAGTTCGAAGAAGAACACATGTGTGATAATGATGAAAGAATTTTGAGGAGAGGGTGATCCAAAAATTGAACAACGTTACAGTAAAATCGATCTGCTAAGTATTGGCGGCGAAGGGCAAGAGGAGGATCCGAACATTCTACCTGTAGGGCTTTTGTAGGAGATGACTTCATGGCGCCAAGTACAATTCGTAAACACTTATACTGTACTTTATTCAGTCGGTCCAGCGCTAGTTTACTGCATGGTTCCAGTAAAAACAATCCGTAGTCTAAATGACTACGAATTATTGCATTATAAATTAATTTAAGGGAGTAGGGGTGAGCCCCCCACCACACACCAGCCAAGCACCGAAGAGTGTTTAGCCCCTTTTCACACTTTTTTATTACATAATTAATTTGTGGATTGCCCGTCATTTTGGAGTCCAAAATCACTCCAAGGAACTTAACCTCCTTTTCAACAGGGATAGGTTCACCATTAATGGATACTATTATATTTGGGATATTTCTTTTTCTTGAAAAAACTACCACACTACTCTTTTGAACTGAAAGAGACAGGCCATGGCTGAGAAGCCAGTCGTCGAGGTACATCATTGCAGTGTTAAGACGGTTCGAAGCCTTTTCAAGGTCTTTAGAAGGAAAATATAAAGCTATATCATCAGCGTACTGCAAAATATTACAAAAAGAACTAACAGATTCCTCAAGATCGTATGTATATAAACTATAAAGTAACGGACTTAAAACTGATCCTTGCGGCAGTCCCTTCCAGACCAGCCTGGGAGGTAAAAATGAGTCGGAATTTCTAATGAGAATGGTTCTACACATCAAAAGGTTGCACATGAAGTTAACCAACTTCACTGGGATGTCCAGCCGAAATAGTTTTTGTCTGAGAACGGGAAGGAGAACATTATCATAAGCACCCGTGATATCAAGGAAGACCCCTATGACAGACTCACATTTTGAAAAGGCTAAGCGGATCTCTGAGATTAATATACTAAGACTGTGCATAGTACTGGAGCCCTTTCGAAAGCCATATTGTGAGCTGGCCAAGAGTCCTCTTTTTTCCACCAGCCATTCGAGCCTGTTTTTGATAAGGTGTTCCATGACTTTAGCTAATGTAGAAGAGAGGGCAATAGGGCGGTAACTGGAGGGATCTTTAGGGCACTTTCCAGGTTTTAAGATAGGAACTACAATTTGAGTCTTCCAGGTTTCCGGGGGAGTTCCAAGAGTAAAACAGTTATTGACTATATCCAGATAGTATTGCTTTGTAGAATCACTGGCATGTTTCAGAAGAGAATATGGGATACCGTCCACTCCGGGAGATGAATCGACTAGCGGGTCTAAAGCACAGGAAAGCTCTGCCAGGGAAAATTCTTCATCCAACCTATGTCGACTTACAGTCGAGCAAGGAGGGAAAAAGCAATCCCTCGCTGGAGCTGTAGGCGGCGCCAACTTCATAGCAAACCCTTCAATCCAGGTAGAAGTATCATTGGATGTTACGTCGAAATTTGTCAGAGATCCGCGAAACCGTCTAATACCCTTCCAGACTAATGCTGCCGGAGTTCTAGGAGAGAGATTTTCACAAAAACTAACCCATCCCTGTTTTTTCTTTCCCGACAAAAGTCTTTTGGTTTCAGCAGCTATTCGTTGGTAGTTAAGGAAATTTTGGTCGTTCATAGCCCTATTATAAAGCTTCTCTGCTTCTTTTCTTTTTTTCACTGCTGCAGAGCATTCAAAGTCCCACCATGGAGGCGAAGCTAAGTTCTTCTTAGGAGGCTTTTTTAAAGGGAAAGAAGACGCAGCAGAGGAATCAAGGACTTCAACAAAGTTGTTGTAGGAGGTAAAAACGTTTTCGGGGGAGACATTAGAAAGACACGTTATCCTTTGGTCAGTTGCCGTGGAAAACTTATTCCAGTCAGCATTCGCTAGCTTGTATTTGAGAAGAGGAGCATATTTTCGAACTGGGATGGATTTAGACGGAAATGAGATTAAAGATGGGAAATGATCACTGCCATATGTAGATGGTAGGATCTGCCACGATAAGAGAGAGGCGAGTGAAGAGGAGCAAAATGAGAGATCAACAGCTGATCTTGGGTCTTGATTGGGATAGACCCTGTGAGTGGGAGAGCCGTCATTTAGTATGCACAAATCGTAATGATCCAACAGGTCCAAAAGATCAAAGGAAACAGCATCATTTTTATAACAACCCCAAAGATTGTTGTGACAGTTTAAGTCACCCATAATTAATAATGGACCAGGAAGAGTAGAGAGAATAGAATGAATTTCTTGGATAACAGAGGGAGAAGGTTGAGGGATATAGAGAGAAATGAAAGATATATTTAGGGATCTGACCGCAACTATATTAAAAGTGTCACTGTGAGGAGGGATATCAAGTCTGGAGAAGGTGAGATGCTTTCTTATTAATAGGGCAGACCCTGCATAGCCGTCATCTCGATCGTCTCGAAAACATGAAAAGCCTGACACCCGGAATAGAGATTCAGGCCTTAGCCACATCTCCGACACGGCCAATATGACAGGTTTGTATTTGTTTATTAGATGAATTAAATCTGATTTTTTATTTTTAATACTATGACAATTCCACTGGATCAATTGAATCATTTTTGTTGTAAATATCAGCGACTACGGCTAGTTTTTGTGCAACGTTGGGCGGTAACGAACAATCGTCGTATTTATGCAAAATATTCAGGAGCAGTGATATTAGCGTATCTAGAAGGTTTTCATTTTTCGGAGATAGTTCATCATTAAATAATGCGCAACCATTACCGAGTGAGGTGGATGGAGAACTAATTATAGAAAGGTGGGCTTTTCTATCATATCCACCGGTAGCTGCAGGAGCCCTAGGGTTACGATGTACTTGGGTAGTTTTTCTGTAGGAAGTGGTTCTATTTGAGGAGGGAAGAGGGACAGAGTCATTAGTTGCTACTTCGATAAATGACTTACGAACAGAGGGGAACCTGGCTGAAGCCTCTCTAAATGAGATGGATTCCTGGGACATAACGGTCTTAATATTTTTTTGCCGTGCTTGTTCGGGACATTTGCTGTCAGTAGCCAAGTGAATACCTGAGCAGTTGAGGCATAAGGGCGATTTATCGCAACTCTCACTAGTATGCGATTGGGCGCATCGGGAGCAGCGTGGCTTAGAGCGGCACTGAGCCTTGATATGCCCAAATCGGCAGCAATTCATGCACTGTATGGTGGGGAATACGTATGGGTCAACCTTTATGGAATTGTAAAAACAATATATGTGAGGAGGGAGAACCTGACCGGAAAAAGTCAAAACCACGGTTTGGGTGGGAACCCAGGTTACACTACCATCGTGTACCGTCTTTCTATTCATGCGTCGTGCCTTGATGATGGAACCACAACTTGGTGGGAGCTCTACAGCCTCAACCAATTGCTCCATAGACCAATCCTCAGGAATGTGTCTTACTACACCAATGCGGGTAACATTGTATGTAGGTACCGACGCCAAGAACTTGCCACCGGCAAGCGCTGGGTGTACTAGAAAATTATTGGCATCTTCTGCTGATTTGAATTCCACAGACATGCGATTTCGGCCAATGCTTTTAACTCCATCCATTACAACGTTACTTACCTTGTTACAACTTAAAAATTGACCGAATTTAATTGGCCTTATTGTAGTACCAGATGTTGGGTCTGCCTCCTCCTTTGTGACGTGGACAATGAAAGGGCCATGGTCAACCCGTCCATACTTCTTCATCTGTGTATATGATGATTTAATATACAAGTTGTTGTTTGATGGTATGGCTTCGTCGCTTTGGATCGCATTAATAGACGGATCGACTACTGGTTTTTTTGTTAAAACTGGGATACCGACAACGTCTCTCCCAGACAAACCACGCTTACGGGTTACCCCAGAATTGCATGAAGAATCTATAGGAAGAGAAAAGAGAGGGGGGGAAGAAATATGGCCGGCATTGCCGGAACCGCCACCCGGATCGGGTGGCTCGCTAGAGCTCATGCAATCAGCACAAATCTATTAACTATTAATAAATACTGCTATAGCTTTGTTAAAGAGTCTCAACTAGCAAGAAAAACTCAAATTAATATTAAGAAAATTTTGGACAAATTCGTGACACGTGCGACAACCACAGAACCCAACGACCATCTAACCTATTGTATAAACGAAGGAAACTGACAGCTCCAATCGAAATAATGTTGCCAGCTACAGTTTGATAGTGATGCTCTCATTAATTCTAAATAGAATGAGCGTTTTTCCTTATGTCAAATTTAGTTTTAAAAGGATCCCTAGGTGGCGCTGCCGTACCGTAATAATAAACGTCAAAGCAAAAAATAATACTATGGTTCTGTGGAATTTGTGATGGTTGCTTACCTAGAAGAAAAAATGCTGTTGTTTGGTGATAAGTGCGCTTTTGGATACTTTGGAGTCTTTGCTATGGATTGTGGGTTTGAATTTTAATTTTTATTACGAGAAACCTCGTCCGAATAGCAACCCTGGTTCCTTCTCTTGTTTAGTGATCTGTGGACTAACAATCACAAATTCTTATGAAGAAACGAATGACGCCATCTAGTGTATCTCAAGGAACTAAGAAAAAAAAAAAGAAAGGAAAAACGCCCAATGTTAGACACTGGTTCAAATATATTACAAATCAATTACTGGTATTTCAAAATGTGCACATATTATAATACCAGAATATTATCGTAAAATAAGAAATCCCAACCGAGGCGATCGGTTTCCTCGGTGGTTTCAAATTTTTACGACGTAGGTACCCTCACTCGCATGTACTGCGCTCTGTCTATGTGGCAGTTGCAGTCGCCTTCCAACAAAACTTCGCAAATGCTCGCAATTCAACTGTGCGAGCGCGAATCCATTATAATTTATGCACGAGCAAAAGAGACAAGAGACTAAGGGTTAATTTACGAAATTTAGCCTAGTTGGTGATAGCGTTGCCAACTCAACGGATTTCCCGTCATATACAGGAATATTTTTTCACCAGTACAATAAATCAACATACGTAATACTAAGTCCAAAATACAAATACCAACATCTTTTGTTACTACCCCGTTGGTACACAAAAACAAAAATACCAATGTCTGAACTTATCCGCAAATCTAAAAGAAATATGGACTCATTACGCATGAGCACAACTAAACGCACGAACTGGCAACTGCGCGCGGCTTGCGGGAAGGAAAAGAAGCGGTGGCGGCGACGCAGCCAGTAGGTATGACTTATGTATGACGTAGCAAAAAAAATCTTACTTACTTCAATTCTTCCTTCATGTGCAAGTGCACGGGCTTAGGACCGTCACCGGCGTGGAATGCTTGCAGTAACCACTGGCAACCACTACCAACCGGTAGTGGTATGAATTTCCACACCACGTACTGGCTAACGCCGAAGTGCGCCGTGGGTACCGCGTCGTTGGTGCTCCTTCTGGGGTCTTCCTCGAAGAACGCGAATATCTGTTCCTTGATCTCCACGGCCAAGGGAGGTCTCCCTCCTCGGCCTTGAGCGTGCGCCGGTACAGTGAACTGTCCGTAGTCTAGCAAATGCTGCGTCACTCTCATGAATGTCCTGCAAAGGTAGTATGAGGAAGTGAGTCGCGCGAGTTAAGATAGACCAACCTCTCCAAATGTCCTTCGTCGGCACTTCTTCTAAGTAGGCCTTGACGTCAATCAATTAATCAATCAACCATCAAGAAAAACTAGCTCGAAGAGTGGAAAACGAGCGATGATTTTTTGATTGTATCTTCGATTTACAAAGAACGAAATTATTGGAGGTGATTTGTGTCTGGCTCTTTATGTCTGCTGGGGTTTATCCTTGAGGGTTTACCTGACGACCTCTGTGGCGCAGCGGTTAGTGCTGCCTACCAAGTGAGAGGTCCCGGGTTCGAATCCCGGCTGGGCACAAAAAAAAAAAAAAAAAAAAAAAAGAAACCTAGGTCTTGGATGTTTACATGTTTGTGACGTCGCTGTTTCTGGTTCCCACGACACAGGGTATCCTAGTGTGGGGCCAGAAGCAATTATGTGCCTGTATGTAAATGTTAATCATTTACCTGTGTAATTTCCTTTTTAATGTACAATAAAGTGTTCTCTATCTAATGTCTATGAAAATGTCTATGTCTATGAATGCTGATGTATCAATACTTTTATTATAAATAGTCTCAATACCTTAGAATAAGTAATATTGTATTAGTATAGACCCTAGTGGTAACTCTGTTGGATAAATAAATTATTTTTTTATCAACTCCTCGGTCTTCAAAACTTAATTGGCGCAGCCGGTAGGATCCCCGCAGTCGGATCATCGTCAACTTACACAACGCAAAAACGTGTCCGTCGTCCGTATCAACGGTTAAGCTGGGATCGCCGAACAAACAAATTCATTAAGAGGAAGCCGAGCCGAAGCAGCCAAGCAGCCACCACGAGCAGCCAAGCAGCTTCACCACCAGGACTGGAGCAGAGACTAGCAATATTCCGGAACGACATGAGAGCTACGGGACTGTGAGTATACCTTTTCACTATTCCTTTGTTCTCCTTCCGTAACCTTATAATATTTATACGTGTAGTAGGGATTAGAAAACGCCTCAATTGCACCGTGTAAATAGTACGATTATTTGAGAATCCAGCTTTTCTTGAATATCGTTGAGTAGTTATTAGGATTTTTTTTTTAATATTGGGCAATTTTTTTCTCTCCCAATCACAATGGAAGGTCTTGTGCGAGTTCCCATGGAAATGGTTAAAATAATACCAGTTTTCGATGGAGACTCTAGATTATTACCGCTTTTTATTAAAAAATGCGAATACATACTCCAATCTTTCCAAGGAGGAAATGTTCAAAACGAATACTTGTTCCACGTTATAACCAGTAGACTTTCTGGGGAAGCCGCTAATTTAGTCGGGGAGCGGGAACTTATTCAAACATGGGATGAGCTGAAACATCTCTTGAGCCAACACTTCGGTGATCCAAGGTCCGAAGAATGTTTGGCATTAGAACTGAAATCAATAAAACGTAACAGAAATGAAAGCTATTCAGATTTTTGCCATAGAATTCAACATTTGCGAAGTATTCTATTTTCGAAACTAAGCGAAACCATCGATGACGTGAATGTGCGACAGGCAAAACACCACATCTATGACAATACCTGTTTAAATGTTTTTCTTTTTAATTTGCCGGCTTACTTAGTTAGGCTGGTGCGTTTGCGAAATGTCACAACTTTGGAGGATGCCTTGAAAACAGTATTGGAAGAACAAAATTTCCAAACTGTCTATGACACAAAAAACTTGAAACCTAATTTCAATCGTAATTGGACAAGTAATACGCCTTACAACCAGAATCAAAATAACTTTCACCCCCCAAGGCAGGACAACTCGCAAAGGCTACCAAGTGCATATGCACCGAACAATGCATTTAATTCAACACCCAATGCATCGCAAAACAACTCGTTTCAATATAGAAATAATAGACAGCAGCAAGTAACTAATAACAGATTCAATAATAACAATGGCCAACAGCGGCTGGGCGTAAGTAGGTCACCGCCAATGCCGGTGCAAGCGCAGCGTCAGCACCCTGCGGACAATGCACCTATGCACATGCAGCAATATCACGCACAACCTGTGCCATCGGGTTCGAATACCGATGTTACAATGCGTACAGCTAGTTCTAGGCGCATTAATTTCACTGAAAACCATAACGATTTCCAACCATGTAATTCACAACAATGCGTGGACGGTCCAAATTCTGCCCCGTACAGTGAATCAATGGAAAATTTTCACATAGACGTCTCGCCGATAGAGAACAGATAAAATTAAATTGTAATAAACGCTTGAACTTGCCCCATATTCGCGTACCGGAACTTAACTCTGTGTTCATGATAGACACAGGCAGTATCCGATCATTTCTTAGCCCGAAGGTGGCTAACAAATATTACGCAAGTTCAAAGCAAAGCGAACCGTTTGAGGTAATTAGTACACACGCTTCAAGTAGACACAGTGAGGTAGTTTACATAAATCTGCCCCGAATTTTTAACACCGACCAAAAACACAAATTTTACATCTATTCTGTGGATGAAAGGTACGATGGTCTAATAGGCAGTGATTTGCTGAAACAACTGAACGCAAAAATTGACATGAAATACCAAACCTTGTTTACAGATTTCAGTAAAATCCCCATTATTTATTCACCTCCCATGAGAGAGATGTATAACCTACCTCCTCGATGCGAGATGAGAGTAAAACTTCCTGTAAATTTATTACATTGGGAAGCTATTTTGGAGTTCACTCAATTTAGCGACGGAATCCGAATGCCAGCCGCTATTGTCAACTGCACAAACGGCTACGCGACTACTGTCATTCAAAATACGACGGAGTTGAACCATAAACTCACGGTTACGTCACCCTTCCTTGTGGAGTTGTTTCATCAACAATCACCAAATTTAAATTCAACTAATCTGAATTACTCAGAGCCGCAACCAGACGTTGAGGAATTATTAGAAAGAAATTTAAAGAAGCTTAAACTGGACCATATGAATGAGGAAGAAAGAATGCAGATAGAAAATATATGTAGGGCATATAAAGATATATTTTATTGCGAAGATGTTCCGTTATCCTTCAGCAATCAAGTGAAACATAAAATCAGGACAAAAAACGAGGACCCCATTAACTTAAAAGCTCACAGATTACCTCCAGTTCAGACCCAGGAAATCAAGAAGCAGCTAGAGAAAATGATACAGGATAACATTATCCAGGAGTCACACTCTCCCTGGAGTGCTCCTGTTCACCTAGTGCCAAAAAAATTGGATGCCTCGGGTGAACAAAAGTGGAGAATGGTCGTCGACTATAGGCGGTTGAATGACATAACAACCGACGATAAATACCCTTTGCCAAACATCAATGACCTTTTTGATATGCTTGGCAAGAGTATGTATTTCACCACGCTCGATCTCGCGAGTGGATACCACCAAATAGAAGTAGAAGAAGAAGATAAACCAAAGACAGCATTTAGTACGCCATTTGGGCACTATGAATTCCACCGTATGCCATTCGGGTTAAAAACAGCACCCGCAACCTTCCAAAGAGCGATGGATAATGTGCTCCGAGGGTTGCAAGGATTGCATTGTCTCGTTTATCTTGATGACGTGATAATTTTTTCAAAAAGCTTGCCAGAACATGTAGAAAAATTAAAAGCTGTCTTTGAAAGATTCAGACAGACTAATTTAAAAATTCAAATGGACAAGTCCCATTTCTTAAGGAAGGAAGTCTTATATTTAGGACATACAATCACAAGCGAAGGCCTTAAGCCGAACAATGATAAGATAGAAGCAGTTTTGAAGTACCCAGTACCTAAGACGACGACTGAAATAAAAAGCTTCCTAGGACTTATAGGTTACTATAGGAAATTTATTAGAGATTTCGCCAAAATCACGAGACCACTTACAGCATGTCTAAAGAAAGGAAAAAAGATAGTTTTGAATGATGAATATGTGAATAGCTTCGAAACTTGCAAGAAGCTACTAACAAATGCACCCCTTCTTCAGTTTCCAAACTTTGAAAAACCATTTGTTTTGACCACCGACGCATCCAATTTTGCTATCGGCGCTGTTTTGTCACAGGGAACAATTGGTTCAGATAAACCTATAGCATATGCTAGTAGGACCTTAAGCGATACCGAAAGTAGGTACAGCACAATCGAGAAGGAGCTTTTGGCTGTAATATGGGCCGTAAAGCACTTCAGGCCTTATCTGTATGGGAAAAAGTTCATGATCTACACAGACCACAGGCCTTTAGCGTGGTTGTACTCACTAAAAGAGCCAAATAGCAAACTTACACGTTGGCGTTTGAGGCTAAAAGGGTATGACTTCGAGATTAGATACAAGAAAGGACAGCAGAACACGAATGCTGACGCCCTTTCTCGAGTAAAGATTAACGCGATAGATAACGATCTGGACTCCATTTTAGCAAATGTAGACGAGACTGAGGACCGTTTCCTCAACGTTAGGAGTGAATTAGAGATGTTAGATCAGAAGTTGAAAAATAGATCACAACCGGATCCGATGGAAATTTCAGATTCCGAGTGTGAAAATTCACCGGAAGTGATAAGTAGAAATTTCAGATTCAGATGACGGTGCCACTGCAAACTCAATATCAAACAGGGAACACGAAGGCATCCCTATACTAAACGAAGCAATAGACTGTAAACCAAAACAGATTTTGGTTCAGACTTGGTTTAAAGATAAACTCTATGTTAACGATTTATCAAACAAAAAACAAAACATCCTAGAAATATTCCTGCCTGTCAACAATGAAAAACTAACGAAAGATTTTCTCAAAGAGTATATAGATCCGAAAAACAAATATTTCATTTATTTTGAGGACCCAGCTTTCAGGAAAACTTTTTCAAAAGTCACAACACATTTGTTCAAAAAGGGAACCCTGAAGTTAGTAGAGTGTACTGAACGTGCAGTTAATTTGACTGACTCAGAGGATGATCAACGTGACGTTGTTACGAAATATCACGAAGGGAAAACTTGTCATAGGGGCATAAATGAAACCCTGATGAAAATTAAACGTCACTACTGGTGGCAAAACATGAAAGAAACAGTTACAGCAATTATAAACGCTTGCGAACAGTGTAAAAGAATGAAGTACGAAAGGAAACCAGTCAAACCTTGTATACAGTTAACTCAAAGCCAAAACTCACCCTTTCAGGAAGCCTTCATGGATTTACTGTACATCGGAAATAAATACTACTTGACAATAATCGATGCGTTTAGTAAATTAGGTCAGGCTATTAACATCCCAAATCGTAGTACACCGGAAGTAGTTCAAGCGTTAATAAAATATTTTAGTATGTATGGGCTACCCAAAAAAATCAACTGCGATTCTGGAACCGAATTTAACGACGACTTAGTTAAAGAACTTTTAAGCTTGTATAAAGTCGAGTTACACATCGGCACTCCAAATAACCCTAACTCTATGGCAATGGTGGAGCGATTCCACTCAACTGTTATCGAAATTTACCGTTTAGCGAAGTACCAGAATAGCGACATGGATGCTGCCTCCGTTATGACTTACGCAATAATGGCATATAATAATTCTATCCATTCCGCTACCGGTTTCACACCATTTGAAATGGTTTTTGGTAACACAGACTCCGGTAACGTTTTCGATATTGACAGGGAACGAAACCTCATGCAAAAATTGCTCCAAGATCATAGCAAACGACTTAAGGTTTTGTACGAATACGTTGCGGAAAAGCTTCAAGAAGGGAAAGCTAAAGTAAGAGAAAAGAGAGGAGGTGAAGAACCTCCTGAGCTTAAAGTAGGTGACGACATTTTCATGAAAAACACAAGGACAAGAAAAGCGAAAGACTTGCCTCGCTTTGAAAAAGCTAAAGTAATAGGCAAACCGAATAGGAATATTATCCCAGTAGAATTAAAGAAAAGAAAAACAAGAGTAGCTATTAAGAACATTAAACGTCCTCCACAGGTTAAGCCTAGTACTTCTGGTACTAATATGCCCGATCCGCAGCTTGGAACTTCAAAATCTGAACACGAATCCGGGGATAGCACCGATCAAACTTGGAACGGCAGTGATGAAGACTAACTCATGGACTATTTTTAAAACATTAGATTTAGATACACTATTAGGTCAAGTAGGTAGTAATGCTAAACAGTTTAATAAGCTTAAAATAATTATTTTTAATGATAGTGAGTATAAGAAAGAACTAGAAGGTTTATGTAAACAAATTGAGTCCTTTAAAGCTCAGATTAAAAATAGAATATTACAAATTTTGCCTTCCAATAGAGTTAAAAGAGCTATATTTGCCCCATTAGGCTCATTAGTAAAAATTATTTCTGGAAATCTAGATGAAGACGATGCAATTCGCTATAACTCTGAAATAAACCAACTTAACAATGAGGAACATTCAGTAGAACGAAAAGTATCATTAGTGGTTAACGCTTTAGACAAATTTGCTAACGCATCAGAAAACATGAACGCAAATATTAAATTCCTTGGCAATAAAACAGAAGAAATTGAATCCCTTTTAGCTAAAGAATCTAAACGAGATAATATTCTATCTCTTATGAATAACCTATACCAAATCTCGAATAACTTTCATAGCATTTACGATTTTATTCAGGAAACAGAAACTGCTATTGCCTTCAGCAATCTTCACGCCTTACACCAATCTATAATTAACACAACAGAACTTTTTCAGATTTTCATAGAAATCGAGAAACATGCACGTTTAATATATCCAGTAAGTAAGATGAATTTAGTTAAACTAGAAACTAACATTATAATAAAATCTTACATCGATAAGGATAGATTAGTTTTTGTTTTAGATGTTCCACTAATAGAACCAAACGCGTATACATATTATAAAATTACCCCAATTCCTGTCTATAACCCTGAAACCAAAAATACCAAAACCATTATCCCTGAATATCCCTACCTTATGGTGAATAGGTTGAAATACAGGCCCGTGGTAAACCCATGCGACGAGATCGAGGATAACAAGTTCCTGTGTTCGAGAGATGACCTCGCACAATACCCAGCGGAAACCTGCATTGAACAAATCATGACACTGAAGGACAACTGTACCAGGTGTAACCAACACATCATACATCTAGAACAGGAAAAGGACTATGCAAATGAATATAAGAAATATTCACGAATTTAAAAAAAAACAATAATTTCCTACCAAAAAAATCAAAATCTAAGACTTATATCGAACACCAAAAATAAATGCAAAGCGACTTGGAATGCGATTGAAAAATATACTTCCTCGAACTGCAGGAGCAGGTCCATTGACAAATTAGTGATTGATAACTGTGATATTACTGACCCTCAGCTTATTTCGAACTCATTTAATGAATATTTTATAAATGTGGTAAAAAAACAATTAAACCCCGATGCGACGGTACACGATAGTATAAATATTTTTAATAGGGAAAATAGTATATTTCTGAATCCATTAGGTACTAAAGAGCTTTTACAAATAACAAAGTCTCTTAAAAACTCAAAATCTGTAGGCTTAGATGAAATACAAACAGAAATAATAAAAAATACTATAAATCTTATAGCAGAGCCACTAACTTATGCAATAAATTTATCATTACTTCAAGGAACTTTTCCAGATGCTTTAAAAAAATCTATAGTTAAGCCACTCATTAAAAGAGACAATAAATATAAAATGGATAATTACAGACCAGTTACACTTATACCCATATTATCCAAAATATATGAAAAGGTCATGCATAATAGGCTAGACAAGTTTCTTACAAAAAATAATATTATTACTGATGAACAAAATGGATTCAGAAAGTGCAGGAGTACCTCTCTAGCTGCTTTTAAGTTAATTCGGCATATTACAAATTGTTTAGACAAAAAAATGCCCATTTCTGTGTTATTCATGGACATGAGCAAGGCATTTCATTTCGTTTGTCATAAAAGGCTGCTAGAAAAAATATGGAAGTATGGCATACGAGGTCCAGCATTCCATTGGATAAAGTCATATCTGAGTAATAGAACGCAATGTGTTGAGACAGCTAGATACTGCTCAAAAACTAGATCTATTATAAAATATCAATCGCCATTTATAGCTAATGATTTCGGTGTACCTCAAGGTAGTATATTAGGACCCCTGCTTTTCTTACTTTACATTAATGATTTACCAAACAGCCTCTCACAAAATTGTATTTTATTCGCCGATGATACTACCATAGTCACAGAATGCAAAGATATAACTGTATACAATCAAGATATAAATAAAGTTCTAGCTCAAACAATATCTTGGCTTACAGCGAACAACTTAAAAGTGAATGTAAATAAAACTAAATTTATGCAATTTCATACAAACAGGAGCAGTCCCCAATCTGTAATCGTTAAGTATAATAACATAATAATTGAAGATGTATCAAAGGTTAAATTTTTAGGCTTAAATTTAGACTCTCATTGCGATTGGAAAGACTATGTAAATAATGTGTGTTCTAAGGTAAACAAATTTGTTTATGCTTTACGAAAAGTTAGCCAAGTGGTATCGAAAAAGGCAGCTCTAATGGCTTACAGTGGCTATGTGGACTCCACTCTGCGGTATGGTATTGTGCTTTGGGGAAATTCAGTGGATGTGCATAATGTATTTTTAATTCAAAAACGCTGTGTGAGGGCCATTTTCGGAATTAGGCAGGTTGAATCATGCCGTCCTTACTTCAAAAAGTATGAAATCCTACCGCTGCCATGTTTGTATATATTTGAAATATGTTTATTTGTATTTAAAAATAGGTGTCTTTTTCAAAGTAATCAGGATGTATCAGCAAGAACTCTTCGATCGAAATATTCACAAAAGCTACATAAACCACCAGCACATCTATCTCTAGTATGTAGAAATTCATTCATAATGTGTGTAAATATTTATAACAAATTACCAGTATCTTTAAAAGAACAAACATTATATATCAATACTTTTACAATTTTAACAAAGAAGTGGCTCCTAGGCTATTGTTTTTATAGTTTGAAAGAGTTTATGGAATATGATATTGAAGAGTTGTATTATGTAGGTTAAGTATGTCTAATGTTGAAATTATTAGATATACATATATAACATATTATTTAGTTTTTAAGATGATCTCATACAGTTAAGGATTTTATTTTAAAATTTTATTAGTAGCTATTTTGATTTGTTACTGTAGTAACGTAGTAGGATATGTATATCTCCATTATTCATATAATATAAATAATATTATGTGAAGGATGGACGAATGTCAGAGTACACCTGTAATATTAAGGTAAGGTTTGGTGATGCTATTTTCTTATAGCAACTGTTACTGCTAATTGTATAACCCATGTCTAAGCTCACAATAAACATTCTTGATTCTTGATTCTTGAAAGATACAGAAGATCGCCGGAAACAACTGGCTGATTTACTCCGAAAACGGGTTGATCATAACCGAACACTGCGAAGAAGAAGTTTACAAACACACCGCACAAGGAACTTTCTTCATACGACCGAGTCAGAACTGTCAAACAGAAGTTGGAAACATCTTTATAGCAAGGCCAACAAACGCTTCTGCGATCAGTCTGCAACTATCGTTCGTACAATTACCAGAACTACACAACACCATCAAGCAGGTCTCCAAACAACTGGATCTACAGAACGTGGACTTTAGTGACATTAAAGAAGTAATTAATAGTGCTAAGTTTAGAATCAGTGGAAGTGGTCCAGACGTTTTTAGCTACATAGTAAATAATATAAGTATATGGACAATTTTGCTTTATGTAATAATAATTATATCTGTCGCAACTTTACTAATTACTAAAATTAAATCTTATACAAATTGTATAAATCGAAATTTTCAGAAGCCCACTACGCAGCTTCCAGACAATTTCTCTCTTAAGGGGGGAGGAGTTAAGATAGACCAACCTCTCCAAATGTCCTTCGTCGGCACTTCTTCTAAGTAGGCCTTGACGTCAATCAATTAATGCTGATGTATCAATACTTTTATTATAAATAGTCTCAATACCTTAGAATAAGTAATATTGTATTAGTATAGACCCTAGTGGTAACTCTGTTGGATAAATAAATTATTTTTTATCAACTCCTCGGTCTTCAAAACTTAATTCGCGCGACAACGTCAAAAGTCGCGACTTTCCAGTACATTAACTGTCAAATTCTCGCGACTTTTGACGTTGTCGCGCGCGACTCACGTCCTCATACTACCTTTGCTGGTGTTGAGTATTTGAGGTTCAATAAAACCGGCATTTATCAGGTGGGCGGGGAGAACTTTCTTCAGCGTATACCCGCCGAGCTGCACTGTATTTTCCCCACTGGGAAAGTAACTACGAACCATTTCGTAATACTCGCGGTTTGTAAACATCGTGCGCGCGTAATTTTCGACTGCAGGAAGTGCGGAAACGGCGCACGTGCACTCACCTAGGTCAATGCGCGCGGACTAAATGACCGGCCAAATCGTGCGCCGGCCAGCCCGCCGCCCGCTCACTCACCCCACCCCGCCGCCCTCTGCCTCGCACCGCGATGACACCTTGTAATAGGTGCCCATGAGTTACAAATTGAATGAATGATAAATTAATGAAAATGAAAAAAATATAATGTAATTTTATTCGATAAATGTAATCTATTATCGATACCAATGATATGGTAAAATTTATTGTACCGGTGAAAAAATCAGGCTGTATAACGGATTGAATGCAGAAAACGGAAAAAAGTGATATAACAGCTGAAGGATTTTTAGCGTAATCTAAATTTTGCAGATTTTCATTATAATTTGATTTTTTTAAAAAAATCTCTATATAAGTACCCTAAAGTTAATTCAGTAAAATGAAATAATTAGTACCATACTAATTATTTCATTTTACTGATTTAATTTTCCAGCTGTCACACTAACGGCCTGGCCACGGGACAATTCGCCCGCGCAAAAAATCGCGCGACGCGAACGGCGAGGCGTCTTATCGCGGCTGCAACTAGCGATTGAAACAAACTCATGGAAATGTACGTAGCAAGCCACGGGGCCCAAGGGCGTACCCAGGTAGGAGCAGAAGATGAATTAAATGTAATTTTTTTTGGCAAATAGAAATTAAAAACGTGTTACCTACTCTGCGCAAAATGAAGTGTTGGAAACAAAATATCTTTTCAGCTAGATTTGTTTTTTTCTATAGTTAAATATTCTACAACATTCGAATTCATTCGATATAGAGTCTGTATAGTGAGTCATGTCGGTCGTGTCACCACGTATTTATTAGAATATTTTTCAACACACTTGCTCATAATGTGGCTTTTATTACACAGTAATTAGACTCATAATGTTTCAAATTACACACGCGTGCGTTTTTGTCTTATCATTACCGCACGCGTGTTTTTGATTATATATAGTTTTAAATTGTCGCTGTTGACAAGCTAAGGACTGTACAGTACATGCAGCCTAGTCTTATGTGCATCCTTTTTGAAAAATGTTTTGTTCCGAAAATGTTAATTATTTGCAAATAAATTAAACAATCTTATTCAAATAGATAATAATTCTTTTTACCAATGATTTATACTTATAAATATTGTTTTCCCATACGCTATTATTTATTATCCGCTTTATGATTTCATATATCTTTTTTTTTTCACTAATTTTATCGTGTTTGGCTGTTTGCGACTTTTTATTTGTGCGCGCACCAAGTTCGCGCTGAATAAAAAAAGTTCTTCCGCCATCTTTTATTTACAGCTGATGATAAAACTGAAATAAAACGTTTTCCAACACATTTGAGAATTTATTATTATTCGCAAGTGTGTTTTGAAAAAGTCGTATGATACTCGTGTGCGTTGGTAATTACAGTTTTCGGCTCTATTAAGCCTTCTCGACTGCAATGACCAACTTAGCACACTTGTATCATAATGTACTATTATAATTATGGCGATCTTCAGCCGCCGTCAAACGAAACGCAAAATGTTTTGATCAAGTTTTGATACTCTTTATTTATTTCTTTATTTCGTTTTTATTATTTTTTAGTGATAATGAAAGTAACAGTAACGATTCATAGTCGAGAATTGAATTTATGGAATCTGATTTTTTTTACGAGACAGAATAAATAAAAACTAAGTACGGTTTTGATGCAAGTTTGGTTTTATTATATTAATTTGTTTTCAATGCTAAAATAAAACAATATTCAATATGTTGCATATTATTTTAAGTAGTATATATCTGTACAGATTTAGTTTAAGATTCTTATTTGGGAGAAAACAACATCTAGCGCCATCTAGTTTCGGACGGCAGTACTTTTTCCAGTCAAAAGAAATAGGATCAATTTATACGGTCAATAGCGACATCTTGTATTGAATAGCAATGCCACGAAGAACGTTCTAGCATGGACTATTCTGGAAAGAAAAGACAGTGATAGCAAGTATAAGACAAGGATGGAAATAGAGTCGAGTATGTTCTACATATTTCGGGAGCGAGAATATTTCAATATATAAGCGGAAGCGTGAGGCAGAGCACGTCAATTTAGTTCGAATACAATTCAGTTCGGAGTGTAATACGAGCGAATATTTCATACGCCATAGTAAGTGTATATCTTAAGCATTACTTACAATATTTAAATTTATTAATTACAAGACGTGGTTTTGTTATAATAGCTAAAATTCGTGAATATTTTGTGATTAAAAAGTAAAAAAAAAAACATAAAAGAAAGATCCTTGCAATATTTTGGATTTATTAATAAGTCCATACCGACAACAAAGTCCCTTTTCTCTAACGTCACAACAAGTGTATTATTTCAAATTACTTACCTAGTTTTGATTATTTGGCGTTCAAACCACAAAGTTTTGAATATCGCGATTTTACTTTAACTGATAGGAAGTAAATATATTAGAATGTGAAACTTGATCTTTATTTTCGTTCTATGCAACCCTCCTAAACACTGTAAGAGTAATTTTGTGTATCCATTTTTTAGGGAGGACACGCGAAAAAAGAAAAAAAAATCACGAATGTAGCAGTGGAAGCGATGAAAATGACAACCATGATAAAACCACTCATGTAATGCCAAGATCATTGCATGCTAACATTGGACAAGCGTCAAATTCTCCAGCAGAACCTGTTAATATATCTGTTGCCGACTATTCTTCTCCATCGAAATCCCAACAAACTTATGACGTCAACGTCGATCCTGAAATTATAGTGGACGATGGCTGTCATGAAAATGATCTGGGTCGTTATGTTGGGTTGGCTACCCAGCTATCGACGGAAAAGAAGAGGGAGTTGTTACAAAATCCTTGGATCCCGCCCAGAAATTACGATTTTGAAAGTGATGCAAGCCTAAATGGCTGAAAAGAAAATTTAATCATGCTTGGTTGGATCAATATTCACCATAGCTAGTATATTCCAAGCGACTAAAAGGTGCTCTTTGTAAGCATTGTGTTTTGTTCCCTCCGCCCATTAGCACTGTGAGAGGAATTTTGGGATCGTTTATGGTCAGGCCATATATAAAGTTCAAAAATATGCATGAAGACTGCCGAAAGCATGCAACGACCATCCTTCACCAAACGGCGACAAATGCTGCAAAAAAATTTCTTGAAAATGTTCCTGTAGACATCCAACTGCAAAGTGGACACCAAAAAGCAATCGATGAAAACAGACAAATATTGTCATCAATTATTTCTTGTATGGTATTTTGCGGTACACATGATATGCCTCTTAGGGGCAAACAAGCAGATGAGGGTGTTTTATTAGATTTATTGAAGTTGAGAATCAATTCAGGGGACGACAAATTAAAGAGTCACCTGGAAAAGTGCCGTCGCAATGCAGTTTACACATCGCCAAAAATACAAAACGAATTGATAAATTGATGTGGCGAAGTTAATAAGGAGAATATAATTAGTGAGGTTCAGAAGACCATGGCTTACGCAGTCTTAGCTGATGAAACAGCAGACGTATCTGGGAAGGAACAGCTGTCAATAGGCGTGCGGCTCTACGACGAAAGCACGTGAAACCTATCACGATTATGTGAGACGAGATGGTCCGAAAAATATAAATCAATCAGAAAGTTTTCTCAACATTTTTCAGAGCTTGTGAAATCTCTAGAAACGTTATCCGTAGAGGGAAATTATGCCACCAGAAAATCTGCATATCAGTTGCATTCAGCCGTTACAAAACCAGTGTTTATTGTTACTCTACAAACGATTGCCAAATATTCAGCAGTTTTAGAACCAGTAGTTAACGCACTGCAAGCTAAATCGTTCGACATGATCTCGGTAGGGGAACACATAAAAATATCAAGGACATTCTCAGAAATGACCGCGAGTTTCCTGATAGAATAAGTAATGAAATATTTCAAAAAGCACGAGCTGTTGCAATGGATTTGAACATAGAAATTTCGGTTCCACGTCTTGCTCACAAGCAAACACATAGAAGTAATCCGCCATCAGACAATGATGACGAATATTGGCGGCGTTCCCTGATAATACCATACATTGATTCACACATTTCATCATTGAATATTCGATTCCCCCAAGAAAATACTCCGGCGTTTGCTTTAAGCAGGCTACATCCCTTGTATATGACAAAAACCAGCATTACAGACCTACACAAAAACGCAGAATCATTCCAAGAATTTTATAACCTGGATATCACCGGAGAACTGAACCTTTGGCATAATTTATGGGTGACGAAGGCTTTATCAGATGATCAATTTCGGGGACATAGAAGTAGTTGATCTGTTCAACGAAGCCAACATTTTTTACCCTGCTGTCAGAAAGGCATTAATTATTGTAAGCACTATCCCATGCACCACGGAGACCGTAGAACGGTCCTTCAGTACGCTGCGAAGAGTTAAAACGTGGCTTAGAAGCACCATGGGTGAAGAAAGGGTTACGGGTTTATGTTTGATGAGCGTACATCGCAATTATTTAAAAGACAACAGTGAGTTTATTGAAAAGACTGTCATAGACAAATTTTCGGCAAATCCGAGAAGATTACTGTTACATTAATATATACATACATAATATATATATTATACATAATGTATAGTATAATAGGGAATGGATGAAAATATCAGAAGTGCTTGATATTTTTTTCGGTGATAGGAATAACCTTCCTTAACGCGAGAAAAAAGTTTCAATATTTTTGGCTTCATAGTTAATTTTTAAATAATCTTAATATTTTTCCATTCGTAGTTCTGGGCTCAGTACGGCTTAACAGACATATTCCTTGGTCCGCTAAGTATTAAAAAAAAAATCTGTGGTGACATTGACAGCTTTTCAGGGTGGATTTTTTTTCATACGTAGCGGACTAAGGAATATGTCTGATATGCCGTACTAAGCCCAGAACGACGAATGGAAAAATATTAAGTGTATTTAAAATTTAACTACGGGGCCAAAAAAAATTAAACTTTTTTCCCGCGTTAAGGAAGGTTATTCCTATCACCAAAAAAATATCAAGCACTTCTGATATTTTCATCCATTCCCTATTATGTATAATATTTTGTTTTGGGTCATCATCAAAATTAATGAATAAAAGTCAATTTTCATGATTTTTTGTTTCAATATACCCGACCGACGATCTTTTCGAAACAGGTATAAGCAGCCCCCTGCCCCCTCCTAGCTGAAATCCTGGGTACGCCCTTGACGGGGCCTCGCCTCGCCGCAGGTCGCACCACTTGAATTTCGCGTGGGCGAATGTCCCGTAGCCAGGCCGTAACATGATGATCTTGGTATTCCCCTAGTAATAGACAACGTAGAACTAAGTAAAATGCAACGCAACTGCGTTCCATTTCAAACGAAATGAAATTTTTCTTCTGATGCGGTCTTTGTTACAACCTCAGGCAAATTAGTATCATTCTTTTTCTGTTTCACATACTTAGTAAGTTATTGTTTTTGGTGTAGTTATTTAAGAAAATGTTGTTGCCTGCTTCGGGGGAATTTCTTTTTTTTTTTTTTTTTGTTGGCACTATTGCTCGGAGAACAGCACCTCTCTCCCTCATTCGTCTCCCATTCTTCTGACTGAGTGCACGAACGCGTTCTTTGTTTAGTTGTGATTTTGCTGTTTTTTTGTGGATAGATAATAATAGATAGGGGTTTCTCAATTACGTAACTCAAAGTAATTTCCGTCATTTCCATCTACAATACATCTGTCATCTGCTAAGTAAAGGGTAAAGGCTCATATTTTCCGTAGACTTACCTAAATATTTTTCTCAGGTAATTTCCGTACGCAATATACTAGTGAGTCGTGGCACAAGCCTCTGGCGGGAAATTTAAAAATCTTTTAGTTGTTAACCCTGCATATAGTCTGATAAACCATCTTGATACTTTTGCTCAACTTGATTATTTGTTTAATTAGTTTGGAGTCTCCAATGAATTTCGTCCAAACATAAATATAAGCAAAATGAAAACATTAACTACATCAAAACCAACATTTCCACTCCACCAAAAACAGGGATAATAAAGATGCACCACATAAACTTATAAACATTTATTAATTCTGAACCATAGTCAAAATTTGATTTAAGAAATTCAATGCCTTGTTTCTTAACGCAGCAAAATTCATTAAAAATGAAACATTGGGCTGGTGAAGGCGTTTTTTCCTGACGTGTCCCACACCACACCTCGCTTTATGGAGCCTTCCGTTTTTATCCTCCTCATTGTATTAACAACAACTTCTGCAATAACAACAATAATTATTATTGTGTTAGTTGGCAGATTATTATCACCTAATAACTGGATTAAGATGTAATCGGATCTTTTTTCTCAACATCTTTGAGTTCTTTGACTAAGTCTTCGATCTGACGTTCAAAATTTTCGTCATCCGACAGACCTTAAAAAAAAAACATGTTTGTTTTAAAACATTATTACTCGTATGTACATACTAAAACATAGGTAAATTTATGTTGAATAGAAACAAAAGTTTTTTTCTTAGTTAAATCTAGGACGACTGTTTGGGCTGTACTACTTGAGGCTGAAATACCTAAGTTTGACAGTAGTGTGGCCATATGAAGAATTCGAAACAATCATGTCCCACGACTCGCTTGTCAGACTCTATGGTTACATTTTAGGATATCATTAGATGTCACAAATTGTAATTCTTAAGAATTGACTAAGTAATTCTTTACCCCATCACTATTTTTTTTTCACCAAAAAGTGGCTACATCAGATCTGTCATCGCGAAACCGACAGCGTCGGTTGGCGTTGTCAAAAACATGTGGGACGTTTCACAGAATAAATTTGAATAAAAAATACTCTGTTGCTTATACGTCCATACTTTAGCCTGTAGCATGGATGTAATAATCAAAGAGGATTGAGTACTCTGACAAAAAAATGTCCTGACAAGGAGGCTCGAACTAGTGAATGTCATCTCTTTCTAAGTAGGGTGACCTTGATGTCAATGAAAACCGGACGAAAGATAAGGGAAGCCAGCCGGAAGGAACGAGCGAAGTTCTCTCTTTAGGAGTAACTTGGGCATTTACTTCCATAATGGGCGACACAGTACCTAGTGGTAGGTATGTTCTTACTTTAATTATAAAAGAACTTTAATTATACTTATATTTGCATTTAACGAAGTTTTAACATTATAAAATGAAAGCCAAAATCAAGTCATAAAATTAGCTTTAATCCAAAAATAAACACAAAGAAATAACTCATTTAAATGTATAGAATTTACAACTTGCTTATTGAGTGTTAATGTACAGTACATTACATACTGCCCTCAAATAAGGTTTGTAGTGGAATAGAAGAGTAGAGAGAAGAGTAAAGATAAAACTCAACTTCGACCATATTAAAATACGTTTTTAAAACCTTGAGTGGTATTGCTACAAAAATTACTTAGCATACATTCATGGCTCGATTCGAGTCTGGGCATTTAATTTGAGAATAAGTAAAGTTCACTATCTTGCATGGATACATGCAAGATAGTGAACTTTACTTATATTCACAGTTATTAATAGTGAACTTTTCTTACATTTCTTATCATCAGTTACAGTAGGCTACTTTTTATCGCGGCAATCGCACTCATTCTGCGGAATTAA
The DNA here is from genome assembly GCA_947310845.1 of Yponomeuta plumbellus. Taxonomy (NCBI): domain Eukaryota; kingdom Metazoa; phylum Arthropoda; class Insecta; order Lepidoptera; family Yponomeutidae; genus Yponomeuta; species Yponomeuta plumbellus. The sequence continues at coordinate 9,758,870 of OX371203.1, forward strand.
CTTAATCATATTTTGATCTACATAAGTTTACAAATTATTTTCAGTGAACCAATTTAGAACTTTCTACATCATTATGGTACTCTTGGTCTCGACAAAGGTTAAATTAAAAATTAAAAATGTTGTTGCAGACAAATTTTAGTGTACAAATTGTAAATTCAGATAATAAAATCTAACTTGCCAATACGAATAAAACTCATGTAGCTAGCTAGATTGATGACAAACATTTGAATGTTTTTCTTTACATTTAAAACATGCATAAAAGCTAATATACATTACAAAATAGAATAGAATTATTAAGTATAAAATTAAATATTCTATTATAGGTACCTCCTGTCAATTTTTCTATTCAAACATAATATTCAAAGCTTCTTCTTTTGGGGAATGCATTCAGTCAGTTTGGGCACCTGCATTGAGCTGTGGTTGCTTCGTTGGTAGTTCTTCCAGTTCAACATTTTCTTCCGTCGCTTAGTACCATTACTTTTTTCGCCACAGGCTGTAAATATTTATTTATTACTTACTTTCTAATAAACTTCTTAGCAAACAAAACACAAAGGTAACAGAAAAGTCCTGTGCGACGTACCTAAAGTTGTTGATGAGCACGTAAACTAAGTGATACTTTCTGAGTTATTCCCGTTTGAAAATATAAAATTAAAAAAAAAAAATAACTCATTCAATGAGCCGTTTTCAGAGGAACTAAAAAACAAAAAAAAAATTACGGCTGTCAAACGTCTGTCAAAGGAATGCAATTTTGGACCTCAGCCCAATAGCCATGTGTGATACATCATAAAATAGGTCTCAGCGAGCTGAACAAAAGTTACGCCAACAGCCAAATGTTTGTCGTTTCGGAGTTATATTTTATTGAAAATGTTAGTTTTTTTTTCAATACAATATAACTCTGAAAGGAAAAACATGTGGCTGTTGGCGTCATAGTAACTTTTGACCTATTTGATGATGTCACACATGGCTATTGGGCTGAGGTCCAAAATTGCATTCCATTGACAGACGTTTGACAGCCGTAATAATTTTTTTTTAAGTCTTCTGAAAACGGCTCATTGAGTCGTTTTCAGAGGAACTAAAAAAAAAAAATATTAGGTACGGCTGTCAAAAGAATGCAATTTTGGACCTCAGCCCAATAGCCATGTGTGATACATCATAAAATAGGTCTCAGCGAGCTGAACAAAAGTTACTATGACGCCAACAGCCAAATGTTTGTCGTTTCGGAGTTATATTGTATTGAAAATGTTAGTTTTTTTTTAATACAATATAACTCCGAAAGGACAAACATTTGGCTGTTGGCGCCATAGTAACTTTTTTTCAGCTCGCACATGGCTATTGGGCTGTTTGACAGCCGTAATATTTTTTTTTTTAGTTCTTCTGAAAACGGCTCATAGAGCCCACAGCAGAGGTCAAATAAAGTAGGGATGTGATATTTATTGCACTTCAAATCGATTTTGTAATACCTCATTGATAATTTCTGCTCTAAAAAGAACGATTTAAGAACTTATTTAACCAACCAAATTAAGATAAGATAAGAACATTCTTTATTGCACACAAGAAACAAGATACAAAATAAAAGTTATAATTAAAAATGATACAACAGGTGGTCTTATTGCTAAGAGCAATATTTAAGTAAAGTAATATCATTTCCAGGAAATTTATACCGATTTTTATGGCGAAATCATATCTCCCGTACTTTAATTTGAACTATATAATGTTTCAACTATAACGGGGTATCTTTTATTTACAAACATTCCTAAACAAATTAAACTATAAATAAAAATAAATATAACTTAAATATAAAACTATGCTAGTATCTATACATATAAATATGTTAGCTTAATATATTTATAAACAGTTGAATTCAGAAACTATTGAAATTTGGGATTTTATGTGGTTGAAAACGTACAGGTCACATTTGCTGTGATTAAGTTCCAGGCATACTGATTCAAATTTGTCCGAAAGCGTTTTAAGGGCGTTTTGAACCGTATTTACTTCGCCTAGTAACTAGAGTGCCGTCATCAAGATACCCTATTATATTTTATTTTGACTTTAGTGACGTGATAATTTTGTTTATAGCAAGGCTGAAGATAGCCGTCCCGAATGGGTCACCCTGCTGGCAGCCAACAGCGGAGTGAATAAGGCGAAATAGCTATGTAAAACTTCTATATTAGCTTAAGTTTAGCTCGTCCTCAACTGTTTTATTAAATATTATGGGAATGAGGGTAATGTGGCAAAGTGACCGAGTGACCCGCGCGTACACTACATTACCGCCAAGTATATCCTCTGTAATCCTCTCTTTTATTTCATCATCCAATATCTGAGACCCAGTCCGCATCTGAATCCCTTACACGATCACTTTATTGTCGATTCGTTTGTACGTCCGCCCATCTGTTTATCAAGATCCTTCATCAGGGAAACGCGTGAAGGTAACGAGCTGAAATTAAAACCATATGCTCAAGGCTAGTTTCTTGAAGCTGTGAAAAAAACAAACATCTAAGTTATCCTAAACAAAAACATCACGTATATTATTTTGACACTCAAAGGAATCATAATTTATGGAGACTTTTCATTGAGCTTGAACTTTAAAATTTGGAAAGTTAGCTGTCTCAAACTACAAATATAGTAAAAAAATCCATATATTTAAAAAAATGTTGCTCTTCTACTATACTACAATGGGTTATAAGTGGTGGGCAGTCTGGGATGCTATTTGTGGGTCTTTGTTGAGTGAAGGGCATCCACATTCCACATCATTTGTATTTCGTAGATCTCCAGTGTAAGTATATTGAGTAAAGCACTGATCCCAGCACGGACTCGTGGTACTGAAGCTCAAATGGAGTAAAAGTTTGAGGTTGTTTTACTTATTATCTTTGACTTGGAAGTTTCTGTGACTTAAATAGGATTTGAGTACAAACCATAAAAATCGATTTGGGAAGCAAACTTTGTCAAAGGCCTGTTGGATGTCCAATAACATTGCTGCACAGTAGGTACCTACTCTTTTCATTCGAATAAACGAATCATTCGATTAATTATTAATCGAATGATGACTCTACTACTATGTATTTGTTCTATGGTTGAGTATGTCTCTCTAAAACCAAATTGATGGTTTGCATGATTCCTTGTGACATAAAAAATGTAACAAAAACATAGAAATTGGCAAAATAAATTTGTATAAGCAGTTAACTGTGATGTGACACGGGCTTCATTGTAGCATGCCGTAGGCGTAGGGCGCGTAATTATTGCTGTAAGTAAATAACAAAGAGTTTGAAATTGAAAATTGATCGATAAAATATCATACTAAGATATTTAATAAAGCAGCTTAGATCGTCAAAATCTTATTTTTGTAACTATCGATTACATATTGTGAAAAATTCTATTTTTGGACATCCCTACAGCTAAGCAGCTAAGCACTTTTTGACGTTCGTTCGTAAACGCAACGAAGATCGATTTTCTTCGTATTATTTTGAGGTTATTTTGGATACAGCAGTTCAAATTAGACATTATCTCGGGCGCTACGCAAGTCGAAAAGTATTTAATTTCTTTAAATTTAAGTTAGTTCAATCATGAATAGCATCGGGGAAGAGTGTACGGAGCTGAAGAAAAAGTATGACGATTGTTTCAATAGTTGGTTTTCAGAGCGATTCTTGAAAGGTGATCATGATGATTCCATGTGTGCGGGCATTTTCAAAGTTTACCAGGAATGTGTGAAGGTGAGCTACCAACCCTTCCATCTCCCGACCTTCAGCTCTCCAATGCGCCCTACTTTTTAATAATCCTCAGTATGAACGTAATAAAAGTTTTAAGTATGTCAAGATCTTGTACTGTACCCTTCACAGGTGTTAATGATCAATTTACTAATTATGTAATTTATTGCAGAAGGCAATGAAGCAGCAAAACATTGATTTTAAGGAAATTGATAAGGACATATTGGGCACAGATAAGGAATTTAAAGCACCACCTTCTGGCAGTGGTAGTTGACAACAACCTGGCTTGTGTTGTGTTGTGACACCAACATCATGCTTGAAACTATTAGTTGGAATATTATGAAGGATCAACAATATGCAGTACAATAGTTAGTCAGTTTAGTTGTAAGATGATTAAGTAGGTACTGAAGCATTTATAAAAAAATATTTTCCTTTAGTATTTATTTGTAATAAAGTAACAAAAAGCCACAGTATATTATTAATTCCTCTTAGCTCAAGCGTACAGTATTGGAAAAACCTAATTGAATTATTTTATTAAGCTATGTATGACAGAGTTTTTTCTTACGTTGCTGATTTATGTCTACTGCTTTGTTAATATGTTAATTAGAATAATAAAATAATGTTTATTTCATAAAATTTTATCATTTCCTACCCACAAACCGTCCGACCATAAAAAGCAATAACTTTAGATTTGAAAGGGCTGATAAAGTCACAACACTGTAGCTTCGTTACATTACTTTAATCAGTGAAAAATTATAACCTAATCTTTAAAAATGCATTATCTTTGACTGGTGTCTCTTGGTCTGTAAGCAATGCCACGACTCTTCATTTCTCTGATCACACCTGCAGGGAGTCTTCCGGACACTGATATAGCATATACACCCTTGCAGAATCTACCTGAAAACAAGATTTCAAATAATTCTTTAGTTTATGGGCCATTGATAAAGGCAGGCAGCTTGCTTAAAAAAAAGTACATATTTAATGTAATTTTGTATGTAATGAAATGTAGATTTTTTTTTTAAGAATCCTTAAACAAAAGTCACTGATGGCAGAGAGTTAGATCAGAATTTTTAGATCTGTCGCCATGAAATAAGTGCACATGTTAGATACACATGCCTTAAGTATGTATAGTCGACAGGATGTCAACCTCCATATTTTAGTTGCAATGTTGCGAGTGATGCAACAGGGTAGAGTGCATGGGTGTATAGGATGATGTGCTGTTGACTGTACTATGTACGTAATTTTTAAAAACCACAAACATTTAGGACTATCAATTGAAAAGCTATTGGAATATTAACATTACGAAAAGAACAACAAAATATTGCTTAGTGATGATGTGATAACATTTATCCCTTTACATGCTTTTCCTCCAAATCTAATGTAAAGCAGCTTGAGGTCTCTCCCCTGGTAGCTTTTAATCGACTATCCCAAGAACCAGTTTTGATAGGGTGGGACATAGAAGTTTATTTTTTGCTTTAAATGACATGAAATTCTGTTAATTTGAAGCTGGAAGTGTAAATTGTTTTAACATTATGGTTATAATTATTGTAATATCCACCTACAAATGCAACTGTCTGTTACATGTGCCTATCTCATATTGAGTAGTTGTGCGGGGGCCAACAAATTAGTCTGTCCTATAAGGAGATTTACTAACAGAAATTACTGGCTCTTATCATACAGACTTAGTATTAAGAGCAGAAAACTTCATGTGCACAATCCTTTCTTTTGTGTATCTTAACTGTTTCATTAACATTAATTACTGTTAAAAGTTAACTACAAAGCTTAGCAACAGTATAACTTGCATGATTATGATCACTTGCTATAATTTATTTAATATATATTATTTTGTAACGGGCTTGATAGTTGCAATTAAGAATTCACAGGTTATGGAAATTTTACAATAAGTTTGAATTTATTGACAGAGGGCTAGTTTCTAAGTTAAGAATTTCCCTAAATAAATACTTAATGGTAGTGCTGTCTCATCAAATTTCTCCAAAAAGAGTGTGACAAAATGCTACGTAAGTATTTACTAAGTGAAATTGTCACTTCTGAAACTGGTCCTATACTTTCAAGCAAACAAGTAACTTACTTATACGCTGCCATTTGCACACCCAGCTGTCTTCTGGACTCATTACAGCAATCATTCTGAAAATCATAGATTAAATGTAAAGCGTGTAAAAATAGTATTTACACGGGCAACATAAACAACCAGATTGAGGCCATTTGTAAAAGGTATAGCTGCCTCCAGTGGGAACAAAACTCATAACCCGTTCTGGTACCCAATTGTGTTGGACCACTGTAACAGTGAGGCAGTCATCTAAGCGGTTTAACCATTTTTCACAATATTTCAAGGGAATTTCTACTGGCAACTTATTATTATAGCTCAAGAGTAAAGGCCAGACAGGCTACCGTTTTGGTGAGTAAACTTATTGGCACGTTTCGAGTACGGAATACTGAAAAAACAAAATACCCATCAAAATTATTGCTGGTGCAGTCATAAACATTGTCTTTGTTGTTTTTCATGCGCAGAAATTCGTCACAATTGTCACAGCCATCATACTCAAACTGGTCGAAAGTCTGGAAGAATGCACATGTTGAATTAGAGAAGTAAACATTAATGAATCAAAAAAATGTCTAAATGGGGTAGACAATTAAGTGGTCCTTACCTTGATCAAGGAGCATACCAAACAAGCTCTTAGGCCTCTTAAATCTTTTGGCACGGTGTCTAAAGACATTATGTTGCAATATTATCAAAACCAATTTCTGCAAAACAGGCTTGTTAAAAATTGCGAGACGATTTTATTTTGACAACATTGACAACAAAATCTATTTGTGCTCTGTGACAAAAGCAAAACTGGGCAAACCATTAATCTGTGAAAAATTATGACATTAAATTTTTTTTTAGGAAGATTTTGGCCTGGATACTAGTCCTTTGGGCCTTTGGGCCATTTTATAATGCCGGTCCCTCACTTGGGCATTGGGCATATACGTACAGTCGACAGCACGTCAATCTTCACATTTTAGTTGCAAAGTCGCCCGTATCGCAACGGTGTAGAGTGCATGGGTGTATACCATGATGTGCTGTCGACTGTACGCGAATGTGTATTATGCACATTATGTAGGACGACATTCGCGTAGGATTGTGCGCAGGTATACGCTATATTCGAGCCGTGTCGGTTTTTTGACGCACATCAAAGGGAGCGCACCAAAGATTAGTTTTGATAGTAGGCTGTTCTGTGGCATAAAATGTTTGAATAAGGGAAAAAGCTGTGCTGCCGACTACCTACGCCTTTTTTGAACAAAACTATATAAAAATGGACTGGAAAGTAGTAGATATTACTAATTTCGTCCTTTGACTGTACAATTTACTCATCCAAATACGACTTCTCCGCGGCTGTCGACGGCGGTCAGCTTCTTGCGACATATTATTATTATACAGGGTGGCCGGGGGATTGACGTCAAAAAAAAAAATTAGGTCCCTCTTGTCATGGGGTATCCGAATCACCCCCATGTATGTTCCGCGATTTTTCATAGTTTCGGAGTTATTGTTAAAGTATAGAGGTTCAATTGGCAATCGACTCACGCTTGACACAAGATTTAAATATAGAATGTTGATATTTGTGGTATGTCAATTTGAATGTTAGACATATCGCTCTTCTGACTGACTCAATGCAGGAAACTCGTGTTTGTGGATTATTAAATCATAATAAATACTCTAATGGATATCTAGTGCCTTCACTTTATTCAATAAAGCCCCAAAGACCTCCTACAAATTTAAATAACAGGTCATGGGCTCGCAATAGCTTTTAAAGATCAGTATAATCGTTTTCAGTGTTTCAGAAATATAAGTCTTTTTTCGTACACATCGAGTTACGAAGATAAGCATAGCAACCAAACAGTTGTTGACAAAATAAGCATAGCAACCAAGGTGACATTTTAAAATTTTGAAGAAGAAATAAACTAAGCAAAAGGAATCTGAAACGACAGCGAGGAAAAAGAAAAGATAAACACAGAAATAAGATGTGCAAATGCTGGAAACAATTGTAAAAGCGAGAGATGTTAGAATAAATGAAAATGAGCAAGGTATATATTTAAATGAAGGAAATGGTGATAGAAGTGGAGGTTTTTGGAGGATGGATGAAGAAAATCAAGAGTCAGTTGGTGAAGGCACAACACAAAGAAGAATAGATAATAGTCAGGAAGAAAATCAAGTCGGAAGAGTCAACAACAACGAAGATCGAGAAGGTGATATATTAAGAGAAAGAGGAAGAAGTAGAAGTAATGAGAGTGTTCGAGAAGGTGAAATATTAAGAAGAATAGTAAGTAGTAGAAATATTGAGAATGTTCGAGAAGGCGATTTTCATTTGAGAAGATTATTGAAATACGTAACAAGTTCAGACAGATTTAAAGGGGTGCTTAATAATGACAGATTTAAGGGGGTGCTTAATAATGATTCACTTAAGGGGGTGTATGTAATGTAATATTAATTGAATCATTATTTAACATTTAACTTGTCAAAAGAAGAGTAAAATTTAAAATTTTTTATTTCTTTACACATTTTCTGAAGATATCCTTAAGTATTTTTTCTAGATCTTTAAAATTGAATATATATGAGGTATTGTATTTTTTTTTATATGTTTAGTGATGGTGAATCGAGTGGAAGAAAATAAAAGAAAAGCAAATAAGATAGTTGAGGTTATTTATATATGATGATGGTGGTTGAGTCGAGTGGGAGAAAATAAAGATGATAGTTATACTTATGTATTTATATATGATAATGATGATGAGTCGAGTGGGAGAAAATAAAATAGATAGTTATACTTATTTATATGATGATGATATCAGAGTGGTGTTGATATGAGTGGGAGAAGATGAAGATAAAACAAGATAGTTGTAGTTATTTATGTCAGTGGTGACGTGATGTGTCGAGTGGTGAGAATAGAGATAGATATGGAATAAATAGTTCATATTGTTTGTGGTGAAAGATATACAGGGTGAAAATGTTTATATAGTAAAGTTGAAAATTTGATATACAGGTTGAATATTTTGATATTGTATTTTAAAATATACAGGTTGAGTTATTATTGGGTAGTGAATTTTCGAAATTAATTTGATGATGTATAAAATATAATTTTGGGAAACATTGTTTAGATGCAGTAGGTAAATTAAATTAATTAAAGAAATTGTTATTAATGTTTTTACAAGCAGAGTCGATTGAGGGGGTGTGTTAAAGTATAGAGGTTCAATTGGCAATCGACTCACGCTTGACACAAGATTTAAATATAGAATGTTGATATTTGTGGTATGTCAATTTGAATGTTAGACATATCGCTCTTCTGACTGACTCAATGCAGGAAACTCGTGTTTGTGGATTATTAAATCATAATAAATACTCTAATGGATATCTAGTGCCTTCACTTTATTCAATAAAGCCCCAAAGACCTCCTACAAATTTAAATAACAGTTATGATTTTTTTTCTGAATTTACATGAATTTTCGCCTTATCAATTTTGAAAATTTCTAAAAAAAAAACTAGAAACTTTTTTCAATTACTTTTTTTTGTAACTGAATCTTCACAAGTTGTTCTTTTATGCATAAAATAATCAGCTTCGTAACTTTGATAAAAGTTATTAAAGTGTTGGTCTAAAGTCAAAAATTTACGTTCGGTAAATTATGACTTGAATTTTCAAAAATAAATTAAAAATCCAAACAGATGTTTTAATGGTTTCTTAGTTAGCCTCAGAAATGCGCAAGACTCTCAGATTTCATAATCATTAAAAAAAAAGTACTGCTTAACGAGCTACTTTGTGTACATTCGGCCTTCGAAGACAGCGAGGTGAAGAATTATTAAAATTAACAATTTTTTTTTCTGCCATTTCGTCTTTTCTTAGTTTATTAATGAACGAGTCGTCATCATCATGATGAATAAAAGTGGTTTTGTCAATAAAACACAGATTAAAATGTAAAAAAAATGTTTATTATAATAGGTTTTCAAAGTTGCCACCTCCAGCAGCAATACACATTCTACACCTACGTAGGAAATTATCTTTTAATCGTCTAAAAGCTGCTCTGTTTTCCTTTACAACACGTTCGGATTCTGTTAATTTCTGCCTCAGCTCTTGTTCACTCCCACTTTCTCTGGCGTATGCTATTTCCTTAAAATAGCCCCAAATAAAAAATTCCATGGGGTTGAGGTCAGGTGAGCGTGGAGGCCACGATATTGGTCCGCCGCGTCCGATCCATCTATTGGGGTACGCCTCATTGAAATAATTTCGGACTTGCGTTGCGTAGTGACATGGAGCGCCGTCATTTTGAAGAACCATGGTTCGTCTTAGTTCAATATTCACGTCTTCTAGCAACAATGGAAGTTCATGTTCCAGAAAGTGTCGGTATCTTTCTCCATTTAATCTGGACGGCAATTCAAATGGACCAATCAGTTCGCCATTGAGAATACCAGACCACAAGTTAACGCTGAAACGATGTTGAAACGTCGACGCTCTCATTTCGTGTGGATTTTCAACCACCCACGTGTGGTAATTATGAATATTGAAAATTCCAGTGCGCTCAAAACGTGACTCATCTGACCATAAAACTTTATTGAAAAATCCAGGATCTTGTTGTTCTTTTTGTAGCATTGTTTGGCAGAAATCAATGCGCAATTGGTAGTCTGTAGGCAGTAAATCTTGGACTCGTCGGATATGGAACGCATGATATCCTTCATCGTGAAGTTTGTCTTGGATAGAAGTTCTTGGGATGTTCAGAGTACGACCCATAGCTCTGGTACTCGTGGAAGGATTTCGTTGAACTTCTTCGAGCACAACTTCTCTGCGATCCGGGTCAACTCTAGGGATTCCTTCCCTATCGCCTCGTTGGCCAGGAATGCGGCCTGCCATTAAGGTATTGTGCGTGTTAATAAAAACGCGATGGTCGGGATAATGCTCAGGTTGCGGCCCACCACGACGTTGAAGTTGTTCGCGATACAGTCGCGCTGCTTCAAGGCCGTTTCCTTGTGCAACTCCATAAAAATCGTGCATTTCTGCGTATTCACTTAACGTGTAACTCATCTTTTACACTTCCAAGTAAACAAAGTCCAAATCAGTATGCAAGACACAGTCCAATTAACGAGCAAAGTAGTCAAATAAGTAGGCAGCGGAATCCGCGGACAAAGCGAGACAGTGAGGTAAAACAAAATGAAGACACGTGTAGCAGTAAACACAAAGTGAGAACGACTGAGGTACAAACTTGTTTTGTGTTCGCTTCTGCTGCGCTGCCCCTCTCACTCTTACCGCTGAGAGTGAGAGAGATAGCAATAGTTCGGCGGCCTCCTATCCTCAAAGACTATTGTTATTACAGGTAAAAAGTTGCGTCTGCATTTACAACCCATGACCCACCAGAACGGACCGCGCAAAATTAATTACTGTAAAACGGAAAATGCCTCCAAATTTTTAAATCTGTGTTTTATTGACAAAACCACTTTTATTCATCATGATGATGACGACTCGTTCATTAATAACCTAAGAAAAGACGAAATGGCAGAAAAAAAATATTTAAATTTTAATAATTCTTCACCTCGCTGTCTTCGAAGGCCGAATGTACACAAAGTAGCTCGTTAAGCAGTTTTTTTTTTAATGATTATGAAATCTGAGAGTCTTGCGCATTTCTGAGGCTAACTAAGAAACCATTAAAACATCTGTTTGGATTTTTAATTTATTTTTGAAAATTCAAGTCATAATTTACCGAACGTAATTTTTTTACTTTAGACCAACACTTTAATAACTTTTATCAAAGTTACGAAGCTGATTATTTTATGCATAGAAGAACAACTTGTGAAGATTCAGTTACAAAAAAAAGTAATTGAAAAAGTTTCTAGTTTTTTTTTTAGAAATTTTCAAAATTGATAAGGCGAAAATTCATAAAAATTCAGAAAAAAAATCATAACTCCGAAACTATGAAAAATCGCGGAACATACATGGGGGTGATTCGGATACCCCATGACACGAGGGACCTAATTTTTTTTTTGACGTCATTCCCCCGGCCACCCTGTATATCTAATTATGAAGAAGCAATGTATGTGCCTGTATGTAAATGTTATGTTACGTTATATGAAAATAGGCAAAATAGCCACACCGCAGTAACCAAATTCTCATCACCATCCATGGTTCACGAAATCGCAATCAAGACATGCGTTGCTTGCAAATCTTGCAATGCACAGGGATGCATTATTGACCATTTGTGAACGTGTGAAGTGTAGGACTGGCCTATTCAAATGAGTGTGCATACAAATTCGCACATGTGAGTGACGGCTTTTGGTGGCTTGGTACGCACAAGAGTAGGCGTAAACTTCCGCACAAGTTTATGCGTGAGGGACTGGCATAAGGATCACAGATGGATGAGTGTTGTCAGATTAGGATCTGGCCAGGCCCGGCCAGGGGCCGGTCACAGTCGTCATAGCTGACCCTGTTTACATGTTTGTGATGTGCTGTTACTGGTTCCCACGACACGACACAGGGTATACTAGTGTGGGGCCAGAAGTAATGTAGGTAACTATGTGCCTGTCTGCAAATATTTATGTTAATGACGATCATTCAGACATCGAAATAATAGACTTCTAAGTAGGTACTAAGGCTGATGCAGTACAAAACCCGGCCAAGTGCAAGTCGGACTCGCACACGAAGGGTTCCGTACCATTATCTATAGATATATTTCTAGTTTCTACCCTGTTATCGTTATTAAGACTGAGAAAAAAAAAAAATTTGTTATACAACGAAGAAAAAGGGGCTCCCGTATGGGAAATATTTATTTTATTTTAATTTAATTATTTATTTTTAAAGTGAATAATATGACTCAATATTCTGTGAATATTTCAAGCATCTACCTGTAGCCGTTATCAATATCGAGCAAAAGCGAGCAAAAAAAGCATGTTTGTTGTATAGGAGCCCCCTTAAATGCTTACTTTATTATGTGTTTTTTTTTCATGAGAAACAGCCTGCAAAGGTAGTACGAGAACGCGAGTCGCGCGCGACAACGTCAAAAGTCGCGACTTTCCAGTACATTAACTGTCAAATTCTGACGACTTTTGACGTTGTCGCGCGCGACTTGCGTCCTCGTACTACCTTTTGCTGGTGGCAGATGGACGGACGGGCGAACAGCGGAGTCTCAGTATCTAATAGAATCCGCTACTACTACACTAAATCCAATCAAAATCACAATAGAACCTACAGATGTTTGTTTACAAACCAAAGGTGCTTTCAAGATGGCGGATAGTGTTTTCACCGTTCCGAATTAAAAGCGAAAAATATTTTTTTAATTTGCAAATTTTGCAGCCATCCTGCATATTTACTGAGCAAAGTCAAGATATTTCGGTTTCTTACGTTAGATACTACAGGAAATATCCATTTAGCGCGTCAAATTTGATACGAGTAAAGTAGCGTATTAGTTTTACCCTTTGAGTACGGAACCCTAAAAATGGAAACACATTGCTTTTTGAATTATTAAAACCAACCAAGAAATTAAAAATTTATTGAATTTTAAACTTAGGCTGTTTTAAAACGCGTCTGGCGGGCCTTGCACCCTATCTATGGTGACGTCACAGGTTATGTCTGGGCTGTTAGTTGGCCGGCGGTGGCTAGCGTTGCGTGCGATAAGTTTGTTTAAAACCACACGCTCACGTCAATTTGCTGAGACAGACTGAAATGCTTTAAGCGTAGCAAAAAAACCGCTCGGCTGGTCGTAGCCTGTGGCGTATCAAGCGTAGTACCTATCTCTCGGCTCTCACCCTTTCACACACCGACACAGCCAAATACACCTCCTATCTCCTGTAATAATAATAATAATAATAATAAACTCACGCCCGTTATCCCCGAAGGGGTAGGCAGAGGCACCAGTCTCTAGAACTGGACCCACGTTTTGCCGAGTTTATTAGGTCCCAAACGTGACAAGTGGCAAGCCTGTCGCCGTTATCCGGGGTTATCTCCTGTAAATTATAATATTTGTAGTTTTTCTCCGTTTTTTGGTTTGTACCTAACTAATTAGTTTTTGTTTAACATACAAATTATTTGAGGATTTTAGTAATTGTCGATTGTCTTGGCTAAATTAGAAATCACAATTTTGGCCCTCGCGATATAGGCTTTGCTTAGTGCAAGGCCGAATGTCTAGCTTTTAGGGAAAACCCAATTTTGTACCTGATATACTTATTATGTAAAACTTAATAAGTAGGTACTGTACTTAACAAATATTGTACTGTATCTTTGTAAATGTTTTGTATTTGAAAGAGAAAGAAAGAAAGAAAAATATATTTATTTGACGACACAATACTCAAAAACACAAAATCACGCAACATAATACAACAATCAGCAGAAAACACAAACGGGTGACGGTGGAAATACAAGTAGTTAACAGTTAACACAAAGACAAACTTACAGAAATCTAAATATCTAACAAAATGTCAGGAAGTTTTAAGTATTGAGTCCCCAAAATGGGCCCGACTCAGCATAATGTTGCAACCGAGAGATCAGTTGCAACGCTGATTTTCAGTCGGGTCCATACTGCGGTTAGTAATGTACGTGTATTTGATTTATTAATTTGCGCCTAATGTGAACAAGAAGGAAATACCATATTATATTTACTTAGATACCATAAGATGTGCAGTGGTAGTGAGAGTAATAAATACGTATTATTATCGGATAAAAAGAATAAATAATAAGTAATATTAATACACAAATAAGATTATATTGAGAGTGTGCCCGGACAAACGAAGAAAAACATCGATGGATCGATGAAATTATTTGTGTGTGGAATGGTGACCTACGGATGGACCTACCCTCCGTTCAAAATTGATCCACAATGCGTGCGCCATTAGTACGCTTTACCCAGGACCAGACACACGACAAGAAACTGAGGTGCGAGGCATCTGTCAGCGGTATAAAGGTATGCAACCACATTCCCATTGGCGTATCTAGGGTTATTTTATAGGGGGGCCCCGGCTCCAAAACTTGATGACCTGCTAAATTAAATACCCAACCTATAGAGGCGGCAACAAATCAATCAGACATAATCAATATTACATTAAATTATATTATTATTAATTAGAAAGGAATTATCATCAATAATGCAATTAAAATTTGAAAATGAAAATTTGAAATATAAATATTACATCAAATTAGATTATTATTAATGAAATGGAATTTTATATGCATACGAAATATATACATATATACACATACATACATATACATATATACATACATACATATATACATACATATACATACATACACACATACATACATATATATATACATATATATATACATATATACATATATATACATATACACACACACATACACACACACACACACATATATATACATATGTTCAAAAAATTAAGCATGGTTTTGTTTTGTATTTGTATTTGTTTTTCCTGGTGCAATAAAGAATATTCTTATCTTATCTTATGTAACCGTTAACCGTAAGTACAGTCGACAGCACGTCAATCTTCACATTTTAGTTGCAAAGTCGCCCGTAAGCCAACGGAGTAGAGTGCATGGGTGTATACCATGATGTGCTGTCGACTGTACCTAAGTAACTAAATAAAAATTATCTAATAAACTTATCTTATCTTTTATACACAAAATGTCATAAAAATCAATGAAACCGGAGCTATGTTTAAACATACATCTTTATAAGACAGACAAACCCTCACATACCCGCCCTCGGAAAATCAAAAGAGAGGAGGGGGAAAAGAGCTATAGCCTATAGCCCAAGAGATCAAGTCCGTCAGCACTAGCTGGCCTGTGTGGCAATCTGTGGTTGATGGCCTACTCAACTAGAAGTTAAAGGACCGCAGAAGAAGAAGACATTTTTATAATTTTTGTAAATTTTTCCCGAACTTCAAAGACAACAATTTTTATATAATTTAATTACAAATGTACTATTGTTATTAGATATTTCCTTTTTTCAAGAGAAATTAGGCAAGTTTGGGGGTTGCTTCTCGATCATGAGGGTCTGGGTTTGAACCACGCATGTACCAATGACTTTTAGTTACGTACATTTGTTTGTTTGTACAGCAACACCATTCGCTGTTAAATGAGTGCTTTTCAATGACAGCTGTCAGTGAGCCGTTTTCAGAACAACTAAAAAAAAAAATATTACGGCTGTCAAAATAATGCTATTTTGGACCTCAGCCCAATAGCCATGTGTGATACATCATAAAATAGGTCTCAGCGAGCTGAACAACAGTTACTATGACGCCAACAGCCAAATGTTTGTCGTTTCGGAGTTATACTTTATTGAAAATGTTACTTTTTTTTCAATACAATATAACTCCGAAAGGACAAACATTTGGCTGTTGGCGTCATAGTAACTTTTGTTCAGCTCGCTGAGACCTATTTTATGATGTATCACACATGGCTATTGGGCTGAGGTCCAAAATTGCATTCTTTTGACAACCGTAATATTTTTTTTTTTAGTTCTTCTGAAAACGGCTCGTTGGGTTCATTAAAAAAAACTAGATGGCGCTGCAAGAAGACCAAAATGTCATCATGTTTTTTAGGTCTGTGGTTTTAATCGTTATTAATCTGTCATAGTCTAAACATCTCCTTGTAGTCTGTGATCTAAACTAGACTTTGCTTTGTTTCGTTTTGAAACTTGAAAGTTATCGAAGTAGGCATTTTTACTTTGTATAATACATACGTACGTGAATTGTGTCTTTGCTCATTACTAGCCCATGCATTATGCATTTTTGTAAAACCATAGGACAGAAACCACAGCTAAGGTACAGTGATGTCATGACGTTAGCACCATCTATCGGTAATTTGCGGTACTATTTTTTTTAACGACGCTCTGAAAAGCCCTCATTGTGCCCGGATGATAACGGCGACAGGCTTGCCACTTGTCAGGTTTGGGACTTAATAAACTCGGCTAAACGTGGGCGCACATCTTAGTGCCTCTGCCTACCCCCTCGGGGTTAACCCGAATATAAATTGAGAAAGTTAATATCTAATCTCTTTAAACGAGCAATTCTTGTATATATCTATTTAGATAAAAGGAGAAGCTGACTGACTGACTGACTGACTGACATATCACCGCAGGGCCTAAACTATAAGGGTTAGAAGCTTAAAGTTTTGCACAAGGGTTTCTTTTGTAAAGTAGGGGAGCACTAAGAAAGGATTTTTGAAAATTCATCCCCTAAGGGGGTAAAATGGGGGTTCAAAGTTAGTATGAAATTTTGCAGTTTTTGAAGTTATTCAAATGAAATTTGGTACGAAGGTTCTTTATTCAAAATTATGAAATACGTGTAAAATTGTTTTTTGAAAATCATCCCTTAAGAGGGAAAAAAGGGGGTGCAAACTTAGTATGAAACTTTGCCGTTTATGAAGTTATTCGAATGAAATTCAGTATAAAAATGTTCATTAAAAGGCATGAAAAACATGTACAATAGTTTTTAAAAATAATCCCTTAAAGGGTAAGAGGGGGGTGCAAAGTTAGTATGAAACTTTGCCGTTTTTGAAGTTATTCGAATGAAACTTAATATAAAGTTCATTCATTAAAATTTATGAATTACATGTAAAATAGTTTTTCGAAAATCATCGCTTAAGGGGGTAAAAAGGGGGTGCAAAGTCAGTATGAAACTTGGCCGTTTTTAAAGTTATTCGAATGAAATTCAACATGAAGGTCCTTCATTGAAAGACATGAAAGACGTGTAAAGTAATAGTAAGAGGGGGTTGCGAAGTTAGTATGAAATGGTATGAAAGCTCTTTCGCATGCGCTAAAAGTATTCCTATCTTATTTGCAAGCACTTTACTCAACAAAAGCCCACGCGGACGTAGTCGCAGGCAACAGCTAGTATTTATATATAATCAGAATCTCGGAAACAGCTTCGGAAAATTTTGTATGTGTTAAAGTATAGAGGTTCAATTGGCAATCGACTCACGCTTGACACAAGATTTAAATATAGAATGTTGATATTTGTGGTATGTCAATTTGAATGTTAGACATATCACTCTTCTGACTGACGCAAATGCTGGAAACCTCGTCGCTCAAGCAATAGGCACGATAAATACAAATACTTTTGACCTGCAAAAGGTATTATATGTTCCTGAAATATCAAGAAACCTGATTTCTGTAAGTTCAATTACTGACCATGGTGGATCTGTACTCTTCGCTGGAAACAAGGTATTTATAAAGAATAATAACCATATTATATTGAGTGGGTACAAAACTAGAAACGGCTTGTATGAGACAAGTTTTAATGCAAAGAGTGTCCGCGAAGCTTTGTTTTCTGAAACTGTCGATACCTGGCATCGTCGGCTGGGTCACGTATCGGATGTGCGGCGCCTAGCTAAATTAGTTAACGGAATTAAAATTGGGGGGGATAATCGAGAAAAATTTTGCGAAATTTGTATTAAAGCCAAAATGAGTAGGAAACCGTTCGTAAATAATAGGGTTAAAGCAACATTTCCTTTGGAAATTATCCATACGGATGTTTGCGGAGCAATAGAAACTCCCACTTGGGACAACAAAAAATATTTTATTACATTTTTAGATGATTTTACGTATTTTTGTGTCGTGTACTTAATCACCTTTAAAAGTGAAGCCTTTGATAAAATAAAACAATTTGTGACTTTAGCGGAAAATCATTTTAATTCAAAAGTGAAGAAAATCAGATGCGACAATGGGAGGGAATATTCGAACAATAACCTAATGTCTTGGTGTAACTCGAAGGGCATTATTCTTGATTTAACAATACCCTACACGCCACGATTAAATGGGAAAGCAGAAAGATTGAACAGGATAGGCTACGTCAGGAATGGTTACAAAATATGGGTGGATGAAACTGAAACAATTGTAAAAGCGAGAGATGTTAGAATAAATGAAAATGAGCAAGGTATATATTTAAATGAAGGAAATGGTGATAGAAGTGGAGGTTTTTGGAGGATGGATGAAGAAAATCAAGAGTCAGTTGGTGAAGGCACAACACAGAGAAGAATAGATAATAGTCAGGAAGAAAATCAAGTCGGAAGAGTCAACAACAACGAAGATCGAGAAGGTGATATATTAAGAGAAAGAGGAAGAAGTAGAAGTAATGAGAGTGTTCGAGAAGGTGAAATATTAAGAAGAATAGTAAGTAGTAGAAATATTGAGAATGTTCGAGAAGGCGATTTTCATTTGAGAAGATTGGGTAGCGAAACAAGCGAAGACGAAACAAATGAAGGCGAAATAGAAGTTGAAACAAATGACAACGAAACAAATGACAACGAAACAAATGACAACGAAACAAATGAGAACGAAACAAATAACAATGAAACAATTGAAGTTGAAAGAAATGAAAGAGAAACAAACGAAGTTGAAGAAGAAATAGAACAAAATAATGAAGTTTATTCTGATGGAAATGAAGAATTCTTTGATACTGAACAAATTGAAAATCGGGTCGAAAATAATGAAAGTCGAAATAATAGGGATAATAGTCAAAATAGAAGAGTTCAACCTGCCAGAGAACGTAGACCACCAGATAGATATAAAGATTATCTGATGGATTATGACACTGAAGCATCAATGTTGACATACGAGGAGGCAATAGAATCGAAAGAAAAGGACAAATGGAAACAAGCTATAAAAGAAGAAATTAAATCCCTTGAAGAAAATAAGACGTGGTCATTTGTGGATGAACAGGAAGCAGTAGGAAGAAAATTAGTCACCAGTAAATGGATTTTTACCATCAAGTCCGATGGTCGATACAAAGCCAGACTAGTGGCAAGAGGTTTTCAACAAAAATACAAGATCGATTATGATGAAACGTATAGTCCAGTGGTCAACAGTACTTCGTTGAGGGTATTATTATCAATCGAAGCAGATAAAGGTTTAAAAATGAAACAGTTCGATGTAAAAACAGCATTTTTACACGGAGACCTAAAAGAAAGTATCTATATGAAGGTGCCAAATGGATACAATAATAAAGAAGGTAAGGTATGCAAATTGAACAAGAGCTTATATGGATTAAAACAAGCCCCGTTAATGTGGAATATAAAATTTACAGATTTTTTGACAAAGATGGGTTTCAAACAAATGAAACAAGATCAATGTATATTTGTCATGGAAGGCGAAAGAAGGATTATCCTAGCGGTATATGTAGATGATGGATTGGTTTTCGGTGAAAGAGAAGAAGATCTTCTTCACATAATAGAAACGATTGGAAAAGCCTTTGAGTTAAGAGTCTGTGATGAAGTAACTAATTACATAGGTTTAGATATTAAACAAGATGAAAATGGGATTAAAATTTTTCAAAAGACTTACAGTGAGAAAATAGTCAAGAAATTTAACTTGAATAATGCTAGAGAATGTAAATGTCCAACTATATTGATAGAACAACATTCATCTGAGAAAATTGATAAAAAATCTCATGAGCTTTACCGTGAAATGATAGGGTCATTGTTATATCTCGCGAATAAAACACGACCAGACATAAGTTTTCATGTAGGTTATTGTTCGAGACATCAAAATTCTCCAAATCTAAATGATTTTAATAATGCTAAAACGATTTTGCGATTTATCAAAGGATCAACAGGAAAAGGGATTCACTTTACGAAAGGTGATAAAGTTCTCAGGGGTTATAGTGATTCGGATTTTGCGGGAGATCCAGATACTAGGCGCAGCACTTCAGGTTCTGTGATTTGGCTGAACGGTGGACCAGTGGCATGGAGATCAAGAAAACAATCAGTAGTCGCGCTAAGCAGCACAGAAGCAGAATACATAGCGGCAGCTGAATGCTGTAAGGAATTGCTTTACATAAGGGACCTGATCTATGAGATAACCAAAGAAAAACTTGAAGTTGAGATGAGAGTGGATAACCAATCAGCAATTTGGCTTATGAAAAAAGGAATTATGGGCAATAGAAGCAAGCATATAGACGTGAAATATTGTTACTTAAAAGAAAAAATAGATGAGAATCAGATTACAGTAAAATACTGTCCAACAGGATCACAACTGGCTGATATACTAACTAAAAGTTTACCGGCTGTAAAGTTTGAAAAATGTCAACGAAGATTAGTGTATGAGTGACAATGTGAGTCGTAGAGTGTAGTATAAGTGCGGGCTAAAGTGAACTTTATTCTTTTCGGTTAATGTCGGGGTTTATTTTATATCTTATGGTAGTATGTAAGGTTTTATAGGGTGTGTAAACATTTAATATGTATAAAAGGAAAAACACTTAAGGATTATTGAAATACGTAACAAGTTCAGACAGATTTAAAGGGGTGCTTAATAATGACAGATTTAAGGGGGTGCTTAATAATGATTCACTTAAGGGGGTGTATGTAATGTAATATTAATTGAATCATTATTTAACATTTAACTTGTCAAAAGAAGAGTAAAAATTTAAAATTTTTATTTCTTTACACATTTTCTGAAGACATCCTTAAGTATTTTTTCTAGATCTTTAAAATGTATTTTTATATGTTTAGTGATGGTGAATCGAGTGGAAGAAAATAAAAGAATATAGTTGAGGTTATCTTTTATATGATGGTGATGAGTCGAGTGGGAGAAAAGCAAATAAGATAGTTGAGGTTATTTATATATGATGATGGTGGTCGAGTCGAGTGGGAGAAAATAAAGATGATAGTTATACTTATGTATTTATATATGATAATGATGACGAGTCGAGTGGGAGAAAATAAAATAGATAGTTATACTTATTTATATGATGATGATATCATAGTGGTGTTGATATGAGTGGGAGAAGATGAAGATAAAACAAGATAGTTGTAGTTATTTATGTCAGTGGTGACGTGATGTGTCGAGTGGTGAAAATAGAGATAGATATGGAATAAATAGTTCATATTGTTTGTGGTGAAAGATATACAGGGTGAAAATGTTTATATAGTAAAGTTGAAAATTTGATATACAGGTTGAATATTTTTGATATTGTATTTTAAAATATACAGGTTGAGTTATTATTGGGTAGTGAATTTTCGAAATTAATTTGATGATGTATAAAATATAATTTTGGGAAACATTGTTTAGATGCAGTAGGTAAATTGAATTAATTAAAGAAATTGTTATTAATGTTTTTACAAGCAGAGCCGATTGAGGGGGTGTGTTAAAGTATAGAGGTTCAATTGGCAATCGACTCACGCTTGACACAAGATTTAAATATAGAATGTTGATATTTGTGGTATGTCAATTTGAATGTTAGACATATCACTCTTCTGACTGACTCAATGCAGGAAACTCGTGTTTGTTGATTATTAAATCATAATAAATACTCTAATGGATATCTAGTGCCTTCACTTTATTCAATAAAGCCCCAAAGACCTCCTACAAATTTGAATAACAGTATGCAGTGGGTTTCGGGGGCAATTAATTAATCCAACTATGTTTCATTTATAAAAAACGTCGTTTTAACCGTGTTTTAAGGCAAATAAATTAGTGCTTCACTACAAGAAGGTAATTTTCGCAACCATCTGTAAGGTTGTCATAGCTCAAGTGGGACGATACCGTAAACAGAAGACCCTGGGGGCCAATAAGGAATGGATGAAAATGTCAGAAGTGCTTGATATTTTTTTTGGTGATAGGAATAACCTTCCTTATCATCATCAGGCTATATTAGTCCACTGCTGGACATAGCCCTCCCCTAATGAGCGCCATAGCGCGAGAAAAAAGTTTCAATTTTCGGAGTTATTAATGTATTGAAAAAACACTAAAATTTTCAATAAAATATAACTCCGAAACGACAAACATTTGGCTGTTGGCGTCATAGTAACTGTTGTTCAGCTCGCTGAGACCTATTTTATGATGTATCACACATGGCTATTGGGCAGAGGTCCAAAATTGCATTCTTTTGACAGCCGCAATTTTTTTTTTTTTTGTGTTCGTCTGAAAACGGCTCATTCGAATGAGCTTTTGTTCAGCTCGCTGAGACCTATTTTATGACGTATCACACATGGCTATTGGGCTGAGGTCCAAAATTGCATTCCTTTGACAGCCATATTTTTTTTTTTTTTAGTTCTTCTGAAAACGGCTCATTAACAAGAAATGTCTATGAACTAAAACAGTAATCTGTGAATCCTACGTTCCATTTTCTCAATTGTAAATTGAAAGTTAGTCGAATCTTAAAACATTATAATTTCACTTTTAAATTGATACATTTTGCGGCAAATTATTACTTTGAGTGTTATTTTATAAACTAAGAAACTGTTTAGGTACAATATATACGTTATATAAAAGTTTAATACACTTAACTCTTAAAATTTTCAACTGAAATTTTACTTATAACGAAACGTCAACGTAGGGAACGTAGGGCGAGTCCACTACTATTGGCGTAGTCAGAGAATGGAATAGACTGGGCCCGCGCGTATACCTTTGAGATGGAGATAGAAGTAGGTATTTTTTGAGACTGGCAACTCTCAAAAAATACCAGCCAGCATAACACATAATTCCCGAAGTACAGCTTGTCTAAAAAGAGTAGAAATTAAAGAGTAAGGTTTTGCTAAGACTTTTTGTCTGGGTTTGTTAATAGCTTGCGCTTACAAGCAATATATAAATTAAGAACTTTAGCTACTACATAAAATAAGGAATTGTGCTTCAATAAATATAGTAAATGCTTTAACTTCTCAATAAAACAATTAGTAGACTTTAACTTCCGGTTTCTACTCTTTCTAGACAAACTGTATGTTTTGCATATTAACAACCCGCAAACAGAAAATCGGGAAATAAATAACTCAAAAGATGCAAACATTTTTATTAAATTATAAACTAACAAGATTCTGCATACATAACACATTATTGCAAATATCTGTTAAATGCCATTTTTATCAATGTTCTTTAAACAAATTAAGTTTTGTATAAAAGTTTCTTATCCTTTCTCCATAGTTAACTATTTTTTTGGAGCATGATGTATGTCGTATTTAGAATTTTTTTTACATACATTTAATCAAAAGTGGATAGTGGCTGTCAAGAAAGGATTGTTTGGCGAAGTGATCTGATATATCTGTAAACAAATTTAGACAGACACATTTTTTCAAGCACTTTTGTAAAAGACTAAGGTGATATTTTTTCTGGCCAATGGTTTTGGATCTGCGATACATTTCAACTAATTCGCAAATAGTTATTACGTCTTTAGTGGTATAATGAAGGCCCCCCTTATCTTTTTTCAACTACAGGCTTTTGTACGCCATCGAACTTACAAAAGCAGACAAGCAAGTGTGAAATTTGTGATTCCATATTCCATACAGCATTCTGTCGGCAAAGTAGGATCATGTCTAAAGCTAAAGATAGCTTTAGACATGATCCTATTTCTTTATCAATTTGTTTTGGTGAGGAGAGACATCCACCTGTAAACAAATTGTACTTATGTTTAGCACAACTTAGTACACCTGTTAATTATTTCACCATATCATGTGTAGGTACATTTATTACTGTGCGTCTGTGACAGTCATGTTATTCTAAATGAAACTTTCTACGCTTATAAGTAAGATATTCTAACAGTAGACCGTTTTATTTGTAATGAAATGTCTGTCATAGACGCACAGCAATGTCGCCGTCCGTCGCCAGGTCGACGTTGTACGTGGAGGACATCAACATCACCAGATATGGTAAACCTACTGACCGGCGTTGTTGACTCTAGGTATGTTCTGATTTTTCAGGATGTCCATCCTAGGATTATCAGTAGCACTTTTACTAGCACTCGCAACCGCAAGCATTGGAAAATACGTTGATGTAGCCTCATGAAGAGTCTGGAAGGAACACAAAAACTGCTTTTAAAAAAAACCATTTAAAGTATATTTTAGTTAAGTACCTTAACTGACTATGCAATTACTAGAGATTGAATAAATAATAGACCCAGGACTAAGACGTAATTTTAAATGACGCCCTTAGTAATAATGCATTGAGCGGTCAACTCGCGAATAGATTTGTGAGGTAAACAATGTACGAATATATTAAATCACTGAAATATTCTACATACCCATAACTCATTTTATTTTAGGGAGTCCTCGCAGGCAAGTTCCGTAAAGGAAGCTTCCGTCAGAAAAGTCAAACTCTTTGTTTTTCAAAGACAATGGGGCTCGAAATGACGGGAACAGAACAGACACGGGTATACTTTGTCGGTTGCCAGTCTAAGTGACCCGTGGCTTCCATATAGCCTGATCAGATCGGTATGTACCTGTAAAATAATTTTGTACAATGTAATCATTATTTGGTACGTTTCAGACCTCGTCAACACGTGGGCCAAGTTTTAGTGGTTGATTCCTCTGCTTACCCACCAGGGGATATCAGGCGTGAGTTTTATTTCATATTTAGCCGTCTTTGCCAACGGGATTTTTTATATCATTAGTATGGTAACCCTAAAATTAGTATAAGCCCTCTAAATTAAAATGGTCGCAGTTAGATTGCGAATCTATCGTACGAGCACCTACATAATTTAGACGGGTAACACCAAAACAATCAAATTCTCGAATTTGTTTTCACGACTAATTTAGGGGTAATGGTGGGCAGTAGATGCATGTTATGTGCGTTTGATTCCTTTGCATAGTCTTCCACATCATAAAAACAGCTCTAAGAGAAGAATTAAGGGCACTTACGGATATAACCTCTAAGTTGGCGTCTTTTCGCTCATTGCGGCTTCCACAGCCTAAAATGCTGTAAATCTCCATTGTATCACTTTCGTTCAACTGCACCGAAACATAAAACTACAATCCTATGGAGAAAAACACGAATATCTGTTTTGAAAAACACGAATTCATTATATGAATAATGGAGATATACATATCTTACTACGTTACTACAGTAACAAATCAAAATAGCTACTAATAAAATTT
Organism: Yponomeuta plumbellus; assembly: GCA_947310845.1. Taxonomy (NCBI): domain Eukaryota; kingdom Metazoa; phylum Arthropoda; class Insecta; order Lepidoptera; family Yponomeutidae; genus Yponomeuta; species Yponomeuta plumbellus. The sequence goes on from OX371203.1 coordinate 9,784,383, forward strand.
TAAAATAAAATCCTTAACTGTATGAGATCATCTTAAAAACTAAATAATATGTTATATATGTATATCTAATAATTTCAACATTAGACATACTTAACCTACATAATACAACTCTTCAATATCATATTCCATAAACTCTTTCAAACTATAAAAACAATAGCCTAGGAGCCACTTCTTTGTTAAAATTGTAAAAGTATTGATATATAATGTTTGTTCTTTTAAAGATACTGGTAATTTGTTATAAATATTTACACACATTATGAATGAATTTCTACATACTAGAGATAGATGTGCTGGTGGTTTATGTAGCTTTTGTGAATATTTCGATCGAAGAGTTCTTGCTGATACATCCTGATTACTTTGAAAAAGACACCTATTTTTAAATACAAATAAACATATTTCAAATATATACAAACATGGCAGCGGTAGGATTTCATACTTTTTGAAGTAGGTAAGGACGGCATGATTCAACCTGCTTAATTCCGAAAATGGCCCTCACACAGCGTTTTTGAATTAAAAATACATTATGCACATCCACTGAATTTCCCCAAAGCACAATACCATACCGCAGAGTGGAGTCCACTGTAAGCCATTAGGGCTGCCTTTTTCGATACCACTTGGCTAACTTTTCGTAAAGCGTAAACAAATTTGTTTACCTTAGAACACACATTATTTACATGGTCTTTCCAATCGCAATGAGAGTCTAAATTTAAGCCTAAAAATTTAAACTTTGATACATCTTCAATTATTATGTTATTGTACTTAACGATTACAGATTGGGGACTGCTCCTGTTTGTATGAAATTGCATAAATTTAGTTTTATTTACATTCACTTTTAAGTTGTTCGCTGTAAGCCAAGATATTGTTTGAGCTAGAACTTTATTTATATCTTGATTGTATACAGTTATATCTTTGCATTCTGTGACTATGGTAGTATCATCGGCGAATAAAATACAATTTTGTGAGAGGCTGTTTGGTAAATCATTAATGTAAAGTAAGAAAAGCAGGGGTCCTAATATACTACGAAATCATAAGCTATAAATGGCGATTGATATTTTATAATAGATCTAGTTTTTGAGCAGTATCTAGCTGTCTCAACACATTGCGTTCTATTACTCAGATATGACTTTATCCAATGGAATGCTGGACCTCGTATGCCATACTTTCATATTTTTTCTAGCAGCCTTTTATGACAAACGAAATCAAATGCCTTGCTCATGTCCATGAATAACACAGAAATGGGCATTTTTTTGTCTAAACAATTTGTAATATGCCGAATTAACTTAAAAGCAGCTAGAGAGGTACTCCTGCACTTTCTGAATCCATTTTGTTCATCAGTAATAATATTATTTTTTGTAAGAAACTTGTCTAGCCCATTATGCATGACCTTTTCATATATTTTGGATAATATGGGTATAAGTGTAACTGGTCTGTAACTATCCATTTTATATTTATTGTCTTTTTTAATGAGTGGCTTAGCTATAGATTTTTTTAAAGCATCTGGAAAAGTTCCTTGAAGTAATGATAAATTTATTGCATAAGTTAGTGGCTCTGCAATAAGATTTATAGTATTTTTTATTATTTCTGTTTGTATTTCATCTAAGCCTACAGATTTTGAGTTTTTAAGAGACTTTGTTATTTGTAAAAGCTCTTTAGTACTTAATGGATTCAGAAATATACTATTTTCCCTATTAAAAATATTTATACTATCGTGTACCGTCGCATCGGGGTTTAATTGTTTTTTTACCACATTTATAAAATATTCATTAAATGAGTTCGAAATAAGCTGAGGGTCAGTAATATCACAGTTATCAATCACTAATTTGTCAATGGACCTGCTCCTGCAGTTCGAGGAAGTATATTTTTCAATCGCATTCGAAGTCGCTTTGCATTTATTTTTGGTGTTCGATATAAGTCTTTGATTTTTTTGGTAGGAAATTATTGTTTTTTTTTAAATTCGTGAATATTTCTTATATTCATTTGCATAGTCCTTGCAATGTCTGCTTTTAAAATAGAGTTGTCGTTTTTTTAAGCAACTGTTTTTCATACCTTTAGTAAGCCATTTTAAACTACCATTTTTATCAGAGACCTTTATTTTTATAATAGGGAAGCACAGTTTATAAAAAACGTTGTACAGTTCGTATAAATTGTTAAAAGCCTTAGCAGCATTGGTCTCCTCAAATACTTCATGAAACGAAAGGGACGAAAGACATTCTTTAAACTTATGTTGGTTATCTAGACTATAATCCCTCCGATATTCGTACCACCACTTGATAGGAGGAGCAAGGCGGTTCTTAACTGGAATTTCGAAGGACTGAGCGGTGTGATCTGATAATCCTAAGTCGTGGATATTAGTTGTACCATTCTTTATATTAGTTGCTATGTGGTCAATGCATGACTTAGACGTTGTTGTTATTCTTGTTGGTGCTTCTATAATAGGTTTGAGATCATATATTTCAAGGACTCTTTTGAGCTCAGTTGAAATGTTGGATTCTTTCAACAAATCAATATTGAGGTCTCCACATAAAACGTATTTTTTTCTTTTCAAATTACAGGTTTTACTAAGAAGTTCATTAAGCTTACGAAATGGTTATGTCTCGTCTATCTATTCTATGTCTACGACTATTGGACTTGCCCTACGTTCCGTAATGCGATAAAATCAATTACAGCGCGAATCCGACCAAATTTAGTAGTCCCAAAGTATCACGGAGTAGGGTTTTTGTGCCTACTGCACTTAAGTGGATTCGCGCTGTAATCGATTTTATCGCATTTCGGAATACACCCACCCTCAACGAGCTGTTTTCAGAAGACCTAAAAAAAATAATATTACGGCTGTCAAAGTAATGTAATTTTGGACCTCAGCCCAATAGCCATGTGTGATACATCATAAAATAGGTCTCAGTGAGCTGAACAAAAGTTACTATGACGCCAACACCCAAATGTTTGTCGTTTCGGAGTTTTATTTAAAAATTTATTGAAAATTTTAGTTTTTTTTCAATACAATATAACTCCGGAAGGACAAACATTTGGCTGTTGGCGTCTTAATAACTATTGTTCAGCTCGCTGAGACCTATTTTATGATGTATCACACATGGCTATTGGGCTGAGGTCCAAAATTGCGTTCTTTTGACAGCCGTAATATTTTTTTTTTAGTTTCCTGAAAACGGCTCACTAGAAGTGCGACAAGTGACTCGTGGCTCAAGCCTTTGGCGGGAAATTTAAAAATCTTTTAGTTGATAACCCTGCATCTATATGCCATAAACCATCTTGATACTTTTGCTTAACTTGATTATTTGTTTAACTAGCTTTCGCCCGCGACTCCGTCCGCGTGGACTTTAGTTCAAAATTTTGCAACCCCGTTCACTCCCGTAACTCCCGTTAAGGGTTAAATTTAGAAAAACGGTGAAACACGTGTTCAATCAATTGTGTTAAAGAGTATTTATTTTAAGTTTCAAGAAAATCAGACAATATTTTTTATGCCTCCCATACAAATTTTGGCAACCCTTTACGCCCCCTTAGGGGTTGAATTTCAAAAAATCCGTTCTTATTCCTTGCCTACATTATATACAGATCCTCTGTGCAAAATTTCAGCTTCCTAGGTCAAACGGCTTGGGCTGGGCGTTGATGAGTGAATGAATCAGTCAGTCAGGAGTTCAGGACTTTGAATTTTATATAATAGATTAGTTTGGAGTCTCCAATGCATTTTGTCCAAACATAAATAAATATAAGCAAAGCGAAAACATTAACTACATCAAAACCAACATTTCCACTCCACCAAAAACAGGGATAATAAAGATGCACCACATAAACTTATAAACATTTATTAATGCTGAACCATAATCAAAATCTGATTCATATCTTTTTTCTCAACATCTTAGAGTTCTTTGACTAAGTCTTCGATCTGACGTTTACCATTTTCGTCATCCGGCAGACCTTACAACAAGAAATAATTCATGTTTGCTTTAAAACATTGTTACTCGTATGTTATGTACATACGACTAATAATGTTGATACGAGTAATAATGTGTAATAACGTATGTTATGTAAATAATGAACTCTAAGATGTTGAGAAAAAAGATATGAATCAGATTTTGATTATGGTTCAGCATTAATAAATGTTTATAAGTTTATGTGGTGCATCTTTATTATCCCTGTTTTTGGTGGAGTGGAAATGTTGGTTTTGGGGCTAAAACATAGGTAAAATCATGTTGAATAGAAACAAAAGTTTTTTTATTGTTTAAATCTAGGACGAGTATCAAACTGTTTGGGCTGTACTACTTGCAGCTGAAATACCTAAGTTTGACAGTCAGAGTGTGGCCATATGACGAAATAAATCGCGTGCCAGGACTCGCTTGTCAGGCTCTATCAATGAATTGATTGCGTTCAAATTTCATACGTCTTTTGCGAGTCGCATGGTAATTAGGTACCATGCGACAAGATGACACCTCAAAGCGAACGAAAATTATTAGCAAATTTGCGTATACTTACGACTTTGTGAGAATACATGAAAATGATTTTTATGCGACAAATGTCTAATCCTTTGAATGTTTGGCGTCTACGCTTTCAATTCGCATGGGCGAGAATCGGCTCCCTTGTTCGAGACTTGATAATAATTTTTCTTTTCTTTTTCAAGTTCCTCCTTTTGTGTGGAAACCTACATACCGAGCAAAGCTCGGTCATCCAGGTAGGTACTTTATATTAACGCATTAACATTTAAGTTAACTTTAAAAAATGTTAAGACTCGTAGATTCCCCCAAGTCCGCTAAGCGTATTTATTTTTCCTTCGGAAATTCTTGCATTCTTGAGATTGCCTGGAGCGATTTGGCGGTTAGAATTTGATAGTAGGTACTAACTAGGTACCTAGTTATATAATTTGATTGTTAGACTGTTGCGTGCGACAATGTTGCGTGTAATATAATGTAACGTAGGTGCTGTTAACAATAGTACATCAGCCCTTACGCAACTGTTCACTCTATCGGGTTAAGCATTTTGATAACTCGAAAGAGTCAAAACAAGAATGTATATTAGCTATGACGGTTCGGCGTAGGAGTCCCAGAATGTAACAGTGTGTTATAAGGTGGAGTGACATACCGGGAACAAAAGCTAAATCAGACAACTCCATACAGTGGTGTCTTACGTAATTAATTACACCCCTGGACTATATAGTCCAGGGGTGTAGATTGTTTGTTAGTGTACGAGAAACCGGGTTAGTCTGCCAATATGTCACTGGGACCAAAATAACAATACGGTTTTCTGACTGCTGATTACTTTTATTTTTACACAGTGAGTGGGTAGGAGGAAAAAACTGTAAAAAATATAAAAATCTGCGATAAACTTCGAAAATTAGGCCACCACCCGTCTTTAGAGATATAAACGGAGAAAAATAAAGTACCTACTAATTTTCCATGGTTGAAACTAACTAATTTAAAAAACTATATTAAAAGCATAATATAGTTTTCTATCATCATCATCATCATTAACCCATTGTGTCCCCACCGAGAGGCATGGGTCTCTTCCCTGAGGAGGTATAGGCCATACTCCACCACGGGGGCCTAGTCCGGATTGGAAAGATAAGTACCGTTCCGGACCCAAGACACCCCCAGAAGACACCCCTGGGGGTGCCACGGGAACTTTGATTCGGACCCGTGGCACCCCTAGATACTATTAATTATTATGAGTGTAGTATAATAATTAGTACCTACTACTATTTATCAGTAGGTACTTAGTTACTACTGTTTCGTGTTCTGACAAGCTTGATAAACATGTAGATAGATAGCATTTATTTATTCATTTATTTTTATGTTTTTCTAATTGTTTGTTATCCCTAATAAAATGAAGTTTATCTCAACTACACACAACCAAGACATAGGTCGTCTACATACAAGTTGTGCGACAAATCTTGGTTTATTTTAGACACGCAAGTATCGCTGAATGTTCTTGGTAATTAGTTCAAAAGTACTTGCCTAAGCGATGAAATCAGAAATCAATAATATATTTCAAAGTAAAAAAAAGAGGTCATGTGTCAATATTTTTAATATTGGGCAATGAGAACTTGAAAACTTCTGACAGTAAGACCAACCACTAGTCTTACAAGTCTCCACCAATCCGGACTTGGTACCGTGGTGGAGTATGGCCTATACCTTCCTCAGGGAAGAGACCCGTGCCCCTATGGCGGGGACATAATGGGTTGATGATGAATGAGAACTTGATGTAATTTGCCTTTTTCGCATTGAACATCGGATTGTTCACCGTGAACCACTTTAGGACGACGCGGTAGACAGAGCATTGTTTACATCGTCAACATTTCCTAAACCTCTCTTTACTCAAATAGGTATTAGGGAAGTATCACTTGCAAACAATGTTGTCTGCGATTTTTTTCGACTCAATCTATTATTCTATTTCTATTAGTAGGTACGGCCAATTTACATTAAAAAAAAGGATCGCTCAGATATAGAACTTGAGCGTCTCCTACATTTACATTAGATCCTGAGGATTAACTCTATTTAATCTATACTTTAAGGGTTCTGTCTGTTTAAGATTCGCGCTTGATCGAGAGGGTTTAGGGTAAATCATCCATTAACTGACCACCTTCCGGAAACTGTCCACTCAGGGGACAAAATCCCGAGAGATTCCAACCGTGTAACAGTCAAATTAGTATGGAATGTGATATAGTAAATTTATGGGAATGGAATCAGGATTTGGTGCGTATTATTAGGTCGCTTTGCATTATCTAATATCTAATTAAATGAGTCGTCCACTTCGCCAGGTGTTGCGTCAATGTACGCAACACCTCTAGCGAAGGCGACGGTCGTGCGCGTGCGCAGCCGGTCACATGCGCGCCTGCGTCGCGCCGCCGCGTCTCGCGGCTCAGACATTTGGAAGTAGGGTTACCATTCCGGTAACCGGAAAGTCCGGATATTAGGAATGAGCCGTTTTCAGAAGATCTAAAAAAAATATATAACGGCTGACCTATTTTATGATGTATCACACATGGCTATTGGGCTGAGGTCCAAAATTGCATTCCTTTGACAGCCGTTATATTTTTTTTTACTTCTTCTGAAAACGGCTCATTGCAACACCGATTTTAAAACAATAAGCAATCATGTTTTTATAAGTAACACTACTTATAAAAACATGATTGCTTATAATAATAAAATATTAAAAATAATAATAACGTTTCTATAGTCCTGTTCGCGAATGGGTTAGTTCCAACCAGTCTCTCTAACCATCTGAGGCTGTTGGAACTCCGTGTGGGCATGCTCCCGGCTATCATGCAGAAGGTGGTGCTGTTTGATGCGTCCGTCTCGCCTCTTTGGCCTCTTTAGTAATAAGGCCGCCAATTGTACTTAGATCTATAAAAATCTGTAAATGTTATTTATGAGTACAATGAAGAATATTGTATCTATCTATCTATCTCTTTGGTCAGGCGAGACTATTAACCTTTTTTTCTATATAATAAATATCTTCCACACAACATAATCACTTGATCACATTCGTAATCATTGTAACACTTCCCAGAGGCAGTTTTCCTTCAGTCTTTGCTGAAGGGAAAAAAGTATAGTCGCAAATTATTTTAACTGCCACTGAGGAATGTCTTAGAGAAATTGTTCTTTATGAATAACAACTCTTATCTTTGTTTTTTTAAGCTATGAAATGGTCAAACCGCATCGAGCGAATCGACCGAAAATAATTTTGGAATGTAAATGTTTATGTTTTTATGAAATCCAATTTGGTGAAGACGCTCGATACGGTGCGGATCAGTGATTATATTCTCTGTGGTGCGGATAATGAGGGCTTTTCAATGACAGCTGTCAGTTGAGTTCATAAAAAAACTAGACGGCGCTGCAAGAAGACCAAAATGTCATCATGTTTTTAAGTCTGTGGTTTTAATAGTTATTAATCTGTGATAGTCTAAACATCTCTTTGTAGTCTGTGATCTAAACTAGACTTTGTTTCGAAACTGTTGAAACTTTAAAGTTATCGAAGTATTTTTACTTTGTTTATTACATACGTAGGTACATGAATTGTGTCTTTGCTCATGACTAGCCCATGCACTGTGCATTTTTGTAAAAACATAGGACAGGAACCACAGATAAGGTACAGTGATGTCATGATGTCAGCTCCATCTATCGGTAATTTGCGGTACTATTTTTTTTAATGACGCTCTGAAAAGCCCTCATTAGGGTGAGCGATGTAGGATTTTATAAAAAGAATTAATTTCTTTCTGGTGGATTCGTTCTGTGCGGATAAAGTAGCACTTCCCGCGTTTACTGGGTGTTCCACGCGCTCCCCGCCCCCACTACGGTGGCGCAACGGCCATGCTCTACAGCTCTACACAATTAAATATTCTGGTACTGGGTACCAATCTCATTTTCATGTAATTTTCCAAGAAAAACGTCGGATATGTCAAGACAAGTCCGGACGGATAAGTCAGTGTTCAGTGGCGGTAGGTAAGCCTACTTGGAAGTCGCCCAACGCCCATCCAGCCGGCCAGCACGTAAACACAACACACCAATTTCTCCACCCAGTGATCGCTTGCCAAGGCTTATTATTAACGGGGACTATATTTATTGTCAGCAAATTTTAGACAGTTACCAGGACAAACAGAGTACAAGTGTCAGTAATTGTTGGCACTGATTAAAAATCAGCGCTGAAAGCACACCCTCAGCTCCACGCTGAGTCAGCTTCCTTTTGTGGCCACCTACATATATAATACGTTTTTCTTCTTCCTAATAAATACAAAAACATTTATTTGACACTTTATCATTATAATTATAATATATTATAAAGTAACGATAAATGGAAATGAGAAATAAAATCATCGAGAGATTTCAAGTGATTTATTTTGGATTGATTTTATACCTATTCTGGTTCCGGTGCCATCTCCTCCCAGAGATCGGCATTTTGGCACAGTCACGCGATATAGCAGCTCGCTAAAGTTCTACAGGTAGATAATATCCGTTTTCGAACTACTCTGACTGATAGGTTTTGGAGCGATGTGGTTTTCTTCAGCCAGCTCTTCACCTTCTTTTAATTCTGTCTTCCAGAACAAGTCCCATACCTACTTATTATTTGCCGATCTACTATTTGCGGGAAAACAAATTTTGTTAATAATAGCCTGGCCATCCAAAGACGCAACGTCTCCTTGCCGCGGGATAGTGACCTGGGGCACGTGTTTTATTTGTAAATATATATTTTTAGCGTAGTATTATATTATAAGCTATATTAATTTTTATTTTTTATAATTTAATTAATGGTGGAATTTTGTGTATATTATTTTTATTGTAATTACTTATTTTAATTAGTTTATAGATTAGTTTAATAGAGTATGTTATTTAACTTTTGTCCATGTGTTGATATTGAATAAATTATTTGAACTCGAAAAATATAGGATGCCTAAACCTATGAAATTGACGATAGCTTAGATAACCATTAGTAACCAGATAAATGGTGAGACGTCATAGACGAGCGGGACTCCGTGAGGCGGCGCACGCGGTCTAGAGGCCGCAAACTGGTTTGTCATGAATCTGGGCGCCTGCCAGCACGTCTGCGCTAATTGGCGAGGCAGTCCTTCACGGACGAATCCAACAAAATACACTGCAACGGCTGCGCAGAATAGAAAAAAAGCGGCCAAGTGCGAGTCGGACTCGCCCGTGAAGGGTTCCGTAGCAACAAAGAAGTTTTTTTTTAATTTTTATATTTGAGTTGATTGAATGAAAAGTAAATGCGTGCGATCTATGACGAATTAACAAAAAAACTAAAAAACTCGGCAAAACGTGGGCCCAGTTCTAGTGATTGGTGCCTCTGCCTACCCCGTCGGGGATAACGGATGTGAGTTTATTTATTTTATTTATAACAAAAAAACTACTAACTAAAAACTTCTAAGTATGGGGAACCCCCAAAAACTATTGTTTTTTTATTTTTGTGTGAAAATCTTAAGCGGTTCACACCAGTACCTATTACATCTTACTAGTTTCAATAGTATAGTTCTTATAGTTTCTGAAAAAAGTGGCTGTGACATACGACGGACAGACATACAGACATGACGATTCCATAAGAGTTTTTGCCCTTTGGCTACGGAACCCTAAAAAGGTTAAAGAAATTGACTAGGCGTGAGCTTGAACCGAAAACAAGCCAGTAAAGCTAATGATATATGCGTCTGCGTCTACCGAAGTATGAATCAGCCGTGAGACCAGACGCTACGTAACATAGTTGATATGTCGCCAGATCAAGAGAATGATTAGGTACTCGTAAAAGATGGATTAAAATAAAATTTCAAGCTGTTTTAATTCATGAATAAACCTAGTTGCTATGACTAATCGATGTGCTTTGGGAACGGCAGCAATTATCGGGAGAGGGTCGTTAGTACCCGGTAATAACCCTATAACCCCAGAACGTCCGTTCGTCTATCCGTCTGTCAAGCAAAGAGCCTTTATCTCGGGAACCCGTGAAGGTATCGAGTTGAAATTTAAACCATATGGTTGGGACCTGAGCACAATAGTATAATAATATACTTAGGTCTATAGTCGCGGTAAGATGTGAAAAAATCAAATTTCTAACATGCGGCCACTTAGGCCACAAAACTTTACTTTTCATTAACCATTCATCTAATACACAAAATTCTGACGTCACCACTCACCGAGTTAGCGCATACTCCTCCGAAACGGCTTGGGCGATTTTAATGAAATTTCATATATGTAATCGGCCTGAGAATAGGTTGTTATCTACTTATCATAGCCCTAACTGAAAAAAAAAAAGTGAAACAACGTTTGCCGGGCGGGGCAGCCAGTAGTTCTATGAAAAGGGTTTGGGTAAAAGTGGCATGATTGTCGAAAGCTGTGGCCACATATGATAGCACATATTAAGACATTAATTTTCTTCTATGGCGGTTTTTCTCCAAAGTGTATCGGAGCTGAGATATTAAAAGAAAAATCTATGATATGCTTCCTTTTATTTTGTATTTAGATCACTTTAATTCGATGTAGAATCTGCAATATAGCAATTAGTTATTATTAATTATGAGTAAAAATAGGTATTCAGTGATCTGGGCACAGATATACAATCAATAAATAAATATTTCAGGTATACAGGATGTTGAAGACATTGGAGTATTTTTATGTCCAACGTTTATTTTTCTTTTCTTATTGTTTTTTCATACTCACGTCACTCATACTCTTGTAATATTTCGATTGTCACCACCTCATCAACCACTTTTCTGCGATTATAGATACTTTTTCCGATTTCCATCAGTTTTCCTTATTTTATACAGTCTACTCCTCAACATTAAGGTACATAAGGTCCTAGAAATAAGTGTAAATATTTTAAGGAATGATTCTGCTCCTCAATACGAGCAACTGTTACTATGGTAACAACTTTGAAATATGCAAAAATAAAAAACCATACAAACTCAAATACCTTGTGTAGTAATGTATGGAACAGCTGATTATTTTTTTCGTATTTCGAAGTGGTCCCTATAGTAAAAGACATTTACATTGAGGAGTAGAATATTCTCAAAAAATATTTTATATTCTAAACATATTTTTAGCAACTGTAACAAGCAGTAAGATGATGATGATGATGATGAAAAATTAAGTGCCCCGATTACATCGACAGGCAAACTATTTGTTACATAGGAACCTAATAAACACGGCAAAACATGGGCCGAACTAAAAAAGTTCACTACTCTGCCTACCCCTCCGGAATAACGGGCGTGAGTTAATTTTTTTCATGTTTTTTGCATCGGATTTATGTTCCTTATTGAAACAACCCTAAATCAAATAGAATTTACAGTAAAAATAAGACACACGTTTAAAATTATGATAATATTACTGTTTATTGAGGAACTTTGAACCCAAATATCTCGGCTCCGATATTACTTACGACAAAAATCTTTTATGGGTTTTCAATCTTAATTAAAGGACTATCCAAAAATTATAATTTCGTTACTGGCCGCTAAAATAAAAAATCATGCCAAGGGTCCATACAAAATTACCCAAACCCCTTTGGCAAGTATATACCAACGGAAAATTCTAAAACTATATTGTAAGTTAAATACCTTTCCCTCGGAAAAAAGTGCAGGACACGATTCCTGAACTATTTTTTATAATATGTAGGTAATACCTACAAAGGGGTTTGGGTAACTTTGTATGGATGGTTGGCGTCATTTTTTTTTGAGCGGCCATCATTTTTGTGCGTGCTTATTTGTAATACTAATTTAACTTAACATAAATATAAAATAAGTTTAGCTGTAAGTAATATCGGAAAAAACTTACAGCTCTTCAAAAATCAGAAAAAAAAGTTTTATTCTGAGAAATTATGGGATGTGCAAGCAGATTGCCCTGCGCTCGCCATAGTTTTGGAAAAGTAAAAGTCTAAAAAAAAAAAAAAACGCACGCCCGTTGTCCTCGAGGGGGCAGGCAGAGGCACCAAATCACTAGAACTGGGCCCACGTTTTGCCGAGTTTATTAGGTCGCGATGCAAACGCGATTCAGTAATAACACAAATCCGACACGGTCACTCGTTTGCATCGATACAGTCGCGATTCTGTAGCACGTTAGTAGCACGTTGGCATCGCTTCTGTAGTGCTTTGCAAATGCGACAAACGCGTATTAGACCCTTTACACACTACGACTTTTACAAGAAATCCAAACTCTCTCCTGAGACTCTCAGGTTGCTGACAAAAAGACGGGAAACCACCCAAGCGACTTCGTCAGAGAGGTCAGACCTGAACAAGCAAATTGCGAAGATGGTACGGTGCGATCTTCGGAGCTCCAACACACGCCTCATTGAAGCGGCGATAGAGCAAAACCGAGGGTCCAAAGTATTCACTCAGCAGCTTAGGAGGAGCCACCTGACGAAGCTCAAAACGCACGACGGGAGGACCGTACTGTCGAAGCCGGAAATCTCCGCCGAGATAGAGGATTTCTATGGCCGATTGTACGCTGCATATGCCCCTCACTCCCGACGAGACGACCAAGAATCCAGAGCCACCCTGATGCGCCACTACACCGACGAACTGCCTGACATCAGTCAAGACGAGATTGTGTTAGCTCTGAGGCAGCTTAAAAATGGAAAATCCCCCAGTGAGGACGGAATAACATCAGAGCTTTTGAAAGCTGGAGGAGCCCCTGTTATACAGGAATTACAAAAGCTGGCAATATAGTGTTAGGCGCATATATTTTTTCCTCAGAAAGGGTTTGTTCTTTTATCACTTAAGTAATTTTGGCTTATTTGCTTTTTTTCCTACGTGGCGTTTAGTTAAAGTGCCTATGAGGTACATTTTATTTTAATTGTTACTGAGCATCGTGTTGTGACTGAAATGTTACTAGTTTTCTAAACATATTCACATTTTGTATTGATTATAATAATAAATTATTAATATAATATTATTTTAATAATGAATAGGACTAAATACTTAAATTTGTGATCTCAATGTTTTTAAAACACATAGTATATACTATATTGTGATATATGAGTAGATTTATAATACCTAACTTATCCTAATATTGTGTACCAGACAGTTTAAGTGCATTTTATTTACATTCTTTAATAAAATATTTATCCAATTTTCAATCAAAATTTAATTTAGGTCAAAGTTACAGAAAAAAAATTAATTAATATTTAGTTGGTTTTGCCTCAACTTCCACATGTTTTTTTTATTTTGTTAAGGCAAGTTTTATTCTAATATAAATTCTAAAAAAAAGATATATATGTATTATATTTTTAAGATACCTTCCTTAATAAGCTTGTCGGTTAGTAAATTTTTCCCATCTCTACTTTTACGGAAAATCTTTAAAACTAAGCATTTAAGAGTGTAGGACGCTGTGGGTAGACTCTTCGAAATTAGAGTTAGAATTACAGAAAAACGAACGAACGAAGCCTTCGACACTAACTAGTACAACATTACGCCGAAGAGCTCGCGCTATCGCACGCCTAGTTAAAAAAGTATTATATCTCAGAAACTACAAGATATACCTAAAAGACCTTCTTAATCTTCAAATAAAAATTTTTTTTTAAATTTTTTTAGGTAATCAGCCATAACATAACATACCTATTCTGTGAAAATTTCGACTGGTTACTGCTAAGTTACAGCCCTTCAAAGGTTGGATAGGGAAAGACAGACAGTGAAGGCAGAGTAGGTAAAAGAGTCTCGATAGGCACCCTGGGAACAACACCCTAAAACCAGGAACATCCCACCAAAGCGGGTCATCTGGACATACGGTATAACATTTGAAATATTATTCTCCTTTTGAGCTTCGCCACCGCAGTCGTACACAATTTGTGAGGGAGAACGTAAACGAATACCGTGTCTTGTTCATCATTAGCCCACTATTGACCACCAATGCCCAAGACACGCAGTGTACGCAGCGCAGCCTGCTTTGGAGCGACTAGCCACTAAGTGGATGGCAGTGAGTGTAATAATAACTTTTCTGCTTGACGGTATCATATAATTGTTGCAAACAATTTTCACCCTAATTGCGTTTTCATAAGACTTCATTTTAATTGATTCCAAAATTATTGTTTACTACGTAGCAGTTCGCATTAATTTCTTGGCGAAACGCATAGGTGTTTCGGGGACATTTGTGTTTCACTAAAAGGCACTATTAACGCACAGTTATTTGGTATAGTTTTTGTTTTAAAACTCTACGCCATTACGAAGAAATCATGGTAAGAAAAAGCGTCTAGTTGGCTGCCTCACCAATAGGGTATGTTTTCTCAGCTTGTATTGAAGCACTATTCCGGAAACTTGGCATGTAGGGAGCACTATTAGCGCACAATTATCTGGCATACAAACCATAACTCTATACACAGCCGTTCGTGATGTGTCTGCTAAGTAGACGTCTAGTTGGCTGCCTCAGTGAGTCGCCTGAATATCTCCGGAAATACTTGTCCTAGCTAATTGTGCCTTGTAGCACTATTAGGCACTATTAATACACAGTTCGGTGGCATACTTGAAATTACTAAATTCGACCACGTGAAAGCCAACTGTACGGACACAAATATTTGTAAATGTCCGATGTTTGTAGCAATTTATTTACCGACGAAATTTAAACAAAAAATTCTGCCTCCGAGCGAGAAATGAAAAGTGATACTGCCAATGCTTGCTTGCATGATGATAAGATTGATAAGTTAAAAAATATCCTAAGAATATTTCTGCTTATAATCAAATCAAGTCAAATATGTATGTTATTCCTACTCAGGATGGATGGATGTTTGTTACTCTTTCATGTAATAAGTACTGAATGGATTCATTAAAATCCTCTTATCTATGAATAAAACGTAGCCTACAATTTAACCCATACTTTCAGAGTTTCAGAGTTTTACCTTTTTTTTACTTAGTGCTATGAAAAATAGATAATAAATAACTAATTCTCAGCACTACCGAAAGTACATATAAAATTTCATCAAAATCGCACAAACCGTTTCGGAGGTGTAGGTATGCGACACTAACTAACACTGTGACACGAGAATTTAATAATATATAAATATGTTAGATTATTACATAATGTATATGTATGTACATATATTTTATACCTGACAGCCACTTAGACTTACTGAAATTAATAATTAAGATAGTTTTTGGCGATTAGTAGCTTAACCTTTTTTGTACAACACTTTTTCTTTGTAATCGTGCTATTAAAAATATGTTGTTGTCACGCGTAGATACACGTTGTCACGAAACCATTTTAATAACAATACCTACGCACCTTCGGTGGTACAAGGGCACAACTTACAAAAAATCTTAAAATGAGTAAAATATGCAGAAATGCCTTAAAACCCTCCTCTATCTTGTGGGACAGAGACTGACGCTAGATTCAGTTTAAAAGTCGCTAGATGGCAAAAGTGTCTTTGGCATTTTTGTCATCTGAGTGAGCGAGCGTTGGTCAGTTGCGCCCATAGAGTGGCTCCAAAGCCGCAAAGGTAAATATGCCCTATATGGTATTGAATATTCCTGGAGAGTCGCTCGTAGCCTGGGCTACCTTTTTTTTTTTTTTTTGTTTACGGGGTGAAATGCTTTGTGCACCATAACCGCCACCCTTGGGGGAGGGCGACGGCCGTGTGTCGGACTCTCCTCTCCTAATAATAGGAGAGGCATACCTCCTAAAACACCCCGGGGGCCGTCCTGTCGCTCGTGCAATGGGGCGCCGCCGGATCTCGCAAGTGGTAGACCACAGTGCGAATGCTACAGCGGCGCCCCGGCGACGTCGACCCGACTCGCAAAGGAGCCGGGCCCACCCTCACTGGAGAAGGGGCATGGGCCCCCCACCCCCTTCTCCCGTCACGATGTCGGACGGCAGGTCCCCCAACCTGCCGTCTGTGACCCTCACTCAACCGGCGGCGCAAGGTCCGCGTAGCGTCCCCCGCGCCACCGGCTCTCCCGGCGGAGAGGCGCGAGCTTCACAAGTCTCCAACTACCGAGGACCCGTTGTGGCCTTCTGCCCGGATCCTCGGCCCATCTAAATACCCTCCCATAAAAACACCCCTCGGCCAGAGACCATATGGGGTGCCCAGTCCCTGGTCCCTGCCTTACCTCCCTCAAAATCCCTCCCTCCCAAGCCCGGCTTGCGGAGCCCGCGCCCCTCCCCGCCCCTCCAGCCCTCTTCCATGCCCTCTGCTGGACAGAGGGACATAGAGAGGGCCCCCACCGTGTGTTTTTTATAGAGGTTGTCTCCTCGCGGCCCGAAGGCCCCCGGCCCCGCTCAATGTGGGGTTACGGGTGCGGGGCCCATGATGAACCCCGCGGGACATCCAGCAGCACCTGCCACTGGACGTCCCCCTCCCTCTGGTTTTGGTCCGCGCCGGCCGAAGCCGGTACCCCCCATATCTGGAGGGCGTTCCCCTATCCGCCACCCGGGTAGCCTGGGCTACCTGAGTGATCTTGAACGATCACTAAGGTTAAGCAACATACGGCGCGTTCAGTCCATGGATGGGTCATCGTCTATGACTAACGCTAGTGGCATTTTCCGAGCGGTTCCGTGTTTCGCAAGGCACGTTAAGCAGTTGGTGCCGGCTGCCGTCGATAGATGGCAGTCGTTAAGCCATTAAGCCAAGCCAGAGGCCTTAGGGCAGCTTGAAAACTTCTGACAGTAAGACCAGCAACTAGTCTTACAAGCCTCCACCAATCCGGACTTGGCGCCCGTGGTGGAGTGTGGCCTATATCTTCCTCAGAGAAGAGACCCGTACCCCTCGGTGGAGACATAATGGGCTGATGATGATGATTCCTGGAGAGACAACGTCATATTTAGCACACATATGCCCTTTTTATGAGTTCTTATTTTTTATATTTTATTTATGTCACGCTCTTGAAAGAAATTCTGAGAAATTTGACGAGACAGCAATACGTACAGTTAAGTAGTTACTTAGCGAAATTCTCAGTTCAGAAACCGGCATTTAAGATTAAAGTTGAATTTTAATCTTAGTAATATTTATCTGTAAGCGGGTATAATGCAGAGGCAAATTGAAGGTGATAAGTGCAATTTTTTAGATTTTGACTAAATCGAAGTTAAAGTTTTACTACAATTTTTTTCCACACAAAAAACACCGAATACAAAAAATACTACATATCACCTTCATCCACTCACGTTTTCATTTTACAGTAGATAATTTTATCTGTAATCTCACGCATGTCTTAACATGCGTAAAGTTCCTGATAGGTACCTCTACAAGGCATAGATCGCATGCTAGAATGCGATTGATTTATTTTAAAAGAAAGCATCGTTGCTAGTATTATTTTGGTTCCTTTCTTAGATAGGTACCTACGATTAATTTTATACCGTTTTTTGTTAAAGATGTACCGCAAAATGACAAAAATCTTCTTTATAACAAGGACTATGAAGATTGTTTGTAGTTTTATGTTTGTAAGTTTTGTTTTATTTACATAAAAAACGACATACTTTAAAGTAAAAACGGACTGATTACTGTAGATAAACATGAATGTTGTCGCTAAGAGTGTTTTTGAGGCAAATCCCAAATACATTTTTAAGTTTTTTCGACATAAGTTCCTATAAAAGATGTGCAATTATAAAATAAAATTATGTTTTTGCATTCAAAAAAATAATAACAACAATTAAAAAAAAAGTATTTGACACCACTACATGGACATAATATTTACAAATATATGGGCTATATATTCCATGCAAAGAACAATTCACTTTGAAGAAATACAAAGCCGAATAATACGACATTGAATGCAAAAAAAACTTGAAAATGGCTCTCCTGTAAAACTACAAAAAGTGCAGTTAAGCCCTTGTACCACCAGATAGTCCTTCAATAAATTATGAACAAAGTGCGTAAAATATGTTAAAAAATATAAATATTCTGTAAATAGATGTAATGATTATTACATACTTTTGTTTTGAAAACTCTCAATGTCATAATATTTATATATATATATTTTTTTTTTTATTAGGACCACCAACAAGATATACACCAATACATTCACAATAGACTAACAAATAAGGTAAGTGTTACCTCACTTACAGGCAGCCACAACATGCACCGATAGTACTAAGTTGCTCGAGGACTTACAATTACGTTTTACAATTTCTTAATTAAAATAAATTAAAGACTATATAATATGGAAAAAAGAGAAGTCTTAAGTTTCAGAGGGTGGACAGGATACTTCTTTTAAACTTTGCACAACAGTCAGAGAATATGTCAATGTTGTGAGACTTGGCTAGAGCGTTATGTTGTGACATGAGCCTTTGCATAGTACAAAAATGACCAAGATTACTCTTTGATGGTTTTCTTGCAAATAGTGTGTATTTAGAACAACGGGGTAGTTTATACGGAGCACTGAACCTGATTTTTGACAGAAGTTGTGGGCAGTCAATCCTGTTATTAAGCAATTTGAAAAGAAACATTTGGTCAAGCAATTTTCTGCGGTTACAAAGGCTGATCAGTTCAACTTGAAGTATTTGAGACGGTCGTTATAAGAAGGAAGTTTTTTTGCTAAGTTGCAACCAAAAGAGAGATGCCACAAAAAACGTTTTTGAACTCTTTCAAGCCGCTTTACGTAAATATCATAGTGGGGGTTCCAAAGAACACTGCAGTATTCCAAACCACTTCGTACGAGCGAATTATAAATAGATATTTTCGTTGAGGCCATCTTAAACCCCTTGCAGTTTCTCAAGACAAATCCCAGCATCTTAAAACTTTTAGCTACCAATTTGTCGATGTGAATGTTAAACCTCAGTTTATTATCCAATTCAACACCCAGATCGCGAATTGAACATACCTCAGCTAGTTTATGACCCTTTATATTGTATTTATAGGTGATGTCCTTAAAGTCGCGAGAAAATCTAATCTGGAAACACTTTTTTACATTAAGAGACATTCCATTTATATCACACCAGTCAGCGAGTCGATTAATGTCCTTCTGCATCCTGATACAATCATCAGTACTTTTTATTGGATTCATGATTTTTAGGTCATCCGCAAATAAATAAAAATTAGTATTATGGAAGCAATGGACAATATCATTAATAAACATGTTAAAGAAAAGAGGACCCAGGTGGGATCCTTGGGGAACACCTGATTTATTCAAATAGGGATCAGATTTATCACCCTTGACCACCACTACAGACGTTCTCTCACTCAAGTAAGATGCGCACCACTGCAGAAGGCTTCCGGAAATTCCATAATTACTTAGTTTATGAATGAGAATGTCATGGTCTACCTTATCGAAAGCGTTGCTGAAGTCTGTGTACACCACATCCACTGGGACTTTAGAGTCCACTGAGGCAATAACATCATGCACAAATGAAACCAAATTTGTAAGTGTAGAACGGGCTTTAAAAAATCCGTGCTGATGAGGGGTGATGCTTGATTTAAAATGCCATGTTATAATTGGGACAATGAGTGATTCAAACACTTTTGCGAAAACACTCAGAATCGATATGGGTCTATAGTTTTCGATTGAATTAGACTCACCAGCTTTAAATATGGGAACTACCAAAGTCTCTTTCCAGACTGTTGGAAAATAACCAGACTTTAGAGATGCATTGAATATCACGGTCAAGGGATAAGAAAGTTCATTTGCACACATCGCCACGAATACCGATGGAATCCCATCAGGACCCGCACCGTTAAAGTGGTCAAGTTTTTTGAGGGCTCTAAGTACGCTATCAGAAGAGAGATGAACAGTTTGTAAGAAGTTGCTATTGTCGGCTTCTACTGTATTAAAATTGGGTTGATTATTAGAGGAATTAGAGGTGAAAACAGACGAAAAATTTATTGCAAACAGGCTAGAGATTTCGTTTCCATTACTAGCTTTACGGCTTCCTAGATACATTTCAGCAGGGTAATTACTAGAGGAAGAGCGTTTATTTCTAACAAAAGACCAAAAAAGTTTAGGGTTTGAAGAAATTGATGATTCTAGCCGAAACAAGTAGTTTTTGTAGCACTCAGACTCCAGCTTTACGCACCTTTTCTTTAAAGCTTGGTAAGAGAGAACATCTAAAGGGTTATTGTATTTACGTATACGATTACGAATCTTGTATTTTTCATTTAATAGACGGATGAGATCGTATTTAAACCAGGCTGGATATGATGTGTTTTTGGTTTTTGTAAGAGGGACATGTTTAATTACCATATCTTTTAGTAATTAGTAAAAAACTGATAGCATATCATCGGGAGAATCACAGTTACTCAACTCGCTCTCCCAATCTATGATCTTAAGAGCGTTTATTATTGAGTTATAGTCCGCTTTAAAATAGTTAAATTTCAGTACAGGCTTAGTGGGCAATACTTTTGCACGAAAAATTGACAATGAAAACTCTAGTGGAGGGTGTAAAGGATCAACAGGAACCAGAGGATCTTTTGCTTTCAAAAGACCTGAGATAGGTATTTTTCCAAGTGCCAAATCAAGGATTCTGTCCTTAGAGTTGAGGCAATTGTTATACTGTTTGAGATCGTTATGGGCCAAAAAATCGAGTAGAGTATGAGAGAGTGCACTATTGCCTTGTGCAGTACCGGATAGGCTAGTAGAGTTAAGGTTAGAGCTAGGTGACCATTCAATACAACTAAGATTGAAATCGCCTGCTATTAGTGTGGTAGTCTGATCCTCCATGACTCTATTCGCGTTACTAATATACTCTTCAAGTATGTGTTTTTTAATAGGTGGTGGCAAATATACACAAGAAAGATATAATTTTTCTGGTTTATTGTTATTGTTTCGGACATCTATTGAAACCCATACATCTTCACATTGGCTCTCTAAGTCTTTCAAGCGACAAGAATTGAGACACTTTGATACCGCTATCAAGACACCACCACCATTTTTGTTGGCGTGGTAACCACTTGATTCCCGATCGCGTCTGTAGACCATATACCTACCATCAAAAAGGTCGGAGTCAAAAATACTGGAATTTAGCCAAGTCTCACAAAGCATTATGGCGTCATAGTTGCAACGAGATACATTATTAAAAAAATCAATTGTTTTAGTCCTAAGACCCCTGACGTTTTGAAAATAAATATTTAATAAAGTAAATGTAGTAAAAAAAAAGACAATCGCATGCAAAAAAGAAAAAAGCAGTTTTGATACACATAACTACTTAAGATTATTGAGTGTATTTAAATTGTGAACTGTGATGTAACTAGATCCATCGACTTTACGCATATAAATTTTCCCTTGTTTGACCCAGACATATTTGTAGCCGAGCTCTCTCGCCTTTGATCTAGCAGCGGCATGCAAGGCTTTGTTGGCGATCGTAAGATGTTCCACGACATATACAGGCTTTTTGACTCCACCTATTCCGAGATGAGCAGAGCTCAGCTTGTCCTCGGGGTGCGATTTATTGTATTGAATCACTGATGCCAGAAGAGCGTCTCTTATGCGTGGATTAGCGAGTTGAACCACAATAGAGCGGGGCCTGTTACTTTCTGTGTTCAGTTTGGCAATTCGTGTGCAGTGGTGAATGTCAGCTTCCTTTAAATTACAAGATGTAATTTTGCTTAACTGAGTGACAATGTTAACCACATTTTCTGCTTTATGCTCAGGAACACATTGAATCTCTAGATTATCCGAGCGAGCAAATTGTTCTGCCTGTGCCAATCGATTGCTGAGGTCGGATACGGTAGTTTTAAGACTTGAATTGTCCGTTTTGAGTTCTGTGATTACCATCGACTGAGATTCAAATTGCATTTTGAACGAATCGTACTTCGCGTCAATAAGATCCATTGACGATGCAATCTGATCCATCTCCTCCCTGATCTCTTTCAGTTTTTCATCAATTACCCTATTGATCCTGACCATAAGCTTATCAGTGTGGCTTTCGAGTTCTTCCTGGATAATTTTCCTGATTGATTCACTAGAAAGTGCATTTTCAGTCGAGGCATCCGTATTCTTTGGCTGCGGTGAATTATTTATCCCTGGCTCATTTTTTTTGGCATTTCCTGACTTTTTGTTGGCATTCCTGAGGGTGACATTGGGGTTTTTAGGTACCAATTTTGAAGAACCAACGGGAGTGGAAGGATGATCACCTCCTTTGCGCAAACTAGAATGGCATACGGGACTAGGGCAAATCCAGGTCTGCTTTGCTTCCTCAAGAATGTCATCGAATTCTTATATGTCATAATATTTGTGATGTTTTATTTTTTTTATTTTTATAAAGGCACATACATTGCTTCTGGCCCCACACTAGGATACCCTGTGTCGTGGGAACCAGAAACAGCGACGTCACAAACATGTAAACATCCAAGACCTGGGTTTCTTTTTTTTTGTCCCCAGCCGGGATTCGAACCCGGGACCTCTCGCATGGTAGTCAGATGCGCTAACCGCTGCGCGGTTCCGCATCTGACTACCACGCGGTGAGGTTGTGTTTGATGTTGTTATGTCAATTTATGACTAAATTTTTATACTACATAATGTAAAAGTATTTATACACCATTTGTAATGAACCAAAAACTCATTTGATTTTGGTTAAACTTAGAACCATGAGATCTATTTCGTTTTTTATTACGATTAATTTCATTGGACTTATTCCACCCTGCTGGATCCCGCAAGCACCTGGATTGTAATTACCTTTCGGGATTGCATTCCTTAGAATCAAGCCACATCTGGTAAATATCCTGGTAGAAGCATATCTCTTGACACAGATGGTATGTTTTTCAGAACAGCATAACTGAGTAGGATAAGGTGGGGCACAGTGAAACGTAAAAGTCATATTGATTTTTATAAAAATCTCTGTTCTATAAATCACCAAACCATTTATATTTTCATATACTATACTTAATCATCTAATAAATTGTCATTGAAAAGAGATCAAAAGTTAAAGGTAACCCTATTAATTTTCAGTTTTTCGGAGACTCTGATTCTGTTTTATTGTGCCCCAGGTCTGGGATACACTTAAACACACCCTGGGGCACAATGAAACATACATTTTGGGCATAGAAACAAATATTAGTAACAACAAAATAAGCTCAAAAATTATGGAGTCTCAAGATTATGATGTGTTACTAATTAAAATAATGTGTGGCTAATTATAAAGTGGGTAATTGCGCATATGTGTAAACTAGCTGTTGCCCGCGACTACGTCCGCGTGGGCTTTAGTTGAGTAAAGTGTTTGCAAATAAGATAGGGATACTTTTATGCGTGCGAAACAGCTTTCATACTAACTTCGCAACCCCCTCTTACCCCTTTAAGGGATGATTTTCGAAAAACCACTTTACACGTGCTTCGTGACTTTTAATGAAGGACCTTCATACTGAATTTCATTCGAATAACTTCATAAACGGCAAAGTTTCGTACTAACTTTATACCCCGCTTTTACTCCCTTAAGGGATGATTTTCAAAAAACAATTTTGCACTTATTTCATGACTTTTAATAAAGGATCTTCGTATTGAATTTCATTCGAATAACTTCCAAAACGGCAAAGTTTCATACTAACTTTGCACCCCACTCCTACCCCCTTACGGGATGATTTTCGAAAAACTATTTTACTTGTGTTTCATGACCTTCAATGAAGAATCTTTCTTCTGAATTTCGTTCGAATACCTTCAAAAACGGCAAAGTTTCAGACTAACTTTGCCCCCCCATTTTACCCCTTTAGGGGATGAGTTTTCAAAAATCCTTTCTTACAAAAGAAACTCCTGTGCAAAATTTCAAGTTTCTAACCCTTATAGTTTAGGCCCTGCGTTGATATGTCAGTCAGTCAGTCAGTCAGTCAGCTTCTCCTTTTATATAATACTAGCTGTTGCCCGCGACTTCGTCCGCGTGTCCTTTAGTTGAGTAAAGTGTTTGCGTTTGCAATTAGGATTGGGATACTTTTAGCGCATGCGAAATAAATAAAACCATACTACTCTCTCTGAGAGAAGACCTATTCCCTGTAGTGGGACATATACTCGTTTATGCTGTTTACTATGGGTTGTATTTTAAAGAACTGAGAAATATTTATGAACACATGAACGGAGAAATAATAAGAAGAATTCAGAAAATTTATTCAAGAGTTAGAACGACCAATATGAAAAAAAATAAGAAAGTAAGCAAGTATTTAAGGTGGTATTTAAACACATGGAAGAACAAAGAAATTCAATTCAAAAATCGCAGCAACATGTTTAATAATCGAAGCGACGATACGAAGTAAATACGAAGAACTTTTATACCTTCTAAATTTGCAACCCCCATAAGTATTGAATTCACAAAAAGGGATGTCGGCAATAATCAATAACTTTATCAGGAACTTATAACCCAAATACAACATTTTATTGAAATAACTTTGAATATCAGACAGCTTTCATTCTAACTTTGCACCCCCCTTGGGATGATTTTCTTAAAACTACTTCACACAATGTTTCATGACTTTCAATGAAGGACCTACATACTGCATTTCATTCGAATAACTTAAAAAACGGCAAAGTTTCATACTAAATTTGCACCCCCCTTTTACCCCCTCAAGGGATGATTTTCGAAAAACTATTTTACACATGTTTCATGACTTTTAATGAAGGACCTTCATATAGAATCTCATTCGAATAACTTGGATAACGGCAAAGTTTCATACTAACTTTGCACCCTCTTTTTTCCCAGTCAAGGGATGATTTTTGAAAAACTAATTTACACATGTTTCATGATTTTAAATGAAAGACCTTCGTACTAAATATCATTTGAATAACTTCAAAAATGGCAAAGTTTCATACTAACTTTGCACCCCCCCTTTTTCCCCCTTAAGGGATTATTTTTAAAAAACTATTTTACACGTGTTTCATGATTTCAAACGAAGAAACTTCATACTAAGTTTCATTTGAGTAACTTCAAAAACGGCAGAGTTTCATACTAACTGTGCACCCCCATTTTACCCCTTTAGGGGGTGAATTTTGAAAAATCCTTTCTTAGTGCTACCCTACGTTATAAAAGGAACTCCTGTGCAAAATTTCAAGTTTCTAACCCTTATAGTTTGGGCCCTGCGTTGATATGTCAGTCAGTCAGTCAGTCATTCAGTCATTCAGTCAGTCAGTCAGTCAGTCAGTCAGTCAGCTTCTCCTTTTATATATAAAGATAGATACTCCTTCAATCAATGCTTCTTCCGAGGCTTACAGAAACACTGTTCGCACTTTGTAATTCGGTGTATACTCATTTTTCTCATTTCTCCTCCCTAAAAATAATGTAAAGAAAAAAAAACGAAGCTTAAAAAAAGAAAAGAAAAATACAGTGCCACCATCTTATCTGTTCAGTTGATAGCGGCGCTAGTGGAGAATTTAGTAGTAACATTTAAGGAATTTACTTAGAAAAATGAGATTATTTTAACCCGTCTTTCAATTTTAATGAAAATGTATCTATAAATCTTAGTAAGTGAATAAATGAAATAAAAAATGAGAAACAGGATTTACTATTAGATAGTTAGTTACAATTTTGGCCACCTGAACAGATAACTTTGTGGCGCTGTAATAAATTAAAACAAGTTTCATTGTACCCCGTTTCAGTGAGCCCCACCACGGGTACCTACCTCATTGAGAATCATGCACCTAAAAATTTGTAGGTTATAGCTACTGGCACCTATATAATCAAAATATTAGACGAAATAAGCAAGAAGTAAAAAAAAATATGCACACTCATCGCAATCAAGTTGTCGCCAAGTGAAAACGAAAAGATTTTTGCAAAAAAGGTCCTGAATGACCACCCAAAAATTTTTTTTTTGAGAAAACTCAACAGGCAGCTGGAAACAATGACAACTGCATCAAGATGGTGGTTTGGTCGCTTCTCAAATTAGTGTTAACAGTTTGAAGAGATACAACGTTTGTTTTACTGTACCCCGTGTGTCACTGAGCCCCACCTTACCCTATTTTGTCTCAATTCCTGAATTTGAATTAGAAAAATATTTTTCTCATTCTGATTAGTTTTACCTACGGTTCTAGTTTATTAATTAAGCGAACTTAATGTTTTTTCCTAATTTAACAATTTACTAATGAAGATTCATGACTAAATCCGTTAAATGGAAAAAAGTAATGAAGCATTATAATTCCCTAATTCCTTTTTTATCACACTAATTAGGTACAAACGTTAATGCATAATGCACTAATTGATATTCATGATTGAAATGTAGGAGGTGTACGCTGGGACAAGGGTTTCTAACATGGCTGACATAGACTTTGCTTTTTGCAGAATGTTCTGTCGTCTATAGCCGCCCTGGTATGACGTATTCTCACTCTGTTATTTTATTTATTTATGTAGAACAAAACTTAAATACTATACTATAAACTAATCTATAAACTAATTAAAATAAGTAATTAATTAACAAAACTAATATAAACGAAATTCCTAAAGTAAGTAATAACTAGACGAAAACCCGGCTTCGCTCGGGTAAAATGTAGACACAAAATAATATTCCACTATGTTTTTTTTATATGGTGACGCCTCTGTATTTATCAACCACCAGTAGATATAAATCTCTTAATACATTCAGATACATAAGCTCACACCTGTATCCCAGAGGGGTAGGCAGAGACCACGGACTGTCACCTGCCACTATCCTGACAAATCACTTTCGCTTCATCGACATCCATTAGTCGTTGCATGTACCCACATCGGTTTCGGGTACTTTTAATCTTGCCGTTTGCTAATACATCCCCTATTTGGTCGAAGTATGTCCAACTGGGGCGTCCCTTACCGGCCCTTCCACTCACATTCGCCCGATATATTTGCTTTGTCAGTCTTTCTTCGTTCATCCTCTCCACATCTCCAAACCAACGCAACATTCCTGTTTTCAATTCTAGTCACTCACTACATCCTCTTTCTCTACATCCTCGGTCTCTGATCACTATTGCGTATTCTGTCATTCAAAGTAACACCACACATATTTCTTAAGGATCTCATTTGTACTGCACTAATCCTACTTTCATGATTCTTCTGCCATACCCAAATCTCGCTACCATGCTTACATCAGTATTGGAACCAGCACACTGTTACGGATAGCCAAACTTGCTCTTTTGGACATGTTCTGGCTACTCACGAAGGAATGCAAGGCGAAAATCGGATACTTATCATAACTTTGTCATGGGTACCTCATCACAAATTACTAAATGAGCTTCCTTCATAAACTTAACAGCTAGTGAATCTAATGACGTATTCAATGAGACGTAGAATCCACTTGGCTAATCAACTAAAAACAGCTCCCTCTCTTTGGCTTTACAGCTTTTAGTTTTATATTGACCACATGTTTTTCTTCATCATTTTAATTTTTGGTATTTTTCTTATCTAGTGGCTTTTTCATTTCAATAAGTTTATTGGTACCTTAACTAAGCAAAACAATAAAGATCAATTTATGACTTTGATTTCCTTTTTCAATTATTTTTCAGACCCTTCCATTCCAAAACTCAATGTCAATTATTGTCTTCCCGCCAATGAAAAACACCACAGATTACACCTTCTCAGTTGGCACAGATTATAATAACCTTGGATGCCACGGTATTCCACACACCATGGAGTTAACAAATTAGATCAAAGGGCCGGTTTAGATTATCTTAGTGTTTAGGAGAGTGCTTTAATTTACACTCTGTTGCAACATTATGCTGAATCGGGCCCATTTTGGGGGCTCAACCTTTAATGTATTTTATTATTATTTTCATGTTGTACAGTTTATTTATTTTTACGCTTTTTATGCTTTCTGTGTTATTTTTTTAATTATTGTACGCACTCTGTGTGTGTGTGTGTTTTTTTGTTTTGTTTTGAGTATCAAATAAATAAAATTTCTTTTTTCTTTCTTTCTTTATTTCTTTCTTTCTTAAGGAGAGTGCTTTTGTAGAAACGTGTAAGCGCCACTTGCTTTAGTACGTTTTACGGTATAGTACGGTTCTAGTTGCCTTTCAATTAGAATCAAAATAGAATTGGTTTCTATTGTTTTATCCAGTAACACCTGAACTCATAGTATTTTGAGTAGGATAGCGCATATTTCGCGACGTTGACGAAGTGACACTCTACTGGAAGAAATATAAACGTTCACTCGAACGTCTAGTAATGTAATAATGCACTTGCCTCTCTAATTGTACTATAGCACTCTCCTAAACACTAAAATAATGTAAACCGGCCATAACAGTTCACAATGAAAACTTGTGACACTAACACAACAATGGTGACATTGACATGTTTACTTAGCAACGCCATTGTTGAATTTAATACTTTTTATATCCATGCTGCTCGATAATACGAATTTTCCGCCCATATGTTGTCGACTCAGATCGACTATTTTTTTACGCTCTTTCATTTGGTGTGCATATCGTTCGAGTCTAACGTAGACCCCAACGAAATTATTAATATAGACTAGACGAAAACCCGGCTTCGCTCGGGTAAAATGTAGATGCAAAATAATATTCCACTATGTTTTTTTTATATGGTGACGCCTCTGTATATATCAACCACCAGTAGATATAAATCTCTTAATACATTCAGATACATAAGCTCACACCTGTATCCCAGAGGGGTAGGCAGAGACCACGGACTGTCACCTGCCACTATCCTGACAAATCACTTTCGCTTCATCGACATCCATTAGTCGTTGCATGTACCCACATCATTTTCAGGTACTTTTAATCTTGCCGTTTGCTAATACATCCCCTATTTGGTCGAAGTATGTCCAACTGGGGCGTCCCTTACCGGCCCTTCCACTCACATTCGCCCGATATATTTGCTTTGTCAGTCTTTCTTCGTTCATCCTCTCCACATCTCCAAACCAACGCAACATTCCTGTTTTCAATTCTAGTCACTCACTACATCCTCTTTCTCTACATCCTCGGTCTCTGATCAATATTGCGTATTCTGTCATTCAAAGTAACACCACACATATTTCTTAAGGATCTCATTTGTACTGCACTAATCCTACTTTCATGATTCTTCTGCCATACCCAAATCTCGCTACCATGCTTACATCAGTATTGGAACCAGCACACTGTTACGGATAGCCAAACTTGCTCTTTTGGACATGTTCTGGCTACTCACGAAGGAATGCAAGGCGAAAATCGAATACTTATCATATCGTAGCGTAGTGGTTAGCGCATCTGACTACCATGCGAGAGGTCCCGGGTTCGAATCCCGGCTGGGGAAAAAAAAAATCCCAGGTCTTGGATGTTTACATGACGTCGCTGTTTCTGGTTCCCACGACACAGGGTATCCTAGTGTGGGGCCAGAAGCAATGTATGTGCCTGTATGTAAATGTAAATATGTAAATGTAAATTATTATTTTCATGTTGTACAGTTTATTTTTTTTTACGCTTTTTATGCTTTCTGTGTTATTTTTTTATTATTGTACGCATTCTGTGTGTGTGTGTGTGTGTTTTTTTGTTTTGTTTTGAGTATCAAATAAATAAATTTTCTTTCTTTCTTTCTTTCTTTCTTTCTTACGGAGAGTGCTTTTGTAGAAACGTGTAAGCGCCACTTGCTTTAGTACGTTTTACGGTATAGTACGGTTTTAGTTGCCTTTCAATTAGAATCAAAATAGAATTGGTTTCTATTGTTCTATCCAGTAAGTAACACCTGAGCGCGTTACTATCCTCGTTACTTATCTGTGTATAAACTAAAAATTTAGTGAGAACTTTAGGTGAGTGCGCAAGTGACTCGTGACGGGTGCGTGTTGTTTTCATTAACTCGAATTATCAAACTTACTTATGTGTTCCATTAAAACTCATAATATTTTGAGTAGGATAGCGCATATTTCGCGACGTCGACGAAGTGACACTCTACTGGAAGAAATATAAACGTTCACTCGAACGTCTAGTAATGTACTAATGCACTTGCCTCTCTAATTGTATTATAGCACTCTCCTAAACACTAAAATAATGTAAACCGGCCATAACAGTTCACAATGAAACCTTGTGACACTAACACAACAATGATGACATTGACATGTTTACTTAGCAACGCCATTGTTGAATTTAATAATTTTTATATTGATCTTGAGTGGTAGTTACCAACTAATTTGTGGAATAAGTAGTATTTTCGTTTAAGAAAAACTAATACTTTTGCTTAGCCTAACGGGCTCAGCTTGCCTGTACTGATAATACGAATTTTCCGCCCATATGTTGTCGACTCAGATCAACTATTTTATTACGCTCTTTCATTTGGTGTGCATATCGTTCGAGTCTACCGTAGACCCGAACGAAATTATTAATATAGATATAGCTTATAAATAAAACTGTGCTAAATATATATTTACAAATAAAACACGTGCCCCAGGTCACCATCCCGCGGCAAGGAGCCCAGAACGCTGGCGACGTTGCCTCTTTGGATGGCCAGGCTTATTCTTTGGCCGAGGTACGCGCCAGCCCTCTGGTCTCCTGATGCGTCGATTAGGCGCGCCGCTAGGTCCTTAAACAGCAGGCGCGCCTCTGGGCCCCATGTGCCCATCGTTTCGACCCCAAACGGCGCAAATAATCGTATGTAACCGTTGCAAATAGAGCTGTATTTGCGCCGTTTGAGGCTTTCGGCCGCGCCGGCCGCTGAACCTGCGGCCCTTCCACTCTGGGAAACATGAGAGGGCGCCAGTGTATCAACGCACGTAGCGTCCCACACTAGCGGCCTCCCATGCTTCCAGGGGATTAGAGTCATACCATCGGGCCTTCTGCCATCATCCCGGAAGATGCCTAGAGGTTCCAGCGTGGCCGGAACCCCGGCTGTGGCAAAGGCCCTCCGGATGATGTCGTTGAGAGCCGCGTGGCGGGGAAGGCGGCCGGTGCTTCGTTGACACGACAGGCCATGGTGGCCCAGGCGATCGACGTCGGTGCCGCAGGGGCAACGATGGGGCACGGTAATGGGGTAACCCAGTCGCAGTCCGATGGCGATGCTCACTCTGTTTAAATTATCGAATGTGTAAGTTGATTAGAGTTCGATTAGAGCTAGGGTAAACGACTCAATTATTGAACCCGTCTGCAATTTGGATACAAACAACATTTGGGTACCTATTACATAAAACCAAATATGTTTGTAGGCAAAATAAAAAAAATGATGAAAGTAGGCATTAGCAGTCCTTCACTCAGAATCTGACCTTAACCGAGTGAAGGTTAGTAGCCAGCTACAATTAAATAAAAGAAGTAAGTGTTTTAATTTTTTTAATGTATTTTTAGAAATAAACAGTTTTATAACTGATTCTAAATACTTCTTTTATTTGATTGTAGCTGACTAATAATATTAAAAAGGCAAAATAAAACAAAAATATTAAATTAGGTACATAATTATGTTCCTAATTTAATATTTCATATTTTTTTTTATTTTGCCTACGAACATATCGGGTCAGACAAAATAATATTTGTTATATTTATTTGCTTATTTTACGTTAATTATAATGGTGCAGAAGCAATTACATACTGAAAAACATCTCAACCAAAAAATTAAAATTTTAACATCCACCCGTGACACCTTTCGAAATGAAAAAAATATTTTTTAATCTGTTCACGGGTCTTCGAGTAATCGCTGACCATACATAAAAAAAAATTGATCTCGAAACGTAATAGTGGAAGCTTTCTAAATAACTAAAAAGGTCGCAACAAAAAGTCGGAGTGCGCATTGAAAATTGCTTGAGTTTTTTCGCAAAAAATTATTAGACACAATTCTTCGTCCATCCATTTAATTTGCTTATCGAGGAGCGGCTGCCAGTTTCAATTTCAAATTCAGCTTCTGTTACACTCTGTGGTACATTGAATCAATCTTTTGTATTCACTAATTCAAAAATTAATTCGTATATCGATACCTCAGTTTTCTAGGTATCAGCATAAGTATCTGTAACGAAATACTTTTGCACATATCCAGAAAACTGATTATTTGTGCCAAAAAGTGAATTTATCGATATGTCAAGCACAAAAAGTCTAATTTTGTAAGAGAAGTAATTAAATTGTTTAGCTATTATAAAATTTGGTGAGCCACAAAAAACAGCATTTAAATAATTTGGTCTGGATACTCTGGATACAAGATTTTGTTTGCAATAAAAAAAAATCAGACAGCAATCCTGGCTCCGCAAATAGTTTTGATAATGGTAAAAATTAAAGCGTAAATAGGCAGCTACAATACCATGATAAACATTCAGTCCGCAAAAAAACTACTTGATCAGCAAAATTTAATTATTGATCAGCAGAGAATAGGGAATGGATGAAAATATCAGAAGTGCTTGATATTTTTTTTTGGTGATAGGAATAACCTTCCTTAGCGCGAGAAAAAAGTTTCAATTTTTTTAGCTTCGTAGTTAATTTTTAAATAATCTTAATATTTTTCCATTCGTAGTTCTGGGCTCAGTACGGCATATCAGACATATTCCTTGGTCCGCTACGTATGAAAAAAAAAATCCGGTGACAATGACAGCTTTTCAAGGTGGATTTTTTTTTATACGTAGCGGACTAAGGAATATGTCTGATATGCCGTACTAAGCCCAGAACTACGAATGGAAAAATATTTAGTTTAATTAAAAATTAACTACGGGGCCAAAAAAATTGAAACTTTTTTCCCGCGTTAATAAAGGCTATTCCTATCACCAATAAAAATATCAAGCACTTCTGATATTTTCATCCATTCCCTATTGTATTTGATTGATATGCATATTTAAAACATGTTGAGCAAAATAATAGGATTGCATTTTTGTTAAAAAAACAGCAACGTACGTTCAAAGTGGGCGGAGCAAGATCGTATAATTATCCCTTTATCTTTATTTTAAGCTATATCTTTATGACGAATAAAAATATAAATTAAGTACTTAGTTACCTACCTAATTGTTTTATATTTTTTTATTTATCTCAATTATATTTTATAAGAATGGATTTTTTAAATTAATTTACGCTTCTATAAATAATACATATCCAAACAAACACATCACATCAAACACTCTGAGTATAAATAAATTAAATAACCTTTCACAAATTTTTGTACAGTTTCGTCCGCTCAGGGGTGGTTATTAACATGATACTAAAGAATAAAAAATATGAAAAAACATTTTTTTTAGTGAAAATCACCTAAAGTCGCCGGTTTTGCGGCGCCGGCAGCGAGCGCGCGGGTGCACTCTCCTGCTTCACCCCCCAAAACCCCCGCCGGACCTGTCAAGTGCAAACGATAGAAGCTAATCCATATCATCATCATCATAATCAACCCATTATGTCCCCACCGAGGGGCACGGGTCTCTTCCCTGAGGAAGGTATAGGCCATACTCCACCACGGGGGCCAAGACCGGATTGGTGGAGGCTTGTAAGACTAGTGGCTGGTCTTACTGTCAGAAGTTTTCAAGCCGCCCTAGGGCCTCTGACTTGGCTTAACGACTGCCATCTATCGACGGTAGCCGGCACCAACTGCTTAACGTGCCTTGCGAAGCACGGAATCGCTCGGAAAAATGCCGCTAGCGTTAGTCATAGACGGTGACCCATCCATGGACTGAACGCGCCGTATGTTGCTTAACCTTAGTGATCGTTTAAGATCACTCAGGCAGCCCAGGCTACGAGCGATTCCATATAACTTCATGATCTTTAGGTGATTTTCACAAAAGAGTAATTTTTTTAATACTTCAGTATTATGTGAATAACCACCCCCGAGTCAGACGAAACTGGACAAATCAACACCCTGTATAATTAATATGCTGTACAAAAATAATAGCTGATTGATTTTGAAATGATTGCTGGCAATGAGTTGCTGATCAATTAGCTATTTGTTCTCACAAAAATACCTATACTATGCTAACCATTTAAATAAGACCCATTTAAATAGCAAAAAATTGAGCATTGAAAATGACAATGCATAAAATAGATTTACGTAAGTAAAGTACGTAAAGTAAGTGCTTTCATCACAGTGTATTTAGTTGCTTTGTAAATTTCTGATAGTTTTACATGATATTTCTAAGTGTTTGGATGCTTCAGCTACATTCCGCAATGAGCCGTTTTCAGAAGAACTAAAAAAAAATATCTAATGGCTGTCAAAGGAATGCAATTTTGGACCTCAGTCCAATAGCCATGTGTGATACATCATCAAATAGGTCTCAGCGAGATGAATAATTATCCTATTCGATAATGTATCACACATGGCTATTGGGCCAAGGTCCAAAATTGCATTCCTGTGACAGCTATTAGTTTTTTTTTAGTTCTTCTGAAAACGGCTCATTCAGTTGAAGTTTTTCTGGAACCAAGTCATTGATAAATGGGTAAATTGTGCAATGTGCGTTTTTCTTCTCTTTTTTTTAGTTCTATGAGATAATCTAGATGGCACCATTCGTTTCTACATACAAATTTGTGATTGGTGGCAGTCAATGTCAATGTCTGTTCACAGATTACTAAAAAAGAAAAGGAACCAGGTTTGCCATTCGTACGAAGTTTCTCGTAATGAAAAATAAAAACCCACGATCCACGGCAATGACTCCAAAATATCTAAATAGGACGTAGGCGCACTTATCACCTAACTAAAACATGTTTTTTTTAGGTGAGCCATCCAATCCATCACAAATTCCACAGAACCATAGTATTTTTTGGCTTTGACGTTTATTACTAAGGTACGGCAGCGCCACCTAGTGAATCTTTTAAAACTAAATTTGACATAAGGAAAACGCTCATTAGGGTAAAAAGCAAAAATGTAGTTATATTTCGAGGAATTATGTAATTAGAGTATACTAAGATGATACAGACGTAGTTTGATCGCATAGGTTAAATCCCCCTGGTATGTCCGTTGTTGGTGCATTTACCCTGTTGTTATAAAACCAAAAAAATATGAATAAGTACGCAGCTAGATAAGTACACCTAACTATGTTTCAAAAATACGAGACCCGAAATAGGGCATTTTACCCTATTTTTCAACAAGCCTAAAAATATATCGTATAGGCAATAGACATAACTAATCGTAATATTTATTAACCCCCCCAGTTCAAAATTTTATTTGTTTTCCATGCATCGTCGTTTTCTAAAATAATTGGGTAGCTAAATAATAAAAAGAAAAAAAAACTCACGCCCGTTATCCCCGAGGGGGTAGGCAGAGGCACCAATCACTAAGAACTGCGCCACGTTTTGCCGAGTTTAAATAGAAGTATGTGGTTGTCTGAAGCATCAATCAAGTAACTATACTTGAGCCATTACAAACGTGCGAACTAATTCATAAGCATTTGTATCAGACCATTCAGACTTCTCCCTCACACATATAGGAGGCATATCAGGCAATTCAGGCATATCCGCATATCTGGGCCCTTAGTGCGAGTTTTTTCATTCACTTTCGATAGCGAGAGCGTTTGCAATTTGTATAGGAGTGACAGAGAGACAACTAGGTGGCGCGCTTTGTCACTCCTATAGAATATGAGTTTACGTTAACGTGATCGAGTAGTTAAAAAAACTCGCACTAAGCACACTGAACTCTCGCTCGCACTTTTGTGACTCGGTTCGCACGTTTGTAATGGCTCAAGTGGGATACCGCCGTTTAGCCAAAGTATTTTTCGCCAAATATTACTTCCCAATAAACTTATGGCATCAGTTTCATTTCCCGAATGAAACTTTAGCAAGTTTTCATTTCGCATTTTATTCATTTGGTCAAATTATCATTTCGCATAATTTTACTGCGTCAAGTTTTATTAAGACAAACGTTTATTATGCTAACGTTTTATTTTGGCTTTTATTCATTTGGTCAAATTATTATTTGGCATAAATATAGTTGACGATTAGGTACTAATTATTATTGAACGGGGGGTCGGCGATGTAAAGAATACCTGGCAACAGAAATATAGGTGCGACGACGCGCGTAGCGAAGCGGAGCGCGTCGGAGCGTTAGGTTCTCTATGTAAGATCGAAAACAGACTCGACTTTGTTGTGTCATTTACACACATTGCCGGCAGCGTATTCGGTATTGTATGGAAAGGTACTTTTTGCCAAACGATACTTTTGACTGAATAATGCTTGGTAAAATGAATTTTGACCAATTATTTATTTGGTAAACAATAACTTGCCATAATAACTGTTGCTAACTGTTTATTTGCTATAAGTTGTTTTGAGAAATGTTTTTTTGCCAAGTGATAATTTGCGGAAAATAGTTTGGGAAGTAATACTTTGGGAAACGATTTTTGGCAATACATTAGTAAACCGGCTCAAGTATAGTACTTATTGCAGGTATACACCCATGCACTCTACTCCGTTGGCTTAAGGGCGACTTTGCAACTAAAATTTGAAGATTGACGTGCTGTCGACTGTACTTACTATTATGTAAGTCAATAGGCAGCGTAGGTATGTACCATAGCAACTCATTTATAGCTTTAGGCGACCTTTTTCTGTAAGTACTCAATTTTAAATTAGTTGTGTACTCGTGTTTTGGACTCGTAATTTTTGCGCGTGCAGAGTGACAAGCGATACAGCCCCCACGTGCGAATGCCGAAGCGAAACTGGGCCTCGCGGAGGTGCGCCGTTCGGGGTGGGTGGACGTTTAGTATGGAATCAGCGAGTTCGAAACTAAACATCGTAAGCGCCATCCACATATTTGGCAAAAGCTAATAGAAATGTCTTGTGTTTTGGAAATCTACAACAGCGAAGAAATGGAAAAGGTAAATACTTATCTGTTTGTGATTTTACAGGAATTCGTATTGTAAAACACGTCCGTAATAAGCATTTACCTAAATTTTAGACGTGACTTCTGGATTTTTTTCTATCAAGCAAAGTTTTTCCAATCGCGTTTTGGAAACAGCGATCCCCTCACACATACGGTCTGTAATACACATTCCAAATTTCAATGCGAAAAATCGTCAAGTTTTTGAATTACAGCTAATAGAAAACATCGAATTTCGGCATATTCACTTACTAAGGGCCCTTAAGACTGTTCTTAAGTGGATGTTTGCTGCATGATTATAGAAAAATGAGATTGAGATTGGTCTGAGGGTTTGATGGATTAGGTATTAAATTGTGCAAATTGAAGGCATATTTTTTCCTATCCAAGTGTGTGATTCAGAAATCTGATTCAAAAATTAATAATTTTGGAAACAACTGTCAAAAACTACGTATAGGAAAATACAAATACCTATATTTAAAATGTCCGTAAATTCGTAAATTAATTATGCATCAAACCAAAAATCGTCTGGTGCATCGTGTTGCTAAAAGAAACAGGTACGTATCTCGATGGCGGCCGTGATATCTTTGATTTAAATTGACAAATTTCCTGTCGAAGTTTTGGTACTAAAAGTGGTTATTTCAATATCCAGAGCTCGGTCCAAGCCGAGGCCAAAGGCCGAGACCATCACGCGACAAATCCTAACCACGAGGTGTCTAGCGTGGATATAGTCCGAGCGCTGCGGAGAGCTCTGGTGGTTGGAACGCGTAAGCGCGCAGGGGACTCGCCCCCTAGTCTCGTCTAACGGCCTGGCCACGGGACATTCGCCCGCGCGAAAATTCGCGCGGTGCGACCGGCGAGGCGTCTTACCGCGTGGAAAATATGGAGTTAAGAGATTTTCGACTTTAGCCGACGATATGTAGATGGAAGTTATAATTTCCAAGATCTTAAATCAGTTATTCAACCAATCAGTCAGTCCACCGGGTCGTACATATGGCATACGGGTCAATATACGCTATTTGAATTTCTATGGTCAAATGTTATGTTAAACTTATTATATTATTGCGTCCGTATGCTTAAGCATTAAAGAATACGGTCTTTTATTTGGCCCACATACCTAGTCTATTCACGATAATTGTTTAATTTAAGACATTAATCGTTAAAAAAGTTGTAAATGTATCTGGCCTCCCCATTTCTAGATTATAATGATTTTATGGCGAGATATTTTTAAATACGTATGCCATTATGTTTTTTTAAATATGATCATATGCTTTTATAAACATCGAAACATATTTCATCAAAATATACAGTAATTTTTTTTATTAATATAAAGAAAAATAACTTACTTTCATGTCACGTTACAATAATGTCACTTCATCTGGCGAAACTCAAAGAAGTAAAATTTGACTTAAAACCGCAAAGGTATATTTTTGTCCATGAACTACGCGCATACAATAGTGTTAAGTTAGAAACAAGCTAATGACGTTGAGCAAAATTCGTCAATTTGCGATTAACTGTAGGAAAGCGTGTTCCTCTGGCAAGTCTATGTTTTTGTATTTAATAGTTACGAAATTGTATATTTGCACAATGCAATGTTTATTGTGTGTAGATGTCATGTATTACGTTAAACGGTGATCAGAAAAGCGAGTGATATGTTTTTGTAGGTTTTGTGCGATTTTGTCACTCCTCTGGCCTCACTCCTCTGGCATATTTCATGTTTTATTTAATACGTGTCCCCTTTCTTAGCTATAATAAATGGCCTGTCACTTCCCTGCTTTAATTTGTGACTACTCTGCCAATAGTGTCAGTCCTCTGGTAACACATTTTCCTCTGGTGCTTATGAAATTAAAAAAATGGAAAAATCTTCTGGCCCTCATCATTAAACATTTAAAAATTGTGTCAAATAGAGAAATTATCAATATTGAATGGAACAGATTACATTTCCTTCTAGGACACAAAAAAATCAAATACCGTATATTCACCCATATAGGTATATACTTACTTAATACTTAGCCAATTTCCATATTGATACAACAATATTTGTTTTCGATAAAAGGTTTAGGTATTTAAAATTAAAGAAAGCTATTTTAATTTGAGGTGATAGTTTCCCATGTACGAACATTTGCTATCACTGACTGCCTTTCGACTTGCGCGTGCGCTGATATCGATGCCCTAAGCGTCCATTAATGACACGAAAACAAGTGATTTTCAGATCTATCTTTGTAGATAAATTACTTCTAGATATAACTAATGTAAGAGCGCAAAGTTCGTTCGGAACATCTTTTGAGTGAGGGTGTGAGGTGCTACATATAACCGTGCATCAGCGGGTGGGCGGGCGCACTCTAGCTTTAGACGCGATATTGGAAAGTGAAATTAAAAAGTGTCTGCAAAATTTTTTTTTCACTCCAACCGTAGATACGTTCAGGATGTCGCGAAGCCTGCTGGCATTGATAGCGCTGGCGGCAATCGCTGCTGCTGCAGTGATGCCAATCCACAGGGAGCGGAGGCAGGTGAGTGGAACCTGTTTTTAATCGACTTTAACAACGAGGGGTTCTCAATTCGACTATATTTATTATTTAGTTATTGTCTTTCATGCGTAATTCCTGGTGTACATACAATAAAGAATATTCTATCTATCTATCTATATTTTTTATGTTTGTTACCTCAGAACTCTGTGAACCGATTTTGATGATTCTTTTTTATTTTAAAGCTGGTGCTTCCCCAGTATGATCCCATTTCAATTTGGTCCAGCTCTGATATGCCATCCATAAGAATTCCATATTTACTTACTAGTATCTAATACATGCTTTGAGTGATGAATAGTGACCATCCAACAATTAAAATAAAATATTTTATCCTTGTGGAAGAATCATCATCAACCCATTTTGTCCCCACCGAGGGGCACGGGTCTTTTCCCTGACGAAGGTATAGGCCATACTCCACCACGGGGGGCAAGTCCGGATTGGTGGAGGATAGTGTGGAAGAATATTGGGTCAATAGTATGCAAGTAGGTACCTATACTAATTACAGTGCCACCATCTTATCTGTTCAGTTGATAGCGGCGCTAGTGGAGAATTTAGTATTGTAACATTTAAATTTACCTAGAAAAATGAGAATATTTTAACCCGTCTCTCAATTTTAATAAAAATATATCTATAAATCTTACTAAGAGAACAAATAAAACAAAAAATGGGGAACAGGATTTACAATTAATTAGTTTGTTAAAATTTTGCCCACCTGAACAGATAACTTGGTGGCGCTGTATGTTCTTCCCAAATTACACTAGGTTTTTAGATGGAAATAAAAAATACATTTTTACTTCACAAAAAAAAATTCATTAATTTTTTTCTAAGCTAATTGTTATAGGTACATAATTTAAAAAGTAAGGGCTATGAAATCAATCCTTAAAAAACAATACTATACTATCCAGTTAACTGTACTATCTCCTTTTATATGTACTATAAAGAGTTCTCTATTTCTCTCTCTCTCTCTGTCTCTAACAAACACAACATCACAAAATAATTAAAACCTTGAAATCTCTCTAAGGTTAACATTAACCAACCTATTAGTTAATCAACCTATTCATGAAAATCAGTCATGAGTAAAGTACAAGAGCCATCGGTTACAAAACGAAACAAAATCAAGTCGTGTGAGATCTAATGGCATTTGGGGGAAAAGGCGGGCAGTGGGCAGCGGTAGGCTGATGATGATGATGATGTGAGATCTAAAATAAAATATGAGTTGCAAGTCACAAGTTGCACACGCAAACTCAAATCGTATGTGATCTAATGGCATTTGGGGGAAAAGGCCTATACCCAACAGTGGGCAGCGGTAGGCTGATGATGATGATGTGAGATCTAAAATGAAATATGAGTTGCTAGTGGATTTTTTCCGAGCGGTTCCGTGCTTCGCAAGGCACGTGCCGGCTGCCGTCGGCAATCGTTAAACCAAGTCAGGGGCCTTAGGGCGGCCTGAAAACTTCTGACAGTTAGGCCAGCCACTAGTCTTACAAGTCTTGACTAATCCGGACTAGAGCCCCGTGGTGGAGCCTATACCTTCCTCAGGGAAGAGACCCATGACCCTCGGTTGGGATATAATGCGATCATCATCATCAAATACTTTTTATAGGCTTAATATTTAACTAAAATGAAACTAAATATAAAATAACAATAACTAATATAAAAAATGGTCTCAAGACCGGTGCCATTGGGGAGAGTTACCAAGATACTGGCAGCATTTCCTCTCTGAATGGCGATGTCCGAGGTAGCTACCAGCTCTATGGTCGCCTGACGAGCCGATGAGGCGCGTCGATATTTCTTTGAAAAGTTTACACGCCTCAGGGCCCCACGGGCCCATCGTCTCGACCCCAAATGGCGCAAATAAGTAGCTGTCTCCAAGGACAGCGTATTTGCGCCGTTTGAGGTTTTCTGCCATAGGCGCTGCCGCGCCCGCGGCCTTGCTAGTGTGCGTGACATGGGAAGGCGCCAGTGTGTAAACGCAGGTTGCACACTGCAATCCCATTCTGCCTCGGCACCAGTCACATACCATCCGGTCTCTTTCCGTCGTCCCGTGCTATACCAAGGCTCAAGGATGGCCGGCACGGCGACGCTAGGAAGAGCCCTGGTAATTAAATCATTCAGGGACGCGTGACGCGACTCACGCTGCGTTGACAGGAAAGATCGTGGTGCCCCAACTCGTCGACGTTCTCTTCCCAAATGCAGCATTGGGGCTGCGCGGTTTGTACTTATGGACAATACATATATGTATATGTCGTAGGACGATTTGATAAATCGAATTTTCGCAAAAATTCTAGGGCTATTGCGAAAACACGGATAATTAGATAATGGCTTTGACATTTCTCAATGTTACTGAAAAAAGATAGGGCTTTTGCAAAAATGCGGGTTCCTTTAGAAAGATTGCGAAAAGAGTCGTTGGCTTTTATGACCTAAGCTCTCTGATTGGTCGATCGCATCGCTCAAAACAACATCTTTTCTGATTGGTTGATGACTT
Organism: Yponomeuta plumbellus; assembly: GCA_947310845.1. Taxonomy (NCBI): domain Eukaryota; kingdom Metazoa; phylum Arthropoda; class Insecta; order Lepidoptera; family Yponomeutidae; genus Yponomeuta; species Yponomeuta plumbellus. The sequence continues at coordinate 9,826,349 of OX371203.1, forward strand.
GACGCTTCACCTGTTATAAATTCTATTCTGTCACGGGCCTTACTGGCGATGTTTTTATGCTTTTGCATTCGCTGTTTTATGATAATTAAATAGTGTGCCGTGTTATATAAGGTGTGTTTGTGAAGAGTGCAAAATGACAGATACAAAAGAAAACCAATTTTGAATATATGTCTGATAAGGAAAGATTCAACATAGAATTAAGAAAGTTTTACGCTAATAGACAGCTCGGAACTATTAAACCAGAACGGACTAAATAACGGATAAATAGTGTGATTGCTTCAATAGAAGGATTAGGTATTTAGCGGTCGAAAACGCAACAAAAGTATAAAAATGAAAAAAAAAAATACGACGTGCTATGTGTTGGTGAGGAAAAAATTCTGATTTTGAAAAGACAACATCTTACTTCTCCTGTTATTAAAGTACCTCCAACTAATGAGTACTATGGCATTATTCTGCAAACACATAATATATCGACTGGACAATGCGAGTCGAGATAAAACGATAGATAGCTTAAATATTTGATACCGGTACCAATTATAACAATGTTCCTTAACTTGTGCAAGACCGTCAAAGTTATTTCAATAAAATGTCGTATTTGAGTTATAAGTTTCTAATAATGAATATTGCCGATATCCCTTTTTGTGAATTCTATCCCTAAGGGAGTAAGAGGGGTGCGAAGTGAGTATGAAAGTTCTCTGATTTTCAAAGTTATTTCAATAAAATGTTGTATTTGGGTTATAAGTTCCTAATAATGATTATTGCTGACATCCCTTTTTATAAATTCAATCCCTAAGGGGGTAAAAGAGGGTTGCAAATTTAAATAAAAATATAAAAATCCTACATTATTTCAATGAAATTTTGTGTTTAGGGTTATTAGTTCCTAATAATGATTATTGGCGATACCCTTCTCAGTTTAAAGTATCGGATTCAAAAATGTAGAAAATTCTCCATCTAGCGGGCCACGCGCGCGTGGTAGGGGGCCGGACGTACAGTCAATAGCACATCATCTTATACACCTATTCTCTCTCTCTACTCCGTTGCGTTACGGGCGACTTTGCAACTAAAATGTGGAGGTTGGCGTGCTGTCGACTGTACGTGTTCGACAAGTGGCCAACCCGAACGCAGGTAGACGTCGTTAATAGTAGCTTCGATTATTATTCGACGAATGCTAGGCAAAATAAAGATGTATGTAAATGTGCACACATATCTTATTTGAAAACACTTTTCTCAACTGAAGCCCACGACAAGGCAACAGCTAGTACCTATTCAATAAGAAGTAAAGATACTATAGTTTCGATTGTCTTCTCTTAGTCTTTATAACTCCATGACAAAATACCTAAAACCAACAAGGAAAACTAGGGACCAATCACAACAAGTGTTGGCCTGTTAACCAAAATCAAACCAATCAGGGTTCAAGATATTCAATCTTACTAAAAGAACTCGCGTTTTTGCAAAAGCCCTATCTTTTTTCCATAAAATTGAGAAATGTCAAAGCCATTATCCAATAATCCGTGTTTTCGCGATACACCTAGGATTTTTGCGAAAATCCAATTTATCAAATCGTCCTACGACATATATAAGGTCCTAACAAATCAAGCGCAAATATTTTAAGGGGTAGTCATATTGAGCAAAAAAAAAAAAAGAATACTAAAGGATTTGCTTAATTTTTTCTACAACAAAAAATAAAACTTCCAAACCAATTCATTTTATCAGCCTGTTTTAATGAACACACACACACACACGATTGAGGTATCTGACGGTAAACAATGCAAATTTTTGACATGTGACATTTATGACGTGTATAGTGCGGCGGTGTGGGTATGTGTGCGTGTACATTTTTAAAGGATGTTTATTTAGTATGGATGATAGATTTTTTATTTGACCTATTATTTCTAATAATAATTGTTTAATTGATGTATTGAACATTTTAAATTGTTATTTATCTTTTACTCTATTGGCCCTTAAAATATTTGCGCTTGATTTGTTAGGGCATTATATAATTATATACCTACCTCCTTCTACTTTTTTGAAGACGATGCAATGAAATTATTGTATTAATACTAATACACTAATTCGAAAAATTATTAATTTTGCCGTTTTCCTTCACAGCCGAATAATACAATTAAGTGCGACCCTGAGACCCCATGCGCTTGGTCCACTTTCGAGCCTGACGAGTCTGACGAACCGGGGATCATCGAAATAAACATCACAAGCACATTGTAAGTAATTTAGAATAGTAGGTAATAAAGTAGTTTCGCAAAACTCTTTCTATTCCAGGTACAATACGAAATTAGGAAGTTTCTGAGATGAAATTATTTAGGTAATGAAAACTCACTTTTCTGAACATCTTGTAGAGACAAATGCCAGCACATAAAAGAAAAGAAAAGTATTTATATGATACAGGAGGAAGGAATAACCTTTTTCTGAAAATATCGTATTACACTATGACCAGGAGGACATGTATATCCTCGTAGTCATACTGATATGACATATTAGTATGATCACCAGGAAACGGGGTTATTTATGGGCATTTAAGGGCCTATCAGTGGCCTCAGTCTGCGCACCAAATCCGGATTCCAATCGCCTAGTCTGGCAAAGCTAACTTTGCATTGGCTTAAATATGGTATTTTAAAAAAAAGTGTACGATGTCCCCTATGTTGAGAACCCCAATTATAGTCTTGATACTTTGATTTTTTTTTTGTATATCTGGTTCTTTCTACAGTATACATTCATTACCTATAAAGTACTTATTTAGATAATTATGGACCTTTGTTCAACACATAACTAACTGTACCGATTTTTTGAATTCTATTATGTACAATTATAACAGACATCGTAGTTGTGTTGTTGTTAGGTAAACATATTCCAATATGTTGACTCCCATTTTTCATTTCATTCATTTATTATTATCCATACTTCATTCGTTTATTATCCATACTTTGCAAAGGATATAGGATAGATCCTATGTGGCCAACAGGTCGATCGCGACTGTTAGTGCAGTCGATCGTGGCAAGGCAAAAAATATAAATACGTAGACCAGGCAATGTGATTTAGCTTTTTTGGCAGATTTTACTGGAAAACTGAGTATGCAAACCTGATTATGCTAAACCAGTGGAGCATGCTCAGACGCAATGCTAATAAGTTGTTTAGCATTGCGTCTGAGCATGTATATAAAGGCAAATAAGTTGTTGCTAAGAATAATTTTCGCATTCATGTTTTCTATCTTAATAAAATAAAAAATATTACATGATTGTGTAGCTACTGAACTATGCTGTTTCATTTAAAGTATCAAGAAGTATGTAATTGGTAGATCGCATAGGGTTTCGTCAGTAAACAGGAGATCTTGGGTCTAATCAAGTTGGCCACCCCTGGGATAGATGAATCCACTGATGACTCTGAATAATTTTTTTTTAAATTTGATCTCAGTTATTCCAAAAACAAGTAGTTATAGGACAAAAATGTTAATGATCAAATATTTCTAAATTAAAGTTATGTTTTTGTTCTTTTTATATTATAATAATGACGCATTAAAACAATTTAGATTATAAAAATTTAGTTTTATTTATGTTTTCCCCTCTATTTTCAAATATTTGTTTGGGGTCACCCGTGACCTCATGCGACTACTTGTGCGATTTTCTTGATGCGCCTAACTAAGGGTTAAGGAGGCTCCTATACAACAACAAACGTGATTTTTTGCTCGTATTTGATCGACATTGATAACGGCAACAGGTAGGGATCAATGTCGATGCTTGAAATATTCACAAAATATTTAATGGAGGCCACCATACAACAAAAATCACGTTTGTTGTATGGTAGCCTCCATTAAATATTTTCCTATTGTATAATGGTACGGAACCCTCCGTGCGCGAGTCAGACTTGGTCGTTTTTTAAAGACTACAAACTACTCACTTCACTGCTTCACTGCTTATACAAACTTTGATATTTTTGTTAAAAATTCACGTAAACGTAACTAAGTTAAAGCGCAAGAAAGTAAAGTTTGTTGTGTGGTCAATTTTACTCGGAAAAATACTAATACATAGTTAATTTCTTGATTCAGTTGAGAATTAAATTGTAAACATTTAATCCGGATCAACTTACGGGTGCTGTGTTGTGCTTACGAAAGTTTTAGTTCGAAAATGAAATTGATTATAACATTAAATCGATCGAATATAGCCCTCACTATTTTAGCCGGCAGCCCTTTTTCACTAACATGACAGTTCTAACTGTCATTTTACTGACTCGAATTATGAAATGCAGTATGTAAAGCAAGGATATAACCGTAGCCTTTATTAAATCTACCATATTTAGGTCATTGCAAGGTGAGCTTTGCAAAATTTTGGGCTTAGATTTCTGTCGATACAAACCGAAAATATGATTTTCATGTTTTGCGTGAGCCCCGAGATATTAAATTTACTATGGTATTAACGTCTAATGCTTAAATTTTCTTTTCCAGCTGTATTTGCCGACCAGGCACTTTATGCTCCCTCCACACTGAACGCGGCAATCACAGTTTCACAGAATACAGATGTAAGCCGACCAACGTCTCACTTCAAAAGATTCTGTAGTAAATGTCTGTAAATGTCCGATGAAGTAATTTATTTACCGACGAAAATGAAATAAAACTTTCTGCCTATTATTGTAAATGATTTACCTTTCCTCCGAGTGAGAAGAAAAAAGTGATGTTGTTCAAGCATGAGCTTGCTTGATTTGTGATTGATAAGTAGGTAGGTATAGCCATAGGTATCCTAAGAATACATAAATACAATTATAAGCTCACGCCTGTATCCCAGAGGGGTAGGCCAGGGACTGCCACCTGCCATTCATGCCTTCAGTCGATGCATGCACGCACGTCGCTTTCGGTTACTTTTTATCCTTAGAAAAATAATAATAATAACCAAATAAGAACGCTTAATTTTTTTTCATTCCATACAAATACATTCTGATACAAATTAGATTAATTTAAAGTTCATAAAATAACAATAATATTTAAGAAGTGGTAGTAAATTATTCTTGTATGGACCCCCTTCGGGTAAAAGCTTCCTCCAAGGACTTCCATTTCGTTCTGTCTGAAGCTGTAGTCAGCCAGTTGCGTCCTGCTGTCCTCCTTAGTTCGTCTAACCATCTGAGGCTTGGACAGCCTCTTTTTCTGTTAGCTTGTGGTCCAGACCATGTTAGGGATCTAAATAGTCCATCGGCTGTCACTGCACCTAGCTGCGTGGCCTGCTTTAGTAGTATCCTAAGAATCAACATCATCATCAACCCTTTACGTCCCCAATGAGGGGCTCGGGTCTCTTCCTTGAGGAAGGTATAGTCCATACTCCACCACGGGGGCCAAGTCCGGATTGGTGGAGGTACTCATAAGAATACTACTGCTTAGGTATATCTATTGTAGTTTTAAGTGTCCACTGCAGTAGCGGCGTAAGGGGGGGGGGGGGGATGGGGGCGGTCCGCCCCGGGTGCCAAGCACCAAGGGGTGACAACGTGGTGACAACTCACTCCAGAAGAGTTGCAGAGATCTATGTTAGAATGTCCTGACTGAACTAGACTATCGCTACAGGGCAACGGATGATATTCTCAAGATATTTGGCGTTGTTCATGCTAAAACTCTGCTAATGTCAATAGAAGAAGAGCTTCGGGATATTATAGTTTACGAAAGTTTATGACGAATTTACTGCGGAATGAAATAATTTTGGAGATTTTACGTCTGATGCGCCACTTGGAAGCCGCCAGTATTTCTTACCAAGAAGCGGTCCAGTGGACTACCTTGGAGCTTAAGGCAGCTTGGAGATAAAAGGAGAAGCTGACTGACTGACTGACTTACTGACATATCAACGCAGGGCCTAAACTATAAGGGTTAGAAACTAAAAATTTTGCACAGGGGTTCCTTTTATAACGCAGCGGAGCACTAAAAAAAGATTTTTGCAAATTCACCCCCTACGGGATAGAACGGGGGTGCAAAGTTATTATGTTCGTTTGCCGTTATTGAAGTTATTCGAATTAAATCCAGTATGAAGGTTCTTCATTGAAAGTCATGAAATTAGAGTAAAATTTTTTTTTTATAATCACCCCTTAACATAAAAGGGGGTGCAACGTTAATATGAAAGTTCTCTGATTTTCAAAATTATTTCAATAAAATCTAAAATATGTAATAAATATGAATGTTAATGAACACACAATTTTTTTGTTTTAATTATTTCGTATGAGTTAAAAGTATCCGTGACTTATTTGCGAACAATTTTTTTCAACTAAAGCCCACGCGGACGTTGTCGCGGGCAACAGCTAGTATTACCTATATAAACGGAGAAGCTGACTGACTGACTGACTGACTGAAATATCAACGCAGGGCCTAAACTATAAAGATTTGAGACTTGTAATTTTGCACAGGGATTTCTTTTATAACGTAAGGGAGTGGATTTTTGGAAATTCCCCCCCTAAGGGGGTAAAACGGGGGTGCAAAGTTAGAATGAAAGTTATCTGATTTTTAAAGTTATTTTAATAAAATGTTGCATTTGGGTTGTGACTTCCTAATAATGGTTATTGCTTGTTTCCCTTTTTGTGAGTTCAATCCCTAAGGGGGTCAAAAGGGGGTGCAAAGTGAATATGAAATTTTGCCGTTTTTGAAGTATTCGAATGGAATTATGAACGTTGAAATCATTGAAATCATAATTGAAAGTGATAAAATTTATGTAAAATATTTTTTCGAAAATCATCCCTCAAGGGGATAAAAAATGAGTGCAGTGTTAGTAAAAAATTCTCGGATTTTCAAAATTATTTCAACACAACTTTGTATTTGGGTTAAACGTTCCTAATAATGATTAATGCCGACATTCCTTTTTGTGAATTCATCCCCGAGGGGGTAAAAGAGGTGTGTAAATTTAGTAGGTATTAAAGTTTTGCAAAATAAAACATGTATAAAAAACACGATTTTTTATGTTTCAATTATTTCACATGCGCTAAAAGTATCCGTAACTTATTTGCAAACAGCTTTCTCATCTAAAGCTCAAGTGACAGCTAGTTCATTATAAAAGAGGACTATTACGAGTCTGTTCCAAGTGTAGCGCTTTACCTAAGATTTTTTTTCTCTATTTGTGCGTCAGTGGTTTTTTGTGAAAAAAGTTTCTCTAAATTAAATTTAATAAAAAATTACGATCTACAATGAGCCAAGCGCGACTTACCAATCTTTCAAAATTGTCCATCGAAAAGTACAAGGAAAGTAAATTTTGGTAAAGTTATTGAATATTTCAAAATATAAATAAAGTCACGTAAGCAAGTTTAGTACGTATTTGTTGTTTTATTTTGGGGGTGCACAATAGAAAACCGCCCCGGGCATAAAGAATATGACATAGATTTACATGACAGTTATTAACAGACGGTATGTATGAGATGGTATGAGGTATAGGTAAGAGCCACTGGCTGCAAAGAGAGGAGTCCATCAGAGATTCGGGAGTATCTATGACTCAAAATTACTTTTTGACATTTGTAAGCACTACACATTCTAAAATACTATCCGGATCCACTTAGTTGATTTATATCGGAAGAGTCCGACAATAGGGCCTGTTTCGTACTATAATGTACTACGTGTAGAAAATAATCATTTAATTCACACAACACATTCTGGAAAGATTCGCGTATTTTAGGCAATTAAAGTTTTTATCCTGGTGACGATCCGTGATCCAAACTGAATACTCGTTGGTGCCTTCCGGGCGATCGTCGCGCCCCCTATCGGCGATGTGACACATTTATCATTGGTGTGTTGGAACTTGAGAGGAGTTGCGCTCTATCTTCGTGTTTCCGAGTTTCTTACAATATTTCATTATTTGAAGACTGTGGTTGTGCCAGCGTGCTTAGTTTCGCCCTATGGACGTTTGAGAGCAATTTGTGGAGCCTGGAAAGCTGTGAAAACGCCAATCTACAAATACGCAGAGCCGCAAGCCTGAGCGTGCAAGAGTTGAAGGTGCGGGGAACGGTGAGTTGCCAGGCCCATACAAATTCTCTTGAACAGGGCCTATATTCTGTTAATGCATTACTGTTAGTGCATTGTAGTACAATGACAGTAGCATGAATGTGTCGATTTAACACTTTCCCGGACAGAGGATGCTGTAGCATTCGATAAAAATTAAAATAACATTAAGGGACTTCACACCCGGATGCAGATGCTTTTTTATCGTTTTGGTACCATGGATTACATTTTTTAAGTTTTGGCTAGGATCCCTATTTTGTTGGATGAAATATATGTTACTCAGGGACAATTAAACTTTCTAATAGTGAAAGAATTTTTGAAATCGGTCCATTAGTTTTTAGTTTGAGAATCTTTTCTCTTTATAATATTAGTGCAGATAAAGATAATCTTAAAATCTTATAAAAACTAGTCTGAAGATGCGTCCCATCCTTCTTCGTTTGAAGATTCTTCAGAGTCACCGGATGGTATATTCTCTTCGGAAGGAATATTCGCTTCCCACGGGACCAGCATTTGAATAGTTTCTGGCCTAAACGGTTTTGATTTTTGAGGGGGTTTCGGTCTAATGCTGCTTAAATATGGATCTGATTTCAATAAAAGCTTCTTAATAATATCCATATTGCATTGTTTTACGACGTTTTACACAATCGGTTAATTCCTCAAATGTTCATCGGTCGACCAACACCCCATGTATTTTTAATCGGAATTTCAAAAGTGCGTTGTAACCAATCATGGTGTTGTTGTAAGAAAACTTTTTCTGTTCGTTTGGAAGAAGGCCATTTTGATTTCATTTCTCACTTGAGACGCGAAAACTTGGGTTATTCACCAACTGGACACATATGACTGGACACACCTGTGTCGAGTTGGTTAAACTCAAATTAGTATCATTTATTCTTTCGTCATCTGGACACACAAAGATTTTTATGTGTGTCCAGATGGTGAAAGCTAAAATAATAATTTTTATGTTTTCACCAACTGGACACACTCTGTTTTTTTGCAGAAAAGGGTACAGTCAGGTTAACAATCGTCTCGCTCATGGAATTATTGACCACTAACAATAGTCGCGATCATAGTGTTCATGCTGATAGTTTCAATTTTTTTCTTGCTATAGGACCTTCATCATAAGTTTTATTCCCTGAATCTCGATTCCCCTTATGTCGCTTTGCGTTTTACTTTAATTCCCAGTACTTCGCTCCTTGCTTCACAGTCGTTTCCAGTACGCCCCGTCGCACTTGTGGTATAGTCCAGAGCGGTTAAAAGTACTAGGGTAACAAAAGTTAGTAGGTAGTAGTAGTAAACAACCCTATTTAATACTGCGCAGTATTAAGCAACACCATGAACTAAGCCGCATGTTTTTCATGAGATTTTATTTTAGCCGCAATCTCTTACATACTTCTGCTACCCTAGTACTTTTGTACTATTTACTGTAAAATTATTGTAAAAGTATTGTAAAATTACCCGTTTCCAGCGGTGGAACGTTTGATGGAGGATGATGATTGTGACAGAAAACATTCTGCGCATGACTGTACTTCATCATAAATTCGGGTAAATTTCGAATGTGTGTCCAGTTGACGAAAACATTAAAACGATTTAAATACGTTTCACCATCTGGACACACATAAAAATCTTTGTGTGTCCAGATGACGAAAGAATAAATGATACTAATTTGAGTTTAACCAACTCGACACAGGTGTGTCCAGTCATGTGTGTCCAGTTGGTGAATAACCCGAAAACTTTTGCATATATGTTCGCGATTACTCGGCTGGGAAGGTCTCTCGATTTATAATGTTCCTTTCAACTGCATCCAACTTCTTCGAAATCCCTTTCATCGCACTCTTTTGTCATTCGATAGACACCTTCCCGAGTCATAATGCTTAAACCAGAGGAGCCTGTAACAAGGCAAATGTTAAATTAATAAATGTTACAGCAAAAATAACTTTGTTTTTCCAAACTGATGTCAAATAAAAACTACTATATTTATGTTTTTGGCACTATAATGAATCAAGCAAGTAATACAAAAAAAAGTAATACCGGGAGAGCCCCGGAAACATAACTAATTGACTCTTCAACATACATAAAATAAAAATGAACGTACGAAAATAATTCAGTTTGTAAAAATAGCTAGATAATAATAATGCCACGGAATAATTTCAAAATAAGAATATAGTTTCACTCCTACATACCTGCTTCTCCAAGATCCATAATGATAGTTGACACAGTGGCGGCGTAGCATAGGTGTCAACCCGGGGCGGTTTTCTATTGTGCACCCCCAAAATAAAACAAATCTTACTAAACGTGCTTACGTGACTTTATTTTACTGATATATTCAATAACTTTATCAAACTTTCCTGTCCTTTTCGATGGACAATAGGGAAAGCTTGGTAAGCCGCGCTTGGCTCATTGTAGATCTTAAGTCATCATCATTCAGCCACAAGGAGTCCACTGCTGGACATAGGCCTCCTCCATGGATTTCCAAAAAGACCGGTTAGAAGCGGCTTGCATCCAGCGCTCCTGCCACTCGGATGAGATCATCTGTCCATCTTGTGGCTGGTCGTCCTACGCTGCGCTTGCCGATGTGTGGTGTCCATTCCAGAACTTTTCGGCCCCATCGGCCGTCAGTACTGCGTGCTATGAGCCCCACCCACTGCCACTTGAACTTGCTCATCCGGCGGGCTATGTCGACGACTTTCGTTTGTCTACGGACCCCATCATTTCTGATTCGGTCGTAGAGAAATTCCGAGCATAGCCCTTTCCATAGCTCGTTGCGTATGAGGCCCATAGTGAAAGACCACGTTTCAGTGCCATAAGTTATCACTGGTAACACACTCTGGTTTTATAATTTTGTTTTCAGTGATTGAGGAATTTATATTGGAGGAAAATACTTTTCTGAGCTCTTATAGTAGGTACATTACTGCAGCGGCCAGCAAAAGAGGCATTGAAGGACGAACGTGGAAATGTGGGCCGAGGCGAAGCCGAGGCACACATACGTGAGTCCATCAATGACTATTTGTGGCCAAGGCCTGTATATAATTTTTCTCAAATAATGCGCGGAAACTAAAACTATAATATGAACTCATTCTGTTAAATTCAATAAACTTTCAAAATCAGACGAACCACGAACGAACAACAATAATTTTTGCCGCGTTAAAGTGTTCTTCTTTTTCAATAGGTATATCCAGCTTTCTATCGCAGCCCATTTCGAAATTTAAATAGAACCTCTGATAAGTTACCTCCTTGGTTGTCATTGTTCGGAGTAAAGGATCGTTCCATTTTTAAATAACACGACAGATATGAGTTTAGTGTAATTTATTTGGCCGCAAAACACGACAGTTATGAATTTTCATAGAACTTTTTACGGCCGCTGCTCGCGTGTAATTGGCCAGTACAGCAATTTCGATTTATCTCGAAGAAGGTTGTCGAAATAATGCTCAAATTTCCAAGCACGTTTGAGAAAAGTAACTTTTATTAATTTTAATTTAGAGAAACTTCTTTCACAAGAAGCGACTGAAACACAAATACTGAGTGAAAAAAAATCTTAGGCAAAGCGCTAGACTTGGAACAGACTCGGAATAGTCCCATTTTATAATAAACAGAAGCTCCACAAGGTAATCCACTGGACCGCTTCTCGGCAAGAAATGCTGGTTGCCTCAGACGTAAAATCTCCAAAATGATTTCTTCCGCAGTACCTAAATTCGTCATAAACTTTCGTAAGATTTGGAACTATATCCCGAAGCTCTTCTTCTGTTAGCAGACGTTAGCAGAGTTTTAAGCTGATATTGAGAATGTCATCCATTTCCTGTAGCGATGGTGTAGTTCTCCGTAAAATCTATCTAGAGATTCTAACATAGCTCTCTGCAGCTCTTATGGAGTGAGTTGTCACCACGTTGTCACCCCTTGGTGCTTGGCACCCGGGGCGGACCGCCCCCTCTCTACGCCGCCACGGAGTTGACACAATTCACTTCAACAGACTTAAAACACGTATGCTTTAGCAGAGTAATTTTCTTTACTTTCCTGGATAGCAGTACGTGCGATTAGCAATGGGCCTAAAAGACGACTGAATACGCATCAGCGAGTAAGGCTAAAGGAATTAAGATGACTGACTATTGTTCGTTAGACCCTTACGGTACTCCAGGTAGTGGCGGCTACCTGAAATACGATAATTTAAAATTTCGACTTTTACTCGACTTTTTAGGGTAAATACTCCTGTGTGCGGCGGCTATAATATACATTACATCCCAGGACGTATAGCTTAGAGACAGCTCAGTACCTTTAAGATACGAAGATGTAAAAATGTATATTATAGCTGTCGTCGTGTGTGCTCTCCTGACGATTTCTATGGAAAGATGTAATGAGATATATCGTGCTATAATATACATCTTTACCTTATAGCCGCCGTGTGTGGAGTCCCTAAATCACATGTCATATAAACATCCGCTAATGTCTCAATTTCATTGCAGCTTTAAGTCAACGCTATCAGTAATTGTAGGCGTCAATAAAATTAAAAAAACATGTCACATGACTCGACCATGTAACTGTAATTGAACTATGATGCACTAACAGAATCGAGGACCATAGGTTTCGCTCTGATTCGCAGAGGTTAAATAGGTGAGTAGAGAGACGGAGCTCCCGTCGTCGGTTGCTCATCTCTGACGAGCCTAAAAATCAAACTGTAAGTGAATTCGGATAATATTGTAGAATTTGACGTTCATAATAATCTTTAGTCCAGAAATCTTACAAAGCTTTGGGTTTTATTGTGACTGGAGATTGGAGATCCAAGGGTTTTAAAAATATTAAAACATTGAAGATTTTATTTTGTACGTTCGTGAGAAGTCACCTCGAACACGCATCTCTAGTCTGGAATCCTTGGTACAACTGTATGTCGAAAGTTTAGAAATTATACAAAGAAGATTTATGATACTTGGACTCATGTCGTAGGCATTACCTTCTGCCTCTCCAAAAACATAAAACATAAACATTTACATACAGGCACATACATTGCTTCTGACCCCACACTAGGATACCTTGTGTTGTGGGAACCAGAAACAGCGACGTCACAAACATGCGAAATGTCGCGAAATAGCTGATATAATCCTGCTGCGCCGTACCTATTACGTCTGGTCAAATAGATTCTTCGTTCGGAATACATCAAGGCGATCAAATCCTGTATTTCACCTGGAAAACGTGTCATCCAAGTATAGGTAAAACTCATATCAATGGAGAGCTTGTTGCCAATCCAATAAAATGGCGAAATTAGGTGATCTATTAATTATGTTTAACTCATCAGTCCAAAACTTGAGGGCAAAACTAAATGAAGATTTTTTTAATTGTTAGAATATTTTTATATTTCTTGAATTTAGTATTAAGACTTTAAGTTAGGCTGCCATTTACTGTTCTTGCTCAAAAAACTCATCTGTTCAATATTCTTTAAGCTATCTTGTATTTTACAAAAAAAATATAGGTATATTTATTTTTTATTCTAATGAGTTTGTTTCATCAGATATCTGAGAATTTCAAGAAAGGTGTTTCATTTTTTGTTGTTTTACGCCCGTTTTTAATTTTATGCCAATGTGTCAAGTTTAAATGATTATTTGTAAACCATGGTTTACAAATAATAATTTTTTTACGCCGTTTCAACAGTTATTTAATAACTATTGACATGGCGTAAAAATATTTCCCAAGCTAGTTACACAATAACGCACCCCATACATTAACTGCGATGGAATTGGACTTTCCTTGTGGATATTCGTTACATAATAATGTTAAGTTCATTAAAATTGGTGAATTAGATTAAATTTCTGCGTCAGTATTTTTTTCACAGAGAAATCCTATATCTACAGGCCAAGTGGGACAACAAAGCAAAAGCTACGTAAATAAACTGTTTTACAATTATTCACGGTATTTTAAGAAAATACTTAATAAGATAAGATAACGTTTATTAAAGTCTTAGATAATTAAAACAAAACAAAAATTCGACGTATACAGAATATCTTGCAAAAAGTTAGTCTTATTGTCATTGTTATAGCATCTGCAGCTGAACTAGGTTTAAAGCCTGTATTTCAGCATTCAGCGCCTCTTGCCTCTCTTGTTAGATAGGTGTTTATTAATAACAACCAACCAGCGTAAGCTACATACAACACAAAAATTTTGTTTGGTGCCGCATTAACAATAAACATTAATGATGGAAAAAATATAAAAAATACATTTTATGTTGCAGTCCTCTCTGTGTGTAAATAATATCTACTTTTTTTTCACACTGTCAAATAGCCTATACCGTTCAGTTCGATTAGCGATATGCGAGCACAAATAACCAGACTGAGACAAAGGAGAATGATCAATTTACTATAGGAGTTCGTCTATTTTTGCGTCTTCTTGCACATTGATGAAACCAACGGTAAACTATAAGAAATTAGCTCTGGATTATGCAGGAAAAATATTATGAAAATATTAGATGGGAGTTTCGAGAAATCTTAATTTTGAGCCCATGTTTTGAGGTTATGACAACTTTGGTGGTTTGGTGTTATTTTGGATTGGCATTAACACCTTTTAGTTTTAATTATAAGCATCCTCCCTTATTCTGAGGTGCGTTCCTACGGAAGAAGTTTGTGCTTTATGCCACAGATTATTTATGCTTTTAGCCAAATATGCAGGCATTTACATACTGCGACTTTTTGCAGATAGCGTGTGTGTGTAACGATGGACGATTTGCGAGTGTATCCATGCACTAGCAAATCGTCTAAATCTCGACTACATCAATGGCTTCAATGGCTGTACATTACCAGGGCGTACGTTCTCAGGATGTGCATTCGCGGTGCGTGCATTATCATCTCCCACTGATGTCATACAATCAATACAGATACTTTTTAATTTTTACTTTTAAACCCTTGGTTCTTTTATTTTATCAAATAGAACTATGAAATCATTTTTCAAAAGAAACATTTTGAGGTATACCTAAATGCTTAAAGCGCAACGCAAAAGCAACATAGACTGCTTTTGGTCATTCTCCTTTACAGATTCGTTATTTATATATGTGAGTGGTTGACCAAAAAGGGACCTCAAGGGAAAATAATTGATTTCGAGAAAATCGCGTTTGAAGTTTAGTGTTTCTATAGGTTTCGACTCGTGCTCGGCTCACAAAAATATAACTACGGCACCTAAAATATTCTGGTTAGACCAAAACAAAGCTAAAATACCACAGATTAAAAAATTCAAATAAAAAAAATAACGGTTTCCAATCCCTCCAGGTCCCTTTTTGGTCAACCACTCACATATGTATACAGAAACAGGGTGTTGTTTTGTACAGTTTACTCCGACTCAGGGTTGGTTATTTACATGATACTGAAGCAAAAAATAAAAAATATATAAAAAAAATTTTTTTTTTAGTGAAAATCACCTAAAATCCCCGGTTTTGCGGGGCTGGAGGCGAGCGCGCGGGCGCACTCTCCAGCCCCGCCCCGCGAAACCCCCGCCGGACCCGTCAAGTGCAAACGATAGAAGCTAAGCCATATAAAAGCCTATGCAACTTAGCCGTACATGGCTGGCACGTTTTATTTTTTCTTTTCGCCAAAAGTGAAACCTACAACATACGTTAGAGTACTATATGAGAAACCAATAGCAAAAAGAACCAGGTCTACCAACGGTAACTAAACCAATATATAGAGGGTTTAGTAAATTGCTATTTTTTTTTATCAGGAGTTATGTTCATAAATAAAAATACATTCTTGTGTGATATTTTAGGTGTTCCTTTGTTAAAACTAGGCTATTATGTTATATTTTTCCTTTCAAGCGGTTATTTATTAGTACTTAAAGTAGTAACAAATACTTGTGTCTGATAAAAAAACAGTTTTACATTTTTTTTAAGAACCGTGAAAGTGTAATACTCCTTACTGAGCTTTGTTTTCCGATAAGCGTTTCGTAGAAATACCCCTGGCTGCACGGACGAAAGTCCTTTGCCTATTCTGCTATTAGCAGATAATGAAGATAAAAAAAAATGTAGAAATACCCACTCGTTTCTGTCTACTGACGTTAGTGATTTTACCCCACAACTTGTTTTTTGTATATTGGATTCCGTTTCTGTTTTAACTCGTGACTTTGCTGTTTTTATGGGACTTAGTTTGTTGTGAACTTGTGACGTAAAGCAACTTGTGCTGCCTACAATGGTGAATAGACCTTGTATTATTTGCCGGAGAAGTACGAACCGCGTTGGCGGCAGAAGCGTTAGAAGATCGTTTCTTCTGACACCTGCATTTGTCGAAGAACACACCTTTATTTTGGACTATATTGAACACATCGACAATTCCACTGAGGTTAGTAATCGTTATTTTACTTATTTATGCAACAACTTTTTTTATTACCTAAGTTTTTGCAAAATGATCACAATCGCAAATCGCTGGTGGCGGCTGGTTGAGGATGGCCAAAGATAGAACATTGTGGCGTGCTCTGGGAGAGGCCTACGTCTAGCAGAGGACTAATATTGACTGATGATGATAATGATGAGAAAAATGTTGGGTTTTTAGTATTTTTGTATGTTTTGTAGATAAAGTCAAAAATAAAATTGCTGAATAGATTTAAAAAATGATTTATTTATAGAAAGCTTCATTATCCCGGAGTATCAAAGGCTATATTATTATCGCAATTCAAATACAACTTGACAGTGTTCTATTTTTCCATCCATCATTCTGACGGGGCGTGGACAACATGAATTCCATTTTCAAAACAACAATTTCTCGGCTGGGGCAAACGGAGTACATATATTACGTCATAAGTAATATTGTACCTACATAATACAAAGAATGCTTTGAAAAAATGGAATTTCAGGAATTGATACCAAGTTGAGTTCTTACGCAGGCTGCAGTTTACGATAAGACAGACTTAAATGCTGTAGTTTTGCAGCGCCTTTTCAAACGCAATCCTTTCGTAACATTTCCCAAAGACCCTTCTATTGTTTAACATTTTTTCACATTTAATGTTGTATTATGTTATATTTTTATTTGTTATCTGTCCTCTTTTGTAACTCTGTGCTTCTCGAAATTGCATATTACCAGTAATGCAAGAAGACAATGATCAAGTAAACGTAGCTCAAGATGATATTGGTGTAATTGATCATGATGATCAGGCCGATCCTCAATCAGGGACAATAGAAATACCTGGATATTTACGACTCCCAAATAATTCTACTGTTTGTATTATTAATAACTGCGTTAACCAGAATCTGCATAGGATTGATGTTGCTGTTCGAAGGGATTTATTAATTAAGGACAATTTATACATCCCACGAGGCGCGCGTATATGTGATGTGCATTTGGAAAGCGATATCTGGGATCAACTAAGAGTTATAGCGCGTCATACGTTTTCCACTTTCAACAACACTCAAACAAAAGATATGTTGACTTTGCAAAAAACCGTGTTAAGAGAATTAATCAATTTTCAAAAAATTGACGAAATTGATGATTTGTTATTTCATTATTACATTGGATTTAATAAAACCCAATTTATGGAAATTGTTTCAGCCAGTCCGTCCTTAAATACGACATTTCCGAAAAAACCTTTAAACGCTTTAGGGATTCTCTTAACTAAATTACACACAGGAGACTCTAATCAAAGACTGGCAAAACTATTTTCTATGTCTCGACAGGCATTAGAAAAAATAATGAAAGGGGCGCGGCAATGTCTGTTGAACGATTTTGTTCCACTCCATATGGGTTTGGATCACTTAAGTAGAGAAGAATTAGTGAGTAAAATATTAACTATACCTAATCACCTATTTGGAAACCCGGAAGCCCCGATAGAGGCCAGGAGAGCGGTGGTGATTGCAGACGGAACATATTTTTATATGCAAAAGAGTTCTAACTATGGGTTCCAACGAAAGTCGTATAGTCTCCATAAATATCGGAACCTACTAAAAGTATTACTAATTGTGTGTCCAGATGGCCACATTATTGATATATATGGGCCTTATGAAGCCACAAAATCAGACGCGATGATTATGAAAGAAATCTGTAATGTTCATGACGTAGAAAACCCGTTTCATTACTTTTTTAAACGTGACGATGTATTTATATTGGATAGGGGGTTTCGCGATGCAATTAACGATCTCAGGGCCATGAACTATCGCGCTTATATGCCGGTGACAAAAAATGCTGGCGTGGCACAGCTGACAACGCAACAGGCGAATCATTCGAGAAGAGTAACATTATGTAGATGGGTAGTAGAAACAATTAACGGAAGGTTAAAAAATCAGTTTAGACAACTTAGGTATACCTTTTTTAATAGAGCTGCGAGTCACTTGTTCGACGAAGTAAAAATAGCCGGTGCATTACTAAATGCTTTCGGTAAACCACTCACCGATCATTCTTTAGTGGAATCAATAATAACAAGAATAAATGAAACCCCTCATCAAAACTATTTAAGCGATTATGTTATTCACAGAAACCTTAATCAAATAAGAGCTGATTTTATATCAATGACTGCGAATGTCCCCGGCCTTGATAACTTTCCGAGACTCGACATAAACGACCTAATAATATATGCTCTGGGGACGTACCAAATAAGTCAGGCCAGGAGTTATTATGGCGAACACGTGAGGGACGATAGTTCGTACCATATTGAACTGCACAGGGAGGACAGGTTAGATATTTCGGTATTGGAAATATTTAACATTGATGTCATCAATCCGTGGCTGCTGCGTTGTCGAATCCAGTCACGACATAGACGACAGCGCACATACTATGTATATATTTTGATAGAAGGGCATAACGCAGCAGCAATTAAAGGGCATTACTGTTCATGTATTTCTGGAAAAAGAACACTTGGCTGCTGTAGCCACGTCATGTCTGTATTGTGGTTCATGGCGTGGGGGAGGTATCAAGAAAACTTAAGTCCTCCAGCTCAATTTCTTGATTACATAATAAGAGATTCAGTGGAAATTGAGACGAGTGCGGATGATGACTAATTACGTTTACTAATGATATTAAAAAAACACACGGCAAAACGTGGGCTCAGTTCAATGAGCTGGTGCCTCTGCCTACCCCTTCAGGGAATATGGGCGTAAGTTGTATGTATTTTTTTATATCTATAAGAACCTAGTACCTAGCATATAATTTTTTTATGATAAGTAAGATAGTATACAAAGATTTTAATAAATCAGAAGTATGTACAGTACAGATAAATAAATTAATAAATGGTTTTGGTTTCTATGGTTGTATCATTTCTATTTTGTAAAACAATATTCCATACTACATTTAAAACCGTAACCCAGAAGACATCCTACGACCACTAATTCATTCGATCCGTTTATCAGATGTATCTTTTTACTTGTTTTACTCTAATTTTAAAAACTGCCAGTGAGAAAAAGTATAACAGTAACAACTAATTTATTCATTTTATCAATCGAAACTTCAAAATATCACGTATGATTGTATTTTCATTTATTTATAAATATAAAAAAAATTACTCCTGCGAAAAAGATACTAGCAAATACGCTCTGTTTATCTTCGTTCAGTTACGGTCTATCGACCTGGTTCTTTCTGTTATTGGTTTCTCGTATTGTCCTCTAACATATAACCTAGGTTTCATTTCTGGCGAAAGGAAAAAAGTAAAACATGCCAGTAGGTTGCATTGGCTTTTGTTCTTTTTAAGTGATATTCACTAAAAAAAAAAAAAATTTTTATATATTTTTTTTGCTTCAGTATCATGTAAATAGCCATCCCTGAGTCGGAGTCAACTGTACAAATCAACACCCTGTATATCCTGGTTGAGTGTTAGTGTTATCTATCTATCTATCTATCTATAGCTTGTTCACATTCCAGGAATGTTTATCTGGAACTAAATTATCTGGCAGAGTACTCCTATAGGTATTCAAATTGATATTAGGATTATTTTCCACATATGTATTTGCTTAGGTTATTTATTCTAGTAGAACAACTTCTCAAATCCTTTTCTTATTTTGACCTTAATTTCAACGCGTAGTAGGTAATACTAGGTAATACTAACCTCGTAAGGCCCGACCTTGAAAATAACAATTGTTTTCATACTTTTTTTAGTATATTGGGCCTTACGAGGATAAGTACCTCTAATAATAAGTACCTTTGATTTAGTCGGAGTGTAGATTTATGTCCATTCAATTTTTTGAATGCCTCACTGCATCCGTAGTAGATTAGAGAAAAGTGAAGTTTTATTTTATTTGAAATGAAATGAAATGAAAATAATTTATTATCAGATAGCTTCGGTAGGTCTGAGAATAGGTTGTTATCTATTAGATTTTAATATAGCTAATAGGTACCTACTAAGTTAATTCTGTACACTACTATGATACTATCTGTTATTAAATTTATTTAATTTCATTTATATTCTCGTGTCACAGTGTTAGCGCTCATACTTCTCCGAAACGTCTTGACCGATTTTGATGAAATTTTATATTGTATAGGATTCGGTCGGTAAGTCTGAGAATAGGTTGTTATCTATTATTCATACCCCTATCTGGCAAAACAAACATTTGCCGGGTCAGCTAGTGAACTATAAAATAAATAACAAAAACGTCAGACGTCAGTCAGTGCAACGCTGAGAAAGTGCTACCTTCTTTACGTGCTCTTTTTGAAGCCAAAGTTTACTACTCTGTCCACACAATTTACCTAATTAAGTTTGTGCTCTAAATCCTCCCCCCTAATGAATACCTACGAGGTTTGGGCCTTATACCTACTCATAAGGGCCCTGCCTCACCGGGACACCATGGTGACGTCGCCAGCGACCGTATCCAAGCAGTTAGTATTGAAATGTATGGTGCCTACCTCACTTGGCGACTGTTGGCGACGTCGCCATAATACAAACTGCCTGGATACGTGGCTGACGACGTCGCCAGCGACCGTAATATCCAAGCAGTTAATATTGAAATGTATGGTGCCTAACTCACTTGGCGACGGTCTGGCACGTCGCCATTCAATACAAACTGCTTGGATACGTAGCTGGCGACGTCTCCATGGTGTCCTAGTGAGGCAGGGCACTTAACTAGATGAAAACCCGGCTTCACTCGGCTAAAATGTAGTCTCATAATGATATTCCACATTGTATCGACGTATATTTTTGTTCAGCATAATTTATTTTGGTATTTTCGTATTTGTTACTTTTTCATGTTCATGGATGTCCGTAGTAACTAAAAACCTCAAAGACCGAAAGAAAAGAACCGAGCTGCCTGGAGACGCATGATACGGAGGGGTCTCGTACTCCACTTCGAATGACGATACCTCGATGGTACCTACCTACCTACGTTTTGTCGATGGATTATTACCTCGAAAGGTCAGCACCTTGAAGGGTTTTTACGTCGAAGGGTCTTTGCCTCGACTGTATTTCATCGATGGCTTTTTGTCTCGAAAAATCATCAAAATCAAAGTAAATTTAAATTATGCCGTAAAGGTGTATTAAAGACCAAAATTTCCATTCTTCTGTGGTTCTCAAATTCGAAATGAGCAACGAGTATGTTTGTACGTGAGTGGATATTTTTGTACTGCCTACCTCTTCGGGAAATATAGGCGTGAGTTTATGTTATGTATGTGTTATTAAAAAAACAATTGTTCGAATCATACCGGTTAGTTTCTTATAATGAGTCTAGCTTTAATATTCTATGGGTACTTGAGACTGCCACTCAAGTTTTTGTTTTCAATTATTTATGGACGAAAATGACCATTCTTATTTTGAATTAGAGAACCATAGGAGATTTTGGTCTTTAATACACCTTTACGGCACGATTTAAATTTAGTTTGATTTTGATGATTTTTCGAGGCAACAAGCCATCGATGAAGTGTACCGTCGAGTCAAAGACCCTTCGAGGTACAAACCCTTGGAGGTGCTGACCTTTCGAGGTAATGATCCATCGACAAAACGTACCGTCGAGGTAGGGACATCGAGGTATCGAGCATCGAGGTATCGTCATTCGAAGTGGAGTACGAGACCCGAAGGGCCAATCCCAAATACCGGTCTCGGCCGACCTCGGCCGGATTTGATGACCTCTGTGGCGTAACGGTTAGTGCATCTGCTTACCATGCGAGAGGTCCCGTTTTCGATCCCCGGCTGGGGAGCAAAAAAAAACTCCAGGTCTTGGATGTTTACATGTTTGCGACGTCGCTGTTTCTGGTTCCCACGACACAGGGTATCCTAGTGTGGGGCCAGAAGCATTGTATGTGCCTGTATGTAAATCTTTGTTTTTATATTTGATAAAACGTCATTGTCACAAATATCGGGCTACGGAAGGCCGAGACCAGTTTTTTTTCTTGTCAGATTGTGCAATGCTTTGCCTGTCTTAAGCCGGGTCCGCTGCGCCATGTTACGCGTGTTACAAAAAACGTAACACGTAAATATAATAAAAATGGGGCGTGGTATAACACATTACGTGTTACATAACGTTACGTTACGTGTTACGTAACACGTAAAGTGTTAATACCACTCCCCATTTTTGTTTTAATAACGTGTTACATTTTTTGTAACACGCGTAACATGGCGCAGCGGACCCGGCTTTAAGATAGAAAATTTTGACGTATATACCCAACCTTAATGTTATCACAAACACTTTCAGACACTTTCAGCTACAATATGTATCGATATTTCACCGGTAGCTAGATATTTCTCTTAAATCTTATTTACCTACCCAAATAGCTATCACGCCTCTGTCTCAAAATCAAAGAACTTATGCCCGGTTCCAATATCCACAAAACGCTTCGTTTTTGCTTACGATCGGTTACAATTCCTACGAAATTCCTACGAACCGTCAATAAATTGTATGGAAAACGGATCGTAGCCGGTAGGCGTATATTATAGGAACCGGGCATTAGACCATAGAGGTCACAATGGATAACAGACAGAATACAAAACTGTGACGCGTGGTGTCGGGACATTAAGGGCATTGACTTGTTTACTTAGCAACGCCATTATTTATAGCAATAATTAATTCATGTTAATATTGAAAATACTCGATAATCCGAATTTTCCGCCTATGAGTTGTCGACTCGGATCGACTAATTTTTACGCTCTTCAATTTAATGTGCATTTCGTTCGAGTCTACCGTAGACCGGTACGAAATTATTAATAGATAACTAATACAGTACATATCTTACTGTACCTACTACCTCCCTATATTGAGGTCCTATTTGTTAAAATCTAACCATCGATGTTACGAGTTATGATGAGGAAACATAGAATCGGACATACTTATGAGCCAAACACAATTACCCTGCTTTTGAGCTCCGCCGCAGTCGGGTAAAAATAATGTTTTTCTACGTTTACTTCAATGAGTAGATAATAAATTGTTACAAAAGAAATAAATTACTAAACTTCTCGGCCATGGATAGTATAATTTTTTCATTGGTTATGGACTTTATCTCAAAGCGATAAGGTTCAATTAAAGTGGGAACTACGAGTATTATCGAGTTTATATTATAGATAAACAGAAAATTTAATAAGAAAATGTACGAATAATTTATTTTAATTTTTTCTTGTTTTAGGTAACTTGTAAATAAGTAAGTAGGTAGTAAGTAAGCAGTGTGTTTCTGTGACAATTTTAGTAAGTCTTCTTTTTTCTAAATTATCACGTAAATCATTGCCTTACTTTCTCAAGCTCGACGTATCTTATAAAAACGCAGCAAACTCGTATCTCAAAAAATGCGTCTATACTAAAGCTAAAAAAGATTCGTATCTTAGCTTTACTTATATTTATAGCTAATAGTCCACATCTAAGAAATGGCATTTCATTTTTTACCGATACTCCGAATTATAAAAAGACAAACAGTTTTATTTCTCTCCTGAAAAGTTGTCTTTTTTTAAGATACGAGTTTGAGAAAGTAAACCAACGAAATGGGTTTAACTTTAACGACGGTTTGTTGAAACCGGCTCGTGTCAGTCAACCAGCTGCTCGCGATAAAAACATGAACAGCGTCACACCTCCTACGTTGTAAAATTGTAAATATACCATATTCGTATTTCCACGTATTCATAAATTAAAAAACTCGATTTATAAAACACTTATGTTTTTTAATGTATTTCTGTCTCGACAGGGATCAAGAATATTAAGTGACCGTTTGGAAACGAGGGGCCCCGATATTTGCGTCAGCAGCTATGAATTTGGAAGGCGTGTGTTCTGTCTAATACTATACATCTATACTATCGATATCTTTACTAATATTATAAAGAGTAAAGGTATGCAAGTTTGTGGGTGTTTGACCCCAAACACAAACTGTTTTTGAAGATTACCCAATCTCCAAAAGTAACTAGGTAGGTACTTATACTATTAAAAAAAACACCAGTATTTATTACAATGGTCCTTGAGACCTAATATTTGGATGTTTGTCACCCTATCCCGTACTTTATGTACAGGACATAACAGAAAGCCTTTGTAAGTTTGGCACCCACATAGCCACACCCGGATATATATTCATAATATATTAATATAGAGCTACTCAGTGACAGGCATTAATATTAATGCCTGTCACTGAGTAGCTCAGCTGTGTATTGAACGAACGGCCTCATAAGCGGACGACAATCGTCTGGGACAACTTTATTCCTGAACTTTCTTCAGTCACCGTCTCGTCTATGTTTAGCACCAGTCGAGATGCCAACCTGCTGTTTATGCACTTCATTGCACCCGATTACACTGACTGGCACCTGATTGCATTTTGTATTCATAGAGATAAAGAGGGTGGCGATGGCGGGTAGGCCGATATTGTCCTATCTTTATTGAAATACGCTAAGAGGCTGATTCTCAGAATATGGCGATGATACTGCATAATTTCTTTGGCGCATTTTTTTCATATTAACTCAATAAAAAGTAACATACTTATATTGTAGGTTTATTGGCCCTGAAGATTGTATTGTAACATATTTGTAGGTTTTGGTGGCATATACATATGTCACTTTTTATTGAGTTAATATGAAAAAAAAAATGCGCCAGAGAAATTATGCTGTTCTGAGAATCACCCAAGAACGCGGTGTCATTGTTTTCTCTTGCTTTTGTACATTTGAATATACTAATGAATATAAAATGATCAGTGCACGTTGACAGATGTGGTTTACAACGGACATTAGACTTATTTCTTTTTTTTTTAAATTTAATTTTAATGACTTTTTAATTATTTTATTATATTATTCCTGTTTTGCACGCTTGAGATTGTAAGAAATAGAAATTTCGATTGATAAT
Source organism: Yponomeuta plumbellus (assembly GCA_947310845.1). NCBI lineage: Eukaryota > Metazoa > Arthropoda > Insecta > Lepidoptera > Yponomeutidae > Yponomeuta > Yponomeuta plumbellus. Next base: position 9,851,479 of record OX371203.1, read on the forward strand.
AAGTTAGTTTCTTAATTAGGTATATTAAATGTATAAATTTGTTAAGCGTTCCGTTACCAAAGTATATTTGTATGCCTCACAGGCAAAACATGTTCTGTACCCTATGCAAAAACACCACCTTGTTTAAACACAACACACATGTTTTACAAATAAAGCTCTTTCTTTCTTTCTTTCTTTCTTTCTGTACAAGCTATTTTCTTACTTCATATTTAGGTAGCTACCTACATGTAGTTCAAGGGAGCAAAATAGTTCCCTATGTTTAAACGTCCTCGCTTATCTTAATTTTCTGATGCCGGCATACACCACTTGGAATAACTATACCTACCTACTCATTATTTTACAATCTTGTAAGTGGGGGTGCGAGGAAGAGGGAATGCCGAGCACATAAACGCTCTGAAAGATTTGACACGTCGTCGAGCAGCAATTAGAATTTTGCATAATCGTACGAGGCAGGCAAGCGGAAATACTGTCACGATGACGTGGATTATCGAGATTTATCGTTGAGGTGATCCGGGTTACGGACGCCTAATCTACTAACCTGACATGAAGCAAACATGAGCAAAGCAAGAGCAAATAAACGTCCTACCTAATAGCAACTCGTGTGTGTATTCCAAGACAAGAGGATAGACAAAAAATATGGCCGACATATTTTTTGCAGAATGTTCTGCGCTCTATACCCAGCATGGCTGACGCAACATTAGTCTCGGGACGATCATGTCAAGTTCAGGGGCCTAATTATGCTCACCAAACCCTGTCGGAATCTTGATGATTACGAGAGTAATTTGTGTTGAACTTAACAGAACTTACACTACCCGCCTACTTACATTGGAGTCGTTCAGGATGTAGTGCGCGTAATATCAGGGCACTGTTCCTGCAGCCGCACTTGCACCTCTCATGCAAAGGTTCGCAACATTGATTACTAATAAACAACCCATTCCAAAAACATGTCTGCGGCTTTGCAAATTGGACGTATTTTAGCAAAAAGGTTCCAAACCCACAACATCGTCATTTTTGAGTTAAATATACAAAAATTATCACTATGCTCATTTAACTTAAAATACTTTAAGAATCAAAGACTTGCATAGTGATCCGATGAGTGTGTGCTAAGTTACGGCACATGGTAGTCAACCCACATGTATGGAGAGCGTAAATCAACTTAAACCTAAAAACTCAAATATCTCAAAACTCATTTTGTGTGGGTTGGAAACTTTTTGCTAAACTACGTCCAAATTGCCCATACCTAGGTAAGGTGTAATTTATATACTTAGGTACATCTACAGCGCAGGCACACTGTTGTATTTAAAATGGGGGTATTTTAATTATTTGGCATAGCTAGTAGACGTACATTGGCTAGGAGGCTAACTCCTTGAGCGTTTACGTGCTCTTCAACACGAAAACCGCTCCTTTACTTAGGATTTGTGAGGGAAACAAGTCTCAGCCTGAACGTCACTGTGGAGTTACTCGTGCCTTCTTCGCGGCGCTCGGTCTTTGGCGTCGCCAATTTGTTCCATCAGACTTTTGTGCTGAGGTGAAACGATTTTTAGTACAATATTTTTGAATCTGTAACATCAATAAAATTAAACCGCTAACTTCAAAATGTTTTTTTATACCCGGGAACCCTACCGGGTAGGTATTCCGGGTTCTTAGCAACGCTATACCGTTGTCTGAGCAGGCGTAAGAGCTGAGCCGTATACGGCATTTTTTGCGTGGAGGTGAGAAAAATGGTTAGCTGCGCGATATTGGTGGGTGACACCACTTTTAATTTGCCGATGCTTATGGATGTAATTCCAAAAGAACTGGACTATATTAAGTATAAAAAAGTATTATGAATTTACATAGTTACATACATAAGTTCACGCCAGTATACCAGAGGGTTACGCAGATACCAGGGACTGCCACCTGCCACGATTCTGCCAAATGACTTAGGTATCCATTATGAATTTATTTGAAGTAAAATTCAAAAAGTGGCTTTATGAAATGTCCGTAAGTCATACATTGTATTTTCTACAATTTTCTAATACAGTACCGCAATGAAAACTTGATGATAAATCTTTTAACTTACTAGCTGAGCCGGCAAACGTTGTTTCGCCATATAATTTTTTTTTTCACTTAGGGCTATGAAAAATAGACAACCTATTCTCAAACCTACCGAATTTACATGTAAAGTTCCATGAAAATCGGTGAAGCCGTTTCGGAAGAGTATGCGCACTAACATTGAGACACGAGAATTTTAAATATTAGAAGAAAAGAAAGAAAGAAAGAAGAATATCTTACAATAGATAATCAATCAGTCAGTAGGTATATCAGTGCGTAGCTATATACCTACTTAGTATATACTTTTCTAATGATGATACTTCCAGCACACTTCCATTCCCCTGCGCCTTCCTTCCCGTTATCATACAACAATAACATATTTGTTTTCGATAAAAGGTTCGGGTGTGGAAAACTGTAGAAAGACAGTTCAAAGTTCGATAATGTGTAAACAAAAGGCGGCCGCAATACACATTTGAGTAGATAGGCTTGCCATATGTTTATTCGGCTCACGCGTGCGCTGATATCAATGCCCTACGCGTCCATTCATGACACTACAATCACGAAAACAAGTGATAAATTACTCGTAGATGTGATGTAAACGCGCAGATTTTGTTTGGAATATCTTTTGAGTGAGGGCGTGAGGCGCGGGCAGGGGCTCTCTACATATAACCGTGCAGCGGGCGGGCGCGCACACTCCAACATAAGACGCGATATCGGACACGTTTTGAAAGTGTCTGCGAAAAGAATATTTTACCCTCCAACCGTGATAAGTTCAGGATGACCCGAAGTCTACTGGTGTTGATGGCGCTGGTGGCGTTGGTTGCTGCTGCTGTGATGCCAATCCACAGGGATCGGGTGAGTGGAACGATTTTTTTGCGATCAGCAAATATTTAGAGGATTTTATTCTTCGTCCATTAATTATAGAGGCTTTGCGAGATTTATTGTTGCACTTTAGATGTGAATCAGCTTCGGCCACACGACTAGAAAAGTGATACTTCTTCGTAGTTTCGTTGACGATTCCCGTGAGTCGATATCTTTGACCAGTATTTTGAAAGCGCTTGTAATATTTTTCAAAATGTTGGTAGGTAGGTAGATAAAACTCTTAAAAATTTCCGTTACGGTTTCGTGACACTAAAAAATTGTCGACCAACTTAAGTTTTTTTGTTTAATATTAAGTTAAAAGTAAACATGTTAAATAATGTGTATATTATGTTATTAAATGTATAACTAGCTGACCCGGCGAACGTTGTTTTAGCTTACGACCTATTCTTAGACCTACCAAATATCTATACACAGATTTCGTAAACATCGGTGATGCCGGAGAAGTTCGATGACAAATACCTACGAGATTTTTATATATGTATGTAAAGAAAAACTTTTATGTTTATACTTCGATGCTATAATATCAAATTAAGATTTCTAAACTTAAGTTTGTTATTAGTCTAGCCTACATAATTAGATACTCCATTTTTCTTTCAATCTCAGCTTTTCCCACAAAGTATCCTCATAGTACCCAAGCCTCCATAAGGATCAACTTTCCCTTTGAAGCTGATACTCACCATGTCCGTAATTTCATCACCCTAGTATATTCCGCATTTATTGCGACGCAACTGAAGAGTTTGTTTTTATTTATGAACTGGATCGCGCTTGGGTAGCCGCGGGCCGTCGCGTTACGTTCGCGTGCGTGGAATCATTGCTGGCGAGATGAATGAGTCACACACACACCCACTTGTAGCGGCAAAGAATAGAAAAGTGTTGATTCCTGTGCTAAAAGAAGCCGGTCAAAGACCTAATTTGCATGACTCTCGGTCACGCTTATGTTGCGATACGTACCTAGTTTAATTCACAAATAGGCGTTTGATTGCATTCAGCCATTCATCACGTGGTCGGACTGATCGCATCGCATGTCGTGAACTCGTGACTACTCATAGCGGATACGCTCAAGGGCGTACGTAGCTTACTATCAATACTATCGTGCGGCATAAACTGCTCACAATATTGCTCTGAATGACTGATTAGGATCTTCTGGCTAGTGCCGATGTTTGTGACGCGTGCACTGGGCAGTTAATAGTGTCAGGGGAGACTCAATTGTAATTAGGTACGGTCTGCTTCAGCTACTATGTCTATTCAACTTTTAGAAGTAACATTAATATAAAAATAAATACCTATCCCGCTAGTCAATTTCGAAAGGTTTTGTAAAATAAAGCCTTTGTAAAATATTTTATTATTTATTTATTAGGTTTTTAGTAGATAACATTATTGGACTTCTATAGAACTCTCCTTGATAGAGGCATCTACAGATTGCCCTCGACTTCACTTTATTTTTATTTTTTTCTGCCGATACATATTGATATTTTCATACAGCCAACGTCTGTCAAACGTTTTTATGTGTGTTAGAAGCAATCTCGAAGCAATAGTGTAAAATGAGCAATTGTTGAAATTAGAATTAAATTTATGTAAATGATGAAACTCAATGTTTAATGCAAAAAGACGCCATCTAGTTTTGTGAACTAGTTAATACTACAACAAATCTTCGTTTGATCCTATTCATTGAAAATCTAGTACTACTTACAGCAAATCTATGATTTTATTGATTATCGTAGAAATTTGTGAATAAGGGGCGGTCGAAGTGCAGAGGCAGTGTGGACCGTCACAATGGTCCAATTTGAGTTTCCCGTAAAGTCAACTTGTTAACTTAGCTTTCGCTTCATAGTGCATTCGCTTCAGAGAACATTCGCTAAAATGTAGGTACTTCGCAACTTTGAACTTTCGCGATAGTGTACAGTCGACAGCACGTCAACCTTCACATTTTAGTTGCAAAGGCGCCCGTAATGCAACGGAGTAGAGTGCATGGGTGTATAGGATGACGTGCTGTAGACTGTACGTCGCGGTACGGTACTCGTGGTAACGTAGTGGAGTCCTGCGCCCAAAGGCGTCGCCTGACAATTTTAAACTTTTGCTTAATAGAAGTGACTTGAACAAAGGGATTTTCAGGCTTTACCTTAGTACAGTAACCCGTGACATTCCTGTTGACACTCACATGAAAAACTAATCCTACATCCAACTCATACTAATGATACTTATTATAAACGCGAAAGTTTGTAAGTATGGATGGGTGGGTGGATGGATGTTTGTTACTCTTTCACGTAAAAACTACTGAATGGATTTTAATGAAACTTTACAATAATATAGCTTATACATCAGAATAACACATGGGCTACAACTTATAAAAATATTGGGTCCAAAATATGACGATAAGTGTCAAGTATGTCGGAAAAAATCTACCATCTGCGAGCTATTCTGGCGTGCGCTGCCAAAACCGCTAGAGTTACATGTAATACCTATATGATGGAAATGTTTATCCTAAGTACTAATATTTTAAACGCGACGCTAATATACGCTACACGAAATACTAAACCTGCGCAGACGAAGTCGCGGGCACCTGCTAGTAAATCTTAATTTCATCGTTTCTGTTTTCCTTCACAGCGTGCCTTGCCGGATGATGGAACAGGTTCTGTCAAAATTAAGTGCGCCCCCCAGACCCCCTGCGGTTGGACCGTTTTGAAGCCTAATACGAAGATCGTCGAATTGAACGTCTCAAACACATAGTAAGCGTTTAGAAAACTTTTTTTATTTAAGTAATGTGCGTGGAACAGTTCCAGCCTCCAGGAATGTTTATTAAATGAGGAAGTTTCAAGATATCTCCACAGATGCGATTTTTTTTATTGTATTTATAAAATTATCTAAGGACATTTATTTTATTTTAGAAGGGTAAAGAAACAATTGTCCAATAAGTGGTTACAACAGCATTACGTGCTTAACAATTTCGCGGGAAAAAAAATGGCATCTATTACGAGTAGATGCCAATTTTTACATCTATTACAATATTATTTTAAATAACACCTAAGTAACATTTACATACAGGCACATACATTGCTTCTGGCCCCACATTAGGATACCCCGTGTCGTGATATCTGATATCTTTCGTAAATGTAAGTATGGACTTATATTTTACACTTACACTAGGTTATGGAACCTAGTCCACATTTTTGGCAAAACTTTTAATTTTTTTCCGAGGCACATGCCAAATACTCTCTCCTTCTGGGAGAAGGCCTGTGCTAGGGCACAGAATTATAAAGGCTGCATTATTTTATGCTGGTAAATAACCCATTCTGTGAAAATTAAGGGACTTTAAGGGAAATAAAAGAAAATTAATTAATCTTAACGGACCCCCTTAAGAGATAAACTCCAAATCGCCGAGTCTAACTAGCGCTACCGAGGAAAAAAAAAAAATTTTTTCAGAACTAATTTACAAAAAGGGTTTATACAATCTCTCGATAAGCTTAGTCCTAGATTTTTTTGTCTTAGCTTCACTGCCATGGGTTATAAAAAACATTGTTAATGTGATTGAGAGATTACAGACACTTTGCAAATTGGATCTGAAAAATAAATTGTTTTTCTGTTTTTTCAGTGGCGCTAGTTTGACTCTGTGGATCCCCTAAACACGTAGAAGCATTTCTCGTACACTAATAATGTAGGTATTTATTTAATGTCAAAAGCTGTCAGGTAAAAAAACCATAAAAAACATAAAAAACCGACAGCCGTTAATACATAAATACCTGCATTTACATATAATATGTATACCTACGTAATTTATTACATTTCAAGGTATGTATAGATGTCTCGCTACTAATCTTTAAAATTATTTAAAATTATTACTACTTATTAGCTAACATCTTAGTTTTTTTTAACCCAAAGTGACTCGTAATTTTATACAAAATATAGATATCGTATGCGTGGAATACTTAGCATTAAAGCATTATCCGGGGTACTTTCTGCGGCTATTCTAAGCAATCAGTACAAATAGATTTAACTCGTACTAGAAATAATAGGAGTTTTCGTCAAATAAATGTATTGAATCGCTCGTAGCCTGGTCTGCCTGAGTGATCTTAAACGATCACTAAGGTTAAGCAACATACGGTGCGTTCAGACCATGTATGGGTCACCGTCTATGACTAACGCTAGTGGTATTTTTCCGAGCGGACCAATTCCACCAATCCGGACTTGGCCTCCGTGGTGGAGTATGGCCTATACCTTTCACACCACAGGGAAGAGACCCGAGCCCCTCGGTGGGGACATAATGGGTTAATGATGGATGATGGAAGTAAAAATCAATCAAATTCTACATCCCAACCGGATTTAGTGCGCACAATAGGCTATTTGACAGTGTGAAAAAAACAGTATTATTTATACGTAAATTATGTGTCTTAAACCCGCTATAAGGCATTTTAACTAAAAAAACAATTATGGTTAGTAAAAAAACACAAGATAAAATTTGATAATTTGTATCTGCCGCCATTGTATCGAAAACGGCCTGGATTAGCCGATTCTTTGATGACGTCACATACCAGTAAAAATGGCGTCTATCATTCATTCTTTCTTACGTTCATTGGTTGGTTCACCGGGAAGTGATGTCATAAGCCTGTGCGACGCCATATTGCCTAAGATAGCGTTTTGGCGGCTTATTTGATAGGTAATTTTCGTTTGCCTTTTTTAGAGGAAATACACGAAAGTATTTAAAATGACCGCTTTCTGAGGACTTCATGAACACCAACAAACAATATGAGATGGCTTTCAGAAATCGGTCAAATAGCCTATTTGCCATACTACATTTTTGAACGTGAAAGGAAATCTCAAAACCATTTCGAGAATAATGCTTTCAGTACAATTTATATTTATCAGATTTGTAAATAAGTCTATTTTTTTAAGATATTCAATAAACAGCTTTGACATTAAATTATTATAATAATGATGTCAGCAAACACAGTATGAGTATGAATCCTTTGCCTATAAGTAAGGCAAAAAAGAAATACCTATACCAAATAAAAAATAGATAAATAAACTGACGCCCGTTATCCCTGAGGGGGTAGGCAGAGGGACCAATCACAAGAACTGGGCACACGTTTTGCCGAGTTTATTAGTTCTGTCTCAACGTGACAAGTGGCAAGCCAGTCGCCGTTATCCGGGCACAATTTATCAGCGAATGGTGTTACATTGCAAATTACAAATTACATTTGTTTTTATTCGTATGTAAGCAAAGACTATACCTTTAATCATTCTCTGATGACGTCACAAACATCAAAATTTTAAAAATATTAATAATAGACATAATGAATAACACTCTAAAATACCGAAATTAGTTTCTTAAAATAGTCTATATTTTCAAAATAAATTATAAAAAATAATGTACCAAAAATAAGTAGCATGGAGCATGGCTGATTAGGCTCCTTACCAACATGCCCTGTGTAAAATTCCTAATTTTTTTTCCCACAGTTGCGAATGCAGCCCCGAGTTACTATGCGTCCAGACAGAGTACGACGCGAGGATGTTGTCATACGTGCACCGGTGCCGGTCAGAGGCCGAAGCAAAGTTAATCCACTTTGACGACAGCTAACGTCTCAGTCGGCACCAACCACGCCATTTCTCGCTTGTTCCACGATAAAACCCATCAAAAATCCTTTAAAAAAACTCCCTGGTGTATTATCCCTTTTGCAGTTTTACGACAGCATTCTATTACGTTCAATGAACTCGTAAAAGTGCAGTGATTCCCGTTTACCAATTAGGTGCGGCAGAACTTATTCCGCCTCAACTTCTATATTGAGTACGTTGTAGTTTTAACATTAATTTGTAATTAAATTCATTAACGTCATAGCTGATAGTACAGTTTGAACTTTAGACCGTGATACTTACATACATAATATAATTAATCATTCAATCATTCACGTCGATGATATTTTAGTAAAAGTAAGAAAAGTAAGTAATAATTTTACAGTGTTATTTATAAAATGTTGGTTCCACTTAAACACTAAAGACGGAATTAAAGCAAGTTTGTAAGACGATACCCTGGCATAAGCCAGTTTTGACTCTGTCTTAGGACTGTTTTAGTGCTTATCGATTTTTTATAAGTAAATGTAACATAAACGGTAATGTATGACACTGGCATTTGGTAAGTATTTGATTTTTTTACATGTGTACTTACTAGATTTATTTCAACTAAAAAAAAGTCGCATTCTTTCTTTATTGTCATAATAGTATAATTTTCTAAGTGCAACACTTTTACGTCATTTAAAGTTCCTATTCATATTTTAAGTAACTTGTATTTAATTTATACTATGTGAGATGAATGTTAATTTTATTTTAATTGATACTTTGACTTAATAAATTAGGTTAAGAAGACGAATGTATTTTACGTAAACTGTAGTCTATAGAAACAGTATAGTGATTCAATAAAATTTAGTACGATTTATGTCAGACTATTATTTGTATTTGTCCTTTGAAGACAATTTCATAAAAAATCAAAACGCTATAGTGCTACTAGAAAAAATTGTAGACATCCCGTCACAAAAAGCTGTAAAATTTTTTGTCAAGTAGGTACGAACAGTGCAGTCAAATTACCTAATTTTTGTTACCATTTGGGATATCTTCAGGAGTGAAATGGCGACCGAAAATTGAAAATAAAAACTAAAATAGTATTTATTTTTAAAAAAAAATCAAAATGTTTTATTCATTAACAATGCTAAATAACTATAATATAAAATATTCATAATCAACTACCTAACGATAACTAAATTTAAAATAACAATGATAAACTAAATATTAAAACTAAACTAAATATTAAAACCTTAAAATTACATTACAATATTAATAATTAACTTACTATAAATAAAAATAAATATAACCTAAATATAAAACTATACTACTACCTAAATATCTTTGATTAAAAATATATATTATTTACAAATAAAATATCTGCCCCAGACGTTCTTGGCCCCAGGTCATTGTCCCGCGGCAATGAGCCCAGAATGCTGGCGACGTTGCCTCTTTGGATGGCCAGGCTTATCCTTTGGCCGAGGTACGTGCCAGCTCTCTGGTCTCCGGTTGCGTCGACTAGGCGCGCGGCTAGGTCCTTGAACAGGAGGCGCGCCTCTGGGCCCCATGTGCCCATCGTTTCGACCCCAAACGGCGCAAATATGTAATTGCTGCCAATAGAACTTGTATTTGCGCCGTTTGAGGCTTTCGGCCGCGCCGGCCGCTGAACCAGCGGCTCTTCCACTCTGGGAAACATGGGAGGGCGCCAGTGTATCAAATCAAAATTAAAATATTATTTATTTCGAAATAAAATAAAATAACAATTTAATTACATAAATAATCAACTTAAATAAATAAATAAATTTTAATTAGTTTATAGAGTATGTTATTTAAGTTTTGTCCATATGTTGATATTTTGGTTTAAATTTCGTTAATTTTGATTATTGAACAGTTGAAATAAAATAAATAACATTTTAATACTATTTATTTTTAAATGTTTATTTCGCCGACGAAAACGGTAGAATAAAATTTCGTTTTTTTTATGGTAATTGGTACCTCGTAGTAATTTCACGTTTTTACAATCAACCGTTTAGCCAGAAGAGAGGGGCTCCCTCTGAGTTTTCTCTTATTGAAAAAAACCAAGGTTGTAGCACGTATAATGAACTGATGGAAATCTATCACGGCTAGGTTGGCTTTACAAGTTACCGAGTAATAGACGACCAACTGAAATCGCTCTTAGCCCCGGCTGCTTGAGTGATCTTAAACGATCACGAAGGTTAAGCAACATAGGGCGTGTTCAGTGCATGGATGAGTGACCGTCTATGGACTAAGTGGCATTTTTCCGAGCGGTTCCGTGCTTCGCAAGGCACGTTAAGCAGTTGGTGCCGGCTGCCGTCGATAGATGGGAGTCGTTAAGCCAAGTCAGAGGCCTAAGGGCTGCTTGAAAACTCTGACAGTAAGACCAGCCACTAGTCTTACAAGCCTCCATCCGGACTAGGCCCCCGTGGTGGAGTACGGCCTATACCTTCCTTAGGGAAGAGACCCGTGCCCCTCGGTGGGGACATAATAATAGGTTGATGATGAGACGACCAACTTATAAAAGACAGTACAAACATTGAATATTACTACCTAATATTCGACCAAAAATAGAGGATTTATTATCTTACGTACCCGAAACCGGCGCGGCGTGCGTGCATGCAACGACTAATGAATGTCGATGAAGCGAAAGTGATTTGTCAGGACCGTGGCAGGTGGCAGTGCCTGGTCTCTGCCTACCCCTCTGGGATACAGGCGTAAGCTTATGTATATGTGAGTGGTTTACCAAAAAGGGACCTGGAGGGATTGGAACCCGTTATTTTTTTTATTTGATTTTTTTATGTGTGGTATTATAGCTTTGTTTTGGTCTAACCAGAATATTTCTAGGTGCCGTAGTTATTTTTTTATGATTTTTTTTGTGAGCTGAGCCGAGTCGAAACCTGTATAAACGCGATTTTCTCGAAATCAATTATTTTCCCTTGAGGTCCCTTTTTGGTCATCCACTCACATATATGTAATAACTAGCTGTTGCCCGCGACTTCGTCCGCGTGGGCTTTAGTTAAAAAAAGTATTTGCAAATAAGTAACATATACTTTTAGCGCATGTGAAATAATTAAAACAAAAAAATTGTGTAATCATTAACATTCATATTTATTACATACATTTAATTTTAAAAATTAACGTTTTCTTGATATAATTTAGAAAATCAGAGAACTTACATATTAACGTTGCATCCCCTTTTAACCCCTAAGGGGATGATTATAAAAAAAAAATTACTCGAGTTTCGTGACTTTCAATAGGAACCTCGTACTGGATTTCATTCGAACTACTTCAATAACGGCAAATATTCATACTAACGTTGCACCCGTGAATTTGCAAAAATCCCCCCGTAGTGCCTCCTTACGTTGTAAAAGGAACCCCTGTGCAAAATTTCAAGTTTCTAACCCTTATAGCTTAGACCCTGCGCTACTATGTCCGTAATTAAGTTAGTCAGCTTCTCCCTAAATTTGCACCCGTCTTTTACCCCTTTAGTGGGTGAATTCATAAAAAGAGAAATTGGAAATAATCATTATTAGGAACTTATAACCCAAATACCACTTTTTAATGAGATAACTTTGAAAATCACAGAACTTTCATACTAACTTTGCACCCCTCTTTTACCCCCTTAAGGGATGATTTTCGGAAAAATGTTTTACACGTGTTTCATGACTTTCAATGAGGAACATTAATACCGAGTTTCATTTGAATAACTTCACAAACGGCAAAGATTCATACTACTTTGCACCCCCTTTTTACCCCCTTAGTGGGTGAATTCATAAAATAGGCTATCGGAAATAATAATCATTAGGAACTTATAACCCAAATACCACTTTTTATTGAGATAACTTTGAAAATCACAGAACTTTCATAATAACTTTGCACCCCCTTTTTACCCCCTTAAGGGATGATTTTTGGAAAAATATTTTACATGTGTTTTATGACTTTCAATGAGGAACCTTCATACTGAATTTCATTCGAATAACTTCACAAACGGCAAAGTTTCATACTAACTTTGTACCCCCTTTTAACCCCCTTATGGGGTAAATTCACTAAAAGGAATATCGGAAATAGTCATTATTAAAAACTTATAACCCAAATACAACTTTTTATTGAGATAACTTTGAAAATCAGAGAACTTTCATACTAACTTTGCACCCCCCTTTTACCCCTTTAGGGGATGATTTTTGTAAAAATATTTTATACGTGTTTCATGAATTTAAATGAAGAACTTGCATATTCAATTTCATTCTAATAACTTCAAAAACGACAAAGTTTCATACTAACTTTGGCCGCCCGTTTTACCCCCTTAGGGGGTAAATTTTCAAAAATCCTTTCTTAGTGCTACGTTATTAAAGAAATCCCTGTGCAAAGTTTCAAGTCTCTAACCCTTATAGGCCCTGCATTGATATGTCAGTCAGTCAGTCAGTCAGTCAGTCAGTCAGTCAGTCAGTCAGTCAGTCAGTCAGTCAGTCAGTCAGTCAGTCAGTCAGCTTCTCCTTTTATATATATAGATACTAGCTGTTGCCCGCGACTTCGTCCGCGTGGGCTTTAGTTGAGTAAAGTGTTTGCGTTTGCAATTAAGATTGTGATACTTTTAGCGCATGCGAAATAAATAAAACCATACTACTCTCTCTGAGAGAAGACCTATTCCCTGCAGTGGGACATATACTCGTTTATGCTGTTTACTATGGGTTGTATTTTAAAGAACTGAGAAATACTTATGAACACATGAACGGAGAAATAATAAGAAGAATTGAGAAAATTTATTCAAGAGTTAGAACGACCAATATGAAAAAAAAATAAGAAAGTAAGCAAGTATTTAAGGTGGTATTTAAACACATGGAAGAACAAAGAAATTCAATTCAAAAATCGCAGCGAAATGTTTAATAATCGAAGCGACGATACAAAGTAAGTACGAAGAACTCTGCTATTACTTTTACTTTTTATACCTTCTAAATTTGCAACCCCCATAAGTATTGAATTCACAAAAAGGGCTGTCGGTAATAATCAATAACTTTATCAGGAACTTATAACCCAAATACAACATTTTATTGAAATAACTTTGAATATCAGAGAGCTTTCATTCTAACTTTGCACCCCCCTTGGGATGATTTTCTAAAAACTACTTCACACAATGCTTCATGACTTTCAATGAAGGACCTACATACTGCATTACTTCAAAAACGGCAGAGTTTCATACTAACTTTGCACCCCCCTTTCACCCCCTGAAAGGAATGATTTTCAAAAAACTATTTTACATGTATGTCATGACTTTTAATGACAAACCTTCACATTGAATTTCATTCGAATAACTTCAAAAACGGCAAAGTTTCATACTAAATTTGCACCCCCTTTTTTCCCCCTTAAGACATGATTTTTGAAAAACTATTTTACACGTGTTTAATGATTTTAAATGAAGAACCTTCGAACTAAATATCATTTGAATAACTTCTAAAACGGCAGGTGTCATACTACGTTTGCAACCCCCTTTTATCCCCTAAAGGGATGATTTTCGAAAAAATATTTTACATGTGTTTCAAGACTTTCAATGAAGGACCTTTATTCTGAATTTCATTCGAATAACTTCAAAAACGGCAGGGTTTCATTCATACTCGACCGACGACCTCTGTGGCGTAGTGGTTAGCGAATCTGCTTACCATGCGAGAGGTCCCGGGTTCGATCCCCGGCTGGGGAGAAAAAAAAAACTCCAGGTCTTGGATGTTTACATGTTTGTCACGTCGCTGTTTCTGGTTCCCACGACACAGGGTATCCTAGTGTGGGGCCAGAAGCAATGTATGTGCCGTATGTAAATGTATATTAAATATATTAAAACAAAATAATATAACATTGCACCCTGTTTTACCCACTTAAGGGATGATTTTTGAAAGCCTATTTTACATGTATTTCGTGACTTTTAGCGACGGATCTTCGTATTGAATTTCATTTGAATACTTCAAAAACGGCAAAGTTTCATACTAACTTTGCACCCCCTTTTTCCCCCTTAAGGGATGATTTTTGAAATACTATGATTTTAAATGAAGGACCTTCATATTGAATCCCATTTGAATAACTTCAAAAACGGCAAAGTTTTTTACTTAATTTGCACCCCCCTTTTTCCCCCTTAAGGGATGATTTTCGAAAAACTATTTTACACATGTTTCATGACTTTTAATGAAGGACCTTCATATAGAATCTCATTCGAATAACTTGGATAACGGCAAAGTTTCATACTAACGTTGCACCCTCCTTTTCCCCCCTTAAGGGATGATTTTTGAAAAACTATTTTACACATGTTTCATGATTTTAAATGAAGGACCTTCGTACTAAATATCATTTGAATAACTTCAAAAACGGCAAAGTTTCATACTAACTTTGCACCCCCCGTTTTACCCCCTTAAGAGATGAGTTTAGAAATACTATTTTACACGTGTTTCATGATTTTAAATGAAGGACCTTCATATTGAATCCCATTTGAATAACTTCAAAAACGGCAAAGTTTCATACTTAATTTGCACCCCCCTTTTTCCCCCTTAGGGGATGATTTTAGAAAAACTATTTTACACATGTTTCATGACCTTCATATTGAATCCCATTTGAATAACTTCAAAAACGGCAAAGTTTCATACTTAATTTGCACCCCCCTTTTTCCCCCTTAGGGGATGATTTTAGAAAAACTATTTTACACATGTTTCATGACTTTTAATGAAGGACCTTCATATAGAATCTCATTCGAATAACTTGGATAACGGCAAAGTTTCATACTAACTTTGCACCCCCCGTTTTACCCCCTTAAGAGATGATTTTTGAAAAACTAATTTACACATGTTTCATCATTTTAAATGAAGAACCTTCATACTAAATATAATTTGAATAACTTCAAAAACGGCAAAGTTGCATACTAACTTTGCACCCCCCCTTTTCCCCCCTTAAGGGATGATTTTTGAAAAACTATTTTACACGTGTTTCATGATTTTAAACGAAGAAACTTCATACTGAGTTTCATTTGAGTAACTTCAAAAACGGCAGAGTTTCATACTAACTTTGCACCCCCATTGTACCCCTTTAGGGGGTGAATTTTGAAAAATCCTTCCTTAGTGCTACCCTACGTTATAAAAGGAACTCCTGTGCAAAATTGCAAGTTTATAACCCTTATAGTTTGGGCCCTGCGTTGATATGTCAGTCAGTCAGTCAGTCAGCTTCTCCTTTTATATATATAGATTAAAAGAGCTTAAGAATTCATGCACCTGCTTACCGGTGGATGAAGTACTTTTACATATTAGTTGTAATTTCGTTGACATAACCGAGTCGCTCGTAGCCCCGACTGCCTGAACGTTCAGTGCATGGATGGGTCATTATTCTACTATCTACTTCTGGTTCGAAGACAACAATGACTATCCGAATTACCCAGGTGCTTTCCCCACGTTGAATTGTAAAACAGAATTCGTTGATATTTAAATAACGTATTTTCGACAGACTTAAACAAGTTTGTCAGTTGCGTGCTGTTATACTGACTTGCGAATTCCCCTTTTTTTTTAATACTTGATTAAAAAAATACAATTTGAATGAAACAATCAATATAGTAACGAAAATAGTACAAAGGTTTTAACTCAGAGACTGACGAAGAGAAACTGCCTGTAAGGAACTAAAGACCATCCTCTAGCTTTGGCTTAAATCTAGTATCGCTGCTAGGGCACGGTGATAGGCAGATTTGCCTACACATCCAGAATATAACAGTACGTAACCTTACTATGAAGCTAATAAAAACATGTTAATAAAATAAACGCCCTAAAAATAGAGCGTCCATATTGGCAGCAACTATGAATGAAGACGAAATTTAGACAAATGCATCTTGTCATTCCAAAATCAAAATATCATTTAGAAACATTACCGCGTTTCCGGTAGTGATGTCCGTTGTACCTAGCGTTGATAACGTCGATTCAACGTTACGACAAACACTATCGGTTCGGCCAGTATAAATACTCAAGGCAAAGGATTTTTTTTAATATAAGATTTTATTATTATATCTTTATTTTACAGGGCCATGTACGAAACTTAAGCCCTAACGGATGTTTGGGAAATATTTGTTACAAAAAAATGAGGTTTACGCCATGATGGCTCAAAACGGAATCCTTTAATATAAGTTTTAAGGGCCCTGGATACTAGTCTTTTTGAGCCTTCAAGGCAAAGGAAAGACGTAACCACTTATTACTTAAACTGCCTCTAAAGAGTGTTTTACTGGAATCGTGTTTTTATTAATAAGACCGTAGATATTTTGTGAATAGGTTCACAAAATATCTAAGTACCTAGATAGATAATAAATAGGGGAAGTACGTCCAAAATGGCATATACGGACAAAACGACACATTTGCGATATTTTAAAATTGGCGCGGTTTAAGCTGTCAAAAATAAGCCAATTAAGAAGCGCCTACACCGGAAATATACCATTGGATTTCTGAGAGACGTTTGAAATACACAACAGATGCAATGTTGACATTTGTGTTCCAAAGTTAGAAAGAGATTTATTACTGGTCATTTGTTTTTTTGTTTTTCGGTAAGATTTCTTTTGTTATTTTACTATTTTATAATTTTATATTTTGAAGAATTTTGAAGGTGATCGTGTAGAATTTACAACATTATTGTAACTGCAAAAAAATTATTCGTCAAATCGAAAATATTTTTGAGGCTATGTACAAAATGACATACAACCACTATGGACAAAACAACATAATGTGTCCTTTTGTATGCCAATGTAGTCCCAATAGCAGTCAATGATATTCATAGCACACCGAATGGCCACTCAGACATTTTTCAACCATCTACAAGTTTCTTTCCATCGAAAACTTCTTTAGCAGTTCCAGTTAATGTCATTTCTCCAGTTCCCGGTGGTAAATGTGTAAGTGGATAGGGTAAACGAAAGCCAAAGAAATTAACGATAACCTTCCACTAACGTCAACGGAGGACTGAAGCTGAAAAGCCGACTCGTAAAAGAAGACCGGCAGTTACTAAATCTCTTTAAATTAATAATGACTCACATTGAGATTGCATTTATCAAGAAGACGAAGAAGACTATTGTGCCTGTATTTACTGCAATGATTTCTGCTCACGTTCAAAGTCTGGTGAGGGGTGGTTGGGTTCACTCGGCCTGTGCTGATTGTGCAATTATTTTGTGTATGTCATTTAGTCCATACGGCTCGTGTCGTTTTGTCCATACGGTATGGACAAAACGGATTTATCTTGATCTTCATTTAATAGTAAATATTTTTGTAAGTATGAATTTTTCTGACAAAACCTTTATGATTTCTTATAACCAATTAATCTAGGCAAAGATGTAAGAAAAAGATATGTTCCTATTATGAATAATATAAAAGTTATTGATAATTGATAAAACACATTGTCATTTTGGACGTACTTCCCCTAGATGCTAATGTGTTTAAAATTTGTTTTTAGTAAATCAATAGTCCATTAACTAGAAATGTACTTTATGTTGTTTATACAATTTAGGTAAGACAATAAAATGTTGAATAGGTACTTTTACGGTATTACTTATAAGCTATTTTACTAAATCGTGTTTTATAAAACACGATTTCTGAAAATAAGCATCATCATCATCGTAAACGTTTAGCCCGGATCTACTTACGGGTGTTGTTTTATCGGACGAGTCCGACCAGGTTTCGCTCCGATTCGCAGAGCTTAATCATGGTGAGCAGAGACGGAGCTCGCGTCGTCGGTTGCTCGTCTCACACCGATAAAACAACACCCGTAAGTAGATCCGGACTAAAAGATTACAATGTGTTGTGCTTACGAAAGTTTTAAATCATCATCATCATCAGCCCACCTCCGCCCACTGCTGGGTAGGGCTGGGTTTTTTCCCCATTAATCCATATCTCACGGTCTCTATCCATTCGCATTCATGGGCATTCTATTCGCAGTGCATTATATTCACATAAAATAAGCACAAATAATAACACAACATAACATTCACATACAGGCACATACATTGTTTCTGGCCCCACACTAGGATACCCTGTGTCGTGGGAACCAGAAACAGCGCCGTCACAAACATGTAAACATCCAAGACCTGGGTTTCTTTTTTTTGTCCCCAGCCGGGATTCGAACCCGGGACCTCTCGCATGGTAGGCTGATACGCTAACCACTACCCCACAGAGGTCGTCTAATAATATGTCTTACTCGTTAAACGCCGATTAGATAAAATTGTCTGTGATGGAGATTTTACAATAAAAATAAGACATAAGATACCACAGATTAAATAAACTATCTCAGAAGAGTGTTTTCGAGTAATCGTATTTTTTATTATAAACAGGCCGTTAGTTGTTTTATTGCCTACGAAGTAGTCGGCAATATGTTCTTATCGTTCGAGTATTTGCGTGAAACACGTTACAGAAACGGTTACAGAAATAACTTTATTACGGTAGAGTTTATGAATAAACGTTGTTTTACTCGAAGTCTGATTATTTTCTCAAAAGGCCTCTATAGTTTGCGCTGTTCCGCTCTCCCTAATGTATACTTATGGACAAAGGCCCCATCCAAATTAGGGGCAAATATAAAGAGCTAGTGCTGAGATAAGTCTTACACTTCGACCTCCAACGTCCCAAAGTGAACGTGGTGTGAAAAAGTTTGCAGGAGCTTTCTGTCAAGATGAATTCATTGTTCGTGGTATTTTTTGCTTTACAACTTGCGGGAGCAAAATTATCTATCGACAAGGTAAGGCATAATATTTTTGAAATTAATTACCTAGGAGTAACTAAGTGTTCTACTAAGTAAATAACTCATGAGACCTTGAATGAGATCTAAATATAAACGTATTTTTTAAATACATGTGATACACACGAATGTTTGTTTGCTTTAAACGACCGTGCTGCTTTCGTATAAATATAGGTGTATATTTTTATACCATCATTTTAAAATTATATGATTATAAGCACAACTAAAATATTATGATAGATAACTAGATTGATTTAAATACGTAAGTAAATATTATAATATATTATAATAATAATATTTATTTATTGTTTATTTGTTTGTTTAGATTATAATATTAATATAACATAATTGCGTACAAGTCCGTCGATTATAAAAGTAAATAAATCGGTTTATAAAAAATCTGTAAATGTAATTTATGTGTACATACGATAAATAATATTCTATTTATTTATATTATACTTAACTTGATATGAGGCAATATACTTACTGTGTAAAAATACTTATTTACATCGATTACACCGCATTTTTTTTTTAAATAAAACGTCTAAACTAGACAAAATTTTGCTAACTTGTGAAGTCTTGAATAGAATCGGACCCGCATTAAAGATTTAATTTTTTTATATTTTAGGAGTGGATGAACTCTGAGGGAACATTTTACATTATATAATACACTAGCTATTGCCCGCGACTACGTCCGCGTGGGCTTTATTTGAGTAAAGTGTTTGCAAATAAGATAGGGATACTTTTAGCGCATGCGAAAGAGCTTTTAATACTAACTTCGTAACCCCCTCTTACACACCTAAGGGATGATTTTCGAAAGATTACTTTACACGTCTTTCATGACTTTCAATGAAGGACCTTCATACTGAATTTAATTCGAATAACTTCAAAAATGGCAAAGTTTCATACTTACTTTGCACCCCCCTTTTTACCCCCTTAAGGGATGATTTTCGAAAAACTTTTTACATGTTTTTCATAACATTTAATGAAGGACCTTTATATTGAATCTCATTCGAATAAATTCAATAACGGCAAAGTTTCATACTAAGTTTGCACCCCTCTTTTCCCCCTTAAGGGATGATTTTTAAAAAAACGATTTTACACTTGTTTCATAATTTTACATGAAGAACCTTCGTACCAAATTTGATTCCAATAACTTCAAAAACGGCAAAGTTTCATACTAACTTTGAACCCCCATTTTACCCCTTTAGGGGATGAATTTTCAAAAATCCTTTCTTAGTGCTCCCCTACGTTACAAAAGGAACCCCTGTCCAAAATTTCAAGTTTCTAACCCTTAGAACTGCTGGGGGTTAGAACCTTCTAACCCGCAGCTTAGGCCCTGCGTTGATATGTCAGTCAGTCAGTCAGTCAGCTTCTCCTTTTATATATATAGATAGATAGATAGAGTATTCTTCATTTTATTTCTTTTTTTATACTTAATCACTACTTAAACACGTATACCTACAAACCAGCCAAGTACGTATCGGGCGACGCGCTATGTTACGGTTCCATAGAAATATTTTTTTTATCTGCTGCAGAACAACTTCATTGAAGTATTTTTCAATGGATTTGTACGAAGTTTTCCTTTTACAAGTTGTTCGCCTATGAATCGTTAACTAGTAAAGCCGACTTATATACGATATGTTTCCTTTTAAGTTCATTACATGTGCTATCTCCTCTAATTTCCTCTATTTTTTTTAAACTATACAATCAATTATTTAGTCCCGAGAAAAGGGAAGGGACGCCCTACTCTGACAAAAAAGGCGCTTTAAAGCTTAATATTTCGCAAACACAAACCGTAAATCGAAAATTTAAACCACAGTAGTTTTCAACAACCATTCAACGATATCCCACACTATGGAGTAAGCGAGAAAAAAAATGATTCCTTAATTTAGTTATAGTAATTTAGGTCTCGCCTACAGCATAGTATAGAGCAGTGTTTTCCAATGTTTTTGAAGTCGCGAGTTCGCGACCCCCTTTACAAGTGAAAAATTCCAGCGACCCCCGAGGCTTCCAAGTAATTTCAAAGATGATGTAACTAGTTAGAACCTATAACTAAGTGTTGTCATATTTTATCCTTTTTACCAAGTACTAAATACAGAGACTCAAATGAAACAAATAAGTGGAACCGTCTCATTTTCTCACCCGGCTGGCAACCGCGACCCCTTGAGCAAGACGTCGAGACCCCCGTAGGGGTCGCGACCCACAGATTGAAAAACACTGGTGTAGAGTATGGTGTAAGAGAAAACTCCCCATCCCCTCTCTCCTGGCCAAACGGTTGATTGTAGAAAGGTGAAAAAAACAAGGGTGTAGCACATCAACTTAAAAGGAAAACTAATGCGGCTAAGAAGGCTTTACAAGGTAACGAGTCATGGCGACCAACTAATAAAAAGAAAACTTCGCACAAAATCCCTTGAAAATTACTTCAATTGTTTTTATGTCCTTGCCTGGTTGCCATAGCATTTATCCTAGTTTCGGACCAGATCAAGCAAATGTGTTGTGTGGAAGTTATTATTATTATTATTGATAAAGTTGTTAGTTCTGAAAGGGCAGATTTTTCAATAGCGAAATAACGTTTATCTGAGGTATAAAAACAGCGGTTTGACATAATTTTCATACATAACCTGTCAAACCGCCATTTTTATTCCTCAGATAAAAGTTATGTGACTATTGAAAAATCGGTCCTAAGGCAGAAAATCCCGTCTTTCTACGGTAACATTGTGGGTGGCCCGTTTTCATTCCTGCTTCAACTTCGACGCAAGAGAAAGCCGTACGTGAGCGTGACCAAAGGACTTTATTACATCATAAAACTGTTAGGGTTCCGTACCCAAAGAGGTACCAACACGTTTACCCACACGAAACACAATAATTTTTTTTTTCTCGTCGACCACTTTCAAAGTTTACTATTTTCGGTAGACCCCCAGCTGCTACATTTCTACTGTATTCACAAACTCCTAAAAAAAAAGACCCTAAACTGGGGTTGTTAAAAAGAAAAAAAGTAGCAAATTTTCTTTGTCCTATTTATTAAAATAATACTTGTGGTTATGGTTACACAAAATTATAAACATTTATTTTTACAAACAATCAACAATTGACGTTGATAGCTAAATCCAAGCCAAAATGTTTGTTCTTTATCATGAAATCCAGAATATTTTATGGACCCCCATTTACAACCTGTGAACACTGTTTTCACGTCTATGTGGACCCCCGTGTGGTCTCCTATGGACCTCTGGGGCCCACCTGGACCGCTTTGGGAACCTATGATCGATGTTTACGAAAACACTATGGCAAACCTATAAATTCTACAAAGGTTCTAACCTTTTCGTACTCAATCAATCAATCTTTTTTTTATATCATCTTAAAAAAATACATCTAGGCCGAGTTCCATAAAACTACAATTCTTTTTTTATTTGACCATTCAAAGTACAGTCGACAGCACATCAACCTTCACATTTTAGTTGCATAGTCGCCCCTAATGCAACCGAGTAGAGTGTATGGCTGTATAGGATGCTGTCGACTGTACATGGCGTAGTAGCGTCACTTTGTTAATCCGTAGCCACGTACATCGAATTATCATAGTAAACCACGAATTGTGGTTCTATAAAAGAGGCCCGTGACAACAGTCACTATTGATAAACAGACTGTACGAAAAAATTAGGGGCTTATCTATTCAACCTAGGTAGCCGGTTGAAATTTTCAAACAATATGCGCTATTATAAACATGACACAGTGCATTCTTAGTAATGTAATAGTAAGAACCACTAACGAGAAACACATTTTTGCTAAATCTATACTTCTATATTATACAAATACTAGCTGTTGCCCGCGACTACGTCCGCGTGGGCTTTAGTTGAGTAAAGTGTTTGCAAATAAGATAGGGATACTTTTAGCGCATGCGAAAGAGCTTTCATACTAACTTCGCTACCCCCTCTCACCCCCTTATGGGATGATTTTCGAAAAACTACTTAACACGTCTTTCATGACTTTCAATGAACGACCTTCATATTAAATCTCATTCGAATAACTTCAAAAACGGCTAAGTTTCATACTAAGTTTGCACCCCCCTTTTTCCCCCTAAAGGGATGATTTTTAAAAAACTATTTTGCACGTATTTCATAATTTTAAATGAAGAACCTTCGTACCAAATTTCATTCGAATAGCTTCAAAAACGGCAAAGTTTCATACTAACTTTGAACCCCCATTTTACCCCCTTAGGGGATGAATTTTCCAAAATCCTTTCTTAGTGCTCCCTTACGTTACAAAAGGAACCTCTGTGCAAAATTTTAAGTTTCTAACCCTTATAGTTTAGGCCCTGCGTTGATCCGTGCGGAGTTTCTGGTCTTCCATCGGACGCGTCCCCCGGGTGGCGGATAGGGGAACGCCCTCCAGATATGGGGGGTACCGGCTTCAGCCGGCGCGGACCTAAACCAGAGGGAGGGGGACGTCCAGTGGCTTGCGCTGCTGGATGTCCCGCGGGGTCCACCATGGGCCCCGCACCCGTAACCCCACTGAGCCCCATTGAGCGGGGCCGGGGGCCTTCGGGCCGCGAGGAGACAACCTCTATAAAAAACACACGGTGGGGGCCCTCTCTATGTCCCTCAGTCCAGCAGAGGGCATGGAAGAGGGCTGGAGGGGCGGGGAGGGGCGCGAGATCCACAAGCCGGGCCTGGGAGGGACATTGCGGGTGGTAAGCCAGGGACCAGGGACTCGGCACCCCATATGGTCTCTGGCCGAGGGGTGTTTTCTTGGGAGGGAATTCGATGGGCCGAGGATCCGGGCAGAGGGCCACAACGGGTCCTCGGTAGTTGGAGGCTTGTGGAGCTCGCGCCTCTCCGCCGGGAGAGCCGGTGGCGCGGGGGACGCCGCGCGGAGCTTGCGCCGCCGGTTGAGGGAGGGTCACAGACGGCAGGTTGGGGGACCTGCCGTCCGACATCGTGACGGGAGAAGGGGGTGGGGGGCCCATGCCCCTTCTCCAGTGAGGGTGGGCCCGACTCCGTCGGGTCGACGTCGCCGGGGCGCCGCTGTCGCATTCGCGTTGTGGTTTCACACCACTTGCGAGATCCGGCGGCGCCCCATTGCACGAGCGACAGGACCGCCCCCGGGGTGTTTTAGGAGGTATGCCTCTCCTATTATTAGGAGAGGAGAGTCCGACACACGGCCGTCGCCCTCCCCCAAGGGTGGCGGTTATGGTGCACAAAGCATTTCACCCCGTTAACAAAAAAAAGGCCCTGCTGTCAGCTTCTCCTTTTATATACCGGGTGTCCCAAAACTCGACGTCAACCCGAAGCCGGGTGAAAAGGCAAGTCAAGCTGGTTGTCAGAAAAATATAAAAAAAATCTAAGTTGTATGATTTCAAAATTATAGGCTTTTTTTTAAAAATCGCAAAATTACACACCCTGTGACAGTCTTTTTACTCCTGTTGCCACAAATCTTTACTTTTTCCAATTATTTTTTTTGCTGTGTAACCCTGAATAATGCTTCTCTAAACTGTAATCAAAATTTTGAAACCAGCTGCTCTAGCTTGCATAAAAAATAGGACTTATTTCCTAGAAAAACTTTCAAAATAAAAAATTGCCTAGTTTTAACTGACTGTATTGAAAAAAAAATCATACAACTTAGGTTTTTTTTTATATTTTTCTGACAACCAGCTTGACTTGCCTTTTCACCCGGCTCCGGGTTGACGTCGAGTTTTGGGACACCCGGTATATAGATTAGCTGTTGCCCGCGACTACGTCCGCGTGGGCTTTAGTTGAGTAAAGTATTTGCAAATAAGATAGGGATACTTTTAGCGCATGCGAAAGAGCTTTCATACTAACTTCGCAACCCCCTCTTACCCCCTTAAGGGATGATTTTCGAAAAACTACTTTCAATGAAGGACCTTCATGCTGAATTTCATTCGAATAACTTCAAAACTAAGTTTCGTACTAAGTTTGCACCCCCCTTTTTCCCCCTTAAGGGATGATTTTTAAAAAACTATTTTACGCGTTTTTCATAATTTTAAATGAAAAACCGTCGTACCAAATTTCATTCGAATAACATCAAAATGAATCGTTCGTAGCCTAGGCTGCCTGAGTGATCTTAAACGATCACGAAGGTTAAGCAACACACGGCGCGACTAACGACTATCTAATCTATCTAATCTACGACTAACGCTAGTGGCATTTTTCCGAGCGGTCCCGTGCTTCGCAAGGCACGTTAAGCAGTTGGAGTATGGCCTATACCTTCCTCAGGGAAGAGACCCGTGCCCCTTGGTGGGGACATAATGGGTTGATGATGAACTTCAAAATCGGCAAAGTTTCATACTAACTTTGACCCCCCATTTTACCACCTTAGGGGATGAATTTTCAAAAATCCTTTCTTAGTGCTCCCCTACGTTACAAAAGGAACCCCTGTGCAAAATTTCAAGTTTCTAACCCTTATAGTTTAGGCCCTGCGTTGATATGTCAGTCAGTCAGTCAGTCAGTCAGCTTCTCCTTTTATATGTACCTATATAGATTTTAAAGAGGAAAAATTTGTATTTTTGTGTGTATGTTTGTAATGAATAGGCTCAGAAACTACTGGGCCGATTTTGAAAATTCTTTCACCATTAGTAAGCTACATTCTTCGTGAGTAACATAAGCTATGTTAGATTTTCAAAAAGTTTAGGGTTCCGTATGAAATCTATGTAACCCAAGGTGTAAAAAAATACTACCCCGGGAATTTTCCACGGAACTAATATAGCTATTTCCACGGAAATCTCTTTGCCACCCGTGCGAAGCTGGGCAGGTCGCTAGTAAACTATAAAGTCAGGTAAGCCTATTTTGTACGGACCCTCGGTGCGCGAATTTCATGCTCACGTGGCCGTTTCTTTTGTTCTGTCCGTAAAGGGATTGGCAAAGGAAAAAAACCGTGCGAATCATACCGACATTTACAATTATTTATCGATGAGCAATAGGATTTATCGAGAAAAATCCATGTATTATGTACCATGGTACCATATTAGAGAATGTTCCAAGATATGTACGCAACTTTAAAACTTCCTCGTATGTATTCATTTCGGATTTTATCCAGTAGTGTGACACCCGCTGACCAGCGTAACAAGCGCATTTCTGCAGTGTGTAGTTTGTTCAAATGTTGCTTGTTTGTTGCCCAACATTCAGAACCATGTAGGACAGCAGGTCTAATGGCTGTTTTGTACAGATGTCCTTTTACTTTGAGGGGCATTTTTCTATCACACATTACACCTGTGAGTTGTCTCCACTTCATCCATCCTGTCGTTGTTCTATGAGTGACATCTTTCTCGATCTTACCGTCATTGCTGATGATTGATCCAAGGTATTTAAACTGTGTGACCTTAGGCAAGAAAGTACTTCCTATCAATATCTTTATGCTCTCTGGGTTAGTGACATTATCGAAAACGCAGTACATATGTTCCGTTTTATTGCGACTAATTTTGAGGCCGTTTGTCTCTAATGCCTCCGTCCAACAGTTCAAATCACGCTGGACTTCCTCTTCGCTGTCAGAAATCAGAGCGACGTCATCTGCATACAGGATATTCCAAGGCAGGGGCTTTTGGCTGAGTTTCGTTAAACTATCCATTACGAGGGTCTACATTAAGTCCGCTACTTTTCAACACTAGTTGAAAAGTAGCGGACTTAATGTAGACCCTTGATGAACCCCAACTTTAATTTCGAACGTGCTGCCTTTGCCAGCAGGGCTTACGACCTGTGTGGTAACGGCTTTGTACATGTCCTGTATGACGTCTATGTAGTACTCTGGCACCAATTGTTGTCTAAGTGCTTCCCATATTAGATCGCGTGGAACATGGTCAAATGCCTTTTCCAAGTCTATGAAGAACATGTGTAAGTTGGTCTTGTTGGTTTTAGCCTTTTCCAGCAGGATTCGAACCGTCTGTATCGCGTCCGAGGTACTCTTTCCAGCTACAAATCCGCATTGGTTTGGGGTTAGTGATATAATTTGCTTTAACCTGTTGTTTATTATACGTTCCCATATTGTTAGTGTACCTATGTGACATTAATTTTATAGCTCTATAATTACCACAGTCTCTTACATCTCCTTTTCCCTTGTAGAACGGTATAAGGAAACTGTTTCGCCACGAGTCTGGTATAGGCTGCCCCTGTATTATTTACTGAACATTTTGTACAGCCAAACTACACCCTGGTTTCCCAAAGATTTCCAGACTTCTGCTGGTATTTCATCCGGTCCTGGTGCTTTGTTGTTCTTCATTTGCTGTACTGCTCTTTTGATCTCTTCTGGAGTAATTTCTGCAAGAGGGCCTAATACCGTTTCTGGCCTGCAGTAATTGTTGTTTCTAGGATGAGAGACATTTAGTAAATGTTTGTAGTACTCCGTCCATCTGTTCTTTATGTCTTCATCGTTTGTTAATAAAGTACTAGTTTTATCGTTTATATATTTTACGCTTGTTATATCTTTCGTGTTATTATGACGTGCTTTAGCTATTTTATATATATCTGACTCTGTTCCTGCATACTCCAATCGGCTATAAAAGTCCGAGTTTGCCTCCGCCATTGCCACCGCAACTTGTTTTTTGGTGTGCTTTTTAGTTAATTTATAATTTTCGAAATGGTTTATGTCACCGGTTGACTGCCACACTTTGAAAGCATATTTTTTTGTAATAATAGCAGTTTTTACTGTTTGGTTCCACCATTCAGTTTCCTTATTTGGCCCGCGTTTGGTTCTTGTTCGGCCGAGATGTAATTCGGCTTTGTTTATGCACATTTTTTCAAAGTTTTCCCACATTTCGTTTGTCGTCATATCTGTGGTGTCCATGAGACTTAGGTGTTCGGCAAGTTCCGCCGTGAACAGTTTCCCTGGTACCTGAATGAAATGAAAATGAAATGAAATGAAATGAAATGAAATGAAATGAAATGAAATGAAATGAAAAATATTTATTTTGTACTAAAAGTGTTACAGAATTTGTCCTGGCTCCCAAACTAGGATACCCTGTGCTATGGGTAGCCAGGCACTTTCGTATTTGCTTGTACATACATTATGCATAATTGCAGTTTACTTATATCTAATTAAGTTACGTTTAAGCTTACCAGTTTGTTTAAGCACAACACAGTGTTAAAATCAATTAAAAAAAAGAAAAAAGAAAAGTAGCACGACACAGTAGTTTTTTTGTTTTATACATAGCACAATCGATTGATCTCACAACGTACATAATAAACATTATACAATAGTTTTAAACCACAGCATAGGTTTTGTATGGTTCACAATGTAGGGTTTTTAGGCAAGAATGTATTTGCGGAGAAATATCTCGGCAAGGTTAGCAGGGTTTACAAGTTAGCTGAGCGTAGATTTCGAGTGAGAGGGTAACTTAAAAAGAATTGGTAGGGTTATCACGCTAGCAGAACCCGAATCGCCTGGCCCTCTGGGCACCCGACCGTCCACGGCATGTGTGGGCGCTCGGGGTCACCAGAGAGACACGCGCTGTGCATCTGCTATCACCTATCATTTCGGTGTAGTGAGGCAGCCATCGTGCGCGAGAGTACGTTCGGATAGGTGATGATGAGACAGGTGTGGTGTGGTGTGCGTGAAGTGCATAGTAAACGTAAGCATTCTAGATATTACGTGTGATTAATGAACTATAGATTTTTATTGACTTATTTTTGTAAGGTGTGTTGTGTAAGCATAAGTGAATGTGTGTGAATGTATAAGATCATATTTATATTACCTATAAGTATATTTTAGACATAACGGAACGGAACGGCACCGTTTTACGTGTGGTTTATATGGGGTGAAAATTTTAAAGTTGCCGTGTGTACAGGGTCATGATTTTAGTATTGTCCGTTGGGTATTGGGATAATATATTATTTATGTAATTTAGGTTAATTTTTGTATTTTTTGTGTTTTAGTGTTGCTTTGTGTTATTTATAGTGGTTAATAATATAAAGTGAATATGTAATAATATTAATTTGGCACTATACAATTATTACTTCACTTTATTACTTGCTTTATGTTTGCAGGGTGAGAAATGAAAGTTATAATATTATATTGAGTTGGGTATTGGGGTGGGATTGATTATATATATATTTGTTTGTATTTGTATATCTTATATTAGCGGTATTCGTGAGTATTTATTGTTGTGTGCATTTATTACCTTATATATCTTTTCCCTTAATTGTATAAATGTATTTTCAATTGTTTTTTTTTATTATTATTATTATTCACTAAAAGTCTATAGCTCCACCAATCCGGACTCTCCACCAATCCGGACTTGGCCCCCGTGGTGGAGTATGGCCTATACCTTCCTCAGGGAAGAGACCCGTGCCCCTCGGTGGGGACATGATGGGTTGATGATGATGATGATGAAAAGTCTATAATTATTCTATTATTCACCCTGTTAGTATTAACTAACTAAATTAAAGGTTTTAATATAAATTCAGTCTCTTCATAGTTTTTTAAGAGTAGCCAATTTTCTAGGGTTTTTTTGCATTTTGAAGAGGTGTAATTAACAATATTTAGGTCTTTGTTTATTTTCGTATATAGTGATGGACTCATGTAGAAGTAGAAGCGCGATGCAAAAGTGGTTTTAATTTTTGGAGTCTTCCAGTTTGTGAAACGATTTGGTCTCGTAGGGACTAGACTGGTATGCATAGAAGTTTTGTGAAATTTTAGAAGTATTGTGCGAATAAATAACTGTCTGACAGTAAGGACTTTGGTCTCTTGGTAGAGTTTGTAAGTTGGAAAACGGAAAGGTTTACTAAAAAGAACTTTTAGGGAAGCCCGTTGGACTCGTTCGAGTTTTATTATAGATGATTTTGCTGTTCCACCCCAAGCAATTATACAGTAACTGATTATACTTTGGCATAAAGCATAGTAAACGGATTTCATAAGTGAAGGATTAGACCTCTTTTAATGATTTCCATTTGATTTTTGGTATTATGTTTCGACTTATTTTAATGGGTTTCGGAAGTTTATATACGGCCACCAATAACCTGTGTTGAGTTGTCAGAGATTCTCCTGGTATTACCTTACAGTCCCTGTAGTAACCTAAATGTTTACGCCTTGCGAGGATAAAATCTATTTGAGTTGCGTTCCCTCCACTTTTGTAGGTGATTTGGTGGGTTTCTTTCTTTTTGAAGAAGGTGTTTATGATGGCTAGATCAAAGGTGGAAGCAAAGTCAATGATCGTCTCTCCCTCGTTGTTACGTGATCCATAGCTAAATCCTCCGTGCCATCTTACCTCGTTTGGGTTGTTATCACCGATATGGCTATTTAGATCTCCACCTAGATGTATCGTTTCTTCCTGCGGGATGCTATGCAATAAATTTTGGAGGTCTTCCCAGAATTTTTTTTTTCTCAGAGGTTGAGGTGCCTGTTTGCGGTGCATAAGCCGATATGATATTGAAACATGGTTGTTTTTCGAAAGCTAGTTTTACTGATATCAGCATAACGCTCACTCGTTCTATTTTTATAAGCCTCTGCACTAAATTTTCAGACAGTATGATTCCGACGCCATTTTTGGTGGTTGTGGTTCCATTGTAGATGATGATGTCCTCCACAACGATTCCGTTGACGGCGACACCTTGGCAATTATAAATTTAGACCCGAGCATGCGCACGGATGTGAGATGCAAATCCGAATTTGTGTGCGGACGCAATAAAGTTGACCGTTTGAGTTAAATGTGTAGTTGTAGGAGGGCTTAGGACGAGTTTTCCGAATCTGGCGTTTGGCATCGCGGTCTTCATGACGCGCTTGTTCAAAAGCAGTGGTGCCTGTGGTAATAGCTTTTCGCCATTCTGGTCTTATCTCGGCAAGCTCCTCCCACGTCTTGACCGATATATTGCTCGAAACTAGGTGGCGCTTCAGGACATCTTTATAACGAAGGTATTGACCACCTATTGTGCGTTTTCCGCAACTAAGCTGAGAATAAAAAACAGCCTTTGGCAGTCTCGAAGAGTCCATCCGCACCACGTGTCCGCACCACCTCAGTTGGCCCCTCATTAGGAGGCACTTCATGCCGGTCATTTCAGTTCGACGTAAAATTTCCGTATTAGGAACACGATCCTCCCAGCTCACACGTAAGATAGCCTGAAGGCATCTCATGTGGAAGGTGTCAAGGCGCCGAATGTCACCTCTGTACAGGCACCATGTCTCCGACGCATAAAGCAAAAGTGGAAGGATAATTGCTTTGTAAACGAGCAGTTTGGTCTGAAGTTTCAGATCGTGTTCCTTCCAAACTCTCAGTTGGAGCCTGCCAAATGCCGCTGCAGCTCTAGCTATTCGTGTAGAGATTTCGGATTCTAGACGGTTGTCACCACTTAGTAAGCTGCCGAGGTACCGGAAGGATTGCACCTCTTCTAGCTTCTTGCCGTTGAGTGTGAGTGCAACATCGCTCGCAGGTCTACCTCTAGCCGGTTGCTTAAGGACCTGGATTTTAGAGGCACTTATCACTAAGCCAAAGTTGCGACAAGACTCGTCTAGATTGTCCAGATATTGCTGCAGATGTTCCATAGTGTCAGCCATAAGGCAGACGTCATCGGCATAAAGAACCTCCAGAATGGACAGTTGTGTGACTTTATTTTTGGCTCTGAAACGCGACAAATCAAAGATGCTTTTGTCGGACCTAACGCTGAGCATAATTTGTCCATTACAGTGCTTTAAAGCCTCCTTCATAACGGCAGCGAAATACATGGCAAAAAGCGTAGGAGCCATAACGCAGCCTTGTTTAACGCCGCTCGTAATTGGGAAACGGTCCGTGAAGTCGTTCTCGTGCTGCACAGTGGCCATCATGCCATCATGAAATTCACGCACTATCTTTACGAACTTCTCGGGACACCCTATTTTTTTTTAAATGATCCAAAGAGCAGCTCTTAGAACTCGGTCGAAGGCTTTCTCTAGATCTACGAAACACATGTAGAGGTCACGGTGTTGTTCCAAGCTTTTTTCTTGGAGCTGTTTAACCACAAAAATTCCATCAACTGTGCCTCTACTTGGACGAAAGCCGTACTGGGTTTCTGGAAGAATTGTCTCTGCCAGTTTGTTCAGTCTCATATTCACAATATGTGAAAGGACTTTGCCTGCTACGCAGATCAGAGATATGCCTCGATATGAGCCACAATCTGACATGTCTCCCTTTCCTTTGTATAGCTTGCATATCGAGGCATCTTTCCAGTCTTGTGGTACGGCTTCTAAATCCCATGTTTTCAAGACCAGCTCAAACAGCCTGTTATGTATGTGTGGTCCCCCATATTTATATAACTCGGAAGGCAGGCTGTCGGAACCGGGAGTTTTGCCATTTTTGAGTCGCCCTATTGCCTGCATGAACTCGTCAAAAGAAGGTGGATCTTCAAGTTCACTTGATAAGGGCAAGCTCTCAAGTGACTCTAGGTAGGCAAGATCGGCACCGTGGCTCTTAGGGTTGAGCACTTCTTCGAAGTGTTCCGCCCATCGTGAGAGAACTTCTTGAGGGTCTGTAAGTCGCTTGGTCTTATCACGCGAGAAGACTGGGGCTGTCTGTTTACGTCGAGGACCAAAGACAGTTTTCAAACCCTCAAAGAATTTACCAGTTTGGTTGGAGTCTGCAAATCTCTGAAGTTCTTCAGCTTTCAGCTGCCACCAACAATTCTTTAAGGCCCGCACTTTGCACTTAAGATCTCGCTGAATTTGTCTACGCTGCTGAGTAGGGACTGTCCTATTAGTTATAGCGTGTCTGTGTTCATCAACAAGTTTCCGCAGTTCCGCATCAGAATCATCAAAGAAGTCGTGATTTTTCTTTTGCGGTTTGCCAATAATCTGCTGAGAACAGTAATGTAGAGCTTTTGAAAAATTGTGCCAATCTTCATTTACTGAAGAGTCTAAGACAGCGCCGCACTCAGATTTACCAAACTCAGTATCAAGCTCTTGCTGTAATTTCTTATCGTGGATAAGCTTCCCGACAGCTAGTCTCACAGGGATTTTGTGTTCTGCTCTGCGTGGGGGCTTGTAGGATATCCTCATTTTGGACCTAATAAGTCGATGATCAGTCCAACCCTCCGCTCCTCGCATGGCTCTGGTAATAAGTACGTCATTAAGGTCACGTCTGCGTACTATAACATAGTCCAGCAGATGCCAGTGTTTGGAGCGGGGGTGCATCCAGGAGGTCTTATACTTCTTAGGCAACCGATAGAATTTATTGGTGATGCTGAGATCAAATTCCGCACAGAAAGATAGAAGGTCGGTGCCATAATTGTGTTGCACTTCCCAACACCATGTCGTCCCAGTACATCCGACCAGGCATCATAATCGGTACCGACGCGTGCGTTGAAGTCTCCGAGTAGAGCCACTTTATCGCAAGATGGAATTTTGTACAAAGATTCCCGCAGATCCTCATAAAACATCGTCTTGTTCTCGTCAGACGCTTGAAGTGTAGGTGCGTAGACACTGATGAAATGTGTGATATAAAATAATGGTAAGCCAAAAAGGGTAATGAGATGGTTGGAAAAAGAAAAAGTAATGTACAATAGGTTAATACAAGGTCGAAGAAAGTAAGGAGTTTAAATGCCAAATAATTTGTGTCAAAATGGGGTTGAACAAGTGGTTGTTCTAATTTTGAATTTTGGGAAAGAATAAATGTTGACATTTGAATGTCATTGTATTTGTTGACGTAGTGTCAAATGCTCACAAAATATTTTAAAATTGTAATAAATTTGTATTTGGCTCAGTATAAATAGAAAGACAATTATGTGTATCAGAAATGTGAATTAAATATGTGCGGATTAAAAAGCTTAAAGACAAACATGAAGAATATGTCCTGAAATCATTGTGGGGCATTTCTCATCCTCCTCAATGTCAGGTTCAGGCTAATACGGGCTCGATTCGACGAGGCAACGAGTGTCAGCAAGAGGATGCAGTAATTGACGCAAGTTATGACCTGTTGCAGAAGTTGGAAATGAAATTGATCGAAGTCTGAAGTCCATCGTTTTATGACAATTCAGGCTTATTTAGGAGTGTGGGACTCATCAAGAACAGTGAAATAGTTAAGTTAAAATGTAGTAAAATATAACCAGTGTAAATAAAGTTATTAAATGATTTCTGAAACCGCAAGTGCCTGTATATTAATTATAACAAAGAAAAAGTAAATTTTATCAAAGATGGTAAGATTGTTTTAGGTAGAAAGATTGGGTAGGTATGGATGAAGTTATGAGTTGTAAGGTAAATAAGTATAAAAAGTCAAAGAATCTAGGCCGAAAGAAGATCGAAAGTTAAGACGGCGATGATAAAATCTTTTAGAATTTGGAAAAAGGGTTTAGTCTAAATTGGTAAAACTAGGTAAAAGAAAAAAAAAAAAAAAAAATAACAAATCTTGAGGAACCGGGTGGGTGTCTTCAAGCAGCATCAGAGTAGCGGTGCGCAGGTTCGGGAGCGTGGGTGGGGTTCTTGACGTTTGGGCGCCAGTGTCGGACGGGGGTTAGGTAGGGGTGCGATCCGTAGTAAAAGAGGGGTATCCAGGGGCACGGTAGAATGTTTATTTAAATGTAAAGTAAAGGCACCTGGGAACAATGCAAATAAAAAAATCTTAACAAAGGTCTAAAAATAAATATAAAAATACACTAGGCGTAGGAAAGAAGGCAGGAATTCTTACATTATGTGCCTTTAAAATATTTTATGATTGTTTGATCATAGTAATACGGAGAATAGGATAATCCGGGTCGTGATAAAAACGGAAAATAATTATGTTTTAGTCCACCTTGGATGGAAGCTGAGGATAATATGGATCAGATACGTCCGAACAGTGTGGCGAATGTCAAAAACTAATTAAATTTGGACGAAAATGATAAAAAAAGGCAAAGAGGCAAATGCACCTCGTTACAGTTCTACCCATTCTCACATATGGTGCCGAAACTTGGATGCTCACAAAGCAGAATATGCACCGAATTAAAGTAGTTCACTCCCTCTTATGAAATATTAGGCTTGTCAAATTTAGCACGTCTGAGTTATAGCATTACATTTGCCGTACACGTATGAGCTGTGAAATTGTGAATAAAACCATGTGTGCACGTGTGGGATCATTTTCTTGTTTCCAGTTGCACAGGCAACGTGTTAATTCTACGTCTTATTTTGTTTTAATTAATAACAATTATAATTACAGCACAATCGTCTCGGAAATATGGACAAAGATGTTACAAGCGGTGTCCGCTACTGTCAAACCCCGACGCCTTGCCAGTGGAGAGTATACAACTTTATCGACGAATCCGAGATAGTACTGGTCAATAATTAGTAAGTACTTAAGGCGTGGTTCTTCGGGAGACGATTAGATACCCCGCGTGTGAGCGCTGTCGTTCTTAAGGAAGTTCAACAATAGAAGTGTTGATTGATTAATTAAAAACTCTTTTATTGCACTATACTCAACCAACTACCAAAAATCTTAGTGGGTAATCTTGCTTCTCTAAAACGAAATGAAATTAAAGTCCTAATAAAGAAATATCTTAGTGAATAATATTATTAATAGTAATAATATAGTTGAAACATGTGTCACGTATATTATACTTGTATCTAAGTATAACGAGTGTATTAGAAATTAAGGAGTGTTGTACAAAAGCGGCTCAGGCTTCACGCAAAAACCTAATAAGGTTTAAGTGATGCCTTATGAAAATGTAAAATCAAAATGTGTTACCAGTAATAGTTAATTATGATAATTTCTCTTTTAAAAAGTTTTAGGTACTTAAAATACCGGCCAAGTGCATGTAAACCACGCGCAGTGTAAGGTCTACGGAAGTAGAAGAACGGATTTTTTTACCTGCTTTACAAAAGTAACAACTTCATAATTTTCAATGGAATGAGCCGTTTTCAGAAGAACTAAAAAAAAATCTAACGGCTGTCAAAGGAATGCAATAGGGAATGGATGAAAATATCAGAAGTGCTTGATATTTTTTTTGGTGATAGGAATAACCTTCCTTAGCGCGAGAAAAAAGTTTCAATTTTTTTGGCTTCGTAGTTAATTTTTAAATAATCTTATTATTTTTCCATTCGTATATTCCTTAGTCCGCTACGTATAAAAAAAAATCCACCTTGAAAAGCTGTCATTGTCACCAGATTTTTTTTTTCATTCGTAGCGGACCAAGGAATATGTCTGATATGCCGTACTGAGCCCAGAACTACGAATGGAAAAATATTAAGTATATTTAAAAATTAACTACGGGGCCAAAAAAATTGAAACTTTTTTCCCGCGTTAAGGAAGGTTATTCCTATCACCAAAAAAAATATCAAGCACTTCTGATATTTTCATCCATTCCCTATTTTGGACCTCAGCCCAATAGCCATGTGTGATACATAATAAAATAAGTCTCAGCGAGCTGAACAAAAGTTACTATATAGATATGACTCAGCCAAATGTTTGTCCTTTCGGAGTTATATTTTATTGAAAATGTTAGTTTTTTATCAATACAATATATATATATATATATATATTTTTAGTTCTTCTGAAAACGGCTCATTGGTAGGAAGTTTTCCTTTTAAAAGTTAGTCGCTGATTGCTCGTTAACTTGTAGGTAATGCCGACTTATACGTGATAGTTTTCTTTTTAAGTTCATTTTACATTATAATATGTGTAGGTTCGGGTAACTGTAACGGTGTATGCTGTGCACGACAGAATAGCTCACAGATAGTAGATTTTTTTCCAACTTATGAGACTATGCGTCTTTCGTTTTCGTAAATAGTCAACTATTTATCTTGCGTAGGTACATCCCCTTAACCGACCTATCTTCTTTGAATTTCATTCAATGACCCGAATTAGATAACGTACATGCAACAACTTATTTATTCCACTTAACTGGAGGTCAACAATGATGCGTAGGTACCTTATCCCTATCGATAAATAAGTTTTAACACTTAGTTCGCAATAACTTTATTATTACTTACTGTGTCTGACATCACGTTCTGTGTATCATAATCTATGTATCATAGTCCGGATTGGTGGAAACACTTTTCTAAAAAAGCAATTTCGCTACTGTTGACAGCTGTCAGTTGTTTTTTTTGTATGCACTTTTGCCAATTGACAGCTGTTAACAATAGATTAACAGACTGTTAGCGATTGAGAAACTGGGGGTCAGACACAGATTAAATAATGTGTAGGTAGTTACATCTTCCCTTCACCACAGACTGAAATTGGCGTTTAGGAGTGTTATAATGCTGGAGGCGCACCTGCGTCTATCGTGAAAAAGCTTCGCGCCAGTACTCTGTGGAATGTAGGAACTGACATGCCCGTGGCGCGAAGCTTTGTCACGATAGACGAAGGACCCCAGCATTTGGAATCGTGTTCTTATAAATAAAACTATAGGATAGGATTTGGCTAGGTTTCAACTTATTATTTTTCAGGAATAAAGATATACTTATTTTCTTTTTCAGTTGTGTTTGCCGCCCGGGAACTAGGTGCGACCACCACGTGGATCGGTTCAACTGGGGTTACATAGAATATAGATGCAAACCGAGCAAGAAGTGACTTCAATTGCTTGTAAACGCCTGATGAAGTTAGTATTATTTACCGATGTTATGAAAAACATTCTTCCCTTAATATTAAATGAGCTATATTTCCACCCTTTAAGAAAAAAATATGTGAGCCTCTCTCTGCTTCATATGGTTCGTAATTATAAGTGTAGAGTAGAAATATTCTAAGAATCCTACTACTTATGCTCGTTATATCATTATGTAGCCATAGCACTTAATTTTATAGTTTCGGTAAATGAGCTTTTGTACGAAACATTTAGGTGGGGCATAGTTCAATGGTAGAACTTGTTGCTTTTTAAATAAATGATCTTGAAAATAAAAGATTCTGACTAACTGAGATCCTCCTTTTTTAACCCCTCAGTCCTAGAACATTTTTCTTTCACAGCTAAATTAGTTATTCACAGAGTAATATTTGAAAATCACCGTTTTCAAATAATAAAACATGCTCATACAACTGTGGTATGTAGCATCATCAAAATTCGATTCAAAGTGCCGTTGCAAGACCGACCGGCGGGTTTACGGGGTCTGACGGAATGCGCCGTAGTTTACATTGGACCCGCCGGCGGGTCCTCAGCCCTTATACCTATTACGTAGTTTTCCACTTTATCGGTTTAAGCATTTAGACAACTCGAAAGAGTCAAAATAAGAATGTACGTACCTATATGACAATTCGGAGCAGGAATAGGAGATACCTACTGTGAAAAAAAGGCTCAGAATGTAACGGGGTGACATACCGGGAACAAAAGAGCTAAATCAGACAACTCCATACAGTGGAGCCTTACGTAATAGCACCCCAGAGCGTGAGGGGTTCAACCCCTTGTTTGTTAAAAACAAGGCAATGTTTCACAGCAAGGCCACATCTATGTACCGTCAGATTTACCTAAACTGATATTGTTAATATTTTTTGTACTATTACGGTTAAGTTCATCAAATGCTTACTGTTCTATTTATGAAAACACGACTGCCTCTAAAACACTCCTAAAGCGCAGTATAAATGGCAGGAAAGTCTGTTGTAAAAAGAAAACTGCAATTGAAGATATTTCAAGAGATTGTGTTTTCCAAATATATACATGGCGGCCGGGGGATTGACGTCAAAAAAAAAAATTAGGTCCCTCTTGTCATGGGGTATCCGAATCACCCCCATGTATGTTCCGCGATTTTTCATAGTTTCGGAGTTATGATTTTTTTTCTGAATTTTCATGAATTTTCGCCTTATCAATTTTGATAATTTCTAAAAAAAAACTAGAAACTTTTTTCAATTACTTTTTTTGTAACTGAATCTTCACAAGTTGTTCTTC
This sequence comes from Yponomeuta plumbellus, assembly GCA_947310845.1. Classification (NCBI taxonomy): domain Eukaryota; kingdom Metazoa; phylum Arthropoda; class Insecta; order Lepidoptera; family Yponomeutidae; genus Yponomeuta; species Yponomeuta plumbellus. Next base: position 9,890,427 of record OX371203.1, read on the forward strand.
TATGCATAAAATAATCAGCTTCGTAACTTTGATAAAAGTTATTAAAGTGTTGGTCTAAAGACAAAAATTTTCGTTCGGTAAATTATGACTTGAATTTTCAAAAATAAATTAAAAATCCAAACAGATGTTTTAATGGTTTCTTAGTTAGCCTCAGAAATGCGCAAGACTCTCAGATTTCATAATCATTAAAAAAAAGTACTGCTTAACGAGCTACTTTGTGTACATTCAGCCTTCGAAGACAGCGAGGTGAAGAATTATTAAAATTAACATATTTTTTTTTTCTGCCATTTCGTCTTTTCTTAGGTTATTAATGAACGAGTCGTCATCATCATGATGAATAAAAGTGGTTTTGTCAATAAAACACAGATTGAAAAATTTGGAGGCATTTTCCGTTTTACAGTAATTAATTTTGCGCGGTCCGTTCTCGTGGGTCATAAATGCAGACGCAACTTTTTACCTGTAATAACAATAGTCTTTGAGGATAGGAAGCCGCCAAACTATTGCTATCTCTCTCACTCTGAGCGGTAAGAGTGAGAGGGGCAGCGCAGCAGAAGCGAACACAAAACAAGTTTGTACCTCAGTCGTTCTCACTTTGTGTTTACTGCTACACGTGTCTTCATTTTATTTTACCTCACTGTCTCGCTTTGTCCGCGGATTCCGCTGCCTACTTATTTGACTACTTTGTTCGTTAATTGGACTGTGTCTTGCATACTGATTTGGACTTTGTTTACTTGGAAGTGTAAAAGATGAGTTACACGTTAAGTGAATACGCAGAAATGCACTATTTTTATGGAGTTGCACAAGGAAACGGCCTTGAAGCAGCGCGACTGTATCGCGAACAACTTCAACGTCGTGGTGGGCCGCAACCTGAGCATTATCCCAACCATCGCGTTTTTATTAACACGCACAATACCTTAATGGCAGGCCGCATTCCTGGCCAACGAGGCGATAGGGAAGGAATCCCTAGAGTTGACCCGGATCGCAGAGAAGTTGTGCTCGAAGAAGTTCAACGAAATCCTTCCACGAGTACCAGAGCTATGGTTCGTACTCTGAACATCCCAAGAACTTCTATCCAAGACATACTTCACGATGAAGGATATCATGCGTTCCATATCCGACGAGTCCAAGCTTTACTGCCTACAGACTACCAATTGCGCATTGATTTCTGCCAAACAATGCTACAAAAAAAACAACAAGATCCTGGATTTTTCAATAAAGTTTTATGGTCAGATGAGTCACGTTTTGAGCGCACTGGAATTTTCAATATTCATAATTACCACACGTGGGCGGTTGAAAATCCACACGAAATGAGAGCGTCGACGTTTCAACATCGTTTCAGCGTTAACTTGTGGTCTGGTATTCTCAATGGCGAACTGATTGGTCCATTTGAATTGCCGTGCAGATTAAATGGAGAAAGATACCGACACTTTCTGGAACATGAACTTCCATTGTTGCTAGAAGACGTGAATATTGAACTAAGACGAACCATGGTTCTTCAAAATGACGGCGCTCCATGTCAATACGCAACGCAAGTCCAAAATTATTTAAATGAGGCGTACCCCAATAGATGGATCGGACGCGGCGAACCAATATCGTGGCCTCCACGCTCACCTGACCTCAACCCCATGGATTTTTTTATTTGGGGCTATTTTAAGGAAATAGCGTACGCCAGAGAAATTGGGAGTGAACAAGAGCTGAGGCAGAAATTAACAGAAGCCGAACGTGTTGTAAAGGAAAACAGAGCAGCTTTTAGACGATTAAAAGATAATTTCCTACGTAGGTGTAGAATGTGTATTGCTGCTGGAGGTGGCAACTTTGAAAACCTATTATAATAAACATTTTTTTTACATTTTAATCTGTGTTTTATTGACAAAACCACTTTTATTCATCATGATGATGACGACTCGTTCATTAATAACCTAAGAAAAGACGAAATGGCAGAAAAAAAAAATGATAATTTTAATAATTCTTCACCTCGCTGTCTTCGAAGGCCGAATGTACACAAAGTAGCTCGTTAAGCAGTACTTTTTTTTAATGATTATGAAATCTGAGAGTCTTGCGCATTTCTGAGGCTAACTAAGAAACCATTAAAACATCTGTTTGGAATTATAATTTATTTTTGAAAATTCAAGTCATAATTTACCGAACGTAAATTTTTGACTTTAGACCAACACTTTAATAACTTTTATCAAAGTTACGAAGCTGATTATTTTATGCATAGAAGAACAACTTATGAAGATTCAGTTACAAAAAAAAGTTATTGAAAAAAGTTTCTAGTTTTTTTTTTACAAATTTTCAAAATTGATAAGGCGAAAATTCATAAAAATTCAGAAAAAAAATCATAACTCCGAAACTATGAAAAATCGCGGAACATACATGGGGGTGATTCGGATACCCCATGACACGAGGGACCTAAGTTTTTTTTTTGACGTCATTCCCCCGGCCACCCTGTATAAATCTACTGTCAGTGTTTGTCGATCTCCTCCGAAACGGCTTAACCGATGTTTATGATTTATTATAAAATATAAGTATATTTCATCATCATCATCAACCCATTACATAGCCACCGAGGGTCACGGGTCTCTTCCCTGAGGAAGGTATAGGCCATACTCCACCACGGGGGCCAAGTCCGGATTGGTGGAGGCTTGTAAGACTAGTGGCTGGTCTTACAATCAGAAGTTGTCAAGCCGCCCTAAGGCCTTTGACTTCGCTTAACGACTGCCATCTATCGACGGCAGCCGCCACCAACCTGCTTAACGTGCCTTGCGAAGCACGGAACCGCTTGGAAAAATGTCACTAGCGTTAGTCATAGACGGAGGCCCATCCATGGACTGAACCGTATGTTGCTTAACTTTAGTGATCGCTTAGGATCACTCAGGCAGCCCAGGCTACGAGCGATAAAAGTATATTTTGTAATGCACTTTTTGGTAGGTATCCGGAATCGGCCCCCGTGGTGGAGTACAGCCTATACCTTCCTCAGGGAGAGACCCGTGCCCCTCGGTGGGGACATAATGTTTGGTAGGTTTGAGAGTAGGTTGTAGGCTAATGAACAAGGCAAATCGTTTTCCGGTGCAGTTAGATATCTATAAAAATCAATCAGAAATTAAATAAATAACGATAAAAGTTAATACGTATAAAAGTTGAATTAAATTTCTTCACCTAGCCTCTTTACATGATGAGACTTAATTTAAAAAGTTCGAGCATTCCTGTTTAACCTTGCGGGGAGAAGCTATAGGTATGCCTACATCAACTTTTACACGTTTTACATCAAGGTTACGAGCGATTTTGCAAATGTGAGAGTTTGGTAGATGTGCAATTAATTTTTGTCTACCCTCATTTTACTGCGAGCTCCCTTTATTCTTCTTCATTCGACATTCTTACGTCATTGCATTACTTTTAAAACCAATACAGTTCTTAATGAGGACTTTAGAATTTTAAAGAGAATATGTTTAGCTACACTCCAGTATTTTCTTTGCGTAGATCAAATAAGTTTTGGTTCGCCTTTGAGGGTAGTAAGATAAAATGCTTCCCCAAACGTACCTAAAACTTGTCAGTTCGCACAAACAAGTTACTATAGTGTCTATACACTGCGTATGTGTTACGTTTAATATATATTGAGGATTTCGAGTGCAGTTTGGTCTTTTCATCGTGACTTGTACGGGAGGCAGTCGTTTTTCAGTTGTTATATTACCATAATGGAGTCATTGGCTTACAACTACGCTATGGAGGACACCAAGACTATGTTTTCGACGGCAAACGAGGTGAATCTGACGACTGCAACGGTAAGTGTCTTTATTTTCTTGAAATAAGCTAAGTGACGATTAGACCATGCGGTGCAGATGGTTGAAGACTTAAGAGGGTGGGAGTATTTCTTCGAATAATCTAGATTATGAAGAGATCATCTTTCCTTTGAACTGCTAAGGTTGAAATTCATAGTCGTTGGATACTATATAATCTGGCTAACGTTGAACGAACACAATGTATTTTGACGCTTCTACGTCAATGTGTTTTAATTTCACTACTTACAAATTAATTTCGTAAGTTATATTGGAATGTATGTTGTTAACCCCTCGGTATGTGGGGTGGTAGATACGTAAGTGCTTTCATAGCTCGATGAATTTACATTACATAAACTTATAATGTTATTTATGAGTACAATAAAGAATATTCTATCTATCTATCTATCTTGCGCCTGTATCGCGAAGGGATCAGTGTTTGCCACAAGCCACGATCCGAGCGCGGGCTGTAGAATAATTGTCTCCCATTCATGGCCCCAATTCTGTTAGTACATTTCAATACGATGGCAGATACACGGTCGTGTGACGTGACGTATTTTTTCATACCATTGACGCCTAGAATGTGTCAATGTGTGCGCGTGTAGACTTGAAGCGGCCATGAAACTAAATCGCCACGTTCATACAGTTGTCATTGTACTACAATGCGTTACCAGAATCTGGGAGTCGTGTGTTCAAACCCCGGAACTAATGACTTTCTTTTCTAAATTACGTACATTTGTGAATTTGTAGCAATAGCACTGAGGTGACCTGAGTGAGTGTCTCAACTCCACGTACCTCAGTGCTTGGAAATTGTCAATCCTCGGTGGGGAAGTAGAGAAAGGCTGTGCCCTACGTATAGAGGTTGCATAGTTATGTCTTATGTCTATAATTCGCGACATAAGAAGCATATGGTCGTATGTTAGATTCCGACGAATTTACCCACCAACCGACTTTTTATACTTTCAAGCTAAGCTCGTCGAGCTCTTTCTAACCATCACAGGAATTTTGTATCTTATTCTATTGTTGAAATAATTTAGGTGCGTAATGTCGCATGTAGGCTTATGCCTCCTCCAGACTACTCGCGATGTTCCTCGACAAAGTACTCGGGAAAGTTGACCGAAGTACGTCGCTCTACACTCGAGGTTGGACGAAGTGCCTCTCTAGACTATATTCGCCTAACTTCGGTCAACTTCGCGAGCAGTGTGGAGGCCACATTATAGAAACTTGTAACCTGTAAAGTCTAAATATGGCCCCTCTGTAAAGTATAAAAATGATAATTCTGACCAAATGATGATCGTTAAATGACGTCGAGAATTATAATAGATAATGATTTTATTTACAAACCAAATCATCGCAAACGTTTCATAGCAACAAATTATAATTTTTTATTTGGTTTTCTTTACCTCCAGGAAGGCGCTCCGGGGAGCCACACCGGTCAGCCCGGCTCGCCGGAACCGGGCTTCGCCCAGTCGCCCTTCCAGGCGCGGAGCCCCAACGATGTGCTCAACATGTTCGCGCAGGAGCCCCGCTCGGCGGACGTCGGTGAGTACCTACCCTTACAATCGAGAATTAGATGGTTAACCCTTTAACGGGCAGAGCTAGTATCAATTTTTCATTGGTTTTGGACTTTACTTCAAAGTGATAAGGTTCAATTTGACGAGTAGGTAATTTCAGGCGAGGAACATTACCAGCGCCTCGAGTCTGTTAGTGCATTATAGTTCATTTACAGTTAGCTTCATGGTCGGGTTGCGTGACATTATTTTAATTCCATTGACGCCTAGAATTATTGGTAGTACGTGGCAACGAGAAATCTATGCGATCATCCAAGTGTCATTGTGATACAATGCATTAGCAGAATCGAAGCCCAGGAAATCGACAGGGTCAAATCATTTCTTTGAATTGTAATTCAAGTTTAATATGACAATTCTATGTAATTTCAAAGTCTATTTACAAAATGTGAAGAAGGACGACTCTACTGTATAGTACCTACACCTCAAAGTGTCATTAATAAACTGAGTGGTAGTTTTATAAAACTTCGTCCTTTCAGTCAATCCATTCCCCTTTGTCTACTTCGACTACTAAGGTTATTAGTACTGTGACTACTGTGGCTGTCTGTTTAAATTATAATAGACTTTCTATAACAACAATATATTATATTAATTATACTTGGAGGTCGTCCGACGCTTGGTAAGCAGACCTGCGATGCGATGGGTCGATGACATACCATGCGATAGATCCCGGGTTCTAACCCCGGCTGAGGACAACAAAAAAAACCCCAGGTCTTGGATGTTTACATGTTTGTGAAGTCGCTGTTTTGGTTCCCACGACCCAGGGTGTGCTAGTGTGGGTCCAGAAGCAATGTATGTGCCTGTATGTAAATGTTTATACATTTTATTACAAGAAAAGTGAAGGTTGCCGTGCTGGCGACTGTACAATCTGTATATTGGTTTTCCTCGCAGCGCCGCCTTCAGAACTGGATGAATTGACGATGAACTTCGGCCGTATGGGAGGCTCCGAGATCAACTTCGACGATGTCGACGCTAGCAATCACAACTACTTGAATTACTTCATGCAAGGTATATCTGGGACGAGCCCTCATACATTTAGACACATTATAGCGATGGTAGGTATGTGCGTAGAACTGTTGTTTTTTGTTTTATTTGTAACTGTGTAACGCTGAAAGCTTACACCGCCTTGAAACATTTGGCTTTCAGCTCTAGACGCTCTGTAGAACTAAGCGGGATTTTACGAAAATACGAGTAAATCTTAATTCTGTAGAACTTGCATAAATCTAAAATTTACCATGCCAGAACGAAAAGAGGACTAAACAAATTTGAAACTGCATACACATTTTTAGAAAAAATACAGCTCTAAAGCCTCCACAAGCCAGTTATCCTATAGGGCATGGTCAATCGCTAGGTATAGATAGACATTGAGTTGTTGACTTTGAAATTGTGGACATGATATCGGTGTTGGTAGGTACCCACTCCGACCTGTCACTTTACCTAATAAATGTGGGTAGGAATTAGATTTAATTCCAGCTATAATTCTCTTCCATTTAACATGGCTAAACACTCAGGTGCACCTATTTAGCTAGTGGCACAGGCAATAATTTGAGGCTATTGATTGCAGGCAGTCGAGCGGAGTCCGTGAGCTCATCGCGGAGCAACGCCTGGGCTGACGGCTCAGGCCCGCGCCCCAACGATCAGATGTCAACCTTTGACTTCTTGGTCAAAAGTTCGTATACACTCCATTTATCTATACTTGACTTTTTTTCCAAACTTTAAACGACACTAAATCAAAAACCTTTAGCGGTAGAAAACTCGAAACAGTTTGCAAATTTAGTACTAGCCAGCACTAAATTTGTAGACTGTTTCGAGTTTTCTACCGCTAAAGGTTTTTGATTTAGTTAGTGTTGTTTAAAGTTTGGAAAAAAAGTCAAGTATAGATAAATGGATCATACCTTTGCTTTGGTTTCTTCACTCAAAAATCTTTGGCGTTTGCATCTGCGTAAGATAAGATAAGAATATTCGTTAATGTACCAGGAAAAACAAATACAAAACATTTTCAAAGATACAGTACAATTGGCGGCCTTATTGCTTAAGCAATTTCTTCCAGACAACCGTCGATGGAGAGTTGCAGAAGGAAAAGTGAGACGGAAAATCGGTGCAAATAAGAATATTGATATAAATACTTATACTTAATAATAATATACATATGTAAACCTTTACTACTATTGATACTATACATAAAATAATGACTGCGTAATGAGATGATTTATACTGCGTCCAGCTGCACAGCACTTTACTGACACTAGATGGGCGAAGGGACCACTCGGACGCTGCAGTGCCTGGGACATTGTTTTTTTTTTGATGGAGTAGGCTAGGTATGGTCGCAGATCCGTGCGGAGTTTCTGGTCTTCCATCGGACGCGTCCCCCGGGTGGCGGATAGGGGAACGCCCTCCAGATATGGAGGGTACCGGCTTCGGCCGGCGCGGACCAAAACCAGAGGGAGGGGGACGTCCAGTGGCTTGCGCTGCTGGATGTCCCGCGGGGTCCACTATGGGCCCCGCACCCGTAACCCCACACTGAGTGGGGCCGGGGGCCTTCGGGCCGCGAGGAGACAACCTCTATAAAAAACACACGGTGGGGGCCCTCTCTATGTCCCTCTGTCCAGCAGAGGGCATGGAAGAGGGCTGGAGGGGCGGGGAGGGGCGCGAGTTTCGCAAGCCGGGTCTAAGGGAGGGACATTGCGGGTGGTAAGCCAGGGATCAGGGACTGGGCACCCCATATGGTCTCTGGCCAAGGGGTGTTTTCTTGGGAGGGCATTCGATGGGCCGAGGATCCGGGCAGAGGGCCACAACGGGTCCTCGGTAGTTGGAGGCTTGTGGAGCTCGCGCCTCTCCGCCGGGAGAGCCGGTGGCGCGGGGGACGCTGCGCGGACCTTGCGCCGCCGGTTGAGGGAGGGTCACAGACGGCAGGTTGGGGGACCTGCCGACCGATATCGTGACGGGAGAAGGGGTGGGGGGCCCATGCCCCTTCTCCAGTGAGGGTGGGCCCGACTCCTTGCGAGTCGGGTCGACGTCGCCGGGGCGCCGCTGTCGCATTCGCGTTGTGGTTCACCACTTGCGAGATCCGGCGGCGCCCCATTGCACGAGCGACAGGACGGCCCCCGGGGTGTTTTAGGAGGTATGCCTCTCCTATTATTAGGAGAGGAGAGTCCGACACACGGCCGTAGCCCTCCCCCAAGGGTGGCGGTTATGGTGCACAAAGTATTTCACCCCTTTAACAAAAAAAAACAAAAAAAAAAAGGTATGGTCGCAGATGGCTAGATTCTTACTCAAACCAATCGCAAATGCAATGGCTTTTCTTTAGTTGATCATTAGTTATAGTATGGTCAGCAAATGTAGATATAGGTAGATTGATGGGATGTCTCTTGCTGTGGTCTACTTTGGAGTCTGAGAGTGAAGGACCTTCAGCTTATGGTAAACCTAAGCCGGACTAACATCATCATAACGTTATTCATAGATATGATAGTGACTTCAATCACGTTGTCAATAAATAAAAAACTAACCCCAGTTTCTCGTACGCTAACGGTCTGTTAATAATAATCATAATAGTTATTATAATAATAAATAAATTTATTGACTAAGTTCATTACAGTTCTGTAGGTACTTAAAAAGTTACATTTTATTTACATAACTAGTTAAGTCCCTGACTGCTAAACTAGGGAATCCTGTATCTTAGGAGTCAGTTTGTTCCTTCAGTAGGTACATCTGAGACTTTAGCGTACAATAACTGACACTACAATAGTAATTTTCTAATTCATTTGACAGATGACAGAACAACAGATGTGTGTTGTTTCTTTTGGATGCACTTTTTCCAACTGACAGTTATTAAGATTAGATTAATAGACTGTTAGCGTTCTAGAAACCGGGGGTAAGTCAGAGGGTTCCCGCTGTTGAAAACTCGGAAGCGAAAAGCGTAGGTACATAGAACGCTTTTCATACAAAATCTATGCCGTGGAGCGCATAGAAAAGACGTGGGGCGAGAAAAGACGGCGTCCTTTTAATTCACTTTCACACACGATTTACTAAGACAAGCAGCCCACATAGTAAAGCGGCGGCGAGGACGCGTACCCTATCTGCATCCTCCTATCCTCGCCTAAGATTTCGTAGCCCAAGGTGTCAGAAATTCCTTCGTGCAGGTGTCTCGGCGGCCAACAACTACGTGTCGATGCTGACCCGCGAGCAACTGCACGTGCTGCAGTCGCTGCGCCCGAGCCTGCTCTTTGAGTTCCTACAGGAGGTCGCCAAAGTGCGCTCGGACAAGCGTATGCGCCGCGCGCTGCCTAATGTGAGTTCACAATCTGTTTTATAAGTATTTGAACTTAATTTCTGTGCGTTATAACTACGATCCATTTGTCTATACTTGACATTTTTCTCAGACTTTAAACGACAATAAATTAAAAACCTTTTGCGGTAGAGGGCTCGAAACAGTTTGCAAATTTAGTGCTACCTAGTACTAAATTTGCAAACGGTATCGAGTTTTCTGACGCTAAAGGTTTTTGATTTAGGGTGAAGCCAAACGAGCGTAATTTTTTGAGTTGTGAGTCGCGCATTTTCGGTCGCGTAATTTCTGCTACATTCGGTTTCATACAAAAACCCCTTTTTGCCACACGGCGACGCAAAATGAGTTGCGAATGTAGCAGAAATTACGCGACCGAAATTGCGCGACTCACAACTCAAAAAATTACGCTCGTTTGGCTTCACCCTTATTGTCGTATAAAGTCTGAGAAAAATGTCAAGTATAGACAAATGGATCATACAACAATAATAACTTCCACTAGTCCAGCTTTGGGAGTACAACGTCATGATAAAAGTTTGAACCCAATACCGGCTAGCGCCATCTTACATTATCACCGTGCAATAAAACTTCTATCATGAACTTTTGCTCCTTTAGCTGGTCCCAAACTAGGATGTGCTTTGGTAACTAGGCAAGCACATAGTAGCATACATCTGTACAAATGTTCGGCCCCCAGTGGGAATCGACAGTACCGCCTACGGCATAGTAATCGGACGTGATACACCGGCTAGACCAACGAGGCAGCCATGTTTTATTTTTATTTTATTTTCTAAGGAAAACTTACAGCTTATCACTTTAAAATTGACACACATAGAAGCAGAAAGCCAACAAAAAGTTTTCACAAATAGCCCTAATGTGAGCATATGGTACAGGGGTACTACGAAAAACGACACGTTACCTGAGTTGATGATTTCTATGATAGTAGCTAGGCTCCTCCCTTGCCTTTTCAGTATCCTCTATCTTTTCCGGCGGCACTAAACCAAACTAGCATAAATGTTCTGCTTCATTCAATAATAATCTAATAAATAGCCAAATCACTAAGAAAAGAAATCATAGTTTGATATGTTAGTGGATGTAATAGAAATACTTTTGATATTGTGTCACGAAAGTTTTATACCGCGAAGGAAGCAGGCCAGAGAGGCTCACCAAGAGGCTAACACCCAAAATGGACCGCTGTATTTATATGGATATTCCTGTTATCACATTACTTCAGCAAACACTTCTCTTACTCACAGGAGTGTGCCTTCTGCAAGAACAACGGCGAGAACGAGGAGTGCTATTCGCAGCACGCGCTGAAAGACTGGCGCGGCCGCGTGCTCTGCCCCGTGCTGCGCGCTTTCCGCTGCCCTCGCTGCGGCGCCACCGGCGACCACGCGCACACCATCAAGTACTGCCCGGAGAACAGCGACGCTGGTGAGCGCCGACAATGATTGTCCTAGGTCCACCCACACTAGCTATCTAAGAGACTGCTCAATTTTAGCACCTAATCCATCCAAGTAGACAGCCCTCGCTGCGACGCCACCGGCGACCGCGCGCACACCATTAAGTACTCCCCGGAGAACAGCGACGCTGTTGAGCTCCGTAAATTATTGTTCTTGGTTCACACTAGAAATCCAAGAGTCTGCTAAATTTTAGCTCCCAATCAGAGTAGACAGCCCACGCTGCGGCGCCAACGGCGACAGCGCGTACACCATCAAGTACCTACTGCCCGGAGAATAGCGAAGGTGGTGAGCCCAAACAAATTAGTTTTACGCATGCTCTAGTTTAGCTGTTTACAGGGCCTAGATCAGAGGTTCCCAAACTTTTTTTTCTATTAAGGCCTGGAATTTAGAACTCGCGTGAGCATCATTGGCGACCACGTGCACACGTCAAGCTCGGCGCACCGGGACGCTGGTGAGCTCCAACAAATATTGCCGTAAGCATGTTCTGGTGTAGCTGATCCCAGGAGATAGGACTCGCTGCGGTGCCGCCGGCGATAGTAGGTAGGTAGGTACGCAGCTGTTATATACCGAGCGAAAAAAGATCGCTCTATGCATAGAATATGAACTTTAGATAAGGACGGGGTCAATACCGCGGACGCGCAAACTTTTTCGATCTCACCGTACTCTTTAATATACGGTACGGCTTTTAGGTAACTTCTACACTTATTGTCCAAGCTCGTATCAAACTACCCAAAACAGATAGAACTTGCTAATCCACTGGTTTTATCATTACCTACGTCATACCTACATATACAAATAAACAAATTCTCTTGCTACAATCCTAAGTTTGAGTGTGACGAGCATAATGATGACATTATTGATTGCAAGTATTGCTTGTGTCTAGAGCGTGTGATTAAGATAATAAGAAAGATAGATAAAAGCTTTATTACATGTACATGTACCTAACATAACATATTAAATCACAAAGTAACTACTTAGTAAACATAGACAGAACATAAACATACATAAGCAATATAAATATAAATTAACATTTTATGTGTTACGGAAGATCGCAGTTTAATGCATTCACCTCGAATCAATACCCCCCGGTTTCACGTTCGCTAACAATCTGTTAATCTACTGTTGACAGCTGTCAAACGTTTTATTCGTATGCACTTACAGCGCCACCAAGTTATCTGTTCAGGTGGTCAAAATTGTAACTAACTAATTGTTAATCCTGTTCCCAATTTTTTGTTTCATTTATTCACTTAATGAGATTTATAGATACATTTTTATTAAAATTGAAAGACGGGTTAAAATAATCTCATTTTTATAAGTAAATTTCTTAAATGTTACTACTATAAATTCTCCACTAGTGCCGCTGTCAACTGAACAGATAAGATGGTGGCACTGTAGGCCAACAGACAGCTGGTTAACAGTAGATTAATGCCCGTTTTCACCAACAACACTTAAGATTTAGCAGCCACCTAATCTTTTTTAAGGGCTACCAATCAACCGTTAAGTAGCCTCTAAGAAAGATTAGATGGCCCCTAAATCTTAAGGACTACGAATCAACCGTTAAGTAGCCCCTAAGAAGATTAGGTGGCTGCTAAATCTTAAGTGTTGTTGGTGAAAACGGGCATTAGGCCCTTAATTTAAGGGCTTGTTAGATTACAAGAAATCGTGGGTAAGTCGGACATTCCACTTCTTTGCACACGGACTTCCCTACTTCTTCTTCTTAGCGTGTCGATGGCAAACAATTTTAAGTCTTCAAGTTACTATATAGTTGCGGCCCAGAACTTTGCGACGCTGACTGCTTTATCACTTGCAGTCATTAGGTCCTCCTGATAGCAGGTGTTAGGGCACGCAGGGCACGATGAGAGGTGGTCCATCGTCTGGGTTGCCTACTTACGCAACCCTTTCTTCCAATTCTAGAGCGTTCCAACGGGCTGGGCGCCCGCCGCCGCGCGCCCCCATCCGCTTCCCTGCCGCTAAGCAGCGGGGGCGGTATGAGCAGCGGTATGGGAAGCGGCATGTCTTCGATGCCGCAAACGCCGACCCACGGCGGCCCACCGCCCTCGCCCTCGACGTTCAATTCGGGACTCTGGTCCTCCTTTGGACTCAACTAAGCTGACGACTGGACAGTGTTCGCGCTAAGATGCATTGTATAGGGTGAACAAAATCCCCATGAACGTCCGGGTTCTAAAGCTGTTCCATAAAAAAGCTAACCAATAGCTGATAGTTTTTTTGCTGAGTTTAGTAACAGTATTGAACAGTAGAATCCCCGTTTTGGATGTAAGTGGGCATTTTGTTACGCTCTGTATTCGTATAGGTTTATATTTATCCGTACAGATAACTAGGTGTTGCGTTTGGAAAGTTCCGTATCTCAAAGTGAACAACGGAACAAGCAATTTTGCTGTTATTGGACAGACATTATTTAACAGATCCGAAATTGGTTTACGCTCAGTTATTGTCTATCTGATCTAAATTGGCATCTACACAACTGTGTATAAATGCTAATTTACCTATTAAACTTTTATCAATTTGTTGATAACACTTTCCTGCCATCAGCGAAACACATGGGCCATTGAGTCACCACGAGTCGTAAAAAAAGCTAAATAACTTCTGTTACGTTTCGAAGAATTCTGTTTCAATAGTCGACATTTGAGCTGGATCTCTGGTCTCTATAAGAAACTATATTTTTGTCTTATCGGTATCGCCTTTTTAATAACTAGGGTGAAGTTTGTCTCAACCGTGGCGAGCAATAATTAGTTCGTATCTCTATTAGCAATAGTAGAGACAATGAACTGACAAGCTTGTTCATATCATGGTACTTGCACTGTAGTTCACATATCTATGCTGGTCATATTTTGTTTGAAATATAGTCACAGATTCAGAGTCAGAACGGATCCTTGGTTGATTTTCCTATTATCTATTTTTCATTGGAAATATTATGAGCCAAATGAACTTTTATACCAATTCCATTATAAAATCAAATCAATAAAATATCATCGTCTCAATTCTAATCCATTACAATTTAAAGTTCTAATGAATTAATTTGTTTAATACTGATGATTCACTCAATTATCTATTCCATGCAATACTTTGTGATGCAAATCCAACACCTTTTTTGTAATCGTTTTAGACTTTTTTTGGCATAATATAAATACAATCAATGGAAAATACCTACTTATTTCATACTTTTCTTTCTACTTCGGTTGTGGGTTTATATTTTCTTAAATTTTTTAATAAAGGATTTGAATTATGTAAGCGCTGTTTTATTTGGAAAATCAAAAATGTTAGATTACGATTTCAAAACTTTATTCTTGTTACATTTTCATAGTATGCATTAAAGTACATCAACAGTATAACATAGAGTATTATCGATACATTTTATATTTCATTAAAACAACATCTTTAATACATAGAACGATGAGAGCTGACGAGAGCCCGACAGATAAGGACAAAATAAATCACATTGATATACTCTCCATACACAGTGAGTCTTCATAAAAAGCACATATCAAATCAAGAAAACTACACCCTATTTCACTGACGGAAAAACCATAAAAAATATATAAAATATTGTTGTAATTTTTATGAATATTTTAAATTTGATGGCTGCAGCTGTTAACCCTATTTAAATAAATCGCTATAACTTTTAAACTAAATGTCTTATCATATTGGGATAAATTTTGAAGTGATTGCTGATAGGCCTTGCCTATAAAGTAAAAGTTTCCGCGAAAATAAATGCCATAACTTTAGGATAAAGAGGAATTTGCTAAAAATCAGATTAATGTTTCATAAATTTTACAAAAAACGTTAAATTTCAATAGAAATCGTCTTATTTACCCTACCTGTGTTTAACGTTAACTTAACATGGTATTAGCTTTCTAATGGTAAAAATTGCGCGTCCACTTATCAAATACACCTATTTCTAGGAGTGTTTAAAAAAGCCCATGCTCATTGTTTTGCTATGCACCATTTTTTTGACGCTGATTAAAAAAGTTTTATCTCGTGCAATTTTTTACCATTAGTAAGCTGATTCCTTGTAGAATAACTTGAAATTTATAAAAGGTAAGGTATGATGAAAATAAAATAGATTTTCATCAATTAGGTACCTATTATTCGAAATGTATGGCGTTTATTTTCTTGAACATTTTAACTTTATAATAATAATAATAATAATAAATGCTTTTATTTCAGAATACACAGTTCCAGCTTACAAAACACATAAATCATAATAATTCTTATACAGATATAAAGTAAAATAAAATAGAAGAAATAGGTATACGTAATTACAAATCATTTTCGATTTTTGTCGCGCTGAACGGAATGCCAATGTTGGTACAGTGAACTGCCCACATCCTCACACAGACACGACAGAATCTCATTCTTGGAGGCCCGCAGTCGGCTCCAAAACGAGGCAACTCTGTTACGGATAATAGCAAAGAAATCCGGAACCCTGGCCGACGCGAACATCTGTGATGCACTACAGAATCTAGGCAAACGCATTAGTATACGGAAGGCGTCATTATATTGCACTCTCAATGTACTGTCTTGAGGATATGGCCTGTTCTTGACAATCATTAAAACAAATACATAACTCCTTTTAGTTAAGTTATAACAATTTATAAAATAGGGTTATCAGCTACATGTTTAAATTTTCATAGCAATCAATGACATATTAAATTTTCATGACAATCAATGACATATAAAATGTTAAAAATTTCATAAAAAAAAAATATTTTTTTTTGTTCTTTTCTGTCGATGAATTCATTTTTAGTTCAACTGATTTTGATTGTGCACTTTATAAAGACTCGCACTGTAACTATATTCGCAACTTCAGTAAGATTAAATATATGTACCCACTATGATTAATTAGCATAATTTGCAGTGGATTCATGTACAACTTTTTAAGACTACAGAAAGAAATATTTGGTTTATAGAACAAATAAAAAAATATCAGTGTTTACAAAAATCCCTACCCCAATACTTTGTGATTGACAATATCCTGCAGGAAAACTAGCTATGGAGGTTTTAGTTCTGTATTTTGTTGTAACAAACCGACAACCTCTGTGGCGTTGCGGTTAGCGCATCTGCCTGACATGCGAGATGTCCCGGGATCGAATCCCGGCTGGGGACAAAAAAACTCCAGGTCTTCGATATTTAGATGATTGTGAAGTCGCTGTTTCTGGTCCCCACGGCAAAGGGTACCCTACTGTGGGGCCAGAAGCAATGTTGTCCCTCTAGGTAAATGTTTGTGTTTGTTTAAACATGTAACATGAAGTCGTTACTTATTTCCAGAGCAGGTAACTTTAAAACATAAAATTGATTTTTTTTTAAATACTGCTTACAAATACTAGTCTAAGTTAAATAGCACTTTATTTTCATCTTTATGCTAGTACTAAAAAATACTGCTTAATCAAACAACAGTCTGTTAGCTTTTAGAATATACCTCAGCTACAATCTGATAGAATCGGATATATTCGTGTAATAGAAATATGGGAACTAATTTGACACTTAACTTTACATAACTTTTCAAAATAGTGAAGAAAAGTTTTATACAGAGCAGGAAGTAGTATTACACTCTGGTGCTTTCGGCGAAAACCGAAGCCTACTCTAGAGCCCGAGGAGCCTTTTTATTCTAAAAGCTAACAGACTGTACTAAACAATTAAAACTAAATACTGCTTAATGATCTCCGCAAGGCGGCTGGCAAGGGCTGGATGAGACCCCATGATACCCGAGGACCGTGCTCAGTGGCGTGCAATGGGAGAGGCCCATGTCCAGCAGTGGACAAGCATAGACCGATGATGATGATGACAGCTTAATAACTCATACTCTACGAGCCTTACTAATAAAGGTTATGAGCTGTGTATACAGCCGTTATGCGAGGTCTGACAAACTGGTTATTTGTTCGCTAAATGCGATTAAACCAGTATAAATTGATATACGTCAAATAGTTATTCAGAGTGTATAACTTATTATTAGTAAGGCCGTACGAGTTCGTCAATATGAACAAGAAAAGTGAGGAAAGTGCGTTTTACACAGTTTAATTTCCTGTGGCTTGGTGCTTTGGCAAAACAAATTAAAAAACAATTCTATGTCTTTTGTGTGATTGATAAAGTATAAAGTTGGTACATAAAGTAAAGTACAGATCTCCACAAGCTGGTTCTCCTATAGGACGTTATCAACCGCTAGGTATAAGTACTAAGGACACACTATACAATAGGCTATTTGACAGATTTCTGAGTCCTCAGAAAGTGGTCATTTTAAATTCTTTCGTGTCCATATTTCTTCTAAAAAAGACAAACGAAAATTCACGTTTGAAATAAGCCGCCAAAACGCCATCTTGGGCAATATGGCGTCGCACAGGAATTATGACGTCACTTCCCAGTAAGCCCACCAATGAACGTAAGAAAGAATGAATGACAGACGCCATTTTTACTGACATTTGAAGTCATCATAGGATCGGCCAATCCAGGCCGTTTTCGATACAATGGCCGCAGATACATAATTATCAAATTTTATCTTGTGTTCTTTACAATTAATAATAGTTTTTTTTTAGTTAAAATGCCCTAAACTGGTTATAAAAATTATAATTTATACGGATACGTATAAATAATACTGTATTTTTTCACACTGTCAAATAGCCTATCGCGTGCAAAGGCATGACTTTCACATTTATAATGCCCTCATCTCATACGTCATAGCTCGAACTATAGTGATTAATTAGAGAAGATAACTTTACTAGAGTTACGGGTTTTGAACCTTGTTTTATTTAGATAATTAAGTCGTTACTAATTGTTCCGACCCAAAAACATATTGAATTTTGTAGACTGGGAAAATCACCAAATTATAAACAAACAAAAATGCTGTCAGCAACGACGCTCGAAGATTACCTCTGCCTGACATCACAAAATGACTATTTCTACTAATTATGTGGCGTCGTGGCAAGGTAAAACGCTATTTGTCCATGCTGTGAAGTCACTTCATTTGAAAAAAAAAAAACTTCACAACTATATTGGGCCCGTTAAGTCAAATCCTAATAAATATTATTTTAATGCAACTAGCGTATTGAAGAGTTCAGTCAGAGGTCTAAGGACTTGCACAAAATGGAATTTCCCAAGTAGACGAATGGGATCGTTCAGGATTTCGGGCGCAGTTCAGTTTAGCTTTTTTGATATTAGTAAGAGGTTGAAATAAGTGACTACTTACTTCAGTAAGAAGTTAAAATAGTCATTTGTCCGACAACTGAACAGTCCCTAGTGCTCTGGAGCATAAGTAATTACTTTGCTAACTTATGCTGACGGTAGGTACCGCTGTAGGTAGGTATCACAAGCCGTGATGTCTTGTTATCTTTCTCGTTGAATTATATCACTAATTGTGAAGGGTAACGTATTGCTCTTTGACGCGTGCGTCGTTGGCCATTACGGATAATACGAACCGGTTGTTATCTCATACGAGTGACAGTTCAAACAATGAAGTTTTGACCCAATCGTAAATAATCGATAACGGTGCAATCGACAGCAATATGCATGCACTCTATAGTTTATTAGCTTTTAGAATATACCTCGGCTACTATCGGATAGAATCGGATATATTCGTGCAATAGAAATATC
The DNA here is from genome assembly GCA_947310845.1 of Yponomeuta plumbellus. Lineage (NCBI taxonomy): Eukaryota > Metazoa > Arthropoda > Insecta > Lepidoptera > Yponomeutidae > Yponomeuta > Yponomeuta plumbellus. Next base: position 9,909,112 of record OX371203.1, read on the forward strand.
GGAACTAATATGATACTTATTTCGAAATCGGAACTAATATGACACTTAATTTAGAAATCAGAACTCTATCATCAGTACGATATAAATATATAATATATATATACGGCGAAAACCGAAGCCTACTCTAGAGCCCGAGGTATATTTTATTCTAAAAGCTAACAAACTGTACTCAATGTGACAGGCGATTTTGAAAGGAAACTGCAAAGGTCATCGAAATCAGGAACGTAATAATACTTTATGAATGGTCTTACTCGTAATAAGACCTTACGGTCACTCGTATCTTATCAAAGTCCTCTATACGTTATGAAAACGTTGATACAAAAGGTATCGTTTTCATTTTTATCGTCTTTATTGATCCATAAAATACCGAAAGCTTTTTATTAAATGGAGAACTTTTATCTGATCTAGGCCGAATTGCACCATTTTCTTAAATATTACTTAAACAGCATTTAACTAAAATTCTTCATACAACAGTCGAACTAAATGGAGACCTATACTTCATCGGCCTTACTCCAAAGTCTGATTTTTTTTAGGGAACTTTAAAGGAGAATGCCCAAAAATGTATGGAACCTGGGACCACCCTCCAATAGTCTGACAAGCGAGTCCTGGGACGCGATTTATTTCGAATTCTTCATATGGCCACACTGCTGACTGTCAAACTTAGGTATTTCAGCTGCAAGTAGTACAGCCCAAACAGTTTGATACTCGTCCTAGATTTAACTAATAAAGGTTATGAGCTGTGTATACAGCCGTTATGCGAGGTCTGACAAACTGATTATTTGTACGCTAAATGCGATTAAACCAGTATAAATTGATATACGTCAAATAGTTATACAGAGTGTATAACTTATTTATTAGTAAGGCCGCATGTGTTTAGGTACTTAAATAAATGTAAACAATCTTGATACGCCTTTTTATTGAAATGTACACTTATTAAACCAAAATCTTTACATATTACCAATTCAATGTGAAATTAAATGTAATTTCATAAAATCACATTTAATTTGTAAAACAATTGATTTAAAAGTGTATATTTCAATAAAAAGACTTATCCAGATTGTTTACCTTTAGTTCAGTACCTAAACATATGAAGTATAAGCGACATCTAAGAAGTGGTGCAAGACGGCCTAAGAGTATACTATACGCATATGTAAGCCTTTAGATTGTATCAAAATGAGGTATTCGCCTTGGTTAATTTTCTATCGACTACCTAATTCGTTTCGCTTCGATCAGTTAAATTCCAATATTTTAACTTAACTTTTAAAATAACATTAATTGATACTTATTTTGGAACAATATTAATGAAATAAAAGTGTGTAGGGCTCGTCATTACCTTTGCGTTATAATTAGCTGGCAAGTGATAATCTTAATTGTTACCAAAATTTACAACTAAGAATAATATTATCTAAAATAAAATAAAAATTTCTTCGAAAAATAAAATTTAAAACGCGTGAGATTCTATGCGAATAAAAGCTACATACACCAATTAAATAGATCATAATATTTAAATGCACGAAATCAGTAGGAATGATTTAGAATTAGAACGAAATTTAACAGGAATGTTAATAGATGATTATTTTTCACTTATTAAAAGCTTCTCGCAAGAGATCAAACCCCCTAACATAGCAGTCGTGGACACAGCGAGGTAGTCCAGTTTGCGCACCCGCCTAAATAGCACCTGCACAAATAGCACCTGGCCTAGTCCAGATTGGGCACGTATTGATATTTTTGGCAGAATAAAACATTTTAATTCACTGCCTGCCAAAAATATCAATAGGTGCCCAATCTGGACTAGACCAGGTGCTATTTAGGCGGGTGCGCAAACTGGACTACCTCGACACAGCGTTTTGTCTAATAGAGATATCACTTATATCGCATTTAAATCTGTATGAAAAGCGATGAGCAAGTCTACGCTTGCCATGTTAGGCGTATCGGTAATTAAAAAAGTGACCTTACTAAATATATTTAAGTCTAAAAAATCTTTACCCAACTCCTCAAAATGTTGCAATTCATTAATTAAAACTCTTTGGTCAACCATCGAATCAAATTATCACACCACCGAAATTAATATGGCCTAACATTATGTAAAATTATCTATATTATTATATCTAAAAGCATCGGTAAAATACATTTCTATTTTACAAAAATCAACCCCTTTTCCTAAATATCGAAAAGAAGAAAGATGTAATAATTTCTTTCTAAATACATAAGTAAGTATTAGGTATGTCAAAATAAAAAATAAAATGTTTATACCTCAAAAACTTTTACATAATATAATTTGTATAATGGAAGTTTGAAGTTTGCCCAGAAGTGGGACGCAAAAGTATGTAAAAAAAAAGGAAGTTTGCGTATTTAATAATATTCAACAGAGATTTGGCAGATAAGAGTTCGATAAAAAATAAGCCTCAAATTTCCAGGAACAAACGATCAATCTCACGCCCGGTTTCTCGTACGCTAACCAGCTGTTAATCTACTGTTAACCCTTTATAAGGCAGAGCTAGTCTTAAATTTTCATTGGTTTTGGACTCTACGTCAATGCAAGAAAGTTCAAATTATGGTGGCCATATATGGTACAGAGCCTTAGGGCCCTGCCTCACCGGGACGCCATGGCCACGTCGCCAGCGACCGTATCCAAGCAGTTAGTATTGAAATGTATGGTGCCTACCTCACTTGGCGACGTCGCCATTCAATACAAACTGCCTGGATACGTGGCTGGCGACGTCGCCGTCCCAGTGAGGCAGGGCACTTATAAACCCTACATTCCGTAATGCGCTGAAATTACAGCGCGAATCCGACTAAATTTAGTAGTCCCAAAGTATCTCGCACGAAGTAGGGTTTTTGTGCCTACTGCACTTATATGAATTCGCGCTGTAATCGATTTTATCGCATTTCGGTATACACCCAAAGGGTTAACAGCTGTCAAACGGATTTTTCGTATGCACTTTGGCCAACTGACACTGTGAACAGTAGATTAACAGCTTGTTAGCGTACGAGAAGAGAGAGCGTTAGTCAATTTTAAATTATAACAGACCAAATAACAGAGAATGCTTTTAGCTAATTTCTAATGTTATTAACAAACTTTATAGTATTTTTGTATATGTACTTTCTACGAATTTATAACAATTCCTAAGTTAGACTCGTTGACTTATGATTGTATTATTTCAATATTAAAATCGGCTGTATATATAAAAAACGCTAAATTCCCAAGGCAACTTCATATCTAAAAAAAAGCCAAATACACCATGTTGTGACAGATCGATATACGAGACGCTTGATACTGCATAGAACTGGAAAGCCTACGCTTTACTGGCGCTGGTGTTGGTTAACGATGCAAATACCTATGAGAAAGAAATTACTTTTTTGTTTATCTATGACACCTTTGACACTTTTTGTGCGCACGAAGCGTTTCGCCTCGTCGTTTCTAATGCGCACCGCTAAGGAATGGAATTCGCTACCTTCCTCTGTTTTTCCGGAAAGGTACAATTTGGGTGCCTTTAAGGCTAGAAATAGGCTCTTACTGAACCAACGAGGAACATCGTCGGCTCCATCTTCACTTACCATCAGGTGAGATCGGGGTCAATCGTTGGTCAGTTTTGAAAAAAAAAATCTATGTTGTTCTGCAAGAGCCGACGCGAAGATGACCACAAACCTCCCATTCACTCTATACATTAAGCGAATGAATACCACAATGACGTCAATCGCGTGATATGCAATCGCTAGTACTCACAATATTAGCATTGCTATTCTCAAGCCCTTTTTTACATCGATAACGCAGTGCGACTTCTCTCGTACGATTCATATCAAACTAAAGTCTGTTTTTTTATTAAATGCAAAAAAAAACTGTCACGTTGACATATCAATATCAAACCATAGACTGTCAAATTCTGAGTATGGCTAGTAGGTACGTAAAAACCAAATAACCCCATTTTACTTCCAAGTAAAAATTGTGTGATGTTTTTTTTTATACATTGCTCTTATGAGTAATGACCTACATTATAATGTCTTTGATAATGTCACATGAGTCTTCTATTCACCTATATATTTTATAGCGGTATTTTTCTGCATCGCAATAAAACAGACTTTAGTAGGGGCCAATAGCCCGTCCCTAGAGATTACCATTGTATGGTAAAATTACGATAAGATTGTTGAAATTACCATGATTTGGTAGAAATTACTATTATGTAGTAGAAATTGCCATTACATGGTAGAATGTGGAAATTTGTGGCGACGGCCTGCGACATTGACATGCAACATTCGTTCTGAAAAAAAGAGACCAGCGCTGTTCATTTGTATTTGTATTTATATTTTCAGGCGATTATTAAACCATTTTTATATTTCTTTTATAATAGATTCCTCGAGTTACACTACTAACAAAAAAGCTTGTCGCGCCACGTTTGACGTTTGAATAAGCCTTTCGTGTTCAAAGATCGATGGCGTCTCGTACAATCGTTCTGGCGTAGGTGTAATGGCGATGTAGATGACTCAAAAAGTTCAGTGTGAGAGTAAAAAATGGTAATCAACACAACCTGGCGTTAGTACGTCGCGGTGCAGTTATCTTGAGACCTCACCAAAGCCACGCACGCCAGTTTTTACCGCTATGTCATTCGGGCTGCTCACCTGTAAAAAAGTGAACGTTTTAAAATCCAGTTATATTATTTTAGTCTGGGTATAAACAGTTTTTTTAAGTACAATCAAAGACAAAAATTAACAATAGGCGTTGACATTTTCTAAATTAATAAGATGTATAAATAATCTAAGACGAGTAAATCACTTGTTAGACATTATTGTTAGCTAAATTGTTACTGTTACTATATGACTAATAAATTAGACACAAAATACACATAACATACAATGAAATTATTACGTTATTTGACACTATCAACAATAAATTATTTGAGATGCTCGATTAAAACAAAAATTACAAAATGGTTCGAAAAATTTATTTCTATTAATCATTTACTAGTAATTACAATTTTAAAATAGATGAAACATAAAAAGAGTGCTCTGAAATGTGACGTCACAGACAAGTATTTTTATACAAAATTCCGTTATAAGAGCGACTCATTTGACATTTTGTCAAATACCCAATTAACATATAATTTAGGATATCCTTTCATTCATCTCGTTCACAGTATTTCAGACAATCTTTCAGCTGGGTGGATTTACAATCCTGTCGAAAATTCACGTTGAGGGGATAAAAAAATAAATATTGCTCGATAATCGTAACTTTTTTACATTTACATGCTTTAAATATACCTGTTTTATAATGCGCTTTAACCCAAACATACTCAAAATCAATAGATTTTTAGTAATAAAATGAATACTGCTATAAAAATCATCACCGTCTGTGAAAAAAATTGCTACTCTTGACGTTTGCCGGCAAAAAGTCGAATACCCGACGTAGGAACTAGATTTTAATTCATTATTTACGTTTATCCATATTGTATATAACTTTATAGAAAAGAAAATAATAATTTCTTCGTAAGATTAATGATCAATTAATTAACAAAATTTTAGCATCGATATTCGTCAACACCGTCACGGCAACATCAAAGTGAAGGTAGTTCTGTATGCGTTGCATTTACGTGGCCAGCGATACCCTGATCTGCTTCCTCAGTTCAATAGCAAACTCCGAAGCGAGTCGCACGTGCATAACACGCTCTCCGAGAGCAAAGATTTTGTTGCGAGTGTCCAAAAAAGTTGATTAGACAAAGTTGCCGTCATTACCGTCAGACTGTGGTTCAAGGTAAGTACATAAAATAGCATTACCATTAATTTCAATAAGATCTTGATGTAAGTGAAGATGCTAAAGAAAATAGCGGTATCTTATTATTGATATTACTTTTCTAGAAAAAATAACGTAATGTTCGAATCGTCATCACCATACGCATCATCACCGTTTACAAATGATGTGCGGATCCCCAACCCGCATGCCCAGCGTGGGGATTATAGGATTATGGATTACCCCCAATGATGGCACGACCAAGGAAATGACCCCCAGTTCCCAGCCGCCTCGCTATTGCATAGCAGGGGCTGCTAAGAATCACCGGGCTACCTCAGGCTGCCACAAAAAATTGACCCTGGCAACGTTCAATGGGCGCACTCTGAGGCTTGACCATCATCTAGCGCAGTTGGAAGTGGAGTTAGAGAACATTAAATGGCATGTTCTGGGGTTATGTGAAGTCCGTAGAGAGGGGGAGGACACCGTAACCCTAGACTCGGGCCATATTCTCTACTTTCTCGAGGGTGATAAAACATCCCAGGGTGGCGTAGGTTTCCTCGTCAATAAGGCCATCTCTAACAACGTTGAAGAAATCTCTAGTGTGTCGACCAGAGTAGCGTACCTTATCCTTCGGCTGTCCAAGCGTTACAGCATGAAGGTCATTCAGGTTTACGCACCGACCTCAACACACTAGGATGATGAAGTGGAGGATATGTACGAAGACATATCCAAAGCCTTACATAAAACCACGAAGGCTCACTTCAACGTTATTATGGGGGACTTTAACGGCAAGGTGGGAACCCAGAGTGGCAACAAGTCCCGAATAGGCCCGCATGGTTATGGAGTCAGGAATCACAGGGGGCAAATGCTTGTCAACTTCCTTGAAAAAGAGGAGTGATTCTTAATGAACTGTTTCTTCCAGAAACAGCCTCTTCAAGGGAGGTGGACATGGCAAAACCCCGACACTGTGACTTAAAATGAGATCGACTTCATCATGACGGGTAGCAAGTACATGTTCAGAGATGTCTCAGTGATCAACAGGTTCAATGCCGGATCCAATCACTGACTTTGTGGACTATGAGAAGGCCTTTGACTCTGTCGAAACCTGGGCAGCTCTGGAATCCTTACAGCGATGCCAAGTAGACTATCGTTCTATCGAGGTGTTGAGATGTCTATACGAAGCCGGCACCATGAGTGTCCAAGTACAGGGCCAGCAGTCTAAACCTATCCAACTGCCCAGAGGAGTAAGACAGGGGGATATTATATCCCCGAAACTGTTCACAAGCGCGTTGGAAGACATGTTTAAGACGCTGGACTGGAAAGGAAAGGGCATTAACATAAACGGCGACTACATCTCGCACCTGCAATTTGCATGGCGGAGTCGCTAGAGGAGCTGAACCAGATGCTAGGCCGGCCAGCCTAGCTTCAGCCTCGTGACGTATCAGTCTTGGCATGAATTTGGATAAAACCAAAGTCATGATCAATGGCCACATAGATCCTACACCGATCGTCGTAGATCAAGAAATCTTTTCAGAATATTACCTCGGGCAGATTCTGCAGTTAGGTGAAAACAATTTCGAGAAGGAAGCCAAGAGGAGAATCCAACTGGTTTGGGCAGCGTATGGGAAACTACGCCTAGTCTTCTCGTCATCCATACCGCAATGCTTGAGAACGAAAGTTTGCAATCAGTGTGCCATACCTGTAATAACCTACGGAGCCGAGACGTGGACACTCACGATACGGCTGGTTCACCAGTTCAAAGTCGCTCAGCGAGCTATGGAGAGAACTATGCTCGGAGTTTCTCTGAAGAATAGAATTCGTTACGAATACCTCAAGTTATTGATATAGCTCAGAGAATTTAGCAAGCTGAAGTGGCAGAACCGACAACCGTTGGGGTAAACGTGTTCTTGAGTGGAGACCGTGACTTGGCAAACGTAGTGTATGACGCCCTCCAGATGGGATGACGATCTGCGAAAGACTGCAGGCAGATGCTGGATGCGGCAAGCTGACGACAGGGCGCTACGGCGCTCATTAGGGGGTGGCTATGTCCAGCAGTGGACTAATATGATGATGATGAGGACAAAAAAAATAATAAGTAGATAGTTACCTCTTTGATTACAAAAAATGGACCAAAAACCACCGATGACCACAACAAACCAATGTGATGATTATGTAAGAGAATCTTGTTAAATTATGAAAAAAGAAAATTTGGTCAGTTTCTTGGTAATATAATCAAACGTAGAATAACACAGAACAGTAATCAACAACATAAAAGTAGTTCATTACCAAAAAACTGACAAAATTTCAATTAACTTAGTAATAAAAATTATGATTACGTGTTACTTGTACAATAATTTATGTTTTTTTACATGACTTATTACCAAAAAAGCTGACTAAATCTCAATTAACATAAAAATATAATGATAATAATTAAGCGAAAAGTAAATGACTGTTTAGGATTGTTAGTAAAATTGTGTTGAGTTATATCATTAGAGGTAGAAGAAAATGACTGTATACGATTGTTATCAGAATTGTGTTGATTATATCATTAAAAACATTTGATTTTCATAATTTTGTTTTTAATTTGACATACCTACTTAGTTAAAGCATCATCACCATACACACGAAATCATCACCATCTATAGATAAATCACCGCCACACCACAGTCGTCATCACCATCTCACCTCTTTTTGTTTCAATGCTGATATCTTCGGATCAACGTTAAAAATCTTGGTCTAAACACAATGTAAGAACATTATAGTTATCCTACAATGATTTTATCTGGTTTTACTAGCATTCCAATGTGTTTTAATTTTTTTGAATTTTTTGTTTCGAGAAATTTTTGTCGAGTAAATCCACCCAGCTACATTCATAATCCTATTTGAGTGGGAATAGGCTATTTGACCGATTTCTGAAAACCATCTCATATTTTTTGTTGATGTTCATGGAGTCCTCAGAAAGTGGTAATTTTAAATTCTTTAGTGCATTTCCTCTAAAAAAGGCAAACGAAAATTTACTTTTGAAATAAGCCGCCAAAACGCTATCTTGGGCAATATGGCGTCGCGCGTCGCATAGGAATTATGACGTCACTTGCCAGTAAACCAACCAATGAACGTAAGAACAAATGAATGACAGACGCCATTTTTACTGACAAGCAACGTCATCATAGAATCGCCCAATCCATGCCGTTTTCAATACAATGGCAGCAGATACATAATTATCAAATTGTATCTTGTGTTTTTTACAAATAAAAATCGTTTTTCAGTTAAAATGCTTTAAAGCTGTTTTAAAACTCATAATTTATATGAATACGTATAAATAATACTGTTTTTTTTTCACACTGTCAAATAGCCTACTTAAAGAGATTGTCTGCGTCTGTATGTTGCGTATATTTACCATCATTATTGTTGTGTTTGGCGCGCAGTAAGCGTTCGGGATGCGCGTGCGCAAGCTGTGTGTAGTCGCGGAACACCTGATTGTACGTCTCGTCGTTGGACGACGGCTCGCTCTCTTGTCGCATCTGCTCGTTGAGTTTCGTCAGCCGCAGCCTGCGGGGAATTGTAGCCTTTATGTCTCAGCTCGTTGAGGCTATTGTGGTGTGGCGGTTACCGAGCTTCTTTAGTTATAGAGTTAGACTGCGGGGAATATTGGACTCACTGACTGACGAATTGATTGATTGAATTGAATGATTTGAGAAAAGATGGTCAGAGTGGAGTTTTTTTTTTCGCTGCCTTTTTCTCCACTACACTCGGCCCCAAGGCAGCTAACATTAACATTATAAGTACATTGACATTCAACAAACAGAATGAAAATTCTTTACGTTGAAAAAGATTTCTGATTGAATCAATTCTGTTGTAAATTTAAACTAAGATTAATAATTATGAATCCACATGCATGTAACATAAATTCATTTGAAAATAAAGAATTTTTACTTTACTTTGCTTTGCTTTGCTTTACTTTACTTTACCAACTGACCGACTGACTGACGGATTTAACTCACTCACTGACGAACGAATTGATTGATTGACTAATTTTTTTGCGAGTGAAATGTATCCCCCGATAAGCGACACAAGCCCACACATGCGTCCCGAAAGCACGCATTTTTTGTCCTCGACCATCTGAAATCTGCCTGTGATTGTTCAACGCTGTCTTTACTAGCTCTCGGCCTCTCCACTCGAGGAACTTTTTACACCTCCGATTATCGGTTTTCCGGCAGATGTGACTGCAGATGACTGATTCACTGTTTGAATGATTGATTGATCGTTGACCGACCGACTGACTGGATGACTGACTGATGGATTGCTAAGCAAGGCAGGACTTACAAGGTGACGATGTCGGCGTTGGCATGGTCCACGGCCACGTCCAGCGGCGTTCGGCCCGCGCAGTCCGCCAGCGCTTGGTCCGCGCGGTAACGTAACAGCAGACAAACCTGTCGATTAATCACACTAATATTATAAACGTGAAAGTTTGTGTGTGTGTTTATATGTTTGTCAGTCTTTAGCGCTGAAACGGCTGGACGGATTTAATAAAATTTGGTATGGAGTTAGCCGATACCCTGGATTAAAACATAGGCTACGTTTTACCGCGGGGAAATATCTTATTCCTACGGGAAAATCGATGAACCGCGGGTAACACCGCGGGGCACAGCTAGTCAATACATAACATCCACGCAAAACAAAACATCTTGACGACCTAAAATGGCTAAAATCTGTTCAGCCAACTCGTATCACAATCACGAACCACCTAGCTATGTGCTGGCAGAAGACGGAAACTACGTGAAAATTTGAACCGCGGGTAATTTCTGCATTGATATTAATACTTATTATTAATAACAACGCGCCACAGATGTCCCAGGTTCGAATCTTGGCTGGGGACCAAAAAAACCCAGGTCTTGGATGTTGATATGCTTGTGACGTCGCTGTTTCTGGTTCCCATGACACAGGGTATCCTAGTGTGGGGCAGAAGCAATGTGTATGCCTGTATGTAAAAAAAAACAATCACTTGTTCCTGGCCTTCTATGAGCCATAGAGTGGACAGGTATATGAAGTATATATGACTTGTCTATGGCGACTCCAAAGTGTCCAAATATGTTGGCAAGCTGATGCCCGCGACCTTGTCTGCGCAGAATTAGTACTTCGAGTAGCTTCTTTTCTTCTCCAAGATCCTATCTAACTTTACACCGAAGTTAGATTCAGATATTTTTCCTACTTATTGACACTTATCGTTTTTGGACGATTCACACAATATCTTTATAAATGGACAATAATTCGGGATTGTTTTCCTTTGCTGTATATGAAAAGGAAGCTAAACTGGATAGCCCTACGTTCTTAGTTTTTACCTCAGATAAGATTTTCATTCATGATTTTGGTTTTGAAAACCTTCTCATTCTAAAAGGGCGTATAAGCAAAACAGAACGGAATCATAGTCGTATATTCACGCCATCCAACGTTGAAGCATTTAAAAAAAACTGTCACTGCTCTGTCAGTGATTTTTGCTTTGACGTGTTTATGTAGGTACAGTGCCACCATCTTATCTGTTCAGTTGATAGCGGTGCTAGTGGAGAATTTTGTAGTAACATCAACTAACATCTAAGAAATTCACCTAGAAAAATGAGAATATTTTAACCCATCTTTAAGTTTTAATCAACATATATCTATAAATCTTAGTAAGTGAATAAATAAAACAAGAAATGGGGAACAGAATTTACAATTAATTAGTTAGTTACAATTTTGCCAACCTGAACATATAATTTGGTGGCGCTGTACCTCTTTCAGTATTTATTTTTTAAAAGCAACAGACTAATTACTTTTGACAGATTCGAATGAAAGATACTTTCTGACTTTGTATTAATCTATGATGGCGTAATGATCTGTATCACTGAGCGAAATTAAATAAAGAAATTATTTTCTCGAAAACTACAGCACCTAAAAATAAACTAAAAATATATTCTTATTTAGGGACCGCTCATATCCATATCCTAGAAGGAACTTTCTTGATTCATGACCCTAGAAATAATGTCCATTATGGCCTATGTCATGACTGATGTATAAGCTATATTATTGTAAAGTTTAATAAAAATTCATTCAGCTGTTTTGGCGTGAAAGTGAAACAAATATCGAAGACAAAGGCATTTGTGATGTCTTTCACAAATATGAAAATACACCATGACTGCGGGCATGAATAAATAAATAAATAAATAATAAATACAGTGGGAATCGCAATATCTTGATCAAAGCCATAATATTATTATAGAAGAACAAAATGTCAAAAGAGTAATAATTGCTTTCTATAAACTTTACACTATAAATAATTCACAGACACTCTTTCCGGACTCAGGGAAAGGGACTCGTGAAAGAGGTTGCAAATCCATCGACCATACCTACTATGTAGTTCCTAGTAACCAAGTTCCTTGCCACGTTTTGACAGCTATGGCTGCGTTTTAATAACTATACAGACCGGAAAAAACTGGAAAGGAGCTAGTTGGGAGCCGCCCAGTCGAGGGATCCATACTAGCAGTATTTTCCGAACTTTTCCCGTCGTTCAGACATTTTTTTAAATATTTTAATTACAAACGTGTAGTTTTCAGATTTTTACATGGATTAGAAGTTCTAGGTATACAGGAAGTACCTCAAGGATTTTGATTTTTCAGGTTAACTATAGAGGTTTGATTTTTTTCACAGCTTCAAAGGAACGTAGACTCGAGACTCGATCTCTCCACGAGTCCTCGAGATAACCTCGTGAGGCCCGACCTTGAAAAGAACAATTGATTTTGTGATCACCTGAGGACATTGGGCCTCACGAGGATATAGGATCTTAACAGACAAATGAAAGAACGAACGGGCAACAAAGTGGTCCTATGAGGGTTTAGTTTTTCCTTTTGATGCACGGAACCCCAAAAACTAACTCACCTGAGGCGTGTTACCAGCCTCCGTGGCGAGATGGAGCGGCGTCTTTCCGTCCTTGTCTTGCACGTTCAACCGGCTGCCGTTTAAGAGCAGGAAAGAGCATGCCATCACGGAGCCCTGAAACAAACTATACTGGTTAAAATACCACTATAAGTGAAATACCGCATCACGGATAGTTTGTAAACTATACTTCGATGTATGTATTAGCAAAGGGCAAGAAGAAAAGTACTAGTAAAGGACTAGAGAATGATGATGAAGCAAAAGAGATCCGTCAGGATCGTTGCAAGTGCCAAGCCCTGGTCTCTGCCTACCCTTCTGGGATACAGGCGTGAGTTTATGTAATGTAATATGTTAAGTCTTCTGACGCGCGATACAGCTACCACTGTAGTTAGTCCAGGGTCTAGGTTGCAATATCGCGCGATAAGGCAAGATAAGGTTCACAATGCGGCAAAGTTCACAACTTGTCGGTAATAATGTTGGCACAATCGGTGCGTACCGACGCGAACACTGCTCTACCTACATGCCGCCTCTCTGAGCGTGAGTATTAAGTATATTTCACAAGTATTAAGTATATTTCACAAGCCCCTAATTACACAACAACTTTCCCGAGACGAATAAACTCTGTGGTGACGTGGGATTGTGAAGTAAAAAAGCGACCAAGTGCTTGTCGGGCGAAGCGCAATGTAGGGTTCCTAGAGAGAGAGGCTTTTTAACTGCTAACAACTTCACCAAAGTAATTTTAAATAATCTATAAAAAATGTACAGAAAAGAGTGCTAGATTTAAAAAAGTTACTTTCTTAATTTGGTATTGATTTACGACAATAACTCCCCTCCGGAATAGATTCCTATCTGGCCAAAAAGTAGCTATCAGGTATCCGCCCTGTACCAGTAGTTCTAGCCTAGTAATAGCAAACTGAGAACAAAAAATACATACACAAATACAATACACCTTACAGCTAAATAAAAACGTATAGCAACGCGACTAGGCCCCCGTGATGGAGTAAGGCCTATACCTTCCTCAGGGAAGAGACTTGTGGCCGTCGGTGGGGACATAATGGGTTGACAATGATGATAGCAACGCGCTGTCGAAAGAGGTTTTTTTTTTTTTTAATTTGGAAATCTGTCTAGAACACACATTGATGAAGTAGAGCATACTCACGCTTAGCACCGCGGCATGCAACGGTGTGCGGTCGCCGCGGCTGGGTAGAGCCACGTTCACGTCGGCCCCCGCCGCCAGCGCAGACATCATGACGGGCAAATTGTGGGCTTCCGCAGCACGGTGAAACACCGTTTGGGGCGACAGTGACGACATGTCTTCGCCTACGCACGTAATGATATTCGGTGAGCGATATTTAGGCCCGCTTGCACCGCCGACTAAAATCCATTAAGTTGAACAAACAAAAGACTTTAAGTTAAACAGAATTTTGACACATCCACCATACACTGTCTGTCAAAATTCTATGTAAGTCTTCTGATGGCGGTAATACGCTACTTGCCTCGTATCAAATTTGACGCGATAAATGGATATTTCCTGTAGTAACTAATGTAAGAAACCAAAATATATTGAAGTAAATATGCAGGATGGCTGCAAAATTTACAAATAAAAAAAAAAATTTTCGCTTTTAAATCGGAACGGTGAAAACACTATCCGCCATCTTGAAAGCACCTTTGGTTGTAAACAAACATCTGTCAGTCGTGCGTTCGTAGGTTCTATTGTGACTCATACTTCTTTCGTGGCACGAACTCTACCTATGTTGAATGTCAAACTTTGTTTACAAACGTAGAGGAATTCAAACCATAGACAAAAATGGCGGACCGCGTTTTTGGCTGTTTAGCAAAGCAACGTTTTAAAATAATGTTATTGTTGCTTTTAGGTCCTCAAAAAATATTCTAAAATATTTTTTGGTCTAATGGAAGAGATATTTAGCATTTAAGACATACTTGAAAAAAGAGTCAAGTAGCGGATTAGCATAACAATAGTTAAACAATGGCCGCCTGCCCGCAGCGGGCGAACGCCACGGGAAGGGTTAACTTAAAGCTAAATGGATTTTAGTCGGTGGTGCAAACCGGCCTTAATCTATCTATCTATCTATCTAATCAGCCTGTAAATAGAGCCCACTGTTGGGCATAGGCCTCTTCTCTTTCACGCCAACCTTATCCGCCGGCCCTAATCTTTGAACTAAAACTTTCGTAAGCACAACGTGCCAAGCACAACTCCATGCCAACGTGCTAGTCGCTGGGGACTACGACATCACAAAAGTAGCTGCATGGACAAAGAATCGACTATATTGTAAGTAAAACATAGTATTGTATTCAGTAAGAAAGCTGACATTTCAAAATATACGAGGCACCGACGACGCGAGCTCCGTCTCTGCTCACCATGATTAAGCTCTGCGAATCAGAGCGAAACCTGGGAGCCGATTCTCGCCCATGCGAATTGAAAGCGTAGACGCCAAACAATCGAAGGCTTAGACATTTGTCGCATAAAAATCAGTTTCATGTATTCTCACAAAGTCGTATACGCAAATTTGCTAATAATTTTCGTTCGCTTTGAGGTGTCATCTTGTCGCATGGTAATTACCATGCGACTCGCAAAAGGCGTATGAAATTTGAACGCATTTATTGATAAAATCGATTACAGCGCGAATCCACTTAAGTAAGGTAGGCACAAAAACCCTACTCCGTGCGAGATACTTTGGGACTACTTAATTTGGTCGGATTCGCGCTGTAATTGATTTTATCGCATTACGGAACGTAGGGCAAGTTCATTATTAATGGACTCGCCCAACGTTCCCTACGTTGACGTTTCGTTATAAGTAAAATTTCAGTTGAAAATTTTAAGAGTTAAGTGTATTAAACTTTTAAACAACGTATATTTTGCCTAAACAGCTTCTTAGTTTATAAAATAACGCTCAAAGTAATAATTTGCCGCAAATGTATCAATTTAAAAGTGAAATTGTAAATGTTTTAAGATTCGACTAACTTTCAATTTACAATCGAGAAAATGGAACGTAGGATTCACAGATTACTGTTCTAATCGTTAGACATTTCTTTTTTCATTCGAATTCAATGTCGCATGGTGTTCAGAATACAGAATTTCGGTGTCGTTCGACTTTTTTATGTAGAATTCAAGTCATACGCCTTAGAGTCGTATAAGTCTTATTTGCTAATGACGTGAGAATTGGCCCGGTCGAACTCGTGGAATATAATTGAGACCGAGTGCCTATCTCTCTCGGTCTCTTATCATCATCGATGTCCTCTCCTTCTCCCTCGGTGGAGTCCTGGTCACTGGGTAAGTCGAGATCCACCCGCCTCTGTTCTACCAGCAGCTCTGAACCTATGTACCTGTCTCTCTCGCTCTCTTACCATCATCGATGTCCTCTCCTTCTCCCTCGGTGGAGTCCTGGTCACTGGGTAAGTCGAGATCCACCCGCCTCTGTTCTACCAGCAGCTCTGAACCTATGTACCTGTCTCTCTCGCTCTCTTACCATCATCGATGTCCTCTCCTTCTCCCTCGGTGGAGTCCTGGTCACTGGGTAAGTTGAGATCCACCCGCCTCTGTTCTGCCGCTAGCTCCGTACCGATGAGCAAAACGCCGTCGCTATCTGATTTGTCAGCGCTCGACGAAGCTGACTCTGTAAGTGCGGGAGTTTACATTAGGCCATATTCGTCTACTACTGGACTTAGGCCTATTACAAGGCACGCCATCTTTTGTGTCCTCGGCCATCTTTTAGCAGAGGATCATGCGAGTATAACGCTCGGTTTCTAGAAGAGCGATCAAATGTTAATCTCATGTTAATCTCACGTTAAGCTAATTTCAGCCAATCACGTGCTGGTAAATTGAATTAATCTTAGATTAATCTCTTGTTACATTTTGAACACTCTTTCAGAAACTGAGGCTAACTCATTCAACGTGCGACAAAGGGTGTCATGTTTTGGCCGGGAACAGGCAGGAGTGGATATCTAAAGGGGAAGCCTTTCTCCAGCAGTGGGACACAGAAACGCTTAATTGAAAAATAAATCATTCAAAAAGAGAAAGGGATTGAACACTAATAAATAAGAATAAGAATAAGAAGAATAATAAGAATAAGAATAAGAATAAGAATAAGGATAAGAATAAGAATAAGAATAAGAATAAGAATAAGAATAAGAATAAGAATAAGAATAAGAATAAGAATAAGAATAAGAATAAGAATAAGAATAAGAATAAGAATAAGAATAAGAATAAGAATAAGAATAAGAATAAGAATAAGAATAAAAGGTTTATTGCCAAAAATTGCATGCAAAAAATGAAATTAAATCTAATAGCTAAACTGAAAACTAAATAATAAGCGTCACCACGCTTTTTTAGTGCTAATATTACGTAAATAATAGGCAAATCAATCTCCCGGAAGCCCCTTCCCAAAGGAAGCCTTTCTGAAACCATCAGGGCCGTGTATCACAAAACTACAATTCGTAGATTATTATGACAATTCGAGGTACATTGCGTGACAGTCTACTTGTCAATCCGAGGGATTAGATTAGATCAGAACTCTTTATTTAACACACCAGAAAAAATAAACATTACGAACCTTTGACGTATATTATACAATTTGCGGTCCAATCGCTAAAAGTGATCTCGTCCAGACAACCTTGGAATGGATACGATGTAGAGGGAAGATTTTGCAAAATACATCGAATTATCTTAGTAAACCATGAGTAATTGTAGTTCTAAAACAGTCTCCAGTTGGTGTATAGGTTCAATATCCACTCACCGCTGGTATTGCTGTTAACTTCGCTCTTGTCATCGATAGTCGGGGGCACAGCCGGCACAGCGCGGGCCCTATGCAAACAAAACGACTTAGGACATCCGAACCGTATGGGCCGCTTACGGGGCGGTTATACTCCGAACAGACGGACTGCATTTACGGACGACCACTGTGGGGCAGCTGTAGCGTATCTGCCTACCACGCAAATAGGGTAGTTTCCAGGGTCAAAATAATTAAATTCTATTTAGTCCGTATTTTATATTATAAAAAAATATTGGACACGTATTTTTTCTTTTTTCGATTAAACAAAAAATAACAAAGATATAGCCCACTAAAGTTACGTGTGACGTCACTCCGTGCTAAAAAATGCAGCACGGCGTGACGTCACACGTAACTTTAATGGGCTATATCTTTGTAATTTTTGGTCTAATTTACAAATAAAAAAATACGTGTCCCTTATTTTTGAATAATCTAAAAGACGGACTAATTACACTTTTTAGGGCAACTAGCCCATTGACCCTTGGAGGAGTTACATACACCCCGTCCAGATACCCTCGCGCGTTCCCGAGCATTTGGACGGGGTGTATGTATGTAGCTCTAGAACCTCGGGAACGAGCGGGTGTCTACGCGCGAGTGTTCTCGCGCGCGTAGACACTCGCGCGTTCCCAAGGTAAAGTCCGTTCGCTTAGATAGTGTCGGTACACACAAAGGCCATCCTGGTTTTAGCAAAAAAACATTTATTTCCATAATACAACTTAGACAGCAAAAATACTTTAAATAGAAAAAAACATGGTACACAACACACCTAATGAGGCACAAAATAAAACACTACTCTTCATCACTCGAAGTGTCCTCAGAATATTCATCTCCACCGGTATTTAGAATAGATACCTACCTAAGTGATGCAGGATCGTCTCGTTATAAATCCATTCTAAAATACTGATTGATTTACTTATTTGATTGCGTGATCTACTTAATAGTAGAATGAGACGAGCTGCGAGCGAAACTCACTGGCGTGTTTGCGCCGCGTCGGCTTGCTTTTAATTTGCCGCCACGTGCCGAGGCGGTAAATATCAAAGTGACACTATGATAGCGAACAGACTTTACTAGAGTTACATACACCCCGTCCAAATGCGCTCGCGTGTATGCCCTCGCGCGTAAAACGCTTCGTCTGGACAGGCTCTTAGAACGTTTGATACCTACGTGTGCGCGCGTCCACTTGAAGCAGCAATGAAACTAAATCACCACTTTCACGCAGTCATCATTGTCCTGGTCGCAATCTTCCGACGAAAAGTCAAGTAAGGCTCTTTCTCCGCTGCTCCGGTCTGGCGTCGGAACCGGAATCAGTCATGAGAACAATATCGGATGCCGGATTATGCTTCTCCACTTTATCCGACTATAATCAGCAATGGACGTGACGCAGTGCTTTATTAAAATTCCTCGGTTTTTCTATTCGAGGCAGGGGACGTTTTCCACACATTCTATTAATGTAGGTAAATAAAATAGTATGGGAACATTTTTGGGTTGTATGCGCGGTGCAAAAACGTGTATTGTTTTTGTACGGCGATCACCAGTAAAATACCGTTCCGATCTAGCTAATTATCGGACCGTTAAAAACCGGATGCCGGAGTAGTGGAGAAGCTTATTAGTATTCATGTGTGTTTCTAAATCGGATCGGTAATTAACGTTTGTCGGACCGGAGCAGTGGAGAAAGGCCCTAAGTGTATCCGGATTATAGTTAATAATAGTACATTGTTCACCGAGAGGAGAAAGTGACCGATTACCGTCGAGGGTGTCGTTTGAAGCCCGAGCCATAGGCGAGGGCTTTAAAACACCTGAGATCGGGAATCGCAGTTTCTCTCGAGTGATACATAGTGCTTTATACTACACCTACAAGGAAAATAAAAAACGAAATCTTTACTAATTGTAATTTATATTGAAATTGTTGCTAGTGGCCAGTGTCATTTTGCGAACTTGGAGATAAAAACTCACTGTAAAAACTTTTTGGCTTTTGATATTTAGGTTACCGGCGCATAGTCTTACCCAAAATTGAAAAAGAAAAACCACGTAAGAAACGGATTTTCATACACTTTTCTCTCCCGCCCAGATGCGTTTTCTCCCCGCATATTTGTTCGATATGCAACGACGTACTTTCTACCGTGAATTTGATAAAGTATCAAGGTACTTTCCAAGCAGGTGTAGTATAAATATTATAGTAAGCGGGCTTCTTAGGCACTGACTTGTGTCGCAGGCGGCGCACGGACCACCGGCGGGCGGGGCGCGGGGCTCGAGGCGTGGCCGTTTCCGGAGCGAGGCCGCGCGCCCACAGAGCTGACACGTACTTCCCGCGGATCCACGACTCGCGCACCGACCTGCGCCGCGGACGCCAATCACATCACACTAATATTATAAACGTGAAAGTTTGTGTGTGTGTTTATATGTTTGTCAGTCTTTAGCGCTGAAACGGCTGGACGGATTTTAATAAAATATGGTATGGAGTTAGCCGATACCCTGGATTAAAACATAGGCTACGTTTTACCGCGGGGAAATATCTTATTCCTACGGGAAAATCGATGAACCGCGGGTAACACCGCGGGGCACAGCTAGTACTCATAATAACTCCCACACGATATTAGCATATCGCACCCCTAGATGAAAACCCCACTAAGTCGAAATAATGTACATATTACAACACAGTTTACCTTTGATCCTTTGCTTGTTGAAAACTCAACGCAAAGTGTATAAAATAAAGTCGACACAAATCCGTACACATTATGTCGACTCATCGACTACAAAAAGTTACTGAAACACTTTCTGGTCAAACTGTGTACACACTGTTACCACACATACAAACCGAAACAAACACAGTCGCATTGTTTCGAAACAATAACGGAACTTTGTAAACTTGTTACAATACGATTAAAATCAGTTAACGATTCGGCCAACCTCAATAATTGTCGTGAATCCCTCGTCTCCCACATAGAGTTATCAATTTACAGATATGACCTGATATATATTACTCGTTGTCTTATTGAATACAATACAAGAACGATATGAGCAGCAAAACCTCCTTTGTAGCTCAAAACTAACACAACCTTTATACTGAAATAAGAAAAATAATTTACTATTTTGACAGTCTGCCTTCTTAGTGTCAATAAAGCCAGTTCGACGTTATGATACATTTATGTTTATGAACGCCAATTTCATTCGTGAAAATATTAGATTCTATCAAATTTTATCACAATTAACATACAATAGTTATGTATCATGGCTTCAACAAATTTAAAGCGTAGTAAAAAATTGTTGCTCAATCTCGTGAAATTGTAAATAATGTTTATAACTATTATAGAAAAGAAGCTAATTTATTTAAAAAAGAGGAAAGTAAATATCTTCAGCAAATAATGAATGTTCAAATTCATGTCGCTTCTGCATAATAATTTTCTTAGGTCTACCGGTTAGTAATGTCATCTTGGCATGTGCTATACATTGCGTTTATGATAGAGTCTGACAAGCGAGTCCTGGGACGCGATTTATTTCGAATTCTTCATATGGCCACACTCTGACTGTCAAACTTAGGTATTTCAGCTGCAAGTAGTACAGCCCAAGCATTTTGATACTCGTCCCAGATTTAAACAAGAAAATAACTTTTGTTTCTATTCAACATAATTTTACCTATGTTTTAGTATGTACATACGAGTAATAATGTTTTAAAGCAAACATGAATTATTTCTTGTTGTAAGGTTTGTCGGATGACGAAAATGTTAAACGTCAGATCGAAGACTTAGTCAAAGAACTCAAAGATGTTGAGAAAAAAGATATGAATCAGATTTTGGTTATGGTTCAGCATTAATAAATGTTTATAAGTATATGTGGTGCATCTTTATTATCCCTGTTTTTGGTGGAGTGGAAATGTTGGTTTTGATGTAGTTAATGTTTTCGTTTTGTTTATATTTATTTATGTTTGGACAAAATTCATTGGAGACTCCAAACTAATTAAACAAATAATCAAGTTAAGCAAAAGTATCAAGAAGGTTTATTCAGACGATATGGTTATCAACTAAAGGATTTTTAAATTTCCCGCCAAAAGCTTGAGCCACGACTCACTTGTCGCACTCTACTTCAAATTGAATGCTACTTAAAAGAAAACGCGGTAATTAATGTATTTCGTGTCATTTCCGTCTCCGGATTTAGGCGATGATATCCGAGAAAAGCCGAAGTGTTAACTGATTTTAATCGTATTGTAACAATTTATTTAACTACTTTTTCGACTTCCTGACGTTATACCGGACCGGACAATATAACTCCCATAACGATACCTTCAACTATATAAATATAAATTGAATTGTCACATATTATTTCAACTTAGTGGGATTTTCATCTAGGGGTGCGATATATTTTACAATAAGCCACTAAACATTAATAACTATTTACTATACTAGAGCCATTACAAACGTGCGAATCGAGTCATAATAGTACGAGCAAGAGTTCCGATATGCCCGATAGCCCTCCTATATGTGTCACAGAGAGGTCTGATACAAATGTACTGAGTTCGCACGTTTGTAATGGCCCAAGTACAGCTAAAACTTTCGTAAGCACCACACACTATAGATTGTCGGACTTTTCCGACAGAATTCAAGTAAGTTTATCCGTAAAACATTCTATATTAGGTGTCCCGGCAAACATCGTACCGCCACAGTTTTCGTGACTTTTTCCATGTTGTCTCACCATATAAACATTCCCTGGACTTCCACAAATATCAAAAGCCAAAAATTTGCCCAATAGGTTCAAAAATCACGTTTGTTGTATGGGAGCCCCCTTAAATATTTATTTATTCTGTTGTATATTTATTAGTGTTTCAACTGTCTAGCTATCACGGTTCATGAGATACAGCCTGGTGACAGACGAACGGACGGGCGGACAGCGGAGTCTCAGTAATATTGTCCATTTTACCCTTTCGGTACGGAACCCTAATAACTAAACTGACCAGGCGTTAGACTTAAATGAAACACTTACGTTTCACAATCGGGTGTAGCGCGCGTGATTGTGGTCCCCTCGGCTTTGGCCTCGTAGATGGCGTTCACCACTTTATTGCCAAGCTCGGCCATCACCTGCGGAATACCAACTTGCACAATAAAGGGGTGTGACCACTTGAGTCCTCCACGTTGTGGAGTTGTCTGATTTAGGCCCAGTTTCTCCAAGCTCTGTTAATGGTCTAACAGTCTGTTACATCTTCTGACGGACTGTTAAATGCTGTCGAGTGTCCCACCACGCTCTAATGGACCGTTAACTTCTTTAACAAAGCATCAAATCTAATCCTGGCATTGGAGGTCCGTTAAAACATTAACAGTCGATTTAGTTCCGTCAAAACTGTCAAAATGGACGCTGCCTACAATATTATTTTTGAAAATGAAGATGTTTTAGAAAATTTGGATAATTTGGAGCACGTTATACGCCGTCCTAAGATTTTCAAAACACAGCGTGACTACTTTGACGAATACGCTGACCTGGGCCTTAATTCTGTTGGTGGATTATAATCCATAATTATAATCCTATAATCAACAATTACAATCCAATGGATTATATCCGTTCGATGACAGATCCACGGTCAGGTCACGCGACGTCTTTTTCCATACGATTGACGCCTACATTGCTTGAATTGAGTTTGCGCGTAGACTTGAAGCGGCTATGAAACTAAATCGCCACGTTCATCCAGTTGTCATTGTACTACAATGCATTAACAGAATCTAGGCCCTGGACTTCTGCAGCCATCCTTCGTGTTTCATAGAAGTCGTAACGGCGTCTGTTTTTTTTTATTTTCCACTACATCTTTGTTCTTTGACACTAAATGTTTTCTTAGACATCCTTTGTAATTTAATTTAGAAAACGCACGAATTTAACAAAATCACAACAAAACAAACCAGAAAAATCTTTTCACAACCTCAAAAGCGTTGAACCACAGACGCAAATGTTTAACGTTTGACAGAAATTTGAATGACTGGTTTGCGTTTCATTCACGTAATGCTTGATTTACTAATGGTCTGTTAAATTTAGCTCATAGGACATGGACATTTTAACATTGCTTTAACATCCTTGTTAGTTTTGACGGCTGATTTATAAATGCCGCGTTTACCACTAACAAACAGAGTTTGATGAAACCGGGTCTTAGCCTACTCCAAACTGTCAAATAAATTCATATTTTGACATTTTGGGGTCGTTGAAATGCTTAACATGATAGAGTGGAAAGTGATACCAGGCCAGGGCTAGTTTTATTGAAGCACAATACCTTATGTAATAGCTCAAGTTTTAAATTTATTATAATGCTTATAAACGCAAGCTATTAACAAACACTGACAAAAGGTACGAGCAAAACCGTACTCTTTAATTTCTACTCTTTCTGGATAAGCTGTCCCTATAAACTTTGTAGGAACTAATTATATTAAAGAAATCATATTATATTTTTGATGATATTAGCATTCAGTTTTGTACACTTCCGATATACCTGTGGCGCAATAAAGAATTAACAATAATAATACATCTCTAGAAACACTTGAAGACTACATACATTTAACATTTTTAACATTTACATACAGACCCATACATTGCCCCACAATAGGATACCCTGTGACATGGGAAACAGAAACAGCGACAGCACAAATCAAATCGGGTTTTTTTTTGTCCCCAGCCGGGGTTCGAACCCTTAGTAAAGAAACCTTAGTGTCTTAGGTTTTATTAACATACCTTAGCGCTTGCTACGTACAATGACCCAACCACGAGGCCAAGAGCGAAAATTTCAGGCCTAACTAGACCTACGCAAAATAAGCTCTCTACTAGTCGAGTTGCGGGAACCATAATCGCCACCAGCACCACTATCGTTAAACCATAAGTACCTTGATTATGTCAGGCTCCCAATCATCCAAGATCAGTGATCTAACTTTACTGTGATGCACACCGAGTGATCTGTGGATACCGGAGCACTCTGAAAAATAAAGTTAACATTTAAATAAATTGTCCAAGTTACTGCTACACTAAGATACACAACACTACGTCCGCGGAGGTAGACCACCTAACAACATTACAATAATTCGGTAGTTGACACAACCAACAATAAATTATTTGATGAAAACAAAAATTATAAAATGTTTCGGAAAATGTCTTTTAGTCAATTACTAGTTATTACAGTTTTCAAATAGATGAAACATAAAAAGAATGGTCTATGACGTCATAATTCGGTATTTTCATACAAAATTCCGTTTCAAAAGTAACTTATTTGACATTTTGTCAACTATCCAAATCGCTGTTCTACAAAGTTGCCGAAACATCGGGAATTAAGGTAATTAATTCTTACTGAGGCAATTAATTAATAATCTTATACATAAAAAAGGATTGCTGTTCGTTAGTCTCACTAAAACTCGAGAACGGCTGGACCGATTTGGCTGATTTTTGTTTTTTTATATTTGTAGAATTCCAGGGAAGGTTTAAACGGTGAGAAAATGGCGGTACGAAGTTTGCCGGGACAGCTAGTCTTATATATAAAAATGAATAGCTGTTCGTTAGACCCACTAAAACTCGAGAACGGCTAGCCCGATTTGGCTGATTTTTGGTTTTTTATACTTGTGAAAGTCCAGGGAAGGTTTAAATGGTGAGAAAAAAAGCTTTGGCGGTACGAAGTTTGCCAGGACAGCTAGTCTATGATAAAATTTAATGTATCAGCAAAGGACAACATAAAAACTACCCAAAACCGACGTGCGTGCATGCAACGACTAATTAATGTAGATGAAGCGAAAGTGATTTGTTAGGATCGTGGCAGGTGGCAGTCCCTGGTCTCTGCCTACCCCTCTAGGATACAGGCGTGAGCTTATGGTGTTTACGTAAATTTTATCTAATAAAAAACACTATACAACTGTCAGTAAGCGTATTCACGAATGGTAAATAAGAAACGTCCACTGAAGTTCTCTGACAGTGATTGTCAGTCAACTAACCTATACATAGCGTAATCCCCAGGTTGATTGAGGCCCACTGAGGATTGGGGCCGCCGCAGTCACAGCAGAAGTTGTTGCCGGGAATAGTCAGCAGTTGCTCCCATATCCTGAAACGAAATCAGGGACACTTGAAGAACAATTTTCCCACTAGGAATCACTGTAATAAAACAATATATGGAATCTAGTTTTGTCCAATTTCAAAAATACAAAAGCGTAGTGAGTCCGAAGCAGAGTTTGTATCATACTCGACACTGACCAATATAGTAGCGTTGTGTTAAAATACGAGGAGCTTAAATTTCAAACAAAGGGCGTGTTCAGTGCATGGATGGGTGACCGTCTATGACTAATGCTAGTGGCATTTTTTTGAGCGGTTCCGTGCTTGGCAAGGCCCGTTAAGCAGTTGGTGCCGGCTGCCGTCGATGGACGGCAGTCGTTAAGCCAAGTCAGAGGCCTTAGGGCGGCTTGAAAACTTCTGACAGTAAGACCAGCCACTAGTCTTACAAGCCTCCATCGATCCGGACTTGGCTCCCATGGTGGAGTATGGCCTATACATCCCTCAGGGAAGAGACCCCTGCCCCACCGCGTTGCACCGTGGGGACATAATGGGTTGAATGAGCGATTGGGCGACCGATTTTTTTACCACGTAAATTAATTGAGGACAGTTCCACGTAAATTAAAATTGGCTAATTTACTATTTGGTAATAATGGCTGTGGCAGTGGCTTTTTCTATGAAATTTGGAGAAAAGCGGTTTTGGTATATTAACAGAATTTTTGTGTGCAAGAAACAGGAGTTTTCAAGCAAAATCCAGATTGTTATGGGACTTTCTTCATTCTGGTACTGGCGATGCCTGTTGCCTAGCGTCCCTGGCTGACCGTTTCACGGCACGATGACCTACTGGGGAAGTTCGCGGCATTCATGTTTTTGAAAGAAAGAAAATTTAATTATTTGACCACACACTACAACAACAAAAAAAAACACACACACACACACTAAACCATTACATAATATGTTATTAAATATTATACCATAATGATGTTATTAAATAAATAATAATATTTAGTTGAATCACGCAGAACTGATGGCCGATGGGGCAGAAAAGTTCTCGAATGGATACCACATATCGGCAAGCGCAGCGTAGGACGACCAGCCACAAGATGGACAGACGATCTCATCCAAGTGGCGGGAAGACGCTGGATGCCAGCCGCTTCCGACCGGTCTTTTTGGAAATCCATGGAGGAGGCCTATGTCCAGCAGTGGACTACTTGTGGCTGAATGATGAATGTTTAGTTGAATAGTGAGCAGAAACATTTTACTCACATGACTTTCTTCATCCTGGGGCTGGTGACGTTATTCCCCAGGGTCGCGGGCTGACCGTTGGCCGGCACCATCACGTGTTGGGCGTCGGGGTGGTCGCGGCTGCGGCCCTGCTGGATGGCGGAACGGATCCCGCGCTGCAGGGCTGAAACCCAACTAGCCAGCATCTCCTCGGAATCCGCTTGCAGCATGTGGCTTCTGCGGAGAGGAGGGGACTTCGTGGACGGTGTCGTTTCAACGGTACTGTTACAAGATTGTATTGTAACATATTCGTAGGTTTAGGTGTCATCTGATCTACAATATACAATGTTACTACTTTTTAACATGTTAATATGGAAAAAAAATATGCGGCAAAGAAATTATGCAATTCTGATAATTACCCATATACAGTCTGTTAGCTTTTAGAATATACCTCAACTGGGCAATCAAAAACTGATTATATAGCAATAAGGTAAGGTTTACTTTGTATTATTCTTTATAACTTTACATAACTTTTCAAAATAGTGAAGAAAGGTTTTATACAGAGCAGGAAGTAGTAATTACACTCGTGTGCTTTCGGCGAAAACCGAAGGCCACCCTAGAGCCCGAGGTTTATTCTAAAAGCTAACAGACTGTACGTGGGTAGTTATCAGAATTGCATAATTTCTTTGGCGCATTTTTTTTCCATATTAAAATATTAAAAAGTAGTAACATTGTATATTGTAGATGTCACATAAACCTACAAATCTGTTACAATACAATGTTCAGGGCCAATAAACCTACAATATAATATGGTACATTTTATTGAATTAGTATGAAAAATATGCGCCAAAGAATTTATGCAATTTGATCCCTTTTCTGATAATCACCCACATACATACATAAGCTCACGCCTGTATCCCAGAGTGGTAGGCAGGGACCAGGGACTGCCACCTGCCACGATCCTGACAACTTTCCCTTCATCGACATTCATTCATTCGTTTGAACGGGGTACATGGATAAAATCGTCGAGCCTAAGACGACAGGCGAGGAAATAAAATTGACGGTGCATAAATTATATTGAATCATCAACGGATCTTCAGATAAATAAATGCTGAAAGACCTTAATGAATACTTACCGAAATCAATACTTCTCAAAATAAATGGCAAACATATCATAAGAGAATATTTGCGTGGGCGAGGTAAGGTCACGGCTGTATCCCAGAAGAGTAGGCAGAGACCGCGGACTGCCACTTGCGACGTTCCTGATAGATCACTTTCGCTTCGTCGACATTCATTAGTCGTTGCAAGCAGGCACGCCGGGTGCGGGTACTTTTTAACTTTTGCTAATACATCCCCTATTTGGTCGAAGTATGTATGTCCACCTGAGGCATCCCTTACCGGACCCTCCACTCACATTCACTCGATATACTTGTATCATATTTCATTCTTTCTTCGTCCTCTCCACGTGTCCAAGCCAAACCAACATTCCTTTCTCAACTCTAGTCACTACATCCTCTCCTCTGGGACATGTATAAGCATAGAAAATTAATTCTTTAAAAAAAATTAATTCTGCCTCCAAATAAATAAATAATTAACAAGATAAATAAGCCCTTCGGAAAATAAATTACTTACGGAATTTTAAGCACAGTTTTTTCTATAAACGCAATTTGGAACGAGTAAATCAATTTACATTTGACGCGTTATTATTTTTTTTAAATCAATATCTGTATTTTTTTATTGGCCTCTATATACAAACACGTGACATTTTTAGTCAACAAATACTTTATACACCTTATTCTGGATACACTTACTTAAGCTCTGCTAATCAGAGCGAAACCTGGTTGGACTCCCCCGACAAATACTCAAGTAAGTGTATCCTGAATAAGCTATATAAAGTCAAATGCTTACGAAAATTTTAGATTAAAAAGGAATAGTACTTACTTAGATGGCGACAGGACTTCGAAGCAGAACCGGCGCTCGCCATCCGACACCGTTTTTACAGTGCACAGTCTTAAGTCCTCCTCCATCACTGTCACGTTCAATTCACCAGTTCGTTTCCTGTCAACAAAGTCAGTATTTTGTAATGAACACTCGTGCTCAGTGAAGGGTAAGGTTATTTTTCATGCATCATCATCATCATCAACCCATTATGTCCCCACCGAGGGGCACGGGTCTCTTCCCTGAGGAAGGTATAGGCCATACTCCACCACGGGGGCCAAATCCGGATTGGTGGATTGGCGGATTTTTCATGCATGTTTTTTATAAATTATTTTAAAAATATTAACCATTTTAAGAACTAATTTCGGTATTTTTTATTTTTATTCGTGTCTATGTTTCGACCTCTGTGGCGCAGCGGTTAGCGCATCTGACTACCATGCGAGAGGTCCCGGGTTCGAATCCCGGCTGGGGGCAAAAAAAACAATAAACCCAGATCTTGGATGTTTAATGTTTGTGACGTCGCTGTTTCTGGTTCCCACGACACAGGGTATTCTAGTGTGGGGCCAGAAGCAATGTATGTCCCAGTGTGCGCACACAGTTTCGTAGCTACCTAGGGGCTAGGCGGGGCCGTGCCCCGGGGCCTTCAAGCTCAGGGAGCCCTCGAAAGAAAATCTCGATCGAAATGATTTTGGAAATTTACCTTACCTACCTTTCAGACCTACATCATCATCATCAACCCATTATGTCCCCACCGAGGTGCACGGGTCCCTTTCCTGAGGAGCGTATAGGCCATACTCTACCACGGGGGCCAAGTCCGGATTGGTGGAGGCTTGTAGTCTTACTGTCAGAAGTTTTCAAGCCGCCCATAACTTGGACTTGGCTTAGCGAGAAATATTATGTAATTGTAATTTATGTTGTTACTGTTTAATATTTTTATCACCAACCCTGCAGTGCACAAAAAAAAGGGGGTTGATAATAAAGCATTTTAAAAAAAGTATTTGTATATTTGATATTTTTACTTTATAAAACCTAACCAGTTTAGCCCCATTTTTTTATTTGCCCCAGGGCCCTTGGTTACCTAGCTACGCCACTGAGTGTGCCTGTATGTAAATGTTATGTTATGTTGTTATGTTTAATATTTTTCTAAATTTTTGGTGTTTGTGACTTCATCAAAACATGATTAAAGATACAAAAAAAAACCAAAATGTTACTTTTTTTTGCAAGGCAAAGGAATTACACTCATACTGTGTTTGCTGACGTCATAGATAAGTAATTATTGAATATCTTAAACAATATAAGACTAATCTATAAATCTGATAAATAGAAATTGAAAGGAAAGCATAATGCATTCTCGAAAAGGGTTGAGATTTCCGTTCATGTTCAAAAATTTAGCATGGCCAATTCCCGCTCATCATTAAAACCGTCGAGGGTTACTAGCCAACACCTCACGCGTGTGAGACAAGAAATGGAATACATGTGAGTGGTTGACCAAAAAGGGACCTGAAGGGATTGGAAACCGTTATTTTTTTATTGGATTTTTTCAATCTGTGGTGTTTTAGCTTTGTTTTGGTCTAACCAGAATATTTTTAGGTGCCGTAGTTATTTTTTTATGATTTTTTTTTTGTGACCCGAGCACGAGTCGAAACCTATAGAAACACGAAACTTCAAACGCGATTTTCTCGAAATCAATTATTTTCCCTCGAGGTCCCTTTTTGGTCAACCACTCACATATACTACATTCGACTAAACAAGGTCTCAGAGAAAATCGTCCACTGCCCAGCTCTATGAAGCCTACTCTGCGGTGTGTTAAAAAGTTCATCTCTTTAAATCCTTTGTTGTATCAATCGATCAGCCCGTATTCATCTACAGGCTGTATCCCTTAGTACTGTAGTATAGAAAAAAATACTAACCTATACACTAGTCTGTTATCGTACAAATAAAACCACCGTCGGTTCCACGTCTTGAAAGCGTTCGAGGTCCTCTTAAACAGATAGCCCTGCATCCGCGGCATGTTTTTGAGACAAGGCGAGGTCATAAGACCGTCTTTGCAGTCGCCGTCCTCTTTCGCTTTGCAGCTGGGCAGAACAGAGTCTTTAGAGTTGACAATCGTGTGGCGGTTTTCCATCTCCTTGTGGAGCGCTTTGGTGTCGTTGCGCATCGTTGCCACCTGAAAATGTGCTTAATTAGTTCCGACGGGTGGTGTTGGATGATGACAGAAGTGTTGAAGACGTTTAAGACTTTTTAGGTTTTAAACGGCTTAAAAGTTTAACTTTTCTTAAATTACAGACAAAGGAAAGGCGACTTCACCTGTGGTTTAAATTAAATTTATTTTTTACCTTAGTCTGTTACAGTTGTAACTGACCTTTAAAATTGATCGATACATAAAACAATTGCACAACTAATTGTGAATTTTAAAATAATTAAATTAATGACAGCAGTAGTCCCATACCAGGCCAAACCGGTCCAGAGGGGTTCGCGATTTTATAAATGTAATTGTATATGGTACATAAATATATATTAGTTATAGCATTGAATTTAGAATGGTTATAGTAATAATTACCAAGCCAGAATTTAACGCTTATAACTACAGAGCCCCTATTGCAGAGAATATTCCATAAACCTACACTTTCACGTCGCTTGATTCCTAAGTAATATCTGTGGTAAAAATAAAAGATATTTATTTGAAAAACATGTGTATGAATAGATGGTATAACGATACACCGCAGCATGTTTTGTCATTATAGACCAAAGAGACATACAAATTATAGGAGAGAGTATCGATAATTGCATTGTATTTTCAATAATCGCGGTAATAATAATATGTAATAATAAAATTCAGAACAGGAGAGCTGTGACCACGGCAGAAATGGTAATGTAGCTTAGTAAGGCGTCTTCTGTGTCAATCTGTGGTCGCAGGTCGTTAAAATACCCGAGTGATTTATTTTCACTAATTGCGGAGTAAGATGCGAAAATGCTTTTAGCGAACTGGGTCTCGTTCGACATTAGAAGCGATCGACTTTTAGAACAAGACCCGTAAAAAGTGAAACCTTCACGTAACGAGAGCGTGACAGACAGTTGCGGATTCGAAATGCCTTACAATAAATCAATACCACCAGGTGGTCCTGTTATTCTTATTTATTTATTTTAATACGACTCGCTAACTTGAAGGAGAAAATCGTGAGGAAATCAAAGTGTCTGATGCACTTGCCAATCCGCGGTGAAGAAAAAACACAATATAGGTACACTTTCTTAAAATTTTAGCTTACTTAATATTTACTTTTCTTTGACATGAGTTTGTATAATTTTTTAGATTATTTTCAATACTTAAAATGTCTAAGAAAACTTTACACAAGTCGCTCTTTCACCGAAAAAAATGTGTATGTCTAAAATGGCAAAGCATGTAGGACACAACATAAAATGTACCATTTTTCAATACGCATGTTTGACAAATAAAAATCTTTTTTCATCTTTTATCTCTCTGAGAGAAGGCTGTGGCCTACAGCATGAAGTTTATAGACTGCGTTATAATCAATACCAAAGCATTTGCTAAGAAGATAACTGTTTCTCATAAATTTTTACCTGCCTCGTTGGTCTAGCGGTGAAACACTTGGCTACCAAGACACATTTGTGAGTTCGATTCTCATTGGAGTGCACCTTACTTGCTATGGTGGAATCCAAAAGACTTGGTGAGGGAATTACAGCTACTAGTTTTCAGATCGCAATTATTGTAATAGCATTTTTTACAACTCACTCACTCACACAACAACTTTACAGCTCACAAATTAACGTTTAGCGCTGCTCACGATTGAACGTTTAAAATGATTAAAAAAATGACGTTGCAACAGAAATCGTTCAAAATCTACGGTTATTGCGTTCCTCAAGCGGTAATTGCCAAGAATGCTTTCAGTCTTCCTGTATGTTGTGATGATGATGTTTGTGATGTTCTTGCCTGGTAACCATAGCACAGCGTACATTTACTAGGGACCAGGACAAACGATTGTGTTGTGTAGAAGTTATTTATTATTACAATTATAGCAAAACTTACGTTTTCCGCAGTACTCTTGAGGAACGGGTCCAGATCCTCGGAGAGATCAGCTCCCTGGTGGTGGTAGGTGCTACAGGCTTGCACGTACGACAGGAACTGAAACGACGCATCGACTATGTTCGTTATCTTGGCAAGGAAATCGATACTTAATTGTAATCTAATAGGCTATTTGACAGTGTGAAAAAAAAACAGTATTATTAATTATTTATTAGTATAAATGATGTGGAATTTTAACTATAAAAACATAATGATTTGTAAAAAACAAGATAAAATTTGATAATTTGTATCTGCCGCCATTGTTTCGAAAACGGCCTGGTTTGGCCGATCCTATGATGCCGTGCTATAACACATGCTAGTAAAAATGGCGTCTGTCATTCATTCTTTCTTACGTTCATAGGTTGGTTTACCGGGAAGTGACGTCATAATCCTGTGCGATGCCATATTGCCTAATATAGCGTCTTGGCGGCTTATTTGAAAAGTAAATTTTCGTTTGCCTTTTTTAGAAGAAATACACGAAAGAATTTAACATGACCACTTTCTGTGGACTCCATGAACACAAACAAACAATATGAGATGGCTTTCAGAAATCGGTCAAATAGCCTATTTCTATGATTGATAAGTGAAAATCGAGGCGAAACCTGGTAGGGTTCTTTTAACAAAGTTACAAGTAAGTGGATCCGGAACAGTGTTTTTTAAGATGATATACCTTTACAGTTTATTGCAATGTAGCCCTGAATGCAACTGAGTAGAGTACACCCTTGTAAAGGCACACAGCGTGCAGACTACACCTAAACTACAAATCACAGCGCGAATCATATATGCAATAATAGGGTGGACAATGATAACCGATGTATTATATTGATCTTTGTGAAAAAATATATGTTTTCACATCACAATACCAACGCAAACTATACAGACAGACATCTTTAAATTGGCAAAGAAATTGCTCTACACTAAAGTTCAATTCTGACCGAGGTAAAATTGAATCGATGACATTCCTTCGTAATTCTGAAGCAGTGCTTATACTAAAGTTGTAGTAAGTATTGGTAATATTTCTGACCGTAATGTTGAAACACGCTGTCGACTGTATCAACACGTTAGTTATTGGGAAGGCGTGACACACGGTTTACTTATCATGGGTGGGTGCTATCTGAGATAAAATAAAGATTAGGAAGGTTTATTTTAACTTTGACTTTGTTTATTTTTGTAGTAATAAACTAATAATATACGAAATAAATAAATAGGTAGACCAAATACCCAAAAAAGGTATATTTTGTGATTAATCCAAAATAAAGAATTAAGTACATGCATGAAATTAATTGAACGACATGAAAACGCGGCCCACGTTCTTTGACATAGGCATTGAATATTACTTATTATCTACTTTTTTAAGTACATCTACTATCCATTATTAGGATTAACAATTTAGAACCAAACATTAATAATTTACAACCAATATTTTATCAATATACGATAAAATGTCTTGAAACTTATCTAATGAATGTCCTTGATAATTTAACAGAATGTATCATAATTGTAAACATTTTATACACTTCAATGTTTACAATGAATCCATAAATAGATGCATCGCTAATTCGCTTCGAGTCTATGACTAATCAAATCATTTTTAATAAAGAGTACAGTCGGCCTCGTTCAATTCACACTTGTAACTCAATAGAAAGAATATACTTGTCTAGTCTGACGTAAATAAATAAAGTGAAATTTATAACGTTGGCGTTCCACCATGTAATAATTTAAAAGAGCAGTTTCCTTAATTTCTCTATAAAAAAACATGTATGTATGTATGTTCATGTGTTTCACGACAGCTCTCGGTTGATGCAAATAAGATAATAAAAATGATATAGATTAATTTTATAATTAGTTTTTTTCACGACCTCATTTAAGTCCGCCGACCCTAGACTTTCGAGTTTTTTCAGAGGCGTTCGCTTGTCCGCTCGTTCGATTGGCTATAGTCTTGTCTAGCACGTCACATTGGCGGATTTGTACTGGACAAACAGGACTGAATTAAACTTAAAGCACCATTGAATTAAATTGACTAGTTTAACCGTCAACCTTAAGGACAACCAAGTTCTTAACCAAGTTCACAGCACAGATGAAACTGACGGCTAACAGATCAAAATAAATTGTTCTATGTTAGGTATTCACATTATATACAATGACATATTTACAATAATCGGGCCGGCTTCTGAATTAAGAATTTCATTAAGGAAAACACTAAGTATTCTGAAAAATTTTATGAGACAGCACTAATATTAACTAGTCCGAATTCACATTCAAGTGACGGAAGAGCCCTTACATACATACATAAACTTATGATGATGAAGCGAAAGAGATTTGTCAGGAACAACCGTAAGTTTATCATGATCATTCATACTTGTATAAACTTCATCCTAACCCGCACTATGTAATTTCTTATATTCTAGAGGTCTCTCTAACTTATTCCCAAGGTACAGACCTCCAAAGCCGAGGTAATGATGACACACACATTGATGTAAACTCAACTACCTAAGGTCTACCTACACAAGTGCACCACGCAGCCGTGGGGAACAATCTTCCGAGATAACTAGTAAATTAATTAACCACCGATTGTTTATAAGCCATTACGAGTCGAAGGCCGTTCCACGATGATGCGCGAGGCTTGGCCCTGCTCAGCGCTATACTCTTGAATCGCGGCAACGAATTAATTCGAATTTTAATTAACTTTATGATACTTTATAGGGTTCCGTACCCAAAGGGTAAAACGGACTCTATTACTGACACTCCGCTATCCGATCGTCCGTCCGTTTGTCACCAGGCTATATCTCATGAACCGTGGTAGTTAGACAGTGAAATTTTCACAGATGATGCATTTCTGTTGCCAAAATAAACTAATACTAAAAAGAGAAAAAGTAAATAATTAAATTAAAATAAAACAAATATTTAAGGGGGGCTCCCATACAACGAATGTGATTTTTTTGCCGCTCTTTATGTGCGTTCGTCCGATGCACACTTGGCCGGTTTTTATTATTTCTGTGTATTATTGGTACATCAGTGTCAATTATTAACAAAGTAGTTTTATGCAATACTCACTTAACACGACCAGAATGTAGTCTGTTTCTGTATATAAATAAAAAAATTAAAGATATTTTACAGGTAAGTACACTGCGCGTCCCACACTTTCTCATCATAGCACAATTATGTAGGTATTAGCTACTATTCAAAATAATTAGCTAACTAACACAGGAGCGTAAAAATTTAAAAACTAATAGGTACACTTGAACATCGGCATTGGTTAAAGTTAACAAGTAAGAGGCAACTAGCTCTTGTCATTACATTTCACTTACCCAAGTATGGGAGTAGACCTTATGATTACTCCATCGGCGAGTCCAAAGCCATCCTTTACATTTACACAAAAATCTACCTAATCAGCCCATAAACAGAGCCCACTGTTGAGAATAGGCCTCTTCTCTATCACGGCAACACAACCGGTACTAACACAGTCCACAAACAATCAAATGGGAATGCACCTTGAACAGCACAACGTCGCGGTTCCGCGGATTCGTAACAAATGTTCGGGCCGCGACATTGCCGATACAGCCTTGTGTCTGTGATTCACCTGAGCGTAGAATGAAAGAGCCCAGAAAGCCGATAACTATCTACGCCCACGATAATATGAAGAGTCCGCGCCACCAGTGAAGTCCTTTGAGTTAAGACAATTTGTCCTTGTGTCAATGCAGAAAAGGTCTTCTCCGAACATTTTGTTTTGCATCGATGATAACTTTAATAGGTATTTATTTTTGCTTATCCACGATGGAGGCTACAACAGTACTGTCACGTCCCAGTGACTATCTCAGGTCTTAATTTCTAGTTAGACCTGAGACTGCCGCACTTGAAGAGGCAAGCAAACTATGGGCGAAAATGTACTCGGATTTGGGTGTATACAGCGTGTCCCAAAAATGACACGTCACAGTGACACTGGAGGTAGACCTGCTGAAGAGGCGTCGAACCAACCTAACATGACGTCAGTAAAAGTTGCACGGTTTTCGAGATATGGAGCCGTCCATTAATCACGTGATCTTTGCATTTTTCAACCCTTCCTTCCTCTTGGTGATACATGGTGAGGTTTAAGACTACCCCCCACCCCCCACCCAACATCACGTGTATTTTTCGTATCTACAAAAAATCTTAAATTTTTTAGAATTAGAATTGTCTTACGCGCGCAAGCGCGCGTGTTGAACGCGTGCGCGTTTGAAAAAATTAATACACGTGATATCTTACTACAGCCCCCCCTCCCCCTTGTGATATATTTTTTTTTTTGTATAACCCCTCCCCCCCCTTTCGAGCCTCAAGTGATTAATGGACGGCCCCTATGGCCAATTTAAACTTATTCTAAATTTTCACTTTTTTTAACAACTTTAGTGCTACGCTAAGTTAGTAAGTTCGTGTAAGTTTTTTTATTTGTACTTACAAATAAAAAAACCAAAAACGAGGGCTATCTAACTTAATGCTAGCACTAAACTTGTTAAAAAAAGTGAAAATTTACAAGTTTAAATCGGCCATATCTCAAAAACCGTGCAAATTTTACTGAGGTCATGTTAGGTTGGTTCGATGCCTTTTAGGCAGGTCTACCTCCGGTGTCACTGTGACGTGTCATTTTTGGGACACCCCGTATGGGTTTAGGCTTATCGCAATGTGCGTTGTTTGTGCACTTACACATGATATGAATTTTACATCAGTAATAGATTGATATACCACTGCATTTACCTACTACGAGGTATGCGTCACACGACCATACGATTGTATTGGTATAATTATTTCATTCACCGTTTGCCTGGGTGTAAACATTTACTATCAAAGTTAAGAAATTAATAATAGTATTAATAATAGTTTACCAGTAAATAATTAAAACAATTTAAGATTTCATTGTTTTCCTTTCATTTAATTTATGAAGTTTGTTAGAGAGATTTCATCCTTATAATGGACCCTAACGATCGATGCAATAAAAGTACAGGGTGCAACTTTCACAGATTTTAGTAGGTTCGATTACCGGGTGAGGCATGCGAAATTTTAAAAATCTTTGAATGCAGTTTTCTTTCTTTTCAAAAATAAAGGAATGTTTTCTTTGAGTAAAATTTTCTATCTACAGTATTAAGAGTACCCCTTCAGGTGGCATTACAAAATTCCACCCTGTATATCACTAGCGACCCGGGTGCTTCGCACGGGTGGCAAAAAACGTTTCCGTGGAAATAGCTATATTAGTTTTGTGGAAAATAGTAACATAACATAACATTTACATACAGGCACATACATAAGTAGTAATTTTTTTACACCTTGGGTTACATTATTCGAGATTTCGTACGGAACCCTAAACTTTTTGAAAATCCAATATGGCCTATGTTACTCACGAAGAATGTAGGTTTCTAATGGTGAAAGAATCAGAATCAGAAATTTATTTCAACGTAAAGAATTTACATTCTGCTTGTTGAATGTCAATGTACATAAAATTATAATATTAGCTGCTGCCTTAGGGCCGAATGTAGTGGAGAAAAAGGCAGCAAAAAAACTCCACTCTGACCATCTTTTCTCAAAACATCTTAAATCTAATACAAAGTGTGGTACGAATGTCCATCTAAAGAATTTTTAAAATCGGCCCAGTAGTTTCTGAGCCTATTCATTACAAACATACACACAAAAATACACAACTTTCCTCTTTATAATACTATAGTATAGCGGCCTTACTAATAAAGGTTATGAGCTGTGTATACAGCCGTTATGCGAGGTCTGACAAACTGGTTATTTGTACGCTAAATGCGATTAAACCAGTATAAATTGATATACGTCAAGTAGTTATTCAGAGTCTATAACTAATTTATTAGTAAGGCCGTAGAAGTATAGATTGTTCGTGACTGTACAGGACTCACCGTGGCCAGTACTTCGTGCCGCTTGCGAGCCTGAAGCATGACGATCCTCTCGACGTGGTCGAGGGCGGTGTGTCGGAAGCAGGAGCGGGTGGCCGCCAGCAGGTTGGCTGCGTCCTCCACGTCAGTCGTTTTGTGCCTTGACACCTTGCCACAACGAACAGGTTACATTTATTTATTTGGAGAAAATACAATATAATAAATATTTTTCTTTCTATTTTCTATTTCTATTGGTTAGAACAAAGTACACACCTGTGAGTTCCTGATTAAAGCTAAGTCCAGATCGTTTGAGATTTTGTCGAAATGGTGTTTGCTCTCTTTGACGCCTTTGATATCTCTGCAAATACAAGTATGTCAATGAAAATGTCTGCAAATGTAAATAAAGAAAAGGAAAAGAGCGTCTGGGCTCGCCCTTTGAGGGTTTCGTACTCCCATCCGAGCTTTTTACGGAGTACAAAGATGTTTTTCCTAGCTGAGCCCACAACCTAATACAGTACCAGAAGTAGCATCGTGCTTTTAGAAAGAGATACTCGGCTAGCTTTAGCTCGGTTAGCTTCGTATAGCGCCGTCTCTGTCACCCTTGTCATCCCGGTCGTTTCAACTCTTTCTAAAGCACGACGCGACTTTTAAATGGCCTGGTAGGTATTGTACGTATAAGTATTGAGGAGTTTAAGCACGATATAACAAACATCCATTCAACTAAACCTAGGATAAGTAACAAAAAACAAGTCACTAGTGAATACTTGCAACTTTATCATTAGTCACTGAGTGAATTCAGACTTTTGTCACTTCACAAAATCATAAAAACAGCAAACACTGAACATAAAATAGAAGAAAAACTCATTGTTGTATATATTATCACTATTACGAGCGAGCATGAATCACCCCACTGATATTCCAACAGGAAAACAAAGCGTAGAGTAGGTAATGTTTATGATTTACGTACTGGTATACCTCTTTCGACTAAAGGCGCTTATACACGGGCGGCACCCGTGCCAACTGCAGCCGTCGACGAGTGTCGACGCATCGACGCCAGCCGACGACGACGCGCTCGTAGGCTCTTAAGCCTGTCCAGACGGAGCGCTATACGCGCGAGAGACACTCGCGCGTTCCCGAGGTACAGTCGACAGCACGTCAACCTTCACATTGTAGTTGCAAAGTCGCCCGTAAAGCAACGGAGTAGAGTGCAAGGGTGTATAGGATGATGTGCTGTCGACTGTAGTTGAGCTACATACTCCCCGTCCAGATACTCTCGCGCCTATTCCTAATCGCGCGTAAAACGCGCAACTGCTCGGGATGTTGCTCTAGTGCTTCGTGAACGCGCGAGTGTCTACGCGCGGGCGTAAAGCGCTTCGTCTGGACAGGCTCTAACGCGGATATTGACATACGGATACGCGGATATGATGACTGCCGTCAACACATGGACGTCGACGGTTGCACTTGGCTTATGTGCTCCTGTATAAAAGCGCCTTAATAGTCTTTATAGTCCAGTCAGTCAAGACAATTAATTCATTATAATTCCAAAAGTTTTCAAATTTTGATGTAAGGTCGGGAATGGTATTAAAACAAACTATAAAATTTTGCAACCTGTTCTGTGGTCCGGAACATTGTTAAAAATGCAATAAATGATAATCTGCTCAGTTCTTGAGACCAAAATTCCCAAAGTTGGAGTGATGTTAAATATATTATTTTACATCACGTGTCAAATTTGCAACCAATTTAAGTTTACGGAACATTTTTTTTATTAAAAATTAATGTTTTTCTTTATTAAACTGAAGGAAAACGTTCCAAAAGTTCTGCAAATTTGACAGATATATCGGAAAAATATACCGAACGATTGTATAAATTTGCAACCTTTTACGTTGACCGGAACATGTTTATTTATAATTCTTTTTCATTCGTGGTCATTTTTTCGAGTAAGGTGGTCTCGTTTTGAAACTTGGTTGCAAACTTCGAAAACATCTATTCTGATGCATTTACAAAGGATGATGGGCAAAATGGGCCCACCTCCAATAAAAATGGCTTGTTTATTAAATTAAAGATCTATATACATACGTTCATTATCAGGTAGGTGCATACCAGAATTCGCTGTGTGGCTGGAGTTTTTCGAATCAGAAAAAGTTGATATTTTTGGTTATGAATAAAGTTTTTGGCTTATAAAACCATTTTTTTGCTAATATGTAAACCACTTAATGCTACATCATTTACTGTAATAGTAAATGACCAACCCATTTCAGCTTATGGATGTCGTAAGGGGTGACTTACGGCCATTTAGACCTAAGCACAGACTATATTGCATACATGACTTAGACACATCTGGTTGCCCTTTTGAGTTGTCTAGCAATCGCTTCATGTAAAAAACAATCAACATATTCTTGCTCTGTTCCCATTATTTGGGGTCGGCGCAGTATGTCATTCTCTTCCATGCGTCCCTATCACTCGCCATCTCTGCATTCACATTCTTATCACCATATCATCACGCACACAATCCAACCACCTTTTCCTCGGTCTTCCTTTTCCAGCATAATAATATCCATTTGACCATGTAAATATTAGTATTTTCGCCATAAAACTTAGTGTAGTTGGCGCACTAGGAAATTGGGATAATGCTAGGATGATGACGTTATTATCGCTCGCTGCCTGAGTGATCTTAAACGATCACTACGGTTAAGCAACATACGGCGCGTTCAGTCCATGGATGGGTCACCGTCTATGAATAACGCTAGTGGCATTTTTCCGAGCGGTTCCGTGCTTCGCAAGGCACGTTAAGCAGTTGGTGCCGGCTGCCGTCGATAGATGGCAGTCGTTAACCCAAGTCAGAGGCCTTAGGGCGGCTTGAAAACTTCTGACAGTAAGACCAGCCACTAGTCTTACAAGCCTCCACCAATCCGGACTTGGCCCCCGTGGAGTATGGCCTATACCTTCCTCAGGGAAGAGACCCGTGCCCCTCGGTGGGGACATAATGGGTTGATGATGATGATGATGATGTTAAGAAAAATCTGATAATTGTGTTAGGTACTTGCAGATCGGCTCCAAAATGATCATTAATTTTAATTCTCGTGAAGCGTGCTAGATGAGCGCGCGTGAGGCGATGCTACTGTTGAGACCTCTCCGCCACCCATGCCACGGATACCGATAATTATTGGTCTGTTATAAATATGGACCCACGTTTTGCCGAGTTTATTAGGTCCCAAACGTGACAAGTGGCAAGCCTGTCGCCGTTATCCGGGCACAATTTATCAGCGAATGGTGTTGCTGTACAAACAAATGTACGTAACTAAAAGTCATTGGTACATGCGTGGTTCGAACCCAGACCCTCATGATCGAGAAGCAAGGGTCAACCCCACTACGCCACCACCGCAAAACGTGGGTCCAGTTCTAGAGACTGGTGCCTCTGTCTACCCCTTCGGGGATAACGGGCGTGAGTTTATTATTTTATTTTATTTATGTTATAAATATATTATTTTCATTCTATAAACCAAAAACTTTTATTTTCCTACCCTAAAAATCTCAACTTATTATCTTATACAGGATGTAGCATTAGGTGGCTTACAT
The DNA here is from genome assembly GCA_947310845.1 of Yponomeuta plumbellus. Taxonomy (NCBI): domain Eukaryota; kingdom Metazoa; phylum Arthropoda; class Insecta; order Lepidoptera; family Yponomeutidae; genus Yponomeuta; species Yponomeuta plumbellus. Next base: position 9,951,199 of record OX371203.1, read on the forward strand.
ACAAGCAAAACAAATGGTTTTATAAACCATAAAACTTCTATTTATAACCAAAAACATCAACTTTTTCTAAATAAAAAAACTCCAGACACACAGCGAATTCTGGCATCCCCCTGCCCGATAATGAACGTATGTATGTAGACCTTTAATTTAATAAACAAGCCATTTTTATTGGAGGTGGGCCCACGCTTCATACATTTTTGCCCATCATCCTTTGCAACCTCATACGCGATCCGGAACTTTATGCAATTTGCAAAAATGTATTTATTTTTATTTTTTCACCTTTCAGAAAATTTCAAAAGTTCTGCAAATCGAGGGGACTGTTTAATTTTGGGATTAATGTCAGTATTTGAATTTGCAACCATATCCGGAATACGGAAATATTTTTTAATCACATTCATGCAAAATATTATTTCCGTACACATCGCTGTTATATATTCAGGGCCTAAACTTTGTGCTATACGAAGCCGCCGCGACGTCGTATATCTGCGTTGCTATGGTAACGCGGCCAATGGTCGCGTTGCTATGGTAACAAGGCTACCGTGGAGATGCAGAAGATGGTGCACCGGATAATACAATACGCTACTTGCCTCGTATCAAATTTGACGCGATAAATGGATATTTCCTGTAGTATCTAACGTAAGAAACCGAAATATATTGACTTTGCTAAGTAAATATGCAGGATGGCTGCAAAATTTGCAAATTAAAAAAATATTTTTCGCCTTTAAATCGGAACGGTGAAAACACTATCCGCCATCTTGAAAGCACCTTTGGTTGTAAACAAACATCTGTCAGTCGTGCGTGCGTAGGTTCGATTGTGATTTGGATTGGATTTAGTGTTTTTGCAAAAACTCTTCTTGTGCAGTTATCGTTTTATTGATAAGCGCAATCATGGACGCTGGATTCGTGGAAGCAGATAATACCGATTTGCCAAAACCAAACCAAATCAAACCAAGCATTGTTACAGCTAAAAACAGTTTGTGTACATTGATATTACAGGACTTACATTGAAGTGATCTTCACATAAATACACCCAAGTTTCAGTCGATAAGGAATCAGGGTCTCTCTTGGCAAGTTTGAGCAAAGTTTTTCGTATGTTTATTTCACTGGGTAGGTACCTACACGAATCCGCGACTTTCCGGCGGTCTTTATTGACGTGTTTTTGCATTCTCGAATAATGATAATTGATATATTTTGCATGTAAACTCGATGAAATCATGGTTGCGTTGTTGTTATTTCACTATGCTCACAGATCACTAACAGATTTTAGGACTAGGTAAAGATCGTTTCACCAAACAAGTCCCACGGTAAAATCCATAAGGCCATAACAATAAAAGCCATTCGTGGCACGAACTCCACCTATGTTGAATGTCAAACTTTGTTAATGATGAGACTCGAATCACCTTTGATTCGAATGATTCGAATCACGACGGTAAAAACTTGATTCGAATGAGAATTTTAGTTGATTCGAATCATAGCTTGATTCGAATCAGTAGTTGATTCGAATCAGTAGTTGATTCGAATCAGATCGCTGATTCGAATTAGTTTGTTAATTCGAATCAGATTGTGGATTCGAATCAGTTTTTTTTACTCGAATCATTCATTGCGCGGCAATCTTACCTGACCGATGAGACAAGTAGGATTTGTTGAAGTTTTTTTTTAAAAAGATATTGTTTTAGTTTTGTCTTGCTTCTATGTTACTGATAAGGTATTAACTTTTTCTTATGTTAAACTATGAAGTTTTTTAGAAAGTGGTTAAAGTGAATTGGTGTTTAAGGGCTTAGTCCACTCTGACCAACCGAACTTGTCAACTGGTTCTTTCCATTCCACATTCCACTGCATTATTGTTACCTACTTTCGATTATAACTTTTTGTTTTGATCGCTTTGAAATGTGTTTGGGATGTATTATTTGTTTTTTTAGGATGTGTTTAGATGGTTATGAAATGAATTTAGGATGGTTTTGGGATGTGTTTAAGATGGTTTTTGCATGTGTTTGGGACAGTTTTGATATGTGTTTAGAATGTTTGGAGGTATAATTGGGACAGTTTTAGGATGTTTGTGTTTAACCTCTAGTATTAGAAAAGAAAGCAGTATTAGAAAAACCATAGAAAATCTATTGTTTTGTGCAAATATGGACATAGCCGCAGACGACCGCTTAAGGCGTTTTAGTATGTATTTGGAATGGTTTTGAAATATGCTAGCAATGATTTAGGGATATGTTTAGGATGGTTTTGGGATGCGTTTGGGATGTTTTCTTATCGATGATTTCTAAATAATACCAAATACAGTACAAAACCTTGCTAAACATTATCTCAAATCAAATAATGTGCAAGGATAAATTATGGTTTAAGAATATTCCAATACCATCTTAAACACATTTCAAAACCATTCAACACAAATACTTCCCAAAACTACCTCATATCTCTGTTAGAAATAAAAATAGTAGTAGAGTTTTAGTTCATAGTTCCGTTGGTCAGAGTGGAATAAGTGAAAGAGTTGTGCTGGATAAGTTTTTTCAGAAGACATTTTAACACGGTGATAACGAAAAATCGTTGACAAAAAAAAATTACATTACATGCTTCAAGTGTCAAAAATTTGTGACCTTAAGTACCGTAGGTGTGTGAGTGTATGCGTGTAAGTGAAAATCAGTGTTGAATAAATAAATATATAAATAAATTTCATATAACGGACACATACCTTTACTTATTAAAATAATAACTAAATTTTGATGAAAACATGGAAAATAATTGGGTGTATTGAAACATTTACATTGAAAATTATTATTTTTATAGGTACATTTTATCAGTATTTTCAATGCATATGATGTCTCCGTATTGATTCGAATCATCGTATCAATTCGAATCATAATAATGATTTGAATCAACATATTGATTCAAATCTACATATTCGAGTTCCATCACTAACTTTGTTTACAACAGTTTGGACTTCAAACCATAGACAAAAATGGCGGACCGCGTTTTTGGCTGTTTAGCAAAACAACGTTTTAAAATAATGTTTTTGTTGCTTTTAGGTCCTCAAAAAATATACTAAAATATTTTTTGGTCTAATGGAAGAGATATTTAGCATTTAAGGCTTACTTGAAAAAAGAGTCAAGTAGCGGATTGTGGAATGTGAAATGTCATCGGAATGTACCACGGAACTGGAAGAACATTATGGTGATCCAGGACCCTCCCAAACAAAAAAATTCAAATGCTCATAATTATTTCTTTTCGGATATGTATTTCTACGAAATTCAAATAAATCAGATTTTCAGTATCTTCAATTACAGATTGTTACATTCAACATGCATTCAAAGTTTTATCGCTAACTTGTAAGGTTTTAACACTTATTAACTGACCTCATATATTGAAAAAAGATATTATTTACGGACAATCTATTCGAAATGTTTTTCCTTAAATGCTTGAATGTAACAATCGTCAGTGTCGACATATACTTGTTTTATATGAGAAATTATAAACGTAATACAGAAATTATTTTAGGTAGTTTCTTTAGTATTTTTCAGCATGTCTCATCAACAATTTTTTCTACTATTCAATTTTTCATTACCTTTTAAAGGTATTATGGATCCTCCTAGTTCATCTTTCTATTGATGTAAATTCGTCTTTCAAATAAATCAATAATATACCATTCACATGCTAATGATTGAAATTGTTTGTAACACACATTGTTTCTAACAGATGTTGGTATAGTACTATTTTTACATGACAGGGGATTATGCCAAAAATAAATTCCCTTGGGCTTATTTAAACCGGATGTAGGATTTTGCCGGTACGTATTTTTTTATTAATAAAACGAATCTGGGGATTAAATACACTGTTACACACCTACGCATTGTCGTCCATTAATGTTTACTTACCTTTTTTACGAATATTTGATATCCTCATACTTTTTTTCTATACTTTTGAAAATCTTATTATTATGTCTATTTATTTTTTCGACGGTAATAAAATTAAAAAAGTCGATTTTTGCAAATAGCACAAGGTTTCGGGCCTCGTGCGAAGTTGCAAATTTGAATAGTGGTAACGATCCCAAAATAAGACCATCCGCTCGATTTGCAAAACTTTTGCATTTCTTTCAAGGATAACAAAATGCGGAAAATCGATTTGCAAAGAACACAAAGTTGCGGATCTCATGCGGGGTTGCAAATTTTAATACTGACATGCACCTCAAAGAAACAATCATTGGCTCGATTTGCAAAAATTTGCAATTTTTTCGAAAATGAAAAATGCCATAAAGTTAAATTTCCGCCATCACACAAGATTCCGGATTGCGTGAGAGGTTGCAAATTTTAATACTAACATTAATCCCAAAATTAAACAGTCCCCTCGATTTGCAGAACTTTTGAAATTTTTTCGAAAATGAAAAATGCCATAAAGTTAAATTTCCGACATCACACAAGATTCCGGATTGCGTGAGAGGTTGCAAATTCAAATACTGACATTAATCCCAAAATTAAACAGTCCCCTCGATTTGCAGAACTTTTGAAATTTTCTTGAAGGTGAAAAAATAAAAAAATTACATTTTTGCAAATTGCATAATGTTCCGGATCGCGTATGAGGTTGCAAATTTGTAAATGCATCAGAATAGATGTTTTCGAAGTTTGCAACAAAGTTTCAAAACTTTTGTAATTATTCCGAGACCACCTTACTCGAAAAAATGACCACGAATTAAAAAGAATTATAAATAAACATGTTCCGGTCAACGAAAAAGGTTGCAAATTTATACAACCGTTCGGTATATTTTTCCGATATATGTGTCAAGTTTGCAGAACTTTTGGAACATTTTCATTCAGTTTAATAAAAAAAAACATAAATTTTCAATAAGAAAAAATGTTCCGTACACTTAGATTGGTTGCAAATTTAATACGTGATATGAAATATTATATCGAAAACTTCCCCAAGTTTGCAGAACTTTTGGAATTTTTTTCACGACCATGCAGCAAAAAATAATTTAATTGCAATTTTAACAATGTTCCGGACTGCGGACAAGGTTGCAAAATGAGATTTATTGTCGTCCCAATGTATCATTCACTTGACCGAAGTTTGAAAACTTTTGGAATTATAATTAAATTTTCGATTTCGAATGTCAATAATGACTGGATTATTAATGCCCGGTTCCTATAATATACGCCTACCGCTACAATCCGTTTTCCCTACAATTTATTGACGGTTCATAAGAATTTCGTAGGAATTGTAACCGATCGTAAGCAAAAACGAAGCGTTTTGTGGATATTGGAACCGGGCATTAGACATTACTAGCAGTGCCCGCGACTTCGTTTGTCTTAGATCAGATAAGATCAGTTTTATAGCACAAGGAGTGTTTACAGAGTGCTAAAAGGAAAGATTTTACCAGATAATTTAAACTGCAATTAAGAAGATTTCTAGAGGAGCACAGTATTAAAAAAAAAAAGGTTTCTCCAGTGCATTTGAATACATAGGTATGAAAAAACATTAGCCTTTGCATCTATGTAATGAGATGATATCGAAGTGGTATTTAAGTCTTATTTTGACAACATTAAAAAGAAATGTATTTGCCAAGGCTTAAATAGACATATTCTGTCATGTACAGAAAATGAAGAAAAAAATGTGAAAGTTAATAGCAATGATAGAATTCTTCTTATTATTTTCTGAATTTATCAGACTACAGTGAATGTTACTTTTATCAGTCATAATTCAATCTAATATACATATAAAAATATTTTTTATTAATATGTTATGAGACTGCTCTGAAACAGCTTCCATGACTTTTTTTGTGTTATCTGTTAGAACTCATAATAGGTCTTTATAGAAGTAATACAGGAAAATAATGTGTGTGGGATCAGCTAGTAGGTACATTGTTGGCTTATAATGAATACCTTGTAACTGTAAAATACGTAACAATTCAGAGGGTCAAAAAAATGCATACTGAAAAAAAATGTTCCCACATAAAACCAAAGTAATATTCTTTATTGTATGTACACCAGGAATTACACATGATATAACCCTTCGCTTGGCAAATGCCGGCAGCGGGCACACGGCCTTTGTTTAACTATTGTTATGCTAATTACCGCCAAATGAAGGGATAATGTATTATAGAGTAGATGTGCATAGTAATTTCAATGTTTTTACATGGTTCGTTCAAGTATTTAAAGACCCAACATTTAATGTTACAAAATCACCTAAAATTGCACATCCGAGGTATTCACCCTAGGCCATCGACATAAAAGTATCCTTAAGTTAGCAAATTATGTTAAAAAAATGAAAACTTGTATTACTTACACTTTAATAAAGGCACTGAGATTCTTGAGTACAGTCCTGGAAGCCTGGTCCAGCAGGATAGAGTGAAACTTGGTCATTTCCTGTAATGCATGGATCATGCGGTTCAGGCTCGCCATCACTTCTGGGTCCTCCGAGAAGTAGCCACTCAGGTCCCACAAGGTGTTTGTGAATGTGCTAGAAAGGAATTTGATAAATTTTAAAGATACTGACTATATCCTCGTGAGGCCCGACCTTGAAAAGAACAATTGATTTTGTGATCACTTGAAGACATTGGGCCTCACGAGGATATAAACTAAACAGGGTATTAGTAACAATCAGTTTGATTTAATAAGGTGGAGTAGCCTAGTTTTGTGTGTAAAAAAAAACTCGCGCCCGTTATCTCCGGTTATGTGATTAACGCGTATTAATGCAATTCTTGGAATAAGTAAATATTATAATCACAACGCGGCAGACGTTTTCAACCAGTCAATCGCAAAGGGGAATGAGAATATCCACTTAAGTCTTATTCGGCTAATAAATATTAAGATAATATTTATAACGAGGTTGAGATGGTCTATGTCAGATAATGATGTATAGAGGAGCGCGCAATGTTCAGACTTCAGAAATCTGGGGTATTGGTATTGCAAGAGCTAACTGAATCGGAGGAATGGCCAAAGCAAAATGCATTGGAAGATATATTTATTTAGACAATCAGTGCATTGAGTCCATAAAACAGAATTGAATTGGTATTTATTTAGCATTTAGTGGCTATATGTTGCCGAAAAATAAGAAGTAAAACAAGATCTCACCCCCTGTTAGTCATGTAGACTTTACCACTATCAATCATAACAGAGCATGCCTTCAACACCTTGTCCAGTTTGATCTCCAGAGAGTCGATACTGGCTTCCTCAGTTTCCAGTTGTTCCCTAAAACCACAATGCAATTATTACACAAATCACGTACGTACACCGACGGATTTCACTTTCTTTTCTATCCTTAGCAAGAACAAAATAACTTTCATTGATTTTGTACACGTTTACCTAAATTTGGGCGAGTCCCTAAGGCATTCGTCAAAATCGATTAAAGGCTTCATTGTTATTCTTGGTAATTCCGCTACATTTATCGAATCGCACAGGTTCACAGGAAAATTATTGCAAAATGTTCAACAAAACAACCCAATTTTGTAATTATTTTCACAGACTAACGGGACATCTCTCTCTAATGCGTATGTGTCTGTGAACTAGACAAAGAAAATAAAAGCAAAACTGCTAGGGCTGGCATTTTACCGTTATACTTATAAATAATAACGTTATTTCATTACAAAATGACGGTATTTTGAGTAATCTGTGGCAAAAGTCAAATAAGTGTCAGTCACAAAAAGTGCAGTTTTGTTTTTGTGTTGCCAGATAAAACGATAAATCTCCAGTTATGCTATCTCGCAATGTGATTTGGAAACCAAAAATTGCAATAATTGTACAGGTATATATACGCCGTATACGGGATACGGGCTTAGGCCCAAAAAATAAATGCGTGCATATATGTATGATTATGATTTTATTTAATAAAACTTATAATTACAACAGGTAACAAGTACCCAGGAAAATTATTTTACTTCACTGTTACTTTAATTACAGTTATCATAGCTGGATTTGCATTTGCTTTAATGGGTTGAATCATTGACATTATGGCTCGCATTTCCCGTTTTTAGTTAATTTTAAGTGTAACAGACTGAATAAACGTTTTTGACAAATATTGACCTGAAAACAAAGAAAAATGATAAAAAGTAGCTTTTGACTATGATTCGGAAGAGTGGGTGATCGTCATCTTTCACTATACAGTGTGTTTATTTGTAGATTTAAGCCCGATTACGGGTGGATAGTTTACATTATAGCTTGTAACTAAAAAATGTTTAAATTTTTCCACGCATAATTATTATTACGAGTCAAAAAGGGGAGTGTTCAATTAGTCTTGAAATAATCGTAACGTGGGAACATCTGTTGTCAGTCCACACAGCGCGCGCGCGTGGCTACCTACTGCACTGTGGTGGCGGAGATACAGAATAGGATCGCTTGATCGTGAAAACTGAAACGGTAGGCATAATAAATTCTTGTTCGATTCGCCTTTCCCTTATTATTATTAAAATTCTTTATTGCACCAATATTTGTACATGGGCGAACTAAATGCTTCCCTTCATACTTTTGCGAGCTTAGGACCTACAAAGTAATAACTTAGGCCAGCCCCTACTATAGCAATTTGAAGTACTTACAGCATAACGTTAAAGTCCAAGATGGCTTCCTGCACGTCTACTGGCTCGTCTACAGTTGGTTCTCTTCCCTATGCATGACGTGGTTTATGGAAACTCCCCCACTCTCACAAGTTAAAAACAATAGTTCTTAAGTTGTAACAACTTACGGGCCGGCTGATTTGGAAATCGCTCAGCCCATAATCTCACACTATCTTGTATGTTTTGACCACTTGAGAAGTCAAAACATACAAAATATTAATTAAATCGAAAATAGGTTAACTCGGCTCCCGACCCATTACGGGGTCGATACAGGTAAGTAACGTAAGTCGCAGGTCAGGTAGGTATTTTGTGGACACGAGTGACACGCGCGCGCTCTCTATGCCGATGCCGGTAGCTCGTAGACTGACTGGCGCTGACGCCACACGCCAGTCCGGCAGGGCGTGCGGGCTCACACCTTTGCCCCGCCCCGTAACACCCACGCTCGACCCGCCAAGTGCGAGCTGTTATACCCCTTGTATGTATGCCTTTGTGCTACCTGTACTCTTAGCTTCCCTGACTCAGCAACTCCCTTTCCGAAGCCTCAGACCTAGCTCCATGTCCAGGTAGTCTCCTTCCAAACTCCGACGCGACCAGACCTAATCATCAGGTCATATTGTTCTATTTCCTAATAAGTAAATTCTATTTCCAGTTCAAATTAAAATCTTTTTTTAAAAACCTATTTCGAAAACCCGTTATAACATTTGGTGGCAGCGGTGGGATCTCCGACAGGTCCCAGGATAAATGTCTGCCAAGAAAACTTGTGAAGTGCTAAACAACATAGTGTTTCGTGATACAACAATATAATTGTGAAAAAAAAAAGTGACCGAAACTACTCGTCCCTTCATTGTCTACAACCGGCGCAAACACTCATCGCCAGCAGCGCGTCCTTGTTTGTCCGCCCTGCATCGCCGAGTCCCAGCACTATCCACGCATAGTTCCCGAATCACCGAGTCCCCTGCATTGTTGCATCTTCGTGTCTCCGACATCACACCACTCCAACTCCACTGAGCTGATTTCTTCACCTGCAACGAGCCCACTGTTCCAGTTCCAGCGGCTCCTGCTCCAGAAGTTCCAGTCCCCGTCTGCTATGTTCGTGAAGTATTTACCAGAACTGTGAGTGACTTCAATTTTATTTGTTCCCATCTATAGAGACAATACCCAAGTGCTAGTTCTTATTATCAATTGTCCGTAGTTACCAGCGTTACCTAGAATTCCTTATCGCGTCGCAAGCCCGCGCGTAGTCTAAACAAAATAAAGACTCACTCACACTACGAGCTAATAGGCTATGTCCCAAGCAACAGCAGATAATAAAATTTCTTTGTCATTACCCATTGCGGATATTGAAATACCGCAAACACCGAAAGGCGCAAGACCCAAAACATCATCCACATTAAATATGGATCTCGACCTCAATATTTTACTAAAATTTATAAAAACATACGACGGTTGTCGCGAAGGTCTGAATTCCTTCATAACAAATTGCAATAACGCTTACGAGCTAGCGAATGCAGCACAAAAACCCATCTTGTTTAAATATATACTCAGTCAGTTAACAGGGAAAGCAGAAATTGCATGCTCCATCAAGGAATTTCAATCCTTTGATCAGCTCAAAGAATTCTTGAAAACACAATTCGCTGAGAGAAAGCACGTCTCTCATCTGCTCTTCCTTCTGACCTTCAAGAAGGCAAACAATCTCCAAACGAAAACGTCACCCAATTCGCTCTCTGTATGGAGACGTATTTATCACAACTTCTCACGGAAATTTCATTGACCGTGACCGTCAAAAACCAGATACCTGGTAGAACTGCCGCGATGGAAGACCTGGCTCTTCATCACTTTTTAATGGGGCTACACCCGCGTATAAGCAACATTGTTCGGTGTAGATCACCCAAAAATCTTAACGAGGCGATAAATATCGCCATTTAGGAGGAAAGAATACAACAAACACTCTTCAAAAAACCCATGGTCCCAATTACAGCTCCAGGTCCAAGCCGTTCCAATAACCCGTCAAGGCCCAACTTCCAACCACGGTCTAACTTCCATAACCGGCAACAGCCCGGTCAGTTCCAAAATAGACCGCGACCAAATCCACCAAGCGGTGACGTACAATTTCGTCCAAATGTGAATACCCTCAACAACGGCGTCATTTGCCGCTACTGCAAGTTCGAAGGACACACCATTGAGAGCTGCAGAAAGCGACAATACAACAATAATCGCTTCGGCAACACTAATAATCAGTCCCATAAACCCATAAACCATGTCAAAACTAACACCCAAGAAGAAGAAGAAGAAGAAGATGGTTTTGATGAAGTAGACCATTTAAACGCTTAAGATTTCCTGAAAAGCATCGCACGGGAAATAAAACCTATAAAGCCGATGCCACATACATATCTCTGAATCAGAAACTAAATCCGAGGCCACACAACAGGGTAGCCAGCCCCAAACCGGAGGCCTCACATTCAAATAACAAATCGAAAAGTTCTACATCCTCTGTATCCAAACGCCCAGCAGTGGCTAATAAAAATGCTATAATATCCTCTGTATCCAAATACCCAGCAGTGGCTAATAAAACTACTACATCCTCTGTTTCCAAACGCCCAGCAGTGGCTAATAAATGTTCTACATCTCCTATATCCACGAGCTCAACAGCAGCTACTACTAAGTCGATGCCAACGACACCCAAAGACCCAACAGCGGTTGACCAATCCTCTGAATCCAATTGCCCAAAAGAGGCTCCCAAGAATAGTAACACAAATCACAAAATATATGAAATCAAGACAGATCCATCCAAGAAATACTTGCCATACATCGAAATAATAACCTCTGTTTCAAATAAACCTCTGTTGTTTCTAGTTGATAGTGGTGCATCCATCAGTCTCATTAAGGAAAAATCAATAACAAACATGCCAGAAATCAAGAAAAATAACATTACGTTTTCAGGCATAGGACAGACTGACACACGACTTGTCTCACAAGGTTATATTTCAATTAAATTCAGGTCTCTGACTCACAATTTCTACATAGAATCCGGTTTGGCAATACCATACGACGGCATCATTGGCAATGATTTCTTCACAGATACCGAAAGTAAAATTGATTATCAAAAAAACACACTTGCGATTGGTAAAGTCCAATTTCCCTTAAAGTTCCATGAGCCAACATATACTATTCCCGCAAGAACACGAACTGTAATTGAATGTACTGTACTAAATCCAGAAATCTGAGAAGGCCTCATATTAGACCAACATCCCATTGACGAATTACTTATTGCAAATTGCGTTGTTCAAGTAAAAAACAATCTTCGTATAAACATTTCCGTAGTCAACACCTCCGAATCCCCAATAACTGTCTCTTCCGACCTGAAACTCGAACTAACTCCAATGGAGGAGTGTTTCAATGAAAACCATGAAGTTAACCACATTTCCCATTCTGACAAACAAAAAGGTGCTGTTGACCGTACTCATGAGGTACTGAGTCAATTAAGAATATCTCATTTAAATCATGAAGAGACACAATGCTTAAATGACCTCTGTTCCAAATACGCTGATATATTCTATCTCCCAGGTGATAAACTGACCATGATCAACACCCTTAAACACGAGATAAAGACATCTTCTTCCATCCCCATTAATACTAAATCGTACAGATTTCCCGAAATACATAAGCAAGAGGTGCAAGCTCAAGTAGACAAAATGCTTCATCAAGGTATTATTAAACCTTCTTCGTCCCCATGGTCTTCTCCGATAAGGAATGTCCCTAAAAAATTAGATGCCTCTGGTCGACGCAAATGGCGTGTTGTCATTGATTACAGGAAACTCAATGACATCACCATTGGTGATTCCTATCCCATTCCCAATATTTCCGAAATCCTCGACCAGTTGGGCAAGAGCAAATACTTCAGCACCTTAGACCTTGCTTCCGGATTCCACCAAATAGAAATGGAGGAATCTGATGCTCCTAAAACCACATTTTCAGTCCCTCAGGGACATTTCGAATTTACAAGAATGCCTTTCGGGCTGAAAAACGCCACGTCTACTTTCCAAAGGCTGATGAACATAGCCCTTTCCGGCCTTCAAGGCATCGAGTGCTTTGTTTACCTCGATGATATCGTCATCTATTCCTACGACTTAGAGTCGCACATCAAAAACTTGTCCAACATCTTTCACAGACTCCGCAACTTTAATTTAAAACTGCAGCCGGACAAGTGCGAATTCCTATGCCATGAAGTCTCATACCTTGGTCATATCATAACAGACAAAGGCGTCATGCCAAATCCTGATAAGGTCAAGGCTGTCCAAGAATTCCCAGTTCCCAAATGTCCGAAGGACATAAAATCATTTCTCGGTCTCGTGTCATATTACCGACTATTCATCCCTGACTTATCCAAAATCTCGAAACCTCTTACGGCTCTACTCAAAAAGGATGTGCCCTTTATCTGGCAGCATGATCACCAACTAGCCTTTGAAACTCTGAAGAATCTTTTAACTTTTGCGCCTTTGTTGGCCTACCCAGATTTCTCTAAACCATTTATTCTCACCTGCGACGCATCGAACTATGCGATCGCAGCCATTCTATCTCAAGGTCCTGTCAATAGTGACCGCCCCATTGCTTTCGCGTCAAGAACCTTAAACAAAGCGGAATGCAATTATAGCGTGACTGAAAAGGAGTGCTTAGCCATCCTTTTCGGCACCAAAGTCTTCCGCCCATACCTATATGGCCGTCGTTTCAAGATAATTACCGATCACCGTCCCCTGAAATGGCTCTTCAATTGCACGGACCCCAGCTCAAAATTGGTCAGATGGGGCTTGAAATTGAGATAATTCGATTATGAGATTGAGTATAGAAAAGGCAAGACTAACTGCAATGCCGATGCCCTCTCTCGATACCCAGTCAATCCAATAGAAAGCAATCCTTTACCAACACGTGATCCACTGTTACCTATTGATGACGATTCAAATAATCCACTGGAAGACCCACTCTTGGAGCTACCGTCTCCTATTCCATTCTCTTTTGACAATCAAGATCTACTATGTCCGGATCCTAATCCAATTACGATACCAAATCCTTCGACGAGCCAAAGTCAACAACCATCACCACATTCTGATCTAATTGACCTAGGTCCTTTGGAGCTCAGCCCTCAAAGTGCAGAGCTCAACCTTGACTTCGAGACTCTCAACATTCCTGATTCGCCCACTGATTCTCAAATTCCGGAAGTCAGTCTAAACGATGCCAACTATTCTGACTTTCTCAAAGCCAGTCTCGACAAGAATAAGTCAACTGACACTAAAATAGTTGAACATAACGAATCCTTATTAAAGAGTTCCGCAAAAGTACTCATTATTCCAACTTCAATCGACTTGGATGAGTCGAATCCTTATGTTGCAGAAATTTTAAGCAACACTCAAGACCAAAATATTCTCAACAAAGAAAGAGAACTTAATTCGTATCTCAAGTACGAACATGACAACAAAGTTTACTACTTGCTATTCATAAAGGTACACCACTTTGATGAGTCTACCTACCCTGATATTTACAACACCCTTAAAAAGGTCAGAAACAGCATCATCGCTGACAAAAGTCCTGACTCTATTGCCATATCCGATTTCAAAGACCCATTTGAGAAACACTCTTTTGTCAAAATTTATAACATGCTAAGTTTCCTCTTCGACAAGACAAATATTACCATAAATGTGCATCACAACAAAATCATCTACCCTTCACCCAGCGCAATTAAGAAAATACTTTTTGAAAACCATAACATCCCGATTGCTGGTCATTTAGGATCTGTCAGAATGCTAAAAAGAATTCAGGGAAGATACTATTGGAAAGGAATGAGACGTGACGTCGAAACATATGTCCAACAATGTCGTCAATGCCAAGAAAATAAAGCCTTAAGGAAAACCAACAGAGCCCCTATGCAGTTAACTTCTACATCCACGGCCCCTTTCCAAAGAATATCATTGGACATTGTAGGTCCTTTACCAGAATCCGGCTCTGCTAAGTTAAAATATATTATGACGATCCAAGATGACTTGACAAAATTCTCTGCTGCTTATCCACTGCGCACTGTGACTTCTGAAGAAACCACCGACTGCCTTGTGAATTTTATATCGCTCTTTGGGATACCCCGTACTATCCTCACTGATCAAGGCACAAACTTTACAGCTGACCTCTTTAAAAAGACCTGCCAGTTCCTCAAAATAAAGCAGCTGTGGTCCTCTCCATATCATCCACAGACCCAGGGTGCTTTAGAGCGCAGTCACTCGACGTTAAAAGAATACTTGAAGTCATTTGTAAATAGTAATCAAGACAATTGGCCCACTTATGTCTACACTGCCATTTTGGCTTATAACACCAACGTCCACTGCACTACAAACTTTACTCCATACGAGCTCTTGTTTGCACACAAACCCTTCCTTCCAGATTCTATCTACGAATCCGCTCCCGATGGCACATATCCCGAATATCTAAAAATGTTGCAACATCGCTTACAACTTTCCAGACAAAAAGCGATTGAAAATATAAACAGATCTAAAGAAAATTCCAAATCCTATTACGATGCCCGTACACGCCCAGCCAAGTATAAAGTAGGCGAATACGTCTACCTAAAAAATAACCTGAGAATGCGAAAGGCACTTTCTCCTCTCTGGAAAGGCCCTTACAAAATAGTCAAAATTCTAGGCAATAATAGCCTCTCCTTGCTCATAAATCGCAGACACGTTACGCATCACTATGATCAAGTGAAACCGGCTAACGTAACTTAAAATCACTTCATTCTTATCGTTCCAGTTTGGCGATAATGCAAGTCCATGGCCTTGAGCCATTTGTCCAACCCATCAACGGGGAGCCAGGAATCTACTTTAACCACGTTAGTTTAGCAAAAATCCGAGATGGTGGCCTAGACGTCGTGATACCTAAAGATATTTCATTCATAAAACCTCACATAAATAATTTAAACGAAATTTTCGGAAGTTCACGTTTCCTCTGTCACGACTTTCTCGACACCTCTGAATGTTTTAATGTCCTAGAACCGCTTACATTGCGTTTTCATGATACAATCCGCGATTTTGACTCGATTTCCCATTTAATGTCGGATCGGATGAAAAGGTCCGCCTGGTTTAGCGGTATAGGCACTATTTTCAAGCACGTATTCGGCACCTTAGACGAAGACGATGCAACTCGTTATAACGACGCTATCAATACAATACAAAGTGATCAAACCAAGATAGCGAGTATTGTAAAACAGAACATTTTAGTAACCAACTCTGTACTTCAACATTATAATGAGACATTTTATAAAATTAGTATCAATAAAGCTAAGTTAAGATCATCTTTAGATAAGCTCGCTAGTTATGTAAGTAATGTGACAGTGGTCACAAATGAACTGCTGTTTAGATCAGCTCTTCACGATGTATTTAGTGTATTAGATAGTTCTTTACTTACCCTGTCTTTTGAAATTGAAGACTTAGTTAATAGTGTAGCATTAACCAGTACTAACCTTTTACACCCGTCTGTAATAACTCCAGTTCAATTATATGACGAACTGATAAAAAATTATCATAATTTACCCGCATCGAGACACCTCCCCGTAGACCTGCATCTATACAACATACATAACCTTATAAATATTTCAGAACTCGTATGTTACTATATACATGACAAAATAATATTTGTTTTGAAAATACCTCTAGTGACTAATAAACAATACAACTTGTATCATAACATTCCGCTACCGTTTCCGCATGACGTAAAGTCGCCAGATTCATTTGCCATGATTATACCTTCTTTTAAGTATTTAGTTATAAGTTTAGATAAGACCCTATATTCATCTTTCAATGACCTTCAAAACTGTAAAAGTATAGCTGATCAAAATTATGTTTGTAAAGTATAAGTAATACGAGACGTAAATACCAGTCCAATATGTGAAACTGAAATAATATCGAAAACTTTAAAATCTGTACCAAATATATGTAACACTAAATTTATACACGGACTTATAGATATTTGGCAACCATTAGACAATAGCAAATTTTACTCAGTCAAGTCCCTCTAAGCTCTCTTTTGAATGTACCGACAAAGTTTACGAGATCAATCTATTAGGAACCGGCACACTGACTATGCCGAATTCATGTAAAGGTTATTGCAGGAATACCCAACTTATACCAACATTGTCATCTGATAGCATGAATATCATTAGTGTGATAAGTAACTATAGTATAATTAATGATAGTTGTTGTAATCTAGATAAGTTCTTAAAGTCTCGCGTGCCTCGTATATCACTTAGTAACATAAATTTGGACAAACTCAGAGAGGAACCCAAAATTGAGGATTCCAACCTTATTCAAAATTTGGATGAAATAATTAACCAGAAACACTTGATTAAATACGAGACACACTATTCTGCTATAGTTTGGTTATTGTTAGTAATTACTTTAAGTTTTATATTTTTCATATTGTGTAAATCTGGTCGCGCCCATTTCCTTAGGTCCCATTCAGGTAACCCAAATCCTGAAACCAACCCTGCACCTACTCCAGTCTCACAACCTGAAGAATCTCCTATTCCTTTACCGAGACTTCGCTGCAATATCTAAATTACTACCCTGAATATAAACTTCCCAATCACCCCAAAGTTTAGTCTTCCGCGGGGGGCTGTTATACCCCTTGTATGTATGCCTTTGTGCTACCTGTACTCTTAGCTTCCCTGACTCAGCAACTCCCTTTCCGAAGCCTCAGACCTAGCTCCCTGTCCAGGCAGTCTCCTTCCAAACTCCGACGCGACCAGACCTAATCATCAGGTCATATTGTTCTATTTCCTAATAAGTAAATTCTATTTCCAGTTCAAATTAAAATCTTTTTTTAAAAACCTATTTCGAAAACCGGTTATAACAGAGCGATAGAAGCTAAGTCGTAATTTTATGATATTCAAGTAATTTTCACGAAAAAAAATTATTATTTATAGTCATGTCAATAACCACCCTTGAGTCGAAACTGTACTAATCAACACCCTGTCTAGGGAAATTATCTGCCAGATACTTCGTATGCCTGGGGACGGCCGGCTCAAGTGTTATTTGTCGGACGTTATAAAGGGTGTCCCAAAAAGGACGCAAGATTTCAAATTGCCGCTATTTTTGTATTTTAGTGCTGGCAACCCTAAAAAAAAACTATTTGACAGCTGAATGTTTAGCGTTTGTAAAAATGGCGGTTTATACGAAAGATCAACGCGTTTTTATTATTGAACAATATTTCAAAAGTAATGAAAGTCTGGTGGGTACGGTTAGAAAATTCCGTGCAAAATATGGTCGGAATATTGACTTGACTTCATCAACTGTGAGCAGAGTGGTTGCAAAATTCAGGGAGAGTGGATCAATTCATGATGTTCATTCCACTGGTCGTCCAAAAACAAGCCGTTCAAATGGCAATATCGAATCAGTGCGTCAGAATGTCCGTGAACATCCAGGAACATCCATTAGGCATCGTGGACAAGAATTGCAAATTTCAAGAAGCTCTCTCCAGCGCATCCTCACTAAAGATCTGCATTTCCATGCTTACAAAGTTCAAATAACACAAGAACTGAAGCCTCATGATCATGAACAGCGAAGAGAGTTCGTTGAATGGACTATCGACCGCCAAAACAGGGATGCAGATTTTTCAAACAAAATCATCTTTAGCGACGAAGCACATTTTCATCTCGATGGCTTTGTTAATCGTCAGAATTGCCGCATTTGGGGCTCAGAGAACCCACATGTGATTGTTCAAAACAAATGCATCCACAACGGGTCACTGTTTGGTGCGGATTTTGGGCTGGAGGCATTATTGGACGATATTTTTTTCAAAATGAGGCCGGTCAAGCAGTTACTGTTAATGGAGCTCGATATCGCGACATGATAACAAGGTTTTTCCTAGCCGAATTAGAGGATATCGATGTGGAAGCAATGTGGTTTCAACAAGACGGGGCCACTTGCCACACAGCCCGAGAAACGATGCAATTACTGCATGAAACATTTCCTAGTCGTGTGATCTCTCGATTCGGTGATCAGAATTGGCCCCCTAGATCTTGCGATTTAACGCCTTTAGACTTCTTTTTATGGGGTTATTTAAAGTCTAAAGTCTATGCCAATAAGCCCACAACCACTCATGCTTTAAAAGAGGAAATTCGACGCTGCATCGGAGAAATTCAGCCGCAACTGTGCAAAATGGTCATAGAAAATTTTGACAAAAGAGTGCGTATGTGCCAGCAAAGCCTAGGAGGACATTTGCCTGACGTATTATTCCACAAATAACCCTATTTTATGTTTTTAAAGATTTCATTTACAAAAATATTATAAGGAAAAAAATGTGTGTTTTTCATCAATTTCAAATCTTGCGTCCTTTTTGGGACACCCTTTAGTTATGGTATATTATGTGTAAGATTAAACTGCGTACTCAGAGTTGATAGTGCTCGCCACATATTTTTTGCGCAATTGTGTCTTTGCTGATCGATTTTTTTTGTTTGCCATGGTTTAATGGTTCATTGAATATTAAAAGCTAAGATGGACCTTTTATTACTTTTTAACAAGGTATTTTTTTTTTTTAAAACGTTTATTGGCTATTGGATACATAGTCCTTAAGCCTAGCTTATTTAAGTGTTATTACTAAGGTTTACAATTTTCCTATTGAATTACATATAAATTTATACATATAATTAAAATAATTAGGATTACATAAAATATTTTCCAAGTTTTTAGGCACTTCAGTTTCACAAACACTTGCTAGATCAGATACTAAAACTAAACGTTCGAGGTTGAATTTTTGACATTTCATTACGATATGTTCAAGGTCAGCGACCTCACTGGTACAAAAATCACATTTGTTGTTAGTTAAAATCTTCAATCTTGCCAAGTGAGCCGGGGTTCTGCAGTGACCAAATCTTGAACGGTTGATGGTAGTTATATAGTTCCTGTTATTAGCTTGCTCATGCTTATTATACCAAGGTCTTGGCGGCGGGATGATCTGTATTTTACTATACCATTTCCCTTTCTCCAGACTTATAATCTTCCAGTATTCGTGCCATAACTCTTTTACATTTTCATTTAGGTTATGATAGTAATCGGTGAAAGGGACGTTAACTAATAAAGAGTGGTCCTCATCAAAGTCACCTCGAGCAGCTCTGTCTACTATTTCATTTCCAGTGATACCACTATGGGCCGGTACCCATTTAAATATGACGCATTTGCCTCTGTGTTTTAACATTTCTATCATATTTAAAATATCCAAAATTATGTAATTTACATTATATCTAAATATACTGTTTTGTTGAGATAGTAAAAGTAGGGCACTTCTACTGTCAGAAACAATCAAACATTTTGAACTATTTACATTATTTACATGTTTAAGTGCACAATATATAGCATAACATTCTGCTGTGAATACACTACAGCTAGGGTCTAATTTAAAACATTTGGTTCGTTTATCTTGGGAATCATAAAAGGCTGAAGTTACTAGATCTGAACTCTTTGACCCATCAGTGTACAACTTATAAACACTACCTTGATCATTTAAGTATTGTAAAAATTCACATTGGTTGTTAACTCTTTTTAAGTCAACCTTAACAGTATCATTGACCAGGCTTTTATAATCAATATACGACATTGGTAGGTTAGAACTATATACATTTTTACACAACTTTTTGACACTCAAAGTAACCTTTAACAATTGTGGAACTTGGTCCATAACCATTTCTTGTACATTTATATTAGGTTCATTCAATATAAATTCAGCTAAATCACTAGAAGGTAAAATTCTGTTTAAAACAAACTTATTATCAGTAGCCAATAATTTAAGGCAGAATTTCTGAGCAATTTGAAGTCTCCTAAATTTCAAAGGCATAATGCATGCTTCAGATTCCATAGCATTGATAGGAGTTGAGCACATAGCTCCAGTAATTATTCTCAAAGCTTTATTTTGTATTAGATCAAGTTTTCTTAAGTAACTAATATTTGCATTCATATAGGCTAAACAACTATAGTCAAAGTGGCTTCTGACAATGCTTTTGTATAACATGGATAGTATTTTAGGATCAGAACCCCAATGTACACAAGCAAGGCTTCGTAGAATATTTAAACCTTTGCATGCATTCTTTACAATGTAATTAATATGAGTTTCAAAACTAAGTTTACAATCTAAATATAAACCAAGAAATTTCTTTTCTTTTACCCAAGACAATGTATTATTATTGAATAATACAGAAGGAACATCTTTCAAATCTAAAAATTTTTTTGTAAATATTATAGCTTTACTTTTATTGACATTAATATCTAGGTTTAAACTATTGTAAAACCTATGGACCTGAGACAGTCCATCATTTAAATTATTTACACCAATATTCAAATCTTTATTTACACTATATACAACTATATCATCTGCAAATAACAGAAATTTCACAGAAGCATTATTTACAAAAGAATTTATTTGTGAAGTATATAGACTGTAAAGCAAAGGAGATATTATAGATCCCTGCATGGTGCCTTTATAAACCTGTTGTGGTCCATGTAAAATATTATTGAATTTGACATACATTGTTCTGTCATATAAAAAGTTAAAAATCCATTTGCAGACTTTGCCAGGCACACCAATATCTCTGAGGATCTGTACGAGTATGGTTGGATTAACATTATCAAATGCACCACTTACATCAAGAAAAGCACAAGCTGTATACGAGTGACTGTGAAAAGAATTCTTAATGTCAACAATAAGAGAAGTGAAGTTCTCTGAAGCACTTTTACCTCTACGGAAACCAAACTGTTGATCAGGTAAAATTTTATTTCTCTCACTATAGCATTCTAGTCTCAACTTAAGCATACATTCAAATAATTTACCTACACAAGATGACAGAGATATTGGTCTGTAAGAGTTACAATCATTTTCAGGTTTTTCAGGTTTTAAAATTGGTATAACACATTGTGTTTTCCAGGTTTCTGGAATGAGATCCTGACTCCATAACAAATTATAAATATTTAAAAGCATGTTTTGAGCTTTAGGATGAAGATTACTTATTAATTTATAGGGTATGTCATCAAGACCTGGACTTGTATCTTTTCTAGACTTTAAAGCTACATTCAATTCAGAAAGTGTAAATGGTTCAGAGAGAAAACTACTTTCAATATTACCAATTGTATCAAAGATGTTTTTTAACCTTGTTGTGTCTATCTCTTTTTCAGGTGGGGAAGGTGGAGCATATTTATTCAAAAAGGAAGGAATCCATTCATCATTTTTGGATGATTTACTACAGGTAACTCTTTTGAATTTGCGTATATAATTCCAAATTATGCTTACTGGTGTATATCTATTAAACGACTCAGATAATTTTCTCCATCCATCCTTCTTTTTTTCAGACAATATTCTCTTTTTGATTGCATCAGTTTTTTTATATTGTATGAAATTATCAATTGTGGGATAAAGCCGGTAGTGATGTAATGATTCTTTACTATTTTTAACTGCGGCAGTACAGTCACTATCCCACCAAGGAACCGGTTTTCTTAATTTAGTAGGATTTATCCTACCTTTAAATTTGGGGATGCATTCATTCCTAATGCTATCTAATTTGTTACAAAAATGATTGTACATAACAAGTGGATCATGAGAATCTAAAATAATATTATCAAATTTTGTTTCACTTTCAGATAAATATTTGGACCAGTCGGCTCTACCATAAATGAAACGATCAGATGGAGAAGCTACCTCAAATTTTTCAACAGAAGTTTGAATATTAATTATAGTTGGAAAGTGATAACTGCCCATGGGATCGTCATGCACCCTCCAGTCACATAAAGGAGCCACATTAGGACTAACACACGATATGTCAATAGCTGATGGATTATGATGAATAGTACCAACTGTAGTTGCAGAGCCTGTGTTTAATATGCAAAGATCACACTCATCTAGTAAGTTGAAAATGTCATTACCTCGAGAATTACTGGAGACACAACCAAAAGCAACATGATGTGCATTCAAGTCACCTGAAAGCATAATTGGTTTAGGCAAACTATCGAGTATTTGCTTTAATCTCCTACACTTGAAACGCCCACCTCTTGGAGGACTATAGGCACATACAAGAGACAGATTACCAGTTCTAGTTTTTAAAATAATAGCAGCTGTTTGTAAAAAATCATAGTAAGGAGTATTAATTTTGGTATATTTAAATGAGTTTTTTATCAAAATAGCTACACCTCCATAGCCATTAGGTCCATTTTGTAAAATTGCATGGTAACCAGGTATATAAAAATTACTTGTCTGTTTTAACCAAGTTTCATTTAATAAGCAAATATCTATGTCATTTTCTGATAGAAAATTTATAAGCAATGGCTTCTTGTTATTAACACTCTGTATGTTAAATTGAGCTATGGTAAGAAAAGATTTATTATTCGGGATATTCTGAATTGAATGTGAACTATTATCCATAATTAAATTAAGTTGTTTAGAAATACATCTTTTATTTTAGCCATAGTAATGGAGTCATTTGAGTTAGCCAAGGAAACCAAGGACTTTACAATTGCATTTAAAATTATTTCATTAGAAGCAATTGATTCAATATCGAATTTTTTGCTAGTAACATCAACTTTCTCAACATTAGGGGTGCTTACATTTTCTTTTGAAGTAATTTTTGGTGTCATGTTTTTTGTTTTTAAAGGTGGGAAATCCACCCTACTTACCACAGAGGCAAATGACCGATTTTGATTCAATATTTTGCTGCGTTTCTCTTCAATTTTTTGTTTTTTTATCGGGCAATCTCTGGATATGGCAAGGTGATCTTTGCCACAGTTAATGCATGTAATTTGGTCCGTCAAACATTCTTTGTATAAGTGCTGACCAGCACAAGATGAGCACATCTGTTCACTTCTGCAGAATTTTGCGCTGTGGTTGAACTTAAAGCACCTGTAGCATTGCACAAGTGGTGGCACATATGTGAAGACTGGATACCTGAAAAGCCTCAGGTAGACATATTGAGGAAGCGTCGTGGTCGAAAAGGTGATTGTCACTGTGGTCATTGGCTGTAGCTTTTTCTCAGCATCTCGTTTCATGAAGCGTTTCACTGATATTATTTCTGCATCGCATGAAAGGCTCTTGTAGATATCCTCATTAGAAATGTCTACTGGTACATGTTTGATTATTCCCACTCTCTCCACTAAGTGGGCAGGGATGAAGGCGCGGAGCTTGTGATGATTCAGAAATTTTTCCTGCTTTAAAAATCCATTAGCTGCTGCAGCTTTGGTAAATGATACTCCAATTTTATACGCATTGATCCTGATGACTCCTGTAATACCCTTTACATTGTCCATGAACAATTGCGTCAGTTTAAGAGGGTTTCTGTTCCCTAACTTGTCTCGATCTTTGGACTCAACATAGACTGTGTAGTCGCTGGAGTTATTTTCAAGGAATAACCTTGTGTAATTCGTTTTGAAGTACATGTTGTACATACCATCTTTTGTTGGCATGGTTTCCTGGAAACGCCGCTTACGCTCGGGGGGATCCTCCTCCCCGTCACTTTGGACCCCCATCCTTTCTCAACCAGTTGTTGTGTATTTCCTGTCGAAATGAGCCAATAAATGCCAAATAATTTAAATTTTATTGGTAAGAAAATTTAAATCGACCGCTCAAATTGACTTCCCGCCAAAAAGTCCTTAACAAGGTATTTTCACATTACACAGATTATTTAAAAAAAAATTGTAAATAACTGCGTACATTTTATTGGGGCTACTACGCTGAAATCTAGGCTACAAGAACTTGAAACAATTTTTGGGCGATTATTTTGCTAAACTTCGGCACATTGTCCGGCCCGTATCTAGCAACACTAACTATCCAGCATCAACAATGATGTACTCTGTGTCCAGCATTTTGACTTTTTGAGTAAAAACAAAGTTTATTATAACTTGAAAATACGAAAAATCAACAAAAATCGAAAACAATATTTTGAGGTTGTTGATAAATGCGAAATGTGACCGAACATTATATCTGGTTGAAATAAATGGTGTCAACTGTGGTTGAAATAAACCAGATTTCAAAATTGAAAAAGTTGATTTTTAACACAATCTAGCTCAAAGGTGAGATCCGGTTCCTTTCTCTTCTAAGTAAATTCACTCATTTCAACTAAAGCCTATTTATATCTTCGATATTTAGCAGTATCATAGTACTTTTTAAACGCGTTATCGTACATATCGTCATAAAGTTGTATTATTAAGTTCAGTGCATAGGTAGGTACTGTGGTTTTAGCTGTGGTCATGGCCAATGTCTGATCTTTTATCTGTTATTCAGATAACTATGATGTAGATCAGTAGTTTTTGGTTCTTGAGTTTGTTCGTCCGGTTTTCTTTGCTGTATTTTTCAATTAAATTCAACTTGCTTTTAGGGCTCACTGCTGTGATTATCCAGTACATTCATTGTATCACTCACTTAACAGTAACTTCTGGTTTCAGACAAAAGCTTATAGAACACTATGAATCATATAGAAGCTGAGGATAGTTTGAATACTTCTACCAGTTGCATTTCTGCTCCAAGAAAACAGATGAAGAATGATCACATCCTAACAGTACTGATCTGCGCCATCGCCATTCCTCTTTCTATGTCACTATGGATTATAAATCTTGTTTACTCAAAGATAATAAACGGAGATGGATATGATGGTAAGCAAACTTAACCTCCGCTTGCAACAATATATAGAATTACAGATCTATTCTAGCCTGAAACCTGTGTGCCTTCAGGGACTACTGAATGTTGATGAAGAGTTTTGTCAGCATTGTGGCAAACTGTGGATTGTTTATCTCATGAAATGTCTGTCATATTTATTTAAAATAAAGATATAGACCTATTACCTTGTGAGTGCAAAGGTTAATTAACCTACAGAATGGTGTTTAATCATTCTTTTCAATGTCATAATGTAACTGATTAAAGATTACTAGAATGTATTGACTTATCTTTATAATATTTCCAGGTTTTAAATATTAAGGTGAATCCTGTCCTCACTACATTCATGTGTGGACAGCCTCATTAGTAGTAACAAATTTGATTTTCAAGCCAGTGTTTTTCCATGTCATTGAGTGATTACCATATCAGAGGGTATCCTAGGTTGCGACCAGGATATGTTATTATTTTGGGGTGTGGATTGTATGCTTATATTGAATTGAGATTCTCAATGACTTTCTATGTACCTATAAAGTCTACAGCATGCAGGCTTGCATTCTACTCAGTGACTTTTAGACAAAATAAGCAATGTATGTGCCTGTATGTAAATGTTATGTTATGTTAAAATTGCGATTAAGCTGCTGCTGATTGTATACAAACAGTCACAGGCTACCAATACTACCAGACAAAATAAACCAGCCTGTATATTTTTCACTTGCTTATTTTCATCTCAGCCATTGTCACCAGCCTACCTATTGTTGCCTTACTTTCTCAAACTAGTATCTTAAAAATATGCAGAAAATTCGTATCTCAAAAAATGCGTCTATACTAAAGCTAAAAAAGATAAGTATCTTAGTTTTACTTATATTTATAACTAATAGTCCACATCTAAGAAATGGCATTTAATTTTTTACCAAAACTCCATAGTATAAAAAGGCAGACAGTTCTATTCCTCTCCTGAAAAGTTGTCTTTTTTAATACGAGTTTGAGAAAGAAATGCAACGCTATGTCCTCTGCTGGGCAATAATATCACCCTGTTGACATTATTCCGGTTACACTTTAATAATGCCTAGTGCTTACAAAAGGTTTAGTTAAAAAAATATATCACCCAATAATAAAAAAATCTATTTAAATTTCAGAGCCAACTGTGATATCTCCGACACGATGGCTGGCCTCCTGTCTCATTCCTATAATACTGGCTATCTATGGTTACCGAAGAAAGAGTGTAGACGTCACAGGAGCGATGTTAGGCTTTGTTGTTGGTTTTATACTCACATTGAGTAACTTCTGCTTCATAACAGCACTCATTACATTCTTCCTAACTTCTTCCAAAGCCACAAAGTACAGGTCACATTTGAAGAAGAAAGTGGAAGAGGATTTTAAAGAAGGTACCTATAGCTTGAAACTTATCTTTAGGTAGTCTTATTATCATTTATTTTTTCGGAATATTATAATTATTAATCAAGGTGAACAGAAGTAATTATTGTTCAAGGTTATACCGACATTATCAGTCGGGATTTGTGTCACTATTTATCTCTTTATGAGAACCAAAAAATTGTGCATGACACACAGGACAACACAATTATTTTAAGTAGGCATATTTAATTAAAATTTTCGATAAAAAATATTTTTCCATCTTTATTAATTTTTAAATTACTTTGATTTCTTTGTGAAGACTTTGTCAACTAAATGAAGGTTCTATGTACAACAATTCTAAAACAATATACAAACAACAGATGGCAGTTGTAAAGCCAAGTCTTAGGGCGGATTGAAAACATCTGACAGTAAGACCCACTAGTCTTACAAGCCTCCACCAATCCAGATTAGGCCCCCGTGGTGGATTATGGCCTATACCTTCCTCAGGGAAGAGACCCGTGCCCTTCGGTGGGGACATAAAGGGTTGATGATGGTGATAAAAAAATATCCATGCACTAAACGCGCCCTATGTTGCTTATCCTTCGCGATCGTTTAAAATCACTCAGGCGACCGGGGCTACGAGCTCTTCATTCAATGTTTATTATAAGTACAGTCCACAGCACATGATGGTATACACCCATGCACTCTACTCCGTTGCATTACGGGCAACTTTTCTACTAAAATGTGAAGATTGACGTGCTGTCGACTGTACATTCGTGCAATTTTAATTGTATTTATGTAGGTATGTTTAGTTTAGCTTACACAGTTAGTTTGTACAGGGCTTCTCTTACTTTACGAAACTTACATATATATTTTATTTCGAAATTAATACTTGGTTTTATCCCAGCTATGTGAATGTAAAATGTAAGTTATAATTATAATTTCAGGAGGTCAAAGGAACTGGATACAAGTGCTTTGCAATGGTGGCATGGCAACTCAGCTGGCTCTACTCTATTTATTGGATGTTGGCGCCTCTGAGAGACCCATAGACTTTCTCAAGGATTATAGAGCATCTTGGCTCTCTGTTGGCCTACTTGGTAAGGCCCTCGGTGTAAAAAGTACATTAAGGGGATCCAGTGGGCTAACTAGCGCCACCAATGAAAAAAATAATGTTAATTTAGAGCCCTTATATTACGTAACTTTCCACTCTATCGGGTTAAGCATTTAGACAACCCGAAAGAGTAAAAATAAGAATGTATATGACAGTTCGGAGTAGGAGTATGAGATACCTACTGGGAAATAAAGTCCCAGAAGATAACAGTATGTCATATAATAAGGTGGTGTGACATACCGGGAACAAAAGGGCTAAACATACAGACAACTCCATACAGTGGAGTCTTACGTAATTGCACCTCAGATCGTATTTGCACAAAGTGCCTGTCCCGTTTCTCAATCATGTTAACAGTGATTTATAGGACCCCATGTCTACATTTTTTGGCATAAATACTTCTAATCCCAGGCTCGTAATCCTAGGTTCTTTGTTGTATTGTTAAAAAGAAATATTATCATGATCGATACATAGTACAGACTACAGACACTGTTTGCAAATCAGATCTGTAAAAAAAAATTTTCTTCAGTAGTGCTATTGGTGTAGGTCCACTACACCTATACCAGCTTGCTATAGAATGCCACAATCGTGTAAACAAACCAATTCAAGGAACCATTCATTGTTCTTACAATCATTTTGATACCAAATAACTTCTTTATGATAGTTATTTTGATAAAAAATACTCGGACGACGAAAATTTCAATAGTTTGTAAAGCTGAGATATTATTTTTTACTCATCAAAGTCTTATTTGTCTTTGGAAAGTTAGTGTTGTTCAATCTTTTGAATTGATTTTAAAACTCATTGATTCAAATGTTTCAATATTCGTATCAATAAGTCAGTTCGAAAAAATAAACTTTAATATAATTATGGCTAAACTCTAGTTGCGAATTGCGTGATTTTTTTAAAAGCAAAAGGTATTGAAACTCAAACTTAGCACAGTGGGGTTTCTAACTTTAAGGCGTAATTATTTTAATAACAAACAATTTTCTGTTGACACTTTTATCACCCATGACGAGTCGTCATTTTCGGCTTTTTCAAATCTGGCATTTTATTCTTCCACAACAAACCGTCATGTTTATGTTTTGAACGACAAAATGAGTTTGCATTGTCATTTAAGATGAAGGATATAATTGCATTCTCTTTACTAATAACTCAAAAAAAGAGTTTTGTATCAATTATTGAGCCCTAATAAGCGTGAAGGGATATCTACTCCATCTACGCATAAAAGGGTAAATATTAAAAACACGTTTATACTTCACTCACTGTCACCGTCCTGTGTGAGTGGGAATTGATATATTAATGCATGGTGATCGTTTATCATGTTTGTGCGATAGTCACTTAGTTAAATATTCCCATTAAACATTTGGACAAAAGTGAATCTTGATTTTATAGAAAAAAATCGATAGGTACACAAAAAGTGTATCTTGATTTGAATTGCTTCATAATCATTTTGGATTTATTCAAATATTTAGGATAAACCAACGAACAGTGAACCATATCCCATATCTCATTGATCAATGCTCAATCACTCACATTGACATCAGTATAGGTACAACACTATCACTGTCTATCGATCATAGACAACTGACAAATAATTATCTTGTCTATGATTGCCGGATTCTAATGAACTTCACTATACACCTACTCTACACTATACCTACTCCCTGGAGCCTTATAACATAGGTTTCTGTTGTTACTTGTGTAGTAGCATCTTTCAAATTATTTCATCCGAGTTACTATAGTATATATGATATAAGAACATTCTTTATTACCTAATATATATATATATAAAAGGAGAAGCTGACTGACTGACTGACTGACTGACTGACTGACTGACTGACTGACTGACTGACTGACTGACTTAGTGCTCCCCTACTTTATAACGTAGGGGAGCACTAAGAAAGGATTTTTGAAAATTCACCCCCTAAAGGGGTAAAACGGGGGTGCAAAGTTAGTATAAAAGTTCTCTGATTTTCCAAGTTATCTCCATAAAAAGTTGTATTTGGGTTATAAGTTCTTAATAATGAGTATTTCCGATATCCCTTTTTGTAAATTCACCCCCTAAGGGGGCTAGAAGGGGGTACAACTTAGTATGAAACTTTGCCGTTTGTAAAGTTATTCAAATGAAACTCAGTATGAAGGTTCCTCATTGAAAGTTACGAAACACATGTAAAATATTTTTCCAAAAATCATCCTTTAAGGGGGTAAAAGGGGGGTGCAAAGTTAGTATGAAAGTTCTGTAATTTTCAAAGTTATCTCAATAAAAAGTGGTATTTTGGTTATAAGTTCCTAATAATGAGTATTTCCGATAACCCTTTTTGTGAATTTACCCCCTAAGGGGGATAAAAGGGGGTACAAAGTTAGTATGAAATTTTGCCGTTTGTGAAGTTATTCGAATGAAACTCAGTATGAAGGTTTCTCATTAAGTCATGGAAACATGTGAAATATTTTTCTGAAAATCATCCCTTAAGGGGGTGAAAGGGGGGTGCAAAGTTACTATGAAAGTTCTGTGATTTTCAAAGTTATCTCAATAAAAAGTGGTATTTTGGTTATAAGTTCTTAACAATGATTATTTCTGATATCCATTTTTATGAATTCACCCACTAAGGGGGTAAAAAGGGGATCTAAACTATAAGGGTTAGAAACTTGAAATTTTGCACAGGGGTTCCTTTTATAACGTAAGGGAGCACTAAGAAAGGATTTTTGTAAATTTACCCCCTACGGGGGTAGAACGGGGGTGCATGGTTAGTATGAACGTTTGCCGTTATTGAAGTTATTCGAATGAAATCCAGTATGAAGAATCCTTATTGAAAGTCATGAAACTCGAGTAACTTTTTTTGTAAAATCATCCCATAGGGGGGTAAAAGCGGGTGCAACGTTAATTTGTAAGTTCTTTGATTTTCTAAATTATTTTAATAAAATTCGATACACAATTTTTTTGTTTTGATTATTTCACATGCGCTACAAGTATAGGTACGTAACTTATTTGCAAATACTATTTTCAACTAAAGCCCACGCGGACGAAGTCGTGGGCAACAGCTAGTCGCATCATATGACAAGGCTGTTTTGCGGTATTATCTAGAAATATTGTCAACATTACCTCTCTTGATATCACCTCTTGCAGTTTTGCTTATGTACGATTTTTTCTAGATAGGTAGATATCATGAGACAGTTCTTGTAACTCTATATGCAAACAATGGGTCTTACTCGTCGTAGTTTAAACATAGATATAGGTAACTTACCTGTCTGTCCAAGCACACTCAACTATGAACTAAAAAAAGAACTAGATGAAAAAAAAACATTTATAATGTAAAAAATGTACATACATAATGTTTTGGGCCATAGATGCTGTAAATAGTAATAGTAAAAATAATAAAAATCACTTTATTTGACACTTAGATAAACAAACAATTACATGTTGTACTTACATTCTAAACAATATCCAATGAATAGTGTTTTACATAAATATGTATATTATGTTTCGCAGGTACGCTAGCCTGCTGCAATGGCGATACGTGGGCGTCGGAACTCGGAACAGTGCTCGGAAACTCCGAACCCTACCTCATCACAACTTGGGAGAGAGTCCCCAAAGGAACCAACGGAGGTGTCACAGTGATTGGGACCCTCTGCAGTACCCTAGGGGGCCTCGTCGTGGGACTATCCCAGTATCTAGCCCTGTTATACTTCTCTGACGGGACAACGCTGCAGTACGCGCCGCCGCAGTGGCCGCTGATTGTCTTCGGCGCCGTCGCGGGCTTTCTCGGCAGTCTCATTGACTCGTATATGGGCGCTATGCTGCAATACTCGGGTATATACTGCTTCATTTTCATAACTCACTAGCTATTTTGCAATAATTGAATAACCCTACGACCTATTATCAGACCTACCACAATAAAATTTGAAGAAAAGAAAGAAAGAAAAAACATTGTAACAAGACACATCACAGAAACAAAATAAGCAGGCAGGTGACGTAAAAATTTCATCGCTTCTTCTACTTTCCAGGTTTGGACAAAGACGGGAAGATCGTGTCGCATTCCAACGCGTCTGTGAAGCACATCAGTGGCAGGAACATTCTGGACAATCACAGTGTGAATCTTACATCGACAGTCATCATGGGAATGCTTATGCCGACTATCTGCAAAACCTTTTGGCCACTGTCGTGATTGGAGCATAACGTAATATAGAATCCTTTAGGACCCACAAAAGGTTGCGCAGCACAGTACGCAATGCTACGCTTTCGCCTGGGAAGCGCATCACGTCACGTGGTATCTTTCGCCTCGTTCTTTTAAAAGCGCGCAACTTCGGCCTGGACCCAGTGTGGACCACCCAAATATTACGTCACAATCTATCGCATCTTCCACGCCCTCGCCCCACGATTTTTCTGTGTGGCCCACGTCTTCGGCAGTTCGGAAGTGGCAGTCCGAACGGAAATCTTCCTTAGCATAGCGGATGTGCGGACGTCGCGCAACCCTATGTGGTCCGTGCAGCTAAAAGGCAGCATACAATATTGAAACAGTCTTGGTGTTATAAAAACACCATACCTTTTTTGTTTAAACAAAATAAAAATCTACTTCAAGCACTACAAGTCTTAAATAGAGAAATAATTTAAACGTAATTATAATTATTTCTCTGTTTTTAGTGATGTAGTGTTTTTATGAAGTAGGTTTTAATTTTTTATAAAAAAAATATTTCACGATTTTTTGTGAATATCACTAAGACTCCGCAAAATTGTGTTTTCCAAAAGCATATGCACAAGTTAATATAAAACACCCAAATCGTATCAAGTGTGCTTTTGAAATTTGGAGTGTTCCCTCGATTTCTCCGGGATCCCATCATCAGCCCATGACTTGATGACTATGGAACCACCTGTGAAATATATTTTCCAAATCGCTACACGCGTCTTCGAGTAATCGGGGAACATACATAAAAAAGGTCAGTCGAACAGAACTTCCTTTTTTGAAGTCGGTTAGAACACTCCGTAAGTGCCGTCTAAATAGTCTGAGTTAGGGATTTTACAAGGGAAAGACTTTACCACGGACTATTTATAATGTCCAAAGGGAATCGGGTTTTCGTAGGTTTGAAACATTGAATCCATTTGGGTAGTTCGTTCTAAAGTTGTCAAAATTGGTGCAAGTATTAGGTACATAAAATTATATTTTTCTAGGTAGTAACAGAAGTTCTTGTTGAATATTTTATATTATTAAAATAATTCGTCCTTATCCTTAGTAAAGTGTTGTGAAATTATTTATTGGATTATGATATCAAAATGTACTTAAAATTAATTTATAACAGAACTTAATTGTACACTTTTATAAACAAAAGCCTTTATACCATAATTTTGTGTTTTACTACTTTTCAAGTACTTCAGACTTATCGCAATAAAAGCCCGGGATACACTAAGGGGCAAATGGAGCAACATGTTGCGGAACATGTCCCTCATCAAGTACGTGAAGTGTCCCGAGACATGTCCCGCATCACGTGAATGTCTCACAAAATATTGAGGGCCATGTTGTGGGACACTGAGCAACGTTGCAGCGTCACGTAGATACATTTTGTCCCCTAGTGTATCTGGGCTAAATAATAAACAATTTTAAGATACTTCTTGATAACAAACCTGTCTACTCCCTCTACTGTTCAATGTATTATAACGCGTGCCTGTTAAAATTATTATGATATTGTATCTATTTATTAGTGACGTAGGTAGGTACATAGTTGTCGCAATAAAACGCATGACAAAAAAATCGCGCCTTGTCATAATAATATTATGTGCTCAGTGGTTGTCATGCTGCGAGCGCTAGGGCCTAATCCTTACGCCCTTTACGCACGTAGCTATAATATATCAAATATATAAAATTCTCGTTTCACATTGTTAGCGCAAACTCTTCCGAAACGGCTTGACCGATTTTGATGAAATTTTGTGTATATTCGGTAGGTCTGAGAATAAGTTGTTATCTATTTTTATACTCCTATCTGGCAAAACAACGTTTGCGGTGTTAGCTAGTATCCAATAATGGTTAAATTAAATACATTGAATTTAGAAATTCAATGTTAAATATAAAGCACAAGCAAGCCTTTAAATTGTAATTAAGTTTAGGAACGCAATTTGTCTTAAAAAGTTGTAGTGATGGACCAAGGACACAGATTATTGTTAAATAACGGTACACCGTCCGTTATTTTGCATGTCATGATTGACGTTTACTTGATTCCGACGGACGCGACGAGGCCTTTGTTTTGAATTTTTATGAAACAGTGACTCATTTTGATGTAAATCTTAATTATTATTTACTAGAATTCTTCAATATAATCTACATCCTGAGGAATGGTGGAGATTTGCACAGCATACACGTTGATCTAAGGGTGAAAGCGAGCAACAATGTCTTCGATCTCTGCAGAAGAGAGTCCAATCATCAACTCTGACATAGAAAATGATGTTACAAGCAGTCGGAGGAACCTGGTGGAGTCTGATATTGGTAACTTTGCACTGATGGTCGTAGTTAATCATCAAAGTATAACGTTTCATTCACCATATGCTTATGTAAACAACTTAACTCTAAACTCGTCTAATGCCTATTATGTACCTATAAACATAATAAGATACTGACTTCCTTTAATTACATTTGTTTGTACACGAAGACTTGACTTCCTCGGTTTTTCTCACTATCTGCCATCAAGAAGGAAGTGCAGCCGACCTTTTGAACAATTACTTTTTATACAAAGAATCTTTTTTTTTATCTCTTAGCTACGAAATTACCAGGGCCTATGGTCAGCAATGACATTGTAAGGTAGATTGCATTATCATTAGCTTAAATAAATAACATTTTGTTTTAGTGTGATGGTTAAACTGCCAGTTCTTGAAGGTTGGTGGCTGGATAACTTGCTGGTGTTTCTGCTTATTTATAAAGTTACATAAAACTCAAAAATTTGATTGTGATTTTTTGTGGATGTTAGAAACATTTTATTTTATTATCAAATTATTTTAGCATTATGAGAGTTCAATCAGTTAAAAGTTTGATCATAAAATGAAGTAGAAGTAGTAGAAAATGCAATACAGTGTGTTAAAAAATGTATTTCAAAAGCTACAACTGATTTCAACAAAACAACTAGCATAGCTTTGTTCTATACATATAATTTAGCACACAGGAGAAATCAAACAACATGAAAGTGAATTGAAAAGTATCTCCATTTGTGAATAATGATTCTTGATTTGTAACATTGTATGTTAACAAACAATTGTTTTATGTTTTATTTGTTGTACTCTTCATACTTTGGTTTTTAGCCAGTATAAACTTGTGTCTGAAGTCTGAGAATATTATTGGATATTGTTATTCACTTGTGTGTTGCTTGAGTGAAAACGACATTTGTCAAGTTTTTTGCCTTCTCTCCACAGTAGAAGAGACAACAGGATGGATAAAAAGTCGAACAGTGCTCGGGATCATGGGCTTTCTTGGCTTTGCGAATGTCTATGCCATGCGAGTCAACCTCTCTGTGGCTATCGTGGCTATGATCAACTCTACGACGCCTCTGCCATCAAATGACTCTACCTTGGATGTCTGTCCAGCTTCTCCGCCTAGTAACAACACTGTGCCTCCCGTAAGTTACATATTTTGTGACCCCTGTAAAGTTAAGTCTGATGTATCTGAAAATACATCGAGGGTATTCTGGCAGAACCAAAGTATTACAAAATTAAAAAAAATTAGTTTCTAATGCAGTTTTGACTGAGTATTGAAACCGAGTATACCTGGACTTGAAACTTTTTTTAAATATTTGTACTTATTCAGTTCTGCCAGAATACCCTCCATGTATTTTACTGGCTGTTGTAGAATAAGTGCGACAATAACTGCTTTATTGACTGGCATTCTTGCACATTCACAACTATTATCAACACAAAAGTGTTTGCCTGCAAAATAAATGCAATATGTGATACCAATCAATTATTATTTTTGAAAATAAATTTTGATAGTTTTGAAATTGTTTAAAATGATAACCATAAAAATCTACATGTACGACAATGCTATTGATGTTACAGTAAAGTACACCTAATAATCCATTCCAATGTTTATGAGTCTGTCATCTTTCCAAAATTGAAGATCATTTAAATGTTTCTGTATTTCAGACACCTGGTGATTTCAATTGGAGCGCAGAACAGCAGAGCATAATTTTGGGCTCATTTTTCTATGGATATGTCTTGACACAGGTAATTTTTTTTAAACAAATAAGCTATATTCTATTTACTGAAGCGAACGACTAAAGGTAAACAAAGACACAGCATCTCTCAAACTTACATGTCACTGAAAATATCTCATGCACGCAGCTTTGCTTGCATCGTATTTGGCAGAATCAGCGTTGGGTCCGGCTCGCCCATATTTTCCGTTTCGTAATAACAAACACAAAAGTACATCAACTGGACGATGGGCCAAAAAACTTTACCAATACCTTATTTACAATGATGAACAGACTAAAGAAAATAAAATAGCTTAGAGGAAGTTGCACTCGCATCAACAACAACGTCAATCGTGAGTAAATATGGCGCCGGGGTGGCTATCTTATTTTGTCTTTAATTAAAAAATAGGTTCGTAATCAGCTCTCCATACTTCTTCCTACACTTCGCGTAGCGCATTGGCATAAAATAGTCGACCATAATCGGCCTTTAAACAAAAGTCCGTCATCTTTGCTAGTTGCGAACATATTTGGCAGCAGTAGGATCGCTTTTATTTCAGGACCACTGAAATTTTAGGTATTTTTTGGGGTATAGATCTCTTAAGCAAATTTTATGGTATTTTCATGATAAAATAAAATAATTAGTTAAACAAACTGCAAGTGAGGGATAAATCGGGTAATAACAGTGTTATTGTGTTAATTTGATGGTATTTATTAGGCATATAGTTTTGTATAACTTTGCTAAATATTATGCAGTGTTATAAATGTGGCATATTGAAAAACCAAATTTTTGACATGTTGACACTTAGTCGTTCGCTTCAATAAATAGACTGTAGATGGAAAATAGATTAGATACAAAAGTTTTCCGCATCCATAATTGACTTGGATGACTTGATGATTAAACTTATCATTCTAAAAACCAGGTACCTGGTGGCAGAATAGCAGAAATATTTGGTGGCAAACTGGTTTACGGCATTGGAGTCCTTCTTACCGCAGTATTCACCATGCTATCCCCGATCGCTGCGTACACTGACTTCAAGTTCTTCATAGCCGTGAGAGCTCTAGAAGGACTCGGGGAAGGAGTCACTTACCCGGCTATGCACGCCATGTTGGCTCGTTGGATACCGCCGATGGAACGGTCAAAGTTCGCTGCTTATGTATATGCTGGTATGTATCAGAGCTTAAAGTGGTGTTATTCTATTATGTTCTACTATTTCTATAGGTTTTACTTTTTAACGTTAACTACTTCTTCCTTGATGTTGTGTTTCTCTAAGTATGATTCTCTGTAAATATATAATCTGAGTAATGTGAATAAAGATCTATTTATCTTTATATTGAGATACAGAAACATTTATATGTACAGTCGGCAGCACATCAACCTTTACAACAATGCTCTATTCTCGGTTATATTACGGCAACTAAAATGCAAATTTTACACATTTACTGAGGCGACTGCCCAATTTGCCGGGGATGCCTCAAAAAAGAGGAAACAGCAGCCCACGTCATTCACTGTTTTATGTGAAAAAGCAATGAACAGACCCACGAGGCCTGCAGCGACATCAGAGCACTCCTGGCTTTCTGGAAAGAGATAGGCTGGCTGGAGTAAACTCACAGCTTTACTTCGTACTATGGCCCTACCATGAGACTGCTGTCTACTGTACATGCCAACTTGTAGAGCCATCGCAAACAGGGCGACTTGTCGCCGCGTCAGACGCGACGTTGTCATTTGCTTCTGGCGTCTTGTGCTCTGACGTCAAGTGTGCGGAGATTCGAACAAAATATAGGAAAATTGACGGCCGTAGCCTCTCGTCGCGTCTAGTCGCCGAACTGTCGCTGTCGCGTGTCGCCTTGTATGCGCATAGGCTTATTGTGTAAAATTCCACAGTTCCCGATAAAGTCGTCGCATCAAATGAGTGTCGAATCCAGGATCGTGTTTCGGAATGAGTCATTCTCGAGGAGATTTCTTACACAACCCTAAAATTTTTGGAAATATAGGAAGTAGCCTATGTTACTCACGAAAAATGTAGCTTTCTAATGGTGAAAGAATTTTTGAAATCGGCCCCGTAGTTACTGAGCCTATTAATTACAAACATACACAAAAATAGAAATCTTTCCTGTTTATAATATTAGTATAGATTATAGATAACCACTGTTGTATCTAGAGTTCTTTCCCAGCCTCCGTATTGCACTCTAGAACGACACCGAATTTCGAAGAGAATAATATGTAGTGACCTAACATCCTTGGATGGGCATAGTATCAAACATTATCTTGTGTTGTGAAACGGCCCACCGACTCCCAATATCCTACGGCAAAGACCATGACATTGTTGTAGTTTAAACATTTTTTTAAACTAAAACTTTCGTAAGCACTACACATTCCAAATTTTTGGTCCGGATCAACTTACTAGGTTTTTTATCGGACGAGTCCGACCAGGTTTCGCTCCGATTCGCAGAGCTTAATCATGATGAGCAGAGACGGAGCTCGCCTAGTACGAGTATGTTGATCCGGACCAAAAATAAACACTGTCTGTTGTTTCAGGGTCAAATATAGGCACAGTGATATCGCTGCCCGTATCGGGGTGGCTTTGCACACTGGAGTACGGTGGGGGCTGGCCTCTCTGCTTCTACCTCTTTGGCGGTCTGGGTGTGGTCTGGTTCATCCTCTGGATGTTCCTGGTCTACGACACTCCACAGACGCATCCCAGGATATGCCCGAAGGAGGTGGAGTACATCACTTGGTCTATTGGACCCCAGGTTAGTACCCGAACGTATCCCACATATGTTACGGTTCGTGACGGCAAATAATAAACAAGACAATCGCTACTCATTTCAGTCATTTTTCGTGAGCACTATAATATCAATCTACGGATAAATTTCGGGAATTAGGCGATTAGTCTTTTTTGGTACTGAGCTTCCAAAGTATTTGATATTTCATTCATATCAAACCTCTCTGGTTTCAAGCGACTTTATCGCAATAAAAACTGCTGCGGTAATGAAAGTTTCGGTAAGTTACCAAAGCATGAAGAGTGCTCTACTAACCTAGAGCTCTACGAAATGTGTAGGATTTCATCGCGTGCGATCTTGTTATGCATTATTATCAGTAATCTGGGGCGCAGCTGTGTTCACTCTACTCTGACACACTGAACTTAGTTATTCGTATTAGCGCGCTGTAGCGTCACAATAATAATTATATGCAAACGTAGTTCGCTTTTAATTTCCAAAATTATTATGAGCCGGGTTGGAATAAAACCTTACAGAATTTCAACTTGCAATTTTACGTTGAAAATGGTTACACTGTTCGTTCGATAAGTAAGTCAGTATGCACACTAAAAATCCATCCAGGAGTCATTTAAATATTCTGAGTCAGCTCTTTTCTTTTAAGATTTAAAGGAAACTACTTTTTAATGGAATTTTAACGTTACAGCGCGCATGCATGGCTCGAATATAGTAAGCGGTAAAAGATAAGATAACGTTTATATACGAGAAAAGTAGTGGACATGTAAACAAAACAAAATTTGTCTTATACAGAATATCTAGTACTAAAGTTACACTTACATAATGTACATCATCATCTTTATAGCATCTGCTGCTCAACTAGGTTCGTAGCCTGTATTTTAGCAATAAGCGCCTCTTGCCTCTCTTGTTAATTGGATATTTATTACATAGCAACAAACCGGCGTGAACTACAATACAAAAATTTTGTTTATTGGCGCATTTACAATAAAGACCGCGACTTAACCTGGGTTCGCATAAACTATGTATGTATTAAACCTACGGTCTAGAACTTAAGGCCAAGAACCTAGGGCCATGAACCTTTTGAACCAACATCATCAACCCATTATGCCCCCACTGAGGGGCACGGGTCTCTTCCCTGAGAAAGGTATAGGCCATACTCCATCACGGGGGCCAGGTCCGGATTGATGGACGCTTGTAAGACTAGTGGCTGGTCTTACTGTCAGAAGTTTTCAAGCCACCCTAGGCCTCTGACTTGGCTTAACGACTGCCATCTATCGACGGCAGCCGGCACCAACTGCTTAACGTGCCTTGCGAAGCACGGAACCGCTCGGAAAAATGCCACTAGCGTTAGTTATCGAACGGTTACCCATCCATGCACCCTATGTTGCTTAACCTTTGTGATCATTTAACATCACTCAGGCGGCCGGGGCTGCGAACGATTCATTATTACTGATTCCAACTCAATAATGCTGATTTGCATAGCTAGGCCATGACCCAAAGATATAATTCACTGGTTGATGACCAGTGCACGCGATATGAAATTGGGCTTAGACTTGTGACCAAGCACATTGCAGAGGAAAATCGGGTTAAAATATAATCGGTAGTGGTCATTTTTGATATTTTGACATTACGCCGGAACACGGAGAAGTCGGCTCTTTGCCTAGTAAGCGTTTGATGATCGCATGTGATAACGCGAAAAGCATCATTTGTAGGATATAGCATAAGTTTTTCATAATAAAATTCCAGAAAATATAATATCCCTGCCAGCAAGTAAATTTATTTTTTATATTAAAAAAACTATGTTATTGTCAAATCTCATGTGTAATTCCTGGTGTACATACAATAAAGAATATTCTATTCTATTCTATTCAAAAGGCGCTATGTAAAAAGGCCTATTATACAATAGACGATGTAAGCAGGCAGGCAGTAAAGTAAAGCAGTTTTAGTTTCATTTTAATTTTACCGATTGGGGGTTGAAATACAGGTTAACACATAGCATAATTCAATGCACATAGTTCAACGTTACGCCAAGTCAGAGGCCTTAGGGCGGCTTGAAAACTTCTGACAGTAAGACCAGCCACTACTCTTACAAGGCTCCACCAATCCGGACTTGGCTCTCGTGGTGGAGTACGGCCTATACCTTCCTCAGGGAGGAGACCCGTGCCCCTCGGTGGGGACATAATGGGTTGATGATGATGATACATAGTTCAACAACAAATGCTTGCTTGCTAATCAAAATACCTGGCGTAGTTCTACTGCAAGGGACACCCTTTAGACGACCTCTGTGGCGCAGTGGTAAGCACACCTGACCACCATGCGAGAGGTCCCGGGTTCGAATCCCGGCTGGGAACAAGAAAAAAAAGAAACCCAGGTCTTGGATGTTTACATGTTGTGACGTCGCTGTTTCTGGTTCCCACCACACAGGGTATCCTAGTGTGGGGCCAGAAGCAATGTATGTGCCTGTATGTAAATGTTATGTTATGTTATTTGTACATAAGTTTTTTAGGAGACAAATAAATGCATTCTTATTGTTAACCGTACGTTATATGTCCACTCTATACCTAGGGTTCACCGAAGTGATTGACAGTTCGGTGTATGCTAAATCAGACAACTCCATACAGTTGAGTTGTTACGTAATCGCTCTGGCCTCGATGCTGACTAATCAAAACTGCCTCCTCCTCAGGAAGACAAGAATACGGTGTCGATACCGTGGCTGAAGTTCCTGACTTGCGTCCCGCTATGGGCGATCCTGATAGCGCAGTGCGGCCAGTCCTGGCTATTCTACACGCAGCTGACTGAGTTGCCCTCTTATATGAACAACATACTGCACTTCGACATTGTCTCTGTAAGTGATTCTTTTTGTGTGAACGGATTTCTACGCGAATAAAGGAACGTGAGATGAGCGGGTAGCGCGTCTGCCTACCGTGCGAGAGGTCCCGGGTTCGAATCCAGGCTGGGAACAAAAAAGGTCTTGGATGTTTAAAAGTTCACAATAAATAATATATTCGAATCCCGGCTGGGGGAAAAAAATGAAACCCAGGTCTTGGATGTTTACATGTTT
This sequence comes from Yponomeuta plumbellus, assembly GCA_947310845.1. NCBI lineage: Eukaryota > Metazoa > Arthropoda > Insecta > Lepidoptera > Yponomeutidae > Yponomeuta > Yponomeuta plumbellus. Next base: position 9,992,810 of record OX371203.1, read on the forward strand.
GTGACGTCACTGTTTCTTGTTCCCACGACACAGGGTAGCCTAGTGTGGGGCCAGAAGCAATGTATGTGCCTGTATGTAAATGTTATGTTATATTTTTAAAAATATATTTTTGTCGCACTTACAGAAATAAGGGGTATTCTGTACAAGACAGGGACGTTGAATTAAAAATTTCAAATTAATATCGCTAACACAGCTACTGATCTGGTAACCAACAAGAATAAAATTTCCTGGATACAATTTTGTATTCGTAGAAAAAATCTGATATTTTTTCTATTTCGTCTCACTGGACTAATAAGAGGGCGGCAAATTCTTCCGCCCCGGGCGGCTAATACCCACGCTACGCCCCTGAGCCCATACTTGCTCTTTGACTGAAGGTCTGTGCCCTTCATTGGGAATTGTGTAGTGATTCCTCTAGTAGCTGGCCGGCAGAGCCGTCTAGGATGATTTTAAATTATGGCTGACTGACATCTAAGTAAAAACGTGGGAATCGCCACGTTTTTATTTAGATGTCAGTCGATCCCTAGCTAGGCTATGCAATGCACGACAAAAAGATAAAATACAATGTTTTATTGCTAACTAGCTGTCCCGGCACGACCTCTATGGCGCAGCGGTTAGCGCATCTGACTACCATGCGAGAGGTCCCGGGTTCGAATCCCGGCTGGGGACGAAAAAAAAGAAATTCAGGTCTTGGATGTTTACATGTTTGTGACGTCGCTGTTTCTGGTTCCCACGACACAGGGTATCCTAGTGTGGGGCCAGAAGCAATGTATGTGCCTTTAAAAAAAAAAACTTCGTACCGCCAAAGTTTTCGTGATTTTTTCATATTTTCTTACCATTTGAACCTTCCCTGGAATTCTAGAAATATAAAAAACCAAAAATCAGCCAAATCAGTCCAGCCGTTCTTGAGTTTTAGTGAGACTAATGAACATCTAATATATAAGACACTCATTTCTCAATGTTAGTGTGCATACTCCTCCGAAATGGCTTCACCGATTTTTATAAAACTTTACATGTAAATGCGGTAGGTTTGAGAGGTTGTTATCTATTTTTCATAGCCCTAAGTGAAAAAAAAATTGGCGAAACAACGTTTGCCGGGGCGTTTGCGGCATTTAATAAAAGTAGATCGCTACAGCAGGCTGATTATTTGAAGCATTTCTCGTGTTACAGAATGCCAAGCTATCTGCGTTGCCGTACCTTACGTCATGGGTGGCTGGGATCCTCATTAGCACATTCGCCGACTGGCTGCTGGCCCGGGGCTACATCTCGCGACTCACCAGCATGAAACTCTGGAATACTGTCGGTGAGTGTCGCGACACTTCCTTATTATCTGCCTCGTTGGTCTAGCCACAGAATATATAATAGTACAGGTACAATCGGGGTCTGAAAATGTTTACCGCCTTAAGGTTCATAATTGTACTGACGATTATACGACACAAGGTCGATACTTACAGAATAAAGAGTAGAGTACCAAGCTGTCAAAGTTTAGAGCATAACTTCTTCGCTCACTCAAGGAGGTTTTATAATAACGGATAGAAAAAAAAACTTTTATTTTGACAGATTTTTCGTAGGTGTCATTTTAACAAATGCAATAATTTAAAATTAAGAAATGAGTTTAGATACTTGTCAAAATCGAGGCTTCTGAACTTTGAAAGGTAATAAGCATTATAGACTATCATCATCATCATCAACCCATTATGTCCCCACCGAGGGGCACGGGTCTCTTCCCTGAGGAAGGTATAGGCCATACTCCACCACGGGGGCCAAGTCCGGATTGGTGGAGGCGGATTATTGACTATACTGCACATCATTGTGACAAAGAATCTAGTTTGAAAACTGGTAAACATTTTTAGACCCCGACTGTACAGAAGATTCACTCCGCAAAATCAATTAAAGAAAAAGGGACTCTAGCAGCGATACAATTAGGTGCAATTCGATCTCGGCGCTAAAAAAGCTACGTTATATTCACCTACATGTTGCCTGTCTTCCTACCGCGTAACTCTTACCTCTTCTGGCGCCTGAATTCCTACCTATTTCCCACTCCGGAGTGGTCGCCGCATGTACTTACGCGTTCGATACCGACACGCGTAGTGAAACAGGCCTAGTCTAGCCCAAAGGTTCCTTTTTTTTCCCAAACTTTTTTTTCTCGTGGACCACTTTCAAAGTTTTACTATTTTCGTTAGACCCCCTGCTGCTACATGTCTACTGTATTCTCAAATCTCCTAAAAATATCACCCTCAATTGGGGTTGTTAAGAAGAAAAAAAGGTAGAATATTTTCTTGTGTCCAATTTATTAAAATAATACATGTTGTTATTCATACAACATTATAAACTTTTATTATTACAAACAATCAACAATTGATGTCGATAGGTTTGGATTTACCTATCGACGTCGATTTTGATCATTTTTGTTCTTTATTATGAAAATTAGAAAAAAAATTGTGGACCTCCACTTACAACTTGTGAACCCGAACCAAAGTGTGGTCTCCTATGGACCTGGACCACTTTGGGAACCTATGGTCTAGCCGTACGAACTTACATCCTCCCAGGGATGGAATTTTGGAAAACTGTAAAATATGTTTTTATCGAATTTTATTGAAACTAATAATAATCTATATATATAAAAGGAGAAGCTGACTGACTGACTGACTGACTGACTGACTGACTGACTGACATATCAACGCAGGGCCTAAACTATAAGGGTTAGAAACTTGAAATTTTGCACAGGGATCCTTTTTGTAACGTAGGGCAGCACTAAGAAAGGATTTTAAACATTCATCCCCTAAGGGGGGTAAAATGGGGGTTCAAAGTTAGTATGAAACTTTGCGGTTTTTGAAGTTATTGGAATGAAATTTGGTACGAAGGTTCTTCATTTAAAATTATGAAACACATGTAAAATAGTATTTTAAAAATCATCCCTTAAGGGGGAAAAGGGGGGTGAAAACTTAGTATGAAACTTTGCCGTTTTTGAAGTTATTCGAATGAGGTTCAATATGAAGGTCCTTCATTGAAAGTCATGAAACACATGTAAAATAGTTTTTTAAAAATCATCCCTTATGGGGGAAAAAGGGGGGTTAAAACTTAGTATGAAACTTTGCCGTTTTTGAAGTTATTCGAATGAGGTTCAATATGAAGGTCCTTCATTGAAAGTCATGAAACACATGTAAAATAGTTTTTTGAAAATCATCTCTTAAGGAGATAAAAGGGGGTGCAATGTTAGTATGAAACTTAGCCATTTTTGAAGTTATTCGAATGAAATTCAGCATAAAGGTCCTTCATTGAAAGTCATGAAAAACGTGTAAAATAGTTTTTCGAAAATCATCCCTTAATGGGGTAAGAGGGGGTTGCGAAATTAGTATGAAAGCTCTTTCGCATGCGCTAAAAGTATCCCTATCTTATTTGCAAACTCTTTACTCAACTATAGCCCACGCGAACATAGTCGCGGGCAACAGCTAGTAGAAAATATATCGTGTCAATGAAATCCGACCACAATGATTTTACTTCCCGCACAAACTTTTTAAATCCTCCTAGGGGTTGAATTCGTCCTTCGTTCGAATTCAAAAATCTTGAGATGCGTATTTACTAATATTTTTATTTACACATTTCCTGTGAGGTTTCGAATAAAAAAGTCTATCTAATCTGGTTTTCCACACAAACTTTGAACCCACGTTTCGTCCCCTTAGGGGGGTAAACTTTGCAAAATTCTTTGCTGATACTACATCATAGTAACTAGTTCAAGCTGTGCGTTGAGAAATCAGTTCAGTTAGTAACGGTTGCCATTCATACAGAGACATGCATCATTTGTAATCGTTATCAATATTTATTACAATGCTCATTGTGGTATGTGGATGATATTTCGGTGTATCGTTCCAGCGGCGTTTATCCCCGCGTTCGGGCTGCTTGGCATCGCTTGGGCCGGATGCGACCGCACTGCTGTCACTCTGCTATTGAGCATAGCATCCGCCTTCGGTGGTGCTGTTTATGCCGGTAAGCGTCACGAAGAAGAAATAAGTACAATAATTATGGTATTAGTATTAGCCCCGGTGCTGGAGTATGGCCTATATCTTCCTCAGGGAAGAGACCCGTGCCCCTCGGTGGGGACATAATGGGTTGATGATGATGATGATGATGATGATAATACCGGACAGCTAGTTTAGGTTTCCTCTTTTACCAAAATTTCACCCCACATTTTTTAATCGGTTGTTTAAAGTGTTTTAAAATGATGGCGGCATAAAGAAACTGACGTATGGTGTGGGCAGTCGTTTAAAAAGGAACTGGAATACAAAAACTAGGCAATTTTTCAACGGAATTAAAAATAAGAAGTTCTTTCTATTGTTTTATGATTGTGTTTATTTGAATGTATGTGTATTGTGTGTGTTCGTGTGTGTTACATTAAAAACGATATTAACAAACAGACCTATACTCGACTACCCATTGAACTAAACAATGTGTAATATTTTAGGCATGTACCAGCTGTTATAGTGGAATGAACAATTCCACTATAACTTCTAAACAAACCAATTTAGAACTGTGCCGTGTTACAATCCTTCTGTCATGTCCCGAGTAATATACGTACTCTATCGTACTCTATCGTAGGGTTCGAACCCGTAACCCCTCACATGGTGTCACCCCGCAGATGCGCAAACCGCTGCGCCACAGAGCGGGCATATCTATAAGTAAAAAAAAGAATAGTGGCTATAGATCTACAGAAGATCTACAGCCACCATTTTTTTTACTGCAAAAAATGCCACTGAGTAGCTTATTTTTGCATCCAAAGTAAATCTTTAAGATCTTTTGATCTAGTTTAGGCTCCAGTTTTTCCACAGGTGCATTTTGCTGCTGTGTATATGTGAATCCCGACCGTATTCGGCCACAGCGACTGGGATCTGACTATTCAGAGTGACGCGCATGTGCTCTCAAATGGCTGATATAGCCAATTTTGGCGGAGAATTTGCGTCCACATTTGCTGCACGTTAGCGCTCCTCCGACGTAATTGTAGTGTATGGCCGCAGGTGGTCGGGCCTTGAGCTCGTCTCGCTTACCATCGAGCTCTAATCTGCGTTTCTCTTCAAAAAGATTTATTTAAGAAGCGGTGGTGGCGTAGTCGGGTTGACCCTTGCTTCTCGATCATGAGGGTCTGGGTTCGAACCACGCATGTACCAATGACTTTTAGTTACGTACATTTGTTTGTACAGCAACACCATTCGCTGATAAATTGTGCCCGGATAACGGCGACAGGCTTGCCACTTGTTACGTTTGGGACCTAATAAACTCGGCAAAACGTGGGTCCAGTTCTAGAGACTGGTGCCTCTGCCTACCCCTTCGGGGATAACGGGCGTGAGTTTATTATTATTATTATTATTAAGATTTATCTTAGAGCTCACGGCATGCCTCCACACAGCTCGGTCGGCTGCCAATGTCTCCCACTGTGCCGGATCCATGTCACATCGTTTCATGTGACGCTTAAGCACATCTTTATACCGCAAGAGTTGACCGCCTTGCGTCCGCTTGCTAACATGCAGCTCTGAGTAGAAGATGCGCTTTGCCACTCTGTTCACCACCACGCCGTCGCATTAGATAAGCCTCTATACCGCTGACCTTCGCTCGCCGTAGAATTTCCGTGCTTCGAACACGGTCCGACCACTGGATGCTCATAATGTCGCGTAGGCATTTCAGATGGAATCTATCTAATGTGCGGATATGCTTACGGTACAGGCACCATGTCTCAGAGGCATACAAAGGATTTGGTAAAACGATTGCCGTATACACAGCTATCTTCGTTGAGAGCTTTATGTCGTGCGAACGAAACACCCTAGGACGAAGTCTGCTGTAGGCTGCAGCCGCTGCTTCAATTCTACCATTGACTTCATCATCAAGGAGGTACTTCGATGTTAAGGTGCTGCCCAGATATTTAAATCTCTGCACGTGCTTAAGACAGTCGTCACCGAGTTTAATGTCGACTAGGGCACTGTTCAGTGTATTGAGACCCATTACTTCGGTCTTCTTAATACTAATCTTAAGGCCAAACCTGCGACACGACTCATCAAGACTTGTCATAAGCCTTTGTAAGCCCTCTAGGGATTCCGCCACAAAACACAAATCGTCTGCATACATCATATCTGTGATAGTTGCGTGAGACACCTTAGTGCGAGCTCTTAATCTAGCCAGGTTGAAGACTCCACCACCATCCGTACGAAAACGAATACGAATACCCTCAGAATTGGTTTTTAAAGCTTCTCGAACAACGACTGCGAAGTAGAGATACGCTGCTGTGTATAACCTATTCAATGTGGTTTTGTATAGGAATATAATAATATGTGGATAGAAAATAAAGACGCAGTAATGGCTATTACTGTGTTTCTCGTTACCTGGGCAGAGAGGTCGTCATGACAGCTAGTATACTGTAAATTTTATTTTTTCACTCTTACCCCCTCGCTAAACCCCTATTCCTGTTCCAGGCAACCAAATGAACCACATAGACCTGTCGCCGCAGTTCGCCGGCACAATGTATGGCATCACCAACGCAGCCAGCAATGTATGCGGCTTCATGGCGCCCTACGTCATCGGACACATTATCAGCAGCGACCAGGTGAGTGTGACGAGCGATGGACTGGATGGACCCATTTTTTTACTGCTTCTCCGACTCTCCAATATAAAGATAAGCTCGCTTTTGTACATGCTTTTCCTTATGTATTATTCTGTTAATTGTTTCGTGTGCAATGCATGATAGTTCAATAGTGTCAGTACGATAGTGAAAGAAAGAAACCTTTAGGATTATAAAGTTGAATAGTCATAAAGTTGATATCCCAAAATGTTGGATTTTTTAGTTTTGCAATGTGTTGAACTCTCATAAAGTTGAAATCCCAAAATGTATTTATGTACGGAAAATGTAAAAAATATTTAAACTTTCTGCAAATTCATCTTGTAACAAACTCAGCATTTTAGGAATTCAACTTTCTGCAATATCAACAAAATTAGATTCAACATCCTGCAAGTTCAACTTTTGGCAAACTCAACATTTTAGGAATTCAACTTTCTGCAAATTCAACATATTTAGATGTAACATGCTGCAAATTCAACTTTTGACAAACTCAACATTTTTGGAATTCAATTTCCTGTACAGAAAGGAAACGAAGGAAAAAAGAAGCCCATGTCTTGGATGTTTACATGTTTGTAATATCGCTGTTTCTGGTTCCCACAATACAGGGTATCCTAGTATCCTATTAATTCAAATTTTGTATGAAGCATTTTAGTTAAATGTTGCTTAAGCCACATTTAAGAAAGTAGTGCAAGTCGACCTATGTCTTTTGGTCCTTAATTTAGAGTTTACATAATAATATTATTCTAAAACCTAGAACTCGTGCATTGAACTAGCTGTTCAGGATAAACTTTACATGAAAATAATTTTAATTTTTTGAATGTTTTTCGAGCTTAAGATAAACTTTAAAGGCTTAATCTTTTTATTCATAAGCTATGCTCTGTGTAGCCTTTATTTGTTCTAACGTGTGAAAATGTCTCGTATAAACGTCGCCGTATAAACTCCACCAATCCGGACTTGGCCCCCGTGGTGGAGTATGGCCTATACCTTCCTCAAGGACATAATGGGTTAATGATGATGATGATGAAACATCGCCGATTTCCCATCCACAGCAAACCCTAGGGCAGTGGCGCGAAGTCTTCTACCTAGCCGCGGCCATTGACCTCGGCGCGAATCTCTTCTACCTGTTCTTCGCCAGCACGGACGAGCAAGACTGGTCGCGGTCGGAGTCAGCGGAAGACCTCAACGTCTCAGTCCCGGTCGACAGCATATTGTATCCTGAGTCCTAGTGCTGAGAATATAGGGGTTGATGTGACGTGAGTCGTTTTGGAAGTTTATATGTACATAGATGAGATGTAGTTACTTTACACGCCTTACAAATCGTGGCGTGAAGTATGTATAAATTGGGCTGACATAGCGTGACGTGAGCCGTTTTGGACTGTGTGCCTCGGATGGATCGGGTAAACTTTATGTGCCCTAGAATATTGAGTCTAAAATGTTAGGACAAGGGGTTGTTGCACTCTACAGTTCAAACTGTTAGACTGAGGATTGAAAACCACTTTAAAAAAAATATTACTAAAACACACTCAAAATATGGATTACAAAAATTGGGACAATAATTAGCAAATGAAAATTGCCAACTGCTCTCGATCGCGGCTAAGGCTGAACTGTCCGACCGCCCAGGAGGGATATCGTGAGAAACTAGAACTGCTTAGTTGACATTATAATGTGACTACTCATGATTTAGCGCGGGGTGTGCACGTCCCTTACATAGCAAGGGTATATAACAAAACCCCGAATTCGAGACAAAAAATAAACAAAACGACAAATTAAAAAGCTGCTGTTTATTCAATTGTTTATTCCAAAACGATAGCTTTTTGTTTTGACCAGTTTACAAGGACGTTCAGAGGCAATCCGAGTGCTTAGGGGTAGTTCTACTTCAGCCTTCGAAAATGTATTGTTAAGTAAAAAAGGAACTATATTGGGCTCGTTGTCGCTCCCCATTAAACCAACTAAAGTGATCACCTTAGTGGTGGTAGCTCAGTGAATAGAACAATTGACTCGAAAGCGAGAGACTTAGCTTCGATTCCCAGTGCGAGCATGTGGCTATGACTTTGTTTTCTAAGTTTTGTACATTTGTGAGGTTATAGTATCTGTACCACTCGGTAACTGTGAAGGATAACAGACAGGAAAGAGTGTGATTACAATGGGACGTCAATAGGCTGCTTGCTAACTTAAATTCTGTAAAAGTGTGTATTCGTGAGTAAGATCACCTAAGCATCTGTGACAAGTAGTTTAGGACTCCGCTTAAAATACTTGAACCAAACTTATCAAATTAGAAAGAAAGGAACATATTTATTGCAGCAACAAGACACATCTCAGAAATAAAATAAAGAGACAAGTAGCACAATATAGTAACAACAGACAAAGATAAAACAAATAAATTAAGACATATTTAATATAACTAAAAATATAGTCTGTGGTATGTCGGGGTTGCCACAAAAGGCAACGGACTCAGCGTTATGCTGAGAACTCTATGGAGCTGTCTGATTTAGCCCCTTTGTTCCCGGTATGTCACCCCACCTCATGTTACTCTGTAAAGTCGGCTTCCCACGGTCCGCGATATCGTGGACGGACGCGGACCAGATCGCGCGACACACCGTGGGAACTTCCCACTAGAACTACCTAATAGAAACCAATGGATGCATTCTAAAATTGATCAACAGCTATATGTTTGTTGTCTCACTTTAATGGATTTTAAGCAGAATTTACAAAAAAAAACTGCAAGTAAAATAACATACTCAGGTACAATGTTAAAAAAATATTTCCGAGCTCGCGGCCTCTTGGGCCGGGGCCCCTTGGGTCGGGGGCCCGTGGCATTTTGCCAGCCCTGCCACCCTATAGTTACGCCACTGGTGGGAAGGGTCTTGGTCCGCGGTAGGACAAACGTCTGTGACGGTGCGCCGTACCGGTCGCGGGTACGTGGTCGTATCGATATCCGCAGAATCGCGCACCGTGGGAAGACCCTCGTGCGTGGTACATGGCTGTCCGTGGTCGTCGGCCGACGGCAGAATCGCGCACAGTGGGAAGCCTGGTTTACATTCTGGAACTTTTTTTATGTCATTCTCCTACTCTGAACTTGTCTAAATGCTTAACCCGATAGAGTATGAAATTACGCAATATAAGGGCTGGACCGTCAAATAGCCGAAAAAGATTATTACAGTCTCTGGGTTTTTGGGTGATAGGGTTCGGTGCTTATTGGCTTAGGGTATTGGACAAGACTTCTTAGTTAAAATGATGTGCTACTACAATAAATGTTTTTAAAAAAATCTAGGTATCTTAAAAATTTCCGCCAATGATAGCAAAGTTTCACATATTCAAAATAAGTGTAACAGTCATAAGTATATATATAATCAAAGAATCTGGTACCTTGGTTCAGTAAAATAATTATGTGATGTTTGTAATGTGAGAAATTTCTTTTCTCCGAAGTTATCATTTTTTGTAAAACTCTCTGAATGAGCATTCAGCAGTCCAGCAATGCAATGACCACGACTTTTCGGAAAGTGAATTTTATTCCATGTTCTATTAAAATCCGAATCGCTCGTAGCCTGGGCTGCCTGAGTGATCTTGAACGATCACTAAGGTTAAGCAACATACGGCGCGTTCAGTCCATGGATGGGTCACCGTCTCTGACTAACGCTAGTGGCATTTTTTCCGAGCGATTCCGTGCTTCGCAAGGTACGTTAAGCAGTTGGTGCCGGCTGCCGTCGATAGATGGCAGTCGTCAAGCCAAGTCAGAGAGAGGCCTTTAGGGGCGGCTTGAAAACTTCTGACAGTAAGACCAGCCACTAGTCTTACAAGCCTCCACCAATCCGGACTTGGCCCCCGTGGTGGAGTATGGCCTATACCTTCCTCAGGGAAGAGACCCGTGCCCCTCGGTGGGGACATAATGGGTTGATGATACTATTAAAATCCTGTTATGATAAATTTATATTATGTTCCAACTAAAACTTTCGTAAGCACTGCACATTATTAGCTTATTTCCGGATTCACTTATGTACTTGGTTTTTTGTCGGAAGAGCCCGACCTAATTTCGCTCTGATTCACAGAGCTTTATCGTGGTGATAGTGGTACGCCTCTGGCCGGACCTTGAGTGCAATTACGTAAGACTCCATTGTATGAAGTTGTCTGATTTAGCCCTTTTGTTCCCGGTGTATCACACCACTTTATTTCACACTGTTACATTCTGGGACTTTTTTCCCAGTAAGTATCTCATACTCCTACTCCGAACTGTCCTACACATTTATTTTAGCTCTTTCGATTTGTCTAAATGCTTAACCCGATAGAGTGGAAAGTTACGTAATATAAGGGCTAGTCAGAATTGTCCGACAAAGGGTCATATTTTATAAGTGAACGTGGATTCGAGCTATCAATAGTACACCATTACTCTAGGTTGAAAGTATTTCAATGTTAAGAATTCACTTTCTGATTATTGAATGTCAAATGTTTTCAAGAATGTTGTCGCTGTCGTCCGGTCGAGTTGTAATGGAGCAAAAGTCAGAAATATCTCCACTTTGACCATATTGTTTCTTATCTAAAATTAAATATACTTAATTAGGTATATGTTGGTTCGAGTATCTACAACAAGATCCCACGAGTGCAATCAACCACTTGCAATGTTAATACAATTGTTACTATTCTTACGACAGTAGGTATGCCCTAATACTGCCCGACATATCGCACCTCCAGAGCTAAAGTGACCTAACTCAAAATTTGGGTAAAATGACTTAAGTATTCAGAATGACTCAAAAAGGCATACTCTTTCATGCCTATATTAAAAACCGATGTTATTTGGTCAGAGAGAGATGGAGGAATATTTCGGTCTGTTTTTTCTTGAGCATCTCGCTCAGAGCGCCGAACACATTTTCTTCATTTCCCAAAAGTTGTAAATTTTGAGTTCGGTCACTATAGTTCTGGAGGTGTGATATGTACAGCAGCATCCGTGCACGAGCATAACACAGGGGTCAGCCATCGCCAGTCTCAATCTAGCGTTCGTAAAACATTGTCCTGCATAGAAGATTATCAATTCTATTCACCACGTAGCATTATCTACGAAACAGCACCATAAAACAGCGGAAAAACCCAAAAAAGTCGCGAAATAAAAATTCAAAACGAAAAATTCGCAAAAGTAAATAATAAAGTAGACATAAAGTGTTTCGGGAATAGCGCATTTTAAGGTAACCCGGTATAAGTAAATAAATATAGAAACAATCAATCTATAATAATTATTATTTAGGGTACCTACGCACATTTTCTTTCCATTAAGTTAATATTCTGAGTTCCTATTGGCATAGGTAATAAAGCCAGCCAGTATTCGATTCAAGTGGCTGGCTAAACTTTTAGTTTAATTAGGTATGAATTACCTATATTTATGTACGTTTCACAAACATTATTATGAGTGTGTATGAATTTTATATTTACATTATTTATTAGTGGGTATTAATCGGTTTTTGTACGTTATATGCTCGATATAATCTTGTCTCTCTTAGGTCGGTTTGCGCCAGCGCTTATGACTGCACTATTAGTCTGTTTATCCAAGGGTAAACTCCATCCAGCTAAGAGGTACAGAAACGCCTTGCACCATGACATTTGCAGAGCTATCCATAGATTAATGGTATAACTGATATAAGCTATTTATTAGTATGTCCCTGGATACGTGTTTATTTATTCACTTATTTATCCAGTGAATTGGCGCAAGCCGCCTTTATAATACGAAGTACCTAACAGAATGCTGTGTTACGTTGTATAAATCTAAGCACAAAGCAATAAATAGCAAATAAAATCCTGAAGGATTCCTATCGTTTAACTGTCAAACTCCATACTAATTGGCAGTGTCCTAAATATTGGTCATAGTTACAAATGTTACTTCATTTCAAATGTATAAGGTCAGTGAACATAATGCTGCAATTTATTGTAAACTAATAATATTCACTAATTGCTTGTATTTTTCTGCAGTTATGTAATTTGATCACGAAATCCCCCAACTTAAGTATGTATTATTTAAGTTTAGAGTTAATAGTTTGAGCAAGTATATTATATTCACCAGTCTGCAATTGAATGAACGAATGATTGAAAATATTTATTAGTTGATCACTTTGAGCACAACACTATTTTTTATTTTCCCTTACGTGGCAACCCACCAACTGTCAGTTTAGTCCACCTAATTAAAAATCAAGGTATAGAGCAATGCCTATTGCTATCTCAAATGTCAGGTTTACGACAGGATTTAGTGCGCATGATAAGTCCTCAGAACCGAAATTTCAGTTCAAAGTAGGTAGATAGGTAATTAGGTATGTAACCACTACTATTGTTATCAGTAACTACTATCGCTAGTTTGATCATTCCATTTAAAATAATTAATTTGTTTGCTCGAAATCCAACTAAGTTCAGAAGTCCTGAAAATGTTTTATGAAAACCGTTGTACCAATTGTACTGTATCTTTGCAAATGTTTTGTATGCGTTTTCTTGGTACAATAAAGAATATTCTTATCTTATCTTAATTTTTTATAGCCTATAAAAAACGATTTATTTTTATTTTTAAGTACAGTATTCCCATGTAATGACTTTTATACTCAAAGTTTAATAAAACAAATATTTTGTAACTATGTTGTTTGCTTACGCTATAAAAAATATAAGTTTTTGTTCGTTGCGTCCCGAAATAAGCTATTTCACAGTGTGAAAAATCTGTATTATTAATAAGAATTCTTATAAATTAGGAGTCATAAAACCACTTTAAGGCATTGTTAATTATGAGATAAAATTTGATAATTATGTACCTGCAGCCATTTTGCCGAAAACGGCCTGGATTGCTCGAATCTATGATGATGTCATAGCTCAGTAAAAATGGCGACTGTCGTTCATGTTCTTACGTTCATTGGTTTTGTTTACTGACCTGTGACGTCATGACGCCATATTGCCCAAGATAGCGGTTTGGCGGCTTATTTTATAAGTAAATTTTCGTTTGCTTTTTTTAGAAGCAATACACGAAAGAATTTAAAATTACCAATTTCTGAGGACTCAATCAACTCCAACAAAAAATATGAGATGGTTTTCACAAACCTGTCAAATAGCCTATTATGTAGCTTCTTATTAAAATTTGTAACTTTGTTAATCATGAGAACGATGCAATTTTAGGACCTTGTTTCTGACTTTTTATGCCGCTAAGATTTTATTAAGTAGTTAATTCAAAATTTTATTTTATATCATTTATCTCTTATTGCTTATTTTAAATGTTGCTTTCATAAAATTACGATCTTAAATGTTAAGCAGCTTAACACTTTCGTTCTGTTTTATCTCTAATTCCTAAGCTTATAAGTACTATACTTATTGTGATTACTGAAAATGACAAAGAATCGTGAGGAACATTGTTAATTTTTAGTCTTATTGCGGTTTGTTATCTTATTTTATAAAGTATTCTAAGCCTCTGACAAATTCAGTACTCCATGTGACTTAGTCACTAAATACCAAAAGTATCTAGTTTTATCAAATGGAAGCTATGAGTATACTTATTAAAGATAATAGATTCTCTGCGATAGTAATTTTTAGTCGTATTTCAATTAATTATAAAGACGTATTTTTGTAACGATGCCCAATGCTGGAAATAAATATTTTTTCTAATACTAATCATACTTGTAATTTCTGTATCGCTACCTTTGGAATTTAAAAAGCAAAGAAATAAGAAAATAATCTGTGCGAAGAGCTCGTGATTGCCAGTGTGATTATCATATTTTTATAGCCTTTTTTGAGCCTCTAAAACCAGCATCGCTCCAAAAGATAATTATAAGTTGCGGCCAAAGGGTGCTGGCGAAATTCGGGCGTACAGTCATCTTAACACTATCCTGGCACCATTACGAGCAATATAATGAGCGGGTCTGACGGACCGCGCGTGAAAGCTAATATTTGTTTTCGCCCCGGAGTGAGGTTTTCGGTCGGATGGACCCGTTTATAAACGTAACGAGCGACGCCCGTATAATTATGGAACTCGTCCATTTTTACACCCAACCGTGTTGGTGTTAAAAAAGTGGCAGGTGCGACATTCTGTATTGATTGTTTTGCCACCAACAGCTTCTTATTGCCGACGAACGCGAAGGTATCGGTCGAAGCGTTGAGCTGTATAAACCGCATGCATATCTAGGTGCACGAGGATAATTGCCGGTTGTAAATGTAAATCGTGGCCTATGCTGACGTCAATAGGCACATAAACACAACTATTATTGCCGCAAATATTTATTTTACAGTCGCCGAACGCGTGACGCGAGGCAAAAGAAAGAGTCGAATAACACGCAATTGCGCGATTGTAAAGCCGAAAAGGATGGCAAAGGATGGACAGGATGGCTTTCTTCGAGCTCGTAAAAGAAATGCGTTTCTGCTAACAAATAGCTATGTTATTGGCGAACCCTTGCAATTAGATGCAAACAAAGTATCGCCGATGTTTTTAACCCGTGTTTGCTACAGTACGGCCGCTATTGTCCCTTTGTCGGGGGCTTCAACCCGTCATTTTCGCCGTTCGAAGGACGTCTGCTGATGCGTTGGCCCCAGTTAAGAAAAGGTTTATGGGCCGCCAAGGGCTAGCGGCGCGAACACTGCAACAAAATGTGTTTATGGCCGTCGTAAACGCGATGCCCGATAGCCAAACCTGGTGGAAGAAAATAACAGTCTCACTGTTAGCCGATGATCGTAATTATTGTTGCTTCATCGTGCCTACCTACTGGCGCGATGCTTCGCGTCGCATGTGGTAGGTACGTGATATTATCTTGGTCCGGCGTCGTAAAGAAGTCTAAGCACCCTGTGTACTGAACAAATTCTACAACTTACCTTATAGGCATTAGGTATTTACACAAGCACCGACCACCAGTTACTTTATTATCGTGGGTGGTGTCTCGCTTGGGGCTGCGGAAGATAATAGTTTTTTGCAATATCGTCGTCTAAGTGTTAAGCTGCTAACTCCAAAAGTACAAATTTTCAGAAGACTAATAAAACCACTGAAAATACCGCTTTCGATGAAGTTTTCATCGAATTTTATCGAAAACGGTATTTTCAGTTTTTCATTTCATTGCCTGATGTAAAAATAGGATGGTTTTACGAGTATTAGTCTGCTCAAAATTTGTACTTTTGGAGTTAGCAGCTTAACACTTTAGACGACGATATGTTAGTAACCTGGACCGCATCTCAGATTTATGAACTTAAGTTGACGTCGTATGTTTTTTTTGTTACTGGAATCCAATGCATCGCACTTTTCAGCCACCTTATTCTATAACTTTCCACAGTAGAGTTTTGATTGTTACTATTCGGAAGCGTCATACTTAGGGTCTGTTTCACAATTTGCAGATAAAGTTCCGGATAAGCTATCCGCAACCAGAGCTGCCGTTTGTTTTAAATTTGAAGCCATAAACGAACACACGCAACATATGAAAATTTATTTAAATTTAAAACAAACGACAGCCCTGGTTGCGGATAGCTTATCTGGAACTTTATTTGAACATTGTGAAACAGGGGCTAAATATGAAAAACTTACAGAATAATGGAGCAGACTTCCTATATAGTAAGTTCTTCTAGAGATACTAGTAATACATACAATATATACTTACCTACTAATCCATTTATCCTTGTGACATTCCTCCATTGTAATGGAAATATTTTCAAGTTCCATATGCATTGAAAGGCCCACTACAAAGGTGGTGGCTTCTTCGCAAATCGATTTGTCGCGGAACGTTGTTATAACTTCCTTTCATCGACTCGTGGAAAGCAATTAAGGTGCGGTAAATAAAAGTGTAATTTTCGGTTACAGTAGCAATAAAACATCGTGGGCCCTCGGGCTCCTACATAAAGGGTATGTCTGCGGGGTACCTACTGGCAATCCTTCCGCGAACCGGAGGCCGTAAACGTATTGTATGGTATTGTAAACCCGAACTGTAACCGATGATACGGCCCTCTTGTTTGTATCGCTTATTGCGGTAAGTGCACAGATCTTCAGAAATGTTTGGGGTTTTTGTAGGAACGTGATTTTCTCTTAGAAGTTGGTGTCAAGTTAAACACTCCCTACAAAATTCACTGACAAAATTATTATGCTATCTTGTGTTTCATAGTAAGAACTGTTGTACAGAGTATCACTGGTTTCAAAATAAGACAAAGATTCTAGTTTGGGAGTTGAATAAGTATCTCAGTCTTATTCAAAGATACTTTAAAGAATACTTACAAGCTCAAGTTTTATTGTTTGTGGCTATAGAATTAATTTGTTCTGATTCTAGTAAGAGCTAACGTATTATTTGCTACTTCGTTAGCGTACTGTTAGCGAATTATAGTTAAACCATGACGTCCAAATAACTAGAACAAACTTGACTTCGACTTCGCATGGACGTATTTTGGGTCTTAAATTAAAAATTAAATTAAGACTCTTAATGGTGCGACGCGGGACGTGTCTTACCCCCGGTTTCTTGAACGCTAACAGTTTGTTAATCTATTGTTAACAACTGTCAGTTGCAAAAGTACATAAAAACAAACAACTGACAACTGTTAACAGTACATTAACAGCCTGTTAGCGTTCGAGAAACCGGGGGATCGGGACCTGCGCGGATCTCTGTTCTAGTTATCTGCCGGGCGTTACACCAAAGCCTCCTCAACAGGCGCGTTATTAGATATCGGTCAATAATACCGGATGATTAATACAGTACAGGCTGATTAATTGTTCAGTGTTAGTAGAGAAAAAACATTGAATTAAATTTCGAATGAATAGGTGACAAAACTTGTCGCCCAACCCGCTTAACTGCTCTATCTGGGATACCACACAAAGGAACTGAATTAAAATCGCAAATCATAAAAGGAAGTGTATCGCGAACTCGTCTCAACATCATCATCAACCCATTATGTTCCCACCGAGGGGCGCGGGTCCTCCCTTCCCTGAGGAAGGTATAGGCCATATTACACCACGGAGGCCAATTCCGGATTGGTAGAGGCTTGTAAGACTAGTGGCTGGTCTTACTGTCAGAAGTTTTCAAGCCGCCCTGAGGCCTCTGACGTGGCTTAACGACGTCTCAACATTATTCAAATATATTTTTATACAATAGAATTACAGTTAGCCTGTGTTGTAGTATCGGTAAAATAAGTTTAATTTTTTTCTCGAGGAATAAACAAAAACGCGACAAAACGGTAAATGTGCGGAAAAAAGTCACTTTCAAAGGCACGTTTGCTCCATTTTGGGCTCGTTAAAGTTAGTAAAATAGAGCGCCTTCTTTGTTTGCCGTTTACGTGTACCTACCGGTACCCTCAACGATATCGTAAAATATGGAGATCTAGTAGCTGTTATGCCTCTCGATTTAAGAGCGAGTGTTGAACAAAAGGTAAGCGTGCTTCCTCATATCACTGATTGTACCAAAACGGGACCCGTAATAAATGAATGCCCTTTTTATGGTGTTTACAACCGTTAATTGTAACAAACTTCTCTTTTTAAAGTCCCGAAAAAGTGAAAAAAATAGTGCAGTTTGATTCTTAGAACTGGCATTGACTGGTGCTGTGATGTACCGTTGGAAACTAGGCTATTGCATGATTTCATAACTGAGACCCGACATTCGTAGTACAATTTCCTTTTTCCAAGACTTTCTCAGGGGAGTTCTCCAAGTGGGAATTATCATACCTTTTAAAATTTGTATAACGAAATACGTATTAGGGGGCATCCATTAATTACATCACACAGCTGCATTTGTGAGACTCCCCCCTCCCTAGAGTGACGTCTCATATATTGCAATTTTTCATCTAGAAATAATTATTGAATTGAAACAGGAGTTCCTAAATTCGTATGATCTGAGGTAGGACCCCTCCCACTCCCTTGTCACACAATATCACTTCGTTGACCCCCTCCCCCCCTTAACATGTGACGTAATTTATGGATGGCCCCTTAAGGATGATTGTAGGTTACGGTTTTAGTACTAAATTTCTGGCGTGTAAGTACACCACAAATATAGGATGCTTAGAAGTTTTATTTATGAAAACAATCAATCAACCTTTTTTATGTTTTTTACTTCTATTTTTCCTTTTTCTATATGCGTCTAATTTTTTAATAGAATAACGAGTATGTCAATGCGATTCAGACAGAAAAGATGAAATAAAAAGGATTCCTAAAAGTTACGTGCACGTTTTCTTCAATTTTCTACGTGCATACGTTTCGATATATTTAGTACTTAATATAAATAAACCAACATTTATCAGACCTAGCATTTATTAGGCACCGTAACTTCTAATATTAGGCTTGCCTGGCTGAGGTCATAAATACAGGTATTCAATGTCGAAACCCTGGGTAGAGTTTGTACAAGCCTGCGTATCACACCACTATAATTTATATAACGCACGAGTAATTGTTTACCGGCCGTTTGTACGTCAATAAAACAAGCTTCTAGCAAGATTTCTGCAATCGGCGTTTTCCTCAAGACAATAAGTACACGACGGCAGGAGATGACGACACCATTTTTACATCGACCAGATTATCTTGGCCGACGATTATGTGACGCCAATGTGAGATTAGGGTGCTATCCTACGCACTACGGCGGCCAAGATGACTTGGTCGTACATAAGTCCTACCTACTGGTGCATGACTTGCCTTGCATACTCGTAAATATTCAGGAGGAAGCTGCGACGTGCTTTATGCACGCGCAAGCGGACGCACGTTTGATGGAGGCTGCCTAATTCGACACAATCTATATAAATAAAATTCAAAGTCCTGATTGACTGACTCACTCATCAACGCCCAGCCCAAGTCGTTGGACCTAGGAAGCTGAAATTTTGCACAGAGGGTCTATAATATATATAATGTGGGCAAGGCAAGGAATAAGACCGGATTTTTTGAAATTCAACCCCTAAGGGGGCGAAAAGGGTTGCCAAAATTTGTATGGGCGGTATAAAGGATGTTGTCTAATTTTCTTGAAACTTAAAATAAATACTCTTCAACACAATTGCTTGAACACGTGTTTCGCCGTTTTTCTAAATTTAACCCTTAAGGGAGTGAACGGGATTGCAAAATTTTAAACTAAAGTCCACGCGGACGGAGTAGCGGGCGAAAGCTAGTAATATATGTTGAGCTAGCTTAGCCTGGTTTTAAAAACGTAGGTACAATTATTGTTATTACTACAGGGACCAGAACCAGTGATTGTGTTATTTGGAAAGAAGAAAGAAACCCTATTCCTTCCCTGAGGAAGAGACCCGTATCCCTCGTTGGGGACATAATGGGTTGATGATGACAGGGAAAAATCTGAAACTATACAATTGTAATTAAATCATTAAGAAAATGCCTTCTCGGAAAAAATTGCGAGTAATAAAACCGCGGCGGGCGAGCCCGACGAGGGAAACATAGAACAACCAATCTGTCCGAAGGTTTAACCTCCTAAGTCCTGTCCTTGAGAATAACCATCATCATCATCATCAACTCATTATGTCCCCACCGAGGGGCACGGGTCTCTTCCCTTTTTTTTTTTTTTTTTTTTAACGGGGTGAAATGCAGTTACGCACCGTGACACCGCCCCCTGAGGGAGGGTGGCGGCCGTGTGTCAGGCTCACCCACCGAGTGTGGGCCTACTGACTAAAACACCCCGGGAGCCGTCCTGTCGCTTGTGCAATGGGGCGCCGCTGGATCTCGCAAGTGGTGTGACCACAACGCGAATGCGACAGCGGCGCCCCGGCGACGTCGGCCCGACCGAAGCCGGGCCTCTTCCCTGGAGGGGGGGTGTGGGCTCCACACCCCCCCCTCCCGCCACGTGTCAGACGGCAGGTCCCTCAACCTGCCGTCTGTGGCCGTCACTGCACCGGCGGCATGAGGTGCGCGTAGCGCCTCCTACGCGCGCCGGTGCGTCTCCGACGGAGCGGCGCGGACCGAGGATCATCCTCCCGCAGCCGCTCCTCGGCCTCCTTCAGCCCAATGACTTGGTGGCAGAAGTGGGCCATCACCTTCCACGCTCTCTCCCTGCGGAGCATGATGGGAATCATACTCGGCAAGGAGAGACCGCCCTCGAAGTGTTGCGCCAGAACATGGCGCTGTGGACCCCAGGCCGCACACTCCGCCAGAGTGTGCTCCGCCGTGTCCGCTGGAGCGTTGCATTCGCGGCACTCCGGCGTCTCCTCCCTCCCGATGCGGTGCAGGTACTTACCGAAGCACCCATGCCCGGTCAGCACCTGCACCATCCGGAAGGTGAGGGGCCTGCGTTTGCGACGCATCCAGCGCTCCAGCACAGGCCTAACGGCCTGTATGGTCCACACGCCATATTGGGCCACCTCGAGGTCTTCGGCCCACCTCTCCACCAAGTCATTTTTGGCTTGGACGCGCTCATGGCGCACCTCCCTTGGGGCGGGGTTCCCGCCCTGGGCTCTCTTGTCCGCGATGAACCGATACACCCGGGCGAGAACCCCGGCCTCGCGCTCCCAGGGAGGATCCGCGGCCAGGACCGTGGCTGCCGCCCATGACACCGTACGGTACTCTCTTATCACCCTCTGGGCGATCACTCTCTGTGGCCTCCTGAGCAGTGCTTTATTGGAGGCACAGAGAGCATCCACCCACACCGGGGCACCGTACAGTGCCATACTCCGGACGATCCCAGACATCAGCCTACGGCACCTGGCGTTGGGCCCTCCCTTGTTGGGCAGCAGCTGCCCGAGGGCTGCGGCTGCCCTAACGAGCCTTGGCCCCAGCTCCTTGAAGTGGGGCCCAAAGCCCCAGCGCCCGTCCAAGATGAGGCCCAAATATTTCATCTGGGCCCCGATCCTCACCACCGTTCCGCCGCCGAGGACGATATTCGCGCCCGGCGGCGGTCCGGCTCGGGGCCCATGAAATAGAAGGGCCTCAGTCTTCTCCAGGGCCACCTCGAGGCCCAGCCGCCTGATCCTCCCGACTACCAGGTCTACCCCTACCGTGGCGAGTCGGGAGGCTTCCTTAAAGTCTCCTCCCCGGGCGGTGACTAAGGTGTCGTCTGCATAGCAGATGACACTCATCCCGGGGAGGAGTCTGCCGCGAAGCACCCAGTCATAGCCGACGTTCCACAGGATCGGCACGGGTCTCTTCCCTGAGGAAGGTATAGGCCATACTCCACCACGGGGGTCAAGTCCGGATTGGTGAAGAATAACCACGTTTTTTTATTTTTATTTCGATCGTTCGATCTCCGGCTGGGGAGAAAAAAAAAACTCCAGGTCTTGGATGTTTGCATGTTTGTGAGGTCGCTGTTTCTGGTTCCCACGACACAGGGTATCCTAGTGTGGGGCTAGAAGCTATGTATGTGCCTGTATGTACATGTTTATGTTTATTTTCAAAATCAAGACTTACGAGGTTAAAAAATATTCATCCCTATAAATACTTAAATTGGCATGCCAGTGACCAAGCAATTAATTGAGGCGTAAACAAGTCAAAACGCAGTCAACGTTTCAAACTTTCTAAAACGAACAAGTAGCCAAGGATATCAGCAAAGATCCGCACTATCAAATGATCGTACGACATACCCAATGCACTCTACAACCGAATATCATCTCCATTTCTCACAGCTAAGAGGATTAAGCACTCAACTCGGACACGTAAGGACTGTAGAGTTGAGTCAGTGGGCTGATAGACGCGCGGCGTCGCTCTGTGATGTCAGCGTCGATCCTGAGCAGAATTGTCTAAAAGGTTCGTTCATAAAAGTAACTGAAGACATAATATAAACTCACGCCTGCATGGAGTAGGCAGAGACCTAGATTCTGCTAATGCATTGTAGTACAATGACAGTTAAATGAACTTGGCGATTTCATTTCATTAGCGCTTCAAAAAACGCGCGCGCACATATTCGTAATTCTAGGCGTCAATGGCATTAAAGAAAATGTTACGTGACCCAAATATATAACTGTAATCGAACTATAATCCACTAACAGAATCGAAGCCCAGGATCTAATGCAATATCATTAGAAGCTGAAAACAGCAGACCTCATTAAGAATTTTGGGCTGACAGCAAAACTTAAGTTACAACCTTTGTTCGACATCAGTAGGTACCTATGTTTAATAATTAATAACATACTACAGTATCACATGTGAAAACCAAAGCGTAAACGTACCTAAATGTCTTATTCTAAGGCTAAATGATCACCATAATCGCATGGAAATGTGTCCGGTACAATAAACAACTTCGTTGGCGAACAGTCTTATAAACTGCTCTATCACGTAAGATCTAAGCGGGTAAGTGCGAGTCATCTTTGAATATAATACCTATCAGTATTCCCTCTCCCTATCACTAAAGATTAGCTGAAAGAAAATTCTTATCAGTATTAGGCTCGCCGATGATTTATGCCAAATGCTTTATTGTGCATTAAGATAAGAGACAAGAACATACATACTTTATTGCACACAAGAAACATAAATAAAAGTGACAATGAAAAACATACAATGGGCGGCCTTATTGCTGATAATAATATCTTCCAGAAAATCTTAAATAATTTTCAAATCCATACCTCTACATCCGCGTAGCTTCTGCATCTACCCGCTAGACGTCAGCGGCGGCGGCGCGCGCGCATTTGAATAATAATACGGCGAGCGAGGCACGCGAAAGGATGCCGCCGCGCTGCGCCCGAGTCTCGCGGCGCGTGGCTCGCGGCCGGCGCCGCAGCTGGGGCAGCTAGCGGGGAAAGCGCTGCATCTGGGATTAGTAACATAATATAACATTTACATACAGGCACATACATTGCTTCTGGCCCCACACTAGGATACTCTGTGTCGTGGGAACCCGAAACAGCGACGTCACAAACATGTAAACATCCAAGATCTGGAGTTTTTTTTTTCTCCCCAGCCGGGGATCGAACCCGGGACCCCTCGCATGGTAAGAAGATGCGCTAATCACTACGCCACAGAGGTCGTCGTTTAAAAGTCGGCAAGCGCAGCGTAGGACGACCAGCCAAAAGATGGACAGACGATCTCATCCAAGTGGCAGGGAGACGCTGGATGCAAGCCGCTTCCAACCGGTCTTTTTGGAAATCCATGGAGGAGGCCTATGTCCAGCAGTGGACTTCTTGTGGCTGAATGATGATGATGATGATGTATGTATGTAAGTACGCAGGTTGTTGCCGTGAGCTTTAATTGTTTGTTTATTTTGTTTCTGTGATGTGTCTCGTACAATACTTACAAGTTTTCCTTTTCTTCTTCTTGTAATTTATGTTCAGGGCAGCGACCACGCAAGTCCTCCATTGAATGGCGTTGTCTGATTTAGCCTACTCCGAACTGTCAAATACGTATAAAACCCGATAGAGTGGAAAGTTACGTGATACATTGTAGAAACCATGTAGCGCTGAAGCGTTTGTTTATGCCTACAGTGCGTTGCAGTGAAATTTTAATGGATTATTGTAAACATCATCGAAACAAACAAATGGTACCTATTATATCAACTTTGCTGTGAGATTGGCTATCAGCCGTTTCATCCATTCGATAGAGCAGACCGGTATCAAAATTTTGTATTGAACAGTTGATATTTTTCCGATTTTGAAGCAGAGTCCTAGTCAGTAGTAAACTAAAGTACTTTAATAGTCCTCAGAATAGTAATTTGAATTGATGAGTCGAACAGTTACTTTTTAAGTTTTATCGGACCTTTCTTCAACACGCTGTATTATACATATTTTATGGTCAATAGCTTGGCTCTACCAATAGCGGCCTTGCATTGAAGGTTTTCATACGTATATAAAATGTAGAATAATTAAGAACGTTACAATAATCTACTTGCCATAAACTGCTTCTAAAGATGTTTGGTAGAGTCAATACGAACATTCTCGTTTGGCTAGAAGCAGGCCAATGTTAAATTGATAAGATAAGATAAGAATATTCTTTATTGCACATAAGAAACAAGAGACAAATAAGAGACATCTATAATATAATAATATTATTAATAATATTATTATAATATATATAATAATATTGATCTACCTATCTGTTCAATCTAGCCACTATTACAACCAAGTACAACTGAGAGAGTAAGTAAGTAAAAAGTAAAAAAGATTTTATTGCCAACAACATAGGGTATTTTTACAAGCTAATCTTAGCGAGGTAACAATTTAGTTTCGTTGGCACTTTCTATATGGTATAATAATGTAAAAACAGTCATAAAGACTGAAGCGCATCGTAGCAGCTATCAAAGCTTTAGCCGTCCAACACCATCCAGCGGCCTACGCCCCACGCAGCGCTACGTAATATGCAAACCGTCCTCCGTCCGTCCTAATCTCGCGCTGATGCGATGCGGCGGCACGTCAGTCGCACGACGACCGTGCCGTGCGCCACACGTCTTCCAGACGAACCAACTATACGGCTACATAGATCATCGTTTCATTGGTCAGCTACGAGGATTGTGCAGTGACTTTGATTAGTGTTTTGTTTTTGGACGGTATCGGTTACCATGGTGACGGGCGGCAGTCCGGTGCAGCAGACGGCAGCCACCAACCCTATCCCGGTACCGGTGGTCGTCAGCAACATGACTCCTCCGCAGCAGGAGGTGAAGAAGAGCTCAGGGGATAATCGAAGGGTGAGTCTTTGAGATTTCGTTTCCTTTTTTCTTGTCGGTCGATGGTTATGTAAGTTGTTTGCTTTAGTTTTTTCGGTTTGAGGAAAACCGCATGTTTATCTAATTTGCGTACGTTTATGTACTTTGCCTACAAATCTATCTTAGATGTCAAATGTGGTTGGAAGACGTCGTAAAACACAACAATAAAACTGTGAGAACAAATAGGTATGTAATTGAAGTGAAAAGTGGATTGCTACGCCGCTACGCGCTACGAGTGAGCGTAGCGGCATACTGGGGACAGGCCTTACATCATAACTTTTTTGTTTTTAAATCCAATAAATATGTCGATTAAAAAATAATAAAAAAGAATATAAAAAATACGGATGTAATAAACACGTTGGTCCAAGAGTTTAAATAAAGTTGCTACGCTTGCAGCAAATAGTTTTTGTACCTTTCGACGTTTGTACCCATTCTTGTTTAGAGGCATTCACCACCTACTTTTGTCTTTATTTCTCTTTCGATCCAAACAATACTTTTTGATAAGAAGAATCGTACATATTGCTCTCGCTCCAAAAAATGCAGTAGGTATATTTCCTTAACCCTAACTGGAAAATCACGATTAAACTACTTTTATTGAACACAAGGCCCATAAGAGTGGAGTAGAGAATAGGTACTTTAAGAAGCACTTCACATAAGTGTTATGTCCAAAGTAAATGGCAACTGCGTGGGTAAATCTTTCACAACGCGAATGAAACGAACAAACACGACCGTCCCATTAGCACTTGGACAAAGTCACCCACATTATGTATGCTACACTTCATGGAGAGGTATGAATTATAAACACAAGCCTACCACCGCTAATTATGGCTGTGACGCGAATGCGGCGTGCACGCCTAACTTAGAGCTACCTTACTTGCTTATAATACTCATACTTATGATACTAATACTTTATTGCAGACAAAAACGGAAAACACACAAATAATGATTGACCTAAGAGTACACATGGTGGCTCTATTAATTGCAATGATCTCTTCCAGACAACATTTGAATAGACTGGATTAAAAATAGGAATTAGAAAAAGGAAGCATACGTGTATAAATATAACAGGAAATAAATAATACCTAATATAGGTAAGTATGTGAAATATACATGACATGTCTAAATAAGTAATTGTATTTTATCTACAGATACCTACAGATAATATACATAGATAAACATCAATATATTAGTGCATTAGCCTGGGCTGCCTGAGTGATCTTGAACGATCACTAAGGGTAAGCAACATACGGCACGTTCTGTCGATGGATGGGTCACCGTCTATGACTAACGGTAGTGCCATTTTTTCCGAGCGATTCCGTGCTTCGCAAGGCACGTTAAGCAGTTGGTGCCGGCTGCCGTCGATAGATGGCAGTCGTTAAGCCAAGTCAGAGGCCTTAGGGCGGCTTGAAAACTTCTGACAGTAAGACCAGCCACTAGTCTTACAAGCCTCCACCAATCCGGACTTGGCCCCCGTGGTGGAGTATGGCCTATACCTTCCTCAGGGAAGAGACCCGTGCCCCTCGGTGGGGACATAATGGGTTGATGATGATATTAGTGCAGTGTAGATTACGGTTCGCAGTTTCGAGGATGTATTGCAATGTAGAGTAGCGTTTCTATGATTTCTGGGTTTAATGAATGTGCTTGCCATCGTAAATAATTTCACTAAAACATAATAATAGTTATCACTAAAAATAAAGAGGACAAAACTTGTAATATGTTTACAAGTAATAAGTAATAATAATGCTCCAATATCGAATAAACATAGTTACTTTTACTACCTATATCAAGGTAGGTCGTTTACGTGCTTTTCACCACCTAGGTTTTAAAACTTTACAAGCAATAGATTCTACAAATCGTTGGTAGAGGTATACCTCCTTGTGAAGAACAGTGTATGTATGGTCTTATGTATAAGACTCATTGCAGGACACACACATTCTCTCAGG
This sequence comes from Yponomeuta plumbellus, assembly GCA_947310845.1. NCBI lineage: Eukaryota > Metazoa > Arthropoda > Insecta > Lepidoptera > Yponomeutidae > Yponomeuta > Yponomeuta plumbellus. The sequence continues at coordinate 10,019,863 of OX371203.1, forward strand.
GAGTGTCAGCGCGTCTACTACGGATTTCCGTCACGGACACATTTAACGCGAATTGTGTTTCCCCGAGAGAGTTTCTTTCAAAATAAGCGAGGTGTCCGGGACGTTTGAACCTGGGTTGACGTTAAATCCATATTGGAGTCGAGTTCACATTAAATACTTAGGTACAGTCGACAGCACGTCAATCTTCACATTTTAGTTGCAAAGTCGCCCGTAACGGAACGGAGTAGAGTGCATGGGTGTATACCATGATGTGCTGTCGACTGTACATCACCCATTGGATGTCGAGCATCGGGTAAAAAATACAGTTTTTTCTTTGGTAGCTATTGGATTTAATGTGGATCCGGTTTCAAATGTCCCATACACTTAAGGAGTACTTATAAGTTAATTTAAGAGTTGATTATGCTTAGGCCATAGACATACCCCGCAAAGCCAGTGTGTAGAAAGAAATCTGCTCAAAATTGAGGCGACGCGACGCGCGACGCTGTGTCCCGAAGCCGGTGATTTTATCATTATGCATTACTGACATCCAGCTACGCTAACAGCCGATTTCTGAATTGAGAATTTCACGTAAGTAAATACTTAAGTAACGTTGTGTCACGCTCTTTTCTGAGAAATTTGAGGAGACAGCACTAGAGTTGAGTAGTAGTTGAGTAGCCAATTTGGCTACCAATTTGTTGGCTTATTTTGGAAGCTCGTAATCTACCTTATAATAATAATATATGGCATAGGCCTTTTGCATTTGACGCGCCCGCCTCCAAGGACGCCGGCGCCGGTGATTAGAGACTTACACGCTGCGTCACGTGGCGCCGCCGCGTCATGTGTCGGCGTTTGCGACAATAGCATACACAATCACACGCCCGGATGCGGCCTGTTGCTGTTGGTAAAGCCGAGTGCTTGAGGATTCGATGCGAAATACACTATCTTCTCTAATATATAAAATTCTCGTGTCACTGAGTTAGTGCTCATACTCCTCCGGGGTTACCTATCCGTAACGAATTGACCGATTTTGGTGAAATTGTATATGTATATTTGATAGGTCTGAGAATAGTTTGTAATCTATTTTTCGTCCCCTATCTGGCAAAAGAACGTTTACCAGAACAGCTAGTATAGTATAAAAATTGAAAATGAAAGTCATTGAGAATAGCAATTACCTACGGTCTGTCTAATAGAGGCACAACGTTTACACATAATAATGTAAGTTACATAAACATAAATTATAAACTCACGTCTGTATGTCGGAGGGGTAGGCAAAGATCAAATTGTGCCACTTGTCACCATTGACACTACTTGACACCATTTAAGCTGAATAAAAAGAAAACACTAAGACCTGGTTTACTTACTACAGAGTCTATTAAGAATAAGAGGCACTTAAAATTACTTTATTTTACTACTTTGATACATTCCTGGAAGAAAATACTCATTAGTATTAAGTCAGAGGCCTTAGGGAGCGGCTGGAAAACTTCTGACATTAAGACCAGCCACTAGTCTTACAAGCCTCCACCAATCCGGACTTGACCCCCGTGGCCAAGTATGGCCTATACCTTCTACAGGGAAGAGACGTTGGGAACATAATGGGTTGATGATGATGACACAGCTCTCCTTTGTACAAATATGATTGATGTGCAATAAACAATTTTCTTAACGTATTCCTCCGTTAGTTAATTCCTTTGAGAAGTTCCACAATACTTAGCGAGTCGTTTAGAATTATGACTATTATAGTTATTACTTATTACACTAATTAAATACAATATTACTCACACGTTTCACTTCCCTTCGGTCAAGTAAATGGGCCTCGAAGAATTGATTCACTGCTCAATGCAGACCTACCTGTGAGTCAGTTCGTAGCACACCAGTTCCCCTCACTAGGTATACTAAATTCAGCTCTACCACATTGTAATAAGTCCTAAGAGAGACGCACCCTATGCTGGTAGCTGACTATATTAGTATGTATGTAGGGGTCAGGTTGTGTTGGTTGGATTGTGTGGGTAGGCTGTGGGTTGAAGCGGTCGGCGTTGCGTCTAATTGTCGTGGGAACGTGGCGCTGCGCCCCCGAGTAGAGTTTAATGTATTAGAGGTATCGCTAGATATTGTTGTCTGATCATCCTTCTGCCGTTAGGATAAAGAGAAACTGTCGTGTTCTGCAGGCGGGCATGCATTGCCGTATCTTAGGTTTTCAGGAGGGCGTGATAGTTTTAGGGTACCTGTGTGACGACCTCTGAGGCGCAGCGGTTAGCACATCTGCCTACCATCCGATAGGTCCCGGATTCGAATCCCGTCTGGGGACAAAATAAAATCCCAGGTCTTGGATGTTTACATGTTTGGGATATCGCTGTTCTGGTTCCCACGACACAGGGTATCCTAGTGTGGAGCCAGAAGCAATGTATCTGGCTGTATGTAAATGTTTACGTTTACCTACTTTCGTTTGAGTACCTACTGAGAATTCTCTTGTCAATAATAATTAGTGTTATTGCTATTACGATTGGTAGTCTACGAGCTGAATATGCATCAAAATTATGGTACCTAGTCTTTTAGTACTGTAATTTCTTCTGAGAAACAATTAACTTCAAGGCACCGATCTCCTTAATTGGTAAAATGTCAGCTGTAATTCAATAAACCGAACTCTACCAACCAACGATCTTACGCCCGAGGGAAGCTTCTATTTACCGCAGTTGATCAGAGAGCATATTTTATTGTCTAAACACTCAGTACAGTCTGCCACTGTGTAATAGGAGCAATTGTGTATGCTTAGATTCACGCTTTTATGTTTTTTGCAACAAGATACTCTTGTATACAAGAGTGCACTTTGAATTACACATTAATTCCCGTGTAAGACTAGTCTTTAAAGACTACTTTTCGAAGTACAAGCTCATTCACGGCCCTTTATCTCGACCCTGTGCTAAAGCAGTAACATTAGTTTTGTAAAAGCACTGTTCATTGAAATTCGCAATCGTGTGCAAGATTGCATCGGCGCGACCGCCCCGACGCGATAGGTACCGCGCGCGTCCGCCTGTTAGCCCCGATGCGGCAACTTGGTTACTAATCTAACTTGGCTAGAACTGCTGTTGAAATAAACTGAGAATACACGAGAAAAATACATATATAATTGTATTTATGTATTTGTAGTGTATTTAGAATTGAAACCTCTTCGTCGCCAGAAACCCGTACCCGTTAGTATTTTATTATTAGCGCATAATTCTAGAGCAGATCTTGTCCTGCAACTGTCATATCAGTATCATGATACCATATCAGTATCATGGTATAACAGAGCATTTCTGCCGTACTATCTCGAGGTGTACGCGTTAATTTGTTAATGCATCTAATCGGACCACCCTTAGAATGCAACGTTTCCCGGAATGCCTGAACGATTTGACTCTACCTGCGCTTTCTAAATTTGAACCGTGATCGTGAGTCACAGTTCTCAGGAGGTTATTAGGGGCCTCCGCCGGCGCTGTCTATCGATCATACGGAGATAAACATCGGCTGCCGGGGATTAGCGCTCGCGTGTGACGTCCCACGCGCGGCGCCCACGGCCAGCCGCGGTTCTACGGATACACAGAAGATCCACAAGTTTCGGACTAAATTAGAAAAATTATTACTCTTCATTATCAAGTACTAATCGCTCGTAGTCCCGGCTGCTTGAGTGATCTTAAACGATCACGAATGTTAAGCAACATAGGATGCGTTCAGTGCATGGATGGGTCACCGTCTATGACTAACGCTTGTAGCATTTTCCCGAACGGTTCCGTGCTTCTCAAGGTACGTTAAGCAGTTGGTGCCGGCTGCCGTCGATAGATGGCAGTCGTTAAGCCAAGCAGAGGCCTTAGGGCGGCTTGAAAACTTCTGACAGTAAGACCAGCCACTAGTCTTACAAGCCTCGAACTACATAAGCAAGAAGAAAACTCGATGACGCTATAAACAGCTCTGTAACTTGAATAGGGTCAGATCATGTTGAAACTAAATCTGTGGTCTGGTGCTAAAAGGGCCAAAGTCAGATTTTGCCCAAAATCTGCTTTTGATGCCAAAGTACAGTTTTTTTTAATTATTTTTATTTGCCTAACGGGCGTAAGTATAACGACAATAATATTCAAAGATGAAATGCAAAGAGGCCAATGAAGGGTGTATGACTTTGTGAGTTTTAAAAGGGCTGCAGTGAGAATGGGGATTACTGACATTGCCCCTATTAGCACCAAGCCACAGACATATGCTCAAACACTCTGTGCTTATTAAGCAGGAGCACGATTTGTGGTAGGTGTTTGAAGGTCAATTCTTCACATTCTCTTTGTTTATAAGTGAACTATCTGTTATGAGGCATTTAGTAGTGCGAGTGACGCAGCAGCTAGAGCTGATGAGGGCTACGTATTTAAAACGGTCCCTTTGATACGGATTGGGACTCGAATGTGGGTGTCGTCTCATCAAATCGGATGACTAATGAGTCTGGCTTTTTATGTGGAGGCAGGACCTGTGTCAAAGAAGATCCACTGTTTAAAACAGCGTTGCTTATTGAAGTTTTCGGCAATACAGAAGGAGGGGGTTATTTTTTGTGTCATGTATTTAGTTCTACTTAATCATGCTAATTTGGGACTTAACACTACTTAATTCCTTTTCTGACTTAATTGTCATCAAAGGTTAAACTTGTGTCTATAATTGTAGAATACAAATTCCTCTATTCCTACTTCAATGAATTGATAACTCTACTATTTATTTGGGAACATAAGTGCAATCAGATCAATCTATTGAAGATTAACTGTTATCAAAATCTTTGTAGCAAATTCGCCCGTAATATAATCGAGTAAAGCGCAGAGAAGTCAATAAACACAAACATTTACATACAGCCACATACATTGCTTCTGGCCCCACACTAGGATACCATGTGTCGTGGGAACCAGAAACAGCGACATCACAAACATGTAAACATCCAAGACCTGGGGTTTTTTTTGTCCCCAGCCGGGATTTGAACCCGGGACCTCTGGCATGGTAGGCTGATGCGCTGCGCCACAGAGGTCGTCAATACGACTGTATCGCATCCATATCTTCGTGCATCCGGCGAGCGTGGCGATGCGCGGAAGCGTCAGCGCGTCCGCTCCCACGCACGTTGGCACGCGCGGCGCAGACGGCGCCCGCGCACGCCAGCGCACAGCGCCTGCCAACTGGCACGCGCGCGCGCTCTTATTCTGGACTACAGCCGAGCCGACTATCGTTGCAGACGGATTTTTAACGGGCATTAGATGCTGATATGACTAACACGTCTCTCCCTTGCAATTGTGCTGTGGAGGAGTGGTCGTATATTGGTGATTGAGAACTGATTCATTATTTACTGGATACCACTTCTTGCCAAAAACTAGGAGGTTAGGTATTGTCGGTTATCCAGTTATTGATGATAATAGCCGTAGTATAAACGTTAGTCGTTGTCCAACCTCAAAGTGCTAGATAATCGAAAGTACGGTAATGTTCTTCATTAGAGAGAATACGTCTGTTTTAATTCTAGAGGTAATTAGAGGAAGGTCCGGCCCACAGCGCCTGTATTTTGGGAATTCCCGAAACTGTTTTTGTAATTACGCCCTAATGGCTTGAACAATAATAAGTAGGAAAACTGAAGCAATTATGAAGAGGAAGCCACAGATAACACGTGCGTGACAGAATGAACGTGCGGTCGGTGAAACTGATATGTTATCGTCAAGCGATACGCGTATCGGTGCAACGTGCAGGTGATAAGTTTCTAGGAACAATGAAAGTCACGATGCGACCCACATACTGATTTTATTTGGAAATTGCGGGTCAGTGTCACACCAAAACACATGAGGGGCTAAACCTCCTCGTAAACGTTAGAGTCGAATTATAGCGATCTCTGGAGTTGTCCTCAGTACAAAACATACACAATTCAGCAAATCACTTAGGTAATTTTTGCTCTTTCGAATAAACATAAACATTTACATATAGGCACATACATTGCTTATGGCCTCACACTAGGATACCCTGCTGTCGTGGGAACCAGAAACAGCGACGTCACAAACATGTAGAAATCCAAGAGCAAGAATAGAAAGAATTGAAATCTCCTTTTCTTAAACTACAAAAATTAACTTAAAGAAAAAAAATATGTTTTAAAGATTTTTATCAACATACTGGGTCGATCGGGTCGACCGGAACATTTCTATAGCTACGATTCCCGTTATGTCAGTTTAAACACCTTATCCTGAGGTTGGAAGAGATCTCACTCAGAGATATTTTCGCCTGTGTAACAATGCTATGCAATATATTTTTTTTATTTATGGTCTGTAATAAAATAATATATACCCACCCTAGTTACAAAGTACAATTAGGTTGAAAACCTCGCCCTAGATGCGTCCTCGCTGCATGTTTGTTAGCGCATGCATCTCGCGTGCGCACGTAATCAATTTGCCGACAGAACGTGACTGGCGACCGGTGAGCATTCGATTTACGCAGTTGCGAATTTGTCGCGCCCTTCGTATCAGAAATAAAAAAAAATTCAAATCCAAATATTGAGTATTTATAGAATCCTAGTATGGAGTTTGGCTCTACAATGAGAACCTTCAGTTTGACACGTTTAGTAATTAATTAAATGTTTGAATCGTATTGCGTTCGAAAGTCACATGGGGAGGTGGGTGACTACGTAACAATGTAACCATAAGTCCACACCACCACTTTAGTGTTACGTGTGCGCCCAAGTGGCACGTAAGCGTGTAATATTTTTTTCCATAAAAAAATATAAGAAGAAAAGGATTTTGTAGGCTCACTTCAGTTTGCTTCACTTCTAACAAGTTAAGTTGTTGGGTAATCTTTTGTGAAGTTATATTCATTTAAGAACAGCACCCTATTGTTTTATGTATTGAATGTTTATACTACATACTGTGTGAAGGTGTATCTGTTTGTCCAATGTTTACAATTTACATGTACCTATTTCTTAACCTTTTAAAAAAAATTATAAAAATACTGCGTTGGTAAAAACCGTGTTATCCACATACAATTTCTAGACAATTGTTGTTTTCTTTGGTCTCCTTGAATTCAATCCCAAACTCCAATGCTTTTAGAGGAAACGTATCGGACCTGACGTACGATTGAGTGACTACAAAACTAGGAAACAATAAATAATTGCAAGCCATTGTTGTGAATCCCAAGTGGCAATAAGTAGCAACTGCATTCGAGCGAAACAAATGCGTCGCAAACGCCACGTGTGCCGGACTATGGCTAGCTGAAAGTGGTTAGGTAGAGCAAGAAATAGAGTGTTTTCAGAGCGGCCACTCCATCGTAATGGCTGCCAGTCGCTACCCACCGCAGCCCACCGAATCGGCCACTGATAAGAAATCTCTGACTTTGAGGTACCTTTAAAGGAAGGAAGTGGGACGAGAACGCAGAAAAGAAAGAAAAGAAGAAAGATAACTTTTACGTTAATAATAGGAATAAACATATCTACTTAAATTATCATTGCAAAAGTTAATACATATTTCCTTTATGGGGCACTGTATAAGGTTCTACAACAAGATACTCCAAGATGAGAGTATATTATAGTCACCTCCAACGCAGTTTAAGAATACGGTATTTGACACTATCAACAATAAATTATTTGAGATGCTCGATTAAAACAAAAATTACAAAATGATCCGAAAAATGTATTTCTTTAATCATTTACTAGTTATATCAATTTTTAAATAGATGAAACCTAAAAAGAGTGCTCTGAACTGTGACGTCACAAGCAAGTATTTTCATACAAAATTCCGTTTTAAAAGTAACTCATTTGACATCCTGTCAAATACCCAATTGTGTAAGCAAACTCTTTGCAAAAAAGCTTATTATAAAATCAACGATTATTAGAAGATAAGGGTGGTTGGCATTAAACAGTAGTTTAATATTAAATTTAATCAGAGGATAACTGTGTCTAGGGTTCTAAACATCCAAGAGTAATATTTTTTAAGTTTGAAAGTTTGTTAATTAAGCTAAAACTGTTTTAAAAATAATAAATTTAATCTATTAATAGTGAAACTAACAACTTTGACGTTCATAAAGTAAAAACTTTGTACTATGAAGAAAATATTTGAGTTTGAGTTTTGAGTTTTCACTCTCGCCCCAAGGTGTAATAATAATAGAGTACGTTTTTGTATTTTCTTTTCCTACGTAATAATAAATCACTAACGCAGAGGGCTGAAGGGATTAAAAATAAAATATTGGCTTAAGACCGATATCTAATTCACGGTCAGTGCCTCTACGTGTTCTTAGTCGGTGTGTCACTGGCGGTGGAGCGTGTTGGTCGCGTGCCAGAGGCGTGGAAATAGCCGTCTGGCCCGGGAGCCGGGAAATGCCGCGCCAGACTGCCTTTACGTAACCGCGCCTCTTTAAAACTTACCGGGACTCATTCGGTAAGCGATTGACCTAGAAACGCTTGCGGAATGAACTTCAAATCTAAGCTCCGGAACAAAAAGGCGATATCAATCTGGTACATACCTACAGCGCCACCAAGTTGTCTGTTCAGGTGGGCAAAATTGTAACTAACCAATTAATTGTAAATCCTGTTCCCATTTTTTGTTTTATTTATTCACTTAATAAGATTTATTGATATACTTTCATTAAAATTGAAAGACGGTTAAATATAATACTCATTTTTCTAGGTAAAGTTCTTAAATATTACTACTAAATTCTCCACTAGCGCCGCTATCAACTGAACAGATAAGATAGTGGCGCTGTACTCTTCCTCCTTCATTAATCCTTCAATGCTGCCGACTAATAGTTCCCGTACGTTAATGCAAAGGCTACTTATAGATTGTACAATGTATTGCAAACTTTTTGTTAGTCTCAAAGAAAACCTTGATTTTGAAAGACGACTCGAGGGTCCTACAGTTGCAAAACAATAGAAACGGATTTCCCGATTCACGTAGTTTGATCGTAGGAGCATCATTGTTCTAGCTGGCCAATCTTAATGACGATGTGCTTAACAAAACGAAGAGTACTGAGCCGTGGACCACCAGAGAAGTCCCTACATAGAGTATGGATGTAATAGCTAGTATGCTAAGTATCTAGTTTGTCTGGTTATAATTCACACGTGTTATAGAGTACAGTGGTTGTACAAGCAAGCCGTGTCCTAGGCGAGACGTGACCACAGAATAATAATGCACATGAAATGGTATTGTGGCTATGTGGGCTGGTTGGCACGTGTTTTCAGTAAAATAAGCCTTGCTCAAGCGTGTAGAGCTACGATGGAAGGCTGCGTTCTAGTCCCAAACGATAAGCAAGTCGTACACAATATAATTTTCCATTCATATATTTTCCTGGAACATTATTCCGGTGTCTACAAATTCGTCACACTACAAATAAATAAACACGCGGCACTGCGGTGTTTTCAGGTAAACTCTGAAGACATTTTGTACCTAAACTTGTTGGAGGCAGCCTAAAATGCAGCCACTATCCACCTTATGAGTGTTAGTTAGTTCACGCGTATTTAGACTAGCTGGGCAGGTCTAAAATCCGGTCCATTGCCAAAGGCTTTTCCTTTTCATGCTTCTCGTCCAATCTCGTTCGACTCTTGAATTTCCCACAAATTGCACTCCAGTCGGTTTTTTTGACAAACGTGCCGCCTCGCCACACGGCCACCCACGTGTGAGTTCACCCCACGTGTTTGAGTGCCGCTGTGCGGTTGTGTAAGCCTAACGTCTGATAGCCTCGCGGCTAAGATAGGTATATACCTAGTCAAGACCAGACCTAAAAGTTGTCAAATGATATCTTCGTTAACTGCATACCTACTTGAAAAGCATAAAAATCTCATCTCATCACAGTGTTTGAACTAGGTACTCCGATTCACAGATTTGTATGATTTTTTTTTAGTATATTTGGTAGGTCTGAGATTAGGTCGTAGGGTTTATTAATACCACAAAACAACCTCTTCCGGGTCAGTTAGTTACATTAAAAGTCATTAAACTCATTCAAATCCATATTACAGAAGTGTTTCGATTTTTCTTATGAGAAGTTTATAAAAATAAAATAAATAAACTCACGCCCGTTTTCCCCGAGGGGGTAGGCAGAGGCACCAATCACTAGAACTGGGCCCACGTTTTGCCGAGTTTATTAGGTCCCACTTAAGAAGAAGTTTATAATTCAATAAAAATAAATTCACACCACTTTTAAGTTCATGACAAAGCGAAAACATTATTTGAGGACCTTCTTGCCAATTCTTCTATTAACCTGCGCCCATTAGGGACGCGTCAAGGAGAATCAACCACGGTACAAATTCGATGCAATTTTTTGTCGTGTTTCGACTCCGCCCTAATTGACGCCAGCAATTGTCGCAGCGAGTCCGTGGCTATTTAATATAACCACAATGAATGGTTTTCTATCACAATTCGATGTACATTGCAAAGTCGCCTAACCCACTGCTTTAGTAGCAACACTCAGCTACGCAATGAACATCGCATTGTCACAATAAACTAGGAATAATTGTTGTTTAATGAAACGTGGTCCAGGCGGCACGTGTTGAATCCGCAGGCGAGTTACGTAAACCAACGACCGTCACGTTGAAAATGGCTTTGCTTTGTGTCTGGTAAGAAATAATGAGCGCTGAAGGTTTCAGTCGGTAGGAACCTATTTAGCTGCCGAGTGGTAGCGAAATCTTCTAATATATAAAAATCTCGTGTCACAATATACTCATCCGAAACGGCCGATAATTTTGATGTTTGATGTATTCGGTAGGATTGAGAATAGTTGTTTATTAATTTTTCACAGCCCTAAGTGATAAGGGTAGCCTACCCCTAATTTTTTTAAATTATAATCCCTACAAATAATTTAAATGGGGAAACAACGTTTGCCGGGTCAGCTAGTTATCTTATAATAAGCTCGATTGTACCAAGGAGAATTAATTCTCCTTGATTGTACTAATCAAACACTACGCTTTGTGTATCAGCCTAATACACTTGAAATTTCTCAATCCGCATTAGGCCCATTTCACATCAGCCTTTCTCTGAAAAAGTCCTGTAGTGGACTTATAAACAAGAAAGATTTTCCTTTAACTTTATCCAGCGTTTTCTTCTCCTTTCTCCTAATGTAGAAGTTTGTCATAAGCGACCAACCTAATAATGGTGTCATTAAGAAGATACTTAACAGTCCCATAAAGTCTCATTATAACAACAGCGTAGGCGTACGTACCCTGGCCACAAACATGAACAAGTGTGTAGCCATAATAAAATTGTTGATGAAGACATTTAAGTGTCAACCGAACTCCGAATTGCCGTGTCAGGTTGTTTGAAGCCGTTATCGATGGCTGAGCATTTTATCGACACATAAAAACTGTCTGTATTGATAATTCGATACGAGGCGCGCGCGCGTCGCGGTCTCTTCTTACGTTTGCCTTCAGAATTAATAAGTTCAGGCGGCTGCCGGTATTGTGTGACTATTTGAGTTTTTTGTGGCGGGTAAAATTGCAAATCATCTTCAAGGATATATTGCCAAGTTGTGATCTTTTCGTGTTGGTACGTGGGATGTTAACAAAATAGAGAATCGCGCGCAGGGGTGACTTTGTGTCGCAATCATGACTCACGAGATTCAGCATGAGATATTATTGTAATGATTCAATTTATTAAAACATTAAATTGAACCCTATAAATATTCTCGGCTTAACTCTATGTTATTATGAGGCGGCGGCGGAGCGTTGCATCATTTTTCAACATTAAGTCGCTGATGCTCTGCAGCTTTTGTCCTGTTAAAAGAGTCGTCCACTTTAGATTTTCACTCCTTAAATAGTGACTTCAGAACTTCAACAGAACTTCTGTACGATGTCAATAACGTCCATTTTCGCTAATATAAAATGTATTCCAGCAAATGTGCCGCGCAGCACTTTTGCTGGGCTGATTTTAGTTACCAAGCTAGTGTGTTACAAGAATTTAACTAAAGCGCACCCATATTGTGAAAACAACAATAAACTTTCTTTAACTACCTAGTGCGTTTTGAACTCTACATCATCTTCGCAAATGAATAGTGAAAGTGCCGTCTACTAAGCGCCAAACTATAGAAGTTCTTACCTACTTCTTCATAGCTGCTATTGCCTAAGAAATAGAGCAGCTTGTATTTCGGTTAGTTCTTACATTGAAACCTAGTATCAAAATGGGAATTAGGTTTGAGAATAGGGAATGGAGTGCTAGGAATGTCGACAGCTCCCCCACACGAAAATTTTTGGTTAATTCTGTTGATTCTCCTTTGACTGGACTGTCGCCGTAGCAGAGTAGAGCCCCCGCCATTAGCAGTGGCGCGGCGCGCGCGTGTCACGTGGTGGCGCCGGCGCGTGACGCGGTGTCACGGCGTACAGCCGATCAGGCACGACCTTCACCTTGGACGGTGCACGCGCTAAATATCGCTTGGCTTCGTTTAGACTGCTTCAGCGATTAGGTGGTGATCCGAAACCAGGCCTATCTAGTTTTTTACTACCACTGGCTGAAAGGATTTATTTCACTGATTCCCACTGGTTCCCGGTAACTGCAGTCTCGTCTAAATATTTTCAAGTTCGTGTCAATGTCAAATCACTCTCGGGGCTTCTCAAAATCCCAATTTATATACCTACATCATTACCAACAGCTTCATTACGAACTTAAAAAGTAATATCACCTTTCCTAAGAATACAGAGTTTCCCACGTACGCCATTGTACAAACAATGTATCGAACAGTTGATTCGTTTTTCGCGATAAAGTTTTGTCTCAAAGTAAACTCCAGCATCCTCCCCCCAATGAGCCAATAGTAAGGAGGTTAATATCCTATAATATGAATGCCAAGCGAAGCAGCAGCCAATTTACCAATAGGTAGGTATAATGGTTGGTTGCATCCACAAATCCGTGGTTGGACCGAAGGTTTCGTGGGAGGCCACTGCCACAAACCTTATGGTTATTTGTTTTGGAGCAGCAAGGTTGCAGGTTGTGATAGAGATGAAAATGTTAATATTTATTAGGAAGCAAACCTGGCACCGTGAATAAAGGCCTAATGCGGAGTGTTTCAGATTAGTCTCGCGTCAAGCGTTTCAATGTACCTACTGGTACGCTCCGACGGGTTTCCTTTCTTGATTAACAGAAAAAAACTTGACTGCATTTGCAAATTTTAAGTGTCTTTATTAGGTCTCTCACTAAAAAGTAAAGGTTGACGAATTGATTACATACAGGAAAGGCTCAACACTTAGTTGGCAGTAGTATAGGTACATTTATTAAAGGCATAGTGAACTATAATATGTTTATTTCTACCTTCCGTACTTTATAAAATATAATTATGTATTTTAAAGTGCGAGACAAAGGATAAATGAAGATCATTTCTCCGCACTGAAACAGGTCGTTTGTTTTAATTAATAGCGTTCTGTAATAAAAATAGACACTTATAAACAGTAGGTATATTGTTTAGCCTGTTTTGCTACCGAATAATGAGAAGAAATAAATCGTGTATGGACTCGATTTGCCACCTAATAATTAGCGAACATCTCGACTGATACGATAACAAACAGAGGTACTAACTTTATTCATCTCGTTGTTACAGAGCAACAAGCCGATAATGGAGAAGAGGCGGCGCGCGCGCATCAATAACTGCCTCAATGAGCTCAAGGCGCTCATTCTCGACGCGATGAAAAAAGACGTAAGTTGTTTACTCGCAGCAAAAGTCTGTTACTAACCAGAGTAAAAAGCAACATAAAACATTTCTTGCTACCCCTTTTTGTATTTTATTGAGAACGTAACGAACTGTATGAGAAACTAAAGCCAGTAAGTGAATATATTTAGAAACCAAAAGCCCTTTTGCCGTATAAAATCACTCTCAAATTAGCTCGCTCAACGTTAAATCTCAACGCTCGAATGGGAGCTTCCACCGAATTGGAAATTAATGTTAACATTGGTTTACTTTTCTCAAGCGGTGTCCTAACCACAAACCCTTCCCGGGATTACTGACCTAAAAGTAAAGTTGGCGTTCTCTTTTCACAGCCAGCTAGACACTCCAAGCTCGAGAAAGCGGACATCCTCGAGATGACAGTAAAGCACCTTGAAGGCCTGCGCTCCGAAGGCTCTAGCTCACCAGACCGTTTCCGTGCCGGCTACCGGCACTGCGTCACTGAAGTGTCAAAGTTCTCTGGCCTGGAAGCAGGGCTCAAAAGGAGGCTGATCAGGCACCTTGAGGTGTCTGTGAACAGTCCTGGCGCGAGGCCCTCAGCCGCTTTGACCCCGCCGTCTGATGCCGAGGATATGGGAGCAGCAGCGCCCCCGCAATCAACCATCTTTATTTCGGGTAAGTTTATTTATTTTAAAGCGTCTATTGCTTCTTTAGGCTGGTTTTAGAGACTACGCGCTGACCGTCAGCGCTGATATACAAAATATACGACTGGTCAGCGCTGAACGGTCGGCGTTTTTCTAAAACGCTCCTTAGGACGTAGCATTGGCCTGTCAGCGCTGAGTGTCAGCGTGACTCTAAAGCCGGCCTTATTCGTCGGCGGAGTCTGGGGTCAGGTATAAGGGGTTTTAAAGTTGTCTTGCAAGAGTTATTTCAAAACGTGCAGTACAATAACTCTGAGAATAGTAAATGCCCGCAGTATCCAATCCAATCAGTCACCTCTCAATGCCGAGGGCGCTATGACGGTGAAAGGTTTAGATAGCGTGCCCTCCATCTCAAGCTGTAATTTGCTACGTTTCTGTGTATCGAGTAGTAAAAAAGGGCTTGTTTAACTACAAGCCCTTTTTTACTACTCACAGTCTTAGCTTTTAGAATACACCTCGGCTACTATCGGATAGAATCGGATATATTCGTGTAATAGAAATATCGGAACTAATATGACACTTAATTTCGAAATCGGAACTAATATACCACTTAATATCACTCATACAGAGCAGGAAGTAGTATTACACTCGTGTGCTTTCGGCGAAAACCGAAGCCTACTCTAGAGCCCGAGGTATATTCTAAAAGCTATCAGACTGTACTTCGATACTTTCGATGAGTATGTAAAAAGCATATAGCCATTTCTAATCTGTAATTCAATTACCCAGGTAGATTTGTGTAACAAGTGTCTTTGTTATGCAGGTCCCGGCTCTGGAGTCCGCCTAGTCCCCACGAGGCTACCTAATGGTGATATAGCGCTGGTCTTGCCCGCCGGAGTAAACGCTAGCGCCCTCGGGGCCATCCCCACTCTCGTCCCCTTGTCGCCGAGAGCTGGCTCTTCCTCGTCTACGACGTCGGAGCAAAGGTGCTACTCGCCAGCCAGCTCCGGCTGGGGAAGCCCTCCCCCTTCCACCGAAGAGAACGTCCCGTTGGCACTCGTGACCAGAAGAGATCCACCCGAAGATAAACCCTGGAGACCTTGGTGACAACGGAAGGAGCTTCACTCCCGTTGATTGAAGTCTGTGATATATGATTACGTCTTTTTAATCTGTGCGCCGTCTGACAGATTTATTTTTAAAAGTTCCTAAGTAGGGTTGCGTGTGTGATGTTCGATTTTAATTTTGTTAAATGGCCAGTATTACGTGTGATATTTTGTGGATAAGTGTAATTGTTGGCCATTATTAAAAAGTAAGGTCTTCCTTTGATTAATTTTATTAGTGTACAGAAGGGGATATTGAAGAGTGATTATAATAATTATAGACATTGGTCCGACTAATCACGTCAATGACCAGGGCTCGATTCTATTTGTGCATTATAGTTTGATGACAGATACACGGCCGGGTCACGTGACGTGTTTTTTCATAACATAGATACCCAGAAATATTGATACATGTGCTCGCGTCGACTTGAAGCGGCAATAAAACTAAATGGCCATGTTCATCCAGTTGTCATTGTTCTACAATGCATTAGCAGAATCTAGGCTCTTATGATCATTCTATATCTAGTCCCCTTTATTAGTTTTATAAGGAATGTACATTTGGATGACATCTGAGGCAGTATTTCAAATAGATTCGGACGCGAGTCCTATATTTTATTCTAAGTAGATATTTTGATTTAAAGTGCCATTAATGCATAACAATATTAATTATTTTGATAGATTAGTGTATGATGTGTACTTGCTTATATACCTATTTCGTGACTGAATTCTAGATATAACTATAAGATATTATATTTGTGCCTTAAAATTTAGAGGTTTACAGCAAAATCTTAAGGTCTTCCAACTTTTAAGCATAATTTTAGTTGTAATACATAGATACGAAATTTTAGTTAGTTACCAGTTAAGGTCTTCCTCTTAGGATTCTGTTCATGAGAATAGAAATCCTAGTTACCGAATGACGCGGTTTGATTTTGTTAATTAACTTTAATGCAAGTTTCAACTTTAATATTTATAAAATACTTTGAGCTGTCAACAGTATATGTATGAATTAATTTTGAAGACCATAAATTTGTACAAAATAGAACGTATATGTACATAGAAGCTCTATTTTTATGTGAATAAAATAATAAAGTGAATATTTGTCAGGTTGCCGTCTAAAATATATAGCTACCTATGTATGTAGGTATAGAGTAAGTGGACATCGTGATACTAATTTAAGAATTAAATAATTTAATTTAATGACTAAAAGACTAAAGTATGCGAATATACCTGATGTATGAATATTTGGTAAAAGAATAAATTTCCATTTAAAATTCGTTTTTTACTTACTAGTTTAACATTAATTTGTTTTACTCGGGCTGAGATTTTATTAAAAAAAAGACCGAAAATAATGGGCGACAAAAAGGGAATCCTATGTCATTCTGGTAAGCTGACTTAAGTCCCAGTAGGTAGTATACCATTGGAATGCGATTGGTTACTAGACTACAAGGAGTATCAATGGAATAACCATTACCAAACTAATGTGACTATATTGCACTTTAAAATTATGTATTTAAGAGACTCACCTCCCTGGTAGGCCTCTTCCAAAAAAAAAAATCAAGTACTGAACTAATTCTGAAATTAAGTTAATTATCAAAATAGTAGAAAAAGTAATTTCCTTTATATTTTACTTAAGAGCCTTATCAGGTATTAGATAATTACTGTTTCAAACAGAACATTTACATAAAAGCTCACGCCTGTATCCCAGAGGGGTAGGCAGAGATCAGGGACGGCCACCTGCCATGATCCTGACAAATCACTTTAGCTTCATCGACATTCATCAGTTGTTGCATGCTAGCACCCGGGTTTTTGGTACATTTCTTTACCTATTTTTGGTAGACCTTTCATAGATGGAAGTTGGAATAATAAAAAAAGAAGTAAAAAGTGTGGTTAGCCGGATGGCGACTAAAATTGTCTTCCACCACCACAGCTGCAGTTTAGAAGTCGAGTTATGGTACGTGTAAATAGTAAGTACTCTTATAATAATATTTTCGCAATTCGTTGCGAAAATATTATTATATCATATATATACACAATTATGTGTTGTGTTGTGTGTGTTGTTATAATTTATTGCAGAATTTTAAAAGTAACAAATTACAACTTAAATAGTAACAGGTTTGTGATAAAAAATACGTGCAAAGGCAGACAGACTTATTTCAAAAGAAATTTCTTCCATCCAGCGTAAATCATTTGGCATGTTATATAGAGAGCGGGGTAGGGCAGATATGGAAACACAATTCATTACTACCTAAATGTTACTAGAAATAGTAATAATAAATAGATAGATAGAGATACAGATAGATGTGAGATAGATAGAGAACACTTATTAAATATACCTATACAGATAGATAGAGAATATTTATATTAACTCTGACACTGGTTAACGCAATAGGGATCCCCTGTAAGGTTAGCTCAAGATTTTGACAAATAAAAAAATACTATATTGTACATAAAAAAGGAAAAACAGGTATTTGTATCAAATATTGTTTAGTATTGCCAAGTGAATTACGTTACATGCGTGTGGATTAATACACGTAGTTATTAATCTTAGTTTAAATTTACGACAAAATTAACAATAATATTTGTTAACATTATGTACTCGTAGCCGAGTCCATATCCCCACACTAGACTGGGGGGACATAAAAATACTACATTCTAATGTACAATTATTATTATTATTAACTGTGATAGTGCCAATTTATTAAAATTACATTCACCTCATTCTTTAATTAGGTAAGTAGGTACCTATTTATATTTTAGTTAAATTATGGTTATGGAGGCAATTTAAGTGAACTCACCCTGATTAAAGTATAATGGTTCTGGATTAAGCTGTAAATTTATTAAGGCCTAGGTACCTATCTGAGTTATTGTCCTTATATTATGTCCGCGGCACCGCCGCCGCGTCGCCCAAGTGGAACTCGCGCCCTTGTCCATAATTATGGACAATCGCAGTCGTTGTTTCGTCATGAAGACATTTACGTATTCGCCCACTAATTGTGAGGTTTTTGAAGCTCGCGGGTGGTCGCGTGTGGTCTGGTGGAACCGACGCAGTCTCTATCGGAATCAGTTTACATTGCCGTTTTCGCACAGTCGTAAATCTGTTTGATACATTGTAGGCGAGCAATACAAGGGCATGTCGTGCTCAAAGTGGTGTTTGCGCGTCGTTTTGCTCCGTCCGGGGGTAATGACGGGCTATCGGCAGGAATTATTGCAACAACGCCAGTAAATTGCCTTAATCACTAGCTTGCGATTTTGTCTCATTTCTATCTCGAAGGCTAGCTGCAATTTCTTTTAATGTCATTATTTATCGATGCGCGTAAATGCTGAGATTTTAAAATTCAATTCAAAAGAATAGCAACTCCAATCAATTAGTTTCTTACATATCAATTTCTTCGCGAGGCCAACCGTTAACTTAAAATTCATGAGATGAAGTGTGTGTGTAATATGCTGTGTATTATTATAGGTTCGCCCTCTAACGATCGCTGGTCAAACGAAAGTGTTTTTATCGGATATTTTAACATCATCTGCCGTGCCACCCAAGTCGAAGCAGCGATCGTAAACTACCGTTTGCCCCGTAATGATACCACCCCGTAATTTCCGAGCCCTTTGATTTGTGAAGGGAAAATTAAACTGCACCTTACTAGCTAACTATATTATACTGTGCAAACTATAGCAAATGGTTGTTAAAAGTGATGAATAATCTGACTTTTGTTCGAACCAGGAAACATATTGATTGCCCATCATTCAGCACCGACGAATGGGCATCCAGTTGCATATAAATTCGACTTGTCAAGTGGTCGGGCTCATTCCTCTCGTTACCGAAAGGTCGGGCACTTGCTCCGCGTTCTTTTTTGGATTTTGCTTTTTATTTTTGCCCTCGCAACAGCCACGGCACTACCGAAGCTATACTTCAGCGAGTTTCGACGTTACAGCTCCGCGTACAGTCGACAGCACATCATGTGTACACCCGTGCACTCTACCCCGTTGCATTACTGGTGACTTTGCAACTAAAATGTGAAGGTTGACGTGCGTCTACTGTACACGTTTGTTTTTCACCGAACGACCAGTGTTCTGGTAGAGTTATAAGGTTTGTTATTCGAGTTAAGACGATTGATTCAAGCTGGGCTTGTTTACGTACATAATTTATAGTATTAATAAGGACAGTAAAGTTGTGCTTCAACACATAAATCAGCTAGTAGATTACATTTTCCGTATTTGTGTTTGCTTAAGCTTGTGTCAATTTCCGCGACCTTACCTATTGGTAAGGCGTGCTTTTTGTATTTTTCATTTTCCCCTTGTCAGCCTTGTGCAGGCCAATTAATCAGTGTTTTGATGCGTGACACGATGTAATGAGAGCCTGGCTGGACGCCCCTCGCAGATTGCATCGCCCAGTTGTGATTATCGCCCCACGCAAATTGAATTGGCCGATTTTTAACGATGGCTTTGGCAGTCTCATCTCCAAGTTTTGTAAGGGGCGGAAACTGATTGAGATTACATATTTAGAGTGTTCCTTTCTCTTGAAAGTCTGTTCATTCTACTTCCTTTACGGGGCTATTGGAATTCATTACATTCCTATAGCCCCGTTACACAAGTTTCAGCTCATAGTGAGTAGATTTTCTTTCACCTTGTTCATCTACACTACCTACTAAATTATGTATATGTCGAACCGTATTACAAAAGTGACTCACGATAAAAAACTCTATGTGTTTTCATTCGTTATATTTATTTTACCTAAAAGGCTTGCAATCATTTTAGGTGGTCTGTTTTTACAACCTTTTAAATACAATTGGTCATCTAAACAACCTAGGTGGGCGCGGAGGTGGTCGTGGTTGCCCGAATTCCCTGACCTGGGTCTGACCACCTGCATTGCCGATATTTGTCCTGATTCACGGAAGCTACATTAAAATTGCAATCCTGTGTTTCTGTGATATGCAGGGTTACGTTTAACTTGTAGGCACCATTCCTGAAAAACCACAAATATTCGTAGAGTTCGTATTTTCTAACCACCGCTTTTGTTCTGAGTTTTTCACAGATTTTATTTTTTATTTAACGGTCTCAATTACGATTAAATTAATCTAATATCAATCGCAATTAAAATAATATGAGCATCGCAAGTAAAAAATAAATGTTTTATACCTCTTTACGCGCTCTGCAAATGTTGCAGCCTTACTCGTATTGTCCTGCGTAGAATACCCACTCAATTTACTTTATGGCTAAATTGATACGGTAATATTGAACAGCGTCACAATAAAAGTAAAACCACTGAACATAATTTTGCTTAATTAAAAAATAAGAAAAATCGAAAATAAGAAAGTTGTTCCAAATTAAAAACTCTTATTTATAATAATATCTAATGTTTCAGAAATTGCGGATTTTTTAACAAATATTTAACCTAAACCTAACCTTAGTGTGCAATAACGCCGGTAGTACCTACATCCTTACACACAGCAACAATGCTATGCGGGTGACTTTACTACAAAAATTCAGAGATTGATTGTGTGTGTGCTCTGTCTGTATCTACCTCTACATCAAAAGTTTCTGAGTTTCAATCCTACTTGATTTCTAGAAATCTTGGGAAACACTGGATGCCGTAGGTCAGGATTTTTTACAAATGGGCGGTTAACCTGTCGCCTCTAACTTCCCTTCATTCCATAAAATGGGATATGCACGTGATTGTAGAGAATTTTGTTACGTTAGTTATCCTGATAGCTTTTTGTTTTTTTTCTATTTTATGTCAGTGCCGAAGTCAAGACAAAAATAATTATTTTACTTAGTTACGTTCTACCCACGTTCTACCTACCAAAATGAAGACTTCAGCAAAATTGCGCGCAATAAAAATGCTGAAAGTCAAGGGACTGTTTATTTCCTGGGATAATATCTATAATCTGGCTCCCGGTGGATGTTTCGTGAAGGCTTAATTGAGTTATTTGACGTATTGTGTACAAGTGAAACAGAGCGTTAGGAGATCGCGGGTGGGCCGCCCATATTGTGGGACCTTTTAATAATCGCAATTTGGGAGGGCCTCCTAAATGGACTACCTCCGGTTCCATCGGCTATAATTTTATTTCCTTTAATAATATTCGTATTTACCTCTTACACGAAGGTTATGAAAAATGGCGGTTCAGGGCGTCAAAAAAACTTAGCCGGTTTGATCACAAAAATCACTAAGACTATGAGCATGATCTACATTAATAAGTCTGTAATAATTAAACTCTGCTAAATTTAATACTGCTTCTGCTTCTATTTTATTATAACATCATCACTATTTGCGATGAGGCTTTAATAAGCCTCAATAGGCCGATTTCTTAATTGAAAATTTCGCAAAGTAATTACTTAACTGTAGTGTTGTCTCGTCAAACTATTTTAGAAAAGACCGTGACATCACGTAACTTAAAAGTATTTACTTTGTGTAAATTCTCAATTAAGAAATAGGCCCTTAAGCTTACAAATCTTACTTACATGTATTTTTGCGAAGAAGGAGGACTAGAATGTGGATCACTTGAGGCCTGTCTATGTCTGGTTAGGTTAGAGAGAGAGAGAGATATAAAGAGAAGAGAGAGGGAGAGAAACGTTACTAGCCACGGCTACATTCTACTAAACTACTAATATTATTAATGTAAAAGTTTGTAAAGATGTTTGGATGTTTGACACACGCAATAACGGCTGAACGAATTTACATAAAACTTGGCGTACAGATAGACAAAGATGGGAATTGAGTATAGAATACTTTGATATCCCGGTTATGCGGTCCCGTGGGATAATATTTATTTATAAGTATGGCAGAGCAATGTTTGGCGGGTCGGCTAGTCAATGATAATACTGGCAAATATTAGTTTACGTTATTTCCCGATGTTTCAAATACAGTATGAACTGACGAAATATTTTTCTAAAAAGAGCCAAAAAGTTCCATTAACGTTACTTGACAATACGTACATGTAAATTAATTACTGCCATAAATAGTCTCAAGGTTATATTTCTTTTGGAATATTTATTTTAATTGTGAAGATAGAAATAAAATCTAATCTCAATAATAATCTTAATTATGATTACAGCGTTAAGCTCACCTTTGTAAGTGTTGGTTCTTTTGTAATGTCTACTTGAATATTTCGTGTGCAATAAAGTAAAATGTAATGTAAGATATTTTTAATCGGTAAGGATGTTAATTTAAACGTTAATTTATATTTTTATTTTACACCCCTTATATGCCACTACAGTAATAAGGAAGCGAGTATCCTCAACCCTCTGAAAAGTAGCCAGAGCAAATTATAACATTACGTTTTTGCCAAACGCTCCAATATTATTTTAACTGTGTGCTAAAAGAAAAGGATTCCTCAAGCCAAATCGTGGTGGTCTTTAGCGGCGTGTTTACATGGTATTGACGTGTCGGCATAGACAAAAAACACCGTGAAAAAACCCGCTCGGGGCCGGTACACCACCCACTGCGTTGGCTGGGGCTAGCACGTGCGGCCGCAGACGCGTCTGGTGAGGTCTAATGGCCTGACCTTAACGAATACAAAAAATATCATAAATACAGTCTTTACTATGTAGGTGTGAAGGCTTATTTCTACAATCCTAAAAAGCCCTATAAAAGAAAAGAAAGTATTTTGTAGTCATACGCGACACTAGTAAAGATTTTCGTTTGCATCAAGACTGTAATAGTACCACTGTAAAAAGTGGACTATTATCACACCACCACAAAGATTCATGTTCTTTATCGAAGCTGAATAGAAACGAAAGTGACGTTTTTGAAAGTGACTTTTACGTCTCGGTAACTATCGTAATCAGTGATAAATAATTATTTAATGTCGGTAAGTGGAATTTACGCTAAAAAAATACTATGCTACCTACATGCACCTGAGCTTACGCTATGGTAACACTGATTGAAAGATAAATACCTATATTATGCTGTTCAAACGGAAAGTTTTCGAAAACGAAATTTAAAGAATCTTTAGGAATTGGAGAATAGAATAATCTCTTTTGTTTTTTCTTCAAGACTTTTTGAAATCATTGAAATGCAAGAACACAAAGTTGACACCTATTTTCGTGCTGTCCCTACGCTACCTATTTTTGTCAAGACAATTCATTGTTCGACTAGGTCCCACGCCTTAATCGCAGCAATTACGTCCGAGGCACACAGTCGGTGGCTAAATTAATTAAATTGATTAACCAATTGAATTGGTCGCAATTATAGAGTTTTTGCGGACGACTGAGGCGGCGGACAACCTATTACAAGAATATCGACGGGTTACGCAATGTACACCACAGAATTTCAACTCAGTGTAAATCACGAGAAATCGACGTAATCTGCATCAACGATTCGATACTTCAACGGTAGTGGATTTCTGAATTTGCCTCAATTTTTTCTTAATTTTCCACACAAAATCGACCTGCATGCAGTGACATTATAAATGTTGCTGCAGCGAAAAAGGTTGGCAAGTGGAAAATCCTTATCTCTGCCTAACCGTCCCTATAGTCCGTTTTTTAATTCGATGCAAAAAAAAATGACGCGGTGTTACCGCTATAAAAGCTATAGGTTAACTCGGTAGATTTTTTTTACCGTGAATAGAAGACTCATGTGACCAAAATCCTTATCACATCAAAGGCATTAAAATTGAATTACTCGTAAGAGCAAAGTCTAAAAAAAACACCTGCGTAGCATACACAATTTAACTTGAAAGTAAAATGGGGTTATTTGGTTTTTACGTACTAGCAACATTCAGACATTGACAGCCTAAGAATTGTATGGAGATGTCAACGTGACAATATATTTTTTTGCATTGAATGAAAAAATAGACAGTAGCGTAGCCGTGCACTTATTTATACAGAACTTCCAGCTGACCCGACAAACGTTGTTTCGCCATATATTTTTTTCACTTAGGGCTATGTAAAATAGATAACAACCTATTTTAAACCTACAGAATATACATATAAAATTTCATCATAATCGGTTAAGCTGTCTCGGAGGAGTATGCGCACTAACACTGTGAGTGGTGGCAAGAGAATTTTATATATTAAAAAGAAGATAGTTAGAAGATTAAACAGCAAATCATGCCACTTACTTACACGAACAACACGATAACATAAAAAGTTTAGTGGTAAATTAACCACCATATTCAGAACTATGTGCATGCAGTCGTGCACACATTAGTAGGTACGTGAAAGTGTTTCGCCGCGGTGGTCCTTGTGCAGTGTATAGTATTTTCTTGTCCAGGGACATTTAGTGAAATAGTTTAATTAAACAAAGCTCGCTTGTAGCCTGGGCTGCCTAAGTGATCTTAAACGATCACCAGGGTTAAGCAACATACGGCGCGTTCAGTCCATGGATGGGTCACCGTCTATGACTAACGCTAGTGGCATTTTTCCGAGCGATTCCGTGCTTCGCAAGGCACGTTAAGCAGTTGGTGCCGGCTACCGTCGATAGATGGCAGTCGCTAAGCCAAGTCAGAGGCCTTAGGGCGGCTTGAAAACTTCTGACAGTAAGATCAGCCACTAGTCTTACAAGTCTCCACCAATCCGGTCTTGTCTTGAATCCGGTGGAGTATGGCCTATACCTTCCTCAGGGAAGAGACCCGTGCCCCTCGGTGGGGACATGATGGGTTGATGTTGATGTTGAAACAAAGCTCGAGATTGCGTAATTTCGATCGGTTTGTCGCTTTTGTTTCTTTTGAAAAAGTAGATCATTTTATTTCTAGAGAACTATGTATATACCTCAATTTTTGACCAATTCACAGTTCACTAACTGCTTAGTTTGCTTGTTTCGTCTTAACATAACATAACATTTACATACATGCACATACATTCTTCTGGCCCCACACTAGAATACCTACCCTGTGTCGTGGGAACCAGAAACAGCGACGTCACAAACATGTAAACATCCAAGACCTGGGTTTCTTTTTTTTGTCCCCAGCCGAGATTCGAACCCGGGACCTCTCACATGGTAGGCAGTTTCGCTAACCGCTGCCCCACAGAGGTCGTCTACATGAGAATAATAATAATAACTTCCACTTAATACAATCACTTAACCTGGTCCCAAACTAGGATACCCTGTACTATGGTAATCAGGCAAAGCCGTTGCCAACACGGAAAAACACCCAGTCTGAGGTCACTTGTAGTACAAATGTGCGGCGTCGGCCCCCAGTGGGAATCAAACCTACGACCTTTGTCTCCATAGGTAAGCGCCTTAACAGCTACACCAACGAGGCAGTGAAAAACAACATAGTTGTTAGCATCCATCTGTGCAGGAGCCTACTGTTTGTCTTCATGCGTAAGCATTTTCATCTACGTTGAAGCTCTATAGGCCTAAAAGGGTTGTATTTTGTAGGCACTTAATAACTCGAAACAAAATCCCATAAAAGTACTATAAATTATGCACTGCATTAATTTAGAGTTCCGTTGTACAAAGAGTAAAAACGGAACCGTTGTAGGGTCACTCCGTGGCCCGTTCGTCCTTCGATCTGTCTGTGTGTCCCATTTCTCAGGAATATGTATCTGAACTGTCTCCCTCAAGTCAAATAATATCAGACACAGATCACGGTCGCTCTCTGTTATGAAATTTTTAAGCTCACTCGTATTGAACGCAATAATCACCATCATCATCATCATCAGCCCCCGTTACCTACTGCTGTTTATAGGTATTTTCTCCCAAATGCCATCAATAAAGAGTAATACGAACGCCGGTTTCAGGGCTCCACTCCGTAGAATCTGTGATGCCTACAACAAACGCCTGGTGTCGGTTGACCTATTCAACAATTCGTTAGCTCAATTCAGGACAATGGTGTTTAACATACTGTATTCTGATTGCGATTCTAGCAAAATAATGTGATTTCCTAACCTGTTGAGTGGCCTCTGCCTATTTCTCTTT
The DNA here is from genome assembly GCA_947310845.1 of Yponomeuta plumbellus. Classification (NCBI taxonomy): domain Eukaryota; kingdom Metazoa; phylum Arthropoda; class Insecta; order Lepidoptera; family Yponomeutidae; genus Yponomeuta; species Yponomeuta plumbellus. Next base: position 10,046,025 of record OX371203.1, read on the forward strand.
AGTAAGTTGTTTTTATTTTTCTTTTGTTTTGTTTTATTTTGTGTGCACGTTAGACGATAGCAAGTGCCTCGCACCTCTACACTACCTGCCCTAATCCGCTACTTGACTCTTTTTTCAAGTATGTCTTAAATGCTAAATATCTCTTCCATTAGACCAAAAAATATTTTAGTATATTTTTTGAGGACCTAAAAGCAAAAAAAACATTATGTTAAAACGTTGCTTTGCTAAACAGAAAAAACCGCGGTCCGCCATTTTTGTCTATGGTTTGAAGTCCTCTACGTTTGTAAACAAAGTTTGACTTCAACATAGGTAGAGTTCGTGCCACGAAAGAAGTATGAGTCACAATAGAACCTACGCACGCACGACTGACAGATGTTTGTTTACAACCAAAGGTGCTTTCAAGATGGCGGATAGTGTTTTCACCGTTCCGCCTTAAAAGCGAAAAATATTTTTTTAATTTGCAAATTTTGCAAAAGCCATCCTGTATATTTACTTAGCAAAGTCAATATATTTCGGTTTCTTACGTTAGATACTACAGGAAATATCCATTTATCGCGTCAAATTTGATACGAGGCAATTAGCGTATTATAAGTGAGAAATGTTTAATAGGGCAGATAAATTAATACCCTTTAATGTACATCATAGAATATTCACTATCTGTGCCTGTATTTTCTCCAAATAAATAAATAAAATTAAATAGTGATGCACAAATTAAAAATAAAACAAGATGGAATTTAGATATACAGGATATTCTTTTGATTTTTTTATTACAAACTCGCCTATCTATCTGTCTATCTAACTGTTCAGTTGGGTAGAGTAGACCATTATTTCGACTGCAAAGTTGATTGTAAGTAGTAGCAGGTTTAGAACCCTTGGGCTGCGAGTTCTACTCGCACTTGTTTTTTTAGGGTTCCGTACATCACGAGGAGCTCCCTCAAAGCTATAAAAAAATAAAACTTCGAAGTAGGTAAACTTAACCATAGATACTCGTATACCTTTAATATTTCGACACTCAAGGGATTTAAAATTCATTACATCTCGTTGACCTAAAACTATTGACTTATAAAATTTCTTTGAAGTTCGGAAAAAACAACGAGCACGGAACCTCGCTGAGCGAGCCCGACTCGCTCTTGTCCGGTTTTTAAAATAACGAGTGCCTCCCGTATCAGAAATTCTTAATCCCGCACTTAATTTTAAATGGGCCAATATTATTTAAAATACCTTTTTAGTACCTATCCCCGTAAGTCGTAAATAATGGCATTCGAGGACGAATTAAATATAGATTCGTTGTAAAAAATTTATGCACCGGTCGCACACCCAATAACAATAAATACGTCGTAAAACTAAAAAGGTGGGTATGCTACTGAAAAATTGCAATCTAATAGGCTATTTGACCGATTTCTGAAAGCCATCTCATAATGTTTGTTGGTGTTCATGGAGTCCTCTGAAAGTGTTCATTTTAAATTCTTTCGTGTATTTCTTCTAAAAAAGGCAAACGAAAATTTACTTTCTAAATAAGCCGCCAAAAACGCTATCTTGGGCAATATGGCGCCGCGCTGGTATTATGACGTCACTTCCCAATAGACCAACCAATGAACGTAAGTAAGAATGAATGACCGACACCATTTTTATTGAATTGTGACGTCATCATAGAATCGGCCAATCCAGGCCGTTTTCGATACAATGGCGGCAGATACAAATTATCAAATTTTATTTTGTGTTTTTAGTTCAAATGATTTAAAGCGGTTCTAAGACACATCATTTATACGAATACGTATAAATAATACTGTTTTTTTTTCACTGTCAAATAGCCTATTATCTTACGAAAAATAACCTGATCAAGACCATATAGGTTACGAAAAATAACTATTTGGTCTTCATCGTGGTAAGTGGCAGTCTCTGCCACCTATCTGGGGGCTAAAACTTACATAAGCACTAGACATTACACGAAATATTTACATACAGGCACATACATTGCTTCTGACCCTACACTAGGATACCCTGTGTCGTGTAAAATCGTTATTTTTTATTTGAATTTTTTAATCTGTGGCATTTTAGCTTTATTTTGGTCTAACCAGAATATTTTTAGGTGCCGTAGTTATTTTTTTATGATTTTTTTTGTGAGCCGAGCACGAGTCGAAACCTGTATAAACACGAAACTTCAAACGCGATTTTCTCGAAGTCAATCAGTTTTCCCTTGAGGTCCCTTTTTGGTCAACCACTCAGAAATTGTTTTCCGGATAGGTACACTTACCGGAAATCTGGTCGGATTCTTCCGACAAAAAGTCAAGTAGGTAAGTGTTCGGAAAACCGTTTATAAAGTCTAGTGCTTACGTAAGTTTTAGCCCCCAGACAGGTAGGCAGAGATGCCACTTGGGGGTGTTCTACTCGGACGAAAAATTGCGCTGTAAAATAAACAATCATTTACATACAGGAACATATACTGCTACTGGCCCTGGGGTTTTTTTGTCCCCAGCCGGGATTCGAACCCGGGACCTCTCGCATGGTAGAAAGACACACAGAGGTCATCATAATAGCTTAATATTTCGCAAACAAGAAGCAATCAAGAGCAATAATACTATGCAGTAGTTAAGTACGTCGCGTTGTAGTTTGATGTACCTACATGCACTTGTAAATAAATAAATTTATTTTCTTCTTCTTAACTTTACTATAGGTAGGTATAGGATGGCGTTGCTAACAGTACGAAAAGTTTGCAAGAGAGTTGCGTGGATGGCAAGATGAGATAAACCTATTTAGTGGTTATTTACGCATTAAACTGCTAATTTATAATGCCATTAAAAGTGTAAAACTGGTAAATATTCACAAAATCTGAGAGAAAACAGATGTTTGTCGGCACGATGCCGATGCACGAACTTACAATGTGAAATTTTAGTACCTACGTAGGTATTTGAACCACACTAAAGATTTACATCTACATAGAATAGAATAGAATAGAATATTCTTTATTGTACCTACATACCTACATATTTTACATGTTTCTAGACGATACTTCATCAACTTAAAACATTTTTTTGGAAAGTATACTATAATGTTTATTTTGTTTCATTGAGGCTTTCCCCTAGTGTTAGCCCATAAAGATGTTTGTTTAATACTATTAAGGTCAATAAGTTTAATAGAGTTCCAGATTTTTTTAATTATGAGTGAATAATTCAATTTGGGCAATTACTTGACCCAAACTAGAATACCTTGTGATATAGTAACCAGGCAAGGACTTACAAACATGGAAAAACACCCAAACCGAGGCCATTTGTACAAATGTACGTCCGCTCCCAGTAGGATTCGAACCCACGACCTCTGTCTTGTCAAAAGCGCACCTATGGGCACAGGCCACAGGCCAGTGAGAGAGGGAGTATGGGCACAAACATACCTATATAGTACAGGTACAGAAGATTCACTCCGCAAAATCAATTAAAGAAAAAGGGACTCTAGCAGCGATACAATTAGGTGCGATTCAGATCGCACGGCGCTAAAAAAGCTACGTTATATTCACCTACATGTTGCCTCTCTTTCTACCACGTAACTCTTACCTCTTCTGGCGCCTGAATTCCTACCTATTTGCCACTCCGGAGTGGTCGCCGCATGTACTTACGCGTTCGATATCGACACGCGTAGTGAAACAGGCCATGGGCATTAATCACCAGTGACCACGCGTGTCTACCGCGGATTGGCAATTTCAAGCGCTGATGTATTGAATAGCTCAGACTTTAACTTCACAAATGTACATAACTTAGAAAACAAAGTGATAGGTACATACCCGCATTGGGAATCGAACCTGGGTCTCCCGCTTCCGAGGGCATGGTTCTACCGACTACCACCGCTCACTTAAGATATTAAATTACAGTCTGTAGCTTTTAGAATATACCTCGGACTCTAGAGTAGGCTTCGGTTTTCGCCGAAAGCACACGAGTGTAATACGACTTCCTGCCCTTATATTACGTAACTTTCCACACTATCGGGTTAAGCATTTAGACAACTCGAAAGAGACAAAATAAGAATGTGTATGGCAGTTCGGAGTAGGAGTATGAGATACCTACTTAGAAAAAAGTTCCGGAATGTAACAGTGTGACATAAGGTGGTGTGACATACCGGGAAGAAAAGGGCTAAATCAGACAACTCCATACAGTGGAGTCTTACGTAATTGCACCCCTGTTCTGTATAAAACTATTCTTCACTATTTTGAAAAGTTATGTAAAGTTCTAAATAACAATACAAAATAAAACTTACCTTATTGCAATAAAATTGGTCTATCCGATAGTAGCCGAGGTATATTCTAAAAGCTAATGGACTGTACTAGTCGGATGATGTCGTGTTGTTACATTTATCGTCAAATGTGAAACCAGCCATTTTCTGAAACGTAACATTCGTACTTGTCGACCCGAACCTGCGATAATACTTGAGGAATGGGCCGCCGTTTTAAAATAAAAGTCGTAACTCTGATTAAGATCTAAAGCGGCTCTTGCCATTTCGACTCGTATTTTCGGATAATTAGCGAAAAATACCCATCATTACTCTAAACATAAAAGAGACATAAATAAAGTCTGTATAAAGTATTACTTATCTGCAGTGGTGGACATTCGGGATTTTTTATTCGGTAGCTTTAGTAAGGAGATTGGCTTTAGTACCTATTTACCAGAAACGCTTGCCGACGTGTGCTTATAGCAAAATAATGTTCAGGCACTTTAAGTAAAATCAGTCGGTAAGAGGCAGGCAGGATACTTGGGCTGACCTTAATACCGGCGCGTGCGTCGACGCAGCGAGGGAGGACGAACTTGTCACGAGCACACTCGACCGCGCACGAAACAATGTACTTAGGCGCGTTTACATTACGCTCACTGCCACTAGATTTAACTGAGAACTATACTGATAAATTGACATCATGATCTAACGAAAAAAATCTCAAAAAATATGTCCGAAAATAAAAATTAAAAAGCTTACATTTGCGCAAAGTGCCCAAGGTAAAATCAAATCTTTCAATTGTGTACTTTGCAATTCAATTCAAATTTAATTAAAAAATATTATTTTGTGTTACAAAGTTACATAGAAACTGTGGCCTATTCAACGTCACAAATAAAACTAGGTGTCCGTTTTAAAATCTAGATAATTCTAAGTAGTAGCTAATCAAGCGATAACAAATCGTCGTATTATCAAAATACTAAACCGACGTTTATTCGTTTTGAGTCCACGCTTTAGCAGCCTTATCGGTCTCAATGTGAATGGGCTAGGCTATTCTCACAGATTGCAGTTTATCAAACCGTACCTACAATAATTGAACTTGTTCATATTTGACTATCATATGGAATTACATACATGGACGGTATACTGGGGGCTACCAAGTGGCCAAAGACTGCTTGGCAGCCCCAGATATCCCTGGAAGGATTGCTCCAAGCATGCGACTGATAAGAGGTTGCGCAGGGTAGAGACAAGTGGCGTCTTCTTCGAAGGTCAAGACCGCCTTCAGGTCGCTGAGCCAGCGGAGGTAGTACCTAAGTATATGGAAGTGAATTGTGATGATCCAGCTCGAGTGGTTGTAAGTAAATGGGTTATATACGTACATGCATATTGAGTGGCCACTGGGTGGAAGTGCTTAATCGGTAATGGGAGAGGCGATTCTGCACAAAGGCTGGTGCGTGATTGTCTGTTTTTATTTTCAAGCTGCAGGTAAGTAGGATTAATACGAGATGAAACTTCAAGCCCCGTTTGCACGATCTTAGCAGGTATCTACACTATGATAAAATCTTTTTTTTTGCAGCAAGATCGCCGCTTCCGAGTAGCTAAGAGTCACTATGCCTGAAGGCACAGGCTTGAGCTTGGTAAAGCAGTTCAAAGCAGATAAAGCATTAAATTGGTAATGTCCATTTAACGCAATCAAGTCACACTGGACTCACTGATATACATATATTTCTATCTGACTGATATGACTCATTGGCTGTAATACGCTTGACTATTATAAACGTTCCATGCATATTGGCAGTGTCGTAGCGTGGATTAATTGAGGTGGGCAAAGTCGAATCAGTGCTCGCTTTGCTTTCGTTCCCAAGATCTACCCAATAAACGTATCTTACCAAGCATACTTCGACACGATACGCCTACTTATTATGATAGTTATTACCTACTATTAATATTTTTTTCGCGCCAAGTTATTTAAACTTGGGGTGAAAAAAATATTATTAGCCAAAGACTACCGTGTCTTTTTAAAGCGTAAAACTAAGAGTTATGTTCAGAAGAGTGACGAGTGTGGCAATATTTTTTAGGTTTTATTTAATTTTATAATAAACGTGGATTTTAAGTTTGATGGCATCACATTTAAAGAGGCCTCGCCAGGCCGAGGCTAGGGCCCACGCCTAGATACGCCACTTCATATTAGATGCCTCCGTAATTGATTAGTATAAAGGCCTCGTGTGGGCGTGTTTCCATGTTCGTGATGCCTGATTACCATAGCACCGGCACAAGGTATAGGTAATCCTAAATTGGGAACAGGACAAATTCTTGTATTGTAGGGAAGTTATCATTATCATTTCCGTATTCACACGATTAAAGTAAAATCAACGTCATATAAATAACCTACACACAAAATACACACTTGCCTGGTTTTTCAATTAGAATGTCCTGTGCTGTGGTAACCAGGCAAGGAATCCCAAACGCAAAAAACATGGAATTGGCATTTTACAGGATTACAACCTGAAATTACTAACTCCGATCAAAAGTGGATTGACACGTGCTGGACACGTTAAGTTGTTTCCCAGTCAGTATCTGCATTGAAAATTTCACTAAGGCCGATATTACACTAGTATAGGTAGGATCCAAGGCGATATCTGTTGGTGGTGTCGAAACTTGTCTTGATCCTTATTGTGTTATATCAAAGTTCTATGATAATGTAGGTAATCGGGCCTTAGTCTGTCTTTATATTTTTTAGAAGGGACAAAACGCACGGAGACTTAAATAAATAACTTCCAAACAACACAATCACTTGACCCGGTCCCAACCAGGATACCCTGTGCTATGGTAACCAGGCAAGGACATTGCAAACATGGTATTACACCCAGACTGAGGCCATTAGTACAAATGTATGGCGGTCCGCAGTGGGAATCAAACCAACGACCTTCGTCTTGGTAGTTAAGCGGCTTAACGGGACCAGAGACAGACCAACGAGACAGTCAATCATCGCCATCGCGGAGAAGACTAAAATGTTTTACACAAGGTTCGATATAATATCCACCATCATCAACCCATTATGTCCCCACCGAGGGGCACGGGTCTCTTCCCTGAGGAAGGTATAGGCCATACTCCACCACGGGGGGCAAGTCCGGATTGGCGGGGGCTTGTAAGACTAGTGGCTGGTCTTACTGTCAGTAGTTTCCAAGCCGCTCTAAGGCCTCTGACTTGGCTTAACGACTGCCATCTATCGACGGCAGCCGGCACCAACTGCTTAACGTGCCTTGCGAAGCACGGAATCGCTCGGAAAAATGCCACTAGCGTTAGTCTTAGACAGTGACCCATCCATGGACGTTTAAGATCGTTTAAGATCACTCAGGCAGCCCAGTCTACGAGCGATTCGTTGGTTCATACGAGGTTCTATATAGAAACCATCATTTTTAAATCTGAAAAAAAAGAGATGATAGAACGACCCTTGTGTATTTCTTTAGTGAATTTATCTATATACATATATAAAAGGAGAAGCTGACTGACTGACTGACATATCAACGCAGGGCCTAAACTATAAGAGTTAGAAACTTGAAATTTTGCACAGGGGTTCCTTTTGTAACGTAGGGGATCATTAAGAAAGGATTTTTGAAAATTCATCCCCTGAGGGGGTAAAATGGGGGTGCAAACTTAATATGAAACTTTGCCGTTTTTGAAGTTATTCAAATGAGATTCAATATAAAGGTCCTTCATTGAACGTTATGAAAAACATGTAAAATAGTTTTTCGAAAATCATCCCTTAAAGGGGTAAAAAGGGTCGTGCAAAGTTAGTATGAAACTTTGCCGTTTTTGAAGTTATTCGAATGAAATTTAGAGGGGGTAAGAGGGGGTTGCGAAGTTAGTATGAAAACTCTTTCGCATGCGCTAAAAGTATCCTTATCTTATTTGCAAACACTTATTAACTAAATCCCACGCGGACGTAGTCGCGGGCAACAGCTAGTAAAATATAAATTCCGAAATCGGTGGTTAGACACGAAAAAAAAAATAGCGTAGAATTCTGCGTAGAATCATACAATGAATCTGTTACGTCGAAATGTATAGTGTGTTGTTCACGGACACAATAAATAAATAAATTGGACCAATCAATTTTGACAAATCTTTATGCGGGCACTGAATTGGGCTCATAGTAACAATTTAGCGAGGAACACTGTACCATCACTTGCAAGTTGCTACTTTTGTGTACATACATTATAATATCTACTAAAATATGAGTAAGTAAGAGACGCCGAGGCGTCAGAAGTAAATATTATGTTCGATGCAGACGAAAATTACTCTTTCTGAGACATAATAATAAACATAATATATTTTTATCTTATTCTACCCCTGAGATAATTCAGGTGCATAATGTCGTGTGTAGGCTTATAGTAACCTGTAGACAATCTCGCCTGTAAAGTATAAAAGTATCAAATCCGACCAAATGCTTCTGACATGGAGAAATATAAAAGAGGATCGGTTTTAGGTTTTATGATTTAAGTCATCAATACATTTTGTTTTCACCGAATTTTTAATGGCTCGCTATCATCATACGCAATTTTTGATACAGTTCTATACTCAATACCAATTGTTTCCATGCCGTGAGCAGCTAATGCGGCTCAATGGAGCTGATAAAGACTGCATTCCTCGCCCGAATCGCGGCACCGCAACTTGTGGCCTGACGATAAATTCGCCAACTTGTCTTCTCGAATATCTTATTGCGAAATAATTTATTGGCGCTGGCAATTGTTGAAACAAATGACGATCGATTGTTGTGATTGAATGAGAAATTAAATTTAGAGTCATAGTGAAACGTCGCAATACAAATACAAATGGTTTATTGACACGAAAGATGTGTTCATACTGTTATATACGTATACGTGGTACAGAGGCTTAAGTAAGTATAATAATAATAATAACTTTCACATAACGCAATCACTTGATGAGGGGTGCAATTACGTAAGACTCCACTGTATGGAGTTGTCTGTTTTAGCCCTTTTGTTCCCGGTATGTCACACCACCTTATGTCACACTGTAACATTCTGGGACTTTCTTTCCCAGTAGATATCTCATACTCTTATCCGAACTTTCATGTACATTCTTATGTTGACTCTTTCGAGTTGTCTAAATGCTTAACCCGATAATATAAGGGCTGGTCCTAAACCAGGATACCCTTTCGTAAACAGGCAAGGACATTAAAACCCAGACTAAGGCCATTTGTACATTAATATAGCTATACCTATGGCAATCCTCAGTGGGAATCTCTTTCTTGACCCAAGAACTCTATCTTGGTAGCTAAGCGTCAAACGGCTCGACCAGCGATGCAGTCCAGAAAGAATTCGCCTTTCATAAGCAACAAATCATCATCAATCAGAAACAAATCAAACAAATTAATGGGTTTGCTTCATAAAGTTTGACGTTCGTCATTTATTCATCAGTCCAGTGTCATAGTTTTTAGCCGGTGAAAAGCTAGTACAGTAGAACTTCGATTATCCGAACTAATTGAAGAACATTGGTGTTCGGACAATCGGTTTATGCGGATAATCGAACAATGTACTTTTATTTACCTCTTTAACAACAATAACCATATTTACAATTATTTCAATCTCTTTTACTGCTATGGCGAGTAGAACCAAAATGTTTTCAAAAATAGGTACCCTTTAATTTATCTTAGATATATAAGTCTTGCAATGTATTTGTTTGTTTTTCTGGTGTGTACAATAAAGAGTTCTAATCTAATCTAATCCATCGAAGATATACACCCATTGCTGAACCTATTCTTCAGTAGAAGTAGCGGAAAAAAACGCGGCGCGATGTTCGTAGCCAGTTCGCTAAGCGGTCGTTCGAATGACCGACGTTCGGATACTATAATCGACGCTCTACTGTATCTCAAACATAGGTAGGTACTCTATCAGTCGGATATGAAACAGTAACAGCCTTAGAGCAATTAGCTACCCTCGGCGCTAGTTAAACACAGCATTGCAGCAGGAGTAGGAATCGCCGATGACTTGACTAGTGTGTGCCCGTTCATTATAGTAGTTGTCGATGAGAGTTATTTCAAACAATTTTGGACGTTTTTTGTGAGGAGCAGAGGTTAGCACAGAAACTATGGAAAAAAAAATGTATCACCGTCCGATTTACCCTACTGAAAACTGTCGAACACAGACACAGTTTGACACTTCGAAACGGGAAAATGGATAACTCAACAACGAAAGTGGAAAGTTACGTAATAGGAGGGCTTTTAAAAAAAAAGGGGCTTCTCTAGCTACATTTAGAACAGATTAACTCTAGCCTTCACCTCAGTTATCTACTTTTAGGCTTACTGCAATAAAATGACAGCTTAAAAAAAATACAACATCATTTTCAAAACTACAATCACAGTTTCAATCAAAAGTAGTAAAAAAAATGTTATCGTGTACCAGACCAACACGTATGACCAATTATTTCAGGAATTCCTGCAGCAAAAATGAGAAATGAAAATACTTCAGCTTACAGATTCTCTATTGTCCTGTTTTGTAGTCTTCGTAGGCAGACGAGGGCCTTCAATCCCTCGCGGCTTGTACCGCGCTTGTACGTACGTAGGTGCTATTTAGCCCTCAAGGTGGTGCAGACTACGTCGTGACTTACCGGCCCCGGCAGATCGCCGCGGTGCCTTCCATGATGGTCCTGCCGGAATGGGCCTCGTTTTAAAAAGAAATAAAGACGGAAGATCGAAGACCTCTCTGCCGGCCGCAGCGGTTAGATCATCTCCCTGCCATGCGAGAGGTCCCCGGTTCGAACCCGGCTGGAGACAAAAAAACATCCCCAGGTCTTGGATATTTACATTTTGTGACGTCGTTGTTTCTGGTTCTCACGACGCAGGGAACCTAGTGTGTCCTAGTGTATCAGGGTATTCTAGGGCCAGAAGCTATGTATGCGCCTATATATAAATGTTAATGTTTATAATGGAATAAATTAAAACATCACAAGGAAAGAAAACGCTCTCTTCACTACTAAAGCGACGATATTTCAAACCAATAACGAAACAAGCTTTGGGGAAGTTGAAGCCGCAATGGAGATTAGGTGCCCTAGGACAATATCAAGGTTTTCCTTATTATAAATGTCTTTAGAGTAAAGTTCCTCTTCGTTATTAAAGTGTAAGAAGATACCCTTAACGAAATAAATAGGTAAAAAATTGTGCGTACAGGATATTTAAATTCGTAACGTAGCTAGATATCTAAATGCATCAATGCAGAGCCCTCCTAGAAGAATAAGAAATAATCGCCCACGCGAGCGGCCGCCTTAAAAATGTTAAAATAAATAAAATGCACACGTCGCGGCTTATCTGCGCAGGCGCGCGGTGCAGACAGATTAGGACGCGCGCACACTTGCCGGATTACTTAGGGTGTAGCTACTTACCGTCTGTCGATACTGACCACTTGAAGACAGTGGCCAAGTATAATCTGATCCTCTTAAGCACTTTGCTGGTGTAAGTTGACTGCAAGTAATCGTGACAGTTTATTAGCAAAAGCTCAGGTTTAATTGACAGTTAAGGAGACGTAAGTAGGTATAGGTCCACGTTGACCGAGAGCTGATCGGCCCATCTTAGGAGGCTTAAAGCGAACCTGGACGAATAGTATCTAATTACTTTATTTATAAATATTTATTACAATATTTTAGAATGTGTAGTGGTTACGAAAGTTTTAGTTCAAAAACTAAGATGATTTCGGCACTTCATTCTTGAGGCATATATAAGCAAAGGCATCATTCAGTTAAAAAAGTGTCACTAAGCCTCTTGCGAATGGCGCAATTTAGTCACAGTTTGAGTACAACGGAAAACATATGAACTAAGGGGCCGGTTTCAATTTTTTACTCCAATTTGTTTCGTTGGGCTTGTCTTGTGAAACTAACTTGACGTTCATAACCTCGTGAGGCCCGACCTTGAAAAGAACAATTGATTTTGTGATCACTTGAAGACATTGGGCCTCACGAGGATATAGTAAACATTTTGTTTGTACTATTTATATACTTATTTGTAGCTTTTGGGGTAGAGACTCTGGGGCCATGGGGCCCGGAGGCGCTGCTCCTCTTTAAGGAGATCTCGTCGCGTCTAGTTGACGCCTCTGGAGATCCGAGGGCTGGTGCCTACTTTGGCCAAGGGCTAAGCCTCGCCATACAGCGAGGCAATGCCGCCAGCCTTCTCGGAACTCTACCGGCCGACAGCGATCTGGCTCCAATATTTTATTTACATTAGAAAATAGCTTTAGTTTAGTTTTTTAATATTATTATTAGTTTCAGTTTTGTAAATACAATGTACTATGAATAAAATATTTGAGTTTGAGTTTGTCAAGTTTGACTCTATCGTGGCCAGGTGCACGCTCACCTTTTTCGCTTTTCCTTTAGTTTCCACTCGGATGCTGGTTACCGAACAAAAGAACTTCTTCCACGGAGTCCTTACGGACAAAGTAAAGCCTCGGGCGTCACAGTGTGCATCGCGCATGCGTGGCGTGTGCCCTCGGCAGGTGGCGCGGCGACCGGTCCGGCCCGAGACTGAGACAATACCGACTCGCCCACTTATTCTGCGGATTCTAGGCCGAGCAAGCCTCACACCCCAGTACTTTCTGGTAATAATAATATGCAAGGATTAAATCCAGTAGATTCCTGTATTTCAACAGTCAGGTGCTCCCACGCTTTCTTGTATAATTTTCAGACATTAAACGACACTAAATCAAAAACCTTTAGCGTTAGAAAACTCGAAACAGTACACAAATTTAGTGCTAGCTAGTACTAAATTTGTAAAGTCTGAAGAAAATGCCAAGTATTGATAAGTGGATAGTATGTACACATAAATCTATTAATGTTTTGATAAAAGCTATCAGTTGGTCACTACGCTAAAAAATACAGCTTAAAAATACGAGAAACCGGGGTTGAATGTATAAATGAGCTCTGGGCTTTGTCCTTACCATACGCAAAACCAAAATAAATATTCAAATCAAACACGGTTTTGTCGGTGATGCACTAAAATGCTGTCGATGCCAATCTCTCTTAACTAAGATAAGATAAGAATATTATTTATTGTACATTGGAAAAAATATAGTAACAGCAGTAACGAAGGAAAAGGTAGGTACAACTGGCGGCTTTATTATCTACTAATGCGAATTTCTTTTAACAACCTGGTTTTGTAGAGTTTGCCGTAGGAGAAAAATATACGAATATGATTAACACACAATTAGACTGTAGAAATCATACATACATACATAAGATCACGCCTGTATCCCAGAAGGGTTGGCAGAGACCAGGGACTGTCACCTGCCTCGATTCAGACAAATCACTTTCGCTACATCGACATTCATTAGTCGTTGCATGCACGCTTTTTGTCAATTTCTTACAAATTACCTACGATTTAAAAAAACGCTTGTGTACAGTGCCACCATCTTATCTGTTCAGTTGATAGCGGCGCTAGTGGAGAATTTAGTAGTAACATTTAAGAAGTGTACGTAGAAAAATGAGAATATTTTAACCCGTTTTTCAATTTTAATGAAAATATAACTATAAATCTTAGTAAGTGAATAAATAAAACAAAAAATGGGAACAAGACTTACAATTAATTAGTTAGTTACAATTTTGCCCACCTGAACAGATAACTTGGTGGCGCTGTAACGTTCATTAAGGCCGGCTTGGACCACCGACTAAAAATAATTTCACTGTTAAACAGAATTTTGACAGTTCTGCCATACACTATCTGTCAAAATTCTATGTAACTGAGTTTTTTTTACATTACGTCGGTAAAGAGGTGGAGTTACTCATTCTTCTTTAAGATATTCACGAAGAAATGTGATCGTCTTACTTGTGAGGACAGCTCAAGGGATGGAGCGTATCTAAGCTCAACAAGTCTTAGAGTTGGATGGCGATGTTTTTATAAATAAAATTACCATAGCTAGCAGACAGAAGCAGCAAGATTTTATTGGATATAGGATCTGAGGTGAGATATGCAAAAAAACGTCACCAAGTATCAGAAGCACACATCAGAAATGTCTGTTACTCTTAATTTAATGACGCAACAATAAAATAACAAGATGTAAAATTTATTTTTGTACAATGTTTGTGTCAATAAAGATTATTATTATTATTATAAGTAAATTACAAATTTGTCTTGCGCTTTCCGCCTTCTGATATTTTTTTATTATGGCGAGATAGAAGGTTTTACATCTGGGAAAATGGAAAATTGATTAGATGAATGCATACAAAGTGTCATTGGATTCAAAGATTGTAATCAAAAGTACCTAAGATGTATCAGTACAACCACACAGGAAACAATGTGCGCTTTCGTCTCTGTACTGTATTTTATGTGCAGTAAGGTATTTAAGTAATATTAATTTTGTTTTTTACGAATTTTCATTCTTATTATTCAATCTGTATAAGTGCATGATCCTAGAGATAGATAGATAATACTTTATTGCTCAACCAGGATACAGAGTCATTGTAATTTCCTTATGTCTAAGTAATGGTATACAATTGGACCTGTGTACCTTACTATGCACCAACCACGAACTACAGAAATGCAGAAGAAGCCCAAACAATTTGTAATTAAATGACTTTTATTTGTTTCCTCACTTAATAAATAACATGGAATGAAATAACAACGCCTGGCAAAGGAAGACAAAAAGGGTGGATCTCAGCTTGTACATAGACAGCATGTAGCTGCTGGTAGTCTGAACCACTCTGAGTGACGCCTGGTATGCAATTTCTAAGGCTAACAAATCACACTGAAAGCAATCGCCAACCTCATAATCTCTCCTTTATAAATTGGCTGTGATATAAAAAGGAAATACAATAAAAACTTAATTTAAATTTAAATAATTAATTTTCTTATTATACTTTAGTTGAAATTTAAATTGAAATTAGTTTATTGATGTAAGATTAATTCACAATCAGATCACATGATAAAATAACAGTATAACATTATGGTTTATACCTAGTTAGAAGTCTACAAGGCCGAGACTCCTCTTCGTAGTTTCATCATCATTATCATTCAGCCACAAGAAGTCCACTGCTGGACTCAGAGACAGGCCTCCTCCATGGATTTCCAAAAAGACCGATTGGAAGCGGCTTGCATCCATTCGTATTTTATTATAACACATTGATACATTGTTGCGTAGCAGAGTCTACTTGCCAATCGGTGGATTAATCGACTTTGCATGGAACATATAACTGTCATTATAAACCGTAAATTGTTGTTCTATAAAACAGGCCCTTGGTCTCAAAAGCGGCAAATAACTACCAATGACATAAACACCCACATAAAACACGCAGACACATCTAATTATACGAGCCTTGCTTGCATTACAAATAAAAATACCTTGCAAAATTACACATTACAAAAAAAGGCTTTTCTTTGCAATGCGTCCACGCAGGTCTTTCAACGCTGTCAGGTGAAATCACTTCACGGTTGAAGGGAGTCGGTAAGTGGCAAAATGCGTGGTGACTTGCACAAAGAACTGGCTACACGGAGACGACTGCTTAAATATATTAGCCCTCAGATTACTGTTGTCGGATAGAGGATAAAACTAGCTGGATTATTTCAAGTCTGACTTTCATTTTAAGTCTAGACTTAAAGCAAAAACTTAGCAAAAATTGCGCGTTGATATCTTTTCTTCACGAGTATTTATGTTGGCTTGGATAAGGATTAGAAAACGGAGTGCACGTCAACATACATGTAAATAATATCTGTACTGTTTGAAAAAGTGTGAACCCTAGCTGAATGAAATTCGATGCATCCCCGATGTCGAATGAAGATTTTATCAGCACACAATTTTCATTAACGTCTCCGATTAAAATTCGCAGAGCATTATAATTGAAAAATACTTGCATAAAAACACAAAAATCCGATCAGAGCAGATAAAATAAAGTGACGTTTTTAATTATAATAACCCGGGAATTAAATTAATCGTTAATTATGTTTATTAGCTGCGTAATAAAAAAAGCTCATTAAAAAGTAAAAAGCACCGTAAAGTGTGCCCTAACACGAGGAGAAGAGGCCTCCAGATCCGGTTTCGATGAAAGAGCCGCCCGTAGGAAGGGTCCACGGCCGCTTTACACTGCCTCCGTGAAACAGCGGTAGAATTCAGTTCAGAAATAAAAGGTTAACTTAAAATGCGTATGTCCTAGTACACATAAATATTCCAGTTTGCATTTCACAGCAATTTTTGTTTAAGGAATCACACATATATTTTTCGAAATGTAGTATAAAAACGTTTATTCGGGATCAACACAATCAAATTAAAAATACTCAGGTTAAGCGTAAATAAGACCATACTTAAGAATAAAATGACACCAAAAGGCCGCCGCTCAGCATTTTGCCATAACCGTTGAAGACAATGACACTGATTTTTAACGGTATAATTTTATTAAATTCTCAATGGCATCATCACACATTTTCGCGTCCAAAATACCTCAGTGCCTCGAGACAAAAGTGTAATAACCAATGCGTGTTGCCAGTGATGATTTATAGATGCGAGACCTGGTCGCTGACTATGGGCCTCTTAGGAAGGCTAAAAGTCAACCAAAGAGCAATGAAGAGCGCTCTTTACGCTCTCTACCGACTTTGAAGCCTAATAATTTTAGTTTTAATCATCAAACAGCGCTACTACAGAAAAAAAAAACGCAAACGTAAAAATATATTTAAATAATTCAAATTTGAAAAAAAAAAATTACAAAAGTTGATAATTAACGGGGCATTCTACATATAATATCCGTTTGATGATGTAGTGCCGAAATAAGTCAAAGGAAAAAAGCAAAGCTCGTGTACAAAAACTATGTATTAATACTTACCTTTAGAGTTTACTATACGTTTAGAGTTTTTAAAACCAAACTCCGTCTGGAAATTTAAAAATTTATTGTTTTTGCTCTGCTTTACATTGACTATGAATTGTTGTGACGAATGATATATTATCTTATCACTATGAAATTAATTTACTATCCAAATTATTGTCGTAAATTTTTGTCCTTAGAAAAGCGCTAAAATAGAGGGCGCCGCCGGTACCTGACACAGTGTAATATGTACTAGAATACCTATAGGTGCCCTCGGACTATCCTTTTATTTCAAATGCAATGATATTGGGATTTTTTATTCAAAATTCAAAATTCAATTTTTTTTATTTCAACGTAAAGAATTTACATTCTGCTTGTTGAATGTCAATGTACATACAGTTATGTATAATGTTAGCCGCTGCCTTGGGGTCGTCTGTAGTGGAGAAAAAGGCAGCGAAAAAAAACTCCACTCTGACCATTTGTTATTATCTTTGTATAAGTTGTGTTTTGGCAATATATGTATGTAAATGTAGTAATGTGTAAATGTAATGTAAATGTTCCTTTCTTTCATTTATGAAAAATAAAAAAATCATCAACTCGTAACTTACGGATAATGTTGTGCCGTCTACAGTGTACCCAAACCCCAAGTCTACCAGGCCAGCCGTTGTTTTTTCGTTCGCAAAACTGTCTTATTTACGTTAATTAAGTGAAGTATAAGTTCGTGACTAGTACTGTGGGAGAGCGGGCGTAGCGCGGGGAAACGTGACGCGAGCCCGGTAAGTGCTCGGCGCCCTACTACGATTTGTACATCACCTGCTGCGTTTTACGGTCTTTATGTTCTTGAGACGATCATGCGTGGTGCGAAGCCTATTCGGTGAGAGCTTGGCTTGCGATGAGAGGCAAAGTATTGCAACTGTAATTCAACAAGAAAGAAGAAAAGAAAAAATATTTATTTAACACCACAAAGACATACCTACATGTTATAACATGTGATTTAACAATAAACAAGATAATTAAACAAAAACACAAAATAATAAATAAGGGACGCAAGGTCAGTGCAGCGATAAAATGAACTCAAGCTCAGTGTACCTATTTTTAACAGACTTAAAAAAAGAAGCCCGTTTCGTCTATATTTTTAAGTTTGTTTAGCGATAATTTCTTATCACGTTGTCCAAGTTTATTGTTTCTTTTTACCAGAAAAAGGTATTCCCATATAAAATCGGTCAAGATCTATTGACGGGATCCATGAAAATCAGCAAACTCTTCAATTTGTATAGTAGGCATTATGACAACCACACTGGGATAAATAATACGTCGGCGCTACCTGCCGCACTCCATGTAGTTTCACTAGTTTAAGTTTAGTGCGTATTTTGAAGGTTCTTTTTTGTTTTTACGGACTGGTAGTAAGTAATTTCAACTAACGCAACGTAATTTATTTCACTTTTTGAAACTTTCGTAGTTCATAAATACCTTAATTACTATTAATTACCTTATTTACTAATAGGCTACTAAATTGAAACTGGATAATTGGGATATCTAATTAATTAACGTAGAAATCAGTTTCTTTTACAACTATGTCAAAGTTTTCAATGCAACAATTTGGGAACGAAGGAAAAGTCCACTAATTGCATCTCTGAGTGCAGCTTGGGGGCTTCTGTGTTAAAATTTACAAAAAATACCGGAAGTAATATATTATATTACTTTCTGCTTAACCCTTATGTAAACATAAACATTTAACATACAGGCACATACAATATCAGTGGCATATTTTATATGTTTCTTACGAAGATTTGTTGCTTTAGTGAACTGGACCTTAATTCTGTTAGTGCATTGTAGTTCAATCACAGTTACATGGTCGGGTCACGTGACATGATTTTTAATTCCATTGACGCCTAAAATTACGAATACGCGTGCGCGCATTGAATCGCAGCGGCAACGAATTGAAATCTACGTAGTCGTGCAGATGTCATTGTACTACAATGCATTAGCAGAATATAGGCTCCGTACATGCGTGTGTGTCTATACGTGATAAAGCCATTAAAAATAGTGGTTACGTAAGAAAGAAGAACTGTTTCGCGGGATGAACTTTGTGCGTGTATGATGGTGCTGCGTGCTTTTAGTTTCGTAAGCTTCTTATTAAAGTGCGCAATCTTCAACTCACTTACAACACATTGTACGTCGGAACATAATTACTTTAATCTTCCCGAATCTCGCCAGAAATTCCAGCTCAGTCCGTAGCCTTTCTCTTTTGAGAGAGAAATTCGCAGTCATTTTTCGCGATCGACCTTTCGATTTGCGAAGTTTCCTGTGACTTATGGAGGCGATGTTATTACAGTTATTACTCCGCTCTTTCGAATTATAGAATAACAGGTCCGTTGTAATAAAGGCTCGTTTTTTATCCGCGATATACCCTAGGGCTGGTGGTAAGGAATCGTGAAGGTGGGGCCGGACCTTGCGTCTCTGCGTGTGTTGATGCAAAATGTTGGAATGCTTCTTTGGCAAGTAATTTACACTTTAGTCAGGAGGGATTTAGTAAATACGTTCATTGAAGGCATTTAAAGATTAGCTGCTAGTCTGGACAAACGATTTAACATAACGTATTTTAAAAGAAACCCCGTTTTTTTTTAACTAAAACTTTCGTAAGCACAAAACATTGTAAACTTTTAAACAAGTACGTAAGTGGATCCGAACTAAAAGTTTACGATTTAACAGCTATTTATTTATGCAGTTTGGAGAATCCTCAGCTTCAACTTATATTGTAACACTATAATTAGGTGTCCAAAAGCTAATAATCGATTCTCGCCAGTAGTAGCACATTAAAAAACACGCGTGTGCATTCTTACTACTTCGCGGAATAGTATAGTAAACAAAAAAAACTAAAGGTAGAGAAGAAACAAAACATAAAACTACGAAATGTAAGATTAGGTCCCACTAGCAAAAAATGCTATTCTAACTAGCAAAAATTCTATTATCCAGATGGAGAGACAAAATATGTAGGTATACTTATTGGAAAATAATACAAAACCGTGCTTAGAAATAGAAAATTTTCATTTAGCTAGTTAGCATTGAGTTTGTTTATCGGACATGACCTCCTGGTGCACACCAATTTAAAAAAGCTCGGTAATAAGGCAAGGTGCATGCTGTGGTATATTGTTGAGCCTATATAAAGTCAGGTGATTCAACGGGTTAGAAGGCCGCGTGAGGGCTGGGTGATTAAGCAGGCGAGCTGGCCCTTAGTCACGCGGGCCGGGAATTACGCTAGACTGGATTCAGGTTGTCGGTTAGTCACTACGTCTTGTCTGATGTGCCAACTATAGACATAGAATGAGTAATGAGAAAACTGCAATGTTTCATTAAGTACTACCTAAGCCCGATCTGCACTACTTACAAAAACTATCTATGTGTTTCGGCAGCTTCGCAATTCCCGAAACGTCAGGAAATAGCCAAATTAAGTTTGCATGATAACGTAACCTTACTGAATCTACCCTATCTACAGCTTGCTACTAAACGAAGTTCAAATTCCGATGTAGACATCATGAATGACTGACAGACAGAGAAGACTTAACCTAATCCGGTGCTTTCAAATTTGGAGGAGATATTTGGATAGTTCAATACCGGAGGGGTTTAGAAAAAAGTTGTTTTTCAAATTCCATCCCTAAAATAGTAAAAAGGAATGATAACATTTTTATGGAGAAATCATTACATACGCGTACAACGTTGCGCGCAAATGAGAAACGTACTAATACGAAAGTGACACAAACTTTTGATTCATGATAAAGAGATCTCCGTAAATGATTAATCTTTGACAGAAAACTACTGGGTAGAGCTTCTTCTACAGACAGTTCGCTAGTGTAGCAGCTAGATATGAGAATTTAAAATTTTGAGGTAGCAAATATGAATTGTAATTTATTCAACAGCGACCCAGCTCGTTCGTATAACATTCTCCTGGCACCCCACCGGGTATGGAAAGCATGATCGACGGACAGACTGACAGCTCGCTCCACGCTCGCGCTGGTTTCTTTTCACGCGTGTCAGTGTACGAGTATAAACTGTCGGGCAAGGAGGAAAGTGCATAATGTAGGAACAGTCGACAGTACATCAACCTTTACATGCGCGTTCTCTACTCAGCTACATTGTGGGTGATTTTGCAAATAAAAGTTTAAAAAGATAAAAGATAAAGATAAAAAAGTATTTATTGCCTCATCAAAATAACATTTTAACAAATTATGGACTAAACTAGGTTATCAACTAACTAAGTTATCAAAATAAATAAATATCCATTATTAACTTTATTCCGGATACATTTTTGTGCATGTACCTATGTCATTACATTATCAATTATTATTTAGGGGTATGTTATTATTAAGTATAAGTATTATATCAATATTCTTATTTGCACCGACTACCCGTCTCACTTTTTCTTCAGCAACTCTCCATCTTCGGTTGACTGGAAGAAATTGGTTTAAGCAATAAGGACGCCAAGTATATTATATCTTTGTAAATTTTTTTCCTGGTACTATAAAGAATATTCTTATCTTATCTTATTAAATAAGTTGTAAAAGTACCTTGTGCCGTAACTCGGACATACTGGAGAAAATAATGAATCTTGGTGGAATACAGAATGCGATGCATAGTGCATTCAATATTCGAGCGGAGTCACTGAAAGTAATGATCATATTATCGTCATTAGCGGCGACCATCGCATACGTTTCAGTTATTTCTATTCTTATGCGTATGTGATGAAGGTGTCGTACTAACTTGAACAGATCGAGCGAAGATAGGCCTTCAAATATCCATTGATTGATATTTTAAACATATCCAAAAAGAAGCCTTCGTGAATACATTAATACCTACGGTATATTATGTGAAGGTAATATTAATAAGACATTAAAAGAAGAAGAAACATTGTGGCCCATTCGAAATTATATTATATTAATAAAATTGATAAAAATAGAAGGAAACGTAATAAAATATAATTAGCAAGTAGAAAATTGTCAGTTCATGTTCTCGTCAAAAGGTGAAGTAGGAATGAATATCAAATGATATCTAGAAACAGGGTAGTAATTTCTTTTTTTTTATTATTTAAAAATGATAAACAGAATAAACGGAAATAAAAAAATGCTGCAAAATTTTTTATAGTCTGTTAGCTTTTAGAATATACCTCGGGCTCTAGAGTAGGCTTCGGATTTCGCCGAAAGCACACGAGTGTAATACTACTTCCTGCTCTGTATAAAACTTTTCTATACTATTTTGCAAAGTTATGTAAAGTTATAAATAACAATACAAAAAAAACCTTACCTTATTGTAATATATCGATTCTATCCGATAGTAGCCGAGGTATATTCTAAAAGCTAACAGACTGTACTGTACACTGTTACATACTAACGGCGATCCAGTTAGGACCTCCCCGGGTAAGTTCGCATAATGATTTCGTGGCGCAATAGCCGGGCGGGAACGCCGCAATTTCGCCCGACTCTATTCCTGCCGACTGATTGCAGATGGCTACTGGAATTACTAATGTATTATGAAGACGCCATTCTGCTGCTGACGCGGAAAGTGGATACGGGTCACTGTACATAGTTAAATGTAAATTATGCCCTGTGGAGTTGGATATTATCTGCAGAAGTCAGATAGAGTTGATTGTGTCTGCCAAGGCGGAGGTCGTGGAGGTTCGATTCCCACTGGGGCTCGCCGAACATTTGTACAAATTAATATTTTTTTTTGCAGATTATCATTGTGAGAAGAATGTGAAATATATTCTAAGGCATAATTTAGGAACGATTTTCCGGTAT
Organism: Yponomeuta plumbellus; assembly: GCA_947310845.1. Lineage (NCBI taxonomy): Eukaryota > Metazoa > Arthropoda > Insecta > Lepidoptera > Yponomeutidae > Yponomeuta > Yponomeuta plumbellus. The sequence continues at coordinate 10,068,800 of OX371203.1, forward strand.
TGGGCATTTAAAAAGTAATCATGTGCCTAAAACTGGAATCGTGGCGAAACCTGCAGCTTAGTTGGCTCCGCATGTATTGACTTATCGTCCTGTGGGATAGACCGACTAAAATGGATGGATGGTATGAGTGCTGGGCCAAGTGGTCCCATCACCCATCTCGTGTGAATAACGGTGCCCATGAACGCTATACGAGTAGGTATAACTCACTATTAAGTTGATGCAAAGACCAAAGCTTAGTTTAAAACCAGCATTAAGAAGTGAAATGTAGTTATATACCGCCAAAAACTAGTTCATGATCATCATCAACCCATCATGTCCCCACCGAGGGGCACGGGTCTCTTCTCTGAGGAAGGTATAGGCCATACTCCACCACGGGGGCCAAGTCCGGATTGGTGGAGGCTTGTAAGACTAGTAGCTGGTCTTACTGTCAGAAGTTTTCAAGCCACCCTAAGGCCTCTGACTTGGCTTAACGACTGCCATCTATCGACATCCATCTGCAGCCGGCACCAAAACTAGTTATATAGTTAAAACTATAGATATCGCACATTAACCCCTCAGGCCTAGAACATTTTTCTTTCGCAGCTAAATTAGTTATTCACAGAGTAATATTTGAAATGTATCACAGTTTTCAAAGAATAAAACATGCTCATAAAACTTTGGTAGTTGTCATCTTCAAAATTCGATCCAAAGTGCCGTTGCAGACCTACCCGCCGGGGGGGTCTACGGGGACTGACGGAATGCGCTTAGTTTACTTTTTTTTTTATCTTACTCCCGCACAACATCACAGGGAGAAGGCAGTGGCTGAAAACCAGAGCTACCCGCGGCTGTCCGGTATATCACCAGCTGAGCCACTACCATTTGCCTTATTGTAAACCTAGTTTAGTCCACAATTTGTTGAAATGTTATTTTGATGAGGCAATAAATACTTTTTTATCTTATCTTTATATTTATCTACTTTGGACCCGCCGGTGGGTCCTCAGGGCTTGAGGGGTTAAGTACCTAGTGCTAGTTTTTGGTGCGGCAGCCTTCGAGCATGTTTAAAAAGTATTTCACCGTTGCCTCAACAAACAATACTTGCTGAATTTAATCACATATGTCAACTTTTAAGCACCCGTGTCTTCGCTTAGAATTTGACATAAAATATGCGCCTAGCCCACATTTCGCTCCCAGTCTTAAATTCATCAAAGGGTAAGCCGTGTCATTGAAACTGTCTGAATAGTAATACACAAGCGTGCCTCAGTTGTCTTCCCGTAGAATCCATCAGTCATTCTAAGTCGACGCGTGTGCAGTCTCAACAAAGGACGTCTGACTTCTTTATTTGCACTCGTGGTTGAGAAGTCCCCGCACGTCTCCGTGCGCTGCAACCATTTTCCGGTGACGCCAGTTTCTTATGACCTACGTCTCTGTAAGGGATTTTGTTGAGAGCAAAGTTAAGTAGCCTGATAAGCCTCGCAGTATACTGTTTTTGTAATTTGCAGAACAGCAAAATTTCGTCTTATCTTAAAGTAGCAAAAACAAAACTAAAAACCACGAAGACGAAGTCTTTATGGCTAGATAAAATGATGCGCTTCATAAATCCTAATAGCGTTAATTTTATAAGAACAGTTTCCTCCAATATACTCCTTACTCTCCATGCGTCCAGTAAAGGAAAAGGCCATTGTATGTAGTTGTTAAGATAAAGCGAGAATGTTATTTATTGTGCCACGAAAAACACATAGTTACAAAACATTTAGCTTGTAAGTACCTATAAAATTTAATAGTTTAGTGTAGGTAATTATTTTTAACAATTATTTTTTGTGAAATAAAGAATATTGATTATTGTTATGCTTTATGCTTTGAGGAGTTTTTTACAAGAATAGCTAAGATAAAATTAAATAACGACGTAGAGTAAAATGAGATTTTTTAAGAAATTCGAAAGATATTCGGCAGTTGTAAACTTGAATTGTAGTACCGACTACAATTTTGTGACGTAGGAGCCGTCGTTTGAACTGTAGGTAAGTGAATCTTATATTACGGCTCCGAAGCACTGGTCAAAGAGAAACGCGTTTACCGAAAAAGAATCGAAGAATGCTCTAAAATATGTGGAAGTAATTTTTACCGAAGGGCCATAAGCGACTGGTCATTCGGCCCCGGGGTCTAATTCCCGAGTGATTCGGCCAGTCACGAACGCGGCCGGTGGTGTGATGCGGTAGGCGACTCGCGCACGACCGCCATACATTACCATTGACTTCTCGAAGATGTTGTTATGTTACGAGTATGTCGCGTCGGTAGACTGCGCGAAAGGATGTTTGCTCTCGAATCGACCTGTCTCCATTGTTAGTTTTAGCTCACTTGGTCTCTCCCTGGCTTTATATTTATGGCAGAAATCATCATCAACCCATTATGTCCCCACCGAGGGGCACGGGTCTCTTCCCTGACGAAGGTATAGGCCATACTCCACCACGGGGGCCAAGACCGGATTGGTGGAGGCTTGTAAGACTAGTGGCTGGTCTTACTGTCAGAAGTTTTCAAGCCGCCCTAAGGCCTCTGACTTGGCTTAACGACTGCCATCTATCGACGGCAGCCGGCACCAACTGCTTAACGTGCCTTGCGAAGCACGGAATCGCTCGGAAAAATGCCACTAGCGTTAGTCATAGACGGTGACCCATCCATGGACTGAACGCGCCGTATGTTGCTTAACCTTAGTGATCGTTTAAGATCACTCAGGCAGCCCAGGCTACGAGCGATTCCAGGCAGAAATGGCAGAAATGTTGCTTGCTAATGGTTCGTCTGCCTACAGAAGGTGGGATAGGATTATGTACACACAAAGAACATTAGCATTGCCATTGACGCCCGGTAGATTTTGTTACGTTACGTCGCGGAGGAGGTAGACTGCGCGAAAAGATGATAACTCGCGAATGATCGTTCTCGGTCTACATTGTTCGCTCCAGTGCACTTGGTCTCTCCCGGCTGTACATCCATCTGAGAAATGTTACCTGGTAATTGTTTGTAAGTAACTACAGAACGTGCTATAGGATTATGTACATTCATGCATTACCATTGACGTTCCGAAGATAATCTATACGACGCGACGGAGGTAGTCTGGGCGAATAAATGTAACTTTTTCTTGGATATACTCTTTCCGTGTCGATTGTCTGTTCATTTACATCTGTAACTACAGAAGGTGGTATAGGATGAAATAGGATTCGTCTACGTCTACAAATAGTTACGTCTTAGGCGGCGCGAATCGATGTCTTGCTTGCCGATGGCTGGCAGCAGTGGACAGAGACCTGTGGTAAAGACTTAGGTATTTCAGAGCCAAGTATGCGCTCACCTTACATCACATTAGTTATATGCATATCGCTCTCCATCTCCACTATTCGTTTCTATTTCACGCCCTGGCTTTACATCTGTGAGAGTGATGTTACCTTGAATGATTCATTTGAACTGCAACTAAATATCTAAGGTGGTACCTATAGAATGTCTATGCAGGCTATTATTCGATTAGCTAGTGATTATGGGTTCGTTTTGCAGTAATATATACGTCGTTGTAAACATTAGTGTTATTAAGTTGAAGATTCGTATTAAAATTTTATTATTTCTTGATCTACATAAAACTATCCTGCAGTTTTCAGTTTCACTGAGCTCAGTGATTTCTTGGTTTGTAGGTCTCCTATTCTGAAGGCCGGCCAGAGGAGTGGGCGGTCGCACTTCCGTCCCTGGTGTCCCTGGCAACGCACAAATTCAACTAATGCTTTTATTTGCATTATCTCTACAATTGTCCCCAGCGCAGCGGATTGAGCGGTTAGTCTTCCGAGTTTCACCGAGCAATATCTCAGGCGTAAGTGCATGCCTCTGCCCACCAGCGACCCGCTGGGGGCGCGGAGGCGCGGCGAGCGCTGCGCGTGAGTGCGACCGCGGCGACCTCGCGCCGCTCCTCACTGCACACACGACGGGAATTTGGGGTTCGTGATACACCAGTCCAGTCGGTAAACGTAGTGTAGGACGTCCTCAGACTCGGTGGAGCGATGATCTTCGCAGGGCGGCTGGCAAGAGCTGGATGAGAGTAGCCGAGGACCGTGCTCAGTGGCGTGTAATGGGAGAGGCCTATGTCCAGCAGTGGACAACCGTGGGCCGATGATGATGATGATGATGATACACCAGTCGCGCACGCCGAATGTTAGACTGCCCAATTGGATTGCATCACATTTTAAGAAGGCATCGATAGTCGACGTGGAAAAACCTCTGCTGAATTAGGCAATGGTATCAGTTCCAACCAGCCACGTATCAACCCATTCACTTGACGTCATCATCATCATCATCATCATCATCAACCCATTATGTCCCCACCGAGGGGCACGGGTCTTTTTCCTGAGGAAGGTATAGGCCATACTCCACCACGGGGGCCAAGTCCGGATTAGTGGATCCAGTGGAGGCTTGTAAGACTAGTCTGGCTAGCTAGTCTTACTGTCAGACGTTTTCAAGACTCACTTGACGTATAGTTAAATAAATAAATTCACTTGACGATATGCAACAATAAGGCACTTACCATGATGTAAGCCATAGCAACAAAGTTAGCTTAACACATTTATAGAGCAACTTACCGCAACCAAAATATCGCATCCGTAGTGGTTCAAAGTACTCTAAAGTGATATAGAAGCTTGTAGCGGAGAAAATCCTTGTCTAGAATAGATGGTGAACTTCACAGCTCATTCTAAATCACGGGAACAACAGCTTATCGCGGGCAAAGCGCCAACTCTACCAGCGGGGGTGCCAGTCGCGTGGTCGTGCGTCGGCGCGTGGCTGGGAACCGGCGGCGCGCGCGCGTTCTCACGGCCTCGCTGACCTGCGCCCGCGCCCCGCGCCTCCCACACCCGCGTGCCGCTGGGCGCTTCTAAACGGGGCCTAGAGTCTAATATACACATTGTTTTTCAATGGAATAATATAGGCACGACAATAGTTCTTATTTACCTCTATTTGGTAGTCCGAAGTCTACTTCTATACGTATCATATATTACTCCTCTGTAAAGTTAGAAAGAGCTAATCTGTAAATTACAATACGAGTACGTATCTGAATATGTGAATGAAGCTAGCGAAAGAGTATTTCAGAAATGTTGCAAGTGAGCATTATTACGTATGTATTTGTGTTCCTACCAGCCACGAATCCTAAGTATATTTCGGCACTGGCTGGAAAGAGAACTAAACTCAGCCTCGGAACTAAAATAAAAAACCAAATCTATGATGCTGCATCAAACGCGAGTCCCCCGATGCCGTCACGAGTATCGCCCGTGCCGCACCAAGGCAGCCTCTCCTTGCACCTTTCCACTTACACTCACTGCCTCAGCGTGTGAGCCTACAAGTGCTTGTATGGGTGTGATGGTAACTGATTAGAAAATATGTAGAAGTCTTAGCCCGAGACCAACGCGCGCATCTAAATCTCGCAACTTTTAAACTGTTGTTAGTGACTGAGTGGCTAGGGAAAATGACAAGACTTTGAATCGAAGATCTTCTCCTAAACAACTACCATTTAACCCATTCACAAAAAAAAAACTATTTCTATCATTGATCTTTTTCGAGACTAGATTTCTCGAAAAAGATGAATTCGTTCAATGTTCGCGAAAAGTTCGTTTTGTGTGCTTTGTACACACACAACAAACTTTAAATGAAAACTATAGCTTTACGAGATAACTCGTAATTGGCGACCAACTAGTGAACGGAATACTTTTTACAAAATCCATTAAAAATACTTTAATGATGTTGTTAGTTCTCTAAAACAGATAAACCCCCCTCTTTCTTTGGGAACCTACACACCGCGCCGAGCACGATACGAACTTGGCCGTTTTCTTTAGTTCTCTTCTTTGTCTTGAGCCCTCCTTTTTCATCCGTGCAAAAAGGTTGAGAGATGGATACGTACCTCCATAGATATACAGGGTGTTTGGTAGGGAGCTGTACATACGCCTAGGGTAGAAACTAGGGATGGTCTGCTACCTATCCCCGCCCATTATATTGAGCTTGGCCTCCAGGTTTTATTTTAATGATTTTTTTTTTTAGAAACAAATCGTTTTTTTTTACTAAAACTATCTGTAGCTCAAAATCTGTCCATAGGACAGTTCTGCTAATGGTCTTGTTTTAATGGTTAGAGTCTACAGTAAAAATTTACTTTACATTTTAAATTTAATTTACACCAGAAAATTGTAGAGAAGAAAAGTTATGGGGCCTGAAGTACCGTAATAAGGTAAAAAAATAATTTTAAGGGCAAAAACAAGGTTGGAGTTCTTCTGATTTTTTGAAAACATTCCCAGTCCATAACCTTTCTAACGATATGCTAAAAGTGTCATTATCACTTTTAGTTCCGAAGTTATTAATTAATATTTGCAACTAGGGCACTTTAAGCAACAATTTCAACTAATGAAACTTAAATGTGTAATTTGTTTAATGACTAATTCAATTACAAAATTGGTTCAAATTGGTGACCATTAACTTGTAAACATGCTCAGCACCTCTTAAGCCGGGTCCGCTGCGCCATGTTACGCGTGTTACAAAAAATGTAACACGTTATTAAAACAAAAATGGGGAGTGGATTTAACACTTTACGTGTGAAGTAACACGTAACGTAACATAACGTGTCATACCACGCCCCATTTTTATTATAATTACGTGTTACGTTTTTTGTAACACGCGTAACATGGCGCAGTGGACCCGGCTTTCCTCATCTCCACGGTCACCGTTCCAAGCAGCTGTTCCTCGCGCATCATATTGAAAGCGGCGTGGATCTTGCTTATCAAAACCTCCCTTGTTGGTACTTCCTCTGCGTACACCAATTCTTTCGCCCTTCCCTAGACGTAGAAGTCGAGCGGGGTAAGGTCAGGCGACCTTGGAGGCCAGGGAATTGGCCCGCCCCGACCCATCCAAGCATTAGGGAAGGAGTTGTTGAGAAAGACTATGGGCCGATCTTCGTCGAACACATCTTCCACTAAAACTTATATAAGCCTTATAATGTTATTGTTGGTTTTTCTGGTGTGTACAATAAAGAGTTCTAATCTAATCTAATCTACATATCTTCTTACAAAGATATGTATCGATACAAATGCATGGATATTTTCTCATTAGGATCATTGGAAGATGAAGCGAACGCTCTGTATTTGTCTATTCCATGACGTGAATGAGCGGCTTCCTATTTTGAACATCGGCGAGTTCCGTGTGTTAGATGCTGCGCCAGATAAGCGTAATGGATGTCATATGATCGCGTTATTTATAGCCCAGCACGAGCGCCGGGATTATTGCAAGTAATTTTGTATTTACTTCCTTCAATATCATGTGAACTTTAATTGAAGTCGCTTTGGGTTGAGCACCAACGCTCGGTTTTGGTACCTATTCAAAACCGAGCGTTGATCTGCGCCCGCACCCTTTTGCTGAGAGTAGGTACAGTTATCCTATCGCCTATTGACCAGTAAATATACTTTTATAGATTGACGAAGTCTTTCACTTCAAGTTTCTGCAACCGCTTCCGACAAATTACTTCTAAATAGTTATTTCCAAGATGGATACTATGGTTCCCACAAGAAAAGGCAATGAGAGACCTCCGTAATGCCGCTTCAAAAAAGAGCAAACTATTTCATCAAAATGAGGCAGAGAGGAGCGGCGAATTTTTTGCTCACTCCATAATAATAAACACTGGCTTATTATGTTTTAAACGTGGACATCCCCTTCTCCTAAAAGAATGTTGAGAGAAGAGAGGTTTCCCAGGCTCCAGTGTACATTACCAGGTAATAGGTACACGGGGCGAGCCGTTGGCTCCTCTGGTTTGCAAAAACCTTAGCCACAAAAGAAATGCTGCAGAAGTACCTACAAAACAAAAAACTAGCCGTCAAATTAACTGCTTAGGACGTTCATTAGACGATGGTGTCTAATAGGCTATTTGACAGATTTCTGAAAACCATCTCATATGTTTTGTTGGTGTTCATAGAGGTCTCAGAAAGTAAAAAAAGGCAAACGAAAATTTACTTTTCAAATAAGCCGCCAAAACGCTATCTTGGGCAATATGGTGTTACACAGGAATTATGACGTCCTTCCGAATAAACCAACCAATGAACGTAAGAACGAATGATTGACAGACGCCATTTTTACTAACATGTGACCTCATTATAGAATCAGCCAATCCAGGCCGTTACGGCAACGTTACGTTTACCATGGCGGCAGATACAAAATTATGAAATTTTATCTTGTGTTTTTTTTTACAAATAATAATTGTTTTTTAGTTAAAATGCCTTAAAGTGGTTTTAAGATATAGGCATTATTTATAGGAATACGTATAAATAATACTGTTTTTTTTACACTGTCAAATAGCATATTAAAGGGCTAAAGGTCATGCAGCCTTGTCAATAAAACGAAACGTTCTTTTCAGGGTGACCAAGATATAGTACTCGATACTTCAGTTTACCTGCCATGTAACACGACAACAGATATAGGTAAGTCAAGCAAGTTTGGATGTACAAAGTAGACTGGTGATACCTAACGAAGAACAGCCAGTGGGCCAATTAGTTTCTTGGGTGGTAAATAATGCATTTTTATGAAGGAAATTAAACTAATGAACCGTAGTCCATAAATTCGAAACTTTGTGCTGTTCAACGAACTGAAGCTATGCGTTCCTTATTAAAACAAGATGTTTACTCTGTGGCCAACATTCCCAGACTCATTAAGGCACCTATATTATGCGCGCAGTTTTAAAAATCACATAAGTCTGTAAAACGGAGGATATTGACCTTGACTATATTGACCTTAAACTTTTGCAAATAATACGCTGGATTTTATAACCATAGCCGACATTTACGATGACACTTTTTATTCACTTACCTTAGTAATCTTCAGTTGCTTTTTTACCTTGAAATGGACAATTAAAAACCGTTATTTCGGTTAGCCGATCGGGCCACCAAAAATTCTACAGGTCAAGTTTAATGGGACGTCAATAGACCAACAATCCGTGTTGCCAGGATGAATTTGCGATGGATACTTATGATTTTTTTATTAATTGCACTAACTCTACGGGACGATTTCTGAGTTGAGAATTTTCACTAAGTAAATACTAATGATACTAGTACAAGTTCTTGAATGGAGACCACACATCGGCAAGCGCGGCGTAGGACGACCAGCCACAAGATGGACAGACGATCTCATCCAAGTGGCAGGGAGACGCTGGATGCAAGCCGCTTCCAACCGGTAGTTTGGAAATCCATGGAGGAGGCCTATGTCCAGCAGTGGACTTCTTGTGGCTGAATGATGATGATGATGATGAAATACAAGTAACTTTCTGTCACACTCTTTTCTGAGAAATTGAAGAGACAGCACTACAGTTAAGTATTTACTTAGTGAAATTCTCAGTTCAGAAACTGGCCCTTACCCCCGGTTTCTCGAACACTAACACTCTGTTAATCTATTGTTAACAGCTGTCAGTTGTCAGAAGTACATACAAAAAACAAGTGACAGCTGTTAACAATAGATTAACAGACTGTTCACGTACGAGAAACCGGCGTTAAGTCACATGCGGCGCCTCTAGTCAGTGAGACCGAAATATGTCTATGCGTAGTCAAGGTCATTTGGTCAAGTTATGTGCCGGGCGTTAATACCTGACAAAGTCAATATTTGCTTTATTTACCGAGTGTGAGATTTGTATTTAGTCAGGCAGTTATTTGTGAGGTAGTGTAGTTACACAAGTGGAATTTGAGTTTGCAGAGTTTCAACATGACTCTACTCAGTCTTTGCGAAAGACCAATTTAAGTGTAGGTACATTTACTTACTTAAAATTAAATTGGCCTCGACATCCAGATTCATCTTGCTAGACGTGCTTCTCCAATCTCGCGAAGGCAGCGGCATCTTCAATGGCCCCTCAAGCTCTTATTTCGAGTGTGCTTAGGGCTACAGTCCCGCGCAATCCTAGGCCCCGATACACACGTATCGTGTGTCACATGGCCGATGGGATCTCTTTGCGAACGTGCCTTGGCTGCCATGAAAAGTTGCATGGAAGGACACAGAAGGACAGATGGTCTAGCTCCGTTAACATATATCAGAAGATCATTAGGTACCTTTTTCTGTTCTTAGCCAATAGTGTACTCATATAGGTCGCACGTAGCCCCGGCTGCCTAAGTGATCTTAAACGACCACGAAGGTTAAGCAACATAGGGCGCGTTAAGTGCATGGATTGGTGACCGTCTATGACTAAGGTTAGTGGCATTTTTCCGAGCGGTTCGGTGCTTTGCAAGGCACGTCCTTAAGCAGTTGGTGCCTGCTGCCGTCGATAGATGGCATTTGTTAAGCCAAGTCAGAGGCCTTAGGGCGGCTTGAAAACTTCTGACAGTAAGACCAGCCACTAGTCTTACAAGCCTCTACCAATCCGGACTAGGCTCCCGTGGTGGAGTATGGCCTATACCTTCCTCAGGGAAGGGACCCGTGCCCCTCGGTGGGGATATAATGGGTTGATGATGATTATAGGTACAAGGCTATTTTCACAATACGCATTTGCACGTGTAAGAAACACATTGAATATTGTAGAAAAAAAGTTTTTTGAAACAACAAACTGTATTTTGTTCAGGAATTGGACAATTTAAAATAACCTGATATACCAATAACCCAATGGCCAGCTCAACAGTGGAAGCAGCAGATAGCCTTATACGGGGCAAATGCGCATCGTTGGACCACCAATTATTTATTAATACTTTTATTGCACTTAATAAAATACAGTACAATGCAATACTTATTTGCGGCGGTTCGCGTCTATACACTGGGTCCATCACCAGTAATGGGCTCCCTGGCACGGAATACTTACCTGGGGCTATTTTTTTACAACATACATACATAAGCTCACGCCTGTATCCCAGAGGTAGGCAGAGACCAGGAACTGCCACCTGACACGGTCCTGACAAATCACTTTCGCTTCATCGACATTCATTAGTCAAAATATTTAATAAGGTAACGTAGTGCGACGTAGACTTTCGAGACTGTATCTTTATTATGTACCTAATGTAAAGCAATTAATTTAATCAAAAAGTTACATAACTTCAGTTCTGTTGCTTTTATTCTGTGTCTCTATTGTTATGTTCCAGGGTCTTTCTTCAGTGATTAATTTACTGACTGGCTAGGGGATTACGTGCAGTGTAGGTCGTGCAGGGTATTTATTTTCAAGGTACAGCTTTCTTGGCAGCTGATGTTATGCACCATTATGGCAAATTACTTTTATTGCAGGCACTAGAGGGAGTATAGGCACGGCAAGTTGCATTGTACCGTGATCGATTACTCTGGCGGCTACTTTTCGAGAACGTGAGTGCCGTTGAAAAAATATGGTCCTATACATTTCTCTTAAATAACAAATAATCCCACCAAAATACTTTTATGTAAAATCTTGCCAAGACAAGACCATATTTTATGCATCGAACTGCCAAGAAGTTATCAGATCTCATGTAGAGCAAAGCTTCTAACACGCCATTACTTTACAAGCCCTAACTTCACAAACTCTACCCCTTAGCCCAGATATGTGGCTTTTGATAAAAAATTGTGTAGAGATCCACAAAATCATTTTTAATTCGGCTAAAGGCGTTGTCTAAGTTACCAAATAACAATGACAAATATATAGAACCATTATATCACTTTCACTCGCAACTCTTTCTCTTCAGTACTTCCACACCACAAAGAAGGATCAGGAAAATAGCTGAAACAATATGCAGCAAATTCAAGAACCTTGCAAGTAACCTACAGAACATTGAATTTCCTTCTAAATTCAATGCTACAGAACTCTACAAGACCCGATCGTGATGATCCACCACAAGAACGACTTTTGATTGATAACCTTTTGATTTCAGTCATAATGTAATCTGACAGTGACAGTGTAAAATCGTGCCTCACTGAATCTCAAACCTGAATAGGTCACATTATATGTCTTTTTTGGCGAAATCTGTATTGGTGCAGCCGTCCCTGCTCGTTATAGCGCTAAAAGTGCTCAAAAGCAAAGCTATGCAGATCCAGAAGTCTACTTATTTATGTACGGTCTCTTCGCTGCGTATGGAAGTAAGAACTGCATATTAAGTTACATGGAATGGATACAGCGGTAGACAGCGGGCCGTGTAGAGTTTTAGTACTCCGCATAAATATAATTTCAACATGCAATCAAGTTCTCAAGCTCAAGCGGGATACATCACAAGCTGCGATGCGATAAAGACAGGCTGTGTGAGCAGACGATTGATCGCTACTTTGAAATCGTTAATATCTCTGATGGATAATACTTTATTTTTTTAAGTTAAACAGTCTTATTTATAAGAAGTCGATATCTATAATGATCTTTCCTAAACCGGCTTAAAGAGTATTTTAGTTAAACGTCATTTTATAAATAACAGTGATAGTATCGAATCGTACCAATATTGGTAAATGTACATAAATGTATGTATATTCGAACAAACTTTCACATAAATTTTGGTGGCAAAAATAATTTATAGTAATAATTTAATAATAATTTATTTAAAATCTGTAAATGTTATTTATGAGTACAATAAAGAATATTCTATCTATCTATACGAAAATGGAGAAATTACAAAAGGAAGAATAAGTTGTTATATGAATATTCTTATCTTATCCTGTCGGCAACATTGAAGCGCTTAGATGTAAGGCCGATGCAAAGGTCCACGCGCCAGGCTCGTGTGGTGAGCGCTACAAAACAAAAACCTCAGAAACGTTCCAAATTGAGTGAGAGCGGAGTCGCAAAAACGCGCGCTACCTGCGCCCAAGCCTGCGCTTGTATTATTTTTAGACCCTAAATTATAAAGGACACCATGGCCTCCGACTAACCCGCAGCCCACGAGAGAAACAGAGACAGGATATTATATTTATTTATGAACGAGCGAAAGGATTTGACCTAAGGGTTATGTCAAAGGCGGGGTGGTAGCCAAACGAGTTATTTAAATTCGGTTTTCGTCTGGCGAAGTGTGGCCGCGCCGCGGTCGGTCGCCGCGGGCTGACGCGCTACCTACCACAGAACCACATTTCCAGGCCGCAATGAAATGTGTCAATATTTTTTTATTCTTGCTCAAAAGTTTTCGTATAAAATGATATAGTGGGAACGTACGCAGCGCGTTTGCGTGCGACCAATAAAGTAATCATCGGGATGGCACCGCCAATTACGTCGCTGCCGACTCATTCGTTGGCGTTCGAAAATTAAAATTTAATTGATGACCATCGCCATGTGACGCTTGCGCCATATATTTTGAGATCGGATATTCATATATGCGATAGCTCACGGCGTTTATGCAAATGAGGATTGTAATTCAATTTGTTTCTTTTAAGCCCTAGTCTGGTAGACGACTGTTCAACTATTATACGTCAGCTAAAAAAAATGCACGGAATACATGGAAAATGCAGTTGTAAAGTACTTATACATAGAGAGTGCCTTTTACAAAACACATTCTTCGCGTCAGCAATTGTCGTGCTAGCCACATGCAAGAAGTTGGGACAATATACACGGACACGTTAAGTGGCTAAAATTGTCCATCTAACCGTAAAAGGGCATGCAAATGCACCATCAAACGAGCAGTATCACGACAATGATTGACTTTTAAATGGGTATAAGCATCAGCGGGTCCAGCGCAGCATACATTTGCCATTACCGGGCGTCGCGTCACATACCGGCTCAGCTCGCGCTCAATTACTCATAGTGGACTTAAAAACGTGCGACAAGACGGTTTCTGACCAAAAAAGGCTGCACCGCTGGTGCACAAAGCCGCGGCTCTGGTTAAGGCAATTTGTTGTGGTGTGTGAGGCGCGGATGAATGGGCGGCGGCCGCGACCGACGCGCGTCGCATACTGATGAGACTCGGCCGCTAAGTTAGGGGGTCCCAATTATTTTTGTCTTCACCTGATCTATTGTGCGCTTCTCTTAAGATCTCCGGCGTAACAAATTCCACATAGTAGCGAGCCGATGCCGCAGCCATACGGCTTTATCGCGGACTAAAGGAGCTCATTAAAATCTAGACGGATGATTAATGCGACAAATACGCCACTCGCTCACAATACTAATTCCTTACAAAACATCCACCGCGGGTTAAGTGTTGCATCGCATCGCAGGAACTTTAAAAGGAGAGCCTTAATTAATTACACCTTTAGCTTCATGTACGGTATAATAACAACGCTATATGATTAAGGGGATGTATAATTCAGTCTCATTGGCCATCGAGATTATTTAATACGCCGGGCCGCGAGGTGAAAAATAAGAATCGAACGCGCTCTCAAAAATCGATTAAGGGAGACATGATTAAGGACTTGTGCGTGTTTTTGTATTTATTCGCTTTTATTCCGCCGGGGACAGGCGCGAGCTTAACTTAAAATGTTTGCATACGACGCTATAAAGCAATCCGTTTGTAAATAATTATATTATCGCAGCGTCTTTTTGCTGTCCGCGCCATAAACGTGTTATTTTTAACAATATCATTTTCTTTATTTTTGTTCAGTAAATAATATGATTTTTCATGATTCAGCAAGGTGTGTAGATGCGTTATGTACACCTCTAGCTTTATAATTTTGAGCTAAGATCGCTCTTCGCAATAAGCTTGCATTGCAATAATGGCTTAATTGAAAAAATCCACAGTCGTTATTACAAATCCACCATTATAATAATTCACGGCTATTTCTCTGACGCGGCCCACGCCTACAGACTCGATTTAATTACAAAATCAATAATCGAATTGCGCTAACCGCTTAACTGATTCTCTCGATTCCGATGCCACTATAAAATGTTGGGCTTTAGGCATTTCGACGACTGGCAAAAAGCTGAAAGCATTCCATTGCCATCTAAGCTAACTTAATGTCATAAAATCGTTATCCAAAATGTAGATAGGTACCTACTATAGATAAAGTAATACAGTATGCATAATAAGTAATAGATAACTGTACTACGCTATTGTCAAATTTCATGTGTAATTCCTGGTGTACATACAATAAAAAATATTCTATCTATCTATGCAACGTAAAATAAGCAAGCAACATTATGCCAAGTAATAAATACAATCTCCTCCAACTAATGCTGCCGATCCGGCAGGGAAGGGTCTTGTAAGACTGCAGAAGACCTGGCCGTAGAAGAGCTGTCTACAAAACTTGGCTGAATTGCCTGAAACCATTCAGACGCTTATCTGAATAAGCACCATCGATTTGTTCCAAGTCACAGATAGCTGACCTCCGATAGAAATGGAACCACAAGAAGGAAAACAAGCATACAAGTAACGGAGTAACTACGAAGTGAACATTTAATTAAGATAAGAATATTGTTATAAGAATATACCCGCATTTGAAATAGCCATTCCGCGGTCGGCACGCGTAGGAATTAAGCCCATACTCTCTCTCTGAAAGAAGACTTGTGTAGGGCATCATCATCATCAACCCGTTATGTCCCCACCGAAGGGCACGGGTCTCTTCCCTGAGGAAGGTATAGGCCATACTCCACCACGGGGGCCAAGTCCGGATTGGTGGAGGCTTGTAAGACTAGTGGCTGGTCTTACTGTCAGGAGTTTTCAAGCCGCCCTAAGTCCTCTGACTTGGCTTAATGACTGCCATCTATCGACGGCAGCCGGCACCAACTGCTTAACGTGCCTTGCGAAGCACGGAACCGCTCTGAAAAATACCACTAGGGTTAGTCACAGACGGTCACTCATCCATGCAGTGGCGGATTTGCAGTCTTGGCCGCTCTAGGCCCCAGGCCATGTGCCGCCCCTTTCTCAACACAGCACGCAGCACCTATCATATAAATAAATAATAATAATAATAAACTCACGCCCGTTATCCCCGAAGGGGTAGGCAGAGGCACCAGTCTCTAGAACTGGACCCACGTTTTGCCGAGTTTATTAGGTCCCAAACGTGACAAGTGGCAAGCCTGTCGCCGTTATCCGGGCACAATTTATCAGCGAATGGTGTTGCTGTGCAAACAAATGTACGTAACTAAAAGTCATTGGTACATGCGTGGTTCGAACCCAGACCCTCATGATCGAGAAGCAAAGGTCAACCCCACTACGCCACCACCGCTACATCACATCACCATCATCACATCATCACTACATCATATAAACTAGGTACATAATGAATTTACGCTAGACTAGGTATATAATGAATTTAGTGGCGCATACCTATAAAAATTGCTATTCGTTGCAGTGCAGTGCGGCCCGCCATAATTATTATGCACAGCCTTTTAAATATTTAGGTACTTTGTATTTGAGTTATTTCTTGCTATCATCAGTGATTTTATTGTCACGATTTGCCGCCCCTAATATCTGCCGCTCTAGGCTCGAGCCTACTGGGCCTTAGGGTAAATCCGCCACATCTATGGACTGAACGCGCCGTATTTTGTTTAAACTTATTGATCGCTTAAGAAAACTCAGTCCGCCCAGGCTACGAGCGATTCATATGTCCATAAGCTCACGACTGCATCCCAGAGGGGTAGGCAGAAACCAGGGACTGCCACCTGCCACGATCCTGACAAATTACTTTCGCTTCATCAACATTCATTAGTCGTTGCATTAGACATGCGTGCACGCCGGTTTCGGGTACTTTATGGACGTTCTCTTTTTGTTTACTTTACATTTTAAAGTTGGAGAAATGGCAGAAGTCTCTTTTTTTTTTTACGTCTGTTTGTATATCGAACGCGTTGTGCGCGTGCAAAATCAGTTAGTCGACACGAGTCCTTAAATAAACAGCGCGAGTGTTTGCACACGCCGCTTGATTCCAATTCCTGATAAATTTATCATTAAAAGCCTCGGATTTCTCATTATAACAGGTTTCTTTTTGCAAATATGAGGATACAATTCTCGTAGGGTATTTAAATAGGAAAGTACCAGAAGTTCTAAGCTCAGCCGCGCCATTTTAGTATGCTTTGACAGGTGCTTTACGATGGTTGAAGACGGAGAGGAGTAAATATGTTTTGTCAAAACCACGACCAGAAGATCAGTTTTTAAGAAAAGGTGAATAAATCGCAAATAATTGTATCATCGCTCGTAGCCCTGGCCGTCTGAGTGATCCTAAACGATCACGAACGTTAAGAACATAGGGAGCGTTCAGTGCATGGATGGGTGACCGTCCTATAATTAACGCTAGTGGCATTTTTCCGAGCGGTTCCGTGCGTTGCAAGGCATGTTAAGCAGTTGGTGCCGGCTGCCGTGGATAGATGGCCGTCGTTAAGCCAAGTCCTCTGCCATATGGCTTGAACACTTCTGACAGTAAGACCAGCCACTAGTCTTGCAAGCCTCCACCAATCCGGATTTGGCCCCCGTGGTGGAGTATGGCCTATAACTTCCTCAGGGAAGAAACCCGTGCCTCTCGGCCCAGCCCACCGACATAATGGGTTGATGAAGAATGTTAAAGTGTACCTACTATACCCTATTTACTGAAGCGAACGACTAAGTGTCAAACACAGATGAGCAATGCATTTCTTCGGCGGGCTTGTACTTGCGTAAATCAAATCTCATACGAATTAGACCAAGATGTATTCAATTGCAGTGTTTTGTGAAAGTTATTATTATTATTTTGTATTTAGCGCCCTATTTCCTGTAATGGCATCTGGAGGAAAACACCATGCTTGGTTAGACCACACCGGTATCCTTACCGTACGGTCATCAAAATCGCATCAGGCGCGGGGGAGATGAATTATTTTATTAAATGTCGATTCACACCTCTGCCCTGCCGGCCTAATCTAATCGGGTGAGACTTTGAGGCTGTTTGAAACGCACTCGCATCAGGATGTGTCTACTGGTACTGGCTGTTGTGCAAGCTTTATCGTTATACTAGCTGTGCCCCGCGGTGTTACCCGCGGTTCATCGATTTTCCCGTAGGAATAAGATATTTCCCCGCGGTAAAACGTAGCCTATGTTTTAATCCAGGGTATCGGCTAACTCCATACCAAATTTTATTAAAATCCGTCCAGCCGTTTCAGCGCTAAAGACTGACAAACATGTAAACACACACACAAACTTTCACGTTTATAATATTAGTGTGATTATACAGTTTGTGGCAGTTTGTGTGGAGCCAGAAGAAATGTATGTGCCTGTATGTAAATGTTATGTTATGTTAATACCACTACCAGGACCTAGATTCTGTTAAGGTATTGTAGTACAATGACAACTGTATGAACATGGCGATTAAGTTTCATTGCCGCTTCAAGTCTACGCGTGCACACATATCAAACTATCTAGGCGTCAATGGTATGATAAAACACGTCACGTGCCCCGACCGCGTATCTGTCACCGTACTATAATGCACTCAGAGAATCGAGACCCAGGTTTCGCTGTGATTCGCAGAGCTTAATGTCTAGCGTTTACGGTAGTTTTAGTTCAAAAATTGCTGAAGCCGTTTCGGAGTTGTTCGATAACAAACACTGTAACACAAGATTTTTATACGGGGTATTTGGATTTTTATACAGGGTATTTGGATTTTTATACAGGGTATTTGGATTTTTATACAGGGTATTTGGATTTTTATACAGGGTATTTGGATTTTTATACAGGGTATTTGGATTTTTATACAGGGTATTTGGAAGCTGAGTGCAAAGCCTGAAGGGGGTGTTAGTACAGACCATCTAGAAAATTTTGAGCCATATTTGTCGAAAGTCTGTTTTTTTTTAAGGAAACTTTAACTATGTTAATACCAAAATACCAAAATTTTCCAATTAAGTGCTAATAACGAAAAATTTAAGTGGAAATATTTTTTTTATTGTGTTTTATTAGTCTGAGATAATTTTAAAGCATTGTTCTTGCTGAAAAAAATATCCTGGACCTTTTAAAGTTGCCTTAAAAAAACAATCAGACTTTGGTTATGACAAATATGGCTCAAAATGTTCTAGATAGTCTATACTAACACCCCCTAAAGGCTTTGCACCCAGCTTCCAAACACCCTGTATATTAGATAAACTTTCTGCCGCACGTCATTCATCGTTCAACCGTGGGGAGCGTCGGGCTTACCATTTGATATTATTTGCAAACAGGATGAACAGATGGAGAACTACAAAGATCCTTCAGAAAGCACGTGCACCCTAAAAACCTAAAAACGTTCAAATTTTCTTTCAGCCGCTTGAGCGTGAATGCCTGACAATAATCCAGACTACTAAACATTAACTTTTTAAGTAAACGAACATACTTCGACCACATAGGGGATGTATTAGCAAACGGCAAGATAAAAAGTACCCGAAACCGGCGTGCGTGCATGCAACGACTAATGAATGTCGATGAAGAGAAAGTGATTTGCCAGGATAGTGGCAGGTGGCAGTGCGTGGTCTCTGCCTTGCCTACCCCTCTGGGATACAGGCGTGAGCTTATGTATGTATGTACTTTCAAAATATTAGTAGGATGTTCAGATAGCTCTTAGGACAAAGAATCAAATGTGTATTACCCTTAGGACAAAGAATCAAATGTTTATTACCAACTACGCATAGTGCCTACTATCGAAACTAATTGAAAACAATTACATGGTTATTACAAAGGTGTTTGCAGCGATTTAATCAGCAGTTAACGACATGAGATGGCGGGAGCGTCGATAATTTCGTAATGATAGCTCGTCATAAGTTATTTTATGTACCTCGAATGCTTCCGGAGATAAATTTTCTTCAAAGTTATATGTTTTGCTGCTACTTCTTCTCCACAAATAAATTAATCCGTAACGAAAGAGGCAAATACAATATAATCTATCTAAATAGGGAATGGATGAAAATATCAGAAGTGCTTGATATTTTTTTCGGTGATAGGAATAACCTTCCTCAACGCGAGAAAAAAGTTTCAATTTTTTTGGCTTCGTAGTTAATTTTTAAATAATCTTAATATTTTTCCATTCGTAGTTCTGCGCTCAGTACGGCTTAACAGACATATTCCTTGGCCCTACGGGGCCAAAAAAATTTAAACTTTTTTCCCGCGTTAAGGAAGGTTATTCCTATCACCAAAAAAAATATCAAGCACTTCTGATATTTTCATCCATTCCCTATTATAATAATCGCTCGTAGCCTGGGCTGCCTGAGTAATCTTAAACGATCACTAAGGTTAAGCAACATACGGCGCGTTCAATCCATGGATGGGTTTCTGTCTATGACTAACGCTAGTGGCATTTTTCCGAGCGGTTCCGTGCTTCGCAAGGCACGTTAAACAGTTGGTGCCGGCTGCCGTCGATAGATGGCAGTCGTTAAGCCAAGTCAGAGGCCTTAGGGCGGCTTGAAAACTTCTGACAGTAAGACCAGCCACTAGTCTTACAAGCCTCCACCAATCCGGACTTGGTCTCCGTGGTGGAGTATGGCCTATACCTTCCTCAGGGAAGAGACCCGTGCCCCTCGGTGGGGGCATATTGGGTTGATGATGATCTAATATAATAATAACTTCCACACGACACAATCGCTTGACCTAGTCACAAACTAGGATACCCTGATCTATGGTAACCAGGCAAGCACATTACAAACAGGGAAAAACAGCCAGACTGAGGCCATCTGTACAAATGTACGGCGGCCCCCAGTGGAAATCGAACACACAACCTCTGTCTTGGTAGGCAAGCGCCTTAACACATATTTTGTTACTAGCTTTCGCCCGCGACTCCGTCCGCGTGGACTGTAGTTCAAAATTTTGCAACCCCGTTCAATTTAAAGGAGCCGGGGATCTCTGGGCCCAATTGTAATAAGCTTGAAATATGGTTTAAAAAAAGCTAATTTTTTTCTGTTTCAAAATATAAAAAATCTGCTCAATTCACAATCTGGGAGACGAGAAATCTTAAAAACAAGTTTATTGCACTGATGAAATAGAGTTTCGATTACTATAAACGATTAGGGGAGAGTGGGTAGGATTCGTACACCGGGAGAATTCGTACAACGGCCATAATTCGAATACGCAAAATAGTGGCGCCTTCGTATCTGTGTATGTGATGCCCACTCACACGCATAATGTAACCGCGGAGTGGCTCGCCCATGCGGCTGCCGACTTCGATGTGATAGGACGTTACGTGTTTTCGCTTCGCGTAAATAATTTTTCGATGCAACTTTAAACGTGTTTTTCTTCTATAAGTTTTGCTGCCATTGTTAAATTGATTCTTTGTGGTGTTTGAGTACATATTTCAGTTTATTGTTTCGATATATACTTGAAGATAATCTCAGCAGTTATTTTTATTTTCAATATATTAGTAAAATTTCTTGGTTGGGGTAGCTTCGTACAGGTCTGAAAGGGGTGGATTCGTACTGTACGAATGTACCCCACGTATGATATACAATCTTTATTGTCGTAGCTGATCGAGCTTGATTTGCCAACGACATCTGCTAAGGATTAATAACGCCAGAAATGATCCAACCCTACCCTAAAGTGGCTAGAAATGTGACCAAAAAGTCCAAAAAAGGTAAACAGCAGATACTCCCGAAAAAAAATTGGCTAGACGAAATAGAAAAAGCAAAACAGTTAAAGAAGCAAGAGCAAGAGATAAAACAAAGAGCTAAAGAGGTGAAGAGGGCATTAAATATGATATCGGGTAAAGATTATATTAAATAAACCAAAAGAAAGAGGCAAAGTCCCTGTTCTCCCATTGAAGAGATTGCTGAAGGATCTGATGTGGAGAACAAAACTCCAGTTTTAACTGAATTCGTGAAAGAGAAAGGCTTTATTCTAGTGAAGTTCAAGAAGAAAAAAATTGTCAAACACTATGTTGGTCAGGTGATTACAAAATATAGTCCCACTGGCTACAAAGTTTCATTTTTAAGAAAGAAATCCGGCGCCTGGAAATTTGTTTTTCCCAATAACATAGACGAAGGGACTGTTTACATATCAGACATCGTATATTATATTGCCGGAATCCAAATCTGCTTCTACAGCAAGAACAGCTAACATTTACCTTTCATAAAGATCTGTCTATGTACAATGTGCATTAAGTAGATTCATAAAAATATTATGACTCTTGTTACCCTAATGGTAAATATTATTGTTGATTCATTCACTAGCTTTCGCCCGCGACTCCGTCCGCGTGGACTTTAGTTCAAAATTTTACAACTCCGTTCACTCCCTTAAGGGTTAAATTTAGAAAAAACGGCGAAACACGTGTTCAATCAATTGTGTTGAAGAGTATTTATTTTAAGTTTCAAGAAAATCAGACAACATTTTTTATACCTCCCATGCAAATTTTGGCAACCCTTTTCGGCCCCTTAGGGGTTGAATTTAAAAAAATCCGTTCTTATTCCTTGCCTACATTATCTAAAGATCCTCTGTGCAAAATTTCAGCTTCCTAGGTCAAACGGCTTGGGCTGGACGTTGATGAGTGAGTCAGTCAGTCAGGACTTTGAATTTTATATATATATGATAGAAGATAGATAGATAGATAAGAAGTTAAATAATATTAAAACAAAAAAGTTAAGTAATTATTGTATTTAAAACTATTTTATTATTAAGTAATTAGGCACCCAAGGCTGATCCTGTGAAATTTCGATCTCAATAAACGTTAAATTTTATATAAATAGCATTATTAATCATGATGTACGGAGGTACCCCACCATGTACGAAGGTACCCCAACACATGTACGAAGCTACCCAGTGAGTGGGGTACATTCGTACGACTTCCACTTTTTTTTTAAATCGTCATAGCTTGGCCACACTTCTTTCTATGAACAAGTCGTCTAAGGGAATATTGTAGGCAAATATATAAGCAATCTAGCATTGCTCAAATTGTTTTCAAATAGCGTTTAGTTTTTCTGCTATAGGGCTCGAAGTGAAAAGTGTACGAATCCTACCCACTCTCCCCTACTGTGAATGATTTCAAGAATTATTATTGAACATAAAATCACTCTCATTGAATAATGGATTCAATCAAAGTGAACAAAATCTACGGAATAAATTATTATATTGTCAATAGTTTACAATTAAACAGAATATTAACTTTAAATTATATTCTGTTCTGAGTTAATATTCTGAATATTAATATTAACTCGTTTACAGATCGGTTTATTACTTTTTATGTTTGTCAAATGTATTTAATCTGTGCTGACAGTGACAGCTCCCGGATTTTCAATCCATGATCATGATGGGTCATTATATTGCACGGACCGAGAATTTACGGCACGAGAATGTACAACCCGGGAATTCGTGCCCAAATGACCATCTATAACTAACGCTAGTGGGATTTTTCCGAGCGGTTCCGTGCTTCGCAAGGCAAGTTAAGCAGTTGGTGAAGGCTGCCGTCAATAGATGGAAGTCGTGAAGCCAAGTCAGAGGCCTTAGGGCAGCTTGAAAACTTCCGACAGTAACACCAGCCACTAGTCTTACAAGGCTCCACCTATCCGGACTAGGCCCCCGTGGTGGAGTATGCCCTATAGGTATAGGACCGAGGGGCACGGGCTTTTCACTGAGAAAGGTTCCTCATGGAAAAGCCCCGTGCCCCTCAGTGGGTTTATAATGGGTTGATGTATCGCTCCTCTACATCTAAACTCTGATCATTTGGATTGACTTGTCTAGTGTAAGATCCAGCCAGATCAGGACGTCAATCTATTGCGACTCATAGCCTCGATAATGTCACGCACTAGATCGAGCGTGTAATGGCTGCGAAGTGTATGATTTACGCTTCATGGATTTACGTGCATGGTACGACCCGAGAACGTACGGACGGAAATCCGTGTACATGTGCGCGGATTCCGTGGCTGTACATTATCGGGGCGTACGTTCTCAGGATGTGCATTCGCAGTACGTACATTATCGTCTCCCATCATGATCACCGGACTACCTACCTACTCGTCTTATATCGGTTATCGTTTGCGTAATTTAATTATATTCCTCGACCAGTGCTTTCGCTCTACGGACTTCTAGTATATTGTTTAACTTGTACGACTGTGGCATACTGACTTATCGATGTAATACACTGGGCCGACGAGTTTTAGAGGATGAAATGACACAAATCCTTGTCTTCCCTGTCTTTTAATCTATTTGTGAGTTTCGTTACATTTTCCCACTCAATACAATAAGAACTACTATTAATGTAATAAATAACTGTCTATCATATGATCATAGTTATAAAATCAGCTGTTAAGTACCTATAGGTTATTGTCAATTTGTTGCATAGCCTCACTTTTACTAAATCTCTTTTAACTTTGCTCTGAGATTGCTAAAATCCGCAAAATTTTCAAAGATGGTTTGACAATATATAAGCTGTTTATTGACACCACTCTCGTCTTTTTACATCTGGGCCCAAGAATGTATGGAAGCGTTTCCGTCTCCTTTAGAAAAACGGCGAAACACGTGTTCAATCAATTGTGTTGAAGAGTAAGTATTAGAATTTATTTTAAGTTTCAAGAAAATTAGATTCTTTAGAGAAGAAGAACATTCTTTATACCTCCCATACATATTTTGGCAACCTTTTCGCCCCCTTAGTGGTTGAATTTAAAAAAATCCGATCTTGTTCCTTGCCTACATTGTTTATAGACCCTCGGTGCAAAATTTCAGCTTCCTAAGTCCAACGGCTTGGACTGGGCGTTGATGAGTGAGTCAGTCAGTCAGGACTTTGAATTTTATTTATATAGATAAGTAAGTAACGATCGTAACTTTCAGTAAGCAGTGCTTTGTAACATACTTCATTTCGAATAATATTTGGTAAGACTTTTTCTTTTCATTGCGACGAGCGTAGAGGATTTATTCTAAGACTAAATAAAAAAATCATTGTACAATAAACAGC
This sequence comes from Yponomeuta plumbellus, assembly GCA_947310845.1. Classification (NCBI taxonomy): domain Eukaryota; kingdom Metazoa; phylum Arthropoda; class Insecta; order Lepidoptera; family Yponomeutidae; genus Yponomeuta; species Yponomeuta plumbellus. The sequence goes on from OX371203.1 coordinate 10,093,457, forward strand.
ACAGTAACCTTACATAAAAGTGCACTCTACCTGGTTACGTTACAAGTATATTTACAATTAAAATGTAAATGTTGATCTGCTATCGTCTGTACATAGAAACAACCTTGTAGGTTTTATTTTAGGTAATGAAAAATTACCTTCCTATCTCTCGGCATTAATAAACTGCGGATAAAAATATCACTCAATAAGTGCTGATTGCATTTATTTTATAATACATACATAAGCTCACGCCTGTATCCCAGAGGGGTAGGCCGAAACCAGGTGCCACCTGCTACGATCCTGTCAAATCACTTACGCTTCATCGACATTCATTAGTCGTGGCATGCAATTATAATATGAAGTTAAATATAGAAAACCCCACCGCCCACCTTATCATAGAACCCCAAAGAGGCAAGCAGAGGCACATGTGTATTTTCAATCTCTAATATCATCTAAAATGATAAAATTTAACGTCCTAACGTCGTAGTGACCCGTAAAACTCCGACATTACAAGTATTTGCAGTCTAATCTCAAGGTTGTAATTTCCACCACGGTTTTTATGACAAGGTGGTCAATAAAACAGCACACCCTATTAAAGAAATTCTGCTTGCGTGGATAAAATAACCGAACTAATTTGATCGTGGGCATAATTATTAATAGATAGGTACCATTATTTTTCTTTTATAAATTAAATAGATGGTAATAGTAATAAACAGAAAATTGCTTTCGAAAATAAAGAATAGGTTTTATTTACTGAATCGAATGTATATTTACATACGTACCGATCATAATGCTCGGGTGATTGAAAAGATTTTCTAGCAAACTTGGCTATGAATAGATATTATTTCGAAGGCTGAGTAATTTTTTTAACAGTTTTTCCATACCATGTATTTGATTAAGTTGCATTCGTGAATACGCGGGAATCTTGGGACTTTGGTTACGAATTCTTTTAAATAAATATGGAATTTTAAATAAATAAGAATATGGAAACTAAATTTTCTATTAAGGAAAGCTTCTCCATAATTTTTCGACGAAAATTTAGGTATAAATAAATATGCAATAGATTAAGATCTCCAGTTAATATTAACTGAGATTATCTAACTGAGATTATTTTTCGATATTAGTATTTTTCCGTATAGATAAGAATGCATACTGGAAAGTTGAGGTATCACAACTACACATTGTTACAATTCGATGATTTATCGTAATATTCAAAAAGTGAGCAGCACCGAAGACAAAAGAATGTAAATCTATTAAATATAAAAAAAGCCGAAAACGGCATGCGTGCATGCAATGACTAATGAATTTTCATGATGCGAAAGAGATCTCTCATGATCGGGCATGTAGCTGATCTCTGATTCATATCTAAATCTTTAATTCATGGTTTAAGTACTATAAATGATATGACTACTCTAGTTACGTTACGTAGCGTTAACATGTTTACATGTTTGTGATGTCACTGTGTCTGGCTGGTACCCCGACACAGGGCACGACTAAAGAACAACGGCGCCAACGGTCTTGTCAGAACCGTAGCTACATACAAGATGTCACAGAAAAGTAAACCTCAAGACCTGTCCGATCAAGAAATCAAATCAATGAAGAGCGGACCACCAACAGTTAAGTCTAACGGAGCGTGTGTAGTGTTGGCTTAAACCTGCTAAGACACATTCGAAGCCTTAAGGCGTGAAATATATTGGTGGATATAGGTACTCGTACTCATATCTGCTGAGAAAACCTTTTAAGTTTATAACAGAGGTCTGACTTGGGCTTATTCCTCCAAACACCCTTTGGGTGACTGGCGATACAATCACAGGTTAAGTAAGTAAAAATATAAATAATTATCCAGGAAAAAAGAAAAAATATCGAATTCTTATCGACAGGATCAGTCATACAATTTGTTTATGCAAATGTCATCGTACAAGACGTGTTTGGACTAATCCATTGGTTAGAGCTTACCCACGGATAACAGATAGATAAAATAGGTATGTAGATAGTGCTGTTAGCGCTCGCGTGTCATTCAGATATCGACATTTTATCCATCAGTATCCGGTAATTTTTCGATTTAGTAGTTTTTTCCGCCATCATCATTTTCTACACATAATGCGCAAAATATTGCTTTATCAGGGAGCAAGAATTGTCTTTACATAATTATACATTTATCGGGTCTAATGTCAATTGTAAAAGTATAATATTTTTTTACAACCATTATAAATGTTAAGTTTTAAAACTTACAATTGTCATTCCGCCATGTGTGACTCTATCCTACCTTTTCAAATCAAATCAAATTAAATACATTTATTTGTTCAAGCATAGGTATTTTGCGTACAATAAACTTAATATAGTGTAGCCAGATTTTAATTTTATATCATTTGTCCTCTATGCTTTACCAATTGGTGTACGAAAACAGAAAATATTAAATTATTTTCCTGTTACTTTCAGATGTGAGAATGTCTGTAAAGTTACATATAAGAAAAAAGTAACAGAATTTCTGTTGAGTCAATTGTAATAGCTGAGTTAAATCAAACTATACCGTATGTAGTTAGCTTGTTTTGATTCTGCCCGGCACACTGACCTCTTGCCTGTGGCAATGTCATTATTTCGTCCATGATGTCATGTGATTGACCGAACCCAAGCCTTAGGCGTAGGGCAAGCAAGAGGGTAGTGTGTAGGGCGCTTCTAATATCTTTTTGTGTATTTACCTACCTGTACCTAAAATTGTAAAACCAAGAGCATTGCCAACAAACTGTTATGCAGTTTGGCAGAAACCAACTTCTGTATTTAACTGTATATTTTTATGAATAAACGTCTTCAATCAATCAATCAATAAATGTAGAAAACAAAACGTGATACGTGATTTCAAAAGCATTATACCTTGAGTCCTTGTAATCCAACGATCGTACAAGAACACTGACTGTCGAAAGCAACGACAGCGCAACTGCGGTGGTCTTCGCGGTCCTCCATTTTTATATCCATTTTTCTCTCTTTGATAAATAAATTTCACTACGATGTTCCTGACAGCTTTTAATTTCGTGACTTGTGTTTATGTTTTCGTACAATTATGTTGCTGTTTTCGATATAGATAAATTGGTTTTCCTGGACAAATAGTGTGCTTAATTTCAATACTATGTATTTACGTACAATATTCCTGTTAATTAATTTTATAGCAAAATATCCTCCAAAAATGTTTCTAAAAAAATTTACAAGTAATTTTGTTACTAATTTTTTGTTGCATATTATTATTACTCTAAGTAATGTGTTTCTCAAACCAAATTCTCTTGGTCATCTTTTCTTGTATGAGTGACAGTCATATGATAATTTCATAGGCCAGTGCAGGTGACAGTTGCCAATTATGAAACAATTCGTACAACAGAATGCTTATCCCGTCTTATCAATTTGTATTTACAAAATAGCAGCCGTTTTTTTTTAATGCATCCATTCAGAAAATGAAAACAGAAACACGAATGGCATATAGCTCCCAACGAGAGCCTTGAAACATAAGTCATCGATACATTTCATCATTATCGTCATCAAGCGGTTATTTACAACGTAAACGGCGGCCATTGGCAGCTTTTGCCATAAAAGTGCGCTTTATTCGGCCTCGTTTTATGATCCACGTAATTGCTCGGTGGGAACTGGGAACACGCCAAACGAATAAAGTACAATCGCCGCACAATTTTACCATTTAGACTTTCAACTCAACTACGAGTACCTACTGAGATTAATCTCAGAACTTCTAACTGATGGCACCTCAATTTTAAGATTTCTTTCATTGATTACAATGAACAAACATACAGTGTTATTTATAAAACAATGAGAATATATGTAACTTCAAAGAAGTTCGACACCGACACAATACTACTAACTAGACTAGATTACATAAAAATAACGAGCTGGCTACCGGTTCCGAACTAGGTTAGAACCTTTATTTCAGCGAGGAGCGCCTTCCCTCTAGAAAATAATTAAAACAGCAAAAATGCAACAACAAACAACTTTGAATTCTTTGGCAAATAAAGTTATGGTAGTATTGTCCTTTCGATATGTGGAGTGTGTATGTGGATGTATGAGTGTGATTGTATCACTTATAAGAAAGGTCCCATACCAGAAAATAACTTTAGACTTGTATATTGATAAAACATCCTCGGTATCATCGTAAAAGTGTTATTTAATATACTTTTGTTAGAGAGTAAATATTAAATACTTTATTTACCTTATTATAAACACGAGGACCTCAAGAGCGAAAAATCTTTGGGCGAACGAAGTTTTCGTAAAATGTCTACGTTTTTCTAATAAAGTTGGGTCGAGTGGTAAAAGTGAATGCTGTTTCAACAAAAATGAGAAAGTATATAAAAAAACGATTCCTCTAAAACACTCCCCAGGGGCAGTTTAATTATCTACGGTTTCACCTTACCAGTTTTTTAAGGAATTGTGGAGAGTGTTGTTTTTGGAGTTATCCGGTATGGTCACACATCTAACAAACAAGCAAGCTCGTAGTAAACATAAACATTTACATACAAGCACATACATTGCTTCTGGCCCTACACTAGGATACCCTGTGTCGTGGGAACCAGAAACAGCGTCATCAAAAACATGTAGTATGTGTATTTCATGTTTGACTATAGCTTACACGAGTATTAAGTGAGACAAATGTCAAGGGTAATCTTTTCATAATTATACAAGAAGTTTTTTGTTAAATAATCGCTCCAGTTCTTTTTGTAAAACATCTAGTAACAGTTATTTGGATTAACTATAGTGTTATCTGACTTGTTATTAAGTCTGAAAACCAAACTTTAGGCGAGCAATATCTAAGTGTAGGTAGGTACTTGTAGCCCGGATTTCCTCGAATGCTGCTAACTACTAGTTAAGTAATCTAATTAGGCACCAAATTGAGTTCAGAGATCACCCTCCGTCGCCCAAAGCTAAATCAACTCTCGCAAAATGTTAATTAGTAATTACAGAGATAATTACTTTTGAAAATTATGTTATTAAGGCATAATGAATACGCTCGATTGCCTCTATACATCTCCAGCAATACAAAGGGATACGCGAGGTTAATGACTACCACGGTAACTGGCAATCTGGGTAACTTAAGGCAAGTTTATTTTAAGTTTTATAAGAGCCGCGATTAAGTTGTTATTTCAGTAAAGAGCGTTTATTGAACGGCTAGATGTTATAATTTCAATGGCTTGATGAAACAATTACAAAAAATAGTTTACCTCAGCAGTGTTCGAAAGTGCACTATATTAATTATTTCTTTAGCTTTATTTAGCCAAGGACTACAACTTGACCTTTGAACTTGATACAACTAAGTAGCGTCGTAGATACTACGAGTATCAACGTCTCGCTCTGCGATATAAAAAGTGATTGCAGCCAAAGATATTGCTGAGCAAGTGAAAAGACGGCACTTCTATTAATTAACACACATACATAAGCTCACGCCCGTATACCAGAGGGATAGGCAGAGACCAGGAACTGCCACTTGCCACGATCCTGACAAATCACTTTCGCTTCATCGATATTAATTAGTCGTTGCGTGCACACTCGCCGGTTTCGGGTACTTTTTATCTTGCCCTTTGCTAATGCATATTTTGTATTAGTTTATCATTTTTTACTAGTTGAAAATTACAGGCCACTAAAATTGAAATAGCATAGAAAAAAAAATCGCTCTAGATCTAGTCCGTGTGATTAGCGTACTGAAGCTTTGATCACTTTCATGAATCTTTCAGGCCTTCTCCCGAGTGAAGTCCGCAGCTTCAGCAGTGCTGTTGCACCGATACTTTGGCAATTTTTTAAAGGGCGACGTCTCAAAGATTTATCGTCCTTCGTAAACAACGCTCGGCGTACTTAAGGGTGATTATGTCGGCCGAGGGGATTGATGAAGCGGTGACGGCACTTGTAATGAGGCACTGTATTGTTATTATTTTTTACCGGCGGGACATAAGGATGTTGCTGTGAGAGACTGGATGGGATTGTGGAACACGAAAATTGGGTTCCCACTATTAGGATTCATGCCGTTTCATTCATGTTTCTAATATCAAGTACTTATTGTGTTTAAAAATGGATTTTAGATACATAGAGATCACTTTATTGCCAATAATTACAAATAATTTTTAATTAGGCAGAGGCACCAGTCTCTAGAACTGGACCCACGTTTTGCCGAGTTTATTAGGTCCCAAACGTGACAAGTGGCAAGCCTGTCGCCGTTATCCGGGCACAATTTATCAGCGAATGGTGTTGCTGTACAAACAAATGTACGTAACTAAAAGTCATTGGTACATGCGTGGTTCGAACCCAGACCCTCATGATCGAGAAGCAAGGGTCAACCCCACTCCGCCACCACCGCTTTCTTACCCTACCCTTCGGGGATAACGGGCGTGAGTTTATTTTTTTAATTTTTTATTACAAACGATTTTGTTTATCTAAGTATACAATTGGCGGTCTTGCAGCTTAGAGCGGTTTCGTCTCGGTAACCTTTGTTGAATGTCAATGTATATAATATTATCCGCTGCTTTGGGGTCGAATGTTGTGGAAAGGGAAGCGAAAATAAAACTCGAACATCTTTTCTCAAATCACCTTAAAGCCAAACAGCCTTATTTATAAAAAACATGATTCCTCTTTAACCAAGCTAAAACTTCTGAACAAAACACCTGATGACACGAATTAGGTAAGGAACGTATTTCGGGTCTTATTGATGAGACGTAGCACGCGAGTTTAATCACTAACAAGCGATTAACAAAAATTTTGTTCTTAAGTGCAAATGCAAATTCATTATACAAAGGCGTTATACGAGTATGTATAGTATTTTTCTAACTAAAGTACCTATATCGTAATACGGTTCGACAGTTTTACTTTGTCTAACGTCCTATTCGAAGAACACTTAAGTTTAATTTCCTCTCTTTCAATGATATATCCTTCAAGTAGTGCGCGTGCCCCGTGACAGATTCGATTTGTCCATTGTTGTTCGCCTGCCGCTCTAGCGCTAACGATTCGTTGCAAAGGCCCGGTACCATCGACTTCTAACCAGTGTTTAGAACATGATGTAGTGTTTTTATACTTTATTATAAGTGCCCTGCCTCACTGGGACGCTATGGCGACGTCGCCAGCCGCGTATCCAGGCAGTTTGTATTGAATGGCGACGTCGCCAACAGTCGCCAAGTGAGGTAGGCACCATACATTTCAATACTAACTGCTTGGATACGGTCGCTGGCGACGTGGCCATGGCGTCCCGGTGAGGCAGGGCCCTTCACATTGAAAGAAAAAAATAGCAATACGGCTCGGAATTTTTCTCAGGTTGAAATTTGCTTATGATAAAATATGTTTACAGTATGCTGACATGAATTGCAAACCAGGCCACAAGTTTTGCTCCTCATATATAAGCAAGTACTATTGCAGCATGTTCTATGTCAGATAGTTTGGACTTATCGAACATGCCCACTGTAAAAAGGTCAGGTTTCCTCGTGAAGGGTTCCTTCAGAAGTTAAACAGAATTTTGACAGATAAAGTATGGCGGAACTGTCAAAATTCTGTTTAACTCGGGGTCAAATGGATTTTAGTCGGTGGTACAAGCGGGCTTAATGTCAACTGCGCTACCATAGTCATCGTTCAGATAACTCCAGACACATATTCTTACTAGTTTGTTCGTCGCTCGTAATAAAGTATACCAGCTAGCGGTCTCTATTAAGTTCAAGCTGAACAAATCGTGTGCTTTGAGGCTGTACCAAGGTCTGATTTAATAGTCCTGTTGCTGTTAGCTTTGCGGTTTTGTTTACTTGTCATTGCAAAAATTACTGTGACCGCAAAATGACGCACCCATATACATACCTGAAGATAAAACATAGTGATTTCGAAATAAAATTCGGTCTATTGACGGAATCCATAAAAATCCATCAAACCTTTAAATTTACAAGGGCTTCATTACACAATTATGGATACAACCATACCCCAACAAATAATACCGTTTGTTTAGTGCGTAAAATGATAGCTATTTTTGTCTTTATCAACTTGCAGTGAGTTTTATTGCGGGCTCCTTATTTTTTCATCACATCAATGAACCTGGAAACTCAAGATCGGATACAAGATACACCAAGTTAAGATTATTAAATCTCAACTTCTATGAAGTCTGTTAATCGTAGTTTAATGTCCGTCTGGCAGCCGCGCCGAATCGCGCAGCATAATCTATCGGTGGCATCGATTCAATTAGCGAGCGGCGGAACAATGGAATTGCCTCCGCCTGGATGCGCCGACGCACGGCGCAGGTCACGAGATGCGCGCGCGCTGGCCCGTGGCAGATAGCCGAGCGGGTCACTTGAACCTGCTATCCTGTAGTCGCGTAATGGAACATGGAGCCTTTGTATTATAAAAATACCTAAGTAACTTCCATACAGCACAATCTCTTGTCCTGGGAATAACAAAAGCAAAATATTATAGTCTTACTAGTTGACTCGGCAAACGTTGTTTCGCCATATAAAATATTTGTAGGGATTGTAATTTTTTAAAAATTGGAGTGGACCACTCTTATCACCTAGGGCTATGAAAAATAGATAACAACCTATTTTCAAACCTACCGAATATACATACAAAATTTCATCAAAATCGGGCCGTTTGGAAGGAGTATGCGCACTAACACTGTGACACGATAATTTAAATATTAGAGATAAACCGCTGTCCTTAGAGGCAGTTTATATAATCTATGACTATTTAAACTGCCTCTAAGAGGTGTTTTAAGGTGTAGTGTTTTTAAAAATAAGACCAATATCGTAAAGAGAGATTTAATAACTACCTTGTCTTGAATAAAAATTAAACGTTTGTGGTCAATCAGGCATCCTACGAGCTGTCAGTTTCTAGCAGTAGAAATCATTCCGTAAAAACTTGCTTCGATAGCTCCAGAAAAAGACCACAAAAAATTCAGGGAAATTTGTTGTTTGTAAAAGAACTCACCTGTGATAGATGATAATTAACGTGCTAGCTAAATCTAGAAATATTTACTTAAATACTTTTCTTTGTCAGTACACCGAATTTTCGATCAGTCAAGTGACATTGGAAGCATTTTTTGCTTATTTTCACTGAGTGAAAAAAGAGTCCAAAGTTGCCGCCAACCTCCGATAGGAGACCGCACTTAAAGCATAAATCCTTTTATTTTCGTGTCAGCTCATTCCACTCCAATGCTTATTTTATCAATGCTTTGCTGTCGGAGCCAATGGTTTTAATTAATTACATTCCATCTTACTGCTGTCCGCCACAAGGAGTCACTCTACTCTCGATGTTATTGTATTCCAAATTGCGCCACAATTAAATTGGCTATGCCAGAATGAACGAATTAGTGAACGCTAGAAATCGCATTTTACTCTTTTAAACTTTAGAATGCATCGGAAACTAAACATTTGTTGGCTAAATTGTTAAGTAAACATGCTCAATTGTAGCTCAAGTTGGCTATTAGCGTCGAGAGTGAGGGGGCAGTTATCTTGTTAACGGCTACCGGCGTTGTCAAAAATGTCTCCAAAAACAAAAGAAAACGAAGGAAGGATGCATTAAGAATAATCCGACACGCACATTAAGGGGCCATCGCGCTAAGAAGCATTATCGTTGAGGACTTAACATTTCAATTAAAAGGTACGATCGAGAAATTAAACGTAATGAGTGCGCATTGGGTTCGAGCCGGTCTAACTGGATCAAGTGGTCCTCAAAATTGGATTTATCTTCTAGCCCCAGAATATTATTATTGGGTTAATACTTCCGTTCTTTTATTTTAGAAACTGGTACAATACCTACATTGTATCTCAAACATTGTATCTCGATACTAGTAAGCAAGTATCCTAGATACGTTTCCACGTCGAGTAAAATAAGTAGGATTATTTTAGGATTATTGTTGAAGACGGTAGCACCATCTGTCGACGATCTGGTTGATCTCACAGCGCCCCCAATGGAAACAAACGGAACTAATCTTGACGTTTTAAAAAAAAATCGAAAATTCTAACCGATGTTGACGTTGCTCATTTTGGAACTCTTCGCTTAAATATTATATTTTTTCATCGCACTCTTTACACAGGAAATACTGAAAACTTATGAAATTCACACGAGGAGTAGATTCACCTCTTATTTCTGGTTTATGCTTGTCGGACGTAAATAATATAGAATTGATAAATGGTTATACTTGTTAATAGAGTTGCTGCCCACTTGTTAAGCTTTGCTAAACAAGGTACTATGCAGTTCTAATGTTATCTGGTACAATATCAGGATATGGCCCCCCACGAGGAGAGGCGGCGGCGTTTCCTTGCCCCGTTGTATGGGCGATGGGGCGGGGGGCGCCGCGGGGAAGCCAATCTGGCTCCTCACCAGTAGAGCCCCTTCGGGGCTCTTGCCGGGTCACAGTGAATTAACCTCTGGCTTATCCTGTGGCCCGGTAGAGTAGCGGGAGGAACACCGCGGGGTTTAGTGGGTAGTCCGGCCCTGAGCAGGAGGCTCGATGAGGCGAGTCCCACACGAAGACGTTCTGTTGTCCCCCGACAGCAGGGCGGTGAAGTGCGTAAATGCATTCCCCGCGTGAAAAAAAAATCAGGATACTCGTAATAAAGAATATTCTATGTAGGTATCTATCTAAGCTGAAATAAGGCCGAAGATTCTCGTCTAGCTGGCCCCAAGCCTGTGCACACGCCACAGTGCTGATTACAGGGCTCCGTTGGATTTACGATGCAAACAAGCGGTGTAATTGGCAGTATTTAGGGCATCGTCGCACTGAAGGAGTGCTCGTAAAGCTGAATTACATGTCATTCGCGCACGCTGCGCTGAATCTTCACGTTGAATTTTCACATTTAACGGATAAGAAATAAGATCTATGAGCTTTAAGGTTCGCTGCAAGCGAGTGACCATACGACAGCTGTGCTACGAATGTAGGAGGGTTATTTTTAAATTGCTTCATTAGGCGCATACGGTACGGAAATGGTGGAAAATGCTCAATATAATATTTTTATGTTTTAATTATATGAATAACCTTCTTTCCGTTTACTTGGCAGTTAGTCAGTTCGGTTCTGAGAATCAGATCTTTAGAGTAATTGCTCATCATTAGAAATAATAATTTTTAATAAAATACAATAATAATCTCTTAATTCTACTGAAATACAAGAGATATAGCTACTCAGCTAAAGAATGTTTTCATGACAATTTTTTTTTTCAAATGTCAACGTAATATCATATCAAAACGAAACGAGAACGCACAAACATTGTTCAAAAGAATCGCTCGATATGTAGTGAATCTTTAATGAGACGATCGGTCTGAAGAGTTTACATAACAAAAAAACAATGTAGAAAGAGGACGCGGGCAACCAATCGAAATGTAATTAAAGCTATACCATAAAGGGAAGTAAGCAAGATCTGGCTTGTCCCTTTAGATGTGAACTTGTGACATCGAGACAAGGTGTGTTCTAGCGAGACCCAACCAAGTCTTGTTGAAATCATTGACAGCCATGGAAGATTGGAATATTGATTACTGTATAAGAACAATTTGGGCTCGAGTCAGGGTGTATTTTTACATTTTTGTCAGTCAGGATGTATTACTACTTGCCTAATTAATAAGGCCTACGTTTCCGAACTAGATTAGAACCTGTATTTCAGCAGCGCCTCCCCACAGAAAATAATTGTAATTATTGCAAAAATGCAACAAAATAACAAAAATTTGTTAAAGAAAGGAAATTTACATAAATAAAAATAAAGTTTGTATGTAAGTGTTGGTATTGTCCACTTGCTGTGTGGACTGTGTTTGTGAATGTATGCATGCGAGAGGGTGAGTGAGATAGTGTAAGAAAGGAACACACGTGAGATCAGAAAAATGTAAACAGGCTTACTTACGAACGACATCCAAACGACGTTAACAAATCTTGCCTAAGATTTAACAAATTTTTTAAGAAATTTAACATTTTAACATTTAACAAATTTAATTCAAATTTTGTTGATTTTTTTATTAATTTAACACAGAGCTTACAGACATATGTATGGATGACTATAAATATCTACTAGAATTTACTAGAGTCACTAAAGAGGAGATAAGTCGATGTAGGTATCTATATGTGTACCAAGCCCTCTGAGAAATACACATCTACAACCTGACGTATGCTTTATCAAGATCGACCGTACGAAAAGTCACTGAGATGCCTACGGAGTTTGAAACGACGTAAGTGACTTGGAGCAATCAAATACGAATTACAAAAATCATGACTTGAATGGCTGACCGCATTATTTTGTGCGAGATATTTTTGGCAGGACATTTTTCTTTTGATGAAAAGTCTTGTTTGGTTGAGGACGATGATTTATTACAGTAGCTGTTATAAATAAATACAAGATCAAGATAAAGGCTGCATAGGACCTGTTAATTTATTAATTTTGATTGTTACTGAAATTATGCACTGAATTTTCTTTTATAATTTTTATCACGAAATAGAAAACTTTTAAAAGATGCCCAATACAAGTAATATTTGTTGCGTGTGTTATTGGTATAGCAAATAAACTTTTTATCTATCCATCTATTTATTAAATAGAGTAGTAAAATCCACCCTCGATCAACAATTCGCATACCCACGTTCACCCAATAGCAAAATGCCATTTACTCCTATTAAGCGCTTAGGTAAATATGAATATACGTAACATGCGCCTAGTTCTAGTTCTAGTTAGACCCGACATTTTTGCACTAACAGCCGGTTTCTTGGGCGCTGTTCAAAGTTGTGATTTATTGACAAAGCATTTAATTTGACTAAGCAATCAAATCAAATCGGGTTTCCCGAGGGCAGATTAGCCAAAAATTTACTAATCAGTCGATCATTTTAACTTAACCATACGAACTGTCAAACACACTTTTCTAGCACGACTAGCACAGAGTATATTGATGACTAGCATGCTAGTGTACAGTTTAAAAAGAAAAAAATAGACATTTTAATGACAGGACTAATGTCAGTTTAAGTTGAAGTTTTGGTTCGCGCCGAAATGAAAAGTTTTTCTGTTCCAAAGTTATTATTGAGTTGGTCTAATCTAAAATGAATTGCAAAGCAATCCGGGGCAAAAACTTCACAGAACGTGAAAAATAGATGCTTCTGATCATTGCAGAATAGTGCATTGCCGTCTTATGGATCCTTATATTGTCAGCCACAGTTATCTGGAAGGCTCCAGTTGCTTATATGCTAATTGTAAGCAGAATTTGCTCCACAACGCTGATGGCATTACGCCTGATTTTATAGCGTACACACCTACCTATAATCCGAGTCCCAATCAGGCCCACAATCCTCACAATCACTGCTTTCGGGACCCGGAACCAAGTTCGAAACTACTCTTTATCAAACTCTTCCATAGGGTTCATCCTCCTCCTTAAGCGTCTAGTTCTAGCAGCCGCGCGTTACCATAACTAGGTGAGAGTCCCGAAAGCGAAGACATGCAGATTATTACAAAATATCACCAATTTCAAGCAAACAAATTAAGTTAATTCGTCGATCTCCTCCGATTAGTTAACAAGGCGATTTGATACTTCAAAATTGATTTTGAACAGTGATTAGTGCCTAATCATTCCCCAGGAAACCCGAATACAGTTTGACATGTCCTTTGACGTTTCATTTGTTAACTGATTTGATCTGTTGGTCAACTGAATTGATTGGCGCTCAGGAAACCCAAATCGTGGTTAATCATATTTTAATTTAATCGTAGCGATTAACTAATCTAATCAGCCCCCAAGAAACCGGCTGTAAGCCTCATAGTTGGCCTCATGCCAGAATTCGAGCCCAAGATCTCTCGAATGTGAAGCCGGAGTTCTTGCTGCCCCTATATTACAGGCAAATCCCGAACAATCTAACTGTCAAATACTATACGATTTGTTCTCGCAAACGACTGGATTCCAGCAAGATTTATGTATGCAGCGGAAAAATATCGCCAATGACATCGTATGTAAAAACCAGATTTCAACAAAGAGAAAAAAGTATCTCCGGCAGACCGCAGAATCCGATAAGTCTCATTAAATTCCATGCGAAAACAGTGCGTTTACGGGCAACGAGCTTATGGAATAAAGCTTTCCATTCATCGTTAATGGCAGTTTTAGAAATACCATCCCGTATTGGGTTAGTAGGAAAATAAATGCCAAAAACGTTGCTGCATTAATAGGCCCGGCTGATATTCAAACAAAATCTTTTTCCTGGTATTTATTTTAATTACTTATGAATCTGAGAAATAAAGGTCGGTGAATGGCCAGCAACACGCATTGTGCGTCGGCGCAGTCTCGCGCATGCGCGCGTAATTGGCCGCGCAGCCGCACCCCGCGCGATATTCGCCAAAAACGCACGCAAAAACATGCGACAAGCAAAACAAGCGCGACAACCGCCGCGGCTGCGTCCACAGCCATAAGTAGGCGACAGCGCGCGCCAGGCGAATGATACAAGAAATAATTACGCCCATTGATCGGTGCTCATTAAAACTGACCAATGGGCTGCGGGCGGTGGCGTAGCCCAAGAAAAAGGAACGCGGCGGGTAGGCGCAATTTGCCCCAGCGCCGCCGCTTTCCTTTCTTCTTATATTGAAATAATTCCAGCTACCGCTGAATTCAATTAGACTCGGCTAGTACGCGAGAAGAATTTTTCAATTAAAGTCTCCTTGGATTTGACTTTTGTTCTCCCGTCTCGGGGCCGCTAGAGGCTCGCCTGTAGCGAGCTGATAGGTGCAGATAAGGCCGGGCACGCTTCGCAGAGATTTCAATGAAACAATTTCTGCATTTAAATGTCACTATATACCGGGTGTCCCAAAACTCGACGTCAACCCGGAGCCGGGTGAAAAGGCAAGTCATTTCTGACTTTGATATGACTTGCCTTGAGTTGATATAAAAAAAATCTAAGTTGTATGATTTTTTTTTCAATACAGTCAGTTAAAACTAGGCAATTTTTTATTTTGAAAGTTTTACTAGGAAATAAGTCCTATTTTTTATGCAAGCTAGAGCAGCTGGTTTCAAAATTTTGATTACAGTTTAGAGAAGCATTATTCAGGGTTACACAGCAAAAAAAATAATTGGAAAAACTAAAGATTTGTGGCAACAGGAATAAAAAGACTGTCACAGGGTGTGTAATTTTGCGATTTTTAAAAAAATGCCTATAATTTTGAAATCATACAACTTAGATTTTTTTTATATTTTTCTGACAACCAGCTTGACTTGCCTTTTCACCCGGCTTCGGGTTGACGTCGAGTTTTGGGACACCCGGTATAGAGAAATGGACGAAAGAAACGTGCGTGGGAAGAGTAAATTTAAGCGCGCGCGTTGAAGTCTTTTGTACGACGCCTAACTAAGGTCGAACTTGACTCAAACTCAAAATTATGTAGGTAATTTATAATTAGGTACTACTAGTTTATACATAATTTTTAATAGTAGATAAGAGTGTGATTTACTAATGCCCAGTTCCTATAATATACGCCTACCGGCTACGATCCGTTTTCCATACAATTTATTGACGGTTCGTAGGAATTTCGTAGGAATTGTAACCGATCGTAACCAAAACCGAAGCGTTTTGTGGATATTGGAACCGGGCATTAATGTGTTTTGTCTATGAGTATGAAGTCTGTGAAGAACCCAAAACACGCTAAATTTTCGTGAATAATTTTTACAGCAACGTTTAAATCGTTCACATATCTGACAAGGATCGTTTATGTATCCAAAAATGCCCATAAACAGCAACAAGGAAGTGGCAAGGAGACGGCCGCCTGCCGTCTGTCACTCAGGGGCGCAAATTGACGCAAAAACTACACGGCGCTGAGGCACATTTGCGCCTGCATACAACGCGTCTTTAATGAGACTGTCGGCGCGTGCGTTCCCTCGCGGAAAGAAGGATCCTGCAGTAACGGTACACTCCCGTGCTAAGTTAAGAAACATATTACGTTGGAGTATATTTACGTCGCGTACTGGTGTGCAATAAAGATGTAACGAGGTGCAATACGCCTCGTTGATTTCTAGCCACTAACAATTATAAATTTAACTTTTGGATTCACTTTTCGAAACTTAATGTCACGTTGGTGTCACTGTCACGTCATCACGCGTCAAAGGTGTCACAGATTCAAGTATTCTGTTAGCCATTGTGACCTCTATGGACTAATGTTTTTGATTTTAAGACAAAGACGTGATAGTTATTTGATTAAAGTATATGAAAATATGATACACGATTCTATGTCTATAAAAATATTCATCATCATCATCATCAGGCTTAGAGGTGAGCGTTGATTCAACGAACTGTTTTAAAAAGCGGCTTTTTCTAAAACAACGAAGAAACTGCTTCTTGCTAAACAAAGAACCCGTTTCAAAAAGAACGACATTTTGCCAAACCGTTTCTTGCAACGAGTATTAATTCAACGAATGCAAACGAAAAATACAAGGAAATAGCCGAACGAATGCAAGCGCGCGTACCGCATGACCTTGATGCAACTCAACATGAATATCCGGCTAGTTTAAATTTGCTCTTTTGGTTCATAAAATACAGTTAAACTATTTGTGTACTTTTATGCAAATTTCTAGCTGTGTATGAAAGAGAAATAAAAAAGAGAGAGAGTAATTTTGTTAGGAACAGAATTTTTTGCGTTGTTTTACTTATTTTAATTCCACTCGTATGTCTTAACGATACGGTCAGACATAAAATAATGTGATTACCAATCAATGTTATGCAATTTGTTTTGATATTTTATTTTACTAAATTTGAGTTGCTAACTGACTGCCTGTTAAAGTATGAAGGAAGTTAATTTAATTAAAACAGTACATATTTCATTTCGCTTAAAAATTATAAAACAAAACACAAGTTTCAACTACCTACTAGTTTCGCATCGACGGCAGACGAAAACGTTTTTCGCGTCGTCGTTGATACTCAATACAGTTCCCTCCTTAAGGCCGCTCCAGTTGCAGCAAGTTTTGTATGAGAAGTCCACAATACAAAACCAGTTACAAATTAAACTGCTTTTGCAACTAGTTTTTGTTTGAAAAAAAGCAGTTTCGTTTCGTTGGCCGTTAAGTCGCCAACGACTCACCTCTCAGGCTATATTAGTCCACTGCTGGACATAGCCCTCCCCTAAAAATATTATTAACCGATAACTACATAAGCGTCATGTAAATTTTATAAAAAAAATAGTGGAATATTATTATGCATCTACATTTTCCCCGAGCGAAGCCGGGTTTCCTCAAGTATTAGAAAAATGTAAAATTTTATGTGCACTGGATGCACTTGGAAGTTTATTTCAAACAATAATTATTTAATAGAATTCGTTGAGTCTTGTTCACAGCGAATTGCAGCAAACGATAATTTTGATGATGAATGGGTAAGCATTACCGATGCTTTTATAAACTGTCTACCATTTACAAAATCTACTCATTTTATAACTCTATATTTTAGGTTACACAACTTGTCAGTAGAAAATTATAGCATACCATGCTATGTTGATACACAATAACCTTTACGTACATATTTGGGCAAACCAGGTACTTAAGTCATCAAGCAGCTGTTGTATTTATCCCCTGGTCATTAGGCTCCGATTGTCAGGTCCGAAGCGTTTTGCGATCATCAGCGCACTAATGACTGAAGCGATCAGTTTTATATTTTCATCAATAAATTTACCAACTCTGACGAGCTCTTGAGGGGTTCACAGGAATGTTCACAATTATTATGTAAAGGAAAAATTCAACTCGAGACGTTTTTGAAGAAATGGGTGCATTTTCTGAGAGGATGGAGAAAGAAAGATAAACGAAATAAATATGTATATCGAAAGAAAGCTTACCTTACAATCAAATGGTTGTCGATACTTGTAGGTACATAACTAAAGAAGTTATGACGCTTTAAATACCGATTAATTATTTCGGTATTTAAAGCCTCATTACTTTTACGTTACATTACTACGGTCCATAGATACATACTTACGTATCTATAAATATTTTTTTATTTTGTTTTATTTTTTAACGTAGTACTCGTAAATGATCCCACCAGTACCCCGAAAATTTTTCACGGTCCATGCACCGAGCACCTTATGTAATACATTTTGCAGGTCGGACATACAGAGTCACGTTTTTATCTCGTTCCGGCCTCGTGTGACACCCTTCGGGTACTGACTCAACAGATACTATGCGAAACTAGGCGACTTACAAATGTGTTGTAGCTATGTTTCAATTTCGATAATAAGCAATTTCTTTTTTATTTGCTGTTAACAGTACAAAATTTTGAAATTAATATTTAATCTGCAAGGCCTAGTATTTTTTGTTTTTAGTTACACAGCTTTATAATCGATGTTTGATGCTTGATTCTGCAACCACCTCGACAATGATCTCAAAGTTTTATTATAAGTATCGGCTTTATTGTCAACATAAACCGTAATTGCTAAATTGGCTTAAATGATTGAGGACATGTTCAGGATTCAGTTAATACACAAAACTGGAAGTTTATAATTAACATAGCCAGTAATTTACAACGCTTCTTTATACCTTCATAAAATAAATGAGAAAATAAGCTGAATGAATTTACTGTTCAGGCACTACGTATATGTACTTAGAGAGGGATTTACCTTAGGCATGTTTGTAGCAAATACCTCTTGTGATGGTCAGTTTAATGGTGAACTGATCTAAAAATTTTTAGATTTGATTTGGATTGGACTGAACTTTTTTTTATACAGTACAAGACGGAAAAATAAAACTTTTTTTTTTTTTTCATTTAAATCTAATAATTTTATTAAAATAAGGGACACATAAAAAAAGTATTTTACGAGATAACTCTATTGATAAATCCTATATAATAATATCTTATGAGGAGTTACGACACCGTCGTTGTACCATGTGACTAAAAATATTCGAGAGGTTTGATTATAAAAAGAAAAAATGTAGAAAAAATTGATTAACCTATTAATTTATGGTTTAAAATGGCATCTCCGATGAAATATATTTTTTTATGTGAAAGTTCATCATTATTACATCGGAAGGACATTAACCGTGGTAGGCGTCCTATGGTTAAAATAGGCCTCTTGCAATCTCCATACAATAGGAACGTTGGTAGCATGTAGGGGATAAAAATGCAAAGGTATAAAACTACTAACAAATGCCTTAGCAGAAAACGGAAGCTCCGAGTCGTGGCCGACAAACGTGACTGTCCGAGTAGATCATACGCGCGCAAATGTAGATAAACAGATGCGTCGGCATGCGCGCGCGCATACTAATTACAAGACGAACGTCATCGATAGTTAGATTATTGCATATTAATGGAGATGGAGTAATTTATATGGCGATTGTACAATGACGATCGTAGCAGTCATGATATTACCATAAATTAGACTTTAGCATAGGCTTACTGATCGCAAGGGAAAATAACTGATCAGGATAATCTTGCATAGGTAGATACGTAAGGTTATCCTGATAATAATGTATCGCACAGCAGTTTATCCTAGTTTCGGATTGGGACAAGATAACATAATTTATTGATTATTATGAATCGCATTTGAAATACGTTTCTGTAACAAAATGACCAAGATGCTTTCAGTACAGTATATGATTGGAGCATCGCTAATATTGCAGCTTAATTATAGTACTTAGCAGTATGTCTAGCTGTATGAAACTATCTAATAGACACAAAGCAAAACTGCTTCATAATTCATCTGATCAAGGCTTAGCCGTGTCGACAGCTTGATATAGTGCTAACAGCACTAATTATGTGGCCACTGCAGCGGCCGCCGGCAATTTACGCGGTTGCAATTAAAACTTTCTGCGTCGAGAACAAAAACCCATCATACGGCCTTGGAAAAAGCAGCCGCACGGCGAGCAGCTTGTCCAACATCGATTGCCAGTTTTTACGCGCCCGTATCAATGGTGGCCTCAATGGAGGATGGCACGGCAAAAAGCGGCGCGCCGCGTGTCGCCATTAGTATGTGCGGTGGCGTCCGAATGTAAGCATTAATTTATTGATAATATTGTATTGAATAATGCACGCGCGGGCTCGCGCACGCGACGTTTCTTGCCGCACATTTCGGTGCCCGATACAATCGTGGTCAGCATTTTCGGCCAATGCTTGATTGCCGAGCATCTCGGCTCGATTACGTGAAATTAATTTGGTATCGGGAGGGAATTAGTTTTTACACTCGGCACAGTGATTTCGAATTAGTGTCCTCGCTAATTGAAATGCTTTGCAGGTGCAACGTTCTGTTCAGGTAGGAGTATGGCATGCATGGTTGGAAATTTAATCTTTTCTCGGTTTTAAACTTGGAGTTTAAATTAACAAACACAATTAGCAATCTTAAAATTCAAATACATTGGCGGTGGACCGTGAGTAATGATCTAAAATTGCAGCCACTTACTAGGCAACAAAGGTTTAATCCTTAGCTAATTTGTGGACGACTGTACAAGTACGACACAAAACATAATAGCCGACATTGAAGCTTTACCGATAAGTAAAGCAGAAAAGCTTTTTAATCAGCAGAATGTACTGAAAATTTATGTGCCCCTGGTGTGGCATTAATTAAAATACTTACCTTCGCCGGCGCAGCACAGACGCGCGCGATCTGTCGCGCCGCTGTTGCCGTCGCTGATAACGATGACGACGATGAATTAGTACCTCGCTTGTTTGGCGTCGAGTTAAGGCTTTACAAGTGCACACTCAAAAAGCTTAAAGGGAGTGAAGATAGATATTTATGATAAGACATATCACTGATCGTTAATTAATCGAAAATAAAGGCCAATGCAAAAAAGTACGAAAGTATAACGATGTTTCGACCGATATAACACATCAGTGTGATTGAAAGCCCCAACAAAACTGTTGTTAAGCAGTTTTATGGGTCGAAGACATGAAACGCGCTATAAATCGACCGCTCCCAACCGAACGTACCAACATATATTCTTTTCTCGAGTTCGACAACTTTTTTCGACTAAATTGACAACTCGAGCGGAGGTTAACAATTGGCACATATTTCAGAGATGTCACTGATATATGGCAGTGGAGGAAGGGCTAAACGACCAGGGATAGTCGCTTTACTTGGAAATGAGTGTGCATTTATGTTTTTTATGAAATAATTGGAACTAGACATAAATGTAAAAGAAACGGGATTCTTATCACGATTGCGTCAATATTCTATCCCGACATTCCCAAACTCAAAATCAATTTACTAACGTAGTAAGACTCGATTTTTTTATCATTAAATCTACGTACAAACATAAAGGTTTTAGTATAATTTGATCTAGTTATGTTTTGGTCTGGATATGAGTCATGTTATGCTATGCTTGGCCACTGACAAGTTTAAGACATTATGATCAACATACGGTGTGACTCTTAAAATTTTTATCAGTCTATGGGCATCATTCTCCACTGGTGGGTATAGGTCTCTGCTCCATTACGATAATCGTCTTCCCCTAGTCTCCTACCGATCTTTACAACTGTCCTCCAGCTGCATCGATACTTAGCTGAAGGAGCGACGACGCACTTGGGTAGACATACATAAGTGTCTAAGAACTGGCCGTCGTTCGTTAGGTACGCCTCTTGTTTAATGAATGTATATGTGAGACAACGGTATTTTGGGCACATAGGAAAACTAGCGAGTAGGTTGAGTTCAGCTGAATTTCCAGTTAAAAAAATTAGGCTACCATTTATGGTTACCATAGCACACGGTATCCTAGTTTGGGACCAGGTCAAGTGATTGTTTTGTGTGGATGTCATTATTATTACTGCATTGTTGATTGTGCTCGTGGGTCCTGATCTTTTTAGATAGACAGATTCGTACCAACTATTAGAATATATAAGGTGATTTGTAAAAAGATGGTGTGAATTCTTTAAATTTAAATAAAATTCTGATTTCTGAAAACATAAATTGCACGGCCACACTAAAATAGAAAAATAAATAAATAGAAAATGTTTACTTATCATCAAACATGGTAAGGCTCAATAATCACTTATACTATAGAAACATAATGAATGACAATGGGTTACTACATGCTTCTAAATTCAATGCTACATAGGTTTAGATAGATACTTACATAGAATATTCTTTATTGTATGTACATCAGGAATTACACATGAGATTTGACATTTTGTTTAAGTCATAATCCTACTCTTAAACTTAACCTGACTGGAAAATCCTGTCTACAAACCAACAAAGAGCGCTCGTGATCTGGTTAAAAATGTTGCTGAATGACGGCACATGTCATTTAAGATCAAAGCCTGTCTCCACTAGATAGGAGATACGCAGAAACACGACTTAAGCTAGATCTCACAGAGAGACTGAAGGAGTTAATTATGATAAGCTTACTTAGTTAATTATATGGTGTTTACATAATACCACAAATAGCATATAATTTTTTGCGAATCCGTTCTGCGGTATTTGCATAAAAACTGTCTTGCCTTTCATCCAAACTGTTTTAGTCGAAAAAACATCGAAAAAATTGTATATCCCAACTTTCCCAATTACAGGGTGTTTATTTGTACAGTTAAATCCGCAGGGGTTCCACCCCATGATATTACATGATACTAAAGCAAAAAAAGATTTTTTTAGGGAAAATCACCTAATAATCATAAATTTATAATAATTTATATTATAGTTATAATCATAAAGTTATAATTATAGTTAACCGAAGATTTTAGGTGATTTTCACTAAAAAAAAATTTTTTATATATTTTTTTGCTTCAGTATCGTGTAAATAACCATCCCTGAGTCGGATTTAACTGTACAAATCAACACCTTGTATAATAAAATATTTTCGCGGCAGTTTTGGTACAGAACTTGACGTACTTTCAGAGGTGTAAGAGGAGCCAGGCATCTGTACGTTCTTATGTTTTGTGGATTTCCTGTCACTTTGCATGCGGCCGCGTCGATTGACAATGAGTTCTCATTAAGTCAAGAGAATCGATGTGCGCAGAGTCCAACTGTCGAATGGGTTTTGGCCAACTGTGCGTGGTCGGGCTTTTAATTTGACGACCGGCCTCTTTGACCATTCTGCTTTACATATGGGAGTGATGGACACAGGATCACAACTCGATTATCATACAGAAGATCGCAAAACTCAAATACTTAAGCAAATATTTCCAGACGTTTAGCTACATGAAAACATAACATAAGTTACTCAAAAACTGCGTCAAAATTATGTTAGATAGAATTAAAACATACATGATTTATTGAACAAAAATGCTAGGCACATCGTTAGTCCTGAAAAACGTGAAGTCAATAATCGTTATAAATCATCTACAACGCATAGAGCCTAAGTTGTTGCGACAGCGCAAAATACATTTTGAGCCAGCGCGGTCTATCTTCACACCAGCCGCCCTGCGGGTTTGATCAAAGCCATATTAGCACCGCGCTAAAGGCCCATAAATTCCTCTGTGATTCCGAAACAAAAAGGTCAGAGATAAAATAACCACAAAGTTGCTCTGATGTCGCGACAACATTGTTACATTAGGCTAACTGCCACAATTCATCACTCACTGTACAATTGATTCATACATATTAAGGCTGCCATTTAGACGTATCAAGTGTGCCTTTTCGGGCGTTATGAACAACAGCGGCTGACTGATATGACAATGACTGATGTATTCAGAAAAGAGAGGCGTTACCTGGCCTCATTCAACAAAGTTACATCGACTAAAAACGCAACAAGATTGTTCTGATTGTAAGTCAGAACTGGCCTTTCCTTCCCTAAAATCTATAATGGTGACGAAGGAGATAAACTGGCAAAGAAACAGTTCTATGTCAGCGCAATAGCGTTAATAGAATAGGACTACCAACATTCAACCGTTAGGTGTGTATCGTTCTTTACCGTCCATGCTGCCAAAACTTATCACAATCAAGTTGTGGCAGTCAGCACAGCACCATGCGCGTCACTTGCTACATTGTTGCTTGACACGAGATATGGCCGATCGGCCGGTCATTTGTACATGTCTCCGCCGTAGGGGTTCACTGACAAGTTGGACATGCATCACCAATGACGTCTCGCGTATGGCATACCTAGTAAAGGTGTTTGTGAAGATGTCATATGTATAAGTTTGAAAATGCAATTTCGATTTCTTGAAAAACCTCAGACGGAAACGACGTCAATAAAGTCTTGGATGTACCGTTAAGAATTCATTGCCTATGTAGGTATGTTTATTCAAACTTTTTGACAATAAAGAGAGGCGGAATCTGAAGCATTGGGCGCAGCCGGTCCGGCAAAAACCTGACCGCAGTACCCGAGCGCAGTTATTTGTCAAAAATAAAATTATGTTCTGATTATTATTTCACGAGAAGCTGGCCCTCAGAGCGGATGCCGCGATCCGATGGCGATAAAGGGACAATAAAATAAATAAATAATTCATAACGAAAACGCACGTAGTGATTCGCAAGAACGTGTCTCAAATGTTTTATTGTCGGTGGTATTTAATAAACGGGGACAGATGTATGGGTCCGTTGTTCTTGCGAGCCTTGCGACGGCCTCCGATTGCCCGGCTGGCAGTTCAATTAATAAAAATCATATTCGTTATTTCATGACAATCAATCTGGCTTGAAAAACCTGATTCTCTCCCTTTTGTTCCAAACCGAGAATCTCGGTGATAAATTCCATTGTTTCTTGTCAAACTTGACGTCGGATTTATGATTGCAATACCGGGAGCAAAGTGGCCGCACGTATTGATGATAAAAAAAAATCGTAGGTAATAACTTAGATTTTGGACCGTTTCCTAAAAAACGTTATCAGTCTTTTTCGCACAACCGCTCAATAGTAATATTTAAGTACCAGTTTATTACTAATTTATTGTAGTTTTACGAGACTCTGCGCTCTGTCTCTCTCATGAATTAAGAACGGATTCAGGAACCTATCTCAGTAATTTTATTATTGTCCATCGCATATTTGGAGGCCTCAAGGATGTTCATATTCTCGAATAAAAAATAATTCTACAATCATTACACCCACTTGGCATTTCAGTACAATGGGCGACGGGCGTTGAATCTAGGCGAGCCAATCGCGAGATCGATGCGAGGCCGCGGGAGGCGGTGCCGATCCTACAAGGTCTTCAGGTGCTGCAGCCACTTGTTATTGACTATAAGCATACCGCGCAGAAATAAATGAAAAAAGAACCCAAGAAAGAACTGGGCAAGCGCCAGTTGATCAAGCGCAATAATAGTAGATTAGTAGCCAAGGGCTGTAAGGCTCCAATTGCAGCCCGAGATATATAGGCGCACGAGCGCAGCGAGGGCGCCTATAGTTCGAGGGTGCAATTGATGCTTACACCCGAGCTAACTACTCTGCTTTACATCTCGATTGTGAGGTAAGTAGAAAAAAATTACTCGTTTTTCTTTTTGCCACTTCATGAACTCGTCGTAAGTTTTCAAATATCTCACTTTAGAACTTTCAGGCAAAATATTGTTAATTGGTGCTTCAGCTTCCATTTTCATTGAATCGGGAGTGCAGCTTATATCTTCATCACTTGCAGAACTCATGTGTTTTTCCTAATTAGCACGTAATTATAAAAAAAATTTCAAAAAAAAACAATATTTAAAGTAAAAGTTTTCTATTCCCGCCTTTTTTCATCTTTTTTTTTAATTATTTTTTTCAAGAACGAGATTTAGCCTCGCTGTTCGATATTTAAAATTGATGACTATTTTATTACTCATACGAAGACAAGGCTGAATAGCGAAGCGACCTCTTTTGTCATTGGGCTGAATGCATGTCTATTGCCAGAACTTTTTGAAAGAGTGAAGAGTTTTTTTAAATTACTTACCGCCCTAGGGCTTTTCTAGCTACATTATTACCCTAGAGCGCTAATTGGTCACCTACAAGCCCCATTTGGGGGTAATAAGGACCTACATACCGAATATGAGATATGTAAAAGTATTTTATTCTATTATCTGCTACCAGTTTATTGCGAAGGGGGGTATTAAAACATCGGAATTTGCCAAAAGATTTAAAACCATAAAATCCAATATAAGAACGCCGCCACGAAAATCTCAAAACCAGTAAGAGGCAATAAACAGTGCAGCTAAGAGGTCAACTAGTAAGACGCATAGACGCATGTTACAGCGGCAGTCAGCTTTCCAACGAGATAAGCACAGCTATCGCAATAAAACTAGCAAGAGCGTGCGTAAGCGGCGAAGATAGCAACTTTAATAGATGCAATTAAATCTATAGTTCGAGCGGCGTTCGTCAAAATTAAAAGCATAATATGACGCAGACGGCGCGCGGTCAAAGGCGCCGCGGAATGACGATTTGCTCCACTAAATGTCGGCGGCGAGCGGCGCCGACAAAGCAGCGAATATGGACATCTTCAGCCTTGCCAGACTGCACTCGTAAGTACTGAAGACAAGGGCGAAAAAACAACCAAAATTTACACATAGACTGTAAATAGCTACACAAACTTGCCTATATCGCGAACTATTGTTGCGACAAAAGTCAACAGTTTTTCAGGCCAATCCAGGCAACAATATCTTTGCAGACTAGGTTATCGTGCGTAGACCTCCTGCATTCGTCTAATCAAGCATGATTACCTTAACACTTCAGACCCACGATGCCGACGCGATGGTGAGTGAAACAGATGTTCCAAACTTTATTGTAATGCAGTGCAGATCCATGGTGCAAAACTTAACTAACCTATAACCTTCTTACTCTAAGCTGAATTTATTAATTAAGTATATTTATACTAGCTGACCCGGCAAACGTTGTTTTGCCAGATAGGGGTATGAAAAATAGATAACAACCTATTCTCCGACCTACCAATTACATATATAAAATTTCATCATATTCGGCCATGCCGTTTAGGGGGAGGAATGCGCACTAACACGGTGACACGAGAATTTTATAATATAGGTACTAGCTGTCCCGGCAAACTTCGTACCGCCAAGTACCGCCAAATATTTTCTCACCAACCTTCCCTGGAATTCTAGAAATATAAAAAACCAAAAATCAGCCAAATCGGTCCAGCCGTTCTCGAGTTTTAGTGAGACTAACGAACAGCAATCCTTTTTTATATATAAGATTAGATTTCATCGTAATCGGCCATGCCGTTTAGGAGGAGTATGCGCACTAACATGGTGACACGAAAATTTTATATATTAGACTATAGTCCGTTTTTTATTCGATGCAAAAAAGAAATGACGCGGTGTTACCGCTAGAAAAGCTATAGGTCAACTCGTTAGATTTTTTTACCGTGAATAGAAGACTCATGTGACCAAAATCCTTATCACATCAAAGACATTAAGATTGAATTACTAGTAAGAGCAAGGTCTAAAAAAAAACACCTGCGTAGCATACACAATTTAACTTCGAAGTAAAATGGGGTTATTTGGTTTTTACGTACTAGCAACAGACTAGCTGACCGGGCAAACGTTCTTTTGCCAGATAAAATATTTCTAGTAGACCACCCTTATCATTTCGGGTATGAAAAATAGATAACCTATTCTCAGACCTACCGATTTATATGTACATATAAAATTTCATCAAAATCGGTCAAGCCGTTTCGGAGGAGCATGCGCACTAACACGGTGACATGAGAATATTATACTCGTATATCCCTTCCCGTGGCGTTCGCCCGCTGCGGGCAGGCGGCCTTGTTTAACTATTGTTATGCTAACCGCCATTAGAAGGCATATTAGATCGACACTAATGCATGACAATCAGCTGCGTTATTGATCGAATTTCGCTACCGCTTTTGGAGTTTATAATAGGATCATTCTATATTCGGGTCGAGCTTGTGCACATCTCCGTACAAAAAAAACGTTTTCAATCTCAAAGCCAACATTAAACGACAATCTTCAGTAACTCGGGACTTAAATATTAGCATATTCTTAATGCTATTTGCGCACTGTTTTACTGTTTATTAAATATTGAAGCTGCAGGCAGGGACCACACACGCGGCTTGTTTGTTCTGCTCCATAAAAGTACAAATCTCACCTTACAGAGAATGTACCGCAGAAGCTCCAACAAAAATGTTTGCAGTACAGGTGGAGCAGGACATAAGAATGAAAGATGGATGCCCAAATCTTGCAAATCTTGTTTAATTAAAAAGCAGCAATAGAGAAGTCTTGGATCTTAAAGTCGACTCGACAGTCTGAACTGAAGCACAAATTCAGTTGTTGGCAACGCAACTACCTACAAATGAATTTGTGCTTTCCATGTTAATGTATCAAACCATGAATAGCAGTAGTTCTACGAAATAGGGGCCCTGATTCAAGGACTCGACTTGTTAGGCAAAGAGTTACAAACGTATCAAGATATATGGAATATCGTGACTAAGCTGTATTTCTGTACATAAATTTCATAGTCTGTCGGTTTTATTGGTCGCGTTAAAAGTGAGGATGCGATGGGACGGCGCCTTTATCTGCCCTAACAAAGAATCCGATTAATTCTTGATTAAAATAATTAGCCATTCGCTTCGGCGATCGGCGACGCGCGCTTACTGACCGGCCGACGACGACGTGAATTAGCCATAAGCCTTATGCAGAGCAGGTGTGATCGAAAGATTCAGAGGGCCTCAGATTTCTTAGCTTTTTAGGAGTTTATTAATTGCAGTGTCTAGGCATTGCGTTTTTAAATACCTACAGTTTCGTTTGAGATTTTAGTGTTGGCATGACGATGCGAAGATCAACTCCATTTCAAGCTTATAGCTTTACTTTTTACTTGTAGCGTTACCGATATCTGTCGATTTTTTTATTAAATTTCATCAGGTCCCTATGATACAGACTTTAATTAAGTGCAGATTCCGCAAGTATTGTAGGTGACTACGTAACTTTCTAGTGGATAAACAAATATTCTCAATATACAGGATCTCTCGGAAGGCTATAAGGGTCTCGAAACATTTGACGTGTTTAGACATATACATGACTTCTGTAATAGCTACATAAATAATAACGCAAATGCTTAAACAAAATTATGACTATGTGGTGATTAAATCGGCTTCTATTCTATTTAAATACCTTTCTGAAGTGTGTTTTCATTTAAAGAAATCCAAACATAAAAATCACTATCCCTGCTCGACAAATAGTTTTGCCAACCACTTTACCGCTTACCTACTCCGCCGAGGGGTCCACTGAATGAAGCCGCACGAATGTCGGAAAAAACTCACGACATTGATTGATTCTTACACGCCGTTAGCCCTGCTCGAACTACCATTGAACGTGCGTAATGTAACCAGAGGATATGTCCGTCGGGTCGGAGACAATGCAACTGAGGTGAGGCATATAGGCACCTGTGATGGTTGCACTTTTATAGAGGCGCTCTGTGGGAAAGCAACAAGGCGAATAGATCGTTGGTGTTGGATAAAATACTGTGCTTACTAATTCTGCAAATAAGACTACATACAATATAACATCTTGAGTTTCCTATTCTTCTACGCGTAGAAAAGTGGGAACCGGACCCAGAATGACTAGTGCCCACACCATAGTGTTGGATTGCTGCATACATGCATTGGTATTCGGTGTGACATATCTACAAGCGCTTTTCAGGAGCCAGCCTCGAAAATAACCCAATATTCGCCAAAGAGCACTCCTGTTTGCATACCGGCTGTTGGTCATATTGAAAACTAAGACATCGTGTTTAGCAGAACGACTTGACTAGCTCAGGAGGATAAAGCCGTTGCGAAGTCTGCAACACTATTTGCTATTCTGCTTTGACTCGAGCTGAGTGAAGTGATATACCTACTTAATTCATCACAAACGATTTACAACTCAAAAATAGCTTTACGTAGCAGAGCAAAAGCTAGATGCCGAAACTCTTGTTCAATTCGGGTACATAAATAAAAAAAAATTGGTTATGGTGGTAGTACGGACTAGGTACATAGTTACGTCATGACCGATTTAAATAAAGTCTGGATTGGTGTTTTGTGAATTCAAATCCAATTCAGCCTGTTATTTATATATTTTGCTATGAAAACAATTACCCAATAGCGTTTTACTTTTCATCAATTTCTGTGTAATATAATCAATATTGACACGCTAAACCTTAGAAAGGAATGAAAAATAGGGAATGAGACCTGTTTTTAGAAATTCCTCCTCGCGGTATCTGCCTGCATCCATTCCACTTGAGTCTGTGGCAAGTAACCTTGGTATTGTAGGCCTGAAGTATCGCAGAAGTACCAGGATGAGTGTATGAGCCACCTTACAAAGACGTTTCTACCGGCACGCAAGCGCCAGCGATCGAGAGAAGAAAGCACCAATAATAGAGATGATGCCCCGTCCTTTGTCCGGAGTGACGTGGCAGGAGCGTGGGACGCCGGGTAATCCTTTTTACCGTGGGAACAAACGATATGAATCGGTCATTGAGACGTGGATTGCTTTCTTTTCAAAAGATCAATGGCTCCGAGTCTGACCATGAGTAGGGGAAAAAACTACCTAGTGGTACAATGTAAGACGCGTGGTATAGTTTGCGTTTTGCGTCTCAATCATGGTAGTGATTTTTAGAACCCACGCCAAAGAACCATTTATGCCAATAGACATTCCTGGCAAAACAACCGCTTTGGCGTTAATGCTAACGTCATAGGTTTTTTGCCTTAGGTTCACGGCCATGGGTTTTAAAAATCACTACTAACATGACAGATAGATTGTAGGTACAGACACTATTTGCAAATACGATATCAAACAATTTTGACTCGGTGGATCCCCTTATGAAATAATAATAAGGTGCCTTTTTCTTGCTGGGCAAGAAAGTATCTAACCTATAATCCGGTCAAGTGGACTCTCACATTTAGACTAAATAATTTTGAGGCAGTGCGAAATCCTCGATGCGCGAATCTTTTGGCTAGTTATTATTTTAACTTTTGTAAATATCCCTTTTCAACACTTTGTTAACCCTGGATTATTTTATATTTTATTAAATCGTTGTGTAGAGTACGTTCTTGCAGGTTTACAGTATTTGCAATATTAAATAGTCGATCATGCAGATAGGCATTGCTTGCGATAGGTGTTCGATGATAATGACACTGAATTAAGATGTCTAGATGAATAAAGAAATTTAGCTTTCAATAATTCAGAGGGCCTTTTAAAAACACAACGCGTCTGATGCCTTTAATTAAAACAGACCCTCTTCTTAACTTTAATGCCTCGCATCCAAGAGGCCACTTCGTGTAGCTGAATTTCGGTATCGAGTAAATTATGAATACGTGACACGGTAGCCAACATTATAATTATCGTGCGCCGCACCGCAAATTAATAGCTACTGCAGTTGCTTGATACAATGTATTTTTGCACTACCTTTTCATTACGGGGGAAAAAGCCGAGCGCCTTCTGATGTTTAAACAAGAAAAGTAGGACTATTTCTAAAGGAAACAATTAAGATTAAAGTGCGGACGTTCGTTTGTTTCGCACTCAGCGAAAGGCAATCTATTCGATGAGATTAGCTCGTAAACCGAAGAGCATGCATTGCAAAACCAACCACATTAACTTAATCAGGTACCTAGAATTATATCACCTTAATAATGGTGGATTCCTCGCGACTGCACTCAATGGACATTAATTACGTAGTCGGGCCATAAGTTCTGTCACATAGGTTTAATTTCGAATTTAGAATACTGGCCACAAAAAAGTTATGGGCATTCGAAATTTGAATTTTTCAAGAAAATAAAAAACACAGCTTTTCTAGAATTTTCTTCATTTTCCAATATGGAGTGGACGCGCAAAGAAGACAGAGTCGCAGTAATTGCATTGCATCGTTGCGGCCAGGCGCCAACTGAGATTTTCAAACTGCTGAAAAATTTGAAAATTCCACTAAGATTTATTTATCGTACTATCAAACGATTCAGGGAAGATTCAAGTTTAGATGATAAACAAAGAAGCGGTCGACCTCGTACTGTTCGGACTCCAGCGGTCATCAAAGCAGTGAAGGCGCGCATCCAACGAAATCCTGTCCGCAAGCAAAAAATGTTGGCTCTGCAGATGGGACTAAGCAGAACCACTGTTAAAAGGGTGTTGAATGAAGACCTAGGACTGCGTGCCTACAGAAAAAGAACAGCACATCTTCTTAACACACGGCTGAAGAAAATCAGACTCGAAAGATGCCGGATTTTGTCAAGGCGGTACGCAGGTAAAAAATACCGCGAAATACTTTTTTCGGACGAAAAAATGTTTAATGTTGAAGAGAGTTACAACAAACAAAATGATAAAGTGTATGCACAGTCTAGTGAAGAAGCGAGCAGACGTGTGCCACGTGTTCAGCGTGGCCATCATCCTTCGGCATTCATGGTTTGGCTTGGGGTCTCCTATTTGGGTCCAACAGAGGTGTTTTTTTGTGAAAAAGGAGTGAAAACCAGTGCCCTCGTATATCAAAACACAGTCCTAACAAACATTGTGGAACCCCTTTCACAAACAATGTTCGAAAATAGGCACTGGGTTTTCCAGCAGGATTCTGCGCCGGCCCATAAGGCGAAAAGTACCCAAAACTGGCTCACGACCCGTGGAATCGACTTTATCAGGCATGAGGATTGGCCCTCCTCCAGTCCAGACTTGAATCCTTTGGATTACAAAATATGGCAGCACTTAGAGGAGAAGGTCTGCGCTAAACCACATCGCAACTTGGAGTCGCTTAAAGCATCTCTGATTAAAGCAGTCGCCAATATTGACATGAATGTCGTGCGTGCATCGATTGATGACTGGCCTTGCAGATTGAAGGCTTGTATCGAAGCCAGAGGAGGACATTTCGAATAGTTTTAATATGGTTTAGATCTGTATTTTGTACCCTTTCCTTTGATATATATATTATTGTAATGCGTAACTCATTGTGTCCTTTATTTAACTTTCCATATGTGACAAAACTTATGACCAGACTACGTATTTTATTGGGCACATAGCATCGGGCGAAATTATGGTCCATTCGTGAAATAGCCACCATTATGGGGGGGTAAGAAGTTGCGATGACATGCGGCCTTAACGACGCGGCATAACTCACTTTGATCAATATTACCAGTTTTTCAGTAAGCTGGAAACTGTTTTAAAACTGCGCTAATGAGGTCGGCATTGCAGTGCCGGCGCGGATCGTTGTGAGTGAACTTTGCGCCGGTGAGGCACTACGGCTTTCAATGTAGTAGCGGCGACTTGGTAGGTAAATGTTAAAAACATCACTATCTTATCTTATCACTAATCATTATTATTTGTCCTACAATTATAATACAAGAATATTCTATCTATCTATAATTGAAATTCACAAGTAACATTGTAAACTGAAACACACTACATCGGCGTGTAGAATTGAGATCATAATGTTGCGTTAGTTAGACATGGAGAGGATGAAGGGAGAAAGACTAATGAAAGTACCTATATACGGACCGAACGCGGACTAAAGGGCCGAAAGACAACCCAGGTAAACTGTGACCAATAGGGGATGTATTAACGAAGTTAAAATGAAAGGTAAAATGTATCCGAAACCGTGGTATTAACCCTGTAGTTTTGGGTTCAGAATAGGACTACGGTATCCCCTGCCTGTCGTAAGAGGCGAATAAGTGGGGACCTTGGAGTCGTGGACGGTGAGAGTGGGGACTCGATCCGTCCGTTCACGCGGCTCCGGGAAGACGGCGACGTAGGTAGGGTGGCCCTGCGTTGCCGTGAGTGGATTGGTACCCGTGGATGGCTGCGGCTATGCCGGGGCGAGGTGCACTACGCACCAAGTGCCAGGGGGGCTCAGGATGGGTTCGTCAGAGTGCCCGGACGTCCCCCTACCAAGCACGAGGTAGGCCACCGAGGGGGTTTTAGTAAGTGGAAATCCTACATAACCAGACTCTGTCCTCGAAGAGTCGGGTATCTTTAACCTCTTCAGTCCTGACCTTGAAAATAACAATAGTTTTCTATTGTTATTTTGTCGACACGGGACTGAGGAGGTTAAAAGATTTCCCCCCGTCAACAAAAAAAAGCGTGGCAATCTTGTATTGTACCTATGTGTCTATTCCTCGGGATACAGGCGTGAGTTTGTAATATTAATACACATACCACTGGTACAGTTCACGGGTTTGATACACCCGCAATTAGTTTTTGTTAGGTATGTGTACTTACTTACATTTTATTGAAATCCTCTGCATCATCACAAAAATTAACTATTAGTGAAATATACATTTTACTTACCACTCGCGTGTCAAACAGCTCCACTATCGATATGATCCACTGCATAACGGACCAAACAAACATGCCTACAGTCGACAGCATATAAACCTATTTGTGCACTCTACAGAGATTCTTTGTGACTTTTATTTACCAGCAACTTTGTGGTAAAAATGAGCAGGTCGTTCGGCAGTCGACCGTACACGTAAATAAAGTTAATTACAGGTTCGTGGAATCCATACCACAGTCAGTACTTTTATCGTCGTTATTACATTCACGCCATTCCTTAAAATACGAATCAAGGACTTTACACTCGCAAGTTTTTTTACGTCAACTTCTTATCTCGTAAAACTGACGATGGCACTATTAATAACCCCTCGCTTTATGGTCGGCACGTGCAATCGTTAATTTATGGTGCAGCCATGAATATGCAAACGCTTTTTATAGACCTGTAAAAATGTCGTTTTGTAATTTTCGCTGAGCACGCATTAAAGGGTTGTCACAGAAAAATATGAATAGAAATACGGCTTTGTATCACACTGCAAGTAGCCCACACAAAGCCTGCTTGCAGTTTCGCTGCCAAATTGTACAGTGTGTAGAAAGCCCGATATCGTAATCGAATTATTCAACAAGCGGCTCCCAATGTCATCCCACGAGACGATAAGGCGATCTGCGCTTTACACCCTAAAATACTGTTTACAATATTACACAATTATTATTTTCGTTATTGTAAGCAATTGAACAAGACTAATCTACTGCGGTGCTCGAAAATCTAGTGGAATGACCCATCAGTCAGAGTAGAGTAGAATATTATTTACTCTACACTAGAATTTACGTTGAGAACTAGTTCTTCGGGCACACTATCAAATCAGGTGACAAAATAAAATTATGACAAATCCGCCGTGAACAACCGACGTTGTTGCGCGACGGTGTTCAGCGTAAAATGATTTTCGAGGTCCTCTGAGTAAATTGGCGCTGCGGTAGTAGCATCAAACAGACCCTGCAGATCGGGCTTTGATGGGCCTGCTTTAGCGACTCAAAAATACACAATTTTGTATAATGTGAGCTGTTTTGGCCTAGTAATACTAAAAATTATCTTTTACGAATCGCAATAGCGAACACTTTAATCTACTGCTGAAGATTAGCACTGAGATGTGTAACTTCTCATTATTTTCGTATCAGATTTTGTTTGTAAGTGAATTTGTGGTAGTGGTACTACGACCGTAGGCATTATAATATTAACACCGGATTTTTTATATATTTTGGAACGTCCGCGGACAAGGAAGGACGTCTGTTAACATATTATTATTATAGGTACAAGTAACTATTATCTATTAAGGGCTGATTTTTCAATAGTCAGATAACTTTTATCTGAGGAATAAAAATGGCGGTTTTTTTGACAGCTTATGTATCAAAGTTATGTCAAACCGCCATTTTTATTCCTCAGATAAAAGTTATTTGACTATTGAAAAATCAGCCCTTACAAAAGTATCTTTAAAAACGGCGTATCCTCTAGTGTAGAGACATGGCCACCACTACATCATAATTTTATCAAATATTGATGTTAATTTTGTTTTAAATTTAACCTGTTCAGTCTTGACCTAGAAAATAACAATAGAAAACCATAGTTATTTTCAAGATCAGGACATAAGAGGTTAAACTAAGATTAATAAATTAATCTACGTGCATGTAACATAATTAATTTGGCAATAAAAACATTTCTTTATTATTTATTAATAAATATTACACTATGTCGTGTAGTAGTTTTGTTCAGGTATTTATATTGTACTAGGTAGCGGAAATACGTGCGAAAGGAATCGATTGTCTTTTAACCCTTCAACAAAAAACCCCTTTGAAACTGAGAGTTTTCATCAATCGCTTTGAATGTACCCCCTTTATTGAGACCTGCCAATATGCATAATTATAAAAATATGAATATGCAAAAATAACAATTACGACAATCAATATTGGTTCTGATCTTCATTGACATCCGCTTAGTCATCCACGGACTATTAAATATTACAATGACGTTACCTTTGCGATATTTCAATGTAAAGTTACTTTGGGCGACTATAAAAAGCCGAAGGGGATATTTCTAAGGACATTTTTAAGTGTAATCACTATCACTATAGGTTGGGTTATTATGTTACTATAGAAACTCTTTCAATTACAAAAATCAAGCATTGCTTTATTTAATATAGTTAAATATTTTTGACACAAGTTCTTTTTAAGGTATAAATACACCACATGGGTACTCAACAACTTCATTTCAAACACTCTTTTTTCAAAATATAACTAGTTAGTTAACAATACTTTCAGAATACAATAAAAAAAACTTAGTTCAATCCAATATTTAAACAATGAATATACTTATGGAGTAAATATGTTCTTTTCGCGTCAATTTAATTGATCAAAGAAATAAATGCAGCAAACGCGAAATCACGAAGTAAACGCAAATTGATGAAAAATTATGAAGTTATCTTTTCGCGCTAAAATTTGGTTCACATAATTGTAGGTGCTAGTTGAAACACTTGATGGAATAATCTGGTTTTTGGTACACGATGTAGATGTTTATTGACCTCAAGATGACAGTAAAACAAAATCTAATGATTCGTTTTGGAATTTTAACGCCTAAAATTAAATAAAAAAATACGGAAATGTGAAATGGGTTGACCCAGTAAACTTTCCGTGTACTAGGATACTATTATGTCCAATGATACAGGATTGATCAGAGTAAGAAGTACAATCACCTACCTCTATGATATGGGTGTTGGTTCATAGCCGAATCAGATCGATACTGTCCTCTTTACTCCTTACAACTTGGCGATGAATTCCTGCAATGGTTTAATGTCAGCTGGCGTGTCGTCATCGCCGGTGTTGGCCGAGCTCTCGGCAAACTCAACCTTATTACTCAGCTGCGAGAACTCAAAGTCCTTTCCTATCTTGCCGAGAAATGCGGAGCTGTTGGATTGCGACGGGTCGACCGACTGCAGCTGGCTAGACTTGGTGACGCGCACTAGGTTTCTGGAGATGAATAAAAAAATTAGTTTTAGACTGGCTTATGCTTTACATATCGCGTGTACATAACTTTTGTATTATTAATGACTTTAATAAATAAAACTGATATTAAAGGATGAACAAATAGGTAGTACTTGTTTTAAGTAGTTGCGAATTCAGTTTTATGATCGATAGAGAGATATCGAAAAATTTAGGACTAAGTCTGTAGATCGATAACTCTATGTTGCACTCCAGTAATTTTCATGAAATAGACATGAAAACGTTCTACCTGACTAGAATGTTGACGTCAGACTAACTTGGTCAGTTACATAAGCGAAGCGTATAAAATAAATAAAAAAAAACTATTCAAAAATAACCAATTTGCTTATCATGAGGTTATTATTACGTCGGAGCCTTAGCATTAATATTGCTACAGATAGGAGCCATGTGTTTTTTAGGAATATTTTAAATAATAAATATAAAAAATAGGGTAGCCATCAAGCCATAAGTATATTGAAACTAAAACTTAGTAAATTTTTGGTCCGGATCAACTAACGCCTATTTATATCGGACGAGTCCGACCAGGTCCGAGCAGAGACGCCGCGCGCTTGCCCGCAGTGTGAAACGAGCAACCGACGACTCGAGCTCCGTCTCTGCTCACCATGATTAAGCTCTGCGAATGGGAGCGAAACCTTGTCGGACTCGTCCAATAAAAATAGACGTAAGTTGATCCGGGTCAAAAATTTACAATGTTTAGTGCTTACGAAAGTTTTAGTTCTGAAACTATAACTTTTTTTAAAGTCAACTTGGTGTTTTATAACTACTATGATATAATAGGTACATATAATACCACGATTTAAGTCATTTAAAAGTAACCAGCTGTAAATCGTATCCAAATTTTGGCTCACGCTATCAATACTTTTCTATATAACAACTTTGATGTTCATAAAGTAAACATTTTGTTTGTACTATGAATAAAATATTTGACTTTGACTTCATAGTATCTACACTATCCAATTTCATTGATACCATAGCTTGAGTGTCATCTGCATACATGTGTATTAGACTGGAGCATATTCTCATCACCAAATCAGCAGTGTAAGCCGAGTAGAGTGTAAGACCTAGCACAGAACTAGAACAACCCCCCTTCTATTGGTAAAGCTTTTACGACCAGATGGATCTAAACACACTACTATTTGAGATCGCCCACAAAAATAGCTTTTAAACCATTGATATAGGAGTAAATATGGGTGTAAACTCTGGCAATACAATAGACCGCTGACTAGCAACCAACCATAAAGCCTGCCTCTGTGCATCCATGCTCTAGTTGCTCTAGAGCAGTCTTTCTCAAGGTCTGGTATTAAGTAGGCGGATTTGAGTGCTCCTTGGAGGCTTTCAGGAGAACAGATGGAAACTCAAAAGGGGAGTTGCGGCGGTTTAGGTTTCATTTTCATCAAAAATTGTATATTTCAAATTGGTGATGTTATAATGCCCCTGGGTGCTGGGGGTTTCTAAAGGGTTAGCAGGAGGCTTCGAGATACTATTTTCCTATGGTTGCATTTCACAAAATTTGTGCCAACAAAAGAGAATCTAGGAATGAGATTTTTAGAATTACATAATAAATAAATAAATCGCTTGCAGCCCCGGCTGCGTGAGTGATCTTAATCACGAAGGTTAAGCAACATTGGGCGCGTTTAGTCCATGGATGGGTGACCGTCTATGACTAACGCTAGTGGCATTTTCCGAGCGGATCCATGCTTCGCAAGGCACATTAAGCAGTTGGTTCTGGCTGTCGTCGATAGATGGCAGTTGTTAAGCCACCTTAGCGTGGCTTAAAAACTTCTGACAGTAAGACAGGCCACTAGTATTACAAGCCTCCACCAATCCGGACTTGGCCCCCATGGTGGAGTATGGCCTATACCTTCCTCAGGGAAAAGACCCGTGCCCCTCGGTGGGGATATAATGGGTTGATGATGAATAAATTTTTAAACCTAACAATTTTCAAATAATGTATATTTGAAAATATAGTAATTATAAAACTTACATCTCCTTCTCAAGTAAGCCTCTAATGACCTGGCTGCCTTTAGCTAGGGGCTGGTCTTGTTTGTTGCACAGCACCAGCACGGGTGGGCTGTTGCTCTGGACAACGGCATCGGACAGAATGCTGTACAGGTATCTGGGAATAAATAACAGAATACATAAGTTGTAACGAGGCGATTGCCTCGTTGCTTTTTAATGATTTTAGGCCTTTTATTTGACATTCGCCGCAGTGTTCGGACGTATTTGGTTCACATAACCCTGAGCTTCCAAACTGAGTGGACGTGAACGTCTTTCTATTTTACTACGACTGACCGAATTTATTATTACGATTGCTCTATTCTTCGTACCTATATTATTTATCTACAAAATCATACAATTCTAAAGGCACATAATTATGTAAGTGTTCTTCCTTTATATACTCTAAATTGTATTTTTATATTTATCTTTTAGACCGTAATTTTTTTTTTTACGTAGCCCCGATTGTGTCCCACTGCTGGGCAAAGGCCTCCCCCAACTCAGACCAGATGTTTCTGTCTTGTGCCACCTCAGACCACTCCGGCATGTGTCGGTCGAGATCGTCTCGCCAACGTCTTCTGACCGTAGTTAAGCTTCTCTATTTTTATTGTTCTCAGGTGCCTTTTCTTTACCTTATAAATAAACGAAACTTTTACCGTGCCCCTGGATACCCCTCTTTCACTTAACGGATCGCACCCTACCTTACCCATCTGCGACAAAGTAAAATATATAGTCTGATTGTATTTCCATGTTTGTTATATTCTTGTCTGGTAACCATAGCGCAAAGACCAGGACCTCCATTCTACTAGTGCATTATAGTATGATGACAGAAACATGGTCGGGTCACGTGATATGTTTTTTCACACCATTGACATCTAGTACTGGCGCGCTAACAGTAAGAGCAGTAAGTCGGAAATTTCAAAGTTGAGAAAATTGGGGACAAAGTTTTGGATTACATATTTACTTACTACTTCTTTAGCTTATAAGTTTTAGTAGAACCTACTTACTGTTAGCGCGGCAGAGTAGGTTTGATAGAGTATAGAGTTGCATAGAGTTGAAGCGGCAATGTAACTAAACAGCCACATTCTTGCATTTTTCATTGTACTACAATACATTAACAGAATCTTGGAACAGGATAAGTAAACTGTGGAAATGAGTAAAGTTATTTCTTATATTTGCTGAACTGAGTAACAAATACACAGGATCTGAAAAATAATTGTAATGACAACAGATTTAAAAAATATTACCGAACAGTTACCGAAACAAGGAAACAGTTTCAGAAAGTCAAAATAGAACATTAAAGTGGATCTTTTTTTAAACTGAAATAAAATGAAATTTATGGCTCTCTTAAAAAAAACCTCCTATCTCAATACTATGAAACTGTTTTTATTGGCTTTTTAGTTTACAAGGATAATTGGCAGTTACAGTCTGTTTTTTAGTTCAATGCAAAAAAATAAAACAGTCACGTTGACATCTCAGTACAATCCAATGTCTGAATGTTGCTAGTACGCAAAAACCAAATTATCCCATTTTACTTCCAAGTAAAAATTGTTTGTGCTATGTAGGTTTTTTTTTTTACTTTGATCTTATGTGGAATTAAACTTTAATGTCTTTGATGTGATAAGGATTTTGGGCACACAAGTCTTCTATTCATGGTAAAAAAAAATCTACCGAGTAAACCTATATATTTTATACGGTAACAACGCGTTTTTTTTTTTGCACTGTAATAAACTCAACAAAACCTGTCACTACCAAACTAATTTCAATACCAGAACTTACTCAGCAACATCTCTGATCTCCTTCTGGATGGTGACCGAATCCACCACATAGACGATAGCTTTAGCGCTATTCTTGTACTGATCAAAGAACTTGTTCTTCAGCCTCTCCTGCCCAGGGATGTCCACTATCTTCAGTGAAATCTGAGACGTAAATGGTGATTGTTTAGTAATACTATCTCAATGTGTTATCACAAGTAAAGTTAAAACATTACTGCTTATTGAATATTGATTATGCTGACTTCTGTTTTATCTGCCAAACATACATATATTTATTTTTGAACTAAACCTTTCGTAAGCACTAAACATTGTAGACGTAAGTTGATCCGGAGGAAAAATTTACAATAATAATTATATTTTTCTGATAACCAATATGACTTGCCTTTTCACCCAGTTCCGGCTTGTCATTGGCTTTTGGGACACCCTGTAATGATTTATGTTCCACAGATAAAATATCATCACTATCATTCAGCCACAAGAAGTCCACTGCTGGACATAGGCCTCCTCCATGGATTTCCAAAAAGACCGGTCAGAAGCAGCTTGCATCCAGCGTCTTCCCACCACTTGGATGAGATCGTCTGTCCATCCTGTTGCTGGTCATCCTACACTGCGCTTGCCAATATGTGGTGTCCATTCGAGAACTTTTTGGCCCCATCGGCCATCAGTTCTGCGTGCTATGTGCCCCGCCCACTGCCACTTCAACTTACTAATCCGATAAAATATAATGAGATTTTAATATTCCTCAGATCTTTGGTCCAATGAGATGGTGAATATCCTACACTGCATAGTATGTGATCTGCAGCAGATGTGACCAGACTACTGCCACAACTTCTGAGGGAGATTGATACAGTGATACTTTCAGTCTATGGATGAGAATGGCCAAAGCCTGTGTCCAGCAGTAGATAAATTGATTTATGATTTATCTAAAAGAATGTCATAAATAAGCACCATTACTAGTAATGGTGATTGTTGGCAACAGAAAATCAGATGTTCTCAATTTTAAATCTGTAACTTTCAATTGAGTGGATTCTTTAAATTTGACAAAACGAACTTTGTAATACATATTGTTACGGGCTAGGGTTCTGGATTTGGATGTAAAACGCCAATGACAACTTCTTAGGATTTATTCACGCAGGGTCTGGTCTGCAGGTCTTCACGACACGAAGTCCACACGTAGAATCCAATCGCAGGTCCAATCGAAGTCCAATAGTATCGCTGAGGTCGTAGTTATCGCTCGTATCGCAGGTATGTTCGCTCGAAGTTCACTCTTCGCTATTCCAAACGGAACTGACTGCGCGCCGCGGCGGCCGCTATTTATATCCGGCCGCAAGGGCTCTAGAACATTCCCGTACCTACGTGCCTACTCGAGGCAACGTCGCTCGAACAGTAACCCATTCAAAGACTTTTGAACCTTACGCTAGTGGACATACAAGTCATTATTGCTTGCAGCGTTTATTGTTTACTAAAACGCAGCATGCGGCGACTATTCGATAGGCTTCTAGAAGGCTCTATTCTAGATGGTTCGGGATAGGACCGCGACACTGCTCCCCTCTTAGAGATGCTCGTCCCGAGCATCTTCATTACTGCCGTGATAAGAAGCTAAGCGGTCGATGTGAACCACTTTTTGTGCACCTCTTGGCTGCCGTTGAATTCGGTACGTCACGTCATTTAACCGAGTTACCACTTTGTACGGTCCCTCCCATCTTGTCTGCAATTTCGGAGATTTTCCTTTTCGTCGAGTTACATTGTGAAGCCAGACTAGTGCTCCTTCTTCGAAGCCGCTTGTATTTGCTCGGCGGTCATACCTAGTCTTCATCTTTTCACTCGACTCCAATCCGTTTTCCCGTACTATGGCATGAATCTCTCGCATTTTCTCACGTAACTCGGAAATGTAGTCGTGTAGAGAACGTGAGTCGTCAGGAGGGCCTCCAGTCAGCAGATCTACTGGTATTCTCAGTTCTCGGCCAAAATTTACACGCGCCGGGGTTACCTTCGTGCTTTCATGTTCTGCCGTTCTGTAGGCCAGAAGAAATGGCGGTATGTATTTGTCCCAGTCTCTCTGGTGCCTGTCAACGACTTTTGCTAAATGTCTCTCAAGTGTTTGGTTAAATCTTTCTACCATGCCGTCAGATTGAGGATGATATGGGGTGGTCCTAGTCTTATGCATTCCCAATATTTTGCAGAGTTCTTGAAATACTTGAGACTCAAAGTTCCTGCCTTGGTCGGAGTGTATTTCCAAGGGCACACCAAACCGGCAAACTACTTCCTCAAACAACTTGGAGGCAACAGTCATGGCTTCTTGATTGGGTATGGCGAATACCTCTGGCCATTTAGTG
Organism: Yponomeuta plumbellus; assembly: GCA_947310845.1. Lineage (NCBI taxonomy): Eukaryota > Metazoa > Arthropoda > Insecta > Lepidoptera > Yponomeutidae > Yponomeuta > Yponomeuta plumbellus. Next base: position 10,136,580 of record OX371203.1, read on the forward strand.
AAGTAATCCATAACTACCATGAAATACTTATTTCCCGATTCCGTTACTGGAAACGGTCCAGCCACGTCAACTGCAATGCGTTCCCATGGCGCACCAACGTTATAAAGTTGCAGATTTCCACGGCTTCTAGTTGATGGGCCCTTCACCGCGGCGCAAGTAGCACACTTGCGGCACCAATCTTGCACATCTTCTCGACAATGGAGCCAGTAAAACCTTTCTCGAATCTTTGTTAAAGTCCTCTTTACGCCCAAATGTCCACCTGACACGCCGTCATGTACTTCACGAAGGACATCTTGTACCTTATCTCTTGGGACAACTATCTGTAGATGGAACTCTCTGCCGTTAGGTTTCTCCCATTTACGGTAAAGTATTCCGTTCTGAAGAATAAAACTGTCCCATTGAGCCCAGTATGCCTTGGTAACAACACTAGTAGGAGCGACTTCGCACCATCTTGGCTTATCCTCGCCTCGTTTCTTCCATGCGACAATGAGCCGTACATCTTCGTCATCTTCCTGTGCTTCTTTCATCGCCTCATCTTCCCAAGATCTCGATGGACTCATTCTTGTCAATCTCAATGGCAGTTCCTTTGTCTCTTGTTTGGCACAGTGCTTGCAGTCTTCCGGACACGGCCTTCTTGACAGTGCGTCAGCATTTCCATGCGCCTTTCCGCTGCGGTGTTCAATCATAAAGTCGTACTCCTGCAGTTGTTCGATCCATCGAGCAACTTGCCCCTCTGGATTTTTAAATTGTAACAGCCACTTCAGGGCGGCGTGGTCAGTGCGAAGCGTAAACCGCATGCCGAGGAGATATTTGCTGAAGTGCTGTAATGTCTTTACCACAGCCAAGAGCTCCCTTCTTGTCACACAATAGTTCCTTTCAGGTTTCGATAGCGATTTACTAAAATAGGCCATCACAACCTCTCTGTCGCCCTGTTTCTGCGATAACACTCCTCCGATCGCTGTGTTACTGGCGTCAGTGTCAACAATGAATTGGCCGTTAGCCTGTGGAAATCCCAAGATTGGGGTCTCGCAAAGACATTTTCTTAATTTTTGAAATGAACTCTCACATGTGTCATCCCAATGAAATGACTGCTTGTCTTCAGTCAGTCTGTGTAAAGGCTTGGCAATTTCAGAGAACCCTTTAACAAACCGTCTATAATATGAGCATAGCCCTAAAAATGCTCGCACTTCGGTCTTGTCTTTGGGAGTAGGCCATTTTTGCACTGCTTCGATTTTGGCTGGATCGGTCTGTATGCCTTCGCTGGTTATCACATGACCGAGATAGCTAACCTTGTTCTTAAATAAACTGCATTTCTTCGGATTTAACTTTAAGTTTGCTCCCATTATCTTCTTAAAAACTTGCTCTAGATTTTGTAAGTGGTCCTCAAAATCTGTTCCCATGATTATGACGTCATCCAAGTAGACAAGGCAGGCTTCCCCAACTAATCCTGCCAGTACGCACTCCATAAGTCGTTCGAATGTAGCTGGCGCGTTGCACAATCCAAAAGGCATCACGTTAAATTGCCATAGACCTTTACCAGTTGAAAAAGCAGTCTTCTCTTTATCCCTCGGATCAATTTCCACTTGCCAGTACCCGGATTTCAGATCTAACGTCGAGAACCATTTCATGCCACTCAAAGTGTCTAGGGTATCGTCTATTCGTGGCAGTGGATAACTATCCTTTTTCGTCACATCATTAAGCCGTCGATAGTCTACACAGAACCTTGTGCTACCATCTTTCTTCTTTACCAACACTACGGGAGAACACCATGGGCTAGGAGAAGGTTCTATAATCTTGTTTCTCTTCATGTCTTCCAACATGTCTTGTACTTCCTTTTCTTTGGCAATCGGTATGCGCCTCGCTCGCTGACGAATAGGTCGCTCCTGTCCGGTGTCGATTTTGTGTTGAACTAACGATGTTCTTCCAGGATTTCCTTCGTCAGAGAAGATATCCCTAAAGCGCAGTAGCAACCTCTTAGCTTTCATGCTTTGCGAATAGCTCAGATTACTCTTAGAATCCTCAAGGAGCTTAGTGACTATAATTTCACTCCTGGTATTCGATGTGTTTGAGCTTGGATATGATTGGCAGCTTTTCATCCAAACGGCTTCCTCACACCGTCCAATAACGTCACCTTTGCTAAGGGTAATCTCACGATCGCCTATATTCACAACCCTCACTACAGCGGTCTTGCCTCCATAGACGAGAGTTCTTGCTGTCAGCAATTTCTGACTGGCTGCACTGTCTCGTGTATCTTCAATCAGCACACACCTATTCCGCTGATTCTTCTGACTCGAAGGCAGCTTCACCTTTACTTCAGTTTGTGCTCGTCCAGGTATTACGATTTTCTTCAGGCACGTGACATTTCCATCAGGACCGCCAAGTATGAAGTTCTCCTCATCACCACATTTAAAGACACCGTTAGTGACATCGATGTGACAGTTGTGTTTCTTCATAAAGTCTAGGCCCAGAATGCAATCATCCATAATTTCGGCTACGATTACGTCGTGAATATATGACGCCTCTCCAACACATATCGTAACCGATCTTTCACCCAGGACGGGTATCTGCTGGCCAGAAGCGGAGAGAAGTCTGCATAAACTGGTGCCTTTGCGTCTCCCTACAGCTTTCACCAGGTCTGGTCTCACTATTGTTCTAGAGGCTCCTGTATCTAGTGTGATTTTGCACTCTATTTTGTTCACTGCACCGCATATTAGTAGACTGTTCCCATTCCATGCTTGTGAGATTCTGGTTACTGGGGCTACCTCCGCTCCAGCCAGTACCCGCCCCGCAGTCCTGGCTTTTACTCGTTTCCCTGATTCACGGTGGAGGGGCGCAGCGTCATGCTTCTTTACGAATTCTTCAAAACGCTGCTCCATATTTTTGAGACGCGCATCCAGTCTGTCATCTGTTTTGGTTGCTTGCCTCTCCTTCTTAGGACACGTGAACTGCAGATGCCCTCTTTCCCCACACTTGTAACACATGGGCCCGGAGTTCTTCTTGGGCGGTGTCTTGATCTCTTTAACCTCCTCCGTAACTTCTCGAAGTTTATAACCTTGCCGGATATCTTGACGCACAGCTTCTACTTCCAGGGCGTGTGCCAGAGCTTCTTTTAATGAAGAATGGTGGCGAAGCTTTACTGCAGCCCTAATTTCAAGATCCTTGATTCCGTCGACGAAGGCTTGCAAAATATTCGTGTCCACCATCTTACTATCAGTAGAAGGGTACGCCTTTCGAACCAGCTTCTCAATTTCCAACGCCCATTGTTGAAGTCCTTCACCCAGGCGCTGAGTTCGGTCGCGTAGCTGAGCACGAAAAACGTGTTCCAGGTGTCGTTCCCCGTATCTGGCCTCAAGTGCCTCCAGCAGATCTTTGAACTCGCTGCCTGAGGTGGGCAATGCCTCCAGGACAGATAAGGCCGAACCTCTGAGCGCGACGGTGAGGGCTGTCTGTTCGTCCGTCCATCCGTTTGAAGCAGCGACAGTCTGGAACTGCTGTCGGTAGGCGACCCAAGACGTAGTACCGTCGTACGGAGGCACTTTCACTTTAGGCCCCTGGTTTATGCCGACAATTCCACTCGACGTGACTCCAGCAGATTTTATACGCCGAAATTCCTGCTCTAGTCCAGTGAGGCCGGTTTTCACATTTTTTAGGTCCTCCTCTAATTCGGTTACCCGTTCGTTCACTACTTCTACATCTTCATGTAGCTTAGCGACCGTATCACTGAACTTTGTAACGGCAGAAAGGATCGTCTGTTGGTCTGCCTTCTGTTCTTCTCGCAGGCCTCTCTGTTCTTCTTGCAGGCACTGCATCTGCTTGCTCTGTTCTTCTAGCAGGCACTGCATCTGCTTGCTCTGTTCTTCTTGCAGGCACTGCATCTGCTTGCTCTGTTCTTCTCGCATGCCCTTTAACATTGCCATCAGGCATGACATATCCAAAACCTCCATTGGACGTGACGGAGGTTTAATGTCTTCGGTGGGCGTGACCAGGTGGGCGTGGCTAGGAGGCGGAGCCTGTTGGTCGGTTGGTGGAACCTGGTGGTCAAGGCCGGTGGGCGGAGCCTGGTGCACGGGGGCGGTAGGCCGGGCCTGGTGGGCGTGGCCAGTGGGCGGAGCCATTGGGCAGGTACGCTGTGTCTCCTCGATGGGCGTGGCCTGGTGGGCGGCGCCATGGGGCGTGGCTTGGTCGGTGGGCGTGGCCTGGTGGGCGGGGCCAGTGGGCGTGTCCCTATGGCCGATGGGCGTGGCCTGAGGGGCAGTGGGCGTGGCCTCCGCAGCACCTCTGGACCTGGTCCTCACTCCAGAAGTATCCTCTCTCGGAGTCAGTGGCATCTCCAAATCCCACTTCTGACACCAAATGTTACGGGCTAGGGTTCTGGATTTGGATGTAAAACGCCAATGACAACTTCTTAGGATTTATTCACGCAGGGTCTGGTCTGCAGGTCTTCACGACACGAAGTCCACACGTAGAATCCAATCGCAGGTCCAATCGAAGTCCAATAGTATCGCTGAGGTCGTAGGTTATCGCTCGTATCGCAGGTATGTTCGCTCGAAGTTCACTCTTCGCTATTCCAAACGGAACTGACTGCGCGCCGCGGCGGCCGCTATTTATATCCGGCCGCAAGGGCTCTAGAACATTCCCGTACCTACGTGCCTACTCGAGGCAACGTCGCTCGAACAGTAACCCATTCAAAGACTTTTGAACCTTACGCTAGTGGACATACAAGTCATTATTGCTTGCAGCGTTTATTGTTTACTAAAACGCAGCATGCGGCGACTATTCGATAGGCTTCTAGAAGGCTCTATTCTAGATGGTTCGGGATAGGACCGCGACAATATTTTCGGCAGTTCTAGTCTGTACCAATTTGAGTTGGCATTAGGAATGGATGGCACGAAAGTAGGTAGGTACTCAATATTACATGGGGCACACTAAAAGTTTTGCACTTCTAGCTAATCGGAACTATTTGAATTTCGAATGTTATATTGTTTGAAGCGATTTGAAACCTTCTTAGTAATAAAATAAAAATTGTCGGAAAATCATTCGTCAATTGTTTTTTTTCACACATCAAAGCTCTACGTACGGAACGAAAATGGAGTTGAGTCGAAAAGATTTTAGAGCGATGAATTTTTATGATTTTAAAAGTTCTCTCTCTCCGCAAGGCTGTGCCGCTCGTCTTCAAAATGCTTTTGAGAGAGAAGCACCTTGTTTGAGCACCGTTAGGCGATGGTTTGCTGAATTTGAAAGAGGTCTGGTTTCTTTACATGATGAATTTCGTGAAGGGCGGCCTTCAACTGCCGTCAACGAAAATAATGTGGCTACTGTTAAGCGGCTAATTGAAAATAACCCGCGGATTACCTATGAGACAATTATAGGACTATTGGGGATTGGTATGAGCCAAATTCAGAAAATTTTACACGAAGAATTAAAAGTTAGGACACTTTGTTGTCGTTGGTTCCCTCATGAACTGACAGCGGAGCAGAAGCGGGCTCGCGTGGAATGGTGCTCACAGATGCTAATGAAGTACGACCACGGACATTCTAATGCTGTTTATGACATTGTCATAGGAGACGAAACGTGGATTTAATGTTTGAACCCGAAAAAAAAACAGCAATCTTGTGAATGGGTGTTTGAAAATGAGAACAGGCCAACAAAAGTGAGGCAGGCGAGAAACGGTAAAAAATGATTGCATTTTTTTTCTCAGCTACGGGTCCCATCTGCACAATTCTACTTGAAGATCAAAAGAGTGTTAATACCGAGTGGTATTCTACCATTTGTTTACTCAGGGTGTTAGAAAAAGTTCGCGAAAGACGCCCAAAAAGCCGCGTTCTCCTACGTCATGACAACGCTTCTTCACACACGGCCAACAAAACAAAGTCATTTTTAACTTCCGAAAAAGTACAACTTGTCACCCATCCTGCACATATCCCCGACCTAGCACCCTGCGATTTCTGTATTTTCCCCAAAATCAAACATTTGATGAGAGGTTTCACTTTTACCAACTCTGAAGAGGCAGTGATAGCGTTCAATCGGCACGTAGAAAACATGCCTTCAGATCTGTGGTCCTCCTGTTTTAAAATATGGTTCGATTGTATGAAAAAATGTTTAAAATGTAAAGGAGAGTATTTTGAAAAGCAATAAACATAATATTTTGGTTATAACATGTTGTTTTTTTTAAGTTACGCAAAACTTTTAGTGTGACCTACGTATTACAGACATTTATTTAATATGGTACAACATTTAGACAGCTTTTCACTCTTAACTAATGTGAACCTTAGATGAGGCAAAGACGCTGTTACTACACGAGCACAACCTTCACTTGGGTCATTGACCCCTATATCATCAAAAAGGTTATTGTTGTCTTTGGTTAACTCACACGGGAAGTAATGTACTCTTCAACATTCTCCTTCATCGAGGTAAAGGTCTGTCGATACTGCGAGTAGAGGAGCCGCACGAACAATAGAGTTTTGCCAGAGTCAGAGAGGCCGGTTAAAAGCACCGATCGGCGCGCCTGACGCCGGCGGCTGAAGCACCACCAAAACACTGGAAAAATACGATAAAACAAATATTGAACATCACAGTAACCATAAACCGAATAAATAACTAAAGTTACTGGATGATACGACTTACAGAGGGTGAAAGCAAGAACTATGACGCTAAGTAAGGTTATGTAGCGAGGATCGTTCAACATCGGTTCCGTGTGGATTCTCTCTTTTACAACTTCAGTTTCCATGTTCATTGTATATTCTTAACACTGCAATAATTTAAATAGGTTAGTACCTGGGACGGTTCGCTAAGTTAAACAAGTACGAATTTTTTTATATTATTTTGTTTTTCTGGTTTCAGTTGACCAACACAAAGTTTAACACAGATTAAGAAGAGAGAGAGATTAGAGAGAGGTATTATTATTGACAGGAAAGAACGAAGAATCAGTGATGTATGAACCAGTCCAAAAAAAAACGGGTTTCTAACCAAACCAGTAATAACCGATTATTTTTTAATACCTTTACCAAAAGCCAACATAAGATTCACATTGATTTCCATAAAAACACCTTTTTATCCAAGTAATACCAGCGTACCTACTCAAAGATAATTCCATAGAATAATTCTATATATTTTGAGAGTATGTGTCTGTAAAGTGTACTCAAATATTACAGTCCTAAGATGTAAACAATGAGCCGTTTTCAGAAGAACTAAAAAAAAATAATAATATGGCTGTCAAAGGAATGCAATTTTGGACCTCAGCCCAATAGCCATGTGTGATACGTCATAAAATAGGTCTCAGCGAGCTAAACAAAAGTTACTATGACGCCAACAGCCAAATGTTTGTCCTTTCAGAGTTATATAGTATTGAAAAAAAACTAACATTTTCAACAAAATATAACTCCGAAACGACAAACATTTGGCTGTTGGCGTAGTAGTAACTTTTGTTCAGCTCGCTGAGACCTATTTTATGATGTATCACAAATGGCTATTGGGCTGAGGTCCAAAATTGCATTCCTTTGACAGCCATTTTTTTTTTTTTTTAGGTCTTCTGTAAACGGCTCATTACGGCGGAATAGGTAACCATAGACTACTATAGTGCTGTGATGTATGTTGGAAAATGTCGATGTCGGTAAATTTATTATGGTGCATTTCTGCTGGCGCTATTGAAAGCTATAGAATATTAAGTACATCCAGAGATTAAGTAATAGGTACTACTTCACTTGAAAATAATATGGATGTAAGGAGGAATTAAACTACATAAAACATTATATAGAGTTTATTACAAATAGCATTTATTTTTAAGCATGTAGCAAAGTAAAGTTATTAGTTTTCCTAAATAAATAAAAATAATAATGATGCATACAAAAATATGCATAAAACATTTGTATTATTATTACTTATTAAATAAGAACAATATAAAGCTTTACTTCTTGACCAGATTACAGTACCTATATACTGCCGCCGTACGGAGAAAGGCCGTAACTTACTTGAAACTAGTTTTGAGTAAATTAAAATCTTGTTTGAACCGAAGTTTGAAACATTAATATTAACTTTAAGCCGATGACAGTAGTTTTAAAATTTGTAGAAAAATATGTTACATTTTTATGGTCTGAGTTTTGTTTCCGTATAGACTAGCCTTTCTAATAATTTGCAGATTTCCCTTTCACTTAAGTAAAAAAAATATTTTAAGTAATATAATGTTAAGCAAGAAAGCCATAATTAGAAAATTAAGGCTTTTCTTGTTAAATATCAATTCATCAGTAATATAATTTTGGATATTTCTTCAGTTGAAAAAGCCCTTATTTCATTTTTCCCAAAGAAAACTATCTATTAAGAAAACTAACTATTAATATTATGGCATGAAATTTAATTTTATGGAAAAAAGGTATCAAAATTAAAACAAAAATGATCGAAATGAACGCTATGAACCATAAAAAAAGATTTAATTATTACCAGTTATTCGAATGTTTGTTTTTATTATATGTTATAAGCAAGGAGGTTATTTTAATCTTTGTACTATAACATTCAAATAGGCTATTTGACAGTGTGAAAAAACTGTATTATTTATACGTATTCGTAAAACCGCCTTAAGCCATTTTAACTAAAAAAATATTATTTATAAAATAGACACAGGATAAGTAAACTTTTAGTCCGGATCAATTTACGGGTGTTTTTTTATCGGACGAGTCTGAACAGGTTTCGCTCCGGTTCGCAGTACGAAACACCCGTAAATTGATCCGGACTAAAAGTTTACTTGTGTTGTGCTTACGAAAGTTTTAGGATAAAATTTGATAATTTTATGTATCTGCAACTATTGTATCGAAAACGGCCTGGATTGGCCGATTCTATGATGACGTCACAGTTCAGTAAAAATGGCGTCTGTCATTCATGTCGTTCATACGTTCATTGGTTTGTTCACTGCCATGTGACGTCATAATTCCTGTGCGACGCCATATATTGCCCAAGATACCGTTTTGGCGGGTTGTTTCAAACGTAAATTTTTGTTCGCCTTTTTTACAAGAAATCCACGAAAGAATTTAAAATGACCACTTTCTGAGAACTCCATGAAAACCGACAAAAAATATGAGATGGTGTTCAGAAATCTGTCAAATAGCCTGTTGTGTTGTGATCGATACATTTTCCTATAATTTCCTTAAGTGTGTAGATGATTTAGTAAATTTAAAGTTGAAGATACTCATTATTATTACTATTGAAATTACTGAATTATAGTTATACATTTTTTTTTGTTTTGCTTAAAAAAATATATCTTATAATTTTACAAAGGTTAAGATATCAGATATGAAAATAACATGAAAAGCCGCAACTTGGAAATTACGGCTTTTCATATTAAGGTTTGTTGTTATTTAAAAATCTTTGGATTCAATTACGGCCTTTCATACTAGTCAAACGTGATTTATAATGTGAAAAGCCGTAACAATCAAAATGCGGCCTTTCATTTTAAAATTCAAGCCATTTTTGTTGGAGGATGGCTTTTTACGCCCTGTTATTTTCGCCTAGGTAGGAGTTAGACCTTATTTACATAGACCGAAAGATAAATTTTTCTTTGCAGATTCCAAATTAGTACTTAACTAAATTTTGCCAAAATGTTCATATTTTATATCACATGGCACCAGCACTGAAACCGTCAAGTTAGTTAGGAATAGTACCGTTAGTATGGTCAGTGAAAAATATTCGAAAAATTTCATCAATCTGATGATTTGTGCACACGTTTCGAATATTTTTCTGGACTAACGACATCTTGCTTATTAATTATATATATTGTATCTGTGCTGACGAAGGCCTCCGCGAAATTCGGCAAACCATCCTAATAGGCATGATTAACATGAAAACTATTATTAAAGAATGAATAGTTTTAGAAAAAAGATGTATGTCAAAATAATTCCATAAAAAACAAACCCTCATTGTCATGCAATAGGCTCTAGTCTGTGCATTCGAATCTTTAATTCAACCTCTCCAGCGTTGCCAGAATGTTACAAAAGTAACATTTTACGTTACTTTTGGCCCTCCTATGTTACCTCGATGTTACACGACCCAATATGTTACTTTTGTGTTACTTCATCTCCATTAGTATACTATGATGGCGTTTTTTCATATTCATTAATGACAAACCAGGTTATAGTTTGAAAGACATTCTTAAATTGGTTGGACAAACATCATTGATTGTATGTTATGTCTTTTCTTTTTCAACATCGCCAGTCTTTCCATCAACAAATTATTAAGATTTTTTCGAATGAAACAAGAAACTTATTTTACTTTTTGTGTAATAAACTGCCATAATAAAGTATTGTATCGGTTTCTACAATAAAAAAATGCTACATATGTTATATGTCTCGAGAAAATGTTACTTTTTGATCTGCCTCTTGTTGTATTTGACTATCTGCCACTGGCAACTGTTTCTGAATAAATAAATGAATGAAACGAAATGAATGACAACACTGCCTCTCGTCTCAACCAAAAGTCCAAAACATAAACCAACCAAACAACATTGGGGAAATCCCCGTCCAATAAGTAATGCGTTCGGTCCATTCCGAATAGTGCCAACCGATTTAAATAGCGTTCGATTTGCTATTTTGCAAACAGTTAGTTACGTTATTTTAGTCGCATAGATTTGCTTTCAATGAAAAAAAAACATCCACCTTTTGTACACTATTTTTTTAGTGCAATAAAGAATTCATAATATTACTATTATTATTATTTTGTGTCACTTATATGTAGATAGTTGAAACAATTTTTCGATCCAGGGATCCGTTTGCGAAGTATTAAGTGCTTTTAAGTGCAAATTTTACTTGAGTTAATAAAATTTCGTAGTCTTGAAAAAACCTGCTTCAGAAAAAAAACCGTTTTTTGAAATGTTTTTTTCACCGTTTTTTAGCTCAGAAAAAAAAACCGATTTTAATCATCACGGTACCTCGACCAGTAATAAGACTATCATTCTTGACCTCAATTTTTTATCGATACGGAATAACGTCCAGCCCTAGTCACCATAGACAAGACAGAGTAATGTTAGGCTTGTAAGTTTGAGGTTATGGCGAATTCAATCAGTTTTCTGCAAAAAATATTAGTTTTACGATGAAATTGACGTACTATTACAAAAATAATGGTATTGCACGTGATTACCCAGATGCTACAATAATTATCTACTAGCTATTGTGTGTACAATATTGTGATTACACAGGGAATGCGTATTTTTCTTCCGGTAAGTGGTTTGTTTACATCATAAGACTGTAATATTCGGATGGACCTTATGTAAATGTTTATGTCATTGTGCTGAAAGTAGTCGGTATTTTCAGGTTGAGCTTGCTGGTAAAATCATTTAATGATTATCTTCGGCACCGGCATTCATTTTCGTATTGCGTTTTCAAAATGTTTCATAAATCATAAGATTTTGAACTAAAACAAAAAACCAGTTTGTAACAAAAACTTCTTCTTTTAAAGTTATTGTAAAATACTAGTGTCAAAAATTATAGTCGTGACCATGAATCTCTAAAAAGTATGAAAACCCGTGGTCGTTTCACACGTAGCTAAATAGAATAGAACCATAGATCAAGGCGCTGTGAAACCGGTTTTGCGTGAGTTGTGGCTTGCTCTATAGTTTTACCAATTTTACTCCCTCTACGCGTTTCACATCATCACGTGGAGGGATGGATCAACGCATCATCACCATCATCACCACTAGATCTTTTTTTAAAGGCAACGGTGTCGCACGGGGGTTAAGTTGGGGTGCGATCCGTTGAATGAAAGGGTTATCCAGGGGCACGGTTTTTGACATTCGCCACCGTGGACAGACGTAGCTGAACCATTCAATCCTCAGCTTCCATCCAAGGTGGACTAAACCGTTATTATTTTCTGTTCTTTTTTCAAGACCCGGATTTCAGTTCTTCATATTATTACGATCAATTATTTTATAAATATACGAAAGGCACAATTATAGTGTCGCACGATAGGTATAGTAGGGTGCGATCCGTAGTAATGAAAGAGGGTATCCAGGGGCACGGTAGAATTCGGCACCTTGCACGGCACCTGGGAACAATACAAAAATAAAGGTCTTAGCTAAGGTATAAAAGATAAATATAAAAATACAGTAGAAATATAAAAAGAACACTTACATAATAAATATGTGCCTTTTTTAAATATTTTATGATGATTTATACCGGGTGTCCCAAAACTCGACGTCAACCCGAAGCCGGGTGAAAAGGCAAGTCAAGCTGGTTGTCAGAAAAATATAAAAAAAAATCTAAGTTGTATGATTTCAAAATTATAGGCATTTTTTTTAAAATCGCAAAATTACACACCCTGTGACAGTCTTTTTACTCCTGTTGCCACAAATCTTTTCTTTTTCCAATTATTTTTTTTGCTGTGTAAACCAGCTGCTCTAGCTTGCATAAAAAATAGGACTTATTTCCTAGAAAAACTTTCAGAATAAAAAATTGCCCAGTTTTAACTGACTGTATTGAAAAAAATATATTTTAAAAAAAATATATTTTTCTGACAACCAGCTTGACTTGCCTTTTCACCCGGCTCCGGGTTGACGTCGAGTTTTGGGACACCCGGTATAATAACATTGAGAATAAGATACTCCGGGTCGTGAAAAACAGAAAAAGAATGACGTTTAGGTGCAGCTTGGATGGAATCTGAGGATAATCTGAGACAGATACGCCCGAACACTGCAGCAAAAGTCAAATACTAATTAAATTTGGAATAGTAGGTGGCCGAAAATAATAAAAAAGGCAACGAGGCAAATGCACCTCGTTACAACGGTTCTGGATAATGGTCCACAGATAAGATGAATTCCATTGCGTTTCATGTTTTTTCTTTATAGGTACTCTGTGTCGCAGGGACGGTGTCTTCAACTTGAAGTTGAAGGACAGCACTAGAAATTATCGTAACGTTATTGTACTTGCAGACTTCAATGAAGTACAATAACGTTACGATTTTAGTGCCAGCATCGAGTCATAATCATTCATATTCATTCATGTTGTTTTGGTCAAATAATTTAATCACTCACTTCACTCCTCAAGTCCTCATAGCACAGTTGCTCCTATCTATCTCTTGGTAGTGCTTGAGATAAAACAAACAAGATAGTATGTATCACGTTTCACTATTGTCAATTTTTATGGTCAATGCGAGTGCTATAACCAAGGTTTTTACATCTGTGTTTTAGATAATAATAATCAACAATCTATTTTTTTTGTTCGTATGGGATCAAAACAAAAGTGTTTATTGAGGTTATCTTTACATTTTAATAATTTACGGGAACTCAACCGCAAGATGAGTATCGATATTGGAGGTTAGTATAGACAATGTTGTTAGGTAAATAGCTAGAAATGATTTAATAATTGCACTTAATACCACTTAATACTAGTTAAGTGTAAAATTAATTTATAAATTATAACTAAACACAGTTCCAAACTGATTCCACCTTGCACTGAGGAGATACAATAGCTACTACGATCTTATTTGTTTGTGGGAATTAAAAAAACTTAAGAATATTTGAAATTATCTCTAGAACGTTTTCAGGAATGCGTATCAGATATAAGGATAAAAGTGAGACTTTTTTGGAATCCCATCTTGTATCAAAGGAACCCTTTGGCCAATTTAAAGCATGGTTCGATGAAGCCTGTGAGAGAAAAGAAATTTTAGAGCCCAATGCAATGTGTTTGGCGACAGCAACTAGGTAAGTAAATTATTCAAATTAATTGTTTGGTAGTTCATACTACGAAAAGTCTAGAAAAATATCTTTAAATAAAATGAACCTTAAAGATTCCTAATCCTAATTATTTTCACTGATCTTATAGCTTTAAAATGAAGTATAATTTATAACTATTGGCAATATTTAGGACACTGCCACATTATCTTGACCATAACATAATACAATAATATGTATAATTGTAGGTACCTACCCTGTGCCACTAAAATTACATCACACAATAATTAAAGGAGTAACTCTTAATCTTAAATAATGAAACAGTTAGAGTGAGATGTTATCTATAAAATATTAAATAAATATTATTTTAATATAGGTACGTTGTAATTAAGCAGCTACATTTAGCGGGTGGAAGGCGCTGGTGTCTGTCATACAGTATTTTATACTAGTGCAGACACCGACGTTACAATCCTACAGTCTATTTATTGAAGCGAACGACTAAGTGTCAACATGTCAAAAATTTGGTTTTTCAATATGACACATTTATAACACTGCATAATATTTAGCAAAGTTATACATAACGATATGCCTAATAAATACCATTAAGCAATTAACGCAATAACACTGTTAACTTTTGTTTAAAGGCCGATTATGATCGATTATTTTATGCTGATGAGCTACGAGAAGTGTAGGAACAAGTATAGAGAGCTGACTACGAACCTCTTTTTTAATTAAAGACAAAAAAAAGTAAGATAGCCACCCCGACGCCATATTTACTCACGATTGACGTTGTTGTTGATGCGAGTGCAACTTCTACAGTCTATTTATTGAAGCGAACGACTAAGTGTCAACATGTCAAAAATTTGGTTTTTCAATATGCTACATTTATAACACTGCATAATATTTAGCAAAGTTATACAAAACGATATGCCTAATAAATACCATTAAGCAATTAACACAATAACACTGTTATTACCTGATTTATCCCCCACTTGCAGTTTATTTAACTAATATTTTATTTTATCATGAAAATACCATTTGCTTAAGAGATCTATGCCCCAAATAATACCTAAAATTTCAGTGGTCCTCAAATAAAAGAGATCCTACTGCTGCCAAATATGTTCGCAACTAGGAAAGATGACGGACTTTTGTTTAGAGGCCGATTATGATCGACTATTTTATGCTAATGGGCTACGCGAAGTGTAGGAAGAAGTATGGAGAGCTGACTACGAACCTCTTTTTTAATTAAAGACAAAAAAAAGTAAGATAGATACCCCGACGCCATATTTACTCACGATTGACATTGTTGTTGATGGGAGTGCGACTAAGGGACTCCACACACGACGGCTATGAGGTAAGGATGTATATTATAGCACGATATATCTCATTACATCTTTCCATAGAAATCGTCAGGAGACCACACACGACAGCTATAATATACATCCTTACATCTTCGTACATTAAAGGTACTGAGCGATACGAAGATGTATATTTACCTTTCGATACCTTTCAATACCTCCCAATACCTTTCCGTATATTACGATATATCTTCCTTCGTAAAGGGTGTTCAAAAAGTTTCTTGGTGATTCAAAAACTCCACTAGGAGTCTTATGTCGCTAAACGACATAGGTATTCAGAGTCCTATCTCAAAAAAATCATTTGCTCCACATAAATTTGCTCCATATAAATAGTCTCGCTAAAGGCCGGTTTCCGAATTGAGAATTTCACTTAAATATTTAAATAACGTTCTGTCACGCTCTTTTCTGAGAAAATTGACGAGACAGCACTAGAGTTAAGTAGTTACTTAGCGAAATTCTCAATTCAGAAATCGGCCGTAAGCTACGTTTCGTAAGCCTGAGGAAGGTATAGGCCATACTCCGCCACGGGGGCCCAAGTCCGGATTGATGGAGGCTTGTAAGACTAGTGGCTGGTCTTGTTCTATGGCCTCTGACTTGGCTTAACGACTGCCATCTATCGACGGCAGCCAGCACCAACTGCTTAACATGCCTTGCGAAGCATGGAACCGCTCGGAAAAATGCCATTAGCGTTAATCATAAACGGTCACCCATCCGCGCACTGAGCGCGCCCTATGTTGCTTAACGTTCGTGATCGTTTAAGATCACTCAGGCGGCCAGGGCTGCGAGCAATTCTTCTATTCAGTCGATTGATACACCTCCTGCGGTTGACTGGTAGAAAATGCTTGTAGAATTAAGTCCGCCGCGTTGCCATTGTAATTTTTACTTATGTGCAATAAACGTATTAATAATAATAATAAGTGATGACCTATGATTTTATAGATATAACATAGGAAGTTACAACTTGTATATAGTGATGGAATATAACATTAAAGTTGCCTTTAACATGAAGGATAGTAACAAAAATCAATCTACCTCAAGAAAAGAAAAAAAAGTGTAGCAACACAGTGGTCATCAATTTTGTAATATCATGCCTGTCCACTTGCTGGCGATGTCTGATAATTCCGCATATAATTAAAACTCTTCGGAATTTTCCTTACTTTATATGATGTTCAATGCACATCGTTCTATTTTTGGCACATGTGCCAACGCATACGCGCATCAAAATCTCAATCATCTTCTGATGAACTACCTATCTATTAAATCTAGTAGTAAGTCGACAGATCCATAACACCCTGTATAACGCCTTAGCAGCCGGAACGTGTGTCGGTCGAGACGTATGTCAACGAAATGAAGCGAAATATACATTACGTTACCTGTTCCGTGTGTGATACTTTAATATAATGTAAAGCTATACCTCCCGGGATGTAATGTATATTATAGCAGTCGTGTGTGAAGTCCCTAAAGAAAGTGTTCATCATTATAAATAAGGTATTGGTAAAGTTTTTTGGTCCATCGTCCAGTTTTTTTATACTTTTGTGTTTGTTATTACGAAACGGAAAATATGGGCGAGCGAGCCGGACCCAACGCTGATTCTGCCAAACCGATGTATACGATGCCACAGAATACATAAGTACAACAATGCAGGCAAAGCTGCGTGCATGAGCTATTTTGAGTGAGATGTAAGTTTGAGAGATGCTGTGTCTTTGTTTACCTACCTTTAGTCGTTCGCTTCAGTAAATAGAATATAAGCTATTTTATTTTCTTTAGTCTGTTCATTATTGTAAATAAGGTATTTGTAAAGTTTTTTGGTCCATCGTCCAGTTGTTGTAGTACTTTTGTGTTTGTTATTACGAAACGGAAAATATGGGCGAGCTGGGACCCAACGCTGATTCTGCCACTTTTTCCTCGCCGAAGCACAAACGAATCAAGCGAAACCCAATGCATGCACCAGAAAAGACTACTTTGATGAATACTAAAGAAGATGAACTAAATTTATAAGTTTTCCTTAAACAGCACCTACCTAAACCCATGTATACGATGCAAGCAAAGCTGCGTACATGGGCTATTTTGAGTGAGATGTAAGTTTGAGAGATGCTGTGTCTTTGTTTACCTTTAGTCGTTCGCTTCAGTAAATAGAATATACACACTCTCTACGTAAATATTCGTCAAATATGTGTATTAGGATAATATGGCAAGTGTTTTTTGATAAATAAATATTACTATTACTATTATTACTATTTGTTTTGCAGGGAGGGCTTTCCATCTGCAAGATTTGTTTTATGCAAGGGATATGGAAAAGACGGATTCAAATTTTTTACTAATTATGAAAGTAGAAAAGCTGGGGAAATGGTGAGTTAACCAGGTTTAAAGAGGTATATAAGACATTAGTAAATAAAGGTAGAATTTTCACAATGGCTACTGATGGATGGCATACCAAATGAATGAGACATAAAATGACCGCTAAATTTGCCACTTTTTGTAGCAAACATATCATCTAACGCAGTTAATATTACAAACTAACTTAATTTAATTTCGTCTGAACGACTCATTGAGGTCAGGCCCAATCCTGTTAAAAAAAAATTGTGTGCCAAAGGATTAGGAAGGTACCTAGTCTTACATTCTCATAACTTCAGATAATATTTGTGTCACTCCCATGACTGACTCGTCATCGGCCAGAAGTAGAGATGCACACTGGATAAACCGAAGTTAAAAATATCCAGAATTCACGGATTTTCAAACATCCTGATTTCGACGATCTAAATCCGTATAATTCGGATTTTAATCTTAGCGCGTCGCGATCGCAAAACATTTCTATTGCCACAAAATCATCTAACCATAACTACGGCAAACAGGTTGCTGACATTATAACGAATCATTTAGATAGATAAAGAACACTTTATTGTACCTACATAAAAAAGGAGATCACACTGATATCTTATCGGCGGCCTTATTACTAAAAGTGATCTCTTCCAGACAACATTTACCGGGCATTATCGGGAAAACACTTTCTATGGTTTAATGTCCTGATTTGCCGAAAAGAGCTTTCGAGCAACTTTTATTGCTAGTGCCCAGATCCAGAAACTTAACGTACCTGTGGTGAAATACGTATGGTAATGGATAAAATATGTATATCAGGATCTCGTATTTAAATAACTATACCACAATACTATACTGTTGTCACTGGACGAATCAGTGCTCCTAGTAATCCGGATATTCGGATTTAAAATAGAATAAATCCGAAAATACAGATTTGTAAAACAGGACCGGATTTGCAATCTCTAGGCAGAAGTAGTCGTCCAAAACAGGACCGATTCGAGATACCTACCATTCATCATCATCAGCCCGCTGCTGCCCGCCCCCAACTTTACCCACTAACCGCCGACTCAAAGTCATCGTTCGACCATCGGGCCGCGGTCTGCCCACTGATCGACGCGTCGTCCTGTTCTCGGCCACCACTCTGTGATTGCCTTGATCCACCCGTCGTCCCGCCTTTCCAGCTGTCCCACCCATTTCCACTTCAGTCTTGAGACTCTTTCGCCAATGTCATCAACCCTTGTCCGACGACGGATGACGACATTGGGTACTCGATCTACGAGTGTAAGACCTAGCATGGCTCGCTCCATTGCTCTTTGTGCTAGGTACTTTAATTCGGTGCTTATTCTACTTTGCAGACCTACCATTAATAAGTAAAAACTTCTGATATTAAGTAACATTTTGCAGGCAATCAACCCCAACGTAGCAGCTACATTCTACTGGGAAATATTAAACAGATCTGTCCGGATTGAGGGTAAAGTCGAGAAGCTTTCTGATGAAGAATCGGATAAATATTTTCATTCTCGGCCAGTGCCTAGCCAAATTGCTGCTTGTGCTAGTTTCCAGAGCACTGCGATAGAATCAAGAGATATTTTGTGTGAAAGAGAAAAAATACTTGAAGCTGAATACATGATTCCTGGGAAAGAAATTCCGAAGCCTAAGCACTGGTAAATTGACAGTTGAATATATTATTCTTAACATGTTTGAATTTATAGCAGAAAGCACGAGGACTTTACCCCAGAGGAGAAGGTAGAGGATTCGCTCGCCTATTTCCTGTCCTTCCCTGATAACTCCCCTAATTTGCTCAACATAAGGCCACAGTGGGTCCACTCTGTAATTTTCACAACGGATATTCATACGTCTTAAAAAGTCACGTCAACACAAAAACCGACGTCGTACGGAGTAGGGTAAACTATACATTGATTGGCACCTTAAGCAAAACCTTGACTTAATTTGCTTCCTAAGCATTCAATTTCATATTCAATCACTATTAACCATTTTTATTTGTTAGAATATGAGTATAGGTTGGAAAAAAAAATTCTTGCTTGTCATAGTTTTATTTAAGAAAAATAATAATAATTTGAAAATGTCTCCAAAACTACAGTCATTGGCATTACAGGTACAAACATTGTCACTAATAATATCAGTCATTGGCACTTATAATTTGTATGTATGTTTTGTACTTAAAAATGCTAATTATAAAAAACTACCAAAATGCCTTTTAAGCAATTTTAATTCTTAATATTTGTGTTTAAAACTCACTGTGCCAATGACTAGGTGGGTGCCAGCAATACTATGGTTTACCCTACTGTCTCGCTCTAACATAGGGTCTTAAAAGAAGTGCTATAAAGTAGTGGTATACATGACTTTTTAAGACGTATGAATATCCGTTGCGAAAATTACATAATGAGCCGAGTTTCATACTGTCGAACTATCTTACCAACCAGCGATAAAACAAATAACTGCCCATATTTTTTTTCAACTGATCATAATAATTTCTCGAACATTTAAATAACAGTTCAATAAATTAGTTCCCGTATTATGACAATCCGAGGTACATTGCGTAGCAGCGCCTTCTTGTTAATTGGTGAATTAATCGACTTTGCCGTGTACATCAGTGTCATGGTAAACTGATAATTATTATTGTACTTATAGAAAACAGGGCCCTATGGATTTAATTTGATTCAGTAGAAAGAGTAGTATTAAAATTGATAGGTAATTACTTGTACAAGCAACAAATTCTGTTAATGATTTTACGTCGAATCATAGATAACATTCTTGTTTAATTACCTACCTAACGAGCTTGAAATGTTATCGTTCTGTTACAGGGGCGGTTACATAATCCGACCTCGGGCTGTCGAATTCTGGCAAGGTCAACGAGACCGTCTGCATGATCGCATCAAGTTTAGGAAGCTGAGAGATGGTGAAGTTCCTGATGGCAAGATCTTGCATCGGGGGGAAGACGGTTGGGTATATGAAAGGCTTTCTCCTTAAATATATGTAGAAAAAGTTTATTATAAGTCAGTGTTTATAATTTACGTACGAAACGGGCTTCCAAACAAAAAAGTTCTATTATAATGTTTAATTTATACTTTAAGATTCAACATAATTATATGGCATGAAACCTATTTAATGATTGTTCGAATTAATATTTTTTATGTTCACTTTGAGTAATCCCTAAAAACAAAGTTAGTTAAGCAATGTAAAATAATATTGCCAAATAAAGTTATAAAATAGTAGTTAAGCATTTTAAAGAAGTTAAGCCCTTAACATACATACATACCATGATAAATTTAATAAATGCAGGTCATCAATCTTCTGGGGGAACCCGATATTATATAGGTGATATTATAATTACGTAGATATATATATATATTGGTGAATAATTGTTTGAAAGAAAAATTAAATATTGATGAAATTGACGGTAATAAGAGGTGCCTGAGGGGATATTATATAAAACGTATGTTACCGTAGAGTGTGCATGCATGTCAACCTTATGAATGTATTGGTTATATCTGTACTATGGTTCTACAATTACCAGAAAAGAAATGCTTTGATCCTTTATAGTCCTCCTACTCATAACACCTTGTGCAAACCTCATTAGTTTAAGTTTGTAATCTAGAATTTGAGTCCGCTTTTGCTATAAAAAAACAACTCATGGTCTTTTTATATACTAATCTATTTATTCGGAACAGCAATTTTATTTATTTTTAAAATCTCTCTCTGTATGCCACCCAAGCCTTGCCAGCAAACCTCACACTGGAACAGACCGCTTTTTTGCAGCTCCTTTTCAAATTGCCTGGTGCCACCTCCAACACCAAAATAATATGTTTTAGCTGCAACGTAAACTGTTCCAACGGCACTCAATCGTTTTGCAAAGATGTCTATCAGTTTTTCATAGTTATTACTATTGTAAATTGTTTCAGAGGTGAATATCATGTCATAAGATACATCGTTTACAAGTATACTATTGAATGACGCCCAGTCTCCACAATAGAACTTGCACTTTTCTATATCTATACGTTTTTCGTCTTCATTTTCAATATTTAAAATAACGTTTGGTATTGTAATGCATTCTAATACTTCCTTATTCTGCAAAAATAAATTTTAACGTTAAAACATCCAACATACCTATATCACCAAAATCTCCTGTCCGTTAGTAAATCATAAAAATCCAAATCGTGACTAATAATAATCTTATTAATACTTACATAATCTTGAAAAGTAACTTGAGCCCCATTCAATAAAGCATAAATTCCTAGTAGTCCAGAACCACAACCCAAGTCTAATATTCTAGTGTTTTTCATAGTCACACTATCTTTCTTAGAGATCAGATACTCTATTAAATCATTTGTGCACTCCCACACTTTCATGCCTCCTGAAAAACCAATAAGAAATGAAAGAGCTGAGGAATAAAGATGCGATCATCCCACTCCGTTTTCATTGTTGCTCTTTTTCATTGACATTGCTGATGTATGTAGATTGAACAATCTGCCTATAATCCCAAAATAAAAAGATAAAAAAAATCCGCCTATTAATATTTTTCTATTGATCGATTGTGATTTTCAATAGTTGTAGGTATAGTTTTAACAAATAGTAGGTATGTATGCATTATTTTGTACTCATATTGAAATGAATAAATACAAAATTTAACAAAATAATTATAGTAGGTAGGTACACTGAACATTTACGGTTTTCTTACCTTCGTATTTACCCGTAATGAGGTCGCTATGATTGTTTTCAGCACAAATCACATGGTTTGTTTTGTTTTTCATGTTTTCCAAAACTTCTCCAGGATTAACGTAACAAATCTCGATGTTATCAAAAACTAATATTTTAGCGCGGGTAGCAGAATCTAAAATTGATTTGTCGGGTTTTATTTCTGAACTTTTCAACCATTGAATATCATCCTCGGGTGACATTTTACTATCTGAAAATACATTTGATTTAAAATATTGCAGTTTATGTTAGTAAATAGAATAAACAGCGTTAATCTTACCATTTTGAGTTAAACTAGATAAATCAGCTTCATTAGTAAAGTTAAATTTGAAAGAAGACATGTTTTGTTATTATGGGTACCCGAAGAGTGCACGACAACAACGTGCACAAAAACGACATTAATATCATTGTGTTGCCAGAATGAATGCCAGCCAAATGGATGGCTGCCGGCCAGGGCTGCTAGAGGAAAAAATGTCGCAACAGCGTAAAAAAAATCGTATGCCAAAAGAAATTTGAAATAAAAAAATCGCAGCTACTTAAGTTCCCTATTTAGCCTTTATTTGCTGATTTTGTACGATTTGTCGTAAACATTGTAACATATTGTCGGCTTAAACTCGGTGCAGTTTTCGGTGGTTCTGATAAGTTTTTTATCCCTTTAAAATCCATTAAAATTTATTTACTGTTCCGGTGCCAAGGACAGGGAAAACTATAATTTATGTACCAACAAGGATTATTTACTAAAGGGTATCTGGGACGGTGAGATTTCTAATGTACAGGAGTGATGGCCCTTTTACACGAGGCCAATAGCTGAGATAATCCAGTAAGCCAGTCCAATATTGTCTTCGTGTGAATGGAGCCAGGACAATGCATTGGATTGGCCCAAGCCAATGGATGAAGCCGATCCAATGAAATATTGGATTGGCTTACTGTCCTGGCTTACTGGATTGTCTCAGCTATTGGCCTCTTGTAAAAGGCCCATTAATAGGTAAGTCTAGAATAAGAAAGATTTCAGTATCAAATAAAATTGTAACCAAATGCCTTTTTATGTTATTTAAAAATCGCCATATAGTCTCTAATCAATGTTGAAAAATGTCTAAATTAAATTATTGTAAATAATCGTACGATTTCGATGTTTCGGTCATACCCGCGCGGAATCAGCAAAATATCGTACAATACCATTACTACTAACACTACTACTGCCGGCTAATGTCGCTGTACCTACTCGTATATTCGTATTGCGAAACGGTTGTTTAAAGCTTAAATATCGATAACGTTGTTCATAACGGTAACGAGAGTTCGATAAAAAAAAATGCATGTGTGTACCGATGCGCGTAACGGTAGTGACAGCACGATGTTTTGGTACATACTACATTGGTGCGTTCAAAATGTTTATTTTTTTAAGATAGAATGAACAGACAAAATATTTAAATATAGGTATGAAAATGGAAATTATCTTTTATTAAAACAGCAGGAAAATACGTTTCCTAAATATTCACGTTTGTAAACTCTTTTTGTTTGACCACTTATTGACTGCTGTGGGTGGACAGTTCGGAAAAATTTTAAGTGACAACAAAAATAGTGCCAACAGAATATTTTACGAAATAAATAATTTAGTTACAAATCATTCCTGATAATTTAATATTAACTCGGAAAATGGTAGGATTTGGTTTAAGATTCACTAAAATCTAATACAATTAACTCTTAGATAAGTGCAAGAGTTCAGGGTTGCCAGATTACCCCTTTTCGTATAAAAACATCATCAGTGAAGTGAGTCTGTCTTTTTTTCTGTCCCTTGGAAGTCGTTGTCCATGTAAAGGATGATGGCTGATGGACAGAAAAGGTTGATTGCCTTGCAACACTAGTTCAGTTCACTACAAAAAATATGTGTGTAGTTATGATAATTTGGTAGTTAATATAAACTACATACATTCAGAAAACCGTATATAACTACCCTAAGGTTTCAATTTTAAACTATGTACTCTAACTCAAACTACCTGTATAGGGTGTTGATTTCTACAGTTAAATCCGACTCAAGGGTGGTTGGTTACTTACATGATACTGAAGCAAAAAAAAAAAATATAAAAAAAAAAAATTTTTTTAGTGAAAATCACCTAAAAATCATAAAGTTATATGGCTTAGCTTCTATCGTTTGCACTTGACGGGTCCGGCGAGGGGTTTCGCGGGGCGGGGTGGGAGAGTGCGGCCGCCCGCGCGCTCGCCGCCGACGACAAAAAGGTGGTTTTGACTAAAAAAAATTTTTTTTATATATACAGGGTGTCCCAAAACTCGACGTCAACCCGGAGCCGGGTGAAAAGGCAAGTCAAGCTGGTTGTCAGAAAAATATAAAAAAAATCTAAGTTGTATGATTTCAAAATTATAGGCATTTTTTTAAAAATCGCAAAATTACACACCCTGTGACAGTCTTTTTACTCCTGTTGCCACAAATCTTTACTTTTTCCAATTATTTTTTTGCTGTGTAACCCTGAATAATGCTTCTCTAAACTGTAATCAAAATTTTGAAACCAGCTGCTCTAGCTTGCATAAAAAATAGGACTTATTTCCTAGAAAAACTTTCAAAATAAAAAATTGCCTAGTTTTAACTGACTGTATTGAAAAAAAAATGTACTACGCGAGTTTGGCAAGTTATGTCAAAAGTTGGCGCATTTAGTAAAGATTCCAAAATGGTATAATACTTGGTAAATTGTAGCTGATAACATGGATAAAAAAAAATCCTGTAAAACCCAGTTTTTAACAAATTTTTCTTACTTGGTGAAAATGGCAAAACTTATTGCTTTTTACATTGGAGCCGATTCCAATGCACACACTGATTAAATTTAACTTAATTGTACCTGTGCTTGTCTATCATAAACCGATTGAAAAAACAGATTGTCCACTAAATTTAGTTTAGTTCTCTTTGTGTGTGGTATGAAATAGGCACCATTTTTTTGTAAAAGTTTAAATTTTTATTGACACAAAATTTTTAATACTAAGGTTTATTTATTAAATTTACAATAATTTTTAAAATTTTTCATGAATGTACAAATACAACTATTTTTACTACAACAAATGTTCAAAATGTCTTCCTTCGGCGGCAATACAAGCCCAACATCTCTTTAAAAATGATCGAGCTATCTTTCGAGCGAATCGTCCATTATTTACGAATTCAGCTGCTTCTGCTATTCTTTGCCGTAGTTCAAATTCACTTTCAATTGGCTTTGAATACACTTTTTCTTTGACTGCTCCCCAGTAAAAACAGTCTAATGGATTCAAGTCCGGTGAACGGGCCGGCCACGAGATTGTTCCAGACCGTCCGATCCATCTCCCGGGAAACTCTTCATCGAGATATTGTCGAACGGAGCGAGCATAGTGTGCTGGGCACCCATCTTGCTGGAACCACATTTCTCTGTAAATGTTTAACGGCACGTCTTCTAGTAAACTTGGTAGATGGTTCTGTAGAAAGTCCAAATAGACCTCGCCATTCAACGCATCAGGCAACTCAAAAGGACCAATTATTTGACCATTTAAAATTCCGGTCCACATGTTTACTTTGAATCGGTACTGGGACTGATCCTGCCTCGTTAGATGAGGGTTTTCTACATGCCATTCATGCAAGTTATGCATGTTCATGTAGCCGTCCTTTTTGAATGTCGATTCATCAGACCATAAAATTTTCGTTAAGAAAAGCGGGTCATCCCTGTACCTCTCCAATATTGTCCGGGAAAAATTTACTCGATTTTGGTAGTCCCCGGGTAGTAACGTCTGTACTCGCTGTACGTGTTATGGGTGTAATTCATGTCTTTTTAAAATACGATGGGCTGTACTTTTGGGCACTCCGGTGGTTATTTCAATAGCCCTAACTGAAGTGCTTGGGTCTTCTTCGACAGCTTCTAGCACCTCGTCTTCCATCGGGTTGGCGGGTCTTCCTCCACCATGCTCTTGATTTGGGAGGTGGCCCGCTGAGAAGAGTAAACGATGCACATTCGTAAACACTAGATGATCAGGGTAACGAGCAGCGTTTGGGTACCTTTCACGGTAAAGTTTGGCGGCAGCACTGGCATTACACCTGCATTTACCATAAATAAGGTGCATATTAGCGTATTCGCGAGTGGTATACGCAGACATCTTGGCACTAGTCACACGATAGTCCAGGAGAAAGCAAAGGTCGTCGTTGAGGGAAAATAAACAATTCGGATCCAAATCACAAGCAATCACAATTCCATAAACGAAGCCAAAAGTAGTTAGTACGAAATCAACACAAACGAATACGAAAACAAGTGCAGTAAACGAAGGAGCGTAACGTACTGATTTGTGATTGTGATGTGTGAGTACAAAAGCGAATACCTGGCGTCACTCTCTGTCTTGCTCGCACTTAGTAAGATGACTCTCTCCGTTTCAGTCACTTTAGCGTCCATACCTATCTCGCTCGCACTTGATAAGGTGACTCTTTCCGTCTTAGTCACTTAAGCGTCAATACCTATCTCGCTTATACTTCTTAGAATGCCTGATTCATCTCAAGCTACAATTTATGACTCTGGAAAATCTTGCGCCCATTAGAATAATTTTTAACCAAGTAAGAAAAATTAGTTAAAAACTGGGTTTTACAGGAATTTTTTTTTATCCATGTTATCAGCTACAATTTACCAAGTATTATACCATTTTGGAATCTTTACTAAATGCGCCAACTTTTGACATAACTTGCCAAACTCGCGTAGTACATTTTTTTTTCAATACAGTCAGTTAAAACTAAACAATTTTTTATTTTGAAAGTTTTTCTAGGAAATAAGTCCTATTTTTTATGCAAGCTAGAGCAGCTGGTTTCAAAATTTTGATTACAGTTTAGAGAAGCATTATTCAGGGCTACACAGCAAAAAAAATAATTGAAAAAAGTAAAGATTTGTGGCAACAGGAGTAAAAAGACTGTCACAGGGTGTGTAATTTTGCGATTTAAAAAAAAATGCCTATAATTTTGAAATCATACAACTTAGATTTTTTTTTATATTTTTCTGACAACCAGCTTGACTTGCCTTTTCACCCGGCTTCGGGTTGACGTCGAGTTTTGGGACACCCTGTATATATATTTTTTGCTGCAGTATCATGTAAATAACCCCTGAGTTGGATTTAACTGTACAAATCAGCACCCTGTATAGTACAGGGTGGCCGGGGGAATGACGTCAAAAAAAAAAAATTAGGTCCCTCGTGTCATGGGGTATCCGAATCACCCCCATGTATGTTCCGCGATTTTTCATAGTTTCGGAGTTATGATTTTTTTTCTGAATTTTTATGAATTTTCGCCTTATCAATTTTGAAAATTTCTAAAAAAAAACTAGAAACTTTTTTCAATTAATTTTTTTTGTAACTGAATCTTCACAAGTTGTTCTTCTATGCATAAAATAATCAGCTTCGTTACTTTGATAAAAGTTATTAAAGTGTTGGTCTAAAGTCAAAAATTTACGTTCGGTAAATTATGACTTGAATTTTCAAAAATAAATTAAAAATCCAAACAGATGTTTTAATGGTTTCTTAGTTAGCCTCAGAAATGCGCAAGACTCTCAGATTTCATAATCATTAAAAAAAAGTACTGCTTAACTAGCTACTTTGTGTACATTCGGCCTTCGAAGACAGCGAGGTGAAGAATTATTAAAATTAACATTTTTTTTTTTCTGCCATTTCGTCTTTTCTTAGGTTATTAATGAACGAGTCGTCATCATCATGATGAATAAAAGTGGTTTTGTCAATAAAACACAGATTAAAAACTTTGGAGGCATTTTCCGTTTTACAGTAATTAATTTTGCGCGGTCCGTTCTCGTGGGCAGACGCAACAACTTTTTACCTGTAATAACAATAGTCTTTGAGGATAGGAGGCCGCCGAACTATTGCTATCTCTCTCACTCTCAGCGGTAAGAGTGAGAGGGGCAGCGCAGCAGAAGCGAACACAAAACAAGTTTGTACCTCAGTCGTTCTCACTTTGTGTTTACTGCTACACGTGTCTTCATCTTGTTTTACTTCACTGTCTCGCTTTGTCCGCGGATTCCGCTGCCTACTTATTTGACTACTTTGCTCGTTAATTGGACTGTGTCTTGCATACTGATTTGGACTTTGTTTACTTGGAAGTGTAAAAGATGATTTACACGTTAAGTGAATACGCAGAAATGCACTATTTTTATGGAGTTGCACAAGGAAACGGCCTTGAAGCAGCGCGACTGTATCGCGAACAACTTCAACGTCGTGGTGGGCCGCAACCTGAGCATTATCCCGACCATCGCGTTTTTATTAACACGCACAATACCTTAATGGCAGGCCGCATTCCTGGCCAACGAGGCGATAGGGAAGGAATCCCTAGAGTTGACCCGGATCGCAGAGAAGTTGTGCTCGAAGAAGTTCAACGAAATCCTTCCACGAGTACCAGAGCTATGGCTCGTACTCTGAACATCCCAAGAACTTCTATCCAAGACATACTTCACGATGAAGGATATCATGCGTTCCATATCCGACGAGTCCAAGCTTTACTGCCTACAGACTACCAATTGCGCATTGATTTCTGCCAAACAATACTACAAAAAGAACAACAAGATCCTGGATTTTTCAATAAAGTTTTATGGTCAGATGAGTCACGTTTTGAGCGCACTGGAATTTTCAATATTCATAATTACCACACGTGGGTGGTTGAAAATCCACACGAAATGAGAGCGTCGACGTTTCAACATCGTTTCAGCGTTAACTTGTGGTCTGGTATTCTCAATGGCGAACTGATTGGTCCATTTGAATTGCCGTCCAGATTAAATGGAGAAAGATACCGACACTTTCTGGAACATGAACTTCCATTGTTGCTAGAAGACGTGAATATTGAACTAAGACGAACCATGGTTCTTCAAAATGACGGCGCTCCATGTCACTACGCAACGCAAGTCCGAAATTATTTAAATGAGGCGTACCCCAATAGATGGATCGGACGCGGCGGACCAATATCGTGGCCTCCACGCTCACCTGACCTCAACCCCATGGATTTTTTTATTTGGGTCTATTTTAAGGAAATAGCATACGCCAGAGAAACTGGGAGTGAACAAGAGCTGAGGCAGAAATTAACAGAAGCCGAACGTGTTGTAAAGGAAAACAGAGCAGCTTTTAGACGATTAAAAGATAATTTCCTAGGTAGGTGTAGAATGTGTATTGATGCTGGAGGTGGCAACTTTGAAAACCTATTATAATAAACATTTTTTTTACATTTTAATCTGTGTTTTATTGACAAAACCACTTTTATTCATCATGATGATGACGACTCGTTCATTAATAAACTAAGAAAAGACGAAATGGCAGAAAAAAAAATTGTTAATTTTAATAATTCTTCACCTCGCTGTCTTCGAAGGCCGAATGTACACAAAGTAGCTCGTTAAGCAGTACTTTTTTTTAATGATTATGAAATCTGAGAGTCTTGCGCATTTCTGAGGCTAACTAAGAAACCATTAAAACATCTGTTTGGATTTTTAATTTATTTTTGAAAATTCAAGTCCTAATTTACCGAACGTAAATTTTTGACTTTAGACCAACACTTTAATAACTTTTATCAAAGTTACGAAGCTGATTATTTTATGCATAGAAGAACAACTTGTGAAGATTCAGTTACAAAAAAAAGTAATTGAAAAAAGTTTCTAGTTTTTTTTTTAGAAATTTTCAAAATTGATAAGGCCAAAATTCATAAAAATTCAGAAAAAAAATCATAACTCCAAAACTATGAAAAATCGCGGAACATACATGGGGGTGATTCGGATACCCCATGACAAGAGGGACCTAATTTTTTTTTTTTGACGTCAATCCCCCGGCCACCCTGTATATTGGGCCAGTTTCTGAAGCGTAGTGAAAATCTGAAGCCGGGCCTATTGTCGTCTTTATTGGATAAACAGGCTGACAACACTAAAATTGTTCTTGAATTTTGAACGCATCGTTTTATTGAAATTGTTAAAAAGTGATTGCTGAGCGATTGTGAAGCCGTGTAAAGTTTTTGGGCATTTTTTTAAAGAAATTAGTGTCTACTAAGATCGAAATCTTTCGATTATACCCAAAATACAATGACGGACGTAGCAAAGAAGGTAATCGTTTCAATACCCTATACTTCGTCATCTTCAGTTTCTTAGCTTCAGATCTTGACACGAGTCGCCAGTTAGCATGTGAAACCTTATGAACGGAGCGTAGAAGTGTGTACCTTACTTTGTGATATCTGCAACTTTTAATTGTGCCTTCAAAGGGTCTCACAATGTGCTTGAATACTGCAGGTCCTAGAAGCAGTGGTTGACTCAGTCAACATAACCTCTACCACTTCCTACTGGGGTTTGGTACTCTTAGGGGTCTGTTTTATAGAACTAAAATGAATGTTCTACTACGGCAATTCGATGTACATTCGTCGTATAATGTAGAATAACTCACAGATCAACAAACAGGAAAACTGCTACGCTATGTTAGTAGGTACCTCGAACTGTCGTAATTTACAAATTGTAGTTTTATGAAAGTCAGCACTACGCTACTACGTAAGTCCGTAACTGTGTGAAGTTGTGACCGACTCTGAACTATCAAATACAGTTCTATTTTGACACCTTGGAGTCTTCCAAATGGTTAATTTGATCGAGTGGACAGTTCACATTGGTCAGTTAAAAAGCTGGAGCCTAACATAGGTACCTCAACATTGTCATTTCTAATTTTAGTTTCTAGTGTTAAGATATTTTCCCATGCAAAATAACTTAATGAGAATCTTTTCAGGTTCAGGACTACAAGGACTCTCTGAAACAAAAAGCAGAGCATCTTATAATAAAGGGTTTCCCTGAAAAGATTGTGAAGCTGAATGAACTTTTAGAAACACCACACTTTCAAAATCGTGACTTTGCCGATGTTCATCAGGTATTGACTTTTGGTCATCTGTATTAATAATTTCGTTCGGGTCTACGGTAGACTCGAACGATATGCACACCAAATGAAAGAGCGTAAAAAAATAGTTGATCTGAGTCGACAACATATAGGCGGAAAATTCGTATTATCGAGCAGCATCAATATAAAAATTATTAAATTCAACAATGGCGTTGCTAAGTAAACATGTCAATGTCATCATTGTTGTGTTAGTGTCACAAGTTTTCATTGTGAACTGTTATGGCCGGTTTACATTATTTTAGTGTTTAGGAGAGTGCTATAATACAATTAGAGAGGCAAGTGCATTAGTCATTACTAGACGTTCGAGTGAACGTTTATATTTCTTTCAGTAGAGTGTCACTTCGTCGACGTCGCGAAATATGCGCTATCCTACTCAAAATACTATGACTTTTAATGGAACACATAAGTTTGATAATTCGAGTTAATGAAAACAACAAGCACCCGTCACGAGTCACTTGCGCACTCTCCTAAAGTTCTCACTAAATTTTTAGTTTATACACAGATAAGTAACGAGGATAGTAACGCACTCAGGTGTTACTGGATAGAACAATAGAAACCAATTCTATTTTGATTCTAATTGAAAGGCAACTAGAACCGTACTATACCGTAAAACATACTAAAGCAAGTGGCGCTTACACGTTTCTACAAAAGCACTCTCCTTAAGAAAGAAAAAAAGAAAATTTATTTATTTGATACTCAAAACAAAATAAAAAAACACACACTGAGTGTGTACAATAATAAAAAATAACACAGAAAGCATAAAAAACGTAAAAATAAATAAACTGTACAACATGAAAATAATAATAAAATACATTAAAGGTTGAGCCCCCAAAATGGGCCCGATTCAGCATAATGTTGCAACAGAGTGTAAAGTAAGCACTCTCCTAAACACTAAGATAATCTAAACCGGCCCTTTGATCTAATTTGTTAACTCCATGGTGTGTGGAATACCGTGGCATCCAAGAAGGTTATTATAATCTGTGCCAACTGAGAAGGTGTAGTAAGTAATCTGTGGTGTTTTTCATTGGCGGGAAGACAATAATTGACATTGAGTTTTGGAAGGGTCTGAAAAAGAATTGAAAAAGGAAATCAAAGTCATAAATTGATCTTTATTGTTTTGCTTAGTTATAGGTACCAATAAACTTATTGAAATGAAAAAGCCACTAGATAAGAAAAATACCAAAAATTAAAATGATGAAGAAAAACATGTGGTCAATACAAAACTAAAAGCTGTAAAGCCAAAGAGGGGGAGCTGTTTTTAGTTGATTAGCCAAGTGGATTCTACGTCTCATTGAATACGTCATTAGATTCACTAGCTGTTAAGTTTATGAAGGAAGCTCATTTAGTTAGTAATTTGTGATGAGGTACCCATGACAAAGTTATGATAAGTATCCGATTTTCGCCTTGCATTCCTTCGTGAGTAGCCAGAACATGTCCAAAAGAGCAAGATTGGCTATCCGTAATAGTGTGCTGGTTCCAATACTGATGTAAGCATGGTAGCGATATTTGGGTATGGCAGAAGAATCATGAAAGTAGGATTAGTGCAGTACAAATGAGATCCTTAAGAAATATGTGTGGTGTTACTTTGAATGACAGAATACGCAATAGTGATCAGAGACCGAGGATGTAGAGAAAGAGGATGTAGTGAGTGACTAGAATTGAAAAAAGGAATTTGTGAAGTTGCGCTGGTTTGGAGATGTGGAGAGGATGAACGAAGAAAGACTGACAAAGCAAATATATCGGGCGAATCTGAGTGGAAGGGCCGGTAAGGGACGCCCCAGTTGGACATACTTCGACCAAATAGGGGATGTATTAGCAAAGGGCAAGATTAAAAGTACCCGAAACCGATGTGGGTACATGCAACGACTAATGGATGTCGATGAAGCGAAAGTGATTTGTCAGGATAGTGGCAGGGACAGTCCGTGGTCTCTGCCTACCCCTCTGGGATACAGTTGTGAGCTTATGTATCTGAATGTATTAAGAGATTTATATTACTGGTGGTTGATAAATACAGAGGCGTCACCATATAAAAAAAACATAGTGGAATATTATTTTGCGTCTACATTTTACCCGAGCGAAGCCGGGTTTTCGTCTAGTATTCTAATATTATGTCTCTTGTTATACTTTGAGTTGATTCAAGATAGATTTATTTTATGAATAAAAATATATTGAATAATAATACTTAAAATGAAACGTGTTTCACCTTCTTTTTGTTATATTTACAGGACTTAAACATTCCAATACCACCACCTGCTGTCATCACCTCCAGCGAGCCTAATGCCAAACGTCCTCGTCTGGACTCATCCGAGGTGTCAAGTAACTCTACCGTTGATGGCACAAGGGTGTACGCGTTGCCCGATGGCACCGTACCATGCAACAAACCCCTCAGCGACCTGATAAACCTCGTCAAACCTCACATTAGAGAGTTAGTTGAGGATTCAAATCTGGTAAGTATAATATGTCTGCATATAAACTACAATAATATGTCTATTTATATTTGCACTGACTATCCATAATATCTATTTCACCTCCAGTAAAGTAATTGCAATAAGAGTATGCCTGAAAGAAATTGCTATTATAAAAAAAAATTAACACCTTCATTACTATAAGGCCAATAGCTTTTTAAGATAAAAAAGTATTTCGTCATGTGGGGCGCCAAATCCTTTATGTAAAAAGTGCAACTTTTCAGTAGAGCGTTAAAACTGTATTTTGTCCGTGTTGACGCTGATACGAAAAAAATTATAATGTAGAAAATTGAATAATATAATTATGCATAGATTTTTATAAAAGTTATCACATACAAAATAATAAATAAAGCACCATAATTTTTTTTTGTTTCAAATGTGTACATAACGGATTTTTTGGGCTCAATATCCTGCATGTAATAGAATGTACATCATGGATTTGCAGATTTGTTGAAACAAACTAATGCACCCGACCGTTATGTGTTTGTAGTAACCTGAAAATTTCCTTACAATGGAAGGATTTAGCCACATAGTCGACGGGAGCATAATAATTTGCTCTATTTCGACATTTTTGTGTCTTTGAAATGCTCGCCAAAGCAGACGCCAAGACTTTATTCATATTTTAATAGGAACATCCGTCTGAGATTAGTATGAACTCTTTATCAAGGTTTTTTTCTTCAAGAAATCTATAATGCAGCTTGTGAATTCGTTAGACGTCAAACCATCATTAGCCTCATGCCATCGGCATAAGTGTATGTCTTGGGTATTATTCAAATTTATATGTATTATACGTAGCAAGGCTGTGAGTTTACTCCAGCCAGCCTTTCTCTTTCCAGAAGGCCTGCAATGCTCTGATATCACTGCAGGCATCCTGAAGGGATCCCAGCTATAGCAGGATGGCGGTCCGTTGTTCTTCCACGCCTTCACAGTAGATGGTCTCATGGGTGGATATTTCCTTTTCTTTCAGGCATCCCCGGCAAAGCGGGCTGTTGGTACGTCCCATGTTGTGGAATTGTCTATTCAGTGAGCAGTGACCTGTCAGTATCACCACAGCTCTGCGCAGATCATCTCTTCTCGGACGAAGCAGAAAGACGTGAAAGACGTTTCGAGACTGTTGCTAGCCTCCTTGGCTTATCTGCATTTAGTTTCTTTTCTCCAGAGTTCAGCTTGCTGATTTTCTGTTCGTGTCCTAAACCATTTCCTACACTGGTTGTAAGGGAGTGGGAGCAGGGGCTCAGGCCCTTCCACTCTAATTTCCGAGCCTCTTCTGGTGATTTCATCTGCAGAATCATTGCCCAAAGAGCCGCTATTACCCTTCATCCACTGTAATATGACTCGGTTGTTTGTCGAGAGCTTATCCAACTCGTGGTAACACTCTAGTATCAGGCTGTTGTTTGTGACATTGCTATTAAGTGCTTGTGGGACTGAAGAGCTGTCTTGTACATATTGCTCTTGTTATACCGATGCATTCTGCCTGAAAAATTGTATTCAGGATGTCAAGGGTTGTAGACATTTTAAGGTTTATATCATTGGAGAAGGCCCCCACGCCCGTTCCTGATTTGGTTTTGGAGCCTTCCGTACACACCGTATATACTTCATTTATACCCGAATAGTCGGGCGGTTCCTGTTGTAGTTGTACCTTGTATTTCTTGTCGAAAGTAAAGGTTTGAGATATCCTGTCGCACACCGCTTCCATCATAGGCTGGTCCGCTAAAGCTGTTTTGTTTCTATAGCTATGGCCCGGTTGTACGAAGCCGTAAGGCAGCACTGGCTGCTTCGGCTTCTTCTTCTTTCTTCTTGTATCCTGAACACATTATTAAATTGAACCCGCAGAGCGTTGCAGGCTTTTTGAGTGTACGTAAACCACAAACCCCCCGAGGAGAGTGACGTACAAAATACTTTGAACAGAGTATTCACTGTATCGGTACCTACACCGAGAGAATCTGTGATATATCATGTTAGCTCTGACCGACAACGCCCTACGTTCTCTCTCCATTTCTGCTTCGTCCTTCAGGTCCTCAGTTAGCAAGTGGCCAAGATACTTGAACTGTAGAACCCTTTTGAGTGAAGCCCCATTTAGCAAAACCTATTTTGCTGTGGGTATCAAGGATGGACATTTACCACGCGACTTAAAAACCATAAATTCAGACTTCTTAGTAGCTATTATACAATAAGCCGTGCGACCCAGAGTAGGACTCACAAACTGTAATAAGTTTCCGAAGTGCGCAGACCGAAGGGGCCAGCAGCACCATGTCGTCTGCATAACTTAAATTGTAAACACAGATTCCGTCTACAAAGCAGCCAACATGACCACTGAGCTGCTCGATAAGTGCATTCACGTACAGATTCATAGAATTTGAGTCTGCTTCTCTTCTACCAACTGCTAGGTCTCAAACAAACAGTTTGCATAAGTTCTAGGTTAAGCTTGTTTATTACCTATTTTGGTGGTACAAACAATTCTAGAGCCATGTTTTCTCAGCAAATTAATAATATTGTACTCACCATTGTATTATTACACTGCTTTTAAGTAAAAAAAAAACTAGTCCGGATACGTTATTACGCCCATTGCAGCACATTTTTCGCGTCGTGTACGCAGGTTCTGATGTTCTGTCAAATCCATCATGTGTTCATTCAAACACATAGCGAGTTTTCGCAACGGCCGTAACACATAAAGGATATGGCAAGTTAATGTTCCAAGTCGAATTTTACAAAACGGATAAGATGTGTCCATAGAGCAGGAAAAAGTAAGAAGAACTGGCGAATAAAAAATATATTAGGAAAATGCACATAACGGATTTGGCACCCCACATGACGATTTATAGCCTTATGAAAATGTAACATAACAGAAAATAAGACTTCATAATGTAAGTTATTATTATAATAAAAAATGGCAAAAGGTTGTGACTCAAGTGGTGTGTCAGAACTGATCCATGTCATGTCAGTCCCAGGCAGCGCTTGTTTTCTGCCACTGCCTTCTTCATAAGGTGTACGGGATTAATATACAGTGTCACCATCTTATCTGTTCAGTTGATAGCGGCGCTAGTGGAGAATTTAGTAGGAACCTTTCAGAAATTTACCTATAAAAATGAGAATATTTTAAGCCGTCTTTCAATTTTACTGAAAATATAACTATAAATCTTAGTAAGTTAATAAATAAAACGAAAAATGGGGAACAGGATTTACAATTATTTAGTTAGTTCCAAATTTGCCCACCTGAACAGATAACTTGGTGGCGCTGTAATGGCTAATACAGGTTCACTGGGTAACTAATAGAGTTCTGGACATATCAAAATTACTCTAAAATCAAAATAATAATATGAGTGAAAAACACAATTCTTAAAATTCCCAAATGCCGCTCTCGAATTGGACTTTTCAGTCACTCAAAAAAGGGTCGAAGTCCCACAGGATACTGCTTGAATCGTCCGAAACGGACGCGAAGGCCTATGAAAATGATGAAAAAAGGGTTACAAAAGACAAGTTTAAAAATCTCATTGTTGTTCTCTGATTTACAATAAAGAATATCTGCCAACTCTCAACTTGACACTACCAACAAACTTTTTATCATTGGCGTAGCTACCTGTTCCTGGTAATTATTGAAGGCATATTTAAGTGAGGTGTCTGACTATAACTTAACATCTTTAAAATGATTGCTCTCTAATTTTATAGAATGGTAACTTATTGCTTCAAGCTACATGTGTGTGTGTCATCTCTATAACTGCTCCTTTAACTACATAATTATTTCATTGACTCTAAAATGTTGAGGATTCATCTGAGATTGTCAATATCAGGTTCTTGACACAATACCACTTGTTGAGATATGAGATTGCAGTGAAATGAATAAATACTCTAGGCACTATGAAGGAACATTCTTAAAAACATAGATTTAGGGACATATTGACTGCTAAAATCGTAACTCTTCCTTTTGGCTGGACCATAATAGTCTTGTGAAAATTGTGACGTCCTGGTTGTAGTTACTTCTAGTCCTTTTGTGTATTTGCATTTAAAATGATATTCATATCCAAATTTTTATGTTTCAGCTGAAAATGTGGATCTCATTCATGATTCCGAAGATAGAGGACGGCAACAACTTTGGTGTGTCAATACAGGAGGACACACTGGCTGAAGTGCAGTCGGTGGAATCAGAGGCTGCAGCCTTCTTTGACCAGATATCGCGGTACTTCATTTCTAGGGCGAAGATTGTTTCTAAGGTCGCCAAATACCCACACATTGAGGACTACAGAAGAGCTGTTAGAGTAAGTAATATTGTTGATAGTGTCAAATACCGTATTTGTTACTTTGTGCTTTATGTTGATTGGCCTTTGCTTACTATTGTTGTTGTTTTTTTGTTTGTCTCATTGCTGTAAAAAAATTTTGCTTTGTTTTATTTGTACTATTTCAATTGTAATATATTATTATATTATGTGTGTGTATGCAGATGCAAATAAATTAATGTTTATCTATCTATCTTTAAAAAAGCGAGATACAAATGCTTTAGAGTACATCATCGTAATATGATTATGTAGATAAGATAATATAGACCGCACAAATTTAATTTTGTAGGCAAAGTATGAGCATGTACAGGTCGATTAACGAAAGCTGGCACGTTCACAGTACTCACACTAGTGTAATTTCACTATACAGTATGTTTGAAAATAACACTTTTTTGCCATGGTATCATTTGTATTTAAAGACTAGTTGCTTGGAGCGGCTAGAGTAAGGCGCAACGTAAGCTCCAGTGAAATTGTAAAAGGCCCTGAAAATAAGATTTATATCATCGATAAACAATACTCCGACCCTATCACTATGGTTTCCAGTACTGCTGGCTGCGAAACGGGCAGATTCACATGAATAAAAAACCGTCAATGCATGGATCTTTGGACAACCTGGAGCTGCTCGTTGGCCCTCCGGGAGAGTATTCGCGAAAGCAAGAATTTGTTACAACATAGGCTAAATCGAAAACCATTTCGAGGGTTTTATCCAAATAATGAAATCAAACGATGGGCTTTATTTTCTGAAATTTAAATTTGTTATAAAAGTGCTGCGTGGTTACAGTATTCTGTAGTTATAATATGTGCAACAAACATACCGCTGTCTGTGGCTCTTTTGAAGGTATTAAAAAAAATATTTCATGTTGTTAAACTTCATTTATCGAAAAAAAAAAATACTAAATTAGTTTCTTAAAATTACGTCTAATATCAGGGAAAAATTAAAATACAGCTATCATAAAAAGTTTCCTTCCTTAATTATAGCAGCCGCTCATTAAACGGTTTTCACCATAACCATTTTTATTATGATGCGTAAAATAGTTAAAAACATTGTACAATATTTCACGAGACTGTTCTGTTAATGTTTTTCCGGAACCAATTCTTTCCGAAGACATTTTATTATAAGTATTCTAACCTTTATAAAATATGTAAACAATCACAGACAAAATTGAATCGCTTGTAGCCTGGGCTGCCGAATCGCTGCAGTTGGTGCCGGCTGCCGTCGATAGATGGCAGTCGTTAAGCCAAGTCAGAGGCCTTAGGGCGGCTTGAAAACATCTGATAGTAAGACCAGCCATGGCCCCCGTGGTGGAGTATGGCCTATACGGTATAGGCTATACCTTCCTCAGGCAAGAGACCCGTGCCCATCGGTGGGGACATAATGGGTTGATGATGAATCATAGACAAAACAATAACATACGGTGATTGACGCCAACTGATGAATTAAAAAAAGAACACTCTATTTTTAAACAGCGGCAGAAGCAAAACAATAACTGTCTCCTTTGTACTCACAAGCTTGACGCGCAAGAGGGACAAAGATACTTTTCATGATGTGCATTCGGTTCGACGTCACGCCGCGCGCTTACACACAGATACTACACAGGCACAACGTGTGAATGTGTTGAACGCGCCAGCTTTAAATAACTGACCTGTATGCAAATGATATGTTATGTTATGTTATATTATTTTTATTTGACCAGGACATTTTTCCCACCTCCTTAGTTGAGGGAGAATGAGGTAGCAAGTCAATTCAACACAACTCTTGATGTATCAATATACCAGTGTACCATTCTGGTGGTGCACCTGTAAATATTCAACCAACAATCAGCTGTCAAACTTTTTGGAAAACCAACCAATTTTACAAGTGGTCGCCCAGTGGGAAGAACATGTTCATAGGAACAGTTTTCATAGGAGTTTGTTTTCTAAGTGTGAAGTT
The DNA here is from genome assembly GCA_947310845.1 of Yponomeuta plumbellus. Lineage (NCBI taxonomy): Eukaryota > Metazoa > Arthropoda > Insecta > Lepidoptera > Yponomeutidae > Yponomeuta > Yponomeuta plumbellus. Next base: position 10,176,194 of record OX371203.1, read on the forward strand.
ATCTATCAATCGCTAACGGTAAAAAAAATATGAAGAATACCTGAGTGACTCAGGTATTCACATACCTCAGTGCTTGAAATCGCCAATCAGAGTCAAAAAGATACATAATATTTATGATTAAGACAACAACAGATATCTTATAACCAAAAGTGATTTTGTCATACACCCTATGACTGTACTGACTGTTTACCTTCTTTCCCAGGAACTGGATGAGAAAGAGTATCTCTCGCTCTGGCTAGTGATGTGCGAGATTCGCAATCGCTACTGTTCACTACACGACATCGTCATCAAGAATCTGGAGAAGATCAAGAAACCCCGATCCTCCAATGCGGAGTCCCTATACTAGGTCACATGTAGCCTCACTTAGTCACATCCAATTGTAAGAAGACAATGATGATTCTCTCGTACGATAGCGAGAGACTTCATAAAAGTTATTTCTAAGGCGGACTCACTTACCAACTTGTGCTTTTACTTTGCTTGAATGCTTTTCACCTAATATGAAGACAGAGTTGGCATGAAATCTCAGATGTGATTTGCAACTTGTTGGTAAGGTTTTTGTCTGCATAGTTTAATTTTTCATTCATGCAGTAAACAGTTCTTTAAAGCAATTATCTCTAAAGCAATAGATCTAGATAATTATTGATAATGTCAGTACTAGTAGTTTTGGAAAGATTCGTTGTTCGCACAGCAATATTGATTGTTCAGAAGTGAATGTGAGTATTTTTACCATTATATGGTGAAGGTAGTGGTGTAAGTTTTTAACTTTAAAATACCATATTCGTATCTGTAATATTATATCAGAATTGTTGTTATATAAATGTTCTAATAGATCTTCAACGCTAGATGTACTATCACTCGCAACTACCGTCATTTATTTTTCTGTTCTCATTGACACCAGGGAGGTGGGAAGATTTCATGTACGCGAGAGAACAGTACGTCCATTGAGTTCATAAAACAGAATTGATGAGAACAGTACGTCTATTGTGAAGCCAACGTTTTGGATTCTGAATATTGTTTGTGCTGAATGAGAAATAGATTGATTCGAGCACGCTGTAGTTTTACGAATTTTGACGGTGTAAGACATGAAGCTCTGCATTTAGGAGAAAATTAAACTGTGTCAGAACATTAGAAACCCAAATGCAATTAATATTAAAGATTTAAAATTTGAAGTACTATTAAGGGATCTAGATTGTTTCGATAATTTTTCTAAAATGCAATAGGATTATACGTGGATTGTTCTAAAACTACAGTGTGAGTTATTGTTAGGCTATTTGTGAACTTATTCCAAATACAATGTTTTGTAAAATAGCTCATTTAGCTAGACAAACAACACCTGTTTACAACCTGTTTACCTGTTTATACTTCACCACCTAGTTACAATAAGTACTCCATAGTTTCATTTAGGTCTTTTGAAACTAATTTCAGTTGTAAAGTGCCTGTGGTATTATAGTGTTAAGTGTCAGCTGATTTGCAAGTACAGATCAACCAACTTATCTAGTGCCAGCACATACCCATTTACGGCAAAGGGTGTCTCATTTTGAACTCCATTTGTATTAAAAACTTTCAGTTCCTCTCTTGCTCTCTAGATAAGTTGGTAACCCGCAAGTGATCTGAGCAGTCGATGTTTATATTTGACAATGTAACCAAGACTATGGATAAATGAAATACATTTTTAATTAATGTGCACAGATGTTGTTAATCATTTCGGATCTGTTATATTTCCTACACTTACAGCTTACAAAAAACTTGCACGTTTACCACTCCGATCAACTAATGCCCGGTTCCTATAATATACGCCTACCGGCTACGATCCGTTTTCCATACAATTTCGTAGAAATTGTAACCGATCGTAAGCAAAAACGAAGCGTTTTGTGGATATTGGAACCGGGCATAAATCAATCCGATCACTGATCAACTAAAACGAATCAACAAATTTTTGTTCCCAACAAATCCCCTTCGGCCGTTTTGGTCCCTTCGGCCGCCGACGAAACCACGCTCTACGTATACGTAACCAGTTAGGTGAGAAAAAATATTTATCTTGCTACGAAACCAGCTACGTACAAAGAGGTTTTTTTTTATCCTATGAAACCCAGTTTCACGATATTTTTTGCTGTAGACATTTTCAAAACTCACAGAAAGAAATCTGAGAATTACATGGAGATCTATATAAATAAAATTCTAATAAAAGTCCTGACTGATTCATTCACTCACCAACGCCCAGCCCAAGCCGTAAGCTGAAATTTTGCACAGAGGGTCTAAAGGCAAGGAATAAGACGGGATTTTTTGAAATTAAACCCCGAAGGGGGCGAAAAGGGTTGCCAAAATTTGCATGGGAGGTATAAAAAAATGTCTAATTTTCTTGAAACTTAAAATAAATAATCTTCAGCACACATGTTTTGCCGTTTTTTCTAAATTTAACCCTTAAGGGAGTAAACGGCGTTGCAAAATTTTGAACTAAAGTCCACGCGGACGGAGTCGCGGGCGAAAGCTAGTCGACAATAAAATTAAAAATGCACTCGATGAATTAAACGCGGGCAAAATCACTGTCGGACACATGGACGTAATAATAATAACAACGGCCTTGGTCGGACATGACAAAAACAAAATACAGGGCTACCCAAAATTATGGGACATGAAGGGAAAGTACCTTAAATATCGTAGATAGGGTATTTTGCTGAAAGAAGACTTTATGTTATTTTTAAAAGTTAGTAATTCTGCATTCAAAGATTTTCTAAAACTTACTTGCCTCGTCTGGGAATCGAACCGACTTAAGTACTTAAATGTAAAAAAATACCCCTACTTTTATGATGCCAATCAAAAGAATGGCCAAAAAATTATAACTCTTCTTAAGTAACATAGTAATTTAAAAGAAAGGAACAACGTAAAATGTTTGAGTCACATTTCAAGAAATTTCAGTACCTACCTAACGTTATTTATTGCCGAACGACGACGTTCGAAAAGTAGCGATATTATCATTCCATAGATAGCATTGATTATTCGTAAATAAGTACCCAATTCATAAAATACTTTATAGCATTTTGAGAATTTAATTAATTAATTTACAAAAAAATACCCACTTAACTAATTGATTACGGCAGTTTCATGTATGTTTTTAATTTGAATAAAATGATTAATTTCACGCTGTTCCTTTCTTTTAAAATACTATGTTACTTAAGAAGAGTTATTATTTTTTGGCCATTCTTTCGATTGGGATCATAAAAGTAGGGGTGTTTCTTTTACATTTAAGTCGGTCCGATTCCCAGACGAGGCAAGTTTTAGAAAATCTTTGAATGCAGAATTACTAACTTTTAAAAATAACATAGTCTTCTTTCATCAAAATACCCTATCTACGATATTTAAGGTGCTTTCCCTTCATGTCCCATAATTTTGGGACGCCCTGTATTTTGTTTTTTTCATATCGCTTATTGCCAATAAATGGGTGGTCACCCTAGTTAATATTGAAAGTAAGGCTGGCTTCCCACGGTGCGCGATTCTGCCGACGGCCGACGCGGCCGACGACCACGGACAGCCATGCACCACGCACGAGGCTCTACCCACAGTGCGCGATTCTGCGGATATTCGCGCACGGCCGACGACCACGTACCCACGACCGGCACGGCGCCGGCGCACCGCCACAGACGTCTGTGCTACCGCGGACCGAGACCGAGACGGTGTGTCGTGCTGCGATATCGGGGAACGTGGGAAGCCGACTTAAGTTCTAGGTAGATACTCGCACATGGAGGTTTAGGTCTAGAAGTGTAGAATATCTAATGTAATTTAGAACTGGCCGGCGAAAAGTCAGTAATTTTTTTAATGTCAAATTAATCTCACAACTCGTAGGTAAGAAAATGACTGCATTTTTGTAGCTTCTCTATAGTTTTGTATTTTTTTTCACCATACACGGTAATTTTGAAGCCGAGTGATATATTTTTCACGCACCTACACTTTTGTCCAGGAATAATCTAAGCATACATAACAAAACAAACACAATGGCAAGTGACATTGATAAATGCGGTGACAGTGCTCGCAACCGCGAGGAGCAGGTGAAGCAACGGGGCTTGAAACATGTCTTCGACGGAGCCGGCGAGAATATCAAACAGTACCACAGCGACTCCGAATCTGTGGGATCGAGGAAGAGCAAAACGCGGTACATAAACCCAGCTATATATGTGGAAAGTGTGGAGGCCACACACTCCGCTGCGTCACTGCAGGCGTGCAGCGTGGTGGAGATGACGCCTCATCCGCATAGTAATTTCGGGAGTAATTCTACTCCTATGCTTTCAAGCCGCGAGTCCGTGGCGTCGTCCGGCAGTACGAAGCGCAAGTCGATCCGCTTGCCCGTGGTCAACTGCAATGCGGAGGACGAAGAGACGCCGCGCTACAACCGGACTTACCGCGAGGACGGACCCGACACGTTCCGCCTGTCCGTCGCCTCCATGTCCACCACGACCACAGCTAAAGAAGAACGGGAACGCAACGAACAGAAAAAGCAGGAAGCATTCAAACAATGGGTCGCGAGAAAGGAGGCGGAGGTGACGTACTATATCATATTTTTTGTAATTCATTATTTATACTTTATTCCACATGAAACATTTACTATAACTACATTTTGTTTTAATAGTAACTATTTGCAATTCTATTTCCGTTTCATATCACACTTTTATGAAACAATTTGCTTTATGCGTCTTTTTTCAGTAATTGGTCGCATTATTTGCTCCTGTATCACCTCATAACAGGTTTCCTTAACACTTTCCTAACTCCGTTTGCTCAAACCTGTTAACCTTTTATCTCTACGGTACATAACTCTTCCGCAGAGAAAAGAGAAGCTTCGTCTGGAGAAGCTAAAGGCGGCTCGCGAGGAGCGCACCACCACACCGGAGCAACGCGCAGAGTCGTTCCGCCGCTGGGCGGAACGGAAACGCGCCCAGGCCGAGAGGCGGCGCGCCGAAGAGGTACACTATAACGGCGTGATTAGAATCTGGAGTTTGATTAGAATCTGGAGTTTGACATACATACATAAACTCAAGCTGTATCCAAGAGGGGTAGGGAGAGACCAAGGACTGCCACTTGTCATGATCCTGACAGATGACTTTCGCTTCATCCACATTTATTAGCGTTACATCCACCCACGACCGCCGGTTTCGGGTGCTTTTTACAAAATGGGATAAAGGTTTCTTTGTCACCGTTATAGTTCTAAGTACAGGACGTCTCGATCGACGACAACGATCCTGAGGATCTAATCTAGGGAGACACTGATCTCTGCAACACAGTTAATTTTACCTAGGTTTTACGTATCAGAGATTATACTTCACAATATAAATCGTAATTTTTCAATCAATTAGGCTAATAGGCTTACTAAACTTCTCTCAGAGTTAAGAAAATATGTTTTTTCATGGCATAGATGTTGTAATGTAAATTTAACTAATGAGCTGCTGTAGGCTGAGCCCACATTCAATAAGAACCATAATTTAACATAAACTCATCCCTGTTTCCTGGATAGTAATTGTTTGGCAATAATTAGCCTGATTACCTAGCAATAATTTGAAAAAAAAATGGGCCCTCAATCCATATGCACGTGGGTAGGCAAGAATCTGCCACTTGCCACGATAATGTCAGAACTTTCAATTCAACATTCAACAGTATTTGTATGCGTGTATGCACGTTTCGGTTAGGTACTTTTCTATCCATAGTTGATACACCTAAAACGTGCATGATGTAATCAGCCCCTAGATATTTTAGTGCAAGTGGATAACGCTATTATCAAACCACTGATTTGACGGATGTTTTTATTGGACTGCCGCTTCAAGCTTACCTACTCGCACAAACGTGTTGAGTATCTGTGCGATGTTAACGAGGTCAGTGAAAGACTGGTTTTGTAAACTTTCGTCTGACTTGAATAAACTCACAGGTAATGAAACAGTTTCGGCGCAACGAGAAACTGGACAAGGAACGGCGCGAACGCGAGAAGGAGCGAGAAGATAAACTCGCAGATTGGGTACGCAGGAAGGAGGAGGAGATGAAATGTGAGACATTGTTTTTGTTACTAATTAGCACCCGTAAATTATGTTAAAACAAAAGTGAATGAACCACGCCACTCCTCGTCTACCTACACTCTAGGATAGAGCTTCCTATGGAAATTGACAGTTACTTAGAATCAGGATTTTGTAATATAGGAATGAGGAGATCTGCCGAAGAACCCGACTTACTATCATAGCTCGAAGAATTGCTAGCTGAACTGATGATGGCTGAGGGCGGAAAAAAAATTAAACTTTTTATTTCAGAAAAAGTAGTATAATCTTTTTTTCTAAGTCTGAAAGCTAAGTCTTCCATGTGAGATTATAGTGCTTCCAGAAAGGTTGAAGCTATAATCTGAAAAGTTATAGATCGTTAGTTAATAGTCGAAGTTATAAATCGGAAAGGTTGTAATATTTATTTATTATTATTTATTTATTTAAATTGCATAACATTACAGTAAAAACCATTGCGTTAGACAATTTATTCATTAGTAATCATAATCAAACATATAAATCAATTTGGAATTAGATTACACTCAACAATAAAATTAAAAACAATAAAATCAAATGATCACAAATAGGACACCCTTTCATTCATCACGCTCGCAGTACTTCAAGCATTCTTCCGCTACACCTGTAAGCCGGTCAGCAAACAAATCACACACCGGTGCTGACCTCAGGAGAGCGTTGAGAGATGAGAGCGCGCGCACAAGTGGAGAGTGGCTGCGGGAGACTGCGCCGCGGGCACTGAGAGTAATGCGTGGCTACGAGCGCGCAAGTAGTTGTCTTGTACGGACAATCCACACACCCGTTGAGTAAGCTCCGAGCAGTCACCCTCTCCTCACAACGTGACCAGCTGCTCACAATTGCGGCGGACTTTGAGGGTGTTAAGCCCAAGCATTCCGCAAAGTAATTGAGTAGGGTACAGGAAAGGGTAGTACCCATATTTTTTCTTATATAAGAACCGAAGAAAAGCTTTTTGTATCTTTTCCAACATAAGAATATACTTCACTTCGTGGGGATTCCAAACTATGGCACCGGCTTCAATCTTGCTTCTTACCAGAGCTGTATACAGAAGCTGTGTAGCTTTTGGGTTGTTAAACTCTTTAGCGTTGCGAAGTACGAAGCCTAACCGTTTCATACAATCGGCGGCTAGGACTTGCGTGTGCTCGTGAAATGTAAGTTTAGGGTCGAATAGAATGCCCAGATCTTTCATTTCCGTTACTCGAGCGATGACGTCAGACCCTAGCTTGTAAGTTGCCTGATAGATCTGGGGGGCCCTCGAGAAGCTCATGACATAGCACTTGTTGATGTTAAAGTAGAGTTTGTTTTTAATACTCCAGTCGTAAACGGCGTCCAGATCTCTCTGCAAAAGTTCGCAGTCCGCAACGCTATCAACTTTTCGAATCAGTTTTAGGTCATCAGCATAAAGAAGACAGGTTGTCTTTTGGAGGACGGACTCAAGGTCATTGACCATTATGGAAACATTAATGGGCCGAGGATGGAACCTTGACTTACGCCGGATCTTGTATGGAACGGGCGCGAGTTATAACAATCATGCTTCACGTACTGCTTGCGATCACGGAGGTAGTCGGCAAATAAGCTGAGAAGTTTTGGGGCAAATCCAATAGCACAGAGCTTACCCAAGAGGACATCGTTATCCACTCGATCGAAAGCTGAAGTAAGCCACGTCAACCTGGGAGGTTTTGTCCATATGCGCAGATATAGAGTCGACGAGTGTCAGTAGGTTTGTATTGGTTGACCGGCGCATACGGAACCCATGTTGCGTATCAGACATTACGGTCGCAGTTGCAGGCTCAATCTGTTATTTAAGGCTAACTCGAATACTTTTGCAGGTGAGCACAGGATGGCGATGGGGCGATAATTCTCAACGCGAGTATGGTCAGAGGTTTTTGGGATGGGACTTACTCGGGAGAGTTTCCATTGCATTGGGTATTTGCCACTTTTAAGTGCTAGATTAAAAATGTAGCACAATGCTGGTACCAACACATCCGAACAAGCTTTTATTACGTAAGGCGGTATATTACTTAGGGTCTGGCGGAAGACCAGCGTTACAGGTTTTACCCGTAACACATGGCTGCTGAGTCCAGACTCCTTTTTCAAGGCCATGACACACATCGTCACACCTACTCACTTTTCTAGCTATTAGTGAGTAAACATTAGTTAGTTAGTTAATTCACGAATTGTTTGGTCGAAATGTTGCAATGCATGCTCACATGCATGCAAATTGTAAAATCGTTTTTATTTTATCATTGTGTGTTTTGTCTTTGAAATAATGTTTTTCTATTCTATTCTATTCTAATCTGGTGACCGCGGATCAGACACCACAGCTTCGGCAGGACTTCCACCAGATGGTCTGAAGTCCTGGTTACGGTGGCAGGGAGTCGCTGGATGCGGGTGGCACAAGACGGGGTAACTTGGAAAACCATGAAGGAGGCCCATGTCCTGCAGTGGGCGTGAAATGGCTGATGATGATGGTGATGAATAGATGAATACAGGAGCAAATTACAGATTTCATTCAGCATGAAGTCAGAAATCAGAAATTTATTTCAACGTAAAGAATTTACATTTTGATGAATGTCCATAAAGTTACATATATTAGCGTTAGCCGCTGCCTCGGGGCCGAATGTAGTGGAGAAAAGGGCAGCGAAAATAAAGTTCACTGTGACCATCTTTTCTCAAATCACCCAAAATACATAGTTACGTTGGTATGAATGTCCATCTACTTAAGAAGCTCAATACCCCGGCGTTGAGTGCAATTAACATTTACAATTTCGATCATTATTTAATATTCTTAGAAAAGTAAAATGGGTGATCGACGGGCGAGTAAGACCGCGGTTTTAAATAACGACGAACTTGGCTCGCGTCTCGTTGGCGCTGATCGACAAGCGAGTAAAACAGTCGCAAAAATGTCGTTTTGCATGGCGAGCCGAGTAAAAATATAGCATGACGACGAGCCGCTACCAGGCTCGTCGGTATATAAAAACCGCGGTTTTGTAATGATACGCCGGCATGAAAACACCAATGCTGCGGCCAGACACGGACGGCACCCATTCACGGCCATAACGCAGGGGCAAGTAAATAACACATGAAACGAAATACACACTAAACCCTTTTGCGGTGCAGTGATGAAGACTCGCGAAGAGCGCAAGGCTGCGCGCGTGGCAATAGAGGAGGAAAAGCGTCGCGTAAACGGCGACCGCGCTTACCGGAACTGGCTGCGCACCAGCAAGAAAAAGCCACTGCCCGTCCCTTTGAACCAGGGCGCGTTGAGTGAGTTACTTATTTATTCTAGGGTAGGAAGGATAAGGCTGAGTGCGTATACTGAGTTTTTTCATTCACTCTCGATAGTGAGAGCGTTTGCGATTTGCATAGGAGTGACAAAGAGACAACTAGATGGCGCGCTTTGTCACTCCTATGCAAATCGCAAACGCTCTCGCTATCGAAAGTGAATGACAAAACTCAGTATACGCACTCAGATCTTACGTGAAGAGTGCGGTCGCGCTCGCAGAATGTAACATTTTTAGTAATTTATCCGCGTTCGCTCCGCCTTAATGAAGCCCAGACTATCTCTGAGAGAAGTCTTTACAGTGGAACGTTTAAAGGCAGCATTATTATTAAGGCTTGGTTTGTCTAGTATGCGGATGCCAATTTCAAGTTCAGTAGTGATGAATAGTGAGTAACTTAATTCTAGGGTAAGGTGTAGTTTGGCTCCAATTTTACTGGTTAAAATTATAGTTTTTGCCGCTCAAAAAATCCTTGTTCTTGGGCTGGCAGTATCTGTAGGCACCAGTCCCTGCGAGGGCTACTAATTTTAATTTTAGCCTTAAGGTTTTTATTTTATTTATAATTGGGTACAAAAAATACGTCAAAATGGTTAAGAAGGGGTACAAATTCACTAAGGATTAAGAGGTGACGATTCACTTACAGGTTACCACAGCATTTAAAAAATTACATAAATAAAATAAATTAACAATGTAATAGTAAACTGAGAGTGAATTCGCCTTGACACTACAAAGTGGCTCCGTAGAAGAATAAAATGAAAGGATAGCCCGGATTTCTCAATGGATTACTTTGCGTTTAGCTACGTGCTACGACGTAGCACTCGACATTCGTAGCCACGGCGTAGGCGCTACGCCGTAGTAAGTAGACAAACGCAAATGCTCTGCTGCATTGCTGTATGTAGAATGTAGTTGTAGATATCTCAGTAGTATCAATAAAATATTATCGAATATTTGCATTTTTTCCAGGCATGCGTGGCTCGGTGTCCCAAATGTACATTAACCCTGTCCCATGGCAGTCTACAATATGACAGAGATCAATGTGAGTTAACGCCTATAGAGTTTAATTATTACTTTTTACAATTTACATTACTTAGTAGTTTCCTTTTATTAGATACGTGTCTATATGATACAGTTTAAAATATTAGGTATCGACTTTGTACTTACTTGGAAACTGTATCGTACTTTTTAGATTAATTTTAATGTATTGACGTATTTATGAACCTGTGCGTGTCGTTGAACCGAAATGAAACTAAATTGTTTGTACAGACAATAAAGTGTTTATTATTTTCGATAGACTTTAAATCTTTTGCGATACAAACAGGGTCCCCTCAAGTATAAATAGTGTAAGTATTGTTACAAAAATACTAGAAATACGTTACTTGTATACTAATTTATCTCTAGTTCGTTCGGCACACATTCTACGTATTCGCGATATCCTAAACTTTGAGATTATAATAATTAGGTGCTGCAATTTTGTTAGCAAAAAGACGTGCACAAGAAGCAAAGAAACTTACTAATCGAACCAATTCTATCGAACTAATCGAACCAATCTGTCGAACTGAGAACTCGAAAACATATTCAAAATCACAGTTTACCAAATCACCGTTCAACAAAATTTCCTACTTACGAAATACGGATTTCACTTTGACATGAGCGCATTAATCTACTGTGTGTAACATTTTTCTCGATCCGCTAATATGAAATATATCAACTTGTCACTAAGTCACCTACCTATAAGCTTAATCAGAGTTTAAGGTGTCTTTAAGCTATACTTTGTAACGAAGACAAAAGCGCATTTCATCTCATAGGTTGATCGAGAGAAAATTTCGAACCAATCAGACTACGAGCATCCAGGCTTAGACTAAAAGCGTTCAGTCTGAATTTGCAAATATTTCGATTCGAAAAAGAACTTCCCGAACAAAATACAAGCCATCGCCCAATCCTTTTATCTGCATCGACTACTATGCAATCTGGGCACTGCAAGTTTTAAATTCCAGACCGCACTGATTCTCAACATTAGTCCGGGTGCTTCTCAGAACTGCATAATTTCTTTGGAGCATTTTTTTCGTATTAACTCAATACCAAAACCTACAAATACGTTACAATACAATCTTCAGAGGCCAATAAACCTACAAGATATGTTACTTTTTATTGAGTTAACATGAAAAAAAAATGCGCCAGCGAAATTATGCATTTTGAGCCATTCTCTGAGAATCATCCGTCCACACCTCCCCGTCTCATGGCTGTGTAGTACCTTCAGACTTTCCATGTTGTGTCTTATACTTGAGCCATTACAAAAGTGCGAATCGAGTCATAAACATTTGTATCAGACCTCTCTCTCACACATACAGGAGGCATATCAGGCATATCGGAACTCTCGCTCGCACTTTTATGACTCGGTTCGGCATAATTCGTAATGGCTCAAGATAACTATGCGGTCTAATAGACCTCTTCTTCTTCCTTGAGTCTCAGTATATCGGACTTGTTCATGAAGTAGTAGGAGGGCTGCCGGCCCTTCAGGTCTTTGAGGACACGTTTGGCCCCTGACCGGATGAGCACTCTACTCAGCGACTCCATATTGTCTACGCCCATCGCGTAGTGCAGCGGACTTCTTTCCAGCTGAGGGGGGGAGAAACATGTTTATTACGCTCAAGGCTGCTGTTAAGTCTGGTTTACTTTATTTTATAAAAAGGTGAAGAAACAGATACAAGTACATTGCAATTTTTTGAGAAAAAGACTGATGTAGGTAAGTAAAGATGTCGAGTAGGTGTGCATCCTTCGACCTTCACACAGAGAAGTATGTAATATAAACATTAAATACATGACGCTGAGACAATAGTTTCTGTACTTAAATTATTGTTAATTAAGAAAAGATATACCCAACAACTTAATTTAAAACATTCACTTTGTATGTGATGTATGAATCAAAATGTATGATTGCAATAATTGCGAAAAATCTATGTCTATGTCTAATATATAAAAAACTCGTGTCACAGTGTTAGTGCGCAAACTCTTCCGAATAGGCTCGACCGATTTTGATGAAATTTTATATGTATATTCGGGAGGTCTGAGAATAGGTTGTTATCTATTTTCCATACCCCGATTCGGCAAAACCATGTTTGCCGGGTCAGCTAGTCTGGTTGACCTATAGAACACTAGTTCAACCAGATGACCTATAGTGTCAATACTCTTTTTAAATATCGCACCTTCTCTAGAAAACTGTCATATCACAAAAAACATAGTTTTGAGAAAAAGGCAATTAAGTGATTTCGGTCTTACATTTTTTGCCATTGTGGTAAATTTATTATAATATTACATTGTGGTAAATATAATATTTACTAAAATGGCAAAAAATTTAAGACGTAAATCACTTAATTTGCGTTTTTCTCAAACTATGTTTTTTTGTGATATGACAGTTTTCTAGAGGAGGTGCGATATGTTGAAGAGAGGATGTTCCATTGATGTCCCGCCAATGGAGTGAATTTGTAGTAAATTTGCACGAATACTTCGGACGAGAAAAAACTCGATAAACACCGATTATAATAGTCTTAGATGGAGATTTTACAAGTAGAGATTGAATAAACAGTCTCTGAGAGGTGTTTTAGAGGAATCTGGTTCTTATGAATAATGCCTTATATGTTACTGAGTAGTGATTTGATTTGTTTTTGTTACAAAACTCAGGTCTCTTTTTGTGCCATTCTATAGCTTTGAAAAAGTATATTTATTCAGAAACCATTTAAACGTGATGTAATTTAAAATTGGTTTATCATAATAATCGCTTATTCATGGTTCCGATTTATTTGGTTTGGATCCCCAATAGGGTAGTTTCCAGGGTCAAAATAATTTAATTCTATTTAGTCCGTATTTTAGATTATAAAAAATATTGGATACGTATTTTTTCTTTTTTCGATTAAACAAAAAATAACAAAGATATAGCCCATTGAAGTTACGTGTGACGTCACTCAGTGCTACAAAATGCAGCACGGCGTGACGTCACACGTAACTTTAATGGGCTATATCTTTGTCGTTTTTGGTCTAATTTACAAATAAAAAAATACGTGTCCATTATTTTTTTATAATCTAAAAGATGGACTAATTACATTTTTTAAGGAAACTAGCCTATTGCATCATAATGGCAGCTGTTCAAACGGACCAATTCGGTAGTTGACACGACCAACAATAAATTATTTGATATGCTCGATTAAACAAAAATTACAAAATATTTCGGAAAACGTATGTCTTTTAGTCAATTATTAGTTATTACAATTTTTAAATAGAGGAAACATAAAAAAATGCCCTGAAATATGACTTCATAATCCGGTATTTTCATACGAAATTCCGTTTTAAAAGTAACTTATTTGACATTTTGCCAACTACCCAATTGAATATCGACAACTGTAAGTAGCGTGAATTAATCCAGGCCGCAGTACTCACATTGTCTCCGATGCGTAGCAGCTCCGGAAACGTCTGCGCGAGATAGCTGACGATCTCCTCACGCTGTGCTAACACGGCCACGTGCAGGGCAGTCCGGCCGAAGGAATTCTTGCCTCGCGCCAGTGTCCGGCCTCCCTCGGTCTCGCAGCTCTGTTGCACCGTCCGCAAGTCGCCGCGCCGGATGGCGCCGTGCAGGCTTTCCCGGGATTCCTGGAATGTGTTGGCTCGTTGGAGAATCTGCGAACCAGTGTGCTTAGTGCGAGTTTTTTTAACTACTCGATCGCGTTAACGTAAACTCATATTCTATAGGAGTGACAAAGCGCGCCACCTAGTTGTCTCTCTGTCACTCCTATATAAATTGCAAACGCTCTCGCTGTCGAAAGTGAATGAAAAAACTCGCACTAAGGGCCCTGAAACTCAAGTCCTGATGTGCGGTTTTCTTGAAGGACAATGATTGGACCCATTATATCCCCACCGAGGGGCCCGGGTTTCCTGAGGAAGGTACAGGCCTCCACCACGGGGTCAAAGTCCGGATTGGAAACTGACCGTATCACTTAACGTAGCTTTAAAATCTGCCCATAGATGAAGTTTCTTAACTAACGCAGGACACACCTAAGTCTCTGGTTGGGTTTACGTCTGGGCGCCATTTTTTATAAAACTACAATGGCATACCTAACTATGACAACATTGCACAATGACTTACCCACACATTAATAAGTAGGAAGATTAGTTGTACTAAGCAATTTGAGGCACGTAGGTACATGGAAATAAGATTATAAACAATAATAATGGTAGTCCTATGAAACGCAGCCCTCGTGGTACAGTGGGCCCACTGGTCATATTCTTGGTGCAATGGTCGGGCCATTGCCCATAGTAGTGGTTGCGTGGGTCTCAATACCACCATAGTGCCCATCTGTTAAAAGCGATAGCCCTCTGGATATTTTTTGTCTACACCTCAGAAGAAGGAGTACCATAGAAGGAGCGTTAAAAAATGAAAACGAGCCACATAGTCTGTTTCGTCAATCTAAATAGCCGCCAGCTACCTGTTAGAAAGAGAAAAATATAGTCGTGTCTTTGTTGCTTTTTTCGAGCGTACAACCCTTAAACGTCAGTTGGTTACCTTTGGTTACCATTACGCGACCAAATTAGAACGGCTCAGAAAATGACGGCATGCGATGTGCCGCCCAATGACATTGATTTGGCAGAGGGTGTTCTGTGTTTGGCAGTGTGTTTGACAAGAGGTTTGGGAGTGCGCCGTTTTCAAGAAGCTTGTGTAATTTATATTTACTAAAGCACCATTTGAAGTGAATTATAGTGGATTCTCATGGTATATAGTATAAGTAACCATCGGCATGGCGTGTGTTGTGTTAGAATGTATATCTCATTCTTCCCGAGAAGATAATGAAACAACATTCATCAGCTTCCACCGGTAAGTCTCAATTTTGTGTACCTAAAAGGGTATTTTCTCTAAGATTTCAGCTATGGGCTACTAGAATTGCAAATTAGCTATTAGAGAATGGTGTTTTCATCATGATTATTGTGATATTTTCGATATAAATCATAATACAAGTTTGTTGTTTGTTGTAGGGGAATAGGGATGGGACTTTCCCACTTTCTCAGTGAAAAAAAGTATCGATAGTTCGTAGAGCATATTTAGTTATTTCTTGCGTTCGTATAGTTGTTTTAATTGTTAATTATCTATTGCAGGTTACCCGAAGACAGCACAAAATAACAAATGTCGATGACGCAGTATCACGTACAAAGTAGTCTTGGAAAAATTTACACCGCATTTGCAGCAAGCGACTGTTTCATAAACGTAGGTTGGAAACAAGTGCCGTACCTACTTTACGCTTTTCCTTAGCCCGCAGATCATTGGTAAGGTTATAATTATACATTATAATGATACTTAAAACAAAATAAAGTCTACATACTGCACAATTATGTCGACTGAGGTGGACGTTTTGCTGTATGTATGTACATCAGGAATTTCACATGAGACCCGACTGTCTCGTTGGTCTAGTGGTTACTCCACTTGGATAATAAAACAGGTTGTCAGTTCCAACCTGCAAGGCGCCGTATATCACTTGTAGATTTTTTCCCTGATTATTGCCTGACTGGGTGTTTTTTTCTATCCTGGACAACGTTTAGCAGTTAAAGGTCATAACTAGTTTAATACTATCATAGTCTGATTCTGGTGCAAGTGATTTTTATTATTTTTTATGTGGAAGTTATCAACGTGAAGTACTTAAATGAAAACAATTTTCAGGTTGCGCCCTCCGCGGAAATGGACAACGTTCGTGAGCTGCAACCAAGCTGATTTCATTTGAATTTCATAAAATATTATATTATCTTTTACATTATGGCTGACACATTATTGTGAAAAAAAAACGTTAATAGGTACTTGTAAAACAGAAGTCAGGGATAAAAAACATATAAATTATAGTAATACGTGTTGGTTTCTTCTCTATTGAGCTGCAGCCTGCCACTTTTTATGTTAAAAGCTTGAAACTACGTACTTTATTTGATGCCAAATAATCTTGTACCAATAAATCGTTTGGTTTTTAATTTTTATTTTATTCCATCGAACCTGGACTGATGATGTTATTACAATGGGTGCCTTGAGTAACTATGCTAGGTGGTAGGTATTTATTGGAAATACAAATACAAATACAAAAATTTTTATTTCAACGTACAGAATTTACATTCTGCTTGTTGAATGTCAATGTACATACAGTTATGTAAAATGTTAGCAAATACGTAATCTATTAACACGACACAGGGTATCCTAGTGTGGGGCCAGAAGCAATCTATGTGCCTGTGTGTAAATGTTATGTTATGTTATTAAATAGTTTTTCCTATTTTGGTCTTGTTTTATTCATTATACTTTCTTACAGTGCCACCATCTCATCTGTTCAGTTGATAGCGGCGCTAGTGGAGAATTTAGTAGTAACATTTGAGAAATGTACCTAGAAAAATGAGAATATTTTAACCCATCTTTCAATTTTAATGAACATATATCTATAAATCTTAGTAAATGAATAAATAAAACAAAAAATGGGGAACAGGATTTACAATTAATTACTCAGTTACAATTTTACCCACCTGAACAGATAACTTGGTGGCGCTGTATATGGTGATTATTGATGTTTTGCAAACATATTTAAAAAAAAGGTTCTATATTCGCCGTACATATACATTTTGCCATGTTACCACATAACTCGGTAAAATCTTTCTTCGATTCGCTATAGCCCTATTAGTCCCATTTATATTATTGAAAACCTGATTTAGAATTACTTACTGTTACTTATGAATATTTGTTGTAACTTATATGGTATGTACCACACTTAGCACATAATAACGTAACCGTAAGGGGTTCCAGCTGGTTCACTAGCACCACCAAGGGAAAAATGATATTTTTTTAGAGATAAATACATTGATAATTAGATAGATAGATAATGGTGATAATAGTGATTATCATGGGCCCATGACTGTAATTTAATTTAATTGGAATAATGGAATTTAGTCGTAGGTTTTTTGGTACACAGCCATGGGTCCGAAAAATCACTATTAAACATGGTGATGGGATTGAAAAGATACTTTTTGCAAATTGTGTAAAAGAGCTATGATTTTTTTATCATTTCATATTAATACTTAATTACCAACATTAATTTTAAAAAATACACAGATTATGTAGATCGGAAGAAATAATATCGACATCGTTATGGTGTTTGTCCCAGCCCTATCAATTTTGGCTTTGTTCAGTAATCTGTGGCAACCGTGTACGATTGTAACATTTTTAGTGCATGAGTACACTAAAGCTGTCTCTTTCTGGCGCAGAGATTTATCGTAAGAGTAACATGGACAGCTATACAACTGTTACTTTTTATTTTATTCCTCCTTCTATGGTACTCCTTCTTCTGAGGTCTACACACAACGTTTTGGTATCATCGGTTCAGTTTGGAGAATGTCCGAGGTCACGGAGTATTTAAAAAGATTCATAAAGAACGAATGAATGTACATTAAATGAAGACGAAAAAAAAGTACTTTGTTTTGATACCTACGCAACTAGCAATGAAATTTTTTACGCGTGGATAACTGTTGTATTGATTGAAGTCATTCATGAATTGTGACATTGAAGACGTGTTGGGCGTCTCTCCTGCCTTACCTTGGTTTCACAAGCAGGATGCATGGCCATTGATTTAAATTCAGACAAGATTGTTTCTACATAAGACTTCTTTTGGTCCCGAAAGAGTCAACGGTAATTTTTATTATTAACAATAAATATATTATTTATTGTACATCAGGAATTAAAAAAAGATGAGGATGAAGGCTTACCAATTGTTTTTTGTCACAATGACAGGTCTTTTTGCAGATAAGTCAAAAAACGTTCTTGAGATAAGTGTGGACACGTCTGAGAGATCGCAAGCAAGTGATAAATCCTTTATCAATATAAAGGATTTATCACTTGCTTGCCCGGCCTATATAGGGTTGCCTGGCTTGAAAGGAAAAAATTGGGAATCGTCATCTTCTCACCTCGAAGGTTGGTATGGAGGCGAGCAGACTACTCATGGTAGCATTGTTCCGTTGTGAGACGACCTCGGTGATGGACACGCCCTCCTCGTCAACTACGTTCAGGATGTGGTCGTAGCCCTCCAATAGAAGTTCCATTATCTTCTCGGTGTTCCCTGAAAATATTAAAAAAAATACACAGATATCTGTGTCGATTGGTAATTTTATAACTTAACACAGGTGCTTGTATGAGGCGGTTATAACTTCGTCGGGTAGGTACCTAATTACTATTATTTGGCGATAAAATAAAAACATCTGTATTTGGTAGGTATAGCTTGAAATAATGTAAGAATGGATTATTTAAATAATATTTTCGTTCAAATAATAATATTTAATAAGAAATAAAATCACAGTACAAATAAACAGAACAAACAAACAGCGCAAAAATTATTACAAAGAGACTCGATCTTAAAAAAAAATTAAGATCAGGCAAATGGAGTGAAGTATATCGCCATAATTTTGAACTGTTTCTCATGCTGCGGCCACACTTGAAGGCGAAGATTCGTGTTCGCGTTGTCGCGACAAAATTTCGTGTTCGCTGTACGGCGAAAAGCTTGGCCACATCAAATAAACCTTCGCTACGTCGCGACAATCTAGAACGTTGCTAAATTCATTTTTCCCTTTGATATGCGGTATTTTACCGACAGCAGCGCGAAGAGTGTTTGTATTCGCGATGATGATTCGCGATAGGACGAATTTGTTGGCCAGATATTACGCGACAACGCAAATCTTCGCGTTTTCGCGATAGTGTGGCCGTACCATCAGAGTAAGATGGAGACGAGATTCGGGTACACTGTGGCTATGGCTACAACCATCAATTCATACCCCTTTGTATCGCAACACCTAAAGGGACCTCAGAATTCACCTCTAGCAGCCAGATGTACGACCCATCTGTCGATCTCCGCAGTGTTCTCAAGCAGGTTGGCTTGTATGGAGACGTCCCTCGCGGTCCGGTAGAGCTCGTCGCGATACGCCAGGTTTATGTCAGACTCCTGTAGTAGCTCGAATAGGGCGTTGTGAGTGTGCGTTCGCGCGACTGCGAAGTGCAACATTGACTGGCCGTGTTCGTCCTGAAATCGGTGGAACATGCATTCACTAAAATACTACATACTTACATAACTTATGATTGTATCTCTGAATGGTAGACAGGTACAGGGTGTCCGGTGGCAGAATTAGGATTTTAAATTGAGATAAAAAAATACTGCTAGGAATATTCACATAATAAAAGAAGTTATAAACAAAGGATAAATGCGGATATTACTTTTAAAAAATTAAATAATCCAAATGTTGACCATCACGTCCTTCAGACTCCTGAAACCTTTCAACTGTGTTACGTGCGACGCGCTGCAGAACAGCTAGTGGAATGGCGTTAGGAAAATATTGCAAGGATGTGTTTCGTACACTTTGTTCTTGAGGTAACCCCATAGAAAAAAAGTCAAGGGGAGTCAGATCTGGTGATCTTAGGGGCCATGGGATGTCTCCGAAGCTGCTGATCAAATTGTTCGGGAAAAAATCACGCAATGCTTTGAAGAACTCTTCAATAGCATACGCACGCTGATTGTTCGTCCACTGCGACATTGTGACTAATTAATCCGCACTAACGCTCAATCGAATGTGATGATTTGCACTAATCTACCCTCAATAGTTGAAAAGATATTCGAATTTAAAATCCTAAATTAGCCACCGGACACCCTGTATAAGTACATCTCTTTCGCTTGGTTAACATTATCCTATTAGGGTGATCATTTATTAGTCGCAGCATATTCGATCGCAAATTACGGGTGCATTTTATATTGCCATCGCTATAAATCTTTCATTCTGTCGAAGTGGTTGAAGTATCTCCATCTAAGTTTTCAATTATCATGTTTATCGAAAGTCTCACTTTTGATACAAAATCCAATACAATATACCGGGAAAGACAGCAACGCGCTTGCACTATTTTTTTCAACAAAGTTAAAGCATAAAGACATTAGTCTGTAGAAGTCAGCGTCTGGTACAATTTTAAAATTTGCAAAATACATGTTCTAAAATAGATTAAAAAACCTTACAGCGCCACCAAGTTACATGTTCAGGTGGGCAAAATTGTAACTAAGTAATTAATTGTAAATCCTGTTCCCCATTTTTTGTTTTATTTACTCACTTACTAAGATTTATAGATATAATGTTCATTAAAATTGAAAGACGGGTTAAAATTTTCTCATTTTTCTAGGTAAATTTCTTAAATGTTACTACTAAGTTCTCCACTAGCGCCGCTATCAACTGAACAGATAAAATGGTGGTACTGTATAAGTCAGTATAACTGATCCGGTGCCGCCAGCGATGCTATACTGACGAGTATAGCATCAGATGATATGGTGAGTTATACTGACTTATACAGTACCGGCTGGCGGTCGGGGCATTTACGAATTCGTGTACTCACTCGACTAGTACTGCTGAAGGCGACTTCCGGAGTGTCCGGATTGATCTCCGGCTGACGCTCCACTGTGATGACATCGATGGGCACGGGGGGCGCCGCGGTGACTTCCGGAGCGACGCGCGGGGGCGCCTCGTTCTCCACTTCAGGAGTCTCACTCATCACCAGCACGTTCGTCTCCTGGGTACAAATGACACAAATTCTTCATTGCATGAAGGATCTAGCTTCCTTTAGGTTTCTAAAGATTCGTCTTCTTTTAAATCTTCTATTGCATGGTTAAAATTGTGTTGCTACACATTGCACGTTGCTATCACAAGTTTATCGTGTTTATAAGTTTATTGGGAAGTAAAAATATTTTACTACTGTATTTTAGTGCTAATGAGATCTTTAGTACATCTAAATAAACCTTTGATAGAAATAGTTAAAATATGGCTGATAATAATATCTATCTAGTTTTTTGCTCGTTCTTGCCATCTAGGTCATTAATTGATATGACTAATTCAATAAATGTTAACCCCTGTTGCAAATTATTTTTTTAACTTTGATAGCATTTTAAACAATCGTTTGTTTCCATTCAGACAAAGCTAATGAAATACACGTAAATAGACAATGGCATTTAGAAATTCAATGAAAGAAAGTTACATGTATTAAATTGAACACAACATAAATGCAACCAAAATCATTTAATTTAATTTTTATAGGAAACTTAAAAATGGTCATCGCAAGAAATTAATAATTATGGAGAAAAAAAATCTATTACATGGCTGTAGCTCACCTGCGTACCTAATCTCGTCTTCTCGTGTTCGGGAAAGTTCTGGAGGAAACTCGCGAGGAACGCGACCGGGTCTTTCGGCTTAACGTTCGCCACCTCAGTCAGACCTTTGATCAAAGGATCGCCGAGAGCTGCAAACACATCGTCCATGTAATCACGCCCCTTATTAGCAGCCATAATAAAAATAAAAAACAAAACTTTTTTGCCCTTACACTTGGCGAGGTATCTACCCTCTTCGGTTTTGAAGATGGGAATGTCCATTTGTCCGTTGCTGGCATGGCTTCCACCTGAAACCGATCAATTATTCAGCGAGGCCTCGCGGGCGGGGCGGGGGGCGCATGTGTTTGTTCACGTAATTGTTCACATGTGAGCGGGACACACGTTGGCGTGGATGACGGAAATCATGACCAGTACGGCGCCATTAGCACGCGCTGCCTCATAATTGATATGACCTGCTTCATCGATCGGACCACTGTTATAGATTTTCCGGACATTCGATTATACGCCACGAGTCATGACGGTGCCTTGCATGATTTATCGTACCGGCTATCACATGTTACCACCTTAATTAGCACGCTATAAGTACATATTTATACTCTACTGACGCACGACATTGAATCGATTGATAAATTAACATAACACGCTATTCTAATGTTGGAAAGACAGGCTAAAAGCGAGTGTGCTGAAATGCGAAAGCTTTATACGTGGTGAACAGAAGCGTCATGTGTCGGAACATTGTCACACCACACAAAATCACGCAGACTCACACGAGTGAGAGTACAATTTGTATCGGTACTAACCTAAAGGTGTTCAGTTGTCCGCCTTGGATATTCACGTTCGCCCATAGCGTGATAATATGTTTCAGCACCTACTATATCTTTCCAACATTCAATAACGTTTAATATAAAGAAAATCCGCTATAGTATAGACACAATAATAACTACACACTCTACGTAAAAAATGGTACTGTACAATATTTTTTCATTAGTAGATGTAGGTAGGTATTATTGTTTTTCAGGATCATCAAGATCGGCCAAACTGCTTCGTTTCCTCTTGAATATATTTGTCAGCATAGTAGCTATGTGAGTTGAATTTGATGCAAGAGATAAATCTTTCTCAAGATGAAGTAAATTTGAGACAGCTGTTGCAAAATCGTTGAAGCAGTTGGTCTCAGTGACACTCAAACACTGATAATTGCATACTCTTGCGATGTTTGGGCTTAACGTCTCTCTGTACTGAAGCCCTCTCATAGCGCAAAGATGTTTCATATTGTCCTGGTCCTTTGACAATCCAGGGAAGTTGATTATCAAACTCAAGTGTAATCCACAACCAAGGTAGTTTGGTCTATTGGAAAGATGGCCTAAATAAGGGTCGAATACGAAGTTCAAACTTTCATGAAGATACGCCATGATGTACGATAGTCTACTAAAAGTCAGTCCGATTTCTCCAGGCGCATCTACGGGTGTCGCCGTCATAACTCTAAGATGGTCATGAACGTTGATCCATATTGCTACAGTATTGTCATCGGTGACGTAAACTCCTCGACCATATGGCCAAAACTTGCCGTGGAGTCGCAAAGAATCGTCTATCTCGTCTCTATTGCATATTGCGATTAGCAAACCTGAAGCAGCAAGTGTAGCACTTATTTCTGAAGGCTTTTCCAACACTTCGCTTAGAGTGTAATATGTCCCTGCCTTTTGTTCAGATTCTGGGTTCGAATGTTCAATAAATTTAGCAAACTCGTCTTGCATCAATGCCGATGTTATAATATGTTCAATATCTTCAAGTTGACCAATTGTTAGGTTTAGAGGCAGTTCGTAACCATTTAGGTTTCTCATACATTCCATCGTGCCCGAGACGACGAATTCATCATTGGGATCTATATTGAGTTCGATCAAAGGTTCCAGAGAGCTCTTTATTGTTATCAGTTTATGACTTGAAAAGTCTGATGCAGGATGTAGACATAATTCTGAGTGAACGTTCACATTATGCAGATCTTTTATGAGCGGTATCATAAACTCATGAAACACATCAAAGACATAATAATCCGGTGCAGTTATCCCGCCCGGAAAATCTTCTTCAACTGTTTGTAGAATGTTCCTATTGTCAGGTAATTTTTTGACTGCAGGCCAGATCACGTCAAACAAATCGTGATCGAGCTTGGTGATTCTAAATTTAATGGCATCAAATACTGGTCTTTTTAGGAATCTGCCCAAGAAAACAGGTGGTGTGGCTCTGTTTGATGAGGCTGACAACGGAGTTCTTGATGATCGGGCGGAAGCTAAAAGTGCGTAGCAACGTTCTAATGTATCTAGTGCTTCTGGAACATCCAATGATCGCCGCGACGATACTCGATCTTCGGGAACTTCTTAAACAAGACCAAATTAAAACACAGTACACCAGATACAAATCGCATTTAAAAGTTTACAAACCTTTATCCGAAAGCATGTCTTGTAAAGCGTCATCACTTATTCCGAAATCAGTGAGAATTTGATCAAATGGCAACAAGGCCGAATTTTTGCTGTAGTCTTCTGCAGATCTTCCATTCTGCCAAAATATAAATTATGTGGTAACGTTATTATTATTAATAATAAATAATCAATAGGTAACGGAATAACAATGTTAAGTTTTGGTACTTACATCGTCCAAATCCTTGGAATTCGCACCAAGCTGCTGCAATAGATTATAGTAATGGCCATTATCTGGCAGCACTGCTGCATAGTGCAACGCTGTCCTTCCTTCAAAATCTACAGCTGATAAAGTTTCAGGAAACCTGAAGAAATTAACAAGTCATACAATAATTAATTAATATAATATTTAAAATGTACATAATTGGGATATTTAAGATTCTTGGGAATAAAAACATTTGTTTTCTCTCTACTCTCTCACCTTCCGCCTAAATACTTGATGATATTGGTTTTTCCAAACACTGTGGCAACATGCAATGGCGTGGCTCCATTCGGTGAAACAGCATCACGGGCTATAGCGAATTTTCGGCGGTCTAACGCAGCTTGCAAATCTCTTATGTTACCTTCCCTTGCTGCTATATGAACTTTGTGGATCTTTTTCTGCGAGGTAGATAAAGTAAAATTTATTTTCATTAACCAAGTAACCTATCAATATATTTATAAATTAAAAAAAAGACCAACCATGTAAGTAGGAACGTTGTCTAAAAACGCCTGCAGTTCAGTATTTCTCGACTGCCTCCCAACTAATCTAGCACCTTCACCATTCAATACTAAAGCAGCCAACATTTCCATATTTGCATTGTTTATTAGTTCTGTTACTTCAGGGTCAATTTCATTATCCTGTGAAATGTTGTAACTTTTATTAAACAAACCAATTTCTACTTAACCGGATTAGATATTTACAAGTGAATGCTAGCGCGGTCTAATCATGATGATTGTTACATATAGGTAAACTAGGAAGCTAGCAAATCAATTATGACAGGGTGTTACGAGGTGTCTGTGAAAGTACACAGTGCTACAATGATGCTGCTATTCTAAAAACACCACAATCATCTAGATAGGTAGTTTACTTTGCTATATTACCTTCTTTAGTTGGTGGTATATTTATCTTGATAGAAATACTTACAACGACTAGCACGTCAGCCTGAACAGAATCATCTTCATGATTGAGGCTAGCATCCTGCGAATCCATCTCTGCCTCCCCACTTACAAGACCTTCTATCAGACTCTCTTGCGTATTTCGTCCTCCGGTCTGGTATCCTTAATTAGCAAAATAATCAAAAATATTGAGCTTGTCAGGGACCCCCAAATTATCTACTAGTTAGAAATTAGTTTATGATTTAATCGCTTCGCGTTTAGTGCCAGAAAGGATCACAGTGTTACCTCTCTTGGCACTGGCTGTATCTGACGCTTCGGCGGTACTTGTGAGATTGAAGTTGCTATACTCGGATGGAGTTTCTCCTTGTGTCTGTACGTCGTCGTCGTCTTCGTTGTTATTACCTTCAGATTCTGTTGTGTCATGGCCATCTTCTCCTTCCTCTTTATTATTAGAATCTTCCGTTTTTTCAACAGCATCACTTTTATTTTCTATGTTTTGCTCTTCTATGTGAGGATTAGTTTCATTATTAGTTTCTTCTTCTATTTTTACATAATTTTTTTCGTCTTCCTGTTCAGTCTTATCCTTTGCGTCACCGTTTTCATCTACTTCTTCATCTTCTCCCTTGCCCAGTTCAGCGTCATTAGTGTGTTTTTGGTGCTCAGTTTCATCTTCTGCTTTAACCTCAATTTTTTCTTCATTTGTCTCGTTCTGATTTTCTTGACTTTCTTCATTATCTGATATATTATTATCAATTTCTTCAGCCTTACCTTTTTTGCTGTCTTCTTCCTCTTCGTTGTTTTCAGGGGTATCTTCTTTCTGATCGTCTTCATTTGCGTTATTTTCTTGTTCTAGTTCTTGAGTATTATTATCGTCAATTGTTTCTGGTTCCGGAGAACCATTAGCTTGTTCTTCAGTGGGGTCATTTTCGGGTGCGGGCGCTACTTCATTACTGTCAGGGTCATGGCTCTCTTCAACTACTTGAGATTCCTAAAATGCACAAAGGAAATGGTCATGCAAATGTTTTTTAAAGAAGCCAATGCAAAATCAAATGAACTCCATTCCATGATTAAACAACATGCAGTTCTTTTTACCTGATGTAAGTTGTCTTGTGATTTTTTTAGATCATTTAAGTCTGGTAAGTCTTTAATGAATTCATGCGTACTGCTTGCTTTCATTCCACCAGTGCGATATTCTTTAGTGCATTCGGATACTGTGTTGGTGTTATTGGATGAAATGTTTTCGTTAGAAGCTTTAACACGCCTCCTAGACTTTTTGTTTAGTTCTTGTACTACAGCTTCTGTCTCAAGAAGTTTCCAATCCCAGGTAGAAGGGTAGGCACTGGAGGGAGTGCGCGGGGCTTCAGGTATCGTTTTCAATATAGTTTTATCGATCTCCTGCTGTCTATTCAAGTAGTAGCCTGGCGTTTTATTTTTCTAGAACAGAATATTATTTGTCTTAAAAAGTTAATTAGGAATTGTTTCAGAATAACCCTATATGTAATAAATTTTATGTATTAAAATTTGCTTAATAGGTGCTATTATTATTCTATACGATATGTATAGGTAGTTGCATATACTTTTTACAATATAAACAATCAAGAATAGTCCAGTCAACAATAGGTGTAGACTTCGTGGTCAAGGTCCTCACCGATTCCTTTAGAATTTTTCTCAGGGTGCTTAGGGAGGAAACTTTGTAAAAAGGGCCGTCACGCGGGCTGAATATGGTCCCACTTTTGGGATCTTCAGTTATATTTTAAACACAGTGCATATCGTCCGAAAAACATATTCCAGTCTCTAAAATTTATGAGTACAATAAAGAATATTCTATATATCTATCTAAAATTAACGTAAAATTTTAAAACAAAAATATGTTAAGTAACATTATTTCACACTTTAAAATAATATTTCCTAACATTAAACGATTTTGGATTTTGGGCTAATTAGAACGTGACCGTGGTCCCCCAACGGGACGGTTCGTCTCCCAAACATCACTTTAGGACATCTAGTACTTTCACTCCCTAAGCAACCTGTTTGTGATTTTTACTATCATATGCCTGTTATTAAATTTTATAGTTGAAGTTGTTATTGTGCTATAAAGAGCACAAACGAAACAAATTTTTGAAGGAATTGCTTAGGTCCCAGCTCATGCTCCCGATAACTCCTTGATTGTCTGACTGGAATTTGAAACTGAATACGTCTTCATTCTGAGCACATCTTTGCACTCGGACAAATAGCATTGGTTGTTAGAGTGAGTCTACATTACAACTCTGAAAGGCTTAAAAAAGTTAAAGCTATGAAGTAATTATATTACTCATTTATTTATTGCTGTCTACAGACCGAACAGAACAGTGTCGTTTTGCAAAAATATGATTCATTAAAACACTCCATAAATAAAAAAATATGGTCGTTCCCTTTACGCGAGACAATTTAATCTGCACTTCAGGAGTGTTTCAGAGGAATCTTATTTTTAACAAATAACAAAGAAAGGTTTTATTTTACCGAGACACTCACAATATCCACCACGCTCTCATCCGCCCCGAGGTCGACAAGTGTGTTGAACAGATGCTGTTCATCCCGAACTGCGGCGGCGTAGTGTAGAGGGGTGCGGCCATCGTTGTCCGCGTCGTTGATGCCTTGCGGGTAGCGGTCGGTAATATACTTGAGGATGCCACCGTGCCCCAACCCTGCAGCCTGGCGGTGGAGAGAAACTACTAGATACAAGTAGGTAAGCGTTGCGGGTAGCCCTTCATGATGTAGGTACATCAGGATCTGCAGCCTGACAGTGGATAGTACTAATCTGCTTACTAGATTAGAGATCGGCATTCTCGCTTGGAATACCTAATAATATATTATGAGTTGTTGACTACGCTCCGTGATGCAGATAAGGGTGCCACTAAGCCCCTGTCCCCATCTCGAACGCATCAAGGCGTCACCGTTAATTTTATTAGGGTTGTTGCAAGTGCCATCTAGGTATTTACGAGTTATGTATAGTACAAGGGGTAATAAAATCCTCTTTAACACCAGATTGATATTACACGAGGGATTCTACAAGTTAATACGAACCTCCTTACAAAAGTTATCACCTATGGGGGATTAAATATCTAGAAAAGCTCTTAATTTTCCCGTATTTGTACACTAGAAGCTTCTATCTTCGAATGTATATAGGGTATTTCTTACAATCGGTGTATGTATCTACGTATATATTATGTTAACTAATAAATTTACATAATACTTATGTGCGTAAATTATAAGTTCAATCACTCCCTAATTTTGGGATTGTTCCCAGTTCAGAAAGAGCACCAAGTGCACCTATTACCCTTAATGCCAAATTAATAAATGAACATAATATGTATTTACAACATATATTTACTTTTTCGTATAGAAACAAAAACAAACTTACCTTATGCATGACGGTCAAGTTATTAGCATCTCGGCTGGACATTGCCACAGGCGGTACAGGATCGCCAGCGTGCTTCATCAGGTCTTCGAGCCGGTTGTGCACGACTGCCGTGTGAATTTCGCGGATTGTGTTCTGTGGAAAGAAAAATAAAAACAATTTTTCAAAAACTCAACCAACGGCCTTGTGTCTTTTCAATAGTGTTAACCAGCCAGTCACTAACCTATAAGGCGGGAAGTTAAAAAATACATATAATATAAAAAAAATGTTTGTTCTTTTTAAAGGTGTAAGAAAAAATAAAACAGTCTTGAGTAGTGTCCACTGACCTCCATGGTAGGCACAATGTAGATAAGTCATTATAGTGACCTCCTTCGTAGCGGTAGATAGGCACCAAGGAGGTTAGTGATTTATTTATAGTTTCTGGTAATGAAGAGCCACAAAAAGAGGTTATATATAAGTAAGTAGTTCAAAAAATACTGTCAGTTTAAGACTGCCATCCATAGTAGGCAGATACTAAGAAGGTCGGTTATTACATTGACCTCCTTGGTAGTGATAAGTGGGCACCATTGCGGTCACTTATTTATTTATACTTCGGTAATAAAATCTCCATACATACCATAATATAGGGGACGGCCTCCAAAAACTTCTTAACAACTGGCTGATTGCAGACCTCGCTAAGCAACCGCGTGCCGTGTCCCTCCCACACGACGCGCTGCAGCTTTGCCATGTCGCAGTCATGGCACCAGATGCGTATGTTGTGCCGCTTTATCACCAACCCTACAAACACAGAGTTTTCTTAGCACTTAGAACCTTCGTGGCACAGTTAGAAATGACATGAGTCCCTTTTGTTAGAACATCCTACAAATATGTATGGAAGGTTAACCCAAAAATGCGCAATTCTCGAAGTAGGTCGTTTAAAATATTTTTATCCTACAAGTTTTTCCAATATTTATTAAATTAACCGTATGCATTAAAATACGTATAATATGCGTATGCGTAGGCGGTAGTAGCCCTTTGTTTTTGTAAGTTTTGTACATTTGTGAAGCTTATACCATTCGCTAACATCGGAAAACATCGTTTTCGAGGAAACGTGTGATCTATTCAATACTTCAGCGTTTGAAATCGCCAATCCGCGGTGGGAACGCGTGGTGATTAACCCGTTAACTATTTATTAAAGAATGTGTCAATTTCATATTGTGGCCAATGCAGTATGAGACTACGTGATAATGTGACGATTAATAAAAGTCACCTATATCTCTTGTGGCATCTCGCTAAGGTGGTCTATGTCTCATGTGACGAATTGCGAAGGTGGCGTTCATCTCACAAACCTAATAATAATTTCCACTTAACACAATCTACTAATAAAAGTGTTTTAAGACTTGCTATTTTAAAAAAAAAACTACACTGAGTAGTCTTATCTCTGGGTTTCTCTTTTGTAGAGAAGTGGAAGGAAGCTCGGCTTTTTCTGAAACCCCAATTCAATAATTAATAATTTAAGTACGCGTAAGAACCATCTTTTAAATGAGTTTAATGAGAGACTGGTATCAGTATTATAAGAACCAGAGGGAATCTCAATAAATCGTAAACGATGTGGATTTCCATGGGCTTGGGTTGATGTTAATAGAACTACAATCGATGAGGAGAGAGTTCAAGGTAATGCAATGATATATTGCAAGGCAAAGGGGTTGTTGAGAAAAAATAACTCTTCCATATTTCCGCGCAATCTAAATTTATCGATTTTATAAGTAACCTCTAGTAAATAAGCATATTATAGTTTACTTAGTATTTTACTTTCACTGAATTGTTCGGAATTCATTGTCAGTAAGGTCAAACTATTTAAAAATAATAAAGAAATAACTTCCAAACAACACCATCACTGTCCTGGTCCAAAACTAGGATACCTCGCTGTGGTAAACAGGCAAGAGCAAACAAACATAGGAATACATCCAGATTAAGTTAGGTGTTGCGCAAATCAAGTACGGTGGCCTCCAGTGCGAATCGAACTCACGACTCGGTGTTGGTAGTCAAGTAAATTAACCGCTAGAACCGACCATTCAATAAAGGTGCGGTTAAACAAGGCATTCAATAAATAAGTAGGTAGGTATATTTATTTGTGAATTTGTAGAGTAGCAATAACGAGTAACATTTGCTAACGGAGAAAGAAACTCTGAAGTTCTCACAGGGTCCGTAATTTAATCTCGAGAGTCATATGAACGATTAATGGAAAGTCGACTAAACGATTGTGCGAATAGAGTTTACGAAACAACTTTTAGTTACGTACATTTTGTTTGTTTGGGCAGCAACACCAATCGCTGATAAATTGTGCCCGGTTAATGGTGACAGGCTTGCCACTTGGCACCTTTGGTACCTAATAAACTCGGCAAAACGGGCCCAGTTATAGGCCTCTGCCTACCCCCTCGGGGATAACGGGCCTGAGTTTATTTGTTTATAACTTTTTGTCGACAAACGCTGCTTTGAATGAACGATTCAAATTATGTTATTTTCTTGAAAACTGCCAAACAACTTGCATGTACCTAAATACTCAGGTTCGATCCCCGACATGTTTGTGACGTCACTGTTTCTGGTTCCCATGACACAGGGTATCCTAGTGTGGAGCCAGAGACAATGTATGTTCCTGTATGTAAATGTTATGTTATTTTACTCTGAATTTAACATTCGAAGGAGCAGTCCATCGATCAATAAATATTCGATGAATCGTTCAGTCGAAGCAGCGTCTGTCGACATAAAGTTGTTTCGAAATATACTCTATTCGGACAATTGTTCAGTAGACTTTTAATTAATCGAATATATGACGTGTCATGCTATCTAGCGGTGACACAACGTAATACATGATTCATTTTTATGCTAAAGAAATGTACAGGAAATGTAAACTCTCGAAATTAAATTACGGACCCGTTTTCATATAGGTACCAGAGGTATTTGAACATAGCTTTGAGTTGTTCACATACATAGTACCTACTGAAATTGTGAGCACGCGTGATAATTAATGCCCGGTTCCAATATCCACAAAACGCTTCGTTTTTGCTTACGATCGGTTACAATCCCTACGAAATTCCTACGAACCGTTAATAAATTGTAGGGTAGAACGGATCGTAGCCGGTAGGCGTATATTATAGGAACCGGGCATTAGCCCACACTCTCTGTCTAAAAAAAGGCTTATGCCCTACAATGGGACATAATACCAGATTCGTAAAAAATATAAATAAGCCAATGGCATAATGGCCAATAGGTACGTAGCATTTCTTGGGACGAAAAAATATAAATAAGTCAAGGAAAACATTTGCTTAAATTGAATGAAAAGTTTTTAAGTCTATTAAGGTGTTTTTATTGACGTGGTCGTGGAAATAGTCACTCTGTTCTACCTATGTGTTCATCGTTATGTGACGTGGTTCGATCGAATTGAAGGTGGCTCATAAAGTCACAAGTAGGGTTGTCGAATGAAAATATTATAAGGCATGTTTAAATGCTTTAAAGTACTTTAAAGTTAGGGTTCCTAATATCCCAAAATTCCCAACTCATAATCAATAAAATAAATATTCTGTTTTGACTAATTGACGATTAAAGATTTCAAAAATTGTTATTATGTTACAGTAAAATAATTGTTCCTCTACTGGAATTAGTCTTTTTGTGACGGATAAAAAATAATTTGATTTGTACCGTTAGTGAATCGGAAATATCTTCAAGATTTCCACCGTTCTGCATATTTAACTAAAAAATCGTATTTTTGGAAATGTTCCAGTAATCATTCCGACTGACGTTAACAGTCATCAAGACGTCTTAAGTGTGTGTCACAAAAAAATTTTATTCAATATGACATAAAATAAAAAAAAACTGATATTATGGACCGAAACTGAATCCTATGAAAATCTATTGTCCTGAAATAAATAGCTATGAAGACAATAGATATTTTCTTGTTAAAATTTACATGGCGCGATTAGACGTTGAAGCTTTATTATGTAGTGAAAACAATAATTTTTTAATAATAATATTTTACTAGCTGTCCCGGCAAACTTCGTACCGCCAAAGTTTTCGTAATTTTTCCATATCGTCTCACCATTTAAACCTTTCCTGGATTTTGACAAATATAAAAAACCAAAAATCAACCAAATCGGTCCAGCCGTTCTCGAGTTTTAGCGAGACTAACGAACAGCAATCCATTTTTATTTATAAATAAAATATAAAAAACCAAAAATCTGCCAAATCGGTCAAGCTGTTCTCGAGTTTTAGCGAGACTAACGAACAGCAATCCATTTTTATTTATAAGAAGAAGAAGAAGAAGTAGAAAGAAGAAGAAGATTTGATTCGAACAACAAGATTCATAATTTGTAGGGACAGAAGTTATTAAACTCGGCAAAACGTGGGTCCGAACTGGACCTCTAGAGACTGGTGCCTCTGCCTACCCCTTCGGGGATAACGGGCGTGAGTTTATTCTTATTATTATTATTATTAGAAGTTATTTTGCATACTTATTCTATCTATCAGGATCCTGACATAATACTTTTCGGCTGTAATGTGATTTGACCAACATTTTCAAACGTTAAATATTAGTGTCTGATTTCATAGTGAACTTCGAAGATAATTTACCTACATGGTTTTAACTTGGTTTATTAATTTACAGCTATGTTTTTCTTTGTATTTTTATTACAAGGGGTTTTTTTAGAGCGCGTAGTAGCTTTTTATAGCCATTATTTTCAGAGTGTCTATTAACATTTTAGGGGCATAATACCAACCTTGATTTTTATATCTAACTAGCTGTGCGGTGTTACCCGCGGTTCATCGATTTTCCCGTAGGAATAAGATATTTCCCCGCGGTAAAACGTAGCCTATGTTTTAATCCAGGGTATCGGCTAACTCCATACCAAATTTTATTAAAATCCGTCCAGCCGTTTCAGCGCTAAAGACTGACAAACATATAAACACACACACAAACTTTCACGTTTATAATATTAGTGTGATAGAAATCTTATACACCCAAAGTTAATTCGTTTGAAAAAATCTCCCCTACTAATAAAAGGCAATAATGTAATAGATTTTTTTTAACATTTTCTTCTTGCCGATTTCACGATTCTAACTCAACGGGAAGGGGACTTAGCAAGGGGTTTCTCGAAAGCTAGAAGTCTGTTAATCTATTCAATTCATTTATTCAGTTAAAAACAAGTAAGCTAGCTAGATTTACATCCAAATCACTTACATGTCTATTGTTAACATAACAGCTGTCAGTTAGCAAAAATGCATACAAAGAAAAACAACTGACAGCTGATAACAATAGATTAACAGACTGTTAGCGTTCGAGCAACCGGGGGTAAGTCAGCCATCATTGAATTTATATTTTCTGTTTAATGGGACGTGAACGATAATTTCAATTTGACAGCACTGCGGTTAATTTTCATCTCATCGTAGCTCTAAATGGAAGAAATATGTAAAGTCTTGGAACTCTTGGACGAGAAAGTGTTCCGTTATTTTCCGATTGAGATACAAGACCCTAAAAGTTACAATAGACGTGACGTGTGCCCCACAGGTGTCACCACCACTCAGTCAACTGTCTGCCATTAAGACAAATTACTTTGGGTGTTCAAGGTTCTCGAAGGAAATGGTGTATTCGGGCGCCAGGGGTTGTAGGTCTTCTTGATTGATTGATGCCTTTAGAATTGTTGAAGTATTATCATGTATTTTCAACCTGTTATTAAAATAACATAACATAACATTAGTAGTCATGGCAGAGACGCTGGAGGACCTCGGCATAATGCTCGAAGACCTCAGTCGAGTCTCCCAACGGCTGGGTCTTAAAATGAACATGGACAAAACGAAGGTCATGTCGAACGCCCGTGTTGTGCCCACCCCAATAACAGTGGGAAACTCGACCCTCGAAGTTGTAGACGAATACGTCTACTTAGGACATACAGTCCAACTAGGCCGGTCCAACTTCGAGAAACAGGTCAATCGTCGAATCCAACTCGGCTGGGCAGCGTTCGGGAAACTTAGAAAAGTCTTTTCCTCTGGAATACCTCAATCCCTCAAAACAAAACTGTACAACCAGTGTGTGTTACCAGTGATGACTTATGGCACAGAAACGTGGTCTCTTACTATGGGCCTCATAAGAAAGCTCAAGGTCACGCAACGAGCTATGGAAAGGGCTATGCTCGGAATTTCTCTGCGAGACCGAGTCAGGAATGATGAGGTCCGTAGACGAACGAAAGTCGTCGACATAGCCCAGCGGATTAGTAAGTTGAAGTGGCAGTGGGCGGGGCACATAGCACGCAGAACTGATGGCCGATGGGACCGAAAAGTTTTCGAATGGAGACCACATATCGGCAAGCGCAGCGTAGGACGACCAGCCACAAGATGGACAGACGATCTCATCCAAGTGGCGGGAAGACGCTGGATGCAAGCCGCTTCCGACCGGTCTTTTTGGAAATCCATGGAGGAGGCCTATGTCCAGCAGTGGACTTCTTGTGGCTGAATGATGATGATGATGAACATAACATTTACATACAGGCATAAATTGCTTCTAGCCCCACACTAGGATACCCTGTGTCGTGGAAACCAGAAACAGCGACGTCACAAATTTGTAAACATCCAAGACCTGGGTTTCTTTTATTTGTCCCCAGCTGGGACTCGAACCCAGGAACTCTTGCATGGTAGGCGCTAACTGCTGCGCCATAGAGGTCGTCAATAACGCAAAACATGAAAACCACTTTTTCACTATTGATAATCAAATTAACATAACATTTACATACAGGCACATAGGTACATTGCTTCTGGCCCCACACTAGGATACCTTATGTCGTGGGAACCAGAAACAGCGACGTCACAAACATAACTACTTTACGTTACTTTACTAACGTTACTCCCAATAGTTAAATAAACTGAACGACCCTGAACGTGGATGAAAAAATAAAATTTAAAATTTAAAAAGTTAGCATTCGCTATTACTACTACAACTTCACAAATGTGCATGACTTAAAAAACAAAGTCATTGGTGCAGGATTCGAACCCACGACCTTTTGAATGTGAGCCAGTCATTCTAACGCTAAGCTACCACCGTAGTAATTATTTTAATAACTAAAATATCACAATTGTTTCAATATTGTACTACCACAATTCCTCACGTTGTCAATCAATCGATATACGTGGGTGAAATCCATTCTGAATACCTTATTCTGTTATAATAAATTACAATAGATAGGTATCTCCCTCCATACCTCGAGTCACTTCTTTATGAGTCATAATTTTCACAGAAACATCGAATGTACGTCATAGATAGACGCTTTGTAGTTGATGTACTTGGTAGGTAGTGTTTAAATGAAAAACATGATTTGACACTGGCTGAAAGTGGCATATATCGCTCACCAGGTACACCAACGACGGAATTACGCATTTGAAAATTATAATGTGTTAAGTTAATTAATTAATAGTTAGTTAATTATATCAATCAATCAATCAATTAAAACATTTATTTGTCATAAGCATAGGTATTGAGTACTAGTCTTGAGGGTCATTTAGATCTCATGCTTTACCCACAGGGCATACAAATATTTTTAGGGCATAATTTCAAATTAATATCAATAAATTCTGAAAATGTCTAAGTTTACAATGTTGTTTAAAAAAATGTTAAGATATGTCAAATAGAATTTGTAGTTAAAAATTATGTAATTAAATAGTCAACACGTTTAAAAAAATGTCAAGATTAAGTACTCCAATAAATAATAAAAAATGTCGGATAATCAATAGAGTAGTCATTAAAAATAATACAATTATATAGTCAAATCGCTTAAAAAGTCTTGTATGGAATAATAACATTTGTCAATTAACAGCTTATTCAGATTACATTTAAACATTGGCAAGTTCATCTTAGTAATATGAAGTGGAATTTTATTGTACATAAGCGGAGCCATACACAGAACACTTTTTCGCATAAGGGCAGTCTTACATTTTGGTATTGACAATTTTCCTTTGTATTGAGATCGTATTGGCTGTTTACGTGAAGAAGATAGTTCATGAAATAGACCCGGATTCATTTTTACAAATACACATAGCTCATACACATACAGCGAAGGTACCGTAAGAATTCGTAACTACTTAAAGTTAGGCGAGCAACTATCTGTTGTTTTGATGCCACACATGGCTCTTATGTAACGCTTTTGAGCTTTAAATATGGTTTCCCTTTCTGTACAGTTTCCCCAAAAAATGATACCGTAACGTAGAGTGGATGCTACAAAGCCATGGTATGCTGACAAAACCGTATTTGTACAAACTACATATCTCAGCCTATATAAAGCGAAAGCAGATTTGCTTAGTTTCTTGCATATTTCTGCCGCTTGTTTTTTCCAATCTAGTTTATCATCAATTATTAGACCCAGAAACTTCGTCTCTTGGACTTCTTCGTTTATATTATAAGTTAAATCAATAATATAAGTTAAGGATGTTGTTATGTATGTATGAATGTATGTATGTATGTATGGTATGTATGTATCATCGTCATTAACCCATTATGTCCCCACCGAGGGGCACGGGTCTCTTCCCTGAGGAAGTTATAGGCCATAATCCACCACGGGGGCCAAGTCCGGATTGGTGCAGGCTTGTAAGACTAGTGGCTGGTCTAGCTGTCAGAAGTTTTCAAGCCGCCCTAAGGCCTCTGACTTGGCTTTTTATGTATGTTTGTATTTAAAAAACTTTTTGAACTGCGGTATCTATTTGGGTGACTATACTTTTTAGTGCTACACAGCCAAGACCATTTTGCACTTAAATTCATAGAGGATATTTCACGAGGAGGACCACGGATTTTAAATATCAGTAGTACTTGGTTTGAATAGGTTTTTGTATGGAGCTGACATGACCTATATTACGCGACCTACTGTAGGGAATAGGACGGATAAAAGAGAGAGCATAGATTTAGTAAGAATCACGCGTGCCCACAGCGGACTGACAAATTCAAACGCTGAGTTATTGTGCACTCCTCAGGTGCTTATGTTTCCTCACAGTGTTAATGGTACCTATTTATACTATAACAAGGTTCCAAATAGGTGCCTATCAAAGAAGTGTCAAGGTCTAGTATGTATTATTCAGCGTCATTCAAGCTCCTTCACAGCTGGACAGACAGCGCTTTAATGTTTAATGGCTGCGCCCGATCGATGGCCGTACGAGCCTTGACGATGCCGGCGTGGTGATTTGAGTCAGTGGTTTTTTTAAACTACCTAATGACCTACTAATATGTTTATACTGGAGATATTTTGGTCTGGACGCGGATCGGTCCACGTCGATTTTTAGTAAACAAGTAAGTTGGACCCTGTTCGGTCGGTTTTCAAAATATAATAAAAATGCATTTCCCGAATGGTCTCGTTTCGGTCGCCCGTCAAAATGAATTTATTTTGATAAAAAAACAAATACAATGATGATCGCGTTTCAGATGCTTTAGAAAAACAATGGCATACGTATGACTCTATGTCTCAATGGAGTCATAGAGTTAGGTACTTTCGAACATGGCCACAAACAATTTGGAATGAGGAAGGAAAGAAGTATACCTGCCATCTGGAATCTTAAACAGGGGGAGGCAGTGAATAGGCCTGAAACTACGCAACGCATTGGGCAATCGCAAGAACAGGTGGCCAAGAATCACGTAGGATTTTTTATTGAAAGTTGCCGCGTATCAGCATCAAAAGTGGAACTGTATGATTGAAACCCGATGTTTCCCTAAGAGGTAGGAATAATATTTAATTGTATGTATTAGAACCTTTCGTCTTAGCAAGTACCGTGATTAATAAATGGCCATAGATCACTGACACATATATTGTAGCAAAACAGAACAGTTGCGCCAACAACGTCAACATCAGCATTTTTATTGCTGATATTGTGCTCGATACTTAAAAAGTAAGAGGAACTTGATTTGGACTTTCTGTTATGTGTATTGTAGCCCACTACTTTTATAAAAAAGGGCTTGTTAAGCAAAAATACTTTTATTCTATATTTTTATCAAGAACTGTCTATCCTACCTAGGGATAGACTGACATCTCAACAAAAACGTAGCGATTCCCTTTCAATCATTGTAAAATCATTCTAAACGGCTGTATTGGCTAGTTGCTAAAGAGAAATCGCTACAGTATGTTCACTATTAACGCACAGTCTAAACGGCCAAAGGTATAATGATGAAATGGTACTTGTGAAACTTGGTTTTGGATCGTTAGTAAGTTAGCAAAGTTTTCTGTAAATATCATGAAAGCTCAGTGCTATGCTGACATAATGACCAACAATCAACCTTAATGTTGTTATAATTTTTGGCTAGAAAGAAGAAGGTACTCTGAGTTAACTTTACTACACCTAGAATAAAAGCATCTTAGAGTTAACCTATAGGGTTATTTATATCGTAGAACAACTACTTTGTGAATATTATTACAGAATATATTAACGGGATTTGTCTCCCATGTCTATCTAAGGGCTTAATAGGTACCTAATACCAACATTTTTAGGGTTGGAAATTAATATGATGGCAAAAGCCTTAACGCACCAGCAAAGAAAGAGTATAGGTACATAATATTATTTAGCTGGCCATGGTGCAGCCATTCGTCAAAAAGTCTTCAATACCTCCACGCGTTCCCGAGATAA
The DNA here is from genome assembly GCA_947310845.1 of Yponomeuta plumbellus. Classification (NCBI taxonomy): domain Eukaryota; kingdom Metazoa; phylum Arthropoda; class Insecta; order Lepidoptera; family Yponomeutidae; genus Yponomeuta; species Yponomeuta plumbellus. The sequence continues at coordinate 10,215,284 of OX371203.1, forward strand.
AAATCCGTCTTGACACAGACGGTTGGACGGACAGATGTAGTAGATTAAGTGACCCTATAAGGGGTCTTTTCCTTTTGATGTACGGAGCCCTAAATAATATGAGAACTTCATAATATTTTCCTCTTATTTCAGCGGTAATTCTGTTTCTTTACTATACGTATTTAATGGTTGGTGTACAAAATTTCAAGCAACAAGTTTGCGTGTGTTCGATTTTGAGATTAGCATAAATGGAATACCTAAACAATACCAACACCGAAAACGTAATTCCCTCACACTGCGATAACGATCTTCACGAAATATGCCATTAGTGGCTTTTGTAGTTTGCTTTAGCAGTAGTATTTAGTGAACGAATGAGCGATTTAGAATGCAGCATAGGTACTTAATGTATCTAGAAATATTCTACAAAACTTTACGCTTACTTAGAAGTACGAGTATTAGAGTAACTAAAAATATCCATGGCTTCACCAAGTATGCTTCTTTATCTTTTTTACAATCACAAAAAGATTTTTGAAGAAAAAAGTTTTAAAGCTTTGACATTAAAAACTCTAGTTTTTACTTGTGGTCGTTGTGCTGTACTTATTCAAAATTATTAAAAACAAGTGAACTCCAAAATTTATGATCCAATTTAAAACCTCAAAAAGGGAGTGGATTCCATGTTGGTGATAAAATACCCTTATTGAGTGCACTAAGGGTATTTTATCACCAACATGGAATCCGAGAAAATCACGAAAACAACTTTGGATTGAGCGATAAGATGTTGTCTATTTAGGTGATTTTAAAAAGGAAATCGTTATTCTTATATATAAAAAAGGATTGCTGTTCGTTAGTCTCGCTAAAACTCGAGAACGGCTGGACCGAGTTCGCCGATTTTTGGGTTTTTATATTTCCCAGGGAAAGTTCAAATGGTGAGAAAAAAACCAACAATTTTGCTGAACGAAGTTTGCCGGGACAGCTAGTTAGTAATAAATGTCATAAAAGTCACACAGTAAAACTTCTTATGTACAAAGAAACTTCAGCATTTCCTTTACAACCGGGCATAGGCTTATTCTCCTACTAAAAATCTTAGCTAACTAAAGTCATCTAAAAAAAAAAACATATTTTTAACGCAGTAACACGGGCCAGTTTCTGAATTAAGAATCTCACTGAGTAAATACTTGACTACTTAAGTAACATTCTGTCACGCTCTTTTCTAAGAAATTTGACGATTCGCGACAGCGCTACAGTTAGGTAGTTACTTAGGGAAATTCTCAATTAGGTATTTGACAAAGGGCCAGGTTCTGAATTGAAAATTTCACGTAAGTTAATACTTAGTCGTTCTATCACGCTCTTTTCTGAGAAATTTGACGAGACAGCAATAGAGTTAAGTAAGTTACTTAGCGAAATTCTCAATTCGGAAGTCGGCCGAAAATGTCAAACGAGTCAGTTACTTTCAAAACGGAATTTTGTATGAAAATACTGGCTTATGACGTCACATTTCAGAGCATTCTTTTTATGTTTCATCTATTTAAAAATTGTAAGAACTAGTAAATGATTAAAAGTTTTTTTAAACTTTTGTTTTAATCGAACATATCAAATAATTTATTGTTAATCGTGTCAAATACCGAATTCAGAAATTGGCCCTTAGGAGTTATAATCTAGAATATTTAATATGAGCCGAGAAGCTGAACTTTTTAATTATGTAAGGTACTTACATAAATAAAATGTGAGCTGTTTTATACGAGTACAGGCCAGCTTTGTTTCTATAAAAATAGAGTAGATTCAAAACATAACAAACGGGTAGAAATCACGGAATGTTGCTTATTATGCATATTAATTGAATGAGACCTTGAAATGCCTACACCACGATAAGCCTATAAAAACGGGTAGAGGGTGAAAAAAAAACGGCAGCCAAAAAGGGTGTTAGGCTAAAACGCAATTGTTGGGTTGGGCTATGCGCTGTCACAAGGCAGGTACTCACTTACACTCCATTTATCTATACTTGACTTTTTTCCAAACTTTAAACGACACTAAATGAAAAACCTTTAGCGGTAGAGAACTTGAAACAGTTTGCAAATTTAGTGGTAGCTAGCACTAAATTTGCAAACTGTTTCGAGTTCTCTACCGCTAAAGGTTTTTAATTTATTGTCGTTTAAAGTTTGGAAAAAAAGTCAAGTATAGGTAAATGGATTATAGATACTTAGCTCTAGATGAACGAATAAATGATGGAAGTCGAATGTTTTACAGACCGCTGAATTAACATTTTAAACGGCAGCACAACATCAATTGCACAATAAAAAATGCGATTTCCTAGTAGTGTTGAAGTTGCTTGGTTTTTGAAAATTTACTTATGTCGCAGTTAATTAGAGTTTGAGAAGCTTTCAGCGTTGAATTCTTAATTGAGAAATCGGCTTCTTATTATTATCTAATATGTAAAATTCTCGTGTCACCGTCTTAGTGCCCATACTCCTCCGAAGCGGCTTGACCGGCGGCGGCGGTTTTAATTAAATTTTATTAAATTAAAATATTTGGTAGGTCTGAGAATAGGTTGTTATCTACTTTTCATACCCCTATCTCGCAAGACAATGTTTGCCCGGTCAGCTAGTTTTGTATAAAATTTGTATTTTCCAGCCGCACATTGGCAGGCATACAAAAACCGCCACACCTTCGGAACACCCGCAAAGCTTTTATCAGCAGGCTTTTAATAAAATGGTGCCGCAATAAACTAAATTGGGCTAATTTAGAGATACCGACCATGTGGCTTATGAATAAATAATAGGACTACCCGAAGTAGTCCGTCCTAAAATAGCAACAAAAATAAATGTTCTAACAAAGGCAAATCCACAAGTACTTTATGAAGTGAACGACGAGGCAGTCTCTCCTAATTCTCTAATTATAAGTGTAGAAAACAGACACGTAAAAACGTGTTCGATAATTTTCTCATAATGTATCAACAGATATTGACCTAATTGAAATTAAAGACATAATAAAAAATAATTAATTGATTCGGATTAGATGATAAATAAAAATAATTGATGATAGGCACGTCAAGATACATGATTGATAAAACTTAAAGAAATAATAATATATGTATAAAACATGTGGGTGGGTCAAGCTTAATCTGTAACGTTTCGTCATGAGTTTTTTAGTAAAAGTTTTCTAAGAACTTTGCTTAACGAACAAAGATAAGTATGAATGATGATGATCAATTAAAGTATAGGTTAAAATAAGTCATTTTTATAAGGTTTTTTATCTTTTTCTCACGGGTTTACAGCTCGGCGATCTCCGTATTGCCTCAGAATGATATCATCCAGTCAATCAAGTAAATCCGTATTATTTACCTATTTTCGTAAGTTATTGTTGTATTTTCAGTAACTCTGATTTGTGTTTGGGTCCGAAACAAAGACAACAAATGAAAGATCACAATAATTGATGCGCAGTTATTTCTAATGTAAAATAATCTCGTGTGTTTGTTTACGAACTCCACCGATTTTTATGTTTTTTCTGTACCTTTGGTAAGCCTGAGAATAGGTTGTAGGTTAATTAACTGATGTGATAAAATAACGGTTTCCACGTCAGCTGGTTTCGATATATAAATTGTGTAACTAGCCTAACTTTCTTCTATAAATAAAAAATATATTTAGATTTGCAGCAAGATTAGCTCCAAGAATTTTGTCAACATTGCGGATTTACACGTTGTATAATGTTTTGGTTTCGCTACATTGTGTCGTTTTTGAACTGACCTACTTACTTAATACTTAAGTGCTTACAATACTTTCGGACAATGCGTAAATAATGAGTTGACAGCTGGAACCATAGAGTTAACTTAGAGTTAGCTGGAACCATAACCTTCTTAATATTATGATTAAAGAAGGAATAGATATATTTTATCTAAAAATCTTTATAAATAAAATTCAAAGTCCTGACTGACTGATTCATTCACTCATCAACGCCCAGCCCAAGCCGTTGGACCTAGGAAGCTGAAATTTTGCACAGAGGGTCTATATATAATGTAGGCAAGTAATAAGGCGGGTTTTTTAAAATTCAACCCCTAAGGGGGCGAAAAGGGTTGCCAAAATTTGTAGAGGAGGTATAAAGAATGTTGTCTAATTTTCTTGAAACTTAAAATAAATACTCTTCAACACAATTGATTGAACACTTGTTTCGCCATTTTTCCATAAGGGAGTGAACAGGTTGCAAAATTTTGAACTAAAGTCCGCGCGGACGGAGTCGCGGGCGAAAGCTAGTCTGAAATAAAATGCGTTAAGTTATGTATAAAAATATGGGCAATTATAATTAATAGGTGATTATCAGTCAGTAATGAATCATAAATGACGAATAATGTCATGAACTTGAAAATAACATTAAAAACCATTGTTATGAAGGGGTCTGGTTCATTTTATACAATTTTATTTACATCCTAAGCCCGTTTCGTTCTTTTCCCATTTCATCAAAGTGCAGTTTTAACCAAATCCCGATTTAGCAAATTTCCGTTACATACTGATGCCGTTTCATCAAAGTGCAGTTTTACCCAAATCCTCGATACGACCACTCTTTGCCCGTGGTACGGTTCTGTTGTTCGTTCAACCGGACCACGGAGATAAAATATTTTCCGTAGTTATCCAACGAAAAATTCATAATCCCAGTGTGACCATTCTGAAAAATAATATTTTACGTGGTCCGATTAAAGCAAGAAGTAATAGTTATTAGTTTTGCCATTAAGTACCAGGAGTACATGTCTTGTTAGGAGGTATTGTATAGACAAATGTGACGAATGTTAAGTATAGATAAACTAGTATTTTATTATTTTTTTATTTTATCGTAGTTTACGAGTATCTATACTCAACATTCGCCGCATTTGTCTGCACAATACCTTCTAACAAGCCATGTACTCCTGGTACTTATTGGCAAAACTATTCTTACTTTTAGTGGTTTTTGCAATACGAAAATTTAATTAGGCAGGCATACCCTGCCTAATTTATTTTTTTATGTTATGGTACCCATTGGGTCTTCAACTAACCTGTTGACAACTTTTTGCTTCTCTGGTACTTTTAGAACACATCGGGGTTAAAAACAGTTGTTTATTTTTTGTTGTTAAAGCTCTAACAGTAGTAGCAGTAGTAGTAACAAAGAAGAGAAAGAAGAAAGTAGAAAAGTAGAAACCACTGTCAGTATTAAAACATATTAAACAAAAAGGTCAAACTGATAGAAAGTTTAAACTAGATCTTCCGTGGTCCGGTCAACAGGACTACGGAAAAAAAAATATTCCGTAGTCCGGCCAACTGTACTATGGAAAATATTTTTTTTCCGTGATCTGGGTGACCGGACAACTAAACCGTACCACGGGCAAAGAGTGGATACGACAAAGTTTTTACCGGACTGTAAATCAAAGGAGGGTTATGTTTTTTCGCGCGGATGTATGTATGTGGTTATGTTTCTTTATGACGACTTAGAGGCCAAACGGCTTTGTTGGTGTTAATGTGTGAGAATCTCGGTTTCTTTTCGTTTTCACGAATTTGAACTCCATTTTAGTTGAACTGACTTTTGGTTTTTTGGGACGCAAACGTTCTATCATTCAAACACTATTTATTTTATTTTATTTTATTTGGGACAATAAACAGCTACACAATATAAAATTATTAACAAATATAGTTGCAAAGTCGAATAGGTAAGAGTATAACCCACAACATTATCCACAAATTACTTTGACGAGATTAAAGAACGGCAAAAACTTTTTCGCCAGAGAAACATAATTTTACATAGGTCTGTGCTGAATTATTAATTGAATTGAATTGAATTGATTTGATTGAATTGATAATAATTAATAGTTTTCTTCTTGATAATGTCAATAACAGGCACTTCAATATTGAGAAATGGAAATTTTATAAAAAAAGTAATTGTGTGAAATGGGAATTGTGTAAAATGGGAATTGGTTGAAACGGATATTGAGTGAAATGGGAATTGGATCAATAATAAACTTGGATCTACAAAAAACTTGTATCTAATGGTCCGGAGCGTTATGAAGGGCTTAGGGCGTAGGAGCTTAAATACATATTGATGAAATTTTATCTGTATATTCAAATCATCGATCATCAAAAACATGTGCATTGTGCAACCGTCCCTCAATCATCAGTGACTCGCAGAATTATATAAGGAAGGGATCACTTGTAGTAATTTGATCGCCGTCTGCAATGCCGCGATAAGTATTTGAATATTGATAAGGATAAGTATTTGAATAACGTATTTGTATTTGTTTGATAAGTATTTGAATAACGTATTTGTATTTGTTTGATAAGTATTTGAATAACACATATTGATGAAAATTATCTGTCTATTTAAATCATCGATCATCAAAAACTTGTGCAACAGGCACTCAATCAGAATTAAATGAGAAATGGATCACTTGTAGTACCCGTAGATACCTAAGCTAGGACATAAACTATGTCCGTCTAGGACAATATAATACATTATATTGCTTTCAGAAAGTTTTCAATATTTTGAACTTTACTACGATACCAACAAAGTCACCGAGCAACCAATATGATAACTACCAGAAGTCTACGGATAAACGTTCATTGCCTCTACGGATCAAAGAGCACTTTTCGAACAGATGTACTAAAGAAAACTTTTTACTCTACACAAATTTTTCAAACCCTCAAGCCAGCATCTTCATTCATTCAGAAACCGCAATAAAAAAAGGTTAAACTTTAAAGGTAAAAAAAAAAACACACCCTCCAGCCAGCGTCATTCTCCAAAGAGGCTTAAAAAATCATGTCACTCACCGGGCGGATTGCGCTTGTCCGTCATGTCTCCAGCCGTGGCGGGCAGCAGGGGGCGAGTGCGGCCGCGGTAGTGGCCGGGCGTGCGGCCGGCCCCGTCCCGCGCGCCCCTCGCCGCTCCCGCGCCCTCCAGCAACGCCGCCGTCGCTGCCTCGTCGCGGCACATGCCGACGTAATGCAGCGGGGTGCGACCAGCCTGCCGGATGTAACACTGTTATACCCGAGTTACACGAGGCTAGTTTTTCAAGCTAGGATAGCTAGCTAGTATTGTCCTGGCTTGCTGACCTGGCTTGGAACATGCTAGTTCTGTTGTTGAAATGAAGCTAGTTTTGTCTACACGAGGCCAGAAGTACTAGCTTGCTAGCTTACTGACACTAGCTTGCTATCCTAGCTTGAAAAACTAGCCTCGTTTAACTCAGGCATTAATGAAAGAAAGGGACTGGACAGCTTTTAGATTATCGGCTTTAAAATATTGCCGTCCATATTAGTCTCGATCCTGAGTGATCTGTTAAAGTAATGCAGCAACTAAGTAGTTCTCAATCCCTTCCTTTACTAACAGTTTGTTAACCAGCGCAAGCGTAACCATGTGTGTCAAGATTATTGCAAGGCGCTAGTCGCTAACTCAAGTCTCTGTCTACTAGTACGGGATACAGGCATGAGCTTATAAATAATAATAATAATAAAATGTTTATTTCATCAACATGGATACATTTGGTCTTTACAGTATTTGGAGCCCCCATTTAAGCAAAAAGATGCCTGTGTTAGGACGCTCCGCTCTTCCATAGCCAGTATTAACTATTTTCTAGAAGCTACACTTACAATAACATTTTATATATAGCAAAAATTAAATTTACATCGTTTGTACCATTGACTCAATTTCATCGTAACTTTTTGTCTTAAGCCAACTTGTCAGGGTTTTTTTGCAGTGGTAGTATGTTAAAGGGTAAATATTAAGTTGCTTATTTATTATTATATAGATTATATAGACGACTTGATTGTGTTTGGAACTGCCTCTTTGCAAAAGTTGACTTTGCTAGCGCTCTAGTGGCCACTTCATAGTTCCTTCTTTTAGTTTTTATTTTTGCCTATATTTTTCCCTATCGTGGAGGTTAAGACATTTAATAAAAAAAATGTTACAAAATGGCTGACAAGGAGTCTACATAACTGCTCTTTAAAAAAGAGACTCTTATTGCTAAAGAGTAGACGTGACATAAACTTAAAAACCAGTTATAAGAATTACCGTAGAGTTCTGAAAAAATGTATAATCTCACAACAAAAAACTGTAAATTTAAAATATATTTCTAAGGCAAGAAATAAATGTAAAAGTGCTTGGGATGTAATAAAAAAAAGTATACAACATTGGATTGCAATAAAAACACAATTGACAAGATATCAATCAACGACATAGACTTAACAGATCCACAAATGATTGCTGAGTCATTTAATATTTTTTTTATTCATAGCGTAAGCGATAAATGTTTACTAAATGTGGATCGAACAAATGATATAAAAATTGACAATTTAGAGTGCAGTTTATTCTTAAACCCAATCGATGAAATTGAGTTAACAAAAATAATTAGAAGTCTCAACAGCTCTAAAGCAGTAGGATATGACGATATACATACTGATGTAATAAAGAACAAAGAGGGTGTATTTCCAGAGGTACTCACGCAATCTATTGTAAAACCTCTGTTTAAAAAATGAGACAAATGTAAAGTAGAAAATTATAGACCTATCACCCTAATACCCATATTTTCTAAAATATACGAGAAAGTGATGTATATTAGAATTAATAATTTCTTTGAAAAAAATAATATTCTGTCTGAGTCACAACATGGGTTTCGCAAAAATCGAAGCACAACACTTGCCATTATGTATGAAATATAATGTTTCTTAATTTGACTGCCTTGTATATACAGGGTGGAATTTTGTAATGCCACCTGAAGGGGAAGTACTCTTAATACTGTAGATAGCAAATTTTACTCAAACGAAACATTCCTTTATTTTTGAAAAGAAAGAAAACTGCATTCAAAGATTTTCAAAAATTCGCTTGCCGCACCCGGTAATCGAACCTACTAAAATCTGTGAAAGTTGCACCCTGTACTTTTATTGCAGCGATCGTTAGGGTCAATTATAGGGATGAAATATCTCTAACAAACTTTATAAATTAAATGAAAGGAAAACAATGAAATCTTAAATTGTTTTAATTATTTTCAAAAAATGGTAAACTAATTAATTAATTGCTCGAAATGGGCTCCATTTTCTTGGATACACAAAGTTATTCTTCTAAAGAATTCATTCCTAGTAACCTTTAATAACGTGTTGTGGTGAATGTTATAAATCGTATTCTGAACCTCAACTCTCAACTCGTTTACATTCTCGTAAGATATAATGTAAATTTGATTTTATACATATCCCCACAAAAAAAAAATCTAAAGGGATGAGATCTGGTGATCGTGCAAATTGCAATCGTTATCTAAATAGTAATTCGTCATTTTAATGGATCAATGACGTCAATGATAATTATTAATTAATAACATAAGTAAACATAAAGAAACGGATCTTTGAGTAAAAGAGCTTTAACTTGACCCATTGAATTAATAATTTAAGATTTCATTGTTTTCCTTTCATTTAATTTATGAAGTTTGCTAGAGAGATTGCATCCTTATAATTGACCCTAACGACCGATGCAATAAAAGTACAGGGTGCAACTTTCACAGATTTTAGTAGGTTCGATTACCGGGTGCGGCAAGTGAATTTTTGAAAATCTTTGAATGCAGTTTTCTTTCTTTTCAACAATAAAGGAATGTTTCCTTTGAGAAAAATTTTCTATCTACAGTATTAAGAGTACTTCCCCTTCAGGTGGCATTACAAAATTCCACCCTGTATACCGGCACAAAGGTCGTGGGTTTGATTTTCACAGTACAAATAAACTTTGCCACCCCTTTCAAAGTTTTAGGGAAGTAATTTTGAAATTATCTTCTTAGTGAAGGTTCCGAGGCGTCTCCTTCCCTCATTCAATCCATCAGTCATCATTAAACTTGATCACAAAGAGCCAGTTTCTGAATTGAGATTTTCGGTAAGTACCTACTACTTAACTGCAGTGCTGTCTCGACAAATTTCTCAGAAAAGAGCGTGACAGAAAGTTACTTCGTGAAAGTGAAATTCTCAATTCATAAACTGGGCGATATTGAGGTTAGTTCCGAAAAAATAAAAGCTCTGGGACTCCCTAGTAAATAGTCGGTACTATTTTATATGTTTAGTATATGAAGATGAAGGCTTTGTCAATTGGCAGATAGTTTTATCCATCACTCACCGAGTCTCGCTGGCTGACGAGATGAGGAAAGTTCTGCACGAGCCAGGCAGTGATATCTGCGAAGTCGTAGTACACAGCTTTGTGCAGTAGCCCCACACCAGCCTCATCCAGGCAGGAAGCAAACTTCTTCTTATTGAACTCCGAGTTAAGTAGGTCCTAGGAAACGTGATTTAAATTAATTAAACATTGGTTGTTACTGAAGGGCTTAGGACAGCTTGATATAAAAGCGAGTTTGGGGACAAGTCTGCGTCGAAAAGTAGTTAATTACCTCTGACCCTGACCTCTGTGGCGCAGTGGTTAGCGCGTCTGCCTACCATGCGAGAGGTCCCGGGTTCGAATCCCGGCTGGGGACAAAAAAAAAGAAACCCAGGTCTTGGATGTTTACATGTTTGTGACGTCGCTGTTTCTGGGTCCCACGACACAGGGTATCCTAGTGTGGGGCGAGAAGCAATGTACATATGTGCCTGTATGTAAATGTTATAAATGTTATTAACGGACGTGACAAAGCGGAAATTACTTCTCTATTTGTAATAAGTCTTTATGCCCGATGCTTCTTTTTACTAAAAACAAGAAAAACACTTAATCAAAACAACAGGGCCTTGATTCTGTTGTTGCATTATAATACGATGGCAAGTACACGGTCAGGTCATGTGACGTGTTTCTTCACACCATTGACCCCTACAGTTATTGATACACGTGCTTGCGTTGGCTTGAGGCGGCAATGAAGCTAAATCGCCATGTTCATGCATTTGTCATTGTACTACAATGCATTAGCAGAATCGATTGCCAGCACAGGCGACATCTGCTACGACGTAGTCGTGCTACGCCGTAGGCCTGTCGTAGCGTTTGCTTGTGGGCAAATTAAAGCTTTATCTTGTGGCTTGCTGCTTTGTCACTCCGTTTAATACTCGTTGTTTATTTTAGAACCGAATGCACTTATTAGACCTGACTAGGTGCGCGTTAAGAATTATCTAAAGTTACATTAGATTCTTAGATACTGTCACCTTTGATGAGAGGCTTAAATCTGTATGCGTGGACGCCAAATAATTTGTAGTTAGTAAACATTAGTAAATAATATTTAGTAAATTAGTAAACAAACCATAAGTTCAGACTTCTATAAAATAATCTATAGATATATATGGTTATAATACTAGACAGTACAGAAGTTTAGCTGCAGGGGTCATCCATAAATTACGTCACACATACTTCGTGATTTTCTTACCCCTTCCCCTGTCCTCATCAGATCTGGTCAAATTTGTGAGACTTTTTCCCCCCTTTCCCTAGTGTGACGGCACATATTTTGCAATTTTACATCTAGAAGTTATTGAATTAGAACAGCAATTCTGAAATTAGTTTTATTTCCGATAGAGTTGCAAATAAATTTTGGAATAGTTACCGTTGCAAATGTTTTTTAGATTTTCGTTAACAGTTCAAAGTTACAAAATGTAGGACCCTCAACCCCCCTTCTCCCCTCCTTGTTAGACAGTATCATACTACGTAAACCCTCTACCTCCCCCTTAAAGTGTGACCTAATTTATGAATGGCCACTTAAGCGTGCAGTGGAAACGAACCATTAATCTTTCGCTTTAGTATAAGCCACAACCTGATTTATAAAAACTAAAATAGCTAAAGTAGCCATATTTATTAGATGCTGAGCTATGTGAAAATACAGTGCACAGCTTGGTACAATACATCAATATGATGATGTACTAAAACCCACCTTAATGCCATTCTACTAGGCTTTGAACTCTAATTTTGAAGTTAAAAAGCCAAGGTTAGAAAGTCGCTACCCTAGCAGCATTCAAAGAGTTCTGCGAAAATTGTGTCTATTGTTGCATTAATAGGCGCGGGTAATTCTTTGCTTATTTATTGAGACATGACCTTAACATTTGTGTGCGTGGGTAGTTAACGAAGGTGGATAACAGGGTGTTCCGAAACATGAATTTCATTTGATGGAAATGCAGTCGAGCAGTCAGAGTCTAAGAACTAGGTATAATTACCAAACGCTTGTCTGACAGTTATAGCTTACTTTACCTGACGTAGACTTAATTCACCTGCATTAATTCAACTAGGTGCGTTGGGTATACTTTATCACTAGTTTGATTTCTACACCTGGAACTTCTTGCAGGGGGGCAACTGCAGCCAAGTTATTTTTTTGTGATCAGACGGGTAAGTGTTTTTGGACATTTTCCAGGACGTTCTACATTTTCTTGCTTTTATTTTAACACCCACAACCCAAAACTCTATGTTTTGTTTAGCTCCCTACACAAAAGATACTTGTACCTGGATTAAATATAATTTAATATGTAAAGTATCCTCGCCGAAGAGAACAAAAAAAAAATCCATTCTCACTTGCAGCTGCAACAGCGATCCCCTCTCAACGGCGGCGTGGAGGGCCTCGCACTTGGCCACGAGCGCTGGCAAGTGCCTCGCCAGTGGCTTGGCCTCGGCCTCGCCCAGCAGCCGGCGGCCCTGGCCCGCCAGAACCGCGCGCTCCAGCCTGTGGCCCGCGCCCTCACGCAGCCACTGCCGCAGCTGTGCTGACGCTACCACGCCTAGCACTGTCCAAGAGAAACTGTCTGAGAAAGGGTCGTTAATTCTTCTAACATGCTTCTGGGCACGCCAGCAACGGCCTAGCTTGCAGTTTGGCCTCGGGTTTGCCCAGTAGCCGGCTGCCCCTCGCATTCCAGCTCTCACTGCCACTGCCGTATCTGTGTTAACGCTACCATGCGAAGCACTATCAAAGGGAAACTGATTGAGGAAGGGCAGTTCTAGTTAATTTCTCTACTGAGCACGCCAGTAAGTGCCTCGCCAGTGGCTTGGCCACTGCCTTGCCCAGCAGTTGGGCCGTGTGCTCCAGCCTGTGGCTAGCGCTATCACGCAGCCTTTGCCACAGTTCTGTTATGCTGACGCTACCACGCCCAGGACTGTGAGAAGAAAGTGACTGAGTAAGGGTCGTTGTTATCCTAATATTCTACTGATCACGCTGGTAGGTGCCTCACTAGAGGCGAGGTCATAGCCCACTTACACGACTCTGTTGCCACCCGGCAAAAATAATATAATTCAAATATGGGCTTTAAATATTGCTCTTTAGACATATTTTACATTGGCATCATAAATTAGCAGACAGCTATCTAAACAGCAATATTTAAAGGCCATATTTGAATGCTATTATTTTTGCCAGGTGGTAGCAGAGTCGTGTAAGTGGGCTATGACCTTTAGCTATATTAAGGCTTTTATCAGCTATGGATGGAAGCTAGAAAATTGTTAGTGTGGCCATATTTTGTTTCTAATTGAGGAATCTTGTTCCAAAAAATTCGCAGACAATTAGTACCGCCTCTCCGTCTACCAGAATACCATGTCGCACGGACTCACGGGCGCACGCACTTGCTATTTAACGACATGTTAGGGGAATTAACGAACTTTCCTCAATCATTTTCACTGCTAAAGAGAAACTTGTTGAGAACATATTTCCGAGCCTTTATTCAAAGATAGAGTATAGATTTTATCACCGATTAGAAATTTTAAGTTCTGAAGTACTTTCAACCATAGTCATTAAGACAACCTGAATTATTCAGATGGAAACGAGTAAGGAAAGATTAGCAAGAATCTAGATGAAACGCATAAGTGTATTATCTAATATAGAACTGAATTTAAGGACTCACAGAAAAGCTTCAGTTTTACTTTTCGCAATCCAAGTAAGTTTTACCAGAGAGAGTAACGCGAGACTGTGGCTACTTGAAAAGTAAGCCCGGCGATTTTTATCTTTAGCTGTAAACTACGCCGCTGTTATCATTACCATCAACTTTGCAGTCGATTGTCTAATACTATAAAGGGTGTTGCATGATGTATCTAAACGTAGCCTCAGATTTAGAACGAGAATAACCTAACTCCTAAGTACTCCAACAATAATGACTCCCACACAACGCAATCACTTGATAAATCAATCATAATAACAGCTACACTAAAGAGACTGTCGTCATTTCAATTAGCTCCGTATTTATACAGCTTTTAGTTGCACCTTCACTCACACTAGATTGGGAAGGGATCAATTTGCAGTGTCTGGGACATTGTTTTTTTTTTAGGATACATAGGCTTGCCTAGCACTTGTACCATCCTAACAGCTTAATCGGCCTAGCTTACAGGAAAGACAAGCTCCATATACCGCACGAATTTGATGATAAAACTGTAGTGTATTTTGACTTTTTAGCAAATATCTTAAGTTTGGTTGTATCCGGATGCTTATGCTAAGAAACTACAAGGATATAGATGCGTTAAAATGGAATGATAACAATAATGAGATAAGAGCAAAAGGATACTCTTTTCAACTTAGGCAAGAACTTAACCTACACATGATAAATGCTGTTATAAAGCTTTGCTCAGAACGAAATTTTACGAATTATAATTATATTCCGACATAGTCTAAGGCTGCAAGTCATTGACAACGCTAAGTCAGCTTCGAGAAAGCTAAATATCATAATATTGTATTTCTGTAGTATAGAGATACTTGAAGAGTGGCTCCTAGTAATGGGATAGGATTTTTTTTAACTAACGTTTACAACGGGATTGGATTTGTTTTAATCTTTGAAAATTATATTAATTTGTGTCGTGTCCACAAACAAATTATACTGCTCTGCCGTAGGTTTGCTACCGCGTAGCCAGCTCTATAACAAAATAGATCTCAGTACTACGGATATTAGGAGAAAGTGTCAGATATCATTTAAACATCACCCTTTAGCTTATAAAATGAGTTCATAAAACTATGTTGTAAATATTACATTTTACAACACCCTATAAGTTTGCATGTGGACGGCACTGCCGCGTGTAGGCGACAGGTTAGATAACGGAATTTATAAGTAGCTGGTTTTGCTTTAGGATAACTTCTTCGTAGAACAAATAGTTGAAATATACAGGTCACCAGATGCAATACGTCTTGACGTAGTTAAGCTAAGCTGACCTTACACTTGGCACGAATAGGTTGCACTTAAGTATTCGCTGGTCACTTATTTAATTGCTTGCAAAATTGCACTGTAAAAGCTTACCGGTTGTTGTTTTGTTTAGTCTAACAATGTATTTAACCGTTAGTAAAAGTAGGTTTACTCAAAGTAACCAGTGCTTCAGTTGTTTTAGAACAAATGACAAGGAGAATAATTCTCCTTGCAAATGATGACTGATTTCTTGATTTTTTTTATTGCCTTACAACACAGTTGCAATGTATCTGTATGTGTAATATAAAACTAAAATAGCGCTTTAAAGTAAATAAGACTACAAAGCTCATCATAGCGACATATTTGATGGCAAAATTTTTCAGTTTTCGTTTTAATAAATAAGCAGGTACTGGAACAAAAACCACACAGTTTCAAAAGACAAAGGTTCTTTTTAAAATCACACATATCGTAAGGTATTTCATAATTATCGATTTAGTTAGCATAGATACATATACATATAAAACGGGTCTAATCGCGATTATTTATTAGTTAAAATATTGCCTTCCCCTACATTTTATCTATTTAATAAACGTGATTAGACCCGTATAATATATAACTATGTTTATTTAGCATGTACTTTTTTATTTTCGACTATCCTGTCTCAGTTCCTAATTATAAACATTCGTCATCGTCATCAACCCATTATGTCCCCACCGAGGGGCACGGGTCTCTTCCCTGAGGAAGGTATAGGCCATACTCCACCACGGGGGCCAAGTCCGGATTGGTGGAGGCTTGTAAGACTAGTGGCTGGTCTTACTGACAGAAGTTTTCAAGCCGCCCCTAAAGGCCTCTGACTTGGCTTAACGACTGCCATCTATCGACGGCAGCCGGCACCAACTGCTTAACGTACCTTGCGAAGCACGGAATCGCTCGGAAAAAATGCCACTAGCGTTAGTCATAGACGGTGACCCATCCATGGACTGAACGCGCCGTATGTTGCTTAACCTTAGTGATCGTAAATAAACAATAGGTAGGTAAATTTTTTTTTGCTGCTATAAATATTTTTCTCTTGCTTCACAGAATTCAGATTATTTTCATTTGAGTCATTAAATCAAAAAAGACATTTCTCCAAACATTCTTTCATAGGTATGTCCGAAGCGATGTATATGTTAATTATTCTTACGTTAAAGCTTATTTTTATAGACAATTACTTGTAATTTCACCGCTGAATAAAACCACACCAATTTAGCCCAAACTTTGATATTAGAAACACGAGGCTATAACCCCTTATCGAAGTATCATGTGACACGTAGGGCTAATTGCGGTTTTGTAGGCCGCTGGCCAGACACAACATTTTCACCATCAGAAGCATAACTCGCTGCCAAAAATTCTGTGCACGATTTTTATCACATAAAGGTTAGATAGATAGATAGAATATTCTTTATTGTATGTTCACCAGGGCCCTGATTCTGAGTGCATTTACATTGTTAGTAACATGCTCGGGTCACGTGACACGTTTTTTAATTTAATTGACGTGTAGAATTACGAATACTCAATATTTAAAATATTATTTTAATTTAAAATATTAATATTTGAAGCAACAATGCAATGAAATCGATGCAATCATGTAACTCTCATTGTACTACAATGCATTAGCAGAATCTAGGCCCAGGAATTGCACATGAGATTTGACAATAACATATTACAGTAGTTAGTAAAGAAAATCTGAAAAAAAAACTTATAATCCAGGGCAAATGGTCATAATTTTTTTTTTATTTTTCAAAATATAAGGAATAAAAAAAAATTAAAACATAAGTCTAAATTATCAGAATGATTGATTTTATTCGAGCTCTAGGTACTGGCTTTTGGATAAGATAGCATTAGTATAAATACTAATTATTGTGCTGTATGCAATTGGAGTATGGCCTATACCTTCCTTAGGGAAGAGACCCGTGCCCCTCGGTGGGGACATAATGGGTTGATGATGATACAATTGGCTGTGAGAGTGTGGGTATATGCAAGTGTTGTTAATTTGTGTATATTACTGAACTTGGAATTTCTCTACGAGACCGAATCAGAAATGATGAGGTCCGTAGACAAATGAAAGTCGTCGATATAGCCTACCGGATGAGTAAATTGAAGTGGCAGTGGGCGGGGCACATAGCACGCAGAACTGATGGTCGATGGGGCCGAAAAGTTCTTGAATGGAGACCTCACATCGGCAAGCGCAGCGTAAGACGACCAGCCACAAGATGGACACACGATCTCATCCAAGTAGCAGGAAGACGCTGGATGTAAGCCGCTTCCAACCGGTCTTTTTAGAAATCCATAGTCCATCAGTGGACTTCTTGTGGCTGGATGATGATGTCTGAACTTGAGTGAGTTGGTAAAGTCCTTTTTACATTCTATGGATTATCAGCATGATATGAATTGGAGCACACAGCTAGGAGATAAGACATTCAAACTCAGCAATGTAACTACCGACAAAATCGCAAAAATTGTTATGACTATACGAACTAAAGCCAAGGGTATGGATGGTATTGACAGTGACATGATAGTTATGACGATGCCGACAACTCTGGACATTCTGACTTCAATTGTCAACAGGAGCATAGACACAATGACTTTTCCGACACAGTGGAAGATGGCTAAGGTCACGCCATTACCCAAAAAATCCAACCCTACCCACATTTCACATCTCCGCCCAGTCAGTATCCTTCCTTGCACATCGAAGATAATAGAGAGGGTGGTTTGCGAACAGCTGTCGGAATATCTTGAGAAATACGGCATTTTGCCGGAACGGCAATCGGGCTTTCGTAAGGGCCGTTCCACTGCTACCGCCTTGCTTGATGTTGTCGACAATATCCTGCAAGCGCGGGATACCGGCAAAAGCACATTGTTAGTCCTGCTTGATTTCTCAAGAGCTTTCGATTGTTTGAGCATCCCCCTACTATTATCTAAGATGTCGTACTACGGGTTTGACAATGCGACGGTTCGGTGGTTTGACAGTTACCTGTCGGGTCGGTCGCAAGTTGTTGGGTTGCGTGGGATGAACGGGAGGACTCTGCTGTCATCCTCTAGTCCAATGACTCGGGGAGTGCCGCAGCCGTGCCGATCAATCCTGGGGCCCCTGCTCTTTGCATTGTATAGTGCAGACATCGTCAACAATGTGAAGAGTAGTAGTTATCATCTCTACGCCGACGATGTGCAGCTGTATGCCTCCGTCACTCCTAACGGTGCGGCGGAGTGTGTACGCTGTATCAATGACGAGCTTGAACGGATTGCGAGCTGGTCAGACAGGAGCTGTCTGGTGCTTAACCCAAGCAAGTCCAAGTACATGGTACTTGGTACTAAATGTCAAATTCGTAGTACACTGGAAACTCTGACTACCGAGAATGTAGCCATCAGGGGCAAACACGTAGAACGGGTGGTAGAGGCTAAAAACCTGGGCGTTCTGATGGATGGTGAGCTACGCTTTGAGAAACACATCGCTGGAGTGGTGAGCAACTGCTTCTATCGCCTCAAAGTACTTTATAATGTGCGTGATTACCTTAGTGTGGATTTGCGTATCCACCTATGTGAATCGCTCATATTATCAAGGTTGAACTACTGTGACGTTGTCTATGGTGGTTGCATTCTTGGTCGTACACAGAGGTTGATACAACGAGTTCAGAACGCTTGCGCTCGTTTCTGTTTCCGCATCCCTCCTCGATCCCATGTCAGTCCATACTTGGACGACGCAAACCTCTTAAACATGCAGGCGCGTAGGCAACTGCACTTTGCAACGTTGCTGTTCGGTGTCGTCCGGTGGAAAGCCCCCGCCTACCTTTACGATAAACTCAGTTGGTCAGGACGCGATCAAAGGTATGGGGCGAGGGCTGTCATGCCGGCGTACCGGACCGCGGCGTTTCGAGGAAGTTTTAGGTTTGCGGCGTCTAAGTGTTGGAATGATCTCCCTCCCCCTCTCCGCAGTGTGACTAGCAGGAATACATTTAAGCGAATGCTGAAAATGTGCCTGCTATCCCTGCGGAAACACCCTCCTTAACCCAATCCCCCTGCAGTTCGCCTTTTAAGTATATATGTGTGTATAATATATATATTACTTATTTGTTATTTCTTTGCTTATAATTATTTATTGCTACATATTATTATCATATTATGTGCATTTTTACTTAGATATTCTATATTTAGTATATTTCACAGCATATTCTATTCTATTGACGTTGTTTTATAAATATTAATTTTTATGTAAGATCTGTATGTAGGTATATTACTTAATGTACGTGTATAAATTGAAGAATAGGTGCTGACTGAAAATCAGTGTTGCAGGCCCAGCCTGCAGCAAATGCTGAGTCAGCTACCTGTTTGTGGCTGCGGAGATACAATGCCCTTCTAAATTGTAAATGTTTGTTTTAAATCGTATTCTTTGTTTTATTATATTTTTCTTTGTTCTGTCTTTTATTATTTGTCTGTATTATTATAATGTCGTGTTACATTGTGTTATGTGTATTGTATCTTTGTGGCTGCAAATAAATGTCTCTCTCTCTCTCTCTCTCTCTCTCTCTCTCATAAGCAGCCTTAGGAGCCAAAAAAGACGCAGCGTGAGTAGACCCCCACTTAATGGTCTGATGACCTGGTTAGGGTGGCGGGAAGTCGCCGGATGAGGGCGGCACTAGACCGAGAAACTTGGAAAATCATGAGGAAGGCCTATGTCTTGCAAAGGGCATCAAATGCCTGATAGTCCAGTCATTATTGACATTCGAAATCGAAAATTTAATAATAATTCCAAAAGTTTTCAAACTTCGGTCAAGTGAATGGTACATTGGGACGACAATAAATCTCATTTTGCAACCTTGTCCGCTGTCCGGAACATTGTTGAAATTGCAATTAAATTAATTTTTGCTGTATGGTCGTGAAAAAAATTCCAAAAGTTCTGCAAACTTGGGGAAGTTTTCGATATAATATTTCATATCACGTATTAAATTTGCAACCAATCTAAGTGTACGGAACATTTTTTGTTATTGAAAATTAATGTTTTTTTTATTAAACTGAATGAAAACGTTCCAAAAGTTCTGCAAACTTGACACATATATCGGAAAAATATACCGAACGGTTGTATAAATTTGCAACCTTTTTCGCTGACCGGAACATGTTTATTTATAATTCTTTTTAATTCGTGGTCATTTTTTCGAGTAAGGTGGTCTCGGAATAATTACAAAAGTTTTGAACCTTGGTTGCAAACTTCGAAAACATCTATTCTGATGCATTTACAAATTTGCAACCTCATACGCGATCCGGAACTTTATGCAATTTGCAAAAATGTAATTTTTTTATTTTTTCACCTTCAAGAAAATTTCAAAAGTTCTGCAAATCGAGGGGACTGTTTAATTTTAGGATTAATGTCAGTATTTGAATTTGCAACCTCTCACGCAATCCGGAATCTTGTGTGATGTCGGAAATTTAACTTCATGGCATTTTTAATTTCCGAAAAAATTTCAAAAGTTCTGCAAATCGAGGGGACTGTTTAATTTTGGGATTAATGTTAGTATTAAAATTTGCAACCTCTCATCACGCAATCCGGAATCTTGTGTGATGTCGGAAATTTAACTTTATGTCATTTTTCATTTTCGAAAAAATTGCAAATATTTGCAAATCGAGCCAATGATTGTTTCTTTGAGGTGCATGTCAGTATTAAAATTTGCAACCCCGCATGAGATCCGCAACTTTGTGTTCTTTGCAAAAATCGATTTTTCGCATTTTGTTATCCTTGAAAGAAATTCAAAAGTTTTTCAAATCGAGCGGATGGTCTTATTTTGGGATCGATACCACTATTCAAATTTGCAACTTCGCACGAGACCCGGAACCTTGTGTTATTTGCAAAAATCTACTTTTTTACCGGAAGAGTCCAACTAGGTTTCCTACGTTCCTCGTCGAGGAACCGATGCCGCGAGCTCCGACTCTACTCAACATGATTAAGCTTTGCGAATCAAAGCGAAACCTAGTTGGACTCTTCCGACAAAAAAGCAAGTAAGTACTTGAATACGATAGTAGATTAATAATCGCCTAAGATACGTTCTTTTTGCTGATAATGGTATTATTTAAAGAGTTCCAAACAATAATTTTCGTGCTACAAGATGCACAAACCTTGTACAGCCAAAATTTCACTCAAATCCTTATCTGCGTCAAATGACTCATCTTGGGGATCCTAAAAACATTACATTTCAATCAAGATGTAGATATAAAGTTGATGCAATATCCGCTGAGTCTAAACACGGTCGTAAAATGTAAAAACAGATAAAACTTTTATGATCCACTAGCCCTTCGCCCGCGACTTTGTTCATCGCTAGACTTATTTGGGGTTACGAACTTTAAATTAAAATACACAGCTTGAGTTTATTAATCGGTATTAATTACCGTCGAAAAAATAAATAGACGTAAAAAGATATCAAATATTCGTAAAAAAGGTAAGTAAACATTAATGGACGACAATGCGTAGGTAAGTAACAGTGTATTTAATCCCCAGATTCGTTTTATTAATAAAAAAATACGTACCGGCAAAATCCTACGTTCGGTTTAAATAAGCCCAACGGAATTTATTTTTGGCATGAATTTACGGAATTTACCTGTCATGTAAAAATAGTACTATAACAACATCTGTTAGAAACAAATTGTGTTACAAACAATTTCAATCATTAGCATGTGAATGGTATATTATTGATTTATTTGAAAGACGAATTTACATCAATAGAAAGATGAACTAGCAGGATCCATAATACCTTTAAAAGGTAATGAAAAATTGAATAGTAGAAAAATTTGTTGATGAGACATGCTGAAAAATACTAAAGAAACTACCTGAAATAATTTCTGTATTACGTTTATAATTTCTCGTAAATGTCGACACTGACGATTGTTACATTCAAGCATTCAAGGAAAACATTTCGAATAGATTGTCCGTAAATAATATCTTTTTTCAATATATTATGAGGTCAGTTAATAAGTGTTAAAACCTTACAAGTTAGCGATAAAACTTTGAATGCATGTTGAATGTAACAATCTGTAATTGAAGATACTGAAAATCTGATTTATTTGAATTTCGTAGAAATACATATCTGAAAAGAAATAATTATGAGCATTTGAATTTTTTTGTGAGGGCCCTCCCACACCATTCCTGGATCACCATAATGTTCTTCCAGTTCCGTGGTACATTTCGATGACATTTCACATTCCACAATTGTATTATCCGGTGCACCATCTTCTGCATCTGATCTTACGTCACTGCTTTTATAATCAAGGAACGTATCCAGCGGTTGACGCGACCATTGGTCGCGTTACCATAGCAACGCAGGTATACGACGTCGCGGCGGCTTCGTATAGCACAAAGTTTAGGCCCTGAATATATAACAGCGATGTGTACGGATATAATATTTTGCGTGAAAGTGATTAAAAAATATTTCCGTATTCCGGATATGGTTGCAAATTCAAATACTGACATTAATCCCAAAATTAATCAGTCCCCTCGATTTGCAGAACTTTTCAAATTTTCTTGAAGGTGAAAAAATAAAAAAATTACATTTTTGCAAATTGCATAAAGTTCCGGATCGCGTATGAGGTTGCAAATTTGTAAATGCATCAGAATAGATGTTTTCGAAGTTTGCAACCAAGTTTCAAAACTTTTGTAATTATTCCGAGACCACCTTACGAAAAATGACCACGAATTAAAAAGAATTATAAATAAACATGTTCCGGTCAACGAAAAAGGTTGCAAATTTATACAACCGTTCGGTATATTTTTCCGATATATGTGTCAAGTTTGCAGAACTTTTGGAACGTTTTCCTTCAGTTTAATAAAGAAAAACATTAATTGTTAATAACAAAAAATGTTCCGTACACTTAAATTGGTTGCAAATTTGACACGTGATGTAAAATAATATATTTAACACCACTCCAACTTTGCAGAACTTTTGGAATTTTGGTCTCAAGAACTGAGCAAATTATCATTTATTGCATTTTTAACAGTGTTCCGGACCGCAGAACAGGTTGCAAAATTTTATAGTTTGTTTTAATACCATTCCCGACCTTACACCAAAATTTGAAAACTTTTGGAATTATTATGAATTAATTGTCTTGACTGACTGGACTATGATGATGACTGATGTTAGGAGCTAAACTTCTGTTTTAAATATTTTGTCAGACTAGTGAACAGCGTCCAACGAACTGGTCTGAATATTGAGTAGGCAGCTAATGTATCGAATTCATTCTGTGTAAGGCCTAACTACTAGACGGAGTAATGGATCCGACTTTTTTTAACAACTGTAGGGAAAAGCTGAAACAAAGGTTTCAATTTGTTATTACATACCTAAATTTCAAATAATTGGAAATAATCTAATTTCGGTCAGTAGCTATATAGTTCAGGACCAAAGTATATTTGTGTATACTAGTCATATGATAGCGACCGCCACACGTTCATCTAGAAAAATATAGAAAACTATCAAGTGTAAAAATAAGCTACTCATTTGTTTCTGTCGCATGTTTACAGGCAGTCTGGCTTAAGCAGTTATTTCTTCTCCTGATTTAAGTACAATTTCCGACCACTCAATAATTTCTACACCAAAGTCTGGTAAAGATGGTAATCGCTCCCAGTTACCTATGTTACGTTATGCTGTTACTTTCCTTTCGTGCTCCTAACTCACGCTAAGGTCACACTCTCGCGTTGCACGGCGTTACGATAGCAGAAAGCCTTTAGGACATTTCCTGTGGTTATTCATTGTAGCCACTTTAAGAAATGCAAACGATCAGGGCCTCAATTCTGCTAGTGCATTATAGTTCAATGACAGATACTCGGTGGGGTCACGTGACATGATTTTGTTCACCATCGACACCATCGTCGATTGGTACGTGTGCTCGCGTAGATGATTAAAATCGCCAATGAAATGAAATCAGCGCGTTCATTCAGTTGTCATTGTACTGCGATGCATTAAGAGAATCGAGGCCCAGGTCGTCGTTCGAAGTCTTTAAACAGCGGTATACTATCCATATTAAATTCACAAACTAAATTTAGCAAATCAGAAATAAAAAATTTATTTCAACGTGAATAATATAATCTGTTAGTTATGTTAATGTACAATGTTAGCCTTCCGGCCGTATTTGTAATAAAAAAAATGCACTTTGAACATTTTTTATTAAAATGATAAGATTCCACGATGTCATCAATAACTTTGAATACAAACACATTAATTAATTTTCTTAGAAAAGTAGGAAAAATATAACGCTACCAAACATCTGCTTAGGTTACACTTTTATCGTGCTATAACATATCATAAGTGATATTACATAATATTTTTTGGGCTTGTTAATAAAATTATGTTCACCATTTTGAGGATAACGATGACACTAATGTAAGCGTTGCCACAATTAGGACACTTTTAATGACTTAAAATTTGAAACTAGCTTGAATATCGGTTAATACTCTAACAACATACTTTACAGTATGTGTAAATATATAAGCCAGAACTAACGCTGTTCATAGTTTAGGTAGGTTTTCGTAATCTTCCACACCTCACGGCATTACTCTAAATTCGACATAAGCAATTGTGAAGTACGGTGTTGCTTATACTTCAATAGCGAAAATGTGATGGTTTTATATTTTAAAAAGTAATATAATAATTCAATAAATTACTTTAAATATATTAAAACCGTCACTATAGAAGTAAAGGCAACCACCGAACTACAATTATTGCATGTGGAAATTAGAATATTGCCCTAATCACGCTATTCCCGACAGGTTGAAGATTTACACGAAAGGTAAAACGGTTGGTCGAGCAAACATTTCAAACTATCCTTCCTGTTTACCTGACGCCCGTCGCACTTGACAGCACTCCCGAACCTGGAAGGCACATCAGGGGTCATGCAAGGGCCCTCCACAAATAAGTGAAAATAGTACATACATTTACATTCATTTTTTACATTTACATACATTGCTTCTGGCCCCACACAGGATACCCTGTGTCGTGGGAACCAGAAACAGCGACATCACAAACATGTAAATATCCAAGACCTGGGTTTTTTTTCCCCAGCCGGTTCGAACCCAGGACCTCTCGCATGGTAGGCAGATGCGCTAACCGCTGTGCCACAAAGGTCGTCAGCTTCCAATCAAAAGAGCAGTTCACGAGACAAAACAGTGGAACTACGAGAGAGCACCAGTTTCTTTTTTAACGGCCGTTTCCTGCTGGTCATACTAATTTTTCATATCAGTATGACTACGAGGCCATGTGGGTCGGGTCAGATTCTGTATTTTCCATTTTCATTGAGAATAAGCACGATTACTAAAATCTCAAAATGACTGAGATTTACACTCTTGATACCTGTGGGCGCAGCATGAGCTTGCACGGGATATCCCGCCCGCGGCGTGACGCGCAATATTTATTGTTTATTTATATACTAAAAACCTTTTTTAAACAAAAATATTAAGACTTATGTGTTGCCTTGTACAGTTCATATTGGTTTCCACAGTAACTATGAATGTGGTTCTATAATAAGCATCAGTTCAGTTCCATCAGTTACACCTCACGAAATTATATTAGGTATGGCTTTCTTTAAAGACAGCTGTTATCAATCTAACATGCAGATAACGATTAATTTTAATTAGAAAAATCCAATGAAAATTGCGAATTAAATGTCAAACTAGAAATATGTTGGATGTATTATGTGTAATGTTTGGGAAACTCGACGTCTAAGTTTTTTAAAGCTGTCATCGATATTCAGAGGGGTTCCTTTAAATACCGATCTGACATAATATAGTTGATCAACCATATAGTATTTTAAAGAGTGAGTATTTTGAATCGCTCGTAGCCTGGGCTGCCTGAGTGATCTTAAAAGATCACTAAGGTTAAGCAACATACGGCGCGTTCAGCCCATGGATGGGTCACCGTCTATGACTAAGGCTAGTGGCATTTTTCCGAGCGGTTCCTTGCTTTGCAAGGCACGTTAAGCAGATGGTGCCGGCTGCCGTCGACAGATGGCAGTCGTTAAGCCAAGTCAGAGGTCTTGAGGGCGGCCTGAAAACTTCTGACCAGTAAGACAAGCCACTAGTCTTACAAGCCTCCACCAATCCGGTCTTGGCCCCTGTGGTGGAGTATGCCCTATACCTTCCTCAGGGAAGAGACCCGTGCCCCTCGGTGAGGACATAATGGGTTGATGATGAAAAAGTGAACATTGGTGTTTATTCTAATAAGTTGATGAAAGTGTAGAATAACCCGATACAAGTACTTACATTTAGGTGGACTATAGTGGACGTAGAGTCCATTTTTAGTCTCTTTCCGAACGTTCAGCCACTTTTTCACACCCTCCATAACCAACGAAGAAAAATGTAACGGTCTTCTCGATTACAACTCATCACAAACGTTTCTTTTGCACTGTCTCGAAGGTTAACTTTATTGTGACAATGGTATTCAATCGGTATTGTGTCTGCTTGGCTCTTCCACTGGCTCGAATGTTAACTTAATTACAATGATATTGTATCGGTATTGTGCCTTCTTGGCTCTTCCGTCTAAGATTCTTAAAAGCTTTAACTTTTAGGAAACGTACTTATAACATTGTTAATTAAAGAAAAGAAGTGGACAACTATTTGCCTCTTGTCCATATTCCATATAATTTTGCCGTCTATAGAGAAAGACAGCAGCTTTCTTAAATCTATTGAATGACGAGAAGAAGTTGTAGAATTAGTACCATCTGCTAAAAAAATAATAATAATAAACATATTTCGTAACTCT
The DNA here is from genome assembly GCA_947310845.1 of Yponomeuta plumbellus. Classification (NCBI taxonomy): domain Eukaryota; kingdom Metazoa; phylum Arthropoda; class Insecta; order Lepidoptera; family Yponomeutidae; genus Yponomeuta; species Yponomeuta plumbellus. Next base: position 10,242,051 of record OX371203.1, read on the forward strand.
TTCAAAGGCTACGGTTCCATATTGCAACTTTTGGTAAGTTTGTATCTAAATGCATTTTACATGAACAGATCGAATCTCATTGAAATTGTGAAGTGAGTATCGATAGAATATCGATTGGGTTCGTTCCAAATGGTAGGCAATCAAATATTAATGTAAGCCACTGTCCGGGGTCGCTCCTAGCAGGTCGCCTAACCTATATTCTAGTGACTATACAGCGAGTCATCGATTGGAAAACCAGAGTAATTACGCTCAAGTATCATCAAATAGAATGTTGAATGAAAAATGGTTCAATTTTAAATGCCACAGGAAATTGGGACAGCCATAGAGAGTCCTAAAGTCTGCTACACATGTAAAGATACGAGTATATCGTAGCAATTAAACTGTGCAAACCGATTTACGCAGATTTATTGATCGTGTGTGGCTACGACGAACAATAATCTGCAACGATTTGTCATAGACACGATCGCTGTATGATCGTGTGCTGTGTATGCCAACGACGAACAAATAATCTGCAACTATTAAATTGTTATACGCACCATTGCTAAATCTGCGCAAATCGGCTTGCACAGATTCATCATCAATCCATTATGCTCCCACCGAGGGGCACGGGTCTCTTCCCTGAGGAAGGTACAGGCCATACTCCACCACGGGGGCCAAGTCCGGATTGGTGGGGGCTTATAAGACTAGTGGCTGGTGTTAATATCAGAAGTTTTCAAGCCGCAATAAGGCCTCTGACTTGGCTTAACGACTGCCATCTATCGATGGCAGCCGGCACCAACTGCTTAACGTGTCTCGCGAAGCACAGATTAATCACTACGATGTATCAATTCGTTACATGTGTATCTGGCTTTATATACAAAAATTTCGTATAACTTTCAACTGCTCTGAAACGGCTGCACCAATGCTTGTGAGTTTTTTGTGTATATTTGGTAGGTCGGAGAATAATACGTCAGACGTTAATTAATATGGCAAAATAATGTCTGCCGTATCAGGTAGTAAAATAGATAATAGTGCCCGACCAATAACCAATTATACTTTTTGGTATTAAGCTCGCCTTTGTAAGAATATTGTTTCTTGTGCAATAAAGAATTTTCACTTCAACTCAATTCAAATATATTCATGTAAAATTTTTTTTTATCGTTAGCGTCGCGGCGGTGCTAGTTAGCCCCAGTTACCAAGTTGCCCCTTAAATCTCATTGGATGTAAGGGGCGGATGTTACTACGCTATGTATGCTTTTGCATTGTCACCTTACAGCCCAGAACATTTTCGTTCTTACAACCTCCTCTCCTATAGGCATTACTATAATAAAGGTTTACGTAGCTTTTGTTACGCGGTGCGTCTTTTCACTGAACCTGTACTTTACTTTTGAAACCATGTTATTCCTATACTATTCATGTTAGTAGTAAAGTCCGTTCGCTTTTAGTAAAAAATATTTAGCTATTTCGAAAATACAACTTAGACGGCAAAAATACTTTAAATAAAAAAAAACATGGTAGGTATACAATATACCTAATGAAGCACAAAATAAAACACTACTCTTCATCACTAGAAGTGTCCTCAAAATATTCATCTCCACCGGTATTTTGAATAGGTACCTACCTAAGTGATGCAGGATCGTCTCGTTATAAATCCATTCTAAAATACTGATTGATTTACTTCTTTAATTGCGTGATCTACATAATAGTAGAATGAGACGAGCTGCGAGCCAAATTCACTAGCGTGTTTGCGCCGCGTCGGTTTCCTTTAATTTCTTTTGTGTAAAGCCGCCACATGCCGGGGCGGTAAATATCAAAGTGACACTATGATAGCGAACAGACTATACGTGACCTCCTGAAATCATTGGTACGAAGTTAATAATTCAAATACTAATTTAGATCTCTTCTTTAAGTAGGATAATAAACATATAATAGGCTAAGTACAATTATCATAACACTCAGGGAGACACTGTGGAAACTACTAAACTTCAACCGAACTATTTCGACACGTATGCACTTTCACTATGAAGACAAGTAAAGTTTTTACCTACAGCTAAGTACCTATTTATGAGTAAACACTTGACTTCACAGACAAGCAGGATGTCTTCGACTGAGCCACCTGCTGTTCACAAGGCAGCGTGGCGTCTTTCTAGCAAAGGTAGTGCGACAATGGTACAATCGCGACCAAAACTTCCTGTCGGCCTGCATTCACTGGCTTCCTACTTATCAAGAGGCTGTTGACCTCTTTAGGGGCGTTAGCGTATCCATTTTCAATGTTCAAAACTTAAATCGATCAATACGTCATTTGCAAATAACTATATAGGTATGTATGTACGTATCTTCATGGTACTTTTTTCGTTTATACGTTAATAGATGTGGAACTCTAACTTGAAGTAAAATAATAATGGATTAATTCACTTTAAGATGCAATTTTAAGTAGCTTTTCTGAGTGCCGTGTATTTTTATAAGTTTGCACCTTTTATTTGAAGTGTACAACTGATTCAGCAACAGTTTGAAAAACAGATGCCTGTATCGACATAAAGGTTCCATGGACAGCAAATTAATGATCATACGCGATGTTCTTTTGTTGTTTGCTCCTTTTTCCAAGCTTGGCCGCAGATTCGTTTCTTTTTGTGGGTCACAATCAGCTAAAACGTTCGACCTCGCAAATGTGGAAAAATCAAACCCAAAAGTTCGTAAATATTTGTAGCAAGTGGTTATCTGGGAATAATTCGAAAGGATAACTAACTGCAGGTTTAGTTAGGCAAGTTACATAATAGGATAAGAATGTTCTTGATTGTAAATATATTAGAAAATAATTACAGAAACTGCAGCTACAAAAGAAAAGATGCAAGTGGCGGCCTTAAAAATGTACCTACTTCAGCATTCGTCTCGATATCTTTAATATACCTACACTATCCGTATGTTTATCTGACTTAAGAGGAATTACTCTATGAAACCGTAACAGATATTAACCGAGCCAGTATTTTTGCACATAATGTGTTATTATGGCAGATAGCCTGAAATTTACAAGAAATATACAAAAAGTAAAAAAACAGGGTTGCACGTACCAGAAACCTGACTTTTGTACGTTTCTTCTCTATGATAAAAATGGTAATACATGTACATACAAGTATCATAATAAATTTCTATAACAAGACAGTATAAATAATAAAAATCGACAAGTGTAAGTCGGATTAAGAATCCCGAACTGAATGAGAGAAAACTAAGTTTCCAAGGCTATAGCATGTACTTTGTAGCATCCACCTAGATCTCAATATAGCTTAGCTTGAACTTAGGAAGTGATAGTAAATACAATTCATAACATTCATGAGTTTAATATTGAATATCAATCAATCACAAATAGTAAATACCATTGTAGGCTTGGACATGGACATTCAACGTCGCTACACAAGACCTGGTATTCGGCAGCTGGAGCATTCGAACTTATTCCCAAGCCTCACCTTGCTATTAATAAAGCACTGGCAATAAAAATTTCTTTACGAAAGTAAACCACAAAATTTAATTGAAGTTTTTTGTATTGATTAAACCATTTGTGCATTGCTAATTTCCACCACATCCGTGCTATTAGCCTCCACTAAAATTAAATATAGAAAATATTAATTAACTAGTAATAGAACTGAATGACAATAACTGGCGCTTATGTTGAATGGTACCGTTGGAATGTTTGCAGTCTCAAGATTTTTTAAAAAGCTTTTCGCTATCCGACAGGGTGATATTAATATTGAGACCAATGTCCTTTTTATCACGACTTTGTACTTTATTTTGCTCGGCCGTCTCTCTGCCTACCGCACACGCTTCGACTGTAAAGTTTAAAAGTTATTATAACAGTTAAGCGTACTATGTAATACATTTTAGTTTATGATTCGACAAACTCACCGTCACACCTATTTTGAAAATGCACGTGGAGTATGCGATGGTACAATTCGTTGAATTTCTTTTGCCGTCGCATATTTGACGGTGTGCGCACTACTAGTGTCGGCAACAAGATATAGTGCTCAAGGTTAGGGTCATCCCGCTGCTGTTTCCGGCGAGCAACATCTTTCCTTAACACAAGTCGCGCGGACTTGGAGTGTTTATTGGAATAGTTGGAGGCGCTACTGCTTGTGGCTTCACGAGCACTTGAGCAACACATGACTTTGAGAGGTCGATGGGCAACGTTGGCTTTACACGGGCTGTAGCTAGGTCTCTCCTCTCGGGTTTCCGTGACTCTGTTCACCGCGTAACTCGGTCCTGGGGTACATTCATCCGTCCGGATCGTGCAGCGCTGCCGATCGCTCACAAGTCGATCGTGGCTCTTATGGCTGCGCCTAGTCAGCCCACGCGCCGCCCAGTGTCTCTCTGATATCACAGTAGTGGCACGATGATCACTGGATGCCAGGTCACGGTCTTTGTTCTTGTGGCTCGCGACAATAATGTCACCGGTTTTGCCAACAGGCTTGCCATTCTCGTGACGGTTGTTTAGCTTGACGACGCGGTAGTGCCGTCGCCGTCTGCGCTCCACGTGAGCAACACGCTCACGTAGTAAGCTGTCTATGAGTCTTTGTAGCTCGCTGCTGCCGCGTCTACTACTGCAGCTCCTCTCCGGGTGCGTGGCGATGCGTTTGTTCAGCCGCGCGTTCGGCCAGTGTGTTCTGCACACGTCTTCCCAGATGATGTCGCTAAGCACGGCTTCCCTCGACGGTGTCAGCTTGATGCCGTCATCACGGGGTGCGAATTCGCCTTGCGCTAGGTAATGCACGGTGTCCATGAGACGGTAGTCGCGTACGGGGTTAAGCTTGTGCCGCATCTTGTGCACGCGCTCGGCGGCCTGTTTGGGCGTGTCGTCACGCTTGCAGGGTACAGAGGTAGACTGGCGGCGACTGCGCGCCGTGATGCCATCGTAGGTGGTGAAGTCCCGGCCGTACTGCTCAGAGTTATGCTCTTTTTCGATGGGGACGCCACGCGGTGGTGACAACGGTGGTAGTGGAGGCAATGCGTGGCGCTGGAAGGCTGAGGTCTCGGGCACGTGGCTGTACTGCTCAATATAGCTGCAGCCCGCATGCTCGTTCGGCGCGCTCCTTGACGGTCTTTCGTTCGCTCCTTCATCTGATGACGACGCCGACCCGTTCCCGTCCAAAGAACGGAAAACCATCTCTTGTAGTATTTTCTTCCCCGAAAAGTTATCTACACGTTTTGGTAAACGATTGATCGAGAAGTCGGGTTTTAGCAGTGTTGGTGTTGTATGGTATTGGGAACGCTCTAACGCTGTTTTAACGATCAGTTTAGGTTCTACAAGTTTCTCAGCTTTTGACAAAAACTTAAGCAAAACTTTACTTGTTTTCGATGTCGCTTCAACATTGATTTTTTTCCTATGTTTTTTAATATCATTATTTAAATTATCCAGGCCAGTATTTTTAATCCATGTTACTTTGGGCGAGAGTGTGACCTCGCATGTGTTCTTTGGACACTTTGATGGCTCTTTCTTACAATGATGTGGTGATCTTGGGGACAGAACCACAGCGGAGTCATCAACACTGTAAGCTGAAACCCTTCATTAGTAGATTATATTATTAAAATTATTTACTAAAAAGGTGATTTGATTTATACCGCGCACTATTTGTGATACCTAGAAGTGTGTTCTCCAAATACCTCTTGGGAGCAGACTTTCTGGCAGTCCTGAAATCAATCAAGGCGATCCCAATCAGTCACTTCTGATCAATGTTACACCTAAATAATTTAACACCTATGTATAAGAAAATGTAACCTTTCTGTTTAAATAGTTTCTGGCAGCCACGAATATAGTATGGATCGACGGACACCGACGTGGTTTAATAAAAACTGAAACTTTCTTCGGCTCACTGCGATGGCTTAGATTTTGTCGGTGTATTTCGAGATCTGGATAGAAATGTAATTATTCTGTGATGCTATGTGAGAGGATGGCTCAGCAGATGTACCTAGGATTCACCTAACTGCAGGTCCTTTTGCGTGAGACGTGGAGTACCGCCCGCGCGAAAATCACACGCAACCGGACGGGGCAGATTGCCTTCTTCGATGGACATCAAAGTCTTTTTGCAGAAAGACTTTTTATCTTCCATCACATTTTATTTTGTTTCTTCCCGGCATAGTTATGAAGTTACCGAGTTAACGAATGCGAAAGTTTTGGACGAAAATTTTGATCGTTAATGAAAGTATTCAGAGAAAAAATTACATGTTACGTGACAGATGTATGAGGGCAGAAGGCAGAAGGCCAGAAGGTTTCTTTTTTCGTTTTTCTTCTGCAGTATCATTATGTCAAAAAACTGGTCAAGAAGTTTAGAACAATTAGATACCAGATTAATTAAAAAGTTTTACGATAAAATACAGGGTTCTGTGATCTGTATCCTTAGAGAGTAAACAGGGTTTTTAAACAAATAGGTAGTGTGCAAATAATGAAACATGTCAGTTAGAGTTTGTCATTTGCAGTAACTAATTGTACCATTTTTCAAAATATCTTCTACATTGTTACTTAAAAATGTATTGTCGCCTTTTTGATACTTTGTAGTGTCATTATTTGACTTTGAATAATACTTAAAACTATATGTTTTCCGTATAATAGTCATTGCTCTACATAACGGCTATGATTTAATAAAAGCTGCGACATTTGTAGAGCGCATAGAGAACGAATTTAATAAAATTATGTCGGAAAAACCCGTCTTAAAAATATATAAATCGGAAAAAAACATACCTACCACTCTATCGGGCTAAGCATTGAGACAACTCGAAAGAGACAAAATAAGAATGTATCAGTTCGGAGTATCAAGACTGTTCGGAGTAGGAGTATGAGAATAGTATTTTTTATTTTCGATTTCCAAAGTCAATAGATATTTCGAATTATGACAAAACCAGTCACGATCCCGGGTCTTATTTTTTTGTCCGTAGTACTGATACGTTTTGAGAATAGAATTTTACTGGCTGTAGTATTCGGTTAGAAAGTAAATTAAAAAAAGAAATCAATTTAAGAAAGAAATGAATTAATTTCAATATAATTCGTTTACAGCCTAAAGCCACCGTTTTCTACAAAAAAATATATTTCTTTTCATTGTTGTAAGAAACTGCAGTACAAAAACCACGGAAAACATTCAAAATATTACCTCGTAGGACGATAGCTCCATTATACAGGCACATTTACGCAACATTTTTTCGATGTTTCTATCAATATGTTTTTATGCTTAAGGCCTGGTTTACATTAGATTTATTTTCATGCTTTTTTAACATGCTTTCTATAGAGCTAGAATAGAATAGAGATTCCAATTCCTTTTAGAAGTAGTACATAAGCAAATAATAAATCAGTAATGGTTGGTTGTATACTATGTATTTAGGATTTTTTTAAAGTACCTAGGTACATTTATAATATATGGTGTGTTATAAAAACTATGAATCGGCATACGTTTTTTCCGTCTCTATTTCATTCAACCTTAATGGAAAGCGTGCTAAGGGACTAGTCATAGAAAGCGCCCGAAACGCTTTGGGCGCGCGTCGAGCGAGCGTTGGACGTCTATCGTACGCTCGTCAATTATAATAATATAACGTTTATTTCAGACTTTAAATCAATCCATATTACAAACAAAAAAGGTACAAAAATAAAATGTTAGTTACAAACATTATGCTAGGATGAGCACACTTTTCTAATCCGCGAAGGAGGGGCGCGCGTCGTACGCGCGTATGACGCACGCACCACGGACGCGGACGCTTGATGCAATCCGTTGCATAGAACTTCATACAATTTTAAAGAAAGTCCGAAACGCAGCGTATCGTAGATACGCGCGCCTCGGGCGCTTTCTATGACTATGGAAATAAATCAAGTGTAAACCCAGGCCAGTCACATATTTACCATAAGTTACATTCTATCGTCATAACTAGCTGTCCAAATGGAAAGAAACCTTTTTACTTTTCACAAGACATTTTAAAAATGGAAAACTTCGGGAAATCATTCCAGTCGTTGTCAAAATTTATGAAGCGTCACATTTCTACCATTTGTTAATGTTCAACAAAAATACACTAATAGCTATTGTTTTGTGTGATAAATAAGCGCCGTTTCTAAAGTATTAATCCGTATGGATACTATCGTGTAAGGATGTCGGAGAGTGACAAGCTCAGTCTGTCTAGCCGGCTTACCACCATCGTGGTGGAGACATCTTCTGTCAAACACAAGAACTACAGACAGGACTTGCCAGATGAATCCTATTCTGAACAACATCAGCGGCTCTCTAAAGCTCCTGCAGTACCTCGTAAGTGTTAAGCCCACCATTCACTACACGCACCGCGAGCCGAGCCCCGAGCCGTACCCATTCGTGGACAAATCCGTCATCGCCCACACACTACACGAGCGCCAAGCTGCTTACTACTTTATCTCCACCCGCCCGACCCGCCCCCAACTTTACCCACCAACCCAGCGTGGCATTGCTGCCGGCATGCTGGGTACCTTTGGTTCATGTATTTTAGGTTAGGTTGGGTTTTTAGGTGCGTTAGTAAATTAACATCGGCTATTATATTGTACGGTTATATAGAAAACGGCCTTCAAATCCTAGGTAAGGTAGGTAGGTAAAAGTACCTATTGTAGGAATGAAAAAATAATAATTGGACCATTTTCGCAAATTGGAACCAACCCACAGCATGTCGATTTCGAGAAAACGCGACTTTTGTGAATAGGTTTTGCAAAATGTGTACGTAGTACGTATTATAAAAAAAAGTTCATAGGCTTGTATGACAGATTGAAGCCTGTCTAGGAATATCAGACTTACTGATTTTCTACCATTTTTATTGGAAGGGTACCTATCTGTGTACTTAAATCATTTCATTTCATTTCATCATTTCACAAAAAATGTGGGTTGGTTCCAGGTTGCGTAAAAGGGTCCAATTCTGGTCGTACCAACGACGATTGAAACAATTATGAAGAAAATTAGGGTGACAATTTTGATGTACTACACGCCCACATACGGCAAATACGTAATTATGTCCAAAGTGTTGTATCATTAATCCAATTGATTTCTAATTTAAGTAATTAAAATTATACCCACTATTCACAATGTACAGTAACAATTTTAACTTTGTTAAGCGGTTGCAGAGGAATTAAAAAACATCGAAGAGGCCGCTGTCCTAGACGATGACGAGAAAAAAGATTTGAAGACTGGTAAGATTTTTTTGTTTATAAAATGTTTCAAAAATGCACATTTAATTCGTTTAGGAAGAGAGACATCCCTGGTGGGCCAGCGCCAACAGCCGCCTGAGCATGATCCCGGGCTGACTTGTCTTTACATTAATCGATCACTTATTATTTCTTTACAATAATCGGTAACCTAGTATTTCCATATCAAATGGGACCACTGACGTCGCGAAATGATTGTACAAAAACGTAAAACGTGCTCTTACTAACATAGCTATAAGAACTATTGTTTCTAGCCTTTTAATTACGTTTCAGAGTTACTATTATTAGTTCGTTTAACCGTTGCTCGTTTGTCTCGTTAGGAACAAGTTGAAATTAATCGTAGAGTGAACTTGAGATTTCAGTGAGATATGCAGTCTAACCTTGTCTGTAAATTTCAGTGAAAATAGATAAATTAAAGCATCGAGACGCGGCCTCGCACAGCAAGCCGAGAGGACAGTCGCCGGAAAAAATTGCTACGGAAGCTCTCAACTCTACAAAGCATAAGGTGAAGATACTCAATCATGTTAACAGAAATTTTCAGGACCCACGACAAAGATCACAAACTTGAGACTAGATCTCATATAAATAAGCCGTTGCCATAAGCCATAAACGGCTGTTTTAGGCGTTAATGCTGTTCCTAGGTTTTCCTTAGATTCACGGCCGTAGGTCCTTAATCACTTTTAACATAGTTGAGCGGCTGTACAGACAATTTTTGCAAATTCGATCTTTAAAAAAAATATGAGAGTTTTTCTAGGTGGCACCACTGTTACCTACCGCCTGGACCCCCTTGACGTCGGATGGTGCCAACTCAAGAAAACTTTACGGAATTTTAGTCATAGACTTCGTCCGTCTCTCTCATAAACTTTTACATATATGTATAATACCTAATCATTATATAAAAATGAGATCATCAGAAACAAAGTACCTATTTACAGGATAGCAAAATTTAATCACAAAGTTCCCAGAGTTTACTTCTTCTAGGGGAGTCTATGTTCCTCACCCTCAAACCACTCAAAATTCCGACTTAAACTACAGATTTCCGCGGTGGTACGCGGCAACATCCAATTCTGTCCAGCTAGTGCTATGCGCCTTATATCACACGTGCGTTTTAAACCTGCCCTTACTATTTTAGAATCATTCATCATTAACCCATTAGGTATGTCCCCACCGAGGGGCACGGGTCTCTTCCCTGAGGAAGGTATAGGCCATACTCACGGGGCCAAGTTCGGATTGGTGGAGGCTTGTAACACTAGTAGTACTAGTGTTACAAGCCTCCACCACCACGCTGGTTTTACTGTCAGAGGTTTTCAAGCCGCCCTAAGGCCTCTGACTTGGCTTAACGACTGCCATCTATCAACGGCAGCCGGCACCAACAGCTTAACGTGCCTTGCAAAGCACGGAACCGCTAGAATCATTAAAAACATTAAAATGAGCGAGCAAAATGTAAAAGGAACCGTGGTTTAGCAGTGTTTAACATTGCGATTATTCCAGGTGTCACTGGCACAACCGATCCCTACGGGCGCGGACGCCAAGGCCGCGCCGTCGGTCGAGCAAGGCGCCGACAAGGACGGATTGGAGGCCACGAGCACATACAGCGTGCTGCCAGAGCAGCAGCCTGAGGCGGCCGCCGTCGAAACGCAGGGCGTGTGGGTGCGTAATATCTCCACTAATGTTCTATGGTTCCGCGAATGGCGAGAGACCGCGAGACGTGGTGTATAGGTCTGTTATCTAAAGCTGGCACGTTCACAGTACTCACACTTATGCAATTTCACTATACAGGATGTTTAAAAATATATGATTTTGATTCAAAATGCGACTCTAGTTTAAGTGTAGACTAGAGTTAGGTTTTAGTAAGATAGGTGTGTTGTAGATAAATAAATAGAAATATATGGGTTACTTGTTATAACATATTTTTAGCAAATTCGAGCGAAAAGTATTAAAAACAAGGTGGAATCAATGATCACAAAATAGTTTTAAATTTCAATAAATTTTCACATGAACAAAAATAATTTCACCTAAGAAAATCTTTACCAAAACAGAAAATAATTATCCCAGAAATCCTCAACAATTTAATTATAAATTAATTATGTAACAAAGGGTAACGGACGCTCAGTGGTCAGTTACTGGATGAATTACCCTACCTTTTTTTTTAATTGCTTGCCACAGATAAAAACTTTATTACTGTTCTGTAATTTCATCAACTGGAAGGAATTTGTGATCAACTGAGCAACATCATTCGGTTTCTATTGTGGTTACGCGAATATTCTGTTCTCCTATTCTTCTTCTTTTTCTTCAACGGTTTTTCCATGATTTTAGCACCAGTAGCAGTTGTTCGAAGTCCAATCACAATCAAATGCAAGAACCAAAAGAAAAGAGGAAAGACCACAGAATAAACTGGCAATTCCCATTAGAAAAACAAAAACCCTCTCTTAAAAATGCCATCTACTGACTAATGAGCCGTTTTAAGAAGAAAAAAAAAACGAATGGCTGTCAAAGGAATGCAGTGTTGGACCTCAGCCCGATAGCCATGTGTGATGTATACATGTTATTTTTTTTAAATTGAAAATGTTAGTTTTTTTTTTCAATACAATATAACTCCGAAAGGACAAAAATTTGGCTGTTGACGTCATAGAGTGCGACAAGTGAATCCTGGCACAAGCCTTTGGCGGGAAATTTAAAAATCTTTTAGTTGATAACCCTGCATCTATATGCCATAAACCATCTTGATACTTTTGCTTAAGTTTATTATTTGTTTAATTAGTTTGGAGTCTCCAATGAATTTTGTCCAAACATAAATAAATATAAGCAAAACGAAAACATTAACTACATCAAAACCAACATTTCCACTCCACCAAAAACAGGGATAATAAAGATGCACCACATAAACTTATAAACATTTATTAATGCTGAACCATAATCAAAATCTGATTCATATCTTTTTTCTCCAACATCTTTGAGTTCTTTGACTAAGTCTTCGATCTGACGTTTAAAATTTTCGTCATCCGACAGACCTTACAACAATAAATAATTCATGTTTGTTTTAAAACATTATTACTCGTATGTATATACTAAAACATAGGTAAAATTATGTTGAATAGAAACAAAAGTTCTTGTTTAAATCTAGGACGAGTATCAAACTGTTTGGGTTGTACTACTTGCAGCTGAAATACCTAAGTTTGACAGTCAGAGTGTGGCCATATGAAGAATTCGAAATAAATCGCGTCCCAGGACTCGCTTGTCAGACTCTAGTAACTTTTATTCAGCTCGCTGAGACCTATTTGATGATGTATCACACATGGCTATTGGACTGAGGTCCAAAATTGCATTCCAAAATTGCATGGCTGTCAAAGCCATTCGTTTTTTTTTAGTTCTTCTGAAAGCGGCTCATTTGGAACTACTTTTCTTAGCTGTCAGAAAAATCCCTCATTGAGACGCACATACGGTTGAATACCAAAAAGATCACGCTGTATAAATAAACAGTAGTAAAAGTAAAACTATAACTGTCCCCTTCACACTCATAAGCTAGACCGCGCGCAAGAGAGACGGGCAGACTTTTCATGATGCGCATGCAGTACACGTCACGCCGCGCGCTATTCACAGACACTACACAAGCGCAACGTGTAAATGTGTAGAACGTGCCAGCTTTACTTAACTGACCTATAATGGGGAAAAGGCCTATACCCAGCAGTGGGCGGTGGTGGGCTGATGATTATGGTGAATATTCTGTTGAAAATAGCAATGGGGATCTGCGTGAAACTTGATGCCACAGAGAACAGAAAAACTGTTTTTTTTTTATAGATTCGTCATCACTACTAGTTACGCTAGTTTTATGGCGCAAATACTAATTTTTAAATCATCATCAACCCATCAAGCCATCTATCGACGGCAGTCGGCATCAACTGCTTAACGTGCCTTGCGAAGCATGGAATCGCTCGGAAAAATGCCACTAGCGTTAGTCATAAACGGTGACCCATCCATGGACTGAACGCGCCGTATGTTGCTTAACCTTAGTGATCGTTTAAGATCACTCAGGCAGCCCAGGCTACGAGCGATTCCAATTTTTACATGGTCTAATGGATATGCTGGAAGAGGAAGACCGAGGAAAAGGTGGTTGGATTGTGTGCGTAATGTTAGTAAGAATGTGAATGTAGAGATGGCGATTGATAGGGACGCATGGAAGAGAGTGACATACTGCGCCGACCCCAAATAATGGGAACAGGGTAAGAATATGATGATTGTTTTTTTACATGAAGCGATTGCTAGACAACCCAGAAGCAGATGTGTCTTAGGTCATGTATGCAATGTAGTCTGCGCTAAGGTCTAAATGGCCGTAAGTCACCTCTTACGACATCCATAGGCTGAAATGGGTTGGTCATTTACTATTATAGTAAACTAGACCCGGAAAACCCGGCTTCGCTCGGGTAAAATGTAGACGCAAAATTATATTCCCCTATGTTTTTTTATATGGTGACGCCTCTGTATTTATCAACCACCAGTAGATATAAATCTCTTAATACATTTAGATACATAAGCTCACACCTGTATCCCAGAGGGGTAGGCAGAGACCACGGACTGTCACCTGCCACTATCCTGACAAATCACTTTCGCTTCATCGACAGCCATTAGTCGTTGCATGTACCCACATCGGTTTCGGGTACTTTTAATCTTGCCCTTTGCTAATACATCCTCTATTTGGTCGAAGTAGGTCCAACTGGGGTGTCCCTTACCGGCCCTTCCACTCACATTCGCCCGATATATTTGCTTTGTCAGTCTTTCTTCGTTCATCCTCTCCACATCTCCAAACCAACGCAACATTCCTTTTTTCAATTCTAGTCACTCACTACATCCTCTTTCTCTACATCCTCGGTCTCTGATCACACTATTGCGTATTCTGTCATCCAAAGTAACACCACACATATTTTTTAAGGATCTCATTTGTACTGCACTAATCCTACTTTCATGATTCTTCTGCCATACCCAAATCTCGCTACTATGCTTACATCAGTATTGGAACCAGCACACTATTACGGATAGCCAATCTTGCTCTTTTGGACATGTTCTGGCTACTCACGAAGGAATGCAAGGCGAAAATCGGATACTTATCATAACTTTGTCATGGGTACCTCATCACAAATTACTAAATGAGCTTCCTTCATAAACTTAACAGCATTGAATTTAGTTTACAGCTAGTGAATCTAATGACGTATGAGACGTAGATTCCACTTGGCTAATCAACTAAAAACAGCTCCCTCTCTTTGGCTTTACAGCTTTTAGTTTTGTATTGACCACAGGTTTTTCTTCATCATTTTAATTTTTGGTATTTTTCTTATCTAGTGGCTTTTTCATTTCAATAAGTTTATTGGTACCTAACTAAGCAAAACAATAAAGATCAATTTATGACTTTGATTTCCTTTTTCAATTATTTTTCAGACCCTTCCAAAACTCAATGTCAAATTATTGTCTTCCCTCCCGTCCTCAGAAGAAGGACTTAGGAGAGTGCTTTACTTTACACTCTGTTGCAAAATTATGCTGAATCGGGCCCATTTTGGGGGCTCAACCTTTAACGACCTCTGTGGCGTAGTGGTTAGCGCATCTGACTACCATGCGAGAGGTCCCGGGTTCGAATCCCGGCTGGGGACAAAAAAAATACCCAGGTCTTGGATGTTTACATGTTTGTGACGTCGCTGTTTCTAGTTCCCACGACACAGGGTATCCTAGTGTGGGGCCAGAAGCAATGTATGTGCTTGTATGTAAATGTAAATATGTAAATGTAAATTATTATTTTCGTGTTGTACAGTTTATTTGTTTTTTACGCTTTTTATGCTTTCTGTGTTATTTTTTTATTATTGTACGCATTCTGTGTGTGTGTTTTTTGTTGTTTTGTTTTGAGTATCAAATAAATAAATTTTCTTTCTTTCTTTCTTTGCTTTTGTAGAAACGTGTAAGCGCCACTTGCTTTAGTACGTTTTACGGTATAGTACGGTTCTAGTTGCCTTTCAATTAGAATCAAAATAGAATTGGTTTCTATTGTTCTATCCAGTAACACCTGAGCGCGTTACTATCCTCGTTACTTATCTGTGTATAAACTAAAAAAATAGTGAGAACTTTAGGAAAGTGCGCAAGTGACTCGTGACGGGTGCGTGTTGTTTTCATTAACTCGAATTATCAAACTTACTTATGTGTTCTATTAAAACTCATAGTATTTTGAGTAGGATAGCGCATATTTCGCGACGTCGACGAAGTGACACTCTACTGGAAGAAATATAAACGTTCACTCGAACGTCTAGTAATGTACTAATGCACTTGCCTCTCTAATTGTATTATAGCACTCTCCTAAACACTAAAATAATGTAAACCGGCCATAACAGTTCACAATGAAAACTTGTGACACTAACACAACAATGATGACATTGACATGTTTACTTAGCAACGCCATTGTTGAATTTAATAATTTTTATATTGATGCTGCTCGATATATGTCATCATATGTTGTCGACTCAGATCAACTATTTTTTTACGCTCTTTCATTTGGTGTGCATATCGTTCGAGTCTACCGTAGACCCGAACGAAATTAATAATATAGATTATCAAACTTACTTATGTGTTCCATTAAAACTCATAGTAATTTGAGTAGGATAGCGCATATTTCGCGACGTCGACGAAGTGACACTCTACTTGAAGAAATATAAACTTTCACTCGAACGTCTAGTAATGTACTAATGCACTTGCCTCTCTAATTGTATTATGGCACTCTCCTAAACACTAAAATAATGTAAACCGGCCATAACAGTTCACAATGAAAACTTGTGACACTAACACAACAATGATGACATTGACATGTTTACTTAGCAACGCCATTGTTGAATTTAATAATTTTTATATTGTGGCTGCTCGATAATACGAATTTTCCGCCCATATGTTGTCGACTCAGATCAACTATTTTTTTACGCTCTTTCATTTGGTGTGCGTATCGTTCGAGTCTACCGTAGACCCGAACGAAATTATTAATATAGATGATGTAGCATTAAGTGGTTTACATATAAGAAAAAAAAATGGTTTTATAAGCCAAAAACTTCTATTTATAACCAAAAATATCAACTTTTTCTAAATCTTATAACTCCAGCCACACAGCGAATTCTGGTATGCACCTACCTGATAATGAACGTATGTATCTAGACCTTTAATCTAATAAACAAGCCATTTTTATTGGAGGTGGGCCCATTTTGCACATCATCCTTTAAAGACACTGTTGATTTATAACTGATAAAAGTAGGTAAACGACTGATATAAATTCTCAGTTCAATAGTTAGATTTGAATTATTTTATTTATTTGACGCTACTTATACTGAGCAATAGTATTACTATGTCATTCTAATGACATATCAGCGTAAACTAAATAGGCACCGCTCGGGTAAGTAACGAATCGCGCCGGGCGCCGAGTTAAGTTTCAGGTGTCATACCATTGAAATGCGATTGTTAAATAGACTACTAGTAGTCATTGATACAACCATTACCGCACTTATCTCTCTATTGAACAACTATGCATTTAAGAGAGTTGCCCCCCTGTTGTAGTCGGACGACGAAGAAGCTGGCGGGCTGCCGCGTGACGGGAACGGCTCGCGGATGGCGCGCGCCTTCCGCAAGCTGTTGTGTCTCGGCTCCGAGGACAGTGACGACTTCGACACCAAGCCCAGTCCGGTCAAGCACGAGCTCGACGAGTCACCGCGAACTGACGACGCTGGCATCTAGCCGAGCCGCACCAAACGTATCTTGTACTCGTTCAGATAAAAAAGCACGCAAACAAACGGCCGTCGAGAACTTGTGTAAATAACGTAAAGTGCAAGTGTAAAAGCAGTCAACTGAAAAGAGAAATATACGTTTTGGACGTTAAAGTTAAAAGACTTTAAACAAGCTTTAAGCAAGCAAGGGTCTTTATAGATGAAATGGTAATTTTCGAGTGTGTGCTAACGCTGCATCACTACAAATTATTTGATCTATTTAGTGATCCTGGTCCTAAAAATTAGTGGCTCTTAGAATTTTATATGTGTGAGAAAGGTGTATACATATTGAATACCAAATATTAATTAATTTATTTAGATACCGAAATGAATTGACACTACCAATGAAATAGTTTCTAAAAAAAGTGTATAAAGTTAAGAATACAACACAATGACAAAAACAGATGTATGTAACTTAAATAAGTCTTCGATTATTGAAAATAAAAAGGGAATTCAATAACAAACCAGTGACGATTTTTTGCACTTTTGCCTTTTGTAGGGATTGACATTTTGAAGATTTCAGGTGATCGAACCAAATGGAATAAAAAACTTCTAAGAGATAAAACTAAGCACTAAAAACACTAACATCGTGAGTGACACTGTGGAAGATCAAGGGATTGTCAATTATTCTAGTGGGGACGAGGAAGTGGTATGTGCATTTGCTCTTTCACACTATAGTCCGTTTTTTAATCGGATGCAAAAAAAATGACGCGGTGTTACCGCTATAAAAGGTATAGGTTAACTCGGTAGATTTTTTTTACCGTGAATAGAAGACTCAAGTGACCAAAATCCTTATCACATCAAATACATTAAAATTGAATTAAAAAAAAAACCTGCGTAGCATACACAATTTAACTTGGAAGTAAAATGGGGTTAATTAGTTTTTACGTACTTGCAACATTCAGACATTGACAGCCTAAGAATTGTATGGAGATGTCAACGTGACAATATTTTTTTTTTTGCATTGAATGAAGAAACAGACTTTAGTAAGACGTATCCTATAGTCTCTCATCGAGAGATCAGGTATATCATTGTTACTATCAGTGCACCGCTCCCCACTTATTAGTAAGCTATAAGCATGGGTAGGTATAGGTAATTTCAAATCTCTTTTTCTGATCTTGAGTGGCAACTCGAGGTGGTTTTCGTTCCAGACTTCTAATCAAATCAGTTTATTGCTTCATGTAAGACAATAGTTCTTAAACAATAAGGTAGATACTTGACATAGTCCTGCAAGAGCACTGAAATTTTATAACAATTTACTTAAATAACAATTACTGAAAAACTAATCGAATCTTATAATGCTGTCGCCACCAGTGTCACTAAACTCGTCAGGTGACTTTAGGTCACCATCTATTACGGAGGTGGTTGGTTATCTTGCGCTCTGTTAATTAAGTTAAAACGTGTTTTAAAAAGAATTAATGAATGAGTCTCTTTGTTAGCTTAGCTTAGCTTACGTTCAACTTACGGCAACGTTCTTGGAGAATGATCTCGCATGTGGCTCTACTTAGTGGGACCCCCAAAATGAGCACATGAAAATAAAATGCTTAGCCAGCTCCATGTTTGGCCATTTGATTTTGTTAAGCATGAATTTGAAATGCATAGACGATCTCATTTGTTAGGGGCATGATGCCTGGTCAATGAGAAAGGATTCCTATAGACATCATGGTCCAAATCAAATCTGAGGGCGCCGCTACACAGAAACACGTTATTCCCTCATAAATAATAAAGTGCCTCCGTTCTATGAATTCCCGTTAGTTATTTAGTAATAAACTAAGTTTGATGTAAATTATTGGAATGAAAAGAATACCAATATAGCTATGTCAAATCTCAAGTTCTGGGTCTGAGAAAAAATCTCTGAGAATAATCTCCCTTTTGTTTCAATATCGTGTCCTTGTTGGTTGCACGTGGTCCAATCAACCAAAATACGTGGGTATTTCAACCATCCTCTTCAATACCTAGATTTCACTCAGTATTGCATTAGGTTTAGGTTTAAAGTATTTATTTCTCATAAGAACGATTTAACATTTCATTCACTTAAAATGAGAAAAACTATAATCTAATTAACATTGTAAACATAAGCATGCAACATCTCATATCTATTTACATATTACTTTTTTATCTTTCTTTAACGTGACCTCTTAATCTTAACTTAAATCCTGTTAGAGTTTCTGAATCTTTTATGTCTTTCGGTAGCTTGTTGAACAGTTGTACTCCTTCAAACAGAATTGACATTTTTCCGTATTGGGTTCGTGGTGCATAAAGTTGTAAGTGATTTTTAGTGCGAGTCTGGTATCTGTGGTGCTTTGCCTTAAATTCTATATTAGATTGGATCATTTTGTGATTAATTTTATAAATAAGTATACATGTTTGATAAATATACAATTGTCTAATATTCATGAGGTTAGTGTCTTGGTATATAGTTCGTGTAGGTGTAAGAAAATCATAACAGAAAAGTACTTTAATGAGTTTATTTTGTGCTATTTGTAAATTATGTATGTGCGTGCCTGCCGCTGAGCCCCATATCTCTATTAGATACTCTATATGGGGTTTAACAAGGGAATTATAGATTGTATAACGGACGCGAGTTGGTAAACATCCATTGCAAAATCCTTTCTGGATATCAAGGCAGGTGTTGTTTATCTGATACAAAGGAAACGTATAATACTTACAGTCTATTTTTTGAAGCGAACGACTAAGTGTCAACATGTCAAAAATTTGGTTTTTCGATATGCCACATTTATAACACTGCATAATATTTAGCAAAGTTATACAAAACGATATGCCTAATAAATACCATTAAGCAATTAACACAATAACACTATTATTACCTGATTTATCCCCCATTTGCAGTTTATTTAACTAATATTTTATTTTATCATGAAAATACCATTTGCTTAAGAGATCTATACCCCAAAAAGTACCTAAAATTTCAGTGGTCCTCAAATAGAAGCGATCCTACTGCTGCCAAATATGTTCGCAACTAGGAAAGATGACGGACTTTTGTATAAAGGCCGATTATGATCGACTATTTTATGCTAATGGGCTACGCGAAGTGTAGGAATAAGTATGGAGAGCTGACTACGAACCTCTTTTTTAATTAAAGACAAAAAAAAGTAAGATTTACGTTGTTGTTAATGGGAGTGCGACTAAAGAAAATAAAATAGGTAACTTATCTTTAGTCTGTTCATCATTGTAAATAAGGTACTGGTAAAGTTTTTTGGTCCATCGTCCAGTTGTTTTATACTTTTGTGTTTGTTATTACGAAACGGAAAATATGGGCGAGCGAGCCGGACCCAACGCTGATTCTGCCAAACCGATGTATACGATGCCACAGAATACATAATAGTACAACGATGCAAGCAAAGCTGCGTGCATGAGCTACTTTGAGTGAGATGTAAGTTTGAGAGATGCTGTGTCTTTGTTTACCTTTAGTCGTTCGCTTCAGTAAATAGAATTTAGTAACCTTATTTTTCAGAGATGCTCACGCACATCGGAAAAGAAAAATGAAATATCTTGGGATAGTAATGCTTACCTGAACAAAATAAATCTACCGGTTAGTACCTGCAAGACTTTACTTTCCTTGATACTACCTGATTGAGAGACATAACTATTACCTACTCTTATAATATGGCTCATTGTGCAGTGAAGTGCCTTAGCACATAATATAGCTACTTAAAGTTACTTTTTCAGGACTTGTTAGCTAAGAATCATGGGTGGATCCTAGTGCCTAAAGCTTCGATGATAGCTGCGAAACCCGGTATGCCTATTCAAGTACCTTCGGGCATCACCATTTGCTTGCCAGTAAAGGTAACAGCTTGAAAAGCTTGTAGTTTTTGAAATTTTAGTAAATATAACAATAACTTCCACTACCGCCGGCATGGTGTTTACTTGGGAACTACCAGAGAAATTGTTTTCGGTTGTAAAGCTCATATAATTTCCGTACTAGTACTTACCTGCCAATGCCTTTTTTTAGCATAACTACAACCCCTACGGGGAGCATGTAATGTTTGTACCTTTATGAAAATGATTTTCATGACATAAGTAGAAAAATTACACTTTCTTACCGAGGCTATTTATATTTTTCTAGAAATCTACGCGAAATCTCTTCAATTCTTTGCAGCCCTCCGGAATTAGTATAACTGTATCAAAGGTTAAGTATGTAGTATGTATTATTGAAGTAGAATTATGAAGTAGAAGAAGACTAATGAAGTATTATAACCTACCAACCAGCTACCACCAGTTAAAATGTCAATCCGGACTTGGCCCCCGTGGTGGAGTATGGCCTATACCTTCCTCAGGGAAGAGACCTGTGCCCCTCGGTGGGGACAAAATGGGTTGATGGCGATAGGCCACTCAATAGAAAAGAAAAACGGAACAAATTATTTGTAGATAAGTTATTGGGACCGGGCATTAGTATGGTAGGATCCTATCACCGCAACCTTGGCTCACTGGCCGTACTCCTTGGTCGAGTGGGTGTGTATTAACTAGGGTTGACTATTTGTCACAAGGTCGTGCCGTAGGTATCTACTAATGAAACTGTCTACTATCATCTTATATTTGCGGATATACCTCCTAACACCAGAACAGACGTCACGTATCCTTAGGATAAAAACCACTATCGACGTGTCGAAGTCGCCACGATATCGTGACGTGAACCCCATTATCTACTGGCGTACCAATTTCACGTGCAGTACCTACATTTTATTCACCTCTAAAAAAATGCGCAACTTACCAATAGAAAAGTGAAAGTAAGTGCACTGCCACAAACGTTTCCGACGTAACTAGTGATCGCGTCATCACTCTGACTTATAACTTTTGTAAGGCCGTTGGTTTACATTTATTATTACTATTATTATGTAAATTCTATTTATGTATGTAATTGGTTATAGTATTCTAGTCTCGGTAAGTGTATGTATATGTTTTTTAATTATTATATCTATGTAATTGTAACTTCACTATAATTAATTCAACTGTAGGTATTTGTATATTTATGTAGTGTAGCTAAAAATGTTTTTACCATCGGTGTATAATTATGTTCGTTTTTTTTTTCCTATATTATGTATGAAATAATATTGTAATTAGTTAATAAAATTATGATGATGTGCCGCGCGTGGAGCCCTCATGGGACAGGCGCTGACTGAAAATCAGTGCCGAGGAGTAATACCCTCGGCAGTATGCTGAGTCAGCTGCCTATTGCAGCAGCAGAGACACACCGTGACGATTGTTTGTAAATGTTTTCTTAAATATTTTATTTTGTGGTGTCTCAATGTATTGAATAGTTAGTATGTCTAATGTTCTGTGTAACTGTTGCTGTAAT
Organism: Yponomeuta plumbellus; assembly: GCA_947310845.1. Classification (NCBI taxonomy): domain Eukaryota; kingdom Metazoa; phylum Arthropoda; class Insecta; order Lepidoptera; family Yponomeutidae; genus Yponomeuta; species Yponomeuta plumbellus. The sequence continues at coordinate 10,264,309 of OX371203.1, forward strand.
AAAAGTGTTTTCTTTCTTCTTTCTTTCTTCTTTCAATTTACAAATTTACAGACACAGAATAACCCAAACATAAACTTTGCATCAAGCTTTATATAATTTTAGAAACCCTGGTCTATGACACATAGCGATAACAAAATGCAGCAAAACATATCGGCATACTTAGCTCAATAGAACTCAAAGCTTTTATTATACTCTCATACCCTGTACTTACCTACCTGTACTTTTTCTCACTGTTTTCACCCTTAGTTAATAAGTTACATCTTAAATTTCCACACTTAGGCCCTGTTTCACAATGTTCAAATAAAGTTGGAGATAAGCTATCCGCAACCAGGGCTGCCGTTTGTTCTAAATTTAAATAAATTTCCTTATATTGCGTGTGTTCGTTTATGGCTTCAAGAACAAACGGCAGCCCTGGTTGTGGATAGCTTATCCGGAACTTTATCTGCAGATTGTGAAACAGACCCTTAGCCTACCATTGTATTTAACAAAAATTTAAATTCGACGCTCATTCTTCTACTGCACTGGAGCGTGGTCATATTTCACCCGAAAACTCCTGAGGAAAGAATCATTCAAAACGGAAATTTTCACTGCTTACTATGTTTAATGACATATCTCTATAATATTAAGTAAAACGGACTGAATTTAACGTGATATTACAGAAACAACTATCTGCTAAGTCGCAGACGAGAGGCGAGGGAGACAAGGGCAAGGCCGAAAAAATACCACCGAAAGGGAACTTTGAAATACGCGATCGCCCCCAGGTATGTATAAACATTGATATATATACCGTGAATTTCCTTCTAGGATCCCTGATCATCATGTGAAATTAATCATTGCTGACAAATCACTCTTACTTGATACTCGTTTTTTAAGTGGGGTTACTGCACTTAATCCCACTGAAAATCCCCAGAACCTTGTCGAGATTTGTGTACCTTTTTGTCCGTAACTGGACGCGGTTAAATCCAGTCTCATGCGAAATATACTTCGTCTCTTACTGTATGGTCGATAGCTGACCAATGATCATATTATCATATTTAAACTGAAGAAGAAAAGTTTCTAGGTTGAAGTTTATAAACCTCAGAAAAATGTGTAGGTATATCAGTTTGCAAGAAATTTCGTAAATTTCACTTTGTATACCAACCTAAAGTTGACTATCTCTTCACATTCACGCTTTTTGTTGACAGCTCGAGGCTCTTACAAATAATAAGAACACCAATGGATTCAGATCGTTCAGAGACAAGTGCGATCGTATGTGGTCCAGATTTAAAACTAATTTAGTCTGGTAGAAGAGGAATCAAACATTTCCTTAATTTATATTTAATCATTTATTTTTTATCTAGTAATTTATTTTTGTGGTTTCTGTATTTGTTGAAAATAAATTTTGTAAGTGATAATTTCATAAATAGTTTTATTGTGATATAGAAACACACTATAATTTTTCAACTCTATGTAAAATCGATGCAGGATACTCTAAGATTTTTTAAGAATAATTTTAATAGTTGCAGATTAATCTTTAGATTTTTTAAGTACAACAAACTCAAACTTTTTGCCTAGCTAAATGCCAGCTGGAGTTCGCTCCACCACTAGAACATTTTTGTTATACGCAGACAAGGGTCTTCATGAGACATGAGTGATGGGGTTAGGGAGTCACTCGTCATTTTCCCTAATTCGTCAATTTCACTAATAGGTCACTTTCCCGATTCGTCAATTTCTTAAAAATCTTTAGCTCGTCAATATCCCTAACTCGTCATTTTCGCTAATTTGTCATTTTCCCTAACTGGTCAAATCTACAACTCGTCAACTGTCAGTCTCCGTACATGTGTGATGGGGTTCAGGGGTTCTTACGCATACATGGCGCGTGCTACCAATAACCGCATCACACAGAGCGTGGCAACTTCATTCCTTGGTAAGAAGTACTTTTAACACTTTTCAGTACTTTGGACATGTTTAAATAGTCGCTAAGCACATCGAAATCTTATATTCAACCACGAGTTCGGAAGGTCCATATCGACATTTGGGTCACGCACGACCAGGTGCATGCGCTTTCACCTAAACAGCTCGTGCCATTGACGAGTGTATCATACGCACGAGTACGGATTTCTCTGGATGTTTAAATACATCACCAGTTCAAAACAATAAGATAAAAAAAAGTATTTATTGCCAATAACAAACGATTGACGTCAAGACGCGTCTGAAGAGACTGACAAGACGATAGATTAACCTCTCAAATAATTTACTTTTGGACACCTCCGCAAGACTGGTAGGCCCGCTCCTTCATGGCTTCGGCAAGCCGTAGACTCCTGGGCAGTTTTCTGTCATCACAGGCGGCGCACTTGAGGATCATCTGGTGCTTGGACTTGCCTGCGCGCTCCGGGTCGCCCTCGCACTCGCGCGGCCGCCAGCAAAGGCAGCACGAGCCGCAGCGGCACGTCATGTCGCGGCATATCTGGGGGGAAATGGGTCCTCTTAGGGCTGATTTTTCATGCTGAATGCTGGACTATGCTGAAGAAAGACTTGCAGAAGAAAGCGATCCAATTTCTTTACAAGCTAGGTTGTAGGGACTATTACTTCAAACAAACCAACTTCTTAACATTTGCAAGTAAATACATTTATAAAAATACTAGCTGACCTGGCAAACGTTTTGGGTTTTCCTGGTACAATTAATTATATTCTTATCTTAATTCAATGTTTAATAATGAATTAGCATCAATTAACTTCGAAATTAGCAAATTTTATTAATAAGCCGGTAGGCGTACCAGTAGGGCACCAGAAAGGTGCTAAAAGAAGCAACTCTGCGGTGTCAGGTGAGCAATTACCAAATTTTTTGTCCGTCACGTAAGGGAATTCCACCCAAAAATAAAAATAAAAATTGTAACAAATTCCTTTTTATTGATCGTATAACATATCTAATTTAATGAAAATAGTAATTTTAAATAGGAAATACTTTTTCTGTAGTAGAAATTTTAAGCATTTGTTACGTATAGGCGATGAGAAGTTCCTATACGTCACAAAGTTTAGTGAATATTTAAATAAAATCCAATAGAAATTCAGATGTATCATTTATTAAGCTATCATTTAACTAAATCAGTCTTCAAGAAGAAGTAACATAAAATTGGTTTTAAAATAACATAATAAACTTTTTTAACAAAATTGTTCCTAAACGCTACTATTTGGTAAGTTTAACAGCACAATTTAGTTTGTACTTTGGTATTCAGTCAAATAACAGAGTATTTTTTTACTGTAACAGATACTTAGCAATCTTAATTCTTACTGTGTAAATTTTGACCGATGTTCTTAGCATAATACTATATTTTAAAATAAATTTTAATATCACACGACAATAGGACAAGTGACGTTAGTGGAACCGACGTCACGTTTTGGAACTTTAAAGCAAGGTTTACACCAGACCATTCTACTACAGTCTTTAGAACACGTCACATCAATCAAACATAAATATTTCACAGAAATAATTATTCTACAAGTATTTTTAACTTCTTTTTGATGATTTTTCTCTTCAGATAGGTCTTTAATTTTTTTGGAATGTTTTTGCAATCTTCGGTGAATTTCGCGCTTTTCTCGCTCTTGCTTTATTTTTTCGCGGTATCTTCTGGATCTATCAGCCGGTGTCAACGCCATGGTAAGTTCTGAACAAAATTGCAATATTAATCATTCGTATAATCCAACGACGTACATACACTACGCGGAAGCTTATGAATGCGAGTAGTATTTGAAAATCATTTATGATTATGAAATGTACTTTATATTTGAAATAAAAATAAAACTGGAAAAAAATGTTTTTTTCTTTGGTCAGACAGACACGCTTTTTGGGTCAGAGAGTAAAAAACACACAAAACTTGCAATAAGTAGGTACCTACTTAAATTAAAATTTATCGGCAAAATAAATAAAAGACCTACAATGTGCAAATATGTCAAAGTCTACCTACCAATGATTTCGCTAAAAAGTCCGGAGCAGTTACACATTAAATTCATTACAAAGAACGGAAAACGAAAAGTACAATTTCTCTTCAACCCCAGGCACGGTGTAAACCATTCTTAACATTTCCATTACGTCACATTTTGCGTTCCAATAGTACATCACGTCACGTTGTGGATGTGACGTATGATGCCGGTAAAGAAACAGACTCAAAAAATGCATAGTTTTAATCAGATTTTACTATCATATCACATTAAACCAAATTCTAGACAACTTAAGTAAATAGACTTCGGAAGTTATTACTTATATTGATTATTACTTACCAGCAAAAACAAAGTTCGTGGTGGAACATTGAAACTGCACACCGTGACGCCTATCCACTCACTGCGGTCTAAAAAACGCTACTGAAGCCAAAAAACAAAGATCGCCGTTTGTCCTGGATCAAAAATGTTGCCACAAATAAAAAAATAAACGATTTTTGAGTTGGTAAGATGGTATTTCGTAATTAAATCGAATTTTCTACCGTAGCGTTGCGGAATTTTCCACCAACACCACTTTTAGAAACATAATAAAATTGATATTTTCTATTTATTTCAACTCTAATGTGCTGTAAATAAGGTAAGATAAAGAATTTGGATCTTACGATCCTTTCAAATAACACAAAATTCTCAACCAAAAGACGGGTTGACCTTAAAATTTTGGTTCGGAAATTTGAAAAAGTAGGGTAGGACACTAAAAAAATCGCTTCTCTTCTATCTTTTTTGGCCAATATTTATATAAGTATGCGTATACTTAAGTTGTTTTATATGTAAAACTACAGTTTTTTAATCACTTATTAAGGTTTTGCTGAACAAATCGTGTTTTGAAGTCAATAATCAGCAGAATATCGGTACAAAGTCGTAGGACATGTCATTTTTGAGTGGACTAAAAATTTGGTAATTGCTCAGGTACCAATATTTGCTGACTTACTGATGCCAAGTACTCGTCAACGCAGGGGTCCCGATAGCAAGTGCAGTCATCATAGCAACCGGGGCCGCAAGGACCACAAGCGCCGCAGGACCCGTAGGTGCCGCAGGGTTGAGGCTGGTGAGTCTTGTAGCAACTCTGTGGCGTCGAACACGAACAGTATGCGTTCATTGACTGCTGCATGCAGATCGAATACACCTGGAATGCAAATGTTTCTATGACAGTTTTTTAAAACCTTTAGGGTTCCCTTAAGGCTCTAATTATATGCGTCCGCGCGACCGAGCGGTTTGGCCGCAGATTCCAGCGACCGCGGCCAAGTCGCTTTTTGATTTATATGAAGCGGCCCGAGCGTCGCCGCTCTCCACACATTCTCACAAACAACGAAAGAGCGTCCCGTCCACTTCAAATGCACCGATACAAGTGAACACGTTGAAACTCGCCCGAGCGGCCGGGCCCGCGACCACGCCGCTCGAACGCGCGACCACACCGCTCGAAGGCACGACCGCGCCGCTATTTAAATAAATCGTTACACACAATTGCTTGTAATTTCGTGGTGTAGCGGCCGTGTCGCTCGGTCGCGCGGACACATATAATTAGAGCCGAGAACTTTCTGAAATAGAGAATTCTTATATAAAATATGTACGCGCTAAACATGACTGTCCTTGTACTTTGATTCTTACAAATAAGATTTACCTTTTTACTAGAGATAACCTTTTTTTTTTTTTTTTTGTTAACGGGGTGAAATGCTTTGAACTAGAGATAACCTGGGGTAGGTATAGAAATTGTGTAAAGCGGAGGTGAATTATTAGACTATCCCAAGTACTAATCCTCGGTATACTTTAAGTATAATGTGCCAAATTCATCAACAAGAAACCATCGACTCGATTAAAAATTTCACATACAGTTTAAGTATGATCCATTTGTCTATACTTGACATTTTTCTCAGACTTTAAACTCCAATAAATCAAAAACCTTTAGCGGTAGAGGGCTCGAAATAGTTTGCAAATTTAGTGCTAGCTAGTACTAAATTTGCAAACGGTACCTATCGAGTTTTCTGACGCTAAAGGTTTTTGATTTATTGTCGTTTAAAGTCTGAAAAAATGTCAACTATAGAGAAATGGATCATATTGGTGTTGCTAAGGCCCTTTACACACTGCGACTTTTAGCATCGATGCAGTCGCGATGCTGTCGCGACGCAGCATCGATGGAGTCGCAAATGGTCCACCTTTACACACGTTACTTGCGCTCTGGTGTCGCGGCGCTGTCGCGCATTTCAAAAACGCGCGATGCATCGATACTAAAAGTCGCAGTGTGTAAAGAGCCTAAGAAGTGCCAAAATTAAATGACTAAACACAAAACCTGACGTCGTGGCCGTTATGTTAACTCTATAGCCCGTTTTTTAATTCGATGCAAAAAAAAATGTCGCGGTGTTGCCGCGTGTTAAGCTGTAGGTTAACTCGGCAGATTTTTTTTACCGTGAATAGAGGACCCATGTGACCAAAATCCTTATCATATCAAAGACAATTACTCGTAAGAGCAAAGTCAAAAAAAAACACCTGTGTAGCATACACAATTTAACTTGGAAGTAAAATGGGGTTATTTGTTTTTTACGTACTAGCAACATTCAGACATTGACAGAAGAATTGTATGGAGATGTCAACGTGACAATATTTTTTTTTGCATTGAATGAAAAAACAGACTGTAATTTGTTCAACATCTAGTTTTTTTTAGTTTTTTTCTCTTCAGGATTTGAAAGGTTGGCTCACCAGCCAGAAGGCACGGGCTTGCTCGTTCCGCACGTATGGTAACACGTGACAAAGCAGACAGTTCTCGAACTTGGTCAACTCCGGGATATCGAGATTCTTCTCCACTCCTGATGGGCCTAGTACTACCTGGAAATATAAATACAACATTTTTTACTTTTCAAAATGATGTCAGTCCTGCGAAAAAACCCTTTAACATATTTAAAGTGATGTAAGTGTGAATGTGAAGCCAACCGTTTTTGCGGCTATTTCTTTGAGGACCCGCTTTTAATATTCAGATAAGGACTTTTGCGCAAAGTAAAATAAGAAAAAAAAATCAAGTAAAAAGTCTGATTATTCTTTCTTGACTCATTGTAAGTTGATTTATTAATTTTCACCAGCGGGAGACGTTAAAACCTACGGTACATTTAGCCTGACCATCTAACATCACTTGTAAAGATCTAGCAACGGGGCAGCAAAACCTTAAATTATCTAAATACCCGAATATCGTGCTGACCCAACTAACCTCGCTGGTGAAGAACTGGCAATCGGGGCAGCAGGTCCTCAAATTGTCTACGTAAGCGAGTTGTACGACGTCCTTCCTTCCCTGGATGCCCTTGATGACGTTGATGGTGGTCCTCGCGACGGCATAGGCGCCGGCAAGACACGGCGTGGCCGTCGCACAGCCTTTCGCCGCGCATATCGCCGCGTTCCCACCCATTATGCTCGAGCATATGCACTCGATCTGAAAAATTAAAAGTCGAGTTCACGATGTTCTATATTATAAGCAATTCACTAAACTGACGAGACCGAAATCCTGGATAGATACTGAGCTCATCGGAGCTAACAAACTTCACTGAAATTTGTACGCCTTTAGTGCACCTACAACTGGTCGCACGACAGAGCAAACGGTATAAAAAATACTCATGGTCTGCCTTGGATAATAATTACATCTAAAAGTTAAGTAGGTATTACACCAGCAGAACCTAGCAGTAAATTCACATTGGATATGGAACCCTGGTTCTTCCCTTCCTCCTTAAATTAAATACAAGGATTTATGTATGTGCCCATACCTGTGAATCAGTCAACAAAATGATTTATTCGCAGAAGGATCTGTTTTATATACCTAATGACAGTTACACACGTAACGATATAATATCGTAGAGATTACACTATGCAAGCCGAGTTGCGCAGATTTATCGCCTTCGCCCACGTTCGTAAGTAAAATTTCGTAACTGGTTATGAATAAGGAATTATTTTCACTGTTTCATAACCAGCAGGGAAAAAGTACCGGGAGACCATTCATGACTAAGAGGCTCTGGGTATGAAAATGGAAAAAAAGACTTGTTTCATAAATGGTTACAAAACAGCGAAAATAAATTATTCTTTGGTAACTATTCACAAAACCATAGTTACCAAAGTGGAAGAAGCGGATTTATCGATCGTGTATATTCTGTATAATATGCCACTAATTAACGATAATCTGCAACGATTTGTCACGCACACGATCGATGAATCTGCGCAAATCGGGTTGCTTAGTTTAATCAGTACAATACATCGTTACATGTATAGCACTCTACCTATTTACTTTCACCCGACGATTCCTAAATGATTTACCTGCTCCTGTGACATGTTGCCGGGATGCACGGCGGAGGAGAGCACTGGCACCATGGTCTCTGGCGTGGCGCCTCCTATCACCGGCACGCGTATTCCCTCGGGTTGCACGCGCAGGAAATCCGCCAGCACCTGTACATGTAGAATATAACAACCAACCAGCTCAAACCGTCTCTGTTCGAAACCATTTCTATCGTACGATCTTCGGCTCGCTATGCACAATCTACACTAGCCAGTTGTAGGCTGGCTATATCTTATATCCACATTTCTATTGACGTGTAGCATCTACGATCACGCTTAGCCCGGCTGCCTGAGTGATCTTAAACGATCACTAACGTTAAGCAATATAGAGCTCGTTCAGTGCATGGATGGGTGACCGTTCTATAGCTAACGCTAGTGGCATTTTTCCGAGCTGTTCCGTGCTTCGCAAGGCACGTTAAGCAGTTGGTGCCGGCTGAAGTCGATAGATGGCAGTAGTTAAGCCAAGTCAGAGGCCTTAGGGCGGCTAGAAAACTTCTGACAGTAAGACCAGCCGCTAGTCTTACAACAAGCCTCCACCAATCCGGACTTGGCCCCGTGATGGACTATGGCCTATACCTTCCTCAGGGAAGAGACCCGTGCCCCTTGGTGGAGACATAATGAGTTGATGATGACCTTCTATCAGACAGATTCACGAATTGTATATAACACCAACTTGACAGATAGAGATTGCTTATATCAAGTTTATTTAAAGAGCTTAATTTACTGCGCACCGTGTTAGCCCGCACGCTGTGCAACTCGACGCAGCCGAGTAGCTTGCGGGGGTTGTAGACGCAGCGCAGGCGCTGGATCTCGGCCGCCAGAGGTACCATGCTCTCCACGGGCTCCGTTGCCACTATTGTGAACGCCTGGAATGAATAGTCACACTGGTACAGCCTCGTACAGCATCCGTAGTAAAATTACCAACATTTCACTGTTTTGCAGTTTTACTCATAGTAAAGTTTTCCGTATTAAAGAACTGGAATCCCCCATTTTCAGAAAGACATGGAGAGCTTTGTTCACCTCGGACGATCGCATTGCAAGTACGTAGGTACTACATCATCATCAACCCATTATGTCCCCACCGAGGGGCACGGGTCTCTTCCCTGAGGAAGGTATAGGCCATACTCCACCACGGGGGCCAAGTACGGATTGGTGAAGGCTTGTAAGACTAGTGGCTGGTCTTACTGTCAGAAGTTTTCAAGCCACCCTAAGGCCTGTGACCTGGCTTAACGACTGCCATCTATCGACGGCAGCCGGCACCAACTGCTTAACGTGCCTTGCGAAGCACGGAACCGCTCGGAAAAATGCCACTAGCTTAGTCATAGACGGTGACCCCTCCATGGACTAAACGCGCCGTATGTTGCTTAACCTTAGTGATCAATTAAGATAACTCAGGCAGTATGTATACAAAATGTATACTATTTTCGGAAACATTTTGGGACCTTTTTACTTGTTGTAGAATACTCACATCAGGACACACGTTGCACTGCTGCAGCGCGAGCTCGCACACAACCGGCGCGCTATTCTCGAACGAGTCGCACACGTTGCGAGCCACTATGATCACCACGTTTGCGTCCTGTGAGACACAAACACCAGGTCCACAGATAAATAAACGGTTAATTATTGCCTGATTAACAGTTTACTAATACAATATATAATTATAAAACATTAACCCAAAGGTGAGAAATTCTGTAGATGAGAAATTCTGTAGATAGAGAACACTTTACTGTATTTAAAATTGAAGTTAGGTACACAGACTTAATAAGGCCGATAATTTGAGAGCTTTAAGCGTTCTACGAACAGTTTCAAGTGTTATCTGTTAGAGACAGTGCGACTACATAAAATATACGCCAACGTGAGGACGAGGTCCGTCTAGATCAGTAAGTAAAAGAAGAAGATGTAATCAACAGTACAGTCAATATTAACCCCCAGAAACCCCTTTATAGCATGTGTATCACTAGTGGGGCCTCTACACGGGCTACACTTTTGATGAAATATGTGGCTACATCATAGCCGCCTATCCCGAAAATACAAAAAACATTTTAATGTTGCACATAGCTGAAAATGTATATCTCGAAAATATTTACAACAGTTATGGCTTATCATTTTGTCTTTATACGAGGCTTGGCTAGCTGCAATGGCGGACGAATCACGTAGTTGAAAAATGGACGCACTTATGCCGTAAAGCGAGACAGCAAAAATATAGCTGAAAAATATTTCAGTATTTCCGATTGCAAAGCGATCGTTTCGGCTATACGGCTAAAACACTAAACATTCATCGGCTATACAAAAAATATTTGGCATTATATCCCGGCAATACTAAAATATTGCAGAGTATTGCAAAGTCTAGCCGTAAATGCTAGCTGATGCTACCAGCTACACCCTTGCAGCTATACATTTTCGTGAAAAGATAGCCCGTCTAGCCTGTCTAGAGGCCCATAAGACACCAGCGCCTGGCGTACCTAGCTTAGGTACTAGCTCCTATCGTTCCTCGTAGAGGCACCTGTATTATGACCAAAACTCCACCTGGAGTGCATCGAGCAGTGAGCCGCGGCCGCTGTACGCGCAGACGCGGCATTTTGTGTCCACGTGGCTCAGCTCCATGCCGCAGCCGCAAGTTGAACAGATGTCATACAGTGCCAGTTCGTCTATGAGGGGCGACTGCTTCAGCAGCAGCGCTAGTGGTTGCCCTGCAGTAGAAGTGTTGATGATCCATCAACTTCTATGTCTTACTATTTGTACTTACTAAACGTATATTTATTTTTATGTAGAGAGAAATCTATTATGATGTGATGAGACACGAAAGTTAAAGAAATGTTACAGCATGTGGTGTGTATGAGCCTGTGTCTGGTGATTCCAGCTCTTTTACCATTTGTTAAGATAAAATCCCTTATTAAAGCAGATATAATATGAGCATTTCAACATCGTGCTAACAAACTTTTTCTGTACTTAATTAAAGTAATTAATTCTACTCTTCCGTCCTTGAATGTAGAATGAATTAATTTAATCAAGCCCATGCGTGACAAACACATCTGCAGGCGTTGAAAAGATGTTGCACATAAAAAAATCGTTACTAACAATTCTCTATCAATAACATAAACATTTACATACAGGCACATACATTGCTTGTGGCCCCACACTATATAGGATACCCTGTGTCGTGAGAACCAGAAACAGCGTCGTCACAAACTTATAAACAACCAAGACCTGGAGTTTTTTTTTCCCCAGTCGGGGATCGAACCCAGGACCTCTCGCATGGTAAGCAGATGGGCTAACCGCTACACCACAGAGGTCGGTCGTCTCAATCAATACGTCAGACATGTGTGTTCTCAAATTGTAGAATGAAATTATTGCCTACGTAGGTACTTGCATAAAATTGGAAGAAGGAGAAGAATGTTAAATTATTTGACAACACAAACTCTCATCAAGGCCAAAACAAATTATGTTGTTCTCTGGTGTACAAAACAGAATACCTACTCCTATCTTATGTTAAATATTATAAGGTGTTTACCTGTTTGGCCTCCAGATCCACAAATGGTGACTTTCATCCCCTTAGTTGAGGCGTAGCTGCGTGTCAGCGTCGGTTTGAACGAGTGTCCGATAGCTTTAACATTTCCGCTAAATTTACACGTTTCAACCACATTGTGATGTAGATTCCGTATTACTCTTAACAAATTCGACAGTAGCATTTTTTATTTACTTTTTACAAGTGGTTTTAAAGATTTATAAAACACGCATAATTTAGATAATAATCTATTTCTCCATTAATTTATTTTTATGCAGGATTTCTTGGATTTTCCATTACAAAAACCTTTGTGGAATTTCCTATTTGTTTATTAAGTTTTGAAGTTTACTAGCTACATGATAGAATTCTATCTTCTTTTTTAATGACATGTCATGAAATAAATTAAAAACTCCTTTCGGGTATTGACAAGTAGGTATTGAGTGGTTGATGTGTAATAGCCATGACACTTCGCTCTGCATTAAAAAAGCGCCCTCGCCGTAAAATACTATTTTGCTCCCTTAATATGATACAATTTCGTTGATCTACTATTTTTTCTTGTAAGTTTTTCTTTCCACAAAGTTTTTTTTAATTCCATGTAATTTTAATAGTTATGTATAAATGCAGTCACTAAAGATGACCAAACAAGTCCCACGGTAAGATCCAATAAAAGCCAAAATTCATTAACTCATGGGTCATATCAGGGACGACCTCTGTGGCACAGTGGTTAGTGCATCTGACTACCATGCGAGAGGTCCCGGGTTCGAATCCCGGCTGGGGAAAAAAATCCCATTTCTTGGATGTTTGCATGTTTGTGACGTCGCTGTTTCTGGTGCCCACAACACAGGGTATCCTAGTGTGGGGCCAAGAGGAATGTATGTGCCTGTTTATGTAAAAAAAATCTTTCGTGGCACGATCTATAGTGAGCAGTTATAATTAAAAAACAAAGAAGGTTTTCTTATTCTACTTTCAAATGTTGTTTTCCTAATAACAGTATAGTTAGAGAGGGTAATATTGTGTGAGCATGAAACAAATAGGAGAACATCTTTATTACCTATATTTTATTTTGAGGTATCATGCTGTCCGCTATTGACCAAGCTAACAAAGAAAGCAGCTCGGCAGTCGTAGAAAAAAAAGTGTTGACATGGATAGTTCCATTGGTTAATAATTTATTTATGAACCATTTACATAATCGATTGTGGACACAACATTTAGGTAACGCAGAAAAGGATGTGTTTGGATTTACAACAATTATCTTTATTCGTCGAATTGTACGTAAATTACAAAATAATTCATTGCAGCAGCTACAATCTGAAATCATACAAATAGTTGTCAGCAGATGGTTACTATGCGAGACACAGGGGGTATGTAAATATATGTTATAGGTACGAAAGGTATCAAATTCTACCACTCTGTGGTGGTTTATACTATAGATTTATAGATCTCCCACTTTTTGGAGAAAACAAGGATATTTTCATACGAAAATATTCAGCATGCAGCAGCAGCAGTAGCAGGGCATACGCCCTTATTAGATATAACGCCGCCTGTCGATATCGATGGTATGTGGCATGAAAGAATTCAGTCATTTTAAGAATCCCAGTCAACTGTGCCCTAAAAAGCCCAGTATTTTAAGCGACAGGAGTTGCTCTCTCAAGAAAGATGTTTGTATTGATGAGTAAAACAGACCCCTTACATTTCACTGGACCTTTCTAAAACACCCTGTATATTCTTACCCGTCATTTGAAGACTTCTAACCGTTCACTTAGCTTAGGTAAGTGAACGGTTTTTCACAATGATAAATAAACTTAACCAGTAAAAACGACAAAATAATTAAATATGTATACATGGAGGTATTATAGAAGTATATTTTGGACTCGTTGCCGAAAATGTATGTGCTGGTCTGGCATTTAACACCGTCTTCAAAATATATTACGCAAGTATTTCATTATTTCTGCGAGAAATTCTTATTTTGATTGAAAGACTTCACAGTGGTACCATAGCCAGGATCTGCTGATATCTGCTAGACAAATCGAATAAGCACTTCAAATTTTAAAGGCTTACTTGAAGCGATTTGGATGTTTGTGTTCACGAAAACTCGAGAAATATATACCTATATTTTGAAATCGGTGTCCAAAATAATATTCATATACAGGGTGGAATTTTGTAATGCCACCTGGAGGGGAAGTACTCTTAATACTCTAGATACAAATTTCTCAAAGAAAACATTCCTTTATTTTTGAAAAGAAAGAAAACTGCTTACAAAGATTTTTTTAAATTCGCTTGCCGCACCCGGTAATCGAACCGACTAAAATCTGTGAAAGTTGCACCCTGTACTTTTATTGCAGCGATCGTTAGGGTCAATTATAAGGATGGAATCTCTCTAACAAACTTTATAAATTAAATGAAAGGAAAACAATGAAATCTTAAATTGTTTACAAAAAATGGTAAACTAATTAATTGCTCGATATGGGCCCCATTTTCTTGGATACACAAATTTATTCTTCTAGCGAATTCATTTCTAGTTACCTTTAATAGCATGTTGTGGTGAATGTTATAAATCGTATTCTGAACTTCAACTCTCAACTCATTAACATTCTCATAAGATTTAATGTAAATTTGATTTTTTAATATCCCCATATAAAAAAATCTAAAGGGATGAGATCTTGTGATCGTGCAAATTGCAATCGTCCTACCTAAATAGTAATTCGTCATTTTAATGGATAAATGACGTCAATGATAATTATTAATTAATAACATAAGTAAACATAAAGAAACGGATCTTTGGGTAAACTTGACACTTTGAATTAATAGTTTAAGTTTTCCTTTCATTTAATTTATGAAGTTTGTTAGAGAGATTTCATCCTTATAATTGACCCTAACGATCGATGCAATAAAAGTACAGGGTGCAACTTTCGCAGATTTTATTCGGTTCGATTACCTACCGGATGCGGACAGCGAATTTTTAAAAATCTTTTAATGTAGTTTTCTTTCTTTTCAAAAATAAAGGAATGTTTTCTTTGAGTAAAATTTTCTATCTACAGTATTAAGAGTACTTCCCCTTCAGGTGGCATTACAAAATTCCACCCTGTATATGTTGTAACGACAAAAAGGATTTTAGGCTTCACTGTGTTATTAATTTTGCACAGAGGGTCTATATATATATATATATATATGTACATGTATACAGGGTGTCCCAAAACTCGACGTCAACCCGAAGCCGGGTGAAAAGGCAAGTCAAGCTGGTTGTCAGAAAATATAAAAAAAAATCTAAGTTGTATGATTTCAAACTTATAGGCATTTTTTTAAAAATCGCAAAATTACACACCCTGTGACAGTCTTTTTACTCCTGTTGCCACAAATCTTTACTTTTTCCAATTATTTTTTTTGCTGTGTAACCCTGAATAATGCTTCTCTAAACTGTAATCAAAATTTTGAAACCAGCTGCTCTAGCTTGCATAAAAAATAGGACTTATTTCCTAGAAAAACTTTCAAAATAAAAAATTGCCTAGTTTTAACTGACTGTATTGAAAAAAAAATGTACAACGCGAGTTTGGCAAGTTATTTCAAAAGTTGGCGCATTTAGTAAAGATTCCAAAATGGTATAATACTTGGTAAATTGTAGCTGATGACATGGATAAAAAATTTTTTTTCCTGTAAAACCCAGTTTTTAACAAATTTTTCTTACTTGGTTAAAAATTATTCTAATGGGCGCAAGATTTTCCTAAGAGTCGTAAATTGTAGCTTGAGATGAATCAGGCATTCTAAGAAGTATAAGCGAGATAGGTATTGACGCTTAAGTGACTAAGACGGAAAGAGTCACCTTATCAAGTGCGAGCGAGATAGGTATGGACGCTAAAGTGACTGAAACGGAGAGAGTCATCTTACTAAGTGCGAGCGAGACAGAGAGTGACGCCAGGTATTCGCTTTTGTACTCACACATCACAATCACAAATCAGTACGTTACGCTCCTTCGTTTACTGCACTTGTTTTCGTATTCGTTTGTGTTGATTTCGTACTAACTACTTTTGGCTTCGTTTATGGACTTGTGATTGCTTGCGATTTGGATCCGAACTGTTTATTTTCCCTCAACGACGACCTTTGCTTTCTCCTGGACTATCATGTGACTAGTGCCAAGATGTCTGCGTATACCACTCGCGAATACGCTAATATGCACCTTATTTATGGTGAATGCAGGTGTAATGCCAGTGCTTTGTAACGCAAACTTTACCGTGAAAGGTACCCAAACGCTGCTCGTTACCCTGATCATCGAGTGTTTACGAATGTGCATCGTTTACTCTTCTCAGAGGGCCACCTCCCAAATCAAGAGCATGGTGGAGGAAGACCCGCCAACCCGATGGAAGACGAGGTGCTAGAAGCTGTCGAAGAAGACCCAAGCACTTCAGTTAGGGCTATTGAAATAACCACCGGAGTGCCCAAAAGTACAGCCCATCGTATTTTAAAAAGACATGAATTACACCCATACCACGTACAGCGAGTACAGACGTTACTACCCGGGGACTACCAAAATCGAGTAAATTTTTCCCGGACAATATTGGAGAGGTACAGGGATGACCCGCTTTTCTTAACGAAAATATTATGGTCTGATGAATCGACATTCAAAAAGGACGGCTACATGAACATGCATAACTTGCATGAATGGCATGTAGAAAACCCTCATCTAACGAGGCAGGATCGGTCCCAGTACCGATTCAAAGTAAACATGTGGACCGGAATTTTAAATGGTCAAATAATTGGTCCTTTTGAGTTGCCTGATGCGTTGAATGGCGAGGTCTACTTGGACTTTCTACAGAACCATCTACCAAGTTTACTAGAAGACGTGCCGTTAAACATTTACAGAGAAATGTGGTTCCAGCAAGATGGGTGCCCAGCACACTATGCTCGCTCCGTTCGACAATATCTCGATGAAGAGTTTCCCGGGAGATGGATCGGACGGTCTGGCCCAATCTCGTGGCCGGCCTTTTCACCGGACTTGAATCCATTAGACTTTTTTTACTGGGGAGCAGTCAAAGAAAAAGTGTATTCAAAGCCAATTGAAAGTGAATTTGAACTACGGCAAAGAATAGCAGAAGCAGCTGAATTCGTAAATAATGGACGATTCGCTCGAAAGATAGCTCGATCATTTTTAAAGAGATGTCGGGCTTGTATTGCCGCCGAAGGAAGACATTTTGAACATTTGTTGTAGTAAAAATAGTTGTATTGGTACATTCATGAAAAATTTTAAAAATTATTGTAAATTTAATATTAAAATTTAGTTTAGTATTATTACCTTAAAAAAAAAATTTAGTATTATTACCTTAGTATTAAAAATTTTGTGTCAATTAAAATTTAAACTTTTACAAAAAAATGGTGCCTATTTCATACCACACACAAAGAGAACTAAACTAAATTTAGTGGACAATCTGTTTTTTCAATCGGTTTATGATAGACAAGCACAGGTACAATTAAGTTAAATTTAATCAGTGTGTGCATTGGAATCGGCTCCAATGTAAAAAGCAATAAGTTTTGCCATTTTCACCAAGTAAGAAAAATTTGTTAAAAACTGGGTTTTACAGGAAAAAATTTTTTTTATCCATGTTATCAGCTACAATTTACCAAGTATTATACCATTTTGGAATCTTTACTAAATGCGCCAACTTTTGACATAACTTGCCAAACTCGCGTTGTACATTTTTTTTTCAATACAGTCAGTTAAAACTAGGCAATTTTTTATTTTGAAAGTTTTTCTAGGAAATAAGTCCTATTTTTTATGCAAGCTAGAGCAGCTGGTTTCAAAATTTTGATTACAGTTTAGAGAAGCATTATTCAGGGTTACACAGCAAAAAAAATAATTGGAAAAAGTAAAGATTTGTGGCAACAGGAGTAAAAAGACTGTCACAGGGTGTGTAATTTTGCGATTTTTAAAAAAATGCCTATAATTTTGAAATCATACAACTCAGATTTTTTTTTATATTTTTCTGACAACCAGCTTGACTTGCCTTTTCACCTGGCTCCGGGTTGACGTCGAGTTTTGGGACACCCTGTATAAAAAAAAACACTTGTTTTGTGAAAATCGCAACACTTTTGCCATATTATTGTGTTTTCCGACTGCAATTGCACGAGTCACTTCAAGTGTGCCTTTGAAATTTTATATTTCCCTCAATTTCTCTAGGATGCCATGATTAAATGATGACTGGGTTACTTTTTGACCACCTGTGAAGTAATCAGGCCTACCTACTACCTACATAAAAAATGAATTGAGAACCTTCTCCTTTTTTTGAAGTCATTTGAAAAAAAAGAGGAATTTCGAGCTACTTCCGAGATACTCACTTTTTTTCCTACAGGAATGGACTTACCTCGAGAAGTAAGGTAAGCTCGTTTCTATCGACAGGAATATTATACAATGACACTCCGATTCTATTACACTGGAAAGAAACAATTAATCTTAATACCTACATACAATAAATAGGTACCTACTTACATCATGCATGAGCAATACACATGGTCCTACTGCAGGTAGCTGTTAGGCTACAAATAGGCCATTTGGAGAAGAAAGATCCCTGACACAAACCCATACATTTTATTTGCTCTTATGGAAGTAACACTAATATTGTAAAACCGAAAGCATGCTGCCGGAATCGCTCGTAGCCCCGGCTGCCTGAGTGATCTTAAACGATCACGAAGGTTAAGCAACATAGGGCGCGTTTATTCCATGGATGGGTGACCGTCTATGACTAACGCTAGTGGCATTTTTCCGAGCGGTTCCGTGCTTCGCAAGGCACGTTAAGCAGTTGGTGCCGGCTGCCGTCGATATATGGCAGTCGTTAAGCCAAGTTAGAGGCCTTAGGGGCGGCTTGAAAACTTCTGACAGTAAGACCAGCCACTAGTCTTACAATCCTCCACCAATCCGGACTTGACCCCCGTGGTGGAGTATGCCCTATACCTTCCTCAGGGAAGAGACCCGTGCCTCTCTGTGGGGACATAATGGGTTGATGATGATGAAAGCATGCAAGTTGTGGCTTCCTGCTTGGACACGGGGTGATCAGAAGTCCGGTGAAACTTAAGAGAGCTATTCTAATCAACGACACAATCCATTATTATGATACCTATTCTTAAACACTTCGGGAAGGGAACCCCAAAAAGTATAGTCGTTAGATTTATAAAAAATCTGTAAATTTAATTTATGAGTACAATAAAGAATATAAATATTAACACAACAGCGCGCGACGTTGCCAGCGGGCGCGCAGCATGAAGCCCGCCTAGTTTCGCGTCGCAACAAATGTCCCTCGCTGTCGCTCAACATGTTGCGCAGCATGTTGCGCAACATGTTGCGCGACAAATGTTGCCTAGTGGATACGAGGCTTAAACTGTTTTAAAACCGAATGGATATGAAGTACAGTTACAAGATATATGCATATTTCTAAGCTGCTTGTGCAGTATCAACCATATATTATATTTAGCATCGCCGCCGACGTGAAATAGGTAAACATTGAATTTAATTAATTATCCAGCAAAATCTCTAGTACGGTTGAAACAAATTAGTATCGGCACGGCAAGTAACTTCATAGTAGTGGTGAACGACCAAAAGTCCCAGATTATTGGGTCTAAAAAAGTGGGATATTCGTTCTAATATGTATGGACCATAGAGTATGGTGAAGTAAAAGTGCCGGTTTGCTTCAACCATATTATTTTTCTTAGAAATTAATGAATCGCCATTTGTATTCAATCTAATTCTTGCAACCAAATTATTTGCCGGATAATATTACGCTTGAACTACCTAGTTTGTTTTAGTGTGCCACATTTTTGGGTTGAACGTCATTTATTTTAGTTACAATAGGCAGGCTTAGGGCGAGGCCCCATTACTGCGTTGCGCTGCGTTGCGTCGTCGCAGCGTCGCGTGCGACGTTTCAACGGATTGACGGACAAGAGACAAAGCGGGGGAGGGTGATGCGCTGCGTGGTGTGTCACTGTAGCTTCACATTTCTTCTAATCGGCGTTATAAAAGCAACAAAAGAACACGTCTTTATCTATATATCCATTACGAAATCTGAACTGAGACAGACGCAGCTGGGACGGCGTGCAAACCCTCTTGCATCGCGGCGTCGTTCGTCGACGCAACGCAGTTGTGGCATACCTACAATGCGTCGATCCGTTGCGACGACGCGACGCAATGCAGCGCAACGCACTAAAGGGGCCTCGCCCTTAGGTCGCATTTCAGTAGTTTACTACTTTCTATAACAATCACAGTAATTACTCCAATAGCTAAGGCTGATCACTTATTCACAAAAGATTATAGAAAAACAAACCTCATTTTTCAACAAACCCTCAGCATAGGTCAGGACGAACAGCTTTAGGAACGATAACATTATCCAAACTACGTAGTGCATCATTTCTATGTTCATTTGTTCGTTCGTTTCCTTCGCGGTCTTAAAGTTTACAAAAAAATGGTAGACATAGTGTCCTATTGTCACTAAGCTGTGGAAACATTGTAGACTGAGCAGAAACATCGAAACTTGGAAGGTCTTGTTC
The DNA here is from genome assembly GCA_947310845.1 of Yponomeuta plumbellus. Classification (NCBI taxonomy): domain Eukaryota; kingdom Metazoa; phylum Arthropoda; class Insecta; order Lepidoptera; family Yponomeutidae; genus Yponomeuta; species Yponomeuta plumbellus. Next base: position 10,284,614 of record OX371203.1, read on the forward strand.
AATATTTTTATAACCTCGTAACATTTAGTGTAGGTTTCTGACAACTGTTCCAGAGCAGCCAAAGAAAAAGCTCTATCCTCATTGATAATAGTCAAACTATAGTCTTGAGACTTACAATTAGTATACATCAGCAATTTTTCGGTGATATTCCTCAAAGTTGTTAGCACAATTAATATTACGGACAACATATGGGAAATCGCTACATATTGGTAAAAAGCAGTGTGAACCAATGCTGCACATATCACTGTAATCTGCCAGTCAAACCTTGGCCTCAAGGAAGTCATAAGTAAGTGAGCTACCAGTAAAATTATAAGAACAACAAAGATGAATCTGAATTGCTTTCGGAGATTTTTCAATAATTTGCTGGTATGATTGAAAGGCATCACTTGCCAAGCTGAAGCAAGTAAGTTCATCATGGAAACCAATTGATAGCGGTGTCTGTACACACTGACGAAGACAGTCTCACAAAAAATAAACATAATCGAATATTGCAATATGAAGTTATTTTCAACAAAATTTACGTGATCGTTATAATCCGCGGTCACTTTCAAAATCCAAGAGGAGTAAATAAAGATCGTCGTACTGATAACTAAGGCAATGATTACACTAATGATCAAAGATTTTGGAACGATTGAGAATTTTTTTTTTGTCTTATCAAATTTAATGTGGTACGGATATAAGCCGAAAATAATGTTCAGGATTTGTATTGGCTTAAAAATATCCCCTAAAGTGATCTCTTCATTTGCGTTCAATGGAAAAACTCTATTGTTGTTAAAAAACATGATTAGCGTCTACACTGCGCCGGCGTTTATAAAGTACAATATGTTCTGCTTAATTCACCATTTCTAACGTTTATAATGGAGACTAATGTTCTATACTGTTACTCACTTATTTAATACATACCTAGAGCTTCTAGATGCTCTACTGATACGCAAGCTGTAATTCCAGATGCATTAGAACACTTAGTAAAGTTAATCAAATGGCTCTAAACATAGACAGACGGCAGCAAATTATGTGTGGCCTACGATAAGTAACAAAACGCACCCAAGTGCGATCCGGAATAAAGCATGCGGGGGGTTCAATATCTTTTTGACTTTAAATATGATGATGCAATCGAAAAATTGTGGTCAAGTGAAATCCTCAACAATTTAATTATAATTTAATTATGTAACAAAGGGTAACGGACGCTCAGTGGTCAGTTACTGGATGAATTACCCTACCTTTTTTTCTAATTGCTTGCCACAGATAAAAACTTTATTACTGTTCTGTAATTTCATCAACTGGAAGGAATCTGTGATCAACTGAGCAACATCATTCGGTTTCCTTTGTGGTTACCCGAATGTTCTGGTCTCCTATTCTTCTTCTTTTTCTTCAACGTTTTTTCCATGATTTTAGCACCAGTAGCAGTTGTTCGAATTCCAATCACAATCAAATGCAAGAGCCAAAAAAAAGAGGAAGGACCACAGAATAAACTGGCAATTCCCATTAGAAAAACAAAAACCCTCTCTTAAAAATGCCATCTACTGACTAATGAGACGTTTTCAGAAGAAAAAAAACGAATGGCTGTCAAAGGAATGCAGTTTTGGACCTCAGCCCAATAGCCATGTGTGATACATGTTATTTTTTTGAGATTGAAAATGTTAGTTTTTTTTCAATAGAATATAACTCCGAAAGGACAAACATTTGGCTATTGACGTCATAGTAACTTTTATTCAGCTCGCTGAGACCTATTCGTTGATGTATCACACATGGCTATTGGACTGAGGTCCAAAATTGCATTCCTTTGACAGCCATTCGTTTTTTTTTTTTTTAGTTCTTCTGAAAGCGGCTCATTTGGAACTACTTTTCTTAGCTGTCAGAAAAATCCCTCATTGAAACGCACATACGGTTGAATACCAAAAAGATCACGCTGTGATCTATAAACAGTAGTAAAAGTAAAACTATAACTGTCCCCTTCACACTCATAAGCTAGACCGCGCGCAAGAGAGACGGGCAGACTTTTCATGATGCGCATGCAGTACACGTCACGCCGCGCGCTATTCACAGACACTACACAAGCGCAACGTGTAAATGTGTTGAACGTGCCAGCTTTAACTGACCTATACTACCCACCACTTCTTTGTTAAGTAAAGAAATTACTTATTTGCACTTTTAAAGCACTAATTTCTGCAGTCTGGGCACTAACTTTCTTCTCGAGTGCAGCTAGGCCCTTCTTAATTGTGTTGTCACTACTTTCACTGCTTGAGGACGGCATATTTAACCGAAATCGAATATAGATTCACGAGGTAGTAACACACAACTTCAGTACACCGTAGGAAATTATTTATATTTGGGGGATGAAGAAAGAAGTCGGTTCTTTTTTCACGGCATTTACAGAAGAAAATGTACTAGCAGTTAAAAATTTAATCAAAGACGTAGGAGAGTTGCGTATCCGGAAATTCAGAGCAAATTAAAGATTTGACCGGGAAACTTTGTGCAGCCTTGAATCCTCGCGCTTGCAGCTTCACGCTGGGTGCCGCACAGCCTTGCCGATGCTCAAAAGCAACCCCCATGGGACGGTGCCGCTGCCGTGATGATACGATAAACAGAGGCAGGCTCGTCTTTGCGCGTTGACACTATTACAGTCATGATGCGTATTTGGTATCAAAAAATCAAATCAAAATTGTTTATTTTACAAACCAAAAATTACATGTAAAAATGTAGACAATCCTTTGGTGCTAAATCTGTTGTACGATATTCTCGTCGTTGCATCCTGTCTCCAAAACGAGGCGAAAAACCTGTATATTAAAACGTTAATCCATTGAGCGGACGACTGTCAGTCCATTAACAAAATGTATTGCATGCAAAAAATATAATAAACAGAGAAAAACAAATAGGTATATTAGCCACTCAGATCCAGGTGTGTGTGTGTGTGTGTGTGTGTATATGTGTGTGTGTGTGTAGCGTGCGTGCGTGCGTGCGCGCGCGTGTGTGTGTGTGTTTGTGTGTGTGTGTGTGTGTTTGTGTATATCGATTCCTGTATGGAAACAACGAAGTATCTACGCCGAGTGGTATACCACGAAATGCTTGATAGATTTTTATTTTTATTTTTCTGTTTTACCTTCCCACGTGAGAACTTTTCTGGAACATAAAATATACCTACATAATACTAAAAGATAAACCCCATCAGGCCTAATTTACTGCTGCCCATTGAAGAGTTCCGAAGTCTTCATTAGATCTCCACCAAATTAAAATGTAACCGTTGGAACGTTAACCTACCTATTCGAACACAAGTTCGTACAGCCTGATGCACTTAAAAAAGTGTTTCAGACGCATAAAACTTTGTATAGAGGCTGGTGGAGAGTACGTATAAAGTATAAGACCATTTTATTATTATATTCGGCGCATATTTTATACTGAGTGAAATTGTATTTACCTCATCAACCCATTATGTCCCCACCGAGGGGCACGGGTCTATTCCCTGAGGAAGGTATAGGCCATACTCCACCGCGGGGGACAAGTCCGGATTGGTGGAGGCTTGTAAGACTAGTCTTACTGTCAGAAGTTTTCAAGCCGCCCCTAAGGTTTGTTTGTCCTATAATAATATAGTTAATATTTAGTTAAGTCGGTTTTTATTTAGCATCATACAGTCCACTAACTACAAGGGTGTTCCACACGTCTGACTTGGCTTAACAACTGCCATCTTTCGACGGCAGCCGGCATCAACTGCTTAACGTGCCTTGCGAAGCACGGAACCGCTCGAAAAGATACCACTAGCGTTAGTCATAGAACGGTTACCCATCCATAGAATGAACGCGCCCTATGTTGCTTAACATTTGTGATCGTCTAAGATCACTCAGGCGGCCGGGGCTACGAGCGATTCTATTCCGTGCTTCTTATTATTGTACTATGTAGGTACATAGATATTCTATAATGCGGTTGCGTCGATAACCATAAAGCTCATAGCCTACTTACACGACTCTGCTCCCACCCGGCAAATATAATATCATTCAAATATGGGCTTTAAATATTGCTCTTTAGATATAATTTACATTGGCATCATAAATTAGCTGACAGCTGACAGCAAGCTGTTTGCTAATTTATGATGCCAATGTAAAATATAGCTAAAGAGCAATATTTAAAGCCCATATTTGAATATTTGGAGCAGAGTCGTGTAAGTGGGCTATGACCTTTATTCAGTAAATAGTACTTTATACCTTGGTAATCTGTAAAAAATTTAAGGATCGGACTACTAGAACAATGGTTTTTAACTTTTCTAGGTGTAATCTAACTAACAGTGTAAGTATTTCATAAATAGGTAGTCAAATTCTTTTTTGAACTTAAACTTTCGTTAAACTACACATTATATTAGTTAGTTCTTTGTTTTTAATAATAAATAACTTCCACACAAAACAATAATTTGTTTCATAACAACATTTATTGATCGAATTGCACGAAAATAATAAAATAAGTCGTTGCAGCAGCAATAATCTGAAAGCAGAAAAAGTATTATCCATGTGAAATCTAGCTGTATAAGTTACGGGTGACTTTGCAAAAAAAAAAAGGAAATCGGAATGAGAAACGTTCTCGTTTTGTGAAGTCGGTTAAAACTTAAAGGTTGACCCACTATCGATGTAGTGTGATGTGACAACGCAATGCAGCTGTGCGAATGTATAGTCGACAGTAGATCAATGTATTTTTTGTTGCTAGTCGCCCTTTAGTAATCATTAATAATAATTTTAAGCATTATTATTAATCCTATCCTACTAATATTATAAACGCGAAAGTTTGTAAGTACGGATGGATGGATGGATGGGTGGATGTTTGTTACTCTTTCACGTAAAAACTACTGAATGGATTTTAATGAAAGTTAACAATAACAAAGCTAATACATCAGAAAAACACATAGGCTACAATTTATGAAGATATTGTGTGAATTGTTCAAAATATGGCGATAAGGGGTTAGGCGGTCAGCGAAAATTTAGATTTCGCGACGATCCGCGTGTTTAATAAGCGGGGGCAGCGGCGGGCGCGCGGGGAGGCGCACGCGGTGCAGACAGAAGCGAGTACAATAGGCAACAAATCGAGCTACCGTTCTCCGAATTTTGATGCTATTATTATAACCACTACCATGTTGCATAGGGCAGATTAGCTTGACAGTTGGCTTCTAGTTCTAATAGGTGTACATCGAATAAAGGTGGGTTACCTAACAATCATTTATTAGAATATAATAATATACCTAATATACCTTGGTATGAAATCATTTAGGTAGGTATCCAAGTTATAAAAAACCAAAAGCCAAGTAATGTTAGTGCCGTATAAGGTTTTATTTCGCTATCTTTATGCATTTACAAGATACAAAACATAGTCTACTTATCTATGTACTTGTAATATTGTAGGTAGGTACATTTTGAAAAATTGAAAATAGGGTAAACGTTAAACGTTAGGAATTATTGGAAGTAAATTATAAAAAGTCAACATACGTATGTAATACTAGTGTAAACGACCCAATAATCGAACGTTAAATGTTAAACGGTAGAAATAATTGTAAGTAAATTATAAAAAGTCAACATACGTATATAATACTAGGGTAAACGACCCAATTATTGAACCCGTCTGCAATTTGGATACAAACAACATTTGGGTACCTTTTACATAAAACCAAATATGTTTGTAGGCAAAATAAAAAAAATTATGAATGTAGGCATTAGCAGTCCTTCACTCAGAGACCTTAACCGAGTGAAGGTTAGTAGCCAGCTACAATTAAATAAAAGAAGTGTTTAAATTTTTTTAATGTATTTTTATTTCGAAATAAACAGTTTTATAACTGATTCTAAATACTTCTTTTAGTTGATTGTAGCTGACTAATAATATTAAAAAGGCAAAATAAAACAAAAATATTAAATTAGGTACATAATTATGTACCTAATTTAATATTTCTTTTTTTTTTATTTTGCCTACGAACATATCGGGTCAAACAAAATAATATTTGTTATATTTATTCGCTTATTTTACGTTAATTATAATGGTGCAGAAGCAATTACATACTGAAAAAACATCTCAACCAAAAAATCAAAATTTTAACATCCACCCGTGAAACCTTTCGAAATAAAAAAAATATTTTTTAATCTGTTCACGGGTCTTCGAGTAATAGCTGACCATACATTAAAAAAAATTGATCCCGAAACGTAATAGTGGAAGCTTTCTAAATAAGTAAATGTACTCATTTGGGAATAAATAGAAATCATTCGGAGCCAAATCAGGGCTGTACGGTGGATGACCCATCAATTCTATTTTTTGACCATCCAAAAATGTAGTTGTTTCCTGAGATGTATGACAGCTGGCATTGTCATGGTGAAGTATGATTCTGCGTCGCTGGTTGTTTTGGCGTATTTCTTCAAATACTTCCGGCAAACAAATGGTCGTGTACCACTCCGAATTAACCGTTCTGCGATTCTTCAGTGGTATTGTAGCCACATGGCCATTAATACCAAAAAAGCAGGCCACCATTTGCTTTACAGTGCTTTTTGCACGAGCCACTTTCGTAGGGTTCGGCTCATTTTGAAACACCCAAACTGTTGATTGTTGTTTAGTTTCGGGATCGTACGCGTAGATCCAGGATTCGTCACCTGTGTAGATATTATAAACAGATTTTGAGTCGCCTCCGTTGAATTTTTTTAAGGTTTCTTGCACCATTCGACGCGAGCATCTTTTTGATCCTGAGTTAAGTTGTGCGGGATATAACGCGAACAAATTTTTTTTACAGACAAATGTTCATGTAATATCCTATGAATGCTCGTCATACATATGCCCAGAATAGCCTCTATCTCGCGATACGTAACATGGCGGTCTTGCATTATTAGTTTTCGCACAGCTTCAATATTTTGTGGCACAACCACCGATTTCGGGCGACCTTCTTTAACTTCGTCCGTGATCTTACTGCGCCCGCGATTAAACTCACTAAACCAGTGATACACAGTCGTTTTTGATGGAGCTTCACCACCAAAAGTCGAAGTTAATTGATCTACGCACTGTTGTTGCGTTAAACCACGTCGAAAATCGTAATAAATCATAGCACGAATATTTTCACGAGTGAGTTCCATTTTTTCAGCGATATGACATTTTAAACCCAACAAAAACATAACACTAACGTATATAAGAGAAAAATATTAGCGGCGAGTATTTAAAAAAAGAACGAATTTGACCATGGAGGTCAGCCATTGCTTTTAAAATTATTGGAATCCCAGATTCCGCATACATAAGTAGCAGCCTATGTATTAACACATCTACCACGGAAGAATCACACGAGCAGACCAACACGAAAACAATAAATATAATAATTGTAAAAAAGAAATACTGAAATAGGTAGGTACCTGAACACCTGAGACAGCATGTCTCCAGAGCACAAAAAAGCCTATCTGACCTTTTTACATAGTTTAAAGGTGCCAGGAAGTAAAAAGATTTTTTTTGTATCGAAGTTCAGTTATGGCGGTACTACCACTAGAACTACTCAAATAACATTATTTTAAAATTTCATGCAGATACCTATTAAATGTTATACTTTTTTAAATAGTTAAAGAGTCGCAGAAGTATTTAAAATTATTTGCAGATTAAGTTCCGTACGTAATTTTTTTTTTAAGAGCTTCAATGTGAAAAATGTTGAGAAAAAATATTGAATTCTAACCGTTGCCGAGCAGTTTTTTAAAGTTGTTACTAGTAGGTGCAGCTTTTGCTGATATTTTTTTATCAATTGACATGCCTTTTAACTAAATACATTAAAAAAACACTTTATGAGCTCTATTCTGAGAAAAAATAAATCAAAAAGCCAATAAAAAATGATATTTTTTTAAAATCTTTAGCAGTCAATATCTCCATAATGGTTAATTTGTGGGCCCTATATTATAATAGAATAAAATTCATCAGAAAACACCTAAATAATGACCTCCTTTAATATTGTGTACGACTTTCCCTGTAACCCTGTATATAAAAGGAGAAGCTGACTGACTGACTGACATATCAACGCAGGGCCTAAACTATAAGGGTTAGAAACTTGAAATTTTGCACAGGGGTTCCTTTTGTGAAGCACGGAACCGCTCGGAAAAATGCCACTAGCGTTAGTCATAGACGGTGACCCATCCATGGACTGAACGCGCCGTATGTTGCTTAACCTTAGTGATCGTTCAAGATCACTCAGGCAGCCCAGGCTACGAGCGATTCTTCCGTGCTTCGCAAGGCACGTTAAGCAGTTGGTGCCGACTGCCGTCGATAGATGGCAGTCGTTAAGCCAAGTCAGAGGCCTTAGGGCGCCTTGGAAACTTCTGACAGTAAGACCAGCCACTAGTCTCACAAGCCTCCGCCAATCCGGAGGTATTAATGGCCATGTGGCTACAATACCACTGAAGAATCGCAGAACGGTTAATTCGGAGTGGTACACGACCATTTGTTTGCCGGAAGTATTTGAAGAAATACGCCAAAACAACCAGCGACGCAGAATCATACTTCACCATGACAATGCCAGCTGTCATACATCTCAGGAAACAACTACATTTTTGGATGGTCAAAAAATAGAATTGATGGGTCATCCACCGTACAGCCCTGATTTGGCTCCGAATGATTTCTATTTATTCCCAAATGTAAAATATAAATTACGTGGTCAACGATTTTCGACCCGTGAAGATGCCGTAGATGCGTTCAAACAGCACGTTTTGGAGATACCTCAATCAGAGTGGAAAAAGTGTTTTACAAATTGGTTTCATCGAATGCAAAAGTGCATCGATCATAGTGGAGAAAACTTTGAAAAACAATAAAAGCATATTTAGCCATATACATTTGTTTATTTTTTCTATTCCGCATACATAAGTAGCAGCCCTCGTACGTGCTCTGCAAATGATTTGCGTTTTAGAAACTTCTACGTCTCTTTAGTTATTAAAAACGTTAATCACTTGCTATTACATCGAAAAAACGTTAGCCAAGTGTCACTTAAGATGGCAAACGGTAAATTTTTAGTTGAGGTAAATACGTGCTCTTTGATAATTTCCCGCAAAACGCGACTTAGTTTGGATTTTGGTATTTATTCATCTTCATTGTGTGAGTTGGCTTGGATTTTGAACTGATTATTTTTCGTTTTTAACATGGTTGCCTCTATTTCTAATACAAATTCTCATTCTTTTTTTTTAATTACTCTTCACTACAGAAGTTCGCAGGTTTCTCCTTATTTTCACAGCCGTTTCCGCAAATATTCTGTCTCAAAATTTCGACATTTTCAATTGGCGTCATTTTGTTTTAAATTATGCTTTTAATATGATCTCATACATAAAAATCCATTGGCGTTAGATCAGGGTTCCTAGCCGGCCATGCAATGGGACCGTCTTTTCTAATCCATTTGTTTGGGAAGTTCTCGTCCAACCATGCTTCCGTGGTGCTCTGGGCAGCCGTCATGTAGAAAGAACATTGTCTCTTCTCAATGCAATAGAAATATCGTCCATCAACAAGGGTAGCTCCTCCCTCAAAAAGTTTTCATATGTGTCTCGCCATTCAAGTCACAGAATGAAAATGAATCAGTCCAAAATCCAGGCCAAGTCTCAGTATGAAGATGAATCAGTTCAAAATCCAAGCCAAGTCACAGAATGAAGATGAATTAATACAAAAATCCAAATTAAATCGCGTTTTACGGGCAATTATCAAAGAGCACGTATTTACCTCAACTAAAAATTTACCGTTTGCCATCTTAAGTGACACTTGGCTAACGTTTTTCGATGTAATAGCAAGTGATATACGTTTTTTAATACCTAAAGAGACGTAGAAGTTTCTAAAACGCAAGTAATTTGCAGAGCACGTATTAACACATCTACCACGGAAGAAACACACGAGCACACTAACACAAAAATAATAGATAGATAGAATATTCTAAAAAAAAAATACTGAAATAGGTAGGTACCTGAACACCTAAGACAGCACGTCTCCAAAGGCCAAAAAAGCCTATCTGACCTTTTTACATAGTTTAAAGGTGCCAGGAAGTAAAAAGATTTTTTTTGTATCGAAGTTCAGTTATGTCGGTACTACCACTAGAGCCTACTCAAATAACATTATTTTAAAATTTCATGCACATACCTATTAAATGTTATACCTTTCTGAATAGTTAAAGAGTCGTAGAAGTTTTTAAAATTATTTGCAGAATAAGTTCCATACGTAAATTTTTTTTAAGAGCTTCAATGTGAAAAATATTTATAGAAAAAATATTTAATTCTAACCTTTGCCGAGCAGTTTTTTAAAGCTGTTAGTAGTATGTGCAGCTTTTGCTGATATTTTTTTATCAATTGACATGCCTTTTAACTAAATACATAAAAAAAACACTTTACGAGCTCTATTCTGAGAAAAAATCAATCAAAAAGCAAAAAAAAATTGATATTTTTTAAAAATCTTTAACAGTCAATATCTCCATAGCGGCAAATTTTCGGACCCTATATAATAGAATAAAATCCATCAGAAATGACCTAAATAATGACCTCCTTTAATATTGTGTACGACTTTCCCTGTACCCCTGTATATAGATAATGTATCTTGAAGTCCTTTTTCAACTTTAATTTCGTCTCAAAGTCATCCCAAACGTAACTGATTGAAGTGCGTAACTATATGTAAAGGTTGATGTGCCGTCGATTGTATAGCACGTCAGCAAATGAACATATGAAGCAAATGAGCAAATGAAATACATTTTAATGGCAAAGTAGCTGACGAGAGTGCTTGGACGTAAAGGTCGACGTGCTCTCGACACTACAATGAGAGTCAAATACAATTTCAATGTTACTTACATTATATACCAATTCAGGCTCGAGGGAAAAGTAATTGTAGACCGTTAGAACTATTTCTTCATTACGCATTTGTGTAGCAAAATTTTCAATCTGAAAACAAATTTCAGTTCAATTAGGGCAATATAATATAATATAATTAATATTATAAAGGCGAAGTCGATTTGTGGGTGTGTGAGTGTGTATGTTTGTTACTTCTTCACGTCTGAGCGGCTGGAGCGAATTTAATAAAATTTGGTATGGAATTAGTTAGTTGACACCCTGAATTAACACATACGCTATGTTAAACTGTGGGTAAATATCCTATTCCCATGGGAAAATCGATGAAAATGAAATTTTGTATTGATCTTTCCGATGCTCAAATTTAAATTATTTTGCTTCTAAAAACGTGAATAGTTATTATTTTTACTGGTAATACACAATTTATTTTTCCTAATAAACCGCGGGTAACACCCTGGGGCACAGCTAGTTATGAATAATGCTTAACATACCTGGAGATATAAGTACAGGTCATTTCTATCGACAGGGATATTATACAGAGCAACTCCGATTTGTTTAGACTGAAAAAAATGTGAAATCCCTGAAACTCAAGGAGACTCTGTCATTTAAGTAAAACACTGATATATCGGAAAATAAAACATACATACATATATTAAGAGAATGAACTAAACTAAACTAAACTAACTGTCGTAAACTTTTCTCTAATCGCGATTTAGTCAGAATTGCGGATTATTGATTTTTCGCACTAGAATAGAAAATCGGCATCCGATTAGATCAGATTAGATTGCTCTTAAAGAGTTTATTATATAAGAGTGCATTTAAATGTACACATAGTTTGTATAAGAGTACATTTAAATGTACCTACACACAAGAAATAATACATATTTCATCAAACATTTTTCTTGTTGTTAGTTGCGTACTTGTGCCTAAAGAATTATTGCGATCCGGGTGAAAGTAGAAAATAAAATTGTGTCTTGACCTTTTCTGAGTTAGTTTAGTTGGGATAGGAACTGACCCGGTATAGTCGCAAATAGAGGATTTGAGAGTTTGATATCATCTTAGTACCATAACTATAAACTAGAGATAGTCTGACCACTCTCCCTTAGTGATTTCACGTTTTTAGTTTAGGTACTAAGATAGCATAAGTGCTGGAAAAGACTACGCAATACAGGGTTTATTTATCGTAATTTATGATGCAGTCTCAAAGTTGTAGTACAAACCTCAGATTTTATTAAGCCCCCCATGTACGCCACTACATACAACTTTAGGAACGATAGCGATAGCCAAATACCGTAGTTAAGCAATTGATAAAAATCGGCTTCCTTTGTAATCACAATAACGTGGTAGATAGTGTGCCCTAAAGTCACCAAGCTGTGGAAACACTGTATGCTGACCAAAAACAACGAAACTTGAAAGGCTTTATTCAATGTCTTTATAACGTCATAGCATTTGTTGTAAGTTACTGCCATCTGTTTCAAAGCAGCCGAAGATAAAGCCCTATTCTCATTGATGACAGTTAGACGACTGTCGTAAGGCTTAGAAAACATCTTTAGTTTTTCGGTGATATTTCTCAAAGTTGTTATCACCATCAACATTATTGTAAAGATGTGGGCTACTACCACGTACTGGTAAAAACTAAACTGGACTAAAGCTAGAGATACCACTAAAATCTGCCAGTTCGGTCGCGGCCTGAAGAAATTCATAAACAAATGGATACCAAGCAGTATTAGAAGAACGACTATGATAATTTTGACTAGATTTCGAAGTTTTTTCAACAATTTGCCTTGAGAATGGAATGGCATCACATGCCAGGCTGAAGCCACCACATTTAACATATGTACCAATTTGTAGCGATGTGTATACACGCTTATATAGGTACTCTCACAAAAAAGAAATAATATCGCGAATTGCATAATGTAGTTATTGGTAGTAAAATCTCTGGCTCTGCTAATGTTAAGCACCACCTGAATGTGCCAAATGAAAATAAATAGGATCACGGCATTGTGGACTAACGCAATGATTAGACTTATCTGTAATGACCTTGGAACTATAGAAAACAAATTCTTTGTATTATCAAATTTTATATGGAATGGGTATAGACCGAAAATAAAGTTTGTGATTTGTATCGGCTTAAAGATATCCCCTAAATTAATCCCAACTTTTTTTTTCAATATCGCAACTTTATTATTTTTAGAATACATGATTCACGTTCGGATGGCGTTTATGAAGTAAGCAAATACACGGGTAATTTATTTCGTATAAGCGGCTCAAGCAAACTGATTACGTATTCATAAACCTACCATGTCACAATGATACCCAAGGTATAATCAAAGTGGCATTAGGTTTCAGCATAACATCACAACACTTTAACTGGGGTGAGAACCATATGTAATTCCACATTACGTGCTAACAGTGGGGAAGCGCAGAATCCAGCTACGGCCTGAATTTTCCACGGTTACGTGCTTTATAAGGAAAGAACGGAGTCAGGGTCAGTTTGCTTTCCTTCTAGTATCAGTTTTGTCCGTCCGTCTGTCTGTCGATTAAAAGATTGTTAATTTATAAAAAAATCTACCTTGATCTATCTCAATATTGCCTCGTAAAGGTCAGTCTTTCATAAAGAGTTTAGAAAAATGTGGAGTTTGTCACGGAAGTTTCTGACCTCAGAAAAGAGCAAATCAACCACATAAGAAAAATCTGACATACAAACGAAAACAGATATATCACTCTAATTGTGTAAGTCATTGTACCTAAATCATCATCAACCCATCTTGTCCCCACCCAGGGGCACGGGTCTCTTCCCTGAGGAAGGTATAGGCCATACTCCACCACGGGGGCCAAGTCCGGATTGGTGGAGGCTTGGAGCACTAGTGGCTGGTCTTACTGTCAGAAGTTTTCAAGCCGCCCTTAGCTCTGACTGGCTGTCAAGAGGCCTTAGCCCTGACTTGGCTTAACGACTGCCATCTATCGACGGCAGCCGGCACCAACTGTTTAACGTGCCGTGTTAACGTGCTTGTACCTAAATACGGTACATTATTCTCAACAGACTTAACCAGTTGGCTCAACTCTGCAAATGATAAGTTGCATTGAAACAAGGAACTTTAGAACGACTGAATATGAATATGAATATAAGGAGCACCTGTTACCAATATTTGGTAGCCGCCGAGCCGAAGGGTTAAGAGCCTCCATGAGTACTAGACCCCATTATTGAAGTTCATATTATTATAAAAATCGCCACGTATGTATGAAGATAGATAGAGAACTTTATTGTACATAATGAAGGAAATTATACAGATATTAGATCATGCTACTGATATGCAAAGGCATTACGTATGGATATGCCTTCGCATATCATATGTTCGACGGCCATTTGGTGAACAAAAAGTATATGATTACGAAACATCAAAACCCGTAACGAATGCTGTTTGAAGGCGGTCTAACAACACCATTTAGCGTGGATAACACTCTCAGTTATTAAACCTGCAAAGTACTGCTAAGGTTTGTGCCAGCAACTCAGCAATCAGCTATATTTCGTCAACACATAGCATACGTTATTAGAATTATCAGTAGCAGAGGTTTTTGTTCCTTTTCACGTTTCAGTAATTTTGTTCGTAATTCAAAATATCAAATTTCTGTGTTAGTTACTTAAAAAAATATGTTATCGTCTTACCTAAAAAGAAATCTTGGGACTACTGTAGGCGAAATATTTCAGCCTTTGTATGTTTTGTTGGCCATATTCGGATTATTCCCTTACAACATTCACTTCAGTAAGACAAAGAAGCTTTACGTATTGTCACAAGATTTTTTGTTCATCAACTTGATTCCGGCTGCCTGCATAATAGGCGTGATCACATCGTTCTTCGTTTTCGAAACGCGAAAATGGCTAGAATTACGCGTGTTGGATTTCTCCTCAAGCAACTACTTCCTGCAGTTGGTTCTGCTGCTCTCGTTCAGCTTGTTCGCGTATGCCAGTGCTTTCATAAATAGGAAGAAACATGTAGATATGCTGAATATAGTAGCGACCGTTTGGAACGAGATGCCTTTTCGCCACACCAGTCAGATTCCAGGAAGATTTAAGCTTGAAGTAAACTTCGTAGTCATGACCGGTCTCCTTGTAATCACTGTAGTTCATTTAGTTGTGAACTTCACGAGGCCACAAAATGTTTGGGATAACATTCTGTATTTTTGCACTTACACTCTTATGCAACTCATTCAGTTTGTAGAAATTGCCCACATTTACGTTATGCTCCTGATGGTCAATTCTATACTGCAGAATATAAAAGAGAATGCTCAACAATATATCAAGATGAATGAAGTTACAGCTGGGACAGCGGGGAAAGTTGAGAAGAAATTTATGGCACCAACTATAAGTCAATTAGAAATAGCTTATGCAAAAGCTTACGATTTAGTGTCGTCGATAAACCAGGCTTTTCAAGGCCCTGTGTTGATGATAACCATACAAGGTTTCCACGGAATGGTGACGTTGGCTAACATCATTTATAAAGAAGTAGTAGTGAAACAAAACGACGCCTCGTTTGAGATTCTGAATGGATGTATCTGGATCTTCTGGCAGGTGTTAAAACTGTACATTTTGGCGCATACTGGGAGTCTAGTAGAGCAAGAGGTTTGTAAAAATTTTAGATCCCACTTGACTATCGCTCTAAAAGTTCAACTATTTATTTTATGTCAGAACTAGCTGTTGCCCGCGACTACGTTCGCGTGGGCTTTAGTTGAGTAAAGTGTTTGCAAATAAGATAGGAATACTTTTAGCGCATTCGAAAGAGCTTTCATACTAACTTCGCAACCCCCTCTTACCCCCTTAAGGCATGATTTTCGAAGGTCTATTACACGTCTTTCACGACTTTTAATGAAGGTCCTTCAAACTGAATTACATGCGAATAACTTCAAAAATGGCATAGTTTCATACTAACTTTGCACCCCCCTTTTATCCCCTTAAGAGATGATTTTCGAAAAACTATTTTACATGTGTTTCAAGAAATTCAATGAAGGACCTTCATTCTGAATTTCATTCGAATAACTTCAAAAACGGCAAAGTTTTATACTACCTTTACCCCCCCCCCCCCCTTTTTACCCCCTTAAGGGATGATTTTCAAAAAACTATTCTACATGTTTTTCATAACGTTTAATGAAGGACCTTCGTATTAAATCTCATTCGAATAACTTCAAAAACGGCAAAGTTTCATACTAAGTTTGAACCCGCCTTTTTCCCCTTTCAGGGATGATTTTTAAAAAAACTATTTCGCACGTATTTCATAATTTCACATGTGTTTCAAAACATTCAATAAAAGGCCTTTATTCTGAATTTCATTCGAATAACTTCATAAACGGCAAAGTTTCATACTAAATTTGCAACCCCCGCTTACCCCCTTAAGGGATGATTTTCAAAAGACTACTTTACACGTCTTTCAGGACTTTCAATGAAAGAGCTTCATACTGAATATCATTCGAATAACTGCAAAAATGGCAAAGTTTCATACTAACTTTGCACCCCCCTTTTATCCCCTTAAGAGATGATTTTCGAAAAACTATTTTACATTTGTTTCAAGTCATTCAATGAAAGACCTTCATTCTGAATTTCATTCGAATAACTTAAAAAACGGCAAAGTTTGATACTAAAAATGCAACCCCCTCTTACCCCCTTAAGGAATGATTTTCGAAAATCTATTTTACATGTGTTTCATGACCTTCAATGAAAGACCTTCATTCTGAATTTCGTTCAATTAACTTCAAAAACAGCAAAGTTTCATACTAACTTTGCACCTCCTTTTTTACCACCTTAAGGGATGATTTTCTAAGATGATAAACTATTCTACATGTTTTTCATAACACTTAATGGAGGACCTTCATATTGAATCTCATTCGAATAAATTCAAAAACGGCAAGTTTCATACTAAGTTTGCACCCCCCTTTTTCCCCCTTAAGGGATGATTTTCGAAAAACTATTTCAGACGTCTTTCATAATTTTAAATGGAGAATCATCGTAAAAAATTTCATTCGAATAACTTCAAAAACGGCATAGTTTCATACTAACTTTGAACCCCCATTTTACCCCTTTAGGGGATGAATTTTCAAAAATCCTTTCTTAGTGCTCCCCTACGTTACAAAAGGAACCCTTGTGCAAAATTTCAAGTGTCTAACCCTTATAGTTTAGGCCCTGCGTTGATATGTCAGTCAGTCGGTCAGTCAGTCAGTCAGTCAGCTTCTCCTTTTATATATAGATAAGATAAGATGATGAACGTGGTTTAGTGATAAAGCTTGCTTTTATTTATATACAGGCTAATAACATTGGAATCGCCCTCCACCACATCCCTAAGCAATCTGAGGACTTCGCTCTACTTTTAGAGGTAAGTACCTATACCTATCTATGCGTCCAACTTTCATCTGTTTTTTCAGAGTGTCCTAGTGTGGGGCCAGAAGCAATGTATGTGGCTGTATGTAAATTTTTATGTTTATGTTTATACGAAAGTAATGTAAAATTTTTTTTTGTTTATTTATATGTTTATGCGTTTGTTCGTTCGTTTGTTTGTTGGTTTGTTTGTTTGTTTGTTTTTTTTTTGTTTGTTTGTGAAAGTGAAAGTGAAAGTGAAAGTGAAAGTGAAAGTGAACTACATTTATTGTCAAAACACAGAATAACCACAATTTGTTGCCAAATATTAGATTCCAAAAACATAACATAAAGGAGTTGTTAGCTTAACATCATTAATATAACATACAAAGTTGTTAGTGTAATATCATTAACAAACTTATATTTTATTAATTAGCAGTTTTGACAAATGGACCCAAGCTCAGCGATATGCCGCCCGGAGATGCATACAACACCGGTCGGCGCTGGTTTTCAGCATGGGCCATTTGACAGGAAATTTGTTGAAAATAAAAAGTATGCGGCATCGCAGCGCTGTAGTAATACAAAACTAAATATCCTTATGTAAAGATACTATTCAGTTCAATAATTATTCAACACACTCTATCAGCCAACCTAATGAATTTGCAAAAATTAACAAGGCTAACGAATTTGTAGAAGAAACTGTATTTCTGGGCCTCACAATCGATGCCAAACTACAATGGGTTCCACATTTTGTAAAATTAGCAAAAAAAAAAAGAATATTCTATCTCTCGCTCTCTCTCTCTTACAACCTACGCAGCATGCATTCCCATTTTGTTACATAGAAATTGGGAACCCGGCTGATGTTTGTTTGTTTGTTTGTTTGTTCATTTGTTTACTCATGTTTATATATTCGTTCATTCGTTTGTCTGTTTGTTTGTTTGTTTGTTTGTTTGTTCATTTGTTTATGACGAGTGGTTATTTCAGATTCAACACTTTTCAACGAAAATGCGATTCGAAGAAATATCATTGACAGTTTACGGGTATTTTCCAGTTGACGCCACACTTCTCTACAATGTAAGTAAGCTCTACTTTGAGCTCTCAATACAGCAATCGACTTTAAAATTATTATAATTATAAGTACTATTTATCTATATTACTTACTTTTCAGATAGTTGCAGCTGCAATGATGTATCTCACAATATTTGTACAGTTCGATCAACAATAATACTTAATACGAACTGTTTTGAACTTTCAACACTACGAGTTAATGTTAAATTAAAGTTTAATTATAAAAGTAAAGTTATTTAATTACCTACATAGCACATTTTGAAGCGGTTAGTGTGAATAAATAATTTGCGATTGGTAGATAAAACACAAAACCAATTCTTTTAGCCGTGAAAACTAATAACAATATTGAATTATTCAATGCTAATGATCAAAATGCACAAACCACTCACATTTCACATTTTATCGGAGGTTTCTATCTTATAAATACAATGGGTCCTGTATTCCATGTGTCGTTATTTCATTAACCTTTTATAGTCATCATGAGTTGGACGTTGAGAAACGTTTTCACCGCCTGGTGTGGGCCAAAAGATGAAGACGTCGATCTAGACTTGATTTTTCAGCCCTTTTATAAGATGCTCATTTTATTAGGGCTACTTCCCTATGGTTTTAAGTTTAACAAAGCAAAAAGATATTACAAAATTGACCAAACCTCACTGTACTACAATATGGTGACCACACTTAGTGTTAGTTTATTCTGCAGTACATTTCTCGTCTGGCACGTTCAAGAACTGTACGCATCGACTGATACGAACTCTTTCCAGGCCGTTTTCCTGACTTTACTGAACTATATTTTGGAACTGGTGTTGTTTCTTTTAATATGTATTGTATCATTTGTGAAGGCTTTCATCGATCGCCATTGTTATGTGGATATTTTAAACAATATTGCTGATATTTGGAAGGAATTTCCATTTCACCGAGACAGTGTGATATTAAATAATTTGCGGTCTCACACTAAAATTGTTATGTTTGGTGGATTTTACATAATTGTGTTAGCGCATCTCGCTATACACGCAACTAGAGATGATAGTTTCGTAAAGATTATTCTGGTTCTAGTCACTTTTGTCTTAACTGAGACCATACATTATGTAATAATTGGATTTATACGAGTGTTAGTTTTACTAGCGGCAGCGACTCTGGAGAACGTCAGAGAACGTTTGCAAACACTTAGTGAGATCAAGTTGTCTGCTCACAGTGCATGGAAAATCGAAACAAACTCGATAAAAGCGTCTCTGCGTGATATGGAATGTATTTACGCGAAAGTTTTTCAAACGACAAAGAAGATTAACAACTGTTTTCAAGGAATTATACTGCTGTTTGCACTGCAGTGCTTTCATTCGGTGCTGAGCGAAGGTTACGTAATCTATCATGGACTGGCTGTGGGACTTTCAATGACGACTCACGAAATTATTAACTGTTCAGCGTGGATACTCTTTCAACTTGTGAAAGTTTACGCTTTGGCTCATACGGGGCAATTACTTAAAAATGAGGCAAGTACCCACTGAAATTCATAAAGCTTCATCGATGGCCTTTCTTATTTAATTAATTACCAATTAAAATCCTAGGTATCCTAGTGTGGGGTCAGGAGCAATGTTTGTGCCTGTATGTAAATATTTATGTTTTTGATTCTAGTTAATTCTAGACTCTACGGACAACAGTTGTGTTGATAATTTGGCCCCATAACAAATCAACTTTTTTAACACTTTCAACACAACAACACAACACTTCAACAACACACAACAACACTCCAACACAACACAACAAACAACTAACAAACACAAACACTCCCCAGTCATATGTGATCTATTGTTATTTTTATTTTTATCCGATGCATCCACTGTCCGGGAAAGTGTTAAAACCCTATAATAAAACCCTTCTTGTATGCGAGCAGGCTCAAAGAGTTGGACAGACATTGCTCAACATTACAACCGACGGGCAAGATTTAACCACCCTCATGGAGGTAAGTGAATGCAAAACAAAAGTAAGGGTAAACAAGATCTAAACTCAGTTTCGTTTTCAGATACAACACTTTGCATCTATGATAAAACACCAAAAAATGGGCCTGTCTGTCTACGGGTATTTCTCTCTGGATGCTACATTCCTATACAACGTAAGCTCTACAATCACAATTTTTTTGGGTGCTAAACAGTCTTCTTTTAAATAGCATTATTTGCTTCTAAAAATCACTACACTGCCTTGTAAGTCAGCCACAATTCACGAGCGTCTGAATAATACTACTCGTATCTGAGCCACTAGACGTCTTCTATGTAAGCCACTCTAAATACAACTCAACATGGTGATTATTTTTTGCATCTAAATTTGTAACATGCATTCAAGCAGAGCTGCTTCAATATTAATATGTGACATTAAAAAAATCTATTAGGTTCTAATTATCTCAGTACGTTTAAAATGTAACTCATCCCACCTTAATTGATTGTCAAAATGTAGCTAAAATTGTCATCAAATATTTTTTTGTATAATACCGCGAGTACTTTACCAAAACCCTTCCTTTTAAAGCCTTAATTAGTAATTAGAATTATTTATGGGCTGCTAGTAACGACTGCAGATGGTAGCGCGGCCAGGATTCTGGGTGACGCGCATCCGGTCCGCATTCACGTAGTAGGGTGTCCGCAACGTATAAATAGGGCCGTAAAATACTTCTTGAAAGATAGGTACATCTCGTACTACTACAACCTCTACTACTGGTACAAAACATTTTCAAGAAAAGCGTATTTTGGTTGATGTAAGGTTTTTGAATACACATAAACGTTTATAAAGCATAGCTCATTTTCATGCAAAAGAAGTCCAATCATGCGAACGCAGTTAGTTTTGCCGCATTGAGCGTTTTTCCTTTCTTTTTTTTTGAGACAATCTAGATGGCGCTATTCGTTTCTACATACATATTTGTGATTCGTAGCAATCAATGTCAAAGTTAGACCACAGATTACTAAACCAGAGAAGGAGCCAGGGTTGCTATTCGGACGAAGTTTCTCGCGATAAAAAATTAGAATTCCAACCCACAATCCACAGCAAAGACTCCAAAATATCCAAATAGTAAGTAAGCGCACTTATCACCAAACGACAACAGCATTTTTTTTAGGTAATCAACCATCAATCACAAATGCCACAGAACCATAGTATTCTTTTTTGCTTTCACGATTATTACTACGGTACGGCAGCGCCACCTAGGGAATCTTTTAAAACTAAATTTGACACAAGGAAAAACGCTCATTATGCCCGAGTTACACGAGGCTAGTTTTTCAACCTAGGATAGCAAGCTAGCACTGTCCTGGCTTGCTGCCCTGGCTTGAAACATGCTAGTTCTGTTGTTGAAATGAACCTTTTTTTTTTTTGTTAACGGGGTGAAATGCTTTGTGCACCATAACCACCACCCTTGAGGGAGGGCGACGGTCGTGTGTCGGACTCTCCTCTCCTAATAATAGGAGAGGCATACCTCCTAAAACACACCGGGGGCCGTCCTGTCGCTCGTGCAATGGGGCGCCGCCGGATCTCGCTTGTGGTAAACCACAGTGCGAATGCTACAGCGGCGCCCCGGCGACGTCGACCCGACTCGCAAGGAGTCGGGCCCACCCTCACTGGAGAAGGGGCATGGGCCCCCCACCCCCTTCTCCCGTCACGATGTCGGACGGCAGGTCCCCCAACCTGCCGTCTGTGACCCTCCCTCAACCTCCTCTATGCCCTCTGCTGAACAGAGGGACATAGAGGAGGGCCCCCAACGTGTGTTTTTTATAGAGGTTGTCTCCTCGCGGCCCGAAGGCCCCCGGCCCCACTCAGTGTGGGGTTACGGGTGCGGGGCCCATAGTGGACCCCGCGGGACATCCAGCAGCGCAAGCCACTGGACGTCCCCCTCCCTCTGGTTTTGGTCCGCGCCGGCCGAAGCCGGTACCCCCCATATCTGGAGGGCGTTCCCCTATCCGCCACCCAGGGGACGCGTCCGATGGAAGACCAGAAACTCCACACGGATTGTTGAAATGAACCTAGTTTTGTCTACACGAGGCCAGAAGTACTAGCTCGCTAGCTTATAGCTTGCTATCCTAGCTTGAAAAACTAGCCTCGTGTAACTCGGGTATTACATAAATGACCCATAGATCTTATAGAATTAGGTAAACCCTGTTTATTTTTCCCTGAATATTTTTTTTTTTACTTCAACTGAAACACATACGAGTAGTTCTGTAGGACGAAGCCAGGTCTTATACTGCTAATGTGTCCATGAATGCAGTCTGAAAGGGCACCATAGATACTGGAGCCACCTAGGTCATCAGATTTAAGCCTGTGTGACATTTTCTTTTCTTATGTACTGTTAGCAACGCAGGGCGCGTTCAGTGCATGGACGACTAACGCTAGTGGCATTTTTTCGAGCGGATTCGTGCTTCGCAACGCACGTTAAAACTTCCTCGGGGAAGAGACCCACGCTCCTCGGTGGGGACATAGTCGGTTGATGATGATGACGCGAGATAAAAACATAAAAAATACTGCAGCACCTTTTGCATAATAGAATCATTCTAATAACTTCAGATAAACTAACGGGCCCGTCGACCCTTAATCGCAGTAAACTCTAAATATAAAAAATCTATTTCAGATTATCGCAGCAGCAATGATGTATCTCACTGTTTTGGCACGGTTCAATTCCAAAGATAAAAGTAATGAATGACTAAGCAAATAAAAGACCACATTCGTGGAGTACTGTTTCGCCGGACGCTTACAAACCGTAGAGGTCGTTACTCCCACTCTACATATGTGTTTTTTCTTGTGTCGTTTTAAGTTTTCGTTCTTGTATTATTTGATTTTATGTTGCAGAATGTGTGTGTGTGTGTGTAAGAAGTACAAATAAATTGTTTATATATCTATCTAAGACATTAGTCTAACTTTTATAAGTTACACCGCTGTACCTGCGCAGAAATAAAATTTTCGCATGGCTCGAAAACATCTTTGCCAATCATAGCGCGCAATGTGAAACCGCGCAAATGTGTTTATGTTGACTATTAAAATAATTATTAAGTAAGAGAAAGGAAGAAGGGAAATTAATTAAGAGAAGAGCTTACGGCCTGGCCACGGGATAATTCGCCCGCGCGAAAAATCGCGCGGCGCGAACGGCGAGGCGTCTTACCGCGTGGCTTGCTACGTACATTTCTATGAGTTTGTCGCTAGTCGCAGCCGCGACGATTTTTCGCGCGGGCGAATTGTCCCGTGGCCAGGCCGTAAGACCGTCATCTACCTAAACTGTCTATTATTTTTAGTGATTTAGTTCTTACCGGTTTTTTAAATATTCATTTTAAAATCCTTGTTATTCTTTTCCATGGCACGAGTTTTGATATTGTATAATATAAATACAGGGTGGAATTTTGTAATGCCACCTGGAGGGGAAGTACTCTTAATACTGTAGATATACAAACACGTGCAAATTGCAATCGTCTTATCTAAATAGTAATTCGTCATTTTAATGTATAAATGACGTCAATGATAATTATTCATTAGTAACATAAGTAAACATAAAGAAACGGATCTTTGAGTAAAAGTGCTCTAACTTGACCCATTGAATTAATAGTTTAAGATTTCATTGTTTTCCTTTCATTTAATTTATGAAGTTTGTTAGAGAGATTTCATCCTTATAATTGACCCTAACGATCGATGCAATAAAAGTACAGGATGCAACTTTCACAGATTTTAGTCGGTTCGATTACCGGGTGGCGCAAGCGAATTTTAAAAAATCTTTGAATGCAGTTTTCTTTCTTTTCAAAAATAAAAGAATGTTTTCTTTGAGTAAAATTTTCTATCTACAGTATTAAGAGTACTTCCCCTTGAGGTGGCATTACAAAATTCCACCCTGTATATAATAAAATTATGTAAGGTTTTTTAGAGTGATAAGTTTTGTGTATGTTGACTATTGAAATAATTAGAGTTTATTGGTTTTGAAAGTTGTTTTATATTATTTTCTTATAAAAAGACGGGATTTTTACAGGAGGGTTGGTGTCTACTTTGGCCAAAGGCTAAGCATCGCTATACAGCGAGGCAATGCCGCCAGCCTTCTCGGAAATCTACCGGCCGACAGCAATCTGGCTCCAATATTTTATTTAAATTAGAAAATTGCTTTAGTTTAGGTTTTTTTTAATATTATTATTAGTTTTAGTTTTGTAAATACTATGTAATTAGTTTTCTGTTATGTTATATTTTAATACAGCCCCTGCTTTTGTTTCTTGAAATAATTATTTGAGTAATTATATTAAGTATGTACTAAATGTTTGTAGGTACTGTTAAAATAATTATGTAAGTGATGGCTGTTCAATTGATGTTCCATGAGTCACCGATTCAAGGCCTCTGCTGAAAATCAATGCTGTGGGTTATTTATAACCTGTACAATAAAGTGTTCTATCCTCTGTAACCTCTATCTATCTATAACTTGACTCTATTTATCTAAATCCTGAGCTTGATAGGTACTCCTGCGTAGACATATCATAACCATAGTTATAAGTATATGTTACGGCTAAAACCCGAAGTGCGGCTACACCTAGTTTGAAAATAGCCAACCTGTATAGGTTACTCCTAGTAATAGCCACCAGGGTTTGGTTGGATCTAGTTGTAGCCGGCATGATATTGGCTAGATCATGCCGGCTACAACTAGATCCAACCAAATATCAGCCACTAGGGTTTGGTTGGACCTAGTTCTAGCCAGAATGATACCGGCTAGACCTAGTTTTAACCGAAAACAATCGGCTTATACTAGATTTAAACAAGAGTAAGTGGCTACACCTAGTTCTAACCGGCTAAAACTTGGTGTAGCCGCACTTCGGGTTTTAGCCGTAACATATACAATACATTATGTTCACTATAGCAAAGGTCGTACGTCTTTGTGGATTAAATAAATGTATTCTTTCTTTTTTTCTTTAAATATTTTAGTGTGTTTTATTTATCCTAGTATCCGACCTGGATCCCGGACCCCACACTAGGATACCCATCCTAGTGTGGGGCCAGAAGCAATCTAGCTGCCTGAATGTAAATGTTTATGTTTATTTAAGGAATATTTTTGTTGTTGTATAACACGTATTTTTTGAAAAGATTCTTTTCAAAATGGCACACGTTTCTACAGATCATAACCGACATTTTTTTGAAAAAAATAATTGAAACAGAAATTGAAATTTTTTTGAAACTGAAGTTTTTCATTTTAAGAGCAAATTTAAACTGTGTACAAACATCAGAAAAAAAATATTTTTTACGCTCATTTAGTATTTAGGTATAAAAATCAATTTTATTACTCAGTCTGGGTGTATTTCGATGTTTCTAATGTGGTTGCCTTGTTACCGTAGCACAGGGTAACCTAGTTTGGGACCCGGTCAACCGATTGGGTAGTACGGAAGTGTTTATTATAAAATAATACTATGTATTTTTGACACTTTGAAGTTGCCTAAATGCTTGAACCCGATAGAGTGAAAAGTTACGTAATACCACCGTTTCCTGGTGGTCATACTAATATGTCATATCAGTATGACTACGAGGATATACACGTCCTCCTGGTCATACTGTAACACGAAATTTTTAGGAAAAGGCTTTTCCTTCCTCCTGTATAATATAAATACTTTTCTGTGTAAATAAAGAAAGTAGTAAATACTTCTACTTCTATTATTAAGTAGTATTTAGATACTAGTAGTTTTATGTGCTGGCACATGTTTTTCCCCATAAGGATGTTCAGGAAAGTGAGTGTGACCAGGAGGACATGTATATCCTCGTAGTCATACTGATATGACAAATTAGAATGACCACCAGGAAACGGGGCGTATTACCAGGGCTTCAGCGCTTGTGAAAGACAACTGAGAAGGCAGTGTAGCTACTGAAGTAAAACTACAGTCACTAAGACAGTGTCTTCGTAACAATATTGTCACAATATACATTTGCCGAAAAAGCGACAGTTGATGGGTTATAAAAGTTGTGGAATGGAAGCCAAGAACTGGCAAACGCAGTGTAGGATGCTCACCAGCTTGCTGAATCGACTACCTGAAGCAGATTGCTGGCCACGGCTGGATTATGGCCAAGGTGAGAAAGAAATGCCGTACCCTGAGAGAGGAGTATGTCCAGCCCCTTTAGCATGATCTCTTATCCCGCGCGCTAGAAGTAGAGAAATAATCGCCCTATCTTGTTCCCACGTAGCGGACGAGAGTGAGTCTTTGTCTATTCTCCCACCCGGAATAAGAGATCATAAGGCCGCCGTCAAGGTGCGTAAGCACAGCGCGTACAGTCGACAGCACGTCAATCTTCACATTTTAGTTGCAAAGTCGCCCGTAATGCAACGGAGTAGAGTGCATGGGTGTATACCATGATGTGCTGTCGACTGTACATCGGTACGCGTAGTCGACTACGCGTGTCC
Source organism: Yponomeuta plumbellus (assembly GCA_947310845.1). Lineage (NCBI taxonomy): Eukaryota > Metazoa > Arthropoda > Insecta > Lepidoptera > Yponomeutidae > Yponomeuta > Yponomeuta plumbellus. The sequence continues at coordinate 10,311,183 of OX371203.1, forward strand.
TGGAACGCCATGTCCGTACGTGTCGCCACGCGTATAATGTTGAAGAACGCGTGCCGCGGGAGCCGGCTCGCGCGCGAGCCGCCGGCTGTCGGTCTCTGGGCGCGCGTCAAAGAGGACGCGCTCGTTTGTTTGGTTACGCGATATTTGGACGGCGACATGGATAAACTCGCGTGCACGCCACTTTTCGATAGTGAAAATATCATAAAATTGATTCAACTTTACGAATTTCACCGTGTTTTGTGGGATAGTACTCTACTTAACTATCGAAACAACAATTTACGTCAGGATGGGAGGAATTTTCCAAACAATTTAAAATGCCATGGTGACATGCTGACTGGCCGAGTTCGCGTAGTTTTATGTATCGCTTCAGCTCGCGTGCAGGTTCGCGCAGTGCGTACAGGAGCTGTATCCGTATCCAATGTACGCGTGTACACACGCGTAGCCGACTACGCGTACCGATGTACGCGCTGTGCATACGCACCTTTAGATTAAGAAATACCTGTGTAATGTCCTTTTTTATGTACAATAAGGTGTCCTCTATCTATCATTCTTCGGGGGCAGTAGTGTAAAAAGGTAGGTACTAATACGCGAAAGTATATCTCGATGGTATGGCATAAATGCGTGTAGGTACGGTCAACGGTCATTTGGTGAACAAAGCGTGTGATTACGAAACATCAATACCCCTAACAGATAAATAGACTGAATATTCTTTATGCACACATTAAACTGTGTGAAAATATGTTTGTACCAGCAGTCTGCCAGCTATATCGCGTCAATACATAGAATACACTACACTAATTACAGCACAAAACAGGTTTTTTTTTCGTTTTTAAAAAAATAATAATAATAAACTCACGCCCGTTATCCCCGAAGGGGTAGGCAGAGGAACAAGTCTCTAGAACTGGACCCACGTTTTGCCGAGTTTATTAGGTCCCAAACGTGACAAGTGGCAAGCCTGTCGCCGTTATCCGGGCATAATTTATCAGCGAATGGTGTTGCTGTACAAACAAATGTACGTAACTAAAAGTCATTGGTACATGCGCGGTTCGAACTCAGACCCTCACGATCGAGAAGCAAGGGTCAACCCCACTACGCCACCACCGCTTTTAATTTGTTAAAATTAATTTAATTTTTTAATTTTTTCATAAGTAGGTATTTCAAACTATTGTATTCTTTTCCTCCCTATACAAAATAATATGATATCCTCTTACGCGAAAAAATACCTAGGATCCACATTGGGCGAAATTTTTCAGCCTTTTTACGTTTTTGATATCTATGTTCGGATTATGCCCTTACAACTCTCACTTCAGTAAGACAAATAAGCTTTACAAATTAACACATGGCTTTCTGTTCATTAATTTGATTCCGGCATTTATCTGTATAATAATGTGTGATCACATCGTTCTCCGTTTTTGAAATGCATTCAGTTTCTTCGCGTATGCCAGTGCGTTCATCAACAGGAAGAAATATGTTGAAACGTTGAATATGGTAGCGCCCGTATGCAACAAGATGCCTTTTTGCCACACCAGCCAGATCCCCGGAAGACTTAAGCTTGAAGTAAATTTCGTAGTCATGGCCGGTCTTCTTGTCATCATTATTTTTCATTTAGTCATGGACTTCACGAGACCACACGATCATTGGGATAACATTATGTTTTTGTTCACATACACTCATACAATTGATTCAGTTTGTACAAATTGCACACATTTACATAATGCTTCTGATGGTCAATTCTGTACTACAGAATATAAGAGAAAATGCAACTGGGTTTTTTTGCAATATAGAGAAGAACATTACACCTCCAACAATAAGTCAACTAGAAATCGCTTATGAGAAAGCTTACGACATAACATCGTCGATTAACCAGGATTTTTGTAGTTTATGTAGTCTATTTTGTACACGTATATAGACCCGTTTTTTACCGCTGCTCCGACTCGCTAAGGTTTGCTGGAAGAAATCTCTGACAGAGATAAGCTCGCCTTTGTACATGTTGCTTTTAATAATCACTGCGATGTTATTTTTAAGCCATAGTGTTAAAAGTGACTTAATGAGGGTCACTGGTACATCAAAATATCATGATGAAAAATACTTCATTTAATGCACGCACTCGTGCAAATAAGATATCCTAATTTATCTCACTAAAGACAACAAAACATAAATTAGTAAGTACATAATTGATTTCCAGAAGTCTTCTTGAGTATCGAATAGTAATATACCTTTACTATTCGTTAAGTAAAATAAATTAAGTAAAATATTCGAGCCAGATCGCTGTCGGCCGGTAGAGTTCCGAGGTAGCCGGCCGGCGGCTAGGCCTAACTGTACGGCGAGGCGATGCCGGCGATAAGGACCCAATTCTTATTTTTCGATGTGTGTAATTTTCCAAAATATTATCAGGACGACCTTTTCTTTACCAAAATCGTTAATTTTACTAATTCTCAATTTTCCGACTTTTTCATATTCTTTATTAAGATTAGGACGAATGTTGTTTCAATAAAAAGTACAGTTGTCATGTCATGTGCTCTAGTATTCTTATATTATCTTATCTTACAGTAGTTAGAGATTATGAATTTTGAGATTTTTGATTTTGGAAGTTTGCCTTTCTCGACCTCTTTACCTAACCGCTCCTTTGCCGAACTCTTTGCGATAGTTTCGATAATCAGTAAAATGTAATTCATAATTGCATTAAAATGATAAACTTCGTGTTTCTATGTAAATTTTTTTTTTTTTTAATTAAACTAATTGGGATTTGGATGATATCCAAAAAGTGCATTTTGCTTGACTGTACCTATCTACTTATTTCGAGAAATGCAAATTCGTCCTAACTATATTTAGGAATATGAAAAATTCGGAAAATTAAGAATTTTCGTAAAGAAGAGTTCGTCCCGATAATAACTTGGAAAATTACACACATCGAAAAATAAGAATTGAGTCCTAATCACCAGCTTCGGCGAGGCGTAGGCTGTATGTTTTAGTTATTAATTTTCTATTTGTGATTAGTTAATTACTAGCGATAGCGTGCTTTGGCTTTCTAGGAGTCTGACGAAAAGTATCCTAAGACAAATGTCATCAAAATGAGTTCGTGTTTAGGTACATAAAAAGTTCAATAATGTAATACTTATTTAAATAATTTTAATAATATATAATATGATCTAAACTGAATATTATCCACATTTATAATATTTTAGTGAGATAAATTAGGTATAGCTGGCTCTGCTGCGGTCGGTGTCTAAAGCCTGTATTACACCGGGGCAACACTGTGCGGCATTGCAGCATGCCACAAGGCCGCATGCTACAAAGATGCGGCAGAAGAATAAGAAGAAGCTGCGACAGATTGCCACATGACGCAAGGTATTGCCATGCCACACGGTTCTTGCCACAATGTGCGACGTTATAGCATGCGGCCTTGTGGCATGCCGCAATGCCGCACAGTGTTGCCCCGGTGTAATATAGCCTTTATGAACTTGTGCGTGCGTAGCCGCAGCTGATGCTACGCCGTAGGGATTGTAGCTTCGGCTACGCCTTGTAGCGTCGTAGCACACGTCACCTCCCGGTGCTGTAACGTCACTTATGCAAAGGCCAAAATGAGCGGAGTATGCAAAACACTTCCTAAAGTACGTCTGCACTTGCGCGTGAATGTCACTTGTGTTACGCATAATTTACGCGTTAGGGTAGTAGTGCCCATACGGCTATGGCGCGAATCAAGGGCTCACTTGGGGAAACAAGTTTTTATTAGTCAGTTGCACCTTTTATTCTTTTAAATAGTTGTACCTTTTAATTTAGTTTAGTGCCATATTGTCACTACTGCCAAGCCGTGTATCCATTACGCGCTACTGGAGCGTGCGCCATGAATGACCGCGCCGAGAGAGCGCTCCGCGGAACGCGTTCCAAACATTTGAAGTATATCAACTAAGAGCGCCTGGCGCGCGTGCCAACGGTTCCAGTGTTCGACCCTTCATCATGGAAGCCAGTCGTGTTCGAAAAAAAATACAACGACCGTCTCAATGAGCCGTTTTCAGAAGAACTAGAAGAACTAAAAAAAAAAAAATATGGCTGTCAAAGGAATGCAATTTTGGACCTCAGTCCAATAGCCATGTGTGATACGTCATAAAATAGGTCTCAGCGAGCTGAACAAAAGTTACTATGACGCCAACAGCCAAATGTTTGTCCTTTCGGAGTTATATAGTATTGAAAAAAAAAACTAACATTTTCAACAAAATATAACTCCGAAACGACAAACATTTGGCTGTTGGCGTAGTAGTAACTTTTGTTCAGCTCGCTGAGACCTATTTTATGATGTATCACAAATGGCTATTGGGCTGTGGTCCAAAAATGCATTCCTTTGACAGCCGTTATATATTTTTTTTGTTTTAGTTCTTCTGAAAACGGCTCATTGACGCGCGCGCCACGATTGATGCGCGCTAAAAAACCGACACCCGTCGGAACGGACCGCTCCGTGTTCGCGTGCTCCAACGAACACATTGGCGCGCGTTCCAAAATGGTATCCATTTCGCGCGGCTGGAACGCGCGCCAATGTTCGCCCTCTTGGAGCGCGTAATGGCGGCTCCATATTGTAAATAAAAAGAAAATATTTTTTACTACAATAAATAAAATAAATAAATAACTCACGCCCGTTATCCCCGAGGGGGTAGGCAGAGGCACTAATCACTGGGCCGACGTTTTGCCGAGTTTATTAGGTCCCAAACGTGACAAGTGGCGAGCCTGTCGCCGTTATCCGGGCACAATTTATCAGCGAATGGTGTTGCTGTACTACAATACTTTGGGATATTTTATTTTATTTCTTTATACAATTATAGGTAGTAGTAAAAATATTATATACGTATTGTTGATATTGTTTGAATCAGGTAGTACACACATTTTATAGGATGGCAAATTTTTAAATGCCTCTCCTGAAAAATTTTCTTTTTGGATAAGTGACATTGTTGTACGTATCTTCAGAATTGAACGGTGACAAAATAGAGTGATACATCATAGATGCTGCGACAACTACACTCTAAATACAGTAATATTTTAGTAAATTTTTAAAAATTCAATGCTAATACGTGTCAAAATAATATGCATTGCGAGAGGTCCCGGGTTCGAACACCGGCTGGGGACAAAAATAAAAAAATCCCCAGGTCTTGGATGTTTACATGTTTGTGATGTCGCTGTTTCTTGTTTCCGCCACACAGGGCATCCTAGTGTGGGGCCAGAAGCAATGTATGTGCCTGTATGTAAATGTTTATGTTTTAACTCTTACTCTGTTGAACCTTTGTAAATATTTTATGTTCTTTTTGTATTTTTTTCTAGTGTGCAATAAAGAATATTCTATTCTATTCTGTTTTGTTTTTGGTAGTCTCGTGTTCAGGTCGGACTCGGAGGCTCTCGACTCGTTCGCTGCCCCATCCGGCTCGTAAACAGTGCCGCGACGCGTCATGGTCAGCCTAACCCCGCGTAACAGTGACAGGTATAGCATCGAATCGATACAAAAATCACTTGTTCACAAAAGAAACATTTTCCAAAAAAAACCTTTTTTTTTGTGTACCTAACTTAGAAATGTGTAACCGTTACATGCCGCGTAACCGTTATTGTAAACAGTTACGTGAAATAACGACCACGCATACATCGTGGTACCGATGGTTTAATCCATAGGCCATACATACCTATATTCATAATTTCCTTAATATAATTATGTATGGTCTAGGATTTCGTTAGGATTTAGTTCGGTGCTATGCTTGCGAATTGCTTCCTTTAGTGAGACGACTAGTGACGTAGTATAGCTACCTCGTCTGTGGGACGAGTACTGTTGTGTCCTTAGTTTCATACTGTAAAACAATGTTTCAAAGAATGAAGTCCATTGTAGGTACTTTCTGTAACGACGTTCTCTTGACTGCTGAAATCTTATTCTACAGCCGTTTTTTTCTCAATATCAATAAGGGCAACAGGTAGAAGTTTGAAATATTCACAGTATATTTACTAGTATATTCATTAAAAAAATATTGTATTGATAATGGTACGGAACCCTTCTTGCGTGAGTCCGATTCGCACTTGGCCGGTTTTTTTCGTTTTAACAGCGCTAGAATTTAAAAAGCTGCGATAAAATATGAAATACGAGTGATTTGTGTATTTTGTTGTTTATTATTTATAGTTGTTATGTGACAGTGGAGTTTTTTTTTTCGCTGCCTTTTTCTCCACTACAGACGGCCCCAAGGCAGCGGCTAACGTTATACATAACTGTATGTACATTGACATTCAACAAGCAGAATGTAAATTCTTTACGTTGAAATAAATTCTTGATTCTGATTCATGGGTAAACGAAACGATTGTGTATTTTTATCTAGCAATTGCATATATTTATTCATATCTACTGACCGCCAAATTTATGCAGGCAATGAGCCATGCTGATGATTTTTTTAATTAGCATATCTGAAAAATGTATCACTTAAGGAAAAAGAATCTGTTTTTATTTTTTTTCTAGCTTCAAAAATGACTGAGATATTAAACGTTAAAGTTGCGATTTTAAACGGCCTCCGCGGCAAAACCAACTCGGCCGCGCCAACGTGGATGACGTCGCGAGGCGCGAGCGATTCAGCGCTTCCATATATCTGCGTACTTGCATTTCACGCTTGTTCGCTGTTATTCGCTGTTTTTCGCTTCGTAGATTACCTAAATGGACCCGAAGTACCTATGGTGTACGAACTCCACGAAAAAAACACCCGAAAAATATATTTTTTTCACACCTCGTAAAGAAAAGGTCCGAAAAAAGTGGTTGAAGACTATGAAAAGACCCGATCCTCTCACAGCCTGTAGTCACGTGCACTGTTATAGACCATTTCGACGTAAGTTTTGTGTTTATTATGTACCTACTTACTACCTACATTTAAATATTTTTTGAGCAATAGGCCCTTCCAACATGAAACTGTGCTTTGCAGGGGAATGATCTCAAAGGCACGGCCGTCGGAGAAAAACGGACGCTCGCGCCTCTTCGATGTTGAGTTTGAGTTGGCGATGACATGTTATGAAAGAAAAAATTAAGGAAATTGCGCGGAAAATTAGAAAATTTAAAATTACTTAACCACCATATAAAATTATTAAACTTTTTTAATGTAACCTTAAGACACCTGACATAGAATTGACTGAATGCGTGCTGCAAATATAGTCAAAGAGGATGAAAAAAAAAATGACGTTTAAAACGGATTCTTCTGTCAATCTTATTTTATTGATAAACAATATAATAAAATCAAAAATCTGCTCATTTATGGCGTCTAAGGCGGAACAAAGTTCGCGGGGTCAGCTAGTTAAATATATATTATCACAAATGGCTTGTTAGATATTTATTGGATTACTTTACTTTACAAAGTCTAAAATACATTATACAAACACAATAAAAATTCACATAAAGCTTCGTCAAAAATTCTATTTTCACTACTATGAACGTTAATAATGAACTACATACTAAGAACGCCGTATTATGTATTTTAGACTTTGTAAAGTAAAGTAATCCAATAAATATCTAACAAGCCATTTGTGATAATATATATTTAACTAGCTGACCCCGCGAACTTTGTTCCGCCTTAGACGCCATAAATGAGCAGATTTTTGATTTTATTATATTGTTTATCAATAAAATAAGATTGACAGAAGAATCCGTTTTAAACGTCATTTTTTTTTTCATCCTCTTTGACTATATTTGCAGCACGCATTCAGTCAATTCTATGTCAAATGTCTTAAGGTTACATTAAAAAAGTTTAATAATTTTATATGGTGGTTAAGTAATTTTAAATTTTCTAATTTTCCGCGCAATTTCCTTAATTTTTTCTTTCATAACATGTCATCGCCAAGTCAAACTCAACATCGAAGAGGCGCGAGCGTCCGTTTTTCTCCGACGGCCGTGCCTTTGAGATCATTCCCCTGCAAAGCACAGTTTCATGTTGGAAGGGCCTATTGCTCAAAAAATATTTAAATGTAGGTAGTAAGTAGGTACATAATAAACACAAAACTTACGTCGAAATGGTCTATAACAGTGCACGTGACTACAGGCTGTGAGAGGATCGGGTCTTTTCATAGTCTTCAACCACTTTTTTCGGACCTTTTCTTTACGAGGTGTGAAAAAAATATATTTTTCGGGTGTTTTTTTCGTGGAGTTCGTACACCATAGGTACTTCGGGTCCATTTAGGTAATCTACGAAGCGAAAAACAGCGAATAACAGCGAACAAGCGTGAAATGCAAGTACGCAGATATATGGAAGCGCTGAATCGCTCGTGCCTCGCGACGTCATCCACGTTGGCGCGGCCGAGTTGGTTTTGCCGCGGAGGCCGTTTAAAATCGCAACTTTAACGTTTAATATCTCAGTCATTTTTGAAGATAGAAAAAAAATAAAAACAGATTCTTTTTCCTTAAGTGATACATTTTTCAGATATGCTAATTAAAAAAATCATCAGCATGGCTCATTGCCTGCATAAATTGGCGGTCAGTAGATATGAATAAATATATGCAATTGCTAGATAAAAATACACAATCGTTTCGTTTACCCATGAATCAGAATCAAGAATTTATTTCAACGTAAAGAATTTACATTCTGCTTGTTGAATGTCAATGTACATACAGTTATGTATAACGTTAGCCGCTGCCTTGGGGCCGTCTGTAGTGGAGAAAAAGGCAGCGAAAAAAAAAACTCCACTGTCACATAACAACTATAAATAATAAACAACAAAATACACAAATCACTCGTATTTCATATTTTATCGCAGCTTTTTAAATTCTAGCGCTGTTAAAACGAAAAAAACCGGCCAAGTGCGAATCGGACTCACGCAAGAAGGGTTCCGTACCATTATCAATACAATATTTTTTTAATGAATATACTAGTAAATATACTGTGAATATTTCAAACTTCTACCTGTTGCCCTTATTGATATTGAGAAAAAAACGGCTGTAGAATAAGATTTCAGCAGTCAAGAGAACGTCGTTACAGAAAGTACCTACAATGGACTTCATTCTTTGAAACATTGTTTTACAGTATGAAACTAAGGACACAACAGTACTCGTCCCACAGACGAGGTAGCTATACTACGTCACTAGTCGTCTCACTAAAGGAAGCAATTCGCAAGCATAGCACCGAACTAAATCCTAACGAAATCCTAGACCATACATAATTATATTAAGGAAATTATGAATATAGGTATGTATGGCCTATGGATTAAACCATCGGTACCACGATGTATGCGTGGTCGTTATTTCACGTAACTGTTTACAATAACGGTTACGCGGCATGTAACGGTTACACATTTCTAAGTTAGGTACACAAAAAAAAAGGTTTTTTTTGGAAAATGTTTCTTTTGTGAACAAGTGATTTTTGTATCGATTCGATGCTATACCTGTCACTGTTACGCGGGGTTAGGCTGACCATGACGCGTCGCGGCACTGTTTACGAGCCGGATGGGGCAGCGAACGAGTCGAGAGCCTCCGAGTCCGACCTGAACACGAGACTACCAAAAACAAAACAGAATAGAATAGAATATTCTTTATTGCACACTAGAAAAAAATACAAAAAGAACATAAAATATTTACAAAGGTTCAACAGAGTAAGAGTTAAAACATAAACATTTACATACAGGCACATACATTGCTTCTGGCCCCACACTAGGATGCCCTGTGTGGCGGAAACAAGAAACAGCGACATCACAAACATGTAAACATCCAAGACCTGGGGATTTTTTTATTTTTGTCCCCAGCCGGTGTTCGAACCCGGGACCTCTCGCAATGCATATTATTTTGACACGTATTAGCATTGAATTTTTAAAAATTTACTAAAATATTACTGTATTTAGAGTGTAGTTGTCGCAGCATCTATGATGTATCACTCTATTTTGTCACCGTTCAATTCTGAAGATACGTACAACAATGTCACTTATCCAAAAAGAAAATTTTTCAGGAGAGGCATTTAAAAATTTGCCATCCTATAAAATGTGTGTACTACCTGATTCAAACAATATCAACAATACGTATATAATATTTTTACTACTACCTATAATTGTATAAAGAAATAAAATAAAATATCCCAAAGTATTGTAGTACAGCAACACCATTCGCTGATAAATTGTGCCCGGATAACGGCGACAGGCTCGCCACTTGTCACGTTTGGGACCTAATAAACTCGGCAAAACGTCGGCCCAGTGATTAGTGCCTCTGCCTACCCCCTCGGGGATAACGGGCGTGAGTTATTTATTTATTTTATTTATTGTAGTAAAAAATATTTTCTTTTTATTTACAATATGGAGCCGCCATTACGCGCTCCAAGAGAGCGAACATTGGCGCGCGTTCCAGCCGCGCGAAATGGATACCATTTTGGAACGCGCGCCAATGTGTTCGTTGGAGCACGCGAACACGGAGCGGTCCGTTCCGACGGGTGTCGGTTTTTTAGCGCGCATCAATCGTGGCGCGCGCGTCAATGAGCCGTTTTCAGAAGAACTAAAACAAAAAATATATATAACGGCTGTCAAAGGAATGCATTTTTGGACCACAGCCCAATAGCCATTTGTGATACATCATAAAATAGGTCTCAGCGAGCTGAACAAAAGTTACTACTACGCCAACAGCCAAATGTTTGTCGTTTCGGAGTTATATTCGTCCGAATTTTTCATATTCCTAAATATAGTTAGGACGAATTTGCATTTCTCGAAATAAGTAGGTACAGTCAAGCAAAATGCACTTTTTGGATATCATCCAAATCCCAATTAGTTAAATAAAAAAATAAAAAAAAAATTTACATAGAAACACGAAGTTTATCATTTGAATGCAATGAGAGAGTTTCAGACCCACCTTTTCACAAAATCCCAAAGATGGCGCTGTCCATGGACTTATTCTTCGCTGTGTTGCTTGCCACAAAAAAAAAACTAATGTGTCATGTAACTAAATTCATTGTCATTCTCTCTCTCTAGTCTATTTCTCTGGAATATTCTGAGGGAATATTTCGTGTTCGTTCTTCGCATTTTGGCTTTTTAAAAGTAGCTCTCGACTGTAACCTGGCATCGACTTCTTGGACACCGATATCTACTACATTTGAAGACTTGGCTACGACTGGACTCCGATATCTACTGTAATGTCAATATAATCGGTGTCCTTAAAATGTAATGTACATATTGAAGGATATTTTACTTTTAGTACCCGCCCTTCTAACTTCATAGCTTTCATCCAGAGAAGATTTACGTTTCGTATCTTTTGGTAATAAATGGCGTCCAACATTTTTGCACCCTGGCACAACACAAACACCACCCATTTCTCGATAAGTTAGTAAAAACTTCGTAACGCGTTTATATCAGAGTCCAGTTGCCCGGAAGTCGTCGTATTTTGTATTTGATATTTTCTTTTTTTCATTCAAACAGTGACAATAACAAACAACCACAGAACACTATCGATCGACAGCGACACATCAGTTTGTCACAGATTAAAGCTTGATGTAGTCTATGTGAAGCCCCACACAGTTTTTCTAAGTCGATAGACAGCGCCATCTTTGGGATTTTGTGGGAAGGTGGCTTTGAAACTCTTCCATTATGAATTACATTTTACTGATTATCGAAACTATCGCAAAGAGTTCGGCAAAGGAGCGGTTAGGTAAAGAGGTCGAGAAAGGCAAACTTCCAAAATCAAAAATCTCAAAATTCATAATCTCTAACTACTGTAAGATAAGATAATATAAGAATACTAGAGCACATGACATGACAACTGTACTTTTTATTGAAACAACATTCGTCCTAATCTTAATAAAGAATATGAAAAATTCGGAAAATTGAGAATTAGTAAAATTAACGATTTTGGTAGAGAAAAGGTCGTCCTGATAATATTTTGGAAAATTACACACATCGAAAACTAAGAATTGGGTCCTTATCGCCGGCATCGCCTCGCCGTACAGTTAGGCCTAGCCGCCGGCCGGCTACCTCGGAACTCTACCGGCCGACAGCGATCTGGCTCGAATATTTTACTTAATTTATTTTACTTAACGAATAGTAAAGGTATATTACTATTCGATACTCAAGAAGACTTCTGGAAATCAATTATGTACTTACTAATTTATGTTTTGTTGTCTTTACTTTATAAGTTTTATAAGGCTACTTACACATGGCGCTGCAGCGGCACCGCCGGCAAGTCCGTACCACCTCCGCTACGGCTACGGGGCGTAGTATGTAAGCCTCCATACAAATCCTAGCGGGACTAGCGCAGTGGCGCCGCGGCGCTATGTGTAAAGGCCGTTACGGTCAGGTAAAAAGTGGTTTGAGTAGAAACAGAATGACAACTCGAAATAAGAAAATACTCTATTAATATTTTTTTTAACCAGGTACCTATAATTATTATACCTACCAAAAAAAACAATAAATTGCAATTTTTTGGAGAATAGGTGCTTTAGAGTGCCGAAATAAGAAATAATAACGATAGTTAATACTTTTTACATATTATAGGTATTATAAGAAAAGTAGTCATAGAGAATTTGTAGAGAGTAATAATTATGTAGTCATAGAAAATTATTATTATAAAAAGTAGTCATACTTTTGACAATATTACTTGTAAATTTGTTCGTTATTTGTTTGTTAAGAATTTGTTATATTCCTCGTAATAGTGACTCCATGACTGAGGTATCCAATCATCACCACTCCTTGGCAATCCAAAAAAAAGAGAACCCATGATCTTACCGGCAGATAGACCGCCTTGAATTTCTTAGGGGTCGGTGACGATGGTCTCTTCCAAGTCATGGATTGTTTCAGGTTCGTAATGGTGAAGCCATGTTTCATCCATAGTTAGAAATCGAGCCAAAACCCGGTCAGGATCTCATTGTAACAGTTCAAAACAGCTTTGTAAAATTATCTGCCTTATTCTACAAAAAACGCGAATGGGGTGCTCTATCTCTGGATTTTCGCTTGACGCTATTTTTGGGACACCCTGTATAATGCGTTAAAGGACAGCTGTTACGTAATACGTAACGGTACGTAATAGGGATTCATAAAACTACAAAATGCATAATTTATTACGACACTTCAATATAATATACATACATACCTAATTGCACAGACGATTTCGATCTGTGCAAAGGAGACACTTATGTATGTCAATCGATTCAGTTCGTTTTCCTCCTTGTTGATTTATGCGTAGGTAAAGCCTGTTTACATTTTCTTTATTTTCATGCTTTACGTAGAGGCAGAATAGGATAGAGACGCCAATTCCTTTTATGAGTATGTAGGTACATATGCAAATTATAAATCAGTAATGGTTGGTTGTTTACTATGTATTTGTTTTTTAAAGTACCTACTTTTGTAATACAGGTATTGTGCGCAATAAAAACTTTTAATCAGCATACGTTTTTGCCTTCTCTATTTTATTTTCCTGTCCTTTAAGGAAAGCTTGCTTAAAAATCATGAAAATAATACCTACCTAAGAAAATGCAAATCAGGCCTAAAGGCTGATTTACACGTATCAAGTTGACTAAAAATTTACTAAATTTTAAGTGACTTAACCCGTGTAAACAGTGAATTTAGTAAGAAGAAGTGGACGGAAGACACGACAATAAAGTTCATTGAAGAATACATAAAGGACGATTGTTTATGGAATATTAAAAGCTTAAATTACAGAAATAAGCAAGCAAAACAACATCGTCCCTCCGCTATAGTGTCAGCCATGGCGATTGCAAATTTTGGTGTTAAAGAATTTGAATGTTAACTGTTGATGTTGGTCGTCCGCTAGGGGTAGGTATATTTGTTCTGTGGTCGTCCATCTTGAGCGAATAAATGAGTTTAACTAGTTATTTAGTATTTTTACGTGTAAACGGTTACTTAAAATTAAGTCGCTTGAAATTTAGTTAAAATTTAGTTAAGACTTGGCAACTTAATACGTGTAAATCAGCCTTTAAGCGAACTGTCGTAGTAAACCTTGAATTATTACTGGAGATGTATAGATCTATGGAATGACGTCTTGACGTCTTGCATCTACCTATTGCACGTAACATGGCGCTTGGTCGGCAAAATAAGTTTTTCAAGAATTGTGTAGGTAATTTTATTTATGTATCTAGTGTTTTTTTTTACCTAGCCATTATATGAGATACTAGTGACTCACCCCGGCTCCGCACGTGTGGCAAAAACGTTTCCGTGGACTTATTAGTATACTTATTAGTTCCGTGGAAAATTTCCGGGGTAGTAATTTTTTTACGCCTTGGGTTACATTATTCGAGATTTCGTACGGAACCCTAGTACCACGACCAACAACTCCTTTATGAGAATGGCCTATATACCTACTGCAGCGCACGGGCCTTTTTAAGTTTTAAAGTTTGTTGATTACGCTAAAACTGTTTTGAAAAGAGTACAATTGTGGAGTTTCTTTGTTAGTTTCTACTTCATATAATCTATTAATTAGGTACCTACACATTTAAACAATTTCTTTGTACTATGAATAAAATATTTGAATTTGATTAAAATGCTTTTCGTAAATAGTCCTACAAAAAAGCCCATCATAGTGTGTGTCTATTATCTTATGTGTAAGCCATTAGAGCCAAAACAGTGAACTATATAATATAGTTTATAGAAGCATACTGCAGTAACTACCTATAGGTCTATGATTAAGGCTCTGCTTAATTACCGTATTTCTTATGTTGACAATATTGTTACCTTACACTGTAACATCTCAACATTGTCAGCCTGTTATATTTTTCAAATGCGACCCAAAAACTATTTATGTGATAATTTTAATGTCATAATGTTTCTTTTCTACGCTACGATAACGAGCTACTCGAAATACTAATCCTTCCCAGACGAAGTCGCGGGCGCCAGCTAGTAAAAGATTGATGTCATTGTTTCATTCATTCACTTTGTCACAACGCTATTTTTATTTCGTCAAAAACTGACAACCCAGTAAACGTGAGTTTACTACGTTTAATAAAAAATACGACTTTAGCTAGCATTTAATGTGTAGACTGTTTCGGGTTTTCTACCGTATAGATAAAGTATAGATAAATGGATTATACATACGCGCACTGGGAAACTAATCTGAGTCCCTCGCCTTGGAGTCCATTGTTCTACGCACTGGGCTACCACCACTCTCATGATCAAATAATGAAGTGACAAGAGTTAACCTACCCAACATACACAAAGTATCAAGAGAAGAGATAAAAATTATAGTAATTAGGTAATATCAGTAACTTTTATCATGCTTTAACTGAATATTGAAATGAAAACATGTGTCAGTACCTAATAACAAAAATCATTGCAAAAACGCAGAACAATCTTAAAAATTGCGACTTTTATTTTAAGTATTTATTGAATTGCATAGTAGTATAAATATAGGTATGTACTTACAAATTAATAAGGCACTCTCCACAATACAGACCATATAAAAAAATATCAAAGTGACACTTTCTCCAATCCAATGTTGGCTTACATTAACAACATTCCTTTGTAACATATTACATAGGTATATAATTTTATATTGTGTACTTACATATTAACTTTATGATATAACAATATGCGTAATAGCCACAGATGTTCAGGCGATCTTCTCCTAGATGTTAAATTTGACTATGCATAGAAATATTTTAACAAGTTGTGGCTACCTATATAATTATACATTTTAGTGTGACAATTATATCAAATACCCCTCGCCTCCCATATTTCTAGCATATTTTTTAAATTTAAGTTGCTTGATCCAAAAAGAAAACGACCAGCATACTTTGGTCCCATGGTCTTTAAAGCATAAGACCGTTTCCTGGATAAGAAGAGTGTATGAAAAGAAGTCCTATATATGTTGATTGACTGTGCGAGAATTCCAGTCACCATCACATCATCGATCCAGAAATAGGTAGCATTTCTCGATGCTTCTAGTAGTTGGCGGACCACATCTTGAGAGTAGAGGATGACATAGCCTGGAATTAGACATGGGATGTTAAACACAGTAATAGTAGGTACCTGTACAAGTGGATTCTTTTTTGAAACTCCTTTTGTTCTTCAACAATTGGTGTCTCTACCTTTTCAGGTAAACATTTTCAATAAAGTATTTTTTTACCTCCACAATACGTAGGATAGTACTCATCTGCAAACTCTTCTTGAGTAACTGTCCATTTTGAATGGTTTCTGAGTGCTGGATAGGATCCAACTACATCACAAATTATCATTTTTCTTGCACCCCAAGGTGACAAGTCTCTAATCAGGAAATTAGTCAAAGCTTCTGAATAGACCACCACATCATCATCTGTTTTTAACACATATTTAGCTGTGGGACAGTCATGCGCCACCCATTTCAAGCCCATAATCTGCTTATAAGTCATGTTCCGGTAAGCATCTAAGAAATTCCCTTGAACAATGTCACCGTGAAGATGATTTTCTTTGTGAATTTGATCACTCAGTGTGGTGGTGTCGTCTTTCAAAATAACATTATCTGGAGGTATGCCCATCAGAAACACTATTTTAGTTGAATCTGTCTCTTTTCCCCATGTTTTCCTTATTAGTTCTCGATTTTTGTGATTCCTAGGGTTCGACGAAACAATAATGATCAGAAGAATGCCTTCAGTATAGTTTTTGCATACTGGGGGATTAATCAGAAAAGTGAAGTTTTTTATATCAACTAGCTGGCTGTAATCATCTCTCACAGGAGTGATAATAACATTTGAAGGCTCCAATAACGTAAATTGTGGGTTTGTCTCCAAGATCCATGAGTCCGAGCTGTAGCGGTATTGATTTAACAGAAGTAGACTAAAAGCTACAAGCAATAATAGATCAATTAAAAAGGAACTACTCATTTCCATGTCAAATTAATTTAAATTATATTCTGCTTTAAAGAACGCATATAATATAATCCACACTTCCATCCCTTAATGGAAATACAAAGTTTCGCCAATTTTAGCTTAAATAACTATTCAAATTCATTAATTCGTAAAGCACAATCCTGAAGAATTTACAACTTTACTGTTCAGTCAACTTCAGTCAGTCAGTGGTGTTTGTTCACGACTTCACGTCACAACACTCAACACAGACCAATAATAGTGTAGTGTGATGTTTATTCGGTTTATTTCACAACAGCTAGTGACAAACCGGTTATACCGATTCTACGCAAAACACGTTTTTCTAACTAATCCATTGCTTTTGAATGAGGGTGGATTTACCCAACAAAAATTTCTCTGAACAAAAAATTCAAAAAAATTAAAACACATTGGAATGCCAGTAAAACCAGATAAAATCATTGTAGGTTAACTATAATGTTCTTACATTGTGTTTAGATCAAGATTTTAAACGTCGATCCGAAGATATCAGCATTCAAATAAAAAGAGGTGAGATGGTGATGACGACTGTGGTATGGCGGTGATTTATCTATGGATGGTGATGATTGTGTGTATGGTGATGATGCTTTAACTAAGTAGGTATGTCAAATTAAAAACAAAATATATGAAAATCAAATGTTTTTAATGATATAATCAACACAATTTTCTTCTACCTCTAATGATATAAGTCAACACAATTTTACTAACAATCCTAAACACTCTTTTACTTTTCACTTAATTATTATTATTATATTTTTATGTTAATTGAGATTTGGTCAGTTTTTTTGGTAATAAGTCATGTAAAAAAACATAAATTATTGTACAAGTAACACGTAATCATCATTATTATTACTAAGTTAATTGAAATTTGGTCAGTTTTGTGGTAATCAACTACTTTTAAGTACTTTTCAACTACTTTTTACTTTTAAGTAGTTGATTACTGTTCTGTGTTATTCTACGATTTATTATATTACCAAGAAACTGACCAAATTTTCTTTTTTCATAATTTAACAAGATTCTCTTACTTATGTAAGAGAATCTCATCACATTGGTTCGTTGTGGTCATCGGTGGTTTTTGGTCCATTTTTCGTTATCAAACATAAGTAGATAGTTACCTCTTTGATAACTATCGTTTTGATAGTTATCAAAGAGGTAACTATCTACTTATTTTTTTTTTTTCATCATCATCATCATCAGACTATATTAGTCCACTGCTGGACATAGTCCTCCCCTAATGAGCGCCATAGCGCCCTGTCGTCAGCTTGCCGCATCCAGCATCTGCCTGCAGTCTTTCGCAGATCGTCATCCCATCTGGTTGGAGGGAGTCATACACTACGTTTGCCAAGTCGCGGTCTCCACTCAAGAACACGTTTACCCCACCAACGGTTGTCGGTTCTGCCACTTCAGCTTGCTAAATTCTCTGAGCTATATCGATAACTTTGCTTCTCTGTCGGAGGTATTCGTTACGAATTCTATCCTTCAGGGAAACTCCGAGCATAGCTCTCTCCATAGCTCGCTGAGCGACTTTGAACTGGTGAACCAGCTATATCGTGAGTGTCCACGTCTCGGCTCCGTAGGTTATTACAGGTATGGCACACTCCGTTCTCAAGCATTGCGGTATGGATGACGAGAAAACTCGGCGTAGTTCTTCGGCGTCTGGATCTTCCTCTTGGCTTCCTTCTCGAAATTGGTTTTACCTAACTGCAGAATCTGCCCGAGGTAATATTCGGAAACGATTTCTAGATCTGCGACGATCGGTATAGGATCTATGTGGCCATTGATCATGACTTTGGTTTTATCCAAATTCATGCCAAAACCGATACGTCACGAGGCTGAAGCTAGGCTGGCCGGCCTAGCATCTGGTTCAGCTCCTCTAGCGACTCCGCCATGCGAATTGCAGGTGCGAGATGTAGTCGCCGTTTATGTTAATGCCCTTTCCTTTCCAGTCCAGCGTCTGAAACATGTCTTCCAACGCGCTCGTGAACAGTTTCGGGGATATAACATCCCCGTCTTACTCCTCTGGGCAGTTGAATAGGTTTAGACTGCTGGCCCTGTCCTTGGACACTCATGGTGCCGGCTTCGTATAGACATCTCAACACCTCGATATAACGATAGTCTACTTGGATCGCTGTAAGGATTCCAGAGCTGCCCAGGTTTCGACAGAGTCAAAGGCCTCATAGTCCACAAAGTCAGTGATTGGATCCGGCATTGAACCTGTTGATCACTGAGACATCTCTGAACATATGATTGCTATCCGTCATGATGAAGTCGATCTCATTTTAAGTCACAGTGTCGGGGCTTTGCCATGTCCACCTCCCTTGAAGAGGCTGTTTCTTGAAGAAAGGAAGTTGACAAGCATTTGCCCCCTGTGATTCCTGACTCCATAACCATGCGAGTCTATTCGGGACTTGTTGCCTCTCTGGGTTCCCACCTTGCCGTTAAAGTCCCCCATAACAACGTTGAAGTGAGCCTTCGTGGTGTTATGTAAGGCTTTGGATATGTCTTCGTACATTATCCTCCACTTCATCATCCTAGTGTGTTGAGGTCGGTGCGTAAACCTGAATGACCTTCATGCTGTAACGCTTGGACAGCCGAAGGATAAGGTACGCTACTCTGGTCGACACACTAGAGATTTCTTCAACGTTGTTAGAGATGCCCTTATTGACGAGGAAACCTACGCCACCTTGGGATGTTTTATCACCCTCAAGAAAGTAGAGAATATGGCCCGAGTCTAGGGTTACGGTGTCCTCCTCCTCTCTACGGACTTCACATAACCCCAGAAAATGCCATTTAATGTTCTCTAACTCCACTTCCAACTGCGCTAGATGATGGTCAAGCCTCAGAGTGCGCCCATTGAACGTTGCCAGGGTCAAATTGTTTGTGGCAGCTTGAGGTAGCCCGGTGATTCTTAGCAGCCCCTGCTATGCAATAGCGAGGCGGCTGGGAACTGGGGGTCATTTCCTTGGTCGTGCCATCATTGGGGGTAATCCATAATCCCCACGCTGGGCATGCGGGTTGGGGATCGCACATCATTTGTAAACGGTTATGATGCGTATGGTGATGACGATTCGAACATTACGTCAATTTTTCTAGAAATGTAATATCAATAGTAAGATACCGCTATTTTCTTTAGCATCTCCACTTACATCAAGATCTTATTGAAATTAATCGTAATGCTATTTTATGTACTTACCTTGAACCACAGTCTGACGGTAATGACGGCAACTTTGTCTAATCAACTTTTTTGGACACTCACAACAAAATCTTTGCTCTCAGAGAGCGTGTTATGCACGTGCGACTCGCTTCGGAGTTTGCTATTGAACTGAGGAAGCAGATCAGGGTATCGCTGGCCGCGTAAATGCAACGCATACAGAACTACCTTCACTTTGATGTTGCCGTGACGGTATTGACTTATTTAAAATAATGTTTTCATGTTAAATTAAATAAAACCTTTGCCACAAATTTATTAAAATCATGACACAAGATATTTTTATAGTGTACGGTACGGACCCTCACACTAGTTATATAGGAGGCGTTGCCTGTCTCGTGGGGGAAGCACTTTTATATGTTGAAGGACTATCACGCATTTTCATGCATTCAAGAAGGCTCAGCTTCGAATTGTATAGAAATTCCGGCACGATTTCATCGCTCCATTCCATTATGATATTGTTTACTTACCCGACCAAGAACGATATTTGGCTCGCTAAATCTGAATTTGATGTACCGCCACCGCAGCGATAACTAGGTAGCCAGACTTTCGTGACGATAGCCGATAATGGACGGTTACATTTGCCTGGCGTAGATCGTGTCATTGCGCGACGCTTTGTCACGTCACGCGGCACGATAGACGAAGGTGCGGCATCAGCACATGTTCACGCAGTGTACTGCGATTACAGATTAAAAAGTCAAAGATTTAGTCTATGGTCAGTAAATGAAATAAGTCAAAAGGACGACTTATTTATATTACGTTCTGGAATCGGAGGTAAGGAGACCCAATTAACATTAGTATTGAAAAAATTATCAAAGAATATCGCTTCTCAAGAATTTAATATATTTAATATTATTTAACTACTCGTGGCTAGGTGCATGCAACTTCAAGGTGATTGACGTCGCAATTTGTGGACTCACCTTCACAATCTTACCTTCACGGTAAGTTGTACCAGTTAAAATTACAATCAGAATTAGTTAGATCTGAAAATCTATTTCCCTACGGCTATTTTTCCATAATTATCAATAATGAGGTCGCGCACCGGCTCCCGGCATGCGGCGTATCGAGGAGGCCATCTTGATTTGGTCTTGTGCAATGGCCGCCGCCATGTCAAATCACATGTGAAGCGAAGCAGATATTCGTCTTGTTTGCTTCCTAGTGCTATTAGTGCCCGTAGTGTTTCTAACGGTAGTACTTGCGGTGTAGTTGAACAAAATGAGTATGTTCTCGCAGATGGAAGGGGGCATAGTTCATCCTCACCCGGGAGTGGTCCACGGAGGCGTCGGCGTGCCGCCGGGTGTCGTCCACGGAATGCCGGTGCACGGAGCGGGACCGGACGGGGAGCACGCACCCCATGGCCCCCGGCGCCGCTACCAGAACCGTCCGAAGCCACCAAACAACCTCGAGCGGCTACCTCTCGATGAAGCCGCTAAGAGGGTAGGTGGTACTCTCTAAAAGTTGACCGCAATAGCTGTAAATGCGTGCCAGTATGACCACTCGACGCGTACAACTGTTTGATTATGAAATGGAATGTGTTATATGAAGGTACTGGTGCAGTAGAACCTTTACCTGTTACTTTCATAAAGGTCTGATCGATCCAATGTAATGTAGTAGAACTGTCAGAATGTCAACTGGCTATGAACCTCTTTGCTCTGATTCATTTTACTATCTTTGCTGAAAAAGCGATTCAGTTGTGGATGAGTGTTGATAATGGAGATCCAAGGCACCAACATTAAATGTGGCTGACCAACATTGTTAACTGACAAAACTGACGTCACCAGTTATTCAGGCTCTGCTTCTAAAGCTTTACATGCTTAGGCAATGCCTTGCTATGGTTTTAAGCACAAACAGTATCAAATATCTATCCTCATGCGTACTCCCACTTGCAAATGATACATTCAACAAGCTAATCGCAGTCACTCTTTTACAGTGACTGTGATTTGCTTGTGGAACAGCTTGCCGCTGGGCCTTTGTCAGGCTTTAAGGTTTAATCATATTTTCAAAAAGAAAGATTTTTACTTCTACTACAATCTGCAGAATAGGCATTCTTGAGGCAGTAATTGAGTTATATACATTGTTAGAATCGCCTGATTTTTTGCGTCGTTTGGTTTTACTCACGTCCTTCTACGACGACTTTTGATGTCGCTTTGACATTTTGGAGTTAGCGTTATTTCACTTTTTTTTCCTTACTAACTGACAAAATTTTCGACCATTTTTGAAAATTTGATGGTTGTCGTAATTGTGAAATGCTAAATTTGCATTTGGTCAAGTTTGATATTTCTGTTCGTACGGTTATTACTCCACTTAGTTAATTTTTCCAGTATCTGGCAATATAGTGTTCATCATCATCATCATCACCAACCCATTATATCCCCACCGAGGGGCACGGGTCTCTTCCCTGAGGAAGGTATAGGCCATACTCCACCACGGGGGCCAAGTCCGGATTGGTGGAGGCCTGGAGGTGGAGGAGGTGGATATAGTGTTAGCGCATGTAATTTATGTCAAAATTACGAAAAAAATATATATTAAATTAATATTTAGTTTCCACATGTTCTTTATTTTGTTAAGGCAACTTTTACTCTGATAAAATTGTAAAAAAAGATATGTATTACATTTTTACCGTACCTTCCTTAATCAAAGCTTGTCGGTTAGTCAATTTTTCCCATCTCTACTTTAAGGGAAAATTTTACTAAGCGACACTAACTTTAAAACTAAGCATTATTTTTAATAGTTACGTATACTTTAACGTAGATAAAAAAATTAATAAATACATTTATAAGAATTAGGCTTTTTGGACCATTACAAGAATTTACACGATATTTTTTCCGAAAATTCAATCTTTAAACAGCTCTACTGTAAAGTTAGTCTGATGTCGCTTGGATAATTTTTCCTTTCCACCGTCGATATGTACATTTGATTGTTTAATCCAAAAATTAATAGAGTTTTATCTTGACTATTTTTAGTTCTGAATTTCGAAAATCTTATCAAATATAGTGTTATAAGTGGTACTTTTTACAGGAATACTGAAAAATGTTTAATTTATTCAGAAAGCATATTTTTTAAGCATTCTAATAATTATGTACAATCATGTGTTAATATGATAATTTATTGAAAAAAATGCATTAGAAGGATTGAAAATTTTTCTTTTAGCTCTCCTGAATAATGGCATTTTTAGAGTTATAACACTATATTACAGGAGGTGCGATATATTTTGTTGTTACACTTTATTGCACAGTAAAAAAAAAAAGGTTATAACTAGAAGCAAATAAAACGAAAACCTTAATTTTGACTTAAATTACGAAGGTATTAGGTACTTCGAAAATAAAAATTGACTGTTTCTTCAGTCTCAAATGTCATAAATCTCAATCTCATAAATGAACACTGAAAGCATGGTATTACTAAATATGTCTGTAAACACAATAATATCAGTAATTGCACACATTGAGTGGCTTATGAAAGCAGCAGTTAGGTTTGCTTGAGCCGGCAGATAATAATAATAAGCCATTTATTCCGAATATGTCTTGCGATATTCTTGTCACAATTTGATAAATCGTTTTCCACACTGTATGCCAATTACTTCAGATAATTAACATTCTACAATAACTAATATGATACTAAGGTATCCAAGTGTAGGGCCAGAAGCAATGTATGTGTGCCTGTATGTAAATGTAAATGTTAAATCCACCAGACCACCAGTCACCACAACTGATGAATTTAAAGGATTAATTCGAATTTATATGTAGCATTCCCTGATATATAAATTGGATTGGATTTTCACCAGGAAATGGAGTCTTTGCCAATGAAGACGCCTGTGTCAGTGCTGCAGGAGCTGCTTGCTCGCCGTGGCACTGTTCCCAAGTATGAGCTGGTACAGATCGAGGGCATGATCCACGAGCCCACATTCCGCTACAGGGTCACAGTTGCGGATTTAGTAGGTGAGTTAGGTCATTTTTGCTCAACAAGGGTGAGATCTTACATCTAGTGAAGTTAATTATTTATTGAGTTAACAACCAATCCTTATCAGAGAGTTGTAAAATGTTCATGTAGTCTATGTCTTTGAGAAACATACAAACACATAGCAATCATAAGCCAGCTTTGATATTGCAGTTGGGTAAAAACATTGCTGTTTCAGCCATGGGAACTGGACGCTCCAAGAAAGAAGCTAAACACTCTGCAGCCAAGGCTCTGCTGGACAAATTGACTGGGGCTGCTCCTGCTGATCAGCCTGCAAATGGCAATGTGCCAGAAGCGTAAGTTCAATAGTTTTGTTGTCATCTAAACTGTGTGCTCGACTGTAACTGACATACACTACATAAAAAATTGTTATTTATACAGTAATGCTGTGGTGACCTCTTTTGAGGACAAACTGATGGGCAATCCTGTCGGTTGGCTGCAAGAGCTGTGCATGTCTCGCTTCTGGCCTCCTCCTTCTTACCATGCTGAGAATGACGACAATGTCAATAGGCGTAAGTGTAAAGAATAGGATTCTAAAGTGTAAAATGGTCCTTTGTCATAAGGTGTAATTTTTTTAAACCTTTAACATATCGAGCACCACTCCTCACATCTTGCTCTTATGATAAAAGTTCAGGTAAGTGTATCAGGTTTTAAGTTGAGGCTGTGGTAGCGGAGCGGTAGGATGCCGCACTCTTATTTGGGCGGACCTGGGTTCATATCCCAGCAAGTTCTATAGATTTTCAAAGTTGCATACATTTGTGAAGTTATAGTAGCAATACCACTCTAACCCTGACACCGTAAGGAAACCGTAGTATCTATATAGAGGTATTTACATACCTCAATGCTTGCTACATACAGTGATTCAACTATCAGGCTAAGTGCAAAAATCTCAGGTCTAACTGCGTTAACCAATTGAATCGATCCTTTTCGATCAATCGATCAATCTTTAGAAGTTTTGGTGGGCAGATTGGCTTACCATAACAATAGTTTTAAATTGTTCTTTTCAAGGTTATAATGCATGTTTGTATATAATATCGTATTTCAGGTCTTCCTCATGAGCGCCAATTTACTATCATCTGTACTCTGCTGAAACGGCGTGAGGTTGGTACTGGCAAGTCCAAGAAGTTGGCCAAGCGTCAGGCTGCCTACAAGATGTGGCAAGCTCTGCAAGATAACCCTCCAGAATCATTCCAGCCCGAAGAAGAGGTATGTCTCAGCCATTATTTGAATATATTATAATTTTGTGTTTTAATAATAATTTTTTTTTTCACTATTCTTTTTCACCTTCCGTAATGTTACATTAAACTACTCTAACACTGTATTATGTATTGATTATATAATCATTTAATTATCCTCAGTAAATAACAGCAGCTATGAAGATAAGAGTGGCTCTTTTGTTACATTTATGAAAGAGTTGCTCGCACTTGGCCAGGTGTTTTACTATCTTTAGATCGGCCCTCAGCATTGTGAATGGAGCAGAAGTGTCACTTTTGTTCTTTACATCTACTTTATCATGCGTGTTATGTTTTTAGGGTGGCGTCGGCGCCCGTTATGCCGATCTGAAAGATAGTAAAATCTCCACATTGACAACCAGTCACAGCCACAAAGTGTCGCAGTTCCACAAACACCTGAAGCAATCTGTCGGCCCCAACCTGGCCAAGTTGCAGGTATGCAAGCATAACTTTTTCAACTTAATTTGGCATTTATGTTTTTGATAAACACACAATGTATGTACAGTCAGCAGCACATCATCCTATACACCCATGCATTCTACCCCATTGCATTACGGACGGCCTTGCAACTAAAATGTAAAGTTGATGTGCTGTCAACTGTACCTACCCAAGTTGAAATAATGCAAGTATGTATCATTAGTCACTTAACTACTTCCTTGATATTCTAAAATATATTTTTTCACCATAGGTAACTCCACTGAACAACAAGGACTTCAATTTTGTTCAATTCCTGCAAGAAATTGCTTCCGAGCAGTCATTTGAAGTGACATATGTGGACATCGAGGAGAAGTCCATGACTGGACGTTCACAGTGCTTGGTTCAGCTGTCCACTCTTCCAGTGGCGGTTTGCTATGGCTCAGGATTGACCAGCAAGGATGCACAGGCTTCTGCTGCCCAGAACGCACTTGAGTATCTCAAGATAATGACCAAGAAGTGAGAGCCTCACCATCTCGCGACATCAATGCGTCACGACTGCTGCCCAGTTCAAAACAAAGTAGCTTCACATTGTTACCGAATAGATTTGGCAATATCATAAGTTATATTGAGTGGGCATAACACTGGCGTTGATGTTGGAACTCAGTGGGCATTGGGTCCTTGAGTCGTTGGTGTCGCTAGGTCTTGAGTCTGCACTTACCTGTACCACCACTTCCCATTTGAGCGGCATCTGCCATTGATGACATGGCTTCGGGCTATGCTTTATAACTGGCATATTTGCAGTACATTACTTGTGATTCTTTTCCTACCAAAATATGAGTACATACATACAATTTATTGTGCTTTATTTTTTATTTATTTTTCTATGTACTTTATATGCTAATCTTTTTTTTTTTTTATTATAACAGCAAGTGATTAAGATTCTCACTTGTACAATACTGCCAATGTGCGAGGGTAAATGGCATAGCCCGTAAATATTAACAAAGTATGGAGTGGTCATATAACAAAAACATACAAGCTATACTTTGCATAGAATTAGTGTAATTTTCCCAGCGTGGAAATTACTTACAAAATATAAAAGAAAAAAATACAAAAAAAAGAAAAAATATAAAAATACAAAAAAAACGTGTGAACCTATGTATTTCCAGTTTAATATTCAGCATTATGTATTAGGAAGCATGTTTATTTGCATTCTTATGTACCTATTTAAATATTTCAAATAATATTAAGGAAGTCGTCATTGCAATTAAGTATGTATGGCGAAAACATAATAATATGAGTTCTTCTTGTCTTGAGTTATAATAATGTACCTATTGAAAGCATCATAATGTCTGTAGTTTGTAGACACAGTTATAGATTGTTTCAAAGAATATTCATGCTGAGCATTAAACGGAAAATAATATTCTCAGCTTAGAGTATTGTCTTGTTGACGAACTAGCCGACCTTTGCTTTGTAAAAACTCATAGAATGTGGTCAACTTACTTGAACTCATAAGGTAATCTTATTACAAAGTGCAAGGGTTGGTTCTAGCCAATATTGTGTGAACACTGAGAGGCAGGGTTGCAGTGATTTATAAAAATTTTCAAAATTTATAAATAAACTATTTCTTTTGGTCACAATGAATGGGAAACTTTGCAGGGAAGCTGAGAACTAGATGTTAGAGTGAAAGTTTCACTGGTATTAGTGGTTGCGATGTTCGGATCCCTTGCCTGTGAAAATGGGCATTATTTTAATGCAAAGTATAGAGGTTGTAACAATTTCTACCGGTGGTGTATCCTCGTCATCGTTTCCTCAGCTGCTAAGACTATGAGGAGGATACTGCACACACAAAGTTTCTTTTAAATTGAAGGGTGTGAGTTCAACCTGCCCTAAGAGACATCGCACTGTTCAAGTTAGAAAAGACTATTCGGAGTAAAGGATTGGAGTTCTGTTCAACCAAGACCAACTAAATGCCGTGTTGCCATCATGTCAAGGCATTGAATAATTAACTTTTGTGTTTAGTGAGTCTTGGTTTTACTTATTCTTGTGAAATTTTATCTCAAGAATATTATATTACAGCATTTAATTATAAACTCTGTGTTATAGGTATTATACCAGTTAATATACTTGTCTTGATAACTGAAAATTAGGTATGAATTTCTCAATATTCACAAATACGTTTCTACTTTCAAAATCAATTTAAAATTGTACGATTTAATAAATCTTTCGTGTTGCTTATGTCATCGTTGCATTTTATTGCTACTAACAATTCCATGACTGTTTCAGACGTTCAGCGAAAACCTTTTAAACCTATAAAACGAAATTTCTGTACATATTTCGTATTCATTAATCTACATTTACAATAGTGAAACCTTCCTATAGATAGTAGGTACCTTAGACATCAGAAATAACTGGGCCGCGATTCATTTAACCTTATTCTAAATTTTCACTGTTTTTAACAACTTTAGTACTAATTTTTAAAGTAAATAACAGGTTTTTTCATTCGATGCAAAAAACAAATTGTCACGTTGACATCATCTCCATACAATTCTTACGCTCGGTTTCTAGAAGAGCGATCAAATGTTAATCTCCTGTTAATCTCACGTCAAGCTAATTTCAGCCAATCACGTACCGGTATTTTGAATTAATCTTCGATTAATCTCTTCTTACATTTGAGCACTCTTTCAGAAACTGAGGATTAGGCTGTCAATGTCTGAATGTTGCTAGTACGTAAAAACCAAATAACCCCATTTAACTACCAAGTTAAATTGTGTATGCTACTCAGGTGCTTTTTTTTAGCCTTTGCTCTTACGAGTAATTCAATTTTAATGTATTTGATGTGATAAGGATGTTGGTCACATGAGTCTTCTATTCACGGTAAAAAAAATCTACCGAGTTAACCTATAGCTTTTATAGCGGTAACACCGCGCCATTTTTTTTTTGCATAGAATTAAAAAACGGACTATAGATGTTATCTAATCTACATATTTTACTTATATCTTAATGTAAAAACCGAAATAAAATTTTTTGACAATGAAAATAGTCTAGAGATTACTCAAATGTTGCTTACATTTTGTCTAAGACCCATATGAATATGGTATAGTAAGTTCGTGACCGAGTACAAATAAAAAAAACCACACACGACAGCTATCTAACTTAACGCTAGCAATAAAATTGTTAAAAAAAGTGAAAATTTAGAACAACTTTAAATTGGCCATATCTCAAAAACCGTGCAACTTTTACTGAGGTCATGTTAGGTTGGTTCGATGCCTTTTGGGGGCAGGTCTACCTCCGGTGTCACTGTGACGTGTCATTTTTGGGACACCCCGTATGTATGCATCATGCTGGCCCCACTAGGGACTTGAATGTAGGTAAAATAGGTAGGTACCTATTATTAACGGTTATGGAAACGAAATTATGTCGAAAAACAATTGCCTATCGATTCCCTTTAAAAAAACAATTTAAGCAATTTTCAACCTTATTGACATTTTTAAAATTTAAGTTATCTTTTTTTTAATGTCCCCTATTAGACGGCAAAAAATCTAAAATGTCAATAAGGTTGAAAAATCGGTCCTTGCCTTTACAAAATCTGTCCTTAAAATAATCCGTCTGTCTTGAACCGAATCTGGTGCTAACAGAATCAGTCGGGTTACTTGTTCATTTTGCGTGTTGCACACTGCGTATTGTTCATTAGGCGATTTCTACATTTTAAGTGTGGTGCTCATTTTGCGTTTTCCACATTAGGCTCCGAAGGGGCTGATTCTTCCAACTTGTTGACCAGTGGGTTAATCGGCTTTCCAATGTTCATCGAACTGTCCTAGTTCACCATTAATTCCTTTGAAATTGTCCCTAGGTATATAGTAAACTACTTTTCAAGTACTTAGAGGGATTTTGTTATCAACTCGCGCGTAGTGAAATACTTATTTTCTACGCACATTAAACTTTGGTTTAGCAGTAAACTTGAACTGTCTTAAGCTAGTGCTATTAATGTTATACCCACTATTATACTTAGAAAAGGCAGGATTCTTCAATTTTTCAAACGCGATCATAGATTCGACAGGGTCATAATTCTCCTGGTCCTCTTCATCTAAAGTCCATGTTTCAATTTCTCTGCCAGGTGTCTTAATTAATCCTTCATTTTCGTATTCGAAATTACTTTTCTCTATTACAGATTCTACGGTACTGCTTGGTTCATAAACAGGATTCTCAATTTTTGAGTTCTTTGTATCGCAAAACTGTGGTGGCGGTGGAATTACTGGTTCTTCTTCTGGTTTATTCATGTAACATTGCAAGAACATCTTTGGATCAAGCATTGAATGATAGTCAATGCTGAATTCGTCGTCATGCGCATTGGTATCGGGCATTTCTACATCTTCTATTACATCAAGTGTTCTGTTCAATTGTGCTGGGTCGCATTGTTTCTGTGGCGTAATACTCCCTTCTGTTAAGTGTGTTGCAGGTCTTTCAACTTTTTGAATATTTTGTAATTTTTCTATATCTTCATGATGTTCTGTTAAACTGTTTAAATAATTATTGGAAGGTGCTTTAGTAAGTGATGGAGGTGTAGTATGACTGGTTGCAATGACGATACTCTCCGGTAATGTTGCTTCGACTCTTTGTATATCGCTTATCTTAAATGGTCTCTTGAGTTTTTTCTTCTGCGATTTTGTTTGAGATGATATTGGGTGGGAATTGATAATCATTTGTGAAGACTCTGTCGTTTTCCTGAAACCAAAAAGATAGCGAAGTTATTTTTCTTATCTACAGGGTGACTTCGTATTTTGAGGAAATTATCTTTTCATTGTGAAAAACAGTAAGTATTATTAATTATTTATTGATCAGTAATAGTAAAAAATATTTATATATTTAAAAATGTTTTCTAATAAGTGGAAAGGCTGAGGTCCGATTATGGCAAAACAATTAAGTCGGCCGGCGACGACCATGGACGCCCGACGCTCAAAGCATTTTTTTATGTCTTATTGTACTGAGTTTGTGCTTAATGAAGTACTTTTGGGTAACAAAGTTTTTTTTTAATTATTGTATTTGGGAAACATTTGTTCAGTTTGTCCCCAAAGTTGTTTTTATGTAAACTATTAATTATTATGCATAAATCAGTGAAGTTTGTCCAAAGCATGGTTAGAATTAAAATGTCCCCTGAAAATAATCCCCTTGGGAGTCAAGTCACTTGACTTCCACAAAGCTCAGAATAACCGATTTCGAGCGAAAATTAAACATGTGCAATCGTGCGGCATAATGAGCCGTTTTCAGAAGAAGAAAAAAAACGAATGGCTGTCAAAGGAATGCAATTTTGGACCTCAGCCCAATAGCCATGTGCGATACATCATCGAATAGGTCTCAGTGAGCTGAACAAAAGTTACTATGACGCCAACAGCCAAATGTTTGTCCTTTCGGAGTTATATGTACCTACCTATTGTATTGAAAATGTTAGTTATTTTTTGTAGATCTACATATTACCCTATTTCTAAAATCTGGTTTTAAAATATAAGCGGTATTCACTATTACATATGGACCAATATACGTATAACCATTTAAGTAGGGCGCCACAAGTTAGCAAAGATATTCACACACATCAGACGTCTTGAATAGTCTTACTCCGTGTTCCTCATACACATAGTAGTACGTTAATCCACTGTTAAGAACTATCAGTTGTCCAGGGTTTGCGACCACGTCCATGTTTATAATTAAGTTTAATTTCAATTAAATTAACTTAATCCACCAAACTTTTGGTACCTAAAGCCGGGTCCGCTGCGCCAGGTTACGCGTGTTACAAAAAACGTAACACGTAATTATAATAAAAATGGGACATGGTATAACACGTTACGTGTTACATAACGTTACGTTACGTATTACTTAACACGTAAAGTGTTAATACCACTCCCCATTTTTGTTTTAATAACGTGTTACATTTTTTGTAACACGCGTAACATGGCGCAGCGGACCCGGCTTTAATGTTGCCCTAGTTCGGTCAACCGGACTCTACTTATTATAACAGTTGTTACCTGAGAACATTAATGTATTTCTTTAAAATGTTTTCAACTGTTGATCGTCCCACGTCTTCGACAGGTTTTTCTATATCTCCTTCATTAATATCCGTTGTCTTCTCAGCTACTTCGACAACATCTTTTGCTATCCAGTCAGTAGGATTAGGCTCAATGTAGTTCTCGAATTGTGAGCTATCTTGGCTTGCAAGGTTCTTACTTATTTTAGTTACAAACGATCTATTAAAACATTTGGCTTCTGGTGTATTATCATTTGTAAAATGAACATCGTTGCTCCTTTTTGATGTTTCGGTAAATTGTGGAACTCTTGGTGTCAAAGGACTTGATGACTTATTGTTGCGGTTTGATATCGCGTAATAGTTATCTTCTCTTGCATTAATATCTTCTTTGGTTTCAATTTCTGTTATATCCAAATCCACTTTCAACTTCTTTATTACTTGTAAAGCATTACTTTCATTCTGTTTTGTCCAGATGCCAATTTCAGTCGCAGTGTAAGTGTATTTTTTGACGTGGTGAACATTTTCATGGTTTTTTCTTGGAGATTCTGTATTACGATGCATGCTGCTAGTTGTATTACATGAACTATTTTGTTGCAGTTGGTCTTTTAGAGGAAACCAATTCTGTCCCAACTGAGGTGCTAGAATCGACTTTCCTGTAATTGTAGGATAGTTGGTTTGACTTGATACTGCTATTGTAGCCGGTCTGTTTTCCAGTACTTCACGATTATTAAAGCAAAGTGCTTCCGTGCCTAACTCTTCATATTGTACTAAGGTAATGTTACTTTCAGATGTGTTCATTCTACAATTGTTACCAAATTGTACAAACTTCAGACTGTCGGAACTCATTATAGGTTTGCGAGCTGACAAAAACGTAGTCAGAGAGTTTTCTTCGCTATCGTAAGGTACGTAGTTGTCCACGTCTCTTGACCAAGTTTGCGAATCTAATTTAGCAGGAGTTAACCCTCTGTCATTATATGGCACCAGGTTTCGGCTGACTTCGGCTTCAAATGACATCACACTACTGGCTGCGTTAAACACATCTGTAACTTCAGTCCCAACTGCCGGAGTCGATTGCCCACTGTAGTTAGACGGTCCCCAGTTCTCCGTTACAGCAAACTCTTCGTTTTGACCATCTTGGTAGCTGTTCTGTTTCTCAGTTACCTTATACGATTCAGTGCCAGCATTTGAATCGAGATCCATGGCTTTTTCATTTATACTATTTTCAGCACCTGCAGGACTATCATTAAGTGTATCGTCTTTCGTGACTGTTCGTAAATTACTCGCAGTTGACATATTGCGAAATAGAGCACGGACTACAGATATATCTTTTTGTCTTGTTGTATCTACGCTATCGGTACTCATCGATTTAGTACTTATTTTATTGTTTAATTGGTCATGTTTCCTAGTAACATATTGAATGTTGACTTTACTGTCCTTTTGTATTTGTTGGTCATATTCATAATTTTTTATTTTTCCTACATCCTCGTCCAAGATTTCGTCTTCGACATTATCAATTCTGCTTTCTTTTTGATCTTCTAAAATATTATGTGTTAGTTTGTCGGCGAAATGTGCTTGATTATTTTGTAATTTACATTCCAGTAAATCTGCATCTTGTGTTGTAGCTTCATGAGTACCAACTGGTTCGTGTGTGGTAACTGGATTTGCTTCTAGATTTACAGTTATGTTACATTTTGCTGGTTGGTGGATATCTAAAAACAAATCATGATTTTGATTCAGATTAGTTTGTTTAGTCGTCGTCTCTCTTGCCTTCTGTAAGTACTGCTGTATATGATATTTGATCGCTTCAGAAAATCCAGTCTGTTTTGGCTGTTCATCAAGAACTTCGTCGTCACTAAAATCGACGTTTTTCTCCAGTAAATCGATGAAACTGAAGTTATCTGTTTTCTTAGCAGGTTTCGCAACACGAGATTTTATTCTATCATTCAACGAATCGAACTTCGAATAAACAGGTTGATGTATATCAACGTCTTTTTGCTCAAAATAAGTACTACACGTTTTAGGTTGTCGTACTGTGTTTGAAATTTCTTTTTCAATATCTTTTAGCAAGCTGTCTATGCGACTATCATCCATATTGGGTTCTTTGTTAGCATCTGATGACTGGTTCGCATTAGTTGCTTCCACACTGTAGTTTTTTAGAAAATTACTTTCAATGTCTTCATCGAACTCGAAACCGATAACATCTATGTCATTACTGGATGTAGCTGTTTGCTCTTGGTGACCTATTTTATCCAATAATGCGTTAGATATTTCTTCTGATTTCTTTAAATCATCTTGGAGTTCCTTGGTAGCTCTGCCGAATGACTCTTTCAATATCTTAATCTTATCTATCAGAGCATTGTTACGCTTTTTTTTTTCTTTTGACTGACAGATATCTAGTTCTGTGTTTCTCCTCTTGCGCTCTTTGAAAGTGTCTGTTATATTTGTTTGCTTTGTAGCCGTTCTACGTGGAGTTTCTTCAATTGGCTCAGCGTTCACTTCATTAATTTCAATTAACTGAGGATCCAAGTCTTTGAAAATGTATTCTGCTTGGACGTCGATACCAACTGTAACAAATCGAAAGCTAATGATAATTAGGAAACCAAGACTTCGAAAAATTATAACATACCTACAAACTAATGAAATGGACGTAGAAATCTAAAAATTTGTCATGCAAATTAACAATTCAACAGCAAATTTATGAAAAGATGCTGCGCACATCAACTTTGTTATAAAATGTATATTATAAAAAAAGTTTTTTTGAGACGAGATACTAGGTTCACATGAAATCGCAGATATAATGAGAATAGGCAGGAAATGGCACTATGGGAAGGAGTCGAAAACACTTCAAACATACACTTTAATTAAAATATCACCCAAACACATCGACCCCTATTTGGCAAAACATCGTAAGCGACAAAAAAACAAATTTTACAGGAGATGATTTTTTTCAATTTGCTTGAAATCTAGTAAAGCTACGGGTGTACGTCTCAGGTAAGAAATTTTACTTTTCTTTGCGTTAATCCATTAAAAATTAAGAAAACAATGAAACTACACGGTTTGAAGTAATAATGGCGCATACGATAGTTTTCGACATTAAAATATGAGGCAATTTTGTGTAATGTCGCATACGATGTCATTTACGATAAAATTATACTTAATAAAGCTGCCTAATTGTATCGTATAATTGTAGAAAAAACGAAATAGTGAAGTTAAACGAAATTATATTTATAATAAGATGTTTTATTCTTTAAAAACACAATTACACAGGTAAAATAATAAACTTAAATTAAATCACTTATTTCAAATTACTTTTATCTATCGTACCTAAAGATAAATAAACAACCATATATTTTATCACGAATTTTATTTTATTTATTTATTTTTATAAATGATACAAAATAATTAGTATACTTTTAAACATTATTAGCGAGATATCAAGATATGTCTGGCATGTAGTAAGTAAGTAGTAAGAATCTTTCATGGTTAAAACCACTTCGACATGCTTCGACAGACGCAAATGAACTTTTAAATATAAATCCGGTGCCGTTCCCCCTACGGAAGCCCTGATGCTCTCTATTGGAACCATGGATTTAGATCTTAACACATACTTCCATGACTAGAACCTTACCGAATGTGGAACTAACACAGTGTGCGAAGACTTTATGTTCATATCTGTGCTTTCTTGTAACAGTGTGGGTAATCATACCATCAAACACGGTGATGAGATTATTGTCTCTGAAAAGAAAAGCCACTGTTTTAAATACGTGACAATTGATTGTACCAGAGTGCTTATACTGAGTTTTTTCATTCACTTTCGATAGCGAGAGCGTTTGCAATTTGTATAGGAGTGACAAAGCGCGCCACCTAGTTGTCTCTTTGTCACTCCTGGAGTGACTTTCCTTCCTTCTGGTTAATTTTCCGCAAAGTCATAATATTCCATTTCAGACTTGCTTTCCCTGGATGTAATTAATAACCCGGTCATGAAAATTATTAAAACATGAAAAAAACATTAATCTATCAGTTAAGCCCATTACACAATGAAAAAAAAAAAAGGTATAAGAAATAACAAGAAATAAGGAATAGCGGAATCCAACAATGGCAGCGCCGTTGGGCAAGACACATTGATTTCTTGTGCTATTCCTTATTCCTAGCTCCTTATTTCTTATTCTTATTCTTATACCTTATTTTTTTCATTGTGTAATGGGCTTTAAGACTTCCGTGATTGAAGAAATACTATTAAGAAACTATTTTATAAACAGACTTTCGATTCGATTCATGCTGGAAGTCGCAGTATTCGATTTGTACAAATTACCTTAATCTGGCTGGGTGTGTTTGTATGTTCGTGATGTTCTTGCCTGGTTAAACAAACACGGGGTGTCCTATATAGTTGTTCTTACCGTGTCGGTGACAAAGCATTCAAATTTGACCCTCTGGGTCACTGCTGGTAGTACTAATCACCCGATCGTGTATCACTAACTACTGGTAGGGAAAACGACCGTTGACCTACGCTGGTAGAACTACCGACCTTAACACTTGCAAAATTTGAGGTAAGTGGGGGTATTAATATAAAACAATATAAAATTGTAGATTTTTTTTAATAAAAAAAATCTACTAGCTAACTATATTATATTGTTTTGTAAGTCAACGGTCGTTTTCCCTACCAGTAGCCTCTCAGCACTGAACGTCTTATTACCGGAATGTCCAGTCGGTCCGTTAAGTCTATTTCCCTGAACGTCCACTTCCTTGATAGTCTACTTCCCTGAACGTCCACTTCCTTGATAGTCCATATCCCTGAACGTCCATTCCCCGATAGTCCACAATCCTAAATGTCCACTTCCACTTCCCTGAACGTCAACTTCCTTAAAGGGAGAGTTTTTTTATTGCGATTAGATATAAATTTTTGTTCCGGCTAGTCCTCTCCGGACCACCTAGCCAGTCACAAAAAGTACTAGGGGCACATAGCTGCTAAGAAGTTAAGTCATGTTGCCATAAGATACGTCAAAAGAGATCACTCATTACAAAGAGAGTAAATAACCTTTTTCCTGTGTATTTATGAGTCCGCACTGAGATTGAAGCTATATTTACAGGTATGTACTCCTAGTACTTTCTGTGACTGGCTAGGTGGCCACCTAGCCAGACTAGTCCTCTCCAGACCACCGGTGGTCTAGAGAGGACTAGTCGGAACAAAAATTAAATATCTCATAAATTCCAAATTGTAGTAACTCGTTTTCATTTTTTATCCATAAAGTCAGAAGTCCGGGGAACAATCCCTAATGCCATGGGTCCACGGGTAATTCCAATTATACGTGGACCCGGTGATGGGTCGACCCACTAGAACCACTGTATTTTCATTTATTATTTAATATTAAACAAAAAACAGTGAGTATTACTTTATTTTTCTCACATGTAACCTATTTAGAAAAGATAAGCACATTCAGAACTGAGCATGAAAACAGGCGTTGATGGAAGTGGACGTTCAGGGAAGTGGACATTTAGGATTGTGGACTATCAGGGAAGTGGACTCACAGGGAAGTGGACTATTAGGGAAGTGGACTATAAGGGAATGGACGTTCAGGGAAATAGACTTAACGGACCGACTGGACATTCCGGTAATAAGACGTTCAGTGCTGAGCGGGGAAAGAAGAATGATCAATTTACTATAGGAGTTCGTCTATTTTTGCGTCTTTTTGCGCATTGATGAAACCAACGTAGTGTTGACTGTAGTGGAACTGATGTAGTGAGAGGGAAGAGGAAGAATGTACAAGTATGTACATGCTGGCTTGCATGAGACTTATTGTATGTGGAGTGAGCTGCGAGAGCGAAGGAAGGTTGACAGTGTTCTGTCAGGGGTCACCACTATAGGGAAGAGCGGGTGATCATGCTCTTCCACTATAAAGGGAAATTTCCCGCCAGGCAGATCGTATGCCTGGGGACGGCCGGTCCAACTGTTGATTGTTGGACGTTGTATTTATGGTACGTCAATGTGTAAACTTTGATTGCGCGATGCAGAAATGTTGGAGTTTATAGTGCGCGCGCAGAGTTGACATGTGCTCGCCACAGTAAACTATAAAAAATTAGCTCTGAATAGGGAATGGATGAAAATATGAGAAGTGCTTGATATTTTTTTTTGTGATAGGAATAACCTTCCTTAACGCGGGAAAAAAGTTTAATTTTTTTTGGCCCCGTAGTTAATTTTTAAATATACTTAATATTTTTCCATTCGTCGTTCTGGGCTTAGTACGGCATATCAGACATATTCCTTAGTCCGCTACGTATGAAAAAAAATCCACCTTGAAAAGCTGTCAATGTCACCACAGAATTTTTTTTTAATACGTAGCGGACTAAGGAATATGTCTGTTAAGCCGTACTGAGCCCAGAACTACGAATGGAAAAATATTAAGATTATTTAAAAATTAACTACGAAGTCAAAAAAATTGAAACTTTTTCTCGCGTTAAGGAAGGTTATTCCTATCAACGAAAAAAATATCAAGCACTTCTGATATTTTCATCCATTCCCTATTATGCAGGAAAAATATTATGAAAATATTAGATGGGAGTTTCGAGAAATCTTAATTTTGAGCCCATGTTTTGAGGTTATGACAACTTTGGTGGTTTGGTGTTATTTTAGGCATTGACACCTTTTAATTTTAATTATAAACATAGGTCATTATTATTCTCTTTCACAATAACAAGCTCAGTTCGTTCCTCCCTTACTCTGAGGTTCGTTCCTACGGAAGAAGTTTGTGCTTTATGCCACAGGTTATTTATGCTTTGAGCCAAATATGCAGGCGTTTACATACTGCGACTTTTTGCAGATAGCGTGTGTGTGTAACGATGGGCGATTTGCGAGTGTATCCATGCACTAGCAAATCGTCTAAATCGCGACTATGTCGCTGCAAAAAGTCGCAGTGTTTAAGGAGCCTAATGGGCGACAAAGAGATAATTTCTGATAAGCATAAACAGTCTTAGGTCCTGCGCACAATTGAGACAAGACTATCCTAAGCCCACAATGGCGGTTTATTTAAGTTATTTATTCCACATATTGTTCATACATCATCATCATCATTTCAGCCATTGGACGCCAGCCACTGCTGGACATTAGAATCTCCCAACGATTTCCAAAAGGGCCGGTTGGATTGTTCATACACATGGTCATTTTAACAATAAACTACATTAATTAAACAATATCAAATCCACTGGGATCAATTTGCAAAAATAAAACCGTACCTAATAAAACCGCTCTTTTGAATTCCCGTCAAAAACTCCCCGTTGGCAGTTTGCGCTTTCGCAATGTAGTAACACCTTTTGCGATTTTTGCCATAATTTAATCATACTTCAATCATAATTCAATCAACCATAATGTGTTTGTAATTTGTTTTGACTGACTGAAGTGGGTCACTATATTGCATGGACCGAGAATGAGACGGCCGGACGGCATGAGAATGTACAGTCCGGGAATTCGTGCCCAAATGACACCAATTATCGGGATGTGCATTCCTGCCTGTACATTCCCGTCCGTGCATTCCCGGTCCGTACCGGGAATGACGCGGAACGTACAGGCCTGCGAGACCTGTGCCCTACAGTGGGACGTAATGTAGGCGTTACTTAATACTAGGTACTTACCTGTTGCTACTCCCTATTTTAAAATAGTTGTATCGCTCGTAGTTCCGGCTGCCTGAGTGATCTTAAGCGATCACGAATGTTAAGCAACATAGGGTGCGTTCAGTGTATGGATGGGTGACCGTCTATCACTAACGCTAGTGGCATTTTCCGAGCGGTTCCGTGCTTCGCAAGGCAAGTTAGGCAGTTGGTGCCGGCTGACGTCAATAGATGGAAGTCGTGAAGCCAAGTCAGATCAGAGGCCTTAGGGCGCGGGCGGCTTGAAAAGACAGCGACTGTAAGACCAGCCACTAGTCTTACAAGGCTCCACCAATCCGGACTAGGCCCCCGTGGTGCAGTATGCCCTATAGGCATAGGACCGAGGGGCACGCACGGGGCTTTTCACTGAGGAAGGTTCATCAGGGAAAAGCCCAGTGCCCCTCGGTGGGTATACAGTGTGTCCCTGGATAAAGTGCAATCCCGAAAGGGGATGAAACTAGACCATGAATCATTGACTAGAAAAATATAAAAAAAATATAAAAAAATATTGTAGGATTTATTGGTATTTTAAGATTTTCATGTTTCATTAAGGACTCTATGTACAAAAGTATTGATTTCTTCCAAAATAATGGGTCTATTTCTTTGAAATAAAAAAAAACAGTATGCCTAATACCTGGCGATGACCATGAAATAATAAATAGTCCTTAAAAATGTAACTATCTTGGGTAAAAAAATGTATTTTTATGAAAAAAATGATTTTTTTAGACGTTTATTTTAAAAAACTTCAAATTACTAAAAAAATGTGCCCTATAACTATGTAATTTTATAGCTTACTTTTATTCTTTACCGTTTTAGCTTCCAAATAAAAAAAAAAACAATGTTCTAACTAAAAAAACACGCTATCTACGAACTTTTAAAGTGGAGCCTAATCGTGTTACCGTGCAGGTAGAGACCGTTTTTTCCATTGTTTCCGTCCTACTCTGTGCCCTTCGGCAGTCGCAGTCCTTTTGTTCTACACTCAGGTAGAGGGAAGGCGAGGGGAGGGGAGGCAGGGGGTTCGAAACAGGACTTACACAGTCGCTCCGATATTCTCGCCGCTGCTACTACTGTTCTCGTTCTCGCATTGTGTTCTCGTTGATTTGTTATTAAGTTTTTGTTACATTGTTGACTGTTACGTTTTCTACTGTTCGTTACGTTTGGACTGTTCCTGTTCTGCTGTTAAGTGTTGACGAAATGCCGCGATTGACAGAGTTCTCACCTCGAGAAATAGCCGACATGCATTATTATTATGGCATGTCACATGGTCGCACAACAGTCGCTCGGACTGCATACATAAATGCTTTCCCGGGCAGACTCATACCCTCAGCTCGAAATTTTCAAGAGATTCATAGGAGGCTCTCCAACATTGGACTTGGTTTGGCACGAGATCGCCGTGAGCAACCAGCTGTCGTTATTGACAATGCGATAGAAGAGGCCATTTTAAACGATCTGTTTGCTGACCCTACAACAAGCATAAGACGATTAGCGTTGCGTCATGGCATATCGAAGACGTATTTCTGGCGAATTTTGAAAAAGGAGGGATTGCATCCTTTCCATTACCAACGAGTACAACATTTACACGAAAATGTAGTTAATCGTCCAAGATGCGTAATGTCGACGTGGATTCTAAGAAAAATTAGAGCAGACCCAAATTTTCCCAAACGCATTTTTTGGATGGACGAAGCGACATTTACCCGAGACGGCATTACAAACTGCAGAAATTTGCACCAGTGGTCTC
Source organism: Yponomeuta plumbellus (assembly GCA_947310845.1). Lineage (NCBI taxonomy): Eukaryota > Metazoa > Arthropoda > Insecta > Lepidoptera > Yponomeutidae > Yponomeuta > Yponomeuta plumbellus. Next base: position 10,352,170 of record OX371203.1, read on the forward strand.
ACGAAAATCCACGATTGAAGCGGGCATCTACTTTTCAAGTAAAATTTTCAATAAACGTATGGGCAGTCTTAATCGACGACATTTTAATTGGTCCAGTCATTTTACCCAGAACCCTAAATGCTGAACGTTTTTTAGAATTACTACAAAATTTACCCATGTTGATGGAAGATGTTCCCCTGGCTACGAGACGGCGTGGGCGTATGTATCTCCAAATGGATGGATGTCCTGCACATTATGGGCGGGAGGTGCGGCGATTTTTGAACGAAAATTACTCGAACCGGTGGATTGGCCGAGGAGGGCCAGTAGGCTGGCCAGCGCGTTCACCTGATCTGACACCCCTAGATTATTTTTTATGGGGTGTCATGAAGCAAAGAGTATACAGCACGCCAATAAATACCGAGGCACAGTTGCACGACCGAATAATTCAGTGCGCAAATGACATTAAAAATGATCCAGGAATGATTCGCAGAGCCACTAACCAAATTAATATTCGTGCAGTAATGTGCTTGCAAAATCGAGGAGGCCATTTTGAACATTTAATGCATTAAATAAAAATGCAAAATTGTAAATTACGGATAATTTTATTAATGAAGTTATTGTGATTAAAGTCTGACTTTTAATACCTACTAAAATGTAAATAACTCCTATCTAGCCAATTTTTTAGTTAAAACATTGTTTTTTTTTTATTTGGAAGCTAAAATGGAAAGAATAAAAGTAAGCTATAAAATTAGATAGTTATAGGGCACATTTTTTTAGTAATTTGAAGTTTTTTAAAATAAACGTCTAAAAAAATCATTTTTTTCATAAAAATACATTTTTTTACCCAAGATAGTTACTTTTTTGCGGACTATTTATTATTTCATGGTCATCGCCAGGTATTAGGCATACTGTTTTTTTTTATTTCAAAGAAATAGACCCATTATTTTGGAAGAAATCAATACTTTTGTACATAGAGTCCTTAATGAAACATGAAAATCTTAAAATACCAATAAATCCTACAATAATTTTTTATAATTTTTTTTTATATTTTTCTAGTCAATGATTCATGGTCTAGTTTCATCCCCTTTCGGGATTACACTTTATCCAGGGACACACTGTATAATGGGTTGATCCCCTCTCTACATCTAAACTATGATCATTTGGATTGACTTGTCTAGTGTAAGATCCAGCCAGATCAAGACGTCAATCTATTGCGACTCATAGCCTCGATAATGTCACGCACTAGATTGAGCGTGCAATGGTTGCGAAGTGAATGAAATACGCTTCATGGAAACGAGGCACCACTCTGTCGTGTACATGGCTGTACACGGATTCTCGCCCGTACCGATTTTGTACAGCCTGATAACGCACGACCCGAGAACGTACGGACGGGAATCCATGTACATGTACACGGATTCAATGGCTGTACATTACCGTGGCGTACGTTCTCAGGATGTGCATTCGCGGTACGTGCATTATCGTCTCCCACTGAAGTTATACAATCAATACAGATAGTTTTTAATTATTACTTTTAAACCCCTGATTCTTTTATTTTATCAAATAGAACTATGAAATCATTTTTCAAAAGAAACATTTTGAAGTATAAATGCTTAAAGCGCAACGCAAAAGCAACATAGACTGTTTTTGGTCATTCTCCTTTGATGGGCCCAGAACTCGGCCATGCGTTTAGTTTGGGACCAGGGATAGATAGATAGATAGATAGAGAACACTTTATTGTACATAAAAAAGGAAATTACACAGGTATTTCTTAATCTAAGAGTACAGACGGCGGCCTTACTACTATACTATACTACGGATACTAACTACTATCAAAATTCCACTGTCTACTGTATGGACACGACTACAGATTTAGCCTGCTACCTACATAAATAAATAAATAGAATACCCTGTGCTATTGTAACACTACAGACTTGGAAAAACACCCAGACAAAGCCATTTGTGCAAATGTACGACACCCTTCAGTGGGAATCGAACCCGCCACTTCTGTCTTGGTAGGCCAACGAGGCAGTCAAGTGTACCTACATGTTTGACTCGTGCCTGTAAATCAAATACAGTGGACAGTTGCATAATAGGATGGTTGAAATGGAGTGGGCTGGGCTGGCTGGTTTGTATTCTAAAGCTGGCTTCCCACGGTGCGCGTATCTGCGGATATCGATACGACCACGTACCCGCGACCGGTACGGCGCACCGCCACAGACGTCTGTGCTAGCGCGGACCGAGGCCCTTCCCACGGTGTGTCGTGCGAGCTGGTCCGCGTCCGTCCGCGATATCGCGGACCGTGGGAAGCTAGCTTAACGGCCGCGGCCTGGCCACGGGACATTCGCCCGCGCGAAAATTCGCGCGGTGCGAGTGCGACCGGCGAGGCGTCTTACCGCGTGGCTTGCTACGTACATTTCTACGAGTTTGTTTCAGTCGCTAGACGCCTCGCCGTTGAAACAAACTCATAGAAATATACGTAGCAAGCCACGCGGGAAGACGCCTCGCCGGTCGCACCGCGCGATTTTTCGCGCGGGCGTATGTCCCGTGGCCAGGCCGTAACACTAACTTGAAAGAGGTCAAAAGCAAGATGTGGTTCTCAGAGTCCCCAACAACTATGTAGCTCTGGTGGCCGTCACCGGTCGTCAGTGCGTCCATATTCACCGCCAAGTGGCTCTGATTTAGCAGGGACAGCTCGATTGAGACTGTTCTCTCGTCGACCGGGCTAATAGCAAGCTTGTACTTCGGAAGGAGGCTCACTTGCTTCCGGAGGATGTTTCCAGCTGGCGGGCCTTTGTTCATGATCTAAAATTGGGATTTATTTAAGCAATAACAATGAGCCGTTTTCAGAAGAAAGAAAAAAACGAATGGCTGTCAAAGGAATGCAATTTTGGACCTCAGCCCAATATCCATGTGCGATACATCATCCAATAGGCCTCAGCGAGCTGAACAAGTTATATTGTATTGAAAAAAAAACTAACATTTTCAATACAATATAGTTAACTCCGAAAGGACAAACATTAGGCTGTTGGCGTCATAGTAACTTTTATTCAGCTCGCTGAGACCTATTCGATTATGTATACACATGGCTATTGGGCTGAGGTCCAAAATTGCATTCCTTTGACAGCCATTCGTTTTTTTTTAGTTCTTCTGAAAACGGCTCATTGCTTGTATTTTACGTCGGACAAATTAATCCTAAATAAATTGATAAATTGTGCCCGGATAACGGCGACAGGCTTGCCACTTGTCACGTTTGGGACCTAATAAACTCGGCAAAACGTGGGTCCAGTTCTAGAGACTGGTGCCTCTGCCTACCCCTTCGGGGATAACGGGCGTGAGTTTATTATTATTTATTATTATTAAATTAATCCTAACTCTTTAGTTACGCCAAAAAGGAATATCCATCGTCAAGATGTGTTCTTATCATCATCATCAACCCATTATGTCCCCACCGAGGGGCACGGGTCTCTTCCCTGAGGCAGGTATAGGCCATACTCCACCACTGGGGCCAAGTCCGGATCGATGGAAGCTTGTAATGCCGCCTCTACACATAGGCCAGCGCATTCGCCAACGCGCTGGCGGTGTGCTTGCCAACGCGCTTGTAGTTAATCCACACATTGGAAGGTCGTTCAGTATGGTTTGGTTCGGGCCAATGTGCGGACGGATTCAAAATGGATGTTGAGTCGCTAACAGCTGCATTTACTTATTTAGCACTTTTAATGCTTACAAAATTTTTATTTTTTGGGTTCCACAGGCAGTTTTCACTCTGATAGAGCTCGATAAATTTAAATGTTTCCTCGTTACTCATGTTCGCCATTTCGTCAAGTTAGGTGTTAATTCGCCGCAAGAAGAAACGTGCACTCTTGATCGCTGCTCCGGGCAAACTGATCGCGCGGCCTATGTGTGGATGGTACGCGAAGCTTGCGACAAGTGTCCTTTGAAGTTCCCGACACCGCGCGGCAAACTCGCAAGCGCGCCAGCCAACGTTCAAATACCTACCGCGAATGCGCCAACGCCCGTTCTACACATTGGGCCAGTGGCTGAGCCAACGCGCTTGCCAACGCGTTGGTCTATGTGTAGAGGCGGCATTACTGTCAGAGGTTTTCAAGCCGCCCTAAGGCCTCTGACTTGGCTTAACGACTGCCATCTATCGACGGCAGCCGGCACCAACTGCTTAACGTGCCTTGCGAACCACGGAACCGCTCGAAAAAATGCCACTAGCGTTAGTCATAGAGTGACCCATCCATGGACTGAACGCGCCGTATGTTGCTTAACCTTAGTGATCGTTTAAGATCACTCAGTCAGCCCAGGCTACGAGCGATTCGATGTGTTCTTATATTATTTTTATATTTATTGATACTTTTATTGCACATCCTTACAACCTTAAATCAGTTACGCTGTCATTTACTATCACCAAATCAACGTTCACGTCTCCACGCATGGAGCACAGAATGAACCATTCACAGAGCGATTTACTCTAAAACACATTTCAGTGGTAAATAAAGACTAATCGAGAAACTGGAGCCGTTTTACAGTGTGAATTTTGTAGGGATTTTTTTTTACGGCCCGTTCAGTCCATGGATGGGTCACCGTCTATGACTAACGCTACTGGCATTTTTCCGAGCGATTCCGTGCTTCGCAAGGCACTTAAAGCAGTTGGTGCCGGCTGCCGTCGATAGATGGCAGTCGTTAAGCCAAGTCAGAGGCCTTAGGGCGGCTTGAAAACTTCTGACAGTAAGACCAGTCACTAGTCTTACAAGCCTCCATCGATCCGGACTTGGCCCCCGTGGTGGAGTATGGCCTATACCTTCCTCAGGGAAGAGACCCGTGCCCCTAGGTGGGGACATAATGGGTTGACGACATACATAACCAACTACATACAAAACCATAGATAAGTTCTATCACGCTGGCATGTAACTAACTAACTCACTCTTTCCAAATCCCTCGGATGCGCCTCCTCTAGCAACATAAAGTTGACCTTCCCTGCCGTGGCCAGAAGGTTGCTTATGGTCGGCCCTATGCCTTTGAGCTGTTTGCTCACAAAGGGCGAGGTCTCCCACAAATGGGCGGTTATGCATTTTGCCAGCAGTATGGAGTTGAGGACAGCTGAGTAGTACTGCGGTTGGCTGGCTATGAGTTCGGATCTTGTCGTGTACGTTAATAAGCCTAAAGTATATTATTAGGAATACAGGATTAGGTACCCAATGAAGACAAAACATGGCCAAGCTACATTTTTGAACATGCGAACGGAAATTTCAAAACTTTTCGAAAATTTATTGTGCTTTCAGTACAATTTTTACTTATTTATCGGATTTGTAAATAAGTATATTTTGATATTAAATAAAAAGCCTTTTTATATGACGTCAGCAAAGACAGTATCTTTGCCTTACCAAGGAGAATTTAATTCTCCTTGACCTTACTTATAAAAAAAATACTAAATCAAGTGACGTTAATGACAATTGTTTTTTTTTTATGTCAGAAAAGACTGTCTCCATAATCATCCTCTAATAACGTCACAAAGACCAAACATTAGAAAAATTTTAAAAATAGACACAATGAATAAAACTCATAAATACCGCAATTAATTTCTTAAAATGGTCAATATTTTCAAAATAAATTATAAAAGACATATATTAAAAATAATTAGCATGGCCAAAGGACGAACAAATTGTTAAAGCGCCAAAAAGAAGCAGAAGTTTGTGTTCCGGATGGTTGAACATAACTTACACTTGGAGACTCTCTGAGCAATGCGCATTATTTTTAGAGACTCTTGGTTCAATGATGGGTCCGGTATGGGGAGGCATCCCAAGATAGCTTGGATCACACTGAAACAAAAAGTCATACATAACTCACGGAAACGTTCAACGCTATAACAAGAAATAAAAACAAAATAAATAAATATCGACCACCTCTGTGGCATCTGACTACCATGCGAGAGGTCCCGGGTTCGAATCCCGGCTGGGGAAAAAAAAAAAGAAACCCAGGTCTTGGATGTTTACTACATGTTTGTGACGTCGCTGTTTCTGGTTCCCACGACACAGGGTATCCTAGTCTGGGGCCAGAAGCAATGTATGTGCCTGTATGTAAATGTAAATGTTATGTTAAATATTTAAGTGGGGCTCCCATACAACAAACGTGATTTTGTTTGCCGTGTTTTTGCTCGATATTTATTACGGCAACTGGTTGACGCTTGAAATATTTAAATGTTGCATAGATAATGGTTTAATGGCCGCGCTCTCCGTTGAGAAAGAGGCTCAACGGGACTCAACTGGAAAGAGCTAGAAGTTTACGCACAAGACAGCGAGAAATGTTCTACGAGCCCTATGTCCCTGATAAGGGATAAGAGGAATTCATCATCATCATAGCGCACCCCCGCTAAAATAATGTCGTAAAAGCACGATAGCCGAAAGTCACTGTTTGGGAGGTATGTGTCGGTGTTACAGCGGGAGTGCGATAGATAAATCGACTATCGGAGACAGTACTGGAACATAATTATCGAAAATTTTGAAAATCCAGTTTTTTACACCAAAGGTTTCAAAATAGACTACTCTATCTAGTGCAGTATACGAATATCTCGAACACTTCTTTTATTTATTTTTTAATTACTAAAAACCATTACAGTCCTCAAAGATCAAAACTTTGATTGCAAATTACTCGAGTAATTAGGTACCTATGGTAAATTTTGAAATGTTCCAGTACTATCTCCGAAAGACGAAATGGTACGAAACCCTTCTTGCGCGAATGCCTCCCACTAGGCCAGTTTTTCTTTTCTTTAGGGCCTTTCTCCACTGCTCCGGTCCGGGCGTCGGAACCGGAATCAGTCATGAGCAAAATATCGGATGCCGGATTATGCTTCATCCGACTATAATCGGCAATGGACGTGACGCAGTGCTTTATTAAAATTCCTTGGTTTTTCTATTCGAGGCCGGGGACGTTTTCCATACATTCTATTAATGTAAATAAAATAGTATGGGAACATTTTTGGGTTGTAACCATGGAGCAGAACAACCAGTGGAGAGCGCTTGCGGGGGTACCCCGCTCACTAAACATACGCTATATCCAGCTTATGTTACGGAATTTTGGTCAGTAGTAGTAATTTGTAGGCTCAGGTACGGACGTCCCGCGCTCTCCTATTTAAATTCGTAAACAAGAAAATAATGCCTAGTTGTGCAATTAAATGGTGTGGAAAGAGTACTACAACGTCAAGCTACGCAAAAGATGGTATTACATTTCACAGGTACGTAGATTTCTACCCCATTTATTCAATTTAATTAAGAAGTAAAAATTAAATTTATTCTTTAATTTCTAAAACGCTCGCGTTGATGTCTTTCATGCTTTCTCTGTCTGGTACACTGATTTGTACATTTGCAGTCGTCTCTTGTTATCTTGATAGTGCGTTGCGCAGTACCGGAACGATTTATATCGATACATGATTTAAAATGTAATTAGTAGTTTCTTTATATACATTAATTATGTATATTACTTTATTTTAGATGAGCTTTATGCTTTTGGTTTTTCTCGCAAAATGTAACTATTTATATTTGAGAATAAAAAAGGGATTCGTTACAATACGAAATACTAGAACAAAACTTTTTTATGAGATACAAAAACTGACTAAGTGCCAGTTGGACTCGCGCCACTAAGGGTTCTGTACGCACACATATAATCACGCCTTTATCCCTTTCGGGGTAGGCAGGGCATCAAAGACCGGAAAAAGCGGTCGGTTTCGCCTCTTCTGATGACAAATATTGAAGGTGATTTCAGAAATAGTGTATCACTGTAGTGACAGGTGACAGCCCATCGCCTAAAATTAAAATACACATAAAACCCTCGAGTCTCATAGTCGCCTCTTACTACACCCGCGGGAAAGAAATGGAGTGATGCTATTCTAAGCCGACATCACATAAGTGAGAGTGTATGTCTCTGCCTACCTAAGTGCCTTCCCTATACATAATTAATAGTATCAGAAAATTATAAGCTAAATATAAAGTTCTTTTTTAGGCTTCAGTACCCAAAGGGTAGGGACTATTTCTGAGACTCTGCTGCCCGTCTATCCGTAAACCGTGATAGTTAAACAGTTGGAATTTTCACAGATGATATATTTGTTGACGCAATAACAAATAATAAAAAACAGAATAAAATGAATATTTTATCACCAGCAAATGCTAAGTTTTCATGCAATGCATTAAAATTTGCAGATTCCCCAACGATGACAGCGAGACAAAAGAAATTTGGATCAAAGCTACTCATAGAGATACTTATTTCCCTACAAAATATAGTGTCATATGTTCTAGACATTTTACAACAGATTGCTTTGAAGCTTTAAAAAATAATAGACGCCGATTATTTAGGTCATCAATACCTACACTATATTTACCATCACTGGTAAGTATATTTGGGTTTAGTAAACTATTATATTTAATTTATGGGTTGATCTTGCACTTTTTTTAGACACTTTCAAATTATTTAAAAAAGATACTTAAGATTAGTTTACTATGTTAAAAGATATTTTAAATGAATCTACTAATATCACGGTAATCAATAACAATGATTATAAGGATCGCGATCATTTCTATAATTGTCCTGGACTGATCATAAATTTAAAGTATTGCACAGTGTTTTTTACTACTTACAGACTTACTAGTACCTTAGCTTCGTTTAAATAAGATAATTTTGCAGGAGCCATCGATTGATTCAGCCAATACCCAAGCTCAACATTTATTATCAGAAGATGCAGAGAGTATGCCTTCTACAAGCAAGGTATTTATTTCAAGCTTTAGAAATAAGTAATAAAGCTTACATTCAAATATTAAAAATACGATATTTTTTCAGGAGCCATCGTTTGATTTAGCCCATACCCAAGCCCAACATTTTTCATCAGTAGATGTAGAGAATAAACCGGTTACAAGCAAGGTATTTTTTATGAGTTTTAGGAGTAAACATTTTTTAATTCATTCATTATAGTTAATGCTATTTGTAATGCAGCAATTTTAAAATTTTATTTTCATTAAATTTTCAGAGTCCAGATGATCAAAACTATAAGAGCAATGTAGAACAATATATAGATTTGACACCAAGAAAACGAAAAATGAAGCGCCACATTGATCATCTTATATCTACTTTGAATAAAAAGAAAAAAGATGTAAAGAGACTACAAGACAAAACAAGGACATTGAAAAAGAAAGTCGTAAATTTACAAGAAATTTTAGACACACTTACTAAAAACTCATTGTTAGATCAAGAAAGTGAAGACATTTTAAAAGGCATTGGTGTGGAGAACCGGGAATTGATAAAAAGACAACAGCAAAAATGTTTGACAGGACACATACCAAAAACAAAATATTCGCCAGAAATTCGAGCTTTTGCAATAACCTTACATTTTTATTCCCCCAAGGCTTATGATTTTGTGAGGAAAACTTTTAGCACATGTTTACCTTGTCCAAGCACTCTTCGAAAATGGTACCAGTCAGTTGATGGACAGCCCGGATTCACCAAAGAAGCTCTCAATTCTCTTAAACTAGTAGCAAAACAAGGGAAACAGATTTATGCCACCATAGTATTTGACGAAATGGCAATTAAAAGCGGCATTGAATACCATCCTCAAGGAAAAAGATTTTATGGTCATGTTAATTATGGAGCTGCTTTGGAATCAGATTGTCAACTTGAAGCCAAAGAAGCACTTGTTTTTCTTCTGGTACCGTTAAATGCATCTTTTAAAATCCCTATTGGCTATTTTTTGATCAAAGGTATCACTAGCAATCAAAAAGCGTCACTTCTCACTCAGGCTATTCATTTAATTGAAGAAAGTGGTATCCGAGTAGTAGCCGTAACTTTTGACGGTTGCCCTGCGAATTTATCAATGGCCAGAATATTAATAGTGAATAGCTTAGTTACTACATTCAAAAATCCGTGCAATGACACGCAAGTAGCAGTCTTTTTAGATCCTGCACACATGATTAAGCTTGTAAGGAATGCACTTGAATTTTACGGTAACTTTTCGGACAAAGATGGTCAGATCATTTCTTGGCAGCATCTAGTAAATTTACATAATTTACAGACAGAGGAACATTTCCATTTAGCGAACCGGCTGAGAGCTACTCATATATTTTTTAAATGTAAAATAATGAAAGTGAGTCTAGCAACTCAGATTTTCAGCAAAAGTGTCGCAGATGCTCTCATTTTTTGTAAAAATCAGCTTCATTTACCAGAATTCCAGGCAACTACGGGTACGATAGATTTTTTGAAGATGATGAATGACCTTTTTGATATTTTGGACTCGCATGTCCATGGCTACGATTTAAAAAGGGCAGTTAATGAAGAAAATGCTGCTTGCGTAACACACAAATTAGACTTGGTGAAAAATGAAATCCTGAAACTTAATACTGAATTACTAAAAGGAAACAATAAAAAAACGGTTAAACTTGTCGATTCTCCACGACACACCGGATTTCTGGGCTTCTGTATCTGCATAGAAAGTGCCAAACATTTGATTAAATGAGTTTATTGAATAAAAACCCAAAGGAATATGTAAGAAAAACATATTCTAAACTAATCCATTTTAAAAATCAATAAGTAATTTATTGAATAAACTCTTACAAAGTGTAATAATACCTATATAGTTTTATTTCAGAATCCAACCCGTAATCTCTTCATCATAAATCCAAACCTTATACTTCCTATAAGTCAAACAATTATCGATATCGATATAAATATAAATACTCTTTTGGAATCCCTACAGAATCACTTGTCATTTGGTTGTCAGTGCGTCAACCAATTACAGCGGGCGAAGCTTACCTCTCCCCCCGCCGTAAACTGGTGACATTGTTTTAAAACAAAAACGTACCGATGCTTTCTCCACTGGTTGTTCTGCTCCATGGTTGTAACCTGTATTATTTTTGTACGTCGATCACTTCGGACCGGTAAAATACCGTTGCGATCTAGCAAATTATCGGACCGTTAAAAACCGGATGCCGGAGTAGTGGAGAAGCTTATTAGTATTCTTGTGTGTTTCTAAATCGGATCGGTAATTAACGTTTGCCGGACCGGAGCAGTGGAGAAAGGCCCTTAGTCCTCACCAGTTGAGCTTCATTTGCCGCGTGGTGACCTTGCCCTTCATAGGGAACCGGATGGTGGTCGCACTACTACGGTTTAGGGCGTTCAGACAGCGACGCTCGTCCACCCGCAAATGCATCTCGCCCAACTCGTGACTCTCGCAGACCACCCACAGTAACTGTTCCAACGTCTCCGTGCCTTCTATCTGGATAAAGAATAGTACATTGTTCACCGAGAGGAGAAAGTGACCGATTACCGTCGAGGGTGTCGTTTGAAACACCTGAGATCGGGAATCGCAGTTTCTCTCGAGTGATACATAGTGCTTTATACTACACCTACAAGGAAAATAAAAAACGAAATCTTTACTAATTGAAATTTATATTGAAATTGTTGCTAGTGGCCAGTGTCATTTTGCGAACTTGGAGATAAAAACTCACTGTAAAAACTTTTTGGCTTTTGATATTTAGGTTACCGGCGCATAGTCTTACCCAAAATTAAAAAAGAAAAACCACGTAAGAAATTTTCATACACTTTTCTCTCCCGCTCAGATGCGTTTTCTCCCCGCATATTTGTTCGATATGCAATGACGTACTTTCTACCGTAAATTTGATAAAGTATCAAGGTACTTTCCAAGCAGGTGTAGTATAAAGATTATTTCATAAGCTAGCTGGGCGAACTTCGTACTGCCTAGACTCAATGAATGTTGTGTTATTTTTTCTATATACATATTTTGATAGTTATTGTGCTAGTCAGGGCGGAAAGAAATCCAACTATTCAAAGATCGTAAAATCGGCCCAGCCTTTCTTGAGCTATAGGTAAATGGTATAACTAACCAGACTTTGTTTTATCTTCTAATAGATAAGTAGGTAATATATAAATCTCGTGGCAGTGTTGGTTATTGAACACCGCCGATTTTTATGATTTTTAGGGTTCCGTAATTACCTTCATAATCCGCTTCATAGTTTCAAAGTCCAAGTAATAGATTGACATCTGCCTTCCAGCCTTTGTAGACGCAATGCAACTGGCTTCGTCCATCGTAATAAGGCCCGAGGAAGCCAGGCCATTCATAGCCTTCACGCATAGCTCTGAAAACATTAGGCTGATGAAAGCATCCATTGTCACATGATATGACAATTGCATTCCTTACCGAGTTCGTGCACGCTTGCAAGAACAACGTGTTATTTCGGAAACCCTTACTTTAGGACAGCATTTTTTTTTTTCACTTTCAAAGTAATGGCTGAAAGAGATTGCGCTAAACCGTGATGCACTGTCTCTTTTCATCATTATTCCGGCGTTTTCGGAGTAAATAAAATCGCGTTTTTACTGAAAAAAGAGCTCGTTATGGCGGTTCTAAATAGGTATCTACCTAGATACCTATTTAGAAGGTAATAGGAATAAAAAAATGGTTTTCTTCGAAATTACACGTTGTTCCTGCAAGGGTGCGGATGTCAACCGACCGGAACTATTGTTTTTTAGTAGCTTTTTTCGCACGAGTTCCTAATCTGGTACGGTTGCTGTTACATAAATTAAGTAGGTATATTGATTGGTGAACGCTAATCTCAGTTTTGGTGAAAATTTGGTTCAGGTTAAGGGAAAAATCGACCTAACTAGCCCATTATTGGGCAAACCACCCGGACCTTTGCGATAGTTTTATGTAAAACATAATTCATCGCTTTTAGCGATAAGACAGTCAATTTTATACGACAAAATAGATATGTAAAGATCCTAATATATTTGTTTGAATTTCTGGTGTGTCCAAAAATTTTAACTGAAAAACAATGTACATAAAAGTGTACAATACGATTAAAATCAGTTAACAATTCGGCTTTTCTCGGATATCATCGACTAAATCCGGAGACGGAAATACATTACCGCGATTTCTTTTAGGTAGCATTCAATTTGAAGTATCATAAACGCAATGTATAGCACCTGCCAAGATGACATTACTAACCGGTAGACCTAAGAAATTTATTATGCAGAAGCGACATGAATTTGACTGATCTGAGAGCTTGTCGTTTTCCTTCAAAATTTTCAACACGCTGCCTACTTTTCGAAACTTCACAAACCCTGTCCAAATTTTTTTTAATGATATTTACTTTCCTCTTGTTTAAATAAATTAGCTTCTTTTCTAAAATAGTTATATACATTATTTACAATTACACGAGATTGAGCAACAATTTTTTTACCACGCTTTAAATTTGTTGAAGCCATTATACATAACTATTGTAAGTTAATTGTGATAAAATTTGATAGAATCGAATATTTTCACGAATGAAATTAGCGTTCATAAACATAAATGTATCATAAAACGTCAAACTGTTTTTATTGACACTAAGAAGGCAGACTGTCAAAATAGTTAATTTATTTTTCTTATGTCAATACATATAAAGGTTGTGTTAGTTTTGAGCTACATAGGAGGTTTTATTGAAATTGAAATTGGTTTATTCATATACCTAAGTCCGTTTTGTTGCTCATATCGTTCTTGTATTGTATTCAATAAGACAACGAGTAATATAATTAAAGGTCATGTCTGTAAATTGATAACTCTATGTGAGAGACGAGGGATTCACGACAATTACCGAGGTTGGCCGAATTGTTAACTGATTTAAATCGTATTGTACGACAATTTGTCCTAAATTACGCAACCACAAATTGTCGTACACATTGTGCAGTACAAAACAAAATGTGACAGTGTACCTATATTATTATTGCCCGTGACTGTACAATAAAGAGTTCTATCTAATCTAATTTAAAGAATTTGTTTTTTTATTTATTAGGTACATTTTAATATTACAGGCGTTTAAGTACAATCATATGGCCTTCGGCTCCTACTAAGCATCATCATCGTCATGTTGATCAGCCACTTGTCCACTGGAGGGCATAGGCCTCCCTCATAGTTTTTCATGTTTCCCGGTCTTGCCACCCGCATCCAACGACTTCCTGCCACCACAAACATTCCGTCAGACCATCTGGTGGGGGGCATCCCACGGGGCAGGGGCAACTAATAGCTGTTGGAGTGGAAAAGTTCTGACCTAACGACCGTGAACCTACTAAGCATAGGATACAAATACCCTCAATCTTCTTGGAAATCTGATGTGGTGCAGCCGCCGGAGGTAAGCCGAGGTATCTCCTGGGGTCCTTGGCAGCCCGTATGTAGAGGAAAGTGGAACGCAGCCATTCAACGCATTGTGCCACGTCGGACACGGTCCGCAATGCTGCTTCGCTGTTCAAGTTTTCCGGAAGACGCTTGTGGAGGAAGCTCTGCAGCGGCTCACTGCCACCGACCAGGGCTTGGTAGCGGTGCTGTAGTGGTAACATCAAGGAGTTTGTACAACTTTGATTCGATGGTTTTAGTTACAACGCATTGTTGTAAAAAAACTAAAATTGGGAAAATATTTAAGCCGTTTTTACATTAATTTGCTGAATGAAATAAACATGTTTTTCTTTAAACAACTCCAATTTTTTCGCCATTTCAATATGTTCCACGCACGGCACGTACCATCGCACCATTCGATTCTGCAACACCATCGCAGTTCGGAAACTTTTTGTCCCACAGTTGACATCGACGTTAAAGTTGTCAAAATCGACGTTTGATATAATTTTACAGCGTTTTTACAGTAAACCGTGGAAAAATATCAAGTAAACTGCGAAGGAAACGTATTTTCATAATTTTTAAAAGTTCAGAAAGAAAATCGTGAAGATGGTGAAGTTAACCAAAGAAGAGAAGAGGGCCCGCAAGGAAGCTAAGAAGCTGGAGAAGCAGAAGGCTCAGATCGAGGCCCGAAAGCTCCAGAAACGGCTGGAGCTTCAGCGCGAGATGGCGGCACAGGCGCTCAAGCGCGGTGAGCTCGACCGCAGCTGGCGAGAAATGATGCTAAAGATAAAAGAGCCTATCTTCAAAAAAGACGTCGAAGTCATGTGGCACACCTTCGAGAGGGCCTACGACAAGAAAGACCACCTCATCAACCACATCATGAAACTGATGAAGACAGCGGATGACCAATACCAGAGAACTTTCGCCAGCTTCTGCGATACCATTGATACCATGATCAATAATTTCTTAGCCGAACTTGAGGACATGTACAAACACAACCAGATGCGAATGGGAGGAATTTTAAGGCAAGGTCAAAATGAAAGAGACTCTTTCACGGTGGACCACAACGCCCAGGAGACTCACCTGCAACTCATGCTGTACCACGCTCACACGACTGCCGATGCCCTGGCCTGGACGACCCGCGGCGAAAACTTAGTCAAAGAAGACGAGGAACGCATCAAATACTTGAACATCAGAGAAGATCTACGCTCTTTCCTCGAATACGTTTACAACGCCATGTGGGACGAATATAAGGCAGTGCTTAAAAACTATGTTGTGAACACAGCAGACAATCAGAAGCAAGTGCGAAAACTGCGTCGCAAAGAAAATATCATGGCTGATATTATAGCATCGCAGGGTAAAAGGATAGCCACTAACGATGAGTTGCTGAAGAAACTGCGTAGCGAATTACAACAATACGAGTCTGGCACTAAGCAAGCTGTATTTCGGGACAGACGCGACCGGCACAGGGCGGCTTGCCATAAGCTGAAGCAAGATTTATTAAACGGTCTCAGCACGGATGAGAAACAACTGACGCTTTTAGTAAAAATCTCTGACGATGCTGCGGAGTGGTTGGAAAAGGCATATATGAAATGCGAGAAGATTCTACGAATGGCAGCCATGTGTCGCCGGTTTGAAACTCTGCGTGAAAAAGTGTTGCCATTTGGTACCGATATACCACACTCCCCAACGGACATAAAGAACACATCACGCCGTAATCAACCCGAAGACGCTCTAGTAACTAACGCGATTTCTACTACAACTGGGCTTACAAGACTGTGGCATCGTGTAGCCAAAGCGGAGCTGGCGAGACGAGCATTAGCCCGAGAAAAAATACTTTTGCAGCAAGAAAATGAAGACATAATAGCTAAAATTCAAATGTTCTCCGAGAATAAAAATAACTTGACACCTACACGATGCACTTGCTGGGAAGACCAAATGTTGCAAAAGATAGTCGAAGAGCGATGCTATTGCAATGAGGAACTAGTTACTGTTACAACTAAAATTGAAAGAATTGTGCCGAACGCTGTTGATGGAGGATTGGATCTGCGTAAATACAAAGCCGCAAAAAAACAACTAGGCGTACCGTCACTCACTGATACACCGTGAGCTCGGTAATTGTGTCACACGCATCACTCAGTTCTTATTCCGAGGTTTTTATTTATCAAAGGCACTATATTTCTAAGGGACTTCACACACGACTGCTATAATATACATTACATCCCGGGAGGTATAGCTTTACATTATATTAAAGTATCACACACGGAACAGGTAACGTAATGTATATTTCGCTTCATTTCGTTGACATACGTCTCGACCGACACACGTTCCGGCTGCTAAGGCGTTATACAGGGTGTTATGGATCTGTCGACTTACTACTAGATTTAATAGATAGGTAGTTCATCAGAAGATGATTGAGATTTTGATGCGCGTATGCGTTGGCACATGTGCCAAAAATAGAACGATGTGCATTGAACATCATATAAAGTAAGGAAAATTCCGAAGAGTTTAAATTATATGCGGAATTATCAGACATCGCCAGCAAGTGGACAGGCATGATATTATTACAAAATTGATGACCACTGTGTTGCTACACTTTTTTTTCTTTTCTTGAGGTAGATTGATTTTTGTTACTATCCTTCATGTTAAAGGCAACTTTAATGTTATATTCCATCACTATATACAAGTTGTAACTTCCTATGTTATATCTATAAAATCATAGGTCATCAATTATTATTATTATTATTAATACGTTTATTGCACATAAGTAAAAATTACAATGGCAACGCGGCGGACTTAATGCTACAAGCATTTTCTACCAGTCAACCGCAGGAGGTGTATCAATCGACTGAATCGAAGAATTGCTCGCAGCCCTGGCCGCCTGAGTGATCTTAAACGATCACGAACGTTAAGCAACATAGGGCGCGTTCAGTGCGCGGATGGGTGACCGTTTATGATTAACGCTAATGGCATTTTTCCGAGCGGTTCCATGATTCGCAAGGCATGTTAAGCAGTTGGTGCTGGCTGCCGTCGATAGATGGCAGTCGTTAAGCCAAGTCAGAGGCCATAGAGCAAGACCAGCCACTAGTCTTACAAGCCTCCATCAATCCGGACTTGGGCCCCCGTGGCGGAGTATGGCCTATACCTTCCTCAGGCTTACGAAACGTAGCTTACGGCCGATGTCTGAATTGAGAATTTCGCTAAGTAACTACTTAACTCTAGTGCTGTCTCGTCAAGTTTCTCAGAAAAGAGCGTGACAGGACGTTATTTAAATATTTAAGTGAAATTCTCAATTGGGAAACCGGCCTTTAGCGAGACTATTTATATGGAGCAAATTTATGTGGAGCAAATGATTTTTTTGAGATAGGACTCTGAATACCTATGTCGTTTAGCGACATAAGACTCTTAGTGGAGTTTTTTGAATCACCAAGAAACTTTTTGAACACCCTTTACGAAGGAAGATATATCGTAATATACGGAAAGGTATTGGGAGGTATTGAAAGGTATCGAAAGGTAAATATACATCTTCGTATCGCTCAGTACCTTTAAGGTACGAAGATGTAAGGATGTATATTATAGCTGTTGTGTGTGGTCTCCTGACGATTTCTATGGAAAGATGTAATGAGATATATCATGCTAATCTTGATCGAACGTCTTGGTGCTAGTACAGCTGTGTTTGAGACCTACACATTCGATGTCTTAAATGGAAATAGTGTTAGTTTTATTTTTCAAAAGGTTTTCTCGGTTTCGATTCCCGAGCTCAGTACAAGTTTTTTTAAAGTATGAATGGAGTTTTCTTTATTACTAAAACCCAACCCTGTATACTTGAGATGCGTAGATCTCACGGAAGTACAGAATAAAATCTTCAGAATACTCTGTAGATCTTAATCTGTACTATGGAGTTATTATAATAATGTCAAAAAGCAATTTCATTTTACAAACATACATAGGGGATACTTTAAATATTAAGATTATTCAATCACTTATACCGAAGAAGTATTTACATATCTCACAGAACATTTCTTGTCGATGATTTCAAGTTGAGAGTTTTCATTGTGTATTGTTTCAATACATATTTTTAATTGTATTGGCATCGTTTCCGCAAACCAATGTCATAGGGTAGACGGCTATAAAGAGACGGCCAAGATTGGGTATACAAACAGTTCTCTTAAACGCACTGAATCGTACGCATACACGAGTTAGATTTACTATATTCAGCAATTTTAGGCCATATCCCGATGCGATTGGCTCACAAACATAGATTTTAGTTTACAAACGAAAGCCGGGCGGTATCTCAAAACGTTTGTCATCTAAAGAACTGTTTAGAATTCTTCACTCTGAGCAACATTGAGATTTTAGTTCAGTTCTTTGTGAAACTACACGGTACACGGTAGCCCCAAATGTCACTGCCCCGGATAGCACTCCTTTGTGCTACGACGCTACACTTCCTCAGCTATTTAGAGGCGCATGATTATGGGAATATCGTTGTTGTGGATGATGACGACGATTATGGATATGACAGTTTCGTAAGTATTTTCGTTTTATTTTGGCTTCCTAATCTAGTTGGTACCGATGTCTGCCCCAGGGGGTCTACCAGGGGAGACACGGGTCTGAAGGGTTCTTGATCACTTTTCCTTAAATATGTTAGTATCGCCAAAAATAGAAAATAAATGATCAAAAGTTACTGTATTACCTACTTACAAAAACGTCGTTGATGTCTTATAAAAATACAGATAAAAATAATTGTAGGTCAGTGGAGAAAATAGGCAACTGTGATTTTCTTTAACTTTCTTAACTTATTGGTACTTGACGAACTGACGAACTGACGAACCTTTATTCTTGTTATTCAATAATATTTTATCTACACAATATCTAGCTAACCGAAAATTGATTTAACGCAAAAGAAAGGTGTTATTTCCCTACGTTACTTACATAGGTGACACCAAATCTGAAATAATTTTTGTGATGATATTTAGGTACGCTTTGTCTCCTAATTTTACTCCTAATCATTCGACTCTCTCAACAGGAAGATACCGAATTTTCTGGTGGAATCCGTTACCATCGCCTGAACAAATCGATTGACAGACCAGGCAAGGTGGCTGGCGGGTACCGGATAGTGCTGCCTGATCACCGTCTCATCTTGGTCGAATACGTCGTCTCGGAAAAGGGCGGTTTTATACCGAGAATATCGGTCATGAATAATAGCAATACTAACGCTAAACGCAAATTCATTAAGATGATGATATAGGAGATGCTTACAAAGTACGTGAAAACGCGACCAAACAAAGATAAGTTTAATTTGAGTTATGGTATACAGTTCGATAAAAAAAAATTGTGTAGATAAAACCCAATAAAACCACACGATATTTTTTTCCATATTGATTTCTGACAAACGTTTTTCTTGTGCCTGTACGTTGAGAGGACATCAAATATTGGAGCGCGCTTGACGAAGTTCTGGACCAATAAAATCTAATTTATGTAATTAAATCGCAAGAAAAGAAGGAGAAATTATCATGCAATGTAAAACCTTTATATTGACCTAGATTATTATCCGGATACACTAATTTGATTTTTGTCGAAAGAGTCAGACAAAGGCCTCAATTCTGTTAAGTGTATTACAGTTCGATGACAAATACATGGTCGGGTTACGTGACGTGTTTTCCATTATACCATTGACGCTTTAGATTGCTTAATTTGAGTGCGCGCGTAGACTTGAAGCGGCAATGAAACTAAATCACCATGTTCATGCAGTTGTCATTGTAGTACAATGCATTAACAGAGTCTAGGCCGAGGTTTCGCTCTGATTCGCAAAGCTGTATCCGGATAATGAATGAATGAATGAATAAATGAAAATTCTTTAGAGCACAAGAAAAGATCTGCACAAAGGCGAGCTTAATACTAACAAGTATTTTGTTCTTTTTTAATAGTCTAGAATGTGTATAGTGCTTATGAAAGTTTTTTTTTGGTCAGTTTTGGTGAATCCAAAACTGACCAAAAAATATACATTATATGTATATTTTTCCTAGGTTTCTCGTAGTGTGTAGATATATTATGTATTTTATTTTGTTGTAATATTTAGACTCATTATATTTTAGTTTATTTTTTTTATTATATATGTAAGTATATATTAATGTGTAAGTTTATTCAATATATGTATGTTTTTAGATTTATTTTTTGCACGCCTACCAACTCTTTCGTTTTACCTCCTGCGGTTGACTGGTAGAAAATGCTTATGGCATTAAGTCCGCCGCATTGTACTATATTTTTACTTAAAATTTAAGTGCAATAAAAGTATCAATAAATTAATAAATCCTGTCTTCAGTTGTATGTATCGACCTACCTTGTCCTTTAGCCTCGTCATAATGACAGCAGTCGCCTCCGTGTCAAACTGCGGCCTTCCTGCACGACCCACCATCTGAAGTACCGTACTTATGCTGTACTCCTGAAAACAATCCTTATTATACAGTGTGAGTCTTCATAAAGTGCACATATCAAAATCAGGGAAACTACACCCCATTCTATCGACGGAAAAAAAAAAAAAAATAATAAAAAAAAAAATTGTAAAAAAGGTGATAAACAATGGTGTGTAGCAAAACGATGCGCATGGGCTTTTTTCAAACGGTCATAAAAACTGTTGTGTCTGAGTAATAAACGTGCAGTTTTTACTTTTAGAAAGCTAATGCCATGTAAAATAAGCTAGAATGAAAAAAAAGTAGGGTCAATAGCATGATTTTAGGAGAAATTGTAAAACAAATGCAAAAATGATGAAAAAAAATACAGATTTTCTTCAAGTTTCACTTAATTGTAAATTTATAGGGTTAGTTTTCTTGGATATTTTTACTTTATGGGTACGGCTTATTATTAGACATCTGCGATAACGCACTTAGTTTAAAAATTATGACGATTTATCTAAATGGGTCAACAGGTGCAACTCATAATTTTTAAAAAATCATAATAAATACAAATATTTTTTTTTATTGATTTTTTTATTTTTTCCGTCGATGAAATGGGGTGTAGTTTCCCTGATTTTGATATGTGCACTTTATGAAGACTCACATTGTATATACCATTTAAATACATACATAAGCTTACGCCTGTATGCCGGAGGAGTTGGCAGAGGCCCAGAGCCTCGATTCCGTTAGTGCATTATAGTACGATGACAGATACACGGTCGGGTCAACGTGACATGTTTTTTCATACCATGGACAGTTGGACGGGATACCGCCGTTTAGCCAAAGTATTTTTCGCCAAATTTTACTTCCCAATAAACTTATGGCATCAGTTTCATTTCCCAAATGAAACTTTAGCAAGTTTTCATTTCGCATTTTATTCATTTGGTCAAATTATCATTTCGCATAATTTTACTGCGTCAAGTTTTATTAAGACAAACGTTTATTATGCTAACGTTTTATTTTGGCTTTTATTCATTTGGTCAAATTATTATTTGGCATAAATATAGTTGACGATTAGGTACTAATTATTATTGAACGGGGGGTCGGCGATGTAAAGAATACGTGGCAACAGAAATATTAGGTTCTCTATGTAAGATCGAAAACAGACTCGACTTTGTTGTGTCATTTACACACATTGCCGGCAGCGTATTCGGTATTGTATGGAAAGGTACTTTTTGCCAAACGATACTTTTGACTGAATAATGCTTGGTAAAATGAATTTTGACCAAGTATTTATTTGGTAAACAATAACTTGCCATAATAACTTTTGCTAACTGTTTATTTGCTTTAAGTTGTTTTGAGAAATGTTTTTTTGCCAAGTGATAATTTGCGGAAAATAGTTTGGGAAGTAATACTTTGGGAAACGATTTTTGGCAATACATTAGTAAACCCAGTTGGACACCTAGAACTATTGATACACGTGCTCGCATTAACTTGAAGCGGCAATGAAACTGAATTGCCATGTTTATGTAGTTATCATTGTACTACAATGCATTAGCAGAATCTAAGCCCCGATTCTGTCCGTGCATTATAGTTTAATTAGTTACTCTTTTGATTCGATTGACGCGTAGAATTATTGATTCGCGTGCTCGCCTTGACTTGAAGCGGCAATGAAATCAAATCTGTCATTGTACTATAATGAGTCAGCTGCCATTTATAACAGCAGTGACACGCCGTGATCTTTATTTTCCTCCTGTTTTCTTCTGATTCTTTGTTTTGTACTAATTTTATTTGTTGTTATAATAATTTTTTCTTCTTCTTCTTCATAATGCGTTAGCAGAATCTAGAACCAGGGCCTGCCTCCTGCCACGATCCTGACAAATCACTTTCGCTTCATCGAAATTCATTAGGGGCTGCATACACACACGCTGGTTCCAGGTACTTTTTATCTTGCCCTTTGCTAATACATCTACACAACGAGATTGCCAATCCGGGCTGGGCGTGATAATTAGGTAAGCCCATACTCTCTCAGGTAGGGTTGCCAGGCATCCGGATAAAGCCGAACCTAGGTATAGGCTTCGTGATTGCGTGTCCGGCCAAAATAAACGGTGTCCGGATTGTCCGGCTTTTGTTAGGCTTTTTACATTTCACAAACGAACGCCGAGCGTGGCCGGGATTGATGACAATAATAAAAAAAAGGCTTGATTTTACATAATTATATTTTTTTGTCGTACCTATTAATACTGAGACACAAAATCCTCAATAATGTATCGTGTCCGGCCTTTCTATCCAAATGTCCGGCCAAACTGGATGGTCTGTCCGGCTATTAGGTTTGGCGACCTGGCAACCCTACTCTCAGGGATAGGTCCCACCCAACCTACCTATACAGCGTACATTTAAACGCTTTATCTGAAAGGATAACATTTTTTAAACGCTTTACCTGAAAGGCTCCCCTTACATATTGCTGAGTATTCTTGATGATAACCAGATGTGCTGGTAAATTGACACCCATTGCTGGAACAAACAACAATAAAATTTGGTAGTCACCAAACAATTATATATTCTTAAATAAGCTAAAAAAAATTCTGACTGAAAAAGCTTTCTACTCTGTTGTGGAATATCTGGACGAACAAACGAATTGTCAATTATTTATTGTCGATGATGTATTATTTAATTTTTTGATGGATTGTTATTTTTGACTTAATTTTATTATTGACTTATAATACAATTATTTTTATTATTATTTAAGTTAAGCTAAGCATCTGCTTAGATCTTGTCTTTTTTAAATTATTTGACGATGTTTTTATATAAACTGAATAAATGAATATGAATATGAATGTAGGCCGATCTTCGGGGCAAATGTTTTATTATTGTCCGATTTTCGAGGCAAATGATAATAATGTATTTATCAAAGCATATATGGCCCAAAAGGTTAGTGACAACTGTTTTTATAGCTGCAAATTAGTAAATGTACCTATCTACATTTTTTTTTAAATTTAGGTAATATTAAGGCCTAAGTGCAGTGGTTCTGCAGATGGTACCTATAGGGCCGCGTGTCATAAAACCACAAAAAATTGCCTAACGCAATCTTCTACTGGTTTGAAAAACCTACGGGTACAAATGTCTGTGGGTCGATCGACTATGCAATGTAGGTACATAAAATGTTCATAGCAGATACACTCATTTTTAAATCTGTGAAACAGAGCCTAGTCAGAACGCGATCGTGCTCAAAATAAGAACTAATAATCATGCCCATAGTAAGACCTAAATGCACAATCTTCATTAAGTAGGTAGGTATTTATAATTGACATTTTTATTACAAAGTCGCCCTGGACGTTAGAGTACACGTTTGTATGTACCTAATGGTTGACGTACAATTTTTGATTGATAAACAATTTTTACTTTTTACTTTACTTTTTACTAAAACTTTATGTTCAAGTCACGTTCAAGTATACCCTGAGTGCACGTAGGTACGTAATGGTTGACATTCCTAAATAATTTGGGATAATAAAACCATTTTTCAATTATATCTGTATTTTCAATTAAAACTTGGTTCAGTTCAAGTATAGCTTACCCAAAGTGGTGGTGGTTATGAGTATCGGCAAGTCCCTGTTTCTAAACGCTTGTTCGATGTTTACTCTTTCTTCGAATAGCAATCCGGCGTGATGGCATCCTACACCACTGAGGACTAAAGCCTGGAACGAAAAAAAATCTAAGTACCAAATTACCTATCTACCAATTTAAATAAAATGGTCCGCAGCAAGGTTAATTCTCCTTGTCAGCAGATAACTTGAACAAAAATCTGCGTAGTTGGAATGAATTTGCGAAGGATACATTAGAACATTCGTTTTTCTAGTTCGACTGAATTCCAATCAATTCTACAATAGGCTAGTATGCCAAAAAAATTTAATTAGTCCGTCGTCGTCGTTTGTTTCTGATTCCCACGACACAGGGTATCCTAGTGTGGGGCCAGAAGCAATGTATGTGCTTGTATGTAAATGTTATGTTATGTTATGTCTTTTAGATTATTCAAAAATAAAGGACACGTATTTTTTTATTTGTAAATTAGACCAAAAATGACAAAGATATAGCCCATTAAAGTTACTTGTGACGTCACGCCGTGCTGCATTTTGTAGCACTGAGTGACGTCACACGTAACTTCAATGGGCTATATCTTTGTTATTTTTTGTTTAATCGAAAAAAGAAAAAATACGTATCCAATATTTTTTTATAATCTAAAATACGGACTAAATAGAATTAAATTATTTTGACCCTGGAAACTACCCTATTATGGCATTTTAGCACCAACACGGGTCATTTATGAATAGGTAGATAATATTATAATATTATTCATACATCCCTGAATCGCAGCTTCCAGCTTTTAGCTTAATAAAATTAAATGTGTATTCTAATATACCATTCTACCCAATCATAATAAAAATATCTAATAGGTACCTACTTATACAAAAATCTCGTGTCAGTGTTCGTTACCGAATTCCTCCTAAACGGCTTTACCAAAATTTGGGATTTTTTTGATTTTTAAAGTAACGCTCATATGCGAGTAGGTACTTTTTACTGATCAATACCAACAACTTTTACTATGGGGCCAACTCTAAAATCTTTTTAAAAAAACAGCTGTTCCATACATTTTGTTCAGTATATAGGTATCCCATTTTAGTATTACACCGCTATTTTTTTCGCGACTTGGAAGTCGACTCGATAGTAGATAATATTTATTCGTATTGATGAATAGAAAGGGCTCTGAGTCGGGCGTTACTTTACAAATCCACATATTGTATAAGATGTTTTTTATAACCCCTTCAGTCCTGACCTTGAAAATAACAATAGTTTTCTATTGTTATTTTGTCGACATCGCTCGAATCGCTCGTAGCCTGGGCTGCCTGAGTGATCTTAAACGATCACTGATATGTAATCTCCTTGTATGACACTGGCAGTCATAATGTATCTATGGCCTAGTGATGTGACAAGTTGTCAGTGTGTGTCAGTTGTACTCTGTGTTACTATTGTCATTATAATTTTATTGTATGTTTTCTTCTAAGCTAATTAAAGCCAAGTTTCTCGTGGTATTTCTAGTTATTCATGTATCAATTTAAATAGCTTAAGAAAAATGTCTAAAGAAAAACATTCAGGGAATTCTCTTGCAAAATATTTCCGCCCTGACAAATTTGATGTCGATCCGAGTAGTGTAGGCGCTGACGCTAAGTGGACACACTGGCTCTACACTTTTGAAAACTTCCTGGAAGCAGAATCCTCATCATGTACGCCTACATCAGACTTGGTGAAGTTGAAACTACTTGCGAATCACTTATCTGCGAGCAACTACGCCCATATCAAAGAATGTCAAACTTACACTGAAGCGCTTGAGGTACTTAAAAACACATTTACTAAACCTAAAAACGAAATACTGGCGCGCCACACACTAGCTACCAGAAAACAAAAACCTGAAGAAAGTATTTCAGACTATGGTCGAGAGTTACGCCTATTAGCTCAGGATTGCGGCTTCCAAGCTGTGACGGCTAGTGAGCACGAAAGCCAAGCCATACGGGGTGCCTTCATATCTGGCATAACGTCAACTAAAATAAAGCAACGACTCCTAGAAACCCCATCTCTATCATTAGCTGAAGCAATGAAGCTAGCAATAACTCTAGAAACAGCACATAAGGATTCTATGACAATGAGTACTAACAATAATCAAGTTTTAAGTGCTGTTCCAGTGCACGAAAGAGACACTCAGCCTAGTCCTACAGTGAACGACTCTGATGTAATGGCAGCAGCCCCACAACCTTCACAATCATCACTGAAATGTTTCTTTTGTGGCGGCAAAGTTCACAGAAGGATTAAATGTCCTGCATTTCGTGCAGAATGCCAAAACTGTGGCAAAATAGGTCATTTTTCCAAAGTTTGTCGGTCCGCCCCTAAGACCGCCACTGAAATCAATGCGGCCTTGTTCTCTGCTGCATCACCATCTAGCCTACAAAAGGCGACTATCCGTATAGCAGTAAACGACACCTACGCAGATGCTTTAATCGATACGGGGAGCTCCGTGAGTTTTATCGACAGAAACGTAGCTCAGATGATGCGACTCAAACTAAGACCTTACAGACAATCTATATCCCTCGCTTCATTAAGTCACACATCATTTGTTGATGGAATCTGTTTTGCTACTATTACAATCGGCAAGCATGTCTATAAGCAAAAGCCACTTCTTATCGTGAGCAATCTGTGTGCGGATGTCATTGTTGGTCATGACCTACTTAAAGACCATTCAAAATTGGAGCTACAATTCGGTGGTACAAGAGAACCGCTGCAAGTATGTGTGATGGAAGCACAAGTCCCACCAGCGTCAGTTTTCACACATCTATCTGCTGACATTACACCTATAGCTGTAAAATCAAGAAGATACACAGAGGAGGATGAGACATTTATCAAAGAAGAGGTTTCTAAACTATTGGAAGATGGTGTTATCGAACCTAGTGTCTCGCCGTGGCGTGCTCAAGTGCTCGTAGCTGGCGGAGGTGCTCACCGAAAGCGTTTGGTTGTAGACTACTCTCGAACAATCAACAAGTTCACGTATCTTGATGCTTATCCCCTACCAAACGTTGAAGCTATAGTATCCAAAGTAGCAAAATATAACATCTTCAGCCAAATCGATCTAAAATCTGCATACCACCAAGTACCTATTCTAGAACGGGAGAAGATATATACTGCATTCGAGGCATGTGGTAAACTTTACCAATTTACACGGATCCCGTTCGGAGTGACCAATGGAGTGGCCGCTTTCCAACGAACACTTGAATTCGTCATTGACCATGAAAAACTTGAAGGGACTTTTGCGTACCTGGACGACGTGACAGTGTGTGGAAAGGACCAGGCCGAACATGATGTGAACCACAAAAGATTCATGGAGGCATCAACTAAATACAAAATTACACTCAACCAGAATAAATGCAATTTTAACAAATCGTCTGTCAGCCTTCTAGGGTATACTATATCAAGTAATAAAATGGAACCTGACAAGGATCGTTTGGAACCACTTTTGAAGCTCCCGTTACCGAGCAACGCCGTTGAACTTAAGCGATCTCTGGGCCTATTCGCGCATTACGCTAAGTGGATCCAAAACTTCTCAGCCAAAATTCAACCTCTGGTAAACTGTTGCAAATTTCCAATGGATGAAAACGCACGATCTAGTTTCCAGCTTCTCAAATCTGATATACAAAGGGCGGCGTTAGTGGCTATCGATGAAAAGGAAATTTTGACTGTCGAAACCGACGCTTCTGAGTATGCAATTGCCGCTACGCTTTCCCAAAGAGGTCGACCAATAGCGTTTTTCTCCAGAACATTATCCAGTTGCGAGCGCAAACATGCATCAGTTGAAAAAGAAGCTTGTGCTATAGTAGAGAGCTTGCGAAAGTGGCGACACTTACTTATTTCACGTCACTTTATCTTAATCACTGACCAGCAGTCAGTTAGCCACATGTTTAATCAAGATCACACTTCAAAAATTAAAAACGAAAAGTTTGAACGATGGCGCCTGGAGCTATCGTGCTACAAATATGATATTGTTTACAGACCAGGAGTCGAAAATGTCGCTGCCGATGCCCTATCTAGAGTTTGCGCATACCTAGGTACTAATAAACTTCAGGAAATCCACGATGCCTTATCACACCCGGGTATTACACGTATGTACCATTATGTCAAAGTAAAGAGCTTACCTTACTCACTAGATGATATCAAATCAATGACGGGCTCCTGCAGGGTATGTGCGGAAATCAAGCCGCGCTTTGCCAAAGCTAAAGGGACTCTTATCAAGGCTATAGCACCATTCGAAAGATTGAATATTGACTTTAAAGGGCCTCTTCCATCAAATACCAGAAACAAATATATCTTAACGGTGATAGACGAATTTTCACGATATCCATTCGCATTTCCATGCAAAGACATGACGTCGGCAACCGTTATTGACTGTCTCAAAAACATTTTTTACTTTTTTGGCCAGCCTTTATACATCCACAGTGACCGGGGCTCATCTTTTATGTCGGAAGAGTTGCAAACCTTTCTAAGAAACCACGGTATTGCATCTTCGCGTACAACACCTTACAACCCAGCAGGCAATGGACAGGTAGAAAGGTTAAACGGGACGCTTTGGAGAACTATACAGCTTAATCTAAAGTCCAAGAACCTGCCCATAGAAAACTAGGAGCTTGCCTTGAATCCTGCACTACACTGCGTCCGGTCACTCTTGTGCACTCCTATTAACGCGACACCGCACGAGAGAATTTTCAATTTCCCTCGAAGAACTCCTGTTGGTGAATCGATCCCTTCTTGGCTCATTCCTGGCCCAGTACTTATGAGAAGAAATGTCCGTTCTAAAAACGATCCCCTTGTTGAAGAAGTGGAACTCCTGCACAGCAATCCAACTTACTCGTACGTTAGACGAGCGGATGGCCGCGAATCGACTGTGTCAAATAGGCAACTTGCACCACTGCCGGGGGACGAATGTCCACCAACAACAAACGAATATTCGGACAATGATGAAGAAAATGTGGTACTACCGAATGAAGAGACTCAACTTACCATTCGAGATCATCAAGACGACTCTGAGCAAGAACCACAACACTATATGGAGTTGCCACATGAAGAGCCTCGAGTAGACGCTCCGGACCCTCCGCTTCGAAGGTCCGCTAGAACACGGAGATCTCCTAGTCACCTGAACGACTACATTCTTGGCGAAGAAAACATAGATGGGGCGAATGATATGTAATCTCCTTGTATGACACTGGCAGTCATAATGTATCTATGGCCTAGTGATGTGACAAGTTGTCAGTGTGTGTCAGTTGTACTCTGTGTTACTATTGTCATTATAATTTTATTGTATGTTTTCTTCTAAGCTAATTAAAGCCAAGTTTCTCGTGGTATTTCTAGTTATTCATGTATCAATCACTAAGGTTAAGCAACATACGGCGCGTTCAGTCCATGGATGGGTCACCGTCTATGACATTTTTCCGAGCGATTCCGTGCTTCGCAAGGCACGTTAAGCTGTTGGTGCCGGCTGCCGTCGATAGATGGCAGTCGTTAAGCCAAGTCAGAGGCCTTAGGGCGGCTTGAAAACTTCTGACACTAAGACCAGCCACTAGTCTTACAAGCCTCCACCAATCCGGACTTGGCCCCCGTGGTGGAGTATGGCCTATACCTTCCTCATGGAAGAGACCCGTGCTCCTCGGTGGGGACATAATGGGTTGATGATGATTTTGTCATTTTGTTAAAGTGGGTTTAAAGTAGGTACCTGTAGTTTCTTGTTCTTGATCGTGGAAGCCAGCGCAGTCAGCTTGGATTTCTGTTCGGCATTGAAGTTGATCGTCAGCTCTCGGGCGAGAGTCTCGGCCGTCATACCAACGCTCTTCCGGGTGTTACAGAAGATCTGCACGAAAACAATCTAGTTCTTAGTCTTATAAATATTCAATACCACTAAAACACTCTCGGTTCGTCGACATTCCTAAATAGTCGCATGCACGCATGTCCTAGGTGCAAACTATACGGCGCATTCCGTCAGAGTGCGTATACTGAGTTTTGTCATTCACTTTCGATAGCGAGAGCGTTTGCGATTTGCATAGGAGTGACAAAGCGCGCAATCTAGTTGTCTCTTTGTCACTCCTATGCAAATCGCAAACGCTCTCACTATCGAGAGTGAATGAAAAAACTCAGTATAAGCACACAGACCCCGTAGTCTTTCAACGGCACTTGAATCGGTAGTTTCAGAAAGAACATTAGTCCAAATTTTTTGTGATTGACTTATTGTTGTCTATGGTATCCTTGAGGGTAGATCTACAGATCCCTATAGAAAGTACATTAGTCCAATGAATATCAGTTGAACCACGTGTACGTACTACGTCTCAGTAGACGCAGAAACAACATTAGTCCCACTGAGGGGTCAGTTTTTTATGTCTCCTGAAAAGAAAGCAGATTGTGAGTAATGTTTTTTCTGAAACTACCGATTCACTTGGAATCGAATTTTGATTATGATACTTACCACAATGTTTCATTCTTTGAAAACTGTGATAAATTTCAAATAAGATAAGATAAGAATACTACTACTACTAAATACTGCTATGAAAGAAAAATTTTCCGGGCCTGCGGGGTTCATCATCATCGACCCATTAATTATGTCCCCACCGAGGGGCACGGGTGTCTTCCCTGAGGAAGGTATAGGCCTCCACACCACAGGGGCCCAGTCCGAATTGGTGCAGGCTTGTAAGACTAGTGGTTGGTCTTACTGTCAGAAGTTTTAAAGCTGCCCTAAGGCCTCTGACATGGCTTAACGACTGCCATCTATCGACGTCAGCCGGCACCAGCCAGATACACTGATGAGTTAATGACACAAAAATGTGAGTTTGTGGCGCAGCTGTCAGCGCATCTGCCTACCATGCGAAAGGTCTCGGGTTCGAATCCCGGCTGGGGACAAAAAAAAAGAAACCCAGATCTTGAATGTTTACATGTTTGTGACGTCACTATTTCTGGTTCTCACGACACAGGGTATCCTAGTGTGGGGCCAGAAGCAATGTTTGTGCCTGTATGTAAATGTTATGTTACAAACTTTAAAGCGGTGGTGGCGTAGTGGGGTTGACCCTTGCTTCTCGATCTTGAGAGTCTGGGTTCGAACCACGCATGTACCAATGACTTTTAGTTACGTACATTTGTTTGTACAGCAACACCATTCGCTGATAAATTGTGCCCGGATAACGGCGACAGGCTTGCCACTTGTCACGTTTGGGACCTAATAGACTCGCCAAAACGTGGGCCCAGTTCCAGTGACTGGTGCCTCTGCCTACCCCTTCGGAGATATCGGGCGTGAGTTTATTAATTTTAATTTTAAAAAAAACTTTAGTTACTTACCAGCGTAGGTTTTCCATCGTAGTACTTCTGTATAATAGGCCATAGCTTGTAGTTGAGTATGATGTCGAATTTGAAAATGCTCGTGCCTTCCCCGTAGGGGTAACCTTCTACTATGCGCTTTATCTTTACAGGACGGCACTCGTCGCCAAACCTTATTAAGGGTATTGAAAAAAAGATACAATTATTAAATTAACGCTAGCAAACGCGGACCTTTCAGGCTTATGGGTGGCATACCTAATCGGCGTATCGCGGAAAAACAGTAACCCCTAGTTTTTCGTACCTACGCTGCTGTTAACCAAACAAATTGATAACGTTCGAGAAACTGGGAAACCTGGGGTAACTCACGAGAGATGATCCAAATTTTATAGAAACTAAAAACTATGGGATGATCCACAACTGGATGATGTACAGAAATTTCATAGAAAATCATCCTGGTCTACTGACCTGCCCATATCCTTTATTTAGGTACTAATAAAGGATATGGGTAAATAATAGATCAGAGTGCGTATACTGAGTTTTGTCATTCACTTTCGATAGTGAGAGCGTTTGCGATTTGCATAGGAGTAACAAAGAGACAAATAGATGGCGCGCTTTGTCACTCCTATGCAAAACGCAAACGCTCTCGCTATCGAAAGTGAACGACAAAACTCAGTATACGCACTCTGAGTGCTTATACTGAGTTTGTTCATTCACTTTCTCGCTATCGAAAGTGAATGAAAAAACTCAGTATAAGCACTCTGATACAGTTGACATTATCGTTGCAATGTCGCCAGTAACTGAGTACAGAGTGCTTATACTGAGTTTTTTCATTCACTTTCGATAGCGAGAGCGTTTGCAGTTTGTATAGGAGTGACAGAGCGCGCCACCTAGTTATCTCTTTGTCACTCCTATGCAAATCGCAAACGCTCTCGCTATCGAAAGTGAATGAAAAAACTCAGTATATGCACTCTGTGCAAGTGCAACCGAGTAAGTTGATGTGCAATCGACTGTAGGTAGGTACTACCGGCCAATAATTAAATAAAATGCTATTCTGCCCCTGTGCCAGGTTCAATGAAACTGCACTCATAGTTTACCCCGACAATTCGTCTTTTTAGTTGTTATGCCCGGTCCCAATCAGTCAGATACCTGACAGTTAGCCGTCACGCGATATTGAAATGTTCCTTTTTTCTTTTCTATTGAGAGGCCTATCACTAGTTAATATTTTAACTTGTGGTAACTGGTTGGTGAATTATTGGGACCGGGCATCACCCTGACCACACGACTTCTGACGACCTCTGTGGCGCAGCGGTTAGTGCATCTGCCTACCATGCGAGAGGTCCCGGGTTCGAATCCCGGCTGGGTACAAAAAAAAAGAAACCCAGGTCTTGGATGTTTACATGTTTGTGACGTCGCTGTTTCTGGTTCCCAGGACACAGGGTATCCTACTGTGGGGCCAGAAGCAATGTATCTGCCTGTATGTAAATGTTATGTTAACTGGGACTGCCATCTGGCAGTTACGCTCTGAGTGCTTTCATTCACTTTCTATAGCGAGAGCGTTTGCAATTTGTATAGGAGCGACCAAGCGCGCCACCTAGTTGTCTCTTTGTCACTCCTATACAAATTGCAAACGCTCTCGCTATCGAAAGTGAAATGAAAAAACTCTGAGTGCGTATACTGAGTTTTGTCATTCACTTTCGATAGCGAGAGCGTTTGCGATTTGCATAGGAGTGACAAACGCTCTCACTATCGAGAGTGAATGAAAAAACTCAGTATACGCACTCTGAGTGCTTATACTAAAAAGCTCAGTATAAGAACTCAGTTTCTTTACGTGACTCAAGCCTCACTTGTGATAAACGGCAGGCTTTTCGCTGCTCGAGAGCCAAGCGGCGACGTCTTCTGGGTTACTGACGGTGGCGGAAACCGCCACGAATCTGATCCGCGGGGGAGCCGCCCCGGGGTCGGCCGGCTCGCCTCGGTATTCCCTTTGCAGCTGCTCGATACGGAACGCGGACTGTGATGACGACTGGTCGGAAAATAGAGAACTATCAGTCAAGGGTCTGTTTCACAATCTGCGGATAAAGCGCGATGAACTTATTTTAACGCCACCTGAAATTCAAGAGGCGGCAAGAGCCGTAATAGAAAACTTGTTACCGCCAAAATCGAAAGAAAAAAGTTCTGCCTTAGTAGGTAGGTAGCCATTAGTCTTACAAGCCTCCACCAATCCAGACTTAGCCCCCGTGGTGGAGTAAAGCCTGTACCTTCCTCAGGGAAGAGACCTGTGCCCCTCGGTCAATCAATCAATCAATATGTTTTTTTGTGAACCTAGGTGCGTTTACAATAGGTCTTACAGTATATTTTAGAGCTCTATGTTCCACCCAAAACAAAATGTAGGTGTACAAATATGTTTCATTTGTCAGGATCGTGGCAGGTGGCAGTCCTTGGTCTCTGCCTAGCCCTCTGGGATTACAGGCGTGAGCTTATGTATGTATAAAAGACTGTTAGCGTTCGGGAAACTGGGGGCATTGATCTTTATCTAAATTCAGAATTACTTATCAGAAAGCAGAAATTTATTTCAACGTAAAGAATTTACATTCTGCTCGTTTTAATTTCCGCGCATTATTTGAGAAAAATCATATAGGTGCAACCCTTGGCCACGACTAGGCATTGATGGACTCACGTATGTGAGCCGAGGCGAATTCGTCCATCAATGCCTCTTTTGCTGGCCGCTGCAGTAATGTAGGTACAATAAATTTAGAATAAACGGCAGCCCTGGTTGCGAATAAAGCTATTATTAAACTTTATTTGAACATTATGAAACAGGCTAAGTGTTCGTTACAGAACAGAGATTGTTTGAATGATTGAATATTGCAATTATTTAAATTTATTTTTTTAGTATTTTACAATAACAATGTATATAATAAAAATAGCGCTCATAAAACATTTAAACAATAAATATTATTCCAACTAAATTAAAATACGAATCGTCGTAGACACTGCTTGCATGCTTGTAATGGCCTTGCCTTGAATCGCTCGTAGCCCCGGGCGCCTGAGTGATCTTAAACGATCACGAAGGTTAAGCAACATTGGGCGTGTTCAGTGCATGGATGGGTGGCCGTCTATGAATAACGCTAGTGGCATTTTTCCGAGCGGTACCGTGCTTCGCAAGGCACGTTAAGCAGTTGGTGCCGTCTGCCGTCGATATGGGAGTCGTTAAGCCAAGTCAGAGTCCTTAGGGCGGCTTGAAAACTTCTGACAGTAAGACCAGCCACTAGTCTTACAAGCCTCCACCAATCCGGACTTGGCCCCCGTGGTGGAGTATGGCCTATTCCTTCCTCAGGGAAGAGACTCGTGCCCCTCGGTGGGGACATAATGGGTTGATGATGATGAATGTCCTTGCCTGGTTCCCATCATCATCAACCCATTATGTCCCCACCGAGGGGCACGGGTCTCTTCCCTGAGGAAGGCATAGGCCATACTCCAGCACGGGGGCCAAGCTCGGTTGGTGGAGGCTTGTAAGACTGCTTGTAAGGAGGCTCGAGGATCAGCCCACCTCTGCCCACTGTTGGGTATAGTTGGGTACACGCCATACCTTACCCTCTACCAAAATTCTTCTCAGTTCTAAGTTAAATTAAGATCCCTGTAGCATGATTTTGGGTATAATAATAATAATAATACTTAGTTAGATAACTTAGTTTATGTACTTGGAGATTAAATGAACTGCTTTGGGGGAGTGCCTTAGAGAACAAACATAAACATTTACATACAGGCACATACATTGCAAAAAACCCCAGGTCTTGGAATCTTACATATTTGTGACGTCGCTGTTTCTGGTTCCCACGACAAAGGGTAACCTAGTGTGGGGCCAGGTGGTGCAATTCGGTAGTTGACACGACCAACAGTAAATTATTTGATATGCTCGATTAAAACAAAGATGACAAAATATTTCGGAAAATGTATCTCTTTTAGTCAATTATTAGTTATTACAATTTTGAAATTACTTTTAGTTACGTACATTTGTTTGTACAGTAACACCATTCGCTGATAAATTGTGCCCGGATAACGGCGACAGGCTTGCCACTTGTCACGTTTGGGACCTAATAAACTCGGCAAAACGTG
The DNA here is from genome assembly GCA_947310845.1 of Yponomeuta plumbellus. Lineage (NCBI taxonomy): Eukaryota > Metazoa > Arthropoda > Insecta > Lepidoptera > Yponomeutidae > Yponomeuta > Yponomeuta plumbellus. Next base: position 10,387,690 of record OX371203.1, read on the forward strand.
GGTCCAGTTCTAGAGACTGGTGCCTCTGCCTACCCCTTCGGGGATAACGGGCGTGATTTTTTTTTTTTTTAAATAGATGAAACATAAAAAGAGTGCTCTGAAATATGACGTCATAAACCGGTATTTTCATACAAAATTCCGTTTTAAAAGTAACTTATTTGACATTTTGTCAACTACCCAATTACGTAAGTGTCCACTGTATGGAGTTGTCTGATTTAGCCCTTTTGTTCCCGGTATGTCACAGCATCTTATGTCACAGTGTTACATTCTGGGACTTTTTTTCCCAGTAGGTATCTCATGTTCCTCACTCGGAACTGTCATATACATTCTTATTTTGACTCTTTTGAGTTACCTAAATACTTAACCCGATAGAGTGGAAAGTAACGTAATATTAGGGCTGATGTAAGTATATACCTGTATGTAAATGTTTATGTAGAAGTTGTGTTTTTAAGAATAAGAATAATTTATTTTCCAGAAACCTTGGTACAGTGTGATACAATCTAAAATTACAACTAGTTTATATATTAGCTTCTGTTGCTGTGCTAGGCTGGACACCTGAATTACAGCAAGCAGTGCCATTTCCTCAGTGTGATGGGTTAGTTTCTAGCTAAAGAAGTAATCATAGCTGTACTTTATTGCTTAGAAAATAAGTTTACCAAAAGAAAAACAAAAGCAAAACAAGACTATTATTACTTTTATAATAAGTTTTTTCCCAAACAAGACTATTAGAAGTAAAGTTATATGTTCCTCTCTTTCTATGTGTGGATGTGTGTGTCGTTTTATAAATAAGGACCGTTAGGCTGTAATTATATGCGTCCGCGCGACCGAGCGGCCCGGCCGCTACACCACGAAATTACAAGCAATTGTGTGTAAAGATTTATTTAAATAGCGGCGCGGTCGCGCCTTCGAGCGTCGTGGTCGCGCGGCCCGGCCGCTCGGACGAGTTTCAACGTGTTCACTTGTATCGGTGCATTTGAAGCGGACGGGACGCTCTTTTGTTGTTTGTGAGAACGTGTGGAGAGCGGAGACGCTCGGGCCGCTTCCTTAAAATCAAAAAGCGACTTGGCCGCGGTCGCTGGAATCTGCGGCCAAACCGCTCGGTCGCGCGGACGCATATAATTAGAGCCTTAAGAGTGGGTATAAACTGTGGCTGCAGCTGGAAAAATCACCTCGATGGCCTTCATTCGACTGACGACGGTCTCGAGAACCGGCCCTCGGGTCTCGTCGTTCAGTATATGAACCTCGTCAATAAGGAACAACTTGATAACCCCCACCAGTCCGCGGTAGTCTGTCCATCGGCGAGTCAGGATGTCCCACTTCTCAGGCGTTGTTATTATAATCCTGTGGGATTGTCAGGGCCGGACCGTGAGTTAGGGGGCTTCGGCTAGTACCACTTAGGGGCCCACCTAATTACTCAAAGTATAGGAAAAAAATTGTACAATAAAATATTTCGTTTATATACATATACATATTCATACATGGTGAATTCTCGAGACCGGACACTAAGGGCAGGTACCTTAACCGTTATAATTACAGGAAAACGTTTTTAGGAGACTATCCATAAATTTAACGATAGTCTGAACTGCATTCACAGATTTTGGCCAATATGTACAGTCAGCAAGAAAATGGACTTTGACTTGACTTAGCTGGGGCCCCCTCGAATCCACGGGGCCCTGGGCTGAAGCCCAAAAAGCCAATGGTAGATCCGGCCCTGGGGATTGTGGTACTTTTCTTCTTATAGGGCTCCAGAGGGTAAAACTAGCGGCAGCTAGGGAAAACAGTGATTCAATAATCAATCGAAAAATTGAAGGGACCAGATGCAGAAGTCCCTATATAAGTCCCATAACTCGACTAGGGACTTAGGGACTTCTGCATCTGGTCCCTTCAATTTACCTACCTGTAAGGCTTCAGCTGTGAGAAATCAACATCAGTGTCCCCGGTCACTTCGATGCATAGTAGACCTAACTTTGTGAACTTTGAGTACCATTCCGTCAGCCTTTCAGTGCATATCGCCTTAACTGGCGCCACTGTAAAAAGCAAATTAGTCTGTTAGCTTTTAGAATATACCTCGGCTACTATCGGATAGAATCGGATATATTCGTGTAATAGATATATCGGAACTAATATGGCAAGAAATAAGACTGGATTTTTTTAAATTCAACACCTAAGGGGGCGAAAAGGGTTGCCAAAATTTGTATGGGAGGTGTAAAGAATGTTGTCTAATTTTCTTGAAACTTAAAATAAATACTCTTCAACACATTTGATTGAACACGTGTTTCGCCGTTTTTCTAAATTTAACCCTTAAGGGAGTGAACGGGGTTGCAAAATTTTGATCTGAAGTCCACACGGACGGAGTCGCGGGCGAAAGCTAGTTATATTATAAACCTGGCAATAATCGGAGTCTGAAACTATTTGTACAAATTTACAGTCGCCCCCATTGGGAATCGATCCCACGACCTCTGTCTTGCTTATGTAAGTAATATATTCAATCAGGTATTTTACTGTAGATAATCTTGAAGTCGTCTGTATAGTGACTGTCTTCCAACTCCATCAGCAGCTGAACTATGGCCATTTCGAAGACAACGGTCTTTCCTGACCCAGTAGGCGCACATACCACCATTGACTTGTCTGAAAGCAAAATATGAATGAATGGTTGAACGTCTATAAAATTAAAGTTATTATTTTATTTGACGTAGATACTTATATTACGATATTTTAGGTTTAATATAAAAAAAACAATGTAGGAGCTGGCGACAATGATATTAATATCGTTGGCTGGCAAACAAAATCAGACTAGTCCCGTTAACTGTTTTTCACAAGACAGTTAAGTAACTGAACTAAGCAACGATTTTTCTTTCTTTTTACAGGAACATTTTATCAAGCCTTGAACATAGGACTGGTTATTTTTTATTTTATTTTTCTAATTTTCTATTTAATTTTATTCAACTGCTGGGAAGACATGTCTGGTTTTGTTCAAAAAGTCAGTTTTCGTTATTTTCTCAAGGTAGGATCGAACTGATTTTGAATGAAAATATTTCGTGACTTCATTGATGAGCAAGTACTTGGAGAGAGAAAAAAAATATTTAAAAAAATAATTTAATGAGGACATGTCTACTTTTGTTCGCCAGCTCTTCAATTGAAAAATGTTTATTTATCACACTTACAGATTCGGCTACATTTTACCAAACGACAGCACATCATCCTATACACCCATGCACTCTACTCCGTTGCATTACGGACTACTTTGCAACTACCATGTGAAATTGATGTGCTGTCGAATTTACTGAGCATACTATAACAAAACTATAGACAGATTGTGATAAAAAGGATAGGACTGCAGCTTAGTGCTGTTTAGTTAAGCCTACCTGAATAGAGTGCATCTTCAATAACATTTGACTGAACCAGATTGAAGAATGGATATGTGAAGACACTTCTATACTTTGCAACTGAAATAAATTGTATTAAAATAAAGTGAGATGCACCGTTAGCTAAATATTTTTTGCAGTCACCCGTGACGTAGTAACTGAGTAGAGTGCACTCGTTACGATGTCACTGAATTATAATTTTATTTTATTCAAATAATAACAATATAATAATTTCCACACTACAACAGAATCACTTGACCGGGGCCTCGATTCCGTTAGTGCATTATAGTTCGATGACCGATACACGGTCGGGTCGCGTGACGTGTTCTTTTTCATACCATTGACGCCTGGAATTAGTGATACACGTGCTCGGGTAGACTTGAAGCGGCAATGAAACTAAATCGCCATGTTCATGCAGTTGTCATCGTACTACAATGCATTAGCAGAATCTAGGTCCTAGTCCCAAACTAGGATACCCTGTGCTACTGTAACCAGGCAATCCCATTACAAACATGGAGAAACACCAAGACTGAGGGCATTTGTACAAATGTACGGCGGCCCTCAGTGGGAATCGAACCCAGGACCTCTGTCTTAGCCGTTTGCAACCGAAGATTTTTTTTTTTTAATTTAACCATCTTGGCTAAAATACCTTGTTTTGGTATGCCATAGATTCCACGAAAAATAACCAAAAAAATCCCTTTACTGCTAGTCCGGCTAAAAAGTAACTGCACGATCGTGCAACTTCATTTTTCCAGCCATATTTTATAACTATAAACTAACTTTGTATTTATAAAAACCTCTTACAACGCTTCCTGTACACATTCGAACTTAATTATTGTAAGGCTTCAAACAAAATTAATTAATATCGGTACTTTACATGAAGCACGTTTACCGCCAAAATACGCAGAAATGTCTACCAGCGGCCCGCGAGCCAATCTGTGGCCAAAGTGAGGCGCCGCACCTTGCAGTATTTTTTGTAGGTAAAACAGATAATGCACGATCGATCGATGCCGGTTGCGTCCCGAAAAGTTAATTTGTATGGAGTCAGGATTTTTTTGAAATTATATGTACGGTTGTGATAGCTCGGTTGCAAATGGTTATTAGGCTAAACCAACGAGGCAATTCCCGGCATATGATGGTGAGTAGAAATCATAACGTTGTTGCTACTAAAAAGGCTAGGTACTTATGTTGGGCGATGTTTGTTACCATACCGAAACCTAGCAACCTTGCAACGCATACTTAAAATAACGCAAAACCTGAAAAATTTGTTTCCGCACTGTGTTGGTGAAAGACACATTAAACATAGGTATTAAACCAGTTCTAATGCGTCGTAAATTTTTCTTACAACTTTAAACGCAAAACCATTTTAAACGCTTTTTGTTGGACCTGTCGATAATGAAGAAATCAGACTGGGCACAGAATACATAATAGCTTTGGGAAACTTCTACACTATTTGAATTTATTGCAAAGGCCGTCTCAAGGTATACTTCGCTAATTACTTCGTGGGGTGAAAATATGGTCTTGACATAAATAATGTACCTCATGTTCCTCAGAGATAGTCTTTGTTACTTGTGAACTATTACGGCCTTATAAAAACACGATTCCTCTAAAACCAATCTAGGACTGTGTTTATTTAATTTGTGGCTACTATTCCTTGTAAAATCTCCACCACAGGCTATAGGCGTTTTTGTAAGTTTTTAGGGAATTGTGTTTTACTTAAAGACCTATAAATAACTTGATAACATAACATAACATTTACATACAGGCACATACATTGCTTCTGGCCCCATACTAGGATACCCTGTGTCGTGGGAACTCAGAAGAAGGAATACCATCTTCTGAGCGTGGGAACCAGAAACAGCGACGTCACAAACAAGTAAACATCCAAGACCTGGGTTTCTTTTTTTTTGTCCCCAGCCAGGATTCGAACCCGGGACTTCTCGCAATAAAGTTACAAAAATCATATTACTACAATTCGCAGACATTCTCACCTATTTCATCTACAGATCTAAAATTTCCGTACTGTCCTGTATGTTTTTGTGGTCGAGGATTCGTAGCAGCATAGTTCGTCTCTACATTTATAGCTTTCGACTGTGATTCTGTCGAAGACAGTGAGATTGGTTGCGAGTCTATTATCTCGTCGGCAAAAACATCAGTAAAACTGGACCTTGAAAGGAAAGCGCTGGATAAGAAAATGTTTCCAAGTGAAAAACTCACTACCGATGACATTACCTTGAGGTTTGTACTTACAAAGTCAAGTTTTGGCCATCGTGAGACATTTTAATTTTCTAAACTTTTGGCGAAACTGCAAGAATGATGTATAATTATTCCCGCCAACGCCATCATGCGGAAGACGCTAATGCACGCACCGCGAATGAACGTACGCCCCGATAATGTACAGCCATGGAATCCGTGTACATGTACACGTGACCCCACTTGATGTATGAGCAGTGCCACTACACGCTCAGTATAATACGTGTTTCGTTTGTGAATCACAACGGTATTTTTCGAAAACACGTTTTTTTCTTGTCATCATTAAGGTCTTATAATTTATGAAAACCCATTGTCGAGAATGCAATTTTTCATTTTTGGCAGAGGTTCCCTAGATATATTAATCCAGCCTACCATACGTCCGACTGCAGGGCAGAGTCTACAGGGCAGGTTTGGGCTTAATCACCACGTGTGCCCACCACGGATTGATAATTTCAACCACTGAAGAGTGTGAACACTCAGGTTTCCTCACGATGTTTTCCTTAACTGTAGCGATTAGTATAATATCTAACTACACAAATATACACGGCCGTGGGGTGCCGGCTTTAGAATAGTGCCCCCCCATCGCAGCCCGTGGGTGCCGTAAAAACCGGCAAAGGGACACATTACCAGGAGGTGGGCAGCAGCGCCTTCTGCGGAAATGCTTCTTACTGCGCTCGCCAACCCGCATGCCAAGCGTGGTGAGTATGGCAAATACCCTCGTGGCAGTACACAAAAAAACCAGGCCCCCAGTCCCCGGCAGCTCCGCTATTCCTGGCTACGGTAGCGGCCACGGTAACGGCGGAGCAAGGGGTGCTAAGAATCTCCGGCAGAGATCCGGCTACCACCCCGAACAGCGAAAACGACTGGCCCTGGTAACACACAACATTCGCACATTGAGGACGGAGGAAAAGCTAGTTGAGCTGGAAGAGGAAATGGGTAGGTTACACTGGGATATCCTAGGGTTGTCTGAAGTCCGTCGAGAGGGCGAGGACACGATAACACTGAAATCCGGTAACCTGCTCTACTACCGGGAGGGCGAGCGACAGTCCCAGGGTGGTGTCGGGTTTCTCGTCCACAAGTCCCTCGTGAACAACATTTTGGCCATCGATAGTGTCGAGCAGGGTGGTATACCTAATACTCAGAATATCTAAGAGGTATTCGCTGAAGGTCATTCAGGTATACGCGCCGACCTCGTCACACTCCGATGAGGAGGTAGAGGCGATGTATGAGGACATTAGTAGGGCCATACATACCTCGGAGACCTATTTTAATGTGGTCATGGGGGACTTCAATGCGAAGCTGGGCAAAAGAAGCGAAGCTGAGATGAGAGTGGGGCAATTTGGTCATGGGCAACGGAACCCTAGGGGACAGAGGTTGGTCGACTTCCTGGAGAAAGAGGGACTCTTTATGATGAACTCTTTCTTTCAGAAGCCACCTCAGAGGAAATGGACCTGGTTGAGTCCCGATGGTTCCACGAGAAACGAGATAGACTTCATCCTGACCTCCAAGAGACAGATATTCAATGATGTCTCTGTGATCAACAACAAAGGCAGTGTAGTTAATTCATTATTTAGTTTAGTTCTCTATTGTCTACTCAGTAATCATTAACTAATTTACGATGTAAGCTTAATAATTTATGTAAACGCTGTGCTTACCTATAAGTGGTGTACATACACGTAACTTTATCTTCCTGTAACACTATTGTACTATGTTTTGTATGTATGCTGTTGGTGTGCCTAATAAAATAAATAAAAAATGGTGAAAACCGGAAGCGATCACCGAATGGTAAGAGGCACATTGAATATCAATGTCAAACTTGAGAGGTCCCGTCTCATGAAGTCCACGCTCCCACCTACTCGTGCCCATATCCAAAACCCCGAGAACTTTCGACTCGAATTGTCAAATCGCTTCGAATGCCTGGAAAGCGCCGCATCGGTGGACGAGATCAATAACAGGTTTGTAGAAGCTGTTCGTACAGTGGGCTCGAGGTTCTATAAACCGAACCGAGCGAGCAGACCACAAACTATACTCTCGACCTCATGGCTAAACGTCGCTCGTTGCAACTGCAGTCCTCCAGAGATGCTGAGTCATATAGGCAGCTCAATAGACACATATCAAAGTCTATGCAGCACGATATTCGTTCCTTTAATACCGAACGTATTAAAGATACTATAGAGCGGAACAAAGGCTCTAAAGTGTTCGCAAGAGACATGTCTATTGGGCAAAGCCAGCTGACGAAGCTGAAAAGAGAGGACGGCAGTATAGCGTCGACCAAGTCAGAGGTACTGAGGGAGATTGAGGGCTTCTACGGACAGCTATACAGCTCAGTCGCAAAACCTGTTAGCAGTTTGGACAAAGACCCAAGAGCCAAACTGACCCGACATTATACCGAAGATATCCCGGACATCAGCCTGTACGAGATTAGGATGGCCCTGAAACAGCTCAAGAATAACAAGGCACCAGGAGAGGACGGAATTACATCAGAGCTTCTGAAAGCGGGTGGAATACCGGTACTTAAAGTCATTCATCGGCTCTTCAATTCCGTCGTGCTCGAAGGAACAACGCCAGAAGCATGGAACAGAAGCGTGGTGACGCTGTTCTTCAAGAAAGGGGATAACACTTTATTGAAGAACTACCGACCCATCTCGCTTCTGAGCCATGTTTATAAGCTGTTTTCGAGGGTCCTGACGAATCGTCTCGAACGCAGGTTTGATGACTTCCAGCCTCCCGAACAAGCCGGTTTCCGAAAGGGCTATAGTACCATAGAACACATCCACACGCTGCGGCAAATTATACAGAAGACTGAGGAGTATAATTTGCCATTATGCTTAGCGTTTGTGGACTATGAGAAAGCCTTCGATTCGATCGAGACATGGGCGGTGCTCGAGTCTCTCCAGCGTTTCCATATTGACTATAGGTACATCGAGGTGCTGAAGTGCTTGTACCACAACGCCACCATGTCGGTCCGAGTACAGGAGCAGAATTCGGAGGCAATTCCACTGAAAAGAGGCGTGAGACAGGGAGATGTCATATCTCCGAAACTGTTCACGAACGGACTGGAAGATGCCTTCAAGCTTCTGGAATGGCAGGAACGCGGCATTAATATCAATGGCGAATACATCAGTCACCTTCGATTTGCTGACGATATTGTAGTCATGGCAGAGACGCTGGAGGACCTCGGCATAATGCTCGAAGACCTCAGTCGAGTCTCCCAACGGGTGGGCCTTAATATGAACATTTACAAAACGAAGGTCATGTCGAACGCCCGTGTTGTGCCCACCCCAATAACAGTGGGGAGCTCGACTCTCGAAGTTGTAGACGAATACGTCTACTTATGACATACAGTCCAATTAGGCCGGTCCAACTTCGTGAAAGAGGTCAATCGTCGAATCCAACTCAGCTGGGCAGCGTTCGGGAAACTCAGAAAAGTCTTTTCCTCCGATATACCTCAATCCCTCAAAACAAAACTGTACAACCAGTGTGCGTTACCAGTGATGACTTATGGCACTGAAACGTGGTCTCTTACTAAGGGCCTCATAAGAAAGCTCAAGGTCACGCAACGAGCTATGGCTCGAGGGCTATGCTCGGAAATTCTCTACAAGACCGTGTCAGAAATTATGAGGTCCGTAGACGAACGAAAGTGGTCGACATAGCCCAGCGGATTAGTAAGTTGAAGTGGCAGTGGGCGGGGCACATAGCACGCAGAACTGATGGCCGATGGGGCCAAAAAGTTCTTGAATGGAGACCACATATCGGCAAGCGCAGCGTAGGACGACCAGCCACAAGATGGACAGATGATCTCATCCAAGTGGTGGGAAGACGCTGGATGCAAGCCGCTTCCGACCGGTCTTTTTGGAAATCCATGGAGGAGGCCTATGTCCAGCAGTGGACTTCTTGTGGCTGAATGATGATGATGATGACACAAATATAAGTAACTATAACTAACTTCACAAATATAAGTAACTAGCAGTGCCCGCGATTACATCAACTAATTGGCTTACAGCTTATGTCCACTCTACAAGTTAATTCTAAAATATACTCATATCTCAGAGGTACCTAAATAATAATAAGTCCACTTTTTTACGAAAATCGTTTTTTTACGGATTTGGATTCCTTGACGTGGTAAGAAGTAAAGTTCTATCGGCAATACTTTTTAATATATTATTCAGAATCTAATAGTATACATAAAAGTGACTATTTACTTGAAGCTCTAGAGGAAAATAATAATACTAACCGTTATCATAGTCTACCTCTAAAGCCCAAAACTCGAAGCAACCGGTCGGTAACAAGTCCAAGCGCGCTTTTCGCAGCGGCACTCAATCCGGACTTATTATTATTGACGCCGCACACACGGCAAATGAGACCATCTAGCACGACAAAATTAAGAAAATACTTTTGTTCTTGCAACCCAAAACTATATTAATTCTTATTCATGATAGACCGCTTCACCAAATACTGACTATGATTTATTTTTCTTGAGGGTAGGTAAAACGTAAACGAGCGTGAAAAGAGAAGATTTTAATATTTCTGTTCGCTTACGACCCAAAGTCCGGTGAAGTAATAGTGGTTTATTTCTTATTTAAACTGTATATTGAACAAAGTTTAGTGATGAATATTGGAGCGTCAGGTATGTACTCTAAATTGATACTATTTCACATACGTTTCTTCCATATTTCGAGTCCAGAATACGTGACAAACGATACTCAGACTTTTTTCTTACTTTTGGTTAAAGGCTTTGAAAGTAGAGGCCTTTAAAAAAACTTCCAAGGATTACCACTTTGTTAACTATTTTAGTTCAATCTTTGGTATCTAGGCAAACCGTAAAATAAATTCCAGCTATCCCAAAGAATCCTTTTTTGAGTTATGCCCATTTCATTGCAGGAAGTCGAGATAGTGAAAATTCAAGTACAAAATCTATTATTAGAATGGAATTATTTTTGGTGTTGAAAAGTGAGTTTTTTTAAATTATCATTGGCAAAGTATACTGAGGGAGTAGTCAATTATTTAATTGATAAATTTTGTATGTCTGAACCATCTGCCGCGTAGGTACCAAAAACGGTTGAAAACTTTGGTTCAAATTTTCGTATCGAAATTAGTTAGAAAATGGAGGGATTCTAAACAAATGCTAGAAAGATTTATAAAGAGTGCTGGTGAAGGGCTTGATGGTTATTTTATTCTCCCTAATCCATCTCTGAATCTGAATTAAACACCCACACCAAACCCAGGAAGACCAAAGACGAATTTTGAAGAAAGCTCAAAGAGGACTAAGTTAAGGATTGTCAAATCAGTTTCTTCTAAAAAATCACCGGAAGAATTGTGTTTTGCAGCGGAATCTAGTCTGAACAGGAGTGGAAGAAAGACTACTGCTCGGGTAGTCAATCTAGCTCTTACGACCACCCCAAAAAAATTTGAACTATCATGAAAATGAAACTATCCATGATGATACTTCTACGCTCACTACCATAAACAAGTACGCTGCTATAAATTTTTTTGGGGTGGTCGTAAGAGCTAAGTTAGTACGTTTTGGAAGTTATTAGAATGAAAGGAGAATGATCAATTTACTATAGGAGTTCGTCCATTTTTGCGTCTTCTTGCACATTGATGAAACCAACGGTAAACTATAAGAAATTAGCTCTGGATTATGCAGGAAAAATATTATGAAAATATTAGATGGGAATTTCGAGAAATCTTAATTTTGAGTTTGAGGTTATGACAACTTTGGTGGTTTGGTGTTATTTTGGATTGGCATTGACACCTTTTAGTTTTAATTATAAGCATAGGTCATTATCAGTTCGTTCCTCCCTTATTCTGAGGTTCGTTCCTACGGAAGAAGTGTGTGCTTTATTCCACAGATTATTTATGCTTTTAGCCAAATATGCAGGCGTTTACATACTGCGACTTTTTGCAGATAGCGTGTGTGTGTAACGATGGACGATTTGCGAGTGTATCCATGCCCTAGCAAATCGTCTAAATCGCGACTATATCGCTGCAAAAAGTCGCAATGTTTAAGGAGCCTAATGGGGGACAAAGAGATAATTTCTGATAAGCATACACAGTCTTAGGTCCTGCGCACAATTGAGACAAGACTATCCTAAGAACACAATGGCGGTTTATTTTAGTTATTTATTCCACATATTGTTCATACATCATCATCATCATCATCATCATTTCAGCCATTGGACGACCACTGCTGGACATTAGAATCTCCCAACGATTTCCAAAAGGGCCGGTTGGATTGTTCATACACATTACACATGGTCATTTTAACAATAAACTACATTAACTAAACAATATCAAATCCACTAGGATCAATTTGCAAAAATTAAACCGTAAAAAAACCGCTCGTTTGAATTCCCTAGTACACCGTACCATACCGTAGTAGTCCATAGTACACAGTACACCTTTTGCGATTTTTGCAATAATTTGATCTAATCTGTGTTTGTAATCTGTATTGAGTGACTGAAGTGGGTTACTATTGCACGGACCGAGAATGTACGGCATGAGAATGTACAGCCCGGGAATTCGTGCCCCAATGACACCAATTATCGGGATGTGCATTCCTGCCTGTACATTCCCGTCCGTGCATTCCCGGTCCGTACCGGGAATGCATGAACGCGGAACGTACAGCCCTGGAATCGGTGACCATTCGTCGCCTCGTTCACATCACAGAGAATACAATCAACTGCGTTGTTCACATCATAGGTTTTGCGCGTTTTACTGGAGTGTGTGAGGTATTTCTTTTGGGATTCGTTTAGAAACGCTGATAACGCACGACCCGAGAACGTGCGGACGGAAATCCATGTACAATTGTACATGTACACGGATTCAATGGCTGTACATTACCAGGGCGTACGTTCTCAGGATGTGCATTCGCGGTACGTGCATTATCATCTCCCACTGAAGCTAAACAATCAAAACAGATACTTTTTAATTTTTACTTTTAAACCCCTGATTCTTTTATTTTATCAAATAGAACTATGAAATCATTTTTCAAAAGAAACATTTTGAGGTATAAATGCTTACAGCGCAACGCAAAAGCAACATAGACTGTTTTTGGTCATTCTCCTTTGGTACGAAGGTTTTTCATTTAAAATTATTAAAACACGTGTAAAATTGTTTTTTAAAAATCATCGCTTAAGGGGGGAAAGGGGAGGGTGAAAAGTTAGTATGAAACTTTGCCGTTTTAGAAGTTATTCGAACGAAATTCAGAATAAAGATTCTTCATTGAAAGTCATGAAACAAATGTAAAATAGTTTTTCGAAAATCATCCCTAAAGGGGGTATGAGGGGGTTGCGAAGTTAGTATGAAAGTTCTCTAATTTTCAAAGTTATTTTAATCAAATGTTGTATTTAGGTTATAAGTTCTTAATAATGATTTTTTCCGATACCCCTTTTTGTGAATTCACCCCCTAAGGGGGTAAAAAGGGGGTGCAAAGTTAGCATGAAACTTTGTCGTTTTTGAAGCTATTCGAATGAAACTCAGTATGAAGGTTCCTTATTAAAAGTCATAAAACACGTGTAAAATATTTTTCCGAAAATCATCTCTTAAGGGGAGAAAAGGGGAGTGCAAAGTTAGTATGAAAGTTCGCTAATTTTCAAAGCTAGGTATTTCAATCAAATGTTGTATTTAGGTTATAAGTTCTTAATAATGATTATTTCCGATATCCCTTTTTGTGAATTCACACCCTAAGAGGGTAAAAAGGGGGTGCAAAGTTAGTATAGTCAGTAAGGGTGTAAGAGGGGGTTGCGAAGTTAGTATGAAAGCTCTTTTGCGTGCGCTAAAAGTATCCCTATCTTTTTTGCAAAAACTTTACTCAACTAAGGCCCACGCGGACGTAGTCGCGGGAAACAGCTAGTATAAAATAATAGGGTTATGGGGACCCTTTTTTTTGCGATTTTTTTTCCCTGGCACACCCTGACCGGTTTTTCGCAAACAGGTTTTTACCGGTTATCGTGGAACTGGTGCACATCACTAGCCTCAATTTAAAAAAAATAGTTGACGTTTCGTTTCGTTCACAGCTTAGCACAGAGTACATTACTAAATAGAGAACAAACTCCGGCTCTAAAATCGGTAATGCTTAAAGCGCCACCTGATATCAAGTTTCAGTACTACATTGCCATATAATATAAACATAAATAGCCATAGGCAAATAGGTACGCTATACCTATAGGTACCCGTATGTATAGGTTCGAAAAGAGATGTGGATTTATTTTCTAGTTTTTAAAAGAAGAAAACTCCAAGTTAGATCAATTTTTTATTTCTTTCTTCCTTTTTTTCTCCTCCCAGCCCAAATATTTAATTTTCACAACAACAAATCCACAACACAGAGTCCTTTTTCTCAACGCAATTTCTGGATATATAGCCGGAGGTACATTAGCTCAACTCAACGGAATGCAACACTCCAAAAACTAAATAAAACGGGAGCCAAAACTACGAAGTGCAGACACAAAGAAAAGAATTAGGTAGTTACCTACTTTACTTTTACGAGCGCAGATGCCACCATGACGCAGTGTTGCCAGTGGCAGAGTCAAATATAACAAGCGAGCCAGATCAAAAAGTTACATTTTCTCGAGAAAAGTAACATAACCTTTTTTTTATTGTAGAAACCGATACAATACTTTATTATGGCAGTTTATTACACAAAAAGTAAAATAAGTTTCTGGTTCCATTAAAAAAAATCTTAATAATTTGTTGATCGAAAGACTGGCGATGTTGAAAAAGAAAAAACATACAATCAATGATGTTTGTCTAATGGCTCAGTACACACTATGCCGCCGGCACTGCCGGAGCGTAAAAAGATGCCGGCAATGCCGCACAAGCCGAGCCTCGGCAGGCCAGCGGGTCGTGCCGGGTTACGCGGCAAGCCGGCGGCAGTTCGCTCCTGGCATTCGTTTGAAAGTGTTGTGCTAGAAAATGATGCCAATGATGCTCTGCGGCACCAGCGGCAAGTGCCGGCGGTCTAAACATGCCGGCGGCAAGTGCCGGCGGTCTAAACATGCCGGCGGCAAAGCGGCCCGGCCGTGCCGCCGGCATAGTGTGTAGCAGCTATAATATAGGTACCCACCAATTTAAGAATGTCTTTCAGTATTTCAGTCTCAGCTTTGTCTATGTCGTACCGTACCTATGCACTACCATTACATGTCATAATATGACATTATTCGACGAAACATCGGTGATTTTCATTTCTGAAAAATTGGACATTAAAATTTCACATTCAGTCAGTGTGTCAAACGTATTTTGTAAATGTGTGAACGAGTTTCAGTTGCAAATGTACTGTGGAACTCTACGTATTTTTTTATAGTATTCTACTTCTCTCAGTGAAAACTGTTATGGCGTTCACAAAAAAAATAACTACTTCCCTATAGCGGTATTATTTCCTTTATAATAAAATAAAATACCTATTTCGTTTTTGTAAGATAATTATCGTTTTAAGAAAGTAAAATACTAGTTAAATGTATAAAAAGAGTTTGAAAAGCGCCATCTATTTCCAGTTATTAGTTATTATTACTTTATTGCACACGAGACATTAAACATAACATTACATTAAAAACAATATGTACAAAGGCAAGCTTATCTCTGTAAGAGATTTCTTCCAGGATGTATGAACTAAACTTATAACGCCATCTCTCGAAACTAAAAAACTACTTTAACCAAAATTGTCGTGAGGCGCCATCGCCATCTAAGTTTCAGAAATAGCTGATTGTTATGCTACTTAATTAAAAATACACGCCTTATGACAACACTCAAGGAATTGGGAGTGATTCGCGATTTTATATCGTAATAATATTATCTAATACGCATTTTTTTGTTTGCAGCTTAATCACTCTGAGCCGGGCATACATGTATTACAATACATGTATGCCCATACATATGGGCATACATACATACATGATTAGCCAATAAGGCGTACAAATGTTTTAAACTTAAAATAATAGTGACATTTACGGGTATATAAAGAAAACCTATCAATAATGTTAATTGATTACATAATAACAAAAAAATATAATTGAATTAAATAAGTACACAATGTCAAAATTTGTCATTTAAATATTCGAGGACGCTATAAAACGATTTGGTTAAAAGTACATTCTTCAACTTAGATTTAAATTTGTCTATGGGAAGTTCCCTCCATGCTGAAGGCAGTTTATTATAATATAAAGTACAGCGCCACCAAGTTATCTGTTCAGGTGGGCAAAATTGTAACTAAGTAACTAATTGTAAATCTTGCTACCCATTTTTTGTTTTATTTATTCACTTACTAAGATTTATAGATATATTTTCATTACAATCAAAAGACGCGTTAAAATATTCTTATTTTTCTAGGTAACTTTCTTAAATGTTACTACTAAATTCTCCATTAGCGCCGCTATCAACTGAACAGATAATATGGCGGCACTCTAAGAGCCATGTGACAAACGCTTTTTGTCATTAGTGTCGTATTTGACTTGGTTTTGACTATTCTAGTGGGATCTCTTCGGGCTCGCTTATTATTATCTCTAGCTTCTTAAAGCTATAAATAGATCCTTATTTGTTTTTACAAAAAGGCAT
Source organism: Yponomeuta plumbellus (assembly GCA_947310845.1). Classification (NCBI taxonomy): domain Eukaryota; kingdom Metazoa; phylum Arthropoda; class Insecta; order Lepidoptera; family Yponomeutidae; genus Yponomeuta; species Yponomeuta plumbellus. The sequence goes on from OX371203.1 coordinate 10,403,856, forward strand.
GTTTCTAATAAATATGTACATCGCAGGCGAAGTGAGAATATAATTTTTAATAAAGATAGCCTTACATTGTATCTTGTTGTTGAAGGCCAAACATGGCTCTGATGCAACATTTATGTTGTTTAAATACTGATACTTTATTTGTGCAGTTGCCCCAAAATATCGGAATATTTATTTATTTTGGACTACTAACAGCTTTTTTATATAACAACACAAAGTACTATATTGAAGTAAAGACACTAATAGACAGTTGCCTTGTTATTCAGGCACGCTATATTTTGGGACATGTATGGGAATCTAGTTTGAGAGTAGCAACCCTGGAAATAAACGAATGGGGCTGCAACAGTGCCATCTATAGAGAGCCAATGAAACTAATTAGTCGTGGTACCGAATTCAAGTTCGATTAGCGCCCCCTGAACGTTGGTTTTGGTACTACTATTTTATGCTACTAAATTAAAAATATACATATTACACCAACAACGTGTCATTTAACAATACTTCACGATTTTGTATCCTTACACAAAATGTATTTCCCTGTTCATTGTTCTAAGATTAGGCCCCATGCAGCTTAGTAAATATTTGATTATGCTTCAATTTTCGCGAAGTTTTTCCTCATTTCTCTAAACAAACCACTAGCCTGCAGTTTCATTAATAGAAATACTACTATCAAAAACAATCGCTAATCGTTTCAACAAGAAAATGTACGTATATTTCACTACTGATAAAATCCCACGATGTAAGACGAACGACATGTAAACATAAAAATTAGAAATTTACTCAAAACTGTCTTGTTTCAGGGAAGCAACGAAGAATGCGGACAACCTCAGTATCGATACTTTAGCCTTAGAAGAAGGCATACAGAAGGAGAGAATTGCAGAAATATCTGAACTCAAGCAATTGAGCAAGAAAGTGTGCTACCTTCATACAAGTTTGCTCTACTATCGTAACACCAAATCTAAAGTAGGCTCCTTGTGTTACGAGGCATGGCGAAGTTTGGTTACCAATGTGGGTGGAACTCCTAACGGCTGGAGTGATCTTGGTCGCCATCTGGGGCTACCACAAGATGATTTGGATGTAAGTTTGTCAATCATATAATTAGTATTAACAAAGACCTGTTAACTTTCAATTTCATTGTATGTCACTTTTTTTGCAGTACATCAGACATTCAGTAAAAGAAGACCCAACAAATGTTGTACTAAAACTGTTCATGCAAGATAATGATAAAGCAACATTAGACAGAATCCTTGATGCCTTAGTTAAAATGAAAAGGTATGACATACTGAAGAAATTAGATCAGCCTTTAAAAGACTTAGCAACATGTTTAAAAAAAGAAGATAGCAAATCTGATACAGGATACCACAGTAATAGCAAAGAATATAGTGACGGGAAAATCATTAGATTTTCCAAGAATCTGACTGTTGACTTGCCACTGGCTTTAATTAGAAGTATTATACTAAAGGAAAAGGAGCCGAGCGAACCTTCACACCCACAGCAGAGACCAGCAGTGAGAAAATTTGAGGAAGTAATGAATGATACACCAATCCTCTTACTCACATACACTGAAGATGGTTTGGAAACTGCTCTCAATATTCAGGACCATGTAAACAATTGGTCTGACGATCTCAAAGCTGTAGCTATAACATTAAATGACAGAAAAGAAGATGTTTTACAAAACCCTGAGAAGTTCATTAGAGAATATTTCAAAAAGGTGAGTTATTTTATCCAATTAAAGGTTGGTGCGATGTTGGTTTTAAGCTGTTGTATTACAAAATATTAACTTATTGCATAATGCATGCACACTCACTGGTCAGGTCTTTGAAATGAACTTGAATTGAATTAATAGTAATAAACATTATCTGTATGTTTGTATCATGGTTTCAGATGCTTACCATAGATTCTCTCCCATTCCAGGCCCACTACATAGTGCCCATCATAACACCAGGATACCTAGAAGAAATCAAATCCTGCAGCCCAGTCATGCCCAGCACATCAGACAATTTGGATTGCAAATATGCAAACTTCATTTACAATTTGATTGTCAACCAATACATGCATGTGACAGGCTGCCTGAATAAAAAAGTGCGAAGTGTGTTGCCCAACAATGCTGATGTTAGTGTTGTGATGAACATATCTATGTATCCTGACTTGATGCCGTGGACTCATGAGCTGTCCTTCGATGAACAGTTCAAATGTTTTCTGAAGAGGGAATAGACCGTAATTTCAAATAATAGTGGCAGCACATTAATAATTATGTCTGCATTAGATTAGAGACATCACAATATGACCCAAGTGTATTTAATAGATCTGTAGAACTGCTTATGGTGTAAGGATTTTAATCTTGCCTTTTAATTAAGTATTTACAGTCTTCCATAAATAATAGTTTACAGGCTAACATAAGTACTAGATTAATGTCCTTTGTGTTAGGCATAATGTATCAATCAAATATATTTTTCTATGAAAAATAATGACAAGTCAATGTTATTTCTTTACCTTTATTCACAGATTTTGCAATTTACATAACTGTTTGTTAGTCACTGGACATAGGCAAAGATTAAATATATTATGTGAAACTTAGATCTAAATAATGCTTGAATCTTAAAAAAACAATATTTTACTGAAATGAAGAGGAAAATGTGCTTTACTCCATAACTAAACCTTATTAATTCACCAAAGTAATACTAAGAAAAAAAGGCTATAAGATAACATTTGTAGACAAATTTAGAAGTTAGAGTCTCAAATATTTGGTTACACATTGGCATTAAATTTACTCTGTTTTGCTGGACTTCGCCTTAGGTTCATTGTCTGCAGATTCATCCTCGGCTGTTTCATACAGGGTCTCATCAGCAGTACTGACATCATTCACATCAATGCCAGTGTCATCGTTACTGGCGCTAGCCAGTTCCTCCTGAAACAACAAAGACATTGCTTTACTGATAAGATAATACAAGCAGGACTTAGCCAACTATGCAAATATAATTATGGTAAATTGGAACTTTTGAATCTAGCTAACTAAAGCACAAAAGACAAATGGTCATTATGTTATTGTGTTATCGTATATCTACACATGCTATTAAAATAGCAACTGCGTTATTCTATCCTGACATGTACAGTGATAAAGATAGGTAATAAAAAAAATCATAAGCATATTTTTTACTTCCTGAAAAGTAAAATCGTAAGACTAGCCAAAATAACTAATGATTCAATCACCAGCAGTTAGTAAAGGGTCAGTAAATTAATTTTCTGTTATGAACCAACCTTAGTACAAACTGATTAAAGTAGTTCATAGTGATTAATTTAATCAGTTGTGTTATGACTTTGAAAAGAATAATTAAAAACAGTTGTCTTAAGTCCATCGGGCCACCAAAAATTCTATAGGTGAACACTAAATACAAAGCAAAATTTTATGATTACCTTGATAACTTCAACAAAACTGTTAGCCTCTTCTAACATCTGTTTGTACTGGGTATTCTCTTCCTTTAGATCTTCAATAATCTTACGGAGCCTCTCATTCTCCTCTAAAGCATCCTGTAGGGCTACCCTGAAAAAAAAAAACCATTGGACACAGTTAAGTACATGGCCACCATTTTTATAACATTCATAAAACAAAATTGGTTATTTCAACGGAGGATCTGCTACGCTTTTAAGGTAGGCAGGCTCAGAGGTTGAAGAGGCCAATGTTGCTGCAGTCAGCAGCCCAGCATCTTGTTAGTAAGGAATTGAAGTGAAACTTACTGGCGCTTTCCAGCTAGAATTTCCCAGTATTTTTCTGAAGCACCTTCAGGATTCGTAAGATCATCAGCAGTTATCTTCGTGTCAAGATTAGCCTGGGTCTCTTTGCTTGACACAATTATCTTGCGTTTGATTTCTATATCTCTAAAAAACAAGTAATTGAGTATTAATTGCCACAGTAATTATTTTTATTTTCAGATGATGTCGATACGTACACAGTAGAATCTTGAGTGAGCTGATGCTTAAGATTTTTCACTCTACCCACTAAATTTTCTCTGTCCAAAGATGTTTGTTGTATGGTCATCAGAGACTTCCTCGATCCCTTCATGGTTTCCTAACAACACAAATATGAAGTTAAAAACCGAAAAATTCACGTACAAGAACCTGAAGGTAGGTAAGTAAAGACGCCGACGGCGAACCAAACAGAAAGCTAACCTGTAAATCTTGAGAGCTCATTTCTTCTCCTAATGGATTGCTACTTCTATAAATATACGATAAATCACACCGAGACTGCTTTAATTTGAAATTTTAACACAAATTACATCAGAAAGCAAGGAAATTATAAGAAATTGTTATGACAACAACACTGCATCACAAACAAAACTCTAAATTGTTGAAATTCGAATAACCTACCTATTCTGTGGCACTGGCAATGGCAATGACGTATACTGTAAATAGGGTTCCGTTATCATATAATCGGTCCAATCATTTATTTAATTTTATTATTTATTATATATTTATTTTTACAGGGCCTGTAGGAAACTTTAGCCCTAACGGATGTTCGGAAAACATTTGTCACAAAAAATTGAACTTTACGCCATGATGGCTGAAAACGGAATCCTCATTTATTTAACTTTTGACAGTTTTATTTTATTATTATATATTTATTTTTACAGGGCCTGTACGAAACTTTAGCCCTAACGGATGTTCGGAAAACATTTGTTACAAAAAAATGGAACTTTACGCCATGATGGCTGAAAACGGAATCACTTTTGACAGTTCCACACCCATGAAGTTTCTTATTTATTTGACAGAAAATCACAGGCGAAAAATGTACCACATCATGGACACCTTTATTTATTATTATTAAATCTTTATTTTACAGGGCCTGTACGAAACTTTAGCCCTAACTGATGTTCGGGAAACATTTGTTACAAAAAAATCGAACTTTACGCCATGATGGCTGAAAACGGAATCCTGGACACCTTTATTTTTTTTATTATTATTATTTATTTATTTTTACAGGGCCTGTACGAAACTTTAGCCCTAACGGATGTTCGGAAAACATTTGTTACAAAAAATTGAACTTTACGCCATGATGGCTGAAAACGGAATCCTGGACACCTTTATTTTTTCACAATAGTGATGTTATTATTTTGCTACGATATTTTAACGAGTAGATTGATGTATCGAAGACGATAAAAAATATAAACCTTATTACCTACAAAGATCTATACTATAAGAAATTAGTTTTATTAATAAAATAAGTAGAAAATAATTGTGACAACCCGTTAAGTAATCGTTAAGATCATCTCGCTCAAACTATAAAAATATCAAAATAAAATAGCAATGCAACGACTCGATTAAATTTAACGTAACTTAAATCGATTATGTCATAAAAATCGAATCGGCAACTTCATAGAACATCACTAAATTGAGCTGCCAAAAGTTAAATAAACCGTTGGACCTTATTGGAGGTACTCTTATTGCGGCTAGAGAACGACCGTCGTCGAACGTACATAAGACTTCTTACGTGAATTATTGCAGTAAAGTAAGTAATCTATCGATGATTTTGGTCTTAGTTTTTGACGCGTAATTAAATTATTCACATTGAAAAATTGATTTTGTTTTCCTATACGCAGTTTTTAATAAGCAAAAGTTGTTTACAAAGTTATCAAAAACTTTAGTACGAAACTGTTTTAAGCAAACACATTTATCAAAAATAAATTGGTTTTAATTAACGTTTTAAATTAACGAATTTATAGTTTTAACACAATAGGCTATTTGATAGGTTTCTGAAAACTATCCCAGTTTCTTTGTTAGTGTTCATTGAGTGCTCAGAAAAAGTAATTTTCAATTCTTTCTAGTATTTCTTCTAAAAAAATTAACGTTTAAAATAAGGCGCCAAAACGCCATCGTCACCAATATGGCGTCATGATGTCACAGGTCAGTCAGTAAATAAAACTAATGAACATAAGAACGACATGAATGACAGACGCCATTTTTACTGAGCTGTGATATTATCATCATAGATTCGGCCAATCCAGACCGTTTTCGATAAAATAAAATTTTATGGTGGTTTTTTTTTGACAAATGATAATATTTTTTTTAGTTGAAGTGCCTGAAAGCGGTTCAAAGACTCATCATTTAGACGAATATATAATTATAAATAATACTATTGTTTTTCACACTGTCAGAATAGCCTATTAAAATAAATGTTAATTAGTGTAAGCGAGTCAGCATGCTCTACATAAGAGCAGCCATACGTGACTCCGACTCGCACTTAGCCGGTTTTAAGTACGTCTTCGCACTGGACCAGATTCTTTTTATTTTTATACAGTCAAGAATCCCACGATGTAATGCTAGACTTGTTCTTGGCTGGTTTTCATTGACAGCTTATCACAGACTAATCAGACAGAATACCATGATGAAGATAGAACGAAACATTTTTCCCTCCAAATCAATCGTAGTAAATCAATGCTTACCTAAGTACGTTTCAGAATTAACTGATATGATACTATACCCTGATAGTCGTATTTTTTACTATACGGAGTAAACTGACAGTAGCTTGAAAAATAATGTTGCCATGTTCAATGTAATAGTGATGCGTTCAGTTTTGTTCAATCACAGGAATGAATGAATACTTCGTTAACATTACCTTATTGAAACAAAAAACGCACGTAGCCCCGGCGTCGCCTCAGTGATCTTAAACGATCACGAAGGTTAAGCAACATAAGGGGCGCATACAGTTTATGGATGAGTGACTGTTCTATGACTAACGCTAGTGGCATTTTTCCTAGCGGTACCGTGCTTCCCAAGGCACGCTAAGCTGTTGGTGACGGTTGCCGTCGATAGATGACAGTTGTAAAGCCAAGTCAGAGGCCTGAGCTTGAAAACTTGTGACAGTTACTAGCCTACACCAATCCTGAATTGGCCCCCGAGGTGGAGTATGGCCTATACCTTCCTCAGTGAAGAGACCCGTGCCCCTCGGTGGGGACATAACGGGTTGATGGACATAATGGACAATGAAGTGGCCTAAGAACGTCATCCACCGCTTCCGGTATCTTTTTATTCGATATTTATATGTTACGCTCGCAGTGCCCGCGACTTTGTTCGAGCCACAGGATTAGCCTAGGCCCACCCTGAAGGTTCATCCTAAACACTGGTGAAACCATATTTGAAATTAGATATCTACTTTTGGATATTACCCATTACATACAAACTTTTCCTCTTTATAATCTATCTTATATCTAATGTCCCTTCTAATGGCGGTAATTAGCATAAATAAGTAAAATTCTTGCTCTAATATACCTAATTTAATCACTATATTATTATTGGAAGACACTGTTGACGAACCAATTTCACATGTCGATTGTGATCTGGCTAATTTCATTACTTACTTACTTACTTACTGCGATGGCTCAGCGACCCGAAGTGGATCTTGGCCTCTGATACAAGTAGTCGCCACTTGTCTCTGGCTTGGCTAATTTTTTTTTCTAATTTTTAATCATTCTGGGTAAAATACTATCTCTAATTTGACAATTTCACAGTTTGGACAAAAAAAAAACTGGTTTGATTTACTCAGACAAAGATGATAGGATGAGTTTATTGAAGTCAAATAACGCGTGAATTTTCAAATATATATTAAGCCAAAATGAAACAATGTGGTTAGGTGAAGCTTGGTGACAGTAAGACCAGCCACTAGTCTTACAAGCCTCCACCAATCCGGACTTGGCCCCCGTGGTGGGGTATTGCCTTTAATATTAAATTATGGCCTATAATAAAAAATATTGTTTTATATTAAATTTAACCAGAAACTAACTAACAGATAACTGTGTCTAGTGTTCAATACATCAATCAATCAATCAATCAATCAATTTATTTGTTTGTAAACATAGGTAAATTGTACATGATGTTATGAAAACAATAAAGTCGCTCTATGTTTTGCCTTCGGGCTTACAAACTTGTGGTACAAAATAAAATGTCAATTCAAATTAATAATAGGTACTAATAAGTCAAATCAAACAAACATCCAAAATTAAAAGGTATATACAAAAATACTATCGAACCTCAAAATGAATTGTCATGCAAGAATTCTACTACCTTATAATAGTTTCTTGACAAAAGCCAGTTAAACAATTTGCGCCTAAAGGAAGGCAAGTTGTCGACATCTCGGACATTTTTTGGCAATTTGTTAACAATTTTTGAGACCATTCCAAAGAAACTCTTGCCCATGAACGCAGTTTTGTGTGGTATTACTTTAATAATATTTTTGTTTCGTCTGCTTGTTAATTTTTCAAAAATTTGTGGGTTGCTTTTTGCAAATACTGCCATTTCGTATATGTAGAGACATGGAAACGTGAGAATTCTCAAACCAGTAAAATGGGTCTTACAGCTATCTGTTTGTCGAAGATTGCATATTGCTCGCAGGCATCGTTTTTGAGCTTTAAAGACATCTTCCCTGTCGGTAGCATATCCCCAGAAAATTATGCCGTACCTTAGTGTAGATGTAACATACCCGTGGTATGCTGTTAATAATGCACGTCTGTCTACAACTTTAGATAGTTTAAATAAGGCATACGCATATTGACTTAATTTATTACATATGTTGTTGATATGGGCCCCCCACCGGAATTTGTTATCAATAGTTAGACCTAAAAATTTAGATTCGCTAATGTTTTCAATGTCATGTCCAGATATATTTATGCTCAATGTATTTGGATTAAAATTATTATTACAAAAATTCATTAATTTAGTTTTATTTATATTTAATGTCAAATTATTTGCTTTTAGCCAGTCAGTAACTTCTCTTAGCGTATTATTTATGTCACTCTCAAAATTTGTTTCATTATTTTTAGTAAATACAATTGTACTGTCATCTGCAAATAGGATCATAGGGTGTTTTGTTACTCTCGGTAAATCATTTATATATGTCAGAAATAATAAAGGTCCTAATACACTTCCTTGTGGGACTCCATGCTCTACCGTGCGAGAGCTTGATGAATATACTGTTTCTGTTTTATTTTTGGGACAAATTCTACATATTTGTGTTATTTGCGTTCTATTTTTGAGGTACGATTCAATAAGTGATAGAGCGTTACCCCTTATTCCATAAGATTCCAATTTTCTTAATAACGTATTATGATTCACGAAGTCAAACGCTTTTGTTAAGTCCATATAAACAGCAGACACACTTTGTTTTTTGTCCATTTTTGGTATAATATTATGTAGGAAGTTATATATTGCCAAGTTAATTGATTTATTTTTCCGAAAGCCATTTTGTTCCTTCGCCAAAATTGACATTTGTTCAAAGAAACAGTAGAGATTTGAGTGTATTATTTTTTCAATGATCTTTGAGAATACTGGTAAAAGTGCGATCGGACGGTAGTAGTCCATATTTTGTTTATCGTCTTTCTTAAATACAGGTTTCACTATCGCTATTTTTAACTTGCTTGGGAAAATACCTTGCTCTATACACAAATTGATAATATAGCTGAGTACTGGAGATATATTAATTGCTACGTATTTAATTATTTTTGTTGTAATATCATCATATCCTGTACTATTGGAGTTTTTCAGCAGTCTGATTGTTGTATAGATGTCATGAGGAGTCGTAGGTTTTATAAATATTGAATTGCTATTAGTGTATGTTAATAAATTATTATATTTGTATTTATTATTAGATATGTCATGATTATTATTTAGTATATTATTGTCGCTTGAGATGTCGGAGTGTGAATGTTTTTTTATTTGGTCAATGAAATTATCATTGAAAAGCTGTGCAATTTCAGATGGATTACTAATAATAGCCCCATTAACTTTTATTTGTGCTATCTGTTCGCGCGGGAAGTTTGATTTTACATCTTTTATAATACGCCAGGTTGTTTTTGATTTGTTTGTAGAGTTACTGATAGAGTAACTATTTTGGGATCTTTTTGTTTGTCGAATTACTTGTTTCAACCGCATTGCATAAGCTTTTAACATATTTTTATTATCGTCTATTGGGCATTTCCTGTATCTCCACAGAAGTTGCCTTTTTCGTTTGCTACATAATTGGATACCCTTAGATATCCATTTAGGCTTTTTTATTGCATCGATTTTCACTTTTTTAAGTGGGAAGCATAGATTATAAAACAGTTTAAAAATATCATTGAATATGTTGAAGGCATTGTCTGGGTTTTTGTACTGTAAACTTCACTAAATGTTAAATTATCAAGGCATTCCTGGAATTTTTTCATGTTATATTTAGAAAAGTCTCTCCTTAGGTAGTACCAAAATGGTAAAGTACAACGCTTTTTTACTGGTAGTACTAGTAGTTGTGCTGTATGATCAGACAATCCCAAGTCGAGAACTTCACTTTTACTTCCTCGTATATTATCAATTATATTGTCTATACAAGTGCCACTGCATAGGCGAGTTGGTTGTTTTATTTTTAGTTTCAGGTTATAGGATAGAAGAAGTGATTCAAAGTCCTTAGTGTATACACTGGGTTTCAGCATGTCGATGTTGAAGTCTCCGCAGATTACATATTTTTTATTTGTGGCAGAGCAATACGTACGAAGTATTTGGTCTAATTTATTAAAAAATACCTCGTATGATTTGCGTGTATTTTTTGGTATTCTATAGATGCATATTATTACAAGTCGATGTTCGCTGAGATCAATAGCACATAACTCTACTTGATTTGAACAATTTAATTTAAGAATGTCTGTAATTATTTTATATTTTAAGTCTTTTTTCACTAAGATACAAGACCCCCCGTTTCTATTGTCTCTAGTAAAACATGTGGCAAGATTATAGTTTGGTAACGTCACGTATAATAAATCTTATGTTGTCATATTGTGTTCTGTTATGCACAAGATGTCGACAGACTTGTTATTTTGCGACAATTCCTCCAGGGCTACAGTTAAAAGGTCCGATTTATTTATAAGTCCGTTAATATTTTGATGCAAGATACTTAAACTGTTACACACGAAAAAAATTAGATTTACAATTATTTTCACAATTGATATTGGTTACTTTTTCAGCGTCAGAGAGTTGCATTTTTAAAATGTTCTTTAGTGATTGGGCTATGTCATCAATAACAATTCCCATCCCTACATTATTGATATATTTGTGGTAGCTTGAAAACATGGAGGTATCGTAACATAGGCTTTCATTAGAATCCATCAAGAAGACGTGTCCGTGTGTTGTGACGTCAAGGTATAGCATGTTATTGAATGTTTCTACTCTCCAGTTATACATTGTTAAATAGTATTTGTAGGTTGGGAGACATACCAATATATTTGTGTTATTGATAGTTTCTGTAGATTTCCGCGCGTAGAGAATCAGATCGAAGTAATTTTTTGTAGTCTTGAAATCCTCTTCTCCTATCATCAAAACACAAAAGTCTTTCTTGGATAGGCTTTTTGTTTTTTCATGAAGTCCCTTGAAAAGTTCTTTAATTCCTGCATTAGGAGTTAGGTAGTGGCAAATTTCATAGTCCATTATGAGTCGGTCTTCGGCAATTTCACGAATTTTGTTGGTCTTATTACTGGTTATAAGTAGTAATTGTCTTCGCGAGTGTGTGCTATTCTGATTTGGTGGCTTATTATTCTGTTTTTCCGTCTGATGAAGCAAAGGATTTCGTATATTCTGGTGATGTGTTGAACTTTCTACGACATTTTTGTCACGGGATTGCTCTATATAATTTTCGGATACCTTGTCAATATGTATACAGGAAATATTTTCTGGATTGCTAGAAATATTTGATTTATCATCCCTCGGTTTTTCGCAAACAATAACGCTTTTTAAAGCTTCATCAATCTTAGAGCGTGAAAAACTAGAACTTTTAGACTTTCTCTTTTTCTTTTTTATTGACTGCGTCATTGTAATATTTTCTGAGTCAACTTTCTTGTACAGTTCAATAGTTTTATAACATTTTTGTAACTCTACTTTTAGCTTTCTGACTTCTAAATTTAAGAGTTCTATTTCACTATGCGCAGAGGCTAGCTCCAACCTTAATTTTTCGTTTTCCTGGTTTAGTTCTATTGTAGTACAGTCATCATTTGAAATATTCGGAAGACTGTGCATCGTATTGTCCAAAGAAGAAGAGTTTGAAATGTCGGGACATTCACTCAACGACATCGAGACTCGTGGCCGCCTGATTGTGACGTTATCTGTTTTTGAGTTTCCCTGCTTTGAAGAGTAGGGTGTTGTGCATCTATTAGCTAACTCTGAGTCGTTTATTGGCAGTAAATTTAAGTTTGTTTGTGGTGTAGATATAGCCAGCGGGCTTTTTGTTACTTCATGTGTCTGCTTGTTGCTCTTGTTGTTGCTCTGCTGACTAGTTGTATAAGATGGACCTTGTTGAAGACAGTGTTTACATATCCATAGTTTTCGGGAATCTTGGTCCCGGAGAAGGTACAGTTTCTTAGAATAGCCTGCACAGTCAAATTCATAGCGTTGGTTACAGCTGCTACAAAGAATTGTATCTTTTATATCAACCGTTGCTTTACAGTGGTCGCATTTCGTAGTTGCGGGTTTATTGGTTTTTGCTGCCATTGTGTGTTGGTTTTAATTCTTATACTGTTACAAAAAGAACTTCACGCTCAGTACAACACGAGGCTCGAACTCACTTCCTTATCCAGAGCCACCTTAGATCAGCCACTTAAGCCGCTTCGCTATCGTGACGCATAGACACTTGGTTGAAATTTGAGATAACGTCCGTGAACTTCTAACATCTCCTAACTAACAATGGAGAAAGTTTACAGGAGGAACAAAAAACTAATTTATTTTCTTTCTTGGAAGTATATAAAATTAATAAAAAAGTAGCTGACTTGATTTTATGTCCTGCATAATGTATCATAGCCATTGCTCATGTATCTTAATATTATTACATTCTAAAGTATATAGGAGATTTTAGTTTTCTTATTTGGAACAAAATACAAATAGGAGTTATTGTCATTCGTTACTTAATAGAAATTGATCCCCAGATTGAAAAAAATATGTTGATGAGAAAAGATAGAATTTATTAGAATATCCAATAAAAAGGTAATACCAATAAAACTGACGTAGTAATATTATTATGTACTGACCATAAATATTTATTTAAAAAACACAAAATTAAAAACCAAATTGTCACCGCCGACATTCTTAGGGACCTAGGTACCTACCTTATAACATTATCAGTCTCAATGTTTCAAAATGAGCAGATTAGGTGGTAAGTTAAATAAAAAAATCACACCTTCTATAACGGAAACATTTTTTTGTGTTATAGGTGTCATTTATTTATTTAAACAAACATACACGTCAATAACAGAAACATTTTGTAACACAAAATAAAAAACAAATCGTAAATCTCTTCTAAAATTATAAATTCTAATGTATTGTTAGGTATTGCTAACATAACAAACTATCAGTCTCAAATTCCACAATCAACACATGAACAAATTATTTACCATAAATATGTTTAAGACAAAGTCATAAACGAAATAAGAAGTTTCCTCTTACTGTAATAAGATACGTAATCAAGTATTTGCCTTTAAATACTCAATAATTACATATATTCAGTAAATGTTCAGTATTCAATATTCAGTAAATGGTAAAGAGTCATAAAATGAGTGACAGTCTACTGGGATAACAGATTTAAGTTCTTGTAAATGTTTGTATTTTTGGTGAGTGATTGCCAATCTATTTGTATGCAAAGGAGCGTACTCTGTTATAGGGTTGATTTCTTTGACCCGTTGAGGGAGATTTTCCCAATCAGAATCGAAGTTCAATTTAATCTTAATGATGCTATTTTCATACAGGATAGCCCTTATATCAGTGACTTTTGGGTCCCCAGCTTTGCGACCCGGTCTGATCGAGGTGTATCGCCATGTTTCAGTAGCTGCAAAGTTTTTAAAAAATGAGTAATCCACCATCACTGCCTCATATTCATACGGATTATTTGCGGGCTTCTTTGGTAACCGAGACAAAGTTACTAGGAAGATGTATTAATCTGTTTTTTAACTTTCGTTCTATGGCGCTATGTACACAGTCACCTTCCATCTGTGTATGTCCAACCTCGAGGAACTTTTGCATTATGGGCACCCCATGCTGCAAGGAAAAGTTCAGCAACGCGTTTGATAAGATGTTATTACGGTTTTGGCTTGTGCAACCATCTGAGTAAATTATGATTGGTACCTTTTTTGAAATGCAATGACGACTTATATAGTCTGTTATGAATGACGCATACGTTGACGCTGTTAGATCACCTTCTGTCTCATTAAACCAGTAGCAGGTGCTGTGATGTGTCGCCAAATCGTAGACCGTGAAGTTGTGAAGACACAATTTCGTCTTATAGTAGACAGCACTAGCAGTGATGAACGGACAAACTTTGACAGACTGTAAGTCCATAGTCAAAACTATGCAGTTTCCTTTGATGGCTTCACACTTATCCGTATTTTTTTCTTCCCAGGCTCGATTTTTTTTGCTTACATGAATTTCATACTCATTGTTTCTTACATTGCCTGTCTGGTGGCCAACACAAATGTCACACATATCTTTTTTTATTGTGTGAATAGCTATGTTTCTTACCTTAACTGTTTCGCTAAATTTATTTCTTGCAAAAGGTTGTACACCTCTTTCTAAACTAAAATCTTTATAAATGCTGTATAGGTGGTTCATGTTACGATAAATGGGCTCCAAATAAACTTTATTTGTGTTAAGACGGTTATTGGGATGGCATTTTTGGCAAATCGTTCAGAAAGCTATTAAGTGCTTCAGTTCGAATTTCAGACAGTGGAGCTCTGCTGGAACGCCGGTTGCGATTGGTATTTTCTTCCGATTGATGCATGCCATCCTTTCCTTGTTTAGCCCAACTTTGAACAGAAAAGGAGCCAAGACACAATGTTTGAAGAAACATGTCACGGCAAACTCTCCTCTTAGTAGTGCTCCCATCAGCTGAATTAGTAACTGGAAGGAAGTATACAAAAGTTCCGCCTCTTCTGGAATTTTCCGAAGTGGTTTGCCTACCCTTTCCCTGAAAAGTGACATTGTTAGCTACATAAACTTTTCGTTGAGGCAAATCCATTTTGTTCCAGAATTTATGAAAAATCAGTTCTCTATCTCCATCGCTGACTTGATCACAACATCTAATTTTACTGTTTCTACAGAAATTGGAATTGCACCGAGGGCCAAGGACTCTTTTGTTTCTAACGTGACTCTTTACTTTCTCACCCTGTGCTTTTTTGTAACCCACATAATCTTTGCCTTCCATTCTTAGTCGCTTTGAAAGGTTTTTCTTCCAATTTTCAGGGGTAGCTTTTGTTCGCCTGCGTCTTCCTTCAGTCATATCTCCAAAATGTACTATATCATGATTTTCATTCTGTCTTTCTTCGTTCACTTGATCTTCATCGCTATCTGTTTGTGAACTCGAAACAGCATTAGCAGGCGGCTCATATTCGGTAAGTTGTCTCTGAAGAATCTCGCCTTGGCGCTGCTAGTAACGAAACTGAAATTGGGCTTTCAGGTGACGATAAATTCAATGGAATTAGATCTGCTAACTGGATGAGGTTGAATTCATTAGCAGCACTGTCTGGAGCATGTGTCTGTGGACATTCCAATGTACTTTGTTCCAGTTGTATGAGATCAGGGACTGGTTGTAGGAGCCCAGGCCCTGGTAGTATGAGCTTAGGGTCTGGTTGGATGAGCTCAGGGCCTGGTTGGATGAGCTCATATCCCTGTTGGACGAGCTCAGGGTCAGGTGGGATGAACACAGGGTCGGGTTGGATGAGATCAAGTCCTGGTTGGATGATCTCAGCGTCTGGTTGGACAAGATTAGGGTCTTTTTGGATGAGCGCATTGTCTGGTTGGATGAGCGTAGGGCCTGGTTGGATGAGATCAGCGACTGGCTGTATGAGCTCAGGATCTGTTTGCATGAGATGAAGTTTTTTTTAATCTTATTCACCAGCAAGTAAGCTCTGTTTTTGGACGCCATTATCTGAAAAAATAAAGATTACTTGATTAGGTAGGTAACTATTTTTGGAATCGCATTTCAATCGTAATTTATTCATTGATCACTAGCAGGGCACACCAATAGAAATGTAGAAATATCTACTATCTTTAAAACATTCAAGGGCCTTCAACCAAAGTACTTTAAAACTTGTCGGAGAAATAACTCCTAACTTAAGAAATAACCTATTATTAAACAATTTTCATCGGTTTTACAGTAATTTAGGACACATAGTAAACAAAACACTTCCAGGTTCCATAAAAACCACTTCAAATTAGATAACATACAAAAAAACTCACCCAAACATAACTTTTCACCAAAAATCGACGGAGCGCTCCCGTCGCCGGTAACAACACTGTCAGTTAGGATAAATTTCCACCCAAACGTAGACGTCAATAGACCGGCCGAATTTAGGAGTTATTTCTCAATGTAAATTTGCATCGAACGGGTGGACATTTTATTTACCAGGTTAATGCATCTAATTAGTTCCGGCCTTTGCCAACAGATGGCATTCAAAAGTGATTTTTAAGAAAAATGTCAGTTAGGAGATATTAGAAGTTCACGGACGATATGTTGTTGTGTTCAAATATGAAATGTCTCATCAATCCACTAGATGGCGTTAGTGTATAGTTCTGTGTTATCGACAGTTCAGACGTTTAGATATTTAACGGTTTATAGATTGGTAAATTAGGGAAACTTGCCTGGGTTTTTCACTAAATCAAACTGTTTCTTTGAGTTAATTGCAGAAAGATAATCACCGCATTCAACTATTCATTACTTGTTCATTGTCAATTAGTATACAAGTTTATTTAAGCAATTTACGCCAACAAATTTGTTTTTTATTTATCACTGTAAATACTCATAATTTTCTTCTAATAACATTTGTGTGAGTCAATTACACTTAGGTCTTTGCACTGGTCAAACACTTATTAGTTTTTAATCACTTTATCGAATTATGGAATATTTTTCCATGGAGCCAATGTTTACTTGGCGACAGCGCCATCTACCCTTTCAAATACATCTAGGGGTAATAATTTTTAAGTTTTAAAGTTTGTTGATTACGCTAAAACTGTTTTGAAAAGGATACAATTGTGGAGTTTCTTTGTTAGTTTCTACTCCATATAATCTATTAATTAGGTACACATTTAAACATTTTGTTAGTAATATGAATAAAATATTTGAATTTGATTAAAATGTTTTTCGTAAATAGTCCTACAAAAAAGCCCATCACAGTGTTTGTCTATTATCTTATGTGTAAGCCATTATAGCCAAAACAGTGAACCATATAATATAGTTTATAGGAGCATACTGCAGTAGCTACCTATAGGTCTATAATTAAGGCTCTGCTTAATTACCGTATTTCTTATGATGACAATATTCTTACCTTACACTGTAACATCTCCACATTGTCAGCCTGTTATATTTTTCAAATGCGACCCAAAAAACATTTGTGATAATTTTAATGTCATAATGTTTATTTTCTACGCTACTCTAACGAGCTACTTGAAATACTAATCCTTCGCAGACGAAGTCGCGGGCGCCAGCTAGTAAAAGATTGATGTCATTGTTTCATTCATTCACTTTGTCACAACACTATTTTTATTTCGTCAAAACCTGACAACCCAGTAAACGTCAGTTTACTCCGTTTAATAAAAAATACTTGTATTCAGCGTGGAGAGAGTCATGGATGTAGAGAGTAAAACCATGGAGCAAGCCACAGCGCACACATACAAGATGTAAATGAAACAAACTTACGTAGCGATCATGGGTGAAAAAGAGACAGAATAAAAGGCAAAAGTGCAACTGCTTTTTTTGTTTGCCCCCGTGTCAAGTTGACGTTTCTTGGGGGCAACCGAAGAGTAAAAAAATGTTGCCATTCGTGCATGTTGAAAATCCCGGTCATTACTTTAACTATGTATTTATTACTGAGTTTATAAGTTAGTTTAGCTGGTAGGCAGTCAAATACACACGAAAGTAAATTGTTATGCAAAGCATTACAATAGATGAATTCCAGTTGAGAACTCTGTTTTGTAGAAAAAAACATATGAGTCAATATTTTTTCGACTAAGATTTAACTAAACAAATCTGAATATCATCTTGGAAACCATTAGTACTTTCATATACTATTCACTTTTTTACATACTTAAATCGCCTTTAATCAAAAGTTATAATCATCATCATCATTATCAGGCTATATTAGTCCACTGCTGAACATAGCCCTCCCCTAATAAGCGCCATAGCGCCCTGTCTTCAGCTTGCCGCATCCAGCATCTGCCAGCAGTTTTTCAATTACAATAATATTATTATATTTTGATCTAGGTATTACAATATTTATGAAATTTCACAATGTTTCCATTCCAGATTTCTTCAAAATTACTCCTGTTCTGAATAAATGGGTGCTAGTATGTGGAAGAGAGAACTCGTCACCCACATCAAATGCTCGAACATGCTCTGTACATTTCAACTAAAGTTGCTAGAAGTCTTCAAGTAACAAATTATTCTATGTTTTACCAGGCGACATTTAGGGACGTTTAATTGACAACTCTACTGCTAGACGTGTTTTATAGTATGAATAATAATGTTCAAAACAATAGGGAATGGATGAAAATATCAGAAGAGCTTGATATTTTTTTTGGTGATAGGAATAACCTTCCTTAACGCGGGAAAAAAGTTTCAATTTTTTTGGCCCCGTAGTTTTAAATATACTTAATATTTTTCCATTCGTAGTTCAGCTCGGTACGGCATATCAGACTAATCCTTGGTCCGCTACGTATGAAAAAAAAAAATCTGTGGTAACAATGACATAAAGTCCGCGCCACCACTGAATGCCGATGAGTTAAGACATTTCAATGAAGACAAAGTTGTCTCCGTCGGTAATGAGTGACGGCGCGTACTCTAGACAGCTTTTCAATGTGGTTTTTTTTTTCATTCGTAGCGGACTAAGAAATATGTCTGATATGCCGTACTAAGCCCAGAACGACGAACGGAAAAATATTAAGTATATTTAAAAATTAACAACGAAGCTAAAAAAATTGAAACTTTTTTCTCGCGTTAAGGAAGGTTATTCCTATCACCAAAAAAATATCAAGCACTTCTGATATTTTCATCCATTCCCTATTGCATTTTTATTCACGTCCTACGAACGACTGAAATATTTTACCACACATTATGGCAAATTCACTTTACTCTGGCAACATTCACACACACAAAGAAAAAATTTTCACCGACGCAAAACCGGTTAGACTGGGGCTTGATCTATGGTTATTCAGCAAAGGTACAGTGCCACCATCTTATCTGTTCAGTTGATAGCGGCGCTAGTAGAGAATTTAGTAGTAACATTTAAGAAATTTACCTAGAAAAATGAGAAAATTTTAACCCATCTCTCAATTTTAATGAAAATATATCTATAAATCTTAGTAAGTGAATAAATAAAACAAAAAATGGGGAACAGGATTTACAATTAATTAGTTAGTTACAATTTTGCCCACCTGAACAGATAACTTGGTGGCGCTGTAGTACGAGGACGCGAGTCAAAAGTCGCGACTTTCCAGTACATTAACTGTCAAATTCTGACGACTTTTGACGTTGTCGCGCGCGACTCGCGTCCTCGTACTACCTTTGCTGGTTGTTCTTAGTCTGAGGTTACGGCATGGACATAATTTGGGTTAGGGAGGCTCAGAATAAGAATTCTGAGGGTATAGGTGTTCTGTGGTTCAACAAAGGTAGTACGAGGACGCGAGTCGCGCGCGACAACGTCAAAAGTCGCGACTTTCCAGTACATTAACTGTCAAATTCTGACGACTTTTGACGTTGTCGCACGGCGCGACTCGCGTCCTCGTACTACCTTTGCAGGTTCGGAGTGGGTGGTTGTATGTACCTATTCGTAAATATTTTTTTTCTAGCTAAATTGTTTTGGGAAGCAGCTTTGTCCGAAGTGCGCAACCCGTACATGGTGTACACCTTTATTAAGGCTCAATCAACCGTATATGCAATATCTCATCAATCGTCAGGACATGATCATAGATTCACATTATTGTCAACAGCAGGTCAACCTGTCGCTGTTTCTAGTTCCCACGACACTTGGTATCGTAGTTTGGGTATTGCCAGAAGCAATGTATGTGCCTGTATGTAAATGTCTATGTTTAACCTTTGCACTTTAGTTGCAAAGATGTCCGTAACATAAATCGAGTAACGTAAAGGTTGACATGCTGTCTGTCGACTGTGGTACCTGTGGAGGTCGGAGAGTTTCTTTCGTTGATTGATACTCCCTCCACGGTTTCTTTTGGTGCATTTTAGTCACTGGACGTGTCCGAAAATTAAAACCAGTAGAACGTCGATTACCCGCACCAATTATTGGAGGACTTGGGTGTTCGGAAACCGGCTTATTCGAATAATGGAACTATACAAACGTATGGCTTATTCCATCTAGTCATACACTTAGTTCTACATGTATGACTACTCAGAAAAAAAATCCGATGTATGGAATACATCATATGTATGGAACATGGATAGACAGCCTGTAATTTATCTCCATCGAATACTTACACCCACTTTTGAAGCTCTCCTTCAGCGAACAAGTAGGGAAGTAAGAAAAAGCGGGGCGAGAAGTTCGCAGCTAGTTCGGTTATGCGTTCGTTAGATGACCGAGCGACGACGCGTCGTCGAGCGTCGCAATGTTCGGATAATCGACACTGTCTACTGTAACCAAACTGTATAGTTTGACCAGAAAGAGTAGAAATTAAAGAGTGCGATTTTGCTAATACTCTTATTTTCCATACCCAAACATTTAGTACTAAAAGACATAGTCTCAGCAAGGAGAATTAACCTTCGTCTCAGTTACAATAATTGTGCTTATATTAGAATAGAAGATGGCCTGAAAAGTTCGTACAATATTTAGTTACACTTCACCTCCGTTTTCTAGACTTTATGGTCAACCTATAACCGATTCAGATCGGCAGGTGTTTTTTTTTATTATTTATTGTTGTAATTTTTTTTAATTCGAGCGCGAGGGCTCTATACTTCATGTTTAGGTTATATTTCTAAAAAGTGTATATTTCAATAAAAAGACATCCGATTGTTTACCTTTAGTTAAGTACACAAATGGAGTATACAATACACTCAAAGACACTGGAATACCTTTGGAAAGAACAACGACATAATATATTTAATTTGTATTTTTTATTTAAGTAGGTATTATTATATTACAAATATTTTAGTTACAATCAATATTTTAAGTGATGGATGACATGACAACTTATTACTAGGCCGCTAACTCACTAGGACGCCATGGTTACGTCGTCAGCGACCGTATCCAAGCAGAGCAGTTAATATTCAAATGAATGGCGCCTAACTCACTTGGCGACGGTCTGGCAACGTCGCCGCCATTCAATACAAACTGCCTGGATACGTGGCTGGCGACGTCGCCATGGCGTCCTAGTGAGTTAGCGCCCTTACCTGCTTCTTTGGAAATCGGTAAGTCCAAACACAATATGACGAGTTATATTTGCATAACTTGTAAGTTACCTACCTGCTTCTTGAATATGATTTCGAAACACTTACCCCCGGGGTCTGAGTTGAGTATTTCACAAAATAAATACCTACTATTGGGAAATCTGATGAGACGAAACTCTCAATTCAGAAACCGGAGCTTGGAATTCTCAAGACATATTGGGGAATGTAGCTTGACATAAATCGTACTTTCGAAACTGTTTAATTGACACAGAAATCGAAGAAAAAAAAGATTCATAAATCTTGGTATTGGTAGTGCATTTGGTAGGTATCGTGTTCTCATTAAGGGCTACAGCGGTCACTAGATTTCATTAAGAAAACTAGATGGCGCTGCAAGGGCAACAAATGTCATCATACGTTTTAATTGCTGTACATTTAATCTGTTATAATTTAAACATATGTTTGCAGTCTGTGTCTAAACTAGACTTTGTTTCGCAACTGTTGAAACTTGAAAGTTATCGAAATAATTTTTACTATGTTCATCACATTAATCATTAAATTACATATGTGAATTGTGTCTTTACTCATGCCCATGCATTGTGCATTTTTGCAAAAACATAGGACAGAAACCAGAGAAGGTACAGTGATGCCATGTCAATTTTGACATATTATGTGACGTCAGCACCATCTATCGGTAACCTGCGGTACTGTATTTTATTTAATGACTCTTTGAAAAGCCCTCATTAGACATTAACGTATTTGTGTGTTTGAAGTGGATACTTACTTAACACAGAAAAGATCCATACAAAACTTACGCCATTACTTAGTATGGCACAGTCAGTCGTTTTTATAAGCGACCTAACCTACTGATGTTTTATTAAAAAAATTAAACACTATGTAATTTATTATCCAGATAAGCCTATTTGAGAACATGTACGTTTACTAAAACACCCGTTACAAGCTTTGTTACAACAAAATAATATCACATCAAAGCATTATGACATAAATTGTCACATACAAACCCCCAAAAGATATTTACATTTTTGTACTGAGTACAGTGCCTTATGCGATTAACTCATACAACATTTACACAATCAATAACCAATGTAATGCAAAGAAGATCACCCAAATTGAGCTATTTTTAAAAGTGCCGGCCAACAAAAATAAACACATTTTTTTATTATATTACATCATAATGAGCATTTTTTATTATGACATCAAAGTCGTGACTTGCCTCCTCGAGAAGTTACATAACGTCAAAATATCGATTTTGTATGGGGGAATTACATTACTTCGAACGCAACAATTACATCGATTTTAACATTTTTGGCAGTTTAAGAGCCAAAATAGAACAGGTTTCCTTGCAGGCAACATGCTGTCTCGCTCGCACTTAGCGAATTTCTCTTATTTCGAGAGTCCATTTTTATGATTCAAAAGCTATTGTTATTTTTCTTTGAATTTTGAGCTTTGTCAGTGTTAGTTCCATCCTTTCCCTTCCTACCCTACAGTTCTCCATGCAACTTCTGTTACATCGGACGGCTACATAACTGCTCTCTCAGTTTATTTGTTTGTTTTCGTCAATTACTCGTTACTGTTATACTTGTTAAAGGTGTTGTTCTTGTTATTTATGTTGTTATTTTTTGTTACCGTAATCATCATGGCTATGCTATGTATTGACTGTCGTGAACCATGTCACGGACGAAGAAAATACACGTGGGATTCACGAGAAGAATCACAAAGCGATGTGGCGCAAATCATCATCGAGAACCTGATAGCAAGACAGGTATGTTTTAATTTAATAATACCTATAGTTGTCAAAACAACCCAGTCAACACTGGATTTGTAAATCTTGTTTATATCAGTGATCATGCCGCTATAACCGAGATCGCGAAACTATTGAATACGATTGCTGCGTCTGGTAAATTCACACTTTAGAAGATATAACTTCAACGGTTGATCTGAATACAATTTTAATCAGTTTTTGACGCGCAATTACAAGAAAATACACGAATTGCAGGAATCTTTTTTTTTTATTGTACGTCGTCTATCTCTAGTATCCTGACAGTTGTAGTTTCTGGCAAACTCCGCTAATCGCGTGACACTTCACTTGGCGGAGGACTCCCATTGGTCGCCGCCTCGCGGACCACTGCTGGCCCGCGATCCCTATTAGGGCTGCCCACAACACCATGATTATGATGTGCATAATCGAGTAGAGTATGAAGTCTGCATTATTTAGTTCTATAAGTAAAACATGTTTATATGAAGATATTAACTATTTTCTTACATTGTTTTAGGAGGAGCCTACAAATATCATTTGCCGACCATGCTGGCAAAGAGCTGAAAGAACGTATCAACGACAACTTCTAGCTGAGGTACCTACCTCTAGAAGATCCTGTTCCACAACGTAATCCAACATTGACATTACCGGGATATCTTCGCACCCCAAACTCAACAGTTAACTGTGTTTTTCAACATTGCCGTAATACAACTAGACATAGAATACCTGATGATGTAATCATTCTACTGATTGGACGGTACAATCTTTACATATCGGAAAATGTTCGCGTATGTGAAGAGCATTTGGCGCAAAATCTTTGGCATACGCTTTCGCTTCAAGATAATCTTGTAGACCATTTCACGGCATCAGAAATAATGAGCGCACTGAATATTATGAGAAATAATATAAATGTAGATGTGCTTAACTTTGAGCATTACAAACGCATCACTGAACCCGAACTACATACATGGATTGGGATGACTCATGCCCAATTCTCCAATTTAATGGAAAATACACCCAGTTTGAATAGCAACCGACACAAAAAAACTATATTGGCTGCTACTCTGGCAAAACTTCGAACTGGAGATTCCAATGAAAGGTTAGCGTTAACGTTTAGAACAAGTGAATCACGTTTACAACGTCTATTGACATTAGGCCGTGAAGCTCTAGACCATGATTTTGTTCCCTCACATTTGGGATTTGACCACTTGACTAGACAAGATGTAGCTGGGAGGAACCTATTGTTACCTGAGACATTATTCGGAAATCCAGAAAGCCTTCTAGAAGAAAGAAACGCCATTGTAGTTGTCGATGGCACGTATATATGTATAACCAGAAAAGCTCAAACTACCTATTTCAGAGACTCTCGTACAGTCATCATAAATTGAGGCATCTGACGAAGCCTTTTCTTTTTGTAACGTGCGACGGCCACATCATTGAGGTATCTGGACCACATGCTGCGACAACCTCTGACGCGAGCATAATGAATTCATTGGTGGAAGACGAAAACGGTGTTTTTCACTGGTTCTTTAGACCTGGAGATGTATTTATTTTAGACCGTGGCTTTAGAGATTCGTTGGTGAAACTGGAGACTTATGGATATTCGGTGCATATGCCTGAAACAAGGCATGCTAATGAAACTCAATTAAGCACCGAACAGGCGAATAAATCGCGCCTCGTCACATTATGCCGCTGGGTAGGCGAGGTGATTAACGGAAGATTTAAGAGGGACTTCAGATTATTGAGAATCGTACATTCTAATCGAGCCTTACCTCATATGATACAGTATTTCTGGATTGGCGCAGCTCTCTTAAATGCGTATCACCCTGTGATTGTCGATAACGTTCACGCTCAGATTTTTAGAAATCATTCGCGAGAGAATAAATATGCCAAATATATTAAGGGATCTGGTAACCAGATATAATTATAATAGAAGGCGTGCGCAATTTTATTCTATTAATGCGAATAGGCTTGATATCCCATTCCCCACATTAACCGAAGAAGACCTGATTTTATTTGCCCTAGGCATTTATCAGCTTAAACAGGCTCGCAGTTATTATGCAGAGCACATGCAAGAATCGGGCATTTTCACAATTGAACTAGGAGGAGAAATACCTGCTGAACATCTGGCAGAGCTAGAAGGAGATCTATATATACTTAGAGGTCGAATCCAATCCCGACATATTCGTTCTCGAACATATTATGTTTATTTTGGCATAGATAGGTCTCTCCGTGGACGAGAAGCAATTGCACACTACTATTGCAACTGCCATATTGGCAGCAGAACCATCGGCTGCTGTTCCCATGTAATGTGCATTGTGTGGTACATGGCGTACGCAAGGCATTTGGATGCTATCAATATTCCTGCGGAAGGCTTAGAGGACATTTTTGTTAGATTTTAAGACCTCAGTGTACGAATACAAGAATTGTAGTTGTATAATAAAAACTGAATAATGATTGTAATAAACAAATAATTATAAGTTATTCATTTGTGTTTTTTTGAAATAAACATCCTAGTTATGTATATTTCTTGTGTATCCCACACATTCTTATACCTTTATATGGTTTTTACTGATCGGTAAGCAGCTATGACAGCCTAACTTACTGTCTCCCTCGCACTATCTTATTTTAATGCACGGAATATAAACTCAAAGCGTGGTACAGTGGTATTTGCTCAAACTATAGCAGAAAACTGTAAGTATGTGATATCCGATATCAAAGACAATAACAGAATGAAGTTACTCATAAAAAAGATAGTGCGAGACAGCACGTTACATTGTTACAGCCGTTTATCTACTACGAAAACTTTTCCAATCCGGCTCTTAAACTGCCAAAAATGTTAAAATTTAAAATCGATGTAATTGTTGCGTTCGAAATAATGTAATTCCCCTATACAACATCGATATTTTGACGTTATGTAACTTCTCGAGGAAGCAAGTTACGACTTTGATGTCATAATAAAAAATGTTCATTATGATGTAATATAATAAAAAAATGTGTTTATTTTTGTTGGCCGGCACTTTTAAAAATAGCACATAAATGTACGGGCGCTGGGTTTTGTCCTTTATCAAACTAATCCGTAAATCAGTCGATAACAAACAAATCGTCATCAGCAGGCTTAAGGAGCTACAGGGAGAAACACTAGCGCCACCGAGGAAAAATATCATAGCTTTTTAGTATGTCGATAACTTGGATTATTGCGTAGCAGTAATCTGTGAGTTATCGACTTTACAATGTATGTACATAGAATTGTCTTAGTAAACCGTGAATTGAGGCGTGGAATTTACAAATGGGTTAAGTGCCAAATCACCATTATTTTCAAATGAAATAAAAATGGATTAGTTTCTGAATCACCATTTATTAGGATATTTTGTCACAAGCTTACAAGCTTAGTAATTTAAAAAGCTTAGTTTTTAGGCACTTTGCACTTTTGAAATGAAATGGCTACCGAACTGCGCACCAATGAAAGGCAAAAAGTAGATTTGGATGTTTTTGGTACTTAGCCCATTTGTAAATTCCACGCCTCAATACGCTAATTGGCTCGTATCAAATTTGACGCGATAAATGGATATTTCCTGTAGTATCTAACGTAAGAAACCGAAATATTGTCGCGGTCCTATCCCGAACCCTCTAGAATAGAGCCTTCTAGAAGCCTATCGAATAGTCGCCGCATGCTGCGCTGCAAGCAATAATGACTCGTGTGTCCCCTAGCGTAAGGTTCAAAACTCTTTGAATGGGTTACTGTTCGAGCGACGTTGCCGCGAGTAGGTACGTAGGTAAGGGAATGTTCTAGAACCCTTGCCGCCGGATATAAATAGCGGCCGCCGCGGCGCGCTGTCAGTTCCGTTTGGAATAGCGAAGAGTGAACTTCGAGCGAACATACCTGCGATACGAGCGATAACCTACGACCTCAGCGATACTATTGGACTTCGATTGGACCTGCGATTGGATTCTACGTGTGGACTTCGTGTCGTGAAGACCTGCAGACCAGACCCTGCGTGAATAAATCCTAAGAAGTTGTCATTGGCGTTTTACATCCAAATCCAGAGAACCCTAGCCCGTAACAATATATTGACTTTGCTAAGTAAATATGCAGGATGGCTGCAAAATTTGCAAATAAAAAAAATATTTTTCGCTTTTAAATCGGAACGGTGAAAACGGTGAACGGTGATCGTGCGTGCGTAGGTTTTATTGTGACTCATACTTCTTTCGTGGCACGAACTCTACCTATGTTGAATGTCAAACTTTGTTTACAAACGTAGAGGACTTCAAACCATAGACAAAAATGGCGGACCGCGTTTTTGGCTGTTTAGCAAAGCAACGTTATAAAATAATGTTTTTGTTGCTTTTAGGTCCTCAAAAAATATTTATTATACTTAAATATTTATTATATTTAAAAATATTTAAAATACTCAATATTTTTTGGTCTAATGGAAGAGATATTTAGCATTTAAGACCTACTTGAAAAAAGAGTCAAGTAGCGGATTGCAGTTTTATGAAACAGTTTTAGACACTAGAGAAGGTTCAGCAGATGAAACAAATACCTGAATTGTTAAGGTCATGGCCCACTTACACGACTCTGCTCCCACCCAGCAAAAATAACATAACAAAAATAATATAATTCAAATATGGGCTTTAAATATTCCTCTTTAGATATATTTTACATTGGCATCATAAATTAGCTGACAAGGAGCTGTCTGCTAACTTATGATGCCAATATATCTAAAGAGGAATATTTAAAGCCCATATTTGAATTATATTATATTTGCCGGGTGGGAGCAGAGTCGTGTAAGTGGGCTATGACCTTTATACCCCTTGCGAAGTATTTAAAAGATTTCTCATCTTTATGACTAATTAAAATGCAACTACAATTCAACGAATATCACATAGAAATGCGAAAACTTGAAAAATCTTTAAAACATGGAAATATTCAACGCCAGAAAAGTTAAAATTTCCATAAATAAAATAAATAGGATCGTTACCTGCTGCTAATGATTCTGGTAGCTACTTACATAACCATTTTAAATAATCAACTCTTTAATCTGGTGTAACTAGACCACATTATAAATACAGCAATAAATCAATAATCCCCAACAAACTCATACAAACATAATCATCAACTATGTATTAAAGCAGGAAAGATACCGAAAATAAAATATATGTCAAAAACAATAAAATACCAAAAGATATCAATAATAACTTTCAATTTAAATTGAGTCATCCAATTTAAATAGAAACATACACTTGTGATAATTTTTCTATGCATTAATAATACGTAAAGTAATATTATGCTATGGTATTCATAAGGACTGATTTGTGCTCCTCAAGCTAATCAGACTCTTTCATTTATCTATGAGAAGTGCAGATGTCTGCATCAATCTATTTGACATCAATATTGCTCCTATGAAGATCAATCGCGTAGAAATTATGTACTGTGAATAACAAAAGCGTCTACCATTACTTGCGGAAAGTGGCGGCAACACAGTTTTGTTTTCGACTGTACGCTTTCAACGGTTCACATAATATACAAGACTACAGACAACAGTCATTATAATTTAAATATGATTTATTACATGCTCGTTCATCACACATTCCAACTAACGAAATCCCACTATACCTAAGACATTTCTACTTAACTGTACAAGATACCTTAA
Organism: Yponomeuta plumbellus; assembly: GCA_947310845.1. Taxonomy (NCBI): domain Eukaryota; kingdom Metazoa; phylum Arthropoda; class Insecta; order Lepidoptera; family Yponomeutidae; genus Yponomeuta; species Yponomeuta plumbellus. The sequence goes on from OX371203.1 coordinate 10,432,657, forward strand.
GCAACTACTTCTCAAGTCTTTTCGGATTTATAGTTAACCAATAATTGGCTTCTTTTAACGTCAAGAGTCTTCAAATACGTCTTAAGACAAATGTGAAATAAATTGTTTGAGATTATATACAGAAAATATTGTCGCCAGATTAAATCACAATGAGAAACTTTAACGCTCGTCCTAAAGGACAGGAAGTGAACTTCTACAAACCATAATTACACAACAACCAGTATTCTATTGGCAATATTATTTTATACACCATTCCACCTATACCTTTGGTTTGCTACTGGCGACATAGAAATAAAACACCCCATTATGAAAGTACATCATACCACAGACGAAACTGAAGATAATTTAGTTCACAAACATACAATCCTGTCTGCTTCACTGACATATTGCACTTTGCTTATCGACTCTTACGCCATGGCATTCAGTAAGACAATTTAGATGGTCTCCCGGTGAGCCCGAATGTCTATTCAGTATAAGTTCTCTAACTGATGCCCAGGTCGACTGAACCCCACTGAGGATTGAGGCCGCCGCAGTCATAGAAGAACAACTTCTTCGAGTACCAACGTACTCGATTTGCGATCTCTATGATGGGCATAGACTCATTACGATGCCGTTTGTAAGTAAACAGCGATGGGAATCGCTTAGTGAAGACCTTCTTTTGAGGCTTGCCCTCTGGAAGTACATTCCCTCGCAATCACAGAGGCTCGAGAGCTGGTCTGTCATATGTGCACGGGTACGTGTGTCAAGAGATCGTCGCGTTTGTCGAAGCGAAGGTCGCACATCTCGCAGCGGAACGGCGTCATGCTGCGTTCGGGCTCCTGTGGAAAGATAAGTAAAGTAAAAGTAAAAAATATTTATTTCGTAATATGTGATTGACAGTATACAAAGTTTGGTGGGCCCCACACTAGGTATATCCTGTATCGTGGGCTCCCGTTTGTGGGTTAGAGGTAAGTTAGAGGTAACGGCTGCCGCCCATAGATGGCGCCTTAGAGCGGCTTGAAAAGTTCTGACAGTAAGACCAGCCACTAGTCACAAGCCTCCACCAATCCGGACTTGACCTCCGTGGTGGAGTATGGCCTATACCTTCCTGAGAGAAGAGACCCGTGCCCGTCGGTCGGGACATAATGGGTTGATCATGATGATGAACAAAGGACGTTGATTTGTAAAACGATGTCCGACTCAGGGTACTTTCTACTCATCAACACGAAGAACTTTTTCTATGGGATCGCCCTTGAGAGACCGCAAAAAAAAACAACTGTTCCATACTAAGATTCGATATCTACTGAATAAAATGTATGGAACAGCTGACTTTTTTAAAGATTTTAGATATTAGTAGTAAAAGCTGTTCGTATTCCTCTCAGCACAGAGTAATATTTGAAATTTATCACAGTTTTCAAAGAATAAAACATGTTCATACAACTGTGATCTTTATCATCTTCAAAATTCGATTCAAGGTGCTGTCGCAAGATCGACACGCCGGCGGGTCCTCGGAGCTTGAGGAGTTAAGAGGGAACATCACGGGCTAGAGAATTGAAAAATAGGTATTTGTAATAGTACATTGTTCACCGAGAGGAGAAAGTGACCGATTACCGCCGAGGGTGTCGTTTGAAGCCCGAGCCGTAGGCGAGGGCTTTAAAACACCTGAGATCGGGAATCGCAGTTTCTCTCGAGTGATACATAGTGCTTTATACTACACCTACAAGGAAAATAAAAAACGAAATCTTTACTAATTGAAATTTATATTGAAATTGTTGCTAGTGGCCAGTGTCATTTTGCGAACTTGGAGATAAAAACTCACTGTAAAAACTTTTTGGCTTTTGATATAGGTTACCGGCGCATAGTCTTACCCAAAATTAAAAAAGAAAAACCACGTAAGAAATGGATTTTCATACACTTTTCTCTCCCGCTCAGATGCGTTTTCTCCCCGCATATTTGTTCGATATGCAATGACGTACTTTCTACCGTAAATTTGATAAAGTATCAAGGTACTTTCCAAGCAGGTGTAGTATAAAATCTATTGCTGTCGCGCGATGCCCGAAGAAGCGAGCTATCAATGTGTGAATGGGACTGTCGCCCGCGCACACGCCGCCGCCGCCGCCCGCCACGCTCGCGAGCGGGCCGGGCGTAGTCTGCAAGTTGATTTCGTTCGGCGTGTGCGGAGTGTTCTTTCGTCTTATTGTTTTACCTACCTGCTCTTTGTTTGACTCTGGCTATTACTTACTGGACATTTTATTTTGTGGAGCTTAGGCTTACTTTACGAAAAAATTAAAAGAGACGATGTATTTTGGCAGAAAATCGATCCGATATTAGAAACTTTTTATATCGATTGTCTGTTACCAGTGTGCTTAGTGCGAGTTTTTTTAACTACTCGATCGCGTTAACGTAAACTCATATTCTATAGGAGTGACAAAGCGCGCCACCTAGTTGTCTCTCTGTCACTCCTATACAAATTGCAAACGCTCTCGCTATCGAAAGTGAATGAAAAAACTTGCACTAAGGGCCCTGATCGAAAAATAATCCGCTCGTTTTTTATAGATCCAAGTTCGTTTGGATCCAATATCCGTTTCAACCAATCCCCATTTTCCCATTCCCGCGACGGTCGTATACCTACCACGAAATTTAGCACGCTCCGGACCATTAGATAGGTACAAGTTTTTTATAGATCATCGATCAGAGAGAGAGAGAAACGGTTTGACCACTGAATAGTTTTTTTATACCTTACTTTTGATATACTTTCAACATTATTCTGCCATGCTAAGGGTAAGAGCAGTAAGTCGGAAATTTCAAAGTTGAGAAAATGGAGGACAAAGTTTTGTATTACATTTTTATTTACTTTTACTTTAGCTTATAAGTTTTTGTAGGTGTGATTTTTTCAATATGTAGCTTAAATGGAGTTCTTTCATGATACATGCTTAATTATAATAACAAAATTTTTTTTTTTAACCTTCAATACTAGTTTACTTTTATTATTTAGTCTATAATTGTTATGTTATGTATGTTATGTTATTTAAGTTAGATTTATTTTTATTTAAGATTATATTGAATAAAAAACAGACTGTAGTATTAAAGGTAAAAATAATAATAATTATAAGTTAAAATATAAGTTTGATTTCCAAATAATTACTATTTAATTATTATAATATATTGTATATTTGACGAAAACTCATAATATTTCTAGTACGAGTTAAATCTATTTGTACTGATTGCTTAGAATAACCGCAGTAAATACCCCAGTTACTGCTTTAGTACTAAGTATTCCATACATTCGATATCTATATTTTGTATGAAATTACGTGTCACTTTAGGGTACAAAAAAAAACTAAGATGTTATCTAATAAGCAGTAATCACAATTTAAAAGATAATATAGTGAGACATCTATACTTACAAACCTTGAAATGTAGTAAATTACCTAAAGTTTTTTTCTAGAAGGCTCTGAAAGTACGTAATTAAAGTGAATACCGTTTAATTTCCCGAAACCTACAAATATGCTACAATTCGATCTTCAGGAGCCATTACACCTACAATATTTGTTACTTTTTATTGAGTTAATAAGAAAAAAATGTGCCAAAGAAATTGTGCAATTTGAACCATTTTCTGAGAATATCCCTTTTAGAGTTTGCTTGCCGTACTGAATCGACAAAATCTGAAAAATTATACGTTTTTGTTTTCTTTGCATAGCTTGTTCAACATGGTGTAGGAAGCTGTCGACTGATTTAAAAGAGTGACTAGGCTCAAAGTATTTTAATTTTTATCGCATGTAAATGCTGGCTTTTAATAATGTACACCAAAAAACTGAAAACAGCGAAATTTTTGTTTTGGGCGCAACAATTATTATCCATCCATATTACTAGGTACTTCTTGAGTTTCCTTTTTAAAGTTCTGTACCTAAAGGGTAAAACGGACCCTATTACTGAGACTCCGCTGTTGGTCCGTCCCTCTGTCACCAGGCTGTATCTCATGAACCGTGATAGTTACAGAGTTGAAATTTTCAGTTGATTTGAGATAAAAGCAGTAAGTGTGATTAGTGCTGACATTCTAAGTTAAAATTTTTTGATTAAGCTCATTTACACAACAATAATGTTCACTTACAGACTGTTTTTATTATTAGCAAAATAGAACATAGATTTCGGATGTACAGTAATTAGCGTGCAGTAAGTATATTTCCTGCTTTTATGCTAAGAAAACAAAATCATTTCATTGACTTACTGCTGTTATGCTTCATGGTATTTTTAGGTTCCAGTGAATCTAGAAAAACGGGGAGTGGACCAGTTTTTAGAACATGACGCGGCGATTCAGGATTGCACTTAACTAATTTTTGATAAAAATCGACTTATTGCTCTTACTCTTACTTAAGCGCGGCAGTATTGATATTAGTGTGCTTTGAACATTTCAATAAATAATATAAAAGGTTTATTTCCTACTTATTATCCAACAATCGAACAACACAATAATCTGCTAAATGCACTTCACGTAAAATACTCTAACTAGAAATATCGATATCAATGAACAACACTAAAGTATCGATAAAATTATCGACTACGTGTCACGTCACTAGTGTATGTATACGTAGTCCGCGCCTCCCCAACCTCAAGCCTCCCCCCGCAGAGCGCGATAGAGACAACTGCAGCTTGGACCGAAAATACCAATAAAAAATACACAAAATCAACGATTCATAGTCCCCTGATTTCTTCTCCAAAACTTAACCAATTTAACTACTTTTTTCATAAATAATTAAAGAAAGGCTTTGGCCGTGTTCCTATGTTTTCCATTTTTTATATAATCTAGTAAAATTGCTTTTCTGATTTTTTGAATACAGCGGAAAATGGGGCAATTTTTTAGGTTTTTGAATGTTCATATCTCTTTTAATAATAAATTTATGAAAAAAATAAAAACATAGGGACATGCGTATAGTAGCCGTAGATTTTATGGAAAAAAAGACTTGCTCTACTGGCATTATCCAGGGAGGAAACAGGGTACTACGTTTGTATGGAAAAACTGCCGTTGTGTTTCCTCTTAAGTCCTGCTGAATCTGCGTGATTTGAAAGCAGTGTTTATGTAAAAGGTGATATTTTTAATTACTACAATAAAAAATATCACTTATTTAGACCATAACGTTGAAATAAAACGTAGGTAAGTTAAAAAACAATAGTTGAGCTCTCCCTCCCTGGGACATACAATACATACACTGCTTACTCACTTACTATTATTGATACATAATAATTGACGTTTCTATTTGACAAATATTTTCTGGCTGGCTATTTGGCTGATAAACTGGCTACTTCTTATTTATGCTATGCTTTCACCTATGCTATGCAAAAATTCACGGTGAATAGATAAAAATGAAGAGACACGTAAGTGTAGTTACCTCATCGTCACTAGGCTCGCTCTTGGGCGCCATGGTCTCCTTCTTGGGGACGATCTCCTTCTTGGGGACGATCTCCTTCTTGACGATGACTGGGGCGGCGGTGGGGGCAGGTTCGGGGGCTGGGGCTGGGGCTGGGGCTGGGGCGGCGCGGGGCGGGGGCGGGGACCGCGGCAGGTGCGGCCGGATGGCGCGCAGGTCGTCGGCGGGATGTCGCGGCGGCCGCCGGTTGCGGACCTGGACCATTGCGTTAAGGCTTATAATATTACGCCGAGGCTCAAGACGTTTCAAGAAAGTGGTGCAATTCGGCCATACCTCAAACACGTAGTAGCTAATAAATAAGTCGCGGTCGCGGTGTCATTTATAAAAAAAAATCACGAAAAACTAGGTTTAAAACGAAACTTAGTGAGACTTGGGTAAGTCTTAGGACAGATCTCAAATTCTAATTTATAAAGCCAAATCTCCACTCTGAAGCCCCTGTAACTAAAGTCTAGTTTATGTCGCTTAAACCTACTTGTTTTTGTAAGTAGTACTTTCAATCTGTGGTGTGCACGCGATTGAAATAACGTCAGAAGCAAAAGTTGTGTAAGTGTTGCCAGATGAGGCGATTATGACGGCTAAAAATTGCAATTGCACCTACTTTTTACTTCTACTTACGATTTTCCATCGTGTTGAAAGTTTTTTCAATTTACCTTCGAGTCTTAAAAAATACATCGCATATATTTTTTAAAATTTACAAGAACAAATCGTGACACAACCACAGATTACACAAGAATGAATGAAATCCATAATATAACATTTTAAAAAAAGCAATGGGTTGAACCGCTCGAAGCACTGGCTGCCTGAGTGATCTTAAACGATCACGTAGGTTAAGCAACATTGGGCGCGTTCAGTCCATGGATGGGTGATTGTCTATGACTAACGCTAGTGGCATTTTTCCGAGCGGTTCCGTGCTTCGCAAGGCACGTTAAGCAGTTGGTGCCGGCTGCCGTCGACAGATGGCAGTCGTTAAGCCAAGAGGCCTTAGGGCGGTATGAAAACTTCTGACAGTAAGACCAGCCACTAGTCTTACAAGCCTCCACCGATCCGGACTTGGCCCCCGTGGTGGAGTATGGCCTATACCTTCCTCAGGGACGAGACCCGTGCCCTCGGTGGGGACATAACGGGTTGATGATGATGATTCTCACACGGTTTACTAATGTATTGCCAAAAATCGTTTCCCAAAGTATTACTTCCCAAACTATTTTCCGCAAATTATCACTTGGCAAAAAAACATTTCTCAAAACAACTTAAAGCAAATAAACAGTTAGCAAAAGTTATTATGGCAAGTTATTGTTTACCAAATAAATACTTGGTCAAAATTCATTTTACCAAAGAGGCAACAAGAGGCAAGTAAGAACGCATCAAAGTCGAGTCTGTTTTCGATCTTACATAGAGAACCTAACGCTCCGACGCGCTCCGCTTCGCTACGCGCGTCGTCGCACCTATATTTCTGTTGTCACGTATTCTTTACATCGCCGACCCCCCGTTCCATTATTTGAAAATAACACTTGCCAAAATAAAACGTTAGCATTCTTAATAAAACTTGACGCAGTAAAATTATGCGAAATGATAATTTGACCAAATGAATAAAATGCGAAATGAATACTTGCTAAAGTTTCATTTGGGAAATGAAACTGATGCTATAAGTTTATTGGGAAGTAAAATTTGGCGAAAAATACTTTGGCTAAACGGCGGTATCCCTTCTCACACTTACTCGACTTCTTGCCGGAAAAGTCCAGCCAGGTTTCGCTCCGATTCGCAGAGCTTAATCATGGTGAGCAGAGACGGAGCTTGAATTGTTTTACCTGTGAGCGGCTGTAACGCGGCGTCTCAGTAGGTCAGCCCGTTGGAGGGCCACGCTGCAGTGTTGGCAGAACAACTCCGGCCCTCGCACCGTGTCATGATCAATATCGACGGTTAAAAGGTAATAGGGCATAAGCGACATTTTGGCCCAAAATGACTTTTGAATGCCATCTTACTTAAAAAAAAAATCTGCGTCGAATGCGCTTACTCCCGCGGCTCTACGATACAAAAAAGTCATCGTAGAGCCGCGGGAGTAAGCGCATTCGACGCAGAATTTTTTTTTAAGTAAGATGGCATTCAAAAGTCATTTTGGGCCAAAATGTCGCTTATGCCCTATTACCTTTTAACCGTCGATATGATGGGTTGTTGATGGCAGCGAAGTCGGCTCACCTGTTTGGTCCGGGGCCTGACGTCCTCGGCGGTATGTATCATGCGCGGGCGCGGCGGCGGCGTGGCGGCGCGGCGGCGGCGGGCGCGGGCCGGGGGGGGCGCGGGGGGGCGCGGCGGGGACGGCGGGGGGGGACCACTCCGCCTTGTCCGACGAAGGCGACAGCTCCAGCTTCGGCTTTTTCCGCCGCTTATACTTGCGCGGCCCGGACTGCGGGCGGGTGGTTATGATTGGGGGTCGGAATAGGCAGTTCAATAGGGAATGGATGAAAATATCAGAAGTGCTTGATATTTTTTTCGGTGGATTTTTTTTCATACTTAGCGGACTAAGGAATATGTCTGATATGCCGTACTAAGCCCAGAACGACGAATGGAAAAATATTAAGTATATTTAAAAATTAACTATGGGGCCAAATAAAATTTAAACTTTTTTCCCGCGTTAAGGAAGGTTATTCCTATCACCAAAAAAAATATCAAGCACTTCTGATATTTTAATCCATTCCTTATTTTATGTACCGGCAAAAGAAAGTCAACGTAAGCACAACATGGATAAGACCTAAAATGCCGGGAATCAGCGTGATTATTTATTTGCTGTTCGTTTCTTCACGTGTTTATTGGAAAATATTTATGAGCTAAGAGATGAAATACTATTTTGAAAGTTTAATAATATAAAATTTACAATCTCTGAAAATATTAAGTTCCGCGTGATCCCTCAGGCACATCCATACTATTATGTCACAAAATCGCAAGTACATAAAATTGAACTGCCTATTCCGACCCCTATTTATGATATATGGTGTGCAATAAACATGAACATTTTATATTTATATAGGCACATTATTGCTGCTGGTCCCGCACTAAAATACCCTGTGTCACGGGAACCAAAAACAGTGTCATCACAAACATGTAAACATCCATGATCTAAGATTTTTTTTTGTCTTCAGCCGGGATTCAAACCCGGGACCTCTCGCATGGTAGACATTACCGCTGCGCCGCAGATATCGTCGAAATATTCTTATTTATCTGTGGATGGGTCACTGGGCGGGCCCTTACAGACCGAACTCCCAAAGAAAAGCGTCCGCCCGTTGGTTAATGCGCGCGAGATCCTTGACGATATAATAAGCTTTCCAGAGGCTGGGTTGAAAAAATGTGTAAAGCGCACTTTGTGGTAAAACGTCTCCTGTGGCATTAAGGATCATTTAGATGGCAAAGATGTCTGGAATAAAAGCCAGCTTAATGCATTACAAGATCGCTCGTTTTTTCTCCAAAATGAATTGGACTTTGAAACGGATACCTAGCTTTACTTGTGACATTCAATAAGCCACACTTTCTGTGTTGCTTAAACTGTACCTATATTTTCAAACTTGAATTTGACCTTCAATGGCCACTGTCCTATAAACCGGACCGTCTTCGTTTATTGTCTCGATTATCTCCAGCCGCGCGCATTGACCAATGAGTAGCGAGTATTTGGATTCCTAGGAGTTCGAGTCGTGGAACGGCTCGGAGTATACTCCCAAGTTATAACGTGTTAACCACGTTAAGCTATTCGAGCTGTGTGGACCCGCCTAGTGCGATAATGCTCTCGTCAGCGCTACACGTGTTTGTGTTAAACAGATGTGAGTTAAACAGTTTGAATAATAAAGGGACTTCACACACGGCACCTATAATATTGTTACGGGCTAGGGTTCTGGATTTGGATGTAAAACGCCAATGACAACTTCTTAGGATTTATTCACGCAGGGTCTGGTCTGCAGGTCTTCACGACACGAAGTCCACACGTAGAATTCAATCGCAGGTCCAATCGAAGTCCAATAGTATCGCTGAGGTCGTAGGTTATCGCTCGTATCGCAGGTATGTTCGCTCGAAGTTCACTCTTCGCTATTCCAAACGGAACTGACTGCACGCCGCGGCGGCCGCTATTTATATCCGGCGGCAAGGGCTCTAGAACATTCCCGTACCTACGTGCCTACTCGAGGCAACGTCGCTCGAACAGTAACCCATTCAAAGAGTTTTGAACCTTACGCTAGTGGACATACGAGTCATTATTGCTTGCAGCGTTTATTGTTTAATAAAACGCAGCATGCGGCGACTATTCGATAGGCTTCTAGAAGGCTCTATTCTAGATGGTTCGGGATAGGACCGCGACAATACGAAAAGGTATTGAGATATATTAAGATATATCGAAAGGTAAATATACATCTTCGTATCGCTCAGCACCTTTAAGATACGAAGATGTAAAGATGTATATTATAGCTGTCGTGTGTGGTCTCCTGACGATTTCTATGGAAAGATGTAATGAGATATATCGTGCTATAATATACATCTTTACCTTATAGCCGCCGTGTGTGGAGTCCCTAATGCATTTGAACGGTGGTTTTACTTTAAAGTAAAAAGTACATACACTACAGATTTTGTTTACATAAAATGAGACTCTATTACGATAGCAGGGCTGGAACCTGTATCAGTGAAGTCTGTTGAAAGTTTTCATCCATAGTTTCGCATAGACATTTTTTTGTGTTGGTATCGCAGTATGACTACTCATTCACTCGATTCATTCGCCCGCTAATTAACCGAAGACCATATTCACACCCACACAAAAACCTCCCTGTCTGTTTGTGCGTCTGTGTTTATGTGTGTGCAAACATTATTAACTTTATTCACTTACTTTGTCTTCAAAAATAAAGTTTACTTAATAATGCGTAGTGCCTACGAATTTTTTTAGTTCACACAAACGCACGCACGCACGCACGCACGCACGCACGCACGCACGCACGCACGCACGCACGCACGCACGCACGCACGCACGCACGCACGCACAAACACACACACACACACACACATACATAGAGAAGCAAATAATGCTCTCTCGCACGTTCTAGATTGGTTTACAGTAAATAATCTATTGTTAAATTAAAAGACTAAGGCCCAGTTTCTCCAAGCTCTGTTAATGGTCTAACAGTCTGTTACATCTTCTGACGGACTGTTAAATGCTGTCGAGTGTCCCACCACGCTCTAATGGACCGTTAACTTCTTTGACAAAGCATCAAATCTAATCCTGGCATTGGAGGTCCGTTAAAACATTAACAGTCGATTTAGTTCCGTCAAAACTGTCAAAATGGACGCTGCCTACAATATTATTTTTGAAAATGAAGATGTTTTAGAAAATTTGGATAATTTGGAGGACGTTATACGCCGTCCTAATAAGATTTTCAAAACACAGCGTGACTACTTTGAAGAATACGCTGACCTGGGCCTTAATTCTGTTGGTGCATTATAGTTCGATGACAGATCCACGGTCAGGTCACGCGACGTCTTTTTCCATACGATTGACGCCTACATTGCTTGATTTGAGTTTGCGCGTAGACTTGAAGCGGCAATGAAACTAAATCGCCATGTTCATCCAGTTGTCATTGCACTACAATGCATTAACAGAATCTAGGCCCTGGACTTCTGCAGCCATCCTTTGTGTTTCATAGAAGTCGTACGTAACGGCGTCTGTTTTTTTATATTTTCCACTACATCTTTGTTCTTTGACACTAAATGGGTGAGGATATCCTTTTCGTTAGCAGAAAAATTGGGTTATCGTGTTTTCTTAGACATCCCTTGTAATTTAATTTAGAAAACGCACAAATTTAACAAAATCACAACAAAACAAACCAGAAAAATCTTCAACCTCAAAAGCGTTGAACCACAGACGTTTGTCAAATGTTTAACGTTTGACAGGAATTTGAATGACTGGTTTGCGTTTCATTCACGTAATGCTTGATTTACTAATGGTCTGTTAAATTTAGCTCATAGGACATGGACATTTTAACATTGCTTTAACATCCTTGTTAGTTTTGACGGCTGATTTATAAATGCCGCGTTTACCAATAACCAACAGAGTTTGATGAAACCGGGTCTAAATGTATTAAATTTACCCTACCTAACGTAAAATTAGTTGAAAACAACATTGTAATTGAAAATGATAAACTAGAATTTGTTGAAGATACTGTATTTTTGGGCATCAAAATCGATGCCAAACTACAATGGGGTCCACATATTATAAAATTGGCACATAGACTAAGCTCCGCAGCATATGCCGTGAAAAGAATTCGAGAACTTACTGACGTTGCAACTGCTAGGCTTGTTTATTTTAGTTACTTCCATAGTATTATGTCCTATGGTATAATACTATGGGGCCGGGCAGCAGACATTGAGACTATCTTCATCTTGCAGAAGAGAGCGATCCGATTTATTTACAAGCTAGGTAGTAGGGACTCGCTAAGAGATTTTTTCAAAGAAACTAACATCTTAACAGTTGCAAGCCAATACATTTATGAAAATATTATGTACGTTCGGTAAAATATTAAGGACTTCGAAACCTTGGTAGCCATCATAACGTTAATACTAGGAATAAACATAAATTGTCATTTCCACGATTTAGACTTGCAAAAGTTAATACTTCCTTTATGGGGCACTGTATAAAGTTCTACAACAAGATACCCCAAGATATATTAGAGTTACCCCCAACGCGATTTAAGAATTGTGTTAAGCACACTCTTTGCAAAAAAGCTTATTATAAAATCAACGATTATTTAGAAGACAAGGACGTATGGCATTAAATAGTAGTTTAATATTAAATTAAATCAGAGGATAAATGTATCTAGTGTTCAACACATCCAAGATATTATTTTGTATGTTTTATTTGTATTAGCTTTAAGGTGATTTGAGAAAAGATGGTCAGAGTGGAGTTTTTTTTCCGCTGCCTTTTTCTCCACTACAGACGGCCCCAAGGCAGCGGCTAACGTTATACATAACTGTATGTACATTGACATTCAACAAGCAGAATGTAAATGCTTTACGTTGAAATAAATTCTTGATTCCTGATTCCTGAGACACAAACGTTTGTTTTGCTGAGCCCATTACACATAAAAAAATGAACCAAAATAAAAGCCTAGCCATCATACCTGCGGTTGCCGTCGCAGCGCCGTGTTGGCGTCGCAATGCTGGATGAGATGTTGCACCAGCTCGGAGCTCGAGTGCAGCGTCCGTCCGCAGACCACACAACAGTACGACGGGCCCCCTGAATTACCAGGCACAGTTACACACCAGGAACATTAGGATAATAGGCTAGTCGCCCTAAAAAATGTAATCAGTCCGTCTTTTAGATTATTCAAAAGTAAGGGACACGTACTTTTTTGTTTGTAAATTAGACCAAAAATGACAAGATAATAGCCCATTAAAGTTACGTGTGACGTCACGCCGTGCCGCATTTTTTAGCACGGAGTGACGTCACACGTAACTTTAATGGGCTATATCTTTATTATTTTTTGTTTAATCGAAAAAAGAAAAAAGACGTGTCCAATATTTTTTTATAATCTAAAATACGGACTAAATAGAATTTAATTATTTTGACCCTGGAAACTACCCTATTAGAACAGTCAAGCCCAACCCAGCATATCTGGGGCTGCCTAGCGGCCAAAGAGCGGTTGGCCGCCCCAAAACTTGCTGAATAAATGTAAATTAAAATCTTACCTATATGTCTATGAGGTATAGTATACAACCCTATGAGATGAAGCCTTAGACAGGTAGGTAGAGAACACTTTATTGTACATAAAAAAGGAGATTACACAGGGCATCTAAGTCCAAAAAGAATATTTATCTAATATATAAAATTGAATAGCTGTTCGTTGGTCGAAAACGACTGAACCGATTTGGCTGATTTTTGGTTTTTTATATTTCTAGAATTCCAGGGAAGGTTTAAATGGTGAGAAAATATGGAAAAATCACGAAAACTTTGGCGGTACGAAGTTTGCCGGGACAGCTGTTATAAATAAGAATATTTCGACGACCCTGCCTTGCGACGAGAAAGTCTTGCTCTTGCCTGGTTACCATAGCACAGGGTATCTAGTTTGGGACCAGGTCAAGTGACTGTGTTGTATGGAAGTTTTTTTTCTAATTAGCCGTTACTGTGTCCCACTACTGGGCACTCCCCTACTCCCCTTTAGATACCCACTCCTCCCTGTTCCGGGCCAACTATTCCCACCCCGGCAAATATTTTGTCAGGTCGTCGCAGTATCTTCGCCTCGGTCTTCCGCGTCACCAGTAGCCATCTCACGGCACCCAACCGGTGAGAATTTTCGCCCACCTTTTCAGGTCCATACGTTTGACAAGGCAAACCCAGTTACACTTGAGCACCGTCAGTAATTTTGGTATTGGCGCGCAACGAGGCGTTCCGGAAGTTATTAAGTAGTATTATTTATAGAACCGCTCGTAGCCTGGGCTGCCTGAGTGATCTCAATCGATCACGAAAGTTAAGCAAAATAAGCCGCGTTCAGTGCACGGATGGGTGATCGTTCTACGACTAACGCTAGTGGCATTTTTCCGAGCGGTTCCATGCTTCGCAAGGCACGTTAAGTAGTTGGTGCCGGCTGCCGTCGACAGATGGCAGTCGTTAAGGCGGTTTGAAAACTCCTGACAGTAAGACCAGCTAGTCTTACAAGCCTCCACCGATCCGGACTTGGTCCCCGTGGTGGAGTATGGCCTATACCTTCCTCAGGGAAGAGACCTGCGCCCCTCGGTGGGGACATGATCGGTTGATGATGATTTATTTATTTATTTATTACTTAGACACAACCAACAGATGTTAGATACATCACTTAAGATAACATTGTGTGGATATGTTCTAGTCTAACATCCAATTACAGGTGTGCAACAACTCTCTTGACTTAAAGTAAATCATTTCTGAAATAACATAAATAACAATCTTTTTTAATTTTAAATTAAACTTTTTCAAACGCTTCTTAAACTTATTTAAACACTTTATCTTAAAACTAAGTAACTAAGTTGAGTTGAAATGAGATCAAAGCATTTTTTTTTTATTTTTTTTTATTAAAAACTGACCAACGATTGACCCCGATCTCACCTGATGGTAAGTGAAGATGGAGCCGACGATGTTCCTCGTTGGTTCAGTAAGAGCCTATTCACTCTAGCCTTAAAGGCACCCAAATTGTACCTTTCATATTGTAGCATATTATAAACACAGAACTTGACGATTATAGTAAGATAGGCCGCAGCATTTCCATTTCGATTGGCAAGCTTTCTCGCAGACACGTACCGTTGGCGCGGCGGTCGGGCGCGGAGTGGTGCGAGCGCACGTGTTCTCGCAACACGACGCGCTGGTTGAACGCGCGCGGACACACCGCGCAAGCGTACGGCTTTTCGCCTGCGGAAACCACCTGTTATTAACCTAACTACAGATTCACAATTCGATTCGAACGAAGATTCACGGTAAAAAAACGACCGAATAAACCTATGTATTTTATAGCGGTAGCACCGCGTCATTTTTTATAGCATCGAATAAAAAAACTGACTATAACCCTTCAGACCGGACTTTGAAAATAACAATGGTTTTCTATTGTTACTTTCATGGTCAGGTCTGAAAGGGTTATAGTCCGTTTTTTAATTCGATGCTATAAAAAATGACGCGGTGTTACCGCTATAAAATACATAGGTTTATTCGGTTGTTTTTTTACCGTGAATGAAGACTCGTGTGACCAAAATCCTTAACACATCAAAGACATATTAACCTAACTACAGATTCACTTACTAACCCCTCAGACCGGACTTTGAAAATAACAATGGTTTTCTATTGTTACTTTCATGGTCAGGTCTGAAAGGGTTATAGTCCGTTTTTTAATTCGATGCTATAAAAAATGACGCGGTGTTACCGCTATAAAATACATAGGTTTATTCGGTTGTTTTTTTACCGTGAATCTTCATTCGACTCGTGTGACCAAAATCCTTAATTAAAACATTAAAATTTAATTCCTCATAAGAGCAAAGTCTAAAAAAAAAACACCTACGTAGCATAAACAATTTTTACTTGGAAGTAAAATGGGGTTATTTGGTTTTTGCGTTCTAGCAACATTCAGACATTGACAGCCTTTAAATTGTATTGAGATGTCAATGTGACAGTTTTTTTTTTGCACTGAATTAAAAAACAGACTTTAGCTTTTCTCAATCCGGTATTAAGGTAAAGGTTAAAATTAAAATAAAAGGCGGTTTGTGCATCACTATGTTACTTCGACCTCTGTGGCGCAGCGGTCAGCGCACCTGTCTACCATGCGAGAGGCCCCGGGTTCGAATCCCTGGCTGAGGATTAAAAAAAACCCCAGGTCTTCGATGTTTACATGTTTGTGGTATCATCATGTGGGGCCAGACGCATGAATATAACATGCATGGAGGTAGTTCTCTTAGTCTGTAACAGTACTAATACAGGAAACAATACACTTTGACTTTGATGTATTTCGACGGACTGACGGACGGACTGACAGATGGACAGTAAAGTTTATGATGAATGTCTTATCAATAGGGTCCCATACTTTTGAGTACGAAAACCTAAAATCTACGTAATGAATTGACTTACCAGTGTGTATCCGCTCATGCTTCCTAAGCGTGCCGCCATCCGCAAACGCTTTCCAGCAAAACCGACACGCGTAGGGCCGCTCGCCCGTGTGGATTCGTACGTGGATCTGCTGCGACGACCTCGACCCAAACACCTTGCCTGTGAACCAAATAATAGTCAAAATTATGTATCGGGAAACTTGCGTCTAACTTAGATTGGATATCTTACACCGTAAAAGTCATTTAAAGACTTAAGAAAATAAAAATATATATATATATTCCAGCAAACATAATTCACACAGTAGATTGACATCTAGCTCAGGTTACCTTTTAACCATGTCAGGCCAAGACCCACAATGGGATGTAGTGCCATAAAAAGCAAGTAAATATTTGATATCCCAATTTTCGATACATGGCAGTCGTTAAGCCAAGTCAGAGGCCTCAGGGCGGCTTGAAAACTTCTGACAGTAAGACCAGCCACTAATCTTACAAGCCTCCACCAATCCGGACTTGGCCCCCGTGGTGGAGTATGGCCTATACCTTCCTTAGGGAAGAGACCTGTGCCCTTTGGTGGGGACATAACGGGTTGTTTATGATGACCCCAATTTTATTTCACTGTCAGAGAATATTACTATCTCTTTGGTAGCGGTAACACACTTGTCTGGTAGTGGACTGATGTTGCCATACATGTTTTATACAATTGGCCTCAGCCTGGGTGCAATTCCATGTTCGTCAATGAACGGATAGTTGACTGGTTGATCAGAGATAAAAGCAGATACAACGATACAAAATACCATACAATATAATGCTGTGTTGCTAAAATCCGAGGTCAGCCTCAGTTGCCTGTTTAACCCTTTAACGGGCCTAGGCACCATACATTTTTCATTTGGACTTAATTTCAAAGTAGCAAGGTTCAATTCATCGTAGAAACTATTGGTACCATTGCCCGGTATAAAGTTAAACCATGCCTTGTAGACACCGTTGACTTACCGCATTCTCTACAGGGGAACTGTCTTAAATTGCTCGACACCGATTTGTTGAGCCGACTCTTCATTCTTTTTACTCTGTAACAATTGCCCCGTTACATAAGGTCGAATTCTCCAATTTTTGGAAGTCATAAGGTCTATGGTAGTCCGGCATGCAGTCAGCGAAATAACGCGTGTGGCGAGATGCGTTTTTTCTAGACAATAATATGCTGGCCTACAGTAATGCGCCTAGTGTAAATGTGCCGAGCTTCGCCTTTCGAATACAAATGATCGAATAGGCTATTTGACAGATTTCTGATAACCATTTCATATTTTTTGTTTGTGTTCATTGAGTTCTCAGAAAGTGGTAATTTTAAATTCTTTCGTGTATTTCTTCTAAAAAAGGCAAACGAAACTTTAATTTGCGTGCTATTCTCGCCCGAACATTGTTCTTGTATGAACGAGCGGTTATAAATGTCGAGCGGGACACGTAGATTATCTCGCCGATTATAATGATTACTCACTTATGTCTAAACATGTAACAGAAGTGGGTCTCGCCTTGAGAATCCCTTGATTAAAACGAGTGTTTATCAAAATGAAAACAACTGCAGGCGAGAATCAGATTGCGAATTTTAACAGGGGGTGATCGCTTACGTTTATTCGCCACACGCGTAATGGCTGGTTGACACGAGAAGACTCGCTTTCGTGAAGCGTTCGTCAAAGAGTTTACACTATTCCACATCTCGGTCGAGCTCGTCTGTGTTTCTCTGACTCGTTAGTTGCAGAAATGGAGTGTTTATTTTAGCGCGACGTTTTTCGTGCGTGACCTCGCATTATGTCAACCAGCCATAAGAGAAAGTCTAAAGTCTGTTTTAATTCGATGCACAAAAAAATTACGCTGTTTTACCGCTATAAAATATATAGGTTTACTCGGTAGATTTTTTTTTACCGCGAATAGGGGCCATCCATAAACTACATCACACGCTCAGGGGGAGCATTAGATGGGTTATGTCGTTTTTACGTACTAGCAACACTCAGACATTGACAGCCTTAGGCTTATGCCAGCGCCAGGCCTATCTTCACATATTTGAACACATCTTTGAAGACTTTTGCAAAGTTTGAAGAAACATTTGCGCTTTGCCATGCGGTGTCGGTTTTTTAGCGCACATCAAAGCGTCCAAAGATGACTGTGACCAAATGTTTGCGGAGCGTTGTCGAGCGAGATGGTTGTTGTGTGAATGCAATACATGCTTGATTGTTCAAAATGGACTGGAGCAACGAGTGTGTCCTTAAATTTGTATAATTTTTTTTATTACTCTCCTTACATACCCCTGATTTATTTATTCAGGGACCTTGAATAATGTACAATAATTATTAATTTCAATAAATATATTTGTATAAAATAGATAAAAAAAAATTATCCAAAAAATCCAAAAGCATAAAAATAGAAACTTGGTGAGTGACGAGTGAGTCAAAATAAGAAATATTTTTTCCGTGCCTTGGCTAACTCCGTCCACGAAATCGCAGTCCATCATGTTTGTTGTCTACCAGCATACTGTGGAGAGAAGTGTTTGCGAAGCATGTCTGGCAGGTTGCGCAAATATGTCTTCAAATCTTTGCAAAGTCTTCAAAGATGTGTTCAAATATGTGAAGCTATTTCTGGCTTAGTATTATTGGTATGTCAACGTGACAGTTTTTTTTTGCATTGAATTAAGAAAAAGACCCAGACTGCAAAGTTGAAGTGGAGCTGGGCCGGGCATATCTGCAGAATGCACCCGGATAGATGGGCGAGAATTGCCACCGAGTGGGTGCCACAAGGTGGTCGTCGTAGGAGAGGTAGGCCAAGAAGACGTTGGCGGGACGATCTCGACCGACACATGCCGGAGTGGTCTGAGGTGGCGCAAGACAGAGACATCTGGTCTAAGTTGGGGGAGGCCTTTGCCCAGCAGTGGAACACACTCGAGGCTACGTAAAAAAAAAAAATTAAGAAAAAAGACTAATGAGCCGTTTTCAGAAGCACAAAAAAAAACATACGGCTGTCAAAGTAATGCAATTTTGGACCTCAGCCCAATAGCCATGTGTGATACATCATAAAATAGGCCTCAGCGAGCTGAAGAAAAGTTACTATGACGCCAACAGCTATATTGTATTGAAAAAAAAACTAACATTTTCAATACAATATAACTCCGAAAGGACAAACATTTGGCTATTGGCGTCATAGTAACTTTTGTTCAGCTCGCTGAGACCTATTTTATGATGTATCACACATGGCTATTGGGCTGAGGTCCAAAATTGCATTCTTTTGACAGCCGTAATTTTTTTTTTGTGCTTCTGAAAACGGCTCATTGGGTAAGTAGTGTTTTAGGGTGGGTGCAGACATGCGGTCGGGCGCGGCGTGCCCCTCGGCGTGTGCCAGCAGCTGAAGCGCATCGGCGCAGGTCTCGCCGCAAACGCCGCACGTGTGCTCGCAGCCCGACGAGCCCGCGCTGTCGTGCCGCTTGTAGCTGCAACGTCAGACCACACCCTTAGCCTATGCGCACACTAGCGACACGCGACAGCGACAGTTCGGCGACTAGACGCGACGACAAGCTACGGCCGTCAATTTTCATACAACATAACATTTACATACAGGCACATACATTGTTTCTGGCTCCATAATCATCATCCATCATTCAGCCACGAGAAGGCCACTGCAGGACAGGCCTCCTCCATGGATTTCCAAAAAGACCGGTTGGAAGCGGCTTGCATCCAGCGTCTCCCTGCCACTTGGATGAGAACGTTTTTTTCATATATTTTGCTCGAATCTCCGCACACTTGGCGTCAGAGTCGCGACGACAAGACGCCAGACAACGTCGCGTCTGACGCGGCGACAAGTCGCCCTGTTTGCGATGGCTCTTATAGCTTGCGCAGACGAGGGATTTTTCTCCGCGGACTTTTTATCCGCTAAAATAGATCGCTTACAGCTGTATCGAGTAACGCAAACGAGGGATTAAAAGCACCGAGTACAAAAAGTCCCCCTAATTACCGAGAACATGCAGAGAGCAGACCCGACGAAAGTACGCGGGAGTTCCCGACAAAAATGGAACTCGTGTGACTAGGCGAAACAACGCACATGGCGGACTTTAGTCCGCGTTGAAATATCATTTTTTTTTATAAATTATATCAACCCAGTATTTCGAGACTTTTTATTCACGGAGCGTACTTATTTCTCCGCCGCAGAGAAAAGGCCGTCGTCTGCGCAGGCCTTTATGCCTCCTTTAGACTACTCGCGAAGTTCCTCGACAAAGTACTCGGGAAAGTTGACCGAAGTACGTCGCTACACACTCGAGGTTGGTCGAAGTAAGACGAAGTGCCTCTTCACACTGCCGTATTCGCCTAACCTTGGTTAACTTCGCGAGCAGTGTGGAGGCGACAATTACGACTGTTTTTACGTGGAGCGTGCGGCCTCGAACTCATCATTTGACATGCATAGTCATTATTTGAGTACACTTTAATAACATTATTGCAAACCAAAACTGGTAAAATTGTAACAAAGGCGAACTTATCTCTAAAAGAGATAAGAGATCGCCAGAGAGTATGCTCCACATTGCAACTTTAGAGTGTCGAAATAGCGACGAGTTATGTTTTTATTTCTGCTGTAACTGTGGGTTGTCTTTGTCTGCTGTTTATACTTAAGATAATATGGTTCTCAATATCCCATTTTGAGGACTTCAAAGTATGTCTGCATTTGAGAGTCTTTTAATAATAACTTTACACTTACTCGACTTTTTGTCGTAAAAGTCCAACCAGGTTTCGTTCTGATTCACAGAGCTTAATCAAGGTGAGCAGAGACGGAGCTCGCGTCGTCAGTTGCTGGTCATCTCGTCTCCGGAATAAAGCTAATAATGTGTCATTATCATCATCATTCAGCCACAAGAAGTCCACTGCTGGACATAGGCCTCCTCCATGGATTTCCAAAAAGACCGGTCGGAAGCGGCTTGCATCCAGCGTCTTCCCGCCACTTGGATGCGATCGTCTGTCCATCTTGTGGCTGGTCGAAAGTTTTATGATTTAATTGTATTACCTGTGAGCGGCTGTGACGTGGCGTCTCAGTAGGTCAGCCCTTTGGAAGGCCACGCCGCAGTGTTGGCAGAACAACTCCGGCCCTCGCACCGTGTCATACATCGGCCTTTCCACCCCGCCCGGCCCGCTGCTTTCCGCGGACGGGGAGAGCCGGTAGTCAATGTCGTCGTCATCGTCGTCTTCTGGGGGCGGAAATAGTACATTGTTCACCGAGAGGAGAAAGTGACCGATTACCGTCGAGGGTGTCGTTTGAAGCCCAAGCCGTAGGCGAGGGCTTTAAAACACCTGAGATCGGGAATCGCAGTTTCTCTCGAGTGATACATAGTGCTTTATACTACACCTACAAGGAAAATGAAAAACGAAATCTTTACTAATTGAAATTTATATTGAAATTGTTGCTAGTGGCCAGTGTCATTTTGCGAACTTGGAGATAAAAACTCACTGTAAAAACTTTTTGGCTTTTGATATTTAGGTTACCGGCGCATAGTCTTACCCAAAATTAAAAAAGAAAAACCACGTAAGAAATGGATTTTCATACACTTTTCTCTCCCGCTCAGATGCGTTTTCTCCCCGCATATTTGTTCGATATGCAATGACGTACTTTCTACCGTAAATTTGATAAAGTATCAAGGTACTTTCCAAGCAGGTGTAGTATAAAGGAGGATTACAGAAGGCTGCCGAAATTTCACACGCGTATACCATGTGTTATGAGTTCTTCGGATGATATGGCCGGCCTACTGCCACTTCATGCTAATTCGGTGGGCTATGTCGATGACTTTGGTTCTCTGTCGGATCACCTCGTTTCGGATTCGATCTTTCAGAGAAACCCCGAGCATAGCCCTTTCCATAGCACGCTGAGCGACTTTAAATTTGTGGACCAGCCCCACCGTGAGTGTCCACGTGTCATGGCACCGTATGTCATGACGGGTAGGACGCACTGATTAAACTTCTTGAGTGGAGACCGCGGATCGGTAAACGCAGTGTAGGACGTCCTCAGACTCGGTGGAGCGATGATCTTCGCAGGGCGGCTGCCAAGAGCTGGATGAGAGTAGCCGAGGACCGTGCTCAGTGGCGTGCAATGGAAGAGGCCTATGTCCAGCAGTGGACAACCATAGGCCGATGATGATGATGATGATGATGCCGTGTGTCGTTTCATGCGTTAACGCGGTAGGCTGACAAACTACACGCGTTCAACGCGATGTATTGGCGGCCAATCTTGTCAAAGCGTGTAAAAATTCACGCGAAACCGTTCGTGTCGTATTTAGCCTTTTATAAGGCTATTGTTAAGTCTGGCAAAGCTGCCTTGCTGTCATAATCTTAATTGTTTTGTATTTTTGATAATTGGTTCTTATTTTGTACCTATTTTTTTGCTGAGGAGACACTAAATTTAATCATGTTCAAACAATTTTCCTTTATCAATACCTAATTATAAGAAAAGTAAATAAATAAAACTTTACGTATTATAATGTGTCCATACGGGCAAGCAGTACAAAAATAAAAAATTGCTTTAGAACTACTTGTAAAGTAGTAGACAACATAGGATCAACGGCTACATTTTACTAAGATTACAAGATACTTTTATCCAACACCTGGCATCACGTATCCGTTAAAAACAGCCTCTCAGACAGCTCTCTTACGCTGGGACCCCCGCCGAAAGGAGCACTGAGCTGTACACAGGGATGTATACAGGCTGCGGTAGTAAGGCGACGGTCTTACCGGAGGCCGGGACGTGGTAACCGTTCACGGGAAGGTGTCGTCGGCGCTGATGCGAGGCCAGCACCTCCCACTCTCCCACTGGTCCCAGCTGGACCAGAGACCCTCGCAGTGAGAAGGCCTTTGCTCTAGTGGGACGTATACAGGGTGGGGTAGTAAGGCGACGGTCTTACCGGAGGCCGGGACGCGGTAGTCGGTGGCGGGCGGGGGCACCGGAGGCGCCCGGTACGAGGCCACCGCCTCCCGCGAAGCTGAGACCAGAGAACCCCGCTGTGAGGCCTGTGCTCTACAGTGGGACGTATACAGGCTGCGGTAGTGAGGCCGGGACACGGTAAACGGTCATGGGAAGACGTCGACGGCGCTGATGCGAGGCCAGCGTCTCCCACTGGTCCCAGCTGGACCAGAGACCCTCGCTGTGAGAAGGCCTTTGCTCTACATAATAGTGGGACGTATACAGGGTGGGGTAGTAAGGCGACGGTCTTACCGGAGGCCGGGACGCGGTAGTCGGCGGCGGGCGGGGGCAGGTGCGGGTGCCGGCGGCGCCGGTGCGAGGCCAGCGCCTCCCGAGACCAGCACAGCTCGCCGCATTCGCCGCACTCCAGCGGGGACTCCCCGCCGTGGACCTGCGGCATCGCGGCGTTACCACAGAATACGTAATAGTACAGGTACAGAAGATTCACACCGCAAAATCGATTAAAATGGAACTTTAGCAGCGATACAATTAGGTGCCGTCACCCGTTTGTGCTTTCTGTTGAATGTTGTATTATGTTGCGTGATTTTGTGTTTTTGAGTAATGTGTCGTCAAATAAATACATTTTGCTTTCTTTCAATTCAGATCGCACGGCGCTAAAAAAGCTACATTATATTCACCTACTTTATACTTTATTGCACACGAAACAGTACATCGAACATTACAATATAACAACATGTACAAAGGCGAGCTTATCTCTGTAAGAGATTTCTTCCAGCAAACCTTAGCGAGTCGGAGCAGCAGTAAAAAACGGGTATACTATATACGTGTACAAAATAGACTAAATAAACTACAGAAATCCTAACAATACCTACTTAATGCAGAAAATAAATACACTACATAAACTAAATACCCGTAGATATGAATACAATACATAATAAACAATACATAAATAAATATATAGATCGAATTTACGATAGAGATAGATAATTCTCTTTCAGTTGCTTCTTAAATGTACCAATTGTGGGGCTAGCGCATATTTTCTGTGGCAGAGCATTCCACAGCCTCACCGAATGGACTGTGAATGAGTCACCGTAAGCTCCAGTGTTGTGAGCTGGTATTTTTAGAAGGTGGGAGTTGATATTTCTGATTGGTCTTCCTCCAGAATGCAGGTACTGAAACCTTTCTCTGAGGTATGAAGGAGACGAGGGATATTTTAGAGTTTTATATAAAAAAGAGAGTAAATGGACATTCCGGCGAAGTCGAATTGGGAGCCATTTTAACTCATGCCAAAAACGAGACACATGTTCGAATTTGCGTAGTCCGTATATGAAACGGATACCCAAATTCTGTAATCGTTCGAGTTTATCTAGCAGCTCCTCATTGGCATCCAAGTAGCAGACATCCGCATAGTCAAGAATGGGAAGAAGAAGAGATTGGGCAAGAGTAATTTTAGTTTTAAATGGGAGAAAGTTCTGGAGGCGTCGCAGTGAATGGAAAGCCGCAAAGACTCGCCGACTGACTTCACTGACATGCGTCGACCAGCTGAGATGACAGTCAAATAGCATTCCTAGGTTCCTGGCCTTTGTCGTGTAGGCAATGGCCGTGCCGTTAAAAACAACTGAAGGAACCACAGTTTGCTTCGTCAGCAACTTGTAGAAATGCGGACTGCCAATAAGCATCGCCTGTGATTTTTTGGGGTTCACTAAAAGACCGAAGTGCTGAGCCCATTTTTGAATAAGCGCGAGGTCCGCATTTAAAGCATCTACCGCCGAGTCAAACTCATCCACTCTAAAATGCCTGTAAAGCTGCAGGTCGTATGCATACAGATGGTATCGAGACGACAGCGAGTCAGTGACAGAATTAATAAAAATGGAAAACAGGAGTGGGGAGAGGACACCGCCCTGGGGTACGCCTACATGTTGCCTCTCTTTTTACCGCGTAAATCTTACCTCTTCTGGCGCCTGAATTCCTACCTATTTGCCACTCCGGAGTGGTCGCCGCATGTACTTACGCGTTCGATACCGATACGCGTAGTGAAACAGGCCTGGCGTTACAGCCCTATCACACTAGTGATTCCAACGCGAGCCGATTGCCAGCGAGCTCGCGGCGCAATCGCCTCTGTTTGGGGTCACTGTCAAATAGCCTATGCCACATGTCAAACTAACTAACTTACCAATAGGCTATTTGACAGTGTGAAAAAAACAGTATTATTTCTACGTATTCGTATAAATTATGACTCTTAAAACAGCTTTAAGGCATTTTAAATAAAAAAACAATTATTATTTGGTAAAAAAACACAAGATAATTATGCATCTGCAGCCATTGTATCAAAAACGGCCTGGATTGGCCGATTCTATGATGACAGTAAAAGTGGCGTCTGACATTAATTCGTTCTTGTTTACGTTGATTGGTTGGTTTACTGGCAAGTGACGTCATAATTCCTGTGCAACGCCATATTGCCCAAGATAGGTTTTGGCAGCTTATTTCAAAAGAAGATTTTCGTTTGGCTTTTTTAGAAATACACGAAAGAATTTACAATGGGCACTTTCTGAGGACTCCATGAACACCAACAAAAAATATGAGATGGTTTTCAGAAATCGGCCAGTAGCCTATTAAATGAGCGTGAGATGAACTGTAGAATAAATAAACCTGTGATTGGCGTGACGGCCTGAACTGAACGTTGATCGGGCGATAAGAAACGAGAGCGTAACTTGGTTGGTTGTACACAAATACGTTAAGCCTGTAGCATAATTAGCTGACTTGTGCCTGTGTGTGTGTGTACCTAATTAGTTCACAAACACTGTACAAAGATTTTCCTCCTACCTCACTTTCCTTTCCATCACCGGACATCCAGGAGAGGGGAGCGACTTCATCCTTATGTTGTTCAGACACCTTTCGTGCGCACGAAGCGTTTCGCCTCGTCGTTTCAAATGCGCACCGCTAAGTAATGGAATTCGCTCCCTCCCTCTGTTTTTCCGGAAAGGGATAATTTGGGTGCCTTTAAGGCTAGAGTGAATAGGCTCTTACTGAACCAACGAGGAACATCGTCGGCTCCATCTTCACTTACCATCAGGTGAGATCGGGGTCAAACGTTGTCAGTTTTTAATTAAAAAAAAATCCCTTCAGACTCACCCTAGAATGCGACTGCAGCGCCTTCTCGCGCGCGAAGCCGATGCCGCAGTGTTTGCAGGCGAAGGGGCGGCGGGGGTCGGCGGGCGGCGGGGGCGGGGAGGGCGACGCGGGCGGCGGAGGGGAGGGCGAGGGCGGCGGGGGCGAGGTGCGGGAGGAGGCCGCCGTGCGCTTGCGCGACCACTGCTGCGTGCGCGCCGACGTCATATTCTCCCACATCTCGCCGTTCTGCGCACAGTAAAGGCTGCTGTATTTTGTTTTTTTGTTTAATACAAAACCCACCCTTACCCTTGCTTCTCGATCATGAGGGTCTGGGTTCGAACCAGGCATGTACCAATGACTTTTAGTTACGTACATTTGTTTGTACAGCAACACCATTCGCTGATAAATTGTGCCCGGATAACGGCGACAGGCTTGCCACTTGTCACGTTTGGGACCTAATAAACTCGGCAAAACGTGGGTCCAGTTCTAGAGACTGGTGCCTCTGCCTACCCCTTCGGGGGATAACGGGTGTGAGTTTATTATTATTTATTATTATTATTACAAAACCCACAGTACAAGTCAAATTACAAAATATGGTTGTGTGAAAATATCCAAACACAGGCCACTTAAGGGCTTACATTATATTAACTTAGCTTCTAGACAGGAACAAAAAAAACTGTCCACGCGCAGAGTAAACGGTAGAGTAGAGTGGTAGAGTACTAACTATCCTACTGATCCTATACACCAGGGTTAAAGTGGGGTGCACGGACCCCTAAGGGTTCCGTAATATGCGCGCTAAGGGTCCGCATCAGCTCAATTAACTCTTAAGAATAATGAAAGTTAACTAAATCCTGCTTTGCTTGACCACTGTCGCTGGTTATTGTCAAGCGGCGCGAGGCGAGAGGCGAGAGCAATAAAAATGATTCTTTAATCTTGTTTTTTTTTCAACAAGAGGTAAATAATATTGGCATGTATTTAACGCGGCGACAAATTGATACCATTCCGGATCTTAAAAAAACTGAAAATGGATCGTAAATAAACTACTTTGGCGACTAATTTGAGGTAGCATCTTAACTAGAAAGCGGCGGCTTTTTAATGAGTTTTGAGGTTTTATTTAAATTTTATCTGGCAGTGATTTTCTTTTGTGGCAATTGAATTTCTTCTAAGGCGACAAATTATTGGCGGATAAAAAAGTTAAAATAGGCTTTCATAAATTCTAAAATGGGGTTGTCTATAAACTTGACCAAGGTCTTAAATAAATACAAACAAGATCTTAAAAAAAATACTTTTGGCTACATTTGCAGGGATCTAAATAAACCAAATTGTGACATGCTAAAAAACTATTCTTGGTCTATTTAATTTTTTCTTGACTATCTTATTTATTATTAACCTTCCCTCTTTTAAATGAACTTTAAATGAACCTACCTAAATAAACATAAGTATTGTTGGTAAATCTAGGTAGGTACTCAAAGTATTTATTCTAGTGCTGTATTTCAGCTTTAAAGTTTTAAACTCCTTTTCAAGTTTAAACTCCTTTTTTATGAATTTAAATAGCGTGCAATAAAAGGCATAAAATTTGATTCTTTTTTTTTATTTATTAATTTTCCTTCAATGCACAAAATACGGGGTGTAAGGGACAGCGTCCCGCAAACTGATAGGGGTTGCTCAGTCAACCAAACTGAACAACTATCACCAGGATTTCTTTCCGGGAAATAAAAAAAAAATGGCTTTACCATACAAAATGACGACCTCGATCAGACTAATTTGTATGGAAAAGCAATTTTTTTGCAACTCTACAAAAGCAACTCCTATCAGTTTGCAGCACGCTGTCCCTTACACCCGGTATGTAACTTACATAATAGTCACTAAAACGAAAAAAGTTTTTAAAAAAATGTAAAAAATCTACCTATTGCATTATTAATGCAGGCTTTGATTTGGTAGGGCGTCCTCTCTTCCTTTTTAATCCGATCGGTATTGACTTTGCCTCGATAGGCGGGGTGGTAAGTTTTAGTCGGATGGCTAGACCCAGTATATGCTTGCAAATGTAAACTTTGAAGAATTGAGGGCAGGTGCATGTGCCTTGCTCCCATCCTGCGCTAGGTAGTTCGGTTTTCCAAAATGCAAAGTTTTTTTTTTGAACTCATCAAAGGAATGCCATGCCTCATAATCATATGTCATGTTCGTAGCCGTCATTTTTTCACTGGGTACCAAATACACCTTTTTGTTGCAATCAGATGTAAGCGTTTTTACTTTAACGTTCTGTCTTGCCCAACGATATCCTTCTGTCCATTCTTTCAGTTCAATTTCGTGTGTTTGTGGTAATGAATTTTCATTGATATCGTTTGACCATTGCATCACTATCTCTTTTGCCACAGTAAGGAATCGTGACAGGGGAAAGCGTTCACGCATAGTATTATGATCTTTAATTGATTTATTAAACGCTTCCAAAGCATTGTTTGTAGTCGGTGAAAGGGTTGCTGCTGCTCCTAGGAACCAATTAGGATTATTGATAAGCCATTCCTGTTCAAAATATTTTATAAATGAAGCCTTGGAAGCATGTTTTACGATGAAAGCCTGCGAAGCAGCATTGAAAATTTCCGGTGACGACGCATTATGTAAAGCATATATATCTTCCATAATATCTTTTCTTTCTTTTTTTTTTTGACAGTTTTGTCAACTTTTTTTTTCATATTTTTTATGGCGTGTGCCCAACACATGCGCACCGTGGTATCAGAGCCAAAAACTTCCAAAAAAGCATTTTTTATTGCTTGAGCTGCATCACTGACTAGTACCTTTGGTTTAAAATCGACTTCTAACAAAGATAAAATATTCTCCTTTAAGCCATTAAAAACCAACTCAAAGTCTTCTTTTTGCTCATTTGTTGCAACCCCCAGGCAAAGCGGATAGAACTTTCGGTTTTTATTTGTTGTTCCAATAATTAAAACCGGAAAACCTTGCCAGATCAATTTATAAGTCGCGTCAACGTGTAGGACATCAATAGAGCTTGCAAATTTCAATATTTTTTTTGTGGTCAAAGCAAATCTGAATTTAGGTTGGTCACTCTCCAATATCCAATACTTCATAACAAAAGGTTCATCCTCGTCTTCAGGAATGTTTTTGTGTTCAATTATCCACTTCTCTAGTTCCCCTAAATGAATGATTGGTTGACCAAATTTAATTTTTCGTCTGTCAGATAAATAATTACCTAATTGTTTTTTTGTAGGCAACTGGATTCCATCGATCTTTTGAAGAGCAGCCAATATAGCCTTCGGCTTCAAGTGCAGGTCAAACAGACTATTAATTTCTAGTTTAGTTTGATCAGAAATACCGTAATTTGTTCGTGTCCCAACTTCATCATGATTATGATCAGCTTCAGAACGATAAACCAAAACACTGTCGGATCCAGATTCAAAAAGTAGGTACAGTTCTGCCGCGCATTGTGGTCCCAACTTACGTACTTTGTTACATCTGTAGAATCGCTTTTGTCCCTCTTCTGTCATTCTGGTGAATTTCCGAGACCAAGTATTTTCTGTACTCACAAAGTCTTCTGCCTCTTTAAAGTTAAGAAATTTATTATAAAACACCCAAACTTTGTTCCGTCCTCGTTTCGGTTTTGGTTCGTCTTGATTCTCTTCTTCTGATTCACTTGAACAATAATTCGGCACTCCATCATCACAATTTATGCTACGACTCGTTCCTGATAACTCAAACTGGTTCATTTTTGCAATACTACTTGCTTTTTTAACACAAAAGACGTAAAAACTAATTTTTCAGTTTGTTTATGCGCGAGAGCAATAAAAACAATAACAAGCAATAGCGAGCCCCGTCGCCCCGTGACGTTCCGTCGCAGTCGTCCGCCGCTTGCTATTGGCTAGAAACGCGCTCAACCCCCCGCTCCGCAGCCCCCGCACTGCTCAGACACACGAACGCATTTGCCGCCTTTTTCAAGAATTTCCGAATCTGCAAACAATATTCTAATATCCAAATACATTATTATAATACCCATTTTCAGTTTTAAAGCTACCTAACAATCGCTGCCAAAAGTTTATTTTTATAATGAAAGCCAGTAGTTGCCAGTGAAGAATGTTTGATATCCCCTCGGGATAATTAGTCGCCACATTAGGTTTTATAATACCTTAACCAGTTTTACACTGATCCCGCTTGATATATTTGACACCTTACAGTAGCAGCCGTTTTTTAGTTTTTTTGATCCTAGCCTTTTGTTGCTTGTATAGTTTAATAGTTGCTAAGATATTTAATCACTGAAAAGTTAGTTTTTTTGTGACTTAATAGAAAGTCGCCTAAAAAGGATTTCAGTTGCCGTGTTAAATATTTGCCAATAATATTCATATATTGACCGTGACTGCAAATAGTTTAAGAACCACTGCTATATACCAATGCTGTTTACATTGGTAGAGTTAGTAGGATAGTTAGTACTCTACTCTACCGTTTACTCTACCCGTTTACAGCAGCCTTAAAGGCTGCTGTACACGGGTAGAGTAAATAGCAGAGTCAACTAGCCTAATACTTTACCAGTTCCAAGTAATCTACCAATTTGAGAAGAGTAACTGTTTACACGTAAATTTTATTTGTCGGCAGAGTTGTCACTATGTAAGAAGCACTAGAACAATGAACGTCACTAATCGAGAAATTGTAAGAAACATGTTTGAACTAGTTACTCTGCTAATCACTTACATGGGTCGAGTATTCAGTAGAGTAGACTGGACGCTGGAGGGGGAAGGAAAGTGGTAGAGTAGCTCGCCCACGTTGCTAGTTACTCTACTCTACCAAATTTCAGTATCCTACTCTACCAATGCTGTCTACATCGGTATAGTTAGTAGGATAGTTAGTACTCTACCGCTCTACTCTACCGTTTACTCTACCCGCCTTAAGACGGTCGATCTCGATCAATGGAACGTTGGTTACACCGGAGTTATGAGAAAAAAATCGGTGAGAGCTTGAAAAAAATTAATTGAAGATACTATCGTCAATGAAGAATTCTAATTACGGTTCAAGCCGAGTGTCTAGCGATCCCAACCAATAGTGTCTAGCGAGGCCCTAGGCCGAGCGCCGCGGATAGAGAGGCTCGAAGCGGCTGGGGGTTGTATGAAACTGAATTGGAAGGACGACGCGTTTTACCGCGCCCTCACTCCACGTGACACACTCTAGACACACAGAAACGTCTCGGGCTTAATTATTACTACAGCATATTATTGAGACAAGAAAGTTCGTACCTCCTCAGGTGGCTTTGGAACTGGCTTTTTTCGTCGTCCCCGTTTCTTTTTCGATTTGACGACGAGATGATTTTCTAGTACATCGTCTGAAAAGGAAAATAACTGTTAATAAACAGAAACATTTACCTAAAGGCACATACATTGCTTCTGGCCCCACACTAAGATATCATGTCGTGGGAACATTACAAACATGTAAGCATCCAATCCCTGGGGTTTTTTTCGTCCACAGCTGGGGTTCGAACCCGGGACCCGGGACCTCTCGCATGGTAGGCAGATGCGCTAACCGCTGCGCCACAGAGGTTGTCTAATGGTAATCTCGTAACGGCAATGTCTTCTTAGAGCATCGGTGGCAAATATTAACAACAACATAACATAACATTTACATACAGGCACATACATTGCTTCTGGCCCCACACTAGGATAACCTGTGTCGTGGGAACAAGTAACAGCGACGTCACAGACATGTAAACATCCAAGAACTGGGTTTCTTTTTTTTGTGCCCAGCATGGTACAATACGATTAAAATCAGTTAACACTTCGGCTTTTCTCGGATATCATCGCCTAAATCCGGAGACGGAAATGACACGAAATACATTACCGCGTTTTCTTTTAGGTAGCATTCAATTTGAAGTATCATAAACGCAATGTATAGCACCTGCCAAGATGACATTACTAACCGGTAGACCTAAGAAAATTATTATGCAGAAGCGACATGAATTTGAACATTCATTATTTGTTGAAGATATTTAATTTCTTCTTAATTAAATAAATTAGCTTCTTTTCTAAAATAGTTATAAACATTATTTACAATTTCACGAGATTGAGCAACAATTTTTTACCACGCTTTAAATTTGTTGAAGCCATGATACATAACTATTGTAAGTTAATTGTGATAAAATTTGATAGAATCGAATATTTTCACGAATGAAATTAGCGTTCATAAACATAAATGTATCATAAAGTCAAACTGGTTTTATTGACACTAAGAAGGCAGACTGTCAAAATAGTAAATAATTTTTCTTATTTAAATATAAAGGTTGTGTTAGTTTTGAGCTACAAAGGAGGTTTTGCTGCTCATATTGTTCTTGAATTGTATTCAATAAGACAACGAGTAATATATATCAGGTCATATCTGTAAATTGATAACTCTATGTGAGAGACGAGGGATTCACGACAATAATCGAGGTTGGCCGAAGTGTTAACTGATTTTAATCGTATTGTACGCAGATGCGCTAACCACTACGCCACAGAGGTCGTCGGGAAATACATTATTCGAAGGAAGAGCAGCACAGTTCAAAGTGAAAGTATGTCATATGACAATCCGACGCCCGCGTCCGTGCCCCTCGGTGGGGACATAATGGGCTGACGGTGATGATCCGATGTAGGTATTGCAAAGCCGGGAAGACGGCAGGTGGACCAAGGCAATCACAGAGTGGTGGGCGAGAACAGGACGACGGTCAGTGGGCGGACCTGCGGCCCGATGGTCGGACGATGTCGTCGAGTCAGCGGAAGATCCGTGGATGCGAATGGCGAGAGGGCGTGTGAAATGGCATTTGAGGGAAGAGGCCTTACCCAGCAGTGGGCAACGGTAGGCTGATGATAATGATAATGATGACTGCAAAGTCGATTAACCCTCTGATTAACAAGTAGACGCATACGCATAATACCTAGAGCTCAGATATTGTATAGAATCAGGCGTTACTTTGCGGAAATCCATAATAGCATTAAAATGTGAAAATTACTTTGCTAAATTCCGCCAATATCACACAAGCACCATGAGGTTAATTAATGCACCACCCACCCTCCCACTTTTTCAAGCAGAAGCAAGACGCGAACATACCACCACCGACACCAATACTTGTGTGGGAAGTATTGGGATATTGGTGGAATGGGCTAGTTGCCCTAAAAAATGTAATTAGTCCGTCTTTTAGATTATTCAAAAATAAGGGACACGTATTTTTTTTATTTGTAAATTAGACCAAAAATGACAAAGATATAGCCCATTAAAGTTACGTGTGACGTCACGCCGTGCTGCATTTTTTAGCACGGAGTGACGTCACACGTAACTTTAATGGGCTATATCTTTGTCATTTTTGGTCTAATTTACAAATAAAAAAAATACGTGTCCCTTATTTTTTATTTAATCGAAAAAAGAAAACATACGTGTCCAATATTTTTTTATAATCTAAAATACGGACTAAATAGAATTTAATTATTTTGACCCTGGAAACTACCCTATTTAGCTCAATTAAAAACTCGCCAAGAATCGCTCGTAGCTTGGGCTGCCTGAGTGATCTTAAACGATCATTAAACGACCATACGGCGCGTTCAGTCCATGGATGGGTCACTGTCTATGACTAACGCTAGTGGCATTTTCCCGAGCGGTTCCGTGCTTCGCAAGGCACGTTAAGCAGTTGGTGCCGGCTGCCGTCGATAGATGGCAGTCGTTAAGCCAAGTCAGAGGCTTTAGGGCGGCTTGAAAACTTCTGACAGTAAGACTAGTCTTACAAGCCTCCACCAATCCGGACTTGGCCCCCGTGGTGGAGTATGGCCTATGCCTTCCTCAGGGAAGAGACCCGTGCCCCTCGGTGGGGACATAATGGGTTGATGATGATGATAAGAACACATCTTGACGATGGCTATTCCTTTTTGGCGTAACTAAAGAGTTAGGATTAATTTGTCCGACGTAAAATACAAGCAATGAGCCGTTTTCAGAAGAACTAAAAAAAACGAATGGCTGTCAAAGGAATGCAATTTTGGACCTCAGCCCAATAGCCATGTGTATACATCATCGAATAGGTCTCAGCGAGCTGAATAAAAGTTACTACGACGCCAACAGCCAAATGTTTGTCCTTTCGGAGTTAACTATATTGTATTGAAAATGTTAGTTTTTTTTTCAATACAATATAACTTGTTCAGCTCGCTGAGACCTATTGGATGATGTATCGCACATGGCTATTGGGCTGAGGTCCAAAATTGCATTCCTTTGGCAGCCATTCGTTTTTTTCTTTCTTCTGAAAACGGCTCATTGTTATTGCTTAAATAAATCCCAATTTTAGATCTGAATGGGTTGATGATGAAAGACTCACCATACTCCATCTCGTCCGGGTGCTCCGGGACGAAAGCGTGCACCTTCAGATGGTTCATGAGGTCAACCTTGCGAACGTAGCGGACGCCGCAGAGGTTGCAGGCGTGCGGGCGGTCGCTCTGGTGCGCCACCATATGGCTCACGAGAGAGTTCTTCTTGCGGAAGCGGCGCGAGCAAAAGTCGCACGGGTAGGGACGCATCGCCGTGTACTCGTCCTGGGTCATAGGGAGTTTTTACAGTCTTTATTTGCTCAATCTTCTTGCTCAGAGCTACTTGCTCAAAGACGCCTACGAAATCATTGTCTTTATCTGTTGTAGTGAGTAGCCGTACTCCACCAATTTAAGTAATGCTGCCGAGGCACACCTACGTGAGTCCATCAATGCCTAGTTGTGGCCAAGGCTTGTAGGGTGACGGACCCAAATGGTGGTACTGCACCAGTTTATCAGCAACCCGAAAAAAACCTCAAAATATAAGATATAATATCCATAAATTCAAAGTTGCAAGGATAAGAAACAAATTTTGATAGTTTAACTGTTTACACGTAAATTTTCATTTTGTCGGTAGTGTTGTCACTAGGTAAGAAGCACTAGAACAATGAACGTCACTAATCGAGAAATTGTAAGAAACATGTTTGAACTAGTTACTCTACTAAACGCTTACATGGGTCGAGTATTCGGTAGAGTAGAGTGGACGGTAGCGATAAGGTCAAGAACCTGTATGTGGGGTACTAGCTAAATAAATAAGTTGTTTATGTCACTCTATTCTGTGCGTATCATTCCTGCTTTCTCCAGACCAATACATCTGTGAAGCATAATAGGTGAGAAGATTTAGATTTAAATTTTAATTTTCATAGAAAATTTAAATTTTCATTTGTTATGATTAAGTCCATACTCTCTCTCTCTCTCTCTCTCTCTCTCTCTCTCTCTCTCTCTCTCTCTCTCTCAGAGAAGGCCTGTGCCCTACAGTAGATAGAACGAATATAGGCAGCTTTATTATTGTCCAAGAAATAATAAAAAACCACAATTTCACACAAATATTTAGTGAATGCAAAGGGACGAAACTAAAGATGTTTACGTAGAGCAAACACTGCCTAAATGTCCATGAGTATATTTTGCAGGGGACCTGCAATATACAATACGCTGCCGTGCCCTGCGACAGTTGACAATGGGCCTATTCAAACTGGAACAAAAAAATTAAGAGAAAAAGCTTACATCATGTTTGAATTTCTGACAGAAAAATAATTATCAATTTATTTATTTAACATTTACATACAGGCACATACATTGCTTCTGGCCCCACACTAGGATACCCTGTGTCGTGGGAACCAGAAACAGCGACGTCACAAACATGTAAACATCCAAGACCTGGAGTCTTTTTTTTTCTCCCCAGCCGGGGATCGAACCCGGGACCTCACTCAATCAATACATAACTACTGACATTAAAATTCTGCACAATTTGAAAAAGATCTGGTAAACTACTGACAGATGTTAAATACCTGATCAGTTAATTATATCGATAACTTTTGGCTAGCTAGAATAACAATAATACTTCCAAGTAAAGTCCGTTCGCTTAGATAGTGTCGGTACACACGAAGGCAATCTTGGTTTTAGTAAAAAAACATTTATTTCAATAATGAAACTTAAACGGCAAAAATACTTTAAATAGAAAAAAAACATGGTACACAATATACCTAATGAAGCACAAAATAAAACACTACTCTACATCACTCGAAGTGTCCTCAGAATATTCATCTCTATCGGTATTTAGAATAGGTACCTACCCAAGTGATGCAGGATCATCTCGTTATATATCCGTTCTAAAATACTGATTGATAAAATACTTCTAATTACGTGATCTACATAATAGTAGAATGAGACGAGCTGCGAGCCAAATTCACTGGCGTGTTTGCGTCGGCTCGCTTTAATTTCTTTTGTGAAAAGCCGCCACGTGCCGAGGCGGTAAAATCAAAGTGACACTATGATAGCGAACAGACTTTACATAATTGTTTGAGATGCCAATCCAAGAGCTGAAGTTTTTTTTTTCTCCAGCCGGGATTCGAACCCGGGACCTCTCGCATGGTAGGCAGATGCGCTAGCCGCTGCGCTACATAGGTCGTCAAAAAAAGGTTCGTTGGGAAGCTATACTAAAAAAACATCATCTGAAGCTCAATATCACATATTAATAATATTATTAATATCAATATATTTTATTTATTGTATGTGTTTTCCTGGTACAATAAAGAATATTCTTATCTTATGCTATCACATTAGTCATTATACATATTAGACATTAGTCTCAATTTCTCTGGGAAAAGATCTGTCATGTTTTGGAGTGAGGACTTACTTGATCTGTTGGCAGTGGCACATCAATATCATTGTCATCTTTCATGTCGGGTATGGGCTGTGTTAGTTGTTCCAATGGGACCTCCACTCTGAAACAAGCAAATGATTATTATTGTTCCAGTTCTGAGCCCAAACTGTGAAACCTGTAGAAGACACAGTAGAATACGTACAACATATAGTTTTGGAATGTACCAAGTATTCAGTACAAAGAACAGAAATTGTTAAATGTAAGGTATATTGATACATTCCAGAGCGTATTGCACGACCCTACCTCAAGTGCAGTTTTATCTATCTATACAAATAAAATTCAAAGTCCTGACTGACTCACTCATCAACGCCCAGCCCAAACTGTTGGACATAAGAAGCTAAAATTTTGCACAGAGGGTCTGTATATAATATAGGCCAGAAATAAGACCGGATTATTTTAAATTCAACCCCTAAGGGGGCGAAAAGGGTTGCCAAAATTTGTATGGGAGGTATAAAGAATGTTGTCTAATTTTTTTGAAACCTAAAATAAATGCTCTTTAATACCCCACACACGTGTTTCGCCGTTTTTGTAAATTTAACCCTTAAGAGAGTGAACAGGGTTGCAAAATTTTGAACTAAAGTCCACGCGGACGGAGTCGGAGGCGAAAGCTAGTTAATATACAAAATGCTAGAAAGTAAAGTCAGTTAGTAATAATATTAGAGTAAAAATACCTTATGTACTTTAAGTTAGTTTAGGAATAAATGTTTTGAAATGGCCCGATGGGGCAGACATGATCACATGGTGATCAAAGCCTAAAAATAAAATAAAGATTTTAAAAAAACGTTCCAGTTTGACTTTGTTCCGCGAGTTCCTAGGGAACCTAATACTCGCATCTCATTGGTCAATTGGTCAACAGATAAGCTAAAGCGAAGGATGTCCGCATCATGGGCAGTGGCTATTGAAGGTCTCACGCATTAACCAATGGGCGCTCATGAACGATTTTCTTTGGGAGCTTGTTTCGTGGAATGGCTGTGCAATTTGTTGTTAAATCAGGCACTTTATCTCCAACTCTGACACAGTAGTTATGTTATGCTTAAGATATAAGCATGCAGACATCAACCAAAATATAATTTACTTTTAAGTCATTATGTTCAAGGACCTTAATTTTATTTACATTTTGGACATTAGTTAAATTTTTTTTATTTTTTATTTTAATTCAAGTAAGAATTTCATAAGCTTCCTTAATTCAGAAGTAAGTTTAACAAAATCTAATATATGAAAGTCTCAATGATGAAATGATCAATTTTGATGAAATTTTATTCCAAATTTATTTTTTTATATTTTAATTTGTGAATATGATGTTATCTATTTTTCATAGCCCTAAGTGATAGTTATACTTTAATAATAATCCCTACAAATAAATTTATATGGCGAAACAATGTTTGCCGGGGTCGGATAGTAAAATCTATATATGTATTACATCTGCAAAGCTCTCACCTCTCCTGGCCTCCTGGCACCACCCAGTCATCCGTGATGACTTCCTCGGTGACACATTCAACTCCCTGGTCATCCACGAGCTCGGCCACCTCCGTGTAGCTGATGTCCTGGGCCAAGTACATCAGATTTTCAGCTGCCATCTGGTCTGTATCTTGTATTATAGTTTCGCCCTCCTGAAAAGTTTACAATGAATATTAATGTTACTAAATAAACTTAAGCAGTGATAGTATAATGCACTATACACACCACTTGCATCCAAATTGATGGGCCCTAGAGTCAATTCAGGCATATACCAGAATTTGTTTCAGAAATCTATATATGTATATAAAAGGAGAAGCTGACTGACTGACTGACTGACATATCAACGCAGGGCCTACACTATAAGAGTTAGAAACTTGAAATTGTGCACAGGGGTTCCTTTTGTAACGTAGGAGAGCACTAAGAAAGGATTTTTGAAAACTCATCCCCTAAGGGGCTAAAATGGGGGTTCAAAGTTAGTATGAAACTTTGCCGTTTTTGAAGTTATTCGAATGAAATTTGGTACGAAGGTTCTTCATTTAAAATTATGAAATACGTGTAAAGTAGTTTTTCGAAAATCATCGCTTAAGGGGATAAGAGGGGGTTGCGAAGTTAGTATGAAAGCTCTTTCGCATGCGGTAAAAGTATCCCTATCTTATTTACAAACAATTTACTCAACTAAAGCCCACGCGGACGTAGTCGCGGGCAACAGCTATATTTGTGAATTTGTAGTAGGAATCACTAAAAATCACTCACTAAAAATGAAGGAAAATACTATGAGAAGCCAAGAGTATTTGAAAAGTCCATATTTGTCATGCTTAGTATGTTTTCTGTGCCCTGCAGTAGGACATTGGCTGCATAGGTTTATGCTATATATTATTATACTTAGCCTTGGTACATGTAGCCAAGTGGCTGTTAAGGTAAAGTGTAAGACTGCCTGAGACATGGCCTTGACTTTAGGGGGTGCAAATTTGAAACTCCCTTATATAAAACATGTATAATCAATCAGTGCTCAATACCAACAACCCGAAAATATGTACATTTGTTATCTCTATCACTGATTGATGTTAAAATAAAATTTATCCGCGTAATTTGAAATATGTAGGTACCAGTACTGAAATAAGTAGGTATGTAAGCAAAAGTATAATATGTGCGAATATAATGTGTAATTCCTTGTAATAAGTTAGAACGTAGGTATGAATTGTTATGACCTCTTGTTAAATTCAACTTCTAATGAATAATGAATTTTATAAATAATGAATTTTATGAAATCAAGCTCTAATGAATAATGAATTTTGTGCCATAAAATGTAAGTAATAGTAAGTAAGTGGGTTACATACTATGTTAGAATAAGAAGTTGACTGGGTATTGTAAATTACTTCCTCGCATGCAGCCACACCGGGAGTCCGAGTCTGAAATTATCATTACAGTTAGATGTACAGTCACCTCTATGAACCTGTTTACTGCCAATGAGCAATTAGCTTTAATAAATGCAAAGTTATACCTACATTACACAGCATGAATGTGACTGTACATACTTAACTGTGGAATCAAAACAGGTTCATGAGAATACTGCCGTCATAAGAGGAAAGGCCATAACTTCAATATTTACTAGTGAGAAACAGTAAACTGTATTTGAATAAAATTAACATTTAAGCAAATAGGTTATGAAATATGTACATTTTTTTCTTGTGTTTTTTAAATATATATTTTGGACAAGTTAGCAGACATGCTTGAAATTTAGTTTTTCACTAATTTGCTCAAAGTCAAGTTATGGCCTTTTTTCTTATGACGGCAGAATAAGGCTCTTGCTTTACATTTCTCAGACAGCCATTGTATGAAGATTATTAGTAACAGTGAGATGAATAGGTAACTGCCGGTCAAAAGATAGATTTGGACAGATTTTTGCTTACCCTCTCCTCCTCCTCCCAGCGGAGGCTGAATGATTCGGCATCCATCCTGGCTAAATATGCTGACTGTTCATGTCTGGAACACAGGGGACAAATTTAAATATTTTTTATTCATGATAAAAACAAAATGTTTACTTTATTAAAATAGTTGTTAGTTTCACATCATGTGGATACATTATGTGGAGAAAGAACCTCCACTTTTTTTTTCTAAACGGTTTTATTATTACTCATGGATGTGTTGAACACTAGAGACAATTGTCCTCCGAATACTTTTAATATTAATGTACTGTTAAACACTAGACATCTTGTGTCTTCTAAATAATAATTGATTTTATAATAAGCTTTTTATAAAAAACAGAAAAAACAAAAAACAATTAATACATTAATTTTTGAAGGTTGGTGGGTAAAGTTGGGACCGGGGAATTGTTTTACTAACAATGTATTTATTTTACAGAATTTTCCAACAGATTATTTGCTGTGAACCAGCCAGTCTGGAACTTGGGAGAGAGCATTATTTGCTTCAACAAGATTATTTTTCTATCTGCTTACTATAAAATAATTGATGTGTCACCAACAAATAACACTATCTCAGACATTTTTTGTACCATAAACTGTAAACCATTTACATAGACTAGGAAAAGGAACGGCCTTAATATAGATCTAAGGGACTCCTATTTTACAAGAATACCCAATGATTTAATACGATTTATTTGAATATACCCGATGACTTCATGTTTTATATTAATATAAAAGATCTGAACCTGTATTTTTTTATTCTGTAGTGTTATAACTTTGAGAGCAGTCTTGTTCTATACTATAAAATCAAATGCCTGTGGCAAACCACAAAATACTCCTACTGCATCCCAATTATTCTCCCACCCACTGACAAGGCTTCTGGAGAATGTACTGAGAAAAGCAAGAAACCTAACAATCAGCCAACAATTTGTCTAATAATAATGACTTTGATACAAAATAAAAACATACAGAAAGAGTACATTACATTTTGTTTGGTACAAATTAATGTTTGCCACCGTATGGAAAGGCCACATTACGCTTCCGCCATCGAAAAAATCTTTACTCCCCCATAGCTTATAAAAACCAAAACATCAACATAACCTTATTTTACATCTGTATTATATCGATGAACAAACTGAATAGGGGCGAGAAATAATAAAACGAAATACGCATTTAGATCAATAGCGTGCTAATATTGCACACGTAAATGTGAAACAAAAATGGTGTCGAGCAAAAATGCTGTAGGTTATCCTTGACAAATGAAAGGTTAGAATTTAGCAACTTACATTTGCTCAGAACTAAATTATAGAAGTACACAATTTCGAAGATATTTGGTTTGTCAAAAAGGAAAAGTAATTATTTTTACAAAGATCGAGCCTACGCCATAATTTTGTAGGTTTACATGACGCAATCACAGTACTTATCAATATCGGATGAAAACATAAATATAACCAATGAAATGTTTAGAATATTGCGGTTATTTACCACATATTGGATTTAGCCAGAAATCACATACTTTTATGGAAAAGTAAAGAGAAATGCACCTAAAAAGAGTATTGTTTGGATAATGAACAAAAGGCTATCTCTAGTGTGACCAGATTTAAATTGGTCATTCTGCTAGGCACTTGGTCAAAATCTGCTAAATTCTGCTAAACTTTTCGTAAAAACTGCGAAAATTCTGCTATTTTGGAAAACACAGTAAAATACCTTAAGAAATTTATTAATTTATTTAAAAAAATGGTTTCTACACTAAGTTTCATCGATACATATTTATAATATGGAGCAGCCGAATTTAGTGAATGTCCAAAAAATACGAGATACCGGAAGTGAAAGTTTACTACTTGTTTTATTAAAAAGTCAAAACATTTACTATATTACCTTATTATATGCCTTATTATATGCCTTATTATATGTAACAGCTCAAGTTATTAATTTATATAATGCTTGTAAACGCAAGCTATTAACAAACACCGACAAAAAGTCTCAGCAAAACCGTACTCTTTAATTTCTACTTTTTCTGGACAAACTGCACTGAATTCTTAAAAAAAAAATTACTTCATACGTGACATGTCCCTCATTCGGTCGATTCGAGTTGCGTAAAAATTTTAACTATCGGGAAGCCCCCAAAATGGTTAGCTGTGTTGCCCGCGTTACCTACTTAAGCCATAGATTAATGACATGGTCAACCGATTTGCCTTTTATTTATTATAGAGGTTACCATGTACTTTAATTACAATCAGAAAACTTAGCCGAAAATAGCTAAAAGTTGGTAAATATTCCTAAGTGGCTAACATGTATGTATAGTACAAACAAATACTCTACATTCATACAACTCGCAAGCAAAAAAAGAATTGTTTTCATTTACTTAGTATGAGGATTGCCCCTCAAAACAATATTACCAGTTTGAAAGAAAACTTTTAGTAAAAATTGAAAATAGTCGTTGTATACTTTTATTTTCACAAAAATCCAAGATTCAATTTAGCATCATGCTAATATTATGCTATTTTTTTTTAATTCTGCTAAAAACTGCCAATTTTTTCCATTCTGCGACATAATATGCTAAGCTGTAAATTGGAGGTCGTATCAGTGCTACAATCGCAGAATTCTGCTAAATCTGGTCACACTCTCCATCTATAGCACAGAGTACCAACTCTACAGGATCTTACACACTATCAATCGTTACTTATCTGTTCCATGCGATGCAATTAGTCTGTGCTCTCAATCAATCAAAGCTATGAGCCATTTTCAGATGAAAAAAAAAACGTATCCATGTGTGATACATCCATGGATGTAATACATCCTTGGATACATCATAAAATAGGTCTCAGCGAGCTGAACAAAAGTTACTATGACGCCAACAGCCAAATGTTTCGGAGTTATATTTTATTGAAAATGTCAAAATTGCATTCTTTTGACAGCCGTAATTTTTTTTTTTTGGTTCTTCTGAAAATGGCTCATTACCGATAGATGGTGCTGACGTCATGAAATCACCGTACCTTTCCTTAACTGTGGTTCCTGTCCTATGCTCAGAGTAGGGAATACTTTAGTCCTTATTCTGAGGTCCTATGTTTTTACAAAAATGCACAATGCATGGGCTAGTCATGAGCAAAGATACAATTCACGTACTTAGGTAATAAACAAAGTAAAAATACTTCGCTATCTTTCAAATTCTAACAGTTTCGAAACAGTCTAGTTTAGATTTTTTTTTAAGTTTAGATCACAGACTACAAAGAGATGTTTAGACTATCACAGATTAAGAACGCTTAAACCCACAGACCTAAAAACATGATGACATTTTGACGGAAAAAATATTACAAAAAAAAAACAGAAAATTGATTATTATTTATATTTATTTATACAGGGCCTGTACGAAACTTTAGCCCTAACGGATGTTCGGAAAACATTTGTTACAAAAAATTGAACTTTACGCCATGATGGCTGAAAACGGAATCCCACAGAAAATTGAATTTGTTTGACTTGACAGACATTCCCTGACATCAAAAAAAAAAAAGTACCATTCACTATCAGCGTTGCCAGAATGTTACAAAAGTAACATTTTACGTTACTTTTGGCCCTCTTATGTTACCTCCATGTTACACGACCCAATCCGGCTCGAATAATTAGCCCGTACAATGTTGTACTTTTGTGTTACTTCTTCTTCACAGTAACATAATTCATGACAAAGCAGGTTATGGTATTGAAAGACATTCTTAAATTGGTTGCTAATAAACAAACATCATCAAATTGATTGTACCTATGTTTTTCTTTTTCGACATCGCCAGTCTTTCGATCAACAAATTATTAAGATTTTTTCGAATGGGAAAAGAAACTTATTTTACTTTTTGTGTATAAACTGCCATAATAAAGTATAATCTGCCAAGAAAATGTAGAAATTAAAAAGTTCGGTTTTGCTCGGACTTTTTGTCTGCATTTGTTAATAGCTTGCATTTACAAGCATTAAATAAATTAAAAACTTGAGCTTTTACATAAATTAAGGTAATGTGCTTCAATAGATATAGTAAATGTTTGGGTTTTTCAATAAAACAATTAGCTAACTTTCACTTCCGGTTTCTAGTATTTTTTGACAAACTGTATTGTGTCGGTTTCTACAAAAAAAGGTTTCTGCCTCGTGTTATATTTGACTATCTGCCACTGGCAACACTGTTCACTATTCACATCCACAAAATTATTAGGCACTTCTTTGTCTTTGTCGAGTCACTCGATTGATAAACTATTTCACTTAATTCACTACACATCACTAATCTTTCCATACCGAAAGCACGGCATATCATAAATAAATGTTCTAGGTTAGAATTTTCAGCTCCACAGTCTAATAATTTAGAAGAATTACTATCTAATAAACTGTACTTTAAAACTCATTATAAATTTATCACAAACACTGTTAAAAAAATATAGTGAATATAATAATATTGAAGTGAAGCAAGGCTTAAAAGGGCTTGTACCCAGAGCCGTAAAACCAATTAAAAAAAAATCACATCCACACATCGCAGCGTTGCCAGAATGTTAGAAAAGTAACATTTTACGTTACTATTGACCCTCTCATGTTACCACCATGTTACACGACTTCATATGTTACTTTTGTGTTACTTTTTAGATTTTCCAGCAAACAAAAAAATATCGTGAATCGGAACGCATCGACTAATGCGATGTCGGAGAGGAGCGAAAATCTGTCGACTTCGTCGTACCGCATATTCACTCAATCGCGTGTATTTCTCAATCTTCCATCCCAGTTACTTAGGCGTGCGAGCAAGTGAGTCGAGAGAAGTGACTAGAGCAGCGAATTGATCACTGTGCTTTCTTCGAAGTTTGTATTGTTGTTTGTTTTGTTTGGGACTTAGCGC
This sequence comes from Yponomeuta plumbellus, assembly GCA_947310845.1. Lineage (NCBI taxonomy): Eukaryota > Metazoa > Arthropoda > Insecta > Lepidoptera > Yponomeutidae > Yponomeuta > Yponomeuta plumbellus. Next base: position 10,477,618 of record OX371203.1, read on the forward strand.
TGCTATTTTAAGTGATTTGGTAAGTAAATGTTGCATTTATTATTGTAGTTCTAATCTAATAAATGAGTAGGTATTTAAGGAATCAGTAATTTAACAACAATTCATGTTTGCATGAATCGCTCGTAGCCTGGGCTGCCTGAGTGATCTTAAACGATCACTAAGGTTAAGCAACATACGGCGCGTTCAGTCCATGGATGGGTGACCGTCTGTGACTAACGCTAGTGGCATTTTTCTGAGCGATTCCGTGCTTCGCAAGGCACGTTAAGCAGTTGGTGCCGGCTGCCATCGATAGGTGGCAGTCGTTAAGCCGACTCAGAGGCCTTAGGGCGGCTTGAAAACTTCTGACAGTAAGACCAGCCACTAGTCTTACAAGCCTACACCAATCCGACTTGGCCCCAGTGGTGGAGTATGGCCTATACCTTCCTCAGGGAAGAGACCCGTGCCCCTCGGTGGGGACATGATGGGTTGATGATGATGATGTTTGCAACTGATATAAGAATATTTGGTATTGTCATTTATCACAAGTAAATAAGCAAAGAATAGTGTGCCGTTCACTGCACATTAGCTTCAAGAAGTTCTAGCTATAAAATTTACTTATTGTTATGTTACATAAACTTTTGTTTTGTTTACAGAACCTAGGGGCCGGTTTCTTGAGAGTTGAGAATTCTCACCAAGCAAACACTTAAGTAACGTTCTGTCACGCTCTTTTCTGAGAAATTTGAGGAGACCGTACAGTCGACGACGACGACGACGACAGCACGTCATCCTATACTCCCATGCACTCTACTCCGTTGAATTACGGGCGACTTTGCAACTAAAATGTGAAGGTTGACGCGCTGTCGACTGTACTACAGTTAAGTATTTACTTAGTGGAAACTCTCAACTCAGAAACCGGCCCTAAGAGTGAGTGGGCTGAGTACCGGCTGGTGGCGTAGCCCTACAATTTGATTTTGTTAATCGACCTCCGCATTAGCGGTGAGATTTGTTAAACTTCAAAAAAATCTCAATAAATTGTTGATCGAATAATCGACTGGCGATGCTAAAAAAACTTCCAAGTTTAACATATGGGACAAGAAACATATTTTATTTTTTTGTAATAAACTGCCATAATAAAGTATTGTGTCGGTTTCCACTGTAAAAAAAATTGTTACTTTTCTCGAGAAAATGTTACTTTTTGATCTGCCTCGTGTTATATTTGACTATCTGCCACTGGCAACACTGACACATCGTCGTGTGTGTTCTGTGATCGTCGTGGACATCTAACAATAAGAGAATCAGCGTTGCCAGACGTACGGTAATTACCGTATTTGTACGGTATTTTCAAGCCTTGTACGGTAATCTATCGTGGTACCAAAAACACATTGCCTAAATTCGACAAATTGTACGGTAATTTGAAATTGGTGCCTAATCTCAGTCTATATTTCGCTATTTTCTTTCTTCATTCATGAATGATTGTATGAATACGAACGATCCGAATCCGAAACTAAAACTGAAATGATAATTGTTTTTCGACAGGCCGATCGACACATTGTTTTTGTTTAATTTATCTGAATATAACGACAAAATCTGCTTTTTCTTGGGTAACAAATATCTCTGAATCATCAAATTGGGGCATTAAACCAACTATGTACTGGTAAAGCAGTTTCACTTTCAATGGCAAAAAGTTTTGAGTTACAGTTTGTCAAGAAATACAAGAAACTGGAAGTGAAAGTTTACTAATCGTTTTATTGAAAAATCTAAACATTTACTATATTTATTGAAGCACAATACGCTACTTGACTCGTATCAAATTGGACGCGATAAATGGATATTTCCTGTAGTATCTAACGTAAGAAACCGAAATATATTGACTTTGCTAAGTAAATATGCAGGATGGCAGCAAAATTTGCAAATAAAAAAAATATTCTGCGCTTTTAAATCGGAACGGTGAAAACACTATCCGCCATCTTGAAATCACCTTTGGTTGTAAACAAACATCTGTCAGTCGTGCGTGCGTAGGTTCTATTGTGACTCTGAATACTTCTTTCGTGGCACGAACTCTACCTATGTTGAATGTCAAACTTTATTTACAAACGTAGAGGACTCTCAGAGAGGACTTCAAACCATAGACAAAAATGGCGGACCGTGTTTTTGGCTGTTTAGCAAAGCAACGTTTCAAAATAATGTTTTTGTTGCTTTTAGGTCCTCAAAAAATATACTAAAATATTTTTTGGTCTAATGGAAGAGATATTTAGCATTTAAGACATACTTGAAAAGAGTCAAGTAGCGGATTATCTTAATTTATGTAAAACCTCAAGTTTTTAACTTAAATAATGCTTGTAAATGCAAACTATTAACACACACAGACAAAAAGTCCGAGCGAAACCGTACTCTTTAATTTCTACATTTTATGGACATGCTGTACTTTTACCGGATAAAACTACATTATGTATTTAAGAAATAAAACTTACTAATAATTTACGAATAGTTTTTTGTTTAATAGAAAATAAGTAATTATCTTATTTTTATAGAAACTCGTCATAAATTCAGTGTGTACGATTACATACATGGTACGGTAATTTGGGGGTACATTTTACGGTAATTCTGGCAACGCTGAAGAGAATATAACCACATAATCTCTCTCAGACCTTCTGAGCACATAATCCAAGGGTAGCCATAAAAAGAAGAATTGAATTGAACAACTTATGCTGCCGAATTAAACCGCTGCAGCGGCACGGGGTCGTTATCGTGCATTAACAAACATGGCTCAAGAACTAAAAGAACTGTGCCAGTTACTTTTTCCGGACAATACAACTGGTAAGCTCAACCTTGCTACAAATAAATTATGTCAAAGATAATACGTGCCTACGTAGTACTTACTTTATCATCTCCCTTGCAGCAAACCACGAATACTTCGCCGAGATCACGGACTACATAAAGAAGCTCGGTTCCCAGAACTGGGAGCATATTCAGAAGGAACCAGACAGGCTATCAGAAGAGATGAAACACCTCACTGAGCAAACTCAAGATCTCGCCTTTACCAACTATAAGACCTTTGTAGAGAGTGCAGATGTATCCAGAGCTATCATGAAAGACCTAGGAAGGTCAAAGGAGAGTCTAGCTATGTTTTTGGACACAATGCCAGGTTTTGTTGAGGAATGTGAGAATTTCTCACAAATGGCTGGTAATATTGTGAAGGAGAAAAGGTCCTTATAATTAAATAGTTTCTATATCAACATTTTCGTATTTTTTAAATAATATTAATAAGTGTAAAATATATTTCAGTCGCTACACATCAATCCGAAACCAAAGTGACAAGCTGCTGGAATTGCTGGAGCTCCCTTCACTCATGAGAGAAGCCTTGAACGCAGAAGACTATGAGAGTGCCCTAGATATCTTTACATTTATCAGGAATCTCTCTCAGAGATATTCAGATATACCAATCATCCAGAACACAACTTCTGAAATTATGACTCTTTGGTTCGAAACTTTATACCATCTGTTCAACCAGCTCAGATATGATTTGCCTCTGCCCCAATGCTTACAGGTTAGCAAAAATATGTTTAGAAAACTAAAGCAAAACTGTGACCTTTAAAAAAATAATTTGTGATATATTTTTCAGATATTAGGGTATCTAAGAAGAGCTAACACTGTGTACAAATCTACTGATGATGAACAAAGTGACCTCCAGTATTCAGGAAGCAAAACTTCTACCAGTGATGGCTTGCATCTACACTTTTTAAAAGCCAGAAATGCCTGGTTCGAAAATGCTTTGGAGGATGCTAAAAATACTGAATGTAAGGACCCTTTCTTTCCATTTGCCACTTTTTTGTAACCATACAAGCATTCATTGGGCAGGCCCCAGGACTCTTGCCTTGAGTGGCAAATTTTATGATACAATTTTTTTTTTAAATATATCATATTTACATACTCGTAATATTTAGATAATGTCGTGAGACAGATTGCAAGAAAAAAAAAAAACAAAAAAAAAACACTCGTAATATTTAGATATGACATATCAGTACATACTCTTTGGCTTGGTATTCTCTTGAACAAGGAGCTTTGGTAACTATTATCCCGGTCAATAATAATTGGAACCTCTGGAATGGAACCTAATGGTCATTCACCAATTTACGTATTTAGCCTGTTTCATAAAACTAATGAATCCATGGTTTACTATGACAATTTGTTGCAAGGCTGATGCTACTACATGGTAATAATAAACTTTGAATTAGTCGTATGAAACACAGTTTGGTACTCTCTTTTTTACAGCATCTGAAAGGCTCCTTAGAAGATTAGTAGAGTTACACAGGATACATTTATTCAATGTGCTTACACAGCACAAATCTATATTCTTATCAGACACTCAAGATTCGCAGGTCAAGGATGATGAGTTGAATGGCAACAGTGCCCTTTCATGCTGGCTAAAACAAAAGGTAAATTATAAAAGACTTTGTTTTGTTTTATTTTAGACCACACTGCCTTTTCTTGGACTCAAAACTATAATATTTTTCAGGTGGAAATACTTGCCCAAATTTTAGATCAAAACTTACTGAGGGAGGATGAATCCAGCTTTGAATCACTCTTCAACCAAAGTATGTACCTCAGTCTATCATTTGGAAGGGTTGGTGCAGACATGAGATGTGTTTTGACTCCACTATTTAGGAACAATCTTCTGGAGCAATTTCACAATGGCTTAGACAAAGCTGATGGTCAGTTTGAAAGTCAAATGAAAGTTTACAATGTGCCCACAATAAAAAATGTGGCACGCCCTACAAATGAAAACGTGTTGTCTGGTCCACCAGAACAACTACTGGATTACTACCCATTGGCTGAGTATTGCAATGGTTTATTAACAGTTCTTAACTCATTAAGAGTTACTGCACCTTTGAATATTGTAAAAGAAGTCTATGAGTCCTTTACAAAGTCTATAGAAAAAGCTGTTCAAGTGTTGGTAGCTTTCTACCATAGAGAGCAACAAGCATTTTCCGATGTAGAACGCCAGAACTTTGTGGCTTTTTGTGTTTGCTTTACTGAAGACTTTGTCCCTTACATCTCCAAGTGTCTTGCATTGTCTTTCCCGGCGACTCAAGTTGCAGAATGCTTGGGCGTTACTTTGACTGTGCTGCAGGATAGTAAAATTCTCCATATAGATCAAGTTAATATCTGTGAACCTTTGCTTAGTATTACAGGTTTGAATATAAATTAAGTTAAATGTACAGTATTATTGGAAAATATTCATTAAATGTTATGAAATGCTTGGTATTGTTTTAAATCATAATAAAATACTTAATGTATACGGAATATACTTTTTAATGACACATAACAAAAATACGAAAAGGACTTAACTTAAACTCTACTGGATTTTTTAATCTTAAAATAGAATCAATGAAATTTATCACTGAAAGATACACGTACACAATTCAGTTAAAGATACTGCCTAATTAGTACCTAAACAACACAATGGGATTGACAAAGTGCAAATGGCGGGCGCCACCAGAGTTTACGAAAATGGAAATCTCTTATGAAAAATATTCAGCAGGTTTTATTTATGTACTTAATACGTACCAAGCTTAGCCTAGCCAGGTGCATATTGAAAAGTTAACATTATGGGAAAGATTAGTCTATACATGTAAATGTACATACTAATGAAGGCCCTCCGACGTCGCATGTGATTGTGCCAGGCGACTTCTTGAATTGCCAACCCCTATTACTGACTTATTAACTACTTTCGACTATCTTATATATTGCCTTAGCAGCATCAAAGTATACGTAATATACTCCTTGATTGTATGTGCTGACAGGTAACATACAAACTTGTATGACAAGCAGCTGACCTCACTGGCAACCAATCTTCGCACCACAAATACTAATTCCTTGTTTTGCAACGAAAATACAGACATACCAAGGTGATTGTTTAATGTATGGAAGCACTGATCCTCACCTTAGAAAGCATGGAGATCAGTTGCGTCTCTGTGTAACTGTGTGTAAGGATGAGTTATTTATAATTGGGCGCCGGCCCCACGACGAACGCACTCGAGTTTAGTTCCGCTGCTTATTGTCCACACAGGAAGCCATCTAGTGTTATGCAATCTTTATTTACTGGTTAAGAAAAGATGGAAAGAAGGTGAAATCTCATTATTAAAGAAAAAGATAAAACTGGTGCAACTTACTAATTTATCGTGAGAACATAATGGTTAATAATTCACTCTTATTTTCTAATTAGCTTGTTTGAGAAACCCGCTAGAACATGCGTTCTTTTTGACGACTGCAATAGCTGTAAAGATCTCAGTACATGCAGAATACTAACACTAGACTGCTCAATGTGGGGCCAGGCCGTATGTGAACTCTCTTTGTATAGCTGTCACGGTTAGACATTGATACATAGGTTATTCATTACTATGTGAACCAACTAAAAATAGTAATATCAAGGTACTATTACACAATTATGACCCACATTTTTTTAAAAACTTCATTTAGACAGTCCAGAGCCCTAACTTCACATCTATAGTGTTCAATATGCAGGGTGTTGATTTGTACAGTTTCGTCCGACTCGGGGTGGTTATTTACATGATACTGTAGCAAAAAAAAAAAAAATTTTTTTTTAAGTGAAAATCACCTAATATTGTCGGTTTTGCACTCTCCCGCCCCGCCCCACGTAACCCCCGCCGGACCCGTCAAGTGCAAACGATAGAAGCTAAGCCATATAACTCTATGATTTTTAGGTGATTTTCACTAAAACATTTTTTTTTTTCAATATGTAAATAACAACCACTGAGTCGGATGATACTGTACAAATCAACACCCAGTACCTATATTTCCTTTTACATTGCGACAAGCCAATGTGGACAAATTTTGGCAAAGAAGCGTCTTGATAGGAAATGGGCAAAAAAATTGACACTCGCGATTTTTTTGTACTGATGTGAACTAAATTAATATTCAAAGTCAGTACACAATCATTAGTGACTAACTTCACAACTGAGTGCGTATACTGAGTTTTGTCATTCACTTTCGATAGCGAGAGCGTTTGCGATTTGCATAGGAGTGACAAAGCGCGCCATCTAGTTGTCTCTTTGTCACTCCTATGCAAAACGCTCTCACTATCGAGAGTGAATGAAAAAACTCAGTATACGCACTCTGTAGTGTGCAGTACTATTTACTTCACTTCTGTCATTGTACAGTTGTTTGCAAATGCGATCCTTTTCTTATTGCCTCCGTTAGTTGGTGTCAGAATCCCCATACATGCCATACAAGCAGCCTGAGATTAGATTATCAGGAATGATATTGAGTACCCTATGTAAAACGGATTTTCTTGATCCTTGACTTTCCGTCATCATTTCTCGACACCTCATAGTAGTGAGTTACTTTGTCGATATTTCCTAGTGACTCGATGAACTCCTTATCGTGGGTAATAATGATGAACATGAAGTTCTTTTGTCTCATTCTCTCCTGAACTATTTCGCCCAGCGCGGAACAGAGACTGGTTATGTTCTCTTGATCTAAGTTCGTTGTTGGTTCATCTAATGCCAGGATTCCGAATCTGTAACAGAAACACAGTTTATCATCTGATAAAATTTTAGATTGAGTTGCCTTTTGTCTCCCTGCGGAAAAAAACATCCCTTCCTAATGGATAAGTTTAAATAAATGATTTATCTATCTACCTATATATAAGTTATTAAAGCATGTACTTTCCCACTAAGAAACAGGCTTCACTGAAAAGTTTATTTTAGTTAATAACAGAAATAATGTTTTACCTTGAGCTAAAGGTTTCGGCTAGCGCCAATCGAATAATGAGACAAGCTAAAACTTTCTGACCAGCACTGCACCTTCCTCTCATATCGATTTCGACGCCATTTTTGCATTGGACGACTCTGAAATGTAAAACACGGTATAAAGTCACTGTCTAATAACAAAGTTAGACTATTTTAAATTGTGAATAAAATTGTTTCATGCTGTTTGAAGGGATTGGACATACCTGTAATCATATTTTCGCCGATCCGAGTCCGCAGTCATAGTGCTTTCTGTTTTGATCTCAATGTAATCAATATCATTGCCTCTGTAAATCTTTCTCCACATTTCCCTAAAAAATAAATACACTCATTAATAAATTTAAATTGGTTTATTACTTGTTCAACACTTGACTGGACTGATTCGCAAAGTGTGCTTTCTCCCATTAATTATTGACTGTTATGATATTAAGGGCCGGTTTTTCAATAGTCAGATAAAACTTAACAGGATAAAACTGATGTTGTCAATGACTTGTCGTATGATTTAGACAGTGACAGCATTCAATTTATTCTCCAGTTAAGTTTTATCTGACTATTCAAAAATTGGCCCTTAGATGTAGAAAATTCGTGTAATATTAAAAATGCTCTTTTCTACAGGAATTTCACAGGACAGGTCTATATCAAATCTGTTAGCTGTCAAATAAAAATATATATATAATGTAAAATCAGGTCTTGTTACCTTATGATAAGATTTATATTCTCCATTTTCTCTCTGTGGAACTCCATCACACATTTCTCCAGGGCTACCGCATAGTCCTTCAGATCCTTATCCATCGCTTTCGTGATGAAGAGTTCGTAGAATTTTTCCCTATACTTTTGCTCAATATTCTTGTTTTGTGATCTGTTTAGTTCTATCTTGCTGTACTTCAGTCGTTCCTGTGTAAGAAGTGTCAGTATAAATCCAAAACATACACGTATGTGCATTACCAAAACATACCTACATTATCAAAATAAAAAAGGTGCATGACCTACGCCAAAACAAGTTTCAAGATAATCCTTATTCACATAATCACTTATTAGCTGTCTTAAACATAGTTTAGCGCAGCATAGGACGACCAGCCACAAAATGGACAGACAATCTCATACTAGTGGCAGGGAGACGCTGGATGCAAGCCAACCGGTCTTTTTGGAAATCTATGGAGGAGGCCTATGTCCGGCAGTGGACTTCCTGTGGCTGAATTATGATGATGATGGAGCATAGTTTACATGAAGCCAACACTGGCTGCCAACGAGGCTGGGCCAGCGCTGGATTGGCTTGAAAACCGGTTTACACAATGCAAATACCAAGCCACTGCTGGCTGCCAGCCTCATTAGCAGCCAGTGTTGGCTTCATGTAAGCTATGCTTTACAGGGGAGAACATAAAGACCTCCATTGGAAGTGGGATACATTCAGGAGGCCACAGCTACAATTAAGTTGTCCAGCTGGAATTATTATATGTAACTGGCATCAAAGTGTCTGAGGCACATAAATGTAAGTAAATATTATTTTCATTATGTACCTTAAGTTCACTGAGCCGCCCTTCAGTGGTCATCTTCTCCTTAAACAGCTGGTGCTCCTTCTCCATGAGGGGTTCCTTTTCGCTTATCATTTCTGTGTCGACGCCGCTCATTTTCTCTTCGACCTCAGCCATTTCCTTCACCAGGCTCTCCGCCTCAGTCTTTGCCTTGCGCAGTTTCAGGTTGTCGTCGAGGTCACGCTTGTAGATCTGCAGAGGAGTATATGGTTGACAAAGAGCTGTGAAACAGATCATTATCAAAGAGGAACCAACCCACTTCTTTCAACTTTGAATATTTTTTTAATAATATAATTAAACTAGCTGTTGCCCGCGACTACGTCTGCGTGGGCTTTAGTTGAGTAAAGTGTTTGCAAATAAGATAGGGATACTTTTAGCGGCTGCGAAAGAGCTTTCATACTAACTTCGCAACCCCCTCTTACCCCCTTAAGGGATGCTTTTAGAAAGACTACTTTACACGTCTTTCATGACTTTCAATGAAGGACCTTCATACTGAATTTCATTCAAATAGCTTCAAGAATGGCAAAGTTTCATACTAACTATGCACCCTCCTCTTACCCCCTTAAGGGATGATTTTCGAAAAACTATTTTACATGTTTTTCATAACTTTTAATGAAGGACCTTTATTGAATCTCATTCGAATAAGTTCAAAAACGGCAACGTTTCATATTAAGTTTGCACCCCCCTTTTTCTCCCTTAAGGGATGATTTTTAAAAAACTATTTCACACGTATTTCATAATTTTAAATGAAGAAATTTCGTACCAAATTTCATTCGAATGACTTCAAAAACGGCAAAGTTTCATACTAACTTTGAACCCCAATTTTACCCCCTTAGGGGATGAATTTTCAAAAATCCTTTCTTAGTGCTCCCCTACGTTACAAAAGGAACCCCTGTGCAAAATTTCAAGTTTCTAACCCGTGTAGTATAGGCCTGCGTTGATATATCAGTCAGTTAGTCAGTCAGTCAGTCAGCCAGTCAGTCAGCTTCTCCTTTTATATATGTAGATTGAAATTGGAGTTGATTTTCTTGAGAACAAGCCAAGAACAAGCATACCACTTTGATAGACATTAAAGCATTCCATATTTAAACGATTTTTAACAATGATTTGTTTAAATGTTTATCTGTTTGACAGCACAACCACAAACATAATCATATTAAAAAAATGGTAATCAATTCAGTTCAAGTCTAGACTTAGTTTTTTTTATTGGTTGCACCAATGGGCTATTTGACAGTGTGAAAAAAACAGTATTATTTATACGTATTCGTATAAATTATGTGTTTAAAAACCGCTTTAAGGCATATTAACTAAAAAAACAATTGTGATTTGTAAAAAACCACAAGATAAAATTTGATAATTTGTATCTGCCGCCATCGTATCGAAAACGGCCTGGATTGGCAGATTCTATGATTACGTCACATACCAGTAAAAATGGCGTCTGTCATTCATTCCTTCTTACGTTTATTAATTGGTTTACCGGGAAGTGACGTCATAAACCCGTCCGACGTCATATTGCCTAAGATAGCGTTTTGGCTGCTTATTTGAAAAGTTAATTTTCGGTTGCCTTTTTTAGAAGAAATATACGAAAGAATTAAAAATGACCACTTTCTGAGGACTCCACGAACACCAACAAACACTATGAGATGGCTTTCAGAAATCGGTCAAATAGCCTATTACACTTTTATGCCACATGTCTTGTAAAGTTTTAAAAGTTTCGTTTTTTCAAGATGTCACGGATGAAGAAGTCGCATGGTAGACCACTGCCAATTTAGATAATATACCTGGCTCATTAAATACCATCTCGTATGAAGTTCGCCTTTGCAAAAAAATGTTTAAGTTCAATATTCATGACAAATATAATCATGAATAAATTGTTCATTCATGACAAATGTCTCACCTCCTGTTTAGCCAACTCGTCCTTCAGCGCCTCGATCCGCTTGGTGACCTCGTCCCTATCCTTCATGGCCTGGATTTTCTTGTCCATGATCTTCTGGTTGGCCTCTTGTATCTTTTCCATCTCTCGCGGCACGTTTCGCTCCTCGTGTTGGCGAATCTCCTTGATGATGGTCTTCACCTTGTCGAACGAGGATTCGATCTTGGTGATGTGAGCGCGCGTCACGTCTAGCGCGGCCCTGTGGAGAGATACCTCAATAAGCAAATGTGGTTCGATGGAAGTTCAATTTGTAAAAAATATTTTTGTTTCTTCGGTGGCGCTACATCTACTCAGTATTGTATGTAAAATGCACTTTAGTTTACCTATTCTTGGTGACAGCTTCCGCCTTTATTTGCTGCTTCTCTTTAAGCTGCACATCTAATGGTTCCAGCCCCGCCTTCAACTCCACCAGCTCAGACTCGTAGGTCACCAGGTTCTCCTCGAATTGCTTGAGAGCATCTTGCAGGTTGCACAGCTCTTGCACCTGAGACGAGAGTTATTCTAGCATTTGTTTGGTAGAACAAACATTAAGACTAAACATTAAGTTAAAACTATTTACTATTAATCATTCCTTGGGTAATAAATAATGGCACTTTATAGTTCTGCAGTACGCTTAGAATACAGAAACCCCTAGCTTCTTCTGCCATACTCATAGAACAAAAAAAACACCTATCTTCTGCAGTACACAATAGAATTCTAAAACAGTTGCCCACACACACTTGCTGCAAACACACACACCTACAGTATGCAGAAAACACTAAAATTCAATTCTTTTCCTGCAGTATTAGTATCTAGGTAATTTCCATTTTTATGTAGGTACAGTCCTGAGCAATAATATGTCACATTTTCTAAAAATTTAACAATCTTAACAGTCTAGAAAGAAGTGTACGACAATTTGTCCGAAATTATGTGACCAATGGTTAGAAAATTTAGGACAAATTGTCGTAAACGTGTGTAGTACAAAACAAAATGTGTACGTCATACAAAATGTAACAGTGTATATTTAATATTGCTCGTGACTGTAAACTAATATTATAAAGAGGAAAAGTTTGTATGTCGGCAGTAATATACTTACGAAACAACTAGTCCGATTACAAAAATTTCATCACCAATATTTAGAATGGCTCTTCACGATGGACATAGGCTATAAGGAAATCCATTGACGTCAAATTATTCTCTATCTATCTGTTACACAAAATCACCTACCTTCTTCTGCATATTTAGCATCTGTTCCTTCAACTTGTTCTTGGCGTCGCCCATCTTCTGCAGTTTCTTGTTGTGTGCGTTGAGTTTGGTCTGCGCCACTTTGACCTTCGCCCGCAGTGTGGACACCTTAGAGCGCAGCTCGGCTTGCTGCGACGTTGCCTCGTCGAGGGTCATATCGGACTCGAAGCCAGAGCAATGCTCCTTGATTTTGTCGAGCTGATGAATTAAGTTTGTGTTAATGTTACCCCATTCCAAATTACAAATGTATCATAATAGTCCCAATTTCACCGCAATCCTGATTTACAATAAAGTACCGAATTACGTAAAAAACCAAACTCAAGATTTAGACTTCATAAGAATTACTTCTTACTCAGAGCTATTATTCTACGGACAAATACTTAAGGCGATAGGAATTTTAGTATTTAGCAAAAATAAATGGTATTTTGTTACTATGAGGTTTTAATTTAATTAAATTTATTTTAATGATATTTTATACATTTGTAAGTTAAAATACTTTTCTTTCTTTTTTTTACATATTTTTAATATATTTAATTTTAATTAAATGTTATTAATCCGTAATAAGAATTATTTTTTAATTATTATTTTACATGTATTGACATTGTAAAATAATTCGCCAATACTATTATTCTATAACTAACTAAATCAAATTCAATAATCACCTAAAATCTTGTTTAAAATTAATTCTGTTGCTGGATTATTGTCAATGTTCTTTGTGTTTATAATACTGCATGCTGCTTGTAAATTTCTGTGCCCTTAGTGGGTACCATGCATGGGACAAACCCTAAATGTACTACCTAAGCAACTACATGGTCGCAATGAAGTTATGAATTATGAATAATGACATGTGAAAGGAGTGGATATTTGTTTGGTCGTGTTAAATTGGTGGGACAGAAATTAAATTATAGAGGTAGGTTTGTAATATTAAAGCGATAAAAATTGTCTTCTATTATGTTAAATGGTAACCCCTCAGGCCTAGTTGCACATTTTACATCGAACCCGCCAGCGGGTCCCCGGGGCTGAAGGCGTTAAAGAACAGATACGTTGGCCGGCGTCGACGATGGGACACTCGAACCATACTTTCTTTCCAATTTTTATACCATTCGTTTTTATACCATTCCAAGCATGTTTAGAGTAACAATATTTTTGTCACACACAATTTTTTTAACAAATTCATCGATTTTTATGACAAAAATGATTAAAATTAAAATCGGTGAAGCCGTTTCGAAGGAGTTTTGATAATAATTAAAACTGTGACACGAGATTTTAAATATTAGATTTAATGATAGAGGTGGATGTTCCAAACCAGGATACCGTGTGCCACGGTAACCAGGCAAACATTACAAACACAGAATCAAACACTCACATTCTTAGTGATGGTGGCCATCTCGTGACTGTAGACATCAAGCAGCTTGCACTCGCCGTGTATCTGCTTGGCAGTCTGCAGCCGCTTCTCAGGTTCCACTATCGCAGCGTTGCTCTCCTCAAGGGCTTGGGTCAGCTCGGCGATTTTCTGCGAAACAGGCAGAGTAAGATAAACCAAATAGGTGTAGCGGATGATGGCGGTAATCGCACTTCACACTAATATTATAAAGGCGAAAGTTTGTGAGTGTGTATGTTTGTTACTTCTTCACGTCTAAACGGCTGGAGCGATTTTAATAAAATTTGGTATGGAGTTAGCCGACACCCTGGATTAACACATAGGCTACGTTTTACTCTGGGAAAATATCTTATTCCCCTGGGAAAATCGATGAAAATTAATTCGCGGATAATGTACGGGGAACTTTGTACATAACTTTTAAAAAAAATTGTTTACTGTTAATCACTGTTAATACACAATTTCTTTTCCCTAATAAACCACGGTTAACACAGGGGGGCACAGCTAGTAAGAAAATAAAACACAGACAGCCCTGAGATTTGCGCACTTAGTCTCATTGTTGGGCCATTGTAACAGATACGTACATCCAGAAAAGCTGTGAGTTTACTAAAACCAGCCGATCTCTTTCCAGAAAGCCAGCACTACTCTGATGTCACGAAGTACTCGTAGCTGTAGCAGATAAGGTGGTAACAAGGATGTAAAATACACCGGGGACACTATTATAGGAGTATAGAGAAACGGACTGGACAACTATACATAATATAAGCTCATGCCTGTATCCCAGAGGTGCTAGGCAGAGGACCAGGGATTGCCACTTGACACGACGGACGACTATGTACTTACTTTCGGGTCACACATACTTTATTGCCGGCTATACCCAGATAGCTTTTTTTGGTAGCCGTTACGAAACAATGTGGACACTAAAAAGACGACGCCAGTAACATTTTTGGTCGCTGTTACGACATTGTTTCGGTCGCTGCGACTAAAGTGGGGCACTTCTCGACACAGTAACATTTGGTTTTTAAGTTACGACGCCGTGTGGTAACATTGTTTCGGAACTATGACGTAACATTTACGAAACTGTGTGACCAAATATTATTCTAGTAACAAAGTTACCACACCGTTACAACACAGTTTACCTTTGATCCTTTGCTTGTTGAAAACTCAACGCAAAGTGTATAAAATAAAGTCGACACAAATCCGTACACATTGTGTCGACTCATCGACTACAAAAAGTTACTGAAACACTTTCTGGTCAAACTGTGTACACACTGTTACCACACATACAAACCGAAACAAACACAGTCGCATTGTTTCGAAACAATAACGGAACTTTGTAAACTTGTTACCGACTTCTTTATTTTGCGACCAAAAAATGCTGTCTGGGTATTATGTGAGTGAGGGGCAAAAGGCCCGCTTGCACCACAGACTAAAATCCATTTAACTTTGAGTTAAACAGAATTTTGACATTTCCGCCACACACTATCTGTCAAAATTCTATTTAATTTAAAGTTAAATGGATTTTAGCCGGTGGTGCAAGCCGGCCTAACTTAGGTCACCAATGATTAAATAACGGGACAAATTCAGAGCTCCTATAATCTCGGTCTGTCAAATTCGATGCTAATTGCTAACGATTTCGCAGATGATTTGATGAGCATAATTAGGAGGAATCTCTTCATTAAAAGGGTTCTGTGTAACAAAAAAAAATGTCTCCACACCCCCGAATGCTAGAAGTCCTAGACTTTTACATTTGACGTTGCCAATTTATATGTAAAAGCTACTAACCTTGTCAGCATCATTCATCCATCCAGTCTCGAGCTGCGGAATATCTTTTCTCTTTGAGCTGTGTGACAAATTAAGAACTCCCACACAGCACAATCACTTGAATTGGTCCCAAACTAGGATACCCTCCTTTTATTATTGACTCAACTATATATTATATTACTCAATGATGACATCGACAAGGTTTTCAAGTTTTACATTATATCAATGTCATGTTAGTACTCATATCTACAATGCTCAACTTTCTCAATATACATACACACAACCTTTCACCTTCGAGATTGCCAATGTATGTGTAAAGGACTACGAACCTTGTCAGCATCACTCATTCTGGTCTCGAGCTGCGGAATGTCTTTCTCTTTCAGCTGTGTGATCTTCTCATTTAAAGTCTTCAGGCCGAGCAAGTCATCCTTCTTGGCCGAGGTCCTCTGCAGCTCCTCTGAAGTCTTCTCGAGCTTGGCTGGGATGTTCATCACCTTCGTCTCCAGCTCTTGGATCAGGTCCGTCACCTGGAGGTAGTAGGATGGAAGTAAAGGTTAAATTACATTGTTGTACTTTTTCATTCAGCAAATAGGTTGTAAATTCTTTATGTTGAAATAAAATATTGATTTCCGAATTATATGGTATTGCATTGAGAATTAAGTATCCGTAAGAAGTGACTTGTAAAGTGAAGTGACGACTCTGACTTCATGCATTTGAAATTGCAGAAAAAATCCAAACATAATACGAATTTAAAAGAAACCATAATACATAATTATATTTGGATAGTAAAAGCTACTTCATGTAATAATGAGAAAATTCTTTAAAAGTAGTTTTACGATATTTAGTCACACAAACTTTGACAAACTAAAGTGAACAACAATTTCAAAGAATAATAATAATAAGAATAATATTCACAGTGAACCTTTTAGCCAGTAAGGAACATACCTCATTTTGCGCCTCAAAGCCACGACTGCACAACGGGCAATTATTGTTCTCCTTCAGTTGCTCCTTGTACTTGTTAGCGACGTACACCGTAGACTGCAGGAGACTGTGCTCCTCCTGAAATATTGGAACTAAATGACGAGTTGCAATTTGATTTATATATAAATCATTTTCACACTACACAATCGATCCAGTAGGAATCATACCCAGAACCGGCGTATTAGCAAGCGTATCAATCGTTACACCAATGACGCTGCCATCTAAGTTTAACTGCCCATATCCACCATAAGTCCACAAGCATTACTGCAATGCTATCAAAGTGTTCTAATATTAATAATTCAATCAGCTTAAGGAATTATCGGGATAAGCTTCATTCACGATTCGCATCATCTTACTTTGAATTATAATAAAAAATGTTAGGATATACGAGCGATATAGGAGACCAGCCGTAACAACAGGCTTACAAAAACAACTCAAAACACCACGCCACAAAGGGTCTGAATGGCCCTCCGAGTTAAGAAGTCTATTATTATTTTTATATGGTAGCTACATCTTAAGATTCACAGGTAACCTCGTAGACATACCTGCAGTTTCTTGACAGTAGCGTTGAGCTTGGTGAGGTTGACTAGTGACACATACCTGCAGCTTCTCAACGGTAGCATTGAGCTTGGCGAGGGTAACCTCGTAGGTCTGCGTGCCGCAAGCCTTATACATCCGGGCCTCTGCCGCGGTCAACTCAGCTCGCTTGTCAGTCAGTTGCTCGTAGAAGTTCTTGCGGTTCGCCTCGGCGCGGGTCGCCTGCATGATTAATTTGATTCACTTACGAATTATTCAAATTAAAAAACAAAGTGGCACAGAAATTGCGACAGCGGATTTCCGCAGTTAGCCCTATGGTTGGGCTATTATTCTACGATAAATAAACATTATAAGATAAACTAGGTGTCCATGTAAAAATCTACATTCTTTTGGAAAAAAAAGTCAAATTAAAATTTTCAATTCTGATCCATAATAATTATGGTTGTGTCAACCTCTGTTAATAATTAACAGAGCTTGACAATCATCGACAATCATTGAACAATCAGTTACATCAAGTATTAATTAAAGTATCATGCATGGCGTTTGATATATTATCAGTACGGAGTTCGATACAGTCATTATTATATCAATTACCATATTAAGCCAGTAGTGAAAACTGTTGGGAGCTGTTATAATCATTGGTCATATTAAACCAGGTGGCAGATAGTTTAACACAAATTTCGTAATTCTCGTAGACAGATAAGTCAATCATTTCTTACCTCAAGTTGTTTTTCTTTCCGCGTCTTCTTTATAGCCTCCACCTGTGAGTGCATCTCCACTTCGACCTTCTTAACAGATAAGGCATAGCTTTTCTCTGGCATTTGGCCGAGCAACTCGACCAGTGCAGACCGATGTTTGTTCTGTAGGACAGTGAGCTGTTTCTCCTTGTTGTTAAATTGCTCCTGGATCATGTCCCGCTCCTTTATTTTGGTGCTTTGTTTTTGCAGCTTGGTAATCTGCAAGAATGGAGTTTAGCTGGTCAGTTTGTCTGAATTTGTGTTAGTCATTCTTTACTTGCAAAGTTTTGCTAATTACAAGAGACCTCGTAGACAAAAACTGTTATGGACGATGGAATAGAGTTACAGAAGCGATTTGAGTGCGAGTTTACATCTAATATTCTCAAACAATATCGTAGTGTAACATTGCTCTAAGACATGCAATGTTACACTACGATATTATTCATTGTCGATATTGTCATGAAACTAAGTGAAAAGACTCTATGTGTTACCATTGGTAAGCAGAAAGAAACATGTGTAAGTAATAATATCCCATGTTGTAAGAAGTAGGAACCAGGCTGAAAAAATGTCATAGAACATCTACAATATGAAGATGGACGGAATTGAGAAAATTTGGCACAGCCACATCACCCAATTTAGCAATGTGAGTTACCTTGGAATCGAGGGCCTTGAGATCATCCTCGTGTTTCTCCAACTCCTTCTCATCATCGTTGATCTCTTTCTGGGCTTCCTCAGGGTTCAACTCTGCGGCGACAGTTTGATATTCTCTGCAAGGGTAGCACAATTTAAGTTGCAGTCTTTTCATACCTCAGTAATTCTTCTAAAAAAGTAAACAAGAAAGCGCTGCGGAAAATAAATAAACTAGCCGTGGTTAAACATTCCACAGTATGTATTACATACAAAATGCAGAAAAACTTCAGATGCTACAGATTAAAATTTTGCTAGTTGGGTCTCTGTCTCTACGTCGTTATTTATGCTAACACCATAATATAACACTTCACTAATGCATTTTAAAGCGCATTTTGTTATAATAAAGGTTTTTATTTTGTTTTAAGAAACTGAATGTTCAGTGAACTTATAAGGCTAGGTTCCACTTCACACTTCTACACTTTTTGCTACGCTGTAACTCAAACTTACTCTTCCGCAGTATTAAGCTTCGCCTCCAGAGCTTCAAGTTTGACCTTGGATTCGTTGGCGTCATCAATTTCTTTATTCTTTTTTGTTATGTCCTTCTTCACTTTCACTATTTCCGCCTCTTTGCTGACGATCATTTGCTTGTGTCTCGACTGGAAAAAGATTGAATAATCAAATAACCAACATGCTGAAACCCAATATTATATTAGAATTCAGGTAATTAAAGAAACGCTACTTTAATGATTTCTTATTTTACTCACAAAACATTCACCCTAACATCCTGGCTTCCTGGCTTGCTTTAAAAGGCACAAGAAGAAGTCACAGGCAGTGGTCTGACATCCCAAACATACCACAACCTTCTATGAACAAATCTGATCAGTGTGGCTAGCGATGGCAGATACAATTAATTGGAGAGGAAAACATGCATGTTGATGTTAGACAGAGTAACTCCCTAACTTCTTTTGCCATAGGAATCCAAAACCTCCCGGCACTCGTCGTCGGCAACCTGGTTATCTGTTTTTTTTCCAGGTCTTTATTTGTTTAATAATAAATTTGACATCAGAAAAATCCACATCTTCTATAAACATATCTGATATGGAGACTGATGATAGATGCAAATGGAGAGAAAAAAACCACGACGATGGAGTATTTTTTAACAATTAACTGTTTTTTTCTGTACAGTTATATTTTGCCATAGTCTTACCAAAGCCTCGCGGCACACATCTCCCACTCAGCGACCTGCATCTGTCCCCCTCCTCGGCAGCAGTCTAACAAGACTATAGAGGAGTGGAGCCGTGTGTGTGTGTGTGTGTGTGTGTGTGTTTTTGTGTGTGTGTGTGTGTGTGTGTGTGTGTGTTTGTAGGAATAGGAGTGGAATACCCACCAGAGACCCAATCGGTAGCAGACTTTAATGTATTAAAAATACAAGTCACCTCAACGGGAACAGTAGTAGAGTTAGATTGTCGCAAAATCCTAGAAAGGGTAGTAGCGCGCCCACATTTTGGCCAATTGGCGGGGGTAGAGGTTTTAATCATATTATGTGATATTTTGTACGGTATACCAATTCAAAAGGCGGGCACACTCAATTATACAGATGGTATTGTAGAATGGTATGAAGCCCTGTACCGTGTGTTGTTTTTACAACCGTGTCCCATAAAAATTAACCCAAAGACTATACCTATACCCAAGGATGACACCAAATCGATTCTTTGGATGCATCGATACATTACAGATCCCCGTGCAAAAATGGCCATAGTAGCTAAAGATTTGGGAAAACTTGTGCGCTTTTATCCCCCCGCCGAGGGACTTTTGGCCTGGGTCAATGGGGGGCGGATCATGGACCAGTTTATTCTCCTATTGAAAATTGCCAAAATGAACAGTATGGTCCACGTATATAGAAGCGTGAGAGCGACACAACGCAGGCAACTATCTACAAGATTATGTGCCCTAACTAATCCCATTTACAAACCAATGTTTGGGCTTAGAGTCAGCACTCTAAATTTGATGAGTAAAACGCAGTGGAATCTATTTGCAGACAAATCTCTATTTAGAGGAAACGTCGCATTGTCGACGCCTCAAAGATCGACCAACAGACGTGGTGTTTTGGTGGAACGCAATATTTTAAACCTATCACTAATAGACAACATCCCGACCATCGAACAATCCCTAGGTGTCCTAAAAGCAATGGGTACCACAACTATGACCAAAGGGGGTATATTACAATAGCATTGCTAATTTTGATTACTTTCCACACAAACTAATAGCAAGAATGTTCTGCCAATTCACACAAATATACCACGGGTAACACGTGACCTAAGTAATGTTAATCCACCACGAACCGTAGCCCGCCCTAATGGTGACAATTGTGCACGGACCTATTGACAATTGTGCACGGACCCTATTTACATAATGAAATCGCTTGTATTTTTTTTCTTTGCTCCATTTGACGCGAACTGTAAGGGGCCCAATTTTGAAAAATAAAATTGCTTGTAAAATCTAAACTATTCAATTTAGAATTTTTGTCTCATAGGAAAAGTTGCTCCATTTGGCGCACATCTTTGATTAAAAATATAAAAAGAAGGGGTTGTAAGGGGTCCAATTTTGAAAAATAAAATTGCTTGTAAAATCTAAACTATTCAATTTAGAATTTTTGTCTCATAGGAAAAGTTGCTCCATTTGGCGCGCACCTTTGATTAAAAATATAAAAAGAAGGGGTTGAAAGGGGTCCAATTTTGAAAAATCAAATTGCTTGTAAAATCTAAACTATTCAATTTAGAATTTTTGTCTCATAGGAAAAGTTGCTCCATTTGATGCGCACCTTTGATTAAAAATATAAAAAGAAGGGGTTGAAAGGGGTCCAATTTTGAAAAATCAAATTGCTTGTAAAATCTAAACTATTCAATTTAGAATTTTAGTCTCATAGGAAAAGTTGCTTCATTTGATGCGCACCTTTGATGAAAAATATAAAAAGAAGGGGTTGTAAGGGGTCCAATTTTAAAAAATCAAATTGCTTGTAAAATCTAAACTATTCAATTTAGAATTTTAGTCTCATAGGAAAAGTTGCTCCATTTGATGCGCACCTTTGATTAAAAATATAAAAAGAAGGGGCTGTAAGGGGTCCAATTTTGAAAAATAAAATTGCTTTTAAAATCTAAACTATTCAATTTAGAATTTTTGTCTCATAGGAAAAGTTGGTCCATTTGATGCGCACCTTTGATTAAAAATATGAAAAGAGGGGGCTGTAAGGGGTCCAATTTTGAAAAATCAAATTGCTTGTAAAATCTAAACTATTCAATTTAGAATTTTTGTCTCATAGGAAAAGTTGCTCCATTTGATACGCACCTTTGATTAAAAATATGAAAAGAGGGGGCTGTAAGGGGTCCAATTTTGAAAAATAAAATTGCTTGTAAAATCTAAACTATTCAATTTAGAATTTTTGTCTCATAGGAAAAGTTGCTCCATTTGATACGCACCTTTGATTAAAAATATGAAAAGAGGGGGCTGTAAGGGGTCCAATTTTGAAAAATAAAAGTGCTTGTAAAGTAAAGTGACATATATTGCGAGAACATTTTGACCCATGGAATGATATTCGAACCCACAAGAAGTAATGTCTTTTACGTTTGAAAACGCATCGCCTTTCTTTTTGTTGTACACATCGTGGTCAGTGAATATGAATAGCCATACATGTGGTGGTGTTTTGGGCCAGAATTCGGCCCTGTTTTCGGAACAAAGTTGATTAATGTGTTGGGGCGATTGATGGTAAACAACCTCCAATTTAAATAGTGGGTTTATTTTAGTTACACCAATGGGGAAAAACCATAATAATTTACAATTCGGGCGGGCGGCATAAGTGCTAAAACAATACGTGACTATTAGCAATAGAATTAAGCTAAACAATTTTGCAAATAGGTTTACTATTTGAATCAATATTGCAACCCGTTTCCATTTGTCCATAAATCTTATCCCATTTAGAGGTCATTAACCCGCAGCGTGGCACGTCTCGAGAGAGAATGAGTAAATTTTCATTTATCCCCTCCACTTTCCAGTTTTTGTATGGCGGAGGGATGTTGGGGTATATAAAGCGATGCGTCCTCGCGCGCGAGCTCATTTTTCTATAACATTTATGTTTGAGCAGAAGTAAAATAGAGCAGTCACTCTCTCGCACATTGGAAATATAATAGAATAATAGATAATTTATATTTATTAATTAATTTATTCTATTATATTGATATAGTATATTTGTTCTATTGTATTCATATAGTTATATAGTCCATGTTCCACGACTAAATTGATTTCAACATTATCCGGGATCTAACCAATGGTTGGTATCGTCGGTGCAATTCAGCAATGTTCAATTCCAATTTTTTTCCCAGCCTATAGTTTACCAAGTTGTGTATGAAGACGCTCATAATAAATACACTTTGGAAGGCAATTTGGTCATTTCTTTGAAAGTAGAGCAACAATTGTCTATAGTGCCCTTTACATACGGGACATTCAATTAATCCTTGGATAAACCAATAGAATTGGATAGCCTCAGACCCCGGTACGATGATTGATGTCGTATGAAGCCACTGCCACACAATAGGACCCATTGTCAATTGCCAATACTGGTCGTTAAGGGAGGATTCATCACTCTTTCCTGCCACTCTATGTACATATTCAGCACCCATTGTGCGAAAATATAAATTGGCAAAATATTCCTCATAGTTGAGATTAGTGTCAAATTCAGGCGCCCAATTTAGCCCACGAGAACGAATCCTATGGGCAATTAAACGCGACCAGGTGACGTAATCATGCATTTGGGTGAAAATGCGTTCTTACTTTCCACAGCTATATATACCTCGCCGCAGTACCGACCGGACACATTCCTCATCGAGATGCGTTTCATCAAGCTGTCCCCGTTGGCCTTTGCTCCAGTACGCGGAACCAAATATGCCGCCGGGTGGGACCTCTCCAGTGCGGAGGACGCGGTGATTCGAGTGGGCGAGACCAAACTGATCCAGAATATGGTCGCGTTCGACATACCCGATGGCTACTATGGACGTTTGGCGTCCAGATCCGGCCTGGCTTTGCGCCACGGCCTCGAGGTGAAAGCGGGCACCATCGACAGCGATTACCGGGCCGGAGTGGCGATACTCTTACGCAACGAGGGCGAACTCGATTTTGAAATTACACGTGGGATGCGGGTGGCGCAGATCATATTCCAACGATACGAGGACCAACCGCTCGTCGAATTGTCGCTGCAAGAATGGTGGGATATAAAGAAGCGTGATGCCGACCAGAATGATGCACCGCGCGGCACCAAGGGATTCGGGTCTACTGGATTGAATTGAATAAAATAATAATAATAATCAAATCTTTTTTTCTCCTATATATTATATTAGTTGGGGATGATAAAGCTAGACGTCATATCTTTAATGTGTACGTCACACACAGTTGCTGCAGTAAGGGGGTAGCGAGCAAATTTATTGGTGTCTATGGCATATTTGATGGTGTTGCTCTCGTACGATTGCAGCTTGTTAGTAAAGGCGTTGGAAAAGGCGATGGTGGGCACACCATTGACTATAATATAGTTGTAGGTGGTGTCGTTTGAACTGGCGTGGGCAATTTCTATGGTATCATTGGGCGCATGAGCAAATATGGCATACTTGAACTGATTTCCCTCCAGTTCCAGTTGGGTGACTTTATAATTGGGTTTGGTCAAGGGAATCTTTTTAATCGGTACTTTGCTGAGTATTCCAACTGAATGTTTGGGTAAATTTTTAACTGGATCGCCCAAAAGTGCCTGCAACGGTGGCTCTAGCGTAATGTGGGACCATGACATGGCGAGGGGTATACCAATGGAATATATAGGGTAACTCGCCCAATTCACAAAATTCACGAGGGGTGATTGGAATGTTTGATAACAGTAAGTTTCTACATTTTCTATTGATTTTGCATGCGGGTAAATGCTCCAGGTGCTGTTTGCCTTGAGTGGGTTCTCGCGGGTCTCCATCCATACCGAAATTTCCTGAGCGGTGACGAGTACTTTCCGATTGCTCGACGAACACACACCCGGTTGGTCAACGTCGGTGCAACCTGTCGTTAGAGCCATATACACGGCGTAGATGGCACCAGCACCCACTGTTCTGTTGTACTTTTTAGCCAGTTTGAAATTGAACGGGGGAAATTTAAATATGGTACTACCATCCTGGGGAACTGCCGCGGTGGTAAGTGGTGAGGCGTATTCCCCATTTATGACCAAAAATGACGTATCATCGTCTACTTTATATCTCGTGAGAGTGGGTTTAGTAACACCAACTGGTGGAAACTCGATAACATGGAATGTATTAATTATCAAAGGACCAATAAAGAAGGTGGAGGTTTTGAATTCGTCAGCATTATTCATGACAAAGCGGCAAATCATGTTAATTTGTAATGGAGATGGGTTCATAAATATAAACAATGTGGGTAACCAGGCGGACCGCAGTTCATAGTCGAGATTTAGGGGGCATATTGGCTCATCTGGTTCGGGCATTAGGTGGATTGAATTTAGAGGATATTTTGTCACTTCTGGTATACTTGGCGCAGTGGCCTCCGTGTATTTTCGAGTCATTTCGTACCATTCACTTTGGACAGGGTATTGGTGGACATATACGGGGGTGTCCATAGTCAATTTCATTTTAGTAACTCGCAAGGGGATTCGTTTTTGTGCATATTTTGTGTAGGCATCGGCCGATGGAAAGGGAACAAAGTATTCGGTCTCATCTGCGGTAAATGTAAACCTCCTGTCGAGACGCGTTAATTCAAAACCATCTGAAAAGGCTTGGCTAGACGTGTCCGTGGTAAAGACACATGTGTTGATATAATTGCTAAATTTGTATACCCTGCACGCCTCGGGAATACCCCATGTATCAGTGTTTAGCAAGTAGGTTACGTTGGAAGTAGCCTCGGTGGCACCCCCAATCAATTTGGGCACCAAACGAACTATACAAGTAAACTCGAAGGCCGCATCTTCTTCTAATTCGGCAGCTATGTGGGTTATAAAACTGACTAGTTCGTCAAAATTAATGTTGTTATAAAATACAGGATGGCCCTTGTATAGCTCTGTTGGCTTTGTTAATTTTGTCCGGATTTGTTCAAACTCTCGTTCGACTAGACACACTTTACTGGGTATACCCCCAAACAAGGGCTCCTCTATAAACGTGTATCTGTAATCGACGGGAATCGACACCAATTCGCTAGTAGTCCCGCCGCTCACTCGTAACCGACGCTCCATTATAACCGTTGAAGTGGCACCCTTTTCAGAGTTTGATATGGTGGGTACTATGGAAAACTTTTCAGTACCCGTAGTGGAGCGCAACTCTAGGCCAGTCTCTGAATTTAGAACGCTGATGCCCGAAGAGTTAATTGTGACGTAGGTAATACTTTCATCATCGTTAGGCGCATATTTACCCAATTTAAACTTGGTGCCAGACGGTAGCTCGGATGTGGTTAATTTTTCGAGTTGCGTTTCCACTAGGAATACTATGGCAAAATCAAACCGTTGGTAATTGACCACCAACTTGTCGAATTCAAGAATAATTTTGTTAAGGGCGAGGGGATTTATTCGACGAATATATGTAAACACTATACCATTATTTTTTTTACTTAGATACTCAAATATGGCTTCATTCAGGTTAATGTTTATATTCTCTGAAAAGACTGAACACAAACACGTTCGTTTTTGGTCTAGTATACGATTAGCCGTGCTGGTGTTATCGTCCAAAATTAACGATTCGTTGAATATTTGATACATGTACTCTATACCCGTAGTTACAGTGTTGACGGGTGGGATAAAACTGTCTGTTGACTTTACAAAATCTGGACCAATGAGTGCAATGGTAGGTGCTAAACTAACATCCACTTTACTATTAAAATTACCAGAATCATGGTTAATCAATGAGGTTTCACCCGATAGAGCAAATGTGGGTTTGTCGTGGGTCGTTAATACCAACCCAGAAGTCCCACTGATCGTCAATGTGGCCCCATTATCAATCGGGTTTAAAAATACATATTCGTATTTTTGAAACACACTCTTGGTATAACTATATTTGGTTGATGCACAATTGAGGTCGAGGATGGTCTTGGTGAGTGCAGTGCTAGAAAAATCAGCCGTATCACTTGCCTTGTTGGCGGTCATGAGGAAAAGTAATTTATATTTTGGATATTGTTTGATGATGGAAAAGGCGTCGATGACGTCGGCCATTGTGGCCTTTCTCACAAGCACCAAGAGCTCCTGACTGCTAGTTTCCAGAGTACCATCTCTGGTGGCCGGTGTATCCAGGACTACGGTGCAATGTTGTGAATTTTTAGAATTTTTGAAACAAGCCTCGTTGGCATAATATGTAATATAATTGGAAGAACATGTGTCAAATTTGTGATTCTGTAAGACGCCCACGTCGGTGGGAGTATAGGTGGCAGGTGGAGTTATGCGTATTTGTGCAGTTTCAATACCAATATAATTGTCTGTTTCTGTGTTTGATGTGATTAAAGTATTATGGACCAAACCGCCCACAGTTCCAGCTCCGTTAGGCCGGTATAGCTTATAATTGGTCATATTACCTAACAGTTTTGTGACATCATCGTCCGAAAAAATGGACGTCCATTTGCTAAAGAGTAGGGCCACTGGGGTACTGGGTGGTAGTGCCGATACAAATTTCAAAGCCTGTATTTTGTCATCAGATTGGGAATATGTCAACGTGCATGCGCTAGCTTTACCCGCATCAAAAGTACTACCATTCTCCCCGTTCCATACATACACCGTGCTGCCCTTGCCATTTGTGATCGATATATTGTATAAAACCGTCGCGGTCACAATCCCTGTTACAGATGACAAGGAATTTAGCGCGCCGGTTGTGACATGGAATGAAATGGGATTGGCTGATGTGGTGGTTTCCTCGTCTTTCAATAGTTTAATTGCCATACCCGGCACTGTGACTACGTTATTGGTGTAACCCACACGATTGAAGACATAGATCATTTGACCATAAGAATACTTGTTGAAATTTAAGCTCCCCAATGCTGTCATGTAGGACATGTAGGCATAGGCATACTCTTCAGAGTTGGCGTCGATCCAAGACTTTATGGAGATTATCAAAGAAGTCCCGGTGGCATTTAGTGCCTTGGCTGCACTGTTGGTCAGTTTTATGAACGACGCCAGATCATTATCGGGTAAACAATAGGCCATACAGTAGTCGTAATCGGGACTCACGTTAGCCGCCGAGGCGTACGTTTGGAATGGGTATATAGAGATTGTTTCAAAGGCTGGATAGTCGGTAAACAATTGAAAGCTCGCTATGCGAGTAACATCTGGCGATTTGACGGTGTACATGAGAGTATTTGTTTCTGCGTGCACAATGGCTGTCAGCAGGCGTGGGGCCGCGATGGACTTGGTTTCGGTCCCCGACACCGCATCGGCCGTAGTTAGGAATACACAATGCTCCATGTTATCACCGTCCGAGTTGGAACGGAGCATGAACCTAATTGCGTTGGTGGTGATCTCCTTGATGGCTTGGGATATAACAAACCCCGTTGTTGAATTGGGGATGTTGTATAGGGTAGTCTTTTGTACGGCGCAAAGTGCCTTCAAATTGGCCAGCTCCGCCGTGGTTGGCACGTTATCTAAATGTACCATAAACGAGAATAAAGACTGCGTGCCGCGAATATTACCAAGACTTTTGATTATGTCCTCTAAATCGGACAAGGTTCCCGTCCACAAGGATATGTAATGGTTGTCGAGTGCGGCTACGCTAGTATTATAGGTTAGTGGACCCGAAGGGGTCCCACCACCACTACCACCAGTACCACCCGCGGCGGTTCCACTCGAATTACCCATCTTACCCTTTACGGCGCAATGTCAGTGCAATGTCAATGTGATCATTCTGTGACCTTTTATCTTATCAATGCACCGGGAAGTGACCCATACCCCTCCCCACCACCCACATTGGCATTGAGTGGGCATTATCTTATCAATGCACAAGTGTCACCCACTCGTGCTCACGGTCTTATCAATTTGACCGTCAATTCAAGTGCATATGATAACACCTATAAAGGGGTGCTTCATAAGCACTACCTGAAAAGGATATGTGTTTGTTATGATACCCGTGGCCAATAACAAACCATATCAGTCTAACGTTCGACTCTATGTTTATCAATTGTCGGCGGATATGGTTGTTTATAAAATACGGTTGTACCTCTCAACCCGTGCCACTCGTGCATTGCAATTGCATTTACATAGACGTGATATTAATCAATCACATAATAAATATGGATTCCCTACTTAAGTTGAAATCTCTAGTTCAGGAATTCCCCAGTGAACATCAATATTATTTAAGACATTTTATATAAAAAAAAAAAGCTAACTCGTTTGGTGAATATTGGGAGGATTTTGTGGCCGTTGTCTTGGAATTGTGTAGTGGGAGAATTCTTAAAGAGCACTGGACGGAGAGGTTGGTGATTCTATTGGAGACCGCCCTCCCTTTGGCAAAAGAGGCAATTTTGAGCCCGGTTTGTTTAAAGCAGTCTCTATTGGCGTTGGCCTGTGGGAAGAGGACATACATTTCGGATGACATAAAGAAGCCCGCCGATACAATTGGAATTAAGGATGGCTGCTGCTCGATGATCATGTCGCCGGACCTTTTCAAGGTACACAATAGGTTGTTACACGATTCGGTTCGGGACCGAGCTAAAAAATGTTCTAAGTGTACGCGGCATAGAGACCCGTCGGGTCTGTTATTTACCTGTGAACGGTGTTTCGAAAAATTAAAAGTTGAAATGGGACCAAAAGAGGTGAACGCAAACACCAAAATGTTTGAGTACTATCACGAAATTAAGCGTCAACGCCTATTTGAAAAATATCCTGGACCTATCAAAAGGCGGTCCCCATCTCAACAACCCACAACCATCAAGCGGGCGAAGATCGCCGCTGATCTGAACACTAATAACGAAACCCCCCCAGCCAACATACCCGACGTGGAGACGCACATAGTTCCCGTCGCCGAATCACCAATTGAACAGCTACCTATTGTCGCTGCGACAAATACCAGCGAGGCCCTCGGCCTTTACCTTGTTTTCAAAGAGTCGCCTGGTTCGCCGAGCACAACTAAAGAGGATGCCAAAGATTCGCCGAGCACAACCAAAGAGGATGCCAAAGATTCGCCAAGCACAACCAAAGAGGATACCAAACTAGACCAAACCAGTGCAACCAAAGAGGATGCCAAAGATAGTCCAACCAAAGAGTATACCAAACTCGACAAAACCAAAGAGGATATGGAAATCGAGATGTTCGACGACATTCCGTATTGGGATCCATACGAGGACGAGTTGGCAGCAGCCAGTACTCCCTTACAGATTTGTGCCAGTTTTTTCTATATGGATTTATGAGGTTAGGTATAGGTAGTTTTTTTATATATATTTTTTTTTATTTTTTTCTATTTAACGACTCTCAGCTTCTTTTTTGTTGAGCCTTTTTGTATTGCCCTAATTGGGGTTATGTATGACTATTGTTTTTAGTACTTTAGGACATATAAGACTGTAATAATTTTAATGTGTGCCATTAAGACTGTAATTAATTTTAGCATAGTGTGCCAATTAAGACTGTAAGCCAAATAAATAAATTTAGTCCTTGGTAAAGGTTTGTGTTTTTTCTTGTGTAAGCAACAACCCAATGTCATACATCATCACTAGCCATTTCCAAAGTTTGATTGCTCTCATTAACGGGGACAAGACCCAAATGGTCCCATATATTTACAAATTTAAGCCACTACTCTACGAGTTTTTATTAGTATAAACTAATCAATACTAATATTATAAAGAGGAAATACTTGTATTTTTGTGTGTGTGTGTATGTTTGTAATTAATAGGCTCAGAAACAGAATCATTCATTCATTCGTCGGGAGTAACATAGGCTATATTGGATTTTCAAGGTGTAAAAAAATTACTAAATAGCTCTGCTATTTCCACGGAAACATTTTGCCACCCGTGTGAAGCCGGGGCGGGTCGCTAGGTTGTAAATAAAGAAATTTGTTATTGCCGCATCAAAATGTATGTACAATCTTACCAAAGCCTCGCGGCACTCGTCGACGGCGACCTGCAGTTGCCGCTCCTCGGCGTCGGCGGTCGCGCGCTGCTCCTTCAGTTCCACCTGCAGCGCTTTGATCTTGTCCATGAGCGTCTTAACGCCCTCTACCGCCGCCTCCTTCGTCTCTATGGTCGCCATCTCGATCTCTGTCGAGTTGTTCATCGTTATTTGTGGGTGCTCTTCCAAACGAAAATTGTGCACTATCATTCAGCCCTCGTAACGAGACACACAATAATAGCCATTAATGCGTTTTTACTTTGGATGCAAAAATAAGCTACTCGATGGCATTTTTTGCAGTAAAAAAATAATGGCTGTGTTTCTCGTTACTAGGGCAGCATTATGGACTTTCCCCCTGTCACACAAGACGCATGACAATTAAAACAAATCCTAAATGTCGACGACGTGATTTTATTATCTACAGCCGCCCTCGCTACATTTGCCAGAATTATTACTCAATGAAATCATTAAAAATATTAGGATAAAGTTGCGCCGCCACACAACACAATCATTTGTCCTGTCCTAGTTATATGTGAAGCGTAGACTCTGCTTTTATCTAGTCTTGCCCAAGAGAAGTCCCTACGAAACAAGTGATCTCAGAAAGCTTACGAAAGTCCCATAGGCTTGAGATGGGTCACATAATTAAGGTAGATAGATAACTAAAACTATAGGCGTAGAACAAAGCAGTCTTGGTCATGCCTATGGTCTTTTCAACTAGGAGACTTGTCAACTTTGGCCTTTGTATCGAAGTATTGAGATTATTTATACAGCGTCTAGTGGCACCTTCACTTACACAAGATGGATGAAGGAACCACACGGAAGCTGCAGTGCCAGGGACTTTGTTTTTAGATGGAGTATGCTACAATAATTTCATTACGTACATGCAAAGGCCAAAGTTACCATTGTACATCGAATAATAAAACATTAATTGTAGCGCTATGAAATAGGGGCCAGACTTTATGAGGAATCAGAATTTCCACGGGAGGGCGTTAGGAACTCAGGTGATATAGAAAATAATATTCATCGAAAAATGTTAAAGATTAAATTAAATTAATCTCGTATCTTACTTTGCCTCTTGCCTTTTAATAGACTCGCTAAAGAATATTCTATGTATCTAATATATAGTTATAAACTTAGCGAGCGATTGTTTCGTTATAAACTTAATAACTACAATCTTGCTATTTATTTCCTTATTGGTTCAGCAATGGGACATAATTATGTCAAGTAAATAAAGTTTTCTTTAATTTTAAGCTTACAAACGAATTCTCAAACTTGAAGATTTCCTGAAGAAGTTGTCTCCCTTCACGGTTAGCTAGTGTACTTGCTACTGAAAATTCGCATTGTTTGTAACAAAAATAAGTTTACAAATATTACCAGGGAGAGAATGAGGGGTTCTTTTGAGTAAATAATGGTACATCCACACTGAATACAAAATATTTGTGCATAAGAGCTGACACTCACCCAGCCACCACCAGCCTGATGAGACAGCAACATTCACGTTGGTAGCCATGTAAAATTGCAAAGAGCAATTTTATTACAATGGTATGTATGCAACAAAGGCGGCATCTAAAACTAAGTATATTTTTACCTAATT
This sequence comes from Yponomeuta plumbellus, assembly GCA_947310845.1. Taxonomy (NCBI): domain Eukaryota; kingdom Metazoa; phylum Arthropoda; class Insecta; order Lepidoptera; family Yponomeutidae; genus Yponomeuta; species Yponomeuta plumbellus. The sequence continues at coordinate 10,509,776 of OX371203.1, forward strand.
TAGATAAGTGGTTTATAAGCTATATTAATGTAATTGACAAAGAAACCATCACCTGAGTTCAGCCCGGGGATAATATTGGGAAATTTCGATTCCTTGCAACAAACTATAATATTTGTCTTGACGAAATGTCAAAAAAATGTGTTGGCAAACATTGACCCAACCTAACACTTGAAATATTATGAAGATATTCATAATAATTTATGATATTGTCACTTCACAAAAAAATGCTTATCCCAAAGCCTGAGACACTAATCAAACAGAAAAAAAAACTTTCCAAAAACAGTGACTAATATTCAAGGTTACAATCAGCAGTTTCGCATTGCTCTAATGAATTAACAACTCTTTTCAGAAGGCCCATTGCACTTTGCAATGGGCCTTCTGAAGAGTTGTTAATTCATCAGAATCTTTATCGCAAGATTCAATAACACGAATGCAGTAAAACTCATCAGTAGAGACCAGATTATATGAAACACAAGTCCAAAGTGTGCATGAGAAATAGCTAAATTATGCACAAAAATACGTAGAAAAAATATGCAACATAAAGTAGGTAATATAATAAAGATTTTACATGTGTTTTTAGTTTAAAATTGTAAATTTTTATTTTTTACCTTCACAAATGTATATACTAAGTACTATTCTAAATGTCGCGTAGTCAAATCGTTCTACGATCTTTTAATGTGGAAAAGCCATTGATGTCCTTAGAGGGCGCAGAATTAAAATTTGATAACATAAGAGTTCAAACCCTGAACGAATGTTGTTTCTGTTAATCTATTGTTCCAGTATGTTTCGAAACAACTTTTATTTGAGTTTATTCGGGCATAGCTCTGGCATCGACGACATAATAAGTAACGTAGTCGAATCCCAATCGCAATCGATAGAGCCTAAACAGGCATAATTTCAATTTTCTAAAATATGCAACTACCGTATAAAAGGGGCCAAATATAATCCAGTCTTGACCACCAGCCTTCTACTGACGCTGTATTCTTCGCTAAGCTGTTTTTTTACGAATTTGTTTTTTTACGTTTTTTTACCGCTATTTAAGAACTTACCAGCGAGTTTGGCAGTCTCGACAATCATTTGGTTCCTCTTGTCTACGCGCTCCTGGTTCTGGCTCTCAAGCAGCTGTAGCTTGTTGTACTTGGCTTCGTTGGAGGACATCTCATTGGCCATGTTCTCTTCTTCCTTGTTGAACTTCGTGATCTTCTTGAGCGAGTCATCTAGCTCCTTCTTCTTAGTCTTAGCCGTGGCGCCGTAGTTGTTGATCTCGGCCTGCAGAGCTTCAGTTTCCCCCTCGTAGAGAGTCTTGATCGCCTTAGAGAGCTCTTCCTCCTGGGTCTTGCAATGTTCCAGTCTGAAGCAAAGATATTATGGAACTTTCAATTTCTTCCCTATTTTCGTGATTACGAAATTTTTCAGAAAGTGTTAATGTAAACTAAATACTAAACACTTAAACATTGACATACGGGTCTATCTATGTGAGTAATAATCTAAGCTTAACTATGCAGATATAGTAATAGGTGTTGTTTTTCTATTCCTTACCCAGCCCATGTAACACCCTATCTAAACAAAGGAGGATTGCTGAATATGTAATCACGCCGAGCACAACATTTTTCCTGCCTACTCCTTGGCGTCATCAAGACGCAAGAGCCGTTGTGTTTATAACAAACTGAACTTCTGAGCGCGACAGCGTGGACCCGTAAGGCTAGTCTGTCCAAGGCACAACACCACATCAATCTTTAGGAACTTCGTTACAGTGCAATGAAAATGCTGGAATAATATCCCTCCTCCAATTAACCAGAATAGCCTGACTGTCCAAGCCTTTTAAATCTAAGTACAAAAAGTATCTTACAAAATTTATAGGTATAATAATATAATATAATAATAACTAATGACTAATTGTATTATGTGAGTATGTAACGATTTTCTTGTATATGGGGATATACATCTCATGCACAGACTCATTCCAATTTCCAGGTCAATGTGTCTAAGTTTTGTTTTGCTTTATTTTTTTTAATTAAAACAAATAATTTAATTTAATATGTATTATTAACAGTAATTTAATAATAAATTTAATCAGAGAATAACTGTGTCTAGTGTTCAACACATCCAAGAGTAATATTTTTTAAGTTCGAAAGTTAATTAGGCTAAAACTGTTTTGAAAAGGATACAATGTGGAGGTTCTTTGTAAGTTTCTTCTCCATGTAATCTATTAATTATGAAACTAGCAACGTTGACGTTCATAAAGTAAACATTTTGGACTATGAAAACTATGAATAAAATATGTGACTCTGATTTTGACTTTGTGCTATCCACTGAAAATCAGAGTCGCGGTCGCTATCGCTCACAACATAAAGCTGAGCGAAGGCATTTTGGTGGCAATTCCTGGTTTTTGAATTTTCAGATAATAAGTGTTAAACATTAATGTATTATATTAATTAGAAACAAGGTACATACGTAAATATATTTTTATTGCAATGTACCAAACGTAATATTATTAATTTATGCTTGAAATAAAATGAGCGCCATTCATGGCTTCTATGGCCCTGTCTACGAACTTTTCATGAGACTCCTTTATGCTGTCTTAAATTGTTTGTTAAAAACAATCAAGAATCTTGGGTTAATTATTGTGTAATATTATGTCAAATTTGCTTCTGTAATATCAAGTTCCGTGGCTTTAAGCCAAAAGAACTTAAAAAAACTGTAGTTTGATAGTTCGCACTATCAAAAACACTCTGGAGAAGGTCATGCAAACCCCTACCTCGTTTTCATCTTGTCCTTCTTGGTCTCATAAGCGACGAGATTCTTCTGCAGAGTAACAATGGCGCGAATCTTCTCCGAGATGGGCGTGAGCTCGGTAGTTGTCTCAGCCAACTTGAGCTCCTCTTCAGAGATGCGGGTCTCTGTGTTCACCATTTCGAGTTTCTTCTTATCCAACTCCTGTTTCTTTTCTGTTAGATGCTCTACTTCTTGAGCTGGAAAGTTATAGTGAGATGAAGGGTTTGATGTTTTTTGTATCTACTTTGTAGCTAAGCATTTATATTGTAAATTTTACAATAAACCAAGCCACACAGAGGCAGACTAGCAGTATTGTTCGCCCTAGGCTGCAAAACTATCCATCCCTGTCCTTTATTTCCTGAACTTCATATGACATTTTACCAATTTTATGCTATGTGGATTCTTTTATTATGTGGATTCTTTTATTATTTTCAATCTTTTATAGTTTAAACTTTAGGCCTGCGGGTAGGTGGCCTTAAGGAAATTCCATCACCAAATCATCAACAAATCTAAATAACTGATATTACTAGTCTATGCTTCTTCACAAGGAAGTTTTAGATGGACCACCATAAATAAAATACCATATCGGATATAATATAACAAAGAAAATTTCCAGTCACACCAACTTTTAATATAGTCATCTTGTAGGTCTGCTTAAAGTTACTAATGCAACTTGTGATAAGAGCTGCCATATTATTATGGTACTCTGCTGAATATAGACTTTTCAACCAGTTACAAAAAGCCAGTACACAAAAATTAAAAACAACTTACAAAGCATCTTGATAGTGATGGTGTATTCCTTGCGCACCTTCCTCAGCTTGTCAAAGCAGTCACTGTACTTGTCAGCATCAAATATTTCATCAAATCGCTCCTTCACTTTTTTACCTTCGTCCAGAGGCCATGCGGAGTCCTCTTGATGGCACAAGACCACAGAGTTGATGATGGCTTTGGAGACACCTGGTGAGAATTAAAGGGCTAAGTGGCAAATCATTATAAAAGCTTAAAACAGTTTCATTACAATTCCATCGAAAATTATCAAGCCACCAATCTTCTCCTAAAGTAAATTTTGCCTTCCTATTACTTAGAGGATTACTTATAAGTGTAACTCGTGTATAAGAGTAGTGATCCACCAGGCTTCCATCAACAATTCTTAGAGAGTAAAGTTAAAAAGAATCATACTAAGAAAGCAGCACCATGCAGCAATAACTGAATATAAAAAAGTTGTTATTGTAATTTTACCCAGTTCTGCTTGAATCATTGAGTCCAAGTCGGCACATCTTGATGAAATATCCTTCGGCTTCCCAGAATCATCAAGGATGGATAGGAATGAGTCTAGCGTTTGAAACTTAGACTTCTTGTTGGGGAGAGCTGTCACCTTCATAGACCGAGCTACTTCCAGTTGGTTGTCTTTAGCATTCACAATCTGTTGACAGTCATGAGATCTTTAACCAGTGGGTCAGCAAACAGCAAAAAAAGTTGTGGAGGATAAAAGGACAAGTTTTAAAGGATGCTTAGCCTTTAAACAAAGGGCCCCAACTGTACCTAAAATACCTATCCGCTGTCTGAAGAGCCAGGAGACATACACAAATTAGCGTTGTTTGGGATGAAGGCGAGAATTTTTATAGGCACATAATTTGTATTTTTAGTATGCACTTTGGTCAACTGACAGCTGTTAACAGTAGATTAACAGCTTGTTAGTGTATGAGAAACCGGGGGAGTGTACATATCGAAACCTCCATATAAAGTTAAAAAAATAAAAATAACCTAAAACAATGAGGAATTCATTATTGATACCTTTAGCTTCACTTGAGCCAGCACCTCCGTCGATCTATTAATTTTCGTATCATGAACGAAACACTCGTTGCGGCTACCGGGAGGCATTTGCCCAGTGATCGCATAGCGCAAGCTTTCGATGATCGTTGTTTTACCGCAACCATTTTGTCCCAGTATCAGCGTCAGCGGTCTCTCGAATGATATACGCTGTTCATCGTTGTCTTCTGGACCAAAACTCCGAATACCTCTAACACCGAGGGATCTTATTCCTGCCATGGATGAAGCAGCTTCTTTCAAGAGTATTACTGCAAAATATAGATCAATTCGCGCCAACCAAATCGACAAAAGCCGCAATAAACGAAACGACGCGAATTTTGACGCCGCCAATTTTTTTTTTTATGTCAGGTTAAGGCAGTGTTGCCAACATACATTTTTAGTGCCTCTACATTACGCGCACCAAACTTCGAATTCAAATATTTTTATTCACAATATAAATAAAATGTTTACTTGTGGAACTGTGGAAGGACCTCAGAAGAAGGTCCTTATTCTGAGGGAAGGCCAGCGGAGGCTCAGTATTTTAACCTTTGGGTACAGCACCCTAAAAATAGTTACTGAAAAATTATTCATTCAAACATTCCGCTGCGATAGTGTAAAACAAAGTCTGTTTCAAATTAATTTACAATGATGACAAGCTAAACGTTAAAAAGCCCTTGAATGCTACGGAAAATTGCTGCTTATCCGTACAATTTCGTAACATTATTTATTCATTTTCTTTTTATGCTATTCTCTTCTTAAGTTCTTTCTTAGTTTATATTTTTCCTTTTATAACTCGCATGAAAAACTGCTTTCTCATCTGATTTAGTTTATGTGAATGTAAAACCAATACTAATAAAATTATTACCTCGTAAGGCCCGACCTTGAAAAGAACAATTGATTTTGTGATCACTTGAGCCTCTTGGGCCACTTGGGCCTCACGAGGTTATATTATTTGAAATTAGTTTTAAATGTTGTTAATCAGTTCTCTTCCATTCTGTATGTAAACGGAATATATTTTCTTTTCTCTTCATCTTTCTATAGTACCTATTTAATGACTCGCTTAATATTTTTTGGCTGTATCAAAAAATATAAATAAGATAAATTTTGAGGGTTCCGTATCCAAAAGGTAAGTGACCCCATTACTACGACTCCACTATCTGTCTGTTTGTCACCAAGTTGTTACCATTAAAAAAATAAAAAAAATTAAAAAAAAATTATCATAAATTTAAATAAAAATTTATTTTTTATCATTATGTATATCATTAATCGTGATAGCCAGACGGTTGAAATTTTTACATATGATATGTTTCTGTTGCCGCTATAACAAAAACTACTGAAAATAGAATAAAGTAAATATACAGCTTGATTTTTTCATCGGTACAATAAATTTCACCATATCATTGGTATCGATAATAGATTACATTTATCGAATAAAATTAACATATATATTTTTTCATTTTTATTAATTTATCCTTCATCCAATTTGTAATTCATGGGCACCCCTTTCAAGGCGTCATCGCGGTGCGAGGCAGAGGGCGGCGGGGTGGGGTGAGTGAGCGGCGGGCTGGCCGGCGCACGAGTCCAGTGAGCCGCTAGCCGAGCCGGTCATTGACCTAGGTGAGTGCACGTGCGCCGTTTCCACACTTCCTGCAGTCGAAAATTACGCGCGCAACACGATGTTTACAAACCGCGAGTATTACGAAATGTTTCGTAGTTACTTTCTCAGTGGGGAAAATACAGCTGCAGCTCGGCGGGTATACGGTGAAGAAAGTTTGCACCGCCTGATAAATGCCGGTTTTATTGAACCTCAACACCAGGACATTCATGAGAGTGACGCAGCATTTGCTAGACTACGGACAGTTCACTGCACCAGCGCACGCTCAAGGTCGAGGAGGGAGACCTCCCTTAGCCGTGGAGATCGAGGAACAGATATTCGCGTTCTTCGAGGAAGACCCCAGAAGGAGCACCAACGAGGCGGCACGCACGGCGCACTTCGGCGTTAGCCAGTATGTGGTGTGGAAATTCATACCACTAACAACCAGTGCAAGCATTCCACGCCGGTGACGGTCCTAAGCCCGTGCAAGTATGAAGGAAGAATTGAAATCAAGTAAGATCTTTTTTGCTACGTCATACCTACTGGCTGCGCCGCCGCCGCCGCTTCTTTTCCTTCCCGCAAGCCGCGCGCAGTTGCCAGTTCGTACGTTTAGTTGTACTCATGCGTAATGAGTCCATATTAATTCTCTAAGATTTGCGGATAAGTTCAGACATTGGTATTTTTGTTTTTTTATACCAACGGGGTAGTAACAAAAAATGTTGGTATTTGTATTTTGGACTTAGTATTACGTATGTTGATTTATTGTACTGGTAAAAAAATCATCCTGTATAAGGGGGCTCCCTGGGGGTCGTTAGCGGCATACGTTGTTTTGCCAGATAAAATATTTCTAGTGGATCACCCTTATTATTTAGGAGTATGAAAAATGGGTTATTCACCAACTGGACACACTATGACTGGACACACCTGTGTCGAGTTGGTTAAACTCAAATAAGTATCATTTATTCTTTCGTCAACCAAAATTTTTACGCGTGTCCAGATGACGAAAGCTGAAATAATCATTTTTATATTTTCACCAACTTTTTTGCAGAAAAAGGGTACAGTCAGGTTAACAATCGCCTCGCTTAACAGTGGTAGTGATCCTAGTGTTCATTCTGGTAGTTAAATTATTATTTTTTTGCTATAGGACCTTCATCGTAAGTTTTATTGCCTGAATCTCGATTCTCATAATGTCGCTTTGCGTTTTACTTCAATTCCCAGTACTTCGCTCCTCGCTTCACAGTGGTTCCCAGTACGCCGCGCCGCACTTATAGTACAGTCCAGAGCGGTTGAAAGTACTTACTAGGTTAACAAAATTTAGTAGGGGGTTGTTTAATACTGCGGCGCAGGAAATTTATGATAGTGAACTTCGGATACAAACAGTGTCAAAAATATCTTCCTTTGCAGATCGTGAATAATTGTACAACATACAAAATTACCCGTTTCCAGCAGTGAAACGTTTGATAGCCGCATGATGAATGTGACAGAAAACATTCTGCGCGTGACTGTACTTAGTCATAAATTCAGGTAAAATCGAATGTGTGTCCAGTTGGTGAATAACCCTGAAAAATAGATAACAATCTATTCTCAGCTCTACCTAATATATATATACAATTTCATCAAAATCGGTCAAGCTATTTCGAAGGAGTATGCGCACTAACACAGTGAGTGCTGACACGAGAATTTTATGTACTAGATGATGATAGTGGCATATGATGTATGGTTTGCGCGCCCCCGATTCGCAAAATTCTAATTTTCTATTATTTATTTGGACATTCCAATGCATTTGTGAGTGTAGAAGTTGGACCTTTAAAGGTGGCGACTGACAATGTATACTCGCACGATGTGAATATTCACATGAATATTTGTTCGTTGTGACCAAATGCTCATAACACCTGAATATTCGCGACGAATATTTGCTCGCCTGTGCTCCATCCCATCGAGACAAGACACGACGCGAGCGGTGCTCGCGCAGGCAGTGACTGACTTGTAATGTAACATTCAAAGGGATTCGCCAAAAAACCGACCGCCGGAGTGGAGCGCTCGGGCGCTCGGCGCTCGTATCGAGCTGCTCAGCTCGCCGTACTGACATGCCAAATATTCGACTTGCGTGCTCACATCGAGCGAATATTCCATGTCAGTCGTCACCTTTAGGTTTTTTTTTACTCTGTTGTCGCGGCGATGTCGCGTCGCGTAGGTCTGCACTAGTGTTGCCAGACTCACCGCGTTTCCGCTTTTTACTCCGTTTTTTGACATTGGATCCTTCGTGCACTATAACCTTTCGTGGTTTCGCTTTTTTTTAAATCTGCTCGAACCTTAGGATCGAAAAATAAACTGTCTCAAAAACGTCTCACTGGTTCTCGCTTACGTAGTACATAACACAATTTTGTTTTTTGTATTCACTAAGTAGGTACGTCGGATTCCTCCTATCTATCATGATTGACAACCGGGGAGGGCACAAAACTAAAATGGTTCAGATTTAAAAACAACATTGGGAATGCTGCAATTTTTTTTGTGACTATAATAAAATCAATTATGATGAATGTGCCCTGAGAGCTTAAAGTTCCTCTCTGCTTGATATCCTGGATGCTCTATACAAATATGTTTTATCCTCATCTAAGTTTTTGATTAACAAAATTTGTTTCTTAATTCAATAATTTACGAAACCACTTTTCTTTATTAAAAACTTCGTGTACGAAATAATGAAATTTATTTAAAATGTCCATAATTTAATAATGCATTAGTTACAAGATTTCTCATTTCATTAATAATGTTAAGTTGTGCATGCCAGACAGCATGCTTAACGTCATCTCTTGCGTCAGTCTTGCGTCGAACTTCGTCGCGCGCGCATACATCTGTGTCGCATGGTGACAAACTCGTGATTTAACAAAGGCAATGGCCTCCCAAGTAGTGAAATGTAGCACTTGTAATATTGTTATAAATGAAGTGCTTGCATTCCTCCAAAACAAGTGTGATGTGATGGATGAAGAAAGTCTTGTGAGACTCTGTGTTACGTCCTTCGCCGATGAGGAAATCGGAACTGCAAAAAGTTTACTTTTTAGCAGTCTATCAAAAAAGAAAACAACCAGAAAACGTGAAGGCAAGGCGCAACGGGACTTAAATGACATGATAAGTCTATTCAAGGAAACGGACCCTGAGGTTATACCAATTTTTGTCGCCAGAGATCTTCAGAAACTTCCACCCGATACATTTCTCTTAAAAGATATCCTTATTATACAAAAAGAGCTAAAGGATATTCAGTATAAATACGAAATGGAAAGCCAGTGCCAATATGTAACGGTAGAACAATTCGATTTACTGAAATCTGAAGTGGAGAACCTATCGAGTAAAGCGACTAGAATACCACTTGACAAGCATATCAACACGAAAAGAGGTGCTAATTGCTTCCAGGATAGTTTTCTATACGATAGTGGTCCCATGGTAATGTTTCCAATAACAAACATCACCCAGCCTACACCCGAGGGTACTTCCGAAAAAGTTATAACGGCTGATCAGCTGTCCAGTAGCGCACCACAACAAACTTACGCTAATGTGACGCAAGCGAGTGAGAAACGAAGTGACCTATCTAGAGATTACAAGGCAGGAACGAGCAATATAGCTGTCTCACCTCCTACACATCAAGAGTTCCTAGAGGCCACCAGACGGAGCAGTTTGGTCGAGTGCAGACAGAAACTATCGCCTCAGTTGGTGGCGGATTTATCGACGGGTGGGCATAGGAATATGAACTCTAAATCCGAGGACAAAAGTGACACCCGTAACTGCAAAGAGAATGGCTGGACTTTAATACAGCGAAAGAAAATTAAGAAATTTGTAGGCAAGAAAGGAAAGGCGATTGTGGAAGGAAACTGTAAATTCAGAGCCGCGGAGTGCAACATCCCGATTTATATCTACAACGTCAACAAAGAAGCGTGCCTGAAAGACATAGTTGACTACGTTTTCTCAAAAACTCAGATAAAAGTTAATCCGGTTAAGGTGCCCGTACCCGAAGATAAAAACTATGACGCATACAGAATGAGCATACCAAGAACTAAGCTGGCTTTGTTTGATGAAGACTCTTTATGGCCCGAGGATATATTTTTCAGGAGATACAATATTTTTAAATATAAGTCGGGTGACAGTGCCCAGACCACAGAAAAAATAAAGTATGGCTAGTACAACCACAATGTCTCACTCATGCACATTCCTTACTTTCAACTGTAAATCGGTCAAGAGATCTACAGAAAGTATTTCAGAGTTATGTAAAAAACGTGACGTCATAGCTCTACAAGAAACATGGCTTATGTCGCATGAACTTCATTTTCTTGATAGCATACATCCTGAGTTCGGATTTACCGGCAGCTCAGCCGTGGACTCAGCGTCCGGGATTCTCCGTGGTAGGCCACATGGAGGTGTCGCGCTACTGTGGCGAAAAACTGTTTTTCCCAACGTGACTGTGATTAAGTGTAACAGTGTGCGTCTAGTAGCAATAAAGATCGATATTTGTGACCGTTCTCTGTTGATTTTTTCGGTATATATGCCTACTGACTCAGCTGATAATTTAGTTGAATACCTGGACTGTATGAGTGAAATTAATGCCATAATTGATAGTTGTGGTATAGAATCTGTCTACATACTAGGTGATTGGAATTCCCACTCCCGAACATTGTTTTGTAACGAAATGTTGGGTTTCTGCTCGGAGCAGAACTGGTTATGTGCTGACATGGAATTACCGACTGATACCTACACTTTTATAAGTGATGCACATCAATGTAGGCGCTGGTTAGACCATTGTGTGGTAACTCGTACGGCCTGGCAGTCTGTGGTGAGTACTAAAGTACATTATGACGTATTCTGGTCCGATCATTTTCCTCTGGAGCTTACTTGTGACATCAACATAATTAAACAAAAAATATCGCATTGTAATTATAGTCAGAATAAGGCTATCTGGGGGGAAAGAGATATTCAGCAAATAGAAAAGTACTCTGAACAATGTAATATTGGACTTAGGGATATCAATTTTCCACAGGAATTTTATGGTTGTTGTGACGGCATGTGCAATAACACAGAACATAGAATATACAGGGTGTCCCAAAACTCGACGTCAACCCGAAGCCGGGTGAAAAGGCAAGTCGCTTGACTGGTTGTCAGAAAAATATAAAAAAAAATCTAAGTTGTATGATTTCAAAATTATAGGCATTTTTTTAAAAATCGCAAAATTACACACCCTGTGACAGTCTTTTTACTCCTGTTGCCACAAATCTTTACTTTTTCCAATTATTTTTTTTGCTGTGTAACCCTGAATAATGCTTCTCTAAACTGTAATCAAAATTTTGAAACCAGCTGCTCTAGCTTGCATAAAAAAATAGGACTTATTTCCTAGAAAAACTTTCAAAATAAAAAATTGCCTAGTTTTAACTGACTGTATTGAAAAAAAAATGTACTACGCGAGTTTGGCAAGTTATGTCAAAAGTTGGCGCATTTATTAAAGATTCCAAAATGGTATAATACTTGGTAAATTGTAGCTGATAACATGGATAAAAAATTTTTTTTCCTGTAAAACCCAGTTTTTAACAAATTTTTCTTACTTGGTTAAAAATTATTCTAATGGGCGCAAGATTTTCCAAAGAGTCGTAAATTGTAGCTTGAGATGAATCAGGCATTCTAAGAAGTATAAGCGAGATAGGTATTGACGCTTAAGTGACTAAGACGGAAAGAGTCACCTTATCAAGTGCGAGCGAGATAGGTATGGACGCTAAAGTGACTGAAACGGAGAGAGTCATCTTACTAAGTGCGAGCGAGACAGAGAGTGACGCCAGGTATTCGCTTTTGTACTCACACATCACAATCACAAATCAGTACGTTACGCTCCTTCGTTTACTGCACTTGTTTTCGTATTCGTTTGTGTTGATTTCGTACTAACTACTTTTGGCTTCGTTTATGGACTTGTCATTGCTTGTGATTTGGATCCGAACTGTTTATTTTCCCTCAACGACGACCTTTGCTTTCTCCTGGACTATCGTGTGACTAGTGCCAAGATGTCTGCGTATACCACTCGCGAATACGCTAATATGCACCTTATTTATGGTGAATGCAGGTGTAATGCCAGTGCTGCCGCCAAACTTTACCGTGAAAGGTACCCAAACGCTGCTCGTTACCCTGATCATCGAGTGTTTACGAATGTGCATCGTTTACTCTTCTCAGAGGGCCACCTCCCAAATCAAGAGCATGGTAGAGGAAGACTCGCCAACCCGATGGAAGACGAGGTGCTAGAAGCTGTCGAAGAAGACCCAAGCACTTCAGTTAGGGCTATTGAAATAACCACCGGAGTGCCCAAAAGTACAGCCCATCGTATTTTAAAAAGACATGAATTACACCCATACCACGTACAGCGAGTACAGACGTTACTACCCGGGGACTACCAAAATCGAGTAAATTTTTCCCGGACAATATTGGAGAGGTACAGGGATGACCCGCTTTTCTTAACGAAAATTTTATGGTCTGATGAATCAGAAAGGACATTCAAAAAGGACGGCTACATGAACATGCATAACTTGCATGAATGGCATGTAGAAAACCCTCATCTAACGAGGCAGGATCGGTCCCAGTACCGATTCAAAGTAAACATGTGGACAGGAATTTTAAATGGTCAAATAATTGGTCCTTTTGAGTTGCCTGATGCGTTGAATGGCGAGGTCTACTTGGACTTTCTACAGAACCATCTACCAAGTTTACTAGAAGACGTGCCGTTAAACATTTACAGAGAAATGTGGTTCCAGCAAGATGGGTGCCCAGCACACTATGCTCGCTCCGTTCGACAATATCTCGATGAAGAGTTTCCCGGGAGATGGATCGGACGGTCTGGCCCAATCTCGTGGCCGGCCCGTTCACCGGACTTGAATCCATTAGACTTTTTTTACTGGAGAGCAGTCAAAGAAAAAGTGTATTCAAAGCCAATTGAAAGTGAATTTGAACTACGGCAAAGAATAGCAGCAGCAGCTGAATTCGTAAATAATGGACGATTCGCTCGAAAGATAGCTCGATCATTTTTAAAGAGATGTCGGGCTTGTATTGCCGCCGAAGGAAGACATTTTGAACATTTGTTGTAGTAAAAATAGTTGTATTGGTACATTCATGAAAATTTTTAAAAAATATTGTAAATTTAATAAATAAACCTTAGTATTAAAATTTTTGTGTCAATTAAAATTTAAACTTTTACAAAAAAATGGTGCCTATTTCATACCACACACAAAGAGAACTAAACTAAATTTAGTGGACAATCTGTTTTTTCAATCGGTTTATGATAGACAAGCACAGGTACAATTAAGTTAAATTTAATCAGTGTGTGCATTGGAATCGGCTCCAATGTAAAAAGCAATAAGTTTTGCCATTTTCACCAAGTAAGAAAAATTTGTTGAAAACTGGGTTTTACAGGAAAAAAAATTTTTTATCCATGTTATCAGCTACAATTTACCAAGTATTATACCATTTTGGAATCTTTACTAAATGCGCCAACTTTTGACATAACTTGCCAAACTCTCGTAGTACATTTTTTTTCAATACAGTCAGTTAAAACTAGGCAAATTTTTATTTTGATAGTTTTTCTAGGAAATAAGTCCTATTTTTTATGCAAGCTAGAGCAGCTGGTTTCAAAATTTTGATTACAGTTTAGAGAAGCATTATTCAGGGTTACACAGCAAAAAAAATAATTGGAAAAAGTAAAGATTTGTGGCAACAGGAGTAAAAAGACTGTCACAGGGTGTGTAATTTTGCGATTTTTAAAAAAATGCCTATAATGTTGAAATCATACAACTTAGATTTTTTTTTATATTTTTCTGACAACCAGCTTGACTTGCCTTTTCACCCGGCTTCGGGTTGACGTCGAGTTTTGGGACACCCTGTATAAAGATATTATTAATGTACTTAGTAAAGCTGCAATTTTAACGAATAAAATAAAACGGAATGTAAAACACAAACGCATTGTTGGTTGGAACAAACATGTTCAGGGCGTGCACAGGGAGGCTCGACTTTATTTCCAAATTTGGATTTTAAATGGAAAACCTAGCGCTGGGCCTATTTATCAAGATATGTGTTTATCTAGGAAAAAATTTAAGGATAAACTAAAATGGTGTCAGAACAACGAACACCAAATTAAAATGGACATAATTGCAACGCATCACAAAACGAAAGATTTTGGTAAATTCTGGAAGTAAACAAATAAATTGAACCCTAAGGTGAGCCTGCCTGTGAGCGTCGAGGGTGTAAGTGACCCTAAAGATATCGCCAATCTCTTCAGAGACCACTTTAGAACGGAATCTCCGCTAGATCCAGAAATGGCGCGGCGGGTGCTCGATGCTTGTCCCCGCGGCACTGGTGGTGCGCCTGTGCGTGTACTTCCTAAGCAAGTGTCAAAAATTATCAGACATATGACCAGAGGCAAGTCACCAAGTCACGACGGACTTAGCATCGAGCATCTGCAGTATGCGGGTGTTCATCTACCGCGAGTTTTAGCCATGTTATATACTTTCTGTATTAGACACTCTTATTTGCCCGAAGATCTCATGAAAACTATTGTGGTCCCTGTAATAAAAATCAAAACGGGGGATGCCTCGGATAAGACTAATTATAGGCCTATTTCACTTGCGACAATAATAGCAATAGTAGCTCGACTCTAGCTTGGACCAACACAGTAGTTTACATGACGGGCAGTTTGGTTTCCGTACTGGGCTATCTACTGAAACTGCAGTACTGTGTCTCAAACACACAGTCCGCTATTACACTGATAGGAAAACGCCCGTATATGCTTGCTTCCTCGATCTTTCTAAGGCATTCGATCTCGTGTCATATAATATTTTATGGGACAAACTGGCCACTGAAACTGACCTGCCGGTGGAAATAACGAATGTGTTTAGATACTGGTATAAACACCAGCAGAACAGTGTCAGATGGGCGGGATCCGTGTCGGACGTATATGGGTTGGAGTGCGGGGTGCGACAGGGGGGATTAAGTTCGCCGAGGCTTTTCAACATATACATGAACCGACTGATTGGTGAGCTCAGCAGCGCTGGAGTCGGCTGTTCCGTTGACGGCAAGATTATTAATAATATCAGTTACGCCGACGATATGGTGCTGCTGAGCCCATCAATCCGTGGTCTTCAAACACTGCTGGGCATCTGCGAGGCATATGCGACAGAGCATGGACTTAGGTACAACGCAAAAAAGAGTGAGCTACTGATATTTAAAGTGGGTAATGGGTATTCATTGCCGCGCCCTTTAACTTTAGATGGATCTCCTCTCGCGCAAGTAACTAAGTTCAAGTATCTGGGTCATTGGGTAACGGATGACCTCACAGACGACCTCGACATGGAACGGGAACGCAGGGCGTTGTCGGTAAGATGCAATATGCTGGCCCGAAGGTTCGCGCGTTGTACTGAGAGTGTCAAGATAACCCTATTTAGGGCATTTTGTCAGTCTTTTTACACGTGCAGCCTCTGGGTTAGATATACGCAGCGAGCTTACAACGCCCTGCGTGTTCAGTATAACAACGCCTTCAGGATGCTGTTGGGGCTGCCGCGTTTCTGTAGTGCATCAGGGATGTTTGCGGAGGCGCGTGTTGACGGCTTTCACGCCATCTTACGTAAAAGGATAGCGTCCCTGCTGTTCACATATATGTGTAGATATTATTCTTAATTTATCAATGTATAATTAAAATAGGGATTCACGCTTTTTTAGTTTAGTGAGCGTTTTTCCTTTCTTTTCTTTTTCTTAGTTCCTTGAGACAATCTAGATGGCGCTATTCGTTTCTACATACATATTTGTGATACGTAGCAATCAATGTCAAAGTTAGACCGCAGATTACTAAACCAGAGAAGGAGCCAGGGTTGCTATTCGGACGAGGTTTCTCGTAATAAAAAATAGAATTCAAATCCACAATCCACAGCAAAGACTTTAAAATATCCAAATAGTAAGTAAGCGCAATTATCACCAAACGACAACAGCATTTTTTTTAGGTAATCAACCATCAATCACAAATTCCACAGAACCATAGTATTATTTTTTGCTTTGACGATTATTACTACGGAATCTTTTAAAACTAAATTTGACATAAGGAAAAACGCTCATTAAAATACCCGTTTCTTCAGCACTGCTAGACTCTGGCCACCGAGAGTTGAACCCAGCAAAACGCGGCAAATTCAAAAAATCTTTATATGGTATCACATAATGTAGTAGGAAAAAAAGGTTTTGATCATTTTGGAGCTTTAAAGGATGTTACAAAAAGGGTATTTACATCTAAATGGAGGTGAATCTACCCATGAAACTGAACAACTCTCCCAAAGAAACCCATATCTAAATCCAAAAAAATGTTTTCTATCTCCCATAAAAATTGTCTGGTCACGTGATGCGAGTTTTTTTTTTCGGATTTCGATATAGGAACATAGTGGAATATCGTGAAGCAAGACATATATTAATATTCGTTTTTTTCTCAACTAGAAAAGTTCATCAGGATATAAAAACATAGGCAATGTATATTTTAATATAATTTATTCATTATAATCAAAATCAGACTCTAAGTATTCTACTCCCATTGATTCGTCAGAACTGCTGTCACTGCTAGAGTCACTCTCACGAACGCTGATAATGAATTGTTGCATCTGCTCGGTAATCCCATCTCGGGTCTTATATTGTTCTTCAATATGAAGTACATGGTCAGTATTTTTTTTCCAGTCATCTGAGGTTATGCTCTCAAATGATTCTTTTATTATTATTTCCATCTGTGCCTCCGGTGCAGCAACATTTTTGCAAGTAACCTTCCTCTTTGCTAAACTCCAGATGAGCTCGATGGGGTTGAGGTCACAATGATATGGCGGAAGTCTCAACAACTCAGGGCCATGATGTTTCAAAATTTCATCAGCTTCATACACTGGTTCAGGTTTGTGCTTATTCACCAAAAGCAGAAGTTCCTCCCGGCTTTGGTATGGTTCGAAATGAATATTATTAGACCGGAGCCAATCTTGAATATTTCCTTTGAGAGAATTTGTGTTTGGGGCTTTATTTATTTGCACTGTGTGATAACTGGCATTGTCCATCACGATCACACTTGATTCATTTAGGTTCGGTATCAGTTTTTCACGTAACCACTTATTAAAATTTGAAGCGTTCATATCATGATGGTAATCTGCCTTAAGTGACTTCGTGCTGAATGTTAGGAGGGCATTGGGCACAAAGCCATGCTCTGAACCTGCATGAACAATAATAAACCGTTTTCCTGGTGAAATACTTTCAAAAACATCTTGTGTTGATGGTCCCTGCCATGATTTTTTTGTTTTGTAGTTCTGGTGAACATATGTTTCGTCTAGGTAAATAACTCTTTTACCATCAGCACGTTTTTCTGCAATGGTTCTTAAATACCTGTGACGCCAGGCAGCAAGATCATAACATTCAATAAGTACAGAACGCTGGTTATTATTTTTCTTGAACTCAAAGCCGTTTGCCATTAGTATTTTACGTAAAGTTTCTCTACAACCAGTAAAGTTAATACTTTGCCTTAAGTCGACCAAAAGGCTTCTCAGTGTTGGCACTTGTTTCTTCACCAGATAAAACTCATTTATTTTGTTTCTGTGGGCTTAGTGCGAGTTTTTTTAACTACTCGATCGCGTTAACGTAAACTCATATTCTATAGGAGTGACAAAGCGCGCCACCTAGTTGTCTCTCTGTCACTCCTATACAAATTGCAAACGCTCTCGCTATCGAAAGTGAATGAAAAAACTCGCACTAAGGGCCCTGATCGCTTGAATGTCAAAACTATCCAAGTCAGATACTGTGGCTTGACGGGGACGGTTCTTTCCTGGTGTACTGAAAATACCATCATTTACTTTTCCTTCATTGTTTATTCTTTTCAACGTGGAAAAACTGACATCTGTGTAAATGATGGCAAAAAAAGAAATGGTATGAAAAAGTTGAAAAGTATAAATTGATCGGCAGTCTATTTATTGAATACATTTTATAAAGTACATGACTAACATTTATTCTTCTCAGACAATCTGGATTCCCAGAAGTACCTACAGCAGTGTAACTTATGTGTTAAGAACAAGGGCCCATTGCAAGGGCCCATTGTACTTCTGGATGAGTGTTACAGATATAAGTAAGAATTTTAGATACCACTTAGCTGTCATAGATGCAACTTGTTCAAAGTACTTGTTTTGTGATAGCTCATCCTGCTCAAACTGTTTAAGCTTTTGGAGATTTTGCAAAACTTCCTGTTTCTCATTCGACTCTTCTTGAAGATTTTCTATAAAAATACCATTCAATAAGTAAAATAACATTTCATAAGTAATAAAAAAATATGTTATAATTTAAAATAAGTAGGATCAACCAAGTATCAAGAACATGACATCGATGTTTGTTTACTTACCTATAAAATTTGAAATAGATTTCAAACTTTTTGAACTAAAACTTTCGTAAGCACAACACATTGTAAACTAGATTTCAAACATTCCGTTTTCTGCTTGAACAACACTTCTTTCTCCTCTTTTTTTGCTTGTATTTACACAACATTGTAAATAGAAGCTGCCTTACACCACTTTTTATAGTTTTAT
This sequence comes from Yponomeuta plumbellus, assembly GCA_947310845.1. Classification (NCBI taxonomy): domain Eukaryota; kingdom Metazoa; phylum Arthropoda; class Insecta; order Lepidoptera; family Yponomeutidae; genus Yponomeuta; species Yponomeuta plumbellus. Next base: position 10,528,544 of record OX371203.1, read on the forward strand.
TCATATTTGAGAGAGAAATCTATCAAAACACGCATCAAACAATACTGCAATTCCAACCTCAAATCATCGACTTCAAATGTCAATGTCAAACTGACATGTAGAATAGTGTTGTCAGTTAAATAAATGCTGGGTTCAACTCTCGGTGGCCAGTGTCTATAACATTTTGGATCTCCCCATCTGGCAACACTGGGTTGCACACAGACCACAAGATACAATACACAGAACAAATATAACAGTCGAGTGACGAGGCGACGCGACGCGCCGCGCTTATTGCTTGAGATTTGTGGTGTTTGTTTGTGAAGAAGACAACAAAAAAAAACTATCAATGTCATTGTCAACTCAAAGGAAAATATTAAAAATCAATTCTTAGCCAAGTTAGAGCTCGTAATTATTTAATTATCCTTAGCGTCATGTACTCAGTGAATTAGATTACATTTATCTAGGTGCACTGCAGTGACTCGTCTAGCTAAGGTAACATTGAGCATTGAGCACCTATGTTTTTTTTACTTGCAAAGTTGCAATATCAATGTTTTTTTCTTGTGGCATGATGTATTTACAATGAATTTTTTTATGTTGATTAAATCGCGTACATTGTTGAATGATGTAGGAACAACAAATATCTATTTACAGCAGGCCAGTCTGTATCATGTATCAAAGTGACTTACGCCTCAAGGCTTCTGCATCAAAGTGTAAAGTGATTCACTGTTAAGTAGGTACTTACCTTTTATGTCTTACTCCCGTGTCTGTCCGTCTGATTCTGTAAGTATGGGTTAATGCTAACCCTATGTACTCTAATTATTGCTAATGATGGATTGTTATTCTGGTTGATGTGTACAATATGGGGCACTCTTAGGCTTTTAGAACATGTAATAAGTGTCCACAGCATCATTCCAAGAGGGAAAGTCTATGTGAATATGTGCAGAGCCAAGTGGGCCACGGGTTTCTTCACAATGATTCCTTCCTCGTTTCCTAATATGGCCTTATGCTCCTACCGGTATAACTGGTTTAGTATTCTGTGGGATAAAAACATTGCACATGGGTATTGTAGTAAAGTCCTACACATACAATTGGAACTAATAATCCATAGAACCAGTGGGAATAAATGCCCATTCATTTTCTAGCATAAATCTAAGTGTAAAAGTACCAGGATAACATAAATTTGTAAGAGTTCATAAATTCACAATCAAATAATTTTTTTTAGTTTTATTCTTACGTAAGTCAAGTAGCGGATTAGTCCGCTACTTGACTCTTTTATCAAGTATGTCTTAAATGCTAAATATCTCTTCCATTAGACCAAAAAATATTTTAGTATATTTTTTGAGGACCTAAAACCACAAAAACATTATTTTAAATCGTTGCTTTGCTAAACAGCCAAAAACGCGGTCCGCCATTTTTGTCTATGGTTTGAAGTCCTAAATATTTGTAAACAAAGTTTGACATTCAACATAGGTAGAGTTCGTGCCACGAAAGAAGTATGAGTTAATGAATTTTGCCTTTTATTGTTATGGCCTTAAGGATTTTACCGTGGGACTTGTTTGGTGAAACAATCTTTACCTAGTCCTAAAATCTGTTAGTGATCTGTGAGCATAGTGAAATAACAACAACGCATTCATGATTTCATCTAGTTTACATGCAAAATATATCAATTATCATTATGGCATTATTCGAGACTGCAAAAACACATAATTAAAGACCGCCGGGAAGTCGCGGATTCGTGTGCCCACTGAAATAAACATACGAAAAACTTGGCTCAAACTTGCCAAGAGAGACCCCGATTCTTTATCGACTGAAACTTGGTGTATTTATGTGAAGATCACTTTAATGTAAGTCCTGTAATATCAATGTACACAGAAACTGTTTTTAGCTGTAATAATGCTTGGTTTGATTTGGTTTGGTTTTGGCAAATTGGTACTATCAGCTTCCACAAATCCAGCGTCCATGATTGCGCTTATCAATAAAATGATAAGACACTAACTGCACATGAAGAGTTTTTGCAAAAACACTAAATCCAATCCAAATCACAATAGAACCTACACAGATGGACAAATAGACAGATGTTTGTTTACAACCAAAAGTGCTTACCAGATGGCGGATAGTGTTTTCACCATTCTGATTTAAAAGTGAAAAATATTTTTTTAATTTGCAAATTTTGCAGCCATCCTGCATATTTACTTAGCAAAGTCAATATATTTCGGTTTCTTACGTTAGATCCTGCAGGAAATATCCATCCAATATTTCATTCCATATTCTACTAGATATTTTTTTAATTTAAGTGAAATGAAAATCATCACTTTTGTTATCAATAATTTTTGGTAAATAAAGAATATTGAATCATTAATGCATAATATGTTAACAATAACTTTTGCTGTAAGAAGTGCATTGCAATTTTTTTTTAATCTTTGCAGATAAGACGGAAGAAATGGCATCAACCACAATGATTGAGACAGTGACCATCACAAGACCTCTGAAGGTAAGTTACCAACATTTCTATTTACTTTTACACATTCATAGTACCTATCTAAAAAACACTACTTTGTTTCATTATGGAGTAATGTGGCCTTCATTAGGAACGCATAATAACTTGGCTTAGAAGCCTACTAACAAAACGTAAGGATTATTTCAAAAGGGTTAATTAGACTATTTGCCGACATTCTCCTTGATCCAATTTGGTGCGGCATCGCGCTCATAGCGTTCGCAAGCCATACGAGTGCCCGGAGCCCTGTATTAGATTAGCAGAGCGTAGCCGCCGTTAGTGGCACGCCGCGGGGTGATGCAGACACACGGCAACTTGACCGCCAGCTACCTCTGGCAGCCGGGGGAGTTGGCGCGCCGTATGCTGGGCGAGCGGCCCTCCCCGGTGCCCCCCACCAGGGACCTCTGGCCGCCGCCACCCCAGCCTCTCAGCATCAGCACCCTCCACGTCGCCTACTTGCACGACGAGCCACAGCGTCGCGCCGCAACCCTCCCTCCGCAGCAATACACCCACACCCCAGCACATCGTCCACGACCGCACCTCTGCTCCGTCGGCACTAACACCGACCCGCCACGTACGATACTCAATCGCCTGAGAACTCTAGTGCATAGACAACGAGACGACACACCCATAGGGCACCCGCCGCCGGGACGACTAACCGCAGTCCCGCGGGAGACGAACATCGACGACGAGGTGATCGAAAATCCGGCGCGCAGAGCTATTAGTACGATAAAGAAAGCCATCACCGGCGCGAAATACCGCGTAGCGCCGAACAACGAGCCTGTGGAGAGTCCTAAAATTGTTTATGATATTCCGAAGCCCGGGGATAGGATGGTGACGACGTTCGGCGCGCGGGAGTCAAAACGCTGGTGCCGGCTGCCGTCGCGCGCCGGGCTCACGCGGCGGTGGCGCGCCGCCGGGGCCTGCCTGCAGCGGCCCAGGCGACCCTCGCGTCGAGATCCGCAACCCCCGAGGTTGCAAATCACACAGGTCTAAAGATATGCACGAGGGCCGCTGTAGAAGATCTTTAGGCTGTTTTACGAGTGATTGTACTTAGCTGAACAATAGTAGGATTGTTGATGTGAGTGTATCAGTAAAGTTAGCTAGTACGCTATGAGTGAATTAAGTTACGATAATCTTAACATTGTAATAATATCTGAATCCATTTAAAACGCTAAGCGACAATGTTCGTGTTTGCCTTGTAGAGCGATCGAAGTTAAGTAGCGTTTTTGGCTAATAAATGTGTCTCCGTAATCTGTGTTTTGTTAGGCGGGCGGGCGCGGCGCGAGGGCGGGCGGCGCTGGGCTACAGTCCCGCGTCAAGCGCCGCGCCGCTCGGTCCACCCGCCCTAGCCTCAACGCCTATCCCCGCGTAAACGCTCCAAAAACCCGTTTATTCTGTCCTGCTGACAGAAATACTACCTTCTAGCTCCTGATTATTGTACCTGCTTATGAAGTTGTTGATCCCCACCCGTGTTACGAGTAAATACTGGTATATTCTAGCTAAAGTACTTTAGTGGTGATTTTGCTGTGTAATCACAGAACCGGCGCAACTGGATGCGCAAATCACAAAAATGAGCCGAAGACGAATATGAAGAAAATTATTGTTACTATAAGTTATATTCCTCATAATGTTATCTCCAATATGACTGCCATTTATGCCTTAATCCTACTCTTTATTATAGTCAAACGCGTCTAGATCTGTCTGTAGTGACCACGCGCAATAAATAAGCAGTAATTTAGATACTTTACAAAAACTGTAAAGTTTAATCCATTAAATAAGAAGACTAAAGTAAAAGTAAAGAGCTTATTTATTTAGGTAAAAGTAGTTTCCTATGAATACAAATTGAATCCGTGAAACAAGTTTTGAACTTAACGTTCTCTCTGTAACCTGGACATACACACCCGACGTAATTTTCTGTAAAGCATTTTAAATATCTCTGAAAAATCAGAGAGAACGTTATCGCCACTTTTTTTCGATTATTATGTATGTTTTTGTATGTTTGTTTGTATGTTTGTAAATTGTATGTTTTTAGATTTATTCTATTACTTTTGCACGCCTACCAACTCTTTCCATTTACCTCCTGCGGTTGACTGGTAGAAAATGCTTATGGCATTAAGTCCGCCGCATTGTACTATATTTTTAACTTAAATGTAAGTGCAATAAAAGTATCAATAAATAAATAAATAAATATGTCCGATGGCATCCACTTAACAACATCGAATGATATTCCCCGACCACCACAGAATCACATTATCTTCCCAAAGTCGCCCCCAAGTAGGTACATTTTCTGCATTATTTATGTGGCGTACACTATTTTGCCCAAAGTGTTGTTCAAACAATCAATACATAATTCAGGATCAATAGTAAGGACGTGTAGGCTTCGTCATGGACTAATGAGAAGTAACAACAGCTTTTACTTTTACATATAGATAATGAAATTTTAGGTGGTCAAAGAGTATGTAATAAAAATCTTATATGCTTCTTTACTTTTATGAAACGGCTCAAACGTGTTACTTAGTGTAATCGACCATGGTGTTTTATCAATTCTACGTAGTAGGAAAAGTAGGTACCGTTAACATGACTTCGAGCATTACATGGCATAAAATCACGCCTGTTTCTCGGAAGGGTAGGGATAACCACCAGCAGGACCAGGGGGTTACTACTTGCCACGGTCCTGACAGAACTCTTTCACTTCATGCATGCACGCCCGTCATTTACGGGTACCATTTGATCTTGCCATTTGCCATTCCATTCCATCCCCTAATGGTTGAAGTATGTCTGCCTGGGACGTCTCTTACGGCCCTTCCACCACATTCGCTCGATATTATGTCGTTTGTCAATCTTTCTCTTTCTTTCTACATCCTCTCCTTATGTCCATACTAGCGTTAGTTTCGTACCTATCTCATTACATCCGATTTCAGTCCACAAAGTTAGAAAAACAATCGAATTGATATTTTTGAAAAACTACTTTTGTGACATTTTATTGAAATCCTGAGCACATGCACAGACATTTGAGCCCCGAAAATAGCGTTAGCTATTTTGTGACAATCTGTATTTATAAGGTCTGTCTATTTATTCAAACAATGATACACAATGATAAACAGATGGGTTGGGTACCTAAGACACTCTAATACAGAGTGTGGAAACGCACACGTTTGGAACGATTGATGTGTTTGAAGATGTTGATGATTGAACAAAGGTTTGAGTTCACTTACCCCTAGACCACGGCTTTCCACTTTTCACGATCCTGATGAATATCGTTTACGTAATAGACGGAAGATACGGCCATCTTTTTTTTTCGGTAACAGGAGACTTATATGGTTTTATAATAGGGTTTTCCAATAAGAGGTGTTATTTTGATATTCAAAGAAAAATGCCATTTTTTAATATAAATGATCGGATGTTTATTTCATTATGAAGAGGAAGGTATGCCGTTAACAATGGAAAATAACATCAGGCAAATGACCACCATGACCACGCTTACAGGACCATATCCTTTTCATGAAATTTTCCATAACCAAATCGCAAAGTGGCTGCCCTATGTCCTCGATAGCCTCACGAATTCCATCTTTGGGGTCTTGAATCGACGCTGGGCTGTTGGCGTAGACCTTCTCTTTCAAGTGGCCCCAAAGGAAGAAGTCGCAAGGTGTTAAATCACAAGATCTCGGTGGAAAAGTTTCCGGACCGTGTTATCTCTCGAAGAGGTGATCACAATTGGCCACCGAGATCTTGTGATTTAACACCTTGCGACTTCTTCCTTTGGGGCCACGTGAAAGAGAAGGTCTATGCCAACAGCCCAGCGTCGATTCAAGACCTCCGCTGCATAATGAAATAAACATCCGATCATTTATATAAAAAATGGCATTTTTCTTTGAATATCAAAATAACACCTCTTATTGGAAAACCCTATACTTTTATATGAACCTTACAGACAGACAGATGGATGGATGGACGGATGGACGGATAACAAAGTGAATAAGGGTACCGGTTTTTCCTTTTGAGGTACGGAAACCTAAAAACGAAAACAATAATTCCTAATACGAGTACGATACAGAAACAGAAGTAGAGAGTACTAGAATTAACATTGCGAATTCCACTACGTGTATTTTAAACAATGCTTTCACTTTCGGTGTTTTGTCGTCACCGCTCTTGAGATCCAGTTTTCTCCCCATTACATATTTTATTTTTAAACATAATGGACCGCGTAATGCGTCATTCTCACGTTCATCGTGCTCAAGAATGTTCTTATCTGTTCAGTCGTTAGCCTGGGCTGTAAAATCGGAGAGAGTAGCAATACTTAACTTTGCAAATTACCTTCTTTAATATATTTTAACTAAAACTTCTTTCTTTAATATTCCTGAAACTCCCGAATTAGGGTTTGTTTTGCAAAAAACTATAAAATTGTTCCATAAGTTATTTCTACGATTGGTGTTTCGAAAAATATAATTTTAATAAATTCGCGGTTGACAAGTATAATTGTTTTGCATAGAAGAAAGTCCATTGTTTTTAAATATGATTTTATGCATTATGTATTTGACAGAGCGGCTAGTTTATTAAATACATTTATGAAATATTTCTTCTGTTCAATAAACCAATTTTTGATTTCGGTTTACTCGTTTTACGAATGTCGCAGCTTTTCAGTAAATCATTTTCCTACATATAAGATTAGAAGAATGGTCATTTTATTTCACACTTATGTTAAACGTGACAATATCAATTTGGATTTTTGATTTGAATTGATTTTTTTGTGCAACATATACAAGCGTCATAGAACAACAGTTACTGTTTATAGCAATTATTATTGTAGAATAAATTTAATTACTTTGCTGGTTTAGTAGTCATCGTATAGGCGTTTACAACTGGAGCAGGTGAAATTTTGGTTATTCCAAAGTTAACTTGGAAATAATCCGTTATTTGAATCCGTCAAGCGACTATTTCAATCTACATTTATATTAAAACTAGCTGTTGCCCGCGACTACGTCCGCGTGGGCTTTAGTAGAGTAAAGTGTTTGCAAATAAGATAGGGATACTTTTAGCGCTTGCGAAAGAGCTTTCATACTAACTTTGCACCCCCCTTTTACCCCCTTAAGGGATGATTTTCAAAAAACTATTTTATACGTGTTTCATAATTTTAAATGAAGAACCTTTGTACCAAATTTCATTCGAAAACTTCAAAAACGGCAAAGTTTCATACTAACTTTGAACCCCCATTTTACCCCCTTAGAGGATGAATTTTCAAAAATCCTTTCTTAGTGCTCCCCTACGTTAGAAAAAGAACCCCTCTGCAAAATTTCAAGTTTCTAACCCTTATAGTTTAGGCCCTGCGTTGATATGTCAGTCAGTCAGTCAGTCAGTCAGTCAGTCAGTCAGTCAGTCAGTCAGTCAGTCAGTCAGTCAGTCAGCTTCTCCTTTTATATATACAGGGTGCCATTTTACGTACGCCAACATACGTAATACTAAGTCCAAAATACAAATACCAACATTTTTTGTTACTACCCCGTTGGTACAAAAAAACAAAAATACCAATGTCTGAACTTATCCGCAAATCTTAAAGAAATATGGACTCATTACGCATGAGTACAACTAAACGCACGAACTGGCAACTGCGCGCGGCTTGCGGGAAGGAAAAGAAGCGGCGGCGGCGGCGCAGCCAGTAGGTATGACGTAGCAAAAAAAAAATCTTACTTGATTTCAATTCTTCCTTCATACTTGCACGGGTTTAGGACCGTCACCGGCGTGGAATGCTTGCACTGGTTGTTAGTGGTATGAATTTCCACACCACGTACTGGCTAACGCCGAAGTGCGCCGTGCGTGCCGCGTCGTTGGTGCTCCTTCTGGGGTCTTCCTCGAAGAACGCGAATATCTGTTTCTCGATCTCCACGGCCAAGGGAGGTCTCCCTCCTCGGCCTTGAGCGTGCGCTGGTGCAGTGAACTGTCCGTAGTCTAGCAAATGCTGCGTCACTCTCATGAATGTCCTGGTGTTGAATATTTGAGGGTCAATAAAACCGGCATTTATCAGGCGGGGCAAACTTTTTTCAGCGTATGCCCGCCGAGCTGCACTGTATTTTCCCCACTGAGAAAGTAACTACGAACCATTTCGTAATACTCGCGGTTTGTAAACATCGTGCGCGCGTAATTTTCGACTGCAGGAAGTGCGGAAACGGCGCACGTGCACTCACCTAGGTCAATGCGCGCGGACTGAATGAATGACCGGCCAAATCGTGCGCCGGCCAGCCCGCCGCCCGCTCACTCACCCCACCCCGCCGCCCTCTGCATCGCACCGCGATGACACCTTGTACAGGGTGCCCATGAGTTACAAATTGGATGAAGGATAAATTAATGATCATGAAAAAAAATATATGGTAATTTTTTATTCGATAAATGTAATCTATTATCGATACCAATGATATGGTAAAATTTATTGTACCGGTGAAAATGTCACCCAGTATAGACGATGATTTCAATCATTGTCTATTAAAAACTACAGTTCATTCACCAAGGAGACACCACTACCTAGATGAAGCAAATATCATATTTTTCGCTCGTCCTCTTCATAACAAAGAAAAAAAAACACTGTTGGTAAATGCCGGAAATATAGAGCGCATCCTAAATTGTAACACAAACATTGGTTCTAGAAACAAAGAATGTTACCTTTTGTTTGCTATTGTTGTACAATGTACAATGCATGTCCGTATTCGGTGTTAGTTTTGGATAACTTCCCGTACATGGTCGAAAATAGCATTTACGTAAACTATTCTTACTCCTCGCATTTGGTTACATTGCATGGCGTTATTTTTCGTTAGTTTTGTCCATATAAATAAAAATTGTGTCCATAATCGGAAAGCGTCTTATCAGAAATCGGAACATCTTGTCGCGAAAAATGTCTGCAACATACGAATTTTCCGCCTACAAGTTGTCGACTCGGATCGACTATATTTTTTACGCGCTTTCATTTCGTTCGAGTCTACCGTAAACCCGAAAGAAATTATTAATAATAGACATAGCTACGACTGCAGGTTGATGCGACATAAGTAAAGTTGTTTCAGCCAACTAAAATCAGCGATTGCAGTCAGTTGCGAATGCATATTTTTTCTTTGATAGAACACAATGGCATTCGGTGGACTCATTACAGGTTGACCCAGTCTATTCTGAATTCTGTAATTCTTTCCCCTGGTTGTGCGATAAAATTGGTCTCCATTCTGTAGGTAAATGCTTAGGTATGTTTATCTATAATCTCTGGTTTGTTTCTGACAATGACAGACATCTTATTCACAGATTACAAAGATAAGGTAGACGCTTTTCTATGTCTACCATAAGCTTTGGCTCAGAGTACATTATAACGTATACACGTTAATATAGACTCTCTCTAATCCTCAATTTATTTGCTTTTTGCGGACTCAATGCACTGGTTTAGGTACATGTTCGTGTTAGAAAAGACTTACAAATAATCCTCTATTTATCCGAACCTACGCAACGTTGCCCTTTTTACGACGTTTGAAATATCGTGCTGTTATTTTTAGTATTTTCCAATCCAAGTCCCCATTTTACCACATGCGACCTCAACCTACTTTGGTGGTAGTTTTTCTTTTTTCCAACACAAAATAGAGACGGCATACAATTTTAGTCCGGAGAGAGCAAACGGTGGCGTGACGCCAGCCGTTTCTTGTTCCCATTCGGGCTTGGGCCCGCCCCCCGGCACACGTGCCTCGACCACCGACCCTGACTGACCTACATTCGTCCTCCGTCATGCGAAAGGGGTAGTCATAGCTACACTAGCTACAAATCATCAATCAACCTTTCACCTACCCCGTTTGACGGCGACTCCTAATGTCAACTAATGATGTCACCTAATTAGGGTCGCCGGGCTAAATTCCTCGATGAACGTCGTGTTTTATCGGATCAGCGACGCTTCCTGTTTACTGCCAGTGTTATCCAGCTGTGTTGATTATGTTATACATACGCTTCGGCGAGGTATTGGACTAGTTTGTATGTAGGTTATATATAAACTTTGTCACATCTAGTGTTCAAACAGCTTTGTAATTGAACGACTAGTAGAAGCTCGTGCAGGGTGTAGCAGATAGGTTAAATAACTCCTTTAAGTATTACCGGCACATTCTGCAACACCTGGAATAAAATCAAAATCACAAATTCAGCTGACTTGCGGGCTTCTTCGGTATATTTTCACCCTTGACGCAATCAATCACCTTTCAATCACGGGCCACTCACTTACCGATGGTCGGGCGGATTTTTCTCAGTGTTGTGTCTGCGGCCTTATTGACAGTGATGAATTGTTGCGCTTTCATTCCCTTTGGTTAGGAACTCCCGGGACGCCTTCGAATTGCGGTGCAGTTTTGTTTTTTTTTACCTTTTGAGTACAACGGTCTAATACTAATGCGATTGTATGCTGTACTTATATGTAGGTTAATTATAAAATTTACTTTGTGTACGTATTTCATCACGGTCGGGTCTTTGATCATGAATTAGGTTTCAGTATAAAAAATACGAGGATAGCGATAAAATTTTCAGTACAAACAGATCTGATTACAGAGAGTTACTTGTAATCGATATAATTATTTTAGTTTAATCCGTTAACGACCCCAAGAAGATATTTTAGGAAAGGCCTTAAGAAAAATAAGTAATACATGACGATTTAAAAATGTAAACCTTTCATTGTAAATGTACCTCCTATGGCCAACCGGCCTCCGGTTGAAATTTACTGGACACAGGGTCCCATACATTTCAAAAGACAATCATAACGGTATTTCTAGTTTTAACTTCAAATTATGCATTTTGTCTCGATACTCAACTTTTAGCAGTCAAAATCTTTACACAAAATTCAGAAAGGCCTAACCAGTAAACCCCGATCGCGAAGGACCCGAAAGGCTCAATAAGTTGGCGCCGTGTACCAAGAGTTGCGACTAAGGCGGAGACTTTAGCAGTGTTGAAGTGTTGTGATGCGCTGAGGCTGCAGTGTCGCGCGGTCTGAGGGCGTCGGAGGCGCATGCAGGGGCGCGCGGGGCCGGCCGGGCTGGAGGGGCTGGGGGGGCACTCACACCCGCGCGCCCTCCCGCCGCCGGTGCTGCCGCCGCCGCCGCAGTTCGCCGAGCAGGACGAGATGCCCGCCAACCAAATTGCACAGGTGCACAGGATACGCTAGTTGCAGTTTTGATGCTTGGATCTATCCAAGAAAGAAAGAGTAGAAACAAATAGAGTCATTATTATTAATCTGGTCTGTTTCACAATCCACAGGGCTGCCGTTTGTTCTAAATTTGAAGCCATAAACGAACACACGCAATATAGGAAAAAAAAAAAAAAAAAAAAAAAAAACTCACGCCCGTTATCCCCGAAGGGGTAGGCAGAGGCACCAGTCTCTAGAACTGGACCCACGTTTTGCCGAGTTTATTAGGTCCCAAAACGTGACAAGTGGCAAGCCTGTCGCCGTTATCCGGGCACAATTTATCAGCGAATGGTGTTGCTGTACAAACAAATGTACGTAACTAAAAGTCATTGGTACATGCGTGGTTCGAACCCAGACCCTCATGATCGAGAAGCAAGGGTCAACCCCACTACGCCACCACCGCTTCTCTTCTTATAGGAAAATGTATTTAAATTTAGAACAAACGGCAGCTCTGGTTGCGGATAGCTTATCTGGAACTTTATTTGAACATTGTGAAACAGGGGCTTTTCCTTAACCTGTGAGTAATGTTATCTGTCATCTAACCCTGTATCAGTTTAAATTATTCATGATTTAAACATTTAAATACGAACAATTAACCCTCTTAAAAATAGAGCCCTCTTTTAAATTTAATGCTATCTGCGAGACTAACCAATGGTTTTTTTGGGTCATTATCTTACTTAGCCCCTGAGCAAAACACGGCAAAAAAATAACGTTTGTTGTATGTATGGGAGTCCCCCTTAAATATTAATTTTAATTTAATCATTTACTTATGTTTTAAGTGAATATACAGTTGAATATTCAGTGAATATTTCAAGCGACTACTTGTTGCCGTCATTAATTTCGAGCGAAAAACGACAAAAAATCACGTACGACAGTTTATTTTATTCTGTTTTTAGTATTTTTATAGCGTCAACAGAAAGCTTTATCTCAAATGAATTACGGTCTTATTTATAAGAAACGATTCCACTAAAATAGCACTTAGTGAGACCTAGGTCGGTCTGAAGACAGATCCTAAGTAAATTATCATTTATAAAGTCAAATCTCCACGTCAGAGCAATTAAAGTCTCGTTAAATGTTCTTTAAACCTACTCTTTTAACAGTGCCTTTAATTAGTGGCGTGCACGCGAGAAATTCTTCAGTTATTTTCTGTAGCTCGAACTTATTATAAATAAAAAAAAATTAAAACGCCCACTTAGGGCAAATATAGTTTTACGTAAAGAGACTCTACGAGACACATTTCTTCATTTTTTTATAAATAAGACCGTTAAACTTTGCCGATCTGTCTGATAGTATAGAACTGTATGAAGAAACTTCTGGGCTACTCCTGTATGTTGTACAGGAGGCGCTTTATCTCCGATGTCACAGATTAGACGTCACGCGGTTAGAATTTATAGTCTAGGTGCGCCGGGTGACACGGTGTCAGTCGAGATTTAAAGCCCCATGTTGGGCGCCAAGTAACAATATTGTGCCCCTCGTTGGGCGCCAGCTCACAATAATCTTTCTGCACGCTTTATCTCTGACGTCAGCGGTTGGATGTCATCGGGTTACAATTTATAGTCTAGATGCGCCAGGCGACACCCAGTTACAGGAGATCTAATGCGCCTGTGTCAGATGCCAATGAATGGCATTGCTCGATACAAAATATAGGTCTTGATCTTAAGTTTTGCTTATTTGTTCAAGTCAGTTTTGGTTATTCGTTATTATAACATGCAAGAAACTTCTGCCCAACTCCTGTATTTTGTACTGAACGCTTTATCTCCGACGACGTCACAGATTTCATCGTACTAGAATATTGGCTAATTGCTATTGGTACCACCGTATATTTTGCGCCACATGTGGGGTGATCAAATTGTAATAAATAATTTTGAAATATTGGTAAAGCCCTTGTACTAGATTAACGTATTTATGGTAGTACTTAGCCCTGTTTTTCGTAAAACAACAATCTGATGATCTGTTGTTAGCAGCGGTCAGTTGGTAAAAAGGAAAAAAAAGTAAGGACTGTTAGCAGTAGACTTACGAATTGTTGGAGTAAAAGAATTCAGAGGTTACTGTGTTATAAATGACATATAAGCCTGTATCTAGTGAAGGTTAGGCAGAGATCAGGGTTTAAAAGTGAATTCTTCGCTTCATCAACATTAATTAATCGCTGTATTAATGTACGCCAGTTTTGGATAATTTTTATCTTGCCTTACGCTAATCCGACATTCCCTATTATTTACTGTATCATCTTGCAATTTTACTTTGCCGCTTGACAGAGGGGGTTTTCATGAATAATAAATGCGGACCTCTTCTAATCCTGCAGCTCTACGTATAAACTTGCTAAAAATACTGGTTCTGTATTGACCTAAATATGCAACGAGGTAGGAACTGCGTCAGTGTCATATCAAATATTAACGGACTTTGCATTTTACTTTGAATTCCGAGTATCTCACGCTTAAAATTCAGCCAAAGAACTTTCAAAGGTGACCGGCTTGTGGATATACTTAAATCGATAGAATTGTATTTATTTGTCTACCACGAGTTTAGAAATTGTACTGCCAATTTTTTTTATAAATTACCAAATTGCTTTGATCAATAAATTCCATACATCAAAGGTTTATTCAATTTGGAAACATTTGTTATGTTATCATTTATTTTTACATTTGAACAAATTTATCAGGTCAGGATCGTGGTAAGATCCTGGTTTATGTTTACCCCTCTGGTGTATAGAAGTGACTTTATGTTACGTTGTTTTATGAATGATTTATCCATTTTAGTGAGTATTTTTGTGACCGTCAGAATGGCCGGTCAAGTATCGTATTTTACTTTGAAATATGTTCCAAGAATTGCTTACTAATTGCTTATATTTGCTTACCGCCATGAGAGATTTGCTTACTGCGTATTTTAGAAGAATTCAGTCATTTATGGTTGACCGGCCATCCTGATATCAGGATGGCCGGTCATAAAGCCGTAGCATAATAACTGTGTGGAATTACTGATTCTTTTGTAGCTCATAAATTGCTTACGAATTGCTTACTTAACTTTGTAAACTAAGGTCGTGTAGCTATCAAGGAAATAAAAATATCGTATAAGTCAGTTATAGCGTAGGTACTGAAAGCCACCAGCGCCTGTTATAACTCTAAGAGCAAAAAGTTATTATCTTGTAGCTTGTGTTTACTTATCAAAAGGCTCTGCTGCTCGTTGCTTTTATTTTTCGTAGCAAGCAGTATAGGTATTTACTTTTTATATTCAAAATTTAAAATTAAAGTTTTATTAAAGTTGCGTGAGTTTTTGCGACTGTTTTTTTACTGACCCATAATTGGGTAGGTAGAGTAGATAAATTTTTTTTACTTGCTTGTCCAACATAACATGGCTTTGGTCATACATTCTGCATCAGAAATTGACGCTAAAAATATCTATAATATCAGTGAGGGATACCGGATACATGGCAGTTTGACTCACAGAAAGGACGTCGAGCGAGCGCGGAGAAAACCCCCTAATCTTACCAACTCACTTTCGTACAAAGTTACATCGAAGGGACGGGACGCATCCCACACAGAAGAGGGGCAAGTACGCCCTTTCCCCACGTCTTTTATACGTCCCACACGCCTTACATCTTATAGTAAATAGACATAAGTAAAAACTTATGCAACTTCAATACAACTTTGGTTTTAAATATAAAAGTAGATACTGCTTGCTTAAACGAAAAATAAAAGCTACGAGCAGCAGAGCCTATCGATATGTAAGCACAAGTTACAAGATAATAACTTTTTGCTCTTAGAGTTATAACAGGCGCTGGTGGATTTCAGTACGCTATAACTGACTTATACGATATTTTTATTTCCTTGATAGCTACACGATCTTAAATTACAAATTGTTAAGTAAGCAATTCGTAAGCAATTTATGAGCTACAAAAGAATCAGTAATTCCACACAGTTATTACGCTACGGCTTTATGACCGGCCATCCTGATATCAGGATGGCCGGTCAACCATAAATGACTGAATTCTTCTAAAATACGCAGTAAGCAAATCTCTCATGGCGGTAAGCAAATATAAGCAACTAGCTGTTGCCCGCGACTACGTCCGCGTGGGCTTTAATACTAACTTTGAACCCCCATTTTACCCCCTTAGGGGATGAATTTTCAAAAATCCTTTCTTAGTGCTCCCCTATGTTACAAAAAGAACCCCTGTGCAAAATTTCAAGTTTCTAACCCTTATAGTTTGGGCCCTGCGTTGATTCTAAGTCAGTCAGTCAGCTTCTCCTTTTATATATATAGATTAGTAAGCAATTCTTGGAACATATTTCAAAGTAAAATACGAAACTTGACCGGCCATTCTGACGGTCACGTATTTTTAGAAGCCTTTCTGCCAATTTGGGAAACTAATTAAAAACGATCTGTGTAGGTCGTTCAGGTCTTTATTTGGAAGGGATTTATATATCTTTGTGAGCATTTATTTCGGGAAGCCTTTTTGTATAGCTACTGATATCGATAGAATTAATTTAGAGTATGGTCAAAAAAACTCTTGGTGAGTATTTAAATTATATCCATTGTTTTATAATTAGAAAAACAAGTATTTATTTAGTTTATGTATTGAAATTCGTAGCAAAGGCAATGCGGAGTAGTTTGCTATGCAGTTGTAAAGTAGGTAATGTATCCCACTTGTGAAGGTAAAACCAACCAGTTATTGAAGAGTTACTATATTCATGGATCCATTCCACTCGAGTGGAACGTCTTTCAGTGCATTGTTGACACCAAGTCTCTCTTTAGTCTTGTTCATATTACTGCAATCACTCTCAGCAATTTCAACAAGAGCTAGGATAGTGACTAAGTGACTAGTAAGTTAATGTGTTTCGGAGCACACATTAACACTTACTTAGTGAAAGGTTGTACCATCAAAAACATAAATGTGAATGAGAGCCAAGTTCAATATTAAGAACAGACGTCGTTATGGACTTCAGCGACAAAAGAATTGAGATCTATGTGGGTGCTGCCAAGTTCTCTGAAGAAAATCATGAAATTTTAGTTACAAGATCACTGAGATGTAAATTGTAATTCAAGCTCAAGATTTGACTGCTAGTTTTTACCAACAAACCAAATTTCAGAAAAGTCACATAGGTATTATTTCAACCTAACAGCATAAGTACAATACAAACAGAAAGTACACTAACCTCCGTATGGCTAAACGAAGTAGAGTTCATTAAATAAATATTATTTAGCCTGTACGTGAAAACTAGCCAAGTCAAATCTTAAACGCAGAAACTCATTTATAATTCAGAGAAGCGTGCATAGGAAGTCGTTTACAGATATTATATATAATCGGTTGAGACAAAACCATACTGCAATATAGAATTAAAAAGCGCCATCTATTGGCAGAATTTGGAACTAAATACTATGCGGATATTAATATCAATAATTTTCAGTTTTTAGACTTTTTCCTTTGTATATGCCTAATAGTCTACCTTGATGCCAAATATCAAGTTTCTAAGTCATCTAGAAGTGGGTTAGGTTTTTGATCTATAAGTGAGTCAGTCATAAAAATGCCGGTTTTTAAACGTTAATATATCAATAACTGTTTGAGCAAGATTGATGAAACTTTGTATTCTAGGCAAGCTAATTGACCTTAAGAAATGTGCCAAATTTGATATACGTAGGTTAAATAGTTGTGGAGTTGTGAAGGGGTCAAAAGTAGCTCGAAGTGATTCCTGTAATATTACACACGGCTGCTGCGTCGCCAGTTCCTTTTTTCTCGAACTTGGCTGGACTCGCTGTCGCGAGTCTAGATTCCTAAATGACATGTTTCTCAATTCTAGCCGTAGTGCAGATACAAACTTTAACTAATATCCGCGCTCAAATTGGACGTCCAGAAGCAAATTGAAATGAAACATGCTCTTGTATTCGCAACGGGCAGATTGCTCTCCCATTATATGAAAGCGGAAATTGGATTCGCGGCTTTGCTCTTACTTTATAGCCATTGAACGTTTTTTGGCACGTTTATTTGATATCGCTAGTTGGGGGAAGTTCCTTTTATGTTTCTCTACTGGCTGCTACACGTTTTAGAAAGCCTTACGAACGACTTTGTAATATTGGGGGAAATTGCTTGGCTCTCCAATAGTTCGTCAGCCAAATTGAAATTGATTGGAAGCTTTAAAATTACACGTCATTTAGTGCCCTACGTTTGTGAACGGAAGTCCGAACGTGCCAGCTCAACTCTTTCAAAAGCAATGTAAAATAATGAATGGAATCCCTCTTGATGACAGCCGTATCCGGTCGGTTCGAACAAATTGATTGTCCCCTTTATTAATAGCTCCGTTGCGATTACGCTTTCATTCGAATCACGAGCTCTAAGTATTATTCATTCAATGTTCTCCAACCTTCCTCAATGCATCTTGCCAGGTGTTAAGTAGTCCGCACAAAGTAGTCCCGGTCTAAAGGTTAAACTTGTGACGATGTCTGGAAGGGTTATAACAAAACTCCCGTAACTAAGCGGTCTAGCTGGGATAGACGGAAGGAAATGTTTTGTCGTATAATTTTAAAAGTTTGTCGTCTCGGCGGCGGGTGTCGGGAACAGTGGCAGTTAGGAGCGGTGCCGGTGTCGCGGGAGATCCCCTACTTGATCTCGTCTGGAGGAGCGCTCGGAGGGTCCGAGAGTCTTAAAGCCGGTTGCTAACAGCTGATGGCGGGCGGGGCGCGATCGATCGCCTCCCCGCGCCACGCGCGCCACCTCACCCCCGCACACTTTCTCGCTTTTCTTTCCTTCGCCACCCGGCCTCGTATTGTTTTGATGCCTCTATACATTCGCTCATAATTTGCGCGCAACGCTTGATGGATGGCAAGCTTTATACGCAAAGTCGTGGAAACACTGCTCTTTGTCTTTGATGGCACGCGAGAAAAACAAGGTAGTGTATTATCGTACGTTTTTCTCTGAGTGTCTACTGGTGTGATTTATGAAAGCGCTGGGCATTTTTGCCCCGAGAACTACTCATCATAATGAAGTCCCTTTTAAAACCACATACACAAAGCGTTCTAAATGAGTGCTCGGAATGGTGCGGCTTAGAGTATTTCAAGCGTGTAGTCGTAGTTACTGCAGTAAAGCGGATTCTCGCTCCGTTCAGCTCTACTCCTAATTAAACAAAAGTTTAGTTTGTTTTACAAGAAACTTCTATTGAACAGGTGTTACGTTTGAACTTATAGGGAGCTCCCAGTTAAGCTTTCTTTGTCTTTGCATTTAAACTCTGCGGTAAATTTATATACAAAGAGAAACGAAGTATATTTACAAAACGTAACCCTATTCAAAAGTAAACGAATCTATCGAACAATAATAGCTGAAATCCTTTGTCGAAGAAAATGTTTTAGTAATTAATGGAAACGTAAACAGTTTTATTCCAGCACTGTTATTTGTTTATCCTAATGACTTTGTTACACTACGTTGTATAAAACATGGTACGTGTGGAATCCCACAGCGCGTATTGAAATGATTCATGCCCGTTTAATTTAAATACGTGACTATACAAATATAAAATCATTCACCCATTTAATTACTCACCTTTGGCTCGTGATATAATCACATTAAATAAACCCCCATCAGACAAATATTGCGGTAAATCGTTTTTGGATTACCTAGTGGCGATTTTCTTGTTAATTAGTTGTTAGTGAAGAGCCACATTTAAGAATCTTTCCTTTCGAGGCCAAATTTCTTGTGTTTGTTATTATCCTTACACGGATGACACTAAGTATTGTATTTATTAGGTATTTTTTAAAATAAAGGCCTATTGTAAAGAAAACACCTTTGCACTGGGTGTGTATAGTATGTAATGGATTATTAAAATACGAAAAATCAGGAGACCGTTTCTCATTAACCGTTTAAAAGCCTTTCTTTTTTGTGCAATTTGTTTTAAAATATTGTATGAAAAGTAAAACATCAAAATTAAGAACCGAAACATTTTTTATTAAAAGTGGTTTTATTTTCGAATTTTCTACTGCCAACAGAACAGAGATTAACAGTTTTCCCCGTCGGCAGGTGATAGCCCTGATCTGCGGGCTGCTAGTGGTGATCCTGATGGTGCTGGGGCTGGCCTCGGCCGACTGGCTGATGGCGGCGGGGTGGCGGCAGGGGCTTTTCGTGCACTGCATCGACCCTGAGGCGCCCACGCCCCTGCCTTTCGACATCACCGCACAGCCCGGCTGCTACGCCGCGCGCCCCGCGCCCTACATTAAGTGAGTTGCTGGTTCTAGCACAAGTGCCCTATACGTGTGCCACTGCTGGGCATTTGTTTGCACACCAATAGACTTACAAAATAGATGTAGTTTGGTCTAGACTCTAGACAAATGGGGACATTTTCCGTCACCAACCCTGGACCCGTAATAAAGTGGCACGAGTCGCACTGATTTGAGGCGCTAAAATGTCCGAATATGAGAGATTGTACTGGAAAGTCGTTAATTTTGACATTAAAAAGCTCGACTAGCGTCCCACTACCCAGCATACTACCCAGCTACTAGCGGACTACCCAGGCTGCTCTCGAAGACCGACTGGTCTATAGTTAACGAGTACAAGCTAAATAGGGTAGTTTCCAGGGTCAAAATAATTAAATTCTATTTAGTCCGTATTTTAGATTATAAAAAAATATTGGACATGTTTTTTTTCTTTTTTCGATTAAACAAAAAATAAAAAAGATATAGCCCATTAAAATTACATGTGACGTCACTCCGTGCTAAAAAATGCAGCACGGCGTGATGTCACACGTCACTTTAATGGGCTATATCTTTGTCATTTTTGGTCTAATTTACAAATAAAAAAATACGTGTCCCTTATTTTTGAATAATCTAAAAGACGGACTAATTACATTTTTTAGGGCAACTAGCCCATTGCTCCTACGGGCGTAAGAGAATAGAATCTTAAGCAATTAATGTCGAAGGCGAACAGCCTGGATAGTACTACGCCAGTAGCGCGTTTTGATGTCAAAAGTCGCGACTTTCCAGTACATTAACTGCCAAATTCTGACATTTCAGCGCCACAAAATGCGTGACTTGTACCGTCGTACTACCGGTGCAGAAGCGAACAATTCAACAGAAACGCGTTGTAGTTCACTGCGTGATGCTGGAGTTGGTATAAAAGGGTGCAAAAACCCTTTTAAAATTGAATACTAACTCCGGTTACTCCAGAATCGTGAAAATTGGTTTTCGCATAACTAGCACCTATGTGCTAAAATATCGATAATAAAACAGAAAGACTAAAGACGCGTGCTAGAGCTCCTTATAAATATACATTGATCCTAATGGACGGCTACTTACATGTATTCAGCGTATTAATATGTGACGTAACGTCCCTCAAGAATAAACAATTCGAGCCAAGAACGCGGCGTGTAATGTTCGTAGAAACGACATAGACACGCGCTATTACCCAAGTACCAAGCCAAAGTCACCTCCGCTGTTAATATTCCAAACGATTAACAGTGTCCCGAAGGGATCGCTACCTTGATTGATAGTTTTGTAATATTCTCCTGCTAACAGTACCTTAAGTTTCCTCCAAGTTCGGGCTCGATCTTAAAATAAATAGCAAGTCATCTTATTCTAATTGTCCCATGCTACTTATTTACATTGCTGGGGACAGGCCGTCTCTCGGAGGGTAAAATTATTTACCAGCACGCCCACAGCGCATTAGATAATTCAAGAGCTCAAAATGTCTGCCTCAAAAGTTTTGTCGCGGTGATTTCCTTAACATTTTCTTAATTTTATTCGTTAAAGTCGGGTTAGGCCGTACCCACCCCGAACTGCCCATTGCCCACCCCAGAATCTTTGTTGGGATGTTGGGTTTCTGGATACATAAATTGAGATTCCGTGTCGCAGGTGAATCGCCTTTCAGGGCCAGGGCTCTTCCGGAAAATAACCTTGAATACGCCAATGATCAATATGATCATATTGCTACAAAAATACATAACATATCTTTCGTCGGAGAAATAAGTGAGATAGAAAAATAATTACGATACGCCTGCTGATTTTGGCAGCTCCATCCCAAGGGATTGGGGGAGGGTCCAACTAAACGGATCGGCGCCTAACTTTACGGTAACTAAAATAAAAGTGTTTTTAGTTTAGGGACGGGACATCTTGGGAAATAACAATGTGATGAGGGTACTTGGGTAGGGGAAACAAAGGATACCTTTATTTAATGTGTTAACTCATTGATAAAATCGCTTTAAAAGCTCTGGACTGTTTACCGGACTGTATGCTGTGCACCAAACATTACCAGTAGCAGCATCACCTCTGATTGATTTAGTGAAAATTTGTACTAAATAAACTTTTGTCTATTTAACAGCTGCAGTCAATACTGCCCACATTACCTGTCTTTATGTCCAACAGCGATGCGGTGATTGTTATTTACGATCCGTTATGGTTCTCAATCGCGTGTAAATACAGAGGCTTTAGTCGCTGATACTTTGCCAAACTTTCCGAAAATCACTTCCAAAGATATCATATATTGACGTCACGTGTCCTGACCGAGTATCTGTCATTGTCTTATAATCCACTAACTATGTCGAGGGTCTGTAATGGAGGCATAGAAGAAAGAGTATTGGGTAGTATCGGACCTTCTGGTTCGAATTCTGTCAGATTAAAATAATACGAATGTATTTGGTACGTGGATTGGGTAGAGCATTCGGATTATTAAAATTAGTGTTTGAGTTGGTACAGCGCAATGATTTCGAGCCGTTAATTGAAATTTAACTGCACAAATCGTTCGTTAACGTTCGATTAATTCATGTGATGTGTAGGTAAACTTATCATGTGATCGAATGCGAACTCTTCGCTTGTACATTTTTTTATGTGGTCTCTGTGTCTCAGAGATCACGATGCAGACCACCTGGTAAACCTAGTGACCAAGAAGTCACCAAGGAAAAAGTTTCACCAGGCGGTTCACACAGCGAACGACAGGTCCAGATGGAGAGCATCTGCCCCCATCCTCGTCATAGCGGCCACAAGCCTCAGCATTGAGAGACCCGACTGATTGGATTGGTGTGTCTCACTGCTGGGGAAATGTTTCTCCCAATTCCGACCATTACAAACCCTTCTGTTACACCTCAGACCACGTCGACATGTATAAGTCAAGATCGTCACGCCACATGGTGGAAAAAAGTCTATTTTGGGTGATGTAACTAATCACCAATTCAAGTAGTAAATCAATTAACCTTAGGAATTCAAACCTACTTTTTTTTAGATTGTATATTGGTTTTAGGTTTACTTTTAGTGAAACCGTATGCTTCAACGTATTTTGTTGAAAAAATATCGACGTAAATTAGACAAAGTACATTAAGTATACACGATTTTCTTTTTATGGTGGTTTAAAATATGCAATATGGAGTACATAAAAGTGTAATAAATTTTGGAAGTTATTTCTTGAGTATTATTTTTTATTTCTTTTCACAACATTTGTTTTACTTGCTTTTTCTGCGTCGACATGTATAAGTCAAGATCGTCACGCCACATGGTGGATAAAAGTCTATTTTTGGTGATTTAACTAATCATCAATTCAAGTAGTAAATCAATTAATAGACACCTTAGGAATTCAAACCTACTTTTTTTTAGATTGTATATTGGTTTTAGGTTTACTTTTAGTGAGACCGTATCCATGCCATCCAACGTTAAAGCATTTAAAAAAAACGTCACTGCTATGTCAGTAATTTCTGCTTTGACGTGTTTATGTAGGTACAGTTGATAGGGGCGCTAGTGGAGAATTTTGTAGTAACATTTAAGAAATTTACCTAGAAAAATGAGAATATTTTAACCCGTCTTTAAATTTTAATGAACATTATATCTATATATCTTAGTAAGTGAATAAATAAAACAAGAAATGGGGAACAGAATTTACAATTAATTAGTTAGTTACAATTTTGCCCACCTGAACATATAATTTGGTGGAGCTGTACCACTTCAGTATTTATTTTTTAAAGGCAACAGACTAATTACTTTTGACGTATTCGAATGAATTATACTTTCTAACTTTGTATTAATCTGTGATGGTGTAATGATCTGTAACACTGAGCGAAATTAAATAAAGAAATTATTTTCTCGAAAACTACAGCACTTAAAAATAAACAAAAAATATATTCTTATTAAGTGACCGCTCATATCCATATCCTAGAAGGAATTTTCTTGATTCGTGACCCTAAAAATAATGTCCATTAGACAAAGTACATTAAGTATACACGATTTTCTTTTTATGGTGGTTTAAAATATGCAATATGGAGTACATAAAAGTGTAATAATATTTTGGAAGTTATTGCTTGAGTATTATTTTTTATTTCTTTTCACAACATTTGTTTTACTTGCTTTTTCTGCTCATCATAAGTATCTGGCGGGAAGCTCCGCAGGTTGGTGATGTATGTTACATTATTCTAGGAACCTTTGCCATAATATTAATATTAAGCAATAATAATACGATTTGAATGAGTTCTCACTCGAATAAACAATTAATTGCACGTTCCCATACAAGCCGCTACACTGTGCGCCTCTACCTCTACGTTGCTCTAGGCACCACTTTAGTGGAGAGTCACTTTACATCTATACTGGCATTATAGAACAATGCTTAGGAACTGATTGCCGAGGTTCGACGCATTAACTAAGCAATACGTAAACATAATATACTTGGTGTATATTATATTAATAGCATTATAACATATGTAATGCTATTACCTAGGGCTGGTATCTTAATAACGTTTCTCAAGCCCTAAATTCAGAAAACATTCGGTTTTTCGCAGCGTGACGCAGATTCTCGGTATGATATTATGGAATGGCCTCTCTTTTCTTGAATTTAACCTCGTAAGGCCCGACCTTAAAAATAAGGGAAAAATAGCGTTTTGTGGTGGTGTTAAAATCCTCATGTCATACTCGATAATATAGTTTTTTGCTAGCGCACGTGTTTAGGGTTCCGTAGCCAAAGGGTAAAAACGGGACTCTATTACTAAGACTCCATTGTCCGGCCGTTTGCTTTCTGTCACTAGACTGTATCTCATGAACCGTTATAGCTGGACAGTTGAAATTTTCACAAATTATGTATTTCTGTTGCCGCTACAACAGCAAACTCTAAAACAGAATCAAATAAATATTTATGTGGGGCATACCACAAACGTGAGTTTTTTTGTTTGTGTTTTTCTCGATATTAAAAACGGCAAAAGGTAGACGCTTGAGATATAATATTAAGGGCCGGTTTTTCAATAGTCAGATAAAACTTAACGGAGAATAAAACTGATGTTGTCACTGTCTTGTCGTATGATTTAGACAGTGACAGCATTCAATTTATTCTCCAGTTAAGTTTTTTCTGACTATTGAAAAATTGGCCCTTAATAAATATTGTATAGATAACGGTACCCTTAATGAGCGAGTCTGACTCGGTTTTTTTTTGTTTGTTTCTGTGCCTCTGCCATTCCTTGAGCTCAACTAAGGAGACTTTTATCCTATTCTTCGCAGGGCGGCAGCGGGGCTTTGCGTGGCGACCCTATTCGCGGATGTGTGCGGCGCGCTGTTGACGGGGCTGGGGCTGCGCGCCGCCGATCATCGTACCAAGTTCCGCTACTACCGGTTCGCCGTCCTCGCCATGGCGCTCGCACGTTAGTATATAGTCCGTTCGCTTAGATAGTGTCGGTACACACGAAGGCAATCTTGGTTTTGGTAAAAAAACATTAATTTCAGTAATACAACTTAGACGGCAAAAATACTTTAAATTGAAAGATAAAACATGGTACACAATATACCTAATGAAGCACAAAATAAAACACTACTCTTCATCACTCGAAGTGTCCTCAGAATATTCATCTCCACCGGTATTTAGAATAGGTACCTACCTAAGTGATGCAGGATCATCTCGTTATAAATCCATTCTAAAATAATGATTGATTTACTTCTTTAATTGCGTGATCTACATAATAGTAGAATGAGACGAGCTGCGAGCCAAATTCACTGGCGTGTTTGCGCCGCGTCGGCTTCCTTTAATTTCTTTTTTTGAAAAGCCGCCACGTGCCGAGGCGGTAAATATCAAAGTGACACTATGATAGCGAACAGACTTTACCACTTTTTTTTTTACGAGGTGAAATGCTTTATGCACCATAACCGCCACCCTTGGGGGAGGGCGACGGCCGTGTGTCGGACTCTCCTCTCCTAATAATAGGCAAAGGCATACCGACTAACCCCGACGTTAGTATACCACTGCTTTATAGATGGATAGTATTGTTACGGGCTAGGGTTCTGGATTTGGATGTAAAACGCCAATGACAACTTCTTAGGATTTATTCACGCAGGGTCTGGTCTGCAGGTCTTCACGACACGAAGTCCACACGTAGAATCCAATCGCAGGTCCAATCGAAGTCCAATAGTATCGCTGAGGTCGTAGGTTATCGCTCGTATCGCAGGTATGTTCGCTCGAAGTTCACTCTTCGCTATTCCAAACGGAACTGACTGCGCGCCGCGGCGGCCGCTATTTATATCCGGCGGCAAGGGCTCTAGAACATTCCCGTACCTACGTGCCTACTCGAGGCAACGTCGTTCGAACAGTAACCCATTCAAAGACTTTTGAACCTTACGCTAGTGGACATACGAGTCATTATTGCTTGCAGCGTTTATTGTTTACTAAAACGCAGCATGCGGCGACTATTCGATAGGCTTCTAGAAGGCTCTATTCTAGATGGTTCGGGATAGGACCGCGACAGTATAGTACTTTATTACACTTACAGAAAAAAAAATAGAACAGGGGCATAGATAGATATGTATCTATGCCCCCAAAATGTACTCTACATACATAGTACATTTTACTGCCCAATCAGATAAAATACTATTAGCTATATTGGCCGTAGTAGCTGCCGTTGTACAAGTTCCTCGACCACCAGTTCGCCGGCCTCGCCATCGCGGTCGCACGTCCGTATACCACTGTTTTATAGATAGGGGACACTTTTTTACTGCAGAACCAGAAAAGATAATCTATTACAGTGGCATAGATAGGGAATCGCTTGTAGCCTGGGCTGCCTCATCACCAACCCATTATATCCCCACCGAGGGGCACGGGTCTCTTCCCTGAGGAAGATATAGGCCATACTCCACCACGGGGGCCAAGTCCGGATTGGTGGAGGCTTGTAAGACTAGTGGCTGGTCTTACTGTCAGAAGGTTTCAAGCCGCCCCTAAAGGCCTCTGACTTGGCTTAACGACTGCCATCCATCGACGGCAGCCGGCACCAACTGCTTAACGTACCTTGCGAAGCACGGAATCGCTCGGAAAAAATGCCACTAGCGTTAGTCATAGACGGTGATCCATCCATGGACTGAACGCGCCGTATGTTGCTTAACCTTAGTGATCGTTCAAGATCACTCAGGCAGCCCCGGCTACGAGCGATTCTGGGCTGCCGTCGATAGATGGCCGTCGTTAAGCCAAGTCAGAGGCCTTGGGGCGGCTTGAAAACTTCTGACAGTACGAACAGCCACTAGTCTTACAAGCCTCCACCGATCCGGACTTGGCCCCCGTGGTGGAGTATGGCCTATACCTTCCCCAGGGAAGAGACCCGTGCCCCTCGGTGGGGACATGATGGGTTGATGATGAGATAGGGTACACTTTTATTACACAACCAGAAAAAAATATTAGAGCACAGCGACAGTAGCAGCCACCGACCATTCCAAAAAGTTCTGCTACTATTTGCCCGCTCGCCCTCGGCTCCCATGCCAGCATACCAGTGCTAAATAGCTAAAGAATACGTTATTGCACATACAGGAAAAAATATATAGCAGAGTGGCATAGATAGAGAGATAGAGAACATTTTACTACAGTCTGTTTTTTAGTTCAATGCAAAAAAAGAAAACAGTCACGTTGACATCTCAATACAATCCAATGTTGAATGTTGCTATTACGCAAAAACCAAATTACCCCAGTTTACTCCCAAGTAAAAATTGTTTGTGCTACGTAGGTGTTTTTTTTAGACTTTGCTCTTATGAGGAATTGAACTTTAATGTCTTTGATGTGATAAGGATTTTCGTGACACTTCTCTTCATGGTAAAAAAAAATCTACCGAGTAAACCTATATTTTTATAACGGTAACACCGCGTCATTTTGCATCGAATTAAAAAACGGACTGTACTCAACCAGATAAAATAATACTGAACAGCGGCAGTAGCTACTACTTTGACCAAGTTCCTCTACTACAGGTTTGCCGTCCTCGCAATCGCGCTCGCACGTCAGTGCAGTGGTGGTATAGAACAGTAGCTTATCTCTACAAATTACACAAATTGGATTTTCTCACGCTAATACTCGTAGAACATTTTCACTCTATGTAAAACAGGGTCTTAAGGGGCTACATACAGTAGCACGTAGCGCCAACAATAGGAACAAACTTTTTTTCTCACATCTATTCGAAAAGAACTAGTTGAGCTTGAGCTAGACCAAATAGCTGATACCTAGGGAGAAAAAGTGATTTGAATTAAGGATGTGGATATTTCCAGTAAAAGTTCCAATCATCAAAGAGTTCAATCACGAACAGTGTGTGAATAAGTAACTGGCTAATTCTTATTCCGCGCGCGAGCCAAATAAAAAAAAAGTTTGTGAAAAAATAAAATAAAGATTGAGCGTGTCTTCAAGTAGTGAAAATGAAATTATTATGTTAATATAATACTGCGTTACTGAATACTGCAGTTAACTCCAGAGAACATTATATCGGACACTAAAATGTGGTACAAACTATTTTCTGTTCTTATTCATAACTTTAACTTACACATTTTTTCATAGAGGGTGATAAAAAGTAGTGTCCAACTCCGGGAGGACTTATTTAAGCTCGAGTAGTGTACTTTGAATCTCGCTGCGATCAGGATTCTACTTTAGAAACACTCTCGCCTTCAAATAGTTATTTTGTCTCTTGGTAAATAATCTACTATTTCACAGATCGTTTTTACAAAGAGTGTTAAAGCATTCTCTCAATCGTGTTTATAGTAATTTAGGACCCACGAATGAGAATCTATACTCTGATTTTTTATTCCGTAGAATTCTGACATTTCATAAGTGTTGCTACTGAAAAAGCTCTCTACCGAAAAACTGGACGGGACAAATTTGACCCATTTGAGTGCAATAAAAAATAAAATGCTACGTATTTTTTATGTTTTACTTACAAAAAGGTTAATCTAAATATTTACTTACTCTTGAGTACAACCTACTACAAAAATAACAAATATTTCAATATCACGAACAATATATCGAATTAACTTTAATTACTTTATTTTATTCTTTAGCTGGCATCACTGCCTACGTATTCAAGGTTTCGTAAACCTTTTTAGAAAAGTGAAGTATGCCGCTTTTAGCTGTCTTAATAATTCATGTCAGCGATAATGATGATGATGAAGATAGTTATATTAGTATTAATGATGATTAGATATTTAATAAAAACATGTACTTTTTTACTGTTTGTGTGGTGAAAAGGGACACAGTTGTCACTCGTCTTAAGTTCTCTTTTAATTTGGACCTCCACACTTTATAAAATTGATACATTCACTAACAAATTAAATGTGTAGACTCAGATGTTCACACTCGTATTGAAATTGAAAAAAGTGCCCGGCCAAAAAAGGTTTCTAATGTCTGACATGTCAAAAAATGATAACTGTCAGAATTCTACGGAATTAAAAATCAGAATTTAGGATCACAGACTTGGGACTAAGTAAACGGCCGTTTTTTGTCGTTAATGTTTATCTAGTCTTGGGGTTTTTGCCTTAGGTTCACAACGACGGCTTTTAAAAATAATAACCTGATTGGTCTTACTCTTTTCGCATAAACGATCTGTAAAAAAGTTGGGTTTTCTATCCATCGGTGGCGCTAGTGTTACTGTTGTTAAAAAGTCTTAGCTTTTAAAATTAACTTTTCTACAGTTACTAAAATTAATTACCATTTAAAAATGGGTCACCGTCTATGACTAGTGGCATTTCTCCGAGCGGTTCTGTGCTTCGCAAGGCACGTTAAGCAGTTGGTGCCGTCGATAGATGGCAGTCGTTAAGCCAAGTCAGAGGCCTTAGGGCGGCTTGAAGACTTCTGACAGTAAGACCAGCCACTAGTCTTACAAGGCTCCACCAATCTGGACTTAGCCCCCGTGGTGGAGTATGGCCTATACCTTCCTTAGGGAAGAGACCCATGCCCCTCGATAGGGACATAATCGGTTGATGATGATTTCCCTGTAAAGTAACTTCTTCTTTGCGAAAAAACAAATTCGTTCGAATTTTACGTCATGCTATTTTCATATTACTTTATCTCGGGCTGAATATAGCCCGTAATCTGGAAATATCGCGTGGCACAATAAGGAGATGAAGCCTTTTTAACCAATTGAAACCATTTATAACTAACCTTCCTTTGTTTTCTGTTCCAGTGATGTGCATTCTAATAGCGCTGGTGATCTACCCCGTATGTTTTGCCGCCGAGTTGAATCTAGGTGAGTCTATTGTGTCGCCATATATTTCCCACGGGGGGTTACATACAATCAAATGCCAACATTGCTATTTCCTACTGACAATATGCTCTGCGAGTTATTGATGAGAGAGTGTGTGATTGTTTTTGTTTGTCATTGTGTTACAATGGAAAATGTGTTATGGAAATAGTAGGTTACAGAGGAAAGTTAGGGAAGTTCTCTTTAGGAAATTGTGTGACAGATATATTAATGTCTAATAATGACTGCTTCATTGTTCTAGCTACAACGAAAATTGATTTATCCCCGCTATTTCAATCAATATTTGATTTGTACAACTGGCCTCAGTGTTGGTCATGTTTGTAATGTTTTTACCTAGTCTCGTAGTATCGTACCAGGATAACTAAGAACAAGATAACATAATGGCCAAGATGTACCTACTTCTAGTCGCTAAGCCAGTATTGTAGAAAAAAAAATGCCGAAATAGTTTCTCATAATCTGATATCAACTCTATGCCATGGCAATAAGAGAGAAACCTGCGCGAGCTCAATTTGGAAGATCGGTGGAAAGGTAGCGTAGTTGAGGAAACCAACATTTTCTCCTATAGTAGTAAGCAGCTTTATGTACGTCCCACTGCTGGGCACGGGCCTTCCGTTCGAAAAAGAGAGAAAAAGAGAAAGAGGGAGATGGAGAGGGAGAGGGAGAGGGAGAGGGAGAGGGAGAGGGAGAGGGAGAGGGTGTTTGGGCTTAATCACCACGCGGTACCCACCGTAGATTGTATGATTGAATGTCCACCGTAGATTGTATGATTGAAAGATTCTACAGACACTATTTGCAAATTCAATCTGTAAAAAAAAAATATGATTTTTATTCCTCGGTGGCGGTAGTTTTACTCCATTAATGCCCTAATCTAGAGTCAACTCTATATCCTTGTACGTATGGTCCGTTTTCAGGCAACCGGTCCGTGTGGGAGTTCGGTTGGGCGTACGGCGTGGGCTGGGGCGCCGCCATCTTCCTTTTCGGCGCCGTTGTGCTGTTGCTATGCGATAAGGAGAGCGAGGAGCTCTACTACAAGGAGCGGAAAGTGAGTGCGATTTTTTTTGTACGTTTTCTCTTTTAAATTCAAGCCATGGCTGCCAGTAATGAACTTTCCACGATGGCTTAGCATTGACACGCTAAGAAGGAGAAGTAATTAAAAATTCGCACACTTGCAAGAACAACGTGTTATTTCGTAAGCCTTACATGAGAGCATTTTTTTAAGGTTTCAAAGTAATGGCCGAAAGAGGTAGCACTATAAGGGGCCGTCCATTAATCACGTGAGGCTTGAAAGGGGGGGGGAGGGGTTTGACAAAAATCACGAAATGTCACAAGAGGGGAGGGGGGGTGTAGTAAGATATCACGTGTATTTATTTTTTCAAACGCGCACGCGTTGAACACGCGCGCTTGCAAGACAATTCTAGTTTAAAAAAAATTATGATTTTTTTGTAGATACGAAAAATACACGTGATGTTGGTTTGGCGGGGGGGGGGGGGGGGGGGGGGGGAGAGGCTTAAACCTCACCATGTATCACCAAGGGGGAGGGGGGATTAAAAAATGCTTAAAAAAAGATCACGTGATTAATGGACGGCCCCTAACGTGATGCAGTGTCTCTTTTGCTCATTCCGTTTTCGGAGTAAATAAAATCGCGTTAAAAAAAAATATATATCTATGAATAAAAAAATGGTTTTCTTCGAAATATCACGCTGCTCTTGCAAGGGTGCGATATTATAATGTGCGAGCGAGAGAGACATAAGTAGAAGCAGCCCTAAACAGACGCTAGTTGGACGCGTTCAACTCTATCGTCGACGACGTCGATGTTACGATACAAACTAAAATAAATCTTAAACCATTATGAAGGTTAGGTTAGGGACTATACCTATGTAGCCTATACACCTCCCACTATCGCCCTTTTATTACGTAACTGTCCACTCTATCGGTTAAACAGTTTTGACGACTCAGAGTGCACTAGACAGTCCGGAGTAGGAGTAAATTGGACAATTCCATACAGTGGAGAACTTATGTAGTAGCGCCCTAGGGCAGATCTTGTCTCAGAGAGAGAGAGAGAGATACATAGAGAGAGAGATACATAGAGAGATAGAGAGATAGATACAGAGAGAGACAGAGAGAAATTGAGAAATAGACAGAGATAGAGAGAGAGAGAGAGAGAGAGAGAGAGAAAATAACATACCTTAGTGTTTGGCAAGTCCAAACGCTGAGGTGATCTTTTTCTTTACGGTTAGCAAGCGGTATTGCTACTACACCTTCATTAATGCACGTAACTTAGAAATTAAGACTTTCTTCCTTTAGGTAACTTACAAATAAAATCCGCTTTCTATATTCTATTTACTGAAGCGAACGACTAAAGGTAAACAAAGACACAGCATCTCTCAAACTTACATCTCACTCAAAATAGCTCATGCACGCAGCTTTGCTTGCATCGTTGTACTTATGTATTCTGTGGCATCGTATACATCGGTTTGGCAGAATCAGCGTTGGGTCCGGCTCGCTCGCCCATATTTTCCGTTTCGTAATAACAAACACAAAAGTATAAAAAAACTGGACGATGGACCAAAAAACTTTACCAATGCCTTATTTATAATGATGAACACTTTCTTTAGTCGCACTCCTATCAACAACAACGTCAATCGTGAGTAAATATGGCGTCGGGATGTCTATCTTACTTTTTTTTGTCTTTAATTAAAAAAGAGGTTCGTGGTCAGCTCTCCATACTTCTTCCTACACTTCGCGTAGCCCATTAGCATAAAATAGTCGATCATAATCGGTCTCTAAACAAAAGTCCGTCATCTTTCCTAGTTGCGAACATATTTGGCAGCAGTAGGATCTCTTTTATTTGAGGACCACTGAAATTTTAGGTATTTTTTGGGGCATAAATCTCTTAAGCGAATGGTATTTTCATGATAAAATAAAATATTAGTTAAATAAACTGCAAGTGGGGGATAAATCAGGTAATAACAGTGTTATTGTGTTAATTGCTTAATGGTATTTATTAGGCATATCGTTTTGTATAACTTTGCTAAATATTATGCAGTGTTATAAATGTGGCATATTGAAAAACCAAATTTTTGACATGTTGACACTTAGTCGTTCGCTTTAATAAATAGACTGTAGAGTGTATGTAGTAGCGCAATCAAGAAGCTGCTTTGAACGTCTTTAAGAATTATTTCAGTTTGTATCGTTGCGCTCGCACGCAGCCAGCTCGCTTAATCGTGGAAAGAGCTTTACTATATTATGGATAAAAACACTTCCATAATACAGTTTAACTACCCTTGCGTGTTGCCTTTCCCTTTTGGGAAGGAGGAATTTAAACTGCATTTGGGGAGTGCTTGAAGAAATCGTGTTTTTATAAGATTCTTAGGCAGACTTGCAACACTTCTTAAATGCTAAAATTTAAATGTTCCACAAATGTAAAAATTTAGCCTTATGTATAATTAACTTTATTTCGGATACACTTACTTGACTTACTTGAAGTCAAGTAATTGGATCCGGAATAGAGTTCATAATGTCTAGTGCCTACGAAAGTCTTAGTTCAAAGCCTTATGTTGTATATGAAATATTCTAGTTAAAATCTATATAATGCTGAGTCCAGATGTTTAATGCAATGTAACGATCGCTAAGCCTCCACTAGATTATCGCCGATTACAGGCGAGCACGATAATGTAGAGGGTATACTCGGCTGCACTTAAGCCTCGTATCCACTAGGCATCATTTGGCGCGCAACATGTTGCCCAACATGTTTAAAGTCAGCGCGGAAATTTTGTTTACCAACGTTGTCTGTCGACAACATGTCGCCAGCCAGAGAAACTAGTGTTGATTTCAGCGGCAGTGGTTATAATTTTATCTATTTTTTTTTATTTAGTCTTACAAAAAACATAAACAATGGTCTTATAAAGAAATAGACCTATAGTTTTATTTGATGTATCCCCTAAACAGTTCTAGTTTTGATACAGTTAACAACAAGCCGGGTGTCATGTTGCGCGCTGTTTGACAACGTTGCCGAACATATTGAGCGGCACGTGTTGCGCACCAAATGTTGCCTAGTGGATACAAGGCTTTACCAATCATCGTTTTTGATCGCCAATGATCGCCTGCGACTCGTTTGCTGTCGGGTTTTCGGACAACCACCGATGGGGCCCACATTATCGCCGATCTTTCATTCGCTGTCGGACAGTGAAGCGGTGCACACGTGCCTGCGTAATGGTGGTATACCGCTATTAACTAAATCGTTGCAGCAGCATTCTCCACGTCCACGTCCATCTTGTACCGTGCATAATCAACCAAATGTCGTGGATACTTGTACGATGATCGTGGCGATTATAGACGATCAACGATCATCGAGATAATGTAGTGGAGGCATTACGTGTTATGCTATACACACAATATGCGCGTTAGCTCCATTTAAGAAAGTGTCGCAAGTCAGCCCTAGCGCGTGCATGGGCGAATCTAATCAAAATTGACACCGTCATCATTGTCTTTGTAATTGCCACACGTTCTCAGCGCAACCAGTGTTAAATATGTTTTTTACTTTTATATTAGTTACACTTTTACATTTGTAACAACATAAATAATTTTTATTTACTATAAAGAAATTCGCGTCGTCACAATACTTGCGGTATCTGCACTAGACTATAAGTCAGTATCGCAGTCTGCGATTGATCTGCAGATCCAGGTCTCTGCGATTCGCAGTGACCTGGTGAGACACAGAAATCCTTTTCGTCAGGTTCGGTAACGCAATAAGTAAAAGCTAAAACTACAAAAAAGGAAAAAAAAACTTTTACATCTCTCATAGAAAAACGAGTAAATGTTTTATTCTTGTAATGCCGGTTTTTTCAACTTACCGCACAATCGAGATGTAAAGCAGAGTAGTTCGCTCGGGTGTAAGCATCAATTGCATCCTCGAACTCGATCTCGGGCTGCAATTGATGCCTTACAGCCCTTGGGTACTAATCTTCTATTACATACAGGCACACACATTCCTTCTGGACCCACACTTATTGGAGCTTAAGCATAAACATTTACATACAGGCACATACATTGCTTCTGGCCCCACACTAGGATACCCAGTGTCGTGCGAACCAGAAACAGCGACATCACAAACATGTAAACATCGAAGACCTGTTTGTTTTTAATAACTGTATCTTTAGTACACTTCCGTTGTGCTGAGAACTGTGAGATATTGTTGAGAAAAGCGATTGGCGCCAGTGCGAGTGAAATAGGCTCTAATTATATGCGTCCGCGCGACCGAGCGGTTTCGCCGCAGATTCCAGCGACCGCGGCCAAGTCGCTTTTTGATTTATATGAAGCGGCCCGAGCGTCTCCGCTCTCTACACGTTCTTACAAACAACAAAAGAGCGTCCCGTCCGCTTCAAATGCACCGATACAAGTGAACACATTGAAACTCGTACGAGCGGCCGCGCGACCACGCCGCTCGAAGGCGCGACCGCGCCGCTATTTAAATAAATCGTTACACACAATTGCTTGTAATTTCGTGGTGTAGCGGCCGGGCCGCTCGGTCGTGCGGACGTGCATAATTAGAGCCTTAGCCCGCGTCTCGGCGCGAGGCGGCCAGCTAAAGTGAGCCAGGTGGTGTCCCGCGCGCAGGTGGCGACGGGCGAGGGCGGGCGCCCCTAGGGCCGCGGCCGCCTGCCCGACCTGGTGCCGTGAGCGCCGCGCCGCGCTCGCTAGCGCGCCCGCGCCGCCGCCCGCCGCCCGCTGGGTCTAGCGCACTGAGTGCGCCCCTGCCCGCACTCCACTCACGGGACCGTTCGCTGGGACTCCGCGACCGGGGACCGGTTTCATAGAACCGCAACTCTAGGGTCCGCGGACTGAGGCACATAAGTCAAGGACCCAAATTTGAAGTAAAAAAAAAAATCTGTTATAAAATTACTCTGTGGCATTATTGTTATTTTTATTGACGTTAAAAGAGTACTGTTTGTTTTTCAAAAATAAGTAATGTATTATTTTAATTTATTTGTGTTGTAAAGAACAATAATTATATGACAATTTGACTTAATATGTGCTTTAGTCGGCCGTCCCTAGAATTTATGGTTTACTAAGACAATTGGTTGTACACTGCGAACTCTGTTAACCGACAGTAGGAAGCTTCGCAATGTAAATAAAATTGTAATAATAAACTATGAATTATAGTTTCATGAAACGCGGTCTGGACAGGTACGGTAACTTGCTTCCTTTCAGCCTGCCTAAAGTCAGCCTAGGCCCGAAACCAGTGACGCTATTTGTTTTGCTGTCGCTTGCAGCGTAACTAAGGTAAACCGACACTTAATCTCTTTTTGAGAATGTTTTAGACTGCTCAAAATCTTATCCGAACCTTACCTGTTACTTGGCTGGATTCGATATGCAGATACGAGGGGTGCCCAGTCATACCATACTATTGGAAACGTTATGTTGTACATTTTTGATTTTTCATCCTTCAAACGTTAATTCCAAGATAAAGCTACGTCTTTGGTTTGGTAACAAAACTGTTTACTTGTTTCATTTGATAAATTAATAAAATTGTTAGAGTAATTATTGTGTAACAGACATGACATGACAGATTTGGGATCAAGACTCGTAACTCCGTATCGGTTCAAGAACTGCGTCCACACTCTGCGTAGTACTTGCACAATGTTGGTTAAAAAAAAACTGCTGTATCGACGCAGGGTTTCGATTTTATAGTTGCCAAAACAGAGGTGCAAGTTAGACAAAGCCTGTAAACAAGCTGCGTTTATCCGTGGTTTAAAGAAACGGAAGCAAAGTACCGCGCCATGTCAGCGCCACCTAGCGGCAGTACCCTGCTGACCTTTTTGAATATACACAAAATACCAATGTAAAGTAGGCAAGTTTGTATAAATTGTAGGAATAAAAAAAAATCAACTGAAACTATATCAGCTGTTAGAGTTGTAGTCTATGATCTTTCTGATCTAAACAAACTTTGGAACCGACTTGAATTGTAACATTGTAACAAAAAAGGTATTTTAATTTTGAAACGGTCAGTCGGTGTATTACCCATGTGAGTTTGAAAGAAAGGTAAAGTTTCGCTACGCCGGAAAGGGACATACTTTGTTCGGTTATTCGTAGTGAGGCTTTGCACATTGATTTACTGATGAATAAGGTGTCGCGTCAATATTCCACCTGTTTCGTTTTTTTATGGAATTTTTTTAAGTTATTTTAGCACTGACAGTATTCGCATAAGATCTGATTTATATTTTATTGGCAGCTAAATTAATTCCTACAAAACTAGGATTGTGATTTATATAAAGGTGAAATAATCACCGCTCGCCTTTACATATTGGGGCCATATTTTTATTGATTTGTTTTTAAATATGTTTTATTATGTACCGTAGTTTTAAGTTAATTGTAGATGTTTGATTTCTCATTTTGTTAAGGAATCATTTGTTCTAAGCTTATTGCGGACCGAAATTGTGGAAATCATGAAACTCTTAAAAGTAGTTGTTAATGATTAAGGAACTATTAATCTCACAGGAATCAGGCAAAACCTTTGCAAATTTTTGCGGTTTCAATCACATGTTCATGTCAGGTAGAGATTTCACGTGTGTGACTTTTGACCCGCACTAGCACCGAAAAAGTTCAAAATGTTTGCAGACCACGATGTTCAGAAAGCGTTGTTCGAACTCATGGCTGTACCTCTCAATGTAATCCATAATCCAAAGAGCGTCGCTTTTTATTTATTTATTCGCTTTTAACTTATTTTTCACTTAAGTATACGCACTACCTAACATAATAGGTACAATTATGTTTTTGCATTGTTTTCTCCCTGGTATAGTTTGAGCTTTATGTTGTCCCTGACGCGTGTGAATGGATCTCGTCGAGTCGTAAAGTTGGTGAGACTTGCTAAGTTAACAAGAGTAGCCACCGACGCAGCTATTTGAATTCAAAACTTTTGTATTACGCTTTAGTACCTGGTCAAAGTAACTTTTTGGCTGGATACTAGATACTTTGTCCTGACATATATTACATCTGTCTGTACGCTCTAGTTTTGGTAGCAGTGGCTTTCAATAAAGCCGCCAAAAATGAGTGTATACTGGCTTCTACTTTACAAGTCACAGCCGTTTCGTCTTGACGAGTTTGTGTGTTAGTGTGTGCGAGTGTGTGTACGCGGGCAGCGTATGTGTGTGGCGGCGAGGGGGCGGGGCGAGGGCGCGCGGGGAGCAGGCGCCAATTGGGCAGGCGACCACAAAGATACTGACGCTCGCTCAAACGTATCTAAGGAACAAACCCTAAGTTTTCTACGAACTCT
This sequence comes from Yponomeuta plumbellus, assembly GCA_947310845.1. Lineage (NCBI taxonomy): Eukaryota > Metazoa > Arthropoda > Insecta > Lepidoptera > Yponomeutidae > Yponomeuta > Yponomeuta plumbellus. The sequence goes on from OX371203.1 coordinate 10,566,895, forward strand.
ATACTCTAGTGATAGTGCACAATTTAGTGGTAGAATTAAGAAGTGTAGACGTTTAAGCGCGTACGGACTATAAACACTAAGGGTACGCTCCAGTTTGTGTGATATGTAATAAAAAAAACTTTAAATACGCTCTTTGTCGAAAGAGATGAATGAAAATGCAATTATAAAATGAGATTATCGGGCTATGAGTAATTAATTGAGATATTTAATGGAATTTTGTAACGTATATGTTTCCATTGAAGTTACCCCCTACATCCTTTATACTTATCGCCGTAGAACCTGTAGTGTACTTTGTATTAATTTGGTATGACAATGCCATTTGTGTTTTATAAGTGATAATATTTAAATCTCATTCCTTTCTTATACATGATGTTCGGTGATGAATGCTATTTATTTTGTGGAATTGAAGAAAAAATTATGTAACTTTTAAAGGCGAAGGAGCGAGATATTTTCTTAATATTTATGTAAGAGATAACGTTTACTGGAACAATTATCATATTGAGAAATGTTATACTTTACTGTATAGAATATAATCTTAACTTTTACAATTATCGTAACGATAAAATATAATCGGTAAGGGATATTGTTAGAATGTTATTGAATAGTTGGATGTATTGGGTTAATCTGATGCGATGAATTTATTAGAGCATTGTGTAAAGAATCATTCCTGATAAGTAACTCCGTTTACTTGTATCTCTACTCTATTGCCATTTGGTTTGTGCTTTAAGACTGTATTTTTAACATTTTTGTGACGAAAGCTTATTATTATATTCCTCAATATTCCATACACTATTCAAGGACTACGCTATTTAAAGATAAATTTCGCTCAAAACATGTTTTATCCGTGCCGCGGTAGATGTTATGAGTTTCTGACGCATATTCTTTGTGTAGTGGATCGAACCTTTACTATATATTTTCGTCAAATATTATCTCTAAGAAAAATTGTTTACTCTTCATTACTTCCTGTAATGATAACTATAGAAGTCAGTAATATTATAATTTTATTTATCACGGAGTGTAAATCTCACTGCCATTTTGTAGCTAACAAATTAATTTTAAGTTGTAACGAAAGTCATTATTAAACATTAAAGTATGTAATAACATAACTTATTATATTTCTGGTAAGTGTACAATTAAGCTGCTTTTACACTTGAAAGGTATTCGCAGTTCCATAAAATCCGCAAGGAACCTCAAGATTGTTTATAATTATTTTTTATGTGATACTGTGTTCTTGTCCACAGAAAAGGTTTTGTTTCTGTCTGTGGATCCATCTTCATAATCAAACAAAAACCACTATGGTAATCGCAGCCTCGGAAAATGTTTTTATGACATCTTTACAATAATTTGGCGATACAAGTATTATCTTCGAAAAATGGACTTGTTTTAACATGAACATTACCTTTTCATATGAGAACCTTTCTGTAATCCTCACTTGCGATCGGTCCTGGATTAATTAGCATTTAAATTACGTATTTGCGTAACCCTTCTAATGGCGGTAATTAGCATAACAATAGTTAAACAATGGCCGCCTGCCCGCAGCGGGCGAAAGCCACGGGAATTTCGTCACAGGGGCACTAAAACTTCGGGTATGGTACCCTAAAAGGGTCCGAAAAGCGAAGACTATAAATACTTAGGTTTTTTGCAGATCCAATCTGGTTAGTGGATAGGCGGGCATCGTAAGTCTGGACTGCTTAGAGTATTTAAGAAGGCTTAATCCAGCGCCGATTGCAATAGTAAAAGCAGCGTTATGAATCAACTTTGTAAACCTTCGCTCATGTGATTAACAACCTACTTATTTCACACACTCGCCTATGGATAGTTTTGTTTGCTGTTGCACGGTTAATAGTTATCAGATGCGAAGTAATAACCTTTAGGTACGTGGGATTTATAAAAACTATTCAAAACTATCCAAGTCGGTGTCCTTTGAAATTGTCCATTTTCTTAGCCAAATTATGAGTCATATCAATCAAGATTTAATAAAGTACCTAGCGAACAATGCTTCTTTTATTTTCATGCTTTTACTTTAGTCTATAATATGGAAGGGAGATCAGACATTCCAAAGATTTAGTATAAAAACAATGTATTTTTATTCAGGCAAAAACACTCCTAATACAATTATTTTTTGAGGCCAGCTCTTAACTAACATAATTTCGTCGCAATTTTAACGTTGCCAATACGAAACAACATTAATCGTTTATTGCAAAATATTTTACATAATGCAGACCTAATTATTTATCACATGGAATAGTTGAACACTGAAATCTGCGTCATCAGAACGCGGCATCACCTGTAACTTTTATTCCTTGCTCGATACAAAACGAGTAGGTAATCGCTGCCTGCGTCTAATCTAATAAACCCTTCGCTGTTCAATAGTGATATTAGCATGACTATGGCTTTTGTTTGACGCTAATTCGTAGTCTACTAACCAATATAATTCCAATGTAACCCGCACAAATTAAGTAGGCATCTCTCGCAACGAAGAGCGAATCGTGCGAGGCGCCGAGTAAGTTGAATGTGTTATAGATTGGTTAGTACACTAGCAATAAGGTCAATTCGTAACATACATACTAATGTCATTCTATTGAATAAATATGCATTTGGGAGAACCCCATCGTGATTGGTGTGGTGTGGTTGGTGACTGAACTTTTTTATCTTTTTATCTGGGTATACAATTTTATACTTCAATGCCGGTGGCCGCTTTGATGCTCTTGACCAGTCGCGCGTTCGCGTCTTTGTAATCGACGGGAACCGCGGACATTATCGTGGTCTTCATGCGAGCTTCATCCTGCAAACAATGGCAATAGTTATTTTTTCACCAAAGTGTATTTCACTTGCAAAGTATGCAATGCAGTGGCCTTAAAATTAAATGTCGAGTGCTATGAACAATTTTATCTTAGCATTTTGTCAGCCTGTATATCTATGGCAAATTTCACTTTTCAAGAACTAATCGTCTTCGAGCTAAGCCGCCGACCAACGGACGGACGGGTTCAAAGGTGACTACGAAACTTTTCTGCTATGATAAAATCATAATAGCTACAATTATTAGTAAAGAATTTTCTGAATAAATCAGTGGACCCGGATCATCTGCCAGCAGTGTTCTTGTTAATTGTGATGAAAGCCAAATATACAAAATATTTGGCTATAATTTTCATTTTTGGCCTTTGCCCAGCAGTGGGACACAAAAATGGATGTTACGTAAAAAAAAATATTCAGAAGGTCACTTTCAAATGGTATTGTAAGTGGAAATCTGCATTTAAGACGCCAATTTCAAAGCGACCATGGAAGGTAGCGTCATTTATATGATACACGCTTTATTATTCAAAGATATTACAACCTTAAAATAAGAATAACAGTAGTTTTAAAGCAGGAAGATGTGAAACTGTGATCTCCACACTAGACAAGCCTATACGCGGGGACCAGCAAAGGTAGTATGAGGACGTGAGTCGCGCGCGACAACGTCAAAAGTCGCGAGAGTTTGACAGTTATTGTACTGGAAAGTCGCGACTTTTGACGTTGTCGCGCGCGACTCGCGTCCTCATACTACCTTTGCAGATAAAGTTGTGACAACGAACAGCTTTTTGACGACATCACAAACGGTTGTATGGTGGATTTCAATAGAATCCGGCAATCATAGACAAGATAATTATTTGTCAGTTGTCTATGATCGATAGACAGTGATAGTGTTGTACCTATACTGATGTCAAAGTGAGTGATTGAGCATTGATCAATGAGATATGGGATATGGTTCACTATTCGTTGGTTTATCCTAAGTATTTGAATAAATCCAAAATGATTATGAAGCAATTCAAATCAAGATACACTTTTTGTGTACCTATCAATTTTTTTCTATAAAATCAGGATTCACCTTTGTCCATATGTTTAATGGGAATATTTAACTATGTGACTATCGCACAAACATGATAAACGATCACCATGCATTAATATGTTGTTATGTTTTTATGTACTGAAAAGTACATAAATTAAATTTGTAAAAGGGCTTTTGCAATATTTCAAAACTTAGGGCAAGGCTCTTTAGAAAATTTAGTAGAATATGCGGCTCACTCATTATAATCTACAAATACTATATAATTTTTCTCTTTATAATTATTCTTGGATTTATTCGTAGCATCTCTGAGTGATTCTGTGTATATTATCTTTATTACTTTTTAAAGAACTATTAGTTTAAGAACATACATCCGTGTTTCTTGAGAAAGAGATCCATTCGTAAGCAAAAACAAAGTCCGTGTTGTCACGCAGAAGTCGGTCGTTCCAAGAGTAAGTCCAACCAAATCTCAAAGAAAATGTCCAAAAGCGCGCCACCTAGTTGTCTCTTTTTGCGATTTGCATAGGAGTGACAAAGAGACAACTATGTGGCGCGCTTTTTCACTCCTATACAAATTGCAAACGCTCTCGCTATCGAAAGTGAATGACAAAACTCAATATACGCACTCTGAGTGCTTATACTGAGTTTTTTTATTCACTCTCGATAGTGAGAGCGTTTGCGATTTGCATAGGAGTAACAAAGAGACAAATAGATGGCGCGCTTTGCCACTCCTATGCAAAACGCAAACGCTCTCGCTATCGAAAGTGAACGACAAAACTCAGTATACGCACTCTGAACTCAGAACAATTCCCACTCACACAGGACGGTGACAGTAAGTGAAGTATAAACGTGTTTTTAATATTTACCCTTTTATGCGTAGATGGAGTAGAACTCCCTTTACGCTTATTAGGGCTCAATAATTGATACAAAACTCTTTTTTTGAGTTATTAGTAAAGAGAATGCAATTATATCCTTCATCTTAAACGACAATGCAAACTCATTTTGTCGTTCAAAACATAAACATGACAGTTTGTTGTGGAAGAAAAAAATGCCAGATTTGAAAAAGCGAGTCGTCATGGGCATGTCATGGGTGATAAAAGTGGCAACAGAAAATTGTTTGTTACTAAAATAATTACGCCTTAAAGTTAGAAACCCCACTGTGCTAAGTTTGAGTTTCAATACCTTTTGCTTTTAAAAAAATCACGCAATCCGCAACTAGAGTTTAGCCATAATTATATTAAAGTTTATTTTTTCGAACTGACTTATTGATTCAAATATTGAAACATTTGAATCAATGAGTTTTAAAATCAATTCAAAACATTGAACAACACTAACTTTCCAAAGACAAATAAGACTTTGATGAGTAAAATATAATATGTCAGCTTTACAAACTATTGAAATTTTCGTCGTCCGAGTATTTTTTTATCAAAATAACTATCCTAAAGAAGTTATTTGGTATAAAAATGATTGTAAGAACAGTGAATGGTTCCTTGAAATGTGATTATGATCAGGATTGATATTCAAATGTAAGTAATTACGGAGTAATCGTGATTGAATTGGTTTGTTTACATGATTGTTAGATTCTATAGCAAGCTACCTTACATAATTTTTTAACATAGTTGTGGTGATGGTTGAGGGTTATTTATTAGCTTCTGTTACCGGAATGTCCAGGTTTTAAACGGCTGGAAAAGAAGTAAGTGAAATATGGAAAGGCTGATAATAAATTCCACTCCATTTGGTTCCTTTGATGATTTTGCCGAAACTAAAGTTAGCTCTAAATAGTGGCCGTAAACATTTTTGGCTTGACTGCTATAATAATTTACGCGCTCCATCTAAGCCAGTTACTTCTCTCGCCCTAATCTTTCAATATACTTATCTAGTTTTCTTTTTACTATTTGTCTTAGAACGTGTGTACCCTTATACCACCGTTTCATTTACCTTAACCGTTCCAAGAGTCGAATTCCTAGGAAACCAAACACCCGCATCTCATTGGTCAATGCACGGGAGTAGAGATAAGAGGAGACGGTCCGCTGCGTAGGGTAGGGTAGTGGCTATTGAAGGTCACGCGCACATTAAACAAAGGGCGCGCATGGTCGATTTTCTTCCGGAGCACGTTTCGTGGAATTGAGTATAGTTAGCATTCTCTTCCACAATAAAAGCAGAAGTATACGCATGGTATGCGCCGACAGACAAAGCGTCAACGATGACCGAGGTAAACCGCTAGCATTCTGGATTGTGTCGATAAATTGTATAGAGATTATGGAGAATGTGAGTGCCTGACATTATTACAGCAGGTAAAACATAGCTTGAGCTCCACGACGCAAAGTTGCAACTATCTTAGGCTCAATTCACACTGGCACAGAGTCGAAGCGAAGCGACGCGACGCGAAATAATTCGCGCGAATGCTCGCGTCTGCGCGCATCGACGCGCGAACCCGACGACCCTTGCAGGTGAAGACGCGAAACAATTCACGCGAATGCGCGCGCATTCGCGCAGACGCGCGAATCCGAGCGACCGTTTCAGGCGAAGACGCGCGAATTTGCGCGCATGCGCGTGCAGACGCGCGTCGCTGACTATTTTCAATTTTTCGCAACACAAATTCGTACCGTATTGATAGAGAAATAGAGATGAATTTGGAACAGTTGAAAAACGTGAAGCTTCGCTTCGCGACGCGACGCTTCGACTATGTGCCAGTTTGAATTGAGCCTTAGGGGTGCCATTCTAAAGAATTGAATTGAAAGTTGCATCTGGTGGAGGTCGAATTTCTAAAATGGAAGCCAATGGGACTGCTTATATGGACCCTTTGCCACTGGCCCATACTCACATTGTAAGTGTCCATCTTGTTCCTGAACTTGAAGACGAAAGTCTTGAACTTGACGTCCTCGAAGACGTCGGTGTAGGCTTTCTTGTCGTATTCGCTCATCTTGCCGAGGTCGTCAGCAGTTTTGCCCAGCATCGCTTCCGCCGCTTCATTGAACGCCGTCACGCGCTGGTCACCCGTCGGGTCAGACACATTAGCCTAGGATAGAGGTCACAAGTTAATCTACACGAAAAAGGAGTTGCCTATTGTATATTGGAGGTGGGCTGGTCACATATCAAGTAAAAAGGTTCTCGAGTGGAGCCCTCCTGTTACGTAACTGTCCACTGTGTTGGGTTATCTATTTTCATGTTTCAACATATTTGGAGCAGATTTAGTTGTCTGGAGTTGTTAGAATCTTCATGTCATTCCAGGTCATAGGGCCCGGTTACTAGTTAAACCCTCTATAGCTATAAAAAATGTAATGCTAAGTTTGTATGAAATCTCACCCCAAGCAGAAGCCGATACTTGTAGTTTGGGTACTCGCGATTGCATTTTTCGCAGCGGAAGAGGCCGTTTTCCTGGTCGGTCATCTTGCGGTTGCATTTCTCCTGTGGACACGCCTTGTACAGCGCGTTGTCGGCAAACGTGAAGGTTAGGACTCCGAGCAGGCTGAAGTAGTCGCCTGTGGGTGAATACATTTTTGGTTTGCTACATTTAGATTCTGGCTGTAGCAGGCCTGTCGCACTCCGCGTGTAGATATCGAACGCGAAGAACATGCGGCGGCCACTCCAGAGTGGCTGATAAGTAGGGATTCACCCACGAGCGAGCAGTGACGCGCGCGAGTTACGCGGTAGAAAGAGTGGCAGCAAGCTTTTTTAGCGCCGTGCGATCTGAATTGTACCTAATTGTATCGCTGCCCTTTTTCTTTAATTGATTCGAAGTAACGTAAATCTGAGAATTTATAGTATTACCAGGGCTGTTTCACTTTCCGTGGCGGTATCGAACGCGTAAGTACATGCGGCGACCCCGCCGACGGGGAAAATAGGAAGGAATTCAGGCGCCAGAAGCGGTAAGAGTTACGCGGTAGAAAGAGAGGCAACGTGTAGGTGAATATAACGTAGCTATTTTAGCGCCGTGCGATCTAAATTGCACCTAATTGTATCGCTGCTAGAGTTTCTTTTTCTTTAATTGATTTTGCGGAGTGAATCTTCTGTACCTGTACTATTATGTATTCTGTGGTATTACAAGCTAACTGTGTTGGAAAACATCGTGAGGAAACGCGTGGATTCCTTGGCCTCGCGTGTATTGACTTGTTTTTCCTGTGGGCTAGGCCGACTAAGCTATCAGGATTGTATCGATGCTGGGCAAGGGTACTCCGTCTAAAACAATGTCCCAGGCACTGCAGCGTCCGAGTGGTCGCTTCACAAAGGTGAAGGTGCCACAGGATTCTGTATAAATCTCATTACTTAGACGCAAAGGTCAAAATTTGTAGTAGTAATTCCACTTGCCGACGGCGAAGGAAAATATCGTAAGGAAACCTGAATGTCCGAGGTGGTCATACCTCATGAAATAACTAATCCGGGGCGGACGCGCGGGGTACAAGCCCGTATTCTCTGAGAGAACGCCTGCAGTGGGACGTATTTAGGGTTCATAAAAAACATTTAAGATTAATTCAGTTCTCAGTGCTGACCTCAAAAATAACAATGGTTTTCGATTGTTATTTTCAAGGTCTTAGAAGGTGAAGACTGCTGTTAAGCCTGCCATGCCATCATGTAGTGATTGTAAAAAGAAATGAATGTAGTCTGAGCCTTCGTGACATAATAAAATTAGGGTCATTTCAGACATATTTTTGCGAATACCTAGTACTCCGAGATCGCGATTATAAGAAGAGTCAACAAACAGTACCAACGTTGCGACACCTTGATTTGTAGGGACTACGATTGATACTAGTAACTTCAATTATGAGGTATATATATTTATGAATTGGTGATAGCAATACTACGACTATTGTGGTGGAAAGATTAGTGATTTCCATTGATGAATGTATGTACGATTGTAATGTTTGTATTACCTTTCTCTCCATATCCAATTTGCTTGGCTTCTACGTCGGCGAATGAGATCCATTCGTTACTCCCACCAGTGTAGTTGCCCGATCTAAAAAAAATATAAGACAATTATAAGAATTACTTGAGTAATCTAAATTAAAATTAACTCTAGACATTATCAGTTCTATACTAGCACCCACTGCTTCTTTACCTACCTGGCATTTACCATCTCACTTAACATTGGACGATACCCATAAATGTACGACATCGTTGTACTAGTATTGCCGCAATTGTCTTGCCAGCCGCGCAAGCTAAGGTCGGGGTTCAAATGCAGCATGCTACTGGCAAGGATATGTTAAGTGGACCACTCACTTGGCGGATATGTTGACGAGCGGCGCGCTGGCACCGCCATTGTCGTGCCAGCCGCGCAACTTGTGAGCTTCGGGAAGGTCGGGGTTCAATCGCAGCATGCTACTGGCAAGACAACCCAGAGACTTGCTGCCCATGAACTCGGAGAGCCGGCAGCCCTTCGCGGCGACCACGGGGTTGGTCGACGCGTCAAAGGACTCCGCCTCGTTGCCCCACAGCGTTAGGATTACCTGCAACAAATACGATATAAATAATTCTTCTTTCGTGTCGAAAACGTGGACTCCTTGGAGATAAATAATAATTGATTAATCAGTTGCGTTATGACCTTGAATATTAAAATTAAAAACCATTATGTTTCTCTTCGTGTACAATAAAGAATAATCTTATCTTATCATTATTATGATGCGAGCTTAATACTTTTTAGTATTAAGCTCGCCTATGTACATGAAATATTTCCTATGTGAAATAAAGAATTTTCATAATTATCATATCATGAGCCATCGGTCTACCAAAAAGTGTAAGTATAGGGCATATACGGTATTTGATTTTTTTGTGTCCCAGAAGGAAATGTAATCTGTTCCATTCCATATTGATAATTTCTCTATTTGACACAATTTTTAAATGTTTAATGATGAGGGCCAGAAGATTTTCCATTTTTTTTAATTTCATAAGCACCAGAGGAAAATGTGTTACCAGAGGACTGACACTATTGGCAGAGTAGTCACAAATGAAAGCAGGGAAGTAACAGGCCATTGATTATAGCTAAGAAAGGGGACACGTATTAAATAAAATATGAAATATGTCAGAGGAGTGACGCCCACAGGAGTGACAAAATCGCACAAAACCTACAAAAACATATCACTCGCTTTTCTGATCACCGTATAACGTAATACATGACATCTACACACAATAAACATTGCATTGTCAGAGGAAATACTCCAACGACTGGCAGAAACACGCTTTCCTACAGTTATAGGAATTCCTATTATAGGAATTTCGCTCAACGTCATTAGCTTGTTTCTAACTTAACACTATTGTATGCGCGTAGTTCATGGACAAAAACATACCTTTGCGGTTTTAAGTCAAATTTTACTTCGTTTCGCCAGATGAAGTGACATTATTTTAACGTGACATGAAAGTAAGTTATTTTTCTTTATATTAATAGAACTTTTTACTGTATATTTTGATGAAATATATTTCGATGTTTATAAAAGCGTATGATCATATTAAAAAAAAACATAATGGCATACGTATTTAAAAATATCTCGCCATAAAATCATTATGATCTAGAAATGGGGAGGCCAGAGGAGTATACATTTACAACTATTTTTAACGATTATATCTTAAATTAAACAATTATCGTGAATATACTATGTGAATATATAAAATACCATATTCTTTAATGCTTAAGCATACGGACGCAATAATATAATAAGTTTAACATAATATTTGTCCATGGACCATAGAAATTCAAATAGCGTATATTGACCCATAGGTTAAATAAGGTTGCATCAAAGAAATAAGCTTACAAATATATAATAAGAGGTGCAAAGGTACATGATCGCAACATTTTAGCTGAAAGCCATTTTGAGATAACATTGGTCCCCACACCAGGCTTCGCCTGTATCGTGGCGACCAAGAAACGATTACTACTATTACTGTTTCAACCGTTTTTTTCACCATCTCCCAGTGTTCAACTTGCTATGTTTGACAGATTTCTATCTATTGATTTTTAACAGTTTTCAAAAGCAAATCGTACACTGCATCTCGTCTTTCAAGTACCACATTGGGCACTTTAGTTAGATAACAATTGATTGTACTCACAGCGCCAGTTGAATCGACAAGTGTAACGTCTCTCTTCTTGAGTAGGCGGCCTGTGCTCTTTGCCGTAAGCTCTTGCACGTCGCTGGCTTCTGTGCACACGCCGATAACGTCTGGGGGGAAAATCGGTAATCTTATCTTATTATTATATCTGAGGGCTCCGACAGACGAGCGACAGTCAGACTCTAGTCAGCGAAAATTCGCGACGCCCGGCCGCAGATAGTCGCGCGACCATCGGCCAGGGGGTGTCGACTTTGTATGGGCGACCGAGAATACCTTCGTGGGCTAGATTTCCTCATTGCCATTTTGAAATTAAAAAATCCTCGGTAAGATTTGTAGAATTTCAGTCAGGCCTAGACTTATTGTAAAAAAAACAAACGCACAATTTTTTAGACCAAAAGATTTGTAAATAATTGTGAAATAGTATATCAACTTTCGTGCGTTATTGAAATTTATTTTTGTTCTTGGTCGAAAAAAACTTAGTAGAAACTTACTTTGAGTGTGGCAACTGGCGACGCCAAACGTCATGCTTACTTACAAGATGGCGAATTTTATTTGCGTATGTTGTATACTTATTTCGGTAACGGATTCGGTTTGTTTCTGAAATATTTCTTGTGTAATTGCTTGGATACGACGTCGAGCTGAGCTTGTTTGTGATTCTCCGTCTGTGTTTTTCCTAGTTCGTTTTGAGAAAGTGACTCTTATTCAACATACGACGTCGAGTTGAGCTTGTGCTTCTCCTTCTTTGTAATGTTGTTTTATTATGAACTAGCTTTCGCCCGCGACTACGTCCGCGTGGGCTTTAATACTAACTTTGAACCCCCATTTTACCCCCTTAGGGGATGAATTTTCAAAAATCCTTTCTTAGTGCTCCCCTATGTTACAAAAAGAACCCCTGTGCAAAATTTCAAGTTTCTAACCCTTATAGTTTGGGCCCTGCGTTGATTCTAAGTCAGTCAGTCAGCTTCTCCTTTTATATATATAGATAATCTTGTATCATTGTATTGGTTTGTTTACATTAAAGTATGGATTAAATATTTCACTTTAATATTTTATTGTTTTCTAAAAGGCGTTGAAGTATTTTAGTTATAAGTAACAAAAAGTATTTTGGATGAATAAGCAATTTCATTTGCAAACTCAGAATCGTTTTAAAAGTCTTGTAGTATTGTAAAAAGTTACTGAGTTTGCAATTAATGAAATTGCTTATTCATCCAAAATACTTTTTGTTTTTATGTGCCTGGCACCTTATTGGAACATTCAAATTTTACCGCCACTGAGAAGTTGCTGTGGGCATCCGGCAGGTGGCGCTAGTACGCACTTTTTTTTTTTGTTTGTAGTTGAACTTCTTCTCTTGAGTAATTGTGTTCTGTGCCATCGGCGGCAGTCGCCGACCGTACAAGCTTCTAAGGTAGAATCCATAATTCGAGATACCAATTTGACAGTTCATTTCGCACAAGTGTTACAATAGTCAGGCCAGTGGTGTTTCTTGTCGATATTTTAATCGGATTTGGTATCGATATCGGTTTTGGTACCCATTGGTAATTATCCATTTGTTATGATGACTTAATGAAATTAATTTAAAATTTACACGAGATAAAGACTTTTTGCAGATGTGGTCGTATTGCGATCAAGTCTGTATATGGTTCTGGTCGTTTTGAGAATCCAGTCGTTTTGATACCGACCCTAAATTTTTAACCTTCTCATATTATAAGTAACATTGTGTAAAAATAAATAAATAAATAAGAAATAAGATAAACAATTGATGTATCATTAAATAACTAGCGTATAATGTCCCATCGCAGGACACAGGCTTTCCCTCAGAGATAGAGTATGGGGCTTAATCACCACGGGACTCATATGAGTTGCAAATATTCTCCGCAATAAATTTATATAACGCATAATTTTATTTTTATTAAGTTTTTTTACTATCAAAGTAATTTTGGACGATTCGAAAAGCTTCTACCAAGAACTACAAAACAAACACATTTTATTTTTCCTTGTTATATTGAACCTACATTTGTTATACATTTTTGAAAAGGTCTATTAAATGCCTTTAATTTGATACCCGTGACAATGGAATGCGATAATTTTCATTTTTGAAGCCCTCGCTATAGAACCCCACGGCTGCCATATATAATTTTTTGGCTAATTGAGAAAAATTAAACGATCCTCATTAGTCAAAATCGGATCAGTAGTTTAGGCTCTGTGAGGGAACAGATTAACACATAATATACGAACGTTCATACATAAATTCATGAAAAGAGTGCGTCAACCACGTTGATTAGTATTCGTTCAATTTATTATAAACGTCTCTGATGATGATGAAATGAGAGGATCATAATTCTGAATAAATGGTACTCCCAATAAAACATCGTTGTGTCTCCGCTTACTCAAACTGCTTTCTTCTTTCTAACCTAGTACTTAAGGATCTATTAAGAGGATGGCGGCTTTCAAAGTTAAAAAAAAAAATGGTACTCCTTTGATCGATAGATGGCGCTGATGCAACCCCTATCTGAATGAAGAAAGGCCAGACGAAGTTATTCAAACTATTTCGTGGTGGATACGCTGTGTTGCTCCTTGCTTCTAACTGTTCCCAGGCGGGGTTGCGTACAGCGCCATTTGATAAATTTTGGTGAACCCAACTGACAACTGTCAAAAAAGCTTACCTGAAAAGGGCTTATTGCAAATTATAATATTCGCTAATTATTACGACTTAGCAAACCAATTGGTCGAGTCGATATTCATTATCGATATTGGCTACGTCACTATTTAATTTTCTCTAACCCTGGTAACCCTTTATCCGTCAAACAGTTGTCAATTTAGTCTCTCGAATTAAAAATCTGACCTTAGTCGCCAACGACGTCTTCACCGATTTTTATGAAGCTTTTTGCGTATTTTTGGTAGGTCTGAGAGTAAGATGTAGGCTAACTTGGCTTGTTAGGCTATGACATAACAACGTTTGCCGGGTCAGCTACTAGTAGATAAAAGATACTCGTATGGAGTTCCAATATTAATTCTTTATTTGCATTTTGCAGAACTGCTGCTGCTAGTGTAGGATTGTATACCGAAAATTCAATCCCAAGGAACCACGCGTCAAGCTTTCTTTTTGAAAATTTACTTGATATTTTAAGGTGTAATTTGCACTGGTTTACGCTTACGCTCCATGTCTTATGTATGAGCCCTGAAAGTTACAGGCCAACTGTGTGCTAACATTTTTTTAATATTTATTTCCAAAAGCCCTCCACTTTTAGAAAAGTCGCTAAGATTCAAGGCTTCAATATTTTTTTATTATTTTTCAGCATATAAACGCCAAAAGCGTTATCTAAAAAAATTAATTCTTACTACAAGATGATGAATTCTACCAAGGCTGGCGCCGCCATCACCAAATCAGCTCGATGATACCAACTTATCGTTGTCATCCGAAATACTGACACTTGGACATTTTAAAATCTATAAAAGTAAATTAAACTATGGGACAAGATAATTTTCATCCACAGAAGTTTTACCAACATTAGCCGACATGGTATGTTGTAATTAAAATTCATTACCTAAATCTTGTGATACAACTTGAGTGGAGTGAATAATATCAATTTATTACTATGAATAAATAATGCTGTAATTATTATAGTCTTAGTAATAAAAATCAAAACCATAAAAGCAGTAGAAAAATATAGTAATTAATATAACATGAAGTTTTTTCATCTTAAGTACTTACCAAGCAAGGTATCCACACTTTTATCAGCAAGATCACTTATAGGCACAAATTCGTACTTGATGGTTGGAACAGACGATGCCTCATCCATACATTCCGCAACTACAGTATCATTGGTGAATGACATTTCATAGTCATTCTTTATGCTTGTGTATTGCTTGTTGGCTGTCTTGAGTTGGCATCGGCTGATGTAGTAGACTTTGTCCACCTGAGAATGAAGTGTGAGTTATATTTGATTATTGGAGTTTAATGAAAAAGCTATGCCCAAATTGACTTCTATAATGTAGTTATAATGTAATTATAGAACGTTTCGCCCCACGTGGCGCGCATGGTCGCCTTCAGCGTCCATGCAAAGATCTACTTCTTGAAATCCCAGAGCATAATACGGCAGGCTATTCGGGTTCTTTTATCGTGACAGCAGTGCGTCTGAGGAACGCGCTACCGCTATACATTCGTCAGGCACCATCAGTCGACGTTTTTAAGAGTAGAGTTCAGGCACACTATCTCTATCTTCAGAACAATAATTTGTAATCCTATCTGTACCTAGGTATATAAGTATATTATAATTATGTCTATTTCTACCTATATGTATGTATGTACTATTTATCTTTATAGGTATATATATATATATATATATATATATGTATTATGTATCTTAACGATAATTCTATATCTTATTTATTGAAACATTAAAATATCACTCCACTGTTTGGCACTACCCCCACCTTCTCCATGTCACCTGTTGGTTGGCTAGAATAAAATACTATTTAGTATTAAGCCCGCCAATTGTACAATTTTTTTACTTGTTTGTACCAGTAAAAAATGAATTAATGAATAAATGAAATAAAGAATTTTAATAATAATAATAATTATTATTATTTTAGGTGGATATCTCACTTCAAAGATTTATCTTGTTTGTTTATGAAAATAATATACCTTAACACACTCCAATCACATTTCAAATAGTCAGTTGTAAAGGGTATTACGTAACCACAGATTATTCAAACTGCCTCTAAGGAGTGTTTTAGAAGAATTGTGTTTTTAAAAAGGATAATAATATTTTTTAAATGATATTTGTAAATAAATTCATAAGACCATCCCACTACTACTAGAATAAGACCTGTTGATTAATAAAAAAAAGAATTCTAGGGTCGGCAGTTTATTAAACTAGCAACCCTTCGCACCGGTGGCAAAAACGTTTCCGTGGAAATAGCTAGGTATATAAATAGTTCCGTGGAAAAGTCCCAGGGTAGTATTTTTTACACCTTAGGATACATTATTTGAGATTTCGTACGGAACCCTAAACTTTCTGAAAATCCAATTTAGCCTATGTTACTCACGAAGAATGGTGCTTTCTAATGGTGAAGGAAATTTTAAAATCTGCCCAGTAGTTTCCGATACTATTCATTACAAAACATTCGAAAATACAAATATTTCCTCTTTATAATAATAGTATAGAGTATAGATTATTACATCATGCATGAGTAAGAAAAATAAAAGTTGGCTTAATTATTGTAAAACATGTATGTTCAATTCATAATTTCATGACAGATCTCTGTTAATGAAACAATAAACTATGATCAGTAAAAGAAAGGCATATACATATTATGATGTTTGCTGGCATTTAATTTAAGCTAAATCCTGTAAGATATGAACTGTTTGAAAAGAGCTAGCTCTATGAGGATAAAGGGACATAATACAATCTTCACCTCACCTGTATCATATCATAGAACTTGTCAACAGCATCCCGGAAGGCAGTGACTCTTATTTCGCCACTCTCATCGCAGATATCCATGCTGAAGAGCTTGCCCTCGCCTTTGGCGTTGCTCCATGTCCGGATTGGGCCCTTGTTCATCACCCGTGCCTTGATCACCCACCTGAGGAGGTATTGGAAGGGAAATGATAAATTAAATTTTTTCTATACAACACAATCACTTATTTTGGTCCCAAACAAGGACACCCTGTGGTAAGGTAACTAGACATCACAAAGATGGTAATACACTCAGACTGACTGGCATTTGTATTTATAAATCTATCTATCTATATACAGTGTGGCCCTGGATAAAGTGCAATCCCGAAAGGGGATGAAACTAGACCATGAATCATTGACTAGAAAAATATAAAAAAAAATTATAAAAAATTATTGTAGGATTTATTGGTATTTTAAGATTTTCATGTTTCATTAAGGACTCTATGTACAAAAGTATTGATTTCTTCCAAAATAATGGGTCTATTTCTTTGAAATAAAAAAAAACAGTATGCCTAATACCTGGCGATGACCATGAAATAATAAATAGTCCGCAAAAAAGTAACTATCTTGGGTAAAAAGATGTATTTTTATGAAAAAAATGATGATTTTTTTAAACGTTTATTTAAAAAAACTTCAAATTACTAAAAAAATGTGCCCTATAACTATGTAATTTTATAGCTTACTTTAATTCTTTACCATTTTAGCTTCCAAATAAAAAAAAACAATGTTCTAACTAAAAAATTGGCTAGGTAGGAGTTATTTACATTTTAGTAGGTAATAAAAGTCAGACTTTAATCACAATAACGTTATTAATAAAATTATCCGTAATTTACAATTTTGCATTTTTATTTAATGCATTAAATGTTCAAAATGGCCTCCTCGATTTTGCAAGCACATTACTGCACGAATATTAATTTGGTTAGTGGCTCTGCGAATCATTCCTGGATCATTTTTAATGTCATTTGCGCACTGAATTATTCGGTCGTGCAACTGTGCCTCGGTATTTATTGGCGTGCTGTATACTCTTTGCTTCATGACACCCCATAAAAAATAATCTAGGGGTGTCAGATCAGGTGAACGCGCTGGCCAGCCTACTGGCCCTCCTCGGCCAATCCACCGGTTCGGGTGATTTTCGTTCAAAAATCGCCGCACCTCCCGCCCATAATGTGTCCTGCACATCCATCCATTTGGACATACATACGCCCACGCCGTCTCGTAGCCAGGGGAACATCTTCCATCAACATGGGTAAATTTTGTAGTAATTCTAAAAAACGTTCAGCATTTAGGGTTCTGGGTAAAATGACTGGAACAAATAAAATGTCGTCGATTAAGACTGCCCATACGTTTATTGAAAATTTTACTTGAAAAGTAGATGCCCGCTTCAATCATGGATTTTCGTGAGACCACTGGTGCAAATTTCTGCAGTTTGTAATGCCGTCTCGGGTAAATGTCGCTTCGTCCATCCAAAAAATGCGTTTGGGAAAATTTGGGTCAGCTCTAATTTTTCTTAGAATCCACGTCGACATTACGCATCTTGGACGATTATCTACATTTTCGTGTAAATGTTGTACTCGTTGGTAATGGAAAGGATGCAATCCCTCCTTTTTCAAAATTCGCCAGACAGACGTCTTCGATATGCCATGACGCAACGCTAATCGTCTTATGCTTGTTGTAGGGTCAGCAAACAGATCGTTTAAAATGGCCTATTCTATCGCATTGTCAATAACGACAGCTGGTTGCTCACGGCGATCTCGTGCCAAACCAAGTCCAATGTTGGAGAGCCTCCTATGAATCTCTTGAAAATTTCGAGCTGAGGGTATGAGTCTGCCCGGGAAAGCATTTATGTATGCAGTCCGAGCGACTGTTGTGCGACCATGTGACATGCCATAATAATAATGCATGTCGGCTATTTCTCGAGGTGAGAACTCTGTCAATCGCGGCATTTCGTCAACACTTAACAGCAGAACAGGAACAGTCCAAACGTAACGAACAGTAGAAAACGTAACAGTCAACAATGTAACAAAAACTTAATAACAAATCAACGAGAACACAATGCGAGAACGAGAACAGTAGTAGCAGCGGCGAGAATATCGGAGCGACTGTGTAAGTCCTGTTTCGAACCCCCTGCCTCCCCTCCCCTCGCCTTCCCTCTACCTGAGTGTAGAACAAAAGGACTGCGACTGCCGAAGGGCACAGAGTAGGACGGAAACAATGGAAAAAACGGTCTCTACCTGCACGGTAACACGATTAGGCTCCACTTTAAAAGTTCGTAGATAGCGTGTTTTTTTAGTTAGAACATTGTTTTTTTTTTATTTGGAAGCTAAAATGGTAAAGAATAAAAGTAAGCTATAAAATTACATAGTTATAGGGCACATTTTTTTAGTAATTTGAAGTTTTTCAAAATAAACGTCTAAAAAAATCTTTTTTTTCATAAAAATACATTTTTTTACCCAAGATAGTTACTTTTTTGCGGACTATTTATTATTTCATGGTCATCGCCAGGTATTAGGCATACTGTTTTTTGTTATTTCAAAGAAATAGACCCATTATTTTGGAAGAAATCAATACTTTTGTACATAGAGTCCTTAATGAAACATGAAAATCTTAAAATACCAATAAATCCTACAATAATTTTTTATAATTTTTTTTTATATTTTTCTAGTCAATGATTCATGGTCTAGTTTCATCCCCTATCGGGATTGCACTTTATCCAGGGACACACTGTATATAAAATTCAAAGTCCTGACTGACTGACGCTGAAATTTTGTATAGAGGATCTATATACTCGTATAATGTAGGCAAGGAATAAGATCGGATTATTTTTAATTCAACCCCTAAGAGGGCGAAAAGGGTTGCCGAAATTTGTATGGGAGGTATAAAAAATGTTCTCAGATTTTCTTGAAACTTGAAATAAATACTCTTCAACACAATTGATTGAACACGTGTTTCACCGTTTTTCGAAATTTAACCCTTAAGGGAGTGAACGGGGTTGCAAAATTTTGAACTAAAGTCCACGCGGACGGAGTCGCTGGCGAAAGCTAGTCACCTATAAAACAAATGCCACTTTTCCGAATTAGCAAATTTTCATGTCTATACAATACACCCATTTGGCTGTTTTTTAAAGTATTTTTACAGCAATTATGAGATTTTTCTTCAACTCACCTACATAGTTAAAGCTTTCATACACTTTAAGTTCACACAAGGCAGAATACCATCCAATATTTGTTACTAGATAGATATAAATGTTTAATTTTATAATATTAAAATAATAAAGTACCTAAATACATAAAAAGCAAATACTCAATTCTAAACAATACTATAAGAAATTGTATTGCAATGCAGCCTATGTGTGCGACTTAAACATTTTAACAGTTTCTGTTTATTCTGTGTATAAGTTTTTCAGTTTCTCATACCCCAGAACAAGAGTTAGGTACTACAAAGCTCAGGTGCAAGCTAGGTAAGAAGCAGAGCATGGGTTACACTTACTTATTCTGATATGGGCTGAGACTAGCAATGGGATGAGTCATCTGGGAAGATAAGATGCTGTTGTCCAGACCCGCAGCAGGTAAGGGCCGAGACACCTGTGCCATGGGGGCCGGTGCCGGACGGGGGACGGGCTGCATGGCTGGAGTGGGTGGGGCTGCTGCTGCCGCCTCCTCTGACCAGGTCTGCGGGTTGCCCAGCTTCTTGCCAACTTGCGTGCCAGGAGTAAGAATAGTGAGGTCAAGGATTATCATCACCCTCCTGCAAGAAAGACAGAGTGTAGGTTGCAATCAACTGTTTAAATATGATAAGCATATTCAGTGAACATACACCTTTGTAGTTACTTATATGCAAATATTTAAAATTCACACACCATAAATTGCATTAGGCCAGCCCAATTACTAATTCTCATCCTTGCATTACCAACACACTTCGGCACAGAGCTAATAGGAAGTCGAGTTGATAGGAACGTAAAGAAAATCGAAACACAAACTCACTTTTCTCCTTTGCCAGTGTTTTTCAGCAGGGAGGTGACAAAACGGTCTATTCGCACCACGGAGTAGTCTGAGAGCTCTCCGGTGATCAGTTTTTCGTTGAGTTGTGTCGCAAGCATCGCGAAACTGTGAGAATGTTTCCCATCCGATACCAGCAGCCGAAATCGCTCGTTTGCGCCGCTGCCCTGGATCTTCTTGCTGCCTAGTACTTGCATCACAGGGTTGTCATAGTGACCACCGTTCATGATCACCTAAAAACAAAAATTAGGCCATAAGCACTCGAAAATATACAGAACAACAGATCAACATGAATTACTGCTACTAACCTCGAGAGACCCTTCTGAAAGATTGTGTGCCATGTTGATATGGTGCAAGTACACTAAATTAACTTTCGAAATGGAATAGTCTTACGTTCTTTGGTAATTTGTTGCACTTATCTCGAAATTAATTAATCACCACCTCACAGATTTTGCCGGAACGGAATAACAATGTGTCAAAATCACGAAATTGACAGCAGACTCGCGCGCTTTTCTCGTTCTCATGGCTGCGTTCAAGAATAATTCAAAATAATTTCGTGCTACTATCCATCTTTTTCGTCATGAACCATTTGGCGTGGCGGGGCTATCGGGCCATTTTTAAAAAACCACGCAAAAAAAAAGAGATTAGATAACTTTTTACCGTTTTACGGTCAAAAAGTTGATGAGCCGTTTTCAGAAGAACTAAAAAAAAATCTAACGGCTGTCAAAGGAATGCAATTTTGGACCTCTGCAAAGGTAGTACGAGGTCGCGAGTCGCGCGCGACAACGTCAAAAGTCGCGACTTTCCAGCAAAGGTAGTACGAGAACGCGAGTACTACCTTTGCTGGAAAGTAAACTGTTCTAAACTGAGTAAACTGTTAAAACTTGAAAGATAACGAAGTATTTTTACTTTGTTTATTACCTAAGTACGTAAATTGTGTCTTTGCTCATGACTAGCCCATGCATTGTGCATTTTTGTAAAAACATAGGACCTCAGAATAAGGACTAAAGTATTCCCTACTCTGCAAAGGTAGTACGAGGACGCGAGTCGCGCGCGACAACGTCAAAAGTCGCGAGAATTTGACAGTTAATGTACTGGAAAGTCGCGACTTTTGACGTTGTCACGCGCGACTCGCGTCCTCGTACTACCTTTGCAGCCCCAATAGCCATGTGTGCCGTGTGGTGCCGGCAGATTAGAATAGCACCACCCCATATCTTCCCGTGGGTATCGTAAAAGGCGATTATGGGAGTGTGAGAAAGTACCGACCCATTTTAACTTTCTCACCGTGATGCTGTACCATCTGTCTGAGTCTTTCTCCGGTCGTAGCGGTCTCTGTTCCACCGGGTCCAGAAGGACAAGGGTGAGTATGTGCACCTGTGTCCTGCGCATACACTTGTGCACCTTAATATATCCTGCGCATCTGACCGCTTTCGTTCCTGGACTCCGAGTACGCTTAAAGTCCTGTGGCGATGGGTAAAGGTAGAGAGGTCTAGCCTGATGCAAGCTTGACTTTGTCTGATGCCCGCACACAGGCGGTCCCGGGGGCGTGAGTACACGCCGTGGTCGTTTCCGCGCTGCAAATTTGGGGCGACAGCGCAGGCTCGGTAGCACTCGGGGTGACAAAGCAGCCCTATTTAGGGAGGCACTGCTTTCCCCGCTCAGCCGGGGAGAGGGCTAGAAAAGGTGCCCTAAAAAAATGCTCGTCCCAACTTGGCAGATGGTAGTAACCGCGGCTATCATCGCATTATTTAAATCGTGGTCGACGTTACAAAGCAAATTTAAAAACTACACCTAAAATGACCTTTGGCGCGTGGAACGTGAGAACGCTTCTTGATCGAGATGGCAACGCCTGCCCTGAACGTAAGACCGCCATAGTAGCTCGGGAACTTCATCGCTATAACGTGGATGTGGCTGCGCTCAGTGAAACGCATCTACCCGATGAAGGAGAGCTGGTGGAAGTAGGTGGCGGCTACACTTTCTTCTGGAAAGGTACCGCTGCTCCGAAGCTCGTCGATCAGGTGTGGGATTTGCCATCAAGAATCACTTAGTAAAGCGTTTACAGGAGTACCCTGTACATATATCAGACCGCGTTACCACACTGCGCCTTCACCTGGACAAAGACAACTACCTTAATGTCATCAGTGTTTATGCTCCAACGCTAGACAAGTCTGATGACATCAAGGACAAGTTTTATGAGGAATTGACTCATTGCCTTGATAGCATAAACGCCAAAGAGCAGGTTTTATTGCTGGGCGATTTCAATGCTAGGGTTGGTCGGGACTACGAGGCTTGGCCTGGAGTTCTGGGTAGACATGGAGTTGGCAACATGAACAGCAATGGTCAGTTGCTGCTCAGTCTTTGTGCTCAATACGGTCTGGCAATTACGAACACTATGTTTAGACTTGCCGCCAAGTACAAAACAACATGGATGCACCCAAGATCCAAGCATTGGCATTTGATTGACTATGCAATCGTGAGGCAAAAAGATTTCAGCCAAGTACAGGTCACCCGCGTTATGCGTGGTGCGCACTGTTGGTCTGACCACCAACTTATTATCGCTAAGCTGCGAATACGCCTCCGTCGTCCGCGTAGATCCTCTATAAAAAAGTTTGCGTCCTTGGACGTGGATAAGCTAAAAGATCGCGCGGTCAGGGAGAAATACGCTGAAGCCCTGTCTGAAAAGCTGTTGCCCATCAATGAGGTAGGTGATGTTGATGCTGCCTGGGGAACTTTGTCATCTCATATCATAGATACCGCTTCAACTGCACTGGGTAAAAAGTTCCGTAGCAACGAAGACTGGTTTGATGGAAATGATGAAATCCTGAGGGCAGCATTCGATAAACACCGAGATCTCCTGCGACAGCACAGAAGGCAAAGAGGAAGCGTTGCGGTTGATGTTGCTAAAGCTAGTGACCTCGAATTGCGCAAGCTGTCTCGTCATATGAAAGACAAGTGGTGGCAGGACAAAGCTAGACACATGCAATGGTTCACTGACACAAACCAGCTGGGCGGATTCTACAGTGAGGTACGTAAGCTGATTGGAACATCCCACCACGTGAGGGTGCCTTTAAGGTCTCAAGACGGTAGTCACCTGTTGACGAACAAGGACGATGTACTAAAGCGCTGGGCGGAGCACTTCAATACTCTGCTAAATGTGGATCGATCAGCTGATCTACAAACTATTCGCTTAATGCCTCAGCTCCCTCTTGCCTTTGAGCTGGACGAGCCTCTATTGCGTGACGAGGTTGTTACTGCCATCAGACAGCAACAAAACAAAAGGGCGGTTGGTATTGACCGCATACCGGGAGAGCTGATAAAATACGGCGGAGAGGAGTTGCATACGCTGGTCTGGGAACTATTTGTTCGCATGTGGGAGCAGGAGCGTGTTCCGGACACCTTTAAAGTATCGCGCATAAGTGCTCTCTACACGAATAAAGGTGACCGATCTGACTGCAACGCTTATCGTGGTATTTCGCTTCTTTAAGCCCCCGGAAAGGTCTTTGCTAGAGTTCTCTTAAACCGCCTAAAGAACTTATCCGAAAAGATTCTGCCACAAACCCAGTTTGGCTTCCGACCGGATCGAGGCACATGCGAAGCTATATTCTCTGTGCGTCAACTGCAAGAAAAGAGCAGAGAACAGGGTCGTCAGCTGTACCTTTGCTTTGTTGACCTAGAGAAGGCTTTCGACAGCGTGCCTCGGGAAGCTCTATGGTTGGTGCTAGGTAAGCTTGGGTGCACGGAAAGATTTGTGAGACTGCTGAGACTCCTGCATGACGACATGCGATGCTGCGTTGCCGTAGACGGTGATCAGACAGACTTCTTCCCCGTTACCTGTGGGGTGAAGCAAGGTTGCGTTTTAGCACCTACTCTGTTCGCCTTATACTTCGCGATGGTAGTTAGAGAAGTCTTACAAACTGTTTCTCAAGGAGTTCGCATCCACTTCCGCACAGACGGCAGCCTTTTTAACTTGGCTAGACTTAAGGCTCGCACTAAAGTCTCACACGCACTGATCACCGAGATCATGTATGCTGATGACCTGTGCTTCGTATCAGAATCCCCAGACGGCCTGCAACAGCTAATGTCCGCATTACACCAAGCCTGCCGTAAGTTCGGCCTGAAGATCAGTGTCAATAAGACGGAGGTGATGTCCCTGGACATACACGGTCACGAGACACTGGCCATAAAACTTGGTGAGGATGTGCTGAAGCAGGTGGATAAATTTCGCTATCTGGGGAACACTGTAACATCAAAGTGTGACCTTGATGCTGAGATCAATAGCAGGGTCGGTGCCGCAGCTGCAGCATTCGGTAAGCTATGTTCCAAGGTCTTCTGCTCCCATGACCTTAAGTTGGCCACTAAGATATCGATATATATGGCAATCGTGCTGCCAAACCTCTTATACTCCTCTGAGACGTGGTGTGTATACCGCCGCCACATTCGCACTCTGGATCGCTTCCACCTTAAATGTCTCCGTACCATCATGAAGATCAGATGGTCTGATAGAGTGCGAAATACCGAAGTTCTGCGACGAGCCAATGTTGGTGGCATTGAGGCCTATTTAATGCGTCGACAGCTTCGGTGGTGCGGTCACGTATCTCGTATGGCGGAGGAAAGAGTGGCGAAACGCATCTTCTATTCTGAACTAGAGGAGGGCAAGCGGAATCATGGTGGTCCCCTCCTCCGGTACAAGGATGTCCAAAAGCGACATATGAAGAGATGCAACATAGAGCCCTCCCGCTGGGAACGTTTGGCAGCACAGCGGACAGAATGGCGCAGGATGGTGAACAGCCAAGTACGCGAGTTCGAGGTTCAGCGCAAAGCTGACCTGGATACCAAACGCGACCAGTTAAAGGCTCGCCCACCTGCTGCCATAACATACAATTATGAGAACGGCATTCTCACGTGCCCTCAGTGTGCACGGAGTTTCGCCGTGAAGATAGGCTACATAAGCCATCTTCGAGCGCACCAGCGCCAAATGCCTGATTAGGGGTCAAAGTGGTCGCCATGGCCGAAATCGGTGGGAACAATCATCATCAGCCATGTGTGATACATCGATACATCATCAAAGGTTTGACAGTTAATGTTAATGTAACTGTCAAATTCTCGCGACTTTTGAAGTTGTCGCGCGCGACTCGCGTCCTCGTACTACCTTTGAATATAAAATAGGTCTCACTCAGCGAGCTCAGCGTTGCCAGACGTACGGTAATAGTAGTTAGGGAGGCGAGGTAGCTAAATGGCGTAATTCAACGGCGCGGTCGAGACCTATCAAAATCGAAAGATAAAATAATTTCGAAAAGAAAAGCTCCTATGGCAAAAACCATTTTAGCGGTGGGTTTGGCGTGTACGGTTTTTCAAAAATGTTAAAAAAAAACAGTTACTTGGGCATTCTCGAGCGCGTCAGATATTCATACTACGTATGCCCCGAGTGCCTCTGATAACAACGGTATACTAATCTGCCGGTTTGCGTGGTGGGGGTAGGCATATAAAGTAGTCAAAAATGCAAAAAAAAAAAATTTACTCCAGCGCGTCAGATTTTCGGAAGGGGTGTTAAGTAGGCCCCAAGGAAGCTCCCTTTAAAAAAACTGACGATTTCGGCGTGACGATAAGTTACGATGAATTTTTGAAAATGCAAAAAAAAAAGTTTTTTTACAAATACTCGAGCGCGTCAGATTGTCATAGGGGAGGTTTATCTCGGTATCCTGAAAGCATATTTTTTTAATCTGACCAAAATGTTGGTGGGTTCTCTTAATCTGACCGAAAAAAGTTTTTTGGTTTCTTTTTTTCCTTTCTTTCTCCTTGATAAAAGCAGTCAATAGTTCCGAACAAAACACACACTTCCTTTGATTATCACTCATCACGAAAATCTTACCACAAAAGTCGATAAACTACAAAAACATATTGAATAAACTGTGAGCTCGAAATACGCAAGTGTATAGTACACGTGTGCCGGATGCCGGCTGACTGAGGAATGGCCGAGGAACAAGATAGATACAGCGAGTGCGGGGCGGGGCTACAGGGGAGAAAGTTTCCAGCACATTCGAGAAATATACCGTCGGGTCTTTTCTCTCTCTTCAATCGGCGTCATACTGAGGGCACATAGGCCTACGATAGGGGACCATAAATATATATTTATATATATATATATATATATATATATATATATAAATATATTGTACCGAAAATTAATTCCCTCCTACCGCTTCTTTTCCCACCATCAATGTTGCGAAATAAAGGAAAAATACTGGTAAGACGGCATATTTCCGCGAAGCGCTCAGTCTGTATTACATGTTTATGGCAAATTCCTCTTTTTTGCTTCAATTCTTGACTTCGTTTTGCTTACGGTACGTCCAAAAAACAATTTGAGGATCAACAGGCTATTGAATAATATAAATATATGAAACTGTACATGTTAATAATACTTTTGTATACAGATACTCGTAACTTTTTCCGAGTCCACGAAAATTGTCGAGAAGCTTTAGAAAAAAAAAAAAATTTGAGATATAATAAAAGTCACATAATTTAATCATCGTTATTTCATATCAATTTTTTTTAACACGCTCAGTTTTCGAGATATACTCAAAAAACCGGGAGTTTGAGTTTTTATGATGCTTCAAGTCAAAAAGTTTTAACTTTGGACAAAAATGTAAAGAGACCTTTTTTGTGTAAAATAAAATTACCTTTTTTGTTTATTTAAACTTTTTTTTTGTAAAATGTATCGTTCGCGACTTATATGCCGTAACGCGTTCTTAGGAAGACGAAATGGCTCCTCCACACTTCCGGTCATGCGGAAACCGGCAGATTTTGTATTTTTTGTGAGTTTTAGATTATATTCTTCAAAATAAAAAAATAAAAAATCGCGCTCGAGAATGCCGGATTAACGTTTTTTTTTTACAAGTTCGCGACCCTATAACTCGGCGGCGTCAAGGACTTATCGTCAGATTAGTTAAATTTAGTCTTTAAACACTAAAATCAACCCCCAATATCTTAATCTGACGCGCTCGAGTATTTCAGACTATCCATTTTTTTTTACTAATCTGATCGTCTATCATAGGCGCGCGTCACTACATATAGAGCTAAATACTTTACAAGGTTGTTCTATTACGTCTAAGGTATCTCTCAGATCTTAAACTGCCACGCTCGAGTATTGCCGAAAATTCCCCTATTCGCCTCCCTAACTATAGGGAATGGATGAAAATTTCAGAAGTGGTTGTTTTTTTTTTTCGATAGGAATAACCTTCCTTAACGCGAGAAAAAAGTTTAAATTTTTTTGGCTTCGTAGTTAATTTTTAAATAATCTTAATATTTTTCCATTCGTAGTTCTGGGCTCAGTACGGCATATCAGACATATTCCTTGGTCCGCTGCGTATGAAAAAAAAAAATCCACCTTGAAAAGCTGTCAATGTCATTGTCACCACAGATATTTTTTTCAACTTTTTTCTCGCGTTATGGAAGGTTATTCCTATCACAAAAAAAAAATATCAAGCACTTGTGATATTTTCATCCATTCCCTATTACCGTATTTGTACGGTATTTTCAAGCCTTGTACGGTAATCTATCGTGGTACCAAAAACATACGGTAATTCTAAGAACATTGCCTAAATTCGACAAATTGTACGGTAATTTGAAATTGGCGCCTAATCTCAGTCTATATTTCGCTATTTTCTTTCTTCATTCATGAATGATTGTACGAATACCAACGATCCGAATCCGAAACTAGAACTGAAATGAAAATTGTCTTTCGATAGGCCGATCGACACATTGCGTTTGTTTGTTTATTTAATTTGTGTGAATATAACGACAAAATCTGCTTTTTCTTGGGTAAGAAATATCTCTGAATCATCAAATTGAGGCATTTTAAACTGGTCAAGTTTCACTTTCAGGGGCAAAAAGTTTTGAGTTACTTTTACCGGATAAAACTACATTATTATTTCAGAAATAAAACTTATTAAGTAATTTAACACTAGTGTTCTGTTTAATAGAAAATAAGTGATTATCTCATTTTTATATAATAAAATCAGTGTGTACGATTACATCCATGGTGTACGGTAATGAGCGTTTTTCCTTATGTCAAATTTAGTTCTAAAAGAATCCCTAGGTGGCGCTGCCGTACCGTAATGATAAATGTCAAAGCAAAAAATAACACTATGGCTCTGTGGAATTTGTGATGGTTGATTACGGAAAAACAAAAATGCTGTTGTCGTTTGGTGATAAGTGCTATTTTGGATATTTTGGAGTCTTTGCTGTGGATTGTGGGTTTGAATTTTTATTTTTATTACGAGAAACCTCGTCCGAATAGCAACCCTGATTCCTTCTCTTGTTTAGTAATCTGTGGACTAACTTTGACATTGATTGCTACGAATCACAATTTTGTACGTAGAAACGAATAACGCCATCTAGATTATCTCAAGGAACTAAGAAAAAAAAGAAAGGAAAAACGCTCATTGTACGGTAATTTTGGGGTGCATTTTACGGTAATTCTGGCAGCACAGTCTGGCAACGCTGAGCGAGCTGAAGCCTGAACAAAAGTTACTATGACGCCAACAGCCCAATGTTTGTCCTTTCGGAATTATATTGTATTGAAAAAAAAAAACTAACATTTTCAATAAAATATAACTCCGAAAGGACAAACATTTGGCTGTTGGCGTCATAGTAACTTTTGTTCAGCTTTTTTTTTAGTTCTTCTGAAAACGGCTCATTTGTTAAATAGTGCTGCGAACTTAACAGCGGCTTAACGCCTGAATATTTTTTTTTAGCCAAAGTGCCTCGCCTGCATCAGATTACATTCCTACGGAACGGACTTATGAAACAATTTTAGTAGTTAGGAGTAAACGGTAACGAAATGTAAAGCGGTAATGATAAAATAATTGCAGTAGTTTCTATAAGAGTATAGTTATTTGCTAAATGTAGGTTTTAGATATGGCGAACTTATTATTATTATTATTAAAATTCTTTATTGCACAAACACCTTTTTGGTACAAAGGCGTACTTAGCATTTTGTATTAACTAGGTACCTATTATTTTCTCTCGGGCGTCAGTGGTTTACAAAGGAAATGTCCATATAACAGAAAAAACATCACAGCACTTTATTTATAGCACCTTCTGCAATCTCTAAAAATAATAATGAAGAATACATAATAATTACTAAATAACTACCTATAACCAAAATAAATCAGACTAATGATTGAGCCCTGCCACTCTCGACGTTATTGTGTTCCAACCAACCAACATGTTCCAAATTGCGTGACAATTAAATGCAATGATATATCCGAAGTAACTCGGTATCTACATGAAGTTTTTAAAAGAAATAGCATTATTCTTATTTAACATAACATAACATTTACATACAGGCACATAGGTGCATTGCTTCTGGCCCCACACTAGGACACCCTGGGAACCAGAAACAGCGACGTCACAAACATGTAAACATCCAAGACCTGGGTTCCTTTTTTTTTGTCCCCAGCCGGGATTCGAACCCGGGATCTCTCGCATGGTAGGCAGATGCACTACCATAGAGGTCGTCAAACTTGGCCAAGTTTCAAAACCGCAAGTTGGCTTATTAGCATCGAGGGCTAGTGGTCGTAGCTAGGAATAGTCGACAGCAACTCGACTCTACATTCTTGTTGGATAGTCTTAACGTTACTGATGATCAGAGTGCATGTAAAAGTAAAGGTTGATTTGCTGTCAACTGTAGGTACATTAGGTTTAGAGATTTGCTGTCAACTGTTTAGATTGTTGGATACTTATTAAGTTTAAGTTTTATTGATATAACGCAAACTCTAAACGCAGAAGTATCAAAATAAAAATTGAGAACCGTAATTTTCTGCTTAGGATCATTAAACGTTGAAGAATCCTCTTTCAGGTTTTGTGTTATTGTGTCAGTTAGGTACCTGTTGTGTAGGTAGGTACCATAAAATATATAAGTAGGTAATTGACTTACATACTTTTACTCCGGGCAAAAAAAACCTAAAAAATGTGGTACACGGAAAAAAAAGAACGGCTAAAAGTAAATAAGTATTGTAGGTATATCTTCAACCGAGTGACTTGGTTCTGAGGGAGCCTACAAACTCTGTTGCTAAAAATTAAACCATTCAACTTTGTTGACGTATGTTGGTAACATACGTATGTTAAAAACTTGGGCATCAAAGTTGGGTAACTTTAATGAAGCTTTTTAGTATTACAAATAAGTTCAATCTAGTAGACACAACCTAGTTGCTTGGCAAACCTTGCCAAGTGCTTGGTATACTTCTTTAATAATCGAGCCACTTATTTGGAGATAAACAAGTGTAAGGGACTTTTTAAATAAGTTAAATAACATGCTTAGCCGTAGCTAACAATGTAAGCTTGTCTATTTGTAAATTATTTCAGCAAAGGTTACGTTTACCGAGACACTCATTTTAAAATAAAAAAGTACTTTATTTAAAATAACCAAGAACATTTAGCAATAGTTGCTTGTCTATCATTAACAAAGCTGCAATGAGCGTTTTAAATATATCTTAGTTATATGTAGTCGAGTAATTTTTAACAAAGCCAAATTGGTACTTTGCTAGAGCAGATTTTTTTCCATGTAATTGTGAAGACTTGACTACCTTTTATGGCACCTATCCTCGTAAGGCCCGACCTTGAAAATAACAATTGTTTTCATACTTTTTTTAGTATATTGGGCCTTACAAGGCTATACCTACTTTGAGGTCAGTTTGAGACCGTGATGGTAGATTTCACATTGGATTGGATTCACGCTTCGAGACGAGCAACTTTCAAGCGTGCTCATTGAAATGTCACATCACAAAAATAATGGTTTCAACAAAATTTCAAATTAGAAATTATAATAAAATCAGGGCTAAAAGTTCTCGATTCTAACTTCAAACTCGTTCTCGAAAAAGCAAAGGTTCTCGATTCTAACTTCTAAATAGTAAAAAAAGTAAGATTTTGTAAAAATAGTAAACATTGTAAATGTTTTTATATTAACGCGTAGAACCAAGTAGTACCCTTAAAGATCCATTTTCTCCCTCCATTTTCTAATAGATAGATGGATTTCACACAAATCGAAACGAATAAAGTGTGTAAAAATAAGTGACACCAAATGATTTCTCCTGATTTATAAGGTAACATGG
This sequence comes from Yponomeuta plumbellus, assembly GCA_947310845.1. Lineage (NCBI taxonomy): Eukaryota > Metazoa > Arthropoda > Insecta > Lepidoptera > Yponomeutidae > Yponomeuta > Yponomeuta plumbellus. The sequence continues at coordinate 10,598,321 of OX371203.1, forward strand.
TATGTCTTTACATAGAGAAGACCTCTTGTATAGGGCGAAAAAATAATTTTGACTTAAAAATTATATTAGCTATATAGCTATAAGTTGTTTTGGTGATTTGGTCTACCTACCTTTTAACAGTAAGTACTCGTATATCCAGGAACTTAAACTCTATTCTAATTTTGTTCTATACAATATAAAAATAAATCTAAATGTGACAATACAGATAAGGTACTTTTTTATATTTACAGACTGAATAACTTAATTAAAATTTAAGATGATGACCGAACTTTGAAGCTTGGGAGTCATTCTTAAGCTTAAAAAAATTAAAAACCGTCGATGCTGCCTTTTCTTCGGGGGTCCGTCATTGGTATCCAGTGGCCCAAGTTATCTCTACTGGCCGCTACTAAGGCTGCAAATCCGGTAGTCCGGGGTAATGTGATGTTGTGACCCAAGTGCTTCAGAAACTCTACGACACTCTGTAGAAAAAGAAAAAAAAACTTTGGATTTGTTCATCTCTGGTACACATGTAAAGCTCAGAATAAGGACTAAAGTTTTTATTTGTGCTTTAGTTCTTATTCTGAGGTGTAAAGAAACTGAAAAAAAAAGATACGCTTTTTTTCCTTGTTGCTGTGGTATTTAAGCACATGGGAGTAACACTAGCGCCAGCCAGGAAAAATATTTTTTTATCAAAAGATTATGATTTTTTTCTGCGGCAGCGTGTTACAATACGATTAAAATCAGTTAACAATTCGGCTTTTCTCGGATATCATCGCCTAAATCCGGAGACGGAAATGACACGAAATACATTACCGCGATTTCTTTTAGGTAGCATTCAATTTGAAGTATCATAAACGCAATGTATAGCACCTGCTAAGATGACATTACTAACCGGTAGACTTAGGAAATTTATTATGCAGAAGCGACATGAATTTGACTGATCTAAGAGCTTGTCGTTTTCCTACAAAATTTTTAACACGCTGCTTTTCGAAACTCCGGTTACTTCAGGTTACTCCAATTTTTTTTTATGGTATTTACTTTCCTCTTTTTAAATAAATTAGCTTCTTTTCTAAAGTAGATATACATTATCTACAATGTCACGAGATTGCGCAAACAATTTTTTACGACGCTTTTGTTGAAGCCATGATACATAACTATTGTAAGTTAATTGTTATAAAATTTGATAGAATCGAATATTTTCACGAATGAAATTAGCGTTCATAAACATAAATGTATCACATACGTCAAACTGTTTTTATTGACACTAAGAAGGCAGGCTGTCAAAATAGTCAATTATTTTTCTAATTTCAATAAAAAGGTTGTGTTAGTTTTGAGCTCCATAGGAGGTTTTGTTGCTCATATCGTTCTTTTGTATTCAATAAGACAACGAGTTATATAATTAAAGGTCATGTCTGTGAATTGATAACTCTATGTGAAAGACGAGGGATTCACGACAATTATTGGAGCCACTCTGGAGCCCCTTAAAGGAAACAATAACGTTTAACGAGTTATTTAATCGTTTGCTCATCAAGAAACATCGACCTCTGTCCCTCTGTAGACAACACCTTAACTTTGATACTACAGCATTAAGTGGCTACGTATTTTTATGGCTATTTCGTACTAAAGTTGCCACTTGCGGCATCTAATATGATATGGAACAACTGAAATTATTCTCATGATTCAAACTTGGCGAAAAAATATCAATTTTTCCCTACTAGAGAACTACTACTTCAAGCAAGTGACGGACTCTAGTATGAGACGGCTTTAAAAAGTGTGTAACAGCAGATTTTTTTTGGATTTTGTAGTTTCCCCAAAATAAAAGTTGTTCATGATTGATGACTATGTATTTATGAGGATTGTTTCACCCTTTATGGGCCTTTTTCACGAGGCCAATAGCTGAGACAATCCAGTAAGCCAGGACAATAGGCCAATCCAATATTTCATTGGATTTGCTTCATCCATTGGCTTGAGCCAATCCAATGCATTGTCCTGGCTCTATTCACACGAAGACAATATTGGACTGGCTTACTGGATTGTCTCAGCTATTGGCCTCGTGTAAAAGGGTCATTACGGTGCCCGACAGACAGCTTGACCAAATTACTTTGATTTCGCACGGACGTTTTTCGGCATTCATTGGCGGGCCACTTGGGAGAAACGAACTTGACTAAATCCCACCCCTCCCACCTACCCACATGGTTGTTCTGGATGGCTCCCGGTCTACTCAGAATCATGTAAGGAAAAATTGTGGCAAGCGGTTTCCTTTAATAAAAAAATGCAGGGTTCCCATATAAGAGGTTCCATCCATCCATTATTTCCCGGGGTTAGCGCGGATTTTTGGTAAGGTTTTCTGACCAGCGTTATGCTTAGTAACATAGCCGAGGTCACTTGCGTTGGAAATGTCAATGTAAGTCGGTAATAATACGTGTATAAGTGGTACATACAATAATAGACGTGCAATAGCTGTAACTAGACGGTGGACGCATGGACGCCACGTAATTATACGCCGCATTTCTGAATAGCGCAATGGTATTTTCAATATCATATTATTATTGTCATGCTAATCTGCATCTCTTTTCTTAGAATAGGCTAGTTGCCGTAAAATATATTCTGCTCTCATCTGACGTGCCGAATGAAGAGATAAATGATCGAAAATAAAGATTTTTCTCTACAACTGTCATACTTTCTAATAAAACTTATAAAAATCTCTCACAGAGATGAGCTCGCATTTGTACCGTCACGAGCAATAATATACTCGTATATACACTGATACATTTTGTACGACACACACTTTTTGTTTTGTACTGCACAAATGTGTACGACCATTTGTCCTAAATTGACTAATCATTGGTTACATAATTTAGGATAAATTGTCGTACACTTCTTTCTAGATTGTTTTAAGTTAAGATTTTTAGAAAATGTGACAGTGTATATTATTGCTCGTGCCTGTACATGTTGTTTCTATGTAATGTCCTACTGTGCAATGTTTCGTGTGCAATACAGTAGGTATCGAAAAGTATCCCACTAAAGCATAAATGTAAAAAAACTGGCCAGCTTCTATTCTCAAATATCTTCATATGTATTATGTAGGTAAGGATCTGCCAAGTTCCATGTCTTCACGGAATTAGCAATGTTTCGATGAACAAAGAACAACTGTGAAACTTTTAACAGACCAAACATTTAAATAATGTTGTATAGTTTTAAACACAATAGTCTGAATAGAGAACGTTGTAAACTGAAAAACTGACTAGAATTTAGAAAGGAATGTTGCGTTAGTTTGGACAAGTAAAGAGAATGAAAGAAGGAAGACTGACGAAACAAATGCGAAAGCGGATGTAAGGGCCGGAACGGGACATACTTCAACCAAATAGAGGATGTGAGAGGAGAAAAGGGCAAGATAAGAAGTAGGTAAACGAGCGTGCGTGCACGCATTGACTAATGAATGTCGATGAAGCGAAGGTAATCTGTCAGGATCGTAGCAAGTAGCAGCGGGATATAGGCTTGAGTCTATTCATGTATGTTGTATAGTTTTACAGTGAAAACTTGACAAGATGCAATAACAATAAAACTAAAATCATAGTTTATTTCTACAATTCGAGATAGCAGAGGACGTCTGGTTAATATGTGGGCTAATCAACGCTCTTGCAGTTAATCGACTTTGCATTGTTCATCGAAACCAAAGTAAACCAGAATTGCAGTTTTATGAAACAGGCACATAGGGTACTCGTAGGCAAGGACATAAAAAACATGGAGATAGGTACGTCCAGAATGAGGCCATTTGTACCAATGTACCTAGGCCCTCAGTGTAGGTACGTATTTGTACATCTACTGCCTTTCTCAAACGTAATAAATCCAGCCCATCTGGAAGAGAGGAGCGGAAGAGATCTCTTGTCTGGAAAACATCACTTTTAGTGATAGCGCCGCCGTCTTAGGTTAAGAATATGTTTGATTTACGTGTTTGTATTCAAAGTGTTTTCAGTACCTAGGTATTTATTGACGCCTATTATTTGACTAAACCCTTAGCGTGACAATTTCTCTATAAAACAGTCATGTTTGGTTGCTTTAACATTCATTTACCCACCTATTCAGCGTCTTTGTCAATTTAATTTCCACGCGTTTTGACCTCACTCGACAGTGAAACTTATGGATGAGCTCAGATAAGTCTCACTCATCCCATTCTGCAATCTTACGGCTGGCTTAACACGTGGAAACAACCCATAGGATTGTGGTCAACAATGTTAAACGTACCTATGTGCATAAACAGTCAATAAAAAGCCTTAGTACCACATTGCACGCTACGATTAGTGACTAAGTGAATAAGTAAATGTATTCAGAGGACAATAATTTTATTGTTGTTGACAGAGTGTTGAACACATCCATGAGTAATAATTTTTAAGTTTGTTTGTTTGGTGAAAAGGTATAGTATTCAGGAGTGGGCAGAGGTGGGTTGATGACGATGAACAATCGAAATAAAACGTCCGGCAAGTTGCAAAGACATGAAAGGTCAAAGAAAATAACTGTTATTTTGCTCTATTTCGTAGTCTATCAAGCTATAGCAGTACTACCTGTAACATTCTAATAATGTAGATCGAATCGCGCGAAGGACTCCAAAGGATTCATAAGCGCCACAAATGGAAAACAATATGTACCTACCTATATTTTTAAAGTAAAAGTAATAGGTATATTTTTAAAATGACATAGGCACATATCACCATCAACCCATCACGTCCCCACCGAGGGGCACGGGTCCCTTCCTTGAGGAAGTCACAGGCCATACTCCATCACGGGGGCCAAGTCCGGATTGGTGGAAATTAATTATTCTTTATTAATTATCTCATCCATAAATTCATAGTGAATTTTACGACGACCGAGAATCTAGGATCACGGACCTGCAACTAGATATTATCATTGCCAAAACACGGCGAAAGCAGCCGCTTTGCCGGTAGGTTCTTGGAATTATGATGTGACATTTCAGAGCACTCTTTTTATGTTTCATCAATTTAAAAATTGTAATAGGTAACTACAGTCTATTTTTTGAAGCGAACGACTAAGTGTCAACATGTCAAAAATTTGGTTTTTCAATATGCCACATTTATAACACTGCATAATATTTAGCAAAGTTATACAAAACGATATGCCTAATAAATACCATTAAGCAATTAACACAATAACACTGTTATTACCTGATTTATCCCCCACTTGCAGTTTATTTAACTAATGTTTTATTTTATCATGAAAATACCATTTGCTTAAGAGATCTATGCCCCAAAAAATACCTAAAATTTCAGTGGTCCTCAAATAAAAGAGATCCTACTGCTGCCAAATATGTTCGCAACTAGGAAAGATGACGGACTTTTGTCTAAAGGCCGATTATGATCGACTATTTTATGCTAATGGGCTACGCGAAGTGTAGGAAGAAGTATGGAGAGCTGACTACGAACCTCTTTTTTAATTAAAGACAAAAAAAAGTAAGATTGACGTTGTTGTTGATGGGAGTGCGACTAAAGAAAATAAAATAGGTAACTTATCTTTAGTCTGTTCATCATTGTAAATAAAGTATTGGTAAAGTTTTTTGGTCCACCGTCCAGTTGTTTTATACTTTTGTGTTTGTTATTACGAAACGGAAAATATGGGCGAGCGAGCCGGACCCAACGCTGATACTGCCAAACCGATGTATACGATGCCACAGAATACATAATAGTACAACGATGCAAGCAAAGCTGCGTGCATGAGCTATTTTGAGTGAGATGTAAGTTTGAGAGATGCTGTGTCTTTGTTTACCTTTAGTCGTTCGCTTCAGTAAATAGAATATAGGAAATGACTAAATTAGATACATTTTCGGAAATATTAAAATTTTTGTTTTAATCAAGCATATCAAATAAGTAATTTATTGTTGATCGTGTCAAATACCGAATTATGGTATATTATGTATGACAATTCGATGTACATTGCGTAGCCGAGTCTTCCTAACGTTACGTTGGGAGTTGATCGACTTGATAGACTTATCATATCGAATTTTCACCGTAAGTCAGGAACTGGATTTGTATGAAGCACTAGGGAGTGCCAATTTTCATGAAACTACAATTACCTATTAACTTTCTTCCGGATACACTGCTTGTGAAAGTTTCCTAAGCCTGGTGCATGAAAGTTTTCGTTCAAAAACTACAATTCGTACTTTATTATAATAATGGGATGCACATCGGGCAGTAGAGTATTCTTACTTGTTAATCTGTGGATTAATTTACTTTGCAAATGAGCCGTTTTCAGAAGAACTAAAAAAATAAATCTAAAAAAAACGGCTCATTGTCATAGTCTAACTACCATGAATTGTAGGTTTAAGAACCAGGCCCCTGGTAGCATTACCATGTCAGTGGCTGTAGAAATTTCAAATACTTACGGGACTAAAGGCCTCCTCCACTTCGACCACCATTGGTATGAGTTGATGATGCAGGCGCGGCTGCGCGATCGACTCGCCGATGTCTTCGTGTTCCAGCATTACGTTCAGCGCCGTCTGTGAGAGTGTTTGTTTTGTATTTATTAATCATCACCATCATGATCATCAGGCTATATTAGTTCACTGCTCGACATAGCCCTCCCCTAATGGCACGAAGAATAAAACGGCCCCCAGTTTCCGGCCGCCTCGCTATTTATTAATAAAAATGAACAATTAACATTTGTTATTTTTTTACGTCTATAGTTTACGTATATAATAGTCTGAATAGATGGTATTTTATAATTACTAATTAGTAATTACATAACGGCGGCTTTCGAACCACCCAGATTTCAGCGCTTCTAATGAAGTAACTTCTAAATAAATAGATAGCTATCTATCTATGTATAGACACATTGACAGACGGACAAACAGACGGATAGATAAATAAATACGTCGATAAAGGAAAGGAATATGAAACGCCCATATTTCCAAACACCGAACAATGACAACACATCATATAGTAGAAAAACAAAAGAAATAATCAATGAAACACAACATTTAGTCATTCAAAGAATGCCGATAATATTTTATTTTAAATACAAAACTCATCACCATCAACCCATTATGTCCCCACTGAGGCGCATGGCCTATACCCTGAAGAAGGTATAGATAGGCCATACTCCACCACGGGGGCCAAGCCCGGATTCGTGGAGGTTCGTAAGACTAGGGTCTTACTTGTCTTACTTGAAGTTTTCAAGCCGCCTCTAACTACAAAAAACAAACAAAATAATAAAAATCCATCCGACAGTACTCACCAAAGCGACCTGCGTAGTGATCTTAGTGCCGCCGGCAGCACCCAAGATCAGCTCCGCCTGACCGTTGCTCGACAGCACCACAGTCGGCACCATAGAGCTCAGTGGCTGCAGACCTGCCGTAATTCTGTTTCATTAGTACATACATACACTCACAAAGTCACGTTTAGTTTGGCCACCAGCGACTGGCACTTGCTGCAATATTGACAAATCACTTTCGCTTCATCGACATTCATTAGTCGTTTCACGCACAGCGGTTTCGGTTCTATTAGTATAAAATTAATATTTCCTGAATTGATTTACATTTACAGAGCCCTAATTGTGAGCTTCAAATCTTATCGGGGGCCTGGCAGTTACCGATAGCAATTACCTAGTACGGAATTTGAATTTTTAACCTAGAACGTAATAATTGCAGGTTGAAAGATCCACGTAATATAAGTAAATACAACAAATAAAGACAACGCTTGAAGTAGAAACAAAACACATAACCAACTGTTTAGTCACCCCAAGAATGCCGATGACGTTGCATTTACATCACATCATCATCATCATTATCAACTCATTATGTCCCCACCGAGGGGCACGGGTCTCTTCCCTGAGGAAGGTATAGGCCATACTCCACCACGGGGATCAAGTTCGGATTGGCATACATTTTATTTGATAAATGCAAACTATAGTAAAACAACTTGACCAAAGCTTATTATAGAAAATCGCTTTAGACCTGTCACATACAGGACTAAAGTATGTTTTTTAATTCAATGCAAAAAAATAAAACTGTCACGTTGACATCTCAATACAATCCAAAGGTTGTCAATATCTGAATGTTGCTGGTACGCAAAAACCAAATAGCCCAAATTTTACTTCCAAGTAAGAATGAGCCGTTTTCAGAAGCACTAAAAAAAAAAAATATTACGGCTGTCAAATTAATGCAATTTTGGACCTCTGCAAAGGTAGTACGAGGTCGCGAGTCGCGCTATTGGCGTCATAGTAACTTTTGTTCAGCTCGCTGAGACCTATTTTATGATGTATCACACATGACTATTGGGCTGAGGTCCAAAATTGCATTCTTTTGACAGCCGTAATATTTTTTCTTTTTTAGTGCTTCTGAAAACGGCTCATTGTGTGTGCTACGTATACTCTGATTTTTCTGACAATTTCTGATAATTCTGACATTTCATAAGTGTTGCTACTGAAAAAGTTCTCTACCGATAAAGAGACAAATTTGACCCATTTGAGGGCAATAAAAAATAAAATGCTACGTATTTTTTATGTTTTACCTACAAAAAGGTTAATCTAAATATTTACTTACTCAAGTAACCTAATACAAAAATAACAAATATTTCAATATCACGAACAATATATCGAATTAACTTTAATTACTTTATTTTATTCTTTAGCTGGCATCACTGCCTACGTATTCAAGGTTTCGTAAACCTTTTTATAAAAGTGAAGTATGCCACTGTTAGCTCTCTTAATAATTCATGTCAGCGATAATGATGAGGATGAAGATAGTTATATTAGTACATATTAATGATGATTAGATATTTTAATAAAAATATGTTTTCTTTACTTGTACTTTTTTACTGTTTGTGTAGTGAAAAGGGACACAATTGTCACTCGTCTTAAATTCTCTTTTAATTTGGACCTCCACACTTTATAAAATGGATACATTCACTAACAAATTAAATGTGTAGACTCTGATGTTCACACTCGTATTGAAATTGAAAAATGTGCCCGGCCAAAAAAAGTTTTTAATCTCCGACATGTCAAAAAATTATAACTGTCAGAATTCTACGGAATTAAAAATCAGACTTTAGGTGTTTTTTGACTTACGTTTCTATCGCAGAGTTTTAAATTTTATAAATTATTCGCCAAACTGCGTAGCAGTTTATTGGCGAATTAATTTGCTTTTATGAGGAATTAAATTTTAATGTCTTCAATGTGATAAGGATTTTGGCCACACGAGTCTTCTATTCACGGTAAAAAAATCTATCGAGTAAACCTATTTATTTAAGGGCTGATTTTTCAATAGTCAGATAACTTTTATCTGAGGAATAAAAATGGCGGTTTGACAACTTATGTATGAAAGTTATGTCAAACCGCCATTTTTATTCCTCAGATAAAAGTTATTTGACTATTGAAAAATCAGCCCTTATAGTGGTAACACCGCGTCATTTTTTTTTTTGCATCGAATTAAAAAACAGACTTTAGGAGTAGTAGAGATGGCTCACCTGGCGCCAGCATGTTGGCCGGGGATGGCGGCATGCCGTAAGCAGAGGCGCGGTCGGGGATGGCGAAGTCGTCCATCTCGTTGTTGAGGATGAAGCCCAGCGATGAGCGCCGCTGTGAGCCCCAGCTGTGGAAGGTGGGTTGAGTAAGTGCCCAGTTACTTAGCGCACGAAAAGTAGAGAAAGAATGCGCTCGTAGCGGACGAGAAAGGGATGCCGCGAGTCTTTGCTGCACTTCCTTTAAATAAATCTGGTCTAAGGCGACCCTCATAAGTCGTATATTAAACTGATCTAATTTCGATTATTTATTAGGTAAAATCATGGTAAAATTAACTTTTTTCGTAAATGTACCTATGTGCCTGTATGTAAATGTTATGTTATGTTAAAATAGCTTTAGTTTAGTTTAAAAAAAAAACTCACGCCCGCTATCCCCGAGGGGGTAGGCAGAGGCATCAATCACTAGAACTGGGCCCAATTTTAGTTTTTTAATATTATTATTAGTTTTAGTTTTGTAAATATTGTTTAGTTAATAATGTATACTTGCAATGAATATTATGAATAGGTAAACGTCTCCATTGACGGTTATGAATTGAACATCATGTAATTTCCAACTCACATGTAGTTGACGGTGCTCGTGATTGAAACGACGCTGCCATCTGGCGCGGCGACGGCCACGTGGGCCGTGCCGTGGTCGTCAGCGCCCTCAAATAAGGCGCCGTAGTGTCGCCAGTCCTGGAAGGTCTGGTCGTCGGTGACCAGCGGTCGGAAGCCCTCGGCCCACGCTGCGTTGCTTAGGTTTCTCTCTAGCTGATGGATGAAGGACTGAGTGTATTTCCTTGAGTTGGTGATGCCCGAGCCTGGTTGGATAAGGTATCTTATTTTGTCATCAGGACAAGTGATTGGAAAGAAGGAAATAAAATACTTTTAATATAACAACAAGCCACATCACAGAAACAAAAGAAACAGATTACCTAGTGAAGTAACAACAAAAACCTCTTAGAATCAGCCTGCGGTGTGTCTAAATATACACAAAAGGGCGCTCTCCCCTCAGCGCTGGTCTTCAGCCAGTGCTACGGTAACTCATAATACTCGTAATAGTACCACGGAGTGTGTGTCGTGGTGCATTTAAAAGGAATTGGTAGGTAAAGTTAAATTGTTTTGTAAAGGATATGTTAAGCACAAAATCCACACAATACAATCACTTGGACAGTCTCAAACTAGGATGACCTGCAACCCAGATATGGTACGGGCAAGTGGAACATGGTAAATAGGCTGTGGATTAAACCAAACAAGGTATCCTAGTGTGAGGCCAGAAGCAATGTATGTGGTTGTATGTAAATGTTTATGTTCAAATGGGTAGATAAGCTCAGTCAAGTCTGCCAAGATACGGGGGTTGCAAAAGACGATTGTAATAATGTAAGAGGCTGTGAATAGTATAAAATGCGTGGTTCTATCTAGTGAGAATCCCAGAATCAGGAGAACGAGGTCAGTAGGAATACTTAGCGTAGGTTATCCTTGAATTACTGGTGCCATTTGTCAGTAGAAAGAATCAAAAGGGCTCCTCAGAATAGATATGGAATCTAATCTCCACTTTTTCTTTTTAAAGTGCCTCTCTATCTCTGGAGGCTGGTAGTCAACCCGTGAGAACGCTCTCTGTTCAGTGCAATTCTGAACAGCTCTTCTGAAAATGGTTACACGACCATGATATCGTTATCACTCGCAGCCTCTCTTTCCTTCCACTTTGCCCATAATAAAAGTCTGTTCTGTTGCAACCGGTAGGCTGCGTTTCCACCAGAAATGTGTGATGGAAATGTGTCGTGCGAGGATGTCTAGCTGTGGTGTAAAAATGTTTGAAGGTTTCCACCAAAGCTGCGCGATGAAAATTTGCCTACGAGGATGTGTAGCGGTGCTGTGAAAATGCGCATTAATGTATGGTGCGAGGATCCGTTGCGAAGATGTGAAATGTATCGACGGGGGTTGTAGTATGCGCAAGCCTCGCAACACATCCTTCTCAACACACATTCCTCGCAATACATCCCTCGAACACATTCCTCGCAACACATCCCTCGCACAAAACCCTCGCTTGTTTTGTATGCGCAAAAATCTAGCTCCGCTGAGCCGTTTCCACCAGAGCTGTGCTGACCGAGGCGAGGTAAATTAAGCTACAACTCTTTACAAACACATCCCTCGCTACGCATCCTCGCACATCTCTGGTTTCCACGCAGCCTTATATCTGTCTTCATAATTTTTCGTCATGGCCTAAGTAGACTCTTGAGCATTGATCTAAGGACTTCGACGTTGGTCACTTTTCAGTCCGGCTGATCCGGAGGTTTCGTCGGTAACATCGCATCTCAAAAGTATTTTTAGGAGAGACCGTAGTCCATGACTCGCACCCGTAAATCATGACAGACCATTGTAACAGAGCAGGATTTTATTGCGAAGTTTCATGTAGACTTTCTTACCTATGAATTAAGCGCGGGCTGTGAAGTCTCCATTACTGTGCATTTAAAAAAATATTATGCACATAACGCCATTCTTATCAAACTTATCGTCCTGATGTGGGTACCTACTGCTAGATAGAACGACATAGCTTGTAAATACAATATTTTTTCGGTCATCTTTCAATCGGTTTTGATCCCATCCTGGACTTTCACTAAATACTCTCACAATTGAAAAAAAACTACATCCTAGTCTTAGAATATGTGTTGTGTTCGTGAACGGTAATTCTAACGCTATACATTACAACGCAATTTAGGCCAATTTCGCAATTTTCACAGTAACGGAAGTGGGAGGCTATCCGACTAGGTATACTTATTGTGTTAATAGCTAACGAGCGTTAATCACTTTATCATATTGCATATTTGCCACCTGAGGTCACATCCGAAATAACCTTGTAATGTGCTCTGGTGTTCAATAAAGAATATTCTTATCTTATCTTGTTATTTTGTAATCTTGTTATCTTGTTATCATGCTATTTTGTAATGTAAGCTGCAAGTTTCCCTAATAAACTAAAATAAAAAATAAAAAAAACACCACAGACAAGTAAATGAAACATGATACCTAAATTAAATGTGGAGTTCAGTGCAAACACTACACTATTCATTTGGCAGCTAATTAGTAGTACATATTCAAGTTTACCTTCACCAAACAGAATTTATCTTTGCCTTCACTTATCTTATATTTAGGTATATCGACAAGCAGATAAACTGAAAAACCGCAAGCTGGGTGTCAGAAATCTCTATATGGTACCAGAAAGACAGTAGTGATGAGTAAGCACTAAAGAGAAAACTCAATGCTGCGACTTTAGTAAGCTGTAGTTTGGCTACCTTATGCCTATTTGAAAGAATCGTGAGAGCAGAAAAGCAGTTCGGTAGCTCGGCAATCCACAAGTAAGTAAAATTGAAACTTACGAGTGACTGTGAGTGGTAACGGCGCCCACGCACCCTGACTTTAAGATAAAGGAACAACTGACTTCTAGTTAGAGAGACTACAACTATACGACAGCAGATTCTGGATCAAAATTAGGTTGCAGAGTCTCCGTTAATGATGAACCTCCAGCTGATGCAAAGAAAATAAATAATAGTCCTACAGTGAAGCGACCAAGTAGACTCTAAAGAGAACCAAGAAGCTTCAACCGAAATGACTGCAAGGGGCGACACCCCAACATCACATTTTTTTAAAAACGAAGTTACCTCGGCCATGCTGTAGTGCAGATTCGTCTGGTCACGCGAAAGGTCCCCCAAGCCGGTGCGCTTGGCGTAGGCGTATTTGAAGGTCTCGACGACGCGCTGCCAGTAGAGGTTGCTGCCGGCGGGGACGCCGCTGCCAGCGCCCACCCAGCCTCGCAGCATGTTCAGGATGAAGGCCAGGACTGACCCGGAGCCGGGAAGGGGCACCGAGTAGAGCGTGTACTCGTCCGATAGATTCACGGCGATGGGGTCCTGCCATTCCGTGCTATGGGGAGGTTGGGTGGATTAGAAAGTAGTGGTGACCAGGGGAAGTAAACCGAGATATTCGAGTGGCATGTAAGTAATGAATTTTGCGAGATAATGCAGTATAAACTCAATACACATCATATATCATGCATGACACGCTATGGGGTCTCAAGTTTGTTCTAGTGAGTTAATGCGGCATTTATCTCAATACAAGCGTCATACATAGGTACATAAATGCAGGCTAGTTGTTATACAGTATCACGTGGAAGTACAAACATTCTGTGCCTAGTCTTTTCTAGTTATGATAGCTAAATACCAAACCACACTTTATTTGGTACCCTATAAAGTATCCGTTCAAAGGCATAACAGTAACTGGTAACTCACCGGAAATAGCGGAGATCCTCCTCGGTAATAATTCCGCCGAAGCTCGATATATCGGCCACGAGCCTCGAGGTCAGGGTGCCGTTGTGAATCGCCTCCGGCCCCTCCGCGGCGATGACGTCGAGTGTCTGCGCGAACGTCAGGTCCGTCACCAGGTCGCCCTCGTTCCAGACCTCGCCCGTCGCTGGGTTCACGTACATTGCTCTGGGAAAGTCCCGTGTCTCAGCGGCTGTTAAGCAGCGGTCTCTTTTATTTCCAAGAGGTTAGTTACGATGGATATTTTAGTGAATCCACTACTTGCCCATCGACATTTTCACGAATGGAAATTTTCGCCTTGGAAAGTGGTACATAACAGCGATCTACACTTACGAGGGGCGGCTGGAAAGTTATCTACCTAACATAGAAAGAAAATCGCTCGTAGCCTGGGCTGCCTGAGTGATCTTAAACGATCACTAAGGTTAAGCAACATACGGCGCGTTCAGTCCATGGATGGGTCACCGTCTATGACTAACGCTAGTGGCATTTTTCCGAGCGATTCCGTGCTTCGCAAGGCACGTTAAGCAGTTGGTGCCGGCTGCCGTCGATAGATGGCAGTCGTTAAGCCAAGTCAGAGGCCTTAGGGCGGCTTGAAAACTTCTGACAGTAAGACCAGCCACTAGTCTTACAAGCCTCCACCAATCCGGACTTGGCCCCCGTGGTGGAGTATGGCCTATACCTTCCTCAGGGAAGAGACCCGTGCCCCTCGGTGGGGACATAATGGGTTGATGATGATAGAAAGAAAAGACATAGGAAGCTAATATTTTTTTATTTTTCAATGTAGTCCCCTGCAACTGTAATACACTTATTACATTTGTCAATAAGAGACATTAAACCGTCAAAATTTTTTTTCTTGGATTGGTCGTCAAAATGATCATCCACAGCAGCCTTCATTTCCTCATCAGTCAAAAATCTCCTTCCCCTTAGGCTTTTCTTCAAATTTCTAAAAAGAAAATAGTCACAGGGGGCCAAATCTGGACTATAGGGTGGATGGTTTAGTTCTTTGAAGCCGTTTTTGTCCAAGACCGACCTTGCATGGAAAGCTGTGTGGACCGGAGCATTGTCGTGCAAAATTAAAATTCCTTTAGTGAGTTTGCCTCTTCGTTTTTCTTTGATGGCTTCTCGCAGTTGGTCAAGTAAACTAGCGTAGTAAGCGGCGTTCATCGTAGTATTTTTTGGTAGGTAATCTATCAAAATAATCCCTTCTACATCCCAAAAAATTGTTGCCTTATGCTTGCCTGCTGATGGCCGAACCTTAAACTTGCGCGGTGGCTTCTCCCCTTTAAATTTCCACTGCAATGACTCTTGTTTGCTTTCGGGGTCCCATTGGCGAATCCAGGTTTCGTCGCAGGTTACTATTCTGGAGATAGTTTCTTCTTCTCTGTCTTTTACCAGGTCCAAAAATGCCTCACAACTTTCGACGCGTCGTTGTTTATCAAAGGGCGTCAGCATTCTGGGCACCCACCGGGCGCTCACCTTCGACATCCCCAAATGTTCGTGAATAATTACGTGAACACGTTCCTTACTAATCCCGACATCCCTTGCGATCTCCCACTGCTTGACTCTCCGATCTGCGAGTATTATTTTTTTCACTAGATCCACTGTGTCTTCTGTGACTGCAGAAACCGGCCGTCCGCTACGGGGATCGTCTTCCAAGCTCACACGGCCATGTTTAAATTGTTTAGACCAAAACTTTATTACAAAATCGGAAGGACACGAATCACCAAACACATTGGACATCCGTTGTTTGATTTGCGACGGAGTATTTCCCTCTTTTGTTAGGAATTTAATCACCGCACGCTGCTCAAGTTTAAGCATTTTATTATTTTCTTCCGACATGTTCACTATGTTAGTGTACTATTCGTAATGAAAACAATTAAAACAAATGAATGCTGTTATTTTCTAATAAGGAATGTATAAATATTAAAACTTCATAGTGGCCAGTATCATTTTTGTAACTTTATTTAACAAAGTAGATTATATATCAGCCACCCCTCGTATATTACATGCTCTAAATCCTGAACGGTTACAATAATGTAACTGTAAAATTATTACGGAATTTGAGAGGTAGGCGATTGGAATTGTTCGGGATTTCCTATTAATTAGGTCTCTGGTATCACAATCGCCCGGAATTTATTTATTTTATTTTATATTAAAAGCTTTAGTTTAGGTTTGTAGGACAAAAAATAACATAAATCTACATCTTGAAAGTCACTGGGTTCACGTGCGTGGCTCGAAAACTGGCACGTTTCAGTAGCTGGGAAATAGAATAGTAGGTCTACATAACAAGAGTAGAATGGAACCTTCTAGTCCCCAGAGGATTGTTTGACGATCGACGCAGCCAAAGGAAATTGTCATTAAACTTAGAAGTACGTACTGCAGATAGACAGATTAGGCAAAAAAACTAACAGATTATCACTAACACATTAAATTTACACACATAGAAACAGAAAGTCAACAAAAAGTTTTCACAGATAGCCACAATTTGAGCCAATAGTACAGGTCAAAGAAAAACTTAAGGGAAGTTAACCGAACTAAGATAACCAAACGTTTATAGTCCAAGAAACTATACATTCGACTACTGCTAAGCATTGACCTCACCAAGAGAACGATATCCGGTAAATCTGTTTCCTTTCCGTTTTCCGTTCTGTTTCATTTGCTTAATACTATAGAGATGATGCTCACCTCATGGAGGGTTCGTTCTTGATTCTCTCGCTGTAGGATTGGAGCACGCGACCCATGTACTCGGTGATCCGGAAGCCGTTGCGGCAGAGGTCTGCCACGGGCCGTACCAGCTCGGCCCAGGGCAGACGACCGTACGCGCGATGTAGATCGCCGTAACCTCGCAACTCTCCTGGAGATCACAACTGCTCTTAGATACCTGACCCATAAAACCGGGATCATGACAAAGGTGGTGAGGGTACGAAAAGACTGGTTATTTTAGCTTTTTTGAGTATATCTCAGAGCTGTAAGAAAGGCCACAAGAAATTGTAACATATTATGCGCAATGGTAACGGAAAATAATTGAAAAAAGGTTTCCGTCTTAGAGGTCTACTAGCTGTTGCCCGCGACTTCGTCCGCGTGGGCTTTAGTTGAAAAAAGTATTTGCAAATAAGTCACGTATACTTTTAGCGCATGTGAAATAATTAAAACAAAAAAATTGTGTAATCGTTAACATTCATATTTATTACATACATTTAATTTTAGTAATTTATAGTAATTTACATTTTATTGAAATAATTTAGAAAATCAGAGAACTTACATATTAACGTTGCACCCCTTTATACCCCCTAAGGGGATAATTATAAAAAAAATACTCGAGAATCGTGACTTTCAATAAGGTACCTTCATACTGGATTTCATTCGAATAACTTCAATAACGGCTAACATTCATTGTTGCACCCCCCCTTTTTACCCCCTTAAGGGATTATTTTCGAAAAACTATTTTACATTTTTTTCATAACTTTTAATGAAGGACCTTCATATTGAATCTCATTCGAGCAACTTAAGAAACGGCAAAGTTTCATACTAAGTTTGCACCCCCCTTTTTTCCCCTTAAGGGATGATTTTTGGAAAACCATTTTACACGTGTTTCATAATTTTAAATGAAAAACCTTCGTACTAAATTTCATTCGAATAGCCTCAAAAACGGCAAAGTTTCCTACTAACTTTGAACCCACATTTTACCCCTTTAGGGGATGAATTTTCAAAAATCCTTTCTAAGTGCTCCCCTACGTTACATAAGGAACACCTGTGCAAAATTTCAAGTTTCTAACTCTTATAGTTTAGGCCCTGCGTTGATATGTCAGTCAGTCAGTCAGTCAGTCAGTCAGTCAGTCAGTCAGTCAGTCAGTCAGTCAGTCAGTCAGCTTCTCCTCTTATATATATAGATAGATTGCTGAGTATTAGGCACTCAGTTTTACTCTCAGAATGATTACATTCACGGTTAGCGAGTGGTATTATAACAAAAAGGCAAATCTATAAAACAAAGACATTGGTGCTTGCCATAATTTGCGACTTCTTGTATGTCAGGCAAGGCACGTTTTGCCACCGTATCCGTAACGGAGAGTGCATTTTTTAAATACCTAGTCGTGATTACGTTCCCCTGCTGGGTAAAATCCTTCCTTAGAGGCTTTCATTCCTTCTTTCCCTTTGCCAACTCCACATTTGGCCACACGTGTGCCAAATCCTAAAGGAATCTTGACGTTTAAGACAGCAAATACCTATTCCTACTTACTGCGCTCGCTCAGCGACCCGAAGTGGGTCTTGGCCTCCGACACAAGAAGTAACCACTTGTCTCTGTACTGCGCGGTTTCCTATAAATACCTATGTAGTTAGTACTAAATTTGATAGCCGAACGTTCGTACCTGGAACGGCTATGGCCAGCCCGCCCACGGTGGAGGAGGCGTTCGCGTACATATTCGCGGTGGTGGCGGCGGGCGCGCGTTCCCGCGCGTTCAGCACGCGCACCTGCCTGGCGTCCGCGTCGTAGATTGTCGCGAGGAAGCCCCCTCCGAGCCCCATACATTGCGCGCACGCGATGCCCTCGCAGAGGAGCGTGGAGATCGCCGCGTCTGCCGCGGAGCCGTTTCTCTCCAGTATTGCCCTAGGATTGAAGAGGAGTTGGTTATGTTGCATCTGGTACTAAACTGTCGACTGGTTAAGAGTCCGAGATCGGTAAGCCGTAAATGAGTAATTTCTATTGCTGCTGGAGGCCTTCTCCTCGCCGTTATGTAGCTGTACTACCCGTATTGCGTTATCTGTTTTAATGTTTCTGAAGTCTCAGAATCTGCAAGTGTCTGACAGTTCAAGTACCTATAAAAATCAGACGATTCCATACCGTGGAGAAGTTACATACCTAGTTGTGCCCCGTTATATTTATTTTTCGTAATAATAGGTACGATAAATATATATCTGACTTGTGGCCTGTAGTGGATAAGTACATACAGTTTGTTAGCTTTTAGAATATACCTGAACTGAGCAATCAAAAACCGATTATATTGCAATAAGGTAAGGTTTATTTTGTATTGTTATTTAGGTATAACTTACATAAAATTTCAAAATAGTGAAGAAAAGTTTTATACAGTGCAGGAAGTAGTATTACACTCACGTGCTTTCGGCGAAAACCGAAGCCTATTTTAGAGCCCGAAGTATATTCTAAAAGCTAACAGACTGTACTTTCAGGAATTCTCATCACAGAAATAGCAGTGTAAGCGGGAGAATACGACTGCAAGAAAGGATAAGACTTACCTACTCTTGTTTTGCAGGCAGTAGGTATATCACGACGTATACCAATCCGGACTTGGCCCCTGGTGGAGTATGGCCTATACCTTCCTTAGGGAAGAGACCCGTGCCCCTCGGTGGGGACATAATGGGTAGATGATGAGATGATTACCGTCCGATAGAGGCGCACTCCACTCCATTGGAGGCGACGGCCGCGCGCGGGAACCGCTGGTGCCGGTGCTGGCCAGTCCACGGCTGCAGCACCAGGACCGCCACCAGCGAGCCCGCCAGAACCGCGGAGAGCACGGCGGCCGCGAGACACACCCGCCGCGAGGCGCACGCGCACGCGCTGCGAACCCCGGAATACTGTAGAGTTCTGACCTGCTAACCCTCATACCCCATGGTGGAGTATGGCCTACATAAAAAAACTTCTACATAAAAAAAACCATCAGGACTTAAGGTCCCTCATGATTTTTTTTTTCCGGGGCAGACCGGGTATTGTAACGAGGTGATCGCCTCGTTGCTTTTTAATCATTTTCGGCCTTTAACAATTCTAAATTTAACTAGTTTTTGACATTCGCTACAGTGTTCGGACGTATTTGGTTCAGATAACCCTGAGCTTCAGAACTGAGTGGACGTGAACGTCTTTCTATCTTATTACGATCGACCTAATTTATTATTACGATTGCTCTATTCTCCGTACCTATACCTATTTTTTATCTACAAAGATCACTTAATCATAAATATTCGAAAGGCACATTATTATGTAAGTGTTTGTGCTTTCTTTTATACTCCAAATTGTATTTATCTTTTAGACCTTAGTTAAGACCTTTATTTTTTATTGTTCTCAGGTGCCTTTCCTTTACCTTATAAATAAAACATAATTTTACCGTGCCCCTGGATAGGTACCCTCTTTCATTCAACGGATCGCACCTCCTATTTTACCTAACTGCGACAACCTTCCTCAGAGCAGAGCCCCGTGCCGGTCGGTGGAACATAATGGGTTGATAATGAGCCCTCATATTAGTATTGTAAGCAGCCTATATACGTCCCACTATAGGGCACAGGAATTCTCTCAGAGAGAGAGTATGGTTTTTAATTACCATGCTTGCCCACCGCGGATTAGCGATTTCGAGCGCTGAGGTGTTGAATAGCTTAGTCACTCAGGTTTCCTCACGATGTTTTCCTTCACAGTTAGCGTGTGGTATTGCTACTATAACTTCACAAATATAACTTAGAAAACAAAGTTATTGGTACATGCCCGCACTAGGAATTTAATCATATGTTTCCTATCCTATGTATCCTATGTATCCAATCATATATTATGTAGGTAATAGCTAGGTGGTTATATACTCTTTAGCCTTTGAAATTGCAGCTATGTGCTTCCCAACAAAACGGCAAGCCAATAATGATAAATGACAACCTAATAACCAGTGGTCGGATAATCGGATGTATATTTACCTAAAGTTAATTTTTGTCTAGGAAATTATGGAAGCGGCTTCTTAAAACGTACTTTTTAAAATATGCAAGAATGCAAAACTGATTGGTAACATGGTATGTAAATGACTTTTTTTGTATGTGGTTTTCATTTTAAAAAACACGAGACTCCGGGATTACATAATTATTCGTGCAGGTATTATTAAAAAAAAAACAAATAATACAATACAGTAAAACTTTATTGTACACAAGCATACAATAGAATAGAAAAAATAAAATTTTGTCGATTCCGGAATCCCAGGATTTTTCAGATACAAAAGTGCACTCCATAACTGCCAACATCTCAACTTTAGGTAAATATGCATCCGATTATCCGACCACTGCTAATAACAGACCCCGTATCTAATGCTGTTTGGGGGCAAGTGATGGGGCAGTTGCAATAATCAATGTCGATAAAAAATTTAGTTGATTTACTCACTTAATAACATATAAATAGATCTGATTAATACTTAACAGAGCTCTGCTATAGTGTTTTTAAAAATTGTTATGTAATAAAAAACTTTTTTTTTAGCTCGCCTTTGTACATTGTTGTAACTTGTTTTATGTACCATAAAGAGCTACACACCTGCTACCAATATTTACCCCCGAACTTAAACGGTTTATACAACACTGTAGGTATACCTAGTACCTAATAAGTCGTCTCTGTACGATTCTATAATTTGTCGCCGTCCTTTATGATGAAAAAGCTGAATCTAGACCATTCACAAAATAATAATTTGATTTTGACGAACAACCCTTTATAGATAAATATGAATCGACTAATAATGTGAAGCAACATCACTATTCGCCCCCAAACTGAGCATTACGGGGTCTGCAATAATAACCCCTACCTATTATTAGGCCTTTACGACCGATGTACTTTATGCGTAAAAGGACTATGTCGCGTTATGACTAGATCTTACACGCAGATTATTTACAAAGCCTCTGAGGAGTGGTTTAAGCGAATCTTTCTTATTTTTATAAATAGGATCGTAAATCTAGGCACGCACCGTTTCCGTATAAAGTTGAAGTTGTTTGGTCACGAAGTGGTTTTGTCACAAAATAGGAACATGGATGCTTCGAAATAGGTGATTAAAATTCGTTACATTTGTTACAAAAATGAGAATTTATTTTGTATAATTTATTAGCCAAAAGTTGTCCAAATTGTAAATAAATCGGCCGCTGTCATTTTGCATTAGATACTGTTTTTTTTTATGTGACTTTTCGACAGTGACCTCCGTGCTACCACAGAAGTCAGTTGGGGGTATTCATTTTACATTGCTACTCTAGGCTGTGAAAGAGTGAAACTAAAGTCACGAGACAGGGTTAGTCTTTTACCCGAGGTTAAGATTGTGCTTTTCATTACGAACACAAGGAAAGTAAAAATAAAAACATGATATAAATAAGATGAGATAAGATGAGCTCATTGTGTTGGTACAAATCTGTGCTATACGGAAGTTTAAACAAAACTCTACGTAGGTACAACTTGCATAAAACAAATGAAGATCGGATTGCCGCTTTCTCGCCTATTTTGTTTTGTGGACGGCCAGCTAGCCACTATTTTTCATTTTCTTCAAATGGTAAATATTTTTTCCAAATTTATGTTATTTTAAAGCAATACTCGTAGTAGAAAGTAAAGAATAATGTTAGATAATAAAGAATAAAATGAGGAAGAACTTTCAGAGTATGGGTAATGAAAAATAGGTTTCACACTTTCATGTACTAGATCTTTTTAGATTTATATTCCTGCAATAACTGTATATTACCAAAAAAACTTGACCAAAAAGTATGAAACGCAAAAAGGTTATCCTTCTGAAACAAACAGGGGAAGTGCAGGGAGATGCAACCGCAAAAAGGTTTTTATGCTTGTACATTTTTTTTGTCTCGTATAACATCCTTGCGTATAACCCTTAAGCTAAGCGTCCACCGCATCGGAATCGGAGCGTACGCACCGTACGGGCCGTCGGCATTTACAAAATGCCGAAAGGGTGCGTCCACTACATTCGGATTTGCCGTCGGCAGTATCATTATTTTCAAGCGTCGCAAACACGTCAGAACTCGAAGCGATCGGTATTCGAATGGCGCGTCGGCTGCGGATGACGTCATCGGAAGGAATATCGCACTCCGAAGCAGAAATGCCGATCCAGTGCACGCAGTACCATAGAAATCAATACAAAGCAACAAATCCGTCCGCTCCGTACGGAGCGGTTCCGATGCAGTGGACGCTTAGCTTTGGTAGTAACTTAATTTTTGGGTATGTTACATTGTGCTGCTAAGTTTCATCGTAGAAAATGGCAAAGGTTAACACAAGGAAAAAAAAGTAAGTAAATAAAAAATATAGTCCGACTTCAGAACACTAAACCACTAAACGCAGGAATAATGAAATACGTAAGTAGGTATACATGTAGGTATTGCAGAAGTATATTTTGGACTCGGTGCCGAAAATGTACGTGCTGGTCTGACACTTGGAACCGACTCCAAAATATACTATAGACTAGATTAGAGTCGTAAGTTATAAGTTAATCTTAGGTTATCTAATCTAACTCTAATAATCTAATCAACCAAACAATTCTCATCATAATAGACTTTGTTCCTAAATCAGATATGAACAAAACAAGTTTCGCTCACTGGGTCGAATTCGACACAAGGCCGATGCCAGTGAGCATTCACCCGTAGCGATGGAACAAAGTGGAAAGATATAAAAGGTACCTAAGATACGTAATTTAAAGTTCTAGCTTCGTTTCGATTAATTTGTAAACTAAAATATATACCTATGTTTTTTCGTCAGTGCCGCTAGCGTTGCTCAGTGGACTCCCTTGATACTTCTTATATCTATGCCAAATTTCAACTTTCTAGGACGAGTCGTGCGTGTCCATTCTTGCAGCTAGCAGATAGAGAGACAGACGTGTATAGGTACAGTCGACAGCACATCATGGTATACACCCATGCACTCTACTCCGTTGCATTACAGGCGACTTTGCAACTAATATGTGAAGATTGACGTGCTGTCGACCGTACATAAATGGCGAAACTATATGGGTTCCTTGTATTGTTGACTACGGAACCTTAAAAACGAGGTATATCAAACCATTTATATCTACGTAATCGTATTGCGATTTGCAATCAATCAAACATTATATTTGATTACAATTAAATACATAGGTAATTGATTTTGGTACGATTTGTGGGACTTACACAGATTTTTTTCTCTTGCAAATTTATTATTTCTGTTTTACTAAGACTACGATAACTTATCAAGGGCCAGTTTCCGAATTGCGAATTTCACTAAGTAAATACTAAGTAACGCTCTGCTCTTTTCTGAGAAATTTGATGAGACAGCACTACATGATTCTTTTTGAAATAAAGGTTACGGTAAAAATAAAAGATAATCCCACGGGAACGCATTCCGGGATATCTAGTATATTATCTATCGTACCTACGTCTCAATTCAGATCTTAGTCAATCTGTAGTCCATGTTTCATGTAACTGTTCAGCCGTTATTGCGTGATTGAGTAACACACATCCAGACATTTTCACAAACTTTCACATTTATAATATTATTAAGAGTAGGATTTTTTTAGGTATGCACGTGCACAGACCCGTTTCACACCTCCACCGCGATTCCCAAGGTTTGCTGGTAGGATTCTCTTACAGGATAAGCTCACTTTTGTATGTACACATCATTTACCTGCACTGTCTTTCGTGTGCAATAAAGTACATTTAATTATTTTCCAGTGTCGCTAAAACACCTTTAAATAAGTCGCATCCAAACAGAAGAAATACCAAATGTACCCAACAGTCCCTTTTATTACTAATCTGGACTGCTCCACTACTCTCGACGCTGTAGAGCTCAAATTGAGTCACAAAATTAAATGCACTAAGTCAGAAATAACTCCTTAGTAAATTTTTAGTTGTAAGAAATATCATTAAACTACGGAAAATTCAGAGTGCAATGGAAACTAAGCACAAGTATATTTTGGCTAAATTAAAAAGGCATAGAATTAAAGCGGCAGTTCAATATTTGATTTATGGTAGGTAAAAAAAATAAAAAACGCATGTTTGCAAACTAGTTTAGCAGTAAAAACTGAGCAGTAAACTAAATATAAATGAGTCATAAAATAATTTAAACGGGCAGTTCAATAAATACTGAGCAGTGGAAAAGTTGAACTGGGCGGTTAGGCGCGTACTGTTAACAAATCGTAATTGGTTAGTAATAAATTTTCTATAAACTATTAGGCGGTAAAATGTATTCCTAGTGAAATGGACAGAATTTTCCTAGCACTCGCCGGCCGCTGCCGCGGCACGCTCGCTTCGCTCGCTCGGCTCGTGCGTGTGTTGATCACAGTTCTAACCTAACCTAACCTATTAGGGTTATTGTTTCCAACCTAACCTAACCTATTTAACATTTTTTCCAACATAACCTAACTTCTTTTCATTCAAAATGACGTTCGGATGCTACCGCCCACGTGAACTGCCCATTCCAACCGTTTTACTGCTCATTCATTTATTAAACTACTCGAGTAATTTTTGCACTGACATTGAATGATGAATTAACAGACCAATATTTTTATTACTTACTGCTTATGTTTTACGGGCTCACTAATTTACTAACCGCGGAAAAATTAAATGACTATGCCCATTAAATTTTTCAACTGATCATGATAACTTCTGTATTGTTTAAATAACAGTTGTAAAAATTTGTTCCCAATTAAAAATACTCGTTCTCATATTATTAGCTAAATGACCGAGATTAGAGGAGCTGTTCAAATACAACGTAAGAGCAATATCTCTCAAGTGTTTATTTAATTTAAATGATCATAATATGAAATCTTATCCAACATCACTATTACCTTGCTGAGTAATTCAAGTAACAAAGGTAAATAATGAAATAACTATGTACCTATTATGAGATTTATAAGTGTTTTTGGGTTTGTGGCGCAGTCGAATTATTGTGAGACTGTCAATGCCAGTGGGCTGTTTCATACACTACAACAATTCATGACTTCCTAGCTATGTTATTCCTTAATCCACGGATTAACAAATAGGAAGAATCGGCAAAGCTATGTAAATTGAATTGTCGTAATAAACTACGATTTATAGTTCTGTGAAACTCGGCTCAGACAGTGGGCAGTCAAGCTCTCAGAATAAGAACTAATTCTGAGGTCAAGCTCTACGGTCGTTTAGCCACAGACCCTACATAAAAAAGAGTGGCAGTCGTTCTCTGTCTCCTGAAGTTTATTTTAACCTTCAACCACGGGGTGGAGGGTGGTACTTAGATCAGATGTCGTCGTCGTCTTTTAGGAATGATAATATAATGGTGTAGTGGTGAAACCAGAAATAATTTAAGGATTTTTAATAACTTCAACACAACACATTCACCTGTTGTCAGCACATCATCGTATACACCCATGCACTCTACTTCGTTGTATTACGAGAGTCTTTGCAACTAAAATGTGAAGGTTGACGTGCTGTCGACTGTACCTACATACTTTTTCAATAGAATATGCATGGCAAACAGTAAGATCAGCCACTAGTTTTACAAGCCTCCACCAATCCGGACTTGGCCCCCGTGGTAGAGTATGGCCTTTATCTTCCTCAGGGAAGAGACCCGTGCCCCTTGGTGGGGACATAATGGGTCGATGATGAACGCATGGCAAAAGTTGTTGTTGCCTCTATTTACAAAGCAATAACAGTACAATGTAATTCCAGTGGTATAAAAAGCAAGCGCAAATTAAAAAGAATCGCTCTACTTGCACGGGTAGGTATACCTATCATTGGAATGCGATGGGTAAGTAGACTACCAATAGTGTCAATGAAAAAACCATTGCCTTACTATAATTCTATGGAATCACTAGGAATGCATTTCAGAGACTCGCCCGCCTGTTCTTACACTACAGACTACAGGGTGCCTTTTATTTAGATACATGTTTGGATGTTGGATGGATGGATGTTTACATGTTTGTGATGTCGCTGTTTCTGGTTCCCACGACACAGGGTATCCTAGTGTAGGGCCAGAAGCATATTATGTATGTGCCTTCATGTATATATTTATGTTATCTATGTTTATTTCGTTTACCGTATGTATTTTAAGGGGTATTTTATTTTTTTAATTCCTTCAAAATACAGTGAACGAATTCAAAGTCACCATGAAGAACACGTACATATGGTAAGTAGGCAAGGGCACCACAAACCTGGAATTATACCCAGAATAAAGCCATTTATATATAAAGTACGACTGCCTCCAGTGGGAATCAAACCCACGACCTCAGTTTCTGTAGTCAACCGTGTTGAACGATTGACCAATGGCGCTATCTCATTTCAATAGATATTAGAATAGAATAGAATAGAATAGAATAGAATTTATTCAGGTACCACAACACACATTTTAAATCTTATAACTAACATGCATAGCCTAATTACAGACAAAAACATAACATATTATGTTACTAATACTACACATAACATAACAATTACACAATTGAAACTGAAAAATAGAAACAAAAATAATCATATAGTGTTACACTCTTAGGGTGGCCTGTGTGTCATGGTAACAGAAAAGGTTTCTGACTCAGCATATGTCACGGGTCCCCATTGGAGAACTCGTGACGCTGATATTCTGTCAGAACCTATAAAGTGACGGACGAGCAACCAACGGCAGCAATCATGAGATTTATAACAACAAACAATACATATATAACAAATACCTCCATGTAAATAATATTTAACAGTAAAAGCAATATTAGATAGCAATGAAAGGACTTATGGCTAATGTGAAGCAACAATACAGAGGAAGCACGCAACAAGAGACCAAACCTTCGCTTGACTAAACATATTACACCTAACATTTATCGATCTTGAACTAAAATATGTATATATAAAAAATAAAATAAATAAACTCACGCCCGTTATCCCCGAAGGGGTAGGCAGTGTTACGTTAAAGCCCGGGAGGAAAAATAAAACGTAACGAGTTTCTAAGTCTTATCACTTATAATAGAAAATAACTATAGTATAGCTTCTTATGTTAGCTAGATGCTAATTTAACATAAATAAATAAGTTTCTGAACAAACTAATTTTCTAAGGCACTGCTACGAGTTTCTAAGTCTAACATTAAATTATTATTAAAAACTTATGTTACATAAAAATAGTCTCCGGGCGAGGTTCTTTGTCTCTAAAGTCAATTCGAGTTGCACTGAGCTGTTAAGTAAGGAAAGGAATACCGCACAACACTCTCCTGAGTTTTGAAGCACCACACGAAGAAATGTAGCCGCTTAAGTGACAGTGGAGGCAGTCCCCGGCCGCCTCGTAGAAGGCAGGCGAAGATTCAACGACGAGAACTCGGCGAGAAGCAGACGAGTTTGCAACAGCAGGTAGATACGTTGGTCGTAGCCGTAACGTAACACCCTGGAATTTGTCAAGGTGGGCATTTAAAGTAATGTCCTGTTGCCACACCTTGACTGCATCATAAAACTTGTGCGAAAGCGAGGCAGAGTGAAGGTGCGTATGAAAGATACATTTCGTGAACTAATTAGTGATCAAAGATGAAGCAGTCAAGGTTTTGGTGAAAATACAGAAAGGCTTTCAATTTAATTTAATAGGCTCAAAAAGCTTCTAAGCTACAGGACTACTTAACTAACTTAACTAATCAGATTCTACAATTCACTGTACTTTTTAGTTCTCAATTGACTCTTAAAATATGTAGTTTCTAATACTGGTTTCTAATATTACAACAGCCTTACTTACTACCGTCAACTACATGAGCACGATGTCATGACAATGTCATGCACCGGCTCTCTAAAAAATACAGGCATTTAACTATATAATAATTCAGTATACTACTTACCCAAATATGGGGTTCAATTACTTCCACACAGCAAAAGAATATAGTAAGAATATCCGAAGGTGGGATGCGAGCCAGTGAAGCACAATGATTGCGCAACGATTTACAAAAACGTAGGCTATAGTGTAGTAGTCGTGACGATGTTTAGCACAGCACTGGTTTCGTGGCCGATGGGCGACCCGGCCTGAGTTTGCATTCCGCTACCTAACCG
This sequence comes from Yponomeuta plumbellus, assembly GCA_947310845.1. Classification (NCBI taxonomy): domain Eukaryota; kingdom Metazoa; phylum Arthropoda; class Insecta; order Lepidoptera; family Yponomeutidae; genus Yponomeuta; species Yponomeuta plumbellus. The sequence goes on from OX371203.1 coordinate 10,626,870, forward strand.
GTTCTGATACTTCTAGAAAAGACGCGAACGTACCGTGTCCGCGCTCTTGTCGTTTTATATTATCCAGTTTATTAGCCTAAAGTTTTAATTCTACTATTAGTACTTATAGTATTACTTATTATGTTTATCTACGATTCAGTCTTTTATGTACTGTTAAGTAGATTTAGATTACAGCGTAACAGCAGAGGCACCAGTCTCTAGAAATGGACCCAAATATATATATATTTAAAATTAAAATTATTATTAGATTTTATTAAAAGTATTAGTGTTTTTAAGTTATTAAGTGGTGTTGCAAAGTAAGTTACTTAGGTGGAATGCATCTGTGAAGACAACAAATACTCTTTAAGTTTTAATTTAAACGTATAAATTGATTTTAATGATCTAAATGGTGGCGGGATATTATTCCAGCATTTGGTAGCTGCGTATCTAAAGCTCCCACGGAAAGCAACGGTTTTATGTGTTGGACAGAGTATATAACACATCCTGCGTCGAGTATATGCTGAGGACAGAGACTCTGTTGACCACTTAAGTTTGTCGCATAAATACTTGGGGGAACCAGACCTGATTACACCAAAGAGTAAACAAGCCAGGTGATAAATACGTCTACTTTTCATGTTTAGTATACCTCCGCTATTAAGGAAGGGGGTGACATGAGACCGAGGTGGTATATTAAAGCAATAACGGGCACATGCATTCTGTATGCGCTGAATTAGGCGATGCGTCTTAGCGTAGAGGCAGGGGCCATAGACAGCAATACAGTAATTAAGCTTTGACAGAACGAGCCCCTCACAAAGCCTTACCCGGAGTTCCTCACTTAGAAAGCCACGAATCCGGTACATAACACTGAGGCGGTAGAAACAAGTACGAGTAAGTTCCGCAACGTGACTCTCAAAGCGGAGTTCCTCATCAAAAATAACGCCAAGATTTCTAGCTTCATATACCCTTTCCACTAGTTTATCACCAATGCTTACTAAAAGAGATTTTGCTGAAATGGCACTAACTTGGTATTATAGGGTAAGTCATTATCTTGAATGTATCGATATTTTATCATTGTCTTATCTATTTCTTAATCCTTTTCCGAAGCTTTTTATCTTGCTCTGCCCACGGCTAGCTGGGATTCAGACTACCACTCCGGTAACGAGGCGAACAAAATAAAAAACCGCAACTAACCGCATGGCTAACCGCATGGTGCTTGTGGGATATTGGCGGAATTTAGCAAAGTAATTTTCTCATCTTAACGCTAAAACAAAAAAATATTAAAAGTTGTTTTTTTGGTCTTTATCCAAAATTACTTTTAAATTGAATTAAATTAAAATATAAACATTGGGTTCGAACCACGCATGTACCAAATTTTAGTTACGTACATTTGTTTGTACAGCAACACCATTCGCTGATAAATTGTGCCCGGATAACGGCGACAGGCTTGCCACTTGTCACGTTTGGGACCTAATAAACTCGGCAAAACGTGGGTCCAGTTCTAGAGACTGGTGCCTCTGCCTACCCCTTCGGGGATAACGGGCGCGAGTTTATTTATTTATTTTTTATTTATAAAATATAAAAATATTTGAGAGGGGCTCCCATACAACAAAAGTGATCTTTTTCCAATATGTAATACGGTACGGAACCCTGCGTGGGCGAGTCCAACTCGCACTTGGCCGGTTTTTTTATTGTTTACATAATTATCATAACTATTAGAAAACATACTTCCTGCCATTTCAAATTTGAATTCACAGTTTAGAGCCAAAGGTTAGAAAAGGCGGATATTTACAAATGTGTTATACTATTTCACTAATAAATCTAATATTAATATGTACCTAATATATAAAAATCTCGTGTCACAGTGTTTGTTATCGAACTCCAGCGAAAAGGCTTCACCGTTTTTTACGAAATTTCGAAAGTAGGCTGAGAATAGGTCGTAGGCTATTTTAATCAATTAATATAATTTTATATCTAATCTAATCTCTTTAAACGAGCAATTCTTGTATATATATTTATATATAATCAGAATCTCGGAAACGGCTCCAACGATTTTCACGAAATTTTGTAGGCAGATGCTTTCGGGGGTGTTTAATTGATCTAACTAGGTTACATTTTTAGAAAACGTTGTTTTATCCGTGTTTTAAGGCAATTAAAATTTCCTATAATAACATACAGAGGTAAATTTCGCGTCTATCTGCAAGGTTGGGATAGTTCTGACGGGAAAACGGGCGATCCGTTTCGGGCCGATTTCAAGAGACCCGGTTCGAGTCATAATTTTTTTTTAAAGTTCTTTTTTTGTTGAAAAAGGATTATTTTAATTTTATTATGTCACCCAGGTACTATTAATAATTATATCAATACTTAATATTGCATAACAACGTTTGTTTTTCACAATGAAAAGAACATTAGTTTAAAATATTGCTAAAGATTTAAGAAAATCACCCTGTTGAGACGGGCCGATGAGAATTGACTCCGAAAATGAGGATAAAAACGTAAAATATTTTTTAAGAAAAATCCTTGTTTAGCTGGCTAACTTGCAACGAACCTCTCAACGCACATTTTCCCTGTAACAAGGTAACAATCGCGGTATTTCCTATCTCATTCACGTTTAATAACATGCCATTGACAGAGGCAAAACGGTACGTAGATACTTATACTATACAGATAGTATTATACCTAAGACTATTGCATATTTATTGTGTCTTGCTAATGTACCTAACGCTAGTAACGCTCGTCTAGCGAACCAGCTTAAAAATAATATAAAAAATTCAGCAGCACAGTATTTTTTCCTAAGTGTCTATGAAGTAGCACTATCACCGTGAATATTTTCTAATCTGTCTGTAATCAAACAAAAAAAATAGCGAGTAATCGAATTCGGAAACTGGTATAAGTGATTGATAAGATAAAGTTTTTTCGAGTAAAATTACGATTAAAATAAAGGTGTGCATGGACTCACCTGAACATATTGACAGACGAGTGTTTTACGCGCCGACACCCGCGAACTGGCGATGATGGCTGGCGCAGAATCTGTGTCTGCCTTTTAGTCGTTTGCGCAGTCTGCTTCTGTCGCGCCGCGTCCTCGCACCGAGCGTGACGTGATCGCTCGCGACCGACGTAACATGACGGCGCGCGAGTTCCACGTTCTGTGGTGCAGATGTGTGAGGGACCTAATTTATTACGCACCTCAATCCTGTCGGTATCCTTTCGTTTGCGATAGCAATCAGTACCTACCTTACCTACGGAATTTGACAGAACTCACATGTAACTTTACATGGTGCGCGTAATCCTATAGAACACGAAAGTCGCGACCCCTGACATTTTAGCGCCACGCCACAAAACTTTACTTATGCTGCAAATGTCTTGTAGCTAGGAACATAGGATCGTCATCATCAGTAATTGAGACAAAACGGTACCTACCTACTAAGAGACTCTACATTGTTGATATCCGAAGACGTAGGTATGTTGTAGTCTACAATATATACGTTTGGACGTCTGCAGATGTCAATAATAACAGGCGATGAAAGTCTATTTTTTCTCACAAGTCTATTTCTTCCCTTTCTGGTTTTAATTGTCGTTTTTATCATGCAAAGTATGAGAAACAAACTTCTAAACCGTATCTAAAGACCGGATTAAGTCATAAACGATTGTGGAGAGATGAGTTGAGTATACAGACAGTATAAATAATATTTTTAAGCATATCAATACATACTTTAATGTATGTATGTGCCTGTATGTAAATGTTATGTTATGTTAATTTTCATGGCGACGTGGTATCATGTTTAAAAAAGGCTAATGTGCTGCTGAAGAAAATGAAGCAACTAAAAAACAAGTGTTCCGTTACAAAAATAATTTATTTACTTACATTAATTAACTGTTTTCGATTGAATACCGAACCCTAGTGGGGATATAGATATTGCGATAATTACAATTTCTTTATGTTAATAAACAATTAACCATTAACATTGCATTGGTAACAAATAAAATGCAGATGATTAACAGTGTCTTATTCATAAAAACAAGATTTCACTAAAACATTACTCAGAGGCAGTATAATTAATCTGTGGTTGAGTTTTTTTCCTTTAACTCATCAGGCGTAGAACACTTTTTCTTTCAAAGTTAAGTTAGGTAATTAAGTATTCACAGAGTAATATTAGAAATTTATCACAGTTTTCAAAGAATAAAGCATGCTCATACAACTGTGGTCAATATCATCTTCAAAATTAGATTTAAAGTGAAGTTGCAAGACTACTGGGCCTAACGGAATGCGACGTACAGTTTGTCCAAAAAGAGTAGAAACCGGAAGTGAAAGTTTACTAATAGTAATAGCTCAAGTTTTTAATTTATATAATGCTTGTAAGCGCAAGATATTATCAAACACAGACAAAAAGTCTGAGCAAAACCGTACTCTTTAATTTCTACTCTTTCTTGACAAGCTGTAGTTTACATCGACCCGCCGGCGGGTCCTTAGCGCTTGAGGGGTTAAACCACAGAACAAAAAAAAAAAGAGTAGAAGTAGTGACATGACCTATCAGTGTGCTTAGTGCGAGTTTTTTTAACTACTCGATCGCGTTAACGTAAACTCATATTCTATAGGAGTGACAAAGCACGCCACCTATTTGTCTCTCTGTCACTCCTATACAAATTGCAAACGCTCTCGCTATCGAAAGTGAATGAAAACGCACTAAGGGCCCAGTAGGAAAACCAGTGTGACCAAACTCACACATACAAATCAAACGCACACTGTGAATGCCAAGCTGCCATTGGCAAATAAAGGCAATTCTGAAAAGGTCTACATCACAAAAGTTCCAAGTAAAATATGAACCTTTTCAATCATATAAAAAATGATCAATATCAAATAATAATGATGAAATTAAGTTTGACATACGATCTTTGTTTTGTAGTACCGCTACTCTACATTAGATGGAACTACCGCCGCGTGTGATCGTCGAAAAGCTTTAAGTTCTATGCCATAAAGTCGAATATTGAAAAATAACTATCAGCTATGTTGCTACTCAGGCTACGGATGGGACATATTGCCATATCGACAAATTATAGAACTGTTTTATAAAGCGACAGTTGAAAATGAATTTGTTATGACAATGTTTTTTAATCATTTATTTTTTTAGTACCTACATTGACAAAGTAACATAATGTATTCCCTTCTGCCAAACTGTACCACAGTTCGATGTAAATTACGCAGCCGGCTACCATATTAACTGTCCTTCTAGATGATTGGCTACGCAATGTACCTAGATGGAATTCTCATAATCTAACCATAGTCGCTTTATGAAACGAGGCCCAGCAAACTTATCGTGTACAATTTATAGAGAATAAGAAAGCCTATTGTATATATTTTTTTAACTGTAACTTTTATTTGTCTCTTGCTTCTTGTGTGCAATAAGGAATATTCTTTTTTTTTACGTAGCCTCGATTGTGTCCCACTGCTGGGCAAAGGCCTCCCCCAACTCAGACCAGATGGCGATCTCGACCGACACATGCCGGAGTGGTCTGAGGTAGACAAAATATTCTTATATTATTTTTTATTTATTTATTTTATTTACAATGTCGTTTTCTATCAACAGACAAAGGTTTATTAGACTTTAACAACATTTGATTAATTGCAATTAGGTATTTGACAGGATGTCAAAGGACGTTACTTTTAAAACGGATATTTGTATGAAAATACTTGCTTGTGACATCACATTTCAGAGCACTTTTTTTATGTTTCATCTATCTAAAAATTGTAACAACTAGTAAATACTTCAAAGGAATACATTTTCCCAATCATTTTGTAATTTTTGTTTTAATCGAGCATCTCAAATAATTTATTGTTGATAGTGTCAAATACCGTATTGTACTGAAAGCATAAATTCTCGAAATGGTTTTGAGATTTCCGTTCATGTTCAAAAATGTAGCGTGCACAGAACAAAAAAAAAAGAGTAGAAATCGTAAATGGGCGGTGCCCGCGTGCCTCACATTAGCAATGTATTGCCTATGTTTAGTCTATGACAGTTTTTCTTACCTCAGTTGCCGTGCGCTTCTAGTAAAGAAAACAATTGTGAAAACTCTACTAAAATGCCTTATTGTGCTGTGTTAGAGTGCTAAAATAAAAGTTGGGGACCAAAATGTACCGATCATGCCGTAACATTCCATCGGTAAGTAGTATTTCCATTGTATTTAATTTAATAGAAATTAAATTTATAATGACATGAACAAGGAAAGCAATCCGAAAGTGAGAAAGTAAAACCACCTTTATTTACTGGAATATAATGTTCAATTTTCGTCGAAGTCTGTGTACTTTTTCTACAAATTTCTGTCAACATTTGAATGCTACTCAAATGAGTAGCAATTGCAGCTGGGACACAACATTATAAAAATATATCGATAATATTTTGTCTATGACTTAGCAGTAATAAATAATTATCGGTACTTTAGGTAGAGTACCTGCGTCTATTTAGGTACTTTGGGAAAATAATTGTCGTTATTTTATTTTAATTGAAGACCTCTGTGGCGCAGTATTTAGTGCATCTGACTACCATGCGAGAGATCCCGGGTTCGAATCCCGGCTGGGGACAAAAAAAAATCCCAGGTCTTGTATGTTTACATGTTTGTGACGTCGTTGTTTCTGGTGCCCACGACACAGGGTATCCCAGGGTGGGGCCAGAGGCAATGTATGTGCCTGTATATAAGTGTTTATTATCATCTTTTATTATTATTATTATTATTTAACACATTTTTAGTTGCAATTATTTTTGATACTGCGCAAAATTTATTGTTCATGTTCCTTGACGCTGTTTAGTTCCTTTGCGAGAATGTGGTCCTGACTGCAGTATCATGTCATTTTTGTAAACTTTTAATCCAGATCAACTTACCCTTCCCATTTTGAGATGAGCAACCGAACGACGCAAGCTCCGTCTCTGCTCAACACCCACTCACTGCTCTGCGTATCGGAGCGAAACCTAGTCGGACTCGTCCGATAAAACAACACCCGAAAGTAGATCCGGACTAAATGTTTACTATGTGTTGTGCCGAAAGTTTTAGTTCAAAAAACATGTCATTTTTATTAGTATAGATTGGCGTATTGTCATCAAAACTAAACCAGCATGCATAATTTCAAAGTTAGATGATTTTATGTGCTCGTGTAGTAAAATCATCTGGGGGGGGGGTCTAGATAATTTAATCAACGCTTACTCCTTATATGTACGGGGAAGTCTCGTGACTTTCGTTGGCAAATGTCATCTCCATAATATAAGTGAAGCACAAGCGTTGATGGATAACGACATTTTAAATAAATAAATAAAAAATTAAACAAACTATACATACGATAAGTTTGCTGGGCCTCGTTTCAAAAGCGACTATGGTTAGTTTCATATGAGAATTCCATATACGTTGCGTAGCCGATCATCCAGAAGGTAGGTTAATATAACCGGCTGCGTAATTTACATCGAATTGTAATTGAATTAAATATCAACTGTCGCTTTACGAAACAATTCTATAATTTGTCGATAGGCCATCCATAGCTGAGAAGCACCATTGCAGATACTTGTTTTTTAATTTTCGACATTATGGTCTATCACATAAAACTTCTCGACGGTCAGACGCGGCGGGAGTTCCAGCTAGTGTAAAGTAGCGGTACTACCAAACAAAGATCTAATGTCAAACTTAATTTCATCATTATCATTTGATTTTGATCGTTGTTTATATCACCAAAAGGTTCATATGTTACGTGGAACTTTTATGATGTAGACCTTTTCGGCATTGCCTTATTTACCAATGGCAGCTTGGCATTCATAGTGTGGGTTTTGGCTTATGTGTGAGTTTGGTCACACTGGTTTTCCTGCTAATAGGTCATGTCACTCCTTCTACTCTTTTTTTCTGTTCTGTGGACACAATCGAGGCTACGTAAAAAAAAAGAATATTCCTTATTGCACACAAGAAGCAAGAGACAAATAAAAGTTACAGTTAAAAAAAAAATACAATAGGCTTTCTTATTCTCTATAAATTGTACACGATAAGTTTGCTGGGTTTCGTTTCATTAAGCGACTATGGTTAGATTATGAGAATCCCATTATAGGTACATTGCGTAGCCAATCATCCAGAAGGATAGTTAATATGGTAGCCGGCTGCGTAATTTACATCGAACTGTTTGGCAGAAGGGAATACATTATGTTACTTTGTCAATGTAGGTACTAAAAAAATAAATGATTAAGAAACATTGTCATAACAAATTCATTTTCAACTGTCGCTTTATGAAACAGTTCTATAATTTGTCGATATGGCAATATGTCCCATCCTTAGCCTGAGTAGGAACATAGCAGATAGTTATTTTTCAATATTCGACTTTATGGCATAGAACTTAAAGCTTCTCGACGATCACACGCGGCGGTAGTTCCATCTAATGTAGAGTAGCGGTACTACAAAACAAAGATCGTATGTCAAACTTAATTTCATCATTATCATTTGATTTTGATCATTGTTTATATGATTGAAAAGGTTCATATTTTACTTAGAACTTTTGTGATGTAGACCTTTTCAGAATTGCCTTTATTTGCCAATGGCAGCTTGGCATTCACAGTGTGCGTTTGATTTGTGTGTGTGAGTTTGGTCACACTGGTTTTCCTACTGATAGGTCATGTCACTACTTCTACTCTTTTTTTTGTTCTGTGGTAGCGTGGCTAATTAGACATAGCAATCAACTTACCAGTCGCTATGTCATAGACAATAATCGATAGATTTTTATCATGTTGCGTCCCATCTGTAATTAAGTAATACGCAAATGTTGACAGAAAATTTTAGAAAAGTACACAGATTTCAACGAAAATTGAACATTACGATCCAGCAAATAAAGATGGTTTCACTTTCTCACTTTCGGATGGGTTTCTTTGTTCATGTCATTACAAATTTAATTAAAATACAATTTAAATACGATTTACCGATTAAATATTATGGCATAAATGGTATATTTTGGTCCCGAACTTTTATTTTTGCACTCTAACACAGCACAACAAGGCATTTTAGTAGAGTTTTCAACATTGTTTTCTTTACTAGAAGCGCACGGCAACTGAGGTAAGAAAAACTGTCATAGACTAAGCATAGGCAATACATTGCTAATGTGAGGCACACGGGCACCGCCCACTTACGACTTCTACTCTTTTTTTTTGTTCTGTGGGTTAAACAGACCATTTAAACTGCCTCTACGGATTTTTATGGAATCAAGCCAAATTCAATTATTGGGTTTGGAGGTTTTTCTCCGAAACGCCAGACCGTTTTGCTTGCCTCTTCTTACTCTTGCTTGAAATGGACACTTTCCACGGATGCCGTATGACAGCCAAATACCTTTGAAAAGTACAGAAATTCGTCAAGCAGTCAATGCTGGCCCCATAGTTCTTATGGCAAGCGGAATAAGTGCGAATATAAAACGGATGACGCTGCATGTATTTTCAACACTAGTGCTATCGCCGTCTGCACTAATAAAATCTTATTTGATTAAAAACAGTCATAAAGTTTCTTTATCCTCACTGCTTAATTACTCAATTATTAACATTCTAACGCTAAAGCTAACTTTTCCTCTTCCTTAAATTTAACACAAAAATCACACAAAAGTCATGTGAATGTATTTAAGTCACATTTATGAAGTGGGGTAAGTTGGCCTTAGAAACAAGTCTTAAATTACCTACTTAATTAAATTACATTAGTGTATAAAATATTTGGTATTCTCATGTGCATTGATTGATTGCATTATTATTATACTTAGTCTTCATCAGAAAATAAAACAGCATTAATTAATCACAGTAATAGCTTTTCAAAATTGTTAATACAAAGGGGCTTTTCTGATAGTGAGGAGGATAAATATTATGACGATTAATAGCGTTCGGCTTTATGTTAGGGAATCTTGACGAAACAAAAGTGTATTATGTTACGGTTAAAACTCATAACCGGTCAAAACCACTTTTGACTTAAAAAATCAGACAAAAGTGGTTTTGATCAACGCCCTCAGTTAATAACAGTTCTGACAAATTTTTGCAGTCACAAGTGGTTTGACCGATGCCTTTAGTTAAAAACAGTTTTGACTGGAAAAATCGCCCAAAAGTGGTTTTGACTGGTTTACGTTCAGACTGTTGGTTAAAATTCATTAAAAGTTAAGGTGTTCACTGAAAATTACCAGGAAAATTATCAAAAAAGTGTTATAAAACAATTTTATGATGTAACGTTTATGTGCTTTATGCATTCAACAATCCATCAGGCATTGTGCGAGACCTGCGAACTGCAAACACGCAGATATACGAGCTCTTATTATTGAATATTAATAAATATTCCCAATCAAAGCAGGTTTGACTAACATTCTTAGTCAAAACCACTTTTAACCGATACGATTTAGTCATACACACTATTACCCAATATTTTTGTAGTTAAAAGTGGTTTTGACCAAGGGCATCGGTCAAAACTACTTTCGACTGCGAAAATCAGTCAAAACTGTTATTAAACAAAGGCAACGGTCAAAACTACTTTTGCCTGATTTTCGAGGTCAAAAGCGGTTTGATCGGTTATGAGTTTTGACTGTCACATACTTATACATACTTTATCAACTTCACTAAAGTATAAAGTTCGTTTATAAGTTGGTCGACGGTCAAGTAATACTTGCTAATTTGTAAAGCCTACTTAGCCGTGATGGTTTTCGGTTAGTCGTGATCGTGATAGTTTAACTTCATTATATTACGTGCTACGGCCCTGAACTTTTTCAAGTTTCTATAATCAACCGTACAGCCGCGAGAGGGGGATGGACACCCTACTGTAACAAAAATTGGTGCTATTGTAAGCACTCTAAAATATTATCCGGAAGTAAGTAGATCAAGTAAGTGGATCCAGATTTTGTATTCAAAAATGCGTTTCCTAACCCCACAATATTTTTAAACCACCAATTGAACAACATTCCGCACTAGGGGTGAACGACGAACGAACGAAAGAGTTGCACCGTCGTCGTCGTCGTGATTAACAAATATTTCTATGTCATATTTCAGCTTATTACTACTAACAGACGGAATTTGTCGTATTAAAATATACAAACGCTTCGTACGTCGCCTTTTTTGTATCTTTTTATTCTTTTAGATAATTTATGGAATATCATGAGGCACATTTTGCTATGAGATTGGTAAAGGGAGGACATGAGTGTAAACTATAATGCAACCTATTGTTCCACTGTAGTGCACAATCATTTGCAGTCGTTCCATTGCAGAAGTCCATGATGGAACTACTGCTATTTTTTTTCGCTATAGTTCCATTTATGCGTACAAGCCCAAACAATGGAACTACTGCAAATATTAAAACTTTTAATTCGCACTAGCTCCATTGAACTTTTTTTTGTAATTTTAGATACCTAATTCAAATGCAACTACTGGAATTAAACCGTAGTGCACACACCTCCACATCTGCATGCCCACACCCAAGGGGCAATTTTGAGCTAAAAGTCAAAGCAAATGTATGTGGAAAACAAAGTCATTGGTGACCTCTCGCATCTGAGACAGGTGTTCTACTGTCAGTGATACGAGCTCTGGAGACTGTAGTGGCTAAGACATATTTATAAAATACCTCCACCATACTTTAACCAACTTTAAATTCAAGTACTGTACAAAATTTAACTTTACTGGACAAATTCTTATGATGCTTAAGATTTCATTTCTTGCAGTTACAAACTTATCCATAGTTCTTTCAGTGGATTACAGTACTTTGCATAAACAGTTTTTCTGGGTTTCAACTGTAATAACCTATTGTGGTCACACATAATGGGAAAAAATTGCATCCTTACCACAGGATGCTTTTCCATAGTTATTTATGTACTTATACATCTTAAAGTTTCATAATTCTTAGTTTGTGGCTTATCTAATCAGGTGAGCTGGTCCCAGGTGGTGTCTCTCCGAAGCAGTGTTTGTGGTCGGGATCTCTGTATGAGTTCTCATGTAGGACACTGTGAGAGCTTGTACGGCACTTGGCCAGGCACAGTTCATAATCATCCGTCAATGTACGGAACAGCACATTCTCTTCTGCAGATAGCTTGGATAAGACTAACACGAGCATGTCCCTCTGTAACAATTAATGTACGTTAAAACACTAAACGCTCGCTCGAATCGCTCGTAGCCTGGGCTGCCTGAGTGATCTTAAACGATCACTAATGTTAAGCAACATACGGCGCGTTCAGTCCATGGATGGGTCACCGTCTATGACTAACGCTAGTGGCATTTTTCCGAGCGATTCCGTGCTTCGCAAGGCACGTTAAGCAGTTGGTGCCGGCTGCCGTCGATAGATGGCAGTCGTTAAGCCAAGTCAGAGGCCTTAGGGCGGCTTGAAAACTTCTGACAGTAAGACCAGCCACTAGTCTTACAAGCCTCCACCAATCCGGACTTGGCCCCCGTGGTGGAGTATGGCCTATACCTTCCTCAGGGAAGAGACCCGTGCCCCTCGGTGGGGACATGATGGGTTGATGATGAAAACACTAAACACTACTATTGTTGACGGCCTCTGTGGCGCAGCGGTCAGCGCATCTGCCTACTGTGCGAGAGGTCTCTCGGCTGGGGAGATAAAAAAAACCAGGTCTTGGAAGTTCACATGTTTGTGATGTCGCTGTTTCTGGATCCCACGACACAGGGTACCATACTGTGGGGCCAGAAGTCATGTATGTGCATGTAAATGTCTATGTTTGTTTATTATGCACTAAAAGTTACACGATAAATAATATTCAGTAACTATGCTAAAAAGCCTATGGCGCTCCATATGATACCTATGTGTCTAATTAATAATGTTTGGTGGATCCGCTATTAATTAGAACAGACAAAACACCTCACTTTGACTTAGCAACTGAAAACTTATTTTGTATGTGCATAATGTTTTTTAAAGCACAATTTATCTTTTTTTGTTTTGTTATAATCCACATAAACAACTAGGGAAAAAAATATTTCTGCTGCTGTTGAAGCTTAATATGTAACAGAAATTTATAGACTAGGAATATATGGCACAGTGGAATGGAATTGAAGAATTCCACTTAACTCCTGGCCCCATTATTAGATCATTTTTATGATATCAAATTAATTATTTATTTAAGTTGAACAAGTTTCTCTGTTTCATTAAGGGAAGCTAGCATAAGTGTGTTAAAAATGTCTGCTGCCCAAATCATTGGTTGATTTACAACTAAAGTTATTTTTGTAAGTAAAGTGTGGGGCCATAAGCAATGTATGTGCCTGTATGTAAATGTTAAATGTTAAAGAAATTAAGCTCTGCAACTGTAATCACATAACAAACAGATAAGCAGTCTTGTGTGCCGCTGCAGATTCTGCCATCAGAGTCAGTCGAGTTTTGATAATCACATTACTTTAAGTGGTGAAGTGTGCCAATAAATCAGCTTTTCAAATGGAAATTAATGTGTTTAATAACTATAGGCATCAGATATACTAAAACGAAAGCTATAACTGATTGTAAATGAATAGAAAAAAAAAACATAAAACAAATGTTGGATCTATAATATTTTCTTTCATTTTAATCTTCAAGAGATTATAAAATAGTTCACACACCTTCCTAGGATCCAAGCAGCAAGAAACGCAGAACTCATAGACCACACAGCAGTTGCTTTTCGTGCATGTATCACATTGATACCGCTTAGATGTCTCTTTGTCAGGGTCACAGCAACCATTTCTCATAATATTGGTCCTGGGGCATGTATATCCTGGAAGATGTAAACAAATTATAATTAAAAATTACTTTAACCCTAATTACCTCTTACAAACTCACACCATAACACAATCATCTTCGGAAGTACCATTAGTAAAACTAATTTAGTAAAAGTAGTTAAAATTACAAACAACTGGGTAGTTAACAAAATGTCAATTAAGTTACTTTTAAAACAGAATTTTGTATAAAAATACTAAATTATGATGTCATTAGTCAGAGCACTCTTTATATGTTTCATCAATTTAAAAATTGCAATAACTAGTATAGTAGCATACCAAATTGTAGATAACAATGGAACATAAAAATAACTCCTTGGCCACTGGTATAAAGATAACATTGTCAACTCTGGAAAAAGGCATGCAATTTGACACTTGCAGTTTTATTTTAAAAAACTAAATTTCTCTAAAATGATCCTCATTAGGCGGGTCCAGACCAAGCGAGCAGCCTCGCGCGAGGCCCGCCGCGCGCGGCAAACGTTCTGCCTCGCGCTGCGGCTCGCTCAGTGTGGACGTGCCTCGCCCGAGGCAAGCGCACGCTCTGCCTCGGGCGAGCGCGTACGTGACCGAGCCGAGCGGTGTCGGCTTTTTGGGTTTGCTCAAAGGTGCCTCAGTCGTTTGCCGCGCGCAGTGTGGACGCCACGTGTGTTACATGCCGCGCTCGTTCGAAAAAATGGATAAAAATGAGTGTCGCCGTTTAATAAGTTTGTATGGTGCAAATAGATGGCTTTGGGATGCTAGAGATCCCAATTATACCGTTTTTTTATAATAGTATGTAGCGCAATAAAAGCGAAAGCTGCCACGGCCGTACGTACGGTGCCATCTTGTCTTGGCTGTCGACTGAGCAAATATTGCTCGGGCTGCTCGGGCGAGGCAGCCTCGCCGTGTAAATTTATCCGACCGAGCTTGCCTCGCGCGAGGCAGAACGTTTGCCGCGCGCGGCGGGCCTCGCGCGAGGCTGCTCGCTTGGTCTGGACCCGCCTAATTGCAGATTCAATAATCCACTTTATTGCAAGTCTTTCTTTGAACCAAAGAATATTTGTAATAGGACTGATTTGAAATGTTAAAAAATTCTAGGTATTTTCATCATCAACCCATCATGTCCCCCACCGAGGGGCACGGGTCTCTTCCCTGAGGAAGGTATAGGCCATACTCCACCACGGGGGCCAAGTCCGGATTGGTGGAGGCTTGTAAGACTAGTGGCTGGTCTTACTGTCGTAAATGTATTTCTTTTAATACTAGTAAGTGATTAAAAGAAATACATTTCGTCCCTTAGCTTACAACACCGCTTAAGTCATTTTTACCAACTTTACAGGTGTGACCAATAGTTAGACGCGCAATGAGCAGCTCCATCTAATGGCATTCAAATGTGAAAACCGCCAATTTTCGATTTGAGCGGTGTTGTAAGCTAAGGGACGATTTTCAAAATCATTTTGTAATTTTTGTTTTAATCGAGCATCTGAAATAATTTATTGTTGATAGTGTCAAATACCGTATTGCACCCTACGAGTATGGAACCCATTGAAGCAGTAATGTCAGGGGACTTACCTCTGTCATCAACAATAAAGTCTTTCCCTTGAAGAGAATTCCTGCAGACAATCCTATCAATAGTGTCATTGGTTTCTTGCAAAGTTCGCCAGACAAACGGCTTATGTTCTATTGAGATGTCTTGATAGCTGGATCCTCTAGTATTGCCCTAGAAGGAATGCAATGTCGATAATCAGTTAGGTTAGGTTACAAATTTTCTGAGATACGCACTTCGAACATATCAGGACCGAGATTGTAAACACTAACCTCTTTCCAAAAGCTGACTATGCAGTAAGTTAGTGACGATACGAAGATAATTCCAAGAACTAATCGTCTTCGTATGAAACGAATTACAGCAGCGTACCACATCGCGTTTAGGTACCTCTGACCTACAAGACCACCATACAGGACAGATTATTAGGTAAAGATGCAGATAATGTTCTTAAAACGGAGTACTGCATAGTCGTAATAAAAATAAATGAAAATTCCTTCGGTTTTTCGCAACAATTTCTCATCACAAATGCCAAACCAAACCAAATCAAATCAGACTCTGTTCTGTCAGTGTCAATCGGATTCGAAGTTGTTTGTTTCGTAAAAAAGACAACGTTGCTTCTGCGATTGAAGCTTTTTTCTCCTTATGTCCCAACGCTGAATAACGATAAACGACAGATTTTTCCATGACAATGACACAGAGTATTGCGAAAGTTGTTTGACAGATAAGGTGCATTTGTCTATACTTGAGTATTGCGGTAAACAACAATGGCGTACCAATAAAATTTGACACTTACGGGGTTGGGAAACAGAATGAATGAGCTATTTGAGATTAGCAATATTTATTGGTGAATGAATGAATTGGGTTTTAGAAATGTTCATGAATGTGATGATTGTTACTTGGAGATACATGATAGATTATTATGTTAATAAAAAAATCAATCTTTAGCTTGCTATTAGCAGAAATAACATAAAAATTACCCACAATTTGAAATACCTACTACAAATTCAAAGGTAATGAACACCACCATATTCCATAGTGAAATAAAAAATGTAAAAGTAACATATTAAAATATTATTTCAAATTTTGTTTAGAAATTAATAAAATTAGCGACTTTTTTTTTTAAACATTTACACACAAGCACATACATTGCTTCTGGCACCACACTAGGATACCCTGTCTCGTGGGAACCAGAAACAGCGACGTCACAAACATGCAAACATCCAAGACCCGGAGTTTTTTTTTTCTCCAGCCGGGGATCGAACCCGGGACCTCTCGCATGGTAAGCAGATGCGCTAACCGCTACGCCACAGAGATCGTCACTTTTGACCCGATACTACTCAGTATACAAAAAAAAAACCCTATTAGAAGGTGCACTTCTGTGCCAGTCGATTCAGTCAGTCGCCAATTTGACACAGTGGAGATTCTCAATACAAGAGGCCAATTTTCTAGTCTAGTCCTAATTAACAAAGTTACGAAGTTAAAGAGGTTCACAAGGTTCAGTGGCGATGTAAGTGAAAATAAAATTATTCCTTCTTTTCTTAGATATTTTTACAAAGTTTTTAAATCTCTTCATCATCCCGATAGTGATTTTTAGGGCCCTTAACCGGAAAATGGGGCCAAATCACGAGTCTAGTCATAACTAGACAGCAATTCCTCTAAAAACCGGAGTTTTTGGCATGAATGCTAGTCCCAAGTCCTTGGCCCTAGGTTTTCGGTCATAGGACCTAAAAGTCTGTGTCAGATGTGCGTGTGCGTGGGCAGGTTAGTATTGCCATATCAAATTACAAAATAGATGGCGCGAGAAAAAAGTTATGTGTGAAAAAATATGGTAGACATTAATTCAACGGATATCTTTGCTGCAGCATAATACAAGGTGTTCCGTAAATCAACGTCAAGCTGGAACCAGGTGAAAAGGCAAGTCATAGTGGTTATCAGAAAAATAAAAAAAAGGTAAAAAAATTTTTTTTTATTATTTATTCAAGGCATTTCACAAACATAATGAAAACTAAAATTAAAATTAAAAATGTTCAATTTTTTTAACTTATTTTTTTTAAGTCTCCTTTTCTTCCAAGCTGGAGCAACTGGTTTTGAAATTTTGTTAACAGTTTGAAGAAGCATTATCCAAAGTTACAAAACGAAAAAAATTGGAAAACGGGAAAGAGTGGTGGCAACAGGATTTTGATTTTTTTTTAAATGAATATAACTTTTTTTCGTGCAATTTTTTTTTATTTATTTTTCTGATAACCACTATGACTTGACTTTTCACCTGGTTCCGGCTTGACGTCGATTTACGGGACACTCTGTATATTCATTTTTTGTGTTTTTTTGAATTTCAAGTCATGATTTATGAGCGCATAAAGAGACGAAGAACCCTAACGGTCTTATTAATAACTCTCTAAAAAAAATTTTAAATGTGGTCCTTCTAATGTTAAAAAGGCTTAAAAAGGGTTTAAAGAGTTGTTATAACTATTATGATGAGTTATTAACCCATAAACGTTGATAGCAATCAACGCTTTTACATACGCTTTTTCATTCTCTTCAAATTGTTCTTTCATTCACTTGCACCCATCCCTACAACAAAATATCAAAACTAATCTGTGTGTTTTGCTAACCTGTGTCCTGATTTTATACTGAATTGCAATTTTGGTTAAAAAAGACATATTTAAAGATATTTTGAGCAGTTTTCTGATTAATTAGATGCGTTAGTGCTTAAACTAGTGTTTAAAACTTATTGTGGTTATCTACGATGTGTGATGTCTTCGGAATGTTGTGATTTGTGCTCGAGTGAGGTTTGTTTACCGCAATACTCAAGTATAGACAAATGAACCTTACGTAAGCACACCTTACGTGCAGGGAGCCCATGCAATAAAAATAATAAGATATAAGAATAAGAAATAAGGAACAAGAAATAAGGAATAGCGGAATCCAGCAATGGAGCACCGTTGGGCAAGACACAAGACACAATCAAGAATAAGGAATAATAAATAAGAAATAAGAATAAAATTGCCGTCGCGGTGGGAATCTGTTCCTCATTTCCTATAGCCAGCCAATCGCAGGGCATTTTTTCAACGAACTGTCGTGAGTGTCAGTGTTGCCACCTTGCCCAATGAAAAAGTAGCTGAACCTTAGTAAAAAAGTGGCTAGTTACCAATAAATAAAGGCCTTAGGCCGAATACTCAAACGCCAGTCAAATCGAACACACAGTTGAAGAGCATTCAAATTTGAACACCTGTTAAATATAAGTGGTATACACAAACGTCATTCAAGCAAATTCAGACCGTGATCAGCTGAGAAGCCGTCAAATAAATAACAAGTCTGTTTTCATTTACAAAATATTCAAACTTACGTTGTGTATCCGTTTTACGCAGAATTTGTTCAATCAATGTTAAGTTTTATGCTCAAATATTAAGTTATTACATAAAAATTAAATAAAATAAATCTTTGTTAGATTTATGCAACAAACAAAAAATAATTGTACTAGATAAATACCTCGTTTTGTACAAAGCAAAATGTTTAATGTTGAAATAATAATATGTTATATTGTCGTAGAATGAAACGTTAGAGCTACCTTTTTTTTTTTAGTTCGTCCCGCAAGGAACCGGCTAAGGTCGCCATGCCATCGCATGACCATGCTGCCACGTCTTTGGTTCCTCTCGATGCAATTTGTTTGAAAAGTTTACCACAATAAAAATATTGCGGTACCTATTGCGGTTTTTTTTTTGCGTTTGAAAGCTTTTTCCAAATATTACGGCACCAACCCAAAAATGGAGGAAAAGAAGAAAAGAGAGTGTAATTACACAGCAGCCGAAAAGGAAACTTTCGTAGATATAGTAAAAAAGTACCTATTTAAAATTGTTTAAACACGATGACAACTAGGCTTTAAAATTCAATTCTCAAGAAACCATAAAACTCATAATCGGGACTACTATATCCATGGTTGCAATTTGCGTAAGGTTAATGAAATACGAGACTTAGGGGCGCTTCTAGACAGTAAATTGCAATTCAATAAGCATGTGGACAAAATCGTTACACAAAGTTTTAAAATGCTGGGGTTCATTAATAGAAACTGCAAACAATTTAAGAACGCTTCCACAAAGATTTTGCTATTCAACTCATTGGTCCGTAGCAGACTTGAATATTGCAGTCCGGCTTGGAACCCACACTACGCAATTTACGGAAAACGAATCGAAAGCGTTCAAAAAAGATTCCTTTGGCATCTGGCCTACCAGCAAAATTTAGCAAAAATACATCCAAGTTATAACTCTAGACTGGAATGTTTTCAACTTCGCACCCTATCCTCTAGAAGGATAATGCTTGATGCAATATTTTTACATAAAATTGTAAATGGCTCCGTAGATTGCCCACAACTACTTTCAAAAATCAATATTAACACTCCAAGGAGACTACCCAGATCTAAAGCGTTTGAACTTCTTCGCGTAAAACGATCAAAAACTAATCTTGGCCAGTACTCACCCATTTCGCGGATGTGCCGGTCTTACAACAGGATATCCAAAAAGAGCAATATATGCTTAACTGATCCATTGTACAAATTTAAATACCAAATATCAAAGTTGTTACCTTCCTACGAATAGACTATTAATTATAAATTATGTGTTGCAAATATCATTGAAATGTAATGTAATCTAATTTATTTAGTGATTTAATTAATTTATACAACTAATCTTCAATGGAATAATTTAGAGTTACCTATGTTTATGCGATGTATTTCGAAATGTTATTTAATTTGATTTTAATTTTAATTTTGATTTATATTGTCGCCAATAATAATAATAATAATTATGATTGTGCTAAGCATTTAAGTGAATGTTAGATAGAACTCTAACAGCCGGTTTCTTGGGCGCTGTTCAAAGTTGTGATTTATTGACAAAGCATTTAATTTGACCAATCAATCAAATCAAATCGGGTTTCCCGAGGGCAGATTAGCTAAAAATTTACTAATCAGTCGACCATTTTAACTTAACCATAGGAACTGTCAAACACACTTTTCTAGCACGACTAGCACAGAGTACATTGATAACTAGCATGCTAGTTTACAGTTTAAAAAGAAAAACAAGACATTTTAATGACAGGACTAATGTCAGTTGAAGTTGAAGTTTTGGTTCGCGCCGAAATGAAAAGTTTTTCTGTTCAAAAGTTATTATTAAGTAAGTCTAATCTAAAATGAATTGCAAAGCAACCCGGGGCAAAGACTTCACAGAACGTGAAAAATAGATGCTTCTGATCATTGCAGAAAAGTGCATTGCCGTCTTGTGGATCCTTATATTGTCCGCCACAGTTATCTGGAAGGCTCCAGTTGCTTAAATGCTAATTGTAAGCAGAATTTGCTCCACAACGCTGATGGCATTACGCCTGATTGTATAGCGTGCCTACCTATAATCCGAGTCCCAATCAGGCCCACAATCATCACAATCACTGCTTTCGGAACCCGGAACCAAGTTCGAAGCTACTCTCTATCAAACTCTTCCATAGGGTTCATCCTCCTCCTTGAGCGTGTAGTTCTAGCAGCCGCGCGTCACTAGGTGAGAGTCCCGAAAGCGAAGACATGCAGATTATTACAAAATATTACCAGTTTTCAAGCAAACAAATTAAGTTAATTCTTCGATCTCCTCCGATTAGTTAACAAGGCGATTTGACACTTCAAAATTGATTTTGAACAGTGATTAGTGCCTAATCATTCCCCAGGAAACCCGAATACAGTTTGACATGTCTTTTGACGTTTCATTTGTTAACTGATTTGATCTGTTGGTTAACTGAATTGATTGGCGCTCAGGAAACCCAAATCGTGCTTAATCATAGTTTAATTTGATTGTAGCGATTAATAAATCTAATCAGCCCCCAAGAAACCGGCTGTAAATGCATGATATTGTTCTCTTTTAGAAAATTAGTATTTATGCATGCGGTGTCGCGACGTAAGGGTCGCGAAATCTATAAAAATGTACATAGCAACACCGGAAAAGGAAAGGCGATGAAATGGGGTTCCACGAGACGCCGCCATGACAGATCGGTGAGTATTGCGGGAAGTGTTGAACAGGTGGTGTGTGTAATACGGAGGAAGAAAAAGTTCGTGTGAGGTGGTCGCCAGGAATTAAGCTAAGTAGTCTATATGTTCTCGGTATTCCATTTATGTTTCTTTGTCTAGTATCAATAAGCTTGTGTATGAATGAGGTATGCCAAGAGACTTACGAGAGATAATGAGTGACGCCTTGCCCGGCCGAGGATATAGGCAGAGGGTCGAGGGGTCATTGAGAGCCCTGCTGGTTCCAGGAGGGAGATCAGCAGGTCCAGAGACTTAAGAGAGAGAATATGAGTGATGCCCTGCCCGGCCGATGATATAGGCAGAGGGTTGAGGGGTCATTAAGAGCCCTGCTGGTTCCAGGAGGGAGATCAGCAGGTCCAGAGACTTAAGAGAGAGAATATGAGTGATGCCCTGCCCGGCCGATGATATAGGCAGAGGGTTGAGGGGTCATTAAGAGCCCTGCTGGTTCCAGGAGGGAGATCAGCAGGTCCAGAGACTTAAGAGAGAGAATATGAGTGATGCCCTACCCGGCCGATGATATCGGCAGAGGGTTGAGGGGTCATTAAGAGCCCTGCTGGTTCCAGGAGGGGATCAGCAGGTCAAGAGACTTACGAGAGAGAGAAGATGAGTGATGCCCTGCCCGGCCGATGATATAGGCAGAGGGTCGAGGGGTCACTAAGAGCCCTGCTGGGTCAGACAAGATCAGCAGGTCCAGAGTTGTATAAGATATGTTATGAATAATGAGAGTTCAACCGTTGATGTAGGCTAAGGGTCATCGGGTTACTAACAGTCTTGTTAGTTATGTAAAACAGTTGGTATGACCTTTATGAAAGACTATGTGAGTGTGATGGAAGTAGGTATAGCTAAGATGCTGCTCGGAGTATGTGCTATGAAGATGACAATAGCACATACTCCCGAGCGGCCACTACAGGTGACACCGAGGCAGTCGGTGTCATCTGACTGTATTTCACAGGAGGTGGATGGGTACCCCTGCTCTTCGGGCCACAGTTGATGCGGAGCAAAGGAGCCGCCCAACTGCCCGGCTTACTTCACTTGGGGTATGATAATTTTATTTTTCTTTTAACTTCTCCATTCGCGATGCTCTATATTTCCCCCATATCTAAATGATGTCTACATTGATAACCAATATTAGGAGAAGAGGGCATCGCGACATGCGGTATCTATCAGTAATTGGAGGCACATTAAGCAAGGCTTAAATAACAATATAGCTAGTATGTAATATGATTTAATGTAGCTTCTGTTGATGGATCAAATAAATAAATAAATAAAAATAAATAAAACTAGGGATTGCAATCCAGCGGCGTTTTCAATCCAGCGGAATTGTTGCTGGATTAACCTGAATCTAGCTAGATCCAGCGCGGATCCAGCAAAACGTGGAACGAAAATAAAAAGACGACATTTTGAAGACTTTTTTTATTAATTTGTACTTCTTACGATAATCTTTGAAATCTTCCACTCATTTGGTGATATCTTATATTAATTTGCTTTGGTTTTTTAATAATTTGAGATCAAAATAATCAACATAAAATTAAATAACAAACATATAACCTTATATTCATATAACATTTAAGATAATGTTTCTAAGTAAGCACTATCTTATTAATTACGCTTATGTTCAATGATAGGACGGCTAATCAGTAGCAATCAGTCTCACAAATTCTTTTAAAATTAACTTAATTAACATTCTTTTAAAAAAGGACCGTAACAATAACACTATTTTAATTTTCAATAGTATTTTTGTATCAAACAAAAAAAGCTTTGAAATAATTTTCTCTCCGCTCGTTAATCCTTAATAATTAAGCAGTTTAAAGTCTGACGATAAGAGACTACTTCTTTTTTTGAATTCTCTGAAAGTAAGACCTTAGAAAACAAATTTTATCTATAGTCTTATCTCCCAACCTGCTTCGCACAGAACTGCATATGTAGCCAGCTGCTGAGAATGCCCTTTCGGCCTCTACACTGGTCGGTTTTAAGGTCATTAAATACTCATAAACCATTGATAAATGTTCACCTCGCACTCCTTCGCTCTCATAAAAGCTCATTTCTTTTTTCAGGATCTTTTCGTAATCTAATTGACCACTTGGCTTTTGTTTATTAAAGTTCTCCTTCTCTCTTTTAAGTTCTATCTCAAGCTCTAGCTCTAAAGTCATTTTAACGGGTTCTGCGTCATCATCTACACGATCTTCTTCTATCTCCATGGTATCTTCTTGCACCGGCTCTACAATATATTGTTTATTTACTCGTTTTAACAATGTTTTTATCTCCTGCCGCATCACATTCTTTTTTGGCAATAGAAAATAGCCAGGTTTTTTTACTGCTTCTTCATACTTTTTTGGATTTTTCAAGTACACTAACGTACCAGTAACTTCGGAGAGGCGTCGTTCTGCGATTCTGTTGCGTAGTGCTTCAGCTAGCTCGGCGCTTAGGGAAGTGCCCTGGTTATTTAGCTTGTCTAAGACAAATTTCAGGGTTGTGTCGGCAGTTATCAATGTGGACTCTCTTCTGCAAAGAGCTTCTACAGCCAGTTTCAACGGTTGTAGACTGACAATCAACTCATTGATTATTGATCATTCATCGCCGGAAAATTTTATTTCAGAACCGACGTCTATCAATGCTTTATCGATGCAAACTTTTAGGTTGTAGAAACGTTCCAGCATACTGAGCAAACTGTTCCATCTCGTGCGGCAATGAAGAATCAGACTTAGTTCTTTACCTTTATCTTCCTTAACATATTTTTGAAAATTTTTACAACTTTGCGTACTTTCATGAGCAGTGCGCTGTATCGTGGAATTAATTCACCAGAGTCCACTAATGTTCGTTCTACTGTAACTGCCAAGCCATCGTTCATCTCTGTCTCTAAGTCTTCATGTCTTCGCATTCATCACTTTCATCTGTTGCGGCTTGTTCTACTTCCTTATGAGGTTTCTTCTTGTATAGCACATCCACCACAGCCAACTGGATACCATGAGCGTAGCATAATTGTTGATAACAAGGCAAAAGTTTTCCAACTTTTACCATTACGGAGGCGCCATCGGTAGTGATACCAATGATATCGGTTTCCATCACTAAGCCGAAAATATTCAGCCTTTCCGACACTAATTCAATGCAGTGTTCGGCAGTGCAGGAGCCATGAATTCTTATCAACCCTAAATTGAAATGTTTATCATCATGGTGCAAGTTGAGATTTATGTATCTATGATTTTTTTGGGAGGTCCACTCGTCAAAACTCAATGAGAATCTTTGTCCTTTTTGCTTTAAATTAGTGAATTCTTTAATGAAATCAGCTTGAATATTCTCTGCATATATGTAAATGATCGCTCTGATGGTATTTGGAGAAGTCGGCAATTGAAATCCTGATTTTGCGAATAATAATCTCAAGTCGGATGATGTACAAAATGTACTTAGACTAAAGCCATCTTTACACACCATCCTAGTGACCAAACTTTCCATAGAATTTTCCTTTTTCAATAGTCTTCTTGGTCTTCTTGCTCGGAACTACTTCCTGATAATCTTCATTTTTTTGAAGTAGTTGCTATAGCATCAGTGGAAGCTTGTGAATCTGAATTATCCAAATCTTTGTTGGGTGAACTAGCTTTGTTGCCACTGACATTACTTATGACACTGATACAGTGTACTTTTTGTAAATGCCCTTTTAACCCTGTAGTGGAGCGGTTGCTAATAAGCAATGTTTTTAGGCATAGCAAGCACTTGGCACTTCGACTATCCAACTTTACGAAAAAGTCCCACAAACTTTTTTTACCGTCGCTAGAATTCTTGGTCGACATTTTAAACTGTCCGAAAAACAGCGTTAAATCTGTAATGAAGAAAAGATCGGTGAAGTATAAGATAAGTATAAGTATGCCTAAAGATAAATAAATACAACTATCGCGATGCAATAACTTAACAAAACCAATAAGGTAATATTTTATTTAAACTGTCGCGATTACTATTACACATTTTGTAGGTATTTCGGGTTTCAAATTGCGTTCAAACTTCCTTTTGTTTATTTCCGATATTTTGGCGCTATTGCAAGCACCGCACCGTGGTTACGGGAGGATAATAGTTTGAACGCGTTTTTGAACTGGAAAAACCTATAAAAACCTATCTTTATACACATGGCACAGCTTTTTTCCAATCAAAATTGCGCATTTTAGCAATCTTGTTTAATAGCAACAATACTCACACACATACACACACACACACACACAAAGTTCTAAATAACTAAATAGTCCACTGTAGGATATGTATCTACTTCCTGCAATTAAAGGTAGGTAATAAAATAAGATAGGTTTAAATAAGAAAACAAAAACAAAAAGATTTCGCGATGTGTTGACGAACCTCACCAAACGTGTCTTCCTTTTCCTTCTTCGAGAAAGTAAGAGACATGAATCAAATCAACATTAATACTAAAATTAAAAATAAACATTTTACTTTACTTACCATTCAGTCTCTCAAACAACAACCAACACGCACTTCATATGCACTTTAGTGACACAAAGACACTTTCTATCGAGACGAGAGCAGTTATTCAACTCATCAACTGTCTTTGATTTATAAAATAAACAAACATAAGCGGTACAGTTGGTAAGGGGGAAAGGGGGCGGGCGGCGTTGCCTTTCATGCGGCACGTGCTATGGTGACAGATCGGCAACGTTGCCGCGCCGATTCGAAAATGGCGGCAACTCAAAACTAAACAATAGAAATTGATACGTTTGCGGATCCGCATCGCTGGATCAAGATGTATGCTGGATCCAGCATGTTTAAAAAGGCGCTGGATCCAGCTGGATTGCTGTATGCTGGATCCAGCAATTGCAATCCCTAATGACAACTCTTTCTTACTACTAATGATGATGATGATGTCCTCCTCGTCGTATTCCGACGACGGCGACCTCAAGTATTGTATTGGTAGGACTTCTGCGACGGTAGACTCTGATGTGACTTGCGAAGCCCAGCTTATTTTAACTTCGCCTCATTTCTTCAAGGCACATTAGGGCTTTCCTCATCCGACAAAGAGGATAATGATGATAAGGACATTGTTTTTCACTTACGTTCACTGATATAAAAACTTTTTTTATGATTTGAAAGACCTCGCGACCACTCTCAAATTTTAACGTCCACTCAACTCATTTTGACAGCTGATTTGACAGCTAAATCGCGCTAACTTGCGTTCGAGTATACGAATTTTTCGGAGTGATGTTTAACTTGTTTGAGTTCCACTTAAATGTAACAGAAGCTTTTAACTAACGTTTGTGTATTCGAATTTTGTGTTTAACGGCTTGTCAATTGTTTAAGATGCCTTTAAATATTTGAATGACGTTTGAGTATTCGGCCGTGGCTAAACAAAATAATACTTTAAAGAGTTGCGTTCAAAAACTACTGGCGATGTCGAAAAAGAAAAACATACAATCAATGACGTTTGTCTAGTTGCAACCAATTTAGGAATGTCTTTCAATACCATAATCTGCTTTACCATCAATGAAGAACAAAGAAGTAACACAAAAGTAACATATTGGGTCGTGTAACATGGAGGTAACATAAGAGGGCCAAAAGTAACATAAAATGTTACTTTGTAACATTCTGGCAACGCTGCACTCGTGCTTCGTGCACACACCAGCTGCAGGTCCGCTGTGATTGGTTGAATATTGTAGCCTATCATCTATTGTGTTTTGGTTGCTGTGCTATGTCTTATTCCTTGTTCCTTATTTCTTATTTCTTATTCTCTAACCTTTTTTTTCATTGTGTAATGGGCTTTAATAAATTCGTAATACAAAAATAAGGAATTTATTACATGAAATAAGAATAAAATTTCCGTCGCGGTGGGAATCTGTTCCTTATTTCTTATAGCCAGCCAATCGCAGGGCATTTTTTCAACGAAGAGTCGTGAGTGTACATAACCTTTTCTTCCATTTCCGAGTTCTTTCAAAGTTTTATAGTGCAAAAAAAATGGATCACGTTCAATATTCTTTGCCACTGGATTATGCAAATCCAGATGAAGAATACAACCCGACATTCGGAATTCAGGACGTAATTGATCATGAGGCAATTACGTCGATTACGACCGAAAAAGTTGGTGATGAACTCCTCATTGATGTGGTACGGTCTCGACCATATTTGTATAAAGTTCATCGCACATTTGTCAGAACCGCACGCGCCGCATTTTAAAATTGGGTCGCACATTTATCAGCACCGCACGCGCCGCACGCGCCGCATTTCTGTGTGTTGCCAACAATTTTTGCAGTTTTTTCTTGCCTCTGGTGTGAAACGGTGCGGTGACATTGTGCTATGGAAGAAATTGATTGGTTGGGGTGTAGCCTTGCGGGCGCTATGGGCCGAGGACAGAAAATTTTTTTGCAAATTTTTTTTTTCTTTTTTCTTTTCTTCCTTTTTGCAATCGGTTTAAAACGCTAAAATAATACGTTTTTGTTCATTGCCTTTTTTTAGTAAGATTGTTGTCGAGTTATGACTTCGAAAATTTTTGCAATTTTTTTTTTATTCTTGCATTGTATAGGGACAATCCATGGGAGCAAAAAAGGTCCCACAACTTGGTACCGTAAAACGCACCGTTTTCGAGTTATGATTGAAAAACGAAAATCCACGTCTCGAAAATTTTACAAGTGTCGGAAAGCAGTAGCCATGTACCATTTACTACCATTGGGTACACAGATAACAGTTTACTGTGTCGGCAATGGCGTCGAAAACGGTGCATGTTACGGTACCAAGTTACGGGACCTTTTTTGCTCCCATAGATTGTCCCTACACAATGCAAGAATAAAAAAAAATAAAAAAAAATTTTTTTTCGTTTTTGCGTCCGATTGGGTTCCTATAGTGCCCCCATGCATACACCCCAACGCCTACTGCCCGCCCCCAACTTTACCCACCAACCACAACATTAATTCAAAAAGGAACTTATATGGAGCATATTCAGCTCTTCGGATCCGAATGAGGCAACACTGAGTGGCAGCACGCGCCGCACCTGCCGTACGCGCCGCATTATATGACGTCATCAGAATTCTTCCTTTGGAGTTCGGATGCCTACCGTATTTTACGAAATGCGGCGCGTACGGTGCGGATAAATATGCGAACTTACATATCATTGCATACAACGAATTCTAAAATGCGGCGCGTACGGTGCTGACAAATGTGCGATCAACTTAACAAAGCTGTGGCAGATTACACCCGTACACTCGTGCTTCGTGCACACACCAGCTGCAGGTATTCAACCGCCGTGATTGGTTGAATATTGTAGCCAATCGCCTATTGTGTTTTGGTTGCTGTGCTATTCCTTTTTCCTTTTTCCTAATTCCTTATCTCTTATAGGTACCTTATTTTTTTCATTGTGTTACACAATGAAATTGTGCAAAAATGGGCTTAACTGGACACAATAACAATAATAAATACTTTTGAATTTGGAATTCAGCGTCCTCCCCACCTCCCTCTACCCTCTAGGTGCAGGTGTCGATGCCGCGGCTGCGGCTTCAGTTCCCGCTCACGTGGCGCGATAGAAAAAGATTTCTGGCTAAAGTAATCTAAAAACCCTAAATAACTAAACTTCGACCATATATTGTGAGTCGCTCGTGGCCCCGACTGCCTGAGTGATCTTAAACGATCACGAAACTTAAGCAACATAGGGCGCGTTCAGTGCATGGATGGGTCAGCGCCTATGACTAACGCTAGTGGCATTTTTCCGAGCGGTTCCATGCTCCGCAAGGCACGTTAAGCGTTGGTGCCGGCTCCCGTCGATAGATGGCAGTCGTCCAAGTCAGAGGCCTTAGGGGGCGGGTTGAAGACTTCTGATAGTAAGACCGGCCACTAGTCTTACAAGCCTCTACTAATCCGGACATGGCCCCCGTGGTGGAGTATGGCCTATACCTTCCTCAGGGAAGAGACCCGTGCCCCTCGGAAGGCACATAATGGGTTGATGATGATTTTGAAATGGATGACCTTCGGACGTTACAGCGGCTAAGCTTGCAAATATACATATAACCTATAATAAGCTTACCTTTTAGTCCTTGTTGCAAAACCACATCGTAAATACCTTCGGTTTGAATTTAATCAAAATTTCTTCGAGTTCACCGCTTTACCCTACGAGTTGGCGCCTGGAGGGTCTTAACTTAGTTTAGTGATAGGTCATTAACTCGTTAGAAGGGCTTTAGATCGGTATCATCTTGACGCTCTTATGTAGGCGACACGTATGTCGAATGAGCGATCCGATTAATTAACAAGCTAGCTAATAGAGATCGGTAACAGATTTCTATAAGAAACCAACATCTTCAATGTTGCAGGCCAAAGATATAATATAACGAAATATTAACCTAACGCGCCAATCGGCCCCCACCGTATCTAAAAAGTTGATTGTAGAAAAGTAAAGGCTACCAACAACTTATTTATGTTTTTAGTATTTACGAACACGAAGTATATTAGTTATATGTATGAAGAATGTTATGAAAAATAAATCAATCGTATAAATTAATTTATCTACTAATTTATTATATCATTTCAATCATGCAAATAACTTAACACATAATTCAGAAGATCTAGAAAACGATTCAAAGAACTGAACTTGCATTTCTCGTTCTTCATCAGAGGATGAAGATAAAAAAGTGCTTATTATCCCTCCGTTGAAATAAATAATATAATTATTGTCGAAGAATTTGTAACAGTTTTATTACTGTTGGAATTTATTTCCGAACTTTATAGAATTCGTCCAAGTTGATTTTCTTCTTCCCCTTTCTTTTCTTTTTACCAGGCTTGGAAAACACACCATCGTTTGATGTGCCTTCAGCTACGATTCGCCGGAATGGAATGAATGTACTGGAAACCCCTATAAAGAAGTCATAAATCACAATTAGGTACTACTACTACCACAGACATCTTTACGCCCTGCGTTGATTTGTCAGTCACTCAGTCAGTCAGTCAGCTTCTCCTTATATATATATATATATATATATATATATATATGTATATATACAAGAGCAGCAGTTGACTGCTGACTGACTGACTGACTGACAAATCAACGCAGGGCCTAAACTATAAGGTTTAGAAACTTAATTTTGCACAGGGGTTCCTTTTGTAACGTAGGGGAGCACTAACAAGGATTTTTGAAAATTCATCCCCTAAGGGGGTAAAAGGGGGGTGCATAGTTAGTATGAAACTTAGCCATTTTTGAAGTTATTCGAATGAAATTCAGCATGAAGGTCCTTCATTGAAAGTAATAAAAGACGTAAAATATTTTTTCTAAAATCATCCCTTAAGCGGGTGAGAGGGGGTTGCGAAGTTAGAATGAAAGCTCTTTCACATGCGCTAAAAGTAATCTTATTTGCAAACTCTTTACTCAACTAAAGCCCACGCGGACGTAGTCGCGAGCAACAGCTAGTATAAAATAAACAAAAAGTATGAAAACAACTCAGTCCAACTTACCGGTCAACTCTACTTTGATTTGACGGGTGACACTTCACATTGCCATATTAAAATCTCATTTATCTATTTATTTTAAGCCATGAGATTCCGCTAGACTTATAATGATAATTGTTCGTGATATTGAAATATTTGTTATTTTTGTATTAGGTCACTTGAGTAAGTAAATATTTAGATTAACCTTTTTGTAGGTAAAGCATAAAAAATACGTAGCATTTTATTTTTCATTGCCCTCTGGGTCAAATTTGTCCCTTTTTCGGTGCAGAACTTTTTCAGTAGCAACAATTTTACGGAATAAAAGATCAGACTTTATAGTCCAGTCATTTAAGCTTAAATTAGGTAAGAATCTCGGAATTCGAGATACTCAGCTGTAAGTCTGTAAATAGTTGTAAGTATATTGACACCCTTAAAGTTGTCTCAAAACCTACATATGATAGGGTGTACGCAACTATTAAATTTCAAGGTCAAACGTCACAAAAATCGGTTTTTTGAGCTTTTTATGTAAATATCTCATTTCCTATAGGGTTTTTGCTATTTGTATTTATTATCAATATTGTAGAGTACAATATTCTCTACATATTTTAATTAAAAAAAAATTTCACACGGTGAACCGTTTTCGAGATAGAGGGCGGAGAGCGCGCGGTCACAGCATCAGCTCTGTGATGCGTAACCTAGTGCCGTTGCACAGTCTGGGCGCGTCCAGGTTTCGCATGAGTATGACAGACACACCAACTTTGAGTTCGAACCCCTGACAGATTGAGGGAATATAAGAACTCTACAGGGTATATAGTTGCTTCGTCAGTTGTCATCACAGTGTCTTTTGACATGTAGGTCCTCTCCTCACCTGGATCTTGCTCTCATCATCAACCCATCATGTCCCCACCGAGGGGCACGGGTCGCTTCCCTGAGGAAGGTATAGGCCATACTCCACCACGGGGGCCAAGTCCGGATTGGTGGAGGCTTGTAAGAATAGTGGCTGGTCTTACTGTCACAAGTTTTCAAGCCGCCCGAAGGCCTCTGACTTGGCTTAATGACTGCCATCTATCGACGGCAGCCGGCACCAATTGCTTAACGTGCCTTGCGAATTGCGAAACACGGAATCGCTCGGAAAAATGCCACTAGCGTTAGTCATAGACGGTAACCCATCCATGGACTTAACGCGCTGTATGTTGCTTAACCTTAGTGATCGTTTAAGATCACTCAGGCAGCCCAGGCTACGAGCGATTCAGAGCAACTTGCTCTAATATGCTTTTATTAATTTTTCCTAGCATTTAGGACGCCACTGAGCATCAGCTCGCGCAGAAGTTTCCCCAGCTCTGACTTCTGCCTGACATGCTGCTTACTGACGTCTGCGCTGTTCAGCATGATAGTTGATTTTTGCTGTCTAGCAATTTTCTTGGCTCGAGCTCTTTGTGAGCTCTCTGAAAGGTTTGATTTACGTTTGGGAGTAAAAATTAGCCTTTCGGATCAGGAAGTTGATATCCCAAAATGTTGGATTTTCTCAATTTCGCAAAGTCTTGATTCTCATAAACTTGAAATCTCCAAATACATATTTTCAAACAACGTTTGATTTTGCACCGGTTGACCTGAAGTGATGCTGTGACCGCGCGCTCTCCGCCTTCTATGTCGAAAACGGTTCACTGTATGAAATTTTTTTTTGACAAAATGTGTAGAGAATTTTGTACTCTACAATATTGATAATAAATACAATTGGCAAAAAACCCATAGTTAATGAGATATTTACGAAAAAAGCTTAAAATACCGATTTTTGTGACATTTGACCTTGAAATTTAATAGTTGCGTACACCCTACCATATGTAGGTTTTGAGACAAAAATTAGGGTGTCAATATACAACTATTTACAGACTTACAGCTGGGTATCTCCAATTCCGAGGTGAACTTACTATAATGACTGGACTATTAGGTGGTAGAGAGCATCTTTCGGTAGGTATGGAGAGCGGATTTTCCACCAGTGGCACGAGAAGGATTTATCATTCCTCCTCGTGCCACTGGTGGAACAATCTGGTGGGTGTTTCCGTTGGTACGATCGGTCAACCTTGTCAGTCGATCTAGCGATGTCCGTATATCCAGCAGGGCCCTTCGTCTGATTCGGTTGACTACCAAAGTTTCGTTTAGGTAATATTTAGTAACTTCTGAAAAGTATAAGTAAAATAATAGTACCTTAACAGTTATAAAAAAAAACTGACTTTATATTCAGCAGGGCCCTCCGTTGTTTGAAGGTCTTCAGACCAGTAGTATAATATGTCCCTGCATAGCGGTAAATTAGTACCTTTAGATTATCTTCGTTTTCATCAAAAAAAGTTATTAGTTTATAATAAACTAGCTGTTGCCCGCGACTACGTCTGCGTGGGCTTTAGTTGAGTAAAGTGTTTGCAAATAAGATACTGATACTTTTAGCGCATGCGAAAGAGCTTTCATACTAACTTCGCAACCCCCTCTTACCCCCTTAAGGGATGATTTTCGAAAAACTACTTTACACGTCTTTCATGACTTTCAATGAAGGACCTTCATGCTGAATTTCATTCGTATAACTTCAAAAATGGCTAAGTTTCATACTAACTTTGCACTCCCCTTTTCCCCCTTAAGGGATGATTTTTAAAAAACTATTTTACACGTATTTTATAATTTTAAATGAAGAACCTTCGTACCAAATTTCATTGGAATAACTTCAAAAACGGCAAAGTTTCATACTAACTTTGAACCCCCATTTTACCCCCTTAGGGGACGAATTTTCCAAAATCCTTTCTTAGTGCTCCTTTACGTTACAAAATAAACCCCTGTGCAAAATTTCAAGTTTCTAACCCTTATAGTTTAGGCCCTGCGTTGATATGTCAGTCAGTCAGTCAGCTTCTCCTTTTATACACTGGGTGACATTTTCACCGGTACAATAAATTTTACCATATCATTTCTATCGATAATAGATTACATTTATCGAATAAAATTACCATATATTTTTTTTCATTTTCATTAATTTATCCTTCATCCAATTTGTAACTCATGGACACCCATTACAAGGTGTCATCGCGGTGCGAGGCAGAGGGCGGCGGGGTGGGGCGAGTGAGCGGGCGGCGGGCTGGCCGGGCACGATTTGGCCGGTCAGTCCGCGCGCATTGACCTAGGTGAGTGCACGTGCGCCGTTTCCGCACTTCCTGCAGTCGAATTACGCGCGCAACACGATGTTTACAAACCGCGAGTATTACGAAATGGCTCGTAGTTACTTTCTCAGTGGGGTAAATACAGTGCGGCTCGGCGGGTATACGCTGAAGAAAGTTTGCCCCGCCTGATAAATGCCGGTTTTATTGAACCTCAAATACTCAACACCAGGACATTCATGAGAGTGACGCAGCATTTGCTAGACTACGGACAGTTCACTGCACCAGCGCACGCTCAAGGCCGAGGAGGGAGACCTCCCTTGGCCGTGGAGATCGAGGAACAGATAATCGCGTTCTTCGAGGAAGACCCCAGATGGAGCACCAACGATGCGGCACTCACGGCGCACTTCGGCGTTAGCCAGTACGTGGTGTGGAAATTCATACCACTAACAACCAGTGCAAGCATTCCACGCCGGTGACGGTCCTAAGCCCGTGCAAGTATGAAGGAAGAATTGAAATCAAGTAAGATTTTTTTTGCTACGTCATACCTACTGGCTGCGCCGCCCCGCCGCCGCTTCTTTTCCTTCCCGCAAGCCGCGCGCAGTTGCCAGTTCGTGCGTTTAGTTGTGCTCATGCGTAATGGAGTCCACATTTCTTTAAGATTTGCGGATAAGTTCAGACATTGGTATTTTTGTTTTTTTGTACCAACGGGGTAGTAACAAAAAAATTTGTATTTTGGACTTAGTATTACGTATGTTGATTTATTGTACCGGTGAAAATATCACCCTGTATATAAGATACGAGGGGTGTTCAATAAAAATTAATAATGGCATATTATCTCCTTAAACAACAAAAAAGTAAATACTGGCAGGTAAAGCCCAGATATTAGATAAAATAAAAAAATAAAAATATTGATTTTCTTTTCTTATTTTAAAAATAGAAGTCATTTGTTTTCTTCATGTTGGAGCGTGTTGCGCAAAATGGATAAAATTGAAATTCGAGCCGTGATAAAATATCTCTGCCTGAAAAATTTTACTACTGAGCAAGTAAATCTTGATTTGAAAACAACATTAGGAGTTAACGCTCCTCCGTATTCTACGGTTGCGCGGTGGTGTGCCGAATTTAAGAGGGGAAGAACTTCAACTAAAGACGACCCGCGCTCGGGTCGCCCTACGACGGCAGTTACCGAACAAATGATAAAAAAAGTAGAAAAAATTGTTTTGACAGACCGGCGTGTTACAGTTCGTTTTATAGCTGAAGAACTAAAAATTTCGATAGGAAGTATCCATACTATTATACATGAACATTTGGGCATGAAAAAAGTATCAGCGCGCTGGGTGCCCAGAATGCTTACAGACGAGCAGAAACAAACAAGAGTGAGGATTTCTCAAATCAATTTGGAATTGTTACAACGAGACCCTGAACAATTTTTGGCTTGCTTCGTAACTATGGATGAAACATGGCTCCATCATTACGATCCTGAGACAAAACAACAGTCCAAGACTTGGAAGAGGCCGTCATCTCCAACACCTAAGAAATTTAAGGCAATTCCATCCGCCGGTAAGATTATGGGCTCTCTTTTCTGGGATGGCCAGGGGGTGATAATGATTGAATATCTCGATCATGGAGCCACTATTAATGGGGCCTTATACGCAGAACAAATAAAAAAATTGCGTCAAGAAATACGCGAAAATCGCCGCGGCAAACTGGCTAAAGTTGTGTTGTTTCACCAAGATAACGCCCCCGCACACAAGTCCCGAGTTGCGATGGCTGCTATCCAAGATGCTGGATTTGAATTGATGGAACATCCTCCATACTCACCAGACCTTGCACCTAGTGATTTCTACCTGTTTCCGCGGTTAAAAGATCACCTGAGAGGTCACAGATATGCCAATGATGAGGAAGTGATCGCCGCCGTACATGATTTTTTAAAGGATCAAGATGAAGACTTTTTTAAGAAGGGAATCTTAGGTTTAGAAAAAAGATATATTAAGTGCATAAACCTCAAAGGCGACTATGTCGAAAAATAAAATAATAATAAATAAAATATATCTGCTTCATACTCATTACCACTTTTTATTGAACACCCCTCGTATACCTACAAAAGTGTTATATTTCCAGCAGCGCCCTTTTTTGTTTTTAGGCTTTCAGTCCAGACAATCATAGTTATTCCCTAGTAGCATATAATTAGTACTTTTCAAATAGGTGTCGCTTACTTTAAAATATTTAAACAATGAGTAAATAATCTATGTTAATAATTTCGTACCCGTACGGTAGCCTCCTAAGGCCTAGTGCAGTAAGTGAAATAGTTACCGTGAAGTTATTCGAATGAAATTCATTTCAAAGGTTCTTCATTTAAAATTATGAAACACGTATAAAATAGTTTTTTGAAAATCATCCCTTAAAGGGGTAAAAGGGGGTGCAAAGTTAGTACGAAACGTTGCCGTTTATGAAGTTATTCGAATGAAATTCAGAATGAAGGTCCTTTATTGAAAGTTATAAAAGATGTGTAAAATATTTTTTCGAAAATTATCCCTTAAGGGGATACGGATCCCCCTCTTACGGGTTGCGAAGTTAGTATGAAAGCTCTTTCGCATGCGCTAAAAGTATCCCTATCTTATTTGCAAACACTTTACTCAACTAAAGCCCACGCGGACGTAGTCGCGGGCAACAGCTAGTATATACAGGCTGTTAATTTGCAAGCGTGCCATATTTTAGGACGTGATTATACTGCTGATTATAAACAAAATCAATCATTTAAGAAGAGTCGATTTTTTTTCTTTTTTTCTCTGACGTCACATTTTTTATCGATAAAGAGAACGCCCAGCTCTAATATCGAATTATCTCGCACATCCCTAAATTTTCGGACGACGGTTTGGCAACCACGCGCATCGACACAAACACACACATTCGCACCCCGAGCGGCATGCGCATGCGCAGATAGAACAAACACGCCGCGCGAGCGCACCCCCAATTAGCCCAGCCACTCAGTGACCGGACATCCTTTGTGACGTGCGCACGTGCCGGTATCGCACGCTCTTTCATTACTACCTAATGTGTGCGCGCCGCCACCGCCGTGCACCACATGGTTGATGAGATGTTGGAAGACGTGCCATTTCAGCAGGACGGTGCTCCTCCGCACTACGGACTCATAGTGCGCGAGTACCTCAATGACACTTTTGGTGACCGCTGGATAATGGATAGGAGGCGAAGGCCCAGTGGCCTGGCCAGCGCGGTCCCCGGATCTTACTCCCCTAGACTTTTATTTGTGGGGAAAAGTTAAAAGACTAGTGTATGCTGAAGAAGTTAACAATGCGGCTGCGTTGCGTGAAAGGATTATTTCTGCCTTCCAAACTGTTAGGCAAAATGTGTTTGTGTTGCAAAATTTAAAAGTAATTTGTGTCGTCCTGCGAGACTTTGCATAGCGCAGAACGGTGGCCACTTCGAACAATTGCTCCGTACAACTTAATCATTGTAAGTACCCTGTAAATAACGTCTCAATTAGTGTAAATAACAGTGTTTTCAGACTTTTAACTACGCCAGATCAACGATTTATTTGAAGGTAGGTTAGTACTTGGGTATGTTATCTACTTCCTACTTTTTTATTCTAACTTGTAAATAAACTAATTTGCGCAATATTTTAATACCTACTAACCTCCTACCAAAGAAATTGGTTGTTTTGTCGGTCCTAAGCCCGTGAGAGTAGGATGGGAAATCTGAAATCATATGTTTCTTGTTGTTATTGCTGTTTCTTTCACTCGGTGCCAACTTGGCAACGGGGCGGGGTCTCGGTCTTTTCCCATTACGTGCGTGTCGCAGCACCTTCCATCTTAGGTTATTCCTATTCAAACCCTAAAAATAAGTTTTATTTTTATCGACGGTTTCCTTGAATATGGGAGACTGTTAGTAGACTGCATTAACTGGTAACATTAATTACTATTTTTTCTTTAAATATGGCACGCTTGCAAATTAACATCCTGTATATAAAAGGAGAAGCTGACTGACTGACTGACATATCAACGCAGGGCTTAAACTATAAGGGTTAGAAACTTGAAATTTTGCGCAGGGGTTCCTCTTGTAACGTAGGGGAGCACTAAGAAAGGATTTTTGAAAATTCATCCCCTAAGGGGTAAAATGGGGGTTCAAAGTTAGTATGAAACTTTGCCGTTTTTGAAGTTATTCGAATAAAATTTTGTACGAAGGTTCTGCATTTAAAATTATGAAATACGTGTAAAATAGTTTTTTTTTAAATCATCCCTTAAGGGGGAAAAAGGGGGGTGCAAACTTAGTATGAAACTTTGCCATTTTTGAAGTTATTCGAATGAGATTCAATGTGAAGGTCCTTCATTAAAAGTCATGAAAAACATGTAAAATAGTTTTTCGAAAATCATCCCTTAAGGGGGTAAAAAGGGGGGGGGGGTTGCAAAGTTAGTATGAATCCCTTAAGGGGGTAAGGGGGGGATTGCGAATTTAGTATGAAAGCTCTTTCGAATGAGCTAAAAGTATCCATTATCTTATTTGCAAACACTTTACTCAACTAAAGCCCACGCGGACGTAGTCGCGGGCAACAGCTAGTTTATTATAAACTAATAACTTTTTTTGATGAAAACGAAGATAATCTAAAGGTACTAATTTACCGCTATGCAGGGACATATTATGCTACTGGTCTGAAGACCTTCAAACAACGGAGGGCCCTGCTGAATATAAAGTCAGTTTTTTTGTATAACTGTCAAGGTACTATTATTTTACTTATACTTTTCAGAAGTTACTAAATATTACCTAAACGAAACTTTGGTAGTCAATCGAATCAGACGAAGGGCCCTGCTGGATATACGGACATGATCTAGCGGTATTTTTTTTCGCGTTCGCCATATTGACTGTACAAAAATAAAAGGCGTGCGTTGGCTAAACGGAAAAAAAAAATCCCTTTGGGCCGATTGATCGGTTGACCGATCGGATGAACGGGAAACACCCAATCTGGTGGCACGAGGAGGAGGAAGGGAAAATCACCGAGTTGTTAGTTCTCTAGAGCCGATAGAGAAATCTCTTCTTTCTACGGAACTTTACACACTTACCTGTTTTTTTTAGTGAGCCGTGTTTGCATCCTACTGCTGGGCAGAGGCATTAATTAAGAAAAACAAAACATTTATAAACCATTTAATAATATTTTTGTCACGTGAAAATGATAACAGCAACTTAGAAAAGTTCTAAACAAAGAACGGCAAAGTTTCAGTTCGTTGCGTGCATGCCTGTGCAGTGCATACTGTGACGAGGCCAGTCATATTGCTGAAAAGAAAGAAATAATATTTTCATTACTCATACCCGGAAATTGAAGTTGAGGAGTGGTACAAAGTAATACTTTTCAGCCCTATGGAAATAATTAATAAAAAAAAGTAGTTCTACCTATTTCTGTTAAACCCTCAGAATAAGAACTAAAGTCCATATTCTAAGGTTAAACCATGTTCCAACTTTCTATACAGCCACTCAAGTCAACAGGTTGATTTAAAATTGAAATAACCTGAATTTAGGTACAACGGTTCGGCCCCTGGGAGAATACGATCCTGACACCTGTCTGTTTCATATGACTAGTGATGGGAAATAATCAACGTTAGCATTCCTTACGTTATTCTTAACTAGCTTTTGCTACCGACTCATGATTAAGAAGTTTTAGTTTTTAGACGACATTCACTCAGTCATCTTGTGACATTTTCACAGGTTTTTTAGGGGTCATCTTTTTTTTTTGCTCGGAATGGCGGTGAAGTGTTTTGGCGAGCTGTGCGACCTTATAATTGAGCCCAGATTAGCTGAATCACTTTGTACGGCAGTGGTACGGAGGGATTCAGAGAACACTAAAGCCTATTCATCAACTTCGTATCGTTAAAGGGACCGTTATTATTTTCGTTATTTTTGGTACGTCACTACAAAAAAATTCGGTAACATAACCTTGTGACAGCGTAGTACGGATTGTACGCACGAACATAAAAAATTGATTTCTTCTTATATAACATTAAATCACTGTGCAAAATATCATAAATAAAACAAATAAAATAAATAAATAAAATATAACATTGATTGTATGTTTAAACAATGATATAGTTTCTAAGATAATTATTTGCTAGTAGCATAAATAGGACTGAAAGATATTTTAATCGGAAATTCAACGCCACTTCAAAGTTACGTCGTCCGTTCGATTTGGACGAAATTAAACAAATGTCTATGTATGATGAACTCATACATAGATAGATACAAATCTCTGCTACACGGAAGTTTAAGCAAAACTCTAGATACAACTCCAAAGAATAAATTAGGTACATACATACATCGAATTGCCGCTTTCCCACATATTTATTTTCTTCTGTGGTCAGCCAGCCATTTAGCCATTCCTTTTCTTTTGTTTGGATTCGCACTAGTTCCATTTAACTTTTTTTGTAGTTTACGATAGGTACCTAATGCAATTTTTAGATTTTTTCATATGCATGAGACCTAAGGAGACAAAAAAACTTACAAATAAAACGAGGACTAGGTAATAAGATAAATTGATGATTCCTGAAGTTACTTTAAGTTGGAAATAGCATTTGTCCTGTTATTAGGTCCACGCATGCTTAACTATTAATTTGTCTTAGTTAAGTTATTCCTCATCAGTGGGACTAGGAAGGAAATCTATTTCTCGCAGTCCCATTATTAAAATGTCCTCTATTTCTCTTATCCCATTATTAAAATGTCCTCTATCTTTCTTTAGCTAATTAATACATGTTTTTAATTTTAATTTCCTTATATTCTTATGAAAAGCAGTGTTAAGCTCGGGGGAAAAAAGAAAGCTTACTTTCAGTCGTAGGATAACAATGTACTCGTAAGTACCTACTATTCATGTTATCCTCTTCAGTCCTGACCTTGAAAATAACAATAGATAACTTGGTCAATATAACATGCATATGAAAATAAAATCAAACATATAAATATCAGCAAAACACACACACAATACAAATAATATAAAATCAGTCAATCAAACCGCCCCGTGACATCCGACCCAAAGGTTCCCATAACGCTGGCAGCATTACCGCGCTGCACTGCCAGGGAGATCCGTTGCATCAAATATGCCCCAGAGCGGTAGTCCAAGCCATGGTTCCTCAGACGATACCCTATCTTTTTAATAAAGGCTTTGCCCTGAAAACCCCAGATCCCAGTGGTTTCTAAAGCCAGGGGGACGAAAAAATAGATAACCATTGTTATTTTCAAGGTCAGGACTGAGGGATTAAAGTGCTTTAGGTTTTGGCTTCACGTGGGCTAATGTGGGTCAACTCGTTAAATGTGTCTGTCAGTTAGGGACTGCTTGACAAGGACCCATTAAATGAAAACCATCGAGTTGATCCAAGTGGAGAGGCATAAAGAAAGGACTTGCTAGTGCAAAATATTTAGAGGAAACCTATTGTTGAATAGACTATTAAAGGGGTATTGTTAAGTACCGACTTCTCCGGTATTAACTTTGTTTATGTACATAGCGGTCCCCGACGCGTTTAAGGCTCTCAGGTACGTACTCGAATATAGAAAATAACAAGAAACTAACAAAGTAGATATTTTTTGTTATAGTTTCATAGTTGAATCGGATGTCTAAGATCAAGGGGATATCGTACGGGTTTACAGACTTTTAAGTCTCAAGGTCGATAAAATGATAGTAAAATTGAATACCAGCTCAAATCTTTAAAAGAATCGATCCGAGCTTATGACCATGAACATTGCGGATCAACTTTCGATTAAAAGATAGGGAGATAAAAGGTCACAGATTTTACTGTAGGAATAGGCGTTAAACTGGTAACACGTTTCAAAAAGTCGAAAAGTTAATCTATTCAGAAGTTAGAGGATGTAGTATGTACCTGGCACTCGTAACAGCAATAATATGATTGGTTGCATCCTAAGCATCTGAACTTTGTGATCCTTTTGCACACGAAGCAGTTTGCGAAGGGAGCGAGAGGGGTGTTAGGGTCTAGTGACGTCACGTGGGTAATGACTGGAGTGGCGCCCATCTGCTGAGCTTGATCGACGTTGGCGTTATGTGTATGTGCGGCAGCATTAACCATC
Organism: Yponomeuta plumbellus; assembly: GCA_947310845.1. Lineage (NCBI taxonomy): Eukaryota > Metazoa > Arthropoda > Insecta > Lepidoptera > Yponomeutidae > Yponomeuta > Yponomeuta plumbellus. The sequence continues at coordinate 10,668,744 of OX371203.1, forward strand.
GAGTCCTGAAACAAAATATCAAACAGTCAGAATTTTGGGACTCCATCTATACTAAATAGGCAAGTATCATAAACTATACACTGGTACCCATGTAGAAATGAGAGCATTTGTTGGCATCGTGATGAAAGTGAACGAACATCAACAAACACATTGATGTATTCTGTCTTCGTTAAAATGGTCCGTACGTTCACAGCTTCAAAAAAGTTATACTAGCAAAATGACATTCCAGAGTGTCAGTTCCCTTAGCCATATTTGAGAAATTCAGCTTTTCAGCATCTGTTCAGAAGCATTCAAGTAGAGTTGGTGATAGAGGGACAATATTAAAATGCATCCATTTCATTGTAGAGGAACAAAATGGAAGCTATTTCAACTATGTTCTCACCAGGTGATCGAGAAAGTTGCTCTCATCCAAAGGACTCACGAAACCGCTGTCCCTTGAGACCGACGACCGTTCTTGAACAGGTGGGGCTGGTGGATTACTTGTACTGCTGTACTGTTGTATTGGCGCTACTTTCTGGTGGTTCTGGTATCCATAATGTGTCTGAGGCATTTGATTATTGCTGTATAATTGGTAGTATTGTTGACCCTGATGGTTGTAGTATGGCGGTGGGGGTACTGAGCAAGGTGACTGTTGGTAAGCGGTACTTGGTGAATTTACCATAATTCCTGTTTGCAGTGGTTTATTTGGATTTGCCATCCATGGAGGCAGCGACTCAGGTCCTGCACCAAGCGAGGATTTTTTCTCTTTCGCACTCGGACGACACCTTTTGACACTCCTTGGTGTATTTGTAACATTCGATGTATTTCTAGTCTGTTTTTCTCTATCTGAATCTTTTCCCAGTGTTCCAAGGTAAGCATTAAAAGTGTCCATGTAATTCAATGTTTGATTTGGAACAGTATTTGGTATATCGTTGTTGATGGCCATGTTTGACCTCCAGACATTTGATATGTCAGCTGCAGTCCGATGTCCACTTTGATAGGTTTGGTTGTTGTTATTCGGCTTAAGATTCGTGAAGTTATTTGGTCTTGAAATATTTGGTAAGTTGTTGGTATTATTATTCTGATAGATTCGGTTGTCAATAGTTGTGGGTTTGTTCGACAGATTATTCAGGGCGGCAGCTGAAGTTGTAAGTCTGTTTTTATCTTGATTATTGCTATTTGGCTGGTTGATTGTGTTGTATGGTTGTGAGATGTCAGTCATAGAGATAGAAGTGAAATTAGCGGCTTGGTGATGGTTTATAACGTTATGCACGTTTTCTTGTGACTGTTGATGTGCGTTGTACGTGATTTCTATTTCCCTCCCTGGAGGTCCCGTCTTGAGTTGGTAATTTTTAATGACTGATGCTGGACAACTATTAGGAGATCTTGAAGGTCTGACATCTTTGGAGGGTGGAACAGAAACTTGTCCAGTAGTTTTTTCGGGAGCTTGTAACCTTTTTATTAATTCTGAATGATGCTCTTTATTCTGACAAAATGAAATTGTTCGTTTGTTCTCTCTTGGATTTGTGAATAGATCTGCCATTTTTTTCTTTTTTTCCTCAGTAAACTCTATCATTTCACGGCAAAGTATCTCAAGATTTGACATTGAAAATTGTAATGTTCCTCGTTCAATTGCTAACTTTTGTGTTAATTTGTAAAACTCTTTCATGAATGTGCTATTATTTTTATTTGGTACAATTATAGATAGAGTTGTTGTGTAAGATAAACAAAAGCAATGGGTTTTCAATGCTTCAAATTCAGATTTAATTGATTTGTACGATTCATCTCTTTTAGATGGTATAGTTCTTCTCGCTGCTATGTAGGAATAAAGTCTAGGAAAAATCACAAGCAAATTTTCTGCAACCGTAGTTAGCATTGGTACAACGAATGGATCATTAAAGTGTGCACTTGGATTATTGTTATCTGCATAATCTTTGGTAGTGTTAGATTCAATATTTTTTGAAATATTTGTAGTCACAACTGGCATCGTAGACTTAGCTGACTGTGAAACACTCTGATAATCTGAATGTTTTTTTGCAGTGACCAGTTCGCTAGGAACGTTATTGCTGTCTTGTATTGATACCACTTTGATATGTGGAAAATGACTTTTGCATTTTTTGGGTTCATTATGGTGATTGTCTGCAGATGGTTCTGAAATAATCAATGGATCCGTGCTTTCATCTTCACATGGAGCTTCTAGTTTTACTTCTTGTATATTCTGTAGAGGTATGGATACAAATTCATTTGGACCCAATCTCTTCGTCACTTCCCCTTCTATAGCTTTTAGATCCACTTCTTTTTGTTGCTCACTATTGATATTAGTTTTTGAAGAAATGATAGTATCATTGTTGATTTCATTATCATTTTCAGATTTAATGTCCACTTCTTTTCCTGTTTCAGTCTCTGTTACAGGTTTTTCATTTTTAGTGTCATCTGTATGTTTTTCTGTTCTAATCTTCTTCGTCCCCAAAATAATAACATTATTAATAAAAGTTGCCTGTAGATCTCTTTCGTCCGATGATGGATACACTTCCTCTACGTCATTTATTGGGAACTCTTCATCACTATCTTCAAATATTATTTTATTTACCGTTACTTCTTGCTCGAGTTTAAATGATATCATATCTTCTAACATCGTATCTGAAAGGTGAAAAAATTAACTTTATGCAAAAACATTTCGTGATTTTGTTGAAGGACGTGAACACTTAAATATTTTTTTAAGATTAATATGAGGAAAATTTTTAATAGTCATTGTTTCAACATAGTGGTTTATAACAGTTTACTTATTGTGTTAAGAGGTATTTAAATTAGTAATTAGACTAACTTATAACTTTGAAGGGATTAATGCCCAGCCCCAATAACCTACCGACCAGCTACCACCAGTTAAAATCTTTAGTTGCTTACTGCTGTAGGAATATAGGAATAGGAATTTTAACTTATAGTTCTTCTACTCTTTCGAGGGCTGACTGTTAACTAGTGATAGGCCACTCAATAGAAAAAAGAAACTGAATATTTTAATATCGCGTTGCAAGCTAACTGTAAGTTAACTGTAGATTCAACCTAAAATAACACTGGGCCAGTTGTCAATAGACGTAGTTTAGCAAAATGGATCCAACACACAACATGGTTGTTTAAAGTTAAGTACTTGATGTAATGATCAATATGTTCTACAGTGTGAGTCTTCATAAAGTGCACATGTCAAAATCAGGGAAACTACACCCCATTTCATCGACGGAAAAAATAAAAAAAAAAATAAAAAAAAATATTTGTATTTTTTATGATTTTTTAAAAATTATGAGTTGCACCTGTTGACCCTATTTAGATAAATCATCATAATTTTTAAACTAAGTGTGTTATCGCAGTGAAATAAATTTTGTGATGATGTCTAATAATAAGCCGTACCCATTAAGTAAAAATATCCAAGAAAACTAACCCTATAAATTTATAATTAAGTGAAACTTGAAGAAAATCTGTATTTTTTTTCATCATTTTTGCATTTGTTTTACAATTTCTCCTAAAATCATGCTATTGACCCTACTTTTTTTTCTCTCTAGCTTATTTTACATGGCATTAGCTTTCTAAAAGTAAAAATTGCACGTTTATTACTCAAAAACAACAGTTTTTATGACCGTTAACTCACTCATATGACCGCTCTAACTCAGTTAACTGCATTTTTTTATCTGATTTAAGAAGTTGTATTTAAGTAATAGACGTGCAATTTTTACTTTTAGAAAGCTAATGCCATGTAGAATAAGCGAGAATGAAAAAAAAGTAGGGTCGATAGCATGATTTTAGGAGAAATTGTAAAACAAATGCAAAAATGATGAAAAAAAATACAGATTTTCTTCAAGTTTCACTTTATTATAAATTTATAGGTTTAGTTTTCTTGGATATTTTTACTTTATGGGTACGGTTTATTATTAGACATCATCACAAAATTTATTTCACTGCGATAACACACTTAGTTTAAAAATTATGACGATTTATCTAAATAGGGTCAACAGGTGCAACTCATAATTTTTAAAAAATCATAAAAAATACAAATATTTTTTTATTTTTTTTTTATTTTTTCCGTCGATGAAATGGGGTGTTGTTTCCCTGATTTTGATATGTGCACTTTATGAAGACTCACACTGTATATTTTAAGAATAATCAAAGACTTTCATAGCGATCCGATGAGTATGTGCAAAGTTATGGCACATGGTAGTCCAACCCACATGTATAGAGAGCGTAAATCAGTTTAAACCTAAAAACTCAAATATCACAAAACTCATTTTCTGTGGGTTGGAACTTTTCTGCTAAACTAGGTTCTTACGAAACAGAAACAGTAATCGACAAGGCTATCTAAAGCATTTTCTAAGCCATGAAATAAAATAAAACCGGTCAAGTGCTTGTCGGAGGGTTCCGGAGAAAGTGGGGTTGTAGTTAGTCTGAAGTTTTCCTTTTACAAGTTGGTCGCCTATAACTAAGTTAGTTTAGTTTTAACGCTAAATTATGTGCTACTGCCCTAGTATTTTCCACAATAACTTTTCTACAATCAATCGCTTAGCCGAGAGGGGGAACGCCCTACTCTGACAAAAAGTTGAGCTTTACAGCTTGATATGCAATCGCAAAAGGAACTCTACATCGAAAAATTATCTTTTAACACCCACAATATTTTTAAACGACCAATCCTGCGATACCCCACACTACTACGTGGGCGAGAAAAAATGCATTCAATATATACAATATACAGGGTGTTTGGAAGCTGGGTGCAAAGCCTTAAGGGGGTGCTACTATAGTATACATAGACCATTCGAAAACGATGGGTACAAATTTTATTTTTGAAAAATCTAAGTAGACAAGTATAGGGTCGGCGAACTAAAGCGCATAAGTCCAAAACACATATAATAATAATAATAAATAATAATAAACTCACGCCCGTTATCCCCGAAGGGGTAGGCAGAGGCACCAGTCTCTAGAACTGGACCCACGTTTTGCCGAGTTTATTAGGTCCCAAACGTGACAAGTGGCAAGCCTGTCGCCGTTATCCGGGCACAATTTATCAGCGAATGGTGTTGCTGTGAAAACAAATGTACGTAACTAAAAGTCATTGGTACATGCGTGGTTCGAACCCAGACCCTCATGATCGAGAAGCAAAGGTCAACCTCACTACGCCACCACCGCATCCAAAGTCCACCGCAAGTCCAAAACACAATACTATGTATTTTGATTATTTATTTTGTACGGAACAATAATTTAATACCAATTAATTTAGTGCTTAAGTCCGCCGACCCTAGAACTATTTCTCCTTAGTTTTGCAATTAACTAGGCAAATACTCGTATACGATTTCACTTTGCTATCTAAGATCTAAGATGGATGGAATGATATTCGGACCTTTCTGACCGGGCGGAGAAGACAGAATAATATTATTCGAATAGGTATAATTATTAATGTATGTTTCTCACCTGTTTGTACATTCGTTTGTGCTGTAATGGTATTACTATCATTATTTGTCATTGTTCCCGCCAGGCTGAAAAAAACAGGACTTATATCACTATAAATAAATAAAAATTATATCCAAACAACACAATCACTTGTCCTGGCCTTAAACTAGGATACTCTGTACAGAGCTAGCCAGGAAATGACAAAAATAACAAATATCTATATAAATAAAATTCAAAGTCCTGACTGACTGACTGACTCACTCATCAACGCCCAGCCCAAGCCGTTGGACCTAGGAAGCTGAAATTTTGCACAGAGGGTCTATATGTATATAACGTAGATAAGGAATATACCGGATTTTTTAAATTCAACCCCTAAGGGGGCGAAAAGGGTTGCCAAAATTTGTATGGGAGGTATAAAGAATGTTGTCTAATTTTCTTGAAACTTAAAATAAATACTCTTTACCACAATTGATTGAACACGTGTTTCGCCGTTTTTCTAACTTTCACCCTTAAGTGAGTGAACGGGGAAATTTTGCAATTTTGAACTAAAGTCCACGCAGACGGAGTCGCGGGCAAAAGCTAGTAAACATATAAAACATAAACATTTACATACAAACACATACATTGCTTCTGGCCGCTTTCTAGGATACCCTGTGTCGTATAATATAATGTTTGTGTAATTGATATAAAATATGTATCATCTAGATTCTAGATCGTACATAAACTCACGTCTGTATTCCAGAGGGGTAGGCAGAGACCAGAATCTACCACTTTCGCGTCCCTTACCGGCCCTTCCATCAAAATTCGCTCGATAATTTTATAAGTACGAGTAATTAATTAATTCGATCTAGATAATTTTCTACAAAATTATTTTAACTGTCAAAAGAATAAATGTGGAGTTTCTTTGTTAGTTTCTTCTCCATGTAATTTATTAATTGTGAAACTAACAAATTTGACGTTCATAAAGTATACCTACGTTTTGTTTGTATTATAAATAAAATATTTTGACTTTGACTAACGTTCATTAAGTGACAGTTTCTCTGTTATTTCGAATAAAAAGTTTTGATTTGATAAATACATAGATTTGATAAATATGACACACTTTGTGACTCCTCCCTACCCTACCAAACGAATACGATACCAAACGAATAAAAGGAAACTATGTACTTAAATACCTATGATGCAAAACCTCCTAATGGCCAACTGTGATCGTCTAGTCTAGTGAGAACCCTCCATTGTGAACGTATTCGTAACCAGAGCTCTTTTAGGATATGAGATTGAGTAATGAGAGTGTATAAAAGATCCATTAAAATTACAAAAGCAGAATTTAAAAGAATCAACACCAGCCAAAGGTTATATTGAAAATAATATGTTTGGAAAATTAAATGAAACTAACAACAAAGCAAATTAAATAAGCGAAAGCATGATAATGGCTTAAAGTAAATGAGTTAACAATACGAGTAGATAAGAAAGTTGAGATAAGATGGAAAAGTAATCGCGGTTAAAAAAGTTACAGTTAAATAACATAAGATTGGGTGTGGGTGTGGGAACTCATGTGGGTGTTAAAGTATAACGTCCCCAACCAAAAAGGCCGGTTAAGACAGACATTATTAGCCAACTGGGTAGATAAGATTGTTTTAATATGAAGTGAGTACAATACTCGGTTATCTACCAGTCGTTAGTGCTAATTATACAGGGTGGTCCAAATATCATGGATCAAAGGAAATGAGGAGTTAGCCAAGGTCATCTTCTATCAATAAGGTCCTATACAGAGTGGTAAATGTCTCAACGGTTGAACTTATGATTGATATTAGTTTTTTTTTCAAGAAAAGGGTTCCTTACAACTATTGCTAGGCGTATAGCTCTCCAGCACATATAAAAAAATCAGACCGGAATTCAGACTTTCGACCCTAAAAGTCCACGGATTTTCAAGATGGGACCACTGTGCGCCACAGACGTCTCTGTGCTATCACGGACGAGGCCGGTCCCACAGTGCGTCGTCCGAGCTGGTCTGCGTGCGTCCGCGATTTTTCGGACCGTGGGTCCCAAGCTTTACACCGCACACATTGTATTTTGCTGCGTTAGCGCTTTACACGACAACACGTATTTTACCTGTATTCAGGCAGTAACGAACTAACCGTAGAGTAGCTAACACGTTGTAAAAGTGACAATAAAGAAATAATTACGTTACTCCTTGTCTCTTTGTCACTCCTATACAAATTGCAAACGCTCTCGCTATCGAAAGTGAATGAAAAAACTCGCACTAAGCACTCTGAACCTCCAACCATCTACTGCAACTAACGAACTACAACTTCTCCTGAATGGGCCTAAAACCCCATTTAATAGACATGTCCAACTGATTTGACTTTGACTTGCCTACGATTTATTATAAAAGAGGTTCGCATGCAGCAGGCAAATTAACAAAAAATAGTTAGAAGATGCTAGACAGTAAAAAAAAGTCTATCCGAGTCGACAACTTATAGGTGGAAAATTCGTATTTTGGTGCATTTAAAAAAAAAAAATTAAATTATGACGTTGCGAAGTAAACAAACATTGAACATTATGTCGTTGCAATGTATGTGCCTGTGTGTAAATGTTTATGTTTATTTAGGAAAAGTAAATAAGCTAAGCCATGTCTCGGTTTCTCCTAACTTCCATTCGAAAACCTCTCGCTAAAGAAAAAAACATGTCAGATTGAGTATAAGTATTAACGATCGTGAGCACCTGTAAGGAACCAGGACCTAGATTATCTTAATGCATTGTAGTACAATAACAACTGCACGAATATGGCGATTTAGTTTCATTGCCACTTCACGTCTACGCGCGCATGCATATCTATCTTCTATATATATAAAAGGAGAAGCTGACTGACTGACTTAGAATCAACGCAGAGCCCAAACTATAAGGCTTAGAAACTTGAAATTTTGCACAGGGGTTCTTTTTGTAACATAGGGGAGCACTAAGAAAGGATTTTTGAAAATTCATCCCCTAAGGGGTTAAAATGGGGGTTCAAAGTTAGTATTAAAGCCCACGCGGACGTAGTCGCGGGCAACAGCTAGTCAAACATATAGGCGTCAATGGTATGAAAAAACACGTCACGTGACCCGACAGTCTGTCTGTCATCGTACTGCAATGCATTAACAGAATCGGGGACCGGTCCGTCACAAACACTTGTGTCACAGTGTTTGTTATCAAAGTCCCGGAAACGGATTCTACGATTTTGATTGCGCATATTTGGTAGGCCAGAGAATGTAGTTCAGGGGTCCAAGGGATAACAATAGCACCACCAAGGAAAAAAAAATTTTTTACAAATTGAATTTGCAAAAAGTGTCTACAATCTCTCAATAAGTTGCATGGATGGATGGATGGATGTTTGTTACTCATGTCCTACTACTTATGTCCACCCGTACGAAGCCGGGACGAGTCGCTAGTAATAATATAAAATCTTAATTTCATCATCATCATCATCATCAGGCTATATTAGTCCACTGCTGGACATAGCCCTCCCCTAATGAGCGCCATAGCGCCCTGTCTTCGGCTTGCCGCATCCAGCATCTGCCTGCAGTCCTTCGCAGATCGTCATCCCACCTGGTTAGAGGGCGTCCTACACTACGTTTGCCGAGTCGCGGTCTCCACTCAAGAACACGTTTACCCCAGCGGTTGTCGGTTCTTCGCGAAATATGGCCAGCCCACTGCCACTTCAGCTTGCTAATTCTCTGAGCTATGTCGATAACTTTGGTTCTCTGTCGGATGTATTCGTTACGAATCCTATCCTTCAGAGAAACTCCGAGCATAGCTCTCTCCATAGCTCGCTGAGCGACTTTAAACTGGTGGACCAACCCTTTCGTGAGTGAGTGTAATCTTAATTTAACTGAAATTAAACTAACGAGTAAAGAGGTAAACTAACAGCATGATACAGTTTTTATGATAAGGCGATGTTGCCTTTAATAAAATAACTAATACCAAATTTCATACCTGGAAAAAGTTACTGAAATAACGATTTTAATTAAATGTATTAAGCAAAAGTGTTAAATCCCCGAACTACTCTACTCACCCCAGCGAAATTCTCAATTTATTTGTTCACTTTGACCGCAAATGACCGAAAAATTGAAGGAGAAAGTCGGGTTGTCAAATGATATAATATAATAATAATTACTTAATATGTTGTTCAACACCTATGTGTTGTAGTACCTATGTACTACGTAAATTAGCATTTTATAGATTTTTATTTCTGAATTCCACCACTATAGTAATTTTACATTCTTAAATAAAAAATGGGGAGTGCTACAGTTATCAAATTATTATCAAAAAATTAATTTCAATCTAATATATAAAATTCTCGTGTCACCAGTCTCCACTCACCGTGTTAGTGCGCATACTCCTCCGAAACGGCTAGACCGATTTTGGTGGAATTTTATTTGTATATTTGGTAGGTCTGAGAATAGGTTATCTATTTTTCATGCCCCTATCTGGCAAAACAACGTTTGACGGATCACCTAGATCTAATAAATAAAATTCTCGTGTCACAGTGTTAGTGCGCATACTCCTCCAAAACGGCTTAACCGATTTTGATGTTAGATTAGATTAGAACTCTTTATTGTATACACCAGAAAAAGAAACAAATACATTGTAAGACTTATATATTATCTAAGTTTTGTTTTAAGTTTTTGATGTTTTTATATTGTAATTTCGGTATCTTCTGGCAAAATAAAGTTTTCTGGGTCAGCTACTGATAATATAAGTAGCTATAATACAATAATTGACATTGGTATGTGATTGGCACCTACCTACTTTTTACAGGTAAAATAACATTATTTTCTATAAGTGCCACTCGAAATTTTGATGCACCCACCTTCGACTGTGATTGAATAAATTGTCTTGAATTTTAAACAGCGCACAGCACGGACGATTGTTTCCGGTAAACACACTCAACCTCAGCGACTTCTGTTATTATCCTAAAAATTCACTTCACAAATTTATTATTCAAAAGTTCACTCAGGGAACTTTGCAACTAGGTTTTCGATCTTTATGTTGTTAAGTGTTCAACACAGTGTGCGCGTGCGCCGCAAGCTAAGGCCCCGCTACCACTAAACGTGCACTAAACTGCACTTAACTACATCTAGGTACCTACATAGTTAGCACTGACGCGGCGGAGAATGGACTCAGTTCGATCACAAGCCCCCCGCCCCCGCTCTCGCCTTTGCCCGCCCTCTGTCTCTCGTGCGATAGGGTTTCGTCCGATGGTAAAACGGACTAACATCAGCATCTAAGACAAAGGACGACATGTGTATCACTTCTTAAAATTAAATGTCACTTAAGGCGCCCATTTAGACTGTTGTATGAAGAATTTTAGTTAAAACGCAATTTAAACCACATTTAAGACAGTGGCGCAAGTCGGCCTAATATCCTCTTATAAGTCTCCACTGATAAAGAATTCATTGAAAGATACGAGTAAGTAAGACTGTCTTCTTGCATGGCCGCATTTATCTTAACACATCGATGAATAATCGCTAAGTCATCGATTACGCGCCGATTACAATTTCCTATAAACTTTTATGTGCGTTCAGCAGAAACTTTGTAATCGATTACTCATCTATGTGTTCTGCTAAATGCGGCCAATGTTAATGTTTAATGTGATAGGCAAATAACATCATCACGCCACATGCCTTCACGTATCTGAAATATAGACAACTCCTCCCAAAGCACGTAGGATTATTATATATAAGCTAGTGTAAGACTAGAATAAGGAAGTTAAGAGACTGGAGTCTTAACGATGTATTAATTAAAATGTGATCAACCGTTCCTGTTGTTTCTCTGCTGCGCCGCCGTCCTGCAACCACTCCCCCACCACTGGGCATACTTCATTAACGTTAATTGAAATGTTAATCATTGATAGACCTCCCTACCGACCGATCAACCAAACGACCGATCGGTCGGTTGACTGAACATTCTGACCAACCAACTGACCGAGCGAGGTGAGACAAGTAAAAAGGCAAAGCATTGACGTTTCAAACCCAGCTGTTTGACTGACAGTTGAAAGACAGTTACTGTCTTGCCTGGTTACTCGGTACCTGTGATCAAGCCATTAGCTGGGTTTGAAACGTCAAATGCTTTGCCTTTTGCTTTGTCAAATGTTGCTCGGCCGAGACAGTGATGTAGGTGAGTCCTCGGCGGAGCGATCAGCCCAGCGCTCGGCGAAGTGTTTAGACGCACCGAGTAGGTACCTACTTGGCCGAGCACACTGTCTCGCCCAGTTACTCGGTACGTGTGATCAAGTCATTGACTTGAAAATTTCAAGTTGAAATACGCTCAGTTCACGTTCACACAAAGCATTCAAGGTAATGCGCGCGTCTGCGCGGCCGAAATTTTATTAAATGGCAGTTTTATTTACTCCCGTGAAAATTTTGGAAAAGATTTGTCTTGTAGACGCGCGCGAGCTTTGCTTGCGTTTTTTATTTTAATATCTCTTTGTTTAAATAGCTAGTCAGAAAATATTTACTAGACGGTGGCAATTTCAGAAAAACTCGGCGGAATGGTTTTACTCGAGTAAAGGCTGTTACACACGTAGCTATAATATACAGATTGTCCCAAAACTCAACGTCAAGCCGGAACCGGGTGAAAAGGCAAGTCATACTAGTTATCAGAAAAATAAAAAATAAATAACATGAAAAAAAAATTACAGGCATTTAAAAAAAATTGAAAAACCCTGTTGCCACAAATCTTTAATTTTTCCAATTTAACGGGCTTAATGTATCTCTTCCGCAACATCACGGGACCAAGTAATCGTATTAGTCGTATTCCGATAGGAGATTTTACCAAACGAAGAAGATTATATTCGATACATTTACATCAGATTATCACTAATCACTTGCATAAGGATAAGTGTAAACAGTAAACTCAATTGCTAACCATATTTGTAAGTCGTTACGAGTAAGTATTCTCGAAGTCGATGGAACAGGTGACCTTGTGGAATACATGAATGAATTCAGGTGCAAAGTCGGTAGCCTACGTATACGAGTATTTTGCGTTTTTTTTAATTACCCGTAGATCAATCTTATTACGCCACCCTATAGTAGTCTGCAGAAAATAAGCAATTCAGGAGCGAATATAATCGAAAATCGTGTTGCTTTCAAAATATTGAAATGAATTTGCTGACGAATACTTTGTCTCATACATACATACATTCAGACCTGTTTCCCAGAGGGGTAGGCAGAAACCCAGTGGCTGCCAGATCGCTTACACTTCATTCATTAGTCGATGCATGTACGCATGCCGGTTGCGGGTAGTTTGACTCATGCTTTTTAGTTGCTACGTGGTCAGCAAATGAATCAAACTACGATTTGCGTTCAATAAAAACATAGCTACTACTTGCTTATAATAAAAACCAAAACCGGCATTTGTTTTTTAAATGGCTTAAGCCCATGAGGAAAAAAATAAAAATTCCAAATGTGTCGATTACTGGACTTGAAATTAGCAGGGCAGACCTGGATAACATATAATAAACTCACGTCTGTATCCCCGAGGGATAGGCAGAGATTAGGGCTTGCCACCACCCACGATGCTGAAAAAACATTCAGTACCTAGTAATGAGCCGTTTTCAGAACCTAAAAAAAAAAAATTACGGCTGTCAAAAGAATGCAATTTTGGACCTCAGCCCAATAGCCATGTGTGATACATCATAAAATAGGTCTCAGCGAGCTGAACAATAGTTACTATGACGCCAACAGCCAAATGTTTGTCGTTTCGGAGTTATATTTTATTGAAAATTTTAGTTTTGACAATTGACAGCCGTAATTTTTGTTTTTTTAGCTCTTCTGAAAACGGCTCATTACGTTTAATGTAGGCATGGAGCAGACATTGGACAGTGGACACATGCTACGATAAACCTAGACATTGTTTGTTTTTATTCAAATCCCGTTTATTGGCCTTCGTGTTACTCTAAGCAGCCATATAAGGCGATCCGTGTTTGCAAAGAAAATAGGATTTTCCAATGTTTACGTTTCTTATTTTCAGTTTCATTACAGGCTGTATTGGGAGGCAGTGTTCGCAATACCGCGGCGCGGGCCGCACGCTTTCCCGATGTCGGGAAAACCTTTACGTTTTCGCGGGAAAAAGTTTCGAAACTTAGATTCAAGCATTGAGTTTTTTGAAGTCATTTTCCTAAAAACGAACCTGATAATGAAATGGGAACACTAACAACGATTGAAACAGTTTAAAGCAATTTTCATTTGTAGATTAATTGGATTCTTAACTGAAGTGGTTTATTTGTACTACTATCATGAGTCCTGAGACTATCATGCTTAGTTTATGGTGTAGTAATTTTATTGTTGGGTTCATGATTTCTACTTGATTTTGAAAATGCGTGATCATTTAAGAAATAGGGTTTTTATAAAGCTTTTTTTCGTCCTTAAAAACGCCGTAACGCTGAAACTTGACACGGACTCTATACAGTGTATATGAACCATTTTTTAATTTTATTCTAATGATTTTAGAATCAAAATTTGTCTGAACAGTGTGACTGTGATAATAGAAGATATATAAAAAATTGGGATCAGATACCTAAGTTGTAGGATAAGCAGCGATAATGATCGGTAAGTGTTATGTTTTCTTCAAATACATATTATAATATGCGTGTATGTAAACTGTGCTAAATCCACTGAAGATCAGCTAGGTCGGGGAAGACGCAGTACGCTTGGGTGCAATAAAAAAGGTCGCTTAAGCCGCCTTAAGGCCTCTGACTTGGCTTAACGACTGCCATCTTTCGACGGCAGCCGGCACCAACCTGCTTAACGTGCCTTGCGAAGCACGGAATCACTCGGAAAAATGCCACTAGCGTTAGTCATAGACGGTGACCCATCTATGGACTGGACGCGCGGTATGTTACTTAACTTTAGTGATCGTTTAAGATCACTCAGGCAGCCCAGGCTACGAGCGATTCAATTAGTAATTAGTTTTGAGGTATCATGCTTCACGTTAAATGAAAATGACGGGAAACCTTTTAAATTATTTTAAGCACCAAACGCCGCTGCACGTTAACAAGATGATGCTAGACGATATAAACGTTTATCGCGGTAATTTGCAGCGGACGCTGAAGCCCGCTATAAAAATCGTATACGTTTAAGAATTAACAGCTTTATTAATAAAACGACCTATAGGTAGTGTAGCGCACTTTAGCTAAAATCTTCTATTAGACACATACGCTCTAACTTTTCCTTATTAATAAAAGTACAACAATCCTACTTTAACTAAAGTGCTCTTTTACGACCTGTCAATTTGGCAACGTCGTGTTCTAAGATTCGTTCATTCTTTTAGGTCTGTGGAAGTGTTAAAACCAAGGATGTCCATGGTTAAAACACGCAGATTGTATTATCTATGTACCTACCAAGAAAAAAAAGTGTTCAACTTTTTGTTTGAAAGTTTCTGAAAAAGATACTGAGGAAAATCAGGAAAATAGACCTCCGAAGGCAAAAAAAGCCGCTACCAGAACTGGCTAGAGGAAGAAAAGATATTTGTTTGCAATGTACCATTTTTTCTGCAATTTCCCTTTTGTAGGTACCTCTCACACCAATTAAATAAATTTTATTTTTTCAGATGCTTCTAAAAAAAAATATTGTTCATGATCGGTAAAATATTACTATTACAAATTAAAATATCGCTTAAAATAAGTTTGTAGTAGTGTTAAAGTAGGGCCATAACAACTTTAAGTTATAGCAGGTTTGTAGCAAAGTTAAAATGGGGATTTTGTTTTATTAATAACGTTTTTGTTAAAACCTATTACAAACATCTTATAAGGCCACTTTAGCAGTGCTTTTAGTGAACTGGCTTTCTATTAATAAGGTCCTTAGTTTATAAGTTTTTTTACTAGCTGACCCGGCAAACGTTGTTTCGCCACATTTAGTTTTTCACTTAAGGCTATGAAAAGTAGATAACAACCTTTTGTCAGACCTACCGAATATACATATAAAATTTCTCCAAAATCGGTCAAGCCGTTTCAGAGGAGTATGCGCACTAACACGGTGACACATATTTTTGTATTTAAGTTTTTGTACCTGCAGCTTACATTACAAATGATCACATATTTGATTTAACTAAAAGTTAAAAATAAGTTTCCGCATATGGTAACAATGTGACAAAAAAGAGCAAGTACCTATTAATAAGATGAAGCTAAGTTTAAACTACTCTACAGCACCAAGAGCGCGCCCTTGAATAGTTTTAAATTTTGAGAAAAGAAAATTCGCCACTGCCATAAGACAAAATTAAACAACTTATTTCATCATTGATCACGTTTCACAAAGGGAATCGAAATTATGTTTGGTGATTTTTTACCCTACTGTGGTTCTGTTTAAATTAAACAGATCTAAGTCTAAACTATCACGGAATTAAATAGTTTACTCGCTCGTGCAAAGAAACTGTTTTGTCTATAGTTTGTCTATAGTTTGTAGTTTGTCGCGAAGGGGATCTTGTAGGCACAACAAATTTAATACATTAGCTATGCATTTATGCCTATATACGTCAAACAGTAGCATAGGACTTCTCTCAGAGAAAATGATTATGGACTTAATAACCGGCGTGCCCACCGCGGATCGGCAATTTCAAGCGATGTCTCCACACTATATTTTGATTCAGATTTAGCGAATTATTCACAAAAAGACTGAAAAATATTAATTAAAAAAAAAAACACTTTACTCACCTCTTCTTCTCTGCTGCGTCTATTTTGTTCGCACTCTTAGAATAAGGACAATGTCTTAGCTTCTTCTTGTTTGCGGCAAACATGTCCAAGGCACTCTTAATTTTTAGGCTAGGGCTCTCATTTTTGTTTTCTTTTTGGCCAAAGAAGGCGCTTGTCACTTCCATTTCATCCGTATTTTCTGTAGTCAAAGCCCTCGGGTTTAGCATTTTGTATTTGTCACTGGTGTCTCTTAAAGGTGTAGGTGAGAAGAATGCACTAATAACTTCAGTACCTCTTTTGAGCATTTTTAAAGCGGTAAGGTTTTTCGGTCTTTCTGAAATCTCTCTTATTATTCTTGTTTCTTTGATTCAATTTTCGAAGTTTCTTGGACTCCTGTACCTTTGTTAAGGAGTAAGCTTTCTCTGTGGTAGTCGGTAGATTGAGGTTTCTGTATCGCGCGGAATGCTTATATATTCTTTCTCTAATGACATAGTATTAAATCAACAATTTCTTCACTATGCAATACATTTAGGGTCAAGGCAATTAGCTAATTGGGATAAATTATTATGTAAGTGCATTGTCTACATTGCTCATATAATTAACTTTCAAATGGTTTCTGAATTGAGGAATTCATTAAGTAAATACATAAGTAACGTTCTGTCATGCTCTTTTCTGAGGAATTTGACGAGACAGCAATACAGATAAAGTAGTTACTTAGCGCAATTCTGAATTCAAAAACTGATTCTATCTAACTGGAATATTTTAGCTTCCTCCTAAGTATTAAATCATTAAGGTAACAAACAAGTTGTTATTTTGTGGAAGTAAAGTCCGTGCTAGGAAAAGTGAAGGCGTCTGGATGTTTGGTATTTACAACAAGCCTTTGTCTTTTAGTACCTACATATCAGTTAGCACTACAAAGCTAAACAATTACGCTGATACGACAAAGGTCGTTCAAATGATGGGTGGTAAATGGTGCTGTCACGAATTAAGCAGACAGAACTGATAAACGATGGAAATAATGCGCCTCGATTTTCTGCGAGTACGTACATACGAATGGACATTGTAGCACAAACATGAAAAACAGGCACGAGAGAGTCGAATGACTCCACCCACCCACCCACCGAGAATTTCTTACTCGCAGTTTTTCCGAACTTCAAAGACCGTTTTTCGTGATCTAATTGAAATGTTTTAGTTTTCAGATATTAATTGGAGTGTAAGACGATGTTACTCCAACCACGTGCAGGTCTAATCTCCATTTAGGAAAATGAATTTTCTCCTACAATAGAGTAAGGGCCGATCTGAATTGAGAATTTACACTAAGTGAATACATACTTAAGTAACGTGCTGTCACGCTCTTTTCTTAAGAAATTGGTTGAGACAGCACTACAGTTAAGTAGTTACTTAGCGAAATTTTCAATTCAGAAATCGGGCCTTAGTCAATGTAATGTTTTGTGTTAGTAACCATTACCTCAGGATTTTTTTTGTTACACTTTTTTAGGCCGACTTCCACCACTGACTAAAATCTATTTTGCGTTAAATTAAATAGAATTTTGATAATAGTGTATGGCGGAACTGTAAAAATTCTGTTTAACTTAAAGTTAAATGGATTTTAGTCGGTGGTGCAAGTCGGCCTTAATTGCACAATAAAAACATTAACTAAATAAAACTTCCAGTAGCAGCCATCTTCATAGTCCCGACCAGTTCTAAAACCTCACATGAATTTAGGAGACATACATAGTAACCAACCAATTTTGAAAATACCTACGTATTCTGTTTCTGAAGTTCGCAGAAGTACATAATTTTCATCGTTTATCTGTACAGCTGAAAACTAATAGTAGATCGTGAAAATATAATCATTTTGTACGTAGACAATACTCTGCGACGGCACGGCGCATTAACTCATTCTGTAACTTGTACATATATCTTGTACATGGTAACGTGTATGTGCTTATGTAATTTTTTTCCTTAAAATCCACAATCCACGCGAGTGAAGCCGTGAGCACAACTACTCATCTATAAAAAAAGAGCTAAAAGAAATATTTTTAGAACTGTTTCACAGATTGATTATCTTGTTGCCTATAGTCCGTTTTTTAATTCGATGCAAAATAAAATGACGCGGTGTTACCGCTATAAAACCTATAGGTTAACTCTGTAGATTTTTTTTACCGTGAATAGAAGACTCATGTGACCAAAATCCTTATCACATCAAAGACTTAAAATTGAATTACTCGTAAGAGCAAAGTAAAAAAAAAAAACACCTGCGTACCATACACAATTTAACTTGGAAGTAAAATGGGGTTATTTGGTTTTAACGTACTAGCAACATTAAGACATTGACAGCCTAATAATTGTATGGAGGTAACGTGACAATATTTGACGATACAGACGTAATTTTTTTTGGTGACGTTACAAATGATTTTTTTTTTCGAAACCCCATTATCGTCATCATTCAGCCACAAGAAGTCCACTGCTGGACGTAGGCCTCCTCAATGGATTTCCAAAAAGACCGGTTGGAAGCGGCTTGCATCCAGCCTCTTCCTGCCACTTAGATGAGATCTTCTGTCCATCTTGTGGCTGGTCGTCCTACGCTGCGCTTGCCGATATGTGGTCTCCAAATCGGTTGGGGATTTGGATCATGTAGCTTTCCAATGTATGGGTTTAAGCATTTAGGAACGACTCTAAAGTGTCAAAATAAGTGTAATATACTTACATACTTAATTGACAGGTAGGAGTAGGCTTTAATCAGGCAATTACATACAATGGCGGAATTAAGTGGTGCGACCACTTAATTCCGCCACTTAATTTCGCCCCAGGCGCAACTATTTTACGACTACCTACGCGAATAATGAGCCGTTTTCAGAAGAACTAAAAAAAAAGAAAAGAATAGCTGTCAAAGGAATGCAATTTTGGACCTCAGCCCAATAGCCATGTGTAATATATCATCGAATAGGTCTCAGCGAGCTGAATAAAAGTTACTATGACGCCTACAGCCAAATGTTTGTCCTTTCGGAGTTATATTGTATTGAAAATGTTAGTTTTTTTTTTCAATACAATATAACTGACCGGAATAAAGCGATACTTTCTCTATAAGGGTAACAAGTTTTCATTTTCACATTATGAATTTGAAAAGTGAAATTGAACTATGTATTTTTTTCACATTATAGAAACTATTTTAACAAATCGTATTAACTATCCTATAGTTAATACGGTTAATATACAGTTAATAAATATAGTTAATAAATATATAGTAGCTACTTTTATCCACTTTTCAGAATTTTTTAGAAAGCGGAAGCTTCCCTTATCATGACATCAAAACTATACGTAGTCCTAAGTACGACTCCTTACGAAGTACCTACCTAAGAAAGACTAGAAAGAAAAAAGTTTTTCTCTGACATTTTCTAAATAGGTGTCGTATTTTTGTCGAATAGAATCACTAGATGACATAAGACTAAGCTGCTTAGTAAGCTGCGTATTAAAATACAATTAGAGAGGCAAGTGCATTAGTACTTTTTCTCAAACATGCTTGGAAATTTTCGACAACCTTCTTCGAGATAAATCGAAAAAAGTTCTATGAAAATTCATAACTGTCGTGTTTTGCGGCCAAATAAATTACATACTAAACTCATATCTGTCGTATTATTTAAAAATGGAACGATCTTTTACTCAGAACAGTGACAACCAAGGAGGTAACTTAAAAGAGGTTTTATTTAAATTTCGAACTGGCTTGCGATAGAAAGCTGGATAAAAGAATACTTCAACGCGGCAAAAAATATTGTTGTTCTTTCGTGGTTCGTCTGATTTTGAAAGTTTATTGAATTTAACAGAACGAGTTCATAGTTTTATTTTCCGCGCAATATTTGAGAAACATCATTATACAAGCCTTGGCCACAACTAGGCATTGATGGACTCACGTATGTGTGCCTCGGCTTCGCCTCGGTATACATTTCCGCGTTAGTCCATCAATGCCTCTTTTGCTGGCCGCTGCAGTAATGTACCTACTATTGTTCGGCCGCTGGGAGTATACGATCCTGACACATATGACTAGTGATGGGAGAAAATCAACGTTATCATTCCTTACGTTATTCTTAACTAGCTTTTGCTACTGACTCACGATTTAAGCCGCGTTTTCACGGTCTTAGTGCGCTCGGACCAAGTGCGCCATCCGAGTTTATCCATGCTTCTGATTGGCCATTTTAATGTCGTTATGAAAAACCGTCCAATCAGAAGCATTACTTTAGTCGGATGGCGTACTCGGTCCGAGCGCACTAAGACCGTGAAAACCCCGCTTAAGTAGTTTTGTTTTTTAGACGACCTTCACTCAGTCATCTCTTGTGCCATTTTCGCAGGCATTTTAGAAGGGTCATCATCTTTTTTGTCCCGAATGGCGGTGAAGTGTTGTGGCGAGCTGTGCGACCTTTTATTTGAGCCCAGATCAGCTCAATCGCTTTGTACGGCAGTGGTACGAAGAGATTCTGAGAACGCGATGATCATTTTCTAAAGCCTGTTCATCAACTTCGTATCGCTAAAGGGACCGTTATTATTTTCGTTATTTTTGGTACGTCACTACATAAAAATACGGTTGACATAACCTTGTGACAGCGTAGTAAAGATTTTACGCACGAACATTAAATATTGATTTCTTCTTATTTAACATTGAAATCACTGTGCAAAATATAACATTGATTGTAAGTTTACACAATGATATAGTTTCAATGACAATTATTTGCTAGTAGGATAAATAGAACATAAAAATATTTTAATCGAAAATTTAACGCCACTTCAAGGTTACGTCGTCCGTTCCAACATGACCTGTCAGGATCGTAAACTCCCAGCGGCCGGACGGTAGTACACGTTCGAGTAAACGTTTATATTTTTTCCAGTAGAGTGTCATTGTTACTTCATCGCCACGATGAACAATCAACGTCGCGAAATACGCGCTATTCTACTCAAAATAGTATCGGCCTTACTAATAAATAAGTTATACACTCTGAATAACTATTTGACGTATATAAATTTATACTGGTTTAATCGCATTTAGCGTACAAATAACCAGTTTGTCAGACCTCGCGTAACGGCTGTATACACAGCTCATAACCTTTATTAGTAAGGCAGAATGAGTTTTAATGGAACCAATAAGTAAGTTTGATAATTCGAGTTAATGCAAACAACACGCGCGCGTCACGGTTCACTTGTTAATAAATAAAAACGTAAATGTTTAATCCAATCTGAGGGAAGAGGTCCTACCAAGTCTGGGATATATTTTTTGTAATTGTAATAATTTACTGCAAAAGTGAAAACATAAAATGTATAATGTTTAAGATAAATGCAGTGAACGAGGTACTTGAGAAATGTGTGTGGTGTTACTTTGAATGACAGAATACGCAATATTTCGATTTTAGAGAACGCTGGGCGGGCACTGAAAGAGGACGTTGTGACTATCGTTGAGACAGGAATGTTGCGTTGGTTTGGACGGGTCCATATTCGGTGGCATAACGACTTTTGTAATAATTTAATTAGGAATAATGTTTTTAGGCATAATTATATTTACCCATAACAACTATACGCATAACTGTTTCCGCATAATTTTAACAAGCATAAATGAAAGTGGCATGCAGATAACAAATCATAATATTCTAACGCATAGATTAAGAAAAGCATAACGACAGCATAGCATAATGATCATCGGTATACACATTAAACGACATAAAAATTACTGCTACCTAGCAAAAACAAGCAGGCAAACTTGCAGGCTGTAGCAGTATTGCTTTTTTAATAAATGACTTTAGCCCCTGACCTCTTGACCTTGAGGGAGGAGGAGGGGCGGTGATGCCCTCCTATTACCCCCCCATCCCTCACGGAAATGCCTAGTTGCTGATAATTTTGTTGTCGCAGTTTATGTTTTTAGAGCATTCTCTATATCAAAAAACATAAATAAATTAATTCGCGTTTCGCAAAACGCAGGCTTTCTTACTGTTCAACCTAACACGCTCCTACGCGCTTCACTACGCTACGCGCTTCGTCGCACCTATATTTTTGTTGTTGCAGTTTCGGTTTTTAGAACATTTGCTTTATTTTCATATAACGTTTGCCATGTGTGGGTATGGAAAATTAATATTAGGTAAAATAACAAAAAGACAAAAGACTATGTGCGTCACAACACAACAATAGTCAAAATGAATATAGTATAACAGACCATTATTCTTAAGACTTATTATGCTAAAGAACGTTTATGCAAAAGTATCATTATGAAAGTACAAATTATGTGATATTCATTATGACAAAGAAAATTAGGAACAAAAAATTATGCGACTGCAATGTATCCTGGTTTGGACATGTGGAGAAGATGAAGGAAGAAAGACTGTCGAAACATCTATATGTATCGAGCAAATGTGAGTGGAAAGGCCGGTAAAGGACGCCCCAGGTGGAAATACTTCGACGAAATAGGACGTATTCGCAAAGAGCAAAATAAAAAGTATTTTAAACTGGCGTGCATGCCACGGCTGATGAATGTCGACAAAGCGAAAGTGATCTGTCAGGATCGTGGCAAATAGCAGTCCCTGGTATCTGCCTACTGAATGTATAAGATGTATAATTATAAGAATATAAAAATAAGAAATTCATTAACAATTCGCGGTAGATCTAAATGTTTAAATTTTACTCTCCTATAAAGCACAAGATCAGGCAGATCAGAATACATACCTTCTAATTAATCTGGGTGCGTCTTTGACAGAAAATTGTTTATGTCCGCACTAGATAGGGCGTTATACGCCCGTGTCCCTCACTAATGACAATATTAGGCGAGCCCATGATGGTACACAGGAAAGTTTATCAAATTAACACCTTTGGAAAGGGAAGTTGCCAGAATTTCGTTCAGGGGTTTAGGCAAGGGATAATTATTAATAGGCATTTGCTATAAAAAAAACTATTAATATGCATTTGCCGTAAAAAAAACTGTGATACTATAAGAAACACTCGTGTGATACTATAAAAAAACACGCCTACGACTCGTTTTTTTAAAACACACTCGTGTTATAAGACCAAGTTATTTACAGTGTCATACACTACTTTATCTACTCTCATATTATAATACATAAAGTAAAATGCTGAATATCAACAAATTTATTTTTCCATACCATAAACTCGTGGTAGCATTTATTTTATACGTATTTCATGATTTTCAATGAAGAACATTCGTACTGAATTTCATTCGAATAACTTCAAAAACGACAAATTTTCATACTAACTTAGGGGTGAATTTTCAATAATCCTTTATTAGTGCCTACGTTATACAATAAATACCTTTATCTACTCTGATACTATAATAAAGAGATTATAAAACTGAAAACAAAACTCTTATGACAAACATTACGCATAGGTAGGCCAAAAATAAAAATAAAAGTTTAATTACGATATAGGTCGTGGAGGGAGATACAGGTCTTGTATGGACACCTGTATCGTATTATAACTTTTTAATCATAACGATACACCTATAGAAGCTTCCTTCCTCCTCCTTCCTGCTGGACCAAGAAGGTTGAAACTCTACTTTAAAAAAAAGTTTTCAACGAACGAGTCCGCGGCAACGCAACACGCATGCGCAATCGATGATTGCGCCTTGGCGCCAACATTTAACATTTAAAAAAAACTTTTCAATATTAACAAAGTTTGGTTCTGTTTGTAAAATAAATTAGTTATTGTGTAAAAACTTGTCTGAAAGCGAGGATAGTGGTAATTGTACACCACCAGACATTCTGAAGGTGCGTCAAACACGATTATAAACCTGTTACCGGGGAAATCTAGGAGCAACTATAATAAATGCTACCACGAGTTCATGGTATGGAAAAATAAATTTGTTGATATTCAGCATTTTATTTTATGTATTATAGTATGAGAGTAGATAAAGTAGTGCATGACACTGGACATAACTTGGTCTTATAACACTCGTGTGATACTATAAAAAAACTCGCCTACGGCTCGTTTTTTTAACACACTCGTGTTATAAGAACCCTTAGTATGCAACAGTATCATAAACTACTATAATAATTCCGCCCTACCCCCCATGTAATCAAAAATAAGCAAAACAAAGATGAACCCTATAGTGCTTACGTAATACTCAATTTATTATCGACTAGTTGTCCCGGCAAACTTCGTGCTGCCAAAGTTTTCGTAATTTTTCCATATTTTCTCATCATTTAAACTTTCCCTGGAATTCCACGAATATAAAAGACCAAAAATTAGCGTAATCCGTTCCCAAGATACTGGCGGCATTCTCTCTTTGAATGGTCAGGCTGTTGCGCTGACCGAGGTACCTATAGTAACCAGCTCTAGGGTCACCAGACGAGTCGATGAGGCGTGTCGATATTTCTTCGTAAAGTTTACGTGTTAGCGTTATCACTAATCCGGACTTGGTCCCGTAGTGGAGTATGCCTTATACCTTCCTCAGGAAAGAGACCCGTGTCCCTCGGTGGGGCCATAATGGGTTGATGATGATTAGCGTTATACTTATACCCCATATTGCAGTCTGGAACCCTGGACTGAGTTTCGGGAGAAATGGCATGTCAGGTGTTGCATGGAATCTTCATTCATTTTGAGAAACCGTTTCTTTTGTGCTTACAACAAGCAAAGTTTTTATTTTACCTTCCTAATACCCATTTAATTAATTTTCAATATGATCACAAAATTAATTAGGGACTGATTGATTGTTATTAGGGATTGACTTGTTTTTGATTGATTAGATTGGGCAGTTTTTAATTTGTGAATAGTTTAACATTAACATTTACATACAGACACATACATTGCTTCTGGCCCCACACTAGGATACCCTGTGTCGTGGGAACCAGAAACAGCGACGTCACAAACATGTAAACATCCAAGACGTGGAGTTTTTTTTTCTCTCCAGCCGGGGATTGAACCCGGGACCTCTCGCATGTTAAGCAGATGCGCTAACCGCTACGCCACAGAGATCGTCACTTTACCTTCTTAATACCCATTTAATTCACTTTCCATACGATCGTGCGACCTCACGTGGTCACACAGACCACAAAATTAAGTAGGGATTGACACGGACTAAATAAGAGATAGAGTTTTTAATTTGTGGATCATCATCATCATCATCATCGGCCTATGGTTGTCCACTGCTGGACATAGGCCTCTCCCATTGCACGCCACTGAACACGGTCCTCGGCTACTCTCATCCAGCTCTTGCCAGCCGCCCTGCGAAGATCATGGCTCCACCGAGTCTGAGGACGTCCTACACTACGTTTACCGATCCGCGGTCTCCACTCAAGAACTCTTCTACCCCATCGGTTATCAGTTCTTCGGGTGATATGGCCGGCCCACTGCCACTTCAGCATGCTAATTCGGTGGGCTATGTCGGTGACTTTGGTTCTCTGTCGGATGACTTCGTTTCGAATTCGATCTTTCAGAGAAACCCCGAGCATAGCCCTTTCCATAGCACGCTGAGCGACTTTAAATTTGTGGATCAGCCCCACCGTGAGTGTCCACGTTTCGGCACCGTATGTCATGACGGGTAGGACGCACTGATTGAAGACTTTCGTCTTTAGACTCTGTGGGATTGGCGATGTGAAGACTCGACGTAGTTTCCCATAAGCTGCCCAGCCCAGCTGAATTCTTCTATTGGCCTCTTTCTCGAAGTTGTTTTTACCTAACTGCATGGTTTGCCCGAGGTAAACATACTCCTTTACAACTTCAAGAGTACTGCCTTGAACTGCAATTGGCTCCGGATTTACGTGTTCATTGAACATAATCTTGGTTTTATCCAAGTTCATCCGGAGACCAATGCGTTGAGAAGAATCAGCTAGGCTACTCAGCATATGTTGTAAATCTTGCAGCGTTTCCGCCATGATGACAATATCGTCTGCAAACCGCAAGTGTGAAAGGTACTCGCCGCTAATATTAATGCCGTACCCCTTCCAGTCCAGCGTCTTAAACATATCCTCCATAGCATTTGTGAACAATTTGGGGGAAATAACATCCCCTTGTCTCACACCACGATGTATGGGGATAGGTTCAGACTGCCGGTTCTGGACGGCCATAGTAGCGGCGTTGTATAGACCTTTCAACACTTGGATGTATCGCCAGTCGACTTGGCATCGCTGCAAAGATTCCAGAACAGACCAGGTTTCGACCGAGTCAAAGGCCTTTTCATAGTCCACAAACGCTAAGCACAGGGGCCGATTATACTCTTCGGTCTTCTGTATAATCTGCCGCACTGTGTGAATGTGGTCTATGGTGCCGTAACCCGACCGAAAGCCGGCCTGCTCAGGTGGCTGAAACTCATCGAGTCTCCTCGCAAGACGGTTCGCGATGACTCTTGAAAACAGCTTGTAGACTTGGCTTAAGAGTGAAATGGGTCGGTAGTTCTTCAGGAGGGTTTTATCACCCTTTTTGAAGAACAACACGACAACACACTTACTCCACGCCTCCGGAGTTCTCCCATCAAAGAGGACAGCATTAAAGATCTTCTGGAGCTCCTTCATTACGGGTTTACCGCCGGACTTCAAGAGCTCAATAGTAATACCGTCCTCTCCAGGGGCTTTTCCATTTTTAAGCTGTCTAAGAGCCATCGCGATTTCGTCTAGGCTGACTTCTGGCAAGTCTTCAGTATAGTGGCGTGTCAATGTAGCTCTGGAATCCTCATTTTCGGGATCTGGCCGAGATGCATGCGCAGAGTACAGCTGGCCGCAACTTCCGAAAGAACCTCTGGTATGGAGGAAACAACCACTCCATCCGTGGTGGTCAACTTTGTCAGATGGCTTCTCCCAAGAGATTGGACAAACACTTTCGATCCCCGATTTTGCTCGATTGCTCGTTCTATTGAACGAGTGTTGGAGCGTCGGAGATCGCGTCGAATTCCGAGAATTTGCCAATTCTCCTGTTCAGAGCATGCCTTTCTGACGCAGTGACTGGTGGGCGTTCACGTCGTTCCTCCATAAGCTTGAGTGTTTCTTCCGAAAGTTTAGACTTCGTCCCTTTATGCCGCATTGCGCAAAATCTCACACCTTCCTCCCTGAGAATTCCGACTACATTCTCGAGGGCCTGGTCGATGTCAACGTCATTTGTGGTTTCCACGGCAGCGAATCTGTTCTCCAGGTTAGACTGGAACTTTTCAGATCCCACTATAGTTTGGTGCAGGGTTGGTCGGAGCCTGGATTTCATCAAACGGACACGTTCGAGCTTAACATTGATATTCAGAGAGCCTCGCACTAGTCGGTGATCGCTTCCGGTATTAAACCTATTGATCACTGAGACGTCTCTGAATATACGCTTTTTGTCCGTTATGATGAAATCGATCTCATTTTTTGTCATAGTGTCGGGGCTCTGCCATGTCCACTTCCTTTGGGGCTTTTTCTTAAAGAATGAATTCATCAAGAATAACCCCTCCCTTTCGAGGAAGTTGACTAGCAATTGCCCCCTATGATTC
This sequence comes from Yponomeuta plumbellus, assembly GCA_947310845.1. NCBI lineage: Eukaryota > Metazoa > Arthropoda > Insecta > Lepidoptera > Yponomeutidae > Yponomeuta > Yponomeuta plumbellus. The sequence continues at coordinate 10,696,259 of OX371203.1, forward strand.
CTGTTTCCATAACCATGGGATCCTACTACCGATTCGCTGCAATTCTGTACTCCCACTTTGGCGTTGAAATCCCCCATGACAACGTTGTAGTGGGCCTTGGTGGTGGAGTGTAAGGCCTTTGATATGTCATCGAACATATCTTCCACTTCATCGTCCGAGTGCGTCGAGGTCGGTGCGTAAACCTGCACAACCTTAAGGTTATACCTCTCGGTTAGCTTAATGACAAGGTACGCAACCCTGTTCGACATACTTGAAACTTCTACAACGTTGTCACGGAGAGCTCTATTTACCAGAAACCCTACGCCACCCTGAGATAGCTGATCTCCCTCTCGAAAGTATAGCAGGTGGCCTGATTCAAGGGTTACGGTGTCCTCCCCCTCTCTTCGGACTTCAGATAACCCAAGAACATCCCACTTTACCTTCTCGAGTTCGACTTCCAGTTGTGCCGGGTGCTCGTCCAGCCGTAATGTGCGTCCATTATACGTCGCCAAGGTCAGTTGTTTTTGGCAGCCTTTCGTAACCCGGGGATTCTTCGCACCCCCTACCCTGCCGTTACCGTGATCGCCGCCTTGATCAGGAATAGCAGGGCGACCGGGAACTGGGGGCCGTGGTCCGTTTTGGCTTTCCATGGAAGGATTTGCTCGTAATTGCCACGCTGAGCAGGCGGGTTGGCAATCGCAGACCGTATACGTACCGATGTCGCTGCTGGCCGACACCGGTACGACCCGTATGTGCTGGGTAATAATATGCACGGGTATTCTCTTAGTCGCCTTTTACGACACCCACGAGAAGATATGGGGGAGTGCTATTCTTAGCCGACACTCCACGGCACTTTGATACGGCAATTTGTGGATAGTTTGTATAAAATAAAGTAAATTCTTTTCGTTATTGGAAGAGGCTTATTTGTCGTCATTTCTGAAGAAACTTTTTGAGATGTTAAGTTAGTTTAATGACACTGTCTTTGCAAGACTTGGTTAATGGCCGCTTGAAAAAGACACCGGCTCTTTTGCTGCTTTGTTAGTGTGAATTAGTTAATGTTTTCCTTAAGCTGGTGTTTGGCCCTTAGTAAATGATGTTGTCAAGCTAGACGTTAACGACGTGTTTCGTCAGAGCGTAATTAGGCCTGAACTAATTTGAATTGGTCATGGTAAATTTTTGAACATGAACGGGAATCTCAAAACCACTTGGAGAATTATGCTTTTTGAACAATTTCTATTTGTCAGATTTGTAAATATGTCTATGTTTTTTAAGATATTCAAGAAATGACATTTATGTTTTTCTTTGTATGCAAGCAAAGACATGTCTTTAATCATCCTCTGATGACGTCATGAACACCAAAATGCTAGAAAAATATTAAAAATAAAACTCAAAAATACCGAAATTGGTTTCTTAAAATGCTCAATATTTTCAAAATAAATTATACAAAACATATATCAAAAAGAAGCAGCATAGTCACTTGCGCATTCAAAGTACCTAATCGGAACACCACGCTGTGCTCCAAAACCAAAATAACTGATGCGACCACAAAGTTAAAATGTACTTGGGCATTATTCACCCCTATTTTTTGTTCCAGAAATCGAAAATCTATCGAGAAGTCGGGGTGAAAACGTAACAGATATGTATATTATTATGTAGAGTAGTCATTTTTGTTTGTTTTTTTTTACATTTTATAACAATATGTATTTTTTTGTGTCGTAAACGATACAATAAATTGGCATGACTTTTATTTACCACCCAATCTTTTTCTAGGCAGAGTGCTTAGTGCGAGTTTTTTCATTCACTTTCGATAGCGAGAGCATTTGCAATTTGTATAGGAGTGACAAAGAGACAACTAGTGGCGCGCTTTGTCACTCCTATACAAATTGCAAACGCTCTCGCTATCGAAAGTGAATGAAAAAACTCGCACTAAGCACTCAGAATCCATTTTCGCACACAGAATCCATGTTTGAGAAATGGGTTAAAAGTTAACAACAAAGAAATTCTATTTTTTTTTCAAATTAATAATAAAATTTTAATGATTAAGTATAGCACTTGATACACTAAATTAAAATAAAGCAAAAACGTAACAGCCGTCTAGCGCGTGGAGACCACAAACGTAAGTTTTTATTTTGCACTGAAAAAAAAACCAGCCAAGGGTTCCAAGGTTTACACGTTCCGTACCATTATCTATAAAAACGACAACAAATCACGTTCGTTGTATGGGAGGCCCCCTTAAATATATTTTTTCTCATCATCATCAACCCATCATGTCCCCACCAAGGGGCACAGATCTCTTCCCTGAGGAAGGTATAGGCCTATTTTTTTTATTATTTATTTATTCACTAAAAATTATGCAAAATTACAATAACATTAGTTTGCCAAACTGCTAATGCAGAATGCAAATTCGTTTCGTTTTAATTTAATTATTTATTATTGAATATAATATGTATGACTAAATATTCTGTGAATATTTCAAACGTCTACCAGTAAAAACGAGCAAAAAAATCAGGTGGTTGGTGGTTAAAGTTAAAGGGAGTAGGCGTTGGGGTGTATGCATGGGGGCACTATAGGAACCCTGCACCCTGGAAAATATATATATATATTTTTTTTTTATTCGTGTACACCCTATGGGCCTATACGGCCATTGGTTTTATTGGGGGTGGTCTTCGGGAGCAAAAAAGGTCCCGTAACTTGGTACCGTAAAACGCACCATTCTCGAGTTACGATTAAAAATCGAAAATCAACGAAAATCTCGAAAATTTTAAAAGTGTCGGGAAACCAGTGGTGACGGACGGACGGACGGACAGCGGAGTCTCAGTAATAGGGTTCATTTTGCCCTTTGGGTACAGAACTCTAAAAACTATCTCTCGTTATTTTCACCAACCCTGATTAATATGAAAATTTTACTGTTGACCAAAATTAACCTTGGCCTTAAATCAAGAACTTGTTCGCCGGAATATTTAATCTCGAGCGCTCAGATATCAAGAACTCAGATCAAACCTATATAAACATCTCACTAGTAGTCCAATATCTCGTAATCGGAAAATTACGAAACAAGCTGGAATAAACTACAACAATGCTTCGACACTCGGATGTTATGAGCCTTTTACACGAGGCCAATAGCTGAGACAATCCAGTAAGCCAGGACAATAGGCCAATCCAATGAAAAGCACAAAATTCGTGTTTGTCGTTTACACACAAGCCAGTCGAGTAGGCCAGTAAGTTTAATCAATTTAATTTCTAATTAAAAAAAAAATTAAAATTTAAATAAAAATGTTTAAAAATGTTACCCATTATGGTTTATCACACTATAACCAAAAACAATTTAAAATAAAATAAATAAACAACACGCATTGACATGAATTGGATTGGCTTACTGGCCCGGAAAACACATTCACATGAAGCCAATACACGAGCCAATCCAATGGGAAAGTAGTGGGGGAAGCACTGGCGCAAACAAATTCAAAAACTGGCCAGCAAATTCGAAATCGTTTTATTTCATTGGATTGGCTTCATCCATTGGCTTGGGACAATCCAATGCATTGTCCTGGCTCTATTCACACGAAGCCAATATTGTCCTGTCTTACTGGATTGTCTCAGCTATTGGCCTCGTGTGAAAGGCCCACTATTCGCGTTTGAAGTCGACAAACATCTGAGCTAAGCCGTATGAGACTAAACCTGTCACGTAACAAGCCCAGGAAGTTCAGCGGATGGTAAAATAAGGGCGAAGTGCCCTTATTTCACCATGGGTGCTTAGACTTATTATTGGTAAATTGGGTTTAATTGGCATCTGATGATAAAAGGTACATTTTTAATACTGAACTTAAGACACGCGCTATCAGAGAACTACGTAAAAAATAAGATTTAGGCAGATATTGTCCCATTCGCAAAACAAGCAACACTTACGATTGTGCCTCGTTGAAGATAAGGTTTTGGAGTGATAGCATTCGTACTAAATTTAACTTGCACCGGTTCACTAGTTCACTTTAAATGAGTAATTAAAGAAGGTAATAAAACTAAGGCACTGTGCGTGCTGTCTCTTCAAAGATTGGAGATCGAAATGAACCTGGCGACGCCATGACAAATAAAATGAACTACGAACAAAAGATAAATAATTTGAATATGAAATGAAAAACAGAATCGAAAGATTTGAAAGTAAACAGCCTAAGCATAAAAGGTAACCTAATAAACAGGTTTGTAGACGAGGTATCACAACCTCGTTACACACCGTAAGCTGCATGAGACACACAGAAAAATGTTGCTTATCTGACAATGGGGAGGAGTAAACGAGAAACACAGGAATATTGAGATTTAAAAAAAAACAGTTTACAAAAATGCGACTATGTCGCTCTCATACAAACACGAATTCTTCCGCCGCCTATGCGCAGACGCAACTAGAGAATAGAGTTATCTAAACCTTCTGAAAGAGAGCCGAAGACAGAGAGATATGAGAGAAAGAGGTACAAAAGAAGTAAAAGAGTGCTGCATTACTAATAAAAGCGCCCACCGCATTGTCAATTGTAACCTACTAAAAATTCAATGCTGTAACCCTACTGTTTCGCAGATCCGTTGTGGCGAACGCTGCTCCTAAGCTCGCTGTGTGGCCTCGTCTCCCCTGGGGTCCAGCAGCGCAGACGCAACGAGAGCGACCCCAGCAGGCCCTGCACGCTCATGGAGTTCACGCACACCGCACGGTGCTTGCAGACGCAGTACCGCCTTCACTGCACCCGCGGCATCGAGGCAGAGTGGATTAAGGGATACCAGTGAGTATAGTATTATGCTATTCTATTCTCTTCTGTTCTGTTCTGTTCGTTCTGTTATGTTCTGTTCTGTGTTGTTATGTTATGTTATGTTACGTTACGTTACGTTACGTTACGTTACGTTACGTTACGTTACGTTACGTTACGTTACGTTACGTTCGTTCCGTTCCGTTCCGTTCCGTTCCGTTCCGTGCTGTTCTGTTCTGTTCTGTTCTGTTCTGTTCTGTTCTGTTCTGTTCTGTTCTGTTCTGTTCTGTTCTGTTCTGTTCTGTTCTGTTCTGTTCTGTTCTGTTGTGTTGTGTTGTGTTGTGTTGTGTTGTGTTGTGTTGTGTTGTGTTGTGTTGTGTTGTGTTGTGTTGTGTTGTGTTGTGTTGTGTTGTGTTGTGTTGTGTTGTGTTGTGTTGTGTTGTGTTGTGTTGTGGTGTGGTGTGGTGTGGTGTGGTGTGGTGTGGTGTGGTGTGGTGTGGTGTGGTGTGGTGTGGTGTGGTGTGGTGTGGTGTGGTGTGGTGTGGTGTGGTGTGGTGTGGTGTGGTGTGGTGTGGTGTGGTGTGGTGTGGTGTGGTGTGGTGTGGTGTGGTGTGGTGTGGTGTGGTGTGGTGTGGTGTGGTGTGGTGTGGTGTGGTGTGGTGTGGTGTGGTGTGGTGTGGTGTGTTGTGTTGTGTTGTGTTGTGTTGTGTTGTGTTGTGTTGTGTTGTGTTGTGTTGTGTTGTGTTGTGTTGTGTTGTGTTGTGTTGTGTTGTGTTGTGTTGTGTTGTGTTGTGTTGTGTTGTGTTGTGTTGTGTGTTGTGTTCTGTTCTATTCTATAGTAAAGATGGTCAGAGTGGGTTGTTTCTCGCCGGCTTTTTCTCCACTACAAAACTATGTGGTGTGTTAGCCACTACATTGTTTTGTTTGCTTCAAGATTTCTTGAATCTAGCCATGGTATCCTGAGGAACAGACGTTTTGCCATCCATGATATACTTAAGGTTTCGTAGACAATATTACTTTTTTTAATTGAAATAAGTGCAGGCTCTCAAAATTACGTATTTCCTCGAAAAAAAAAGTACTTACTTAAACTGAACTAAAAGCTAGGACAATACCCATTAACGTGTCCATTAACCAACATCAACAATCATTATTAGATTCGATAGTTTTATAATTGTGCGAAAAAAATACTACCCGTAAATGAATATAATGATGATGCTCTCTTTGACATTAGTACCATGAAGGTTAGTCAAGTGTGCCGAGAATTTAACCTGGCGCACTCTGCTTTGATCAGTATTTCAAAAGCTTTATCAACATCATCTACATTTTCCACGAGTTTAAATAGTCAGACACATACGGACCGACAGACAAAGGGACAGTGGAGTCTTCGTAATGAGATCTCATCCCCTTGGGTGCGGAACCCTAAAAGTAATTTCTATTCAAAATAATACGGAAACTGTGCCTCAATGAACGTAACAAGTTGAACTACATATCCATCTAAAAATACACTCAATGTAAGACATAAGTTCAACAAAAGATTCATTATAAAGACCGGACATTTAATCTATTCTATACATTTGTCCTATACAAGTCACGTTAAGCAGCTGGTGCCGGCTGCCGTCGATAGATGGCAGTCGTTAGGCCAAGTCAGAGGCCTTAGGGCGGCTTGAAAACTTCTGACAGTAAGACCAGCAACTTTACAAGCCTCCACCAATCCGGACTTGGCCCCCGTGGTGGAGGCCTATTTATACCTTCCTCAGGGAAGAAACCCGTGCCCCTCGGTGGGGACATAATGGGTTGATGATGATGATGATGATACATTTGTTCATAAACTCACCCCTGTGTTCCGGAGAGGTAGGCACGCCGTAAATAACCGCCGTAACCCTGATAGACCGAGAGATAGTGACACAAATTACTTGGTCATTAGTAACAGTATGGCGGTTTTTCAGGGGTCCTAGTAAGCAATGAAAAAAAGAAAAATGATGGTCATAGCGCTGGTACCGGCGGCCCAATCGCGTGGGCGTTAGTTGAACTCGTCGGATAAATTACGAGTGTCAAACGATTTGTACCACAAAAAATTTAGTATTTTCCGATAGTCCATAAAAAACAAAGTAGGCGGTAGTGTCATGCCATAGGTACTTCTCCGGTGTGACTTACAGCGCGCCATACCGACGGGAATGCGTTAATTAAAAAAATAAAACTTCAACCATTTGCACCAGGCTAATTTTGGCACAGTTAATTATCGTCGTGCAGCCATTTACGAAACTCACCATGCCATACTTTTCGGACGGTTCCAAATGGTCGCCATACCGCCGAAAATCTGCAATTTTTTTTTTCGCCAAACGATTTGTAGCAGTATTGCATTTGGATTTTTGGAAAGTATTTGATAAAATGTGACCGTTATTATATTTGGCATACTTCTAGTAGGGGGAAAAGGTGCTGCCATACTTGAAAAACTTATTTATTCGACACGTTTCAAAAATACAACTGTACAATACGTAGAATATTTTTTTACAGCATGGGATCATTATATTCTGTTTGTTTGGATGCAATTCTACCTACAAAAAAATATCCCGGATTGTAACCATGGGGCGGACGACTGTGAGACTTAAGCCAAGATGTAAAAAATTTTTTAAAAAATTTGACGATTTGTACCAGTATGGCATTTGGATTTTTGGAAATTATATGATGCAATGTGACCATTATTATATTTGCCATACTTCTAGTAGAGGGAAAAAGGGGCAACATACTTGAAAAACTTGATTTTTCAAATGATTTTCAAGGTGGAAGACATAAAATCATTTGTTACAGTATGGCATCATTGTATTCGGTTCGTTTGGGTGAAATACAACCCTATATTATATTGAATTTTAAATATTATACAATATAAACATCTGGTTATAAGTGAAGATTGCCGCCACCTAGGTCTTTGAAATTTTGTATTTATATTCGTTGACCCTCAAACTTACAGGAAAAATTAGTGCCATACTGTTACAAATCGTTCAAAATACGAATAAAATCTTACAATTAAAAATAAATATTATACACATTCGTCACCTCCCACAGGTATGGCATTATCACACTTCTATTTTTAATCATATAGGAGCTGTTGAAAAAAAAATTTAGGGTGGTACAAATTGTTTGGCGAAAAAAAAATTTGCAGATTTTCGGCGGTATGGCGACCATTTGGAACCGTCCGAAAAGTATGGCATGGTGATTTTCGTAAATGACTGCACGACGATAAATAATTAACTGTGCAAAAATTAGCCTGGTACAAATGGTTGACTATTTTTATTTTTATTAACGCATTCGCGTCGGTATGGCGGGCTGTAAGTCACACGTTTTTTATGGACTATCGGAAAATACTAAATTTTTTGTGGTACAAATCGTTTGACACTCGTAATTTATCCGACGAGTTCGACTAACGCGCACGCGATTGGGCCGCCGGTACCAGCGCTATGACCATCATTTTTCTTTTTGTCATTGCGTACTAAGACCGCTGAAGAACCGCCATACTGTTACTAATGACCAAGTAATTTGTGTCACTATCTCTCGGTCTATGACCTCAGAGTTTGCCATTTAACGATCCTGACAAATCTCTTTCACTTCATCAACAAAATGATATGACACATGATATTATGTAGGGACTCTGCCAAGCCAAACATAAAAGGGATTAGCTGTGTTTGATTAACACGAAATAATATCGTGTGACTTTTAAGTAGAGGTTATTATAACTTTACTATCTTCAATCTACACTTATATTATAAAGAGGAAAAGTTTGTAAGCTTACAAACTTTTATGTTTCTATGTGGGGGGTTATCTCCGAAAGTAGTTGTCCGATTTCAAATATTTTTTCACCGTTACTTAGAATGTACCTTCAGGATACCTTGTACCTGTACGTAGGCTATGGGCTTATCCGTTTACCACGCGAACGTTGTCACGGGCACTATTATATTTTTTATGAACACTTTTGACCATTTTTATCCACTTTTGACCATATTTATTAGCACAGGCCTTCTAAAACATATTATGTAGGTACTTTGAACTCAATCAGATGGTCAGAGTGGAGTTTTTTTTGGTCAGAGTGGAGTTTTTTTTTCGCTGCCTTTTTCTCCACTACAGACGGCCCTAAGGCAGCGGCTAACATTATACATAACTGTATGTACATTGACATTCAACAAGCAGAATGTAAATTCTTTACGTTGAAATAAAAATTTTTGAATTTGAATTTGAATCACCCCGGGTAGAGGTTTTTTGTGCATTGCCGAGCATTACTACGAGTAGGCTTATCATATCAGAAATTTATTTCAACATTCAGTTTGTTGAATGTCGGATATAAAATGTTAGCCTCGGCCTTGGGGCCGAATTTCTAGTAGAGGAAAAGGCAGCGAGATAACAAACTCCACTCTTACCATCTTTTCTAAAATCATCTTAGATATACATATGTACGGTTTCACCATGCACAATGTTTTGCTTACGCGGCATTTTACTCAGGCCGCGCATCGTTTTTGTAATAAAAGTTAGTTGTTCACGTACAGTCGAGAGAATACGTCACGTGTTTCATTTACTTACGTGCTGAAAGTTTCTGGATTCTGGTAAATAAGACTACCTATTATCTTTATAACACATTTATTGTTTTTCAGAGTATATACCCTCACGATTTACGCATTTTTGCATTCGCTGGAACTATTGTGAATAGCAGTGGGTCCAGTCTTCCTTAGGGACCTCTTCGATGGCTTTGTGAAAAGCATTCACCGCCATTTCCGGGCTTGTAAAACGTAAATCTCTGAGTTTATCTTTTATATTTGGGAGCAGAAAGAAATCACAGGGTGCTAGATCTGGACTGTTTGGCGAATGAGTCATTAATTCTACTTTTAAAGCCTTCAAATACGCATTCGTTGCCTTAGCGGAATGTGCCGACGCGTTGTCATGATGAAGGACTATTTTGCTCAGGGGACGCTTTTCGCGTGTTTTGTCAAACACTTCAGGCAAACACGTATTAACATACCAATCTGTAGTTACGGTTCTTTGGTTTTCAAGCAATACAGTGGTGTAATGGCCTGATTTGCCGAAAAACGAAGCAACCATTTTCTTGCCAGTGCTGCGGCTTTTTTTGTCTTTCGTTGGCAACTCTTCAAAAGGAAAGACCCATTCCGCCGATTAACTTTTCCCTTGTGGTTCAAAGCAGTACACCCAAGTTTCATCACCTGTTACGATGTTATACACAGCCAGTGATTGTCCTCCGTCATATTTTTTTATCATTTTAAGGCACCACTCTACACGCAGTCGTTTCTGATCTTAGGATAAATCATCCGGTATCCATCGAGTGCAAAGTTTCCGAACCTTCAGATGCTCATGCAATATCTTTTGCACTTGGCTCATTCCAATGCCTAAGGTAGTGCGGATTTGCTGACAGGTAATTTTTTTATACGTTTCAATTAGTTGTCGCACAGTATCAATATTAAAATCGGTAACCGCGGTCGCTGGCCGGCGTTCATGTTTAACGTCATAGAGATGATCACGTCCTCGTCCAAATTCACCAAACCACGAATAAATAGAGCTACGACATGGGGCTTCATCACCAAATGCTAACTGAAGTCTTTGACAACTCTCTTGCTGACTTAAGCCATAGCGAAAATCGTAAAAAATCATAGTACGGAATTTTCTCGACTTAAATTCATTGTAATAGCGACACACTAGTTTCAAAACAACGCCACGATGAAAAAACAAATGATAGACTCACAATTTAAAAATAAATGTACTGACAGAGAGTTCTTTGTTCAAACCCTATCAGTGTTTTTTTTATTTTCCTTTTGTAAGTAGTCCGTTCCAGAAACTTTCAGTATGGCCTAAGTACCTACTACTGAACTTTACTCTAAAATATCTAATACAAGAGTGTGGAAAAGCGCCGTCTACTAAGCGCTGGACTATACACCTTTATGGTCCTTCGACAATCATAATCAGTGTTTTCTGTGGTTTTTCACGATCACCAAGTAAACTGAGAAGGCGCACTTATCGTGGCAGAGCCGCAGGAGCATTGGGTAGCAACCGCGACTTATTGGACTCTGGATCGAGCTAAAAAGGGACAACTCAATCAACTACTACTACTTGGAGCTGCTGACACCGTCTACTAAGTGTCGGCCACCCCTACTACTACTTGGAGCCGCTGACACCGTCTACTACGTGTCGGCCTCCTCAACTAACACTACTTGGGATCTCCGGCACCGTCTACTAAGTGTCGGCCTCCTTCACTACTTCTACTCCTGGGGAGCTCTTGGCACTGTTCACTGCGTATCAAGGGTATCAATGAAACTTCTTACTTATCGTGTTACAAGAAGAGAAGTGGAACTAGTTTAACATTCAACATGACTGATCTGAATACTCAAGGTCGAGTATTTGAGAACATTAAAAAACTTTGTGCCAACTACAAAAAGGATGGAGAGGATAGAAAGAAAAGAGCTGGTTATCTCACTAAGCGACTGTTGTCTTTGGAGAGTCAATGGAGCGACTTTCCAAATCGACATGCACTACTACTGCGACATGAAGACGAAGATAGCCCATACTTCAAGGATAATGTTTTTGAAAGGACTAAGGAGATGTACGAGTCTAATAGAAAGAGCATACTACAACTAATGTTATTGGAATCGCCGATCGACGATGACGACAACCAATCAAATGCAAGCAACGAACCAAGTGAAGAATACGAGGTGGAGATGGATCATGCTGCTAAACTCAAAGTCAAGGACTTACTTACTCGACAAGAGGGTAACTGCAAAGCTATCGACAGAACTATGTCAATAATAAACATTGAAGAACCTATGGAAAAGTGGGAAATCGAAGATCACCTTAGCATCTTGAGAGCAAAGTGGGAGGCAGTGGACAAACTACACTGGGAACTAGACGCAGTTCTACAAGGTTCTGACGAAAAATACTACAACTTATTTGCTGCGATTGAAAACGAATACGAACAACTAAAGAAGACACTACACTCCAAACTATGGTCAAGTATTCACTATCAGCAGTCAGCCCCGAAAATTGATATCCCTTTATTTTCGGGCGACTACCAACAATGGTTATCGTTTAAAGATCTATTTATAGAAACGATTCATAATAATCCCTCTATATCAAGAGCACAAAAACTACAACACTTGAAGGCAAAGCTCCGAGGCCAGGCTGAAAAGCTGGTTCAGCATTTGACTATCAATGCTGAAAATTATGACTCATGCTGGAACATACTAAGGCAGCGATACGATAATCGTCGCCTCCAGTTTACATCTTTTATGAAAACCCTGTTGAATTTACCAACTATTCAACAGCCGACCGCTGTTTCTGTGAAAAATATGCATGACGTCATTAACGAAAGTATGAACGGACTGGCCAACATTGGCGTGGACACAGCAAGTTGGGACCCTATCATCGTACACATAATGTCGCAAAAACTTGACACTGTCACTTACACTGAATATACTAAGGAAATGCAGAACCCGAGGGAGCTTCCAAACTTACAAGATTTTACTATGTTTTTAGACAACAAGTTTATGGCGCTTGAAGCAATACAAAATCGCCAGAAAGATGCCCCACGTACCCCGAAACCATCACTACCCAACAAAAATGACTATGGGCCAAACAAACCAACTTTCGGATATGAAAGGGAATATTCGAAGTCATTCTTCGCTACATATTAAGGACAATGCCCACTTTGTAGCGGAACACATGTACTCATGCAATGTCGAAGGTTTCTTGATATGACCACAGAAACTCGAAACGCCACTGTCGCGAGATTGCAAGTTTGCAGAAACTGCCTTTATCGCCACGAGGAACTACAATGCACGTCGAATAAAAACTGTAAAGAGTGTAATATGCCTCATCACACACTGTTACATAACCATGTAAGGAAACAACTCTCAACTCCAGCCACTGGGAAATTCAACTCTACTCAACGACCTTCCACATCGAACAAAAAGGGTTCAAATCACTTGTCCTGTAACGAAACGGAGGTACTACTTACTACAGTACAACTCAAAGTGAAGTCCATCGACGGGACATATGTATACTTGCGAGCACTACTTGACCAAGGCTCACAAGTTAATTTAATAACTGAAAATGCTGCACAACACTTAAGACTGCCCAGAAAGAAGATAAATGCCACCGTCTCTGGCGTTGGAGCCGTCTCTGGAGATTGCAAAGGATATCTCGAACTTGAGTGTCAGTCTATACACTCAAACTTTACCTTCAAGGCTGAATCGCTGGTTATGAAAAGGTTGGTCAACAATCTACCCAGTAAAACTTTTGAGAAAACTGACTGGCAGCACTTAAACAATCTGAACCTCGCTGACCCCGATTTCAACGTATCACGAGGCATTGATCTCCTGTTCGGGGCGGAGGTATACTCTACCATCATCATGGATGGAGTACTGAGAGGCAAGAATCAATCCCTCATTGCGCAACAAACCCAACTAGGGTGGATTTTATGCGGCAATATAAAAACTTTTAACTGTCATGCGACACTGATCACCTTGGACGACTTGTCAAGGTTTTGGGAGACGGAAGACATTACTGAAAGTCATGAAGACGTACCAGGAGACGACGAGTGTGAAGTCTACTATCAACACACTACGCAAAGAACCGCAGACGGGAGTTACATTGTTAAGATGCCACTTTGTTCGGATTACAAAGAAAAATTGGGGAGCTCTAAATCTATTGCGACTGCGCAATATTTACAACTAGAAAAGAGATTGGCCAGAATAAAAAATCTAGCATCCATGTACAATGACTTTATCCAATAATACATGGATCTGGGACACATGCAACCATCTACTTCCGCATCTAACTCAAGCCCCGATTACTACTTGCCTCACCATGGCGTAATACGAGAGCATTCCACAACGACAAAACTAAGAGTGGTTTTCAATGCTTCTCAAAAATCAAGCTCCAACTACAGCTTAAATGACTTAATGAAAAAGGGGCCTAACTTGCAACGAGACATACAAGAATTACTTATAAAATGGAGAAGCTACGCGTACGTGTACACAGCGGATATCGAAAAAATGTATCGCTGCATTTGGATTTCGGCAGAGCAACATCAACTTCAAAAGATCATCTGGCGGTTCTCACCCGAAGAACGACTACGAGAAATGAATCTCTGCACAGTAACGTACGGAACCAAATGCACACCTTGGTTAGCCATGAGAACCCTAAAACAACTAGCTTCAGACGACGGTCACAAATATCCAGCCGCCGCAAAAATACTCGAAAATGAGTTCTATGTCGACGATTTGATAAGCGGCAGCAATTCACTCGATGCCGCAAGAGAAATACAGCGAACGCTGATTCAGCTACTGCGCGGCGGCGGCATGAACTTACGCAAATGGTCAAGCAACTGCCCAGAACTACTACAAACACTATCAGAGGATCAAATATCGAAGAGGAGCGTGTTTAACTTTAAACACGATGATACTACAAAAACTTTGGGCCTAGGGTGGAGCCCGGAAGCTGACGTCTTTACACTCGACTGGGAGATGGCAGAACAGACTAAACAAACTACAAAAAGAACATTACTATCAGAAATTTCAAAACTCTACGACCCTCTCGGCTGGCTGTCACCCATAACTGTGTCGGCAAAACTTATTTTTCAACTGTTTGGATGGAGAAAATGGGTTGGGATGAACTACTGCCCGATGACATTGAAATCGAATGGAAAAAACTACGGAACGAGCTACCGGCCGTAAGAGGCATAAAAATAGACAGGTGGATCGGCGGAACTCAGAAGAATATTGAGTTACACGGGTTTTGCGACGCCAGTGAAAAAGCGTACGCGTGCGTCGTTTATAGCCGAGTGATCACCTTAATAGCCGCCAAGACAAGAGTCGTACCCCTGGCGCAAAAAACCACACTGCCCCGACTAAAACTGTGCGGAGCCATGCTTCTGGCCCTACTTATGGAAAAGATAATAAGAACTTTGAATGAAAACACTGTCACCGTGTACGCCTGGTGTGACTCCAAGGTCGTCCTAGCCTGGCTGCAAGGAAAGATAACGAGATGGGAAAGATACGTAGCAAATCGGGTGGGAAAAATACTGAAAATCATCCCCGCTCAAAAATGGCACTACGTCAAATCGGATCAAAACTCGGCTGACTGCGCGACTAGAGGAATGCTTCCAAGCAAACTAACTGACTATGATCTATGGTTTCAAGGTCCAAAATACTTAGAAACTCTGACGTCAGAAGAATTACAGAAGAGTGAAACCCATTCCCGCAGTACACAACTACTGCGGGAATTTATTGTAATTCCTATGTTACTCAGACTCCAAAAAATGAACATTTTATCCAAAAACTACTTGATAATTGCAGCACCTTAACGCGCATTACTCGAGTCACTGCTTGGGTGTTGCGTTTCACGAACAAACTGCGTAATAAGAAGCAATTGGATACAAGCTACCTAACTACCGTGGAACTGACAGAGTCTGCTGAGCTTGTAATTAAGTACGACCAACAAATGGCATTTTCCAGTGAACTGGCACAATTCAAACAAAGCGCACCTACCTCGAATAAAAGCAAGATACACAAGTCAAGCCCATTTCTAGACAAAAAGGGCATCATGCGGGTTGGCGGATGCCTTAAAAACTCAGAGCTGCCGTATAACATGAAGAACCCAGTGATCCTGAAAACTTCAACAATTACACTCAAACGCCCCATCGTGAAACTGTCACCATTGCCCCTGGAAGCAAAAACTGAAACGAAAGGAGATTCGACATCATCTACGGATGAAGACTGCACAGGAGGTCAAACCAATAAATATGCGCCGAAGCACAAGGCAACTCTGAAACGGTGCTTCTCGACCTTCTTTACTCTACTCATAACACTCTGTGCGTTGATAACAGTATCATACGGTAGCGGAGCCTACAGCGGAGCGACCAAAGCTCAGATAACGCCATTGGAATCCGAGCGCCCTATTTACTATGATACGAAAGGCAAAATACAAATAATCAATGACGAGTGGACGCTCCTTGTGTACTACAACTTAACAAACTATTGGGACGGAGTACGCCACATTGAAGCTTATCTCAACGGGGTAAACGGTTTATGCCAGAAAACCGACCCACGATACTGCCAAACTACTCTACAACAGCTGTATCACGAGATCGAATTACTCAATTACTACAACAACATCTTACTAGCACCTCACACGCACCTCTCCAATAGAAAGAAACGTGGATTGATAGACGCAGGAGGATACTTAGCGAACACTCTGTTTGGCATACTTGACCAACACTTTGCGGAAAAATACCAGAAGGACATAGAAGCCGTGCAAAGCAATGAAAACTATCTCCTTGAACTCATTCGGAACCAGACTTCTATTGTGGAGCTCGAAAACGACGTTTTAAGGAAGAGTGAAGCCAACATCCAGAAACAGTTTGTAATGATCGATTCGTTCATGAACCAAACGAACGCTAATTTCGCCAAAGTCGAATCGGAAATAGAAATTGTAATGGCATCCAACTACTTCAACTCAGCCTCACTAGCGGTGCATCTACTAATCAACAACCTAAAAGGAGTTCAAGAAATGCTCTTTGAAACCTTAACAGAAGTCTATCAAGGCCGCATGGAAGTGCGTCTTCTGTCTCCAGCTAACTTAATCAATCAACTAAATGTTATATCAGCGAGACTCCCAAGAACACTGTCTTTGCCGGTGAAAAACACAAGAGAGGGCATAAAAGACTTATACAAGCTTCTCTACGTGAAAGCAAGAGTGACTGAAACTTACTTCCTGTTTGAAATTCACATTCCGTTAATTTCGGATGAAATCTACACCTTTTATCAGGCCATTCCGTTACCCATCAAAACAAAAACAGAAATCTTCACAATACAACTCTCTTCGACTTACATAGCCGTGAATTTCCGGAAAAATACTTATATTACCTTGATAGGAGACAACTTGAAACACTGTGTTCAACAAGGAACAGATAACTTTCTATGTTACAAAAACCTGCCAGTATTCAATTTTAACAACCATAACATACCATGCGAGGTGAAACTTCTCGGCCACTACTCTACTCTACCGTGTGAAGTTACTCGCGTGCCTTGCAAGGACGCATGGTTCGAGTTACATGCATCGAACACATGGTTGGCGAAATGCTGCGCTACTTGCGCTTTTCGGACTATATGCGATAGCGATGTCACTATGGAAACGCTAACTGTGGGCTATATCCACATAACTATACATTATTGTATGAGTATTTTGTATTAAATACAATATAATAATGTAATGTACAATAAACTTCAAAATATATATTAATATATAACTTAAAACTAAATCTTAAACACGTATAAAATACTATGTACACATTTATCATTATTTATTATTTACATATTAATATTTCATAATAAGAGACAGTCACAAATTGCATTCACACTAGAACATAAGATAATAACGTATCCGTTATTATTGTGAATCAGCTGGTTGTCAGGTCTCATGGAACCGCGCTCTTGCCGATCACCCCACTGTGTGAAAACCGGCCGCCGCACGCGCATACCGCGTGATGACGCGCTGGCCGCGCTCCTCAAGACCAGCCAGTCAGAATCTATACGCGACGCTAGGCACACGCTGCCCGCTTTTGCACTACTGTATTCGCCGCTTGTTATTTCTCTGCATAAAACTCTGTGTTGCTAAGCTCTAAATCATCTTCTGTGCTTGTGACTCTCTGCTGTGCTCTGTACTCCTTCTTAATACTTCTGTTCTGTGCTTGTGCATTAAAGACTGAACTTGCTGTGAAGTGTTGGATTTATTACGCCGCTTCCCTACTGCAGCTAAGTACCTACTACACCCGTCTGTGCTTACTACACACACCAGAACACCTAAACTGGTGACCCTCATTGGACATCCCATTACCATGAGCGAAAGCAGTGATCCCGCAACCGCCGTCGAGTCGCACAAAGGCGGAAGCGAAAATGTCGCCACCAGGCGCCCGCAGAAAAAGCGCGTTTCCACTGTACAAAATCGTGAGTCCTACGAAATTAAGCCATATAACTTGAAGGTTCCGACATTTTCACCGGATGATCCCGAAATTTGGTTTGCGCTTTTGGAAGCACAATTCGAGACTTATGGCATAACAGATGATGCAATGAAATTCAGCCACGTTATCGCTAACCTCGACATGGCTCATACTAAGGCAGTGAAAGACATTGTTATAAGTCCCCCGTCTCAAAATCGCTACAAGACGATCAAGGGCGAACTAATTAAGCGCCTTACCGCCTCGCACGAGAAGA
The DNA here is from genome assembly GCA_947310845.1 of Yponomeuta plumbellus. Classification (NCBI taxonomy): domain Eukaryota; kingdom Metazoa; phylum Arthropoda; class Insecta; order Lepidoptera; family Yponomeutidae; genus Yponomeuta; species Yponomeuta plumbellus. The sequence goes on from OX371203.1 coordinate 10,714,227, forward strand.
AGGTCAGGCAACTGCTGACTCACGAGGAGCTGGGAGATCGCAAAGCATCGCAGTTTCTTCGACACTTGCAAGACCTAGCTGGACCAAATGTTCCCAAGGAATTCATCCAATCCATTTGGACTAGTCGCCTACCTCAGAATATCCAGACAGTGCTAGCTTCCCAGCCTACGCATTCCCTAGAGCTATTGGCAGACCTGGCAGATCGCATCCAGGAGATAACGGCACCCGCACAAGTAGCATCTGCTTCATTTTCTGGTTCAACACCAAGCTGCAGCATTGCCAGCGAAATCAGCGAGCTCCGTCAGATGGTTGAGTGCCTCGCAGTGAAACTCGACCAGCACACGCGATCCTCGCGCAGCACTACTCGGTCGACACATCAACACCAGCGTCGTACACCTTCGCGTTCAGCGTCGAGATCGGCCTCAAGCTACCGGCGTTACCCAGTCTGCTGGTACCACAAGAAATTCGGCTCAGACGCGAAGAGATGCCAGAAGCCATGCGACTACAAGGCGGAAAACACCACAGGCAGTCGGTAATGGCGACGGACGATTGCCTCACCTCCCCAGGTCGCCTCTTCGTAACTGACCGCACTACAAACACACGGTTTTTGGTCGACACAGGTAGCGACCTCTGTGTTTTTCCTCACAGCCAGCTTCGAGAGCGCCGCGCGGCAACGAGCTACCAACTTGCCGCAGCCAACGGGACTACAATCTCTACTTACGGTTACACGCACTTCGACTTGGACTTAGGTTTGCGTCGCACTTATCCATGGCGTTTTGTCGTGGCGGACGTTACTAAACCAATTATTGGTGTAGACTTTTTGTGTTTTTACAATTTGATAGTAGATTGTCAGAATAAAAAGCTTGTAGATAGTACGACCACTCTTTCTGCCTCAGCTTCACTGGCGCATACATGTAATAATGTTCTTTCTGTCAAGGTTCTGACTGGCGATTCACGTTACCACCGTTTACTGTCACACGAGTTCCCTGAAATTACACGACCAGCTGGTACACAACGCTCCAGCCCACACAATACACAGCACCACATACGCACTACTTCAGGTCCTCCAGTTTCTTCGCCACCAAGACGTTTAGCTCCGGACAAGCTAAAACTGGCGAAGGCTGAGTTCGATGCTATGTTAGCGAACGGTACAGCTAGGCCTTCTGACAGCCCGTGGTCTTCTCCACTGCACCTGGCGCCGAAGAAAGAGAACGGCTGGCGCCCCTGCGGTGACTACAGGCAGCTCAACGCACGGACAATCCCCGACATGTATCCTATACGTCATATACATGATTTTACCCATAATGTATCTGGTTGTAAGGTCTTCAGCACAATCGACCTTGAAAAGGCTTACAACCAGATACCCGTCCACGTGGAGGACATACCGAAGACCGCCATCACCACGCCCTTCGGTATGTTTGAATTTCCGTATATGACGTTTGGCCTTCGAAATGCTGCCCAAACATTTCAGCGTTTTGTAGACGAGGTGACTCGGGGGCTGGACTTTGTCTACTGCTATTTAGATGACTTCCTGATCTTCAGCAGAGACCATCTTCAGCATGAAGCACACCTAAGACAGGTATTTTCCAGGCTCCGGGACTACGGTATGGTCGTCAACGCGTCCAAGTGTGTTTTCGGGGCTCCTGAGGTAACTTTTCTAGGTTATCGCATCTCAGAGAGCGGAACCAAACCACTGGAACAAAAAGTCCAAGTCATACGCGATTTTCCCACACCAAAGGACGTCAGGTCACTTAGGCGGTTTTTAGGTATGGCCAATTATTACAGGCGATTCATGCCGAATGCCGCCCTAACCCAAGCACCTTTGAACGCCTTGCTTATGGGGGCAGTAAAAGGCTCAACCCCAATAAACCTGGCTGGTGACGCTCTGAAGGCTTTCTCAGACACCAAAGAAAACCTCTCTAACGCAGCCCTTTTGGCACACCCAGATTGCCGAGCTAAGCTAGCGTTAGTTACAGATGCGTCAGACCTGGCTATGGGGGCCGTCCTCCAACAGCTAAAGGACGACGTGTGGGAACCTCTAGCATTTTTCTCCCGTAAATTCAGCCCGTCTCAACAAAAGTACTCACCGTACGATCGCGAGCTTCTCGCGATTTACGAGGCAATAAAGTACTTTCGGCACATGCTGGAGGCTAGGCATTTTACTATTTACACGGACCACAAGCCGATCTGTTATGCTTTCCACGAGCGGAAACATAATTGCTCGCCTAGGCAGTTCAGACATCTGGACTATATATCTCAGTTCACGACCGATATAAGGCACATCTCCGGCAAGAACAACGTGGTAGCCGATACCTTATCTCGCGTCGAGGAACTGAGCACTCCAGTTTGTCTCACCAGCCTCGCCCAGGCTCAAGAGACAGACTCAGAACTGGCTCATCATCTGTCTGGCGGATCATCACTCCGTCTTCAAAAAATCGATTACCCTGGAAGTCGGGCACCCTTGTACTGCGATGTCAGCACACCGACCCTCAGGCCTTTCGTCACTGAGAATTTCCGCAGACAGGTATTTCACAGTCTACATTCCCTTAGCCACCCCGGTGCCACAGCACCGGGGTGGCTAAGGGAATGTAGACTGTGAAATACCTACTGCACAACTTGTTGCTGAAAGATTTGTATGGCCCGGTGTAAGAAAGGACTGTCGCGAATGGGTTCGATCTTGTTTGTCGTGCCAGCGCGTAAAGGTCACTCGACATGTATCTGCACCGTTAGGTACTTTCGATCTGCCTCGCGCGAGATTTAAGCACATTCACATTGACCTCATCGGTCCCTTGCCTGTCTCCCAAGGTTTTAAATACTGCCTGACAGCCATCGATCGATTTACGCGGTGGCCTGAGGTTATGCCAATATCCGATATATGCGCTGAAACGGTTGCAAAGGCTTTAATATCAGGCTGGATATCCCGATTCGGTTGTCCCACAGATATCGTGACAGATCGCGGCGCACAGTTCGAGTCCGCGCTGTTTAAGTATCTCGCGAAAACCATCGGTTTTCATCATAAGCGCACTACCGCGTACCACCCGATATGCAACGGCCTTGTGGAGCGCTTTCACAGACAACTCAAAGCGTCCATCACCTGTCATGCCCAGCAAAATTGGATCGAAGTGCTACCTTTTGTGCTACTTGGTATCCGCAGTGCTTTTAAAGAAGACTTACAGACTTCTTCAGCGGAATTGCTATACGGCGAGCCTTTAAGGCTTCCCGGCGAATTTTTCAATCAGAGCACGCCTACTACATCTGACTTGTCAGAATTTACAGCGCGCTTACGCTCGTTCGCTGAAAAACTTAAACCAGTTCCAGCTTCCCGACATAGCAAACATAAGGTGTTTGTTTTTAAAGAGCTAGCCACTGCCGAACACGTCTTCCTGCGAGAAGACGCTTCGCGCGTCACTTTCCAACCAGCTTATTCTGGTCCATACAAAGTGTTAGAGAGAAGTGACAAAGTATTTAAAATACTTGTCAAGTCACGGCCGGTCACTGTCAGTATCGACCGTCTAAAACCTGCGTTCGTGCTTGCGGAGGAGGAAGAATTACTGAAGAACACACACACTTATACACTTCCGAACAACACTAACACATTACCAAACACTAACACTGACACACACACTAACATATCTTCACCGACACCACTTCAACCTCATAAAATTACTCGCTCTGGGAGACGCGTCCGTTTCCCGGATTATTATCGACCCTAACCTGGTCTCTGGGGGGGAGTGATGTGGGCTATATCCACATAACTATACATTATTGTATGAGTATTTTGTATTAAATACAATATAATAATGTAATGTACAATAAACTTCAAAATATATATTAATATATAACTTAAAACTAAATCTTAAACACGTATAAAATACTATGTACACATTTATCATTATTTATTATTTACATATTAATATTTCATAATAAGAGACAGTCACAAATTGCATTCACACTAGAACATAAGATAATAACGTATCCGTTATTATTGTGAATCAGCTGGTTGTCAGGTCTCATGGAACCGCGCTCTTGCCGATCACCCCACTGTGTGAAAACCGGCCGCCGCACGCGCATACCGCGTGATGACGCGCTGGCCGCGCTCCTCAAGACCAGCCAGTCAGAATCTATACGCGACGCTGGGCACACGCTGCCCGCTTTTGCACTACTGTATTCGCCGCTTGTTATTTCTCTGCATAAAACTCTGTGTTGCTAAGCTCTAAATCATCTTCTGTGCTTGTGAATCTCTGCTGTGCTCTGTACTCCTTCTTAATACTTCTGTTCTGTGCTTGTGCATTAAAGACTGAACTTGCTGTGAAGTGTTGGATTTATTACGCCGCTTCCCTACTGCAGCTAAGTACCTACTACACCCGTCTTTGCTTACTACACACACCAGAACACCTAAACTAACAACATCTGGGATAGTGACTCTAGCTCAAGGGTGTATCCTACAATCAAGTGAGCTAACCATTTATTCGCACAACCAATACAGCAGTAATACACAACTGGACTACAACTTTGAAGTACCTCTACTGAACTCATCGGTTAACAACATCGTAAATATCACCTATCACAACCTGACTCAGGCCTTCCAATATAACAACGCTGCACTAGAAGAGATCGACAAGAGGATAAATTCGCAGAAAGAACAGAACTATCGACTTCCTTCTACTGTTACTGTTCATGATATCCATCAATATGCGATAAGTTACTGCCTACTTGCAGCTGGATGCATAGCCATTGGAATATGGATACTAAGAAGGCGCTGCCCAAACATCTGCACAAGACAGGTACATCCTTGTGCACACTCAGAGGGCATAGAGCTACAAGTGATCCCTCAGAAAAAGCAACTCAGTCAAGTACACGCCTGCCACAAAGGGACGAGCCAAGAGCATCAGACACAGAGGTCGCGCCCAGCCGCCTCTTCGGATAACGTTGACTTTAACTTTGACTGATGCATTTAGTTTTTAGAGTTTACTACTTTTGAAATATTTAGCTATGTATATTTTCATGTATTTTTACTATTTTTAAAACCTAACTTTGTTAATTAAGAATACTCTCTTTTTGGGTGCGGAGCATGTACGGTTTCACCATGCATAATGTTTTGCTTACGCGGCATTTTACTCAGGCCGCGCATCGTTTTTGTAATAAAAGTTAGTTGTCCACGTACAGTCGAGAGAATACGTCACGTGTTTCATTTACTTACTTACTACTCAACTTTACTCTAAAATATCTATTACAAGAGTGTGGAAAGCGCCGTCTACTAAGCGCTGGACTATACAACATACTTGCATACTTAGATCTTAGATAGATATACATACCTACATTTGTTATGTACCAGCCAACATAAGCTTTACACATTTTTAGCAAGTAGTGTAATTTACTTTATTAAATGAAATAGTTATATTCAAGAGTATTTTTTTTATTATTTGTAAACTACTGCAGACAATCGGCCTCAGATCGACGCGTAAGTCCAGTAAGTTGGTGGGTTTTCTAGTCTACGTTTGACAGTTTACGATTTCCAGTAAATCATTTTATAACCCATCGAATGAATTTTGTTGTTATGGCTTCCCTAAGGATTCTGCCAACGTCTGAGTTACGAAAAAGTAGCACCTCTAGGAATGACAATACAATTTTATTTATTTAAAAAAAAAGTTACTCTGTCAGGCTATTTACCTGTAACAAAAGATAAACACAATACTTTCATTTTATTGGTGTTAGTCGGTACAGTACACAAACTACAATCTATTTACCTGTAACAAAAGACAAACACAATATATACATTTTGTTGGTGTTAGTCGGTACAGTACACAAACTACAATCTATTAACCTGTAACAAAAGACAAACACAATATATACATTTTGTTGGTGTTAGTCGGTACAGTACACAAACTACAATCTATTAACCTGTAACAAAAGACAAACACAATATATACATTTTGTTGGTGTTAGTCGGTACAGTACACAAACTACAATCTATTAACCTGTAACAAAAGACAAACACAATATATACATTTTGTTGGTGTTAGTCGGTACAGTACACAAACTACAATCTAATTTTGTTGTTTCTACCACAGAACAAAAAAAAAGAGTAGAAATCGTAAGTGGGCGGTGCCCGCGTGCCTCACATTAGCAATGTATTGCATAATCGTAGTCTATGACAGTTTTTCTTACCTCAGTTGCCGTGCGCTTCTAGTAAAGAAAACGATTGTGAAAACTCTACTAAAATGCCTTATTGTGCTGTGTTAGAGTGCAAAAATAAAAGTTGGGGACCAAAATGTACCGATCATACCGTAACATTCCATCGGTAAGTAGTATTTCCATTGTATTTAATTTAATAGAAATTAAATTTGTAATGACATGAACAAGGAAAGCAATCCGAAAGGGAGAGAGTAAAACCACCTTTATTTACTGGATTATAATGGATTATAATATAATGTTCAATTTTCGTCGAAGTCAGTGTACTTTTTCTACAAATTTTGGTCAACATTTGAATGCTACTCAAATGAGTAGCAATTGCAGCTGGGACACAACATTATAAAAATCTATCGATAATATTTTGTCTATGACTTAGCAATATTAAATAATTATCGGTACTTTAGGTAGAGTACCTGCGTCTTATTAGGTACTTTGGGAAAATAATTGCCGTTATTTTATTTTAATTGAAGACCTCTGTGGCGCAGTGGTTAGTGCATCTGACTACCATGCGAGAGATCCCGGGTTCGAATCCCGGCTGGGGACAAAAAAAATCCCAGGTCTTGTATGTTTACATGTTTGTGACGTCGTTGTTTCTGGTGCCCACGACACAGGGTATCCCAGGGTGGGGCCAGAGGCAATGTATGTGCCTGTATGTAAGTGTTTATTATCATCTTTTATTATTATTATTTAACACATTTTTAGTTGCAATTATTTTTGATACTGCGCAAAATTTATTGTTCATGTTCCTTGACGCTGTTTAGTTCCTTTGCGAGAATGTGGTCCTGACTGCAGTATCATGTCATTTTTGTAAACTTTTAATCCGCATCAACTTACCCATCCCATTTTGAGACGAGCAACCGAACGACGCAAGCTCCGTCTCTGCTCACCACCCACTCACTGCTCTGCGTATCGGAGCGAAACCTAGTCGGACTCGTCCGATAAAACAACACCCGAAAGTAGATCCGGACTAAATGTTTACTATGTGTTGTGCCGAAAGTTTTAGTTCAAAAAACATGTCATTTTTATTAGTATAGATTGGCGTATCTGTCATTAAAACTAAACCAGCATGCATAATTTCAAAGTTAGATGATTTTATGTGCTCGTGTAGTAAAATCATCTGGGGGGGTCTAGATAATTTAATCAACGCTTACTCCTTATAATATGTATGGGGAAGTCTCGTGACTTTCGTTGGCAAATGTCATCTCCATAATATAAGTGAAGCGTTGATGGATAACGACATTTTAAATAAATAAATAAAAAATTAAACAAACTATACATACGATAGGTTTGCTGGGCCTCGTTTCAAAAGCGACTATGGTTAGTTTCATATGAGAATTCCATATACGTTGCGTAGCCGATCATCCAGAAGGTAGGTTAATATACTAACCGGCTGCGTAATTTACATCGAATTGTAATTGAATTAAATATCAACTGTCGCTTTACGAAACAATTCTATAATTTGTCGATGGGCCATCCATAGCTGAGAAGCACTATTGCAGATACTTGTTTTTTAATTTTCGACTTTATGGTCTATCACATAAAACTTCTCGACGGTCAGACGCGGCGGGAGTTCCAGCTAGTGTAGAGTAGCGGTACTACGAAACAAAGATCTAATGTCAAACTTAATTTCATCATTATCATTTGATTTTGATCGTTGTTTATATCACCAAAAGGTTCATATGTTACGTGGAACTTTTATGATGTAGACCTTTTCGGCATTGCCTTTATTTACCAATGGCAGCTTGGCATTCATAGTGTGGGTTTTGGCTTATGTGTGAGTTTGGTCACACTGATTTTCCTGCTAAATAGGTCATGTCAATCCTTCTACTCTTTTTTTCTGTTCTGTGGACACAATCGAGGCTACGTAAAAAAAAAGAATATTCCTTATTGCACACAAGAAGCAAGAGACAAATAAAAGTTACAGTTAAAAAAAATATATACAATAGGCTTTCTTATTCGCTATAAATTATATACGATAAGTTTGCTGGGCTTCGTTTCATAAAGCGACTATGGTTAGATTATGAGAATTCCATTATAGGTACATTGCGTAGCCAATCATCCAGAAGGACAGTTAATATGGTAGCCGGCTGCGTAATTTACATCGAACTGTGGTACAGTTTGGCAGAAGGGAATACATTATGTTACTTTGTCAATGTAGGTACTAAAAAAAAAAAATGATTAAGAAACATTGTCATAACAAATTCATTTTCAACGGTCGCTTTATGAAACAGTTCTATAATTTGTCGATATGGCAATATGTACCATCCTTAGCCTGAGTAGCAACATAGCAGATAGAAATTTTTCAATATTCGACTTTATGGCATAGAACTTAAAGCTTCTCGACGATCACACGTGGCGGTAGTTCCATCTAATGTAGAGTAGCGGTACTACAAAACAAAGATCGTATGTCAAACTTAATTTCATCATTATCATTTGATTTTGATCATTGTTTATATGATTGAAAGGGTTCATATTTTACTTGGAACTTTTGTGATGTAGACCTTTTCAGAATTGCCTTTATTTGCCAATGGCAGCTTGGCATTCACAGTGTGCTTTTGATTTGTGTGTGTGAGTTTGGTCACACTGGTTTTCTTATTGATAGGTCATGTCACTACTTCTACTCTTTTTTTTTGTTCTGTGGTTTCTACATATGAACATAACACTTTAGCAATTTTGTGTTCTGAGGTAGTACGCAACGGAGGTTGGCGGGATAACCCATCGATTATCCATTACTTGTCAGTTGTCATACGTGACCAGCCCACTGTCACTTGAACTTCCTAATCTTAAGGGCTATGTCAGTTACCTCAGTCCTTTGTATTGGCACATTGTCTCAATACCGTATTTGACACTATCAACAATAAATTATTTGAGATGCTCGATTAAAACAAAAAGTACAAAAGGATTCGGAAAATGTATTTTTTTAAATCATTTACTAGTTATTACAATTTTTAAATAGATGAAACATAAAAAGAGTGCTCTGAAATGTGACGTTACAAGCAAGTATGTCCATACCAAATTCCGTTTTAAAAGTAACTCATTTGACATTTTGTCAAAACACCCAATTCTAATGTAAAATCAAAGAGAGCCGAAGAGCCCGTTCCATAGCACGCTTCACGTTTCTCTACGTTTCGGTTCCTTGGATAATAACTGGCAAAAGAAAAGTGTCTTTGACCACTTACAGTACTCTTTTGTGCTCTAAGGTAGGTATAGCTGAGGAGAAAATCGGGCACAATTTTTCGCATGCAGTTCAGTTAAATCAGTGATCAGAGAATTCTAAGCCCCTGCGTCCTCCGCTAATGCTAACAAACCCGAAATACATACAAACGAAGTCAAAAGTACTTTGGTCAAGTTATTTGTTGGTAGGATGTAGTACAAGGTTGTGACTAAGTGAAAATCTACACATTCGTTGTGTTAATTAAAGTTAATGCAAGCGGTGAGCGAAGCTTCCGTTTTCATTAATCAACTGATGCTTGTCAAACATAGCTTCGCGTCACATCACAATTGACTGTAGCGGTTAAAGCCATCGCAAACAGGGCGACTTGTCGCCGCGTCAAGTCGCCGCGTCAGACGCAACGTTGTCATTTGCTTCTGGCGTCTTGTCGTCGTGACTCCGCGACTCTGACGCCAAGTGTGCGGAGATTCGAAAAAAAAAAATGAATATTGACGGCCGTAGCCTGTCGTCGCGTCTAGTCGCCGAGCTGTCGCCTGTCGCGTGTCGCTAGTGTGCGCCTAGGCAAGTGAACAGCGGCAAACCAAAAAGTTAATTAAAAAACTGAGAAACCTAGATCCCTTCCAAGTAAAAAATATTGATACGACCGTTGTGTATACTAAATAAGAAGAAGTATAAAATTAGGCAAATTTTAATGTGAAACAAAGAAAGTATATTAAAATAAATGTGACAGAACTTAGATGCTGTTCATGTGTGGGAGTTATTCAGATGATCGTTATCGTTATAAATATTCAAGGGCCTCATAAATGTAGAAAAATAACAACGAAACTGAGTATTTTTACTCAAATCCTACATTGCGAGGTGCATCAGTGTCTGAGATCAAGGTGTTGAGATGATCATTGATAGTTACTTTAGAAGACTCTATCTTCAGATATAGTCATTCAAATTGTAAAGTTTGAATCACAAATTACAATTAATCTTTGGTGCAGGAGTTCTTATGCTGGACATAATTAAAGAAGTAACCCGTCCCCTCTTTTAACACCAAAAGACGCAATTTCTATTTTGATATTTGCTGGAGCTATGCTTTGATTTAAAAATAAAAGTGCTTCCATTTCCTGGCTATTGATTAAAAAAGGTTATTATTTTTCTAAACTAGGGTGTAACCTGATATTCTAGGGAAAGACTACAGACGTATGCAGGTTTACAATGTATAAAATACGCTGAGAGCAGCTATACCTACATTGCAGCGGATATAATAAAGGCTGCCGGAAATGCTACTAGTGGTAATGTTTGTTTCCGACAAACATAGACGAGGGTATGAACTGAGGCGTCACGGAATACGGCAATCACCGCGCATAGGCTATTTGACAGTGTGAAAAAAAACAGTATTATTTATACGTATTCGTATAAATTATGTGTCTAAAAATCGCTTTAAGGCATTTTAACTAAAACAACAATTATGATTTGTAAAAAAACACAAGATAAAATTTGATAAATTGTATCTGCCACCTTTGTATCGAAAACGGCCTGGATTGGCCGTTTCTATGATGACGTCACATGTTAGTAAAAATGGCGTCTCTCATTCATTCTTTCATTGGTTGGTTTACGGGAAGTGACGTCATAACTCCTGTGCGACGTCATTGCCTAAGATAGCGTTTTGACGCCTTAGTTCAAAATTAAAATTTCGTTTGCCTTTTTTAGAAGAAATACACGAAAGAATTTAAAATGGCCACTTTCTGAGGACTCCATGAACTGAACACCAACAAACAATATGAGATGGCTTTCAGAAATCTGTCAAATAGCCTATTGGGGATCTTCAATATTTAATTGTAAATACGTCCAAGATGCGGACCCATTTATTTATTTATTTATTTATTTCTTTATTTATTTATTAGACACTACCAACAGATGTTAGATACATCACATGACCCATGTCACACCTAAGTTCACAATGAATGTTTTTGATTGTTAACAAGGACATAGAGCGCTACATACACATGCTCGTTTCTCGCACAAAAGCATGTCACTTACAGATAAGTACATACGCTGATACTTATGTATGCGGAATCTGGGATTTAGTCCAGGAATTTTAGCACCAAAAATCGTTCCGCTCTGCATAAAATCCTTCTACGTGATTTTTCGATTGGATTATGTCAGAGGGTGCTTCCTAAGTATAAAACCGAGTTTCTGTCGCCCGAAACCGTGAGCGTTAGGTATCTTGAGCGTATCTTGGAAACCGTTTTTTTGCATATATCTCGGAAACGGTAAGTTTTACGTTAAAAACTGAAGAGATCTTTTTTGTAAAGAACAAAATTTTCCATCTTTTTTATACCAAACTTTTTCCCCTATTGTTGATATTTTCCGATATATTTAAGTAAAAAAAACCAAATTTTTTGTTTTTGCAAAGTAACTCAATAATTTTTGGAGATACGAAAAAAATGTTTGAATTATAGTTGGAGAGCATAAAATTTTCTACAAATTTTGTATAAAACTTTTTCTTGCAAAATGATTAGTTGCTGAGTTCTAGCTGAATAAAAATTGTCACCTGGAATCGAAAATCAGCGACGAGCGGTAATACGTTACTCTGGCATGCAAACCAAAAAGTATAATCGAAAAATTTTATCATGGAGACGGTAACTATTATATTTATCGTGAAAAAGAGGGAAATGAAAGATTAAAAAGGAAATTTTGCACAATAAAAACATTTTAACGAATTATTGGAAAAAGGAATGAAAATTTATTTATGTATCCAAATTCATTATCATTTGCGCGATATAAGTCGCTGTTTACAAATCAGGATCGCAGAATATTAATTTAATAAATAATTTGATTTTATTATATTGTTTATCAATAAAATAAGATTGACAGAAGAATCCGTTTTAAGCGTCATTTTTTTTTCATCCTCTTTGACTATATTTGCAGCACGCATTCAGTCAATTCTATGTCAAATGTCTTAAGGTTACATTAAAAAAGTTTAATAATTTTATATGGTGGTTAAGTAATTTTAAATTTTCTAACTTTCCGCGCAATTTCCTTAATTTTTTCTTTCATAAGAACCTTCTCCTGATAATAACGAACAGAACAAAAAATAATTAGCGAAATCGGTCCAGCCGTTCAGGCGTGATGGCGTGACCAAGGGAAATAGGGATTCATTTGTATATACCGGGTGTCCCAAAACTCGACGTCAACCCGGAGCCGGGTGAAAAGGCAAGTCAAGCTGGATGTCAGAAAAATATAAAAAAAAATCTAAGTTGTATGATTTTTTTTTCAATACAGTCAGTTAAAACTAGGCAATTTTTTATTTTGAAAGTTATTCTAGGAAATAAGTCCTATTTTTAATGCTAGCTAGAGCAGCTGGTTTCAAAATTTTGATTACAGTTTAGAGAAGCATTATTCAGGGTTACACAGCAAAAAAAATAATTGGAAAAAGTAAAGATTTGTGGCAACAGGAGTAAAAAGACTGTCACAGGGTGTGTAATTTTGTGATTTTTAAAAAAATGCCTATAATTTTGAAATCATACAACTTAGATTTTTTTTTATATTTTTCTGACAACCAGCTTGACTTGCCTTTTCACCCGGCTTCGGGTTGACGTCGAGTTTTGGGACACCCGGTATATAGATAGGGGGAAAAGTTTGGTATAAAAAAGATGGGAAATTTTGTTCTCTACAAAAAAGATTTTTTCGGTTTTTAACGTAAAACTTACCGTTTCCGAGATATATGCAAAAAAACGTTTTCCAAGATGGCGGCTAACGCTCGCAGTTTTGGGCGACAGAAACTCGGTTTTATACTTGGGGGGCACCCTCCGACATAATCCAATCAAAAAATCACGTAGAAGGATTTTATGCAGAGCGGACATCTAAAAATCTTGGACTAATTCCAATAATTTTAAACGCAATGTCTGACCTCCATGGTCAAATTCGTTCTTTTCTTAAATACTCGCCGCTAATATTTTTCTCTTATATACGTTAGTGTTTTGTTTTGGTTGGGTTTAAAATGTCATATCGCTGAAAAAATGGAACTTACTCGTGAAAATATTCGTGCTATGATTTATTACGATTTTCGACGTGGTTTAACGCAACAACAGTGCGTAGATCAATTAACTTCGACTTTTGGTGGTGAAGCTCCATCAAAAACGACTGTGTATCACTGGTTTAGTGAGTTTAATCGCGGGCGCAGTAAGTTCACGGACGAAGTTAAAGAAGGTCGCCCGAAATCGGTGGTTGTGCTACAAAATATTGAAGCTGTGCGAAAACTAATAATGCAAGACCGCCATGTATCGCTAGATAGAGGCTATTCTGGGCATATGTATGACGAGCATTCATAGGATATTACATGAACATTTGTCTGTAAAAAAAAATTGTTCGCGTTGGATCCCGCACAACTTAACTCAGGATCAAAAAGATGCTCGCGTCGAATGGTGCAACTCAAAATCTGTTTATAATATCTACACAGGTGACGAATCCTGGATCTACGCGTAAGATCCCGAAACTAAACAACAATCAACAGTTTGGGTGTTTCAAAATGAGCCGAACTCTACGAAAGTGGCTCGTGCAAAAAGCACTGTAAAGCAAATGGTGGCCTGCTATTTTGGTATTAATGGCCATGTGGCTACAATACCACTGGAGAATCGCAGAACGGTTAATTCAGAGTGGTACACGACCATTTGTTTGCCTTAAGTATTTGAAGAAATACGCCAAAACAACCAGCGACGCAGAATCATACTTCACCATGACAATGCCAGCTGTCATACATCTCAGGAAACAACTACATTTTTGGATGGTCAAAAAATAGAATTGATGGGTCATCCACCGTACAGCCCTGATTTGGCTCCCAATGATTTCTATGTATTCCCAAATGTAAAGAATAAATTACGAGGTCAACGATTTTCGACCCGTGAAGATGCCGTAGATGCGTTCAAACAGCACGTTTTGGAGATACCTCAATCAGAGTGGAAAAAGTGTTTTACAAATTGGTTTCATCCAATGCAAAAGTGCATCGATCATAGTGGAGAATACCTACTTTGAAAAACAATAAAAGCATATTTAGCCATATACATTTGTTTATTTTTTCTATTCCGCATACATAAGTAGCAGCCCTCGTACTATCTATTAGCACAACACTTTTATCGACATTCTTCCGTACAGCTTGCGTGCCAGTAGAAAGCGTGCTAGGGCCGCGTTTCATAGATAGAGTAGGTCTATTATATATTATGTATGTAGAATGAATAGAGATAAATGTCATAATGATGCAAGCAATATAAAAATAAAATATTAAAATAAACGATATTAACTCGTTGGCTCGGAGGCTAACAAATTTGGTAGCTTGTAATTGGAAGCGAAATAGAGTGCGACAAGTGAGTCGTGGCTCAAGCTTTTGGCGGGAAAGTTAAAAATATTTTAGTTGATAACCCTGCATATCGTCTGATTAAACCATCTTGATACTTTTGATTAACTTGTTTATTTGTTTAATTAGTTTGGAGTCTCCAATGAATTTTGTCCAAACATAAATAATTATAAACAAAACGAAAACATTAAACCAAAAACAGGGATAACAAAGATGCACCACATAAACTTATAAACATTTATTAATGCTGAACCATAATCAAAATCTGATTCATATCTTTTTTCTCAACATCTTTGAGTTTTTTGACTAAGTCTTCGATCTGACGTTTAACAATTTCGTCATCCGACAGACCTTACAACAAGAAATAATTCATGTTTGCTTTAAAACATTATTACTCGTATGTACATACTAAAACATAGGTAAAATTATGTTGAATAGAAACAAAAGTTTTTTTTCTTGTTTAAATCTAGGACTAGTATCAAACTGTTTGGGCTGTACTACTTGCAGCTGAAATACCTAAGTTTGACAGTTAGAGTGTGGCCATATAAAGAATCCGAAATAAATCGCGTCCCAGGACTCGCTTGTCAGACTCTAAAACCTTATATTCATTAACAGTCGTTCTAAAGTCTCATGTAAAGGCAACTTGTCATTAGCAGAGTTGAGCCAGACAGTTAAATATCAATCTTCATCTTCATCATCATCATCATCATCATCATCATCAGGCTAATTAGTCCACTGCTGGACATAACCCTCCCCTAATGAGGCCATAGCGCCTAAATATAAAAAAAAATGTCAAAATACCTATAATCCATTTATCTATACTTGGCATTTTTTTCAGACTAAACGACACTAAATCAAAAACTCGAAACAGTTTACAAATTTCGTGCTAGCTAGTACTAAATTTGCAAACGGTATCAAAT
Source organism: Yponomeuta plumbellus (assembly GCA_947310845.1). NCBI lineage: Eukaryota > Metazoa > Arthropoda > Insecta > Lepidoptera > Yponomeutidae > Yponomeuta > Yponomeuta plumbellus. The sequence goes on from OX371203.1 coordinate 10,729,852, forward strand.
TTTCTACCGCGAAAGGTTTTTAATTCAGTGTCGTATAAAGTAAAAAAAAAATGCCAAGTATAGATAAATGGATTATATTATCTACTACAATCTATCAGTCATACATTCTAGTACACTGTAATAACATTTTCTTTAGTTTTAATTTGAATAGGTTAATATTAACATTACCCTTTCAACTTAAGTTATCTTAGGACTCTAGGAAGTTTGTTATAGATTGTAAGTCCAATACAAAATATTCTTTATTCCATTAGGGAAGTCTCTTACATAAACATACTCTACTTGTATCCTGTTGTAATCTGTGACTTACATCAGAAACCGGTATGTAAATATGGGGATTGGAATTGACGTAAAACTACTATAGCAGATGTAAGCAGCCCATATGAGTCCCGCTGTAGGGCATATGCCTTCTGTCACATAGAGAGTATGGGGCTTAACTTAACCCTTTCTGACCTTACCTTGAAAATAACAATGGTTTTCTATTTGTATTTTCAAGGTTAGGTCTGAAAGAGTTAACCTCCTCAGTCCTGCCTGACCTTGAAAATAACAATTGACAACATTTCATATTTTACAACGCCTAAAACTAAAAATACCGTTTTTTAATTTTGCTATCCTGGTTACGAATTTAGATATTTTATTATTGCTAATTTTTAAAGAAAATAAATAAAAGCCGAAAATTGTGTGATGACGTCACACATACGGTGGAATGAGGAGGTACCGTAGCTTAATATGAAAAATGTTATTACAGTGCTTCGTGTTCGTTATTGGAACCGCTCGTAAAAATGCCACTAGCGTTAGCCATATAACGACCCCATCCATGCACTGAACGCGTCCTATGTTGCTTAACCTTCGTGATCGTTTAAGATCGGGGCTAGGAGCGGTTCTAATACTATCCATTTGGTAACATTATTACCCGCAGGGTAAAAAACTATTCTAGAAACTAGCACGAGTATACTGCGCGTTACGAGTTATGAGCGCTGACCTTCAGTGCACAGAAGAATTTTTTTGGGTCCTTATGGTTGGTAGATCAGCCGTCTTTCGTTTCCCGTGCTTTGCACGCGCGATTCTAGTTCTCTAGGTATATGTATACAGTTACGCTCTTCGTTTTTTTGTTTCATTGTGGAAAGGATGCCGATACAAAGATTTTTTATTCAAAATTAAACCTTCTTCATTTATATCGAAAGATGATTTAATGGAATGAACAATACCTATGCAACGTGATAAGAATCTTAGCGACGAAGAACACTTTAGAAGTATTGTGTGCGATTGTCATGTCATATAACTCGTGACCTACAACTGAAGCAGGACTTGTACTTGTTCAAAGGTCGACTCAGAAAAAATGGCAGTACCTGGGCGTGTGGGCTTACTAGCTCCTGGCTTACCACCTACTGGCATGTGTCTCACGGTCTTCCCACATTCCTAGTATTTTCTCTACGCCAAGTGGTCAGAGATGTTTCTGGGAATATTTTAGACAAGTTTAACCAGATGCGGGCCATATTGATAAAGTACTTTTTTTCGGGGCCCAAACCGGGCCCTTAAAAGGAAACAACAGGGCTTTTGTACCTGAAAGGTCATAAATAGTTACGGGGATCGTTTTTTGGCACACATCTGTGTAAAGCACAGTTTAACTGGATCTTAGGAAAAGAAAGCGGAGACTAATAAATCTTTTGTGTGGGTCAAATAGTACCCAAAATTAAAATTTATTATTACGAATTGTTTCCGGTACTATTTGACTTATCGACCTGGTGCATGGCTTTAGTACAAAAAGCATTTGTTTAGCGAGCTATAGACCAGTTTACATGTCCATTTCTCATTTCGTAGCTTCTCTTTCTCAATCTCGTATCTTAAAAAAAAACAACTTTTCAGGAGAGAAATAAAACTGTCTGTCTTTTTATACTATGGAGTTTCGGTAAAAAATGAAATGCCATTTCTTAGATGTGGACTATTAGCTATAAATATAAATAAAACTAAGATACCTACTAACTGTTTTTAGCTTTACAATAGAGGCATTTTTTGAGATAAGAGTTTGCTACATTTTTTTAAGATACGAGTTTGAGAAAGTAGGAAACGATTTGGTGTCAAGTAATTAATTTTGTTTCCCAAAAGCTGTTGAGACTTCAAGTGCTTGTCACTCAGTTCAGAATGGCTCTACGACGTAATAACGATCGAGAGTCGATCGCTTTAAGTGCTCTAGCTTCTTTGAAACGATAGACCCACTTCAGATTTATGTATCACTTCTTTGATCTGACTCAACTATTTCTTTGTAGATAACTTCAAAACCAAATGTGGACAGACCCTGATTTGGATATAACGGTTTTATTTATAAGAAAGTGCAGTAATGGCTCTCTTGGAATCTCTTTAAGTAAAACTCTATTTAACCTTAGTGGTCGTTTTAAATTTTCCTGATTTATTAAAGTTCAACCTAAAACGTTGTTGTTTTTTTTAAATGATATGAATCAGGTACGCAGGACGCATTTCGTTCATTCTTATGTACAACTACATAGTTATAATCTGTGGTTTCGTCACAAACCATTTGTTAAAGTAAAGCCAATTTAATAGGTCACATTTGACACATCATCAAAATTCATCAACGTAACCTTGTAACGCATGGCACACAATATTATTTATTTTTTCAAAGTTAGAACTGCACAATTGCTTCACTTTTTTCACTTAATAACACATATTTATTGTAATAATTTCAAAAGAAGGCATTATTAAAATTTAATTTGGCTAATAAACCATTCTAAACTTAATAAACAATGTTTGTCCTAAAAATCTGAACTTCATCACAAGGTTATGTCGGTCAACCCTTTTTGTTTTTAAAAACTAGGGATGTTACCGTAAAAATCAAAGTAATCATCCGTCAAAAAGTTGATTTGAATGCAATGATTACCCCCAGAGGTATTACACAAAATGGCACTGCAAAATTTTGACAAAAAAAGTCTTGTATTTGTCCAAATTTCATTTATTAGGTATTATCCAAAACATCCAAAAATTGGAATCGCTCGTAGCCTGGGCTGCCGGAGTGATCTTAAACGATCACTAAGGTTAAGCAAAATACGGCGCGTTCAGTCCATGGATGGGTCACCGTCTATGACTAACGCTAGTAGCATTTTTCTGAGCGGTTCCGTGCTTCGCAAGGCACGTTAAGCAGTTGGTGCCGGCTGCCGTCGATAGATGGCAGTCGTTAAGCCAAGTCAGAGGCCTTAGGGCGGCTTGAAAACTTCTGACAGTAAGACCAGCCACTAGTCTTACAAGCCTCCACCAATCCGGACTTGGCCCCCGTGGTGGAGTATGGCCTATACCTTCCTCAGGGAAGAGACCCGTGCCCCTCGGTGGGGACATGATGGGTTGATGATGATTTTGTTTTATAAATTTAGGTTAGACAATAATGGGACAGGGTTTTGATTAATAATTGTTTATTTGATTTGATTTTCAAGGGAACTCAATTAAAATTACAGTACCTATACGTACTTTTTCACAATAACTGCATTCGATTCACAAATGTTTGAAGTCCGTATCGATTCATTCGATTTAATCGATGTTTTTTAGCAGGTCACCTCACTATGAAGCTAAGACTGACACATGTCGAATGTGGCCTATTATATTGGCTTTACTTTACACAGTCTGATAGACTGTTAGCGTATGAGAAATCGGGAGTTAATCCTGTATTTCGCTAAGTGGAATACAAGCTCGGCTAATTGTGACACAAAGGGATGAATTGGGTTCTAGTGGCTGTACACTATACGTTTGTTAAGACCAATCACTGAATATCGTGTTCTGCTATTCGCAACGATATCGACCGTGCCCATATAATCGAATCATCTGGAACATATCTACAGTTGTCCGATGTTCCAGAAAATATGAAGACACACAATAGGCTGTTTGACAGTTTGAAAAAAATGTATTATTTATATAATATATATTCGTCTGAATTATGAGTCATAGAACCGCTTTAAGGCACATGCTACAACTTACAAAAATAATTTTTATTTTATTTATTTGGGAAATAAATGGTACAATAACATTTTCAGATATAAACAATTTGAAATAAATAAACCAGTTAAGTTTCCACTAATAATTAGTACATAATTATCTCATCAAGGACAGACTAATTAATTAAAACATGCTTAATCAAGTTCAAAATTAATCTAAATAACTAAATCTATTAGAAACTATAACATTACTTCAATTACACCATCATATCACATTAGAACAACTAAATTTCAATTTTTATTATAATGAAGTATGCCCAGTGGTGGGGGGAGTGGTTGCAGGACGGCGGCGCAGCAGAGAAACAACAGGAACGGTTAATCACATTTTAATTAATACATCGTTAAGACTCCAGTCTCTTAACTCCCTTATTCTAGTCTTACACTAGCTTATATATAATAATCCTACGTGCTTTGGGAGGAGTTGTCTATATTTCAGATACGTGAAGGCATGTGGCGTGATGATGTTATTTGCCTATCACACCTCCCCTGAAAAGGTAGGGATTCCCTCCCCTGAAAAGATTATTCATAAAATAATTTTAATCTATTCTTATGCACTAAATAGTCCTTATTGTCTTTATCTATTCTTACATTAGTTCCGGCTATTTCTTTTATTCTAAATGGTCCTAAATACAGTTCATCTAATTTACTGCTATTTTCGTTCTTAATTAATATTAAATCTCCTACTTTAAATTTTACAACATTGGCTGTTTTATCATAATAAATTTTTTTCTTAGTCTTATTTATTATTAAATTATTTCTAGCATCTACATGTGCTTTTTGCAGTCGAAATTTTAATTCAAATGGGTAATTATCGTATACATACAGTGGTTCAACTTTATCTACAAGATTACTAGGGATATTACATGGTTTACCAAACACTAGTTCAAATGGTGAATACTTTGTGCTGGTATTTACGGATGTATTATAAGCAAAACACCAATATTGAATCCATGTACTCCAGTTTGCTGAATCGTTTTTTGTTTGAATTCGTAAATAACTACCAAGATGTTTATGCCAATTTTCTAATGACCCTATGCTTTCATGGTGGTAAGGCGTTGAGTTTAGTTTCCCAACATTCAACAGTTTACAAACTTCATTCAAGGTGGAATTCATGAATTCTGTACCACAATCCGTAGCTATAGTTTTTGGTATCCCATATCTTAAAACAAAATTTTCCACAAATGCTTTGGCTACAGTCTGAGAATCTTTTCTATCTAAAGCATAAGCCTCTACAAATTTTGTTAATTCACACTTTAATGTTAAAATATATTTATTTCCTGCCAAGTCTACATCTAAAGGACCTACAATATCTAAGTACACTTTCTCAAAAGATGTTGAAGCTGTGGTTGTTATGACCATATTGTCTCGAACTTGCCTTGTATTGAACTTTTGTTTCTGACAGTCCTTACAACGTCTGACGAAATCTTCTACGTCTTTACGCATATTTTGCCAATAGAACTTCTTTTGAATACCACTCAACATCCTAGTGATACCTGCATGCCCGCTAGTGGGTAACAAGTGATAATCATTTAGAATTATTCTAATCATGTCACGATCGGTTACTTTCGTTTTTCCTTGTATTATACATAATCGCGGTAAATTACTTTCTTTACTCTGTTGGTAATTACGTATTAACGTTTCTACATTTGATTTATTAAGCTCATTTTTAACTATTACCAACTCTACTATCCCTTAACTCCTACATAGATCTACCAGGTCTCGTAACGATACGTCTAAGCGTGCCTTCGTCAATAGAGAATCCTGATTCAAATAAACCGTAGAGTCCACAATAAGTACATTATTCGCGGGTCCGGACCGCCTTGTTAGCCGCATTAGTTTCGATAATTCTCTATATACTTTACTCGAGCAAATAATCAATTCCGTATCTCCTTGTGTCCCTTTGATTATGTCAACTACTTTAGGCTGGCCGGGCACTAAAGGTGACAACCCTGTATCGCGGGGAACGTTTGTCGTGTCAGTCTGTATATTCGGTGAGCGACTCATAGAACGCGTAATTATACCTATAAAATCCGAACTCAAGGATTTTAGTTTGTCTGAAGTTATTATGATCCTTGATAAGGCATCTGCAGTTACGTTTTCAGAGCCCTTAATGTATTCTAACTCAAAATCATACTCTTCTAAACTTAATCTAAACTTAGTCAAACGACTAAAACCCAACTTCAGAGTCAACTTCTATTCCCTGATGCAAGCTGAACACTCAATATCCCCAATTCATAATCTATACTACACTTATACCTATGGAAGAAATCTTCTCCTAAAATACCATCACCCTTACAACGTAGTCCTTCAAACACATAAAACTTGTGAACAACAGTCTGCTCCTTTATACAAAGCTGTAAATCGACATAGCCAAGAGATTGCAATTCTCCGCAAACGCCTCGAATACTTAACCTATCCGGAACTATATGTAATCCTAATTTACTAATCACTCCATACTTTATAATCGACACATTAGCACCCGTATCTACTAACAGCGACAAATCGTTATCTAAACATGAAAACACTACGTGATTACTATTGTTATATGACAAAATATCTACATAATCTTTGTTACGGACGAAAAAATTCTAACTCCTCATTACGCTGACTATCTGTCGATTGTGAATCACGTACGGTAGCGTCCGACTCTATATGATTCACGGAGCGCTGACCGCCTGACCTAGAAAAACCATACCTAGGCAAATTTTTATACGCCCGATTATCTGAGTTACGTAATGAGCGCCCGCGACCTTGCTGACTTGCTGATTTATGTCCAGCGGTGCGCGTAGCATTACCTCTAAAACGGTTCCCTTGCGGTGGCCCACCCTGCTGAAACTGCTGCTGTCGCGGACCCATATTATGACCGTTGTTGTTAAAGAACCGATTACCCCGCCCACCGTTCGGTTTTGCGATATGAAAACAACTACTCGAAGGTTTCGGAAGAGAGTCTCCCTCCTCGGCAGCGATCGCGATCGCCTCCCGCATGGAGTCGACGGCTCGCGACGCGACAATAGCACTCAGCCTATCGCTATTCAGCCCATCCGAAAACCGCTTAATAGCCATCTTTTCGTTTATCGGCTTCAGAATAGCGTGCGATGCTGAATTACCATCCGCTTGCGCTAAAGTCAAATCCGTCAATAATTGCTCCATCCCTTCCCCAAACTCGCTTACACTCCTATTACCTTGTCGACAACTTTGTAGCCGGGACAGAATAGCTGTGTATGACTTCTTCGGCAACAAATACCTACGAATATCTTGAATTAAATCTGAGACGGATGAGTAAGCATTCTTGAGTTTTAATTTAGCCTTATTAGAAAGACGAGCCTTAATTACAAAGTTTGCTAGCACCGACTGATCATCCTTCTTTAGGGCACTGCTATAAAAATCCAGACCGTCAATCAATTGATTAATTTGTTTTTCATCCACATCTACTAATGGCAGCAAAGAGAGAGCAATCTTTAAGTCAAAGTCGGCCACTTTTGCTTCGTTAATACTCGCGCTTACCAATTCCTCGATTTCATTAAAACATTGGTCGAACTGCCCCGAAACACGATTGGCAAGGTCCAAATCCGCAGCCTCAACGTCCCCTTTACCAATCTCATCTAACAATGAGTCAAAACGTGACTTAATACTCCGCGAAGCTAATAACTTATTGCTACCTTGCGACGACACACGTTTAATTTTACCTAGTTCAATAATATCGCTACGAATAACCCGCAATTCTTCCAATATACTGGTGAGACTCGCCATCAACGCAAATGTTCACAAATAATAAAAAGTTATAACAACAAAACATTACACTCACAAAAAAAAAAATTTTTACTGCACGCGAATCAAACAGTCTCGCCACAGATCGCACGGCGAGCAGCCCGCTGCTCGCAACTGGCATATAGGCATTCCTTTAACTTTTTATATAGTCGGGACAGAGCATAGGCCGAGAGGAATCCAACTACGGCCATGAGTAGTATCTCTGACAGTTCCAGAGCCGTAGATGGAGTTGATGACGTTGACACGTAGAACAGGTTATCGCCATCCTCCTCGCGTAAATCATAGACCTTGTGATTTCTTACGGGGCACATTTTTGCGTAATGACCGCGCTTATCACATACGTAACACTGTACATACTTTGCTGCACATAGCGACCAACCGTCGCACTGCGAATGCCCGCATGCCGCGCAACACTTGGCCGACGCACCGCCGCTGTCTCTCGGGCCGGACAGCCCGCGGGCGCCGCTGCCGCCGCCGCCGCCGCCGCCGCGGCCGCCGCCACCACCGGCCCCGGCGCGGCCGCGCGCGCGCCTCCATCCGCCGCGACCTCGCACCACCGACGTCCCTGCACCGTACACTGCATCTATGTTCGCCGATGTTGACTCGGCGCCGCCACCGGTTTTTACAACTTCGATCTGACGGTTTTCCTCATTCGACATCTCGTTAGCTTGACATATTTTCATCGCCTTGTCTAGCGTCAGGTCCTCCGATCTAAGTAATCGATCCCGCACTCTTGCGTCAATCACACCGTACACAATGCGATCCCGAATGAGACTCTCTTCTAGGTGTTCGAACTCACAACAATGGCTAAGAATTTTGAGAGCCGTCACATAGTCGTCAATAGACTCATTCACTTCTTGATTTCGCGTAAAGAACTTAAAACGGGCCATAGTGGTATTTTGCTTGGTACCAAAATGATTATCAAACTTTTTTACCACAGTCTCGAGACTTTCTGAGCTTTCGTCTTTCTGAAACTTGAAGGTTGAGTAAATGTCGTATCCTTCTGCACCAATCAAGTTTACCAGAAGACTGGCTTGTACATCAGAACCTTCCTTGTGTACACCGGATGCCTTTAAAAACACTGTAAACTGTTTGTACCAACGCCGCCATGACGGTGGTCGCGCGTGCTCCATGCTAACAAATAATTGTCACCACTCAATAAGTAAATGTAATACAATTGTAACTATTTCAATGAATATTTGTATGCTTTCAGTTTGTTTTTAAACACCGCTGTCACCATGTAATGAAACTCACGTATGCAGGACAAAGACTGAGCTTTATTTTCATAATACCCACCTTAATCTATATTCGTGCCTACCCAACAATATACTACAATAACCATGACCTGGAATAAAATCCAGTTCAGTGCATGGGTTCTAAGTCTTCGATCTTTGATCCATCTTCGTCTAATTATGTAAACTATGTTAATTAAGAACTTATGAAAAGACGAAGTTTGGAGGACTTTTTGTCCATATTTTCTCAATAAAATCATCTAGATTTTGAAGTGGGCACCTAGTTTAACTTGTAACGTTCATTAACTCGCAGTTTCTGTGCTATTTTGAATAAAACATTTTTGATTTGATTTAGTAATGGAAAGGCACTTTGAGAAGGAGAGGAAAAAGGTGGTTGGATTTATTTCCCTCTATTTCCCCTGCAGGGAGCATGTCACCCACCTGACGGTGCGGGACTGGCCCGGCGTATGCTTCAATGTGGCGCGGCTGCAGGAGCACTTCCCTGAGCTGAGACAGCTGGAGTTCCGAAACTGCACTCTGCTAACCGGGTTTAAGGGCCACTTTACAAACACCAGCAAGATCGAGGTGAGCTTAGGACGTCATTAGCGAGACAGCATGGTGCTTTATTTGCAAACTATTTTTCTATTTGGAACTATGATTTTGGTTTGATGTTTTCCGGCTCAGGTAAATTAGCAGGTAAAGGAGAACCGGCAAACATGTATGGAGGCTGGTCCAAGAACCAATAACGACGTGACATATGTCATTAGAAAGGTTTTTTAATATACTACAATAGTTACTATGGGAGTTCACTTCAAATAATTGTGTGAAAAAAGTTATAGCGATATAAACAATATTTTTTTCATAGACGATTTTTAAGCAATAAAAATAATTATTTCGTATTCGATGACATTATAGTGCAAGTTAAAACATGTTTATGAGTATTGCTGGGGATGCAGAGTGCAGAGTGATGGTCAACCTCTATCAGAACGTAAAATAAAAAAAGTTTTGATAAAATATTTCTAAAACCAAATAAGATAAGATAAAACCAAAGTCATGATCAATGGTCACATTTATCCAAATACCGGTCATCGTACATTCACCTTCTCGAAATTGTTTCCAAATACACTTCATCATCATCATCATCGGCCTATGGTTGTCCACTGCTGGACATAGGTCTCTCCCATTGAACGCCACTGAGCACGGTCCACGGCTACTCTCATCCAGCTCTTCAGCCAGGAGGCCGCCCTGCGAAGATCATCGCTCCACCGAGTCTGAGGACGTCCTACACTACGTTTACCGATCCGCGGTCTCCACTCAAGAACTCGTCTACCCCATCGGTTATCAGTTCTTCGGGTGATATGGCCGGCCCACTGCCACTTACGAATACACTTACCTCGGGCAGATTCTGCAGTTAGGTAAAAACAATTTCGAGAAGGAGGCCAAAAGGAGGATCTAGCTGGGCTGGGAGCGTTTGGGAAACTACGCCGAGTCTTCTCGTCATGCTTGAAAACGAAAGTTTTCAATCAGTGTGTGTCTGTGTTTCAATCAACCTGTCGTGACCTACGGAGCCGAGACATGGACACTCACGAAAGGGTTGGTCCACCAGTTCAAAGTCGCTCAGCGAACTATGGGGAAAGTTATGCTCGGAGTTTCTCTGTAGGATAGGATTCGTAACGAATACATCCGACAGAGAACCAAAGAAATCTTCTTCAGCTTCGTAATTTTCTGAGCTATATCAGCTCAGAGAATTAGCAAGCTGAATTGGCAGTGGGCTGGCTGGCCATATTTCGCGAAGAACCGACAACCGCTGGGGTAAACGTGCTCTTGAGTGGAGACCGCGACTCGGCAAATGTAGTCTAGGACGCCCTCCGACCAGGTGGGATGACGATCTGCGAAAAACGACAGGCAGATGCTGAATGTGGCAATTGGAAGACAGGGCGCTATTCGCTATTCGACTCGCCACACACGGTTGACGCCGGTGGCCGCCACACGCTACAATCGTCGCTGCTCGCTTCTTGTGGCCCCCACCGGCCATTAACGCCGACACAAAACGCCACCACACACCACTCGCCCGATTCCGCACCCCTCTTTCCCTTACCTCAGTTAACCAGTTTGAATCAACGGCAACGCCACGTAGTACATAGTAATGTTGTACATGTAAATAAATGTGGATGTAGTATTATTTATATCAGATAATAATTGAATTGGATAAATAAAAAAGTAGCGGCCACCGACCTCAAGTGTCGGCCACCGGCCACAAGTGGCCGCTTCTAGCTTCTTGTGGCGGCGTTCGTGGTGTGGTGAGTGGCTCGTGTGCGGCGACATTTAGCTCGCCTTATCGGGAAGTTCTACTTAATAATAATTATAAGGCTTCATTAGTTTTAGAATCATATCATTGTTGTTATAATTATCAATGTGAGTAACAAATGACGGTTTCTTATGTTTAGATAAACAAAGGTAAAACAGATTATCATATCGAGTCTAATATAGGTAAATACCATTTTCAATAGGTAGTAAGCAACAATACTCCAATAACAAGCCTAGGGTCAACGGAAAAGCAAACAAAGTCCAATATCAAAGTCTGGTCAAAAATAGTCATGGCAATCAAGAACACAAAGAAATTCACTTGTAACGTAGGAACTCACAAAGCTATTGCCAATGCCGTTAAAAAGTGAAAAAAAAATTTTTATTGCTTAAAATCGTCTATGTTTTTTTTTTTATATTGCTAATACTTTTTTCACACAGTGTTTTGAACCGAGCTCCCATAGTAACTATTGTAGAGTATAGAAATACCTTTCTAATGAGATATGTCACGTGGTTATTGGTTTCAAGGACCGTTATGTCTGGTCCACGATCAGCTAAAGTTTTAGGTAAACTGGCAGTAAACAAACCAAATCACTATATTCGTGCTTATATTTAGTCTATTGTGAAATGTAGACTTGTAAATGATTGAGGTAGAACTAGGTGCCTGAATACTGACGTAATGTAATGACGTAATTTGCCAGAAGTCAACGTCTTAATCGACTTTAATTTTTCTTTCATTTAGAAATAAGAATATTAGTTCCATTTGGTTTAGATTAACACAATTCAAGTGAAAAGTAAAACAATTGTGTCGAATTGAGGACCTCAATTGAGGGCAAATGCGAGTTCTCCCCCACCGAGGGTTTTTCGTAGGACTAAATATTGTTTTAGATTTTTTTTCTGTTTATTTCCCATTTTTATATCCACAAGTTCTTTATTCTTATATGTGTTCTTGAGAAAAAGCCTTACGGACTCGTGGTCCCCCTAAGATGTTCCCCTAAGGGGGCTCGAATAATTTGCATTATTCATAGTCCCTCTTGATTCACACTTGACCGTGGTATGTATATGGTACGGTTACTTATTTAGTCGAAACGGTTGCAGGTTGCGGAACATACTCAAGTAGTGGGGTATCCACAGTTCTGGCGCACCGAGCTTCCGCTCATCCAAAGGTTTAGGTTTACCCCCCTTTGGTTCAGAAATTAGCCAAAGTTTGGGGCGTGGATCCTAAAAAGCAAAAGAAGTTTGGTGTCTAATCCCTCTAAATCGGGTGCGCTGAATCGATTGCACTCACTCCCAGATCGATACGGCTCACCGTTTAGAAGTTAACAAAAAGCTATTAGCGTTATCGGCTATTATCAGCAACTGACAATGGGCTTCAAGCTCCGGGTCAGGACAATAGGGTTGCCCTTTTGGGTGTTGGTCACCTTACGCAGGCATTAAAGACAACATGATTTGTTCGGTATGGTCTTTATTTCATTTAAGTAGGTATTTTTATGGAAAAAATATCATACGAAACATCGATTAAACCATTCTCTTACAATAAAATCATTGCACAAAGTATTTTCAGTGAATATGGTCGTGAACTCATCCAAAGTTTCACCACTATATTGTATGCTAAGTACATTCACCGCAAACTGAAGTAAAGATATTTTGGAGGTTTACAACGTTTGCTTGCCATTGTTTAGTATTTCTCAGTATAAACGTATGATAGGGTCCTCTCGGTTGTCGACCATATGAGTCGAAATATTCACCATTTCGATCAGCGTCTATATGAATAGCAACCCAGTGAGAACAAGGCTGTGTGTCGGGATCTAAATTATCCTATAAGATACATGGAAAGGAATGCGATTGGCACACCATATACATCCATTTAGGATTAATTTTATGCATATAATTTTGTATACCTATAGTATCCATAATCAAAGTTTGTCTGACTCAGAGATCTGTTGCATTATGTCACTTATAATATTGATAATACATGATCTTGCACTTATCTGTAGTACATATTTCAATTATTTTAAATGAAAACACTTTCTTATAAATTTTATTTTATTAACACGCAACACTATATAGAAATGGTTACAAATAATAACTAAACCTTAAAATTATACTCTTAAAACAATCTTAAATTACTAGTTCGTTTTCTAACCACAATTTTCTTAAGCACACAACATTTTTTAACGCGCAATAGTCGTTGTGAGTAAGACAATTGTACTTACTACATTCATTTGAACAATAATAACTAATTAAGTTTTTTAAATTGGGTATTTCCCTTTCACCTATATCTTTCACAGTGCAACTAGGACACAGATTTTCCACCCATTTTAAATTTTCAAGGCCTTTTACAATCAGTGTTTTGTTTACCAAATGTGATTGGATGAACCGTATAAGATCTTTATACACAATTAATCCCTCCTAAAGGGACCTCCTCCTTGGGACCTAATAAACTCGGCAAAACGTGGGCCCAGTTCTAGTGATTGGTGCCTCTGCCTATCCTCTCGGGGATAACGGGCGTGAGTTTATTTATTTTATTTTATAATCCCTCATTCCAGTAAATTCCTCGATTTTTCCCAATTCACAGCACTTGCCTACATTCAGTAGTTGCCAAAGCGAACTCTTTAACAATAAAGTTATTTTTATAATCTTTAAAACCTCGTAAATCCACCAAAATACTTTCTGGATTCATGTTATTTCTTTCGATTCTACAATACAGAACGTATGTCTGAGTCGGAGATCTGTTGCATTATGTTAGGTAAAAGATAGATAAAACATTATCTTAGAAAGTTTTACCGCATACGTCAACAGTCGCAGATTTCAACAACAATACTATTAGCCAAAAAGCATTCTAATGATATCGTATCTTGTTTACAACGTAATTATCTATCTGGTTTTGATAATTGACAACTATTTCCCGTCGTTTCAACTTGTTTGGGAAAATGAAGTATAAAAGGTCTACGTTGGTACTTTAAACGGTACAGAGCTATTGCAACCGTTGCGGACGAATCAACATCTCTACTCAATACACCATGGAGGTTTGACGGATTTTTATCTGTGCTTGATTTGCTTCTTCGTCCGAAACGCTTGGTTTTATAGGTATTTTCTTCATCCATTACTAGGTCAGATGAGTAATTCTATAAAGAAAAAAATACAGTGATTAGCAAACATTATTATCACCGAAAACATTGACTCATTGACCGAAACATTGATTGAAAAATGGTGTTTAGAAAACGAACTAGTAATTTAAGATTATTTTAAGAGTATAATTGTAAGGTTTAGTTATTATTTGTAACCATTTCTATATAGTTTTCGTGGTAATAAAAGAAAATTTATAAAAAGTGGTTTCATTTAAAATAATTGAAATATGTACTACAGATAAGTGTAAGATCATATCCATATTCTAAGTGATATAATGCAACAGATCTCTGACTCAGACACACGTTGATTATGGATATTATAGATATACAAAATTGTATGCATAACATTAATCCTAAATGGATGTACATATAACGTGTACGCTGCCAATCGCATTCCTTTCCTTGTAGAGGTACCCATGTATCTTATAGGAAATTTAGATCCCTACACACAACCTAGTTCTCACTGGGTTGCTATTCATATAGACGCTGATCGAAATAGTGAATATTTCGAATCATAATATGGTCGACAACTGAGAGGGCCCTATCATACGTTTATACTGAGAAATACTAAACAATGGCGAGCAAACGTTGTCAATCTCCAAAATATCTTTACTTCGGTTTGCGGTGAATACTGCGTGATGTACTTACCATACAAATATAGTGGTGGAACTTTGGATGAGTTCACGACCAAATTCACTGAAAATACTTTGTGCAATGATTTTATTGTGAAAGAATGGTTTAATCGATGTTACGTATGATATTTTTTTGATAAAAGTACCTACTTAAATGAAATAAAGACCGTACCGAACAAATAATGTTGTTGTATAGAATCAGGCGTTACTTTGCGGAAATCCATAATAGCATTAAAATGAGAAAATTACTTTGCTAAATTCCGCTAATATCCCACAAGCACCATGCGGTTAGATAATGAACACTTTTTCAAGCAGAAGCAAGACACGAACACACCACCACAGACAACAATACTTGTGTGAGACAATGCTGTCTTTAATGCCTGCGTAAGGTGATCAACACCCAAAAGGCCAACCCTATTGTCGTGATCGTCGTTATTGCTCGAAGCCCATCGTCAGTTGCTGATAATAGCCGATAACGCTAATAGCTTTTTGTTAACTTCTAAACGGTGAGCCGTATCGTTCTGGGAGTGAGTCCAATCGATTCAGCGCACCAGATTTAGTGGGATTAGACACCAAACTTCTTTTTTGTTAGAACCCGCGCCCCAAACTTTGGCGAATTTCTGAACCAAAGGTGCGCCAGTACTGTGGATACCCCACTACTTACCCATGTATCTACATAAACATAATGCCTGTGAAAAATCATAATGAAAACATAGGGTAGGAAATTCTAATAAAAATAATGACTATTTCTCTATTCGTCTCTGGTGGACATACTTCGGCCAAATAGGGGATGTGCTCGCAAAGGGCAAAATACGAGTATAAAGTACAAAAAACCGGCGTGCGTCCATGCAGCGATTAATTAAATGTCGGTGAAGTGAAAGTAATTTGTCCGGGCTTGGCCATTAGCAGTTCCTGGTCTTTACAAACCCCTCTGGGACACATAGATGAGTTTATGTATGTATGTCTAGTTGTAATAAATGTGAGCAAGAATATCTTTCACTGTGCAATGGCCTAAGTGTAGTTTATTTGATATGTATGTTCATCAACATAACATTTTCATTTAACATTTACATACAGGCACATACATTGCTTCTGGCCCACACTAGGATACCCTGTGTCGTGGGAATCAGAAACAGCGACGTCACAAACATGTAAACATCCAAGACCTGGTTTTTTTTTGTCCCCAGCCGGGATTCGAACCCGGGACCTCTCGCATGGTAGTCTGATGCGCTAACCGCTGCGCCACAGAGGTGGTCGATCATCAACCTATTATATCCCCACCAAGGGGCACGGGTCTCTCTCTTCCCTGAGGAAGGTATAGGCGATACCTACTCCACCACAGAGGCCTAGGCCGGATTGGTGGAAGCTTGTAAGACCAGTGGTTTGTCTTACTGTCAGAAGTTTTCAAGCCGCCCTAAGACTTCTGACTTGGCTTAACGACTGCCATCTATCGACGGCAGCCGGCAGCAACTGCTTAACGTGCCTTGCGAAGCACGCAGCCGCTCGGAAAAACGCCACTAGCGTTAATCATAAAAGACGGTTACCCATCCATGCTCTGAATGCGCCCTATGTTGCTTAACCTATCGTATCGTTATTTATCGTTTAAGATCACTCAGGCAGGCGGGGCTACGAGCGATACGAATGTATGTAAATGCTTATGTTATTACTTCATCGCAATATAAAAGTCACGATGAATAAATAAACGTTTGTCCCCAGAAATTAGTGCTGAGCGGTCTCTCGTCACTATGGGAGTTGCCTGGCGAGGTCATCGCTCAAATGCCGCAGCTCAGGGAAATGGACCTGCGGTGGAACGTGCTGAGCCATATGAAGGCCAAGCTGCTAAGGGCGCCCCCGCGACTGGAGAGAGTCCACTTAAGTGGTGAGTGTCTTGAAGACTCCAAGCCTTTTCATATCGCGATGCACTTAAGAGCTCCCACACATAAACACGATACGACGTCGCGTCGTGCCACGATGCGACATCGTTTCACGATGCGATGTGGCGTCGTGGAAATGTACAGTCGACAGCACGTCAACCTTCACATTTTAGTTGCAAAATCGCCCGAAATGCAACAGGGTAGAGTGCATGGGTGTATAGGATGATGTGCTGTCGACTGTACATTTCCACGACGCGAATCGCATCGTGAAACGACGTCGCATCGTGGTACGACGCGACGTCGCATCGTGTTTATGTGTGGGAGCCCTAAGTAAGTACATAGTACTGGAACATTCTTTGGAAGATATTCTGAGCGAAGTATGTTAAATTCACCATTGCACCTAATTTTTATTACAGGTTTGTTAAGTAAGTTTTATTTATGTTGATGATTTTAATGTGAAAATGAAAATACGGTGTGACATTTTAAATCACAGGACAACTCAATACGGCATTTGACATATCAACAATAAATTATTTGAGATGCTCGATTAAAACAAAAATTACAAAATGTCTCCGAAAATGTATTCTTTTAATAATTTACTACTAATTACAATTTTTAAATAGATGAAACATGAAAATAGTGCTCTGAAATGAGACTTCATAAGCAAGTATTTTGATACAAAATTCCGTTTTAAAAGTAACTCATTTGACATTTTGTCAAATACCCAATTATGTCACACTAGTTATAGTTAGAGTAAGGAACTAGTTTATGGTTGTAATTCGCAGAGACTAAGCCAAGTAAGTTGATCCGGACCAAAAATTTACCAATGTGTAGGTAGTGCATCGAATGTTTTAGTTCAAAAATAGTTTATAGGTAGTTAGTTGTTTAAGATATGTACTGAAAAACAGCGCCGTCGAAAGACATGCAATGTCTCTGGCGGCACATGCTTAGCACACACCTTTTGTTGGCAACTGTAACAGCAAAAATGTTTATTTCTCACATCTGCCGTATTTGTTGGTCGCTTTAAACGCATTTTTACTTTACTTTAACAAACATTATCACGTTAATTTATAGTCGCAATACACCTCGCTAAGAGTAAAGAAAAACATTGTGGGGAAGCCTGAGAACCAGGACACTCTGATATGCCAATATAACCTTATCCACGGTGTGCATGAGGGCGAAATATCGCTTGGGTACTTATTTACTTTTCTTATTTTATTTTTATAGTATAGAGCCAAATACTTTTCACGTAGATAGATCTCATAAAGCTTCATCATCGTCAGCCCATTATGTCCCCACCGAGGGGCACGGGTCTCTTCTCTGAGGAAGGTGTAGGCCATGCTCCACCACGGGGGCCTAGTCCGGATTGGTGGATACAACTTATTCTAATAGAAAAGACCAGTAGTTTATTATGTAGGTAATATTTTTCAAGTACCAATATTCCTCAGTTGGTATGTGTATAAAATGGATCAAACGTAGTCAGAAGAATCGGAGTCAAGATAAAATAAGAATATTCTTTATTGTAAGTACATAACAAAATAATAATAAAGGAAGCAGTCACGAGAGAAAAACTCCAATTGGTAGAAAATCTGAGTCAAAGAAAAAAGAAGCGGATAGAAAATTGCAACCAAATTGATCGAACGATACGTGAATTACGGTCGGTTTCTGAATTGAGAATCTTACTAAGTAAATACTTAAGTAAAATTATCTTTTTATGCCCGAAGGGCCAGTTTCTGAATTGAGAATCGTAGTGGTTAGCGCATCTGCGTACCACGCGAGAGGTCCTGGGTTCGAATCCCGGCTGGGCAAAAAAAAAAGTAACTCAGGTCTTGGATGTTTACATGGTTGTGACGTCGCTGTTTCTGGTTCCCACGACACAGGGTATCCTAGTGTGGGGCCAGAAGCAATGTATGTGCCTGTATGTAAATGTTATGTTATGTTATGTTAAGCAAATATGTACTTATAAGTAGAATTAAAATGAGAAAATTACTTTGCTAAATTCCGCCAATATCCCACAAGCACCATGCGGTTAGATAATGCACCGCCCTCCCTCCCACTTTTTCAAGCAGAAGCAAGACGCGAACACACCACTACCGACAACAATACTTGTGTGAGACAATGCGCAACCGCATGGTGCTTGTGGGATATTGGCAGAATTTAGCAAAGTAATTTTCTCATTTTAATGCTTTTATGGATTTCCGCAAAGTAACGCCTGATTCTATACAATAACTTATAAGTAGAGTTCTGTCATTCATTTTTCTTAGAAATTTGACAGACAGCACTAAGGTTTAGGTAGTAGTTACTTAGCGAAATTCTCAATTCACAAACTGGCCCTTACCTTACTGAACAAAAATGAAACCAGTGTGACCAAACTCACACACACAAATCAAACGCACACTATAAACGCAAAGCTGCCATTGGTAAATAAAGGCAATTCTGAAAAGGTCTACATCACAAAAGTTCCAAGTAAAATATGAACCCTTTTGTTTATATAAACAATGATCAAAATCAAATGATAATGATGAAATTAAGTTTGACATACGATTTTTGTTTTGTAATACCGCTACTCTACTCTAGATGGAACTCCCACCGCATCTTACCGTCGAGAAGCTTTATATGATAGGCCATAAAGTCGAAAATTGAAAAACAACTATCTGCTATGTTGCTACTCAGCTACGGATGGGACGTATTGCCAATTCTAGTAAGAACCTATCGACAAATTATAGAACTGTTTCATGAAGCGACAGTTGAAAATGAATTTGTTTTGACAGAACAATATTCAGCAGAAAGCATATTGTGAATTTTTACCTAGGTATTTTGTACACAGTTTGATAACATCACTAGCTTAGAATTATATAACTTACACTAACGTCCCAATAAACTATTATTTGCGTAACAAATTCTATATTGAGAGATCTCCAGCGTATATGTTGCTTGCGGAGTAGGTACACGAACGACGTAATATCAGTTTGGTATCGTGACTTTTCATTTACATGAATACAGATGTGCTATTTTAGTCATCGACTGTAATTTGTGTGTGCCAAACAACCAAATTCATCCAAAAGGTTTCACAAGTTTGTATCATCTCGGAAAGGTATCAAACTCGCACTTGCGCATCTTTTTTGCGCATGTTTTTTTTAACATAAAATATCAATTTAAGTAGAAGAATACCGATCCCGACCCCTCGACCCACTACACAATGATAGTGCGTACCTAGTAATCGATTAATTCGATACATTCAAACAATTTGTAAAAATTTTGCCTTTTTTCGGTAAATGGCAGATTCTTATAATGGTGGAAATCGTCCCTTCCTCCTCCTCGTGCCAACAGTCAGAGTATAGTAAAGACGAAATGTTTAAAAATAATGCACTTGTTCATAGATGTGTGTGTAAATAAAAATAGTTGCGATTTTTTTGCGATGGCAAAAACATAAAGAGGTAAAAATACTTTTCAAAAATCTACTTTAATGTTATATTTTCAACATAAAGTACCAGGAACTCATAATTTTCCAAGAGTTACGACCAACTTAACAAAATACAGTTAAGTTTGTTTTCTCCTTTATGTGCTCCTAAAGTGTATTTTTCTTTTATAATAAAAAAGAACCAACATTTTCACAAATTGTTTGAATTTATCGAATAAAACGATTACTATACTCTGATTTTTTTATTCCGTCGAATTCTGACATTTCATAAGTGTTGCTACTGAAAAAGTTTTCCACCGAAAAAGGGACAAATTTGACCCATTTGAGGGCAATAAAAAATTAAATGCTACGTATTTTTTATGTTTTACCTACAAAAAGGTTAATCTAAATATTTACTTACTCAATTGAAGGAATACAAAAAAAAAAAATTCAATATCACGAACAATATATCGAATTAACTTTAATTACTTTGTTTTATTCTTTAGCTGGCATTAATGCCTACGAATTCAAGGTTTCGTAAACCTTTTTAGAAAAGTGAAGTATGCCGCTGTTAGCTCTCTTAATAATTCATGTCAGCGATGATGATGATGATGAAGATAGTGATATTAGTATCAATGATAATTAGATATTTTAATAAAAATATGCTTTCTTTACTTGTACTTTTTTACTGTTTGTGTGATGAAAAGGGACACAATTGTCACTCGCCTTAAAGTCTCTTTTAATTTGTAGCTCCACACTTTATAAAATCGATACATTCACTAACAAATTAAATGTGTAGAGTCAGATGTTTACACTCTTATTGAAATTGAAAAATGTGCCCGACCAAAAAAGGTTTCTAATCTCTGACATGTCAAAAAATGATAACTGTCAGAATTCTACGGAATTAAAAATCTGACTTTAGGTACGCACATAATAATTGTGTAGTGGGTGGAGGAGTAATGGGGAATGACCCATCCACCAACCAGTGGTAAAGTCCAGTGGATGGAGGGATCGGGATTCAAGAATACTATTCATAAAATGTATAGAGAATAAATCAAGAAATCTGTTTAGATAAGTAGTGTCTACACATCTACACCAGTGCGTCAAATGGCCCTGACCAAACTCAAACAGACGACCAATAGGAAGACCACTAGTCGACAACGTCACGAAATGTCACTAGTCCGCCAATCAAATCGCAAAGCCCATAATTTTTTTGTCTACGAGTGCTTTGTGGCATTAACTGTTACACGCTAACTATTTCATGTAACCATTTTTTTAAAATAATAATTAAACTACGCAAATGCTATTGTAACGTTTCAATATAAAATTTCTCGACGAGGCAGCTATCGTAGGACTGACTGGGTGGACAGCTGACAACCGCAAAAGCTCATCGTAATCTAGGCTGAGTCGAGACAGGTACATAAGATAAGATAAGACAAGAATATTCTTTATTTCTCAAGTTATATTTTTTGTGACATTATTAGAAAAAAAAAATTGTGGCTTAAAAATATTGTCTCATGCGATATACTTGGTATAACTATAGTTTATTGCAATAAACATGTAGGTACACATTACAGGTATGTGAAAAAACAAATAAATTAATGTTTTAAAGCTGTTTTGCTTTCAGCGACTCTGCTATTTCTCTGACACCGCTCAACCTAACATCTAAGGACACACTAAAACTGTTAGTAAACATTGTAAGTTTTTTTAATTGAAAATATAAATTAAAAAACAATCAATATAATTTAAAACAGTATTTAATTCATTAATTATTAAATTAAACCAAATTACATGAAAAATAATCTATCTAAATATAAAATATTATTATAAATAATTGAATGTTCTCGGTCGTGGTCGTATATTATATCATAATTTACATATATTTGTAAGCGTAGTACCTACCTATTTTCTAAACAAAAACAATTCATAATAATAAAAAATAAAACTAAACCCATTTTCTTATTGGAATAAAATAATTAATAATACTGAAAATAAGTAGTTTTTGTAGTATTAATCATTCGCGCACCAAATCCAGATGGAGGTTAACAGTTAGACTGAGTTATGCACTTTCAAAGTCGACGATAACGTCTCCCGATTTATTTTATTTCATAATGTAGCTCAATGTAAAAATATTCCACCTTGTTGCCCTGTAATATTTTTTTTTATTATTTTTAATGTCCGGTCTGGCCTTACGATTGCTGAAATATTGAAAAGTTTTAAGTATGAAAAGTTTTGTTTTTGTTATTTTTTTAGACTTTTTACTCATTTTGATATAGAACGGTCAAAAGAGGCTCTCTATTTCTTAAGATTGCTATCTCTATGGCCACTTCCCCACCCCTGTCTTCAAAAGCTGCGAGTGATACTTCGTTTGACGTCACTATCAAGTAACATAAAAGGGAAAAGTTAATTATTCTGAGGAGAGCCTTACCTCAGACTAATTAACTTAATCTGAGAGGCTCTACGTTTGACAGACAAAATATTTGTGGTTCTTACTCATCGATTCCCAAAGTAAGTTGATTTTTAAGTGTAGTATAATATAACACTTGCTTGGAAAAATGCCACTAGCGTTAGCACTGAACGCGCCCTATGTTGCTTAACTTTCATGATCGTTTAAGATAACTCAGGTGGCAGAGGCTACTAGCGACTCATCGGATATTAATTACATTATCATGCAATTAATTTGTAAGCACAGTTAGTAGTCAATTAAAAACATTATCTTATCTTATAGGATCACTTTGTTGTCTATCCGTCCGTCTGTCTGTTTAAAACCTCTTAATTTTATAATTCATAAGTGTACGTATAATCCATTTATCTATACTTGGCATTTTTTTCAGACTTTAACCGACACTAAATCAAAAACCTTTAGTGGTAGAAAATTCGATACCGTTTGCAAATTTAGTACTAGTTAGCACATCGTCGTATATTTTTAGTAATTATGAAATGTCTATTTGTGGATCTCTGTTGTTGGCCTTGTGAACTGTATCTTTATTATTGTGTCAATATAAATAAAGGATATCAACAGCGAAAACAAATTGATTGATTGATTGATTGATTAAACATTTATTTGCATCTGCTTACACACACATTACAACAGTTGAAATAGAACAAAACATTTTTTACAGCATTGAGAAAACAAATAAAACACAGCAACAAAATTAGGCAAGGCAAATGTAACAAATTGACAGTGTAACAAATTATATTAAATAAGTAAATACATAAATTGAATTGAATTTAATTAGAGATAAATGTCATTGTGATGATAATAATAGTTTAGATAGTCAAATAACGAATGAGTATTGTGCATGCTTCGTGACAACGAAGTAATTAGCAACAATTTAGCATGTCCTATGAAAAATGATTAGGTTATTTAATTATAAATGTCAAAAATATAAATATATTAGAATTACATAATACATAATTGAATAGTTACTAAGAAATAAGTCCTATGAAAGATAATTACGTTATTTAATTATACATGTCAAAAATATAAATAAATTAGGGTTACATAATAATTGAATTGAGAAAATAAGTAAGTAAATTGGGTAAACCCGAGCGAAAGCGCGTACAAAAGATATGAAGAGGCAGAGTTATTTGGTTAATGAGGGACTAACTTCTGCGACTCAAGGAGAACTTTTTTATATTTAGCTTTGAAGCTAGCTTTAGAATTAAGCTGTCTTAAGGGTGGGGGGATGTCATTCCAGCACTTGGTGGCCTGAAATCGGAAGCTACCACGGAAGGCGGCAGTACGATATTCAGGCACACCAAGCGGATTCGAGCATGCCCTGATTTTGTTGCGGTCACCCATCATAGACCAACGCCAAATTATTTTTTCAAATAAATAAGCTGGTTTTTTTGTCTTAATAACTCCAAACAATAAAGTTGCCATAAAAAGTTTCATCCTGTTGCCCATCTTCAATAAATCCGCATTATTATTATTAGCGGTGGTGGCGTAGTGGGGTTGACCCTTGCTTCTCGATCACGAGGGTCTGGGTTCGAACCACGCATGTACCAATGACTTTTAGTTACGTACATTTGTTTGTACAGCAACACCGTTCGCTGATAAATTGTGCCCGGATAACGGCGACAGGCTTGCCACTTGTCACGTTTGGGACCTAATAAACTCGGCAAAACGTGGGTCCAGTTCTAGAGACTGGTGCCTCTGCCTACCCCTTCGGGGATAACGGGCGTGAGTTTATTATTTATTTATTTATTAATAAAAGGTGTGACATGTGCCCTAGCGGGTATATCATAACAAAACCGAACGCATGCGTTTTGTACCCATTGCAAAAGCTTGTAAGTCTTTGCAAATAAACAAGGACCATAGGCAGTCAAAGCGTAGTTTAGTTTGGACATTATGAGTGTATCGCAAAGGAGAACCCTAGTATTTACACTTAGAAACCTGCGTAATGAGTATAGGATTCTAAGTCTAAAGAAACAGTTCCGTACTATCTCCGCTACGTGCTTATCGAACCTAAGGTCACTGTCCATTAACACGCCCAAATTTCGCGCCTCATCAACAACCTCAAGACGCTCAGCCCTTATATAAATTACCGGACTAAGTGCCAAAATTCTTTCCCTCTGAGTTTTGGAACCCAGTACCATGACCTTGGTCTTTTTTTGGTTTAGGAGTAAACAGTTATTATCACACCACTTTGAGATGCGTTCCAGGTCATCATTCATAGACTTTACAGATTGTGCGACATTGTCGAGGTCCGTGGAAATATACATTTGCAGGTCATCAGCGTAAATGTGATATTTGCAAGACTCGATGCCCCCCACAATATCCGCCGAGTATATTGTGAAGAGGAGCGGACCAAGGATTGAGCCTTGGGGAACCCCTCTGATCACGTGACGTAGTTCAGACTTCGATTCCAAGCCGTCAGCCATCTGCAATGTTACTAGTTGACAGCGATCAGATAAGTAACTCCGAAACCAATCTAGTGTTTTATTGTGAAAGCCGTAATAATACAATTTAGCACGCAGTAAGTCATGGTTTAGGGAGTCAAAGGCCTTTGAAAAATCCAATAGACACAAAATAGTACCCTTCCCTTTGTCTTGTGCACCCAAAATGCCATCTACGACATCGAGCAGTGCTGTGGCAGTGCTATGATTTCCTCGAAAACCGGATTGGTGGATAGGTAAAATGCCGTTAACCTCGCAGTACCTTATCATCTGCTTGTAAACTACTTTTTCCAAAATTTTTGACAAATAAGGCAAATAAGGCCATACTGAAAGTTTCTGGAACGGACTAGTTACAAAAGGAAAATAAAAAAAACACTGATAGGGTTTGAACATGGAACTCTCTGTCAGTACATTTATTTTTAAATTGTGAGTCTGTCATTTGTTTTTTCATTGTGGCGTTGTTTTGAAATTAGTGTGTCGCTATTACAATGAATTTAAGTCGAGAAAATTTCCGTACTAAGATTTTTTACGATTTTCGCTATGGCTTAAATCAGCAAGAGAGTTGTCAAAGACTTCAGTTAGCATTTGGTGACGAAGCCCCATGTCGTAGCTCTATTTATTCGTGGTTAAGTGAATTTGGACGAGGACGTGATCATCTCTATGACGTTAAACATGAACGCCGGCCGGCGACCGCGGTTACCGATTTTAATATTGATACTGTGCGACAACTAATTGAAACGTATAAAAAAATTACCTGTCAGCAAATCCGCACTACCTTAGGCATTGGAATGAGCCAAGTGCAAAAGATATTGCATGAGAATCTGAAGGTTCGGAAACTTTGCACTCGATGGATACCGCATGATTTGTCCTAAGATCAGAAACGACTGCGTGTAGAGTGGTGCCGTAAAATGATAAAAAAATATGACGGAGGACAATCAATGGCTGTGTATAACATCGTAACAGGTGATGAAACTTGGGTGTACTGCTTTGAACCAAAAAGGAAAAGTTAATCGGCGGAATGGGTCTTTCCTTTTGAAGAGTTGCCAACGAAAGTCAAAAAAAGCCGCAGCACTGGCAAGGAAATGGTTGCTTCGTTTTTCGGCAAATCAGGCCATTACACCACTGTATCGCTTGAAAACCAAAGAACCGTAACTACAGATTGGTATGTTAATACGTGTTTGCCTGAAGTGTTTGACAAAACACGCGAAAAGCGTCCCCTGAGCAAAATAGTCCTTCATCATGACAACGCGTCGGCACATTCCGCTAAGGCAACGAATGCGTATTTGAAGGCTTTAAAAGTAGAATTAATGACTCATCCGCCAAACAGTCCAGATCTAGTACCCTGTGATTTCTTTCTGCTCCCGAATATAAAAGATAAACTCAGAGGTTTACGTATTACAAGCCCGGAAATGGCGGTGAATGCTTTTCACAGAGCCATCGAAGAGGTCCTAAGGAAGACTGGACCCACTGCTTTTCACAATAGTTCCAGCGAATGCAAAAATGCGTAAATCGTGAGGGTATATACTCTGAAAAACAATAAATGTGTTATAAAGATAATAGGTAGTCTTATTTACCAGAATCCAGAAACTTTCAGTATGGCCCACGTACTGATCGGTCTCAGATCATTCAGATCGGAGGGGGTGTTATTTTTGGGTAGTGGCCTTACAGTGGCAATTTTCCATTGGTCAGATACCACACCAGACAAAATTGACTTATTTATCAGATTCGTGATGGTGCTAAGAGTTTGAGGGAGACTTAAAAGGATCATATCCCTATTAATACTGTCAGCGCCCTGGGCATTAGATTTTATTTCTAAGATTATTTTTAATACCTCCGTTTCATTAGTAGTATTTATATTAAATAAGGTATTATTATTATGTCTATTAGATAAGAAAAATGTCAAAGTAGAAGTATTAAATTCATTATTGTGCGGAATAGTTAAAAAATAATTATTAATGCGGTTAGGACATTGCAGATGTTCAGGTAGAGAACAAAATTTTTGATCGGTCATAACAAAATTCTTGAGATTTTTCCACAAGACTTTGCCATTATTTAAATTACAATTAATGTTGTGTTCGTAGTAAGCTTTTTTTTCAAAGTGCATACTAATATTCACCAAGTGTTTCAAATCTTTGTATACGGTCTTAGGCTGTTCAGACTTGAAGCGAAGATATTGGCGATGGGCTTTGTCCCGTAGGTACATCATGTGCCGAATATTGGGCGTTAGCCACGGTTTCATTTGAGCCTTAATTGTGATTGTTTTTTTAGGAGCATGACGATCAAATAATGAGGTTATAAATAAATTAAATAACGATACAGCTGTATTTAAATCACAATCATCATCCAAAGGTATCAAGTGCCAGGGTATTTTTGATAAATCAACATCGAAGACGGACTTAATTATATTTTTCAAGGGTCTAAAAGTGACTTTTTTTGGACTGACGACTGGTTTTTTTATCTTCAAACTGGCGGTTATCATAGCATGCCCACCAAGCTCCGCTATTTTAATAACAGACACACTGGTGGTAGGCGCGTCAGTACATATCAAGTCGATTAGAGAGTGGCTGCGTGAGGTGTAATGTGTGGGTTCAGTGACACAGTTGTTCAGACTTAACGACTCAAGAAACAAGCGCAGTTTATTGGAATGAAGATCCTGACCACATAATAAATTTATGTTAAAATCACCCATAAGAACGAGGTGGTCATAGCAAGTAAAGGACGAGATGGAATCTGTTAACCCGTCTGGCGCGGAATCTAGACTGCCTATAGTGTTAGGCACACGACGACCTGACTGGCCCTAATGCGTTGCCATATTTTTTTAATTTTTTTATGGGACGCCGTTCCGCATTACTCAAATTAGAGAAAGTACTACATAATTATGCAATAAGTGTTATATATATCTAGAATCTGCATAAAATTTCCTATCCAATTATTATATATTTTATTATAATAAAACTTACCTGTTTTCCAAATGACGAGGTGAATTTCCACTTTCAACACCATCCTTTACCACTTTGAACTTTTTTCATTTTTTTCACTTGCACTTTTCACTAGCACTGAACTAACACTTATAATATGATTTGCATATTATTTATAACTATTATAATCTATTTTTTATATAAATCACCAAAATAAAGCTATAAATGACGAAGAGATAAATGCCATCACGGGCCGCGCAAACTTTGCAGAAAGTTCGAGGCTTGTTTTCACTTTATTTTCCATGAAATACAACAAAACTATTATTTTGATATATAACACAAAACAAATACTATCTGCTTTCCTCTCGAAATAACTTAGAAACCTACAGCGGGCGGAGCCGAAACGCCTGACGCGGCACTAAAAGTTCGAGGCATTTTTCATTTGATTTTCCATCAAATACAACAAAACTATTATTTGAAACATAATCTACACACTTTTCCCAGTAATTTGATATATAACACATAAACAAATACTATCCGCTTCCTTTCGAAATTATCTAAAAACCTCGAGCGGGCGGAGCAACTCGCGACGAAAACACAAAATGGCGTCTGTCAGACGCCGACATACGGGCTTCACTTGTTTTTCGATGAGAACTTTATTTTTTTCTTTGGAATGGCATTTAATTGGTTGACAAAAGTAATCCTTAGTAACCATTGGTCAAGAGAAAACCGGATATTGGCCATAGAGAATAAAAACACCATAGATAATAGAAGTCAAATCCATCGACCGCTTAGCGTACACCCGTGTGTACGCTAAGCAGTTGGGGCACAAAAAGTTAGCGTACACACGGGTGTACGCTAAGCGCTCAAGGGGTGGCGTCTAAGAAAACATCAATATTAACCCAAGGCGGGCGATACGCAAAGAATGTTGTCTAATTTTCTTGAAACTTAAAATAAATACTCTTCAAAACAATTAATTGAACACGTGTTTCGCCTTTTTTCTAAATTTAGCCCTAAGGGAGTAAACGGGGTTGCAAAATTTTGAACTAAAGTCCACGCGGACGGAGTCGCGGGCGAAAGCTAGTTACTTATAATTAACGTAACAAAAAGATACGGCCTTTTATGCCACCAAAAAAACGTATAATTCAACATTCAAGGGAATAAAAATTAATTTAAGGCACTTTCCGATGACCTAGAACTACATTTGGCATGTAGTATCGTCTGATACTACAAGTACAGGAAGAAATCTGATAACTGTAAATTTGGTTAGTCTTTCAAATTCGGGACAATACTGCAAGACTTGATTGACGAAGTCAATGGTTGCAACTGTACTCGTTGTAACGAGTTCAAAATTCGCAAATTGATAAGATTCTATAATTTTGTTTTTTTTCTGAAATAAACAGTTTTTTTATGTTGTTCTTTGTGGGTACTGGATATTCTTTTTTCATCGTGTGTGGATTTTATTGAAATTATGTTAACTACATAACTTATGATATTTGTTTATTATCTATTGTTTTGGTTCAATTAGATTATGAAATTTCTAAAAAAAAGCAATTAAAGTGGTTGAGCCGATTTTTTTGGTCTCAAGTGTAGTATACGACAAATATTCCCTTAGGTCACATGCCTCCTTCTAAGAATAGACATTGCAATTATTAATCTGCCATTTGCCGTAAACCTCGACCAGTGGACGGGAAAATCATTAATATTATATCTCATCAGGAGAGTTTAGTAGTAGGCTCGAGTTCACCACTACTTAACACACGTTTCATCATCAACCCCTTATGTCCCCACCGAGGGGCACGGGTCTCTTCCCCGAGGAAGGTATAGGCCATACTCCACCACGGGGGCCAAGTCCAGATTGGTGGAGGCTTGTAAGACTAGTGGCTTGTCTTACTGTCAGAAGTTTTCAAGCCGCCCTAAGGCCTCTGACTTGGCTTAACGACTACCATCTACGAGTATCAACTGATTAACGAGCCTTGCGAAGTACGGAACCGCTCGGAAGAATGCCACTAGCGTTAGTCGTAGACGGTGACTCATCCATGGACTGAACGCGCCGTATGTTGCTTAACCTTAGTGATCGTTTAAGATCACTCAGGTAGCCCAGGCTACGAGCGATTCATAAATAAACTTCTTCTTAATAAACAAACGTTTGTTCTCCGTTTATTCTCTAATAAGATGGTCTTTGGGGACCAAAATATCATAAACTATGACAGCATGAGTCACGCGGTTTGGGCGCCGCTAAAATGTAGGACGCTATCATGTTGACTTTTAAAAAGCGCAACTCACCTTGTCAGAGTAAAAAAAAACTATAATAACAAAACGTCAAAGCTGTTACTTTCACTAGTGGGGAGATGCTAACAAAAAAACTCCACATTTATTTATTCTTATCAAAACAGATGTCCGATGATGTCCTTGATAAAATATTATTTGCTGTCGTTATATTTTGCGACGGACATGGACCAAGTACCTAGGTTTCCTGGAATTGCTACCTTACGTAATGTGAGTTGGGCTTACAATTTCTGCTTTATCGGGAAATAGAGGCAAATAGATAGCTATCGCATGTATTGCTCATGTAATCTCATGTAGTTACGGATTTTTTTATTTTAGTTTATTCATTACCAGCAAGCCTTTTAATCGAAACGAATCGCTCGTAGCCCCTGCTGCCTGAGTGATCTTAAACGATCACTAAGGTTAAGCAACCTAGGGCGCTTGGATGGGTGACCGTCCTATGACTAACGCTAGTGGCATTTTTCCGAGCGATTCCGCGCTTCGCAAGGCACGTTAAGCAGTTGGTGCCGGCTGCCGTCGATAGATGGCAGTCGTTAAGCGATAGTCGATAGAAGCCTTAGGGCGGGCGGATCGAACAGACAGTTCTGACAGTTAGACAAGCCACAAGTCTTAAAAGCCTCTACTGAGTATGTATGTATGTAAGTGGAGTATGGCCTACACCTTCCTCAGGGAAGAGACCCGTCCCCCTCGGTGGGGACATAATGGGTTGATGATGATGAAGTGTTTTAAGCCTACCTACCTACTTCATCTATAAAACAATATCATAGACACTGCAGCGTCCGAATGGTCCCTTCATCCATCTAGTGTGAGTTAAAGTGATAATTATATCATTACGTTGTTCAAAGTGTTTTTTTCATTAAGAAGAGAAAATGTTTTAGTTGAATGCACTACTATTATAAGTGGTTTAGTTTATCGATTACATTTTTAAGTGCGAAGTAGCATTACTTAAAATAAGGAGGACCATATTTTGTAAACTGATTTCCAATTTGTATTGTCTTTTTAAGTGGGTAGATTTGGGGTAGATGTGGGTAGATTTGTTATGTCGCTGATTCTATTTAACTATCTCCTTTTTATAGTATGTTTTACGGATTCACTTACTTCAATTTTGTCGGAAGAGTCCGGCCGGTTTCGCTCTGATTCGCAGAGCTTAATCATGGTGAGCAGAGACGGAGCTCATGTCAGTCAGAGACGAGCAATCGACAACGCTAACTTGCTCACCATGATTAAGATCTGCGAATCAGAGCGAAACCGGTCGGACTCTTCCGTTGAAATTCTAGTAAGTGCATCCGTAAAACAATCTATAATATGCTTACGAAAGTTTTGTTTAAAAAATATCTACTTTTTAATCTTAACATTGACGTTTCTTAGTATGATAAGATAAGATAAGATATGATTTGCACCGCAGAGTTTTCACAATATTTAGCCACAAACTTAATGTCTATTTAGCACGAATAGACTCTGGCCACGGAGAGTTGAACCCAGCATTTATTTAACTGACAACACTATTCTACATGTCAGTTTGACATTGACATTTGAACTCGATGGTTTGAGGTTGGAATTGCAGTATTGTTTGATGTGTGATTTGATAGATTTCTCTCTCAAATATGAATAAAACTATAAAAAGTGGTGTAAGGCAGTTTCTATTTACAATGTTGTGTAAATACAAGCAAAAACAAGAGGAGAAAGAAGTGTTTTTATTTTTTTATTTATTTATTTTACAAAAACAAAAACCTTATTCAATTACACAATTACGCCAAATTACGTTGTTCAAGCGGAAAACGGAATGTTTGAACTCTATTTCCAATTTTATAGGTAAGTAAACAAACATGATGTCATGTTCTTGATACTTGGTTGATCCTAGTTATTTTAAATTATAACATCTTTTTTTATTACTTATGAAATGTTATTTTACTTATTGAATGGTATTTTTATAGAAAATCTTCAAGAAGAGTCGAATGAGAAACAGGAAGTTTTGCAAAATCTCCAAAAGCTTAAAGAGTTTGAGCAGGATGAGCTGCTATCACAAAACAAGTACTTTGAACAAGTTGCATCTATGACAGGTAAGTGGTACCTATCTAAAATTCTTACTTATATCAATTCAATTCAATTCAAAAATTTATTTCAACGTAAAGAATTTACATTCTGCTTGTTGAATGTCAAAGTACATACAGTTATGTATAATGTTAGCCGCTTAGTTGTAATGTTATAATGTATAATGTTAGTCATAATGTTATCTGTAACACTCATTCAGAAGTACAATGGGCCCTTGCAATGGGCCCTTGTTCTTAACACATAACTTACACTGCTGTAGGTACTTCTGGGAATCCAGATTGCTCTGGGAAGAATAAATGTTAGTCATGAACTTTATAAAATGTATTCAATAGACTGCCAATCAATTTATACTTTTCAATTTTTTCATACCATTTCTTTTTTTTCACAGATGTCAGTTTTTCCACGTTGAAAAGAATAAACAATGAAGGAAAAGTAAATGATGGTATTTTCATTACACCAGGCAAGAAACGTTCAGAAGCGATCAGAAATAAAATAAATGAGTTTTATCTGGTGAAGAAACAAGTGCCAACACTGAGAAGCCTTTTGGTCGACTTAAGGCAAAGTATTAACTTTACTGGTTGTAGAGAAACTTTACGTAAAATACTCATGGCAAACGGCTTTGAGTTCAAGAAAAATAAGAACCAGAGTTCTGTACTTATTGAACGTTATGATCTTGCTGCCTGGCGTCACAGGTATTTAAGAATCATTGCAGAAAAACGTGCTGATGGTAAAAGAATTATTTACCTAGACGAAACATATGTTCACCAGAACTACAAAACAAAAAAATCATGGCAGGGACCATCAACACAAGGTGTGTTTGAAAGTATTTCACCAGGAAAACGGTTTATTATTGTTCATGCAGGTTCAGAGCATGGCTTTGTGCCCAATTCCCTCCTAACATTCAGCACGAAGTCACTTAAGGCAGATTACTATCATGATATGAACGCTTCAAATTTTAATAAGTGGTTACGTGAAAAACTGATACCGAACCTAAATGAACCAAGTGTGATCGTGATGGACAATGCCAGTTATCACACAGTGCAAATAAATAAAGCCCCAAACACAAATTCTCTCAAAGGAAATATTCAAGATTGGCTCCGGTCTAATAATATTCATTTCAAACCATACCAAAGCCGGGAGGAACTTCTGCTTTTGGTGAATAAGCACAAACCTGAACCACTGTATGAAGCTGATGAAATTTTGAAACAACATGGCCATGAGGTGTTGAGACTTCCGCCATATCATTGTGACCTCAACCCCATCGAGCTCATCTGGAGTTTAGCAAAGAGGAAGGTTGCTAGCAAAAATGTTGCTGCATCGGCCGCACAGATGGAAATAATAATAAAAGAATCATTTGAGAGCATAACCTCAGATGACTGGAAAAAAAATACTGACCATGTACTTCATATTGAAGAACAATATAAGACCCGAGATGGGATTACCGAGCAGATGCAACAATTCATTATCAGCGTTCGTGAGAGTGACTCTAGCAGTGACAGCAGTTCTGACGAATCAATGGGAGTAGAATATTTAGAGTCTGATTTTGATTATAATGAATAAATTATATTAAAATATACATTGCCTATGTTTTTATATCCTGATGAACTTTTCTAGTTGAGAGAAAAACGAATATTAAAATATGTCTTGCTTCACGATATTTCACTATGTTCCTATATCGAAATCCGAAAAAAAAACTCACATCACGTGACCAGACAATTTTTATGGGAGATAGAAAACATTTTTTTGGATTTAGATATGGGTTTCTTTGGGAGAGTTGTTCAGTTTCATGGGTAGATTCACCTCCATTTAGATGTAAATACCTTTTTTGTAACATCCTATAAAGCTCCTAAGCCAGAAAATGATCAAAACCTTTTTTTCGTATTACATTATGTGATACCATATAAAGATTTTTATATTTGCCGCGTTTTGCTGGGTTCAACTCTCGGTGGCCAGAGTCTACCAACGAGTAAGTACCTATGTGTTGGATGTTTTCAGGTTTGCAATAAATCATGGCATTACTTCAATACAACTCAAAAACCTTTTCCGTGTAACTTTCAAAGAGGCGCTTCAGTGCACTTTATCACTCATCCTATCGCACTTGCAGAATGTGTAATCTTCGAACCGGCTAGCAAGACTATAATTTATTTTATATGCTGTCTTAATGTCAATATTAGTTGTTTGTGATACTGATGGTGACAGTTTTGGGTTTCATCGCCTAGTTTTCCTTGTCATGTCTATACGGTTTGTTCCAAACTGCCTCGTTGTTCGAGCTTTTAAGGCATTTAACTACCAAGAGAAGAGAGAGGTCGTGGGTTCCATACCCATTAGGAGCGCCTTACATTCATTTGTACAAATGGCAGGTTTATTATTATTAAATACGCTATCCCGTAGGTACTGTGTGAAATCGCAGCGGGGTAATAGTAATTCTGTTGACATTCATTCTGTGCGGCTCGGCTCGTACCAAAGCTCGACCCAAAGTGTGTGCTACAAATACAAGCCAGTTGTGGGGAAATTTATTCACAAACGGATATTTTTGTTTCGTGCGAATGTGACCTTTATGTCTTCTGCTTTAGGTAACAAATGGGACTGCAGCGACGGTGGGCTAGACTGGCTCGCTATGGAACGTGACAACGGCACGGTGAAACGTCGGATAGTGGACTACTTCGCTCTCGTATGCCACCAAAAACTGTATAGGGGGAAGCCGTTACATAAAGTTATGGATATTATAAGGGTGAGTACTAATGGAGCCTTTGTGCGATCCACTGTAAGGCACAGGCCTTCTCTCAGTAAGTGTCGCCGCACACGAGCCACTCGCCACAGCCACAAACGCCGCCACAAGGGGCTAGAACCGGCTACATAGTGGGTAAAACCCGCGATAGCCACGTCAACCGTGTGCGGCGAGTCCATATAAAATGTCTGAAAACTACAGGAAATATGCCAGTGGCGGCTATTTGTGGTTGTGACCGGTGGCTCCTGTGCGGGAGCCCTAAGAGAGAGAGAGATCATTGGCTTGACCCCCAAACGTGACCCCTAAATCGGCGAGTAATTGAAGTAAGGGTGAGTAATGTAACATAACATAACATTTACATACAGGCACATAAATTGCTGTTGACCCCACACTAGGATACCCTGTGTCGTGGCAACCAGAAACAGGAACGTCACAAACATGAAAAAATTCAAGATCGTTTGTAGTACGACACGAGTCGCGTGCCATAACGTCAAAAGTCGCGACTTTCCAGTACATAACTGTCAAATTCTGATATTTTAGCGCCACAAAACGCGTGACTCGTGTCATCGTACTACCTATGCTGGGCTTCATTTTTTTTGTCCCCAGCCGGGATTCGCCCCCGGGACCTCTCGCATGGTAGGCAAATGCGCGAACCGCTGAGGTCGTCAATGTAATTAGGTTTTAAAGTTTACGAAGCAACAATAGCGCCAGGTCTTGGATGTTTACAAGCTTCTCACGTCACTGTTTCTGGTTTGTTTAGTATAAATTTTATTAAACGTCATCTGATGCTGCCAAATCAAACCAACCTTTAATGCCCGGTTCCTATAATATACGCCTACCGGCTACGATCCGTTTTCCCTCCAACTTATTGACGGTTCGTAGGAATTTCGTAGGAATTGTAACCGATCGTAAGCAAAAACGAAGCGTTTTGTGGATATTGGAACCGGGCATAAAAGCACGTAAAATAAAAAAGTTGCTACGGCAAAGATATACTTCATAACTTGATACTATATTTTTGTCAACTTATCTGCGCTTTCTGGTTGTTCTTGTTGACTTGAAAAATTAAGCGGGGAAAAATTATGTAAGTAATGAAATGGACTGTGTTACATTTTCTAATGGGCCGAAAGTTGTTAATAAGAAGATACATAATATATAAAACGGATATTTCTGAAGAGGCGGGCACTGAAGACTTAATCTAAAATATGAAGAATAAGAAGAAGAAAAAAAGAATGGGAGAAGGAAGAATAAAATATACTTTGGCAAAGTTAAGTTAAAATAGTTGCTGTGACCTAACACCAATGACCTTCTCTAGAATTGAGTCTGTATCGCAGAGACCTGGTAAAACATACTAAAGTAAATAATATTGTCACCAGATTTAGTAGCACTATTAAGAAGGTAGCAAACTAAGAATACCTATGTATTACCTATGTAACGAAACAAAAATCCCATGAAGTATTAAGTACGAGTATGACTGTTACGTGTACGTAAACGTGTGTGTGTGTGTGTGTGTGTGTGTGTGTGTGTGTGTGTGTGTGTGTGTGTGTGTGAGTGTGTGTGTGTGTGTGAGTGTGTGTGTGTGAGAGTGTGTGTGTGTGTGTGTGTGTGTGTGTGTGTGTGTGTGTGAGGGTGTGTGTGTGTGTGTGTGCGTGTGTGTGTGAGAAAGAGATGAGCATGTATGTAATTTTTTTTCACTTTTCTGGTAATCCAAATCTTGGAGCGTTGCTTGTTGGGAGTTTTTTTATAAATTGGAATTAAAACATTACTTGTAATTACACCTACGGATGCGTTTCAAAATATTGATCACTGTGGAGAAAAAACGGACGAAAAAACTCCATACTTAGACGTTATTTACCTATTTATTTTTACCTTACTAACCTAACCTAACTTACAGCTAAACTTAACAAATTGTCTTCAATTGACGACAAACAACAAAAAGCTAATTCACAAATAGAGCAATTAAGTTCATCATTCGCATTGAACTCATGGGTTTTTAAGTGAACATAGGAACTTTTAAATTATTTCAAATTATGTTCTTTAATTATTAAGGTAAGCGTCGGCAAGAGGCTGCCGCGACCCAGCAGCCGCTGCTCGGCAGTCGCTGCCGGGCAGTCGCCACACTACTTTATAGGGATTTGTATTACACACCGTCCGATGCAGGCGGCTGAGCGGCGCGGCCGGGGGGCGTGGCCAGGGCGCGACCTCGGCCGCGCCGCCGAGCCACTCCCGTAGCAATACGGCAGCGCTGCTGGCTCGGTTTTAATGAAGAAAACGATGAATATTTAATTTTAGTGGACCTTATTGCTAAACATCCAGCGCTTTATGATTCTAACTGCCTTCCTCAGCTCTGGACGTATACAATGAATCGATTCTACTCCTCTTTGATGAAAGTAAAATCATCATTATTTCATCATCTGCTTCTTCTTTTGTTTTGCTCCACAGTTTTCACTTTCGTATAATTAAATTGTCAGACTCGTTGTTTTTAATAATACCCAACCGAATCGCACAAGCACTGACTCCTCTGTGACTATACACGTGGCAGTCGGCAGTCGCCGCCCGGTCGCGTCTTGCCGAATGCTATCGGCGGCGCTGCCCAGCAGTCACGTTCGGCGGCGACGGTCGGCCGCGGCAGCCGGGTCGCGGCAGCGTCTTGCCGAATGCTATCTTAACAGTGCTCCATAGAGAATGCATTTAACTTTGCCCACCTGAATGTTATGAACCAAAGTTTATATTTAAAATTACTGATATTTTTCCTATCAGTGCTTATCGGTGCACGTAAAGTTGGTGGATAGCACCTCCGCTACAAGGACGTCATAAAAAGGGACCTAACAGCTGCCGGTATTTCTCCCGATAGCTGGGAAAAGGCCGTTCGTAGACGCAGCGAGTGGCGCTTCACCACCCTCTAGAAAGTGAGGGATTTCGAAAATGCGCGGCTCGAGACTCTCGACTCCAACCGACAGCGAAAAACCCTTCCAAAGCCCACTTACTCTTATCTGTACAATGACCGCGGTGAAGTTCACTGCGGCCAATGTAACCGCACTTTCAAAAATAAGCTGGGCTTCGCAAGTCACACCCGAGCCCACCACCGCAGAAATACTTGAGGTCGCTGTCGTCAGGCTACGACGAGGAAGATATCATAAATAGATATACTGACTACAAATTTTGTAGCATAAATCTTGCGATATCTACAATTTCCACCATACTTAGTAACCATTATCTCGTATTCAGCGACAATGAAATCGTTGTACGTACTCTTTGTCCATTTATTTGCTAATAGAGGAAACCAAAACTATAAAAGTTACTTAGTATAATACGCGTTGTCGCATAGTCCTTTTAGATAATATTAGATAATGATATTATTGACTATTGTATATTTAGATAATATTGATCACTATACGTGCTTCCATGGAAAATTACTCATAACTACTCCTAAAATCTTTGTGATATTTTAAATTAAATTAAATCTTAAATCTAATATATAAAATTCTCGTGTCAATAAACTCACCGTGCTAGTGTGCATAGGTACTCCTCCGAAACGGCATGGCCGATTTTAATGATTTTTTTATGTGTGATCGGTAGATCTGAGAATAGGTTGTTATTTACCTACATATCTTTCAACCTTTCCCCTATCTGGCAAAACAACGTTTGCGGGCTCACCTAGTATTAAGTATAAAATGTAAAAATAATAAAAGATCGAAGAATATTCCCAACAATCCGGCATCAAAGCAGGAAGATAAGACTAGGAAGATAGATAGGAGAATAAAAAAAAACGTCACAAATTAATACAAATTACAAACTGCGCTGATTAGCCAATCCAATCCAATTCAATCGGCGCATTTTTTATTAGTCAACGTAACGTAACAGTAGTAGTAGGACCTCGATTCTGTTAGTGCATTATAGTTCGATGACAGAGACACGGTCGAGCCACGTGACGTGTATTGTCATACCACTGACGCCCAGATTGCTTGATTTGAGTGCGCGCGTAGAGTTGAAGCGGCAATGAAACTAAATCGCCAATGTCGTGCAACTGTCATTGTACTACAATGCATTAAGAGAAGTTAGGTCCGGTAGTAGGAGACAATCAACACAAGTGTTGATTGTCTACATTTGCATCCACGGACCTTCCGCCGACTCATTCATTTCGACTCGGAACGTTTTTCTCTATGTTGTTATTAATACATTTACATTTTGCTTTTCAGTTAATTTACTATAAGTACGTTTAAGAAGATCAAAAGTACCCGAAACGACTATTAATGTCGATGAGGCGAAAGTGATCTGTCAGAAACGTGGCAATTTGCCTACCGCTCTGGGATGCGTTAGTTTTCTATGTATGTATGTATGCATGTGGTATGTTTAAAATTCATAAAGTTTCATGGAAACTGCGTCTCTCTTTTCGATAGTTCATCATCATCATGAACCCATTATGTCCCCACCGAGGGGCACGGTCTCTTCCCTTAGGAAGGTATAGGCCATACTCCACCACGGGGGCCAAGTCCAGATTGGTGGAGGCTTGTAGACTAGTGAAGTTTTCAAGCCGCACTAAGGCCTCTGACTTGGCTTAACGACTGCCATCTATCGACGGCAGCCAGCACCAACTGCTTAAAGTGCCTTGCGAAGCACGGAACCGCTCGGAAAAATGCCACTGGCGTTAGTCGTAGACGGTGACCCTCCCATGGACTGAACGCGCCGTATGTTGCTTAACATTAGTAATCGTTTAGATCATTCTACGATTTCGATAGTTACCTAGTTGTAAAGTTTAGTATAGTATAGTAAATTTATTTTTGTTTATTTTTTATTCAAAGCACCATAACAAGAAAGTTAAAATTAATTTAAAGCTACTATCCAATAGTAGCCCTAGGCGATCCAGTATGGTATCTTTCCCTATACCTAATCTTTGCGATTTTTTTATTTACATAACTCCACCGCCCCAATTTTCTTAGATCAATCTCTTGGGAAAAGGCGCACCATAACTTATAGTAAGTAGGGGTAAAAAGGTTCTACTTAATTTTAAAGATAGCTCATTAATTTGTAAATCAAGGAAGTGGGTGTTATTTGAATCCAAAATGATCTGCTAACAAAAAATGAAAGAGTATTCTGATTTGAGATGTTTTACAAATTAAAAAAGTTGGGCTAGCTACAACATTTGTTACCTAAGGTGTCCTGATTTTGGCGATCTTTTATTCGATGCATCTGTCTTCACCCCTAATAGCCGAACAAAAGTCCTCATTAATAGATTATGTGGAGAAGAAGCTAAGAATGAAAATACACTGTTGTGCGAATATAGTGCTTTATGAATATAATTTCGCGATAATATCTTAACACGAGAATATGATGTTTTGAGAATATGCTAGTGAGCGAATATAATCTACTGCCCCGGAGGGGAACTTGTCAAAACAGCTTAATTAACAATCAAGTCAAACTTAAATTTATTACTCGTGGATTGCGTTGGTTGAATATTGCGCGTCAAAACTGCGCTCGCGCTATTTAATCGATTTATTGTGAAAACTGTTGAGATCACTTGTGAAATCAGTGTTAAAGTGTAGAAAACAGGGCATACTAACTGTGAAAGTGTTATTTACGCAAAAAACATTGGATTTCGTGCACAAAAAGACTCTAAATTCACAACAGTGACATTTCTCGGCTAACGAATTTTTAGACCTACCCACCTCTAACCAAAATTAAACTGACATTTTTTTTTTTCTTTATTTCTTTATTCACTCTCAGTGTTGCCAAAACATCAAACCAAATTACCCCAGATCAACAAAATAAACAAAACGCAATCACTATGTCGTCTGGAAAAAAAGCAATCCCTAAGTCGCAGGACAAGTGTGCTAAATGCAACAAAACTGCCGACAAAAACAAACTATCTGTCGCATGTGACCTGTGTAAAGGCTTGCTGTGCAGTGACTGTCATGGATTATCACCAACTGAAATTAGAGTACTGGAATTAAAGACAGTGGTACGCGTCATGACCTTCCTCTGCGGAGATTGTAAAACTACAATGGTGCAACTTCCCACAATTCTCCAGAAACTTAACGAGCTCACAGAGGAGGTCAAGCAGTTACGCATTCGCTAGAGCATGCTTGCGACTGAATCGGCTATTCAGGAGATGTCGGAGAGGGCTAATAGATCTACTAATATTATTATGTACGATTTGCCTGAATCCACCAGCGAATTAGCGGAAGAACGGAAAGCTCACGACATAGCAGAATGTACGAAAGTGATAACCGCGATTACGAACAAAGCTGACTGCACTAAAATAAAATCCTTCCGCCTCGGAGCGCCTAAAGCTGCAGGTGCCGCACCGCGTCCATTGAAAGTGATTATGCGCAGCAAGAATGAGGCACTGGAGGTTCTGCGCAACAAACAAAAACTGCAAAAGCCATCATCCATTACTGCAGACCAAACTCCCATGCAACGTGAATACTTGAAATATCTTCGCGAGGAACTCGAAAAACGCAAAAGCGAGGGAGAAAAGGACCTCACAATAAAATACGTGCAGGGGCAGCCCACAATCGTAAAAAACCTTCCTAAAAAAAACTAAGTTCTGCAACCGCAGAAAACCAACAGCATGTGACAAATATAACTACTGGAAGCACATGCGATCTTGTAAAGAGACTCTCACCAACCCTCTATACTATCACTATTTGTACACAAATATTCAATCATTTACTTCAAAACTGGACCTATTTATCACTAGAGTTAATAATATGAAACCTACCTTAATTATAATCACAGAAACATGGCTAAAACCTATAATACCGGACTCATTAATAAAAATACCTGGCTATGACATTTATAGAGACGACCGGACAGACATGCGAAGTGGAGGTGTGGCTATATACGCTGCACAGAATATCAATATTTTAAAAACAAAACTAAACACTTAATACAACACAAAACATGGTGGCTCAGAATGCCTGTGGTTGGATGTCAAATTTGGAAGCAAAAATATTCTGATGTGTGGAATTTACAGAGGACAAGACTCTACATTAGAAGAAGACACTGCTCTGCTGAACCAAATTATAATTGCATCAGAAACACACACAACTTTAATTATGGGCGATTTCAACTCTCGTGGAGTTAAATGGCCTCTCGAAGACTGTGAATATCTAACGCCACGAGAACGAAACTTTGTGGACTTGTACGAAAGCAGCAACTTAGAGCAGCTAGTCAATAAACCTACGAGATTTCGTGAAAGTAATCAGCCATCTTTCCTAGACTTGATATTGTCAAATGACGAATCACTTATCGCTGAAATTAAGCATGAAGCCCCAGTCGGTAAGAGTGACCATGTATGTCTATTGGCAACAATACAGCTAGAAGCAAGACCGCAACACATAACTACACATAGACGCAACTATAAAAAGGCAAATTATGCTAAAATTAATGAAATCCTTCAAACAGTACCAGGCAGCATTAAGGAGCTGAACTGTTCAGAAACTCAATTTGACGTACTACTCACTGCATACAAACAAGCCATCCAGTTACACGTACCCCTAACTAAAATTAACAATATAACACAAAACAAGCCATGGGTGTCTAAAGAAACAAAAGAACTGATAAAGCGTAAAATAATACTCTGGAACAGATACGCCATCACAGGACTAGACAAAACATATGCAGATTATAGACAAGTAAATAATAAATTGACAAATATAACCAGAAACTCTCGCATTACTTATGAAAAGGACTTACTACAAGCCGGACCAAAACGATTTCACTCATATATAAGGCAACAAGTAACTTCAAAAGTTACTATTCCATCAGTCTTGACTGATAAAAAAGGACATACAGTTTCCCAAGCAAATGAAATGGCTGAGGCCTTTGCAGGCCAATTTGCTGGAGTCTTTCAGGTAGAACCACATAGTGACATACCTACATTGAATCCTAATCTACGAATAGAAGAATCCATACCTGACATTGAATTTACCCCAGACATGATTTCAAAAGTAATCAAAGAGATGAAAGCAGATTCTGCTCCAGGCCCTGATGAAATCCGTACAACCATACTCCAGAAATGCGACGTGGCAGATTCCCTATCGAAAATAATGCAGACTTCCTATGACACTGGGATACTACCTACCTTATGGAAAACAGCAATAGTGACACCCATATTCAAAAAAGGCAGTAAACTGAAGCCATCAAACTATAGACCAATAAGTCTTACAAGTATTGTGTGTAAGGTCATGGAGAAAGTTATTGTCTATCACATAAGGAAATTCTTAACCAAGCACAGAATCATCAGCGATCAACAACATGGTTTTTGTCCGCATCGATCTACAATTTCAAACTTGCTCTCGT
Source organism: Yponomeuta plumbellus (assembly GCA_947310845.1). Classification (NCBI taxonomy): domain Eukaryota; kingdom Metazoa; phylum Arthropoda; class Insecta; order Lepidoptera; family Yponomeutidae; genus Yponomeuta; species Yponomeuta plumbellus. The sequence goes on from OX371203.1 coordinate 10,773,375, forward strand.
GCCTCTCATATTGGACAGACAGTTTCAATGAAATAAAACCCACTGATGTGATATATCTCGACTATGAAAAAGCCTTCGACAAAGTCCCAACAACAAGACTTCTACATAAGTTGGAATTTATTGGTATACGGGGAAGGTTATTGAATTGGATCGAGAGTTTCTTGCGGAATAGAACTTTCCAAGTAAGAGTGGGTGATGTTCTTTCTAGTCACAGGGAGATTCACAGCAGAGTGCCGCAAGGATCCGTATTGGGCCCTATTCTGTACATCATATACACATTTGACCTACCTGACGAACTAAGTAACAACGTTAGTATCTTCGCGGATGACACTAAAATATTTGCTGATCCATTAGTGAACTACGATCGCCTCCAAGAAGACTTGAACAAAATTGCTAAATGGTCAAAGGAATGGCTCATAAGTTTAAATGCCGAAAAATGTACAGTACTGCATATAGGAAACAACAATCCTCACTTAACATATACTTTAAACAATGTTGAGCTTCACGCAGCTAATGAACAAAAGGACCTGGGAGTAATTATATCTAAAAACTTAAAATGGGAGCAACACATAACAACCATAATAAAAAAAGCAAAGAGTTTTATCTATTTAATCAGAAAAGCTTTTGGAGTACTAACCCCAGAAATGATGTTGACCATTTATAAAACTTACATACGACCCCTACTTGAGTATGCCTTCCAAGTCTGGAGCCCATATTTCATTAAAGACATTGACATTCTGGAAAAAGTTCAGCGCAGCTTTACTAAAATTCCAAGACAGCTAAAAAACCGATCATACGAAGAAAGGCTGGAAGCGCTCAGGCTTACTTCTTTAAGGGAGCGTAGAGAGCGTGGTGATTTAATCGAAACCTACAAAATTCTAAATGGACACTACGACCTACAGGATTTTGATAAACAAATTCTTCGAAGAGACAACAACACCCGCTTGAAAGGACACCACCTTAAACTACAAACTTGTTTCTCCAACAACAATCCTCACAGACACTTTTTCTCTAACAGAGTAGTGAATGGATGGAACAAATTATCACAAGAAGTGGTTTCAGCACCAAACGTCAACAAATTCAAGAACTTACTGGACAAACACATCACTGACCAAAAGAAAAAAATAACCAAGTGAAACTGGATGCGGGCAATTATCAGTTGTTCCAACTGCCTGCCCGTCTAAAAATAATAATAATAATAATAATTCAATGAAATACAGTAGTTTTACTTAGTTTACGTTTGTAAACGGTGTGGTATTATCGGGGCGAATTCGTTCGAGAGAAGTATCGCTTGCCCTCTTATCATACTATGTCAACACAATCCTCTCCATTAATGAAACGTCTATCGTACTTCCTGTTTGTAATTATCAGAACTATCTCATACGATTGAATGGCTGCGTACGATAGGAAGTCATATAAATATTGTTACCGGCAACTGTTTAGTCAGTACGTTTAGAACTTCATTACAAGTCAGTCTGATTCGAGAGAAAATTGTTTGCCACTTTTTGCTTTACTAACTACTTGAACTATTGAATACTAAGTACCGACTTCTGAATTGAGAATTTACACTAAGTAAATACTTAAATAATATGCTGTCACGCTCTTTTCTAAAGAAATTAGACGGACGGCACTACAGTAAAGTAATTACTTAGCGAAATTATCAATTCCGAAATCGGCCAATGGATCGTAATTTTAGGACCATTTCACTGATAATTTTGAGTTAAATTGTGTTAGATAAACAAAACCGCTGCTAGCCCCGGCTGCCTGAGTGATCTTAAATGATCACGAACAGGAAGCAACATAGGGCGCGATCAGAGCATGGATGGGTGACCGTCTATGACTACAGCTAGGGGCATTTTCCCGAACGGTTTCGTGCTTCGAAAGGCACGTTAACGAGTTTCTGCCGGATGTCGTCGATGTATGGTAGTCGTTAAGCCAAGTCAGAGGCCCTAAGGCGGCTTGAAAACTTCTGATAGTAAGACCAGCCACTAGTCTTACAGGCCTCCACCAATCCAGACTAGGCCCCCGTGGTGGAGTGGCCTATACTTTCCTCAGGGAAGAGACCCGTGCCCCTCGGTGGAGACTTGATGGGTTGATGATGACACAAAAACAAAGAAGCGAAAATGCTTTCCGTGGTGTGATGATTAATCCCATACTCTCTCTTTCTCTAGTACATATTTATCTATCTATACAATATCTATTTAGTACAATAGTATGTTCATATTTTCCGTGAAAATAGATAAAAAAAGCGCTGTGTTAGCTTTAATTTCCAACAGGGTGGATTTTTTAAGTTCATTCATAAATTCCAGATCTAAACTCCCCACTGATTCCGCTTCTGTTTTTTATTCCAGGTCAAAGATTTTAACTTAGCTAGCTTAACATAAATGAGAAAAAGTTTTCGGATCGTATTTTTTTTTACAAAAAGAGGTACCTACCGATATTTTTTTCCTAATGAAGGATCGTTGAACTGGAATCTCAATTTTATCATTGTCTTATTTTCGTACTTTTTGTAGTTCTTGTTTTCGCTGTGATATGATAACAGTAATTTATAAAAAAAAAAACAGATAGAAATTCTACACATTTAATCTGGATCAACTTACGAAAGTTTTAGTTCAAAGATAGAAATTCGTCTCCACACGGCTTTTTTATGCAAAGCAACATCACGTAATTGCTTTACAATATAAGCTACCAACTATAAAATAGCTACACTCTCAACACAATGTAATCTGAGATGTGGGATAACTATCAGATTGTAGCTGAATTAACCACATAAGGTGTAGAAGATATTTTTTCCAAGAGAAGGGAACAGATTCTTAGACGACCCTGTGACACAGAGGTTAGCGCATCTGACTACCATGTGAGAGGTCCCGGGTTCGAATCCCGGCTGGGGGCAAAAAAAAATTAACCCAGGTCTTGGATGTTTACATGTCTGTGACGTCGCTGTTTCTGGTTTCCACGACACGGTTTATCCTAGTGTGGGGCCAGAAGCAATGTAGGTATGTGCGGATTATTCCACTTAGTGCACCTGAGGTAGTTCACCTGGGTGAATCAAGTCTACCGAACGGTGGACTTAATTCACCCCGTGCCAAATAGCCTGGGTGCATTAAGTCGACTCCATTTTATTTCAATTTTTTGTAAACTTTGTTCTCCTTCAAATAATGGTGCCAGCTAAAAAAAGATAGATTTTTTTTAAAACAAGAAGTACGTATACGGGTGTTAAAAGCTAAAAAAAATTGATAAAAAAAATAAAAACCGACTTCCAAAATCTAGCGCACTAAAAAGTTAGAAATAATTTAAAAGAATACCTTTAAATTAGAAGTACGTATAAGAATTATTTTTTATTTGCATAATTTTTTTTTGTCGATTTTTTAGCGGGGGAGGGAATTAAAAAAAAAATTGATGCCTATTATTATTCAAAACAGGCACAGTTTGTTTTTTTCTTTGTGGCTGTGGTAAGAATGCCCCTTAAAGTGAATGAATTCAAAGTTAGACTGTTGGAAACATAAATCAGCTTTAATAAACTTAAACTTAAATATAAATAAACTCAACTTAGGTGTTATAAAAGAAATATCGAACGATCTTATTTAGAAAAACACGATTATAACGATCATCAAAGGTAGTTTGAATAGTCTGTTGGTTAAAGGAAATACGTAACCACAGAGTATTTAAACTGCCCCTGAGAAGTGTTTTAGAGAAATCATATTTTTTTTATAACTCAAAAAACCAAGCTGATCATACACTCACGCATAATACAAACTGCCACTTGCCGACAAAAAAAAAATTATGCAAATAAAAAATAATTCGTATACGTACGAGGTATTCTTTTAAATAATTTCTAACTTTTTAGTCCGCTAGATTTTGGAAGTCGGTTTTTATTTTTCTTTATAATTTTTTTTAGCTTTTAACATACCCGTATACGTACTTCTTGTTTTAAAAAAAAAAATCTATCTTTTTTTAGCTGGCACCATTATTCGAAGGTGAACATACAAACTATTTTACATGTGTTTCATGACTGAAAGTCTGAATGACATGACTGAATGACTGAAATGAAGGACCTTAATATTGAATCTCATTCGAATAACTTCAAAAACAGCAAAGTTTCATACTAAGTTTGCACACCCCTTTTTCGCCCTTAAGAGATGATTTTTAAAAAACTATTTTACATGTGTTTCCATAATTTTAAATGAAAAACCTTCGTACCAAATTTCATTCGAATAACTTTAAAAATGGCAAAGTTTCATACTAACTTTGAACCCCCATTTTACCCTCTTAGAGGATGAATTTTCAAAAATCCTTTCTTAGTGCTCCCCTACGTTACAAAAGGAACCCCTGTGCAAAATTTCAAGTTTCTAACCCTTATAGTTTAGGCCCTGCGTTGATATGTCAGTCAGTCAGTCAGTCAGTCAGTCAGTCAGTCAGTCAGTCAGTCAGTCAGTCAGTCAGTCAGTCAGTCAGTCAGTCAGTCAGTCAGCGTCTCCTTTTATATATATAGATAGATGTCCTCCTTTGACTTCTAAGCCTTCAATTTGCAAGGCCAGTCATCAATCGAAGCATTCATGACCTTCATGTCAAACATGTCCGAGATGTTTTAAGTGACTCCAAGTTGCGATGGGGCTTAGCGCAGACTTTTTCTTTAAGTGCTGCCATATTTTGTAATCCAAAGGATTCAAGTCTGGACTGGAGGAGAGCCAATCCTGGTGCTTAATAAAGTCGATTCCAATAGTCGTGAGCCAGTTTTAGGTACTTTTCGCCTTATGAGCCGGCGCAGAATCCTTCTTGAAAACCCAGTGCCTATTTTTGAACATTGTTTGTGAAAGGGGTTCCACAATGTTTGTTAGGACTGTGTTTTGATATAAGGGCACTGGTTTTCTTCACTCCTTTTTTACAAAAAAACACCTATGTTGGTTGGACCCAAATATGTATGAGACCCCAAGCCAAACCATGAATGCCGAAGGGTGACGGCCACGCTGAACACGTGCCACACGTTCTGCTCGCTTCTTCACTAGACTGCGCATACACTTTATCATTTTGTTTGTTGTAAAACTCCTTAACATTGAAAATTTTTCCGTCCGAAAAAAGTATTTCGCAGTATTCTTCACCTGCCTTAACAAAACTGAGCTTCTGATTCGAGTCTTTCGAGTCTGATTTTCTTCAGCCGTGGGTTAAGATGTGCTGTTCTTTTTCTTTAAGCACGCAGTCCTCCTAGGTCTTCATTCAACACCCTTTTAACAGTGGTTCTGCTTACTCCCATCTGCAGAGCCAACATTTTTTGCTTGCGGACAGGATTTCGTTCGATGCGCGCCTGCATTGTTTTGATGACCGCTGGAGTCCGAACCGAACAGTACGAGGTTGACCGCTTCTTTGTTTATCATCTAAACTTGAATCTTCCCTGAATAGTTTGATAGTACAATAAATAAATCTCAGTGGATTTTTCAAAATTTTCAGCTACAAAATCTCAGTTGGGGGGCGTGGCCGCAACGATGCAATGCAATTACTGCGACTCTGTCTTCTTTGCGCGTCCACTCCATATTGGAAAATGACGAAAATTCTAGAAAAGCTGTGTTTTTATTTTCTTTAGATATTAAAATTTCGAATACCCATAACTTTTTTTGTGGCCTGTATTCTAAATTCGAAATTATACCCATGTGACAGAACTTATGGCCCGTTCACGGAGATAGATAAATAGACAACATTGATTGCTTCTGGCCCCACACTATGATACCCTGTATTGTGGTAACCAGAAACAAAGACACCCCACGGTCAACATCCAAGACCTGAGGTGTAAGAAGTAAAATACACGTAAACACCAAAACAAAAGATTATCTTCCTCTTTCCACCAGATGGTCCAGCAGACGTGCCCGGCACCGTGCGCGTGCGCCATGACGCACGTGGTGTCAGATAGTGCCGGCGCAGTGATCCCTCTCATCACGGTGGACTGCGCCGGCTTGGGGCTGGTGGCGCCGCCGGCCACACTTCCGCCGGGCTCCACCACGTTGCGCCTCGAGGGAAATAGGGTAAGTTCATGGGCTGGAGGGAATGTTTGAGGGGGAATGAATGAGAGCTTCTCATTGGACAAACATTGGCAAAAAATTGCATAAAAGATGAAGGAAAAACTGCATTGGATTATGCGTTAACTGACGCAAAGTAATCAAATGTTGGTAATACCTCATACAATGTAATGCGTTAACTGCTTGAGCCCGTGTCGTATCATGGTATTTTGGTGGATGCTCTGCTCATCCACCCCAACCGACTGATTGAGCCAGTCATGACGCACATGGTGTCAGAAAGCGCCGCCGGAGATTCCGCTGGCGATTATCTTAATTTCGACCACGCTGCCCCCGGGCTTCACTACGTTGCGCTTCATGTGATGGGCTGGGCGAAACATTCTGAGAAAAAAATTCCTCGATGGGGAAAAATGGGCGCTGGCGTGCGACCGGCTTGGAACTACCATGCCGCTGGGTTTTACGGTTTTACCTTCCTGTGCCTCAAGGAAAAAAGGTAAGTGACGAGTTGACGGAATATTCTCAGAGAAGGTTCCCTCTTGATTACCTTGATAGAAACAAACGATAGGCTCCACCATTCTACTTCTTGTGGGAAAATGAAATCTGTAACTCTGTATATATGTATAAAATCTCAAGATTAATTAATATGGCTGCGTAATCAAATAATAACGACCTAAAATCATAATTATCTCATATTCATTTTTCAAATTCACAAGACTTAAAAACTTTGTCGAAGTTCACATTTCCTGTGGTCTAACCAATTGCAACCACGATTATAGATTCTACCCACAAGTTGAATAAACATCGAATGGCAAACAAATTAACCAATTTGTTATAACACTGGAAGGAACTAGCGTTTAAGACACAGGCTAGGCCTAGTTTAAACGCTAGTGCTACATAATAGAATTGTCGTGTGTAAAAGGTTAACCAAAATAAATAGTGTATGATCCATTGGATTTGTTTAGAATGTAAGTACAAAATGTAATTGTTTGTTTATCTATGTGTCAAATAAAGTGATTTTTATTTATTTATTTATTCTTTAGTAGAATCCTGAACGTAGCGAGGGATTAAAAGTACGTCACCCGAGCCAAATATATATCTTGCGCTCGAGTGATACACTCGAGTTTTCATCACCCACTATAAGAAAATAAAAGGCGCCTCATATTTTATTGTAATATTATTTGTACGGAGCGGTATGCAATATTCACACCCCGTAGTGTCACGTGTCATGCAAAGGGAGGGGAGTTTGTCAATGAGTACACGGCCGATTGGTATGACGGTCTATAATGCACTAATTAAAATATTACAGAGTTTGGTGTAGGTTTTAGTGGGTCTCGCGTGTAAGCGCTGTCAGCGGAAAATATATAAATGTGTGAGTGGCTCATACATTATTATTTGATAAAACATAGAGTAGCAACTAAATTGAAATTAAATAGTATGTAATAATAAAGCAAGTAAAAACTTACATTTCACTGTCACTTGAAGAACTCATTTTTCAAAAAAAAAAACCATGAATTGCTAACAATCCGTGATAAGTTAGAAAAACGCGGGCTGGTAGTTCGCGCGATTTAATTTGATTTCTTTTTTTTATGCGACGGCGCGACTATGGGCCGTCGTAGTACCAGCCAGTCATTATTTAAACAATATTTGCGTTCGATTTATTTGGCGCTGAACATTAAGATGTTCCTTATTCAAAAAGTGCGCGGCAAAAATTATTGCGGCACACTTATAATCTAAAGAGAATTAAAAACTCATTACTGCCCCCTAATAGTTTATTTTAGAAAACACCACCTTTGGGATAATATAGTTTAGAAATGCCATAATTAACTTTTACCGCCGCCCACTCTTCCGCCGAGGGAAATAAGGTAAGGCACGTACGAACATCTCGCTGATTTGCTGATTCCGGGAATTGAAGGAATATTCCCAGTGTTAGCAAAATTCCTGGTGATGCCGCGTTTAATTATATTTGACTTGAAGCACAAGTACAGTCGACATCACGTCAATCTTCACATTTTTGTTGCAAAGTCGCCCGTAATGCAACTGAGTAGAGTACATGGGTGTATTATAGATACTTATACTTACTAGCTTATGCCCGCAACTTTACCTATTTCGGAGATGCTCCAGCCAAGAATGTCTCTACTAGGGGAACTCTTTAATGGTTAGTAATGTGGACTACACTTAAAGCAAACCACACATGACCGCCGAGACGGCTTTTATAAAACAAAGTTTTTTTTTCTGTCTTGTGCCTCATTCAATACTATGCTTTCGGTCGGGATTAAAAATAAGCTCTGCTTAAAAGAAATAAGATTCGAACTTAGATTAGCGACTGTATTTAATTCAGGTGGTAAATCAAATTAACATTTCGATTCTTCAGACTAACTTAAAAAACTGACCAAGTGCGAGTCGCGCAGTACCTTTATGACAAGAACTTAAGACAGAAGCCGCGGACATTCATATAGTCTGACATGGAGAAGCTCTATAGTACATTACTGCAGCGGCCAGCAAAAGAGGCATTGATGGACGAACGTGGAAATGTGGGCCGAGGTGAACGCGAGGCACACATAAATACGTGAGTCCATCAATGCCTATTGCCAAGGCTTGTATATGATTTTTCTCAAATAATTCAAATAAATTCAAACTAAGTAGTACTACTAAATAGTAGAACTTTTTATTTGAAATAATTTTTGACGCGTTAAAGTGTTATTTTTTTTCAATAGGTAAATCTAGCTTTCTATCGCAAGATTCGCAAGCTAGTTCGAAATTTAAATAAAACCTCCGATAAGTTACCTCCTTGGTTGTCATTATTCGGAGTAAAAAATCGTTCCATTTTTAAATAACACGACAGATAATATGAGTTTAATATGTAGGTAATTTATTTGGCCGCAAAACACGACAGTTATGAATTTTCATAAAACTTTTTCCGCGGCCGCAGCGCTGCTCGGGTGATTACACCCGCCAATTGGCCAGTACAGCAAATTCGATTTATTTCGAAGAAGGTTCTCGAAATAATGCTCAAATTTCCAAGCATGTTTGAGAAAAAGGTATATTGTTAAATATGGAACCCTGAAAACATGCGTCACATGACAAGTAACTTTGTTATAAATACATTTCAATGGAAGTAATTAACTTCTTTCTTGACATTTCAATGGAAGTAATTAACTTAAATTCTTGGTTGCTTAAATATTACATAAATTGGGGACACGTAAATAGGTAGAGTCAACAACTTATCGGTTTGCAACACTCTCAATGTAAATTGGACTCTATCCCTTTAACATAAGACCGAAGTTAAAATTGTAAAAGCTTAAAAACTGATAATTTTAAATGTATAATTTATAGGTTTTAGTGCCAAAGAGCGGGTGTTTTATGTGGATTACATACCTATATACCTGGACACCTGTCCAGGATATTGAAAGAAATATTCAATAAATTAGTTCGGGCCCTGGGCTAGGTAATAAATAAGTACATTATTAATACCTAGATATCGTCGTTGCGCCTGGAAAAACCGACAAAAGTAAAATGCTAACTTTTCAGGAGAAAGAAAAAGCTTAACAATTTCGTAATTACGACGCCTTTTTTGTTTAGTAACTACATAGCTCTTATGTCTACATTTAGCCTAGGCGCACACTAGCGACACACGACAGGCGACAGCTCGGCGACTAGACGCGACGACAGGCTACGGCCGTCAATTTTAATATATTTTGTTCCAATCTCCGCACACTTTGGCGTCAGAGCCGACGACAAGACGCCAGAAGCAAATGACAACGTCGCGTCTTGACGCTGCGACAAGTTTGATCCTGTTTGCGATGGCTCTTAAAGTTTCAAGCTAGCTAGCACTGAATGGGTTTTAGTGAGCGTCGGATTAGAAAATTGTTACAAAAAAAAAAAAAAAATTGCTAAGAAAAATGTAGATAGATAGTTAGATCTCGTAGATATCTATCTATCTATCGAAGAAAAATGTCTGATTTTCCAGGTGCAGGTGACGATATTTTATGCCTTAACCCTCGGCAGACTCACCTTACTAATGGACGTATTACACTATATAGGCGTATTACATGTACACTATTTGGCGGACATGTTTGTTTGTAACCCATTACCGAGGTTACAAACATGTCACAACACCGAGGGGCACGGGTCTCTTCCCTGAGGAAGGTATAGGCCATACTCCACCACGGGGGCCAAGTCTGGATTGGTGAAGGATTGAGACTAGTGGCTGGTCTTACTGACAGAATAAGTTTTCAAGCCGCCCTAAGGCCTCTGACTTGGCTTAACGACTGCCCTCTATCGACTGCAGCCGGCAGCAACTGCATAACGTCCCTTGCGAAGCACGGAGCCGCACGGAAAAATGGCACTAGCGTCATAGACGGTGACCCATCCATGGACTGAACGCGCCGTATGTACCACCGTTTAAGATCACTCAGGCAGCCCAGGCTACGAGCGATTCGAGCGATTGGCGGACATACTTCGACCAAAATTAAATAGGGAATGTATAAGCAAAGGGAAAGATAAAAATTACACGGAACTAGCGTCCGTGCATGCAACGCCGAATGAATGCTGATAGAGCGAAAGAGATCTGTCAGTGTCAGGGTTGAGGCATGTGGTAGACTCTGGTCTCTGTCTACCCCTCTGTGTTACAGGCGTCAGTATAATGTTCAATCAATCAATCAATCATATATTTATTGTCATAAATTACATGTGCAGAGTAGTTCATAATATTATACATGTCAGTTTCAATGTAATTTTACCAATATGGTGTGACAATATCGAACATAACTTGGTATATCATGCAGTTTATAAAGATTTTAAATGTCGTCAATTCTATCGGACCTAAAATGCACGCTCAGTCAGAAAATAATTTATTTCATAATATAGCTTTTAGATTTAAGTAAATTAATAAGTTCATGTTTGAAAGAGGATAAATCGTCGACATCCCTTAGTGTTCAATCTTGGTAGTTTATTAAAGATTTGAGATGTTATGTTGTTTTTTTTATTTGTAGGCCCTAACTGATATCCATCTGTTGCCGACCGACCAATAAACCTTTTAGAATGTTTTATATTTTTTCCTTTTTTTTGGCGTTATGTCTAATATTTAAAATAGTATAATATAATGACTTTGTCAATACAATTCAGAAAAAAAAATGAGGACGAAATAAAAGATTCCTGAAGTTACATCAAATTTTCATCAAATTTTCTACGTTTCATACGTTTCACCATCCATTTATCTTTCTACAGGTCGTCGTTTTATAAAACCACAAATTAATACCTAATTTATTATGACAATTCTATGTAAATTGCATATTTTAAATTAGGTAATTAATTTGCTCTTAACATCTTGCATTATGACGACCTCTGTGGTGTAGCGGTTAGCGCATCTGCTTACCATGCGAGAGGTCCCGGGTTCGAACCCCGACTGGGGACCAAAAGCAAAAAAAACCCAGGTCTTCATGTCATTCTTCTTGCTTACATGTTTGTGATGTCGCTGTTTCCGGTTCCCACGGCACAGGGTAGCCTAGTGTGGGCTCGGGAGCATTGTTTGTGCCTATATGTAAGTGTTTAAAATGTAAAAAAATAATGTTTATTATACTATAATATTAAGCTTAGGTCCTTTTGTAATGCAATGTTATATTGTTATATTATAAGATTACCTAACACACTTTCTGAGTGCTTTACTGAGAAATATTCGGATTTGAAGTATGTATCTTTGGAAACATAGAATATTTATATGCCCTCGTGACTCATCTGAGCTTTTTCTCAGATTTTTCAAAATTTGGAATTTCATTGGTATCTTTATCTATCTATATATATAAAAGGAGAAGCTGACTGACTGACTGAATGACTGACTGACTGACTGACATATCAACGCAGGGCCTAAAGTATAAGGGTTAGAAACTTGAAATTTTGCACAGGAGTTTCTTTTGTAACGTAGGTGAGCACTAAGAAAGGATTTTTGAAAATTCATCCCCTAAGGGGGTAAAATGGGGGTTCAAAGTTAGTATGAAACTTTGCCGTTTTTGAAGTTATTCAAATGAAATTTGGTACGTAGGACTTTTAAAATTATAAAACACGTATAAAATAGTTTTTTTTTAAATCATCCCTTAAGGGGGAAAAAGGGGGGTGCAAAGTTAGTATGAAAGTTCTCTGATTTTCAAAGTTATTTCAATAAAAAGTGGTATTTGGGATATAAGTTTTTAATAATGATTATTGCCGATATCCCTTTTTGTGAATTCACCCCCTAAGGGGGTCAAAGGGGGGTGCAAAGTTAGTATGAAACTTTGCCGTTTATGGAGTTATTCGAATGAAATTCAGAATGGACGTCCTTCATTGAATGTCTTGAAACACATGTAAAATACTTTTTCGAAAATCATCTCTTAGGGACTCCACACACGGCGGCTATAAGGAGAAGATGTATATTACTTAGGCCATACTGAAAGTTTCTGGAACGGACTAGTTACAAAAGGAAAATAAAAAAACCACTGATAGGGTTTGAACAAGGAACTCTCTGTCAGTACATTTATTTTTAAATTGTGAGTCTGTTGTTTGTTTTTTCATCGTGGCGTTGTTTTGAAATTAGTGTGTCGCTATTACAATGAATTTAAGTAGAGAAAATTTCCGTACTATGATTTTTTACGATTTTCGCTATGGCTTAAGTCAGCAAGAGAGATGTCAAAGACTTCAGTTAGCATTTGGTGATGAAGTAACATGTCGTAGCTCTATTTATTCGTGCTTTGGTGAATGTAGACGAGGACGTGATCATCTCTATGACGTTAAACGTGAACGCCGGCCGGCGATCGCGGTTACCGATTTTAATATTGATACTGTGCGACAACTAATTGAAACGGATAAAAAAATTACCTGTCAGCAAATCCGCACTACCTTAGGCATTGGAATGAGCCAAGTGCAAAAGATATTGCATGAGCATCTGAAGGTTCGGAAACTTTGCACTCGATGGATACCGGATGATTTGTCCTAAGATCAGAAACGACTGCGTGTAGAGTGGTGCCGTAAAATGATAAAAAAATATGACGGAGAACAATCAATGGCTGTGTATAACATTGTAACAGGTGATGAAACTTGGGTGTGCTGCTTTGAACCAGAAAGGAAAAGTTAATCGGCGGAATGGGTCTTTCCTTTTGAAGAGTTGCCAACGAAAGTCAAAAAAAGCCGCAGCACTAGCAAGAAAATGGTTGCTTCGTTTTTCGGCAAATCAGGCCATTACATCACTGTATCGCTTGAAAACCAAAGAACCGTAACTACAGATTGATATGTTAATACGTGTTTGCTTGAAGTGTTTGACAAAATACGCGAAAAGCGTCCCCTGAGCAAAATAGTCCTTCATCATGACAATGCGTCGGCACATGCCGCTAAGGCAACGAATGCGTATTTGAAGGCTTTAAAAGTAGAATTAATGACTCATCCACCATACAGTCCAGATCTAGCACCCTGTGATTTCTTTCTGCTCCCGAATATTAAAGGTAAACTCAGAGGTTTACGTTTTACAAGCCCGGAAATGGCGGTGAATGCTTTTCACAAAGCCATCGAAGAGGTCCCTAAGGAAGACTGGACCCACTGCTTTTCACCATAGTTCCAGCGAATGCAAAAATGCGTAAATAGTGAGGGTATATACTCTGAAAAACAATAAATGTGTTATAAAGATAATAGGTAGTCTTATTTACCAGAATCCAGAAACTTTCAGTATGGCCCACGTATAGCAAGATATATCTCATTACATCTTTCCATAGAAATCGTCAGGAGACCACACACGACAGCTATAATATACATCCTTACATCTTCGTACCTTAAAGGTACTGAGCGATACGAAGATGTATATTTACCTTTCGATACCTTTCAATACCTCCTAATACCTTTACGTATATTACGATATATCTTCCTTCGTAAAGGGTGTTTAAAAAGTTTCTAGGTGATTCAAAAACTCCACTTGATGTCTTATTTCGCTAAACGTTATACATAATTCAGAGTCCTGCCTCAAAAAATTCATTTCCTTCACATCACTTGTAGTCCTGTCTAAATAGTCTCGCTAAAGGCCGGTTTCTGAATTGAGAATTTCACGTAAATAAATACCTACTTAAGTAACGTTCTATCACGCTTTTTTCTGAGAAATTTGACGAGACAACAAAATAAAAAATATATGTTTGTAGGCAAACATGGTACAATAAGTTCTTAAAAGTTTACTCGATCTTTCATACATGTCTGCGCCAGTCTCTGGCATACAAAAGTCGGCCTGTTTGGATATTGTAGATGGCCTGTTTATATTAAATCAGATCAACAGTACATACTATATTAATGTCAACACTAGAGTTAAGTAGTTGCTTAGCGAAATTCTCAATTCAGAAATCGGCCGTAAGAAAATCAACAAAGAAATTAAACACCCTGTATAACATCTTAGCAGCCGGGAAGTGCGTCGAAAGATGTAGCGAAATATACATTACGTTACCTGTTGCGTGTGTGATACTTTAATATAACGTAAAGCTATACGTCCCGGGACGTAATGTACATTAATGTATATTATAGCTGCCGTGTGTGAAGTCCCTTAAGGGGATAAAAGGGGGCTGCAATGTTAGTATGAAACTTAGCCATTTTTGAAGTTATTCGAATGAAATTCAGCATGAAGGTTCTTCATTGAAAGTCATGAAAGACGTGTAAAGTAATTTATCGAAAATCATCCCTTAAGGGGGTAAGAGGGAGTTGCGAAGTTAGTATGAAAGCTCTTTCGCATGCGCTAAAAGTATCTCTATCTTAAATTTGCAAACACTTTACTCAACTAAAGCCCACGCGGACGTAGTCGCGGGCAACAGCTAGTAATTAATAAGGCATCTTACCAATGTTGCAGGCTTTAGTAAATCATTATGGTACCTACGTAAAAGAATTACTGCACTTTTTAAGCATCATCTCTCAAAAGGTTATCGCACATTTGTCAGTACCGTACGCGCCGCACGCGCCGCACGCGCCGTATTTTAAAATTGGGTCGCATATTTGTCAGCAACGTACGCGCCGAACGCGCCGCATTTCTGTGTGTTGCCAACAATTTTTTGCAGTTTTTTCTTGCCTCTGGTGTGAAATGGTGCGGTGACACTGTGCTATGGAAGAAATTGTTGTAGTAGCCTGCTTATTGGCAGAAGAAGAAAAAAATAAAACTCCAAGAAAAAAAATACTCTGGATTCACAACATTAATTAAAAAAGGAACTTATATGGAGCATATTCAGCTATTCGGATCCGAATGAGGCAACACTGAGTGGCAGAACGCGCCGCACGCGCCGTATGCGCCGCATTTTATGACGTCATCAGAATGTTTCCTTCGGAGTTCGGATGCCTACCGTATTTTACGAAATGCGGCGCGTACGGTGCGGATAAAGTTGATCGCACATTTGTCAGCACCGCACGCGCCGCACCCGCCGCATTTTAAAATTGGGTCGCATATTTGTCAGCAACGTACGCGCCGAACGCGCCGCATTTTGTGTGTTGCCAACAATTTTTGCAGTTTTTTCTTGCCTCTGGTGTGAAACGGTGCGGTGACATTGTGCTATGGAAGAAATTGTTGTAATAGCCTGCTTATTGGCAGAAGAAGAAAAAAATAAAACTCCAAGAAAAAAAATACTCTGGATTCACAACATTAATTAAAAAAGGAACTTATATGGAGCATATTCAGCTCTTCGGATCCGAATGAGGCAACACTGAGTGGCAGCACGCGCCGCACGCGCCGTACGCGCCGCATTTTATGACGTCATCAGAATGTTTCCTTCGGAGTTCGGATGCCTACCGTATTTTACGAAATGCGGCGCGTACGGTGCGGATAAAGTTGATCGCACATTTGTCAGCACCGCACGCGCCGCACCCGCCGCATTTTAAAATTGGGTCGCATATTTGTCAGCAACGTACGCGCCGAACGCGCCGCATTTTGTGTGTTGCCAACAATTTTTGCAGTTTTTTCTTGCCTCTGGTGTGAAACGGTGCGGTGACATTGTGCTATGGAAGAAATTGTTGTAATAGCCTGCTTATTGGCAGAAGAAGAAAAAAATAAAACTCCAAGAAAAAAAATACTCTGGATTCACAACATTAATTAAAAAAGGAACTTATATGGAGCATATTCAGCTCTTCGGATCCGAATGAGGCAACACTGAGTGGCAGCACGCGCCGCACGCGCCGTACGCACCGCATTATATGACGTCATCAGAATGCTTCCTTCGGAGTTCGGATGCCTACAGTATTTTACGAAATGCGGCGCGTACGGTGCGGATAAATATCCGAGATTTCATATCATTGCATACAACGAATTCTAAAATGCGGCGCGTGCGGTGCGTGCGGTGCTGACAAATGTGCGATCAACTTAAATATACGAGATTGCATATCATTGCACATAACGAATTCTAAAATGCGGCGCGTTCGGCGCGTGAGGCGCGTACGTTGCTGACAAATGTGCGACCAACTAAAAAGTCAACAAAAAAGTAGAAACCGCAAAATTTCGTAACTGTTTTTTCACAAAAAAAAAGAAAACTTTAACAAAAATAATTTAAGTAATAAGTCATATCTTTTTTTTCAGATCGATCTCTCAGTCACGTTCTTGAACCCAAATAACTGATTCTTAGAACCCATGGATTTGAACCCAAATAACGCAATAACGTCAAACCCAACCCAATAACGCCAAAAAAATGCTTTTTTAGCATAAATACTATTTGGTCCCGGGTTCGTGATCCTAGGTTATTTGTTGTGGGTCCTAAAAATCACTATCTACATGATTGAGAGTAAATTCAATCTGTAAAAAAGATATGATTTTTTCCTTGGTGTTACTTCCTGACTCCCTTTGCAACAACAAAAAAATATAAAGAGCTGTAATCAAGTGTGCGATCACTGTATGAACTTAAGTACTAGGCATGTTAAGTAACCACTAGTAGTTAGTTTCAGCCCTAAAGGAAACGAAACTTACAAGCCAAAGCGATTGCTGTCGAAGTAACTTCGACACTATTAACGTAACTAGTATTTTGCATAATTTACTGAAACCTAGCAACCATTGCTTAGCAGTCAGTACATCATCATCAACCCATTATGTCCCCACCGAGGGGCACGGATCTCTTCCCTGAGGAAGGTATAGGCCATATTCCACCACGGGGGCCAAGTCCGGATTGGTGGAGGCTTGTAAGACTAGTAGTCTTACTGTCAGAAGTTTTCAAGCCGCCCTAGGGCCTCTGACTTGGCTTAACGACTGCCATCCATCGACGGCAGCCGGCACCAACTGCTTAACGTGCCTTGCGAAGCACGGAACCGCTCGGAAAAATGCCACTAGCGTTAGTCATAGACGGTGACCCATCCATGGACTGAACGCGCCATATGTTGCTTGACCTTAGTGATCGTTTTAGATCACTCAGGCAGCCCAGGCTACGAGCGTTTAGCAGTCAGTACACATAAAACTAACCCTTTAAAATGACTACTCTATAAAGACCGCCAGCACCGCTACCGCGGCCGCGACCGCTTTGGTTTGCGAATTTTCTAATGGTGCGTACAGACTGGTGAAACCTAACATGCAATATATCATGCAATGAAAGAATTTGCTATACCCCACTATGCCCCAATATATCATGAAAGATAACACGCTTTGAAACCGATTCTCATAGTTAAATGAAAGGCAGAATGTTGCATTACGTTTCACCAGTCTGTACGCACCATTACACATTAGGGTGGGTCGATTTTTTCAAATGTCGAAAACGTGATCGTTATAATGGCGGGACCATAATGTTAAAGCCATGAGATTTGAAATCCGTCTATCTCATAATTTAGTACCTTTTTCGTACCTATTCGTACCTCCAATAAAAAAATTCTACCTCTTGTAGCCTACCTACAATTTAACGAAATGCGTGGTCCCGCCATTATAACGTTGGATAATGGCGGAACCATATGAAAATACTATAGTTATGCAAAATCAAAGCATTGTAGGTTATACTACCTAATTTCTACCTCCCGAATATCATCGACTTTTAGTTTTACAATCAATGTGAGCTTTATAACAGCGAGAAGAAAATTTTTAAACCAGCAGAATTTAAATCTGTCTATGTCATAATTTCGTACCTTTTTCGTACCTATTCGTACCCGCAATAAGAAATTTCTACCTCTTGTAGTCTTCCTACAATTTAACAAAATGTATGGTCCCGCCATTAGCACATGGATGATGACGGGATCAATGAAAATACTGAAGGTATTCAAAATCAAATCGTTGTAGGTTATTCTACCTAATTCCTTCCTCCCGAATATCATCGTCTTTTAGTTTTACAATCAATAGTAATGAATATATTGGACAAAATCCGTAGTTCCCATTAAAAATTTCTTTCATACTGAGGTAATGGTGCCATGGCATGTCCATTAGGGATGTAAAGGCTTGATCTACCAAACCGGTTTGAGCCACAAACCGTATCAAACCGATCTTTAACGAGCTGAGCCCGCCGAGCGAGCGGTTTGTTGATATTGCTGACTCTCTCTCACTCATGCTCGTTGTGTCGCGAGACTTGCCGCCTGTGGAGAGCGCGGCCCCGCGCGGGCGATAAGGTTTGCACTTTGATTGGAACTTGCGTCGCGTCGCGCCGTCTTAAATCAATCCGAGTTGTGGTTGAGCAAGTGCGCGATTATGACTAAATTAGTCGATTAGACATAAACTTAGTAATTACTTGTGTCCGTAGTAACTTTCACGTGGTTGATTTCAGTAATTTCAAGTACGCCACCAAACTGTGTATCAATAGTTCCTAATAGTGCTACAAGACACAATTAGCTAGAAAAAATATTTCAGGAGATATTCTAAGCCAAGAATACGGATACAATTACTTTCAGTACTTACAAATTATTTAATATTTCTTGATCTGAATAAAAATACATGTGAGAATATTATTTCTTTGTTTTAACTCCCTCTAGGCTTTTGAAAGAAATCGCTCGTAGCCCCGGCTGCCTGAGTGATTTTAAACAGCGTTAAGCAACGGATGGCGTGTTCAATGCATGGTTGTGTGACTGTTTATGACTAACACGGTGGGGACATAATAGGTTGATGATGAAGGCTATGAAAAAGAAGTTCTGAGACTTGGAAAAGTTGATTTTGAATTGTAATTAGTTCTTTGTCTCTACTGAAAACAAAACTAAGCGTATGAGTTAAATTAACGTTCATAATTCCGGTATCGTCGTGAAACCAAATTAGCGTCAGCTCGTGCGGACCGCGGCGACACGGTTTACGTCGTCAAACCGAACGATAGTGCCAAATCGGTGCAAACCCTCGCACGGGTGCGCCGAATCGGTTAAAGACGACGCAAACCGTGCCACTGCAGATCGCAGCCTCGCATCGACTATGTCATTCATTGTGGCTTGTAACACTGTTTCATTCCGGTTTACATAGATTTTTGCGGTTCTGTTTGTAAGTCGGTTTGCGCGTGCTATCAAACCGGTTTATATCGACCTGAGAAGAGATCGTGACTACATAACGTGATTTCGCTCATAAACACAGAATAGATTATTGACAGCTGTCAATATTCACTATTATACAGGGTGTCCCAAAATTGACACGTCACAGTGATAAAGAAGGTAGACCTGCTCAAGAGGCATCGAAAAAACCTAACATGACCTCAGTAAAAGTTGCCCGGTTTTCGAGATATTGCCAATTGGTTTTTTAACAAGTTGAGTATTAGCATTAAGTTAGATAGCCCTCGTGTTTGTTTTTGTTATTTGTATTCGGGCACGAATCGAATAGTTAAATAAGATGACCCTTTGTCGATAACTACCTATGTACAATATGGAAAAATACTGGATTAAACTTAAAAAAAAAATTGTATTGAAAAATTATTTTCAACTTTGACCACTTGCCGTGAAAAAAAAATTACTACGAACAAATAACTCCAAAAACATGCGTGTATTATACCAATCCAAAATGGTATAACACATGCATCTTAATTCAGTAATGTACGAATTTTTAATGCTCGATTAAAACTAGGAACTCAGAAAGCCACCGGTAACAGGTAAAAATCATTGCCTCACTCTACGATAAGACATTTATATCATTCTACTTGTTAAAAATCGTAAAAATTTAGAAAAAAAGTTTATTGGCAATATTTCGAAAACCGTGCAACTTTAACTGAGGTCTTGTTACATTGGTTCGGTGCCTATTGAGCTTGTCTACCTCCCGTTGTCACTGTGACGTGTCATTTTTGGGACATTGTATGCATCCTAAGATGGTCTATGCAGGTTATACTTAGTCTGTGGTGTTAAATTTTATTTATTACTAAAGTCCAGCCGCTGAGAGAATACGATCCTGACAGGACAGACATAGAACGGACGACGTAACTTGGAAGTGGCGTTGAATTTTCGATTAAAATATTTTTAAGGTCTATTTGTCCTATTAGCAAATAATTACGATTGAAACTATACCATTATGTAAACTTACAACCAATGTTATATTTTGCATGGTGATTAAATGTTAGATAAAAAAGGAATATTTAATGTTCGCGCATAAAATCCGTGGTATACGCTGTACCAAGGTTCCGTATTTTTTTCTGGTGATGTACCAAAAATAACGAAAATAATAACGCTCATACGAACGCATAACGTGCATAACGATGTGAACGTAATTATTTTATGTTCACTTAGGTTAAGTTCATTTAATTAAGTTTTAGTGTTACTGTTTTGTACAATAAAAAGTAAAGTAACATAATTTTGTTGTTTTGTTTTTACACATTTGAATATAAATCGTGAGTCGTTGGCAAAAGCTAGCTAAGCGAATAACGTAAGGAATGTTAACGTTGATAATCTCCCATCACTAGTCACATGAAATAGATAGATGTCATGAGCGTATTCTCCCAGCGACCGAGGTATATAATAAATTAGTGTTTCTGAACTACGGATTTTGTCCAATATATCGTCTATCGGAGACAGTACTGGAACATTTCAAAATTTACTATAATCGAGTAATAGGCAATCAAAGTTTGGATCTTTTAGGACTGTAATGGTTTTTAGTAATTAAAAAATAAATAAAACGAGTGTTCGATATCTTCGTATACTGCACTAGATTGCAGCGGTCTGGAGCAGTCTATTTTGAAACCTTTGGTGTAAAAAATTGGATTTTTTAAATTTTGGATATGCTCCAGTACTGTCTCCGATAGACGATATATTCATTACTATTGATTGTAAAACTAAAAGTCGATGATATTCGGGAGGTAGAAATTAGGTAGTATAACCTACAATGCTTTGATTTTGCATAACTATAGTATTTTCATATGGTTCCGCCATTATCCAACGTTATAATGGCGGGACCACGCATTTTGTTAAATTGTAGGTAGGCTACAAGAGGTAGAATTTTTTTATTGGAGGTACGAATAGGTACGAAAAAGGTACTAAATTATGAGATAGACGGATTTCAAATCTCATGGCTTTAACATTATGGTCCCGCCATTATAACGGTCACGTTTTCGACATTTGAAAAAATCGACCCACCCTAATGTGTAATGGTGCGTACAGACTGGTGAAACGTAATGCAACATTCTGCCTTTCATTTAACTATGAGAATCGGTTTCAAAGCGTGTTACCTTTCATGATATATTGGGGCATAGTGGGGTATGGCAAATTCTTTCATTGCATGATATATTGCATTGTTAGGTTTCACCAGTCTGTACGCACCATTAGAAAATTCGCAAACCAAAGCGGTCGCGGCCGCGGTAGCGGTGCTGGCGGTCTTTATAGAGTAGTCATTTTAAAGGGTTAGTTTTATGTGTACTGACTGCTAAACGCTCGTAGCCTGGGCTGCCTGAGTGATCTAAAACGATCACTAAGGTCAAGCAACATATGGCGCGTTCAGTCCATGGATGGGTCACCGTCTATGACTAACGCTAGTGGCATTTTTCCGAGCGGTTCCGTGTTTCGCAAGGCACGTTAAGCAGTTGGTGCCGGCTGCCGTCGATGGATGGCAGTCGTTAAGCCAAGTCAGAGGCCCTAGGGCGGCTTGAAAACTTCTGACAGTAAGACTACTAGTCTTACAAGCCTCCACCAATCCGGACTTGGCCCCCGTGGTGGAATATGGCCTATACCTTCCTCAGGGAAGAGATCCGTGCCCCTCGGTGGGGACATAATGGGTTGATGATGATGTACTGACTGCTAAGCAATGGTTGCTAGGTTTCAGTAAATTATGCAAAATACTAGTTACGTTAATAGTGTCGAAGTTCCTTCGACAGCAATCGCTTTGGCTTGTAAGTTTCGTTTTCTTTAGGGCTGAAACTAACTACTAGTGGTTACTTAACATGCCTAGTACTTAAGTTCATACAGTGATCGCACACTTGATTACAGTCAATAGCTCTTTATATTTTTTTGTTGTTGCAAAGGGAGTCAGGAAGTAACACCAAGGAAAAAATCATATCTTTTTTACAGATTGAATTTACTCTCAATCATGTAGATAGTGATTTTTAGGACCCACAACAAATAACCTAGGATCACGAACCCGGGACCAAATAGTATTTATGCTAAAAAAAGCTAATTTTCACTCCACTTCCCATTTGATTTACTTGCACGTAATATTAGTTTTACTGCTCAAATTGTACTTTTTTTTAACATGGTATAATCTAATAAGTGATATGTGAGTTTGTCGCTTTGTGCACTCAATGTTGAGCCAGATTTGTACACTTGCATATATCATCAAAATTCCTAGATTTTCCCAGTGCACTCGTGACTTTCACTCGGGAAAGCTACTATTATTTTTGTTTTGTTTGGAAAGAGTATGCATAATTGATACTATCTTGCATTATGTAAACATCATCCTGACTAAATTTACAGTTAATTAAAAGTGAAATTAGCCTTACGTGTGTGTCAATTACGTACTTTTTTAGAATGAGTTCAATAGTGTTAAAAACTCAAAGTAACGTAATTTTTTCTACCTCTAGAACACTCATTGTATCGTGTACGAATGTATTACCTACTGCAATTAACGTAATAAAGTATTTTTTGTATGTGCGACAAGATTTGCTAGAAAAACACACAGGAAAATTGCCATCTGTTACCGGCGTTTTCGCTTCTGTCTGCCGTCAGATCGAACATATCTGTATTTCTGTTTCGATTCCGACTTAAAGCACTAAACGCATTAAGGACTTGCCGAAGAGGAATCACGATAAATACTCAAAGCTTATTCGCTATGCTAAACAAAAAATAACTAATTCTTATGAGTAAAAAGTCTAAAATTTTCGACAAGCTGCTATGACAAATCACTTTGATTTCGTGGTTTGTAAATACGGTAGTTTTGATTCCTGCACCTGCTCTAAAGGCTGAACCGGTTCCTATTATTGAATGATCGTTCCTATTAGATCAAAGGATCAATAGAAAAATTCTAATAGTTCTCAAAAGTTAAAAGGCGCATGAAAGTATACATGCAAGACGGAAAATGTCCGCCATACCAAGTGTAATGCGGAAAATTCATACGTTGAGTAGAAAGATGAGAGACTTTTTGTTTATTTAGGACACACAACACTACGTATTGGTACTGGAAAATGAATTTGTGGTTCCATCATAGACTTTTTTAACTGTAACAATATTTGGGTGATATCAAATGCGTTGGATGTTATCGTCATAAGTCATATCAAGTTACGTTTGAAAATACCTCTACAATGGTTCATTACTTAACTTCACGCTAATGAATTGCCATTGAGACATTTATTTACCTATCTAGATGGACGGACAAGTGAATCAAGTGCATTCTTTGGTAACATTGGCAAAGCACTGGAAACTTGTGAAAATCGCTCTGTAAAAATGTTTGTACCTACATGTGTCGGGAAACCTTCTTATGCAGGACGAAGAAGCCACGAAATGTTTGAGCACAGACCAAAAATATCTGTTCAAAATACGTCATGCAATGGCATCTGATGTTTGTAATGAAAAACTTACTTACAGAGAGCCGGGCAATATGTCTCATCCTAGTTGGCTTTCATATTACGCCTTTAAGTAGGAACCAATGAACCAAGGTTCTCCTTGCAATGAACTAAGCTGTTGAGCGCTGTATGGAGCTAGTTATTGAATCTTCGATGACAGTAGTAAGGGAAACAGCGTACAGCGTACATTATCCGTATGAAAATACAATCTAGGTCTTTAATGCCGTCCTTTGATAGAAAGGCCGAATTCAGACGCTAAAATGGGAGATTTTCCTCTTATTACATAGTTTTTTTACCACAATATGTCAGTTAAAATGTTAACGTCAATACCGTCAAAATAAACAATGTTTGACTGATAATGAAACGTACTGCATTTCAAATTAACTTCCTTTATTTTAATCTTTCATTCACTTAACTTTGGTTAGAAAATATCAAGATTTCCAAAAATTCAAACGCAGGTAAAGGCCTATAAGTTATATTATAAAAAAAAAATGAATTACTGCATTTCATTGTGCTTGTCATTCTGCAACTTTCGAAACCTACCCATCAGCGAAAATACAAAAAAAAGTTTTTTTCATCCAAATCGACCCACCCTATTACACATGCTTAGATATAGGTAATTTAAACTAAATAATTTAGTTCTTTGAAAATCGTTATTTGATCTTGCTGACAAAGGTTCCTTGTAAGTACAGTCGTTTGTTTATCATATTGTAAGGCGACCCATGTCCACGTTGCTATAATTTGTACGAAGAGCGCATTTAGACCAACCGTACTCGATCTTTTCTAGTGACTGGAAAATAAGAGTCGAAGATCGGGCTCGGTGGAGTGTCTTGGGCCTATGTCCAGCAGTGGACTGACACCGGCTGATTGTTGTGATGATGATGAACTATGATACTTAAACGTTGAACGAATGAATGAATAAAATAAAATTCTTTAAATATGCAGTTAAAGTCATTAAAAATCACTAAAAGCTTCTTCATACAAAATGGCACAACAAACAAAAAATATTTAAGTTAGAAACTAGATTAATCAAAAATACCGCTCCGGGACGCCCCCCATCCAAGAGTTGCCATGTCACTAGCAACGATCCCCCGCTGCACCGCATGCAGTCACGGCAATAAAACTAAGCCAGCTCCTTTTTACCACAAAGGTGTGATTCTTCTTGTAAGGGAAATCCTTTGGATCAGGTATGCCCTGGAACGATAGTCATACCCACGACTCCAGAGGCGCCGCGCCGCCCGTTTTTTCTAACGAAACCTCTCCCATCATCTCCCTACTATCATGAATGAATAACTTTACTATTGATTGCCAAGAGCAAAAATGTTTCACTCTTTGACGTATCTGATATACCTACGTACCTACATATGTTATATATGTACGTGTTACCGTGATTGTTATTGAACTCTTCTGAAACGGCTTCATCGATTTTGATGTTTTTTTATGTGTATACTTGGTTGGTCTAGGAATAGGTCATAGGCTGACTAATGTGGCAAAACAACCTTCGCAACGGCTGTATGTTTTTTTACAGAAGTTGATTTTCTCACAGCTTCAAGGGACCCTAAACCTAAGTAGTTATATATACTTTTATTTTCAACTCGATACTCCCCGTGATTTAGGAGTTTTCCAGATAGACAGGCAGACCGACAACAAAGGATATCTTACTAGGATACCGTTTTTCCCTTTTGAGGCACGGAGCCCTAAAAACATTATAGAAACGGGGAATAGTGACCATTCGGTAGGTCTCACTCGGCTCAACGACAGGAAATAAGCAGTTCAAGAATATTTAATATACCAAAGCTAACTACGTCTTGACAAGGGAATGTGCACTTTAGCAATTCTGAAATATGATACGACATCCACCTACCTCGGCCACAAAGTACGAGTTTGTTGAAATTGCTGACCTTCCATGTGAACAGAATCCTGCTTGCGTCTGCTTGTGAAGCAATGTTTTGATTGCTAGAAATTAAACAAGCTTAGATACTCGTGCCACTTAGGTATGCAAGGATTTAGAAGCGCAAAGCTGACTCAAGCTGATAAATCTAGGTGGTGAAGAAAAATCATATTTAATTTTATCCCTTCTTATCCACGGTCCACCTCCTGAGATCACTTGGGTGAGCCGTGGGATTTTTTTTACAACGGTTCATCTCTCTGATAAAACATCAAGGGCTGATTCAATAGTCAAACAACTTTTATCAGAGGAATAAAAATGGTGGTTTGACATAACTTTCATACATAAGCTGTCAACCCGCCATTTTTATTCCTCAGATAAAAGTTATCTCACTATTGAAAAATCAGCTCTTAAAGGTTAAATTTTTTATTGGTGACGGTCCAACCCAGAAGTTCGATGCTGGCCATAAATAGGTAGGTACCTATAAGACTTTTTTTGACGTGTTTTTTATTTGCAACAGCAAAATGATAACAATGACCTCTTTGCGCTTGACTTTGAAGAGTTTCGATATCAAGGTGTACAGCGCCACCAAGTTATCTGTTCAGGTGGGCACTAAGGTTGTAACTAACTAATTAATTGTAAATCCTGTTCCCCATTTTTTGTTTCATTTATTCACTTACTAGGATTCATAGATATATTTTCATTAAAATTGAAAGACGGGTTAAAATATTCTCTAGGTTTTCTTAAATGTTACTACTAAATTTTCCACTAGCGCCGCTATCAACTGAACAGATAAGATGGTGGCACTGTACGGTGGAAAAATAATATTTCCCAAGAAACACCCAGGTGGACAAAGGTGGTCTGTTGAAAAAAAAACCTCCACGGTTCACCTAGGTGGTCTCAGGAGGTGGACCGTGGGTACAGTCGACAGCACGTCATCTTCACATTTTGTTGAAAAGTCGCCCGTAATGCAACGGAGTAGAGTGCATACCATGGGTGTATACCATGAGGTGCTGTCGAAGAATGGAATTTTATGGTGTTATTACGTTACTCAGTCTGAGTGTTTTTCCATGTTTGTGATATCCTTGCCTGGTTACCATAACACAGGTATCCGAGTTTGGAAACAAAACATTCTTGCCGTGCAATGGATAGCAGCAGGAAACTGCGAGGCTGAGGGCCAGTTTCTGAATGAAGAATTTTGCTAAGTAGGTAATTACTTAACTGTAGTGCTGTCTCGTCAAATTTCTCAGAAAAGAGCGAGACAGGATGTCATAAAACAACCTCGCAGTTTTCTGCTGCTATCCATTGCACGGCAAGAATGTTTTGTTTCCAAACTCGGTAAATTCTCAATTCAGAAATCGGTTCTAAGGACAGGTTTCTTAGTTGAGAATTTTTACTAAGTAATTACTTAAGTAACGCTATGTCACGGTCTTCTCTGGGAAATTTGATGAGACAGCACTACAGTTAAGTATTTACTTAGTGAAAATTCTCAGAAAAACTCAGAAACCGGAAAAAAAGAAAACCTAAAAGATAAAATTTTATGTTAACGTGTCGAAGGATACATCATGAACGATCGTATTAAATTGTGTTGACTATACATTTGATAATATTTTATTTTTTTAACTGTCCAAGGGATTGTAGACTTGGTATTAATTTGAACTTGAAACATCTTGCGAAAAAAGACTTGACAGACATAATAGGTAATAAGGATTTCGGTTTTTCCTTTTGAATTATTACGTTGTATTTGTATTTGGTAAACGTGGGCCCAGTTCTAGTAATTGATGCCTCTGCCTACCCCCTCGGGGATAACCGCAAGGATAAAAGCAAAAGGCTACTCTCGAGAAATAAATGAAATAGTTACGTCATATTTTTATCTGAGAGGAAAGACATCAGTCGTCACAGTAATGCAATGCATCGCTTTGCGTTAGTGTCAAGGGAAATTCAGTCTACATTGTAGCTCTTCTACGCGTGGGTTTGTTACATTTTGAATCAGTTATGATGTTATGAAATAGTTGCATTGTCAGGAAAACTCGTACTAAGATTATATTTGGCATGTTAATTGTCGTTGTCATACGAGGCTGTATTCATCGCAATTACACAATTTTAATCACTTTCTGACTCGCTTGAAAAAAATGTAATCGGCTTTTTCGGGTCCCTCCAACAAATTGGCAAACACTCGACATCACATAGACCTGCCCTTGTACTAGAGGAACCCTGGTTTTATATCACGCTTGGAAACGTGATATAAAACGAAAAAGTCAAATCTGTGAAGTTTTTTAATAATGAATTCCAACCTAACTTTTGAAGTCTGTAGGTTCTTTTTCTGAACTAAAACTTTCATAATGGTTCTGTAGGTTCGAAGAATATTATATTTTTTGAGTTATATCACGTAGGTAGGTACACTTTTTGAAAAAATAATATTAATAAATATATTAATAAGAAAGATATGAATTTTATTATTTCCGTGTCCGCGCTAGAGTACTGTAAACAACAGGATTATATTACTTGCTGACCCGCAAAACATTGTTTAGCCATATTTATTAACCTATAAACTATTTTCAGACCTACCTAATATACGCAAAAAATTACATAAAAATCGGTAAAGCCGCTTAGAAGTAGTCCGATAACAAACACTGTGACACGAGATTTACTAGATTATACTAGACGAAAAGCCGGCTTCGCTCGGGTAAAATGGGTATAATATAGGTATATATTTTTCGTTCATTTCGTTCCATATGACAATCTATTTACCTATGTATGTTTATTTTATTTTATATTTGTTTCATGTTTATGTACCGTTTATGTTTGTGTATTTGACATAGAGATAATATATCTTGATTCATATTGTCTAATTGCACCGACTACCTATCATTCAGTTTCTCTATTTTTTCCGTCAATGGTTGTCTGGCAGAAATTACTTTTAGTATTAAGGGCGCCAATTGTACTGTACGACATATTATGTTATTGACAAATCCCATGTGTAATTTCTGGTGTACATACAATAAAGAATATTCTATCTAGGTATCTAAAATGTCGCCGCATAATACCAGCTGACCTATATATCGATATTTTAACAGTATTATATTTTAGCAGTAAATCTTAGAGCCTATGAAATTTTCATTTTCGCCCAATTTCGTTCACATTTACTTAAATATAACCTGTGTTCCTTTCTTATTCATTTGAGTAGTTAACCGAACACAAATATAGTTTGATAGAATGCAGCAAATTATATAAAGATAAAAATTGTGGGAAAAATTCCTGGTACAAAGTTTAGTTGGTCAAATTGACCCTAACCCAAATAACTACGAGTATCACGTCTCTGTCTCAAAATTAAAGAAGTTACACCATTAGACACACATTTTAACACAAAAATTAAAGGCGAATTGAGCCATCTTCCTGGATGTTTGAAGTCATTAAAAGTAAAAGTCACCGGCGCATAATTGCGTGAATTACGACGTCTTAACTTTGTTTCTACATGGCTGTATCAAGCTTTTGTCATCTTTTAACGAGGCGTTGAAGTCGCTACGAATGTCCAACAGTTCCGATTTTATTTCATTCCATCAATCTACTTCCTTATAAAAGTTATTTAAGTTTGACCCGCTTTATCACTAAACAGACCTTAGTAGGTCATCTAATTAATGATATTTTTTCCATCTAAGACCCGGAAGGAATAAGCAATTAAGTCAAAAAGAAATGGATGGCACAATTTTACAGTAGAAGGTTATGAGTTAACCACTTGATTGATAGCGTGACCAAGGAGCGTGACAGAAAGACGTGATTGCATTTTTTTATTTTTTATTTTTTTTTATCTTTATCAATTTAAAAGGGTTTGGTTCACAAATGACCATGTCACCCTCATGAATACAATTGGGGATGCAATGTTTTTTTTATGATTTTAAAAAACTGATTTGTTTTTTTTTCGCGATTAATCGAGTTTATCATTGTTAATTAATTAAAGTAAATATTATTCGGCGTGACGTCATATGCTACTTACTGTGTGTGTAGGTAGAGTTCGCGATTGGATTTGCGTGTGAATGGGCCAAACCATCTAGATTGTCAGTGGGTGTTATTACAGCTGCTCCTTCACTTTCTACAGCTGCTTCTTCACAGTGTAATTCCGTCTCTGGAATGATCTTCCGGTAGAGGTGCGGAAAGCCACAGCACTTCACTGCCCATTTTTAAGACTATGGTAAAGGGTCACTATCTCGCTGGCGCACTGTAACACTGTTGCTGTTATTTTATTTGTGTCCTGCGTGTATGATATATTACCTATAATTTTATGTATTTATATAAAATATTATGCTGCTGTGCTGTGTGGTGTCGGCCTAGAGAATAGCACCTACCCAACTCTTCCCGTGGGTGTCGAATAAGGCGACTAAGGGACACGAAACCGGGAGGCGGGCAGCAGCCCCTCCTGCAAAACAACTCTACCGCACTGCGATCCCCAACCCGCATGCCCAGCGTGGGGATTATGGGCATTACCCCGAATGATGGCACAACAAATTAAACGGCCCCCAGTTCCCGGCCGCCTCGCTATTCCTGGTCATCGTGGCAGCGGCCATGGTAACGGCGGGGTAGGGGGTGCTAAGAATCACCGGGCTACCTCAGGCTGCCACAAACATCTGACCCTGGCAACGTTCAACGGACGCACTCTGAGGCTTGACCATCATCTAGCGCAGTTGGAAGTGGAGTTAGAGAACATTTTATGTGAAGTCCGTAGAGAGGGAGAGGACACCGTAACCCTAGACTCGGGCCATCTTCTCTACTTTCGCGAGGGTGATAAAACATCCCAGGGTGGCGTAGGTTTCCTCGTCAATAAGGCCCTCTCTAACAACGTTGAAGAAATCTCTAGTGTGTCGACCAGGGTAGCATACCTGATCCTTCGGCTGTCCAAGCGTTACAGCATGAAGGTCATTCAGGTTTACGCACCGACCTCGGCACACTCGGATGATGAAGTTGAGGATATGTACGAAGACATATCCAAAGCCTTACATAACACCACGAAGGCTCACTTCAACGCTGTTATGGGGGACTTTAACGGCAAGGTGGGAACCCAGAGTGGCAACGAGTCCCGAATAGGCCCGCATGGTTATGGAGTCAGGAATCACAGGGGGCAAATGCTTGTCAACTTCCTTGAGAAAGAGGAACTATTCTTGATGAACTCTTTCTTCAAGAAACAGCCTCAAAGGAAGTGGACATGGCAAAGCCCCGACACTGTGACCAAAAATGAGATCGACTTCATCATGACGGATAGCAAGCATATATTCAGAGATGTCTCAGTGATCAACAGGTTCAATACCGGATCTGATCACCGACTTCTCCGAAGCTCTCTGAATATCAACTTGAAGCTTGAGAGAAACCGTCTGATGAAGTCCACGCTCCGACCAAACCCAATCCAAATCATGGCGGGCACCGAGAAGTTCCAGCAGCTTCTCGGGGATAGATTTGTTGCCTTGGAGCCCGCCGATGACGCTGACGAGACCCTACACAATCTGGTCGTAACTCTTAGGGACGAGGGCATCAAGTTCTGCAAAACGCAGCGGACAGGCAAGAAATCCAAACTCTCGGCTGAGACTCTCCGGTTGCTGACAAAAAGACGGGAAACCACCCAAGCGACTTCGTCAGAGAGGTCAAACCTAAACAAGCTAATTGCGAAGATGGTACGGCGTGACCTTCGGAGCTCCACCACACGCTTCATTGAAGAGGCAATAGAGCAAAACCGAGGGTCCAAAGTATTCACTCAGCAGCTTGGCAGGAGCCACCTGACGAAGCTTACAACGCACGACGGGAGGACCGTATTGTCGAAGCCGGAGATCTCCGCCGAAATAGAGGATTTCTATGGCCGATTATACGCTGCACATGCCCCTTATTCCCAACGAGACGACCAAGATTCCAGAGCCACCCTGACGCGCCACTACACCGACGAACTGCCTGACATCAGTCAAGACGAGATCATGCTAGCTTTGAGGCAGCTTAAAAATGGAAAAGCGCCCGGTGAGGACGGAATAACATCAGAGCTCTTGAAAGCTGGAGGAGCCCCTGTTATACAGGAATTACAAAAGCTCTTCAACGCCGTCCTTCACAGTGGGAGAACTCCAAAGGCATGGAGCGGGAGTTTGGTGGTGCTCTTTTTTAAGAAGGGTGACAAGACTCTTCTTAAAGATTACAGACCCATCTCGCTCCTGAGCCATGTCTATAAGCTGTTTTCACGAGTGATCACGAATCGTCTCGCCAGAAGACTCGACGAGTTCCAGCCGCCGGAACAGGCCGGGTTTCGTGGAGGATATGGCACCATAGACCACATTCACACAGTGAGGCAGATTATACAGAAGACCGAGGAGTATAATCATCCCCTGTGTCTTGCTTTTGTGGACTATGAGAAGGCCTTTGACTCTGTTGAAACCTGGGCTGTTCTGGAATCCTTACAGCGATGCCAAGTAGACTATCGTTATATCGAGGTGTTGAGATGTCTGTACGAAGCCGCCACCATGAGTGTCCAAGTACAGGGCCAGCAGTCTAAACCTATCCAACTGGGCAGAGGAGTAAGACAGGGGGATGTTATATCCCCGAAACTGTTTACAAGCGCGTTGGAAGACATGTTTAAGACGCTGGATTGGAAAGAAAAGGGCATTAACATAAACGGCAACTACATCTCACACCTGCGATCCGCAGATGACATAGTCTTAATGGCGGAGTCGCTAGAGGAGCTGAACCACATGCTGGCCGGCCTAGCATCAGCCTCGCGACGCATCGGTCTTGGTATGAATTTGCATAAAACTAAAGTCATGATCAATGGTCACATTGATCCAATACCGGTCGTCGTACATGGTCACCTTCTCGAAATCGTTCCCGAATACACTTACCTCGGGCAGATTCTGCAGTTAGGTAAAAAACAATTTCAAGAAGGAGGCCAAGAGGAGGATCTAGCTGGGCTGGGCAGCGTTTGGGAAACTACGCCGGGTCTTCTAGTCATTCATACCGCAATGCTTGAAAACGAAAGTTTTCAATCAGTGTGTCCTACCTGTTATGACCTACGGAGCCGAGACATGGACACTCACGAAAGGGTTGGTCCACCAGTTTAAAGTCGCTCAGCGAGCTATGGAGAGAGCTATGCTCGGAGTTTCTCTGAAGGATAGGATTCGTAACGAATACATCCGACAGAGAACCAAAGTTATCGACATAGCTCAGAGAATTAGCAAGCTGAAGTGGCAGTGGGCTGGCCATATTTCGCGAAGAACCGACAACCGCTGCGGTAAACGTGTTCTTGAGTGGAGACCGCGACTCGGCAAACGTAGTGTAGGACGCCCTCTAACCAGGTGGGATGACGATCTGCGAAGGACTGCAGGCAGATGCTGGATGCGGCAAGCTGAAGACAGCCCTGCCCTGCAGCTATAGCGCTGATTAGGGGAGGGCTATGTCCAGCAGTGGACTAATATAGACTGATGATGATGATGATGATGATAAAATATTATGCTTTTTACATTATTATTTTTTTGTGTTTGTTATTTGTAAGTATATATTGATAGTTTTTATATAACTTGGTTAGTTAGGCATGTATAATGAATATATTATTATCTCAGAAATTATTATTTTACTTATTTTGTACATCACATTCCTTCTCCAATGTTTATCTTCAGTCTATCTAAAGGTGGTCTGGAAGAGATCAATTTTAGTGATAAGTCCGCCGTTTGTACTCTTAGATTAAGAAATACTTTGTAATCTCCTTTTTATGAACAATAAAGTGTTCTCCTCTATCTATCTATCTACTACGCAATAGACCCACTAATAGTACAAATTATTTAAAATTTTTCAATAACATTTCCAACGTTGTAACGGAACGGTATGTTAATCTGGCAATTAACAAAATCTCTTTTTGGCGATCTTTCGATCTCCTCGAATTCTGAGTGAGTTGATCTGAATTCTAGCTACTATCTATCTATCAAATTTTGAAATTTTAGCGCGTCAAAACGAGTAGCTTGCTATCATACTATTTAGGCCTGGTTTACATTTGTTTTATTTTCATGCTTTTTAGCATGCTTTCCATAGAGAAAGAATAAAATAGAGATGGCAAAAACGTATGCAGATTCATAGCTTTTATCACGAACCATTATATATTAAAGTACTTTAAAAAAACCTAAATACATACTATGCAACCAACCGTTACTGATTTCCTATTTGCTTAAGTACTTACAAAATAAATTGGCGTCTCTACACTATTCTAGCTCCATGGAAAGGATGCTAAAAAAAAGCATGAAAATTGAGCAAATGTAAACCAGGCCTACGCTGTTTTAAAATCCTCTTGTAGCATCTATGTAGAGCGAGACAAAGCATTCATAAAGGACCTATTTACTTGTCCAGGATAGGGAGCACTGTAAATTGAAATAAGGGTAACGATCTTTATAAATTAAGTACAATTAATCTTGGCAAGAAACGTGAGGGTAATGGTTTTAATTTACTGACGACATGCCAGATCGCAAATAAACTTCGCCAATATGACACAAAGGGAGGTTTGATTGTGAATAGATTGGTAGATGCTAATTAAACGAACAATAATTATGATTCGTATCTAGAGTTTCAAATAATAAATCACAAATAAACTAGACCTCACAATCATCTTATTCATTTGAATATATGAATGAAAATGAAAAAGGCCATTTAAGTCATTTGCAAGAATATACACTAGGCATAGCCTGTAACGTGGAGATCGCAGGACGAAACGGCTCTCTTCTAAACAAATAAATTTTGTTTCTTCATGTTTTAGGGTTCCGTACCTAAAAAGTAAAAAACGAAACCGTATCACTTTGTTGTTTGTTTTTGTTTTTGTCTTTGTTGTTGTCCATCTGTCCGTTTGTCTGTCAAGAACCTTTATCTCGGGAACGCGTGGAAGTATCGATTTCAAAGTAAAACCAATACTCAAGTATTGGTCCCTAAAAGCTGTGAAAAGGTCAAACTTTTGAGTTTACAATCTACACATTTGTAATTGTACATAAAAAAAAATGTATTTTAAGTTCAGCAAAACCTTAAAAAAATAGCGAGGTTATTTTTAGAAAAAATAAGTAATTTTGAGAGTCAAATATTTCGTTCGAGAGTGATTTAATTAAGTTTAAAAGCAAAAAAAAGAAATCGCAGCTTATCTTACTGAGCTTACTTAGCTTATCAACTGAGATCGTACAAGTTACTAGTTTCTAGTTGTAGGTAAGTACCATGGGCTTGATACAAGAACATTTTTATAAAAAAAACCGCGGAATTTCGGAAATTCATTAACTACGGAATTTAAGTCCAGCTATTAAATTATAGATCCAAGTTCATGTCTGTCTGTTTTGAATAAATTTTGGATCCGTACCAACCATTTCGTTGCTACAATTCATAAACTCAAGAGGAAAAATTACAAAGAGAAAAAATAGAGGTAATTTTGTAATGGAAACTTTAATTTGGCAAATACCTCTAAAACCTATTAATCGCGGTGAGAAATCAAAGAAATGAAATATTATTTATTTTTCATATTTGTTTGTTTTTCTTTTCAGTCTTCTATAGCACGTTGAATTGTTCGTTTGTGAATGTAGGAAATGGAGAATATTGTGAATGTTGGAAAACCATTTTTCGATTCAGATATACTTTTGGTACAGTAGAGCATAGTTTCTCACCTGACTAAACGGCTCCTGTTTAAAGTAACAAACGTAAAAACTTATAAAAGCATAACTTTGTAAAGTGTCCATTAAAAATTACTTTGGAGTATTTGCCACAGGGTATCCTAGTGTGGGGCCAGAAGCAATGTATGTACCTGTATGTAAATGTATATGTTAACGCTAAATGTTAGTTGTAGAAACTGTATACCTAGTTATGTTAAACAAAATCCTAATGTCAATCAAACCTTTAATCGATTGGCCCACTAATCAATCTACAACTTTTAGTAAGCCGATCGGCTTACCATTAATCCTACGGAATTCTGCACTTCGTGTGGCTTGATACACACTTGGCCGGTTTTTGTAACATATGTTACAAAAACAACATATTATGTTTCTCGACTGTAGTAGGTATCTGCATTAATTTTATAATTAATGCAGATACCTACTAGAGTGCATAGAGTGTATCATCGACTATTATATCATATATGATTATATTATTATTATATATATTATGATTACATTATATCATATCTATTATAGTAGTATGATATAATAGTTCAAAGCAACGGGGAGCTGGCCTTTCAACGCTCCAAATTGTCACCAGATCAACTCGATCCACGGCATCATCCAAAACCCGCAGTACACCAAGCTGGCTGACCTCTACTTGGATAACAACAGCCTTCCCACAGTTAAGGAGCTCGAGGGGGCAGAGTGGTTCTCCACCTTCCGAGTGCTTAGCCTCCGAGGCAACTCGCTGAAGCAGGTGCGTACGGTCAAGCAGTGAGGGCGTGCGTGCAATAGTAGATTGTTCACCAACGGCGCACTCAAAATTTTTTCATCGAGGTTGTGAAATTGAATCCAGAGCGAACTGAGGCGATTCTTGCATTCTTGCATTCTTGCTTCGCTTGGGCTTTAACTAAGAATCGCTGAAGGAGCGAGGGATTCAACACTACCGAGACCAAAAATGATTTGCGCCCGTGAAGAACACTCTGCTTTTCACTACCATATGAGGCTGAGATTCTTAAACTGCACTTTGACTTTACTTTGACGAAAATATCGACTTTCAATCAAAGATATGTTTCATAGCCCTGTCACACCATTACTTTACTTTCACTAGCCTACACTTTGCTTAGTAAAGGAGTCGATAATCATGACTTTGGCCTCAAAGTAAACTTAGCATCAATATGCGTACAAATAATGTAGTCCTCAATGCTAAAGATATTTTCATAAAACCGAATCAAATTGTATTAGGTTGGGTTATACTTCAGAAACGTAAAGTCAATTTTTATTTTTTTTGTTGCATTCGCTTTTCACGGACCAAAAAGTGCCCCGAAAGTAGGTTTATTACCTCCTTGAAGTCAAGGTAAAGTTGACATCTTTCAATGACGTTTCGTTTCATTCAAATAAATCAAGATTAGATGATATTTTCACCATTATTTCTTGAATGAAAATTATGCGTGTAATGTAACAGCTTCTGTCAAATTCAATACTTGCTCAGACTTTACTTTGGGGACGTGCGCCGTGCTTTGCTAAGGAAAGACCAAGGAACTGTCTCTGAAATTGAAAAAGTTGAAAGTATACTCTGTCAAACAAAGCTTACTTTGTGAAGACGTCTTTGCTGTAAAGTCACGACTGTGAATCTGGCCCTGAGAGGGCCCAATTTCAAATATTTGACAATAAGGTACTTAAAAGTTTTGCAGCAAAGAGTTTGGAAGTTCAGTAAGTAGTTCCAAACGCGGTTTTAAAACTTATTGCTTGGGTTGGAGAGAAATAGATAAAGGACGAATCCACAAGAGTGAAAGAGAATTCCGACTTCTTAGTAAATGAGTGCATGAATATATAAATTTAAAATCGGATTTTGAGTCTATTTACTTAAAGGTACCTAAAAGTAAATAGAGACAAAAACTAATTTTGAGTCTATTTACTTTGATGCATCTTAGCTTGAACAACAATAGCGTGTTTTGGGTCCTAAATTTGGGCTTCAAAATGCATAATCGCGAGCAGATGGAGTGAAAAAGTTTTCGTCTGCTACCGGATTATAGACAAGACACACCGCGGAGATGGCGAGACAACCTCAAAATCCTACCGGGTTGACATGACGTGGCCTCTAGCAGGAAGGAGTGGAGAAATTAAGGGGAGGCCTTTGCATAACAGTGGGACAAAATCGAGGCTACATAAAAAAAGTTCTTTAACTACCATATCTGTTTGGTTCTTGAATTGGTACTTGAAATAAAAATAATACAACGTAGGACCCATAAGCTGACTGAATCGACGAATCTTTGAATGAGGATGGTAGGCAGAAAGAAGCGGCGTGCCTTGGGAGAGGCATACAACAACGATTGTGCGTTGACCAAGTTGCTGCATGGAAAGAGGCTTACCCATAGGTAGTCATAGGACCAGGAGTAGATTTTACTACATATTCATGGCCTGGATATATAGATATTTGAATCTGTATGCCAAACGATTTGAGCCAAGTGTGCCAAATTGTATCTTCAAAAATCTACTAAGCATCACAAATCAGCGGCAACATTGTAACGAGGTGCAATTCGCCTCGTTGCTTTGTATTAATTCTAGCCTTGCTCATGTAACATCTGAAAATACAAATTTCTCTTACCAGATTCCCGTGTTCGCTTTCGACAAGGCATTCCAGTCGAATAACGACATAATGCACGTATTCTTGGGGCACAACCCGTGGCGCTGCGACTGCCACTTCACGCCGCGCTTCCAAGGCTTGCTGCTCAAGTACAGGAGGGTTATACGGGATCTGTCGGACATACGCTGCTCTAAGTCCGATGATAAGGAGACCTCGCTTGTGCAGGTATGATACAATAAGCTTAGATCGAATAAAACGAGATGTCTGTTAGCTTTTAGGATATACCTCGGCTACTATCGGATAGAATAGGATATATTCATGTAATAGAAATATCGGAACTAATATGACACATAAATTAGATAACTTTTGAAAATACATTTTAAATAGAAATACAAAAATAAATTTTGAATTACACTTGTGTGCTTTCGGCGAAAACCGAAGCCTACTCTAGAGCCCGACGTATAGTCTAAAAGCTAACAGACTGTAGATAGAATATTCTTTATTGTATGACACCAAGAATTACACATGAGATTTGACAATTATACAGGGTGGTCCAAATATCATGGATCAAATGAAATGGGGAGTTAGCCAAGGTCATCTTCTACCAATAAAGTCCTATACAGGGTGGTAAAATTCTCAACGGTTTTGAACTTATGATTGATTTTCGGTTTTTTTCAAGAAAAGAGTTCCTACTACTTATTAAGAGCAATAAAAAAAAAGTACTTACTTTTGGTGGTTGTTTTTTTTTGAGAGTGACGGTCCATGATGAGAATGTAACAAAAAAAATTCATCGTCCCTGTCTTTATGGATCATGAGAAATTAATTAATTTTTTACGGATCTCGTATCATAATTGTTTGATCCAACATTTTCGTCATTGATTTAAAAAAAAAGTGTACTGCGGAAACCTGCCCCAGTAGTAGAAAAACTGGACCATTTCATGAGGATTGTAAAAAGATACAACTCAAAGCCCTATCTCTCCTGAGTCTTTTATTATTATTTATTCTCAGCAAAGTTGCATTTTTTTAAATCAACTTTTGGTCCTAACTAATTTGAGTTACAAAGTACTGTTCTAGGACATAAAAACAAGTCGCAAAAGGATAAAAAAATTACACCAGATAATTAGAATAGACAGTTTAATCAAAAATAAAAAAATAAACTTTTTCATAGAAGATGTTCAAAATTTCTACCTCTCACTCGGAGGCAGAGTCGACATCTTCTGATAAAATTTATTTTTAACAATCTAAAGGCCCGGTGATTATTTTTCACCTGGTGGGTGGCCGCTGATATTCGTCGTCGAAGCTCCTGCTCCGTGTTGCACTCCTTTTCGTATACCACTTCCTTGAAGTAACCCCAAAGAAAAAAATCTAAGGGCTTTAAATCGGGTGAGCGCGGTGGCCATTGAATAGTTCCACCGCGACCGATCCAGCGATTTGGAAATACTTCATTTAGGTGACTCCTCACGTCACGAGCGAAGTGCGGAGGTGCGCCGTCATGTTGCAGCCACATAGCGCTTCTTGTTTCAAGAGAAACGTCTTCTAATAATGGGTCGAGTTCCTCTTGTAAGAATGACATATAAATTTGACCATTCACTCTTGCAGGCAGCTCGTGTGGTCCTATTAACTGTCCTTCGACGATCCCGGCCCACATGTTGACTCCGAATTTGTGTTGGAAGTGGTCTCGTCGAATAATGTGAGGATTCACATACTTGTAGTGGTGCAGGTTGTGAATATTAAAAACACCAGTGCGTTGAAACATACTTTCGTCCGACCACATAATTATAATTTTATTTAGAAATTTGGGATCTTCTCTGTTGCGCCGGAGCATCTCTGTGCAAAAAAGTTGTCTTTTTTCGTAATCAGCCGGCAGCAGTGCTTGCACGCGCTGGACATGATACGGATGCATCATGTTCCGTTTTAAAACGCGTTGCACAGTCGTTTTCGGGACACCTAATGTTCTTGAAATTCGCCGTTGACTCGTCGACGGGTCATTCGATATTTCTTGAAGAATTTGATCTTCCATTTCCAAATCATGTACCATAGGGCGCCCGGTTCTCGTCGCGCTACTTCCAGGAATATGGCCCTCCACGTAAGCGTTGTGTACACGCTGGAATACTCTGTAGTCGGGATGGCGATCACGATTCAGAAAACGTCGCCGATATTCTCTTGCTGCTTCACGAGCGTTTCCGTCACAAAAACCGTACACAAAATGCATGTTAGCATAGTCACGGGCTGAGTAAGCCATTTTTAATAGTCCAAATTCACTAATACACAACTGAGTCCAGTAAAAAATGCCAAGTTCGTAGGTGAAAATCCAAAACAGAGTCCAGTAAGAAATGCCAAGTTTGTAGGTGAAAATCCAAAACAGAGTCCAGGGAGAATGCAAAGTTTGAAGCGATAAAAAAAGAGCAGCGCAAAAAGTGACAACCGAATAACCGTGTTAAGTAGCGAACAGCAAGCAGAACACTAAGTAAAAGTTGCTGGAGGCATGTAAAGGGTCACTAGCAGGTAGCTAGCGCAGGTAGTAAACCTCTCTTTGTTCCTGGGACCCCATGTCTTGTTTAGTGTTATTTTATTAACTGGTGGTACCACAAGAAAAGTGACACCGACGGGACAAGATCTACGAAAAAAGATCTTCTACGAAAGAAG
The DNA here is from genome assembly GCA_947310845.1 of Yponomeuta plumbellus. NCBI lineage: Eukaryota > Metazoa > Arthropoda > Insecta > Lepidoptera > Yponomeutidae > Yponomeuta > Yponomeuta plumbellus. The sequence goes on from OX371203.1 coordinate 10,814,009, forward strand.
ACGAACGACCTGTCCGTTGTTAGAACTTAATTTTTAAATACATTTTTGACTTATTTTTATGTCCTAGAACAGTGCATTGTAACTCAAATTAGTTAGAACCAAAAGTTGATTGAATCGCTCGTAGCCTGGGCTGCCTGAGCGATCTTAAACGATCACTAAGGTTAAGCAACATACGGCGCGTTCAGTCCATGGATGGGTTACCGTCTATGACTAACGCTAGTGGCATTTTTCCGAGCGATTCCGTGCTTCGCAAGGCACGTTAAGCAGTTGGTGCCGGCTGCCGTCGATAGATGGCAGTCGTTAAGCCAAGTCAGAGGCCTTAGGGCGGCTTGAAAACTTCTGACAGTAAGACCAGCCACTAGTCTTACAAGCCTCCACCAATCCGGACTTGGCCCCCGTGGTGGAGTATGGCCTATACCTTCCTCAGGGAAGAGACCCGTGCCCCTCGGTGGGGACATGATGGGTTGATGATGAAAAGTTGATTTAAAAAAATGCAACTTTGCTGAGAATAAAGGTCAATAATAAAAGACTCAGGAGAGATAGGGCTTTGAGTTCTATCTTTTTACAATCCTCATGAAATGTTCCAGTTTTTCTTCTACTGGGGCAGGTTTCCGCAGTACACTTTTTTTTTTTAATTAATGACGAAAATGTTGGATCAAACAATTATGATACGAGATCCGTAAAAAAATTATTAATTTCTCATGATCCATAAAGACAGGGATGATGAATTTTTTTGTTACATTCTCATCATGGACCGTCACTCTCAAAAAAAAAACAACCACCAAAAGTAAGTACTTTTTTTTTATTGCTCTTAATAAGTAGTAGGAACTCTTTTCTTGAAAAAAACCGAAAATCAATCATAAGTTCAAAACCGTTGAGAATTTTACCACCCTGTAGGACCTTATTGGTAGAAGATGACCTTGGCTAACTCCCCATTTCCTTTGATCCATGATATTTGGACCACCCTGTATAGTATTGTAGGTGGGCGGCCTTATTGCTAAAAGTAATTTCTTCGAGACAAGCACTGAAGGAAAAAATAAGAAGCTAAATGACGAGATGAGATGGGAGAAGGGGAAAACCAGAAATGGCACGAGTTAAAGAAAAATTATGAAAGCATTATTAAGTACGTATTTTACTCATTTAGTTGTCACCGATTTTATCAAACTACTTAATTTTCAACTGAAAAGTTAAGTTTGTATGTAACTGTCTGCCCAAAATCGGAATCGTAAAGCCAGTAATCTTTCTCGCACTTATCCGTTTTTTTTCACAATTTATTTTGATTGAGATGTGAAGAACAAGACTGAAGACTTTTGTAGTGATTTGTCAGGATCGTGGCAGGTGGCAGTCCCTGGTCTCTGCCTATTCTTCTGGGATACAGGCTTGAGCTTATGTATGTATGTATGTTTTATTTTGATGAGTAGAACAACCTTAACTTTCACTAGTTCTGATAAACCCTGTAGAGTTAATACAAAATCATACACCGTTTTTTTTCTCTTTGTATGTATTGCAGTTTTTATGAACTAATACGAAAACATTCAAAACACGTAAGGTTTCTTTAAATACACTCTCTTGATAGTTAAAAGAAGGAAGAAAATTCTAGTAAGATGTTAAAGTAACTTATTTTGTTAAAGGATCTTCCGTGAATATTTCTTATTTATTAAAGTCTTTTACAGGTAACATAATACCTACAGACTAACAGGCGGCTTAGGCTTAGTAATTAATAGCGTTGAAAGCCTAGAGCCATTGTTAGTATCACAAAATATTACTCCATCATTTTCTTACTAGGATTTTCTTCGCTCTTAACTCCCAAGAGAGCGTAGGGCCTCTACTACAGATTTACACGATGGTCCGCTTCCTACATAGACCAACTACTTTGAAAGCTACTATTTTCTAGTACCTATTATACTACCTAATTGGAACAAGAATTTTGCTAAATTCTCAATTTGCAACCTATTGAAACTCATAACGTTGACCGAATAATAATATGTCTTTAAATCCTTGTTTGGAACCACAATCGCTTGTGGTCCGAATCAAGGATTCCCAAACCCCACAAACATGGAAATCGGACTAAGATAATTTCTACAAATGTACGGTGCCCCCCGGCGGGAATCGAACTCATGACCTTGAGCATCATAATCAGATGTGATAATGCTGGACCGTCGCGTCAGCCATAACTAAATTTGTTTGCAAAGGGGAACTTGCCTTGATTAGAGTGACATTGCTTTTAGACTAAAAAAGACACAGATATTAATGAACCATTGTTTATCTTTTGGAATCGTACACGACAGCTGGGAGGAACTCGTTGTGGATAGAGAAGCCTGGAGAGCAAAGGTTCGGGAAGGCCGCAAGACCTGCGACGAAGTATGGTGCTCGGCACTCTCGGACAAGAGAACCAGGAGGCACCAAATCCGTAATGACCCGACTCCGGACCTTCTCTTTATCGTCCTTCATGCGGTAGGGGCGGCCGCTCTCGAATTGGACTTTTCAGTCACTCAAAAAAGTGTCAAGTCCTGTGTCCTTAGGAATGTTTTGGGATGTTTGAATCGTCCATAATGGACGCGCCTATGATGATGATGATGATGATTGATTGAATCTTAGTATCGCCTCTCCAATAACATTAAAACATTTTTTTGTGCGTTTACAAGTATAGTACTGATCGCTACTACTGTGTACTCCAGGATATAGAGCAGCCATACTCTAAGTGTGTTCCGCGGAACCCTAGGGTACCCCATTACCCCTGTAGGGGTTCCGCAAGTATTTATAAAAAAATCAAAACGCTTTGACGCGGCTTATCACGAGGCGCAGCCGAACATTGTCGCCACCCACAACAGAACAATTATTAGTAGTAATGTTACATTGCGATACCTTAATTCGCAAACCAGCCAACTCCATATACGATTTCTGTGGCGCAGCGGTTAGCGCATCTGACTACCTAGCGAGAGGTCCCGTGTTCGAATCCCGGCTGGGGACAAAAAAAAGAAAATTGTACTTTTTAATAGAAGTGAAGCATAATTGCTTCATCATCATCATCATCATCATTCAGCCACAAAAAGTCCACTGCTGGACAGTGGACATAGGCCTCCTCCATGGATTTCCAAAAATGATGAGATCCGTAGACAAACGAAAGTCGTCGACGTAGCCCAGTGGATGAATAAATTGAAGTGGCAGTGGGGGGGACACATAATACCCAGAACTGATGGCCGATGGGGCTGAAAAGCTTATTAATAAACTATACATTTAAAAAAAAAAATGTTTTATTGTAGGGTTCCGTCAAGTATTTCGCTTTCCAAAAGGATTCCGATTCAAAAAACTTTGGGAACCGCTGCTACAGAGGGTAAAACAGGTTTGTTCCAGTACAGTCGACAGCCTTTCCTTTTTTAAGGTTTCTTTTTTCCTTTTTCACCTTTAACCTGTTTCGTTCTATCGTTCTATAAACGAACAAAATAAATATTTCACGATTCGCCTTCAATAAACGAAGCGGTACAAATAACTTCTTTAATAAGGGTCTCGACTAGGTTTACTACAGAAAACTACAGAAAATATTTATTTTTACGAGAAACCAGTATTTGGCGAGGCTTGATGTAAGCTAAGATTGTGCTACCGAGTGTACATTTTTTAAACAATATTAGGTACAGTCGAAATTAGGTCAACCTTTCAATTTTTGCAGCAATGTCACCCGTAACGTAACTGAGTAGAATGGTCGCGCTTAAAGGTTGATGCGCTGTCGTTTGTACTTGGACCATGAAATTATTAAGGTCGGGTTCTCCGAACGCACAATTTAAATATTGGATTTACTACGCTCTGCGAGAAAGTTTTTATGGGAAAAGTAGGCATTTTTAAATCACGGAATAGCATATTTAGGAATGCCCTGCAATTCTTGTGACCGATGTCACTAAGGAATATAAATTTTAATATAAAATAATACAATGTTAATCTGTAATCGTTCGTATTTAAACTCAAAAAAACAGTTGCATATAATTTCTGGGGCTGCCGGTCGTTATATTTATTATTGCATCATCGTATGTACTGTATTGTCTACTCAAAACTTAGAGTAGGTATATCAGAAATCATAAAACGCCTTTGGTACATCTTGTATTTTAGGTACATGTTATACCTACAGTCAGCACATCAGATCCGGGTTTCATAAAACTATCACTGTTAGTTTATTATGACAATTCGTGGTAGGTAAATCATGCACTGTAGCAGTGCATTATACCTAATAGAAATTCAATGCTAATATATATTTCTTTACAAGTGCGGAAAGCCTGTCATTGCAACGAGTTCCGACAAATGTCTACCCGAGCCGAGGCGCAGCCGAAGGCGAGGGTTGACAGTTAGTCGGAACAAGTTGCAATGACGGTTCCGCACGTGTACTGAACAACTATTTTTAATACTGTTGCGAAAAAATGAAGCAATTTAATAAAGAAGTTTTTGAAAAATGGCGCCAACCGTAAAAGAGATTTTTTTTTCTTCACCCATTCTGGGTAGGCAAAGGGAACTAGCCCATACAGCGAAGTCTTCAGTAGATTTTTTTTATTGGTATGAAATGAAAATGAAATTTAATGAGATGAAATGAAATGAAACCAAACCTAACTCAATTGAATCAAATAATTAAATCTGTTATTGAAACAAATTATAGTAGATTCTTTGTAAAAATATTTGCATGAATCATAAAAACTTCGTGGTTTATTATTTTTTTCTTTTTAATAGACATTATTTTGACAGTTGGGAAAGAGAACGCACGAGTGCGGAAAAGGTAAAGAAAAAGCTCGAGTGTGTAATAGCGCACTTTCCGAACGCTATACGTCCCTGCAATATGCCACTTTTTGAGCAACTGTATTAAAAAGGACATTTTTGATGCGTGAGAGGAAGCTTAAGATGCCATCGGGAAATGCTACACATAAAATTAAATCGATATGGTTTAAGTAATAAATAGCATGCTCTTCTTCAATTTTACTTAACAGACATGACCCTAAAACATGCAGCTCATGACTGTATCCCAGAGAGGTAGCCAGGACTGCCACTTGCCACGTATCTGACAAATCACTTTCGCTTCATCGACACTCATTAGTCGTTGCATGAACGCCGGTTTCGGATCCCCGAAGATAAAATATTAATAGAGTTAAATCCTCAAGATCTACTGCAAAAGTAGGAGTATCTCAAGGCCTATCATTGGGACCATTCCTTTTTTTGGTTTATGTTAAAAGTAATTTGCACCACCCAGTAGAAAAAAACTATCGCAGAAATGTTTGCAGATGATTCTTCCCTAATTTTTGAAGTAAAGAGAGGCTTAGGTAATGCAGACGATGTATATAATTTTGTTATTGTTATTTATGTACGTTTATTTATTGAACTATTTATGTATGGTTTAAGTAACTTTATATAATTATAATAAAAATGTTTCTTAGTTGCACGACTAACCGTCTCTAATTTCTTCCTTATCTCCATCTATGGTTGCCAGGAAGAAATTGCTTCTAGTAGTAAGGCCGCCAATTGTATTGTACTGTACTGTAAATGTAATTTATGTGTACAATAAAGCATATTCTATCTATCTATCCATACAATGCTCTATCTCCAGTTCTGAATTGGTTTACGGTGAACAATTTGATGTTATATGCGACGAAAAACCGTAGACAAACGAAAGTCGTCGACATAGCACACCGTATGAGTAAGTGCAGTGGCGGGGCATATAGCACGAAGAGCTGATGGCAGATGGGGCCGAAAGGTGCTTGAATGGAGACCACACATCGGCAAGCGCAGCGTAGGACGACCAGCCACAAGATGGACAGACGACCTCACACAAGTGGCAGGGAGACGCTGGATGCAAGCCGCTTCTAACCGGTCTTTTTGGAAATTCATGGAGGAGGCCTAGGTCCAGCAGTGGACTTTGTAGTGTATGCGCGAATGTGCGGACGTGTATGGTACTCGTTATTCGCGCATGCATTGTCGTCTCGGCGCACGCGCTAAGAAACAGGCACGGGCTCGCAACACTAGAATAGCGGAAGGGATAGACCCGGGATCCCTTCTTACTCTGTGACAAGACAGTGCCGGTGGAATTGGGAGAAATAGCGAGAGTGCGTGCGTGCGGAGCCGATAAGCTAATACACTTGGTGAGACGTATTATTAAAAATCGCAGGAAGACACTACATTTTGGCGACGAGGATAAACTGTAAATGTCAATGGCAAACCTTACGTTAGAGAAGTTCGAATGTGATGGAGAAGCAGGCTCTGTTGGTTTGCGATGGGAGCGCTGGAAAAGGAGCTTGTACATTTACTTAGAAGCTGCAAAGGTTGATACAGCTATTCAAAAGCGAGCGAGTTTATTACACTTTGGTGGCCCGGAGCTGCAAGAAATATATTACAAAATTCTGGGAGCTGATGTACCTAATGAAGAGGGTAATCTTGACGTGTTTAAGGTAGCAGTTGAGAAACTCGATGAGTACTTTGCGCCCAAACAGAGCAAACGTTTTGAACGACACCTATTCCGACAAATAAAGCAGGAGGCCGAAGAGAAATTTGACAAATTTCTAGTACGGCTACGACTTCAGGCAACTAAATGTAAATTTACTGACATAGAAGACCACATAATCGACCAGATTACAGAAAAATGTTATTCGGAAGACCTAAGGAAGAAGATACTACGATCCGGGGATAAAATAACATTAAATGATATCATATTGGAAGCAAATGCTTTAGAGGCCATAAGTAGGCAAATCGAAGGGTTCGACAAACAAGAAAAAATGACACAAATCAACAAGATTGAAATGAGAAAGAAAAAGGAATGTTATAGGTGTGGGAGCTGGAACCATCTTGCTTACGACGATAAATGTCCGGCAAGAGGAAAGAAATGTTTGAAATGTGGAAAAATAGGACATTATAAAGCATATTGCAAGTCTCTTCCGTTGAAAAGAAAGAACCAGGATCAACAAAAATCTGACGGAAAAAGGTATAAAAGAAGTGACAGAGAAGTGAAGAATGTAACGGAAGACAAGGATGGAGGATCAGATATCGATGTCAATTATGTGTTCAATATGAATGATGATACAAAAATAACATGCGAAATTGGTGGAACAACTGTCAATATGCTCATTGATTCTGGATGCCAGCATAACCTAATAACGGATACTACTTGGGAAGAAATGAAAAAGCAAAGAGTGAAGGTCTCGCATCAGGTGGCCAATCCAAATAAAACGTTTATAGCGTATGGAAGTAAAACTCCACTGAAACTACTTGGCTCCTTCCAATCGGAGATCAAAGTTGCTGATAAAATTGAGAACACTACTTTCTATGTGGTGAAAGAAGGTACTTGAGATCTTCTGGGAAAGACGACGGCTATCGCGTTGGGAGTATTGAAGATCGGGTTAGGCGTAAACCAGGTGGAGCATCAGACATTTCCGAAATTCAAGGGCGTTCTTATCCAAATACCAATAGACGACAACGAAAAACCCATAGCACAGCCTTATAGAAGAATTCCAATTCCCTTGGAAGCAAAGGTAAATGCAAAGATACACGAGCTTCTTCAGAAAGATATTATAGAAAAAGTAGAAGGCCCGTCCAGTTGGATATCACCGATTGTTCCGATCCTTAAAGACGGTGGTGATATTCGCCTTTGTATTGATATGAGACGCGCTAATGCCGCCATAATGAGAGAAAATCATCCGTTACCAACAATGGATCAGTTGTTGCCAAAAATACAAAATGCAAAATTCTTCAGTAAGTTAGACATTAAAGATGCTTTTCATCAACTGGAGTTGCATCCTGATTCACGACACATAACGACGTTCATCTCAAGCAAAGGGCTCTACAGATACAAAAGATTAATGTTTGGAATCACATGTGCCCCTGAAGTATTTCAGAAAACCTTGGAGCAGATGTTAATGGGGTGTGAAGGGGTCGTCAATTTTATTGACGACATACTTGTTTATGGCGAGACAAAACAAGAGCACGATGATAGGCTAAATAAAGTCATGGAAGCCCTAGACGCTAATGAAGTGGTCCTAAGAAATGAGAAATGCATATTCAGTGCAAAACGGGTTCAATTTCTGGGACATGAATTGTCTGAACAAGGCATACGCCCCCTGGACAAGTACGTGGCTACAATAAAGGACTTCCGAGCTCCTACAACGGTGTCTGAATTACAAAGTTTTATGGGACTGGTAAATTACGTGGGGAAATGGATTCCTAACCTTGCTACCAAAACGGAACCTTTAAAAGAAATGCTTCGAAAGAAGTCTGCTAGGAATGCAGACATAAGCGATCAGTGGGGGCCACGTCAACAAACAGCATTTACGGAGTTAAAGATTGCACTTGGTGAAATACCAAATTTAGGCTACTATAATGTCAATGACAAGACACTTGTATTTGCGGATGCAAGTCCAGTTGGCCTGGGAGCTGTATTAGTGCAAATTAACAAGAAGGGTCCCCGCATTATTGCGTATGGAAATAAAACACTGAGTGAGTGTGAAAGACGCTACTCCCAGACGGAGAAGGAGGCTCTGGCATTAGTATGGGCTGTCGAACATTTTCACATGTTTCTGTACGGAAAGGAATTCGATTTGATAACAGACCATAAGCCCCTGGAAGTTATCTTTGGACCTAAGTCTAAACCATGTGCGAGGATCGAACGGTGGATACTAAGATTGCAATCTTACAAATACAAGGTGATTTATAGACCAGGCAAAAATAATATCGCGGACCCTCTATCTAGACTTAGCAAATTTGCAAGAACGGTTCCAAACAGAGATTACGTTCATAAAATAATGGAAGTAAGTAAACCCATAGCTCTTTCACTAAAAGACATAGAGGAGTGTTCCAGAGATGACCCGGAGACAAAGAAAGTAAAGGAAGGTATTTACAACAATAATTGGGACGAAACAGTTAAGATGTACAAAGTCTTCGAGAATGAACTTTGTTTTTGTGGTGATATATTACTGCGAGGTACAAAAATTGTCATTCCAAAAGACCTAAGGAGTCGTGTACTGGCTGCTGCACATGAAGGACACCCTGGGATTGTGGCCATGAAGCTGAGACTTAGGAGCAAAGTATGGTGGCCTAAATACGATAAAGACGCAGAGCAAATGGTCAAAGCTTGCAGAGGGTGCACGCTCGTGTCTGCACCAAATCCTCCAAACCCGCTTAAAAGACGAGAGATGCCGAGACATCCCTGGATTGACATTGCAATAGACCTGTTAGGCCCGTTACCATCTGGAGATTACTTATTAGTGGTGATCGATTACTACTCCAGATATAAAGAAATAAAAATTTGCCGTGAAACTACAAGTAAACAAATAATTACATTACTCAAGGAAATATTCAGTCGCTTGGGATTTCCGGTATCGATACTGTCTGACAATGGCAAGCAATTTGTTAGTGAAGAATTCAAATCTTTTTGCCTTGTAAACGACATTAAATTGCTTCATTCAATACCATATTGGCCCCAACAGAATGGGGAAGTTGAAAGACAGAACAGAGACATACTGAAAAGGCTGAAAATCAGCCAAGCAGAAGGGAAGAAAAATTGGAAAGAGGCGCTCTTAGAGTATCTAACTATGTACAATAGTACTCCACACACAGTTACTGGGAGACAACCTGCAGAATTGTTTTTTAAAAGGAAGTTTAGAGATAAATTACCGATGATAGAGGATGTGGATTATAGAGCAGAAGATATGGACGTAAGGGACAGAGATAAACAACAGAAGGCAAAAGGGAAAGAATACGCAGATAGAAAAAGGAAAGCACAAGTAGGAGATCTGAAACCGGGAGATAAAGTATATGTGAAGAATATGAATAAGACAAACAAATTAAGTTCTAATTTTGAACTTACACCCCACACCGTGAAGACCCGCATGGGGGGAGATATTGAAGTACAGAATGACGAAACTGGTCAGCAACTCAGACGAAATGTGGTACATTTAAAAAGAATTGAAGGAAAATGGAACGTAGTAGATAAAGAACAAGAAAATGAGGATGGCGCTCATGAGAATATAAGTGATCAAGATCACGAGATAGGTTAGGTATAAGAGAGGTTGGGCAAATATGCAACTTGAATTGAGGAAGCGAAAGAAGACATCAATAGTTATAAGTTTTGGGCAAATTTGTAACTTGAAAAGAGGAAGCTAAGGAAGACATTATAGTAATAAGTTTGGGCAATTATGCAACTTGAAATGAGGAAGCGAAGGAAGACATTATATAAGTTTGGGCAAATATGCAACTTGAAATTAAGAAACGAAGGAAGACATTATAATTAGAAGTTTGGGCAAATATGCAACTTGGAATGAGGAAGCGAAGAAAGACATTATAAGTTTTGGGAAAATATGCAACTTGAGGAAGTTAATCTTGTAACTAGAAATATGTTGATTTATGATTGTTATGGAAAACATTAAACATACTTGATTTATGTAATTATGAGTTTCTTTTAAAAGAAAATTTAAAACAAGGAAGGGATGTAGTGTATGCGCGAATGTGCGGACGTGTATGGTACTCGTTATTCGCGCATGCATTGTCGTCTCGGCGCACGCGCTAAGAAACAGGCACGGGCTCGCAACACTAGAATAGCGGAAGGGATAGACCCGGGATCCCTTCTTACTCTGTGACAAGACAGTGCCGGTGGAATTGGGAGAAATAGCGAGAGTGCGTGCGTGCGGAGCCGATAAGCTAATACACTTGGTGAGACGTATTATTAAATATCGCAGGAAGACACTACAGACTTCTTGTTGCTGAATGATGATGAAGAGACAAAATGAGTCAAGTTCTCATTGCCAAACGTTAAAAATGTTGACAAGTGTTTAAAAATATCTTCCGAGAAATTAGAACTGGTAGAGTCCACATAGGACATGTTTAGGCATAGATACGCTAGATTCAAAATTGAAATGGGGTCTGCATATTGAAAAACTATCGGCCGGGTTGAGTTTAGCAGTCAGCAGTCATAATAATAATTATGCAACTTATAGTCGGTTTCAGAATTAATAATTTCACTAAGTAAATACTCAAGTAACGTTCTGTCACACTCTTTTCTGAGAAATTTAACGAGACAGCACTACAGTTAAGTAGGTAGTTACTAAGTGAAATTCTCAATTCAGAAACTGGACTTTATATCGACTATTGGCTTGTCTATTTCTGCTGTTATAACAGTGTCGTGTCATACGGTTTGTTACTATGGGGACGTGCAGCACACATTATAGATATTAAGCAAAAAAGAGCCGTAGGTAAGTGCAATTACGACATAAGCAGTAGGGAATAGCAGAGCTAAGAGAGCGTTTCACAAAATAGAAATTCTTACTCTGGCTTGCCAAAATTATATTCGATAATTTGTGTGTGTATGTCCGTAAAAATATAACATACATACATACATAAGCTCACGCCTGTATCCCAGAGGGGTAGGCAAGATCAGGGATTTCCACCTGCCCCGATACTGACAAATCACTTCGCTTCATCGATATTCATTAGTCGTTGCATGCACGCAAGTCGGTTTCGGGTACTTTTCATCTTGCCCTTTCTAAATACATCCTCTATTTGGTCGAAATATGTCTGCCTAGGGCGTCCCTTACCGATCCTTCCACTCACATTCGCTCGATGTATTTGCTTCGTCAGTCTCTCTTCCTTCCTCTCCACGTGTCTTAACCAACACAACATTCCTTTCTCAATTCTAGTCACTACATCCTCTTTCAGTCCCCAACGTTCTCTGATCACACTATTGCGTATTCTGACATTCAAAATATAACAACGTTCAATTTAATAAGGTAAGGTACTAGAAAAGAAGAAACTGAAAAAAACTAAATTTCGTCTAACCAAGGTAAATACATATAGTTAGTAGATGGTTGGTAGGTAATTGCGTTCAGGTAGAATTCTACAACCGAATTTCAGAGCATGTTCTATCCTTGCCGAAAACATTCTTTAAAAATTCTAAATGTAAACTCTCGGTAGTAAACCAATTCCACTACGATTTTAATTGTTATTTAATTATTAATCATAATCATCATCGGCCCATGCTTGTCCACTGCTGGACATAGGCCTCTCCCATGGCACGCCACTGAGCACGGTCTTCGGCTGTTCTCATCCATTTTATCATATTGGCTCTGGTGTATCAAGTTTGTTTTAGAAAAAAAAAAACCACAGTGACGTTCCCTTTCCCGCTGCCTCTTCCTCCATTACAAATACGGCCCGAAGGCAGTGGCTAACATTGACATTCGGCAGACAGAATGAAAATTATTTATATTGAAATAACAACACATCCTCATGTTCGAACATCGCATGAATTCGCCTTAAGCTTCAACTCAAAGGTTTATTCGAAGAAATTGACTTCGCCTTATGTGTAAGAGCTTCGTTTTTAAATGACTTATGTTGTACTTAGGGACTCTATGCACTTGATGGTAGAGAGCTTTTTTTTCTTAATTTTTTTTGGTAGTTTTTTTTTTGTATGTTTTTTTAGTGATGGAGATTTGTCAGGATCGTGGCAGGTGGCGTGGCAGTCCTTGGTTTCTACCTACCTCTGTTGGATACAAGCGTGAGCTTATATGTGTATGTATTTGTACTGTGTGGTAATTACTAATTAAATAGCTTCGGCTTCCAAACTACCCAGATTTCTGCGCCCTGCTCCAAACTTTTTTTTCAAGGTTCCAGAAACACAAAAGACACGGGGGCGGGTGCGACGCGGACACGGTTTTTTTAACTTGTATTTTCTTCAACTTTGGCTTCTTTTTACTTGTTACGAAGTCAGACACTGAAGTATCTAAAATAGTAACAAGTAAGTTCTTGAGGATTATTTTAGACAGAACTCGTGCCGTCCGCTAGTCGCCAGCCTGTTGTAATGTTTACCCGGCACGCCGTTGGGTGAATGAAATGGAAAAATTGCAACCCAAGTGCACGACTTGGGCTGCAATTTTTCCATTTCATTCACCCAACGACGTGCCGAGTAAACATTACAAGTAAAAGCCTTAACCCCGGTTTCTCATACAAGAAAAAATAATTGTACAAAATTATAATACGACCAATGAGTTAATAATAGTAGTAGGTGCTGCTGGCCTTTCAATCTACGTAATGAGACGAATTATGCAAGGTGCAGTGGCACATCTACTGTCACTAGGTATATGGAAAGCTGGAAGTAGTATTTTAATCTACTGTTAGCTGTCGTTTGTATGCACTTTCTATTTTCTGTGTATCATCCGGTTTGTGTTATGGTTTTTCGTTCTTGAGGCTAGAAGAAATGTATGTGCCTGTATGTAAATGTTTATGCTTACACGTCTTTTTTTTGTGGTCGCTAGCAGAAAGGCCACGCTTATGAGCCTGTAGTCTAGCACTTGCTCCACTTCTCGGCAGTGGCACTTTCAAAAGAATCGCGAGAAATCTCAAAGGGATTTTATTTACGAAATTAAATGCTTTAAGTTCACATTTCAAACTAAGTAAATGGCGATTCCGCGAATGCCTACAAAAAGCCTCTTAGTTCTTCTTTGTCTTCAAAGCCTTTGAAACAAGCGATAGTCATTAGGAAAGTACGTAGGCATTGAAATTTGCCAGTTTTGCACAACGTTACGGGTGTGTCCCTGTCCAGGGGGTGTATAACACTAGCGCCATCGAGGAAAAGAATATATCTTTGACGGATCGAATTTGCGAAAAATGTCTGTACAATCTTTCAATCACATGGACAATGATTTTTAGGACCACAAAGAACCTTGGTCAGGCCTGTTTCACTACGCGTGTAGGTATCGAACGCTTAAGTACATGCGCCGACCACTCCGGAGTGGTAAATAGGAAAATTCAAGCGCTAGAAGAGGTAAAAGTTACGCGGTAGAAAGAGAGGCAACATGTAGGTGAATATAACGTAGGTTTTTTTAGCGCCGTGCGATCTGAATTTCACCTAATTGTATCTCAGCTAGAGTCCCTTTTTCTTTAATTGATGTTGCGGAGTGAATCTTCTGTGCCTGTACTATTATGTATTCTGTGCCTTGGTTCACAAATCTGGGCCTAGATTCTGCTAATGCATTGTAGTACAATGACAACTGCATGAACATGGCGATTTAGTTTCAATGGGCTAGTTGCCCTAAAAAATGTAATTAGTCCGTCTTTTAGATTATTCAAAAATACGACACGTATTTTTTATTTGTGAATTAGACCAAAAGTGACAAAGATATAGCCCATTAAAGTTACGTGTGACGTCACGCCGTGCTGCATTTTTTAGCACGGAGTGACGTCACACGTAACTTTAATGGGCTATATCTTTGTTATTTTTTGTTTAATCGAAAAAATAAAAAATACGTGTGCAATATTTTTTTATAATCTAAAATACGGACTAAATAGAATTTAATTATTTTGACCCTGGAAACTACCCTATTGCCGCCTCAAATCTACGCGCGCACTCGAATCATTCAATCTAGGGGTCAATGGTATGACAAAACACGTCACGTAACCCGACCATGTTTCTGTCATTGAACTGTAATGCACTAACAGAATCGGGGCCCTGGTATTAGCTAGCATTTATGCCAAAAGCTAGGTTTTTTTGGTTGATAGGTTCACGGCTATGGCCCTTTAAGCGCTTAGCGTACACCCGTGTGTACGTTAACTTTTTGTGCCCCAACTGTTTAGCGTACACACGGGTGTACGCTAAGCGAGAGACTGGATTTGACTTCGATTTCTGCCGTGTTTTTATTGTCTATGGCCAATATCCGGTTTTCTCTTGACCAATGGTTACTAAGGATTACTTTTGTCAACCAACTTCATGCCATTCCAAAGAAAAAAATAAAGTTCTCATCGAAAAATAAGTGAACCGCGTCTGACAGACGCCATATTGTGTTTTCGTCGCGAGTTGCTCCGCCCGCTCGAGGTTTTTAGATAATTTCGAAAGGAAGCGGATAGTATTTGTTTATGTGTTATATATAAAATTACTGGGAAAAGTGTGTAGATTATGTTTTAAATAATAGTTTTGTTGTATTTGATAGAAAATCAAATGAAAAAAGCCTCGAACTTTTAGTGCCGCGTCAGGCGTTTCGGCTCCGCCCGCTGGAGGTTTATAAGTTATTCAAGAGGAAAGCAGATAGTATTTGTTTTGTGTTATATATCAAATTACTGGGAAAAGTGTGTAGATTATTTTTCAAATAATAGTTTTGTTGTATTTCATGGAAAATAAAGTGAAAACAAGCCTCGAACTTTCTGCAAAGGTTGCGCGGCCCGTGATGGCATTTATCTCTTCGTCATTTATAGCTTTATTTTGGTGATTTATATTAAAAAATAGATTAAAATAGTTAAAAATAATATGCGAATCATATTATAAGTGTTAGTTCAGTGCTAGTGAAAAGTGCAAGTGAAAAAAATGAAGAAAAGTTCAAAGTAGTAAAGGATGGTGTGGATAGTGGAAATTCACCTCGTCATTTGGAAAACAGGTAAGTTTTATTACAATAAAATATATAATAATTGGATAGGAAATTTCATGCAGATTCTAGATATATATAACACTTATTGAATAATTATGTAGTACTTTCTCTAATTTGAGAAATGCGGAACGGCGTCCCATAAAAAATGTAAAAAAATATGGCAGCGCGTTAGGGCCAGTCAGGCAGGTCATATGGGCACACTAGGCAGTCTAGACGCGCATCGCCGAGAGATAGTGCGGATACTATTGTACACCAGAAAAAAACAAAAACACACAAAATATTTACAAAGGTAAAATCTGGAAAAAAAGATACGACTTATTTTCCTCGATGGCGCTAGTTTCATTAATTTAGTGGATTTCCTTAACTCAAATTTAATTTCTGAAATTTTTACAATGTACTTGTATCTGTTCCTTCAGTTTTAAAAAAAATAAAATTTCGATACACTTACGGTTAATAAGAGCTAAAGACTGACATTGCGGTTAGGATTCGTGCCTTGATACAAACGATTACAAACTTAACAATATAGTTAAAACCAGTTCGATGCATCTTCTAGGTTCAGTAACAAGAATTTAAACACTGTTAATTAAAGAGTAAAAAAGATAGGCCGACTGTCTTTTACATTTTTTTTACGTTTTGTCGGTGTGGGAAATTGCTCCATACTCCATACAAACGAATATCTATTTATTTTATTTATTGATAATTTTATTGCACTTACATTTAAGTTAAAAATATAGTACGATGCGGCGGACTTAATGCCATACATCGATGAGAAACAATAAGTTACAGTCTATTAGCTTTTAGAATATACCTCGGCTACTATCGGATAGAATCGGATATATTCGTGTAATAGAAATATCGGAACTAATATGACACTTAAATTATGTACATAACTTTTCAAAATTGTGAAGAAAAGTTTTGTACAGAGCAGGAAGTAGTACACTCGTGTGCTTTCGGCGAAAACCGAAGCCTACTCTAGAGCCTGAGGTATATTCTAAAAGCTAACAGACTACATTTACCCAAACAGTTTTCAAGGAAAAAAGCACTCGAACACGATATAGAGTTTGGGTGCTTTTTGTATAAACACATCATGTTCAAGTGTCAACTCAAGTGGGCAGGTAGTGAAGAGGCGAGTGGCGATATCTAAATGTCTTAATTTATGGGACGTGTGAAATGTTCTCTGCCATCAACACGTTCCATAAATGAGACTAAATTGTCGCGTACCTTTAGCGACGTGGCGATAAATTTCTTAATTAATGGGACGTGTGGAATGTTCTCTGCCATCAAAACGTTCCATAAATGAGACTAATTAAATTAAATTGTCGCGTACCTTTAGCGACGTGGCGATAAATTTCTTAATTAATGGGACGTGTGGAATGTTCTCTGCCATCAAAACGTTCCATAAATGAGACTAATTAAATTAAATTGTCGCGTACCTTTAGCGACGTGGCGATAATTTTTTTAATTAATGGGACGTGTGGAATGTTCTCTGCCATCAAAACGTTCCATAAATGAGACTAATTAAATTAAATTGTCGCGTACCTTTAGGGATCCGTACACGAAGGTTGCTAAAGCCCGGGACCCTATTACTATGCCTAAAATGTCAGTATATCTTCTGACCTATAAAGACATTATACCCTGTTGTTTCTAATACTAAAAATAATAATAGGTTGCCAAATATTTTTTAAAAGCGATGTGATTACCAGTGTGCACTGAAAAAACTCGATCCCAACTAAGTTGTCTTTTCTCTTAGTTGACGCTAAAATGGTTGGAAGAAAGCTGCTTTTGTCTATTCTAAGCAACAATATAGTAGCTGCAACAAGAGTGTAATTGGTGCAGCAAATAACTTAATTTGCTTAAATCTATTTGGTTGCAATTCCTTGTTATAATAAACATTCTCTTTAAAAGTGACAAATTCTTATTTGACCCAAAATAGGTCTTTATTGAATACATGTCTTATTCTTTTTTGGGTTTACTAAGATGCAGTGTTTGTATTTACGTTAATATGTTAATTAAGTTACAGAAGTGCAACGTTAGAATAATGAATGTATATGTTGCAATAAACAAGTACGAAAATTGAATAACGTAGGACTGTTTACTAATTTTACGTTTTATCATTATAGATATAAGTATCAAAAAATATTTGGTTCAATGCATTTATCAAATCATAACAAATAATTTTATACTTTAATTTGAATAGGACTAGTAACTAATTTTACATTTCATCATTATAGATACAAGCATCGAAAATATTAAAACAAATCATTTAAAATTATTATATTAACAATGTTCTTAGTAGCATCAACAATCAGCTCTTGGTAGATCTAAACAAGCAAAGTATCAATTCAACCGTGTGTATAGTTGACGCTAAAAAGAGCGACACCCCTCGGACCCCGTGCATCCCGCGCCACCCCGCCCGCCCTTCATTATCTCACTTTCATTCGTTTCGTGACGTTTGGGTGACAGTGTTTTTGTGGCTAAGAGAGTGAACACCAGCAGGTATGCTTGAAAACAATTATTAGCTAATAAGTAGTTATTTGGTTTGACAATAAATTCATCTAAATTTCTAAAGAGCAGAAATTATGTCGATGTTAACTTTTTGCAGCCTACCGCCCAATCTTATCGGCCCTAACTTCGGAAGACCTAAAGGACTTAATTCCCCAACCAGGACCAAGGGTCTTGTTCACAAGGTGTTGGCGTACCTGGAAAAATGAGCTTATTACAACTACAGAAGTCTCTTTCTCGGTAAGTGGTTGTGAATTTCATTTTAATTTTAATGAATAAGTCTTAAGAAGCCGGTGTACGCCAGAGCGTATTATAAACCTCATCCTTGCTCTTCCCACCTAGAGCGGAAGAACGCATCTTTGCATGTGCACAGATAACGGTCTATTATTAAATCGACAAAAGTCAAAAGTTATGGTCTTGGGTTCTAAAATCCAGAAACAGAAAATAATGGCGCTAAATCCCTCGGTTCATATAAAAGATGAGCGTTTGTGTTTCGTCGACGAAGTACGCAACTTAGGTGTAACTATGGACAGTGGTCTGAAATTCGAGAAACATGTACGCACAATGCGTAATTGTTTTTATAGGTTAAGAATTTTATATAATATAAGGAAATACCTCAGCGTAACAACCCGAACCCTTCTCTGTGATAGCCTCGTTATGTCCAGAGTAAATTATGCCATCACTGCGTATGGTTCTTGCTTGTTCGCCAAAACACTCAAGCTCGTACAACGAGTTCAAAATGCGTGTGCTCGTTTTTGTTACAATATTCCCCCACGAGCACATGTCACGCCGTTCATTAATAACGCAAATATATTAAAGATGGAAAGTAGACTTAAACTTTTCATGGCGACTCTGATGTTTGGAATTGTAAAATTCCAAAAACCAGCTTATTTATTCAATAAACTAATTTGGCGTTGGACTGTATACGGAGATTGCAACAGAGTTAGGGCATGCTCGAACCCGCTTGGTGTGCCTCGTCACCGTACTGCCGCGTTTTGTGGTAGTTTTCGGTTTCAGGCCACCAAGTGTTGGAACGACATTCCTCCACCTATTAGGCAAATGAAATCAAGAAATAGCTTTAAAAACAGTTATAAAAAAGTCCTTCTTGACTTACAAAAGCTGCTTCCTTAACTTTTGTTTTTCATATAAATTTATCTATTCATATAAATTTTCATAAAATTATGTAAACATATGTATTCATATAAATATAAATTTAATGAGTTGACATCAATAAATAATTTTTTAATTTTACATTCCATTAATATTTTCACAATCTATGTATCTACCTCAACTGACATTTCGTTATTAATATGCTATTTTATATAATCTTTTTAAAATTTATGCAATTATTTTCACTGACATTAAATCAGCCGTCTACTTCGTTCTGAAGTTTGACTCGCGCTATGCTATTACTTACCTTAACTTATCGTACTTGACTATTATCTTATATTTTATTCATTCAATATTATTTTCAACCGGTTCGACTTCGTACTATCTCTCCGAGCTCTGCACGCTGCCGTACGGGTACTGACGGAAGATCAGCGCTGGAGTACCATATCTCCAGCTTATGCCGAGTCAGAGCCCTTTTGCATTTGCCACACCCACAGTGCTCACTGTGGATAACGCACTTGATGTTTTTGTTTTGTTATACAGTTTCATTATGTTTTGTATATGTTTCTTGCTTTTACTATTACTGTATAACCTGTTTTGTATTGTTTTATTGCATGTGTATGTGTGTGAATGCAAATAAATGATTTATCTATCTATCTATCTATCTATCCATCCAAAACACCGAGCAAGTGATAATCTCATTAGGTAAGATCCATACACGAATTTTATGCTCAGTGGCACGAGCCGGGATTAGGACCCTTGTAATGAGAGGCCATCAACCAACACGACTATCGCTACTGCCAGAGTTTATAAATAAAGATAAAAAATTTAAACACTGGCTTTCTTATATGAAGACTTATTTGGAATAATACATGGTGGCCAATCGGGTGATGTTATTTTTTTTTAGATAGCCCGTACCGAGACCTACCCAAAACACCTCCATGTACCTATGTTCAGCGATTATGGATAGTTTTCGAATTATGATTTTTTTTTGAAAATTTTGATATTTTCCAAGAAATCGTCAAAAAAAAACAAAAATGCTTTTTGGCTTTTATTTTTTATGTAATTATTATCAGTATTAAGCCTTTTTTTCATATACAATAAAGTAAATCTGTACATCCGAACAATAATTAAGTACAATCTGAGCCCAAAGTTTGTAATCACTGTTTTTAGTCAAGAGACCAAAAATTTCAAAATAAAATTAAAAATACTTATGGCTGGTTCTGGAGCTCGAAACTAATCTTAAAAACTTTGCAAGACATTACACTTTCGAAATAATAAAGAAACAATAGCACTTATGGGGACGTTATGCGCCTTACGTGACTAATAAAGGTAAAAAAGTGATGATTCACGAATTTCCAAAATGATTTAAAAAACTATTATTTTATTTTATTATGACAAATTTAAGAAAAATAACTCGTAGCAACTAATAAACACGATAATCATTGCTGTTTTAATAACTTTAATAAAATAAACTAATACCCAAGTTGTGATTTTTGATATTTGTCATAATAAAGTAAAATAACAGTTTTTTAAATAATTTTGGAAATTCGTGAACCATCACCTTTCTACCTTTAACAATCACGTACGGCGGAAAATGCCCTTATAAGTGCTATTTTTTCTTATTTTTTAAAGTTTTTAAGATTCGTTTGGAGCTCCAGAACCAGGCATATAAGTATTTTTAATTTTATTTTGAAATTTTTGGTCTCCCGACAAAAAACAGTGATTTCAAACTTTGGGCTCAGAATGTACTTAATTATTGTTCGGATGTACTAGTTTTCTTTATTGGATATGAAAATAGGCTTAATACTGATTATAATTACAGAAAAAATAAAAGCCGAAAAACATTTTGGTTTTTTTTGACAATTTTTTTCTTGGAAAATCTCTAATAAAAAAAATATAACTCTGGAACTATAAATAATCGCTGAACATACATGGGGTTGTTTTGAATAGGTCTCGGCACGGGCTATCTAAAAAAAAAAATCTGTCACCCAATCGGCCACCCTGTATAATTTCTATTTTCGATGTTTTTTTATAACCTATTTACATTATATGCTTTATTTTTGTTCACAGGGCCTGGATTGGATACGAGAATAATATTGGTACAATAAATAATTATTATGAAATTTGAGTCTCCAAATAAGTGTCCGGCCGACAAGGAGATTTGAAATGAATGTGATTTTTTTAACACTTGTTTTTTTAATTGGCATAAGTGACTAATAATACATTTTCATGTAATAATTTAGCTTAATGTAACACATGTTACATGAATACTCTCAGTACTTAACGGAAAGTTATATGTAGATGTAGTGTATGAGAAAAGTATAATAGTTAGTGGCAAGTTTAAAATAAATGTGATTTTCTTACATTGTGGTTTTGTTAATTGGCATACATTATTATTTAATATAATTATTATGTCACTTAATAAATTCAACTACGGCACTTTTAATGTACATGATCCATTGTCGTACTTACTTAGCTAGTTTAGTAGGTACCTATTCAAAAGTATTTTGAATCTTCAGGATAGTTTTGCTGCTCATGCCCAATAATTTCACCGAAGGATATCGAGTCCTGACCCATGTTCCTTGGGTGAAATAGTGGGCATGAAGAGCAGAATAACATTCTGAAGATTCAAAATACTTTTGTACACCCTGTATAGGTATCTACTAAAGTAGCTAAGTAAATGCGACATTGAATCTTGTGTATGATAAAAAAGTGTCATAGTTTTATTTATTAAGTGACATAATTACATCAACAACCCTTTTTGGTTCATATAATAATCACCTTGTCAAATATAACCAAGACACTAAATTAATACAAACAATTAACTTTGTTGAACGAAATGACGTAGTATTCAATATAACTGAATTGATTCAGTGACATAATCAAATCGATAACCCTTCGTAGTACCAACAATAATCACCTTGGTAAACATATCGTAGACACTAAATAATTACAAATAGGTACCTTGGTTTAGCTAAATAATATAATATTAGGTTAAATGAAGTTTAATAATCAAATGAAACAAGAAACAAAACTGGAAGTATTAACTTGTATGGTGGAACCAACCTTTATATTTATTGATAGTGAATAAGGGCTTAGTTAAATCCTCCATCAAACTATACTATTTTAGTAAAATTTCGTGCTTAACTTGAATTAAAAAAATGTTATTACGACCATGTGTCTTTATAAGGCCAGCACATTCCTTATTTAATGCAACTAGATAGCATATTTTATATGACAATGTTAGATGATTGCGTTGGATGAGAATGACTACTAATAACTATTCACTTAGTTAGGTCAACAATTTCTTTTTGTAACATCGATTTAGTACATTGTTTTCACTCGACAAGAATAGTTTTGAATATACTAACGAGCCTTTGTAAAATAAGCAATGTA
Source organism: Yponomeuta plumbellus (assembly GCA_947310845.1). Taxonomy (NCBI): domain Eukaryota; kingdom Metazoa; phylum Arthropoda; class Insecta; order Lepidoptera; family Yponomeutidae; genus Yponomeuta; species Yponomeuta plumbellus. Next base: position 10,836,382 of record OX371203.1, read on the forward strand.
CTTGGTAGATATAAACAACCGCAGATTAACAAAGTTCTCTTAGTCAATGAAGTTAAGATCTTGACAGTCTCATATGGAGTCATGTTGTATAATACGATCAAACAAGATCTTTGTTGAAATGACATGATTTTTTTTTCAGTGTGATTACCATATCCAGCGTCTAGCACCACATTGTCCTTCATTGTCAATAAAAAAAAAAGAAAACCATTGTTATTTTCAAGGTCAGGACTGAAGAGGATATAAAATAAATCGCCCACTTTTTTGCTCTGCAGATAAGCACCATGAAACTTAGCGTCGTCTGCAGCAACACGGTGAAAATGCCGATTAGCGCCATCAACATTGTCAACTTGATCCTGGCCTCCCTGATTGTCCTCATCATCGGCAGATTCCTTTACGACTGGCACAGTTTCAAAACCACTGGGAAACTACCATGGTTGTCTTCAATACTACCGTGAAGCTATTGCCTTTCAGAGAAAATACAGAGAAAACTGAAGAAATCGAAGCATAAATCGTTGGAGCAGAAATCGGAAATAATATAAACTAGCTTTATCAACAAATCTTACAGTTAATCTAGTTTAAATTTACTTTCATTCTTGATTCTAAAATATACAGGGTGTCCGAAAAAGTACAGTCAAGCGTAAGTCTAAGGTAGAGAGCGTAGAGGATCTACAGTGGTAGTAACTTTTGCGTCGGCTTAGGGACTACAATCTATTTACTGAAGCGAACGACTAAAGGTAAACAAAGACACAGCATCTCTCAAACTTGCATGTCACTCAAAATAGCTCATGCACGCAGCTTTGCTTGCATCGTATACCCACATAGGTTTAGGTAGGTATTGTTTAAGGAAAACAGACAGACAACCAAAAAAGACAACACAAACACTAAAGAAAATAAAATTGTTTAGAGAAGTTGCACTCCCATCAACAACGTCAATCGTGAGTAAATATGGCGTCGGGGTGGCTATCTTACTTTTTTTTTGCCTTTAATTAAAAGAGGTTCGTAGTCAGCTCTCCATACTTCTTCCTACATTTCGCGTAGCGCATTAGCATAAAATAATCGATCATAATCTGCCTTTAAACAAAATTCCTACATCTTTGCTGGTTGCGAACATTTGGCAGCGGTAGGATCGCTTTTATTTGAGGACCACTGAAATTTTAGGTATTTTTTGGGGCATAGATCTTTTAAGCAAATGGTATTTTCATGATAAAATAAAATATTTAGTTAAAATAAACTGCGAGTGAGGGATAAATCAGGTAATAACAGTGTTATTGTGTTTATTGCTTGTTTGCATTTATTAGCCATATCGTTTTGTATAACTTTGCTAAATAATATGCAGTGTTATAAATGTGGCATATTGAAAAACCAAATTTTTGACATGTTGACACTTACTCGTTCGCTTCAGCAAATAGAATATAGTCATAGAAAGCGCCCGAGGCGCGCGTACGATACGCTGCGTTTTGGGCGCGCGTCGAGCGAGCGTTGGACGCCTATCGTATGCTCGTCAATTATGCTAGGATGAGCACACTTTTCTAATCCGCGAAGGAGGGGCGCGCGTCGTACGCGCGTATGACGCGCGCACCACGGACGCGGACGCTTGATGTAATCCGTTGCATAGAACTTCATACAATTTTAAAGAGCGTCCGAAACGCAGCGTATCGTACGCGCGCCTCGGGCGCTTTCTACGACTAGTCCCTTATTATTCACCCATATAAGTAAAAAACAGTCTCATTAACATGACCAGTCCAAAATGATCCAACTACTTAGTTTTGAAAGTGACACACTTTGTAAAAGAATTTCGAATCGTATGCTAGACGAGTCGTTCAACAGACTTTTCGTCTTCATAGTTACCTATATAATAAACGAGTGTAATCGCGATTAATAAGTAAAATTTAATTACGTATCGGCAATGCCAACTGCCGAAGTCACGGGTAGAGGTTTAATATAGTAGAAACGTAATTATAGCATCGCGAGACATTCAAATACTCTCATTAATAAATAATTCTCTGCCTCGGACTGTACTAATGGAACTACAGAAACTCTAAGGGACAGGAAAGATTGTTTCGATCTTATCATTACCAAATATTGGGACGGTATACCTGAGGAAAACTGTTGAAATCGGGTAAAATAAGATAAAACAAAAATAATAAAACACGATGAGTGACGAATGATGATCGGACATTCAATAAAACGAAAAATATAAAAACACAAAATATTGTTCCAAGGAGTCTTCAGTATCCGTGATTTGGTTTTAAAGAATACATTTTTCCAAAATTTGGTATTGATTGATTTTGTATTAATTTGAGGAAAAAGTCCACAATATTTTGCGAAAATTCAAAAACGCTATTTGGATAATTTTGTATGGATATTTTGTGGGTAGCAAAATGTAGATGTAATATTACATTGCCTATTTGAAATGTTCATAAGCAAATATCAAATTATAACATAATTGAGAAGCAATTTCAACATCAAAGACGCGGGTTTGTTTCATCTCATCAAGAAAAATATTTGTGTTCGGAAGAATGAATTGGAAATTCTAGATTGATATGATAGGTAGGTATAAAATAGAATAAGTGTAAGTGTATCCGGAATAAAGTTAATAAACTAGTATTGCACAATAAGCACCTAATATAAGTGAAAATTTAACTCATCGTCTAATCTCCGTAAACGAGCAATTCTTGTATATATATTTATATATAATCAGAATCTCGGAAACGGCTCCTACGATTTTCACGAAATGTTGTAGGCAGATGCTTTCGGGGGCGTTTAATTGATCTAACTAGGTAACATTTTTAGAAAACATTGTTTTATCCGTGTTTTAAGGCAATTGAAATTTGCTATAATAACATACAGAGGTAAATTTCGCGTGTACTTGGAAGGTCGGGATAGTTCTGACGGGAAAACGGGCGACCCTTTTCGGGCCGATTTCAAGAGACCCGGTTCGAGTCATGATGTTTTTTTTCCAAGTTCTTTTTTTGTTGAAAAAGGATTATTTTAATTTTATATTACATATTTTATATTACAAAAAAAGTACCAAGCAAAGCTTGGTCACCCAGGTACTTGCGTGATTAAATCAGATCATAATTTTAAGTCTTGGTATTTTTCATGGAAATCCAATTACAGTTTGTCCAAAAAGAGTAGAAACCGGAAGTGAAAGTATACTAATTGTTTTGTTGAGAAGTCAAAACATTTACTATATTTATTGAAGCACAATACCTTATTTTATGTAATAGCTCAAGTTTTTATTTTATATAATGCTTGTAAGCGCAAGATATTATCAAACACATAAAAAAGTCTGAGCAAAACCGTACTCTTTAATTTCTACTCTTTTTGGACAAGCTGTACCTAAAACTTTGCCGTGAGAAAAACCTATATGTGTGTGCTCAGTCGCAAACCAGTTCTTTATGAAACAAATCTGTATGAACTATTTAATATAATACATTAATTTGTAAACGTTGTCCCTGTCTGACATATATGTCTGTCTCAGTCTGATCCTTTGTGTGCGCATTACGCAAAAACCACTGAAGTGAATTGAACAAACTTACTGTGATTTTAGCTTATTCCATGTAACATAATTATAGGCTTTGTAACATCACGCCTAAGTCCACAGGGGGCGAGAAATTCATTATAAATATCTTCTTAAACTGGTTAATTGTATCCGACACCATAGGAAAACCAATACTCAGTGACCTCTATGCCTTTAGGGCCGAGTTTCAGAGAATTCGAGATTTATTGCGCAGATTAGTTTTATTAATCTGTGTATCAATCGAGCTTGCAATAAAATTACATAAAATTGTCATAATAAACATGAATTTTCATTTGTGGTAAAGATTCAGCCGGTTGCTATAGCAACCTCTAAACAAATTATTGCCTGAAGTGGCGAGACGATATTATTATAATGTCTTTTTGAGTAGGTGTCTGTTCATGTCTGTTGTTATATTATCTTAAAAATAATAGGTAATTTCTTAAAAATAATAGGTAATTTAATATTGATATTTTCTACAAATCAATATTAAAAAGTACCTAATAAAAGAGCCGAATTATGGGCTACTTTAGAATATATTTAACTTCCAGTTTAAGTATAGCCCAATAATATTTCAACTCATTCAATGAAATGTGTGATGAAATCGCTCTGGATAGTCCGAACGCCCTACCTCATCATAGATTATAGAGTAGAATAGAATTATGTAATGAGGTCTATTATAGACCTCATTACATGTAATCTTTTGCATCAGAAGTCAATAATACAACAACCGGTACCTAGGTTAAAAAATCTAATTTTTATCCCATCTAAATCCTAGGGGTGACGTAAAAAGAATTGAATTGAATTATCCCATCTATTCGAAAAGGACGACTTTTTTCGCCTTCAAATGCACCCAAAGGTGGTGTTTTCTAAAACTTTTAGCGGCCAGTAATGAGTTTTTTCTTTTATCCCCGCAATTCTCTCTGCCGCGCACTTTTTGTATTTGGAACATCTTAGTGTTCAGTTAGCGCCAAGTAAAGCGAACGTAAATTATTGTTTGAATAGAGACTGGCTAGTACGTCGGCACATAGAGTCTGACAAGCGAGTCTTGGGATGCGATTTATTTCGATTTCTTCATATGGCCACACTTCTGACTGTCAAACTTAGGTATTTCAGCTTACTTGCAGCTGAAATACCTAAGTTTGACAGTCAGAAGTCAGTGAAGTACAGCCCAAACAGTTTGATACTCGTCCTAGATTTAAACAAGAAAAATACTTTTGTTTCTATTCAACATAATTTTACCTATGTTTTAGTATGTACATACGAGTAATAATGTTTTAAAGCAAACATGAATTATTTCTTGTTTTAATGTCTGTCGGATGACGAAAATGTTAAACGTCAGATCGAAGACTTAGTCAAAGAACTCAAAGATGTTGAGCAAAATGAATCAGATTTTTATTTTGGTGATTAATGTTTATAAGTTTATGTGGTGCATCTTTACTATCCCTGTTTTTGGTGGAGTGGTAATCTCTTGATGGATCAAATAAATAAATAAAATAAAAAATAACAATAAAATAAAAGTAGGCGGAGCAAGTGCAGATAATTTTCGCTATATCTGTATTTTAAGAATAAAGATAATTATAGCTTGAGTACTTATGTACCTACTTAATAGTTTTTTTTTATTTTTTTCTGAATTATCTATATAAATAAAATCCTGTTAAGTCCTGACTGACTGACTGATTCACTCATAAACGGCCTGCCCAAGCCGTTGGACCTAGGAAGCTGAAATTTTGCACAGAGGGTCTATATATAATGTAGGCAAGGAATAAGACCGGATTTTTTTAAATTCAACCCCAAAGGGGGCGAAAAGGGTTGCCAAAATTTGTATAGGAGGTATAAAGAATGTTGTCTAATTTTCTTGAAACTTAAAATAAATACTCTTCAACACAATTAATTGAACACGTATTTCGCCGTTTTTGTAAATTTAATACTTAAAGGAGTTAACGGGGTCGCAAAATGTTGAACTAAAGTCCACGCGGATGGAGTCGCAGGTGAAACCTAGTTTTTTGTAAGAATAAAAAAAAAAAAATTTACACTTCTCTAAATAATAAAACATACCCAAACAAACACATCCACTCAGGGAGTAAATAAATTAAATAATCTTTCTATTAAATGCATCCATTTTGCGCATGACAAGTAAAGTATTTTTGCTACCTTTATATATGCAGCACAAAATGAATTTTTTTGCCTACACTCTGAGTGCTCACCAAAATTTTATTAAACAGGAGCAGCTCATTGCGGCTTATGTAATTAATATTCTGTACAAAAATAATTACAGCCATCCAGAGTGACATAAATTGCTGATTGATTTTGAAATGTTTGCGGGCCATGAGTTGCTGTTCAATTAGCTATTTCTGCTCACAGATTATATTTTTCTGCTCACAAAAATACCAATACTATGCTAACAATTTAAATAACACCCTTTTTTTTTGGCAAATTTTGCACGAAAACGATAACACTGCATTTTTTTAACTTAAACTTTCGTAAGCACTAGACATTATGCCTAGCCGCACACTAGCGACACGCGACAGCGACAGCTCGGCGACTAGACGCAACGACAGGCTACGGCCGCGGCTGTCAATTTTTATATATTTTGTTCGAATCTCCGCACACTTGGCGTCAGAGTCGCGGAGTCGCGACGACAAGACGCCAGAAGCAAATGCAAACCTGTAGTGTAGTAACCCGAATGTAGTGCCTCAACCATGTTTGCTGACGCGCGTGAGTCTCCGCGTTGGTTGCCTCATTTATGGACAGGGTTGCCACGTGTGGAAACTCAATAATAAGAGAGCAGTCTGACAGGCTATTTTGACTGATACGTACTGGATAAAAGTATCTTGTAATCTTAGTACTAATGTACCCTCTGACCCTACTTTGATATACAAGTAGTTCTAAAAATATAGTTTTTAATTTTTTGTACCGCTTGCTTTTATGGACTTATTTGCTTTTATAATAAAGTTCTATTTATTTACTATTTATTATTATAAATGACAACGTCGCGTCTGAAGCGGCGACTTGACGCAACCGACGGCGCGAGCTTCGTCTCTTCACCATGATCAAGCTTTGTGAATTAGAGCAAAATCTGGTCGGACTCTGCCGACAAAAAGGCAAGTGTATCCGGAGTAAGTTAATAATACTTTCTCCATTAAGCTTAGGCGCACACTAGGCGACAGGTGACCGCGACGCCAGATGCAAACGACAATGTCGCGTCTGACGCGGCGACTAGACGCGGCGACAAGTCACCCTGTTTGCGGTAAGGGTTGCTTAGAAGACAAAGATCGTGTCTAATGTTCAACACCGTCATTACTTGAGTAATAACTTTAACCTGGCAACTTTATCAATGAAATTAAAACTTTGTTTATTTAGTTAAAAATTTGGTAGCTACTTCTTCATTGAACCAATTAATTTTGAAAGTAACAGCTTCAGCCTTCATTGATTGGGTAATAACATTTTTGTTTTTAAATAGAATGTGAGGCCGACGTTCTACGGCGACGCTACCCCGGCTCATTTATATTATTCAAGTAAGTAGCTAATGTTTTCGATCAAAATGAGTGTCTTTGCTGAAAATAAGTAAAAAGTAAAACTAAGTAAAAATTTTATTATAATTTACACAAGTATATAATTAATTCCTAAAGTAAATATAAAATAATAAACTAAATATTAAATTATAAACTAAATATTAAACTAAAACCTACCTAAATATAAAAAATCGAATCTAAGCCGCCCCCGTTGGGGAGAGTTCCCAAGATACTGGCAGCATTCCCCCTCTGAATGGCCAGGCTGATGCGCTGACCGAGGTAGCTGCCAGCTCTAGGATCGCCTGACGAGTCGATGAGGCGCGTTGATATTTCTTTGAAAAGTTTACGCGCCTCAGGGCCCCACGGGCCCATCGTCTCGACCCCAAACGGCGTAAATAAATAGCTGTCGCCAAGGACAGCGTATTTGAGCCGTTTGAGACTTTCTGCCATAGACGCTGCCGCGCCCGCGGCCCTGCTGGTGTGCGTGACATGTGAAGGCGCCAGTGTGTCAACGCAGGTTGCGTCCCACACAAGCGGCCTCCCGTTCTGCCACGGCAACAGTGACATACCGTCAGGTCTCCTTCCGTCGTCCCGTGCTATACCGTTAGGCTCGAGGATAGCCGGCATGGCGACGCTGGAAAGAGCCCTGCGGATTATGTCATTCAGGGACGCGTGACGCGACAGTCGGCCCACGCTGCGTTGACACGACAGGCCGTGGTGCCCCAACTCGTCGACTTTCTCTCCACAAAGGCAGCGGTGAGGCTGAACAGTTTTGCAGCCCAATCGCAGGCCGATGGCAGCTGAAAAAGACATGTTATCTATCAGCGTGCCTACGTTCGCTGATGGAAGTGCCTGCAGCCACAGCCCCGACTCGTTTTCAGCTGTTGCTAGCTAGTAAAAATTGTTTATTGCCAAATTAATTATGTTACATGCATGTGGATTAATAATTATTAATCTTAGTTTTTACAACAGAATTGAAATTAACACATAAGATAACATTAAGTATGTACTGGTGACCGTGTCCACACTGAAGTATTTAGTTTATCTGCTGATTAGGGGTTTCTGCCGTTTTATTTATTGTACATACTGGCTATTATTATAATTTTGGTTCCTTGAAAAATAGAATTGTGAAGCTTATTCGATTTTCTTTGTCTTGTTAGTATGTCACTTATCTGTTTAAATAATTTCCGTGAAGTGTGTTTTGAATGTGTTTAATTTTCTTTTCTTTTGCGGATAATTTTATCATTTTCCTTTAGAGTTATTTCCTTTTTGCATTATGTTTGCAAATTCAATGCCTAAGGGCTTTGGTTTTGCCAGTCACCTGTTAAACAATTTACTAATAATACTTACCTGAATGTTCCGCGAGCGCTACAAATTAATGAAACAATTTAAGCTACCCTCTACAGGGTGATGGAATTTCGATTCAAGTTTTTGCTTAAGCCTAGGCGCACACTAGCGACACGTGACAGGCGACACGACAGCTCGGCGACTAGACGCGACGACAGGCTGCGGCCGTCAATTTTCATATTCTGTTCGAATCTCCGCACACTTGGCGTCAGCGTCGCGGAGACGCGACGACAAGACGCCAGAAGTAAATGACAACGTCGCGTCTGACGCGGCGACAAGTCACCCTGTTTGCGATGGCTTTACAAGGTGCGACGGATAGAGTAGAGGTAGCTCCGGTTTCTGAATTGAGAATTTCACTAACTAAATACTTAAGTAACGTTCTGTCGCGCTCTTTTCCGAGAAATTTTACGAGACAGCAAGCAAGCAGTTGAAAGTAGTTACTTAGCAAAATTCTCAATTCAGAAATTCGCAGTCAAAGTAAGACTCACCCCCGGTTTCTGGAACGCTAACAGTCTGTTAATCTACTGTTAACGGCTGTCAGTTGTTTTTTTGTGTATACGCTCTTGACAACTGAACGCTGTTAACAATATATTAACAGACTTTTAGCGTCCGAGAAACCCAGGGTAAGTAACACACACTAGCATAACGAGAAAAAAATAATGATCGTATGTGCAAATGAGTGTGGACAATCTGTCAATTTAGGATTTATGGACCTGAGGCAAAACACTTACGACTAGATAAAATTAACGCTAAAACCAGCCGTTATTTAAAAAATAATGATACCTACATGTAGTCCCAGGTCCATGATCCAATTTTTTTAATTTTAATTTTCTTTTAACAAGGTTAAAAGCTTGTACAGACACTGTTTGCAAATATGATGTGTTACAGAAGATTTTTTCTTACTGGTGTTGCCAGTTAGCTCTATGGCTGAGCTTACGTCGTTTTTTTGGTACGAAATAGGATTTTTCTTGACAAATCTATAAATTAAAATTAATCCTCAATCGATAATAATTTTCGACCTACAGTTATAAGTGCATTGATTGTTATAAATTAGCTGTTCTATCACATATTCAAGGACTAGGTTGAATTTTCCATCACCCTGTATCATCATCAACCAATTATGTCCCCACCGAGGGGCAGGAGTCTCTTCCCTGAGGAAGGTATAGGCCATACTCTACCATGGGGGCCAAGCCCGGATTGGTGGAGGCTTGTAAGATTGGTGGCTGGTCTAACTTTCAGAAGTTTTCAAGGCCCCCATAATGAGGTCTCCGCCTGCCATGTATTGCGAAGCGCGGGACCGCTCGGAAAAATGCCACTACCGTTAGTCATAGACGGTCACGCATCCATGGACTGAACGCGCCCAATGTTGCTTAACCTTCGTGATCGTTTAAGATCACTCAGACAGCCGGGGCTACGAGCGATTCGAGCGAATCACCCTGTATATCTAACGCAAATTCTCCAGCAGCTTTAAAATACACAAAAAATACAAAATACAAAAATAAGCATGTATACTTCGTACCGAATTCCATTTCCCTCGTTTCCCTGGTATTTTGATTCGTACCTAAATATGTTACATTATAAATATATCATTCCACTTTGTAGATTTCGGTTTTACTGCAAAAAATGGAGACTCGTGTGACAAGAACCTTATTGCATCAAATACATATAAAACTGATGTTGCTCACGCAATTTTTACTTGGGCGTGAAAGGGGATTGTTAGTTTCATACGTATTGGCATAGATCAATAAGTCAATACTTATTGGTCTATGGTATTGGCAATATTGGCATTGAATTTTGAAAATTCATAAAAGCCTTGGGTTTGACACTTTCATGAAGATGCCATTTATTTTTAAACTTTTTCTTCTTAGTTCGAATGCTGTTTCCCGTGTTTTCCTGTGATTTTGACAATTTGGCTAATATAATTCTTTGGCGTTTGGCCTTTCTAAAATTAATTATGTTCGACCCTTAGTCGATGCGTTCGGTCCGCCTAGACTAGATGCTTTGTTTTAATAAAACATTGCTTATTGCTGGAGTTATTAATGTCTATTACGTTTCATTATGTCTGGATAGAATTTATGTTAGTGGTTGTACCAGTAAAAAAAAAATTATTTATTTATTATTTTGTAATAAAATAATAGTACTAAAAATCGAACTAGAAAATAATACAATAAAATGTTAATTATGAGCAAATAACATCTTATTGTAGCATTTAAGTAATTTTATACGTTTTTAATATAGGTACTTACTTATACAACAACCATTACCGCTAAACAGTTGAACGTGATTGATACGTATTTTATGATAAAAAAATATCAAAAGTATCTCTCATCAAAATGTTAAAAACATTATTCTGGGTTTTTAAGAATATTTAATTATAATAGGGTATTGACTTGTCAGTCCAAATATCAAGATAATTTAAGGTACTTAACTATTATGTCGGGGTGTAACCTGTGACACTAACCTGTGACTGAAAGTATGACTCGCGCTGCTCAGGTCTACAATAATTGAAATTATTCCACTCCATCCAAAGGTTGTCTGGAAGAGGTCACTCTAAACGATGACATTACCAATTGTATACCACTCCTTAGATATAAGAAACCTTTCTGTAATTATAAGATAAGATAAAAATAAGATAAAAAGTATTTATTGCCTCATCAAATAAAATTTTAACAAATTATGGACTAAACTAGGTTTACAATAAGGCAAAAGGTAGTGGCTCAACTGGTGCTACCCCTGACAGCCGCGGGTAGCGCTGGTTTTCAGCCACTACCTTCTCCCTGTGATGTTGTGCGAGTAAGGTAAAGAGGGCTTAAAACAGTCGACTAATAGTAAAGTTGGTGATCAATTAAACATAAACAAAACAAAAATCAACTAAAATATGAGAGAGAAAAAAAAAAACAATTCTTCTTAATCCAAAAGAACTAGTAAGCAATTGCGTAATAAACAATTATTAAACTTTAAAAACATTAAACATAACTCTGGCGTAATATCTCAATTTATGAACATAAAAAAATATATCTAAGAGGTACTAATTTAAGTATGTAACTTAGAAAGTGAAAGGCACTCTTATGAGAATTAGGAAATGTGTGTGTGTGTGCTATCATCATAAAATATGTAAGTCAGATACTACAGATAGGGTTTTAGAAGTAAGCTTAAAAATATTCTTTCAGGGACAAATTCCTGGACCAAGCATGCTTCAAATTTTCAGTGGCAAGCTGTCTTCGAAGCAATGCTGATTTATACCTATTTAGTTTTGAATAACTGCAAACTCATCATTCATTATTCTCATTATTTATCCTGGTTGTGCAATAAAGTGTTATCTATCTATCTATCAAGTTGTATTTTGTTTAAACACAATACCGTTTCATTAAAACCCGTGTCTAGCTTATAGGACATCCATTCTAAAAATCCATTCTAAATACTGGTGGAAGAACATATATACTTACAAACTCATCCTCTTTATAATAAACTACCGGACAATCTTTAATATGAAAAAAATACACAAAATTTTACACTCAACTTAAAACTCTTAACGAAAAAGTGATACCACTCCATAGATGAATATATTCTAATATGGGTGATAAAGAACTATAAACTGTATAAAAATAGCTATATCATTTTTTTTTATAACTTATTTAAGTACAGTACCTGTTACCTTGTAAATATTTTATGTTTGTGTTTTTCCTCGTGTACAATAAAGAATATTCTTATCTTATAGTCAACAGCACGTCAATCTTCACATTTTAGTTGCAAAGTCGCCCGTAATTCAACGGAGTAGAGTGCATGGGTGTAGGATGGTGTGCTGTCGACTGTAGGTATATGCTGGCATTACGATTGTATTGTACCTATACGCATGTCAATCTGCTACCGCTACCCTTACATGGTTCATGTTCAACTAGTTAAGTAACTCACAGTATCTTTTCATATTGTTAATGAATTCATTGAATAAATGAAATAAAATAAAATAATATTAGTACAGAAGTATATATAGACATTTTGCCGTCACTAGAAATTCACCTCGAACTAATGACTTCCCAAATTCTCACCTCATCATCATCAACCCATTATGCCCCCACCGAGGGGCACGGGTTCTCTTCCCTGAGGAAGGTATAGGCCATACTCCACCACGGGGGCCAAGTCCGGATTGGTGGAGGCTGGTCGACTGGACTGGAGACTAGTGGCTGGTTTTACTTTCAGAAGTTTTCAAGCCGCCCCTAAGGAAGGTATAGGCCATACTCCACCACGGGGGCCAAGTCCGTATTGGTGGAGAAATTCTCACCTACAGACAGTAAAATGAAATAGAACTAGCGCGTAATGCCACATGAAGTTATTTACCTATTCAAAACTTTTCTCTACAACTAAGCAGTGCATTGAAATTCTATGCTAGTGTGTCAAGTGATGTCGAAACAGTAACAACACGTGGAGCGATGGAAGCACATTTTTTCCCAAATGGCTAATTAAGCATAAGGAGGTGAAGCTTCTAGGTTTATAGAGCATTGCGTATAAATAAAAATAAAAAAAACCGACTTCAATGGGTACTATTTAAACGAGTGACTGTAAAATTCAAGTTTTAAGTGAGAAAAATAATTAATTTACGTTATAGTATTACTAAGTGAGCGACTGACTGCGAGTGACAGGAAATCAACAGAACAGCAACTTACAACCAATTCCTGCAATTCGGGTTACCTAAAATACAAAATGAGAAGCTTCATAATATTTGAGCGACCTAATATTTGTTTGAGTGTCAATGTTACGTCCTGATTTTTTTTTTATATTTGGCAAATGATTTATTTATACGCATTTTATCTGAAATGAAGAAGTTTCGAATAGAAAAACCACTTTGAAAAATATAATAATGAGCGTTAATACTAAGGAACATTGATAGGTATCAAGAGCCCTACTACTAATCGTCTCTGGTAAATAAGTACTGTCTTGGACTTAGCGGAACCGCCTCGTTTTATGTTTTGCCCAGTGGGTATAATTTTCGCTTCCAGAAGAGGTGGTGTTTTACGTTTCAGCCGGATTGCTAGACCCAAAACGTGTTTGCATACATATTTATTGCAAAATTCGGGACAGTGGCACGAGCCTTTTTGCCAGTCCGAATTGTCCGAATAGTCCGCAGCCCAACTCACATGACTGCATCGATTCGTCGCACCGCCGCCATTCGAATTCGAATTTCATTAAAAATCGTATCAAAATAAAAAAACATAAGACCTCAAAATATAATATGAGTAACCAATAATCATTAATAAAGCAGCTTACAAAACGTTGCTTAAAGTGAACTTTTTGACGACCTCTGTGGCGCAGCGGTTAGCGCATCTGACTACCATGCGAGATGTCCCGGGTTCGAAACCCGGGTGGGGAAACAAAACCCAGGTCTTGGATGTTTACATGTTTGTGACGTCGCTGTTTCTGGTTCCCACGACACAGAGTATCTTAGTGTGGGACCAGAAGCAATGTACATATGTGCCTGTATTGTAAATGCTATGTTAAAAGTTATGTTTAGTAGTTCTTTATGTTAAACCTCAATTGGTAAAATCGTCTCTATCTTAATATTGAAGTTGCTCGGACTGTATTTCTAATCGTTCACGTAGTAATTTAGTCGCGCGTCTAGAAATGTAATATCTGAAAGGGATTAATCACAACCCACTATTTGTAAGCTCGTTCTGGATTTTATTATTAATCAATATTCGTGGTCTGTTCAATTAATATTTCGCTTACTCAAATTCATACCACTCAAGAGTTTTTTTTTAACTTGCCCCGTTTTTTTTTTTGTTAAAATATTTGTTAATTTTTTACTTTTTGGGAATCTGGAGTGTACTTACTAATTGAACGCCCACAAATTATTCAATAGACGACAAGACGATAGACATAAAAGATTCGGCCGAGTATCGTTAATTTGCTCTTGCGAATTCGGTAGTTATAGATATAAGATATAAGATATTTATTGATCCAATTTAACAAGATACATGTTACATTAATAGGTCGGTACATAGTTATTATTAGTTCGTAGGTAGTTAGTGTAGAATGGTATTCACGGTAGGCAGTAAACCTGTGTTGTGAATACCAGCCTCACTCTCGAGTGTACAACTAATATAGGAAACAAAATGTGGGTAGGTATCTTGACGCGTTACGCGATGAGCGCATTAACAAGATACGTTTAAAAGAACCACTAAACTTTCGAACTTCGCCTAAGTGTTTAGTGTTGCATTGCAGTTAAATCACTCAATCAACATTTACTTAGAAAGTAAGGCTGATTACGCGATAGTTGACACGACCAACAATAAATTATTTGATATGTTCGTTTAAAACATAAATTACAAAATATTTCGGAAAATGTATCTCTTTTAGTCAATTACTAGTTATTACAAATTTTAAATAGATGAAATATAAAAAGAGTGGTTTGAAATATGACGTCATAATTCGGTACTTTCATACAAAATCCCGTTTTAATAGAAACTTATTTGACATTTTGTCAATTACCCAATTGAAGTATTATGGATCCCATCATCAGAACCTAACCAAACTCTCGTCAAACTACCCATGAAGTACATCCTTTCCAATAAAATGAATAATCGAAATGGGTTGGCGTGATACTGAATTAATCGTCCGTTTGTCACGCATATACTACATATATAAGGCAATGTCAAAATCATGGGTCTGAGGTGACTTGTTGATAAAGAAAGGGAAAGGCGAACAGGCGCCTTTTTTATTTTTTATTTATTTTATTTGTTTACCCATTGTAAACCCACAGCACTAGTTAAATAATATTAACAGTTATAAATATAATCTACCTTAAGACAATTACGGGCTTATAATATGGTTTTCTCATGGATGTCACGTCAAAGCTTGACCATATTGAAATGGGAACACACAAGAAGCAGCAGCATTCAAATAAAAAAAGAATAATCAAAATCCGTTCACCCGTCAAAAGTTCTGAGGTACCTCACATACATAAAAAAAAAACAGTGAAAATGAGAATCTCCTTCTTTTTTGAAGTCGGTTAAACACTAATAGAAAGCATGGCACTTCGTGTTCTGGAGTTGTATGACGTAAATAGTTGGATTTTGCTGAATAGAAAAAGGCGCTGTGCGTGCATGACTGACCTTTTCAAACGTGCATTAGGTCGACTTTGTGGGTACAACAAAAATGCAAAATGTGCAATGATAAAGTTTGTCCCCTCTGCATGTTTGCGTAGGTATTGCTCGTGTTGTTTTACAATCGTCGCCATAGAGCAAAAGGTTCATAAATGAAACGTCCAAGAGCTTTTTTTTTGTTCGCATCCGGGATTCAAATCCGGGATATCAGGAAGACATATGCGCTAACCGCTGCGTCACAGAGGTTATCATAAATCGTCTGAGCTCGAGCTATGTTGATACGTTTTTTTGTTAAATTTTCTGCCTTATCCTCATCTCTATAGGTGATACACCTAACTTACCCACTAACTTAACCACATCTAGATCCACATCTAGGTTTTAGAAAAAGTAAAGTTGCACTTGGAGTAACGTACTCCTAACTAAGAAACTCTTATCTTAAGTGGTTTCTTAAAGTGATACATAATATTATTATAATATGATATAAATATATTGATACTTAGTTTGTAATCATCATCATCAGCAACCTATTACGTCCCCACCGAGGGGCACCGGTCTCATCCCTGAGGAAGCCATACTCCACCATGGAGGCCATTTCCATGCAGTGAACGCGCCCTATGTTGCTTAACTTTCGTGATTGTTTAAGATCACTCAGGCAGCCGCAGGGGCTACGAGCGATTATCATATAATAACTGAATCAGTTAGTCAGTCCATGGTTGGGTCACCGTCGATGACTAACGGTGTCATTTTTCCGAGCGGTTCCATGCTTCGCAAGGCACGTTAAGCAGTTGGTGCCGGCTGCCGTCGACAGTTGGCAGTCGTTAAACCAAGTCAGAGGCTTTAGGGCGGCTTGCAAACTTCTGACAGTAAGACCAGCCACTAGTCTTACAAGCCTCCACCAATCCGGACTTGGCCCCCGTGGTGGAGTATGGCCTATACCTTCCTTAGGGAAGAGACCCGTGCCCCTCGGTGGGGACATAAAGAGTTTATGCTGATGATATACCTACGTATACATAAAGGAAGGTATATTTATTCGCTGTAATAAAAAGAAAGGGTTATGAAAGAAGGAAGAAAGGATAGCAATAGAATGCAGCTGTGCGATGTAAAGAAAATGTGACCGTTTGAAGGCATAATATGTGAGTGGTTGACCAAAAAGGGACCTGGAGGGATTGGAAACCGTTATTGTTTTTATTTGGTTTTTTAATTTGTGGTATTTTAGCTTTGCTTTGGTCTTACCAGAATATTTTTAGGTGCCGTAGTTATTTTTTTATGATTTTTTTTTGTGAGCCGAGCACGAATCGAAACCTATAGAAACACGAAACTTCAAACGCGATTTTCTCGAAATCAATTATTTTCCCTTGAGGTCCCTTTTTGGTCAACCACTCACATATATAAAATACTCTTATTTTTTAACTAAAACTTTCGTAAACACAACACATTGGCTCTGCGAATCGGAGCGAAACCTGGTCGGACTCTTCCAATATAAAAACACCCCTAAGCAGATCTGGACTAAAAGTTTACTCTTAATTTATATTTTTTTTTATTTTATTTAGGAGGAAAATCAGAATTAACAAAAATTACTTAAATATAGTAAATTACTTAACCTAATACATTTTGTTAACTCCATTCCTCACCGCTAGATATGAGCTTAGTAATCCTAATCAATTATAAGAGTAAAACAGATGACATGCATGGAAAGATACAACGTCACACAAAATAAATATACAACAATATAAACCTCGTCACTAAAAAGCAAATAAATAGGTACGCTTCTTACAGACTGTGACATAAAATAAACATAAAATTAGACACACAAAGGTTGTAACCTTAATAGATTTACTAGGCACTTATAGGCACTATGTTTCAAGTAATCTTCACTCAGTTGATAAAAGAATTTTTATTCAAAGTTCACCCTCCGTCGTGGGTAATAACAGCTGCTTGGACAAACTTTGCTATATTGCGAAGGGAAGATGTTTAGACGGAAGCTCTTCGGAAAGTACGCAAACAGTCGTGAGCTTCCTCATTTCCGGTAACCGTAGTCGCCTAGGCTATACGAGTACGCGCCTGATTAAGTGTTTGCCACATGATAGAAACTAATCTTATATAGTGTAAGGCTGGAGTTATATGCGTCCGCGCGACCGAGCGGCCCGGCCGCTACACCACGAAATTACATTGTGTGTAACGGTTTGTGTGTAACGATTTGTGTGCCTTCGAGCGGCGGAGTCGCGCGGCCCGGCCGCTCGTACGAGTTTCAACGTGATCACTTGTATCGGTGCTTTTGAAGCGGACGGGACGCTCTATTGTTGTTTGTGAGAACGTGTGGAGAGCGGAGACGCTGGGGCCGCTTCATATAAATCAAAAAGCGACTTGGCCGCGGTCACTGGAATCTGCGGCCAAAACGCTCGGTCGCGCGGACGCATATAATTAGAGCCTTAGGTTTCTTGTTGGTTAAAGACAATTTGGTATTTTATTTTTGAGCATTTACTACATTCAGTCGCGAAATTAGATAAGAAAATGGGATTCTGCGGGCTGGCAACCCAAGAGAGGAGTAATGGCCGATAGAGTGGTTTTGATGTCGGGGGTTTTTTGGTTGAGAGCTAGAAAATAAAGATATAATAATAATAATAAACTCACGCCCGTTATCCCCGAAGGGGTAGGCAGAGGCACCAGTCTCTAGAACTGGACCCACGTTTTGCCGAGTTTATTAGGTCCCAAACGTGACAAGTGGCAAGCCTGTCGCCGTTATCCGGGCACAATTTATCAGCGAATGGTGTTGCTGTACAAACAAATGTACGTAACTAAAAGTCATTGGTACATGCGTGGTTCGAACCCAGACCCTCATGATCGAGAAGCAAGGGTCAACCCCACTACGCCACCACCGCTTCAAATAAAGATACTAGATGAATAAAAGGAGTATAATTAATTATATAAAAATGAATCGCTGTTCGTTAGTCTCGCTAAAACTCGAGAACGGGTGGACCGATTTGGCTGATTTTTGGTTCTTTATATTTCTAGAATTCCAGGGAAGGTTTAAACACTGAGAACGAAGAAAAAATTTGATACGAAGTTCACGGGGTCAGCTATCTTCTTATATACAGGGTTACAGGGAAAGTCGTACACAATATTAAAGGAGGTCATTATTTAGGTCATTTCTGATGGATTTTATTCTATTATATAGGGTCCGAAAATTAGCCGTTATGGAGATATTGACTGTTAAAGATTTAAAAAAATATCATTTTTTTTTGGCCTTTTGATTGATTTTTTCTCAGAATAGAGCTCGTAAAGTGTTTTTTTAATGTATTTAGTTAAAAGGCATGTCAATTGATAAAAAAATATCAGCAAAAGCTGCACCTACTACTAACAGCTTTAAAAAACTGCTCGGCAACGATTAGAATTAAATATTTTTTCTCTAAATATCTTCACATTGCAGCTCTTAAAAAAAAAAAAAACGAATGTAACTTATTCTGCAAATAATTTTAAAAACTTCTACGACTCTTTAACTATTCAAAAAGGTATAAAACATTTAATAGGTATCTGCATGAAATTTTAAAATAATGTTATTTGACATAGATAGAATATTCTAAAAAGGAAATACTGAAATAGGTAGGTCCCTGAACACCTGAGACAGCATGTCTCCAGAGCACAAAAAAGCCTATCTGACCTTTTTACATAGTTTAAAGGTGCCAGGAAATAAAAAGATTTTTTTTGTATCGAAGTTCAGTTATGTTGGTACTACCACTAGAGCCTACTCAAATAACATTATTTTAAAATTTCATGCAGATACCTATTAAATGTCATACTTTTTTGAATAGTTAAAGAGTCGCAGAAGTTTTTAAAATTATTTGCAGAATAAGTTCCATACGTAAATTTTTTTTTGAGAGCTTCAATGTGAAAAATATTTAGAGATAAAATATTTAATTCTAACCGTTGCCGAGCAGTTTCTTAAAGCTGTTAGTAGTAGGTGCAGCTTTTGCTGATATTTTTTTATCAATTGACATGCCTTTTAACTAAATACATTAAAAAAAAACACTTTATGAGCTCTATTCTGAGAAAAAATCAATCAGAAAGCCAAAAACATTTGATATTTTTTTTAAATCTTTAACAGTCAATATCTCCATAACGGTTAATTTTCGGACCCTATATAATAAAATAAAATCCATCAGAAATGAACTAAATAATGACCTCCTTTAATATTGTGTACGACTTTCCCTGTAACCCTGTATAAAAGTGGATTGCTGTTTGTTAGTCTCGTTAAAACTCGAGATCGGCTGAACCGATTTGGCTGATTTTTGGTTCTTTATATTTGATGAATCCCAGGGAAGGTTTAAATGGTGAGAAAACATGGAAAACTTTGGCGGTACGAAGTTTGCCGGGACAGCTAGTGGTCCTATAAAAAACGACTCCACTAAAACGGTACTAACCCCCGGTTTCTTATAAGCTAACAATCTGTGAATCTGCTGTAACAGATGTTTAATTTTTTTTTGTATATTTTGGCCAAATGACAGCTGTTTACAGTAGATTAACGGACTGTTAGCGTTCAAAAAACCGGGGCTTAGTGAGACTTAGGTTGGTCTTGGACGTGGACGATCACTAATGTTAAGCAACATACGACGCGCTCAGTCCATGGATGGGTCACCGTCTATGACTAACGCTAGTGGCATTTTACCGAGCGGTTCCGTGCTTTGCAAGGCACGTTAAAGCGTACGCAGTTGGTGCCGGCTGCCGTCGATAGATGGCAGTCGTTAAGCCAAGTCAGAGGCCTTAAGGCGGCTTGGAAACTTCTGACAGTAAGACCAGTCACTAGTCTTACAAGTCTCCACCAATCCGGACTTGGCCCCCGTGGTCGAGTATGGCCTACAAATTCCTCAGGGAAGAGACCCGTGCCCCTCGGTGGAGACATAATGGGCTGATGATGAGGTTGGTCTTTCTTCTTCTTAACCCTTTGGCTCAACTGCTAGACGGTTAATGAATATAATGTTTAATTTCGCTTCCGAGTACCCGCTACCAAATTTGGTAGCCGCTGAGCCAGCGGATTAAAGTGCCTCTCCATCACTGGAGGTTGGCAATTAGCTCTTCAGAATGGCACTGAACAAAGACCACTGTCAAGATCTGACTGCCAACCTTCACTGATGGAGAAGTTGGGTCTTTAGAAAGATGTAAACTAAATTATGATTTAAAAAGTCAAATCTACACGTTAAAGCCCTCCGCAAATAAAGTGTTGTTACATGTCTCATAATCCTACGTCCTTATATCGTCGTTCATGTTGCAATTTGTTCTATGTCAAAAAAAATAATTTTTTTTATATTTTATTTAGAACAATTTGCCGTACGCAGTTTACTGCTGAGTTGATCATGTGACATATTGCAAGTTACAATTGCCGGTTTTCTATTGGCATATGACATTGAACCTTTTTTTGGTCGCGCTCAAAATAAAATTTGAAGCACATTATTGAAATAAAAAAAATATTTTTTTTTTGACATAGAACAAATTGCAATATGAACGACGATATAGTGTTATTTTATATGTGGTGTGCACTGTACAATGGGGGTGAATGAAGGTCATAGCCCACTTACACGACTCTGCTACCACCCGGCAAAAATAATATCTTTAAAATATGGGCTTTAAGTATTGATTGCTCTTTAGATATATTTTACATTGACGTTAAAGCCCATATTTGAATGATATTATTTTTGCCGGGTGGGATCAGAGTCCTGTAAGTGGGCTACAACTTTTAACGTCAAAAACAAAAAGCTGTCTGTCAGTGTTTACCCAAAAGGTGACTACGGCGGCCAAAAATTGCAACTTCAGCTACTTCTCTTCATTTTACCCGTTTATATTTTCGATTTTCAATTTAATTTCGTGTTTTAAAAAAAAGTAACAAACCTGCTTCAAGTTTCAGATGTGACCGTGGCCAACACACTGCCGAATAATTCTGCTAAAGTGAAAGTGGTATTCCGCGCTCCTCGTATCGCGGCCGGACGCGCTGCCAGTAAGTGAATCCTCTTAACGTCAAATGTCGCGACTTCCTAGTAGCCAGTAGGTACTTTAGCTGTCAAACTCAGAAATTGTAGCGCCAAAAACCCTTGACTTCCATCGTCTTACTGAAAGCCGAATCACGTTGAAGTGTGAACTTATTTCTTGACTATAAATGATAGGTATATCTATCTATCTAAGTAGACATTTTTAATTAAAAAACAGTAATTTCCTCCTGTGTCTAATAACGTTGGCAATTGCAATTACACTTGCACCGAAAGAATATTATTATTTGTTTCCGAAATAATTTTTGAAATGGACGCCTAGCTTACTCTACCCTGTAACATTTATAATTATGTATTTAAGTCACAGTTTCTTTGAACTAAAACTTTCGTAAGCACATTGTTTTTGGATCGGAGCGAAACTTGGTCGGACAAGTCCGATACAAATAAACGTAAGTTCATCCGGAACAAAAGTTCACAGTTTCTTTGTTACATTTTATTGTATTCATAATTTTAGCCAGGAAAGTAGCCATATTTATTTGAACAAAAACATACATCAGAATATAGTCATACAGCAAAGTCACAAAAGTTTCGTCCACAATGTCAAAGTAAAATTGGTAGTAAGAAAAACAATAATCAAAAACAAAAACAATATAACAAAGCCAGTGACTCAAGTAAACCGCTCGAGACACATCCTACCCAAAGGTACCCATGACAATGGGAGCATTACCGCGCTGCACAGCGAGGGCTATCCTTTGCATCAGAAATGCCCCAGAGCGTCAAATGTCAGAGCGTACTGACGCTCTCTGACCGTGGCTTTAACTGTAAAGCCACGGTTCTTCAGACGGCCGTCGTCCTACCTATCTCCTTGCACTGAGTACTTTGTAATAATGGTCCGTAGCTCGTAGCGGTCGTAGCGCGCGTAGCACAGGCGGCGCACAGGGGGCGAAGTTGTAAAGGGGCGCGTAAATATTATTATATTCTCAATCATAATGATTCATAGGGCCGGGCCATTCCTGAATTGAGAATTTACACTAAGTTAATACTCAAGTAACGTGCTGT
Organism: Yponomeuta plumbellus; assembly: GCA_947310845.1. Classification (NCBI taxonomy): domain Eukaryota; kingdom Metazoa; phylum Arthropoda; class Insecta; order Lepidoptera; family Yponomeutidae; genus Yponomeuta; species Yponomeuta plumbellus. Next base: position 10,858,895 of record OX371203.1, read on the forward strand.
CACGCTCTTTTCTAAAGAAATTTGACGAGACAGCGCTATAATTAAGTAATTACTTAGCGAAATTATCAATTTCGAAATCGGCCCATAACATCATAATAGTAGCTTATTACTGGTGTAGAACACGCTTGTAGTTAGTAGACTGTATGATGACAACATTAGAAGAATGTAAATCAATGTTGCCACAATAAAAGTTAAATTAAATCATCTATCTATGTCGCGAACAACTGGTTTGAGTTCTGCAGTCCAAAATGGGACCCTATTACTAAGCCTTGTGCTGTGCTGAATTTGTCGCGTGATTCTATGGTTATGCGGCTATGTTAAGTCGCGTGACAAATGTATGGGACTGATTTAGGTAATGAAAGTATCGTAAAAATATTGTTGATTGGACGCATTTCGTAAATTTTAAGTAAGTATACTGCATAAAACGGTACTGGTGACTTCATAGTCAAGTTCCAGAAATAACTTTTCACACCTATTTTCTCTGTAGGTACGACTTCGTGGTTTGTTGTCTGCAAACAGCCACAGTCACTGTTTGTGGTTTGTTGGTCGTGTCGTCTTCGTGGATTGTTTGAGAAGTTTCGAGCCTTTCGACGTAGGTATTTGAGCTCAAAGTAATACTTGGCACAGTGCCTTAAAATTGCGTAGCTAGTTTCAGAAATTTGCAATAAAAAACCGCTACAGTGCCATCTATTGTAAGACGGAGGAACTTCAAAGCCAGCAACTGTTGGCAGACGCTGCGATCGGAGACTCCGGAATGGCTCTTGGAAAACAGACAGAGTTCCTTCAGTGGTGTGAGTTGTGAAGTACAGATGGCGCTAAATAAAGCTTCACCACGCTACGTCTTTCTGCGAAATGAATGAAGTGCGAACGTAGTTGTTCACTAAAGCTAAAGGTTAACTATCAATTTTACCAGATTAAAACTCCCCATATACTTAGGATTTAGGCGGACACTGTCCGATTCGCAAATACATTAATTTACTTGTACAGAAAAAAAAAACATGAAATGTCGGTGCTTAAGTCTGCTGCCATCCTAATAATGGACCTAATCTAGTTGGTATTTCTTGAATGTGTTAAATGAGTTAAGGCCCAAGTAGACATTAGTAGGTCAAAGTAGACAAAACCGGTGGACAAGTGGGCTGAAAGAGGATGTTGTGACTAGAATTTATTGAGAAAGGAATGTTGCGTTAGTGTGGACAATTGGACATGTGGAGAGGATGAAGGAAGAAAGACTGAGGAAGCGAATATATCGAGCGAATGTGAGTGGAAGGGACGGTAAGGGACGCCCCAGGCGGACATACTTCGACCAAATAAATGTATTGGAAAGTATTAGCAAAGGGCAAGATAAAAGTACCCGACTAATGAATGTCGATGAAGCGGAAGTGATTTGTCAGAATCGTGGCAGGCGGCAGTCCCTGGTCTCTGCCTACCCCTCTAGGATACAGGCGTGTGCTTATGTATGTATGTAAGTAGACAAAAACATTATTTTTATCTTGAACCTACATCGCTGACTTTTTTCATAAGATAAGTTTCAATTTTGTTGCAGGCCCCTTTAGTTTAGATTCATTCAGTCTTACCACATTTTTGTAGTAAGACTGATTATGTCGGTAGTTCTGTCTTCTAAAAATAAATAAAAAACATGAAAATAAATAAACTCACGCCCGTTAACCCCGAGGGGGTTCTATTTGAAAGAAACTCCATTACGCAGATAAGAATACAGAGTAATCATCATTCACTCAAAGACTTTCTGTAGACATGGTTGCCATTTCACTAAAAATTGAATTTAATTTGAGCGGTATATCCACGCTAAGTAATGAAATGGTATTTTTTTTTTTTTTAGATTCTTTGTTTTTTTTTTTTGACAAAGATAAAGAATTTTATTTGTAAAACATGGGTACCTTTGGGTCGGACATGTCTCGGGGCGGTTTATTTAATTGACTGTACTTGTGTGTGTGTGTGTGTGTGTTTTTTTTTTTTTTTTTTTTTTATTCTTATGTTTTTTATATTTTTAATTTAATGAAGTAATGATGTAATTTATTTATATAGAGATGAAGACAGTGTGCCTAGGTTGGTGTTTTGCAGTAGGTATAGACAAATGGATCATAGTAAAGTTTATTTTTGAACTAAAATTACGTAATTTAGTACGTCGCCAGCGTTTTGGGCTCTTTACCGCGGGATAGTGACCTATTTGTAAATATAAAATAGAATATTAATATTTTTTTAAAACATGGGTAATCATCTGATGGTATAACAGTAGTCAAAGGAGTCCAGCATGTTTTGCCATTTGAGGCGTACAAATATTGAGAATTAAAACTTCTTAACTTTTAAAAAGCTCTTAGAGCTACTATTGGAGAAACAGTAACTTAAATGTGCATGTACATGTAAACCAATTAAAACGGTATCAACACCGGATCCTGCAAATTTCATACATTGGAATCGTTCAGGACCTGGATTCTGTTAATGCATTGTAGTGACAACTGCATGAACGTGGCGATTTAGTTTCATTCAAATTCAAATTCAAATCCTTTATTTGTGAAATATGGGTAGGTACAAACATAATAATGCGTACAGATGTAAAAAGAGGTGAAAGATGCTCCATATTTTACCTTGCGGCATACAAATATAAAAACAAAACTATTTACAATGTCAAATGAAAGTCAAATGGACAGAATTATAGATTGATATCACTTAAGTAGTTGGTCAATGATTATTTGATACAAATTAAAAGAATACAATTAATAATTATGTTATACAATTTAAAGAATTATTATCAATCAAAATTATTATCGAATTTAACATTTTAAAGTCATGCAATCACAACATTGCCGTTGGAAGTCTACGCGCGCACACATATCAAACCTCCTAATCGTCAATGGTATGAAAAAAACGTCACGTGACCCAACCGTCTATCTGCCATCGTACTATCGAGACCTGAAATTTGTTGGCACAATATCACTGCCAACAAATCCTAGAATAGAATAGAAAAGAAAACGTTTATTTGGTACCAAAAGAATTAAATATAAACCATCACGGCTCGTGAAACTTAGGTTCTACATTGCGTACTTAATACCATAAAATAAGACTTAAGTAAATGGCACCAAAATGGCCGCCGCTCAGCATTTTGCCACGATCGTCGAAGACCAAGACGCTGATTTTCAGCGGTCGCCAAAAATTACAATGATAATAATCACACACTATAATATATGACACGTAATAATAACAATTCAATTAATAAACAATTTTTATTAAAACTTTAATAAAACTATCACTGTATGGGTCCAGAAATAAAAAAATATGTAAAAAAATAATAATCTTGGATTGATAAAAACTCGGCCTCGATTTGACTCGACTTCGAATCGAGGCTCCTCGCCCAGCCCTCGCCCAGCCCTCCGTTTCCTGGTGGTCATACTAATTTGTCATATCAGTATGACTACGAGGATATACATGTCATCCTGGTCACACTCACTTTTCTGAACATCCTGTAGAGGGTAAAACAAATGCCAGCACATAAAACTACAAGTAAATAATACTTAATAATAGAAGAAGAAGTATTTACTACTTATATTTACACAGAAAAGTATTTATATTATACAGAAGGAAGGAAAAACCTTTTTCTATAAATATCATGTTATCTAATCTCTATAAACGACCAATTCTTGTATATATATTTTTATATAATCAGAATCTCGGAAACGGCTCTAACGAATTTCACAAAATTTTGTAGGCAGATGCTTTCGGGGGCGTTTAATTGATCTAACTAGGTTATATTTTTAGGAAACGTTGTTTTATCCGTGTTTTAAGGCAATTGAAATTTGCTATAATAACATAGAGGTAAATTTCGCGTCCACTTGCAAGGTTGGGATAGTTCTGACGGGAAAACAGGCGACCGGTTTCGGGCCGATTTCAAGAGACCCGGTTCGAGTCATGATGTTTTTTTTTCCAAGTTCTTTTTTGTTGAAAAAGGATTATTTTAATTTATATTACATATTTTATGTTACAAAAAAAGTACCGAGCAAAGTTCGGTCACCCAGGTACTAGTATGAATTGGAGGACATGTATATCCTCGTAGTCATACTGATATGACAAATTAGTATGACCACCAGGAAACGGCGGCCCAGCCCCTGCTAGGCTTGTACTCTCAACGGTGGGGTGATGATGATGATGATAATGATGATAATTTCCTCTTATTCCTTATCAGGAACACAGGGCTCGTAGAAGGATTCTCCATCTCTCGCGGTCTTGTGCGGCAACTTCTAACTCCTTCCAGTTGAGGCCCGTTGAGGCAGCTTCTGAAATAGAAATAGGTATACTTGAGCCATTACAAACGTCGAACTGAGTCATAAACATTTATATCAGACCTCTCTCTCTCACACATATAGGAGGCATATCGGAACTCTCGCTCGCACGTTTGTAATGGCTCAAGTACTTTGCTTATGCTACGATATTCCGAATTTTTCACTGTGATTTTCCTGCATGTGTTTACTCGTATCTTTATAATAGATATGACTAGAAAATAACATGCATAGAGATGCAAAAGTGCTGGACAAGTTTCACTTTAAATTATACCAAACTACTGTTTTAGTTTGTTAAATAAAATACAGTTACGTTTGATCAGCAGCCTATTAAATAACTACTACGGTTTGGCAATCGACCCTAATCCCGATAAATCAAAAGACAATGATAGATTTATAAAAGTTACACGTACAGTGCCGCCATCTTATCTGTTTAGTTGATAGCGGCGCTAGTGGAGAACTTAGTAGTAACATTTAAGAAAACCTAGAAAAATGAGAATATTTAACCCGTCTTTTAATTTTAATGAAAATATATCTATAAATCTAAGTAATTGAATAAATAATACAAAAAATGGGGGACAGGATTTACAATTAATTCGTTAGTTACATCTTTGTCCACCTGAACAGATAACTTGGTGGCGCTGTAAGTTCTGTAACTTGCTGTCAGATAGCATATTTCTTATTCTGAGTTTGTTCTGAGTGCTTGCCTTATGGTCTAACGTCACCGTCACTTACATGACAGATTTATATGCAATATATGTCACCTCGCTATGACTCACAGAGAAAATAATTCCAAAACAAAATAGCCATGGAAGCACTAAAAAAATTTTTCCCAATATAAAAAGCAGAAGACCTGCATGAATAATATCTAACCCACTAGCTTCATTCGCCATCCTCCTCATCAAATGGCAAGTAAATGAAACTTCTTCAACGACTTACCAAAATGTCCACAAGCACGCCAGTACCCGCGCAACAAAATCAGCAATCAGAGGAAAACACGACATCGCTGAAAGTTATGTACATGAAGGTAAACTTAGTGGAAAGCGAACACGATCTTTTAATAGAACACGTTGACGGTAACTATTACACCATACCAAATTTGCCGAAACTAACCTTGTCTCAAAAAATGAAGATAATTAGAGACGAGCTGGAAGAGAGCCGTATCAAGAGAAATATGAAGCCCCTGCAGAATCATAGGAAGTTTATCGAAGGCGAAGGAGACCAGGATAAGACAGCAACAGACAAATTCGAAGCAAACATCGAGGCTCTGAAACGAGTTACAAAAGATATTGAGAAACTAAAGAAGATTTACAGCAGTATCATGAAAAAACTGAATGAATCTTCCTTTTCCACTAGCTTTAATAAAGAATTTTAATAAGTTTTGGAAATAGGTTTATTTGGTTTTGGCAGTTCTAGCAGTTGCTTCAGGACATTGTGAATCCTAGAGCCAGTTTCCGAGTTGAGAATTTTGATAGGTAACTATTTAACAGTAGTGCTGTCTCATAAAATTTCTTAGAAAGGAGCGTGACAGAACGTTACATAAGTATGTACTTTGTGAAATTCTCAATTCAGAAACCGGCTATACTAGATACTTGTAATCAACAGAAACTTCACCGTTTTTCATTAATTTTATTAGCACCGAAAGAGAAAACATCAATTGGGCCAAGAAAGGGGACTACACGAGCATTTGGAAACTTATCGGAGAACCCAAGAATAAAATTTGAGTGGCGCCGCGCCATGCGGAAGCGTGTAAGGAGGATCCGCTGTGAAGCACAAATAAGCTCAACTTGTTTCCGTCATTTGGGTCGACTCATTTCCGTTTCCGAGCTGCCGATGCGATTGGGAAAGAATTTATTGTGGACAGTCAAAGGACTACCTCCCGCATGCCGCTCCCGATTTTATCTGACGAAGGCCTTCCGTGACGCATCTGTATCTCCGATATTACTGTCTCACTCGTTTCTTTAACATGTCTCTAACAAAAAACTCAAACAAATGACACTGTGTTCAAGTGTCAGTATTTCATATATCGGGTGTCTACGTTAAGAAGTCAACGTTAAGCCGGAATCGGGTGAAAACGCAAGTCATATTGGTTATCAGAAAAATACAAAAAAAATAATAAAAAAATTGCATGAAAAAAAAATTATAGGCATTTAAAAAACAATTGAAAAATCCTTTTGCCACAAATCTTTACTTTTTCCAATTTGTTTTTGTTTTGTAACTCTGAATAATGCTTCTCTAAACTGTTAACAAAATTTCAAAACCAGCTTGGAAGAAAAGGAGACTTTTAAAAAAAATTACTTTAATAATTGCCTATTTTTAATTTTAATTTTAGTTTTCATCATGTTTGTGCAATTTCTTAAATAAATAACAAAAAATAATGTATTGTACTTAAAATAAAAAAATCTTTATTTATATTTTTCTGATAACCAGTATGACTTGCCTTTTCACCCGGTTCCGGCTTGACATTGAGTTTTGGGATATCCTTAGAGGAGCTTTCTGCTTTGAACTAAATGGGCTTATGCTGGTTTTATCCTTGCACAAAACTTTAGTGGGAGCCTCTAGTTAACTTGATCTTCAGCCTGTCTCAAGTTCATTATGTTTAGGCTATAGCATTTTTCTTTGTACATGTACAATAATTCTGAAACATCCTGTGATAAAAAACTATATTTAAGCTGAACTTAAATATATAAAATGTAACTGCTCAACCTTAATTTACCTCTCCTTTATCTCGCTCCTCGACTGTTTCAAAGATCTTTCTCCTCTTTGATTGTCTGAGTCGTATTACAGTTGTAACAGAGTTGTTATCAGCGAAGATAGGTGGTTAGGCTGCAAGGTGAAACGACATGCAATAGATTAACCCAATTAAGTGAAGATATACGAGTGGGCTAATAAATCGGCCTGGATCCGGCCCGTGATGAATCGCAGCGTAGCTTCCACTCGCTGACTTCGCGAGGCACTCAAGCAAATAAGGCCAAATACGGGCCATTTGTGGTGACAAGCCATTTTGGACTGTAAGCTCTGAGGAACAGGTACCATTTGGCACAGTAGAGTCTTGCTTTTTAGTAGTTAAGCTACTCGGTACGCAATACCTTTCTCGCTGATGAGCAATCGGTGTTGATTGTGATTGTGCACCTTAGGCGGAGTTAAGCTCCTTTATTTGGGTGAAACTAGATTACTGGATTGTACCTATCGTTTTGTGAAATGTGCTTAAAGCGCTGCGTACCTATTTAATTTGAATAACGCATTTAGTGTGGTCACTTAGCTAATAATACTTAAATAAATGCTCAATACTCAATACTTTATTGCATTCCAGAAGTTTTAGGGTTGTTACATTTTACCTTAACAGTTATTTGATAAGATCTTTGTGGACCCTGTAGGGCACGCAACATTTTAAAGTGCTATATTAAAATATGCATCACATTAACTTAAAATTAAAATATTTAATTGAATTATTATTATTATTAATTCTTTATTGCACAAAACAAAAATAGTGTACAAAAGGTGGACTTAATGCTAATGGCATTTTCTACCAGTCAACCCGCAGGAGTTCCAGGAGAGGCAAAAATTGAGGTAGGCGTGCAAAAAAGAAAAATAGAATAAGTACCCAAATGTATTATAGGGTGGGGCCATATATAAAACAATAATGTAATACAATACACATTAATTCTTATTATTACGATGACAAATAGATAAAATGTACTTATATATATATAAATATATATTTCATATACATAATAATTATAATATATTATTTTATAAATCGATGAGATGTTAACATGGATGATGACTTCCTGCAAATAAGAAATGAAATTATAGACAAAAAAGTACACTTTTGTAACGCGCGTTGTAAGAACTATGAGGTCTGATTGAAGTGTACACATGCAAACGCGCAGTAAGCGCAGTAAAACCCCTAGTGTGTACCCGCTCTTAAGGTATGAAGGGGTATTAGGTTCGTGGAGGACAGCAAAAAGAATGCACAAAATTGGGACGTTTCGCCTTTCGCGTTTTGGAAGCCACTTTAACTTGGATTGGTACTCAGACACATGGTCGTATTGGCAAAGGCCAAAGATGAAGCGAATGCATGAGTTGAGCAACCGATCAAGCTTGTTGAGAAGCGCTTCAGTGAGGTCCAAGGACTGCAGGCAGATGCTGGATGCGGCAAGCTGAAGACAGGGCGCTATGGCGCTCATTAGGGGAGGGCTATGTCCAGCAGTGGACTAATATAGCCTGATGATGATGATGATGATGAGGTCCAAGTAACACACATCACCGTAATCTAAAATGGGAAGAAGAAGAGAGTTCAAAAGAGAAATCTTAGTGCTAACCGGTAAGAAATTTTTGAGGCGCAGTAAAGAATGTAGAGAAGCATATACTTTTTGGGAGACTCTATTGACTTGGCCCTGCCAGTCCAGATTTTGGTCTATTACTAGCCCAAGATCCGTTACTGAAGGAGAGAAAGGAATCTGTATTCCATTGTAGATCACAGGGCACAGCGATTCCTGGTTTATCTTTCCGATTTGCCTAGAGCCACCAACAATAACGGCTTGGTATTTGGAAGATTTGTGGAAGATTCTCTTTTGTGTGCTGAAAAATCCCAATGCTCCGATGTACCTGCGGGAGAGATTCTCACTTCTGCCTCCGCGTACCAGACCACAGAGAGCGTGTGATACTAGAACATTGCAAGTCCCAGTCTGCAACACTGAGTTCTACTTCAACGCGTTCTCTGTGCGCTCTGCTCGCCAGTGGAACTCTCTGCCGAAAGCGATCAGGGATTGTCCAACTGTGTCACAGTTCCGAAGCAAACTGAAAGAGCACTATATCTCTAACCTAAAATAATTTTATTGTATTCATTTAACTTTATAATAGTAGTCTGTGTAATATATTCGTATGTATGTTTATTATTGTATAGTTTAGTATTATATACTTTTGTGCTAACGTTAGATATATATTTCTGGCGTTCTTATATCTATGTAGGCATTTATGTAAGTTGTATGTATATTTGTAAGTAGTTTATTATTATTATTATTATTTTTATACCTACTTAAGAGTTGTTATCCACTTCATCTGCCCTACCCCACTCTCTTTTTTAACATTCCAAAATTTCTAGGCTGGCTGGAAGAAATTTCTTTAAAATAAGTCCGCCCTTGCACATTGTTTTTATCACAAACCTGTTATTTAAGTAATATTATGTATTTTCTTTTGTGCAATAAAGTGTAACAACAACAACAACAACAACAACAGCAATACCATAGCGTTTGGGCCTCTGACGTGGCTTAACGACTGCCATCTATCGTCGGCAGCCGGCACCAACAGCTTGACGTGCCTTGCGAAGCACGGAATCGCTCGAAAAAATGCCACTAGTGTTGGTCATAGACGGTCACCCATCCATGCACTGAACGCGCCCTATGTTGCTTAATCTTCGTGACGAGCGATTCCTGTAGATCGACCGACATTGAGTCGGTAGAGTAGAAATGAGGGAATCTTACCTCTTTGCTTAACTCAATAACTCCGCCGATTGGCACGGCAGCCACCTCCGAGGACAACTCGTAAATGGAACCGTGAATAATGCGCTGAGACATTTATTAAACGCAGCGCTATAATTGAATCTATGTCTTGTGTGCCAATAAATTCTCAGAGAAGTGATTTATCTGCGACCGCGCTTTCCCGGTTGACAACCAACGGGTCACTTCCACTGTACTCCATTCCGTGAAACGAGCTCCCTAAGAAACCTATGAAGCGGACCATCTTCGCTTATTATTTTGCTTAAAATCTCTAGCCGCGCGGATAGACAAATGAGATGCGAGTATTTGGTTCACTAGAAGTTCGACTCGTGGAACAGAGCATAGCGTTCACTTATATTGTAGTGAATAATTAAAACTTTTATGTCCTTTTAAACGAGGCTATAAAGACACACTGAAATTGTAGACAAAAGCCGAGTCTACGACTTTTATATTAAACCGGCTTTTCTCTGCTTATTCACTTATTCTATCTTAATAATTATTATTATTAATCAGAAATTCATTAGTACATACATAGCAAAAATACGTCAGAAATCACAATTTGTGTATTAGTTTTATTTATTAAAGTCATTAAAACAGCAATGATTATCGTGTTTATTAGTTGTTCTTTAGAGTTCATAGAGTTTTTTTTCTGAAATTTGTCAAAATGAAGTAAAATAATATTTTTTTAAATAATTTTGGAAATTCATGAATTATCACCTTTTTACCTTTAACTGTCACGTACGGCGCAAAACGCCCCCATAAGTGCTATTTTTTCTTTATTATTTCAAAAGTCTAATGTCTTTTTAAGGAATAAGTACAGGCATAAGTATTTTTAATTATATTTTAAAAATTTTTGTCTCCTACTAAAAACAGTGATTTCAAACTTTGGGCCCAAAATGTACTTTTATTCGGATGTACAAGTTTTTTTTTATTGGATCTGAAAATAAGCTTAATACTGATTATAATTACAGAAAAAACAAAGGCCAAAAAGCATTTTTGTTTTTTTTTATGATTTCTGGGAAAATCTCTAAATTAAAAAACAAAATCATAACTCGAAAACTATCAATAATCGCTGAACATACATGGGGGTGTTTTGGATAGGTCTCGGTACGGGCTATATAAAAAAAAATAACGTAACCCGATTGGCCACCCTGTATATTCAGTACGTCTGAGAATAAGTTGTTATCTATTTTTCATATCCCTACCTGGCAAAACAACGTTGGCAGGGTCAGCTAGTTTTGTATAAAGTTAAATAGGGTTATCTTCACACGAACGGTTTTAATTAAGACCCGACATTGAAATCGCCAATCCGCGGTGGGCACTCGTGCCCTTCAAGCGTTTTCAAGCGCTGAGGTATGTGAATAACGCCGTCCTTGGGTTTCCTCACGATTTTTTCCTTCAAAGTTAGCAAGTGGCAAAGTTAGTGTATTGCTACTATATGAACCTGGGCTGCGTGAGTGCTCTTAAACGATCACTAAGGTTAAGGAACAAACGGCGCGTTCAGTCCTTGGATGGGTCACTATGTCTATGACTAACGCTAGTGGCATTTTTCCGAGCGGTTCCGTGCTTCGCAAGGCACGTTAAGCAGCTGGTGCCGGCTGCCGGTCGATAGATGGCAGTCGTTAAGCCAAGTCAGAGGCCTTAGGGCGGCTTGAAAACTTCTGACAGTAAGACCAGCCACTAGTCTTAAAAGCCTCCACCAATCCGGACTTGGCCCCCGTGGTGGAGTATGGCCTATACCTTCTTCAGGGAAGGGACCCGTGCCCCTCGGTAGGCCCCTACTATAACTTCACAAAAGTATCTACGTAACTTAGAAGACAAAGTCATAGGTGCCTGCACTGGGAATCGCACCTGGGTCTCCCGCTTCCGAGTCCACTGTTCTACCCACTAGGCTAAAGTCTGTTCGCTATCATAGTGTCACTTTGCTATTTACCGCCTCGGCACGTGACGGCTTTTCCAAAAGAAATTAACGGAAGCCGACGCGGCGCTAACAGGCCAGTGAATTTGGCTCGCAGCTCGTCTCATTCTACTATTATGTAGATCACGCAATTAAAGAAGTAAATGAATCAATATTTTAGAATGGATATAGAACGAGATGATCCTGCATCACTTAGGTAGGTACCTATTCTAAATACCGGTGGAGATGAATATTCTGTGGACACTTCGAGTGATGAAAAGTAATATTTTATTTTGTGCTTCATTAGGTATATTGTGTACCATGTTTTTTTTCTATTTAAAGTATCTTTGCCGTCTAAGTGTTATTATTGAAATAAATGTTTTTTTACTAAAACCAAGATTGCCTTCGTGTGTACCGACACGATCTAAGCGAACGGACTTTACCACCGCTATAAAACATTATAATATATACCTAATATAATAATAATATAGCCATTTAGTTCACAAATTATTTTGCATTTCATAAAACATCCCTAAAGTCCTTAATTCTTCTATTTACGTGCATAATTTAAACATAATTATAAAAATTTGGAAGAAATAACTGTAAGTTAATTTTCGTTTCAATAAAATAAAATTACATTTCGTTCATTTATCAAGATCCAATTAGGTTCTCTTACAATGAATAAGATCTATTTAATTTAAATATTATGCACGCATCGACAAAATGTATATACTTTAAAACGACATTAATTATTAAAATTATTATTTATGATATGATTGATTATTTCATTCTATAATTCTACTCGTATAGTCTATAAATAACAAATATAATAAAAACTCATGAACAATTAATGAACAATTAAAAATTTAATTTAATTTTTTTTTCTTTCAATATTAATCAAGTTTTTTATCAATTAGTCTTTAAAAAATTTGCTCCGAGCAAGTGGCGCGCGATACGGCGAAAGTAATAGAAATTATTAATCACCTAGGAGGTTTGCTTGGAACTCCATTGGTGCGTAAACTCAGTCGACTATTAACCTTAGCTACAAGGGCAGTGTATAGGTACTCCGTACTATATGGAGGTTTTCTAGATACAAATAAACAATTTAGTACCATTTAATAGTTTATAAAGACATTGAGATATTGAGATCGAGAATTATAAAGATGATTGATTTGATCAAATTTAGTGCACATAAAGGATTTAATAAATAACATAACATGTAAATACATGCACATATATTGCTTCTGATCACACACTAGGATACCCTCTGTCGTGGGAACCAGAAACAGCGACGTCACAAACATGTAAACATCTAAGACCTGGGTTTTTTTTCTCCAGACGGTATTCGAACCCGGGACCTCTCGCATGGTAGTCAGATGCGCTAACCGCTGCGCCACAGAGGTCGTCAACAAATAAATATACTATGGAACGCCGATAAAATGATTAAACCACAGTCTTCTGAAACGATGTGTTTCCTGCGATTAATGTCGTATTAGTACTTGTATTCTACATTAAGTTACAAAAATGTCTCACTCCTATGTAGATTTCTGATTTGTACACATATTTTACCGTAGTTAAAATCATCATCATCATCATCAACCCCACCGACGGGCACGGGTCTCTTCCCTGAAGAAGGTGTAGGCCATCCTCCACCACGGGGGCCAAGTCTGGATTGGTGGAGGCTTGTAAGACTAGTGGCTGGTCTTACTGTGAGAAGTTTTCAAGCCGCCCTAAGGCCTTTGACTTGGCTTAACGTCTGCCATCAATCGACGGCACCCGGCACCAACTGCTTAACGCGCCTTGCAAAGCACAGAACCGCTCGGAAAAATGCCACTAGCGTTAGTCATAGACGGTCACCCATCCATGCACTGACCGCGCCCTATGTTGCTCAACCTTTGTGATAGCTTAAGATCACGATCGTTGTTAAAATAAACAACTACTATTTTAGGGATATACCTTTTTATTTCGATAAATGTCACAAGCTGTGACAACACTGGATATCGCCAGATATTATAGAAACTGTGACAAAAAAATATAAGTATACATTTTTCTTTCTTATTTATTTTTCCTTTCCGCCTAAGCAAGCATTCTCAATTATCTTTGAGGGTAACTTCCCGATGGCTTCTAATAAATAATGTTATAAAATAGCGTTTGAATAACGAATAACAATAACACTTTTTAACCTTGCGATAAAATAAAAACCTCCTGAGCAAGGTTGAAAGCTAGTAGTTGAGTACGGTTTGATAAGATAATTATGCATCGAAGCCTCAGACCACGTTTTTTTTCAAAGTTTACCCATTTTATTAAATAAATTTAAAAAAAGTGCGATCAAGACAGCCTCAATATTTTCTATTTCTGGAAACTTAACAACTTAGAAACATTTAGTTTTCAGTATGAAATAAAACGTAAACAAGACATAAGAGATACACATTCAACCTTCCCCACCCACTGTAGATGGGTGGAGCGACCGACACCAGCTGACTCCAGCGCAGTAGCCCTGTGCTAGGCGAAAATAAAATATGGGTCAGCAAGGCAGCGTTTTCACCAAATTCCTCAAAATAGCGAGCGTATTTTAGTCCCAAATCAGCATTATGCAATCTGATGTCCATGTGGATGCCAATAAATCGGCTTAAGGGCGGGCGATATATCACTATCAATGAGTCGCCGGACGGCTGAGTTCGCGGGAGAGCGTCAGATAATAGCCCCACCACGTAGATTAAAACGGAAGACCTTGTTCACGCATAAGGGACCATCCGTAAAGTACGTTACACGTTAAGGAGGGGAGGAATAATTTGAAAGAATATAAAACTAATTTCGGAAATGTAAAATTCCCTCCGTTCCGTCCGATGTAAAATTTCAATATATGTGACGTCACACTAGTGACACGGACAGGAGGAGAGGGATGTGAAAAATCCCAAAATTTATGTGACGTACTTTCTAGATGATCTAGGGATATAAAAAAATCATGCCCGAAAATTTCGGAAAAATTGCTTTTCTATTAACGCTTTACCGCAAATTATTTTTATTATTATTGAAAATTAAACGTATTTGATTGATTGATTAAAAATTATTTATGGCACAATATAATCATTTGTAGATAGGCGAGCGTATTTGGTTTTGGCTTTTCAAAATATGAAACAGAAACCACAATCGCTACGTTCTGGAGTTTCCCCCTCCTGGAATATAGCCGGGTGTTTAATTGTGTAGGCCCAGAATTTTTTCGACTAGCTGAAATTTTTATGATAATAATATTTGTCTTCGCTATGATCGCCTCACAGGGAATTATGACTTACAAATTTCCTCACTCCAGGTAATAAGTAAGATCTTTGTAAATAAATGATTTGTAAAACAACCATCATCATATTTACTTGCACTTTGTATAAAAAAGTGATATTGTATTTGCTCAGAAAAAAAAGATATAAGTTATTCAGCCCAGTTACACTAAAGACATTTAGGTACATGTTTCTATATTAGTTATTTTATCACAGTAATTAAGAAAAGACATCCATGAAATTTTAAATATTATACGTATCAGAATAACACGTTGAAATATCACTGATCTAACCGGCATTCGGAGGAAACCTTCTGTCTTTTCATTTTGTGACAGCACCGCAGCTTCACAGTGACTGGGAGCTGTACAATGCCTTCATTATGCGCTAACAGCTTGCTTAGCATTGTGCCTCTTTCTGTGCTAATGGAAATTGCAGCGTTGGGAAATGAGACTAGCTATTATTTTTAAATGGCAGAGGTTCAGACTTGAGCTTCATAACCAATACATTCTTAAGTGCCCTGCCTCACTAGGACGCCATGGCGACATCACCAGCCACGCATCCAAGCAGTTTGTATGAATAGCGACGTAGGCAGACTGTCACCAAGTGAGTTATTGCCCTGCCTCACTAGGACGCCATGGCGACATCGCCAGCCACGCATCCAAGCAGTTTGTATGAATGGCGACGTAGCCAGACAGTCGCCAAGTGAGTTAGGCACATACATTTCAGTATTAACTGCTTGGATATGGTCGCTGGCGACGGGGCCATGGCGTCCCGGTAAGGTAAGGCCCTTTTAGGCACCATACATTTCAATATTAACTGCTCGGACACGGTCGCTGGCGACGTGGCCATGGCGTCCCGGTAAGGTAAGGCCCTTTTAGGCACCATACATTTCAGTATTAACTGCTTGGATATGGTCGCTGGCGACGGGGCCATGGCGTCCCGGTAAGGTAAGGCCCTTTTAGGCACCATACATTTCAATATTAACTGCTCGGATACGGTCGCTGGCGACGTGGCCATGGCGTCCCGGTAAGGCAGGGCCCTTACAGTACTCTGCGGATTACTGGCTGGTTGAGCAAATGGGATGGGAAACTGTCAAAACATTCTAAATTGACGATGTCCCGTTTTCGTTTTCTTCGCAATTTGTATGGGAAAAGCAAAATATTTTTGATTTGAAAAAAACGCAAAAGTTGTCACAGATTACAATAAAAGTTGTGTTCTGAAAACTCCGTACCTCGGCGTTCTTGAGTTAAAAGCATTTCACGGCGTTTTTATGTCGAATTTCCATGCAACGTTTAATTAAAGAACAAAACAAATTTTCTCGCGAAAAATCTCAGTGGCGGTGCCATCTATTTTCGTGTTGCCATCTCCATTGACTGAAAATGATTTATCTAAATAAAACTTTTTCCTTTTTTTTCGGGATACGATACTAGTCAGTCAAATCGCGATTCTCAAAAAAGGTTATTATTTCCCTAATGCAAAAACTGTGTTAGCTCTAAGAAAAACAAAGAACATACAGCAACACTAAAAAAAGCAGCGTGTAGGTAGACAGTTTGGAAAGTAACTCGCTGGCATTTCGCGACCGAGCGCGCGACCAAAGGAAGAATTTGCTCAACTCGCCGGCAGAGAAAAGGTTTACATTCCACCTTTGTGTCCAGCACTGAACAATGGGAGCACGACGCGATTATTGGGAAACTATCGGGGGCAATTATCGGGGGAAAACCTTACTTTCATAGATTGAAATCGATTTGCAACACTTTCTTGTTGTGGCTTTACTAGCATTTATCAAATTTTTTTCATTCAAACATGTAGTTTCTTAAGTGACATTTCAAATTGGGGGTAAGTCGGTCTAAATTATTGCCAAATTATGTTTATAAAGTGTCGTTACTTCCCAAAAATATCCCAATACTCTTTTATACCGCGGAGCAAACCGCGCATAATTTCCTATATTCTTTAAATGTTGATGTGTAGATAGATTACGCAGAAATGTATTATTAAAAAACATATATATCGATATAAGTTGCAAAATTTTACACTTACAACAGTTACAGTCAAAAGTAGCATCTTAAAACAATTTCTTATCGCGTTTTACTTTACACTAATGTTCAGTTGGACATTGAAAAAGTGTTCGAAGGTGTCAATGATATACGAGATGAAACGACAAAAAAAGTTTTGCGATGATAATACAGGAAGCGCTGGAAGTTAATAAACTACGAAATATTTTATAAGTTTTGCATCACGTGAATACAATGTTTTGTTCCACTTGTGTGGTTTTTAAATAAATACTATTTTAATTTACTTTAAAGTTGCTCTTGCTATGCCAGAAAAACAATAACTTCTCCTTTAAATCCTTAAAGCATAAAATTGCACCGTACCCGAAATTTTCATTTATGATCCCTCAACATCACATGGGATGTTGCTTCATTTATTCGGGGCGTGTTACAATAATTAAACTAATCTGAAACTATCGGACGCGAGCGTATCACGCCCGTCCATTATATCTGGGCCTGTGACATGTCAGTACGTGGCCCCGTTTCGCTCTTAGTTGCACAAGCTTTTGGGAAGTGTGGGGGGTCTCTGCCTCTGGTCTTGTGCATCAGGCTTGTCTGATCTTGCAGCGCCTTCTTGAGCTGGCAGCCTCCTTTAATTAACGTCTCTAGAACACAAAGCGGCGCGAGGGAACACGTACCACATCCTACATTCGAGCGGTGTATCGAAAATCAACGTGACTCGCGGGGGTACTACTAAGAACACGAGTAACTGTAAGTTTATTTATTTTTTTAATCTCCTACTTATTAAAAAAAAAAATTAGAATAAGTTCAAAATATAAAGTGTGAAATCTTTCCTACGCTAACGCCACGCTAGCTACGCTAAAGAAATGGCGTCTGGTGGCTACTTCTTCCTATAGTGAACTTTAAAATAATTAGAAATATTTGTGTAAATATTATATTCGTTTTTTGAACGTTTGGTCAGAGACTTTGGTTTTCATTTCAAGTAAATTGAGGAACAGCTGGCCCTGACTTTAAGGCACTTGAACAATAGCTTATTTTCATATTTTTGTAATTTTTTGTGCTAGCAATGTTGATGATTTTAATTTGACGATTAGGATTAGCAATTATTTGTAAATTGTCTTCTTTTAATTTTTTACTAGTTCATCTGCAGAAATGAATATTATTCAGACAGAGGATTTAAAAAAATAATAATAGAGCACTTATCAATGAGTACTACTTCGTACTCATTGATAAGTGCTGTGACCTGTAATAACGTAAAAAAATACTCCAAGAGCTTAACTAGATAATGAACAAAGTAGGAAGCTAGTTATATTTAAAAAGAAAACCTCCGCAGGTCTCTAATAATAACAAAGGGCCAGGTGGGAGCTAAGAAACAGAACGGCTTTGCTCTCTTAATGAGCTTTTACGCAGCGACTTAGCTCTGCAAATATAAATAAACTGCCATTGTTTTGTCCACTTCGTTTCAGTGGACAAAAAAAACCGTTTTAGCGCCAGAGACAAAAAGGGAGCACAGTAAAAACAGTATTATTCACTGGAAAAGTTTAGCTCCGTATAGTTCTTGTTCTGGCAATAAGATACATAAGCGCTTTGAAAAAGTAAACGAGTTTTGAAATTTAGACAGAGAACATCCAAGCTTATGCATAGTTTTCCAAATATATTTAACCTTGTGCCATTTTTCAACAATTCCTATGCACTTGCAGCGTATATTGCTTTGACAGTTTTATAAAACTTTTAGTTCTGCGCGTCATTTAGAATCATAGAAGATGTAAGCTCAACAATAATGTAATTGTGTAATTTACATCCCATCAAAAACATAAATGTGAATGATATGAGAGCCAAGTTCAATAGGTATTAAGAACAGACGTCGTTATCGACTTCGCCGACAAAAGAATTGAGATCTAACTATATGGGTGCTGCCAAGTTCTCTGAAGAAAATCATGAAATTTTAGTTACAAGATCACTGAGATGTAAATTGTAATTCAAGCTCAAGATTTGACTGCTAGTTATTACCAACAAACCAAATTTCAGAAAAGTCACATAGGTATGATATCAACCTAACAGCGTAAGTACAATACAAACATAGAGTACACTAAACGTATGACTAAACGAAGTAGAGTTCATTAAATAAATATTATTTAGCCTGTACGTGAAAACTAGCCAAGTCAAATCTTAAGCTTGAATAACAATTTACATCTCTAGTGATCTTGTAACTAAAAGGAGAATGATCAATTTACTATAGGAGTTCGTCTATTTTTGCGTCTTCTTGCGCATTGATGAAACCAACGGTAAACTATAAGAAGTTAGCTCTGGATTATGCAGGAAAAATATTATGAAAATATTAGATGGGAGTTTCGAGAAATCTTAATTTTGAGCCCATGTTTTGAGGTTATGACAACTTTGGTGGTTTGGTGTTATTATAAATTGGCAATGACACCTTTTAGTTTTAACTCTATGCATAGGTCATTATTATTCTCTTTCACAACAGTTCGTTCCTCCCTAATTCTGAGGTTCGTTCCTACGGAAGAAGTTTGTGCTTTATGCCACAGATTATTTATGCTTTTAGCCAAATATGCAGGCGTTTACATACTATCCGAAGATCACAATGGCGGTTTATTTTAGTTATTTATTCTACATATTGTTCATATATCATCATCATCATCATTTCAGCCATTGGACGTTCACTGCTGGACATTAGAATCTCCCAACGATTTCCAAAAGGGCCGGTTGGATTGTTCATATGCATGGTCATTTTAACAATAAACTACATTAATTAAACAATATCAAATTCAAAGCGCTCGTTTGAATTCCCATCAAAAACTCCCCGTTTGCAGTTTGCACTTTCGCAATGTAGTACACAGTACACGTTTTGTGATTTTTGCAATAATTTAATCTAATCTGTGTTTGTAATCTGTATTGACTGACTGAAGTGGGTTACTATATTCTACGGACCGAGAATGTACGGCATGAGAATGTACAGCCCCGGAAATCGTGCCCAAATGACACCAATTATCGGGATGTGCATTCCTACGCACAGCCCTGGAATCGGTGACCATTCGGTGCCTCGTTCACATCACAGAGAAAACAATCAACTACGTTTTTCACATCATAGGTTTTGCGCGTTTTACTGGAGTGTGTGAGGTATTTCTTTTGCGATTCGTTTAGAAACGCTGATAACGCACGACCCGAGAACGTACGGACGGAAATCCATGTACATGTACACGGATTCAATGGCTGTACATTACCGGGGCGTACGTTCTCAGGATGTGCATTCGCGGGACGTGCATTATCGTCTCCCACTGAAGTTATCGTAGACAGAGAATCTGTCTACGGAAGTTATACAATCAATACAGATACTTTTTAATAATTACTTATAAACCCCTGATTCTTTTATTTTATCAAATAGAACTATGAAATCATTTTTCAAAAGAAACATTTTGAGGTATAAATAGCTTAAAGCGCAACGCAAAAGCAACATAGACTGTTTGTGGTCATTCTCCTTTCATGATTTTCTTCAGAGAACTTGGCAGCACCCATATACCTAGATCTCAACTCTTTTGTCGGCGAAGTCGATAACGACGTCTGTTCTTAATACCTATTGAACTTGGCTCTCATATCATTCACATTTATGTTTTTGATGGGATATCACTGCTTTTTGTACAGAGATTATTGGTATTGATCACTAATAAATACATCGTTATTCATTGCCAAGGAACCGATAACCGATGGGTTAGCAATCGGCTACGAACATACGACTTTTCAGAAACTCATTTACAATCCAGTGAAACGTGCATAGGAAGTCGTTTACAGATAGATATTATAGAATCGGTTGAGACAAAACCATACCGCGATTTAGAATTAAAAAGCGCCATCTATTGGCAGAATTTGGAACTAAATACTATGAGGATATTAATATCAATAATTTTCAGTTTTTAGATTTTTTCCTTTGTATATGCTTAATAGTCTACCTTGATTCCAAATATCAAGTTTCTAGGTCATCTAGAAGTGGGTGAGGTTTTTGATCTAAAAGTGAGTCAGTCAGTCAGTCAGTCATAAAAATGCCGGTTTTTAAACGTTAATATATCTATAACTGTTGGAGCAACATTGATGAAACTTTGGATTCTAGGCAAGCTAATGGACTTTAAGAAATGTGCCAAACATATACGTAGGTTAAATAGTTGTAGAGTTGTGAAGGGGTCAAAAGTAGCTCGAAGTGATTCCTGTAATATTACACACGGCTGCTGCGTCGCCAGTTCCTTTTTTCTCGAACTTGGCTGTCTTGGCGAATCTAAATACAGGCACATACATTGCTGCTGGCCCCACACTAGGATACCCTGTGTTGTGGGACCCAGAAACAGCGCGTCACAAACATGTAAACATCCAAGACCTGGGTTTCTTTTTTTTGTCCCCAGCCGGGATTTGAACCCGGGACCTCTCCCATGGTAAGCAGATGCGCTAAACACTGCGCCACAGAGGTCGTCATTTCCGAAAGTACTTAGAGTAAGTAAGTCAGATTGTGATGCATTGGTCAAGTGACGATATCAAGGGCCATGCCGTCGTTGGTCTAGCCGTTAAGGCGCTGCACTACCAAGAAAGAGGTCGTAGATTCGATGCCCACCGCAGGCCGCCGTACTTTTGTACAAATGTCTGGGTGGCTTTCCGTGTTTGTGATATCCTTGCCTGGTTACTATAGCATAGGGTATCCTAGTTTGGGACCAGGTCAAGTGTTGTGTGGAAGTTATTATTATTTATTACCAGATCTTACATTACCAGAATCAATCGTAGCCTGGGCTGCCTGAGTGATCTTAAACGATCACTAAAGTTAAGCAACATACGGCGCGTTCAGTCCATGGATGGGGCACCTCTATGACTATCGATAGTGGCATTTTTCCGTGCGGTTCCGTGCTTCGCAAGGCACGTTAAGCAGTTGGTGTCGGCTACCGTCGATAGATGGCAGTCGTTAAGCCACGTCAGAGGTTTTAGTGCGGCTTGAAAACTTCTGACAGTAAGACCAACCACTAGCCTTAGAAGCCTCCACCAATCCGGACTTGGCCCCCGTGGTGGAGTATGGCCTATACCTTCCTCAGGGAAGAGACACGTGCCCCTCGCTGGGGACATAATGGGTTGATGATGAATTACCAGATCTCCCGGCAAAAGTTGTTTTGCTATATTAATTAGCCTACGACCGATTCTCGGACCTACCAAAAATACACAAAAAAAATCATAAGCATCGGTTAAGCCGATTCGAAATTTATATTTATTAAATAATAGATGTATTTGTAAATACCTATCAAACCTTTGTACGGGATCTCCATCTCAACTATTCGGGCGCTCTTAAGACTCTCCGACTGGTATCTCGCTTGGCAGAAAGGTCGAGCGTGTGCATTGCATTTTCTAGCTCGGGCGAGGTTATCAGTGACCGGGCTGCGGTAAGACGTACTTAGGAGCTAAACCAGTGCGGACGGTCGGCTATCAGGGCACAGGCGGACTTATGTATTTACTTGCTGTTTACTGGACAATCGTTTGTGCCCAGGGACTCGGGAGGTTTTGCGACGGAAATATAGGAATTTGTTTGGCAGGGTGAATTTTCTTGGTTCATGTTAAATGCGGGACGTGGAGCGCCTGTGAAATAATGGCACTTATATTGTCTTGGAGTCTATTCCCGATTGCATCTTGCATATCTATTTCTAATGAAACTATATACTATGTTGTGGTCGTGCCCTTTCAGCATCATCATTAACTTATTATATCCCCACCTAGGGACACGGGTCTCTTCCCTGAGGAAGGTATAGGCCATACTCCACCACGGGGGCCAAGTCCGGATTGGTGGAGGCTTGTAAGGCTAGTGGTTGGTCTTACTGTCAGAAGTTTTCAATCGACGCATCTATCGTGCCCTCTAAACAAAATGTATTAATTGTTTTTTTGTATTTTTTGTGATTTTTTTTATAACCTTATCTTTGATCTAGTATGAAAAAAAAGTTAAATAAATGAAATAAATTTGTGCCGCCGTACTTTTCACACTGTAAGGTCTGTTTATTTTTTCTTTAGTACCGATTGGCTCCGACGACAGCGACGGTAGCAGTTTGTTGACAAGCAAGTCGAGACGCGATGGAGTTACGAACCAAAATAAAAACGATTTCCGAAGGCGAAGAACCGGTTGTCACACTTACTGAGTTCCTGTTGTCAAATAGGTATTTCAAAAAAGTTACATTAGTTTGTTCTTTGTTTTGGTTTAGTAAAATGCTGGTTTTTAGTCACTTTTCAATAATGATGACGAAACTTTCCGCCTACCAGAGTGCGTATACTGAGTTTTTTCATTCACTCTCGATAGTGAGAGCGTTTGCGATTTGCATAGGAGTGACAGAGAGACAACTAGATGGCGCGCTTTGTCACTCCTATGCAAAACGCAAACGCTCTCGCTATCGAAAGTGAATGAAAAAACTCAGTATAAGGGCCCTGTTCGTTACGTTTCGGACGGTAAGTGGGTGAGGTCACGTGTTTGACTCCATTCCACATACAAAACAACTCGAAATCTTGTGAGACAACAGCCTCATTCAAATGTTGCATTATCGGTATGCCGAATTTCGAAATAAAATCTTGTAATGTAAGCAAAACTGATGGAGTGGACTGGCTGGTCAGGAGTCATGTGGTAAATGTCAACCCATTTCGAATATGCATCTACTATTGGTACCTACATACGTGCTACCGTTTAGTGGCCCAAAAAGTCCAAATGTGTTTTGGTTTTTTTCAGTGAGACATAAAGAATATTCTTATTTTATCTTATGTTTTCAGTAGAAGTATTTCGGTGGATTAGGCCACACGACAAGTGCTTTGGCGGTAATGCTCGGATGCTTTTTGGGGCACTGGGCCCAGAAAGTCCAAATGTGTTGTAAATATGTATTTTGCGCATTTGTTTTTTCCGGTGTGGAATACAGAATATTCTTATTTTATCTTCTGTATTCTGTGCATGCAATGACTAATGACGATGAAGCGAAAGTAGTGTCTGCCTACCCCTCTGGGATAAAGGCGCGAGCTTATGTATGTATTCTGTAGAAGGGTTTCGGTGGATTAGGCCACTCGACCGTGAGGAGTGCCATGGCCATGTGATTTATGTAATTCACCTAAAGCTCTTGATATTACTTTCTCGGGAATGACAACTTTGTGTCCCCGCATCAAATTTTCTTTCTAATTACCCGTTAAGAAACAAATACACCATACAATAACCATCAAAAGTTACGTCGACAACATAGAATAAATATAAGGCATGCATAATAATAGTTTAAGTATACAACAAAACCAAGCCTAAACCAACAAATCACCCTGCACGCTGACAGAAATGCTACGCTGCACCGTCAAGGAAATCCTTTGACAAAGGCATTCACCAGAAATACAAAATATAAAATACAAAAATATTTATTCTGTATCTGGAAACCAACCATAATGTTTAGAATAGACAAGCTTAATAGCAAATTATATATAGGATACCTAAGAAAGAGCTACCTTTATCTTAATATTTTTCGGCACATAGTAACTGGAATCACCTATTACGCATGGAATGCCTTTACTAGGTCACTTCGCTCTCCCATTGCACTAATCTAGTTTAGTTTCAGATGTTATTCTGAAACTGAACGTGGACCCAGTTATAGTGATTGGTGCCTCTGCATACTCCCTCAGGGATAACGCGCGTGAGTTTTTTTTTATACATTAAACTAGATTAATATTAACCAGAGCGGTCAACAAACCCAATTTGACTTGTAATGTACCATCCCAAACATACTATAAAACACAATAAATGTATAAAATATCTTTACTGATACAGCTGACTATTTCCAACAGCTTCATCATGATCAGATAGCCTGTAATGTAATATTACACGACATTTCGCACATACATACCTACATGTTATACGCGAATCCGCGTTAAGGTTGGGGATACGGGAAAAATGCTTCATCAATTTAACCGTTCCGTTTCAACGGGCAAAGCTTCTCTACTTAGGATGATCGGAAACCAATAGAGTCATCATTTTCATTCGATTTTTCGTTTTTTCACGATCACGAAGGTTAAGCAACATAGGATGCGTTGAGTGCATGAGTAGGTGACCGTCTATGAATAACGCTAGTGGCATTTTTCCAAGCGGTTCCGTGCTTCGGAAGGTACGTTAACGTTAAGCAGTTAGTGCCAGCTGCCGTCGATGGCAGTCGTTAAGCCAAGTCAAAGGGAATAGACCCGTGCCCCTCGGTTGGGCCATACTGGGTTGGTGATGAGGTCATTGAAAATAAATGACCTTATCGGAATTATAGGACCACCAATACGATGGTTTTTAGTTGTTTTTTTTTCAAGGTCATAAGCTAACAGGTTCCTAAATTGTAAAATTTTCACAAAATAATCGAAATTTTGAAATAGACATCTAATTTAATTTGTTATATAGAATAAAAATCACTTTTATTTTGAATTTAGGGCTTTCAGCATATACATTTGCATATTTTTTGGCCAATTCGGAACTTTTCTATGTGTCAATGATCAAAATTTTCGTTAGCACTACGCATTGTAATTTTTTTGTCTGGATCAACTTACGTTTATTTTTATCGGACGAGTCCGACCAGGTTTCCCTCTGCTTGCCCGCAGTTTGAGACGGGCAACCGACGACGCGAGCTCCGTATCTGCTCACCATGATCAAGCTCTGCGAATCGGAGCGAAACCTGGTCGGACTCGTCCGATAAAAATAAATGTCAGTTGATCCGGACCAAAAATTTACAATATAAATGATCACTTTGATATTTTCTGTTAATCAATTTAAAAATTTCTACTGATACCTTTCCTAGCTTTCTGCTCATCAATTTGGACCGTTCTCCTGCTAAACTCGATTGCAGAACCATTCACATTTCAAAGCTGACACGAAGTAGGGCCCCTGCCACCGCTGATCGATGACAGCGCCCCCGATATTTGTCAACGGCACGACCGTGTGTAATGCCCGGTCCATCCGTAGCGGCCCATTGAGTGCGAAATATTATCTCCGCAATAGACGTTGCCCTACTTTTTTACGAGGCCGTTTTTTTAATTGCGGCTGCTCTTGACTTGACGGTTTTTGAAGGGATTACAGCATTGGCGAAGGGTGATGGTGAAGGGAAGCCAATGCAAAAATAAAACTCAGCAAGTGTATGCAAGCGGCAATTCTACGAATTCTTTAACGAAAATCTTTAACGTCTTTTGGCAGCTGAGCACTACCCCCGATAATTTGCAGGCTTCCAAGGGGCTATTTCATAGACCTACAATACATATTTACTGTGACAGTCGAAGTATTCTGCAAAGTATAACTTAGAAGATCCGGAAAATTCTCGTGTCACCGTGTTAGTGCGAAACTCGAAACGCGAAACTCCTCCGAAATGGCTTGACCGATTTTGATGAAATTTTATATGTATATTAGGTAGGTCTGAAAATAGGTCGTTATCTATTTTTCATACCCCTATCTGGTAAAACAACGTTTGCCGGGTCAGCTAGTTAACTAGAAATTTAACATTTCTAAGTTTAAAGTTTCATGAACGCTGCGCTCTTTTTAAATTCTTTCGTAAAATCGTCACCTTAGGTATATTTAAGAGTTTGACTCTTGTCAGTGCATTATTTTCCACATATTTCTGTTACACCAGGGCTTTGACTCTATTAGTGCAATATAGTGAAAATGACAGGTATACGATTGGGTCATCTGACGAGTTTTTTAATATTAACGACGACGCCTAGAAGGTTTGACAACGCCCCGCACAGCGTTAACTTTAAGGAGCAATGTATCGCTACGATCATGCAGTACTTATAGCAGAATAGGGTAGTTTCCAGGGTCAAAATAATTAAATTCTATTTAGTCCGTATTTAAGATTATAAAAAAATAATGGACATGTATTTTTTCTTTTTACGATTAAACAAAAAATAACTAAGATATAGCCCATTAAAGTTACGTGTGACGTCACTCCGTGCTAAAAAATGCAGCACGGCGTGACGTCACACGTAACTTTAATGGGCTATATCTTTGTCATTTTTGGTCTAATTTAGGTACAAATAAAAAAATACGTGTCCCTTATTTTTGAATTTTCTAATTACATTTTTAGGGCAACTAGCCCATTATAGGTATAATAAAGCCAGTAATGTACGACATATTGTCACGTCTCGACATCCACCTTCTGTTCAATTTGATTAAATTCTCCGTGACCTTCCTGTACCCATCGTCCCTTGAATCATTCCTCCTACGATGTTTGTTATAAAACAGTCAAAGGAATATAAAATAATAATACTATTTTAAAAATCGTAAGTCGCCTAATCTGGAACATTTTGAAATTTATTTCTGTGCACAGCATAACTGTGATTACTAATCTATTTCATAATATAATTAAACGTAAAAAAAATTGACTTACTCGTAACCGTACACAACTTTCTTAAGTTGGATGATAATATAAAACAATGTGTAACCTATCTGCCACCTATTAGTTTAATCTCTGTCTAATTTATTAGCCCTCATTATGCGCTTTTATTATTCATGTATATCTACATAGTAGGTACCCAATAATGAAACAGCGATCACTCATACAGGGTAACACGTCAGGTAGGTAAAAGTTATAATGCACTTTGCGTCAAGTTTGTGCCCAGTTTAGACCGTGCCATAGTGAGCTGACATCGTGTAAACAGGGTACTCACGTAGACTGCTTTTAGACGAAAAAAAATTTAAATAATTATATGCCACTTAGATGTGGAAACTGTAACAAAAATCTATGAGGCAGGAATACTAACGGTGTAACTTGAAATAACAAAATTTATCTGCTACACAGCTCAAATGCTGCTTAAATAGTCTAGTGTAAGGGGAAAAGCATATTTGAACTGCTTTTGAATAATGTGAGTAGTCAGGAATTGTATTTTTATAATGTACTTAGCCGAAAAACAGTTTTGAGCTTATTATTTTCTGGAGATTTTTTTGCGCTTTCTGCTGATTTTCATCATGGTCTACAGACCATTCAAGTATATTGCATTTGAACGAATTGACACTAAACAAAAAATTACAGCCTTGCTCTATCGCCAGCCAACTCCACTTGTTAGGTTACAGCCGCATTTGTAAAAAAAAATTAAGAAATAAAAATCAGTGATGATATTATTATGTACGCGACTGTACCAATGAGCGTGAATATGTCTTGCAGAGCCGGATATCCCTTAATGTCAATTAGGCTCGGGCCTAGCGTGCGGCGGCCAGAAATCAGGGGCAGCTAATCATGCGTGACAACTTTATCCTGATAAGAATATGAATCGATACTTCAAATCACAGTAAGAAATCAGAAATCAGAAACCAGAAATTTATTTCAACGTAAAGAATTTACATTCTGCTTGTTGAATGTCAATGTACATAAAATTATAATGTTAGCCGCTGCCTTAGGGCCGAATGTAGTGGAGAAAAAGGCAGCAAAAAAAACTTCACTCTGACCATCTTTTCTCAAAACATCTTAAATCTAATATAAAGTTTGGTAGGTACGAATGTCCATCTACCTAAGAATGTCAAAATTCAAGACCCATGAGTGCAATCAATACTTGCAATGTCAAACATTATTTGATATTCTTAAACAAGTATCAAAACGCCAATGCTGCGGCCAGACACACGGACGGCACCCGTTCACGAGCATAACGCAGGGGTCAGCCATCGCCAGTCTCAACCATATTAGAGGGAAATAGGTGACCCGGCCACCGCGCCACCATTCGCATGGCCTTTGGCAAACTTGTGTGATAAAGTTCTTGTCAATTATCTATAATAATAGCATAGTTTTGGTATGCAATCACAGCGTCTGTACATTTCTGTAAAATCAGTATTGATACTAAAGCATACAATATTACGTCACTTCAAGCAAAAAAAAACATTTAAAATAAATAAAAAAAAATCTAGTCTTATGTCTGCTGCGTTCTCTTACGTTTCTTATTTCTTCACGACCTAATTTCTGAACCGATTTCTATTTCAGGGACGAGGTAGTAAAATCATATCTCAATGAGCTGAGAAGGGGCGACTGGTAATTGATGGCCTAGGACGGCTGCTAATCCGCCCTGACGTTATGTTATAAAATATGGTATTGGGAGTAGAGCAGTATACATTTCAGAGAAGTACGGAAAGGTGGATCTAAACGAGGATTCAGAAATATGAACAAGTTTCCAGCCAGCCTTTAGAGTTTGTTGTTTCACCGCCTTTCTTCCTCTTTAATATACTCCCCGTTTAGACTCAGCTCGCTATGCTGCTCCCACTCTTAGGTGTATATTTATTGATCATTATCTACATACGGGGAACAAGAAAGAGTTCCCAATGCAAACACGTAATTTCAACAAATGTAATGTATATTGTGTTTTATAATTTAAACTCCGTGCTTTTATTTGTATTTTCTCCTCAAAATTTTAATACAGAAGTTCAAGTACATATAATAAAACTTAAACTTCTGTATATCATTTTGACCTCATGACCTTCTAATATAAAGTTAAGCGTTAAAGTTTGACCTCAGAAAATTGTCTGTCGATTTGTGTTGTAATTCAAAACTGTCAAAACTTATCGCCCTCTTCTTCTACAATTTTTGATGTAAGGCCCAGACAAATGGTAGGTGAAAGGTAAAACATATCCTAACAAAAGAATATCAAACTAAAGTTAGTTAAGTGACAGCTAAGCTATTTCTCAAAACGGCTTAAATCGAGATGACTATTTACTAGTCTCAAGGAAGTTTATTGAAATTGCAGGAATACCGAGGTTTGGTGATTCCATTGTTTTGTTTCTTCTTTTTGACTCGTGCAAGGATGTCGTTGATTGAATCATGGTGTTCACACGACTGCACTTTACTCTGCCACACTTACGGCCAAGTCAGGTATAATCTAATCGCGGCATAACAGCTTAAAGCAAATCATATTATCATTTACTTTTGTGCGCGGAACTTGAGACAAAGTTCCGAGTGTGTGCTGCATTTTAATGTGTGTTTGGACAGATTTTCGGAAAGACAGGAATTCTATTGTTAGGAGCTTTAGACGTCGGACGGTCGTGTTCTACCCTTTGTGTACTTGTCAGCGACCCATTATATAAAAATGCATATTCAGCATAAAGGTATTTAATAAGCTATCCTGTTTGATGGTCACTCGAGAGTGTTATTACTCCTTGGCAAATTACATGCTTTTTGGGTGCACATACATTTTTACCTATAGAAAAATAAAGTGGCACCAGAAGATGTAAACCTCACATACACCATATATAATATATTAATTTAAAAAAAAGATGATTACAAAATAAAATTTCAAAGCTAGAATCTCAGAGAATAAAATTAAAAAACTTACATTTGAAGTAGATTAAAAAGTATATATATTTTTTTTAATATGAAATTTATAAACAGGATTGAAATTTAATACATCAATTAAATAATATTAATAATCAACTAAATAAAAATATAACTTAAATATAAAACTAGTCTCGTACCTATATAAATAAATTAGCTTAATATATTTACAAATAAAATACCGACGTTGATATTATATTTAAAAAATATACATGTTCCTTAAACACTTTATATATCTATCACACTATGTATATGAAATAACTAAATGTGATAATTTTGACTATTGCTGCTCTCTGAGCTACAAGATTTTATTTTTGATAATATCTAACTTTTTTTCTACAATTTCAGAAGGTTCTGGCAAAACTTAAGTAGATTAATTAATCCTACTCCTACTACCTATTTTGATATTTGCTCTAGCGAATGTAGATACATTCACTTAAGCAAATATCAAAATATAGATAATGCAAATATCAAAATATAGAGAATGTAGATAAATTGGTAGACAGGAAGAGAGCACATAATCACGCTTAAGAGATTAATGAAAAAGCTATATAGCTGATATAAGAGTTGGTATCGTGAAAAAAAAATCACTTCCCAAAAGTATACTGACTTGCATTTTTGTCGGATGAGTCCGATGAGTCCAGCTTCGGAGATAAGAAACCGAAGACGAGAGCTCCGTTTCTACTCACTTCTACTCACTATGATTGAGTTCTGAGAATAAGATCGAAACATGGTCGGACTCTTTCAATGAAAATTCAAGTGATTGATTCGGTAATTAAGTTTAAACAAACTTTATTTGTCACTATAAATTGAATTAAGGGGAGTTCAGGTATTAATTATTACTACCACGACGTGAAAAAAACCTTTATTATTATACGTTTTCGTAACGCATTTCGATACGCAATACCCAGTGTTATGGTGATTTTCTAGCACAAATAAATGATTTATCTATCTACAATGGTTTATTTACTAAGATACCAATTAGGGCACTGTCGTTGACATACTTTATTGACATTTGTCTGTAAGAATCAGCCTTCCCGTAAAAGATAAAACAAACGAAGCGTATTGCCTCAAATGCTATCTTTATTCGGTTTCGGTCTATGCCTCATTCAATCGCTTTAGAAATACCTACTACCAGTCTGTAAATTGACAATTTAGTAATAACTATCAGTCTGTCTTTTAGACTCTCAAAAAATAACGTTACTTAACTATTCACCTTGAGAAACTTTATTATCAAGTGGAAAATCAGCGCTAAGATATTTTTTTTAACTACATGTGATGTATGTTTTTTTTTTCTAGAACACGTTACTTAGAGCACTCCTCTTTTTTTAAAGAGTTTGTTTCGGCAGTTTAAATAGTCGATTACATAGTAAATGGTAAACCACAGATTATTAAAACTGTCTCTGAAGAGTTCTTTATGGAATGTTGTTTTTACAAATAAGACCGTATGTCTACTTATCTACTTATTAAACTATTATTTGAGTTTAGATACACTTTTTAGCCTTCCGTACCCAAAGGGTAAGGGACCATATTACTAAGACTACACTGTGACAAAGACTGTACCTCATGATCCGTGATAGCTATACAGTTGAAAATCCTACAGATGATGTATGTATTTCTGCTGCCGATTTAACGAAAATACTAAAACATAATAAAATAACAATTTGAAAGGGGCTCCCATACAACAAACGTGATGTTTTTGCTGTTTTTCGGTCGATATTAATAACGACAAGACGGAAGTAGACGCTTCAAATATTCAAATATTGTATAGATAATATTACGGAACCCGTCTTATGAGTATGCAGGCCCGGATACAATTGAGTAGTGGTTTGTTACGTGAACATAGAACATTTCCTTGTTTCATAGAGGCACAAAACATGGGCGTTTTGTTTAAATGGTTAATTAGCTTTGATTTAATGTAGACAATGCATTTCACCCTTTTTAGGTTGGGTAATTGAGCGTTACGAAGCAAATTCATTATCTATTATCAACTCAAATAAATGGCATAGTAGGTACAAGCGCGTATTTTATTTTTAAAACTGCTTCTAATATTACTTATTTTTTAAACACACTAGACACAAAAGTTCTAACAAAAAATAAAAATAAGTGAAAATTTCGGGTGTGTTTGGAGTAAGCCGTCTTCTCTAAGTGAATGACGTTTCATTAAGGCGAAGTCAATTACGCGCGGTGCCAGCCCGAACGTATGTTGGGCCATATTTCAGCCCAAATAAATGTACATTTACCGCCTCATATTCACGAACAAAACAAACATTTTGTGAATGGGAAAATTTCATTAGCGCCTACCTAAACGGAAAATGAGAAAAACAATAGGTAAGTTACAGTCGCTGGGCGTAAGCTCATTATTCGTCCTTTGTGGCTTTGTTGTTTTGTGATTACGTACGTGTGATTTGGGTTACAGGTACCAACCCTTAGATAAAGCATTAAAAATAAAGTTAATGATTTGCATAAGAGTAAATTGACATGATTATAATGCTAGCTTTACGTGGATTAGTAGTATTGCGGATCATTGTATGGAGCTGATATTCAAAAGGCTTTTCCTTAATCCGTAGCTCATGGCTCTAGAGTATAATACTACCATAGTTTATCATATGACTTACTATATTGCATTAATGTACGCACGACAATAGTTACTATTTGCCTTTATTTGGTAGTCTACAAATCAATACCAGTACGGTATCATTCCAATGGTACTCATAACCCGCACAAAATAAATAGGCACCTTTCACGAAGAGGATCGAATAGTGCAAGGTGTAGAGTTAAATTGCACGGACTATACCATTGGTATGCAATTGGTTCCTAGACTACCAATAGTGTCAATAACCATAATCGTATTACATGAATCTACTGAACAACTTATGCATTTTAAATTCCGAGGTTCCCCTAAAGGAATGACTTTTGCAAGAAGTTCTTATTACTACAGCACTGAAGTACAAACAAGAACACTGCAGTATATTATTAAGATTTTTTACTTTTAATATCGCAGTCATCACACTTTTAAGGATAACATAACAACATTTACATACACGCACACACATTGCTTCTGGCCCCACATTAGGACACCCTGTGTCGTGGGAACCAAAAACAGCGACGTCACAAACATGTAAACATCCAAGACCTGGATGAAAAAAAAAGAAACTTTTAAGGATGTGTACACTTACCCCCTTATTCATAATAGTCTGCTAACTTAAAGCATTGCTAATTCTCACTCTGTCTTCTTCTATTGACCTAAGTTAGAATGAAAAATAACACTCTTTAGCAGCTGTTTTAAGTTAGCGGACCATTATGAATAAGGGGGTTAGATTATATGCACGTTTAAGCCATGCCTTAAATGCTGATTGGTTTGCTTCTTTGGTATCAACTGTAAGGCTGCCGTATATTTGCAAATCTTTTATGTCACGTTTTCTGGTGTAAAATGAAGAATATTTTTATTTGATTTATTGCGTCATTTTTGGGGTACCTTAAACGGGAAAAAACGGAACCCTTGTTACAATTTGTTGTTCGTCCGTCTGTCTGTCCAGACCCTTTATCTTGGGAACGGGTGGAGGTATCGAGTTAACATTTTAACATAACATAACATTTACATACAGCCACATACATGGCTTCTGGCCCCACACTAGGAGACCCTGTGTCGTGGGAACTAGAAACAGCGACGTCACAAACATGTAAACATCAGAGACCTGGAGTTTTTTTTTATCCCCAGCCGGGGATCGAACCCGGTTGAAATTAAAACCATATACTTCAAGTCTACGGTCCCTTGAAATTGTAAAAAAATTCAACTTCTAATTCAATGTTTAAGAAGACACGGCCGTTTATGCCGACGAAAAACGTATATTTCGATAATGGAATAAAAAATAATACGGCACTTTCTGTTCACCTAGAACTTTGAAGTTTGCCATGTAATACTATCATATACTTACTACGAATACACGAAAAAGTCAGAAAACTATGCAAAAAATACAAAACAAAACATCCGTTCACCTCGATGCTAAAAGGCAACGTTGCTCTTGTTCCACGTCGCAGGAAGGAGGTGGTGCGCGTGAAGACGCGTCACGTCCGGTTCCGGTGGCGAGTGAGCCCGGCGCGCGCGCTTTCCAACGCGGACTGAATAACGTCGGCAATATGTACAGACTTGACCTTAATTTAAAATTTGAACTAAGTCTGTTTTTTACATGGACGTAATATACGAGTAAAAGTCCTTGGTTTTTTATTTCAATGCCAAAAATAAAACAGTCACGTTGACATCTTAATACAATCCAATGTCTGAATGGTGCTAGTACGCAAAAACCAAATTACCCCATTTTACTTCCAAGTAAAAATTGTTTGTGCTACGTAGGTGTTTTTTTTTGACGTATTTTTTTAGATGTCTTTGATGAGATAAGGATTTTGGTCACACGAGTGTTCTATCCACGGTAAAAAATATCTACCGAGTAAACCTATATTTTACTCGGCATAATGGTAATACCACGTCATATTTTTTTGCATCGAATTAAAAAACGGACTCTAATGAATCCGAATAAACACAAACACAACTCTGAGTCTATATCCCTCTAATTTCTGAAGCGAATTCTTTGTTTTCTGAACTATGATCGACACACGCTGAAAGCAAATGAACAAGGGTCACGGTTAAGTTAGGTATAATAAAATAAACAACTCAATAAATTCAAATTCAAATTCATATATTTTATTCATAATCCAAATAGAATATTTACTTGGTGAACGTCAATGTTGTTAGTTTCACAATTAATAGATTACATGGAGAAGAAACTAATAAAGCAACTCCACATTTATTCTTTTCAAAACA
Organism: Yponomeuta plumbellus; assembly: GCA_947310845.1. Classification (NCBI taxonomy): domain Eukaryota; kingdom Metazoa; phylum Arthropoda; class Insecta; order Lepidoptera; family Yponomeutidae; genus Yponomeuta; species Yponomeuta plumbellus. Next base: position 10,894,004 of record OX371203.1, read on the forward strand.
GTTTTAGCCTAAATTACAAATAAAAAAAAATACTCTTGGAATAGAGGCCATATAAAACATATTACTTAAAGAATCGCTCGTAGCCTGGGCTGCCTGAGTGATCTTGAACGATCACTAAGGTTAAGCAACATACGGCGCGTTCAGTCCATGGATGGGTCACCGTCTATGACTAACGCTAGTGGCATTTTTTCCGAGCGATTCCGTGCTTCGCAAGGCACGTTAAGCAGTTGGTGCCGGCTGCCGTCGATAGATGGCAGTCGTTAAGCTTAGTCAGAGGCCTTAGGGCGGCTTGAAAACTTCTGACAGTAAGACCAGCCACTAGTCTTACAAGCCTCCACCAATCCGGATTTGGCCCCCGTGGTGGAGTATGGCCTATACCTTCCTCAGGGAAGAGACCCGTGCCCCTCGGTGGGGACATAATGGGTTGATGATGATGATGATGATGACTTAAATAATTGTTTTCTAAAATAATTTTCATTTTATATTACATCACACGTAGGTCCTCTCAGATTGGACTGGCTTTCCCCCGGTTTTTCGTACACTAACAAGCTGTTAATCTACTGTTAACAGCTGCCAGTTGGCCAAAGTGCATACAAAAAAAAAACGTTTGACAGATGTTAACAGTAGATTAACAGATTGTTAGGGTATGAGAAACCGGAGGTTAGAGCTTTACTTTTATAAGTAAAAAATAAATAAACAGTAGACTTAAAAAAAATTGCAATCGACGTACTAATAAGAAGAGGAAGCTTAATGACTTATTCCACTGGAAAAACAATGTTCACTGTACTATTTTTGCTCTGCTCAAAGTTCTTGCTGCTGCGCTTAATGTGAGACTCGACCTTTGCTCTTAACAGGGCGAAGCAAGCTTCGTTGACTTCCCATGCTGCACTACATAAACAGAACTGGGGCCTCCGGTGTGCAGTACTTATTACTTAGCAGCGTCTGATTTATCACATAAAATCTCAAAGCATGTATGGAGTTCAATAATATATATTCCGCCTAATCTAAAGCTGTGATCATAGATAAGGAAAATTATTATGTATACATTAACAGAGTTGAAGTAAGTAGGTCGCGCGTGTAAGCGCTGTCAGCAGAAAACTTTAAGAATGTACGAGTGGGCTACACATAAGCATTCAAGGGTTTTTTATCTCCAGCCGGGATTCGAACCCGGGACCTCTCATATGGTAGGCAGATGCATACAAATCATAGAATAATAATAATGTCGATTAAGCGAAAGTCATCTGTCAGGATCGTGCTAAGTGAACACCTGGTTTCTGCCTATCCATCTAGGATAAACGCATGAGTTTAAAGGCTATATTTCACCGGGGCAACACTGTGCGGCATTGCGGTATGCCACAAGGCCTCATGCTATAACGTCGCAAATTGAGGCAAGAACCGTGTGGCATGGCAACACCTTGCGTCGTGTGGCTGCTGTCGCAGCTTCTTCTTCTTTTGCTGCATCTTTGTATATAGCATGCGGCCTTGTGGCATGCTGCAATGTCGCACAGTGTTGCCCCGGTGTAATACAGGCTTTAGAAATAGAATGGCTGGTCTTCATAGTCTCTGGGCGGGTGAATAGTCTTTGACGGGCGGTCCATCCACCTACATCCGGCGCAACTTGGCTGGCGATTTATCGATGTTATCGTCTGTACGTAGGTACCTACTTACTTCTCTGCAAATGACCGAGGGATCCGTATTGCTATTTGTTGGTAGTTGGAAATTAAAATGTTAAGTTTTAACTGAGTTTAAGGTAATTTTCGTAATTAGGTACCTTAAACTCAGTTGAAACTTAACATAAGGTTAACTTAACTAAGGTATCGCTCTTAGCCTGGGCTGCCTGAGTGATCCTAAACGATCACTAAGGTTAAGCAACATACGGCGCGTTCAGTAGGTACATGGATGGGTCACCGTCTATGACTAACGCTAGTGGCATTTTTCCGAGCGATTTCGTGCTTCGCAAGGCACGTTAAGCAGTTGGTGCCGGCTGCCGTCGATAGATGGCAATCGTTAAGCCAAGTCAGAGGCCTTAGGGCGGCTTGAAAACTTCTGACAGTAAGACCAGCCACTAGTCTTACAAGCCTCCACCAATCCGGACTTGGTTCCGTGGTGGAGTATGGCCTATACCTTCCTCAGGGAAGAGAACCGTGCCCCTCGGTGGGGACATGATGGGTTGATGATGAACTAAGGTAATTATGAAACACTGGTTTTTTAATTCAGAACTGTCCAAGTGCAGGCAGCGACTGACTTGTAACGTAAAATTCGAAGGGATTTGCCAAAAAACCGACAGCCGAGTGGAGCGCGCTTGGGCGCTCAGCGCTCTTATCGAGCTGCTCAGCTCGCTGTACTGACATGCCAAATATTCGACTTGTAACGTGCTCACATCGAACGAATATTCAATGTCGAGCCGAGCGGTTCCGTGCTTCACAAGGTACGTTAAGCAGTTGGTGCCGGCTGTCGTCGATAGATGGCAGTCGTTAAGCCAAGTCAGAGGCCTTAGGGTGGCTTGAAAACTTTTGACAGTAAGATAAGCCACTAGTCTTACAAGCCCCCACCACTCCGGACTTCGCCCCGTGGTGGAGTATGGCCTACATCTTCCTCAGGGAAGAGACCCGTGCCCCTCGATGGAGACATAAAGGGTTGATGATGATGATCAATGAGAAAAAAAGTCAACATAAAATTTGATTGTCGCAAAGACTTTCTACTTCACTAAAAGAATTTCTGTCAGTTTCCTGCGTCATTGTAAGGTGTGTGTGACCACAGCAGAGGATGACGATCCGCTTTTATGAAACTTGTACCTGAATGTTTATTATTAATATGCAGTTTTTGTCAAAGAAAAGAGGGGAAAATCACACAAAAACATGTTATTATGATTGGTGTTTGTGTCGAAGCCCCTTGGAGGGCCGGAAGGATACTCAGCCGTTTTTTGACGTATAATCGTTATGAATAGTTTTATAAATCGTTTCAGCATAAAACTGGTTTTTGTTCGCCCACAAAGGAAGGTTTTGCTGAGTCACTCCCTATTATGGTATGTAAATAAAGCGTGAAAATAAATTTTGGGTTTAGGTACCTCCGAACTTAGACGGTTGAGAATGTTCGATTGTTGAACAGTGGGTATCCAAGTCCTTAAATTGTGTTCTATTGATTTTCAAAAGAGTCGAATGCATAAAGCACTCCTCATCATCAACCCATTATGTCCCCACCGAGGGGAACGGGTCTCTCCCCTGAGGAAGGTATAGGCCATAATCCTATACCTATCTATATCAATAGATATCTATACCAATCCTATATCCACCCCGTGGTGGATTATGGAACCAAGTCCGGATTGGTGGAGGCTTGTAAGACTAGTGGCTGGTCTTACTGTCAGAAGTTTTCAAGCCGCCCTAAGGCCTCTGACTTGGCTTAACGACTGCCATCTATCGACGGCTTCGTAGCGTGCCTTGCAAAGCACGGAACCCCTCGGAAAAATGCCACTAGCGTTAGTCATAGACGGTCACCCATTCACGCACTGAATGCGCCCCATGTGGCTTAACTTTCCTGATGGTCGGGTCAGCTAGCAGATATCTATAGTCCTAAACTCAGCCATCACTGGCCTATTGATTTTTTACTATATTTTTGGCACGGGTTATACGATTGGTCGTGTGTGCAATTGTAATTATCCTTCAATTCTGAACTCTATTAAGCCTAGATTTAATAACATAAAACAGTTACGGATAATATATTGTTAGCTCATTATTTAAGTACAATGAACGAGTGTGCAGGCGTAAAATTAATTTTGTAGTCGTAACGAAATTTTCCTGTCGATTATAATGCAATTCATTAGGTTTTTCAGGAATCGTCAATTCTTGGGTTCGAACTCCACAATTTCCACTTACACAAGATTCAGTCAAATATAAATTATGCACCCAACGCGAGTCTAACAAGCGTTAATTTGCAGCAAAAAAAAGTTGGCCCGAAAACTCTGAGCAAAAACATCGACCTCTCGCAGACTGAAAAAAAGCTCGGTGGCTTTATAAAGTAAAAACCGTCGACAATTATTCACGGGCGGTCCGGGCATCACTAATCGGGTGTCATCAATCAGCCGCGTGCGCCGCGATCGGATCAACCGCCGGACGCCACCACCTCGCCCTCCCTGGGCGGCTACTCTTGGTCGCTACGAATCCTTCTAACTTTACGAGCGAGCTTGAAAGTTTTTTTTAATTTGAAAAATAAAGTTACTATTATAATACAAGGAATATTACACTTAGGGTCTGTTTCACAATCTGCAGATAAAGTTTTGGATAAGCTATCCGCAACCAAGGCTGCCGTTTGATCTAAATTTGAAGCCATAAACGAACACACGCAATATAGGAAAAATTATTTAAATTTAGAACAAACGGCAGCCCTGGTTGCGGATAGCTTATCTGGAACTTTATTTGAACATTGTGAAACAGGGCCTTATTGTTTTTAACTTAATTAAACGATAAACGAGGACGTCCTCAGACTCAGTGGAGCGACGATCTTCGCAAGGCAGCTGGCAAGAACTGGATGAGAATAGCCGAGGACCTTGCTCAGTGGCGTGCAATGGGAGAGGCCTATGTCCAGCAGTGGACAAGCATAGCCCGATGATGATGATGACATTATAAGGTGTTACGTGAGGGAGTGACGTCAAAGGCAAAGGCTGATTTGTATGGCGTAGGTATATACCACATGACTATATTGACTTTTTGACCGGTTATTAATATAACCTTTTCTTAATGGAAAAGTTTTAGTCGTAGAGAAAAATAATACCACGTTTATTTATTTTTAAGGTGTTCTCTCCTATTCTAATTAAACAATTTAAGTGAAAGTTCCCTATCACAAAAAAGGATTGTAGTTTTACGGGTCGCCTCATAGTTTACAATTTAATTAGTCCTAATATTAATCTTCAGTGCACGCGGCCACTACATTGTCATATTATTAGGTTCGCTTGATCATCTCGCCTGTTCAACACTATCATCAATGTGAAGAAACATCATCTTTTCATCACCTTCCATCATCTTTACTCGATGTAGAACGAAAGTCGCACAATCGAAAGTTTTTGACTGCCTTGCTGCACTAGACCAGCAAGCTCGTTAATACGCTTGACTACCAAACAGAAGTCGTAGAGTCTTCGGTACTAGATTTGTTCAAAAAGGCGTCAGACACTGTGTGTTTCCATTTTTGATATGGTTTATTGTAAAAATTATTGTTATTATCTCTACTATGTATGATTCGAGAGTAGACGCTGTGGGGTGGGCGGATGCACGCCACCCATGTTTGCGTCTATAGGTTTTTAACAGGTTAACGTCGTTGCGATTTTGTCTGATAGATAGAGTCTCGACACCTGCGTCAGTATGTACGATGGCTTAAGTCGCATATGTTGTAGCTTACAGGTCAGAATTTGACACAAGATTTGAGGTTGTAGTGCCGGATTTTTCACGTTAAATACGCACGAATCGTTTCGTCGTACAACCTATGCCGAATATATCCGTACCCTAAAGGGTAAGAGACCCTATTACTAAGACTCCACTGTCTATCTCTCTGTCCATCCGTCCATCCGTCCGTCCGCATGACTGTCCATACGACCGGCCGTCCGTTGGCAAGTCCGTCGCCAAGTTACTAAGTAGAAAATGTGGCCTACAAAATGTGGATCGAATCGTCGTTATATACTTTACTATGGATTGTAGTTTTATGAAACGAGGCCCTGTGGACTAGAATCTTTTGATGCATGGTAGTATAAAGTACAGTGACAGCGATTTAGTTTCACTGCCGCTTCAAGTCTACGCGCGCACTGAAATCGTTCAATGTGGGCGTCAATGGTATAAAAAAAACATGTGACCAGACCATGTATCTGTTATTGAACTGTAACTATAACCTGTTCCAAACATTTTCCTACACCTGCGACAACAAAGAAGGGTGAACAGTCACTTTTCCTGCAACAGAAACGGTTCTACAAACTTAAATGTCGCATGAACAATGTCTGTTCTTTCTTTTTAATGATCGTCAATGAAAACTTAAATATAAGAAAGCCATATATTTCTGTTATCGACGAATGGAACGCCCTATTTTGGGGAAATATAAGAGGATTTGTTTTACCTTCCATCAGGCGAGGTTCAAAAAGGTTACAGAAATATTGAATCGACAAATGAAAAATTTCATTAGAATTCAATTTGACACTAGACTATATGGAATTAATTAAACACTTCAGCCACATATTAAATTACAAAATAAAATGAATAGGCAGCGGGTGAACGAGGGAATGTCTGAAATTTCATTCGCGTGCTTTATGAAACCTTGCCTCCACCGGCGGAGTAGATTAAATTTTATACCAATATAAAATGTTTTACACGTTATTTTATTTACCACTAGCTTTGGCCCGCGACTCCGTCCACGTGGACTTTAGTTCAAAATTTTACAACGCCGTTCACTACCGTAACTCCCGTTAAGGTTTAAGTTTAGAAAAACGGTGAAACACGTGTTCAATCAATTGTGTTGAAGAGTATTTATTTTAAGTTTTATGAAAATCAACCAACATTCTTTATACCTCCCATACAAATTTTGGCAACCCTTTTCACCCCTTTAGGGGTTCACTTTTAAAAAATCCGGTCTTATTCCTTGCCTAAATTATAAATATAGACCCTCTGTGCACAGCTTCCTAGGTCCAACGGCTTGGGCTGGGCGATGATGAGTGAATGAATCAGTCAGTTAGGACTTTCAATTTTATTTATATAGAAGATAGAAGACTAGCAGTGCCCGCGACTACGTTTGCGTCAACGGATTAGCCTATGTTCACCAATTTTAAATACTAGACAAATATTTTTGTAACATTGTAACAACAGTGGCATTTATCGAGTGGTTCCGAGCTTCGCAAGGCACGTTAAGCAGTTGGTGCCGGCTGGCGTCGATAGATGGCAGTCGTTAAGCCAAGTCAGAGGCCTTAGGGCGGCTTGAAAACTTCTGACAGTCAGACCACCCACTAGTCTTACAAAACTCCACCAATCCGGACTTTGCAGTGGTAGAGTATGGCCTATACCTTTCTCAGGGAAGAGACCCGTGCCCCTCGGTGGGGACATTATGGGTTGATGATCATGATGATCATATTTTTTGAAAAGACTTTTCGGAGACTGCCCCACACACACTACACACAAACATACAAACTTTTCCTCTTTATAATTAATAATATAGATTAGATAACATTTTGACTGTCTTGCTGATCTAGCGGTTACCACTGGACCATCGAAATAGACAACGTGTTAGATTTTCATCTCACTTCTTATTTTTACCCCTAGATATTTGATTGTATTAAGGATGAATTGAATTTAATTTTTTTAAGATTTTATGTTTATAATTACATAATATAAAAAGAGTAAAAATGGTCTCAGTCATCTCAAAAATGGTCGGTATATTTCAATGTTTATGATGTCCTTGCCTGGTAGAGGGTATCCTAGCATTGGTATCTTAATTAACTTCTCAGAGAGGGCCTTACCTTGTAGTGGAAAGTATGAAGCTGCTAATATGGATATTTACTTGTGTGATGCATACTCTTAGAAGGTTATTAGAATATATTCCTGTATTATATGAATGACGACCTCTGTGGCGCAGCGGTTAGCGTATCTACCTACCATGCGAGAGGTCCCGGGTTCGAACCGGCTGAGGATATTTGTGATGTAGCTGTTTCTTCTTCCCACAACACAGGCTGTCATAGTGTGGGGCCAGAAGCAATGTATGTCCCTGTATTTAAAATGTTTAAGTTAAGTCGATGTTAAAATAAGTTCATATAGCAGCTTTGCATTTAATAATGATAATTAAGTTTAAAAAATGCCCCGATTTAAACTAAAGAACACCGTCATGCTACAGAGATTAATATTGTTAGCTGAATCTGAATCGTCATTAACAAACAGTATTTAATCATCATCAACCCATCATGTCCCCACCGAGGGGCACGAGTCTCTTCCCTGAGGAAGGTATAGGCCATACTCCTTCACGGGGCCAAGTCCGGATTGGTGGAGGTCTGTAGTGAGGAAGTATTTAATAGTCTAATGTAAAGTAATAACTCCTGTGACTTACCAACGGAAAAAACAATATAACAAAACTCAAACGGCGTTTCACGTAAAGCTAACAAAACGCGTGCAAAATGACTTAAACATTCGAGCCTGAGCGCGTGAAATATTGGCTAGTCATAGATTACTATAATAAATCTTTTTAAAGGTATGGCAGTCTGTCTAGCTACCTGTAAATTGGAGACGGATCTAAACGATGCAGACTAAAATTCACAGCAACGGAAATCGTTCACACTCTCTATTCCCTATCGCAACTCCGATCACAGCGCGGAAGGGAATCATTTGATAGTGGTCTTGTGGTGCGCTTTGGTCCAACTTAACTTTGCAATTTGGACGTTCAGGGGCGGCGAAACCTCATTTTGAGGCAATGAATCCGCGTTGTATGCAGTATCAATCCCAAATACACTCGAGAGGAATGAAGCCGTATTCATTTGGGGTTACAAAATCATTGATATCTCAATAATGGAGAGTGGAGTAGTTTCTTGCAATATAAAGGCCATTTTTTTTATAATAGGAACATAAATCGATGTTTCGAAAATCGTGTCTTCATTTATTGATGAACCATAAAACTCTTCCAACTATAAAAAAAATTTATATTCTGTCGCAAAGTACGAATTGTAATAAGACACTCTAACATCTTCTCAAAACACGACTTTTGTAATACTTCTGATTTATATTTACAACTATTTTTATGAAACTGTTTAAGATAGGTATTCGCTTTTTGAAGTTACTATTATTCTATAGGTCGGCAGCACGTCATACTTCACATTTTAGTTGCAAAGTCGCCCGTAATGCAACGGCGTAGAGTGCATGGGTGTATAGCATGATGTGCTTTCGACTGTACATAATAATATGCCTATGTAACAGTGTGAACATATCCTATGTGGCAATAAAACATTTGAATTTGTGTTGTATTTATTACGTAGGTACGTCGTTTACGGCAGTCGTATTTTGTATGGATCGCCACGCCCACTGCGACCGCGTCCGCGTTGGTGGGTTTTATCCTTTACTCATTAAATTGGCCTCGACCTTCCTCAGGAAAGAGACCCGTGCCCCTCGGTGGCGACATAATGGGTTGATGATAACATTAAATTACATTACAAGTTATACGCGTCTGGATCCCGCTTAAGGTAAGCTACAGGTCTTAGATGTTTGGGTACATGTTTGTGATACCAGAAACAGTAATGATTCGGGTTCCCACGACCCAGGGTATCCTAGTGCGGGGCCAGAAGCAATGTATGTGATTTTATGTAAAATTTTCTTCAAATAACTTTAGGTTTATCATCACCAACCCATTATGCCCCACCGAGGGGCACCGGCCTCTTCCCTGAAGAAGGTATACGCCATACTCCACCACAGGGGCCTAGTCCGGATTGGTGGAGACTTGTAAGACTATTGGCTGGTCTTACTGTCAGAAGTTTTCAAGCCGCCCTAAGGCCTTTGACTTGAGCTTAACGACTGCCCTCTATCGACGGCAGAAACTACCAACTGTTTAACGTGCCTTGCGAAGCACGGAACCACTCGGAAAAATGCCACCAGCGTTAGCCATTAATGGTAATCTATCCTTGCACTGAACGCGCCCTATGTTGCTTAACCTTCGTGATCGCTTAAGATCACTCAGGCAGCTGGGACTACGAGCGATTCGTTTGGTTTATACTCTTCGGTATTTTTTTCCTCCAAAGGCTCAAGTCCCTTAGTCCAATGGGGCGTGTCTCTACCGAAGCGCAGGGCATCATGAATGTCTAGCGGAGGAAATGACGCGGCCGAAATGACGGAAGCCTCTCCTAGCAATTTGGCGATCATTTCGGATAGTCGGCGGGGCGCATGAGGTGAGAAGAAGCGAAAGGCCGATTTGACAATCTTGTGAGATTGTTTCTCTAGTTTAAGTAATAAAAGATAAGATCATTCTTTCATCATCAACCTATTATGTCCAAGGGGCACGGGTTTCTTCTCTGAAGAAGGTGTAGGCCATACTCTACCACGGGGGCCAAGTCCGGATTGGTGGAGGCTTGTAAGACTAGTAGCTGGTCTTATTGTCCGAAGTTTTCAACCCGCCCAAAATGCCACTGAGTGATCTCGATAACAAAGGTTATGCAACATAGGGCCTTTAACTTGGCTTAACGACTGCCATCTATCGACGGCAGCCGGCACGAACTGCTTAACGTGCCTTGTGTAGCACGGAACTGCTCGGAAAAATGCCACTAGTCATAGACGGTGACCCATCCATGCACTGAACGCGCCCTATGTTGGTTAACCTTAGTGATCGTTTAAGATCACTCAGGCAGCCGTAGCTACGAGGGTTCGTCAATTCAAAAGATCATTCTTTATTGCACACAAATAACAAGAGTCAAATAAACATTACAATTTATAAAAATACAATGGACGGTCATATTGCTAACACACACTGTGACACCATCAATTACGGGTGGTTTGAGAGCCATTAAATTAACTTGCATTACCAATGGCTATCGAGAACGCCAGTTTGATTTTTATAAGCTGGCTAAGTTCGTGTCCTCCGGTCACGCGCAGTATACCCTACACCCCGTAGAAGAAAGTTTTACCTGCTATACAGAACTCACTACTTCATCACAGTGATGTTCAACGGAATTTGTACGAAGTTTTTCTTTTATAATATGTTGGTCGCCTTACTCGTTAACTTCTACGGCCTTATTAATAAATAAGTTATAACCTCTGAATACCTATTTGACGTATATCAATTTATACTGGTTTATTCGCATTTAGCGTACACATAACCAGTTTGTCAGACCTCGCGTAACGGCTGTATACACAGCTCATAAACTTTATTAATAAGGCCGCTAGAGTCTACGGTAGAAGCAAACCACAGATTTCCGCAGAATCTGCGGTAACAGTTTTCCTTTTAAGTTCATTATGTATTATAGTGCCCTGAGCTTTTTGACGTATGTATCTGCAATGAGTCACATCTTCAGTAAAAATATTAATAATTATCATGAAGGTATAATCATTGCATGAGCACGACATGATGATATGCGGTAATAACCATGTTTTCTCGAGCCAATCAGCTCACATCATGAGGTCTAAATCATAGACAGTTGATAGTTTTGTAGAGATACAAGACGGGTTTCAATCAGTTCTTTTGTAAGATGTTTGATGGTGAAGCTTTACCGTGGAGTTTGGCGTCGGTCACTAGCCAGCTATTGGCAAGGCTTGTGGACTGAGATTTAGTTTTATCGCCTGTGCTGGTGGGTATTCGGCCTACTCTATGGGCCTCAGTCTGAAAGAGTAGCGTAGTGAGCTTGTAAGCTTCATTTGTAAGAAACAATCTAAGTAATAATTCGCTTGTTTGTAGTAATAATTCCACCAATTTTGAGAATTGAGCATTCTCGTCTAACTCAAGAAAGAAATAAAATTTTAAGTTTTATTGTACAAAAAAAAAACATGGGCGAGCTAAATAATAAACCCGTTTGATTATACAACTTCTTCAGAACAAGAAAAAAAAACTCCAGGTTTTGGATGTTTACATGTTGGTGACGTCGCTGTTTCTGGTTCGCACGACACAAGGTATCCTAGTGTGTTGCCAGAAGCAAAGTATGTGCCTGTATGTAAATGTTTATGTTTTATGTTTAAGATCCGGACGGGATATTTTCTTCTAGCTAACCTAACCTAACCTAACAGTTGAGTTCCAGTGTGCCTTGGGGGACGTCTTTCTCCGACAGTGGGTGATTGCGACAGATTGATGAATTTATATTGCATTTAGCTTTGAAAATCTTAAGCTGATCGATAAATAATTTGAGGTGGTTAACTTGTATGAAAAAAAAGGGTTTAACCATCCATATTATATTAGTTCAGGTCAAGTGATTGTGTTGTGTCTCCACACTCCTATTTGTGAAGTGGAGTATTTGTGTGTGTGTGTGTGTGTGTGTGTGTGTGTGAGAGGGAGTGTATGTGTGTGTGTGTGTGTGTGTGTGTGTATTACCGAAACTCATCAACCGATTTTCAGGGATTGGATGTATTTAATAACAAATTGTATTTGCGTTGGATGCCAGATAATATTTACGGGATAAACAAGCACACTCTGTTCAAATGCCTGATGAATAAATATTTCAAACTTGTGAATGTTGCGAAAGCGGAAAAACAGGAAACTGACAAACATTTCCTCATTGCAGGAAAAGGCTTGAAAACTCCTTGTGTAAAACAAAGCGAAATAATAATTAAGAATAGACACTTGAAATTATTATTCCGAAACAATAGTGCACTCAAAACTTCCAAGACGCAAACACACTGTTGTACAGTCACGAGCAATAATATATATACACTGTCACATTTTCTAATATATCTCAACTTTAAATAGTCTAGAAAGAAGTGTACGAAAATTTGTCCTAAATTATGTAACCATTAAACTGTGTCAAAATTAGGTATACATTTATTACATATTGATATAAACAAAACAAAATCAGAAATAACTTCACACTTCGAATGATCATTTTGAACTATCCATGACAATTTCCATAATAATGTATACAATTGTACACATGTAATAGAAATTGTTATACTAAATGATACATTAAAATGATATTTGAAGTGTATACCTACTTTTTCCCGATTTTGTTACTTTACTCGTTATTTTAGACAAATTCAGTGATGATGACGAATACAGTCAAAGACAAATTGGTTGGTTACTCCAATAAAACAAGAACGTACATAAGCAGTTGTAATTATTTTCCCAATATAATATTGATTAATTATTAAAAAAATATTAATTATTATTATAAAAGTATGAATGATCAGCTTAAGTATGAATTTTGGTGTGAATGACATGTAGTAAGTTTTTTTTAATACGTCATAAATCATAAACCGCGATTCACCTTTCATTCAATCAACTCAAACATAACAATAAAAAAAAACTTCTTGCTGCTACGGAACCCGTCATGGGCGAGTCCTACTCGCACTTGGCCACTTTTTAAAATCAATAATGATATAAAGCGATAGTGAATTACACTTCATTAAATTGTTAACTGATATTTGAAGAACGTTTGATTTAAAATTAAAATAATATTTTTTTTTGTTATTTACATTTAATTATTTTAAGCATTAATCAATATTATATTGGGAAAATAATTACAACTGATTATATAAGTTCTTGTTTTATTGCAGTAACCAACCAATTTGTCTTTGACTGTATTCGTCATCATCACTGAATTCGTCTAAAATAACGAGTAAAGTAACAAAAACGGGAAAAAGTAGGTATACACTTCAAATAGGTATCATTTTAATGTATCCATGACAATTTCTATTACATGTGTACAATTGTATGCATTATTATGGAAATTGTCATGGATAGTTCAAAATGATCATTCGAAGTGTGAAGTTATTTCTGATTTTGTTTTATTTATATCAATGTGTAATAAATGTATACCTAATTTTGACAGTTTAATGATTACATAATTTAGGACAAATTTTCGTACACTTCTTTCTAGACTCTTTAAAGTTGAGATATTTTAGAAAATGTGACAGTGTATATATATTATTGCTCATGACTGTACCTATTCAATATTGAAAAAGTTTTTAATGAAATACTTAATAGCGTTTGTGACGTGGGCATTATTTCTTGCTTGCACACTGTGAAATTTTTAAATGGAAGGGACTAGAAAATAAAATACCGGATTGCATTTATCAATCAAACAATGCAGGGTACACCATGTTTACACGTTTTCTCTTATATGGACAGTACGGGTTTTACGCCGGTTACTCAATTGAGCATTCGACTAACGGCCGATTTCTGAATTGTAAATTTACGCTAAGTATATACTTAAGTAACATGCTGTCACGCTCTTTTGTAAAGAAATTTGACAGCACTACAGTTAAGTAGTTACTTAGCGAAATTCTCAATTCAGAAATCGGCCCTAAGCAGGTAAATATTAAAAAAACAGTCTGACTGCATGTCTGTCTCGTTCTGCTTGTAAGAAATCAAAAAAATAAAGAGTCACGTCATCAATACTTAAGGCTGCTGTACACGGGTAGAGTAAACGGTAGCGTAGAGCGGTACAGTACTAACTATCCTACTAACTATACCAATGTAGACAGCATTTTTAGTAGGATAGTTAGTACACTACCGCTCTACTCTACCCGTGTACAGCAGCCTTTAAGCATTCTGCCATCATAATGAAAAAGGCCATAACTTGATTTCGAGCAAATCACTAATAAACTAAATTTCAAGCATGTATGCTAACTTGTCGTCGATGATTACTATTTGAAAAATACAAGATTTTTTTTACATATTTCATTAGCTATTTGCTTAAATTTAAGTGTTATTTTTATTCATCATCAACCCATTATGTCCACACCGAGGGGCTCGGGTCTCTTCCCTGAGGAAGGTATAGGCCATACTCCACCACGGGGGCCAAGTCCGGATTGGTGGAGGCTTGTAAGACTAGTGGCTGGTCTTACTGTCAGAAGTTTTCAAGCCGCCCTAAGGCCTCTGACTTGGCTTAACGACTGCCATCTATCGACGACACCAACTGCTTAACGTACCTTGCGAAGCACGGAACCGCTCGGAAAAATGCCACTAGCGTTAGTCATAGACGGTGACCCATCCATGGACTGAACGCGCCGTATGTTGCTTAACATCAGTGATCGCTTAAGATCACTCAGGCAGCCCAGGCTACGAGCGATTCATTATTTTTATTCAAATACAGTTTAATTTTTCTCACTAGTAATATGGAAGTTATGACCTTTCTTCTTATAACGGCAGCATTGACTTCGTTGGTTTAGCGCTATCACGTCTGATTACCACGTCGGAGGTGGTAGGTACCGAAATAGTCTCTGTTCGTATCTGTGTGTATTTGTGCGTTGTCCTCGCCTGAATACCATACAGGGTATCCTTGCAGGGATCCAGGTGAAGTGATTGGGTTTTGTGGAAGTGATTTTTATTTAGTAAAATTCTCAATTCAGAATAGGCGCTTAGTTACCCTCCTGCTGTGCAAGGAGCCTAGATCATTAATTTATCTCGTTTATTAAAGTATTCACTTTTATATGTTTATAGAGATAGAGACCATTCGGTTTATGCATGAATTGTTTACACATAACGAACTCGAATCTAATGCAGCGTTTAAGATATTGATTTTTGGACAAAATGGCACGTGGAAGCAGATCTTTGAGAGGTGCTTTTGTGAAGAGTCCTCAAAGCTCTTGTGATATGACTCAAATTAAGCAAGCCTGTTGAAGGTAAAGGGGCGTCTTCGTAACGTGATCAAGAAACCTATATAAGTTATGGGGGAACACATTCAAAACCAAAGGAAGTGTAATTATATTGATACTCACGGCTCTTAGTGTAAATTTAATTGCTACCCTGATAAAATTTTAACTCTGATGAATAATTTTGCAAATCTCTGAAAAAAATTTAACACGTTTCACGCCTTCCATCTCGCTGGGCTGACAATTTGAGGTAGATTGGTGGCAACGGCTGCATGAGAACATCCGAGAACAGAAGAAATCGGTATGCCTACGGGTTAATTATTGACCTGTCAACCAAATTTGAGTAGCATGACCACTTACCACACGATTCAAACGCCGGTCACATCGATAAAGACTCGGTGACTTGAGTGCCTCGCCTGGCTTCTTCGTGCTTCGAGATGACCACTGATTGGCTGCTCCTCTGTATCTAGCCCTGACTCGTTTTCCTGTTGCGCGCCACGTTCCGCAGTCCCGCTACCATCTGCTACCTATGTCAAGTTCGCAACCTTCATCGGAAGTCGTGGCGCTAACGCACCAACGGCCAACTGTCAATGCACTCATCATCAACCCATTATGTCCCCACCTAGGGGCACGGGTCTCTTCCCTGAGGAAGGTATAGGCCATACTCCACCACGGGGGCCAAGTCCGGATTGGTGGAGTGTCAATGCACAAGTCTTATTATTATTATTAAAATTCTTTATTGCACCAATTTTTGTACAAGGGCGTGCTTAATGCAGGAAGCATTCTCTTCCAACAAACCTCTTTTTTTTAAGAGACTGGCGACAGGTAGTGCAAGAAAAAATACCTAAATAGATGTGAGATATAATAAACTTACATAAGCATACGGAAATACATAAACCTAGACCTATAGGAGGGGCGGGGGGGTAAATATGATAAACCTACATAAATTATAATACACAAATAAATAAATAACAATAATACGTCTATACATATACTTATACATAACTGGTGATAAGTTACTGCTTATTCTGCAAATCGTAGTAAAAGTTAAAAACTTTCTTTTTGAAGATAACAAAGGTTGGAGCCTTACGAATGTCCAGCGGCAGGCTGTTCCACAAGCGAATCGCAGTCACTGTAAAAGAGTGAGAATATCCCGCTGCATTATGCTCTGGGGTGCGGAGATGATGAATCCGGGACGTCTTGAACTAAAACTTTAGTAAGCATTAAAGACGTTATTAACTTTATTTCGGATGTACATACTTGACTTTTGTTGGAAGAGTCCGACCAGGTTTCGCTCTGGTTCGTAGAGCTTAATCATGGTGAGCAGAGACGGAGCTCGTGTCTTCGGTTGCTCGTTTCTGACGAATAAAGTTGATAGTGTACAAGTTCTACTTGCACTTCACCGGTTTTATTTATTCTCGCCTATCTTCATCCCTTTATTCGCAAATGTATCACTATGAATTACGTCATCATCAGTAATTTGGCGCCCAGTGCAGGATATAGGCCTCCTCATGATTTTCCAAGCAAGCCATCAAATCCGCCAGCTGGTTTTTTTTTATTTTTCGTGTTTTTCCTTGAATTATGTAATCACAAAAAACTTTATTTGTCTATCTTAACCCAACACAATCACTTTATTTCCGTACCAAGTATCTATGTAGTCTCAAAAACTGTAATGATAAACACGGAGCGTTATTAAGGCGCGTTCCTTCAGCGGGAAATAAAGCGAAATGCCACGTACGAAACGTCGATTTCAATTTCCCTACCTCACAACAGAGTGGGTGGTACTTAGGCATCTATAATTGCCCTCATCCGCCTCTGGGTCAGGTGGTTATTTGTCCGACTTGAAAGGGCACGGGCCTTTATTCGCGAGCTTCCTTGATTTTCCGACCCCAGACAAAGGGGGATTTCGGCTATTGTAGGCTCGGCCTCAAATGAGACCTCCGCGGATGCTCTTGTTTCACGAGGGATCGATGGGTATTTTTTGCTGCGCCAAAAAGTTTCATATTATTTTCTTTGCTCTGACAGTAAAGTCTGACAGTAAAGAAAGAAACAAAGAAGACATTTTTCTACTCGTAACAGAAACACAGAGTTAATAGTAGACAAACAAAGTGCTCGACACAGAAGCGGGAGACCCAGGTTTGATTCCCAATGCTGGCATATACAGACCTATGACTTTGTTTTCTAGGTTAGGTACATTTGTGGTTAGGTACACAAAAAATGTACCGTAACACACGTGAAATTGTAATACATAGTAACACACTGGAAAATCGGAACACCCTGCTGCTATACCCAATCATTTTTTTCTTATGTTTCTGGGACGTTGAGATTGACTAATCGATGCATGTTCAGATTTGTCCAGGACGTTGCATTCTGTAAGGCTTGCAACTGTAAATTTGTGATCAAATTATCTTCTCTAAACGAACATGCGACATCCCAGAAACATAAGAAAATCATGATTGGGTATAGCAGCCTAGTGTTGCGATTTTCCAGTGTGTTAGTATGTGTTACAATTTCACGTGTGTTACGGTAAATTTTTTGAGAGCCTTACTCTTGTGAAGTAGCTATACCACATGCTTATCGTGAAGGCAAACATCGTGAGGGAGTCTGAGCGTCTGAGCTATTCAATACTAACTTCAGCGCTTGAAATCACTAATCCGCGGTGGGCACGCGTGGTGAATAAAGCCCATACTCTCTCTCTGAGAGAAGGCCTGTGCCCTATAGTGGGACGTAGATAGGCTGCTTATATAAACATAGTACACGAAAAATAACAGAACAAAAAAACTATTATGAAGAAGTAGTGAAGAGAACATGTAAACCTCGTGAAGAGAACATATAGCATGAAAGGCAGCCAAAGGTGCCATACAATAATGTGTGATCCCAGCCACCTTCAACTCCAAACACCTCAAGTGCTTCTGTAATAGCAAAAAAAAAATCCTACCTATTTGCCACTCCGGAGTGGTCACCGCATGTACGCGTTCGATACCGACACGCGTAGTGAAACAGGCCTGACGTAACGCCAAAAGGAAGAGGGAGAACGCAATAATGCGTTAACTTATCGCGTAACTTACCATACTCCAGGCTACTTAATGTGCCTAATAACGTCGTGATCCAGGGCTAAAACCTTTTCTTACACCAGCGCTCGAGAAAAACATAAACGTGGTTTACGATAGAGGGGGAAATCACGATGAACTGACGCTTTCCCTTAAAGGCGTACGTAGACCCATTCGATCGGATTCGATCATTCAATCCTAACCGTGGCCGGGTGGATGTTTTACAGGGAAAGCACTAATTGAAAGAGAGCGGACAAAAGCCAGCGAATGAAATACCCTTTTGAGATGGAAAGGCATGACATGTGGAATGGATTTTCTCTAACTAACGTTGAACATAGTTATATTTTTTAGTAGATAGTTGAGATAGTTATATTTTTGTTTTTTCGTCGTGTAAGCGGGTTTTGCTCGTAGCCCCAGCTGCCCGAATGATCTTAAACGATCACGAAGGGTAAGTAACATAGTGCGCGTTCAGTGCGTGGATGGGTGACCGTCTGTGACTAACGCCAGTGGCATTTTTCCGAGCGCTTCCGTGCTTCGCAAGGCACGTTAAGCAGTTGGTGCCGGCTGCCGTCGATGGCAGTCGTTAAGCCAAGTCAGAGGCCTCAGGGCGGCTTGGAAACTGCTGACAGTAAGATCAGCCACTTATTAGTATGAATATAAAGAAAAAAATTAAATAAAAATTGTGGTCAGCGATTTCCTACTTAAATTCGTGTCATAATTTTGTTATCGAACTCCTTGAAAGGAGCTTCACTGTCTACGATTTTTATTTGTGAAAATTTAGTGATCAATAATTATGACAAAACAAAATTAATATTGGTCAGCTAGTAATAATATTAATATGTTTTATGAGAAGTATTACATGCAGAGAACATTATTTATTACTATTGTTTAACTTTTAACATGGTACTTGGCAAGTTCTCTACAACACAACACTATGGAGCTTAACATATCTCTTGATGTTGCAGGTTGTGTGAGAAACATGGTATCGTGCCTCGTCATCCGATATTTTAAGAAGGAAAATGCTTAAACAAAGTAACGATAATTTTGATTTAACGACGCGGAAGATATTTGAAGCTCGATCCAAGCGAAAATATAATTAAGATATTATATAAGGTAGTACCTACACGTGTTTAGCGGTTGCTTAGGAATTAGATGTAATTAAAATATTTCAAGTCATGATGAGGTTATTAATAATTGTATTTGAGTGTAATGACAAATAAACATGTTGTTGTTGTTACACTTTATTGCAAAAAAAAACTTGACTTAAATAACAAGTTTGTGATAAAAATTACGTGCAAAGGCAGTATTTCTATAGAAATGTAGGGGAAACCATATAGTCATTGCCCTGTTGACCGATTGAAACTCTTATGCTTACATAAAATAGAAACTTTTTTACCAATCGTAATAATTACCTACCTAATCGTAATCGTAATAATAACTACCTACCTACTACTATGTAAATGTAATGTACATAGAGTGTACTCACGGCTGTATTCTGCAGCAGTAAGCAGTCTGGAAACCAGGCTCTGCCACTCGCCACGATGCTGAAAGATCTCTTTCCCTACATTAAAACTAATGCACATATATCTATACTATCTATCTACTATATCGATACTTCTATATCTATACTCTATACTAATATCATAAAGAGGAAATTTTTGTATTTTTGTGTGTATGTTTGTAATGAATAGGCTCAGAAACTACTGGGCCGATTTTAAAAATTATTTCACCATTAGAAAGCTACATTCTTCGTGAGTAACAAGGCTATATAAGATTTTCAAAAAATTTAAGGTTCTGTACAAAATCTCGAATAATGTAACCCAAGGTGTAAAAAAATTACTACCCCGGGAAATTTTCCAACTAATAAATATCTATTTCAACGGAAACGTTTTTGCCACCCGTGCGAAGCCGGAGCGGGTCGCTAGTTAGGTTTTAAAAAACAGCCAAATAAAAAGTAAGTGATGTGAACATCCAAGACCTGGAGTTTTTTGTTCCCAGCCGGACTTATTTGACAACTGAACTTCAATATATGAAGGGAGGTTCTTCTAACTATTCATCAGCATCATCAAACACCATCTCTCCCGGTCCCTTACCACAGCC
This sequence comes from Yponomeuta plumbellus, assembly GCA_947310845.1. Taxonomy (NCBI): domain Eukaryota; kingdom Metazoa; phylum Arthropoda; class Insecta; order Lepidoptera; family Yponomeutidae; genus Yponomeuta; species Yponomeuta plumbellus. The sequence goes on from OX371203.1 coordinate 10,914,384, forward strand.
ACGGTCACATAGATTCACGGTGTTTGACTATTGCAAATTCAGCTTTCTTGTGAAGTTATGTATCCATAGAAATGAACACACTGCTAGGTACATACGTCACCCAAAGTAGAGTGGTCCATAGCTTTGAAAGCAGTTCATTGAGGGACAAACATTTACCCAGTGATATCGGCGGGAAATCCTTTGAAAGCCCAGTACACTGGAAACCCTTTAGAGGTGGAAGCGATCCGATTTTCCTACGCAAGGCTAATGATTGAAATGGAAATGTGACCTGTGGGTGGACCATCACACAGACAGAACTACTAGCTGATGCTAAAATAGCTGTAAATAAGTTTGAATATTTGAATTATTCCTTTAGTAGCACCATATTTTATGTTCAGTGAGTTAAATATCTTCACAGTTCCTTCTCCATACTTATTTGAAGTTGCCAAATATGTCAATTTAACACGTTTTCCCCAATGATGACCACAAGTAGATTAAGAATCCAAAGACTGCATGACATGATTACACGTCGTCTGTCTAAGATTGGAAATTCAATAGGAGTCATGGGTCCATGGGTGGGTATTTATAACAGACTTCCCGTGGACATAAGGAGTTACCGAAACTGAATAGTCACCTTTTCAGTTTCGGTAACTGTACTGTACTACCTATGCAATGTACAATTAGTAGGGATAGTCTTTGGTAGAGAAATTTTTTAACGATTTGTTAATAAAATTAATAAAATTTTACTATCGGCGGACTTAATAAGTAAGACAGAAAAAAACAAATAAATAAATAGATGATGAACACATAAATTACATTCACAGAGACGACCTCTGTGGCGCAGCGCTTAGTGCATCTGCCTACCGTGCGAGAGTTCCTGGGTTTGAATCCCGGCTGGGCACAAATAAAAAAAAAAACACAGGTCTTGGACGTTTACATGTTTGTGACGTCGCTGTTTCTGGTTCCCACGACACAGGGTATCCTAGTGTGGTGCCAGAGGGAATGTATGTGCCTGTATGTAAATGTTAAAAAAAAATATTTATATTAATCGAAGTACAACTCTGGCGGCCTTGTTACTATAAGCAATTTCTTACAAGTAACCAAGACGGATGATGATGATAGATGAGAAATAAATGTAAATGAATTAAATAACGAAAAGTATGTAGAGACCTGCCTCACTCACTATAAAAAACTTTCAGATGCCCTGAGAATTTTCTGTAAGCGCAACGCGAGCCACTTACTTGAGCCAAATTTGTGTACTGTCGCGTACAAAATTGCTACGGCGGAATTGGAACGCACAAGTTGCCGGTTTATGCCCGCACTGGGAGCTAGCATTGAGGTGACGGCTGTAAATGTCTTTTGTTACATAACATGATGTGTACACTGCGTCCGTTGGGGTAGACTGGAGAATGGAGTTCGTGAATCGGCAAACGTAACGTAGGATGCCTTGTGAATCTTGTGACCAGTTGGAGCGACGACATTCACAAAGCGGTGGGCAGTAACTAGAAAGCTGATTATGATGATGATACTGCATCGTGTTTTTTTATGTAGCCCACTGCAGGGCACATGCCTTCTCTCAGAGAGAGAGAGAGAGAGAGAGAGAGAGTATGGGCTTAATTATCTGGCTCCACGTCTCACTGTGGATTATATTGGTAATTTCAAGCGCCAATGTATATAAAAACCTCAGGCATTCAGGTTTACTCACTATGTTTTTCTTCTACGTTAGCGAGCGGTATTGGTATCTACTACAAATTCACAGGAGTCGTGTGGTGTCAAATCTCTTGTTATGTGGAATATAGGTGATTTACTGATCGTGTAAGATTTTTAGTCTATAATAATTAGTTTATAAGATAGGATAAGATTGGATAACCTTTAGGTAACCTTTTTCTCTTAATTGGATTAATTTTGAACATTATACGCATTGCAAGAGTATGTAGAATGTAAATAATTATTCTGCTTAAATACACTGGTATCCCGTGAGTTTATGTATGTTTTGTTTTGATTATAATCTATCTAACACAGTATTATTTTGACCTTGGAAATGAGATGTCACAGCGTCAAGTGGCACCTTCACCTACGTTAGATTGGTGAAGTAACAACTCGGTGAAATACGGGGTGTTGATTTGTACAGTTTAGTCCGACTCAGGGGTGGTTATTTACATGATACTGAAGCAAAAAAATATAAAAAATTTTTTTTTTTACTGATTATCACCTAAAATCACCCGCGTCCCGCAAAACCCCCGCCGAACCCGTCAAGTGCAAACGATAGAAACTAAGCTAAAGAAAATTTATTTTTTTTGTTCAGTATCATGTAATTAACCACTGAGTCGGACTAAACTGTACAAATCAACACCTTGTGTGATTGGGACAGTATTTTGGAGAAAATAAAAATATAACGTAGACGATCTAAAAGACTTATCCTATCGTAACTGTCGTACTAAATGGTCATCACACACCTGTTTCAAAACACTGAGACATGGATTTCTTCGCATAGTGACGGTAGCAGAGTATTCGCACTCTAAGTCAGTAGGAAACTGGGGAAATGCTGACGATATACTTTATTATGGCGGAATGGTGTGTGTTTACTCAGACCCTATTGGATATTAAGTTGTAAAAGTAAACTGAACTACACGCGGTTGATGTTTGAAAATATTCTGCTGCCTAGTTTTTGTGCCGACAAGAGTATAAGGGAGATTCTCTAAAATACATAGCTGTTCTTCATATAAGTATACGGCTATGGTCGTTTCATTGACAAATATTGGTAGTCTAGTAAACAATTGCATTTCAATGCCATATAAACCCTTCTTAGGCTGACTGGAAGATATTTCTTTTGAAATAAGTCCATCGACACTTTCCTGGTTATGTAGGGTTTTTATAATTTTTGTGCCATAAAGCGTAATAAACAAACAAAGAACTTTACATGCGCCTCGCGCGTTTGATTAATTATTCTTCGCGGGAGATGCTTACTTATTTTACATGGGTGATACAACTGAAATGACATTGCATTCTTATTGCCTAGTAAACTACTGAATCTTAGCTATTAATGTGCTTATTGAAAATTTATATTTGTAGAAGATTCTAGGCCCTGGATAAAAATTTCGGCCGCGACAATGACCTTTTTGCGTTAGATGCGCTAACCGCTGCACCGTAGAGGTCCTCAAAAGATTATTTAGAAAATAACGACAGCCCACGCCATCGTATTACCCCACGCCATCATTTACTGTCCTTGGCCATCCTCATATATTCGCAAGTCGTAAATAGAAAAGGACCTTGCAATCTGCCCGCAATGTAAATATTGGTTTAATATTATCTATAATCGCTGTGAAATTACGAAAAGCGGAACGTAATCAATTCTCGGCTCACGATATCAAAAAGGCCGGCGAAATTATCGCTAAACCAATTAGTAGCAGTCGGTAATCTAAAATTATCATGATAATTAAAAACGAATTACCATTTTAATTATTTTGTAATTAAAGTCCCCGATTCCGTTAGCAAAATATCGGGATTTGAAAATAATTAAGGAAGAAGATTATGCAGGGTAAGCCCTCGTTTTAATTATTGGAAAAACTTTTACTGTAGTCTTATTTAACAACTATTTCTCTGACGAAAAATAAAATAAATAAATAAACTCACGCCCGTTGCCCCCGAGGGGGTAGGCAGAGGCACCAATCACTAGAACTGGGCCCACGTTTTGCCGAGTTTATTAGGTCCCAACGTGACAAGTGCCTGTCGCCTGTTTCTGACGTTATATCCAAATAACAATTTAAAATCTAGTGAGTACAAGCGTTCTCTAACAGAGAGGGATATGATTTCAAACGCATACTTTGCTTTTGAAATCTTACACAAAACCTCACTCAGATTTCGGAATTTTCATTCACGGTTAGTGAGTGACGTAGTAACAATCGAATGGAGAATTCGCACAAAATTGTACATTGTTACCTAAGGGGTGAAAGTAACTTATTTGATCATAAGGGAGCCAATAGTTCAAGGAAATAAATAAGACCCGAGCTAAACCCGTGCTTTTCATTACGAATTTCAGGTAGGTAAGTAAAAATGAAAAGGTGCATTAGGTAAAGAACAATGAGTGAATTTTATTTTCCACAACTTGGCCTCGTCTCTTATGAAATCAGGTCACATCCATATCTGAATCGGGGAACTCAATGAGTTAATACAAATCTCTGCTTGGTTAAAACAACCCAGTGAAGTATAATATGCTAGAGATGTACACCACGTATACTTGACTACATAGTCTGAAGTTCAGACTACCTTCAGTGGCAGCTACCAGGCCAATATACGTCGATCTAAGCTCTCTAGTCACGTCCCATCCGTTTATCGCGGGCACGTTCGCCGGCTGCAATAAAAACTTGTCTAAAATTAAATATTTAATGCCGACCTGAGTGCTTGCTGCCCCTTGCCAAGAGAGAATGAAAAACTGTAGAAGATAAGGCTCAGGCTGGATTTTCACGATCTTGGTAGACTCGAACCGAGTGACCTCTTTTAGCTACTAACAACCCTGTTACACTGGCGATTTGCAAGTGATTTGAAAGCGATGCGATTGCCCAGTATGCTCGCCGCGGTTTAGACACTCAGTAGCAAAATGGATTGATCTGGCGAGGTAACACTACTTCTGGCTTTGTATCTTCGGAGACGCAAAAAATTTAAATACAAGTGATGACGAGTGTGGGTGGATTCACTAACAAGTAGCACATGTTATTTTTATCTCTCTTCTCGTACCTTCTTCTTTTTTGGATCCAGCTTTGTAACATTAAATCGATATTAGTCACAAAGTTGTCTTTACCCATAGATTCAAAGTTTTCATAGGTAGTAAATCAATCAATCAATCAATCAAATAAGTTTATTTGCGTAAACACGAGTATTTACAACATGCAGATGTTACATAATATGAAGTTACTTCGTGTTTTGCCATTTCGGCGTACAAATTTAAAATAAGCTTATTAAATTCTAGGTAGTGGATCGGTCACAATTTTCACGCATCATAAAAAAAAATCTATTTTAAGTATTTTCATCACATTCTGAGTATCAAGATTCCAAAATTTATGCTAGTCTTAAATTAATCTTACATTTAATTTCAGTAATGTCCAAATATATAATGTCAAATGTATAACGTCAATATTATTAATGTAATGTCAAGTAATAAAGATTATACAAACATTTTTGAATATTGTTAAAGTGATGGCAATGCAGAGGCGTGAGAAGCCGTTAGTATTTTGTATTAGATCAAAATTATATTTACAGCGTTACTCCAAAAGTGTAGGTGCCCAATCTGGACTAGGCCAGGTGCTATTTGTGCAGGTGCTATTTAGGCGGGTGCGCAAACTGGATTACCTCGCTCTGATTCGCTACCCAGTCAGAGACGAGCGACCTACGACGCGAGCTGTCTCTGCTCACTATAATTAAGCTCTACAAGTCAAGCTAAACCTGGGCCTCGATTCTGCTAGTGCATTACAGTACGATGACAGATACTCGGTCGGGTCACGTGACGTGGTTTTTTGATCATTAACGCTGTTTTTTGATAAGTGAGCGCGCGTAGACTTGACGCGGCAAGAAACTAAAACGCGATGTTCAGCAGTTGTCATTGTACTGCAATGTATTAGTAGAATCTAGGTCCTGGTCGGAATCTTCCGGTAAAAAAGTCGAGGTCAAGTAAGTGTATCCGGAATAAAGTTAGTAATGTCTAATCAGAAATCAACTTCAAAAATTTATTTCAACGTAAAGAATTTACATTCTGCTTGTTGAATGTCAATGTACATACTGCCTTGGGGCCGTCGGTAGTGGAGAAAAAGGCAGCGAAAAAAAATACTCCACTCTGACCATCTTTTCTCAAATCACCTTAAAGCTAATACAAATCAAACTTACAAAATAATATCTTGGATGTGTTGAACACTAGACACATTTATCCTCTGATTAAATTTAATATTAAACTACTATTTAATGCAGTGGTGGCGTAGTGGGGTTGACCCTTGCTTCTCGGTCATGAGGGTCTGGGTTCGAACCATGCATGTACCAATGACTTTTAGTTACGTACATTTGTTTGTTTGTACAGCAACACCATTCGCTGATAAATTGTGCCCGGATAACGGCGACAGGCTTGCCACTTGTCACGTTTGGGACCTAATAAACTCGGCAAAAAGTGGGCCCAGTTATAGTGATTGGTGCCTCTGCCTACCCCCTCGGGGATAACGGGCGTGAGTTTTTTTTTTTTTTTTTATTTAATGCCATACGTCCTTGTCTTCTAAATAATCGTTGATTTTATAACAAGCTTTTTTGCAAAGAGTGTGCTTAACACAATTCTTAAATCGCGTTGGAGATAACTCTAATATATCTTGGGGTATCTTGTTGTAGAACCTTATACGGTGCCCCATAAAGGAAGTATTAACTTTTGCAAGTCTCAATCGTGGAAATGACTAGTGCTTATGTATCTTTTCTAATCCCTCTGTACTAGTTGTTTTGTGTCACAGTTAGCTACACTTTTCTCAGGTGATGTACTGCGCGAGGAAAAAAAACTTTATTTTATGTCTCGTCGCGTGTTTCACAACCCTACACGCTAATCTTGCTTTTTTATAGGGTTGTCTGCTCGTACACTTTGTAGCTATAGGTATGCTCTGTAGCTATGGACTATTGTAGTGTGGATTGAACATGTATGTATAAACCAAAATAACGGCCGAAATATAAATTTTCACTTTAAGATTGAAACATTCATATATTTTTTTTTAATCGAAGTATCTTGTAGCTTAAGGTTTCAAGTCGCAGCGTGTGATTTATTGAAGTAATAAGTTATTTATATAAATAAATAACTTTTAAAATAAATTTTAAGCTTTCGACACAAATATTTAAATACACCTGTTTTTGTACAAAAAATTCCAAGTCGGCAAGCCATAAATCATAAGATCATAATCTCTTCTACAGCTTATTTTAATGAAATGAAAATATAATTTTTTGTACCTGAAATAAAAACCATCTTGAAACTTGTGTATTCTATTTGTAAAAATATATATTTAAAATATCATCGCTCATAGCCTGAGCTGCCTGAGTGATCTTAAACGGTAAAGCAATATACGGCGCGTTCGGTCCATGGATGGGTCACCGTCTATGAATAAAGCTAGTGGCATTTTTCCGAGCGGTTCCGTGCTTCACAAGGCACGTTACGGCCTAGCCACGGGGAACGGCGGCGCGAACAGCGGTGCGGCAGGCGCGTTTGCCGCCGCGACTAGTAGGGCTGAGTAGGGCAGGCCGGTCAAGAGCGAAATGTCTTTATCTCAAAGTAATATTTTTTAGTAATGTTATATATTTTTTTGTTCAATACATAATATTTGGAAGAGCGTATAGATTTGAATAGGATTCGAGGTATACTATGGTGAATTCCACATTTTTCCACCGAAACATTTTTCGAGTCTACTAGAATTATTGTCGAATTATATTCTTCAGGATTGGAAAAAAAGTCAATGCAGCTAGAGTTTTAAGTGCCGCTGAAAAATTTATCTAATACATCGGTGCCAGATATCTATGATAGGTGCCATTTAATTAAGCTGACCATATTTTGGAGAATGATAGTAGGTATCAATGAATTTTTTTCATAACTACATTTTTTCAGAAATATCGCTGCTAAAATATGGTCAGTTAATTAAATGTTACTCTGTATATTAATGTTTCATGAAATTCAATAACTTTTAGGTAGTTATGTTCTTTATCAAAGTAACAAATATACCCCATTTTGTTAGTATTTCAGCAATAACAGTCTCGGTATTTATTATTCGCGGCGAAAACAACTAAACTCGTTTGATCTCTGCACTAGTCGCCGCGACTGCCACTCGACGCCGTGGCTTGCGCCGTACTTGTTCATGTGTTTGTTTCACTCGCCGGCCGCGCCGCCAGTCGCCGCCAGTCGCCGCTCGGTACATTTCGCCAGTCGCGTCGCCGTTCGCCGCTCCGCGTGGCTTGCTCCGTACATTTCTATGAGTTTGTTTCAGTTTGCCGCCCCGCCCGCCGCACCGCCGTTCGCACCGCCGATCCCCGTGGCTAGGCCGTTAAGAAGTTGATGCCGGCTGCCGTCGATAGGTGACAGTCGTTAAGCCAAGTCAGAGGCCTTAGGGCGGCTTGAAAACTTCTGAAAGTAAGACCAGACACTAGTCTTACAAGCCTCCACCAATCCGGACTTTGCCCCCGTGGTGGAGTATGGCCTATACCTTCCTTAAGGAAAGAGACCCTTGCCCCCTCGGTGGGGACATAATGGGTTGATGATGATGATATTTAAAATATTTGTCATTTATATAGTTTGGTAAGTACAGTTTCTAAAAGTTGACACCCTTTACCTCTTTTCACTGAACGGACTACACTTTGCACCGTAAGACATTTTGGCAAGGTGTAAGGGCGTGCGCACACCTAAGTGACAGGGGACGTGATGTGGAACATAAAGTTATCGCCCATTCGTTACCCGGCCCGAATTAGGGTTGCTTGCAAGAGCGGCGAAACAAACTGATTTAGGTAACGAGGTTTGTTAACTCTTTGTACAATAACCCTCAGTCGTTTTCGCAGTTGGGTAATTAGCGTTTCTGCAAAATTATAATAATATGTGCCGGGAAAATTTCTGTAGACTGCCTCGTCGGTCTAGCCGTTGAGGCGCTTGCCTACCAAGACTGAGGTCGTGGTTTCGATTCCCACTGGAGGCCGCCGTACATTTTTATAACGGTCTCACTCTGGGTGTTATTTCCATGTTTGTAACGTTCTAAGCGCCAACTAACCATAATGTTAAGCCCGCCTCTGGTTACCACCGCACAGATTCACATCTAGTGTGGTTACCTTACGTTAAATACGAGTGGTATGTTTTTTCATTTTTTTTTTTTTGTATTTTTATTTGTATTCTTGCCTGGTTATCCCAGTTTGAACCAGGGCCCGATTCTGTTAGTGAATTATAGTTCAATGACATTTACACGGTCGGGTCACGTGACTGGTTTTTTATTCCATTGACGCCTAGAGTTACTCACGCGTTGACTAGAAGCGGTAATGAAATGAAATCGACACAGTCACGCAAATTACTCACGCGTTGGTTTGAAGACGTAATGAAATTAAATCGACGCCATCATGCAACTGTACTGCAATACATTAGCAGAATCAGTGCCCAGGGCCAGGCCTGTTTCACTACGCGTGTCGGTATCGAACGCGTAAGTACATGCGGCGACCACTCCGGAGTGGCAAATGGAATTCAGGCGCCAGAAGAGGTAAGAGTTACGCGGTAGTAAGAGAGGCAACATATAGGTGAATATAACTTAGATTTTTTAGCGCCGTGCGATCTTAATTGCACCTTTGTATCGCTGCTAGAGTCCCTTTTTCTTTAATTGATTTTGCGGAGGGAATCTTCTGTATATGGTAGTCGAAACCAGCGAATTTAAAAATAATTTTAATTTATGCGACAGTAGAAGAGTTTATTATTTTTGGGATTCCATAGTCGACAAGAAAACTTTATGGCCTAGCTCAGAGATGACTAGTACTACAACGCTGAAATTTGGCATTGACATACATATAAATTACGCCTACAAAACGGTAGAATAAAAAATGGTAGAATTGTAAACAATGAAGTGAGTTCCATGAAAAAAACCCCTGCTAACCGATTTCGCAGTAGAATTTTTATCTGGTAAAAAAAATGGGTACTGTGTGCTCTTTTTCGCGCGACAAAATCGCTTAAGACCATAAGAGACTTTACGTCTGTAGTCACCTTCAACGTGCAGCCAAGAATACGAAAAGAACATGTTTGTAAAATTTTTAAAAATCTCGCAATCAGCAACAATGTCAGCTTCAGTCCACATTTTCGCTCCAGCACGCGCGCGCAATTAATTATTCCAGAGGGACGAGGGAGTACACGACTAATTTGCAAAATTGAAGTTCATAGAGCAGAACAGGGAAGTCCTGCCCAAATAAGGCGCAACTCAAACGTACAAACACGCCGGTCAAATATTAATTCAGGTCACATGCGGGGCGGTAGATAGGTACCCGAGTTTCCACTGAAACAACTTCTCAGGCATCTTAACGCTGCTCTCTTTTGTCCTGTTCAACCTTCCATATAGAAATCTTATTTTCTGCTTGCAACGGGTATAGTGAAAGCGAAAAACAAAAAACCGGCCAAGTGCAAGACGTACTCGCGCACGAAGGGTTCCGTAGCATTATTTATAAAAATGAGCAAAAAAAAAAAACATGTTCGTTGTATGGAAGCCCAATTAATTATTTATTTTATTCTATTCATTTATCCAAACGTATTGAGTAGCATGCGTCTAGATAATATTCTAGATTTTTATTCTAAAAAATTTAATTAATAACATAACATAACAATTTAAGACGATATATTAAAAATAAGCTAAATATTAAACGAAATACTACATAAAAACAAAATATAAAAAATTGTCTCTAGACCGCTTCCGTTGGGGAGAGTTCCCAAGATACTGGCAGCATTTCCTCTCTGAATGGCCAGGCTGATGCGCTGACCGAGCAGACCAGCTCTAGGATCGCCTGACGAGTCGAGTTTTATTCTGTTTTTTAGTATTTAATGTTATAGCGGCAAAAAAATACATGATCTGCGAAAATTTCAACTGCCTACTATCACTTCACGAGATACAGCCTGGTGAAAGACGGACAGCGGAGTCTCAGTAATAGGATCAGTTTTACCCTTTGGGTCATCATCATCATCAACCCATCATGTCCCCACCGAGGGGCACGGGTCTCTTCCCTGAGAAAGGTATAGGCCATACTCCACCACGGGGGCCAAGTCCGGATTGGTGGAGGATTGTAATACTAGTGGCTGGTCTTACTGTCAGAAGTTTTCAAGCCGCCTTAAGGCCTCTGACTTGGCTTAACGACTGCTATCTATCGACGGCAGCCGGCACCAACTTTACTGCTTAACGTGCCTTGCGAAGCACGGAACAGCTCGGAAAAATGCTACTAGCGTTAGTCACAGACGGTGACCCATCCATGGACTGAACGCGCCGTATGTTGCTTAACCTTAGTGATCGTTTAAGATCACTCAGGCAGCCTAGGCTATGACCCTTTGGGTACGGAGCCCTAAAAAAATAATCTGCTTAACCGCAGGCACGTAATTGCATGGTAGTCGAAACCAGCGAATTTAAAAATAATTTTAATTTTTGCGACAGTAGACGAGTTTATGATTTTTGAATGAAATGAAATGAATGAAATGAAATGAAATGAAATTGTTTATTTGCACGAAATTTGGGATTCCTTAGTCGACAAGAAAACTTTATGGCCTAGCTCAGAGACGACTATTACTACAAACGCTGAAATTTGTCATTGACATACATATAAATTACGCCTACAAAACGGTAGAATAAAAATGGTAGAATTGTAAACAATGAAGTGAGTTCCATGAAAAAAACCCCTGCTAACCGATTTCGCAGTAGAATTTTTTTCGCGTTTAAGACCATAAGAGACTTTACGTTCTGTAGTCACCTTCAACGTCTCTAATTCGTGCCCGAACGTATTAGACTATTTATGCAAATTAGTCCTTATGCTTAATGCAAATAGGGTGTACGGACACGGTTCGTCCCCTTTGACCCGTCATTGTCCCGGAATAATCCTTCAGTCAAGTGCCTTCTGGTCGTGTGTGAGCGTGAAATTAAATAGGCTCACTCCAGTATGTCAGCTGTGTAATTAGGTATTTCATGGGATTTCGGTTGATATTACCTATGTACTTTAGCTACACCTACTAGCAGCCCATAATGAACTCATGCCTGTATTTCAGAGGGGTAGATAGAGACGTAAAGTAAAGTAAAGTAGAGTAGAGTAGGGTAGGGTAGGGTAGGGCAGGGCAGGGCAGGGCAGGGCAGGGCAGGGCAGGGCAGGGCAGGGCAGGGCAGGGCAGGGCAGGGCAGGGCAGGGCAGGGCAGGGCAGGGCAGGGCAGGGCAGGGCAGGGCAGGGCAGGGCAGGGCAGGGCAGGGCAGGGCAGGGCAGGGCAGGGCAGGGCAGGGCAGGGCAGGGCAGGGCAGGGCAGGGCAGGGCAGGGCAGGGCAGGGCAGGGCAGGGCAGGGCAGGGCAGGGCAGGGCAGGGCAGGGCAGAGCAGAGCAGAGCAGAGCAGAGCAGAGCAGAGCAGAGCAGAGCAGAGCAGAGCAGAGCAGAGCAGAGCAGAGCAGAGCAGAGCAGAGCAGAGCAGAGCAGAGCAGAGCAGAGCAGAGCAGAGCAGAGCAGAGCAGAGCAGAGCAGAGCAGAGCAGAGTAGAGTAAAGTAAAGTACCTAAAGTAAAATATTTATGTATTAATTGAAATGTCACAGAAAAAATCTTTAGCTCAACTGCTTTACGAAATTCTACATTTTAATATAAATTCCGTCCAAATATTAGTCTTTTGTAAATTGTTTCGCAGAAAGGCTGCGTGTAATCAGTTAATATTATGTCAACATTTACAATTTATTTAGGTACAAAGTCACAGAGTGTGCGGGTGTTAATATTAATATATTGTTGACTGTACAAGAAATAATAATAATCACTTTAAAAACCCCGCCTCCTGTGGGAAGAGTCATTTATATATATATATGACTCTTCATATGGCTTGCATTCCACATCTATTTTACACTCCGCTATGTGATTGGTAAATCACGGCACTGCTCGTCTGCGCTCTTCTCCGCTCCGCCTCAGTGGAAGCGCAGCCTTACGCCAACTGCAAAGCAGATTGTTGGCGAAGCGCTCTATCTTTGTATATCTTACTTATTTAATACGTATATTATTTGTATACATAAACAAGATAAGACAAATCAATGATTCGTTTCAAGTAGAATATTTAATTTTGTACTTAATAATTCTATTCTATTTTGTAATGTATATTAGCTTTTATGCATATTTTAAATGTAAAAAAAACATTCAAATGTTTGTCATCAATCTAGCTAGCTACACGACACTTTAGTTTTAATTGTTAATATATGTATTTATTCTAACTTATTAACTAATAAAAAAAAAATTCATTACAAACATAATCAAAATTCACATAAAGCTTCGTTTCAAGTACATTATTATGTTTTGTATGTGTTTTCCTGGTACAATAAAGAATATTCTTATCTTATCTTACATAGGTGTACTTTTATTTTATCATTACTTCTTTAAGTTTATATTTAAGTGTGGCTATACATACTTTGGTTTTATCAAGCAAAAGAGGAATAACCAATTGCCAAATAAAAGAAAACTTTAATTTAATGAAAACAGTTACATATTTTAACAATATCTTAATCGTGGCAAGTGGCAGTCCCTCATCTTTGCCTACCCCTTTGCGACACAGGCGTTAATTTATGAATTTGTATAATGTACTTATTGTGCGACTCGTTACACATTCATTAGACTATCGTCGGGTTTCTCGAATGCTAATAGACTCTTAGCATTCGAAAAACCGGGGGTTAGGTTATCTTATGTTATAAACTACCTCATTTATTTTGTAAGTGTTTGATTACTGAACAGCTATTGAATTGCGGTACCGTACAAATTCAACATAATACATCATCATCAACACATTATGTCCCCACCGAGGGGCACGGGTCTCTTCCCTGAGGAAGGTATAGGCCATACTCCACCACGGGGGCCAAGTCCGGATTGGTGGAGAATATGTATTATGTATAAAAGACTCCATAATATTCACCGATCAATAACGACCTGTGTTTTCAGAATTCACCTAGTCCATACACCTCACGTCACTACGGATCATAACATCGATGTATCTTTCCCGAGCACGGGTGCCTGAAGTTCTAAAGCGCCCAGCCTTGTCTGGACTCCACAACAACACTTTCCTCTTAACAGCATAGGTAGCTTTGGAGGTTTATTTACGATGGTTTTGATACTGCCCTCATGGTAGCGGCCAGGTTTGATTGAGCTAAAAGCGTCGGCCCTTATCTTAGTAAAGTGTGTGTAGCTGAAAGGTCTAAATACACTGGTATTGTCCTAGATCCGTAGCATCGGTCGACGTGGCTGCCGCCGGTATCATCTGTCAGGCTCCACGCAGACAAGCGATCAAATTGAGGATTTCAAGCTTATTGCAGCATGATAATGCAGCGGTTAGCTGACGGGGCACGTATGGAAATGTCTGGGCTTTGCGGAGCCAATGTTAAGGTCCGCTGAATGGCTGGAGCGCCCGATTGGAGGCTTAGCTTGCGATTTTACTAAGCGCCTCGCCTGGACGATTAATAATGTGTCGGAAATATAGCAACCTTACATCAGTTTTAGATGGTTTTAGTAATCTACATGCCGTCGAAATGGCTAAGTAATTAGGCAAAAAAGGAAAGGGTACAATTTTGATGAAACACTGCAAAATGAGATAATAGTTTCTGTTTCTATGCCTGTAAAGATTTTTTAGTATCTATCTACCTACCATGTAGGCGGGACGACCTAAATTAATTTTGGCCGGGATAGAGGTGGCTACGGAGAGGGAGGGATGGAAAACAAGAAGGGGCACCATTGCCCAGCAATGGGAAATAATAGAGGTAAATAAAGTAGATAAGTATTAATAATTAATAATTTCATCGGACTTTTTTCCCAATGTAATCTTGTTAGCGTCGCGAAAAAGCGTCATAAATTATTATGAAGTAACTATAAATTCGGTTAACAGAAATAAAAATAAATATAACTTATATATATATATATATATATATATATATATATACATATATATATATATATATATATATATATATATATATATATATATATATGCTAATACATAAACATCTTCGATTCTATGTGCCCCAGGTAACTGTCTAGCGGCAATGAGCCCAGAACGCTGGCGTTGCGTCCAGAGGCTCGCCTAGTCGACGCATCTAGGAGACCATAGATTCGAGTAGGCGCGTACCTCGGCCAAAGGATAAGCTTGGCCATCCAAATTTTTTAATAGTATTACGTGAAGTAGAATAAAAGCACAAAAAAGTTAGTACTATCGACTGTACGTACCGCAGAGCTCCTGTAATATTTAAACCTCCAGGGAATAGAGAGCTGTTTCTACACTACGGTATATCAAACCCGCGCTACATAATTTCTGAGAGCGCCTAAGGCAGTAATCGAGTTCAAATGAAGGAAGCTCAGTAATATCCGCAACATCTGAGAGCAAATAACTTAAAGGGTGTTATGGAACAGTTGTAATATTATTCGCTGGTCTTGCCTTTCTGGAGCTTTAGGTTGAGAAGTGACGTGCCTTTGGGAGGCCGCTGTCCAGTAGTAGACTAGACCTAGTTCTAGTTAGACCTGGCATTTAGTACTGTCTCTTAAGCCTAGTTCGCACTAGGCTAGTAATTTAGTCGAGTAGCGAGTAATTTAGTCGCTACGGCCACTAATGAACTCGACTAATCAACAGGTTCGGACTTGCTTAGCTGATGAACCAGTGAGCACGGACTCGTGGTGGAGGGCGCTACTCGACCGAAAAAATAGAGTAAAATGGATTGACTCGACTAAATAATTCACTAAACTACTCGACAAATTTTTCCTGGTTCGCACACGTTTAGCCACTAAATTACTCGCTACTCGACTAAATTACTAGCCTAGTGCGAACTAGGCTATAGTCGGGCTATTGTACGTAGCTAGCGCTGAGCTAATACATAGACTGGGATTGGATCTTTCGATGTTAGAATTAAACATAAGCATAAAAATTTACATACATTGCTTCTGACCGACACTAGGATTACCTGTGTCGTGGGAACCAGAAACAGCGCCATTATAATAATATTATCATGATAATAAAAAGCCCCAGGTCTTGGATGTTTATATATTATGTTGTAAACATCCAAGACCTGGGTTATTTTTGTCTCACGTCGGGATATGAACACGGGACCTCTCGCATGGTAGGCAGATACGCTAACCGCTGCGCCACAGAGGTCGTCAATTTGACTTTAAAGTCTTCAAGCCAAGCCGTTTCAAGGTTCTTAGTAAACGAACTTCTTGCTTAACGCTCGTAGCCGTTCTAGCCTTATAACCAGAGTCCTCTCACGGTGACAATTTTTTTTATTGTGTATTCCGTCACTCCGTCAAGCTTCCGTGTATTCTGTTAGCTGCATTATCCTATAGTAAGTTTCGTTACACCCTGTTTGTAGATACATTATATCATTATTATATTATGTAGGTACGTATTATAACAATGAATGGAACGGTTTTAAGATTGAGGTACTTTCCACTACGAAAATACGATATTGCTTAATTGAATACTAACATATTTACAATCAGCTTTGTTTGACTTTGGTCTTTTCTGATTAAAATCATGGTGGCATCTGTAACGCAAGGTATAAGAGCAAGTTTCGATTTATCGAACAAAAAGGCTAGTGGTAAGGTTTAATGTACACTTGGCTCGCTGGTAGACGATATCAACTTTTATTGTATTTAAAAAATAAAGGTTAGAGTAGCACGAAAACCTTTCTTTATTTTTTTATTTATCTTGTTACTAGAACATAGAGTTAAATTAAATATTTAGCACCTGTCTACGGTAGACTCGAACGAAATACACAATAAATTGAAGAGCGTAAAAAATTTGTCAATCCGAGTCGACAACTTGCAGGCGGAAAATTCTGATTATCGAGTATTTTCAATGTTAACACATTGAATGCCAGGCTTCTCGTACCAGCCAAAACCCGAAGCCACCATACTAACCGTATCCCTGCAAAATTCACTGAAAGTACTACAAAATACTTCGTAGATGGCACCTGAGTAAAAAATGGCTACGAATTATTTTGTAGCTGGCATTCAATGTGTTAAAATGAATTAAATAAATTAATATATGTATTATATTTAGTTTGGTAAAGGAGCGCTCGAGCGGGGATGTGGACGGAAAAGAGGGGGGCAGAAATGTTGACGTTGGCGTTGCTAAGTGAACATGGCAATGCCACCAATGTTGCGTTGGTGTCACGTCATCAAGTGTCACAGGTTTGTATTCTGTTATCCATTGTGACCTTCGTGGTCTGAGTTCTTTGACTATGAGATAGAGCCGTGATAGTTATTTGGCTAAATAAGATCTAAAAGCTGTTTTTTAGTTCAATGCAAAAAAATAAAACAGTCACGTTGACATCTCAATACAATCCAATGTCTGGATGTTGCTAGTACACAAAAACCAAATTACCCCATTTTACTTCCAAGTAAAAAATGTTTGTGCTACGTAGGTGTTTTTTTTAGACTTTGCTCTTACGAGGAATTCAACTTTAATGTCTTCGATGTGATAAGGATTTTAGACACACAAGTCTTCTCTATATATTTTATAACGGTAACACCGCGTCATTTCTTTTTACATCGAATTAAAAAACGGACTAAGAGAAAAATTTACTCGTGAAATATCGATAAATATAAAATGATGACCTGAGCGGAGCTGGGTTTTCGTCTAGTAGTATGATTTAAACGTTTATCTCAAAATCGTTCTTTTGAATGACGTAAAATTGAGTTTCGCATAGACTTTGTTGAATCGGCTTAGTACTCCATTTTGCATACCTTATTAGATATCTCAGTATAAATAAAGTACCTAATCCTGTAGAAAACCAACAAGACTTCAGCATATAAGTGAAAGATTGATGCCTGCCTACCCCATCGAGTAATTGAAAGCGTGAGAGTACAAAATACTAATAACCCGTTGGGTCTAACCGCTCAACCCCGTTTGAAGCTTTGACAAATTATATCCGTAAGGTCTGCGTACCCTCACACCCAGAAAATATTTTCTGTCAGAAGGTTAACTAACGTTGTGACAGGCTCTTAATCTTTTCTCTTAAGTTTATTCAATTCAGATGACAATTGTTTGGTGTCATCAAGCTGATCTAGAGATGGTCCTAAGATTATTTTTTTCTGAACCCTCTATCTGTTATCACACTGTTAGGTGTCAGATTCCTAAAGTCCTTACAAATACATACAACTGATAGTTGTTATCATCATCAACCCATCATGTCCCAACCAAGGGGCACGGGTCTCTTCCCTGAGTAAGGTATAGGCCATACTCCACCACGGCGGCCAAGTACGGATTGGTGGAGGCTTGTAAGACTAGTGGCAGGTCTTACTGTCAGAAGTTTTCAAGCCGCGCTAGGCCTCTGACTTGGCTTAACGACTGCCGTCTATCGACGGCAGCCGGCACCAACTGCTTAACGTGCCTTGCGAAGCACGGAACCGCTCGGAAAAATGCCACTCGCGTTAGTCATAGACGGTGACCCATCCATGGACTGAACGCGCCGTATGTTGCTTAATATTAGTGATCGTTTAAGATCATTCAGGCAGCCCAGGCTACGAGCGATTGTTGTTAACAGTAAATAAAAATATTGTTAATCCACTAGAAATCGAAACAAATAAGAATTTCAAATGCTCATGCCAGTCAATGGAAAAACAAGTAAAAGTACGTAAAAAAGTATAAGTGTGCGCTACCCAGCGTTACGCAATGTGTCTAACCCCCGGTTTCCCGTAGACTAATAAGCTGTTAATCTACTGTTAACATCTGTCAGTTACTGACAGATGTTAAAGGCCTACTGTAGGCCAAAGTGCATACGAAGAAAGCGTTTCACAGCTGTTACAGTAGGTTAACAGATTGTTAGCGTGCAAGAAACCGGGGGTAAGCAAAGCGATAGCAACAAAATTCAGATTGGTTTTTTGCCAAGCGACGGCGAGAGGAATTTAGGTGTATGCCGGCTGTTTGGAAGTACTCAGTAAACTTTCTTTAGTGATTATTCCGTGCTCACACATAGCGGGATGATTTTTCAATCCGCACCCATTATCTAGCGATTACAAGGGTGGGTCTGACAGGACTGGCTGTTTTTGCGTATTTCCGCGGGTGGCTTAGGCGTAGGTTAGTACAGGACAGCTACATTATGGTCATGAAACCTGACAGTAACACTGAGTAATTTTAGCTGTTGGAGAAAGTGACATCCTCTGGTCTTGCGGTGTGTGTGACATACATGGTTATTCATTCACTGTCACTCGCAGTGTGATGGAGTAAAAATGATGTTGTTGTTGTTGTTAAGTTCTTAAGTATAAAACTATTCTAGTACCTAGATGAATATTTTAGCTTAATATATATAATGTAACTAGCTGTTGCCCGCGACTACGTCTGCGTGGGCTTTAGTTGAGTAAAGTGTTTGTAAATAAGATAAGGATACTTGTAGCGCATGCGAAAGAGCTTTAATACTAACTTCGCAACCCCCTCTTACCCCCTTAAGGGATGATTTTCGAAAAACTACTTTACTTATCTTTCATGTTTTTCTATGAAGGACCTTCATGCTGAATTTCATTCGAATAATAAAAAAATGGCAAAGTTTCATTCTAACATTGCACCCCCCTTTTTATTCCCTTAAGAGATGATTTTTGAAAAACTATTTTGCATGTGTTTCAAGACATTCAATGAAGGACCTTCATTCTGAATTTCATTTTAATAACTTCATAAACGGCAAAGTTCTATACTAACTTTGCACCCCCCTTTTACCCCCTTAAGGGATGAAGTTCTGAAAATTATTTTATATGTTTTTCATAACTTTTAATGAAGGACCTTCATATTGAATCTCATTCGAATAACTTCAAAATCAGCAAAGTTTCATACTAAGTTTGCACCCCCATTTTTTCCCCTTAAGGGATGATTTAAAAAAAACTATTTTACACATGTTTCATAATTTTAAATGAAGAACCTTCGTACCAAATTTCATTCGAATTACTTAAAAAACGGCAAAGGTTCATACTAACTTTGAACCCCCATTTTACCCCCTTAGGGGATGAATTTTTAAAAATCCTTTCTTAGTGCTCCCCTACGTTACAAAAGAAACCCCTGTGCAAAATTTAATGTTTCTAACTCTTATAGTTTAGGCCCTGCGTTGATATGTCGGTCAGTCAGTCAGTCAGTCAGCTTCTCCTTTTATATATATATATATATAGATGTTTGTTGCGCATTAAGTATCATCTTATTTAAATATTCGTGAAATGTGTCAGATTAATCTAAAGAGATTTTTGGCTCCACGATCGGGCACTGAATAACTTACTTGTTCTCATACAAAAAACCGGCCGTTTTTGACGTTACTGTCCTAGTTTCCTTTCTTAGGTTCTCGGTTATGAGTAGGTCACAATTTTAATTTAATTGATCTGACGCTTTTTGAAAAACCCCTGTGGAAAAGACATTGTTGGTATTAGTAAACCTTAAAATTGTATTTTTGTTACGGTATTTAAACATCCATCTATCCATACTACATGAACTGTTACACAGTTCTAATAAAGAACTATATTCTATTTTTTGAAGCGAACGACTAAAGGTAAACAAAGACACAGCATCTCTCAAACTTACATGTCACTCAAAATAGCTCATGCATGCAGCTTTGCTTGCATCGTATACCCACATAGGTTTAAGGAAAACTGACAGACAACCAAACAAGATAAAACAAATACAAAAGAAAATAAAATAGCTTAGAGAAGTTGCACTCGCATTAACAACGTCAATCGTGAGTAAAAATATGGCGTCGGGGTGGCTATCTTACTTTTTTTTGCCTCTAATTAAAAAAGAGGTTCGTAGTCAGCTCTCCATACTTCTTCCTACACATCGCGTAGCGCATTAGCATAAAATAATCGATCATAATCGGCCTTTAAACAAAATTCCGTCATCTTTGCTAGTTGCGATTTTGCGAACATATTTGGCAGCAGTAGGATCGCTTTTATTTTGAGGACCACTGAAATTTTAGGTATTTTTTGGGCCACAGATCTCTTAAGCAAATTGTATTTTCATGATAAAATTAAATATTTAGTTAAATAAACTGCGAGTAAGGGATAAATCAGGTTATAACAGTGTTATTGTGTTTATTGCTTAATGGCATTTATTAGGCACATCGTTTTGTATAACTTTGCTAAATATTATGCAGCGTTGTAAATTTGGCATATTGAAAAACCAAATTTTTGACATGTTGACAATTAGTCGTTCGCTTCAGTAAATAGAATATAGTACAATACAGTCGCCATTGTAAGTACGAATAGTTCATATTAAACTAAAACACTAGTCTAAATGTTTGGTACCTTATCATGTGTGCCTCTTTCTTCTGAAGAAATAAATAAATTCATTTTTTTTGGTGGTAAACCAACAACCCGTAGTGTGCGCGCTGCGTCATACAGACTCCTTGCGAGGCCGAGGTTGGTAACGACCCTCGCGCCATGATTTATTGACGGCCGTTGACGGTCGCGGCGAGCAATTTATTTTTTAAACCTTATTTTTATCTTTGGCGATTTTGCGCTACATACGCCTTTCACATATTGGCAGTGACCGAGCGCCTGGCCAGCCGTTTTCTGAAGGGGCGCACGACAAATCAGGCGCTAGATGTAGTCCGGAAAATTCAAGCTCAACCAAAAACTTATTGACTGTAAAAGTGAAATGATTGCTTAATGAACGTCACAGCCGTTCGTATTAAAATAAATAAACGATGTGGAGAACCAGCTTAATTTCTTATAGTTTATAGTTTTATTGTAATTAAATCCTAGCCTAGTTTTTTAGACAACACCCTATCTGCCTCAGCGGCACTTTCTAACTTTAGAAACCCACAAACGGGAGCCCACGATACATTGTATACTTTACTTAGCTAAGAAAACTTTTAACGTTTTTCAAAGCACATTTTATGTTATTTAACAGTTATACTACGATACGATTGTGTCTCACTTGACAGGTTTACAAAATGGTGATATGAATTTCCATACCATTTCTCTCAATTAAAAATTTTACTGATTATCAGTTAGTCACACTTATAGGAAACGTAAGTCTTGATGAAAATAGTCTTTTCAAGAGATATTCTATTCTAACTAATGATAACAGTGCCCTTCCATGTACCCAAAGAATATCATTAAAACACACAAAACAATGCAATTTACTTGATCCCATTAAGTCCCTTGTTATGTGATTCTTCCACAAAATTCGTTTGTCCGGCCAACATGGAATGAATAAAACATCAGCCCGCGGAAGTTATTCCCTCATTTACTTGAAGGCAAAATTTTGATTTCTCCGCCACACTTATCTTTAATTTGCATAATATAAAGGACGACAAGAGAGAAAAGTGGAGGCGTACTTCGGAAACCACATTTTCATTACGAGCGCTTTTGCTCCGACTCCACACAGGGACTTAATTAAAATTATTCGCAATATAATCTTCCAACATTTGCATTGAGAATGCGATCGGCCATTTTCGAATCGAGATTTCCGGGTAACGAGTTGCGATGCGAAAAAGCGTCATTCATTCATCTAGCTGGACGGATCAGTCAGCCCTTTGCCTGCTTCGTTACAAAAAGAGTCGAATTTTGCACATGCAATTAGCAGTTCCGATTAGCTTCCAACACCGTATGGCACGCATGCAAACTCTGCTGTAAACTAAACTCTATTCATATAGCCTGTATTGCAGTAAATATACAGCTTAAAATTGAACAAAAAGGTGTTTGTTACATGGCAAACAGTATCGCTTCCATACGCAACTTGTTATTTTAAATTGGACGCAGATTATATTCCAGCGAACAGAATTATTGATCTGCTCGGCACAGACAGTCGATACAACGTCGACCTACATCAGTGCACTCTGTTAAATTAAGTTACGGGCGACTTTGCAACGAAAATGTGTAGACCGTGATGGTGATGACTGTACTTGTTTTTATCTATCAACATACTTGCTCTTATCCCAGTAGGGGTCGGCGTCCACAGTATTTTCCTTTGACTCTTTCAGCATCTCATTCAACTTATTTTTAATAAAGGTTTAAGTGGTTCCGTACCTATATCAACGATCATAATAATTTGGGATCTGTAGACAAAGAAATAAACTAGCACACCCTAGAATCGTCTGAAAATTGAGATACAACTTTTCTGAGCCCCGGCAAGTTATTGAAAGAGTCTTTGTGAAATACTATCCGATATTTTCAAAAGTAACTGCTCTGCGCAAGTTCTCTAGGAGGGCAGAGTTAGACTAACTTTGGATTCCTCTCGCAATTTCTTTTGTACGTTGCTGGAGATTGGCGGAATATTTTTTGAGGTGAATTGGTACCATAGCAAAAATATCACAGGATGTAGAGTGTCTACGCGACGATGGCTGCGATTTGTAACCAATACATAGAAAGATCGAAAACGAAAACGAGAACTAAACGAAACAAAAGCGTAAACTCAGACGGAATATAACCATCATTTTAAGGCTATCAGATTACACTAGAACTATTTATTGTACATTCTAAAAACAATGTTACCTTATAAAATTGGCGGTATTTTCAAATTTTTTTTGACAAGTTCGCTGAGAAAAATATGTAACTAAGCAGACATTGATAGATCAAGAATACTTTATTACGCAACCACAAAAAAAGAATTACAAGTATATAAAATATTTACTTAACGATTAAATGATTTTGAACTTAATGATTAAATATATTTTAGTCACTTCAAATTTGTCAAGGTAGAACTGTACGGACGGATCACTAACTTCACATAGGTACTTAATCACTAACTTCATGAAATTGTCGTTTTCGAAACCGACAATAAGTAATCTAGAAACTCCTTCCGCAACTTAATATTACTTTGTGAAAATTCGGAGAAATTTCAAGAAACTCGTGAGTTCCACACACAGTCAAATTACTTATCTGGTTATACCACGATTCCAACTGAATCCAACCGAGTTCTACAACTATCTATATCATCAGGTTGACAAATATACCTAACCCCGATAAGTTAGGGGACGCGCCAGTACCAAATTTTGTAATACTTTAGGCAAACTCGTGTTGGAGTTGGCGAGAGCAGGTGCAGTATAGAATACGTCCATTCGATATTCAGGCGATGGCGTGAGCGGGGGAGGGTCGGGGCGGGGGCGGGGGTGCATCGCGTCTGAACGAGATAACGAACCGAAGCGCTACGTGCTTTCGCCGAATCCGCCCATCAAACTTCGGATTGATTACTTGCCAAATAGTTCCACGGATTCTATGTAATTCGCTAATATTGGATGTGCGTCAATAGTCTCTAATGGAGGCTCCCGTGTGTTCCAACTATCTCTTGAGCATGAATGGGGATAGTTCACGCACTCTCTGAGGCTTAGGAATTCAATACTGAATACTGATAAGCTTCATTCATGTAGCCCCGGAAGCGGGGTATTGTGTACTGTAATATCTGTTTTGATAGGTACCGAAAAGTTTCGTGTGGAAAATTATATTTGATTTCCTGCAAATTGCTATTGAGTTGTACCTTGGATTGAAAAATACCGTAATAAAAAGTCCTCTTAAAGCGGTGGTAGCCTAGTGGTTAGAACAATGTACTTGGAAGCAAGAGACAGATTTGATTTCCAGTACGGGTATGTTACCTACAGTCATGAGCAATAGATAATAATATACACACTATCACATTTTGTACGACGTACACATTTTTTTTGTACTGCACATGTGTAAGACTATTTGTCCTAAATTATCTAACCATTGCTTACATAATTTTAGGACAAGTTGTCGTACACTTCTTTCTAGATTGTTTTAAGTTTAGATTTTTAGAATATGTGACAGTGTTATATATATTATTGCTTGTGACTGTATAATGTATATGCATTTGTTTCATAAGTTATGTACGTCTGTGAACTTATAGAAAACCCCTCGCTAACTGTGAAGGAAAACATCGTGAGAAAACCTGACTATCTCTCTCTCTCTGAGAGCAGGCCTATGCCCTTTAGTGGGACGTACATAGGCTGCTTACAAAGGCCTCACTGTTTTCAAACACAAAGAACGCAGAGACCCTGAACAGATTGCGCTACAGTAGACATATAATTCCACAACTTCACAAAGGCTAGGAAAGCAGAAATATGTAGACAAGCAGTCAGGCAGGTATGATTAAAAGATAAGGCTAAATTAAATGCCATGCTGCTGGGATACGGAAGGAACACCGGAAGTTTCACTCTAGGCAGTGTTTAATAAAGCTACCATTCACAGGATGTTATGACAATTCGATGAACATTACGTAATTTCTTATACTCGTATTAATGACATAATGATATTTTGAAATTTTATTTTATGTTAATACTTAGGGTTATTACTACAAATTTTTTTTTGACATGACATTCATTTCTTTAAATTTTATTTCATTAATTACGTGATTTATTAAAATTGATATTAATTATAACTGTTGATATGATTTAACGCGTCAGGCGTTTCGGCTCCGCCCGCTGGAGGTTTATAAGTTATTCAAGAGGAAAGCAGATAGTATTTGTTTTGTGTTATATATCAAATTACTAGAAAAAGTGTGTAGATTATTTTTCAAATAATAGTTTTGTTGTATTTCATGGAAAATAAAGTGAAAACAAGCCTCGAACTTTTTGCAAAGGTTGCGCGGCCCGTGATGGCATTTATCTCTTCGTCATTTATAGCTTTATTTTGGTGATTTATATTAAAAAATAGATTAAAATAGTTAAAAATAATATGCAAATCATATTATAAGTGTTAGTTCAGTGCTAGTGAAAAGTGCAAGTGAAAAAAATGAAAAAAAGTTCAAAGTAGTAAAGGATGGTGTGGATAGTGGAAATTCACCTCGTCATTTGGAAAACAGGTAAGTTTTATTATAATAAAATATATAATAATTGGATAGGAAATTTCATGCAGATTCTAGATATATATAACACTTATTGAATAATTATGTAGTACTTTCTCTAATTTGAGAAATGCGGAACGGCGTCCCATAAAAAATGTATAAAAATATGGCAGCGCCTTAGGGCCACTCAGGCAGGGCATATGGGCACACTAGGCAGTCTAGACGCGCATCGCCGGACGGGTTAATATAAATAGGCCATCTACCGACTTTTGTATGCCAGAGACTGGCGCAGAAATGTATGAACGATCGAATTGTAAACTTTTACGAACTTATTGTACTATGTTTGCCTACAAATACATTTTATTTTTATTTTACTTTTTTTTTTTTTATAGCTGATTATTGTGCAATAATTAGTCCTCCTACTTATTAATCATCATCATCAGATTATCATCATAATCAGCTGGTGTCAGTGCACTGCTGGAAATAGCTCTCTCCCAAAACACGCCAAAACAGTCGCCAAAGACAAAAACCTGATCTACGGCCCTAGGTAGGTATTATAAATCATGTATCGATGAATGACTTTGTTTTCTACTTTACATTAATTTGTAAATTGGTAGTTGCCGTATTCCCAGTTAACTGTGAAGTAAAACAGCGTCAAATCCCCAATCAACGGTGGGACGCGTGGTGATGAAGCCAATGAAGATGATAAAATATTATCAGTATTTTATCATTGATCTGATAAAAGGCGTGTCTTCTACTATAGGACGTATTATGTCTATGACTAACGCTAGTGGCATTTTTCCGAGCGGTTCCGTACTTCGCAAGGCACGCTAAGCAGTTGGTGCCGGCTGCCGTCGATCGATGACAGTCGGTAAGCCAAGTCAGGGGCTTAGGGCGGCTTGAAAACTTCTGACAGTAAGACCAGCCACTAGTCTTACAAGCCTCCACCAATCTGGATTTGGCCGCCGTGGTGGAGTATGGCCTATACCTTCCTCAGGGAAGAGATTAAGGTTGCATTGTAATTTAAGTAACAATATTTTTTAATCTGTCATCATGGGTTTCCGAAAACGTGACACGAGACGCTGTTATTTTCATTTTTCGGGAACTAAACTAACTTCTTACGTGGTTCTCATCTCTGTGCCTAGTATCATTAGATATATATAATATTTTATCAGTGCGCACATAATCTTTTGAACCCATGCTGTCTTCTAGGTTATCTTTCGCGCACCTGTGCATTTCAAATGTAGAGGTTTATACAGCCTATTATAACATCAACACATTTAAGGGTCAAATTTCGTTGTATAACAGTACTAACGGTCCTATTTATAAAAAACATCATCATCAACCCATTATGCCCCCACCAAGGGCACGGGTCCCTTCCCTGAGAAAGGTATAGGCTGTACTCCACCATGGGGGCCTAGTCCGGATTGGTGGAGGCTTGTAAGACTAGTGGCTGGTTTTTCGGTCAGAAGTTGTCAAGGATAATTCCTTAAAATACTCCTCAAATGCAGCTTATATAGTCTGTAGAAGAGGGAAATTTTATTGGCCTCTCAGGAGTGTTACGTAGTAGAGGGAACATTTAACTGCTGAAAGTGTTAGAAATCAGAAATTTAAGCAGAAATCGAAGTAGAGGTCACTTCAAACTGCCTCTAATAGGGTTACGTAGTAGAGGAAACTTAAACTGCCACTAAGGAGTGTTACGTAGTAGAGGAATCTTTTAACTACCTCGTTCTACCTAGTGTTACAGAGGAAACGTGTTTTTATCAATAAGACCGTAAATCTCGGTGTGCACAGTAAGCTGACCAGCTTTGAAACCCTTGATTTAGCCTGTGTGAAATATTATAACATTTTGAAAGAAATAACTTGCATGTTTTATCTTGACCGACATAAGACCCCATTAGTTACGGAAGATTCATCAGTTCAGTGAATCTTCTGTAACTTTGCACTTTTCGGTTGACTGGAGATGTACAAAGCATACCTAGGTAACTTGTTTATTTATAAAGTACAAAGCTGATTAAATTGCTGGGCACTCTTTATTGAAAAACGGCGCTGTGTGGTTGGGTTACGCGTGTTGCTACCGATGTAGCTTTTAATAATGAATTTTCTGCACACGCGGTGGTTGGGCTGGGCAGGACTCGGTAAAGGGTTCTACATTTTGATAGGCTATACAGGTGATGTTTTTCATTGGTGATGTTTCACATTTTTCATTGGTTATCTACCATCTGAAAGTCTTAAACCCCTATAAATAAAAAAGCGTTCGAGAGTTTAATCTTTCGATCAAATATACTTACGTACAAGCATAAACTAACGCTTGTATCCCAGAGGGGTAGGCAGACACCAGGGAATGCCACTTGGCACGATCTTGATCGAGAAATAAACTTATTCCCCAAGAAACGTACAACGTACAATAATAATAACTCACGTCCGTATACCTGATGGCGATTATTGGTGCCTCTACTTACCCCCGTAAGTAGAAGCACCAATCACTAGAACTGGGCCAACGTTTTGCCGAGTTTATTAGGTAACAACGTGACAAGTGGCAAGCTTGTACATTAATAATAATAATAAAGATTTACATACAAGGGCATACATTGCATCAGGCCCCACACTAGGATACCCTGTGTCGTGGGAATAATTGAATAAAAATAAAACCTGTAAATAGTTTCTTTAATACCTATAGATTACTAGCTGACCGGGCAAACGTTTTTTTCAAATCAATACCCTACGATCTATTCTCAGACCTAACAAATTATTTGTTAATATTATAAGCAAACACTGTGACACAATATTTTCAAATACTAAAGTTAATTCAGTTCCTAATAAAATTATAATACCAAAATTTTGTGTTTTATTTTGAATTTTCAGAAAATTGAAGTATTTATGTATAAAAAAGACGGGGTATTGCATTTGCTCAATTGTTGTAAAGGAAAGAGGGAAGCCCTTTTATTTGAACTAATGCAGCGTGTGACGTAAATAGTTTTCTGACAACGTACCCAAATTTTAACTTAATTTAGCCTGTAAAAAAAATATATTTTATATTAAATTACATATTTTATATGCTTAGAAAAAAAAACAGACCCATCTAGCTTCACCGGAGATGCCACTGGACGCCTTAAGAAAAAAAAAAACAATTTTTATTTTATTTCAACACTTTAATCGAGAGTCCATATAAATACGTTGTGTACGATAGTATTATTTTCAGTTGATCTGACAGCGTTGGTGTGTTTTATCCTTTATATGTTCACATAGGCACGTATTATAAAAATAACGATGGGCTCGTCACTGAGTCAACTAGACATATCAATATTAAGTGTATCATTTAGTAACATATTGGTGCCTTGCTATAGTGTGTCACTAATAAATATCTAATTAATGAAACATCTTGGCAGCAAAAGGGACAAACGTAGCTGGACTAACATTGTCTACCGAAATGTCCACGTAACAAGTCCTAAAGCATTTATTTTGCCACACTTTTTACCCGAAAATTTAGATGTAGAACCAAAAAAGACGTCATCAACATTAATCTCTTGCTTTTTGTAGCAAAAAATATGACGTGAGCGCCGCCCGCCCGCCAGGAAGAAAAATTAAGCGGAGCCAGTACGTAATGCATCGCCGCTGGAAATTAAAACGAATAAAGCTGACATGGATTTAAATATTAAACGATCGAATCAATTTTAAAACTCATTGAAGTAATAAAATAAGGATAGAATTAATCTGCTATGTAAGCACTGGCTATGTGACTGCAGGTAATTGAATTGAAAAAAAAAAAAAGATGAATAGTCGTCGCGCGCTGCATATGTTTTAAGGCTACCTTTGTATTACAGTCTGTATTCATTGTTAGGTATAATAAAGTTCGCTTTTTCAGCTTACCCTTCTGCAGTTAACCCCTTAGGCCTAGAATACTTTTTCTTTCATAGCTAAGTTAGCTATTCACAGAGTAATATTTGAAATTTATCACATTCTTAAAGTTTTCAAAGAATAAATAATGCTCATAGTTACAATAAGTGGTATCATCTTCAAAATTCGATTCAAAGTACACTTGCAAGACCGACCCGCCGCCGCCGGTTGGTCTAAGGGGCCTAACGTAATGCGCCGTAGTTTACATTGGACGCGCCGGCGGGTCCTCGGGGTTTGAGGGGTAAAAGCATTTCAAGCCGTTTTTATATTGCACGTCGTTAAAAAATCCGAAAACAAGCACCACTTAAAAACAAACGAAAATTGTCGGGGCAAATCTGTGGCATCTGTAATTAGTTTCGTGTTGCCATCTAAGTTGACCATTGTCATCTAGCCGCTGTGAGAAATCTACGTCGATTTCGATCGATCGTTCTATAGATCGATCGAAAAAGAATATAGCTCGTTTAGCCCGCGGTAGAGACTTGGTAAGTATCCTTCGCTGCTCACATTGTTTTACAGAATATGTGAGTGGTTGACCAAAAAGGGACCTGGTGGGATTGGAAACCGTTATTTTTTTATTTGAATTTTTCAATCTGTGGTATTTTCGCTTTATTTTGGTCTAACCAGTATATTTTTAGGTGCCGTAGTTATTTTTTTATGATTTTTTTTTGTGAGCTGAGCCGAGTCGAAACCTGTATAAACACGAAACTTCAAACGCGATTTTCTCGAAATCAATTATTTTCCTTCTTTCTTTCTTTTTTTCTAATTGGCAGTAACATCACGCAGATTTTTCTAGAAACTGGTTTCGAATTGACTTCTAAAAAATATGCACATATCTACTCGATCATAAGGGTCCAAGCTAGAACAGAGCACCCATCAAAACTTACCTAAGCATGAATCTAGCCACAACAGAGCGTACCTTCATGGACTTTTTATAGACACTGTGGCCAGTATTGAAACGAGGAAACTATCGTTTCTTACGAACCCCCTAAAGTGCAGTGTCGCAGTAATAAATTCATTGTCAAAACACCGGAACTAGGCCGTTTTCCCACAACGCCAATACCTATACATCTCCACCGCGACAATAGGGCGGTTGCATAAAATCATCCGGTAGGCTATCTCAGACCCTCTATTATTCGAAACAAGTTGTTATTGTAGCGGCAGACTATACAAGGGTGATGGGGATTATCCAAGAGTAGGACCAACGGCTCTATTATGTTAGGCTGACGTCCACCCTCATAGGACCGGGTGTCGTGTAAGCAAATAGATCTACAAAGGATAACAAAGGTGACTTTTGCATACTGGTTGGCACAGAAGTTTATTTGCACGTAGTTTAGCAAAAAGGTCTCAACCTACAAAAAGTGAGTTTTGAGATATTCGACTTTTTAGGTTTAAGCTGATTTACGCTCCCCATACATGTGGGTTGGACTAGCATGTGCCATAACTTTTCACATACCCATCGCATCGCTGTTACAGTCCTTGATTCTTAAAATATAGAGCGTAGTGATCATTTTGGTATATTTTACTCAAAAATGACCATGTTGTGGGTTGGCACCTTTTTGCTAAACTACGTCCATTTTAAACTTTGCAACTGGCGAGCAGCAACCGAAAAAGAAAAAAACAACTATCGCTATTTATTAAATGGTTGTTCTTCGCGTTCTTTTTACGAAATTCCACAACAACGTTTGTCTTTTGTTCTGGTGTCTCATTTGAAAACTGCTTAATATGTACTGAAAGGCACAAAGAGAGGTGTGATATTTTCATGGAAATTGTTACACAATTGCAGTGAAACCACTGTAAATACCGTAAATAGGCTGGCTGCAGCACTGACGTGGGATAAGCCCGGCGCTGTGTGTGCCGGCCACGATAGATCATAGGATTAATACTCCGGGGCCGATCTCAAACTAACGCCAGCGCAAATATTATACCAGCAGCCTAAGCCTTATTTATAGCTGATTAACTGCATTTTTGAAGTTTCCAGACTATACTTTTTTTTCGATGAAATATTTGCGGTTTGGTTTATATTGGCAGCTACTTTTAAGGTTTTTCCTTCAAGCTGACGAGACTATAGCAAAGATTCAAAGTAAAAACCTAAATACTGTGATGTGACGATGTACTATTTTGTACCAGTCTATTAGGTAAGTTTATTTTAATATCAACCACAGCTACCCATGAATTATTCGTATTTTACAACAAGTCGATGTTTAGCCCACATAAACAAAAGTTGTTAGACAAGCAACAACATCACTTAAAAACTGTTTTCATTTTGCTCCAGATAGCGTCCATTTGTGCTCGCAGAGTTTACCCGATGCTGTTGCTAGACGAGTGGTGTTTGGATTGGCTGTTACGTCTCTCTTGTTCATTGTTATAAATTGAATTATGACGACATCTTTTTGTAAGAGTAAGTTGAAGTGGCAGTGGGCGGGGCACATAGCACGAAGAACTGATGGCCGATGGGGTCGAAAGGTTCTTGAATGGAGACCACACATCGGCAAGCGCAGCGTAGGACGACCAGCCACAAGATGGACAGACGATCTTATACAAGTGGCAGGGAGACGCTGGATGCAAGCCGCTTGCAACCGGTCTTTTTGGAAATCCATGGAGGAGGCCTATGTCCAGCAGTGGACTTCTTGTGGCTGAATGATGATGATTATGATAATGATATCTTTTTAATGACTTCAATTTCAGAGATGAACCGCACAACAGCGATGGTAGCAGATCGGTAGAACCTCATATTCTCATTCAGGATGTTACATAATGCCAGTGTAACAAGGAGGTAGTGCATGTGCCAACCTAATTTTCTAAGTTACGTACATATTTTTAAAGTTACAGGAGCAACACCACTATCTGAGAAATAAAACATCGTGAGGAAACCTCAATGTCTGAGGTGTTCACATACCTCAGCGCTTGAAATTACCAATCCGTGGTGGGTACGCGTGATGATGTATCCCATACTCTCTTTCCTAGAGAAAACCTATGCCCTTCAATGGGACGTATAGTGTCCCTTAAATTTCAAGTTCGATATATTTTTATACCTTCTTAAAAGTTTCGTAATAACCCTATATTATCTAGAAAAAAATATAAGTTCTATTTATAAACGACAACCCGTGCCGACTTGCGATTTAAACTTGTCCATACAAATTGGGTAAGTACTGCGCTGTGACTTGTAACTGCATATTTTATTGTCATTTCATACATGGTTTTTGAGATTATTAGTGCTCCATTGTGTAGTACGTGAATATGTAGGTGGAATTACGGAGTGATAAACAAAATATTTTCCTAATTGGATTGCCTAGCTATCAAATTAATGGTGCAAAATTACCTTCTAATCGACAAGTTCTCTCAGTTTTATTTTACAATATTCGTTTAAAACAGACTGTTAGCGAAAGTGAAAATCTTATTATTAAGAAGTGCATCATATATTGGGAAAAAGCAAGAATTCCAACAAAGGCATTTCCTAACTGCGTGAAGAAACTTGTTGATTTATATCATGTTTGGAGAGAGTTACAATTTTTTTTAAGAAAACTCAGTTTACGTTCAGGAGCCGTGAGAACAATTTCAAAATCGATTTTGATAATTTGTTTCATATTGCACATGCTGATGCTTTGAAGAGAATGAAAATAGAAGATAAATTATTATTAATGAAAGAGAGAGAGCCAGGTCGAACGGTATGCTTAGGTGGTGTAGACAAAAAATTGTTTACTTCGGTCACAATTCAAAATAACTGCAAAGAACAAAGAGGCCCTACAAGATATTTGCTTATTTATGGTTATCTTGGTCACAGTGGTGACTAAAGCACCTAACCAAGATTTGTGCTTCGTGAAGATGTTAAAAGAGTACGAAAAAAATGCAACAATTTCTAAAGCCTCTATAAGCAAGTTTAGCCATCATTTGTGGTATTTATGTGAAGAGACAATCATTCTATTACTGTTTGATGATGAAGTTGATAACCAAACTAAGAAGAAAATGATTGCCAACTTCAACAGGAACGCAATCTCAGATTTTAGCAAACGCTATGACCTGTCGGAGGAAGAATTGTCTCAAAAGTTGTTAGGTAAGTTAAATTGACTTTTTGTGATATTTTTAAAGTGTTATTGATTTTTTTGTTATTTAACTTATTTTCCTTTTTTTCCCAGATGAAACACTTGATGATTTTGTATCAGAAAAGAGTAAACAATTTCTATCACGACTGCAGATCGACGACAGTTTTTTAAAGAAAGATATATCTTCTTGGAACAATAATTCTGCTTTTCTGTAAGCTAAAAGAAGAATAAGTTGTTTTCTTGAGAGGTGTGAATGATACTGCTGAAAGGGCTCTTAAATTGATGCAAGATTTTAACGGACTTATCGCGGCTGAAGAATAACAAAAACAGTTCTTAATGCGCTGCGTGCAGGAACATAGAAAATTCTTTCCGGACTGTAAAAAAAACTACTCTAAAAAGAAGTTGATTGTTAAACCCTGACTGATTGTTATAAATATATGTTTTTAATTAAAAATTAATGTTCATCTAATTGAATTGTTCCTTTTCTTCACTTATTTCATTGCACTTATAGTGATTTTATGCCAGACAAACAATCAGGACAAAATTACGTTTTTTTCTAAACTTTGAAGCTTGGTCGGCACTGGTTGCAATTGTGCTATGAAGACGAAATTTAATATTTGAGTATCTTATAGCATTAGTAAAAAATATAGAGGGTATGCATTTTGAAATTCGAAAAAAAATTTGTTTTTGTGATATAAGGGACACCCTAACGTATATAGACCGCATTATTATAACCGCATAGCGGCGATATTCAGAATAAAAATGTACAACGATTTACGAGATGTTTGGACGAAAAGTGAAAAAAAAAAGTTTTCGAAATGCCTTGAAAATTTGTTTTTTGCAAGCTAGGAATATGAATAGTTGAGCATCATTAAATGAATTCTACGCGTACGCGTAAGTGTACACTACAACGCGCGTTACAAAAGCGCGCGCTTCCAAACGCCTAGTGTGTAAGCGCTCTAAGACACTCAGGCAGCCCAGGCTACGAGCGATTCCAATGCAATGTTTGTGCCTGTATGTAAATATTATACAGTATAGAATCCGTGTTTGGCGACAAGAAAATCCTGGACGGACACCGTAGGTGTAGCCAGAGCACGGGGAAGACAGCGACCGGCTTAATTATTCAGGGCCCGGACACCTGACGTCTTTTCGCCCCGTAAAAAAGACGAAAATTGTTTCCCGACTTTACGACATCGTTTTCGAATTTCATTACGTGCGAGGCGAGTGACGCGATCGGTGCAAAGGCGACGGTAATGGCTAGGGGATAGATTAGAGAGGCATTACCTTCCTTTTACCTACGCTTTGGGGAGGTATTAGGGACATTTATTTGCTGTTTTCCGCCCTTCGTTGGCGGAAAGAATGCCCTTTGAATAAACAAAAAAATAGGCGAATAAGTAGAACCTTCGGGATAAACATTCGATTGCTGCGAAGATGTTGTTGGGGAGGATTCGGAAAAAAATGGTCGCGGCTTCCAAGTCGGTTTCATTATATTAGGTTGTTTAAATTGATACGTCAAATAGACCCAAGATTTAATTCTAATTCAAGATTTAGCAAACCTTGCTGCACCACCCTGTAAATTGAAGGACTACCACAGCTTCATCCCAAATTGAATCATGTGTTGCTAAAACAACACAAATCCATTGAAACAAATTTTTGGGGAAGAGGAAAAAAGGATTTAAGATTCAAAATCCTGCTGTATTTTTACTTTTTTTGTAACTAAACCGTTCACGTAACTACCACTTACAATTTTGAGTAACATTTTGTAAAAATATTTTAGTGTGAATGTTTTTTTTTGAGCATTTTATGAACTGGATATGTGTTGTTTTGCAAAAACACTACTTATAATTGAAATAAAAGGTCACAAATTTATTACTAGAAACTATAACTTATGAAATAAGTATGTAGGTACTTAATGTAATAAAAATCTAAGACACCTCTACATCGTCTTTCTCTGTGGTTGGGCAGTTGAAAATTTCTTCATAGAAGTTTTTAATATGGTCCTCGGCCGGCATGTAATTCTTTAATTTTCTGAAATTTTTTTTTTAATAAAGTGGTTTTTTACTATCTGGATAGGCACATTATCAAAACTTGCGGCAGAAATTTTGGTTTTGCCATGTGATGGCAAAACACAATGGCTGGAGATGTGTTGTTTTGGCATAATTCTGCGCTAAGAGCAACACGTTTCTAATAAGAAAACCCCATAGGATTTGTGTGATTTTTGCAGCAAATGTGGCTTTATAGTCATACAATCGAATGCCATTGAAAAGTGAAATTTGAAAAAATGGTTGCTTGTGTTGTTTTAGCAACACATGATTCAATTATTGTTTTGTTTGGTCGTAATTTAAAGTATAATAAAAATAATGCAAAACATGAATCTGTATCTTTTAAGCCAATAATTTATAAATATACGGTACAAACGAAGATAAAATATGTACTTAGCTTAAATTAGGTATTTATTTTAATTTTCGTTTACTTTACTGTAACTCTTTGATCTTGTAATTGAAATATCGCTGTTGTAAGTGGTTAAATTTATTGACATCAAAGAGTTTGGTTTAGAGTTTCGTTGTTTGTAATGTTACTAACTTTTTGTAGAGTTTTAATAATATAAACCTTCCTAATTACAACTGGAAAGGAAATCAGAAATCAGGAATTTATTTCAACGTAAAGAATTTACATTCTGTTTGTTGAATGTCAATGTACATATCGCACCCTTGCAAGAACAACGTGATATTTCAAAGAAGCCCAATTTTTATTCATAGAGTTTTTTTAACGGGATTTTATTTACTCCGAAAACGCCGGAATAATGAGAAAACGAGGCACTGCATCACGTTATAGCGCTATCTCTTTCGGTCATTCCTTTGAAATCTTATAAAAATGCTCTCACGTAACGTAAGGGTACCGAAATAACATGTTCTTCTTGCAAGTGTGCGATATACAGTCTTATGTATAATGTTAGCCGCTGCTTTGGATGCGAGTGTGAAGGCTTATTTATACCTTCGTAATAGTTAAGATTCTTGTAAAAATTAAGCTAAGAATAGCGTCCACACAACATAATTTACTCTGTCCTGGTCCTAAACCAGGATGCCCCGCGCTATGGTATCCAGGCAAAGACATCATAGCAAAACACCCAGACGATGCCCATATGTACGTCCTATATTTTGGTATAGTCAACAATGTCAACCGCTTCACCAACGAGACAGTCGTAAATCGTTAATAACTTTATTATATTGAAGCACAAAAAGTGGCGGTAGCGCAGCGGTAGAACGCCAACCTCACCATGTTTTAAATATGCTTACCAAACACTGTTTAAAGACATGTTTTATCTGCTGATCAATCATGAAATCTTGCTGATCAAGTAGTTATTTTGCGCACTGAAGGTTTATTATGCAAACTCATATTATTGTAAGCTACCTATTTATGATTTAATTTTTGACTATTATCTTAATTATTTGCAGAACAAGCATTGCTGTCTGATTTTTTTTAATGCAAATAAAATCTTTGTATGATGACCAAATTATTTAAATGCTGTGTTTTATTGCTCACCAAATTTTATAACTGCTACCCATTTTAATTACTTCCCCTTTACTCTTACTTTGTTTACTAAGTCACGTACATTTCTAAAATTTAGAATTTTTGGTGGGCCAATTGGCTCATCGGCTCACAGCTTAGTAAAGTACCTAAAGTAAGGTAAAAGTAAAAATTGTTTATTTGCCAGAACACGTGTACATTAAGTTCTTAAAATATAGTTAAGATCCTTCATGATCTACCGATTGGTGAGCAAATATATTCATTACATTTAATTTAAAAATACAATTCACTATTTAATGTCAACTTAATAAAAAAAAATGATACAATAATTAGAATAAAATAATAAAAATTAAATGTCAGAAATCATAAATGTCAGAATTATAAACAAAGGTAGTCTTAAATTCTTAAACTCGTTAGGTAGATGGTTGTATATTCTAATAGCCATACAGAAAGAATTGTTGCTTTTTTAATTGTTTAATTAGATAACATATGTATATTGGTTTCTTTTTCTGGCCACAAATTACATTCGTATACAAAACAATATTTAATACGTGATACAAAGCAACAGAATGCACTAATTGTTCTTTACAAGGTCATAATGCAACCGGTTAAGCCCATACTCTGCCGCCCTTTGAGAAGTTTGTGCCATACAGTACAGTCCATTTTTTAATTCAATGCAAAAAAAATGACGCGGTGTTACCGTTATAAAATATATAGGTTTACTCGGTAGATTTTTTTTACCGTGAATAGAAGACTTGTGTGACAAAAATCCTTATCACATCAAAGACATTAAAGTTTAATTCGTCGTAAGAGCAAAGTTAAAAAAAAAGCACCACGTAACACAAAAAATTTTTACTTTCACGTAAAATGGGGTAATTTGGTTTTTGCGTACTAGCAACATTCAGACATTCGATTGTATTGAGATGTCAACGTGACTGTTTTATTTTTTTGCATTGAACTAAAAAACATACTGTAGGATGAACAAAGGCTTCGTAAAAAATGGCATTTGGTATACAGGTAGACTCCTAGTTACCTAACGAGAAGAAAGAGCGCTATGACTGGCCATTTTCTTAATTCAAAATAGGAACGGTAGCGGCGAGACGGGCCCGGGCAAATGACGCGTTACCCAGTAGGGGTAAAGTAGGGGAAAATTGCTATAAGTTATGCAATTTTCTGACGCACCATTAGCTTCGGGCCTCAGACAGGCAATTTAGTACTCAACGTACACTGCATCATCTGCAACGGACTTATACACAAACTTTCTTCGAAGGAAGTTCCGCCTATAGATCTAGGATGGGCACATGATAATACATAGGTAGATAATATAATAAGCTTTGTTGTCCATCAGGAATTACAATAAATATTTAAAAAGTAATAGATTATAATAGTACAATAGGGTAGTTTCCAGGGTCAAAATAATTAAATTCTATTTAGTCCGTATTTTAGATTATAAAAAAATATTGGACACGTATTTTTTCTGTTTTCGATTAAACAAAAAATAACAAAGATATAGCCCATTAAAGTTACGTGTGACGTCACTCAGTGATAAAAAATGCAGCACGGTATTTCATCATCATCATCAGCCCATCATGGCCCCACCGAGGGGCACGGGTCTCTTCCCTGAGGAAGGTGTTTAAGTTAATTTAATTTACAAATAAAAAAATACGTGTCCCTTATTTTTGAATACTCTAAAAGACGGACTAATTACATTTTTTAGGGCAACTAGCCCATTGGCGGCTTTTTTATTAGAAGTAAAATGTGCAGTGAAGTGGATAAAAATGTCTGGTGTGTACAATAAAGAGTTCTAATCTAGTCTAATACCGCCATAAAGACGATGATAAGTTCTTGCAAAATGGATATGGAATTTTATTTAATTTTTGTTGGACTGTTTGAGATCCATTTCGTCAAAATGTAACCATTGGTTCAGTTTCAGAGTGTTGTAATTTCGCATAAAACATATCTGTCTGAGCGCTTGTCGAAACTTCATGACAGTTTAGCGATGAAGTTTTTGGACATGTGTTTTGTGAAATTAGTCTTCGTGTTGTGTAGCCAACTTGGAACTTGGAAGAGGCTGTCATGTTTACGTTAACAGACAAACAGGCTAATGTTTTAAAGATACGAAATGTATTATTGATACAATCTAGGTACCTAGTTGGTAAAATGATCTTTATTTATACAACTTAGGTACATTATCAATGTTTAAACATTATATTGGACCAGGCTGACTTATTCCATGTTGCTCTGAGTGATTTCAAGAGAACATCACTGTTTGTTATATGTTATAAGGACAATTTTTGTTAATAGCCATTATATTGCTGGTATTAGAGATAATATTAGGTAAGATATAGATAAGTTAAATATTATTAAGTAACATTCGCATTAGGTGAAGCCTGTAATGATCGGTATTTTATGGAGAATAACAAAAATTAAAAAAAATGTTCCATTTTATGAATTCCCTGGCAATAAATTGAAGGTCTATTAAATACATTCTTAATAAGAGTATTATAGCATTATTTACTTTATTCCGGATACACCTACTTGAATTTTCGCTGGAAGAGTCCGACCAGGTTTCGCTCTCATTCGCAGAGCTTAATAATGGCGAGCAGAGAAGGAGCTCGCGTCGTTCGGGTGCTCGTATCGGACATTGATAGCATTATTCGTCTATGCATCAAATACCCGTCTGTTTCTCCTTCAGCAAACTTTTCATCATAAGGCTGTCTGAATGAAATTGCTACTTGCTATAAAGCTACCCAGTGAACCTAGTTTTGATTGTAATGTTGAAGTAAGTAATTAATACCGCACACCACAATGACTTGACCTGGTCCAAAGTTAACATACCCTGTGCTGTAGTGACAAGGCAAAGGCATCACAAAAACGATAATGTATCCTCACTTTGTTTTTTTTTTTCTCTCTGTTTGTTTGTACATTTGTTTAAATTTTAAAAATAAGACAGTTTTTGTTCATGATGTCTAGTTTTTATTTTCTTTTGCTTTTATGTATTGCAGTGTATATGTATTTGTTGTTTTGTTATGTTTTGAGTATTGTGCCGTTGAATAAATTATTTCTCTCTCTCTCTCTCTCTCTCTCTCTCTCTCTCTCTCTCTCTCTCTCTCACTCACTGAGACCCTGTGTACAAATGTACGGTAGATTCGAGAGGGCATCAAATACCTCCTTCTGTATCTGTATTTCTATATTTTCTTTTACTTGTATGCAATCAAGAATGTTTTATCTTACTCTCACTTGTTTCAAAGAAAACAATTCCACATCATACTCTTGCAAGTGCTAGCGAAGAAAAGC
Organism: Yponomeuta plumbellus; assembly: GCA_947310845.1. Lineage (NCBI taxonomy): Eukaryota > Metazoa > Arthropoda > Insecta > Lepidoptera > Yponomeutidae > Yponomeuta > Yponomeuta plumbellus. Next base: position 10,954,605 of record OX371203.1, read on the forward strand.
AGAGAAAACGGAGTCTCAGGCACTCGCACTTAACAAATTTCACTTGAGCTTATTTCCTGTTCTTTCTTTATAGCGCGTTTCCACGTCTAATATATTTAAGGTTGTAAACCTTCCTTTTTTAAATAAAGTGTGTACGTGCCTCTCTCTTGCCCGATGGGGTTGCCAAATGGTGCTACAACAGATTTTTGTAATGTTCTGTATTGGTAAGCGAGGTCTGGACCGCGGCCAATTCGACCATCGATTTATAAGTCCACATAACATTTTCCTAATACATCGAGGAATGAAGAAAAACAATTTCTTTAATTTGGGCATAATGGCGGACGACGACTATAATATAATATGGGGTCCTGCTGTTTGACCAAAAGTCATTTGGCAAAATTACACTTGACAAACAATGTTTGACAAAAAATGCTTTCGCCAATTGATCATTTTACTACTAATCATTTTACAAATGACTCACTTATCCAAATGATCAACACTTAAATTTACATTTTACAAATAATTATTTTACTTAATGAACATTTAACAACTGAGTTATCAGACAAAACTACTATTGGTCTAAAAACGTTTGATAAAATGTATTATTTGACAAATGTTTCGTTTATTAATCAATCTTACGAACGGGGGGTCGGCGATGTAAAGAATACGTGACAACAGAAATATAGGTGCGACGACGCGCGTAGCGAAGCGGAGCGCGTCGGAGCGTTAGGTTCTCTATGTAAGATCGAAAACAGACTCGACTTTGATGCGTTCAACATTTTGTTAAATGACATTTGGACAAATGCTTCATTTGCGAAACATATTATTTGGTGAAATTAAAAAAGGTCTATTGACATTTTAATATTCAAAACATTTAACAAATGTAGTGTTTGCTAATGGATCATTTGCTAAGTGAGTTTTTGTAAGATGATACTTTTGTCAAATGTCTCGTTTGCCAAATGAACATTTGGTTAAACGTTGTTTGTCGAATGACCATTTGTCAATAATTTTTTGGTCAACCATTAGTAATCCTATAATATTGTACTTTTATATGTTTGCTAACTAGTACCTACATCACGCATTTTCATGCACTCAAGAAGGCTCAGCTTTGAATTGTATAGAAATTCTGTACCATTTCATTGCTCAACTCCATTATGATATTGTTTACGTACGTCTTACCCAACCAAGAACACAACACTCAAAATGAAAAACGCTAATCAGACGCTATATGATACTTGGCGCGCTAAATCCCTTTGATGTACCGACACCGCAGCCATAACTAGGACGCAGCCCGAACTATCGTGACGATAGCCATTAATGGCCGGTTACACCTGCGTAGATCGTATCATTGCGCGAAGCTTTGTCACGATAGACGCAGGTGCGACCCCAGCATAATGATCGGGGCACGTGGCAAATACTGTTCTCTGCCTGCCCCTCAGGGATACAATCGTGAGTTTGTGTGATGTAATTATGTTTTATTTTATTTATTTCGGCACGTTTATCTCATACTTGGCAGATTTTTAGTATTTTACAAAAGTGGACTGCTCAATAATGACACCAACTATGGCATGTGTATGTTTCACAAAATAAAAAAAATATTAGAAAACGGGCCCCCGTTTGGCAACCTTCGGTCACGGAACCTAAAAAAAGTAGACGTTCGGGCGCGTTCCGAGCGCAAATAGGTACGGTGTGTTTGGGCGCTGAAGAAAAATTGTTTTTCGACGCGTCTCCAGTTTTATGCAACAAGATGAGATGCTCTTTAATATTCCTCGAGCGTAGGTACTCGCTTTGAACAATAACGTCTATAAAAATACAGTAGGTATGCTACGTGTTGCTAGTACAATTTTTAATGGCCTTAACTTTCCCCGCAAACCAGCAGAAACAAGCTCGGTTTTGAGTGAGAACTTTTAATTTTCTTCCCTGCAGTGAAATTTTGTTGTTCTTAAGGTGCCTTGGTAGCAAAGTAAATAAAATAAAACCGCTTGAATTTTCAAAACGAGCCCGCTGCGGTTCCACGCTCAGTGGTTACCACAAAAATATTTAAAACGGAACTTTCTCCTGAACTCGAAAACTTCTTTCTGAACAAAGGCAGTAAAACAGCTGAGGACCCATTTAAATTATATTGTGTAGTCTTTTCGAAGTACCTAAGTATACTTAAGTCTTAATAGCTCCGGATTTGTTCCGACGATGGCGCTCCCGCCATCTGCGCACATTACAATGTTCGGAGTATTTTAAATAGTCTAGTACATAAATATAATATTAATATAATAATAATAATAATAATAATATGGTTGTAGCGGTGTCAGTAGAACGCGCTTTCCTCACTTTTCTTTACGGACAGAATGACTTTTTATATTTAATTTAATCCAGGACGTTACATATTATTAAACTTAATAGGCATTAATACTTTTAAATTTACAATAACTTCTACATACATATACAAGCTCACACCTGTATCCCAGAGGGGTAAGCAGAGACCAGGGACTGCCACCTGCCACGATGCTGACAAATCACTTTCGCTTCGTCGACAATAAGTTCGATATAATAAGGTATTATACCGCTGCTTTCGGGGAAGAAGAAGAAGCTTGCAGTGTATTCAATGATTAAGTTATTTATTTTATCCATGGCAATGGGCATTGTCCTAATTATTGACAATAGTTACATATTATACGTAATTTTAGAGGTAGGTAGGTCAGTGAATATAAAGCTACAAGCATAAGTTAAATTTATTTCTTGTATGTTTGTTAATAGATTTGTGACAATGTGCATACAATTAATATTTTCGAATGAATGATGTTTTACAGTGCATGACGTACTTCCGCTTTCATAGACTCTCGTTCTTTTTTTTCACTACAACCATCAAAATATCAGGCCTAGGTTCTTAAAATTACTCAACATTAAATTATTATTAAAATTAGAGATAATTCCCGGAAACCAAAAAATAGAACTAATTTTTATGACAGTGCCACTTGTACGGAAACCTGTTTTAAAAAAAAAATAGAGATATGTATGTATAATAAATTTCATTAATTAAAAAAAAAGTTATATTATCACAGTGTAGTCTTTCTTCTATTTATTATTCTATTATCATTACCTTTCGTGAACAGTTCTCGTAACAATTACTTTTAGATTGTCTGTCTAGCATGACGTACGTAAGTAGTAAAGTCGAGCCAAAATGAGTAAAAACGCATCTTTAAATGGAGGCAGTTTCATAGTCAATAAACAACAGGCTGCTCTCTATTGGATAAGGTCTGTTCTGTTAAGTGTTCTGTAAGGTTATGTTCCATCGCAAACACAAAAATAACAAGCAATAGTATTGCAAACGCCAGTTTTTTGTGTCCGAATAATTTGTTGCCTGTATTAAATTTACATTGTATTATTTACTAGCATATGATTAGATTGTCTCGAGAGTCTTTTGTAGTTTCAATTTATACCGAAATTTAATTTTAAATTTTCAATTTTGGCAAGTACCAGTCTAGTTGCGAAAAAAAAATTGCTGGCAAACTTTCGGCAAGTTACATTGCACTGTTTCCGGATTTGAAGAATGCTTTAATAATGAATTTCATACCGTTTGATTGGCTACGTATGAATTACATAGCAGGTTTCGTGAAAAAGTTGCCTATCACGTAACTCGTGTGGAAGAACAGTTTGAGATGCTTTAAACAAACGGCAAGGAGGACAAATTGCAAATTATACTACGCCTCAGCTGTCTTTGTACCAGGTAGGTACCAAATAGACAGCTTAAAAATATTTATTTGCTTCTGCCTTTACCTGATGTTTAGTATTTTACCTTTGCCAGAGTCTTTGTTTTGGTATAACAGTATTATCGCCTCTGTACTAGCCGTAAAGACTCGTTTATTTACCGGTAGAAAATGCAAATGCCAACTTAAAAGTTCACATAGCTAAGATTGTCCATACGTTTGATAAATATAGAGGTCTGATTGAAATAAATATATTTATTATTCAGTCCATTTAGGAGCCAGGCACGTCACACTGTCCCCAGTGTCCCAACGGAGAGCTAATTATATTACGTCCTGTGGTGCAGCGAGTGACTGACTCGCATTACAATGATTAAGCATCGATAAAGTGTCCCATAGAATCTATTTATAAATTCAAAATTAATAAGTATGTGGGCAATATCCTATCCTTTTTTATTTACCTACAATGAATTGTTTTCTATCTATAATATAAGGAATAAATAAACCAAATTTCACTATAGCTACAAGAATTTGGATTTATTTATCTGAAAATGTTCATTGTATTTATTTCGGTGAATTTAACTAATTAAAGGTAAAATTTCGCATTCAGAACTATTTTCCTTTTAAATTCACTTTGCAAAACAATTCATACATAACTCGTAGATCAGCTCAAAGGTTGTCACTTCCAAAACCAATGTTTTATCTTTTTACGGAGGCCGAGTGACGTAAAACGGGGCTGTTTACCAAAATAAATCCGCAAAACAATCCCGCTCGGAAATTATTATCCGAAATTCAGGTGGCGAAGTCAGACAAGATCGGAGACGTAAAAATATTGGCGTCATTAATTGAACGGCAATATTGCGCACAAAACAAAAGCGCCTGCTAGTGACAAATTTATTGCCTCTCTTAGCTATCAGACAGCTTCAGAGGGTTTGATGGCAATCTACCTTGAGAATTATATTCTCTTTGACATCTAAAAACCCGGACTCGGCCCGGATTCGCCCACTGAGGGCTCCGAACTCGCAGTTTTTTCCAGAATTTTTCCCTAACTTTTTTAAATGCAATGTATGTGCCTGTATGTAAATGTTTATGTTTATAATTAAATAATTTCATTACAAAAGTGTTAGTTATCAGTTTTTTCCCCGCATTTGTAGTCTAAGAGCTCATAGAAAAATAGGCTCACTTGTAGTCGAGCTGCGGAAACCCGAACCGTCACCAATACCAAAATTGTAGTACAAGACGATTTCATAGTTCTAGGTCGACGGGAAGTATTTTAATCAATTTCGATTCTTTTGAATGTCGAAATACACGTTTTGCTGTCGTATCTTTTTACTCTAAATATCCGTCCGACACCCTACATTTGGGATGTATTTTTTTGTCGCCTGATAGATGCCTACGACCCTAATATATTAATGTCTTTTTGCTACTATATTGTACTTGTCATGTTGTTATTTTTAGTTATGGTTTGCCCAAAATTCACTAAATAAATTAACTTATAAAAAGAAAACTTTCGTTCAATATCCATCGAAAATGACTTTGATATAGTTGTTAGTTCTCTAAAACAGGTAAAACTCCATTTTCTACGGAACCCTACATTACATGCACTGCACTACATACATTTGACCAATTTTTTAATCATTATTTAAGTTGGTACTTTTGAACCGAAAACTAATAATCTGATTTCAAAATTGTAAGAATAAATCGAAACATTTGATCGAAACGACTGATGCTTTTTCACTTAAGTGTATTATACTGAAGGCCATAGGCCACAATGTTTATTCATAATCAAAGAAAAATCAACTGAGACCTTTCTTGAGTTATCAAAGGGGGAATATGCTCGACTTAGAAAAATAAAGAGCCTTTCCCGTAGTTTGTTCCCCGACGACGACATTCACGTCGAGCACCACAAGAAAGCAGATGGATTTTTATCTCAAGTGAAGACTGCAAACTACAAATCTAATATCCTAGCAGTCTTCGATTCAAGGAATTGAATTAGCAGCGCTTAGGAGCTATTCTCCGAGCGTCAGCCTATTGAAAGCTATGCTGGCCTGGTTCGTCTTAACAATGCCCTCTCTAACCGATAAATACGGTATAAGACACTATCAACAATAAATTAATTGAGATGCTCGATTAACACAAAAATTACAAAATTATTCGGAAAATGTGTTTCTTTCAATCATTTACTAGTTATAAGAGTAAGTAAGTAAAGTAAAATATTTATTTATTGCACGAACATAGTGATACATTTACAGTGATAACTTATTTTAATTTACGGTGCATAGCTAAGGTAAATTACAAAAAAAATCCAGGGGTCACCAAACTAGGCAGGGCCTGTATCTTGGGGAACCAGTTAAAATTAAAAAAGAAAAGTCTGTAGCATACTTAATTTATGAACACAAAAATAAAAGAGACAGCTTCTGGGTCATAAAATAAAGTTAATCATTATTTATAAAGTTCAAAAAATATGTGCTTATATATTTGTATATATATATATATAATGTGTGTGTGTTTGGTATGATATGACTTTAAGTTTATTTTAGGAACTGTTCTGTACTTAAGTAATCTAGTGTGAGAAGGAACTTTGTTATATTGGTTTTAGTTTCCAAAAGTGTGCTTGTTTTAATGTCATAGTGCCTTAGTAAGGTATTATAGATTTGTGCATCTGCGTAACATATAATTTCCTCTTTGTCTGATCTGTAGTCGTGTATATCGTTCAAATATATAATGAAAAGGGTCGGACCTAGAACACTTCGGCACTCCGTAATTTACTTGGTATCTCTCACTACTAAGGGACTACACTCTAACCAGCTGTTTTCTTTGGGAGAGGTAGCTGGCAAACCACGATAGCGGTTAAAATATAACAATATTAAATAATAATAAATATAACAATATTCGATAGATGGCAGTCGTTAAGCCAAGTCAGAGGCCCAAGGGCGGCTTGAAAACTTCTGACAGTAAGACCAGCCACTAGTCTTACAAGCCTCCACCAATCCGGACTTGGCCCCCGTGGTGGAGTATGAAGAGTCTCAGGGAAGAGACCCGTGCCCCTTGGTGGGGACATAATGGGTTGACGATGATAACAATATTTAAATAGGTGAAATATAAAAAGAATGCTCTAAAATGTGACGTCACAAGTAATTATTTTCATACAAAATTCCGTTTCAAAAGTAACTCATTTGACACCCTGTCAAATACCCAATTGCAAAAAACAAATATTATGAGCTCATTTAAGACGCCAATTAAGAGATTAAAAATCAAGCCATTGATTTTTAAATACTTCTAAACTGTCAAAAAATAACCACTTATTGTAAAGGCTACGTTGAAATCGGTGCAACTAGGTGTATCGTCACGAGTTATAACTCCTTGTTACATGCCTTATAACGTACGAAGCACACATAAAATTACGCCCGAATGGGTAGGGAGAGACTAGGATTGCCACCTGTCACGATCCTGCCAAACCATTCTTTCTTAAACCCTTACAATAACTTAATATAGGTAGTCTATGAAAATTAATAATAGGTAGAATAAGTTGGCACTACATTATAAATTAAATTAGGTTCGCTAGTAAGTAACAAGTGATAATATTTATAATTTATAATATTTGTTTACGTTTACATTTACATACATAATCTCACGGTTGTATCCCAGAGGGGTAGGCTGCAAGAGACTGCCACCTGCCACGGTTCTTGTTTGTTCCTATAAATACTAACTTAAGACCTTATCGACCTCTGTGGCGCAGCGGTTAGCGCATCTGACTACCATGCGAGAGGTCCCGGGTTTGAATCCCGGCTGGGGCAAAAAAAACCCAGGTCTTGGATGTTTACATGTTTGTGACGGCGTGTTTCTGTTTCCTACGACACAGGGTATCCTAGTGTGGGGCCAGAAGCAATATATGTATGTGCCTGTATGTAAATGTTATGTTATGTTATGTACAGCAAGAAAGCTAATAAATATCTAGTGTCTATTCTATTCTTGTATTGGCTAAACTTTTCTTGTGACGCATTAAGAATTAAGGACACATCAATGCTTAAGGTGTTCATGTTCATGTACCTAAAGTCTGTTTTTTAGTTCAATGCAAAAAATAAAACAGTCACAATGACATCTCAATACAATCCAATGTCTGAACGTTGCTAGTACGCAAAAACCGAATTACCCCATTTTACTTCCAAGTAAAAATTGTTTGTGTTACGTAGGTGTTTTTTTTAAACTTTGCTCATATGAGGAATCAAACTTTAATGTCTTTGATATGATAAGGATTTAGGTCACACGTGTAAAAATAACTACCGAGTAAACCAATATATTTTATAACGGTAACACCGGGTAATTTTTTTTGCATCGTATTAAAAAACGGACTTAGCACTTATAAATGTCCAATCCCCGGTGGGCACTCGCGGTGATTAAGCTGTTATTCTATGTGAGAAAGCCTGTGCTTTGCAGTATGATTTATATAGGCTGCATAAAAAAACTGGCCAAGGGCGAGGTGGACTCAAAGACACAAAGGGTTTCGTACATCTAACATAACATTAAACACTATCTTATATTATTATCGGTAAAAAAAACGGCAAAAATCACGTTTGTTGTGTGATAACCCCGTTAAGTATTTATTTATTTTGATTTTATTAAATTTTGTTATAACGCCATAAATACATCATCTGTGAAAATGTCAACAGTCTAGCTATCATGATTCACGAGATACAGACAGACGGACGAGCGGACAAGACGGACGAGCGGGCAGACAGAGAGACAGTAGTCTTACTCATAGGGTTTTTACACTTTGGTTACGGAATTCTAAAGTTTCAAGATTTTATCGGGTTGGTAGCTTTAAAGCACATAACAGAACAAAATATACAGGGTTATAGGGAAAGTCGTACACAATATTTAAGGAGGTGATTATTTAGGTCATTTATGATGGATTTTATTCTATTATATAGGGTCCGGAAATTAACCGTTATGGAGATATTGACTGTTAAAGATTAAAAAAAAATATCAAATTTTTTTGGCATTTTGATTAATTTTTTCTCAGAATAGAGCTCATAAAGTGTTTTTTAAATGTTTTTAGTTAAAAGGCATGTCAATTGATAAAAAAATATCAGCAAAAGCTGCACCTACTACTAACAGATTTAAAAAACTGCTCGGCAACGGTTAAAATTAAATATTTTTTCTCTAAATATTTTTCACATTGATGCTCTTAAAACAAAATTTACGTACGGAACTTATTCTGCAAATAATTTTAAAAACTTCTACAACTCTTTAACTATTCAAAAAGGTATAACATTTAATAGGCATATGCATGAAATTTTAAAATAATGTTATTTGAGTAGGCTCTAGTGGTAGTACCGACATAACTGAACTTCGATACAAAAAAAATCTTTTTACTTCCTGGCACCTTTAAACTATGTAAAAAGGTCAGATAGACTTTTTTGTGCTCTGGAGACATGCTGTCTCAGGTGTTCAGGTACCTACCTATTTCAGTATTTCTTTTTTAGAGTATTCTATCTATCTATCTATTATTTTTGTGTTAGTCTGCTCGTGTGATTCTTCCGTGGTAGATGTGTTAATACGTGCTCTGCAAATGATTTGCGTTTTAGAAACTTCTACGTCTCTTTAGGTATTAAAAAACGTATATCACTTGGTATTACATCGAAAAAACGTTAGCCAAGCGTCACTTAAGATGGCAAACGGTAAATTTTTAGTTGAGGTAAATACGTGCTCTTTGATAATTTCCCGTAAAACGCGATTTAGTTTGGATTTTTGTATTAATTCATCTTCATTCTGTGACTTGGCTTGGATTTTGGACTGATTCATTTTCATTCTGTGACTTGAATGGCGAGACACATATGAAAACTTTTTGAGGGAGGAGTTACCGTTGTTGATGGACGACATTTCTATTGCATTGAGACGCGACAATGTTCTTTCTACATGACGGCTGCCCAGCGCACCACGGAAGCCAAAAAAATTTGATATTATTAAAAAATCTTTAACAGTAAATACCTCCATAACGGTTAATTTTCGGACCCTATATGATAGAATAAAATACATCAGAAATGACCTAAATAATGACCTCCTTTAATATTGTGTACGACTTTCCCTGTAACCCTGTATAAATCATAACCGGCAAATCTATATATATAAAACGAGAAGCTGACTGACTGACTGACTGACTGACATATCAACGCAGGGCCTAAACTATAAGAGTTAAAAACTTGAAATTTTGCACAGGAGTAACTTTTGTACTCAAAATACAATTATTCAGAGCTTTGAATTTTAGATCTGGTGGAAACGCTATAAAATTGATAAAGCAATAAATATTTTAAGGTACGGTTTATTTGCGTTCAGTAGCGAGAGTCAATTTGACGTTTGATTACGAAATATTGAAGATACTAGCTTTCACTCGCTGGTCCGCTTATGTTTCTCTGTTGTTTCTGATTGTATGACACCAGTGCCATAATACATATAAGGAAAGACTGTACATTAGCAGCCATCTTGAATTTTATTAAGGGGGCGGAGGGGGGAGGGGGGGTGTGATCCCCCCCTGTGAAGGGGAGTTGACGGAAATTCATAGTTTCGGAGAAAAATGAAAAACAAAATTTTGAGGTTATGTTAAAAAAAATCATTGCTTTATTGATAACAGACACCTTAATTGACAAGATAATGGTATAAATAAGTGCATACATAAGTTATTAAGATTATTGGACACTTATAAACTAAAATAAAACTATATTAAATCTTCTTTCTTTAAAATTTCATAGTTTGTCGAGTCAGAACTCAACAAACTATTCTAACTTAACACAATTTAAACCTACTTATACTCATATAAGTTTTTTTGCAACACAGTCTCTTCCAACAATTCGACCTATAGTAACCCACTCTTTTTTTGCTTTTATCACCGTTCTAACCTAACCTAACCTACAGCCCCCAAAGTGTTTTCAGGTACGTCCTCGTTCGTCTGCCAGGACCCATCCCACTTGTTGCGCGGTAACGCAGTGGCCAGTGGGTGGTGACCAAATCTTGGAAACAATACTTTGGGCGATCGTGAGTACTTTGAGTGTGATTTCTTGCGATCAAGTAGTGAAAATGTCGAATGTTTTGCGGGACGCCTCCGGGCGTAACGTGTCCCAAACGGCCCTTCTAAGGGCCAACCCTGACCCCCCACCCGACGACGCTGAGGCGTTGGAGGCTGGCTGCGCACCATCTGCGGCCAACCTGGCGGATGTGGGTGTGGTTGTGGAGCTGTCGGACGCGTCCGGTACCGCCCTTTTCAGGGCGGCATCATCGGACGGTGTGTCCGGCACTGCCTCTCGGGCTGTGTCGGACGGTGTGGAGAGCTCCGGCGACGGGAGGCGAACAGAGTCTCATTCATAAAGAAGACCCTTTCGCCTTTCGCATTTATTCAGCCGCAGTTTCCTCTCCTAAGCCTCAAGCCGTAAGCACTTGTGCCATGTGCGCCTCGTCCTCGCATTACCTACGTGAATGGGACCAGTTTATCCGCTTGTCTCCACGTGAGCGTTCCTCATTTGTGCGACAGGCCGGCCTTTGCTATCGCTGCTTGGATAAGCATTCGATCGCTATGTGCCCTCGTGACTATCATTGCCGTACTTGTCGTCGCTCGACCCCTCACACGTGTTTTAATGACTCACGAAACCCTGAATACCCTCGCCGTAACAATGTTACATTCCGTGAGTCTCCTCCACGCCGCTCCTCTCCTACGGAGAATTTACGATCCTCACCTCCGCGTATGGGCGGGGGCCCCCACCGCAATGTGGGGGGCACCCATCGTATCGTCGGGGGCACCAAATACTATGGCGATTCCGGCCGTCCCTCCTCGCGGGTCTCCTATTCCTGCGTTGGAACAGAACTCTCCACGTTCCCTGACGCCGCCATCTCAACGTCGTTCTTATAATTTACCGCCTACTCCTCGTGAGTCTTACAGGACGCCGTCTTCCTCTAGGACATACAACCGCTTTCCCTCTATTGATCGTCAGCGCCAGTGACTAGCTTGCCCACAGCTCCGACCGCCCTCTCATATTGTTATTCCTGCCTCGTTAGTCCTCCTCCCTACCGCTGTCATACATGTGCGTTCCGCTTCCGGTTATTATGTCGAAGCGCGTGCACTCTGTGACACTGGTGCCCAAGGCTGTTTGCTAACTACTGATTTAGTTGTGGATAAGCTAAACAAGCCAGTGTGTCCCACCATATCTCCAGTGCGAGGTATTGGTAATGTCAAATCTGTAAGAGTTCGAGGTGGTGTCTCCTTCACATTCAAACCTGCGGAGTCTACCTTTCCTGAGATCACCGCCTCGGCTATGGTCATCGTTGTTATTGCCGGTATACATCCTGAACTAGAGTTGTCCTCTAGTTTAGTATCATCTGTTTCCTCATTGCGTCTAGCCGATCCTTCCTTTTATAGCCCCGGCCCTATAGATGTGCTCCTAGGTGCTGACGTATTTGGATCCTTACTGCGTCTCGATTTGCCTGTTTCATACCCTGCTGGTCTCACTGCGGTTCCAACTGTCTTGGGATACATTCTTTCTGGCCCAATTCCCAATTCAACTCCCCCTGATGTTCCTTTGACCGGTGTTACCCTTTCCCAGATGGTTGAAAGGTTTTGGAAGGTAGAAGAACCACCTGAGCCAGCAATAAATCTTGTAGACAATGAATGTGAGCAAATATTTAATTCTACTACTCAACGTGAACCTGATGGTCGTTTCATGGTTCGTCTCCCCTTTTTGCTTGACCGTCCTCACCTTGGTGACTCGAAGTCCATTGCCTTCAAACGTTTTTTGTGCCTTGAGAAACGCCTACAAATTTTATGCGAGAGTATTTAGAACTCGGCCACATGTCACCTTCCTCCTTTGATCAATCTTCTGCGGAACATTATTTTATTCCTCATCACGGGTTGTTCAAAAGCGGCGACGAATCTAAAATTCGTGTGGTTTTCGACGGAAGCTCCCCTACCTCCTCTGGCGTGTCTTTAAATCAGTGTCTCCATTCTGGTTCTAAGTTACAAAGGGACATTACCTGCATTCTCCTTAATTTCAGGTGACATGACGTCGTATTTGTAGCGGATATCCGAATGATGTTTAGAATGACGTGGGTTCATCCAGAAGACAGAAAATATCAGCTCATATTGTGGCGTGAATCTCCCAATCTTCCCTTATGCACGTATGAGCTCAATACAAATACTTATGGTCTCAGGTCAAGTCCCTTCATTGCCATCCGAGCCCTCCTTGAGTTAGCTGAACAAGAAAGGTCTAAATTCCCCCTCGCAGCCTCTGTCTTAGCAAATGACGTTTATGTGGATGATTGCCTTACTGGAGCTGCCTCCCTTGATGAAGCCCGTGTCCTTATGAGTGAGATGAATAGCATAATGACATCTGGTGGTTACGAGTTGAGAAAGTGGATCTCAAACCGCCCTGAACTCCTTGCGGACCTACCAACAGAATATTTGCAAGCACCCCATTCTTTTCAAGATCCTGAGCATCCCCAAACGATTGCAGTCCTTGGCGTTCAGTATGATCCCGCAGCTGACGTATTTACATATCGTTTCTCTCCTCACACTGAGACCCAAACGACAAAACGTTAAGTGCTGTCGCTAATAGCCCGCACCTACGATCCGTGTGGTTGGATCACACCCGTGGTTTTTAAAGCTAAGGCATTTATGCAACAGCTTTGGTTATCTGGTCTTTCTTGGGATGACCCCTTGACCCCCCCTCTTGCAGCAGAGTGGCGTAAGTTTTCTGAAGACCTAAAAAATGTGAACCTTGTAACCCTATCGCGTCCTATTATGTCTGTCGGTGCACATTCCTTTTCCCTTCATGGCTTTTGTGATGCCTCTGAAGCAGGTTACGCTGCAGTCGTGTACTTACGCGTTGAGGACTCTTCTGGCTCGTGTTATATCCATTTACTTTTGGTGAAAAGTAAAGTCGCCCCTGTTAGAACTCGTTTTACGATTCCCAAGTTGGAGCTTCTTGGAGCGACTCTTCTGTCCAAGATCCTTCATCACGTAGCCTCTTGCTTGCAAAAGTCTATAGTACTGGGTGGTATTTACAACTGGTCAGATAGCCGTGTAGTCTTAGCGTGGATAAAAACACCCTTACATCACTTACAGACCTTCGAAGCTAATCGTGTCTCCCAAATACAACATTCACCTACTCCTTCCATTTGGCGACACGTCCCTGGTGACCTCAACCCTGCTGATTGTGCTTCCCGCGGAGTTTCTATTTCCTCCCTGATCAAACATCCACTGTGGTGGTCGCTTCTATGGTTAATGCAACCTCCACCTCAATGGCCCACATCTGAAACCCCTAATCTTAGAGATCTACCTGGAATACGCTGTTTGCTTGTGACTACGCCTAATCCTTCTCCAGAACCATCATTTATTTTCGATAGGTTCAGTTCCTTGCCTAAGCTCGTAGGCGTCATTGGGTATATTTTGCGTTTTCTGAAACGGACTAGACATCCTGAAATTCTTGTTCTCCAACCCTACCTTACTGCGGATGAACGCAAAGAAGCCTTACTTAACTTTGTTGGACTAGTGCAGCTTACCTCCTTTTCCGAAGAATTGGACCTACTCCATCGCGGGGCTCTGCTCCGATCTCCCCTTCGGCGCCTAAGTCTCTTCCTGGATGACCGCGGCCTAATCCGTGTCGGAGGTCGTCTTAGAAACTCGGATCTTCCTTACGACGCCCGGCACCCCCTCCTCCTCCCGAAGTCTGGTCATTTTGTCCAGCTTCTTGTGTCACACTACCATGTGAGTAATTCTCACGCCGGTCCTAATGCCCTCTTAGCCCTACTGACCCGTGAATTTTGGATCTTGTCTGCTCGGCGATTAGTAAATCACGTGATATTTAAATGCCTATCCTGTTATCGCTTAAAAGCAGCGGTTACCCAGCCTCCTATGGGCGATTTGCCATGAGATAGAGTGGTTGCAACGAGGCCTTTTGATGGCGTTGGCACAGATTTTGCTGGTCCTTTTTATACCAAAGTGCAAACCTTTAGAAACAGAAAAATTGTAAAGTCGTACCGTGCGTTTTTGTTTGCCTTTCCACTAAAGCGGTCCATTTAGAGGTCGTATCGGACCTGACCACAGAAGCCTTCATTGCGGCCCTTACACGTTTTGTTTCTCGTCGTGGTCTGCCTTCCCTTATCCGTTCTGATAACGGTCGGAACTATCTTGGTTCCAATAACTACCTCGGTGACTTGCATGCCTTCCTTGCTGAGCACCAGTCAGAATTGGCTGACCAGTCCTCTAAAAGAGGTATCAACTGGGTTTTCGATCCTCCTTTGTGCCCTCATTGGGGCGGTATATTTGAAGCGGCTGTTAAATCAGCGAAGACGCACCTAAAACGGGTTATAGGTGAGACCACCCTAACCTTCGAAGAACTGACTACAGTATTTGCGAAAATCGAAGCTGTCCTCAACTCTCGCCCTCTGTGCCCATTGGCTTCAAGTCCGGTTTTTTTTTTCATTTATTTTTTTAAGTACATTGACAAAGTTACATGATATATTCCCTTCTGCCAAACCGTGTCACAGTTTACCGGCAGACACTCTCATTAAATAATAATCTATTCAAATACATAGCCTAAACATGCTTATTTTAGTTCACAAAATATTAATATGTAGGTAGTCTAATAATAAGTAGTACAGTGCGGTGGCACTCCGGCTCGGTTGCCTATGCCAAGGCGCTGTGCAAAAAAACCTACCGAGCAACTGGCGCGCATGTGCGTCTAACCAGCGGGGCCGTATTTAGGTACTTACACATTTCTAAAACCTTTACGTACAAAGAGAAGAAAAAATGTTTATAAAATAGGTTTACTTGGTAGGAAGAATTGCTTTAGTTTACGTTTTAAATTTTGTTTCGTTCCTTGTAAATTCCTTAGATCGCTTGGTATGGCATTGAATATTTTCGGTATTACCCAATTTCTGGTACGCTTGCCGTAAAAATTGTTTATTTTATCTGGTAGCACGGACATGCGAGCTTTGTTATGTCGTGTCTTGATCTTGAGGTCTTAACTCCTGGTCATTTCCTGATCGGGCAACCCTTGGTGGCTGTACCCGAATACCCCTTCCAAGATGTGAAAATCAGTCGCCTTACCCGCTTTCAGTTAGTGCAACAAGTCACTCAACATTTTTGGTCCCGTTGGCACGCGGAATATCTGTCCACTTTGCAGAGTAGACGTAAATGGACGACTCCTTCAGATCCTCCTGTAGTCGGCGAGCTTGTTCTCCTCAAGGAGGAGAATATCCCACCTTTACAGTGGCGACGTGGCCGCATCATTAATGTTTACCCCGGTCGAGATAGTGTAGTAGGTGTAGTGGATGTACAAACCCCTTCCGGAGTGAAAAAACGCTCTTTCACCAAACTTGTACGCCTTCCTGTAGATATCATCCCCTTCACCCCTCAGTCGTAAACATTTGTGATGTTTAGGGCGGGGGTTATGTTAAGAAAATTTATTAACTAGATACAGCGACATCCTATTTTATTTTAGCCCTAAATTTGTAGTGCCCTCCTTCATCCCTTAAGGACCTTAAGAAACTTCCCTTGTTTAGCTCCCTTCCATTACACCCTGACTGACAGACATGGCTTCGTACGAAAGCGCCGCCTCGCGACTAGAAACGGAACTGTTGCCCTTGGATCGCCGCGACGCGCGCACGTTCCTGTGTTTTATGTGCTTTTTGCGGAAATAGTGCTTTCCCCTGGACTTTCTCTCGACCTTCGACGCTTCCACTGGTTGTGCTGTGCCTACTGAACCTGGTGCCATCCTGGATTTACGCTGAGCTGATACGCTGAGCTGATGCGCGCTGCTGAATATATGTAAGTACCTAGCCAGACTGACCAAACCTATCTTACCGCACCTTTTATAGGTTCCTCTTCTGGGAATCATCCCCCAACCATTCTTAACCTTAAGGGTAGTATATTACTTTGCGACCCCCCCTAACACCTTTCGTGAACAGGGTTTAATTAATTGTCAACATGATTTTTGTACATAACCTGCCTTCACAAATACTCCTGCGCAGGGCGAGTACTATCACCCCCCTCTCTGTCGAAGCCCCTTCGATTGCATCAGCCAGTCGTCCACAACAACTTGTTAGGAGGTAGACACGCTGTGATTTTGTATTTTCAAGGAAATTAAGACGTTTACTTCACTTCTGGAATTTGTAACAAGAAAGTATATTTTTTCTGTCTTCCTCGCTGAACCATTTCTATTGCAAATGCATGATGTGATGTCAATGAGTATTTTTTTTTATATAACTAAGTATTAATACTGTATTTAGTCCAGCATCTTTGCTAGGAAGTTTTAACGGTCATATTCTCCATAACCTGACCCTCGCTCACCTGATTTTCACTGACAGGTTATCGATAAATGCATCAGGTTAAAGAGGTTTAAGATATAATCCTATTGATAAATTGCGTCATTATGCACGTAATTGTTATTATTAATATTTAACAAGGTGAGAATATCCTCAGGGATTTTATTTAAATAAGTTTTCCTTGCCTGCTTAAAATATCAATTTAAAGCCTACTTAGTTGTGGATACATTTTCTTCATTAGGCTTAAAATAGGTACTTTGCTTTGTTTTTTATTCACTTTATGTATGTTTAAGTTGAGATATTTATCTATTGACAACTGCAGCCTATACGACAAATAAGTCGTTTAATAATATCTTGAAAAACTCCCCTGTTTTTTTAAGGTGTATAAATTTACCTTCTCAATAGAAACAGGGGAGTTTTAAATATACACCAGACATTTAACTAAAAGAAATTTCCCGATTATTTTCAGTTTTGGTTACTTTAACCAGACTGCTGCTGTTTTCGTCCATAACTTTCTGCATTGCTGATAAATTATGAACACAAGGTGATCGGCTATTGGCTTATGGCAACTGTTGTTTTTATAAACACTAGCTGTTGCCCGCGACTACGTCCGCGTGGGCTTTAGTTGAGTAAAGTGTTTGCAAATAAGATAGGGATACTTTTAGCGCATGCGAAAGAGCTTTCATACTAACTTCGCAACCCCCTCCTACCCCCCTAATGGTTGATTTTCGAAAAAATATTTTACACATCTTTCATAACTTTCAATGAAGGACCTTCATGCTGAATTTCATTCGAATAAATTAAAAAACGGCAAAGTTTCATGCTAAGTTTGCACCCCCTTTTTTCCCCCTTAAGGGATGATTTTAAAAAAACTATTTTACACGTATTTCATCATTTTAAATGAAAAACCTTCGTACCAAATTTCATTCTAATAACTTCAAAAACGGCGGAGTTTCATACTAATTTTCAATCCCCATTTTACCCCCTCAGGGGATGAATTTTTAAAAATCCTTTCTTAGTGCTCCCGTTCGTTACAAAAGGAACCCCTGTGCAAAATTTCAAGTTTCTAACTCTTATGGTTTAGGCCCTGCGTTGATATGTCAGTCAGTCAGTCAGCTTCTTCTTTTATATATATAGATTTTAACATATGCAGACATTTTTGAAGTGTTTTTGGTTTAATGTAGGGGAATATTTTAGTTTTTATGGCAATGACTGTAAAATTTTATATATTTTAGAATAAAACTTGATTTTTGAAAACTTTGTTTTTATTTATTTACATTATTTTATTTAATACATATAAATTGGATAACATTTATTACAAACAAATCCCTAAGGGTTTCTACGTTTACCTGACTGTTTTTCTTCTAACCTGTAATTTTTATCCATCAAATGTTAATTATCAATCACCTGAAAATTTATATTGCTCATATTTCCTAGATTATCAATCATAATCCATTCCCTTTAGCACATATACATTCTATGATTATGGACGAAAGGAACTGCAAACAAAACAATTTGAGAAAACGAACTTTTTCAAAAAGTGTTAAAGTAATAAAGATTGGTCACGTTTTTGAGAACTGCCCTTTATATAAACAGCTTTCTGCAGAATTAATTTGAAGATCGTACGCGTTGGCTGTTAATCAACAGTTGAGCCAAGACTCCAAAGTATCCAAAAGCGCACTTATCACCAAACGAAAACAGCCTTTTTTCTTCTAGGTAACCAAACATCACAAATTCCACAGAACCATCGTATTATTTTTTGCTTTGACGTTTATTATTACGGTACGGCAGTGCCCACCTAGGGATCCTTTTAAAACTAAATTTGACATAAGGAAAAACGCTTATTGTCATTGTAAATGAATCCTAGTGTGGGACCAGAAGCAATGTATGTGCCTGTATGTAAATGTATGTAAATGCCTGTATGTACATGTTTATGTTTTATGTTTAAGCCTTATAAGCTTTGCTATCCCCTCCGTCAAAACAACGAAGGTACTTACTACGAACCTTCTTAGCGTATTTTTGAACTCAATTTGGGAGCCCGAAATATCAGGTACATATAATATTTACTAAATAAAACAAATAAGTAATGTTCTGTGTTATAAGAAAAGAAACAGAAACAGTTTTGTTGGAAACGAAATAAAATTTCGTGTGCAAAATAAAGTATTAGGTATTAATTTTAAGTTTTTTTATTTATGTAAATTGTATATTAGCAGTAGCTTAATAAAGTTAATGTTACTGTTACTGACTTAGTTTAATAAAGTTACTGTTACTTATTATTAAATCAAATGTTGTAACAGTCCAAGTAGAACTATTTAAAATAAATATAATTTTTTTATGGTATATTTATTTAAAATTTATAAACCCAAAGCACTTAGTCAAAAGCCGACTCAAGTTGTTTCGAGATTGAAGGTTCGAGTCGAAACTCGATTTCAGTGAAATTTTATCTAGTCCAAAGTTTCCAGCCTCAGATTCTATCTCAGTGTGTTTCAAGAGAGAACATTTTTTTCATCGGTGACGCAAGTGAACCTCGAACCATAAATACAACATAACTTACCACCGACGCGATGTTAGAATTACTGGGCCGGTTGATCTGATACCTAATCTCACATCCATTTCGGTGCTCCGTATGCTGATTTAGGTGAGCATAATTGGAACGGACAAACAAACAAACAGCGACCTTATTCCACGTTCACATCATGGCAGGATAGGTCGGCGGGCGCGGCGAGTGGCAGTGGGCTAATGAATTTAAAATTACCAATTTGTTCCCGTATTTTACTATTGTGGCGATCCAGCAACACGGTGGCGTGGCAATAAATTCCGCTAGTGCTGCTCAAATGTTAATGGCGCACACCTGTCGCAGACGCGTGGTGTTTTGGGAAATTATGGATAACATTTTCCGTTTTGCTGTTGTAGCGAAGCGATGCATTATTTGTGTAAATTCACCGATCAATTTTGCGCTTGCCCTCGTGTCATTACTATTGTATGGGAACAGTGCTACAACCACTGCAGTTACGTTGCGGGCAATGTTTGCAACTAAAATGTAAAATAGATGATCTGAGGGACATTGCTGGGAGTGGTTGCCTGAGGATGCCCGAGAACAGAAAAAAGTGGCTTGTTTTGGGGTAGGCCTATATCCAGCTGTGGATGATTATGATAACTGATTGATAAACATTTACAATCTATTTACTGAAGCGAACGATTAAAGGTAAACAAAGACACAGCATCTCTCAAACTTACATGTCACTCAAAATAGCTCGTGCACGCAGCTTTGCTTGCATCGTATACTCACATATGTTTAGGCAGGTACTGTTTAAGGAAAACAGACAGACAACCAAACAAGACAAGACAAACACTAAAGAAAATAAAATAGTTTAGAGAAGTTGCACTCGCATCAACAACGTCAATCGTGAGTAAATATGGCGTCGGGGTGGCTATCTTACTTTTTTTGCCTTTAATTAAAGAAGAGGTTCGTAGTCAGCTCTCCATACTTCTTCCTACACTTCGCATAGCGCATTAGCATAAAATAATCGATCATAATCGGCCTTTAAACAAAAGCCCTACATCTTTGCTAGTTGCGAACATATTTGGCAGCAGTAGGATCGCTTTTATTTGAGGACCACTGAAATTTTAGGTATTTCTTGAGGCATAGATCTCTTAAACAAATGGTATTTTCATGATAAAATAAAATATTTAGCTAAATAAACTGCGAGTGAGGGATAAATCAGGTAATAACAGTGTTATTGTGTTTATTGCTTATTGTTGGCATTTATTAACCATATAGTTTTGTATAACTTTCCTAAATATTATGCAGTGTTAATAAATGTGGCATATTGAAAAACCAAGTTTTTGACATTGTTGGCAACACTAACTGTAGCAACACTGTTGCTCCTTGACTTTTTAATTGTGCTTTCGTATAGACGGTAACAGACATATTTGCTGTAATTAATTTTTGATGTACTTGCAATAAATTGAGGCAAATCAGACCCTGTGCGTTTTAAATATTCATCTACAGTCCACTGCTCAAGCTCGACCCCAACAAGGTCCATTCTCGCCAGTGATTGCCTCCGGTGCGTCTACGACTCCCGCTACCAAGCAGCTTCACCAACGATACGAAGTTGCCGGGATAGTGCTTTAACGACGACGTGTCGCGAAACCACAAGTGCATCAACGAACACACCTGCTTGCCATCTTGCTGCGCCGTCCACGACTCCCGCTACAATAAGCAGCGCAATACGAAGCTGCCGGGAAAGTGCTACAACGACGCGTCGCGGCGATAAAGCTAAGCAAAACGACCGCAAATACCATCCTGCTGCCCGTCTACGATTCCCGCTACATCAAGCAGCGCGATTCGAAGCTGCCCTGGAAGAAAGTGCATAAACGAGCCGCGGACACAATAGTAAATCGTCAACGATTCGATCGGCCCATTTCTACATCGAGTTACTGCCATTTTCCTGATTGAGCCGACATTTTGCCTAATCATACGCCACCTCACCGGCCCAGTGACGTCACACACACACTACACGTACGTGCGCTGTTTTACCGATCCGGAGGGTGACATCTAGTGGTGAGAAGAAAAACACACAATTTCACGAGGTGTTGCCAGAAATCGACCCGTATCATCGAAGAAAGGGCAGCCATCTAGTGGCGAGTAGACGGACTATTCCAAAGCGGAAACGCAGTGTTTTGTTTATGGTATTAGGGCATTATAATTTTGAGGTTAGGAAGTTACTCTGTGTGGTTAGATAGAATCAAGCAAGGTGTTTGTCAGCCATATTTTTTCAGATTTGCGTGATAAATTGTACTAAACAAAACACGATGGCTGAACAAGAGCTCAGTAAGCTTGTTAGTGCCAGGGGCTACTTCAAGGCCTCCCTTACCCGTTTATATAATTTCGCTGCCGGCGAAGGGATTGGGCAGTGCGATTTGTTTGTGTTGCAAGCTAAGAGGGACCGACTCGTAACATGTTACAAAGAATACGAGGATACTACGTGTTCCGTTTTACGTTTAGATCCAAAGGACGCGGAGGACGTGGGTGAACAAGAAAACAGATACGATCAGACCCTAGCACGCATCAACGAAGAGATATCGAAACATTCGCACAAAAGTCCTTCGAATCAAGCGTCGGCACCTTTGGCACAAACTAGGTTACCCAATATCGAAATTACGACATTTACAGGGAACTATTGTGAGTACACGCAATTCATCAACATTTTTGAGTCTGTAATACATAAAAATCCCTCGTTAGACGATGTTCAACGCTTGTATTACCTAAGAAATTTCCTCAAAGGTGAACCCTTTGAATTGGTAAAGAACCTCCCCATTTCTAACGAAAGCTATACTCAGGCGATGAAAATAATAAAGGATAGGTATGACAACAGCACTCTTATTATGAATGATCACATCACCCAGTTACTAGACATTGATAATGTGAAAGCTTCTGCATCATGTCTCCGAGACTTTGTCTCCAAGGTTAAACAGCACTTAGCTGCTTTAAAAAACACCAATTCCAATGTTGACAGTTGGGATCCTATATTGGTTTGTGTTCTTTCCCGAAAACTAGATTTGTTAACTGCGAAGACGTTCCAAATGGACCGAGACCTGAAGGCGGAGCCCAAGCTCCAGGAGCTTTTGGACTTCCTGGAGAGAAGAGCTTTGGCACTTGAGAGCGTCGACGGTAGTCATTTCCAGAGGTCTTCAAACCAGCAGGCCGCTCCGTCCAATGGCAAACTGAGGTCGGCTGCTGTCAATGTCTCTCCGATAACCGACAGGCCTTCTCCGTCGTGTGGATTCTGTAAGTTAAATCATAAATTATATTTATGTCCAAAATTTAAATTAACAACAGCAAAGGAAAGAAAAGATTTTGTCAACAAAAACAAACTGTGCCAAACCTGCCTCAATGCACACAGTGGTAGGTGTAGATTTTACTTCCGGTGCAGGACTTGTAAAAAGGCACACAATAGTCTCCTCCATGAGGACAATAATGAACCCCCAGTGGCTTTGCTAACAAATAATTGCAGCAATCAAACCTTGCTGCCCACGGCCGTAGTAAAATTGACACAGTCCGATGGAACAGCACTGCACATCAAAGCCCTGCTAGATACAGGTTCTCAGGTTTCATTTGTCCCCCGCGAGGTTCTGGTGCTCGGGGACCTCAACGCGAAGTCCGTCGCGTGGGGGAACCCGAGCACCACTCCGAAGGGCCGGGAGCTGGAGGCCTTTGCCCTGGCTTCGGGGCTGACCCTGCTCAACAGGGGCACAGCCCACACCTGCGTGCGGCAGCGGGGGGGATCCGTGGTTTATGTCTCATTCGCCACGCCCGCTGTCGCCAGCAAGGTGTGGGACTGGTGCGTAGTTGAAGAGGTGGAGACCCTGTCGGACCACAGGTACATCAGGTTTGAAGTCTCCACCTCGAGCAGGGCGGCCCCGACCCAACGGTGGCCGAGCCAGTTCCCTCGTTGGGCCCTGTCGAGGTTCGACGCGGGGCTGGCCGCGGAGGCGGCGATCGTCCGCCGGTGGAGTTTTCCCCGCCGGGAGCTGGGGGTGGACGACATGGCCGCGCACATTCGAGAGGCGCTCACTGCCGTATGTGACGCGGCCATGCCGAGGGTGAGCGGACGTCCACCCCGGAGGCGGGGACAAGTGTACTGGTGGTCGCAGGAGATCGCCGACCTCCGCGCGTCATGCTCCGCGGCCCGCAGGGCCTACACGAGGGGCAGGCGTCGGCCAAGCCAGGTGGGCACTGATGGCCAGCTGTACGCGGCGTACCGGCAGGCCAGGAAGGCGGTGCAGCTGGCCATCAGCAGGGCGAAGGAGAGGGCCAGGGAGGCCATGCTGGAGGGGCTGGACAGGGACCCGTGGGGCCGTCCGTACCGATGGGCGCGTAATAAAATGCGCCCTCAGACGGCCCCGACGACGGAGACCCTGGACCCCCAGTTCCTCCAGAGGGTGGTCGGGGAATTGTTCCCCCGGCAGGGGAGGTTCAGTCCCCCAACGATGGCCGCCAGTCGACCGCAGGAGGAAGAGGGAGAGGAGCAGACGCCCCCCCCCCATCACGGACGGCGAGATGGGAGCCGCCATACGGTGCCTTCGGTCCAAAAAGAGGGCACCGGGTCCGGATGGGGTCCCCGGGAAGGTGCTTTTCGTGGCGCTGGAATACCTCGGGGAACAGCTTCGGGAACTCTTCAATATGTGCATCCGCACTGGACAGTTCCCGGAGCTGTGGAGGGTGGGGCGGTTGGTCTTGCTGCCGAAGGCGGGTCGTTCTGCCGACTCTCCTTCGGCATACAGGCCAATCGTCCTGCTGGACGAAGTCGGGAAGCTGCTAGAACGCATTCTGGCGGCCCGACTCGACCGGCATCTGCTCGGACCGGGGCCCGGCCTCTCTGAGGCCCAATATGGGTTCCGGGCACTGCGGTCGACGGTGGACGCCGTCCTGGCCCTGAAGCGCCTCACGGTGGAGGCGACTGGGCGGGGGTCCAGGGTCCTGGCTGTGTCCCTGGACATCAGGAATGCCTTCAACAGCATCCCCCATGCCACCATTATCGAGGCGCTCCGGTTCCAAGGGGTGCCTCGGTACATGGGGACGCTGTTGAAGGCTTACCTGGAGGGCAGGACGGTGGTGGCCATCGGAAGGGGCGGCCGCCTGGTGGAGCACTCGGTGGAGGCCGGCGTCCCGCAGGGTTCGGTGTTGGGGCCGATCCTGTGGAACGTCGGCTATGACTGGGTGCTCCGCGGGAGACTCCTCCCCGGGATGAGTGTCATATGCTATGCAGACGACACTCTTGTCACCGCCCGGGGAGGAGACTTCGAGGAGGCCTCCCGACTCGCCACGGTAGGGGTAGACCTGGTGGTCGGGAGGATCAGGCGGCTGGGCCTCGAGGTGGCCCTGGAGAAGACTGAGGCCCTTCTGTTTCATGGGCCCCGAGCCGGGCCGCCGCCGGGCGCGAACATCGTCCTCGGCGGCGGAACGGTGGTGAGGATCGGGGCCCAGATGAAATATTTGGGCCTCATTCTGGACGGGCGCTGGGGCTTCGGCCCCCACTTCAAGGAGCTGGGGCCGAGGCTCGTCAGAGCGGCCGCGGCCCTCGGGCAGCTCCTCCCGAACAAGGGAGGGCCCAACGCCAGGAGCCGAAGGCTAATGTCGGGAATTGTCCGCAGCATGGCACTGTACGGTGCCCCGGTGTGGGTGGACGCCCTCTGTGCCGCCAACAAGGCCCTCCTGCGGAGACCGCAGAGGGTAATCGCACACAGGGCCATCAGAGGATACCGTACGGTGTCATGGGCGGCAGCCACGCTCCTGGCTGCGGACCCTCCCTGGGAACGCGAGGCCGAGGTTCTCGCCCGGGTGTACCGGTTTGTTGCGGGCAAGAGGGCCCACGGCGAGAACCCGGCCCCAAGGGAGGTGCGCCGCGAGCGCCGCGAGGCGAAGGATGACTTGGTGGAGAGGTGGGCCGAAGACCTCGAGGTGGCCCAATATGGCGGGTGGACCATACGGGCCGTGAAGCCGGTCCTCGAGCGCTGGATGCGTCGCAAACGCAGGCCCCTCACCTTCCGGATGGTGCAGGTGCTGACCGGGCATGGGTGCTTCGGTAAGTACCTGCACCGCATCGGGAGGGAGGAGACGCCGGAGTGCCACGAATGCGACGCTCCAGCGGACACGGCGGAGCACACCCTCGAGGAGTGTGCGGCCTGGGGTCCACAGCGCCATGTTTTGGCGCAGCACTTCGAGGACGGTCTCTCCTTGCCGAGTATGATTCCCATCATGGTCCGCAGGGAGAGAGCGTGGAAGGCGATGGCCCACTTCTGCCACCAAGTCATGGGGCTGAAGGAGGCTGAGGAGCGGCTGCGGGAGGACGACCCTCGGTCCGCGCCGCTCCGTCGGCGAAGAACCGGCGCGCGTAGGAGGAGGTACGCGCACCTCATGCCGCCGGTGTAGCGAGGGCCACAGACGGCAGGTTCATTTGTCACAGCAAAGACTGTGGAAAGGCTAGGTCTAACCCCTAAAGAGAGCAACTTAAACATCATCGGGATTACAAATGTCAATAGTGAGGTTAAGTATTCTATCCCGCTAGAAGTGCACTCTCTTACCTCTCCTTTCAAGTTAATGGTTAACTGCAATGTGGTACAACAAATCACATGCCAATTACCACAACAAAAGTTCAAGCAGTTCACTCTGCCACCTAATATACAGCTGGCAGACAAAAATTACAATGTATTTTTCCAGGTCCTCCTGCCGGGGCAGACACAGCTTAAAGTGGATGGCGCGCCAGCCTCCGCGCCTGTACCGTGTGTTATAAACACGCGCTTTGGCCATATAATCGGTGGATCTGTACTCAGTTGGCAATGTCACAATCCCACAAAGCAGGTAACACTCTTTTGTCATGCCTGTGACTCAGACATCAAGGGCAATTTAGAACAGTTTTGGAAAACAGAGGAGGTACCTCAGATTTACTCAGAAAAGGCTGCAGAGACAGAGCTTTGTCAGGAAATCTTTAAAAACACTTTCATTTTAGACAAAGAGCAGTTTCAGGTAGACTTACCACTGAAGGTACCTCTAGAGCAGGTCAATGAACAACTAGGTGACTATTTCAACTTAGCTCTCAAGAGATTTCATAACTTAGAAAAAAGGTTGCACAAAGATGAAAAATTGTTCCACCAATACAAAAAAATTATTGATGAGATGATAGACCTAGGGCATGGTCACTATGT
The DNA here is from genome assembly GCA_947310845.1 of Yponomeuta plumbellus. Taxonomy (NCBI): domain Eukaryota; kingdom Metazoa; phylum Arthropoda; class Insecta; order Lepidoptera; family Yponomeutidae; genus Yponomeuta; species Yponomeuta plumbellus. The sequence continues at coordinate 10,981,301 of OX371203.1, forward strand.
GGACATTCAGGAGTACGATTTCAGCAATGATCCCCTTTATTTTCTCCCCCACCACGCGGTTTTTAATGAGAAAAGCAAATCAACAAAATTAAGGGCAGTGTTTGATGCTTCTATGAAAGGTTCAAATAAAATTTCATTGAATGATCTCCTGCTAAATGGCCCCACGGTTCAACGCGATTTATTCGGAATTCTCATGCTTTTTCGCTTCGGTGAATTCATGTTCACTATGGACATAAAAAAAATGTTCAGATGCATAAAACTTAACCCTATACATGCCTCTTTACAGAACATCCTGTGGAGAGAGAGTCCCAACACTGAAGTTAAGTGTATTAAATTGGACACCGTCACATACGGGCTTAAAAGCTCCAGCTTTCTCGCGACACGGTGTCTGGATGAACTCGCCTCTATTTACAATGAAGAACTACCCTTAGCTTCTTTAATTTTGAAAAACTGCGCGTATGTCGATGACGTCCTATATGCTGACAATGACTTAGATCAAATTATTGAAGCCAAAACACAGCTAATTAAATTGCTAAGTAAAGGAGGTTTTCTAACTCACAAATGGGCTTCAAACGTCCCTCAGATTCTGCAAGACATCCCAGAAAATGAGCAACACTTTGACAATATTGATTTAGAGAAGCAGAATGTTTGTTTGAAAACTCTGGGCATCGATTTCAATGTCAAAGATGACAACTTCATAGTCACATGCCCAGAACCCTTTGGTGATAGACCAATCACTAAACGTGAAGTACTGAGTTATATTTCAAAATTTTATGATCCCCCAGGATTTGTAACTCCCATAATAATAACGGCGAAAAGTTTCATCCAGAAGCTGTGGTCCGCTAAGATTGACTGGGACTCTCCCTTGACAGATGATTTAAGGCGCGAGTGGTTGCTTTTTACTAACAACTTAGATAATATGACCCCAATCTCACTGCAAAGACATATTCCTACTGCACATGCAATTGCAGTACAGCTTATTGGTTTCGCTGATGCCTCCAGCTCCACTGCCTATGGCTGTTGCATATATTTAAGAGTTATTTGCAAAGAAGGTAAGGCTTGCATGTATCTACTTTGCTCAAAGTCCAGAGTTAACCCGCTGAGCCATTTACTATCCGTTCCCCGCCTGGAACTAAATGCTGCCCTACTACTTGCCAAGCTTATTGTGAAGGTACACCAAGCTATAAGTATCAAGGTGAGTGTGCACAATGTCTTCCTCTTTTCGGACTCTCAAATTGTCCTTGCATTGATTCGGGCTCAGCAGATACAACTGAATGCTTATGTTGCAAACAGGGTCAAGGTCATTTCAGATCTGACAAGTGGCTGGACATGGCACTATGTAAATACTCAAGACAACCCGGCCGACTGCATCACACGAGGTATAACTCCACAAGACCTCGCTATCAAAACTTCTTGGTGGACCGGCCCTGTGTTTTTACACAATCGTGAGTATATATTTAGCCAGAACTACGAATTACCCACGGCGTTGCCAGAGGTGAGGCCTGCACATGCAGCTATTCCAGAAAGTGAGCCACCACTCCCTGATCCTGCTTCTCTCCTTGTGACTCGCGATGATGGCGACTTATTTCAGAGGTACTCAGATATTCACAAAATGACTAGAATAGTAGCATATGTCATGAGATTTATAAAAAATTGTAAGACAAAGGTACAGAGTGAGAGAACACAAACCAAGTTTTTAATGAGTTGTGAGTTACAAAGTTCATTATTGCTGATAATTAAGCACGAACAGCATATCCACTATGCTAAAGAAATTAATTCATTAAAGAACAATGGTAATTTGACTGAACCTTTAAAAACATTACATCCCTTTCTCGATAGGGACGAAATAATAAGAGTAGGCGGAAGGCTTCATAATTCCGACCTCCCTTATAATCAAATGCACCCAATAATACTACCTAAGTTGTCACGTATAACAGGTATGATCATTCATAGTGAGCATTTAAGACTTGCATGCAGGTCCCAAACTATTGCTATCCTCGTTAAACGAAAGATATTGGTTACTCGATGGTCTTAGAAATGTAAAAAAAATTGTTCGCAAGTGCGTGGTCTGTTTTAGAGTAAAGGCGGAAGCCTCCAAACAACTTATGGGTTCTTTGCCAGTTCAAAGGGTCACACAAGCCCACCCTTTCGAGAGGGTTGGTATCGATTACGCGGGACCTATAACTATAAAGCAATCCAGAATACGGCGATCTGTAATATCAAAGGGCTACATATGTTTATTTGTGTGTTTCACAACAAAGGCAGTTCATTTGGAACTAGCCACAGACTTAACCACCGCTAATTTTATATCCTGTTTTAAGCGCTTTGTCTCGCGTAGAGGCCTCCCTAGTGATGTATTTAGTGATAATGCTAGCACATTCCATGGGGCAAAAAACCAATTGGCTGATTTATATAAACTTCTTGCCTCTCAGGACCACCAAGGGCAGGTGAACGACTACGGCCTTAAGACCAACATTCGCTTTAATTTCATCCCGAAATATTCACCCGTCTTTGGTGGCCTCTGGGAAGCCGCTGTCAAAAGCACAAAATTTCACTTGAAGCGTACCATAGGCACCAATGTCCTCACCTATGAAGAAATGTGCACAGTCTTGGCCCAAATAGAGGCTGTACTAAATTCCCGGCCTCTGGTACCTTTAACTTCCGATAGTGACGATTTCTCTTACTTAACTCCAGGCCATTTTTTAACTGGAAGAGCTTTAGCTTCATTTCCGCAGCGTGACTTGAGTGATACACCTATTACAAGGCTCAGGCTCTGGAACGTAACTTCCAAAATGGTACAAACGTTTTGGAAGTCATGGCATAAGAATTACCTTAACACTTTACAGTCTAGGCCCAAGTGGAAAGATGAATGTAACAATGTAAAAGTAGGCGACCTTGTACTACTCCGTGAAGATAACATGCCTTCTCTAACATGGCCAATGGCGCGCATTACAAACATTTTTCCTGGTAAAGATAAAATGGTTAGAGCACTTGAGGTTATGACACCAAATAGAAAGAAACATGTACGTTCTATTACTAAGATATGTTTGTTCCCAATTATAACAACCTAAAGGTACTTATAGGTAACAGTGCCTAAGTTTAGTTATTAAGGTCCTAATTTTATTGTTCGTAGGCCATCATTAGATGCATAATTAGTGTAAATTCCTATATTATGAAGCCAAGAACAACAAACAAACAAAGTTTGTAACTTAGTAATTGTAAGAGCGTAAAAGATAATAGTAGTTAAGTAGGTAAAATGAAAATAAAACCAATGTTTCATTTAAACTAATATGTTTAATTAAGTTAGTACTTAAATACATATCTGGCCATTCACTGTATAAATATGATTATGTGAGTACATAACTGTTATAAACATAGTTAATATAAATTTCTAAGTTATGGTCACAGTTACATGTAGTTAAATGTACATCTTGCCTATCTAAGTGTACCACTGTTTCAGTATTTAAGTGTACATCTTGGTTAGCTTAGCTTCCTATTGTTTCATTATTATTTAGCTCTGTAGCTGTGTAAGCACTTCCTACGAGCCTAACATTATCAAATTTTGTTTGAAGCACTTGCCTATCATTGTATAAATTAGATGTTGGCCATTTCAGCAGCGCTTCTCGCGGCCCCCAACATGTTGGCAACACTAACTGTAGCAACACTGTTGCTCCTTGACTTTTTAATTGTGCTTTCGTATAGACGGTGACAGACATATTTGCTGTAATTAATTTTTGATGTACTTGCAATAAATTGAGGCAAATCAGACCCTGTGCGTTTTAAATATTCATCTACAGTCCACTGCTCAAGCTCGACCCCAACAGACATGTTGACACTTACTTGTTCGCTTCAGTAAATAGGGTGTACATACAAGCATAAAATATACATTGCTTCTGGCCCCAGACTAGGATACCTTGTGTTGTGGAAACCAGAAACATATATTATGCATTTATAATACATGCATAATATAGTAGAGAAACAATGATAATTTTAGAGGTTTCTAATATGTCGTAATGAGCGCTCAGACATTTTTTTGGAATCCTAAATTCCACGCGTGCGAAGCCGCTAGCTATTTATATAACTTCACCAACATTGTAACTGTTGTAATAAAATATAATAAAAAAATACACGTCGTGTAATCATCATACTGTATACTATTTCGGTGAATTTTTATTTCTGTGAATCCTTCTTTCATTTTGGTGATTGACTGTTTCATTTCGGTGACACATAACTTTGAAATGCCTGTCATCCATTTGTTTTTTTTGTTTTCCATTGTTACCATTATTCATAAAGTTATAAAACATTAAAAGTATTAGGAAATATAACTAAGAAAACTAAAAAAAAGGTAAACAAAAAAGTTCACCGAAATGAAAAAAAAAATGGGTATGTTGAAATTCACCCCCATCCACCTTAAAATTCATGTAATCTACTCAGTTAAAATACGGATGTTTTAACACCAAAAATGTAAAGATCCATTCGCTGTTGACTGTACACTGGTAGCACATGCACGCGCCATAAAATTTGCCTTCACGTTAAAATTAGAAACGTTACTCCTGCTGGAGTCAGCAAAATATATTGTTGCAGGAGCAACAGCCGATGAAAACATTTCAGATTGGATTTAGGAATCCTTTTGTGGATTGTGGAGCTGGAGAATGTTTTGAAAACGTTTTGTGCAAGTTCTAGATTTCAAAATGGCATTTCGACGACACGGCACAGGCAACTTAGTGTTCGCAACGTTTGTGCTTTGTGTTGGAGAAACCTGTTTGAACGTGACGGTGAATTGAGGGCTGATGATCCTGTTTTACGTAATTATGGTCAAAATAGTGGAACGCCATTTAAAGTGACAACGCGTAAAGTCATAGGAAAATTATAAGTTTTCAACCGATTCCATTGGGGTTTGTTACTGTATCCATCATACAATAACTGTGTGAGGGATGGCTGAATTTGAGTACAACAAAAGGTTACATTTGGTGAGTCTATTTCAAACAGCAATTATTATTGATAAAATGTGTAAGGCATGTCTAAGGTCACAATAAAATATTACTGATTATTCTTGATTCAATCACCGATTTGACCTATAGTTATCGATCAATGTTTGCCGATGTTTTGTCATTGGATATGAATAATGGCGTGGTGAAAAATTTATGGGTAAACATTTTTGTACTATAACTTTCGTAAGCACTACACATTATTAACTTTATTCCGGATACACTTACTTGAAGTCGAAACAGGAATATTTCGAAGCTATTTCGAGTTTTTGCTTTGGTAGCCTATTCCAGGAATGTAGTTACTTGGATGTTTATTATGGTCACACAGTTGTGCATACGATAAACGGTATTCGATCTGGAACAAAGATTTACAAACATTATAAAAGTACAAAATTAATTTTGCAATTAGTGCTGTCAATTAATCATCAATGAATCAATCAGTTTGTACTCATTCACTCCCGTAGGCTACCCTCAAAGCATGCCACCTCCTTTTGACCGAGGCCATCCTCATCCACCGACTACCAACAATCTGCCTTAGAGCTTTGAGCCCCATCGACCATCGTTCCTTAGGCATATGTTATTAGTTCTATTGCTAACTCATCTCTATTTGTCTCTCTTTACTAGCCCACACAGCAATAGCAGTACAATGTCATTCCAATTAAATAACCTGCGCCAGTTAAATAGCCATCTGACGCAAAGGAAGACGAATCGCGCGAGGTACCGAATTAACTTACAACACGAGTGCCATTGGAGTGCGAGTGGTCACTAGAACTATCACCTTATTTGTAATGACATGATTAATACGCAATTTCTTATGTAATGTCTTAATAAATGTTTCTTGCGCAATAAAGCATAATAACAATTACTATCATTAGGTACCTACCATACTAATATAACTCAATTGAAAAACTATGCATTTTATAGTTTTGCTCCCCAGAGTGCGTATACTGAGTTTTTTCATTCACTCTCGATAGTGAGAGCGTTTGCGATTTGCATAGGAGTGACAAAGAGACAAATAGATGGCGCGCTTTGTCGCTCCTATGCAAAACGCAAACGCTCTCGCTATCGAAAGTGAATGACAAAACTCAGTATACGCACTCAGATCTTTGCTTTCCAGTGTGGCCATAGGGTTATTGTTTCACCTGATCGCGATTCTTAACAATTGCAGACAAATGTATCAGCGCTTCTCGCCTACGTTTGCTCTGCAAAGCGTTTCCGGGCGAAACTTTCGAGAATTGTTCATTGACACTTGGACTGTAGACGAAGAAACAATGCTGTTGTTTGTAATTACTGAAATAAACCTTTGTGCACACTTTTAAAAAACCGAAGCGATATTCTCGGCTCTATGACGCTGAATCGCGTATGAGTACTGGGCTCCAGTCATCTAGATCATCTAGGTTTTCTCTTTAATATCGCGCACACACCATGTTTAATTTATTCAGTCCTGACCTTGAAAATAACAATAGAAAACCATTGTTATTTTCAAGGTAGAGTTTAAAATAAGAAGGGTGTTTTGGAAAAACAACGAAGGTCGCATTTTTGTGATTTTTTTTTGTTTAGGTACGTAAAATATAGTATGAATTTATTTGCAAATAAGTAGTCCCTAAAGAAAAAAAAATACAAACATGTGACCTTGGTTGTTTTTCCAAAACACCCTTCATTGCTTATCTGCAGTGGGCACTCGTGGCGAAGAAAACCTATACTGTGTCTCTGAGGTCCTGCACAGTTGCATGGATACTAACCGAACAGTACTATGAATCCAGATCACAAGATACTCGGCGTGCTGATGGACGGGGAGCTTCGTTTCGAAAACCATATTAGACACGTTGTCAGCAACTGCTTCTATCGCCTGAAAATTCTGTATAATATACGCGATTACCTTAGCACTGATTTGCGTGTTAGACTAAGCGAATCGCTGATATTATCTAGATTAAACTACTGTGATGTTGTCTATGGTGGATGTATACTTGGCCGGACAAAGAGACTTATACAACGAGTGCAAAACGCATGTGCTCGGTTTTGTTTCAAAGTCCCACCCAGATCCCATGTCACTCCGTACTTGAATGCCGCAAAGCTCCTTAATATGGAGTCTCGACGACGCCTGCACCTAGCCACGCTGTTGTTTGGTGTGATTCGCAACAAAACTCCTAGATACCTATATAAGAAACTAGAATGGTCATCTAGAGAGCGACGTGCACAAAGACAGAATTCGAATCCCCGCGCATCGCACGAAGACTTTTCGTGGTAGCTTTAAGTTCGCGGCGTCCAAGTGCTGGAACGACATTCCTCCCCCAGTCCGTCAAGCGTTCAGTAGGTGTGCCTTTGGGCGCAAGCTCAAGGCATATCTGCTAGAGCAGCAGAGACTTTCCTATCCTGAACCTTCGCGCCGCAGACTTCGCTCTATAAATGACTTGGTGACGTAATACTGTGATCGCATCAAAGATACTATAACTATAAGGATTTTTTTTCCTCTGTGGAGGTGGAATGAATGTGCAATCAGGTTAGATTGCATATTTATTCTGGTTCTGCTGGAGAAGAAATCTTTATTTCATCCATTATTATTATGTTTAATTGTTTATATTTCACATTGTAGTTACATGTATGTGTATGTATATATTATTATGTCTTTGTATAATATGTATTTATTTATGTGTGTTATAATACATGGATATGAATTAAATACACCTACGCTGTTTATGTAAATTTATTATTTTCCTCTTTAAATTTTATATTTTCATTTTATTACGTTTTTTTTTCTTATTTATTAGTTTGCAACAGGTCACACTGCACTCTGGAGCATTTAGGGCTATTGGCACTGACTGAAAATCAGCGCTGAGGGTTCCCGCCCTCAGCACTATGCTGAGTCAGCTGCCATTTGCAGCAGCAGAGACACACCGCGACAAAGTTTGTTAAGTGTTTTTATTGTTTTTTTTATTGTGTTGTCTGTTGTTGCAATAAACGTTTATCTTTCTTTCTTTCTTCTATACTCCGATCGATCGCCTAGTTCATGTGCCAGTACTTGACATTTTAGAAATTAGGATCCGCTGGTTACAGCTATCCTCAGAAATAAACTAAAATATAATCTTATAATTTAGTTTATTTCTATTCTTGAATATTTTCAAGTACCTATTTTTAAAAGTATTCTATCTTGCTATTGAAACCAAAGTAGATCGAGGAATTTTTTTTATAAATAAACGTTGAAATTAGGATTTCAATTTATTTGCTTGAAACTTTTTTCGGTAGCACGGAATTATTGTCAGTCGATTACCAGCTTCATACGTTAAAAATGTATGCAGCCATTACATAAAACTTGAAATCACCATAAACTCAGAACAGACTCGGTACAGCTCTGCAGAGCATCAGATCATAAACCTCGATTTATAATAAAAGTGTTCTATGTGCCACGGGCGTCCATGTCATTTCATTTGTGAAGGTGGAAATTTTATGTTAGAAATTTTCTAAAAGTCGTAAAACAGAAGTTGTTCCCACTAGCGGCCTCGTGCCAAGACGCGGTGATAACTTAGTGTTAGAACGTTAGACACTCCAAAAGGCACTGCTTTTGACGCCGGAAACTGGAGGAATTTCTGACTTCGATCAGGGTCTCAAATATACTTCCTTGACAGCTTCGTTCGTCTACAGGGTGATTTTGAAATGTGGTTGCAAATACCAGGACGTTGACTAAGTTACGTTGACTTATTGACTATATAAACTTATTAACTATTGCAAACAGGGCGACTTGCCGCCGTGTCAAGTCGCCGCGTCAGACGCGACGTTGTCATTTGCTTCTGGCGACTTGTCGTCGCGACTCCGCGACGCTGACGCCAACAATCAGAATCAGAATCAGAAATTTATTTCCACGTAAAGAATTTACATTCTGCTTGTTGAATGTCAATGTACATACAGTTATGTATAATGTTAGCCGCTGCCTTGGGGCCGTCTGTAGTGGAGAAAAAGGCAGCGAAAAAAAAAACTCCACTCTGACCATCTTTTCTCAAATCAACTTAAAGCTAATACAAATAAAACTTACAAAACAATATCTTGGATGTGTTGAACACTAGACACATTTATCCTCTGATTAAATTTAATATTAAACTACTATTTAAAGCCATACGTCCTTGTCTTCTAAATAATCGTTGATTTTATAATAAGCTTTTTTGCAAAGAGTGTGCTTAACACAATTCTTAAATCGCGTTGGAGGTAACTCTAATATATCTTGGGGTATCTTGTTGTAGAACCTTATATAGTGCCCCATAAAGGAAGTATTAACTTTTGCAAGTCTAAATCGTGGAAATGACAATTTATGTTTATTCCTAGTATTAACGTTATGATGGCTACCAAGTGTTTCGAAGTCTTTAATATTTTTCCTAACGTACATAATATTTTCATAAATGTATTGGCTTGCAACTGTTAGGATGTTGATATCTTTGAAAAAAATTCTTAGTGTGTCCCTACTACCTAGCTTGTAAATAAATCGGATCGCTCTCTTCTTCAATATGAAGATCTCAATGTCTGCTGCTCAAGTGTGCGGAGATTCGAACAAAATATATGAAAATTGATGGCCGTAGCCTATCGTCGTGTCTAGTCGCCGAGCTGTCCCCTGTCGCGTGTCGCTAGTGTGCGCCTAGGCTTTTGTTGCGCCCCAATTTTTTCAAACAATGTTTCTAAATCATGGTTACAAACTACAATCGAATTCAAAGTCACCCTTGGTGCTGCACTTGATGGCTTCAGTTGGCTGTTTGTTGTATGTACAGTCACGAGCAATAATATTACTGTCACATTTTGTACACGCGCACATTTTGTTTTGTACTGCACATGTGTACGTCAATTAGTCCTGAATTATCTAACCATTGGTTTTACATATTATTTAGAAAAAAAATCGTACACTTCTTTCTAGATGGTTTTAAGTTAAGATTGCAAGAAAATGTGATAGTGCATGTATTATTGCTCGTGACTGTACACTATACATATACTATACGTATCACTGCAGGGCACAGGACTACTCTCAGATTTCTTAACTATAGCTAGGCTTCATCACCACGCGTGGCCACCGCGAGTTGGCAATTTCAAGCTTTGAGGTATGTAAACAATTCAGACACTTTATTTCAGAGATAAACTGTGATACTTAATTTGTAAAAAAAAATGTGTGTCATGTGTTGGCATGGGGTAACAGATTTGAATTAAATTCGGAATACGGATATAGATACCCGTTTAAATATAATTACCAACTTTCCAAGTACACGACGTCACGGTTACAGCTTGTTTTCGTTAAAGTTATAGCTTTCGACTTGCCTAGTACGTTTCACTGCTCATAGGCCTTTTATAAGAGAGACTTTTGATTTTGTTTTTAGAGAGCGCGAGTACAATTAACAGTCTGTTAGCTTTTAGAATATATCTCGGGCTCTAGAGAAGGCTTCGGTTTTCGCCGAAAGTACACGAGTGTAATACTACTTCCTGCTCTGTATTAGTTTATTTCCGTTATATTAGTTCCGATTTCAAAATTAAGTGTCATATTAGTTCCGATATTTCTATTACACGAATATATCCTTTTCTATCCGATAGTAGCCGAGGTATATTCTAAAATCTCACAGACTATATTATAATACCTACTCTTTTACTAGTAGCGATGTGACGTGGCAAAAAGAAAGCCAAGGACAGTTTACAGGGTACAACATGCCTATACCTACTACTAGGATTAAATCCAACAGCATGTTTCATATCAGCCAATTAATAGCGCCGTCTATACTCCCACAGGAAAGCAAAGCCAAGCGGCCGTGACCGGCATAACGCTGAGATGAAGATTAACGACGGAGAGACGAGGGTACGATATGTACCGGCTTCCCGACGATTGATCTGATGACTCGCCGCAAACAATGATCGTGCGATTCGTCTTAGCTATTGAATTTGAATAAATAAAATCGAGAGAGTAGGTAGCGGAACTGATAGTCAGTTTGACCTAGGATTTCCGCACTTGGCCTCATAGTTGGGTCATTGTACGTAGCAAGGCTGTGAGTTTACTCCAGCCAGCCTATCTGTTTCCAGAAGGCCAGCAGTGCTCTGATGTCACTGCAGGCCTCCTGAAGGGATCCCAGCTTCCCAACGATGGCGTTCCGTTGTTTTTCCACGCCTTCACAGTAGATGGTCACGTGGGCGAGTGTTTCCTCTTCTTAACGGAACTGTATAGAACGCCTGCCCTTCGGGAGGTCGTGGGCTTGATCCAATCAAGCAATGAGTTTATTTTCTAACACCTGATTCTTGAATGTTTCTCGAACGCTTACAATCTGTTAATCTGCTGTTAATAGCTGTCGGTTATTTTATAAACATAAACATTTACATAGAGGCACATACATGGCTTTGTATGCACTTTTGCCAACTGACATCCTGTTAACGGTAGATTAACAGACTGTCAGCGTACGATGGACTGGGGGTATGTCATAAGTTTTCTGAAATTTTAAAAGCAATACCACTCGCTAACTGTGAAGGAAAAGATCGTAAGGAAACCTGGGTGTCTGAGGTGTTCACAAACCTCAGCGCTTGTAATAGGGTATTTGACAGTGTGAAAAAAACAGTATTATTTACACGTATTCGTATAAATTATGTGTCTTAAAACCGCTTTAAGACATTTTAACTAAAAAAAACAATTATGATTTTTTGAAAAACACAAGATAAAATTTGGTAATTTGTATCTGCCGCCATTGTATCGAAAACGGCCTGGATTGGCCGATTCTATGGTCACATGGCAGTAAAAATGGCGTCTGTCATTCATTCTTTCTTACGTGCATTGGTTGGTTTACCGGAAAGTGACGTCATAATTCCTGAGCAACGCCATATTGTCTAAGATAGCGTTTTGGCGGCTTATTTGAAAAGTAAATTTTCGTTTGCCTTTTTAGAAGAATTACACGAAAAAATTTAAAATGACCACTTTCTGAGGAATCCTGAACAGCAACAAACAATATGAGATGGCTTTCTGAAATCGGTCAAATAGCCTATTGTTAATCCGCGGTAAGGACGCGTGGTAATTAAGCCCAAACTCTCTTTGTTTGAGAGGAGCTCTGTGCCCTGCAGTGTGGCAAAAAAGAAAAATAAATCGGATATACTATACAGCTCGGTTTTTGTCAGATCAATGCTGTTTCTTAGTCACTCGCAAAGTTGTGACGAATAGATTTAAATCTTATTTGTCATGAACATAGAATAGGTATTAAAAAAATCAAATTGTTTATTGAGCAGTCAGTGATCCATGTAAATATGGTACTTATACATACCTCCATACAAGTTGACCAACACACATGTTTAATAAGTTTGTTAGATTTGTTTTAAAACATTTTTCAAAGCGCAGTATTTGTGTTAGAACTATTATTTTTAGCCTGTTAAATTATAACCTTGAAAAGAAGAATTGAAAACCATTCTTACGGTGGCCCGGTCCGTAAGAATTCTGCAAATTCCTTGAAAGTACCTTTAACCTGTAGAATTGTTGTAAGATCGCCAATAAAACAGAGTACTGACTACGTATTATGTAACCTGTTATAACCCCTTAATTTGCGGGCTCATTTGATGTTCTAGTCACATCGGCCGAATTGCCAGTTTTATTTTTCGCTCAGAATCTCAGCATGTAGGGCGACGACAACGTCAAGTTCGAAATAAAGGGAAGAGTCCTCCAGCGCTCGTGAGAACCTCATTATTCGGTCGCACGGAGCCCTTTGTACGAGAAATATTAAGGTTCTTTAACAAACCTCACGTAAAAGAAACAAAAAAGGAGAGATAACGACCGAAATGGGACTTGTAAAGATTGTGCTTTGAAGGGTGCCAAAAATCTTTCGGCGGAAAATTGTAATACTAGTGAGGTGCTATCACACTAAAAGATAGACATTTCTTGTAGTAAAATCCGCCGTATTACAATAAACTTATTGTTAGTAAGTACGGATTTCTTATTACTAACAAAATATTGAGATTTGTTCTGATTTTGATTGACATACTGTGTCAATTCCAACGATAATTTCATCGCTATTTGACGACCTCTGTAGCGCAGTGGTTAACGCATCTACCTACCATGCGATAGATACCGGATTCGAATCCTGGCTGGGGAAAAAAAAAGAAACCCAGGTCTTGGATGCTTACATGTTTGTGACGTCGCTGTTTCTGGTTCCCACGACACAGGGTATCCTAGTGTGGGGCCAGAAGCAATGTATGTGCCTGCATGTAAAATGTTATGTTATGTTATTAAAATTCTTGTTTTTTAGTGCATTTAAAGCCGAAAGTACTTCTTCAATCAAAATAAAACGGTGAAAATTCACATCTTCATACATATATCAATATAAATTTTGAATTTGGCTCGATATTATCAGTGCAATAAAATACCTTTGGCTTTAAAACCACAAAAAAAGTCAGCAGCATATTATGGAGGTGATAATGGTTATATAAATTATGTACTGCAGCGTCCGAGTGGTCCCTTTACCCATGTAGTATGAGTCAAGGTGCCACTGGATGCTGTATAAATAATCTCATGCAAATTTAATATATTTTCTTTTTCCAAACAGCACAATTTTTATAGCCGAAGCAAGTTAACTCGAAAACGGGCTTGCCGTTGTTTCATTTCCAAACCATTGCAGGTACTTATTATTTTCCAAGGTAACGTGCAAGTCACAATGTTGCAGTTATTCTGGAAGCCGATGAACGCCAACTTTGTCAGCTCATTTGGCTTTCGTTGTAAAGTTTCTTAGAGTGCATCGGAATTACAACAGTGCTGCCAGCTGTGGTAACGTGGAACCAAAACTCGAACCCTCGTGCATTAACATTGAAAAAAAGCGGCTAAGTGAGAGCCTCCGTAGTTCCTGTACTACCCAACAAGAAACAAAAAAATAAAAATATTAAAAAATAAATAAACTCACGCCCGTTATCCCCGAGGGGGTAGGCAGAGGCCCCAATCATAACATTTTACATACATGCACATACATTGCTTCTGGCCCCACACTAGGATACCCTGTGTCGTGGAAACCAGAAACAGCGACGTCACAAATATGTAAACATCCAAGACCTGGGTTTCTTTTTTTTGTACCCAACCGGGATTTGAACCCATGGTAAGCAGATGCGCTAATCGCTGGGCCACAGAGGTCGTCACTAGAACTGGGCCCACGTTTTGCCGAGTTTATTAGGTCCCAACGTGACAAGTGCCAAGCCTGTCGCCGTTATCCGGGCACAATTTATCAGCGAATGGTGTTGCTGTACAAACAAACAAATGTACGTAACTATAAGTCATTGGTACATGCGGGACTCGAACCCAGACCCTCTTGATCGAGAAGCAAGAGTCAACCCCGTTACGCCACCACCGCTCTGTGTGTTCATCGTTTCGTTGAACACACACAGTGGTGGTGTGTACAAAATCGTTTCATCTCAAAGTTCTTTAGAAAAAAGTCCCATTTCTGATGTAATCCATCAAAGAGACTCCGAGCATAACCCGTTTCATAGCATACTGAGCGACTTTGAATCGCTGGCTTAGTCCTACCGCCTATGTCGCCTTTGTGCAGATCTTTTCATGTGCAATAAAGAATTTTCAAATCAAATGTCTACCTCTGTCGGTGCTGAAACCCAGCCTGATCTAGGCTCTAGAGTTCCTTGTTTTGGAAAAGACGATAAGATACCATATACGCCATCAGTACGGGTTTTTAAAAACATAAAAAGAACACAAACATAAAATTATTTACAAGGTAACAGTACACTTTGTTGTCGGCCTCAGTTGGCGGCCTTATTGCTGATAGCAATTTCTTTCAGACAACCCTATTATGGAAAAAATCTGAATGAAAAGGGAGACGGGTTGTAGTTGCAAAAATGAATATTAATATACGTACTTACATAAATGATTAGTGATTCGTGATTAGTGCCTCTGCCTACCCCCTCGGGGATAACGGGCGTGAGTTTATTTATTTTATTTATTTTACTTACATAAATAACAATACACCTACGTAAACCATTACACATTATGGTTATGATAAGCATACATAAATATGTGATAATAATAACCTACGCGAGGAGGAAATAAATATTATAATATAGGTACCTACATGGGGTAGAAAAAAAAAACACAAAATACGTAGTTACTTTATTTACAATAGTTTAAAAAAACTATAATAATAGCACTGTGGCCAGTTACACGAGCTAGTGTCTGAAAACCTATACTTATCAGACCAAATGTTTCGTAAATATTTGGGTATTCCGTCGACAATTAACGGGTCGATAGTGATACATCTCACTCGCGCTATTCGAACTACGGGCCTTGAGTAAAGTACACATTATTTGAGCAAAACTGTGCAAGTTTGAAGAGATACCTACGCGAGTAAGCGAAGTTTTAGGTGCACTTGAATGATAAGCTTTCAGAGCGAAATAGGAAATTCTCACGAGGGAACTTTGCTTTTGCTAATCAAGATTGGGACCTGTGACGATCACTTCTCAAGGGGACTAAAAGCAGAGTACTCATTGATAGTACATTACCGCAGCGGCCAGCAAAAGAGGCATGGATGGACGAACGTGGAAATGTGGGCCGAGGCGAAGCAAAGTAAATTTTGATTATGTTTGTCATGTATTTTTTTTTATGTGAAACCTAAGACTTAGTTTTGTTTATTATAAGTTGAAATAATTTCTTTCATAATCATGTGTCCTATTCTCTGATATTCTTTAATGTCAAACTAATTTCCTATAGGAAGCTATAGGAAATTAGTTTGACATTAACTTATGAAACAACTTTATCTGTAAATTGATGGTATAATTTTTAAACTAAGTGCTTAACAACAAAAAACGCAAATAAACAAAATTTCAAACCAGATAGTATATGCAAAATTCCACATACACACAACTAACATAAGCCTGACTGTACAGAAGCCATTTTACAGCAAATAAAGTCATAAATTACAGAGGAACGTGTGATTGACACGTGAATAATGGATGCAGACTCCTCTCACGCACAAAACAATCAACTGCTTCCACCACTACAGTAACTACAGGTAACTATTAATTAAAGAGCCTATTTAATTAAAAGCCACAGTTTTTTGACTTTACTATGATTATGTTACTTTTTATCTTGACATGAACTTAAAACGCTTCATTTGTCTTCTCTAAATGAAATCAAGCCAACGTTTAGCTTTGTTATTGAAATTTCCGTCACACTGAAAAAATAAGAAACAGAATAACTTGTGGCTATACTATCGATATATCGTCCCTTTATTGGTAAAACCGATTCTCTACACTTTTTTTTACAACTTTTTGAGTTCTATCTATAGATAGAGCTCAAAAAGTTGAGTAGCTTGGTGTAAATAACTAATTTTTGAAAAAAAGTGTAGATAATCGGTTTTACCAATAAAGGGACGATATAGAAAACACAATTGTGGCACAGCCAGAAATAGTACATCACTGCAGCGGCCAGCAAAAGAGGCATTGATAGACGAACGTGGAAATATGG
This sequence comes from Yponomeuta plumbellus, assembly GCA_947310845.1. Lineage (NCBI taxonomy): Eukaryota > Metazoa > Arthropoda > Insecta > Lepidoptera > Yponomeutidae > Yponomeuta > Yponomeuta plumbellus. Next base: position 10,997,732 of record OX371203.1, read on the forward strand.
GCCGAGGCGAAGCCGAGGAGCAAACTATGGCATTGTTTTTGTCGAGAGTTTCAGATGAAAATGTGGTTCGGTTCAAAGAAATAGCTTTTTTCAGAGATATTCTCAACTACAAAATAATATACGTTGGTACCTATATCTCTTTTCTCTGCATTATACTAACAAGCTTAAAATATATAGTTGGCTGTTATCAGTGCCTTAAGCCCATATCCTCTGTCTCTCTCTGAGAGTGAGAACCTATACGTTTTTAAAACAAATTTCAAAGAGTCCAGAAAAATCTGTGTTGTCGCAGTTTGGTAATAGGGGAGGTGTGATCCGTTGAATGAAAGAGGCTATCCAGGGGCACGGTAAAATTATGTTTTTTTTTATAAGGTCACGGAAAGGCACCTGGGAACAATAAAAAAAGGTCTTAACTAAGGTCTAAAAGATAAATATAAAAATACAATTTGGAGTAAAAAGACAGCACAAACACTTGCATAATAGTGTGCCTTTTGAATATTTGATTGTGATAGATTTATAATAATAGGTACGTATGGAGATTAGATCAATCGGGTAACGTACTAACAGACGTGTTGTAATAAAAATAGAAAGACGTTCACGTCCACTCAGTTCGGAAGCTCAGGGTATCTGACCAAATACGTCCGAACACTGGGGTGAATGTCAAAAACAATTTAAATTTAGAATAGTTAAAGGCCGAAAATGATTAAAAGCCACGAGGCGGTCACCTCGTTACAGTGTACCTACCACACCCGACGAGCAAATCCTTATAAATGCAGAATTCGTCTCTAAAACTGGAAAATTTTCGCAGTTCGAATGAGACTTTTTTTACACACGCTGTGTAATATTTTTGCAAAGTTTTACCGGTTATTTGTAGACTGAATAAATTGAAGGCTTCCAATTTGGTTTATGGGTTTGTTTTGTTACGATGGTATTTCAATGTTACAGAATTTTTATTATTGAGTGACACTATACACGATGCCGTAAAATCTAACAGTTTTGTGTGACTCGTAGCATAGCTGCATGCGCTACATATTATATTTATAAATACTAGGATATAATTAGAAATAAAACTTTACTTTGCACATAGAATTTATAAAAAAGCCTTTCACAAAGAGTCATATTAAATTCCAATATCATTCCATGTGAAATGCAAAAAAATATTCAATGTTCAGGAATAAGTAATGTCTGTGCGTGTAATAACTAATGTATTGAAAGACTAACTGTACTCTATTTACAAAAAATATAGCAATCATTGTATGTCACCATTTGTTTGACTATTGCTACAAAGCAATGTTGAATAAATCAATTTTGAGCCAGTTTCAGTAAAGGTACACCTACATAAAATGGAAACAAATCTAAATATAAAAAACCCGAAAGGCATCTAAGGATTCAATATTGTATCATAAATAAATTTATCTCTAACTATCTTCTGCGGCAAACAACCCGCGGACCGCCCCGTATGTGTGTCTATCCGAAACCTATCTGATAAAGCAGTATAATACCGTTACAATAAATGATTCAATTTCCTTTGCAACTATCCGATCCACTTAAGTATTATGAAAGTAATAGAGGCGAGGGAATAGTTTTCCTGCTGACGCTCCTTTTACTATAATGACAGAAAATGCCGTTCAATATCTATAAAATATTACTGTCGTACGAATGCCGGACAGTGGGGCGCTTTCGATACTAGATTTGATTGCCGGAATTAGCTTTGACCGGGGTAATGGAAATTCATTTTCGCGGAATTGATTTTCGGAACCATCGGAATATGAAGTGACACGGCCATTCGAGTGCACGGCGAGGTAGCTAGGATTAGTACAGATAAGCAGACAATCAGTTTCTTTCTAACTAGCTTTCGCCCGCGAATCCGTCCGCGTGGACTTTAGTTCAAAATTTTGCAACCCCGTTCACTCCCTTAAGGGTTAAATTTAGAAAAACGGCGAAAGCCGTGTTCAATCAATTGTGTTGAAGAGTATTTATTTTAAGTTTCAAGAAAATTATACAACATTCTTTATACCTCCCATACAAATTTTGGCAACCCTTTTCGCCCCCTTAGGGATTGAATTTCCAAAAAATCTGGGCTTATTCCTTCCAGGCTTATAGACCCTCTGTGCAAAATTTCAGCTTCCTAGGGCCAACGGCTTGGGCTGGGCGTTTATGAACTGAGTGACTGAATCAGTCGTCAGGACTTTGAATTTTATTTATATGGATAACAATATTTGAAAACCTTTCGTGAGCACTACACATTGTAGCATGTGGTCCGGATCAACCTACTTGATACTCTTCCGATAAAAATCAAGTAAGTTGATCCGGACCATATGACATAATACAACATTTGAAATTGTTTGCTAATCGTTGATATTATCCAGATTGAACTACTGTGATGTCGTTTATGGTGGTTGTATTTTTGGCAGGACAAGGAGATTAATACAACGTGTGCAAAACGCATGCGCACGGTTTTGTTTCCAAATCTCTTCCAGATCCCATTTCACCCCGTACTTGAACGACGCAAAACTCCTGAACATGGAGGCTCGACGACAACTACACCTTGCCAAGCTCTTCTTTGGTGTAGTGCGCACTGAAACACCTAGTTACCTATACAGGAAACTTGAGTTTTCGTCCAGACTGCGCTTAGTGCAAAAGGATAGGATTCTCATCCCTGTGCACCGTACGAGAGCTTTTCGGGGTAGTCTCCGTTTTGCGGCGTCCAAGTGCTGGAAAGATATACCTCCCCAGTCTGTGACGCTTCCAGTAGATGTGCTTTCGGGCGCAAGCACAAGGTATATTTTCTTGAAAAGCAAGGACTGTCCCTCCCAACTTTTCGCCGCTTCTGACTCCGACTTACTTTTACTAATGACCGACTATGTAGTCGCATCAACTAAATTATGGGCAGCCATAGCTTAATGTTGGGCGTGTAATTACTCTTTGTTTGGGTGTGTATCTTTTAATATCTATTTTTCTTATCTATTTATATCTATTTTTCTTATTATTACCACTTCACTTATATTTACTCCTTGGATTTAGTTTATTATTATCTTCCTCATTGTAATATTATAAGTAAATTATGTAAGTATTTAAGACTATATATTTTTTCTTTATTGAATGTAATGTAATGAAATATTATCGTATTTGTATGACACTATTTTTCTATTTTTAAATGCACCACGACACGCATTGTCATCACCGATATTGTCAGTTACCGTGGGCACTGACTGAAAATCAGCGCTGAGGGTTCACACCCTCAGCACAACGCTGAGTCAGTTGCCTTTTGTGGCAACCCCGACATACCACAGACTATATTTAAGTTTTTAGTTATGTCTTAATTATTTCTTTTGTCTTTGTCTGTTGTGTAATTGTGTTACTGTATTGTACTACTTGTGTGTTTATTCTGTTTCTGTGATGTGTTGTTGCTGCAATAAATATATTTCTTTCTTTCTTTCTTTCTAATCGATTTGTTCTACAGAATTTGTTTTACAGAACAGACAGACCGTTTATCTTGATTTTAAGTTTGAATGCTCTGAAGACAAGTGGGTGTTCGAAAGATTTTATTGCTTAAACATATTTGATTGCCGACCAAACCACATTTATTTTTACTGGTCGTAGAAAAGAAACACGGACCAATTTTACGAGCATAAGCTCTTGCAACTAAATGTCAAAAGTTTTGAAATTTTGCTGAAACTGATTCTTAGGACCGGAAAGGCTTCGTACTTACTCAGTGGATATCTGCACCATATGCTGTAACATTATTGGACAGATTCAATATTTTAGGAGTTTATGTTTGTTTTAGCGTGTATCACTGGCGCAATGAAATCGCACTACTTTCTATACACATACCTTTAGAGGCGAAAATAGCTCGGCAACAAACTAAGTGGAGGAGCTTAAGGCAAGTAGACACTCGCTAATGAAGGGATTAAGAAGAAAAACTGCCCCGTCCCCGATGGGCGACAACTAGATTAGGCCCTTGATCGGCCCATTAGCGCTCGATACACAAGGACTGATCGGTAGAATGCGCACGGGTACTGCGCTTAGGTTTGAGGAAAGTACTGAAACTAAAAAGTACTTCGGAGTACGTAAACTGAGTTTTTACATATAGCGATAGCGAGAGCGTTTGCAATTTGGATAGAAGTGACAAAGCGCGCCATCTAGTTGTCTCTTTGTCACTCGTATACAAATTGCAAATGCTCTCGCTATCGAAAGTGAATGAAAAAACTCGGTATAAGCACTCAGAACTTAAGTACTGAATGATTGCCGAGTCGATGGAGGACGGCCGCGTATGGAAATGGGCGTGCCTTGGAAGGAAGCCGCGTTCGTGGTAAATGAATACAGAATGACGACCTCTGTAGCGCAGTGGTTAGCGCATCTGCCTACCATGCGAGAGGTACCGCGTTCGAACCCTTGCTGGGGCCAAAAAAAAACCCCAGGTCTCGGATGTTTACATGTTTGTGACGTCGCTGTTTCTGGTTCCCACGACCCAGGGTACCCTAGTGTGGGGCCAGAAGAAATGTATGTGCCTGTATGTAAGTGTTTATGTTCTATGTTAATGATAGACCTAGCCATGAGTCTGGGTCGTGAATTGTGGGTTCTCTATTTCGCTTATAGGACGAGAAATTTATCTTTGTGCATCAAAGTTTAGTGGAATTTCATGATTTTTATTTTATATTATTTTTTATTTTTAGTTTAATACAAAACCCACAGCATAAGTCAAATTACAAAATATGGTTGTGTGAATATATCCAAACATAGGCCACTTAAGGGCTTACATTATATTAACTTAACTTCTAGACAGGAACAAAAAATAGATTTACATAATTTAAGTTGTAAACAGATTTTACAAATTTTACTTACAGATCACAGATCACAGATTTACAGGCAGTCGATGCGAATCAACGACTGAGTCAAATACAATTTAATCATTTTATTTTCAGTTTATCGAGTTCAAGAAGATTATTATTTCATCAAGTTTTCTCAGTTCACAGAGAGTTTGATCAGCTAAATCAATAGTCAGATATTCAATTTAAAGTAGAGCCGAGGGCTGCTATTTTGAGTAGCAATAATTATTCTGGTTCCGAATGACGTCGATTCACGTTCACTGTGGTACTGAGTCACATGACGGCTACTTATGATAGTGTCAAAATTGTAAATGAAGTCAGTAGGCATGAGGTTCAAGAGCACTCAGACTTTAATCAGGTCAGCGCCATCATTATACAATGTAATTTAGAATTGATTCATAAATTATTATTTTTTCTTTGCGGGTAGTTAAGAAAACTAGCAAGCTTTTAACTGCTGAGGTTTAATTAAAGATTTAAAATTGTTACACTGAAGATAATTATATGTACAGTGACTAATTAACACTCTTACGTTACCTGCCAGCTGTTTCATATTAAATTTTCTGCCACTTAAGAGGTAAACACCATAACACTAACTTCACTATGGATGACATTAAGAACTCGATTACGGAGCTCTCCAACTTGTTTGGGGAGAGGATGGCATCATTTCAAGAAGCTCTGGATAAGGGAGTCAGCGCTGTCCCAACCTCAAGTTCAGGTGTCCAAGCTGAATTCAGTTCTTTCCGAGGATTTGTCATTCATGTCAAAAAGTTGTCTCGCGCGCGGTTCAAGGTGGACGTGTGCGCGGATCTTTACGAGTTCTCACTAGTAAATTGCTTGAATTAATTCGTGATTGGTGCATCACTGTAAACTTCAATTCCTTGTCACTCTTGTGTTCTCCATATGGACTGGCTCCTCCTGCTGGGTGTGTCTAGAGTGAGAGAACTATACTTCCGTGTGTATTGTTACTCGAAAAAATATTTAAGTGTTCGTCATTGGTGCCCTCCTCCACTCGGGCTCGAACCCGCGTTGCCGGGGCGAGAAACCAGTAGCGGCTCCATTGAGACAAATCAACTCGAGTTTACGTTGCGAATTTAAGCTACTAGTGCTACGTGCAACTACGTCATTGCGACCGCTACGAAACAGTGCTACGAGCTACCGTATTGCTACGAAATAACTACGCCATCGTCGGGAAGCTATTTTTAGATCGCTACGCCGGGCCTAATACACGACGTTTGCAAACAAAATACGCACGACGCACACGCTTGAGAACCTATAGATACACACATTGCTTATACAGCATGGCTGAGCCAGTGACTGAATCGATTATGAGCTCGATAGGGGCAATCTTGGATGAAAAAATTAATGCCTTTAAATCATTTGTGCTTACTTCAGTAAAGGAATCTTATGCTTTAATAATGAAGGAGGTTGAAGCCTTGGTGAGTTCGCAACAATTTCTCTCCGAAAAATATGAAGAGGTTAAGTCTGAGTTTACTGAGCAAAAGAATACTATCTCTGATTTAATGAAGGAAAACGCCGTACTTAAAAACACACTGCAAGAGATGACCGTTAAGTTAACCGGAATTGAACTAAACTCTAGAAGCCGTAATGTGGAATTTCAGGGTGTACCTGAAAGGAAAAATGAAAATGTGGTAGAAATTACCAAGAAAATCTACGAGAAAACGACTGGATCAACTTTGAGTGATGAAACAATAATGTCCTGCCGTCGTGTGGCTAAGATGAACCCCGGTTCATCCAGACCTAGGAACATCCTTTTAACCCTGCCCTCTCCACGTCATCGGGATCACATTTTGTCATCGGTGCACAGATATAATAAGGCAAACAAAGATGATAAATTGAACTCCAAGGCCATTGGAATTCCAGGCGATAAAATGCAAATTTTCGTGACTGAACATCTCCCGTCTGAGACAAAATCATTGCAGGCCGAAGCACGAAAGCTGGCTAAAGAAAAGCAGTACAAATTTGTCTGGGTGAAGTTTGGTAGAATTTATGTCAGAAAATGTGAAAATTCAAGACAAATCGAGATAAAAAATCGCTCATCTCTTACCCTTATAATTTAAGCAGTTTAATTATTCTTTGTTACTGTTTTCAAATATAACCATGTTCTATGGCTTTAAAAATAATCGCAGAGCTTTATACATACTATCAAAATGTCAATAGAATCCGATCTAAGACGCAAGAGGTTTACATGAATATATTATCAGAAAATTACGACATCATTTGTTTGACCGAAACTAATTTAAATAGCGGGGTATATGATCGAGAATTGATTGACGCTAGGTATAATGTTTTCCGTAGAGACCGGGAGACATCTGATAGCCGAAAGACTGAGGGGGGAGGTGTGTTGATTGCTGTTAAGAAAGAATTTCAAGTCGAACGCCAGGAGAGTTGGGAAACTGGGGCAGAGGATATCTGGCTTACGTTACACACAGGCACATTAAAAATCCATCTTTGCTTAATTTATTTACCCCCGGACGTATCCACAGAAACAATAGAATGTTTTTTTGAACGTTGTTTTGATATTGTCACAAACTCAAACGAACACTTTATATTTTTAGGAGATTTTAACATGCCTAACATCTCTTGGAGCACATCTCTCGAGCCTTACGGATTAAATATGAATATTACCAAAAACGATAAGAAAAGTAACCTCTTGGCAGAGCTAATGTCTCTGGGTGACTTAAAGCAACAAAATTACTTAGCCAAGGCTGGTGGTGGAATACTAGATCTAGTCCTAACAAACTCACTAAATGTTGACATATTGCCTTGTGATCCCTTAAGCACGCAGGATAGACACCACCCTCCTTTTGTAATGCAAATAAAAGGTTCGCCTATAAAACAAATGAAACATAATAATAGCCGTCGTATTTTTAATTTCAGAAAATGTGATATATATAAATGTAAAAAAATATTACACTCTATAGATTGGTACAAAACATTGCAACACGAAAATGTTAATGAATGTGTCTCCTCTTTTTATCATATCTTATATAATACAATCAAACAGACAACTCCATACAAGAAAAATGATGCGCATTTATACCCCATCTGGTTCTCAGATACTTTAAAAAAAACATTAGTTGCTAAGAAAAAAATCCATCAAAAGTTTAAAAAATTTAATAACCCCCGTGATTACGATACTTATTCCTTGTTACGTGATCGTGTTAAAATTATGTTAAACGAATGCTATAGTAATTTCGTAGCAGGTGTCGAAAATTCCTTACAACAGGGTAACCCAAAAGCATTTTGGTCGTTTGTAAAAAACAAAAGAACCACAGCATCGATACCACAAAACATGTCTTTCGGCGACTGTAAGTCCAGTAACCCAACAGAGATATGCGAACTTTTTACAAGCTTCTTTGGCTCCGTTTATGAATTGGATGACGCCCAAGAAATTGAAGCCACTGTGGTTCAAGCCGAATTATCACATGGCATAAGTAAAATCACTTTGTCAAAAAAAGATATTCTAGGTAAGCTTAAAACACTTGACCCAAATAAAGGCCCCGGGCCTGACCAATTACCATCACACTTTGTCAAAGCATTAGCTGATGAACTAGTCACGCCACTCCAAATTATTTACAATAAGTCATTAGAGACTGGGGTTTTCCCAGACTTCTGGAAGGAAGCCTACATAATTCCAGTTCACAAATCGGGAAATCCGAGCAAATGTGAAAATTATAGGCCCATTAGTATCATATCTTGTCTGGCTAAAATGTTTGAAAAACTTGTTTATGACGACATATATGCCCATGTTAAACCTTATATAACAGAGAAACAACACGGTTTTGTCAAGAATAAGTCCTCTGTTTCAAATCTGATGGAATATGTGAATCACATACATGATTCCTTAAACTCAAAAAGGCCTCTACACTGTATATATACAGATTTTAAGAAGGCATTTGATAAAGTAAGTCACTCCATGCTGACACATAAACTTAATTGCCAATTCGGAATTCATGGTAGCCTGCTCAGGTGGATTATAACTTATCTATCAAATAGATCACAACTAGTTGCAATTAAAGGTTATCTCTCAGCTCCTGTACACGTTACATCTGGCGTTCCTCAAGGAAGTCACCTTGGACCATTATTTTTCGTTTTGTTTATAAATGACCTTGTACCTAAATTAAAGTCAAATTGCCTATTATACGCTGACGACTTAAAAATATTTAGTTCAATATCTACGGTGACTGACTGCCACAACATTCAAACCGACCTCCGTTCCCTCGTTACATGGTGTGAGCTCAACAAGATGCATCTAAATATTGACAAGTGCTTTGTTATGAAATTTTCCACCTCACAAAACGATGTTAACGACTTTCAATATATGATTAACAATCAAACTCTCGCGACAGTTCATTCCGTCAAAGACCTCGGGGTCATTATGGACAACGAATTATCATTCAGACCACATTATAAATATTTGATTTCTTCTTGTAATAAATTGCTGGGGTTCTTGTCCAGAATTACCAAGGAATTCCGCAACCCACTTTCTCTTCTCTTGCTCTTTAACAGTCTTATCCGAAGTAAGCTAGAATACTGTTCAGTAATTTGGAGTCCTTATTACAAAGTACACATTAATGCAATTGAAAAAATACAAGCTAGGGCCCTTAAAATTGTTACTTTTCGAGCTAGACTACGATATGAGTGTCGATCTTATGAAACACAGCGTGAAAAATTTAAGGTGTGGTCTCTGGAAAAGCGAAGACTAAAAATTGCACTAACTACATTGCACAAAATACTTCATGGTACCCTAAACACATTTTTGTTAAGCCAAATTAAGATCAACGTGCCGATACGTGCTGCTAGAAAGGCCAAGACGACCCAAACATTTAATTTACCTCTGTGTAAAACCGTAAGGGCACACCATGAACCTTTAATACACATGTGTCAGTCATTCAATGAACTATCAAATAAAAACTTCGAAGTTCTTGACATTTTTGTAAGCCTCAGTCGTTTTAAATCACAATTAGTTAAGTCCCAATTTGGTAACTTATTAGGTTAATAAGTTAATTAATTAGAGAAGTTACATTTTTCTTTTTTTTAGTTTTAATTTTTGTTAAACTTTACTAGCTTTCTATACTTGATCAGTGTTCATTTGCAGATTAAGCCACTTATACTAAAAGTATGCAGCCAATTAAAACGACAACACCATATTATTACGCTGAAATATTGTTACTTAAATATATGTGGCTTGATCAATCTTTAATACTCGTCTATACTTTAACATGCTGTCGTCACTCGTTAAAGGATAAGTAACTAGACCATAAGATCTATCACGATGTTATAACATGCAATGGTACTTATCTGTTGTGTGATGCAATAAATAAAATAAAATAAAAAATTCTGGCTCTCAACACGTTGCAAACGCAGGTTGAGATGCTGGCATCCAACATGGACATGATGAAGATGCGAAGCCGAAGAAAATGTCTCCTTATTCACGATATCCCAGAGGCCGACAAAGAGGAGTTACCAGCTGCAGTTATCAGGACACTTGGGAAACACTCCATTGATATTAGTGCAAACAATATCAGGCGATGTCACAGGATGGGGCGCTCGGTTGCAAGTAGAACAAGGCCTATCTTGATCAAGTTTAGTTCCTGCGAGGCGCGAGACACAGCTTGGAGTGCCAAGACCAAACTCAAGGGTACCGGAGTCACTCTTTCAGAGTTTCTCACAAAGACTCGGCATGACGCGTTCACGGAAGCCTGGCAGCAGTTTGGCGTGTCTAATTGCTGGACAAGGGAGGGCTCCATATACATACTGACGCCAGACGGCATGCGTCATAAGGTGCATACAATGGCGGAGGTCTGCAAGCTCATTCCTACGGACACTAAGGCTCCAGAGGCAGCCCCCGCCAAACAGAGCGCCGCCAAGCCGAACGTCGCAGTCCGCTCAAAACGCAAAGCAGTGAAATAGGTCGTCAGTTGTGTGTGGTGACATCTTCATCTTTCTTCGTAAATGTCCAAATGTGTAAGCAATCCAATCCACCATCTTAGGAATTTGTGCCCTTTCATGCTTTAACATAATGTTATTTTGTTAGTAATATGAAAACTATGATGACAAGCTGACAATCACACACAGACTAGGATGACCGAGCCATAGACTTTTTCTTTTTAAATACTCCCGTGCGTTTCGTTTCACTCATCTCGTACTGCTAGAATATACATTAGGCTTGTTCTTTCTTTTTTATGTTTGTGATTGTCCCGTATAATCTTTTAAAGTTGGATTGGTTTGTACCTTTTAAATATTTTTCTATGTATGTTTTTATTAAGCATTAATTTGTAAACAGCTGGCGGGTAGTCGGACCGTACGGGTAGTGGTGGTGGTGGAGTAGCAATATATCTACGAACTCACATTTCCTTTTCTGTAATTTCTTCTTCCATCCAGCCCCCACCACCAAATTCAGGAGAATACTTGTTTCTAGAAGTACTCCTCTCTCACACTAAAGTTTTGCTCGGAGTATATTACTGTCCTTCCTTACATATTAATTTCTTTTCTTCCTTTGAAGCTCTTCTTGAAAAATGTTGTCCTTCCTTCAGTCACATCATTATTATGGGTGACTTCAACACCTCTTTGCTAAAAAATGATCATCGTTCTTCTACTCTTCAATCTTTACTTACTGCAAGCAACTTATCTATCCTCCCATCTACCGCGACTCATAATTTTCCCAACTGTAAACCTTCCCTCCTTGATCTGATGATCGTTTCTTCAGTCCAGCATGTTTCAGCGCATGGTCAGCTTGCAGCAGACTCCTTTTCTTACCACGACTTGCTGTTTGTTTCGTACAAAATACGTTCCCCCAAAGCCAGGTCGAGGATACTTATGCAGCGGAATTTTGGTGGCATGAATCTCGACCAACTTAGAGAGGACGCGCTGAGTACCGACTGGTCTTTGGTGGCTGATGCCGACACTGTAGATAAGCAAATTGCCGTTTTCATTGGCCTTCTCACTGATCTACACGACAAACACGCACCAGTCAGATCAGTTAAAGTCAGGCACCTGCCTGCACCATGGCTTACAGACGCCGTTAGGACTGCTATACGTTATAAAGCAGCAGCCAAATATAAATACAAGATCAGGCCAACAGACTACAATAGGGAGCGTTATTTAAGTTTGCGAAATCACTGCAATAAGATGTGTAGGGATGCACAACGACGCCATATTCATGAATCTGTTCAAAATGGTGATCCAGCCAAAGTCTGGAATTTTCTCAAGTCTTTAGGAGTTGGAAAACCACGCCAGGACTCAATTTCTAAGGACCTAGATGTCAATGCTCTCAACCATTATTTCACTTCTGTTCCCAACTTCGATGGAACTATTAAATCTAACACTCTGAGTAATCTTTCTTCACTTCCAACTCCTGAATTCCCGCCGTTTCATTTTAGTCAATTCTCCGATTGTGATGTTAAGAAGAGCATAGTATCTATCACCTCCAGCGCCGTAGGTACTGATGGCATTAGCCGAAAAATTATCCTACCCATAGTTGATGTCGTTACTCCCGTTATCACGCAAATACTGAACCATTCTGTCGAAACTGGTATCTTTCCTACTGCCTGGAAGGAAGCACAGGTCACTCCCTTACCCAAAAAGGCTCATCCTTCCTCATTCTCAGACTTCCGCCCCATTTCGATTCTCCCTTTCCTCTCAAAAGTCCTTGAGCGCCTGGTCCATCATCAACTGAGTATCTTCCTAAACAAAAACCATCTCCTTAATCCCCTCCAATCTGGCTTCCGACTAGGCCACAGCACAGTTACGGCTCTCGTTAAAATTACGGATGACATCAGGTTAGCGATGGAGAGTGGTCAAGTCACTGTCCTCACCATGTTGGATTTTAGCAATGCATTCAACACGGTGGACTTTGATATCTTGCTGGGTATGCTGTGCTCGCTTAACATATCTCCTAAGGTGATTGACTGGTTTCGTAGTTACTTGCATGGACGCCGGCAGCGCATACGTATTGATGACTCCGTCTCCGCTTGGTCTGATACCACTGCCGGTGTCCCGCAAGGTGGCGTGTTGTCTCCTCTCCTGTTTGCCATCTTCATCAATGGTATCTCTCAAAATCTTTCCTCTTCCTATCACCTTTATGCAGATGATCTCCAGATTTACGCGCATACCCCGGTAGATAGTCTGCCCTTGGCAATTGCTAACACCAACACTGATCTAAGCAGTATCTCAGAATGGAGTATGTCTCACGGCTTGAGGGTCAATCCCTCCAAAACACAAGTAATTATTCTGGGTAGTCCAAGGATGATATCGAGGGTCAATTGGGAACAGCTGCCATGCGTGGTGTTTGACGGAATAATCATTCCGTTCAGTGAGAAGGTTAAGAATCTGGGGGTTATTATCGACAGGTGTATGTCTTGGTCACCACAGCTGGCGGAAGTGAGTCGGAAAATATTCGCTTCAGCAGCGTCTCTAAGAAGGTTAAGGAATTTCCTGCCTACTGTAACCAAAATCGCACTTGCGCAATCTCTTTGTTGTAGTTGCTCCCTATCCTCGACTATGCTGATGCCAGCTATCTTGACCTGACCGAAGAGCAACTAAACAAACTTGAGCGCCTACAAAATTTTGCAATAAGGTTCATATTTGGCTTACGCAAATATGACCATGTCTCCGACTATCGCACTAAGCTCAAGTGGCTCCCTATCCGTCTTCGTAGGAATGCTCACATAATTTCCCTCCTCTTCTCAATACTGTTCAATCCAGCCACCCCCCAATATCTTAAAGAGTGCTTTACCTACCTCGGTGACTCCCACAGCCGGGCACTGCGGTCTGACAGGAATCTGATGCTGAAGATCCCAAGTCATTCGACGAGGTTCTTTGGCAACTCATTTGCTGTTAGGGCCGCCCGACTGTGGAACGATCTGCCGGTTTCGATAAGGCGCTCTTCTTCCCCAGCTATCTTTAAAAGCAAAATTCATGAATTTTATTTATCTATCTAATTTATTAATTTTTTTTTTACTATGGTTTTCCTAAATGTAGGAATGTTTTTTTTTTCGTTTGTCCTCTGGTAAAACTTTATTGTATATTATGTAAATTTATGTATATTTATAATTATTTTAAGTATAGTATGTAAAGGTTTATGTATGTATATTATTATTAAGTATAAGTATTTATGTCTTTGTTCTTATTTGCACCGACTACCCGTCTCTCTTTTCCTTCAGCAACTTTCCATCGTCGGTTGCCTGGAAGAAATTGCTTTAAGCAATAAGGCCGCCAATTGTACTGTATCTTTTTTATGTTTTGTATGTGATCTCCTGGTACAATAAATAATATTCTTATCTTATCTTATCTTATCTTATCTTATCTTATCTTATCTTATCTTATCTTATCTTATCTTATCTTAAGATTGGCTTATTATGTTAAATGTTAACATAATGATTTGGAGTAGTTATTAAATATCAGAAATTTACCTACTTCTCGGTGACTTTTTTATTGTCATATTGTTTTAAAAAATATATATTAAAGCATTCCATGCAATCCACTGTGGGCATCCGTGGCTATTAAGCCCATACTCTTGCTCTCTCTTTCTCTGTGAGAAGGGCTGTGCTGTGCCCTGCAGTGGGGCTTATAGGATTCCTAGACAAGTATTAAAGAAGGCATTATAAGAATATTGTATTTATTTATTGTATTTTCCAAAGTACATTACTGGTCTAGCCACGATTATTTTATTAGGTAAAATATAAAAAAAAACATCCAATTCCATAGTAAGGAATTCAAGATGACATTTACATTGTATACCGGCGCATACATTACTTCTGGTCCCACACTAGGATACCCTGTGTCGTGGGAACTAGACACAGCGACATCAAAAACATGTAAACAGTCAAGACCTGAGTTTTTTTTAACCCTAGCCGGGATCCGAACTCGAGACCTCTCGTAATTAAGTCCTACCTAAGTAATAATGGTGAACGGGTGCAGAGGCGGCGTAAGGCGTGGGCGACGTGGGCCACCGCCCACGGCCTCGCGATACAAGGGGCCTCGCGCCTCAAAAAATTTTATGCATTGCTTTAAATCGAGAATTAAATAAAAAAAGAAATAAATTAATTTTGTTGTGAAATACAGGAATATTTTTTCACCAGTACAATAAATCAACATATGTAATACTAAGTCCAAAATACAAATACCAACATTTTTTGTTACTACCCCGTTGGTACAAAAAAAACAAAAATACCGATGTCTGAACTTATCCGCAAATCTTAAAGAAATGTGGACTCATTACGCATGAGCACAACTAAACGCACGAACTGGCAACTGCGCGCGGCTTGCACGAAGGAAAAGAAGCGGCGGCGGCGGCGAAGCCAGTAGGTATGACTTATGTATGACGCAGGAAAAAAAATCTTACTTGATCCCAATTCTTCCTTCATACTTGCACGGGCTTAGGACCGTCACCATCGTGGATTGCTTGCACTGGTTGGTAGTGGTATGAATTTCCACACCACGTACTGGCTAAAGCCGAAGTGCACCGTGCGTGCCGCGTCGTTGGTGCTCCATATGGGGTCTTCCTCGAAGAACGCGAATTTCTGTTCCTCTATCTCCACGGCCAAGGGAGGTCTCCCTCCTCGGCCTTGAGCGTGCGCTGGTGTACTGAACATGAATGTCCTGGTGTTGAGTAGGTAGGTATTTGAGGTTCAATAAAACCGGCATTTATAAGGCGGGGCAAACTTTCTTCAGCGTATACCTGCCGATCTGCAGCTGTATTTTCCCCACTGAGAAAGTAACTACGAACCATTTCGTAATACTCGCGGTTTGTAAACATCGTGTTGCGCGCGTAATTTTCGACTGCAGGAAGTGCGGAAACGGCGCGCGTGCATTCACCTAGGTCAATGCGCGCGGACTGACTGGCCGGCCAAATCGTGCGCCGGCCAGCCTGCCCGCCGCCCGCTCACTCACCCCACCCCGCCCCCTCTACCTCGCACCGTGATGACGCCTTGTAATTAGTGCGCCCATGAGTTACAAATTGGATGAAGGATAAATTAATGAAAATGAAAAAAAATATATATGGTAATTTTATTTGATAAACGTAATCTATTATCGATACCAATGATATGGTAAAATTTATTGTACCGGTGAAAATGTCACCCGGTATGTTTTTTAGTCCGGTAACATTTGCTTACGTTGCGTAACTATCGTGAGTAAATCCTTGCCGCCGTCCACCAGTGCGGGGAATCCCTTGTTTTATATGTTTACTTTCTTTACTAGGAAGCCAACCAATCAAATCAAAGTAGGTACGCAACGCAGTCACTAGGCGCATAACAATAGAAACGTAATAATTATGTTAACATGATATTTTACCGATGCATAGATCATTGACCCCTATGGTGGTACCTTATACAGCATGAAGAAAATATTAAAAATGTAAAATTATGTCCTGACTGCTGTCCTGATTGCATATCAGTCAGCACTATGGAGCCATAATAAAAAAAATGGAATTTAATTAATTATTTTTTTGACTGGAAGCATCCTTTGGAAGCAAATATTTAATTTATTCGTATTGTCATCTCCACCTATACAGGGCGTCCTAAAATTATGGGACATGAAAGTACCTTCAATATCGTAGATAGGGTATTTTGCTGAAAGAAGACTTTATGTAATTTTTAAAAGCTAGTAATTCTGCATTCAAATATTTTGTAACAATTACTTGCCTCGTCTGGGAATCGAACCCACTTAAATGTAAAAAAAAACACCCCTACTTTTATAATGCCAATCGAAAGAATGGGAAAAAAAATATAACTCTTCTTAAGTAACACAACAGAAAGGAACAGCGTGAAATAAATAAATTTTAATCAAATTAAAAACACACATAAAACTGCCGCAGACAATTTAATGCTATTATGGATTTCCGCAAAGTAACGCCTGATTCTTAGTTATTAGTACTTATACATTTATAATGAAAATATTACGGTACTGTAAGTAACATGTATTGTATTGTATTTCTAATATTATCCCGGGTGCCAAAAAAAAAAAACGGTTCCAACTGAAAACCAGTTTTGCTGGTGATGTACTAGTAGCAGCACGCACCAGCAATGTATTCTGAGTTGGTGACCCTTTTTCTTGCCACGGAGGCACTATGTCGCATTTGTATGTTTGTCCTATTGTAATTTTTTTCTGTTGTCATTGTGTACATGTATCTGTTTTTTAAGTGTGCTTTTGTGGGAATGTCAATAAACACTTTCTTTCTTCTTTCTTTCTTTCTATTCTATAGAATATCTAAAATGATTAATTTCACCCTGTTCCTTTCTTGTGAAATACATAATAAATGTTATTTAAGAAGAGTTATTATTTTTTGGCCATGTTTCGATTGGCATTATAAAAGTAATGGTGTTTTATTTACATTTAAGTCAGTTTGATTCCCAGACGAGGCAAGTAATTTTTAGAAAATCTTTGAATGCAGAGTTACTAACTTTTAAAAATAACAAATCTTCTTTCAGCAAAATATCCTGTCTACGATATTTAAGGTATTTTCCCTTCACGTCCCATAATTTTGGGACGCCCTGTATATTTACGATTTGTAATTTTTTCATTAATATTAATCTAATTTGTATTTTTATGAATAAAAATTTAGCAGTGTAAATAGTTTCTTTTTTTTTAATCACTATCACTACATAGTATAAAACAAAGTCGCTTTCTCTGTCCCTATATCCCTATGTATGCTTAAATCTTTATAACTATGCAACGGATTTTGATGTGTTTTTTTTTTAATAATAGAGTGAAGAGAAAAGTTTATAATTATATAATAAATAACATCCATTAAATAGTGGAGAAATACTGTTATTTGCACCCGTGTGAAGCCGGGGTTGGTCGCTAGTTATTTTATAAAATCCGTCTTCAGGTCGCCACAGAACAGGGCCTCGCGAAATCTGTCTTGCCCACAACAAATTTAGGTCTTGCCCCGCCACTGAACTTGTGTACCCGTTTAATATAAAACTATTACAATTTTATTGTTTTTCGAGCACCCGAACTCATTTTGAAGTTACATGTAATCTCCTTGAGCGGTGCAAGCGGAGGAACTGGCATAAGTTTTAATGGCCTCCCCGCTTCGCTCCGCTACTCTGTTTAACAAATCTAACCTGTTCCCCACGTACCATGGTTCATGAGCTATATACAGGGTCATTTTATAAATGCGCAATTCTTAAAACACGTATGTTAAATCAATCAATTCTGAGGTCGCGTGCTTGATTGCTACTGGAAGCATTGATATGTATTAGATATGTGTCATACGAAGTATAACACGCCCTGTTTCAAATAGCCGCGTCGGATTCCAACACGTCACTATAATGTAATGCAGCCTAATGTAATGCATTATATTCTCACCTGAAGTAAAGCCGGATTTAAAGTCGGCTGAAATTAAATACGGCACATTGTACTTAGAAGCGCTTCGCGTATAACCTGTAGAACGTATCGCTGTCACAATCCGTCCGATATTTTTCAATGCGACGAATAATATAGCGTGCCACATAGATCAGAGAGCTGATGACCGTTGGGGTAGAAAAGTTATGACCTGATGACCTTAATTTTATAAAAATATGTATACTGTAAATTATTATAAAAACCATCATGTGTAAGTCAGATTAGAGCACTGAGGGTTCGGTACGTAATATACACCTATATATTATTTTCTCTCCTTGAACTTGTTTTAATGTAAGCAAACCATTATATAAAAAAAACCCGTGAACAAAATTAAAATTGTCGACGAACACAAACTCTAATTACAGGGTTTTAGGAATGGATCATCATAAAAATAACCCTTTATACCTACCTCGTCTTGTCCGATTAGACCTAATTAATCTCATGTATGTTAGATAATATTTGAGTTGCTAGAGTTACTTAAACATTATCTCAGATAGATGGGATTAAGTAGATCAAACAGAGTGCTCGGTCCGGTCCAGCGTAGAAGGTTTTTTATTTAAGTTGTAGAATTTTTGGTGGGCCGATCGACTTAATATACAATACTTTATCACTTGTTCCTTTCAAGATCATAATGCAACTGATTAAGAATATGAGGTTAATTCCCATTTACAGGAACCATCACTTAATGATATTAATTGGGTATTTGACAAAATGTCAAATGAGTTACTTTTAAAACGAAATTTTGTATGAAAATACTGGCTTATGACGTCACATTTAAGAGCACTCTTTTTATGTTTCATCTATTTAAAATTTTTAATAACTAGTAATTAATATATTTTCCGAAACTTTTTGTAATTTTTGTTTAAATCGAGCATATCAAATAATTTATTGTTTATAGTGTCAAATACCGAATTGTCTTAGCTAGCGCCAGAACTAGCGTATTTAAAAATCCATTATTAAAACAAAAAAAATCATAATAGCCACAGCAACTTACCTAGAGTTAGTAATGCCGATTATAGATTATACGATTACGATTATAGAACCTATAGAGCCTAGAAATTAGGGTCATGCATAAAATTCAAGATTCATGCACTTATAAAATTCAAGATTCCTCTAAAATCTGCTAAGAGGCAGTTTAAATAATCTGCGGTTAAGTTTCATCTTTACTACAGACTATCTAAGTGACTTCTGAGTAGTAATATATAAAAGGTATCGTGGTATTATAAATACCTAAGACTGTTCCTACGTTTTATCAACAATACTCCTTGCAAGTGTCGGTTAAACGTTAGTGAAACAAAATAAGTGTCGAGTTTCCCTTCTAACGGGTTAAGTACCACTTAAAAGTCAATGGAATTGAGCTTTTACATTTAATATAGCTGCCCATGATAGAATAAGATCTTCCACATTGCCCTCTTGACGCCTCTACGCTGATCTAACGCGCTAATACCATAGAAATTGGGCTAATAGGCATTGTCACATTAGTAGATTTTCTTTAAACAACTTAAAGTATTTGTTTTTTTACGCATATACCTATAAATCTATTCTTTTACGTGATTTTACTAAATTATTATTTTTACTGAATCGCTCGTAGCTTCGGCCGCCTGAGTGATCTTAAACGATCACTAAGGTTAAGCAACATAGGGCGCGTTTAGTGCATGGTGACCGATCTATCACTAACGCATTTTTCCGAGCGGTTCCGTGCTTCGCAAGATTCGTTAAGCAATTGGTGCCGGCTGCCGTCGATAGATGGCAGTCGTTAAACCCAGTCAGAGGCCTTAGGGCGGCTTGAAAACTTCTGACAGTAGCCAGCCATTAGTCTTACAAGCCTCCACCAATCCGGACGTGGCCCCCGTGGTGAAATATGGCCTATACCTTCCTCAAGGAAGAGACCCGTGCCCCTCGGTGGAGACATAGTGTGTTGAAGATGATGATGATGATTAAATATTCCAGCCAACAGAGGTGATACTGTTCGGAACCCAAATCCAGCGTTCAAAAAAAGCAACAAACATCAATGGGATAGAATTGAAGACGATTCAACGTAACAAAAGCTCAACTCCTATAGGACGTATTTATCTAATTTTTATGCCAGCCCTTACCCCTAGTATGATACCATATAAAATAAGTAGGTACAAGTTACGACACCCGTATATTAAACGTACGATGGCATTCAAAACGTCCTCTGCTGATAGGAAATTGAAATTTGTACGTGAACGTCGAATCCTAAGGGTGTACTTAAGATCGCTCGAGCATTTGAAGGCTCACAAATCAGAAACGTTCTGAAAAACTTGTCAAGTGTGAAACAAACTCGCGCTTACTACAGGATCCTTAACCTGAGCCCAACTAATTCCTCAACTCAACCAACTCACTCATCAAACCTCACCGATTTTTATTGTTAATTGCAAAGTAATTAGCCATATTTGTTTTCGTTTGAAATGTTATTTCATCATCAACCCATTACGTCCCGACTGAGGGGCACGGGTCTCTTCCCTGAGGAAGGTATAGGCCATACTCCACCACTGGCGCCAAGCCCGGATTGGTGGAGGCTTGTAAGACTAGTGGCTGGTCTTACTGTCAGAAGTTTTCAAGCCGCCCTAAGGCCTCTGAGTTGGCTTAATGACTGTTATTTTTATTTGTTATTTGATACAAAGTAATTGTTTTAGTAACACATTACTATGCTATTGTCAAATTTCATGTGTAATTCCTGGTGTACATACAATAAAGAATATTCTATCTATCTATCTATACGTATGACTACAACAATTTGTAATAACTTTTTAAACAAAACAAAACATTGTTGGACATACCCAAAGTAGCCAGAGCTTACTGGCTCAGAGAGCCCTGCTCAGTTTTACGGGCTTATGCTCTTTATTGCTGAACGTTTTTTTGCTGAAATACCTATTCGTAGAATATGTAGTTGTATATTTAATTTCAAATAAATAATTAATAGGTTTAGTTAAGTTTTTCATTATTATTATTAGTTTTAGTTTTGAAATACTTTCTTTGATTGTTTTATACCACTTTTTGTCTTTGTTTATGTTTTCATTAGAGCTTAGGCTAAATTATGAACATACATCATTTAAATTGTATGTGTCTATAAGTAAATAAAAATAAAATAAATATTTAATAGGGCCTGCACTACAACACACTTGATTTTCTGCTGAATATTATATAACATAGTATATAATGTTGTAGAGATAACGGTACGGAACCTTTCATGCGCGAATCCAACACGCACTTGGCCATTAAGTTTTTTTTTATATTTTTCCGATTGGGATTTTGTCAGATCCTGTAGACCAGTGTATATAAGTATTTCATTTAAGGTCACACGACCTTTGTTCATATCCAAAACTTACAAACCTAATGTACAGTTTGTTTGTGTTCGATTTGAACGCAGGTTGTCAGTGAGTAGAACCCTCCTGAATCGTAATACTGGGTTAGCTCTTGAATCTGTTTCCGTTCTATGGTGGATGGATTATGAATGCTTCTCGATTGAAAATTAATTATTAATACTGGTTGCCTTTGTGATGTTCATGTAAAACAAGGCGAGGTTTTCAGACGAATGCTTCACAGATTCATTTCAGATTTGCGTGTCATTGCGTACAGACTAAAACACTAAATTGAAGTAAACTAGTTTTAATCAAATGTGAGTGGTTGACCAAAAAGGGACCTCAAGGAAAAATAATTGATGTCGATAAAATCGCGTTTGAAGTTTCGTGTATAGACAGGTTTCGACTCTGCTCGGCTCACAAAAAAAATCATAAAAAAATAACTACGGCACCTAAAAATATTCTGGTTAGACCAAAACAAAACTAAAATACCGGGAATTAAAAAAATCAAATAAAATAAATAACGGTTTCCAATCCCTCCGGGTCCTTTTTTTGGTCAACCACTCACAAATGTAGAAATAAACATCCAAATACTTGACCTCTCAGGCCTAGAACACTTTATTTCACAGCGAAATTAGTTATTTTAAGAGTAATATTTGAAAATTATCACAGTTTTCAAAGAATAAAACATACTCATACTAATGTGGTCTATATCGTGTTTAAAATTCGATTCAACGTGCCGTTGCAAGACCGACCCGGCCGATCGGTCTACGGGGTCTAACGGAATGCACCGTAGTTTATATCGGACCCGCCGGCGGGTCCTCGAGGCTTGAGGGGTTAAATAATTAATTGTTGTAGAAGAAGAAGTAAACGAGCAGCAAATCCAATACGTAAGGGCCGAGATTGCGGAGTATGTTTTCACACACTGGAGAAATTTGCATGTTAATTTAAATTATAGACGGACTAAGAGGTTATCAAAAAGCTTTTCTTTGGTATTTTTTTGTGTTTCTTTATCATAGTGTCTTGAAGTAAAACAACATTATTATACCCTCTTCTTCTTTTTCCCTTATTTATTTTATAAAATGCGGGAGATGCCACCATATCATCAACCCATTAAGTCCCCACCGACGGGCACGGGTCTTTCCCCTGGGGAAGGTATAGGCCATACTCCACCACAGGGGCCAAGTCCAGATTGGCGAAGGCTTGTAAGGCTGGTCTTACTGTCAGAAGTTTACAAGCCGCCCTAAGGCCCTGACTTGGTTTAACGACTGCCATCTATCGACGGCAGCCGGCACCAACTGCTTAACGTGCCTTGCGAAGCCGGAACCGCTCGGATAAATGCCACTAGCGTGAGTTATAGACGGTTGCCAATCCATGCACTGAAGGCGCCCTATGTTGCTTAACCTTCTTGATCTTTTAAGATCACTCAAGAAGCCGATGCTACGAGAGATTCTGGTGCCACTACACTACACCCTAATCACACGTTAGTTGTCGTTATGCGATCTTATAACAAATTCACCAACAACAATTCTATACGTCTGTGCATCCACAAAGCAACCAGCAATTAAGTCCAGTATCAAATTGAGTGCTCGCAATATGAATGTTGAAGCCACTTTGTTAGACCAAAATCTCATTAGCTCGTTGTGCTTTCCGCGCTTTTGAGCAAACTGTGGGATGTTGACTGGCGGCTGGTTATCTTAGGTTTAGTCCGTATTAAAGTAAGCGATGCATGTGTAAAAAAAAACTTACATAAAAAATTACTAACAACTCGACTGCTAGGCATTATTAAGCTAACCTAAGGTACCACGCATTAACCCACAACTATTGATTCTGCTTCTTAGTAATCGTCGGCAATGAAGATAATTTACACTTTCGCAATTGTAGGTTCTTGTTAGGCAACTTTCTGTGAGAAATAATCCTCAGCATATCACGGCGAGAAGACACATTTCGTTGTTTACCGGTAACACTGTGTTTCTTTTTAGAGCAAATGTTGGTAAACAAAGCGTAATTGGTTTCCAGTAAGCCTTGACTACGAATAACTCTGTAGGACAACGGTCTGACTGAAATCTGACTATAATCCCTGTTATGGACAGTCCCAATAACCTACCAACCAGCTACTACCAGTTAAAATTATATCTTTAGTTGCTTACTGCTGTTTCTGTAAACAAAGATAGGATAGGGATAGGGATATTTTAACTTATGGTTCTTATCTACTCTTTGGAGGGCTGACTGTTAACTGTGATAGGCCACTCAATAGAAAAGAAAAACGGAACATTTCAACATCGCGTTGACGGCTAACTGTCAGTTATCTGTAGATAGAATATTGGGACCGGGCATTAGGCAGATTCGAAAATCGTGTCTATGTAGCTCGATCGGAATCGTTAATTAAAGGAATAACCAAATAAATAATTCCCCGTAAGCGACTGCAAACAAAAATGGAAATTAAAACAACACATAAATAAAAGGTACGTGTTTAAAATGCCGCGAGGCCATTTCAAACAAGCAGACCGCATGCAGTGTTTCGTTATTTGGGACTCATTAAAACTCGGTCTGATTTTACACACATATTTGCGAAAAGATAACTTCCCGAGCATTATACAGTTAAACGGATTAAATTCCGCCGCGGCTGGATTGTTCGCTAAATGGACACCCTCTGTACGGGAGCCGTGCAAAGTCCGTCCTGTTTAAATACGGCGGTTTTTAACACGCTTCTGGTGCTTAAGGGGATCCACTGACTGAAACTAGCTGCACCGAGGAAAGAAACCATATTATCTTTTTTACGGATTGATGTCGATGAAGCGAAAGTGATTTGTCAAGATCGTAGTAGGTGGCAGTCCCTGCTCTCTGCCTACCCTTCTGAGATAGTGTGAGCTTATGTATGTAATATATGAATTTGCAAAACGTGTTTGTACAAGCAAAAAAATCACGTTTGTTGTGGTTTTTTTGCTTGATATTGATAACGGCAAATGGTTGACGCTTCAAATATTCACATAATGATTATGTAGGTATATTATTCACTTTAATAACAAATAATTAAATTAAAATAATATAAAAGATTAAGGGGGCCTCCCATACAACTAACATGATATTTTGGCCGTTTAGATAATTGAACGGAACCCTACGTGCGCGAGTTCGACTCGCACTTGGCCGGTTTTTGGTAAAAATATTATATAGTTCGGTAATTCATCACCAGGTAATTCACCAGGTTCGTTATCTTAGGTTCTTTATCGTGAGTTCTAAAAATCACCACCTACATGAGAGACTGTACATGTACAATTCTGCCCTCGTAAGAAAGAACGCAGTAATCGTAAAAACACAGTTTTGAGTAAATAGATATTTATTCATTTGTTACGATTAGAAGGATTTCATACATTACTGCATATTTTCTTAAACTGAAATTTCCGGTTTCTAGTAGACCTACAGCCACCATTATTTTTTCACCTATAGATATACCACCAGGGAGCCCAATTTTGCATCCAAAGTAAAAACGCAGTAATGGCTATTACTGCGTTCTTCCTTACGAGGGCAGTGTACACCCACTTTTTGCAAATTCTATCTGTCAATAAAGACATTATTTTTTTTCCTTTGTCACGCTAGTATTGCTCAGGATACCCTTAAACGGAGTGCCTGAATACTCCGGTGTTGAAAAGTGCAGGTATAATATCAACTAATCTGCGCTGAAGCAGATTTTAGGGTTCCGTAGATTAAAAGGAAAAACCGAACCCCATATAGGATCCCCATATAGAAAGTTCTTCATTGAAAGTCATGAATTACGTGTAAAATATTTTTCCGAAAATCATCCCTTATGGGGGTAAAAGGGGGGGGGGCAAAGGTAGTATGAAAGTTCTCTGATTTTCAAAGTTATCTCAATAAAAAGTAGTATTTTGATTAAAAGTTTCTAATGATGATTATTTCCAATATCTCTTTTGGTGAATTCACCCACTAATGGGGTAAAAAGGGGGTGCAAAGTTAGTATGAAACTTTGCCGTATTTGAAGATAATCGAATGAAACTCAATATGAAGGTTCTTCATAAAAAGTCATGAATTACGTGTAAAATATTTTTCCGAAAACCATCCTTTGAGGGGGTAAAAAGGGGGTGCAAAGTTAGTATGAAAATTCTCTGATTTTCAAAGTTTTCTCAATAAAAAGTGGTATTTGGATTTTATTTTTCTAATGATGATTATTTCCGATATCCCTTTTTGTGAATTCACCTACTAAGGGGGTAAGAAGGGGGTGCAAAGTTAGTATGAACGTTTGCCCTTATTGAAGTTATTCGAATGAAATCCAGTAGGAAGGTTCATTGAAAGTTAAAGTCATGAAACTCGAGCAAAATATGTTTTTGACAGTCATCCCTTAAGGGGGTAAAAGGGGATGCAACTTTCATATGTAAGTTCTCGGTTTTCCAAAGTTATTCAATAAATTGTAAATTATGTTAATGAAAACATTTTTTTTTGTTTTAATTATTTCACATGCGCTAAAGTATACGTGACTTATTTGCAAACACTATTTTCAAATAAAGCCCACGCGGACGAAGTCGCGGGCAACAGCTAATTTGTATAATATATAAAGTAATATTGTCTTGTATTAAAAATACAGGGAAAAGTCAGAATATTAAGCATTTGTAACATAATCATAAAAAATTGTCTTTAAAGTTCGGGAATATTTCGGAAAAAACCGCGAATACGGAACCCTTAGTGGCCTGACTCGCTCTTTTTCGGTTTTTTTTTCTACTTTTGGGGTGGTTCTCGTGATGACGTTAATTTGTGTTGTTATTTGGTCTACGAGGGATTACTACAACATAACTTTACTATAACTTTAGACATTCTGTTGTTTTAAGTCCAAGTGACAAAAAGCTTCTAAGCTTACAACTTGTATAAAAAGCTTACAGCTTATACAAGAGAGTCCTTCCAGTGAATATTGGAAGTAGCATTAAGCTCACCTATGTGTAAAACTTATGTTTTATTGCTATAAAAAAATGTAAAAAAATAATATTTAAAGAAAAAATTAAAGGAGCGTTGTTTCTTTAGTCAATAGGTTGACTAATGTATTAAAAAACAACGCTCCTTGTACGTATAAAATGCATTACTTTATAAGTACTATCGTATTATTACTTAGTTATGAATATTTATCCATTCTTCCCGCTATCTTAATTGAAACATCCTATGTCAAGGTTGGCTAGATGAGATCTCTCTTAGATACAAGTTTGATTTTGGAACAAATTGTATATACAGTGCCACTAAGTTATCTGTTCAGGTGGGCAAAATTATAACTAAGTAATTAATTGTAAATCCTGTTCCCCATTTTTTGTCTTATTTATTCACTTACTAAGATTTATAGATATATTTTTATTAAAATTGAAAGACGGGTTAAAATATTCTCATTTTTCTAGGTAAACTTAAATGTTACTACTAAATTCTCCACTAGCGCCGCTATCAACTGAACAGATAAGATGGTGGCACTGTAATAATTTTCGAATTTACTGTTTGAAAAAAAAAATAGGCACTATTTAAAACTATCTTTTAAAGTAGCCTGAACGGTGAGCGTGCTTACAAAGACTAGTGAATGTTGATGAAATGAAAGATGTTTGTCCCGATCGTGGCAAGTGGCAAACCCTGTTTCTCTGCGCTTAGTTACGTTTTAGTTTAGCTTTTCGGGATATCGTCTTCCACGTCAGAACGTTATTTTGGTAATCTGATATTTTCATGGTATTAAATTTGGGTATGTAAAGCAGAGGTTTCCAATAGTTGTCCTCTGCTCCGTAGTATGATGATGATAGGAACTACATTGAAGAAAAATAGCCTCAAAGGTATTCTTTGCTGTAAATATTGAAAATGTTATAATATACTTGGCATGGCGTAACAATACTAACATTGTAATTGAGTAATTTACCGTTAAAAGGATCATTACGTGCAACTGTTTAATTATTTATGATTACTACCACTTTTTAATAGTTCCGATATTACTAACTATCATTAATCTGGAATCATTAATTTGTCTGGAAGAGATCGCTCTAAGCGATAAGACCGCCAATTGTGTACCATTTAGACATAAGGAAATAACAATAACTCTGTATTATGGTTGAGCAATAAAGTGTTATCTATCTATCTATCTATCTAATCGCACGTAAACGGTCATTACCAAAACTTGTTTTGTTGTGCTTTGATAAGGCAATAAATAAATACTTTTTGATCTTATCTTATTTAAAGCTTCAGTAAATTCACTGCCCAAAACACAGCACGTGCCATGCGCAACGTGTTGTATATTCTAGCTCAATTGGCTGGATTTCCTTTACGAGCCACAAGAATCGACTTTTGACTATTGATTGATAGTAAGCTCGCCGATTTCTTTCCAGGCGAAAGTTCTGAGGGACGCTTTGCTTCCCTGCACAATAAATCTTTTCTAACTTCATTGAAATTTAACGCTCGCTAAAGGCGAAGCGTGGGGCATTACTTCAACTTCTATTAATAAATCATCAAAGAAAAAGATCCTTTTACGACATTATTACAATGGAGCTTCCGGGACAGTAACTCGCGGTCTGCGGTAAAGAACCTCTGAATGTTTCGTTGAGAGCTTGGGCGATAGGAATATAAAAAATCTGACGCTCGATGCGAAAGCTACGAATAGTACCTAGATACCAAAATGAACTACCCATTAAATGTTGCAGGGAACTCAATTGTTTAATCAATTAATCACCCAATGGTCGCGTAATTACCAGAGCGAGCCGGTATCTCGCTTGTCACACTCGCATCACACCAATATCATAATCATTCGCAATTGTACCTATAAAGTTTGGATTACATCATCAGTCATTTATGCCCGAGCAACATCATCCTCATCAACCCATTATGTCTCCACCGAGGAGCACGTTTTTTGAGGAAGGTATAGGCCACACTCCACCACGGGGGCCAAGTCCGGATTGGTAGAGGCTTGTAAGACTAGGGCTGGATTGTCAGAAGTTTTCAAGCCGCCCTGACTTACCTTATCGACTATCATCAAGCGACGGCAGCCGGCACGGTGCCTTACAAAGCACAGAACTGCTCGGAAAAATGTCAACAGCTTAGTCATAGAATGGTCACCCATACAAGCAATAAACGTGCCCTATGTTGCTTAACCTTCGTAATCGTTTAAGATCACTCAGGCGGCCAGGGATGCGAGCGAGTGAGTGAGCGCCCTAAGCATAAATGGCTAAAATGAAACATGTACATATAATAAAGTCACGCTTATTTCCCGGACAAGTAGGCAGTGTCTAGGATGTGTCACGATACCGATACTTTTATTTCATGAACATTCCTAAGTCGTTGTACGAATTCACGCTTGCTGGTTTCGGTTAACAGTGATCTTACCATTCCACCTGGGCTGTCCTTCACCGGCTCTTTTAGCCAAATTTGATGGATATATTTCTTTTATCGCTCTTTTTTTGTATAGCTTCTCTATACGCGCAAGGCAATATTATTTTCTCAATTCTGGTCTCTACATTTTCTTTCATTCCGCAATGTTATCTAATAAAAATATTGCTTATCCTGTTATACAAAGTAACAATACACAACACATACGTCTCCATATCTCGTAATTCAAAGAAATCGTAGTAGTCACACTTCTCAAGCAGGATATATTTTTAATTTTGTTAACAATATGAACAACATAAACATTTACATACAGGCACATACATTGCTTCTGGCCCACACTAGGATACCCTGTCCAAAATTTAATGAAAACTTGGCTCGACTAAAACATCATCATCATCTAACATAGGTGCATTGCCCAGATAGGCTACTAAATAAATCAAACATCACCAAGCCATCTCCCGTGTGTAAGCTTAATCGAATAGGTCTTACAAACTCAGTTACTTTGCAAAGTGCTCGGTGCAAAATTTTCAAAGGTAAGGGTAAACTTTTCCACCTACGCCTCGTCTCTAAATATTTACCACGAAATTCGCTCATAAAGTGGGGAAGGAGACGCGGCTACATTAACCAAATTGCACAAAACAAACATACATCTAATAATTCCACCCGACACGGAACCCCGATTTGGCGAATTATGCCGCGCCCCGCCAACTTTTCCAATAACAACTTCGACAATTAAATTCGCAAACTTTGAAGTCTCAACGTGAAATTTCAATAAGCGATAGGATTGCTTAATTTTTCCGCGCTTGTCTTTGTTCTCTGTTCATTCGTGAACGTGAACGGGGAGTTTCACAAAAAAAGAAATCTACATTTGAAAGGCGCTGGAAGTGTTATGCGGTGTATGCCATTAATCTTTGCATTACAAATTCACTTCGTAAGAACTCACTCACTCAGATTAAGCAGAATTATAAATGAGGTGTCACACAAGGGCCCACAAAAAGCAAGAGGGGAGACGTCTAAAAACTTGAGGCGTTCGTTTTTAACTCGAAGGAAATAGGCCTAACATGCTCGCTTTAATCCGGACCATTTGGATTTGAAATACGGTGTGACAATGAATGAGGCACGCTGAACTTGTGGTAGGTAATTGAAAGCTTAAAAAAACACAGACAAAATTGTCAGTGCCAAAAAATTGTATGACCACGTCGAGTGTTAACTATGTCACAGGTTTCTAAAAGAAGGAACAAAACTTAGTTCTTTATTGTAACATAAAATTTGTACACTCTAGTGAAAATAATTTTTGTTTATAAATATCATTTCAACTTTTGCTTACTGGGTAAAATTGTTGACAGTTTTAAGGTTTTTTAACTAACTTAAATACTTTTTGGTTTTATTTTTATTTTATTAATTTATTTAATTTTAAAGAAGACTAACAGCACAAATAAAAAAAAAGCTAACGGAAAAATAGGAAATAGAAGGCCAATTAAAAGTCTCCATTTATAGATATGGTATAGATAAATATACACCATAGAAATACTTATTAGAAACATTTTGCGGGTAACACAATCATCGAACATTCTAGAATTATACATGAATGTAACGTTTAAGCAACAAAATTTTGAACAATAATAATTCATAAATTAATACTAAGAACGAAATTTGCACTAAGTTTTGACTTCAGACTAACCACAGATGAATTGAACAAGTTTAAGTCAATGCTCACCACCAGTTTATTAAAACTGTTACAGACTCTCCACAGAAATGAATTTTGCCTATCATTCGTTGAGGCGCAGTCGAGACTAAACACTGGATTATTTATCCTTGACCTATGAGGGACATAGAGCTTTAGTAAGTGCTAAGAAGCAGGGGACAATCAATTTGACCATTCGCAACTCGAAGTAAAAAGGCTATGTCGGATTGTTACGCCGCTCGTGAAGTGTCAATATTTCGTTTTAAGGTCATCCATTTTTTATCCGTGTCAATATTTCGAGAACTAAAATAATCTATACGGTACCTAAGTAAAGTAGGAAGGAACAATTTTACAAATAGTAATGAAAAGCGCAGTAGGAAGAGCTCTTTTAATTCTCTTATCCAGAATCTCGCAATTCGTATGCCCTTTACGAGGCAAAGCGGTGAATCGATTCCGCAGCCTTATTCTGGAACGTATTCTTTCTGATTGGAATGAACAAAGAACAAAACAAAGCAGATTGAATTTTCAGCGACGGTTGTACATATAAGGTACCACAATATAATGGAAAAAAATTATTCGGGGATGGGCTCCTTTTGGCAATTCGGGAAAAATTGATTAGCAGTTTTTGATAGCCTTTCTACTACTGTTACTTTGTATGTATGACTGTTGCAAATGGCTAGTGGCGCTTTTTTCTACTAAAAGTAAGTTAGTTCATCTGAAATGCCAAATTTTTGTTGATAAATTAATGTGTATGATATTTTTATTATTTACACATTCATTGACATATCCTCATATAAAAAGGGATTTTTTCGTGATGTATCATATGATGATTCAGAACAGTCAGATATATTTCGGTACCCCAAACACAAACTTACAGTTCGGATCCAGAATATCGATGCTCCCCGTCAAAATTCATCATCATCATCATCATCATCAACCCATTATGTCCCCACCGAGGGGCACGGGTCTCTTCCCTGAGGAAGGTATAGGCCATACTCCACCACGGGGGCCAAGTCCGGATTGGTGGAGGTTGTAAGACTAGTGGCTGGTCTTACTGTCAGAAGTTCTTATATTATTAAATGCTGTTAGACTATATTGTATTTTCTTAGGAACATAGGAAGCCAAGTCAGAGGCCTTAGGGCGGTTTGAAAACTTCTGACAGTAAGACCAGCCACTATTCTTACAACCTCCACCAATCCGGACCCGGAAGAGACCCGTGCCCCTTGGTGGGACATAATGGGTTGATGATGATGATGTAAAAAAAAGTAAATGCAAACTCAACTCGTATCAACTCCAAATAATCCACATCAAAAACGGACCTTAACCAGAATAGGTCCGCGGAGACGTCTTCCCATTTATCTACATAGAATTGGAGTGGTTGTGAGTTGTCTGTCGGTGGTGCGGGCGCAGTAGGACGGGTGTCGTCGCACAAAGGGCCGTACGTCGACCGCTTTTTGCACCCGCCGCTGCGGGCTTAGCAGATGACTGATGGAGAAATGCGATGGGTGCGCTTGACGACAGACGTTTTTCTAGCCGGGCTAAGGATGGTAAATGGGAAATATTTAATTGCTGATAAAAAAAAGCTACGCACATCAGTCTAATGATTTCCATAA
The DNA here is from genome assembly GCA_947310845.1 of Yponomeuta plumbellus. Lineage (NCBI taxonomy): Eukaryota > Metazoa > Arthropoda > Insecta > Lepidoptera > Yponomeutidae > Yponomeuta > Yponomeuta plumbellus. The sequence goes on from OX371203.1 coordinate 11,029,899, forward strand.
TGCTGAGGCTGCTTTGCACCAATGCCATCTAACAGCACTATCTAACTATTTATCCAGGGGTAAGCAGAGCTAGACAAATTATATGGCTGATAATCCTGTCAATCATTTATAATTTCTATGCATGGATATGTATTTATCTTTTTACTTACTCATCCAATTACTCAGTGAAAACCTAATTAAATCAACATATTTATTTTAAAAACCAAAAATTATATGTAAAAATGACGGCAATCATATAAAATAAAATAAATGATGACAAATATATGCAAGTGCCGAACGATTGTCGTCATTTTTACCTATAATTTTTGGTTTTTAAATAAATAATTTGATTTGATTAGATTATGGTTGCCTGGAAGAAATTGCTTTAAGCAATAAGGCCGCCTCTTGTACTGCATCTTATTGTTAATGTTCTGTATTAATGTTTTTCCTGGTACAATAAAGAATATTCTTATCTTATCTTATCTTATAATTATTATTACAATATTATTGAACAATATTCTTGTTGTTCCATCCAGTCCCCTAAAGTAGGCGAAAAACCTGTACTTACGAGTAGGAGAAGGTGAATTTAAATTAAAACGTTAAAAATGTGCATGCTTACATAGCCGAGATACATTGAGCGGACGACTGTCAGTCAATCTAAATAGATAAGACTATTTTGACGATTTATATTAAAGCGTTGGCTTTAATTTTATTTCAGAAGCTTCGATTTATAAAAAGTTTGTCTCCTGCACAGTCAACAATATATTATTATGCACTCTACACAGACTTAAACGGGCGACTTTGTATCGAAAATGTAAAGTACTATGTGCTATCGACTGTACGTACGCACGTACTATGCACCATCACGTACAGAGAGCAAAAAATAAAGACAAAGTAGATGTTTCAAAGAAGGCTAAATTGAAATAACAAGATTATTTTCAATTCAGCTGAACAACTGTGGTGCCATGTCGACGAGAACGCTTGCACTCGATCTTGTGTATTGAGCACCTCCGGTTGGTTTCAGCGCTTTCTAGAAAAGTTGTAGAAACATGCAAAAAAATTACTGTATGAGGAGATATAATACTTTGATCACTTGGTTTACCTCCCCTCATTGGCCTTTCTTTACTAAATATACTCGTATGTTTCGAAATCAAGCGCCAGAAATTCAATAATGGTGGTGTACACGAAGGATGTCTCTTAGCCTGGAGGTTCGAACGTAGGTATTTGTAGCACGGAATTGGTACAGAAGGGAACTTTATCGAGTAGTTGAATTTCAATATAATTTGTCAAGTTCTAATAGTTTCAGGTTTATAAGGACGGACATTATGTGAAAATTTTAAAATAATAGCGGATTATTCAATCTCTAATAGTTTCACTCCTAAATATACATAAGCTTGCTAATATTACAGAAACCTACATTACATAAAACGGGTTGTAAAGATTGAACTACACTCGAGAGCAATGATCAAAGGTCTTTGAGTTCTAAGTATTAGGTAATTAACCTTTGGCACTAATCTTCGTCGATTTCACGAATACGCAACAGAAAAATGATTGTACCATTTTGGTGCCTATGCGGATAGCCGAAATGTTTCTTGCCATTTCGGTGTTCGTTATGGATTGGCGAGAGGAAATTTTAGATATTTTATTAAAAAACGTTACTTTTTATACTGAATGGGCGTACACAATTAAAGCTTTTTTTCTAATGTCAAGGGTTTAAGTTGGCCTTTAAAATGTACAACAATTGTTTTAAATTTTCTGTTTAATAAAATTATTCCTTTTGGTCTGTAAAAACGTAAAAATAAAAGTAACTTTGTATAATAAATGACAAAAAAATATTTTATTGAACAATATGGAATATATGCTTGAAATTTCAGTACAATAAATGTACCAAAGACGACCTCAGTGGCGCAGTGGTTGGCGCATCTGCCTACAATGCGAGATGTCCCGGGTTCGAATCCCAGCTGGGGACAAAAAAAATGAAACCCAGGTCTTGGATATTTACATGTTTGTGACGTCGCTGTTTCTGGTACCCACGACACAGGGTATCCTAGTGTGGGGGCCAGAAACAATGTAGTATGTGCCTGTATATTAATGTTACGAGTATTTGTATTGAATTAAAAACGACTTGTGGTCGAGTTGTACAAATATAGTAGCGCAACCTGTCAGGCTAACGAGAGCGGCACAAACGTAAAATAAAAGAGTTGATCTGCAAAAGCTGTCTGCGCTACGCAGCCTTTGAATCATTACAGTTTTCGATTAGCTGCTCGCTGCCATTGGCTTTATTAAAGCTGTATAGTAAATGAAAAAAGAACGGATATTTTTACTACGTATGTACGTCCAATGAAGGTTTGTTTGTTTATCGGGAACGGAAAACAGTACGGAGTGGCGCAGTGATGATGCAATGAGTATAATTTGACTTTTTTTTAACTAAAACTTTCGTAAGCACAACACACCATGATTAAGCTCTGCGAATCGGAGCGAAACCTGGTCGGACTCTTCCGATATAACAACACCCGTAAGTAGATCCGGACTAAAAGTTTACAATATAATTTGACTTGTAACCTTTGTACCAAACATTTGTTTTGTGCAATAAAGAATTTAATAATAATAATTATTATTACAGCAGAGGTGACCTTAAAATGTTATATGGCTGCTAAGTGAATCTAGGTATCTTCAGGGTTACGTAAAAAATGGGAACGCGTAGAGGTGTCTGGTTGAAATTAAAACCATACACTCAAGTCTACAGACCCTTAGGGCCGATTTCTGAATTGAGAAGTCACACTAAGTAAATACTTAAGTAACGTTCTGTCACGCTCTTTTTTGAGAAATTTGACGAGACAGCACTAGAGTTTTAAGTATTGACTTAGTGGAAATTCTCAACTCAGAAAAAAGTAAAAAACAAACGTAGTTAACGTATAAAAAGACACGGCCTTTTTGCGCCACAAAAAACTCAACGAATTGCGGATTTTCGAGGTATCTCTGTGTAAGAATAAACAAACTGTAAGTAATTTATAACCACATTGTTTTATACGCTCGCTGCGGTCCAACATGGAAAATGTACCGTTTTCAAAAGAATCGTTTTCATCTTATCGAATTGAAACACAAATTCAATCGTACCCCTTGGGCTTCGAGGAGATGACGGATCACAATGCATGCAAATTGCATTATAGACGGAATACGAGATGCGCATTTCTCATTTCCCCTCTATTCAAAATATGTTCGAATCAGTGCTGTCGTTTGAAGGGTAGAAACCCCACAAAAGCATTCTTTTTCCGCTCAATGAGCCGTTTTCAGAATAACTAAAAAAAAAAAACTAACGGCTAGGCTGTCAAAGGAATGCAATTTTGGACCTCAGCCCAATAGCAATGTGTGATACATCATAAAGTAGGTCTCAGCGAGCTGAACAAAAGTTACTACGACGCCAACAGCCAAATGTTGGTCCTTTCGGAGTTATATTTTATTGAAAATGTTCGGTTTTTTTTTTCAATAAAATATAACTCCGAAAGGACAAACATTTGGCTGTTGGCGTCATAGTAACTTTTGTTCAGCTTGCTAAGACCTATTCGATGATGTATCACACATGGCTATTGGGCTGAGGTCCAAAATTAGTAAGTGCCCATTGTTCATCAAATGATCCATGATCAGATTCTAAGCTAGTGAAAAATGAAATTTAAATTGAAAAATGTTTATATATCACATCAGAATATGTACATTATATAACAAAGTTATAGATTGATAATTATGTGATAAAAGGGATAGGGCTCAGCTTAGTGCTGTGAGTACATGCATCTTCACAGCGCTGATTTTCAGCCCGTCCCTGTTCTCACTGATTAAAACATAACGAAGCTTGCGGATTTCTAAAGCGATGGTGGCTCTGCTGCAGAGCACCACACATCAAGTTCAATGTCAATTTAACGTTCACCCAAGTGACAAGTCTTTTAATTCCCTTGACGCATAACCTTGTATGCGAGTGCATCACGCATAGACTTAAAAGTGGTAGAATTGCTATCAATTAAATTGAGGGAAACTTGACATCATGCAATCATGCGATTGTCAATGTACCTACTACAATTTAGGTGTAGCCTACACCTAAACCTTGACTATGTAAATGCGTCAGAAAACGTTTTGAGCTTAAAAAACATCTATATACCTTACCTAGTGCAGTACATACTTACTAAAAGACAACCGCAAAAAAAAAACATCTGTGAAGCAAAGCTTAGGTTACTGGCTCTTAGAAGTTGATAAAAATTGGCCAATGCCGTTTTTAGCCTCTTTGAATACCAAGTACTTTTTTTTTTTTAAAACTTTAAAAAAGGCTGAAATTAAAAGGAAGTTACTATTTTCAGTTGTATAAGTTTTAAGCTCTGAAATGTCAAGCGCAAAACTCCAATAAAAGAAACTACCTGGAAATGCAGATCAGCATGAAAAAGCGCCCGCGACGTATCTTAAGTCGATACGACGCTGCTAAGCCGACCGTCAGCTCCGTCAGACCCTATTCAATTTGCCATCGAATGAATGGAAACACTTGAGTTGCATAAATGAAAATCGTTGCGTTTGTCTAGGGGATAGAGTTCGCCATTTCCGTTTGTTTGTATAGGATTGAATAAGTAAACCATTGTCAGTTTATTGCTTTTGTTAAGCACCTTAATAAGCGCTTGCACGTCGATAGTACATCTTGTATCTATCTATATGTTCAATATCGCCTATATAAGAATGCTTGTGCCTTCTCTCAGAGAAAGAGAGAGAGAGAGAGGGCTTAGTAACACATTTTGTATGTAAACTATTATCACACATACGCCGTTTCAAATCACGACTTTGTATAAGCCAGTTATCCCAGAATCGCTCGTTGTAAACGATGTAAACGTATGTTACGTATGTGATGTAAACGTATGTTAAGCAACATACGGCGCGTTCAGTGCATGGATGGGTGACCGTATATGAACCATAAACCTTTGTAAATATTTTGTGTTCTTTTTGTATTTTTTTCTAGTGTGCAATAAAGAAAATTATATTCTATTCTATTCTATTCTATTCTATATGACTAACGCTAGCAGCCTCCACCAATCCGGACTTGGCCCCCGTGGTGGAGTATGGCCTATGCCTTCCTCAGGGAAGAGACCCGTGCCCCTCGGAGGGGACATAATGGGTTGATGATGAACGCTGGCAGCATTTTTTCGAGCGGTTGTGTGCTTCGCAAGGCACGTTAAGCAGTTGGTGCTGGCTGCCGTCGATAGATGGCAGTCGTTAAGCCAAGTCAGAGATCTTAGGGCAGCTTGAGAACTTCTAACAGTAAGACCAGCCACTAGTCTTACAAGCCTCCACCAATCCGGACTAAGCCCCCGTGGTGAAGCATGGCCTATACCTTCCTCAGGGAAGAGACCAGTGCCCCTCGGTGTGGATAATATATAATGGGTTCATGATGATAGCCCAGTTATGTTTTATATTTTTAATGTACCGGATTGTTCTCGTTCTTAAGGTCTAGTAGACCTAAACTCTAGCTCAATTAGAAGCACCTTCCTAAATTAATAAAATTTGCGATACTTAGACCACTGTATCTTGTTAACTGCGAGTTTACTAGATGCGTGTGTTATGGAGCAATATAATATCTATCTTATAACTTTATAAAATAAAATCCATAAAACATTGAGAGTCGCCAAAAAGGCGTCGTATCAATTCAAACTTGTTGTTAATGTTGTAATGGATTTATTAACAAAAAGAGCGTGTTATAATTAGGTACACATTTGTTATAATAAGGATCTACCACGATCTATTGTATACGATAAAACTTAGATATGTAAAGTTTCTAATGTATTTTTTTTTTCTGGTGTGTACAATAAAGAGCTCTAATCGAATCTAATTTAATCTAAAAACTGATTTGGTTTGATTAATTAAAATTGTTGGTTTGACTGTAGAAGGTAGCTAGGTAGCATATTAGCATCTTCTGTTATACAGGGCGTCCCACGGCTATACCACATGGAGGGTAAGTACCTTTAATATTGTAGATGGAACATTTTACTGAAAGAAGACATTATTTTAATTTCAAAAACAATCTAAACTGCATTCACAGATTTTTAAATAATTACAGGGTTGAACCGGGAATCGAACCCGCTACACGAGGAAAAAAATACCCTGTAGCTTTATCACACCGATCGGAAGGCTTCATCATAAGGATTATTTTTTGGTAAATAAAAGTAAGACAATGAATTTTAACATTTGAAGTGAAATTTCGTTCAGAAAAATTAAAAGCTAACATTTCCGTAAGGAAATGCAACATAAGTACCTATTACTAATCACTGTACCCACTTGAGAAGTAGTATGCATCACTTCCCTTGACGTATTATTCTGAATATCCACCACAACAGGATCAAAAGATCGACAGGGAGTGAAATAATCAAAAGAGTGCGACTTTGTATTTTACAGGAGGGGACTCATTTTGAGCACTTGATAAATTGATTAATTTTGTATAAAAAATGTTAAAATTTATGGTCTTCCTTTTATTTCTGATAGTATGTTATTTAGCAAAAAATAATCCTTATGATGAAGGCTTCCGATCGGTGTGATAAAGCTACAGGGTAATTTTTTTTCTCGTGTAGCGGGTTCGATTCCCGCTTCAACCGTGTAATTATTTAAAAATCTATGAATGCAGTTTAAATTGTTTTTGAAATTAAAATAATGTCTTCTTTCATTAAAATGTTCCATCTACAATATTAAAGGTACTTTCCCTCCATGTGGCATAGCCGTGGGATGCCCTGTATATAAATTAAATACGTAAAATTGAAATAAATATAATACGGACAATTTTAATAATTTTGAAATTACGATAGCATATTGAAAGTTAACTAACAATATGCTGTCGTTCAAAAACAGAACCCAGGGCAAAGAGTTAGTGATGGAGTAAATTGATTTCTCACTCAGACGGAACCGTTGGCTAGTACCATTCCAGTTTTGCGGATTTTTTTTCGTTTTCTCTGTCACATCAGCAAGCGCACATTCTGCAAATCAAGCTGCATGGAGAGTGAAAATATTGCACCACTTTAGTTTTAGGGTCCCGTAGTCTGTCTGTCTGACAGCCTAGCTCAGAGACTGTTAGTACTCGTGTTTTGTAATTTATTAAATACTAGCTGTCCCGGCAAACTACGTACCGCCAAAGTTTTCGTAATTTTTCCATATTTTCTCACCATTTAAACCTTGCGTAGAATTCTAGAAATATAAAAAACCAAAAATCAGCCAAATCGGTCCAACCGTTCTCGAGTTTTAGTGAGACTAACGAACAGCAATCCATTTTTATATATAAAAAAGAAGAAGATAAATTAATGATGACAAGACGAAACTTTAGAACAAAATGTTTTTTAATTTACCTATGGAGTAGACGAGACGCTAATGCGTATCAGTGATTTCGTCGTTTTATGTTTAAGCCTGGCCATTGGCCATTAAACACTTTTGGGCATTTCCATAAATGTTAATATTGGATATGATTTTCATGAATGTTTAATGGGCAATGGTTGATGCTTGTCAATAGACAGACAGATAATAGACAGGAATCAGTTTGTACAATATTAACCTTCAAAGCGATTTTTTTTGTTAGAGTAGAGCGTACAAAGAGGGGAGCCGTGAGCACCAGGAGAGCCTCGCTAAACGGTTCATAGTAGAAACGTAAAAAAATCAGGGCAATAATCCAAAAGGAACAATAAATAGGTTTTATAAGTTAATGGTAATAATCAAATTTCGTAAAAATACCATTAAAAAAATTACATTCATGGAGTTGTTAAAAAAAACCCCACGTCTTGGATGTTTACATGTTAGTGACAAAAAAAAAAGTCATGTCATGTCATGTTATGTTAGTTGTGTTAAACTCCTCCTTCTACGGAACCCTACACTGCACGTGGCGCGACAGGTACTTGGTCGGTTTTTAAAACAGTATCGACCGTTATAGTCGGATCTTTCAAAAACACAGAAAAGTTCTAAGAAAGAAATACGTAGATTGCCATAGTCGGTAAGAATATTCAGGTCTTTTAACACACGACCTCTGTGGCGTAGTGGTTCGATCCCCTGCTGGGGAGAAAAAAAAATCCAGGTCTTGGATTTTTACATGTTTGTGACGTCGCTGTTTCTGGTTCCCACGACACAGGGTATCCTAGTGTGGGGCCAGAAGCATTGTATGTGCCTTTATGTAAATGTTAAAAAAAAAATGTTAAATGTTTCACAAAAAATAGCTGCTTATCGGCTTACTGACTACTTGGAATCCTCAGCTACAAGTATTACGAGTATTAAGAGTATTTATATAAAATAATACCGAATAGGTGCGAAAAGATGCATTAATTATTGATAAATCGAGTTCGATTCCTTCTAGAAGCCGCCTATAATTCTTTGAAACTGATGGGCTAAGCCTCAGTTTCTGAAAGAGTGTTCAAATGTAACAAGAGTAATCTAAGATTAATTCAAAATACCGGCACGTGATTGGCTGAAATTAGCTTGACGTGAGATTAACATTTGATCGCTCTTCTAGAAACCGAGCGTTAGAATGTTTGTACGTTTTTTATGCTCTTGCCGGCACTGCGTATCGCAGTTTGGGACCGGATAAGTGGTTGTAATACTTTTTATGAAAGTGCTAATGTAATCATAATTACTAAAAAATATCTTGAAAAACTTATATCTTATATCTTACCTTTCTTTCTGCGATTCAGCAAGTAAATTGATCTGTGATACCATAAATAACACTTTTCTTGCTATATTTTCTTTACCCATTATACATCTATCAAAAAAGCGGTGTAGGCGATTTACTCAGACTAATTTACCAAACTGGCCAAAATGACTGACTCATGATCACTTATCAAAAGTACACCATTAAACATCATCATCATCATTACGGAAGATTTAAGAAGTTCCTGAGAGCTCGATACTTTTTTGAATGACTAAAATGTCCGATTTGAGAGCGGCAGCTGCATAAGGCAGTGTCCAGCATAATTTTGGAAGGAAAGTCAAAAATAGCCGAGGTGCAGCGTTTTCGTTGTGCAACTAGGACTCTGTACGTGGTTCGTCTGGCGGGCAGCACGCACGGATAGCCACGTTATGCTCTACAAAATAGAAGCGAGGCTAACCAAGCGACGACGAAAGAGCCAAATTGAACGATTATTCCACGCAGGAAAATAGAACTCATTAAGGGTTTCTGAATTGAAAATTTCGCTAACTACTTAACTAGTACTGTCTCGTCAAATTTCTCAGCAAAAAAAAGCGTGACAGAACGTTACTTAGGTATTTTTTACTTAGGGACAGTTCCTGAGTTGAGAATTTTCGTCAAGCAAATACTTAACTATAGTGCTGTCTCGTCAAATTTCTCATGAAAGAGCGTGACAGAACGTTACTTATATATTTACTTAGTGTAAATTCTCAATTCAGATACTTTGTGAAATTCTCAATTCAGAAATCGGCCGTATGAGACTGACACACGTCTCAGCCATTTCCGTCGGTGTGGGTCTGTGATGAAGAGAACGGGTGCACAACTGAAGTAAAATAGATTTTGACAAAATTTTAATCACTATGAAGTTAGTTATTTTGATTACAGATTATGATTATGTTTAGAGAACAATAGTATCTGATATACCATCTGGACTTTGTTACAATGAGTACACAAGTTTAAAATAGCTCCATTGAATGTAATCAGCACTTTAATTAGTCGAATTAATTGTACTTTGTGAAGACAATATTTTGACGTTTTTTATAAAAAAATCTTTTCTAACTAAGCGAAAAAGACAGCGATGCTTGTAACCCAACCGTCTATTTTGCTATCAAAAGTGAACGCAGTTCATTACTAAACTTTGAAGGAAATGAAGTGACGCGAATAAGAGTTGCGTCACTTTATTTCGTTGAAATTTGGTCGTTTAATTACGTTCTTTGTTATTGATAAAAGACGCTAAGTTGATAAAATTTGTATGGAACCTCGCAGCAACCATACCGGCGTTAGATTTGTTCACTTTACTTTTTTCTCCTGCTTTTTGCACAAGGGGCTCCGCCTCTTGCGGTGTCTCTCGAGAATCGAGGAGTTCGCTCGCATACTCGAGGGTGCTCGAGTTAATTGAAAGAGATCGCACGCCGAGTGCCTACGTGTGAGAGGAGAACAAACTATCTATACTGTTAGTAAGGCGCCTTAGGATCATGAGGGCCTGGTACTTTGACCTTACTGATGGGAATCGGGCGCGTTGTGTCTGGGTTATAGCACCTACTAGATTGAGCATTTACGGATTTTGTGGAGCATATATTTATTTATTTATTTAGAGATTATACACAGGCTAGGGTTAATTGTATCCAAATTATAACAAAGATTAAGTATCAGATTATCTGGGAGATAAATAAATAAATTCGTTATTTACTTCTACAGTACTGAAAATAATTTACAGTTCGTTTCAAATAAGATATGCAAGCATACAAATACCAAGACTCAGAACTATGACGCCATCTATGACTCACGTATAATGTATCCAGAGTAGTAAACGTACCTTTTTACTGCTTACGTAGTGTGGTTAGCCATTATGAATTAAAAATTACCGAAATAGAATACTTAATAAGTCAAGTATGAGATGATGAGGTTATACCTATTATGTGACGTCACTTCGATTCCTTTTTGCCGCTATCTGTGGAAACTTTTAATGACTGTTTGTTTTTATATCTGCTTTGTAATATCATGTTTGCTTTGTCACTAGTTTTCCTAAATATTAAATAAATAAATAAATAAAATAAATTACAACAATTTTAATGTACAAGGATTAAATTTTTCTTTGACTAGTAAAAAGCATCCCAAATATTTATTATTTCAAATATTTCGAAGTTTCGTTCAATATTTGTATGCAAACGGAGCGCCGATACAATGGCGACCTAGTTTTTACAGAATTCGCCATAAAACAACAACGAACAGCAATAAACGTCAGGCTTTCGCCGTTACCCGCCAATTTCCGTAGAATGCTAAGCCGAGCCCTTAAAAATTCAGCTAGGACATACACTTCAACACGATGTAGTAAATCTTGTTTGACTTGTCACCACCTATAACACTAAGCTTGACGCATCATAGTGCAACACCGTACAGTGCAGATACTTCAGAACCAAAAAAGAACCACCTCTCACAAAAAATTTCCAGTACTTCTGAACTTTGTGAGCTTATGTGTACTGCAGTGAATGGACTGCGCCAATTTTTCTTCACCAGCCTTCCCGCTCGAGAGCCTAGCTCGTAAACTTTACGACATGACACAAAAGATTCGAACGACCTTCTGCTCCTGAAGCACTTTTTCTTCAACAACAATACTAGTAGTATCCTCCTGGAGGACGGTATTGGAAAAGGTAATGGCTTATAAACCAATAAACTTTACACTCCCCCTAAGATAAAATTGAACTATTTTCACGTCTGAATTACCAGCATTTCAACAACCCTCTGAGAAGACGATAAAAGAGTAAAATGTGAGACGTTTAAGCTCTCCAAAGGGTAGTAGCCAAAAAATTGCGAGCTGCCTGCACAACTATAAATTGGAACATGCCATAGACGATAGTAACATAGTCTTTATTGCACACCGTACATTACCACACGTTGATTGTGAAAGTTATTAACATTATTATTACATGTATGTCCAGTTGCCATTATAACAGCAATGAAATGTAATAGTATTGCTATAATAGCAATAGCAATAGTAACCGGCAAATGGCACACGCTAAGGCTCCGCACTAAAGGACTAGTATTTTTTTGGGGGAAAAGCGGACTAAGGTGTAAGGGGTCAGGATGCCATTCTTTGAATACAGCAAACCTATTTTCCTAATAAGGTTCCATTGCCCGTTTCACCGAAACTTTATAAAGGAGGTTTAAAAAGTCTCCACTTAAAAAAATACAATTTACTTACAGAACAAAGTCCTTGTCGAGGTTTTAAACTCCGGACTCCGTGAATGTGAAACAACTGGTCTATACACTACACCCGTCGGAAAACTTGGAACGAATTTAGCAGCGTCTATTGAAGCCGTTGAGATAACACGGCACGTGACTGCAGGCATCTTGCGGGCACGACTCTTGATGGAATTACCCCATGCAACGCCGTTTATGCACCTCCGCATGGAAATTGGCGACGGCGATTCAATTTTTACAAACATGACGTCTTTTATTTTGTGAGCGCCGCCGCCTCCGCAGAAGAGCGGCTGATAGGATTACACAAATCAAATACAGCCAGCAGTTCAACAGGGGCGTTCCAGACCACTTTTGTGTCGGAAGCGGCAAAGTGGATGCGGTGTTTCAGAAACGTCCGGTGAAACGTTAGGGAGTTATTCTGCTCATCAATGCAAACCACTTTTATTACTGACCAAATCCAAAAACGGATACGAGGGCTGCTACTTATAATAGAATAGAAAAAATAAACAAATGTATATGGCTAAATTATGCTTTTATTGTTTTTCAAAGTATTCTCCACTATGATCGATGCACTTTTGCATTCGATGAAACCAATTTGTAAAACACTTCTTCCACTCTAATTGAGGTATCTCCAAAACGTGCTGTTTGAACGCATCTACGGCATCTTCACAGGTCGAAAATAGTTGACCACGTAATTTATTCTTTACATTTGGGAATAAATAGAAATCATTGGGAGCCAAATCAGGGCTGTACGGTGGATGACCCATCAATTCTATTTTTTGACCATCCAAATGTAGTTGTTTCCTGAGATGTATGATAGCTGGCATTGTCATGGTGAAGTATGATTCTGCGTCGCTGGCTGTTTTGGCGTATTTTTTCAAATACTTCCGGCAAACAAATGATCGTGTACCACTCCGAATTAACCGTTCTGCGATTAATACCAAAAAAGCAGGCCACCATTTGCTTTACAGTGCTTTTTGCACGAGCCACTTTCGTAGGGTTCGGCTCATTTTGAAACACCCAAACTGTTGATTGTTGTTTAATTTCGGGATCGTACGTGTAGATCCAGGATTCGTCACCTGTGTAGATATTATAAACAGATTTTGAGTCGCCGCCGTTGAATTTTTTTAAGGTTTTTCGAAGTAATGTACATTTGTGAAGTTATAATAGCAATACCACGCGCTAACTGTGACGGAAAACATCGTGGGGAAACCTGAACATCTAAGCTATTAATACTGCAGCGTTTGAAATCGCCAATCCGCGGTGATCTCGCGTTGTGACTAAAGCCTATACTCTCTCTCTCTCTAACAGAAGACTTGCGTCCTATAGCTATGAGCTAGATACGTTGCTTACAAATGAGAAATATCTAATAAGAGGATGGGGCTGTGTCGAGTTACACAGACGGCAGGTTCGGGTTACACGTTAATTTTTACCTCAAACTCCGTAATGTATTACGCGGCATTAGCACCCACCGTCTAGTGGCACGGATGAAGAGCATCAGAGTAATGGTTAGCTAGTTTGTTTTAGTCAACATGTAAACAAATTTCACACGATACGAACTTATAGAGTTACAACACTTACCGTGGCGATGTATTTTCGTAGCATGCGGTTTTAGTAAGTGTATGTAATGTACTATAATAATAAAAAGTGTGCAAAAAATGTCGAATGGTTTTATTTATTCTAGAAAAGAAACGGCACCAATACGGAGATTTCAAAATACAATACTTTGATATTGACTGTAGAAAAAGTGTGAAACAGCTTAATATTATGCAGCATGTTATTTTTTTAAGATTCAGTGTTGCTTTTATGAAATAGCTATGATAAAATTAATATATTAAAATTTCATCGGAACTTTGAACCATCCTGTATGGTTATGCGAATACTAATCGTAAATGTAGTACGTATTACTGTTGTACTATTTCAATAATTTGACGTTAATAAAATAATACATTTTATTTTTGTACATAACTACAGCAGTAAATAATCTGAAAATATGTGTAGTTTCTGACTCTAGATATCGCCTTAAATTGGACCCTTTTCAGACACATCCTAAGATTAGTGTCTGATTTAGCAAAACATTTAAAGAAGAAAATTCCTCTCTAACCACCTACATCATAATCTATCAACAACATCACGCTCGTCATCATCATTCCACGAGCCAAACAATGCAACTTTCGAACGTATCCGTCTCGAAAACTATCCACCCCATCTTGATGCAGAACAAATCGCTTTTCCTCAGCGACATTAGGCAAACAGCCGGTATTCCGTGCACGCAATGTGTCCCTAATGTTGCGTTAAGATGCGGGCGGCTGTGTACCTTTTGTGATACTATGTTAGGACCCAAATAAATATACACGAGACACATAGATTGATAGAGAACATACTTAATATACATCGATGTTACATGCACTTTTCATAACTCACACACATACACACACACACACACACACACACACACACACACACACACACACACACACACACACCCTTTGCTCAGTGGCTGAAATCCGAACCCAAAACCTGGGTCGTAGGGCTGAGTAGAGGTCATAGGTTTTAGTTATTTATGTTAATGTAGTATATTGCACGCTTAAATACTGTTTATACTCTAAAAACATTGCTCTCGGTGTTGGAGAAGTGGAAGCCAGGAGATCCATATAGCACGAGGAAGACTATTTTGGACTCCTGTCTCCTACTACATAATGTAACATGCCAATTTTAAGAGGTATTATAAGTTATAAGTGCATTGTGTACCTACTAGAAAAAATAAAATATAGTTTGTACTACTAAATATTTATTTAAGACATTCCTTATATATTTTCACAAGACCAGTGCACAAATTATATTCATGCATTACACAATTTAAAAATATAGTAGTAATTACATAGTATTTACAAAATTTAAACTAATAATAATATTAAAAAAACTAAACTAAAGCTATTTTCTAATTTAAATAAAATATTGGAGCCATTTGTATTTGTATTGGACATAACTGTACGAAATTACAGGGTCAAACATTTCAAGATGTATCAAGTCATTTTGATGCCTTTTCCTACCTGAAATGGTGCATCGATAATGCCTTTTTTAAGGTCCCGTGGTCGACAAGGAACTCAAGATGTCGTTTCTCTAGTTTTGTCATGACATGACCGTCCGTCCGTCTCTATGTGTGCGCCCCACCAATTAATATTAGAAAGCTGAAATTCGGCAAAGGCATACATATTAATCTCGCCATCCAAACAATATGACAAAATCTTAAAAAAAAAAACTTGAGAGCTGAAAGCAAATATACAAACGTAGAATTTTTCTAGGGGAAAACGTTATGGGTTGAGCGTGTTCAAATGTAAAATAAGTCGATGACTTGTTGCAGTTTACCCCAAGGCACCTCATGATGGGTACAGAATAGATAAGGCTCTACGTTTGCTCAATCTAAATGCGATAAAGTTCCTCCCCTAGCATTACGTGCGTAATTGCCCAAAGTAGGGAGCTTGATAGACACACTTTATTGGAAATCAATATGTATTAGAATAATAAGGTATTTAATAGTAATCGTAACAATAAAATTGATAATTTTAATAGTAGATTGTTCACAAAGGGCGCAGACCAAATTTTTGCGTCGAGGTTGTGTTTAAACTAAGTTATAAGGGCATTAGCTTAGAATCGCTGAAGGAGCGAGGGATTCAACACTACCGAGACCAAAAATTATTTGCGCCCGTGTAGAACACTCTGCTTTTCACTACCATCTGGGAGGAATGAAAATGCGTACTTGCGTTCCAATTTCAAATATTTGTCGATTAGGTACTTAAAAGTTTTGCAGCAAAGAGTTTGGAAGTTCAGTAAGTAGGTAGTTCCAAACTAGGTTTTAAAACTTATTGCTTGGGTTGGAGCGAAATAGATATAGGACGAATCCTCAAGAGTGAAAGAGAAGTCCGACTTATCAGTAAATGAGTGCATTAGTATATAAATTCAAAATTGGATTTGGAGTCTATTTACTTAAAGGTACCTAAAGGTAAATAGATTCAAAACCTAATTTTGACTCTATTTACTTTGATGTATTTACCGTAAAGAATAAAAATTCATGGGGAACTCTCAAGCTGAAATATGGTTTAAAAAAAGCGGTATTTTTTTCTGTTTCCAAATATAAAAAAGATGCTCAATTCACAATCTGGGAGACGAGAAATCTTAAAAACAAGTTTATTGCACTGATGAAATAGAGTTTCGATTACTATAATCGATTACTGTGAATGATTTCAAGAATTATGAACATAAAAACACTCTCATCAAATGATGGATTCAATCAAAGTGAACAAAATCTACGGAATAAATTATTATATTGTCAATAGTTGACAATAAAACAGAATATAAACTTTAAAATACATTCTCGTAGATTCTCGTTTACAAATCGATTTATTACTTTTTATGTTTGTCAAATGTATTTAATATGCGCTGACAGTGACAGCTCCCGGATTTTCAATCTATGATCATGATGGGTCACTATGTTGCACGGACCGAGAATGTACAACCCAGGAATTCGTGCCCGAATGACCATCTATAACTAACGCTAGTGGGATTTTTCCGAGCGGTTCCGTGCTTCGCAAGGCAAGTTAAGCAGTTGGTGCCGGCTGCCGTCAATAGATGGAAGTCGTGAAGCCAAGTCAGAGGCCTTAGGGCAGCTTGAAAACTTCCGACAGTAAGACCAGCCACTAGTCTTACAAGGCTCCACCTATCCGGACTAGGCCCCCGTGGTGGAGTATGCCCTAGGTATAGGACCGAGGGGCACGGGCTTTTCACTAAGAAAGGTTCCTCAGGGAAAAGCCCCGTGCCCCTCAGTGGGTTTATAATGGGTTGATGTATCGCTACTCTACATCTAAACTCTGATCATTTGGATTGACTTGTCTAGTGTAAGATCCAGCCAGATCAGGACGTCAATCCATTGCGCCTTATAGCCTCGATAACGTCACGCACTAGATCGAGCGTGTAATGGCTGGGAAGTGAATGATTTACGCTTCATGGAAACGAGGCACCACTCTGTCGTGTCTATGGCTGTACACGGACTCTCACCCGTACCAATTTTATACAGCCTGATATAATAACGCACGACCCGAGAACGTACGGACGGGAATCCGTGTACATGTGCACGGATTCCGTGGCTGTACATTACCAGGGCGTACGTTCTCAGGATGTGCATTCGCGGTACGTACATTTTCGTCTCCCATCATGATCACCGGACTACCTACCTACTCGTCTTGTATCGGTTATCGTTTGCGTATTTTAATTATATTCCTCGACCAGTGCTTTCGCTCTACGCACTTCTAGTATATTGTTTAACTTGTACTGTGGCATATTGACTTATCGATGTAATACACTGGGCCGACGAGTTTTAGAGGATGAAATGACACAAATCCTTGTCTTCCCTGTCTTTTAATCTATTTGTGAGTTTCGTTACATTTTCCCACTCAATACAATAAGAACTACAATTAATGTAATAAATAAATAACTGTCTATCATATGATCATAGTTATAAAATCAGCTGTTAAGTACCTATAGGTTATTTTCAATTTGTTGCATAGGCTCACTTTTACTAAATCTCTTTTAACTTTGCTCTCAGATTGCTAAAATCAGCAAAATTTTCAAAGATGGTTTGACAATAGGGTAAACAGTGGCTAGTTATTGGGGGTGGCCAATAATTGGCCACCCCCAATAACTAGCCACTCTGCACTAAAAACTCATTTAATAAGGAAAGTAGTAAGGCCATCTGTAGTGTTTTGAAAATATTACTTGATTACCTGGCTGTTGAGAAGTATCAACTTTTTCCGTAAAAACAATGAAGGCGCCAAAATCTCCGCCTTTTTTTGACAGACGGCCAACAAGCGTCCGCCTAAGGTCAGATTTTTCAATCTATTTTAATTTTAAGGTGATGGCTTCCCTAAGGATTCTGCCAACGTATGAGTTTCGAAAAAGTAGCACCTCTGTGGATGACAAAACAGGTTTTATTTTTTAAGAAAAAATCACTCTGTCAAGCTATTTACCTGTAACAAAAGACAAACACAATATATACATTTATTATAAGGTGTTAGCCGGTACAATACACAAACTACAATCTAATTTTGTTAGTTTCTACATATGAACATAAAACTTTAGCAAATGAGGAGAATACCAACGGTAGTACGCAGTGGAGGTTGGCGGGCAGGGGAAGATCCAGTGGAAGATAACTGTACAACGAGGGATTGTGTTTTGTACACTCGAAAAAGATGTGCTCTGCAGTTCCCTCGGCCAGACCACACTCGCACAAGGAATGGTCCTTAACCCGGATTTTGGCCAAGAAGATAGGTGTTAAGCATGCCCCAAGCGGAGACGACATATTGTTGAGATGACTCTTCTGCTAGCATCACGAAATTTAAGAAACCACGGGCATGTTGGTATGAAGTCTGGATACTCCCATATTGGGTCGGTTTAACTTGACGGTATGAGGCCCACTCGGTTTTCCATGCCTTATCTAGGTCTGACTTAGCTGTGGCTCGAAGATCAGCTGGAGAATAGGAAAAGTGCGTACAGTCTCCAGAATTTACTGCCATCTTGGCACAGGAATCTACGAATTCATTGCCTTGAATTCCAAAATGGCCTGGAATCCAAGCCAACGCTATTTCTTGGCCGTTGGTGTGACATTTATAGAGTTGCTCTCTAATATTATAAATGACCTGAAATCTATTTTTTGTGTGGAACGGATTAGACATAATAGCCTGGAGGCAGCTCATGGAGTCCGAAAAAATAATGCCTTTCTGGATGACGTTTTTGTGGGCTTCGACAAACATGATAGCCTCAAGCAATGCGATTGCCTCACCCGTAAAAACTGATGATAAAGGTGATAAACATAAAACTTTAGCAAATGAGGAGAATACCAACGGTAGTACGCAGCGGAGGTTGGCGGGCAGGGGAAGATCCAGTGGAA
Source organism: Yponomeuta plumbellus (assembly GCA_947310845.1). NCBI lineage: Eukaryota > Metazoa > Arthropoda > Insecta > Lepidoptera > Yponomeutidae > Yponomeuta > Yponomeuta plumbellus. The sequence goes on from OX371203.1 coordinate 11,048,699, forward strand.
GATAACTGTACAACGAGGGATTGTGTTTTGTACACTCGAAAAAGATGTGCTCTGCAGTTCCCTCGGCCAGACCACACTCGCACAAGGAATGGTCCTTAACCCGGATTTTGGCCAAGAAGATAGGTGTTAAGCATGCCCCAAGCGGAGACGACATATTGTTGAGATGACTCTTCTGCTAGCATCACGAAATTTAAGAAACCACGGGCGTGTTGGTATGAAGTCTGGATACTCCCATATTGGGTCGGTTTAACTTGACGGTATGAGGCCCACTCGGTTTTCCATGCCTTATCTAGGTCTGACTTAGCTGTGGCTCGAAGATCAGCTGGAGAATAGGAAAAGTGCGTACAGTCTCCAGAATTTACTGCCATCTTGGCACAGGAATCTACGAATTCATTGCCTTGAATTCCAAAATGGCCTGGAATCCAAGCCAACGCTATTTCTTGGCCGTTGGTGTGACATTTATAGAGTTGCTCTCTAATATTATAAATGACCTGAAATCTATTTTTTGTGTGGAACGGATTAGACATAATAGCCTGGAGGCAGCTCATGGAATCCGAAAAAATAATGCCTTTCTGGATGACGTTTTTGTGGGCTTCGACAAACATGATAGCCTCAAGCAATGCGATTGCCTCACCCGTAAAAACTGATGATAAAGGTGGACATTTATGTTGCAGGATGACATTGTACTTAGGTATCCACACAGCGGAGCCTACATTGCCATCATCGGATAACTTCGACGCATCACAATAGACCGGTACCCAGCCCGACCACTGTTCAACTAATTTCTCGTTAAACCTAATCGCTGCATCTGGAGAGTGTTTGGAAATATCAAAAGAAAGAAGGACTTTAGGAGAGAAAGTCAGAGCGCGATAATCTGTGGCAAAGAGAGGGTGGGTATTAGTCTGAGAGACTGGATTTTGTAGATCACGGAATTTTAGATAGCTTTTAAGTATACAGGAGATTTCCTTATGGGACCAATAAGAAGAAGTAGTGACGAGAAATGACAGTTAACGTAGAATTTTCAAAAGGGGGTGGTGTCTGAAGTGTACGATGTTGAAGAAGAATCGGTCAGATAAGTACTGGCGGCGAAGTTGAAGGGGTGGGTCACAGCATTCAACAAGGAGTGCTGCCGTAGGGGAGGATTGCATGGCTCCAATTACCACTCGCAGACATTTAAATAGGGAATGGATGAAAATATCAGAAGTGCTTGATATTTTTTTCGGTGATAGGAATAACCTTCCTCAACGCGAGAAAAAAGTTGCAATTTTTTTGGCTTCGTAGTTAATTTTTAAATAATCTTAATATTTTTCCATTCGTAGTTCTGGGCTCAGTACGGCTTAACAGACATATTCCTTGGTCCGCTACGTATTAAAAAAAAATCTGTGGTGACATTGACAGCTTTTCAAGGTGGATTTTTTTTTCATACGTAGCGGCTAAGGAATATGTCTGATATGCCGTACTAAGCCCAGAACGACGAATGGAAAAATATTAAGTATATTTAAAAATTAACTACGGGGCCAAAAAAATTTAAACTTTTTTCCCGCGTTAAGGAAGGTTATTCCTATCACCAAAAAAAATATCAAGCACTTCTGATATTTTCATCCATTCCCTATTGTATAGTGTTTAATTTGGTCAGAGCCATCTTGCTGCACGGTTCTAAAAGAAATGTCCCGTAGTCAAAGTGACTACGAACGATTGCGTTATAAACGAGTTTAAGCGAGTATTGATGGGCTCCCCACCAAACACCAGCCAAGCATCGCAAAATGTTTAACCCCCTTTCACACTTTTTTACCACGTAGTCTAGGTGAGGGATGCCTGTAAGTTTGTGATCCAAAATAACTCCCAGGAACTTAACCTCCGAGTGATTTGGGATCTGTTCATTGTTGACGTGAACTTCAATGTCAGGTGGGATTCTTTTTCTGCTAAAAATGACTGTGCTACACTTAGCAATGAACAGAGAAAGGCCATGGTTGACGAGCCAATCATCTAGATAGTACATTGCGGCATTAATACGACTGGATGCTTCCTCAGTATTTTGGAATGGAAGGTAAAGAGCAATATCGTCCGCATATTGCAGAATGTTGCAGAATGAAGTGACTGAAAGCTCAAGGTCAAAAGTATACAAGTTATACAGAATCGGGCTAAGTGGCAGGCCTTTCCAGGCTGTTCTGGGGGGTAAGGAGCTACTAGAACCTCTGACAATGATTGTCCTCTCCATCAACAGGTTGCAGATAAAGTCTACTAGCTTCACTGGAATACTCAGCTGTAACAACTTGATTCTGAGTACGGGAAGCAGGACATTATCGTAAGCAGCTGCAACGTCGAGGAAAATTCCAACCACAGATTCCTTCTTCGAAAAGGCAACTCGGATCGCTGATGTCAGAATACTAAGGCTGTCCATGGTGCTTGAACCCTTCCTGAATCCAAATTGTGACTTTGCCAAAAGACCTCTAGATTCCACTAACCACTCAAGTCTGCGCTTGATGAGATGTTCACAAATTTTGGCTAAAGTGGACGACAGGGCAATGGGACGGTACGAGGAAGGGTCACTGGATTCCTTACCAGGTTTTTTTAAAGGGATGATGATCTGTGTCTTCCAACTGTCTGGGATATATCCTGATAAAAAAAAATTATTAATTAAGTTTAAAAAGTAAATTTTGAAATCGTAACTGGAATGTTTAAGAAATGAATATGGAATACCATCTAAGCCTGGAGCAGAGTCTGTGAGAGGCTCTAAAGAGCAGAAAAGTTCTTCTACCGAGAAAGGGTCGTTAAATTCGTGGGATGAATTAAGGGATTTGTAAATTAATAGACATTCTGGTGGAGGGGCAGAGGGAGGGGCAAGCTTCATAGCGAAACCATCAAGCCAGGTGGAAGGGTCATTAGAGTTGTCATCACGTGGATTCCTAGAACTGCGGAATCGTCTCACTCCCTTCCAAACCAGCGCCGAGGGGGTTCTGGGGATAAGCCTTCAGTAAAATGTATCCAGCCTTGCCTTTTTTTGTCTGCCAGAAGCCTTTTTGTTTCTGCCGCGACCTTCTGGTAATGAACGAAGTTCTGTTCAGTCATAGCTTGGTTGTATGCAACTTCCGCTTTTTTCCTCACATCCACAGCCTTTGAGCACACTGCATCCCAACAAGGTGGTGAGGCTTTTTTTGAATTTTTTTTCTTTTGGAATACTGAGGCGGCAGAAATGTCAAGTATCTCCACTAATTTTTGATAGGAGGTGGCATTATCCACTGTGACTTCAGAGAGAGAAGCAATATGCTCCTTAGTCAAAGAGGAGAACCTATCCCAACCGGACTCTTCCAATTTATATTTCAGGAGTGGAGGATGTGGTCTTGGGGTAACTGATTTGGAGGGGAAAAAGATTAATAGCGGAAAGTGATCACTACCATAGGAAGATGGTAAGACCTGCCATGACAGAATAGGAGCTAATGGAGGAGAACACAGAGATAGATCAACCGTAGACCTCGGGTCTTGGTTAGGAAAGACCCTGTGAGTAGGGGTGCCATCATTAAGGATACATAGGTTTATTCGATCCATGACATCTAATAGATCATATGATGCTGAATCATTATGATGGCACCCCCACAGGCTGTTGTGGCAGTTCAAGTCTCCCATCAGGACCATAGGGCCCGGGATGGAGCTCAATATTGAGCTTAATTCTACCATAATAGCTGATGAAGGATAAGAAATATAAACAGAAACAAAAGTGGTGTCTAATGATCTGAGAGCAACAATATTAAATGAGTCTGAATGGTCAGGTATATAAATTTTTCGAAAAGCCAAATTGTAACTAATAAATATAGCAACTCCTGCAAATCCATCACTGCGGTCCCGAAGACATGCAAAGCCAGGGAGCCTAAAAATAGACTCAGGCTTCACGCATGTCTCCTGGACGGCCACAATGGATTGAGAGTGTTGGTTAATTAATGAAATAAATTCTTGTTTGTTCAATTTGCAACTTCTACAATTCCATTGTAGGAGGTTTAGGTCCATATTCAGGCGTACTGACTAGAGTTACAAGTAATTCGCGCACGTTGTTCGGTAACTCAACATTGTCTAGTCGAGTGCATATATTAACCAGGCATTTAGCTAAAAGTTCTAATAAATTATCATTGGGACTAGTTTGGAATGCTGGATTGAAGGCACACCCAATAGGGAGTGCTGGTGGGGGAGAACTAATAATCCTTGCATGTATTTCTTTATTATATCCTTGGGAGGACGCTGGAGATGGGCTCTTTTGTGGGGTAAAAAATGTTTTTTTATACGAATGGGAAGCTGGTTCACATTGGGTATTTAACAGATCTCTTGTAGGTATTGGGCTGGGAGACGGTTGAACTGGTCTGCGGGTAGAGTCGGAGTACAGTCTCCGTACTTGCGGAAAGCGGGCTGCAGCTTCAGCGTAGCTAATGCTCTCTTGAGCCATAGTCAGCTTGATTGTTTTTTGGCGGGAGTGCTCCGGGCAGCTTTTGTCAGTTGCCATATGAAGGCCAGAACATAATAGGCATGACACCTGATCTACATTGCAAGAGTCACCGGGATGAGATTGACCGCATTTAAAACACCGTGAATTTGATCGACATTGAGCCTTTATATGACCAAAACGACAACAGTTGTTGCACTGAATAGTGGGGAAAATGTATGTTTCAACCGGGATTGATGTGTAGAAGCATATGATGCGCTTTAGGAGCTGTTGTCCTGAAAAGGTAACCACCACAGACTGAGTGGGTACCCAGATTTGGCCCCCCTCCTCTCGAAATACTTTTCGGTTGAGCCTTCGAGCCTTGAGAATGCATGATTCAATGTCCCTGATGGACGCTGCCTCAACAAGCTCCTCCATTGACCAATCAACAGGGATGTTCCTTACTATACCCGTACGGGTAACAATATGTGCTGGTATAGATGCCTCATATTTGAAAGTTTCCAGAGCCGGGTGGGATAGAAATTTATTTGCTGTAGCAGCTGACCTAAACGCGATTGAAATTCTGTTTCGGCCAATAGGTTTAACTCCATCAAGGACAATGTCTTCAACCTTGTTTTCGTGCAGGAACTGCCCAAATTTTATGGGTCGAATTGTGGAACCAGCAGAAGGGTCAGGTACCTTGCGCTGAACATGTACCACAAATGGTGCAGAGTCGGTGGGAGAATATACTTTGATCTCGTCCATTTCCGGGTGAATGAAAACGGTCTGTACCGAGGGAGTGCTAGAAGACGGATCTTTTATATGTTTTTTGGGTAATTCCGCGGCATAATGGTCTCCGTGCAAGGGCGTTTTCTAGAATCTGTGTGAGCCTCGACCGCAGTGACGTCCATAGGAACGCCCGTCCCGCGGTCTAGGCCTGAGCCACCCGGGTCGGGTGGCTCGTCACCCATCCCAACCTCTTCACTTGCTAATTAGGACAATAGGACTTACACTGATAAACACGTAACAGAACATGCACTACACAGGGAAAAGCACCACAGAGGGGCAGTTATAACACTAAATAATGCTAAGAAAGGCTAAATTCCACTGAAAAGCGTGCGACTAATTCTCACTTTGACAGCAGAGTCCCGCTGGGTCAGATTTTTAATTCGAGAGACTAAATTGACAACTGTTTGACGGATAAAGTGTTACCAGAGTTAGAGAAAATTAAATAGTGACGTAGCCAATATCGGTAATGAATATCGACTCGACCAATTGGTTTGCTAAGTCATAATAATTAGCAAATATTATAATTTGCAATAAGTCCTTTTCAGGTAAGCTTTTTTGACAGAAGTTGTCAGTTGGGTTTACCAAAATTTATCAAATGACCCCGCCTGGGAACAGTAAGAAGCAAGGAGCAACACAGCGTATCCACCACGAAATAATTTGAATAACTTCAGCTGGCCTTTCTTCATTCAGATAGGGGTTACGTCAGCGCCATCTATCGATCAAAGGAGTACCTTTTTTTTAAGTCTGAAAGCCGCCATCCTCTTACCGGATCCTTAAGTACTAGGTTAGAAAGAAAAAAGCAGTTTGAGTAAGCGGAGACACAACGATGTTTTATTGGGAGTACCATTTATTCAGAATTATGGTCGTCTCATTTCATCATCATCAGAGACGTTTATAATAAATCGAACGAATACTAATTAACGTGGTTGACGCACTCTTTCCATGAATTTATGTATGAATGTTCGTATGTTATGTGTTAATCTGTTCCCTCACAGAGCCTAAACGACTGACCCGATTTTGAAAAATGAGGATCGTTTAATTTTTCTCAATTAGCCAAAAAATTATATATGGCAGCCGTGGGGTTCTATAGTGAGGACTTAAAAAATGAAAATTATCGCATTCCATTGTCACGGGTATCAAATTAAAGGTATTTAATAGACCTTTTTAAAAATATTTAATAAATGTAGGGTCAATATAACAAGGAAAAATAAAATGTGTTTGTTTTTTCGTTCTTGGTAGAAGCTTTTCGAATCGTCAAAAATTACTTTGATAGTAAAAAAACTTAATAAAAATTAAATTATGCGTTATATAAATTTATTGCGGAGAATATTTTGCAACTCATATGAGTCGCGTGGTGATTAAGCCCCATACTCTATCACTGAGGGAAGGCCTGTGTCCTGCGATGGGACATTATACGCTAGTTATTTAATGATACATCAATTTATTATCTTATTTTTTATTTATTTAAGCCACTTTACACAATGTTACTTATAATATGAGACGGTTAAAAATGTATGTTCGTTATCAAAACGACTGGATTCTCAAAACGACCAGAACCACATACAGACTTGATCGCAAAACGACCACATCTGCAAAAAACCTTTATCTCGTGTAAATTTTAAATTAATTTCATTAAGTAATCATAACAAAACGGATAAATACCAATGGTTACCAAAGCCGATATCGATACCAAAGCCGATTAAAATATCAACAAGAACAGCACTAGCCTGACTATTGCAACACTTGTGCGAAATTAACTGTCAAATTGGTATCTCGAATTATGGATTCTACCGAAGACAGTCGTTCGTTAAAAAAATCTTAAGGAACGCAGTATCTTTAAGTGCAAATAAATTCTGTCTCCGGTGTGTCTCAGTTGTTGGTGATAGCTCAATTTTATGCGTATAAGATAAAGATTCATATTTTACACTGTTAATGCATCTATTAAGAGTATTTGTGGCAATTTTGAACGTGGCCAGTAACTGCACAAGATTTTCTTAGGTTTCATGTAACTAGCCACCCATGCCAGTTACTACGAATAACCAAATTAAATTAAATTAAGTAAAAGTATGTCTTATTGGTTTGCTTATAGGATTCTGATCTGCACGCCAAAATTTCATTAAAATATAAAAAAGTTTAGTAGTTACTGGCCTAGTCATAAAGATGGCCAATTACTGCATGGCCAGTAACTGAGAAGTGCCTAATTTTCTTATTAGATAGTTTGCAAAGTCGTTTAAGTATATAAAAGAAACGGCAATATATGGAAAAGGCTATAAATCAGAATCCGGAGAGTGACATCACCATAGACTTTACTGGTAGAACTAATAGATTCAAAATCGCCATGCATACTCATAACGTTGGAAAAGGAGACAATTTGGCCAAATATAGCATCAGGCTTTATTGGGTGGCTGGCCATAGAATAATAGAATAAATAAAATTACTCACAGGCTTTGGAACTAACAATGATGATGCTAGTAATGAGATGAGAAAACAGGAGAACTTAAGAAACAAAATAATTTGTCTAAAGGAAATGGCACTGCTAAAATGCCAGTTCAGGTCCATAGAGGTCTTTGACAGTCAAAAACTATCTACAAGTGCATAAGCTCCTATGAAAATAATGAAAAAAACACCGTTGTGTCGGACGAGCCCTTAGCACATTATTTACGAAGAAATATGAAGAAATTGCTATTAGCAATAAGGCCGCCAATTGTACTGTTACCTTGTAAATATTTTATGTTTGTATTTCTCCTCGTGTACAATAAATTTATTATTATCTTATCTTATCATAAGAGGAATACAGGAATACCAAAAAGGAAAAGTAAGAGAAAGTTAAAGGTTCCCTAAATTCTGCATTCTGACTTCTATCTATCACGAAATAAAACAAGAAAATATACTACAAGAACAGATAGAAAATATTCGGAAGCGCTTAAGAGAAGAAAATAAATTATAAAAAGAGATTAGTAGAAAATTTTTCAAAACGAACACAAGATTAATACATTCATCAGGGTGATATGGTGCTTACTCCAATTGAGATAGAAAATCTGCTCCTTGAACTTTTAATGATGTGTTACGCTTGACAGGTAAAATAATAAAAAAAGTTCCAGAATGCGATTATTGGCAAAAGCTATAGGCCTTCTGAAATTTTCTTAATATTATTTTATTCTTTGCATTTGAAGAAAAGACTGAAGAAGAAGTTATTTATAATAGTAATGGTATATTTATGTTAATTTTCTATTGGTGATAATATGTTAAACTTTTTTGTTTCTGAAGATAAAAAAGAAAAGTTATTATAATGTTAGAACAGCCCTTTTATGCTATAATCGAGTGTGATAGTGTATAATTAAGTTTAAATGTGTTGAAGTTAATAATTTATCCGAAACTCATTGTTTTTTAGGGTGGCTAGTTATCACAAATAAGCATCCCAGTAACTAAAAATTGTGGCTAGTTACTGCCAAAATCGCCCGTTTTTATTTAAATAAATTTATTCTTATAATCTGATCCCCATTTTTTAATTAATTATCTATAAACTGAAAATACCGGACCCCCTGCCTTCAAATATATAACAATCTGTAAAATACGATAGCGCATGTAGACACGGCATACATTCAAAGTGGCCAAGGTGCTTAACTGGCCAGTTACTACCCTACTTACTATAAGCTATTTATTGACACCACTCTCGTCTTTTTACATCTGGGCCCAAGAATGTATGGAAGCGTTTCCGTCTCCTTTGGCCAGTAATTTCATCTTATACTATAAATACAGGAAAAAATCTAAAAACTAAACATTTGTACATAAATAATAAAAAATATATTTGTAAGCTTGTCCATAATATAATCTGAAATTTAAGTTTATCAAGTAAACATTTTGTTTGTAAAATTAAAAAAATATAATTGAATTTGAGATTTTTACAGCCGGTCAGACAACAATATAATTTTATACGTATTTATTTTGAGGTTTTATGCAAATGTATAAATCTGCTATCACAACCAATCTAAAAAGTATAATTATGTTTTTAAAAATCACCTCAAACTAAAGTTGAAGCATCAAATATAACCAGACAGTTCTGTAACGTTTTCACGCAAAAGTAAATTAACACTTTTTGTGCAGTAGACGTGGGTCTCGTCAAGCATTGTCTCGCTTGTTGGTTGTCTACTGAAGATTTTATGAGGCGCACAAAACTGGTCCACATTTCCTTCAGTTTTTCACGAGGCGCTTCTGTTTGGACTTAATGAACTAGTTTATAATAATCAACCCATTATGCCGCCACCGAGGGGCACGAGTCTCTTCCCTGAGGAAGGTATAGGCTATACTTATGTTTGTATGAAGTAAACGTTTTTTTATTTTGAATAATTACAAATTAGCGTTTTTCTTTCTTAACTTGATCTCTTTTTCGCAAAATGGTATTTGATAGTTTCGAATACTTTAACTCAATTAACAGAGTTTTCCAAAAATGTACATCTCACTCGCCGTCTATATTGTGCTTTTGCTCAACATTTACACGTAGAGGCCTTAGAATAACATGAAAGTGTGGGTTCTGTTTTAATTGAAAACTTTGTTTGCACAAAATTAGCGGCTAAACAAAGTTACTCGTGTTCTAATAATATGTGCTGGTTTGTTTCTTCAAATAAATGTTGTGTTAGGAACGTATTTTGGTGCACTCGTTTTGCGACGAATCATTATATTGATGCATTTGGGTTTGAGCTACTTTTCTTTGTTAGTGTCTTAGCAGGCAAACCTGATACATACAATAGGCCACTGCCTGATAATGGTTGTTACACAGGTTGCATCAAAATTTCAAATTATTCGGTCCTATTTAGGTGCCTATCAATACGACCAGCTTTTACTAGGAAAAAAAAACGTTGAAACTGCAAAAAAAAAGCTGTTTAATACATTCTAATGTCACTTGTATTTCACCAGATAGATAGAATATTCTTTATTGTACTCATGAATTACATTACAGATTTTTTTCAAACTAAGTACAATTGGTGGCCTTGTTATTATAAGAAATTTCTTCCAGGCAACCAGTATTTTTATACAAATTAAATTCTAAACGGAAAAATAATTTTGGTGTTGGATTTCAATAAGGACGTGATTTAATTTATTCTTCCTAAAGAAACTGTTTACAGTTCTCGTGTCATGCAATAACAAGTTACATTTACCTAGTTCAATCCTTTCCGCAGGCTACGGGCACCGCTGACCCTCTAGTGCAAACTAACCCTTTTTAACGGCGATTCCCGAAGGGTTAATCCCATGTTAAAACTGAAATAGTTTCGTATGAAACTTGATGGATATGCGCTGTTAGATTTCTTATTTTAAAACTTTCGGTGACAACGATACCAGATCAATTATTTTGTGGGTATTACATGCATAAAAAGTTTTATGCAGTTTAATTACAGAATCAAAACGTTGAGAAATTTCGCTGAACATACCTACATAAGCTCACGCCTGTATCTCAGAGGGGTAGACAGAGACCAGGGACTGCCACTTGCCGCGATCCAAAACAAAAAAAATTAAATAAAATAAAAAAAAATTAACTTAAATTTAGCGGAAACTAAAATTAACCTTTTTGTACACAACAGACTTCTAAGCTTACTATTCAATCGACAGCACAAAATAAAGCCTGTTGGGATCACTCCTTTACTAGTCTGTGTATGTTTCATAAATTATATCAACAAGGTATTTCATATATTAAATTGTTTAAATTTTTTTGTTAAATATATTAAAAATTTTAAACATTATAATTAAATGAAACCCAAAATATAAGCAGAATAATGTTTTTGTACGCTGACTTGCATATGAATCGCTCGCAGCCCATAATCGCAGATCTTAATTCATCATGAAGGTTAAGCAACATAGGGCGCTTTGAGCGCATGGATGGGTGACCGTTCTATGACTAACGCTAGTGGTATTTTTCTGTGCGGTGCTGGCAGTTAGTGCCGGCTGCCGTCGATAGATGGTAGTCGTTAAGCGAAGGCAGAGGCTTTAGGGCGGCTTGAAAACTTTTGACAGCAAGGCCAGCTACTAGTCTTACAACCCTCTACCAATCCGAACTTGGCCCCCGTGATGGAGTGGCCCATACCTTCCTCAGGGAAAAGACCCGTGCCCTTCGGTGGGGACATAATGTGAAATGAAATGAATGAAATGAAAATGAAAAAAAGTTTATTTACTTTACAGATTTTTACAGTAGCACAATCGGGCCAGATCTTTTAAGTATGTAAGTATGCTCCGCTCTTCCACACTTGGACTTAATATTAAAGTTGGTCTTACACCAATAATGTGTTGATGATGATGACGTAACTAACTTAGATATCGTTTGATCACCTAGCAAATGATGACAAATTTGCATGTGTTTAAAAAGGTAGATAACAGGAAAGGGTGTCAGCATTAAGATTTAGATAACATTTAAGCAAAAACACGTCGTAGAAAAAAATCACTGTCGTCTCCATAGCAGTTTCTAGGCATTGTGTTAGAGGCAGGAACTGACTGAGGCATTTGTTCGTTTGCTATTAATTGTGAAAGTTACCTGCTTGTTAGCTCGACGAACCAATCCGAGACGTACGTGCCACCACGGGCTACGTGCCGCGATCCCGCACTGCTGCTCTAAATGACTATCTATATTACCACGGGCTGGTGACTGCAGAAAACAGGCCATCTCTCAGAGAGAGAGAGAGTATTAGTATTAGGGCTTATTTAGCCTTATTGTTAACTACCCACTAGCTACTACACACGGCCCCAAGGCAGCGGCTAATATTACACATAAGTAGGTACATGTACATTGTACATTGACATTCGACAAACAGATTACGTTGAAATAAATTTCTGATTTGATTAGCCTTAATCAGTTTGAAACGGTGAGGTATGTGAACATAATAGACACTGAGATTTACTCACAATGTTTTCCTTTATTAGCGAGTTCATTTGTGAAGTTGCAGTAAGTAAACGAAGTAGTGAACAAAGCCATTGGTACTTGCCAGGATTCGATTGCCAACTTATTTAGCCAGCCAATTATTTGAACTTACAATGAAAAAACATAAACTATACCCATTTTTGTGTTTTTTTTTTGTCGGCAGCCTTATGATTCAGATTTTAAATACCTGATTATAAAGCCTTTTTATTTAACCAAAATTTTAAATAGCCACTTTTCATTCAGCAAGATCTGTAAATATTAAAATTGCTGCGCGGCGTCTTGTTTCAGTGCAAATTATTAAAGTGAAATATTTAATAAATGTTTGAAATATCATGTTATAAGGTTACAGTTTGTTCAAGTTTCTTTTTAACAGTGACTGTATGGCGAAATAGTTTTGGGTATTGAATGAATTCTTCGGGATCAAAGCAATAAAATGAAAGTACGATTTGCATTGAGTTTGTACGTTTTGTGCACAGAAGCTTTTCTGTGAATTTTATTTGGTTGGAAACGTTTAAGTTTAATCCACTGAAATTATAAGTAGCCAATGTAAACTCTTCAAGAGTTTGCTTTCATAGTCACTTTTATACTACATCGAGAGTTACTAAAGCTAGCTCATTGTTCCTTCTTAATCGTTCGCAGGGCTCTTGTTTCTGCTGATATTCCTTCGGTTCTTGAACCACAGGGACTGTATCGGAGTGATGGGTGATGAAACGTCTGAAACGGTCTTACTTTGGTTCCGTAGGAGAGGGGACGATGCCTGCAGTGCTCTGGGATGCCATTTGCGTCTGAAAACTTGCACCATCTCATGCTGGTCATACGGCTGTATCTTCTGGGGCTGCTGCAGATTCAGCTGCTAGGCTCAAATTTTTATAATACAGCCAGTTGATGAGCAGCAAATTTTTCGTGCCCCGGGATTTAGATACCACTGTGGATTGGAGTTTTGAAGGGAAAGCCTATATTTCGGTAAAAGGTAGATATATAGATAGATAAGACATTTATTTGCGCTTTGAGACACACACACACACATAAAGCAATGATCATCATCATAACAATACAGAATGTAAATAATAATAATAACAATGAATAAAATAGAATTAACAAGTCACAAAAATTACATTGAATTAAATCATAATTGTAGATAAAAATAACTAAAATTATCAAATTACATACCAATTCCATCATGATAATTAATTAAAATAATAATGATTACCATTGAATTACATTAGATTTAAAACATAACAATTGATATAAAAAAAAATACATAAAATTACTTAGCATGTTAGCTCTGTAATTATGTATAGTATGGCTCTGGGCCATATGTGCGTGTGCCACAGCAGCCCAAAAGGGCCGTATCTCAGCATTATTAATATCTGCTTTCACAAAAGCAAATATTTTGCTGATTTTCAGCTACGGCCAAGTAATGTGAGAACGGAATTAACAAATTATCAATATACAAATACAAATTAACCCATAATAGGAAAACAAAGTAGGAAAGTCGCTCTGTACATAAAATTAATTATAATTATATTATTATCCATTCAATTAATTAATTTATTTTAGCCAGTAAGAATCGGGGGAGGGATATTGTTCCAGCACTTGGTTGCGTGGTAGCGGAAACTGCCAGTGAAAGCCGCTGTGCGGTGTCGATGGACCTCGAGTGGCTGCCGTGCTGATCTGGGATGCATAGCAGCAAACCGAGAAAACTTTAATTTTTCAAAAATATAATCGGGACATTTGGAATGAACAACATCAAACATAAGCGAGGCAAGATGCAGTAGCCTACGTGAGGCCATATTTAGCATGGATGCTTCATTCAGATATGGAGTCACGTGACTACGCGGAGGGATGCCGAAACATCTGCAACATGCGTTCTGTACTCGCTGTATAAGGCGTTGGGATTTGTTCAAAAGTCTTGGCCCATAGACTAAGTCTGCGTAGTTTAGCCTAGACAGAATCAGAGACTCACATAGAGCAATTCGTGCTTTCTCGCTAATTAAATTAAGAATTTTATATATTATTTTTAGCCTGTAGAAGCAATTTTTGACCAGGTTTGCAATGTGAGTCTCAAATCGCAGCATACTATCCATGACTATGCCCAAATTCTTGGCCTCCTCAACACGTTTGATAGTCTCGCCTTGGATTTGTATACAAGGTGACCCGTAACTGATATTTTTTATTTGTGCTTTTGTACCTAGTACCATATATTTGGTTTTAGTGGGATTGAGTATTAGCGCGTTCTTCTCAGACCATTCAGCTATTTTGTCCAGATCCTCATTCATTCTCGACAATGCTTGTGACATACTGTCAGGGACCTCAGCTATGTATAATTGCAAGTCATCGGCATACTGATGATACATGCTATTCTTCATAACTCTAACAAGATCCGCACTATAAACTGCATAAAGGAGGGGTCCGAGTATCGAGCCCTTGGGAACACTGCGACTGATTATCTTGCGTGCAGAGATAATATCTGCTCTATCACGCCTTCGCAGCCTTACAGATTGAAAGCGATCACTTAAATAACTAGTGAACCAGCTCACAGATTTCTGATCCAGCCCATAATAGACCAGTTTTGATAGCAAGAGAGGGATGTTAATACTGTCAAATGCTTTGTAAACTTTTAGTCCGGATTTACTTACGGGTGTTGTTATATGGGAAGAGTCCGACCAGGTTTCGCTCCGATTCGCAGAGCTTAATCATGGTGAGCAGAGACGGAGCTCGCGTCGTCGGTTGCTTGTCTCACACTGGTCGGACTCTTCCGATATAACAACACCCGTAAGTAAATCCGGACTAAAAGTTTACAATGTGTTGTGCTTACGAAAGTTTTAGTTCAAAAACTGTCAAATGCTCTCGTAAAGTCTAGTAAAGTCAGAATCGTGCCTCTTCCTGCATCCTGCTCCGCAAGTATGTTATCGGTGACATCAAGCAGTGCCGTAACAGTGCTACGCCCTCTCCTAAAACCTGACTGTCGGGAAGGTAGTATGCTATGACTCTCTATATAATTAACTAGCTGGTAGTATACCGCCTTCTCTAGGATTTTAGACAGAAATGGAAGAATACTAATAGGCCTAAGGTCTTTAGGTTCACAAGGATGGTCAACCTTTGGCAAGGGAGTCACCAATGCATGTTTCCATTGTATTGGAACAGTTCCAGAGAGAATAGATTTGTTCACAATCACTATAATCACTTCAAGAGTTCTTGGAAGCGTAAGCAGTATCATCTCCCTTCCGATACCATCGCTACCTACCGCTCCTGAAGTAATCAACTTAATATATTTCGAGACCTCAGTTTCAGTGACTGTTTGCAAAGTGAATATTGCAGAGCCATATCTCTGCGAACGAAATGACGCAATTTCAGCAACAGGATCTGCATCACTTCTAGGGACATCCAAAAAGCATTCATTTATTTCATCAGCATCCTTAAAGCAGTCCGGTAGGTATTCAGTTCTGCTAGGATCTGTTAATATTTTTGTCTTTATATTATTCCAAAATCTTTTGCTATCACAAATATTTGAATTTACTAAATGGTCAAAATAGGCACGCTTTTCGTTATATAAGCTTTTCGCGACTAACGCTTTAAGTTCCGCATAATACTTTTTATGAGCATCGTACTTTGTTCGCTGATATCTCACGCGAGCCTCATCTCGTTATTTGATCATAAATTTGAGCATATCTGTTACCCAGGGTAAGGATCGTCGGTTTCCAGTTCGTATGGTTCTTATTGGCGCATGTCTGTCAAAGAGATCTATGAGTTCTGAATTAAATTTAGTGATCATAGCATCCACGGAGTTCAAACTACAAATATACTCCCAGTTAACATTGCACAGGTCCCTGTTAAAACTGTCTAGATCTAAATGGTAGGGCGTCGTCTGAGGAACCGTGGCTTGGACTACCGCTCTGGGGCATATTTGATCCAAAGATCTATCTCCCTAGCAGTGCAGCGCGGTAATGCTGCCAGCATTATGGGAACCTTTGTGTCGGATATGTCACGGGGCGGTTTGATTGACCGATTTTATTTTGTTTGTTTTAGGTATGTGTATGTGACATTATTTTAATTTAAAGACTAAGCTAGCTTCCTCATCACTTCTCTGTCTAACTACTATTGGCAATTACTTTGAGTAGAAGTACACAATAATGTCACTGTATAAAGATAATTTTGTTTCAGAAACCAGACCATGCTGTTCAAATATTGGTTTATTAAAAGTCCAAGCGTAATAAGCAAACATTTTTCCAGCGTAACAGCACAAAGGTAACATACAATAGCCTCGCGGCTTATAATAAACAACAAGGCTGCTGTTCGTGTGCATTCTTTCACCGTAGGATTGTTTTCATTTGTCGCCGCAATCTGGACTCGTACGTGGCCTCGTATCAAGCTCCTACTTGAGATCCCTTGAGAGAGCACTAGACGTCTGAATTTCTAAAAGGACATGAAGCATCGGTAGAAGCTTACGTTTGAGAGGTTGTTGGTTTGAATCCTGGCAAAAGAAAAAATCTTTGTTTTTGTAGAAATATTCTTTACTCCTATATAACCACCAATGTCTAGTGCAATTACGAGTACAATTCTCGATCTTAGAAGAATTAAGTATGATTTGTCATTTTTATACTTTAAAGGAGAGCGAACCTACAAGTTACTACAAGGCTACACACAACTTTCATCGTTGAACTATTATGTCCCCACCGAGGAGCACGGGTATCTTCGCTGAAGAAGGTATAGGCCATACTCCACCACGGGGGCCAAGTCCGGATTGGTTTCACATACCTCAACGTTTGAAATCGCCTATCGGCGATGAACACGCGTAATGGTTATGCTCTAGCTTTTTGGTAGATTGCTTGAGCCCTGTATTACGACGTGGAAGCTTATTTCCTATAGTTATGTCACAAATAATACATACAGTGAACTGATAATCACTTTTTGTTCTTATTTTTTCTATATTCTTCTTTAAATTTGGGCTATTTCCTTTGCAGGTTAGTTATAATTACATATCATAGCTGATTCTAATTTGTTTCCTTTTCATTCACAGTAGAGGCCTTTTGCGCTTTGAGGATTGTAGGGTCTATTACTCATCAACCTTCGGATTCCTGAACTTTACTCTGTTATATTGCGGACGACTGTACTACCACGTTCCAACTACATTGTACGAGGGATTACGATTAAAATTATTAAATTGGTTCTGAATTTAAAATTAATTGTGTAAACGCCTCGCTCCAGTATCATTATCAAATGTGAATTTAATCGTCCATATTATTAAATGTGTTTTTATCAGCTTTCGGCTATGTTTGTGGTGTACATACATTTCTAATACAATAAGCTCGCTACCTGTTGGGGTGTGTTTTTAGGGATCCGTATGTCTTGTTTTTTTTTTTGTCGTACAATTCCGACCAGGTTTCGCTCCGGCTTGCAGAGCTTAATAATGGTGAGTAAGTTCCGTACCTATAAAGAAAAAAACCGAACCACGTCAGTCACAAGATGCTAGGCTAAGATTGTAAGAATAGTGATCACGAAAGTCACAAGGTGCTAGGCTAAGATTGTAAGATTGTAAGAAGAGAGCTTGCTGTCCAGGGATTAGTTCCGCTATTGCATAGTAGTACCATGACAGTTGTATGAACACGTCGTTTTCTTTTCATTGCCGCTTCGAGTCAACGCGAGCACGCGTATCAATAAATTCTGAGGGTCAATGGAATTAAAAAACGTTCACGTGATCCGACCATGTAACCGCAATTGAACTTTAATGCACTGACAGAATCGAGGCCCAGGAAGTGTCTTATTTAAAGCGCGGTGTGCGCTCGCGTTTCCGTGGTGAAATTTCTTGTTTATTTATTTTACTTTATTAGGAACAACAACAGCGTAACAGGTTATAATTACTAATTGACTAATAGCTAAAAATAAGGCCAATAACAGTTGTCCACAGTATACCAATTAAATAATACAATATAGGCCTTAGCACAAAGAACTCCCTGGACAATGCTTTAAAAAATGGTTGATACCCAAATATTGTTTGCGTTTTAGAGTTTATCTATAGTATTAACCTTTTGCGGCCCGACCTTGAACACAACAATTGATTTTGTACATCTTAATTGATATTGGGCCGCACGAGGTTATCTTAATTCTAAGTATTAAACATGAAAAATAAATAAATAGATAAATAAATAAATAAATAAAAATAAAATGAAAATTTAATTCACATCAAAAAATAAAAGGGAGGGCAAAAGAGCAATCAAATTCTTGTTTGGAGTCATGAGTTAGTGTGTGCGTGTGTGTGTGTGAGTGTGTGTGTGTGTGTTTTGGTGTGAATGTATATGTGAGAGAGAGTATAAGTAGTAATTGTTTTGAATTTAATATTATATTAGTCGCTGGATAGTCCAAGATAAGATTGTACTGTACACTAGATTTAGCACTAAACGATTGTCGTCATTTTTACATGTATTTTTTGGTTTTTAAAATAAACAATTTGATTTGATTTGATTATTGCTCACAACTGAGGAAACTTCGAATGAACTGAAAAAACAGAGAAAGCTTCTTTGCCTAATACGATAGGGACCTAACTCCCGACTTTGTGTTTACTGACAGCTAATCTATAAGAGCACTTAACTATAATGTAGCTAAAATGTCCCTCTAACTAGAGCTGACACGCCCAAACCCGACGTAGGAACATTTGTGGCCATCAATAGACAGATACGTCTCAATTAGCATTTAGGGACAGGGGCGAGGTCTAAGGTATCCCAATTCGGGGGCAAAATATAAATGGAGAATTTACAGAAGCTTAACCCGAAATATGTGTCTTATGTCAGATTTCATTAAACTACATTTTGTAGTTTCCGTCTATACAAAATGATAAAAACGAGTGTAAATCGCTTAAATAACAGTTTTTTAGATTATATTACAGGGTTATCGCTAAAATTCGCAATTTTTTTCAACACGTCAGTCAGAGTTTGTGTTTAACAATAACATTGCTTTTGTCGAGATTTAATTGAGATCAACCTGTGTCGCAGCTTTCGGGAATTTTTAGACCGATTTAGATGAATGTCCATTTAATAATACATTGTTTTCAATCAGTAATTATAACATAATATAACATTTACGTACAGGCACATACATTGCTTTTGGCCCCGCACTAGGATACCCTGTGTCGTGGAAACCAGAAACAGCGACGTCACAAACATGTAAACATCCAAGACCTGGGTTTCTTTTTTTTTGTCCCCAGCCGGGATTCGAACCCGGGACCTCTCGCATGGTAGGCAGATGTGTTACAGAGGTCATCAAGATCTCTATGAATCCCTTATATTATCCTTTTAATTCACGTTGTTTTCTGGTGTGTACAACAATGAGTTCCAATCTAATCTCTCACGATGCAGTACAGAGAACCGGAACAATAAAATCTTGTAAAATCAAAATAAGAAAATAGTGGAACATATTTTGTAAAAACAAAAATAGTAGAAAAAATTTTTCAGACGCTTTGTTTCATCATCATAATCATCAGGCTATATCAGTCCACTGCTGGACATAGCCCTCTCCTAATGAGCGCCATAGCGCAGCGCCCTGTCTTCAGCTTGCCGCATCCAGCATACGCTTTGTTTAGCACATATTAAAAATAATATGCTGTATTCACAGGCATGAACTATCAGTGCGGAGGTTTTTATAATTTTGTTATTAAGTACAATATAATAATATGTCCATCCAGATAGTACGATTTCAATCTAGTAAGTAAGTAAGTAATTTATTTGTGACTTAAAAGACTTATACTAGACTAAAACTAAAATTTGACATAATGTTTTGCTTTGAAATTAAAAATTATTTAGCATCCGCTGCTGTGCTAGGCTCATGGCCTGTATTACAGCAGACGGCGCCTACTTCCTCCGTTTACGAATAATTTTCACAAAATCCTAACTAAGATGGCTTAAAAAATCTATAAATTACTGTTTAAAAACAGAATCTAAAATAATCCAGTAATACTTCCAAAGTCATAGACGAAAAATGAAATGCGTGGAGACCCCATAACGTACTCGTCGGTTGCCCGACAGCCATATTTGGCTGGGCTTTTTTGCGTTAGTATTTCACGACGCCGGCCCATTTTAATGTGGCTTATCCTTTAAAACTCGTAGCCTCTTAGAATGATCGAGAAGGTTAAGCACATAGGGCGCGTTCAGTGCATGGATGGGTGACCATCTATGTCTAACGCTAGTGGAATATTTCCGAGTGGTTCCGTGCTTCGCAAGGCACTTTAAGCAGTTGGTGCCGGTTGCCGTCGATAGATGGCAGTCGTTAAGCCAAGTCTGAGGCTTTAGGGCGGATTGAAAACTTTTGACCGTAAGACCAGCCACTAGTCTTACAAGACCCCAACAATCCGGACTTGGCCCCCGTGGTGGAGTATGGCCTATACCTTCCTCAAGGGGAGAGAGCCGTGCCCCTCGGTGGGGACATAATGGGTTGATAATGATGATGATGATTCTTGAAAGTAAACGAAAGTAGGCGTTCTAACATTACTACAACTAGGCTAACGGCCTCGTGGGGGTTTTTAATCCAACCCTTGGTGTTCCCAAGTCGAACTAATGAGGAAATAATACCGAATTACCGGCCCCGTTCCGTTTGCAAAAGTTAGATTGAATAAAAGGTCCTATTGCGTTATTAAAGTACCAACTTTGTTATTTAATTTTATGATGCTTCCCCATGACTTTCCGCAGCGAGGTCAAATTAGTTCGCCTGTGACTTCGCTCATTGGATAAGTAGTTTATTTTTACTTAGCCTAAATACGTCCACGACCTTTTCTGGAGAGAGAGTATAGGCTTAATTACCACGTGGATTGGCATTTTCAAACTGAGGTATGTGAAACTCTTAGACTATTTTTCTTAGCGTGGGATATCGCTGCTATACAATTTGTACAAATGTACGTACATTATAGAAAACGAAGTCATTGGTAAACGTCCGGGGTTCCAGCCCATGACTCACTGATTGATTGACGAACGGGGTGTTCCGATAAAAATCTTCAGAGTGCTTATAATGAGTTTTTCATTCACTTTCGATAGCGACAGCGCTTGCAATTTGTATAGAAGTTACAAAGCACGCCACCTAGTTGTCTCTTTGTCACTCCTATACAAATTGCAAACGCTCTCGCTATCGAAAGTGAAATGAAAAAACTTAGTATAAGCACTCAGATAACTACTTGAACTCGTCCGTACACAACTTTTATTATTAGACTAGATCCGATATTTTGATACCTGCTCTGGCGGGTCTATGAAACTGGAGATTTTTGTTCTTCACTACATTAGTTGTACAAAGTAGACAAAGTGACAAACGTCTTTCGCTTTATCAACCGGTTTCGGATAATTTATATAAGAAAATCTTAAGTCTTTAGTCTTAAACGTAATCTCCTATAGAAGTTGTATGTGTATCTAACCCCACTAAACCTATTAAGTCTAGACCTTGAAAATAAAAATGGTTTTCTGTTGTTCTATTAAGGCCAGGATTTAGAAGATTAACCCCCGGTTTCTCGAACGCCAACAGTCTGTTTATCTACTGTTAACAGATTTCATTTGTTTTTTTTTATGCACTTTTGCCAACTCACAGCTGTTAACAATAGATTAACAGACTGTTAGCGTTCTAGAAACCGGGGTTAAGTGCCACAGAACCTTAGAAAACGTTTGCCGCCTGCTTTCACAATGTAGTCAGGCTATTAGACTGGCGATCTGCCGCGTTCAACCGTCGACCCATCCTTGGCCACCATTCAGTGACTACTTCAATCCAAAGGGCCGATTTTAGAATTGAGAATTTACGCTAAGCAAATATTTAAGTAACGTTCTGTCACGCTCTTTTCTGAGAAATTTGACGAGACAGCACTACAGTTAAGTGTTTCCTTAGGAAAATTCTCAATTCAAAAACCGGCCCTTAGTTATGATGATGATTCTTAAAATAGTGTAATAACGTTCGATAGCAAAAAAAAATAGTAGGTAAATGTCGCAGATTTTTCTGAAATCGCTCGCTTCTATTGACTTTTAACGGCATTCAAACGTCCCGCGTACGTCGTATCAGGGAAGACCGTCAGTCGCTGCTAATGGCCTCATTTGCCACTTAGAGCTGGTTAAGCTAGATCGAAAGTTTACAGCGAAAATCGGGGATGTACAGAGGCACATTGTTCTCGGAACAGAATATTACAAATTTAATTGCGTGAAAACAAATCTTACTATGTTTTCTTTAATCTGAATGAATGTTCTTATTTGCACCGACTACCCGTCACACTTTTCCTTCAACAACTCTCGGTCGTCGTTTGTCTGGAAGAAATTGCTTTAAGCAATAAGCAGTATCTTTGTAAATGTTTTGTATTTGTATTTCCTGGTACAATAAAGAATATTCTTATCTTGCCTCATCTGAATGATATGATATAGCTAATTACCTAAGAAACTGTTAGAACATTACAAAAACTTCCTACTTAAAGGCTTCGCCAACGAGAAAGCGTAATTAGCGGGCGTCAGGGCGATAACGCTAAAGCGCCCTAACGTCGCACACTTTGTGTGTGACAGCTTCGACGCTATTCAGTAGGCGCTAACTAATATTCTGTAATAAAATACAACGTGACGTCACGACGCGGCGCTTGAGCGTCGCGTACTGGTAGTGCGCTAGCGCTGTTTGTCAGGTTATAATATGTTCAGTACAACACAACGCGACGCTATAACACAGAACGCTTTAGCGCCCTTACGCGCGCTTATTACACTTTCTGTTTGGCGAGGCCTTAACACCGTGAGTCTCGCTATTCGTCTTCGCTATGTGACAATTTTAATTCAAGTGCAATTCAACATCTCAGAGTTTTTCATTTTCTTAGCGAGGGATATCGCTACTACAACTTAACAAATACACGCACACTATAGAAAACAAAATTAGGTACACGTTTAATTATAGATAGATAGATAGAGAACACATTATTATACATAAAAAAGGAAATTACACAGGTATTTCGACCTATCACTAAAAGTGATCTCTTCCAGACAGCCTTTATAATTACCATGTTATTAAATATTATATTAAGGGACAAGCAACAATTTAGTACATAAAATATGGTGCGTAATAAAAGCTACGAATCAGCATACGTTTTTGCCGTCTCTATTTTATTCTTTCTCTAAGGAATGCATGCATGAAAAGGCATGAAAATAAAGCAAATGTAAACCAGACTTAATACAGAATGAAAACAAGTAGCTCAGCTTTTTTCAAAAACTTGCCGACGTCAGAAAGCACCGACGCACAGTGGTCCGAAAATCGAATATAGTGTATAAAAATACAATTTTTTTTTTCACTAGCAAAACCGCTAAATAAAAAAGTTGTTGCTATTGTTAAAAACAGTAAGCGATAAAAAAAATCAGCGTGATATCTCAACTTTGAACCCTAAGTCCACTATATTCAATTTTCGGACCACTGCGCGACGTCACGAATGGAAGATATTATTTTTACCTCAGATTTGTCAGTGCCACTTACCTAAATGGGCCTTCTGATATTGTGCTGTAACGTCTGGGGCGCTTGTTTTTCACCTAAACCCGATAACAATTTATACTCTCGTCGTTTCGTACGTGATTTAAATAGATTCCGCTAATTGGGCGACGGGGTTTTTTCGATGTCTTTTTTGTAGAGTCTGCTTCGCTGGATTAAATTTAGGTAGAGCTCGTGATGAAAATATCGGTTCTCCTGTCGTATCAGTGGAAGTTACCTTAGAAAGGTTTTATTCATACGATCTATCAAATTACATTATGCCCAGTAGAGCTACTAATAATAGGCAATGAAACATGATGGAAACTTTATTTATAAAATGTTGTTTTAACGAAGTACCAAAGAGAATAAATAATAAACTAAAAATCGGCTCATAGCAAAAACATTGTGTTTATTTCTGACTTCTGAAGCAAGGTACAAGTACCTAATTTTAAATTTAACTGAGTCTTTGGAAGAGCTTACTTACGAGCAATGTAATTGTTATTAACTAAAGCTTTTAAAGGTTGGGCGAGTTGTAATTCACTGATTGTAATACGTAGGAAAATCTATATTTCGAAATAACAAAACAAGTTTCAAGATAAAACAGTGATTTCCAGAGCGCTTAGGGAAGCAACTATAAAATACAACGCAGTCCGCGGAAAATTAATACTTTATTTTTCACGTGCAAATAATTAAATGATGCTTTTGCCTTATAATATGAAACAATTATTTTAATAATATTAAAATAATAGTCGCTCGTAGCCTGGGCTGCCAGTCACTCGTAGCCTGGGCTGCCTGAGTGATCTTAAACGATCACTAAGGTTAAGCAACATACGGCGCGTTCAGTCCATGGATGGGTCACCTTCTATGACTAACGCTAGTGGCATTTTTCGAGCGGTTCCGTGCTTCGCAAGGCACGTTAAGCAGTTGGTGCCGGCTGCCGTCGATAGATGGCAGTCGTTAAGCCAAAGGCCTTAGGGCGGCTTGAAAACTTCTGACAGTAAGACCAGCCACTAGTCTTACAAGCCTTCACCAATCCGGACTTGGCCCCCGTGGTGGAGTATGGCCTATACCTTCCTCAGGGAAGAGACCCGTGCCCCTCGGTGGGGACATGATGGGTTGATGATGATTAAAATAATTATTTTATAATTATTTGTATTATATCCAAATACATATAATATACTGTAATGTAAATATTGAAATAACAATATACAAAATGTTATTAAAAAGAATAATGCTTATCCAGCATTATTTTTTTTGGAAAAATAATGAAAAATATACTCATGCCTATCCTATATTCGGGATGACGGATGACGAGGTGGGAGACATAAATTAAAAAACAGTAAGATAGAACAAAAAAAGGAATTTAATAAACAAACCTAGCTATTACATAGGGTACTAGCTAGTCATGCGTTTCAGCCCTACACACTGGTTACGGTCTTTCTATAATTATCAACACGGTCAGGTACTCCCCTGAGCCGTCCGGAAACAGGTGAACGTCCTCTCGAGGCGGCGACCAAGCGTAGGTGGAGTAGTCCAAGTCGTCACGGGAATAGAACGCCGCGCGCCGTGGCCTTAGTCCTGACAGGATTCGGGTTCGTGGCCCAGTAGGGACCGCGATGGTTTTGTGGCCCGGAACTTGGACCCCAAAAAGTGTGGGGAACGTAAACACAAAATATTTATCAATATTCAGTTATTAGATTAACTGTAAGATTAACAGTTCGCTACGCTAATATCAAAGCGTTATTTTATTATAAGACTCCGGCCGTTAGCGACGGTGAGCTGGCGATGCAAGAGCACTAGGCACACGCAGGCTCGCCGATGGTCCAGAGACAACTCTGTGGAAGTAGTAGCGCGAAGCGCGGTCGAGTCAAGAACGTTCGCCGGCTGCCCGCGCGCAAGACCAGTTGTTTTAGGGTTCAGCAGTGCGAAAAACTAACGAACCCTTTCACAGTAAGGTTTTCATTTAGTATGTAGTGTATTTTAGTTAAGTACTTGTAAATAATGGTTTTCTAGTTTGTAAATACTTGTTTGTAAATATAAAATACTTTGCTTATGTAATTATTTCAGAACAATAAAGATGTTCTAAAATAAATAACGTTACAAGGTGTAGCCAGAGACCAGTGGGTCCCACTTACCACGTGACAGATCACTTTCGCTACATCGACATTCATAGTCGTTTCATGCACAAACGCCGTTTTCGAAAAAAATGTTCTGTCGATTTTTAAAGTTAAAGTTTTTTATAAGTTAGGCAAACTACGAAAATTCATTATTAATGTTACCGTTCAGCGTAAAGGGACTTACATATAAATAAATAGTGTTTAATACAGTAAAACAAAATGCACGAGGTCTTTACTGAGTTAAATTGAACGTAAACATTTACATACAGGCACATACATTGCTTCTGGCCCCACACTAGAATACCCTGACACTCACACACAGTACAATTCACTGACACACAGAAAAAAACTTTTAAGGAAATTTGCTTCCAGTTCGTAAAGGGGGGGAGGGGCAAGGAAATGCGTTGATGTACACTATCTGAAACCTATCTGAAACCCTAACAACGTTTTATTCCCAGAGTGCTCCCGTTTTCGCCTCCCTGCAGCTAGACTAGATAGCTCACGTCCTATTGTTACACCTCCATTGTGAATGTGATACCCACAAAAAGCTTCGGGTAACGTTATGCATAAAGTCCACTCATCACGTCTTTGCCACCGAAAATTCCACCTTATTCCGAAAGTGTCATCGTTGGAATTTAAGGATGTTTGCCATAGGAGATGGAACATTTTGGCAGTGGAATGCTAAGCTTCTTATCAGGTACTGTTTGGCAAAGATAAAGCTGACCACCAATGGCTCCTCTACGAGCGCAGTGCGTCTAGTACAGCCATGTAGAGAAGTGTTCCATAGAAAAAGATCTAACAAATATTGGTAACGATACGTTCAATTTGTATGTTACAGGGATCTCATTTATAAAATGTGTATACTTAATTAGCTTTATGTCAGTGCTAACGAGAAAAAGCTTACAAAAATTGCAGTCCCTATATTTTATAAAAATATATAATGAACAAATACGACGATCAGCAAAACGATACCATTATGATAAACAGTATTTTTGGCAAAGAAGAAAAGTTCAGCCATTGCTTGACTAGTAACTGAGCACTTCACTGAGCTGAGCACCAACAATTCTGATTTACTCGTGCATTATTTTTTAACATTATCTGGTGAATTTTGGTCAGCTAATAGAACGGTTGTCTTGTTTATTGAATATAAACTTTATTTTGTGTTTTGCTCTTGCTGTACTGCCCGACTGATTTACAAGAATTCCCATTAGTGGCCTCCGTACTTTTATTTGTACAAATGGCCTCAGTCTGAATATTACGATGGTCGTAGTTTGAGATATTCCAATTAGGGGCTAGAATAAGTAATTATGCTGCGTGGATGCGATGATGTTATGTAAAGATAGTTTGCAGTCCGATTTAACATAACATAACATAACATTAACATAACATTTATATACAGGCACATACATTGCTTCTGGACCCACACTAGGATACCCTGTGCCGTGGGAACCAGAAACAGCGACGTCACAAACATGTAAACATCCAAGAGGTTTCTCTTCCAAAGGGTTTCTTTTTTTTTTGTCCCCAGCCGGGATTCGAACCCGGGACCTCTCGCATGGTAGGCAGATGCGCTAACCACTGCGCTACAAAGGTAAATAAATTTAAATTTAAAGGTAAAGGTAAATGCGTAAATTTGTTTATTTGCTGACTGATCCTTTTTTGAACAAAAACTTTCGTAAGCACAACACATTGTAAACTTTTAGTCCGGATCGGTTGGACTCTTCCGATATAAAAACACCCGTAAGTAGATCCGGACTAAAAGTTTATAATGATCTTTTTTTTTTTATATATTTAATGCTAGTTAATGCTCACTTGTTAATTCCACTGACCAAAATCATTGTTTATCTGTGGTA
The DNA here is from genome assembly GCA_947310845.1 of Yponomeuta plumbellus. Lineage (NCBI taxonomy): Eukaryota > Metazoa > Arthropoda > Insecta > Lepidoptera > Yponomeutidae > Yponomeuta > Yponomeuta plumbellus. Next base: position 11,076,218 of record OX371203.1, read on the forward strand.
AAATATAATAATATAACTTACCAACAAAAAAAAAAACTATAGGTACAATGTTTTAACAATCAATAAACAAATGTATCTCGGCCACAAATTTCGAACAGCTTTTTCTCGACGAGCATACCGATCCAACTGTGACCGTGGAAGAACGCTGAGGCTTATAGCGCATGAAATTTGACAGCGCCCCTTTCACCCCCGACCCCCCTCGTTACCCCTCGCACGTCCACGATAACAATATTATTAAGCTGGCTTTATCGGGCCCCACCTCAGTGGCAAATTAATAGAGGTAATTATGACGCCCGCTTTAAATGAATAAAAACTGTCGGGAAATATTGAATTACGCTGTTTTTCCATTAAGCAACAGTGAAATTTACGACTTTTCACGCCAAACAGCGCGGGCATCTCCTTTCTTGGCTATTAGGCCACAGGGCGATGAAGAAATACAGCATCTGATTTAAAAAATATCTACTGTTTAATACGAGCTAAGTTTAAGGTTGTGTTTATCATCATCACCATTATTGTTGCTAAGGCAATGGTGAACTCCCGTGTTTGAACAATAAAGCCGTAGTTAACATTTAATTTTGTAGGTATCGTTAACGTACATAATTATGATTTAAGTATTATGTATGTATTACCTTACCCCTTTGGCTATTTGTCTGTTTGTATATTTGTCTGTATATCCATGTCGTTCCATTCTTTTCCGTTCCGTTCCGTTCCGTTCCGTTTCGTTCCGTTTTTTTTCATTCCATTCCATTCCGTTCCGTTCCGCTCCGCTCCATTCCGTACCGTTCTGCTCCGTTCCGTTCCGTTCTGTTCTGTTCTGATCAGTTTTGTTATAATCTACATTACCACTCGTTATCTGTAAAAGAAAAACATCGGAAACCTGAGTGTATAAGGTTCACATACCATACTAAGCCGATACTCTCTATTCGATAAAAAAACAGTGCTTAAAGGACGAACATAATCAGACTGTAATCCGAACCGTTTTGGCACAACCGGGAACGTAATAAAACACAACGCCCAATGGACCTTAAAAACGTTGGATATTTCACTTTACTTTGTACATTATTTTCCGAGGGTAAGCAATAAACTTTTCCCGGGAAACTTTCTAAGTGAAACATTCGGAATCTCCACAAAAGAGGACTTCATAAAAACCGCCTCAACTCCATTCTATGTACTGTAATCATCTTCCATTCCCAATTTCTGCGAACTTTTTTCATCTTTGTTCACATCTGTTTGGGCGCTTCTCTCTTTTTCCTTGGCGCGATTTTTCTGACACTTAAAAAGTAATGTTTCCTGAGGGCGTCCGTGTTCATATATTAAAGTTGGAGAGCGACATTCCGTTGCGCTATGCTTTTGATCCACTTGTGGGATACACTATGAGTTGCGCCGCTTTAGGAAGATAATGTTAGGCTTGATAACAAACATAACATGAAAAGGAAAAAATCTAACGAAAGCGGCTGGTTTTAAATCCACGTCTCTAACATAGTATAATGCTAATGCTTGTTCAAACTAAACTGTTCAGTCTTCGACCTGATTCTGTGAAATTCCACTTGCATTACATACAAACATTTTTGATATATTTTTGCTATAGTTTATTAGATTTTGATAAAGAAAATTACTACTAGAACCAATCATTTTGGTATCCACTTTTCTTTGCACAAAACTAAGTAAAGAAAAAGAATAACATAAAATTCAATTTCTTATTGTCTATCCAAGTTTTATATCACAATTATCAAAAGATATTGGATTTGTATTTCCACTGATACCTTATTGAAGTTAGGTAATAAAAATAAAATTTGGTGGAGGCTTGTAAGACTAGTTGCTGGTCTTACTTACTGTCAGAAGATTTCCAGCCTCTGACTTGGCTTAACGACTACCATCTATCGACAGCAGCCGGCACCAACTGCTTAACGTGCCTTGCGAAGCACGGAACCGCTCGAAAAATGCTACTAGCGTTAGTCATAGACAATGACCCATCCATGGACTGAACGCGCCGTATGTTGCTTAGCCTTAGTGATCGTTTAAGATCACTCAGGCAGCCCAGGCTACGAGCGATTCGTCATTACTTGATGACAATGTTTTCATATAAAACGTATCCTCAATGTCATGGTAAGGTTTGCTTACTCCTCGCTCGGTCTCAATGGAGGCAAAGACGATTCCTTATTCATTGACTTTGCATCATATTTCATGTTGTGTGAAAACACGTCGATACAGTGTATTTGTTTTAAGCGTTCGCGCCAGTGTTTTGTTCCAAAAACAGCGGTTATTTTGTAGATAAATGTTTATATTAAAAAATGGTCTTCATCAAAAATTTTACTGAGTAGTCGAACGAGAATTAATTATTATGAAGTAGTTATTGTATCTGTATTGTCGTCGAAACATTGTGGTGGAGCTTGTGCTTTTTTTACTAATTAATTAATGCATGTTGTAGTTATAATATTATAACTTTCACACAATACAATTTTAGGAAGTTATTTTTAAGAATAATAATATTATTGTTAGTATATGTAACTACAGTGGCAGTCGTTAAGCCAAGTCAGAGGCCTTAATATCCCTAATAGCCTCTCAGCTTGAAAACTTCTAACAGTAAGACCAGCCACTAGTCTTACGAGCCTCCACCAATCCGGACTTGGCCCCCGTGGTGGAGTATGGCCTATACCTTCCTCAGGGAAGAGACCCGTGCCCCTCTGCGGGAACATAATGGGTTGATGATGATGATGATGATGTAACTAAAACTGTCTGTATACATAAATAAAAAAAATATGTTAAACTTATGTAGCTATGACCCGATACTTATTGCCACTATCTGATCATCATAGTATGAACTGTTTCTTACTAAGAATTAAAAGGTTTCGCCACTTAATTTATCGATTTTATTTTCACTGAATGTAAGTGATGTAGATTGAAAGAGAATATAGTTACCAGAATTTATTGAGAAAGGAAAGTTGCGTTGGTTTGAACATGTGAGGTTTGACATTGGAGAGGATGAAGGAAGAAAGACTGACGAAACAAATATATCGAGCAAATGTGAGTGAAAGGGCTGGTAAGGGGCGCCCCAGGCGGATATTCGACCAAATAAGGGATGCTTTAGCGAAGGGTAAGATAAAAAGTACCCGAAACCAGTGTTCATGCATGCGATGTCGAGCAAGCGAAATTGATTTGTAAGGATCGTGGCAAGTGGCAGTCCTTGATCCATGTCTACCCCTCTGTGATACAGGCGTAACGTACATATGTAGGTACATAATAGGTATATAGTTTAAGTTTACCTTACTACACAGCAAGTTTTTCTTCACAGCGTCAGAGAATATATTAGTCAGAGATATTACTGTAAGTTCGAAGTTTCCTATGATTGCCGAAGCTTGTTACAAAATTTCCGTCCTTTCTGTGACTTCCAACGTACAACAATAAGTGGCACCAGGCAAACAAACATTAATAAGTGAACACAGCACTGACAAAGCTATATAAACATAAACATTTACATACAGGAACATACATTGCTTCTGGCCCCACACTAGGATACCCTGTGTCGTGGGAACCAGAAACAGCGACGTCAGAAACATGTAAACATCCAAGACCTGGAGTTTTTTTTCTCCCCAGCCGGGGATCGAACCCGGGACCTCTCGCATGGTAAGCAGATGCGCTAACCGTTACGCCACAGAGGTTGACGTAGAGCGACTACACGTTGAACTGAATGTATACATATAACATCAGTTCAACATGACTGTAGTCGCTCTACCGGAATGCCTGTAAAAACGTGGTAGTGACCCCGGAAGCGGCGTGTATTTGCAGTTTAACTTATTCCCAATCCACACGCGGCCGTTGATTGGTGAAATTGGAGCTGCAAGTGTCCTGCGACGTGAGCGGGGCCCCAATCTTAGCGCGACGGTATACAAGATATGTAATAACGTAGGCTATCGATCTTGTAGCATACACTTACAGTTTCATCATCAACCCATACTGTCCCCACCGAGGAGTCTCTTGGCTGAGGAAGGTAAAGGCCATACTCCACCACGAATTATATATATACTTTATTGCACACGAAACATTAAACAGAACATTACATTAAAAAACAACATGTACAAAGGCGAGCTTATCTCTGTGAGAGATTTCTTCCAGCAAACTTTAGCGAGTCGAATTGGTGGAGGCTTGCAAGACTAGTGGCTGGTCTTACTGTCAGAATTTTTCAAGCCGCCCCAAGGCCTCTGACTTGGCTTAACCAGTGCTATCTATCGACGGCAGCTGGCACCAACTGCTTAACGTACCTTGCGGATCACGGTACCGCTAGGAAAAATGCCACTAGCGTTAGTCATAGACAGTCACCCATCCATGCACCGGACGCACCCTATATTGCTTAATCTTCGTGATCGTTTTAGATCACTCTGGTAGCTGGGGCTACGAGCGAGCTCACAGTTTCGTGGACTGTATTATAATATGGGGCTGATGATAAATTACATCCGTCGTCGCTTCGTGAACTATTTTTAAACAATAGGTAAATACGTTGAAATAACTATTATTACAATACAATTGCTCGCCTTTGTCTCAAACTAGGATAATAATATCCTGTGACATGACAATCAGGCAGACATCGCAAACATGAACATGGGAAACTAACCCACGATTTGTGATTGGAACCAAGAATGAATTGGGTATTTGACAAAATGTCAAATGAGTTACTTTTAAAACGGAATTTTGTATGAAAATACTTGCTTGTGACGTCACATTTCAGAGCACTCTTTTCATGTTTCATCTATTTAAAAATTGTAATAACTAGTAAATGATTAAAATAATACATTTTCCTAAACATTTTGTAGTTTTTGTTTTAATCGAGCATCTCAAATAATTTATTGTTGATAGTGTCAAATACCGTCACAGACATCCTGATCAGATATCTATGGTATTAAACCACTAACTTGTACTTGTCCACTGCTTGTCTGCACGCCACTTCCTTCTGGCCTCAGCCTTCTACCATCAGCAATCTGCTTCAGATCGTCAATATTTCAGTATCCTTAATGTGCAAGTTGTCGAGTGCATACGTTATAGCTTGCACTGTGGGGTAGGGCCAACTCGGCACTGCTAGACTGGTCGTAGTTTCACTGTGTCGAGTTTTGCAGATTGATTTATTGGGAGTCCCGACGGCGCAGCCCGCGGGCGCACCGCCCGTTAATGGAAAGGGCAACGTTGGACCTAGCTCACTAGATATTCTTCACAGAAGGTTTACTAGAAAAACTCGAGAGTTGAGCATGTTAACAATGTTTATTTTTTAATTGTTAGAAAACCAATAGACGCCAATCATAATCCAATAATCCATAAAGTAATTATGACAAACTTAAAATATAGGCCGTATTGGTCCACTTTGCAAATCTTTTATGAAAAGGAGTTTAGCAAAAGAATAAATAGTGTTTCGTGTTCTTGGTTCTGATTAGTATGTAAACAAGCTCACCATCCTAGTAAGAATAAAAGGTTGATAGTATCAAAATCAAAATCAAGAATTTATTTCAACGTAAAGAATTTACATTCTGCTTGTTGAATGTCAATGTACATACAGTTATGTAATGTTAGCCGCTGCCTTGGGGCCGTCTGTAGTGGAGAAAAAGGCAGCGAAAAAAAACTCCACTCTGACCATCTTTTCTCAAATCACCTTAAAGCTAATACAAATAAAACATACAAAATAATATCTTGGATGTGTTGAACACTAGACACATTTATCCTCTGATTTAATTAATATTAAACTACTATTTAATGCCATACGTCCTTGTCTTCTAAATAATCGTTGATTTTATAATAAGCTTTTTTGCAAAGAGTGTGCTTAACACAATTCTTAAATCGCGTTGGGGGTAACTCTAATATATCTTGGGGTATCTTGTTGTAGAACCTTATACAGAGCCATATAAAGGAAGTATTAACTTTTGCAAGTCTAAATCGTGGAAATGACAATTTATGTTTATTCCTAGTATTAACGTTATGATGGCTACCAAGAGTTTCGAAGTCCTTAATATTTTTCCGAACGTACATAATATTTTCATAAATGTATTGGCTTGCAACTGTTAAGATGTTAGTTTCTTTGAAAAAATCTCTTAGCGAGTCCCTACTACCTAGCTTGTAAATAAATCGGATCGCTCTCTTCTGCAAGATGAAGATAGTCTCAATGTCTGCTGCCCGGCCCCATAGTATTATACCATAGGACATAATACTATGGAAGTAACTAAAATAAACAAGCCTAGCAATTGCAACGTCAGTAAGTTCTCGAATTCTTTTCACGGCATATGCTGCGGAGCTTAGTCTATGTGCCAATTTTATAATATGTGGACCCCATTGTAGTTTGGCATCGATTGTGATGCCCAAAAATACAGTATCTTCAAACAAATTCTAGTTTATCATTTTCAATTACAATGTTGTTTTCAACTAACTTTACGTTAGGTAGGGTAAATTTCATAGATTTTGTCTTTTTTGAATTTAACAATAGATTATTTACTGTAAGCCAATCTAGAACGTGCGAGAGAGCATTATTTGCTTCGTCAAGATTATTTTCTTGTCTCTTTATTTTAAAAACAAGTGACGTGTCATCAGCATATAGCACTATCTCACACATTTTTGGTACCAAAAACGGTAAATCATTTACATAGATAGTATGAACGTTCAGAATCACATGTGAGATTAAAATAAGTATTCTTAATTTGTGATTGTTCCATTTATGTTGTGCTTTCAAAGTGTTTCATCATCATCAACCCATTATGTCCCCACCGAGGGGCACGGGTCTCTTAGGAAGGTATAGGCCATACTCTACCACGGGGGCCAAGTCCGGATTGGTGGAGGCTTGTAAGACTAGTGGCTGGTCTTACTGTCAGAAGTTTTCAAGCCGCCCTAAGGCCTCTGACTTGGCTTAACGACTTCCATCTATCGACGGCAGCCGGCACCAACTGCTTAACGTGCCTTGCGAAGCACGGAACCGCTCGGAAAAATGCCACTAGCGTTAGTCGTTGCTGTCAAAACGTCAAGTAGGCGACAGTGTGCTCTCGATTTTATTTAAACTTCCAGTGCTAATCAGCATCTAAGCATAAGAAACCTAGATAAAAGTATTTGTGAAGTGCTTATGTGCCAGTGCAAGTGTTATCTGAGTGAAAGTTTAGATAAATCCTCAGTTATGATGCAAGAACACTAAAGCATCCAAAAACTTTTTCTTCACCCACCCTCATTACAAAACTAACAACTGTCGTAAAATATTACGATTGCGTTTCAAAATCAACCTCACAGACTACGGTCACAATGACATTTGAGTTCCATGCAGTGTTGCCAGTGTAGGAAAATATGTCAAAAATTGTAGACTCACAAACTTCCGACCTCCATCATGATGATCCATCTCACAAAACCAATATTGCCAACTGTGACTTTGAACCTGAAGGCGAAGTACAACCACTAAATCCACAACCAAGAATGATCCAACAAGTATTTCATAGAGGTTTGTTTACACCCAAACCTCGAACAAACTTGGAAAACAACATGAGTGGTAAAGAAAAGCCACAAGTAGCCACAACCTCTAACTCTTGGCAACACGACCAAGAACCTACCCCAAAGCGCAAGAGAACTGAACCTAGTCCAGACAAAATAAATGCTGCCAAGCAAACACTAACCTATTCAGTTCCCGTTTCAAATCGTTTTGATCATCTACAAAGTGAAGACAGCGAAGAACCAACAACACAAAGCAAAGACAAAATTTAGTTTACTCCCAAGCCTGAGCCAATCTTCGTGACTGGAGTTCAAGAGGTGTCAAAACTAAAAGAAGCCCTCGCACAAATTGTTCCTGATGCAAATAAATATCTGCTGACTACATTACGGTCAGGCCACATAGTCAAAATCATCCCTTCCGACGTGGAAACTTACAAAGCTATCAGAGAAAGTTTTGTGTCTTCAAAAATCAGCCACTACACTTACCAATTGAAACATGAACGGGCCTTTAGAGTGGTTATCAGAGGCATCCACGCATCCGAGGATGTGAACTTGATTAGAGCCGACCTGGAATCTCATGGACATAAGGTGCGATCAACAACACGCTCTCCACAGGCAATCTAAAGCGCCTCTTCCTCTCTACTATGTTAATCTCGAGCCAAACTCAAATAACAAGGAGGTGTATAAAATCAAGCACTTAAATAATATGATGGTTACTATAGAAGCTCCATACAAAAAAAAAGAGGTAATACAGTGCAAGAGATGCCAACGCTTTGGCCACTCAAAGAACCAATGCAACATAATCTTCCGCTGCGTAAATTACGGCATGGAATACCCCACAAATACATGCACCAAGTCAGCTGAAACTGAGGCCACTTGTATGAACTGCGAAGGAAACCATCCTGCCAATTACAAGGGCTGTACAAAATACAAAGAATACAAGAACCAGATTTTTAACAAAAACAAAACTAAAGCCACACCCGTATATCCAACAAACAATCATCTCAAAGAAGACATTCCTGAGCCAAAATCGCAGATCAAGTATACCGGCCGACAGAGCTATGCGAGCGTAGTAAAAAAAAACGAAATACAAGCACCAACTGGTATTGACGATGAAAATAACCTCCAGATCATGAATATAATCGACAAGATGTTCGCAAGATTTGAACAAACAATAGAGCGGATGTTAGACAAAGTAATAGATCGAGTAATTGATCTAGTCACAGCCAGCGTCCATAAAACAAAATGATTAATTCCATTCGCGTGGCAGAATGGAACGCCAACGGCTTGTCTGAAAGAAGACAAGAATTAGAACAATTTATTAACGAATACAATATTGATATAATACTGATAGCTGAAACGAGGTTTACTAATGTATTGCCAAAAATCGTTTCCCAAAGTATTACTTCCCAAACTATTTTCCGCAAATTATCACTTGGCAAAAAAAACATTTCTCAAAACAACTTAAAGCAAATAAACAGTTAGCAAAAGTTATTATGGCAAGTTATTGTTTACCAAATAAATACATGGTCAAAATTCATTTTACCAAGCATTATTCAGTCAAAAGTATCGTTTGGCAAAAAGTACCTTTCCATACAATACCGAATACGCTGCCAACTGCAATGTATGTAAATGACACAACAAAGTCGAGTCTGTTTTAGATCTTACATCTCTATGTAAGCTCCGCTTCGCTACGCGCGTCGTCGCACCTATATTTCTGTTGCCACGTATTCTTTACATCGCCGACCCCCCGTTCAATAATAATTAGTACCTAATCGTCAACTATATTTATGCCAAATAATAATTTGACCAAATGAATAAAAGCCAAAATAAAACGTTAGCATAATAAACGCTTGTCTTAATAAAACTTGACGCAGTAAAATTATGCGAAATGATAAATTGACCAAATGAATAAAATGCGAAATGAAAACTTGCTAAAGTTTCCTTTGGGAAATGAAACTGATGCCATAAGTTTATTGGGAAGTAAAATTTGGCGAAAAATATTTTGGCTAAACGGCGGTATCCCCTGAAACGAGGTACACTAGCAGAAGTTTCCTTAAGGTACCAGGATACTCAACATACCTCACCAACCACCCGTCAGGCAATAGTCACGGCGGTACGGCGATCCTCATAAAAACAAAATACAAACACTACGAAACTGAGAAACACGAGAAAGAGTACCTCCAAGCAACTAGCATAGTTGTCAAAACAAAAGAAGGCCCGATATCCTTCTCTGCTATATACTGCCCCCCCTAAACATAAGATTAGTAAAAGCGATTTTGATAAGTACTTCGCTGTTACGGTCGCTGTTGTTCTCCTCCTGTTACGTACCGAGGTATGTAACAGGAGGAGACTGGAACGCCAAACATCTGTATTGGGGCTGAAGAATGATTCTCCACAGAGGTAGACAATTATACGCCTCAATAGTCGAAAACCATTTAACTTGTGTTTCCACTGGAAAAACAACCTACTGGCCAACTGACGCAAATAAAGTGCCCGATCTCTTGGACTTTTTTATTACAAAAGGATTTCCATATCGACAACTTCTAGCTGAATCTATTACAGACTTATCATCTGACCACTCACCTATAATACTCCTCACAGTTAGTGAAACTCTGATTGTTAACTCACCGAGACCCTTTCTGACAAATGAATATACTGATTGGGAGATTTTCCAAGAAAATATGGAAAGAAATATAGAGCTTAACATAAGACTCAAAACACAAAATGACATAGAAGCAGCTATCGAACATATCAACCGAACCATAGTATCTGCATGCACTACCAACCAACATCACCGGTGGAAGCTACAAGAAAGGTGCGCTTAAGCAACAACCACATTACATTACGAACAAAATTACATAAAGGCGACAGCTACGAACACTATGGCACCAAACACGACATCCTGGGGACAAAACCAAGTTCAATCGAGCCTCTCGACAGCTCACAGGATTGATTAACAGTCTTAAAGATTCTAATATTCAAAATTATCAGTCCAAACTTGACATTGGAAAAGACTCATTGTGGAATGCGACAAAATCAATGAAACAACCAACCAGATCAGTGCCACCATTAAGAAACCAAACTGGAGGATGGGCTAGAAGTGATGATGAAAAAGCTAAATTATTCGCGGAAAATCTATCTCATGTTTTCACTCCATTCCCCGCAGAAGACGAAGATTCAAAGGAAGAAGAAAAGTTTATAAAACAACAATTAAGCTCCCCATATCAAATGTCGCTTCCAATTAGATCCTCATCACCAGCTGAAATTCGAAGAGTACTTATGTCGCTGCAAACAAAAAAATCTCCTGGATCAAATCACGCCTCAGATTCTAAAAAGGATGCCAAGGAAAGCAGTGGTGCTTCTTACTCTCATCATTAACGCAATATTCAGAACGGGACACTACCCAGGTCAATGGAAAATTGCACAAATCATAATGATAGCGAAGCAAGGCAAACCAGCGCACAAAACGACATCTTATCGACCAATCAGCCTCTTGCCAATTCTGTCAAAAGTTTTCGAAAAAGTCCTGATTGCACGAATAAAACCACATCTTAGTGAAATAGTGCCCAATCACCAGTTTGGTTTTCGCGAAAAACATGCAACAGTTCAGCAGTTACATAGATTGGTCAACGAAATTTCAACTGCCTTAGATAAAAAGCTATATTGCTCAGCCGCTTTTCTTGACATAACTTAGGCGTTTGACAAAGTGTGGCATGATGGTCTCAAGTACAAACTGAAGAATTTACTTCCCCACACTATATTCACTGTTCTGGACTCTTACTTGACAGAAAGATGCTTTCAAGTGAGATACAGTGACGAACTTTCAAACCTCTATCCAATTCACTCAGGAATTCCACAAGGTAGTGTACTAGGACCAATTCTCTACATTATCTACACATCTGACCTCCCAACAACAGAACACACCACTATAGGAGCATTCGCTGACGACACGGCATTTATGTCCAGTCACAGCAGCCCAGAAATTGCGTCAGCTCGGCTCCAAAAAGCACTAAATGCCATGGAGAACTGGTGTAAAAAATGGCGAATAAAGACGAATGAGTCCAAATCAGTGCATGTCACCTTTACACTAAGGAAGGCCACTTGCCCACCTGTCAACCTAAATGGAAAGCCAATCCCACAAGCAGAAGAAGCCAAATACCTCGGGATACACTTGGATCGGTGGCTCACTTGGAGGAAACACATCTGGACTAAACGAAAGCAGATTGACATGAAGATTCGCTCAATGTACTGGCTCCTAGGACGCAAGTCACAACTTTCAAGAAAGTGCAAAATTACGATCTACAAAGCTATAATAAAACCAATATGGACTTACGGCATTCAACTCTGGGGCACAGCCTCGAAATCAAACATTGATATCTTGGAACGCTTTCAAACCAAAATACTCAGATCCATCTTGAAAATACCGTGGTACATTTCAAACAAACTTATGTATTGGGACATAAAATTTCCAACTATAGATCAGGAAATCAAGGAGTACAGTGAACGCTATCAGGAGCGCTTAAAGTGCCACCCTAACGTACTGGCTACTCGCCTCGTTACAGACAGAAACCAGGGTTACTCCCGGCTGCGTAGGATAAATATACTGGACCTAAATTATTAAAGAAGGAGGATGGAGGTCGATGGATCTCACTCTGCTAGTTTTTAAATTAACGTAACGACAGTTAAAACGAAACACCAGAGTTACTTATTGTAGTCATAACTACAGATTGTAATGGAGCAGTCAAGAGGAAATAGAAAAAAAAACTAGCGTTAGTCATAGACAGAAACCTATCCATGGACTGAACGCGCCGTATGTTGCTTAACCTTAGTGATCGTTTAAGATCACTCAGGCAGCCCAGGCTACGAGCGATTCAAAGTGTTTAACTTTCCTATTTCTTCATTTAATGTATATTTTCGCTTAAATCTTTATTTTTCTTACATACAGTACCTATGCAACTCTTAATCGAAACGGATTTATATTAAGGGATATGAATAACTTGCAATTGACGGATTCTTTAAGTCCACTTTAGGGTTCCGTACCCAAAGGGTTAGACGGGCCCTATTATTCCGCTGTCCGTCCGTCCGTCCGTCTGACACCAGGCTGTATGTCATGAACCGTGATAGTTGAATAGTTGAAATCTATGTAAACATTTATTAATTAAACCACGAATACTTGCGTTACGTAACTTTATCGCTGTAAGCTGCAAGTTTCCCTAATAAACTAAAATAAATAAATAAAATAGATAGATAGATAGATAGAGAACACTTTATTGTACATAAAAAAGGAAATTACACAGGTATTTCTTAAATAAATTTAGTACTGATAGAAATTTTAAGCCTTTACTTTATTAAGCCCTAGTTAAACTTCTACAGGGGTAGGCACTCGAAGTGTTACCAACTTTAAGTTGCTATAGCAACCAAACTGTTTACATTATGGTGCCCATTTTTTCACAGTCGTAAGTCTATTGTATTGTTGCTAAGCATACAGAAGCTCATTGTTTTTCGTCGCTGCTAAAAAAAGTTATCCAGATGGAATTCAAACGCCACAGTGTCGTTACTTTGTATTTGGCTGGTAAATCGCAACCAGCCATTGTTAATGCGCTATGTCATTTACATTTGAATAAAATGTTTGTGTATCGGACCATCACGCGTTACAATGACACCGGTAGCATCAAGAAACGCCATGGAGGTGGACATCCAACAACCGCAACATCATCAGAAATGGTTCGAAAGGTAAAGGCTAGAATTGAACGAAATCCACGACAAAGCGCAGTTAAATTGGCGAAAAGTCTTAATGTATCTGCCCGGAGCATAGGACGCATTTTAAAAAATAAACTACACCTGAAGCCTTACAAAATACAAAAAGTGCAAGACTTGACACTTACACAAAAGGCAGTTCGCCTAGAAAGAGCCAAGGAGTTAAAGCACTTGCACGTTGATAGCAAGCTTGAAAATTTGGTATTTTCCGATGAAAAAATTTTTACGGTTCAGCAATATGTGAACAAACAAAATGATCGCGTATGGTTAAAAAGTAAATCGAACGACAATTTAGACCAACGAATTGCTCTGCGAAAGCAAGCACCAGCATCAGTGATGGTTTGGGCCGCGGTAACTGCTACGGGACGTTCACCTCTCGTTTTCATTGAGCAGGGTGTAAAGGTAAACCAGCAAATCTACCGTGAAAAGATTTTAAACGATGCTTTGTTACCTTGGGCACGTAAGCAATTCGGTAGAAATCATTGGACGTTTCAGCAAGACTCGGCACCATCCCACAAAGCTCGGGAAACCCAAATTTTTTTGCAAGATAAAGTTCCGAGCTTCATTTCTTCGCAACAATGGCCACCATATTCGCCGGACTTAAACCCAATGGATTTTTCCATATGGTCAATTCTAGAGGCCAAAGTGTCAGCAAAAAAATATGAGACCGTCGACGCCCTAAAGATTGCTCTTCGCCGAGAATGGAATAAAATATCAGCAGACCACATTCGTGCAGCGTGTGAAGCCTTTACGGACCGACTCGATGCTGTTATCCGCGCTAAAGGTGGCCACATCGAACAATAACTTTTTCTTTTTAATTTTAAATGTTTTTTCTCTTTAAATTGAAGTTTATAAATAAAAAGAAACAAAATTGTCAAAACTACATCATTTTGAATTGGTAACACTTCGAGTGCCGACCCCTGTATAATGTTTATTTTGTGCCTTCGCTTTTCGTTTTTCAATGATGACTCCGCTTAATGGCACAAAAACTTTTTTTCCGGCATTTTTCAAGGATTCCTGGGTGAGAGAAGCAGTTTTTGTTCTTGATTATATGAAATTGGGTAACAAAGGATAAACGTTACCTTAGCGAAATGGGGATCATGCTTCAAAATTATATTCGAGTGACGTTGTATTTATGTATTTATTACCTTCAAGGTAATAGAATACACTGGAAAAATAATATTAGTAAAACTAGGATTGCAACAAATCTTTAATTGTCATTAATTGAATTGAATTCAAAGTAACACAGAAACTGATATTGCTTGAATGTTACAAGTGATACTAGATGTAAGTTTTAAAATCTAGATTGTTTTGGAAAAATAGGCATAAAAAAACTTCATAAGTAATATTTTAAATAGGTTCCTTCAATAGTATGGCGTAGGACATAATACTACTAGGGTTAGACATAGATGGTCACTCATTCATGCACTGAACGCACCCTATGTTGCTTAACCTTCGTGATCGTTTATGATCACTCGGGCAGCCGGGCTACGAGCGATTCCCTCGTTAATCCGATTTAATCCCCGGAGTTTTCAGATAAAAGTTTTGGGGGGGGGGCACTGAACATTAAATACCATGCAGGTGGCACCAACCTACGTACTTACATTGGTAAATTTGGGTACCACTTCTATAGTAGATTGATCATAGTAGATTAGCAGACGGGTTGTTGGTTATTTTTCAATTTTTTATTATAGATTTTTTACATTTTCGTTCGACTTACGCTGATTTCATGAAGCCTATTATGGCCAAACACTAAGAATCGATTGAGATTTGAGGAAACATTATAATCGGATAAACTTGCAATTACATTCAAATTCACTTACATATCTACATACGAACCCAACACATTACGCTTCTTCTATTCAAGCGCTACCACGCTTGTAATAAATAACTATACAAAATATTACAGTCGTAATCGATGGACGAGCGCTCGAGACATTTCGCTGCTTGTAAACTAATTGCCACAAATCAAAATTGTCCAAAAACGTTTTTAATTGAAAAATGTAACCAAAATCGATCTTGTTTTCATATTTCACGAAGACACCCGTCAAATTCAGCCTCTAAATCACCGATTGACGTATGCGCCCTTCGTGAAATATGAAAATAAAACCGATTTTGGTTACATTTTTCAATTAAAAACGTTTTTAGACAATTTCGATTCGTGGCACTTTAGTTTATAAGCATCGATTTATAAGAACCTATCATCGACTAATTGGTGAGATGTTTTTTCTTCTGTGAGTAATTATTTCCCATGTATCTACATTTTGTCTATGTGGCGTCCCAATGGTTTTTGGCTGATTTAAAATTACAATCCTGTCAGCCACATTAATTAGACACTCGGTGCAATGCAAATTACCCCTTGCGCGTTTCAATTAAGAGTCATGCGACATTTAACAATTTATCAGGATTAAGTCAACAATGTTTTGCATCACAGAAAGTCCACTTGGTTGACCTTGGGTTAAATTTTAAATACTTTTGCTAATCTTCAAGGAATTATTATTATTAGACGGGAATGTTGGGGTTCATGGATTATTCCAAAGAGACAAGTGGAGTGAAAGTAGAGAATATAGGCGGCGATACCAGGTGAAAGGATTTTTATACACTTCTGAAGAGGTCACCTTTAACGAATGGTCGAATGAAAAATGAAAAACTTCTGTCAAGGAAACGAATGAAAAACTTCTCTCAGTGAAAGCCCCGCAGTAAAACGTGATATTTATATTATTACTAGCTGACCCCGCAAACATTGTTTTGCCAGATAATGGAATGAAAAATATATGACAGTCTATTCGCAGACCTACCGATTATTTTATATATAAAATTACATCAAAATCAGCCAAGCCGTTTCGGAGGAGTTTGCGCACTAATACGGTGACATTTATTAGATGTCCCGGCAAACTTCGTACCGCTAAAGTTTTCGTATTTTTTTATATTTTCTCACCATTTAAACCTTCCCTGGATTCTAGAAATATAAAGAACCAAAAATCAGCCAAATCGGTCCAGCCGTTCTCGAGTTTTAGTGAGACTAACGAGCAGCAATCCATTTTTATATTTATGAAGATTTAAATTTATACTTTGCATTATCTTGACATGAGGAAAATCTTTCGTACCGCGGAAGCCGTAAAATAACATTTACATGCCTAGAATATAGCAACGTTTCCCCGCTTTATAGAGCCTTCTGATTCTCCCTACTTGGTGATTAAGTTTGCTGGTAAGAAAGATTTATGGCACTCCGCAAGAAACAGTAAACAAGTAGTGAATGTTTGAAGTCGCTTAAACGATAACTTCCCAGCTTGTTGGTATTTTCAACTAGGTAGTTGCTATTTAAGATATTTTAATCTGTCTTGTTGGTTGTCTCGTCTGGGTTCTTTGGAAGTTCTGAGATGAATGGAAACTGTTATCTGTTGTACTGTGTTGTAAATGATTAATGTCACTGATAGATTTATAACTCAGTGACGAATTTGCTATCTTTGTGTAGGTATTTGAAAACCTGTATAATAATGTGGCGACTGATCGCGCACTTTTGGTATTGTAAGCAATTAGTTTAGCGCTAATTAAGAATCGCGATGGGTGAGTGAACGATAAATGAATGAATGAATGAATGACCGAATTTACCGTGACCTGTTCCTGAAATGACCGTTCTCGTTCTCCTTCGAGCGTCTACAGTCTACGACGGAGTTAATTTTAATTTCCGCTGTAATAATTTTGTTTCTAAGGGCCGAATTCTGAATTGAGAATTTCGATAAGTAATTTTTTAACTGTAGTGCTGTCTCGTCAAATTTCTTTAGAAAAGAGCGTGACAGAACGTTACTTAAGTCTAGGGGCCAAATAAACGGCAAGCTATACCTGAACCACGAATCGCTCGTAGCCCGGGCCGCCTGAATGATCTTAATAAACGATCACGAAGGCTAAGCAACATAGAGCGCGTTCACTGCATTATTACAGAGGAAATTAAAATTAGCTACGTCGTTGACTGTGGACGCACGCAGGAGAGCGAGAACCTTAATTTGGTCATTCATTCATTCATTCATCGTTCACTCAGCCATCTTCATTCACTCAAAGTTTGCGGTAGTGCCAAAAAGTAGTAGTAGTAGTAGTAAAAGCCAGGTAGTAACTGTTGAAACATTAATTAAAATAATAAATTTTCGCTTTATAGATATTTCAGGATGCTAGTGAGTGGCAAAGAACAGACATGAGTTTTTTTTAACCCTAGATCACTAAACATTAGTCTCTGAATTCTGCAGTTTTTTAATGACTGACAATAAGAGTGATGACCAAGAACTAGCCTGTCGAACTACCTGGTGAGCTATCATACTCTGAGAAAGAATATAACTTGGAGGAAGATCTCTGCGTAAACACCAACGCAAGTGACGAATAATCCTTGGTTTCTTCTGATGAGGAGCTAAACATAGGCAAAAGTAATCGAAACCGACATTTAATTTTTCACTCTGATGATGACTCTCCCGAGCGGTCGGGTCACAGCCACAGCAACCCGCGACTTCAGTTAAAAATCCGGTATTATATCCAAGTAAAGCCTACATTTATGGAAAAATAAATATAAATAGGCAAAACATGCATGATCATGAAAATGTTGGCATGAACTTATGCATCATCAATGCGTATGTCGTTTATGTATCAAACATGGTACATCAACGACAAAAACCGTTAAAACGAAGAGCATTTGTGCAAAAATTGGCTGACGATCTTATTGAGCCGTGTTTGAGGGAACGGTAACTTTGAGTAAGAATATCAAGGCCAGTATCAAAGATATCCTACAAATTGAAGATGTTGTCGCTAGTACTTCTCAAGCCGAGCCAAACAAACTAAAAATTTGCGCATTTTGCCCATATCAGAAGCACAGGATGACTAAAGTGTCATGCCACATAAAGTGTCATGTCAAATTAAGCAATGCGCTAAAGGCTACGCTACAGAGGTCGTCTGATTTGTTTCTGACGTATTAGTTCTGGACTGAACTGGGCCTTTGACCAGCAGTGTGACATAGTAACAGAAGCTACGTAAAAAAAAGTTATATACATGCTGTGCCACTTGAGGCATACAAATTATGGAGAAAAGCACCACCAATAGAAATAATGTACTGTCTTAAAATATGCTTTCCAATCCAGTAGTTTCCAGGGTCAAAATAATTAAATTCCATTTATTCCGTATTTTAGATTATTCAAAAATAAGGGACACGTATTTTTTCTAGCTAAAAAATGCAGCACGGCGTGACGTCACACGTAACTTTAATGGGCTATATCTTTGTCATTTTTTGTCTAATTTACAAATAAAAAAATACGTGTCCCTTATTTTTGAATAATCTAAAAGACAGACTAATTAAATTTTTTAGGGCAACTAGCCCATTGTAGATGCAAAGAGAGAGAACTAATTATTAGTTCTAAAAAGTCTCTGCTACTTTTTCTATTTTTGGCCATCAATCATTCTTGTCATTCTTGTGATTCTTGATTATATCTTTAACTACAGATAAATTAACATCCACGATAACGTAACAACTATCTTAACCCTAGATCACTAAACATATTTTCAAGTTACACAGTCACTAAACATTAGTCATTTTGACTAACAAAATGAAATGGAAATATTTTTCTTGAAACGACATTTATTAAATTAAAAAAGTAGGTAACATGAGAAGACATACATTAAGACTTCTTAAAAACTGTTAGGAACTTCAAAAATGTTAATCCTGGCAGTCTCAACAGACAGGAATAGTATGTTCGCCACAAATGGCCTTCCTGTGGGAGTGGCATGACATTAGTCATCCTGTGCTTCTGATATGGGCAAAATGCGCAAATTTTTCGTTTGTTTGTCTCGGCTTGAGAAGTACTAGCGACAACATCTTCAATTTGTAGGATATCTTTGATACTGGCCTTGATATTCTTACTCAAAGTTACCGTTCCCTCAA
The DNA here is from genome assembly GCA_947310845.1 of Yponomeuta plumbellus. Taxonomy (NCBI): domain Eukaryota; kingdom Metazoa; phylum Arthropoda; class Insecta; order Lepidoptera; family Yponomeutidae; genus Yponomeuta; species Yponomeuta plumbellus. The sequence goes on from OX371203.1 coordinate 11,095,335, forward strand.
ACACGGCTCAATAAGATCGTCAGCCAATTTTTGCACAAATGCTCTTCGTTTTAACGGTTTTTGTCGTTGATGTACCATGTTTGATACATAAACGACATATGCATTGCAGCGCATTGCGAGAGGTCCCGGGTTCGATCCCCGGCTGGAGAAAAAAAAAACTCCAGGTCTTGGATGTTTACATGTTTGTGACGTCGCTGTTTCTGGTTCCCACGACACAGGGTATCCTAGTGTGGGGCCAGAAGTAATGTACCTATGTGCCTGTGTGTAAATGTTTATGTTTAATACTGAAACTGTACTAACTGCATACAACTAATTAAAATATTTTCCCATCCCATAAATGAATTTGTACTTCACAAATAAATAACTTTGCCTTGTCTTTGTCTTTGAAAATACGTTTAACAAAACAGTAGGAGTTCATTTTCCAGGGAGTTTCCTTTTACGATAATTGCATAGTGCCTTTGACTACCTTTAAAAGAGCTATGGCGACGAGGCGTGGTCGAGAACTTCAGCTTAAAGTTCAAGCGTAGATCGTAGGAAAATAGTCCTCAAAGGATACCAAAATGCAATAGTACCTAAAAGTTAGTATTAACTCTCTATAAAGGTACGATTGAGCTATTGAGTCAAACAAACCTCAAATTGTACTGCAAGGCTCTGGTCTTGTCTCAGAGAGAGAGTATGTCAGCTGCCAGACCGCGAATTGGCGATTTCCACACCTAATTATCAAGCGAATCCAATATCCAAAGCGAATCAATAGACAGGACTAATCCACCTTAATAATGCGGGGTCTAACCAGACCAGCCCACATAGCTAACTGGACATCCCTAGGTACGTAAATAGTAATACGATTAAATTAAATTTCCTCAAGTAGGATATCTCAAAGGGTCCGGGCCATGGGCCGCAATATCTTAAGCGGACGCGGTCCACATAAAGGTCCGGAGCTCTTCCTCTCACAGGCGAGCCTTAAGGTGCAGGTACAATGCTACCGCTAAGCAATTTGACAGTGAAAAAAAAACAATCGTTCACTGCGCATGATTTTGTATTTTGAAATATTTTTCACATGCTCTGAGTGCTTATACTGAGGTTTTTCATTTCACTTTCGATAGCGAGAGCATTTGCAATTTGTATATGAGTGACAAAGAGACAACTAGGTGGCGCGCTTTGTCACTCCTATACAAATTGCAAACGCTCTCGAAAGTGAAATGAAAAAACTCAGTATAAGCACTCTGTTTATGTTATAGAAGATCCACCCCTTAACCTTGCTCATTTGTGTTCCTAATTGCGTCATAAACACGTGAAATATGTTATTATGGACCTATTAAACGTTTTATATCCTAGAGCTAGAAATTTTGGTCAATAAACGAGCAATGGTTTTTGAGCAAGATAAGATCACAGATTTGTAATGAGAAAGCCTTTAACCCATAGCCGCTCTCTGTACACAGTTGTGTACAGCCATAGAACATTTTTTTTTATTGTGACGCGTGAATAATTTTTAACTCCTACTACATTAATTTAAAAACTAAAGCTGTTAACTACCAAGAATATTTTTTTGTTGAGGGTAGATTTGATTTACATGTTAGTTCTGTGAATTTATAGTTGGCGATCTGAAGTCCGTTACAAAAGGTAAGATATTTTTTATTCGTTTTGGATACCGGTACAGCATTTTCCAAAACTTATTGCTTTTACAATAAAAGTAAGACCTGTTCTGTATAATTCAAGTCAAAATAATTAGATTTTATTTGGACTTTCACATATATCATCTACTTTTACGAGCTGTACACAAGCGTGTACAGTGGGCGGATCCATATCATATTTTTCCACAGTTTATGAAGATGGCTAATAGAAAGGGTCTGACTAGGCTAAACACCTACACAAGGCTAGAGGAAGCTGTTGAAGCCATAATGGCTAAAGAAGATGAAGCCGACTTTGATATGGTGTTACTGCCTCCAGATCCAGCCGTTATAAGTGACGAAGAAGAAAGACCTGAAGACGATTTAGCAGCGGCAGTACTTCCTAGAGATGTCCGAGGTACTATAGAGTTAACGGTTCGTGACTCTGACCATGACGTTTCAGATTAGGATGACAGTGATGATGAGGTATTGGTCAATTTATCCGTTCTAACAAAACGAGCTAGAGTGGATCAACTTGCTGAAACTAAATGGAAAAAATGCCCATTGCTGACAGTGAAAGAAATGAAGAAAAAGCCGACGGCTGAGTATGACTATCGGTTTGATACAACAAATGAAATAACGTGAGATGGAAGGACAACAACGTCTGTACTATTTGAACCAATAATGATGGAGTCGAGCCTTTGGGGAAGGTGAAACGATGGGTTATACCATTGGAAGAAAAGGAAAAGTTTTTTTAACATTTTTTTTGTGCTTCCTCATCTGTTTTCCTGGAGTTTCTCAAAGAAATAATGGACCTGAGATACCCAATCATGAGGACCCAATCCTGTGAAAATTAAAAACCCATTGAGGTGTGTTGTTTATCGTATGAGAGACAGCTGGAAGTGTTCATTGTGCCAGAAAACACTTTGCATCGAGAGACCCTGCTTTGGTGAATTCCACTCCTGAATCCGCCCAGTGTACACAACTGTGTACACCTTCCAAAGTCAACAATATAAAATAAAAATTTTTTTTTTCGCCATTTTTCTTATAAATAACATTTTTTTCAACCAATAAAACCAAAAATATTGATGATATCATGTGTAGTTTTTATTTGGGCGTTAATGGGTTAATAGTGTATCTAAAATATAAATTTCTCGTAATTATATAAATAACACAAGTTAATGCCACCAATCAATGAATGGTTAAGTAATTTACTATAATCATGTAAACAAAATATAATGTGTCAGTTCTGTAGCGATTAAAAGAGGTGCTTGATCATATTTTGTTAAAAAAATATATTACATTTTAATAGTCTTTATGTGATGTCTATAATTATGATATATAGATCACATAATTGGACAAATTGTACACAAAGTGTCTCTTTCCCTAATGGTGCTGGGGACTTTTTTCTCATTACTCTATCAGCATATTGAGGAGCTAAGAAAATTTAGTTAGAGCTTAGTTTCGTCTCTTCACTTATTGATCGAGCTCGTCCTAGGAATACTTGGGAGAAAAGTAATCTTTAGATCAAAGTTGTATATTATTAGGCACCCGAGGCGACTGATTTATGTCTTCAAGGTAATGAAATATTATAACGGCCTTAAGTTGACAAGCATTACCTGATATTACGGGCCTCAGAAACTTTGTACCCTTAAGCATATTTTTTCGATTTTTTCATACTTCATTAATATTTTTCGTTTTGTTTCGATTTTATGTTTAAGTATCTGACCATTATTTATTGTTTTCTATTATAGGTTATGAGACTATACGCACTTAACCATAAAACAATATGGCACAATCAGCATAGAAAGAACAAATTAAATATGACCGGCCCTTTGAAATGATACGGCACAACAATAGAATAAAAATATATTGTTCCTGCATTACGACAGTATTTCTTGAGTTTTAATATAAGAAACAGCAGAAATATTTTTTATTCCAAGAAAATTTAGGTTAGATTATATACTATGAATCGCTTGCAGCCCCGGCTGCGTGAGTAATCTGAAACGATCACGAAGGCTAAGCAACATATGGCGCGTTCAGTGCATGTATGTGTGACCATCTATGACTAACGCTAATGGCTTTTTCCGTCCTTCGCAAGGTACGTTAAGCAGTTGGTACCAGCTACCGTCGAAAGATGGTAGTCGTTAAGCAAAGTCAGAGGCCTTAAGGCGGCTTGAAAACTTCTGACAGTAAGACCAGCCACTAGTCTTAAGAGCCTCCACCAATCCGGATTTGGCCCCCGTGGTGGAGACCGGTTCCCTTCAGAGGGGACATGATGAGTTGAAGATTTTTTTTTATTCATGACTTGATAAACTCATCAGCCTGCATCAGACTTACAAACTCGCGAAGAGGCATCCACTTATTTCTGACCAGGAGAGGGCTGTCGCCTACATAATATGCTAAGTATGCGGACGAATTCTCCCCCAAATATTTTTTATCACGATACTAAATACTCAAAAAACGCTGCATAATCAGATCAATGTATAATCTAAGAGGAACTACACAAGAAGAAACGATCAGATACACATAAGCTTAGGCGACACGCGACAGCGACAGATTGGCCACTAGACGCGGCTAGGCGACACGCGACAGCGACAGATCGGCCACTAGACGCGGCGAAAGGCTACGGCCGTCAATTTTCAATGTTGTTCTAATCTCCGCATACTTGGCGTCAGAGTCGCGGAGTCGCGATGACAAGACGCCAGAAGCAAATGACAACGTCACGTCTGACGCGGCGACTAGACGCGGCGACAAGTCGCCCTGTTTGCGATGGCTCTAAACGATTATCAGAATGTGGCTTATTAAATGTCAGTTAAATGTGAAAGAAATGGTCTAGTCTAAATCTTATCGATGACGGAAACAGAATGCGGCGACCTTTGACCACTTCTTTCTTTTCCTGGTTGAATTCGACCGGATAGCCTTGGTAGTAAGAAGTAAGTGCGCCGCCGAAAGAAAATGGCCCCTCTATACTGGATCTGAAATAGTGAATTTCCGAATCTTACGGTAGGTAGTTTTGTGATGTTCATGTTCTAGTTAGATCTGTGATTTTCGCCTTAGGGCCGATTTTTCAATAGTCAAATAACATTTATCTGAGGAATAATAATGGCGGTTTGACGGAACTTTCATACATAAGCTGTCAAACCGCCATTTTTATTCCTCAGATAAAACTTATTAAATCTGACTATTGAAAAATCAGCCTTTAGCCTCATAGTTGGGCCATTGTAAATAGTAAGCCCTGAGTTGTATCGCTCTGAGGAGAATCGCTCGTAGCCTGGGCTGCCTGAGTGATCTTAAACGATCACCAAGGTTAAGAAACATACGGCGCGTTCAGTCCATGGATGGGTCACCGTCTATGACTAACGCTAGTGGCATTTTTCCGAGCGATTCCGTACTTCGCAAGGCACGTTAAGCAGTTGGTGCCGGCTACCGTCGATAGATGGCAGTCGTTAAGCCAAGTCAAGGCCTTAGGGCGGCTTGAAAACTTCTGACAGTAAGACCAGCCACTAGTCTTACAAGCCTCCACCAATCCAGACTAGGCCCGCGTGGTGGAGTATGGCCTATACTTTCCTCAGGGAATAGACCCGTGCCCCTCGGTGGGGACATAATGGGTTGATGTTGAATAAAAAAAATTATCTAACAATTAACATAAGCTAACGCATAATATTTCAAGGGATTGTTAGAGACCAGGATTTTCCACTTTTCTTCCTTTCGCTTTGTCGACATTAATTAGTCGCAGCGTGCGTCTACGAATTGTATTATCTCACCCTTCGATAATTGATACATTCCCAATTAAGTCGACACAAAATAATGTCCGCCTGGAGCATCCTACACTGACCCTTGCACCCACGTTCGCCCGATATATTTTCCTTTCTTCACTATTTGTTCTTTCATATAATCAATATCCTATAGAAACAAACAATATTGTGAACAAATGTACTAATGCCAATGAGAGATTTTCCTGGAATTACTTCAATACTATACGAAAATCCAAGTGATGTTTGGAGGAAAGGCACTCAACCTCGACTACTGTACAAGTGTACACGTTAATTTAATACATTAATTCCAACTACCTTAGAATCTTTAAGCAATAAAATGTGTAAAGTTCGTTACCCATAAAAATAATATGTACTAAATAATCTTAATTTAAATAACAATTTTAGTTAATTAGCTACCAGCGTCACGGGAACCTTTGGATCGGATATGTCACGGGGCGGTTTGTTTGACTGATTTTATTTTATTTGTATTGTGTGTGTGCTAACAAAAAAAAATTAGCACAATGGACGTTTGCAACAAGTTGAACTAGGTGTTCAAGTTCAAAATCTGAACTGTTTGGAAATAAATTCGCAAAAATACTATACATAGTCCAATTATTTAAAAAAAGTTTTAATTTAATAAATAAAGGGCCGCCCCAGGTGGACATTATTCGACCAAATAGGATATGCATTAGCAAGGGGCAAAATAAAAAGGACCCGAAACTATCTTGCATGCATGCTATAATAAACGTCGATGAAGGGAAATGAACTGTCAGGATCGTGGCAAGTGACAGTCCCTGATCTCTGCCTATCCTTCTGGGATATAGGCGAGAAATTATGTATGTATTGTTCTAGCCCCAAATTTTTATTCCTTTATTGTCATCTATGTAAGTCACCATCTTTTATATATTAATAAATTAATTTATTTAACTCAATATTTTATATGGGATAACACATTTACAAGCTCAATAATGAACTAAAATTAAACTAAATATTAAATAACAATAACTAATATATAATATACGTATTGTTCTTTTTTTAAACCCTAATTAACAATCTATTAAACTAATCTACTATAAACTAAATCATATAATAATACATAACTAATAAAACTAACATAAACTAATTTCTAAGTATATATTTTTGTATTGTTCTAATTTATTAAAAATTCCAAATGATAACAAAAATAAATTCGTAATGACAAAACACTTTCCTTCACATAATTAGAAGCACTGTAGTCAACGTCGCGTCGACGGTTAAAAACAGGCCAACAAGTTACAACGAAAACTCTTGATGAAAATTCCGACCATTCAAAAAGTTGTGCTGCGACCACGACACCGCTTTTTCAATGGTTAATATTTTGTCCCTGTTTATTTACTTGCATTTACGGCTAACAAAGTTAGAGCTATTATTTGAACAACAACAGTGCTACGGGAAGGCTTACGTACCTACCTACCGGGCGTCGGGCGCTTAATGAAAAAACTTTTATACATTTCAATTAGAGTCCCTTCAAAGACTGTAATTTTCCGACGTTAACGAGCTAAATTTTATCGAAAATTAATTGCGACATCTCCATTGAAAAGTTCTCACTCAACTTTTATATCAGAAATTTTCTTGATGCAAACTTTGACATCGCATTGTCCTTAAAACGGCTGAAGGGGTGGCCAACTTGGCGTGTAAGTAAATCTTTCAGCGAGTATTCGCGTAAATTAGCTGTAACCTGCTTAATAAGGTTTCAAAAATAATAATTGGCTTCTTGGCAGTCGGCCAATGTTCGTCTTAATTTTGTTAAATCAATAAAGGTGGAAAGTCTTGTGTAATTTATGTTACACAGAACGTCAGAGGTGGAGGACAAATTAATTAACTTCGAGTTTATTTACAGCTGTTTTCATTTACTTAGCCATTGATAAATAAATGAGGTAGGAAGAAACTACAATTTGCCACGACCTAACAACATGAATACTTCTACTATAAATATGACTGGTAGAGGGAAGTCATGTTAGTACTAGTCATGTTAGAATATGCGTTAATTTAAAAAATCCATGTTTGCAAAATACTCATTGCATTTAATCAAAATGTTCACTTCCTACTCCCTTGTTTACTGAAATAGATGAAATCCTTTAAACTTAAATCATCGTTAGGGATTACAACTTGAAATCGCTTTTACGTGTATGGACAGACTTGAGCGACGGCAGCGCGCGGGTGTGTGAGTAAATCAGTATTGGTGTGATACACAATTTACAGGACCAAAAATGCCGCCATCTCGTTTTGCCTCGCGGGGCTTGTGTAAGCGGTGTGAGTGTGTGCGTTTCCGTGGCGTGTACGGATTGGGGTGCGAGCTCTAGATGTCGGTGTGTGCGTGCGCGATCCGGGCCGGCGTAGCCCCCGCTAGTGTTGGGCAAACCGTAGCCGCTCTACGACGTGCCTACGGCGTAGCGCTTAGCACCGGTGAATTACAGCCTCCGATAATGGACAATAGAACTCGCGACCTTTTGTTAGTTTTGGTGAATAAAAAAATACTTCTTTGTGAACGCTAAGGTTGAAAAAGAAAATGCCTAAGCGCTAAGAGACAAAATTCACAGTTCTTAAAAGCGAATTCGTTGTGTAAGGATAATTATTGTGAATGTATTCGGCGATTTCAGTGTGTTTTTCTGATTGATTTAAGCCGTGATATAGACTGGAACTTAAAGTGCATCGCTATTATTAAGAGACTGAACGAGCAATTTATGTAATAGAACGGTTCGCAAGAGATTTGGACACAGTTGGGGAAACGTGTGACATTATAGTGTGTGAAATTAATTATTTTGACAATTGCATTCGAGAGTGTAGTTATGGAATGTCTGTTATTACTTTTGAGGTTTCTCCATTGAGGTAAGTTTAAAACATTGCTTTGATGAGCAAGTACACATTTTATGTACGGATCGGATATCATAAACACTTTTATATCACTTTTATATATTTCTATGTAAATCATTTAAAATACTTTTTTATCAGTATTGAATTAAACTACTCTCAGTTCCTGGGAATGATTTTGTTTAGCTCTATAGAGGAGTAACATAACACATTGACCCTCATTACCAACCTCATTATATACTTGTACTTACACCTACGTCGCATTGCATTTCGAAAAATAAAACCGTTTACTCCATTTTATCAGCAATCAATCTACAGTCAACACATGCACTTTTCATCAGCGCGACCGCAAATAGTAATTGCGCGCTGTGTGCTGGCAATAATTCAAAGAATGCTGTAGCAATATACACACAGTTGGCCGGGCAATAAATTGTGCAATTGTTGGGCAAACCAGCACGGGTGTACGGGTTTTGGGCAATTTACGGACTGGCCTACTGCTAGTTGGCACAATTCTACCCGGTTCCCACGGAGCGCGATGGCGGTGCGTACATTTTCGCTCGAAGAGTTCAAAGTTCGAATTCAAATTGGGTGTAGTTTAGCAGAAAGGTTCCAACCCATAAGATGATCATTTTTGAGTTAAATGTATGAAAATGATCACTATGCGTTATACTTACTTTAAGAATCAAAGACTTGCATAGCAATCCGATGAGTATGTGCAAAGTTATGGCACATGGTAGCCAACCCATATGTATGGAGAGCGTATATATCAGCTTAAAACTAAAAACTGATATATCTCAAAACTCACTTTGTGTGGGTTGGAACCTTTTTGCTAAACTGCGTTCAATTGTTGGGTTCAAAGAGTGTGTCCTTTTTATTCCCACGCGTGACCTACGATGATGACATCTCAATTTCACTATTAATGCGGCTCGTCACTAAACGAAAGGCGTTGTGAGTGACAAAACGCTATGAAATCGGCACCCATTGAGAAAATGACCTTTTGATCTTTTAGGTGCGCCAGTTGACTTGCTCGGTCACTTAATTACAGAAACAGAAATAGAAAAAATCAAACTCAGGTTGATATTCTGCTACAGTTCAATTATTATCACGTGCAGTTGACTAGTACTGCTTACACTGCTTAACATTGACAAGACACATGCTATTGGTTTTTCCTTAAGGTGAATATAAACTACATTAAGTTACTGGCTGACTCAGCAGACGTTGTTTCTTTTACTCCTCCGAAACGGCAGGGCCGATTTTGATGAAATTTTGTTTATACAATAGATAGGTCTGAGAACAGGTTGTCATCTATTTTTTATAGCCCTAAGTAAAAAAAATATGGCGAAACAACGTTTGCCGGGTCAGCTAGTATATCTTCTTCTATAATATAAAAATGAGTCGCTGTATGTGTTGCTAATCGCAAATCTCTAGAACAGGTGAACCGATTTCGCTAATTCTTTTACACGAAATGGCAGCCCTACCTGATGATGCGCGCCTACAACGCCAACTGGGCTTTGATTCAAATTCAAATATTTTATTCATAGTACAAATAAAATGTTTACTTTATGAACGTCAAAGTTGTTTGTTTCACAATTAAAAGTGGATGACGATGAATTTTTTACATGGAGAAGAAATTAACAAAGGAACTCCACATTTATTCTTTTCAAAACAGTTTTAACCTAATTAAGAATATTCCTTGAAGTACGAGGATGGTTCTTATGGAGAGAAAATATGGAAAAGAAACGAAAACTTTGGCGGTACGAAGTTTGCCGGGATAGCTAGTAATATACATATATTATATCTCATACTTAGTGTTTGTCTTTGGCAACTATTTATATTGAAAATTGTTGGGTTTATTTTTTATGAAATTCCCGCTTTAAGCTCTCTACCAATGCTGCAGTCTTCAGTAAAGTATTAAGCCCGAACTCTATCTCTCTCTCTCTCTCTCTCTCTGAGATAAAGCGTATCATCATCATCATCGGCCTATGGTTGTCCACTGTTGGACATAGTCTCTCCCATTGCACGCCACTGAGCACGATCCTCGGCTACTCTCATCCAGCTCTTGCCAGCCGCTTATCCTATATTATGCTGCATTTTTATTTATACCGGAAAATATATTAATACGGCACGGCAAAGTATCGGAAGATAATGCGTGAAATTTGCCCCTAAAAGCCTATAAATAAAATACAATGTAGGTTTCTGCTCTGAGACTAACTTTTTCATTCCAAAAAACCTATCTGCTCATAAAGGTTTAGTCGGGCTCCCATGATTCTCATGCCTATATCCTAGAGGTGTAGGCAGAAACCAGTGTTTGCAGCTCACCAAGATCCTAACAGACTTCTTTTGGTTATATTTATTGGTCTTTGCATTCACGCACACGTTTTCCTGCACTTTTTATCTCGCCTTTTATTAACATCATCTATTGGCCGAGGTATAAACGCCTAAAATGTCCCTTACAAATCATTCCCTTACAAATCATTCCCTTACATTCAACTGTTTTGTTCATCAATAAAAACATTCCTTTTCAAATCCAAATTCTAGATTCTCCTCAATTCAAGCGTCTGACCAAACACTGTAAAATTAATTCTACGCAAAAAGTAATTCCGAAAAGCGAAAAACGTACGCCGCCTATGACAAAAGCATCCCGTCCAATATTCAGCGCGTCACATTATCGGTTCTCGGCGTTCATCTGTTTGTAAATGAACAAAACCGTTGTTTACACCTGCACCGATGCAGCGATTGACTGGCCTCATTGTTCGGGAGCCTCCCCGGCTATTGTGGAGCGTATGTCATACGCCACTACACTACAAAGGTACAGTAAGCGTATGAAGTTTGAAGAGATATTTCCTCCACCAAGTATTTATACTAATAAATAACGTAAAAATGAGTCTCCTTGCAATTCTATCGTTCCGAATTCACCGAGGCTCCCCACCATATCCCAGCGACGGGTTACTTTTGAGTAGTGACATCGACACTTCCGATTTTGGACGTATCATGACACTATTTTATTAAATACTTTTTATGTAATGTCACTAATATCAAAGCAAACTAATGGTGGAATAGTCAAACACATCTCTGATTTTACTAAAATTAGTCAAAACCATGACAGAAGCAAATGTATCGGTGATCACAACACGCCCAATAGCTCTCGCGGTATCGATCGCGAAGCTTGCACGGAAGAATATTGGGTTAGTTGTAATTTTACAGATCATAACTATTCAACAACCCTGAAAATTTGTCAAGTTTGGTGTGTAATTTGATATGTCACACTCAAGGAGCTGTTGTCTATCCAATCGTAACCACTCTTCTGATCTTGCAGCAGCTCAAGTAATATGAAAGATAAATGTTCCTCATAATTTTTCCTTTTTAACCCTATGGCGTTATAGACCTTATCAAATATAATATGAGCAGATTTCAGTAAATATTTTATTTTGTCAACATACCCGCAATATTAAATTGTGTCTGAGACTCGGCGAGTGCCATCAAAAGCTACAGGTACTTAATACAGGCTTACCTAGCACGTCTACCTACCAAGCTAAGTTAGGATTTTCACCGCGTGATCGAGCTAAGAATGAACAGATCCGCAGGAAACTCTGAGTTACTAATATAGCCCGAAGAATTGCTCAATTGAAGTGGCAGTGGGGGGCACATAGCTTGGAGTATGTTGGAAGTTGCGGCGAAAAAGTTCAGAACTGGTGACCGTGGACTGAAAGTTCAGAACTGGTGACCGTGGACTGAAAGACGCAGCGTGTACAGGCCCCCTACCAGATGGTCTCACGACCTGTCCTTATATAAGGTAACGTTTCACTCTGTCGGGATAAGCATTTAGACAAATCGAAAGAGTCAAAATAACAATGTGTATGACAGTTCGGATTAGGAGTAGGAGGAGTAATACCTACTGGGAAAAAAAGTCCCAGAATGTAACAGTGTGACATAAAATGGTGTGACATACCGGGAACAAAAGGACTAAATCAGACAACTCCACACAGTGGAGTCTTACGTAATGGCACCCCTGGTCATAGTTATGATGGTTAAGACTGGGAAGCTTGGAAAACCATGAGAGAGGCCATGCCTTGCAGTAGTTGTCAAATGGCTGATGGCGATGATGGCACGCCTACCTACTAAGTTTCTACTATATTCGAGATAGGTATGTACCCATTGTTTGTACAGCCGTTCGTAATCCAAAATTATTTATTTTTACCTAACGATCACTCACATCCAATGCCGACTGTACCCTATCACACTGAAACGGAAGTGCAAAGCACGTGTGACATATGCTTGTTCTATATTTGAAATTTCTCTTTGATCGCCTGTTCTTGACAGTCGATGTTTTTTACAGAGTTTATGCAATTTATGTTTTGAGCCCCGTTTTCTCGTAGTCCTAGTAATTTGTCCTACTAGTAGGAAAACGAGGGAGACCTATTTCTGTCTGTCCTACTATGTACCTTAGTAGCTGTTGTCAATTATTTAAGCCACTTGTATATTCAATGGTTCCGATTCGCAATGGTTTTTAAACTTAAGAGGGATACAAAAAAAAAACAAGAGGTACCGAATTTTGAATATACAGTTGGTTTAAATAATTGACAACAGTTACTAAGGCATATAGTAGGACAGACAGAAATAGGTCTCCATCGTGGTCCTACTAGTAGTAGAACAAATCAGTAGGACCACGAGAAAACGGGGGTTTTGAGAATTTTCTTTTTTATGTATCCTGTATAAGCCCTACTGCAAAACACAGGCCTTCTTTCAGAGAGATAGAGTAGGCTTTGTTACCACGTGTGCCCAACACGGATTTGTAACTTCGAGCGCTGCGGTTTGTGAATACCTCAGCGACTCATGTTTTATCAGGTATGTTTAATACCACTTCATAAATAAGTGTTCAAGAGAAAAACTAAGAAAACAAACTCCAACTTAGCTGGTATATGTCGGGATTCGACACCTCCACCACGGGGGCCAAGTCCGGATTAGTCCGGAAAAGAGACGAAAAGACTAATTTTTTATGACTTAATTACAAATGCCTGGTTTCAGTTTTTCCCTATACTTGTAGTATAAGACGACATTACTTGCCAAATCTCAGTTCTAAGTCAACAGAACGTACCTCAATTTTTTAGTGTAGAGATATACCTACGTTTATCGAGAAATAGCCGTATTTCTTGACGTTAATTTAGAAGTAAAATTTATTCGCAGCTTCAAGGGACTGTAGCTTGAGCCTATGGTTTTAATTTCAACTTGATACCTTTACGTGTTCTTGAGATAAATGCTCTTGACAGGCAGATGGACGGAGCGACAATGAAGTGCTTCTTTAGGAGTTCCGTTTTTTTTTACTTATGTCATCATCATCATCATCAACCCATTTCGTCCCCACCGAGGGGCACGGGTCTCTTCCCCGAGGAAGGTATAGGCCATACTCCACCACGGGGGCCTAGTCCGGATTGGTGGAGGCTTGTAAGACTAGTGGCTGGTCTTACTGTCAGAAGATTTCAAGCCGCCCTAAAGCCTCTGACTTGGCTTAACAACTGCCATCTATCGACGGCGGCTGGCACCAACTGCTTAGCGTGCCTTGCGAAGCACGGAACTTATGTATTTTTTACAATTTAGTCGTATGTATTTTTTGTTGCATTAATCAATTTATACATAAAAGTATTGTTCGTTTTTTTATATCAAACTATTTTAAGTATTTATTCCAGTCTGTATATACGTAATAAGTTCCTTATATTCCATTTCTTCATGGTTGTACCACACCGTGGTCTGTGACGTTTGCGGGGTATCTCTTGGCACTGATTGAAAATCAGCATAATGAGTCAGCTGCCATTTATAACAGCAGTGACACGCCCGTGACCTTTATTTTCCTTCTTTTCTCTTCTGATTTTCTGTTTTGTACTATTTTTTGTTTTATTTTTGGGTTTGTTTTATTATTGTGGTGTGTGTATTGTTTTTATAATAATATTTTCTTCTTCTTCTTCTTTTAATTTTAACGTACGAAACACACACGTTATGTACAAAATTAGTTGCCTAAGTTGAGGTGCTTTAAAATTACAATGCAAATGAGCACATGGCCTCCAACAATCCAGACTTGGCCCCGTGGTGGATAGATGGCAGTCGTTAAGCCAAGTTAGATGTCTTAGGGCGGGTTGAAAACTTCTGACAGTAAGACCAGCCGCTAGTCTTACAAGCCTCCACCAATCCGGACTTGGCCCCAGTGGTGGATTATGGCCTATACCCTTCTCAGGGAAGAAACCCGTGCCCCTCGGTGGGGGCATAATGGGTTGATGATAAGTGCGTGTCTTACGATCTAGTTTACTTGATATAATCCATACATCGTTTTAATCCATTACCAAATTACTGTAATGAAAAATTGGTCGGGTTACAAAAAACAGTTTTTGTGTCAAGTCTTTTTTTCTGGTAACTGATAGTCATATTTTTTTCCGAACAAAGTGGCTATTGAAAGAGTAGCCTATTGACAAAGTGCCTGGCAACAATTGACCGGGATTTTCGAGAGCATGAAATCGACTAGGCGCGCAAAAAATATAGCTGAAAAAAATGTAGAGCCTATATTACTCAAAATGAAAATTAAATCCACTTTTACCAAACCGCATAGCACGATGCCGTGAGAAATGGAGTGGACAACCATTTGGTCATACATTTGATTAGGTGAACTAATAGATTTATTATAATTTTTAATTTTTGGACGGCTTTATTGTAAAAGCGAGAAGCAAATATTTGTCTAGTCCCTTTATTTGAATAACAGTGTTATACCTAGGTAAGCGTGATCTAGGTGCGTGCGTTGGGTGCAATACATTTCCTTTAGTCAGGCCTGTTTTACTACGCGTGTCGGTATCGAACGCATAAGTACATGCGGCTACCACTCTGGAGTGGCAAATAGGTAGGAATTCAGGCGCCAGAAGAGGTAAAAGTTACGCGGTAGAAAGAGAGGCAACATTTAGGTGAATATAACGTAGCTTTTTTAGCGCCGTACGATCTGAATTGCACCTACATAATTGTATCGCTGCTAGTCCCTTTTGCTTTAATAGATTTTCCGGAGTGAATCTTCTGTACCTGTACTATTATGTATTATGTGATTTAGTTAGCCAGGTTTAAGTTCCACTGCGAGTCGAGGGCCTCCCCATGATTGATCCGTACTGAGCCATCCTCGTCCATCCGTGCAAAAAGCTCTAGATACCTTACGGATGAACAGAGAACGAACGCGCTTAGGTACAAATACTAAAGAGAACAGAAATAAAAAATAAGACCTTTCACACTTCACAATTTCACAGT
The DNA here is from genome assembly GCA_947310845.1 of Yponomeuta plumbellus. Lineage (NCBI taxonomy): Eukaryota > Metazoa > Arthropoda > Insecta > Lepidoptera > Yponomeutidae > Yponomeuta > Yponomeuta plumbellus. The sequence goes on from OX371203.1 coordinate 11,110,822, forward strand.
TCACAAAGGGCCTCCTATGTCAACAATTAAACTTTCATGATTAAATTCATCAAAATCCAAGCAAGTGACTATGAACCAAATGGAATTAACAACTGAAAGAGAGGTAAGAGAGAGAAATCCAATTCGACAGTTTATCGAATAATTCAACTATATCGATAATTAACTCATTGTTTCAATAGGCTATTTGACAGATTTCGGAAAACCATCTCAAAGTTTTTGTTGCTGTTCAAGGAGTGCTCAGAAATTATTTCGTGTTTCCTCTAAAAAAGGCAAACCAAAATTTACTTTTGTAATAAGCCGCCAAAACGCAATCTGAAGCAACATGGCATTGCACGGGAATTATGATGTCACTGGTCAGTAAGCAAACTAATGAACGTAAGAACGACATGAATGACAGACGCCATTTTTACTGAGCTATTACGTCATCATAGGATCGGCCAATTCAGGTCCACTATAGCGCAATTTAGCGGCTCGAATCAAAAAGATCAGGCTAGTTTCCTCTACTCAATGATCTTATACGATACTAGCTGACCCAGCCATCGCTATTCTGCCATATTAATTAGCCTAGGACCTATTATGCATTATTACTACGCCTACGAACTAAAATACAAAAAAAATATCAGTAAAGCAGTTTCAAAAGAGTTCGATAATACTGTGATACCTAATTTTTATTTATTGCATACATGGTGTTGATTTGTACAGTTAAATCCGATTCAGGGGTGGTTATTTACATGATACCGAAGCAAAAAAAGAAATATAAAAAAAATTTTTTTTTAGTGAAAATCACCTAAGAATCATAAAGTTATATGGGTGGCTTAGCTTCTATCGTTTGCACTTGACGGATCCGGCGGGGGTTTCGCGGGGCGGGGCAGGAGAGTGCGCCCGCGCGCTCGCCGCTGGCGCCGCAAAACCGGGGATTTTAGGTGATTTTCACTTAAAAAAATTTTTTTTAAATATTTTAGCTTCAATATCATGTAAATATTCACCCCTGAGTTGGATTTAACTGTACAAATCAACACCCTGTATATGAATTTCATTTCTTAGGTTTCCATTCGAACATGTTCATCGTAGCCTAAGATTAAATAATTAAAAAATGCTTTTTTCAAAACCTTTGTTTAGTGACCAACACGTCAATAACCTAAGGGTTATTCAACGCTTTTTTTTTATGCCATTTAATTTCCAGCGCTCTGCCACTTTTTATTTACTGATAAAATGGTAATAGGCCACTGGATTTGAAGCGCTCCGAATTTCAATCCCATTCACATAATCAGTCCACTGACAGCATAAATTGAAGACACATTTTGTCTAGAGACATCGTAACTAGCCAAACGACCCGAAATTATGATACTTTAAAAGTGCTACAAACATTTTACGAGCTCATTTGAAGATCGTAAAAGACATAAAGGCGTATTTACACTTACGCTGCGGCCAAAAATGGGGAAGGGGATTCTGCACGCACCTTGCTCCAGGTCGTTAAAAGTCGAGGAGGTCGTAAAGTTTATTGATTACTTGTTCTGAAAAATTGCAACAATAACTCTGGGGTTATATCCAAACGATTCTCCATATCTTTATGTATGTCTCCATATCAGGAGGTAAAGAAGTTCACGAATTCGCTCATGATGCTAATAATTAGATGTTATACAACATTTTATCGCAATAACCTGAAACGAAAAATACACTGATTTTATTTTCTTTTTTTGACGATATCGGAGGTTCTTGAGAGAATTTTTCAGAAGAATATAAAATGTACCTACTGTTCCTACTGTGACAATAAAGTAATAAAGCCAGTTTTGATATAATTTTCTCGTTTAGTTGAACTAAATGTATTACTAACACGTAACCTACGGTCTTCATAATGACTACAACTCTATCAAATTGTGAGCTCAAACAAAAAAAAAAAACGAATTGGTCCAGGCGCCTTCGAATTATCGGGGAACATACAAAAAAAAAAACCGGCCAAGTGCGAGTCGGACTTGCGCATGAAGGGTTCCATTATAAAGTTGGAAAAAAAATCACGTTTGTGGTATGGGAGGCACGCTTAAATATTTATTTTATCTTAATTATCAATTTTTTTTACGAATAATATATATAGCTTAATATTTTGTTAATATTTCAAGCGTCTACCTGTTGCCGTTATTAATATGGAGCAAAAAAATCGCCTTTCTTGTACGGGAGCTCCCTTAAATATTTATTTTATGCTGTTTTTTAGTATTTTTTGTTATAGCAGCAACATAAATACCTCATTTGTGAAAATTTAAACCGTCCAACTATCACGGTTCATGAGATACAGCCTGATGACAGACGGACGGACGTACGAACGGACGGACAGCGGAGTCTCAGTAATAGGGTCCGCTTTACCCTTTGGCTACGGAACTCTAAAAAAGATTCTGACGAATTAAAAACCTCTTCCTTCTTTGAAGTTGGTTGAGAAGGAAAGCAAACCTCTGACTTGGCTTAATAACTGCCATCTGTCGATGGCAGCCGGCACCAACTGCTTAACGTGCCTTGCGAAGCACGGAACCGCTCGGAAAAGTGCCACTAGCGTTAGTCATAGATGGTCACCCATCCATGCACTGAACGCGGCCTATGTTGCTTAACATTCGTGATCGCTTAAGATCATATTCATATTCATATTCATATTCGTTTATTGCATGTCATGGTAATAGTGGTGGTAAATATTATTAAAATAGTTCATACATGACACCCTGTAAGGGCACTACAATTTCTTACGTCTAATTTATAAAATTACATATTTGCAGGTATAATCACAATTAATCCATAATTAAAAATTATTATATAATTATCATATCAATTAAAATCAATTAAAATGTATTACTTAAGATTAGGATTATATACGTTCATTCATATTATTATTTATTTATAAAACTTTATTTGATATATTTAACTTATATTATCATTAAAATACTCATTAATTGTATAGAATCTGTTTTCCACTAAGTACAGGGTAAGCTTGGCTTTAAAAATATGTACTTTTTTTATATGTTTTATCTGTTCTGGTAATTTATTGTAGATTTTAGTGGCCATGGTCATGGGACCAGAGTTTACTATTTCTAATTTTGATGTAGCTGTGGCCAGCCGAGCTTGAGGTCTTAAACCTGCTGGGCGTATGTGCGATGGGAACAAGCTTGGGTTATTTCGTACGAATATGCACAATTCTAAAATATAAATTGATGTCAACGTGAGTATTTTATATTCCTTGAAGTAGCTTCTACAACTTGTTCTGGCGTCAATATTGGCGAGAACTCTGATGCATTTTTTTTGTAGGGTAAATAATTGATTTGCGTCTGTGCTGTTACCCCATAATATTACTCCGTAGCGAAGCCGGGCTTGTGCGCATGCGTGATATGCACATGTGGCAGTTTTTAAATCTGTAGTCTTTTTTAGCTCAGAGAGGGCGTATAGGAAGCTGGAAAGTTTGCTGGCAATTTTTTTGATGTGGTCTTTCCAGTTTAAGTTGGTATCAAGGGTTATACCCAGCAAGCAGTGTGAGTCCGTGACATCTAAGGAAGTGTTATTAAATTGATAATCTATGGTAACGGGGTGTTTTTGATAGGGTCTAAATTGCATTATTTTAGTTTTCGCTAGATTAATTTTAAGATTGTGATCGTCAAGCCAAGATACTATTTTATTTAAAGTGGAAGTTAAAACTTCACTCATGTGCTTCTCATTTTGGACTGAAAATATAAGAGAAATATCATCGGAGAACAGAGTACATGGTGTATCCATAATTTTAGGTAGGTCATTTATATAAATGAGAAAAAGCAAACTACCGATTACGCTGCCTTGGGGTATTGATTTGGTTAGCTTGGTTTGATTGGATCTTTTTTTACTTATTAATCTAACGGCTGAGTCAAAGTTTTCTATTTCTACATATTGAATACGATTGCTTAAATATGATTCCATCCATTTATATGCTATACCCCGCACCCCTATTCCATAGAGCTTACTTAACAGAACATTATATAATACACGATCGTAAGCTTTGCTCATATCCAATAGTAGGCCGATTGCATGTCTCCTGTGGTTAATTACTGAGAGTATGTCGTTAATATACTTTACTGCTGCTAAAGTTGTAGATCGTCCCTTTCGAAAACCGTATTGGCTTTCGCTTAGTATACGGAATTTTTCACAAAATGAGTATATGCGATTGGACATCGCAGACTCAAATATTTTGGAAAAAGTAGGGAGTAACGCTACAGGCCGATAATTACTGCAATCCCTTCGGTTGCCGCTTTTATGTAGAGGCTTGACTATAGCTACTTTGAGATCTCTCAGGTGGCCGGGGCTACGAGCGATTCCGATTCCGAGCGATACCTACATACTATCAACGAATTAAAGTGGTGGTACAGTGTTGCGTGACATAATGCCCTGTCTAAAATTCGATCGAAAATCTGCGTAGAGGTGATAATTTTGCAATGAATTTTTGTTCGTTGCAATTTGACTGCTCTGAACTAAAAAATTCTTTGCCACATGTCGCCACATATTTTATTAACGTTATTCGTAACAACACGAAACAAACATGCGTCCAAATTATTTGGTCTAGCATACTACTAATTGAATAATTTAAGTGGATCAAATGTGATAAATACAACGGACCCTAGTTGTTGCCACGGTCATAGTGTATATATTATCATAACATAAGACGATCTCTGTGGCCCAGCGGTTAGCGCATCTGACTACCGTGCGAGAGGTTTGAATCTAGGCTAGGGACAAAAAAAAAACAAAACCCAGGTCTTGGATGTTTACATGTATGTGACGTCGCTGTTTCTGGTTCCCACGACACAGAGTATCCTAGTGTGGGGCCAGAAGCAATGTATGTGCATATGTGTAAATGTTTCTGTGTTTATGTTAGTTTATTTATAGACTAGCTGTGCCCCGCGGTGTTACCCGCGGTTCATCCATTTTCCCGTAGGAATAAGATATTTCCCCGCGGTAAAACGTAGCTTATGTTTTAATCCAGGGTATCGGCTAACTCCATACCAAATTTTATTAAATTCGTCCAGCCGTTTCAGCGCTAAAGACTGACAAACATATAAACACACACACAAACTTTCACGTTTATAATATTAGTGTGATTTATTATTTAGAAAATAAAAATAAAAACCTATGCCCACCAGCTGACCACACTGTAAGTCATATCATTGGTAACTTGGTATGAAAATGACCATAGCACTCTAGAAGTTGCCTTCGAGCCAAAGAGGCACAAGTATAAAAGCCACGAATACTTCTTAGAAGCGTATTTTCCCAAATGGTCCACCCAATATCACGGTCGGTATAGCGCCACACTAATCCTTGGTGTATTCCACAGTCACCCGATCATCTCTGGATTGATTTGAGTTCAAGTCACGTTCAAACATAATCATAGTATATTTCTTGACGTAACTAACTCAGGTGACGATTCTACAGCTTAGTTAAGTAACAGTCTCTAGACTGTATAATTTAGAAGTCACATGGTGAGAACCAAGAGACTGATGATCGACGCAACATTGAAATATTCAATGTTAGAATATTGCTAAAAGGTCTATGATTGATGCTTACTGTCCATAACAAAAGTGATGATCTGTTCTGAAAATCATAATCTGTTTGTCAATCAAAGCTTATAAACATAAACATTTACATACAGGCACATACATTGCTTCTAGCCCCACACTAGGATACCTTGTGTCGTGGGAACCAGAATCAGCGACATCACAAACATGGTAAACATCCAAGACCTGGCTTTCTTTTTTTTTCTGTCCCCAGCCGGGATTCGAACCCGGGACTTCTCGCATGGTAGGCAGATGCAAAATCAAAATCAATCAATCAAAATCAAAAATTTTATATCAACGTAAAGAATTTACATTCTTCTTGTTGAATGTCAATGTACATACAGTTATGTATAATGTTAGCCGCTGCCTTGGGGCCGTCTGTAGTGGAGAAAAAGGCAGCGAAAAAAAAACTCCGCTAATATATGTCATTAATATATAATAAATAAATTAAAATTAAAATTTGCAAGACAACCCCAACAACTATTTATTTCGTATCCATAAAGTTAACTACTTAGAATAAAGCACAATGTTAAAATACTCTGTATTATTTTTCATATAAATGGATTGCGTCAAATTTGTATTTACCTTATACCTTTATTACCTTTTAAGAATATTAAATGATGTTTGACTTTGCAAGTATTTATTGCACTCATGGATATTGAGATTCTTGGTATACGAACACTCATACCTAATTTGTATTAGCTTTAAGTTGATTTGAGAAAAGATGGTCAGAGTGGAGTTTTTTTTCGCTGCCTTTTTCTCCACTACAGACGGCCCCAAGGCAGCGGCTAACATTATACATAGCTGTATGTACATTGACATTCAACAAGCAGAATGTAAATTCTTTACGTTGAAATAAAAATTTTTGAATTTGAATTTGAATTTGTATCAAATGAAAAAAATAAAAGATACCTAATTATAGAATTTTCCTACCTGGAAGCGATTTATCTAATGACAAAGTTAATTGGTTTTAAGTTATGAAAAATTATTTCAACGCACTAAAAATATCCTGCGTAAATATTCTGTATCTGTCTGTTCTGTCTGTTGAGCAATAAAGTCTTATCAATCTATCGTTCTAAAAATATCAGTACTACCTATCTGTCTTAATGTAACTTCTTACAGCAACTAATATTATGTAATTCACATATTAATCATGTCTAACACGTATCGTATGTCTACGTACTTCTCATTCGGTAGGTCGTGGGTATGTACCAATGACTTTGTTCTTAAGCTACGTGCATTTGTGACTAGTAAAGGTAACAAAACCATACACTGTTACATACAGGCACAATATTAATGTAATGATGAATGGTTTTGTATAATGATAGTACACAACTTTTAAAACTAGTATTTATTTCGATGCTAAACAGAAAAACACAGAATATAAGATAATTTCGAACGTAGAAGTTGGTAGACAGCGTCTCGTCAGAAGGTAAAGTAGCAATGAAAACCTAGAAGAAATCTAGAGTGGCTGACGTAAGTTTAAATATTGATTTAAAAATGATAGAACAGACTAAAACAAAATATGAAAAATCTGTATTGACGCTTCATCATCATCAACCCATTATGTCCCCACCGAGGGGCACGGGTCTCTTCCCTGAAGAAGGTATAGGCCATACTCCACCACGGGGGCCAAGTCCGGATTGGTGGAGGCTTGTAAGACTAGTGGCTGGTCTTACTGTCAGAAGTTTTCAAGCCACCCTAGGGCCTCTGACTTGGCTTAACGACTGCCATCTATCGACAGCAGCCGGCACCAACTGCTTAACGTGCCTTGCGAAGCACGGAACCGCTCGGAAAAATGCCACTAGCGTTAGTCATAGACGGTGAAACATCCATGGACTGAACGCACCGTATGTTGCTTAACCTTAGTGATCGTTTAAGATCACTCAGGCAGGCCAGCGAGCGATTCAACTCTATTGACGCTTACACCGTCACAACCGTGAAGTAAAGCATCATGAAGAAACCTGAGGTTTGATTTCTTCTTAAAAATTAAAGTATAAAAATTAATTTCATAAAAATTCCTGCGTTTATTTTTCGTAGCAGTACCACTCGCTAACAGTAAAGGAAAATATTGTGAGAAAACTTGAGTGTCTGGCTATTCACATAACTTAGCGCTTGAAATCGCCATTCCGCTGTGGGCACGCGTGGTGATTAAGCCCATACTCTCTATCTGAGAGAAGGCCTGTGCCCTACAGTAAAACGAATATAACATAACATAACATAACATAACATAACATAACATAACATAACATAACATAACATAACATAACATAACATAACATAACATAACATAACATAACATAACATAACATAACATAACATAACATAACATAACATAACATAACATAACATAACATAACATAACATAACATAACATAACATAACATAACATAACATAACATAACATAACATAACATAACATAACATAACATAACATAACATAACATAACATAACATAACATAACATAACATAACATAACATAACATAACATAACATAACATAACATAACATAACATAACATAACATAACATAACATAACATAACTTAACATAACATAACATAACATAACATAACATAACATAACATAACATAACATAACATAACATAACATAACATAACATAACATAACATAACATAACATAACATAACATAACATAACATAACATAACATAACATAACATAACATAACATAACATAACATAACATAACATAACATAACATAACATAACATAACATAACATAACATAACATAACATAACATAACATAACATAACATAACATAACATAACATAACATAACATAACATAACATAACATAACATAACATAACATTTACATACAGGCACATACATTGCTTCTAGTGCTACAGTAGGATACCCTGTGTCGTGGGAACCAGAAACAGCGACGTCACAAACATGTAAACATCCAAGACCTGGGTTTTTTTTTTTTTTTCCCCAGCTGGGATTCGAACCCGGGACCTCTCGCATGGTAGCCAGATGCGCTAACCGCTGCGCCACGGAGGTCGTCGCTTATAGATACTTACAACCGATAGCAAAACGCGTATGCTCCTATATATTAGGAATTGACAGCAAAGGAAAACTACCGTATAGCGTAAACTAAACAGTAAAGCGTCGAAAGCTACAATATCTTGGTCATATCATGCTACCTTACAAATATAATCTGCTGCGTCGTACTTTAGAAGGAAAAATTGAAGGAAGGCGAAGACCTGGCTGAAGACTTAACGAAGACCAAAACTTATCAGAGTGGTACATACAGCAGCAGAAATATAGAACTTCTGCGAGCAGCTACATCGCGTGACAGTGTAGCGAAAATCATAGCCGACCTCCGATAGGTGATGGCAACGGAAGAAGAAGAAGCAAAGGAAAACAGGCAGAATTAGTAGCTTGCGCAGATGAGGGATTTTTGTCCGCGGACTTTTTTATGCGCTAAAATAGATCGCTTACAACTGTATCGAGTAACGCTGGCTTAACGCAAGCCAGCCTAACGCAAACGAGGGATTAAAAGTACCGCGTACAAAAAGTCCGCCGAATAACCGAGGATATGCAAAAAGCGAACCAAACAAAAGTAAGGGGGAGTCCCCGAAAAAAATAGAAGTCGTGTGACTAGGCGAAGCAACGTACATGGCGGACTTTAGTCTGCATTGAAATATCCATTATGTATAAGGGGATGAACCCAGTATTTCGCACACCGTGAGCGTTGAGTTCGCAGTAAATCCGCGGAGGACTTTTTATTCGCAGAACGTACTTTATTCTCCGCGGCGGAGAATAGTCCGTGGTCCGCGCAGGCCATATCAGTGACAGTGATTTCACTGATTTATTGCCTTCATGTATCTACGTAGATTTATGTAGACGTAACCGAATTACCTACTAATGTTAAACATGTCGTAGTGATCGAGGAACAACCTGAATCTGCCAAGTCCTACCTATATGTGACTCAACTACCGGTTCTTGTCGCCGGCGAATGTCAGGAAAGCCAGCCGGAAAATTCAATCGAAAATTGAATATCTGCGCTGTAATAAAGTAGGATTTGTTATTGTGTCACTGAACGCTCGTAGAGTTGGCAGACGGATATGAAAATATGCGTTTTGGAAATATTTTCGGAGCAATCTCGGCGGGTGTTATTTTTATAGTTATTTATAAATTTTCTGATGTATTTGAATATTGACGCAATATTACGATCAGTATAGAAGATTATGTTAATGAGCTAGACTTCCTACACTTCCTAAATTTATAATTTGCCAGTGTTTCTGAATAAGTAATAATTTATGATAAAACACGTCATTATTGTGATGTAAAGAAGACAAAAGTCAGCGCGGCATATATTTATGCGCGTGCGCTTTTCTTACATTTGTCATCAGTTCATGGAGGTCCAAGGAGTAAAAAAAAACATACCTTTTTATTAAAGTTACCTTAGTTATTAAGTATAAGTACATATAAATATTCAAATTAACACCGGCTACCCGTTTTTCAAATTTCTCTCAGCAATTTTCCATCGTAAGGTTGTCTGGAAGAAATTGATTTTAGTAATAAGGCCGCCAATTGTACCATGAACCTTTGTAAATATTTTGTGTTTCTTTTTGTTTTTCTATTGTGCAATAAAGAATATTCTATTCTATTTTATTCTATTCCTTTTTTTACCTTTTTTTACAGCTTAAATTTATAAAATCTTCGACAGTCTATTAGTTATGTTAATAGTGATTTTTAAGACTCATGTCCGTGAACTTGAGGTAAAAATCCTAGGACTAGAGAGCATTTTCGTCAAAATTTTCGTTTTGGCATGAATGCTTAATGGACGTAGATAGATCGTGGCAGGTGGCAGACCCTGATCTCTGCTTACCCCTCTGGGATAAAAGCGTGAGCTTATGTATGTATGTAATTACAGGTTTGTTATCCTACGCTCATTGTCGTGGATCTTAAAAGTTTCTATTAACATGATTGTGAGACCGTACAGACACGTTTTGCGAATATGATCTGTAAAATAAAATACGATTATTTTTTATCATGGCGGCCCTAGTTAGCCTACTAGATCCCCTTGTGAAGCACCGAATGAATAAAATACGCACTATGAGCGTTGACTTTACAAACTGTTTAAATATTTGTCGTTCCAAAAGTACTTGCATTTGAATACGCGAGTGGAAGATAACGTCGTTAAGAATGTCGTTCAAATACGCCCACAGATAGGACGTCGTAATAAGATTCGTCCTCAAGCTTCATTTTTATGCTTCACGACGAGTAATATTATTCCGTAGACAACACAGAAAGTTGTCAGCGGAATGGAGGGCGGTCTCTCGGGGAGACAATGGCTATCTCCTGATGCTAGTCTACAAAGCAGACGTCGGACCTCGAGCACTTTGAGCGGTAGCCAGCTAGCCAGATGTCCGATTCCAAATACGTTTGTCCTTTTGAATTGCGAACGCTCGCGAAGACTTTTCTGTGGCAGTTAGTAGCGCATCACTAAAATACGTAAATAGGTAAGCACTTTGTTTTGCGTTTTGTTGCTTTATCAGAAAGTTTGAAAAAAAAAAACTGTCACTTTGACATCTCAACACGATCTGTCAATGGCTGTCAATGTCTGAATGTTGCTAGTACACAAAAACCAAATAACCCCATTTTACTTCCATGTAAAAATTGTGCTAAGTAGGTGTTTCTTTTTAGACTTTGCTCTTATGAGGAATTAAATTTTAATGTCTTTGATGTGATAAGGATTTTGGTCACTCGAGTCTTCTATGCACGGTAAAAAAAAATCTAGTGAGTAAACCTATATATTTTATAGCGGTAACACCGCGTAATTTTTTTGCATCGAATTAAAAAACGGACTTTAAGTAGTTTTTAGTCAGAAGTAAAAATTGTCGGGCAAATGTTGAAAGATGGTAGGTTACCAGAATTGCAAGTGCTATTCGCTTACCACGGCTGGGCCTAAGTAATAATACTTATTATAACTAGCCGAAAATATAGAGACCACTAGTGCCCTTGACATAACATAACATTTACTTACAGGCACATACATTGCTTCTGGCCCCACACTAGGATACCCTGTGTCGTGGGAACCAGAAACAGCGACGTCAGAAACATGTTAACATGCAAGAACTGGGTTTTTTTTGTGGTAACTAGGTAATTACATCACACATAAATCTAGATTGGGAATCAAACCCATGTCACATCTGATTACTACGACCTTCGGCCAACAAGGCAAATATATACACTAGCCGCTGCTCGCGTCTTCTTCTGCGCAGGATTACCAGGTGGTCAAGTATCCTATGTCGTAATTTAGGTCTTCTTCTATCTATCTCAAGTTTCATATAAATCCGCTTCAGCCGTTATTGCGTGATTGAGTAACAAACATCCAAAGATGTTGACAATCTTTCACGATTATAATACAAATGGTCATTTTTACAAAATAACACGAAAGGCCGAGTAAGAATTTAATTTAATTTGTAATCAAGCGGATCAACAAGCGCGGCCAGCCGGGGTGACAACAAGTATCGGAAATGATAATATTTAATTCTCAATTTTCCCTCAGATATTATGTTATGGGCGGAAAGCCCATTCGTTTGCCAATTAAAACCTACAAAACGGTCGAGTGTCCATTGAGATTTGCATACAGATGTGTTATTTTAGCCTACCGCCGGTTAATGCAGAGAAAGGTCGACAAATGCGAGTGTAAAAATATGACTGAGAGGAAAATTTTAATATGTGTTTTGATGACTTCTGGTAAATGCTTTTACGTGTTCGGAATTACAATTTACTTTCTGTGAGATAAATTACAAGCTAGGATATTTGACAAAAAAAAAAATATCGCTCTGAATTGACATGAACGCATCATGAGACCAGAGAGCTGGCGCGTACCTTGGCCAAAAGATAAGCCTGGCCATCCAAAGAATCCATGAAAATTCATCCATCTTTGCCGCGGTATAGTGACCTGACCTGGGGCAGCTGTTCTGATTGTAAATGTATTTTAGCATAGTTTTATATATAAGCTATATTAATTTTTATTTCCGGTATTTTAATTTATAGTAACAATTACTTATTCAAATACAATTTACCGTGAATTGGCATATAGGTACATTGAAATAACATAACTTGAAACTGAGACGTCACAAGATGCCGTTGACGCCTTTAAATTTCTTCCTTCGAATTCAGTAAATTCAGGATGAGGCTTTGTCCAAAACGAGCTGCGACCTCTAGTGAAGATAGGATGTTAACCAACGATATAAACCTGCATGAGTTCAGGACTAGGGCCTCGATTCTGTTAGTGCGTCATAGTTCAATTAAAATTACATGGTCGGGTCACGTGGCATGTTTTTCAATTCCATTGACGCGCAGAATTTCGATCAGGCGTGCGCATCTGGATTAGAAGCGGCAATGAAATAAAATTCACGCAGTCAAGCAACTGTCATTGAGCTACAATGCATTAACAGACTCTAAGCTCAGGACGTTTGATTGTGCTGAGTAGAAGTTACTTATTAATTTGTTCTCGACAAGGGTCGACGTGCCGACGACGACACTCATTTGTAAAGCCTGAATTACACCGGGGCAACACTGTTTGGCATTGCGGCTTGCCACAAAGCCGCATGCTACAAAGGTGCGACAGAAGAAGAAGAAGAAGCTGCGACAGTATGTCACATGACGCAAGGTATTACCATGCCACAAGGTTCTTGCCACAATGTGCGACGTTGTAGCATGCGGCCTTGTGGCATACCGCAATGCCGCGCAGTGTTGCCCCGGTGTAATACAGGCTTAATACATCCAGCACGTTTTTGTTGCGACATACTTTTGGAAAGTAAACAAAAGAGTGGAGAAAATTCTACTGCACAAAGAAGTTTATTTTTACAAGTTACTAACTGGATATAGATAGATACTTCTGTTGTACTAAATATTATCGTTTGTATCAACCTAGTGTGACAACACAGTGCAAAATGCCTGCATAGTATGAATGAATAAACTCACGCCCGTTATCCTAGAGGGGGTAGGCAGAGGCATGCCTGCATAGTCTCGACAGTAATTTAGTTACAATACGATATTGCGTTGCAATACGACTCATCACATAAACAAACTAGAAATTAAACAGAAAAGCAACATAAAACCAAACAGGCAAAATAATGTAGGTGTAGCTTTTCCTAAGTAGATTGTTACAAAGTTGCATTGTGCTGCGACATTGAGCCCTAAGCGCTGATTTTCAGACAGGTTTCCTTTGTGTCTACGATAACTCATAATAAAATTGTACTGCAGAGTGAATGTCGTGATAAGATTTTGCCAAGTAACACCTTTGGATTTTGTTACGCTCTGGAAGTTTCAATGAATGATTTGCTATGTTTTTAGGGTTCCGTGCCTCAAAAAGAAAGAAACGGAACCCTTATTGGATGATTTTATTGTCCGTCCTTTCAACAGTCCGTATGCCAGGACCCTTTATTTTATATTGTTTAAGCTTATGGCCCAATAAACCCTTTACGAGTACTTACTCACTCACTCACTCGTTTACTTACTCACTAGCTCACTGACTGATTCACTCACTCACTCATTCACTCTCTCACTCACTTTATCTCGGGAACACGTGAAGATATTAAGTTCAGTCCCTTTAAGTAGTGAGAAAATCACACCTTAGAGGTTAACGTTACAAAACATACGGTCGTTTATACGGCAAAAAATTATATTTTGACACTCATTATCATCAATCATTGACACTGACTACGGAACATAGGCTTCTCTCATGGTTTTTAAGTTTCTGGCCTTTTGCCGCCCACTTTGAGCGACACTCGGTCACCGTAACCACTCAAGGGAAATTTCTAGGGTGCTTAAAATAAGTATTGAAGTTCAGGAAAAGCTCCGAAAATAATGCGAGATTCGATTCCTGAACATTGTACAGATGTGTACAAATCTAAGTAACAACAAATTTGTACGGAGATTATAAATTTGTACGGCCCCGGTGGGCAAGTCTGACTCGCACTTCATCATCATCATCATCATCAACCCATTATATCCCCACCGAGGGGCACGGGTCTCTTCCATGAGGAAGGTATAATTACTCCACCACGGGGCCAAGCCCGGATTGGTGGAGGCTTGTAAGACAAGTGGCTGGTCTTACTGTCAGAAGTTTTCAAGCCGCCCTAAGGCCTCTGACTTGGCTTAACGACTGCCATCTATCGACGACAGCCGGCACCAACTGCTTAAAGTGCCTTGCGAAGCACGGAACCGCTCGGAAAAATGCCACTAGCGTTAGTCATAGAATCACACTTGCCCAGTTAATATTTACCAAGTCGTTTCTTCGAGCGCATTGCATTTAATTGTCGAGCAATTTGGACCACAACACCGTCGAGCGCAGAGTGGCTGCACTTTAATCCATCAATATTTATAAATTATTCATGCACTCCACGCAGAGAAGTGAGCAAGACAATAAAACTAAACAACCGTACCATAAAGCGTCCTCAAACATAATAAAATATGCAAAACTTGTCGCAAGATATATGCCTGGGGCCAATACATTATTGATCAAGTGACCGCGTTCTCCCCACAGTCCACTGGGGTATTCCTCGTTGACCCATGTATAGTATCTGGATCCAAGTACATTATAATAATTATGTACCTGTACTGATTTTAGTTCTATAATCACTGACCAAAATTTAATTGATTATATATAATCATTACATTAATTATATGTTATAGGTGTGAATGTTTGGATTTACTGTACTAATGATTTTTCTCCAAAGTGATCTAAATTGTGACATGAATAACTTGAAACATTCATAAGGATCTAGTTTCCGTGCTACTTTGAATAAAATATTTTTACTTTGACTTTAGTACGTCTCTATAATCACTATAAAATATTCTTTGTCACAGGAAAAGGGTAAAGTAACATAAAAGAAGAAATATATCCATAAAATATCACTAATTCCACAATTAAATACAAAGCGGGAGGATTGCTTTAGAAAGGACCAGCATGTAAATAGAATCCCCTTTTGTAATCAAAAGAGTAATCCAACGGCCTGGGTTGGGGAGTGGATGAGTATTAAAAGTTTATTCGAAATTTAAATACGTTCAATAGGCATGAATGTGTAACGCGAATTGGAAAGAATGACACTGGGGCCGTCTATTGATTTTTTAATTACTCCGCGGGAGATTGATATGGAGGGTTGGTTGGGAGTGAATGGATGGTTACTCTTTTGATGTTTTGTTAGCCGAAGAGAATGTATATTTGGTTCGAAAATGTTTTATGGATTATTGACATTTCATTTCCACTGTGGTAATATTTGGTAACTTCAGCATAAACAACGTTTTATGATTTAGTAAAAATTGTTTATTGATAGGCAATTCGGTGTTTTAGGGTCCAGATAATTGCCTACTTATATTAAAAACTTGTTTTATATAGAATTGAATAAACTGCAACACATTGTAGGTACTATTTATTGAAGTACTGGATACTCTACTGAATTTGAAAGTCTCTATTTTGGGTTTTCAGGCCTCCCATAGCACAAAAGATTAATAATTATCAAATTCTAAGTTACTTAGATGAATTATAGATAAAGTTGACAAATAATTTGTCAACTTTATCAACTTTCTTCAAAAATGACCAAGATATAACTTTGTATTATCTACCTGCCCGAGACACAAGCGCGAACTTATGCATATAATGTATAATATGTACTAACTCACCTTTTTTCATTGAAAGAGCAGTAAATAATCGGATATACTTTTGTTTTTCAGCCGTATACTTAAAAATCATCCTCATCATCAACCCATTATGTCTCCACCGAGGGGCACGGGTCTCTTCCCTGAGGAAGGTATAGGTCATACTCCACCACGGGGGCCGAGTCCCGATTGCTGGAGGCTTGTAAGACTAGTGGTTGGTCTTACTGTCAGAAGTTTTCAAAGCCGCCCAGCCGGCACCAACTCCTTAACGTGCCTTGCTAAACATGGAACCGCTCGTTAAAATGTCACCAGCGTTAGTCATCTACGCCCAATGTTGCTTAAGCTTCGTGATCGTTCAAGATCACTCAGGCAACCGGGGCTACGAGCGATACTTAAAAATAAGTGTTTTTAATTTTATTGTGAACGTGAAACATTGTAAAATGTAATTTTCAGTGAAATGTCAAGTCAAAAGTCCACAAGAGTAAAAGTCGGAAATTGTGACTTTGCCATTTACGGTAACGGCTTACAGAATTATTAATTGAATAGAGAATCCCTTCCGTTACCGCGGTGTTTGCAAAACTATTCTGTGAGTTTGTTTCGGCAGCCTTGTCTAAGAGAACAGAAATATCGCCTCAGCTCACTGGAAATACCTATTTTTTTAACGTGTTTTTTAATTAGTAGGGACCATAATATTATAGTGATTCGTTTTTGTTACGTAATGTTTAGTGTTCCGTAACCAAAGGGTAAAACGGATCCTATAATTGAGACTCCGCTGTCCATCCGTCTGTGCAACCGCCCGTCTGTTATCAGGCTGTATCTCATGAACTGTGACAGTTAAACAGTTGAAGCTTTCACAGATAATGTATTTCTGTTGCCGCTATAACAACAAATACTAAAAAACAGAATGAAAGAAATATTGATGGTGGCTCCCATACAACAAACGTGTTTTTTTTACCGTTTTTGTATATAATTGTATGGAACCCTTCGTGCGCGAGTCCGGCTCGCACTTGGCTGGTTTTTCTTATTTGGTACAGTCGACGACACATAGGTAAACCTTTACCCGAGCGCTCTACTCAGCTACGATCCGGGCGAATTTGCAACAAAAATTTAAAGTTTCATCTACTGTCAAATGTACCAGCAGATTATAATTTAAAAAAATAAGCAGATCTATTGTTCAACGAAACTGGCAATAGTGACATATAAATAAATGAGCCAGAGCTTGCACCGCTGAACAAGAGTGCCAATACCACAGATGACTGGTCAATTTAGCAATTTGGTAGCAAATCATGCAGCCCAGTATGGAAATATTGCGTACTGAGCTACCTACATGCCTAAGTAACCTAAGTTGCGTTGAGGTGCTTTGACACATTTACTGAACACCTAAAAAACTGAAAAAGGTATTTTTTTTTAGTTTCATACAAAACCCACAGCACAAGTTAAATTATAAAATATGGTTGTGTGAAAATATGCAAACATAGGCCACATTATATTAACTTAGCTACTAGACATGAACAAAAATAGACTTACATAATTTAAGTTGTAGAAACAGATTTTAAAATTTTTACAATTGGATAAAAAGTAAAAAACAGGCCTTACATATTTTAAAACTTATTTGTATAAAGGAACAGAGTGTTAAATTTCATGACTGCATAGTGTGTGCGTGTGAGGGTGTGTCTGAGTGTGTGTTGGTGTGTGGGTGTGTTTGTGTGAATAATTTTGCCTATGTACGAAATTTGTGAAGTGAGGGAAGAAAGAGTAAGGTAAAAACATACCAGAACTCATTTCTTTTCCCCAAGGGAACGTATAAGTGAACACTTCAAATCTGACTTGGACAAATGGAAAATGGACAAATGATATTTTACGAAGTGTTTTAGGAGTAAAACTACAAATCATATATTGTTGAATTCTTAATCTGTTTCTAGTTCTAGTCTTAGAATTCTCTTGAAACTCAAAATGCACTTTAAAATAACTTAATTATTTATAATAATATTGACAAAATCCAGCGCCGGTCACAAGACTAAAAGTTTTTTTTTGCTATGTCCAACCAACATAAATTTATCAGCTCAACTAAATTTGTCAGGACAGCTCTGCCTTGTTCCTGTATAAAAAGTTCAGCTAGCTAGGGCAACCAATGCAAAAAAGATTGTGGCTATAGCCCCCTTTAGCCCGCTATAGCGGAATACCCTATTGCACGGGCTGTCGCTAACTTCTATGCGCGACCTATTTCGCGCGCGCAGTTCGTGGTACTTCTCCGGTACTTAGTCGAGTAGCTGCAGACGGCTACTTACAGTTAGAGTAATCCGGTCTAATCCGGCCGAGCGAGGGCACTATTTCACCAAGATAATTGCTTGGCCGCAGCCGAGGCTTCGCGAGTAGCCCCAAAACCGGGGCCCGTGTTGGGATCATGTTTTCGCTCATTTGTTATATCGTGGCTGTAGCTTTGGAGTTATTGGATTAGTCTGTTCTCGATTATTGAACTTTCCTTAGACTAAAATGTTTCAAAGTAGAGGTAATGGATTCTTTAATTGAATCGCACTTCTGTTATTAGTTAGTATATTAGCTAGTTTCTAGGTTTTAGGTAAAGCAGGAAATAGGTCTAAATTTATTTCACGAAATAAATTAGGCATTAATAATAATTGTGTTTACTATGAGAAACATATGAAGTACCACACATTCAAACTCTGGAAAAGGATACCGGAACCAGATAGTATATATTATGGCAAAAATAATAGATTAGGTCAACTTAACCCTTATGGGAATTCTACATAATATAATTTTTTTGTTGACAGTTGAAAAATAAGTATTTACTTAAGAATTATTATTTCCATGGTAGCGTTAGTTACAAAGTTTGTACCTGCCACTATCACCCATCATCAACTATTTTATCAAAACGTATCATCATCAACCCATTGTGTCCCCACCGAGGGGCACGAGTCTCTTCCCTGAGGAAGGGATAGGTATATCTCAAAACGTATACCTTCCCGAAAATTACACACAAAAATATATATTTTACGAGCGATCAGATTTACAATAGATATTGCCTACATAATAGGTCCCCAAGCTACTTTTCCAGGCCACCGTATAGTGCCGATAAACCAAAATGTTTCCCTAAAACGCGCCTCCTATTTCTGCGTATTGACACTGATAATATTCTCCTGAGAGCAGCGTGGGTAAGGCAAGCGGAGTTGCTCTGAACTGGTCTTGCCATTCGATCCGATAAGTTTTTTTTTATTATCATTACCTAGCAGTTCTACTTACAGTGCCATCTGCAGACGTGACTATAATTTAAAACCTTCCATGAGAATCTATTTTTTTAAATGTAAGTATGACAAGCTCACACTTGGCTTTTATTTTGAAGTGAAGATGAAACCTGCCCCTATACTAAATCGGTTAATTGTTAGTAATCCGATCCACCCGTAAGTGGATCCAGACTAAAATTTTACAATGTTAGTAATGTTTAACTGTTTAATATTAGTATGTTATTTGACAAAGGATTGGAAGGGATTAAGAGGGCGTAATTAGGCCCCTGCTCATCATTCAGGAATGGCGTATGACACGGCGTCTTCGAGTGAAAAATAATTATTTACTAGCCTCAGATTGGACCTACTGTCTGTAATTCTATTAGCTTTTGACCAATATGATAACGAGATTGCAAGATAATACATTTCGAAATATTAAAAGCGTTCACAATAATATTAGGGTCCATTCTCAAAACTTTGCAGATAAGCCTTCGAGGCTTTTAACAATAAATTGGTGGATCTGAGTCGCAAGTCCCAAATGCTAGTTTATAAAATGGGGTCAAACGTTGGGATCCAGGTCTAATAATTCACGAAAAGCCCTACGGAGGTTTGCTAAAACAAAAATGTGAAAGCGTAAGAAGATTATTGAGGTGATACGTAGTTACCGCAGTCATGGGTAGCGCTAGGCAATATAAGGGGCTAATCTCTTGGAAAATATCGGTTGTTTATTTACTGGGTATCATATAAAACTAAATTTACCTTACGTAATATTATGTAGCCTATCTAGATTACCCATTTTTAATAACGTAGGTATGAAGTAACTGTTAATACACCATATAATATTAACTTAAATAAATAATTAAAAATAAATATAGTATTAACTTAATTAAATTAAAACTTTTTGGCATGATTAAACAAATTTCGTTAATAGTTTAATTTGTGCAATAACTTAAAACATTCTGAAATCGAGCTTGACCTTATTAGTTGACAATTTCTGTCTTAATTAGCCAGTAATTTTCATATAGGTACGTAAACAGCCGCTTAGTACTGATTACGTTATATAGCTATGATTAAATAACGGGTGAAATATAAATAATCGAAAGTAAATTAGTTATTCACAGAGTAATATTTGAAATGTATCACAGTTTTTAAAGAATAAAACATGTTCATGCTACTGTGGTATGTATCATCTTCAAAATTCGATTCAAAGTTCCGTTGCAAGACCTGCCCGCCGGCGGGTCTACGGGGTCTGACGGAATGCGAGGTATTTACATTGGACCTGCCGTCGGGTCCTCAAGGCTTAAATTTAAGTCAAAATTCTAGTAAATATCTACAGGTAGTAAGTTCGTCGCTGCCCCGAATCCGAAGTGATCCTTGTAGAAAATATAACCCGGGTCGACTTGTGCAATTCTCTTCTTTATGACCATTTTTTAGACCAAATAGCAGAAATACTTTATCAACTTTGGCGCGGCCTCTTTTTGTTACTTCCACCCCAAATTCGGTCGTTAAAATGCCGTTCACAAAGTCAAATAGTCCCAAACAACAAACCCGCGTTTACCATTAATTCTGTAACCCTAAACTCTGCCCAATATTCACGGGGACATAAAAAAGAAAACTGACATAATATGCTAGCGTGACACGAACGTGTCGTAAGCACGGGTATTGTATTATAATGTCTGTATAAACCCCAGGGGACGTTCACCCTTCTGCTTTCGAGTCGTTTTATTTATAAAAGGCGGGACACCATTTGGCGTTCTAAAAACAAATCTGGACTCCTCCATAATCCACCAGGAACAGCCATCCCTTCAAATCCCATCACTCATTTGCATAAATCCAGGCCCTTGTCACAAGATGGGCAGCGCGGTTAATAAGATTTTCTGGCACTCTGTTAGTTCAATTCCGTTGACATTTTACGAGGGACATGTCGGGCTATTGACCCGGTGAGGATACAGTATTCGGTGCTTACAAATTCGGAGGCAACTGCCAACAATGTTTTTAAAAACAATTTTCCCAAACTCCGAAAGCAATTTTAGTCGTTCGTCGATACATTTATGGGATGATTCAATGCAGCGTATAGCTCTACACAACTAGCGGCGATTTCCCAAAAAGCCACAAGTTCACACGATAAATCCACCTAACTGCCGCTTGGTAAGGAAGCAGAACACTCGAAAACACAATGATAGCTGTCGACAAAATACAATGGTACTATAAGCCACTGAAGCATGACCAACATATTCTGTTTGTTAGGAATATTGTTGTTTTGATGTTTTTCCTTCCTACTTTCCGTTTTGTCATGTTTGAATAAGTAATAGCAGTGTATTAGGTAACTGTGCTTATAAGAGGTAGGTTTTCTGCTCGACGCGTGTTTGTCACGCGAATTAATAATATTTTTTACGAGCGTATACGAGTTCTACAGCTACTATTTGCCTAAATTGATACAGCAACTATGCCAGATGTGTCCAGCTCATCCTGAAACTATTATTAATAAACCAACTTCACCAATTACTCGTTGGGATTACTTTCATCGCAACTATTAAATTAATGTGGTGAACTTGTTTTCTACGCGAAAAAAACCCGTGACCGTGTGTGTATCTGGGAGGCAATACATTCTTCAGACATTGATGAAGCGATGTTGCCAATCCATAATTCCGGGAAATTATTTACGGGCAACTTGCCCGCCAGGGGAAAACTTTTCGGGAACCTCGTCTTTGTAACATTATTCTTTGGCCAACTTACACCGAGTACGAGGAAATAAATATTTCGTCCGAAACAAGTCTAACAAATATTTGGACTCTTTGTTGAGCTGAGATAAATAATAATTTTTGTATTCAACTGGCATGCTGAGCGACTTACACTAAGAGTTTTTTTATCCTGTTTTTATTTCTCGCCGGTTCTAATTTATTTGATAGCTAAATATCTCAAATGAAAAATATAAACACAAACAATACTAGCTTAACACGTCTGTTTTAGACTGATGACATTTTATACATTTGTTACAATCTGACCATTGGTTAGTAGTAAATAGTAAAGGAACATTGAACGGGATCGGATCAAGTGTGAAAGTGATATATTTAAAGAAGAGTAAAAGTTAGTAACCAGCCTATACAGGTTGTAGATTTGTACAGTTTCGTCGGACTCAGGGGTGGTTATTTACATGATACTGAAACAAAACAAAATTTTTTTTAGTGAAAATCACCTAAAATCGCCGGTTTTGCGGCGCCCCCCGGCGCCGTCTAGCGCGTGGGTGCACTCTTCCGCCCCGCCCCGCAAAACCCCCGCCAGACCCGTCAAGTGCAAACGATAGAAGCTAAGCCATATAACTTTGTGATTTTTAGGTGATTTTCACTATCAGTATCATGTAAATAACCACCCCTGAGTCGGACGAAACGGTACAAATCAACACCCAATATATACGCCCTACAGTAGGGGCACAGGCCTTCTCTCAGAAAGAGAATAGAGGTTTAATCAGCGCGCGTGCCCACCGCTGATTTATGTTTTATGATTTATGATTTATTAGTTATGTGAATAGCCAGACACTCAAGTTTTCTCACAATATTTTTCTTCACAGTTAGCGATTAGCTTAGACAATTTCCTGCTTTTATTTTTAGTAGCAGTACCACACTGCTACTAAAAATAAAACCAGGAAATTGTCTAAGCGGCACCCTGCAGTCCTTCGTGGGAAGCCAAAACATATCTAAAATACCAATAGCAATTATGTTCTGTGGTATTAGCTATCTATAATGGTGTGCTGGTCCCATCACTGATGAATGGTAGCGAGACATGGGTATGGCAAAACAATCGTGAGGATTAAATAGGATTAATGCAGTAGGAATTCGGTCCATAAGAAATATGTGTGTGGGTGTTACTTTGAATGACATAATACGCAATACTTTGATTAGAGAACTGAAACAAGATATAGTGACTAGAATTGATAGAGGAATGTTGCGTTGGCTTGGACATGTGGAGAGGATGAAGGAAGAAAGACTAATGAAACAAATATATCGAGAGAATATGGGTGGCAGCGACGGTAAGGGATGCTCCAGATGGTCATACTTTAACCAAACAGCAAAAGGCAGGATAAAAAGTAACCGACGTACGTGCATGCAACGACTATTGAATGTCGATGAAGCGAAAGTAATCTGTCAGGATCGTGCCAAGTGCAGTCCCTGGTATCTACCTACCCCTCTGGGATAGAGGCGTGAGCTTATGTATGTATAATCGGACTTCTGTTGGACTCAGCCGCAGTCGGGTAAAAAAGGAATAAAAGCCTCGAAGAAGCCTTTGCATAGAAACTTTTCGCAAGGTTCACATTTACTTGTATGCAGCGTTTTTAGTACCACGTGACTAGAATTACTTTTCGCCGAGTTATAGCCTAGGCGCACACTATCAACACGCGACAGTGACAGCTCGGCAACTGGACGCAACGACAGGCTACAGCCGACAATTCTTTGTTCGAAGCACCGCACACTTGGCGTCAGAGTCGCGGAGTCGCGACGACAAGTTAAGAGCCATCGCAAACAGGGCGACTTGTCACCGCGTCTAGTCGCGGCGATAAGACGCCAGATGCAAACGACAACACCGCGTCTGACGCGACGACTAGACGCGGCGACTAGACGCGGCGACAAGTCGCGCTGTTTGCGATGGCTCATATCATGAAAGTAGTTGTTGTAGAGAAAAAAAACTTTTCTGATGCTTTTATTGATCTCGTTCCTGGTTGACTACGAAAATTTAAAAATGGAAGGAGACAATGCCTTGTCTCAATTGTAACAGTGCAGACAATGGCTTGCAATTGTTGTCAAATTTATACTTGTACACTGAGATGAGTTCAATCCTGACCTGGAGAGATCGAACAGTGGGAGGTCCCACTGTTTCCATCCTAATTTCACGGTTGCCAGATGCTGAATTTTTCTTCTCTTGCTATAAAATTCAAATATTTTCTTCACAATAAATACAAAATGTTAACTTTATGAACGTCAAAGTTGTCATTTTCAGAATCACAAGTAATAAAGAAACTATCAAATAAACTCCACATGTATTCTTTCTAGAAGAGTTTTTTGCCTAAATAACAAACTTTCAAACTTAAAAAATATTACTCCTGGATGTTTATTCCTCTGAATGTTTTTAATATTGCACTACTGTTTAGTACCAAAATTATTCAACATTGGTAGTAGGACGCTAACGTACTACCTAATGTGAGATTAGATTAGATTAGATTTAGAACTCTTTATTGTACACACCAGAAAAGCAAACAAATACATTAGTAACCTTACCTTATAATTGTAGTACGATCGTATGTCACATTATCTTCAAGTAGATGTACTTAGGCATACTCCAGTTTCCCAGACATTAAAAAACAAACGCCGACACAAACTCATTAAGTTGAAAACCGAACTCCGCGGAGATGAATACATTTCAGTTCCTCCGGGGCGCGGCTCTCATCCGCGGCGCCGTTGAATAATGCCCCACATTTATAATCTCTGCACTCGGTTTGTTCTACCACTTCAATAGTACGCTCCGGCTAGAAGGTCAGTTTTAATGAAAATAATAAGTATGTACTAGTATTGCCGAACGAATCCGCTACTTTACTCTTTTTTCAAGTATGTCTTAAATGCTAAATATCTCTTCCATTAGACCAAAAAATATTTTAGTATATTTTTTGAGGACCTAAAAGCAACAAAAACATTATTTTAAAACGTTGCTTTGCTAAACAGCCAAAAATGCGGTCCGCCATTTTTGTCTATGGTTTGAAGTCCTCTACGTTTGTAAACAAAGTTTGACATTCAACATAGGTAGAGTTCGTGCCACGAAAGAAGTATGAGTCACAATAGAACCTACGCACGCACGACTGACAGATGTTTGTTTACAACCAAAGGTGCTTTCAAGATGGCGGATAGTCTTTTCACCGTTCCGATTTAACAGCGAAAATTTTATTTTTATTTTGCAGCCATACTGCATATTTACTTAGCAAAGTCAATATATTTCGATTTCTTACGTTAGATACTACAGGAAATATCCATTTATCGCGTCCAATTTGATACGACGTTCAATAATTTGAACCAATTTGATGACTGTGACTGCAAAACAAAAACTACGATATTATTAATATTTTCACATAAAAGAGTGTTGATTGCACTCATGGGTCTTAGGAGCTTCTTAGGTCCAAATTAACACCACATTCCTAACTCAATCCTTCTTTTTCATTCCACAACGTTTTCTAATCAAGTGTAATTGGATAGTGATTGCGTGTCTTGTCGTTCTGTCTACCACTTACCTATGTACGGCAGAATAACCAAGAAATGCAGTTAAAATAAATGTTGTACCTAATGTAGGTATAGGAAAATAATTTCTTCATTTATTATATTGGTCACAGATCTCAGTGATTGGAATCGCCAATACGCAATGGGTATGCATTGTGATTAAGTCTACACACTCTTCTTGGTCGGAGTATAGGACTAACATTAAGATCAACCCATTATGTCCACACCGAGGATCACGGGTCTCTTCTCTGAGGAAGGTATAGACCATACTCCACCACGGTGGCCTAGTCCGGATTGGTGGAGGCTTGTAAGACTGGTGGCTGATCTTACTGTCAGAAGTTTTCAAGCCGCCCTAAGGCCTCAGACTTGGCTTAACAACCGCCATCTATCGACGGCAGCCGGCACCAACTGCTTAACGTGCCTTGCAAAGCACGGAACCGCTTGGAAAAATGCCACTATCTTTAGTCATATAAGTAGCGTTAGGCATCCATCCATGCACTGAACACGCCCTATGTTGCTTAATATTTGTGATCGCTTAAGATCACTCAGGCAGTCGGCTACCCCGGGGCTACGAGCAATTCTAGGACCAACATTATATTAGCCTTTAATGGGCTGGTTTTGTGTGCAAGTTGTTATGTTAGTAGGAATACCATTTGTGGCATTTTGTTCAAAGTCATAGAACGGGTCTTCTGTGAGACACTCTTATTAGGTGCTATTCTGCAGAGAGGAACTGCGCTTCTTGTAATAGCGCACTATTAATTGCACTCACTTAATGCTTTATATTGTTCCCGGCACCAGTGTAAAGGCTTGGTCCGTTGCTTGTTCAAGTGTTAATACTATTCTATAGGCATTAGATGCAGTTGTTTCATAATTAACTCTTGCCTGATTCTTGGATTAAAAAAAAAACCTCCACGCGCATAAACTTTTTCTCTTTACTTCGATGTAGCTACGGAAATTGTACCGGAATTAGGATGAGATTATTTTAAAAACTAGGTATTACAGCACACAACATGTTCATTGAGATGGACAATTTTTTTGGCTAGATAATGATCTACTGGATGCCACTAATGAGGGTATCGCGTTCTTAAAAAAACTACTTGTATGAATTATGTGGTTGTTTTTGTTGTATAGCCTTTAAGCATCCTACTCTAGAGCAGGCTTTATTTCAGCGAGAGTGAGTATGGGCTTAATAATCACGCGTGCCCAACGGTTGACATTGGATCAATTGCTGATGATGTGAACATCTGAGACACCCTGGTTTTCTTATTATGTTTTCCAAGGTTAAGTTAAGGTCAAGGTTTGTGAGTGCTATCGCTACTAAAGCTTCACAAATGTTGAAAACTGAGAAAACTAAGTCAATAAATATTTTTATAAATACTAGGATACCTATATAAATTTCTACCTTTTCTTAACACCGTAACTCAGTGGATGGAATGGTATGTCAATACAAGTCGACACTGTTTTATTATGTGGCTTGTGAAATGTGTTTTTACACATTACACAAGCCACATAATGTGGTGGTGGTGTAGTGAGGTTGACCCTTGCTTCTCGATCATGAGGGTCTGGGTTCAAACCACTGATGTACCAATGATAAATTGTGCCCGGATAACGGTGACAGGCTTGCCACTTGTCACGTTTGGGACCTAATAAATGCCTCTGCCTACCCCCTTGGGGATAACGGGCGTGAGTTTATTTATTTTTATTTAATTTTGTGTAATAAGATTTTATAAACGTGATTGACATTTGACACATTCACCTTTTACTTTATGGATATTTTTTACTAAACGGGCGGGAACCGATAACAGTTTGGCTCGACAGAGCTGCATAATTTTCATTTTCCCATCAATTTTATTAAAAGTTTCAAATCCATATTGCGCAGTTTTTGAATTCATGCCAGAACCCTTTTCGTTTTTCATTGTCAACCGCAAGTCAGGGGCTCTACATCAGTAATTCATAGCTGGCAACCCTCCGGAACATTTGAATAATGTCCACTCAAACTATCTATAGCCGTTAAATGTAAAATAGAAAAAACTTCAACAGCTCGACGTTCTTTCAGTTTTAACAAGCGCTACTCTTTTCATTGCCGCATTAATTTACCGTAATTAGTTTTGAGTGCGCTTAAATTCAATAATACCGACAGTTAATGAAAGCGCTTTATACTATGAACTAGCTGTTGCGCGCGACTACGTCCGCGTGGGCTTTGTTTAGTTCAGTAAAGTGTTTGCAAATAAGAAAGGGATACTTTTAGCGCATGCGAAAGAGCTTTCATACTAACTTCGCAACCCCCTCTTACCCCTTTAAGGGATGATTTTCGAAAAACTACTTTACACGTCTTTCATGACTTTCAATGATGGACCTTCATGCTGAATTTCATTCGAATAACTTCAAAAATGGCTAAGTTTCATACTAACTTTGCACCCCCCTTTTACCCCCTTAAGGGATAATCCTCAAAAAACTATTTTACATGTATTTCATAAATTTTAATGAAGGACCTTCATCTTGAATCTCATTCGAATAACTTCAAAAACGGCAAAGTTTCATACTAACTTTGAACCCCCATTTTACCCCCTTAGGGGATGAATTTTCAAAAATCCTTTCTTAGTGATTCCTTACGTTACAAAAGGAACCCCTGTGCAAAATTTCAAGTTTCTAACTCTTATAGTTTAGGCCCTGCGTCGATATGTCAGTCAGTCAGTCAGCTTCTCCTTTTATATATATATGTATAGATTTAAATTAAACCTTCAGATACTTAAAATTGTGGTCACTTTTGAATGATGTGAAAAGGCCTTTTAATATAATATCTACGCAACACAATCACTAGACCTGTTTGAAACTTTGACTGCCTAGATGGTCTAGCCGTTAATGCGGTTAGCTACCCAGAAAGAGGTCGTGGGTTCGTTTCCCACTGGGGGCTGCTGTACATTTGTACAAATTCTGGGTGCTTCAGTGGCAGCATGATGATCAATCGTACTATCCCTAGACCAATGAGGCAGACAGTCATTATCATCGTAAATAGGCACTGGTATGCGCAAAGCACTCCACATTGCGTAAGCGCCAATTTATTTCATTTAGCGTGTTTCACTTGAGCAGAAAATAGAAAAAGCTCATTTGTATGGCTTTCGAGGGAAGGCATTTAAATGACTCGATATTTTTTCCTCGTCGGTTCATTTGTCAACGTTCTCGTTCCAGTCTTGTTTGCGGGCAGCGTTTCTTTTTTGTCCCCGATCATTATCAACGCTTATTTAGTCATTAATTAATCACTATCAGGCTGATTATCTCACTTTATTTATGGTCTTGATGGGTCAATTTGTTTGTGCTCCTGATGCTCCGGCTAAAAAAATATCTGACTGAAAAAGCTTACTACTCTGTTGTTGAATATTTGGACGAACAAACGAATTGACATTTATATTTTATTATCGATGATGTATTATGTTTTTTTTTTATGGATATTATTATTGATTTCAATTTATTCTGGGACTTATTATTTTTATGTTATTTAAGCTTAGCATTTGCTTAGATCTTGTATTTTTTAAGATTATTTGACGATGTTGTTATATAAACTGAATAAATGAATATGAATATGACTTACGGGTAAGGGAAGTCAATGTTGTTTGCTTTAAGGAAAAAATATGTAGTGAGCTTAGGTTCTTAGCACCTAAGAACGTTTCGTTCTGTTCGACATCGTAGAATGCAACTACGGAAACAAATTACTTACCAGTAGACTGGCAGCAGCGTTTTCCTGAGATTCCAACCGCGTACTGCGATCGCCAACCCGCCTGCCAAACTTTGCGATTATGACTAGACTCGTCATGGAGATATTTGAAATACCCATGCAACCAGTCCCTGGTGGCCCAACTATTTCTGGATAGGTATCATGGTAACGGCGAGGCAGGAGGTTTGAAAAATACCCGGCAGAAATCTGGTTACCAAAAACGACGATCTGCAAAAAGTCTGTAATACATTGGACTACATACATACGATACGGCAAATTATACAGAAGACTAATGCGTATAATCTTTTACTATGCACAGCGTTAGTGGACTACGAAAAAGCCTTCAATTCGATTGAGATATAGAAGAAAAAGAAGAAAAACGTTTAGTTAACGCCTCATAGGCATACATAGTTATACAGATATGGGCGATACTTGATTTTCTCCATTGGTGCCAAATCGACTATTGCTACTGAAGTGCTGAAGTGTTTGTACAAAAACGGGACAATGTCAGTCCGACTACAGGATCAGAATACGAATCCCATTCATAGAGCAATGTAAATCAGGGCGATGTATTTCAGAAACTGTTAACAACTGCACTTGAAGAAGTACTTAAACTTCTGGACTGGGAATGATCGGGCATTAATATAAATGGCAAATACATCACTCATCTTCGATTCGCCAATATCATTGTGATTATGGCTGAGACCGTGGATGGTTTGAGTTTAATCCTCAATGACCTGAACAGAGATTCTAACAAAATGGGTCTTAAAATGAACAAGGAGAACAAGGTGATCATATTGAACTCCCATGTAGCCACTCCTATTAACATTGGCGGCTCGGATCATGAAGTTGTCAACTATTATGTATACCTGGGACAAACAGTGCAGTTAGGTAAATCAACTTCGAGAAAGAGGTCAATCGTCGAATCCAACTTGGATGGGCAGCGTTCGGGAAACTAGAACACATTGGAAATGTTTTTATTTTTATTGTTAGGGGGCAGACGATTTCTAGGTTTTGCGTTTAACACTTTCTATAGTAGGAATATACGGCGAGCTAAGTTGGTCATATCTGCCTCTATGTAAACGAGTAGGAACTATAATTTTCGTTGACCATTACTACTTATTTTCATAGCAAAAAGGGACGCTGGTCTGTTTACTCGTGACTAGACAGATCTCAAGAGTGGATATGTTTGGAAGGAAAACTATCGGAAAGTTCGAGTAATGACAAATCCTACTTTTATCAAATACTCCACATTTCTGAGACCCGGTGGGTGGTCGTAAGATAAACAAGTCTATAATAAGAGAGGACGTTGACCTCGGAATTGGTAAAATTACCTTGGAGGCTTAGTTAGTAATTTGTTAGTTAGGGAATCGACCCGTTCTATACAGAACCCGATAACTGCTTATCTCGAAAAAAATCATGGAGAGTATTGCCTTCAATACGAAAAAATATTGTGTACCTAAATAGAGCTAATTAGATAAAGAACTTCATGTGTAATTAATGTGTATTAGTTATTAGAATATAGTACGTATATTATTATTATGTATTATGTTCGTATATGTGTAAGTGTATGGTGTGTGTTTCTATATTATGTATATAAGTATGAGAACGTATTTGTTCCGTTTTGATGCTCCGTGAGTCACCGGAAGGCCCTAGCTGAAAATCAGTGCTTTGGGTGCAAACCCTCAGCAAATACTGAGCTAGAGACCATTTTTTCTGCTAAATCGACATACAGCGCAAATATACTCCTTGTATTTGTTTTTTCTCACTATAGCTTCAAATTTCTTCTATTTTTTTTGTCTAATATTTGCCTTATTTTTTGTATCTACTTTTCTTGTATACCTAATATGTATGTCCATGTGGCGAAAAATAAACCTTTTTTCTTTCTTTCTTTCTTCTTTCTTTCATCTAAATATATACTGATACTAGCTGATCCCGCAAACGTTGTTTTGCCAGATAGGGATATGAAAAGTAGAAAACAACCTATTATCAGACCTACCGAATATACACATAAAGTTTCTTCAAAATCGGTCAAGCCGTTTCGGAGGAGCTTGCGCACTAACACGGTGACACGAGAATTTCATATTTAGACTAGCTGACCCAGCACACGTTGTTTTGGCAGATAGGGGTATGAGAAATAGATACCAACCTATTCTCAGACCTACCGAATATACAAACAAAATTTCATCACTCAAATCACTCACGCCGTTTTGGAGGAGTATGCACACTAACACGGTGAGTAGTGACACGAGAATTGTATACAGGGTGTCCCAAAAAAATATTGTCAAGCGGAAGTCCAGATATAGAGCACCCCTAGGGGTACTCGAATCACCCCCATTTATGTTCCGCGATTTTTTGGACTTCCGCTTGACACTATTTTTTGGGACGCCCTGTATATTAGGAGATCAGATAATAAACAGGTACCTACAGTTTGTGAGTTTGTATGCAGAGGGCCTTTCATATAATATCCCATTAGACATTGTTACCTCAATAAATAAAAACGAATTGTGTTCTAGTTATACATAAAATATAAACAAAATCATCGGTTCTTATTAACAAAGTATAAAAATCTCTATCTCACTTGTACTTTGCTTTGACGTAGACTCATAAAATAGACAAGAAGCAATTTTATCACGAAGAAATTAATTTTATATGTCAACAAAGTTACGTTTGTAGTTAGAATGTAAGTAAAAACAATAAGACCGCCAATTATACTATATCTTTGCAAATGTTTTGTATGTGTTTTAATAGTACAATAAAGAATATTCTTATCTTATCTTATCTTAAAAATATTTTTTTCCATTGCAAAGAAATCACGAGTTCTACTCGCACTTGTCCGGCGTATGGTTTTCAGACACATTGCGAACGTCATAGAAGCAAAATCGAACGCGTGAAGCGAAAAATATATGCAAATCTATCTCCAGATCGCACATCGGCTCGCAGTCAAACTACCCGATAGTTTTGCATTTGGACGTATTACCCGCAACGGTTTTATAATAGAATTGTAAATTTAAACCCTCAGTAAGCGCTTCGCTCCGCATTTGGAAACACAAATTCGCTTTTACGCCCATTTGCATATTGCAGTGTCACAGTTGCAACGACTTCCGAAATGTCGCATTGCAATTTTGCACATTATGCACCTTTTACCTATACGTATATACTCGTAGACCGCAATGATATATTCTCCACCAATTTTGAATAACTAAGCAGAAATAGTAATGGAATTGAAACCCTTGTTTCATATTGTAATGACAAGTCCTATCGCTTTGAAGCTGTTAATGTTTTGAAGAATTTAGTGTTTTGCCTTAGGTATTTTCTACTCAGTTGCATTAGGGGTGAATTTATGACAAACTTTTATAGCCTGTCTTCTTGTTGACTGTGTAGATAAGATAAGAATATTTGGATATCCGATACTTTTTTCGGTACTTTGGAGTTGATCTGCTAATAAAACTTGTTAATCAAACAATGAATAGAAAAAACTCCCTAAAATTCACCTGCCTATTAAAATAGATAGACATTAATATCATCATCATCATCATCAACCCATTATGTCCCCACCGAGGGGCACGGGTCTTCCCTTCCCTAAGTAAGGTATAGGCCATACTCCACCACGGAGGCCAAGTCTGGGTTGGTGGAGGCTTGTAAGACTAGTGGCTGATTAATGTTTTAATTATTATTTATTTTACACCAAATATTCGACAGCACCTTACATTACATGCAATTGTACAAACGTAAACTTATTTCAGGCGAGTTGTTAAGAGTTGCCGTTGCCACTGGTTTTAAGGTTCACGAACAGAATATCACATTGGAAATAATAAAATGTTTTTATTTCGCCTTAGTCTATACTACCTAACTACTAAATTATTTATCAAATGTCTATATCTACTTTACTTACTACTACTTACTTATTACTTTACTTTAAATGTAAGTGCAATAAAAGTATCAATAAATAAATAAATAAATATCTAAAAGAATTACAGAAAAAGCACGTAGCAAATAGTCACAAGATTTTTTGCCAGTTATTTGATACGATATCGTACTCTAAATTAGGATTCCTATTCCCGCTCCTGATTTCACGGAAGGATTGAGATGAGAAAATTTACAGAATTTGCATCTGAATGTCGGAGGGAGGGGTGAATTACAAGCGTTCATGGGCATTTCGTATTCCCGTTATGAAGTCCTGGGAAGGTAAAGGCTGACACAGTTTGGGCGACATGATCATGACAACTGCTAAAAAGTAGGTATATTCAAATGGTAGTATTTTTTGATGTTTTGAAATGCTATTGCAACTTCGGGAATTAAAGTAATTAAATTTTACTCAATAATTTATTGCGTTAACACTGGTTTAAGATGTCCATAAAGATATCCCAATAATAATTACTAGATTTGTATTTTATAGGCACTATTCCAGTTGGTGATAATAATATGAAGATAGATAATACCCATATAACACTAACAGTTGACCTAGTGTTAAAACAGTATATCCTGAAATATGAGAACTAAACGAGTACTTCACAAACATACAAATGCTATGCTTAGGGTGACTGCTCACTTGACGCATCAATAGTGACGTAAGAATAAACAGAGTAAATCTTATGCAACCTTTTGGCTGCCTTTCTCTTTTTTTTCTCTAAACGCAAAGGTAACTTCACTGAAGAAATTGTAACAAACAAAAAGGGCAACACTTTGCCAGCAACCTCGATATAATCTGCTATCGGGACTCGTAAAAACATCCGAATTTTGAGCAACCCCTTTATTATTTCAATGGTGGGGCCCTGATTTGCCTGTGAATTTAAATAAAATTACCAAGTAAGGAATAGCAGTTTCAATCTTAACGTAATTTCCATAAAATACAAACACTTGTCGAGGTCACGAGCTGGACGATCCGTTCTATAGCAACCAGACTTGCCATAGGAATGCCATAGGTGATTACAAATAAGGAAATACATTCAGCCTAATTTGTATAAATTAGGGACGGCGATGTGCAGTGGCAATTGAGAATGAATTGAAAACTGTTTTGGTGGTCAAAACAGCTGTCAGTTGGTAAACCTGTCTACAAAAAGATCTGACAGTTTAAAATTACTGGTAATTAACACATACCAGAAACCGGGGTTTATCAGGTAGTTACAGGTAAGGTTGTAGTTATATTGAAAGACGAACTATGTGTCTAAAACTCCGACGAATGACACCAGCCGACGTAGTTTACCAGGTTGCAAAGAGCGAAGTGCTACTCCTAAAGTAAACCAAGTAGCTATGTAAATGCAAAAGTACACTCGACGGTAGGTAGGGCGATCAACTTGAGCGTCGCTGGGTTGCTATACGCTGTCACCGCCATCGAATGGTAAACGAATTGTCTGACAATTTGTGTTATGGAGGAATGTCAAATACTTAAAAGCTGACATGGGGAACTTACCTAAAACCTAAAACGGAGTGACATTCTTTGTAGGTATATCACAGTAGACATACAATCACTGCGAGAGCCAGTTCAAAATAAAAATATTTTCAGAAGTTCCAAGAAAATGTAAAATTTTTAAAAGTACACTAATTTATCAGTGTTTAATTTGTATAAACAAAGTTTCTTATATTTATTTTATGGAAGTATTTTTTCTTTTTATTTCTCTCATTCTCTTTCTTTAATTGCGTAAAATGCTTTAGCATCAGCCACCAAATATATGAAACACAATTAAGAATATATATTTTTTAACATGACCTCTTCTACATTGAGATTTAAATATTTTTTGTGCAAATCAGTCAAACATATACACATAATATTTTTGTTTTATCTAGTTGAGGTAAAATAATTTGATTCACTTTTTACTTAGATGTACCTACATAGATGTATACAGGTCTAATCGCGATTATTAGTAAAATTGAATTGCCTCTTTGTTTCCTAAGTCATTTATATCTGTGAACTGATAGTAGCAATTATATTTGCTATCGTGAAGGAAAATATTGTTACAAAACCTGAGATTTTCATTGGCATGAAATTGCTAATCTGCGGTAGGCACACGTGGTAATTAAGCCCATACTGTCTCTCTCTGAGAGAAGCCTTGTGCCTTGCAATAGGGTGTATATAGGCTACATAAAAAATACTTTCATTCGGGAATAAAGGTAAACAAATTTTAGCTAATAAATAATAATAATTGACAGCGACAGTAAAACCTACCGTCCCGATGGTAGTTTTGCCACTGCTAAAGCTGATTTTATGCCACTCTTTTCCCTGATTTGTTTTTAGACTACCGGGTGCAGTGTATACAATGTTACCTACGCTGGTATCGTGCTTGCGAACCATAACTAACCATGAACAGCACCCGTGTAGATCTGGGATAATAAGGAATTTTGTTTAGTTACACATGACGTAGGTGTTTGTCCGTTTAGTTTGGCGCTTAGTAGACGGCACTTTCACTCTACATTTGTGACGATGTTAAAGAGTCAAAACGCATTAGATTAGTTAAAGAAATCGGTGTTTTCACAAAATCAAAGTTCACAAAGTTTTTTTTAACACATTAGAATCGTGGCAGTGCTGCGCGGAAAATTTGCTATGGCTCGCAAATGGCTCATGATGATGATGACGATGATAATGATGATGATGAAAAAGGTTACGGAGAAAACGGATGAAATCTACCGTCAGAGAGGCATATAAAAATGCATAAATCTGAATCTATCTGCATAAATAAATCTGTTTAAACAATCTCCTTTCCGATCGGCACAAAAGCTCCTTTGCTTTTCAGTTTTGTGTTAGACCCTCTTTTGAACCCACACACACACCCTGACCTACAAACAAAAATTGAGTTTGCGCAAAATGTATTACGTAACCATTTCAACTATATAAAACATATTTACCACCTGTGTAACAAAACGTAGTGCCACAGGTCTTTCCAAAATATTACACAATACAATTCTTCGACCTTCTGAGATTTCCTTATTTTGCACCCCACTAAGTGGGGCAATACATTCAGCCCCTGCCATGTGTGCGGGGCATAAATAACATCGCACCTGAAGTGGCTAGATCGCGCTTAGATAAAGAAATTTAATATAACGTATATGTGAGTGCAAGCGTGATTTATGCTTGTGCGTATTACTACGAATTTGTATTCTTAGTAGGTGCAAAAGGATAGGAAGGCTGTGAACATTTTGTAAACATCTTTTATCTGGTAACAAAATCGTCTTGAAATGGATTGTAGCTAAGTTGAACTAAACATAAATTTAAATTTACGCAAATTTTATAGTTTCACTAGCTTTCGCCCGCCACTCCGTCCACGTCAAAATTTCGCAACCCCGTTCACTCCCCTAAGGGTTAAATTTAGAAAAACGGTGAAACACGTGTTGAATCAATTGCAATGAAGAGTATTTATTTTGAGTTTCAAGAAAATTAGACAACATTATTTTTATCTCCCATCCAAATTTTGGCAACCCTTTTCGCCCCCTTAGGGGTTGAATTTCAAAAAATCCGGTCATTTTCCTTACCTACATTATATTTAAATAGACCCTCTGTGCAAAATTTCAGCTTCCTGGGTCCAACGGCTTGGGCTGGGCGTTGATGCGTGAGTCAGTCAGTCAGTCAGGACTTTGAATTTTGTTTATATAGATTAGTTGACCCCGCAAATGTTTGTTTTGCAAAACGTTGTTGCATACGTACATACAAAAAGTATATACCTACATTAGACATACTAAATATGTACAAAAGAGTTCATAAAAATTGGTGAAGCCGTTTAGAAGCGTCCTCGTTTGTTATAGAATTCAAACTGCTAGTGTAGTCCAACGCTTCAGCAGCGTGAAGGCTCATCGATGAAAACTAATATAAACCTTATAATTATAAAGTAATAATAATATTATAATAATATAGCCTTTTATTATGCTCTTTACAGTAAATTATATACATATCATTCTTACTTAAAGTTACAAATTTCAATTTTATTTATTTCATTTCTAGAAATGAAATTATAAAGTAACGGACTATAACTTGCGGTCCGGTGTGAAAATCTCGTGCGTTGGTCCGCCCGAGAAAATTCTACTTTGCCCACTCTATTGAGGCTCAGACCTGGCTCAATACCGTCTTCATCCGCCCGATGTCGCCGCGTTTCTCTTTTCAAACCCATCTTAGCACTCAACGTTAGGTAGTTGGACCTGAGTTTTCCGAACTTAGCGTCAAAGTTGGACCAGTGTACGTAGTGAAGCTACTACTGCAGCCATTGCTTCGGATAGCCTATCACTTTTTACATAGCCAACAGTACTGTAATATCATTGCAGACCTCCTTAAGGCTGCTTCCCAGTGATGGCAGTCCGTCGTACTTCTACCTACAATATTCGAGTAGGTGTTTCCTCTTCTCTTTTAGCCATACCCAGCCAAATGGGGTCTCGGTAATCCCCATGTGTTGGAAACGTCTATGTAGTGAGCATCGACTGTTAGAATCGCACTGCTTTGCACAGATCATCGCCTGTTAGACGCAGTGCGCTACGTGTAAGACATCGCACCTCCAGAACTAAACTGACCTAACTAAAAATTTTCAACTTTTGGGAAATGAAGAAAATTTATTCGGCGCTCTGAGCGAGTTGCTCAAGAAAAAACAGACCGAAATATTCCTCCATCTGTCTCTGACCAAATAAAGTCGGTTTTTTAATATAGGCATGAAAGAGTATACCTTTTTGAGTCATTCTGAGTACTTAAGTCATTTCACCCAAATTTTGAGTTAGGTCACTTTAGTTCTGGAGGTGCAATATTGTGAGCCTTCTTTGCTTATGTATTTTGTTTCCGTTCAGACCGTTTCCGTACCGTAAGCAGACAACGAGCCGCGTTCATAGAGAAAGCTCGTTCGTAACGTCTCGAGCTAGTCGTATACAGCGTGTCCCAAAAATGACACGTCACAGTGACACTGGAGGTAGGCCTGCTCAAGAGGCGTCGAACCACCCAACATGACTTCAGTAAAAGTTGCACGGTTTTCACTTATTTTTACAACTTTAGTGCTATGCTAGCACTTACGCTAAGTTAGTAAGTTCGTGACCGAGTACAAATAAAAAAAACCCAACACGAGAGCTATCTAACTTAATGCTAGCACTGAACTTGTTAAAAAAAGTGAAAATTTAGAACAAGTTAAAATTGCCTATGCAGAGGGTTTATGGTGAATTGAAGGGGTGGGAAACCTTATTGTTCCCTTTTGTGATTCAGGCGAACGTGTTTAGCTTACAAATTGCTGGCGTCATTATAATATTAAATTTAGTAGGAATATTATTCAGCCTTTCGAATCAGTTGATTGTCGTACAATGGGGCTTAATTAAGATTATGTGTGAAAACCTTTTGACAAGCGGAACAAATCGTTTGCGTCAGATTTTTGCAACTTTGACCATGAGAGTAATAAGATTCACATAAGCTAGGCTTCATTAAGAAACGAAGCTGTAGGTTTCACACACATGAGAATGCAAACAGTGCTTAAAACATTTTACGCAATTTTTTCAACCGCATTTTGAAACTTATTAATTTATATTTTTCAGAATTTTCTTGTTACTACAAGTTGAAAACATGTCGTGAAACATTCTTTGCAAAAAGGCCACGAATTTCAAGATACAACAACAACAATGGTGACCCCAAATAAATTGGAAAGACTAGGCTTAGAACTTTTCTGTCCACGTTTTCTCCAAAACAATGCAGATTCCTATATGGATTTCTATATCAGTTGGACTTGCTTTAACTTTTAACAATAAATGATTGTACTGTTGTTTTGCAGCATTCAATAAAAACATTTTGAATTGACTTAGTATCTTGGAATTGTCTTTACGTTTTCTTGTCAAATACAATTATTTAAGCGTCCATCATTACAATTAAGTTAGCTTGTACCCCGAGGAGATTGATCTGTTTCCTGTTTACCTGCTCCCAACTATCCTAATACATCCGTCTTCATTACAACAATACAGACGTAAAAATGTGGGCTGTTGACATTATCCACTTAGACCCAGTTTCATCATCATCATCAACCCATTTTGTCCCCACCGAGGGGCACGGGTCTCTTCCCTGAAGAAGGGATAGGCCATACTCCACCACCGGGGCCAATTCCGGATTGGTCAGCCACTAGGCTGGTCTTACTGTCAGAAGTTTTCAAGCCACCCTAAGCCCTCTGACTTGGCTTAACGACTGCCATCTATCGATGGCAGCCGGCACCAACTGCTTAACGTAACGAAGCATGGAACCGCTCGGAAAAATGCCACTAGCGTTAGTCATAGAACGGTGACCAGACCCAGCTTACTCTTGCTTTATTTTCATGTTTTTAAGCATGCTTTCCTTACAAGAAGAATAAAAATTTGACGCGAACTCATTTTATAAGTACCTACATAAGCAAATAATAAATCAGTAATGGTTGGCTGTACACTATGTACTTAATTTTTTTTTAAATTACTTTCATAACAGATGGTGCGTAAGAAAAACTGTGAATCAGTATACCTACGAAAATAAAGAAAAAAAGAAAACCCTATTCTCTGCAGAGGCGAAGAGCGAAGACTTTTCCTATAAAGCAATTTTTGCTCTTTAGAAATTATGCGCTGGTTGTACATACAGTACAAACTATACGGGGTAGCATAATAAAGATTTGCAGTGTGTTTACTTTATTTACACACGAAATTTAATTTTGGTAACGATAAGTAGGTAGTGAATAGCTGAGGTAATCTAGAAATATTCTGCTTTAATCTAGAAATGTTTTGTTTATCAAGCTTCACCGTTTTTGAGTTAAAGCGGTTGGGAATTTTCTCAAAATTACGCAGTTTTTTTGGTCTTATATGAGCAATGTACCATTGATGTGATTGAAAGATTAAAGAAACACTTTTTCCAAATTCGGTCTTTACAAGAAGATACTATGGTTTATTTTCCTCTGTGGCCCTACTGTCCCTCTGGAACCCATTAACAGCTTATATTTGTTATTAGTGTAAAATTTGTGTAGAATTTTTGTTGTTGTATGAATTTGTTACATTATATTTAAATTAATTGAAAGTACTTGGCGGAGAGTAGAACTAATACCGTGTATGATTTGATTTGAAGAATCAAAAAAGTGAAAAGAATCACGTAAATTTATAATTTAGGGCTACTAAAAGATATGTAACATAACATGTTCATACAGGCACATACATTGTTTCTGGCCCCACACAAGGATACCCTGTGTCGTGGGAACTAGACACATAAATATTAAGAGTTTTGGACGAATTATTCGAAAATTATTTTTCGAAAAAATTAAATTATTTGAATTAGACGAAAAATTCCATGTACCTTTTATATTTTCAATGATTTTCTTTGTCCACAGGCACTGAAACAGCGAGGATGCGGACCGTAAACAACACCAAATAAAATGTGACGAACACGGCACACCAAACAACACGAACTGCACGGCCGAAAATGTGTATCATAAAGAATTTACTAGATGTTCTAAACAACCGCACCCTCTTCTTAATCATAGCACTGGCTAGTTTCCAACTGAGCAGTCCCCAAGACTTTACCGAGGAGTTTGTGAGCGAGGAAGGCAACGCGAGCTCAGAGTTCGAAATAATGCCGCAGAAAAGGAACAAGTCGCCGCGGGAAAGTGGGGTGGAGCTCCCTTGTAGGCTAAGCGAGCTGCTCTGCGATACTGGCCAATGTATTTCCCTGGACAAGTACTGCAATGGAGAGGACGACTGCGGAGACAAGAGCGACGAGCCGAAAGGATGCACGCGTGAGTGTTTTTATTTTTTAAGTTTCAGCACAGAATACATAATAGTACAGGTACAGAAGATTCACTCCGCAAAATCAATTAAAGAAAAAGGGACTCTAGCAGTGATACAATTAGATGTAATTCAGATCGCACGGCGCTAAAAAAGCTATAGTTATTTCACCTACATGTTGCCTCTCTTTCTACCGCGTAGCTCGCGCGCGCGTCACTGCTCGCTCTTGCGTGAGTTCCTACTTATCAACCACTCTGGAGTGGCCGCCGCATGTACTTACGCGTTCGCTATCTACATGCGGAGTGCGACAGGCCTGGTTTCAGTGCCTCGGAAGGTAAACCGGCCAAGTGTATGTCGCATTAAAGAAAAGAAAGATACTAAGCTTAACACTGAAAAATATTCAGTTTATTATTAAGTTTGTGTTTTTTTATTGCATTGCGCAGACGCATTGTATCGCAGGGGACGAATTTGTGTGTATGATCGATTTTGCGATAGATAAGGAATATTAACCGATATTGTAGAATTTTTGGTGGCCCAATCGGCTCAGTATAGTTTTATTTATTTATTTACACTATTGTTATAACAATAATTTTGAATTGTTCTTTTCTAGGTCATAAGCCAACTGATTAAGTTCAGCCAATTCGATTTCAATAATGCTAATACCTAAGTAAATTCCCAGATACACACGATAGGTACGAGTATATCGCTAAAACCATATTACACCGAGGCTTATCAAGAAAACAAATTAACATGATAGATTGAGAGATATTTTTACAGTGCAGAGAAAATTCCACATATTGCTACAAGCTCTCTTGACATCAAAAACCTTTCCTTCGCAACTCCTGTGGTAAAACCAAAACAATTATCTGAAGAAAATCAAGAAATCTCTCTTTTACCGAACGGTTCAACGACCTCATTAGCCGAAGTGCCAGCAAACAGCTCCGAAATGAGCCCCTAAAACTTTTGTCCCGAAAAACATGGCCACGAGATTTGTCATTGAACTCCATTCGGCTGTCCCGTGAAATAGGTTTTCT
The DNA here is from genome assembly GCA_947310845.1 of Yponomeuta plumbellus. Lineage (NCBI taxonomy): Eukaryota > Metazoa > Arthropoda > Insecta > Lepidoptera > Yponomeutidae > Yponomeuta > Yponomeuta plumbellus. Next base: position 11,152,932 of record OX371203.1, read on the forward strand.
CAGCGATAACATTCGGGACGATAATTGTTCCGCACAAAAGACTGAGGAGATGGCCGCACAAAGAAGATTGAAAGAAGTAGATTACACTTGGTCCCCTAGCATTGCAGTCGTGAAGGGAAAAGTGGGTCCTTTGGATCTATGAATCCGTCCCTTTTGCCCAACTAGCCAAAGAAAATAAAGTAGTGTTACGTTTTAGGGGTTCATTTACTGAGTACGTGTTCTCTAAATCATTCCACTTTATAGAGGCTCCACGCCATAAGAATAATGAAAGTTACGAATCCATTGCGTGCTCTCATACTAATCGTAGCCAGCAAAGAATCCTTGCAGTTTCGCCGAATCCGTCTGTCTATCTGTATCTTTATTATGAAAAACTAAGTAAGTTAATCCGGGTTATATTTTACAAAATTAATAGCAAGTTTAAATTTGACACTACGCCAAAAAAAAAAAAAACTTTAAAAAAATGAGACGTACCATAGTGTGAACTACTTAAGTGAACTCTCTACTGTCCGTTTGTCCGTAGGTCCATCCGTCAATCTGTGCGTCGATCCATCTCTTACATACAGACAGGTAGCTATAGAATTGTAATATACGCGTTCGAATCAAAATTCATAAAGTACGTCTCGTTAACCTAGAACTCTCAAATTTGACACAAGGAAAAATCGGGGGAAAAACAAGAGGAAAAACACTATATATTTTTAATTACATCATAAAAAAATGTCTTTGTAGTTCGGGAAAAGTTCGGAAGAAAACTGCGAGTACAAAAGTCTCGGGGGGCGAGGCCAACTCGCTTCTGTCTGGTTTTCGTAACAGAGCTTGAGTTAGAGTATCTCACGGCTACACGGTTGATTATCTCTTCTATCTCTTCTTTCTTCTAATATATAAAATTTTTGTGTCACTGTATTAGTGCGCATACTCCTCCGAAACGGCTTGGCCGATTTTGATGAATTTTTTACATGTATAATCTGTAGGTCTGAGAAAATGTTGTTATGTATTTTTCATACCCCAATCTGGCATAACAGCGTCTGCTGGGTCAGCTATTAGAAACATAAAAAAATCAGGGCCTTAAACCTTGGGACTTTGAACTCAAAACGGCAATAAAATCTGAAGTAAAACGGTGTCAACAATTTACCCATCATACATACATACATAAACTCAGGCCTGTATCCCAGAGGGGTAGGCAGAGACCAGGGACTGCCACCTGCCACGATCCTAACACATCACTTTCTCTTCACTATATCCGTTTTTTAATTCGATGCAAAAAAAAATGACGCGGTGCTACCTCTATAAAAGCTATAGGTTAACTCGGTAGTTTTTTTTTACCTTGAATAGAAGAATCATGTGATCAAAATCCTTATCACATCAAAGACATTAAAATTAAGTCTAAAAAAAAAAACCTGCGTAGCATACACAATTTACCTTGGAAGTAAAATGGGGTTATTTGGTTTTTACGTCCTAGCAACATTCAGACATTGACAGCCTAAGAATTGTATGGCGATGTCAACGTTACAATTTTTTTTTGCATTGAATGAAAAAACAGACTGTAGTCGTGCATTGCACGCTCGCCAGTTCGGTTGCGGCGTACATGACCCAAAATGAGTCTTGTATGCCCCTCTAGGAAGTCGCCTTGCCTAAGCATGAGCGAGATGACGCGTGCCCGATAAAGCCTTCTTTAATTATTTCGCTGCCTGGCAACGAGCATTCGCTTTTATCGCCACCACGTAGGTGGTCGTTAACCCGAAATATAGGTGCAATTAACAAAAAACCCACGTTTGCTTTAATAAGGTGTTAAGTTTGCCGAGCCGGTGGAGCTCTCTAAATGTAGTGCTATTAGTCACGGTATTTTACTGAGCACGCATGTGTTGTCTGGGGGTCAGCTTTAGTGGGCGGCTTAGAGGTAATTTAATTGGGACAGTTGAATGGAAATTGTTCCTAAAACTTATTATCGTAAAGATATCTTATAATCGACAAAATTTGCATATTTATATTCAAGCGGTTGAATGCCGGATTCTCATTCGGGAGCTCGTGGATTTGAATCCCGGCATGTAACGATGACTTTTTTTCTAAGCTACGTACAGTCGTACGGATAGACTCGGATATATTCATGTAATAGAAATATCGGAACTAATATGACACTTAAATTCATATTTCACTCGTGTGCTTTCGGCGAAAACCGGAGCCTACTCTAGAGCCCGAGGTATATTCTAAAAACTAACAGACTGTACATTTGTAAAGTTATACCACTCGTTAACTGTGAAGGAAAACGTCGTGTGGAAACCTGAATGTCTGAGATTTCTCAGCGCTTGAAATCGCTAAACCACGGTGGGCCCGCGTGGAGATTTAGCCCATACTCTCTCTCTCTAAGAGAAGGCCTGTACCATTCATTTACTTTCATTTGAAATTAATTAAACGCAGTATATTGTCGAAAGCCTATACGAGAAGATAATTGGCTAATCAATCTTAGCTAGTTTGTATAGAAATTAATATCTGAAAGAAAAAAGTATTTGTTAGTATTTTTTCTGTGAAAGTTTTAAATGTTTTTGTGAATATTTACTATGTTTAATTACTTTCAAATTAAAGTGAATGCGTTAAAATGCAAATACAAATAATGAAAACAAATTGCTGACAAGTTTTATTTGTTTTATAATCGTAATGTTAGACAATACGATAAATAAATAATTATTTTGGTTAAATTCGTGCCAGATTTTATATTTATTTATTTTATTTTATTTAGGTACTTACTTACATAAATATTGCAACATAACAGTAATTACACCAAAGCGTTACAATATTATAACTGAGCACTACCTATCAAACATCTTCTAGCATTCTCTTACATTTTTTATTGCAATTTAAGTACAGTATACACCAGGTTAACTTTACATTTTTGGTTGCAAAGTCGTCCTTGGTGCTACTGGCCGTAGATAAAGATCGACGGGCTGTCGACTGTACGAGTACAATGAGATTAAGAAATTAGTTTGGCCTTGTTGAGGTCCATGATAATACGATTACTACTGAGCACTACAAATACAGGCAAGGTTGCTTTGTGTGGTTTGTTTATTGGCTTTGTTGACCGCAATTAACTTGTGCACATTATCTTCTAAAACAACGGTTACGTACAGTTAAAATCATATTTAAACTTTTCACACACAAAAAAAAATATGAATTTTGGTAAAGAGGTTTCGGAGGAGTTCATAACAATGTGACAAGATATTTTTATTTTAATATATATTTTAGATATGTTTTTTATAATTTATTTTGATAATTTTGATCATTTTAACAAACTTATTTCTGACTTTCTGCCTTTCCGACTTTTATTAATTATGTCTATTTTAAATATACGGCGACAGGCTTGCCACTTGTCACGTTTGGGACCTAATAAACTCGGCAAAACGTGGGTCCAGTTCTAGAGACTGGTGCCTCTGCCTACCCCTTCGGGGATAACGGGCGTGAGTTTATTATTATTATTTTTTTTATTATTTTAAATATTTTTAGATTAGATTAGAGTAGATTAGAACTCTTTATTGTACACACCAGAAAAACAAACAAATACATTACAAGACTTATATAACTAAGTTTTGCCGTATACAAAAGCAAAAGCTTTTGGTGTATTTGACGTCATTAGAGGATGATTAAGGAGACATTCTTTCTCCACATACAAAAAAACATTTATATTATAATTAACGTCGGTAGATTTTGTTTGTATTTTTTTTAAGTAAGGCAAACGATTAATATTCATACGTAGTGATAGAAAAGTCATTTAGGATCAAGGGTTTTTTTTTAATATAAAAAAATAGACTTATTTACAATCTGAAAAATAGAAATTGTTCTAAAAGCATAATCCTCGGTTTTGATATTTCCATTTATGATCAAAAATGTAGCAAGGCTAATTCTTGAATGTTGAGAAATACAGTCGTAAAAAAATTATTTCTTCTTATTTTATATTCTCTTAAGTAGAGCATGATATAAATTTCTGCGCCAGCCAGCATAACGTACTAACAATGCAGACAGAAATACAAAGAACATTTTCCAATAATGGTATGTACGAGCATTGGAAATGAATATAGGCAAATCTTCTGCCTACGCATGTATTTTCTTGCTGAAGACGAGAGGGATTTACTTTATTTCGATCCAGTGCGTCGCGCGACGTAATGTAGGGTATATTAAAGGTCCATCTTGTAACGGCCCCGGTTACGTGCAATGGCGGCACAATTTCAATCTATAATAATCTTTAAATACTTATGAAGTTAAGCACTAGTATACGTGCAAAAAATACGAATTAAAAATAACCAACCACCCGAACTGGTAGGCATTAACTATACGTATATACCGCGCAAGGAGATACAGTGCAGAATTCGGGCTCCACATGCTTAGGTTCCGTGCTTTGCAAGGCACGCTAAGCAGTTGGTGCCGGCTGCCGTCGATAGGTGGCAGTCGTCAAGCCGAGTCAGAGGCCTTAGGGCGGCCTGACAACTTCTGACAGTAAGATCAGCCACTAGTCTTACAAGCCTCCACCAATCTGGACCTGGCCCCCGTGGTGGAGTACGGCCTAACCTTCCTCAGGGAAGAGACCCGTGCCCCTCGGTGGGGACACAATGGGTTGATGATGATGATGATGGTTAGTAGTTAATGAGTACACAAGTTGTTATTAATTTTCAACTCATTTTTTAATTTTTATCTTATTTGTGACCATTGGTTACGGTTAGTTATGAGGGAACATAGAATCAACATAAAACATGCGTACATACACATGAGTCAAACACAATCATCATCATCATCATCATCGTCATCAGCGAACCGCTGTCCACTGCTAGGTATAGGCCTTTTCCCCCAAATGTCATTTTACACGGTCTCTCACCATTCGCATTCACGGATCTTCCGCCGACCCAACGACAACGTCCGACCATTGGGCAGCAGGTCCGCCCATTGACCGTCGTCCTGTTCTCGGCCATCACTCTCAAGACAAACACAATAACCGGTTAAAAAGCCTGTTTTCGTGCCGTGCCCACCAGTTGCGCGTGGCTCGATTCAACATACACCCAACGTACAAACAAAAAAACGAAAATTAATAAATGGAATAAAAACTAACCAATAATCCCACAGCTGAGTATTAACTACTTAACTAACGTCCGCACTCAGAGACGTCATTTAACGTTCATTAAAAATTTTAATGATCTTTTTTATGCGTATTGACCATTAAAGATAATGAATGTCTCTGAGTACGGCATTAAGGGCAGGTTTCTGAATTGAAAATGTCAATAAGTATAATCCATTTATCTATACTTGGCATTTTTTTTGGAAATCGGAAAATTGGAAATTAACGACACTGAATTAAAAACCTTTAGGGGTAGAAAATTCGATACTGTTTGTAAATTCATTACAAGCTAGGACTAAATTTGATAACTGTTTCGAGTTTTTTACCGTTAAAAGTGTTTGATTCAATGTCGTTTAATGTCTGAAAAAAATGCCAAGTATAGAAAAATGGATTATAAATACTTATGTAACGTTCTGTCATGCTCTTTTCTGAGAAATTCGACGAGACAGCACTACAGTTCCATAGTTATTTTACGATATTCTCAGTTCAGAAACTGGCTCTAAGCAGGCGGCTCCAATATCAACATTATAAATCATTGCAAGGCATCTATAAAGATTGGTTTCACCTGCTAAGTAGCTAATGCAAGTAGTCAGGTTGTTGGTTTATTTTTCAGTGTTCCATTTATTTTGTTATAAAACCAACTTTCGTAACGCAAGTTTCAATAGTTGTAGTGCAAGTGGTGCAATTAACAATGTAAATGAATTGTGTGAATAATTTGAGACTCTTGCCCCAGTGCGGGTCTGCACTGAATAAAAAGACAGAAGTACAGAATGCGCACCCACCAGTTCAGTAAAACTTCAGTGAAATACTTAGGCGATAGATCTATATCTTTATACACGCATTAATAGATAGATCTGTTTTACGGCTCTATTAGGTGGGCGGGGCACATAGCACGTAGAACTGATGGCCGATGGGGCCGGAAAGTTCTCGAATGGAGACCACATATCGGCAAGCTCAGCGTAGGACGACCAGCCACAAGGTAGACAGACGATCTCATCCAAGTGGCGGGAGGACACTGGATGCAAGCCGCTCCCGACCGGTCTTTTTGGAAATCCATGGAGGAGGCCTATGTCCAGCAGTGGACTTCTTGTGGCTGAATGATGACGATGATGAAGAACAAGCAATCCTTATAATTTCATGTCAAACGTACATGTCTAAAGGCGGAAACAGACTATGTAATCGCGTCGCGACACCACGTATCGACACCGGATGTGCATCGTGCGCATTACCAACACGTGATGCCTAATAATATAATATGATTCTAGTCATAGAAAATAGTAGATTTGATTTGACTCCACACGCGTCACTTTACGTCAGGTCGCGTTGCGTTTCGATAATGTGCATTATCTGTCGTTAAATAAATTAAAATATTTTTCTTGAATTCCACATAGTGATCTTAACACATCTGTATAATATACACTGTGGTTGCATTTTTTTTTGCAAATCATCCTTGTTTCGTTGACCTTTATGGTGTGCAACATGATACCTTTGTTGACGGATTTTTTTATCTTTTCCACTTTGAGCACACCTATCCGCACCGAGCGAAAATTGAACCGCGCCGATGTTGTTGAGAGCTTTCGAAAACCATCGTAAATGGCTTTTTTTCCTTTTACCTTGACGAGAATGTTTTAACACAATCGGGAATTTACCGTACCAATGTTATTGGGAGCTATCCAAATTCTCAAACTCCCAATTCATTCGACGGTAGCGGGTTGACCAGTGAAGTCCAATACGAGTAAGAGATGGAAAAATTATTTATAAATATAATTTCATGCGAATAATTCTAAAATTGTTTTCTCCAGATCGTTTCAAACGTTTGCCTTACTAAGGTGCTAAAATTTGGTGTTAAAATTTTCACTGTTTCATTATAAACTAAATATAGATAAATAACTTCCAAATAGCACAATCAATTTGACCTAGAGCCAAAATAAGGTACTTTATACTATGACAACCAGACAAGAACACAAATATTTGTGCAAATGTACGGCGTGGTATACTAATAAAACATGCCAAAGAAGCAGTCGAGGATAAAGCTGGCTTCCCACGGTGGGCGATTCTGCTGACGGCGGACAGCCATGCACCACGCACGCTGGTACGCCGCACTGCCACAGACGTCTGTGCTACCGCGGGCCGAGACCCTTCCCACGGTGTGTCGTGCGAGCTAGTCAGCGTCCGTCCGCGATATCGGAGAAATAAAATAAATGTTTTTCACTTTTGTACTTTCACTGTCACTTTCACTTAGAATTGACTGGTGACCTGAAAATCCTTCGTTTCTAACAAACTAACAGTATGTCAACATTAACAGCTGTCAATTGGCCAAAGAGCAAACAAAAGAAAAAAACCACATCGCAGGTTTAAATCATAGCATCCAATGAAACTCAACACTGTTTTTCAAGTGCTACGTTTAACGCATACTTCTTCTGTGTAATCGTAGTTAGAGGTTTGCACATAATTAGTGCAACGACGATGCACGTACCGCTCGTGAGACGAGCTAAAGTGTTGTTTGTGTTTACTTCAACGTGATAGAGGTTTGAGCTGTAAGTAGCTAGAAAGTAGAATAATTAGCTGAAAGATCGTTCTAAATGATATGTGTGAAATAAAAAGGTGTGTTTGTCTTGGATATGTTGAGGTTCTGTTTTTACTGGTACTTCAGTATAGTAGTTTAGTATAGTAGTTTTTTGACAAAACCACCAAACATTATGACTAAGAAAACTTTTTATTACTAAATAATACCTTTTAAGCTCCTTTTTAGAAAATATTTTGAGCCATGATAATGTTTAAATAACTTATTTATTTCAACTGTTTTCTGTATGAAGCTGTTTGTATTTGAATGGAGACAGATCCAATTTTTTTATTAAACCTGATAGAAAAAACTAAACTTTTTAAGGTTTTTTAGCACCTAGTTTTTAAATGAGGCTGAAAGCATTTTTATTTCAACAATATTTACATTGAAATAAAAAGTTCATACAAATGTTGGTCGATTAATAAGTGAATTAAGTGATATTTAACAAGTGGTAAGTCGGGTCAAAACTACGAACAAAAAGTCTAGCTCCCCGTTCTTGGCGTAGATTTTTTTATGAATTGTAGTACAATGACACAACTAGATGAACGAGTCAATTTTACTTCAATGCCGATTTAAGTCTACTCCCGTGACATGTACCAAGTAAATTTTCTAGGCATCAGTGTAATGAAAAACATGCCATGTGAACCCTGGTGTGCCGACCGTGAAACCGTCAATGCGCTTTAAGAACTGAGGCCCTGCATGGGAAAAGCGACCAAAATGTCAATGCTAATAAGTCTGATAATTTAGCTAAAAAACGCGCGACTCAAGTCAGTACGACGACGATGCTGGAACATAATTGCTGGTCGATGCTACGCGCTCGTAGCACACCTACGAAGTCGCGTAGCTGCTGTCGTAGCTGTATCGTAGCACCCAAGTCAGCGTATTTATCACTGCAAAGGCTCCCTTTTCTCAGATTTTCGAGCTTATGACGCACACAATAAGAGCTACTTTAATTTTTTTCACAATACTCCTTTTAACTTCTATCAATATATGTCACGAGCTCTCGCCTTCAGTGCCTGTATTTTGTACAATATTACAAGAAATTTTGACAGTTTTCTCATTCGGCCACGTCGTTGTCGTCTCGCCGTAACTAAGTATAATATTTTCTAGTAAATACATGAATTTACTCTAGAGGAAGGTAAAATAAACATAAATAAAAAATAAACCCCAAAGGGGTAGGCAGAGGCACCAATCACTAAAACTGGGCCCACGTTTTGCCGAGTTTATTAGATTTATTAGGAAGGTAAAATAAGAGACGGAAAATTCGGTTTGTAGTGATATCATCATCAACCCATTATGTCCCCACCGAGAGGCACGGGTCTCTTCCCTAAGGAAGGTATAGGCCATACTCCACCACGAGGGCCTAGTCCGGATTGGTGGAGGCTTGTTAGATTTGTGGCCGGTCTTACTGACGGTTTACTTTTCAAGCCGCCCTAAGGCCTCTGACTTGGCTTGACGACTGCCACCTATCGACGGCAACCAGCACCAACTGTTTAACGTGCCTGGCGAAGCACGGAACTGCTCGGAAAAAATGCCACTAGCGTTAGTCATAGACGATCACCCATCCATGCACTGAACGCGCCCTCTGCTGCTTACCCTTCATGATATTTTAAGATCACTCAGGCAGCCGGGGCTACGAGCGATTGTAGAGATATGAATGTTTCGTAAATTGAGATCAATAATACAACGTTGTCAAGTTCCGTCGAACCTGCTTTGCATACTTGACCACTGTATTAAAGTAATTTACAGTGAAACTAATTCGAAGTTTTACTGTTATATGTTGGTCAACCTTTACTCATTAACTGGTAAGGCCTTCTTAGTCGTGGTAGTTTTCATCACATGTGTAAGATGATGAGCGAGGGATGAAAATTGCATATAAGTGCTGTAGTAAACTTTTTTTTAAACATTTTATTCGGCCATTCTATCGGCGTCGTTAATATTGTTTTATGACTATACCAAATGTCAGCTTTGTAGTACTAATCGCCTTTGAGCTAAGCTAAGGATAGGTAGACCGATAGATAAACAAATACAAATAGACAAAAATATGTACGGACAAAAGTACAGCAAGTGTAAGTGTAATGTATGTGTGTGCCGCAGTAAGTCTGTCCGGAATAAAGTTAAAAACAATGAACGGACATGGCAAAACTAGGTGTATTACCATTTAAATATTGTTTATGTAAGTGCCCAATTCCGGAAACTTATAAATATGCCAAATAGCTGTGATTGCTTGTTATGTAAATCTAACCCCGCCTTGTTTTTTATCATTATCAAGGAGTTATATTTACATGATGACTTAAGAAAAAATACTATACAAAAGAAAGACATACTACTTACTAATTGGTATTTTCAATTAATAAACATTACTTTCACACTACACAATCACTGCCCACATTCCACTTGTATTAATGCCCTAACGTTACAATGCTAATTTCAATCATTGAGCAAAGTTTTCCCCTTCTTACATTCAATATTTCACTCTACATTGAGTTGTTTCTGATAAAATTACGTCTGGCTGCGAAAAAATACATACAATGGTCCCTCAAGATGAGAACACCATCTTTGGCGGCCATTACCCGAATGAAATGGAGCATTTGTTTGACGGAAGCATGTTTGAGGGAACGAGGGGATCCATATATCTGTCCAACCGGGACTGCTCTCTCGGGAATAATAGAACCATCTTCAGCAGGCTTTTTACATGCCTTTTATACGATCTTCATGTGCATTAACAGCTATTTGACGCCAGCCGAAACACTGTAAGTCCTGCGCGACGCACGCATTTAAATCGTAGTGAAAATTTTATTATTGTTTCACTTCTACGCTTGGAGGGTAGGGCTGTATCGTCGCAATTTATTGGCCTGACCTAAGAGGATCCATCGGGCTAATTAACTAGAATCACTAATGGAAAAAAAATGAATCGCTCGTAGCCTGGGCTGCCTGAGTGATCTTAAACGATCACTAATGTCAAGCAACATACAGCGCGTTCAGTTCATGGATGGGTCACCGTCTATGACTAACGCTAGTAGCATTTTTCCGAGCGGTTCCGTGCTTCGCAAGGCACGTTAAGCAGTTGGTGCCGGCTGCCGTCGATAGATAGCAGTCGTTAAGCCAAGTCAGAGGCCTTAGGGCGGCTTGAAAACTTCTGACAGTAAGACCAGCCACTAGTCTTACAAGCCTCCACCAATCCGGACTTGGCCCCCGTGGTGGAGTATGGCCTATACCTTCCTCAGGGAAGAGACCCGTGCCCCTTGGTGGGGACAAAATGGGTTGATGATGATGATGATGAGCTGACCGAGTATGATATGTGCAATTGTGCATTAGCTCCACCAAAAGCCAGATACCGTATGTGCAATTGTACTCATAACAACTTTTTCAGCTTTCGATTTGCACATAGTTAAGTTGGCTGTTTGTGAAGTAAGCATCATCTACATATAGGGTTTTTTTTGACACATAGACTTCATATAGAAAAACAATGACATCAAGTAAAAAAAAATACTCAAAAAATGCACATATCAGATTTAGTCAGCGCACCGATTGACAAATTCTTCGACATGAATTCGTTCTATTTTCGATCTGAATAGAAAACAAAAGACGAGCGATAGTAAATATTAAAGCACCATCACGTTCCAAGCACTTATGTTCTGTAATGCACCGTCAGGACAGACAAAAGAAGCTTTTTTTAAGACTGTAAAAATATGGCTGCCCATTGTGGCTCGCTCTCCTCCCTCTCATTTCCTCATTTTTGTGTAGAGAAAGGATTAACAATGCAGGTGCCGTGCTATTTATTATGACATGCATAATTTCTGTACGCCTGCCTGGCTATGTAAATTTTTCGGAATAGACGAAAATTGTGTAATCTTTTTCGACGCCGCGAAATGAATAATTTCTCGTAATATTATTAAATTTGAAATGCAAAACACTGCTGCTAATTTCGTAATCCCAACACATGTTGACATTATGTATTAAGATTTTATTTTAAAAGAAAATAAATTTCGTAGCTTCATTTACAATTCTCAGATTCTAGCCTGATTTGAGACGTAAAGGATAAGAAATATTTAGATTTTGTTCAATATTTTTTTTAAAAAAGGTGCGTTGTATGAATATCTGATACTTATATTCTTAGATTACAAACCAAAAGTACCTATTGGTTTCTTGTTTATCCAAACTCATAACTTTACTTTAGCGGTTACCGACAACATAATACCCCAGGGCCCTTAGTGCGAGTTTTTTCATTCACTTTCGATAGCGAGAGCGTTTGCAATTTGTATAGGAGTGACAGAGAGACAACTAGGTGGCGCGCTTTGTCACTCCTATAGAATATGAGTTTACGTTAACGCGATCGAGTAGTTAAAAAAACTCGCACTAAGCACACAGGTCTTGGATGTTTACATGTTTGTGATGTCACTGTTGCTGCTTCCCACAACGCAAGGAATCCTAGTGTGGGGCAAGAACCAATGTATATGCTTGTATGTAAATGTGTATGTTTATATTTATATTAAAGGCGTTACGCTTACTATAATTGGCTCTATAGATTCGAGTCACAAAATATTTAACAAAAAAACATAAATTAACGAACTTGTGTTCAAGTTCTAACCCTTGCATTTTGCTTGCAGCGTGCAACAGAACATACATGGGGGACATCGGACGCACATACGAGCTGGAGGTGCGGAGACCGCGCGAGGAGCATCTACCTTTCATCTGCCACCTCAACTTTACAGCCCTTGGGGGCAATTACGGCGATATTATTCAGGTACTTACCGTAATACGTGCAGTAAAACGACATCGTAAAGATTTATTCGACCCCCTTAACGTAACGCGGGAAGTTTTGAATTTATTTGTTTATTTCAACGTGTGGGTGCGTGTGCGGTTAGGGACTTACTGCGTACGGTTTGGAATGTCGGGAGGATTCCCAGCTGGAATTTTATGTTTTCTAAGTTATGTAGTTTTGCGGTCTTGGGGTGCAAGCGGGGCCTTTTAACGTGGCACTGAGCTTCTTGCTCCACAAAAACGATACATACATAACTACCTAAAATTTTCGGTTTATACGTCAGTTTATACGTGCAGACTTGACATAAAAAACGTTCTTACGAAATGCTCGAGAAAATATATATCCAACGATCAATCCTGGCTTTTCTTGCGGTCTTTTATTAGTCCGCGATGACTGGCGTAATATTTCGTGCGTGAAATAAAAAGATTATTCCTAATATGGCCAATCTTTGGAATACCGAAAATAGCATAATCTTTTTGAGGTTTCTTATGCCTGCCTACTGTTCTCTTGGGGTTTGCTCCCCTCCGACAATTGCGCATTAATGGTGAAGGCAATCAACTTCTACTTAGGTGATTTGAATAAAGTCAAACAAAAGTGTTTTTAAATTTAGAGCCAAAGATTTTTTAAATTTAAATATGAAAGCAGTCTTATCCCAAAATGAATGTGAAATTCGCGACAGATACTTTGAAGCAAAAAGTTTGATTAATAAAGCTCATTAATAAATTATATCTAGGGCTAAACCAAAGCGCGATTTGCTCAATTACATCACGTACTTTCGTTCAGGTCAACAATGCTCAATTGGGTAGTTGACAAAATGTCAAATAAGTTACTTTTAAAACGGAATTTTATATGAAAATACTGAATGTTGACGTCATTATTCAGACCACTGTTTTTATGTTTCATCAATTTTAAAATTGTAATAACTAGTAAATGACTAAAAGAAATACATTTTCCGAAATATTTTGTAATTTTTGTTTTAATCGAGCATATCAAATAATTTATTGTTGACCGTGTCAACTACCGAATTCGTGTATTGTTTTTGCTAAATAAAATTTAAGGTATGAACAGGTTATAGACAGCGCTAAATAAATAGGCAGATAAATATACTACTAGTCAGTTGAACAAAGGTCTGGCCAATCCTAAAAACATTGATGGCAATCTACCTGTCGCAACCAACAACCTTATATCCCGGTAATAACAAGTTATATCAACATTTTCTAGAGCTGGTATAAAAAATATATATGGAATAGATGATTGATTGATTGATCGCGTTTTTGGGCTTAGTTTATTTTAGTCTAGCTACAAAAGTACATTGTTTACCCCAATAATTCCACAGATGAGGAATCTTAAATAAATGGTGTAAGCGCAGTCACTAACCATCAATTTCATTGCAGACTGTGCCGTTACTTCTTCTAATCTATATGCATCTTCCAGCTAACCTTCGACACGTTCACCGTGGGGAAATTCGTCTCATTCACCTCGGAAGGCTGTCCTGATGGTCACATGACCATCACTGAGCGGAGTCCGTCGCCGCCCACCGGGCAATGGTGCGGTTCTGCGTGGGGCTACACCGTCTACTTCAGCGAGTCAGATTCCATCAATATGACGCTCAGACTTGACAGGCTTAGTCAGCAGGTAAGTTTCATCATCATCATCAGGCTATATTAGTCCACTGCTGGGCTATGTACCCTCCCATAATGAGCGCCATAGCCGAGGTAAGTTAATGTTTTTTTAAAACGTGTTTACACCCTTTAGAGGTCAGCTACTAGAACTGAGGTGTTCAAGAAAGAAAATGTGTTAGGCCCGCTTGCACCACCGACTAAAATCCATTTAACCCCGAGTTAAACAGAATTTTGATACATAAAGTGTGGCGGAACAGTCAAAATTCTGTTTAACTCCGGGTTAAATGGATTTTAGTCGGTGGTGCAAGCGGGCTTTAGTAATTTATTTGCTTCGTCACTAGTTTTCCTAAATATTAAATAAATAAATAAATAAACGCGGTACTAGCGGTACACGCATTTTGCCATTGATGTATGTTTATGTGTTATGAACTCAGTTTGACGAACAGGATGAACGGGACTAGATCGATGAATAAAATTTTACTGCGCACGTCAAATATCGTGTATAATCAAGTCTAATTATGAGGAAGTAAAGTCTATTTCACCATAAAAAAATTAATAATTTATTTACTCTCTGTAAGATATGGCATGTGCGGTCTCTATATTATGTAAGTGAAGGTGTAGGTATCCTCAACTTAACGTCTTTAGCGACCTCTAACTTGAACTTATAATATTTATACTCATAGTAAGAAAAAAACTGAATTTGTGTGCCGTTTCATCTCTCCTATTAATTTCACGCAGAAAACCTTATTCAGAGTAATTTCCTAGCTCCCATAACATACATAAACCAACACCATCAATGAAATCACCCCATTTCCCAACACGAATTCATATACAGCGTGAACTTATTATGAACAGACTGAAAATAATAATACAGAAATACTAAATGGATAGACATGTAACGTTTTCTATGATTAAAGTCAAATGCCTCGTTGGTCTTGCCTGTTAACAAATGGCTTCAGTCTGGGTGTTTTTCGATGTTTGTAATGTCGTTATCTAATTCCCATAACAGAGTATCCTAGTTTGGGACTAGTCAAAGTGATTGTGTTGTGTAGAATTTATTATTATAAATATGAAAAAGGAATGACTAAAAACTATTTCGAGTCCAGAGTTTTGAAATTGTGACAAAGAAGTTAGTGTCCCGTCGAAAGACATGTTTTTATTCTTTCTACATACAAAATCACCATCGTAGCGCATTGACTAAGAACATCATTATAAATCACGTTTACCGTTTCTTTCGTGACATACCCTAACACGGTAACACTCCGACTACCGCAAAAACACCTTTGTTGCGCGACAAAACCGCCCCTAATGAAGGTAACGATAGACATGTTAATTAAGAGATAATTTTTTGCACACAACAAAGTTAATGCGTATTAATGAACAGCGATATTTATCTTCATTAGGAGACTCTTACTAAGCAGCCCTTTGTGTTTTACTGACGTGACGTAACTAACAATGTGCGTGTTGAGCCTCCGACGTGATGTAGCGGGGCCGCAGTAAGCATCAACCTATTTCAATAAGAGTAGAGAAAACCAAAATTGGCCTTCTTATACAGCGACAAGTGAGCAAAGTAAATTATTCAGCGATAAGTCAGCAAATTTTATAATGGTGGGGCCGCACCTGCGTCTATCGTGACAAAACTGACAAAGCTTCGCGCCACGGGCATTTCCTACATTCCACAGAATACTGGCGCGAAGCTTTGTCTCGATAGACGCAGGTGCGGCCCCAGCATTAATTATGATCAGCTAGTTTCTTCTCAAAAATAATATTTTATGCCCAGTTTTGTTTTCGAAGTTTGTAAAATATTTAGAATGGTAAAGAAAACTATTACCCGAGGTAACTCATCAATGTTATCATCAAATACTAGATTTTTCTTTCTCTAACAGAAGTTGAAGCCATAAATTTTTGTAAGACATACGGCCGAATCCCACATTGAGAATACAGCGCTGAAAACATCTCAAACCCTAATTGAGTATGATTTAATTTAAATTTTATTTCAGAATTGATCCAGTGCTCGAATTCCAGTACCATACTAGATCATTTTTTTAATATTGAGTTTGGATATCACACTCGTGCTTAATGCGCGCTTAAGTCGAAAATTACGTATAACGTATGTTGCCCTAATTATGTGGTAGCAGCTTACGCCAGTGTTGTGTGAAATGTGTGATTATCTGTCGTCTGGTTTCCTCTCAGATCTCTTTCTTCTCTTTATATAGATCTACGAAAGCGAAAAAAAACGTCGTAAAAAAACCAAAGGAACTTGTACACTTGAACTATTCGCTACATGTCGTACAGGTCAGTTATCTAAAGCTGGCACGTTCACAGTACTCACACTTATGCAATTTCACCATACAGTATGTTTAAAAATAAATGATTTTGATTCAAAATGCGACTCTAGTTTAAGACTTAAGTGTAAGAGTTAGGTTTTAGTAAGATGGGTGCGTTGTAGATAAATAAATACAAATATATGTGTTACTTGTTATACTATATTTTTAGCAAATTCGAGCGAAAAGTATTAAAAATAAGGTGGAGTCAATGGTCACAAAATAGTTTTAATTTTCAATAAATTTTCACATGAACAAAAATAATTTCACCTAAGAAAATCTTTACCAAAACAGAAAATAATTATCCCAGAAATCCTCAACAATTTAATTATAATTTAATTATGTAACAAAGGGTCACGGACGCTCAGTGGTCAGTTACTGGATGAATGAGCCGATTTGAGATGAATTTTGTTTTTGCATGTTTGTTTTATGTTTGTTTTTTTTTCAATACAATGTAACTCCGAAAGGACAAACATTTGGCTGTTGACTTCATAGTAACTTTTATTTAGCTCGCTGAGACCTATTTGATGGTGTATCACACATGGCTTTGGGCTGAGGTCAAAGTTTGCATTCCTTTGACAGCCATTGGCTTTTTTTTTTTATTCTTCTGAAAACGGCTCATTTGGAACTACTTTTCTTAGCTGTCAGAAAAATCCCTCATTGAAACGCACCTACGGTTGAATACCAAAAAGATCACGCTGTATTTATAAACAGTAGCAAAAGTAAAACTATAACTGTCCCCTTCACACTCATAAGCTAGACCGCGCGCAAGAGAGACGGGCAGACTTTTCATGATGCGCATGCAGTACACGTCACGCCGCGCGCTTATTCACAGACACTACACAAGCGCAATGTGTAAATGTGTTGAACGTGCCAGCTTTACTTAACTGACCTGTATAGTATATTAATTAGTCATTTTAGTTCAAACAATACTGTAGCTTCGCTACCACATGCGCTGTGACTTGAGTAATATTTCACATCACCCCGCTTTTAACGGATCGCTGCGTTCCTTTATCTAGTGTTAGCAGCCGTATTATGTGCTCCAGGGGCCGAATTTTCGATCAATTAATTTAACAGTGAATTTAGAACCGCACTGCTCTTATGGGTCGGTCTTGAAATAAATACAGGGTGTTGATTTGTACAGTTTCGTCCGACTCAGGGTTATTTAGGTACATGATACTAAAGGAAAAAAATATTTAAAAAAAATAGTTTTTTTAATGAAAATCACTTCAAATCACAAAGTTATGTGCGTCAGCAGCGGGCGCGCGGGCGCACGCCCCCGCCCCGTCGAGCAAAACCCCCGCCGGATTCGTCAAGTGCGAGCGATAGAAGCTTAGCATAGTTAACTGTATGATGTTTAAGTGATTTTCACTAAAATATTTTTTTTTTTATTTTTTTTTTCCTTCAGTATCATGTAAATAACCACCACTGAGTCGAACGAAACTGTACAAATGAACACCCTGTATTCTAAAAGTATCGATGAAATAACATCATAACAAAAATAAATATATCCACTACCATGATACCACTAGATTTTATTGTAACGAGATGATTAAAGGTTTACTGAGGATCGATGGCGAAAAAGAACACCTTTGAACAAAAAAAAAATCCTGTCTCCACTATCAACCAGTAGTACTACTTGTGATTGAAAGAGGATCTCATAGCAGACAACCAGATTGGGTCTAGTAAAGACTGAAACAAAATTGAAGGGTTACTCATACATACATAAGCTCACGCCTGTATCCCAGATGAGTAGGCAGAGACCACGGACTGCTACCTACCTGTGATTTGGCAGGTTACTCATACTTAGGCTCTGTTTCACAATGTTCAAATAAAGTTCCAGATAAGCTATCCGCAACCAGGGCTGCCGTTTGTTCTAAATTTAAATAAATAGTACCTGGATGACCGGAAATTACACTCAGACTAAGGGGAAAACCCCTGCACGCTTTCACGCGCCCACCCCCAGCCGCTCCGAGTTCACTCTCCGTTGCAGTCGGCCTAGGGCCTCGCTAGACACTTTTGATTGAGATTTGACGCATGGGAACATGTATGGTCTCGGCCTTCAGCCTCAGCCTCAACGGAGCCTCAGCGAGGTTTCTCTTGCCCGCCCGCTTCGCGGAGCTTGAGGCCTCGCAAATTTGTCCCATCTGGCTTTTCATTGTTAATTTTACGCCGGAACACGGGACGTCTTGGCTTTCAGCCTTGGCCTGAACTGAGTTCTATTGCTCGGCCTTCGGCCCCGCAAGTTTGTGCCATCTGGATTTTGCATTGTTTCTTACACACCGGAACCTAACCAGGTACTGGATGGAGCTCAGCCTTTGGCCTCGGTGGAGTTACCACGTCCTCGTTTTGCCTTGTCAAAGTTTCTTGTGCTCGTTTCGCGGGGCTCGGCCTTCGGCCTCGCAAGTTTGTCCCATCTGAAATTTGCATTGTTTCTTTAACGCTGGAACTCACAACGTCTTAGCCTTCGACCTGGTACTGGATGGAGCTCGACTTTCGGCCTCGCCTCAGTGGAGTTGCACGTTATCGTTCTGCCTTGACAAAGTTTTTTGTGTTCACTTCGCGAGGCACGGCCTTTGGCCTCACAAGTTTGTCTTATCTGGATTTGGCATTGTTTCTTTTACGCTGGACCTCGCAACGTCTTAGCCTTCGACCTGGTACTGGATGGAGCTCGGACTTCGGCCTCGCCTCGGTGGAGTTCCACGTCCTCGTTTTGCCTTGGCAAATTTCTTGTGCTCGCTTCGCGAGTCTCGGCCTTCGGCCTCGCAAGTTTATCCCATCTGGATTTTGCATTGTTTCTTTTACATTGGAACTCGCAATGCCTTAGCCTTCGACCTGGTACTGGATTGAGATCGGCCGTTGGTCTCGTCTCGGTAGAGTTCCTCGGCCTGGTTTTGCCTTATCAAAGTTTCTTATGCTTCCGGGACCGCCCGATTTCTCACCTGAGCCAATACAACCTTGTGTAGTATCAGGGGGTTTTCAGGGCTCCTTCAATAATTTTTTTTTCGTTATAAATGCAAAACGGTTTATTTCAAGCTACTAACGTAGCTACGAACAGATAATGCTATGTTCACATGCACGCCGTGCAGCCCGGCGGGCTGCCTGGCGGGCTGCGCGGCATGCAGCCCGTCCCAGGCCGGCGAAAATTAAAGCTGTTCACACGCAGGCCGTCGTGTTAGTCAGTGCCAGCATGGCGAGCAGCGAGGATCTCGGTGTTGTTGCTGCCATATCCTTTGGATTAACTTATTTTTATTGGTAAAAGTCCACAAAATCAAAATTAAATTAATAATGACGAACAAAAAAATTATCATTTTTGGATGCGTTTTGATTCACGGTATTTTTTTGTTTGCTAGAAAATCTAAAAAGTAACACAAAACTAACATATTGAGTCGTGTAACATGGAGGTAACATAAGAAGGTCAAAAGTAATGTAAAATGTTACTTTTGTAACATTCTGTCAAAGCTGGACTGACTGCCCGCGCGCGTGAAAACAGCAAATTTCCCATTCATCCTTTGAACTTTGCCAAAAAACCGACACTCGCTCGGTTTGCGGCATACATGTCCTGTTGGGTTGATATAAATCTCCAACAGATGGCGATAGGTGTCAAGTTGTAGCTCAGAGAAATTTACCTTCGCATTCTAATAAACAGTTATTTATTGCCCAAAACACTGATAAAAGAACATTTTCTAAAAATTAAACCTACATGGATCAATTAATTGGCCCTGAAACTCCCTGCATCCTAAATTTCATGAAAATCGTTGGAGCTGTTTCCGAGATGAATTCGAGCTTTGCACCTATGCCACAGCTTTAAAAAAATGTTTGTTTTGCTTCGAATAAATGCCACAATAATTTGGGTTGTGACACGATTAAAAGTATGGTTTCAAGCATTGTCCATCAAACAGCGCCTTAAAAAATAAAAATTGTTCTAAACATTGAATTTCCTTCTAAATTCAATGGTTCTAAATAACAAAGTTTAATCTCTGATGAGCATTGTCCTGATTTTTTTTCGTATTTCTTATAGAAACAAAAGATACTTGAATACAAATTAGGTGCGTTGATGAAGGGCTCCTGATAATAGGTTTTCACACAAAAAAAAGGAACTTGAAAAAAAAAAGAAAAATTTATTTGTCAAGTCTCGAACCATGGTCTTCTGATTACGGTATCGTCTTACTTCCCACTTGAGCTACTGAAATCTGACATATTGTTGCGAAAATTACCTTCTTATAGTGTAGCAGTTATTTCTTTGCCTAAAAACACGGTTAAAACGACGTTTTGTAAAAATGAAACCTACCTAAATCGACTAATCACCCCCGAAACCCCTTGCATACTAAATTTCATGAAAATCGTTGGAGCCGTTTCCGAGATTCTGACTATATACAAATATAATTACAAGAATTGCTCGTTTAAAGAGATTAGACTCCTCTAATGCGTGTGTTCGTTTATGGCTTCAAATTTAGAACAAACGGCAGCCCTGGTTGCGGATTTCTTATCCGGAACTTTATCTGCAGATTGTGAAACAGACCCTTAGTATGAAATAATAATAAAATGATACTAAGAACTTTGATAGATTACGTCAACTAATTTTTCATTGTTGAATAATTTGTGCTCTATTAATATAAAGATACAGGATAAATTCGTTTGACTGTCACATCTTTACAAAGAAATGAAAAAAAATCAGGCTAGTGACATAATTATTTAGGTGTTAGATAATCAGGAATCAGTAGGATCAATTTGGTCTCTTTGATTATCATCCACCCAAATATGAGAAAAACAGATATAAAACGTAGAAAAGCTCACGAGAAGAAAATAAAAGTGTAGTGTGGCCATTGAATGAAACTCCAATGTCAGAAGAACTCGTGGATTTATTCTATGGGAACACTCAACTTAAATAACATGTATTGTTATAGTAATAGGATAGGTAACCTAGTAAGGAACCTAGGGCGGACTGCGTGGCTATCGCACCCTGACGTTCTCCTAGCTTGCTAACACCTGAGGACTGCGGGGCTATCGCACAGATGCAGCGACCTGACTTTGAGCAGACTGCGGAGCTATCGTACTCATTGCCAGCTGGCTATCGAATGATTCTCTCCTTTTTTTTTTTTTTTAGCCCTATAAAGGGCACCCTCCGGAGGACACGGGGGAGGGAGGTGGTGAATGCTCATGCATAACAGCACGGGCCCGGCCGTGCTGCCAATGTGGGACTCGCAGAGTGCGCCTACCCACTAAACACCACCTTGGTGCTGGTTTGGTCCTAAGGACCCCTAAACCTACATCATGAGCGACCCCCCTCGAGGCCGAGGAGGGCGCACAGCGGAGCTCACTAGAGCTACCGCTTAGGGGGATTCGTCACATAGTGACAGAAACAGAAAGAAAGAAAAAATTAAGTGAGAGTAGTGTCCCCGGGGACACTGTTGGGAGCGGGGGCTACATCTGACTGGGCCTGGGCCTCCAGGAGGAGGTCTAGGTCGGATGAGAGCTTATCGGGTGGGTCGACTAGAACGTTCCTGGGCCTGCGCACCAGGTAACGGGGATTAGTCGTGGGGGGAGGGTAAACTGCTGATTCGCGGATCAGGGGGTTAGAGTGTTCTTCAGCGCGGCTGAAGAACGACTCTGAGAGGGATCTAATGAACTGTTGGATAGTTGGAATCTCCATATCCCGATGGAGATCGGCATTTCTGACGCACCAGTGTGCGTTCAGAGCCCTACGTAAGAAATTATTCTGGACTATCTGAAGTTGATACATGAGATTGGGGGCCGCGTGTGCGAAAACGGGAGCCGCGTAGGTCATCACGGGACGAATGCAAACTTTAAAGAGCGTGCGCTTGTTTCTGGCTGTCATTTTACTTTGTCTGCCTACCATGGAAGATAGGCGGCCAAGGTAAAAACGAGCGGTCCGGGTTACCTTCCGGATGTGTGTCCTAAAGGTAAGTCTGTTGTCTAAGGTAACTCCTAAGTACTTGGCTGATGTTCGCCAGGGGACTGGGGTACCTAACATGCGGATGGGGGGGTCGCTTAGACCCCTCCTGCGTTTGTGGTCGAAACGCACTGCTGTGCTCTTTTCTGGGTTGACCTCAATGCGCCACAGCCTGAACCAGGCTCCTAGCTCATCGACCGCGGATTGTAGCCTTTTATGGATGTATGTCATGTTGCGACTTCTGAAATAGAGTGCGGTGTCGTCGGCGAAAAGTGACAGTTGGACCCCATTGCCTGGGATGGGGATGTCATTTGTGTACGAGATGTACAGAAGGGGGATTCTCTCCGGGCGTGCGCCGGTTTATATACGCTCCTCGCGTGTAGCTGTGTGCGGGTTGTCGTGTGATCATAGTAGGACATCAATGTGTTGTAGTTGCGTTCCACGTGTTACAAAAGTAAAATTAGTTTTCTAATGAAAACTTATTGATTCTAGGGCGTGGCGGTGCAAATTTGCTAAGTCAGCTGGTACCAATTACATGAATTTAATATAAAGCTCAGGACTCCATCACACTGGGTTTCTAGAGCATAGGTCCTATGTGAGGACTATTTCAAAAGTTTAGCACTAAATAGAGGATCTAAGCGTGTCTACGTTGATGTAAAATTCTGATGATATAAAAAAAGTACCTATTACTGGATGACCCAGCAAATGTACTTTTGCCATATTAATAAGCCTTCGACGTATTCTCAGACGCACAAAATATATATTTTTATAAAAAAGAAACATTTGTAGGTGAAGCCATTTCGGAAGAGTTCAATAGAAAACACTGACACGAGATTTTTATATATTAGATTATTGTCATATAATAGTTTAAAGAATGTGGATGGAAGGGCTGGTAACAGACATCCCAAGCGGACATACTTAGACTAAACAGGGGATTTATTACCAAAAGGCAAGATAGAAAGTAACTGAAACCGGCATGCATGTATAAAAAGATTAATGAATGTCGATGAAGCCAAAGCGACCGGTCAGGATCGTGGCAAGTGGCAGTCCCTGGTCTGCATACCCCTCTACGATGCAGGCGTAAGTTTATGTATGTATGTATTATTGTCATGTAATGTCAAATCCCTTCTTGTTTACCTTGTGCTTTATCTCCCGATTACAATAATTAATGTCATCCCAGTATACGCCCGTAATCCAATAAAGGAAATTTCTTTACCTGCTCAAAGCAAACGTCAAGGATATACCGGATTATGTCGGGATTCTAAATCTACCAAATTGGCTCAGATGCTTGGAAATTGGCACACGGAGCTTTGAGCTAAATTAGCTTTTTTCGATGACTAAATTAAGGTTTTAACGCAACCTTGTCTGAGCTTAGAGGCGTTGTTTTTACACCCAGATTTTATACATCATTTATTTTTCGAAAACCTTCGTTTAATAGCGACACGCTGTTCCTTATAATCGCTTTCAAATTCTCCTATTCCTTGAAAGACCGTATCGGTAGAAATTTGAAACAAATTTTGGGGGTCCAAAATCAACGGTCGGG
This sequence comes from Yponomeuta plumbellus, assembly GCA_947310845.1. Taxonomy (NCBI): domain Eukaryota; kingdom Metazoa; phylum Arthropoda; class Insecta; order Lepidoptera; family Yponomeutidae; genus Yponomeuta; species Yponomeuta plumbellus. The sequence goes on from OX371203.1 coordinate 11,176,755, forward strand.
GTATTATTTTGCATTTGGACTTTCACTTTTCTTCTGACATAATTATCACGTTACAAAAAAAAAACTAGGCTTGTTTTCTCGACATAACAGCGCGTTTTCAAAATCTGTAAAGCCAGGAACTATTTTGGATGAAAAATGTCTCAACAATTCGACCCTTTGGTTTGGGTTTTGTAGAAACAACATAAACTCATTCAAATTTATGTTTTATCACAATAAAAAGACGCGTGGTGAAAATTATGCACACAATTCATGTATGTTTCTGTACACCACCTCTCTGAAGCCATGGATTGATTTCTCATTACATTACCTTCACTTCGTAACAATTAAAAGAGATAAGATACTTTACAAAACAATTTAAAGCAATTATTGCCAGAGTAGAAGATTACCCACCTCACTGTCAAATTGAGAACGCCTCGCCATCCAGTGACTTTGCCGCCCACGCACTGAGACCTAACTCAATTGCGACGCCAAGTAACACCCTCTCTCCCGCAGGGCGTCGGGTACAACTTCGACTTCAAGTTGGCGTACAAGTTCCTGCAGCGGAGTGAGGCAAGGCTCCGCTATGGGAACACGACGGTCGGCGCTTGGCGCGGCGACCGCGTCCCCGGCACCTACTGTGACCGCACCCTCACGGATTGCGACCTAAAAGCCTGCAGGATCCAGTCGCCGAACTTCCCCGGCGTCTACCCGCGCAACGCGACGTGTAACTACCGCATTGAACACACTAAGGTGGGTGTAAGGGTGTGGGTTTGAAATTTGAAGTCAAAGAAAACGTCGGAAAGATTGCTTTTTAATAAATTAGGAAAAGGTTCTTAAGGGATCTAAGGGATCTCTTATTTTGCTTTAAGTTTTCACTGTCTAAACGGGCGTGAAACTCTCTTTGAATAAAAGATTTAACAGCAATAGTTTTTTTGTAATTAAACATTTACATACAGGTACATCTGTTGCTTCTGGCCCCGCACTGGGATACCCTGTGTCGTGGGAAACAGAAACAGTGATATCACAAACATGTAAACATCCAAGACCTGGGGTTTTTTTTGTCCCCAGCCGGGATTTGAACCCGGGACCTCTCACATAGTAGGTGGATGCGCTAACCGCTGCGCCACAGAGTTCGTCAAATTATAAAAACTATGAAAAAATTAGTAAAAATTGCAATAGTACTTAGTTACTATTGCAATTAATTCCATAAATACTCAAAATACCTATATCGTTATCACCTCCTGGTGAAAAACAGAATACCTCCAGCAACAATCAATAAATTTTCCATCTCAATAGACATTGAAATATCTTGGTACAAATGTTAATTTTTGAGTACTAAAAAACCCTATTTGTTACAGATACCAGCAGACAAGCACGTTTTATTAGCCGTGCGTCAAACGAACAGCCACAAAATACATATCAAAGACCAAATAGTAAAGTACGATAGGAGCCAGCGTGTTTTGAAGTAAGTCCGCTGTTGCAACTTTACAATTCAGTTGCGAATCCAGCCTTTGCTAACTTTCCCATTCGATTTTAGGATTTGGGACCAGTGCAACGTAGTTCAAGATTACTTGACGGTCTGGGACGGTGGGTCAAAGGACTCCCCGGTGCTGGTACGTCTTTGTGGGGGTGATGCGGTCCCGGATATCATCAGCAGAGGGCCGATTATGCTTCTTGAGTTCCATACCTCGCCGTATGACAATCCCTTCCACCCAGTTCCATTGAGCTACTTACCGGGTTTTGAGCTAGAAGTGCAGGTAAGCCAGAGCTTTTTACACATTTAATAAGTCTAATCGTATTATTTTTTGTTATATAAACGTTGAGTTGGATGAGTAAGTTGAAGTGGCAGTGGGCGGGGCACATAGCACGAAGACCTGATGGCCGATGGGGCCGAAAGGTTCTTGAATGCAGACTACACATCGAAAAGCGCAGCGTAGGACGACCAGCTACAAGACGGACAGACGCCTCATCCAAGTGGCAGGGATGCGCTAGATGCAAGCCGCTTCCATCCGGTCTTTTTGGAAATCGATGCAGTGGACTTCTTGTTATTGATTTCCACCAATAATCAATCACGGGGGGTCTCCAGTGGGAATCGAACCCACGACTTCTGCTGGTTCAGTCAATAAACGTGTTAACCGCTAGGCCTATGAAGAAGGTTATCAAACGCTACTATTTACAGAAATAAATTGAATTTTATTGAGTTAATAAACTAAATAAAAAGCACTGTCTGATATTATGAGAACCTAATAGGAGCTCTAAAGTCCACAATTCAAAGTAAAATTCTAATAACATTAACTCTCGTTCGAAAATGTCAAACCGCGGCGCGGTCCAAAATAACTCAGCTATCTTAAACTATTCATGCACTAGTTCTTATTTCTTTGATCCAAAAACCTCTTTCATAGATTGATAAATTTACATCGAGAGCTAATACCTTTAATATTAATACTAAATTAATAGTACCTAGTTTTTATAAAAAAATTACAATTCAACATAAAGTTTTTATTCTTCTTTTTCGTTCCTTTAACTCCTAGGGGAGCATAGGGCGTCAACCACAGATTCCCACTTCTGACGGTCGTTCGTGGCAACTTCCAATTCAGGCCAGCTGGTGCCGATCGACTTGGCGTTTTGGGCAATAGATTTTTTCTAGGTAATCCTTGAATCCTTGGTAATCGCTCGTAGTCTGGGCTGCCTGAGTGATCTTAAAACGATCACTAAGGTTAAGCAACATACGGCGCGTTCAGCCTATGGATGGGTTTCTGTCTATGACTAACGCTAGTGGCATTTTTCCGAGCGGTTCCGTGCTTCGCAAGGCACGTAAAGCAGTTGGTGCCGGCTGCCGTCGATAGATGGCAGTCGTTAAGCTAAATCATAGGCCTTAGGGCGTATTGAAAACTTCTGACAGTAAGACCAGCAACTAGTCTTACAAGACTCCACCAATCCGGACTTGGCCCCCGTAGTGGAGTATGGCATATACATTCCTCAGGGAAGAGACCCGTGCCCCTCAGTGGGGACATAATGGGTTGATGATGAATCCTTGACCATCCCCTCTTTCGGTTGCCCGATGGTGAGTAGTGTACGTGAGGTCTTGTCTGGTCAGACATCTCTTGTTCCGGCGAAGTGTGTGGCCTATTTAGCGCCATTACATGCAAGCAAAATGTTTTATTAAAACCATGTGTTCACATGACACAGAGCAATTAATATAACTGGCAATTACTTAGGGCTTAAAATAGAAAAACAGAAACACAGCCGCCACATCAATCGTTTGTGAAACCTAATTGTTGGCTGTGCTTTGCGTGATCTGTTACTATGAAAGTGACAACGAGGACTTACAATATTATTTTACTGTGGGTTATTCCACCTTAAATCCACCGTTTTTTCATACATTGAACGCGGTTTTCTATTTGTTTGAACATTGTTAAAGTCAGGCGAAACCCAGTGGCAGACGATGCGAACAGTCGCGTGATATTGTTTCGTAAAATTTTAATTTCAACAGTTTAACATTTCGTTGCGCGGCATTTTTGTACCGTTACGGTTTTAACTACCACCGTTTATCACGAATATTCTGAGAATCATTACAAGTTCTATGTTCAATATTTGAAGTTCATTTGAATTGTTTAATAGCCTCGCGCAGACGTCGGAATTACACTATAAAATGGACAACAAAAACTTTCAAACCAGGGAGTAATTTTTTTTTCCAAAACTGAAACTAAACTTAACCTCTTCAGTCCCGACCTTGAAAAGAACAATAGTTTTCTATTGTTGTTTTGGCGATACAAGACTGAGGAGGTTAACCTAAACTCATGCATTGAAACCGGTTTGATTTCAGACCTTCGTCATCCAATATTTAATTTTATTGTGGCATTCTTTGCACAAAGTATTTTAGACATCATTTTTAAACGTTATTTTTTTGGGTTATTCACCAACTGGACACACATGACTGGACACACTTGTGTCAAGTTGGTTAAACTCGAATTAGTATCATTTTATTCTTTCGTCATCTGGACACACTAAGATTTTTACGTGTGTCCAGATGGTGAAAGCTGAAATAATATTTTTTATGTTTTCGTCAACTGGACACACTCTATTTTTTTGGAGAAAAGAGTACAGTCACAATAGCCTCGCTCATTGAATTATTGACCTCTAATCTAACAGTGGTCGCGATCATAGTGTTCATGCTGATAGTTTCAAGTTTTTTTCTCGCTCTAGGACCTTCATCATAAGTTTTATTCCCTGAATATCGATTCCCATAATGTCGCTTTGCGTTTTACTTCAATTCCCAGTACTTCGCTCCTTGCTTCAAAGTGGTTTCCAGTACGCCCCGTCGCACTTATGGTATAGTCCAGAGCGGTTAAAAGTACTAGGGTAACAAAAGTTAGTAGGTAGTAGTAGTAATCAACCCTGTTTAATACTGCGCAGTAAGCAACACCATGAACTAAGCCGCATGTTTTTCATGAGATTTTATTTTAGCCACAATCTTTTACATACTTTTGCTACCCTAGTACTTTTGTACTATTTACTGTAAAAGTATTGTAAAATTATCCGTTTCCAGCAGTGGAACATTTGATGGCCGATGATGATTGTGACAGAAAACATTCTGCGCATGACTGTATTTTGTCATAAATTGGGGTAAAATTCGAATGTGTGTCCAGTTGACGAAAACATTAAAATGATTTAAATACGTTTCACCATCTGGACACGCGTAAAAATCTTGGTGTGTCCAGATGACGAAAGAATAAATGATACTAATTTGAGTTTCACCAACTCGAAACAGGTGTGTCCAGTCATGTGTGTCCAGTTGGTGAATAACCCATTTTTTTACTTGTAAACGTCCATCTAGTCGCGGTTTCTGCTCTATTTTGAATAAAACATTTTTGATTTAGTTTGATTTTGTTTCTGATAAGTTTTTGTATCTTCTGGAATCTTATTTTTCAATCATATAGAATATTTATTTGACACAACAAAAATGTAGAGCAATAGTTTATTTATAATAATTATTTTGTTCTGGCTGCCTGGAGTTCTCAAATTCTCGTAAAAATATTATTGACTATAATTTTATTTATTACTAGCTCTTGCCTGCTATATTTGTTCGTACGCGTGAAAATGCTTACGAGTTTTATTCCAGGATGTAAAGCACCCATGTGCTATTTCACAATATAGCCTATTGTATGTATAGATGGCACCACAAGAGCTAAGTTACATCTATTTCCGTTCCACCGTTCCGGCGTAATCACGCCGATCGATGTTTATTACTCACTCGAGTAACAAACATCGATTAGCAGTAAGATTATTTGTTAATCTGTCATCATCATCATCAACCCATTATGTCCCCACCGAGGGGTACGGCTCTTCTTTATTAATCTATAAAGGTACACAAAAACTAAATCGGTTAGGACCACTATTAAGAATAAGATTTTTTAGTGTGTAAAGAACGTATGTAAATCAATGGCGTCTAAATTTAAATTATTTATAAGTCACGAAGGGCTAACCGAATAAACTTTACTGATCTCTCTTTTGTCAAGTCTCCTGTCTGTTTTGTTTAGTATCCTCCCCGATAACAAATTGAAACATACCCAAAACCGGCGTGCGAGCATGAACGACTAATGAATGAAATGATCAAGCGAAATTAATTTGTAAGGTTCGTGGCAGGTGACAGTCTCTTCTCTTCTCTCTTACTTTTCGCCTACTTCTCTGGGATACAGGCGTGAGCTTATGTATGTATGTAAATTAAAACATGGAGAAAACTCATGAACTTCTATTGATTCTGAGGCGGTTAGAAGTTTGTGGAGTTAGTTCGTAGAAAAAACAACTAACTGGCCAATGTACTCTGCAGGTACTATACGTGGACAAAGAGTCCCACTCGTATGTCCGCGCTGACGGACGCTGCCGCTTCGTGTTACGTTCATCCGACAAGACAAGCGGCGTGCTACGGAACCCGCGCCACTCGCTGCCGCCAAACACATCGTGTGTCTATTATTTTCAAGTTAGTATTGATTTGTACATAAGGTGTAGTAGCAATAACACGGCTAGCCGTGAAGGGAAACATCACGAGATAACTTTCCTGTCTGAGGTATTGCTTTCTTGTCTGAGGTATTGACAAAGAAGAAAAACGTTATTTTATCGCCACAGATGATGTCTATCATACAAGATGATTATGAGAATATGTGTAAGTTTTATGCAATGTCTTTAATGTTAGTATTTTTATATTTGAAATATGCCTGAAATAAATTAACCTTTTGTAATGTTATTAGTTAATATTGATATGTTTTAAATAAATTATTACGAGAAACATATATAAATACAAAAGGCAAGCGAAAACCACAAATTCAAATATTTTTTATTCATGCCATATCAACGTCAAAGTTGATAGTTTCGCCATTAATTATGTGGTGACGAAGCTAACAACGAAACTCCACATTAATTCTTTTCAAAGCAGTTTTAGCTTAATTAACATACTTTTAAATTTCAAATTACTCATGACTGTTCAACACTAGACACAATAAGCAAGGAGCTCGCCATCTCGATACGGCGCGGTAAAAAAACGTTTCGAACCAGCTGTGACGTCTTTCTACTAGTTTAGTGTCACCTACCTAAACACTTGAAATAGCCAATTTTGTGATGGGCACGCTTAGTAGTTACGTATAATTGGCATCCAATTACATTCAAATGTCCGCCATAGCCAGTGGTTATTGTGTTTGTGGGTGGGTAAGTGGCTACTTATAAAACAAAGTCAATCGTACACACAAGAATCGATCCTCTCGAAGTCAGGCAAGCATTTAATCGATACGCTCCCGCTGCTTCAGCTGGAAACGACAAATGCAGTTATAGCTTATTCAAACTTCAGCAGACTTGTCTTATTGCTTGCCCTCACCCAGGCCAAAAACGAAATTTCCAAACGGCACTAAATTCTCGTCAACCCTTCTTCCGTACAAGTTTGCAGCGTGATTTATGTTCCAGGGTCGTCCGAATGAGATAGTGTGGGTGTCCTTTGTGAAATACCATTCGGCGGGGACCGAGCCCGCTGGGTTCGATCAGCAGAAAGACTGTTCGTCCCAGCTGACTATTTGGGACGGAGCCGCGCCGGACGCTGACCTCGACGGGAAGGTAACTAGAAACCATTTACATTTGCCACACCTGCGTTGGTCACTCGTTGTCCAGTACATTGGCCAGGTACATTACTAATGTATGTATCGTGTATGGCAAATTTTCTGTGTTTTTTCTTCATATTTTGTATGTTACTGTATTGTTTCTATGCTTAGTGCTGTGACTTGTAATTAGGTATGTATTGCTTTGTTTTGTATGTGTGAGTGTGTTTAATGTGAAGAAATGAATTTATCTACCATTCCGTCACAAGGCTCTTGTGTCTTATGTGCAATAAAGAACATTCTTATTTTATCCTCCTCAGTCCCGTGTTGACAAAATAACAATAGAAACTAAAGAGGTTAAATCTATCAAATAGATAAACTTTTATTAAGGTGCTATCTGTGACTTTGTATTTTAATCAAGGTCATGCCGCCAATACGAATCAAAACGGTTCATCTGTTTATGTGTGATTTAGTTAACAAATAACTAAATCTAAACTAAGTTTTATATTACTTATATCTAAATGTGAAAGTTTGTGAAGACGTTTGGATGTTGGTTACTTAATCACATAATAGCAGGTGTATACTTGAAACGTACAGATAGAGACCCGCACTCGGTTTTCACCCCTTTTTTTTAAATAAACAAGAATATTACAAAATTTGTAGAACAAAAATCACAAACCTCCCAAAGGTTACTTCATTTTCATTTTCATTTATTTTTCATTTATTCAGTTCAAAAAATACAAGTAAGTTAACAGATTCACATCCAAATCACTTACATGCTAGGTACCTAATGTGCTATTACATAAAGAGGATAAATATGAGTTATGATTTTAGATTGCCGTACTTGGCTTAAATAAAGTAATTGTAAGGAAATTTGGAACTTCAAACCATTATGCAACACCGGTATTACTATTTAATTACGGGTTGTAGATTAAATTGACTGACGATGGCAATCTGTGTGAAACTACATTAGTACAATTTATCAGCTGAATTGTTAGTAGTTTGGTGGAAATTAGATAATTAGAGACGTTAAATGTGCAGACGTGAATAAACGTCGCGAATCATTATACCATAGAACTAACAATTGAGAGAATTAAGGACCTATGCAAAGGTGGAACTGCACTGGTAGCCATCGCAAAGTTCAAATAAAGATGCGTACTAGGAAGGGTGCAAACATCAAGATACGGCTGTGAACATTCGACAGTACATCAGCAAGTTTGACTATTTATTTATTTACGTGTCATTCAAACAATGCTTAGGGGTTATTCTCAGAACTGCATAATTTCTTTGTCGCATTTGTTTTTCATGTTAACTCAATAAGAAGTAACATAATATTGTAGTAGATGCCGTTAATTGGTTAGTAATTGAAATCTTTTACGTTCTGAAAATAATGCAATCACTATGCAGAAATTTCTTGCTGATAGACAGATCCAAAGTTAGAGGGTTAAGGGCAGGTCTAGACAGGCACTTGGCAGACCTTTTGAATTGAGACTTTTTCTGTTTTTTTACTTCTCTAATTTGTATAAATAACTAAACAAGATTGGGTGATAGGTTTACTCTTTGTCTTATGGAGGACTTTAGTGAAACGTGGTAACAAGAGTTTGAAGCTAGCACTGAAAGGTGGACACAAGATCTTCTCAACGGACTACAAAAGACCGTAGATTAGGCTCATTTGGTTTAAAAATAGTGGGAATCGTTATTAGGTCAATCTATTTTCCGAAAAATAATTGAACAAATTGCACGCACTTAAAATTTGTAATGACGACATCGACTATCACATCCGTGTAGTCAGCACATGAATTAGCATTCGAAATGTACGTGTTCTTTACATTGGAGATTCAACATGCAAAAATATTACCAAAACCAGGATATTACCAAATACACCAGCGATTAAAAAACGCTCGAGCGAGGTTCCCACCGCTCTCCTTCGTGCCATTTCACTTTGCCAACTACCTCCCCACTTGATGTCGAGAGCCAAACATTAATTTTCTTTAATGTGTCTGAGCACTTTTGCCCACTCCAGGCGAATGCGGCAATGCAGTGTTTCATTTAGTTCTGTTCATTCGGAATTCCCATCGCTTGTTGTCGGTCTACTTAACTTGTTCAACGGCAGGAGGTTGGCTTTTGACTCCCATAACTTTAGGAGCACCAGCAGTAGTCAGAAAATACGTATAATAATACGTTATGGAAAGATAAAAATATACCGAAAATTATATTTGAAGGAATCTGAGGGCTCAAAAGTGACTGACTACCATGAAAGTTTCAAACAGTCTATTAAATTGGTTACTACAGTCTGTAAAACATAGCTTGAGCTCCGCGACAGCTGAAACACTGACAGGGCTAGGTTACGATATTGCTTAGACATCGAATAGTGTGCAGTAAGTACGGAGTTTTCACAGTACAAATATTCTGTGAAAAAATGCAAAACTTCATGGAAGCAATTTCGTGCTCAAGCTATGTTTTACAGACTATAGATATGCTTTTCGAAAAGTTGGTAAACGAGCAGTGCCATAATGGTTTGATGGTGTGACAAATGTGATACAGTCATAAAGTATGTTTTCATAGCAATAAATTTTTCACATCTTTAAGGGACCTATTTATAGATTTAGGCTGGTATTGCGTTCCGTTTTTAGGGACATACGGACAGTGGACTCTTAGTAACACCCACCGGGTGTTACTAAGAGTCCACTGTCCGTATGTCCGCCCTTTCGTCCGTTTTTCTGTCTGTCTGTCTGCCTGTGTCTATCGATAGGTTGTATCTCATGAACTGTGATAGCTATAGTCCGTTTTTTAATTGTATGCAAAAAAATGACGCGGTGTTACCGCTATAAAAGCTATAGGTTAACTTGGTAGATTTTGTTTACCGTGAATAGAAGACTCGTGTGACCAAAATCATTATCACATCAAAGACATTAAAATTGAATTACTCGTAAGTCTAAAAACAACACCTGCGTAGCATACACGATTTAACTTGGAAGTAAAATGGGGTTATTTGGTTTTTAGGTACGAACATTCAGACATTGACAGCCTAAGAATTGTATGGAGATGTCAACGTGACAATTTTTTTTTGCATTAATTACAAAAACAGACTGTAGGCAGTTGAAATTTTCATGATGTATTTCTATTGCCACTATAACGACAAATACCTACTAAAACAGATTTAAAAAATATGTCTGAATCGCACTTGGCCGTTTTATTATAGTATAGAGACACAATGCCGGGGTCAAGGCTGGACTTGGGTTTACCATTGTTGTGATGAAAGGATTTGCCAATCAGCGCTCGGGATTCGCTAAACCTCCGCCATCATTTTGTGACTGCTGTCTAGCAATTGACGAGATTGGCAGAGAATCTTAGATTGATCAACTACGTACTGAGAAAATAATCTTCGAATAGTTTTACTTACATTTATTTTAGAGAGACTAGTTACCACAGTCTGACATTACAAGGCGGACGAATCAAGAGGACATGGAGACAAAGATAGAGGTGCACCTATAAAAGTTTTGTTCATTGATTTGCTTGTGCTTATAAGATTAGATAAGAATGTTCTTTAGAGCTGGTACACATTAGGCGTTTTGAAGCGCGCGCTTTTGTAACGCGCGTTGTAAGAACTATGAGGTCTGATTGAAGTGTACACATGCAAACGCGCGCTTTCAGCGCGCTTAATGCGCGTTTGCATGTGTACACTTCACCTCATAGTTCTTACAACGCGCGTTACCAAAGCGCGCGCTTCAAAACGCCTAGTGTGTACCCGCAATTATCTCACACAGGAAACAAGAGATAAACGTTATTTATGTATAAAATCTATGCCATTATCATTTTTATGTACAATTAAGTGTTACCTGTCTAGATATCCAATTGTGCATGTTATTGTTTTATTTTTTACTTAGGCTGTACAGAGGAACTTTTATTATTTCAAAGTCAAGTATAATGAAACTTATTCGGGCTCCTAAGTGTTCTAATTCTACTAGTTCAATCATCGAATGTTTGGTGTAGTCTAAAGATCTTTTTAAATCACTTATTAAATTTTGTTCCTTTTTTAAACTACTGTTCTATATATTTGAAAATATGGTTGTTTTTTCATTTGAACACGCACAAACAGCTCGAATGTTTGTTATAAAAATTATATGTTGATGAAAGTCTCATCCTAAGTTACAGTTTTTAAACACGAAGCCTGAATAAACGAAGTCGCGGGTACATTTTGATACTGTTAGGGCTTGTTGTTCACGAACGAAAACTTTGATATTATATTTGATACAATAATTTCAATTAAGCACGTTATCGATTGGCACTTTAACCTGCCTTGAACAAACTGGTAGTTAGCCACTTAATTCAACTTTAAGCTTAACATTTCCTGTGAGATTGTGTTTCCCAACAAACGGTATCCAACTCCTAACACCTTAATAAACTTATCATCTCTCGGTAAGCCAGCTAAGCCCTTAACCCGGTTACGTCCGTATATCAGCTTGATAAGGAACATAATATACTTAGAACCGCGTTCGCAAGAGAATTCATGACTTGTGGCTGGATTCTGCTGGTGCATTATAGTATGATGACAGGTACCTACACGGTCGAGTAACGTGACGTGTTTATTCATACCATGGACTCCTATAATTATTGACTCACTTGTTGGCGTTGACTTGAAGCGGCAATGAAATTAAATCGCCATGTTCGTACAGTTGTCACTGTACTGCAATGCACTATCGGTATCTGGGTCTTGAAAGTGTGCTTTTATCTGTCCTGTTTTTGGTCAAATCGGAGCCTTGTCACTGTTTTAGGCCAAGTCTCTAATGAAAAGAGGCTTTATTAAGAATAAATGACATCATAAAACTTCTTTAGTTTGAGGTCATGTATAAAGTAATTTAGAGCATTCACAATCGTTTTCGTCATTGAACTAGCAGTATGAGAGATAGACCTCAATTTTCACTCATTCAGTATTGCTCGCCTATATGTATTGTATGAGCAAGAGGCAAATATTTATTCAGTCCCTTTCCAATATTATTAGTGCTATAATGATATTGAGCCTAAAGATTTCTCAACAGTTGGAGAAGAAAACCGGGGAGAGTGGGGGTCTGCTCGGGTCATTCTGCCGGGAAGAGTCCCCAAGGTTGTGCGACCACGCGCTTTTGTCCAACGCTACTCGGGCCACGAGACCTTGTGCGCCTTCAGAGAGCTACATCACTACTGGACCTGCGTTGACTATTTTACAGGTGAGTAGATCTGTTCAGGTTATGCAATCCCTATAAGCAACCATTTCCACGAAGAACCTACTCCATTCCTATATTAAACGATAATTAAATTAAAAGACTTCTGGCTTTCTAGAAAACCCTCTTAATGAAATGAATTAAAAAAAAACCTTGTTTCTAATCCATTTATTAATAATAACCAGACGAGTAGGAAAATGTTAATTCATTAACTCTGATCTCCATTAGCTTTTTCCCGGGACTAGTTCTCACCCAACGTATACATTAGCAACAGATTGTGGCTACACAAAGCAAAGCACTTGCTAATTACGATAGCAAACACATGCGTCCATTCCCATTTGCCGAGAGCAGGTCGCTTTAAAATGCATAGAGAACACTGCACAAGCGCGCCGTCGCCATGTCTGCCAGTAATACTGGAGAGGTTGGCATTTTTCTGCGCTGTGAAACATTCATCGCGAATGGAATAGATAAGTCACGCGTGTTTTGGCGTATTACCATTGTTTGTTCTCTGACGGGGAACAAAGGCAACGCTTGATTACAACAAGAATGAGAATGAACAAGGTCTTTTTAAATTAGTTGGTGAAACAAATTGGCACTGCAACAAATACTATGCGCTCCGTTGCCCTTGGCAGGTTTAGATTTGAAGCGAAGCGAGATACGCTCGAGCGAGTGCAGCTTGGTAGCGCTGAAAAGCGTTGCATTTGCCAGGTTGAATAATGCAGGGGGCACGTGCGAGCTGCGAGCTCCACTCCAGCTCTAAACCCGTGATGGAATGCTTTAGTGCTGTCGCGATATTACCCCGACGTAACGGCTGCAGCAGAACTAATTCCGGAACTTGCCAAAAAATTTATAGTGATCGGCGCAACTTTTTTATATACGTATTTTAGGTGCTCGGTCACTGGAAACCCTGTTGGCTCTGACTGCAAAAGTAAATTTCTACTGTGGCGCGTCGCGTAGCATTATACTCGGTTGCTTAAGTAACTACGAGCATTGCATATGATTGTGTTAAACAAACATCGAAAACTCCCAGTTTCCTCCATTGTTACGCTGTACGAGAGTTCCATTTGTGAAAGACACTAAAGTTAATACAAGAAATTCTGGGTCTTAAGCAAGTTGTTAAAGTCACAAGTTGAGAACTGCTTTATTATTCAATATTAAATTCAACAGGGGGAAGGTCTGTAGCTAGTTCCTAACCAAATATTTGAAGTTTTACTACGCCACGTAGCCCGCGCGGTCGTGACAAAACCGACCTAGGGAGTGTCTGCTCTAAATGGTTAAGCTGAATTCCCTCTCCGGTGGGGAAGAGACATTCTGTAATAAATTCTGGATCCTATAATTAACTCACTTTAAATATGTATTTCGTTTTTCTGTAGGACCTACGTCAAGGATCGGCGCTCTATCCAGTCTCATTTCTGCTACGCTATGAGTTCGTAGACGTGAGCGAGCAGGGACAACCCTTGGCTGGGTCGCACTCAGCTTATGATCGAGTCTTCCGGTCTGCCCACACTTACTCCGGGCGTTTTCAAGCACCTCGAGCTATATTCTACTACGGGCGAGGTGGCGCAGAGAACTTAACATGTGTATTGAGGTAAGATACTATAACTAAGTACGTAAATTTAGAATAAGAGATTAATATTATAAATATTATGCTTAAATATTATTTTTTCTTAAAGGTTTGAAGCCAAGCAAGGCGAGAGAGTCCAGCTTACTTTCACAAGCACATACTTTGGTAATAAGCACTGCAGTACCCACAAAGATTCCCGCACTAGACGATGGAAATGCGATAGACCGGCAAAAAGAACCATCGGTGGTGAAGGCATGGCTCAAATCATCATCACTGAATATCCCTGGAAAGGAGTTCCTATACAAAGGGATTGCCTTTGTTCGAATCGATCTGAACCTTTAACTATTCACACATTGACAGCACCTATAGTAGAAATAAACTTTACTGTGACCATGATGAATATAACTGAGGATTACGACGATTTTGCTTTCGAAGGAGAATACAAATTCGTACCAAGTGGGCCAGGTGACGAGACAGTATGTTCTACGGGTTGGGGTGAAAGGAAACTCAGAGGCAGTAGCGGGGAAATTCGACTCTATGACAAGAGACAGGCGACTTCAATTCCAGAGATAGTTGGTGATAGACACGTTATATCAGAGAGCGTAAGAGCGGAAGTAGCTTGTGTCCACAGGCCGTGGTTGATAGAACCAGGTGGTGATTCTGTCACACCTGTCCAAGGGCGCTACTTGTACATGAAGATCCCTGGTTATGAACTAACTTCTGATTCAGCTTTTTGCACCACTCCAAACAGAATTTACGTTTTTGAAGCTCGCGACACCTTTAAACCCAAAGAAATATGCCCTGATGGTTCTAATGCTGTGGAGTTATTTTCACCAGAATGGGATTCGTCGGAACCACATTTGGAATCTTCTCTGAAACCACATGCGAGGAGTTTTGTGATCGATTTTCTGCAGCATGAGCAAGCCGATTACCTGATCAAATGGATTGAAGTGATGAAAAAACGGGTTTATGACCATGACCCTGACTCTACGCCACTGCCAGCGTCACTCGTCTTGGACTGTCAATACAGGTAAATCTCTGCTTATTAAATTTTTTTCTCGAAATTAAATGTATGTCCTTCTTACATATTTTTGTATTTTGCCTTAGCTGTCCGGAACTTAACGCCTGCATCCCACTTACTCTCTGGTGCGATGGCAGCGCGCACTGTCCTTCCGGTTACGATGAGGAGGACTCAAACTGCTCTTTCACTATATCACTACCGCCGCCATTCCTGGCTGCGGCAGCTGGGGCAGCACTATTAATCTGCGCTATAGCGGTGATCCTCTGCGCCTGCAGAAGAAGTAAACGGAAAGTCAAGGAGTTCAAGGCAAGGCTAGACGGTGCCCTCCCACCAGAGGAACGACCCTTCGACAGAGCCAAGACAAACGGCGTACAGGAGACGGCCGCGCAGCAATACGCAACTGTACAAAAGTATGCCACTATTGACAAGTACAGCTTAAGTCAGAAGTACTGCGCTGGTCTCAACGACGCGCGGTATTACGATGAAGTGACGCAGGGGAGGGAAAAGATTGCCGACGCGAGGTACGCTAGCCTAGGCCGCGCGGGCCGCAGCGTCCGGATAGAGAACCCCCGAGGCAATGGTTCGAGACGGCCTCTCCCCGACCTCGGCTACACAGACCACAAGGACGGCTTCTGTTGACAATCTCCGGACCTTTTGGAAACAACTGTGTAGCGGTAAATATACGCGGCAGTAATTTCGACACTACAAATGTAGTCCCCATGTGCGTGTATTAACCGTGCAAATTAGAATAAAGACTGAATCAGGCGGAAGTGTTTCCCTGTAACATTGGCCATGGACGTCTGTTGTACAGTTAGACTCGTTGTTGTGTGAAACGGTTTGTGTACCTATCCCTCACTACCTTCCTGCACATGTTTATTTAGATCGTCTCTTGAAGGTTTCCTAAAAAGGGGCTGTACATAAGGTAGATAAATAATTGTAATTGAGACACAATTGAATAAAATAAATCATTCTGTAACAAGTCAGGTGTTCAACATTAATTTGCTAATCACATATCTACGAAAATATTTAATGTAAACAACTAGAATGCTTGACAATACTAATAAGCTCTGATGTAATTGTAAAGAAGGAACGTAACTTATTGAAAGCAATTATGTGGCATATTGATTAATGATTACTAAAAATGTGAGTTTGTAAAAAAAATGCCTACCAGTATGTAACAAGCAATGAAAAATATTAGATATGAAATCAAAATGTGATATAGGTTGTAAAAACAAATCTAGTTAAGCGTTCATAAACTGTGTAACTGAATATAAAATAAACAAAATGACGATTCGACTTGTGTATAAAATTAAATTAAACCGTAAATGTAACTATCACTTGTAAATAAATTAATAGGAAATAAGATTTTTAAAAATCTAATTATTTCCGGGTAAAAGGGAAAATAAAGTCATTTTTAAAAATAACGTTTTTTTATTTTTTCTATAGTCTTTATAATTACCCCGAATAAGATAATATAATATTAACTAATTTATAAGTAACCAAAGCCAGGCGTTTTGATAAATGACCGTATCATAATCTCCTCCCGGAGGGTTGGATTATCATTTAGCAAGTAAAACAGTTGACATGTTCCATTGATGGATTACACCCAAAGTCCTCGAAAGAATGAAGCTATAATAAATAGGTGTTACAGAAGTTCTTACCGACATAACATTAAATGTGCTATTGCCTTAAATAAACCTAAACTAGTCCCTAATTTAACAAAAAATGCGCTTTAAAGATTAATATTTGTCATCAGTCTGTCTTCTCAGTCTGGGTATATTTCCATCTTTGTAATGTCCTCGCCTAGTTACCATAGCGCAGGGTATCCTAGTTTGGGACCAGCCCTTATATTACATAACTCTATCGGGTTTAGCATTTAGACAACCCGAAAGAGTAGCTACTATTTCATTGGTGACATTTTTCGATAGTCCTTTTTTTTATAAAAAATATATTTAAGACTTCTTTCATTGGATACAATAATATATTAGCTAGCTTGATATCGATAGTTAGTTTTCATTTAGCCGTAAACACTATATAATAACAAAAAAAAATTATTTAGCTCTGAATTTTCCAGACTTCGTAGGTTGAATACAAAAAGTTTGCGGAACTCGTTACATCTATCTACATATAATATATTATGTAGATAGGTGTAACGAGAAAGACATTATAAATATCAAACATAATATCAGTTGTTTCGCTCAAACGGCCTCAGTCTCGGTGCATTTCTGTTTGTGATGCGCTTCATCAATCCCGGGGTAAGTAATTGTTTAAAGTTAAAGTTGTAGATAGATCGATAGTAGTAGTACCAGTAAATTATTAGATACCGGTCTTTTGGTACTAGTTGTCATATGATAGAGTATTCATCCCCCGTGTACACTAATCCATCAAGAATAGTCGAGGGTCTGCCTCACCGTTCATAATGTTTCTGTTCAGTGGAATTATTTTAGAAGCCCATTTTGTTATTCTCTCATGCTAGTTTTAGACATGATTCTGTCGGATTTTGTAAGAAACTATATATTACTAGCTGACCCCGCAAACGTTGTTCTGCCAGATAGGGGTATAAAAAATAGGTAACAACCTATTCACAGACCTACCGATTATATATATATATATATATATATAATTTATCGATCTATAGGTATGTATACAGGGTGTCCCAAAACTCGACGTCAACCCGAAGCCGGGTGAAAAGGCAAGTCAAGCTGGTTGTCAGAAAAATATAAAAAAAAAATCTAAGTTGTATGATTTCAAAATTATAGGCATTTTTTTAAAAATCGCAAAATTACACACCCTGTGACAGTCTGTTTACTCCTGTTGCCACAAATCTTTACTTTTTCCAATTATTTTTTTTGCTGTGTAACCCTGTATAATGCTTCTCTAAACTGTAATCAAAATTTTGAAACCAGTTGCTCTAGCTTGCATAAAAAATAGGACTTATTTCCTAGAAAAACTTTCAAAATAAAAAATTGCCTAGTTTTAACTGACTGTATTGAAAAAAAAATGTACCACGCGAGTTTGGCAAATTATGTCAAAAGTTGGCGCATTTAGTAAAGATTCCAAAATGGTATAATACTTGGTAAATTGTAGCTGATAACATGGATAAAAAAAAATTTCCTGTAAAACCCAGTTTTTAACAAATTTTTCTTACTTGGTTAAAAATTATTCTAATGGGCGCAAGATTTTCCAAAGAGTCGTAAATTGTAGCTTGAGATGAATCAGGCATTCTAAGAAGTATAAGCGAGATAGGTATTGACGCTTAAGTGACTAAGACGGAAAGAGTCACCTTATCAAGTGCGAGCGAGATAGGTATGGACGCTAAAGTGACTGAAACGGAGAGAGTCATCTTACTAAGTGCGAGCGAGACAGAGAGTGACGCCAGGTATTCGCTTTTGTACTCACACATCACAATCACAAATCAGTACGTTACGCTCCTTCGTTTACTGCACTTGTTTTCGTATTCGTTTGTGTTGATTTCGTACTAACTACTTTTGGCTTCGTTTATGGACTTGTGATTGCTTGTGATTTGGATCCGAACTGTTTATTTTCCCTCAACGACGACCTTTGCTTTCTCCTGGACTATCGTGTGACTAGTGCCAAGATGTCTGCGTATACCACTCGCGAATACGCTAATATGCACCTTATTTATGGTGAATGCAGGTGTAATGCCAGTGCTGCCGCCAAACTTTACCGTGAAAGGTACCCAAACGCTGCTCGTTACCCTGATCATCGAGTGTTTACGAATGTGCATCGTTTGCTCTTCTCAGAGGGCCACCTCCTGGAGAGCTGATGGAGGAAGACCCGCCAACCCGATGGAAGACGAGGTGCTAGAAGCTGTCGAAGAAGACCCAAGCACTTCAGTTAGGGCTATTGAAATAACCACCGGAGTGCCCAAAAGTACAGCCCATCGTATTTTAAAAAGACATGAATTACACCCATACCACGTACAGCGAGTACAGACGTTACTACCCGGGGACTACCAAAATCGAGTAAATTTTTCCCGGACAATATTGGAGATGTACAGGGATGACCCGCTTTTCTTAACGAAAATTTTATGGTCTGATGAATCAACATTCAAAAAGGACGGCTACATGAACATGCATAACTTGCATGAATGGCATGTAGAAAACCCTCATCTAACGAGGCAGAATCGGTCCCAGTACCGATTCAAAGTAAACATGTGGACCGGAATTTTAAATGGTCAAATAATTGGTCCTTTTGAGTTGCCTGATGCGTTGAATGACGAGGTCTACTTGGACTTTCTACAGAACCATCTACCAAGTTTACTAGAAGACGTGCCGTTAAACATTTACAGAGAAATGTGGTTCCAGCAAGATGGGTGCCCAGCACACTATGCTCGCTCCGTTCGACAATATCTCGATGAAGAGTTTCCCGGGAGATGGATCGGACGGTCTGGCCCAATCTCGTGGCCGGCCCATTCACCGGACTTGAATCCATTAGACTTTTTTTACTGGGGAGCAGTCAAAGAAAAAGTGTATTCAAAGCCAATTGAAAGTGAATTTGAACTACGGCAAAGAATAGCAGAAGCAGCTGAATTCGTAAATAATGGACGATTCGCTCGAAAGATAGCTCGATCATTTTTAAAGAGATGTAGGGCTTGTATTGCCGCCGAAGGAAGACATTTTGAACATTTGTTGTAGTAAAAATAGTTGTATTGGTACATTCATGAAAAATTTTAAAAATTATTGTAAATTTAATAAATAAACCTTAGTATTAAAAATTTTGTGTTAATTAAAATTTAAACTTTTACAAAAAAATGGTGCCTATTTCATACCACACACAAAGAGAACTAAACTAAATTTAGTGGGCAATCTGTTTTTTCAATCGGTTTATGATAGACAAGCACAGGTACAATTAAGTTAAATTTAATCAGTGTGTGCATTGGAATCGGCTCCAATGTAAAAAGCAATAAGTTTTGCCATTTTCACCAAGTAAGAAAAATTTGTTAAAAACTGGGTTTTACAGGAAAAAAAATTTTTTATCCATGTTATCAGCTACAATTTACCAAGTATTATACCATTTTGGAATCTTTACTAAATGCGCCAACTTTTGACATAACTTGCCAAACTCGCGTAGTACATTTTTTTTTCAATACAGTCAGTAAAAACTAGGCAATTTTTTATTTTGAAAGTTTTTCTAGGAAATAAGTCCTATTTTTTATGCAAGCTAGAGCAGCTGGTTTCAAAATTTTGATTACAGTTTAGAGAAGCATTATTCAGGGTTACACAGCAAAAAAAATAATTGGAAAAAGTAAAGATTTGTGGCAACAGGAGTAAAAAGACTGTCACAGGGTGTGTAATTTTGCGATTTTTAAAAAAATGCCTATAGTTTTGAAATCATACAACTTAGATTTTTTTTTATATTTTTCTGACAACCAGCTTGACTTGCCTTTTCACCTGGCTCCGGGTTGACGTCGAGTTTTGGGACACCCTGTATATAAAATTTATCAAAATCGGCCAAGCCGTTATACGAGAATTTTATATTTTAGATGTATTTTTTTGTCTGGTTGCGCATTATAGTTCCAAAGGTTGTCTGGAAGAGATCACTTTTAGTGATAGGGCCGCCGTCTGTACACTTAGATTAAGAAACACCTGTGTAATCTCCTTTCTTATGTACAATAAAGTGTTCTCTATCTATCTATCTATAGTATACTCTTTTTATCTTTCCATCTAATGTAGGTCAAAACGTTTATCACATTAATTGACATTTCAGCCCTCCAGCTTCTTTATCAAAGAAATGTCAGTAGGTCATTTTTTTAAATCTAGTATCAGGTTCGAAATAATATAAAAAGTATAATATCTGTTGAGATATATTTTTAGTCGACTCAATCTTATTATTCCCAGACAGCAGGTAAAGCTTTCAATTTGTATTTATCTCAGCGTATAATTAGATAACTAGCTCTGAATGCATTATAACAAATATTTTATCCCAGAATGTTCACTTGTTGTTTACCATGAAAATAGAAGGACATTAAAATTGTTTTACACTTTTTACTGTGTACTGTCACGTAACGAACATTTTAATTATTGTAACAAAATGTGGTATTTTTGTTTTTACGTGGCTTCTTAGGCTGTTCTAACAAGGAGCGTGCTGTTTTTCTCGCACAAGTAACATTTTTGTCAATTGTGATAATTTGGATAAATGGATATCCTAGTATACCATTGTAAGTGCCTGTATGTAAATGTTTATGTTTATGTAAATGATTTACTTTTCATGAATAGGATTGGGGGTTTTATCGATAATTTAAATTGCGGATATTCAAGTTATATTGATCTTATTCTGTTCTTTTTCTAAGCTTTTAATTTAAAAAAATAATTCCAAAACTAATAATTTTAGAAACAACTTTTCTTTATTAAAAACTTCGCAAAGCAGAACCAAAATATATATGATGTCCGTTGTAATTTCATCATACATCAAACCCTCCGACCCCATTAATTAGGTACAAGTAAACTAATTTTATCACAATCGCCAACAATGTTAAATAGTCCGAGCGAGACAGCACGCTTCATGTAAGAACAGCCTAAAGCTTAACATCTAGAACAGCTTAAGGCATAGTATTCTAGCATGCTTTTATTACTGTTATTTACAAGCATTACATTAACTCCCGCCGGTGCTCTGAAGGAGTAGGCAGAAACCAGGCGCATTTAGAAAGAACTTTCAAACAAAACTCTTATTTTAATACGCTTTCTACTGACTTTGTTCACTGAAAATGTGCAACCGGAAATTATTAATATTATTTTCAATTTATTTTATCGTGTAATTAGCTGTGAGTTCCGATGGAGAAGCAAATAAAATAATAAACGAGGAAGACAAATGTACATGTGAGTAAGTACTGTTTTTTCTAACCTACAATTGAGAAAACAACGTGTTTTAAACCGTAATTGGGTAGTTTCTAGGGTCAAAATAATTAAATTCTATTTAGTCCGCATTTTAGATTTTAAAAAAATATTGGACACGCATTTTTTCTTTTTTCGATTAAATAAAAGATATAGCCCATTAAAATTACGTGTGACGTCACTTCGTGCTAAAAAATGCAGCACGGCGTGACGTCACACGTAACTTTAATAGGCTATATATATTTGTTATTTTCAGTCTAATTTAAATAATAAAAAAATTAATAAAAAAATACGTGTCCCTTAATTAATAAAAAAGTAAATTAATACAAAAATACGTGACCCTTATTTTTGAATAGTCTAAAAGACGGACTAATTACATTTTTTAGGGCAACTAGCCCATTTCAACGAGTGGTGAAATAACGGTTCAAAAATGGGGGTGGTAATTACAATAAAACAATTTTTTTTATATAAAAAAAGAATCTATATATAAAATAATAAATATAAATAAAAATATTATTAAAATTATTTTGGAAGTTAGTTACATATTCCTTCTCATATAGCTACGCACGCGTGTATAGAAGCGCACAGTGCTGCTCATAGCTAGTTAGCCTTCTGCAGTAAATCTCTTACCATACCCTGTCCAGTTCCGTCGGCGTAACGAGCTCCGCGCAAACTAAATTACCCGATGAACTAATTAGGGGCCGATGAAAACAGGAAATGGTAACATCAGACCGTGCCTGGATGGTCAGGGCATAATAGAAGATTACACCGTAGCCACCGATCAAAGAAATTTCATACAGTATGTACAAAATAATGAACAAGGAAATAAGGTGGAATATATATATAAAATATATATAAGCAAAAATAAGGTGGAATCTATATATAAAATATATATATAAGCAAAAATAAGGTGGAATCACTTCTTAATGTCATTTAGGTAAGTGTTCAATGAATAAGAGGTTTCGTTGGGGAATCGGTCAACGCCTGAAGAGTCGTGGGTATGACCATCGTTCCGGGGCGTACCTGATGCAGAGGATTTCCCTGGCGGTGCAGCGGTGGACGCTGCTAGCGCCATAGGACCTTTTGGATAGGGTGTGTCCCGGGGCGATATTTTTGATTGATTTGGTGTACATTATAGCTTTTATGTTAGTTGTTTGTTGTGCCACTTTGTCTGACGAAGTATTTAGTGAATATTTTTTTAATCTATGTAATACATTACTTTTGTAATGTTGTCAAATAAAATATAGGTAGTAACTAGTATCCAATTAAATAGTCTAGTTATATCTATGTATATCCTTTTAAGAAAGTAGAAAATCATGTATATCATTCAAAAATCGAAACGCTCACAGAAAATTCAGATGATTATTGTTGAGAAGAACTATACAAACTTAACCACTACCTAACGATTAAATTTAATATTGTTTTTTAGGGAGTTTAAAAATAAATAAAAAACGAAGTTCATTCGTGACGATATCGTTATGCTTATAAACATTAATTTCTCAACTAATACATGCAATAAAGCGTTCCTTTGCAAGGTTTCATCTTGCTTTGAAAACTAGGCTAAGACTTAGCATTTTATACTGTTTAATATTGCATATAGTATTTTGAGAAATGTTGTAACATCTGTGAATAACGTTTTGTGCTACTTTGCTTCTAGTTCATGTTCTATTAATTCAGATTTAATTGTAGCTACTTGTACTCCCAGAAATGAAACGTTGAATATGGACTAAACCAGATTGAAATTAGTTGGTTTTCTTCAACTTTGGGAAAGCTTGGCATTAAAGCAAGCTTTCAAGCAAGTTGATATAAATTTTTTGCTTACAGTTATTCAAGAATTATGGTATGCCTTCCGATGCGCGCTAAATCTCGTCGGAAAGGTTTGCGATAGCAATAGGCTATTTGACAGTGTGAAAAAAACAGTATTATTTATGCGTATTCGTATAAATGATGTGTCTAAGAACCGCTAAGGCATTTTAACTAAAAAAAACAATTATGATTTGTAAAAAACACAAGGAAAAATTGAATCGAAAACGGCCTGGATTGACCGATTCTATGATGACGTCACAATTCAATAAAAATGGCGTCGGTCATTCATTATTTCTAACGTTCATTGGTTGGTTTATTGGGAAGTGACGTCATAATACCAGTGCGACGCCATATTGCCCAAGATAGCGTTTTGGCGGCTTACTTAGAAAGTAAATTTTCGTTTGCATTTTTTAGAAGAAATACACATAAGTATTAAAAATTACCACTTTCTGAGGACTCCATGAACACCAACATACAATATAAGATGGCTTTCAGAAATCGGTCAAATAGCCTATTAGTATAGAATTTAACTGTTAGATAATTTCAATCGCTCAGGATTTCATGCGAGTAAAATAAAAGCTGATGAGCGTTTTGGAAAGTCACCAGGCAAAAGCCATTGCTTTAAATGTAATATACTAAATTATAATAGCTACAAACCTTTCGTATTCCAAAAGATTAAGAAGCTTGTGTTGATCGTAAATTGTATTGTAGGTATTGATAGATGCTAACATAAAACAACATGTGTACTACTGTGCACCCACACAAGAAAATAATTATGTTTCTTTTATTTTTTTTATTTTGTATGTTTTTTAAATAAAACGCTATTAATTACTTGCAATAAAAAGTAACAGAAAGGTTGCGTAAAAGAGATAATTATTTACTGGAGTAAAATTGTGGTTAAAAATACTTCGATATTACCGTGCGTTTTGTAAAGGTTATGGATGGCAAATAATGGCTGCCTTACACTTACTAGCTGACCCTGCCTTATAAATTAGCTAGACTTATTATAGACCTACCAAATATATGCGAAAAATCGTAGTAATCGATGAAGCAGTTTCGGAAGAGTTCGCTAACACTTTGACAAGAGATTTCCATATTATACATATTAGATTACGAATATTGTGTTCAGATTTTATTTTCTATTTTCTACAGTATATTATAGTACAGTTTGGTACAGTATGGTAATATGGTAGAAAATATAACAAAAATTCCATACATTGCCTGTTCATATTGCACTTCTTGAAATATTTTGAATAATATTTAATCATTGCATGCTTAGTTAAATATATATAAAAAAAATAACTCAACCAATAAGAACGCCGTATCTACCTGTAATCGGGATGTACATAAATGATATAGCATGTAAGCAAAATTATATAATGTGTAATGTACTATCTTGTTGGTGGATCTAATAAAATAATCAACGTTTTTTGGTACAAAAAAAAACGAAAAAAAAAGCATGTATTTACATACTCTATTATACATTCAGAAGCTGGTTAGCAACATTAAAAGATAATAGGTACTTCTTAATTTTATCGAAATAAAACACCCAAGTCAACCGAGTAATAAAACACGCCAGCAGGAAATCACAGTGATAATAAAGGTGCCAAATGGAAATGAGAAGGAAAACTTACTTTTGCCTCCTTAAAGAAGTTGAATAAACTTGAATTAAAAGGCATCAACTGGCTCTCCCGTGCTAATAGTCTGCCCGAGACTTAAAAGTCGCCCAGGTTTTTAATCAGTTACCTACTGACACTGGAGAAAAGAACGGTAAGGTAAGTCTTTCCTTTGCCTTAATTTAAATTTTGTTTAAGTTTATTTAGGTCAGGCGAAGAGAGGAAATCTCCTCAACGTTGATTCTATCAAGGACAAAGCTAATTTTAATGAATGGAATCAGGCGTTACTTTGCGGAAATCCATAGCATTAAAATGTGAAAATTAACAAAACATAACATTAACATTTACATACAGGCACATACATTGCTTCTAGCCCCACACTAGGACACCCTGTGTCGTGGGAACCAGAAACAGCGACTTCACAAACATGTACAAACATCCAAGACATGGGGTTTTTTTGTCCTCAGCCGAGATTCGAACCTGGGACCTCTCGCTTGGTAGGCAGATGTCCTAACCGCTGCATCACAGAGGTAGTCTGTTACTTTTTCAATTACTAAAACAATTAATTAATAAACTCAGCAAAACGTGGGTCCAGTTCTAGAGACTGGTGCCTCTGCCTACCCCTTCGGGGATAACGGGCGTGAGTTTATTATTATTACTATTTTATAAAACAATTAATAAAACAGGGTCAATTAAATAAAATTAAATTCAGAAATTCAGAATTTGAAGTTTATGGAAGTTATTTGATATTGTAAAGCAAAATAAATGAAGTATCAATTCATCACTAAATGAACTAAATTGACAAAAAACAAACTTTCTCTTGTTTTGTTCTTCCTGTATTTGACGACCTCTGTGGCGCAGTGGTTAGCGCATCTGCCCATCATGCGAGAGGTCCCGGGTTCGAGCCCCGGCTGGGGACAAAAAAAAACCCCAGGTCTTGGATGTTTACATATTATTTGTGACGTCGCTGCTTCAGATTCCCACGACACAGTGTGGGGCCAGAAGCAATGTATGTGCCTGTATGTTAATGTTTATGTATCTTACCAAAAGCCCGTATAGTTAAGCTGTCGTAATACCCAATTAGAATAAAACTGTTATTGGCATTGGCTTGCAGGCGAGGAGAATGGCCATGACTGTCGCGAGCACGCACGCAAAAATTTCCATATTGGAATGGAAAACCGTTTGTATGGCTGTGCTATAGAGCTCTTTTCTAAAGGTGAGCTTTTTATTTCTTTTTGCGGGACTTAATTTGTTTCCGGATATTTCGTGGCTTATCATAACAATTTTGACTGACATAGCGCAACAATAGGAGCGCGTTTGAAAAAACTATAATATAGTGTCGGCGGGCTGAAGAATTCAGTTCCAAAGTACCTACACATTTTTGAGGACGTGAAAAAACTTATTATATTTAAATTTAATCTCTAATATATTTATTATCTACGTAAGTATATCAATGGAATGCTGTCATGGAACAATGACAGGAAAATACATATTTTTTTACAATAATGTATAGAGAACTGCTAAATTAAATAATGATAAATATTTAGTCACAAAATCCCAACATTGACAAAAAGTTACGTCAAAAAAAGTGGCTCAACAAACACAGAACATACATAATAACAAAAAAGACCCCCAAGTTTATTGTGGAGTTCGATGCGATGTGCGATGTGCGTAGCTGAGACTTTCTTGTTATATATTCTGTGGGTTAAGACCAGTCGTACAGTCGGAATTAAAGATAGTAAAGTAACAATTGTACTTTTATAAAATAGGGCCCAGAAAACGAGTGTCCTGTGAACACCTAAATGCTGACTTCTCAGCAAAATTCATAACAGAGGTACTACAATCAATTTTGTTTCAACGTCCTCTCTTTACACTTGCACCTGTGGAACTGGGGTATACGTAGTAATAACACTTTACATATTTTTTGGTTTTATGCCTAGTGTTGACTTGACTTTCAATTGTATGTATTTCGATACGAATATATCGGAAACTAACGGTCGCCAAAAGAGCAACGCATATATGAGAGTTTGAGAGTTATGATTATGTTCAGAGTTTCACTGCGCGATCGAATTACGAATGAGGGGTTTTTGAAGTAAAACTTTGGTAGACATTCTAAAACTGGCTTCCCACGGTCTGCGATATCGCGGACGGACGCGGACGGCCGACGACCACGGACAGCCATGCACCACGCACGAGGCTCTTCCCATAGTGCGTGATTCTGCGGATATCGATACGACCACGTACCCACGACCGGTACGGCGCGGCGCCCCGCCACAGACGTCAGTGCTACCGCGGACCGAGACCCTTCTCACGGTGTGTCGTCCAAGCTGGTCCGCATCCGTCCGCGATATCTCGGACCGGAGGGGGGCTATATCTTACAGTAGGTGTGAAATGGCTGATGATGATATTGATATCGGAGGATATTTACGTCACCCGTTTATCTTCAACGCTATCATAAGATATAAGAGATATAAGATATTTATTGATCCAATTTAACAAGATACATGTTAGTGTTATGGGATACACTGAAGTTGGAATACTTATCGCATTCTGTAAGGTACTGCTACATTGATTTATAATTGTTGTCACATGGCATGTTATACCGGAAATAAATTAATTTAAAGTGCAAAAAATGTTTTAACAAAATCAGTTAATTTTTCATAAAATTCCATCTGAGTATTTGATAAATAAGTAGATAACGGATGTTTAAGGCGTATTTTTCTTAACCTGTACCTACTAAGTTTTTGTTTGAAATCCGAACAAGACTTTTCAATATTGTTGTCATTTCAATAGCACTCTTTTCTGCAGAACGAAATTAAACTAATCCATTTTCTGTGCGCAAAATGTTTTTTCTGCTACGAGAAAGAAAATAAAAACTATGTTTTGCACATCGAAAACGGATTGCTTTGTCTAATGCGTTATTAAAACACAAGCAGGAGACCGATGCTTTTCGGCGGCGTAACGTAGCGTTTCACTCATTCTACATTTCAATATTTTAGTGACTGTGAATAATTCAAATAGTGCAGTGAGCAAGTTCAGAAATACCAGGACTAACTAATTTAGTCACGATGGCGCAGCGAGCCAACGTTTGGATTTTGTTCCCTGCAAACATTTGATATATCCTGCACTCTCCTCACAATTTCCCACCAATTTTCAGTACGCACGCTTTTTAGCATACTTTAGTTTTTTAGACAGAAATCGTCCCACTTCATCATCAACCCATTGTGTCCCCACCGAGGGGCACGGGTTTCTTCCCTGAGGAAGGTATAGGCCATACTCCACCAAGGGGACCAAGTCCGGATTGGTGGAGGCTTGTAAGACTAGTGGCTTATCTTACTGTCAAAAGTTTTTAAACCACCCTAAGGCCTCTGACTTAGCTTAACGACTGCTATCTTTCGACGGCAGCCAGCACCAACTGCTTAACGTGCCTTGCGAAATACGGAACCTCTTGGAAACATGCCACTGAACGCACCCAATGTTGCTTAACCTTCGAGATCGTTAAGATCACTCAGACAGCCGGGCTACGAGCGATTCTCGTCACACACTGCCCTCGTAATGGATAACAATATTCTGATCATAAGCCTGGTCGGGCTCTTCCGACTTTACTTTCTTACAACACAATCACGTGTCCTGGTCCAAAATTAGGACACCCTGTGCTATGGTAACCAGGCAAGGACATTACAAACACGGAAAGACACGCATCGAAGCCACGACCTCCAGCATGGTAGTCAAAGGTGAAACCGTTAGACCAACGAGACACGGGCCTGCCGCCGCCGCGCCGTCCCCTCTGTTGGAGTGCGTGACACGGAAATCAGAAATCAAAAATTTATTTCGACGTAAAGAATTTACATTCTGCTTGTTGAATGTCAATGTACATACAGTTATGTATAATGTTAGCCGCTGCCTTGGGGCCGTCTGTAGTGGAGAAAAAGGCAGCGAAAAAAAACTCCACTCTGACCATCTTTTCTCAAATCACCTTAAAGCTAATAAAAATTAGGTATGAGTGTTCGTATACCAATCATGGCAAGGCGCCAGTGCGTCAACGCTTCTTGCGTCCCACACCAACGGCCTCCAGTGCTACCACAACATCAGCGACATACTGACGGATCTCCTTACATCGTCTCCACATAATATACCGTTAGAATCAAGAATATATGGCTGGCACAGCGATGCTGAGGAGCCCTGCGGATTATAAAGTTCAGGGACGCACCGTGTTGCGTTGGCTGGATGAGCCATGGTGTCCCAACTCGTCAACTTGGTCTCCGAAAAGGCAGCGGAAAGAAAGCAAAAAAATTGTTTAATTTTTAATCCAAGCGGCAGTGAAGCGTGTTACCTGAAGACGCATAATGCGCATAATGCTATAACCTCGTGAGGCCCGACCTTGAAAAGAACAATTGATTTTGTGATCACTTGAAGACATTGGGCCTCACGAGGATAGGGCATTATGGCAGCGCTGATTTTGTCTGCTTGCAGTTATCTTGAAGTTTAATACTAAATACGCACATGCTGAGCTTGCATTCTTTTGTTTGTCACAAGTTTTTTTTTGTATATCAAGCACGCTTACATTGTATGGTTTTTATTTTATCTCTATGATTGTTGGCATCAACAAACGATCTATGTTAGATTTAAGACGACCTCTGTGGCGCTACGGTAAGCGCATCTGTATTCCATGCGAGAGATCTCGGGTTCGAATCCCGGCTGGGGACAAAAACCCCAGTTCTTGGATCTTTGCATGTTTGTGACGTCGCTGATTCTGGTTCCCAACATATACCCTATGTTGGGAACCAGAATCTAGGGAACCAGAATCTTCTGACCCCTAGTGTGGGGTCAGAAGCAATGTGCCTGTATGTAAATGTTTATGTAAAAAAATATGTTTATCTACCTATCTAAGACTGAGAATATAAGAGTTTTTGCCAAAGGCATTTTTTTCCTGTTGATGTAGTTTATTTAATAACTCAGGCAATAAAGATAATTTCGCTTTTACTTGCGAACAAACGACCCCGGAAATGTGCAAAGGCTCGCGTTATCCTGCTGTCCTCGTCTGCTCCTTGGGCTTGTGGATGATAGAGATATTAGAACCCAAGATACATTAGAGTTACCTCCAACGCGATTTAAGAATTGTGTTAAGCACACTCTTTGCA
Source organism: Yponomeuta plumbellus (assembly GCA_947310845.1). Classification (NCBI taxonomy): domain Eukaryota; kingdom Metazoa; phylum Arthropoda; class Insecta; order Lepidoptera; family Yponomeutidae; genus Yponomeuta; species Yponomeuta plumbellus. The sequence goes on from OX371203.1 coordinate 11,207,019, forward strand.
AAAAAGCTTATTATAAAATCAACGATTATTTAGAAGACAAGGACGTCTGGCATTAAAGAGTAGTTTAATATTAAATTTAATCAGAGAATAACTGTGTCTAGTGTTCAACACATCCAAGAGTAATATCTTTTAAGTTTGTTATTTAAGCTAATACATTTTTGAAAGAATGTGGAGTTTCTGCGTTAGTTTCTTCTCCATGTAATCTATTAATTGTGAAACTAACAACTTTGACTTTCATAAAGTAAACACTTCGTTTGTTCTTTGAGTTTTGAAAATATACAAATAGAGAACTATTTGAGTTTGAGTTTTGAGTTTGAAAGCTTTTGTCTATTTCTCGCTTGGGGGCGGGACATTGACGCGCACAATTTGTACCAATTTTCGTCATTACTTGACGTACATGGCAGTTGATAAACGAACAGTGTTTGTAATCAAGAAAGTGCTTTTAGTCATTAAATATACAGACAATGTCAACTTACGTTATTCATATAAGCAATGTCGATGAAAAATTATCGAGGAACATCGACAGTCTTTTGTGATAAAAATCTATTGTCTGGGCAACGTTTTCATTGAAAATAATAGTTTTTATCTAGAAGCATTAGTCTTTATAAGGAGAACCTACGCTTCTGCAATAATGACAACAAACGGTTAGCTGTTCAAGACGTTATTGTACTCGTAGGTTTTATTTACTTTTGTATTCATCAACGTCGATTTTAATTTATTCTCTTTGCTTTATAATATATAGGTATGACGTAGGTACCTACTGCCGATCTTAAGTCGTGAATTTTATTTTAACGGTTGTAATGGTTTATTTTATTGAAACAAGGTAATCAGGCAATAATACTTTTTTTTATCTAGAGATCGACTGACACGTAAACAAAAACATAGCCACTCCTTTCAAATTATTCAAAATCATCCTAGATGATTATGTCGGCCAACTACTCTATAGAGGAATCACTCCAACAAATATATATATTTGTGAAAAATAACACCCGTTTAAACATAAGTATAAACATTTACATAAAGACACATACATTGCTTCTGGCCACACACTAGGTTACCCTGTGTCATGGGAACCAGAAACAGAGATGTCACAAACATGTAAACATCCAAGAACTGGGGTTTTTTTTGGTCCCCAGCCGGGATTCGAACCCGGGACATCTCGCATGCATGGTAGACAGATGCCCTAGCCACTGCGCCACAGGGTAGCAAGTTGAAGTAGCAGTGGGATGGTCACATAGGACGAAGATGGTCGACAGACTGCAAAGATTCTTGACAGAAGACGACAAACTGTCAAACGCAGCGTAGGACACTCAGTATCGTAAATTTTATTTGTCTCGGGTTTTTTGTGTGCAATAAAGAATATTCTTATCTTATCTCATCTCATCTCATCTCATCTCATCTCATCTTATCTTATCTTATCCCACAGAGGTCGCCAAAGGCACTCCAAGCCTCAGTTTTTTTGTCCCCAGACGGGGTTCGAACCCGAAACCTCTCGCATAGTGAGCAGATGCGCTAACCGCTACGCCACAGAGGTCGTCTGCTTAATATGCTGGTAGTTATTTAACTACTCTTTTTATTTCTTCATAAATAAAGGTAGGCAGCGTACATATTTTATTGAACTACATACTGTTGCCGATAACAATGCGATCCACGTAGGCGATATTAAAATGTTCTCATTATGCATTCAGAGTAGTACAATAAGCATATTCGATGGAAAGCTCATTATTTCGTAGTGTCGTTAAATGAATATTCCGAATAAGCAGTCTTATTAATTGTTGTTAAAATGGAAATTATACGGTATGTACCTGCGCGGCCTGGTTTAGAACTCAATTCATGGTTCACTATGAAAATTCGATGTACCTACATTTCAAAGTCGGTTAGCCCGTGGGGCTTAACAAATATTGTTCTGTCAGTGCAATATTCTTATACGCAATATACTTTTTTTTAGTCTATTTTTTTTATTTACATTTATAAAAAACAAGTTTCACAATTTCAAACGTCCCCAACACCATGTACAGTCACGAGCAATAATATATATACACTGTTACATTTTGTACGACGTACGACAATTTGTCCTAAATTATCTAACCATTGGTTACATACTTCTAGGACAAGTTGTCGTACACTTCTTTCTAGATTGTTTTAAGTTAAGATTTTCAAAAAATGTGACTGTGTAGGTACCTATATTATTTATTGCTCGTGACTGCACATTTATTGAAAAACTGAAAACGAACAAAAAAAATATATTTATTTTAATTTGATAGTATCAATGTAATACAGTTTGTTGCAATACAGAATACAAAAAATTTTGATCTTCTTTTTCACGACCTTACACATCCATATTTACACACACACACACACACACACACACACACACACACCCACACACACACACACACCCACACACACATCACATCACATCACATCACATTATCAACCAGTAGATTATCACATTTTTAATTAATAAATTAATACACCGGCTTAAGATACATGTTACTCGTCGTTAATCGTAGCTTCAGGGTCAATTTGGTTTTCCTACCGGCAAACCTATCTTTAATCTCTAACCTATTTTACCTTGGCCCCTATTCCGCACACGAACTTGTTCGTTCGGAATCATGAACTTTCGACTAAATGTAGCATGTGTTTTACCATCGCCATAATTTCGCCGTAACGACCGTCTACGTGAGAGAGATAAGTCGAAGTTTTCGAACGCTCCCGTGGTTTGGGGGTCTACTCTGTGTCGACCATAGTTTAAAAGGAACTCGTGTACTCTTTTCAACTGAGTTACATTCGCAGGTAGAGAGTATGGGCCGGGGGCTATCTCACGCACGCTGGCAGATCTTTAATTGATGTGGTAATAGTTAGGTGGGGATTTATTGGATGGGATTACGCCTGGCCTGCATTTTACTAGCTACTGTATTGGAGTGCAGGTGCACTAGAGAATACTGTTTTTAGGTTTACATGTTGAAAAAACACAGAGTTTTCGCACTGTCAACAATCTGAAGTCAGTCTTTACGCCTATACGATAAGAACCATTTTTAGGGTTCAATACCCGCAGAGTGCCAAGACCCTACAGATCTATTATTTTTGTCTGTCTGTGCGTCTATTGTATGTTTAAATGACTACTTCTTAAAACTTAATAGGTACCTGATTAGTTGAAATTATCACCTAATCTGTTCCGCGTGTTTTATAAAACAAAATGTTTTTGAAAACTCCCGAAAAAATGGACTCCTGTTGAACTGAATCCCATTTTGGATGAAAAACTAAATTATTTTCTATTTTCGTGGATGCTGAAATAACGGGTTAGTAGATTTTTGCTGGTGAATTTCGTGTTTGCCCTTTAAAGCTAGCTTCCCACGGTCCGTGATATCGCGGACGGACGCGGACGGCCGACGATCACGGACAGCCATGCACCACAAGAGGCTCTTCCAACTGACCTGTGTCGTCTGTCTGTGCTACCGCGGACCGTGGGAAGCCAGCATGAAACTGATGGTTCTTTTTCATTTTATTATTTGTACGTAAATGAGCTTATCATCATCATCATCATCAACCCATTATGTCCCCACCAAGGGGCACGGGTCTCTTCCCTGAGGAAGATATAGGCCATACTCCACCACGGGGGCCAAGTCCGGATTGGTGGAGGTTTGTAAGACTAGTGGCCGGTCTTTACTGTCAGAAGTTTTCAAGCGGCCCTAAAGCCTCTGACTTGGCTTAACGACTGCCATCTATCGACGGCAGCCGGCACCAACTGCTTAACGTGCCTTGCGAAGCACAGAACCGCTCGGAAAAATGCCACTAGCGTTAGTCATAGACGGTGACCCATCCATGGACTGAACGCGCCGTATGTTGCTTAACCTTAGTGATCGTTTAAGATCACTCAGGCAGCCCAGGCTACGAGCGATTCAAATGAGCTTATATTTTCAGAATATTTTATGCTGAATAAATCAACGTCCAAATCACTAAAAACCTTTCAAAAATTTACGCAAGCATCAAAGGTACCTTCGGTTGTGTGGAAAAGGCTGACAACATTATTCAATTTCGTTTTCGAAACAAAGCCGAGAGAAAAATAAGATTTACCCCAAAGCACTGAGTGAGGGTGTTATCGATTTCGGAGGTTTATCTAATCCCCCAAGCTTCTTGAGTGCGTGGATGGGGTCAACTTATCAAATATGTAACGGTGCCAAACACGGCCTAATATACGAGATAAATATCTGATGACGCAAAGGAAACTTTCCGGGCTTTAGCTTTTTCGAAGTTCAACGATACCGAATAAGGTACCTAAGTAATTTTAAAGCCTTTGTAATTGTGAATGCAAATAGATTGTTACGATTATGGGTGAATCAAATAAAGGAATAATTTAATGATGCGTTTTCTTTTACGATTATAAAACTATGGGTAGATAAAACGTAAAATTGACGGATAGAAAAATCCTCACAGTGTTAGTGCGCATCCTCCAAAACGGCTTGAGCGATTTTGGTCAAATTTGGTATGTGTGTTCGGTAGGTTTGAGAATAGGTTGTTAACTATTTTTTATACTGCTATCTGGCAAAACAACGTATGCCGGGTCAGCTAGTAACAATATAAAAAAACATATGTTTTGAAGTCGCTGCAAGGCACAGCCTTTCTCTCAGAGAGAGAGTATGGTATTTACCACGCGTGCCCGCCGCGGATTGGCAACTACAAACACATTGTAAAAACCTCAGACAGTCAGGTTTTTTCACGATGTTTTCCTTGACGGGTAGCGAAAAGAATAAATAATAAGCACCCTATATACAAATACTTTCTCCCAGAAAGAGAGAGAGTATGGCCTTAGGCCATCTCCCTCGATCATGCGAGAAGTATAAGTAGCAAAATTGCTAAAAAGTAAGCGATTGAGGGATCAACCTTTGAGGTTAATGGTTTAATATAGGGCATACAAAGTCAGTAAGCTTCCAAAAACAACGATTGATTAAACACCAAATGAAGCGTTCAACGAAACAATTTATTTCATATGAGCGAGCAAATTCGGAATAATACTACATAACTGTTTTTATCCACCTCAGACCGTTTTATTGGAAAACTTTAAAGATCCGATATCCACTGAAGTAAACTAAGGGACTCCACACACGACGGCTATAAGGTAAGGATGTATATTATAGCACGATATATCTCATTACATCTTTCCATAGAAATTGTCAGGAGACCACACACGACAGCTATAATATACATCCTTACATCTTCGTACCTTAAAGGTACTGAGCGATACGAAGATGTATATTTACCTTTCGATACCTTTCAACACCTCCCAATACCTTTCCGTATATTACGATATATCTTCCTTCGTAAAGGGTGTTCAAAAAGTTTCTTGGTGATTCAAAAAACTCCACTAGGAGTCTTATGTCGCTAAACGACATAGGTATTCAGAGTCCTATCTCAAAAAAATCATTTGCTCCACATAAATTTGCTCCATATAAATAATCTCGCTAAAGGCCGGTTTCCGAATTGAGAATTTCACTTAAATATTTAAATAACGTTCTGTCACGCTCTTTTCTGAGAAACTTGACGAGACAGCACTAAAGTTAAGTAGTTGCTTAGCGAAATTCTCAATTCAGAAATCGGCTGTAAGCTACGTTTCGTAAGCCTGAGGAAGGTATAGGCCATACTCCGCCACGGGGGCCCAAGTCCGGATTGATGGAGGCTTGTAAGACTAGTGGCTGGTCTTGCTCTATGGCCTCTGACTTGGCTTAACGACTGCCATCTATCAACGGCAGCCAGCACCATCTGCTTAACATGCCTTGCGAAGCATGGAACCGCTCGGAAAAATGCCATTAGCGTTAATCATAAACGGTCACCCATCCGCGCACTGAACGCGCCCTATATTGCTTAACGTTCGTGATCGTTTAAGATCACTCAGGCGGCCAGGGCTGCGAGCAATTCTTCGATTCAGTCGACTGATACACCTCCTGCGGTTGACTGGTAGAAAATGCTTGTAGCATTAAGTCTGCCGCGTTGCCATTGTAATTTTTACTTATGTGCAATAAACGTATTAATAATAATAATAATAATAATTGATGACCTATGATTTTATAGATATAACATAGGAAGTTACAACTTGTATATAGTGATGGAATATAACATTAAAGTTGCCTTTAACATGAAGGATAGTAACAAAAATCAATCTACCTCAAGAAAAGAAAAAAAAGTGTAGCAACACAGTGGTCATCAATTTTGTAATAATATCATGCCTGTCCACTTGCTGGCGATGTCTGATAATTCCGCATATAATTTAAACTCTTCGGAATTTTCCTTACTTTATATGATGTTCAATACACATCGTTCTATTTTTGGCACATGTGAAAACGCATACGCGCATCAACATCTCAATCATCTTCTGATGAACTACCTATCTATTAAATCTAGTAGTAAGTCGACAGATCCATAACACCCTGTATAACGCCTTAGCAGCCGGAACGTGTGTCGGTCGAGACGTATGTCAACGAAATGAAGCGAAATATACATTACGTTACCTGTTCCGTGTGTGATACTTTAATATAATGTAAAGCTATACCTCCCGGGATGTAATGTATATTATAGCAGTCGTGTGTGAAGTCCCTAACACAGGCCTCGAGTTTAGTTTGCGCGTCATTTGGGGTAAGTAAAGCGCAAAATAGTGTCATATTATTATTCCTCTGCTAAAGAGCAAAAAATCACCCTCGCCGGCCCTATTAGAATCCTATAATCGAGGGATTACCTAGCGTCTTTCCACCAAGTATTTCTGTTTCAATTATTAACATTAGAAGCTCTATTCAGAGGGGGACGAAACCCCAAATGGGAATTATAATTATCAATTCCGCTCCAATTACTTCTTGCCGATCCTTTTCACTTTCAATTTTCGTGATGTCCTCCGCCGTTTGATACAGGTTGTTGGGAAACTCCGACTGACGATTTAATTAAACCGGGATGCTTTTGCGCGAAGTTTTCGCAACGCTTTCCTAATACAATTTTCTTTCAAGAAATAAGCTAAGAAATACCTAATGTACGATTGCCTTGGACGCGATTCTTTGTTAAGTGCAAGCAGTTTTTACTCCAAGATTAAATCAGGACATTCAACAGCTAAGTTATTTGTACACACTTGAAGTAAAGAAATAAAATGTACATTTCAATAAAAAAAAGTACCGACTGTTGAATGTCGATGAAGCGAACGAGTGTTATCAGGATCGTGGCGTGTGGAAAGACTTTATCTCTACCTACTTCTTCGGGATACTGGCGTGAATTTATGTATTTGTTTGTATGTGTTATCTGTATATATATTATTTAATATGTAGAGCTATGATAATTGTATGTATAAAAATGGCCAAACAGTTTATTTACCTACCTAGCTAACGACTGCACTCAGAGACGTCATTTAACGTAATGTTCATTAAAAAATTTAATGATCGTCTTTATGTGTATATAGGTGTTATTTTTCTTTCTTAACTAACCATTAAAGTAACTGAATGTCTCTGAGTACGGCAGTAAGTTAATAGATACATTAATTATGCTTTACGATTTTTATGATAAAAGTTGATTGAAATAGAATATAGTTTGTGGGTAAAATATTAGTCACAAGCACTTTAATATTTCCATCCATAATACTTATGTTCAGTATGTTATTATAGTTTGACATACCGTTGACCGTACTACGAAGACACTCGTTGGTTTTACTTAATAACCAATTTATAATAACCAATTAATTAAATTACGGCCTGTAAAATATTTTTTGTTGTTTCACTTTGACAGTATTTAAAAAAAAGTTCACTTAAAACCAGATACTTTGAATAAAAGCCGAATGTAATAAAATACACCTACAAAAAAATTCCACTTTGCTAATACAAAAGTGCCCGTCCGAACCGCAGGGAATCCATAAGTGCGAGTATTATACAATTACACAACTTTCACTCACAATTCGCTTCACAAAAACTATCGTAAGCCCATAAATAAAGTTCCGATCCCCCTGTGAATCGTCAAACGTGTAAGGAGAGAGACTCAAGCATCAGAGCCCCTGCCCTCCTGACAGCGCTATCCAGTACTGCATTCAGGGAGAGGGTCACTTTCCAATTAGTTAATGCCGTGCACATGAGCCCTGGGGGCTTCTACAGACGTGTTACGAGATATATATCTTTGGACCCTTCTTGTTGACCAAGAATTTGGTAAGACTGGACTTAGTCAGGAAGAGTGTAAATACACTTGTCAGTTTTTTTGTGCAAGTTTTGATAAGCAAGTCCGATACGAGGGGAATCTCATCATCAAAACATTATGTTCCCACCGAGGGGCACGGGTCTCTTCCCTGAGGAAGGTATAGACCATACTCCACTACGGGGGTCTAGTCCGGATTGGTGGAGGCTTGGAAGACTAGTGGCTGGTCTTATTGTCAGAGGCCCTAAGGCCTCTGAATTGGCTTAACGACTGCTAACTATCGACGGCAGCCGGCACCAACTGCTTAATGTGCCGTACGAAGCACGGAACCGCTCGGAAAAATGCCACTAGCATTATTCATAGAACGGTCACCCATACATGCACTGAACGCGCCCTATGTTGCTTAACCTTTGTGATCACTCAGGCGGGCGGGGCTACTTGCGATTAATAGCGTTGTACGAAGCAATTGTCTGCATTTTTATATCAAATAAAGGCTAATAACGGCAGTAACTAGAATCGTGCCAGGTTGGCGGGGGACCGCGAAGTATAGCGTGATGAGGAAAATGCCTATACCCAACAGTGGGCAGAGTTGGGCTAGTGATGAAAGGCGAATTAAAGTTATACAGCAATAGAATAATACATTTTATTTGTCTCTGCTTTCTTGTGTGCAATAAAGAATATTCTTATCTTATCTTATCTTACATGTCGCTGTCAAACACAATATGTGCAAATAATATTTCGGGTCCTCTAGGTTTATGTTACTGATAACAGACTCATAGACTGAAGGGAGGTTTATGCTGAATTTTCTTGCTCAGTGTGGTGCATGTGGTGTGGTGTAGTGCTGATGGTTAAGCGGGGTATTCGCTTAGCAACATAATTGCGACACTTTTAACTGTTCACTTTTCGGTACAGTATAAATGGCTCAATCATGAATTTTGAGTCGGGTTCACCTATTCAAGTAGCGATGAAATAAAATCTATGATAGTATCCTTGAGTGAAGAGCGGGATTCTCTCGTTTAAAAGTGGAACAACACCTTGATTTATCGACCTTGAATCCGGCGTCCCTTCTAACTTTGGTAATTAAGAGAAAGATAAATTTCCTTTTTCCCTTAAACAATTTCCCTAAAAATTACAATTTACATCACTTTAAAAGTTTTAATTCAAACGCTGAACTTTTGTGTGACATCCCCCTTTTGCGGAGTTTGGAGCGAGGCACCTCTACAGCGCTAATAAAGATTGCCACCATCATATTTTTGTTTTCAACAAGGGTAATACAATTCAAACTCGCACTTAGACGCTTATAAATAAGAGTAATTTATCTCTTTTGCATTTTGCGGCAGGTCCTCTGGTCATATTCTACCGACAGAAACTGTAGCAAATAATATTAGAATTTAAGAATTTCTTTCAGAAAGTATTATAATTGCTATAATTTATTATATAAATCTAAAAGTACTATACTTTCTGTCGGAAGAATATGGCCATCGTCTTGTTATTTAGATACACCGGAAAATGAGAGCACTAAGTCAACTTTTACAGTTTTAGCTTGTAGAACCGCCCGTTTTCCTAATCTAGATGTTCAGCTTATTTTAAAGTGACTAAAAATACATTCGGAGTCCCGGGTCTCTGTCTGCGGGGTCTCCGGGCGTGAGTTTAATTATGTAAAATTACATAACTTAACATGATGACTGCTTCGACGGGTCGATTCACAGTCGTAGTTTCAATACACGCTGACTTATGTAAAATTAGGGCGAATCGCCAAATAAAAATAAAAAAAAACTTCATTAAAACCACCTCAGTTTGCCATTTGTAACAAAATATGATTGGAAATTTGAGCATTATTTCAACAACCTTCTTCGAGATAAATCTAACTTGCTGTACTGGCCAATTACACGCGCGCAGCGGCCGGAAAAAGTTCTATAAAAATTCATAACTGTCGTGTTTTGCGGCCAAGTAAACTACAAATTAAACTCATATCTGTCGTGTTATTTAAAAATCGAACGATCTTACTCCGAACAATGACAACAAAGGAGGTAACTTATCAGAGGTTTTATTTAAATTTCGACCTGCCTCGATAGAAAGCTAGATATACCTATTAAAAAAAGAACACTAACTAACGCGGCAAAAATTATTGTTGTTCGTTCGTGGTTCGTCTGTTTTGAAAGTTTATTGAATCAACTACGAAGAGAAAAATCATATACAAGCCTTGGCCACAACTACGCATTAATGGACTCACGATGTGTGCCTCGGGTTCGCCTCGGCCCACATTTCCACGTTCGTCCATCAATGCCTCTTTTGCTGGCCGCTGCAGTAATGTACTACATATTTTGTACATGCTCAAAAAACACTATTCGAATAAATGCCCTTAGTCTCGATATTATTGTTATGTTTGTGATGTTCTTGGGTCACCATAGCAAAGGGTATGTTTTAGATCAAGTGATTGTGCTGTGTGTGTGTAATTATTGTGTTTCAGTGAAGTATCATATCTCAAAAGGTATTTCGAAATTGAATGGAGGGAGAACGTTCGTTTTGTTAGCAGTCTGATCATTAACAGCTGTAGGTATAAGTTTATCACGCTATAAACTCATTAGCCAAGTCTCCTTCCCAAACTTGCCCCGTGTATTATTTCCACACTTAAGGGGCGACCCGGTACTAACTAGCTACGATAGTGGAAAATATTCGTAACTTCCTTTATAGGTAATACGTACTTGAAAAACATAAACATCACAATCACAAATCTCCATTAGTACTCTGAAGCTATTTTGGAACCAGCAGCCTAGGACGTAAAGTTCCTCTAAGGACCGATTTCTGTATTGAGGATTTTGCTAAGTAATTACTTAACCGTAGTGCTGTCTCGTCATATTCCTCAGAAAAGAGCGTGACAGCACGTTACTTAAGTATTTACTTAGTGTGAATTCTCAATTCAGAAATCGGCACTAGGACGACGATATTTTAACTAGAATGTTTTAAAGTTGTAATACTATTGGTTTTAAAAATCAACGGATAGGGATAAGCTTAAGAATTGGTTAAACCTTTGTTGGCTCAATTGTTAGCCCTCAGACGCACCAAAGGACAAGGGATTTTAGAACGACGGTTAATGAATCATCATCAACCCGTTATGTCCACACCAAGGGGCACGGGTCTCTTCCCTAAGGAAGGTATAGGCCATACTCCACCACACGGGGACCAAGTCCGGATTGGTGGAGGCTTGTAAGACTAGTGGCTGGTCTTATTGTCACAAGTTTTCAAGGCCTCTGACTTGGCTTAACGACTGCCATCTATCGACGGCAGCCGGCACCACCTGCTTAACGTGCCTTGCAAAGCACGGAACCGCTCGGAAAAATGCCACTAGCGTTAGTCATAGACGGTGACTCATCCATGGACTGAACGCGCCGTATGTTGCTTAACCTTAGTGATCGTTTAAGATCACTCAGGCAGCCCAGGCTACGAGCAATACGAGCGGTTAATGATAATGTTTAATTTCGCTTCTGAGTTTCCAAATTTGGTAGCCGCCGAGCCGAACGGTTAAGGATAAGGATAGGTTCTAAGCATACAAATGTGCCGAAAATGGCAGTTTTGCAGATTTGTAAATATCATATTTTTCCCCATTGATGGCGTCACTAATCTCATGGAGTCCCATAGTAAAAATGGTTTTACAAAAACGTTAAGATGTGAAATATAACGTTTTTTTAAAAACTAACTATATACAAGTGTGAAACCAATGGCGGAGACAAACGTGGTTACAATTCTAGAAATGCAGAATTCCTAAAATGTTAGGGACTGAAAGGATTCCTGTTCAGGTTTCAAAGAGCAAAACACGCTACAAATAAGTCTTCGGCCGGGGATACGAACATGCGGACCAAACGTATTTTTTTTACATTTAATAGGAATAAACTGAATTTCATTTCGACCAGCTTTGTATAAATAAACGTAAGCTATAAATAAACGGAAAGCAGTAATTTCTATAAAGTTATTTAAAACATTGCGATTAAATATTACATTAGTACTTTTACTGCTAAACAATTTGTTACTTAAGAAGCTCAAGACGTTGGTAACAAAATACTACGAAAATTATTAATTAAAAATTCTAAGAGCTCTCATTTGTTTCTAGTTTCACTTCATATTCGTAAATTAATTACTTTACAAATCTAATTACATTAGTAATTACGTTACGTTGTCATCACCGATTAATTTTCAACACAACTCACCGCGTAGCTTAAATGTAATACCTACGCTAAAGCTGGTTTCTGAAGCCCCACATTGTAAAGTCAGTAATATAGTGGACTTTTACATTGTAAGCCATAAGTGCGAGTTTTGAACATCAATGGACAACTTGCGGATGCTTCTAACAGTACTAAGATAAAGGTATTAATATAATCTGCGCCGAACACACTCTAATAAACCACACCACTATCTAAATGTTAATATGTGGTCATAGATTAAGTAAGTGAACGTAGAATAGCTATTCAATAAATTTATGTAAGTTTTACAAATAAATTTAAGTTACTTTTATAAATAAATTTATAACATATTTGTTCGTAAAGTGGTTGTAATTACACCAATTTCAATATCGTAATGTATCTCATTACGTACTTGTGCGATAATGTAATGTAAAAGGCACGTGTTTTTTTTTAATAAAGTTTTAAGATACTCCGTCTAAAAATGAACGATAGTTTTAAAAATCTTAGCGAAGAGGTTTTATGTCAAGACAGTGGTCAATATTTTATGAATAAAATTAACTTTGGGAAATAAAATATAACAAATAAACATTTAATTCTTTAATTTAATTAATTTTGACAATAAATTACAACCATTTATCTGTAACGAAAACACAAAAATATTAATTTACTTTATTAGTAATACTGGCTGTTTTTGTACCTTTGCCTAAAAAAAAAGTTGATGCGCGCGCATCGCTTATTTGTGGACAAGTAAAAATCAGTAGTGCCAGATTAGGCGATTTATCGCCATTTGGGCTATCTCTGAGGGTGAAATGGCGACCTGAAGTGGCAATCGGCGACCAGTCGCCATTTGGGCTATAATGTAATTATTTTCGGCGACTTTTGGGCTACTTTGAAACCGTGATGCGTTCAGACTAGGCAATCCTACAGTAAAAGATAAAAGCCAGTAAAGGCGGGGCTCACTCACTGCAAAGGTTTTTCTGTTTACATTTTATTGTTTTGTGAACTGATTTCCTATTTCAAAAGCCATGAACTATCTATAAAATGTACTCCAGAAGATGCCGGACCCTCTAGTGCACCTCAGGCTGATTATGAGGAAGGTTTGGAAGGCTTAATTTTATTAATAGCTGAGGCGGAGTCGCTTGCTCGTAGCCCCGGCCGCCTGAATGATCTTAAACGATCATGAAGGTTAAGCAGCATAGGCCGCGTTCAGTGCATGGATGGTTGACCGTTGTATGAATAACGTTAGTGGCATTTTTCCGAGCGGTTCCGTGCTCCGCAAGGCACGTTAACCCTTAAAGTCGCAGGATGATAAAATGTTTAAAAGTGGTGTTTATTTCAATTTTCCGGATTATTTAACCTATTTTGAAGCTAAAAAAAATGAAGAAAAAAATACCTGACTGTTAGATTTCGAGAAACCGTATGTATATTATATCATACACTGAGCCCTTTGCTGAAAAATGTCGCGTGATTAACGTGTATAGTATTTTATACAAAGTTGCTAAAGTAGTAGTATTTGTAGCTATACTTAGGAGATGATAATGTCGAAAATAATTTTTGAGGTGCATAAGTAGTATGAAAATACAACAGAAAATGTTTTAATTTGTTGCAGAAATAAATACTCTAATATTAAAGAATTATATTTTTTTTATTTATAAAAGGCACATAAAACTAAATATTCCTTATGAACCTAGTTGTTATAAGGAAGAATATTAAAAAATGTAAGAACTTTTGGAAACACATTATTTTTAATGAAGTTCTAGTTATTATAAGGAAGAATATTAAAAAATGTAAGAACTTTTGGAAACACATTATTTTTAATGAAGTTCAACAAAATGGTGTCTTTTAGAAACATAACATTTATGTAGGTACTTATTAATTTCACAGGTCTTTCAATGCGCACTTGCTTGCCCTTCCTTGCAAAATTTGCATTTTATATCCCTGTATGTTTCATGTTGATTTGTTATAAGGCCATCCACATATCAGCCAAACCAACTCCACCTATGTGTCGATTACAATGTTATACAATTTGGGGGAATGCTACATCGATACGCTCTTTGGAATCTTTGTGAAATTCAGGTGAATTTTCAGGTGAAAAGTCTATTCCTTTGAAAGTATCTTCAAGTTCGTACAGCCTGAAGTCGTAAATCATTCCAGGCACTCTCGTTCGTACCAGATTTTTTGTCCTGACTTGGTCAATAAGTGGTCTTAGTTTGCAGTACCGGTCAGTCTCATCAGCTTGTGTGCTATCAAAAAAATTATTCTTTTAACTGACATTATATCAGGAATCTTTTCGTACCTACCCGTATCTTCTTTCCAATAATCTTTGAACGATGGCATGACCACTACTCCCAAATATTCTTACCTTTTGCTTTTTTCCTTTCGAAGTTAAGTTTCAGTGTTTCAATGTTTTGCCGTTTCGTTATGGTTTCGTTATGTGACATTTGGTACTCTACGTTTTCTTGAGTCTGTTGTTGGTCGTTGGTTGATGGATGGACAAAAGGTAGAGAAGGTAGCAATGATATGGATGGTATCGTATTATAATTGCATTGCGTGCTGGTCGGAAAGGCATCTGCTAGTATAGATTTCAATGGAGTCTCGTCTTCTAAAGTTTGGTGAATGGGTGGACAAATCACATTGATATCGCGTTGAGTAGTAGTCGGGATCGGGATCAATAGGGATGACGTTTCACGTTCAACGAAGTAAAGGATAGATAGAGAATGTACATAAATTTCCTATTCTGAAGAACTGGATAGAATTGGGCTCGACCCTTTCAAGTGATGAGTCAATCGATGGAGTAGGGGAAGAGGAACGGCTGCAAATATTCTCTTCATCATTTGTGCTATCGCCAGCGTCAGATATAGCTTGTTTGTCAGGCTCAAGCTCCAATATGCGCCTATACCGCTTGCGTTGTTGAGGCTTTAAAAGAATGATAAAAAGCATGCACATAAGCAAACCCAACAACCGTGTGCAAGCAGAAAATAAAGTTTAGAGGAAAATCAAGCAAGCAAATAACAAAAAGCTATGAAACTAGGGAACTGTGCATAAAATACCATACGAGAAAACCAAAATGTTTTTTACGACGGCAGTAGCAGTGTATAGAATAATACACGTAGTTATTTGTTAGTAAGTAGCGCAGTGTATAAAATGATATACATAGCCAAAAGAGGTTACTTGTTTGGATCTGGCGCAGTGTATACTATGTTATACATCAAAGTTCAAGGCCGTGAAGGACCAGAAAATGTACATATTTGTTATATATTTTGGCATAAACATGGCAAAAATATATCTAAGATTACAAAACACATGACTTTTGGTTAAGAATAAAACTTGATTCACGAATAAAATATGTCTTACCTTGAAGTGCTTGAGATACCTCGGCATCGGTGCGTTCCAATAAGTGAAACATCAAAATTTTGCCACATATTACACACCAGTATTTTTTTCTTATAGGACTGGGTCTCAAAATTAGTTTCAGGTAAAAAAAAAATGGAAACAAGTAGTTTGTTTCCGTTACACAATTAATTAAAGTCAGCGTATACTATATTACACGCTGCTACTTTAAGGGTTAAGCAGTTGGTGCCGGCTGCCGCGATAGATTGCAGTCGTTAAGCCAAGTCAAAGGCCTTAGGGTTAGGGCGGCTTGAAAACTTCTGACAGTGTGACCAACACTAGTCTTACTACAAGCATCCACAAATCCGGACTTGACCCCCGTGGAGGAGTATGGCCTATACCTTCCTCAGTAAAGAGACGTGCTCCTCGGTGGGGACATAATGGGTTGATGATGATGAGGCGGAGTAATTTTTGATTGTGATTGACCGCGATGGCGTGTTTCGACCTCTGTGGCGCAGCGGTTAGTGCATCTGACTACCATGCAAGAGGTCCCAGGTTCGAATCCCGGCTGGGGACAAAAAAAAAGAAACCCAGGTCTTGGATGTTTACATGTTTGTGACGTCGCTTTTTCTGGTTCCCACGATACAGGGTATCCTAGTGTGGGGCCAGAAGCAATGTATGTGCCTGTATGTAAATGTTATGTTATGTTATGTTATCTAACAATTTAAAAATTTCTATGAATAAAGTATAGTTTTAGTTAAACTGAAGTTTATCTCAATAGTCTAGATTTTGAAATGGTGCCTTAATACTTAGACATTAATTACATCGTTCCTGCGCCTTATTACGGTCTTTGCAGTGATTATAAAGGCTTGCGTTAATAAGTTAGCGATTTGGGCTACATAGGAAAATATTTTGGCGATTTGGGCTACTTTTTTTCAAAATATGTGGGACTTTGGCCGGCCCAGATCTGGCAACACTGGTAAAAATAAATCCGCGCGCTTTTTCTTTTCGCTGTATTGTTTTTATTTGAAAATGTCGTCAAGTAGTGATGAATTTATTAATTTGACACCGCCACAAGTCTTAAACGCGGCGAAAAAGGCTACTCTAAGCCTCTTGCCCGAAAAATCGACCGATAGATACTTACAAGCCTATCAAAATTTAATCTTATGGAAATAAGCCAAAATGCAAATTAATTTTCAGAAAATGTGTTTTTAGCCTATTTCATTGAACTTTCTCATAAATACGAGTATAAGTCAAGCTCATTGTGGTGCTACTATTCAATGCTAAAAAGCACTATGAAAACAAACCATGGTATTGATATCAAGTCATACTCCAACTTGCTAGCATTTCTAAAAAGACGCTCAGATGGCCATATGAGTAAAAAGTCGAAAGTATTTTCGGCTGACAATATCAAGACGTTCCAAAAAGAAGCTCCGGATTGCCGATATTTAGCAACAAAGGTCAGTTGAAACTAAATAATTGTGATTAATTTCTTTCACTTTCGTATTTCTTTACTATATAGTTGTTTATACGTTATTTTTATCTCTTTTCAGGTTGCATTAATATTCGGTATAAATGGTGCATGTAGACGTCAAGAGTTGGCAAACATCACAACTAATGATATCGAGAACCATGGGCGAGTTCTTCTTGCCTAGGTTAAAAACACAAAAAATAAAATTCCAAGGTCGTTCACAATACAGGGCCCTTTTTATGATGTAGTGAAGAAATACGAAGCGCTTCGTTCAACAAAAGCTAATTCCAACAGATTTTTTCAAAATTACCAAAATGGAAAATGCACTAAGCAACCCATTGGCATTAATAAATTTGGAGCAATGCCGAAAGAAATTGCCACTTTCTTAAATTTGCCTGAAGCTCATGAATACACAGGGCACAGTTTCAGAAGGTCCTCGGCTACATTGCTCGCCGATTCAGGTGCGGACTTATTAACACTAAAACGCCACGGAGGGTGGCGGTCGAGCAGTGTAGCCGAGGGATACATAGATGACTCAATAAGAAATAAAGAAGAAATTAGCTCTCGCATTACAAGGAACATACATTTGGAGTCAAGTGTTGACTTTCAACCATCTACGAGCACACACGCGTACATTCCACCATCGTCGCCGCAGCCGCAACCGCCTCCGCCGCCGCCACCGACGACTGCAGAACTCTGTGGTCTCGTTTCTCCTACTTTCACTCAAGAGAGTGAGAGAGAAACTGGGGAAATTGTAACTAATAATAATAAATTGACAACATTAAAAGTGCCAACTGGCAACGTAACAATCACTTTTAAAAATTGTTCAAATTTTTATAACTGCTTTAACAATTAATTAAAGATTTATTCGTTTAACAAAGTCAGAGTTTTATTAATTTCCTCGTAAATATGTTATAAAACGTCGTATGACATACGTGCGCTTTGAAAATTACAGCCTCTGCTTCCTTATAGCCCTCGCCGATGGCTCGGGCTAGTAATATCGCCTCGGCTGTAATTTTCAACTTACCGCACTTATGTCATAATGTACTATTATGTTAGTTTTACAAATAAATTTACCTATGTAGTAAAGCAAGATTTTTTTCATTTTCAGTCTTGCGATAGCATCAAGCCTGTCTGTGAATTAGGGTATGGTATCACGAAGACAAACAGGTCATTGTAATGATGCGCTTCAAAAATAATTATTACCAATCAGCTAAAAACAAAGAGATCAACAACGAATAAAATTCTTTTGCGCTATTATCGTGGTCTTTAACGTCTTTAGTCCTGACCTTGAATATAAAAATAAGGATCTGGAGTGCCGAGGTTAACCATTATAGTGTTCAAGATTATATTTTAGTTTCTATAATGTTGCCGCCGGCCAATCGCAATTTGTAGTTGTAGGAAAGATTTGGAGTAATAGGAACAAAATTATGTAATCCGTAAGTATATTAGTAGGGGTTTTCTAACAAAGAAGAATCTTACCAACCAATTTTAAAACGCCCTGAAACTGGTAATGTTTACTTCGGTGTCTTTTGAAATTGTACTAGGTGGCAGATAAATATTCTATGGCCCTTTGAGAGAAGTGAACCGTGCTTGATGTGGTATCAATATTAAGAAGCAGTTTCTAACTTCATATTAGGGTTGCCAGGGTTAACTTCGTGTCAGCCAGTTGGAAAATATATTTCGGGTGTTCGGGTGTATGAGGAGGTCTATGTTTTATACTGTAAATTTTATTTCAGCCAGACGCTATTGGGGACAGGACCTTATCTCCAAATTCATAACATGGACTGATGATCTTTTTAACATAATTACTGTGTGTGAGGCCTAAATTCTCGTCTTAAAATAATGTTTTCCTTGTCTAGTGAATTTATAAATTTTGCTTAACCAGTCGTTTTAGGACAGTTTGACCGGCTCCTAGAACAATTTGTGATAACTTTTCGATGGGCAAAGAAATGAACGGCATTTTTCTTACACCGAGAATACATTTTAATTTGTAAACGAGTCCGACCAGGTTTCACTCCGATTCGCAGAGCTTAATCATGATGAGCAGCGACGGAGCTCGCGACGTCGGTTGCTCGTCTCACACTGATGATTAATCTCTGCGAATCGGAGCGAAACCTGGTCGGACTCGTCCGATAAAACAACACCCGTAAGTGGATCCGGACTAAAAGTTTTCAATGTGTTGTTTTTACGAAAGTTTTAGTTCAAAAATTTTAAATTGTTACAACTTTATACTATACCCGAAAAATTACTTCTACATCGCATGGACCTAATATTTTAGATCTCATTGCTGGGATTCCTAAGCAATATCGAACTGAAAAATACTGAAAACTATTCCACGTCGCAGTATCACTTCTAATGGCGTATTTAAAATATTGATAAATTATCAGTTAATTTATTTATCAATGCTTTTCCTTTTTTACTCATGACCTTGTAAATAACAATTGAAAACTATTGGTTTAACTGAGGTGAGAATTGATGAGGTTAAAACTCAAACATTAGCATTCGTTTCACATAAATCTATCTAACAAAATCTCTAGGTGATCTTGAAAAGCTTTGAATGTTCCCTTAGGCGGGCTATGTGGTTCACAAACTGCTAAATAGAGTTTTACTGTTACAAAGTAGCAGATAAGCCTTAGATATAAATATTTGTAGATGTATCGTGAAATCAGGATACATTGCCGGCGAAAACCGAGAAACTTTTCCCGCCAGCGGTGAGGTCGCAAAGTATTCACTACAGAAGCTTCCATCAATACTAATCCAATCTAATTAATAAGCCTACGGGTAGGTACACGTCTTCCACAGAGCATTGTCATTGCGTTCACAAGTCACACTTGCTTTAATTTAATAATTATTTTGTTACGTTAATGTAATCTGTTTCTTCTTTTGAATAATTGTGTTGGCTTAAGTCTCGCATGAATTGCATTATGTTATATTAATATCAATATTTGTGGATGTTATTTTCGACTAACTAAACTTGTTAATTTATAAGAAACATTTGAGGAGGAGCGAGGTTCATTGTAACGCAGACATCCGCTTATCATACGGCTGTGACATAATAATTATAATTATAAATGAATTTTAAAAATTTATGGTTATGTTTTTTCACACACACTATGTAAACTGAAACTGAATAAATAAGACAGTAACAATATTTGTAAGACCTGCAGTGAAATTTCGAATCGGGTTTATTACTTACCGAGTTAAACTTCTGTTTTAACTTTATCGTGTCGAAGCCTTGCGATAAACTTTGTAGCAACTTAATTTCAGCATCACTGCCTGCCATATTTACTCGCTGAGCAATGAAGGTAATGAATGAATGCCGTTAGTTTTTCCGGTCCCGTTTCTATTTATGCCAGATTCAAAGCAGAACCACACTAATGCTAAGAATGACAAAGACGCGATGCAACGATGAAAGGTCTCACTTCTCGATGTACACTGGTATTTTGTGCCACCTTTGTAGAATATGATATTCTGAGTGGGAGTTTCAGAATGATTTTGACTAAATTAATATTTTTTTATCGAATAGGCAGATGGTACGAAAATATAAATAAAAGAGAATGCGTGTGACACAGTGATTGGCTGCCTCGTTTATATCGCAAATATACCAGAGACTATATCTAAAGTTTTGTTTTAATTTATTTGGTTTTTTTTTACTGTTTCCTTACATTTGTTCTGTTACTTGTCTGTTTATTTTGTTTCTCTGATCTGTCTTGTTAGTATAATAATAGTACATTACTGCAGCGGCCAGCAAAACAGGCATTGATGGACGAACGTGGAAATGTGGGCCGAGGCGAACCCGAGGCACACATCGTGAGTCCATTAATGCCTAGTTGTGGCCAAGGCTTGCAAACGAAATAATGCGCGGAAATTAAAACTATGAACTCATTCTGTTAAATTCAATAAACTTTCATAATCAGACGAACCACGAACGAACAAAAATATTTTTTGCCGCGTTAAAGTGTTCTTTTTTTTTCAATAGGTATATTATCCAGGTTTCTATCGCAAGCCAGTTCGAAATTTAAATAAAACCTCTGATAAGTTACCTCCTTGGTGGTCATTGTTCGGAGTAAAAGATCGTTCCATTTTTAAACAACACGACAGATATGAGTTTAGTATATAATTTATTTGGCCGCAAAACACGACAGTTATGAATTTTCATAGAACTTTTCCCGGCCGCTGCTTGCGTGTAATTGGCCAGTACCTACAGCAATTTCGATTTATTACCAAGCATTTTCGAGAAAGAAAAATCTCAAACATGCTTGGAAATTTGAGCATTATTTCGACAACCTTCTTCGAGATAAATCGAAACCATGTGAAATGGCATTTGGGGGAAAAGGCATATCTATACCCAGCAGTGGGCAACGGTGGGCTGTGTACGATGGTGAAAAGTTTTAAAATATTTATCTGTTTGCTAATGACTGATTTCAAAATTCATGACACAGAAAGACATGGACACTCTATCCATGGTAGAATAAGTAAATTTTACTGTGATACGCTAGAAACTAACCGTGGCATTGGCGGTCATCTATGGCAAAAAATTGAAATAGTAACGTAATAACTTGATTTTCTGCAACCTCTCCCAATGGACCATGTTCAAAAGCTGCCTTTCTTATTTACTAAAGTTTTTTTATTTTTCTTAATAAGGCCGATACTTCTTTTTTCATGTTTATATTTTGTGGCCTCGTTTCAGCTAAATAATGTTTCTCTATAAAAAACCTTCCGCTGACAAGTTACGCCGAAGAAGATGCGAGGCAATATTTTTTATTTTCTTTTTAGACCTTTTTGAATGTTCTTATGCTCTCTAGATAAAATTCACAAGCATCTTTAAGAGTAAGTACCCTGGAGATATTTTAGGTTCCAAACTTCAAAAGGAGAAAACGAAACCCTTATAAAATCACTTTCTTATCCGTTCGTATGTCTGTCTGTCAAGACCCATTATCTCTGGAACGCGTGTACAGTCGACAGCGCGTTAATCTTCACATTTTAGTTGCAAAGTGGGCCGTAATGAAACAGAGTAGAGTACATGGGTGTATACCATGATGTGCTGTCGACTGTACGTGTTGAGTTGAATTAAAATCATGTAGTTATGTCGACGGTTCCTTGAAACTGTGAAAAACCAAATTTCTAAGTTAACGTAAAAAAGATGCGGTTGTAAATGCCGAAAAAAAAACGTATATTTAAACATAAACATAAATATAACACAAATAAGCACAAACAATGCTCATTTAGACGCTTAACGGAATTATAATTCATAGAGTACTTCCTGTTGATCTAAAGAATCTTAAATATGGGAAGTAATATCGTCTTATACTAGAAATACAGGTAAAAATCTGAAAATAATACTTTTGTAATGAAATCCTAAATAAATGATAAATCAAAAATAAATAAATAATAAAAATAAATCAGCCTCGATCAGAGTTGCATTGCATACATCTCCGGGGGGCATATAGGTAAGCTTGAGTCCATTTGCAAAACCTTTAAGATATCATAAGAAAATTCTTTATGATGCACACCAAACAACAACACCTTTATATTGCGGTTTTATAAAAATAGAAGAAAAAAAAACAATTCCTTATGAAATCTTAAGACATTAAAATTTATGTATAAATTGAGTTTTGCCAAATACGTAAAAGTCACTTTCACTAATATCTTTACATTTATACTAATTGAATTGAATTAACTAACTAAGCGTAACATATATTGTACATTGCTTTCCGAGGAATCAGATTTTGAAAATTGACCCCGTTGAATGTTGAAGTTTCAATATCCACAAATAATAAATATTAGTATTTTTCTGTTAGCAATAAGACCATCTATAGTATATCTATACACTTCTTAATTGTAACTTTTATTTGTCTCTTATTTCTTGTGTGCAGTGAAGAATGTTCTTATCGTATCTTATCTTACTTTATACCACAATATCTGCTCTATTTTAACCTCTAAGAGCACGGAACGTGGCACCCTCCCTCCAAACTGTTAAACTTACTCCGCAATTCCACTTCACTTAGCACAGTCGATACAGACTATAATAGATATAAATTCATTGCCAGGGGAAGGGAAACAACGATAAAACTACTCCTTAATGCGACTTAATGAATAGGTAGTTGTTTGTTGGGACCCGAAAGTGTTGGAGAACAATCGAAGCTCCCGCTGATCTCTCATAGTAGGTACACTCCGTCAATGGTCTTATTCAGTATATGGGTATATTTTGGCATCTGATTAATCTTTTTGCTTTCGTTGCGAAATCTCCTGTAACGTCACTAAGTAGAGTGCACTTATATGATTCTCCACGTCCTGTTGACTGTACTTTATTAAATCGTATGAAACAGCTCATTTTTTTATGTGCTCAGGCTCGTATGCACGCAAATATGGCTGATTCTATGTTCCTACATAACTCCTTAAGTAACGGTCAGTGATGGCCAATGGAATCAGAGGATTCTTCGTGTTGAAACTGAAAAAAACTTGGTGTGACACTCAAAGGATAAATATAACCAACAACTCGATAGCTGAGTAGGTGAGACCCAAATTCAACAATGTAACTAATTTGCGTAGTACGTAAGTAGTTTCTTAAAATTATTCTCGCTTGTTTTTTTTTATTTTTTAAGCTTTTCTATTTGAAATAGTAAAGTGCTTCACTCTGATGAGTAGAGCCTTGCCAACATGTTATTGAAGTTACACAAGTTTCCACTGATTTGCGATTATTTAATTATTACCTGGGGTGTAAATTAGGTACGTAAAGTACGTAAGTAAGTAAATTAGGTATTTACAGTACTCCACTGTGTGGATTTGTCTGATTTAGCCCCTTTGTTCCCGGTATTTCACGCTACCTTATGTTACCCTGTTATATTCTGGGACTTTTTTTCCCAGTAGATATGTGATACTCCTACTCCGAACTGTCGTATTTCGACTCTTTCGAGTTGTCTAATTGCTTAACCCGATAGAGTGGAAAGTTACGGGCTGGACGGACTCTTCCGACCAAATTAAAGTAATCGGAGATAAGTTTCCCTGTATGTTTTATTTACTTTACATACGTCTTTGTCCCAACTAAAAACACAACATACAAAAGTTGTCTTTTGCCATGCAGCCTAACTTCACTCCTATTCCTTTGTTTCGTTTCAATTCCAGGTGTTGGAAGTTCAGACAATACGGCTATATATTTACACAACAATTCACTAAAGTGACGCCTCGGCAGCTGCTACCATGCCACGTTGTTAAGTGGTAGACAGACGCAAAACAATGATCCTTGAGACTCTATTTGCGTTTGCGTCTAGTACGTGAATATAGCTCGGTTTCATGTCTCGAAAAGAGTATTTTTTCGCATGTAGCTCCGAGTCTTTGTTTGGAACTCCTGTGTTCAGTTAGGTGCATAGATAGGATTATGCCATATGCACATGCGTGACGCTAGACTTGTACTGACATTCAATTACGCGGAAGGTACCAATCCAATAGATACAATATGGAGGCACAGTTAGAACTGAAGTTTGACAATACGAAAGTATTTTTTCAACATTCAGCACCTTGTTTATGAAAAACGTCACTCTAGCGTTTATATTCGAAGAAATAAATATAAACTTATTTCAGACTTTCTAAGTCTTTTTATTTATTCAATTGTTGAAATTTTTATTAATTACTAGGTAGAGTATAATATGATAAAAACTTAAATAACACCTTATCAAACTAATCTATAAACTAATTTCATTCAATCCATATTATTAAGTTACACAAGTATATTATTAATTCCTAAACTAAATATAAAATAATGAACTAAATATTAAATTATAAACTAAATATTAAACTAAAAACTATATTAAACTAAATATAAAAAATCGAATCTAAGCCGCTGCCGTTGGGGAGAGTTCCCAAGATGATGGCAGCATTCCTCCTCTGAATGGCCAGGCTGATGCGCTGACCGAGGTAGCTGCCAGCTCTAGGATCGCCTGACGAGTCGATGAGGCACGTTGATATTTCTTTGAAAAGTTAATAATCTTTCAGACTATAATAAAATTATTTCAGAAAGCGTCTGTATGTATTGTCATATGTTTGGTCTTGTCTTGACGACCTCTGTGGCGCAGTGATTAGCGCATCTCCTTACCATGCGAGAGGTTCCGGGTTCGAATCCCAGCTGGGGACAAAAAAAAAGGAGAAAAAAAGATATTTCCATTTTTGTGACGTCGCTGTTTCTGGTTCACACGACACAGGGTATCCTAGTGTGGGGCCAGAAGCAGTGTATGTGCCTGTATGAAAATATTATGTTGTGTTATGTATGAGCAGACAAGCGATACAAATTAAAAATTTAAAAATTAATTATTTTAGAACTTTAGAAACTTTTTAGAAGTTCGATAGTTATAAAAATTTATAGTAGTAAGTAGTACTGACGTAACCTCTCCAAAGTAGGGAATTAGTAGCGGTTACGCCGTACTACGATAACAAGCGAATAGCGAATGCTGTTCACTCTTATCTTGTTTCCGCATCCATTCCTTTATTGTAAATAAGGAAATTTCCCTAATATTATGTATTTATTTTATTTATTTATTTATTTAGAGATCTATGGTGAACCAACAGCTATTACAATAAAATAGAATATAGTGTAGCGATACAGAAAGCCAATTACAGGTTCACAGGTTCTTTCATTTTCTTCTTATATTCAAATTTCGAATACCAGGTTACTTCTGTTAACATTCGAAATTTAAACGACATAATTTATGACCCGATTAGGTACAATGGAAAAACGTTTCAGGAAACCTTCAAGATTATTAAGTCATGAATCGTATAAAAACATGATATATAGGCGCGGCTTGGCGCCATGTGTCCGATCTACGCATCCCGTATTCAGCATGCATCCCAAACATACCGCA
Organism: Yponomeuta plumbellus; assembly: GCA_947310845.1. Classification (NCBI taxonomy): domain Eukaryota; kingdom Metazoa; phylum Arthropoda; class Insecta; order Lepidoptera; family Yponomeutidae; genus Yponomeuta; species Yponomeuta plumbellus. The sequence continues at coordinate 11,233,010 of OX371203.1, forward strand.
TGATAGCTATTTGATGCCATCCCGCCCGTGATGTGGGTTTTGGGCTCCTACTGAGTGCGTATACTCAGTTTTTTCATTCACTTTCGATAGCGCGAGCGTTTGCGATTTGCATAGGAGTGACAAAGAGACAACTAGGTGGCGCGCTTTGTCACTTCTACACAAATTGCAAACGCTCTCGCTATCGAAAGTGAAGGAAAAACTCAGTATAAGCAATCTGTCTTCCTACGTATCCTTTTTTCAGGGTTCCTTAGCCAAAGGTGACAAGCAGTCCCTTTGAAACATGTCTAAGTGTCTATCACATCACACAGCTAGTTTAAACTTTTACAGGGTATTATCACGAACAACACGATTCACTTCACAAATCTCATTTACACCTCACTGTATTATCACGAACAACACCATTCACTTACAAATCTCACATCACTGTATATCACTTCACAATTTAACTTTTAATATAAAGTCTTAAATATCGGGCAGAGCTTCTGCCTGATCACAGCGCCAGAACAAGACTGCCGGCTTATCGTCGAGCCCTCCCTTTTATAGACTAAAGGCGAGCGCATGGTATTGGTTGATCTTGGCGCCATTTTGTAACAAATCCGTTAAAAATGCAATTCTATTCAAATGGCCACTTTTAAAATAATGAACTATTAAAAATTATATTAAATACATCTTAGAAATTACCGGTCGTCTCAAAATAATGTTTTAATGTTAATTGAAATATAATCTTTGCCACAAATTTATCAAAATCATGACAGTATGCTGTTTGGCAGATTGCCTAACAAGTAATAAGTAATAATTGGAGTCCACATACATGAACGGTGTTTTTATTTCTGGGTTTTTCTGTCATAGATCTATTAAAGAATCCAAGGCAAAAACTTTATTCCTCATAATACAACAACAAATGAGAAAAACCGGCCAACTGTAAAATTGACTTCAGCTAACGAAATCAGATTTAAAAAAATACTTTATGAATTTACATTCTATTTGTTATAATGTGAGTATCTATGAATTAACATTGTCTGCAGATGTTTTAGTACTATCACAAAAAACTTAAACTTTGCATTTACGTAATGGTGTCCATTGGCATCCTCACTCACACTAGGTGGCTGAAGGGACCGCTCGGATGTTGTGGTGCCTGGAACTATCTAAAATATTCATTGTAATAGGTACTCTCTCTGCGTACTTCTCCGAGAGACAGGCGTAAATTTATAAACATTCAAATTTAATGCTGCGCATAGTTGCGACATCATCGCTTTTAAATTATAATGTATTCTGTGTTAATTGATTTTAACAAAAAATAATATTCTAATCCTAAGTAGACCCCTTGTTTATACAAAACCGTGATTTATTTTTCTGTCAGAATCAGAATCTTTTCAAGATAGATTTTTGAAAAACAAACTCTATTATATCAAGAGCAAAGCGGATAAACAAATTAAAGTCCTTTTTAGGGCCAAAGAAATTTTTTAGAAAGTCTTTTCTTTTAATTAATTTACAAAGATCAAGGAAGAGAAAATTTACTTTACAAAAACCAATCTATGATATTTGCTCGTTATTTTGGGTATACACGTAAAATTGTCACTTGAATGGGGTTACTAACCCAAAACTTGAATTTTTTTATTAGACATGGTCTTAATGTGACAGTTAATTGATTAAATTTTAGTATTGAATAAGTCGTACATTTGAACAAATAAAGAATAATATTCAAATAAAAATAATTGAAATCGGATCGAACGAAAGATAAACACAACAACTCTCTTCTACACAGGTATAATATGTGCCTCGATGGTCTAGTCGTTGAGGCACTTAGCTGCCAAAACAGAGGTCGTAGGTTCAATGTCCATTGGGAAATTGTCCGCCTATCATCATCAACCCGTTATGTCCCCAGCGAGGGGCACGGATGTCTTCCCTGAGGAAGGTATAGGCCACCTAAATTTGTACAAATTCTTTCAGTCTGGGTGTATTTACATGTTTGTGATGTTCTTGAATGATTACCATAGCACAGGGTATCCTAGTTAAGGACCTGGTCAAGTGATTGTACGCTAAGGAAATCATTATATCTCTTCCTTAGTACTTAATATGCAATTGGCGGGCTCTACGCTAAAAAACGATCTCTTCCTGACAACTTTAGGATAGACAGATGTAAAAAAATATGAGAGTGGGTAGTAAAGAAGTATGTAGGTAGAAAAGACGGACAATTAAAGAAAACACAATACTGCAACGTGAAAAAGTACAAATAAGGAGGTAAGAATTATTCGCCTTGAAAGATATACGAAATAATAGATCAAATTGTTATAATGTTAACTACCAGTACAGCAGTAATTATATTATGTTCTCTTGGTTTCTCCTAGTGTGTATATATATTTGTATTTTATTGTAATATTTATGCTCATTATATTTTAATATATATTAATGTGTAAGTTTACTCAATAAATGTATGTTTTTTGATTTATTCAATTACTTTCGCACGCCTACCAACTCGTTTCATTTACCTCCTGCGGTTGACTGGTAGAAAATGCTTATGGCATTAAGTCCGCCGCATTGTACTATTTTTTTTAACTTAAATGTAAGTGCAATACAAGTAACAATAAATAAATAAAGCAGTGCAATAGAAACCCAAACATGTTCAGTCCTTTTCACACTTTTCACAAGGCGTCATTGTCTACATGGACATAAACATTTACACAAACATACACACACATTGCTTCTGGCCCCACACTAAGTGTTAAGCGATAGGATCGCGGTAGACTGCACACCACAGCCTTATGCAGCCGACAGTACTTCTTTAAAATATAACAAAGACGGTGTCAGTTCTTCAACAAAAACTCGACAGTGGAAGCAGGAACATTTTCCATTGTGATGCATTCGCTGCACCCCTTCCCCTTCTGCCTAAGTGCAAGTACAGGTGCGCTAGTTCACAATCGTCTCACCATCCAAAACACTTAAAATGCCATAGCGGTATAGCCTCACCATTCAGGTCACCAACTTAGGGAGCTGATCTAGCCCGGAGCTAACCAGCGCCACCAAGGAAAGAAAATAAAACATAAACATTTTACATACAGGCACCTAAATTACTTCACACACTAGGATACCTTGTGTCGTGGAAACTAGAAACAGCGACATCACAAACATGTAAACATCGTTTCGGATTCGAACCCGGGACCTAACATTAGATTACATAAACTCACGCCTATAATTCGGAGGGGTAGGCAAAAAAGGGTTTGCCACAAGCCACGATCCTCATCATGACCGATTTTACAAACTAATAATAATAACAACACAATCACTTGATCTGGTCTCAAACTAGGATACCCTGTGCTATAGTTACCAGGCAAGGACATTATAAACATGGAGAAACACGCAGACTGAGGCCATTTGTACAAGTTTACGGCGGCCCCTAGTGGGAAACGAACCCAAAATCTCTGTCATGTTAAGTAGGCGCCTTAACGGCTCAACCAACGAAGCAGCCTTACGTCAAACTCTTTCACTTCATCAACAATAAATTAGTCACTTGCACACGCCTACACCGGTTTGGAGTAATTTCAGAGTCTCACTTTTATTTCACAATTTTTCAAATAATTTTAGCCCAGTTTCGTTTTGTTTTACAATGGTTTTGAGACATAGCACGTAAAATTATGAGAGTAGAAATATGAGAAGAGTTTCGTACCCTGCCGGTCTTGATACAGTGACAAGTCTGCAGAAGCGTAATAGCAGTATGAAAGCGGATGGGAAGCAGAATGGAGGCACTCGTCTCATTAGCGCGATGTGCGCGCTCTAAGGAAGACATTTGATGGATGTTTACAGCTTTTAATTTGATTCTGTCGTGTTGAAGTAGGGTTTTGGTAAGAACGCACTAGTGTGGTGTTTACGTTTGTAGTGTTATAGTGCTGAGTAGTGTTAGGAAAATACCCACACGATGCTTTAACTTAAATCCCCTTTCTCTATCGATACCCATCTGTGATACCCTTGTTGGTCGGTACACCTCGTCAGTTCACCTAGGTGATCTGCGAACAAATTGTTTTTGTTGGTGGTCTACCGTTCCTCTCATTATAAAATAATCGTAAAAACGTATTAATTGTCCTTGGTTCATTTATGTCCCCACCGAGGGGCACGAGTCTTTTCCCTGAGGAAGGTATAGGCCATACTCCACCTTGTTGGCCTAGCCCGGATTGGTGGAGGCTTTTTAAATTTTTCATATGTGAACCAAGGAAATCAAGGGTTTTCTGGAAGAAATTGCTATTATCAATAAGGCCACCAATTGTACTGTTACCTTGTAAATATTTTATGTCTGTGTTTCTCCTCGTGTACAATAAAGAATATTCTTATCTTATTTTTTAGATTTTTCATAGGTGAACCAAGGACGAATAACTTTACTATGTTGCTAAGCCAAGTCAGAGGTCTTGGGGCGGCTTGAAAACTTCTGACAATACGACCAGCCACTAGTCTTACAAGCCTCCACCAATCTGGACTTGGCCCCTGTGGTGGAGTACGGCCTATGCCTTCCTCAGGGAAGAGACCCGTGCCCCTCAGTGGGGACATAAAGGGTTGATGATGATATGTAGCCTATGTTCGTCCTATTCCAGGGCACATGCTTTCTCTGAGAGTGAGACTATGGGCTTAATTATCACGCGTGCCCACCGCCGATCGCCCATTTCAAACGCTGTGATATGAACAGCTCAGAGAGTCAGGCTTACCCACGGTATTTTACTTCATTGATGATGAATTACTTGCAACAAAAAGCAACAGAAAGGTTACATCCTAGAGATAATTATTTATTGCAGTAGGTAAATAGTTGTCAATAGTAATTCTATGTTATTTTATTATTATTTATTATGTAACTCAGAAAACAAATTCATTGGTTCATGCTGCGATTTGAAATCATGACTGCCAGAATGCATAGCATAACGTGGGTAAATTATTTTTAAATAGTACACGATCCAACGAGCATCACCGCAGGCGCGCGGGCAAAATTGAATAACCACCATAAAACGATGGCGGCTCTCCATAAAGCGGCATTAAAGCTCGCTATTTCTGTAATATATTGGTCAATTTAAATTTTAATGTCACATCCCGTCGTCTTAAACAGCAGCACAACAGCGTCTCGGAGCTAATTTTGCGTAATAATGACCGTTTAGTTTTAGCGCGCTGTTTAAAAATGACACATTCAACAGCCTCTTGAGTTTTCGTGAGAAAGTAATCGGAAATTGCTGACAGGGAAAGGACGTATTACGACATTTACCCCCGGTTTCTGGTACACAAACAATCTGTTAACGTTATGTTGACAGCTGTCAAATGTTTTCTCGTATGTAATTTGGCCATCTGACAGTCATTAACAGAAGATTAATAGCTTATTAGTCTATAAGAAACAGGAGATCACATAGTCTTTGTAACACTATTGACAGAATATCTCGTCCTTAATTGCGTAGAGTAATTTTTGGGTAGTTTTGAGATTTAAGATATTATTATTACCACCTCTGTGGCGCAGTGGTTATCGCATCTCCCATCAAGCGAGAGGTTTCAGGTTCAAATCCCGGCTAGGGACAAAAAAAGAAACCCAGGTATTGGATGTTTACATGTTTGTGACGTCGCTGTTTCTGGTTCCCACGACATAGTGTATCCTAGTGTGGGGCCAGAAGCAATGTATGTGCCTGTATATATATGTTTAGGTTTATAAGGACAAAAATAAGACATTTTCCTATTTTAACTACATTACGTTAGCGACAATTTGCATGTTATCTTTGTTAAATTTGTTTCTACTTAAGTTATCATAGAAAGAGATATATTTATGATGTAGGTATGTTTTAAGCATTTCTCCATTTAGAGGGAGGCGCCTCAGTTCATTGGTCAATTTTTTTTGCTTTACAGGATTACTATCGTGTTGTATGGGAAACGACCAGTGATTAAACTAAGATGTTATAATTGGGCAAATCTTGAATAATGTAATCCAAGATATAAAAAATACTACCCCGGGAATTTAGCATGGACATAATCATCATCATCATCAACCCATCATGTCCCCACCGAGGGGCACGGGTCTCTTCCCTGAGGAAGGTATAGGCCATACTCCACCACGGGGGCCAAGTCCGGATTGGTGGAGTGATGGAACTAATATACACAGCTATTTCCACGGAAACGTTTTTGCCAGCCGTGCGAAGCCGGGGCGGGTCGCTAGTATAATGTAAAACGATCGAAAATGTTTGTCTGGGGATACAGGACTTTTTAGTACTATAGTTTAATCGGTCACTAACCCTTTTGGAATGCGTTATGAATGATGTACAGCATAGTTTATAAGTGCCACAACTATCAGGCGGATAGGACGCGGAGAGCGTTTGTTTTTTTATTAAACTGTTAGACATACGATTCTTTTCAAAACTCAAATCTGTACAAATCTGTGTAACTGTAGGTATACAGAGTATACTTATTTATTTGCTTATGGTACCATGACTTTATTTAATTAGAATTTTACTCTTTGCAATTTATCGCGTTAGTCAGGAAAGGACAAGATATATTCTTATCTTATCTTAAGATAATTTATAATAATAATAATTCTCTATTGCACACAAGAAACAAGAGACAAATTAAAAGTTACAATTAAAAAAGATGCATATACAATAGGCGGTCTTAATGCTAACAGAAATTTCTTCCAGACAAGCATCGCGGTCTGCCGATTCCAAGAGTAAAAGTTAAAAATATATGTATAGGTACTGACCATATTCGCCACAATCATACAAAATAGAATAAGCAATTGAGGAATTCATTCCAGTACTCGTACTATACAAACCGTCGTAAAAGACTTGTGACATTTAGGTACAAATCTGAAACTTAAATAAATACATCATCATTATTACCCATCGCACCCCTAAATAAAAACCCCACTAAGGTGAAATAATACGTGAAAATTTTGTTAGCTAAGTTTTCGACTTCCTGACCTTATACCGGGCCGGACAATATAACTCCCATAACATCTCCTTTAAGTTGAAGGTATCGTTGTGGGAATTATATTGTCTGGTCCGGTATAAGGTCAAGAAGGCGAAAAAGTCGCTAACTAAATTTTCACATGTTATTTCGACTTAGTGGAGTTTTCATCTAGTGGTGGGATATGACGCCAACTGCAAGATATAGGCCACTCTTAAAGTTTTCCCATACTATACTATAGACATGATTACGGTGACTCCCTGTCACCGTAATCATGTCTATAACAACCATTTTCATCGCTAATTTTTTTCCTCTGCCACAAATTCCGAGTCTCTTATTATTCTCAATACCAGATATCGCCGAAAGGCCCTAATCTACTTATGTCGCTTCACAGAATACAAATCAATTTGATTGATTAAGAAGAAAATGAAAGCAACCTACAGCGCCACCAAGTTATCTGTTCAGGTGGGCAAAATGGTAACTAACTAATTAATTGTCAATCCTGTTCCCAATTGTTTGTTTTATTTATTCACTTACTAAGATTTATAGATATATTTTCATTAAAACTGAAAGACTGGTTAAAATATTCTCATTTTTCTAGGTAAATTTCTTAAATGTTACAACTCCATTCTCCACTAGCGCTGCTATCAACTGAACATATAAGATGGTGGTACGTTAAGTGAAGTTAGTGTTATTCCCCAAAAAAAGGCAAAGAACATTATTTTCTCATTACAAACAGATACGCACTCCAGCTATGCCCTCAGACGGTATGGAAATGTAATTTAGCCAAAAGCATCCATAATGTAATGAAAATAATTCATTATGTATGACACCTACACAACAGCGCCACGTCTACTTAACGTAAGCACTCTATCCGATATAATCATTTATTTATGAGTGCATAGTCTGTGTAGCTCGACACTTTTATCAGAGCTTATAAAAGTGTCGGGGTCAAAGGAAATCTAATGCACTTTCTTTTATTTCACATTTATTTATATCATCATCATCAACCCATTAGGTCCCCATCGAGGGGCACGGGTCTCTTCCCTGAGGAAGTTATAGGCCATACTCCACCACGGTGCTAAGTCCGTGACGTGACGTCGCTGTCGTTGTCGGCGCTTCGGCTGCTTACGTAAAAGCAGCACCAAAGACAACGTGACTAATGTTGCCTCAACGGAGTCCATCTTGCAACTGTGGCGATTGGAAGCGTGACGGTAGCGCGTTTGCATCGCGACAGAAGCGCTACGGCCGCGCGACGGTGGCGCATTCGCATCGCGACAGAAGCGTGGTTACGTGGGCGAGGGCACACAGCTAGCGACCGCATCGCGGCTGTAGCGAGGCGAACGCGCCACCGTCGCTCGGCCGTAGCGCTACAAAAAGCCGCCGTGGGCGAGAGCCCTAACGTGCCTTGTGAAGCACGTAACCTTTTGGAAAAATGCCACTAGCGTTAGTCATAGACGGTGACCCATCCATGGAATGAACGCGCTATATGTTGCTCAACCTAGTAATCGTTTAAGATCACTCAGGCAGCCCAGGCTACGAGCGATTCGTATTTAGATACTTGCTGACTTTGCAAACGCTTTTTTGCCATATTCATTAATTAGCCTACGACCCATTGTCAGGCCTTTCCAGTTAGGTACTTATACACAAAAATCTGTGAAGCAATTTCGGAAGCCGGAGTGCTTATACTGAGTTTTTTCATTCACTTTCGATAGCGAGAGCGTTTGCAATTTGTATAGGAGTGACAAAGAGACAACTAGGTGGCGCGCTTTGTCACTCCTATACAAATTGCAAACGCTCTCGCTATCGAAAGTGAATGAAAAAACTCAGTATAAGCACTCGGTTCAGTAACAAACTTTGTGACACGAGATTTATATACCCGGTAAACCTTGTAATGTTGCAGTATTGAAGTTTGGGTGTTTTTCTATGTTTTCAATCTCCCTGAATAGTAGCCATAGCACAAAGTATCCCAGCTTGGGACGAAGTGATTGTGTTGTGGGTTATTATTCTTCCCGAATATCAATTAATTAAATTCCCATACCAGATTATTTTGCAAGAAATATCCCATAAAGATGCAGATAACGAGTAAGTTTCCGGTTGGGTTAGTAAATTATCACTCCGCGGAAGGAGGGTCACAGCAGCGTTTTGCAGGTCAACGGTGGAGGTCCCGGTACAAGGCTCTGTGAAAAGGCACCGTTAGGCGACTCCTTTGCGTTTGCCGTCCATTTGCATGATAAACGAGAGCCACAAACTGCATTCCATCCTTTGATGTCTCTTTAAGGAACGCCGCTTGCTACTAGTTCTTTTGTGACGTCGTCGTATCAGATAGATAGTTGGCGCGAACAATTGTCGATTGTTTTTATTTTTTTAATACCGTTTTATTGGAAAGTTCGTAGCCTGGGCTGCCACTCAGGCAGCCCAGGCTATCTTAAACGATCACTAAGGTTAAGCAACATACGGCGCGTTCAGTCCATGGATGGAATTCTGTCTATGACTAACGCTAGTGGCATTTTTCCGAGCGGTTTCTTGCTTCGCAAGGCACGTTAAGCAGTTGGTGCCAGCTGCCGTCGATAGATTCCAGTCGTTAAGCCAAGTCAGAGGCCTTAGGGCAGATTGAAAACTTCTGACAGTAAGACCAGCCACTAGTCTTACAAGCCTCCACCAATACGGACTAGGCCCCCGTGGTGGAGTATGGCCTATACCTTCCTCAGGGAAGAGACCCGTGCCCCTCGGTGGGGACATAATGAGTTGATGATGATGATTGGAAAGTTAGAGCAGTGATAGCGTAGCGTTAAAACAGCGGCTTCACATTCCGGAGGTCGTGGTTCGAATCCTGGCATATTCATCATCATCAACCCATTATGCCTCCACCGAGGGGCACGGGTCTCTTCCCTGAACTGCTCGGAAAAATGCCACTAGCGTTAGTCATAGATAGACAGTGAAACTATCAGTGGTTGTGTGTTCGAATCCCGACATGTACAAATGACTTTATTACTTAAGTTACTTACATTTGTGCACTAACATAATCGAGGCTCTGGTCCCAAACTAGGATGGTTTAAGAAAATCAATCGATGTTTGACATTGCGAGTATTGATTGCAATCATGGATCTTTAATTTTGACCTTCTTAAAAGTAGATGGAAATTTGTACCAAATATTGTATTAGACTTAAGTTGATTTGAGAAAAGATGGTCAGAGTGGAGTTTTTTTGCTGCCTTTTTCTCCACTACACTCGGCCCCAAGGTAGCGGCTAACATTACCATTATAAGTACATTGACATTCCACAAGCAGAATGTAAATTCTTTACGTTGAAATAATGATGCCCTGTGCTATGATAACAAGGCAAGGACATTAAAAACGTGGAAAAACACACAGACTGAGGTCTGTACAATAAACATTTGGACCATTTGTACAAAATGTACGACGGCCACTGCGTATTACATCTTTCCATAGAAATCGTCAGGAGACCACACACGACAGCTATAATATACATATTTACATCTTCGTATCTTAAAGGTACTGAGCGGTCTCCTATACATCCTGGGATGTAATGTGTATTATAGCTGCCGTGTGTGAAGTCCCTAACTTATAGATTCAATCAGTTTCATAGAGTTCGCATTATCATTACCTCCAGCTTTAGCGAAAGTCCCCATAATTACACGGCAACAAATACCTTCAAAGGATATCGCCGTTTATATTGGACTTCTATTTTGGAAGCAATACAGCTCTGCTGCTCTGTTGCTAGCTAAGCAATTCTATGCTAATGAGATATTGTTAGTCTGTAATCACCTTAAGGTACATCCACTTAATGCCTGTATTTGAGCAATATACAGGGTAATTGGATACCGTGAACGTCCATGAAATCGACTTTATTGATGCTATAAATATGAAAGGAGAATCAGAATTTAAAATATTTAGAGACAAGCTTCTGCAGTTGTTATCGCTGTGGGTACTAATTAAAGTGATAAATACAGTCTACGCCAATAAAATCAAGTGAAAAATATAAATTAAAAACTAGTACGATTGTTTTAGTTTAAAATTGTTCGTTCGTTCGTTGAACCGCTCGTAGCCCCGGCTGCCAGAGTGATCTTAAACGATCACAAATGTTAAGCAACATAGGGCGCGTTCAGTGCATGGATGGGTGACCGTCTATTACTAAAGCTAGTGACATTTTTTCGAGCGGTTCCGTGCTTCGCAAGGCACGTTGAGCACTTGGTGCACATCGTAAGCACATCGACAGATGGCAGTCGTTAAGCCAAGTCAGAGGCCTTAGGGCGGCACGAAAACTTCTGATAGTAAGACCAGCCACTAGTCTTACAAGCCTCCACTAATCCGGACGTAGCTCCCGTGGTGGAGTATGGCTTATATCTTCCTCAGGAAGAGACCCGTGCCCCTCGGTGGGTACATAATGGGTTGATGATGAAAATTATTTGTTATGAGTCGATTTCCTTAATCGTAGTGACAAAGTAACAAACATGATTTCTCTAAGAGACTCCTCAGAGGTAGTTTAACTAATTTGTGGTTGAGTCTTTGCCCTCTACCGCCGCGGCGTCTATTTAAACACACACTTCAATGCTTTGAACCGTCATGTAAATGAATGTATTTCTTCTTCTTCTTCTTCCTCTTCATGTTTTATACAGGTCTTTAATATTTAATTAAAGGGGTCATCATCATCATCATCATCATCATTACCCATTTAACGCCCATTGCAGGACTTCCGGGAAGCTTCCGGGTCTATTGCCGCCGAGAACCCACAGTAAAAATATCATAAAAACCTGCGAAGCCATTTCGGAGGAATTCGATAAGAAACACTTTGATTTTTAAATATTGGATATTACAAATATATCGAGCGAATGCGAGTGGAAGGGCCGGTAAAGGACACTCCAAACAGACATACTTCGATCAAATAGCAAAGGGCAGGTTAAAAAGTACCCGAGACCGGCGTGCGTGCATGCAATGACCAATGAATGTCGATGAAGCGAAAGTGATCTATCAGGATCGTGGTAATAGGCAGTCCCTGGTCTCTGCCTACCCCTCTTGGATACCGACGTGAGCTCCTCTGTATGTACCTATATATATTACAAACTATATTATTACGGCGACAGGCTTGCCACTTGTCATGTTGGGACCTAATAAACTCGGCAAAACGTGGGCCCAGTTCTAGTGATTGGTGCCTCTGCCTACCCCCTCGGGGATAACGGGCGTGAGTTTATTATTTATTTATTTCATTACTATATTATTATTATTCCTCCTTCTCCACCTCTTGCGGTTGACTGGTTAAAAATGCTTGTAAGCATTAAGTCCGCCGCATTGCCACTGTAATGTTTACTTATGCGCAATAAAAGTATTAATAAAAAATAAAGAATATTGATTATATTAATAAATTATTATTATTAGAGAGATCGCAGACTTGTCGCCGCGTAAGACGCGACGTTGTCATTTGCTTCTGGCGTCTTGTCGTCGCGACTCCGCGACTCTGACGCCAAGTGTGCGGAGATTCTAACAAATTATATGAAAATTCACGTCCGTTGCCTGTCGTCGCGTCTAGTCGTCGAGCTGTCGCCTGTCGCGTGTCGCTAGTGTGCGCCTAGGCTTAAACTAGAGGCCGAGAGTGCAAACACGGCAAGTACCTATATTTACCTGCTAACAAAACGCCCTCCACTAAACAACTTTGTCCCTTATTCGCAAGAATTTAATAACATAATTATTATTCTCGACTAACCGTGCATTTGTGTTCTATTTCGTATTCCCCCCATGCTCCGCCCGCGACCGGCCAACGGTTACCGGATGACTGAAATAAAAAGATTTACTTTATACGGAATTTATTCCGAACGTGCGACAGCCAGACCCTAATAAAGTTATATATCTGGGGCAGTATAAGCACTGCGAAACAAAAGTTGCCTATTTTATTATGAGATCTGTATCGCGAATCCAGATTTATTTACGAATTGTCGGCGGAAGTCGTTCGGGAATATCAAATACTAGCTTTCGCCCGCGACTCCGTCCGCGTGGACTTTAGTTCAAAATTTTGCAACCCCGTTCACTCCCTTAAGGGTTGAATTTCGAAAAATGGTAAAACACGTGTTCAATCAATTGTGTTGAAGAGTATTTATTTCAAGTTTCAAGAAAATCAGACTACATTTTTTATACCTCCCATACAAATTTTGGCAACCCTTTTCGCCCCCTTAGGGGTTGAATTTAAAAAAATCCGTTCTTATTCCTTGCCTACATTATATACAGATCCTCTGTGCAAAATTTCAGCTTCCTAGGTCAAACGGCTTGGGCTGGGCGTTGATGAGTGAATGAATCAGTCAGTCGGGACTTTGAATTTTATATATATAGATAATATATATAATATAGAAGACTACTGTCATTACAACTAAAACGAAACAGCTTTCATATAACCCAAAATCACATTTATTTCGAACCAGAATAGTGAAGGCCTATCTATAAGGCCTATACCTTCCTCAGGGAAGAGAACCGTGCCCCTCGGTGGGGACATAATGGATTGATGAAGAATGTGATGATGAAGCTGATGATGAAGCGGCTAATATTATACATAACTGTATCTACATTGACATTCAACAAGCAGAATGTAAATTCTTTACGTTGAAATAAAAAAATTTGAATTTGAATTTGAAATTTGAAGGTTGATAATGAAGAATAGTGAAGCGAATAGCACCCAAATCCTTGTCTTTGTTACTAAACGTGTTAGATAGATAGAATATTCTTTATTGTATGTACACCAGGAATTACACGAAATTGGACAATAGCATAGTACAGTACAATTGGTGGCCTTATTACTTAAAGTAATTTCTTCCAGACAACCATTGATGGAAAAAGATAAAGAAGCTGAATTACGGGTACTCGGTGCAACTAGACAATATTAAATTAATTAGACAATACGTGTTATATATTATAGGGAAGAGCGGATGATCATGCTCTTCCACTATAAAGGGAAATTTCCCGCCAGGCAGATCGTATGCCTGGGGACGGCCGGTCCTACTGTGGTTTGTTGGACGTTGTATTTATTATAAGTCATGTGTAAACTTTTGCTTGCGCGATGCAGGAATGTTGGAGTTTATAGTGCGCGCGCAGAGTTGTCATGTGCTCGCCACAATATTATACATTATACGTAGGTACAGGTACAGAAATGTAACAATTATGAAGTCTTCTTCATAACCTCCTTTAATCCTCCTCCCTTACCTTTGACTGCCTCATTGGCCTAGCCGTTAAGGCGGTTACCTACCAAGACAGAGGTCGTGAGATCGATTCCCACTACATTTGTATAAAAGGCCTCAGTGTGGGTATATTTCCTTTATGTGTCTTTGGCCAGGCACAGTTTAGCCTAGTTTTGGGATAGCGAGAAGTAATTGTGTTGTGTAGAAGTTATTGTAATTTACAGAGGCTGGTACAAATTGTACGTCTATTATTTCGTTAACTAGTAGCGTTATGAACTTGAAAAGAAAAATTTAAACTCGTTGTCATGGTGAGCCGATTGGCCCACCAAACTTTAACCGATAGATAATCCCTATTTTGTCATCTTCAATTGGATGTAGCAGAAATTTTCCAACCCACAACATAGTAATTTGTGAGTTTAATATACCAAAATGGTCACTATGCTCTATATTTAAAGAATCAAAGATTATTATAGCGAGCCGATGAGTATGTGCAAAGTTATGGTACATGTTAGCCCAACCCAAAGTATGAATCAGAATCAGAAATTTATTTCAACGTAAAGAATTTACATTCTGCTTGTTGAATGTCAATGTACATACAGTTATGTATAATGTTAGCCGCTGCCTTGGGGCCGTCTGTAGTGGAGAAAAAGGCAGCGAAAAAAAAAACTCCACTCTGACCATCTTTTCTCAAATCAACTTAAAGCTAATACAAATAAAACTTACAAAACAATATCTTGGATGTGTTGAACACTAGACACATTTATCCTCTGATTAAATTTAATATTAAACTACTATTTAAAGCCATACGTCCTTGTCTTCTAAATAGTCGTTGATTTTATAATAAGCTTTTTTGCAAAGAGTGTGCTTAACACAATTCTTAAATCGCGTTGGAGGTAACTCTAATATATCTTGGGGTATCTTGTTGTAGAACCTTATACAGTGCCCCATAAAGGAAGTATTAACTTTTGCAAGTCTAAATCGTGGAAATGACAATTTATGTTTATTCCTAGTATTAACGTTATGATGGCTACCAAGCGTTTCGAAGTCTTTAATATTTTTCCTAACGTACATAATATTTTCATAAATGTATTGGCTTGCAACTGTTAGGATGTTGATTTCTTTGAAAAAATTTCTTAGTGTGTCCCTACTACCTAGCTTGTAAATAAATCGGATCGCTCTCTTCTGCAATATGAAGATAGTCTCAATGTCTGCTGCCCGGCCCCATAGTAGTATACCATAGGACATAATACTATGGAAGTAACTAAAATAAACAAGCCAAGCAGTTGCAACGTCAGTAAGTTCTCGAATTCTTTTCACGGCATATGCTGCGGAGCTAAGTCTATATGCTAATTTTACAATATGTGGGCCCCATTGTAGTTTGGCATCGATTGTGATGCCCAGAAATACAGTATCTTCAACAAATTCTAGTTTTTCATTTCCAATCACAATGTTATTTTCAACTAATTTTATATTAGGTAGGGTAAACTTCATACATTGTGTCTTTTTTGAATTTAACAACAGATTATTTGCTGTAAACCAATAAAGAACGTGCGAGAGAGCATTATTTGCTTCGTCAAGATTATTTTCCTGTCTCCTTATTTTAAAAATAAGTGACGTGTCATCAGCAAATAGCACTATCTCACACATTTTTTGTACCATAAACGGTAAATCATTTACATAGACCAGGAAAAGGAACGGCCCTAAGATAGATCGCTGGGGGACTCCCATTTTTACAAGTTAACCTGACGATTTAATACGGTTTATGTCTGCTTTTTGAACCCTTCCTTCTAAATATGATTTTAGAAGATCTAAACTTAATTTTTTTATCCCATAGTGTTTTAATTTTGAGAGCAGTGTTTTGTGGTCTACACAATCAAATGCCTTTGACAAATCACAAAATACTCCTATAGCATCATTATGATCCTCCCACGCACTGAAAATATGTTTAACTAACATGACTCCAGCGTCTGTTGGAGCGTGGAGTTGTCAGCGTCTGGAGAGCGTAAATCAGCTTTAACCTAAAAAGTCAAATATCTCAAAACTCACATTGTGTGGGTTGCAACCTTTCTGCTAAACTACGTCCAATTAAGGTCGACACCCATCAATGTCTCCCATATACTTAAGAACTTTAAAAGCTTAAATCAAAAAGTTATAAACGGTAGATTTGAAACGCTTTCAATTCAAAGTAACAAAATTGAAGACGTCCATTCAGTTAATATGATGTTGTGGCCAGTCCCGCCAACGAAAATCTCACTGGAGATCACGTAACGTTTTCATAGCGCTGGAAAATTCCAAATATATTACCTGCGACCGGTGCATTGTTGAGGACTGGAATGGGGTGGAGCTGCGTTGTTTGATATTGTTGAAATGTCGTTTTGATGTTAAATTGGAACCAAATTAAACGGTACATCGTTTTGTAGTTCGAGTTGATAGACAACATTTATTTATCAAACATGTATTACACACGCTACGTATCCACTCAAATTTAAGTGAGGACCGATGGTGGAACGACATATACACTTCTATTCAATTGCATTTTTTTCCTAGCAAAGTGAAAAAGGTTAGAGAAAAGAAAAGCCAATCAGCGTCAGGCACTTGTTAACTATTGCCCAAGGTGTGCCAAGCATAAGGTCTCAGTAGGCTTAAATGAGGAATTTAAATAAGCAACGATGCGGAAAAAAATCTTATTATGTTTTCACTTACCCCAGCGTCATTTAGGGCACCAGCTCTCGAAATTATTAAGAATGTTTCATTCAAAAGTGAAAACTATGTTAAATGTTTTGTTGTGAAGTCATAAACATAAAAAAATAAAACTTTCTTTCTCCATATCTTTCCATGGATTATTTTCTGAACAATCCTTGGTGTAAGCATGTGGCGTTTGTTTGATTTCTTATTTTAATAATAAAACTATTGTAAAATTAGGATAACGGAGCTAGATGTATGTACAACTGTCTATTAAATTTTTTAACGTTTAATATTTCTGTTCAAAATACATTGTACTTCTGTTTGTTGTCCCTAATAAAGAAAATAAAACGGTTGCGGTTAACTGCGGTTGACTGGTTGAAAATGCTTATAGCATTAAGTCCGTCGCGTTGCCATTGTAATTTTTACTTATGTGCAATAAACGTAATAATAAAAAATTAAATAAATATTTTTATTGGCAGCTCCACACCTCCCATGTGCCGCTACAAGACAGCAGCACGTGTGTCCTGTGCGGAATGTCCTCGTTGCATTTACCGCTGATGACGGCGCGTCCCGGCTCACGCTCGCGGGCCACTGTTGTTTACTTTACACTCTGCACCACAGTTTCAGAGCGGTGAGTCCGCTTTTACGGTTATGGTCATGTTGCTGCTTTGTGATTATGCGTAGTAGGTTTTCTACTGTCTCAGGGTGTTCCTGAGGGGCGAGTCTCTAGTCAACTTATTTAGTAGATTCATTATTAGCTCGGCCGGCGGCTTGAAAACTTTTCAGTAAGACCAACCACTAGTCTTACAAGCCTCCACCAATCTGGACTTGGCCCCCGTGGTGGAGTATGTTCTATACCTTACTCAGAGAAGAGACCCGTGCCCATCTGTGGGGATATAATGGGTTGATGATGATGATGGTGATGATATTAGTACGGAAATCTCATTTGTATTGGTGCTGAGAACCAACAGACTTTGCCAACTGTCCAAAAGATATATCTTTTTTTTTTGTTTATCTAAACACTGATAATTCCGCAAAGACAAGGAATTTGGCAAGTTTTAGGTATCATATAATATTATGAGATGAGAAGTTGGCCAATTTTAGTACGTTATTTGTACGTTTTAGAGCTGAAAAAAGGCCTGCGCAGTACAGTGGGATGCATGTGGGATGAAATATATACGTGTGGACTATTTATCATTTGTTGAATTACTGATGTGATATATCAGAATGGCTCCAAGCATAACTCATTGATCTTCTTTGAATCTGTGGACCAATTTTATCGTCTGTGTCCACGTTTCGGCTTCCTAGCAGATAACAGACAGGATGTACTGAAGAAAAATGTTCCTAATTAGGCTTTTTTCTCAACGTGTATTTAATTACCCATTCAAAAATGAAAACCAATAAATGTAGGGTATTTTTTTTAATAACTTAAGCTTTTCGTGCGTGAAAGATGAAGAAAACTCAAAAAACGTTTTATGCGCAATATAGTTTTGTTAATAAGAAGGGGAGGCCTTTGCCCAGCAGTGGGACACAAAACAGGCTATGTAAAAAAATAATTGTTTTGTTATATATAGGTACCTACGTTTATTAAAATACAAACAATACAATGGTTTATATAAGATCATATTTCTCGACAAGACAAAGCGATAAGCTGCAATGTCGTAATCCAAAATTCGCTTCAGGAAGATTGTCTCTTTACCTCGTAAACCTATCTGAGCTAAATCATCCTCAACGGTTTCTGTTTTATCAAATTTACACATTTCAAAAATTCAATCCTGTGGGGGCGAAACGAAAAATGTCACTAGAAAATGGAACTTCGTAATACAAGAGAACGCGGCCGGAGCAATATTGCTGACTTTGCTACCAGCAACTCGATTTCCAGCATTCCGGCGAAATGGTAAAATAAGTAGTCAACTTCCGCGCTCGCCGTCAAACTCTTTTTATTCGTTTCCTCTGTACGTTTGCCACCTTTGTTTATCGAGACAGGAAAGTGCTTTTGTTTTTACGGGATCTTACTTAATGTGTTTCCGAAAACAACGAGGGAAACGTTAAACGCTTAGGCTGTGCAACTTACGTGTTTCTCATAGATACAAGTATCGGACGCCGATTTATGAGCTGCTTCCGAATGTATGTATCAGCGGTCACTGGTATGGCACGCAATAAATATCTCTTCAGGAAACAGGACAAACAATCGTCTAGTTCGGGGAAAAAATGCTACGTCGACAGAGCGCTTTGCCAAATATTTAAGGTTCCGCTATGCGCAGTCTCTAAGAAGAAATTATTCACATAGTCAGGGACATCCGGAAATACCTAAGTTTACTGTCGCACTCTTAAACTAAGGTGCGCTTGGAGGAGCTGAAGAAAAGTAAGCACTCTACTGGTTTTAGGCTGCGAAATCTGCAGAGGTATCTTTGATTTTGATATCTAAAACTATGATTGATTGACATTGGTGGGATCGAATAGTATTGAAACCCCAAAAGATGGGATCCGTTGCAAACAAAAAGAAATAGGCGGATTTTTTTAATGGGAAATTGACTTCTAAAACTGTGATCTGAAAGTGAAGGTTCAGTTTATTTATTTGGAGATCTATGGTGAACCAACAGCAATTACAATAGCGTAGAATCTAAATGATAGACAGAACGCCAAGTACACAATTTAAAATCAAGTTCGCAATTCCGTAGTCTGCCATGAAGCATTGAACATCAAGCCGAGCCAGCAATTTGAGCTCAGGATGCGTTAGCAAAACGTCATCGCTGCGAAAGGGGGCTTACTGTGGAAATGAAACAACCGACGCAGATCAATATCTAAGGGCCGTCATAATAAAGAGCTTCTATCTCCTCTCAGGTCGCTCTTGAGTTCCTCAAGATTTGCTTCGAAGCAAAATAGAAACTTGAAATTGCACTTCCTTTTGAGAGGAATCTTAGACGTAAGAGATTACCTACTATTGTAAACGTGTTATAACGTATCCGAAATCTTTGATATGTGCTTCCATTTATTTAAGTGGTATTTTTGTAATATATTTTACAAACATTTTCAAATAATAGACTAATGAAAAACCGGACAAGTGCGAGCCGGACACGCCCACCGTGTCCGGCTGCACGAGGGTGCCATACAAATTTGTAGGTAGTTTTTTTTGGAACTTTTTCACGTACATGGAAAGTATTTTTAATTATTTCATTACAAGTAAATATACAGTTTTCAGATTTTATGTTGTAGTTGTAGAATAAGGCAATATTCCATGACAATATTTGGTAGTTCTAGGTCAACGGAAGGTACCCTATAAATTATGATCCCTCGAGTGTTTCTTACAGCTTCAATGCACTGCGAGTCCTGAGTACATGGTTCTAATTTCAACTCGATACCTCCGCGCGTTCCTGACATAACCTTAAGGGCCGGTTTCTGAGTTGAGAATTTTCACTAAGTAAATACTTAACTCTAGTGCTGTCCCGTCAAATTTCTCAGAACAGAGGGTGGCAGATCGTTATTTAAGTATTCATTTAGTGTAAATTCTCAATTTAGATATCGGCCCTAAGTCCTGACCTGGCAAGTAATAATCGTTTTCTATTGTTATATTTAAGGTCAGAACGTAAGAGGATAAAGGGTCTTGATAGACAGACGGACTGACAACAAAGTCATCAAGTTTGTGAGTGTGTATGTTTGTTTCTTCTTCACGTCTAAACGCCTGGAGCAATTTTAATAAAATTTGGTATGAAGTTAGCTGACACCCTGGATTAACACAAAGACTAAGTTTTAATGCTGGAAAATATCTTACTCTCATGGGAAAATCAATAAAAATGCGTATAGTTATTATTTTATATTGTTAATACATAATCAATTTTCAATAATAAACCACGGGTGACACCGCGGGGTACAGCTAGTAAAATATATACAGTGTACGAGACCATTGTCTCCTCTCTGAAAGTCTACCTCAAGAAGACTCTATTGGTAAATGTCCTACTTGACAGTTACAATAATTATTCTTCTTGGAGATAACTGCCTAGTTGTTTAATTTGGTCTTACGGCAGTGTCGAATTATTCTCTTTTGTTGTTGTTGTTGTTGTCACACTTTATTGAATCATCATCAACTCATCATGTCCCCACCGAGGGGCACGGGTCTCTTCCCTTAGGAAGGTATAGGCCATACTCCACCACGGGGGCCAAGTCCGGATTGGTGAAAGTTTGTAAGACTAGTGGCTGGTCTTACTGTCAGAAGTTTTCAAGCCGGCACCAACTGCTTAACGTGCCTTGCGAAGCACGGAATCGCTTGGAAAAATGCCACTAGCGTTAGTCATAGACGGTGACCCATCCATAGACTGAACGCGCCGTATGTTGCTTAACCTTAGTGATCGTTTAAGATTACTCAGGCAGCCCAGGCTACAAGCGATTCAATTATATTTAACTTTATTGCATAATTTAAACCAATCAAAAACCATCCAAGGGCGCGTTCTTGGTGCTGTAGTGTAGTCTAAACTTACCATTTATTACTTGCACTTTTTTGTTACATTGTTACCATGCGGAATCTTATTTTTAGCTTTTAGTAAAATCAAACTTATTTGTGCTAATTTTTAATGTAAGCAAGTTTCCCTAAAAAACTTAAATAAAATAAAATGAGAAAGATAAAAAAAAACAGAGAATAAACAATAAATGTTCAAATGGAGTTATGGAATCGCATTGAATGAATCCCAGTAGACGCCCCGGTCAGCGCCCTGTCGGCAGCGCGGACGACAGGCCAACTGTCAAGAGTAGAACCGATTAGCATCAGCAGATATCGGCTCGCATGCCTCACACGTACGCGCCGGTGTCATGAGCATGTCTGAACCCGTGCCCTCCAGCGTTGTGTTCTGGGTGTATAAATCGAAATCGAACCTAACTTATAGCGTATAGTTACAGAGCATATACAAAACATACGGTATTCAAATCCAAAAGTTTTATGTTCAAACGAAATGCTTACTCTATGAACGTCAAAGTTGTTAGGATCACAATAAAATTACTAGAGTACGTGAAGAAGAAACTTACAAAGGAACTCCACATTTGTTCTTTTTAAAACAGTCTTAGTTGAATTAACAAACTTTCAAACTTAAAAATATTACTCATGGACGTGTTGAACTCTAGACACAATTATCAATAATTAAAAAATATCTATACATACAATATTTAATATTAATCTACTGTTAAACACCAGACATCCTTGTCTTCAAAACAATCATTGATTTTATAATAAGCTTTTTTGCGTAATACAATTCTTAAACCGCGTCGGAGGTAACTCTCATATTATCTTGGGGAATCTTGTTGTATACAGTATACAATACAGTGCCCCATAAAAGAAATGACAACTAAAAGTTTCGAAGTCTGTGATATTTTTTCAAACGTACATAATATTTTCATAAATGTGTATTGTCGAATTTAATGGCCATATTTCGCCGTAAGGTGATTTTTCATATTAAGTTATTACATCCGGAGGACTACGGAACTTTAGCGGTAGTGTCTCGTGAGGACACGAGACTGTTGGGATATAGAAAACACGACCTACACCTGCCATTTTAGCCCGTAGCTCAAACGTCAAATTTGTAAGTAATCTGACATTGGAGGGTTTACACAGCTCCGTGTTACGTCGGCTTCCCACGGTCCGCGATATCGCGGACGGACGTGGACCAGCTCCCACGATACACCGTGGGAAGGGTCTCGGTCCGCGGTAGTACAGACGTCTGTGGCGGTGTGTCGTACCGGTCGTGGGTATCGGTGGTCGTATCGATATCCGCAGAATCGCGCACCGTGGGAAGAGCCTCGTGCGTGGTGCATGGCTGTCCGTGGTCGTCGGCCAGCGTCAGCCGTCGGCAGAATCACGCACCGTGGGAAGTCAGCTTTATGCCGCGTACGCTAAGGGCAGGTTTACAATAAAGATAACGTCTGCTGTCCCTAAAGCAAGATTCACAAAAAAAGAAGGAAGAAAGTTCCAACACAGAGAGCAAGTGTCTAAATCACGTTTGATAAAATGAGACTGATTTCTGAATTCAGAATTTACACTAAGTAACGTGCTGTCACGCTCTTTTCTAAAGAAATTTGACAAGACAGCACTACAGTTGAGTAATTACTTAGCGAAATTCTTAATTCAGAAATCAGCCCAAAGTAAAGAAAAGGCTAAACAAATAACAGTAGTATTTACGCAAATGCTATTGATACGAATACTTTGACTTTAGGTATTCCAAATCAAATCAAAAATGTTTATTGGACAGAATAAAACTCAACATCATAGGGTTGAGAGTTACTATAAGTCAGAACCCCAAACTAAATTAAATTGTATGCTGTGTTGGAGCATAGTGATCCTTTCGGGTGAACTTAAATGTATGACAACATCAGTGTTTGTACAATAGTATACCTGACTAAACACGATACATATGTTTACGGCCTTTATATCAAACAATTACCGAGACCCCCTTTTTCAGAGATACATGGCTATTTCAATTCATCCTTCATAGATTAAAAATGTGAGAATAAATTTTGGCCTAAAACTCCTTCCCTAAGACAGCTAAATCGAAAACTGAGACAGATCTACCAACAATAAGTGAAGACCTATTTTCACGTATTTACAACAGCCTCTCTAATAAATATGTAAGTACGCCATTACTGGCTTTTATTTTATTTACGCACCTCAAATAGGCTACTTAAGGAAAGCGAAGTGTGGGAACTGAGCGGTTGTTGAGTATAATGTGAATAAGGTAAGTGATGCTTTTCAGGAAGGTATATGTGAGGAAATGTTGACATCTCAAAATAAAAACCGCCCATGTGTTAGTCACACTAATGGAACGATGTGCCGAAGGTTAAGGAACAATTGTAAAACAGTTTCTTAACAATTAAAGAATTTAAAGCCTTTGGAAATGAGACTAATCTTGCCCACACAATTTCAATAAAACCTCTGCAGAGGTTTAATTTCATATGTATAATGAATCAATATGAATCAATGGATAAACATTTAACATCTTCAGTCAAACCTTGCTTAGGATAGATACAAAATACTTTATTGCAAAATCAAGAGAAACAATTACAAATGTATTTTTTTATAGCTAAGTGGTGGTATACAATTGGCGAACTCATGTGTTAGAATGATCTCTTTCAGATAACCTTTGGATGGGTTGCAGGAAGAAGATAGTCGGTACATAAATATGAGAACCTCAATACATAGTGGTATATGAAGTAACAAGTACGTAGCTGTACAGAGAAAGATTACAGAAATATAAGTACTTATAATTAACATACCACATAGCAAAAGAAAAAAAACACTTTTCATCATCGACCCATTATGTCTTCACCAAGGGGCACGGGTCTCTTCCCTGAGGAAGGTACCTATAGGCCATACTCCACCACGGAGGCCAAGTCTGGGTTGGTGGAGACTTTTAGCAATAGAGTAAATGAAAAACCAATTAACATAATCTTTCACACTTTTTAAGTTCTTGAATTTTTTAACATATTTCGCACCACACATTTAGAGGAAGCAGGTGCATACAAAGCCTGTAACATCTTTTGGCAGCACCAATCAATAGTAATTAAATCACACTGTAATAGCTCAAAAGTGAAACAGAGCGATGGTGTCGCTTGGATTGAGTGATATTGTGCTACCTATTAGACAGCCGTGATATTCCATATGACTGAGCAGAAATTGTCTACGGCATAATGCGGCTCGAACTACGCCATTTACGCTGAGATTGAAAGCATATAACATATTATTATCTCCTAATGGGTATTGTCAGTTAGAATTGTACGTAGCTATATTAATGCACCTACGGCGGTATTGAATTAAGCCTTGCATTCGATATCGCATTTAACCCGATAATGATAGGGAAATCTACAGCCATATCAGTAACAAAATACCTAACACTTCATTATCAACCCTGTTATGTCCCCACCGAGGGGCACGTGTCTCTTCTATGAGGAAGGTATTAGGTCATACTACACCACGGGGGCCAAGTCCGGATTGGTGGAGGCTTGTAAGACTAGTGGCTGGTCTTATTGTCAGAAGTTTTCAAGCCGCTCTAAGGCCTCTGACTTGGCGTAACGACTGCCATCTGTCGACCGCAGCCGGCACCGACTGCTTAACGTGCCTTGCGAAGCATGGAACCGCTCGGAAAAATGCCACTAGCGTTAGTCATAGACGGTGATCCATCCATGGACTGAACGCGCCTTATGTTGCTTATCCTTAGTGATCGTTTAAGATCACTCAGGCAGCCCGGGCTACGAGTGATTCCTAACCTAATACTTATTGATTAGTAACATGGACATGGCCAATTATAAATATCCACGTAGGTACCTATATAATATATACTTACATTTTTTTCTTATCTTAGGGCAGAGTATCAAAATAGGTACTACTAACAAAAACAAAGAAAAGTTACATAATATCACTATTAGTACAAAGAAATAAAAGTTACGAGGGTAGTAATTCAACTAAATTGGAATATAATACCACGAATATTATATTATAGAAACTTGATTAATTCTCTTCGACTGCCAGCTACCACTATCCTGACAAGAAATATGAAAATATGTCAATAAGAAATATTGGCCAAAATATTATGTATGTACAGTCGTTGTTACTCTTTTTTTAACTACAACAATCATTCAAAATACGTGTCTTTCTTAAACAAAGCATTTGAAAAAAACGATTTACACAGAAAAAGTAAATTAAAATACGATTCGAGCGTTAAAAAGTTCATAGAGAAAGTTAAATTTTAAAATCAACCGGCGACATCCCTTGGAGGAAATCGAATTATGTTTGCCACCATGCAAAATACGCCAACATCTCCAGCTTTTTACGAAACATAATAAATATAATTTCAGAAGGTTGTCTTAGTAAGCACTAGGGCTATATTAATCAAGCACTCTGACCTCATAGCGCTATCAATTTTGTCGTTATAAACTACACTTAGGGACGGTAGCACGCAGAACTGATGGCCGATGGGGCCGAAAAGTTCTCGAATGGAGACCACATATCGGCAAGCGCAGCGTAGGACAACCAGCCACAAGATGGACAGACGATCTCATCCAAGTGGCGGGAGGACGCTGGATGCGAGCTGCTTCCGACCGGTCTTTTTGGAAATCCATGGAGGAGGCCTATGTCCAGCAGTGGACTTCTTGTGGCTGAATGATGATGATGATGATAGGATGGTTTATGCATTGAAATTTTCGCTAGTAACTACTTAACTATAGTGCCGTCTCGTCAAATTTCTCAGAAAAGAGTTTATCATAACATGACTTAAGTATTTACTTAGAGAAATTCTCAATTCATAAACCAACCCTAAGTCTATGGGCCAGTTTCTGAATTGAGATTTTCATCAAATCTCTCAGTCTCAACACTTGTCATCAACTTGTATTATCTAATCAATAGATCTATCGCTAGGAAATATTTGTTGCATTCTCAGATAAACAAAAATTGCCCCAAGTATGAATTATAAGATTAATTTACGTCGGGGATGTATTACCAAAGGAAAAGATAAAAAGTACTGGAAATCGGCATGCGTGCTTGCAACAGCTAATGAATGTTGATGAAGCTAAAGTGAGTCAGGATCGTAGCAGGAGGCAGTCCCTGGTCTCTGCCTACCGCCGTGTGTGTATGTGTGTATAATACTAATAAAATCGTACTTCATTAAATGAATAAAAACTTCATTACATGTGGGAAATTAAGATCTTCGGGAGGCCGATGTCTAGCCGTAGACGTCTTTTGACTGGAACGATGACATTACCGTACATTTTGTTTAAGCTTTATGATTTTTTCTATATTATGCAAAACAGTTATCAGGACAAACTTATTAAAATAAACACAAAAACATTTATTTGCCAGTTAATTTTGTCTCGTAGAATTTTGTGATTTATTATGGGATTTATTTTAAATCCGAGGTGAGATGTCTCCTATCAAAATTGTTTTTCAACACTGAAAATTAGTTGTTACCTAAAAAATTATCTACTGATTACACCTACTATGTAACGTTACTTTTTGCAGCTATCTGTGGAAACTTTTAAAGACTCTCTTTTTATATCTGCTTTGTAATATCATGTTTGTTTAGTCACTAGTTTCCCTAAATATCAAATAAATAAATAATTTTATTGTAGACTATATTTTGACAACAAACCTAGTATTTTGAGGGAAAACTCTATTTAAGGGCCCTGGCCCACGGCGGCTTTTTGTAGCGCTGCGACGGCATCGCTACTAACGCGCGTAGTTCATTTTTGCAACGCGCGACCGTAGCGCGGCTGTAGCGCTCCTAACGCGCCACCGTAGCGATGCAAGCGCGCTGCTGTAGCGCTGCTAAAGCGCCACCGTCGCGCGGCCGTAGCGTTACAAAAAGCCGCCGTGGGCGAGGGCCCTTAGGATTACTCAGGCAGTCGGGGCTACGTGACGTCGCTGTCGTTGTCGGCGCTTCGGCTGCTTACGTAAAAGCAGCACCAAAGACAACGTGACTAATGTTGCCTCGACGGAGTCCATCTTGCAACTGTGGCGATTGGAAGCGCGACGGTAGCGCGTTTGCATCGCGACAGAAGCGCTACGGCCGCGCGACGGTAGCGCGACGGTGGCGCGTTTGCATCGCGACAGAAGCGCTACGGCCGCGCGACGGTGGCGCGTTCGCATCGCGACAGAAGCGTGGTTACGTGGGCGAGGGCACACAGCTAGCGACTGCATCGCGGCTGTAGCGCGGCAAACGCGCCACCGTCGCGCGGCCTTAGCGCTACAAAAAGCCGCCGTGGGCGAGGGCCCTAAGAAACGCAAATCCAACGGAAGCTTAAATGATACAATTTTTGGGTTTCGTATCAAAAAAGTAAGACTCTACTATCTAAGACTCATTAGCCTCTTATCAAACCTGATTTTTGTGATTTTTAGCTCAATACCAGTAACGACAGCAGGTAGACGCTAGAAATATTCAAATGTTGTATAGATAATGGTACGGAACCCTTCGTGCACTAGTCTGACTCGCACTCAGCCGGTTTTTTCTTCCAAGGTGAAAGAACTAGCTAAAATTTTACAATGTATATCACCGACTCTTTGTCTCTCTCTGAGCAGCCAGTGCCTTGCAGCGCTACATACAGGTAAGTAAAGAGGTTTGAAATTTATATTGTCGGTAAAGTGATCATTGTGATCAAGTATGAAGTATAAAACATAGGTAAAGTGAGAAGTAGGCGATTTCTCGAACGCTAACAGCCTGTTAATCTATTGTTAACAGCTGTCAGTTGTCAAAAGTGCACACAAAAAACAACTGACAACTGTTAACAGTATATTAACAGACTGTTAACGTTCGAGAAATCGGGAGTTAGCATATCATTGGCGTGATTTATTTATTTGTGTTATATATATTCGTATTAGCATAACATTGAAAAATTCCATTATCCACTCTAAGGGTAGTTTCCAGGGTCAAAAATAATTAAATTCTGTTTAGTCCGTAATTTAGATTATAAAAAAATATTCGACACGTATTTTTTCTTTTTTCAATTAAACAAAAAATAACAAAGATTTAGCCCATTAAAGTTACGTGTGACGTCACTCCGTGCTAAAAAATGCAGCACGGCGTGACGTCACACGTAACTTTAATGGGCTATATCTTTGTCATTTTTGGTCTAATTTACAAATAAAAAAATACGTGTCCCTTATATTATTTGAATAATCTAAAAGACGGACTAATTACATTTTTAGGACAACTAGCCCATTGTCTTGTATTATCCAATATACAAATACTTTTCTACTACACATATTGTATCCACAGTGACTAGCCCCCGGTTTCTTGAACGATAACAGTCTGTTAATCTGCTGTTAACACCTGTCGGTTATTTTTTTTTAAGCATTTTTGTCAACTAACAGCTGTTAACAATCGATTAACAGACTATTAGCCCTCGAGAAACCGGGGGTTGTCACTGGCATCTTAACCTCTTCAGCCCTGACCTTGAAAATAACAATAGTTTTCTATTGTTATTTTGTCGACACGGGACTGAGGAAGTTAATAAAAGCGTGTAATAAAAAATGACGCTTACTGCAGTACGTTGTATATCAAAGTTTTGGAAAGTGGAGGTTCGCAAGCACGCGAGCCAGTTTTTTATTTGCTTGCACTCGTACTAAAGCAATAAAAATGTTTTTTGCCGGGGCCGAGAGCTCATTTCATACTGCCCGTATGCTTAGCTACAAACGTCTAATACGTGTCAAGGAGTATTTCTGTCTTTGCGGTCTGCGAATAGCTTGAAAAAATATATATTTTTAGGGTTCTGTATTCTGTACCCGAGGATTTTAACGGTACCCTTTTCATCATCATCATCATCATCATCATTCAGCCACAAGAAGTCCACTGCTGGACATAGGCCTCCTCCATTGATTTCCAAAAAGACCGGTCGGAAGCGGCTACCCAATTAGTTGTCGAAAATGTTTGTCTTGCCTGTAAGCCTATGCGCACTCTAGCGACACGCGACAGGCGACACCTCAGCGACTAGACGCGACGACAGGCTACGGCCATCAATTTTCATATATTTTGTTCGAATTTCCGCACACTTTGCGTCAGAGTCGCGGAGTCGCGACGACAAGATGCCAGAAGCAAAATGACAACGTCGCGTCTGACGCGGCGACTTGACGCGGTGACAAGTCGCCCTGTTTGCGATGACTCTTGTTGTCTATATTTAACTAACCAATGTAGAAATCTAATTGAAATTTTGACAAGATATTTCAGTAAATTAGGAAATGACTAGGATACCCTAGTGTCGTGGGAACCTGAAACAGCGGCATCACAAACATATAAACATGCAAGACCTGGGTATTTTTTGTCCCCAGCCGGGGTTCGAACCCGGGACCTCTCGATTGGGAGGCAGAAGCACTAACCGCTACGCCACAGAGGTCGTTATTCGTAATAATTCAAAATGTTAAACTCACTTAATTTGTTTTTGGTTTTTTTCTATATCAGATTAGGATTAAGGTGTCAATATTTTTGTCAATACTTTGACGACCTCTGTGGCGTAGCGGTTAGCGCATCTGCTTACCGTGCGATAGGTCCCGGGTTCGATCCCCGGCTGGGGAGAAAAAGAAACTCCAGGTCTTGGATGTTTACATGTTTGTGACGTCGCTGTTTCTGGTTCCCACGACACAGGGTATCCTAGTGTGGGGCCAGAAGCAATGTTTGTGCCTGTATATAGCGTAGTCCCTGTGAAATTATGACAAAATAATAAATACCGGTCAACTATGACACGCTTCCGCTAAGGATCCCGATGTACCTATATTGATTCGTACGAATCCCTCAGCGTGGCAGTCTGACTTGCGCTTAGCACGTTTTTTAAAAGCGCTCGCTTTCTCGATTTTATTGGTTTCAAAATGGCTGAACTGAGTTTCAGTTTGATTGCATGCAATATTAATGCCCGATCTAGTCTTTGCAGCTGTTCATTTATGTTCCGCTTGATTCCATGCACCGTTGGTTTGTTCTAATATGAGTGAAACTTATAAAAATATAAATGTAAAATACATTTGTTTGATTTTTGACCTCGACCTTTGATGTGCACATTAAATAAAACCGTTCTAAAATTAAAGAGACCATCATTCGTGGATTAAAGCAGCAATTAATATCTGCGATTTCAGTCAAAGCAGCCTCCTCTGCTACTTTCGACTGAATAACTATGTGGCGAGATTGTCGAGTGAATAATGAAAATCGTGAGAATTCTCAAAGGGTTGATGCTTTTGTGAGAATGCGGAGTTCGGAGTGAAACGCGAAAGTTCTGTACAGTCACTAGCGAAACTGCTTAACCGCTTAGTACCTACTGAGTTGAAAACCGTACCGGGTTGGTTTGGGGAAGTATTGCGAGCCAACGGCTTAGAAAGCTTCGATCTGTCAGTCTTATGCTTTCCTCCAGATTAAAGTGACCATGTTACCTATACAAACATAAAGCAACCCCCTATCTGCATACATTGGCATTCTTATGAGATTATACGGGACTCAGACCGCTTTTTCTAGGTAGTGGATGAGAGAGTGTCGGCGTCGATTCTCTCCTTTCTTTTTTTACATTTAACGATTAGTGATTCATCATAGTAACTAAAACCGTAGTCTCATCAAATGGCAGCTTACACATACATGTTAGTGAATTTAGATTTAACTTCCGTTTATAACTCTTTATTGCAAATTGTTTCGCTGCTTGTGCTTAAAATGACCAAATATTTACTACTTAGATGGAAAAAACGTTAGCAAATTTGTTTTTCATCAAATATCAATCGATACTGAACGTAGATATATACAGGGTTACAGGGAAAGTCGTACACAATATTAAAGGAGGTTATTATTTAGGTTATTTCTGATGGATTTTGTTCTATTATATAGGGTCCGAAAATTAACCGTTATGGAGATATTGACTGTTAAAGATTTTTAAAAAGATTCAAACTTTTAGCTTTTTGATTGATTTTTTCTCAGAATAGAGCTCATAAAGTGTTTTTTTTTAATGTATTTAGTTAAAAGGCATGTCAATTGATAAAATTTATCAGCAAAAGCTGCACCTACTACTAACAGGTTTAAAAAAAAGCTCGGCAACGGTTAGAATTAAATAATTTTTCTCTTAATATTTTTCATATTGAAGCTCTTAAAAAAAATTAACGTATAGAACTTATTCTGCAAATAATTTTAAATACTCTACGACTCTTTAACTATTCAAAAAGGTGTAAAATTTAATAGGTATGTGCATAAAATTTTAAAATAATGTCATTTGAGTAGGCTCTAGTGATAGTACCTACATAACTGAACTTCGATACAAAAAAATATTTTTACTTCCTGGCACCTTTAAACTATGTAAAAAGGTCAGATAGACCTTTTTGTGCTCTGGAGACATGCTGTCTCAGGTGTTCAGGTACCTAGTACTTCTTTTAGTGGTATTTCTTTTTTAGAATATTCTATCTATCTATTATTTTTGTGATAGTCTGTTCGTGTGATTCTTCCGTGGTAGATGTGTTAATACCTGCTCTGCAAATGATTTGCGTTTTAGAAACTTCTACGTCTCTTTAGGTATTAAAAAAACGTATATCACTTGCTTTTACATCGGAAAAAGGTTAGCCAAGTGTCACTTAAGATGGCAAACGGTAAATTTTTAGTAGAGGTAAAAATATCTAAAATATGTAAAGAAACAAAAATATACTAAGTAATATTTTTATAATTGGTTGGTTGCCTCTATTTCTAATAAAAATTCTCATTCTTTTTTTTATATTACTCTTCACTACAGAAGTTCGCAGGTTTCTTCTCATTTTCGCAGCCGCAGAAAATGAGAAGTTCGCAGAATTCCGCAATTATTCTCTGTCTCAAAATTTCGAAATTTTCAATTGGCGTCATTTTGTTCTAAATTATGCTTTTATTGTGATCTCACACATAAAAATCCCTTGGCGTTAGATCAATGCTCCTAGCAGGCCATGCAATGGAGCCATCTTTTCCAATCCATTTGTTTGGGAAGTTCTCGTCCAAACATGCTCCCGTGGTGCGCTGGGCAGCCATCATGTAGAAAGAACATGTCTCGTCTCAATGCAATAGAAATATCGTCCATGAACAAGGGTAACTCCTTCCTCAAAAAGTTTTCATATGTGTCTCGCCATTCAAGCCACTCAAAATCCAAGCCAAGTCTCAGTATGAAGATGAATCAGTTCAAACTCCAAGCAAAGTCACAGAATGAAGATGAATAAATACAAAAATCCAAGCTAAATCACGTTTTAGAGGACATTATCAAAGAGCACTTATAACACATCTACCACGGAAGAATCACACGAGCAGACTAACACAAAAATAACAGATAGATAGAATATTCTAAAAAATAAATACTGTAATAGGTACCTGAACACCTGAGACAGCATGTCTCCAGAGCACAAAAAGGTCTATAAAAAGGTCTGTAAAAAGATTTTTTTGTATCGAAGTTCAGTTATGTATGTAGGTACTACCACTAGAGCCTACTCAAATGACATTATTTTAAAATTTTATGCACATACCTATTAAATTTTATACCTTTTTGAATAGTTAAAGAGTCGTAGAAGTTTTTAAAACTATTTGCAGAATAAGTTCCATACGTTAATGGTTTTTTAAGTGCTTCAATGTGAAAAATATTAAGAGAAACATTATTTAATTCTAACCATTGCCGAGCAGTTTTTTAAAGCTGTTAGTAGTAGGTGCAGCTTTTGCTGATATTTTTTATTAATTGACATGCCTTTTAACTAAATACATTAAAAAAACCAAATTATGAGCTCTATTCTGAGAAAAAATCAATCAAAAAGGCAAAAAAAATTGATATTTTTTAAAAATCTTTTACAGTCAATATCTCCATAACGGTTAACTTTCGGACCCTATATAATAGAATAAAATCCATCAGAAATGACCTAAATAATAACCTCTTTTAATATTGTGTACGACTTTCCCTGTAACCCTGTATAAATAATTTATTTCCATATTTCCACGGAGGTGGAAACCATTCATGTGGATTGTACGATTTAACGCTTCCACAGTTTCATAAATCTGCA
Organism: Yponomeuta plumbellus; assembly: GCA_947310845.1. Taxonomy (NCBI): domain Eukaryota; kingdom Metazoa; phylum Arthropoda; class Insecta; order Lepidoptera; family Yponomeutidae; genus Yponomeuta; species Yponomeuta plumbellus. The sequence goes on from OX371203.1 coordinate 11,266,272, forward strand.
CAAACATTAAAATTTTGGTGACATTTTGTTTTCGCGATTTCATCTCAGTTACACAGAACACGGTTCCAGTACACTAAATATGCCAGTTTTAATCCTAATCAAGTACTAAGATTGCCAGTATACACGATACGAATAGCATCTTTGAAGCTGAAATAGATCACGCGGTCCAAGTGTACTAGGGTCATGAAAACTCTGCAGGCCAATTGTGATAAAGTTTACCGCAAAACTTAGATTACCACATATCGGCAAGCGCAGCGTAGGACGACCAGCCACAAGATGGACAGACGATCTCATCCAAGTGGCGGGAAGACGCTGGATGCAAGCCGCTTCCGACCGGTCTTTTTGGAAATCCATGGAGGAGGCCTATGTCCAGCAGTGGACTTCTTGTGGCTGAATGATGATGATGATGATGATGAGATTACCTTGCTGAAAATGGATATTTTGAAGGTTTATAGCGTATTTGTGAATGACTGTACAGGGAGTCGTCGGTTCAAATGCCAGCGCATACCTTTATCTCGGCTTAGCCGGAGGAAAATGACGATTTCCGAGTTTCTGTTACGTGTCGCTATTTTGGTAATAGTGCAGTGCACAGAATAGAAGCTTGACATTGTTGGAGCCAAAAGTTTTGCAGCACTGACTGAATGTGTGATTATTTGGACACCCAAAGGGTGGTTTTCGCAGTTTATCGCTATGTTTTGTTTGTTAACCTTAGTTAATGCACAGTTTCTAACAAATTCTTAGACCAGCTCAACTTAAGAATACATTATAAGTAATGCTAAATGCATGTTGTACTCCTCAATCACTACGGGAGTCTGATAAAATATTGTACCAAATTGGTACCTACTTATTTGGCTTACAACACCTAGTTTTGTTTCACAGGCCTTTTTTGGAAAGTTCCTAAGATCTGTACTATACGTACATAATTATGTAAATAGAATCTTAGGACCTGCAAGTTTCCCTCCCGCTTAATAACTCTCTTTAGCTCTATCCTTACAGAGCTTGTTAACACGATACGTTGCGCACTGTTACACTCTGTTGAGCTACCTAGACAGGGAAACACTGCGACGTATCGCTGTGTGTAGTTTAATACGTCACTTTGTTCTAGGGTCACTGATTCACTGCGCCATTGGTATGCATCCACAGCCACGACACACGTCTGGGGGTTTGTTTCAAATGGCAATCGGCCCCCTAGCGTTGCGAGATGCAGCGGCGAGTAGCTGGGAGGGGCTCCATCATGTCGCAATGTATTACCTACAGGATGGGCTGTGACTCTCGAGTTCTGATCGCTAGAAGATAAGCCTGAAAAACACGAAATTTTGCTACAGAATGCTTGGCAAAAAATGTAATTTGTCTATATTCTATATTACCGTAGCACAGCATCCTAGTTTGGGGTCAGAGCAAGGGATTGTGTTGTGTGAGAGTTTATTGTTACTTCATTTCATCGAGACGTATTATTATTAATAAGTTTAGTGCACGTAATTAGCATAGCGGCAATTCTGAAAAATTCTAATAAAATGAATTCAATGTAACACAGAACTGTGACATATTGAACTTGAACGTTACAAGTGGAACTAGGTGTGCGTTCATTTCAAAATCTAGATTATTTTGGAGGTTGAAAGAAAAAAAATACAAACTCAACTTATAAATACAATCATCAACCCATTATGTTCCCACCGAGGGGCACGGGTCTCTTCCCTGGGGAAAGTATTGGCTATACTCCACCACGGGGGGCAAGTCCGGATTGGTAGAGGCTTGTAGGTAAGACAAGTGGCAGGTCTTACTGTCAGAAATCTTCAAACCCCCCTAAGGGCTCTGATTTGGCTTAGCGACTGCCATCTGTCTTGCAAAGCACGGAACAGCTCGAAAAAATGTCACTAGCGATAGTCATAGACGGTCACCCATCCATACACTGAACGCGTCCTATGTTGCTTAACCTTAGTGATCGTTTAAGATCATTCAGGCAGCCGGGGCCTCAAGCAATTTGACATTGAATTAAGATTCGCAAAATTCCTACTCTGTACAAAATAATTCACTTGATAGTTGCAGTCCAGTTGTATTATCGTTAACAGAGGAGCTGTCAGTTGGCCAAAGTGCATACAAAGAAACATTTAACAGCTGTTAACAGCAGATTAACAGATTGTTAGCATACGAGGAACCAGGGTTTAGACTTTTCATTATATATTTAATAAGATTTCCACTTTTATGTAATACCTGCTTGTAATACTATCACTGGCTGACAAAATAAGAAACACAAAGATTAAAATTAAAGACTGCAGCGCTTTCCGGAAAACCTCTGAAGTGGTAACACAAATACGATCTCTCTCAAATACGAAACTCCCAAATTAGAAAACCGGCCGGCAGTTTTACGTACGTACGTTTACGTATAGAGAGATCTCACCAATCTGCGTCGAAATTAATGCGGCATGAAATTACGTGTTTACCTACTTGTCTAGTCAACGGGAAAATTGGTTTCTTGGAGTCCGGGTCCGTCGCAGACAAAAAGGATTGGCAAGTGACAGTCGAGGAAGAGGACTGTAGGTGTAGTCAGGGGCACCGCAGATGGCAGTAGATAGGGGAGGTATGAAGGTTTATTTATACCGAAGTAAAAGGAAAAGTAATGCCACTTGCATTAAAGTCTTACTCATCTTTAAGATGGTTCCTTCTCAAGCTTATAGTAGTCGGGGAGAGATAGCTTTTAGTGATAAGGTCGCCAAAGAATAAGAGGTTTTGTATTTTTATTTAAACCGACTTCAAAATTGGTGGAAGTTCTCTACGCAAGTATTCTACGCATTTTTACCTTTTTTCGTTAAACTAACGACTACTATGCAATAATTTTTATTCAGTATTAATTATTTTACATCCATTTATTTAACTGTGGTGTACACGTAAACAAACCATTAATATATGCATTTAGACAAATCTTAAACAACTTAGCACAGTGCTGTCCGTGTTGGAAAAAGGGTTCCCCGAATTGACAATTGTTTTCGTATACCCACCGAATTTTTAAACGACCAATCTAACAATACTTTACCCTATTCTCACGACATATACGAGAAAAAACTTCTCTAATTTTTATAGGTGTACCACTTTTTTAAAAGATATTTTCTAACGTTGCGTCTGCGTGTATCTACGCCAAATTTCTGCAATCTAGTAGTAATCGTCTTTGAATTAGGCTGGAGACAAACGGCAGATACATGGATATGACGAAATCCTTATCAACTATGGAACCCTAAAAAACCGCATAGTAACCATGGGGCATTTTTCTTAGCTTTCCTCGACCTGTGCACACACCACTATTGCAAGTTTACCGTTTTAATTGCGCTAGTACCTAGGTAAGCACAATGTAGCTGGATCTCGGACTGCAAGTTCAACTCTCCATTCGTAGTTCCAAAATACCAGCTCCCTCAAGCTCTGTGTTGCGGAGTGTTGTCGACACTGCCATGGCCCAATATTATTGATGGGCATAATTTATTGCATTCCCCGCCTGTTTGCTTAAAGGGAGCGACGGAATCACGATAGACTAGTTTTTCCTAACAGACTCAGTGTACACATGACAGCTATACCAAAGTTTTTTTCACAAGCAAATTCACTTGTTACAATAAAAATATATTTATTATGTTTCATGTACATTCACTTTCAGTAGCATCAACCAGGCGCTGGTGGAACGAGGAGTGCAACGAACCATCACGGGATGGATAGATAACCTCCTGCGTCAAAGAGCCATAACGCTAAAGGTGAACAGCACTACTAGAGTAATAGTGGCCAAAGGTTGCCCACAAGGGGGAGTTCTATCGCCACTTCTATGGAACCTAGTAGTGGACGGCTTAATCAGACGCCTAGATGAATGTGGTTTCTGGATAATAGGCTACGCCGACGACATAACAATCCTTACGATAGGTAAATCCGAGGACACTATATGTAGTCTAATGAGAACGGCTTTTGGCATAGTGGAGCGTTGGTGCAATACTCACCAACTATCTGCTAACCCAGCCAAGACGGAATTAGTGCTCTTTACAAACAAGCGTAACCCAAAAACAGAAAATCTCCCAAAGTTCTTCGGGACAACGCTAACCCTGTCACCGACGGTTAAATATCTTGGTGTGACGCTGGACAGCAAACTAAACTGGAGCTCATATCTACAGAACATCATTAACAAGGCCCAAATCACCTTTTGGCAATGTGGCTATACACATCGGTGATAAGACCCGCTATCACATACGGTGCCGTTGTATGGTGGACCAGAACAAAACAGAAAACAGCAGTACTCCACCTACAGAAGTTACAACGGCTGGCATGCCTCGCAGTAACAGGGTGCATGAAGACAACACCGACTGCCGCCCTGGAAGCCCAGCTGAATCTAAGACCTTTACACTTACACATCCAACAATAAGCAGCCAGTGCTGCCTTACGGCTCCGTACAACCGGGCTATGGAAACAAAACAACGATCTTTCGCACTCACAAATCTTGTCGGCCGCTATTTCTGATCAGCCAATGATGGAAGCGGTGTGCGACAGGATACCTCAAACCTTTACTTTCGACAAGAAATACAAGGTACATTTACAAGAGGAACTAGTCGACTACTCAGGTATACATGAAGTCAGAGTTTATACGAACGGCTCCAAAACCGAAACAGGAACGGGCGCGGGAGCCTTCTCCAATGACCTAAACATAAAAATATCTACAACCCTTGGCACCTTGAATACAATTTTTCAGGCAGAGTGCATCGGTATAACAAGAGCAGTCGCGCTGTTGAATACAAGAAATGTACAAGACTATGCCATACGCATAGTCTTGGACAGCGCCTCAGTCCTACAAGCACTTAATAGCAATTTCACAAACAACAGCCTGATACTAAAGTGTCACCACGAGCTGGATAAGCTGTCGACATACAACCGAGTCACATTACAATGGATAAAGGGTCATAGCGGCTCCTTGGGTAACGATGCTGCGGATGAACTCGCCAGAAGAGGCTCGGAAACTAAAGTGCAAGGCCCCGAACCCCTGCTACCACTCCCTTACAACCAGTTTAGGAAATGGTTGAGGACACGAACAGAAAATCAGCATGCTGAACTCTGGAGAACAGAAACTAAATGCAGCCAAGGAGGCTTTACCAATAATCTCAAAACGTCTCTCACGTCGCCTAATTCGTCTGAAAAGATATGATCTGCGCAGAGCTGTGGCAATACTAACAGGCCACTGCTCACTGAACAGACTTCCATAACATGGGACTAACCGACAGCCCGGTTAGGTTAGGTTAGGTTAGATGTCGGGGATGCCTGAAAGAAGAGGAAACACCCGCCCACGTGACCATCTACTGCGAAGGCGTGGAGAAACAACGGACAGCCACCATGGGGAAGCTGGGAACCCTTCAGGAGGCCTGCAGTGACATCAGAGCACTGCTGGCCTTCTGGAAATAGATAGGCTGGCTGGAGTAAGCTCACAGCCCTGCTACGTACAATGGCCCAACTATGAGGCCAAGTGCGGAAACCCTAAACCAAACTAACTATGTACATTCACAAAAAATAAACCCTATGGATCATAATTTGAATCACTATCATTTTATTTCCACGGCAGACTACTATGTCATTTAACAAAAAGGTACCACCAAATATGTAAATTTTGCTTTATTCACACTTTGGTAAAAGGCAAAGTTTCAGACTGTTAACTATTTTCTTTTTCTTTCTTTGAAAGACATTTTCTTGCTTAGAATCTTAGAAAAACCTACTCTGATTTCACCCTATTGCCTCTAGATCTGTTGGGAAGAACCCCAACTGTAACAGGCGTGCCTACAGTCGACCCCCTCTGGAAATTTATGATCACCCCAGGAACTTTTGACGACTACTAATTTTTCAGCGTTCCCTAAGAAGTTTACACCACGAACGGACACACTTTACCTTTCTCCTGGAAGTACGTGATGGTAATGCCGATGAGATCTAGCGTCGGTGCATTTTTAAGATTCCATACTACAGAAACATATTCAACCGGCCAGGCGCGCGTCAAGGCGCGCGCAATCTGCTTTGCAGAACTAACAACTACATCATAGTCATTTTCAATGGATTTCGTTTGTTTTACAGCAACACCATTCGCTGATAAAATATTGTGCGCGGATAACGGCGACAGGCTTGCCACTTGTCACGTTTGGGACCTAATAAACTCGGCAAAACATGGGCCCAGTTCTAGTGACTGGTGCCTCTGCCTACCCCTTCGGGGATAACGAGCACGAGTTTATTTTTATTTTTTTTTATTTTTGTACGACGTTTTCTATACTATTATAATAAAGAGGAAAGATTTGTATTTTTGTGTGTGTGAATGTTTGTAATGAATAGGCTCAGAAACTAGGTAGGTACTGGGCAGATTTTAAAAATTTGTAAGTGACTTGAAGGGGATTTGCGGATTAGGAAATACATGCAACAAGTAAAATAATATGACCAATCACAGCACTGCAGACACGCGCGCCCCGCGCGGCGAATATAGGAAACTCGCGAAGTTATAAATATGGGTCGCGCTAGCTCTCGGGCAGCAGCATTGCCAGACGTACGGTACCGTATTTGTACGGTATTTTCAAGCCTTTTACTGTAATCTATCGTGGTACCAAAAACGTACGGTAATTCTAAGAACATTGCCTAAATTCGACAATTTGTACGGTAATTTAAAATCGGCCCCTAATCTCAGTCTATATTTCGCTATTTTCTTTCTTCATTCATGAATGATTGTACGAATACCAACGATCCGAATCCGAAACTAAGAGTGAAATGAAAATTGTCTTTCGATAGGCCGATCGACACATTGTGTTTGTTTGTTTAATTTTTCTGAATTTAACGACAAAATCTGCTTTTCTTGGGTAAAAAATATCTCTGAATCATCAAATTGAGGCATTAAACCAACTACTGGTCAAGCAGTTTTACTTTCATGGGCAAAAGTTTTGAGTGACTTTTACCGGATAAAACTACATTATTATTTAAGAAATAAAACTTATTAAGTAACATAACATAAACATTTACATACAGGCACATACATTGCTTTTGGCTCCACACTAGGATACCCTGTGTCGTGGGAACCAGAAACAGCGACGTCACAAACATGTAAACATCCATGACCTTTTTTTTTTTGTTAACGGGGTAAAATACTTTGTGCACCATAACCGCCACCCTTGGGGGAGGGCGACGGCCGTGTGTCGGACTCTCCTCTCCTAATAATAGGAGAGGCATACCTCCTCAAACACCCCGGGGGCCGTCCTGTCGCTCGTGCAATGGGGCGCCGCCGGACCTTGCAAGTGGTAGACCACAGTGCGAATGCTACAGCGGCGCCCCGGCGACGTCGACCCGACTCGCAAAGGAGCCGGGCCCACCCTCACTGGAGAAGGGGCATGGGCCCCCACCCCCTTCTCCCGTCACGATGTGGGACGGCAGGTTTCCCAACCTCCTCTATGCCCTCTGCTGAACAGAGGGACATAGAGGAGGGCCCCCACCGTGTGTTTTTTATAGAGGTTGTCTCCTCGCAGCCCGAAGGCCCCCGGCCCCACTCAATGTGGGGTTACGGGTGCGGGGCCCATAGTGGACCCCGCGGGACATCCAGCAGCGCAAGCCACTGGACATCCCCCTCCCTCTGGTTTTGGTCCGCGCCGGCTGAAGCCGGTACCCCCCATATCTGGAGGGCGTTCCCCTATCCGCCACCCGGGGGACGCGTCCGATGGAAGACCAGAAACTCCACACGGAAAACATCCATGACCTGGGTTTCTTTTTTTTTTTTGTCCCCAGCCGGGAGTCAAACTCGGGACCTCTCGCATGGTAGTCAGATGCGCTAACCACTGCGCCATAGAGGTCGTCAAAAGTAATTTAAGACTAGTGTTCTGTTTAATAGATTAGATAGAAAATAAGTGATTATCTCATTTTTATATCATAAAATCAGTGTGTACGATTACATCCATGGTGTACGGTAATTTTGGGGTGCATTTTACGGTAATTCGGGCAACACAGTCTGGCAACGCTGTCGGGCAGTCACAATCCATACGATCGCAATCGATGCGTACGTCTGGACTGTGCGGATGCGCTCCCATAAATTCTTTCACCATCAGAAAGCTACATTTTTCGTGAGTAACATAGGTTATACTGCATTTTGAAGAAGTTTAGGATTCGTTACAAAATCTCAAATAATGTAACCCAAGGTTTAAAAAAATGTCTACCCCTGGAATTTTCCACGGAACTAATGCACGTGCGAAGCTGAGGCAGGCCGCTAGTCTTTTATAAATTGGTCGCCCGATAGTTTTCCTTTTGATAGATAGATAGATTTCATGTGCAGCTGCTTTGAATTTATTTACGTTTCCAACCTTTTAGCCGGGAGCGAGTGGGGGGAGACGCCCTACACTGACAAAAAAGTTGTCCATAAAACTTAACAGTACTTAATTTATCATCTCTTCTCATCTTAGTACTTAATTTATCATCTCTTGCCTACGGACAAACGGACGGACGGACAGCGGAGCCTCAGTAATGGAGTTCGTTTTACCTTTTGGGTACGGAACCCTTAAAAATAATTCATCATCATCATCATCAACCCATTATGTCCCCACCGAGGGGCACGGGTCTCTTCCCTGAGGAAGGTATAGGCCATACTCCACCACGGGGGCCAAATCCGGATTGGTGAAGGCTTGTAAGACTAGTGGCTGGTCTTACTGTCAGAAGTTTTCAAGCCGCCCTAAGGCCTCTGACTAAGCTTAACGACTGCCATCTATCGACGGCAGCCGGCACCAACTGCTTAACGTGCCTTGCGAAGCACGGAATCGCTCGGAAAAAATGCCACTAGCGTTAGTCATAGACGGTGACCCATCCATGGACTGAACGCGCCGTATGTTGCTAAACCTTAGTGATCGTTCAAGATCACTCAGGCAGCCCAGGCTACGAGCGATAAAAATAATTGTTACTTACCAATTTTTTCGCACGCACGCCGGTTTAATGTAATTTTGGTATTGTATTGGCGTTTTTACCCATTGTGCTTGTAGACCGTCTGTGACTTAACGCTAGTGGCATTTTCCCGAGCGGTTCCGTGCTTCGCAAGGCACGTTAAGCAGTTGGTGCTGGCTGCGTCGATAGATGGCGATGGCAGTCATTAAGCCAAGTCAGACGCCTTAGGCGGCTTGAAAACTTCTGACAGTAAGACAAGCCACTGGTCTTACAGGCCTTCACCAATCGGAACTCGGCCCCCGTGGTGGAGTATGGCCTATACGGTATAGGCGTATAGGCTATACCTTCCTCTGGGAAGAGACCCGTGCCCCTCGGTGGGGACATAATGGGTTGATGATGATGAACACATCTTCTATTGTATGGAATCAGGCGTTACTTTGCGGAAATCCATAATACTTCTTCTATTTGGTCAAAGTATGACTATATAACGTCCTAACAAATCAAGCGCAAATATTTTAAGGGCAGATTGAGTAAAAGATAAATAACAATTTAAAATGTTCAATACATCAATTGAACAATCATTATTAGAAATAATAGGTCGAATAAAAAATCGATCATCCATACTAAATAAACACCCTTTAAAAATGTACACGCACACATACGCACACCGCCACACTACGTACACATGTCATAAATGTCACTGTCAAAAATTTGCATTGTTTACCGTCAGATACTTCAATCGTGTGTGTGTGTGTGTGTGCATGAAAACAGGATGATATAAAATGAATTTATTTGGAAGTTTTAATTTTTGTTGTAGAAAAAAATTAAGCAAATCCTTTAATGATCTTTTTTTTTATAATAAAAATAAAATAATAAACTCACGCCCGATATCCCCGAAGGGGTAGGCAGAGGCACCAGTCACTGGAACTGGGCCCACGTTTTGCCGAGTTTATTAGGTCCCAAACGTGACAAGTGGCAAGCCTGTCGCCGTTATCCGGGCACAATTTATCAGCGAATGGTGTTGCTGTACAAACAAAGGTACGTAACTAAAAGTCATTGGTACATGCGTGGTTCGAACCCAGACTCTCAAGATCGAGAAGCAAGGGTCAACCCCACTACGCCACCAACGCTATTTTTTTTTTATCTTTTTTTTGCTTAAAGGTATTATTATACTATACTATATGACTACCCCTTAAAATATTTGCGCTTGATTTGTTAGGACCTTATATAAATACATGAGACTTATACAATCTAGGAAAGGATCCGTGATCGGTGGAAAACCCTTTCAGAGCCGTTCCGTATAACCACAACATTCAGGTCTCATTTCCGATTCCCCTCACGGCCTCCATCCATTGCGAGGAGAGGTTGTGTTTGAATGCTCGTACACTTGGACAAATGGACTCGATAGAACTCGTGTATTGAGGTTTTATGTAATCGCCTTAGGAAATAGCAAGGTTTTGGCTGGCTGAATTGGGTCTAGAACTTAATTAGAGAGACGACGTAAAGGCAAGTTTCCAAACACCTAAGCTTCTTGAACAGATTGCTACGTTGGATACCTTTTATGGCTGCTTATTATTATGTGAAGAGGATGAAGGAAGAACGACTGACGAAGCAAATATATCGAGCGAATGTGAGTGGAAGGGCCGGTAAGGGACGCCCCAGGCGAACATACTTCGACCTAATAGGGGATGTATTAGCAAAGGGCAAGATAAAAAGTACCCGAAACCGGCGTGCGTGCATGCAACGACTAATGAATGTCGATGAAGCGAAAGTGGTTTGTCAGGATCGTGGCAGGTGGCAGTCCCTGGTCTCTGCCTACCCCTCTGGGATACAGGCGTGAGCTTATGTATGTATGTATGTATTATTTGAGTAATAGTCTTTTAGAATGATTATATTTTTGGGGTACTTTTTAATAAACCTTAAGGCGTTGGACACACCAAAAGGGCAAGGACGGGTCGACTTTATAATTCCCTGTCATACAAAAGAGTTCATAGAGAGAATTCATAAAAAAAATCATAGGTAGAATGAGTTGTGTTTCCATTTTGTCTGCCCTAAACCACTCTCTTTTTAACAGTCCAAAATGTTCGCAGATTTTTTTTTAGAAATAACTCCGCCTTTGCACGTCATTTTTATCACAAATATTTTAGCTAAGTTATATTACCTTTTTATTTTATTTTGCAATAAAGTGTAACAACAACAACATATGTTAATAGGACGGGACGAAGCCCACATAAGAGACGACGGGAGGAGGGCGAATTTTGTACAATGTGTTATACCTTTATGAGCTTAATACTAAAAATTATTTTCTTCCAGCTAACCATGGGTGATGTGACTAGATTAAAGGGTAGTGCTAGAGAAGTCTTCAAAAAAATAAAGAAAATAAGATAAATTACCTAACCTACTTACAAATTTCTAGTAATGTAATATCAATGTAATACGTAAACTTCTAGTATATACACTACACACAGTAAAATATTACGATACTTCATAAATTATGTGCTATTATCATATACATACAATAAATAAATACTTTATGTACATAATTATATCAATCATAATTACATAATATTAAATAAAATATAACCATATTTCATCTTTAAAAAAATAACATAAAAATTAGACAAAGTTATGGTCGACAACTTTGTGATGCCTTCACAAAGATGTGGTCTACCGCGAATGTCAAAATGGCATGTTTCTTTTGGTAGCTATGCATTTTGTCATCCTACAAAGTAACAGAAATAGATAAAATTTCACGTACAGCGGCGGCGAGCATCGGAGAGAAATCACATTCGTGTCTACCCTGACGTAAAACTAATACACTTAGCACTTATCTTGAAATCGGATGGGGGGAGTTGCATCGGTGAATGTTAGATATAGACCGCAAATCTCCGGGTAGCGATGTCTTCGAAACCCTAACCCTTAAAACCCAGGCCGAAGACTTAATTTACTTTGAACCAGCGGCACAAGTACGTTTGTCAAATTTTACCTCACGCGAAGTGTTTGATTTATGGTTCTGCTTTTGACAAAATATAGAAAGTGGATTAAAAACTTTGCAGCAACCATATTTTTCTTTGGGCGATTTGTGCCAAGTAACTGCATAAGTAAATAGGTAAGGCTAGTTTTAGAGACACGCTGACTACGCGCTGACCGTCAGCGCTGATAGACAAAATGTATGGCTGGTCAGCGCTGAACGGTCGGCGTTTTTCTAAAACGCTCCTTAGGACGTCGTACATATTGGCCTGTCAGCGCCGAGTGTCAGCGTGACTCTAAAGCCGGCCTAAATACACTGTACCAGGAAAAACGAATCAGTAGCTGATTGACGAGATTGTCAATCATACAAGATTCAACTGTGAAGGAATTTGCTAATGTCATGCTTTCTGACCAGGGCCTCAATTCTGCCAGTGCATTACAGTTCAATGATAGATACACGGTTGGGTCACGTGACATGATTTTGTATACCACTGACACCTAGAATGATTGGTACTTGTGCGCGCGTTAATTAAAAGCGGCAATGAAATGAAATTGCCTCGTTCATGGAGTTGTCATTATACTACAATGCAATCACACTAATATTATAAACGTGAAAGTTTGTGTGTGTGTTTATATGTTTGTCAGTCTTTAGCGCTGAAACGGCTGGACGGATTTTAATAAAATTTGGTATGGAGTTAGCCGATACCCTGGATTAAAACATAGGCTACGTTTTACCGCGGGGAAATATCTTATTCCTACGGGAAAATCGATGAACCGCGGGTAACAACGCGGGGCACAGCTAGTAACATAATATTAGTTTTGGCCATTACGTCTAAATTTAATTACTTTTCGACATTTGCCACAGTGGTTGGACGTATCTGGAGCCAGATAATCCTCAGCTTCCATCCAAGGTGGACCTGAACGTCATTATTATTTTACCACTGCTTATCCAAGGATAAAGATAATTATACATAAGCTGTCAGATAGTGTTACGTAAGCCATCTTTGAGGCGGTTTGCGCTAAGTCACTAAATTAGGCAAATAATTCGATAAATCCATATCTAGGGATGATACCCATTGTTGTCGATTACACAATTTATGCATAAATATGTCTGCAAATAACGACAACATGTTTTTGTACTTATCCACTGTCTAGAACTTTGTTGCGATAAGATAGTGTTGCAAATTGACGTTGACATAAGCCAGTCTTAGAAATATGATTGAGGACTGCAATCACAATTTTATTATATAGTTTATGGCTTAGAAATTATTAAATTTCTTAAGGCCTCAAGCCCCAAGGACCAGCCGGCGGGTCCGATGTAAACTACGGCGCATTCCGTTAGGCCCCGTGGACCGACCGGTCGGTCTTGCAACTGCACTTTGAATCGAATTTTGAAGATGATATAGAGCACAGTTGTATGAGCATGTTTTATTCTTTGAAAACTGTAATAAACAATCAATATTACTCTGTGATTAACTTACTTAGCTGTAAAAGAAAAAATGTTGGAGGCGTTAAAAAATAAACATTCCTAATTTAGAACTGCTTGATGAAAACACACAAATAAGTAGTGCCAATCAGCTTAATGAAAACTTCTAGTTTTCATACATGACTGAAAGTAATTCAGCCATTTTGGCAGAGACAATTTTTTCCTAAATAACAAAAGAACAATTCGTTGGCACTTAACTAGATTTAATTACAAATCTACGTTTTACGATTATCGAATTATTTACAAGTAAACTAACGCCAGTTATATTACTAATATACTTTTTTCGTCACTTCGTTCAATTTTTAACCTATTTCTGTACTCGGCAAAAACATTTAGAACAACATTGATTGTGATCGAAATTATTGAAATTCATTTTGGCTAAATGTTCCATTGGTTTGGACACGTCGAGAGGATGAAGAAAGATGACTGAAGATACAAATATATGTAGCCAATAGGAGTGGAAGGACGTGGAAGGAACGCCGCAGGTGGGGACTGTAACGACTGAAAGGGTCTACCCTTTCACCCTTACAGTTTTCAGCAACATATTTCTAAAATCGATACAAGTAACGCCATCTGCTATGATTATAAAGACCTATTCGACGTTAGGAGGGGGTTGTTTTCAGTTTAGACAAGTGACGCACCGCCTATACATACGTGGGGCTGAAAATTCAGAGAATATAGAAGAATCAATCTTATACATTCACCAATAAAACCTAGGATTGCGTTAATCGTGCCAGCTGTCACACACGTATGCACACAGATGCAATGTAACCCATACATGTCAACTCAAGATTTGCAGAAAGTACAGTTTCGCTAAACCGACACTGCTATTTGCCATTATAACGACGACCTTAAACCAAAGTAATAGGGGTGAGATTAGTCGAGCGAAAACCTCTAATCACAACATTACCGTATAGTCCTGCTTACCTTTGTCCCAAGTTTAGGGTCTCACGAATCTACAAAACAATAAATATTGTTCGTTATTGGCCTTACAAGAGTTTCATAAGAAATTCGGCGCAGCTCGAGTACGTATTGCCACATGGTGACGGATGAATTGAGTGGAAATAGGGTTAGTCTCACTACGTCCATGAAATTGTGTAGTACTTTTGTATGTAAAATACTATGTTAGTTTTCAGTCGTATGAATGTCTATTACTATCAAGTAGTAGGTATTTTAGGTAAATATAAAATCAGATTAGAAGCCAGAATAATGTTGTAATCGTACCTGTGATATTTCAGAGAATTTAGACGGCCAATCAAAAGTTGATATATTCTATTTTCGGGATTTTTGTTTACGGCCGCGAATTTAGCACTTCATGAGGTTTCCTATATTTTGCTATACAATCTGTAACACCAAAAGGACCAAACGGGACTAAGCCGACAAATGTCTAAAAAATTCGGTTATCTAAATGGGTTTTCAAGCGTTTGGCGTTTTTGTGCCAGTTTTGGTTTTGTCCACTTCAGGCCATAAATTTAAAGATTTTTTGTAGGTAATAAAATAATTGATGAATTTATTTTTGTGGGAGGAGCTTAGTTTTGGACCGAGGTGTGTTGGAAAATCAGGAAGAAATCATCGGGAGTCAAGTCGCAGCCTTCAGAGAGAGTGGTAGTTCTTCGGGAACTTACAACCGCGCGTGGACTTCTCTCAAGAGTCTATAGTCTAGACTTATCGGGTCACAAGGGTTCGACTAGGGCAAGTCCTCAGAGAAGACTTCGCGAGTGTAATAATAAGCTAGCGAGCAGAGAATCCGCAAAGTAGAGAAGGAAAAAGTGTGTCAAACAGTGTTACGAGAAACAAAGAGTTTTTCCGTCTAGGGGCGAATTTCCTAAAACAAACAATCTTTCTAATTTCCGCGACGCGTGTGTTATTACATTTATGTAACTTTACTCTACTTTATGTAACTACCTATTTCATTGTATTTTAATTTATCCCATCAGTCTTAATTTGATTCTTCCAGTTCTATTTTTAGATCCCACACTAACTAGCGAGAGTAGAAGGCGCGGTGTTTCCCACAGGGGTTCGGCGTTAAGTCTTCGATCTTAGCTAGGAACTAGGCCTCATCAACAGGAGCAGAAAGGAGCGGACAGGACAAAATACTTTGTCTTTGAACGAGATTTTACTAACACAATGTTATCTGAATGGAGCTGCGGTTTTGTTGGAGAAATGACGGTGTTAATCTTCTATAATTATTACGACAAGCAGAGCTGCGTCATCATGGATTATTTGCTGATTTACATCACTACAAGGATTCTCTACATCATTATGGACTCCACAGATCTACATGACTTCAAGGACTTACTACATCATCATGGATACTACAGGTTACATCGGGAACGTTCTATCCGTTCTATCTTCACTTTAGCTAGGGTTGATTCGAGATTGTGTGATTATGTACCACGTTGTACTTGTTCTAGTAGTTTCAGTATTCACCACGGTGTACAACTCGAGGTACATTTGTGTGTGAAGATGATGTGACGAAGGTTTTCACGGATGTACGACTCGACTGGATGGACGAAGTGGTCCTCTACGGCTAGCCGGAATCCCTGTCTTAAATGACGTGTGTAGAAAGGGAGCCTGTCCCATAGTCCGGAGGTCAAATGGGTAATGCATTTGCGAAAACTGTAGCACATCTTGTTTTGTTATTTAGAACTACAACAGAAGTACAGGTATGAACGCTATGTACAGCGAATGTCGTTCGATAAGTGAAGGTTTGAATGTGATAGGGGGAAACGTTGTATCCCGATGGATTTTGTCGGCGCGAGTTTCTTCTGTGGAAGCTCGTGGGGATGGGTGTAGGTTGGAAGGGAGCCCATCATCTTCGTCGTTGTTGTTAGGGCAACAAAGCTGCTTCTAGATTTTCTCCTGGAAATGTAGAACCCCTCCCAACCCCATTTATTCACAGGAGGAGATCTGCTGACCACACTACACGAATTCTCATTCTTTCATTTCGTATTGTCATACTATTTGTATTTTAACATACTATGTATTATTTTACTATACACATTATTATTCTTATCTTTGTGATTTACTATTCGCGAGTGATACTGGTTAGGCGCGTGTGTAAAAAGTCTTCCTAGAGAAGCAACATGTAACGCATCGACATGCATAGTAGAAGTGTACAGAAGGTTTGCAGTGCTCACTCTCACGGACATAGAGGCTAATACGAGTCTCGACGCTGATTTTCCTGTGGCGTTTACAATTACTGACCGAAGCTAAGTAGCATGTTTTCTTTATTTAAACTTTTCACGTGTACGGTAATTTAAAGATTAAAATAGATTAATAAACTCACGCCCGATATCCCCGAAGGGGTGGGCAGAGGCACCAGTCACTGGAACTGGGCCCACGTTTTGCCGAGTTTATTAGGTCCCAAACGTGACAAGTGGCAAGCCTGTCGTCGTTATCCGGGCACAATTTATTAGCGAATGGTGTTGCTGTACAAACAAATGTACGTAACTAAAAGTCATTGGTACATGCGTGGTTCGAACCCAGACTCTCAAGATCGAGAAGCTAGGGTCAACCCCACTACGCCACCACCACGGTAATTTAATTGCGGTTTATTACATAATACCTTGTATTTATTTGATTTTCGTAAATTTTCATTTCAAAACACAACGTAAGGGTTCTTTATTAATTTTCTAGACGATCACGACTGTTTTCTTTGGCCAATTAATTTTACTTTATATTTTTATTTGTTTATATATTTTTATTAACGTGGAGATGTGGCTTCTTGCAATTATATTTTTAATTGTGTAGGCTCCGGTTCTCACAGGACACTGACAAGGGTATGATAAAAAGTTGCCGAAACTGACGTGCGTGCATATAACGACAAATGAACGTCAATGAAACGAGAGTGGTCTGTCAGAATCGTGGCAGTGACAATTCCTGCTGTCTGCCTACCCTTCTAGGATACAGGCGTGAGCTTATGTATGTATGCATATAATTTTGCTTGGGTATGTTCTTTTATTTTTCTGTACAAATTGTACATACAATAAAGTTGTGTTTGTTTAAGCCAGTACAAGATACCTCGCAAATGCCTGAAGTGGTGTACGTATTCCTGCACGGAAGCAATCTCTGTAATCGTGGCATTCTTCATAAATAGCCAGATTACCAACTAACTCACAGAAGAACATTTCCTTGTTTAACGATTGCGACGCTGTGAAAATATTTTACCTATGTATATTGCGTTTATATAAGTAAGAAACGGGTGGTTGCAACAAAATCAACATAATATCTATTACCGGGGCTGCCGCTCTCGAATTGGACTTTTCAGTCACTCAAAAAATTGTCGAAGTCCCACAGGATACATCCCCAGGCACTGCTTGAATCGTCCGTAACGGACGCGAAGGCCTATGATGATCTATTGAAAAAAGAGAGTTCTTAGATACAGTGAGTTATTTATGCAAACCACGTCATAAAGTGCGAGCGAGAGTTCCGATATGCCTCCTATATGTGTGAGAGAGAGGTTTGATATAAGGAAATGTATCCGAAATAAAGTTTATAGGGTCTAATTTTGTGTAAATTTTCTTCCGAGGAGAGTACGAGGTGTACTAGAATAATAAAATAATTAAGAAAAATATTTTAACTATACACTCGCACACACACACACACATACACACATACACACATACACACACACACACACACACATACACTCATCATCATACACTATAGGTACATACGCATGATACTATAGTTTTACCTTAAAAACTCGTTAATTAGTATTTTACATAGCATGTTGTGTCATGTAAATTTCAAGGACCTAATGTAATGTGTAAACAAGACCAACTAGTCTTACGTCCAATGTGGAAGAGCGGAGCTTCCTGTTACAAGTATTCTAAATACTTAAAAGGAAGATCTTGCCCGATTGTGCTAATGTAAATATCTGTTATGTAAATAAACTATTTTCATTTCATTTCATTTCATACAAATGTTTACGACTCAGTTCGCACGTTTATAATGGCTCCAGTATTGCAGAACATGAACCCTGTAAGGGTATAACAGATTGCCATGCGTATACAATCGTAAAGCGACCCTGTACTTGAATAAAAAAAAATTAAAAAGTTAGATATAAGTAACTACACTCCATTTATCTATACTTGACTTTTTTTCCAAACTTTAAACGACACTAAATCAAGCACTAAATTTGTAAACTGTTTTGAGTTTTCTACCGCTAAAGGTTTTTGATTTAGTGTCGTTTAAAGTTTGGAAAAAAAGTCAAGTATAGATAAATGGATTATACTTATTTTTGTACATGGTAAGTTATAATTCTTTATCATCGATATACAACTTTAGTGCTATTCTAGCACTTACGCTAAGTTAGTAAGTTCGTGACCGAGTACAAATAAAAAAACCAAACACGAAGGCTAACTCAATGCTAGCACTAAACTTGTTAAAAAAAGTGAAAATTTAGAACAAGTTTAAATTGGTCATATCTCAAAAACCGTGCAACTTTTACTGAGGTCATGTTAGGTTGGTTCGATGCCTTTTGGGCAGGTCTACCTCCGGTGTCACTGTAACGTGTCATTTTTGGGACACCCCGTATTCATCAATGGAGGTCTGTTATCTAAAGCTCACAGTACTCACACTTATGCAATTTCACTATACAGGATGTTTAAAAATATATGATTTTGATTCAAAATGCGACTCTAGTTTAAGTGTAGACTAGAGTTAGGTTTTAGTAAGATAGGTGCGTTGTAGATAAATAAATACAAATATAGGGGTTACTTGTTATAACATATTTTTAGCAAATTCGAGCGAAAAGTATTAAAAACAAGGTGGAATCAATGGTCACAAAATAGTTTTAAATTTCAATAAATTTTCACATGAACAAAAATAATTTCACCTAAGAAAATCTTTACCAAAACAGAAAATAATTATCCCAGAAATCCTCAACAATTTAATTATATTTTAATTATGTAACAAAGGGTAACGGACGCTCAGTGGTCAGTTACTGGATGAATTACCCTACCTTTTTTTCTAATTGCTTGCCACAGATAAAAACTTTATTACTGTTCTGTAATTTCATCAACTGGAAGGAATCTGTGATCAACTGAGCCACATCATTCGGTTTCTATTGTGGTTACGCGAATGTTCTGTTCTCCTATTCTTCTTCTTCTTCTTCAACGTTTTTGTCCATGATTTTAGCACCAGTAGCAGTTGTTCGAAGTCCAATCACAATCAAATGCAAGAATCAAAAGAAAAGAGGAAAGACCACAGAATAAACTGGCAATTCCCATTAGAAAAACAAAAACCCTCTTTTAAAAATGCCATTTACTGACTAATGAGCCGTTTTAAGAAGAAAAAAAAACGAATGGCTGTCAAAGGAATGCAGTTTTGGACCTCAGCCCAATAGCCATGTGTGATGTATACATGTTAATTTTTTGAAATGGAAAATGTTAGTTTTTTTTTCAATACAATATAACTCCGAAAGGACAAACATTTGGCTGTTGACGTCATAGAGTGCGACAAGTGAGTCCTGGCACAAGCGTTTGGCGGGAAATTTAAAAATCTTTTAGTTGATAACCCTGCATCTATATGCCATAAACCATCTTGATACTTTTGCTTAAGTTTAGTATTTGTTTAATTAGTTTGGAGTCTCCAATGAATTTTGTCCAAACATAAATAAATATAAGCAAAACGAAAACATTAACAACATCAAAACCAACATTTCCACTCCACCAAAAACAGGGATAATAAAGATGCACCACATAAACTTATAAAAATTTATTAATGCTGAACCATAATCAAAATCTGATTCATATCTTTTTTCTCCAACATCTTTGAGTTCTTTGACTAAGTCTTCGATCTGACGTTTAAAATTTTCGTCATCCGACAGACCTTACAACATGAAATAATTCATGTTTATTTTAAAACATTATTTCTCGTATGTATATACTAAAACATAGGTAAAATTATGTTGAATAGAAACAAAAGTTCTTGTTTAAATCTAGGACGAGTATCAAACTGTTTGGGCTGTACTACTTGCAGCTGAAATACCTAAGTTTGACAGTCAGAGTGTGGCCATATGAAGAATTCGAAATAAATCGCGTCCCAGGACTCACTTGTCAGACTCTAGTAACTTTTATTCAGCTCGTTGAGACCTATTCGATGATGTATCACACATGGCTATTGGACTGAGGTCCAAAATTGCATTCCTTTGACAGCCATTCGTTTTTTTTTAGTTCTTCTGAAAGCGGCTCATTTGGAACTACTTTTCTTAGCTGTCAGAAAAATCCCTCTTTGAAACGCACATACGGTTGAAAACCAAAAAGATCACGCTGTATATATAAACAGTAGTAAAAGTAAAACTATAACTGTCCCCTTCACACTCATAAGCTAGACCGCGCGCAAGAGAGACGGGCAGACTTTTCATGATGCGCATGCAGTACACGTCACGCCGCGCGCTATTCACAGACACTACACAAGCGCAACGTGTAAATGTGTGGAACGTGCCAGCTTTACTTAACTGACCTAGGACTTTTTCATTAATAGAGTCTTCCTATCACTACGCCAGTATCTTGGAAGGGTAGGCAGAGACCAGGGTTTGGCACTCGCTACGATCCTGGACCAACTTTTTGTAAATTCGTAAAAGTCAAGAAAATTTCGATATGATATTTTCGTAATAGTAAACAAAGACAAATATTCCGTTTAATGATGTAGCTCAACCAAATAATGCATATACTTATATTAGCAAATATGCGTGAAGATGCAGATGCACAAAAAAAAACTAGAAACTCCGCTGGCCAAAAAAAAAAGACACTAATATGTCTATCTATAGACAATATAATAACACACTATCTCTCTTCATCAATATTGTATAAATCTCATATATGTATAATATTATGTCTGCTACTGTTTGCTTTATTTCATAATTTATTTATTTCATTTAGCTCCTTCAAACTTTTTTATGCTTACCAGTTATTGTCATCTACCTCCTGCGGTTGACTGGTAGAAAATGCTTATAGCATTAAATCCGCCGCATTGCCAATGTAATTTTTTACTTACGCACAATAAATGTATTATAAAAATAATAATAAGACATAAAAAAAAATCTTAACCAAGTCCGTATTTCTCGCTTGTAACTTCATCGGAAGAGCTCGGCGTAGAGATGAATCCCAAGCAGGTAGCGCGTCAGACGGCAGACTGATGTTTGGACGCTTCCGACAAAATTAGCTGTAATTAAATTCAGATAAACTATTAAGGCCAATTTCCCGATGGTCGGATGATGTAGTCAGACTGGGCGGGGAGAGGGGGGGGGCGTTGATGCGAATGGCGAGTGACCACGAGGTATTGCGTGATGGCGGAAAATGCCTGAGGTGGGCTGATGATGATGGTGATGATGGTGATGAAACTATTAAGATGTTTTTGCAAGATATTCTGTATAAGTCGAATTTTGTTTTGTTTTAATTATCTAAGACTTTTATGGTTCAATAAATGTTATCTTTCATTCATGACTAGTTCAACGTAACCGTCACCTGGTCATAATATTTTATGTTTCCGAAGGGTCAAAAAAAAAGCAGCGTAAATCGGACTAGTTCATACAGTGCAGAGGTTATGTAGGACCGCCCCTGAAGCTTTTGTGTCTTGCTACTTTGCCTTTGGCTAGGGGTGATCTCCAATTGATTCTACTAGTTCTACGTGCGCTGGAATACGAGCCCCGTATCGATTCCCTTTTCAAATATAGAATGCACTTTTCAAACGTTGTTTGTATTGGCGAATAGCAAATGGACGTGCACTTTGCAATCGCCGAGCACAAAGCCTCGGAAGAAGATTATTTTAGGTTTTTTTTTTGTTGCAAGTCTGGTCTTTCAATTTGTTCAGTATAGATAGAATATAGATTCAGTATAGATTCTCTATTGTTTAAAATAAAATCTCTATATCATCGAAAACCCATTATGTCCCCACCGAGGGGCATGGGTCCCTTCCCTGAGGAAGGTATAGGCCATACCTATATATTCATAATTAAATAAGGATGTCTTTATATACAGTTTTCTTTGTATTATGCATCGCGTTAATGACACACTGCTTAGTCTGAAAGGTTTCTTTGGTATCGGTAAAAAAAACCATTTTAAGCCTATTGAAGTTTTACATTGAATGTGGCTTATCACGTTTTAATGAACAAAACATGAAGTTAGGGAGTAAACAAGATACACGAACATAAGTAGAATTGAACTCTATCCGTTGTAATGCACGTTCAATAATGGATGAATAATTAATGTTAGGTAGGTACCTACTACTGGTTCTTGTTCAGCCTTTGAAGTTTGGGATTTTTATTTTTAAATTATATATATGTAGGTACTGTAACGATTTACTTTGATTAAAAGAAGCTTATTTACCAAATAATAACTTTTATTTTATATTTTTATCGGGAAAGCCTAGCCTAGCTAGCGCTCGACTGACATCTCTACCAAAACGTAGCGATTCTCTTTCAAAATATTTAAATTCATACAAGACGGCTGTGCCAGCCAGTTACTATAAAGAATCGCTACAGTACATAGACTATTCTTTATTGTACAGTACAACAGACTAGGTAGTCAAACGTCAAAAATCGCGACTTTCCGGTACCTTAACTGTCAAATTCTGACATTTTAGCGTACAAAACGCGTGACTCGCGTCATCGTATTATCCAAGCAGGAATATGTTGCTTATTGTACGTGTATTGAATTTATATAATTTTGTATTGTATTAAAATAATAGTAACAATTTCCACACAACGACAAGATTTGTCCTGGTCCCAAACTTGGATACCGCACAAAAGGACTAAAATTGGGTATTTGACAGGATGTCAATTGAGTTACTTTTAAAATCGAATTTTGTATGAAAATACTTGCTTGTGACGTCACATTTTAGAGCACTCTTTTTATGTTTCATCTATTTAAAAATTGTAATAACTAGCAAATGAAAGAAATACATTTTCCGAATCATTTTGTAATTTTGGTTTTAATCGAGCATCTCAAATAATTTACTGTTGATAGTGTCAAATACCGTACTGTTGGTCTTAAAGTCAAAAAGTATTTGGCCTATTTGGATAAACATGTCTATAGCTTAGATAAAAAAATATAATCGGACTTACTAATAAAGGTGAGCTGAGAGCCGTTATGCGAGGTCTGACAAACCGGTTATTTTTACGCTAAATGCGATTAAACCAGTATAAATTGATATACGTCAAATAGTTATTCATAGTGTATAACCTATTTATTATTAAGGCCGAATGAGTTCAGAGCTTGTAAATTGGAACTTGTCCACTCCCTAAGGGTGAAACGGAAATCGCCCACCACCGACACGACTTTCGACTACCACCTGTGTTAAAGTTGTGCCTTTCGATGCCTGAGCGCTGAATAATTATTATGGAAAACTTTTAGCGTTCATCATCTTCTAATTAGGAACTAGCTGACTAATGTGCCAAGCCCATATGGTACGCATATGTGGGTAGACTGATTTGGGCTGTTTTTGATAATAATATTAAAAACGTCTCACGTGATCACATTATTATTTTCATGTCGTGACTTACATTGAAACAAAAAAGCGGCAAAGTGCGAGATGGACTCGCCCATGAAGGGTTCCGTAGCAGCAAGTACTTGTTTTAATTTTTTTAAATTTGAGTTGATTGATTGAAAAGTAAATTGTCTCAGTCGCATAATTATGTCAAAATTAGTTTTTAAGTCAGCCGAAATCATCTCGGAAATGCCGCAATACAGGGTAGCCTAGTTTTGAATCATGTCAAGTGATTGTGTCGTTTGCCAGTTATTATTATAATTCATGCTACCAGTCCAGTCGTCGTCCTTTTCAGTCACAGTCGCCATGC
The DNA here is from genome assembly GCA_947310845.1 of Yponomeuta plumbellus. Classification (NCBI taxonomy): domain Eukaryota; kingdom Metazoa; phylum Arthropoda; class Insecta; order Lepidoptera; family Yponomeutidae; genus Yponomeuta; species Yponomeuta plumbellus. Next base: position 11,290,430 of record OX371203.1, read on the forward strand.
TAACGTCGAGACATTTCATATACAGTTCCACGTTTGAAGGGCATTGAGAAGGGCATTTCTCGAGCCGTAAGTTAAGCGTCATCATCAACCCATCATGTCCCCACCAAGGGGCACGGGTCTCTTCCCTGAGGAAGGTATAGGCCATACTCCATCACGGGGGCCAAGTCCGGATTGGTGGAGGCCTGTAAGACTAGTGGCTGGTCTTACTGTCAGAAGTTTTCAAGCCGCCCTAAGGCCTCTGACTTGGCTTAACGACTGCCATCTATCGACGGCAGCCGGTACCAACTGCTTAACGTGCCTTGCGAAGCACGGAATCGCTCGGAAAAATGCCACTAGCGTTAGTCATAGACGGTGACCCATCCATGGCCGTATGTTGCTTAACCTTAGTGATCGTTTAAGATCACTCAGGCAGCCCAGGCTACGAGCGATTCAACGAAGTTAAGCGTACAGCATTGCAATATGGATAACCAACGCAGCTTTCTTGAGGATATTTCGGCTACTCACAAGAAAATTCGAAGCATCTTCCATACGAATCTATATTTTTAGTACTACACCAACTTCATTTACTATGTGCAAGATCTGGCACTGCGTCGGTATTCAGAATTGGCGTATGGGTAACGACTACTTGTTCAAATGAATTGTATGTGTTCGCTCGAATTGATTCGGTATGGTTGAGTCGATCCAATGGGCGCCAAAATTAGCTAGAAAACGATTTGGATACGATGTTTCTCGGTAGATGACTAACTTAAATAATAGTAGGTACTGTTAGAGGAAGACATTTAAATACAACACTGAATTACATAATTTCTAAGGAAACTCTCCATAAGTCTGGAGGAAAGGTAACTTCGTAATAAGCTTTCAAAATTATATAGAGTGTTTGCCACAAAGCTTAAGGATACGTATAGTATGCCTGTTTACCTCGAAACTTATAGGTATCTACAGTACGTCTGGTTTAAGGCAAATGCTCCATGAAATTACCTCCGCGTTTTGGCAGCAATGAAATGCGTTCCCGCTACCCGAAATTTGCAAGGATAATTCCTTTAAAACCAAGTCACGGTATGATAAAAAAGCTCTACGTATTTTGGTTTACCTCAAATACGAGTAGGACTATATTTTTCACTGAAGGATTTAGAACAATGAAAATTAGGACCTGTCAATAATTGGTGACGTCATTTGAGTTTTTGATAAATAATAATAATAAATAAGCAATGGTAGTAATAGGATACATTAAATAAAATTTGTGTCTAACTAATATTAAAACAATCAATAGGTAGTTTGTTTCAGAATATCGTTGTGAAAAGTGATCTCGCACGTGAAAGCGAAATTTTATTTGCGGACCTATTTGTATTACAAAATAAATTGGTCTCTACTCTAGGAAAACTCAACACAACATAAATTGGTATTGCTACTTTCTGATAAAAAAGAAATTTGAGATAAATTAGTACGGAGTAAGATGAGCTGAAGTCAAGGATGTTATAATTACATCCATGGCTGAAGTTAATTTCTATTGACAAAATATTACCGAGTCGCGTTTTCTTTTACGACAGAGTCTGAGTGACATAAGCAGTATTGACATACCGAAACCTAAAATTTGTCAACATCGTATTAGAGCCATCTCAAACACGGCGACTTGTCGCCGCGTCTAGTGGCGGCGACAAGTCGCCCTGTTTGCAATGGCTCATAGCTTGTCGTCGCGACTCCGCGACTCTGTCGCCGAGTGTGCGGAGCTTCGAACAAAATATATGAAACTTGTCGGTTGTAGCCTATCGTCGCGTCTAGTCGCCGAGATGTCGCTGTCGCGTGTCTCTAGAGTGCTTAGAGGCCTGAAATGTTTATGAAACGCTCGTAGCTCCGGCCGCCTGAGTGATCTTTAACGATCACGAAGGTTAAGCAACATAGGGCGCGTTCAGTGTATGGATGGGTGACTCCATACACTGAACATTTTCCGAGCGGTTCCGTGCTTTGCAAGGCACGTTAAGCAGTCGTTAAGCCAAGTCAGAGGCCTTAGGGCGGCTCGAAAACTTCTGACAGTAAACCAGCCACTAGTCTTACAAGCCTCCACCAATCCGGACTTTGCCCCCGTGGTGAAATCCTATCTCTTTTAAAGTAGGTATCTTAATTTAGTAATGTAAAATATAATTGGAACATTCAATTCATTCTATGAGCAAAATAAGTGTTGTAAATTCTGCTCGAATTGAAAATTCATTATTTAATGAATGTCATGCTTCAAAATTTAATTTTAAATACTTATCTATATTTCATTTAACATGAAAAGAAACATTAATTACCTCTTGGATGCTACAGCGCTATATCAACTGAACATATTTATTTTACTTTCCTGTGAAACTTTGTGGCAGAAAAATTCTTCATGAAGGATTTCAAATTAACGTATTTTAAAATATAAGCCTGATGATGATGATGATGATGATGAAAATATAAGCGTCTTAAAATTTACAAAAATCTTTATAATTAAAGGTATTATATTTTCACTTCGTTTTTCGTAACACACTACAATGACGACGAATACACGAACGGTTCACGTGACGTCTTTTTCAAACCATTGAATCCCAGAATAATAATAATAATTTCTACCAATAGAGGTTGTTTATTTAATTAATATAATATGGTTTGATAAGTGTGCGTAGACATAAAGCGGCAATGAAATTAAGTTGCATACTCCATAAGTACTTAACTAAAGGTAATCAATCTTGATACGCTTGTTTATTGAAATGTACAGTCACCAGCATAAATATATGACGGTGGGCAGTAGTGCAAAAATATCTGATTCGCCATTGAGATCGTAAGAATATGATGACACTTTGCCGGTAAAAATATGTGATGCTTTGTGGGCGGTATAAATATCGTATTTCACTAATTTGCATAAATATCGGACCAGGTCGCTTAAAAATATTTGATCACTGCTAAAATCAAAATAATGTGACTGCTCTTGCTGGAATATATATCTATTCACTGTGAAGGAATAAATATCGAATGATGGCAGGCATGGCAGACAATATGTATAACTTAAACACAAGCAAAAATATGTGACTTTGTCACAAAACCGAGCTACCCGGCTGGTTTCTGTCTTGTCTTGGAAAATATACCTATCAGAATTCTTGCTCATCCCAAATCACGTCTCTATTTAAAACCTTGACTCCCAATAATACCTATTTTTCTTCTGTATAAGAAAATATGACTAACTAAAAAGTTGGTCAGTTTCTCTCCTGTACTGAGTGGTCCTACATGCTGCAAATTGTAATTAAACTCTGCAGATACTGAGTAATTATATTTTTTATAAAATATTACACAAAAAAATACAAAATATTGAATGGGGGCTACCATACAACAAACGTGATTTTTTTCCTATTGTATAATGGTACGGAACCCTCCGTGTGCGAGTCCGACTCGCACTTGGTCGGTATGAGACCAAGACATGGGTTCAAAACATGACAATTCTAATTATCATTTTACTAACTCGAATTATGAAATGGTGTAGGTATAAAATATTATGTTCATTTTATTGTGACAGACTTGACGGATAAAATGTTTGTAAAGTTTTGCGTGCAAGGAGGTTAACATAAATATCATCTCAGTAATTAACCCCGATTAAAAAAAAATATATCGGTACCTACACGGACACTGAACTACACGCACCGACACGCACTATACGAAATGACAAATCGATAAAATATTTTTGCTTGTGTTTAAGTTACACATATTTATAACGCCTGCCATTATTCGATATTTACTCCTTCCTAATGAATAGATACATATTCCAGCCAGAGCAGTCACATCATTTTGATTTTAGCAGTGATCACATATTTTTAAGCGACATGGTCCGATATTTATGCAATTAGTGAGATACGATATTTATACCGCCCACAAAGCATCACATATTTTTACCGGCAAAGTTTCATCATATTCTTATGATCTCAATGGTGAAACAGATATTTTGGCACTACTGCCCACCGTCATATATTTATGCTGGTGACTGTACACTTATTAAATCAAAATCTTTACACATTACCAATTTAATGTGAAATTAAATGTAATTTCATAAAAACACATTTCATTTGTAAAAATTTTGATTTAAATAGTGTATATTTCAATAATAATACATATCCAGATTGTTTAAATTTAGTTAAGTACCTAAACCTATGAAGCAAAGTCAAAGATATGGGTAGTAATACGGCACGAGTCAAACGGTTTGTAACACCAGAATTTTCGAATCCGCTTGACTCGTATCTAATTTGACGCGAAAATCAATATTTCCAGTAGCGTTCCCGTAAGAAACCGAAATAGCCTGTCCCATGAGGGTGCCACGCGCGGCACACCATCATTACAGTATTATTTCATAAATATAATGTAAAAAAATATATATATACAAATACCATTTAATTAACAATAATAAAACTCGGGTTCTACAGCGGTGTTCTTCATTTCTGATTCGACCACGCAGTTTAACTCCTAACACAGCTCTCTCCATTGCTAGTTGGATCTTAGGGTATAGATAAAATAATGAAGTCCCGTTGAAACTTCGCGTTCGGAATCCGAAAAACAGAAATTTCCTTACGCAGAGCCATTTACAAACCAAGTCAATACCAAATGAGCAGTCAGGCATCGCGGAGAGCACAAATTAATAAAGTGAGAGTCGTTCTCTGCGCTGTGGGGAGTCGGTGTTTATTGATAGCCGTAATTTATTAGCAAGGGCGCCGCCAACCCGTCTTGGAATATGAATGAAACACCACAGCGTACAGTTAACTGAGTTTTTGCTTAGCAATTGTTTAATAATCTCACTTATGTTGTTGACTATAAGAGCTGATATGGGAAGATCCAACTGTCCCTGAGTGTTTCCAAAGGTATCGTAATAGTTGAGCAGTAGGATGCCTGTATAGGATTTCCTTGTAGCGCGGTATATTCAGTTAGATATTTGAACAATGTGCAAAACTGTATGAACCTTGGGCCCACCGGTGTAGCATTATAGCAGGTATGTGGATCGATGAGTCATGATATAAGCAATTGAAAAAGTTTTAAAAGAAAGATCAAATCGATGTACGAGGACAAAAAAAAAGATGTTATTTCAGAGCAAGTCAAATGCATTGATGAGCGATTTTTCAACAGAAAGTCTTCAGCTTGCCGCATCGAGCATCTCTCTGCAGTTTTTCGCAGATCGTCATCGCACTTGGTCGGAGGGCGTCCTACACTAAGTTTGCAGAGTCGCGGTCTCCACTAGAGAACAGTTTACCTCAGCGGTTGTCGGTTCTTTGCGAAATAAGACCAGCCCACTGCCACTTCAGCTTGCTAATTTTCTGAGCTATATCGATAACTTTGGTTCTCTGTCGGATGTATTCGTTACGCTATTCTTCAGAGAAATTCCGAGGATAGCTCTTTCCATAGCTTGCTGAGCGAAACTCCGAGCATAGCTCTTTCCATAGCTCGCTGAGCGAAACACCGAGCACAGCTCTTTCGTGAGTGTCCATGTCTCGGCTCCGTAGGTCATGACAGGGAGGACACGCTGATTGACTTCAATCTCAAAATGCCTCTATCATTATGCTTTACTCACCTCTATCTTGACTTGGCCTTCTCTGTTTAGTCGCTCCAACACATAATTAGGAACAACACATGTTCAAACATGTCTGTTTCGGTCTCGAACTACAGAACGAGAACAGATCACATATCATAGTGGTTGTTCCGGTTCCATGTTTTGTCACAGAGCCACTGAACGTGACAAAAAACACACCATAATCATCATCAACCCATTATATCCCCACCGAGGGGCATGGGTCTCTTCCCTGAGGAAGGTATACCTATACCATACTCCACCACGGGGGCCAAGTCCAGATTGGTGGAGGCTTGTATGACTAGTGGATGGTCTTACTGTCAGAAGTTTTCAAGCCGCCCTAAGGCCTCTAACTTGGCTTAACGACTGCCATCTATCGACGGCAGCCAGCACCAATCGCTTAACGTGCCTTGCGAAGCAGGGAATCGCTCGGAAAAATGCCACTAGCGTTAGTCATAGACGGTGACTCATCCATGGACTGAATGCGCCGTATTTTGCTTAACCTTAGTGATCGTTTAAGATCACTCAGGCAGCCCAGGCTACGAGCGATTCTAAATCAAAATGACTCGAATTCTCGAAAAAACACACCATAGTGTCTTCATTATAACCTCTTTAATGTTGATATAAATGCTGATATATTGCTTTTCTGTGAACACATACAGCAATGTCGCCATATAAAAAAATGTTGTTATTGACTAGATGATAATGTTACAGTTGATATAAATATGCTACAAGTGTGGGCCCAAGTTGCACATTATTCTTATGTACAATTATTTACTTTAATAAAATATCGTGGTTATTTAGTGTAACAGAAAGTGTTAACTTTGAAATAATAATAGTTTGAGAATCAGTTTACACATTCGTTTTTAAATGTTTTAAATACATATCTCATTTAAGTTAGTGAGCAATGGAACCGGAAAAAAAAACATTATTGGTCTGAAAAAGTCCAATAAACAATAACGTTTGTTCCTAAATTCGTAATAGGCTGGTTAAAATATTATTTTTTTTGACAATATTGTCCGTATATAAAGTACTCACGAAAAATGTTATTACGAAAATATTAAGTTTATTATATAAGTGGCCCAAGTCATCTTACTGCCCTAATTCTTGGGTTATTAGTGCTACGCATCCAAATTCGACGTGCATAATCAATTACTTAATCCAGGTTAAGTAAATAAATTAAGTGTGATTAATTGATTTAAGGTCTAGTTCTACTCATGTGTTTGTGTATTATACATAGAAAATGTATTTAAATAGAAGCCGCATAAACAATATTATCGTTTAGTTTTCTAAGGAGAAATCAAAGATTTCTAAACGAAAGAAGAATTGTAATAGATCAATATAATAATTTAACAAGATAATTATTTTACGTTGTGGCCATCAAAATACAAACTAAAAAATATATAACATAACACTGTAAAACATCCATCATTAATTGAACCCAGGTATGGTTTGAAGAATTGTCATCACAATGAACGATGATGGAGAGTGGTCAACAAAGTACTGTCACATTATTGGGTACAGGTGTGCGGTCGGAACAAAAATAGGGTAAACACTCAAAATCAAATATTTTATTCATAGTACAAACAAAATTTACTTTGTGAACGTCAAAGTTGTATCCAAAGGCAGTATTTTATTATTTTGTTTATGAGGAAAAAGGAAGAATGACGATAAGGACCTTATCTACCTAGTTTGGAAGCTGATGGTTATCTAGACCCTCAGCTACGTCCCACCACTGCGGCAAGTGTCGAAATGTGATTACATTTAGGATTCTTAGTGGCCACAAATAATACAAAGCAACGAGGCGAATTGCACCTCGTTACAGTACCTTAGTACCTTAGTGAACGCAAGAATTTTGATGCAGATAAAGTAGACCTGTCCGATCTCAGACCTGTTCAGAAGACGTACCAAGCTCAACTATAGCTAGTACTCAGTCAACAAACTTTAAGTATTCTCTTTACAAACTACACTCTTTCTGAGCGTTGAAACTATCAGGGTTGTACGAGGAAGTTAACTGGAGGTCAGCTGTTTGCTTATTACACGAGACTAATGGCTCTCGCTAATGGGAAACGTCTGGTTTTTACGTTTTTATTAAGTAAAAGCCACCCCAAGCCATAACTCTCGTCCGCTAATTTATTTCGTTAAAACAAGCTTACGATATCGTGGACGAGAGAGAAGTGAGGTGCATTCCACATAATGGACGTTCCACGTAACTATTTCCCGCCCTCGTGTGAGTGGGAAAAGAAATATGACGCAATTTTTGTAATGCTTAGTTGTCGAGCAACAGGGGAATGAAAAATTCAAGGGGCCGACTAACATACCGCAACGATTGTTGAGAGCATGCCGCCAGCGCCCGAATTTGCCGAGCTTTGCCTTAAAGAAGTTTTACAAATGGGGTAGGTAGATGCGCGTGCAAATTTTTAAGTTTCTTGAAAATTGTAAGGTTTTTTCAACTTTAAAATAGCGGTCGTGGTAAAATGTCTTTCGAGTTAAGGCATAGCTCTGTTTGTTGTGTTAAAACGTTAATAATTGAAATGCTGGTAGTAAATAATAATATGAACATTGATTTTGATTTCTCCTTCAAACCTTATATTTTGTCGTCTAAAATCGTCTAGATTTTCATAAAATCTGTGTCAAAGTTACTATACATCGAATAGAAATCGCAAGATATTATCATCAATGTTCCGACCGTTTCGTAACTAAGGACAACAAACAAGAGGATAGAAATTATTATTTGAATACAAAGCAACCAAGAAATATTGGGCATTTCCATGGAGCCTCGAAATAAATTGTAAACTCAATTAATTTTGCGCTATTTGTAATCCGAATAATAATACCTTTTCGGGCATTGTTGGAGACAAAAGTTTGAATTTGAAATGACTTCAAAGGAAGAAATTGGCTCGTGGCTCAAATACGGAGTAATGCTATGGGGAAATAGTACAAATTTAAATGATCTATTTAAACTCCAAAAGAAATGCATTAGAATTTTGGCACAAATAAAAAACACAGATAGTTGCAAGCCATTTTTCACATTATATACAATTTTAACTTTGCCTTCCATTTACATCCAGGACATATGTATATTTGTTTTTAAAAATCCTAACCTATTTCGGAACTACACTAATATTCATGGAATAAATACCAGAAATAAAAATAGACTAGTGTTACCATCCTCAAGAATTAAAATGTTAAATTGTAGTCCATATTATATGTGTGTAAAAATTTATAACAAACTCCCACCGCATATAAAATTGCAAAAGGATTTCAACACTTTTAAAATAAAACTGCAAGAATTCCTAACAGAAAAATGCTTTTACTCATTAAAGGAGTACCTGCCAAATGTAGTATAAATTAGTTTAACCCTAGATTACGAAATTGCAACACCTGCAAAAGGTGACTAAGTTTTAAGTCCTAATCTTAAGTAAGACCTATGTACCTACACTTAGTCGGCAATAAATATATTCGAATTTAAATTTGAATTTGAATTTCTAGATTCGTTATGTTTGAATGATTAGAAATTGAAAACTACTAAGCCTACTCTAGTAATACTTACGTCCTAAATCTAGTGACATAAAAGAGCGAGAGTAATTGTAAAGAGAGTATTGTACCCGTAAAAGGGTATATTTGATACACTGTTCTCAAAACACATTTTTTGGCCGATTAAGCGTCTATGTCGCATCTGAAAGCGAAATGATAAAAAATATTATAAAATAGCAAAACCGCTATGCTTGCTTTTTCAATTGAAAGTGTAATTCACCTGTAAAAGCGTAAAAAAAGTAAAAAAACAGCTCTATCTCTTTAAAAATGTAATACACAATAGACGCTTTTACAGGCAATGCACTGAATTCATGTCTTGCATTAATTTAAATTACCAGTCATTAAAAAAACATTGAGTTACGTTAACATAATTGAAGTTAAGTATCAATAAATAAACAAAACTGTATTTTCAATGCGAGCAAGTCGAAGTGTTCCACTGCTAAATGTCGAGTGAAATGCAGAAATGTAACTGAGGGAAACGTTATTGAGTTAAGCACTTGCCATATAAAATGCCGTATCCTTCAAAGCTGAAAACTGGAATATTAAGGATGAATACGCTCTGACTTTCAGATTCACAATGAAGTCCCTCGTACGGTGCTATACAGGGTCAGAGGGACCCCGGAGTTGTAAAGTGACTTATTTAAGTAGAAACGCCTTCGTAAAGAGCCGGGGTCGATTATATTTGTTGATGTATAGCTGAGCTAATATGTCAATGAGTTGGAAATAAAGTTTCAACAAAGTTGGCCGGTGCGGGGCCGCAAATCAAGCGAGTTTCGAGCAACTTGTAAACTGGCGTGTCGGCAGTAAGATCGATTATAGCATGCACACTGGGAGAGTCTAGACTTGGCTCTACAGCAATCATCAAACATAAGCTTCCGAACTTCTCTGTAGAGCAATGTCGAAATCATTGTACTTCAATGAATAAATTACATTTGCGATTCTGTAATACTCTTGACATTACTGAGGATATGTATTAATAATTTCGTACCGGTCTACCGTACACTCGATCGAAACGCTCATCACATTGAAGAACATAAAAAAAATATTTGATTCGAGTCCACATTTTCAATACAAAAATGCATTACCTAATAGACTATTTGACACTGTCTAAAAAAAGCGTATTTATACGTGTTCGTATAAATTATGAGTTTTAAAACCGCCTTATGGTATTGGAACTAATAAAAATGATAATTTATAAAAAGAACATAGGATACAATTTGATAATGATTACAATTATAATGTATCGAAATCATTGTACTTCAATGAATAAATTACATTTGCGATTCGGTAATACTCTTGACATTACTGAGGATCTGTATTAATAATTTCGTACCGGTCTACCGTACACTCGATCGAAACGCTCATCACATTGATGAACATAAAAAAATAGTTGATTCGAACCCACATTTTCAATACAAAAATGCATTACCTAAAAGACTATTTGACACTGTATAAAAAAAGTGTATTTATACGTGTTCGTATAAATTATGAGTTTTAAAACCGCCCTATGGTACTGGAACTAATAAAAATGATAATTTATAAAAAGAACATAGGATACAATTTGATAATGATTATAATTATAACTAGACGAAAACCCGGCTTCGCTCGGGTAAAATGTAGACGCAAAATAATATTCCACTATGTTTTTTTATATGGTGACGCCTCTGTATTTATCAACCACCAGTACATATAAATCTCTTAATACATTCAGATACATAAGCTCACACCTGTATCCCAGAGGAGTAGGCAGAGACCACGGACTGTCACCTGCCACTATCCTGACAAATCACTTTCGCGACCTTTTAACGACTTCTGTGGCGTAGTGGTTAGCGCATCTGACTACCACGCGAGAGGTCCCGGGTTCGAATCCAGGCTGGGGACAAAAAAAAATCCCAGGTCTTGGATGTTTACATGTTTGTGACGTCGCTGTTTCTGGTTCAAACGACACAGGGTATCCTAGTGTGGGGCCAGAAGCAATGTATGTGCCTGTATGTAAATGTAAATATGTAAATGTAAATTATTATTTTCATGTTGTACAGTTTATTTATTTTTACGCTTTTTATGCTTTCTGTGTTATATTTTTATTATTGTACGCATTCTGTGTGTGTGTGTGTTTTTTTGTTTTGTTTTGAGTATCAAATAAATAAATTTTCTTTCTTTCTTTCTTTCTGTCTTTCTTTCTGTCTGTCTTTCTTTCTTTCTTTCTTTCTTTCTTTCTTTCTTTCTTAAGGAGAGTGCTTTTGTAGAAACGTGTAAGCGCCACTTGCTTTAGTACGTTTTACGGTATAGTACGGTTCTAGTTGCCTTTCAATTAGAATCAAAATATAATTGGTTTCTATTGTTCTATCCAGTAACACCTGAGCGCGTTACTATCCTCGTTACTTATCTGTATATAAACTAAAAATTTAGTGAGAACTTTAGGAGAGTGCGCAAGTGACTCGTGACGGGTCCGTGTTGTTTTCATTAACTCGAATTATCAAACTTACTTATGTGTTCCATTAAAACTCATAGTATTTTGAGTAGGATAGCGCATATTTCGCGACGTCGACGAAGTGACACTCTACTGGAAGAAATATAAACGTTCACTCGAACGTCTAGTAATGTACTAATGCACTTGCCTCTCTAATTGTATTATAGCACTCTCCTAAACACTAAAATAATGTAAACCGGCCATAACAGTTCACAATGAAAACTTGTGACACTAACACAACAATGATGACATTGACATGTTTACTTAGCAACGCCATTGTTGAATTTAATAATTTTTATACTGATGCTGCTCGATAATACGAATTTTCCACCCATATGTTGTCGACTCAGATCAACTATTTTTTTATGTGCATATCGTTCGAGTCTACCGTAGACATGAACAAAATTATTAATATAGATGTATCTGCAGCCATTGTATTGAAAACGGTCTGGATTGGCCGAATTTATGATGACGTAACAGCTCAGTAAAAATGGCGTCTGTCATTTATGTCGTTCTTACGTTGGTTGTTTACTGACATGTAACGTCATAATTCCTGTGCGACGCCATATTGCCCAAGAAGTTTTGGCGAATAAATTTTCGTTTTTTCGCTCGAGGCCCGTCCGAGCAAAGCTAGGTTTTCATCTAGTATTTATTAAGTTAACCAGAGAAGCATTTAAAAAAATGGAAAGAAAACTTTGTACAAAAAGCGCTACTACAACATAAAATGCTATTTATGGTCTTAAGCCCTCTGTGCCTTAAGTAAACCTTAACATTTTTTTAGGGTTTCGCAAATCAAAAGGGAAAAAAGGAACTCCTTATAAAATCACTGTGGTGACGGTTCATCAGTCCATTAGTCTGTCTGTCCGTACTCGGTCCCTCGAACCTGTGATAAAATCAAACTTCTAGGTTAACGTAAAAAAAGATACGAAAAAACATGTATTTCGACGGTCAAAGGAATCAAAATTCGTAGGGTATTTTCCGTTAAGCTAGAACTATGACATTTAGCTAGTTATATTTTTTATATTGTGAAAAATCTCAAAATTGTACATTAATAAAATTTAAATTTTAACGGTTTTTTTTATAACTACCCGACTACGCCAGAGATACACTGAACGCTTGTGATTTTATTCATTCAATCTTGAAACTCGTCTTCGATTTGACGTCAATTTATATGAAAAATAAAGAAACGGAGCCCGGACAAAGCGTAGGTAAGGTAAGACGGAACGGAGGCAGAAACTTCCAGAATACGAAAAGCTTATTCTCCGCTTTATGTCTCAACCGACGAAATGTTCGGGTAAAGTCCAAAACATCTCAGGAAAACGGGTGCAGTGCAGATACGGTAAAGAAAGTGAATTATGCAACTAAAATATTTTAAGACGAATGACGAAAAACTAAAACGCTTTTTTAGGGTTGTTGTTGGGGGTTAATATTTCTCGAATTGAGGACATAAATTAATCTGCTATTACGAGAAAATAATGAAAAAAAAATTACTTCGTGTATTGTAACTTATGTAGAATTACTGATTAAATATACATACATAATCATCATCATCATCGTAGGCCTTCGCGTCCATTATTGACGATTCAAGCAGTGCCTAAGGAAACAGAGCTTGACACTTTTTTGAGTGACTGAAAAGTCTAATTCGAGAGCGGCAGCCCCTACCACAATATACATACATACATAAATACGTATATACACAAGCTTACGCCTGTATCCCAGAGGAGTAGGCAGAGATCAGGGACTGCCACCTGCCACGATCCTGACAAATCACTTTCGCTTCATCGACATTCATTAGTCGTTGCATGCACGCACGTGGGTTTCGGTTACTTTTTATCTTCTCCTTTGCTAATACATCCCCTATTTGGTCAAAGCATGTCCACCTGGGGCGTCCCTTACCGGCCTTTCCACGGACATTCGCTCGATAAATTTGCTTTGTCAGCCTTTCTTCTTTAATCCTCAAACCAACGCAACATTCCTTTCTCAATTCTAATCACTACATCCTTTTTCAGTCCACAACTTTCTCTGATCACACTATTGCGTATTCTGTCATTTAAAGTAACACCACACATATTTCCCAACATCATCATCAACCCATTATGTCCCCACCAAGGGGCACGGGTCTCTTCCCTGAGGAAGGTATAGGCCATACTCTACCACGGGGGCCAAGTCCGGATTGGTGGAGGTTTGTAAGGAGGTTTGGCTGGTCTTACTGTCAGAAGTTTTCAAGCCGCCCTAAGGCCTCTGACTTGGCTTAACGACTGCCATCAATCGACGGCAGCCGGCACCAACTGCTTAACGTGATTTGTGAAGCACGGAACCGATCGGAAAAATGCCACTAGCGTTAGTCATAGACGGTGACCCATCCATGGACTGAACGCGCCGTATGTTGCATAACCTTAGTGATCGTTTAAAATCACTCAGGCAGCCCAGGCTACGAGCGATTCTCAACATATTTTCTGATTAAATATGTTGTTACCTAAAATACATTTTGTGGTTGGAAATCCCAACAGATTGAGAGCTGAGCATTCTGGAAATGACCGCAGCAGTCTCCACTAGATAAATGTAGGATCCATCCCGATTCAATAGATTTTCAGTTTAACACGTCGACGCGTGACACCATCTAAAATTTGGAAATCGTTTATTATGTTTCACTATATTATATCCAAATTATCCAAGCAGCGGACTCAATAATAATACTGACCTAATTGCAACACGACGAATTGTGAATGAGGATGATTATTCTGTTAATTTCCACGAGTTGTCATGAAAATTAACAAAATATAGCTAGCTCAAACTGTAGCTAGTTACAAAATATAGCTAGCTCAAACTGTAGCTAGTTACAAAAATTTAAACATAGCCACACAGCTGCGCGCGCTTCCTACTGCCAAAATGAAATGTTCTTTAAAACTAATTTAAATTTATTTTATATATTTTAATTTTAAGTTTATCTGTAAGATTTAATTTCATGTTTTGCATGCAATTTTTGGCAATAAACCTTTTCATTCTTATTCTTTATTCTTTAAAAACAGGTCTCATGTTTCATTTAAATAAACCGTAAGAAGGAAACAGACGCGAAAATAAGACAGACAAAGAAAATTCTCTTAGATATATTATGGCTGGATGCAGAGTAATAAATTAACCACCATAAAAAGAAAAATAAGGCCGGAAAGTATCTTAAAAAGTCCTTATTTACTGAATAGGGCCCCCACATTGTCGCACCTTCAGGAAAATCTTATTTCACGTGGCATTTACACGAAAATTAATCTTAAATCTGGGTCACTGTAACAAAGCTGGAGTCTTACAAGGCTTTTGTTATTTACGACTTGATGAAGGTTTTGTTTTCTTGTAAAAAAGTCCTTTTCAGCTCCCAGAAATGTAAATTTTTGTGTTGTTTTAATAGACCAATAAATTACACATGTTAAGATAGAAACTATGATCAAAATGGAGTTTATGAAAGAAAAACAAATATGCTGGTGTTACTGGCAGTATACCAAATTATACTAGCTGATCCGATAATACGTAATAATAGCTGAATCGATATCGGGACATAATGGGTTGTTGATGATGATGATGATATAATGCAAATAATAAGAGAAGGAGAAAGATTGCATGCTGGGGGCATGTTTTCAGACACCCAAGATATTGTCTCCTGCAGCTTAAAATAACGGCAAAAATCCCTGACAAGAGACGCCTAGACCGAAAGAAGACTTCCGACAGTACTACATACAGCGTGTCCCAAAAATGACACGTCACAGTGACACTGGAGGTAGACCTGCTCAAGACGCCTCGAACCAACCTAACATGACCTCAGTAAAAGTTGCACGGTTTTCGAGATATTGCCAATTTAAAAATGTTCTAAATTTTCACTTTTTTTAACAAGTTTATTGCTATGCTAGCACTTACGCTAAGCTTAAGCTAAGTAAGTTCGTGACCGAGTACAAATAAAAAAACCAAACACGAGGGCTATCTAACTTAATGCTAGCACTAAACTTGTTAAAAAAGTGAAAATTTAGAACCAATTTAAATTGGCCATATCTCAAAAACCGTGCGACTTTTACTGAGGTCATGTTAGTTTGCACTTTACTATTTGTTATGCCGATCGGCTCATCATAATAATGACTTTTTTTAAATAAGGTAGAACTTAATACTACAATTTGTGTAGTGTCATGGGTGGTTGTCTGCTGCTACAATACGGTATTTGACACTATCAACAATAAATTATTTGAGATGCTCGATTAAAACAAAAATTACAAAATGATTCGGAAAATGTATTTCTTTTAATCATTTAATGTTTAAATAGATGAAACATAAAAAGAGTGCTCTGAAAGGTGACGTCACGAGCAAGTATTTTCATACAAAATTCCGTTTTAAAAGTAACATCCTGTGAAGTAACATTTGACATCCTGTTAAATACCCAAATAGACTCGCAAGTAACCTGTATGGTCAGCATGTCCGTGCCTCATAGGAGGTTACGTGAGAGTGATAAATATTGCGGGTCATTTGAAGAATTGTTCTTTTCAAGGTCAAAACGCAACTGATTGGAGCCCATAATGAAGTCTATATTATTTATTTTGTCGTCACGTAACAAGTACAATCATGATCAATAGGTAATAAATATTGCTAACTTTGCCACTTGCACCTTCATCCGACTATGGGCATTGTGTAGATGATATAAGGTACAAATTCAGATACCAATATTGAGCAAAAAGTGTTCCGACTTCTTGGAGTGGTATGAATATGTTTTCAGTATGAAATTTCCTAGAACCAAAGGCTACTACCTACATAACCATTTCCTATTATTGCAGCCAATATCCAATAGTTTGTTCTGGACAAATAATAAACAGTTATTACGATGGCTTGATTAAATTGATGCCTGAAGGTAATCGCTCACCGAGTAAATTGAACTGTAATATGTGTGGTCTATTTTTTAATTAAAACTCAATATGTTATTTGCGGAAGTTTATAGTAAATGAAAATTTCCTGTGTTGGTGATTTTTATTATATAGGTTTTAAAGAAGTCGAATAGGGTCTCGTTTAAAATGGAACAGCCGGCAGCCTCTTGAGGTAGAAGAATACTGCTGTCGTAACAAATATTGACGTACCTAATGTAAACTAGATAGAGAATCACAATCAGCAAAAAATTCGACATCCTGTTGTCTGTCCAACAAACCTCTATGGTCGTTCCGATAGGTTAACATAAACCTCTGAATTTTTAGGGCTTTGCATGTTATTACTTAATCTATTCTGTACATAAGTATTATGTTCCTTATTTTTCTGTACATAATTAAGTTTTTTAAATTCTCTCATCGCTGTACCACACCGCGGTCTGTGACGCTCGCGGAGTATCATTTGGCACTGACTGAAAATCAGCGCTGAAGGTTTGTCCTTCAGCATAATGCTGAGTCAGCTACCATTTATAACAGCAGTGACACGCCGTGATCTTTATTTTCCTCCTGTTTTCTTCTGATTCTTTGTTTTGTACTAATTTTATGGTTTAATTTTTGGATTTATTTTGTTTTGTGGCGTGTGTTTTGTTGTTATAATAAATTTTTCTTCTTCTTCTTCTTCATTAAAAATGTTCATGTAGTTTAAAAGGCCATTTTACATAAGGCCATTGCATTTTTTTTCAAATCCTAATTTGCAAAGCTGTAGTTGTTACGTTTTTTCGTCTTAATATTTTGAACAGGTCCTGGAGAGAATTTTACCTCAGCTTATAGTCTCTCTTTAATCTCAGCCAACAAAAGGCGCTCTCTATTCTAAAGACAGATTGAATCACTGACTGATTTTTACATGTTAAAACTGTACCACGCATAGGTATAAAGCCACTGGGTTATTTGACTTCGATGATGTTTTTTTTAATGCTTCAAAGCAGGTTTCAATGAAATTTAACAAAAATGCCACTTTAAGTACAAAAATATTAAATGCGTAAATAAATCTGCAGCACTTAAGAAACACGTTATATTTCGTTATAATTTATATTCTCGCATGAGCCTTTCAATTCACTGTTCTCCTTGAAATGTCCGAGAAAAATCCACTTAGAAATAACTAGCTAGGTACCTACATGGTACATATCACGGGCCCGACAACATTCAATACACTAGTCCATTCAGGGGTTTGCTCGGCGACGACTCGAGTCGTATCGGATAACGAATTGGATGCAGTTGTGTTACCACTCGGCTCTCTAGTGACTTTAGATCGAAGATGTATCGGCGCGCTCGCCCTCCCTGGGCTACTCATGAATTTGTTTTGCATCTATAGGTGGGCACTTCTATTTCGGTCGACGTGATTTTTTATAGGAACGTTTTGTAATGAATGTTGATCTGTTTTTTTTCTCTTTCTGAACTTTCGGTTCCAATTACAAAAAACTTGTAAAAGATAGGTGATTCGGAAACTATTTGTTAATCCTACTTAGAATAAAGTCTTACAATTTTTGAGATTCTTCTAAAGGAAAGAATAAATAATATTTATTTGCTAGACATCAATTTGCGTCGTTACAATATTCGCGATATCATAAGTACTTATATGCGACAAGTTTCCTTGATGCTGGACCTTTTACTCAAATCCCAAGTTGTCTGTCAATCCGTCTGTTTTACCTTTTAAGGGCTGCAGCATAATAGATTCTCAATTGAAATTTTCAAATATTTTTTAAAATTCTATTATTAAAAGAAAGTATTATTTAAAACATTCATGAAGTAAAAAATGAGCTGGTTTTGTACCAGAAGTATTTTATTTTTGTCATTAAATTACATTCAAACATCAAACGTGATGTTATTATAGTGCATACTGAAGCAATGTGGCAAGTCAAAGGACGGAGACGTCAAACGGAAACTTATTATTACTTATATCATGGTATTCTTTACATTACGTTGCCTACAGTGGTGTTTAAATCTGGAATAGAAAATATGTTCCGGCAGTAAGCAATGTGCTTATGCAGTAGGGACCCGAAGACATGTGTACGGAGACAAGTGTTGTCTCGAAGAAGCCTCGGAAGCTTGCCAACTTTATTCGATGCTTCACGGTAGCAACAATCCATGCGTTCACTTGTTTATTTATTTCCCCTTTTTTGGTTTGCGGATTTTTTTGTCAATTGGGCCAGTAGTAACAAACTTTTCTCTTTGAGTTATACAAATAAAGGTACTGTCCTATTTAATGTTGGCAATTTCTGTGTACCTATACTGTGCCCTTAAACTAAGAAAAATGAGGATTTAAAAAGAATATAAAGAACTCAGTTAATATTTTTATTCAGAAAAATACAGAAAATGTATCAGTCATCAAACTGCATAACAGTTTGTTGGCAGATGCTCTTAGTTTTACAATTATATCAGCAGCTTTGCCTACTAAGTAGGCAGGATAAACCTCGTTAATTGACGACCTTTGTGGCGCAGCGGTTAGCGCATCTGTCTACCATGCGAGAGGTCCCGGGTTCGCATTCCGGCTGGGGACAAAGAAAAATCTTAGGTCTTGGATGTTCACATGTTTGTGATGTCGCTGTTTCTGGTTCCCACGTATGTAAATGTTTATATTTATATTTAATTGAACGACCATTTCAGATCTCTTTCAACTCATGAACATTCGCCATTCATCTGTTGTACAATCACCATTAGTGTTACGTAATTACCTTTTTTTGTAGCAAATAAATAATTTAATTCACTCGTTCAACTGTAATTGATATAACTGAGGCAATGACTCTAAATTTTAAACAGAGGAGACGGAGCGACATAAATTATCAGCCGTCTTCCGTCTAACAGCGGAACTTTCGTATGTCACTAATTCTTCGAGGCAGGCACTAGCGACGCGCAAGTCATCTTAATTTACGTTGCGTTGTAACTCGACGTAACGACATAAGTTTCCATTAGTCGCCAAAACGTCATAGAAACTTGGGTGTGTGTCTGAAAGTCTAATAGCAGTCGCTGGAATGAGGAACTCACGACTCCCTTTAAGCACTCACTAAAAAGAAGCAGAAGATTTAATTTACCTCATGGTGTAATATTCTCGTAATATTCTCTAATATTCTGTCTGTTTGTGCATCAAATTAGTATCGAAAAATATATATCAAGTATCAAAGTAAATAACAAAGTAGTATATGCTACCACTCTAATTAATACGGATATATCCTGGTGTCTCAAGAATATTATATCTACGTTTATTTTAAATCAGCTTCGGTCTACATGAAAAGAAACCGTTGTTTGAAGTTGTTGAAGATATAGGAAGTTAAGGTTTTTCAAGTTATTTGCTTTCATTAATCTCACAATTTTGAGAAATATCAATCCCGTATAATTTCATTCATTCATTCAACTTTGGTTTACATATAAAATAAATCGTTGATAGAAATTGTTACGATATAAGATTTATCAGATTGTTTGATCGTCCTAGAGCCTTCTTTTCATTTATTTGTAAATGCAATTTATGAGTACCATCAATATTATTCTATGTATCTATCTTATTGATTAGATTAGATTAGATTAGAACTCTTTATTGTACACACCAGAAAAACAAACAAATACATTGATCTGAGAAATTTTCACCTTTCTTTACTTTCTGCACTTAAAAAAAATAAACACAAAAACAAAAGTTAAATAAAAAGAAATATAATGTAAACATGCTGTGCGTATGCACTGCAAGGTGGTTCATTGAATAAATTATAATCACAAGCATGCGTTACTCTGTCTTTATATGAACCTAGTGATGGTTAAGCCTTTTCTTTACAGAACTAAAGCATATTCTTGTATTAAGCAGCGTGGCAAACAAGGCGTAGTAAGCATAAAGTTTCACTACAGATTTAAGGGGCTTTTGAGTAATTGTCTGAATCTCGTGTTTCTTGTCTAAAAATCATATAAAGCGCAGTTACCGATCAAGTGCCCACTTCAAGACGATATTCGAAAAATAAAATTAATTTTACATCGCACAGTTTACATGAGCAACCTCAAGGTTCAGAGCGCTATGTTTTCCTAAGAAAATATAAGAAAGAGGAAAACTTCTGTCTTACCATACTCTTAGACTACCCACCTACCTACCTTGCATTTGCCATTCTGCCATCGTGAAACTTCGAAGTTTAGTATAATACTGTCTGACATTGTGGTAACCGCAAATCTTAATAAACAGGCCTTGTCACATTTTGCTTTATTGAGAACCTTGGTTTAAGTAAAAGTAGCAAACGTAGAAATAGATTCCGCCGAATTGTACATGGTGTCTCTACATATCTAAATGTAGGTTTATGCATTTTTGCGTGTGTGTTTACATGTGTGTTTTGTGGGTGTCTGTACAAAAATAAATAAATAACGTGTATCTGTGATACTTCTTAAACTTCTTAATTGTTCTCACAATCAACTTACCTTTACTTTGTTTTTTTTTCTAATACATTTTACTTGAATGCCCAAATCGAATCAAAATAATTTGTATCAATGTAAAAAATTTAAATTCTGTTTGCTGAATGTCAATGTACTATGTTATCTGCTGCCTTCCGGCCCTATTTGTAATGGAGAAATAAGCAAAGGGAAAAAACTCCACTCTGATCATCTATGCTATAATAATTTTTAATTGAATACATCAGTGCCTGACTATAAAATACAAGTCATACGGTTCCATGATAGCCTTATTTTTCTACAAAAGTAAGAAAAATATAAACATAAACATAAAACATAAACATTTACATACAGGCATATACATTGTTTCTGGCCCCACACTAGGATACCCTGTGTCGTGGGACCCAGAAACAGCGACGTCACAAACATGTAAACATCCAAGACCTGAATTATTTTTTCTCCCCAGCCGGGGATTGAAACCGGGACCTCTCGCATGGTAAGCAGATGCGCTAACCTTTACGCCACAGAGGTCGGTGCTGAATGCTGCGATAAATGCTGCGGTCAGACACACGAAAAACACCCGTTCACCCGGTCAACTATCACCAAACTCAACTATTCTAGAGGGAAATAGGTCACCCAGTCACCACGCCAGATAACAGTTTTAATGTAAATTTGAATATATCTTACCTAACGTAACGGCACTATCGTTATAGTGTACTCTATCTCTACTATCTACCAAACGTCGCACCGAGATATAATTTGATTTCCATGTCACTTCTCAAGACGATGCGTTCAACAATGCATGGCAGTCGGCAACGTCGCCCTTGGGATATAAGCTCTGGAGCTCAGTATACTTAGTGAAGATGTTAATTATTCACAATTGTAATCTCTGCGTCTACTAGGTCTATAACAAAACGGAGATGACTTCAAGTGGGTACCTAATCATATAAAACATAATTGCATACTAAAAAGTGTGGCAAATAAAAAGTGTGGCGAGCACATGTTAAGTCTGCGAGCGCACTATAAACTCCAACATTCCTGCATCACGCAAGCAAAGTATTACATGTGACTTATCCAACGTCCAACAAACCTCAGTTAGACCGGCCGTCCCCAGGCATACGATCTGCCTGACGGGAAATTTCCCTTTATAGTGAAAGAGCATGATCACCCGCTTTTTGCTATAAAAGTAACACCAATAGCTGTTGATATAGTAAATTATATCTACACTCGCCATGTTTTTGGCTTACGCCATTCGGGTGAATTCACCGAATTCGGGTGAGGATACTTACCTGCGTCGATTAGTAGGTAAACATATACCTACTGCTCGCTCGTAGCCTGGGCTGCCTGAGTAATCTTAAACGATCACTAAGGTTAAGCAACATACGGTGCGTTCAGTCCATGGATGGGTCACTGTCTATGACTAACGCTAGTAACATTTTTCCGAGCGGTTCCGTGCTTCGCAAAGCACGCTAAGCAGTTGGTGCCGGCTGCCGTCGATAGATAGCAGTCGTTAAGCCAAGACAGAGGCCTTAGGTCGGCTTGAAAACTTCTGACCGTAAGACCAGCCACTAGTCTTACATGCCTCCACCAATCCGGACTTGGCCCCCGTGGTGGAGTATGGCCTATACCTTCCTCAGAGAAGAGACCTGTGCCCCTTAGTGGGGACATGATGGGTTGATGATGATAGTTTTTACACTGTGGTATTGACCCACGATCGATTGAACCCAATGTCACTCGAAACAGCCACGCGCTTGCATCGCTACTAACGCGCGTTAGCAGCGCTACAGCCGCGCGCTCGCATCGCTACGGTGGCGCGTTGCAAAAGCGACCTACGCGCGTTAGTAGCGATGCCGGCAGCGGCGGGTTTTTGTAGCGGTAGCGCTACAAAAAGCCGCCGTGGGCGAGGGCCCTTACTGTTAGTGCACAATGTGAATTATTTCAATGTGAATCTCTAGAAACTTTACTTCAAATCCATAGTTGTCTTAAAAAATACTATAGACCTCTTTCGTCAGCGATTACATTGGTAAAATAATATTAGTGTTAATGGGATGGATTTCCATTGTTTTGATCCGAATTAATACATAAAAGCTCCATAACACAGCAAATCTATAGTCTTTGTGTAACGTTGCAACCTATGGGACTTCACACACGGCAGCTATAATATACATTACATCCCAGGATGTATAGCTTAGAGACCGATCAGTACCTTTAAGACACGAAGATGTAAAGATGTATATTATAGCTGTCGTGTGTGGTCTCCTGACGATTTCTATGGAAAGATGTAATGAGATATATCGTGCTTTAATATACATCTTTACCTTATAGCCGCCGTGTGTGGAGTCCCTATCTTGTTATGTGGCGGCTCTCCTTCTTTCCTTCAAATACGTCATCGTTGGCACTAATGCACTAATGGCACAGGAACGCACATAATTATGCCAGTGGTGACGTCATATTTACTTCCATTATCATCATGTCCCCAGTCCCATGTCTCTTCCCTGAGGAAGGTATAGACCATACTCCACCACGGGGGCCAAGTCCGGATTGGTGAAGGCTTGTAAGACTAGTGGCTGGTCTTAATGTCAGAAATTTTAAATAATTAATAAAAAATGAATGGCATCGAAAATGAAGAAAATATTTAAATTAGGTTCTTATATTAGTCTATATTTTCGATTTCTAGAATAAAAAATAGGGGTGAACAATGCCCATTGGCCATTTCAAGTTCTGAGGTATATGAACTCTTCAGGTTTCTTTACGACGTAGGTATTTCGACCTAGGCAAATGAAATTTTAGACACCGCTAGTATCTAGGCAATATAATAATAATAATAATAATAATAATAGTAGTAATAATAATAATAATAATAGTAATAATAATAATAATAATAATAATAATAATAATAATAATACTAATAATAATAATAATAATAATAATAATAATAATAATAATAATAATAATAATAATAATAACAATAATAATAATAATAATAATAATAATAATAATAATAATAATAATAGTATCACAATCAAAATCGCCTCTTCCAGAGTGACCAGAAGAGGTTCTATAGATCTATGGAGCAGCCTGAAGCACGTGTGGCGGGCCAAGGACCGGACAGGACCGCATCAGTTAATTTCTGGCGCGGCCTGTGGTCTCAGCCCGTTAGTCATGTGGAGGGTTCCTGGATAGGCGCTGTAGAGGAAGCATGCGAAGAGACAGCTCCGATGAACCCCGTTATCATCAGCGATGACGATGTAGCCGGTGCAGTTCGTAAAGCCCCGAACTGGAAAAGTCCGGGGCCAGACGGACTGCACCATTATTGGCTAAAGGGGTTCACGAGCTGTCACGCTACTCTTGCTCGCCAGTTCCAGGATAGCCTCGAGCAGAAGGCGCTCCCGAACCTCTTCACCACCAGTGTCACTCACCTAGTTCCTAAATCAGATAATACCGCTGACCCGTCCAACTACCGCCCGATTACGTGTCTTCCCACCATCTACAAGGCACTTACATCCATTTTGAGCTCCAAGATATCACAACACCTTGAGGAACATCAGGTAATGTCCAGAGCTCAGAATGGATGTCGGGCGGGTGGTCGCGGCACAAAGGAACTCCTCCTCATTGACGCGGTTGCTGGCAAATTGGTGAAGCTAACCGTCGAAATTTCTCTGCTGCTTGGATAGACTACAGAAAAGCATTCGACTCCGTCCCACATACATGGCTGAAGAGGGTCCTCGAACTATACAAAATAGATGTTACAGTGAGAGACTTCCTCGAGGCCTGTATGGGACAATGGAGTACGATTCTGTGTCTTCCAGGTGAGCGGCTGACGGCTGCTGCTGAAGACCGAATAAGGATACAGAGGGGTATATTCCAGGGCGATTGTCTGAGTCCACTATGGTTCTGCCTGTCCCTGAATCCTCTAAGCACTTTGCTGGAGAAATCGGGAACGGGCTTTCAGTTTGGGAGAGGAGGTACAAAAGTTCCTCACCTCTTCTACATGGATGACCTCAAGCTTCTCGCCCCAACACGGGCTCGCCTGATGGATCTACTAAAAATCACATGTGACTTTAGTGAATCCATTAGGATGGAGCTAGGGGTTGAGAAGTGTGCAGTTATGCATGTGGAAAGGGGGAGGATAACGCAGTCTGCGGGCGTAGAACCCTCTATGCCCGTAAACTTAAGAACCCTCTCCGAGGCTGAAACATACCGTTACCTGGGTATGTCGCAGAGTATCAGCGTCGCGGAGGCGGACATGAGACAGTCTGTTTGCAGCGTATTCTTCTCACGTCTGACAAAAGTGCTTACGTCCTATTTGTCAGGCGTGAACAAGATACGCGCTTATAACGGCTGGGTCATGCCCACCATCATGTATACGTTCGGCATACTCAGGTGGAATCAGACTGAACTACAAGCTGGATTAGATACCTGGATAGGAAAGTCCGCACAACTATGACTCTCCATAGAATGCATCACCCGAAGTCGTCAGTGATGAGGTTGTACTTGCCGCGAAAGCATGGTGGCCGTGGGCTATTGAATGCCCAGACCATGCACAATCGCGAGGTAAGCAACCTCCGTAGTTACTTCCTGACGATGAAGTCCGATGCATAGAGATGTCATAGGGTGTGATAAAGGACTCACCCCTCTGGCCTTAGCTAACGAGCAATGGCAAGATCCGGTAGTGCTGAGTGTCTCTGGGCGCGAGGACATATGGAAGGAGAAGGAGCTGCATGGGAGGTTCTTCAAGGCTCTACACGAGCCCCACGTGGATATAAAGGCCTCACTACACTGGCTACGATTCGGTGACCTGTTCGGGGAAACTGAGGGTTTTGTCTGTGCAATACAAGATCAGGTTATCAAGACCAACAACTATAGGAAATACATCCTGAAGGATGGCACTGCCGATATTTGCCGGGCGTGTCGCCATCCCGGTGAGTCACTCAGGCATGTTATATCCGGTTGTTCGGCGCTTGCTAACACTGAGTATCTGCACAGACACAACCTTGTAGCCAGGATTCTTCATCAGGCGCTCGCTCTGAAACATGGCCTCGTCGCACAGGGCCTACCGTATTACAAGTACACACCGGAAGCCGTGCTCGAGAACGACCGCGCCAAGCTCTATTGGGACCGGCCCAATATCACAGACAGGACTATACTCGCGAATAAGCCTGATATTGTGGTGGTGGACCGGGCGCAGAATAGGGCGCTTTTGGTCGACATCACTGTCCCACATGATGAGAACCTCGTGAAAGCCGAAACAGATAAGAAAACCAAGTATCTGGACCTGGCGCACGAGGTTACCGACATGTGGGGGGTGGTGTCGACCGAAATCGTTCCTATAGTCCTGTCCGCGAATGGGTTAGTTCCAACCAGTCTCGCGAACCAACTGAGGCGGTTGGAAGTCCGTGTGGGCATGCTTCCGGCTATCATGCAGAAGGCGGTGCTGCTTGATACAGCCAGGATAGTCCGGCGTTTTCTCTCGCTGTCGCCCTGACCTCCGGCCGCTTGGACTCCTCAGCCGGAGGGCGTCCGTCTGGCCACTTTGGTCAGACGAGACCATTTCCTTTTTATTTTCCACATAATAATAATAATAATAATAATAATAATAGTAATAATAATAATAATCTATGCCTTTATTAAATTATTGTAAACAAGACTTAATTACATGCAACAAATAACATTTGAAATTAATAAATTGTCAATTATTTTACTTAAGTTAATTAATAAATTGTGTAAATTAGATATCATGCATTTTTTTATTAGGGCGTCCCTCTCCGGGACATGCTTGGCCTCCCACAAGCCTTGTCATTTGTAGGGTGTGTTCTAATCACCCTAGATGACCAGGCTTCACAGAGTGATTTTATCTAGGCAATACTTGTACGTGGGCCATACTGAAAGTTTCTGGATTCTGGTAAATAAGACTACCTATTATCTTTATAACACATTTATTGTTTTTCAGAGTATATACCCTCACTATTTACGCATTTTTGCATTCGCTGGAACTATTGTGAAAAGCAGTGGGTCCAGTCTTCCTTAGGGACCTCTTCGATGGCTTTGTGAAAAGCATTCACCGCCATTTCCGGGCTTGTAAAACGTAAACCTCTGAGTTTACTTTTAATATTCGGGAGCAGAAAGAAATCACAGGGTGCTAGATCTGGACTGTATGGCGGATAAGTCATTAATTCTACTTTTAAAGCCTTCAAATACGCATTCGTTGCCTTAGCGGAATGTGCCGACGCGTTGTCATGATGAAGGACTATTTTGCTCAGGGGACGCTTTTCGCGTATTTTGTCAAACACTTCAAGCAAACACGTATTTACATACCAATCTGTAGTTACGGTTCTTTGGTTTTCAAGCGATACAGTGATGTAATGGCCTGATTTGCCGAAAAACGAAGCAACCATTTTCTTGCCAGTGCTGCGGCTTTTTTTGACTTTCGTTGGCTACTCTTCAAAAGGAAAGACACATTCCACCGATTAACTTTTCCTTTCTGGTTCAAAGCAGCACACCCAAGTTTCATCACCTGTTACAATGTTATACACAGCCATTGATTGTTCTCCGTCATATTTTTTTATCATTTTACGGCACCACTCTACACGCAGTCGTTTCTGATCTTAGGACAAATCATCCGGTATCCATCGAGTGCAAAGTTTCCGAACCTTCAGATGCTCATGCAATAACTTTTGCACTTGGCTCATTCCAATGCCTAAGGTAGTGCGGATTTGCTGACAGGTAATTTTTTTATCCGTTTCAATTAGTTGTCGCACAGTATCAATATTAAAATCGGTAACCGCGATCGCCGGCCGGCGTTCACGTTTAACGTCATAGAGATGATCACGTCCTCGTCTACATTCACCAAAGCACGAATAAATAGAGCAACGACATGGGACTTCATCACCAAATGCTAACTGAAGTCTTTGACAACTCTCTTGCTGACTTAAGCCATAGCGAAAATCTTAAAAAATCATAGTACGGAAATTTTCTCGACTTAAATTCATTGTAATAGCGACGCACTAATTTCAAAACAACGCCACGATGAAAAAACAAATGACAGACTCACAAATTAAAAATAAATGTACTGACAGAGAGTTCCTTGTTCAAACCCTATCAGTGGTTTTTTTATTTTCCTTTTGTAACTAGTCCGTTCCAGAAACTTTCAGTATGGCCTAAGTACCTAACATTTCATCGAGACGGTCACATAGGACCGACCACCCAACCTACCTAATGAACTAGAGTCCACTCTAACCAATAACCGGAGCAAGCTAATCGTCCTGGGGCCGGCTTCGGCTCAGAGAAATATAGATAAAGTGGGTCATAGTTAACTACAGTCCAACCCCTTGGGCTTAATAGCATTATGATTGGGAACGCTCGATCGATATTGGAAAGTACAGAAGTCATCCCGTATAAAGTTATGGTGAAACAAAGAATCGCGTTTGTTCTTTTACGTTACGTTACATTTTGGCACATGGTTTTTCGAAGACAAAACGCCTTCAAAAGTACCTACCTATTTTTTTTGCTTTAAACAATTGAGTTATGACCTTGAACATAACAATAAATAACCATTGTTATGGTAAGCCGATCAGCACACAATAGTAAATTCTATTATAAGGAAACAAACAGTATCTAATAATAAAACCACTTTTTATTTCACTGTCACTTGAAGAACTCATTATTCAAAACATAACCATAAATTTCTTACAATCCGTGAAAATTTACGAGAACGCGGGCTGTAGTTCGTGCGTTTTTAATTTGATTTCTTTTTTTTTTATTCAGCCGGCGGCGCGACTATGGGCCGTCTTACCAGCCAGTCATTATTCAAATAATATTTGCGTTTGATTTCTTTGGCGCTGAACACTAAGACGTTCGTAATTCAAAAAGTGCGCGGTAGGATTAGAAACTTATTACTGCGCGTTAAAAGTTTCTTATAGAAAACACCACCTTTGTGCACTCAAAGGCGAACCAAGTTGTCCTTTTCGCACAGATTGGATGAAAAAAAAAATCTACAGGTCAAGAGGCTTCATGTGGTTTACTAGCGCCACCATAAGGAAAAACATTTTTTTTACAGATCGAATTCTCATTAATCAATTTCTTAATCATTGTTAATAACAATAACATAATATTTACATACAGTCACATACATTGCGTCTGGTCCCACACTAGGATAGCCTGTGTCGCGGGAACTAGAAACAATGACATCACAAACACGATAGTAAATATCCAAAACCTGGTTTCTTTTTTCAAGCAATTTAAAAATATACGTAATACAGAAACATTGTGAATCAATAGACGGAGTTAACGTTCCGTTGCTACTACGTATAGTGTAGGGCCTCGTCCGATGCGAGCTCAGCGGTTGTGGTTGGAAGTATTAAAGTAATAACGGTAAGACAACAAGTTTTATTACCGTTTGACCGCTGGTTTCAGGGTTATGAAGGAATAAAGCCAAACACACACGGACGCTGTGACAACTGCCACTTCTGCCTAAAAAACGTAATTCTGGTTTCAATTTGTGTGCACCCGTGCTAGTGAGAAGATCTTTTTGTTTGTAAGACTAGGAAAGTGAAATTCAAGCTAATGGTTATAAGCAGCCTTTATACGTCAAATTATAATATAGAGCACAGTGATGGCCGAGCCGATGGCCGATGGAGCCGTAAAGTTCTTGAATGGAGACCACATACATATCGGCAAGCGCAACGTAGGACAACCAGCCACAAGATGGAAAGAAGATCACATCCAAGTAGCAGAAAGACGCTGGATGTGGTCCGCTTCCAACCGGTCTTTTTAGATATCCATGGAGGAGGCCTATGTCCAGCAATGGACTTCTTGTGACTCAATGATGATGATGATGATGATAGTGATAGAGCACTGGATTTCTCTCAGAGAGAGATAGTATACGCTTAATCACCACGCGTGCCCACCGCTGATTGGCGTTTTCAAGCGCTGAGGGTATGTGAACGGCTCAAACACTTAGGTTTCCTCACCATATTTTAATTCACCGTTAGCGAGTGGTTTTGCTACTATAAATTTCACAAATGTACGCAACTTAGAAAATTAAGTTATTACTAGCTAGTGATCTATCCACTGGATTACCAGCTACTGGTTAATACAAAATAATCGTAATAATTTTGGCATTAACATTTGTGACGTTGTTGTAGCAGTACTACTCGCTAACTGTGAAGGAAAACATCGCGAGGGAAGCCGAATGTTACAAATGTTAAAGCTCGAAATTGCCAATGGACGTGTGGGGTAATTAAAGACAGCACTTCAAGTGAATGCCTGTATCTTGGAAATGGACTAAAGTAGGCTACATACAAAATATACAAAATAAAAATTAACAATAACGAAGAGGTCAGTTAATAAACCGCTCTGGGATGGATCTAAATCAATGACCCCCAACAAAAAGCTTTTTCAAATACTTCTACGATCTTAACAAAAGAGTAACAAAAATGTATTAGAAATTCAAGAAGTATTAAGGAGTCTTCGCTGCTGAATATTAAAATGGAATAGTCCCTTAAACGGTTTACATTGTAAAGTTTTGCTGTCTTTCGAAGTAAACATTTACATTTTAGGTTGGATACAATCCCGTCCTACGAACATTTTCTCAATGAGGTAAATGCTCATTGAGATCGGTCATAGCCCCGGCCGCTCGACTGATCTTAAACGATCACGAAGGTTAAGCTACATCGGGCGCGTTCAGTGCATGGATGGGTGACCGTCTATGACTAACGCTAGTGGCATTTTTCCGAGCAGTTCCGTGCTTTGCAAGGCACGTTAAGCAGTTGGTGCCGGCTGCCGTCGATAGATGGCAGTCGTTAAGCCAAGTCAGAGGCCTTTGGGCGGCTTGAAAACTTCTGACAGTAAGTCCAGCCACTAGTCTTACAAGCCTCCATCAATCTGGACTCGGCCCCCGTGGTGGAGTATGGCCTATACCTTTCTCAGGGAAGAGACCCGTGCCCCTCGGTGGGGACATAATGGGTTGATGATGATGATGATGATGAATCAGTTGTGTTATGACCTTGATAAGAACAATAAAAAATATAGTGAGCCGGTAGGAAAATTCTACAGGTTACGTAGTTATTTTATTTTTATAATGAACTAACTGACCCGGCAAACTTCGTAACGCCGAAGTTTTAATTGTTTTCCATTTTTTCTTACCATTTAAACCTTTCCCTTTCTTAGGCAATTTTTAATTTTTTTCTCTCCGTAAGAACTATCCTCGTACTTCAAGGAATATTCTAAAAAAAGAATTAGTGAAATCGGTTCCGCTGATCCCGATATTTGCGCTTAGTAACACATTCAGCGATTCATTTTTATATTATAAAAGATAAAATAATGACAGAATAATAACGCCGAGCAATGCAATATGCATCGAACAGACTATGGAATCGTGCGATGCGCGTTAATTACAGACCCAAATGTACGTGTTTCATATTGTTCTTCTACGCAACTGTCGAAAGCTTATACTTTCACAGCTAGAAACTACAAAATTGAAATTACCTATAGCATAACAAGCGGATTGAGTAATCATCGACCCATTATTTGCAAAATGAGTGCTTGTAATTTATGTACGAGTCGAGAAAAAGTGGAAGCAGTTATACTTAAAAACATTTTAAGTGAAACAGTTCTAGAGTCGAAACGAAAATGAAATGATTACAAAATTTTCCTCGATTTTGATACAGCAATGAAACAAATATAATGAAAAAACATGAAGGGCCTTGTTGTTAATAAAACGAGTCTTTACTCTTGAGTGCCCGTTTAAAGAAACTACTCGAAACAAAATATCAGCTTATTGACCGCGCACTCAGAACCTATTTCGAAGTAAAGAGTTCTTAATTTTTACGGTCATTAGAATAAAAACATTTAATAATAGCGCTGTTGCGTTGAAAAACTGGACAAGACTGAGTGGGACTCGCATACTTAGGGTTCCGTACTCGAATTTTTTTCTAAACTTTTCCTGAACTTCAAAGACATTCTTCTCGTGATAGAATAACAAATATATGGTTTCCAGATTATCTCTGTATTTTTGTTATAAAATAATGTTACTTGCCATACTTCATAGTTCTGGGTCAAAGGAAAGTACCCTATGAATATTTAACCTCCTGAGAACTGACCTTGAAAATAACAATGGTTTTTGTATTTCTCTTACTACATTGGTTCTCACGAGGTTAATCCCTTGAGTATCAAAATAAATGTTTTTTTTGCATTAGTATTGAAGTTTGTTTTTTGCACTGTTTTTTTTTTGCTTTTGTTTTTAATTTCAACTCCATACCTCTACGTGTTCCCGAAATGACTTGATTGATAGAAAGATGGATGGACGGACAGCAAAGTGATCCTATAAAGGTTCCGTTATTTCCTTTTGAGTTATGGAACCCTAAAAAAGCGTTAAGTATATTATAAAGAGGAAACATTTGTATATTTGTATTTTTGTTTGTATGTTTGTAATGAATTGGCTCAGAATCTACTTAGCCGATTTTAAAAATTCTTTCACAATTAGAAAGCTTCATTCTTCGTAACATAGGTTATATTGGATTTTTTTAAAGTTTAGGGTTCCCTACAGAATTTCGAATAATGTTACCTAAGGTGTAAAAAATTTACTACCATGTGAATTTTCCACGGAACTAATATAGCTATTTCCACGGAAACGTTTTTACCACCCGTGCGAAGCTGGGGCGAGTCGCTAGTACATAATATAGTGTAATTGAAAACAATGATTAACAGTCACCGCACGAAATAGTTCATTCTCAGCAAGGAAAGATGCTAGCTGAAACATGCATAAGAAATCCATTTAGATTTTTTTTATATTGTATTCATTAAGTATCTGATATTGAGGATTGTAGCCAGTGATTGGTTTCCAGCTTTTTTGACATTTCTTTATCGACCCCTCCTAAGTTCCAGCTTTACGATCAAAAGTCGACCAATAAACTTATTTTTATTACAGCTCGAAGCCTTATAAGCCACAGGTAAAATCTCTCTGAAAGTAGAGGCAAACCACTTTTTAAGTGCACTAGTAAAGACGCAATAAATAACCGAGATTAAATTGACTGTGAAGCGACTGGCTTCGAAAGGCGAATGAAAAAGAAAGACTGCTAAGAGAAATGTGAACTTATTTCTTCGACGAATCTTTAGTGGTGCCGCTTATATAGGGGTTTCTTGCCTTAGTCAAATTTTTTTACAATATTCGCTTAAGCTATAAAAATAATTTCTTCTTTTTAAGACCAGCCACTAGTCTTACAAGCCGTACTAGGCCCCCGCTGTGGACATAATGGGTTTATGATGATGATGAAGAGTACCACAACCAGTGGTTTTATTTCTAATGCCTTAAATTGGCAATAGATACTAACAACAATAATCCTCTGCTTTTCCGTCGGGATTTTATTTAACATAGCACCAGCTAGTTTTTTGTAGCACGCAAATAACACGTTTTTGCTACGAAATGTTGCTACGATAAGCTACGACGTAGCAAAGCTTCGAGTATAAGCAGGCCTGTTTCACGCGTGTCGGTATCGAACGTGTAAGTACATGCGGCGACCACTCCGGAGTAGCAAATAGGTAGGAATTCAGGTGCCAGAAGAGGTAAGAGTTACGCGGTAGAAAGAGAGGCAACATGTAGGTGAATATAACGTAGCTTTTTTAGCGCCGTGCGATCTGAATTGCACCTACCTAATTGTATCGCTGCTAGAGTCCCTTTTTTTTTAATTGATTTTGCGGAGTGAATCTTCCGTACCATTACTTTTATGTATTCTGTGGTATAAGCAAATAAACCAAACGTTGTATCATAAACTGATTGGTGTAAGCAAAAAAAACAATTGCCAAAACTCATCATTAACAATCCCACAGAAGAAAATTTATAAAATGTTTTGTGTTTTTCTTTAAATTGATCAATCGATGACGGAACAAAGGCGGACTCTCAAATGAGGAAACTTCGTAACGAAATAATTCCACAGACATCTCGATAAGATTTTGTATAGGACATAATTTATTTTGTGATATAAAAGGCGGAGTCCCTTTATTTCAAGCTGCTTAAAATTGATTGAAAAGAAACAAATGCAAGAGGAGAGTTTCAATCCCAATCCATCACATTGGAATGCGAATTGTGAGAAACTTAGACAGTCTGATAAATATTGAGTGCTTTAGCGCTGACTGGTAGGTACATGTAGATGATTGAATAACGCATAAATTTATATATCTTTTGGCCTCACCAAACTTTTTTTATTATACGACTTTTTTTTATTAATTTTCCAATACATTACTTGTATTGGAAAATACAAATACGCTGACTCTTCTCTAAAATACACTTTCTCATTTATAATAATATGCATAAGAAAGTGTGTATGTTTGTTCTTCCTGCCACTTTAAATTAGAGCTAAAAGTTGAAAATGATGATTATTTACAATTGTGTCATACCATTACTAGTAAATCATTAAAAATATTGTGTTTCATTTTCAATGAAATAACACTCTCCCTAACGATTGCTAACGATTTCAAAGTCACCCTGTAGTCAGTTTTTTAGGGTTTCGTTACCAAAAGTTCGTCTGTCCGTCCGTCCATCTACCATCAGGCTGTATCTCATGAAACGTGGTAACTAGACAAATTAAAATTTCACAGATGATGTATTTCTATGGCCGTTGTAACAATACACATTCAAAATAGAATTAAATTAATGTTTCTTTGGTCTCCCATACAATAAAGTTGATTTTTTGGTAGTTTGTTGCTCGATGTTAACAACGGCAACACGGCATCTCTCTCTTATTACTTACCTTGACCTATAATTAGTCTCTTAGTCCCTATTTATAATAAATTAATTCAACATCAACCCATTATGTCCCCACCGAGGGGCACGGGTCTCTTCCCTGAGGAAGGTATAGGCCATACTCCACCCCGGGGGCCAACTCCGGATTGTTCGGGGGCCAAGTCCAGATTGGTATAAATTAATTAAGCAATTGAATTTTGCTTACAACACCAAAGTTCTCATCATCATAGTAAACCAGTTGCTACGCGTCCATTATACTACTCGTAAAGTAAACCAAACTTTAGATAGGGTACAATAAGAAGCAGTGTATTCTCCACTACGCGAGAAATGCGAGCGAGTGAGTGTGTTCTTCCGGTATAATTTATCTGTTAATTTATCGTTCGTTATCGTTCGTTTGTCTTTCATCCCTTTGATATTTTGAAAAAATAAATACGAACGAAAGACAAAACGTTAAAAGCAATCAAAATGAGCTACATTACAATTTAACCAAGACCAGCTTATCTCCAACTGAAATTATACCAGTTCTCTGTTACTCAAGTATCTCCTTCTTGCAGAGCGAAGTTCCGTATAAATAAGCAGCTCGACGTGGAGGTAAACAAGTTTAGCTTAAGTCTCATTTCGACACTCTGTGGAGACGTATAAACTGGCATAAACTTTGCACGTCGCTTCAAAGGGGAAAAGTTCAGAAGGTCTACTTTCGACAGCCTTAAAAAATATTTTGCTTAGTAGTTTTGTTCTTTTAGTTATTAACTAGGCTTCTTACGTCTAGATGATTTCATACGGGTCTCTTACGGGTATACGAAAGTTATTTAATTGGGCACACATAGCGTTTAGAGGCATCAGTGGGTGATTATATCTGCTACTAGCGACCCGCCCCGGCTTCGCACGGCTGGCAAATACGTTTCCGTGGAAATAGCTATATTAGTTCCGTGGAAAATTCCCGGCCTAGTAATTTTTTTACACCTTGGGTTACACGATTCGAGATTTTGTACGGAACCCAATTTTTTTTAAAAACCCAATATAGCCTATGTTACTCACGAAGAATGTAGCTTTCTAATGGTGAAAGAAGTATTTTAAATCGGCCCAGTAGTTCCTGAGCAAACACTCTCTGTGTGTGAAATTATAATTGAAAATAACTCACTGAAAGTTTTTTTTTTCATTCCATCAACCCATTATGTCCCCACCGAGAGGCACGGGTCTCTTCCCTGAAAAAGGTACTGGCCATACTTTACCACGAGGGCCAAGTTCAGATTAGTGGAGGCTTGGAAGACTTGGGCTGGTCTTACTGTCAGAAGTTTTCAAGCCGCCCTAAGGCCTCTTGGCTTGGATTAACGACTGCCATATATCCACGGCAGTCGACATCAACTGCTAAACGTGCAAAAAGTTTGATAAATATTATATATTACTGGAAATTGAATCTTCGACTTTCTGTATGTTACCTATTTCTGATCGTACCGTCTTCTAATTAGGAATTAACTTTGGGCCATTCATTCCAATTTCACGTTTGGGCATTCTCTTGTGTCTGAACTTGCGTTATTTGTTAGTTAGAATGCGGCTTCAAGAAACTGGGGCGCCTATTTAGAGAAACTAATTAAGACGATACTAAGCAAATGTTATAATGATAGTAAAAAAGTACCTAAACGGTATACTTAAACGATTTTTTTTCTGAAAACCAGGGTTCAAAGAAATGGGGAAAAATAAAAGTTTCATCTTGATACAGCCTAAGTATCTATTTAATATGTTACAGATATCATCATCAACCCATTATGTCCCCACCAAGGGGCGCGGGTCTCTTCCCTGAGGAAGGTATAGGCCTAATACACCACGGGGGCAGGCTTGTAAGACTAGTTGCTGATCTTATACTGTCAGAAGTTTTTAAGCCGTCCTAAGGCCTCTGACTTGGCTTGGCACCAACTATTTCACGTGCCTTGCAAAGCACGGAACGGTCGCCCATCCATGCACGGAACGCGCCCTATATTGCGTAACCTTCGTGTTCGTCTAAGATCACTCAGGCGGCCGGTTAGAGATAGTTTAATGTATAAAATTGCACACAAATTCCATTTATAAGGTAAATTAATTTAATTAATAAGTTTTTCTGTTGTGATTAAATTTTACACTAAAGGGCGTATATTCAAAAGGAGAGATTTCGTAGAAAAAGCTCTTGAGATGTCGTTTTTCAGTGTCAATTTTAATATCTTTTTTTACGAAGTTATCAACGAAAATTCGTTATGACACGACGAAACTTTTTTCTAGTTTTTTGCCTAGTTTTTCTTTATTGGTTTCTTAAATTTTATATTTTGATGCATTTTTACTAAGTTAAGTACTCATTAAATGTACAAAGCTTATAGTGACTTATGGAATAAATATTCCATTAATTCAAAATATTATATTCAATTCTTCAGATCTGTCTTTTGTGATGTACAACATCTATTCTGTGACGCACTGAACATTCGCCCATTTATTGTCTACGAGGTGAGGCTGAGCCTATATAAACATAATGCCTTAGTGAATAATTTCCCACGTCTTAAAAATACCTACATTTAAGGTAAAAAGTTTTTTAATACCCAACTTTACATCAGTGCACATTGAGAACCGTCACATAATTTAAAGGCAAAATATAATTTACTTAGCCTCGTGAGGCCCAATGTCTTCAAGTGACCACAAAATCAATTGTTCTTTTCAAGGTCGGGCTTTACGAGGTTATGGCCAATTTCTGAATTGAAAATTTCACTAAGCAAATACTTAAGTAACGTTCTGTCACGCTCTTTTCTGAGAAATTGGACAAGACAGCACTACAGTTAGAGTGAAATTTTCAATTCAGAAACCGGCCCTAAGTTGTGTTAATCTCGTATCGATATTAAAATGAAACAAAGAAACATTTTCGATAGTAAAATCTTAATATAATTTTGTTAACAGTCGCTTTAATAGGCATAATCAATCAAATAACCTGTGTTTGTCTACTGCTGGACATAAGGCCTGTTTCCGGTTTGAGAATTTCGCTAAGCAATAGGCTAGTTGCCCTAAAAAATGTAATTAGTCCGTCTTTTAGATTACTCAAAAATAAGGGACACGTATTTTTGTATTTGTAAATTAGACAAAAAATGACAAAGATATAGCCCATTAAATTTACGTGTGACGTCACATGCATGCTGCATTTTTTAGCACGGAGTGACGTCACACGTAACTTTAATGTGCCATATTTTTGTTATTTTTTGTTTAATCGAAAAAAGAAAACATACGTGTCCAATATTTTTTTATAATATAAAATACGGACTAAATAGAATTTAATTATTTTGACCCTGGAGACTAACTTATTACTTAACTGCAGTGCTGTTTCATCAAATTTCTCAGATAAGATAAGTATTTACTGAAATTCTCAATTCAGACACTGGCCCATAGGCTTTCTATAAGGCATGCCATTACTAGAAAGTAATGGCATGCCTTATAGAGGCATGCCATTACTTTCTTTCTAAAGCTATCCTTAACCAGCTGCTGTTACCAATCTACCTCAGATCGTCGGTCTAAGGAGCAGGGCCTAGATTCTGTTAATGCATTGTAGTACAATGAAAACTGCATGAACATGGCAATTTCGTTTGAAGAAGAAGAAGAAGAAGAAAAATTTATTATAACAACAAAACACACGCCACAAAACAAAATAAATCCAAAAATCAAACCATAAAATTAGTACAAAACAAAGAATCAGAAGAAAACAGGAGGAAAATAAAGATCACGGCGTGTCACTGCTGTTATAAATGGCAGCTGACTCAGCATTATGCTGAAGGACAAGCCTTCAGCGCTGATTTTCAGTCAGTGCCAAATGATACTCCGCGAGCGTCACAGACCGCGGTGTGGTACAGCGATGAGAGAATTTAAAAAACTTAATACTTATGTACAGAAAAATAAGGAACATAATACTTATGTACAGAATAGATTAAGTACTTAAAATAGTTTATTACCAAGAAACAGACAAGACTATTAAGTATAAATTAATTAATTAATATAACAAAAATATATATGGATAATGTAATTAAGAAGGAACCAAAATACATAGAAATATACAGAGAAATATTATAGATACAGCACTTCACAGTCCCGCTATGCGATTACAGATTCATGTCTGTAGTTGCGGCGAAGGGTTGGAAGGGAAGGGAGGGGTGGTTTCATTGTCGTTCAAGTCTACGAGCGCACTCAAATTAAGCAATCTAGGCGTCAATGGTATGAAAAATCACGTCACGATACCCCACCGTCTATCTGTCATCAAACTATAATGCACTGACAGAATTGAGGCCCTGGTGACCGTCTTCACCACAGGCGACCTCTGTGGTGCAGTGGTTAGCGCATCTGCCTACCATGCGAGAGGTCCCGGGTTCGAATCCCGGCTGGGGACAAAAAACTCAGGTCTTGGATGTTTACATGTTAGTCACGTCGCTGTTTCTGGTTTCCACGACACAGGGTATCCTAGTGTGGGGCCAGAAGCAATATATGTGCCTGTATGTAAAAAAAAAATAGTAGACCGAGCGGCTCACCATAATAATGCTTTTTAGTTGTTTTCTTTCTTTCTTTTCAAGGCCTTATCGCAACTAATTGAGCTGCGTTTGTCATTGCGTGATTTGCATTCGAGAACCTTGTGATAGTATCAATTGCTAATTAAAATCTTTGGTAACGCTGCCGTAAACAGCAACTTATTGAAAATTAATACGCTTCGTGGAAAACCGTCTCTTAATTTTCATCAGTTACAAAATTAAGCCTGTTAGTTAATTGGATTACGTA
Organism: Yponomeuta plumbellus; assembly: GCA_947310845.1. Lineage (NCBI taxonomy): Eukaryota > Metazoa > Arthropoda > Insecta > Lepidoptera > Yponomeutidae > Yponomeuta > Yponomeuta plumbellus. The sequence goes on from OX371203.1 coordinate 11,329,807, forward strand.
TTCAAATCTCTCGGTGGCCTACTTCATACGTCTCTCTTTAAATTAATTCTTGCTGAAATATACTGAAATACAACAAGTTCTAATGCGGCTTTCGAGTCTATTAAATTCAGACGGCGTCTCTTACAAATTAATATTTTTCGACAATCCCTTTTAGTTTCCATTATATTGCACAGAAATAATCGGAGTGTCGTAAATTCAGGTATACTTAGAATGCGAGTTAAAGTTTCACTTGACATTGACAAAACAATTACGACGATTTGGACGCATTTAGGTCGTCCCGCCATCTTCGCCTTGGTCTGCCGAGACATAAGTGTCAATTTTGCGGAATCCAGTCGTTCGCAATTTCGGTCCACCTATCTATGCTCATACGGCAGACATGGCCACTAGCCCAGTCCAAGGCCGGTTTTAGAGTTACGCTGACACTCTGTGCTGACAGGCCAATATGTACTACGTCTTAAGGAGCATTTTAGAAAAACGCCCACCGTTCAGCGCTGACCAGCCATATATTTTGTCTATCAGCGCTGACGGTCAGGCGTGGTCAGCATGACTTAAAACCAGCCCAACTTCAACCTAGAGCGGTCGTAACGCAAACATATGTAATTTTGGTTTTTTAGGCGCAGCTTTGTATTTTTAATGCGGTGCTTTCTTTTTACACCCAAATTACTGCGCTCCATTGCCGGCATTGACAAAACAATTTAACAGTAAAAAACAAAAGTAAGTAGGTACTGACCGCTTCAAAGTATAGAATAGAAACATAAATCGCCTTCCTTTTCCTAGCTCAACGAATCATATTATTTAGGACTAAGCAATACTAATAAAAGGAAAGCCATCCCAATCTTGAAGCCGAGTCCGATCTGGCGACTTCAATAGCCAAGAGCACGCTTGACCTATCTTATTAAATTAATTTCACATGGGCGAGCTCTTTTGTCCCATAAAGTGAAACGTTTGTCGAACATTATTCGTTTCATTCATTCACAATCTAATAATAAAACGGGTGAGAGGGCCCAGTTTTGTTTTTCGGAACTGGAGGTGGATATCCGTCCGGGTATGAAAGCCAAATACGGGTTATATTTTTTTATTGCTATTACAAAAACGTGTCGCAAGTGTACGGCCTATTTAACGTTATGAAATAGATTTTTTAATCAACTGGCTCGGCAAGGTCTGTTTTGTTTGTTTTGAAGAGGAGATTTTCACGATTTTGTTTAAATGTTTTGGAATATTTATACATATTATGTGTTTGGATATATGGATAAAAATATGTGTTCTACTAAAATTAGAAATTAAAATAGGTGTTTGTTTCAGTTTTATTTTTGATCAATAAAGCGTAACACAGTCTAATATATAAAATTCTCTTGTCATAGCGTTAGTGCCCATACTCCTCCAAAACGGCTCCACCGATTTTGATGAAATTTTATTATTATTATTTTTCAATTTTGTATATTCGGGTGGTTTGAGAATAGGTTCTTATGTATTTTTTCATAGCCCTAAGTGATAAGGGTGGTCAAACGGCGAAACAACGTTTGCCGGGACAGCCATTAGAATATGAAGATTATTCTCGCGTATTCTCGATTGTTCACTGTGCGTCAGTGTAGGTCAGTGCGCATACTCCTCCGAAACGGCTTTGATTTTAATGAAATATTCTGTGTATATTTGGTAGGTCTGAGAATATGTTGTTATCTATTTTTCATGGCCGTAAGTGAAAAAAAAATATGGGAAACAACGTTTGCCGGTCAGCTCGTATAATTATAAAAATTAATAAAAGAAACACATTACTTCAAAATGTAGGTACAGAACGTCATTCTACAGTGCCACCATTTTATCTGTTCAGTTGATAGCGGCGCTAGTGCAGAATTATTGTAACATTTAAGAAATTTACCTAGAAAAATGAGAACATTTTAATCCGTCTTTCAATTTTAATGAACATATATTTACAATTCTTAGTGAGTGCATAAATAAAACCAAAAAATGGGGAACACGATTTACAATTAATTTGTTAGTTACAATTTTGCCCACCTGAACAGATAATTTTAACAGATAATGTTACTATGACATCAGTATATCACAGACAAACCAACTTGCCATAAAAGTATATCATCATTTTCATTATGACATAAGCGGGAACTGTGGCTCAGTCGCAAAAGTACGCTAAAACAGTCGTAACAGAAAACAACAGACCCGCTTTTTGGAAACGCTCTCCGCGTGATTTGTTGCCGGGCCGAAAAAAACCCGGTAAAATCGAAGATTTCCGTACACAATCCCGGAAATTTCCATATCTAAATGGAAAACCGACCCCCGAACAATCAATTTATCCTTCAATATCCTGGAGCGGTTTATACCACCTGTACAATAAATATTTATTCTTCACCCCTCGACGTTGCCGAAAAAGAAAAATGATTCAAACAATCGATTTCAAGGTTGCCCAACTTGCCTGTGTTATTGCCGCGGTGATTTCTGAACGATTGGTTTCCATATTTATGTGCCTTGTTGATTATTGCGCTGCCACCTGCGGACGTATTATGTGGGCAACTTTCTTTCTACATGCGCGTGATATTTATATTGTTATTTATTTTTTATTATTTATTTACGTGTATTTGGTTTGTTACGTACTTGCCTACATTGTGTTTCTGTGACAATTTAATAAAAGACTTCTTTTTTCTATATTTCACAATTTGTACGTAATAACGTACAGGACTCTTTGAATGATTATTTTTGCAATTGTGTCTGCCATCAGTCGCCCTAGACTTTATTTATATTTGTTCAAACATTGGGTAGCGTTTGTGGGGTCAGACCGCTGTCTATGACTCTCTTAGGAATCAAGCATAACTGTGGCCTCTTGAGTCTTCTTGTGACCTTTTTAATTCTGAATAATAATGTGTCTAGAGATCAACACTTTGACGAGTTAGGTACCTATAATATTTTAAGTCGACAACTTTGTTAATTAAGTTATAACTGTTTTGAAAATAATAAACGTGGAGATTCTTTGTTAGTTTCTTCTCTATTAATCTATTAATTGTGAAATAACAATTTTACGTTCATTAAGTAAACATAATGTTTTCATTATTAATAAAAACCTTTGATTTCATTTAAAATTTTATAATTTAAATAGGTATTCTTATTTTAACAAAATTTTACGGCCCCTTCCCACCCGCATTCGCTCTATAAATTGGTTTCGTCAGTATTTTTCATTCATCCTCTCTACATGTTCAAACCAATGCCACAATCATTTAATTTCTCAACTCTGACGACTGCCACATCCTCTTTCAGTCTAGAACATTCCCTGATCAAACTTTCGCATATCCGTTGGGTTCGTATATTAAATACCATAAAAACAATCATTCAAACACGATTACATTGAACGAAGAGATAGAACCGAGACCTGTCACATTATATTATAACTAACTAGCTGTTGCCCGCGACTACGTCCGCGTGGGCTTTAGTTGAGTAAAGAGCTTGAAAATAAGATAGGGATACTTTTAGCGCATGCGAAAGAGCTTTCATACTAACTTCGCAACCCCCTCTTACACCCTTAAGGGATGATTTTTGAAAATATATTTTACCTGTGTTGCATGACTTTCAATGAAGGACCTTCATGCTGAATTTCATTCGAATAACTTCAAAAATGGCTAAGTTTCATACTAAGTTTGCACCCCCCCTTTTTCCCCCTTAAGGGATGATTTTTAAAAAACTATTTTACACGTGTTTCATAATTTTAAATGAAGAACCTTCGTACCAAATTTCATTCGAATAACTTCAAAAACGGCAAAGTTTCATACTAACTTTGAACCCCCATTTTACCCCTTTAGGGGATGAATTTTCAAAAATCCTTTCTTATTGCTCCCCTAGGCTCCCTAAGGAACTCCCATGCCAAATTTCAACCCCCTAGGTTCAGTAGTTTGGGCTCTGCGTTGATTCTAAGTCAGTCAGTCAGCTTCTCGTTTTATATATATAGATAACTAATAATTACACATACACACAAAACCAAATCAGTCAATCAAACCACCCCGTGACATATCCGACCCAAAGGTTCCCATAACACTGGCAGCGTTACCACGCTGCACTGCCAGGGAGATCCGTTGCATCAAATAAGAGATGGAAGTTCCATTCTTACTTTTGTATTTCCATTCAGTTCATTCTAAAACAACAAAGCTAGCACTGACCAGTCTACATCAATTACTGCACCAGTGTTGTGCTATAAATCACTAAAAACTGGATTCAATAGTCTCCGGCGCAGTTGTAATGTGAATTTATCACCAATTTTGAGTTGGATCCCGCCTAAATAGAGTACATTCGACGCTGCAGATGTAGTTAATGAGTTTTCAATGGATAAATATCACAAAATGCAATTTATTTCGATTGTTTCACATAAATTATTCAATGACAGATTCTAGACCACTTATTTATGTTGTAAAGATAACCTATCTATGATATATATTTAGCAATAGACGAAATGTATAGTCTTTCTGATTTCTTCATCATATAATATATTATCTTAATTTTCGAACTAAAATGTACTTCCATAGTGATTGTTTTTTTGTTCTGAAATAAAGACATTATTCTGCTCGATTGAAAAAACGTAAGGCATCTATATTTTCTATCACCAAAATTTATATTTGTCATCAAGTTGTATCACCTAATAAATAGATCTATCGCCACGAAATATTTTCGTTCTCAGATAAACAAAAATTGTTCCCAGGTATGAATTATCAAATTAACGTTAATATATGTGTAAAATAAGAGATCGATAACCAATAAAATTATATTGTATTACATGAATATAAACTTCGTTCTTATAATAACAGTTTTGTTACTTAAAGAATAGCTCTGTGCTCAGAATGGTAGATCTGTCACCAAATAAATCGTGTAAAGAATACGTGACAACAGAAATATAGGTGCGACGATGCGCGTAGCGAAGCGGAGCGCGTCGGAGCGTTAGGTTCTCTATGTAAGATCGAAAACAGACTCGACTTTGATGCGTTCTTACCTTGCCTCTTGTTGCCTCTTTAACATAATATGATTTATTGGTGATCTCTTTAAATTAGTTTGCTTAAATACTTATTAGGACACACCTATTATAATACATACAAAAACATTTATTTGGTACTAGACCTTATATCTCAGGATTTTAGGTGATTTATTGTGGAACTGATTTTGCATTGTTTGGTGACTACATTTTGGTGACAGATCTACTATTTTGAGGACAAACCCTATTATGTAAGAAACACAAAACTAATTAAATTGGTGATAGCTTAAATGATACCCAAAACGTAATAGAGTGTCATGATATATTGATTCAGTATGATACATTATCATCTATATTAATAATTTCGTTCGGGTCTACGGTAGACTCGAACGATATGCACACCAAATGAAAGAGCGTAAAAAAATAGTTGATCTGAGTCGACAACATATGGGCGGAAAATTCGTATTATCGAGCAGCATCAGTATAAAAATTATTAAATTCAACAATGGCGTTGCTAAGTAAACATGTCAATGTCATCATTGTTGTGTTAGTGTCACAAGTTTTCATTGTGAACTGTTATGGCCGGTTTACATTATTTTAGTGTTTAGGAGAGTGCTATAATACAACTAGAGAGGCAAGTGCATTAGTACATTACTAGACATTCGAGTAAACGTTTATATTTCTTCCAGTAGAGTGTCACTTCGTCGACGTCGCGAAATATGCGCTATCCTACTCAAAATACTATGAGTTTTAATGGAACACATAAGTAAGTTTGATAATTCGAGTTAATGAAAACAACACGCACCCGTCACGAGTCACTTGCGCACTCTCCTAAAGTTCTCACTAAATTTTTAGTTTATACACAGATAAGTAATGAGGATAGTAACGCGCCCAGGTGTTACTGGATAGAACAATAGAAACCAATTCTATTTTGATTCTAATTGAAAGGCAACTAGAACCGTACTATACCGTAAAACGTACTAAAGCAAGTGGCGCTTACACGTTTCTACAAGAAAGAAAGAAAGAAAGAAAGAATGAACGAAAGAAAGCAAGAAAGAAAGAAAGAAAATTTATTTATTTGACACTCAAAACAAAACAAAAAAACACACACACACACAGAATGCGTACAATAATAAAAATATAACACAGAAAGCATAAAAAGCGTAAAAAAAAAACTGTACAACATGAAAATAATAATTTACATTTACATATTTACATTTACATACAGGCACATACATTGCTTTTGCCCCCCCCACTAGGATACCCTGTGTCGTGGGAACCAGAAACAGCGACGTCACAAACATGTAAACATCCAAGATCTGGGATTTTTTTTTGTCCCCAGCCGGGACGGGATTCGAACCCGGGACCTCTCGCATGGTAGTCAGATGCGCTAACCACTACGCCATAGAGGTCGTTAAAGGTTGAGCCTCAAAATGGGCCCGATTCAGCATAATGTTGCAACAGAGTGTAAAGTAAAGCACTCTCCTAAACACTAAGATAATCTAAACCGGCCCTTTGATCTAATTTGTTAACTTCATGGTGTGTGGAATACCGTGGCATCAAAAAAGATTATTATAATCTGTGCCAACTGAGAAGGTGTAGTAAGTAATCTGTGGTGTTTTTCATTGGCGGGAGCTCAGAAGAAGGTCCTTCTTCTGAGGGCGGGAGGGAAGACAATAATTTGACATTGAGTTTTGGAAGGGTCTGAAAAATAATTGAAAAAGGAAATCAAAGTCATAAATTGATCTTTATTGTTTTGCTCAGTTAGGTACTAATAAACTTATTGAAATGAAAAAGCAACTAGATAAGAAAAATACCAAAAATTAAAATGATGAAGAAAAACATATGGTCAATACAAAACTAAAAGCTTTAAAGCCAAAGAGAGGGAGCTGTTTTTAGTTGATTAGCCAAGTGGATTCTACGTCTCATACGTCATTAGATTCACTAGCTGTTAACTAAATTCAATGCTGTTAAGTTTATGAAGGAAGCTCATTTAGTAATTTGTGATGAGGTACCCATGACAAAGTTATGATAAGTATCCGATTTTCGCCTTGCATTCCTTCGTGAGTAGCCAGAACATGTCCAAAAGAGCAAGATTGGCTATCCGTAATAGTGTGCTGGTTCCAATACTGATGTAAGCATGGTAGCGAGATTTGGGTATGACAGAAGTCAGAAGAATCATGAAAGTAGGATTAGTGCAGTACAAATGAGATCCTTAAGAAATATGTGTGGTGTTACTTTGAATGACAGAATACGCAATAGTGTGATCAGAGACCGAGGATGTAGAGAAAGAGGATGTAGTGAGTGACTAGAATTGAAAAAAGGAATGTTGCGTTGGTTTGGAGATGTGGAGAGGATGAATGAAGAAAGACTGACAAAGCAAATATATCGGGCGAATGTGAGTGGAACGTAAGGGACGCTCCAGTTGGACATACTTCGACCAAATAGGGGATGTATTAGCAAAGGGCAAGATGAAAAGTACCCGAAACCGATGTGGGTACATGCAACGACTAATGGATGTCGATGAAGCGAAAGTGATTTGTCAGGATAGTGGCAGGTGACAGTCCGTGGTCTCTGCCTACCCCTCTGGGATACAGGTGTGAGCTTATGTATCTGAATGTATTAAGATATTTATATCTACTGGTGGTTGATAAATACAGAGGCGTCACCATAAAAAGCCAAAAAGCCGCCAGGTGGCGCTGTTAGACTAAACGTCAGCTCCTCGAAAAAATACCTTTAAAATTAAAATAGTGCTCTAATTATAACCAAAGTGAAATGAACATGAAGATATAAGTGTAAAAACTACCTACAAGTGTTATCAGATGTAGAATTCCAATACTTTAAGTGATAATCATAAAACTAATATTGTGCAGTGTATTGTTGACAAACATCGAAATTTCCTTATGACTGTGACAAAAAATCAGTGTTTTGGACGTACAAAATTAAGAGGAACAATGCTGTATAAACAAGTATAATGTGACACAAGAAACCAGGCAAATTTCATACAGTATTAAAAATTGCAAGAAAATAAGACCGTTTTCGCATTCAAAATACGCACCATTGATAAAACAGTGTTTTGAATTACCTACAAAAGTGACGCCTAGCGAATGGTATGCAAACAATTTGCTGTGGGAAAATCAGGACTATCGGTAAAACAGCACTGATTACGCATAGAAACCAGCGACATCTATGGTACTAATAAATTGGCGCCATCTGTTAGAAGAACTGTGAACTACTAGCTACACAGAAGTCAATGTAGATCGACCCATTTCTACATAGTACAAGCCCTAAGCAATAGAGGGAGTTAACAACTTCCCTGTCCGATGAGTCATATATGACTCACAGGAACGTTTTGGAATAAGTTCATGAGTCACAGGTGACTCATTTCTCTATACATTTTAGGGGACAATTTTTGCAATAAACGTGAAGGGATATTTTTTTTAATTACACCTGGACGTAAGGCAATAAACCTAAAGTTTTTAATAAAAAAATAAAAGATCGCGATTTATTTTTATTTTTCATGTAATTACTACTAGAAACTTGCAATACATAAAACTCAAGTAAGTATTAAAGGCAAGGTTTTATTCAAAGAAAAGTTTCATAAAATAAACTGTGTAAATGTATTATATTCCATATTAATTTTTCCTTTTATTTATTTTTTTAACGCAATATGTTAATTTTTCTCGTTTTCTCGAAAAGATTTCTCGAATAGTAACAATTATTACATGAATCGTACTTTTTTTTCAATAAAATATCAATTATAACCCAAAAGCAACAATTTACTTTCTAACCCAATTAGATATTGACAGTTGATTTACGTTTGACTAAAAAAATGCCTTTCCGTGTGTGCGCTCACATATGACTCATTGAACGTGTAGTAGAAAATTTATTACGCTACGTTCGTGAGTCACATTTGACTCAAAAAAATAACCACCAGCATGGAGGGTAGTTTATAAAATAATGATTACAAAATTATTTTTTTATGTATTACAGTGATGTTAAAAAGCTTTTACTTTAAAAAAAATAATGGACGTAGGGCTTTACTAAAGTAAAGGACAGGGAACAGGGAAGTTGTTAATATAAATTTTAAAATAGTCAATACTCAAAATGATTCCAACCACTGCCATCCCAGTTTATAATGACCCGTGTATAAAATGTGGAAAAACAGGACTGAAAAGAAATGACGCACTAACCTGTAAAATCTGTAAAAAATTACTTTGTTTGGTTTGTAGCAGTATTAGTGACAAGTTGTACTGCCGCATGACTAAGGAACGCAAAGAAAACTGGAACTGCAGTAAATGTCTCTCCCAAAAAGCCACGACCAGCAATACAGTTTCACCATCAAGAGCGGAAAATGTAACAGTGCGGGGAAAAAAACACATTACGACTCCGATAGAATCCGAATCAAGCTGCCAGTCATTCTCTGATTATGACACCACGAGTCTGCCAGATTTGTCAACTTACCATTGTGCATCGGAAATTGAAGAACTAAAACAACAAATATTAGAACTACAAAGTGCTAATGATGAAGTAGAGCGACTTACTCTAGAAAATGTAGAGTTGAGTTCTAAAACAAGAGGAAATGAATTTAGGATAAGTACTCTGAAAAAAATTTCAACGAAAATGTAACCACAACAAAAAAACAAGGTAAGGAAGCCAAGAGACAAAGAATTAAAGAGAAGAAAATTGATTTTACATTGGACGCCGAAGAACTACAAACGAGCCGAATATCATCTGAGGGTGAGGAAAACGAACCAAAAGCGGCGAATGAAACAGACCGGTTGACCACAAATCAAGATGATTTATCGGATCTATCGGATAAATCATCGCAATCAATTAAGACTTCCCAGGCTAAAGTAATACCCCGGAGAATTAAATTCTTCAGTTCACAACAATGTAGAGATTTAGCAAAAGCGACCAGTATTAATAGAGCACATTCGCCGTACGAGAACTACCAAGTCTCCTCGTTTATCAAACCGAACGCGCAGGCAGAGAACATCGTCAACTCTATGAAGACCGAAGACTTTGGAGATCAGGACACAGTTGTCCTTTGTTTGGGTGAAAATGACTCAAACCCCATTAAGGTGATAAAAGAACTTAGCTACGCTCTAAAACTCTGCGAAAAGTTTCATCTCATAGTGTTAAGTGTAATCAGTAGTGCTCATCTCAACGAATTCATGCTAAATAGCACTTTAAAAACACTCTGCAACAGCTCTAAAAACTGCAGATTTCTTGATATTTCTGACACTTTTCAAGACTACTATGGCAAAAAAGAATACCTCGCCTACACGTCCAAAGCAATAAACTTTGCTATTGACTGTAGAGACTATAATGATAGATTTATAAAAAACATTAAAATTGAAATCCCAAAAATATGACATCCTCAAAGAAAAATGACGTAACAATGAACAATAATTTGACAATTAATGACAATGACATACCAAAAAATGACTCTCATCCTCAAGTAGAGACCCCCACGCCATCGCCAGTTCAAAACATTTTAAATAAAAATGTTTTTTTTTCGTCTCTCCTCGTCAATAATACGCCAAAAATACTCTGACATGTTTCCATCAAAATATTGCGGGATTATTAGGCAAGCGAGAACTCTTAGAAATACTACTGAATGATTTAAAAACAGAAACTATATTAAACGACATTGTCTGCTTAAGCGAAACATTCTTAAAACAGGGTGCGGAAAATAATGCACACATCTCAGGCTATAAATTAAGTTCTTCATACTCACGTAAAACACAAAAGAGAGGAGGTGTTTGTATTTTCACTAGAGTTGATATACCAGTAAAAGAAGTGACATATGTTAAAGACTATGCCATAGAAAAGTCCTTTGAATGCTGTGCCATAGAAATTCCTGAGATAAAATGTATAATAGTATGTTGGTATCGCACTCCAGCCTCAAACGTAAATGTGTTTTTTACCCAACTGGAATGCGTTCTTCAAAGATTAAGTAGTAAGCATAAAAAAACTACGATTCTATGTGGCGACTTCAACATCGACATATTACATATAACAGAACCAACCAGGCAAAGCACATGTATCGACAATATTGTAAGCAACATACAGAACATAGAGGCATCTAAAGCTCTACGTATAAGACTGTCATGTAAAAAAAGTAGACAACTTAGGTACAAATACTACTCTACAAAAAACTTACAAGATAAACGTACATACTTAAATTACTCAAAAGCTCTAAAAAAATGTATAAACAAAGCACAATCAACAACAAACAAACGCTACATATCGCAATCAAAAAATAAATGCAAGGCTATATGGAACATAATTAAAGAAAATTGTCAATGTAGCACATCAAATAACATAAACCGACTAGTATTAGACGATCGAATCATTACAAACCCCGTTGAGATAGCCACAGAATTCAACAAAAAATTCATAGATAAAGAAGCCAAATCAAATTATTACAAGCCAAATTATATGAATAACTTAAAAGCTAGAAACCCAGAGACAATGTTTTTACAGCCGTGTGACCCTGAAGAAATTATAAAAATAATTCAGGGGCTGAATCTGACAAACTCCGTAGGCTATGATGGTTTTAGTACAAAAATTATTAAATACTGCAGGGTCGAAATAGCGTTTATATTATGTTATTTAATAAACATGTCATTGTCAATGGGCCGATTTCCAAAAGCTTTGAAACCATCAATAATTAAACCTCTACATAAAAAGGGGGTCACAAATGACATAAATAACTACCGACCTATTGCTCTTATTAGTATATTCTCAAAAATATATGAAAAAGCTATGCAGAATAGGATGAATAAATTATTAGACAAGCACAAAATAATTAAATTAGAGCAAAATGGCTTCCAGAAACATAAATCAACCAGTCTGGCAGCCTTTCAGCTAATGACAGAAATTATAGAGTATGTAGATAAGGGAAAGCCAGTAGCTGTTATATTTTTTGATATGACCAAGGCGTTTGATCACGTGTCTCATACATTGCTACTTGACAAATGTGAAAGGCTAGGTATCAGAGGTCTGGCATGGGAATGGCTGAGCAGTTACCTTTCTGACCGCCATCAAATTGTAGAGATAACCACACTCTCGTATGCAAATGAAATAGAAATACATATGTCTCGTCCTGAAATAAATGAATACGGTGTCCCTCTAGGAAGTGTCCTAGCACCATTGCTCTTCATATTATATATTAACGATTTACCTGACATAACTAATAATAAATGTATACTATTTGCTGATGACATTTCAATGACTGTTAAATGTATTGACGATAACAATTTTGAATCTGATGTAAATGCTAGTATAACTAAGGTGATTGAATGGCTGGAGGCCAATAATTTACATGTAAATGAAAATAAAACGAAGTATATTCAATTTAGAAATAACAGAATGACATTAAAATAAATCAACGTACAATGCAATAATACTATAATTGATCATACGCCATTTACCTCTTTCCTAGGCATTGTCGTCGATGAACATTGCTCTTGGCTGCAGCATATTGAAAATGTGTGTGCCAGATTGAATAGATTTGTTTATGCTCTACACCGACTACAGAAAACATCTGACTTGCACACGGCTTTGATGGCATACCACGGGTATGTGGCATCAGTATTAAGATATGGTTTAATTCGATGGGGAAATGCTAGAGAGATAAGCAGAGTATTTATTCTACAAAAGCGATGCATTAGAGCCATCTGCTCTGCACATCCCCTTGATTCATGCAAGCCACTATTAAAAAAATTAAAAGTGCTCTCATTGCCAAGCCTCTACATTTATGAAATGGCATGTTTTGCCCACAGCCAGAAACATACTTTTACAAAATACTGCGATGTTTTTTCTTTTAATACAAGAAACCCTAATAAAATCGTACTCCCACCATGTAGAACTGAATTTTGTAAAAGAAGTTGCTATCGTATGCTCATAAGAATATATAATAGGCTCCCACAGTCAATTAAGTACCTGCCTTTGACCCGATTCAAGGTCTCACTACACAAATGGTTAATGGAAATGTGTTTTTATAATGTGAATGAGTACTTCGCCATAAAATAAATATATAGACTAAGAAATAATACTGACATATCACATAATATAAAATAATAATTATAATGTTTTGTAAATAAGGCTAGACTATTTTATACTTCTAGACATAAATTTTGCATACCTGGACAGGTGAAATGTGAAGATCGATATTTATTATACTGACCACCAATTGTACGACATTTCAGGCAAATAAACTATTTCATTTCATTTCATATAAAAAAACATAGTGGAATATTATTTTGCGTCTACATTTTACCCGAGCGAAGCCGGGTTTTCGTCTAGTACTGTACATAATCATCATCATCATCAACTCATTATATCCCCACCGAGGGGCACGGTACTGTACATAAAAGATTATTAAAAATCTATGGAAACATGATGATTGTGTACAAATTAAAAGGTTGCTAGAGTTTCAGAGTAATTTCCTTTTCATTTCAGATGCATCGACACGCGAGACCGTGGATCTGGATCTTACCCTCCAAGCATTACATTGATTTGCCAAAAAATCACTCACTATATCTCTGTCGTTCGAGGGCTTGTTTAAGCATTACCCAAAAGTTATTGGCGTTTTAATCTTACACAAGCAATCGTAGCGAGCCCTGCAGGAACCATATTAAACCGTAATTGTATTCGAGAGGAGTTAAGGCGTCGAGCAACTTAACGTTTGCACTGCTCCAAGGAATTCTCGTTAGCGACGGGGCGGACAGTGCCGGAAATGTCGGACTCCCAGTGCTGGAGTCACTAAACAAGCAAAGCAAAACGAGAGTTTCGGTATCGCTTGGACGTGGAAGATTAGAATGGGGACTGCAATCGGCAAACATCTATTGTCAAATCGATGTCTTGTTTAGCGTAGATATTTACGCCCGAGATTGGCAATAATAGTCGAGGGTGAAAATACTATACCGTATTTTGATTTGGAAAATATGAACAACGCGCTCATAGGTTGTGTAACGTTGTTGTTTAACACCGCAACCATATACAGGGTGTCCCGTTATGAGTGGTCTAAGCGGTAATTTGTGACGGCTTGGGCTATCCTCTATCAGAAAAAAAATAGGTTTTGTAAAAGTGTCATGGTTTTCGAGATAATTTGAGATTAAAGATTTTTTATAAATTTTATATATGTGAATTTAAAATTTAGTAAAACGTAGGTAAAGTCATAAATATTCACTAAAAATATAAAGAAATCTTTCATTTGTAGATATTACACGAAAAAGTAATACGAAAAGGAAAATCTTTGATATCAAATATCTCGAAAATCATGACACTTTTATAAACCTATTTTATGGTTATCAGTTATAGGATAAGCCAACTCTTCACCAATTCGGTAGTTGACACGACCAACACTAAATTATTTGATAATACGAGTATGCTCGATTAAAACAAATATTACAAAATATTTCGGAAAATGTATCTTTTTTAGTCAATTACTAGTTATTACAATTTTTAAGTAGATGAAACATCTCTGAAATCATCGCTCTGAAATATGGCGTCATAATTCGGTATTTTCATACAAAATTCCATTTTAAAAGTAACTTATTTGAAATTTTGTCAACTACCCAATTACCGTTTGGACCACTCATAACGGGACAGCCTGTATAAAGAGTAAACTGTGTATAAAAAGTGCTTCAGAGAAACGTGTTCTTATAAACAGGCTGTTAGCGTTTAAAGCCAGGTAGCGTAAGTTTGAACCAGTGCTTGATAGAAATCCCGAAGCATTCATAATTATGTATCAATACTTATAATACTTGTATTAAACGTTGAAATACATTTTAAATAGGTACGGTTTCTAACAGGACACTTAAAAATGTTTATATAGTTTGGGATACGATGTTTGATATACCTACAATACTTAATGCATATCTGAAAAAATTCCTACTAGTTTTGTATAATGAAAGAATTCAAGGCAGCTATAGCAAGCTAACTTCTATACTTCTTACTCCAAGTTGGAGTAGTTCCGAGACTCCGTTCTAGGCAGTCTCAAGAGCATAAAGCAATACACGTGCATCTGCGTCGCCTTTGTTGGCTAACTAGAAAACGCCTTTGAAAATACGGAGGCTAGTTTTCACTGCGGATATACTGGGTCACGGAATTGTGATAACTTATATTTCTGTGACATTGGCAACTCTGGTTCTTTGTTTTGGTGAGAAATAGCACATTTCTTGCTACTATAGTTTTTTTTTCTTCTTTCTTTGAATACATTTTGTGAAACCCAAAATCAATGATTTCGCCAAGGACCCTATGGGCCTTTGGCCTTTACTCGAACCCTATAAACAGTACTCAAGTCAGAAAAATTGGTATGCAAAAATGGCAAAAGAAATGGTTTGGGCTTTAGGTACTTTTGTACCTATTCGAAAATCATAGAACAGGAGTTACGGTAAAAATAAGTTGTACCTATCCATCGCACTTTATGACACCAGAGAGTGCTCCCGTGTCGATAGCCACCACTCTCATGGGGCTCCGTCGACTCTTAATTTTCCACCCTCATACTAAATTTTTTCCAGGAATTTCGCATCTTGAATCCCCATAACTTTTTTGTTATCATGTTTTTGTTTCGTTTTTGTCAGATTTCCATGGGAGTCGCAGTTATCGGCTTCTGGGACGACCCCGCTTCGAATTTCACCTACGATTTCCAACGTTTTGTGGGTCAACTAGTGACTCTGTAAACTAAACGTGTCTACATAACACAGGCTGGTTTCAGGTTTAATGTATATGAATTAAATGTTTCAATTATCCATGATCCCGTTTACAAACACCGCAAAAACAAACCCTAAATAAACATGCCGCCTCTCTTTTGTTCCATTTACCGCCATCATATTGTACACAATAGTAATCTACTAATGTACGTGACTCAGATAAACATGGTCGGAATTTTATTATTCTTTTTCCGGAACTTTTGTACGGAAGCCCGGAACGGACGCGATTAGTCCCCGGGTAGATAAATAATATTGTATAAATCGGTTAGAGTTATAGTTTGTGTTGGTATTTAGTTTGATCGATGAAACACGGTCGGGTTGGGGCAGCACGATTAGGTGGAATTTACAATTATGTGGGATTACAAATGAACCATGACAAGCGTGATTTCTAGTCTCAACACCCGAATACGAAAAAAAGGATCTTTTTACGACATTGGTATTCTGAGCTGCTGAAATATGCGCGAGTGTTAATTAAAGGTAATATGTTTAAAATAAAAAAATATAATAAACAAACTCACGCCCGTTATCCCCGAGCGGGTAGGCAGATGCACCAATCACTAGAACTGGGCCCACGTTTTGCCGAGTTCATTAGGTCCCAAAAAAATTCTAATGAAAAATAAAAACTGTCTCCAAACACTACGGCACTAAAACCAGAAATTATTTATTCTGAGCACCAACACCAAAATAAATTTATAAAATATTTACATCGAATTTAAAGGCCTTATTAGCTTAAGTAATTTTTTTGGTTAATTATTTATTGTTGTTTTTTTTAATATAATTTTTTTAATGCTGCAACTTATGTTTTGAAGCTGGTTTTTATTTAAAAACCTGTATTTTACGATTTTTTGTGAACATCACTACGACTCTACCAAATGGCGTTTTCTGGAAGCAATCACACGATTTACTGGAAAAAACCATCAAATCTTTTCAATTGTGCCTTTAAAATTTAAACAGGTCCCTCAATTTCGCCTGGATCAATTGGTGCCATCATCAAATCAATTAGTTTGTATGGACCATCTGTGAAGTCTACCATTTCAAACTAAAAATAATTCTCCGTTTCTTGGAATAATCGGAAAACAACATAAAAAAGATCACGCACGACAAACTGAGAATCTGCTGCTTATTTTAAGTCGGTTAGAAAATAAATTTTTGTTGGTTGGAATATTTTGACATCGGATTTAATTTATACTATGAATTTCCTCCTCTTTCTAAAAAACTGGTGAGTCGCTTAAGAGCTGCGATCGAATATCCGCAAATACAAACAAATATTCATTCATTTACATACACCATAAATTTATCTCTTTTTTATAATTTATTTCAAGAAAAATTGATGTAAAGTTTAGAGTAAATCGACATCACAATAGGGATCAGATCAGATTGAATCGATAAAAAAAACAGAAACAAATCATTGTCATAATCTCGTTAAAAAACATCAGATTTATAAACTGCTATAGGCACTTAAATATCACAATTGTCCAATTGACAAGCTCACGCCGCCGAACGCAGAGTAACACGTATGATGTACGCTTCTTTTTAATCCCTTTAATATTTTCAACCGAGATTGGTCTCGCAAAATGCATGCAGCATCGCAGTATATTGGGCTTCACAGTAAACCATCAATGGCAAGATTTAAAACTACCATCAATAAGGTAATTTTGTTTACCAATTGCAAAACTTAGCAAGGCTGGCACTTGAAATGCAAAATAAAACGTATTACATTGAACATACGATATAAAATGCCATGAAAAATTTAACCGTACCAACTAACACATTATTCCCAAGAGTTGTACGTTGCAATAATCCCGATCTAGACGCAAAGTAAATTGATTTTAGCAACGTTCGGCTGCGGCCGAACAAGATCCCAACAAGTAATTATAAGACTTATGGGTATTGAACCTTCTCAATTTGTATTACGTTGATTGCATCGCCGTAAATTCTATTAAGATTCCGTCCTCGCTGGAAAAACAACGTGGAAAATTGAAAAATAATACGTTATACTTGGGCTGAAATAAATGGCATTATTATTGATGGCAACCTAATACAGCTTGCTTCAAAATAATGAAATTTGGGCGCGTCTGGTTGTGAATACTTAAGCACCTACGATAGACGACAAGAAAACAACTAATACTCATACTTGGTACGGATTTTCTTCATTTCAATCAAATTTCAAAAGAGTAAGAGGGACCACAGTAACGGTTGATGGCACAAATCCGTGGAGGAGTTATCAAAAGAAACATCTTGAGTGTTACACACCCAAGAAATAAATCATGCGTAATGCGGCATCAAGGGTGCGACTGGACTTAGAGAAGTTACACGTTCTTAGCAAAAAATGGGCACCATCATATTTTATTTGCCGCCCAGTGTATCTTTTTGCCCAGGTCTTGGATGTTTATATTATGTTGTTTGTGTTATCGCTGTTTCTAGTTTCCATAACACGGGGTATCCTCGTGTGAGGCCAGAAGGAATGCATGTACCTGTATTTCAATGTTTCTGTTTTTATGTACACAATGTAAATTTTATTTCAGTGTTTTTTCTTGCAATAAATAATAATCCTTTTCGTTTTAATTAGCCAGTTATGTGTCCCACTGCTGGGCAAAAGGACATAATCTTATCTAATAATAATTTTTGTCCAGTTTGGGAACAGGTAAAGTGATTTCTATGGAACCTTTACCTAGTCAGTAAGAGAGATTTTTCAGTTATTGTCTAAGAATAGTAAGATATTATATCAATGTAATTTTTGTACCAAGAATCGGTCCTCATAGTAGTTATAGTTTTAGTGACAGGAAAAGAACACTGTTTTAGTTATTATAAGAGATTTAGAAATAAATCAGTAGGACTTGCGTTCTGAGCATCATATCCTCAGTTCTACAGTCACTTGACGCTGTGAAAAATTCAAACTTCTGAATTAAGCCGAGAGAATGATTCGGCAGCTTTTGCCCCAAAACAAGAAATTTTGAGATTCAGGGGAATCAACATTTATATAATATGCAATTTTCGTTGAACTATGAAAATTGGCAAGTAATATCGAATACAAATGTACGTCTAATTGAATCATAAAAACATAATTTTAACTTCATTCTGGATTCACTTAATTTTTACGGTTTTTGCTCTCTGATACGCAGAGCTTAATCATGATGAGTAGAGCCGGAGCTCGCGCCGTTGGTTGCTCGTCTCTAACTCAACCAGAAACAAGCAACCGTATAAATTTGTAACAAGCAGGCATCGCTCGTGGCCCTGACTGCCTGAGTGATCTTAAACGATCACTACGGTTAAGTAACATATGCCGCGTTCAGTCCATGGATAGGTCACCGTCTATGACTAACGCTAGTGGCATTTTTCCGAGCGGTTCCGTGCTTCGCAAGGCACGTTAAGCAGTTGGTGCCGGTTGCGGTCGATAGATGGCAGTCGTTAAGCCAAGTCAGAGGCCTTAGGGTGGCTTGAAAACTTCTGAAAGTATGACCAGCCACTAGTCTTACAAGCCTCCACCAATCCGGACTTAGCTCCCGTGGTGGAGTATGGCCTGTACCTTCCTTATGGAAGAGCCCGTGCCCCTCGGTGGGGACATAACAGGGTTGACGATGAGGTACTTGTTCGTAAATTCGTATGAAATCCTCGGTGGGCGAGTCTGACACGTACTTGTCCAATTTTTTCCATATTCATCTGCAATCGACAGCGTTTTGAGCAGCTGAAATGCGAGATTGATATGCTATTGACTGTACCGCTCGATGACTGTACCTCCTACATACTTTGATGTGAATTCTGCGACGTATTCTAGCACCGATTTCATTACCTTCCCAAAATGTGTTAGGGTTTCACTTGGATATATTGTGAATTCGACTTCTCTGAAGCTTTTGTAAAAATACCCTTTTTTTTCTTGTTTAAAGTGAACAGTTTTTATTTCGTTAACAATGGTTTATTTCATTTTGTACAAGTGTTTAATACAGCCATGAGTACAACATTTTAAGTTTGAAGTTTGTTAATTAAGATAAAACTGTTTTTAAAATAATAAAATGTGGAGTTTTTTTCTTAGTTTCTTCTCCACATAATCTGTTACCTTATTGAGAAATTGAGAAACTTTAACCTTCGTAAAGTAAACATTTTGTTTTTCTAGTGAATAAAAATATCTGAATTTGAATTTGGAATATAAAAAATAAAAAATAAATAAACTCACGCCCGTTATCCCCGAAGGGGTAGGCAGAGGCACCAGTCTCTAGAACTGGACCCACGTTTTGCCGAGTTTATTAGGTCCCAAACGTGACAAGTGGCAAGCCTGTCGCCGTTATCCGGGCACAATTTATAATAACAATTTTTAATATATAATCTAGGCTATTTATGTCAATTAAAAACTCTTTCCTTATCGAAATTAATCGATTCCGGTGCAGTCCGTACTGGAATCGATTAATTTCGTTTTATACAAATACTTCTACCGTGTGCTTTAACATCTGCCATAATGACGACGTCAATTTCCTCAAAATACATTTAAAAAGTTTTCCTGCTCAACTAAGGCAAACACAGCTTAAGTGACTTTAATAAATCCCTTCCTAAAACTAATTAAACTAGATAGACCAATTAAACGAAGTTAAACATGTACTGATGACCCTCGTCCTTAAATAAACGAATGTGGCTCTTGAGTCCTTAATTAATTCGAATTCCCTTATCGAACACGCTTAACGAACTTTAGCTTTGTACCTATTCCTTTATTAAATTTTTTGTTCTGTGATTAAAGCAGTAAGATAAATAAAAACATAATCAAAAAACTACAAAACACCTGACTACTGAGCATTAACGTGCTATAAATAGTACTGTCTAGTAACTTTAAAGGGAATTTTTCGGAATACAATTGATCGCGAAGTTATTTAATAGTAATTTTTTTATTTCGGAACTGATAACTTCGCAAGAAATGTTAGCAGCCCACCTCCCACCATGGGGCACAGCCTTTCTCTCGGAGAGAGAGAGTGTATGTGCTTTAATCACCACGCGTGCCCAACGTGGATTGGCGATTTCAACGCTGAGGTATTGAATAGCTCGGACCCTGAGGTTTCCTCACAAACGTTAAACAACATAGGGCGCGTTTGTGCATGACTGTCTATGACTAACGCTAGTGGCATTTTTCCGAGTGGTTCCATGCTTCGCAAGCCATGCTCAGTAGTTGGTGCCGGCTGCCGTCGATAGATGGCAGTCGTTAAGCCAAGTCCTCTGACTTGGCTTAACTTGCCTTAGGGCGGCTTAAAAACTTCTGGCAGTAAGACCAGCCACTAGCCTTCTAAGACTAAGACCTCCACCAACCCGAGCTTGGCCCCCGTGGTGGAGTTTGTTCTATACGTTCCTCAGGGAAGAGACCCTTGCCCATTTGGTGAGAACATAATGGGTTGATGATGAAATGAGGAGAGACAAGGGACCGGACAGGGTAGGCATGAAAGGGAGGGTCACAGACGGCAGGTTGGGGGACCTGCCGTCCGACATCGTGACGGGAGAAGGGGGTGGGGGGCCCATGCCCCTTCTTCAGTGAGGGTGGGCCCGACTCCTTGCGAGTCGGGTCGACGTCGCCGGGGCGCCGCTGTAGCATTCGCGTTGTGGTTACACCACTTGCGAGATCCGGCGGCGCCCCATTGCACGAGCGACAGGACGGCCCCCGGGGTGTTTTAGGAGGTATGCCTCTCCTATTACTAGGAGAGGAGAGTCCGACACACGACCGTCGCCCTCCCCCAAGGGTGGCGGTTATGGTGCACAAAGCATTTCACGCCGTTAACAAAAAAAAAAAAAAAAAAGGGTAGGCATGAAGGAGAAGCGGCCTATGCCCAGTAGTGGACTCTGTTTATAGGCTAACTAGCTGTTGCCCGCGACTTCGTCCGCGTGGGCTTTAGTTGGAAAAAGTATTAGCAAATAAGTCACGTATTTTTTGTTTAATTAAAACAAAAAAATAGAGTAATCGTTAACATTCATATTTATTACATACATTTAATTTTAGTAATTTAAAGTAATTTACATTTTATTGAAATAATTTAGAAAATCAGAGAACTTACATATTAAAGTTCGAAAAATTCGAGTTTCATGACTTTCAATAAGGAACATTCATACCGAGTTTCATTCGAATAATTTCACAAACGGCAAAGTTTCATACTAACTTTTCACCCCCTTTTACCCCCTTAGTGGGTGAATTCATAAAAAAATTATTAGGAACTTATAACCCAAATACAACTTTTTATTGAGATAACTTTGAAAATCACAGAACTTTCATACTAACTTTGCACCCCCCTTTTAACCCCTTAAGGGATGATTAACGGAAAAATATGTTAAACGTGTTTCATGACATCCAATGAGAAACATTCATACTGAGTTTCATTTGAATAACTTCAAAAACGCCTTTTCACCCCCTTAAGGGATAATTTTCGAAGAACTATTTTACATGTTTTTCATAACTTTTAAAGAAGGACCTTCATATTGAATCTCATTTGAATAACTTAAAAAACGGCAAAGTTTCATACTAAGTTTGCACCCCCCTTTTTCCCCCTTAAGGGATGATTTTTGGAAAACCATTTTACACCTGTTTCATAATTTTAAATAAAAAACCTTCGTACCAAATTTCATTCGAATAGCTTCAAAAACGGCAAAGTTTCATACTAACTTTGATCCGCCATTTTACCCCCTTAGGGGATGACTTTTCAAAAATCATTTCTTAGTGCTCCCCTACGTTACAAAAGAAACCCTTGTGCAAAATTTCAAGTTTCTAACCCTTATAGTTTAGGCCCTGCGTTGATATGTCACTCAGTCAGGAATCTAATTTCAATACCTTTACTAAGCATCGACATATAAATATTTATCGACGAAGCAAGATTAAGCGACTGCCTGTACACCGCTAGTCATTAAGCGTAGTATGTGAGTGTTTTTAAAAAACAACCACTTCAAAGCCAAATTGCCACTTCTCTTGCAACGAGATATCGATTTATTCAGCCACGGAGCTCTTTACGAGCTGCACGTACGCGCCTCTGCCTTGCTCATAATTTTATCAGGTCTACATTGTATGGTTGAATTTCTTTGCTTGTTACCAGCATTTCTGATTTGCAGTAAAATTATAACTTCTCCTACCCAGGCGTTCTTTATACTCGTTCAGGAGTGCTCCGAAGATATCAGTAGCACTGAGCCCTATCTCACGCGTTGGCAGCTACGATGACGGGGTCACATGTCAAGCATGACAGCGAAGTGGAAGGCAAAGCACATATTCTACTCGGAACTTGAGGAGGGTAAGCGTTTGCATGGCGATCAACTCCTTACCTGCAAAGATTTGATGAAGCACTACATGCAGAGATACAGCATAGTGCAAAGGGAGCAACAAGCAGTAAAAAGCAACAAGGAGTAAATCAAGTGGAATGGAGGACTCTAATCAACAGCAGTCTTTAACTTTGAAGATCTTGGGCGATTCACCTGCTGAGATCAATTGCGACTACACAGACTGTGTGCTCACATATAATTATGTAGCAAAACCTCCACAAAAAGGTTGGTTATATAAATCTTATGCAAGCACACCAACCCCTTCAAAACAGGAGCTGAAATAGTTGCCATAAACTTTCATTCGACTTGCTTCCGTCCCATTTTGATCGCACGTCACATATTTACAAAATACCTACAATGCATTTTCGTTATTTTCATCGAACCGTTCCAAGAAATATTCTAAAACCGATCCTACAAAATAGACGCAAGGGTTCATCCCTTTCACAAAACGTCAAATATCAACTTGCCTCGGTACAGTTGAATACATTTAACGACAGGACATCGGCAGAAATAACATAACATAACATTTACATTCAGGCACATACATAATTAAACAATAAATAATCCGTTAATAGACCTTTCAAAGTGAAACTTAGACCGTAGATATTAGAAATCTATCTATTTTTATATTCTGAACCTGACATCTCACCCAATTAAGGAAGTTATAGGTACCTACAATATTTGTTATTAAAATGATTTTATTGAGACCTACCTCTAGGTGACAAAGGACGCAAACTAAAATTTAATCGAGCTATTTTCCCCGAGCCGAGTTATGTTTAGAACGCCTGAGACAGTACAAGAATAAAGGAGCGAGTTCCTGAACATTTATTATTCAGACGGCGGAGTCACTCGCTATTCGAGCTGGAAGTGTAAAATGTGTTCAGGTGAGGCGGAGTGCTGGTAGAGCATTGTTGTTGGCATAGCAGATCTCCTAGGTGAATCCAATAACTTCCAAATTGCCTTACAGCATTAGTTATGAGAGCCTCCTTCTTTACATCAGTCAGATAAACATGTATTTTTAAATTATCTGGGTTGCAATCCGCACTTGTTACGAATTGCACGTTAGCCCGTAAAATATAAATCAATATCAGTAAACGCGATACGATATCTCTCAGATTGACAGGACTAACGTCTCAGGACTAAAATTATCACTGCGACAAAAGTCAGGAACGTTAATTTCCGCAGAATGCACTGCCCAAGTACAGGATAGTTTGTGCTATTTTGGCAATTGCTGTTTTACAATACAGTGAATAAAACGGATAATTTAAACTATTAACGCATTTAGAAATCAGAAATCGGACATATGTATTTTATTTCAACGTAAAGAATCTACACTCTGTTTGCTTAAGATTAATGTACTTATAATGTTAATGTTAGCCACTGCTTTGGGGCCGAATGTAGTGAAGAAGGCAGTGAAAAAAACCTCCATTCTGACCATCTTTTCTCAAATCACCTCAAAGCTTATACAAAGTTGGTTCACTTGCAAGGTCAAACATAATTTAATATTCTTACTAAAGTATGAAAACACCAATGCTGCGGTCAGACACACGGTCGGCACCTGTCCACGAGCATAACGCAGGGTGCAATGGCCATCGCCAGTCTCAGCGATTCTATTTCATCATCATCAGGCTATATTAGTCCACTGCTGGACATAGCCCTCCCCTAATGAGCGCCATAGCGCCCTGTCTTCAGCTTGCCTCATCCAGCATCTGCCTGCAGTCCTTCGCAGATCGTCATCCCACCTGGTTAGAGGGCGTCCTACACTACGTTTGCCGAGTCGCGGTCTCCACGGCGATTCTATTTAAGATCTGTTATTTGTTCACAATCCTTTCTTAAAGCCAAATAATAACGTCACTGTCCAAGCCATCAATATTCAAAGTTGGTATTTTCGGGCCCGCAACGAATCCTTTCACGGGACCACAGAGTAGAATAAGTGATTAGGCGTCCAAACTTTTACTCATTGACCCCTGTTGGAACACTTAATGTCCCGAATATCGCTGCTTGTCGCCAGAATACTAATGCAAGCTGTGTGCTTAGTGCGAGTTTTTTTAACTACTCGATCGCGTTAACGTAAACTCATATTCTATAGGAGTGACAAAGCGCGCCACCTAGTTGTATCTCTGTCACTCCTATACAAATTGCAAACGCTATCGAAAGTGAATGAAAAAACTTGCACTAAGGGCCCAGGTCCTATGCAAGATTTGAGAACGAAACGCAATTGAGCCCATTGCTGAAGAGGGGATCGAAGTGTCAGACAAATCATTGATTGTGATTAGGATACCGTTATGAAATACGGCGTTTGTAAGGGCTACTGTTTAATAAATATTATTGAAGACTTTGAATTAAGACTTACAGTGCCACCATCTTATCTGTTCAGTTGATAGCGGCGCTAGTGGAGAATTTAGTAGTAACATTTAAGTTTACCTAGAAAAATGAGAATATTTTAACCCGTCTTTCAATTTTAATGAAAATATATCCATAAATCTTAGTAAGCGAATAAATAAAACAAAAAACGGGGAACAGGACTTACAATTAATTAATTAACTAGTTACAATTTTGCCCACCTGAACAGATAACTTGGTGGCGCTATACCAAGTTCTGTATTTCAGTGTCAAAAAGAGAACTTATCTGTATGACATTGGACCATCAGAGATGGAGACTTATATTTAATGGTATACCCGGTATACCCTGGGCGTCCCAAGACTATGAGACATGAAGGAAAAGTACCTTAAATATCGTAGATAGGATATTTTGCTGAAAGAAGACTTTATATTATTTTTAAAAGTTTTTTTAGTCTACAGTGGGTTTTAACCCACTGCAGTGCAGAGAAGGCCTGAGCCTTAATCTCTCTGTGCGAGAGAGATTATTTGCTTCATTACCACGCGCTCTCACCGTGGATTGGCTATTTCAAGTGAAAATGTGTGAACCTTCTCAGACACTGCATTTCGTATCCATCCTTTCTTTAAACATGGTTCCCAGGTGATATTTCCTTCATCGAAATAAATATTGCAACCTTGTATAAAAGAAAAATATATATTGCGCCGTTTCTTTGACTTTACAATTAAACAACGATATTTTTTGTTCTTTAATTTTGCAATACAATACACCACATGAGCTGGAATTTTGTGCGTTAATCTAAAGATAGATTAATAGCAGAAGTAACACACATAAAGTTTCGCATATACCAATCAGTAGATAGATACGATAAGATAAGATTAATATTGTTTATTGTACCAGGAAAAATACATACAAAACATTTACAAAGATACAGTACAATTAGCGGCCTTATTGCTTAAAGCGATTTCTTCCAAATGCGCTAAGTGTAAATAAAATCCCCTACCATGCATCGGAAAACTCAAAAGTGGAAGCTCTTTTTGTCTCTGTGGCGCAACGGTTAGCGCATGTGACTACCATGCAAAAGGTCCCGGCTTCGAATTCCGGCTGGGGTAAAAAAAAAACCCAGGTCTTGGGTGTTCACATGTTTGTGCGTGGCTGTTTCTGGTTCCCACGACACAGGGTATCTTAGTGTGGGGCCAGAAGCAATGTATGTGCCTGTATATAAATGTTAAATGTTATGTTATGTCTCCCCTTCCTTTTGATTCACCTTCTAGATAACAGAACTTCCAGAATTGCTGCTCTCTAACCACTCAGAACTATTTCTTGTTTACTGGGCTTGTAAGCAAGAAAACACAAAACAAATTGTGTCCACATTGATCGTATAAGTAGGTTTGTTAGTTTGCCGAGCAAACCGCAAACCCAACAGACACCACCCGTGGATCACCTCCGCCTCAGCGGCTGCTAACTCAATCAACAGGTATATTCTGATCAGTTTGCTTACCTCAATCATGGTGTCCCTATGACAACTAATGTTAGTGTGGGCATCCTACTGATCACAAACGTGCACGTTTGTCAAGATGAATGGTTTTTTGTAACTCAGTCAGTCGCAGTGCCTATTTTCCTTTGTGTTTGTGAAGTCGGTATTATCTGAGGAATTTCTGAGACAACTCAGTTAGAGTGTCTTTTCTACATAAACTTTTATTAGGTATGATTTTTTTTAGACTTATATAATTTTGAAAAAATCATGTTCATGATCAGTTTCATGAGATGTGATACAGAGTGTATACTCTACCAACCTCAGAGCATTAAATAGTAGATATCTATACTACCCTACTCATGTCGCCGTGAGTACATAATATACTACTAGTTCTCAACATTTTCTTCTGACAATGCTTCAAAGGAGAGGACTACTCGTTCATTTGTTCAGCTAATTAATAGCAAATCAATATCTACGTACAAATCCGCATAGTGGAACGACTTATGTATATCAAACACCCAGTCAGATAATGCAAATATTTAATACGTTCAAAAATACGTAATGCGTAAATACGTAATAAACCCCATTAAATACAACGCTCCGGAAACAGATAATTATGTAGAAGGAGAGAAATGTGTGAGAAAACCGGAAAAATACAGTTATTTATCGGTCAAATAGGACTTGCAAAACTATCAAAAACATATTTCAGAGCAATATATTACATGACTACTTACGAAGTTGACCTATTGCTATTACCTGACCTTGACCTGTTTACTACTTAAGTTGAATTCGCATTTGCTGCAAGTTTTTTTTAAATAATTAAATTACATATACAGGGTGTCCCAAAACTCGACGTCAACCCGAAGCCGGGTGAAAAGGCAAGTCAAGCTGGTTGTCAGAAAAATATAAAAAAAATCTAAGTTGTATGATTTCAAAATTATAGACATTTTTTTTAAATTCGCAAAATTACACACCCTGTGACAGACTTTTTACTCCTGTTGCCACAAATCTATACTTTTTCCAATTATTTTTTTTGCTGTGTAACCCTGAATAATGCTTCTCTAAACTGTAATCAAAATTTTGAAACCAGCTGCTCTAGCTTGCATAAAAAATAGGACTTATTTCCTAGAAAAACTTTCAAAATAAAAAATTGCCTAGTTTTAACTGACTGTTTGAAAAAAAAATGTACTACGCGAGTTTGGCAAGCTATGTCAAAAGTTGGCGCATTTAGTATAGATTCCAAAATGGTATAATACTTGGTAAATTGTAGCTGATAACATGGATAAAAAAAAATGTTCCTGTAAAACCCACTTTTTAACAAATTTTTCTTACTTGGTTAAAAATTATTCTAATGGGCGCAAGATTTTCCAAAGAGTCGTAAATTGTAGCTTGAGATGAATCAGGCATTCTAAGAAGTATAAGCGAGATAGGTATTGACGCTTAAGTGACTAAGACGGAAAGAGTCACCTTATCAAGTGTGAGCGAGATAGGTATGGACGCTAAAGTGACTGAAACGGAGAGTCATCTTACTAAGTGCGAGCGAGACAGAGAGTGACGCCAGGTATTCGCTTTTGTACTCACACATCACAATCACAAATCAGTACGTTACGCTCCTTCGTTTACTGCACTTGTTTTCGTATTCGTTTGTGTTGATTTCGTACTAACTACTTTTGGCTTCGTTTATGGACTTGTGATTGCTTGTGATTTGGATCCGAACTGTTTATTTTCCCTCAACGACGACCTGTGCTTTCTCCTGGACTATCGTGTGACTAGTGCCAAGATGTCTGCGTATACCACTCGCGAATACGCTAATATGCACCTTATTTATGGTGAATGCAGGTGTAATGCCAGTGCTGCCGCAAAACTTTACCGTGAAAGGTACCCAAACGCTGCTCGTTACCCTGATCATCGAGTGTTTACGAATGTGCATCGTTTACTCTTCTCAGAGGGCCACCTCCCAAATCAAGAGCATGGTGGAGGAAGACCCGCCAACCCGATGGAATACGAGGTGCTAGAAGCTGTCGAAGAATACCCAAGCACTTCAGTTAGGGCTATTGAAATAACCACTGGAGTGCCCAAAAGTACAGCCCATCGTATTTTAAAAAGACATGAATTACACCCATACCACGTACAGCGAGTACAGACGTTACTACCCGGGGACTACCAAAATCGAGTAAATTTTTCCCGGACAATATTGGAGAGGTACAGGGATGACCCGCTTTTCTTAACGAAAATTTTATGGTCTGATGAATCGACATTCAAAAAGGACGGCTACATGAACATGCATAACTTGCATGAATGGCATGTAGAAAACCCTCATCTAACGAGGCAGGATCGGTCCCAGTACCGATTCAAAGTAAACATGTGGACCGGAATTTTAAATGGTCAAATAATTGGTCCTTTTGAGTTGCCTGATGCGTTGAATGGGGCGAGGTCTACTTGGACTTTCTACAGAACCATCTACCAAGTTTACTAGAAGACGTGCCGTTAAACATTTACAGAGAATGTGGTTCCAGCAAGATGGGTGCCCAGCACACTATGCTCGCTCAGTTCGACAATATCTCGATGAAGAGTTTCCCGGGAGATGGATCGGACGGTCTGGCCCAATCTCGTGGCCGGCCCGTTCACCGGACTTGAATCCATTAGCCTTTTTTTACTGGGGAGCAGTCAAAGAAAAAGTGTATTCAAAGCCAATTGAAAGTGAATTTGAACTACGGCAAAGAATAGCAGAAGCAGCTGAATTCGTAAATAATGGACGATTCGCTCGAAAGATAGCTCGATCATTTTTAAAGAGATGTCGGGCTTGTATTGCCGCCGAAGGAAGACATTTTGAACATTTGTTGTAGTAAAAATAGTTGTATTGGTACATTCATGAAAAATTTTAAAAATTATTGTAAATTTAATAAATAAACCTTAGTATTAAAAATTTTGTGTCAATTAAAATTTAAAAATTTTCAAAAAAATGGTGCCTATTTCATACCACACACAAAGAGAACTAAACTAAATTTAGTGGACAATCTGTTTTTTCAATCGGTTTATGATAGATAAGCACAGGTACAATTAAGTTAAATTTAATCAGTGTGTGCATTGGAATCGGCTCCAATGTAAAAAGCAATAAGTTTTGCCATTTTCACCAAGTAAGAAAAATTTGTTAAAAACTGGGACTTACAGGAAAAAAAATTTTTTATCCATGTTATCAGCTACAATTTACCAAGTATTATACCATTTTGGAATCTTTACTAAATGCGCCAACTTTTGACATAACTTGCCAAACTCGCGTAGTACATTTTTTTTTCAATACAGTCAGTTAAAACTAGGCAATTTTTTATTTTGAAAGTTTTTCTAGGAAATAAGTCCTATTTTTTATGCAAGCTAGAGCAGCTGGTTTCAAAATTTTGATTACAGTTTAGAGAAGCATTATTCAGGGTTACACAGCAAAAAAATAATTGGAAAAAGTAAAGATTTGTGGCAACAGGAGTAAAAAGACTGTCACAGGGTGTGTAATATTGCGATTTTTAAAAAAATGCCTATAATTTTGAAATCATACAACTTAGATTTTTTTTTATATTTTTCTGACAACCAGCTTGACTTGCCTTGTCACCCGGCTCCGGGTTGACGTCGAGTTTTGGGACACCCTGTATATTATATTTTGGGTACTTTAAAAATTCAACGACTGAAGTTTTAAAATCATCGCCAGTGGGATAAAATAAACACTTTACTCCCTCTGGGTTGGACATCACGGCACCGTCGGCTATAAATGCAACCGATCCCTTGTAACAATGTACCTAACGGGTTTCAAAGGCGCACAAAGCCGAAGAGGGTTTATTGTTAGCAAGCCGCAGTTGGAAGTCGACAGTATTGTTGTAGATTTTACGATTCCTTAGACAACTCCAACTTGTGGATGATTGGGTCGAATCTTACACTGTTTGCTCTACAAATTCAGTCGTCATTATGGCCGGTAACATAGTAATACAGTCGGAATTCCGTTTTGGAATTTTGATTCTTGATTTCAAACACAGTAATTCATACAAACAGTAAATTCACACACACAAGGCGTAAAATGCAAGGAAAACTATGTGTTACATCCATATGTTTGTATGAATTTACTGCATTCGGAATCCGAAATCGATATTCTGAAACAAATAGAAATCGAAATCCCATGGCTGTACTTTATTCGACTTTTAAATACTTACACAATATAGTTACTGCAAAACATTGGCGCTAGTCGTTTTTAATGGGTATACAACAAAAGCCCATACAATTTTAAATCATGAAAAAATACTTTTCGTAACAACTTAAAAATTAGGAGACCACCCAGTTTTCTTCAACAGAGGAGTATGCAAAAATCCATCGTAATACAATCCAGCCAAAGGTCGAAATCCTACCGCTGAATCCAATTTATTCGCGATTGTCGAAAACTGCTGCCACCTTTGATCGCCTTTTGGTGGTAATGACTCCGTTTTTATTGGCACATCCGTTGTCAAAAAAAGTTGGTTAACAAACGTATTGTCATATGTAGCTGCGGGATACGGGTATGGTGCTCCATAGATGCCATTCGGGTTTGAACTAGGGTATATTATAGGTCGACTCCAACTGATTTCCTCGAGTGGGTTTTGAGTTTCGGTAGCATTTATTCCTTGTATAGTTACATTAGAGTTTGTTGTTGCATTAATCTTCGGGGCTTCAGTAGTTATTGTCAAATTATCAACAGTGATATTTCTATTTACAGCTGCTGGATATTTTCCACTCGAATTTATTTGTAATTTCATTGACTCCGTTGCTGCAATAGTCATATTTTTATCTGGATTTGCGGAGGTACTGGAATTTCCTTTTAAAGACAGAGAAGAGTTTATCATAGTTGTATTAGGATTTTCGGTTTGCTGTTTCAACTGTCCAATGACGTCAAACTCGCTTGCCTCCCTTTTTGGAGGCTGACGTACATTATTAGAATCATCATTTATTGGTGCAATCGTAGTATCAATGAGCTTAGCGGACGTTGTTATGGTTTGTATAGTATTGCCCATTTCTTGGTAGTTTTCGTCCGATGTGCCTTTCTGTATGGATACAGACTGTTGCTGATTATAGGATGGTACAATTATGATAGGTGTTGGGAAAAGTATTGGTGCCACATGTAATGCATATTCTTTTCCTATTTTGAAGCCGTGGATGTAGCCCAGTAAATCTAAGAAGAATCGCCCATGTCGCGTCTCCTTTGTTTTTCGTAGCGCACCTTAAAATTATAAAAATACATTATATTCACGATTTAAGAAATTAAATGACGCTTATGTCTACGACCATTAATAGAATATTGTTGCAAAATATCTGTCTTCGGCTGATGATCGGCCGAGAAAGATGGCTAAACTTTGTAACCTTTGACGAACGATGAACTTTGATATTCACAAAACTTTTATGTATAATTTATTATTATTGTATACTCAATAAGTGGGAAAAGCGTAGCCGTCATCTTGAATTAGTTTAAAATTGATGGATTATGAGCAAATAAACCAGGATTACTTAAGTAATTAAAGATTTATTTGCCAACTTGAAAAACAACACGTTTGTTCTACGACCGAAAGAGAGTGACAGACATTTGGATGCATTCAAGGAAAAATACTATCTACACTCAATTAGAATGCGTTCAGTTTACATTTCAACACCATCCCTTAAACTAAACATTCTAATTTCAGACAAGTTGCCTTACCATCCCTTGACTAAAACTATATAAATTAAGACTACGTTCATACTTAATCAATATGAACACAAGAACAAACATATACAAGCTACTTACAACATAACACAGTAGTAAACTTATTATGTTTTTCTTTGGTCAATGCTTTCGTTAAAACATCAGCCACCATATCACCACTAGGTGTATAATCTATAGACACAACCTTTTCGTTAACCAATTGCCGAACAAAATGGTGCCTTATGTCTATATGCTTCGTCCTAGCATGAAACGATATGTTGTTGCATATCTTCTGAGCCGACTGACTGTCGTTAAACAGGTTAATAGTACATATTTCACCAGAACATTCATTTAAGAAGGTTCGCAAGAATAATCCCTCCTTACATGCGTCTGAGATTGCCATGTACTCGGCCTCAGCGCTAGACAGAGCCACTGTTCTCTGTTTGCGACTTTCCCAAGACACAACAGAACTACCAAGAGAAAAAACGTACCCAGTATATGAGCGACGATCAACTTCATTTCCCGCCCAATCTGCGTCTGTGTAACCGATGATCTTCAGTTCACCTTTCCCGAAAGTTAGACCATAGCCAGACGTACCTTTTAAATAACGTAAAACTCTCTTAGCAGACTTCCAGTGCTCTTCTGAATAACAGTTATTAAATTGACTTAAATAACTGACAACATACGCAATATCCGGTCTCGTGCAGACCGCCAGATACATCAAACTTCCAATCAGATTTCTGTACTCTAACTTACAATCGGAGTTTGTAGCCTTTTTCAACTTCAATCCACATTCCATTGGAGTTTGAGCCGGTTTGCAATCGGACATCTTAAACCTTTCCAGAATCTTGTTCAAATAGTTAGTTTGATCTAAAGTGATTTTACCATCAGCTCTCCTGATTCTCATGCCTAAGACATGACTTGCCTGACCCAAGTCTTTCATTTCAAACTCGCTCATTAATTGCTTCTTTAAAGAATCCTTCCTTACGTGTGAGCCTCTCGTTGAAAATAATATTATGTCATCGACATATAGAGCTATAATAACAAGCTCTACTCCATCACTATAAACAAACACACATGGTTCCGATAACAGCTTTCTGAACTTCAGTTTTTCAGTCAAAACATGGTTAATTTTGTCATACCATGATTTTGCCGCCTGTTTTAAGCCATACACTGCCTTATTTAATAGACAGACCTTGTTTTCTTTTCCAGTTTCTCTGAAATGCTCAGGCTGATCCATGAAAACAGTTTCATGTAAATCTCCATTTAGAAACGCAGTTTTCACATCCATGTGCTCAATTTCCATGTCATATTGAGCGGCCATTGCTAGTAATATTCTTATTGTAGAATACCTCACCACTGGCGAAAAAGTTTCAGTGTAATCAATGCCGTATTTTTGAGTAAAGCCTTTTGCCACGAGCCGAGCCTTATATCGTATTAACTCCCCGTTAAGACCTCTCTTCTTTGCAAATACCCACTTGCATTTTACACTCTTTTTTCCTTCAGGTAGATCCACTAAAGTCCAGCACTTATTGCTCAGAAAAGAAGTGTACTCTTCCTTCATTGCTGCTTTCCAGTGATCTGCCTCACTGGTCTCCAAAGCCTCTTGCACTGTATCAGGAACATCAATCTCATTATTAACCATACCAGCCAGCTGAGCACGTTCAGTCGTATCCGAGATGTCTTGAAAGCTTATTTCATTCGAGTCCTCAGAATTGTAGTCTGAAGAACCTGGAACATAAGTTTCATCAGCAGAACCTTCTGTTGCATACGATTCAGATTCTCCTGAACTAGCCAAATTCTCCCTACGTGTGCTCACGTTCTGTGGCTGTACGCCAGATGTGCCCGGAACAATTCTGCTATCAGGCTCAGCAGTGTCATTAGAGTTATTTAGCATACTCTCACAAGGTATTATTACCTTACAATCTTTCTTGTTGTGAAGTACCTCATCATTTACAAACACATTTTCCAAGAAGGTTACATGTCTTGCCTTGACAACTTTCTTCGGACACGTCGGATCAATCAACTTGTAGCCTTTAGTACCCTCGCAATATCCAACGAAGATATATTTCTTACTCCTTGCATCCAACTTACGTAGATTTGGTTGTAATGCATAGGCCACACATCCGAAAACCCGTAAATGCTTTACATCTACCTTTTTACCTGACCAACGCTCTTCAGGAACAGCGCCACAGACAGCTATAGTCTGTGAAAGATTCTTCAGGTAAACCGCTGTGTTAACCGCCTCAGCCCAGTATGCTTTGCTCAAGCCTGCTCCCTGCAGCAAGCAACGTGCCTTCTCCATAATTGTACGGTTAGCACGCTCAGCAACGCCATTCTGCTGACTACAATAAGGGACCGTAGTTTGGTTCCGTATGCCACAGCTCGCCAGGTACTCCTGAAATGCACCATTAAGATATTCACCACCGTTGTCGCTCCTTAAAACTTTTATTTTCTTATTAGTTTCATTTTCGACTAACGCTTTAAAAATCTTAAACTTATCAAAAACTTGGTCTTTTGTTCGTAGAAAATATATATACGTTTTTCTCGAACAATCGTCAATGAACGTTACAAAGTAACGAGCCCCACCCAAGGAAGTTACTTCCATTGGTCCGCATACGTCTGTGTGCACTAGCCCTAATATCTCCTTAGACCTAGTTCTACTTCTTTTGGGAAACGGCAATTTTGTCTGTTTTCCCTCCAGACATGCAACACAATTTTTATATTCAGTATTAGAATAATCCATACCTGTAACCATTCCTTGTTTCATTAGGTTCATGCTCCTGGAATTCAAATGTCCGAGCCGCTTATGCCACACCTCTTGTGTCTCCATTCCCTCCGTGAATACATTACCTGTATCGCTGCAAACCTGAACAGATTCCCTGTCATTTGCACCGGAATTGACACTAGACTTCATGGCAATTTCAGACGACATGTTACATTCCAACCTTTCATTTGTGTTCAACTGATACACACCATTCAAATAAGACGCTGTACCAATAACCACCTTACCATAGTAAATTTTACAACCCTTGCTGTCAAATGTTACATGGTGACCTTTACGAACCAGTTCACTAACTGACAGTAGATTCGCTGCCAGATTAGGTACATAAAATACATTGGTTATTGTGCCTACACAGTCATTCAAGTCAATAGACACCACGCCGCGACCTCCAATGCGCAGTTTCTCACCGTTGGCTACGTTCACTTCCAAAGATGTGTCCGTTACGAATTCTCTCATGATTCCTCTGTCATTACACATATGATTAGTAGCACCCGAGTCAATGTACCACAGATGATTCTGTACGTTGACAGACAATGCAGTAAGTAGTGCATGGCTCTTGCCTTTCTCATTTTGCAATTTCACAGATGAGTTTCTATTCGGACAGTCTTTCTTGAAATGCCCTTGTTTCTTACATTTAAAACATCTTATAGCCTTCTTGACAGCTAACGCTTGGGCTTCCGGTCGTTCCATCTTTTCATCCCTCCTTATGTTCTCCTGTAGGAGCTTTGCCTTTACGGTTTCACTGGACAATTTTGTGCCCGAGTGCTCCAACGCCATAATCAGAGGGTCATAATCATTGGGTAAGCCACTCAACATGATTATTGCGATGAACTCGTCTTCTAGTGGTGAATCTATATCTTTCAGTTGCTGTGAAAGCTCACTTATCCTTGATATATATGTATCAATGGTCTCACCCTCCTTCAATTTCGTACCGAACAAAGATCTCAGCAATCCCAGCCTTCTGCACAATCCTTTGTCTTCGTATGCACGTTGTAAGTTGCCCCAAGCCTCATATGCCGTCCCAGCGTTCCGAACGTGAGTCAAAGCTGATGGACCCACAGAAAGGCAAATTTTCGCCAATGCCCTTTGCTTTTTCCGATCATCCTTGCATCCGTCCTCGGATTCCACGCAGACATACAGATCTTCATGCAACAACAACATCCGCATCATGAATTTCCAATTATTGTAGTCCTCCATACCACGAAGCTTGTCAATGATAATTCCATTGCTTGCAGAAACGGCCATTCTTTTCCGTTGCTAAGGGTAACCCGTGTGTTTTAAAATATTTCGTATTTTCTCAAAATAACAAATAATATTATTTTCCGAGACGTGAAAACCATCCTGGGCCCATAACCTGATGGATTATGAGCAAATAAACCAGGATTACTTAAGTAATTAAAGATTTATTTGCCAACTTGAAAAACAACACGTTTGTTCTACGACCGAAAGAGAGTGACAGACATTTGGATGCATTCAAGGAAAAATACTATCTACACTCAATTAGAATGCGTTCAGTTTACATTTCAACAAAAATGACCGAAGGTTTTGATTTGCCCAAATTTTATTATGTTTATTGTTTTTTTAATTTGAATGTTATTTAAACAATGCCTCAACGACTGACTCTTTGACAACAGTATCTGAGAGAAGTATGAAGAAGATATATTGTGTTTTCATCATGTTTCTTTTTAAAAATATCCAAACATAAAGTTACAAGCGATGGATTATTTTTTGGAGCGGATTAACTGCCTATCGAGTCCAGTCCCTACGTTCTAGAATTAGAATAAATAGCTTCGTTATCCAGAAATTATGACTAATTTATCCATACGTTCAGGAGATGATACAAATATTTACAAAACCCCCGCTTTACGTTCTATTCCGTAGCTTCTAACATTTTGTTAATATTTCGCTTTTTCTTACTCTTCCCAGACACTTATGTGATTATCCAAAACTTACTTGAATAAACAAATCCAATTAAGGCTGCTAATACAATCACACGTATGTAACGGCACATATTTCTAACACAAATAAAACTTTTCAAAACCTTTCTTCCTTATCGTTCGTATCAGTATATGTAAAATATACAGAAACGTTTTAGTCTCAGATAAGTACAAGTTTGAAATTAATACGATTTGTTTTAATAGTAATAATTATTCTGATATTGACTTAAATAAAAAACTGTATTGTTTGAAGTTCGAAAATTAAAGTAAAATAGTTTTATTTCTACGTTTCTTAAAAATTGTGTTTTCTCTTGCAGCGCTTTACGTATACTGTGATAGCCTGACAAGTGAAACCGAAAGTCATTAGAGATCGTTCAAATGCGGGCTAATGATAAAGTAACATTGTGTCGTCATAATTATCGCTGAAAAATGGCTAAGAGCGAGTCAAACGATCAGTTTAATTCTGAACTCTTGTGAAAACAAACTGGGAACCGGTTTAGACACATAAACGAATGATTTAAAAGTGAATTTAAAAAAATACAATAATACCCGTTTTCACCAACAAACACTTAAGATTTAGGGGCCACCTAATCTTTTTTAAGGCCTACGAATCAACCGTTAAGTAGCCCGTAATTAGGTGGCTCCTAAATCTTAAGTGTTGTTGGTGAAAACGGGCATAAGACACCTATGAAGCTTCATGCGTAAAAAATATCCATCAAATTCGAGGTCAACAATTCAAAGGCTGTAACTATTACTCAGTATTATTAATACTATATTCCATTTACTGAAGCGAACGACTAAAGGTAAACAAAGACACAGCATCTCTCAAACATACATGTCACTCAAAATAGCTCATGCACGCAGCTTTGCTTGCCTCGTAGACCCGCATAGGTTTAGGTAGGTACTGTTTAAGGAAAACAGACAGACAACCAAACAAGACAAGACAAACACTAAAGAAAATAAAATAGTTTAGAGAAGTTGCACTCGCATCAACAACGTCAATCGTGAGTAGATATGGCGTATCTTACTTTTTTTTACCTTTAATTAAAAAAGAGGTTTGTAGTCAGCTGTCCATACTTCTTCCTCACTTCGCGTAGCGCATTAGCATAATATAATCGATCATATCGGCTTTTAAACAAAAATCTTACATCTGTGCTAGTTGCGAACATATTCGGCAGCAGTAGGATCGCTTTTATTTGAGGACCACTGAAATTTTAGGTATTTTTTGGGGCATAGATATCTTAAGCAAATAGTATTTTCATGATAAAATAAAATATTTAGTTAAATAAACTGCAAGTGAGGGATAAATCAGGTAATAACAGTGTTATTGTGTTTATTGCTTATTGGCATTTATTAGCCATATCGTTTTGTATAACTTTGCTAAATATTATGCAGTGCTATAAATGTGACATATTGAAAACCAAATTTTTGACATGTTGACACTTACTCGTTTGCTTCAGTAAATAAGGTGTAGTAGTACTATTCTAGCCCTATTTGTTTAGTTGCAAATATTTTGCAACTTTAATTTATTATTTGCCTTGAGCCTGTTATCACGAAGAAAGCTTCTAATACAAAATGGACCGAAAGAAAATAAGGAACATTGAAAAAAATAAGCAATTTTATACGCGTGTTAGCACTAGTACTTGGACTATCTCTACTTGGTACTATCAACTGATATGGTTTCAAGAAATTCACAATAAACGTAAGCTAGACAGAATCATCACAAATCATTTTTCTCGAGTCGCAGACGCCTCTAATAACTCAACCAAAAATTGAGATCGAAAAATAACAATAGATTTTAGGTATGCGCCTGTCATTGAATTTGTAATGGAGTGACAGATCGAAAATGGAAGTGGTGGTAGGTGAAAAACATCCATTCATTATCATTTTCGACAGATGAAAGCTTACAAAAAAATTCACCTTCTTTTTGGGCAATTCGCAAGAAATCCTGTTGCGTAGTTGGTCTTTTTATGAGAGTACTTTAAGAGATTTTTTTTGTCCCAACTTTTTGAATGGATGTCTTACTATATTAAATTTTATCATCTAAGCTTAGAATAAGTGTTATGTTTCTGTGCTTTTATTCTTTTTTGTGATTTTTCTGCTTTATAGATGCGTTGTTGGCTTAGATAATGTTTCAACTCTATGTGAGACAGAAATTTTACACTCATCAAGGCAATGATTTACTGAAAACTGTGACATTGGTAAATCATGTATAGCACAAACTTAGTACCATTATGTAAACACTGATACCATGATACTAACTACCTACTTAATAGTCTTAGGAGAAATAATGTGAGTTAAAACTCAATTTAATAATTTATTACGTTTTGCACTCATACCTATATTTTAACGAAAACTTTCGCTTTCGCTTCACCATTAACACTTCACTAACTTTATTCCGGCTACACTTACTTGACCTTATGTCGGAAGAGTCCGACCAGATTTCGCTCTGATTCGGAGAGATTAACATGATGAGCAGAGACAAAAAGTCATGTAAATGTACCAGACATAAAGTTACGAATATTTATTTTTCATTAATGTTGCTTTTCGTTGCATTCGACAGCGAAATTCGTCGGCTAAAGTCGCAAACCTCTTCATTCCATTTAAAAAAAATCGTTTTGCATTTTTAGAAAGTAAGTTTCTGGACGCATCTTACAGTAAATCTCTTAAATTTTGAAAAAAAAAAACTACATAATATTTTCAGTTTCAGAGAATGTTTGGGGTACGTTGGGAGAGAACCTCCCTTTTGTCGTCGTTTATAATAAAGGAAAAAGAATTTAACTCCTGCGGGAGACGCAGATACGAAAGACGTTTCTAGAACAAAGAGTTATTTCGCCTTCTCTGAAACACGTGCAACATAATTTTCCTTTGTTCCACTCTCGTTTAATATTTCCTATCTCATTGCGACATCTTTACTGTTTTCTTTCAATATGACGCGCGAGGCGTACCTACTGGAAATTTAATAGCGGCCGAAGCTTTCTTTAAATAAGTAAAACATTGACTTTGCCTTGAAAGTAGTCAATTGGGGAACACTGTAATATATCCACAAGGAAGAAATTGACTCCTAAAATACTGGTTGCCTTAGTTTAGATATACTTATTATATACTTTTTAAGATGTAATAATGGTCTCTGTAGGTAAGTATAGAAAATAAATAACTTATCATTATCTTTACCTATTATTGTTGTTATCTACCTACAAAATGTCGTACGAATGTACTCAAATACGGTCTACCACACATGAAAAGTAATAGTTAGCTTTAGACAATAATAAAAAACCGGACAAGTACGAGCCAAACTCGCCCACCGAAAGTTCGAACTTCGAACGAAATTTGTAGGTACTTACACAATATTATGACAGTGATAATTGACATTTATACTTTACAGATGTATAGTTTTCAGATTTTTTCTTAAACATGTGATACGAGGCGATAACATTTGGCAAATAAATGTCATAGATATATTCTACTTATTGAAGCGAACGACTAAAGGTAAACAAAGACACAGCATCTCTCAAACTTACATGTCACTCAAAATAGATCATGCACGCAGCTTTGCTTGCGTCGTATATAGGTTTGGCAGTATCAGCGTTGGGTCGGGCTCGCCCATATTTTCCGTTTCGTAATAACAAACACAAAAGTACAACAACAACTGGACGATGGACCAAAAAACTTTACCAATACCTTATTTACAATGATGGACAGACTAAAGAAAATAAAATAGTTAGCTTAGAGAAGTTGCACTCGCATCAACAACGTCAATCGTGAGTAAATATGGCGTCAGGTGGCAATCTTACTTTTTTTTGCCTCTAAATAAAAAAGAGGTTCGTAGTAAGTCAGCATTCCATACTTCTTCCTACACATCGCGTAGCGCATTAGCATAAAATAATCTATCAAAGCCAGAATCACTCGTAGCCTGGGCTGCCTGAGTGATCTTAAACGATCACTAAGGTTAAGCAACATACGGCGCGTTCAGTCCATGGATGGGTCACCGTCTATGACTAAAGCTAGTGGCATCTTTCCGTGCTTCGCAAGGCACGTAAAGCAGTTGGTGCCGGCAGTCGTTAAGCCAAGTCAGAGGCCTTAAGGCGGCTCGAAAACTTCTGACCAGCCACTAGTCTTACAAGCCTCAACCAATCCGGACTTGGCCCCCGTGGTGGAGTATGGCCTATACCTTCCTCAGGGAAGAGCCTCGTGCCCCTCGGTGGGGGCAAAATGGGTTGATGAAAAAATTGATCATAATCGGCTTTTAAACAAAAGTCCATCATCCTTGCTAGTTGCGAACATATTTGGCAGCAGTGGGATCGCTTTTATTTGAGAACCACTAAAATTTTAGGTATTTTTTGGAGCATACATCTCTTAAGGAAATGGTATTTTCATGATTCTGTTTCTGGTTCCCACGACACAGGGTATCCCAGTGTGGGGCCAGAAGCAATGTATGTGCCTGTATGTAAATGTTATAAAAAAAAATACAAATTATGCGTACATTTCACAAACCTCAATAACAAAACTCAGAAAAAAAATTAAGGTTTATTTTTATAGCCTCCAAAACGGCTGCACGGCTTACAGTTTGCTCATTTTTCGTTTATTCAAATTATATTTCGTATATACGCATATGCCTGTTTAATATATAATACAACACGCATTCCAATAAATACAGATGTCGTTTACAAATGGGCTTTGGCGCTCGATAATGACTGTGTTGGATTTAATTAAACGATACTTTATAGAAGATTTACGGGTTCATTCGCTAAAATTTCTCATAACTCCGAGCGCCGAGTGCGCCTTATGTAGGTACTGTCAAGTGAAAAATTCATTCAGGGCAAAAATAAATCGCACCTTTGGCGGACATAATTACAACCAAAATATTGATTGCGTGGGTATGTATACGTATCAGCAAAGAATAATTTAAAAGAACCCGAAACTGACGAAGAGGTTTATCAGGATTGTTGCAAGTGGCCCACCCTGCCTTAAGTAAGGACATGGTATGAAATAGAGGCGTGTGTGTGCAATGCCAAATAAAATAATCTATGTACTGCAATTTGCTTTCAATCTAATTAAGCGCATAAGTATTTATATTCACATCTTGTAAGGGGAACATTATAACGAAACCAAAAAATTAAAACAGCTGTTGTGGTTCGCCTCCAAATTTGCCTTCTTCTCTTAATCTCGCTTCGTTCTAATAAAGATTATTGTATTATTATTATCACTTAGTAAAACACAGACACCATCGGTTGAGTTAATATTCCACAAGCAAGCTCACTTTTGCATTTGACTGTACAAATTTTAATCGTCTTTCATAAACGTGAACCTTGTTGGTGTTACGAAAGTTTTTTTTTCACCCGAAATTACTCTGTGGCTGCCTCGGCTATTAATATTTGAATAATTAAAGGACCTGTGCTGTTAAAATTTGCTTTTTTAGTACTTTTTTTGCTGAAAATGTAACTTATTACTACCATCTTTCTGAGTGCTAACATTTTAACGGATAAATGTAAAGTTGATGTTGCTATAAACAAGTTTGGCTGACTTTTAATACGGCTATAGGCAGGCATGGGTTTGCTTTCAAAGGGTGAATTTAAAGAGGTATTAATCAGCATAACGAGGTTCGGAGTTGATTTTTGTAAGACGATAAACATTTTAAAGACGCTGTTGCCCTCTGAAGCAGTTGTCATTGTCAATGTCACGCTGGACCAACACTGTGTTTTTAAAGTACCTACAAAAAGTATTGATTTATGTATGGATTATATTGTGTTTAGGTATTAAAGAAAAAACGATCAATTTACATTTGTTATATAAGGCCTCACAAAACAAATCTCTTGGTTGACTGTGGGAGCAGTCTCGGTTACTGTAGTTTTACCCCGTATTTACATAGCGCTTTTCTTAAGAATTTCACAAATGCACTAGGTACTAGTAAACATACCTTAATTAAATTCTTAACTGTTTTATAGCTAATATTTCAAAGCGTTACTTTGTATAGTCAATAGTCATTGCACGAGTATAGCAAACAAAGTGTCATCTTATACAATCTCAAACACCTACCAATGTTTTAGATTGCATCAAACCAATGCCTTGACTTCGAATGCTATCCAAACGCATTTCATTGAATAACAATAATAATATAGTTACATATGGAAACGCCACGCCCAGCGCCCTAAGCTCAGCGCTTCCGACAGCTTTATAGAAATTGCACCTTATCCATCATCCATTAACCCTCTAATTTAAGCCCATCTCCATATAGTATTCCAATTACACTGGCTGTAATTTCACCCAGCACACCTCGTACGTACCCATAGCTGAAGCATAGTCTGACGCCCGCCCCCGCCACTGCCGCTTCTAAACTGAATAAGTTATCAGTGTACTTACCATGAGTACTTTGAGTTATGTTAGAGACGTTCACTCGATTTAAGAGGCAGTACAATCTCAAAAACAAAACGTATTCAGAGGAGAATTGTGTCTAGTGTTCAACACATCCACGAATAATAATGTTTAAGTTTGAAAGTTTGTTAATTAAATTAAAACTGTTTTAAAAAGAATAAATGTGCAGTTTTTTCTTCAACTTCTTTTTCACATGATCGAATCTGACTATTCAAATGATGAGATCCATTGACGAACGAAAGTTGTCGACATAGCCCAGCGGGATTAGTAAGTTGCGGTGGCAGTGGGCGGGGCACGTAGCACGCAACTGATGGCCGATGGGCTGAAAAGTTCTCGAATAAAGACCACATATCGGCAAGCGCAGCGTAGTTCGACCACCCACAATATGGACAGAAGACCTTATCAAAGTGGCAGAAAGACGCTGGATGCAAGCCGCTTCCAACCGGTCTTTTTGGAAATCTATGGAGGAGGCCTATGTTCAGCAGTGGACTTCTTGTGGCTGAATGATGATGATGATGATGATTTGAATTTGCATTTTAATTTCAAGTTAATAGTGATTTTTCGGACTTATGGACGTAAAAACCAAGGACTAGATAGCATTAACACCAAAAACGGCTGTTTTTGGCATAAAGGCGATCTGGGGTGCAATTACGCAAGTCTTCCACTGTATGGAGGTGTCTGATTTAACCTACTGCGA
Organism: Yponomeuta plumbellus; assembly: GCA_947310845.1. Taxonomy (NCBI): domain Eukaryota; kingdom Metazoa; phylum Arthropoda; class Insecta; order Lepidoptera; family Yponomeutidae; genus Yponomeuta; species Yponomeuta plumbellus. The sequence goes on from OX371203.1 coordinate 11,374,054, forward strand.
AATTTCAAATGCATACATATTTCGACACTTTGAAGTAGTCTAAATGCTTAGCTCGATAAAGTGAAAAGTAACGTAATACCTACAAGGCTTGTCTCAGGGCTGTAAACCTACGCTCTGCCATGGGTCTAGAAAATCCGTATGGTCGCAAAACGGTCTGTAAATCAATCAATCAATGAAGCTTACGAGTCACCATAGAGCAATTGTTTTTTATTCAGTTTTGCGGTCAGTACTAGTGTCTTTGTGAGTAATGCAATTTACCAATGGAAAATGATTGAATTGTAATTTAATGGTTTATTTTTCTTATTAATATTATTATGAACTCCTAGGGATTCACTAAAAATAAGGTAAACTTTCCCCCCTATAGTAAATAAAGCCGTAAAAAATAGGTGATTCAGGAAAAAGAAGATCTGCAAAACGATGTCAAAATGATCGGCATACTCTTGTTTCTTCTTTTTAAAAGCGCTTAAGAGTAGGTACTCCCAAATTTTTTACACATTAAATACAGACTGTGATAAATGAAAGAATCAATGAAGAATTAAATGAATACCAGGCGCAGAGAGGGTATTCTAAATATTGTTTATTCCTGAAAATGTGCTTTTATTTTATCTACACCATCATTTTCACGCGCAAACGATCGATTCCATACGTGCTCAAATAACAGCGGCCTATGGATTCAAGGACCCATGAAAAGCTCGTGGTTGCCCTGACTGTGCATACAAGTAATGATATAAATTCATGATTCACTTAATTTTCTTGCAACTTTTTTCGAGACAGGCGTCTTTATACAAAACCCCAGCGTAATCAGTATCGATTTCAACCCACGTAGCAAGCGGCAGCTACGCGCTCAAAGCAACAACTGTTACTAAGAGGAAGCACTAATAGAACGTTTACATAAGCCAAAGATTATGCCGTCTGCGCCCCAAGTCGTGTTCAACCTCACAGCTCACAGTAACCCGTTACCAGGCACCCGCCCATTTCTATAACGCGCAGTAACGAGACAGAATTGCGTTAAGTTGGTCTATGTGGCCCGGTGCCTTGGCGGAAGCCTTTGTTATCATTGACGGCAGGCGGCAACTTGTGACCAACTATTTGCGGTGACGTGAGTTCCTAACTCGTCAGCGAGACTCAAAATTGGACTTGTGAAGGGAACATTCATTCAAGAGGACAATACAACAGTCTCAGCCATCCTTGTCAGGTACGAATGAAGGAGAAAAAATACGAAGCGTGTTTATAAATACTGGTTGAAAAGCCTTGCATTTAAAAAAAAAACTCACGCCCGTCATCCCCGAAGAGGTAGGCAGAGGCACCAGTCTCTAGAACTGGACCCACGTTTTGCCGAGTTTATTAGGTCCCATTTTTTTAAATAAATTATTTAATTAGATATGACTGCTATATGACTATTTAATCGACTCTCAAAAAGGAGAAGGTTCTGAATTTGACGCGTTTATAACCTTTTTTTGCTGTTATCGCATAGTTTTGTCAAATCTTCTTCTTCGATTTAGTATAGCGTTCCATTGGTCCCATTTCAATTTGGTGAATAGGTATCTGACGTAGACTTTCAGAAATAGATAACAGAACCCTGCAACGGACAGCAATGAATATTCTATTGGGTAAAATCCCTCAATAATATTATGTGTTTCACAAAATATAGCGTAAGTAGTCAGGATAATTTGATAATTATTCTCAACAAAATCCTGTTTATTTTTTTAATAAACACAATTATTTACATACAGGTAGGTACATACATTAATAAGAACCGACTTTCGAACATGATGCCAAGTGCAAGCACATACATTTTGGTGCTTCTACAATACCTGGAATACTTATTTCGTTTTTAGTAGTATAGTGTTCTGAAATCAGTTTTGTCTATTTTTTTTAATTAAGAGGTAACTTTGTCTCTTTTTTCGTATTCTTTTAAGTACATAGTTACCTATAATATTGTCGTAGTACCTAGCATCAAAATGTGACAAAAGCCTTTTCAAATACGTAATACAGGTAGCGTTTACGTAATATAACACATTCATTACCACTTCAAAGAGAATTTCCTAATGAATCCATCCAATCGTAACAAAATTCATTGCACGTAGAGTGTTGTATCCGTACATCTACTACCTGAGATTTGACATTGCGATTCAGCCCTCGCTGTCAGCTTATAACAGACAAAACATATCAAAATTCTCTACATGCTTAAGAATGTTGCATGTAGATCAAGTAGGTAGTTGTTTAAATTATCTTTTACACAATTTTGTGGCCTAAGTATATAATTAGAAAAAACACGCAAATACATAGGTACTATTTATTTTGTAGGAAGATTGGGTTTTGATCTTGACCTCGATCCATAGAGCGGTGAGTATGATCATGGAAAACGGGGCCCACATGCCGACTCTGACATCCCTGTCATGCATACTGCTAATTTGTTATGCTTACAAAAGCTGCAGTCAAAAAACTTCGGAATTTATCCACGCATAAACTGCCCTTAGCAAACTACTCTGAAAGTAATTTTCGCCAAACATAGTGTCGTCTCGCTCTAAGTCTAAAGCGAAGAGCAAAACGGCGCATTATTTGACACCTTTGTTTCAAACAGTTTTTAATTACACGGCGTACTAGTGCGTACGCGTAGAGGCTTACTCACAGCCTATTGTAGTATTGCAATACCCTTGCCCTGCCTCACTAGGACGCCACGGCGACGTCACCAGCGACCGTATACAAGCAGTTAATATTGAAAGGTATGGTGCCTAACTCACTTGGCGACGGTCCGGCAACGTCGCCATTCAATACAAACTGCTTGGATACGTAGCTGGCGACGTCGCCATGGCGTCCTAGTGAGGCAGGTCACTTAGTTCTATCTATAGCGAGTTATTGGCGCATCGCGCGTACCGGTAGGCCCCAAGGGATAGACTATGATACCAATACGAGAAGATCGTTTCCTGATTGCCGACCTGAGGCCTCTGAATGCCGCTTTACTCTATATCATCGCCGTAGCTCGTAAACGTTATTATTGCTTATACGCGTCCGTGGAAATTAGTTCTGGGTCTGTTTATTTGAGAACGGTATTTGTTTGGTCGACGGCTAGGCAGATTATTTGTGTATCGGGCGAGAAGTGATGTTACCAAAAGTATCAGTGTAGTCTAAAAGTATGATGGTATATTGAAGGAAATAATGTCATAAAATAGTATAAGAATTAAATGGGACTGTAAAATATACAAACTGACACCAAAATAATTTTAATTCACTGTAAAGTTAAAACGTGTAGGTAAACTATGGTACTCTTATATTAACTACGACCATAGTTGCAGAGAAAATAGGGAAAAATTTCTTGTCTGGGCCCAGAAGGTAACGAGGCAAATACATCACAAACATTGAAATAAACCCAGACTGAGACACGGTAGCCCCAGGGTGAAAATCGAACCCGCAACCCGGCATGGTAATCAGACGTGATACCGCTGCGTCACTCAGTCGAAGTCAATAATTGAAATATAGTCTCATCATCATCATCATCATCATCATCCAGCCACGAGAAGTCCACTGCTGGACATAGGCCTCCTCCATGGATTTCCAAAAAGACCGGTTAGAAGCGGCTTGCATCCAGCGCCTTCCTGCCACTTGGATGAGATCGTCTGTCCATCTTGTGGGTGGTCATTTTACGCTGCGTTTGCCGACGTGCTTGCCAAAATATAGTCTCAATGGTAAAAAAACCTTAAAAGTTCTGCGATTACTGGAGCTAAACACTCCACCTACCAAAATATTTGTACCTACGCAAATCCCTGATTATCATCGGATAAATGTTTCCATCTGCTCTGTTTGTGGACGTAATCATTTCCCACTCAAAGGCTGACCTTTTAATGCGCAGTCTCCGTAAATTTTTATTCCCGAAATTGTGTCGATTGTGTGCACGCTTCACGTAGAGCGTGAAAAAGCGGTCGGGTCCCAATCTCACTTTCACGTTCCCCTCTAGTTTTAGGGTTCCGTGATTGTTGTACGAAATACGAACCCTAGGTTGTGCGCTCTGATGTTTATTTGGTTTTACTATCTTTATATATATAACCTCGTGAGGCCCGACCTTGAAAAGAACAATTGATTTTGTGATCACCTGAAGACATTGGGCCTCACGAGGATATATATACTGTAGGAGAAAATTCATTTTCGTAAATGGAGATTAGACCTGCACGTGGTTGGACGGTATAAAAGGCATCGCGCGCTGGCGCGCGCCCCTTATTCCGCTCCGAACCGCTACTTTGTTTCTGATTAGATCTTGCTAATTGTGTGCTAAATTGTTGAAGATTTATGTGCAAATTATTTTCTGTTTTGCTAAAGATTTCCGTATGAAATTATTTTTGTTCATGTTAAAATTTATTGAGAATTAAAACAATTTTGTGACTATTGATTCCGCCTTGTTTTTAATACCTTTCGCTCGAATTTGCTAAAAATACTTTATTGCACACGAGAAATGGAATCATCTTTAGTGCTGGCATACATTTAGTCGGCACGCGCAGCGTAGGACGACCAGCTACTAGAACGATCTCATCCAAGTGGCAGGGAGACGCTGGATGCAAGCCGCTTCTAACCGGTCTTTTTGGAAATCAATGGAGGAGGCCTATTTCCAACAGTGGACTTTTTGTGGCTGAATGATGTTGATGATGATGAACTTTAGTGCTGTCATCCATTTATTCTTTGTGATTTGCAGTTTGCAGTGATTTTATAAAACGACAAATTTTCAGAGTTTCACTTTCAGCATACTTTCGTAAAACCAGCTTCTAGGCCAAGATGCGCCAAGAATGAAAATGTTGTGGACTGTGTCTGCACCTTTATGTCTAATGATATTGACGACGAGGAAATAGCAAACTCCGTGGCGGGCCTGCGCGTGAGTACCCCGTAGCAGTTGCCGGCAACCGCTCTGGCAACGATGCTCTACAGATAAATTTGCCTCTCCATCTAGTGAAAGTGAATAAAGATTAACGGTTTTATTTATAAAACCACGATTCCGTAAAACACTCGATAATACACAATTTTTAATCGGGTCTGTGGTGGAGATTTTACAAACACATATTAAATAAATTGCGTGTGGACTGTGGACTGAAAAGCGATTTGATTTTGTTAAAAAACTCAGGTTATTTTGTAAACTATTCTATCTATCATAAAGTAAAATAATTAAGAAACAAATAAAATGTGATGAAATATGCAATCGATTTTAAATAACCATAATCGCGTATTCCGGGTGCCGATTTATTTAGTTCGCATCCCTATTTGCACCATGATCACTGCTATCTAAACGGACATATTATTAAATCTCGACAACTGTAATGACAATAATGTCACGAAGCTGTAATTTTACTCAAATGGCCACTGATCCGAAATTTAGTTCTGTACAAAGTAAGTTTAAAACAAAATATACAGTTTTTTAACATCGTATTGCGAATATTATGTTTTCATTATTCTTATAAACAACGTCACGATAAAAGGTGTATCTCATTACTAGCGCCGTGTTACTTTATTTCACCTTGTGAAGCGAGATGCTCTGATAGTGAGATAAAACTTTTCCCTTGACCTTATGCTCCCCTAGTAAGGTTCTTTTCTTTTGTTAAGTTGGACGTAGTTTAGCAAAAAGGTTCCAACCCACACAAAGTGAGTTTTGAGATATTTGAGTTTTAAGATTTAACCTGATTTACGCTCTCCATACATGTGGGTTGACTACCATGTGCCATAACTTTGCACATACTCATCGGATCGCTATGGAAGTCTTTTATTCTTAAAGAATAGAGCATAGTGATCATTTTGGTATATTTAACTCAAAAACGACCATGTTGTGGGTTGGAAGCTTTTTGCTAAACTACGTCCAGCTTAACTTACGAATAGGCTGTTACGACGCATTTCAGCACATACTAACAAAATAAGTAATAGATAAGCGCGGAACCTATAATCGAAATTGAACTCGCACACCGCTTTCTCTTTGTACGGTACAATATTTGCATAAACAGCTCCACCGTCCTGTGGGTCCCCTTTCCGGGATTCCCATTTTGTGCTCCGATGCCAGTCGAGAAAATGGCATTGTGCCTGTCATTGAGGACCTCTGTGGCGTAGCGGTTAGCGCATCTGCTTACCGTGCGAGAGGTCCCGGGTTCGATCCCCGGCTGGGGAGAAAAAAAATCCAGATTTTGGATGTTTACTTGTTTGTCTGGTTCCCACGACACAGGGTATCCTAGGGTGAGGGCAGAAGCAATGTATGTGCCTGTATGTAAATGTTTATGTTAATGTTAATGTTAATGTTTATTGTACCTTAACATGCGCATAGAATAAACAGTCTATCAACGTACCACCGCTGGGCACCGGTCTTTTCTCAGAGAGAGAGAGAGAGAGAAAAAAAAAGAGAGAAATTATGGGCTTGATCAAAGATTAATCGGATACATATATTTTTCAGTAACCTACTTTTCATTCAACATCAGCCCATTATGTCCCCACTGACGCGCACAGAAGAAGGTATAGGCCATACTCCACCACGAGGGTCTAGTCCCGATTGGTGGAGGCTTGTAAGACTAGTGGCTGATCGTCTTACTGTCAGAAGCTTTCAAGCCGCCCTAAGGCCTCTGACTTAGCTTAACGACTGCCATCTATCGACGGCAGCTGGCACCAACTGCTTAACGTGCCTTGCGAAGCACGAAACCGCTCCTCGACCAGTGCTTTCGCAAAAACCATTTTCATGGCGAGCCAATCTGTCTACTAAAAATTCTACAGGCCTTAGAACTTATCTGGAAATTATAGATAGACTAGCTGTTGCCCGCGACTACGTCCGCGTGGGCTTTAGTTGAGTAAAGTTTTTGCAAATAAGGGACTTCACACACGGCGGCTATAATATACATTACATCCCAGGATGTATAGCTTAGAGACCGCTCAGTACCTTTAGGATACGAAGATGTAAAGATGTATATTATAGCTGTCGTGTGTGGTCTCTTGACGATTTCTATGGAAAGATGTAATGAGATATATCGTGCTATTATATACATCTTTACCTTATAGCCGCCGTATGTGGAGTCCCTAAGTAGAGATACTTTTAGCGCATGCGAAAGAGTCGAAAGAAAGAAAACTTCGCAACCCCCTCTTACCCCCTTAAGGTATGATTTTCGCAAAACTAATTTACATGTATTTCATGACTTTCAATGAAGGACCTTCATGCTGAATTTCATACGAATAACTTCAAAAACGGCAAAGTTTCATACTAACTTTGAACCCCCATTTTACCCCCTTAGGGGATGAATTTTCAAAAATCCTTTCTTAGTGCAAAAGGAACCCTTGTGCAAAATTTCAAGTTTCTGACCCCTAAAGTTTAGGCCCTGCGTTGATATGTCAGTCAGTCAGTCAGTCAGCTTCTCCTTTTATGTATTTAGATAATACTTTATTGCTCAACCAGGATACAGAGTTATAATTTTCTTATGTCTAATTGAGGTATACAATTGGCGGTCTTATAGCTTAAAGCGATCTCTTCCAGACAACCTTTGGATGGAGAGAATTGCAGGAAGAACATAGTCGGTAGATATGGATTATATTCATTATACTATATTTTCACTGGTCGCCTAGCCTATCTCGGGATCGATTCACTGCTGTACAATTCTCTTCAAATAATTAAATATCTAACTAGACAGCTGCACCGGATAAAGAGGAATTGTTACAGTAATGGAAATTTTCCTGTGATGGAAAGTAAGCAAATAGTAATACACATTAATAATGCGACGAAAATGATAGAAATAACAGACGCCAAATGAAAGATAACGATACGCAAAGAAACTCTTGCTCTCTGAGTATTGGCTTCAAGTTAAATAGTTGTTCTTTATTCGAGTCAGATATAAAAGGTTGGTCGATTGGCGTGCTCACTTACAAATACAAGACTTTTTGGTTACCATACGGTTTTTGTGGCAAAAACTATGATACTACGTCTGCAAGGAAAATACGGTCGATGAAGCGTATTTTGAACTTACATTATTTCCAATTACAATTATAGTAATTTCATTATTGTTTGGTAGCTTCTTTTGTCTTAAATCACTTGAAAACTATTCTTTATTAACTAAACTTCTCATCATCTTCATTTTATTCACCAAAGAGTTTACGAGTAGAGTTAGGATCGAAAATAAAAGATAATTGTTTTGCTTTGCTATAGTTCAGTTAAAATTTAGGCAATTTAGGTCAAGTGAAAAACGTTTCTTAGCAGGCTCAGTAGGTACAACTCTCGTTTCTTGTTCAACTTTGGAACTTCTTTCGTATACAAGACTCCTTCCCTGTGTAACCAGCCTTTACCCCTCGGGTAACACGTTCAATTACCCGGTGGCGCACAATTCGCACCTAGTGCCAGCCTCGCTCTCGTAAACCAAGGAAATTGGCGACCGGCAACGATCAGCGCGAAAGTAATCTTCGTAAACATTCGGTCGTCTTCGGGAAAACAATTTTCACTGATGTATTTTTTCTTGCTTTTCTTTTTTCGGAGGCCGCGTGCAGTGCAATGTTATTTTTATTGTGGCCTGCTAGTGCTTCTAAAAGCCTTATTAATAAAACTCTCTCACAGCGAAGATCAATCTTGAGTTCGTGTTGAAGATTGTATTCTTGCAAAAAATCTGCATCTTGGAAGCGCATTTGAGACTGATTTCGGCGGTGAAAGAGTTTTATTTATACTGATTTAAAAAACGTTTATAAATGGCATCACGGTACTAGACGAATGCTTAAAGGCTGACTCACGACTCAGAATAACTCTAGTTTGGGGAGCTTCGAAAGACTAAGTTTATATTACTTATCTGATGCAATTGGTACTTTGTGAAATAAATCATCATCATCATCATCATCATTCAGACACAGGAAGTCCACTGCTGGACATGGGCCTTCTCCATGGATTTCCAAAAAGACCGGTCGGAAGCGGCTTGTATCCAGCCTCTTCCCGCCACTTGGATGAGATCGTCTGTCCATCTTATGCCTGGTCGAAAAATAAATAATTGTATTCCTTTAAAAACTTATTCTAACTAATAGTAATCTAATAAAATCTGTTTTTTATGACATTACCAAAATCTTAAGATATTTGCGTACATTCGCAAAAAGCAGTAATAAGAAGCAGTAGTAATCTTAGCTGTCCAAACTATGAGATGAATGATTTATTAATTTTATTAGTTTATTTTACTTATTAAATATTCTTAAAAAATATTAAAAATATTCTGTACCCCTGTACAAAAGTTGTAAACAATATTTTCCCCCGAATATATTTTCATCACTCACTCGTGGGCACAACTTGAAGACGCAAAAACAGCTCATTTTTATTTTATCTCTCGTTCAAGTTCGCTCATAAATAAGCTAGATAAATTGCCCCGGTGGGACTCAAGTCTTTAAATAAGCACTACAGAAGGATGACTAATGAGGATAATATCTGAGATTTTATTGAGGAACTCGGAGAGATGTAAATAAACATAAACATAAACATTTACATACAGGCATATACTTTGCTTCTGGCCCCACACTAGGATACCCTTTGTTGTGGGAACCAGTGGGATCGAAACAGCAGCGACGTCACAAACATGTAAACATCCAAGACCTGGGTTTTTTTTTTTGTCCCCAGCCGGGATTCGAACCAGGGACCTTTCGCATGGTAGGCAGATGCGCTAACCACTGCGCTACACAGGTCGTCATAATGAACATAAACTATGTCGTTACGCCTTAAACAGTGGCGGTAGCCTGGTGAGTAGGACAATTAATTCCGAAGCGGAGATCCAAGCTCGATTAGAAGTAGGGGCATGTACCAGTGTACCTTCGACCTTGTTTTCTAAGTTATGTACATTTGTGAAGTTATAATAGTAATACTACTTGCTAAATGTGAAGGTAAACGTCGTGAGGAAACCTGAGTATCTGAGCTATTCACTACCACAGCGCTTGAAATCGCCAATCCGCGGTGGGCACGCGTGGTGACTAAAAACCATACTCTCTTTATAGAATAAGCTTTTTTGCACAGAGTGTGCTTAAGACATTTCTTAAGCCGCTTCAGAGGTAACTCTAATATATTATCTTGGTGAATCTCACAGAACAAAAACAGTGAATCTTGTTGTCGAATCTTATACAGTGCCCCATAAAAATGCACTACCCACCCAGCCGCGATCCACTAACCAAAGGTTGACTGGTAGAAAATGCTATTTAGCATTAAATACGCCTTTGTACCAAAAATGTTTTTTTTGTGCAATAAAGAATTTAATAATAACAATAATAAAAGAAGTATTAACTTTTGCAAGTCTAAACCGTGGAAATTACAATTTATGTTTATTTCTAGTATTAACGTTATGACAGCTACTAAAGGTTGTGTCAGACGATGGCTAAAATAATAGTATATCGCGTGATGCTTTGTTCAATACCTGTAAATCCGACCGCAGTCCTGTGTTTGCATGTTGAATAACTTGTAGGTAAAAAAATCGCATAATTATATTAACGTCGTTGTCTGAGACGGCCATAAATCTAAGGTTCCAATGAAATCTATGCCAATAAGAAACTATCATCATCATCAACCCATTATGTCCCCATTGAAGAGGCACGGATCTCTTCCCTGAGGAAGGTATATAGGCCATAATCCACCTCGGTGGCCAACTCCGGATTGGTGGAGCTAGTGAAGAAACTATTTTATCAAAAGTAAAATGATCTTTTATTCTTTACTTTATTGCACACGAAACATTACATTAAATACAAAATGTGTAAAAAACGACAAAGACAAGCTTATCTTTGTAAGAAATTTCTTCCAACAAACCTTAGCGAGTCGGAGCAGCAGTAAAAAACGGGTATGTATACGTGTACAAAATAGACTAAATAAACTACAGAAATCCTAAACAATTACCTACTTAATGCAGAAAATAAATACACTACATAGACTAAATACCTGTAGAAATGAATATAATACATTATAAACAATACTTAAATAAATATATACTCGAATTTATGATAGAGATAGATAATGCTTTTTCAGTTCCTTCTTAAATGTACCAATTGTGGGGCTAGCGCATATTTTCTATGGCAGCGCATTCCACAGCTTCACCGAGTGGACTACTATCCTGTAAATCATACATTTATTCATCATTCAATCATACAAAACAAATATGTTCAAGCAAAAATCAAACCGTAATTATTGTTTTACCACTTGCCAATTTATCCTAGAGGGCGCTGATACACCTGTATTACAGATTCTCATCTACCACAGGTGTCAGAGTCAAACAGTCATTCTAATTGTAAACTTTTAGTCCGGATCTACTTACGGGTGCTTAAGCTCTGCGAATCGGAGCGAAACCTGGTCGGACTCTTCCGATATAAAAACACCCGTAAGTAGATCCGGACTAAAAGTTTACAATGTGTTGTGCAACTTACGAAAGTCTTAGTTCAAAAATCATTCTAATTTTAATAAAACTGTATTAATTTTTGTTCCCCAAAATTTAAATACTTAGATAATAACAATTGTAGCATGGCATATTATTAGCGAGGGTAAATAACAAAAATTATATTCTATTCTATTTAAACCCAAACGTCAGTAAAAGCATTTATGTTCAGAGTAATAATAAATCCTGTGGAAATAGTGACATTTGCGATAGCAATTAATATGTAATTTGACAGTCAGATAATTTACAATCTGTTAGCTTTTAGAATATACCTGGGCTACAATCGGAGAGAATTGGTTATATTGCAATAAGGTAAGGTTTATTTTATATTGTTATTTATAACTTTACATAACTTTTCAACATAGTAAAGAAAAATTTTATACTGAGCAGGAAGGTACACACTCGCGTGCTTTCGGCAAAGCTCGAGGTATATTCTAAAAGCTCTCTGAGTCTGATGCGCGTCATATAGAAGCTATTCTGTAGTGAATACGTAACGCTAGAGAGGTGAATGTACCTGGGTGTATTTATTGGCCCTATACACAGATGGGTTCAAGTCTTAGCCCTGTTTACGTCGCCCGGTGGGCTCTCTAGCTCACCTGGCTGACACATTTTCGGGCGCCATAATGCCATCGGTAAAGCCTTCCCGCAGGATGTTTGCTAGGTGTTGGCATCAGAGTTATGGTCTTGGGAATTAAGCCGGGAAATAATATATAGACACAGGCTGCAGTTTGCTTTTGGAAGGGTAAGTAATCGTATTTTACTAGACTAATGCTTGGTGTCTAGAAGAGCGATCAAATGTTAATCTCATGTTAATCTAATGTCAAGCTAATTTCAGTCAATCACGTGCCGATATTTTGAATTAATCTTAGATTAATCTCTTGTTACATTTGAACACTCTTTCAGAAACTGAGGCTAAATAAGTAGACGTTGTCATGGGATAGATAAATTAAATTGGATGAATGAAAACTGAACCATCTTACGAAGAACAAGGTAACTAGAAGTAATAAAATTGTCGAGTTAAAAAAATATTTAAGGAAAAAAATTGCTAAAAAAATGTTTTCCTATCGATTAAGAGGCCATTTTACGGAGCTCCATCCGGTTCAGTAGTGAAGTTTAGTACTCTGCTCTCATACGATGATAGTGAACCAAACTTGAAAAATAAAATATCCACCTCTCATATTCGAAATGCTTACTAGCTAAAATCCCAACGAACACAGTCCTTCGTGGATGACCCGGTTCGAGGCTTCAGGTGTTAAAACATTTCGGTTGGATGTTGCGGTTTCACGAACACGATCTGTTTGGAAGGTTTTTTAATATAAAACCTTACTGTTTGTACTTCATTGCACTAGTTGACAAAGCAAGCATTGTTTTGTCGAATTAATAAGCCTACGATTTATTTTCGGACCTATTAGATTTTTAAATTTATATAATAAATTTAAAAAACAATTTCAAACTGAAGTATAACTAATCCATTCGAGATAATCCATTAACTACCAGGTTAGCAACCAACAATACAAATTAATTCTCTAGTAAGTACTAGTACAGTTGACAGCACATCAACTTTTACAAGCGTGCACTCTAGTCAAATACGTTACAGGCGATTTTGCAACAAAAATGTAAAAGTTAACCTGCTATGGACTGTGCTCAGAACTGATGACGTCAGACGGAATATATGAAATAATTGACCAATCGTGACTGATGAAAGTATATTGCAATATCATCATCATCATCATTCAGCCACAAGAAGTCCACTGCTGGACATAGGCCTCCTCCATGGATTTCCAAAAAGACCGGTTGGAAGCGGCTTGCAATATCCCAAGTATATTGGAAAAATATTTCTGAATTTATTCAGTATGCCGGTTATAGCATCTGTAACGCGTGTGTGTTATTGACAAGGAAATTAAAATTTTAATAAAAAGCCTATAGAATTTAAACATCCGATGCAGAGTTCAATCTGTGCCCTTATTAATTGAAAATATTTTCATTTCGCAGTTTTGTAGAAGACCATGCGGGGATAGTATTGAAAAATATTTTTTCGAGATTCCTTTTTGTGTTTCGCGGAAGATAATTTAATCTCACAGCCTGCTTAAAAGGTTAACACGTTATACACAACTATTTGTTATACAATATACAGCGGGTACGAAATTCCAAAGTCCATAGGACAATGGGGACCGTAGTAAAAGTATTTAGAAATTACCCAAAACTGGAGTGTGTGCATGCAACGACTAATGAATATCGATGAAGCGGAAGTGACATGTCAGAATCATGGCAAGTGATAGTCCCTGGACTCTGCCGACTCCTCTACGATACAGGCGTGAGTTCATGTTTGTATGTATGTCTAAGATAATTTAAATTTATGTATAAAATATATTATAATTTACGGCAAAAAAAGATCATGAACGAATTTATTGTGTCAAAAATATAGGTTAGACCAATTCAAATTTATATAAATATTCAAAAAAGTATTTACAATTTTGTTTCCAAACAAAGTCGACAAAAGTCAACCGTTGGATTTCCTGAGTAAGGAACCAGGTATAATAATAATTAAATCGCAACGAAATATTGTTACAGATTCATCACCTGTTCAAATTAATTCCATCTCAACTGACGTTTGACTAAGCATCGTCATTTGTTATCGGGGAAACGTATTCATTGTTTGTTCCATTGTATTGCTACAACAATATTTTAAAAGCCACCGGGTATTAAATATTTTTATGACAGATTTTCCTTTTGTCCTTTTATTCAGTCAATGTTACAGAGTAATTTTATAACAGACAGGTGCATATTTATTATATTTACTTTCAAAAGTAGAAGTAGCAAAATACACCAAAAATAAGGCATGGAAAACAAATTACAAAAGCTTTTACAAAAGCAAAAACATAAGCTGCGAAAATTATTAACATAAATCGGCCCAAAGCGCTCGCAAAATATTTCTGAAATTCCTTTTTTTAAGTTCTTACTTAAGATGCTATTCGAAACGAAACAGTTGCTTGATAGCGAAGTCAAGACAGATAAGGTATGGTCAGAAAGTTATTTTATGTACACCAGCATATCCAAACTTAATAATAACACGTTTACCAATGATTGCCACGACAGATGTCATGCCTTTTTAAATGTGATTCGATTCCCATTGGGGGGCCGCCGTATATTTGTGCCAATGGCCCCAGTCTGAGTATTTTTTCATATGTGTAATATTGTATAGAATCAAAATATGAAAATGTGATTTTGGCGGAATTTGGCAAAGTAATGCTAAATTCCTCCAAAATCCTGCAAGCACCATGCGGTTAGTTAATGCACCGCCCTACCTCCCACTTTTTCAAGCAGAAGCAAGACACAAACGCACCACTACCGACACCAATACATACTTGTGTGAGAAAATGTAAAATGTATTTTCAATGCATTTCAATAATTTAGCAAAGTAATTTTCACATTTTAATGCTATAGGTATGTGTAATGTGGGACCGGGACAAGTGATTGATGGTATTAATGTTATTATTATACAGCACAGATGGCGGCCTTATTGCTAATAGGCAACTCAGACTTGCTTGCTTATTACTAGGGCCGCATCTGATAGAACAATAATAAGAACATGTAAAACTAATTTACCGGCACAAAAGGGGTCGCGAAAAAGACTCAAAGGCACATTTTAAGAGCAAAAGCGATCCCTTAAGTTGGTTTCAAAAGTCTTTAAATCAATTCTAAATACACTAAAAAGTAGTTCGAACCCTAATCTCGCTTTCCGGTGTTTTGTTCTTCACAGCATCTTGAAATGGGCACTCAAGGGTGATTTCAGAGATGCTTTTATTAATGCGACCCTAGGAATATAGCAAGGTAGCCCCTCTCATTAATCAAGCCCCAGGATTGACTGAGCAAAGGTCTCTCCGCAAGTTATAGTATTAAAACATCATCCTAAGTAAACACATGGCCCTAAACATCATGCATAATTCAAAATAATTTTGATTCGTCCATAATTTCATTGGGCCGGTCGCCAAAATTCAAATAACCCTCGACAAGAAATGCAAACTTAGACTAAGGTAGAGTAATAAAATATGAAGGTAAAGCTCATATTGCGTTTAATACAGACAGATGAGAACACTTTATTACATAACTAGAAGAAAGAATTAGAAATTATATTATATCATCATCAGCCTATGTTTGTCCACTGCTGGACATAGGCCTCTCCCATTACACGCCACTGAGCACGGTCCTCGGCTACTCTCATCCAGCTCTTGCCAGCCGTCCTGCGAAGATCATCGCTCCACCGAGTCTGAGGACGTCCTACACTACGTTTACCGATCCGCGGTCTCCACTCAAGAACTCTTCTACCCCATCGGTTATCAGTTCTTCGGGTGATATGGCCGGCCCACTGCCACTTCAGCATGCTAATTCGGTGGGCTATGTCGGTGACTTTGGTTCTCTGTCGGCTGACTTCGTTTCGAATTCGATCTTTCAGAGAAACCCCGAGCATAGCACGCTGAGCGACTTTAAATTTGTGGATCAGCCCCACCGTGAGTGTCCACGTTTCGGCACCGTATGTCATAACGGGTAGGACGCACTGGTTGAAGACTTTCGTCTTCAGACTCTGTGGGATTATCGATGTGAAGACTCGACGTAGTTTCCCATATGCTGCCCAGCCCAGCTGTATTCTTCTATTGGCCTCTTTCTCGAAGTTGTTTTTATACCTAATTGCATGGTTTGCCCGAGGTAAACATACTCCTTAACAACTTCGAGAATACTGCCTTGAACTGCAATTGGCTCCGGATTTACATGTTCATTGAACATAATCTTGGTTTTATCCAAGTTCATCCGGAGACCAATGCGTTGGGAAGAATCAGCTAGGCTACTCAGCATATGTTGCAGATCTTGCAGCGTTTCCGCCATGATGACGATATCGTCTGCAAATCGCAAGTGTGAAAGGTACTCGCCGCTAATATTAATGCCGTACCCCTTCCAGTGCAGCGTCTTAAACATATCCTCCATAGCATTTGTAAACAATTTGGGGGAAATAACATCCCCTTGTCTCACACCATGATGTATGGGGATAGGTTCAGACTGCCGGTTTTGGATTTGAACGGCCATAGTAGCGGCGTTGTATAGACCTTTCAACACTTGGATGTATCGCCAGTCGACTTGGCATCGCTGCAAAGATTCCAGAACAGACCAGGTCTCAACCGAGTCAAAGGCCTTTTCATAGTCCACAAACGCTACGCACAGGGGTCGATTATACTCTTCGGTCTTCTGTATAATCTGCCGCACTGTGTGAATGTGGTTTATGGTGCCGTAACCCGATCGAAAGCCGGCCTGCTCAGGTGGCTGAAACTCATCGAGTCTCCTCGCAAGACGGTTCGTGATGACTCTTGAAAACAGCTTGTAGACGTGGCTTAAGAGTGAAATGGGTCGGTAGTTCTTCAAAAGGGTTTTATCACCCTTTTTGAAGAACAACACGACAACACACTTACTGCACGCCTCCGGAGTTCTCCCATCAAAGAGGACGGCATTAAAGATCTTCTGGAGCTCCTTCATTACGGGTTTACCGCCGGACTTCAAGAGCTCAGTTGTAATACCGTCCTCTCCAGGGGCTTTTCCATTTTTAAGCTGTTTGAGAGCCATCGCGATTTCGTCTAGGCTGACTTCTGGCAAGTCTTCAGTATAGTGGCGTGTCAATGTAGCTCTGGAATCCTCATTGTCGGGATCAGGCCGAGATGCATGCGCAGCGTACAGCTGGCCGTAGAAGTTTTCAACTTCCGAAAGAACCTCTGGTATGGAGGAAACAACCACTCCATCCGTGGTGGTCAACTTTGTCAGATGGCTTCTCCCAAGAGATTGAACAAACACTTTCGATCCCCGATTTTGCTCGATTGCTCGTTCTATTGAACGAGTGTTGGAGCATCGGAGATCGCGTCGAACTAGTTTGCCAATTCTCCTGTTTAGAGCATGCCTTTCTGACGCAGTGACTGGTGGGCGTTCACGTCGTTCCTCCATAAGCTTGACTGTTTCTTCCGAAAATTTCGACTTCGTGCCTTTATGCCGCATTGCGCAAAATCTCATACCTTCCTTCCTGAGGATTCCGACTACATTCTCGAGGGCCTGGTCAATGTCAACGTCATTTGTGGTTTCCACGGCAGCGAATCGGTTTTCCAGGTTAGACTGGAACTTTTCAGATCCCACTATAGTTTGGTGCAGGTTTGGTCGGAGCCTGGATTTCATTAAACGGACACGTTCGAGCTTAAAATTAATATTCAGCGAGCCTCTCACAAGTCGGTGATCGCTTCCGGTGTTAAACCTATTGATCACTAAGACGTCTCTGAATATACGCTTCTTGTCCGTTATGATGAAATCGATCTCATTTTTTGTCAAAGTGTCGGGGCTCTGCCATGTCCACTTCCTTTGGG
Source organism: Yponomeuta plumbellus (assembly GCA_947310845.1). NCBI lineage: Eukaryota > Metazoa > Arthropoda > Insecta > Lepidoptera > Yponomeutidae > Yponomeuta > Yponomeuta plumbellus. The sequence continues at coordinate 11,391,818 of OX371203.1, forward strand.
GCTTTTTCTTGAAGAATGAATTCATCAAGAATAACCCCTCCCTTTCGAGGAAGTTGACTAGCATTTGCCCCCTATGATTCCTGTTTCCATAACCATGGGATCCTACTACCGATTCGCTGCAATTCTGTACTCCCACTTTGGCGTTGAAGTCTTCCATGACAACGTTGTAGTGGGTCTTGGTGGTGGAGTGTAAGGCCTTTGATATGTCATCGAACATATCTTCCACTTCATCGTCCGAGTGCGTCGAGGTCGGTGCGTAAACCTGCACAACCTTGAGGTTATACCTCTCGGTTAGCTTGATAACGAGGTACGCAACCCTGCTCGACACACTTGACACTTCTACAACGTTGTCACAGAGAGCTCTATTTACCAGAAACCCTACGCCACCCTGAGATAGCTGGTCTCCCTCTCGAAAGTATAGCAGGTGGCCTGATTCAAGGGTTACGGTGTCCTCCCCCTCTCTTCGGACTTCAGATAACCCAAGAACATCCCACTTTACCTTCTCGAGTTCGACTTCCAGTTGTGCCAGGTGCTCGTCCAGCCATAATGTGCGTCCGTTATACGTCGCCAAGGTTAGTTGTTTTTGGCAGTCTTTTGTAACCCGAATTCTTCGCACCCCCTGCCCTGCCGTTACCGTGACCGCCGCCTTGATCAGGAATAGCAAGGCGACCGGGAACTGGGGGCCGTGGTCCGTTCTGGCTTTTCATGGATTGATTTGCTCGTAATTGCCACGCTGAGCAGGCGGGTTGGCAATCGCAGACCGTATACGTACCGATGTCGCTGCTGCCCGACACCGGTACGACCCGTATGTGCTGGGTAATAATAGGCACGGGTATTCTCTTAGTCGCCTTTTACGACACCCACGAGAAGATATGGGGGAGTGCTATTCTATATTATATATTCTATATTTTATTCTATATTATATATCATTTAGAAATTATATTTCATTTCATTCCATTTCAAATCAGTTGCCAGAGCACAGAACTCGATCGACTGCTTCAGTTAATTCGATAGATTGATAATGATTAGCAACATAACAGATTTGGAACAATTCAATTGTTGAAAAAATTTAACAATTCTAAATAATTCAAGTCACAAGTTATCTGATTAACATTAACATACAATCACATACATTGCTTCTGGCCCCACACTAGGATACCCTGTGTCGTGGAAACCAGAAACAGCGACGTTACAAACATGTTAACATCCTAGACCTGGGTTTCTTTTAGGTCCCCAGCTGGGATTCGAACCCGGGACCTCTCGCATGGTAGGCAGAAATGCACAAAACGCTCGGCTGCGCCACAAATGTCGTCTCGAGAGGTCGTCAGAGGTCGAATTAGACATTTCGAAATGGTTCAACGACCCATTAAAAGTTACTTTGTTAACTTCTAGTGACATACGATCCACAACACCTACCTATAAGCGAAACTAAATAGAAAACTTTGTCTAATATCCCAAACTTTGGCTACAGTCTCCAAAATTTTACCTTTCAAAGACAAACGTGTAACATTAATCCTTGGAGATCAAAATACACTGGGCTAGAGGCAAAGTTTGCGGGCACCAGTTTAAGCAGAGCCCCCTATTTATGCTGTCAACGGCTCATCAAAACTTGATGAAGGTTCAACTAATGGCGGGGTACTACGACTGTAAAGTGAACATAGAATCGCGCTAAGTGAGCTTACCCTTGAGTGTATTATCACTTGAAATGTCTGTTAAGTTGACGTTAATAATAATCATAATTTCCACACATCAAAATCACACCTTTTCCGAACAAAGTTACAATGTGCCGTGGAAAAACCGGCCAAGAGCGAGTTGGACTCCCGAACGAAGGGTTCCGTAACATTATAAAATTGACTAAACAATAATTTTATTCGGTTTTTTAGTAAGTATATTTTGTTATAGCAGCAACAAAAATACATGATCTGTGAAAATTTCAACTGCATAAATATCACGGTTCATGAGCTACGGCCTGGTGACAGACGGACGAACGGACAGCGGAGTCTCAGTCAGTAATAGGGTCCGTTTCGGTGCAGAAACCTGAAAACTGGGAGGCTGCAGTCATTTGCACAAGTAAACTTCAGCGATCTACAGAGAGAATTGAACTCATAACCTCTGTCACGGTAGTCAACCGTGTCATCGCTAGACCAACGAGCCAGTCAATCGTCACGGGCACGATTTTATCTAAAATTAAAGTCTTGGCAGTAACTTCGTTTTCTGTTTTTCCTTGTCGATCCAATGAAATTGTCACCCTTCACAAAAACGCAAGACTAATATTGATACAGACAGCCCCAGCCGACGAAATGCATCGGGAAATCGAATTTGGAAAATGGAATATAAACATGGCAGGTCTATCATCACTTTCCATGAGTCTGGTGGTAAAATTAGTTGGTTCCTCAAATATTGCAAACTGAAATATACCTTGGAACGAAGTTTATTTTCTTTCCGTTATTTTCTCATGGTGACATAATGATGATTAAGTTAAATCTTTTCGTTTATAAAATAAGAAAAATGAAATACACAAATTTTGCACACAACTGCAAGAGATGGCCAAATTTTTACACCGAATTGCCTTCTTCGTGCCAGGCAATGTTAAATTACTTCGGTGCAAAGGAACACACGCCATAGCACGCATCTCACTATCTTCTTGTTGCAAAGACAATGATTTATTCAAAGAATTTTCACACACTAGCTTTTAGCCGCCGTATACTTAGAGACGAAAATTTCTTCAAAGTGAAAGAGTTATATAGACGTTGGGTCTGTAAGCTATCAGTCATCTATTCGTGAAGAGCTAACATACTGAAAATACTGGCATAATTAGTTGAACATCCTCATCAACCCATTATGTCCCCACCTAAGGGCACGGGTCTCTTCCCTGAGGAAGGTATAGTCCACCACGGGGACTAACGGGCAGCCATCCATGCACTGAACGCGCCCTATGTTGCTTAACCTTAGTGATCATTTAAGATCACTCAGGCGGCCGGGGCTACGAGCTAGTTGAACATAATCAAGAGCAATTCACTCACAAGTGACGATTCTAAGCAAAATATTTGCAATTGGTCGGCTGATCTTTCGAATGGAAGCAGCGTAAAAATCCAAACTATTTACTCAATATAGGTATAAGGTAAGGAGTTAGGAGTTTACACGTTGCCTCACTTTACTACTCGTATTTGATAAATATTACCCGTCCTTTGCCGGATTTTCTGACGATTATATACGACGTATAGCACGGATTTCGTAAAACCTAGCTACAAAAAAATCACCAGGAAATATTATGTGAATACGAAAAGCCCAGTGAAGTGTCAGCGTACGTAACCGCGCATTAGAACCGCCAGTGGGCCGCGCCTCGGAGTTGGAGAAAAATAAAGAATTCCCAGCCAGTAATGCATACTCCCGCCGCGCCGCGGGCCGGAACCATCAGGGGCGACGCAGCTATCGTGTCACACAAGCAGACCCACTTTATTCTTGCAACGCTTATTTATGTGCACAATGCACCCAGATACGGGAATAAATTCGCCATTGGGCTGTCGTGTCTGATAACGTCAGATGGCGCGCTTTGCTGTTTGCATCGAATGGCGGTAGTGTCTTGCCGCGGTAGCTGATACGAGTCTGTGGTGGTGCGGCGTTCAAAATTTAAATTGAAAACTTTAGAGTCGAAAGAAAAGTCGTTTGGATGGGCTCAAATGGTTTGCTGTAAGGCTTGTAGACGTATCGGATATATTTTTAAGGTTTCGTACCTCGATATGTTGCTTAACCTCCTTGTTAACATTCAAGACATGCCATCTTCCTAAGGAACGCATTAAGCCACCTGGTTGAAATAAAACTCAAGGTCCCATAACGTTTTTGAGATGTCGCTGTTTCTGGTACCCACGATACAGGTATCCTAGCGTGGGGCCAAAAGCCTGTATGTTAATATTTATTTTTAAAGAACGTTAAAAAGCTTCAATAGTCTGTAAGGAGAATGTATAATACGTCCACAAAGCATGACATAAAAGTAAAAAAGTTCTAATGAAGATGTCGATGCTAATCTGGCTTGTGGGTATTGTGCCGTAACGAAAATTTGACGTAGTAAGTGACGTCTATTACAATATATTAATGACTTTATCGCGTGATTGTTATTTAAATGTACTATCGGTAGGCGATTTATTTATATTATAACTAGCTGACCCAGCAAACGTTGTTTCACATTATAAATTATTAGTAGGGATTATAATTAAAAAAACATTGGGATGGACCACCCTTATCACTTAGGGCTATGAAAAATAGGTAACAACTTATTCTTAAGCCTACCGCATATAAGTAAAAATTTCATCAAAATCGGTCAAGCCGTTTCGGAGGAGTATGCAAACTAATACGACACACAAAGCAGGTGGTGACCTGAGAATTTAACTGACCGTTAAATTCTCCAATTTATGTGTGCAGTGCTAAAACAAATTCTCAAAGTTACCAAATATAACAAAAAGATTATCATAAATTTTTATGATAATCTTTATGGTGATGCCATTTTTGAGGAGTTAGATAATAAAAGCTGTGACACAAAGTTTCTGTATTATATAGGTAATTATTTCGAAGCAAATACTTAAGGAGGGTTCAAGGTGCGATAATACGCCTGGGAGAAGACCTGTGCCCTGCGATGCTTTGGACTGAGCGAAAAAATATGATAAATTATGTAATTAAAACCATTATTAATGTCTCCGTAATTATGGAGAATTAGCTTATTTTTCTGTTTTATTTTTACTTTATTTATTCAAGGAGATAAAACAGAATTAACAAACTAATAAGATAAAAGATATTAGAAACAACATAGTATACACACACACACACACACACACACACACACACAGATACGTAATTCTGATTACAATATTATAAAAATGAAGTGTCGTCTAGCGGACGTTTACGCGTAAGACAAAAAAGGAAGCCAAGTTTTTCAAATCCAATAGGAGCTTCTAAGAAAGCGCTTTATTCGTCTAAGCTGTTAAGACAAAAAAATGCTTGTGTATTAAACACAATGCTTTTAAGACAAATATTTAAAAAAGATTAATACAACATTGTTGTGACCGAGAGGGCAAAGACTCAACGTTGTGATTATTTACAAATCCATGGTTCCACTTTCTAATGCTCCAAAAATAAAAATATTATGATGAAAACAGAAACCCGACTGTTTAAATCTTGAGCAAGTCTGCTGAATTTTTCACTTCATGAGGCGGGATCTCTCATTCGATTTCTTGTAGGGGAGTTTATTCTTCCAAGTTTTTATTGTTTCCCTGCGTTAACCTTTATATAAATCTTTGAAAATTAAACAGATTTATTAAGGCTTCGATTAAGATATTTTACCAGTCAAGATTTCCTGTTTTTATAAAATTTATTATTTGACTTTACTTTTAAGTATTCTTTTCGGACACATCTTCTCGCCTGGTCAATAATTTTCGAGAAACCACATTTGTCGGTTAAAATCGGTCAAGTTTTTCAGCCTTTAGACAATCATGAAAAACATACATACATCGGTGCTAGCAAACAACGTTATCTCCCTTTAATTTGATTTTGCAGTCGGTTAAGAACGGTAAGAAATTGTGAGGGCGCGTGCCGCCGCGGGCTCTGCCCTGTTTGCACTTAATTAGCGAGAATCGCTTCAAGCTCTTTATAGCGCTCGTTCCATCACGCTCAGCGAACTTATCTGATGAGAGCCGCGTTCCATCGATGCAGTTTTCAGGCGGATATTATCGGTTTGCGCTGCCATGTTCCATTTAGATTACATTTGTAGAGGCCGAGAGGCGATTGATAGTTTTCAAACTAAAGTTTGTAAATGTTCCACGATTTAATTTTTACTAGGTGTGATTGATACTGTATATATCGTGGAATTGGAATGAAAATTTCTTAAATTACTAACAAGGATTTTGTTTGTCTGCATAACAAGTATCATCTAAATGCCATAAGCATATTAAGCAGTTTTATGTATTGTTGTGTTAGAAAACTCTTTATATACGTGTATTAGTTAAGCCCATCCTATCTCTAACTCTCAGAGAGAAGGCCTCTACCCTGCTGTTGGACTAACATAGACCGTTTAATGCTAAACTTTGTCGGTACGAGTGCATTACATTATTAAACTGCGATTGTTCGCCAGCAAACTTATCACGCATTTTGGCGAATAATTTAAATATTTAAAATTCTGCTGTAAAACGTGACGTAAAACAAAACCTACAAATGCTTCAAAAGCAAATTGATCAGTAAATTTTCAGTAAAAACTGAACATTGTGTAATTGTGTTCGAATTTTGTTGTACTCATTTTAATTTAATACTAATTATATCTGGTTAACAGGTTATACCCGTAATGAACATTAAATTCTTATTTTTCACATGTTTACAACGGTTTCTAGGTGTAAAATGTATTTTTCTCAGACATACTTGGAAATTTGAGCATTATTTCGACAACCTTCTTCGAGATAAATCGAAATTGCTGTACTGGCCAATTACACGCGAGCAGCGGCCGGAAAAAGTTTTATAAAAATTCATAACTGTCGTGTTTTGCGGCCAAATAAATTACATACTAAACTCATATCTGTCATGTTATTTAAAAATGGAACGATCTTTTACTCCGAACAATGACAACCAAGGAGGTTACTTATCAGAGGTTTTATTTAAATTTCGAACTAGCTTGCGATAGCAAGCTGGATATACCTATTGAAAAAAAAATAACTTCGAAAGTTGTTCGTTCGTGGTTCGTCTGATTTTGAAAGTTTATTGAATTTAACAAAATGAGTTCATAGTTTTAATTTCCGCGCATTATTTGAGAAAAATCATAATATGATATTTCTCAAATAATGCGCGGAAATTAACTAGTTCTTGTGTAAACCGTTTTAATTAGCTCTTCGCTGTCGATGTAAATAAAATTATTTAAGCAATGAACCTCTTCAGTGTAACTGCATGTGATAGGTAATCCTGATAAAAAAAGAACAATCCCCACTCAACTTTGCTTACACATTAGGCATCTATTTTAGAATATGATTTATGTATAATTATTCATTATACAGGAAGCACCTCCGCTCACACAACATAGTTAATAGGAAGTATGGAAGAGGTATAATTTTTTTATTGAAAAAGTTTATTTTACTAGTAAAACGACAAATAAATTTACTGTTATGTATCGAATATGCTGACAAAACCGCCGCTTCGGCCGCCTTGAGCGTAAAAAAATATCGTAAATGGTACATTCGACATATGCGTAGCACAGTACAACATTGAAAGTACCACTATCGATATTTTTTGGCCCATACAAAGCAATGAATACTATCGAAAGTGGTAGTTTCGATAGTAACTAAACGGCTATTGACACCATACCATGTCGTATCTACCACTTTCGATTATTTTCTTTGTTAACCTTAAATATCATCCGTAAATGTGATTTAAAATCATTATAAATCAGTGTTAACTCCAAAATTATGGAAATATATTATTCTTATACTTGGTTATAATGTCTAATCAAGTGGCAAGGTGAAAACTAGTTCTTAAAGGTGAATAAAACACTTGCCGGTGAAGTAGTTATCTTTTTTTTTCCGAGGGTTTCTCGTGGATTTTCTTCCAAACGTATTAAATTAATCATTTTTCTACGACGTGTATTCATGGTTACATTAATTTTTAATTAGCAAAACTCAAAAACAAAGAAATGCTTAAAATGTCAACATGCCCTCTTTTTAACACGATCGCGGCGAACACTATCGGGTCCGGCAGTTACAAACTGCGCGGTCTTGTCGCTGTCACGGTACATCATCGAAACTACCACATAAGATGATGTTCGTCATCCAACGAGAGGAGATAAGATTTTGTTCTAGTCAAATCGTTTATAAATAATTGGTTTTTACATTAAAAAAAAATTTATCATATAAACTATTCAATTTAATAAATATTGGTGCAATAAAACGAAATTGCGATTTTTGCAGATTCGATGATTTACGTAGGAGCCGTCGATATACAAGCCTTGGCCACAACTAGGCATTGATGGACTCACGCATGTGTGCCTCGGCTTCGCATCGGCCCACATTTCCACGTTCGTTCATCAATGCCTCTTTTGCTGGCCGCTGTAGTAATGTACTATAGACTGCCGGTGCCCTAAGCGAGTGGCCCTATAGAGAACTGATTGGATCTTTGATGTGTGGCTTCAACGCGCTATATAAGCAACTCAGTCGTAAAGTTGGTTGGTTGCTAAGCCAGAAAACGGGCAACGGCATTGCAGATACTGCCATGTAGGTAGATATACGTAAATTTTCTTGGTATGACCACTCTAGCCGAAATGTTACAATGTTGTACCTCAGTATCTATTTTACTGTGCAAGCAGTATTTGTAGACTATATTCTATGCATGCAACTTGATATAAATAAATCAGTCTTATTCTATTCTAGCCACAGAAACAGAGGTCCGTTGCAACTTCAAGTTGTCAGAGGCTATTGTAGCGAACTACTTTTATTGAAAATGCTAATTAGACAAAAATAATTTTATTTTTTGAACGAACACCAAAATGTGAATTATATATCCGTACCAGGCGTGAATAAGTTGACAAGTCGACATGTATGAAAATTACGATTCCACCGGAATTGGCATCTGGATGGCCTAATTTATATGGGGAGTAAATGAGTAATGCCCGGTTCCAATATCCACAAAACGCTTCGTTTTTGCTTACGATCGGTTACAATTCCTACGAAATTCCTACGAACCGTCAATAAATTGTATGGAAAACGGATCGTAGCCGGTAGGCGTATATTATAGGAACCGGGCATTTGTCGATAGGTTCACTTATTTTTGCTACACTGCAGATGTGAATAAATAAATAACTACCTTTTCGATGAGTAAAATATGACATCTAGATATATCTAAAAACAATATTTGAAATAAATTTAACAAATCAACATACCATGTTATGACCAGCACCTATTCTAATAAAGAAACATAACACCTTGAGATATTTAATTGTTCACTTTCGACTACTGGCATTTTCAACTTCATACAACGAGAGGTCAAGTTATTACCGCTTCAAAGGTGCACGGTGTTATGTGACAAGTAGATTTACAACCGTTATGCATTCAATGAGACAAAGCGATACGTCAGAAAAAGATGTCATTAGTTTAGTTTATTGCTAATTTGTACGACTGAGTGATCTGTCGCCGCACTTCCGCATCATTCCGGTGTCCTTGACCGAGTTATTTGGTTTGTTTGTGTGGGTTGTTGCACGTCCGCAGTGCATGTATTGAAATGAATTGCATTTATTGACTATCGGACAATAATTACAGCAAAAAGACGCCGGTTTTTAGAAGAATTACGACAAAACACAGTTAATTGCTCTGGTATACGATTGAGATAATAATAATCCTCACCTCACCTAACAGTATGGGCAACACATACTTGAGATTGCTATAGTATGATTAGTACAGTCTGGGATACCTTTTTTATTTGATTGGCGCACTTATATCTCGTGCGGTAAGAGCTGCCATGGGTCTGTACTAATACTACTGATGCCATCGGGGTTTTCTGTGACCTATCCAAAGCTTTTGATTGCTTAGACGCTCCTTTGTAAGATGATCAAATACGGTCTCAGTAATTAATCTTTAGGACTTCTTAGATCGTATTTAGCTAATAGAGTGCAGAAAGTTGATATTAATGGAGTCAAGTCATCCGGACCCGATGTTAAAATAGGAGTTTCTCAGAGTTCCATTTTAGGGCCGTTCTTTTTCTTTGTGTATGTTAATGATCTGCCGTACCTAGTTGAGAAATTGTCACAAATAGTATTGTTTGCGGATGACACTTCTCTAATTTTTAAAATTAAGAGAGGTTAATCTAATTTAGACGATGTATACAATGCTCTTTCTAAAATTCTGAACTGGTTTACCGTAAACAATCTTATGTTAAATGCCAAAAAAACAAAATGTATTAAGTTTTCATTGCCCAATGTCAAAAAAGTGGACACAAGTTTAACAATAGCTGGTGACAGACTAGACTTAGTTGAGACAACGGTGTTTTTAGGCATTACAGTAGACTCAAAACTACAATGGGATCAACAGATAGAAAAGTTAGCGGGTATGTTGAGTTCAGCTGCATTTGCAGTTAGAAAAATTAGACAACTAACAGATGTAGAAACTGCGAGGCTAGTTTATTTCAGTTATTTCCACAGCATTATGTCATATGGTCTGCTATACTGTGGGGGCGGGCGGGAAATATAGAAACAATTTTTATTCTCCAAAAGGCCTATTAGAGGTATTTACAATTTACCTGCCAGACACTTACTACGTGAGTTTTTTTAAGAAAATAGGAATTCTTACGCTAGCTTGCCAATATATATTCGATAACATAATGTATGTACGTAAAAACATAACTACATTTAAGCTAAACAGGGATATCCATAACGTTAACACCAAAAACAGAAACAAAATTGCCTTATCTAGATTCAGATTAGCCAAGTGTAACGCTCAGCCCAGTCCAGTGCCATGTCAAGCCAGCCATAGCCAAGCCAGCCATAGCCTAGCCAGCCATAGCCAAGCCAGCCATAGCCAAGCCAGCCATAGCCAAGCCAGAGTAGCCGTGACGTCAGCATACGTCACCGCCGCGCGCCGCCGCGCACCGCCCGTTTGCCCCATCTCGCTCGCAGCGGCCGGTTGCGAGGGTGGGAGAAACAACGCCTGCCTATTTAAGCCGTTACAAATGTTGGATCGGGACTTTTCCTGTTGTAATTATTTAATAGGGCGAAGCTCTGCCCAAATAAATTTCTATTTGATTAACTTTGTCGTTTGAGTTCCTGCCCTTCTTTACATTCAGAAGTGGGATTACTCACGAAGAGTGCTCGTGCTAAAAACAGAAGAAAAAGGCCTCGGTCTCCTGAAATCGAGCAATCTACATCTTCGTGTCCGCCACATGGATCCAAGTCTCGCTCACCGAAATCGAAGAAGATCCTTCACCGCCCGCTAAAAAAACTACTGAAAAATCTTCTGGTTCAAGAACTTCTAAAGAATGCTTGCCGCCCGGAACATCTATTACAAAAGTCGAAATACTAGGAAACAAGGACAATAACGACGTGAACACACCTGTGCGCCATCACGAGATGAAAGAGTTTGGCCTACTCGCTGCCTGCAACCATCCTACGAGGCAATCAAGGCTACATGAAGGTGATCAACATCGTGTCGGAGCCGGCCGGGCGAGCTGCTAGAACGCGGCGAGACCTGCGAGAACACGCCGCTTCATACGCAGGTTAGCCCAATTGCCATTACTAGCCATTCCGATTGCTCGTGGTCAGCCAAAAGTGTATTAACAACTTGCCTTGATGAAAACTCTGCCAGAAGGGGGGGGGGTAGATATAGAAAATATTTCTGTAGGATTCTTTAAATGAAATTGAGAAAAAAAAACCTTGATTGAAATTTTGTTTGCGTTTAGGAACTGTTTTTGCCAGCTATACTAATGAGTTAGGATGCACAGATTTACTATAGATGAAAATAAATGTCACTAACAATGAGCCTGTATATCATCGCCCTTATAGATTATCACATAGCGAACAGGCTACAGTGAGATCAAAAGTTCAAGATTTATTAGCTGCGGGTATAATTAAAGAATCTGAGTCCAGCTATGCTTCCCCAGTCATTCTAGTTAAAAAGAAAAACGGTGATAGTCAGTTGTGCATCGATTACCGTGCGCTTAATGCGATTACAGTGCGAGATAGGTACCCATTAGTAGACACTGATGACCAAGTGTCTAAATTGGCAGGTAAAAAGCGTTTTACTATTCTAGATATGGCGCAGGGTTACCATCAAGTAAAAATCTGTCCTACTGATACACACAAGACCGCATTCATTACTCCACAAGGTCATTATGAATTTTTACGCGTACCATTCGGTCTAGCAAATGCGTCGGTGGTTTTCATGAGATTGATAAATAAAATCGTTGGCAGCTTACTCAACCCTGAATTACTTGCATTTCTAGACGATATACTTCTTCCCTCGTACGATGTACAGAGTGGCTTACCTACTATTGCTAACAAAGGTTCTACAAAAATTTAACACAGAAAACTTAAGACTGAACATGTTCGTTTCTGCAAGAAAACATTTCGTATTTAGGTCATGAAATATCAGCGGAGGGCATACAGCTGGGTGAATCTAAGTTAGCAGCTGTTTCCAAATTCCCAGTTCCACAAAATGTACCTACATGAAGTACGGCAGTTTATCGGACTATGCAGCTATTTCACAAAGCCTATCTTTAATTTTGCAGTAATAGCTCGCCCACTCACAGATTTGACAAAAAAATATGCTACTTGGGTATGGAGCGATGAGCAGTTGCTGAGTTTTGAGGAATTAAAAAAAAAAACAATTGTGTAGTAAACCCGTGTTAGCATTGTACGATCGATCGTTGCCTACCAAGATTCACACGGATGCGTGCAAGTTAGGTATAGCCGGAATTTTATTACAAAAACAACCTGACAGTACATTGAGACCCGTAATGTTCTTTAGCCGGGTTACCAGTAGAGAGGAAAGTGTTTATCATAGCTACGAGTTAGAAACACTCGCGGTTGTAGAATCGCAGCGCAGGTTCCGTGTTTACATTGTAGGTCTAAATGTGAAGGTAGTTACAGATTGCACCGCGGTACGTGCGACTTTGACTAAACGCGACTTAGTACCGCGTGTAGCAAGATGGTGGACGTTAATTCAAGATTATGACATAAGCATTGAAAACAGTGAAAAATCTAACAATTGGGATAATAGCTTACCTGACGTTATATGGGGTATTAACAATAGGTACTTTGAATGCATCGACTGGCTATAAACCATATGACTTGATGTTTGCCAATTCAGATAGGTCTCTATGCGATGTCGTTATTCCCGACCGTGTTCCTGAGCCTGTGCAATCAAAGCGCACTAAGGCTACTTTGAGAATAAAAAAAAGCTAGTGACAGGATGAAACGTAATTTCGACAAACGGCGTAAAGATAGCACAGTATTTAGGAGGGATTATGTAATGTGGAGACAAGCCCTTACTAGTAGCGCAGATAAAGTGAACACCAAGTTGGACGATATTTACTCAGGACCTTACGAAATAACTATGGTACTACCTAATGGCAGGTATCAGATTTGTAGCATTAAAGGTATTCGTGGTTATAAGAGCTTTCAGGGATTAATTTCATCTGATGCAATTAGACAGTACAGAGGTATTGCCCCGATGACAGATAGTGCTTGTAGTTCAGACGAACAGGTAGAAACTGAAGACCTAATAGACTTACTAGAGAGCTAATATTTTTCTCTGTTCCCATTGCGGGAGCAATTGTTACAGGATGGCCGACTGTAACGCTCAGCCCAGTCCAGTGCCATGTCAAGCCAGCCATAGCCAAGCCAGCCATAGCCAAGCCAGCCATAGCCAAGCCAGCCATAGCCAAGCCAGCCATAGCCAAGCCAGCCATAGCCAAGCCAGCCATAGCCAAGCCAGCCATAGCCAAGCCAGCCATAGCCAAGCCAGCCATAGCCAAGCCAGCCATACCCAAGCCAGCCATAGCCAAGCCAGAGTAGCCGTGACGTCAGCATACGTCACCGCCGCGCGCCGCCGCGCACCGCCCGTTTGCCCCATCTCGCTCACAGCGGCCGGTTGCGAGGGTGGGAGAAACAACGCCTGCCTATTTAAGCCGTTACAAATGTTGGATCGGGACTTTTCCTGTTGTAATTATTTAATAGGGCGAAGCTCTGCCCAAATAAATTTCTATTTGATTAACTTTGTCGTTTGAGTTCCTGCCCTTCTTTACACAAGGTAAATACATCATTTATGAATTTATGAAGGATATAGTGTACGTTTTTATAACAAGATTCCAGAAAGTACCCTGCCAGGAAATAAATTTAAATTTGTTATTAAAACTGCGCTGTGTAAAAAACGGAGCCGAGACATGGACACTCACGAAAGGGTTGGTCCACCAGTTTAAAGTCGCTCAGCGAGCCATGGAGAGGGCCATGCTCGGAGTTTGCTCGGAGCTCTGAAGGATAGGATTCGTAACGAATACATCCGACAGAGAACCAAAGTTATCGACATAGCTCAGAGAATTAGCAAGCTGAAGTGACAGTGGGCTGGCCATATTTCGCGAAGAACCGACAACCGCTGGGGTAAACGTGTTCTCGAGTGGAGACCGCGACTCGGCAAACGTAGTGTAGGACGCCCTCTAACCAGGTGGGATGACGATCTGCGAAGGACTGCAGGCAGATGCTGGATGCGGCAAGCCGAAGACAGGGCGCTATGGCGCTCATCAGGGGAGGGCTATGTCCAGCAGTTGACTAATATAGCCTGATGATGATGATGATGATGATGATGTGTAAAAAGGCATACTACAGAATAGATGACTTTATAGATGATAAAAACGCTTGGCAGTAAACCAATTCCACAACGAGCTAGTTATGGTATTCTGTAGTGTAGATCATCATTAATATTAAATTAATTGGCGATTATTAATAAAATTATATTATCTTTTTCATAAGATTAACGTTATTTCATGTTGCTTAAATATTTAATGTTTTTAAAGCAATAATTAGTTCATATTCCGAATATTTTTAATTAAAATTTAGATGGATTCAAGGTGAATAAGTTGACAAGTCGTCGGTTCACAACTTGATAAGTCGTTTATTTTGTTCATTAATAAAGATTTTTTAAATTTAATTAAATTAGTTAAAAAATACATTTAAAACTATAAGATTCACATTAAAACATTATTCATTAAGTTAAAATTGGATTTACCAACAAGTTTAAAAACTTTAAATGGCCGCCCTGAAAAGTGTGCATTTTCGACTTGTCAACTTATTCACGCCTGGTACGGATATTTTCTGTGTGAATTGCTAATTTTGTATAACTTTGTTTCACTGCTTCTCCATTCTTTCGCATTTTACAATATTATGTTGCACTTCGCTCGCTCGTAGCCTGGGCTGCCTGAGTGATCTTAAACGATCACTAAGGTTAAGCAACATACGGCGCGTTTAGTCCATGGGTCACCGTCTATGACTAACGCTAGTGGCATTTTTCCGAGCGGATCCTTGCTTCGCAAGGCACGTTAAGCAGTTGGTGCCGGCTGCCGTCGTCGATAGATGGCAGTCGTTAAGCCAAGTCAGAGGCCTTAGGGCGCGGGCGGCTTGAAAACTTCTGACAGTAAGAGCAGCCACTAGTCTTACAAGCCTCTACCAATCCGTACTTGGCCCCCGTGGTGGAGTATGGCCTGTACCTTCCTCAGGGAAGATACCCGTGCCCCTTGGTGGGGACATGATGGGTTGATGATGATGATGATGTTGTACTTCTACTTAAAGTAATAAATGAGATATCAGAAACAAAATAAAACGTGCGATAGGTACTTATTTCCATAATTTTCAGTAGCTACGTAGGCAACGTACTGATTTTGTTTTTATACGGAAACTCTTTCCCCTAGCAGCATTTTTGCAAGAAATAGCCCATTATCCTTTATTTATGTCTCAAAGTCCGCGAGAGTTAGCATTTCACTCTTCATTCCACTTCTAGAATACACAAATTTGTCGTACCTAAAGGAATATATTGCCCGAAGTATATCAAGTAGGCTTAAGCTTGGCTTAAAGTTCAAGCTAAGATTTAGTGGATTATGTTTATTCATCTATATTATTATAGTTGCCGCGTTCTCTACATTCTCGGAAACTTTTTGACTGAGTGGTTTGGTAATCCGAGCTTTCCTTTGAGGATTCAAGATTGGTTTTCTTTTCTGTTACATTTTCTTCAGAGCGAGCCGGTAAACAGACCCTGTTGTGATAGGAAATTGATATCACATACAATTGATGTAAAAACACTGTTTTCAAATACTGTTAATATTATTTACAAATCAGGGTTGTCTGTTATGGCTTTACAGTAAATAAATGCACAGGATTTTCGCACATTCCGTTTACGTTACTGCATGAGATTGCTATGTAACTTTACTACTATTCATGATGCTCGTGAATTCTCTTAGGGTCTTAGTTGAAGACCAGCGTCATGGGTTTTACCCGTAACAAATGCTGAGTCCAGGCTTGTTTTTCAAGGCCATGACACACATTGTCACACCCTGGGTGGGCTTTTCTAGTTTCTAAGTGAGTAATAGTTGTAAAATCACAACTTGTAAAATTGTGTTGTTGTTGTATCATTATGTGTCTTTGAAGTAAAGCTTTTATATGTCAAAATAACTTATAAACACCATAATTCTAAAAAAAATAAGTAGCACGACCAATTGGTGGAGATTTGCTAACGCACCACGATAATTGGTTCCTCCATCCAGACCGTCTATTCCCACCTCGCAAAAAGTTGGAAATTTTAAGCTTTACTCAAAGCAAAAACTTAGCAAATGACACCGCTGGGACTACGTTCCGCAATCTCTTCTTGGAATGAAATGGGACATTCTTCCCAAAAGTTCGACTTGAGCTCTCTTTTGTGTTTCTACCTATATCACGTTAAGAAAAAAACTGCTATAAGATAATGTAAGAAGGCAGTTTCTTAAGAACATAAAAGTAAATATTACGACATCATATCCATATTCGTATATATTTTATTATGTTTTGAATAAATAAGAACAAACACAAATCTGTATTTTCTCTTCTCAAATATGTATTTCCATAGATAAAACCACGTAAAACTGTTCCGTGACAAAAACGCACAGAATTCATTTTCTATGCTCTAGTTAGTAGCAATAAAGTCTATAACTTCTTAGCAACATTAAAGTATCTAAAAGAAAAACAAACATTTCTTCAGGTACGCCCAGTATTTTCCATTTTCCTACCACTTGCACGAATTTACAGAAAAACTTTCGACGCGACATGAGTATGATAAATCTAAACTGGAATGATCCGGAACAGCTTCCTTCCTGCACAGAATACAAGTACAAATGGAAAACATGACTGTGTTGAAACTGGCACCATTAAGAGAAAAAACATTATTATTTTTAACACGTTTAAAAAAAAAACCGGATAAATCGCTCGTAGCCTGGGCTGCCTGAGTAATCTTAAACGATCACTAAGGTTAAGCAACGTACGGCGCGTTCAGTCCATGTATGGGTCACCGTCTATGACTAACGCTAGTGGCATTTTTCCAAGCGATTCCGTGCTTCGCAAGGCACGTTAAGTAGTTGGTGTGGGCTGCCGTCGATAGATGGCAGTCGTTAAGCCAAGTCAGAGGCCTTAGGGCGGCTAGAAAAATTTTGACAGTAAGACCAGCCACTAGTCTTACAAGCCTCCACCAATCCGGACTTGGCCCCCGCGGTGGAGTACGGCCTATACCTTCCTCAGGGAAGAAACCCGTGCCTCTCGGTGGGGACATGATGGGTTGATGATAATACGGATACACTTACTTGACTTTTTATCGGAAGAGCCCGATCATGTTTTGCTCTGATTCACAGAGCTTAATCATGGTGAGCAGAGACGGAGCTCGCGTCGTCGGTTGCTCGTCTCTAATGTGGCCTCCACACTGCTCGCGAAGTTGACCGAGGTTAGGCGAATACGGTAGGTGTGGAGAGGCACTTCGTCTTACTTCATCCAACCTCGAGTGTGAAGCTGCGTACTTCGGTCAACTTTCCCGAGTACTTTGTCGAGGAGCTTCGCGAGTAGTCTGGAGGAGGCATACCTAAGGTTTTTTTCCGTCCCGTCCCTTACCAGACCTTCCATCCACATTTGCTCGACATATTTGTTTCGTTAGTATTTCTACCGTCATCCTTTTTACATGTCCAAGTCAACGCAAATGATATTGGAGATGTAATAGCAAGGGCATGATAAAAGTACCTACCCGAAATCGACGTGCGTGCAACGACTAATAAATGTCGATGAAGAAAAATGATCTGTCAGGATCGTTGCAAGTGGCAGTCCTTGGTCTCTGTCTACCCCTCTGGGACGCTAGCGAGAGTTTATGTATGTGTATATGTGTACCACATAATTGTAATCTTAAATGTCAATAATGTAAGATAGTATTAGAACCAACAGTATCAAAAATATCGGTCAATAACCTAGGACTTAGATTACCATATAAAATGTTAGAACCTTCAGCTAAAAACGACAAGTCTTAATAAAAATCCTCCGAAAGTAAAATTATTAACCCTAGATTCTAGGCTCAAATTCTAAAAATAACTGTCATGGTTAATAAAATTTCCAATATTAAATTTTTGCTGGGAAGAGCGTTTTTTTCCATTGGTTTTTATTATCACCGAGTTGTCGTTTAATAGTCTGACTTTGCTATCACGAAATTAATTTTATTTAAGACGCCTTGTACTGTAGCGTTTGCTCTCTGTTTGAGAAAAGCCTCAGTTTGACATCCGTCCCACACTTGAAACTGCTATATTCAGGATTGTTTTATAAGAGTGTAGTAAAAGTTAACCATGCAGTAATGCATAAGGCCGGCATTACAGACCTCCTTATCTCTTAAGCGATGATATTTGTTCAATCGTCCAATAAGAGTCGGTAAGCTGATGATCCGAATACCCATTTGGCATAAACAGTAACTGACTAAAATAATTACAAAAGTCAATTCAAATGGCAATTTATGTAACATTTAAGAAGTTTGGGCTAGGTCACTGGATATCTAAGTAAATACATACGTACAGTGGATATCACAATCATCCTATACACCCATGCATTCTACGCCGTTGCATTACGAGCGACTTTGCAACAAAAATGTGAAGGTTGACGTGCTGTCGACTATACCCATGGTTAGACAAATAAATAGCGTATTGAAAGCGCTGTTGTACAAAAATGTCTATGGATAACTCTGAAAATGTCAAGGTGCAACACGTTTTGAACAAATAAACAAATAAGACATTTACATACAATGTTTCTGGCCCCACACTAGGATACCCTGTGTCGTGGGAACCAGAAACAGCGACGCCACAAACATGTAAACATCCAAGACCTGGGCTTTCTTTTTTTTTCTCCCCAGCCAGGGTTCGAACCCGGGACCTCTCGCATGGTTAGCAGATGCGCTAACCGGTACGCCACAGAGGTCGTCAGACATAAAAACTAGATAGATTGGCCACTCGATGATAACAAATAGGCAACTATATAGGAAGCCGCCCTTAAGTAAATTATGTAAGCTCGTTCCTTACGAAAGTAAATACTGCAATTTTATTTAATGAATAAACTGGAAGGCTGCCAATCGAGAATTATTTATTACACTCAAAGCAATATTTAGCCCAGCGAACGGTAAATAGACAAAGATGAAAGCGAATTCATCAACATCCAATTTCACAATACCAACTTCCGTTGGGCCTTATTTGTTCGGGCTCGTGCCTACCGGAATTGTAAAAGAACAGCCTTCCCATTTAGTGACGATCCACTGTATTGGGTCATACATTTTGACACTTCTGAAGTGTCAAAATACCTTTACGTATACATTTGTCAGATCGGAATAGATTTAATTGTATGTGTCCATATAATATGGCAACGATCTCTAGTCCTGGTCCCAAACTAGGATACTAAGGAATTAAGCAAAGGACATCAAAAATATGGAAATATTCACAAACTGTGGATGTATGTGTTGTATATGATAGCTATAGGTAGGTGGCTGTGCCACTTGGTCTTGTTTTACGAACCAATAAAGAATCAGTGTGCCGATACCTGCCGTTTCACTTACACGCCCCATTCGGATGTAACAGTGGCGACGTTGATCTACCCGCGTTAGCATAAATCATGGCTCAACTCGGAATCTTAAGCAGTTTTGACCACAATTCACAGTGTTGGCAAACTTTTAAAGGCCGTATAACTCAATGGTTTATCGCGAACGATGTGGAGGCCGAAGTGAAAAAAAGAGCGGTGTTATTAAGTGCACTCAGTGATTGCACCTTCAAGTTGGCGGCGGATTTGGCTTTGCCAAAAGATCTTCAAACTGTACCGTATGAAGACATAATCATACTCTTAGATGAGCATTTCACTCCGAAGACAAAGGGGTTCGGTGGAAGATACAACTTTTACGCCGCGACACAGGGCTTGGAGGAGACTTACACACAATGGGCAGCGAGACTACGTGGACTAACGGCGAACTGTCGCTTTCTCAACATAGAAGAGCCGCTTCGCGACCGGTTCCTGATGGGCATGTTACCAGGTCCTGAACGGGACAAACTGTTTGCACAAGATCTCGCAGGCTTAACATTGGCAAAGGCGGTGGAACTTGCGGACAGCATGAGAAGCGCGCGGGCGATGACGGCTGCCGCGTCGGGACAACAGGGCCGGGCGCAGGACAATCAGCTTTTCAAAATCGCAAAAAGTTCAAAAAGTGCTAGTGTATACCAAGTACAATGTCAAGTGTGTGGGTTAAAAAACCACGAAACTACGAAATGTCGTTATGCAAAATACAAATGTAAGAAATGCAATGAAAAAGGGCATTTACGTCGCATGTGTACCAAAATAAACTTCCTAGAAAGTGAGGGGGTTCTCGATGAGAAGTGCGATGATGACGGTGAGTTGTTGTTATGTAACATTCGCTCGGTGAGGGGGGAGCCGATGACTGAACGCGTGTTGGTCCAGGATGTGCCAATGAATTTTCAGGTCGATAGTGGGTCTGCTGTCACCGCAATTTCAGAACTAACCTACCAGCAGAATTTTAAAGATGTGCCATTGTCGTTATCCAACAAGCGGTTGCTCACATACACAGGGGCCAGCATCGACTGTGTGGGTATTGCACGGTTACAGTTGTCTTACTTGGGAAACACAAGTGTTCTGAATGTATATGTCATACGCAACGGCGGTCCGCCCCTGTTAGGTCGAGATTTTATATCGATATTTAAACTTGAAATGATGCCGGTAAATTATTGCGAAAAGGCAGACGACCTTATTGTTCAGTTACAATCCACCTTTGCTACCGTGTTTTCGAACAATTTAGGCAAGTTTAATAAATTCAAAGTAAAATTGCATCTTAAAGAAGAGGGTAAAAGTTTTTTTTATAAAGCGCGCCCGATGGCCTATGCATTAAAAGATAAAGTCGACAAAGAGATAGATCGGTTATTACATGTAGGTATATTGCAGCGAGTTGATTACGCAGAGTATGCGTCACCAATAGTGCCGGTTCTAAAACGTAACGGGTCGCTTAGGCTGTGTGCAGATTATTCTGTCGCATTAAACAAACAGCTACAAATCGAACAGTATCCGCTACCGACAGCACATGAGCTCTTTACTAGGTTGCATGGAGGGCAACAATTCAGTAAACTGGACCTAACACAGGCGTACGCACAGCTTGAGCTGGACGAAGCATCTCAGAAGTACACTTGCATAAACACACACAGAGGTGTTTTCAAGTACACGCGTCTCGTGTTCGGTTTGGCGAGCGCGCCAGCTATTTTCCAGCGCGCAATGGACTGCGTGCTAGCCGGTATGGAGGGAGTTCTATGCTTATTAGACGACATATTGGTTACAGGAGTGACAAAAGACCAACACTTAGAAAGACTGAGCGCAGTGCTACTCAGATTGCAGGATGCAGGATTAACATTGCAAAAAGAGAAATGTGAATTTCTTAAAGACGAAGTGGAATACTTAGGGTATACGATCGATAAACATGGATTGAAAAAGTCATCCAAAAAGGTCGAGGCAATGCTTAATGCCCCAGTACCCACAAATGTCTCGAAACTTCAGTCTTTTCTGGGATTGGTAAATTATTATAGGAACTTCGTTCCCGCTGCTTCAACCGTTCTTAGTCCACTGTATAATTTATTGCAGAAGGGTACCAAATGGTGCTGGACGCCGGAACATGACAATGCTTTTAAAACAATAAAAGAATAATTAGCATCAGAACAAGTCCTAGCACATTTTAATCCGGATGCAAAATTATTTTGACTGTGGACGCGTCACCGAGTGGGCTAGGTGCGGTACTGTCGCAAGTCGGTCCTGACGGAGTGGAGCGGCCCGTATCATTCGCATCGCGCACCCTAAATAAGGCAGAAAAAAATTATGCCCAGATCCAAAAAGAGGCAACTGCTATTGTTTTTGGGGTGCGACGATACCATCAATATCTGTATGGTCGGGCTGTACCTTTCATTCTCCGAACCGATCATAAACCACTGCTCTCTATTTTCGGCCCTTACCGCGGGATACCGGAAGTATCTGCCAACCGATCGCAAAGATATGCGCTTTTTTTAAGCGCATATAATTTTACGATTGAATATGTACGGAGCGCAGATAACAGCGCCGATTTTTTATCTCGAGCTAGCTTGCCGGAGTGTGAGTCACACGGCACGGGAGGGCAGGGGGAAGGCTGCGCGGGCGCGGCGCAGGCGGCATGTGACGTAATAGAGGATCGCGCGTCTTATGTGAATTTTGTGATTGATGACAGTTTGCCAATAACAATTAAATTGCTGCGCGAGGAAACTTGCAAGGATGCTATCCTTAAGGAAGTAATACACTTCATTCAGCAAGGTTGGCCATCTAAAATCACCAACGCCGATTTGAAACCGTACTTTTTAAACCGATCTGAGTTATCGTATGAAAGTGGGTGTGTCATGCGAGGGCACAAAATAGTCATCCCAGAAAAATTAAGACCGCAAATATTATCCGAATTGCACAAGTCTCATTTAGGTATTTGCAAAACCAAAGCCGAAGCTCGCAGTAGGTTTTGGTACCCGTCTATTGATGAGGCCATTGAAAAAATTATAGCGAGCTGTAAGATTTGTTTACAACTGAGGGCGTCACCGAGCCGGGCGCCGCTAGCTGTTTGTTCCTACCCACTTTATCCATTTTACAGAGTTCACATAGATTTCTTAGGCCCAATTTACAATACGTATTTGGTAATCGTAGATACCCATACAAAATGGATAGAAGTTTACCGCATGAGCACCGCTACGACTACAGCAGTAATAGCTAAATTGCAGGAATTTATGTCTAGGTTTGGGGTTCCGCATACGTTGGTAAGCGACAATGGCACAGCTTTCGTCTCGAAAGAATTCGAATCGTTCTGCGCGGTGAATGGTATTGAGCACGTGACGTCACCCACATATCACCCGTCGAGCAATGGGCAGGCGGAGAGTTATGTGAAAATAATTAAAAAGGGGATTAAGTCTAGTATTTTGAGTTCCAACGGTAATACGAAAGAAATCGAAGCACGTTTACTAAAATATTTGTTTGACTACAGAAATTCTGTACATTCAACAACAGGGAATTCGCCTGCCGAATTGGTATACGGGCATAAATTACGTTCACGCCTGGACCTACTCACGGACAAGTCGGACGGCAAACCGTCGTCATCATCGGACAGTCTCACTAATCACGTTCAAATTAAACAGTCTTTGCAGAGTAAAGCATACGGCGGTAAAAACAACCAAACCATTGTAGCGGGCGATTTGGTGATGTACAAAAAACCAAGCAATTGTAATCAAGATGTATGGAATAAAGCAATTGTAATTAAAAAACTTGGTAAGGTAATATATTCTGTTAAAGACATTGTATCAGGAATGATCTATAAGAAACATAAAAACCAATTATTTATATACAAAGGGACCAATAACAATACTGAAACTAGTTATGAAAGCCCATTAGACGTTAGTGACGTCATCTCGGATCACACGCACACTCAGAGCGAGACGGGACAGGAGCCGCAGGCCGCACATCGACCGCAGACGGAGGAGACGGTGACAGTCAACCCTTTATCGCCTAGAGATACAAGCGCAGATGGCGATGCCGTCTCGGACCAAACTCAGGATACCAACGAAGAGTTTCATGAGGCGATAGATAATATGCAAAATGAAGATGAGAACTCAGCCAGCAGACGAGCGGGCAATAGGTTATTGCGTCCCTTACCTAGAGTTAATTACAAACCTTTTCTTTAGATTAATTATAACCCTTTTGCGTTGATTAAGATAGTGGTTTAATATAAATACATATAAGTTATCCGGGAATTGTCAACTAGAGGGAGGAATGTTGTATATGATAGCTATAGGTAGGTGGCTGTGCCACTTGGTCTTGTTTTACGAACCAATAAAGAATCAGTGTGCCGATACCTGCCGTTTCACTTACACGCCCCATTCGGATGTAACAGTATGTAAAAAATAAATAACTCATCTTCTGGTTTAAGAGAATGCAAAAAATGTAGATAAGTTGAACACTTCATAGTAAATGATAATGGAAAACACACAATCATTGTAATTGGTGTACTGTTTTTTCTGACAATTCTTGTAATTGCAATCTGAATTCCACGCTAGCGAATTCGCGGGCACTAGATAGGTTTGTATCTGACAGGTATTTTATATTTTGCCTATTTGTGACGTCGCTGTTTCTGGTTCCCACGACACTGGGTATCCTAGTGTGGGGCCAGAAGCAATGTATGTGCCTGTATGTAAATGTTTATGTTTGTTCCAATCACTGGTTAACTAGAAACTAGAAATTAGGAGTTAAATGGTATTGAACCTTACTCCCTATAATAAATGTTTTTCATGATTGTAATCACATCGCTAACATTTGAATAGACTAAGGAATCATGCTAAAAAGCCCTGTGTGACGCAGTCGTAATTTGTGTTTCTTTTCTGGTGTGTTCCATAAAGAGTTCTGACCTTATCTATGTAACTATTTGCATATTTGTAATTGAATAAGACCGCCTATTGTATATATTTTTCTCTTTATTTTATATTATAACATAATATTATACATACAGGCACATACATTGCTTCTGGCCCCACACTAGGATACCCTGTGTCGTGGGAACCAGAAACAGCGACGTCACAAACATGTAAAAATCCAAGACCTGGGTTTTTTTTTGTCCCCAGCCGGGATTCAAACCCGGGACCTCCCGAATGGCAGGCAGATGCGTTAACCACTGAGCCACAGAGGATATTATTTTTATATTTGTCTCTTGTTTCTTGAGTGCAATAAAGAATATTCGTATCTTATCTTATTAATAGATGAACATGACATTACGTCACATAGTCAAACCTCATCGAAGTAATGGGGAAATCGTACACAAAGCAGACGTCTACCTCAATTAGATACAGGTGCAGCACAAAGTGAGTGTTTGTAGATTAAATCGATGCAACTCCACTTTGATGTGCTATCTCAATTGTTATAGACGCGACTGATGGATCGATCATGAATCACGCTAATTACAATACAGGTATTGAACACTGTCATATTATAATGGCCAGTGGCGAATAGTAACCTTAATACCATCTATGACTTGATTGCTTTGTATACTTTAGGTGCATTTTTAGTTTAATAAAATCGAAATGCATTTTGGCCGCTGTAATTCACATTTGAATGCTCTTTCCCCTATAAAAGTTTCTTAAAAATAATGAAAAACCACAAACAATATTTATAATAAGACAAGAATATTCTTTATTTTTCACAAGACACAAGAGACAAATAAAATCTAAAATAAAAAAAATACAATGGGCGTAACTATTGCTAACAACTTTTCATTATATTTCTTCCAGACAACCTTGTGACCAAGGGTTGCATAAGGAAAAAAAAGAGAGGCGCCTAATACTAGATTTAATGGAAAATGTAGGCGAAAAAATGGTTTGAGATAATGACGTTGACAAAATATGTGACCGTAAAAACGATATCATCAAAAAGGTCCGCTACACATACTTATAGTCAATAGTTAGTAGTTGAGCTGTAAGTTTTCCATAAGGTTAAACTAAAATAATACCCACACTGACAAAATCTTACTTAGATGATAAGATAAGATAAGAATATTCTTTAATGTACCAGGAAAACACATACAAAACATAAAAAAGTTACAGTACAATTGGCGGTCTGATGATTATTATCTAGTAGATAAATAAGTTGTAATAATATGGCTATAACATCTATCTCTTTAAACGAGCAATTCTTGCATATATATTTATATATAATCAGAATCTCGGAAACGGCTGCAATGATTTTCACGAAATTTTGTAGGCAGATGCTTTCGGGGGCGTTTAATTGATCTAACTAGGTTACATTTTTAGAAAACGTTGTTTTTCCGTGTATTAAGGCAATTGAAATTTGCTATAATAGCATACAGAGGTAAATTTCGCGTCTATCTGCAAGGTTATGTAAGACTCGAAAGGCCTTACCTTTTTATCTTTCAGTATTTCATAACAATATCACTAATATTAACTCAAGGAATTTTGTCATTCACGGTTATGGTCCTAAAGT
The DNA here is from genome assembly GCA_947310845.1 of Yponomeuta plumbellus. Taxonomy (NCBI): domain Eukaryota; kingdom Metazoa; phylum Arthropoda; class Insecta; order Lepidoptera; family Yponomeutidae; genus Yponomeuta; species Yponomeuta plumbellus. The sequence goes on from OX371203.1 coordinate 11,417,892, forward strand.
TAAAACAAACCTATGGAATGCGAAGGTCAAGGCATAAATACTTTTCAGAAACAAATACCACGACTGTTAGATTTGTCATCTTTAATAGTAGAGTAATAGAGACTAGTTTAGCTACAGATTATGCAATTCACCGCCGATAGTTTGTAATTGAGGCCTGCATGTGTTAGGGACTCTCTCGGCAGGCAAAGCTTAATATTTTTTGTACTTCTTAGAACAAGTGGGTGTCGTAAAGTTAGATATTTATGTGTTTAGTTTAAAGAAACAAAGCAATATTGTAGAAACGTCAATTTAGCAGGAGAAGGGATCAGGGACTTGAGCTCGAACCTTGCTCGAGGAAGGACGGCTACGCAATCGAAAGAGTTTCAGACCGCGCGCGCTAGATCGACCTATCAAAGTCTAGACTTTGTGAACTGTAGTGTACTAGAGTCACGTTGTCGGTGTGTGTTTGCGCTGCGTTAGACGAATTAATACGTCAGACAAGACGTAGGAGGTGCGATTAATTTTAAAACTAGTCCGTGCCGAAAGAGGTTTCTTCAACAAGTGGTTTTCCGTTAGAAAGTGAGATTTAGGGGCGTGGTGTATCAGTCAACGCAAGGACATCGGTGAAGTTATCAATTTTACTTATTACTATCTTATTTAATTAATTATCCTATTTAATTATCTTGATATATTTCTATGTATTTTATTGCAATCATACCCCATACCAGCTAACAAATTTCAGAAGGTTTCTCAGTAATAGTCCTGCGTCGTGATGATTTGTCAATGATATTAGGCCAGATGGCGAAAGAGTAGCGGAGCAACGATGCACGTGTCTCATTATTATTTTCTAAGTATCTAGACTGAGAAGATCTACGGGGGAGCGTCGGAGGCGGTTTTCAATTTTATTTCTCAACAGGATTGACGGACGATTGGAGAGCATCGGCGTGCGGCGTGTCATCCTTCTTCTTATTTCGTTCACAGGTTTCTATTTATCTCATTTCATGATAGGGTCGGTCGAATTCTAATGTATGGACGAGCGATGTAAGCCTAGCTGTAGGAGCCACGGAGGCTTAGAGGGTTAGGTTTTCCGAGTGTATGGCCTTGGCAGAAGGGTAGAGGGCGATCATCTGGAAGCTTGCCTGGGTAATGACTATGAGGTGGTAGGACCATCTGGAAACTTGCCAAGGTAATGACTATGAGGTGGTTAGTTCTCCTTTGTCCTCCTGGCATGGTGTAAAACTGAACCTTATGGATTAGAGGCGTACCTCTTATCAAGTGGAGGTCTTTGATGGAAAGGTAAAATGCGACCATCTGGATGCTTGCCGTGGTAATGACTATGAGGTGGCTAGGCCATCTGGAAGCTTGCCAAGGTAGTGACTATGAGGTGGTTAGTTCTAGTTTTGCTGGGAAGTCTGAGAACTAAGCTTGACAAAACGGAAACCTGTATATTCAATTAGGGACAGGGCATGAGTAGGTAAATAAACGTTTGATTAGGAGACTAGGATATCGTTCTTTGTTGAACGGTAATAGGGGTGAGGATCTCACAAAGGATCATCTCTGGAAAACAAATTAAAGGTGACACCTGGAAGCTTGCCCAGGGGGTAATGACTATGAGGTGCTCAGTTCTCTTCCATTTGTAAGCTTGGGAAGTTCGTTTTTGAGTTTGAGTGCCCAAACCAAGCGCTGTAGAATATTTTTGTTAGAATTTGTGGATGAATGGAGAAGACGGTTAGAATGTGATGGGGTGAAACGTTGTTTTGCGTCCGATGGCTTTTCAGGAGCGAGTTATTCCATAAACTCGTCGGGATGGGTGAAGGTCTGGAAGGGAGCCCATCATCATGCGTAGTCAATTTTCTTCTAGATTCTCTTATAGAGCCTAGAATCCCTCCAACTGAACGAGATCTACAGTATCCCTACTTAACGACCTTATAATAATTTATTATGTCTTATGATGTGTAATATATGTACCAAATATAATATTATTATAATTATGTAGGTTTAAAAATCAGTCGTCCAAGCTAAGTATAACATTGACTAGGAGTTGTAGGGCTATGAAATGCGTGGCAGTATTTGTTCCCGATAGTGACTGAACGAGCAACGGCGGCACAGAGGTTCCGGTCAGCGTTTAAAGCTAAGTTGCATGCGTTTAATTCCTTTTGTCTTTGTTTGACCTTTCCTATTTTCTGTTTTGATAAATGTATAACACAACGCATGGGTCTTTCCTTTAAATAACTAGACGATCACGACTATTTTCTCTGGCCAATAAATTTTCAGAAACTATCAACCCTTCAGTTTATATTTCTTAATTTTCCATTTTCCCAACATTTTCCCCAGTCTCGGCATTTTATTTTATTTGAGGCCACCCCCGTCGTCACAGTTGGGATAGTCCTGACGGGAAAACGGGCGACCGAGCTTTGCTCGGTCACCCAGGTATCTATCTCTTTAAACGAGCAATTCTGGTATATATATTTATATATAATCAGAATCTCGGAAACGGCTCCAACGATTTTCACGAAATTTTGTAGGCAGATGCTTTCGGGGGCGTTTAATTGATCTAACTAGGTTACATTTTTAGAAAACGTTGTTTTATCCGTGTTTTAAGGCAATTTAAATTTGCTATAATAACATACAGAGGTAAATTTCGCGTCTATCTGCAAGGTTTTTTTTTTGACGCGGGTAAATGCATTTGCGCACTTCGCCGCTCTGCTGTCGGGGGACAACAGAGCAGCTTCGTGGTGGACTCCCAGCACTATCGAGCCGCCTGCTCAGTGCTGGACTACCCCCTAAAACCCCGCGGTGTTCCTCCGCTACTCTACCGGGCCACAGGATAGGCCAGAGGTTAAGTCACTGTGACCCGGCAAGAGCTCGCCCCCGAGGGGGCTCTACTGGTGGGGAGCCAGATTGGCTCCCCGGCGGCGCAAGCGCCGCCCCTCCTCTGGAGCGCCATGATGGCCCCCAACCGCTTCCTCGCGCCGTCCTCCCCCGACCCGTCGCCCATACAACAGGCAAGAGGAGGACGCCGCGACGCTGCGTCGCCCGTCGCTCGCTCCCCAGCGCTTCTCTGAAAGCAGAGAAGGTGGAGCCCTCTCCTTGCGCGAGAAGGCACCCTCGGAACACACACGAGAGTGCCTTCCGGCCCGCCGCGATCGTGGGCGTCGGGTCCCCCGACCCTCCGCCCGCGGCCACTCTTATCCGACTAGTTTGAGACGCGATTGCGCCCCCCCCCTAGCCGGACCTCCTTCGGTTGGTCGCCTGGGTCCCGATTCACAGAGGTATTGGAACTCACGCGACCCCTCGTGTCAGATCATTCGCCGTTAGCCAGCAAGATCCCACAAGGAGAAGTCACTGACTAACGCTCAGGGCGCACCGACCCCACCAATTGCCCTTCCATCTGGTTCACAAGGAATCAGAGGGAACGGAAGCGGAGGCGTATACGTGAAGGTTATCTGGCGTGGCGCCCCTCTATCTGCAAGGTTGGGATAGTCCTGACGGGAAAACGGGTGACCCGTTTCGGGCCGATTTCAAGAGACCCGGTTCGAATCATGATGTTTTTTTTCCAAGTTCTTTTTTTGTTGGAAATAGATTATTTTAATTTTATATTACATATTTTATATTACAAAAAAAGTACCGAGCAAAGCTCGGTCACCCAGGTACTGTCTATTAATACTACAAGGCACTGTTAAAAAATACTACACCGCCGAAAATAAACAAAACACGAACTAGCCGAAATACAAACGCATTTCACGTATTGGACTAAGCCTTACCTATGTAAGGCTTAGGTTTCATAGGGCTAACAATTAGCTGATAGCTTTACCGACACATACATGCTTGGCATGTTTTATGACATAAAACGCGTGGACTATTGCGGGCTCTCGTTTGTACGTATTTTAATATCACAATTTGCGTGAGTGTTGCAGTTTATTTTTATTTTATCTTTATTTAGAAACAAACAGTCATATAAGTTCTAATAACAATTTTAAAATAGTAAGCCCAAAGTATTATTCAAAATTTTGATTTTTGATGAAACAAGTTTATTTTCGGCTCAATACAGCTGTTTAGTCAAAATCAACAAAAAGACCATAATCTCATTTCTTTTTTTTTTAACAGTGTTTACATATTATATTTTGGGATCATTACTGAAAACGTGGTCACGGGGTATTAAGTGACTGAGTTCACTGCAGTAATTTTATTTCCTATTTTCTATTTCATTTTCCATTCCTGGACATCTTGAGCAGATGAGGCGGTGGTATTGGAATTCAATAGCTATAGCACCTCAGTTTGTGTTATGGGTATTGAATTCACCTATAATAGCGGCGTGTCTTGAGAAAGCCCTAGGATATCTACCAGTGGACTGATACCGGCTTATTATGATGATGATAACAACGGTGGGATGATCATTAGAGTTTCCTATTATCAAAGCGTATAAATCTAACGCTCTCTTGGTAGCAGTACATTATTATGTATGTAAATGGTGTCTCATTTGCAATTAAAGTCATTATGAACTAAGAATTTTAAGAGAGCCTCAGATACAAGAGGCCCTTTTACCGTCTTGACCTTTGTACGGAAACGCTCGAAAGCGCTCCCGACGTTTGATAAATACGGCCGTGATGGAATATAAATTAAATAAGTCTTGGAATCTCATCGCTCGGATTTTATTGATGGCTATAATTTATTTGAACGGCTCCCGCAGTGTGCCCCAGAAGAAATATGAAAGGCATTACGGCCAAAAGGCCTCAGCGAATTTATGAGCATCTCACTCTCTGTTTGATAACGCTCGAGTTTTCATGGCCCCCTCGCCTCTCCATATAGAATAATCTCAATTGGCTTAAAAGCTTGTGATCGGTTGACATTATTCAATAATGCCACCGTTTTACGGTTATTACTGGAGACTGGAATCTTGTTATAATTTACAACGGAGTTTCTGATAAACTTCTTATAAGATTTGTGGATGTTATTTATATGGCTTGATCCGTTATTGCTGTTCCGCTAAATTAAACACTGGTATAGTTTATATTATATTTTGCCAAGAAAAGGCCATCGGCTTCTTTGGACACCTCATGCGTTCTTCCAGGCATAGTTTGGAGAGGTTGATGATCACTGGCTAGATGGACGAAAAACGTGCCAGAGGAAGAATCCCGACAAGATGGTCGGATGCCATAAAAGCAGCTGCCGGTGGCAGCGTTCCACATGGCGGAAAACTGTTTGCAGTGGAAACGAGCGAGCCATGATCGCAATCCTCTGTCGTGAGGGAACGACGAGGAAGAAGAAATACTTATTACCATGCTTTCCTCTTATGTCACACTTTTCAAATATAAATTACTTGTGAGCCTGAAGATCCCTCGTGTTAAAGGCGAAACGCGTCGCATTTTCTCACACAAGAATTGATGTCGGTGGTGGTGTGTTCGAGTCTTGCTTCTGCTTGAAAAAAAAGGGAGGGAGGGCGGTGCTTTAACTAACCGCATGGTGCTTGTGGGATGTTGGCGGAATTTAGCAAAGTCATTTTCACATTTTAATGCTAAATTATTTTCAGTTTAGTCTTTCAAGTGTATGGATACTGAGCGGTTATCTATGTACAGTACATTACTAATATCGTGTTAGATAGAACTGAAAATTTTAACCCTGGAAGCGCAATCTAGAGGTCGTTTTGAGGTTACTGCGAGGAAACTTCTGTTTCTTTCGCATCAACAATCGAAACGCTTCTACTGCCCGAACCAACTCAGTAGCTTCCGTGATCTATTAGGAGGTGACACCTACAGTGTCACGATGATACAAATCAAAATTGCTCGTACAAATAAATTAGCACAGTTCTCTGAATGCATAAAACCTGTGTGCTGAAAACATAATTTTGATAAAATTACGTTTTCTCGTTTAAGTTTTTTCGACCACCTTCTTTGAGATAAATCGAAATTGCTGTACTCGCCAATTACACGCGAGCAGCGGCCGGAAAAAGTTCTATGAAAATTCATAACTGTCGTGTTTTGCGGCCAAATAAATTACATACTAAACTCATATCTGTCGTGTTATTTAAAAATGGAGAGATCTTTTACTCCGAACAATGACAACCAAGGAGGTAACTTATCAGAGGTTTTTTTTTGTAAATTTCGAACTGGCTTACGATAGAAAGCTGGATATACCTACCTATTGAAAAAAAAAACACTTTGACGCGGCAAAAACTATATTATTGTTCTTCGTTCGTGGTTCGTCTGATTTTGAAAGTTTATTGAATTTATTAGTTATGTATTATTATTAGTAATGTACTAATAATGGAACTTTTTAGAAAAAAGAAAACAGAACCCATAATTATAGGATCTCATTTTTGTCCATCCGTCCGTCCGTCGTCTGTCAAGACCCTTCATCTAGGGAACGTGTGGAGGTATAGAGTTTAATTTGTAAAACTTAATACGTATAAGTAAACGTACTTCCCGTAGGCCTAAAACTATAATTGGGCAATTAAAGTCGTATTATAGTACAAATACAGGAGAAAATCTGAAATCTATGAATAAATCATAATTAAAATTAATCATAAATAAATCTTTCAGTCTCAATCATCATCATCAACCCATTATGTCCCCACCGAGGGGCACGGGTCTCTTCCCTGAGGAAGGTAAGGGCCATAGTCCACCAGGGGGGCCAAGTCCGGATTGGTGAAGGGTCAGTCTCAAATCAGATTAGTATTTGTATTTCAATAAAAACCATATTAAGTAGAGTAGTTAGGTATATTCTAGTATGCACTTTTTGCCATGTGACAGATGTTAGCAGTGAATTAAGAAGTTAATAGCTCGATCTAGAATTAGATCTAGAAACAGTGGCTAAGAATGAAATCTAGTTAGGTACTAAATAAGCGAAAAGCCTACACATCACTAAAAGAACAGTAATTCCATCACGGTTAACAGCAAGCCTGTAATATGCTCAGGTATCTTTATTGAGTATTTGCCGTCGAAGTACCTATTAAGGAAGAAATCTCGAGAAACTACAAAATAGGAAAAGAGAGAGATTACTAAACAAGAACGGGTTGTGTTTATTCTTCCACAAGTTGTTTACAGTACACCTGGGAAATTAATTATAGAAGTAAAAATTGCTTTGCTCGGCGGCTGCAACTGTATCAAAAGGCTGTGCCGCATTTACAATGCGCGCGCTGCTACAAAATTGAAGCCGACAACTTCTTATTTTACTTCTAGTACCTGGTTGACCGAGCTTTGCTCGGTATGTAGGTTTTCACAAAAAAAAAAAGGACTTGAAAAAAAAAAGAAAAATTATTATCAAGTCTCGAACCAGGGTCTTCTGTTCACGGTATCGTCCTATTTCCCACTTGAGCTATGGCAACCTTACAGATGGTTATGAAAATTTCCTTCTTGTAGTGTAGCAGTTATTTCTTTGCCTTAAAACACGGTTAAAACGACATTTTATAAAAATGAAACCTAGTTGGATCAATTAATCGCCCCCAAAACCCCCTGTATACAAAATTTCATGAAAATCGTTGGAGCCGTTTTCGAGATTCTGATTATATATAAATATATATACAAGAATTGCTCATTTAAAGAGATTAGATTCAAGATTCTTCAATAGGATATAGAGACTAAGCCGATCTGACAAATCTATATCTGTTCTCAGCAAACCTGTCGCCGTTTATAACGCCGTACATTTGTGTGACTGGCCTCAGTTTGGTTTGTTTTCGATGTTTGTTATGTTCTTGGCTGGTTACTATAGCACAGGGTATTCTTATTTGGGGCCAGGTCAAGGGATTGTGTTGAGTGGAAGTTATTATTAGGTATTATTTAACACGAGTCTTACAAGCCTCCACCAATCCGGACTTGGTCCCCGCGGTGGAGTATGGCCTATACCTTCCTCAGGGAAGAGATCCGCGCCCCTCGGTGGATATATTGGGTTGATGATGATGTTGTAAATTACGGTTCCAATGTAAGTAGGAACTAAGTTACAAATGGTATAGCATTTTAATGGTTTCATTTGAATTAATAATAAACGCCAAGACATTTGCACGGGTAAGGATCCTTTACCAAAAGTCTGTTATACACGGTGTTATTGAAAAATATTTCCCCGGTGATAGTTAGACAACTTTCAATGAGCAATACTTTAAGGTAATTAACTTTATTCCGGATACATTTACTTGCTATTTGTCGGAAGAGTCCGACCAGGTTTCGCTCTGATTTACAGAGCTCAAGTACGTGTATCCAGGATTAAGGATTAATAATGTCTAGTGTTTACAAAAGTTTTAGTTCAAAATTTTTATTCATTTTATTTTATTATTCTATAGAAATCGATGGCAATAAGTTACAAACCGGTATGAAGTAAATTTGGAAACTTTAATCTATTGCTTATTTGGAGTGGTTTCAATTACACCCTGAAGAAACAGGTTTTAAGTTTTTGTTTCTTCAATAACACGGTGAAGCTTAGATACAAGAAGCGATTATAATATCAAAAGTAAAACGAGCGGAGGTAAATGAACGGTTATGAAAACTTGTCGCCCTGAAGTAAATAAGGGAAAGGCGGACGCGCGCTGTTTACAAGTTTTAAACAGATTTATTATGATTTTTTCCGTGGCTTGTTTCTTTCTTTACAGCGGAATTTTAAAATATGTAAGTGGTTGACCAAAAAGGGACCTGGAGGGATTGGAAACGGTATTTTTTTTTTTGTTTTTTTACTCTGTGGTGTTTTAGCTATGTTTTGGTCTTACACAAATATTTTTAGGTGCCGTAGTTTTTTTTTATGTTTTTTTTTGTGAGCCAAGCACGAGTCGAAATTGTGTAAACACGAAACTTCAAACGCGATTTTCTCGAAATCTGTTATTTTCCCTTGAGGTCCCTTTTTGATCAACCACTCACATATAGGTTTTTGATGGCCACCTAAAGTGATCTTAAACAATCAGGAAGGTTAAGCAACATAGGGCGCGTTCACCGTCCAGTGCATGGATGACTGACCGTTATATGACTAAAACTAATGGTATTTTTCCGAGCGGTTCCGTGATTGACAAGGCACGCTAAGCAGTTGATGCCGGCTGCCGTCGACAGATGGCAGTCATTAAGCCAAGTCGGTTAAAGTCATACAAGCCTCCACTAATCCGGACTTGGCCCCGATGGTAGAGTATGGCCTATACCTTCCTCAGGGAAGAAACCCGTGCCCCTCAGTGGGGGCATAATGGGTTGATGATTTAACTCTTAATAGGTTGAAGTATTTTCCTGTTAAACAGCGTCATTAATAAACAGAAAAAAATCGTAAAAATACTCAAAATAATATTTTTTTTTAATGAGACGGTCAACAAAACCCTCTAAATGTAGAGCTTAAATTAATGTAAAATACCGGCATCATTATGTTTATAATTTGTACCCATTGGTAGAGAATTCTGACGATATGGATAGCATAAAAAAGTACACCATAGTAGAAGATACAAAAGATAAGCCATTATTTTGTTTTTGAAATGTAATACATCAGCCAGTCACATTTATTTGAAATATCATAAGAGATAAATTTGTATTTAAGCGTGCTTCAAAAAATACGTTAAAACAAAGTATTCTCGACACCCTAACGTTCAACTTTCATAAGAGTGATAAGAGTTTCACGACGAACAGCTTTACAAAAAAAAAGTTCCCCAAATCGCATTTGCATGGAAAGTTTTTCTTTGCTTTTTTTTTTCGCAAACGTGGCTGGCCAGAGTTGGTGAGACGACCTCACTTATGTCTACCGAGTTGGCCAAAGGTGGCTAAGACTAGACCTGTTTTTTTTTAATCTTGTTTATTTTATAAGCCATACATCATATCATTAAGTCAGCTTAAAAATAATAACAATGTAGCTTAAACTTTAGATGCTGCAATATGCGTACTATAATATGGCCCACAATGCATTCTCCTAAATGAGCTTACAGAACCCAGCAACAACGGCTGACGAAATTGACAAAAACAACAAAATAACTATCTGGGCAATGTCGCATAAATATCCATCGCTCAGCGATGGTAAAACTATGGCGGCCATATGTGGCCATACCAAATATGTTTAGATACATGGCCTGGATATTGCAATATTGCATAGTACGGCTGGTATTTTTCGTGATGTTGCCGGCCACTGTATTGCAGCTACAAATTGCAGTAACACATGGCCCGTTTAGAAGCCCCTTTACAACAAAATGCCTATACGGTTTTAAGAATGTAATGTAGTACGTATCTTTTCACTCTCATTGAAGGAGGTCGTACTCGGTCGTTGACGTGTTACGAAATATTGTTTTGGGATTTACGAAAATTGAATTTCACACAATATAATTGTTTTCGAACGCCGAACCATCCTAAAACGCCCCGAGGCATAAAGTTGTCTGATTTCCATAACAATATAAGTGAATTATAAATATTAATTTCTAATAAATTTATTCAGTGTATTTTAGGTAGTTTTTAAGCCTCCCTTAAGTTCACTAGCACTATCTGTGAAAAATAAAATCTTTAAGGAACTGCTCAGCGAAAACGAATTTTTTTTATCTGAAAAGATTAATAATTAATATTTTTTTATATTTTATTTATTTATTTTTACATATTATTTTTTATAATATAATAATAACAGCTGACATTATGTTTAGTACTTTGGAGTCAGTTATAAAAGTTGTTTTATTAGAAGACCTGGCGACCACGAACCGGTCGACGTAGCATGGGTACTATGGGTAGGCCCCCTACCAGAGGGTCTGACTTCCAATCTGGTTACGGTGGCAGGGATGATGATGATAACAATTGTTTTATTTCACTCAGGGGTAGAAATTTCATCCTATTTTAGGAACGTTACCCTAAAATAAAAGTCTCATCATCACCATCATCATCGGCCTACGTTTGTCCACTGCTGGACATAGGCCTATAAAAGTATCCTACTGGCCAAATAGCAAGTATCTAGCGTTGATAGTTCTCACTCAGCGGTGATGATTCAATCAGGATCAGTGAGACTAAAATAATTTACGGTCTACTATTATTTGCAAGGTATTGTATAGAATCAGGCGTTACTTTTCGGAATTCCATAATAGCGTTACCGAGTGTTTTTGGGGTGACGGTCACTTGTGCTTGTGAGCCTGAGGATGCCTCGTGTTAGAGGCGAAACGCGTCGCGCATTGTCTCACACAGGTATTGTTGTCGGTGGTGGTGTGTTCGTGTCTTGTTTCTGCTTGAAAAAGTGGGAGGGAGGGCTGTGCATTTACTAACCACATGGTGCTTGTGGGATATTGGCGGAATTTAGGAAAGTAATTTTCTCATTTTAACGTTATTTGCAACGATTTGTTGTGGTATATAAAGAAAGAAAATCCAAGTAGATAACACCATAGATTATTGCATTTTTTAAGCTTTTACTCCTTAGCGAGATTCCTACAGATTTCCAGTGAGAAATCTATCTAAGATAAGACCGCTTCCCGGATGTTACAGACAAGACGTTAAAATAAATAGAAGCAGCGCACACAAGCACTCGATTTCCGACGCCCCCGTTTCCGCGCCGACGCCCCTTTGTTGCAAAGGAAAATATATATTTATTATTTTTCCCGCACCACGACCGGTGTATAATGATTTATTACCTTTGCTTTATTAAATCGAGTGCGAAGGTGTAAGAGCTGCTTTTCAATTAAGTGCTTTCAAACGTAAGTTGGGTCTGGGATTAATATCATAAGGTTATCTTAGATTAATATCTGGGATTAATAATAGTACCGAGGGGCACGGGTCTCTTTCCTGAAGAAGGTATAGGCCATACGTACAACTGAGTAAAGAATCATCTAAAAATGGGGAAGAGCACTGATCTTTCTAACACAGGTTTTTTACCTAGCTTCTGAGCTACATTACATTGTATTATGAAGTCCCTGATCTTTGGATCAGGGTCTTCACAATGTAATCTGCAAAAACGTTAAGTGATTAAATACTTTATAAGTTTATCTTATCTGCAGCGCAGTGTAGCGCGGTAATGCTGCCAGCGTTATGGGAACCTTTGGATCGGATATTATTATGTCACGGCGTGGTTTGATTAACTGATTTTATTTTATTTGTTTTGTGAGTGTGTGTGTAATTAGTTAAAATATAATGTGACATTTTATTATTTTATTTTGCTAGTGTATTTCAAATGTTCAAATAATTAATATGCAATATAATGTAATTTGGAACAATAAATGTATCTTATCTTTAAAGGATAACAATACAAAAACAAATGGTTTACACACGAAAGATATGTTCATACTGTTATTTAGGCATAGGTACAGAAGTTTATGTAAAGCCTGTATTACACCGGGACAACACTGTGCGGCATTGCGATATGCCACAAGGCCGCATGCTACAACGTCGCACATTGTGGCAAGAACCTTGTGGCATGCCAACACCTTGCGTCATGTGGCAAACTGTCGCAGCTTCTTCTTCTTCTTCTGCCGCACCTTTGTAGCATGCGGCCTTGTGGCATGCCGCAATGCCGCACAGTGTTGCCCCGGTGTAATACAGGCTTAAGTATAAAACGATAACGTCTATAGCACCCACCTTTCATAATAACAGTTGGTGTAAATCTAGGAGCTCATATTAGATACTCCAAAACATTTTATTCAGTCGAACAGCAACAGTCTGAGAGCAATAACTACACTATAAAGTTACGTTACTTTATAGTAAATGATAACGATATAAAGTTCCAACAGGGATTGTCCTAAATACATGTATCATATTCACAATGGTTACAATTAATAGATAGATAGAATATTTATATATTCTCTATATTTTTTATTTATACTTCATTTTATAGGTATAAGGTCAGAGAATATAATGCTAGTATAATTATTAATAAATAATATTTTCTGGTTTTTTTTTCAATAAGTAAATGTGAGTCCAATTCGACCTCCTAACGTTCGTGTCACAGATCAATGAAAGTACCTTAAATATTTTTTTTATGCAAAAAACAAGTATAATGTATACCTTTTCAGTCTTGCTTATTTAAAGATATCTTCTATCGAGTCATGGTATCAATATAAAATAACAGATCTTAGGATATCAGTTGATAACGTTTTGACGTAGGCACTTCCGGTAACGAACACTCAGATTCATTTTTGCATTAAAAAATCGATTAAGCACTCTAAAACAAACGAATTTGTTTTTGGCATTGTCATTTGAAAACTACATTCTTTAGTGAATAGTGACTATAAACGTGCTATAAACGCTAAACACAACTTCACAATACAAAAAACATTCTGAAGTAACCCTTTACATCAAAAGGGCCAAACTAACATTTTAATCGCGTCTTTTAACATACGACAGTTTTGTTTACTTACGGTTTAAGCCCGACGATCGGTTACCACGAGCGAAGTTTGCCAAACAAGCAGCTTGCAGCCCGCATGCCCAAAAGTCAGTAAGTTAACAAAACTTACTTTTGCCCTGTCGCTAAATAAATGCAAACAGACGGCGTCCCGCACGACAGTGGCGCCTCCTAGTGACCGCAACATATACAGAACTTATGTTGAATTTAAATGTGTCGATTGAGGAGGAGGAAGTGTCTTTGGCTTAGAAAGGTGCCATTTCAAGACCATATTCATCATCATCAACCCATAATCATCATCAAACCATCATCATCACCAAGGGGCACGGGTCTCTTCCCTGAGGAAGGCATAGGCCATACTCCGCCACGGGAGCCACGCCCGGATTTGTGGAGGCTTGTAAGACTAGTGGCTGGTCTTAGTGTCAGAAGTTTTCAAGCCGCCCTAAGGCCTCTGACTTGGCTTAACGACTGCCATCTATATAGCAGCCAGCACCAACTGCTTAACGTTCCTTACGAAGCACGGAACCGCTCAAGAAATTGCCACTAGCACCAGTCATAGAACGCTCAACCATCCATGCACTGAACGCACCCTATGTTGCTTAACCTTCGTGATCGTTTACGATCACTCAGGCGGCCGGGCCTACGAGCGGGGTTAAGACAATATTAGTAAAATTAAATTCTTTAGATCGTATTTGGAAATCTAAAACCAAAATATGTCTGTACGGATCATTGCGCCATGTTCATCGCGATCATTGTTTACGACAATGGCGCCTCCTAGCGACAGCAGCGACTTCAAATTACAGGCTTGTCATGGCTTACGATGCCATGTAAATTGTAGAAACCCGATTATAAATTTTACTCCTGGGTTCATAAACAGTGTAAATGTCTGCGTAGTAAGCAAGAAACAATCAAAATCGAGAAATACAAATTTCTCCCATTTCTAGATCTCTAACACAGCGTCACTGCGATCATTTTGCCAATCTTTACCAGTCACTTCCTTTTTCTCATATATTGGATAACAAAACAGCTGTATAAAAAATGTGCAACTTATTAATAGTGGGTATAAACTGTAAGTAAACGATCGTGTAAACACTTTATTAATGTAGAACTTCTTAATCTTAATCTCGAACAAAAACATAAACACTTACATACAGGCACATGAATTGCTTCTGGCCCTACACTAGGATAACATGTGTCGTAGAAACCAGAAACAGCGACATCACAAACAAAAATCGTCAATATAAGAGCCAAAATGCAGTAAAGGTTAATATAGCTGTAACTTCGATTAAAACATACTTTCTTATAAGTTCGCACACCGTTTGACCTAACATCCACTTGACCGGTTTTCCAGTTTCTGTTAGGTGAACAAAAAAATTCAATTTAGAATAAATTTAACTCACTAGTTAGATGGCCGGGTATTTATGGTGAAGTTATTAAATTATAGAGTGATGTTCATTTGGCAACTTTTTTAGTTTTCTGAGTGATCAGGAGAGGGACACACGTACACTTAAACAAGTAATGTGTGCTAGTACCCCATGTACACATGCGCAAAAAAACCGACAGACGTATGTTTTCACCGCTTCCGTCCACTCTTAGTCGATTAAAAGAAACTTTTCCACTTAGCCCCCAATTTTTAAGACAAAGGAGACATTCCTCGTGGCGGGCGGGCCACACAAAATGGCAGTATAATACAAGGCACTTGGTACATTAGCGGAGAATAATGACCGGCTTAGCCGTGCGTGCGGTCTTGCTTGCCAGCCGTCACGAGAGCGAGGCCGCAAAATGTGGGCGCTAGCGCAAGTTTTGCTAATGTTTAATGTCCCTGCACGTATAGGGTTGGAATTATCGCGGGCGTGTGGCGGTCGCGGACAAGCGATTCGGTTGATTATAGAGCTGCGCTAATGGTTTATTTGTGATACACTATACACGCATGCGGTTATGACGCGGACTCGCTTCGTTTTGACTTTTCTACAGAAACACAGTTGATTCAAACTCTCTAACGGTTTCCGTGTCTTTGTCTGTTTCGAATAGAATAGTGAGCGAAAACCTTCCCACACCATGGAATGTGACTTCTAGGGATGTGATTTGGATAAGTAAACTTTATCTTGTCTTAAATTCTGAAGAATAAATTTAATAGAAGTAAGAAACTTTATTGAGGCAAAAACAAATTTATAGGTACTCAACTTAGAACGAAAACTAGGATTATAGATAACAATTACTGGATACGGAATATATAGGCAATGTTAGTTACTTAATTAGTGCGGTTCTCGCACCCGGTTAGGCCTATAAGAAGGTTCTCTTACCATAGTGATATATTGGGACTTTCATTGTTTTTCGCTAATTATTTTTAAACCGTCCCATAGTAACCGTCCCGTTTCACATATTATATCAAATTGAAATTATTGATAAATAGCATGCTTAAATAAGCAAGCTGACGACAGGGCACTCTGGAGGTCATTAGGGGAGGGCTATGTCCAGCAGTGGACTAGGATAGTCTGATGATGATGATACTTAAATAAGAGGGCAGCTATGTGTGTGTAATGCTTTACACAGACATTATTGAAATAGGGGGAACGCTGATGCCAGATGGCAAACAATGGATTTACGTGAATCCAATCGAACGTGCAATGTTACGGTTACCTTCAAAGCTTAGCCGGATGTAATTAAAAGCTAATGATTTCATGGAACGTTGCATTTAGATGATTAGTTTAGTCTGCCTGTTTGTTGATGTTTTCAGCTCAGTAATTAATTAATAGAAGATAAGTAAGGATTTGTCTAGACATTACAAAAATTCGAGTAGGTAGTAATTACAGAAGATACGTGTATTTTTTAGTGCGATAACTATTTGCGACTTAAAGTTTCTCAAAACAAAACTTTGGCTCTTTTTGGATAAAAGCATAGTACAGTCAACAGCACGTCAACCTTCACATTTTCGTCGCAAAATCGCCCGTAATGCAACACAGTAGGGTGCATGGATGTATGGGATGTTGAGCTGTCGTTCTTTTTTATGACATAAAAAGAAATTGACAATGACTTCATTTT
The DNA here is from genome assembly GCA_947310845.1 of Yponomeuta plumbellus. Classification (NCBI taxonomy): domain Eukaryota; kingdom Metazoa; phylum Arthropoda; class Insecta; order Lepidoptera; family Yponomeutidae; genus Yponomeuta; species Yponomeuta plumbellus. Next base: position 11,434,161 of record OX371203.1, read on the forward strand.
TCTTTCCTTATGAAAGGACTTGGAAGTTCATTGTTATTATAGGTATTAATGGTTACTAACTGTCATATATAGGTATTAATAAGTTTTTCATAAATGTACAGACGCTGTGACTGCATAAAAAAACTGTGCTATCATTGTTTTCACATAGCAAGTGTTGATTATGATTATATGGGTTCTTAGATATATAGAGCTTCGTATCAACTTATGTTTTAGATATTAAGGTGATTTGAGAAAAGATGGTCCGAGTGGAGTTTTGTTTCGCTACCTTTTTCTCCACTACATTCGACCCCAAGGTAGCGCCTAAAATATAAAATAACACTGTCTAAAACAGCCTAAATATAAAAAATGGTTTCTAGACCGGTGCCGTCGAGGAGAGTACCCAAGAACAGGCAGCATTTCCCCTCTGAATGGCCAGGCTGATGCGCTGTCCGAGGTAGCTACCAGCTCTAGGGTCGCCCGACGAGTCGATGAGGCACGTCGATATGTTTTTGTTAAGTTTACGCACCTCAACCCTCACGGGCCCAACGTCTCGACGGCTCGACCCCAAATGGCGCAAATAAGTAGCTGTCTCCGATTAAGGACTCCCTTACTCGCACGGGATTGCAAAATTTTGAACTAAAGTACACGCGGACGGAGTCGCGAGGGACAGCTTTAATACATATTTTGTGAAAATTTCAATTGCCTACTTATTGCAAGGTCCAAATTTTACAAAGTTCAGAAGGTAGATTTTTCTGAAGTCGAGACCGTCGGACAAACGGTTGGACAGAGAAGGAAATCCAAAAAAACGGAAAAAAAAGTTATAATAACAAACGAAATGAAGAACTTTCGCCGGCGGTTTCCTCCTAATTAGTCAGCTCGACTTTGACTAAGCGCGGTCCCACCTGGAAAATGTTACTTATTATCCCACATTATAATGACGGAAAAGGTACCCGATGCTACTGTTATGAGATCAATAGCGCTTGATTAGGAGACGTATCTACCGATATTTGTTCTTGTCGCCCCAGATTGCGACTAGGCGACAGCGAGATATTATCCCTTCTTGTTAAATTATATTATCAATTACTTTCAGTTCAGCGATCCGCTCTTCCTGTACCGCTCGTTATCTTTTGTACCGTTGTTTCAACAAATTAGCTTCGATCCGAGGCATGTAATATAGACAGGTATTTGTTGAAGCGATTTCTCTCCCTTTTGTGCCGAACAAAGCCTTTTGTTGTTCAGCGTTAGATTGCTATATGAAGATTTTATGAAATGCTTTATTAAGGCGTTCGCAGACAAGATTGTGTAGAAATGGCAGCGACGTTTTAATGGCCAATGTTATGCGGAAAATACAAGAACTCACAATTATGAAAAATACAGTTAAATATAAAAGCAAATGTATCAAATATATGTTCTAGTAGTGCAGCAGTAGAACGCAGGCCTCACACTCGGGAGGTCAGGCGTTCGAGTCTCGGCGTGTTCCATTGACTTTTTTTTGCTACGTAAATTTACGTAATCAAAGTAACAATAATTCTCGCTAACGGTACAGAAAACATTGTGAGGAATACAGTGTCTCAAATGTTCACATACCTCAGCGCGTGAAATTAACATAACATTTACATACAGGCACATACATTGCTTCTGGCCCCACACTAGGATACCCTGTGTCGTGGGACCCAGAAACAGCGACGCCACAAACATGTAAACATCCAGGACCTGGGTTTCTTTTTTTTTGTCCCCCAGCCGGGATTCGAACCCGGGACGCCTGTGATGAAGCCCATACTCATTCTCTCTTGCTCTCGGAAAGAAGGCCTATGCACTAAAGTGGGACGTTTGTATAGTAGAAAGAAAAACATAATTTCATTGGAAACGTGTAAGTTTGAGTAAGTGAATTACATGTGTAAATATAACTATGATAATAAGTACCTATGTTTATATAATGTACCTCATATAAGTATGTTTTTAAATTTATTTAATTACTTTTGCACGCTTACCAACACTTTCCTTTACCTCCTGCGGTTGACTGGTAGAAAATGCTTATAGCTTTAAGTCCGCCGCATTGTACTAATGTTAAGTAAATGTAATAAAAGTATTAATAATAGCTGGCCACTTTGGCTAGACAAGACTATTACCTTTTTCTTTTTCAAAATAATAAGTAGTACAATAATAGAGCTAAACCGCAATTTCTGAAAAATCTATAACATTTTGACGAACAGGATTGTCCAATTTATTTACCGCATTGAGTCCCGTGCTAACAGTTCACCACAAAGGTGATTGTCATTCATGGGACACATAATTTTGCGGTCGATACTCAGCCTGAAATTGCCAAATGAAACGTCACATTAATCGCTGGATGGATAACTGTTCCAAGCGATAATCTCTAATTGATTAGCAATCACATCGGCGAACGTTATATTGACGCCGAAATTGCGGCGCTTTGACTATTTCGATAGCATAAATTATACCTAAGCTTCTGTTGATTTAATTTGGCGTAGCTGCGACCCTTTGATTTAGAGAGAATCGCAACTCTATGAGTCAGTTGAATGAGTCTACTTTGCTTTGATAACGCTTTTTATAAAAAATGGCTTCAACTTACTTGAGGATTTCAATGGTTTATATCCTTCAATTTCATCCCTCTCTTTAACCCTCAAATAGGGTAGTTTGCAGGGTCAAAATAATTAAATTATATTTAGTCCGTATTTTAGATTTTAAAAAATATTGGACACGTATTTTTTCTTTTTTCGATTAAACAAAAAATAACAAAGATATAGCCCATTAAAGGTACGTGTGACGTCACTCCGTGCTAAAAAATGCAGCACGGCGTGACGTCACACGTAACTTTAATGGGCTATATCTTTGTCATTTTTGGTCTAATTTACAAATAAAAAAATACGTGTCCCTTATTTTTGAATAATCTAAAAGACGGACTAATTACTTTTTTTAGGGCAACTAGCCTATTGTATAACTAGTTTATTGTTCAGTTTTTTAAAACACTATTACACTTTAGTTAATAAATCAACAGTATTTTTTTATCATATTGTGGATTATGTGTTGAGAACGCGTAATTCAGATAATCTGTAATTGAAATAATGTTGAGTATTTTCGTCATTTTAATATTCTTTCCAGTGAATGAAGATGAATGATTCTCTTGACTTTCATATTATACGTTCATTATGCTCAACTATTACGATGCAATTTAGATAATTATATAAAATTAAACATAGAAAACACTATATTTCCAGAACTTTGACATTATGAAACCATCAGAATCTGTAAATCTTTACAGATTCTGATGGTTTCATAATGTCAAAGTAATGGTGTACAATTGGCGGTCTTATCGTAATGTACTAAGGTCCTATGTAACTACTTCAAAAATGCAAAAAAAATCATCTGGTTGTAAAGTTACCGTTTTTGCTGCACACAGACGGAACTAAACTAATAGGAACGATTGCTTTAGAAATAAGCCCGCTTTTGCACATAATTTTTATCACAAACATGTTATTTAAGTTGTAGTAGTATGTTTTTTTTATTGTGCAACAAAGTGTAACAGCTACAACGAATTCAAACTACTAGCTCCGCCGATCGTTACTGAACACGTCGGAAGGAATAGAAAAGGTTTATTTATTATTATAATCTTAAAACGCATTTTTTGCGCTTGCTTTTATCGTAATGTCGCAGTAAAGTAGTTAAATCAGACAGTCAATTGAATCTCTAGATAGTCAATCAAAGATCGATATTCAATCAAGTCGCTAAAGTTCCGTCAGACAAGTGAGTGAACGAAACGTTTGACGAGTTTCCTAAACGTTCCTAGGTATTTCAACTTTGGTAAAATGTTTCTTTGAACGAACGTGTCGAGTCTTCTAAAGCCATCTTTGCAACAAGAACTCACTACAAAAACAAGACTCTTCTTACCGAAACCCACTACCTCCAGCATGGTAATCAGACGTGATATCGCTAAGTCAACAAGACAATTTATATGTGCGGCGTAAGATATCACCCTGCACGGAGGACCTGATAATTTGATTCATCATCATCAACCCATTATGTCCCCACCGAAGCCATACTCCACCACGGGGGCAAAGTCCGGATTGGTGGAGGCTTGTAAGACTAGTGGCTGGTCTTACTGTCAGAAGTTTTCAAGCCGCCCTGAGGCCTCTGACATGGCTTAACGACTGCCATCTATCGACGGCAGCCACCACCAACAGCTTAACGTGCCTTGCAAACCACGGAACCGTTCGGAAAAATGCCACTAGCGCCAGTCCATAGACGATCACCCATCCATGCACTGAACGCGCCCTATGTTTCTTAACCTTCGTGATCGTTTAAGATCACTCAGGCAGCCGGGGCTACGAGCGATTCATAATTTGTTAACGATTTCAAAATTGCCTTTGTAGGAAAGATCTTTGTAATCACCAGTAAAACTATCCTTTTGTTATATTATGCTGTATACCTAGACTTTTCCTTTATTCTAAACGCTAATAACTTAACAATAGTAGAAGTACAGTGCAGTGCAGTACACTTCTAGGTGTAAAGTAATAGTATGCAATTATGTGAAATGTCAGTCTCACGTCATTTTAAGGAGTGCAGTTAAAATTGAATCGTGGCTCAAAATTTTCCTTCACACGCTAAAAACTAATTAACATCAAGAACTGCAACAAAATATTTTAAGCAAGCACGCGATAGTCTTGGAAATTAACACCGGCAAAAATTGTGTCAAATTAATAAACAGTATTTCTGGTATAATAAATACACACATATCGTTAAAAATGTTATAAGGCATTGAAAACACAATTCGGATTTCGTCTACCAGAATAAACTCAACTCACAAAAAAAAAATTTAAGACATTAACTTTACAAGTTAAGTTGTATTTTTTCTTTGCTTGTGCAAATATTGCTTATAAGATGAGATAAGAATATTCTTTATAGTACCAGGAAAAACAAATACAAAACGTTTACAAAGATGCAGTACAATTGGCGGCCTTATTGCTTAAAGCAATTTCTTCCAGACAACTAAAGGGGTATATATTAAAAAATGTTTACTCGCGACCATTTAATATGTAAATTAAATGTAATTACCTTAATTTCCCACGTTGTTCGCCTTAACGACTCGTATAATGTACAACTATGACAGAGAACGGTAATTTTTTGGAGGGGCTGATGATCAGGCTGCGTCGTCCGGTTCGTGGTCGCCAGGTCAGAAGGAAAAAAAGCTGCATACCTACATCTACTTCTTCAGTAGAATTATTAACATCGTTATGAACGGTCCATTTCGCGAAAATTGTCCAAAAGGCAATATGAAAAACTTATAAAATGACGTAGGATGTTTGTGTGTAAAAATTACGTTGCTAAATTCCGCCAAAATCCCTCAAGCACCATACGGTTAGTTAATGCATCGCTCTCCCTCCCACTTTATCAAGCAGAAGTAGGACACGAACGCAGGTGTCGGTGGTGGTGCCCACAAACCGCATGGTGCTTGTGGGATTTTGGTGGAATTTAGCAAAGTAATTGTCACATTTTAATGCTATTGACTTCCGCAAAGTAACGCCAGATTCCATGATTCCATACAATATTTTAACGACACGTTTTGAAACTTTACGTCCGTAAAAATGGCCTTTCTTCATGATACGGTAAATTTTAACTACATAATGATATATTTATTTCGTGGTGTTGTCACTAGTCACATTATTTTTTGTCTTTTCTTTTTAACTATAATGAAGCCACCGAGAAAATTGCTGTTGGCGATTTAAACAGAGCAAAAATTACAGACTTATTTGTATAGCTGTTCTACACTATTATGTAGAACAGTCGTCAAAATGAATTACCAGGTCAAATGAAATATCAACAATCACAACTAACAACACTGAGATACGATTATGATATTTTTATTGCGCTCCAAAAAATTGCGTATATGATACAATAAACTATGCGACTATAAAAATAACCCACGATTCAAAGGTAGAATCAGCAAGACTGTGCCTACCTTTATTCCTTTTTCCACTCTCTATGTCGATATACTCTACACACTCCAATCTGCCAGCTTGCAGAGCCAACATCACTAAGCCGTAGTTAATTACCAAAGTTGGTTGAGAATATGGATTTAAAATTATGAGCCGCGAGTTGGCGCCGCGCAGGCCGGTTCAAATTAAGACTCCGGTTGTCCGCAATTTGTAATGAGTTTTTAATACCACAGTGGACTACGTGTTTGGGGATGAACTTGTCTCTGGGTCAAGAGATGTTGAAATTAGGTCCCGCTGTACTCTGCCACCATCTTATCTGTTCAGTTGATAGCGGCGCTAGTGGAGAATTTAGTAGTAACATTTAAGAAATTTACCTAGACAAATGAGAATATTTTAAGTCAAAGACTCGTCTTTTAATTTGAGTGCAAATATATCTATAAGTCTTAGTAAGTGGATAAATAAAACAAAAAATTGGTAACAGGATTTACAATTAGTTACAATTTTGCCCACCTGAACAGATAACTTGGTGGCGCTGTAAGCTGGCCTTTAATGCTTGGTACTTATATGTACTGCGGCTGACTTATCTTTATAGCCATCACAAACAGGGCGACTTGTCGCCGCGTCAGACGCAAGTTGTCATTTGTTTCTGGCATCTTGTCGTCGCGACTCGGCGACTCTGACGCCAAGTGTGCGGAGATTCGAACAAAATATTATATGAAAATTGACGGCCCCAGCCTGTCGTCGCGTCTAGTCGCCGAGCTGTTGCCTGTTGCGTGTCGCTAGTGTGCGCCTAGGCTTAAAGCTTTAAACTATATTACACTACTAGCTGTTGCCCGCGACTACGTCCGCATGGGCTTTAGCTGAGTAAAGTGTTCGCAAATAAGATAGGGATACTTTTAGCGCATGCGAAAGAGCTTTAATACTAACTTCGCAACCCCCTCTTACCCCCTTAAGGGATGATTTGCGAAAAACTACTTTACTTATCTTTCATGTTTTTCTATGAAGGACCTTCATGCTGAATTTCATTCCAATAACTTCCAAATTGGCAAAGTTCCATACTAACTTTGCACCCCCCTTTTACCCCCTTAAGGGACGACTTTCTTAAAACTATTTTACATGTTATTCATAACTTTTAATGAAAGACCTTCATATTGAATCTCATTCGAAAAACTTCAAAATCGGCAAAGTTTCATATTAAGTTTGCACCCACATTTTTCCCCCTTAAAGGATGATTTTAAAAAACTATTTTACACGTGTTTCATAATTTTAAATGAAGAATCTTGGTACCAAATTTCATTTGAATGACTTTAAAAACGGCAAAGTTTCATACTAACTTTGAAGCCCATTTTACCCCCTTAGGGGATGAGTTTTCAAAAATCCTTTCTTAGTGCTCCCCTACGTTACAAAAGGAACCCCTGTGCAAAATTTCAAGTTACTAACCCTTCTAGTTTAGGCCCTGCGCTGATATGTCAGTCAGTCAGTCAGTCAGCTTCTCCTTTTATATATAAAGATTAACTAAAGACAAGTTTATCTACTAATTAGAATAGGTAAAGCGGTGGTGGCGTAGTGGGGTTGACCCTTGCTTCTCGATCATGAGGGTCTGGGTTCGAACCACGCATGTACCAATGACTTTTAGTTACGTACATTTGTTTGTACAGCAACACCATTCGCTGATAAATTGTGCCCGGATAACGGCGACAGGCTTGCCACTTGTCACGTTTGGGACCTAATAAACTCGGCAAAACGTGGGTCCAGTTCTAGAGACTGGTGCCTCTGCCTACCCCTTCGGGGATAACGGGCGTGAGTTTATTATTATTATTATTATTATTATTATTATAGAATAGGTACAACAGTGATAAATGCATGAAGATAACGAAAGAGCATGTTTACAGCATTAGGGCGTATTTTGGAAAAAAAATTCAGGTCAAATATTAGTATGACATGATTAACTAAGAACATGTTAATGTTTTTTCTGCTTTTTCTTCAGCTTTGAGTTAAAAAAATTCTTAAGAAAAGCGACCAATTTGAAAACTATGCACGAAAACGCAACAGTCACCACCGTTAAAAACAAATAAACATCCAGCATTAAATATTCGAAGAGATGCAATTTCAACGCAGGATTTTTTATAAAGTCGGCGCCTTTGTGTCGTATGACGTACTCTATCCACCATACAGCCGTATCTATCCCATTCATCGGCCTATCTTTAAACCTAATCGAAACTTCTTTGGCTTTCTTCGAGTAACGTTCATCGGTTAGCATTTTGTTAAGAACAGTTCTAAGGTTTTCTTCATTGATGTCTTTGTACTCCAATAGTTCGCCGTAACCGTTTTGTACCGTTTGCAATATGTTCAGATACTGATCACCGAAGACTGGGATGCCAAGAATGGGAACACCAGCTGCTACAGCCTCTTGAAGGCCTAGTAATCCACCATGACCAATGAATACTTTTATGTTTGGGTGTTCTGTAATAAAGATAAAATAAACATAAAACATACACATTTACATACAGGCACATACGTTGTTTCTAGCCCCACACTAAGACATCCTGTGTTGTGGGAATCAAAAACAGCGAATTCACAAAGCATATTATGTTCTGTTAAGTAAGGCGATTATCACACTACACCGCGGATTTTTAAATTGTATGCAAGTAACTCCTATTACACCAACTACTACGCCTGAGCAATTATGTGCAAAAAAAGTTTTATTTCGTACCTATAACATCTTTTTGAGGAAACCATTTCCTTAGTACAACATTCTTCGGCAAACTAGGCTGATTAAGGTCCTCCCATTTCATAAGCACCGTCTGTTTTAGTTCGCCAAACACCTTGAAGATAGCGGTCAGTCTGTCTTGGCTCAGCTCGTTAGATTGCACGTTGGATCCAAAACTTAAGAATACCACGCCATGCTTCGCATTGTCGAGAATGTCTTGTAGGTCCTAAAAAAGAGGTTATTAATTAAATAGGTTGTGTTAATTTTTTTAGACTTTTTAAATTCTGGCAACAATATGTTCAATACCGGTATTAGGTATTATCCTATCCTACGCCCTGTGGCCGTCAAAAGGTTGATAATGATAATGTGAATGCATATGCAAATCTTTATTCATTTGTCATTGATATTAGATCATACCCATGACCTACTAATCATTATTGACTACACTCCAGAGCGGGAGGTGTGTATTCCATATTCACTGACTAAATCGTCGATTTACAAAAAGAAAAATAAAATTGAAGTTAAGTAAAATCGGGGAACATACATAAAAAATAAAAATTATAAAAAAAGGGATGCCCTTACCGGCCTTTTCACTCACATTCATTCGATATATTTTCTTCGTCCCTCTTTCTTAATCCTCTCCATGTGTTCATACACAAACACAACATTCTCGATTCAATCAATCTCATTTCTTTTTTTCATTATTTTAAAATGTGATCATTTTAATATTTAAGATAGTGTCAGTGACCATTATTCATTACTCTCTAGTGTATAAGTATTACCGCTTATGAGTACCTAATAAAAATCAATTACCTCTGGCAGAGGTTTGTTGGACTTTTTGTGGTTCAGGCCGGCCACTTCGATGACATTTGGCAAGTACGCCGTGGGCGTATCTATGCTAAAATGAGAATTCATAAGAACAAGCGATGCGTTCGCTGCCAACTCTTCTAAGCTTGGAACGGGCTGTGGCAGGCCTTTGAAATACGTCCGGACGTACTCCTCCATCCGGGGTAGGTACACAAACTTCACGATAAACAAATCGTATAGGCTGTAATACAAATTTTTGAGTCTTCCGATGAAATTCGTTGGATCCGGCGAGCTTCCATATTCGTGGTAGACAGTCGCTAGCTGAAGCGGATTCCTCGTGTAATAATTTCCTTTCACGGAATTTCCGAAAGTTGTAACCAATACCAACGGCGCTTGGTACTTATGAGCAAGCATATAGAGCGATTCTTGGAAGAATAGCTCATTTATAACTAAGTCGAATGTGTGCTCCTCATTAAGAAAACTTTGTACGTCGGATGAGTTAAATACAGTCTCTGTTATGAAGTATCCTGATCTGTAAAGCATGTCTTGGAATGTTGCAAATGACAGGTCTAATGTCGAGAAAACGTTTGGTTTCTCGTCAACTGTAAAAAAAAACAAAGATAATTAAAGTGAAACTTGTAATAAAAACTGGCCAAGTGCGTGTCGGACCACGCGCAGTGTAGGGTCCTATAGAAAAGGTTGGTTTTATCTGCTTTACACATACTGCTTTGTAAATGTATATCCTACTTAGCCGTGATAGTTTTCCTTTTAAGTTAATTATACAAAAAAAATCTCATGTCTCCAATCGACTGTTTAGCCAGGAGAGCGGGGGGACCCTACTCGGATAAAATTTTTATTATATTTTATTATATGATAACATTATATTATATGTATATATACAGGTTTATTTTTTCACCAGTACAATAAATCAACATACGTAATAGTAGTCCTAAAATACATATACCATCATTTTTGTTACTACCCCTTTGGTACAAAAAAACAAAAATAACAATGTCTGAACTTATCCGCAAAACTTAAAAAATGTGGACGCATTACGCATCAGTATTGATGAGCATAACTAAACGCACGAACTGGCAACTGTTTGTTTATGGCATCGCGCGCGGCTTGCGGGAAGGAAAAGAAGCGGCGGGCGGCGCAGCCAGTATGACTTATGATGACGTAGCAAAAAATCTTACTTGATCCCAATTCTTCCTTCATACTTGCACGGGCTTAGGACCGTCACCGGCGTGGAATGCTTGCACTGGTTGGTAGTGGTATGGATGCATGCCTGTCGTATTTAATAATTTCCACACCACGTACCAGCTAACGCCGAAGCGCGCCGTGCGTGCCGCGTCGTTGGTGCTCCTTCTGGGGTCTTCCTCGAAAAACGCGAATGTCTGTTCCTCGATCTCCACGGCCAAGGGAGGTCTTCCTTCTCGGCCTTGAGCGTGCGCTGGTGTAGTGAACTGTCCGTAGTCTAGCAAATGCTGCGTCACTCTCATGAATGTCCTGGTGTTGGGTATTTGAGGTACAATAAAACCGGCATTTATCAGGCGGGGCAAACTTTCTTCAGCGTATACCCGCCGAGATGCAGCTGTATTTTCCCCACTGAGAAAGTAACTATGAACCATTTCGTAGTACTCGCGGTTTGTAAACATCGTGTTGCGCGCGTAATTTTCGACTCCAGGAAGTGCGGAAACGGCGCACGTGCACTCACCTAGGTCGATGCGCGCGGACTGACCGGGTCACCGAACTCACCGAGAAGATAAGCGTAAGGGATGCTATGTTGCGAAATCGTGCGCCGGTCAGCCGCCGCTCACTCACCCCACCCCGCCGCCCTCTACCTCGTACCGTTGACGCCTTGTAATTAGTGCGCCCATGCGTTACAAATTGGATGAAGGATAAATTAATGAAAATGAAAAAAAAAATGGTTAATATATTTGATAAATGTAATCTATTATCGATACCAATGATATGGTAAAATTTATTGTACCGGTGAAAAAGTAACCCAGCATACAGGGTGGAATTTTGTAATGCCAACTGAAGGGGAAGTGCTCTTAATACTGTAGATAGAAAATTTTACTCAAAGAAAACATGCCTTTATTTTTGAAAAGAAAGAAAACTGCATTCAAAGATTTTTAAAAATTCGCTTGCCACATTTAATTTAATTTATGAAGTTTGTTAGAGAGATTTCCTCCTTATAATAGGGTAGTTTCCAGGGTCAAAATAATTAAATTCTATTTAGTCCGTATTTTAGATTATAAAAAAATATTGGACACGTATTTGTTTCTTTTTTCGATTAAACAAAAAATAAAAAAGATGCTACAAAATGCAGCACTGAGTGACGTCACACGGAACTTCAATGGGCTATATCTTTGTTATTTTTTGTTTAATCGAAAAAAGAAAAAATACGTATCCAATATTTTTTTATAATCTAAAAGACGGACTAATTACATTTTTTTAGGAAACTAGCCTATTGACCCTAACGATCGCTGCAATAAAAGTACAGGGTGCAACTTTTACAGATTTTAGTCGGTTCGATTACCGGATGCGGCAAGCGAATTTTTTAAAATCTTTGAATGCAGTTTTCTTTCTTATCAAAAATAAAGGAATGTTTTCTTTGAGTAAAATTTTCTATCTACAGTATTAAGAGTACTTCCCCTTCAGGTGGCATTACAAAATTGCACCCCGTATAGTCAAAAGTAAAAACAAAATAGAGGCCACTAGTTATTTTCCATTTATACGCATTTCATTTACCATAACTAATTGATAAGTAGCAAAGCACTGATGTTACGACCTCTTTACAATCTGAACTCTCATAATGCTTGTGACGAAATGCTGACCATAATTTTCAATAAGCTTTAAATTTGAATTCTATGGCGTTTTGTTTTAATTACTAAAAACAGGGTACCTGTATCAGTGACTAAACGATTTGAAATCGGTTGCACGAAGACCAGCAAAGATCAAGACGAAGAGTAACCTGGAATCCCTTTGACTATGGCTCATAGTGCAAACCGTTTAGGGTTCTCTTAGCAACATTTAGACTGGGGATTAAACCAATGACACATGGTGCTTTCTACGGACGAGTACAAAGTGAAATTGTTTAACTTATTATTATTTTTTTATTGTGGCGACAAACAGTCATTAATTACAAAAAAATGTTTACACAATACTTTAAACTTAACTAATAGACCTTATAGTGCCGAACGGCGTATTAGGGTATGGAGACAAGGCTGCGAGCGATTATCGAATTACTGTAACCACAAAGTTGACCGTTTTGGTGGTCCCAGTTCAATGATTTGGGATGGGATTAGTTTACACGGCAAAACTAAGCTTACATTAATACTGAGGCCAGAGTTACGACAGTATTATGGGGGCATTTGCGTCGAATATGACAACTTGACGATGACTTAGATAATGGCAAGAAAAAATAAAATAAAAATAAATAAACTCACGCCCGTTATCCCCGAAGGGGTAGGCAGAGGCAACAATCACTAGACCTGGCCACGTTTTGCAGAGTTTATTAGGTCCCAACGTGACATGTGGCAAGCCTGTAGCCGTTGGCGAGAAAAATTAAAAGTAATTTGAACATTACAAACTAACTCGGTTATGTCTACTTACACAAAGCCTCCCAGACCGATTTTTTGTCTACCATGACCTGGTGGTACGTCGGCGGATGATCGTCTTCCTTGAAAGCCGTTATCACATGAACATCGTGTCCTCGCCTGGCCAATTCCAGGGCCAAATCTTTTTGTGATATGTAATGTGACGGGGCAGTGAACGGCATCACATAGAGTATTTTTGCTGATTCACATATCGGTATCGTTAGACTTACAGTAATTAGTAATAAAGTTCGCAGCAGCATCTGTTGGAACGCAAATAAAGTTAAGTAAACATTGTTATTATAGTAGTTATGAGATAAGCGTGGTAGAGACGGGAGGTAGTCAGTTTAGGTAGTTTAACAATTGAGTTAAACAATAATTAAACTTGTTAGACGAGAGTAATTTCTGACCTATAATTACAATTTTGGTGTAATAGAAAGAAAAAATTAAAAGGAATAACTTCTAGACCACACAATATCTTGCCATGGCTCCAAACTAACCTAGGATGTGTTATATTTAATAAAAAAATTTATAACATAACATAACATTTACATAAAGGCACATACATTGCTTCTGACCTCACACTAGGATACCCTGTATCGTGGGAACCAGAAACAGCTACATCACAAACATTCAAGACCTGGGTTTCTTTTTTATTAAATAATAACTTCGTGCTTACCTACATTCACTGAGTGATGCGTAAATTGAATAAGTATTATTTAATCCGGACTGAGCAATATCATAATATTATTCATCTACAAACTCACAAAACACTGCTCTCATAGACACATCATACTGTACTGATTCTTGTTTGTTGGGCTGATAACAGCATGCTTACGACATAAGGTTATAATTAGTTTAATTTTTGATAAGTAAAGATAAAACAAAGATGGCGGGAAGACATAAATGGATTCTGGCCGGGACGGAAAAATAGCTTGGCAGGGAGAGATGTGAAATAGGAGGGGCCTTTGCCCAGCAGTGGGATACAAAAAAGTCTTATAAAAAAAAATCGCACAAGTACGAGTTGGATTCGCCCACCGATGGTTAAGCACAAAATTGTGGTTACATAATTCAAAAAACGACTACCGGAATCCTTTTCTAGCTTTCCCGAACTATAAAGACATTTTTTTTATGATTTGATTGCAAATGTATATTTTCAGATTTTTCCCTGTACTTGAATATATGACAATTTTTTTTTTCTCAAACATGCTTGGAAATTTGAGCATTATTTCGACAACCTTCTTCGAGATAAATAAAAATTGCTGTACTGACCAATTACACGCGAACAGCGGCCGGAAAAAGTTCTATGAAAATTCATAACTGTCGTGTTTTGCGGCCAAATAAATTACATACTAAACTCATATCTGTCGTGTTATTTAAAAATGGAACGATCTTTTACTCCGAACAATGACAACCAAGGAAGTAACTTATCAGAGGTTTTATTTAAATTTCGAACTGGCTTGCGATAGAAAGCTGGATATACCTATTGAAAAAAAAAGAACACTTTAACGCGGCATACCTAAAATATTAAAATTAAAAAGTTCTGCCTTAGTACTACTTAGTTTTAATTTCCGCGCATTATTTGAGAAAAATCATATACAAGCCTTGGCCACAACTAGGCATTGATGGACTCACGTATGTGTGTCGGCTTCGCCTCGGCCCACATTTCCACGTTCGTCCATCAATGCCTCTTTTGCTGGCCGCTGCAGTAATATACTATTTTTACATACAGGCACATACATTGCTTCTGGCCCCACACTAGGTTACCCTATGTCGTGGGAACCAGAAACAGTGACATCACAAACTCTTAAACATCCAATACCGGAAGTATATATTTTTTGCCCCCATTCGGAATTCGAACCCGGGACCTCTTGCGTGGTAGACAAATGCGCTAACCGCTGCGCCACGGAGGTTGCTTGTGTTAATTAATGTTGATTCCCTTGAGTGTAAAAATATACGATTTTTGCGGCATGAACGGCCGTATCTTTTTTATATGTTTGTTTTACTTACAACTTCAAGGAGCTATTTTAAGTAGCTACATGATTTTTTTTAAGTACATGATGATTTTTACATGATCCAAAAATATCAGTAGGTGCTGAATATGGACTAGGCCAGGTGCTATTTGTGCAGGTGCTATTTAGGCGGGTGCTCAATGTGGTGCTCAGCAATACCTCTTGCTAAAAGTGAAGGAAATTATCGTGAGTAACTCTGAGTGTTTGAGTTATTTACATACCTCGCTTGTAAGTTGGTACGATGAATGGCGTAACTATGCTAAGTAATAATAAATCTCCATACCACTCAAGAACGTTTCCCAAACTAACCTGTGCTATAGTAACCATGCAAGGACATCACAAACATGAAAATACGCCCAAAAGGCCATTTGTATAAATGTGCGGGCGGAAATATCATGTCTAACTAACTAATCTACTTTTACCAGCGCCGAAAAGGATTGTTTGTGATTCTCTCAAACAAGCAGCGTACACTGATTTTGATAAAACTTAATTAACAATTCAAACTAGGAAAACGCTTTAGACTGTGCAAACAGACAAACAGATATACTCGAGGCTACTTGTTAGAACAGTAGAGCGGAGGCAAGTGTTGTAAATAAGGCTTCATTTACACTGGGCAATAAGGTTTTTTACTGACGTAATGAACGCCAGCTTATAAAAATAATCACACATTTAAAGCGAAACACGGATCAAGTACCTTCGTCTGAAAGTGTAATAAGTGATGAAAAACTAAGTCTGTGCCAAATTTCACATTAAAGCGAGTTCAGTATATCCACCATCCACCACTTATTTCTGTTACTATAGCATAGTATACTATGCAACTTTGTAAATATTTCGTTATTTTGTTATGTTCATTTTTTTCCTTATAAAGGAAAGGAAAGGAACCTAACAAAATAACAATAAGCTTATAGGAAAACTTCGTACAAAATCCATTGAAAATTACGTTGATAAAGTTGATACTTCTCTAAAGCAGATAAAACCACCTCCTTCTACGAAACTCTTCAAAGCCCGACCCGGCTGGCACTTAGCCGGTTTTTGCAAGAAACAAGTTTCTAATTTGAAGAGTCTGTCTTCAGCTGGCTTCCCACGGTACGCGATTCTGCGGATATCTGCGCACGGCCGACGACCACGGACAGCCATGCACAACGCACGAGGCTCTTCCCACGGTGCGCGATTCTGCGGATATCCGCGCAAGGGCGACGACCACGGACAGCCACGCACCACGAGAGGCTCTTCCAACTAACCTCTCGTCTGTCTGTGCTACCGCGGAAGCCATCGGAGTAGTTCGGACCGTGTCGTAGGCGCTTGGATCACGTCGCGCACCTTTGAAGTTACCGCCCCGAGATGGATACCGCCGCGCACCGCCACAGACGTCTGTGCTACCGCGGACCGAGACCCTTCCCACGGTGTGTCTTGCGGGCTGGTCCGCGTCCGTCCGCGATATCGCGGACCGTGGGAAGCCGACTTTCCACAGTGCTCACTTACCGGTACCATGGAGGTTAGTAGTAATATCCTTTTTTGCTGTAAAAAAATGTTACCAGCTTTGTTTTCAACGCCAACTTTGAGGGGAAAAAACATATTTTTTAGTGATTTAAACACATTGCTACCAAATCTGTCAACAATTCTGCCAGTTAAATTACTTTCCTGACGCCATTAAGGCTTCATACCACTAAAATGTATTTCTTGAAGTGGCACGTTGCAGTCTCTGGTTTCTGCCCATCCCTCTGGGATACAGGCGTGAGTTATGTATAGGTGGATGTATAATATTCATTTGAAAAGCAGGAAAAAGTCACAACTTTAAAAAAAAAGGTCTTTAGAGTTTGCAGTGAACAAGAAACCCTTACAGCTTAGCCTTGTGCGTCAATCTAACCGTAGGTACCTATGTCTGCCCACGACTTAGCTTAGCGACGATTGGCACTCGAAAAAGAATATCTAGCATAATTATATTAATCAGGCGTTTTATCTCAAGACTGCACGAAGCAAAGGAGCCGGGGATCTCTGGGCCCAATTGTAATAAGCTGAAATATAGTTTAAAAAAAGCGGTATTTTTTTCTGTTTCAAAATATAAAAAATCTGCTCAATTCACAATCTGGGAGACGAGAAATCTTAAAAACAAGTTTATTGCACTGATGAAATAGAGTTTCGATTACTATAATCGATTACTGTGAATGATTTCAAGAATTATTATTGAACATAAAATCACTCTCATCGAATGATGGATTCAATCAAAGTGAACAAAATCTACGGAATAAATTATTATATTGTCAATAGTTTACAATAAAACAGAATATTAACTTTAAAATCGATTCTCGTAGATTCTCGTTTATAGATCGATTTATTACTTTTTATGTTTGTCAAATGTATTTAATCTGTGCTGACAGTGACAGCTCCCGGATTTTCAATCTATGGTCATGATGGGTCACTATATTGCACGGACCGAGAATTTACGGCACGACAATGTACAACCCGGGAATTCGTGCCCAAATGACCATATTCTATAACTAACGCTAGTGGGATTTTTCCGAGCGGTTCCGTGCTTCGCAAGGCAAGTTAAGCAGTTGGTGCCCCGCTGCCGTCAATAGATGGAAGTCGTGAAGCCAAGTCAGAGGCCTTAGGGCAGCTTGAAAACTTCCGACAGTAAGACCCGCCACTAGTCTTACAAGGCTCCACCTATCCGGACTAGGTCCCCGTGGTGGAGTATGCCCTATAGGTATAGGACCGAGGGGCTTGGGCTTTTCACTGAGAAAGGTTCCTCAGGGAAAAGCCCCGTGCCCCTCAGTGGGTTTATAATGGGTTGATGTATCGCTCCTCTACATCTAAACTCTGATCATTTGGATTGACTTGTCTAGTGTAAGATCCAGCCAGATCAGGACGTCAATCTATTGCGACTCCATAGCCTCGATAATGTCACGCACTAGATCGAGCGTGTAATGGCTGCGAAGTGAATGTTTTACGCTTCATGGAAACGAGGCACCACTCTGTCGTGTCTATGGCTGTACATGGATTCTCGCCCGTACCAATTTTATACAGCCTGATATGATAACGCACGGCCCGAGAACGTACGGACGGAAATCTATGTACATGTGCACGGATTCCGTGGCTGTACATTACCGGGGCGTACGTTCTCAGGATGTGCATAAAAAGATAACAACGTAATGGTAAAAAAGAAGAGTAGAAATCGTAAGTGGGCGGTGCCCGCGTGCCTCAAATTAGCAATGTATTGCCTAAGCGTAGTCTATGACAGTTTTTCTTACCTCAGTTGCCGTGCGCTTCTAGTAAAGAAAACAATTGTGAAAACTCTACTAAAATGCCTTATTGTGCTGTGTTAGAGTGCAAAAATAAAAGTTGGGGACCAAAATGTACCGATCATGCCGTAACATTCCATCGGTAAGTAGTATTTCCATTGCATTTAATTTAATAGAAATTAAATTTGCAATGACATGAACAAGGAAAGCAATCCGAAAGTGAGAAAGTAAAACCACCTTTATTTACTGTAATATAATGTTCAATTTTCGTCGAAGTCTGTGTACTTTTTCTACAAATTTCTGTCAACATTTGAATGCTACTCAAATGCTACTCAATTCAGCTGGGACACAACATTATAAAAATCTATCGATAATATTTTGTCTATGACTTAGCAGTAATAAATAATTATCGGTACTTTAGGTAGAGTACCTGCGTCTTATTAGGTACTTTGGGAAAATAATTGTCGTTATTTTATTTTAATTGAAGACCTCTGTGGCGCAGTGGTTAGTGCATCTGACTACCATGCGAGAGATCCCGGGTTCGAATCCCGGCTGGGGACAAAAAACAATCCCAGGTCTTGTATGTTTACATGTTTGTGACGTCGTAGTTTCTGGTGCCCACGACACAGGGTATCCCAGGGTGGGGCCAGGGGCAATGTATGTGCCTGTATGTAAGTGTCTATTATCATCTTATATCAACTGTCGCTTTACGAAACAATTCTATTATTTGTCGATAGGCCATCCATAGCTGAGAAGCACCGTTGCACATACTTGTTTTTTAATTTTCGACTTTATGGTCTATCACATAAAACTTCTCGACGGTCAGACGCGGCGGGAGTTCCAGCTAGTGTAGAGTAGTGGTACTACGAAACAAAGATCTAATGTCAAAGTTAATTTCATCATTATCATTTGATTTTGATCGTTGTTTATATCACCAAAAGGTTCATAATATGTTACGTGGAACTTTTATGATGTAGACCTTTTCGGCATTGCCTTTATTTACCAATGGCAGCTTGGCATTCATAGTGTGGGTTTTGGCTTATGTGTGAGTTTGGTCACACTGGTTTTCCTGCTAATAGGTCATGTCACTCCTTCTACTCTTTTTTTCTGTTCTGTGGCAATCGAGGCTACGTAAAAAAAAAGAATATTCCTTATTGCACACAAGAAGCAAGAGACAAATAAAAGTTACAGTTAAAAAAAATATATACAATAGGCTTTCTTATTCTCTATAAATTGTACACGATAAGTTTGCTCGGCTTCGTTTCATAAAGCGACTATGGTTAGTTTATGAGAATTCCATTATAGGTACATTGCGTAGCCAATCATCCAGAAGGACAGTTAATATGGTAGCCGGCTGCGTAATTTACATCGAACTGTGGTACAGTTTGGCAGAAGGGAATACATTATGTTACTTTGTCAATGTAGATACTAAAAAAAAAATGAATAAGAAACATTGTCATAACAAATTCATTTTCAACTGTCCCTTTATGAAACAGTTCTATAATTTGTCGATATGGCAATATGTCCCATCCTTAGCCTGAGTAGCAACATAGCAGATAGTTATTTTTCAATATTCGACTTTATGGCATAAAACTTAAAGCTTCTCGACGATCACACGCGGCGGTAGTTCCATCTAATGTAGAGTAGCGGTACTACAAAGCAAAGATCGTATGTCAAACTTAATTTCATAATTATCATTTGATTTTGATCATTGTTTATATGATTGAAAAGGTTCATATTTTACTTGGAACTTTTGTGATGTAGACCTTTTCAGAATTGCCTTTATTTGCCAATGGCAGCTTGGCATTCACAGTGTGCTTTTGATTTGTGTGTGTGAGTTTGGTCACACTGGTTTTCCCACTGATATTGTGTAAATTTTTTTTGTGCAATAAAGTGTGACAACAAGCACTAAAAATCACTTACAACTTTATGCACCACGAAACCAATGCGGAAAAATGTCAAGTCTAAAGCGTACAAGATTCAGATACACTAATGGGTGTAAGTTCAGATTAACAGGTCACATTAAAGAAAGATAATTATAGGCATTTGTCAATGTCATAGGTACATCGATTATGATATATTGCACGCTTACGTTTATAATAATTATGTGTTACTTATATTACAGTTTTTCTCATTTTAAGTGAATGAAATGTTAAATCATTCTTATGAGAAATAAATACTTTAAACCCAAACCCTATACCTAAACCACGTTTTGCAGAGTTTATTAGTTAATAATAAAAATAGAATTTAAAAAAAAACCTAACCAAACAAATCGCTAAGAGCCACTTCCGTTATCAGTTTGACGCAGTGACGAGTACAATTTTTGGAAGTATGTTTGAGGGGTTAATCAGATGTATTAGGTTTTACATTTGAGAGGTAGTAGGTTCTAATTCCAGTACCTTTGAATTGTAACATAACACTCGCTAACTGTGAAGTAAAACAATGCGAGGATTTCCTCGCATAATCCCTGTCTCGGCGTCCTATATAACCCATATTTGTTGTTGCACCCTGTATAGACCCTGTATACACTTAGAAAAAGAAAGGTTTGAACGAGTCTATTCAATTCAATAAAATAATTTGAGATCGAATATCTGTCTGGAACTCTAAGTGGCTATCTACTTTTCATGAATAAACGATAGATTGTTATTTACCGTAATAAAATGGAATAGCTGAGTAAACTTGATTGAACTCGACCGAGAATAATGTTGTTTTTATTTGGACAAGTTTTTAAACTTGGTAAGAAAGCTATAATATTGAAGTACTTCTATTTGCCTAAATCGTAAATGAGCAAACACAGTGATACCTAGCTATCATTTCACGTAAAAATTGTCTCGACTTTACTCCAATGTTTCTTGTGCTCAGCATCATCATCAGGTATTTGACGCACGCTGTAGGACAAAGTGCCTTACACACTTTTTCCAAATTGTATACTAGTCAAAACAAAATATTGAATAGGTACTCAATATTAATTCCAGTATATTTCTTGTACTTAGATGTTAGGTATACATAAGCTCTTATTAATTTAAAATAAAAGAAAAAATAAATAAGCTCACGCCCGTTATCCCCGAGGGGGTAGGCAGAGGCACCAATCACTAGAACTGGACCCACGTTTTGCCGAGTTTAGTAGGTCCCAAACGTGACAAGTATCAGCTCAATTTATCAGCAAATGGTGTTGCTGTACAAACACACAAATGTACGTAACTAAAAGTCATTGCGTGGTTCATATGCGTTGTTCGAACCCAGACCCTCATGATCGAGAAGCAAGGGTCACCCCACTACGCCACCACCGCTTTTTAGTTTATTAATTTGTATGTATTATATATACATTTACGCATGTCTCATAAATGAATATGTACATGTTTATAGTCTATTTATATAAGTATTGCCTCTCTACTTCTAGTATTTCGTTTTTTTTCCACTACCTACCCAGCCACGATCCACAAACCAAATGTTGACTGGTAGAAAAGGCAGCAGTACGCGATGGCCGGAGTAGGCATCAGCCGCGTGCAGGCTGTGCGCGACCTGGGCGTGCTCTTCGACCCCTAGCTGACGCTGCGGCCGCACGCGCAGGCCGTGGCGGCGGCGGCGCCAGCGCTGCGCCGGCTGGGGTTCGTAATGCGCGCCGCCGCGCCGCCGCCACTAAGGCATTATACGGTGCGCTGGTGCGCAGCGTGCTAGAAACGAATGCTGTGGTGTGGGCCCCACATGAGAAAAAATATGTTCTTTTGGTGGAGCAGGTCCAAAAAAGATTTTTAAGATATCTTTATAAAAAAATGTATGGGTACTACCCTTTTCGAATCGCTCGTAGCCTGGGCTTCCTGAGTGATCTTAAACGATCACGAAGGTTAAGCAACATACGGCGCGTCCAGTCCATGGATGGGTCACCGTCTATGACTAACGCTAGTGGCATTTTTCCGAGCGGTTCCGTGCTTCGCAAGGCACGTTAAGCAGTTGGTGCCGGCTGCCGTCGATAGATGGCAGTCGTTAAGCCAAGTCAGAGGCCTTAGGGCGGCTTGAAAACTTCTGACAGTAAGACCTGCCACTAGTCTTACAAGCCTCCACCAATCCGGACTTGGCCCCCGTGGTGGAGTATGGCCTATACCTTCCTCAGGGAAGAGACCCGTGCCCCTCGGCGGGGACATAATGGGTTGATGATGACTACCCTTTTCTATATCCAACCCTTTTTCTACAGGGATATCTTGGGTTTGATTCATTAGAACTGAGGAGAAATTTGGCTCTTGCAAAGTTTGTCTTAAATATAATAAGAGGTAAAATCGACGCCATCGACCTAGTTGAAAAGGTCGTCCGACTATTTGTACCTGATAGGTATCGCAGGGCGCGGAGGCACAAACTATTCGCCGAAATAGAAGCCCGCACCAACCAGTACCAGCACTCGCCAGTCGCGCGTGCGCTGCGGCTACTCTGTGCCCTGCTCGCTGCAGCACCGGAGTGTGATGTGTTTGCGGATGGGATTGCAAGTGTGGTGAAGGTATGTAAGAGAATGATAGAAGATGTTTGATAGGTAGTGCTCAGTTATAATATTGTAACTCATCATCATCAACCCATAATGTCCCCACCAAGGGGCACGGGTCTCTTCCCTGAGGAAGGTATAGGCCATACTCCACCACGGGGGCCAAGTGCGGATTGGTGGAGGCTTGTAAGACTAGTGGCTGGTCTTACTGTCAGAAGTTTTCAAGCCGCCCTAAGGCCTCTGACTTGGCTTAACGACTGCCATCTATCGACGGCAGCCGGCACCAACTGCTTAACGTGCCTTGCGAAGCACGGAATCGCTCGGAAAAATGCCACTAGCGACGCGCCGTATGTTGCTTAACCTTAGTGATCGTTTAAGATCACTGAGGCAGCCCAGGCTACGAGCGATTCAAGGGCAATATTGTAACGCGAGCAATATTGTAACGCTTTGGTGTAATTACTGTTATGTTGCAATATTTATGTAAGTAAGTAAATAAATAATAAATAAATAATAAAATGCTAGTTAGTACTTCTTTGTACCAGACATGTGTTTTGTGTAATAAAAAAAATAATAATAATAAATAATAAAGTGCGCTGCACGCCTCCCTCGTGGTTTTCTCGGGTTATTCACCAACTGGACAGACATGACTGGAAACACCTGTGTCGAGTTGGTTAAACTCAAATTAGCATCATTTATTCTTTCGTCATCTGGACACACAAAGATTTTTACGCGTGTCCAGATGATGAAACGTATTTATACCATTTTAATGTTTTCGTCAATTGTACACACATTCAAATTTTACCCGAATTTATGACGAAGTACAGTCACGCGCACAATGTTTTCTGTCACAATCGTCATCGGCTATCAAACGTTCCACTGCTGAAAACGGGTAATTTTGTATGTTGTAAATTTATTCACGATTTGCAAAGTTATAGGGATATTTTTGACACTATCATGAATTTTCGGATATAAAAATTGCGGGATGCTATACTCATTTCAAACCACTGAATGGTCTTTTATTATCTGTAATTTTATTTGAAACCTACTAGGGTAGCAGAAGTATGAAAACTGAAGCACTCATATTACGCTTCATTTACTATTTCTATGCCTCTTAGCAAGTTTGACTTCTTCATGGACCCCAATAACTGGCCGCCAGGAACAGAAGTTAGCGAATGGTTTCGAAGCAGCACCAGACGGGCGGCGCGCTCGTCCGCTGCCAGCTCCAGCCCCGGCAAACGCTCTGATCCTACAGCAAACGACGACGACGTCACAAGTCAGTAATAGGGACATAGTAATATCGTTGCAAAACATACAGTCTATTAACTCAAAGACAAAAAAATTGAGGTCCTTTTACAGAATGAATTAAATTGTGATGTATTAGCCCTAACGGAACATTGGTTAAGAAATGATGAACTAAGATGCATAAATTTAATTAACTATACACTAATTTCTAGTTACTGTAGATCTAATATTTTACAAGGTGGGTCATGTTTGTTTCTCCGATCTAACATTAATGCTATAGAGCGCACAGATATTTGTAAACTGTCCAAGGAAGAGATCTGTGAAATATCCGCAATCGAACTAGTGGATTATAAGTTACTCGTAGTGTGTATCTACCGCACAAATCTAGTAAGCGCACGCGAATTTATGGTAGTTTTGGATGCACTTCTCGATAAGTCTAATGACACTGGCCTAAACTGTGTAATCGTAGGCGACACAAATATTAATACGCTGGTACGTTGTCCAGAATCCAAAAAACTGTGTGATACACTCGCTGCGCACAATTTCCGGAACTGGATAGACTTCCCCACGCGCATAACTCATACATCGTCAACATCGCTTGATCACCTATACACGAACACTGAGGACGGGTCGGTGGCGGTGCGAGCCGTTGACACAAACCTGAGTGACCACTTGGGCGTCCGTGGGGCGGTGCGGTGCGCGGGACGCGCTCCACGCCCCGCTACCCGGTTAGCACGTACCTACTCAGCCGCGGCGAGTGCACAATTTGCTGCAGCCATAGATAGTGTCGACTGGAATGATACATTCGCTAAAAAAATGTGCGAGAATGACTTGGCGCAATCAATTATTACCATTATAGCTAGTAAATTCAATATATGTTTCCCAATCAAAAAGAAACCTATATATAACAGGGAAAATACATGGGTGACTAAGGAGATTCTTAATAAAAAAATGTTATTGTTTGACTTATATCAATATATTCAGAACAAACCGAGTATCGATGAAATAACTCAATCATTTTTTACTAATTTATGTAAGGAATATAACTCTTTACTACTTTCCCAGAGGATAAAGTATTTTGAAAACATTATAAAAAATAGCGATAACACCACGAAGGCTATGTGGCGCATAGTTAACTCAGAAACGAATAAAAAAACTTCAAATCGTGTGGACTTTACGCATATTATAAAGCAAACGGATGGTAGCAGCTTCGATACAAGAAAAAATCTGGTCAATAGCAT
Organism: Yponomeuta plumbellus; assembly: GCA_947310845.1. NCBI lineage: Eukaryota > Metazoa > Arthropoda > Insecta > Lepidoptera > Yponomeutidae > Yponomeuta > Yponomeuta plumbellus. The sequence continues at coordinate 11,459,421 of OX371203.1, forward strand.
GAACAATCAATTTGCAAACGCAGCTCAATTGTGTGGAGCACCACCCGCCGACATAAATAAGGTATACATTATGCTTATACCGCGAACCTTCCATTGTGTCGCTCAGATTCGTGCCTTTCACACCGGCTGAGATTGTCCACATAATCCAGAAAAGAATATCAAAAAAACCAACGCTCGATATCTACGACATTTCTATGCAGCATCTTAATTGGATCGCGATGAATATTGCAAGTCCTCTTAGTGTTTTATTCAATCGGTGCTTAAAAGCGGGATCCTACCCGCCGGCATTAAAACAAGTGAAGGTGAGCCCTTTGTATAAGGGTAAACGTAAAAGGGAGGACTCAAACAACTATCGGCCCATATCCATTATACCCGCGATCGCAAAGGTCTTCGAAAATGGTCTCAGCGCCCGGCTCACGCAGTACCTCAGCGATATTTCAGGGCTGTCCGACCACCAATTCGCATACCGAACAGGGCGCTCCACCACGCAGCTGGCGAGAGAGGTAGTGCGACGTGTGCTGGATGCCCGCGATCGCCGTCAGGCATGCGCCGTGCTCTTCTGTGACCTTTCGAAGGCCTTTGATGTCGCAAACCATAGTGTTTTACACACTAAGCTGCGGCATTATGGTATCGATGGCCCTCCTTTAAACCTGTTGACCGAGTTTATGCGCGGAAGGACTCAATTTGTGGTGGGCGACGGAGGAGGCCTACGATCGGACGGCTTGACGACGCACATGGGTGTGCCGCAAGGTTCGTCGCTCTCAAACATAGCTTTCATGTTGCTTTTAAACGACCTACCGAACGCGGTGCCAGACGGCGAAATATTTATGTTCGCAGACGATGTCGCAGCCGTTGTGACTGCCTCTAATGCAGCAGCCTTAGAGAAGCGGTTAAACGCGGTTGTGGGTCGCCTTTGGGCATGGTTTCGCGGGAACGGTCTGATGCTCAATCTGACTAAAACTCAATATATCGAGTTTGACTTTTCAGCACGCAGCAAGCCTTTGTTAGCAGTCGATGTTGAAGGAGTCCAAATTAGGCCGGTTGACTCAGCACCGTTTCTCGGGTTCCACCTGGATAGGGCGTTGACGTGGGGGGTACACATCGACAGTTTGTGCGCTCGTCTGGGCAAGGCATGCTTCGCGCTACGCCGACTCACTTCGACTGTGCCGGCAGACTCAGTGCGCACGTGCTACTTCACCACCGTGCACTCGCTGCTGCAGTACGGCGTGGACCTGTGGGCTCGCGCCGCCGACTGGGAGCGCGTGTTCCGAATGCAGAAGCGAGCCGTGCGCATCATAGCGCGAGTATCGCAGGACGTGTCAGCGCGGCCGCACTTTGTGAAGCAGCGCATCATCACGCTGCCCGGGATGCTGGTGATGCAGGTGGCGCTGTACGCGCGCGAGCGCCTGCAGCAGCATCCCCGCCGCGGGGACCGGCACGCTTACGCCACGCGGGGCGCGCAAAAACTGGCTACGGTCGCCCGCAACTTGACCAAAACGGCTAAGTCTATCCACGTCATGGGACCGGAAGTTTACAATAAACTTACACATGTTGGATGTTTACATGTTTGTGACGTCGCTGTTTCTGGTTCCCACGACACAGGGTATCCTAGTGTGGGGCCAGAAGCAATGTATGTACCTGTATGTAAATGTTATGTTATGTTATGTTATTACGAGTGCAAGCAGTGAGTCTGCTTTTAAAATTAAATTAAAAAAATGGCTTATTGAGAGGTGTTTCTATACTTACGATGAATTCCTCAATTAATAATGTCATTGCGCAGCCGTGTTAGTTTAATTAATTAATACATTTTATATTTTTGACATTTTTTTTTTTTTTTTTTGACCTATGAGTCGGATTTTATCTTTGTTTGTAAAATTTTAATAAATAATGTAAATGTAATTTTAAATGTGATTTTAATTTTAATGTAAATGAAATTTTAATGTGATTTTAATTTTAATGTAAATGTAATTTTAATGTGATTTTAATGAAAATGAAATTTAATGTGACTTGTAATGAATATTACGAATAAAGTATGTCTATGTCTATGTCTATGTAAGAGATTGCGGCTAAAATAAAATCTCATGAAAAACATGCGGCTTAGTTCATTGTGTTGCGTAATACTGCGCAGTATTAAACAAGGTTGTTTACTACTACTACCTACTAACTTCTGTTACCCTAGTACTTTTAACCGCTCTGGACTGTACCATAAGTGAGACGTGGCGTACTGGAAACCACCGTGAAGCGAGGAGCGAAGTACTGGGAATTGAAGTAAAACACAAAACGACAATATGGAAATCGAGATTCAGGGAATAAAACTTATGATGGAGGTCCTATAGCAAGAAAAAAAATTGAAACAATCAGCATGAACACTATGATCGCGACCACTGTTAGTGGTCAATAATTCCATGAGCGAGACTATTGTTAACCTGACTGTACCCTTTTCTGCAAAAAAACAGTGTGTCCAGTTGGTGAAAACATAAAAAATATTATTTCATCTTTCACTATCTAGACACGCATAAGAATATTTGTGTGTCCAGATGAAGAAAGAATAAATGATACTAATTTGAGTTTAACCAACTCGACACAGGTGTGTCCAGTCATGTGTGTCCAGTTGGTGAATAACCCATTTTCTCAAGTCTCTGTCTCCTACGACACAGGTTATTATATATAGGTACTTAATATACTTTATTGCACACGGAACATTAAACAAACATTACATAAAAAAAACAATTTGTACAAAGGCGAGCTTATCTCCGTAAGAGATTTCTTCCAGCAAACCTTAGCGAGTCGGAGCAGCGGTAAAAAACGGGATATCCTAGTGTGGGACCAGAAGCAATGCGCGCGCGTTCCAACGCGATTTAAGAATTGTGTTAAGCACACTCTTTGCAAAAAAGCTTATTATAAAATCAACGATTATTTAGAAGACAAGGACGTATGGCATTAAATAGTAGTTTAATATTAAATTTCATCAGAGGATAAATGTGTCTAGTGTTCAACACATCCAAGATATTATTTTGTAGGTTTGATTTGTATTAGCTTTAAGGTGATTTGAGAAAAGATGGTCAGAGTGGAGTTTTTTTTCGCTGCCTTTTTCTCCACTACAGACGGCCCCAAGGCAGCGGCTAACATTATACATAACTGTATGTACATTGACATTCAACAAGCAGAATGTAAATTCTTTACGTTGAAATAAATTTTTGAATTTGAATTTTTGAATTTGAAAAAGAAACCCAGGTCTTGGATGTTTACAGTTTGTGACGTCACTGTTTCTGGTTCCCACGACACAGGTTATCCTAGTGTAGGGCCAGAAGCAATATGTGTGCTTGTACGTTAAGAAAAAAAAAAATCCTCCAATAATACACAAGCTACTCAAAAAGCGGAAAAGACTCACTCTCTCACTTACTTGCCTTAGTACCGAACAGGAACGGGCAATGATTATATACTTTAGATATAACTCTGTAAATGTACGTTGAATTAAGTAGGTCTATATATAAAGATTTGTATTGAATATTCACTTTTACTTAAACAAATAGTCTAAAAAAATAAAGATTGCGGGAAAAAATCCTCTAGCAATTTTGTAGCAACCTTATAGCAACACCTCATTGCGCAACCTCAAAATATTTTGTAACATTACAAATCGCGCTTAACCATCCACCCCAGCTTGCACCTAATTAGCTAAAGTAGCTCTAGGGTTGTTACATTACCAGCAGAGCTGCGTTGTGAGCCGTTCAATTTGAACTTCACGCTAAACGTAATAGGAGCTGTTTCGCTACGGATTAACGGCGGTCTGTGCTTGTAGCTCGGTAACACAGATACCCGGCTACTTTGCAACATCTCGCGTTGGCTTTTCCAGCAGAAACGTGGAGGTTTTTAACAGACCAGATGAATTGATGTAGACACACTTTGTTGACTTTGAAATTGAATATTCGTACATTTACTTTACTTTTACGGTTAGCTTCTTCGCTTGCGCTTAATGAAAAAGGTTCGGAAACTATGTAAAGGTTCGTGCCTGCTTGGGTTTCAATTTAAGGCCAGTATATACTTTGTTCTCCCTAAACAAAGCCTGGGCTCTATAGTGGGACAAAAGATAACAATGACATAATTATTTAATGTACATGAGAAATAAAACATAAAATGCAACAATATGCTGCGTACATACACTTCGTTGAAGGTATAGTTAAGTTCCGAATCAGGGTTTGAAAATAAACTAAGAAATCAAATTTACTAATCAACGGTCAAATTTTAAGTGCAGGGTGATCAATACATAGTTAAGTTACATTATGAAATAATTTCATATGTAACATGTAACCATCATCAACCCATTATGTCCCCACCAAGGGGCACGGGTCTCTTCCCTGAGGAAGGTATAGGTCATACTCCACCACGGGGGCCAAGTCCGGATTGGTGGAGGCTTGTAAGACTAGTGGCTGGTCTTACTGTCAGAAGTTTTCAAGCCGCCCTAAGGCCTCTAACTTGGCTTAACGACTGCCATCTGTCGACGGCAGCCGGCACCAAGTGCTTAACGTGCCTTGCGAAGCACGGAACCGCTGGGAAAAATGCCACTAGCGTTAGTCATAGACGGTGACCCATCCATGGATCCATGGATCGTTTAAGATCACTCAGGCAGCCCAGGGTACGAGCGATTCCATGTAATATGTGAGTATAATTGGACGTAGCTTAGCAGAAAAGTTCCAACCCACACGAAGTGAGTTTTGAGATATTTGAGTTTTTACGTTTAAACAGATCTACGCTCTCCATACATTTGGGTTGGACTACCATGTGGCATAACTTTGCATATACTCATCGGATCGCTTTTGCTTCTTAAAATATAGAGCATAGTGATAATTTTGGTATATTTAACTCAAAAATGACCATGTTGTGAGTTGGAACCTTTTTGCTAAACTACCGTCCAATTATTGTACTTGGTTGTAACTTCCACAAAGCTAAGCACAGCTCTGATTAGTTACTTATGTGTGAGCCATTGGTACATATCAAAGCCGGATGGATACTCCAATTAGCCTATCTCGTAGTACGTCGGAAGTTCCAAGATACATAGGTATCAATTTACTAGGTAACTCGATAAATCTATGTATATGAGGTGTAACAAATTCCCTATATACATCGGAAAATCGGGGTCTCTACCCTTCAGTACGAACAAATTCGAAATCGCAAAAATAATATAACACATTTTAATGTAGGAAGTGCTAGTTTTAGTAAAAGAAAAGTTAAAACCCCAATTATCGGATATAATAGGGACTTTGTTACGCTCTGCAGATTTAAGTGTTACCAAATTATTATTTTTTATATTTTTATGTATTTCAAAGAAAAAAAATACTCATAATATCTTACAAGTCAGTTATTAAAATAAAAAATAATTAAATATCACACCCAGTTGCACCAGCTAATCTTGAGAATCCCTCCAAAAATGTTAGGGTGAAAATTGTAATATAAACAAGAAATCTTTTTCTTATTCTTCCCACTTTTATTGCCGCAAGTTTTATCTTTAATTCTACAGACGTGCCATAGGAACGCTGTGATTACGAGGGAGAATGGGGTGGAAAGAAACAGAAAGAAAAATATAATGGAGTAGGGACTCCGGGCCCATTTAAGGTCGGCCCATTGTTGTCATTCTCTAAACGTAATCAAGGGTTGTAGACAGATTGCCAGGACGAATAAAGCTGAAAGTAAAATTTCACAACATTTCTTACAGGGGAACACTGTTATTACTTTCTGCGGCCGCCTTTGTTTGATAAATATAGCTCACATCCCCCCACTTTGGAAACTTGTTACAATGTCCGTCTAATGAACCATCGCTGAATGAAAATTAACGATTTGTTAAAAGCTTTTATGGTTTTGCCCCGAGTCGAAGATGAAATCTCGCGACAAGTGAAATATATCTTAAGAAAATAAGTACACTAGTATTTTTAATGACTCGCGATGTTTTTTTTATTATCTTTGATATCCCGTTGTTTTAGTGTTAGGACACGTATTAAATTTAGTTAAGAATTATTTTAATATTTCTAATATCTTACAATATATTAATATATCTATATATTATATAGACATATTTTTAATATACAAATTTTTCAATGAACAAAAGCTTAGTTAAATAAAAATCCTCTTATTGTACTAGTAAAACCACAGACGTAAAATATTTACAAAGATACAGTACAATAATATTGGCAGCCATATTGCGTTGACCCGAGCGTTTTGAAGGTTCTAGGTAATTTAGTTTTTTCTCTAGTTTTTTCAAATTTATTCTTATCTATTTTTTTCACCATTTCGGATCGACATTAAAATTTAGAGTGTACATAGACTAATCCGTTTGCCACGCGAGCGTACAAATTAGTATTACAATTTACTTTGTAACTAACCGTGCCAGACAAAGTCAACAACCCAGCACAGATTTCTAGCTCACGCCCGTTATCCCCGAGGGGGTAGGCAGAGGCACCAATCACTAGAACTGGACCCACGTTTTGCCGAGTTTAGTAGGTCCCAAACGTGACAAGTATCAGCTCAATTTATCAGCAAATGGTGTTGCTGTACAAACACACAAATGTACGTAACTAAAAGTCATTGCGTGGTTCATATGCGTTGTTCGAACCCAGACCCTCATGATCGAGAAGCAAGGGTCACCCCACTACGCCACCACCGCTTTTTAGTTTATTAATTTGTATGTATTATATATACATTTACGCATGTCTCATAAATGAATATGTACATGTTTATAGTCTATTTATATAAGTATTGCCTCTCTACTTCTAGTATTTCGTTTTTTTTCCACTACCTACCCAGCCACGATCCACAAACCAAATGTTGACTGGTAGAAAAGGCAGCAGTACGCGATGGCCGGAGTAGGCATCAGCCGCGTGCAGGCTGTGCGCGACCTGGGCGTGCTCTTCGACCCCTAGCTGACGCTGCGGCCGCACGCGCAGGCCGTGGCGGCGGCGGCGCCAGCGCTGCGCCGGCTGGGGTTCGTAATGCGCGCCGCCGCGCCGCCGCCACTAAGGCATTATACGGTGCGCTGGTGCGCAGCGTGCTAGAAACGAATGCTGTGGTGTGGGCCCCACATGAGAAAAAATATGTTCTTTTGGTGGAGCAGGTCCAAAAAAGATTTTTAAGATATCTTTATAAAAAAATGTATGGGTACTACCCTTTTCGAATCGCTCGTAGCCTGGGCTTCCTGAGTGATCTTAAACGATCACGAAGGTTAAGCAACATACGGCGCGTCCAGTCCATGGATGGGTCACCGTCTATGACTAACGCTAGTGGCATTTTTCCGAGCGGTTCCGTGCTTCGCAAGGCACGTTAAGCAGTTGGTGCCGGCTGCCGTCGATAGATGGCAGTCGTTAAGCCAAGTCAGAGGCCTTAGGGCGGCTTGAAAACTTCTGACAGTAAGACCTGCCACTAGTCTTACAAGCCTCCACCAATCCGGACTTGGCCCCCGTGGTGGAGTATGGCCTATACCTTCCTCAGGGAAGAGACCCGTGCCCCTCGGCGGGGACATAATGGGTTGATGATGACTACCCTTTTCTATATCCAACCCTTTTTCTACAGGGATATCTTGGGTTTGATTCATTAGAACTGAGGAGAAATTTGGCTCTTGCAAAGTTTGTCTTAAATATAATAAGAGGTAAAATCGACGCCATCGACCTAGTTGAAAAGGTCGTCCGACTATTTGTACCTGATAGGTATCGCAGGGCGCGGAGGCACAAACTATTCGCCGAAATAGAAGCCCGCACCAACCAGTACCAGCACTCGCCAGTCGCGCGTGCGCTGCGGCTACTCTGTGCCCTGCTCGCTGCAGCACCGGAGTGTGATGTGTTTGCGGATGGGATTGCAAGTGTGGTGAAGGTATGTAAGAGAATGATAGAAGATGTTTGATAGGTAGTGCTCAGTTATAATATTGTAACTCATCATCATCAACCCATAATGTCCCCACCAAGGGGCACGGGTCTCTTCCCTGAGGAAGGTATAGGCCATACTCCACCACGGGGGCCAAGTGCGGATTGGTGGAGGCTTGTAAGACTAGTGGCTGGTCTTACTGTCAGAAGTTTTCAAGCCGCCCTAAGGCCTCTGACTTGGCTTAACGACTGCCATCTATCGACGGCAGCCGGCACCAACTGCTTAACGTGCCTTGCGAAGCACGGAATCGCTCGGAAAAATGCCACTAGCGACGCGCCGTATGTTGCTTAACCTTAGTGATCGTTTAAGATCACTGAGGCAGCCCAGGCTACGAGCGATTCAAGGGCAATATTGTAACGCGAGCAATATTGTAACGCTTTGGTGTAATTACTGTTATGTTGCAATATTTATGTAAGTAAGTAAATAAATAATAAATAAATAATAAAATGCTAGTTAGTACTTCTTTGTACCAGACATGTGTTTTGTGTAATAAAAAAAATAATAATAATAAATAATAAAGTGCGCTGCACGCCTCCCTCGTGGTTTTCTCGGGTTATTCACCAACTGGACAGACATGACTGGAAACACCTGTGTCGAGTTGGTTAAACTCAAATTAGCATCATTTATTCTTTCGTCATCTGGACACACAAAGATTTTTACGCGTGTCCAGATGATGAAACGTATTTATACCATTTTAATGTTTTCGTCAATTGTACACACATTCAAATTTTACCCGAATTTATGACGAAGTACAGTCACGCGCACAATGTCTTCTGTCACAATCGTCATCGGCTATCAAACGTTCCACTGCTGAAAACGGGTAATTTTGTATGTTGTAAATTTATTCACGATTTGCAAAGTTATAGGGATATTTTTGACACTATCATGAATTTTCGGATATAAAAATTGCGGGATGCTATACTCATTTCAAACCACTGAATGGTCTTTTATTATCTGTAATTTTATTTGAAACCTACTAGGGTAGCAGAAGTATGAAAACTGAAGCACTCATATTACGCTTCATTTACTATTTCTATGCCTCTTAGCAAGTTTGACTTCTTCATGGACCCCAATAACTGGCCGCCAGGAACAGAAGTTAGCGAATGGTTTCGAAGCAGCACCAGACGGGCGGCGCGCTCGTCCGCTGCCAGCTCCAGCCCCGGCAAACGCTCTGATCCTACAGCAAACGACGACGACGTCACAAGTCAGTAATAGGGACATAGTAATATCGTTGCAAAACATACAGTCTATTAACTCAAAGACAAAAAAATTGAGGTCCTTTTACAGAATGAATTAAATTGTGATGTATTAGCCCTAACGGAACATTGGTTAAGAAATGATGAACTAAGATGCATAAATTTAATTAACTATACACTAATTTCTAGTTACTGTAGATCTAATATTTTACAAGGTGGGTCATGTTTGTTTCTCCGATCTAACATTAATGCTATAGAGCGCACAGATATTTGTAAACTGTCCAAGGAAGAGATCTGTGAAATATCCGCAATCGAACTAGTGGATTATAAGTTACTCGTAGTGTGTATCTACCGCACAAATCTAGTAAGCGCACGCGAATTTATGGTAGTTTTGGATGCACTTCTCGATAAGTCTAATGACACTGGCCTAAACTGTGTAATCGTAGGCGACACAAATATTAATACGCTGGTACGTTGTCCAGAATCCAAAAAACTGTGTGATACACTCGCTGCGCACAATTTCCGGAACTGGATAGACTTCCCCACGCGCATAACTCATACATCGTCAACATCGCTTGATCACCTATACACGAACACTGAGGACGGGTCGGTGGCGGTGCGAGCCGTTGACACAAACCTGAGTGACCACTTGGGCGTCCGTGGGGCGGTGCGGTGCGCGGGACGCGCTCCACGCCCCGCTACCCGGTTAGCACGTACCTACTCAGCCGCGGCGAGTGCACAATTTGCTGCAGCCATAGATAGTGTCGACTGGAATGATACATTCGCTAAAAAAATGTGCGAGAATGACTTGGCGCAATCAATTATTACCATTATAGCTAGTAAATTCAATATATGTTTCCCAATCAAAAAGAAACCTATATATAACAGGGAAAATACATGGGTGACTAAGGAGATTCTTAATAAAAAAATGTTATTGTTTGACTTATATCAATATATTCAGAACAAACCGAGTATCGATGAAATAACTCAATCATTTTTTACTAATTTATGTAAGGAATATAACTCTTTACTACTTTCCCAGAGGATAAAGTATTTTGAAAACATTATAAAAAATAGCGATAACACCACGAAGGCTATGTGGCGCATAGTTAACTCAGAAACGAATAAAAAAACTTCAAATCGTGTGGACTTTACGCATATTATAAAGCAAACGGATGGTAGCAGCTTCGATACAAGAAAAAATCTGGTCAATAGCATGAACAATCAATTTGCAAACGCAGCTCAATTGTGTGGAGCACCACCCGCCGACATAAATAAGGTATACATTATGCTTATACCGCGAACCTTCCATTGTGTCGCTCAGATTCGTGCCTTTCACACCGGCTGAGATTGTCCACATAATCCAGAAAAGAATATCAAAAAAACCAACGCTCGATATCTACGACATTTCTATGCAGCATCTTAATTGGATCGCGATGAATATTGCAAGTCCTCTTAGTGTTTTATTCAATCGGTGCTTAAAAGCGGGATCCTACCCGCCGGCATTAAAACAAGTGAAGGTGAGCCCTTTGTATAAGGGTAAACGTAAAAGGGAGGACTCAAACAACTATCGGCCCATATCCATTATACCCGCGATCGCAAAGGTCTTCGAAAATGGTCTCAGCGCCCGGCTCACGCAGTACCTCAGCGATATTTCAGGGCTGTCCGACCACCAATTCGCATACCGAACAGGGCGCTCCACCACGCAGCTGGCGAGAGAGGTAGTGCGACGTGTGCTGAATGCCCGCGATCGCCGTCAGGCATGCGCCGTGCTCTTCTGTGACCTTTCGAAGGCCTTTGATGTCGCAAACCATAGTGTTTTACACACTAAGCTGCGGCATTATGGTATCGATGGCCCTCCTTTAAACCTGTTGACCGAGTTTATGCGCGGAAGGACTCAATTTGTGGTGGGCGACGGAGGAGGCCTACGATCGGACGGCTTGACGACGCACATGGGTGTGCCGCAAGGTTCGTCGCTCTCAAACATAGCTTTCATGTTGCTTTTAAACGACCTACCGAACGCGGTGCCAGACGGCGAAATATTTATGTTCGCAGACGATGTCGCAGCCGTTGTGACTGCCTCTAATGCAGCAGCCTTAGAGAAGCGGTTAAACGCGGTTGTGGGTCGCCTTTGGGCATGGTTTCGCGGGAACGGTCTGATGCTCAATCTGACTAAAACTCAATATATCGAGTTTGACTTTTCAGCACGCAGCAAGCCTTTGTTAGCAGTCGATGTTGAAGGAGTCCAAATTAGGCCGGTTGACTCAGCACCGTTTCTCGGGTTCCACCTGGATAGGGCGTTGACGTGGGGGGTACACATCGACAGTTTGTGCGCTCGTCTGGGCAAGGCATGCTTCGCGCTACGCCGACTCACTTCGACTGTGCCGGCAGACTCAGTGCGCACGTGCTACTTCACCACCGTGCACTCGCTGCTGCAGTACGGCGTGGACCTGTGGGCTCGCGCCGCCGACTGGGAGCGCGTGTTCCGAATGCAGAAGCGAGCCGTGCGCATCATAGCGCGAGTATCGCAGGACGTGTCGGCGCGGCCGCACTTTGTGAAGCAGCGCATCATCACGCTGCCCGGGATGCTGGTGATGCAGGTGGCGCTGTACGCGCGCGAGCGCCTGCAGCAGCATCCCCGCCGCGGGGACCGGCACGCTTACGCCACGCGGGGCGCGCAAAAACTGGCTACGGTCGCCCGCAACTTGACCAAAACGGCTAAGTCTATCCACGTCATGGGACCGGAAGTTTACAATAAACTTACACATGTTGGATGTTTACATGTTTGTGACGTCGCTGTTTCTGGTTCCCACGACACAGGGTATCCTAGTGTGGGGCCAGAAGCAATGTATGTACCTGTATGTAAATGTTATGTTATGTTATGTTATTACGAGTGCAAGCAGTGAGTCTGCTTTTAAAATTAAATTAAAAAAATGGCTTATTGAGAGGTGTTTCTATACTTACGATGAATTCCTCAATTAATAATGTCATTGCGCAGCCGTGTTAGTTTAATTAATTAATACATTTTATATTTTTGACATTTTTTTTTTTTTTTTTTGACCTATGAGTCGGATTTTATCTTTGTTTGTAAAATTTTAATAAATAATGTAAATGTAATTTTAAATGTGATTTTAATTTTAATGTAAATGAAATTTTAATGTGATTTTAATTTTAATGTAAATGTAATTTTAATGTGATTTTAATGAAAATGAAATTTAATGTGACTTGTAATGAATATTACGAATAAAGTATGTCTATGTCTATGTCTATGTAAGAGATTGCGGCTAAAATGAATGCCTGTATGTAAATGTTTTTGTTTTATATTTATGTTTCCTGGTCATGTGCCGCCCGCATTCAGCGATACCCCGCCACCAGAACCAGGTTCTCAGGCTACCCCCGCTGCGTCTTCCAGTTTGCGGTTGACAGGTCAGTACTTATCCGCCCCAACGGTCATCAGTTTCTTATGCAATAAAATATTATTAAATAATTAAGAATCGCTCGTAGCCTGGGCTGCCCGAGTGATCTAAAACGATCACTATCGTTTCTATAATCTAAAACAATTCAGAAATCAGCCCATAGACCTGTGATTTTAAATAACCCCATAAAAAGAAATCTTATGCTATTAAATCACACGACACCCTTTATAACACAAGGAATCGTGGTTTGCGACCAGAGCTAGTTCCCCTACCTATTTAGAATTATCGTTTCATGATCTGGTTTGCTAGAAGAAATTTCTGTAGAAATAAGCTCGCCAATGTATTGCCTATATTTTTTGTAAATATTAATTTTTTTGTGCACAGTAATACGTTCTTGTGATTTTGAAGGCCCTTGTGTATTATTGGAGAAAAAAATGTAAAAGTACGTCACTTTTACTTTTTTTCACGACACGTCGATCACGACATAAAGCAAACGCAGACTCTCGAAACGAGAGTTTGACGACCTCTGTGGCGCAGCGGTGAGCGCATCTGACTACCATGCGAGAGGTTCCGGGTTCGAAACCGGCTGGGGACAAAAAAACTTCTTATGGGGCACTGTATAAGGTTCTACAACAAGATACCCCAAGATATATTAGAGTTACCTCCAACGCGATTTAAGAATTGTGTTAAGCACACTCTTTGCAAAAAAGCTTATTATAAAATCAACGATTATTTAGAAGACAAGGACGTATGGCATTAAATAGTAGTTTAATATTAAATTTCATCAGAGGATAAATGTGTCTAGTGTTCAACACATCCAAGATATTATTTTGTAGGTTTGATTTGTATTAGCTTTAAGGTGATTTGAGAAAAGATGGTCAGAGTGGAGTTTTTTTTCGCTGCCTTTTTCTCCACTACAGACGGCCCCAAGGCAGCGGCTAACATTATACATAACTGTATGTACATTGACATTCAACAAGCAGAATGTAAATTCTTTACGTTGAAATAAATTTTTGAATTTGAATTTTTGAATTTGAAAAAGAAACCCAGGTCTTGGATGTTTACAGTTTGTGACGTCACTGTTTCTGGTTCCCACGACACAGGTTATCCTAGTGTAGGGCCAGAAGCAATATGTGTGCTTGTACGTTAAGAAAAAAAAAAATCCTCCAATAATACACAAGCTACTCAAAAAGCGGAAAAGACTCACTCTCTCACTTACTTGCCTTAGTACCGAACAGGAACGGGCAATGATTATATACTTTAGATATAACTCTGTAAATGTACGTTGAATTAAGTAGGTCTATATATAAAGATTTGTATTGAATATTCACTTTTACTTAAACAAATAGTCTAAAAAAATAAAGATTGCGGGAAAAAATCCTCTAGCAATTTTGTAGCAACCTTATAGCAACACCTCATTGCGCAACCTCAAAATATTTTGTAACATTACAAATCGCGCTTAACCATCCACCCCAGCTTGCACCTAATTAGCTAAAGTAGCTCTAGGGTTGTTACATTACCAGCAGAGCTGCGTTGTGAGCCGTTCAATTTGAACTTCACGCTAAACGTAATAGGAGCTGTTTCGCTACGGATTAACGGCGGTCTGTGCTTGTAGCTCGGTAACACAGATACCCGGCTACTTTGCAACATCTCGCGTTGGCTTTTCCAGCAGAAACGTGGAGGTTTTTAACAGACCAGATGAATTGATGTAGACACACTTTGTTGACTTTGAAATTGAATATTCGTACATTTACTTTACTTTTACGGTTAGCTTCTTCGCTTGCGCTTAATGAAAAAGGTTCGGAAACTATGTAAAGGTTCGTGCCTGCTTGGGTTTCAATTTAAGGCCAGTATATACTTTGTTCTCCCTAAACAAAGCCTGGGCTCTATAGTGGGACAAAAGATAACAATGACATAATTATTTAATGTACATGAGAAATAAAACATAAAATGCAACAATATGCTGCGTACATACACTTCGTTGAAGGTATAGTTAAGTTCCGAATCAGGGTTTGAAAATAAACTAAGAAATCAAATTTACTAATCAACGGTCAAATTTTAAGTGCAGGGTGATCAATACATAGTTAAGTTACATTATGAAATAATTTCATATGTAACATGTAACCATCATCAACCCATTATGTCCCCACCAAGGGGCACGGGTCTCTTCCCTGAGGAAGGTATAGGTCATACTCCACCACGGGGGCCAAGTCCGGATTGGTGGAGGCTTGTAAGACTAGTGGCTGGTCTTACTGTCAGAAGTTTTCAAGCCGCCCTAAGGCCTCTAACTTGGCTTAACGACTGCCATCTGTCGACGGCAGCCGGCACCAAGTGCTTAACGTGCCTTGCGAAGCACGGAACCGCTGGGAAAAATGCCACTAGCGTTAGTCATAGACGGTGACCCATCCATGGATCCATGGATCGTTTAAGATCACTCAGGCAGCCCAGGGTACGAGCGATTCCATGTAATATGTGAGTATAATTGGACGTAGCTTAGCAGAAAAGTTCCAACCCACACGAAGTGAGTTTTGAGATATTTGAGTTTTTACGTTTAAACAGATCTACGCTCTCCATACATTTGGGTTGGACTACCATGTGGCATAACTTTGCATATACTCATCGGATCGCTTTTGCTTCTTAAAATATAGAGCATAGTGATAATTTTGGTATATTTAACTCAAAAATGACCATGTTGTGAGTTGGAACCTTTTTGCTAAACTACCGTCCAATTATTGTACTTGGTTGTAACTTCCACAAAGCTAAGCACAGCTCTGATTAGTTACTTATGTGTGAGCCATTGGTACATATCAAAGCCGGATGGATACTCCAATTAGCCTATCTCGTAGTACGTCGGAAGTTCCAAGATACATAGGTATCAATTTACTAGGTAACTCGATAAATCTATGTATATGAGGTGTAACAAATTCCCTATATACATCGGAAAATCGGGGTCTCTACCCTTCAGTACGAACAAATTCGAAATCGCAAAAATAATATAACACATTTTAATGTAGGAAGTGCTAGTTTTAGTAAAAGAAAAGTTAAAACCCCAATTATCGGATATAATAGGGACTTTGTTACGCTCTGCAGATTTAAGTGTTACCAAATTATTATTTTTTATATTTTTATGTATTTCAAAGAAAAAAAATACTCATAATATCTTACAAGTCAGTTATTAAAATAAAAAATAATTAAATATCACACCCAGTTGCACCAGCTAATCTTGAGAATCCCTCCAAAAATGTTAGGGTGAAAATTGTAATATAAACAAGAAATCTTTTTCTTATTCTTCCCACTTTTATTGCCGCAAGTTTTATCTTTAATTCTACAGACGTGCCATAGGAACGCTGTGATTACGAGGGAGAATGGGGTGGAAAGAAACAGAAAGAAAAATATAATGGAGTAGGGACTCCGGGCCCATTTAAGGTCGGCCCATTGTTGTCATTCTCTAAACGTAATCAAGGGTTGTAGACAGATTGCCAGGACGAATAAAGCTGAAAGTAAAATTTCACAACATTTCTTACAGGGGAACACTGTTATTACTTTCTGCGGCCGCCTTTGTTTGATAAATATAGCTCACATCCCCCCACTTTGGAAACTTGTTACAATGTCCGTCTAATGAACCATCGCTGAATGAAAATTAACGATTTGTTAAAAGCTTTTATGGTTTTGCCCCGAGTCGAAGATGAAATCTCGCGACAAGTGAAATATATCTTAAGAAAATAAGTACACTAGTATTTTTAATGACTCGCGATGTTTTTTTTATTATCTTTGATATCCCGTTGTTTTAGTGTTAGGACACGTATTAAATTTAGTTAAGAATTATTTTAATATTTCTAATATCTTACAATATATTAATATATCTATATATTATATAGACATATTTTTAATATACAAATTTTTCAATGAACAAAAGCTTAGTTAAATAAAAATCCTCTTATTGTACTAGTAAAACCACAGACGTAAAATATTTACAAAGATACAGTACAATAATATTGGCAGCCATATTGCGTTGACCCGAGCGTTTTGAAGGTTCTAGGTAATTTAGTTTTTTCTCTAGTTTTTTCAAATTTATTCTTATCTATTTTTTTCACCATTTCGGATCGACATTAAAATTTAGAGTGTACATAGACTAATCCGTTTGCCACGCGAGCGTACAAATTAGTATTACAATTTACTTTGTAACTAACCGTGCCAGACAAAGTCAACAACCCAGCACAGATTTCTATTCTTTCAGGTTAATCGGTGGGCAAACATCGGCACAGTCCCTTACAAACTAGCCCTGCATCGCTCGTGTCGGCCTGTGGTTTGTCTCCGCAAACGTACAACCAGTAAACAAAGCGGTGTACGCGGACGTCTCTTGTAGTTAATTACCAACACTTGACACCCGCTGTCGTGCCTCCAACCTGTTAGCTAATTGACACCAGGACGCTTCGACAACCTAACCCGAGAACTGGATTTGCCGGCCGTTTTCCTCTTAGGGGCGAGTAATGGATGTGTGATTGTCTGCCCGGTGTCGAGCTGGACCAATTTGTACTGGGGTTTATTTTAGACGTGCTCCTAGATTTTGATTCTACTGCTGCAAATGTTGTCGCAACGTCTGGCTGGTACCTATAAGGTGTTCTCCATCTCTGTCTAGTCCTATTTCTCTGTCCCTGTCTAGTTCTGTTTCTCCTTGTTTGCGTTTGATCAGGTAGCAATAATGACGGTTGCCAGAAACACTGCGATGTGTTGCAATAGTTGAATGGTTACTTGAGATACATACTACATATAGTGCAAGGATCTATGGTACTTTACTGTTGCTTTATATTTTTGGTTGTGCATAGAAATGTAAAAACATTATGTTTCCTTACACAGATTTTATTAAATGATTTACTCTTTTTAATTACCTACTTCAACCCCGTGTGAAATTAACTACTTTCTATACGTTACCTAAATACATACATAAGCTCCCGCCTGCACCCCAGAGGGGTGGGCAGAGCCCAGGATCTACCTCCTGCCACGTTACCTTAAATATTGCAATTATTTTATTTACCCTTCTTTGCTTATTAATTGAATATCGACGACCGACCTCAGTAGCGCAGCGGTTAGCGCATCTGCCTACCATGCGAAAGGTCCCGGATTCGAATCCCGGCTGGGGACAAAACAAAAAAAATAATCCCAGGTCTTGGATGTTTACATGTTTGTGACGTCGCTGTTTCTGGTTCCCACGATACAGGGTATCGTAGTGTGGTACCACAAGCAATGTATGTCCCTGTATGTCAGTGTTATGTTATGTTATATCAATCGAAAAAGTATTTGAAGTACTAGCCATAAACGCACAGCCACGTAGATCAGCCTTTCATATTTAAAAAAAAAACACGGTAGGTTTGTCACTGTTTAAAAAGCTTTCATTTTATACCTGCTGATATAATTCGAGCGCGAAGTAATAGATTTGGAAAAAACGGAAGGGAAGTCAGCTATAAATCGACCGCCCGAATGAAAATCCATTTTAATATATTCGAAAACGAGACAGAGCCCGCGTTGTAGAATGGAACAAAAGGTCAGCTGTGTGTGGACAACGTTTATTGTTTTGCAACTCTTCTTGTTTCTAATGTTAGGTAAACGTCCCAATGCTCGACATCCTAATGCTCAATATTTGACACCCATTAGTCACCTCTGTCGCTATGGCATAAGGTTGGAAATGTCAAGGGGACACTTACTAATAATAATATATTGTACACTTCAGTGAAAAACATGAAAATTCACAAATTTATTAATTTTTCATGCAAGTTAATACTAATGACAACAACTTTTAAGAATTTGTAAAAAGAAGGAGTTTTAAGCTTTCGCTCATCCTATGTCATGTCGGTAACAATAATAACAACTAACGTAGAAACATCCGTTTCTATCACTGACTTTCCGAAATATGTACCGATATGCTATTGGTTAAAACTAGGTACTCTCCGTCATGTCAAAATTACATATACAAACGTATCTGAAGATTAACCGACCAAAACGGCAATAAAATTGCAAAACTAACGTTAGACCGGATTAAATACATACTGTCTCACTCGAATCAGAAGTAAAAAATAAAAATAAAGTAAAAATAAAAATAAATAAACTCACGCCCGTTATCCCCGAGGGGGTAGGCAGAGGCACCAATCACTAGAACTGGGCTCACGTTCTGCCGAGTTTATTAGGTCCCAAACGTGACAAGTGGCAAGCACAAACATGTTAACATCCAAGTTTTTTTTTGTCCCTAGCCGGATTCGAACCCGGGACCTCTCGCAAATGAAGCACTAGGTGGAAAAATGACTTCCACGCAACACAAACACTTGCCTTGGTCCCAAACTAGGATATCCTGTGAGATGGTAACCAGGAAAGGATATGACAAACATGGAAATATAAAAGGGCTATTAATATCACCCAAAATATTTAGATAATAAGGATCTCAAAAGAAAGACTCTTTAAAACATATTCGCAAGAACAACGTGTTCTTTCGGAACCCTTACGTTACATGAGAGCATTTTTTAAGGTTTCAAAGTAAAAGCCGAAAGAGATAGCGCTATAACGTGATGCAGCGTCTTTTTTGCTCATTATTCCGGCGTTTTCGGAGTAAATAAAATCGCGTTAAAAAAAATCTATCAATAAAAATTGATTTCTTCGAAATATCACGATGTTCTTGCAAGGGTGCGAAAGTTCTTGATTCAGATTTAAAACTCTGTTAACTGATTGGATCTGAACAGGCAGTTTTTCCGACATCTTCCCGAATTTCTAAAAAAATCTTTTGTTTATTTATTTACACATTTTTATTTGTAGTATAATTACTATACGCAAGCTTAATGCTACGTTGCATTAAGCTCGCCAATGTGCAAAACTTGTGTTTAAATGCAATAAAGAATTTAATAATAATAATATGACATGTATTACTTGCCAAATTTTATAGTTCTAAGTAAAGCCTACGCACCTTGATTACCTTGAGTGTCGAAATATACGTTTTTATAGATTTTTTTTACAGCTCCAAGATACTATTATAGACAAGTACATTTAAGGTTTTAGTTTTATCTCAATATCTCCACGCGTTCTCGAGACAACGGGTCTTGACAGAAGGACGAACGGAGGACAACAAAGGGTTCCGTTTTTGTTACGGTACCCTAACAATATACCAGAAAGTTTCCAAAACAACATGGGTGAGAGATACAAGCGACCCGTCCATTTGATACAACCGTTTATTTGCCACGTACTTTTGAGCAGCTAGTCTGCGATGGATGTAATTTTTTTGCTTTGCGATTTTCAAACAAAGTGTCAAAAAAATCATGAGTGACATGTCGGAATGGGCACGAAAATGCTTTGAAAACTAGCGAACTAGGTCCTCCAAAACGGCATATTTTGTGCAGCTCTGGAGGCGGATAAAAACTAACCATTGGAACCGAGTGACGAGCGAGCCCCACCATTCTCTTGTTTCCGTTTAATTAAACTAAAAATTCAGAGTCACGAATGGGAAGCGCCAAGCAGACCGGCTAAGCTTTAAAAAATGTTAGTTTAGCTTTGCAAATGAGATTAAGGGTCGCATTTGTAAACGGCATGAAGTATGAAGTTTTTTGTTTTATTGAAATTTTTTGACAGACAATATTATTTGTGGTACCTCGGCAGTGCTTAAGGATATTTGTGGTAAACCGAACAATCAGTGTTATGAATCAAAAATCTCAAAATGGCGGCCCTTATGGCAATTAACATCATTCAAGAATAGTCATTAGGCCCGGACATTGTGGGATGAGGACATTATGGGCCAAAAGCCCATTGAGGACTCATATTGTTTTACCTGAAATTAATGAGTATTTTTGTAGAAGATAATTAATTTCACAGTGAATATATTTATGTCACGTTTAAATAACGTTTTATATTTTGTTGCAAAGAACTGTGGAGGCCTATACTATTAGCCTACTGGCAGAGTGTGGATGATAGTAAAAGGCTAGAGATGTTGCTCGGTTCATACATTTTCTGCAAGTGTCGCACATCATAACAAACAAACAATGGTAACCTAGCGATATATAAATCGGTGTCAGTCATGTATCGGGATAGGATTGTAACCGGCCAATACATTGTGCATATATCACCTCCAATATTTTGCTCTATTTCAAATATGAAAATATTTAATTCCTCTGGATTTGCTGCCTTTTTAATGAGCATCTCACACAGCTCATAGAATGTACGGCACCAATCCTTTGTCCTTCATATTCCTTCTTCTACACAATATCTCAAACACACAATCATGATATCAATACAATCTGATTGTTCTCTATGAACCTGATGCCCAGATGCGTAGGGACTTTACTGAGCCCTGGGCTCCATTTCATAAAACTACAATTAATAGTTTATTCATGCTTGTCCACTACAGGACATAGGTCTCTGCTATTGCACGCCACTGAGCAGTGAGCATGGTCTTCAGGTATTCTCATCCAGCTCTTGCCAGCCGCCTTTCGAAGATAATCACTCCGCCGAGTCTGAGACGTCCTACACTACATACGTTTACCGATTCGCGGTCTCCACTCAAGAACTCGTCTACCCCATCGGTTATCAGTTTTTCGGGTGATATGGCCGGCCCACTGCCACGTCAGCATGCTGATTTGGTGGGCTATGTCGGTGACTTTGCATCTCTGTCGGATCACCTCGTTTCGAATTCGATCTTTCAGAGAAACTCCGAGCACAGCCCGTTCCATAGCACGCATAGTTTATTATGACAAATATTATTCTGTTACTACTTACTTGTTAATCTGTGTAATGTACATTGAATTATCATAGTCGACCATATATCAGGGGGGGTTTTATGTAATAGTTAGTACATTTTTTTTGAAGTAAAACTTTCGTAAGCACAACACAT
This sequence comes from Yponomeuta plumbellus, assembly GCA_947310845.1. NCBI lineage: Eukaryota > Metazoa > Arthropoda > Insecta > Lepidoptera > Yponomeutidae > Yponomeuta > Yponomeuta plumbellus. The sequence goes on from OX371203.1 coordinate 11,480,801, forward strand.
TGTAAACTTTTAGTCCGGATTTACTTACGGGTGTTGTTATACCCGTTAGTAAATCCGGACTAAAAGTTTACAGTCAGTACATTGCTCGAAGACGTATTAAATATTAATATAACAGATGTATTCTGTCCATAAATAGAGTCGTAAAGTTTCAAGACTATCCTTAGGGGTATTCTCAATAATGCTTCTTTGAACGGCACTATCGCTTCATTTGCTATTCATTAATTGAACGTCTTGAATCTTAAGCCACAGAAAATTTTAATGATTCCCCTTACAATTAAGATATTTTGCAGGATCCAGGTCAACAGAGTACCTACTAGATATTATGCACAATTATTGTTGAAGTGGGTAATTCTTGTAAATTGTTATTTACAAAAACTTGTTGAAACATTACAAAGTTTTTTTTTTATTTTGTTTATGGTACTGACATTATGTGCTCATTAGTTACACAAAAGCATGCTTTTATTGAGCAAGTGCTTTACTTCCAATCTTTTCTGTATTTTTGTATTCGATGTTTTCTATCCGTCTTCCTTTTTTTGAGGTTTGATAACCTAAAACTGCATTGTTGTTGTCAGTGTCACTTCATAAACTTATTTCAACGTAAAGAATTTACATTCTGTTTGTTGAATGTCTATGTGCCTACATTCAGAAAAGATTGGGAGTAAAGCACTTGCTCAATATAAGCATGCTTTCGTGCTATTAATGAGCACGTGTGTCAGTACCATTACTGTCTATAGATACCATATAGAAACTATTAGAAACACAAAGTAGAACAATGACAATGCCAAACGTTAAACGTGTCATAAAACCTATTGCATAAAATGCAAGTAATTTCTGCTTGATCAAAGTTCAAGCTTTAAATGTAAGGCCTCCCAGCTTTTCCTCAATGTATGTTATCAAATAACTTTACTTTTGAAAACATATCGTCGTCCGAAAATGTCCAATGTGGCTCCCGCTCGGGGTTAGTTACTACGTATTTAACAGAATTCGGCACAAAAACCTCAAAGGTATGTGTTCTTTTAATTGGATTCGGTGTCCGTATGTTGAAATCGCGTTGGGTTGTAATATTTCACAACGACGGATCTGACAGAAAAGGCGAAATGAAACGCAATCATCTTTCCACGATGCGTTTGTATTACGTGAGCAATCAATGCACTTTCCTTTTTGCAAATAAGATTACATACATAAGCTCACGCCTGTATCCCAGAAGGGTAGGCAGAGACCAGGGAATGCCATCTACCACGATCCTGAGAAATTACTTTCGCTTCATCGATATTCATTAGTCGTTGCATGTGTGCACGTCGGTTTCGGGTACTTTTTATCTTGCTCTTTATCTTTATCTTTATCTTTATCTTTATCTATTTGGTCGAAGTATGTCTGCCTGGGGCGTCCCTTACTGGCCCTTCCACTCACATCATAATAAATAAATAAGATTATCGTTCGTAGGCAAGTTTTTTTTTTCGGTTTGTTAACCATTAAATAAGATTCAATTGGCTGTTATCGGCACTTTAAGCATACCTCGATGCCGCAAATTTATACATCGCCCACGTTTGATCGAGTTAGCAGATTCTTGTTCGCCTAGTCTGTCGCTTGAGCTGATATTGGGCGTTTGAATCTGAACAAAAACGGTTATGTCGCGAGGGGTTAAGATTAACGGGGCGACGTACAATTTTATTAGCATTTTTTCCTCTTTCCTGAGTGCCGAGCTCATTTCCTCTGCAGTAATTTATCGCGTGCCACCGCGAAGCCGTGAAATTAGTGAAATAAAATGGCAGTCATAACGGACCGGTGGGCTTCTATTCCTTGAAGCGTAATTTACCCGAAACCATTACTCCCAGTTTCTAGAAAACTAACAGTCTGTCTACTCTTAATAGATTAGTTGGCAGAGTTTAAAAAACGGACTGTTCCTACAGTTACTTAAGACTTTGGTCGAATCAAGGTTACTTGTGACTACTAACGCACAAGTACTATAGCAGCGATCTGAATATCCACAATATCGCAATACCGCCCTGTAGTTGAGTGTTCATCACTGCTATAACGAAACTACTATTGCAGTTCGTTTGGAACCCTTATTACGCTAATCAGATAAATAAAGGCACCTGTTAACAGTTTTATAGAGCAATATTATTATGTACTAGATAAATTAGAGCTTGCTATAGTACTTGACTATAAAGGTTGTATAAAATGGCGTAGTAAACGTTTACAGAATATGTTTGTGGGTTGTTTTTGCTCTATAAGCATTTAGAGCAATAATGTACTATCGGACGCTTTTATACAACACTCTGGCACCGCTAAAACCTTAATAGATCGTTTATAGAGCTTTTTAGAGTTATAAGCTGAAATAATAGGACCGAATTGCTGGTTGGGTATTTTGCTCAGCTTAGTAATAAGCTGCGAGGCAAGTATTCTACAGAAATCGTTATAAAAATAAAAATCAAAAAATAAAAATAAATATAAAAAAAAAGAATTTTTTGAAATATTTATATATATGTTTTTTCGTGTATATACCCACAGACTGATTTTTTGTTTCCAGCCAAATTGTTGGGAGTTGATATTATATTTTTAGTAGGTAAATAGATCGAGAGATTATCTTATCCATTCCCCCTATCTATTAATGTACTGTCCGTTTAGCTGACTGACAATTTGTTTGTGTGTTAACAATGTTTAATACACAATAATTGCTGTGGCATTTAATAACAATCTATACAAAAGACAAAGAACACCGATTACAATTAAGTGTGTTTTGCCACTTGCTACGATCCTGATAAACCATTTTCGCTCATCAATTTTCATAAGTCGTTCCACGCCGCCATTATAAAACATCCCAGTGCGTGAATTTATCTTGTTTCGAAATTAAGAACAAAAAAACAATACCTAAGTCAACAAAATTGAACTTATTTTATTTATTTTTTAATTTGGTACATATTTAAAATAGGAAAATGGCATTAAAAGGAAAATCGATATAGAGTCAAATTCATAAACATTTGCATTTTAGTGGTCTTTTCGGTGCAAGTGCTGGCTGTGGTGTCTCTTGTCAACGCGGTGGTCGTCACGGTTTGCCAGAGGCAACTACGGCTGTAGGATGTTTATTTTTGTTCAAATTAAAAAAAAATATGTTTGTGATCGCAATTTCTTGTGAACATATATTTTTTTTTGTTCTGAATAAGCTTAAAAATACGTTACATATTTTTTTATAAAATGACTGTATTCAAGAAAAAAAAGAGTAATTATTGTGATAAATAACAACAAAAAAAATGGTTATATTAGAAAATTTAAATATGATAGTCGAATTGTCGAATGGTTAGTTATTGGGGTATCAGAGAAAGTCTATGATCAAAGTGTATCAAAGTGAGGTATTTTATTATAAGCCACTGTAAAGTTTTTTTTGCAAAGTACCGGAATTCTATACAGTTATTTTGCAGCACGTGCAGTAACAAAGGTTTTTGTATCTACTGTCTACAGTAGAACGTAAGACTACGTAACCAGATATGCGGAATCGGGAAATTCATGATCAGCGATTTTTTATAGTTTCAGAGTGAGGCATAAGAAATATTTTAAATATTTAAATATTTTATATCATAACGTAAACTTAAAAGCTACGAAAAGCTATTTGGAACGCCTTTGGGATTTGGATTTTTGGGTCAGCATGAGTAAATAAAATTATAATAAGTTATTTTTGCTTCACGCAAGTGAAGTTGCGGAAATCAGTTCATTATAATAATTACTCCTAAGTAGTGACTACAATTCCCTACTCTCGTCTTAATCCTAAGTTACCCATTCAGTTCCATAAAATATATTAAATCTATTAAATATAAATATATTAAATCTATTAGCTGAAAACTGTATCGGTCGGAGTGAGCGGTACAATTTAAGATTGTTGTTGTTTCTTGTCATTTTTCTAACAAACTTCATGTTTTTTACATAACAACATCACACCTGCTTTTGATTCCCTACAGACGTATTTAACATTGCGGAGCCTGGTTTTTAGCGTATTTCAATAAATTAAAGAATGACTCCCCTAGCGAGCCCGGAACACCAGGTTCGCTAATGGACACTTTGATAAAGTATCGGATAAAGGGACTTCTTTGGGCGCTACTGGGGAAAAGGTTTAGGGACCTATTGGATGAAGATCGGTGAATACATACATTTATGAATGGAGATTACCTGTTTAATTATCAAAATTATAGCGGCCGCGCACCCGATAGGATTTCCAATCAGAAAAATTAATGTTTGCAAATGTTACAGATTTGCCTTTGAAATAATTTTCAACACCGCTAATATAACTGCCGTTCGTGAAGCCTAAACATCATTTCTAACTTTGAAATCCGGAAAAGTGCATGTCGTGCCATGCTCAACCCAGGGTCCCGTCCAAAGAGGGAGTTTTAAAGCTTAATATTTACAAAATGGTACAACGACACTATTAGCGTAGGTGAGAAAAAGTTGCATCTTTAATTTAGGTGTACATGTACCCAAAAAAAATATTTTTGACATTTTATTCTACTATTTTAACATTATAAACTATGAAGTAAGTGAATCAGGATAACAATAGTGTATCATGTACCTATAGTTTTAGTTAAAAATAATACAATTTTATCGGCGTAACAACTATGTGACATACATAGTACTCCAAACTTAAAGAAAAAGAAGACTGAAGGTCTGATGGATGAACATGGCGGAACTATAAAGGTTCCTTATCGACTACGGAACCCTAAAAAATACGAACTTTCATACAAATTAATTAGTAAAAAGTCATAAATAGATAATTATAATACCCCTTTTCTCAATACTGCGACGCGCACGCACGATTGGTTCAACAGACGTTCGAACTTTGCACTTCCGACTTCACATACACATGAGAACATAAATATACTTGCCAAAAAACAAGAAACGCTTGAAGTCTAATTTACTTACTCAAGTAAGTGCCTATTTTATGTGAATATTTTGTATGGCATTTTAATGCAATTCGTACAGCACCAGTTATAAAACTCGAAGTGTTGTTATGTGTACTCAAGGCCCCAGGGTAAAAGGGAAGTTTTAATTAGCAACATTTTTACTCCCGCAGCTGGCTGGAGGAGGTACATTGAATCCGCTGGTGAAAATTCTTTTTTACGTAGTATATCACACATGCAGAAAACATGTATTACAAAAGGTACATTGTTGACTGCACAGAGTTCTATTCACGTTTTCGTGAACACGCAAAAGCGTGAGGTCTTTATAGCTCTATAGCACTACTTCCTAATCTTACAACTCTTACTGCGGCTAGATACTCCCATAGTGCGCTGCCTCACTAGGACGCCATGGCGACGTCGCCAGCTACGTATCCAAGCAGTTTGTATTGAATGGCGACGTTGCCAGACCATCGCCAAGTGAGTTAGGCACCATACATTTCAATATTAACTGCTTGGATACGGTCGCTGGCGACGTGGCCATGGCGTCCCGGTGAGGCAGGGCCCTAACTAGACAACAACCTAAGGGACTTTACACACGGCAGCTATAATATACGTTACATCCCAGGATGTATAGCTTAGAGACCGCTCAGTACCTTTAAGATACGAAGATGTAAAGATGTATATTATAGCTGTCGTGTGTGGTCTCCTGACGATTTCTATGGAAAGATGTAATGAGATTTATCGTGCTATAATATACATCTTTACCTTGTAGCCGCCGTGTGTGGAGTCCCTTATGCTTGATGGTGTGTATTTGTTAGTGTAACCATACCTAACACAAGGTTATAGAGGTTTTTGTTAGTTAAGTTTTGTTTTGTAAGGACAAAAACGTCTATCAAATTGTGTTAGGTATGGCCAAAGGCAAGATAAAATAACCCGAAACTGACGTGCGTGCATGCAACCGAAAGTGATCTGTCAGGAACACGGCTTACCGCAGTCCTAGGTCTCTACCTCTGTAGGATACATGCGTGAATATTTATTTTATAGAAGCCCCGTCTTTGCTTACCTGCTACCACATATTACAGATAGAGGTCCAATATGATTGCAAGCCTCTCAAACGTAAAAGTCGGTAGTCAAATTTTATTTAATTCGGAAATGGCGTTGCTTGATCGTAGGTAGGTATAATTTTGTAGAACTAGACAAAACAGAAAAAAATGTTTTGTTACCGACCTTTTTTGTTGTCATCATCATCAAATTTTAAATATCTGGCACAGGTAAGTTCTTTCACATCCTGTTACGTTGTGACATCTATGCGGGCCGCTGTGCCCGCGGTTGGATGTGCGACGTAAAATGAACGGGGCAAGAAAATATAAATAAATTCGACAAACAAAATTGATGTTCACTCGAATGCAGTATATTGAGAACTATTGACAGATAAAATAAAGAAAACTAAAAATAGAAAAATCAAATTCAAAATATTAAAAATAAAAAGAAATAATTTCCTCTGTAGAGAGCCGCTACAAATACTCCCCCCCTAAAAGAAAAAAAAATAAATGGTGCCCCTGCCTACCCCTAAACATAAAACATAACTGTTACCTAACATAAATATGTACAAAATAAAACTATAATTTACACCCTATATACAAAGTAACCCTATATACAATGGAACCTATATTTACAAATTAAATCGAACTGTCTTTTTCACTACTCTGCCAGACCTTGTGACAGTAGTAGTAGTAGGACCGGCTGGGGTAGGGGCGGGTGGAGGGTTAGCCAAAACTTCGGATTATAATTTAGAATTTGTAGCGTTTGATGGAATGTGATGGGATGAGTCCAAAAGAAAAGCGGGTTTTAGTCGGTCAACCGAAACGACTGATGTTCGGCCAGGCATTTCTAAAGTGAAGTGTTTTTCTGCTTTATTTAAAACTTTGAATGGTCCCTCATAATTTGGATTAAGCTATTTAATTAAGCGATCATTTCTGACAAAAACGTGGGTGCATTTCGATAAATGAGGATGGATGAAAATGTTTCGTCGGTCTGTCTGTCTTTTGTCCGGTGAAACTAATGACTGCAAGGTATTTTGGAGTTTTTTTACAAAATCGTTTTCGTCTGTGATAGGTTTCGATGGAACCATAAGGTCACCGGGAAGTCTAAGCGAAGTTCCGTAAACTAATTCGCTGGGGCTATGACCAGAACCTTGTTTTATTGCTGATCTAAGACCTAACAAAACTGTGGGCAATTCCTCAACCCAGTGATTGTCGCTGCAACGAGCTGTGAATGCATCTTTGAGCACTCGATGCCATCTTTCTACTTGACCATTTGATTGGGGATGGTAAGCTGTGGTGCGAAGTTTGTCTATACCTAATAATTTAGTTAATTTGACGAAAAGTGCACTTTCAAATTGTCTGCCTTGGTCAGTGGTCAATCGAATAGGACAACCAAAACGTGCTATCCACCCTGTATATATTGCTTCAGCTACAGCTTCTGCTGTTATGTCCTTAAGGGGATAGGCTTCCGGCCAAGAAGTGGCTCGGTCTATAACTGTAAGTAAATACTGAAAACCTTTGGATGGAGGTAATGGGCCTACTATTTCAACATGTATATGTTCAAACCTGTTTGATTTGGGAAATTTACCTAAAGGGGAAATAGTGTGACGATGTACCTTTCTGACATGAAATGCAATATTTTGCCCATTCTCCTACGTCTACGTTCATGGATGACCAAAAATATTTATGTGCCATCAGTCTACGTGTACCTTTGATACCAGGATGAATTAAATTGTGTACCGCTTCGAATGCTGATACCCTAAAATCTTGTGGTAAAAATGGTCGCTATAATCCTGTTGTCGTCTCGCATAACACTTTGTTGCGTAAAGACGGAATTGTAATCCATTCAAATTTATATTTGTCACTACAACTATTCAAGAATTCTTTAATTTCCTTGTCTCTGCTTTGCAGTTCTGCTAACTTTTCAAAATCAAGAGCATTAGGACACTCGATTTCCTCTACTTCTAGCCTAGAAAGAGCGTCCGCTATGGGATTATCTGTACCAGCTATATGTTGTATATCCGTTATAAATTCACTGATAAAACTAAGTTGTCTAGTTCTCCTAGCGGGTTCAGCTGAAATTTTGGTTGGGTTCTTGGTGAAACTAAAAATTAGCGGTTTATGGTCGGTAAATATCGTAAAATCTCGACCCTCGATTAAATATCGAAAGTGTTTGACTGCCATGTAAATAGCTAATAACTCTCTATCAAATGTACTGTATCGCCGTTGCGTCTCAGAAAAAGCTTTCGAAAAATATCCTAGTGGTCTCCAAGCACCATTTTGCCACTGCTGAAGCACAGCTCCAGCACAAGTATCAGATGCGTCAGTAACTAAGCCTATCTGCCCTGTCAGCTGTGGATGCCATAACAAGGCAGCATTCTTTAAACTTTCTTTACATTTATTGAATGCATCTTTAGCTGCATCTGTCCACTGAATTTTACTTTTATCTCTTTTTTTAGTACCATGTAGATAAAGTTTAAGGTCTCTTTGGTACTCTGCAGCCTTAGGTAAACTACTACGAAAGAAAATAATCATACCTAAAAATCGCCTTAGACTATCTACCGTTTCAGGGAGAGGATAGTCTACAATGGCTTGCACTTTGTCCTGGGGAGGCCGTATGCCCCTGCCTGAGACGTGATAACCAAGAAAAATGAGTTCTGCCTTACCAAATTCGCACTTTGCTACGTTCAATGATACTCCGTAATTATCTAGCCTCTCGAATACTGCTTTTAAATGTTCCCTGTGTTGTACCTCGTTGTCTGAAAATATCAACACGTCATCAATATATACAAAAACAAACTCGAACCCATGTAAACTTTGTGCATAAATCTTTGAAAAGTTTGTGCCGCATTTCTTAAACCGAATGGCATTCTAGGATACTCAAAAAGTCCGAATGGGGTTATTAAGGCGGTTTTTTCAATGTCCTTCTCTGCAACTGGAATTTGGTGGTATGCTTTACACAAATCTAAACGGGTGAATATAACTTTGTTACCTATTAAGCCTGTAAAATCATGTATACGTGGTATGGAGCAACAATCGGGTTTGGTGACTGCGTTTAGTCGACGATAGTCACCACACGGTCTAATTTCTCCACCTTTCTTTGGTACTACGTGAAGCGGCGTGGCCCAAGGGCTTCTAGATGGGCGGCAGATGCCAGTCTCCAACATGTTTTCAAACTCACGTTTGACGCGCATATAGCGGTCAGGTGCCAGAGGTCGTGCTCGACTACTTAAGGGTGGGCCTGTGGTTTCTATATAGTGAACTACATCGTGCTTCGGTTGTTCCTTTAATGATAATGGTCGGGTGATATTCGGTTAATGGGAGAGGAGTTCATGATAGGGATCGGATGTACTTACGGTTCTAATAGTACTACTGTCACAACGTTCTATGCGTAACCCATTGATTGACAGCTCGGTGACACTGTCGATTATCCTGCGTCTGTGTAAGTCTACTAGTAACCTATGGTAACGCAAAAAGTCTGCACCCAATATTGAGGTTTTTACGTCAGCGATGATGAATGTCCACTTGAAATTGCGACGTAAACCAAAGTCCAAGTTGATAGTCCTCTGTTCGTATGTTTGTGTGGGCGTATTGTTGGCTGCATACAGTATACACGCGCTTGACACGGGATTCTTCTTGCCCCTTGCTGCAATCACTGATATATCTGCGCCGGTGTCGACTAGAAACTTTTCTCTGGTCGTATTGTCGTACAAGCATAGGCGGTTGCTTGTCACACCGACTTCCACCATGGTCGGTGTGGCCTCTAGTTTTCCTTTCGTGTTTTTGCGCAAGGTTCCACACATTTCCTTGCTTTATCGCCGTAACGGTGATAATAGTAGCAAAGCCAACTGGGCCCTTCGTAGCTGGCATGACGACGTCCTCGTGAATTAGACCTTCCTCTGGAGTTTGAACGGTGCCGATATGGTCGTCGTTCTTGTCGTCCTCGTATTTCTGCTACCTCGAGCTTCAGTTTTCCTATTTCAGCAAGCAATACATCCATTTTGTCGACGGTGGTGGCAGTGACGGTGGTGGGATTAGCAGCAGTTTGATCAACGACGGCGACGTTACAATTGCGTGTGTTCTCTATCTTTTTGTCGGCCATGGTAGCCAGGTCGTCTAGCCTTGTGTCATATATAGACAAAACAGCTCTGACGTGGGCAGGGAGATGACCCATCCACATGACCCTGAGAGCATCGTCCGGTACTTTCGAGGCTGAAAGGTCTCGCATGCGGCGAAGTAACTGGGACGGTTTTTGATCCCCCAGTTCCACTTCATTAAGCAGTTTCTGAAACTGTTTTGACTCTGATTCCTCGTAAACTGATATCAGTCTGCTCTTCAAGGCCTCATATTTATTCGTCGCAGGAGGATTTATGAGAATATCGCTCACCTGTTCTGTTTCAGTTTGCGTTAGAACGCCCAAAACCAGACGATATTTAGCCTCGTCCCTTGGTCTATAGGAACCGACGATGGCTTCGAATTGTAAAAACCATACCCTCGCGTGATCCCTCCAAAATGGTAATATCTTCTGCTGGAGAGATACAGTAGACACTTCGGCATCATGAAACGGCAACTGTTCCTCCTCCTTGATGACCATTGGTAGGCACGGTTGGTCAACAGTTTTGCCGGACGCTTCGTAAACTGCGGATCGTGACTTTCGTCGGGAGGTCACCAGATATGCGGGCCACTGTGCCCGCGGTTAGATTTGCGACGTAAAAGGAACGGGGCAAGAAAATATAAATAAAATCGACACACAAAATTGATGTTCACTCGAATGCAGTATATTGAGAACTATTGACAGATAAAATAAAGAAAACTAAAAATAGAAAAATCAAATTCAAATTCAAAATATTAAAAATAAAAAGAAATAATTTCGTCTGTAGAGAGCCGCTACAACATCCATCTCCTCTTTAATTTGGTCAAATCTCTTTTCATCCTTCCTTTACCAGATCAATACGTTAACATCCTGTTAGGTATTTTACGTTAAAAAATGCCCAAACAATTTAGTACAGCTGGTGAGGGAAACCTCAAAGTTGGGTCATTAATAATTTCGTTTCCATGCTGCCGACGCGGGGCTAATGTTTCAGTGGTCTTATTATTGGAAAATTCTCTAATGACTCTTAAATATTGTGTCACGCTACGCCGTGGTTGTAACCACGCGAGTTGATTGTACTGGTGCCGGCCGATAATGTCACTTACAGAATTCGGTAACGAATAGTTTGGGCAGTAGGTAATTAACGCTAAGGTGGTAATTTGTGGTTACATAACTTGACAAGTAAACTTAATTCATTTGAATTTAGTTTAGCATTAAATTTATGATTTTAGAGTGTACACTGTTAACTGCTGATATTTGACATTGTGGTTATTTTTATATATTTCTTAGCTTGTTGGGCGGAAAAAACTAGTAATTTTCTACTTATTAACCAGTGAACCTGTGAGCCTGTAGAGCAAAGTAAAAATTACAATACTTTTAACATGCTTTTCTTTCTCAAGCATAACTTACAACAGACTGACCTTTACATTTTCATTTTTTACCTGTAGAATTTTTGGTGAGCCGATCTCTCGGCTCAAGGCGGCGCACCGTAAGAATGGTTTTTAATTGTTATTTTCAACGTCATAACCCAACGTATTAAGTCGCAAATAAATGACTGAGTAATACTCAAGTCAGATCCGCGCTCTCCAATGGAAATACTGACAGATATTCTTATAGATATTTATATCATCATCTTCAGCCCGTCGATATCCACCGGATAAGGTCCTCTGCATGCAAGCGCCAGTCTCCAGTTCTTCTCAAGGTCTTCCATACTGCCTTGTCGATGTTTTCACGCCACCTGGCAGGAGGTTGTCCCACACTTCTACGCCTGGTTCTCGGTTGCCACACCAGTAGATAGAGACTCCATCTTTCGTCCTTTCTGCGACAAAAATTTCCTATTCATCTCCACTTAAGAGTAGCGACCTTTCTTGTCCATATTTTTTTATTTAAAGGGTTTAATGGCAATTATTTATTGCATAACGGCAATTATTTATTGCATAAAATTAAACTACCTTTTATTCCCGACGTTACTGAGATTATCTTTCGACCACATGCAGTATGTGTTTTTTCCTCGTGTACAATAAAGAATATTCTCTCTCTCTTCTCTCACTAACTCTACTTTCATGCGTATGTAATGGGTGGTCAATAAAACGATGTAGGTAACTTTAACGCAGGGTTTTACTTAGACGTTCTCACAGGTTACAATTATTATTTGTGGGCGTGTGGTTGTTGGCGCGAGCCAAAACAGTATGAGAGCTGCAAGCCCGAGTGCATCTCATAGAAAAAACGTCACCAACATAAAAACAGTTAAACACAGATGTTCGCCTAACGCTGTTAGTGCGAGCGAGATAGATGCTAATGACATCGAAGGCACTCATTCAATGTGATGAAGTTAGATATAATTGTACAATGGTTAGGTATATCTACTATTGTTACTGTTTAGCATAATTACAAGTATATTATTATTTAAAGTAGGTGTGTGTAAGAGAAAACTGTAACACGTCATTATTAGCCGTCTACTCTGTAATCGCCAGAACCGGCAAAGGTTCAACGTTCGCCTGTACTAATACTTAAGTAAAGATTAATGGTTTAATGCCTACTGCCTGAATGAAAGTTAAAGTTGATCGATGAAAGCTAATTGGGTCAGATTATCGTTGTTCAAAGAGACTTTCTAGGAAGGTGAGCTATTACATCCGACTAAATCAATTAGTTAGACCTAGCTGTAATGGTAGAAGCGGCCGACATGATTGGATTTCTACCCTGCTGAATGTGTAATCAAAATTTGCTAGAATATTAAACCACAAGGCCGATGCTGTAGTAGCGTTGAAAAAGAGCTAAGCATAAAGACTTGTCTTGTGGAAGAAAGGAGTATAATATGAAATTCGTCCCTATATATATAATTTTTTTTTCATTTTAATTTATACTAGTTTTCATTACTTTTATTAGTGTATAGACACTAAGCCTATCGTAATTATCCGATCTAATGACTTACTTTGCACTTCTTAAGAGAGATGCCACGCGGGCATTGCCTGTGCGCTGCGTTAGCGCTGCGTCGACTAAGTGGTGATGCTCCGTCATTCTACGTATACATTTAAACGACATGCCACACGATGCGTTGAAATGACGGACGGCAACGCTACGCACAAAGAGAGGGGGGAAACGAGGCGGAGAAGGGAGCTGTGTTGAAACGACGCAGCGGTAGCGCAGTATTTTTATTGTTTATATGAAGGAATCACCGCGTTGACACGACGCCGCCGGCGCAGCGCTCATGTGGCATTCACGGCGTTGAAATAATTACGCTGCGACGACGCTGCGCAGCCGGTACGCCCGTGTGGTATCGCCCTAAAGCTAAGCGTCCACCGCATCGGAAACGGTGCGTACGCACCGTACGAGCCGTCGGCATTTACAAAATGCCGAAAGGGTGCGTCCACTGCATTCGGATTTTTGTAGGCTTTCAACAAGTGTTTTCACTCATAAAATAAAACGTATTTTATTGGGTACTTTTTGTTTTGCGCTTTCGACATCTCACTTGACCGCACAATCTTACAACCTATTGCAAATTTCGAAATCGAATCGAAAGAAATTACCTTTAATGAAATTCTAAGTTTATCATGAGTGATGAATGAATGACTTAAATAATTAATGAGCCCATCAGCTGCATGCCGTTCGTTCGTTCGTTCACGGTTGCGTTAGAAAATAAATATTGGCAGCGTTCCCAAAATAAGACAATAATACTGTTTTAATCTTATAAAATGCCATCTTCGACTAAAAATAAAGTAATTTAATTCACTGCTATTGTAAGTTTCAATCGCCAGAACAACCCTCTAAAAAACTCCAAACATTAGTTGTTTGTTGTCACTTGAGGAGGAGATAAACAAAAGAAAACGAAAGATGTGGGTTCATAAAATAAACTGAAAAAGACCAATTTTCGGAGAATTTCACACATTATAATTATGATTTAATAGAAGATAAAAAGAGATTTTTCAGCTACATTCATATGTCCCGAACCAAATATGTAATTTGAACTCCACTATATTTTTCTACACAAAAATTGTTTCATGTGGTCAAATTTAGCTAAAAAGGGTCTAAAGTGGTAACACTGATCGGAATCTGAATGGCGCGTCGTCTGCGGATGACGTCATCGTAAGGAATATTGCACTCCGGAGCAGAAATGCCGATCCAGTGCACGCAGTACTATAGAAATCAATACAAAGCAACAAATCCGTCCGCTCCGTACGGAGCGGTTCCGATGCAGTGGACGCTTAGCTTTAATCGTCGTTTCTGAATTGAGAACCTCCTGTTTTTATGAAACCGGTTAAAAGTTAGATTTAGTTGGGTTTGAGACTAGCCTATTTCTTTTACTTGAATTTAATATACTAACGAGGTAACGAAACTCACAGTACCGAACATTCATTGGAAGATCAGCTGTATACCTATAAGACAAAAATGCTCCGACTTAATATGGACCTTGTGGACATCCTCATGATATGGACATGCTCTTGATTATTATGAACCTTATTCCTAACCCATCCTCAACGACATCAAACTGTTTCGTTTGTTAAAAAGTAATAACATTTTGGGCATAAGAAAAAAAACTAACAGCACCACGACAATGCCCTCGCCAGCATCAGAGCCTATCAGGGTTCCTTTTTCCATCTATAAGAGTTCCTTGTAGACTACGGAACTTTAAAAAGTGATGTGGTACGGAACCCCTGATGCACGAGTCTGAGCACTGGCTTTTTTTATATTGTAGTTGGGACTTTAAGTCAAGAAGAAGATAAAATAAGAAGGAAAAATCTACCCTTAAATTGCATTTTATGTTTGTGACTTTAGATGTGATTGAGTATTTATTGATTCCGTAACAAAAAAAAACATACCTTCAAAACCTTTGTAGTAAAAGCTCCTGAAGATCTTGAAGGTTCAAATGGCTATATTTCTGCTGAACTAGACTTCATTGGCAAAAAAATAACAAGATTGACTGAGTGGATACCAATAAAAGTGGTCTACAGCTGTTATATACTTCACTAATACACTGTGTTTTTGATCTCCCTTAAAATCTGATAACAATTTACCCCAAATTAGGTCACATTATTTTTTACTTACAAGTCCGTGTCTTAACATTTCGGTCCGACAAAAAACTTCTATGAATCGTGGGTAAATACGTTTAACTACAACAAAAAAACACTATTTTTCTAATATTTAGCAATATTATAAGAGCAGTCTCGTTATAACCTAAACCTAAATGAATTTTCAAATGAGATTTTTTATATCTACTGAAATGAAGTTTATTTTAGCACTGGTGAAAACAGTTGTGCAAAAGAAAAGGCTCAGCGTTTCCGGCTGACAGGCAAACACGTTGAATCATCCAACAGATAAAGCCACCTTTATCCCGTCCATGCCTTATCGCTTGCAACCATTTTTCATGTCCTCTTGTGGTAGGTAACGATCAACACTCTGACTCTTCTCTTCTTCAAGTGACAGTTCTCAAATAAAAACCAAATGACAATTTTATTTAGTCCAAGAGCCTGCCACAAAACTGCTTAGAGGCAGTTTTTAGTGAATAACATACATAAACATAAACATAAAAATATCTTTATTGCTTGAAAAACTTAACAACTAGTGGTTTGCTTACATTTTTAAAAGGTACCTATTACATTCAGTATTTAAGGCAATGCTGCATAAAGGTAAACAATTCTCTTCTGTGCCTGAACTAGGTTCTAGACCTGTATCTCAGGCAACAGTGCTCTTCATCGTTTTATGTAGCTTAGACATGTGTAAGTTTAAATATGTTGTACTATAGGTAAAACTAAAGACATTAGGAACTCTATGTTTCTGATATCCTTACCCTTGTTGGTACGAATCAATTTCTGAAACTAGTTTATTTCTCTTTAATAACTTGTACAGCCGACAGCACATCGCTCGTAATGCAACGGAGTAGAGCGCATTTGTGTATAGGATGATGAGCTGTCAACTGAACACAATTCCGTACCTAACTTCGAAAATCTTGTTTTTTGTGTGCAATAAAGAATATTCTTATCTTATTTTGTCTTGTCTCGCCTCGTCTCGTCATGTTTTACCTCGTCTTGTATTTTTCATTGATACATAACTGGATTTGAACTCCGCCGACCTCTTGAATAAGAAGCCGACCCTGCAATAAAGTGGTTGAAATAAAAAAACCAAGTAAAGTTTACTTCTAGTACAACGCCCACTGTCCAACTAAAAGTTTCAAAATGTGTGGGATATATTAACCTTTTGAAGCAAGTATTTGGCCAGTTTTTTTCTGAGTTTCTTCATTTAAGACTCTTAGGGCCGATTTCTGAACAGAGAATTTCACTTAGTAAATACTTAAATAACGTTCTGTCACGCTCTTTTCTGAGAAAATTTTCATGACAGCTACTAAGCAAACGAGACAGCACTATAAACTAAGTAGTTACTTAGCGAAATTCTCAATTCAGAAACTGGGCTTTATTACAATTTGAAGTAGTTACTCAGCTCAGTTCGTACCTTTTAATTTAAAAAAGAAAATACCTTCTTTTTCTCAGCCGTAGTGGTAGAAATAACGGTGACGTTGCTCGTTGAACTCTGTCCCTCATTCTGGTGCTATTTGATGTAATACCCTTTTTTGTGAATTTAGACATTTTCATTACACTACATTACACAGGTCATTATTAAAAAGTAAGTTAAAATCGCATAACTGGACTTTTTCTTTCTTCTTAGTTTTTTCTCTTAATTTTATCCCTAGATTTTTTTCCAACTTTTATTTTTACACTTTAAAAGTCAGAGGCCCATTTATGCGCACCAAATCCTATCAGAATCCTAACGTTCCCAAATAGAACTTAGTGTGGAACTTGAAAGACTATTGGTAACGTTCAGGATAGGGTTCGCGTAAGATATTAACCAGTTGTGTTATGAGGTTGAAAAGAACAACTAAAAGCCATAGCTGTGGTGAGGAGTAGGAATTCTACAGGTAATTGACTGAACTCCTTGACACACGTGCGAACGTACTACGATGCTTTAAAACACAACATAAAGATAGTTACCATCGATGTATGATTAACTATTCATCAACCTTTATAGGTATTTGGTAGCAAAGCTGCCCTGAACACCCCGTTTTCTCGTGGTCCTACTAATTTGTCCTACTAGTAGGACCACGAGGGAGACCTATATCTGTCTGTCCTACTATGTAACACAACTGGGTACAATGCATATGTCGCACCCTTGCAAGAACAACGTGATATTTCAAAGAAAACAATTTTTTATTCACAGAATTTTTTTAACGCGATTTTATTTACTTCGAAAACGCTGGAACAATGAGCAAAAGAGACAGTGCGTCACGTTATAGCGCTATCTCTTTCGGCCATTACTTTGAAACATTAAAAAAATGCTCTCATGTAACATAAGGATTCCGAAATAATGACGTTGTTCTTGCAAGTGTCCGATGTAGGAAATCGTGCCTGACATGGAGCAGATTCTTGATGGATATTTACTCATAAATCTCCGCATTTTATAATAATAAGCAGTAAAATGCACGCAAAACAATATTGTGCTTTTTTATTGTTTAATAGCAACCTATATCACATTTTATTTGTGGTTGCAATGAAGTACGAAGTTTCCTTTTTTTCCAAACGTTAAATGTATGGGACACAGGACTGGTTAATTAAAAAAATGTATGGCTTGTAAAATAAGAGTTGAAAACACACGTTAGAATACATTTTGCATGTATTATGATGATTCGTTTGTGAATTCTGAGAATCCCATTCCACACAAATGCTTTATTGGAAACGAGAGAAGTTTGTGGAAGGACCTTTGTGGCACGTTGTGGATATCAATCACAAACCCGGTTCCAAAGATCAAAAGGTGACTTACTTTTCAGATGTGTAGCAGAGCGCCAGAATTCCATGGAACATACTTTGAAATTTGTTGGTTTACATATGTAGATAAATAAATGGAGATAATGTTTAAAGTTTTTCACATTGTCATTTGGCCTTAGTCTCACTCATCTATACAAATATTATAAAGAGAAAAGATTTGTATTTTTGTGTGTATGTTTGTAACGAATTGGCTCAGAAACTACTGGGCCGATTTTAAAAATTCTTTCACCATTAGAAAGCTACATTCTTCGTAAGTTACATTGGCTATATTGGATTTTCATAAAGTTTAGGATTTTGTACGAAATCTCGAATAATGTAACCCAAGGTGTAAAAAAAAATACTACCCCGGGAATCCAGGTCTTGGATGTTTACATGTTTGTGACGTCGCTGTTTCTGGTTCCCACGACACAGGGTATCCTAGTGTGGGGCCAGAAGCAATGTATGTGCCTTTGTGTAAATGCTAATGTAGGTATATGTTTCATTTTCCACGGAACTAATATAGCTTTTTCACAGAAACGTATTTGCTACCCGTGCGAAGCCGGGACGGGTCGTTTACAAGGTTTACAATAAAGCCGTTTACAAATAAAGTAAATTACAACATGTGACTTTTAAATATATATAATATGTCTATTATTATATTATGGAAATAAAACTGCACCTGAAATGAGAAACAACATTTTCAGCTAATATTACGTCATATAATCAATATTTCTTCACTTTTAAAATAACATATTTACGCAATCTGCTTTTTTTATTTTCAATGTCAATAAATCAAGACATTGACAAACATGACACCCATAGATAATAAAAGTAGTTTAAATAAAGTACTAACCTCTTTATTTACATCTCCCCCCAAGAAAACTCACAAACAAAAATAATATTTCATGTACAATATATCTATATATATATATATATATATATATATATATATATATATATATATAGTATATATCTACATTTTTATTCAATTCTAATTAAACAATGGAACAAGTTTTGTTATATGGAACAGTATAGATTCACATTTTTTATGCCCTGTATCCAATCTGTAAATAGAGTTCGATAACTTTTCCACTATTTTGTAAGGACCTATTTTTAATTCATCCAGTTTTTTCCTATTTAACCTATTACCGTTTTCAACATATACCATATCTCCTGTTTTTAACTCGCATTTTGTCCTGTTTTTATCAAATTGATATTTATTATAATTGTGTCTTTTTTATATTCATTTTGTTTTATATTTGCTTTACCTGTGAAGCCAGGAATTTCGCTTTTTTTAGTTTCATTTATTTCATCTATATTATTTATTTCTTTTTCGTGTATATTTTGTGTAATTTCCAGGTTTTCATTTTGTATGAGATTAAATTTTTCTATGCAATCCAATCCCACCAAAAAGTCATAGTCAAAATTTTCCTCGTCTAACACGAAAACATTAACATTTTTTTCAATATTAAGTATTTTCAGTTTAAGTGTTACGATACCTATCGCTTTTTTCACGCCATTAATAGTTTTCAAGTTTGCATCATTACTATTTACTATGGGATTTTTTCGTAAAGATAGCAACCGAGAATTTATTAACGATACATTGGAACCTGAATCGTAAATTCCATAAGTTTCCAAAGTATAATTAAGACATAACTTAATCTTTATTAATGGCGGAAGTATTAGTTTTTTGGATCAATTTGATTCAGTTCAGTTTCTAGCTCGGAGTTATTCACATGCCGTATCTGGTCTCTATTTGGCTTACCACCGTTTTTGTTTTTGAACCAGCACATTGCTTCTTGATGATACCGGCTTCCTCTGTTTTCCTTTTCGCAAATACTGCACGGCTGATATCTTCCATTTATTTCTGTAGTAGTCTTGCCAAAAGTTATGGTCCTCCTTTCCAAATTCTTCTTGTTTGCTAAATATTCCAATCCTCTGATACTATTGAATAGATCTTCTGTCTCCTTCATATCTTCTCTGTCAATTTTATCCGCTATATAATTTGGCAACCCCGTAGCAATGGGGTCGATCAAAGTTGGTATATCTATTGACCTGTTTATCTCCAACAAAAGTCTCTCCTTTTTCAAAGCATAATCAAGTAACGAACCTTGTCTATACTTGAATGTAATTGCATACCTTATCGGTGTCCAACCTTTGTCTGCATATGTGTCACGAAAGCTTTTTTTCCACGTACACCATTCTGATCTTATCGTGTATTTTATAAGCATGGAACTGTACCAGTCAATACAGGAGTCATCCAAGAATAGCCTAAGGTCCTCGATTCTCTTTGTATCATCGTTCATTTCTAAGCGAGTACATTCGCCTTCAAAAATAGCCATCCATTGAGATGCATTCGATATTTTTTTATTGAATTTTTCTATGACAAATTTCTCTGATAGTCTTTTTATACTATCTTGTTTACTTGTATCTCCTTTCATTTCACTAATTCGCTCCAAGATCCGTTTTAATATCTCTTCTGTAAACTCACCCGAATTCATCTCTTCTTTTGTTCCTGACGTACTCTCTTCTAAAAAATATTCCTGAAACTGCATATTTCCGTCTTCATCCATGTAGTACTTTTCAATCTCTGGAGTAATTGTAATCCATATTTGTCTCCTTTCATGTCTTTTTTTTTAAGGTATTCTTTACTTTGAGAAACGCTGGAGTCTTCAACAGTACTTCATGTAATCCCGCCGGTTGGAATTTGTCCGGAAAAAGGAAGGTCTGGTTGTTGACATTTGTAACCGAAGTTACGCAGATGATGTTCGATTTGGTATCTTCTCCAGCTTTTACCACAAATTCGAATCTTAGCTTCTCCATGTTGTTTTATAATATGTCTATTATTATATTATGGAAATAAAACTGCAATGCGTTGCTCTGAAATGAGAAATATTCTTTTATTTCCCAAAAATAATACAAGAATTCGAAAAATAATTACACAGAACTAAACTTAATAACTTACCTGAAATGAGAAACAACATTTTCAGCTAATATTTCGTCAATTAAATCAATATTTCTTCACTTTTAAAATAACATATTTTCGCAATCTGCTTTTTTATTTTCAATGTCAATAAATCAAGACATTGACAAACATGACACCCATAGATAATAAAAGTAGTTTAAATAAAGTACTAACCTCTTTATTTACACATAATTAAGTTCTGTACGTACCTAGCCTTTCACCCTCTACCGTATGCAAAAAATGCACCCATAAACTTTCATTTTCATTGCCTAAGAAGACAACTGGTGTCGTTTTCTTTTTATGCGGCCAATATACGTCTTACCGCAGCGCTCAGGCCTTTTCTTAGAGTGTATAGGCGTGCTCACAGTGAATAAGCAATTTCTAATTTTAAGGTATGATCACCTCAGACACTCAAGTTTCTTCACGATGTCTGCTTTTGCTGTTAACCTCTTACGCCCTGAGGACCCACCGGCGTAAACCAGTCCAGTGTAAACTACGCCGCATTACATAAGACCCCGTAGTCCCACCGGCGGGTCGGTCTTGCAACGGCACTTTGAATCTAATTTCGATGATGATATATACCACAGTTGTATGAGCATGTTATATTCTTTGGTAACTGTAATACTTGCTGAATAACCAATTTTTCTCAAACATGCTTGGAAATTTGAGCATTATTTCGACAACCTTCTTCGAAATAAATCGAAGTTGCTGTACTGGCCAATTACACGCGAGCAGCGGCCGTCGGCCGAAAAGTTCTATGAAAATTCATAACTGTCGTGTTTTGCGGCCAAATACATTACATACTAAACTCATATCTGTCGTGTTATTTAAAAATGGAACGATCTTTTACTCCGAACAATGACAACCAAGGAGGTAACTTATCAGAGGTTTTATTTAAATTTCGAACTGGCTTGCGATAGAAAGCTGGTTAAACCTATTGAAAAAAAAGAACACTTTAATGCGGCAAAAATTTTGTTCGTGGTTCGTCTGATTTTTAAAGTTTATTGAATTTAACAGAATGAGTTCATAGTTTTAATTTCCGCGCATCATTTGAGAAAAATCATATACAAGCCTTGGCCACAACTAGGCATTGATGGACTCACGTATTTATGCCTCGGCTTCGCCTCTTTTGCTGGCCGCTGCAGTAATGTACTATAGCTGTGAAAGAAAAATGTTCTAGGCCTGAGGGGTCAAAGAGTTGTTTCTACAAACACCAATATAAAAACTAACTATATAATAACTAACTATATAACTTCACCAATATAGGTAACTTAGACAACAAAGTCATTATGCTAAGATTTGAACCTGCGACCTGCCATGAAAGGTCGGTGTTCTACCGCAGCGCTACCACCACAACACGATGCATCATTTTTTGAGCAGTCGTGGTTCACGTGGGACGCAGAATAATAATATTATATTATCAAACCTGATTCAGACCGGTAGCATTTGGTGGTTTATTCATTCTTTACCCCAACAGTGCAATGCAGCAGTTGAAAGTCGTACGAAGCTAGTTAACTACTGAAGTTATTGAACTGTCTGAATAAATAAACTCTACTTCACTAAGCAGCGCGGAAGTGTTGGCCGGAGACCCTTGCCTCACATGCTCCAGTATGTTGCTCAGTTTACGGTTTTAAATCTCGACTTGAATTTTCTAACACCCGGTTTCTCATATACTAACTCAGTCTGAATCTTCTATTTACATCTGTCAGACGAACAAAACTACACATAAATAAACTGACAGCTTCTCTTAACCCGTTAGCTCAACTCTACAAATGGTAAGTAGCCTTGACACAAGGGACTTTAGAATGACAGTTAATAAGTATAAGGTTTAATTTCGCTTCCGAGTACCCACTACCAAATCTGGTAGCCGCCGAGCCGCAGGGTTAACAGCTACCACTTTTTTTCTACATTAACAATTGTAAGTTACGTACTTTTTTTTTAGATTGTAGGTATGCATGCATACCTCTCACTGCAGGGCTCAAGAATTCTCTCAGTGAGAGAGTGTTGGCGAAATTACCACGGGTACCCGCCGCGCTGATCTTTGTAACACAGGTTTCTTCCCCAGCTCAGAGATCAGGGACTTCACAATAACTTGTATAAAATTTCAAGTGAATAAATACTTTTTTATCTTTTTTTTTATCTTTATCGTGTACGTCCAACCACCAACTGAAGCTTAGTGAAAGTTTTAGGAACTAGAGTGAACAACAGACTATTTGTACTACGTTTATGGAGTACCATTTACAATCCTGTTTTTTATAAACACTAAACTATAGAACCAAGTGGCTGACTGTGGTCATTTAATAATATCTCAATATACTACTTTACAAAAATAATTTTGGTGACTTATAAACTGCGAAACTAATAGTAGAGCACGAAAATACACTCGTACACAAACTCACGCCTGTATCCCGGAGAGGTAAGCAAATCCTGGCAAACTACTAGCCACGATTTAATCTATATAAATAAAATCTAAAGTCCTGACTGACTGACTGACTCACTCATCAACGCCCAGCCCAAGACGTTAGACCTAGGAAGCTGAAATTTTGCACAAAGGGTCTATATATAATGTCGTAATTTTTTAATTCAACCCGTAAGGGGGCGAAAAGGGTTGCCAAAATTTGTATGGGAGGTATAAAGAATGTTGTCTAATTTTCTTGAAACTTAAAATAAATACTCTTCAACACAATTGATTGAACATGAGTTTAGCCGTTTTTCTAAATTCAACCCTTAAGGGAGTGAACAGGGTTGCAAAATTTTGAACTGAAGTCCACGCGGACGGAGTCTCGGGCGAAAGCTAGTCATGTATAAATTCGAATATCGATCGAAAATGTTTCCCTGCCTGAATTTCCCCAAACACGCCCTCTTACAACCCGAAGTAATCATGACCCTTATTCGACCAAACACACTCCACACAAAAACCTTCAACTCTATGTATTAAACCCAGTAGACTTTCAGAAAGCCCCTATTGATTTTACCAACTTCCGGATTCGAAGGCTCCGTTGAGCTTTCAAATCAAACAAAACTCCCGGAATGTTGTTCGGTAATGTAAAGCGTGCGAGTCTGTTAAAGTTCAAACCTCTGATACACCGCGCAGCCAGCCACTGACCCAGTAATTACAGTTGGAGCTGATCAACCTATAAATGGTTCATTGCAAATTTACCCTTTCCTAATTTGGTATGAACGCTTGTAAGGGTTGAAATTGTAGAAGAAGATAGCATTATTTTTAATTGTAGATACGCCAGAAAGTTGGTGGCTTTAATACTAAAATTAATTTCATCCAGTCAACCGTTAATTCAAGACTATTAATTAATTCATCAAATGGAGAGCATTAGTGACGGCAGCTGCCCCATAGTCACGTCCTTCAGTCATGAAGAGACAACGAAAAAGATTAACTAAATATATAGAAATTGCTGTTAGCAATAAGACCCAATAAATTGTATATATTTTTTAATTATAACCTTAATGTTGTGTCCTGATTCTTGTGCACAAAATAAAGAATATTATCTTATCTTAAATATAGTGAATGAACAACTATGTTGTTGTAAAAGCCAGTAGTGGCTTTTCGTTCATACCATTATATAATATCTTAATTGTGTTACCAAGTGGTAAATAGTTATTCAGTCCATTTTTCTACTAACAGTGCAAAAAAATATTTAACAAGTTGTTGCAATATGTACTTACTTAAAAACGTCTTAGGTATACTAACTATATAGAAGAACTTATCAGTTTATTTAAAGTGGTACTTTGATAATTTCACACATAATTCTGAAGAGCTTTGCCGGTTGCTATGTTGTAAAGCCAATCATCATCAACCCATTATGTCCCCACCGAGGGGCAAGGGTCTCTTCCCTGAGGAAGGTATAGGTCATACTCCGCCACGGGGGCCTAGTCCGGATTGGTGGCGGCTGTCAAAAGTTTTCAAGCCGGTCTAAGGCCTCTGACTTGGCTTAACGACTGCATCTATCGGCGGCAGCCGGCATTAACTGCTGACTATACCTTACGAAGCACGTGAAACCAATGTGACGTTAATAAGCTCTGCGAATCAGAGCCAAATTTGGTCGGACTCTTCCGACGAAAAAACAAGGGGTGCTTACGGAAGTTTTAGTTCAAAAGTAAAGAATATTTCATTTGTCTATCTATGGTTACAGACAACAGCTGATTCACATTTTTGTTTCTAATTCACCCATCGGATAACTGCGTAGACTGCAAGTAGGTATATTAAAGTTGAGGTGATGTCAAATCTCCATCGCTATTATTATAGTTCGTGCCACAAAGATGACCCATGAGTTAATGAATTTCGGCTTTTATTACTATGTTCTTAAGGATCTTACCGTGGGACTTGTTTGCTCATCTTTAGTGACTGCATCTTTACCTCTGAAAAGCCAAATTAAGCCTTTTTTAGTGCATCAACCAACGCCGGAGAAATCACACGGCCTAAGAATTTCTCCATCGAACTGCTGGCGTACTTTTTAAACTTTTCCCTCACACGCTAGGGGGGCATTAAAGTTTCGAACACGGTACAATAGAAGAAGGTATTTCCTTCACCGCTTTCACGAAAATTATTTATAGTGGGATTATTACCGTTTAATAAGTCTAGGTCTCGGCAAGGGAAGCCCCAGGCGGACATACTAGACCAAATGGGGGATGTATTATCAAAGAGCAAGATAAAAAGTACCCGAAACCGACGTGCGTTCATGCAACGACTAATGAATGTCGTTGAAGTGATTTGTCAGGATCGTGGCAGATCGTGGCGTGATCGTTGATGCCGGCTGCAGTCGATAGACGGCAGTTCTTAAGCCAAGTCAGAGGTCTTAGGGCGACTTGAAAACTTCTGACAGTAAGACCAGCCACTAGTCTTACAAGCCTCCACCAATACGGACTTGGCCCCCGTGGTGGAGTATGGCCTTTACCTACCTCCGAGAAGAGACCCGTGCCCCTCGGTGGGGACATAAAGCGTTGTTGATTTTTTTATTTTTTTTATTTATTGACTTACGTTTCTATCGCAGAGTTTTCAATTTTATAAATTATTCGCCAAACTGCGTGGCAGTTGATGATGAGGTATAACGATGAATAATAAAATTTAGCGAAAAATCGACACTATATGTGTGATGTAAGTGACACGGTGTGTTGCACCACCATTTCTAGAGCATTAATGCCTCGTGACAGGATCGCGTGAAATCAGCAAGCCTTTTTAATGTCACGTCATGTTGGAAGTACTTACTTCTTCGCTAAAGTTTTGTTCTTTTTTTTCAGTGCCTCTAATGAAGGTAATGTGGGATTGAACACGAAAATTCTGAAACGACTCGCTAACCACTTATTTTAGCCATGGAGTTCAATGAATAGTTGATTGGATCAATTTATTGACCATAGTTAGATAGTTAAAGCGGTGGTGGCGTTGTGGGGTTGACCCTTGCTTCTCGATCATGAGGGCTTGGGTTCGAACCACACCACGCATGTACCAATGACTTTTAGTTACGTACATTTGTTTGTATCTACAGCAACACCATTCGCTGATCACTTGTGCCCGGATAAAGGCGACAAGCTTGCCACTTGTCACGTTTGGGACCTAATAAACTCTTCAAAACGTGGGCCCAGTTCTAGTTACTGGTGCTTCTGCCTACCCCCTCGGGGATAACGGACGTGAGTTTATTTATTTTATTTTATTAGTTAGATAGTTATATCTTGCAATATTACAGTATTGGTACTGTTTTTTAAACAGCCTCTGTACGTCCCACTATAGAGCACAGGCCTTCTCTCAGAGAGAAAACATTGACGATTTCATGCGCTGAGGCATATGTGAACTGGGTTTTGTCACGATGCTTTACTTCACAGGTAGCGAGTGATATCGCTACTATACCTTCACTAATGGACATTACTTAAAGAAAAAAAAAGTCATTGGTACATGCCAATGTAGGGTTTCGAACCTACCACCTCGGGAATCAGAAGCCGGCGTTGTATCGCTCTACTACGGTTCGCTGGTACACTTTAATACATGCCCGAAAGCTGCGTGCGTCCATGCAACGACTAATCAATGTCGATGAAGCGAAATATATTTGTCAGGATCGTAGCAGGTGGTGGTCCCTGGACTCTGCTTACCCCTCTGGGATACAGGCGTGAGTTTATTTAAGTATGTTGCATCATCATCATCAACCCATTTTGTCCCCACCGAGGGCCATGGGTCTCTTCCCTGAGAAAGGTATAGGCCATACTCCACCACGGATTGGTGGAGGCTTGTAAGACTAGTGGCTGGTCTTACTGTCAGAAGTTTTCAAGCCGCCCTAAGGCTTCTGACTTGGATTAACGACTGCCATCTATAGACGGCAGCCGGAACTAGCTGTATGTATGTTTAATACTTGCATATTACAGTTTGGTACCATTAAAGTTGATAAATATGACAGTAAGCTCGTGAATGTAACACGCTACCACATGTGAAAAGACAAACAATATTATTTCTATGTACACTGTAAATTTTATTGACACTGCAGTGTTTGATCATATAAAATCGAATGAAATCCATCCTGCATTCAGATCACGAATCGCTAATGAGCACTAATTAGTCTACGGGAACGTTTCACTTACACCTTTTTACTCAATTACCGACTTTATTACCTTTGTAGCGCAATATAGGACGTGTTATCGCTTTAACGTAAAAAGGAAACGAGGATTTTAAAGCAGTCTAGCTCTTATTCGTTCTTTTGTTCATGCATGAAAGGTCAATTTATCCTGGATGGAAGGTTAGTTGAAGGCAATTTCTATTTAAAACGTGATTGCAGCCAGCTAGAGTGGAGTCATAAAAACTTGGTCAAGGTACGGACCAACGTGACTGCGATATGCCCGTGTTTAATTTTGAAACGGAAGAAACCGAGAGATTTTAATGAGAGATCAGGTTTTTCAATTATCTCCGTCCTTTTACGAACTTTTACCTCCGAGTTTTATCTGCTTTTTATCTTTAATTTTAAGTCTCGTTTTTTTGCCGTCAGATTTAAATATCGAAGGAATAATTTGGCCATGGATTTCGAAGTACCTACACGATGAACAAAGCAATAAGTGCTTAAAAGGTTTATTTATACTTATAAGGTAGGTAGACATTATTTAATGACGTATTTACACGATTCATTAACTGAATCATGTTTCATTCAGTCAACAATATTGTTGTTGAAGCAAAAGGGGTCTGTGAGAGGTAATCTTTGGTGTCTCTTAATATGCATACAAAAATATTTGTTAGTCAAGAAGAATCTTATTTTTTAGGGTTCAAAGGGTTCAAAGGGTAAAACGGACCCTATTACTAAGACTCCGCTATACGTCCGTTTCTCACCAGGCTGTATCTCATGAGCCGTGATAGTTAGACAGTTGAAATTTTCACAGATGATGTATTTTTGTTGCCGCTATAACAACAAATTCTAAAAAATAGAATAAAATAAATATTTAAGGGGACTCTCATATAACAAACGTGATTTGTTTTGCTCGGTACAGCTAGTCGTACATAAAAAAGGAGAGTGCACAGGTATGTCAATAATTTTATTGGCGTGTGGAAGGTTGGTCGCGGGCAAATATTCACATTGTTAAATTTACTGGCAATTAGTACGTGTCACGAGGCATTGGATGCTAATTAAGATATGGCTCTAGTTTGCGTGTGTGATTATTATTGGCTTGATTGCCTCTACAAAGTACAAAGCTCTACAATAACTCGAATGAACAAAGTGTATTAACTGCCAAATCTAAATAGTGACCAATTGACTGAAACTAGCACTATTAGCATAATTTTATAAAAGAACAGCTAACCCATAAACGGCCAAAAAATCTCCTCAATCGAGGTAGTCCAGTTTGCGCACCCGCCTAAATGGCACTTGCACAAATAGCACCTGGCCTAGTCCAGATTGGGCACCTACTGATATTTTTGGCAGGTGCTGTTAGTGAATTCAAATGTATTTATTTTAACTGGATAGTACATATCCATTTTCTTGAATATGACTTAAGTAGCATTTTAATAATACATTTTTTTTAATACAAAATTTTATTGAATTGGCTTGGCTTCTCATGTAGATTCATTTTTTGCTAGTGTAGCACAACCATCTTCTTTTGACTTTCTTCTTTAAGCCAAAGACCTAAATATCTCGAGCTAAAGACCGTAAAAAAATCAAGTCGCAGTCGACTAACAATGCCCAGCCATCATCCCAAATTGAAATACCCAGAGGTAAGAACGCGTATTCATTTGATGTTTGAAAACAGTGAACTGAGATGATTTGGATTGCTGTCTAAAGCCCGTTACATACGTAGCTATATATTTTAATATGCCGTGCTATCTATACTAATATTATAATATTTTAAAGAGGAAATACAAAATCTTGAATAACGCAACTCAACGTATAAAAAAATTACGAGAATTACGAGAATACGGGAATTTTCCACGGAACTAATATAGCTATTTCCACGGTTTTTGGCAAGCGTTTTTGTCGCTAGTAATATATATTATAGTAAGCTACCACACACGGAGACGATGCTATAATAATATATGTTTGCCTTCATTTCATTGATGGTCGGCCTATATAACTATGCAATAATATAAATTACAGTATAAGTTTGTGACGGTCACTTGAATATTTGTATAGAAAATATGTCGTAATACGCCTTGCTATAATTTATATTACTGTATATATTATAGCTACGTGTGTAACGGGCGTAAAACGGATGTAAATTGAGATGTATCAATCTGTTGCGATCCGTAACCTTGGTCAGATCACGATCCAGATTTGAAAATGAAATGAAAATGAAAAATATTTAATTTAAAGTAATGGATACAAAGACTTACATTTTGTGCTTATATTATTCTTAAAGAAAAACATAACAAAAAACGTAATTTTAGGTGACTACTACCATAACTAGACTACTGGGTAGCCTGTATTTATGGTTAGTAGGCCCGTGCCTCTTGCAAAAGGCGGATGACATTATGTGATGATTGTCATGCTTATTAAAAAAGAAATGTATCTAGGTAGGTACTATAATTATAATAATATTGTGTGACGAGAGTTCTGTATGACAAGAAGGGTGAAGCAAAATAATTATACTAATGTCTAACATGCGGCATGCGTGTTGCGCGTGTGTGTGTGTGTGAGGGTGTGTGTGTGTGTGTGTGTGTGTGTGTGTGCGTGCGTGCGTGCGTGCGTGCGTGCCCGTGTGTGTGTGTGTGTGTGTGTGTGTGTGTGTGTGTGTGTGTGTCTGTGTGTGTGTGTGTGTCTGTGTGTGGTTTCGTGTATGAAGGAAGGTGTGTGTGTTATTTTTAACACTTCAAGAAGTTTTCTGTATCATCATAAGTTAATGATTTTAGACGTTCTAGCACTTTCATTTTAAATTCGTAGATCGGTAGATTATAAACATAACAAAGTTTATGATTGAGATTGAGCGTGTAATGGTGGTTATATAATATTCTCTTCTTTCTTTCTTTCAATCCAATGTAAAATTTGACACGAAACTGAATAAAATACTATGACACGAAATAACACTAAGGGAAAATGGGGAAATACGAAAAAAAAAACACATCAAAGTGAGCTTAGCAGCTCGTAGATTATTGGATTTATTTATTTTCAGCTTTTCACCCGGGATTTGTAGATAAAAGGTTCCCTTACGTTTCTTATTCTTTTCGACATATTTATTTTACGTTCCATTTACTTTGTTACTACTTCGTCTAATGTTTAACCTTACTGACTAAAAAGATTACGCAGTAAACGCCCATTAACTTTTTTATAAGTTAACCCCGGTTTTTTGGGAATCGTTAACAATCTCTTAAGGCTACCTGATGAGCTATGGAGGATTTTGGTACAGTTCTATTCAGATTTCATTCCTTTATAACACGCTTAGTTATAGACAGGGACTGGACGACTGTCTTATACAATTGTAGAGATTTGTCTCATCTGCAAATCCTCGCAATAAAATACGACGACTTTTATAATAGAAACATTTTAATGGCAAAGCGTGCTGCTTGCGCAAATATATTGTTACAAAGGAAAAAAAAACAAAACACTATCTATTTATAAAAGAATAAGTTTGAAGTAGCAAGGAGGTTGCGTACTTTTTGGCAGGTGTAAACAACAATATTGTCGTTTGTAATGTGTGAGCGAAAGACAAATAATTATTCGGTCCCTTTCTTAAATTAGCAGATGTTATTAATAAATTTCAACTATTGTTAGAATTCAGTATGTCATTATTAATTGTATTATAATGCCCGACAAATAACTTGACTTTTGAAAAAATACCTGTGTATTTTGGGTCTCAGTAGCAGGGTACGCGGGCTATGACAAATTAACATAATATATAATGTAAAATCATGTCCATCGAAGACTCATTCCGGCTTGGCGAAGTTTTCATCATGTTATTTGTCGGACATTATACCGAGAACTTCACAAAAACACGAGTGACTGAGTAGTTTGGTTACGATAGAAACTCAAGACACATAGAAATATTTCATTATTCTAGTAGAACCTACTACAAAACCTCTATGGAAATGGTGTCATCACAGTCAAACCATGTACTACGATTGTAGTTTTTTGAATTTTTGCTACCTTTGAACTTCTTCACAGAGCAATCTGGCCACATTGGCGTCGAGAGCAAAACGAGTGATAGTGAATATTCGGTGGCGTTAGTTCCAGCAAACAACGAATGGCGCCCGCTCCCCGGACAGAACACGAGTTCCAGTCACATTGTTTGCCGGCCGTTGCCCGTGTTTATGGCCTAGAAACACCGACTCACGCCCACTAAAAGAGATTTATTTTCACTTTACGAATTCAAGTAAGCATTTAGTCTCATTTTCGTGTGTGCCACGTTGGGCCAAACAAGCAAGAAAACCAAGACAGTAGAGCTAATTAAAAGAAGATAGTAATTGGTTGGTGCGCTGGTGAAGAGTGCTTTGACCAATGTAAACATAAACATTAACATTTACACACAGGCACATACATTGCTTCTGGCCCCACACTAGGATACCCTGTGTCGTGGGAACCAGAAACAGAGACGTCACAAACATGTAAACATGCAAGACCTGGAGTTTTTTTTCTCTCCAGCCGGGGATCGAACCCGGGACCTCTTGCATGGTAAGCAGATGCGCTAACCGCTACGCCACAGAGGTCGTCAATGTGACTGCCTCGTTGGGCTAGCCGTTAAGGCGCTTGGCAACTAATACAGAGGTCATGGGTTTGGTTTCCACTAGGGGCCGCCCTACATTTGTACAAATAGCCTTAGTATGCGTATATTTCCCTGTTTGTGTACGATAGAACAGGGTATCCTAGTTTGGGACCAGGTCAAGCGGTTATGTTGTGAGGAAGTTAATATTGTTATATACGTATTGTTGACATTTTATGAGCTTGTTGGCGACTTTCCTCATCATAAATCTTACTCCTTTGCTGAAAATGGGAAACCGTTTTCGTGATTCCTAGTTTTCTTACTGAAATAACGTTAGAATAACAGACGTTTGTCAGATGTCGATCATTTGAATTTCAAAATTGCTTGATTGGGTTAATTAAACTTTTGAGGTAGACCTGTAAATTAAATCAAGCGACCGATATTTATTTGCACTGACTGCGACCCCGCCGCAATTCAAAATCACTCTCAAGTTCAAAGTTATTCCTTTTGGCGGAATATTTTCTCTTAATTGATGAATACTCGACACGGTTAAAAGTGGAGCATTAATGAGGAAGAATTTATCAAATTACGCCTGCGAGATGCGAAATTAATTTTTTTAACCTCCATTTTCTCGTTTTAAAATGAGGCCGCAGTCACAAACACAGCGAACAGTGTCGTGAGCGGGGAAGAAGAGCGGTGAAGAGAGCGGAGTCTGTAAAGTTGAAATCAGATATTATTTAGTAGTGGTTCTGATGTACATAAAATAAAGAATATTCTATCTATCTATCTATTTTTATGTATGTCACTACTTTTACTGTATTTAGATGATAACATCTAAAAACTTTTTCTATCTCCAGCCACACAGCGAATGCTGGCATGCGCCTGACTGATAATAAACGTATGTATCTAGACCTTTAATTTAATAAAGAATCCTTTTTTATTGGAGGTGGGCCCATATTTCATACATTTTTGCCCATCGTCCTTTATTGACTCAACAATCTGCCTCTTGCACGTTATTGCAGCTTGTTAGCACGAGCTCAGCAGGGGCAACAGCATGTGTGAACGAAATGTAAAAGCTGCGTACCTAAGTAAAATTTTTAGGTAGTGTTACAAAAATTAATATTAATTTTCATCTAATCTCTTTACACGAGCAATTCTTGTATATATATTTATATATAATTAGAATCTCGGAAACGGCTCCAACGATTTATACGAAATTTTGTAGGCAGATGCTTTCGGGGGCGTTTAATTGATCTAACTAGGTTACATTTTTATAAAACGTTGTTTCATCCGTGTTTTAAGGCAATTGAAATTTGCTATAATAACATACAGAGGTAATTTCGCGTCTATCTGCAAGGTTGGGATAGTCCTGACGGGAAAACGGGCGACCCGTTTCGGGCTGATTTCAAGAGACCCGGTTCGAGTCATGATGTTTTTTTTCCAAGTTCTTTTTTTGTTGGAAAAGGATTATTTTAATTTTATATTACATATTTTATATTACAAAAAAAGTACAAGTCACCCAGGTACTATGGTTAATGAATGATAAAAAATGACAATAACCCGAAAAAACGTTTATCCTCGCGGATTGTCTTACGTGGTAAGTTCCCCGCTTGCGCTACTGTGTTCGTGGCCGCTGCCAAAGAGCAAAACTCTGGGCCTTGGAAACCTTAATTTTTATTCTAAGTGCTTTTCACTGCTTTCCTATCTACCCATTTTACCTTTCACCAGTTTCCGACGAAAGACATCTCTTTAATTGGAGAGCTTCCGACTTACTTAGCGACCTCTTTAATCGAATTTTTGCATTTTTAATTAAAGCTTGGCAAGTACTAGACATAATGTGAATTGAGTGCTAAGTATAACAAGATGGATATTCAAATTATCCATTAATTACTCGCGTATACCCCACATTTTGCCTCAAGACAATTTTGGAGTCTCATAAATCCTTAATTTAAAAAATGTTACATGCTATATCATCAGTCATCACCAACCCATTATGTCCCCACCGAAGGGCACGGGTCTCTTCCCTGAGGAAGGTATACATGGTACATGCAAATATGATAAATAAAACTAAGAATTTAAATGTAGCTACCCCAAATAGGTCTTCCATCTTCGAATAAATCGCAAGTACCATTTTTAGGCTGGTTCTGTCGCTGCCGCTATATCGTACCAGAATATAATGCGTAATACAAGCTTACTCATAACACACTTCGCAGATTCGGCTACATTATTAAACATGTACTTGAATGAAACCGGAACATAATGTAGCCAATAACCAAGTTAGCCCAACATATACTCTATATATGTACATATTGCAAGCACACATATCAACATATTTAAACATTTAGCCGCGTGGAGCCGGCTTGATAGAGGGCAAGATGACTACAGTAAATGATTCTATTTTTTTCTTCGAATTTTGAAAGTACTATACCCTAAAACTATAAGTACGCAATGTGTATTTTAATAGTATTTAGGCGCATAAAATATGATATTGCGCTGTCAAAAATTTTCATAAAATAAACTCCCTCAAAGAGTTACTTTTTTCACGCGAATATTTAAAGGTTAAACGTCATTCCAAGAGTCATTGGAAAAGAAATGGAAAAATCGACTTTCCGGCTGAGGTTGGTTTTTCTTAGGTTCGGTCAATCGAAATTTGCACAGTCTGAGTTCAGCTCAATGCCGGGCCTACCTTTTTCTATCCCTTTCCCTCTTACGACAAACCCGGTCCCTTAAAATATTAAGCACTGCTTTCAAGCTGCCTTCACATCAGGTTTTCGTTTCCTTTACTGTTCACTTAAAATGTTTTACTGTATTTTCCTTTTTGAAGTGCTTTATTGTTTTAAGTACCTAGTAGAGTTATGAATACGCGCGCGAGCGTTGATTTGAAGCGGCAATAAATTTACAATTTTTTTTTTTTTCATTTTTTTTCTATTTTTTTTTTCTTTTACAGGGTATCCTAGTGTGGGGCCGGAGGCTGTGTGTGTGCCTGTGTGTAAATGTTTATGTTTATTATTATGTGTAGTTCAAATTCCGGTATCCTGAATTATTTTCTGGTAAAAATTGACACAGCTAGAATTTATGAGGCATAAAAACAGGTACAGCCGACTGTACAGAGCTTCAACATTATTATGTCCCGTTCTCTTTCCTCCTGGAATCTTGCTTTTTGTGATAGATAAGTTAAATTAATCTGTACTTAGTGTTATGTATGTATTTGTATACCATACAAACAGTAGAGCCTAGAGTAGAGTCTAGTCAATACATACAACTTACTTTATGAAACCAACTCTGAAATGTCGAAAAGCATATCAGCTATTTCTAACGAATATCAGAACAAACTTATAAATGTAGCAGGAACATCTCATATTTTCTCGAGATTTTATCTCAGTTATTGTTTGAGTTCTGTTCATCCCTTTTCCTGCCTGAAATTAACGCAGACATAACGTCGTAGATCTTTGTCATCTTCTTCTTCTTCTTCTTCTTCCGTCCTTTAACTCCTAGGGGCGCATAGGGCCTTAACCACAGATTTCCATTTCTGACGGTCGTTCGCGGCAGCTTCCAATTCAGGCCAGCTGGTGTCGATCGACTTGACCTCTTGGGCTACAGATCTTATCCAGGTTGTCTTAGGCCGTCCCCTCTTTAGGTTGCCCGAGGGCGTGTATGTGAGGGCCTGTCTAGTCAGGCATATTCTGTCCCGGCGTAGTGTGTGGCCTATTCAGCGCCATGTCATAGGACACAAGAATGAATAAATTGCGTTTTGTGACCAACACTGTGGTTCAGATTGAGCGTGCACATTTCCAAAGACAAGACAAGAGACAATTTTCTCCGGGACGACAGTAATTCGATTCCACGGCTGGGGGTTTGTTGATTATAAATTTATGCAAAGAGGACTCTCCGTCTGTTTGCTATTCAAAAATCGTTCATCTATCGGGATCCCGGAGGAACGGGATATAAATTACATGTAACTTTTAATTCCGTCTTTATAGAGTGAATTGGAACATTCAATAACTGAATATTTGCACTTACTTTCACTTTTATTAATTAAGTCATCAAAACTTTGGTTGTTATAAAGAAAGTAATGATCAAACATTGACCTGAGAGATAAGTAAGATTTATGTAAGTATATTATTAAGTATGTATTATTCGTATTTTTTTTTCGTCACAAGGTTGTCTGGAAGAAATTGCTGTCAGCAATAAGACTACCTATTGTATGTTTTATAATTGTAACTTTTATTTGTCTCTTGTTTCTTGTGTGCAATAAAGAATATTCGTATCTTATCTTATAAGTACATCAAATAGTATGTAATATATTGATCTAACTTTTTATTCCTGTGGTAGAGGTACGTGTGCTAAATTTAAAATATACACCCACTGGTTTTGATAATTATATACGTACATGTTGTCCCATTTCTATTACGTTCATTTACATTTGAAAAACACACACACAAAAACTGTGAGGCCTTAGGAACAGTAACAAAAACTCAATCAAAACTTGACCGAACTCGAGCATCGAAAGTAAATCTATCAGAGCGGTGGTTTTGTCTCGCGTTACACACTTGGCTTGTTTTTCCATTCGGATCAATTAACTTGAATCTGGGTCACGTAGAGTTAGTTACATAATGAATTTTATTCTTATATTTTCAGCAGCCGCGAGCTGCGAACAAAAGAGGTTTCCTAAATACTTGAAAGGGTGAGCAAACAACTCTGCAATATCAATAGCTTAAAGTGTGTATAAAAATCCATGTTAAGTACATCAGGCGTGCAGAAACTGTAGGGGTTTAAATGGAGATGTGGAAATATTTTGGCTTAACATGATACTTTGTATATTAAAAAATGTATCATCATCAACCCATTATGCTCCCACCGAGGGGCGAGGGGCACGGGTCTCTTCCCTGAGGAAGGTATAGGCCATACTCCACCACGGAGGCCAAGTCCGGATTGGTGAGGCTTGTAAGACTAGTGGCTGGTCTTACTGTCAGAAGTTTTCAAGCCGCCCTAAGGGCTCTGACTTAGCTTAGCGACTGCCATCTATGGACGGCAGCCGGCACCAACTGCTTAACGTGACTTTCGAAGCCCGGAACCGCTCGGAAAAAATGCCGCTAGCGTTAGTCATACGGTCACCCAGGCATGCACTGAACGCGCCCTATGTTGCTTAACCTTCGTGATCGCTTCAGATCACTCAGGCAGCCGGGGCTACGAGCAATTAAAAAAAAACAAAAATGTATTTTAAATTATTTTTTTGTCATTTACAACCTTTTTTGAATTAAAACTTTCCTAACCATTATACATTATTAACTTTATTCCAGATAAAATTAAGTAAGTACATAACAACCTTGAGAGATATTAAGAAAGTATTAATAAAATTAGCCTGTCTTGCTAGGTTACTTTGACATGCCTAATTACTTTTGTAATTAGTTTGTGACTCACGTGAATTTCAAATTCATTTTCTAGAAAATTGCGACTTTTGACATGCAAAACATGCGTGACATGCGTGATTCGAGTCGTCGTACTACCGATGCACGTCGATACTTAAAGAAAAGTTGCACATCGATTTTTAACACGTGTATATTATTCTAAAAGTTAAAGAAAACATTACTGACCATCACCAGCAATCATAAAGCCATTTTACTAAAAATAAAAAGCCGTTGGAACGGCGAAAAACAACGCCGCAAAACCGATGTGGAAAACGCCGCGTCACTCTATGCTGTAGCCCGTAAAATGACCTCATTTCTCCATCTACCTACAAAACGATTTCACGACCCGACTGGCCCATTCGGCTCCATGTCCGTATTTTATCAAGATTCAAGATTATTTTATTGATCTCCTTCTGAAACCATTAGGAAAGTTTTATGCGTGTCACCGATATTACATCGAATGAAATCGGAGTGCAATTTTATGAGAGACTGCACTTTTCGATTTTCTTTCGCAAAATTTGAATCGTTGATGGTCTTATAATCGATTTTTCTTCATTACCGTTTCAATCTCGGATGTATATTTAAGCACTCCTATCACGTTTGCTGCCGATCCTTCTATACTTACGTGAAATGGAGTTGTTTCCGAAAACACGTTCATTAATGTACGGCATTCAGTCTTTTCAATACTGTCATTAGTCTGCTTCAAACTAGTACAGTCTGTTAGCTTTTGTAATATACCTCGGACTCTAGAGTAGGCTTCGGTTTTCGCCGAAAATTATTATGACTATTAATACTAATATAGTTCTGATTTCGGAATTAAGTGTCATATTAGTTCCGATATTTCTATTACACGAATATAATCCAATTATATCCGATAGTAGCCGAGATATATTCGAAAAGCTTGCGACATTGCTTGTTCCTGCCCGGTAGTGAGGAAACAGCAGTCGACAGAACTGAAATGTTAAGACTGAAAATGTGGCCAGAGCCACCAAAAACCTGAATATTGTCTGGAAGCTTTGAGCTATCAGGGCCTTATTATAAGGAGATGAAAGAAAACGGTTAGAATTAAGCACAATCTTTATTAGGTACCTAACGTTTCTTTACAGGTAGCAATAGTATAATTGTAAAACCTTAATGTTTAAACC
The DNA here is from genome assembly GCA_947310845.1 of Yponomeuta plumbellus. Taxonomy (NCBI): domain Eukaryota; kingdom Metazoa; phylum Arthropoda; class Insecta; order Lepidoptera; family Yponomeutidae; genus Yponomeuta; species Yponomeuta plumbellus. The sequence continues at coordinate 11,519,237 of OX371203.1, forward strand.
CAGATAATTTCTCAATTAAATTCTGAAAAGCTCAGAGCAGAGCGGGGTCGCTACAGAAAGTGGTTCTTATTGGTTCACAATTTACACTGTCTAAAGTAGTTAGTCCCTACTGAAAAATCAGATTGCCATCAATTTCAATAATTATATTTAAGTCTTTAAATCCTAATTCCCTACTTTATAACTGAAATTGTTTCACAGACCTTGCTTAGAAGAAACCTCCATGTGAAGTCAATCCTTCCGCAGGCGGGGATGCACGGTACGAGCCAGAACGCAGAGTCGGTGGCGTCGACTCTATGCACTATCACCGGAGCAGGACCGAAGGGGTTTCACACGAAGATATTGGTAAGCCGTCTTGATCCAAATCCTTCTCCCAGCATATGAGAGAAACTAAGTGCATATAGCACAGCCTGAGAAAAATTTCTTAACCAAAAATAGCAGCTGTTTCTCGACAGCGAAAGGAGAACACAGCCCCAAACGAAATCACTAAAAGTTAAAAAACGACTAAAAAGTAAAACCCTATCCAGCAGAAGAAAATTGCTTCTATTAGAAGATTGCCAGGGGCGTAAGCAAGTGGCAGGCAATTTTTTAATGAGAATAAATCTTACCGAAGACATTCAGCAACTAAGGATGTGTCAACGCTGGTAATCCCTCCTTCACCCTTTTGCATGAGTCTGATGTTTCCTAAAAATAACCACGAGTATGAGAGATGACCTAACCTGATTGTACAAGATTCTACACACAGCTTTCCATATAAGTATTTACTTACAGATTCCCTGCTGCTACGAAATATGATTTAAATGGGCTGCTTCGACGCCATCTGAGCCAAGTCTGCTCACAATAGAAGACCAGACCTCCGTCAATCACCAGATGCTTCAAGCTAAATCCCTGTCGTCCTTTTGGAGCTCTATCCTATACCAGGAGCCAGTCAAGTCACAACTGTCAATCTTATGCTTGGGTGGCCATATGAAAAATGATTATCTCCTAAAACAATATTCCAAAGGAGTCGGAAACGCTTTCATACATTCTTGGGCCCAGATGTAAAAAGATGAGAGTGGTGTCAATTAGCAGCTTATATATTGTCAAACCATCTTTGAAGATTTTGCGGACTTTGGCAATCTGAGAGCAAAGTTAATAGAGATTTAGTAAAAGTGAGGTTATGCAACAAATTGACAACAACATATACTTAACACCTGTTTTTTTAACTATGATTGCTATTTTATTGTAATAGACAATTAAACGATTAGATCTTAAACGATCACTAATGTTAAGCAACATACGGCGCGTGCAGTCCATGGATGGGTCGCCGTCTATGACTAACGCTAGTGGCATTTTTCCGAACGGTTCCGTGCTTCGCAAGGCACGTTAAGCAGTTGGTGCCGGCTGCCGTCGATAGATGGCAGTCGTTAAGCCAAGCCAGAGGCCTTAGGGCGGCTTGGGAACTTCTGTCAGTAAGACCAGCCACTAGTCTTACAAGCCTCCACCAATCCGGACTTGGCCCCCGTGGTGGAGTGTGGCCTATACCTTCCTCAGGGAAGAGATTCGTGCCCCTTGGTGGGGACATAATGGGTTGATGATGATGAGACAATTATTTACTACATTAATTGTAGTTTTTATTGTATTGTATTAAGTGGGTGAATGTAACGAAACTTACAAATGGATTAAAAGATAGCGAAGACCGGGATTTGTGTCATTTCATCATCTAAAACTCGTCGGCCCAGTGTATCTCGATTAGTCGCTATGCCACAGTCGTACAGTCGACAGCACGTCAATATTTCCATTTTAGTTGCAAAGTCGCCCGTAATGCAACGGAGCAGAGTGCATGGGTGTATACCATGATGTGCTGTCGACTGTACAAGTTAAACAATATACGTAGAGAGAAAGCACTGGTCGAGGAATACAATTGAAATACGCAAACGATCCGATACAAGACGAGTATATAATCGGGTGATCAATGATCATAGATTGAATGTCCGGGAGCTGTCACTGTCAGCACAGATTATATAAATTTGACAAACATAAGTAATAAATCGATCTGTAAACGAGAATCTACGAGAATCGATTTTAAAGTTCATATTCTGTTTTATTTTAAATTATTAACAATATAATTATTTATTTCGTAGCATATTTTGTTCACTTTGATTGAATCCATCATCCGGTGCAAGTGTTTTTAAGTTCAATATAATTGTTGAAATCATTCACAGTAATCGATACCCTATTTCATCAGTGCAATAAACTTATTTTTGAGATTTCTCGTCTCCCAGATTGTGAATTTTTTAATATTTTGAAACGGAAAAAAATTCCGCATTTTTTAAACCATATTTCAGCTTATTACAATTGGGCCCAGAGATCCCCGTCTCCTTTCCATATTGTGTGAATAACATTTACTTGTATTTTGCATTACTAGCTGTAAGTCTTTGTTTATTATGTTATTATATTTCTATCTTTTAATTAAATAAATGATATTCATCAACACCTGAAGTTACTATTTTTTTCCCTGAAATGGGGTAACTAGATTTCCTATGGCATCCCAACAATGCAACGACCAATCACAGGCGGCCTCTCATCAAAACAAACCTTAAAGCTAAGCGTCCACCGCATCGGAATCGGAGCGTCCGCACCGTACGGGCCGTCGGTATTTACAAAATGCCGAAAGGGTGCGTCTACTGCATTCGGATTTGCCGTCGTCAGTATCGGTATTTTCAAAGCAATCGAGTTCGCTTGTGCACGTGTGTTCGCAATGGAGGATAGTGACGAGGATATTGTTGTCATTAGTTGTTTGTTATCAGCTGAGGAGGAGAAAAGCAAAAGGAAACGCAAGATGTGGGTTCATAAAATAATCTCAAAAAGACTTATGTTTGGAGAATTTCATACATTATATTATGATTTATTAGAAGATGAAAATAGATATTTTGTGTACATTCATATGTCTCGAACCAAATTCTTTGAACTTCACTATATTCTCGAACCGCACCTAACTAGGCAAGACACGAATTTTAGAAAGGCGATTGGAACAAAGGAAAGGCTTTTATTTTGTTTCAGGTAAGTTTTTGTAATCTATAATAATAAGAGAAAAAGTAATTGTAAGACAAATGCTACATTTCATTTCCATACAGGCACACTACGTTTCCTGGTAACAGCTCATAATGAATAATGCCCTTCTAATCCAATAAACCTATCAATATTACTGTGTAAAATTCTGTAGCCAAATCAATAATACCAATAGTATACTTTATTTTTTAGCTCGCGTTGTGCTGACCCTAAATTGCTTTGTTTACATTTATTGTTTATCGAATTTGGCCCCAGAATAGTCATTCATGCACAAGCGTCGCAAACACGTCAGAACTCGAAGCGTTCGGAATCCGAATGGCGATGGCGCGTTGGCTGCGGATGACGTCATCGGCAGTAATATCGCATTCCGAAGCATAAATGCCGATCCAGTGCATGCAGTACCATAAGAAATCAATACAAAGCAACAAATCCGTCCGCTCCGTACGGAGCGGTTCCGATGCGGTGGACGCTTAGCTAAAGAAGAGATGTCAGCCTACAAAATTCTATTGTACAAAATTCTATGATACCAGAGTAAATCGAAACCTGAGCCGTTCAAGTCATTAGAGAAAACACACAACGTGACAAGCTAACAGCTTGTATCAACGAAACACATCCAAAGGAGGTCCAGAGGGTACCACCACCGCCACCAAGAAAACATATTGTATCTTTTTACAGATCGAATTCGCAAAAAGTGTCTGTATAATCTCTCAATCATGTAGGCAGTGATTTTTAAGACCAAAGACGAGGTACAGCGCCACCAAGTTATCTGTTCAGGTGGGCAAAATTGTAACTAACAAATTAATTTTAAATCTGTTCCCCATTTTTTTGTTTTATTTATTCACTTACTAAGAATTATAAATATTTTTCATTAAAATTTAAAGACGAATTAAAATATTCTCATTTTACTAGGTAAATTTCTTAAATGTTACAACGAAATTCTGCACTAGCGCCGCTATCAACTGAACAGTTAAGATGGTGGCACTGTACCTATTATCACGAACGGGAGATTAGATGGCATTTATACCATAAACGACCGTTTTTCGTGTTCATGCTATTTAGTGCAAGGTTTTTTGCCTCAGGTTCACATCCATGGGTTGTAAAAATCACTATTAAAATGATTGTTAGATTTTGCAGAAACTTTTAGGCACATTCGATCTGTAAGAAAGGTTTTTTTCTCCGGTGGCACAAGTTTTTACTAATTAAGTTACATGTATTAGCTATTAAGGTTGAGATATCTTTCGTATGAACGTCGTATAACTCGTATAACGACTATTACCTCCCTGGAGAGCGGACCGTACTTCAATACTAGAGTTCAATTTGTACTACTTCAGTGCTTACCAAGGACTAAGCACTTGAGATCCTCTCATCAACAAGCATGGAAACTTCATACCACAAACTATCTTCAAAATTTTGCTAAAAAGTAGAGCAATATTTGTACGTGCCTAACACCTACTTATCTCAGAGTTGTTTCGGGCGTTACTTCATTGAATAGATTGTACAAAGTGACTCTATAAGAAAAACTACGGATTGATTTTACCTGAAAAGACAGTCAAGACGGATTGTGTAGGTTGAAATTAAACGCAAAATGTTTGGGTTATCTATCATGCCCGACAAACAACTTGAACAAAAGACTTTGACATCGCGTGGATTTATGTATTTTAGGAGTCATTGGCGACGGACGCACGTGTGATATAGGATAACTTGGAATTTAATTCAGTCAAATTAATAAAATAATATAAAATACCAACCAAGTGCGAGAATTACCGTGGAGTTTTTTTACCGATTTGGCATTCACAGTAGAACAGGTGGATACAATTACTTTGCTTGTTTGTTTTAATGTTGACTTTTAACGAAAAATTTCGTGTTCTACGTTAAAATAAATTCTTGATTTCAGTTTCCAAATAAGGCCCAATTCGAGAAATCACTAAGCCCAATTTCATAGATTAGCAAAATGACGTAAGTCCAAATTATGATTTTTGGACTTACGTCGTTTTGCAAATCTATGAAATTGGACTTAGTGATTTCTTGAATTGAGCCATCCTGAGCTATTTGCTAAGTTACTTCGTATTCCGATAAAATATTGGATGTATGGATTAGCAAAATCGAAGATAAAAAGTAATCAAAACCGGCGTGCGTGCTGGCCACGCCTAATGGATGTTGATAAAGCAAAAATGTCTGTTATAATCGTTGCAAGATACAAACCCTGGTCCCTGTCTAACCTGTCGGGAAACAACCTTTTACGTAACGTAATGTTAAACTGTTTTGTTTTTTTGAGAATTCTGAAGATATAATAATATCCATAATATACTGTTGAATGTATCGTTTGCAATAAAAGATACGGTAGTTGAGATTATACTTAAGTACAGTCTGTTAGCTTTTATAATATACCTCGGCTACTATCGGATAGAAACGATTTAATTGCAATTAAGGTTTATTTTGTATTGTTATTTATAACTTTACATAACTTTTCAAAATAGTGACGAAAAGTTTTTCACTGAGCAGGAAGAAGTGTTACACTCGTGTGCTTTCGGCGAAAACCGAAACTATTTTCTTAGTGAAATTCTCAGAAAACTAGCGATATTTTTCGATTTATACTGGGAAGAAAATACCTGAAGTTATAACTACCGAGTTTCTTACTACGTACTCTGCGGTACTGTTACAAGGAGAGTTGTTAAGAAGTCTCCAGTAGTGCACAGATTCCGAAAGCTTCTTGGAAAACGCAGCCGCATGGACTTTGTTGTATCCGAGTAAAATAAACATTTTTAATCAGTGATTTTATATTGGTTAGAGGTACGTTACACTTTACCTTTGTGTTTACCTTATAAAAAGGTTCGTAAACGGTTCGAATGAGATTAAATTCCAAAAAATGTAACAGATAGCAATCTCAGCTGCAAAGACTACCTTCTTAAAAATAGTCGTTGATTGTTATTTTTATTCACAAAATCACAAATTGTCAATGTTACCGTTTTTCAATTTATATTACAGTTTATTGCACATTGTTTTTCACTTTGAATGTAATAAGTAGAAGATCTCTATTACTTTCAGGAGTCAGATATTTTTTTAGAGAATTCAAAATACTTTTACCAGTACCAACGCGTTTCTGGTAAGCCCAAATGGGCAGAATAGATTAAGTTGAGCCAAAACATAAAATAAGATATATAATAAAAACTATAATTATAACTTCTACTTTTTTCTAACAGGAAACTTGGAATATTTATAGATTTTTTAAAACCCGTAGTGGGTGGATTTTATTTTAACCCACCTAGGGTTATTTGTGAAAAATATCGGATGCAAAAGTTCTTGTATCTAGGCTTACAAACAAGAAACAATCAAAGAAGTGCGTTCAAATAAAGTGAATTAAATTCAATAAAAATATAAGAATTCATACAAAATTACAAACATAACATAATCAAAAGACCATCTTTCCAAGGGAAACCTCCCTTTTATAGTCATTGAATTTAGTTGAATTGCTCTGTTTATAAAAAAAACACCAATAAACGTTTTTTAATCATTAACGGTAATGCATCTCGCAAAGCACATCGTTGTGATTTGGGCAAGTGTGTTGTCTCAGCCCGCGAGACTGGCCGAAGTTTCGAACGAAGAATTCCCTTCCAAAGGCCGAAACTTTCAGCTTTAACTTCACAAATGACACCGACGAGACCGCGATAATTCACAGGCTAATGTCAAACTTGGAACTTGGGCGAAATTTTCACTGAAAGAGGAGGAAAAAAGCGTTTCCTTATTTTTAGGGTTCCACCGCCAAGAAAGAAACCAGTACGTAGATATTTTGATTTTATTCTTATCCTTCCTGTGATGATAAGATAAGGACAAAGTGACAACGCCAATGTTTTCAATGAAAATGTTACTAACGCTATTGGTATCTATATTGGTATCATTGGAAAATAAAAGCATTTTGTGAAAAGTATTTTTATGTAATCATTTTTTACGACCTCTGTGGCGCAGCGGTTAGCGCATCTGACTACGATGCAAGAGGTCCCGGTTTCGAATCCCGGCTGGGGTCTTGGATGTTTACATTTTCCCACGACAGAGGGTATCCTAGTGTGGGGCCAGAAGCAATGTGTGTGCCTGTTTGTAAATGTTATGTTATGTTACTAAATTATTTTAAAGTACTCTCCACCACCATCATGGTTTTATGCGTCTGAACCAGTTTTCGAAACACTTTTTCTAGTCTGCCTAGATACCTCTTTTACAGCCTGCTCGAATGCAGACTTTTTATTTTCGGTAATAAAAAGAAGTCACATGACATTCATAAAAAGAAATCACGCACGTTAGGAAGGTGACCCAAGAGTTTGACCGGCGTGTTGTCCAGGAAGTTGCGTTTTGAGCGCGGTGTGTACTGAGGACACGTTGACATGGTAGAGCAGCCCTGTGTTTGGTCGCGTGTTACTCACAACAGAGAAAACTTTTACCAAGGATAGTTTCGGTAGTCAGTGATGTGGTGACCCCACCGCCAACCATGCCACGGTTACCAAGCTCGTGCAGTAGAGGCAGCGCAGAACACTAATGCCCGGTTCCAATATCCACAAAACGCTTCGTTTTTGCTTACGATCGGTTACAATTCCTACGAAATTCCTACGAACCGTCAATAAATTGTATGGAAAACGGATCGTAGCCGGTAGGCGTATATAATAGGAACCGGGCATAAGCGCGCACGTTGCCATAGCAACATTCGTAAACTGAAAGAATCCTCTCGGCTTTGCTAACTTGTCTTCAGGTAAATAAAATAATATCGTTTATCATCCAAGTCTCGAGTCTTTACATCATCAGCTCATACACAACCAACTCTACCAACCGACAATGACCACTCGGTGTAGATCCTGTCCCAATTCCGTAAAGGTCGATCAAAGTCTTCCCCCTCACTTTACTTTGATAGGCGTTAATTCAAACACACAAACGGTCTACTGGTGCTTCGTTTCTATATTGTATCGATGAATTGGACCAATCCGTACGTGGCCTCCGTGGTGAAGTATACCCTATCCTCGTGAGAACCAATGTAGTAAGAGAAATACAAAAACCATTGTTATTTTCAAGGTCAGTTCTCAGGAGGATAAACCTTCCTCGGGGAAGAAACCTGTGCCCCTCGGTGGGGACATAATGGGTTGATGATGATTGATGAATCGAGGAATTATTGCTTGTATTGATTTCCTAAACATACCGAGAAGTGCATGTCACTGTTCTATCCAGCCTGGTTCTGAGTGTCGATGAGGTTGTGCAACGATGCACGTGTACAATCCCGTGAAGACTTTCCAGTCAAATTTTTAGTATGTTCTGAACATCCTGATATGTAACTTGGTCTTTTTTGATAAAAAATTTCTTTTCTAGCACGGTTGCTTCCGTAACAACCTTCAATGGGCGACCACTTCTTTCTTCATGCCCCAAAGTTTGTCAACCACGATTGAATTCGTTATACCTTTGTCCATGAATGGTTTTTGAAGTCTATCGTACGATTTGTTAAATTTCAGGCAACATTTAAAATCTTGAAAAATCATATCCCGACAATGTTACCGGTGCAAATAATTTTTTGAACACGATATTTTAATCTGCAACTCTGCATTTAAGTCTGCAACAAATATGGATGAAAATTTTAAAATTGGAACGTACCTATCTACTTTTACTCATAAATATATTTTTTTTAAATAGCCATAGTCAGGCCAGTCCCTCATATATAAAAAAAAATTCGTGACTTTCGCAGTGACCTGGCGTATGATCAATAGTATCCATTGTTGGTTTCAGACTAATATATTTTTTATATAACAGACCTTTAGGACTTTATTTACTTTCAGTTGCCAAATTGGAAGTCAAGGCATCGACAAGGTATCTACTTACGTTTATATTTAGAATAAATAGAAATAAGATCTAAAATCTATCTATGTATCGATCTATTTTTTACGGAATTCAAGAACATGACATCGTCTCGCACTTGGCCCAATTTTTTGTCCACAGGAAAACCTCTGCGTGAATTAGCTTTTCTTCTAGTTTTTGTTCAGCGGATTTTGTTAAAGTTATGTGACTGACACATGCCCTTTGATGCTTAGTTCGCTTGATAGTAAAAGTCTGCTCCACATTTTGTCCGAAATCGCTTCGGAATCGAACGTTTACGAGTATTATAGGCCCCTGATTCCTTGTTAGTAGTAACTATCTGGGAAAAATGTTGTTTGATCGATTTGTCGCATAGTGTCTGGACTTTTTTATATAATCAGGCTTTTTTACACTAATCAAAGACATGCCAGACTCGATTTCAATCGTTTACAATATAAGTCATATCTAACCTAGACACCTACATCTAAATGAAAACGTGTGGTTATCTGGTATTATATTCTTAAACAGCATGACAAGGTGTGCAAGTCGCAAAAAAAAAGCGTCACATCATGGAATCATTATCCGTTAAATCTACAAATACAGTCTTGAAGTTTGTTTATCAAACCCGGCCATTACAAAACAGAAAAAACAGTACATAATAAAATTTTGACTGAATAGAAAATTATAGAAAAAATTCGTAATGAGAACAAAAGAAGTAGGTAATTCCTCTTTTGTTCCACTTCTATAGAAGTTTAAGCTCGAAAAAAGTTCAACAAAGTCGTTTAAATGCCAAACTGTAACTGACATGTTAACTAAAGTCTTGCTTAGTGCGTAATTTAGAGGTAACCTTGTACAACTTTCTAGCTACATTTGTCGTTATGTTCTCACATTTCTTGGAACTGTCACTTAATCAATTTACACGTAGTGCGAGCCAATATTTAAACATCTATCTCACTTCATGCGTTTGCTAACAACCCCATAAACCACACCGGGGAAGCTTGTCGCCGTTTCGGGATCTGAATAATACATACCTTTCACTTTTAATACGAGTCTTTTCTTTGTTTTATTAGGCGTCCTTGGATCCGTTGATGTGTGCCGAATGGCTTTCAAGATACCCGCACTCCGAAGTGTACTCACACACGTCCCGGCGTTTCAGAACACATCGAAACCAGTGGAATTCCTAATACATGAATGGTGGACTAATGACATGTGTTCGACTACTGCCCTATATCAAAATGATATGGGTCCGTAAGATGCAAAATGTTCAGACGGAAATACTGGATACAATGAGGAGTTTCGGTCTGTTCTAAGGGCTCTATCTTTTATATATATACGTTTATAGACGCAAAGTTTGTAGACATATATATGCTTAAAGACGTGAAGTTTACCATATGCTGTATTACAATTTATGAACTATGGAGTTCGCCCGCATTCGCCGTGTCATCTGCATTGATTCGCGCTCTTTCGTTAGATTCTTTTTAATCGGTTGCTCTATATCCGCCATTGTACTCAATAGATCTACTACTGCGTTATGTGGTGGAGTGGACGAGTGACAATACTTCATTGGATTTATCATCCAGTTGACGCCCAATGCAGAACATAGGCATCCCTCATCTATCTATCTATTTAAATAAAAGCAGAAGCTGACTGACTGACTGACTGACATATCAACGCAGGGCCTAAACTATAAGGGTTAGAAACTTAAAATTTTGCACAGGAGTTGCTTTTGTAACGTAGGGGAGCACTAAGAAAGGATTTGAAAAATCATCCCCTAAGGGGGTAAAATGGGGTTTCAAAGTTAGTATGAAACTTTGCCGTTTTTGAAGTTATTCGAAGTAAATTTGATACTAAGGTTCTTCATTTAAAATTATGAAATGGGTGTAAAATAGTTTTTTAAAAATCATCCCTTAAGGGGGAAAAAGGGGGGTACAAACTTTGCCGTTTTTGAAGTTATTCGAATGAGATTCAACATAAAGGTCCTTCATTAAAAGTTATAAAAAAAATTCAAGATAATTTATTGAAAATCACCCCTTAAAGGGGTAAAAAGGGGGTGCAAAGTTAGTATGAAACTTTGCCGTTTTTGAAGTTATTCGAATGAAATTCAGAATAAAAATTCTTCATTGAAAGTCATGAAACACACGTAAAATAGTTTTTCAAATTAAGGGGTAAGAGAAGGGTGCAAAGTTAGTATGAAACTTTGCCGTTTTTGAAGTTATTGGAATGAAATTTGGTACGAAGGTTCTTCATTAAAAGTCATGAAATACATGTAGAAGAGTTTTTTGAAAATCATCCCTTAAGGGCGTAAAAGAGGGGTGAAATGTTAGTATGAAACTTTGCCGTTTTTGAAGTTATTCGAATGAAATTCAGCATGAAGGTCCTTCATTGAAAGTCATGAAAGACGTGTAAAGTAGTTTTTCGAAAATCATCCCTTAAAGGGGTAAGAGGGGGGGAGCATTTCGCATGCGCTAAAAGTATCCCTATCTTATTTGCAAACACTTTACTCAGCTAAAGCCCACGCGGACCTAGTCGCGGGCAACAGCTAGTGGTTTTATAAGATTTACGATCTTGTGCCGCCTGCAACGAGCGACTCCCGCCACCGTCTTTCACCGTCATTAGATTAACCAACCTAGATTTGACTTTTCCTTTGTACGTGTAAAACGGATAAAATGCAAACGACTGGTTTAACGTCAACCAACCTTCTTGCTACTTCTAATTTGAAACTAAGCATTACCTGAACTTAGTTGACCATTATCGTATCGGACTACACTGCAAGAAAATACAAGACTTTTACTATCTTACAAGAACATAATGCATCGCTGCTACTAACAACTAATAAATTAAAGATACACGCTTGCAACAAGCCCAAAATCAATGTCCAACACGGGTTAGCTAGCACTAACTCACGAAAAGGCACACATTAGAAGCGTTTACGTATGTTGTCGCAGACGGCAATGAGTGTCGGCGAATGTCGGCAAACACCTACAGTGCCCGCGGCATTTGTCAACTTCACACACAAGCCACCCACTCGAGCGCCGGACACCACTCGCCTTGCAACGTTACACCTTCGTATTGTATCGTTAAGCGTACTGTCTGATACACAAAGTCGACGTGGAAAATGGTCTTAATGGTCTGGTCTGTTAGCTTTTAGACAAGGTGGTATGGGTGGATATTCCCGTGTCAGTAACCTTCATATTTATTAATTACATAATGTTCCGTCTATGGTAGAGATGCCCCTGTCTATAGTACACTAACAATGTGTTAATATCTATCAATTGGCCAAAGTGAATATAACTAAGGATAAACTGATAGCTGATAATAATACAAAAACAGACTGTTGATGTTGTACCAGAAACCGGGGAATAATCAACTAACCTCAGCATGTATCTATATTTAAATATGAACGTACATCTTAGCTTCATTGCATCTGTAAATAAAATAAAAGCAGCCGCTAAAATAACAACTTTAAAGGAAATAATTCCAGATTGAAAATACTTAAAAATAACAAGGAAAAAACGCGACGGGAACGCCTGATTTGTCAAAAGATTTACAAGCAATATTTATCCAGCAGACCTTTGCAAATTTGTTATGCAAATGGAAGGGCCTTACTTACACTTCCTTAATTATTTCCCAGGCCTTTCCCGGCTCAAAGACGCTGTAATATTTTATAACGCAATGTAAAGTGCTGTCTTTTCAGCCTAGAGCAGTTTTGAAGATGTCCCTGATCTTATGAAAACACGATTTGATGCTCGTCGCTTTATGTATCGTAAAAAGTTTACTGTAAAATGCCAAATTTGAAAAAAGGTAGGTTGTTGAGATTCTTGAGTTTCTCGTTACAAAGAACGGTGCAAAATGTTTTAATTTATTGCTAATAATAATACGCGAACTTTTCAAAATGCTTTCGTAAAGGTCACAAAGCCACAACAATAAATTGAGGGTTAGAATCGTAAGCAAAAGAAAATAAACCCACAATTCGCCCACACCGTGAAAAGTCACCGTGAAAAGCCAGCAGTGACGTCAGAGCACTGCTGATCTAGAAAAAAATAGACTAAGTAAAGTGTCCTCGCAGCCCTGGTGCGTATAATAGACCAAATATTAATCAAAGTGCGTCTATTTCAGATCCAGTCAACTACGGTATTTCCTTGTACAGCATCAAAGCTCGGATTGCAATATGTCTATCTATATAGAACAAAATAGCATAGCCCATTTCCAGCCATAGGTGTCCCACTTGACATGGCTGCATATAATAACGCCAACTTATGGACTGCGTAATCATACTGTTGACAATGCCTTTTGTTGAAATGCCTTACGTATAGATGCGCCTGAAGAAATCTTACTAACAAAAAGGTTTTGCCACAAAAGTAATAGCTGTTCTTAACTGTATTTGCGGAAGTTCTCGTTATCTGTTATAAGAGGCTTCTAAGGATTACACACGTTCGTAACATTTTATCGAGCCACGACAGCAAAGTTTCTGAAGAAAGATAACAAAATCTTCACCGGAAAAAAGAGAAAACTCGAAGTTAAATACTTACTTTTCCCCGATATAGAAAAGACTCTTTTCGCTACCATAAGTGCTTTTATCAGATTACCAAAGATTTCATCTTGAGTAGGGTAATAAAAATAAATAATATCGATCTTCTACATTCAAGAAATAAATGCACGTTAGACGATACCTACATTTTGGAAAGTTTGATAAATGATATTTTCTTTTGTCGCAGTATCAAGCTATTGCTTAGGATAGAAGACAAGTACCTTTACGTAATTTTACCTTTAAGTAATATTTGGGGTACAACTTGAAAGTGGGCGGTTGAACGTTTTTTGCTAGAAGTTTGTGCAAACATCAATCCTTTTACTCATTGGTATTCCGAGTATGTGGGCCGAATGCAAAACACTTACCCTCGCCAGGGTTCAAAGCGTAAAACTTTTTCTGTCGCAGACATTATTCCGGTCTCGTAGTTCTGCAGCTTTGCGTGGTTGAGGTTCGAAGTATTTTTTGGTCAAACCTGTTTTCATTAAAAACTTGTATTTTTTAACCCAGACCATTTGCAGAGTCTGCTACGCAAATATTCCAATTAAGTTCATTTTGAGTAAAGGGCAAAGTCGTTAAATTTGAAGGTGCCGTTTTTTATTTGTCTACGTGTTATTCTATTTACTTGCGTCGTTTATAAGCTTCAACAGTATTTTCATAACTTTCCTACCTACAAAATATTGCGTTAATGGAGAGAAAACTCGTTGCGTTTTTCCAAGTTACAAAAGAATTCACTACTTATTTCAAAAGTTCAAACTTCAAAAGCGTAATTAAGTTAGCGGCGAGCACTCGAGCTGGAATAGTTGTACAAGGAAACGACGCTGACTTCACCAACTTTAACATTGTTGTTGGTACATTTTTGTACTTACCTGTACCGGGGTACTATTAAGGTTAATTTCGCGCACGTAGCGATACGGCACGTAAACTCCGTTAAGGTGCAACGACATAGTGGACTAATTCCACGTTTTTTCTCGAAGGTTAGAGCTAAGCTTTATTGTAAAAGCAATCAATTAGGGTGAAGTAGGTCTTGCATGCAGGGACGCACGATTGATCCCTAATCTTGCGGAACAATCGATTCTCACAGAAGATTAGCACTTTAAATCGATAGCTTTAAAACCTTAAATCAGTATCTATATGAGAGCGTTTGGAACGAGAAGTACAATTATTTTTCACGGCATAAATGAACGTAAATAAAGACCGTGACATAAAAAAGCTTTCAATAAAATTCATTTGCAACAAAGGATTAAATTTATCCGCCCAATGCGGATTTTAATTTTGCTTATATTTGTTCCAGATAAAAGGCGATGTGACGCGTATTTGGACTTTTATTTTTTTGTGGTTCTCGAGGGAACCTTTATTATTCGTACCTTTATTGGTGACACTCGATACTACCTTTTGCTTTTGTTGGGATACCAATGGAAGCTACCTAAAAATAAAATGTTAAAAACATTTATAAGGAATCATTTTCATAACGAAATAAAAGTTTTTTCATTATTCATCATCGTCAATCCATTATGTCCCCATCGAGGACACGGGTGTCTTCCCGGAGGATTGTAAAGGCCACGCTCCACAACCTCCTGTTAGAAGTTTTCAAGCCACCCTAAGGCCTCTGACTTGACTTAAGGACTGCCATCTATCGACGGCAGCCGGCACTAACTGCTTAGTATGCCTTGTGAAGCAGGGAAAAATGCCACTAGCGTTAGTCACAGACGGTCACCCACCCATGTACTGAACGCGCCCTATGTTGCTTAACCTTCGTAATCGTTTAAGCCCACTCAGGCAGCCGGAGCTACGAGCGATTTCATTATTATTACCGACAAAAGTTATGAAATGTATCCCTGGTCTCTGAAACTAGATTTGTGACGTTTTTACTCATCGTCATCCGTCCACAGCCAGGGATAAGTTAAGGACAAGATTTATTGTAGTTTTTTTTACAATTTTACGGTCAGTGAGTTCCATTTAATGCCAAGGGAGACATTGCGAAGTATATCGCGGATTTACTTCAAAGTCAAACCCCGTCTCTGGAGGGACATCGCAAAATGGGATCATTAAACATCTGAAAAACTTTTGTGAGATGTTTTTCTACGTCAATTTACTGCGGGCAATTTTATGGTGAATAGGCAGAGGAAGCTTTTTTGTACGTTTTTTATTTAACCAGCATCGTTTATTTCGTATACGCTTGAAGAAGAAATATAATTAACACACAACGAAGACAAAAAGTAAGATGGAAGAGAGAGAGAACGCTGTCCGAAAACCTTCGATTAAACCAGTTTCCTAATTAAGAATTTCACCAAGTAAACAAAAAATTATAGAAAACATTAAAGTCTCTTCTAATGAAATCTATGGCCTAAATTCCTCTGCCGCTCCCACAGTTTCCCAAGATTAGATTACATTAGAACTCTTTTTTGTACACCAGGAAAACAAACAAACACATTAGGAGCCTTATAAATATATTTTTTGTCGTATACAATTGGCGGTCTTATCGCTAAAAGCGATCCCTTCCAGACAACCTTGGGATGGATAGAAAAAGAAGTTTAGTTTTAAGATTTTTACTAAAAGAGCCACATAGACTAAACTTCATGATTTATTAAATTTAATAATCAGTGATTAGTGGTTTTCATTTAATATTTGAAACTTTGTTACAGGTTCTTTTCTTTTGTTTTTTTTTGTGGCTACTTATTAAGTTTGATTGGTCTCTTAAATGATTAACACTAATTAACACTGACTTAAAAGGTACCTAGGACGGATCTGCCAAAACTAAGAAAATAGTTTCTCAGTTAAGAAACAAAACTGACAAAATAAAATGTGTTGAAAGTATGATTCTTAAGTTAGTGACCGAAACACAATTAAAATGTTCATCGATTTTCAAAACAATCGAGCACAAATAATCGGAATTGCCGCTTTCACAGTAAGGGACTGCGCGCGCGAGGATATTTATTTATTTTCTCTCCTTTGTTTTTGGGGACTTCATCTCAGAAAGAAGGAAAATGTCTCAAAAAAACTCCCATTCTTACACCCTTCGATCTGTGAAACAAAACATAGCCACGAATATAGCAGCGTGGAGCTTTAACTACTACATTGGGAAGTAAGTTTGGGATAAATTACAACAAAAGTTGTTACACGTGGGTGTACAGAATGGACCATTTTATATTCACCCAATGCCACAGCTCAAAGTATTTATTACATTTTATGACCTAAAAAGTGGGAATTTATACGGTATAGAAATGGTATACGGTATAGAAATGGCTATTTAGTTCGAATTCATACTAAAAACCAACACAAAAACCTAGCAAGGTACCTTACTGTGTTTTGAACTCTGTTTGAAGGGGTTTTAAAGGTCTATTGGGCCATACTGAAAGTTTCTGGATTCTAGTAAATAAGACTACCCATTATCTTTATAACACATTTATTGTTTTTCAAAGTATATACCCTCACTATTTACACACTTTTGCATTCGCTGGAACCATTGAGAAAAGCAGTGGGTCCAGTCTTCCTTAGGGACCTCTTCGATGGCTTCGTGAAAAGCATTCACCGCCATTTCCGGGCTTGTAAAACGTAAACCTCTGAGTTTATCTTTAATCTTCGGGAACAGAAAGAAATCACAGGGTGCTAGATCTGGACTGTATGGCGGATGAGTCATTAATTCTACTTTTAAAGCCTTCAAATACGCATTCGTTGCCTTAGCAGAATGTGCCGACGCGTTGTCATGATGAAGGACTATTTTGCTCATGGGACGCTTTTCGCGTATTTTGTCAAACACTTCAGGCAAACACGTATTAACATACCAATCTGCAGTTACGGTTCTTTGGTTTTCAAGCGATACAGTGGTGTAATGGCCTGATTTGCCGAAAAACGAAGCAACCATTTTCTTGCCAGTGCTGCGGCTTTTTTTGACTTTCGTTGGCAACTCTTCAAAAGGAAAGACCCATTCCGCCGATTGACTTTTCCTTTCTGGTTCAAAGCAGTACACCCAAGTTTCATCACCTGTTACGATGTTATACACAGCCATTGATTGTCCTCCGTCATATTTTTTTATCATTTTACGGCACCACTCTACACGCAGTCGTTTCTGATCTTCGGACAAATCATGCGGTATCCATCGAGTGCAAAGTTTCCGAACCTTCAGATGCTCATGCAATATCTTTTGCACTTGACTCATTCCAATGCCTAAGGTAGTGCGGATTTGCTGACAGGTAATTTTTTTATCCGTCTCATCACCAAATGCTAACTGAAGTCTTTGACAACTCTCTTTCTGACTTAGGCCACAGCGAAAATCGTAAAAAATCATAGTACGGAAATTTTCTCGACTTAAATTCATTGTAACAGCGACACACTAATTTCAAACAAACGCCGCGATGAAAAAACAAATGACAGACTCACAATTTAAAAATAAATGTACTGCCAGAGAGTTCCTTTTTCGAATCATATCAGTGTTTTTTTTATTTTCCTTTTGTAACTGGCCAGTTCCAGAAACTTTCAGTATGACCTAAGTATAACCATTTCTAAGTTAGTAAGTGAAATAAAACATGCGCAAAAAAAGAAATACATGTTTTGAGTATACATTAATGCAGGCAATAATCTTATCTATGACATAAAATAGTTACTTTGTTAAATTATTACGTATTTTTTTACGGCTGGCAAAAAATATGTTTTTTTGCTCTCCTGTAAAAAAATTATTTTGTCCCTTACTGTGTCTATTTTTGGGACAGCCGAGATAGTTCTCATCGTTGGAAACTCGTACGTCTACCACGTGCTGCAATATTCTTTTAATATATAGAATTCTCCTGTCACAGTGTTAGTGCGCATACTCCTCCGAAACGGTTTTACCGATTTTGATGAAATTTTATGTGTATATTCCGTAGGTTTGAGAATAGGTTGTTATCTATTTTTCATAGCCCTAAGTGACAAAAAAATATGGCGAAACAACGTTTGCTGGGTCAGCTAGTATAGCTTTAATAAAATCATAGGTACAATGATTTCTGCAGACTACACTATACCTACAAGCATACTTTTGGTCCACAACTCGGTATACTGAATGGTGAATTGTAATAATTACAAGATAACATCTAGCTACTTGCTGCACCAGTACACACGGCAGCCGCCCGCAAAATCTTTTGGCAACTGGATGGAAATCACGCGGCGCACGGAATATACTCGTATTTACGTGCCCCCCTGCACACCGCGCCCCGGAGACTTTCCCCCGCGCGCGCCTGCGGACGTACTGCGCGCGGCTAGTTAAAATTCCTGTCTCGTGATTGGTCAATTATTTGAAAGTTTTTATAGGTGTATAAATTATTTTATTTGTTTGTGATTGGTTAACTAGTTTCTAAGTTTTGTATAAATATCGCCTGTAAATAAATCCCCATTCATTCCATCTTCTATACACAACGAGTATTTCATATATCCCCAAGCCAATGTCCAGCCATGAATTGCTCATAGCCTGGGCTGCCTGAGTGATCTTAAATGATCACTTAGGTTAAGCAACATACGGTGCGTTCAGTCCATGGATGGGTCACCGTCTATGACTAACGCTAAGTGGCATTTTTCCGAGCGGTTTCGTGCTTCGTAAGGCACGTTAAGCAGTTGGTGGCGGCTGCCGTCGATAGATGGCAGTCGTTAAGCCAAGTCAGAGGCCTTTCCGTGTGAAGTTCCTGGTCTCCCATCGGACGCGTCCCCGGGTGGCGGATAGGGGAACGCCCTCCAGATATGGGGGGTACCGGCTTCGGCCGGTGCGGACCAAAACCAGGAGAGGGGGACGTCCAGCGGCGCTTGGTGCTAGATGTCCAGCGGGGCCCTCTTTGGGCTCCGCACTTGACGGTCGGCTCGGTGAATGCGCTAGCGCGGCTACCGGGCCGTCGCCAAACCCGGAACCCCACACTGAGTGGAACTGGGGGCTTTCGGGCCGCGAGGAGACAAACTCTATAAAAAACAGGACGGAGGGCCCTCCTCTATGTCCCTCTGATCAGCAGAGGGCATAGAAGGTGGGCCGGGACGGAGCAGCAGGGGCCGCGCCCCTTGGTGATGATCAGCGGGCGAAAGGCGCGGGGGCGCCCTCGCCCGCATTGCACCGCTCATCACCCCGTCGGACGAGGAAGACCGGGCACTCACGGTCGTCCTCAGACTCCTACCCGTACTCGGGAGGGGAGTGAGGGGCCTGCCGCGCAGGCGGGCATTCGCCGGTGGGGTCTGGAAGTCAAGGCTGTGCCGGTTTCCCAGGCTCTCGCCAGCAAGGCAAAGAGGGAGTGCCGCTGGGTTGTTTAGTGGGTATACCATTCGTGGGGAGTCCCACATACTCCGCCCATCCCCCGACGGGAGAAGATGCCTAATTGCATTTTTCCCAGCGAAAAAATAAAATAAAAATATATATATAGTCAGAAGCCTTAGGGCGGCTCGAAAACGTCTGATGGTGGATTTACACGCTTGGCAAACATCGTCAAGCCCCAAGCGACCACAAATCTCGCTTGGCATTTGGAAGTCGTTTACATGCTTGTGAATGCGTCATTGTGCTACGAACATCCAAGCATGGCAGACGCCGAAATTGTGTCGGCTATTGCTTTTAGTTTAACGTACTGATGTACAAATCCAAAAAAATTAAAATAAAAACAAGGAAAGCTCGACGACCACGAAGATGGTTGATGCTGAATATTCATAAAAATCTCATTAATTCACTCATTTTTAAGACACATGAGCTCGTCGCGAGATCACATTAGCTACCAAACACGCACCAACATGTGAACGCGTCGCAAGCGCTTGCCGCAAGCGCCCTTTGATCTGTGTCCAAAAACCGACACCAAACGAATCGGCGACAAGCGTCTGCAAAATCACGCAAGCCAAGCCAAACGCCCTCTTTACACACTTGTACTTGTGGACGCTTGTTGAAACTTGGCAAGCGTGTAAAGCCGGCATGACAGTAACACCAGCCACTAGTCTTACAAGCCTCTACCAATCCGTCATTGGGCCGTGGAGTATGGCCTATAACTACCTTTCTTAGGGAAGAGACGCGTGCCCCTCGGTGGGGACATAATGGGTTGATGATGATGATGATGACAGTGTCCAGCATTACCTAAAAAATAAAAGTACACTAACCATCTGGCCAAACGCATATCCTCCAACTGTAATCTAGCTACGTAGGTACATTCGAAGAGCGCTCCTTGGGCCCACACAAACTGATATAGATTATCAACCCTTAGCCGACGGTTTGCAAAGCCTCTCCCGAGGTCGGACCGGGCAAATACTTCAAAACAAAAGATGGAGGATAAGGAGATTAAAGTACCAACACTGGTCTAACGAAGAAAGAGAAATAAAATGGTTTATACGATTTCGTATACCTAAGGACTTGTTCACACGGTGTTAGGACGACGTCTGAACAGTACCAATCACAATAAAACAAAAAGCTTTTGCGCTGTTGCGTATTTCTTACTTAATACCTTAAGCGCCAAGGCCATAGTGACTGTCCCACCAATCTTAGAAAAATAAAAAAAGTCTTCCAAATTAGTTTTAAAATGGCCTAGTACCCAAAAAATATTTAATCCCCACCCCATTAGCATTTTTTTCATCCAATAAAATGTACAGAAATCGTATGCATGAGCGACACGAAAAGTCAAAACTAACTAGAGGGCTGTGTATCTAAAACGATACAGTGTTGAGACAGTGTGTGCAATAATTGATAATACACATGGCGCTGAGTGTGTTAAGCAAGAAATAGTCATGCAACGGCAGTTAGGTTTTTAATTTTACACCTGGTAGAACTAACAAGCCGATTGTGTATCAGTAGTACTACTGGTAGGGAAAACGACCGTTGGCTTACGCTGGTAGAACTACCGCTGGTAGAACTACCATTATGTCGATAAGGCCGCCGATCTGTACTCTTAGATTAAGAAATACCTGTGGCGTAATTTCCTTTTTTATGTACAATAAAGTGTTCTCTATCTATCTATCTATCTATCTATCTATGTCCCCACTGAGGAGTACGGGTCTCTTCCCTAAGGAAGGTGAACTTATGGTAGTAATACTACTCGTGAAGGAAAACATCATGAGGAAACCTGAGTGTCTGAGCTATTCAAAACTTGAAATCGCCAATTTGCGGTGGGCACGTGTGGTGATAAAAGCAAAAACTCTCTCTCTGAGAGAAAGCCTGTACCCTATAGTGGGACATAGGTATAGATAGATTGTATAAATTAGATAATTGAATAAAAAGTTATAAATTCTAAGGTACTCGGGTTCCTTCCTGATTCAACCAAATACAATACGGTATTTGACACTATCAACAATAAATTATTTGAGATGCTTGATTAAAAAAAAATTACAAAATGATTCGGAAAATGTATTTCTTTTAATCATTTACAAGTTATTACAATTTTTAAATAGATGAAATATAAAAAGAGTGCTCTGTAATGTGACGTCACAAGCAAGTAAGTATTTTCATACAAAATTCCGTTTTAAAAGTAACTCATTTGACATCCTGTCAAATACCCAATTGTTGCCAGAACCATTTTTTCCGTAACTATTGTTAATTTATGTCATCATAATTATTTAAGCATTTACATTCCGAGCCTAAAATACAAGTTTATTCCTAGTTTACGTTTTTACTCTTACCTATGTTAAAAATTCAATTGTTTTGTTCACTACATACCTATGATTTTTTTAATAAATTTTATCTTATCTTAAAAAAACAGATAGATAGAATATAGACTGCCATAGTAGAGTGAAGCCTATGAGTATCTTCAGTTTCGGTCCTTATACTTTATTGTACACAGGGAGAAATAATATTAATCTAATAATATGAATATTACGTTTCAAAGGTCAAAGTGAACAGAAAGAAAAAAGCTATAGGTACTTATCTTTATTGTTGTTTAGCGCAAGAACTTCGTATGACCCTACCTTAAGAGTTTTATTTTATTTTTTGTTTATAAGCTTTTAAGATAGTCTCTTCGGAACGTACAGCTGAGTATTGTCTGACGAACTTTCTTCAAAGTCAGAAGTATTAAAGTTCTAAGAGCCTACAAGGAGAAAACATCATGCCTATTAACAGTAGTAAGTTAAGTATGTTTTTTATGCTTATTTAAGAGAAATTATATTCAATAATAAGCTTATCTTATTATTTTTCTCCTCAAGTAAGTGTATCCGGGATAAAATTAATAACAGTGGCATAAGTTATCGGTTAACTGAGGATCTCTTAGGGAAAACCAGAATCGGTAGAATCAGCATGGGATGCCTACAGACTTAGGCCTTGGCTTAAATTTGCTTTATTTTCATGCTTTTCAGCATGCTTTCCATAGAGCTATAATAGAATAGAGACGACGATTCCTGTTATAAGTCACAAGCAAATAATATATCAGTAATGGTTGCTTGTGTACTATCTATTTTGGATTTTTTTGAAAGTAGTTAGGTCCTTTTTTATTATCTATGGTGCGTAATAAAAGCTTGAATCGGCATACGTTTATGCCGTCTCTATTTTATTGTTTCTCTATGGAAAGCATGAAAATAAAGCAAATATAAACCGGGCTTCAGTGAATCGTTGATAAGGTTAGTAGTTTCCAGTAGTGGACTAATCAAAGACTAGTGTATAAATTACCAAAATGATGGTGTACTAAAATTATAATATCCTCAGTCTGGGTGTTTTTCGATGTTTGTAATGTCCTTGCCTGGTTACCATATTATAGAGTATCCTAACTTGGGACCAGGTCATGTGGTTGTGTTGTGTAGAAGCTATAATATATATAATAAATATTAAATGTTTTAGAGATTGTTTATTGTAAACTAGGATTGAAATAATAGAGCCAAAAGGGTTAAGTAGGCGTGACAGTTAATTAACCAATCGCAATCGTACATTTCGATTCAGCTCATCATTGTCATCATCCGTCTTTAATTGTCCACTGCTGGACATAGACCTCTCCCATTGCAAGCCACTGAGCACGGTCCTCAGCTACTCTTATCCAGCTCTTGCCAGCCGCCCTGCGAAGATCATCGCTCAAGTGAGTCTGAGGACGTCCTACACTATGTTTACCGATTCGCGGTCTCCACTTAAGAACTCGTCTACCCCATCGGTTATCAGTTCTTCGGGTGATATGGCCGGGCCACTGCCACTTCAGTATGCTAATTTGGCGGGCTATGTCGGTGACTTTGGTTCTCTGTCGGGTCACCTCGTTTCGAATTCGATCTTTCAGAGAAACTCCGAGCATAGCCCTTAGTGGACCAGCTCATTCAGCTCAGCTGTTGAGAACTCATTGAATATTTTACTTAGAGACGTAAGTAACATAAAAATATCCCAAAAGTTGTCATCATACAAATTTCAATATGTTTCGACGATCTTTTCACACAT
The DNA here is from genome assembly GCA_947310845.1 of Yponomeuta plumbellus. NCBI lineage: Eukaryota > Metazoa > Arthropoda > Insecta > Lepidoptera > Yponomeutidae > Yponomeuta > Yponomeuta plumbellus. The sequence continues at coordinate 11,542,951 of OX371203.1, forward strand.
TCTATCACGTGATCGCTTTGATTTGTCTTTATTTCGCGTCGAAAGATAAAGCACAGAAAAGCATTTTCAATATCGAGATAGGGACGTTTGAGCACGTCAAAAATAATTCGATTCCTATGCAAGGGGACTCCAATGACGGGGTTTCGCCCCTCGCTCGTTATTCAAGCTACGTGCTCGATGTAACGTCTTTTTCCTTGCAAAATATGTATTATAAATTGCCTTCGAGCGCCGGCCATAGCGACAATAATGTATTCGTCGGTTAGACACAAGCATCGAAAACAAAGAAAGGCCTGATTTTTGTATTTGCTTAAATATTTACTTGGAATTCAGAAGTGCTTAGTTAAAGTCAAGTGCCGAATTTAATGAGTTCTCGTCGTCTTGATCTATATTTTCAAGATAAATATTTACTCCAATATTGTTGGCACAATCTGATGCTAAATTATAATTAAAACATTGAAATCTGTCAAGACTCAAATTAATCTTCTTTTACTACTTTTTATTCGCAGTCCTATTTTCTTTTATCCTCGTCCAATCCTAGTTAGAAATGCTTTAGGATAAATACATTTCCCAACAACAGCACTCCAGCCATAACCAACCTGAAAGGTAATAAAACCTTTACGGGCGAAATTTTTCCCACAAAATACGAGGCGAGAAACCTCGGCATTGTTGCTAATAAACAAGGCTAGGCTGCGACCTAGCCCTTTCATCTAGGCGGCGGTAAATCTGGGAGCGTTGCGAGAGAGAGCAGAGGTGGCGCGTCAACGTGATGTATTCCCGACATTAATGGAATTACACCCGGCCGCGAGTCGTGGGAGGCCCCGCCATCCGACGCAGAAACAAGCATTTGTTTGCGACGATTTACACTCCTTTTTTTAGTGGTTACATGTGTACTATAAATATAAACGGCGCAAGTTTCCCGCTTTGTGAAGCGCACGATAAATATTTCTTTTCCCCTGAAGACGCTTTGCTTTGTCATCTTATTTTCTATCTGGAGTGTTTGCATATAAATGTGTCCTACTGCTGGTGTTGCAGTAAACTTAAGACACTGTAATTTATATCGCAAGAATCTTAGCTACTGCTTCGGAGCTGATTCGTTCCGGTTACGGTACTATAAAAGACAATATTTCGCCCAGCGGCGAACACCTGGCCAGTGAGAGTCCCGAGCTATCGCACGGCAGCTCGCTTTACAGTACCCATAAAATGCGACCCACATTTGCGCCGCCAGCCCGTAACGCGGAGTAACTTTGCTTAAAAATTCAATATGGCTAAACGTACTCGGGCCGAGGGATATATCACGTGGAAGCAATTTGAACACCTCTCCGCTGTGCACTAAATGTTATTTATGGTAAGCCTGGAGCGCACTTACTGGATTGGCTGTAGGTTTTGGGTTTCCGAAGATTTTTGGGCGGAAAGGGTTAGAGCTATAGTGAGCTTCACAAGAGAGCGCTCATTGTTTTCGATCGAGGTATGATTGTTTCCTAACCCCGGACAAAGCAGGATTTGGTCCGTTATTAACATTCCAGTGATACTAAAAATGTTACTACATTTGTGGCATCGTTATTGTCAATATATACATCCCGTAAATCTTATCTAAATATTGGTGGAAGAGTCTTAAAAATCATACGAGTAGTTTTCGAGATCCCGACTACATTTAAAGTTACAAACTTTACCTAAATTATATTATAGAAAATCTTATTTTATATACCCCGGAAGAGTAGGCAGAGACCAGGCTTTGCTACTTGTTAAAATCCTGACAAACCTCTTTCGCTTAATCAACGTACTTTAGTCGCAGCAGTTTCGGGTACTTTTTATTTTGCCCGTTACGAACGCATAATGTTTCATCATCAACCCATTATATCCCCACTGAGGGGTACGGGTCTCTTCCCTGAGGAAGGTCATACTCCACCAAGGGGGCCAAGTCCGGGTGGGTGGAGGATGTTTATTATTACATATTTAAATGTTATTTACAACATTCAAAAAAGGGCAATGGTAATAACCACATAATGTATTTGATCATCAACCCATTATGTCCTCACCGAGCGGCACGGGTCCCTTCCCTGAGGAAGTTATAGGCCATACTCCATCACGGGGGCCAATTCCGGATTGGTGGAGGCTTGTAAGACTAGTGGCTGATCTTAAAATTACCCTAGCGTTAGTGATAGATGGTCACCCATCCATGCACTGAACGCGCCTCATGTTGCTTAACCTTCGTGATTGTTTAAGATCACTCAGGTAGCCGGGGCTACGAGCGATAATGTATTTACCACTCATAAATGTCGACATACTCCTGGACGATTTTAAATGGACGATATCGATCACGACCGAAATATGAACCATGACTTTGAACCAGGAATATTTTCCAGAGACTATTCACAAGTCGCTTGTATCTTGACTAAATTTTGACGCAGAATTGCCTAGCCCTTCGAAGCCTTTTGTCATGAAATTGCAACCGGAGCTATCCACAAAGTTATCAGGCTTTCAGTAAGATTTCGTCACAGGAAGGGACCATGTTTTGAAGGCTTCACAATTTAAAACGTCTGATTCATAAAGGCCCGGCTCAACCCTTCACTTTGATTTCTTCTTTTGTCTCCGTAATGAAACGCCATTTGCGGGCGCCCGCCACTAAGCCGACGTAATGACAACTTCCCCTTTTTGACTTATTTCCTTTTTTCTTCTAAAGTTCGAATTTACATTTTATTTAATTTAAATTAAATGTAGAACTTTTATTTATTACTTTTTAAAGTTCCGTTCATTAAAAGATGGTCTAACGACCTAGTTAATGAGGGGGGAAGGCACTGGATGCCGGTGGCACAAAGCCAGGAAACTTGAAAAAGCATGAGGTAGGCCTATGTCCTGCAGTAGACTTCAAATGCATGATGATGATGATAAAAAAAACGGAACCCTTAACAAAACATAACATTTACATACAGGCACATACATTGCGTCTGGCCCCATACTAGGATACCCTGTGTTGCGGGAACCAGAAACAGCGACGTCACAAACATTTAAATATCCAAGACCTGGGTTTCCTTTTTTTCGTCCCCAGCCGGGATTCGAACCCGGGACCTCTCGCATGGTAGGCAGATGCGCTAACCACTGCGCCACAGAGGTCGAACTTATTATTACTTTGGATCACTTTGTTGTCGGTCTGTTCGTCCGTCTACCCATTTGTTTACCTGTCAGTCCTTCCGTCCGGTATCGAGTTGAAATTAATGTCATGTTAGAAAATCAAACTAGAAGTTAAAGTAAAAAAAGATAAGGTCGTCTATGACGCAAAAACACGTGTCTGTCGACCTACAACCAGGGCACCGATTCTGTTAGTGTATTATAGTTCAATGACAGATACATGGCCGGGTCACGTGACGTGTTTTTTCATACCATTGACGCCTAGACTGACATGAAGCGGCAATAAAATCAAATCGCCATGTTATGCAGTTGTCATTGTGCTACAATGAATAAATAGAATTTAGGCCCAGGCCTGTTTCACTACGAGTGTCGGTATCGAACGCGTAAGTACATGTGGCGACCACTCCGGGGTGGCAAATAGGTAGGTTTAGGCGCCAGAAGAGGTAAGAGTTACGCGGTAGAAAGAGAGGCAACATGTAGGTGAATATAACGTAGCTTTTTTAGCGCCGTGCGATCTGATTTGCACCTAATTGTATCGCTACTAGAGTCCCTTTTTCTTTAATTGATTTTGCGGAGTGAATCTTCTGTACCTGTATTATGTATTCTGTGCGACAGTTGTGAAATTTGGCTAGTAATATCGTCTTAAACTACAAATACAAGTAAAAACTGAAAACTATACATTCGTTATTATATCATTAAAAAAATAGTCTGAAATTCGGGAAAAGCTCGGAAAAACTATTACAAACTTGTACGGAACTCTCAGTGGGTGATTAAAATAAATTAATTTCAGTAAATATTTCTCGGTCTTAGAAGTAATCGTTGCATCGAGAAATCGTTTTTACTTCTTGTGTAACAAATAAATTATTATGTTTTTTTGCATAAATAATTGTAATAATTTGAGTTTTGGCAACAAAGAGTACATACAAATCTAAAACAGATACCTATCTAAGGTTTTAGTCAAAATCACCTTCCAAATTTATACTTAAAAAAATTTAGCTGCTTTATTTTTTTTTGCTAACTCTACGTATTTTTTAATAAAAAATAGTATTACAATATCGCAAATAGTTCTATTTTCAAAACATAATTTCTGATACCTCATTTAAAGTACTTGGTGATGCCTAAGGAATTTCAAACCTCTTTGCTCGTTCACAGGGAATAAAGGGATAACATAAATCACTTGTGCTGCACAAAATAAAGCTTCGATATGCTGAGCCCAGCAACATTTCATATCATTCAAAATCACCTTCGTCTTTTGCAATAAATGAGGGAGGGAGATTATATAGGGTGGTCCACGGCCATGCTACATGGAGGAAAGTTACTTTAAATACGAAACGTTAAATTAAATTTTTGAACTGAACTGCATTTAAATTTTTTTTCACTTTTTTTCATTTATACAACTCCAACCTCCACTTAATCGAGCTGCGGAGATCAAGAAGTATGATAAAGCAATATGCAATTAGTATCTGAAAAAGTTTTGAACGCCATCTCTTCGTTCATTTTGTAAGTAGTTTCAAACAGAATAAATAATAATATTATAAAATTTTAAACATTTTTAAATAGCCTCCAAGAGCCCGTCTAATGAAAAGTCCGAGAAAATATGACGTTTATTTATGAATATTAAAACGATAAAAAGTTTCGCAGCGCAGGGCTTCTGCCCAGCATAATTATCTTTTGAAATTGCAATAAAAGATTCTTACTCGGTTATGTTAGAGATGATTTTCGTGCGTCCAAACTCTAGTCGTAAGTTTGTGTGGGCTAGGGAGGGTGGACCGAAAGTTATTGCCGGCTTATTACAAACGGGCGATGAGGTTAACCGTCAGTTTGTTTCAATAAATTTTCACTAATTATCGAGGTCGGGACAAAAAATGAGAATACATAACACCTAACTTTGCGATGTTCCTATAAAAGCTACGTATTCACGTAGCGGTTGAAGTATCCGCTACGCCGTAGTACCTTCGTAGCCGAGTCACGACCACTACCATGGGCTACGAGGCTGTGACTTGCTCACGTAGCCAACTATGCTCTTAGTGATTACTAATTTCAGGTACCTAAATTTAACTTTCTTTATTTATTCGTTTAAAAGAGGGCTCTGGTCATCAATAAGAACACATTTAATTCGAGACAGGTTTTAAAACCAAAAAGTTGTTATTCATTTACATATTCCTTAGATTCTTACAACTACTGGCAAGTTTTCGTTTACTTTTATAATAATATACTAGCTCACCCAGCAATCGTTGTTTTGCCATGTAAAATATTTCAAGTGGACTACCTTTATCACTTAGGGCTATGAAAAATAGATAACAACCTATTTTCAGACCTACTGAACATACATATTTTATACATAATCAATCATCATCATCATCCCATTAAGTCCCCACCGAGGGGCACGGGTCTTTTCCCTCAGGAAGGTATAGGCCATACTCCACCACGGGGGCCAAGTCCGGATTGGTGGATACATATACAATTTCATCAAAATTGGTCAAGTCATTTCGGAGGAGAATGCGCACTAACACTGTGACACGAGAATTTTATATATTAGAGATTTAAAATAAAAATGATAATATTATTTTTTACACCAGCGTACATGGCAGAAAATTATAATTATTTACAGTAAACACTGTATATCCACTGTTCGAGAACGAAATTTAAATATTAACCTCTCTTTGAATTAGAAACTTTTTAGACCATCTTTTATTGATAAAAAATACTTTTTTTTATTACAACCGTTAACTATGTTTGCGTGGGTGTTAAGCTCTTTTTCCGCTGTCGATTTCCAACTTAGGTTGCTAACAGCTAAGCCTTTATTAGTATCGCGTCCACGACCATTATACGCACACCCTTTCAAGTGTACCTTGCAAAGAAATTGAAAAGTTACAGTAGGTCTACGTAAAAAGTATTTGAATGACCTGTGCTTGCAGATACACAATGTTAACAACAATTTTCTAACATTCATTATATTCTCGTAACTACATTTGCGTAACAATACAATATTTTTAATTTATAAAAAGTGTAAAGACACTTTAAATAAATTAGTTAAAGCATTTATATTTATGTCCCGCAGTGGACTTTTTGTGGCTGAATTATGATGATGATGATGATTTATATTTAACAATATTTCATTTCTATGCAATAGGAGTATTATTTAAGCATCAATACCCTTTCAATAGCCCACATTAGTCTACTTTACATAAAAACCTGCCACCACTTCTTTATCCTGGGTTTTTTCCTTTGAATCTGTTTCAGATCGTCGTTCCAGAGAGTGGTTGGCCTGGGCATATGCAGCGGATGCCCGCCACACGTGAACTCGACTCAAACTTCTTTCGTGGTGTCCACTAAAAATCATTTTTGGCTGGTCATCGGATTCTTGTTGATTGTAGATTGTTGTGATTTACCCACCGTTATAAGGTCAATCACCTTAGAAATCTGTAACAAACTCAAAAACATAAGTTAACAAAAAAAGATACAGTCATTCATTCCGCAAATAAAGTATATTTAAACACTTAAGGTAATAAAAATACTAATATCATTACCGTCGACTAAGAACTATGAAATTTGGCAAGTAATATTGTTATTATGGTACAGATATAAGGCAAAATCTGAAACCATAGGTACATTTTCAATAAAATAAAAAATGTCTTTGAAGTCTGGGAACCCGACTCGCTCATGTCCGGTTTTACCGCATTTTATGCGATTGATAAAGTAAAAAGTATGACAGAGTTGACTTTCTACATTTTTCGTCGCTTTACTATTCACACACATACGCACTCGGAGCCCTGTCAACCTCCTCATCAGAGCCGGAGCGTCGATAAATCGCACGCCCCGCGAATACCAAGCAGGGTAGGGCTAACGTCAGCCCGTACATAAATTTATAATCAACCTCATCTTCCACCCTCGACGGAATAGAAATTAAATTATGCCCGTGGTAAGGCATTTGGGCGTGCTTTATAGTGAGAAAAACAAAAAAAAAATGGCATATTCTTGAGAGGCATTGTTAATTTATTAGGTGGGACGATTGCAACCATATTTTGAGTCTTCTGCTGTCTGCGTAAGATGAACCCTTCAGATGAACTGTCCTAAACAGACAGTGTGTGTAAAAGCACTATGCAAGAGAAACAATGAATATTGATACAATTCAAGATTCAAGATAAGGTTTATTTTCTTTTAAAGCAAACATAAATACCAACGCCTAAGGTACATGTCGCACACTTGCAAGAACAACGTGTTATTTCGGAACCCTTACGTTACATGAGAGCATTTTTTTTAAGGTTTCAAAGCGCTATATCGTTATGCAGTGTCTCTTCTGCTCATTATTCCAGCGTTTTCGGAGTAAATAAAAGAAAAATATGAAATAAAAAATTATTTTCTTCGAAATATCACGTTGTTCTTGCAAGGGTGCGATGTGTTCTTTCTACTATCGCCTATTACTTCTTTCAATAAATTAATGAACGTGTGTAGTGAAACATCTTCAAAAATTCATCGAATTGTGATTTTTCTTTTGTAGGAAACAGTACAAGACATAAATAGTTTACTTAGTCGATGTCCATCAAAGTATGTTTTAACGCAGGACTTAACCTGAGACAAGCACTGTGACATAAATTCTTAGGTATAAGAAGAACCCCTAGATTTTACGTTTATTTTTGTTTCCTAGCTCTGTAATGAAGATTATAAATGAAACTAGATGATGATGAAACAAGGCACAAAAATATTGCCTTACATCGGCGTCTTGTAATTTACCCAAGGGTAAATTTACTATCACAGCCTGGATAGCACCTATTTCACAATGTATAATGATTCAGGGAGCTATCCAAATAATGACGTTGTAAACGCTGCGCCATTGCGGCGCTCTTGATTAAGTGGAATAGCCCCTGAATTTATGGTAATAATGATGCGAATAGTTCATTCTGCGGGGTTACATCCATTTCACTATCGCAATTTACTTCATTACTTTCTATAACATAACTACAATAATATTTTTATAAGTTATCTCAATAGGTACACGGAAATTTATTTTTTGACAATAATAATTTATAGATTGAATATTCTTTTATGTAGGTACTCAAAAAATTACGTTTACAAATTTAGTTACAAAAGAGTGAAATTTGAGTTTATAATATAAATAAATAATAAACTCACGCCCGTTATCCCCGAAGGGGTAGGCAGAGGCACCAGTCTCTAGAACTGGACCCACGTTTTGCCGAGTTTATTAGGTCCCAAACGTACCAAATTTGAGTTTCTGAGTCGAAATCTCACTGAAAGCCTGATAACTTTATGGATAGCTCCAATTGCAATTTCAAGACAAAAGGTTTCGAACGGCTTGGCAATTCTGCGTCAAAATCTAGTCACGGTACAAGCGATTTGTGAAATAGTCTCTGGAAAATATTCCTGTTTCAAGTCATGGTTTATATTTCGGTCGTGGTCGATATCGTGCATTTAAAATCGTTCAGGATATGTCGACATTTATGAGATGTAAATATATTGTATTGTTATTGCCATAGCCATTTTCTTGAATTGTGTAAATAACATTAAAATAATAATAAACATCCTCCATCAATCCGGACTTGGCCCCCGTGGTGGAGTATGGCCTTTACCATCCTCAGAGAAGAGACCCGTGCCCCTTGAAGGGGACATAATGGGTTGATGATGAATAGAGTATATGCCATTTGACGCCCACTGCAGGACGTAGTCCTCCCTCATGGATTTTCAAGTTTCCCTGCCTTATACCGCCTGCGCCCAGAGACTCCCTGCTACCATAACCAGGTCGTCAGACCATCTAGTGGAGGGTCTTTTCTTACTTGAAGTGGCAGTGGGCGGGGCACATAACTTTGAGAGCTGACGGTTGGGGCGGAAAAGTTCTGTAAGTTTTCAAGATTTGCGTTTTTTCAACAACATTACACCTTGTTTGTTTAACTCGTGATTATAATCTTTCAAGACAGGACAACATGACGCATAATAGCAAGGGCTAAGTACAGGCTCACACCTGTATTCCAGGTGGGTAAGCAGAGACCAGGGACTGCCAATTTAACTGAACCATTCATTAATCGCATGTACGTACGCCGGTTATGGATTCTTTTATATTGCTAGGTACGTAATGCCTCCCCTATTTGGTCAAAGTATGTCCGCCGGGGCATTCCTTACCGGCCCTTACACTCACTTGCTCGACATATTTTTTTCGACAGTCTTTCTTCCTTCATCATCTCCACATGTCGAATTCCACACAATATTGTTTTCCCAACTCTAGTCACTAGATCCTCTTTTGGTTCACCACGTTTCCTGTGTATTACTTATTTCGATAAATTGTGAAACGCATGTAGTGCAACATCATTAAATAACATTCTAAAAACAGCATTTCTAAAGTACTAACAGTAATGACCCCACTCTAAGAACACAGGAAGGAATGCAAACTTAGTCAAGGAACAAACTTGGACTGATAACACTGACGGGGTAACTGCTGTGTTAAATACCTACTACCAGGGCAGCTATTCCTGGATTTTTATTCCGAATTTGTTTTCTGTTTTGTTACTTATGAATAAATGATACAGATGACACTTCTTTGATGTCATGATCTTCAACCCATTATGTCCCACTGAGGGGCACGGGTTTCTTCCCTGAGGAAGGTATAGGCCATACTCCACCAAGGGGGCCGAGTTCGTATTGGTGGAGGCTTGTAAGACTAGTGGCTGGTATTACAAGCCATCAGTGATCTTCTTCCTCCACTTATCGGCTTATGGCAGTCGTTCTATTAATAAATTATGTTTTACTATTTTTGCAACTTATCAATTTTACCTGTATTACAATCAGCCACTATAAATTATTGTACAATTTCTTTTAACGGACACTTTCATGGCTGAAACGCAACTCGATGACTGCTAGTGAGTTTAAAATGAACGCATTAACGGAATATACGAAATTGTATTGAATTTCGCTCACTTGAATTCATTCGATTCAACGTCACCAGACGAGGTTACGGGCAAATTCCCGGAAATACGTTCAGTCCCAGAAATTTCCTCAATTTCAACGAACTCACACATTGAGTTCGCAATTAAACAATTTTTGGCGTTGCTGAATACTAGACACAACACAACGGTAGTTTTACTACAGTTTTACTAGAACAATAAATCACAAACTCATTACCGAGTTGGTTCGGATTTTATGGCTACTTCTGCCTCCGCGGAGTGATTTAGTGGGTTGCTCCAGTAGCATTAATTGCGATATAGGTAATAGTACAGTGATTTATGGCTGGGCCACGAATACTAGCGACGCGTTTTGCGACTGAAATAATATAATTTGCGACTATAATATTGTTTCGCACATTTTTTCACAAGTCGCGTCGTGAGTATACCCCAAACACATGCAGTAAATAGTTCATACAGCCACTACTGGGCTTAATACAGCTACTAAAAAATTGTTGTGCTTCTCGCTATACCTACAGGGTGAAATAAACATAATGAAACCCTATTCTCTTTCCGAAATGCTGAGATTCTATTTGTCAATAGCGAAACCGCCATTATCATTATCGACCCTGTTATGTCCCCACCAAGGAGCACGGGTCTCTTCCATGAGGACGGTATAGGCCATACTTCACCACGGGGGCCAAGTTCGGATTGGTGGATGCTTGTAAGACTAGCGGCTGGTCTTACTGTCAGAAGTATTCAAGCCGCCCTAAGGCCTCTGACTTGGCTTAAAGACTGCCATCTATCGACCGGCAGCCAGCACCAACTGCTTAATAACGATCGGTCGCTGTAAATGGGTTAACGTGCCTTGCGAAGCACGGAACCGTTCGAAAAAATGCCACTAGCGTTAGTCATAGACGGTGACCCATCCATGGACTGAACCCGCCGTATTCGCCGCCACAAATTCATCACTTTTAATTTGAATAAAACTATGTATGTTTTGGTACAGCACGTTCTATATGTGTACTAGATGCCAATTGGGAATAAATTTTTACAACTGTTATTTAAACAATACAGAAGTTATCATGATCAGTTGAAAAATTTAATGGTCAGTCATAAAATTTTTCGCCGGTTAGTAAATTAGTGAGCCAGTAAAACATAAGCAGTAAGTAATAAAAATATTGGTCTGTTAATTCATAATTCAATGTCAGTGCAAAAATTACTCGAGTAGTTTAATAATTGAATGAGCAGTAAAACGGTTGGAATGGGCAGTTCACAGTGGGCGGTGGCATCCGAACGTCACTTTGAATGAAGAGAAGTTAGGTTATGTTGGAAAAAATGTAAAATAGGTTAGGTTAGGTTGGAAACAATAACCCTATAGGTTAGGTTAGGTTAGAACTGTGATCAACACACGCACGAGCCGAGCGAGCGAAGCGAGCGTGCCGCGGCAGCGGCCGGCGTGTGCTAGGAAAAATCTATCCATTTCACTAGGAATACATTTTACCGCCTAATAGTTTATAGAATTGCTTAAAATAAAATTTATTACTAACCAATTACGATTTGTTAACTGTACGCGCCTAACCGCCCAGTTCAACTTTTCCACTGCCCAGTATTTATTGAACTGCCCGTTTAAATTATTTTATGACTCATTTATATTTAGTTTAATGCTCAGTTTTTACTGCTAAACTAGTTTGCAAACATGCATTTTTAATTTTTTTACCTACCATAAATCAAATATTGAACTGACGCTTTAATTCTATGCCATAAAAATTATACGTATTATAGATAAGATGTGGTCTGCTCACGATAGCATTGTAAAATTAAACGTCATGTTCGTCGTTCATGAAGTTACTTCCATTTCCAGTAACGACAGAGTTTTAACACCGCTAACGACGGTGGCGAAAGGTGATTCTCGCTCATGGCAACACAGACAAGTGCGGGCGCATCGTTAGCCGAAGAGTTCCTTTTGTCTCGAGGTGAAAGCGCTTGTTATGACAACGCTTTTGTTTCTGACGTATGGCATAGAAGAAAAAGGTCAAAAATCTCAAACCGTATGAGACTGGTTCATTTATCTTGTAACCCATCAAAAACATAAATGTGAATGAGAGCCAAGTTCAATATTAAGAAAATACGTCGTTATCGACTTCGCCGACAAAAGAATTGAGATCTATATGGGTGCTGCCAAGTTCTCTGTAGAAAATCCTGAAATTTTAGTTAAAAAACTTGTAATGTAGAGTATGGGTAGACTAATTGCTTTGTATTCCATTGAATGAAAGTATTTCAAAGGAACAATTCTGTTCGTATTTTACGAAGAGAATTGCTTAACTATTACATTATTTTTGTATCATTGAAACTCACGTGCCAGACTCGTGGTCATGCCAGGCTGTCACACCAGTATGAGAATCAGGAATTTCTTCCTTGGTCGTCACACCGCCAATAATACAACACCTTTTATCGTCACTTGTCATTATCTACCAGTGTTGCTTTATGGATATATAAATTGGTTTCTGAATTGAGAATTTTGATCTGTCACGCTCTGTTCTGAGAAATTTGACGAGACAGCACTACAGTTAAGTAGTTACTTGGCGAAATTCTATATTCAAAAACTTACCCATAATGTACTAAGATACGAAATGCCTGCTGCCTTGCAATATCCCCGACGTACATCAGCTATAGAATTGCGTTTCGAGTGTGGATTCTTCTGTCTTCGGTACGATCAATATTTGCGTACGGCCTACACTTTATTCTCGCCTACCTGTATCGGGTGTTTGCAGACTAACACTTTTCCCGAAACACACATATTCTCTGCATGATTTCAATTATTTTCCGTAGCCACAAAATAAACGGCTTTGTAGATGACGAGGTTCAAAATTGGATTTTTGTTTGTCTACCTTTGTACAAAAGCCTCGTAAATCAATCATGGCCTCAGTTTGGGTGTGTTTATGATGTCCATGCTTGGTTATCCTAGTTTGGGACCAGGACAAGTACAACAACTTCAGTTGTATGGAAAAAAATGTTTATTAAACTCACTCCCCTTATCCCCGAAGGAGTAGGCAGAGGCACCAATCACTAGAACTGGGCCCACGTTTTGCCGAGTTAATTAGAGTTAGAGTTTAGTTGTGTGGAACAACTTCAACAACTTGTTACGTACTTATTTATTCCCAAGGAACCTTACCGATATTTACGTATTTCTTATAGAAAATAATCTAATTTAAATGCGGGGTTTACCTAAATAATAAAAAAGCTATAAAGGCGCTGAAAGTTACGCATTCATTATGTACTGACGTTTTTAATATTTTCGTAACCTAAAAAAAATTCTCATCAAAACTATACGCGTTGAGTTTACTTTAATATTCCGTATACTTATAACACCCTGTTTAGGGACTGCGTTTTTTATTTTGTAGAAGTTGACAATTTGCACTAAGTTAAATGATTCATGGACATATGACAAGAGAAAAGAAAGAAAAATGGACAAGACTACGAGTATTAACAGAATGGGACCCACTAGACAGCAAAAGAAACAGAGGTAGACAAACTAAGAGATGGGAGGATGACTTCAGAAAAATAGCGGGTCCAACATGGAGTCGAACTGCGAAGAATAGAACAGAATGGAGACTTTTAGAGGAGGCCTTTGTCGGAAGACAAGTTGGTGAATAGTTACCGTTTGCCGATTTAAAAATATATAGTTTACTTTAGTTCATATTGTAGCAACTTAGAATATAACAGTTAACTGTAAATTAGTTAATAATAAGACAAAATAAAAATAATTAAGTTCTAGGAACATACACAATTTGTAATTTAAACTAAGATCAACAATAAGGCTTTTCAATATCAATTCAATTTCAATTGATTCATGATTTTGAAGTACAGTAACACAATTCCCATAAATATCGGATAATAGGGGGATCTAGTTGACTACACGAACAACTTTTACCACTGTACGCTCTTTTACCACCACCCAACACAGCAGATATTTTTTTCCAATTTTGAAGTCCTATACAAATTCAATATTAAGAGTTGCTGGAAGAAAGCTCTTACAGAGATAAGCTCGCCTTTGTACGTATTGTTTTTTTTATGTAATGTTCTGTTCAATCTCTCGTGTGTATATTAAAGTTTTTTATTTTTATTTATTGACTTACGTTTCTATCGCAGAGTTTTAAAGTTTATAAATTATTCGCCAAACTGCGTGGCAGTTTGTTGGCGAATTAATCGCACTCTTTTAACATAAATGGTAACTATTCCATAAAATTAATGTGAAAGTAGGTACAGTCGACAGCTGACCCACCACTACATGTACACTCTCTAATTAATATATTATATTATATTCCCAAGTTGAACTCTTCATTATTTTTATTTATAACCTGATTTTGTTACACCCCGCATAGAACAAAGCTAAAATACCGTCTCAAGAGTACAAGAACAAAACCGGCCGGTAGGGTTCTGTAGAAGGAGTTTTTTGCTTGCTATACAATACAGTACTAACAACTTCATAAAGTAATTTTCTATTGAATTTGTATGAAGTTTTTCTTTTATATGTTGGTTGCCTATTACTCATTAACTTGTAAAGTGTCATAATCATCAACCCATTATGTCCCCACCGAGGGGCACGGGTCTCTTCTCTGAAGAAAGTACTTAGCCGTAATAATTTTATGTGCTACTGCAATGAATTTCTTTACGTATGTACAATCAACCGTATTGAGCCGAGAGAGGTGCAAGAATTTGTACTTTGAGGTTTAATAATAGGAGGTTTAAACAAACGGGTCTTAAATGGTTTTCCTACGCTCACAATAAACGCCCAATTCACCTTTTCAAAAAATTTTCATTTATACCTTAATGAAACTCACAATTCATTAAGGTTGTTGCGGACCTTTTTTATAATATCGTTTTTACTGTCACATATTTTGTCAACAAAGGTGTAAACGAAAAAAATGCCTCCACAATTTAGGTGTAGAGGAAGTAGACAAAAAAATGAATGCTGTACGATTCAGGTCGCACGCAATAGGCCTTGATGTATGCAAATAAATAAGTATGTATGTATGTTCATTGTCCTAGCTATAGATGCCACTAACATAAATATAAGTTTAAAATGTACTAACCAAATATGAATCTTGTTGTTCGAAGCAAATTATTACTGTTATTAAGCCTTAGATCCGGCGTTTGCCGGATTTTGTCGGCGTGATTTATATGCGTAGGTATATGCCAAGTTACGGCGTTCTAGTAGTTGTCGTCTCTGGCCGCGGACAGACAGAGAAACGGCCAAAGCGAAACTATAATGGTTCCTTTGTTGACTAATTTGACTATTGAACGCTAAAACAACATCAAGTAAGTTTAAATCTTAATTTCCTGCAAATCGTATAATAACGAATACCGATCGAGGAGCCCATAAAATGCCGGATCGAAGCCGCTCAGACTGCAGCTGTAAAAGAGCAGCGATTCGAAATGTTGCAAAAGCACCTTCAATCTGGCAAGCGGCTGGCATCAAAAGGCCGTAAGTCAAATAAAGTAATACAGCTTGAACCGGCACTAAATCTACAACGAGCCACTGCTATGAAATTTTTAATATCCTCCAGACACGAGAACCTGTGCTCTGAGGAAGGTCGGGTCTTTAACATTTTATGAACACTTAAAGCTAAATTAGATTTTTGTCTTATCTTTGAAAAATAAGGCAAGGAAGTATCGTAAATTAGACGGTGCGGTTAAACCGTTTTTTGATGGACCAGTGTTATGTAATTGGGCGACATTAATATTAAATGTCTTTTTATTATTTATATCGCCGTTGTTGAAGATCGCTTGCGTTTTATTTCTTTCCAAGGAGCTTGTATTCTCGCTTTATACTCTTTTTTCAAGAAGATACGTTTCATTCTATAGTAGGGTCAAAGAACAAACTAACTGAAAGATGACTTCATGAATTACATAAGATAATATTAATTCATCAAAATCAGCTATACCTGCGCAATTATGGTCCAGAATTCAATTTATTTTTATCTCAAGGATTAATGGCACCTTTATCAGTTACTTCTTTTTTCTCGCTGCCTTTTTCTACACTACAAAGTACATAGACATTCAGCAAATAGAATATATTTTTTTACATTGAAACAGGCAAATTATTTTAATTTGATTATGAAAGCCATTAGTGTAGCACTCTGGTTCAACCGCATTTTCTAAGCCGCCGACTAACAGCCCGCAAAAGACTTAGGCCGTGGACACATGGTCTACGGTGCGGCGCCGGCCACCGCCGCACGGCACGGCGCCGCCACCGGAAGAAAACGCGGCGCGGCGCCGCGTCACGGCGTCGTGCAAATCATACTGCGCTGACATAGGGCGCCCCGCTCGATACTTTGATCTTGTCAGTTGCATACTGCGCACGTGGTATTTATTTCCTTAAAATGAATAGAATACAATAGAATATTCTTTATTGCAGACTAGAAAAAACAAAAAAAAACACACAATATTTACAAAGGTTCATGGTACAATTGGCGGCCTTATTAATAAAAACGGACGGTCGGTCTGTGTGCGCCGGAGCGCTGCGTGTGGCGCCGCCGCCGCGCGCCGCTGCTGGCCGTGCCGCGCGCGCGCACCTGTCTGCTGCAGAACGCGCCTCTCACGCGGGCTTTCAATACTTTAAACCGAGTCGCGGAGATTACAGACATATTTTTCTGTTCTCTGAATGAATTCACAAAAGTAACTCTTTTTGTGTTGTGTTATAGTAATAGGTATTAGTTGTAAATAGATTGAGTTTTTATAAGATTAAGTTTTAAATTAACTATGAAACTGGTTAACGCAATAGGGATCCCCTGTAAGGTTAGCTCTAAGTTTTTGGCAAATAAATAAAATAAAACAATTTCTACCAGACAACCTCATGATGGAAAATGAAGCACGTTCCGTAATCTGCTTGAAGAACCAAAACTGTTATTTTGGTGCGATGTTTGCTACCGTGTGCCGGCGCGGTACGCCTTGCACGGCGCCGTTTTACGGTGCGGTGCCGTGCCGTTGCATGGTAGCATGCCGCACCGTAGACATGTGTCCACGCCCTTAGCCCGTCACAAATCCGCACCGATTTTCGCAGGTCCCGAAATATCGCTCTAACGCGAGGGTTGTAACCGTGGAAATGCAAATGGAATAAGCGTGTAGGCCCCGATTAGACCCGTCGCGTCGTGACGGACCATGTAGCCTCGGATAAGCCGAGATGGGCATACCGCCCGCCATCTTGGTTAATTTAGCTATGCTCGGAATAACCCGATAGTCGCGCCGGTCGACCGAATGGGGCCCTTGAGCGTTAACCTGCGTTGCTTCCCAGGGAAGCTTGTAATTTTCTCGTTCAAAGCTGAATTGTTGGGGCACAAACTGTCAGTTACTGAAATAAAAATTTCAATGTAGTCGACAGAATATAAAGCAGGCGTAGGTAGTTACGTGATTTTCGTGAAACATGAAGTAACTGGTTTCTTGTGACGCGTCACGGGTTTTTAAAACATGTGATTTTATTTTTTAATTAACAGTTATTTCTCGAACTCTTTATAGAAAAACTCCAATACTAACGGTTACTTCTTTAAACCGTTAGGTACTTATGACAAGCTACGTTTTTCTAGCTACAGAGTTACATCAGTAACGTAATTGTATAATATAAGTTCTATAAGTATAGTATAATATAAGTAAAGGCCTTATTGTATAAACAATTATTGAAAGTATTTACAGTTATCAAATTTTTGTATTTATATTAGATTCGGATTCGGACGGATTTCAGATCCGGACTTGGCCCCCGTGGTGGAGTATGGCCTATACCTTCCTCATGGAAGGGACCCGTGCCCCTCGGTGGGGACATAATGGGTTGATGATGATGATGATTAGATTTTGGTCTTTATTTATTCGTTTTTGGCCTTTTTAACTAACATTTTAAATTAAACTGTTCATAAAAATAATATGCTTAGATATTCTTCTTATCAACATTTATTTTATTGTACTTACTTTTTTTTTATAAAACCTGACGCCTCTAAAGCACTCATCATTTCATCAATTCCCTTTACCACCGACTGGGTATTTAAACAAATCAGAGTAACCTATTGCGCGAGTGTTCAATGAATCTTCACACCGAGAAGCAGCTCCAGGCCTAACATGTAAAGGTTTAGTAGTGTAAATTTAAATGAAGTTTCGCCATTGAACTATTTACATGTAGTTCATTTATTGTTACAAGTACACACGGTCGTAGATAAATTTTGCAGCTAATATTTAGATAAGGCTTACACACGCAAACCCTCATACACCCAGCAAAAGTTACGGCCCAAATAGATAAGGAGGCCATAAAACAAGGCCCCTTCTTTGTCCTTAGCCATCAAAACTAAAACGCAATCACCAAATCTAACACATCCGGGAACAGCGTGGGTCACAAGCACAGAACAGTTTTATATTCCGTGGTCACAAGCGTTTTGTTGTGAAATATTTCAGCAAACGCAAACGTAGTCGGACGATTATCAGAAAATGGCTCAAATTGCATAATTTCTTTGGCGCATTTATTTCATATTAGCTTAAAAATGTCATACTTATATTTATATACATTGTATGTTTATTGGCTCTGAAGATTGTTGTAACATATTTATAGGTTTTGGTGGCGTCTACTATAATGTCAACCTATTATGTCCCCACCGAGGGGCACGGGTCTCTTCCCTGAGGAATAGAATAGAATAGATTACTCTTTATTGTATGTACACCAGGAATTAGACAAAAAAGGAAGGTATAGGCCAAACATAATCTACCATATATGTTACTTTTTATTGAGTTACGAGGGCTGCTACTTATGTATGCGGAATAGAAAAAATAAACAAATGTATATGGCTAAATATGCTTTTATTGTTTTTCAAAGTATTCTCCACTATGATCGATGCACTTTTGCATTCGATGAAACCAATTTGTAAAACACTTTTTCCACTCTGATTGAGGTATCTCCAAAACGTGCTGTTTGAACGCATCTATATTCTATTTTTTGAAGCGAACGACTAAAGGTAAACAAAGACCAGCATCTCTCAAACCTACATGTCACTCAAAATAGCTCATGCACGCAGCTTTGCTTGCATCGTATACCCACATAGGTTAAGGTAGGTACCTACCTACTGTTTAAGGAAAACAGACAGACAACCAAACAAGACAAAACAAATACAAAAGAAAATAAAATAGCTTAGAGAAGTTGCACTCGCATTAACAACGTCAATCGTCGTGATTAAAAATATGGCGTCGGGGTGGCTATCTTACTTTTTTTTTGCCTCTAATTAAAAAAGAGGTTCGTAGTCAGCTCTCCATACTTCTTCCTACACATCGCGTAGCGCATTAGCATAAAATAATCGATCATAATCGGCCTTTGAACAAAATTCCATCATCTTTGCTAGTTGCGATTTTGCGAACATATTTGGCAGCAGTAGGATCGCTTTTATTTTGAGGACCACTGAAATTTTAGGTATTTTTTGGGCCACAGATCTCTTAAGCAAATTGTATTTTCATGATAAAATTAAATATTTTGTTAAATAAACTGCGAGTAAGGGATAAATCAGGTTATAACAGTGTTATTGTGTTTATTGCTTAATGGCATTTATTAGGCACATCGTTTTGTATAGCTTTGCTAAATATTATGCAGCGTTGTAAATTTGGCATATTGAAAAACCAAATGTTTGACATGTTGACAATTAGTCGTTCGCTTCAGTAAATGAATATACGGCATCTTCACGGGTCGAAAATCGTTGACCACGTAATTTATTCTTTACATTTGGGAATAAATAGAAATCATTGGGAGCCAAATCAGGGCTATACGGTGGATGACCCATCAATTCTATTTTTTGACCATCCAAAAATGTAGCTGTTTCCTGAGATGTATGACAGCTGGCATTGTCATGGTGAAGTATGATTCTGCGTCGCTGGTTGTTTTGGCGTATTTCTTCAAATACTTCCGGCAAACAAATGGTCGTGTACTACTCCGAATTAACCGTTCTGCGATTCTCCAGTGGTATTGTAGCCACATGGCCATTAATACCAAAAAAGCAGGCCACCATTTGCTTTACAGTGCTTTTTGCACGAGCCACTTTCGTAGGGTTCGGCTCATTTTGAAACACCCAAACTGTTGATCGTTGTTTAGTTTCGGGATCGTACGCGTAGATCCAGGATTCGTCACCTGTGTAGATATTATAAACAGATTTTGAGTCGCCTCCATTGAATTTTTTTAAGGTTTTCTTGCACCATTCGACGCGAGCATCTTTTTGATCCTGAGTTAAGTGTGCGGGATCCAACGCGAACAAATTTTTTTTACAGACAAATGTTCATGTAAATCCTATGAATGCTCGTCATACATATGCCCAGAATAGCTTCTATCTCGCGATACGTAACATGGCGGTCTTGCATTATTAGTTTTCGAACACCTTCAATATTTTGTGGCACAACCACCGATTTCGGGCGACCTTCTTTAACTTCGTCCGTGAGCTTACAGCGCCCGCGATTAAACTCACTAAACTAGTGATACACAGTCGTTTTTGATGGAGTTTCACCACCAAAAGTCGAAGTTAATTGATCTACGCACTGTTGTTGCGTTAAACCACGTCGAAAATCGTAATAAATCAATCACGAATATTTTCACGAGTGAGTTCCATTTTTTCAGCGATATGACATTTTAAATTCAACAAAAACCAAACACTAACGTATATAAGAGAAAAATATTAGCGGCCAGTATTTAAAAAAAGAACGAATTTGACCATGGAGGTCAGACATTGCGTTTAAAATTATTGGAATCCCAGATTCCGCATACATAAGTAGCAGCCTATGTAATAATGAAAAAAATGCGCTAAATAAATTATGCAATTCTGATAATCACCCAGTCACAGTAAACAGTACTTTTACTTGTAGGTACACGCGTACGCTTTTCTTAGATTAGATTAGAACTCTTTATTGTATACAGCAGAAAAAAGGAAGAAATACATGAAGAACCTTACATAAACTAAATTTTCTACAATTAATGAACTAAAACTTTCGTAAACATATTCCGGATACACTTACTTGATTTCACCCTGTTTCGCAGCACTTAATCATGGTGAATCGCTCGTAGCCCCGGCCGCCTGATTGATCTTAAAACGATCACGAATGTTAAGCAACATAGGGCGCGTTCAGTCCATAGATGGGTGAACGTTCTATGATTAACCCTAGTGGCATTTTTGGAGAGGTTCCGTGCTTCACAAGGCACGTTAAGCAGTTGGTGCCGGCCGCCGTCGATATAGATGGCAGTCGTTAAGCCAAGTCAGAGGCCTTAGGCCGGCTTGAAAACTTCTGACGTAAGATCAGCCACTAGTCTTGCAAGTCTCCATCAATTCGGACTTTGCCCCCGTGGTGGAGTATGGCCTATACCTTCCTCAGGGAAGAAAGCCATGCCCCTTGGTAGGGACATATTGGGTAGATGATGATGATGAATCATGGTGAGTATATACGGAACTCACGACGTTAGTTGCTCGCCTCTGACTCGCACGCTCACCGCGGTACTTACTGTGGCGCGATTACGTGAAAATTTGAAAATTATGGTCTCGCATTTTAGATTTCAAAGTCGCAAGGTTGCGACTTTTGACATTTAAAATGCGCCATCATACTACTCTGGCAGGACTGACCAAAATTCACAAATAAAAATTAATCGGTGACTGAAAAAACTTCTTCAGTGCTTCTAATCTAAACCAGTGATTCTGACTGTTCACTGCTAAGTTAAAATGGCCTTTACAACGAGTAACTTTACTTAACACTTTTTGGTATTAAGCTCGCCTTTGTCGAAAAAGATCTGCTTTTTCGTGTGCAATAAAGAATTTTCAAATAAAATCAAATCAAAATGAACACTATGAACAGTCAATTATTGAACATAAAATAGCCTATCCATCGAGAGATTAAACCGAATTTTCCTCTGCCAACGGGCTGTGGGGAATATGGTATTACGTGTCTGATTTCGAGATTCCTCCCGAGATATTTCCGGCCATCAACAAACTTTTTGCACGTCTCTTTGTCAACCATCTTGCTAAAGAACAAAGAAAGGCTGTCATCTGGCTCCGACTGCATGTATTATGCAGCCCGCGCCGACGGATTCCGGCAAAAGTCTTATGAAGAAATAACATAAGTGAAAATATTTATATTTAGAAGAAACGCTGCGATATGCAAAGAGGACGAAGCTGATCCAGGAATGTCAAGACATTGTCAAGAAGTTATTCTACTTTTATGTGCGGATGTTGCATTAATAATTTCGTCCGTTTTCCGCATTCTATGTGACAGCAGTTTATTTTATCATCGGCAGGAAGTAATTTTACGTACAGTGTATCTCTTCAACGTTTACATTTCAGTTGCAAAGTCACTCGTAATGTAACTGAGTAGAGTGCACGGATCTTATATAAGGTTGATATGCTATGTAACTAAATATATTTGGGTGCTTCCGTCTTATAATATAATATACTTTCTGCTTGCCAACAGTTAAATGCCTATTTAGCTTTGAATCACAACGTTGATTAAGGAATATTTAATTTTATTCTGGAACGGAAAAAACCTTTCGTCTCTTTTCATTTAAAACAGAAAGAAACATCATTTACCTCGACTCCAGAAATTATAAATAGGGCGGGCGCCGAGATGAAAATTTAGCTTAGTACCTATTTATAAATAATACGCTAATAACAAAGACCTCCAAAATAGCTTTTATTTAAATTTCACTTAAGATTAGATCCACTTTATGGCAATAAGGTTGAATCTTGTGAACTAGTTTGTTATTTACTCAAAACGGAAAATCTCGTCAAAACGGCAAAGAGGATTTCAAGTTGTCATCGCCAGATTCTTTACAATCAAAGAGGATATTGGAGTAGAATTAGGTCACGAAGAATCAAAGCTTTATAACTCGATGCTACGTTCAACCCCCTTTGTTCCTGAGTAGTAAGGCAGCAGCATCATTGTCATTGTTACCGTACGATATCGTAATAATAAGCTAAGTTTCAATTTGTACGCTGAAATTGTAAATCACAAAGGAACTTATTACAATGTAACATTTGTATGTATTAATACTCGTGTTTATGCAAATAAAGTAATTTGATTTGAAAAAGTAATGAAACAAAAGTTAGATAAATATTTAAGGGAAGCCAAAAAAAACTATGATATTTCAGTTCTCAACTAGTTTTTATGTTTGATGAATGTATATAACTCTAGAATTCATTTATTTTAATTAGATCTGCGCTATATACAAGCTAATGCGACATCGCAAAGCGCCTTCAAATTGTTGGGTATACATTATTACATTATCTACTAGCTAACCTAAGTTCATGGCTTGCCAATCTAACTTTCGTCAAAGATAAGCCGTCAGCACTGTTTTGCCTTTCTGGTGTCGCACGTCCATCATCCCTCCCCTCCTTAACATTCTAATTTATCTACGAATAAAAAACCTAGAAGCATTCAATTCAATCCAACCCTCTTGATGGGTCTTTACCATTGAAATGAGCGCAAGATGTTCAGAGTAAATCACCTTTGTAAATATTTTGTGGATTTTTGGTTTTTCCAGTGTGCAATGAAGAATATTCTTATCTTATCTGTGATTGGTTCATTCTGTGCACCATGCGTATCGTGACCATGATTGGACGATAATATAAGACAAAGTAACTGTGAAGCCTAGCATTAGTAAGATATTATTACACTATTACTATTAGGTAGGTACATAATCGGACTATCGGAGGTGCTGAGTTACCGACATCCTAAGAATGACGGAGATCTCGAGGCGCCTTGTTTGTTTCGCTAACATTGTCTCTAGTTAACACGCAATCTCTTGTGACTCTTATTACGAAGATCAAAGTATCGCGTCACCTATAATTTGTGACGCTTACCACAAGACCCCTTTAATACGACGTTAGCGCATCTGACTACCATGCGAGAGGTCCGGGTTCGAATCCCGGCTGGGGACAGAAAAAAAAGAAACCCAGGTCTTGGATATTTATATGTTTGTGACGTCGCTGTTTCTGGTTCTCATGACACAGGTTATCCCAGTGTAGGGCCAGAAGCAATGTACGTGCCTGTATGTAAATGTTATGTTAATTTATTGTAGGAGCTAACCGAAAGATAGATATAGTGAAATGTCACTTCAAAGTCCCAACTCATCTCAAATATAAGCGGCCCAGTAATGAAAGAACCAAAACCCTCAGAACTTACTATTGACAGTGTTTATTCAACTCCATGAGGCACAAATTATTTTTTTATTCTATGTGCAGTGCAGTTCACTACATCTGCCCTGAAACTAAAAAGAGAGTAAACTTACGAGTGTACGTTTACTTTATTTTTGTGCTGCCTTTTTAAGTATTTTTTTACAAACTCTCTATTTAAATAACTACAATAAAGTGTGTAAATGAGCCTTTTTCCTGCCTGCCTGCCAACTTGTTGAAAACTTCTCCTTAAAACATTGAATCTTTTCCTGTTTCGCAAGAAGTAAATAAGTAATTAGCCAGGGTTCGATAAAAAGGTTTTTAAAAAGTTCAGAGCACAATAAATTAGGTGTGTGAACTAAGATTAGTTGCTAATTATAAACGATTTGCGATTTTTCAAACATTCAACGACGACGAAGTGCGTGCATGCAACGACTAATAAATCTCGATGAAACGAATGTGATTTCTCTGGATCGTGGCAGGTGGCAGTCCCTGGTCGCTGCCTACCCCTCTGTGATACAAGCGTGAGCTTATGTATTTATATAATCTAAAACTGGCATCTTTTATGGTAAACCTTGGTATCTGTCCCTTCCGAGATTTAGTCGAGATTGTAAACATTTCCTGGAACTATCCAAGAAGTATAAATACATAAATTCTAATAAACTTAGTTTCAAATAAGACTGACGGCACCTCACCGCACTTGCTTGCACCTCTCAATTCATTTTTCAAGTCAGGTATTTCACTCAACTCTGTAAATAAAACCGTTAAAGGATCCCTACTGTGGCCCTGAGTGAATCCCCAACCAAGGTGTTCTTTTAAAAAATATTAAAAGTTGAAATTTTAATTAAAAAACCTCTGCGTGCGACGAAACGACTCCAATTAAAACTATGTCTTCACCGTCCTCGCTGACATGAAAGAGTTTAAAGGTCGAACAAAGAGACCGTTATGAAACCGGATAATTGCACTGCGAGAACCGTTTCATCATGAACCTCGATTTTACGAGTCCCTAAAATATAAAAATCCAAGTAGCAGTGTAAACAAAGCCTTCGCTTAAAGTTTTATTTACATGCAGAGTTGTTTAGAGACTTTGTTCAAACAGTAAGTAATATTGACTGGATAGGACACTGGGCATATCCAGAAGCTTGCTTTGTTTTTTTAGTACCCTATGTATTTGACACTGAAGTGTTTATGAGTATGTGAACTTATTTACTACGCTTTATTGAATCTGTTGCGTTGTGCCTGGAAAATAAAAATTACAAACCATTGTTATGGTGTTGCAGTAGGCACGCGTGGTGTTCAAAGGCAATACTCTCTTTATGAGAGAGAGCCTGCAGCCTATAGATAGATAGATAGAGAACGATAGATGTAGAATACTACATAAAAAAATAAATTACACAGGTATTTTTTTATCTAAGAGTACAGACGGCGGCCTTATCACTAAAAGTGATCTACTCTAGACAACCTTTGTATGGACTGGAGCAAAATATTGGAGAAAGAAGCAGATGTACAAAATTAGTAAAAAAATAATTACTGAGATATATCAATTGTATTATACATTCCTAATTAACCAAACTGATATATAAATACCTATATAGTGAGACGTATATAGTCTGCTTAGACAGATAATGAGCCGATCGGTCTGCCAAAAATTCTACAGGTTAAGTATTTAGGTAAACAGAATCGAAATAGATACAATATGTAATTGATATAGCGGAAACGCTGAAAGTCATTTCAGTCTCGATATTCAACCAATTCCCATACTAAAAAGTAAAAGATTGTCAATTAATTTAATATAATTTTTTAGTATTTAATAAAAAAACGTTCTGTACGTTTGCTTATGCGTAGAAAGTGGTTTACGATCAATACTGAGCAAAAGGTTTTTTGGTTTTGCGTTGTTTCATAATAATAATAACTTCCACATAATACAATCATGTGCTTTGGTAACCGGACAAGTACATTACAAACAAGAAAATACACCCAGACCGGGGTCATTGTACAAATGTACGACGGCCCCAGTGGGGATCGAAACCATTACTTTTACTCGCTTAACTGGTAGACTAACAATGTAGTCAAATTCATTAGCACGATGTACTATTTGCTTTCTGGAGTTACAAGAAAACATACTACTATCTTCTCTAAGGTTGCTGAGTCACGCTGACCACGCGCTGACCGTCAGCGCTGATAGATAAAATGTATGACTGGTCAGCGCTGAACGGTCGGCGATTTTTTTTAAACGCTCCTTAAGACGTAGGTAGTACATATTGGCCTGGTCAGCGCCGAGTGTGACTCTAAAATCGGCCTAAGTGAATGCACGCTTTTTTGTGCACTTCCTATAAAATAATGCGAGTTCAGGAGAAAGAAATGAAAAAGGCAAACGCAAGTGCGAGCTTCAATACAACGTTTCACAACTGATCTGGTTGTCTGGAAGAAATTTCTATAGAAATAAGCTCGCTATAATACGCTTGTAATTTGTAACATATTTTTTCTTTCTTGTGCACAATGAAGTATAAAGTAAAGTATAATACCGCATACACTGCGGAAATTATCTGCTCTATTAAGCTCTCTCCTACATTTTTTGTTACCTGTTTCAAATTACCAATAAGTTAAATTAAATGCGTGTGACATAACTACTATGAGTATCTACCCCTATATTCCATTCCAGACACGCCTTCCGTAACACTACTATTTATATAATTAAAGTAGAAATCAGAGATATATTTTGCTTAGATCAATGAGATCTAGGCATTGTTTTCACACTTTAACGACGTTAATCAACATTTATTGCTTATTGCCTACCAATATCCAGACAAATCTCGTCAACTTGTGTTCATCACGCAATAGGAAATACATTATTATACGAGAGCAAAACGATCCCAAAACTTTCCAACCCTCGATCAAAGCACGTCAAAATTTTAAATTACATCAAAGTGGAATCCCTATTTCCGAACTGTATGTTGGTATTACCCGAAACTACCTCCAACGTGTTTCTGGCTACCATCCAATGCATCGTTTTTGTGCGACCAAACTTTACCAAACTACCGTCATACGACGCTTAAAACCAACTTAACGCTTCACTGATAATACCCCTTAATTACTAGAAATAAGGAGGATATTGGCTTGCAGTGGGATGTCATGAAGTTGGTTCAGGCATGTAACTTTTCGGCGAAAAGTTTTCAACTAACGGCTCATCTCTGTCACCATCTTATTATCAAAACGAATGCGTTATGTAACCATGATCAATAATGGATTCTATGTTAAATCCGATCAAAACTAAATGAATAAACATGATGAATAATTTCTGCTCAGTTTTACATCATATAGATAGGGTGTTTCGAATTATTTACCGTACGAAATAATGGCTTGTAAAATAGGTGTATTTCGAAAAACCTCACCTACCTACTTATAAATAACACAATAGCACACTAATATTACACAAGTAGATATATCTAAGAATAGACAAACAGCACGGTAGCGGCTCTCATTACTGCAACAATTTGTCACGGGCTCACAAAGTGTTAAGGGTGTAACCAACTCGACACCTTTCTGCTGAAGTTTGCTAACTTTGATTTTTCTCGGTAGCATGCCGCATTAGATTAAAACAGCCATTAGGTTATAACTCTCCTAAAGTCAAATTATGTGCTTTATATTCTATAGAGTATAAAGTACTCAACAGCAACGTAAAAAAAGACACGGTCATTTATGCCGCCAAAAAATGTATATTTTCACACTCAAGGGAATCAAAATTAATATCGTATTTTTCGTTGACCTAGAATTATGAAATTTAACTTATAATGTCGTCAAATACAAATACAGGAAAAAATCTAAAAACTATACATTTGTAATGAGATTATAATAAAATTAGTGTTTGAAGTTCGGGAAATGCTAGAAAAAAGCTGCGAGACTCGATTCCTGAACTATTTAAATTAATATATAATTAATAAAATAATCACCTACAAATTTGTTCGGAGCCCTCAGTGGGCGAGTCCAACTGTCCGGTTTTTTTTTCTTTTATGAAATGAAAATGGAGCGAGATGAGCCAACGACTAATTTCAACTATTACACTAGGTACTTTCTGCTCCCATGTTCTTGTAACGATATGGCTTGTAATTCGCTATATTCCCGAAACATTTTCAGCAGTATCTGTGGAGTGGATAATGTGTCTAGTTTCGGAACTATTAATTACAACTTTGTACTTGCTACACGTGTTAAATTTACCTTGTCATACAACGTGCTACCGAAATATGGAAAACCAGAAAACCAACATGCATAAGTTAGAAATCCTCAATATTTTTACACTAATTTAACCGCGTCGTTAATCAATAGTATATGATTTTTTTATTTAGGGTAAAGCCCATCTCTAATAGATTTACGACACCGATCTTCCGTTGCGTGATTTACGCAATGTGTGGGCGAAACGGAACAAATGCGAGCGTTTTTGCAATTCGGTTACTACACGCGACATACAAACGCATTTCCGGTTAAACTAGTACGATGCGAGATATTTACATGACACTGGTGTATCGACATTACGCGACGGAAGATTAGCGACATAAATTCGCAAACGTGTGGCTTGGCCCTTATGAGTAAAGAAATTGTTTTCAACGTTAATGATATTGTAATAATTCGTCATAGATTTTAATGCATTTCGAGGGTACGAACGCATTGAACATAATATTTGTTTTCCGATACTTGCATATTTATGTACTTTTTTTTTATCTTTATTTTATTTAGGGGCTTTGAGATCACCACGTGATCATGTTACCCCCATCGGACCATATGCAAACATGGTATTCCTAGACTAACTTATCTAAATATTATTATAAGTATATAAGGTATTTTTACTCTAAATATAGTTACTAGCTTGCTTTACTTTCTAGCATTTTGTATATTAAAGCTGCACTTGAGGTAGGGTCATGCAACACGCTCTGGAATGTACCAATATCCCCCACATTATTTTTGTACTCTTTATAGTAATGCTATCAAGCGAGGACTGCTCTGTTACAAATCATAGACATTATTGTTTAAATGCGTAAAACATCAATACCTAACGCAGATATGCTTGCCTAGGATTTATGCACTAATATAGCAAAAATATTATGGTAAGTGCCAAAATTATACAGGCAATATCCTTGTGTACTGAGGGAGGGTCGCGCGCCGTAACGTGGAAGTGGGCAATTGTCTTTTAATGCAAACGCAATTTAGGCACCGATTACAATCTGAATTTATAGTTATTTGCATTGTTAATGCTAATGGACTTTACCGTGCATGCCCGACTAATAATCACAGTTTCTTTTGACATGCAACGAAATTTCACTTACGATAACTATGAAGTAAATGCCACCAAAACCTACAAATATGTTACAATACAATATTCAGGGCTAATAAAATTACCACTGTGCTGATACTTTTTATTTTTATTGAGTGAATATGAAAAAAAAATGCGCCCAAGAAAGTATGCAATTTGAGCATTTTTCTGATAATCACCCGCATTACCTTTTAAGAATATTAAATTATGTTTCATCATCATCATCAACCCATTATGTCCCCACCGAGGGGCACGAGCCTGTTCCCTAAGGAAGGTATAGGCCATACTCCACCACGGGGGCCAAGTCCGGATTAGTGGAGGCTTGTAAGACTAGTCGCTGGTCTTACTGTCAGAAGTTTTTCAAGCCGCCTTATTAAGGCCTCTGCCTTGGCTTAACGTGTCTTGCGAAGCACGGAACCGCTCGGAAAAATGCCACTAACGTTAGTCATAGACGGTCACCCATCCATGGACTGAACGCGCCCAGTGTTGCTTAATAGACCGAGAGATAGTGACACAAATTACTTAGTCATTAGTAACAGTATGGTGGTTCTTCAGGGGTCTTAGTACGCAGTGACAAAAAGAAAAATGATGGTCATAGCGCTGGTACCGGCGGCCCAATCGCGTGCGCGTTAGTCGAACTCGTCGGATAAATTACGAGTGTCAAACGATTTGTTCCACAAAAAATTTAGTATTTTCCGATAGTCCATAAAAAACAAAGTAGGCGGTAGTGTCATGCCATACTTATCCTGTGTGACTCACAGCCCGCCATACCGACGCGAATGCGTTAATTTAAAAAAAATTCAACCATTTGTACCAGGCTAATTTTTGCACTGTTAATTATCGTCGTGCAGCCATTTACGAAAACCACCATGCCATACTTTTCGGACGGTTCCAAATGGTCGCCATACCGCCGAAAATCTGCAAATTTTTTTTTTTTCGCCAAACGATTTATACCACCCTAAATTTTTTTTTCAGCAGCTCCTAAATGATTAAAAATAGAAGTGTGATAATGCCATACCTGTGGGAGGTGGCGAATGTGTATAATATTTATTTTTAATTGTAAGATTTTATTCGTATTTTGAACGATTTGTAACAGTATGGCACTAATTTTTCCTGTAAGTTTGAGGGTCAACGAATATAAATACAAAATTTCAAAGACCTAGGTGGCGGCAATCTTCACTTATAACCAGATGTTTATATTGTATAATATTTAAAATTCAACCTTATATAATATAAGGTTGAATTTCACCCAAACGAACCGAATACAATGATGTCATACTGTAACAAATGATTTTATGTCTTCCACCTTGAAAACCGGTTGAAAAATCAAGTATGTTGCCCCTTTTTCCCTCTATTAGAAGTATGGCAAATATAATAATGGTCACATTGTATCATATAATTTCCAAAAATCCAAATGCCATACTGGTACAAATCGACAAATTTTTTAAAAAAATTTTCGTCTTGGCATAAGTCTCACAGTCGTCCGCCCTATGGTTACAATCCGGGATATTTTTTTGTAGGTAGAATTGCATCCAAACAAACAGAATATAATGATCCCATGCTGTAAAAAAATATTCTACGTATTGTACAGTTGTATTTTTGAAACGTGTCGAATAAATAAGTTTTTCAAGTATGGCAGCACTTTTTCCCCCTACTAGAAGTATGGAAAATATAATAACGGTCACATTTTATCAAATACTTTGCATGATGATTTTCGTAAATGGCTGCACGACTATAATTAACTGTGCCAAAATTGGCCTGGTACAAATGGTTGAATTTTTATTTTTTTAATTAACGCATTCGCGTCGGTATGGTGGGCTGTAAGTCACACCGGAGAAATATGGCATGACACTACCGCCTACTTTGTTTTTTATGGACTATCGGAAAATACTAAATTTTTTGTGGTGCAAATAGTTTGACACTCGTAATTTATCCGACGAGTTCGACTAACGCCCACGCGATTGGGCCGCCGGTACCAGCGCTATGACCATCATTTTCTTTTTGTCATTGCGTACTAAGACCCCTGAAGAACCGCCATACTGTTACTAATGACCAAGTAATTTGTGTCACTATCTCTCGGTCTATCGTTTAAGATTACTCTGGCAGCCGGGCCGGGGCTACGAGCGAAATTATGTTTGCTTTGTATTGATTGCACTCATGGATGTTGAGATTCTTGGTATATCAACACTCATACCTAATTTGTATTAGCTTTAAAGCGATTTGAGAAAAAATGGTCAGAGTGGAGTTTTTTTTTCGCTGCCTTTTTCTCCACTACACACGGCCCCAAGGCAGCGGCTAACATTATACATAAGTGTATGTACAAAATGTATATTGACATTCAACAAACGAAATGTAAATTCTTTACGTTGAAATAAATTTTGGATTTCTGATTTCTGAATGAAGTGTATGATCGGGCGATGGGATCCAGTGGTGCGTTAGTTTAAAAGCTGAATCAAGTTATAAACAGTATTAATAATAAATTTCAATAACTACAGTTAGGAAAGACTTATTAAGTCTTATTAAGATAAGAAAATGAAAACGAAAAACTATTCGCTCAAAATAGAGTAATTCAAAAACCTAGCAATAAATTAGGGAGCCGAGTAGTTCATCCGCGACGGCCATCTTAATTCGAATCGGAACTCAAAAGAGCACTTTTAAAACTGGGCATCCAGCTACTTGAAGTATTAATTGCTTCCCTTAGCTCATTGTGATTCAGTTCTGTGAGAAAGAGATGCAAATTACGTTAAACTTCCCTACTGGGCCACTTCTCTAACCGAAATGTGAAAAGTTTCACGAAAACACTACGATCGCAGAATAGAAATATCTTGCTCGATTTACAATAACGCATTGAGATGCGTGTTGTGTTCGCCTTCGAAAATTCCAATAGAAGAAGAATAATGAATAGTATAATAAAAAGTTTTTTTTGTCTAAAAAGTTATCATTACCTAATTTTAGTAATTTTTAGTAGCGTAAATTTTAGAACTAAAACTTTAGTAAGCACTACATACTATTAACTTTATTCCGATTACTTTTACTTAAATAAATTTAAAAAATGTAATATTTTAAAAAGTAAAAATTAAATTGTAAACTTTTGAACCGATATTTATTTAGACGATAACTAAATTTAAAATAACAATGATAAACTAATTATTAAAACTAAACTAAATATTAAAAACTTAAAATTACATTAATATTAATAATTATTTTTTTTAAGTTTGAAGATTTTATTTATGTTTGAAGATTTTCATTAGAATATTTTTTGTAGTTTCAACTTGCAGTAGTCTCACAAGTCCTTTACTAGACTAGTATTATGACACCTACAGCTTCTACTGATCTACAGATAACGTGAATCTGTGAATCTTGGTTTCCTTTAAAAAGAACATGGACGTGGACGTTATCAATAACATGCATTATCATTTTATATCTTCGACTTCGTGTCGCTCGTAAATTCTAACATATTTAACTATTGTGAAATAATGAGTATACTGTTAACAAAACGGGTCTAAAGCGTTGCTAGAATATAAAATCGGGGACATTTTAGATATACTTACATAGTTTTGTTAACCCATACTTTTATTTTTATTTTAGTTCGCACTTTTTTTAAATAAATCACAAACACATGTTATACTTTTCTTGCGATATCCTGTAAAGGTTTCATCCGCTTAGTAATCTATTGGGATACTACTACTATACTACAAATACTGTTTAGAAAGCAGGATTATTTGAATCAATGTGTCGATTTTATTGCATTTGTACGCGCTCTGTATGTAAAACAATCGATAGCTATATAGTACCAGTGGTGAATTAGTGTTGGTTTTGTCTCACGCAATGTTTTTTACATACGGCCTTACTAATAAATACGTTATACCTACACTCTGAATAACTATTTGACGTATATCAATATATACTAGTTTAATCGCATTTAGCGTACAAATAACCAGTTTGTCAGACTTCGCATAACGGCTGTATACACAGCTCATAACCTTGATTAGTAACGCCGTAAATGTTTAAAATCAATGCCTTAGCATTTGAACTCACAAAAGATCTATAATAGCGCATCATCTTTATGCTGGCTACACACTTAGCTAATGGCGAATTGTACTTGAGCTAAATAGTAAGCTGAGTGGTAGTCCCAAACCATTTCCAATAAATCAAATTCACAACTACTTCAATGTAAGTAGCTAGTGCCCACATATCATGCAAATGACAAAATTATATTCATATAGAATACAAACTACGGTACAACAGTCTGAATGCCTAATGCCTGTTTCACGTCTTTGATCTGCATCGAAAGAGAAAAACGTTTACGTTTGTCAAGTAGCAAGCAATAAGCGAATACTTTGTAAATAATGCTCATTCTTTACACTCGGTCTTTGTTTGCTAAATATGCCAAACACAAATTTGAATATCAAAATCTGGTGCCATCATTACAACTCTACTCAATGTGAGTTTATAATTTATAAAATAAATTTGTTATTTATACTTAGCTATAATTGGAACCATTATTGACATTTTATAGAGCCCATGCTCTATAAAATGTACATTTATAATAAGCTAGTAACTAAAGTTTCATATTATTATTAATTTAAAACAACCCGCTGTTTCTCAGTGATATTATAAAATAACTAGCCGTCTCGGCAAACGTTGTTATGCCATAATTGACGACCTCTGTGGCGCAGCGGTTAGCGCATCTGGCTACCATGCGAGACATCCCGGGTTCGAATCCCGGCTGGGGACAAAAAAAAGAAACCCACGTCTTGGATGTTTACATGTTTGTGACGTCGCTGTTTCTGGTTCCCACGACACAAGGTATCCTAGTGTGGGGCCAGAAGCAATGTATGTGCCTGTTTGTAAATGTAAATGTAATGTAATGTAATAATTGCCTACGACCTATTTTCAGACCAACCAAATACACAAAAAAAATACATTTATTGGTGGTTATTGGTGAAGCCGTTTCGGAATTTTTCGATAACAAACATTGTGACACGAGATTCTTATAATATATTACATAAATATATGAAAACGCTGTAAATATATTTTAAGGATGATTGGTCGAATACCAACAAAAGAAAACAGAACATAACTACACACTTCCAGCTTTTTAATCAACGACACTTCAATCGGCAACTCAATGAGTAACAGAGACTTTTAATTATGAAACCAATCAGCCGTGAGCAACGGGTAAGTACAATAAAAACATAATACCAGTGACGTCACAAACATTTAAACATCAGAACCCAGGACCTCTCGCATGGTAAGCAGATACGCTAACAGCTACGCCGCCACTGAGGTCGTCACTACCGAGAAGATACTTTTATACTCAGAGATGACAGAATGCACTGCCACAATAAATAGGAAATTGTTATCATACCCTACATCTTCCTCGCAACAAACGAGCTATTCCCCCCACATGGACAAATCCCTATAACGTCAACGTGTTATTAAAATAAATATTTTAAATGGCACACTGCGAGATTGCGTTTCGTTACACATACAATAAATATAATCTGCGGGCGAGGGAACGGAGTGTTCTTGTCGCATGAAATAGAATTACGCAGAATGACCGCTTGAGAGACGGAAACGAAGAAAGACGGAAGAAGAGAAGAAAAACGAGAAGAGAAACGGGAAACGTTTTCCGATAAGGAAAACAAAAACGGGTGAAGGAAGACTTCCAACTATATCTGTAGGCAAAATGAGGATTGCGTAGTCTTTGCTACACCCGCATAGGTAGCATGACGGACGCGCGTCGCGTAGCGATCAAGTGTCAAAGAGAAAATCTGTTGATGTACTGAAAGCTTATGTAAAGTATAAAGAGTCGCCACTTTCGACATCTGAACGACCTTTGACTCATCCCTAGTACTACCTGTGGAGTTGAATAAGATGTAAAAAATATTTACTGCACCATTAAGGTATTTGCACAAAGGTGAGCTTAATACAACAAAGTATTTTCTTCCAACTAACCTTGGGCTAACTACTTGGGTCCTCGTTAAGGTTGCGTTCTCCGAGCGTACGGATTTGTATGGAACTTATTGCTCTGCGTGATCGAATAGTTGAGGGGATAGTAGGCGTTTTTTATACAGAAACACAAATCCTATTAGGTAACAGAATTTTGACGACTGACCTCACTAAAACATTCAGTGGTAGTCATGTTGGCATATTATTATTACCGAAAACTCAAAACACATAACATCAGTATCTTGTTTAAAAAACCATAAAAATAATGACCGAAGGGCGATGAGACTCTAAACTTTAGCTCTAGCCTAGTCTAATGAGCTAGGAGTCCGAATGTATGAACATCGAATAAAATATATATTATGAAAACTGACGGCCCGTAGCCTGTCGTCGCGTCTAGTCGCCGAACTGTCGCCGTCGCGTGTCGCCTAGTGTGCGCATAGGCTTAGGTTTCTCAATTGTAGTTTTATAAAACGTGTTTCAATGCTGGTGGCTACTTGCTTAGAGTGTGCCGCCCTTCTATGGACGGCTGTTTTATACCTCTTGTCGCCTGAAAATGAAATTGTTTTCACTTCGTAAGGGGGATTAAGTGTAGCGCTGATACCTAACCGTTATTGAGTTTGCAATGTGTTTGTGTTTTTCTGTTAGCTATATTACTTTCAAAGAGAAACACTGGAAGTAAACATGACTGTTACACAGAAGTGCTTTTATCCGATCATGGAATTATAAGATGTTAACGTGTTTTTCGTGGGATTTGCATTCACGATTTTTACGAATGTGCAATAAAGTTTACACTATCGGTAAATAAATAGCTGAGATACAAAAGGAATTCGATCAATCGAATAAAAGATCGAAAAAATGTATGTATTATACATAAATCGCAGGTTATTTGAAAACTTAATTAAGTTTTGGATCACTCCAAATTTGTGTAATGTAATTACATTACATATTAAATATCTGCATATTTTGAC
Source organism: Yponomeuta plumbellus (assembly GCA_947310845.1). Taxonomy (NCBI): domain Eukaryota; kingdom Metazoa; phylum Arthropoda; class Insecta; order Lepidoptera; family Yponomeutidae; genus Yponomeuta; species Yponomeuta plumbellus. The sequence continues at coordinate 11,579,360 of OX371203.1, forward strand.
GGCTTTAATAATTGGGTTCCATTTTTTGAAGTTAAAATAATTTCCTTTCTATTAGCATGACGTAAAAGATGCGCTCCGTAATTATTCCTTTCTTCATATTTAAGTATTCAACCCTTGTCCATACCAAAATTATAACAAAACATCCTACATAATTCGAAAGTTCTGTTTTTATACAGATGCCTCAGAATAAATTATTATTAGATAAGTACATCCTTATCATAAAGCGTGAAATATTTTTACAATAACTCCAAGTAAATAGCTACGCAGAAGTGATAATACACATAATAAACAACGAGCGCGTTCGTCACTCGCATAAAAGTGATATTTTACTAGGTGTTCCGTGACAATACTGGCCGTTATCACGCCACTCCGCTTATGTTACTCAGTTATTATTTTCTTCTTCTCATCGCATCTTTGAGTTGTATAAGAAAGAGTTGGCAGGATAAGAAATTCTATTTGAATGACATAAAGATAAGGCTCGCTGTCGTTCCATCATTTTTGTCACTTTAGTATTTATTACATTATATAATAAATACCTACTACAATAGAAAGTCAACACGGTGGATATTTAATACTATCAAAAGATAATTTAAAATTTAAACACAGATATCTATAGGCATTTGGTTGAAAAAGTAATTGGGCTGTCGTATGTCCCAATCCGGACTAGGTCCCTGTGGTGGAGTCTAGCCTATACCTTCATCAGAGAAGAGACCCGTGCCCCTCGGTGGGGACATGATGGGTAGAAACACGTTGTAGTAAGCGTCTACAGGCCCCCTACCAACTATTACAGTATATTCGAATTGGTATTAGACGATGTATTAAATGTAGCTTCCAGTACTAATAAGAAAGTTATTGTCTATGGTCATTTCAAAATCGAACTGCTGCTAGATTCCCCTTTGAACACTTAATTACAAATTATTTAATAAAGGCTGCGGCAAATACACCTTGCTGCAGCCTTTGAAGAATTCTTTACAACTGTTTCAATTGAAACTACTTATCTTTTAGACTCGTCTCCTGATCTCGCTGCAGTCTATTGAAAGACAATGTCCCCTCGTGCGATTACAAGTTTTCGTTCGACTATATTGCGTTCGATAATGGCGTTTAAATTATTAGATTTAAAAAAACGGACGATTTGTTGGTATCCCAGTAACAATAGTTAGTTCAGTAATAGATGTCCTAGTTGTTTTACTTATTTTCGGCGATTAGATAAATTATACCTACAAAGTTGCTGATTTACGTGTGATAATCGCCTCCTGGCAACTAGGTATCTTTTGAATTACTTGTCGTCAACGAGTGAATAAATATATTTGTAATTTACTACATGGATGAACGCACAATCTGAAATTGAAATCTATATCAGTAGGTAGTCAACCCAATTGTCACGACTACAATTTCACAATTGTGAATTTGGTCTCTTTTCTTCATTTCCACACGGACTGACTTTAGATTCATTAGAAATAAAAGTAAAAAATGTTGAAACTAAGTGTATCTAATCGAAGCATACTGAATAAGCAGTATTGAAGTATGATTATTATGTACCTATAAACATCTTTCTTCATATTTTCATACTTAAACATATTTCCACACCTTTCACACCTAAATTATCCACTTATTTCTTTCCCTTTAACTGAAGCAACCCTCGACTGCTATGCGCCCTATTCTCTTATCGTCTTATTAAAATAATATTCCGTCGAGCGAGATATTGTGTCTCGCTCGATGCTAAGAATTTAAGGCAAAAAAACTCATCCCTAACAAAAGTGCTCATAATTGGAAAAAAGTGCCTTTAAAAAAATACTTTATTGTTATTTACTTCAGCCATTTACGTCAAGCTAAAATGATAAAAAAAAACTGAAACATCTGAAACCGTTCTCGCAAGCGCTTTTACATAAAACGATATCATAAAACCCTCTCGTGTGTAGTCAAAGAGCTTTTTTCTGCTTATTTAAGACCGTATAAAAATAAGCAAAGGCTTACGCGATCGTCGCAAAGGTAATTGAATTCCATAATTGAAAGCCCTTTTGCCCGAGACCCAGGAAAAATGAAAACGATAACGATACAAAAGTATAATTATTCACAAAACTACAAAACAACGGTTGTAACAAGAGAATTATTCATCCATCACGTTCTCAAACACCTTGTAAAATGCCTGAACATTTTTAATATAGTTACGTACAGTACTGGACAAAACTCCTCACTATTACAACACAACGCTGCAAATACTTTGTTGTAGGGATAAACGACAGTAATTTTCTCGGAAGTGATAAAATAACAACAGTTTAGTAAAAGGCTTGTATTCCGGTGATGGCACGGCCCAAAATTAGCCCGTGGACGTCGTGGGTGCCCTCATAAGTGTTTACGGCCTCTAAGTTCATTACGTGTCTTATCACATGATACTCGTCGGACACTCCGTTGCCACCGAGCATATCGCGAGCTACACGAGCTATCTCCAGCGCCTTCCCGCAACTGTTCCTCTTTATAATAGACGTCATATCGTGCGCCGCCAGCCCTTGGTCCTTTAGCCGACCCACTTGTAAGCATGCCTGCAGGCCAATCGCAATCTCAGTCATCATGTCGGCCAATTTCTTCTGTATAAGCTGGTTGGCGGCGAGCGGTCGGCCGAATTGTTTCCTATCTAGCGTGTACTGACGGGCGATCCGCAAACATGTCTCCGCCGCACCGAGCGCGCCCCAAGCAATCCCGTAGCGCGCGTTATTGAGACATCCGAACGGACCCCTCATGCCGACTACGTTGGGCAATAAGTTCTCCTCCGGTATAACCACTTCGTCGAGCAATATCATGCCCGTTGCCGAGGCGCGCAATGAAAACTTCCCATTGATTTTCGGCGTGTCCAGACCTTTCTTTACTTTGGAGCGCTCGACGATAAAACCTCGAACTTTACCCTCGTCGTCCTTCGCCCATATTACTAAAATGTCTGCGATCGGGGAATTGGTAATCCACGTCTTGGACCCGGATAATTTGTAGGTTTTAGTGTTGGCATCATATTTTGCCCTGGTGACAAGTGCACCTGCGTCGCTGCCGTGATTTGGCTCAGTTAAGCCAAAACAGCCGATAAGTTCGCCCTTGGCCATGGACGGTAAATACTTTTGCCTTTGTTCCTCTGACCCGTAGTTATAGATTGCTCCCATAGCAAGACTGCTTTGTACACTGACAGCTGACCTGTAAGCCGAGTCCACAGCATCGAGCTCCTTCGTCAGCAATCCGTATGTGACATAATTGACTCCGGCGCATTCGTATCCCTTTATCGTGCAGCCTAAAACACCGAGTTCACCGACCTCTTTGTAAATTTCTTTATTGAACACCTCGTTCCGGTTTGCTTCTATGATTCTCGGCATCAGTTTTTCATTGCAGTATGATTTAAAGGCATCTCTCATGGATTTCTCGTCATCGCTTAGCTGACTTTCTAGGTTCAGCGGATCTTCCCAATTGAAGGCCACTTTGGCATTTCTTGAACATGTTGTGGATAAAGCCCGAACTCCTGTATTTCTACACAAATTCACAAGTAGATGTTGTACTTTAGACACTGGCGCTGCCATGATGAGTTAACTTAAACTGGTTTTGATAAAGTCTTGAGTATTGTGTGTTATCAGTTGTTTACTTCTTTGATTGTACGTTGAATGTCACTGTTTAATACTTTAGTCAATATTGTCCTAAGTTCGGTACTAATACGTTTCTTACATTGTTACTTTTACGTAATAAGTACTTTCTTTAAGGTTATTGATCTGTGAATGAAAATAAAAGTGTGTAATCTTAGATACACAATGACTTTGGCGTTTGGTTATAACCTCGCCACTGACCTAGCTAGCAACAAGTGACAACAACAAGGCAACGCAAGCGCTTCATTTCTGTGACTAACTTCATTCAGTAGAAATGGTCCAAGCGAAACTAGCCCGTGTTACGTTGGGTTACGCACTACTTTTCAAGGTTGGACATTGTAGCTAGTTGTTATTTACGTTTGACACGTGACGTAACACTGTCGAAAATATTCAAGATACGCCCATTTCGTGAGCGAAAACAATCTGCGTTATTATTCCGATAAGATAAGTGTTACCAATTCGATTGTAGTTTAAATCTCAATTTGTAGTCTGAATACATGTACCTAGAGGTGATTTTAATCTAAAATTGAAACTTAAATAAAGATTCGCTATGCGGGTGTTGCTCATGCTTTATCATCATCAGCCCAACTCTGCCCACTGTTGGGTATTGGCCTTTACCCAATTCGCATCCACGGGCCTCCCGCCAACCTAGCCCCATCGGAAGGAAACATTCGTATCATCACTAAATTGAGTAAGACGTGCCAAGAAGTAGAATCAAGTTTACGTCATCGAGTCTGTTCTCCGATAGACAAAGTGGCTCAGAGTGCGTATACTGAGTTTTGTCGTTCACTTTCGATAGCGAGAGCGTTTGCGTTTTGCATAGGAGTGACAAAGCGCGCCATCTATTTGTCTCTTTGTTACTCCTATGCAAATCGCAAACGCTCTCACTATCGAGAGTGAATGAAAAAACTCAGTATAAGCACACAGTTTAATGTAACCGAAAGTATCGCTTTTAAGTTTACAATAGTATACGTAATTCAGTACGAAACAACGTAATAAAGTTAATACTTCTCGTAATACTTAAATTGCTAACTTTTTTTACACAGGCGCTTTTACATCGCACTTACAGTTTACAAGTTACTCTTTCTTTTTCTTCAAAACTGGCCTTATTAGCACACCTGAAAGAAAATTTAACAAACAACCCGACTGCCAAGTACTAACTACTAAAAGGAAGAAGAAACAGTAGCAAGAATAATAAAAAAAATAGCGCCATCAAATTAATAGTAGAGAACCTACTGCAAAAGAGACCGGGAACCTTATCTTTTTGTCTATTTATGCTCATTTTATAATAACCTATACATCATCGTCAACCCATTTTGTCCCCACCGAGAGGCACGGGTCTCTTCCCTGAGGAAGGTATAGGCCATACTCCACCACGGGGGCCAAGTCCGGATTGGTGGTGTAACCTATACATAATACCTACATATGATCAGTTGTGAAGAATCTGTTGAGAACTAATTTGTCAAAATCTAGTTAGTGATTTAAGTAGTAAATATAATTAGACTTGTTATCAAGTTGAACTATGAACAAACTAACATCTTTGACTTTCATAAAGTAAACATTTTGTCTGTTCTATGAATATTTTTTTTTATTTTAATTTATCTCTTTTCTTATATTTGGATATAGATACATACCCTGGTTTTTCTTTCACCTGCGCCGCTTTCATTGCTCAAAATATATCTGTGAAAACTTTTTGTTGTAAATTGTGTAAATTTAAGAGTTCGTCTTGATTTTTGGAATATTACACATATCGAAAAATAAGACTTGGGTCCTAATCGCCGGCACCGTGATAACCTGGTTGTTTTCCTAAATATAAAATACATAATAATACTTACATACCTACAAAGGATATCTATATCCAGTTCCCGAAAATCTTTAAAAAAACAAACACAAAAGCGGTTCAGTCCAAATCGTTCCAGGCTGTGCTGGCGTTGGAGCGCAGTATGGAAGACAGACGATATTACAGCTTTATTTATGTCGCGACGAATTCCGAGAGCTATGAAGATATTTTTATCGTCTAAAAAAGGCGAAATTAGGATTACACGATCTATAATTAGACGCTGTACTTGAATAAAGAAGGAAATGCACTGAAAAGTTTGGAATAATTAATAGCCAATAAAAACAGTTTCCCTATGAAGGACCGCGAGTCAAACGCCCATGTAACAACCACTTTCTTCCCTATCAATAAATAGATAAAGGTTATTTTCGTTAGCTAATTTATAGATTTCGGGTTGGGGTGGTTGGCATCAAGGCCCTATTCATAGACCTACAAATCTTAGGACCGATTTCTGAATTGAGAATTTACACTACGTAAATACTTCTATAACGTTGTGTCACGCCCTTTTCTAAAGAAATTTGACGAGACAGCACTACAGTTAAGTAGTTGTCTGGAAGAAATTGTTATTAGCAATAAGGCCACCAATTGTAATTATTGTAAATATTTTATGTTTGTGTTTCTCCTCGTGTACGATAAAGAATATTCTTATCTTATCTTATCTTATCTTAGCGAAATTCTCAATTCAAACATCGGCCTATGGGCCGATAACTATGACAATTTGTTGTACTTTTCAAAGCTGATTAACCTACAGATTAAGAAGTAGGAAGACTCGGTAGCTCAATATAATTATATTAAATATAATATGTAGGTTATTAAGGCCCTGATCCAAGGAGACGAGGTTTTTGACGATTGACATTAGACTTTTTTTTAATTTTTGGAATAATTTAGTTACTTACTTGTTTCTTCTCATATAGCCCTTGTTGAAAATCTCTTAGCGGTGATGACTTGGCTTAACGACTGCCATCTGTCGGCGGCAGCCGGCATTCCGGACATCCGGACTAGACCCCCGTGGTGGAGTATACCCCACACCTTCCTCAGGGAAGAGACCCGGGCCTCTTGGTGGGGGCATAATGGGTTGATGACGAAACAACGGCCATCCGCCAATTCGTAGGTACGGTCTTCAGCTCGACAGCTGAATAACCACTAGGTTATTCAGCTGTCGACCGTACAGCCGAACATCCCCCCCGCCCCTCCCGTCAAAAACTTATAAGTTTTTAATTTTTATTTTCAAGTTACAGCAACTGATTAAGTTTTGCGTTGCAATAAGCACTTGGGTTATTTATAGTTGCTTACAATGGATCTCCATAGTTTTATAACCAAAGCACTGAATTATAAAGAACACGAACAGCCTGAAATCTAAAGGGGACATTAAGTGAGCGAGGATCGAGAGGATGCCCCTCGTCCCATTGTCCCTGCGACATCTAGTGGATCAGTCGGGTCTTATCACGCGATTCCGTCGACATTGTGCCACGGTGATACAGGGGATGAAGCCACCATAAATTATTCACTCTCTATTTACATGACAAACGACGAGCACGGAAGGTCTAAGACCTTTAATGGTACCTCTTCCGAACCTGTTTACTCGTCCCTTACCCACTCCAGCCTTTTTTACTTCTAGGGCGGGTAGTCTTTAACCCTAGAGTGCTCGCGCTATGAGCATTTTGCCGCCCGCGGCACAATTTTCGTTTTATTTTGTACACTATGCATTTGTCAAGGGCAAGCATCCGTGTAGCTGCCCCCCCGTCCCTCGCCTTCTTGTGTTAGAAATAAAAATTAAATCAGTGCGCGGATGACCGCAGGAGACAAAGGTTGTTGGAGGTGTGTCGCGTTTGGCGGCAAATTGCTCACCACGCGACTACTCACGTAAGTGAAGTTTGTGGGTCTTAGTTTTTACTATTGTTGAAATATTATTTGTTTTCATTGCGTATAGGTATATTTTAATGTAAATATGGTATGATAATTATTTTAGTTTGTTTTAATTACTTATTGGGCCTTGTGTTTTTGTTTTATTTTGCTTAGTATATTTCATATCTTTTTAGATAAGTATCGTATGAAATTACATATGAACAAGACGAACAAATACTAGCGTGGTTGGAAGAGGAGACAGATGGCGAGGTTGATGAAATTGTGTCTGAAAGTGACCGGGAAAGTGAACATAGTGAGCATTGTAGTACTGACACGGAACAATCAGCGGCAGAATCTGACAAGGATGAGCCATCAACCTGTCGCGTATTCCCTGCGCCTATCCAGGAGTCATTACAACGCGGTCGTAGACGTGGTCGCCGGCCTTGTCGTGGAGCTGGAGCCGCAGCAATACAAAATACACCACCTAGCCGTCACACACGTAGTTCTACTGTAGTTGTTGAAGCAAGTAAGTTGAAGCCCATCCCCAGTCAGCACGTCCCAGAGACCTCCGAGGCGTATACAACGTCGTTGATCAAATGAAAGAAGAATATTCCGTTGGTAGAATGACTCGTAGATAGCCAATGAGATCATTTTTCTCAATTGTAAACATTGCAGGCATAAATAGTCAAATAATATACAAAGAAAATACTGGCCAATTATTATTACGTCGAATATTTCTGAAAGAAATTGGCCTGGCTATGACTAAACCACATATCGTTAGAAGATCCGGCGTGTACACTACAGAAACATCTGAGATACCAAAGCTCTCGATTTGTGCCACCGGAACATCAAAATATACTCTCAGTTCGAGAAGGTATATGCGCAGTATGTCCATCGAAGAAAAATAGAAGGACAAATAAAGGGTGCAATAGATGTGCAAAGTTACTGTGCAGCGAACATTGCATGTACATGTGCCAGGATTGTTTTGGTGAAATACACGCTGTAGATGATGAAAACGCGTAATTTAGTTATTAAGTTTAATTTTTTAATTTTTCATAGAAATAATAATGCAAAAGTTCCGTAAAAACAAAAATAATTACCCAAGATTTCCCAAAGCATTGTTTTCTAATTTCCAATTATAAAACTTTAATAAATGTTTTCTATTTCTATAGTTGGTGTTTTATTTTATCGTTATAACATAATTAAAAATGCATATGACCCGTATTAACAAAAAAAAATCGTATTAAGTACGGGCGGCAAAATGCTCCCTACGCGATTACTCGCGTTTCACGAGAAGGCGCGACTACTCTAGGGTTAATGGCCCAGTGATTTTTCCCAGTCATATGCAAATGCCAGATTAGCATACATTTTATTCCGGGAGTTTCCACTTTAACCGGCAAGAGCGCGGACGCGGGTATTAGCTGAAAGCGATTTTTTGTCTTACTTTATAGACTTATTAAAGCTTGTTACGGCAGTCCTTTGTGTCTGGATTCTTAATTAGGAGCGTATAAGGATTTCAGCGGCAGTAAATAGTAATGAACGCTTCTGCAGCTTTATTAAAGATGTGTCGGGAAGAGAGAGATAGAGAAAAGCAATCTACGATCAATCAAAATCCAAATTTATTTTTTTAAATATGTTACAAGTCCGTAAGATAACTGTAACGGTCTTAGGCACGTGTGTACTATTCGGATTCATTTAAATATCAAATAAATAAGTTCCACATAACATGATCACTTGTCTTGGTCTTAAGCTACGGTACCATGTATTGTGGCAACCACGCAAGGACTTCACAAACATAGAAATACGGCCAGACTAAGCCCATTTGCATGAATGTACGGCGGCCCTAAATGGGCATCGAAGCCACAACCTCCGGCCTTGTAATCAGGCATGATACCGCTAGACCATCGAGCCAGTCAATTGTTGTGTCTAACAAATATGACATAAATCAGCATGTTGTAACAAACTCTTGTAAAAAAGTAACGCCTTCACTTCTATAACGTGTTAGTGGCTACATCAATCTTATTTGCCAACTTTCCAACTGAACCGGCGCACTCCGTTTGTAAAAGTCAGCCGAACAACTTTCTATGAGATTGCATGCTACCTAGACTCTTCAATTTTCTATAGGTATTAACCCCTCCAGTTACGGAAGTGCTAAAGCAAGTGATATAGCAGAGGCCGTACCTTCGCTAACACAAATGGAATTGTCGTGCTCCTCGGCCAAACGCGAGATAATCTCGCAAGCCTGCCAAATTAGAGCTTTTACCCAGCCCGGGCTTACATAATCTAGTCTAATTAGTCTATATTGGGTCTGTGAGCGAATGTACGTCTTGTGATTGAAAGCAGACTGGTAGGAGTGAGTGACGGTTGATTAGCACCACTGTGTAGCTATAGTGCCTGTTGGCTAATGAAGATAGATCAGGTTGATTCATGTGTGTTATAGTTAAACTTAAATCTCCGGAGAGCATTAATTAGTTAATGAAACTTGGCAGCTACTTATTGAACTCTTAATTATTCTCAGCAGTTATATATTGCTGTTGGTTTGATGCTGAACAAATTGTTAACTGGTATGTATTATGAAAATTTAACTTTGACTTGAAGATGCCTAAAGGTTCTCTTTGAGTCTCGCTAGTTTAATTAAAGGTGCTGTTGACTTTGTAATTATGTACTCTGTGTACCTAGTTTTAACAAACAAAGCTTAGACTGGATTTAATCAGTGAGAGTGATAACGTATACCTGACTATAGTAAGATCGAGTTAAAAGGAAAAACGTTCCCGTCTAGAGATGGGTCGTTCGTTGAGAATTTTCCCGTTTATGAAACGAAACTACTTTTTTTAACATCAATTGTAACTGTACAAAACAAGTTAACATTGTAACTGTTTTCGCAACGATGCGATCGGGCAGGTACAGAGTCGTTGACGTTAAGACGCTACATCATGTTGTCAATAGTTATCGTTTCAACTAAGTCGAACAGAGTTGTTGTAGTTGTTAGCCGTAGCGATAGTTCGCACTGAGGGGTCCGTACCTTAAAAAGGGAAAACCGAAACCCTTATGCCCGGTTCCAATATCCACAAGACGCTTCGTTTTTGTTTACGATCGGTTACAATTCCTACGAACAAACGGATCGTAGACGATAGGCGTATATTATAGGAACCGGGCACAGGATCACTTTGATATCCGTCGGTTGATCCGTCCGTCTGTCCGTCCATCTGTCTGTCAAGACCCTTTATCTCGGGAACGCGTGGTGGTATCGAGTTGAAATTAAAATCATATACGCAGAGCTACCGTCCTTAGAAGCTGTGAGAATTTCAAACTTCCAAGTTAGCGAAAAAAAAAGATGCGTTCTCGCATGCGGTCGTTTATGTCGCAAAAACGAACATTCTGTGATGGGTAGGTATTTTCCGTTCACCTAGAACTATGAAATTTAATCAGAAACATCAACTTACGCTACAATTACAAGGTAAAATCCTAAGACTATACATAACGTAAATAAGTCATACAAAAAGAGTCTTCGAAGTTCTGAAAAAGCTCAAAAACTGCGAGACTCGAATTTGAACTATTTATAATATGTACCTACCTATAATAGGTACCTACAAATTTTTACGGAACCCTGGGTGAGTCTGACTCGCACTTGTCTGGTTTTTTATGTGTGTTGTTTCATTGGAAAAGATTTGAACCCGGTGCATAAAGTTTTCACCTGTTTTCAATTTCCATTTTATGTTAACAAAAAGCGGTTTATTCTTAAAAAGAAAAAGAAAAGCTTTTTAAATCAGCGCCCAACTCTAGTCTCAACTCATCATCTGACGAAACACCGTCATCGCGCCGTGAAATAGTAATTGCGTTGAAATTTCAAGCAAAACAAAATTCAATCGAAACGTGTTCCACTGAACTTCGTAATTTAATGTCAAATTTAATTTCATTTTAGGACAACTTAAACAACGTCGCGTTTCTCGGAGGGAAAGTTTCGAAAACAATTATGGATAGATATATCTTTATAATGCTTCTAAATAACGAACCGAGTATGTATATACCTCAGTTCGTTATTAATAGCCAGCGTGAAATACGTTGGTAAGATTTCTTTCGAACTTTCCTACAATCCTACCGGTTGAAAAAGTCGCGGGGCGCGGAAAGAGTGTTAGGCGAACAATAATGGCACCGAAGGAACAACAAACATTTCAATTCCACGTCATAACGGGGGGTGATAAATAGAGAACTTTTTGTTGTGTCGCAGCGGTATGAAAGCAAAAAGCTGCTTCGTTGTATGCACCGGTGTAGCGAGGGTATAGACGCAAACACACAACAGCAAGAATCGCACGCCGCCGATTTAACATGACGCTCTTGTGTGGTTCAACACACAGCTGCATCCGTACTAAGGCGTTGTGGTACTAAGGTACGAACCGTACTAAGCAACACAATGCGCTGGAAAAAATACGAATGAACAAAATGCGTCCCATATGAAGTCAAAAAATATGAGGCTACAAATAAAAAAACATAAGTATTGCATCGGCCCTAGAAATGGCCCTAGTCCTCTTGATTGCTCTAAACCAATGAAACGAGCGCAAGATGTGCTGTAGGGTAAATAGCTCTATGCGCCAAGCCTGACGACGTGAACGTTGAAAATATAAAAACGACCGGCTAAGTGCGAGTCAGGCTCGCGCACGAAGGGTTCCGTACCTATAAAAACGGCAAAAAACATCATGTCTGTTGTATGGGAGCCCCCTTAAAAAAATATTTCTTTTGTTTTTAGTGTTTATTCTTATGAAATACATCATCTGCGAAAATTTCAACTGTATCACTATCACGGTATACACACGGTATATACAGCCTGGAGACAGACGGACGGACTGCTGCAGAACTTACTTTAATTTAAAATGTATGCATTATTTAATTGTCTTCATATTGTTCGCTCGTTCGTAGCCCCGGCCGCCTGAGTGAAGTTAAGCAATCACGAAGGTTAAGCAACGTAGGGCGCGTTCAGTTCATGGATGGGTGACCGTTCTATGACTAACGCTAGTGACAAGTTTCCGAGCAGTTCCGTACTTCGCAAGGCACATTAAGCAGTCGGTGATGCCGGCTGCCGTCGATAGATGGCAGTCGTTATGCCAAGTCAGAGGCCTTAGGGTGGCTTGGAAACTTCTGACGGTAAGGCCAGCCACTAGTCTTACAAGCCTTCACCAATCTGGATTGGGCCCCCGTGATTTAGTATGGCCTATACCTTCCTCAAGGAAGACACCCGTGCCCCTCGGTGGGGAAATAATGGGTTGATGACGGTATTGTTTTGACGACCTCTGTGGCGCAGTGGTTAGCGCATCTGCCTACCATGCGTGAGGTCCCGGGTTCGAATCCTGAAAAAAAAAAGAAACCCAGGTCTTGGATATTTATATGTTTGTGACGTCGCTGTTTCTGGGTCCTACGACACAGGGTATCCTAGTGTGGGGCCAGAAGCAATGTATGTGCCTGTATGTAAATGTTAAAAAATGTAAAAAATCTTATTGTTTGCATTTGAGAACCCACACAATTGAATTTGTTATTGAATTTGTATTTCTTAATCAATACCAATAGCAGCTTCCATATCGCTCTCTTACTTCTTAAAACTCACACGCGCGTCACATTCGGTTTCCGACCAAACTTTGTGGTTCGCCCTTTACTGTACCGTCCGCAGCTTCTGCACTGACCGTAGTGCGGGCTTTATTTATTTTCCAGGACAAAAACACGCCACACGTTACACGCCGACATGAAAAAACATCTGGTAAGCGTTCACGTCGACGGTTTGATATTTGTGCCGCGCCGCTGCTTATGCATTCGGGGGAAGCGCGAGTGATTTTTAATAATTATAACTTTAAAGGCCTCGCCAAACTTACTATTAATTAAACGCCTTACTATTAATTAGTAAAGCGTCCTGCGTTATAGCGTCGCCTAGTGTTGTACTGAACAGATTATGACCTGTCAAACAGCGCTAGCGCGCTACCAGTACGCGACGCTCTAGCCCCGCGTCATTACGTCGCGTTGTCTTTTATTACTACTGAATAGCGTCGAAGCTGTCACACACAAAGTGTGCGACGTTAGGGCGCTTCAGCGTTAGCGCACTGACGCGCGCTAATTACGCTTTCTGTTTGGCGAGGCCTTTAAGTACAGTCACGAGCAATAATATATTATTATGTATACACTGTCACATTTTGTACGACGTACACATTTTGTTTTGTACTGCACATGTGTACGACAATTTGTCCAAAATGATCTAACCATCAGTTACATAATTTAGGACAAATTGTCGTACACTTGTTTCTAGATTGGCTTAAGTTAAGATTTTTACAAAATGTGACAGTGTATACATATTATTGCTCGTGACTGTACACCATTACTTGATCCAATCCTAAGCTAGGATTTGCTGTATTTAACAAGGGAAAACACACAGACTGAGTTCATTTGAACAAATCGAAGACAACGGCATCAGCAACTACCAAGTTTAGAATGTTACGTTGTAATTTTGTTTGTCTGATGAGAAAACGAGTGTAAATTCAGACCTCATCAGCTTTGACGAATTCAGACCAAGCTCTGAACATCGGTCTTGACTAATTTAGATAAGCCTGATTACGAATAAAACAACCTAAAGAAATCGGAACCGGAGGATTGCGCGGCCATGGCGTTCAGGCGTCGATATCTTCGGAAGTAATGGTGATAGAACGAATTTTCTTTCTTCGACATTTGTTGACAAATTCAAACATGCATTGACAAAAAAACCAGGCCTGTAGACCCTGTAGATGCCGAGATCTGACATGGCCGCGCAGTTCTCCGCGGGAGGTTCGCGCGGCCATCTTCAAACCTCAATAACTTCTTTAATACTGCTTTGACAAATTTTTGGTTTTCACCATTCAGTTTTGACAAATTTCGACAGAATCCTGACATAAGCACTTTTTGAAAACAGAACATAAGAACAGAACAGAATGTTAGAATGCTTGAAGAACAAGGCAGGTTAGTCTGAATGGTATGGTTATAAACTAGAAAACTGCACAGCGTTTCCTTCCGAATATAGTTGGTATTATAAACTTTTAGTCCGGATCAACTTACAGGTGATTGGTATTTCGTTAGTTACATGATTTTGTTCAGGTATTATTGCTTGTACCTGCACTATGTACCAAGTTTCTACTCTTAGTAGGTAAATTAGGGTTGCTTTTTTCTGAACACCTCATCATCAACCCATTATGTCCCCACCGAGGGGCACGGGTCTCTTCCCTGAGGAAGGTATAGGCCATACTCCAACACGGGGGCCAAGTCCGGATTGGCGGAGGCTTGTAAGACTAGTGGCTTGTCTTACTGTCAGATGTTTTCAAGCCGCCCTAAGGCCTCTGACTTGGCTTAACGACTGCCATCTATCGACGGCAGCCGGCACCAACTGCTTAACGTGCCTTGCGAAGCATGGAACCGCTCGGAAAAATGCCACTAGCGTTAGTCATAGACGGTGACCCATCCATGGACTGAACGTGCCGTATGTTGCTTAACCTTAGTGATCGTTTAAGATTACTCAGGCAGCCCAGACTATGAGCGATTCTGAATACCTAAAAATGTTCAATACCAGAAATATCGCCTATGTTTGTAGGTGCGTAAGAATACATAGTTAAAAATTTTTTTTAGTGCATAAATGTCTTAAAATGTGAATTTATATTGTGTCAGGAAATAAAGGGCTTAAAATAAAAAAAACAAGTTACAAGAGAGTGTGTAACGCACACCTCTTTAATTTAATTTGATTTTAGCTAAGCTTCTGAATAGCCATAGAGATTGGGATTGCGTTTTTGTTAAAACTAAAATAATATCATGAGTTACGCGCTCAACAAACAAAAAATCCTATCATTTCTGTTCCAAATTCAAAAGCCACCCATAAAACACAGCGGTGCGACATTTGTTCATTCGCTCGTCGTGTTTTTTCCCCCCACATCGCACAATACAAACACCAGCTGCAGTTGCACAAAGCGAATGATTACTTTGTACCCGCAGCGGCTAACACGATGCCGCAGAAGACGCGGGTTACTACATGATTTGGGATTTGCATGTGGATTGCTTGAAAACTTCTGACAGTAAGACCAGCCACTAGTCTTACAAGCCTTCACCAATCCGGACTTGGCCCCCGTGGTGGACTATGGCCTATACCTTCCTCAGGGAAGAGACCCGTGCCCCTCAGTGGGGACATAATGGGTTGATGATGATGTGGATTGTTTGCTCATAGATTAGTGGCAGATATTTTTCTGAAAGGAGAATGCCAAGATCTCTATGACGCCATGCCCCACCAGATTTTTTTCAGTTACACAAATGAATTATATATCAATTGATAGGTTATAATTTGTACTCTTGAAATTATAGAACATGAACTATGCTAAAGCTCAGACTCCTAAGTTATAAGGGTACAAACATGCCAAAACTATTTCTATTTTACAATAACCTTATTTTATCATAACGTTTATGTATGGAAAGCATTTTTTATGCCACAGAAGTGTGACTGAAGATATAATGGATACGATAGGTACCCTTAAAAAAAACCAATACATATTTTTAACAGATTCGTAGGTTATAAAGTCGATATTTTGAATTTTTTTTTATTTGCTGCTTTTACAGGTCTTATTTTTATATTTATATGTATGAGAATGTTTTATTCTTGGAAAACTGTAAGAATGTGATAAATTTGAAATATCACCCTCGTGTTCCGTGCTTCGCAAGGCACGTTAAGCAGTTGGTGCCGGCGGCCGTCGATAGATGGCAGTCGTTAAGCCAAGTCAGAGGGCTTAGGGCGGTTTGACAACTTCTGACATTAAGACCAGCCACTAGTCTTGGAAGCCTTCACCAAATCGGACTTGGCCCCCGTGGTGGAGTATGGCCTATACCTTCCTCAGGAAAGAGACCGGTGCCCCTCGGTGGGGACTAAATGGGTTGATGATGATGATGACCCTGGGAATAATTAACTAAGCTGTGAAAGAAAAAGTGTTCTAGGCACTAGGGATAAAGTACTTTTTGATTAAATTAAGAGAAACTTCCATATCTCGTTAGTTTGTGCTCTCAGCACGACAGATTCTCATTTCCCACTGAATATCGCAATATCGGTCGATTGTCAACTTTAAATTGCAAACTCTTAATGAGACCTCACATTTAGGGATCGACAATCTGGAACTTTGTCTCGGAGTTTGTCACGGTGATGGAATCACCCGGTTTTGAAACTAAAGATGATGTTAAGAACTGACCTCCTTCTGACTCCCTCTTAGACACCATTTGCAACTTGGACAATATCTAACTACCCACCCTTATATTATGTTCTTCATCTTGTTAGATAACAATAACTTGGTAGTACGTAAGAGCATCCGGAATTTAGTCAAAAATGTGGTGCTTATGAAAGTGTTAGTTTGATAATATCTTAATATCTGGATTAAGATGATTTGGGAAAAGATCGTCAGGGTGAACTTTTTCACGGTTTTTTCTTCACTAACACTCTACTAGATCGTATTGTTAATTTTTTTACGCATAAAACAAATATTATAAATATTATAATATAATATTATAATATCAAATTTGATGCGATAAATGGGTATTTCCTGTAGTATCTAACGTAAGAAACCGAAATATATTGACTTTGCTAAGTAAATATGCAGGATGGCTGCAAAATTTGCAAATAAAAAAAATATTTTCGCTTTTAAATCGGAGCGGTGAAAACACTATCCGCCATCTTGAAAGCACCTTTGGTTGTAAACAAACATCTGTCAGTCGTGCGTGCGTAGGTTCTATTGTGATTTGGATTGGATTTAGTGTTTTTGCAAAAACTCTTCATGTGCAGTTAGTGTCTTATCATTTTATTGATAAGCGCAATCATGGACGCTGGATTCGTGGAAGCTGATAGTACCAATTTGTCAAAACCAAACCAAATCAAACCAAGCATTATTACAGCTAAAAACTGTTTCTGTGTACATTGATATTACAGGACTTACATTAAAGTGATCTTCACATAAATACACACAAGTTTCAGTCGATAAAGAATCGGGGTCTCTCTTGGCAAGTTTGAGCCAAGTTTTCCTTAAGTTTATTTCACTGGGCACACGAATCCGCGACTTCCCGGCGGTCTTTATTGACGTGTTTTTGCAGTTTCGAATAATGCAATAATGATAATTGATATATTTTGCATATAAACTCGATGAAATCATGAATGCGTTGTTGTTATTTCACTATGCTCACAGATTACTAACAGATTTTAATAGGTAAAGATCGTTTCACCAAACAAGTCCCATGGTAAAATCCTTAAGGCCATAACAATAAATGCCAAAATTCATTAACTCATACTTCTTTCGTGGCACGAACTCTACCTATGTTGAATGTTAAACTTTGTTTACAAACATAAAGGACTAGAAAGGACTTCAAACCATAGACAAAAATGGCGGACCGCGTTTTTGGCTGTTTAGCAAAGCAACGTTTTAAAATAATGTTTTTGTTGCTTTTAGGTCCTCAAAAAATATACTTAAATATTTTTTGGTCTAATGGAAGAGATATTTAGCATTTAAGACATACTTGAAAAAAGAGTCAAGTAGCGGATTGTGTCTCTTTTAAAAAACAATCGTGATTAGCTTTGATATCTTATAACAATGTGAGTCACTGAGTGATTCTGTTAAAGAATTTCTTTACCTTTATAAGATTTTAAATTTATAAATAAAAATAAATAAACTCACGCCCGTTATCCCCGAAGGGGTAGGCAGAGGCACCAGTCTCTAGAACTGGACCCACGTTTTGCCGAGTTTATTAGGTCCCAAACGTGACAAGTGGCAAGCCTGTCGCCAAATTAAATTAAAAATTAAATTAGGTTAAATTTATTAACCTTTTAAGACCCTGGGTACACATAAGTGCACCGTAACAATGGTTTTAATTGTTATTTTCAAGTTCAGAACTGAGGAGGAGGTTATAATTCCTAAATTACTATATTACTTCAAGTCGTCGTCGTTTGGTTTTGTAAGCTTGTTAACATTTTCCTGATCTCAATTTCCTGTGTATGCTTTGGGTGACATTCTAGATCTATTCTATTAAGCTCTCGTGTGTTATATAGATTTTTTGGTACCTCGTTTACACACCAATAAAAATTAAAACAATTTATTAGACACCTATACATATCAGGCTATTATGTATAGGTGTCTAAGAAATGGTCTTTTTTCTTCGCATTGTTAACTGAGCAATGTGAATAAAAAATATGTTTTCAGTCTTGCGACAGCCTCAAGTCAAGTTTGTATATATTAGGAAAAATAGCATTACACCTATAATGCGATTTTAATTGTTCTTTTCCAGATCATAATTCAACAGATTACATTGCCCCGTAGCATCAAAAAAAGAAAGTCATCGAGAAACAGGAAAAGATTTGATGCGAAAAGCCCAAGAGAACTACGGTATTGGATGGGTGTAGGTTGAAGAAGAATTTGATAATGAAACTACGCTCGAGTTTCAAACTTCTTCTCAATATTTCGTTATGAAGTAAGAACAATAGAATTCCTATAATTGATTTAGTTCGCACTAACCTATCGACCAAAGTCAAACAATTTCAATTTGGTACGCTCGCTACACGGTTTCACTTAATATAATTTTACCTTTATCTTGACTGTTACAGAACTCAATATCAGCGATTAATTTATAACTCAGCAGTAGACCCAGAACAAGCAACCTAAGGCAAAACTAGCAAATTAAAATCACTAGAACAATGTAAGGGGTGACCGCTACGAGGCCTACGGCGTAGCATACGGCGTAGCAGTTGGCGCTACGAGATTGGGATAACAATGGCAGAGGATGTTTTCTCTGCTAAGCTAAGGTTGTAGGCTTCATTTGTCCAGAAATTTGTCCGAAAATTGTCCAAAAATAAAATATTAATTGTATTACTACTAAAAAGGTAATAGTCTGGTAAATGTATTTCCGTATGCTATCATATCCTATTTATTTTTTCTTGCACTACCTGTCGCCAGTCTCGTCAAAAACAGAAATTTGCTGGAATAGAATGCTTCCTGCATTAAGCACGCCATTGTACAAATATAGGTGCAATAAAGAATTTTAATAATAATAGTAAAAGTAGTTACAAATAATATTTTATTTTTGTTATGTAACATTGAGGAATTTCATGGTAATTTGGAAAGCTTTGTACCTATAAGGTCTAGCTCTCTGTAGTACAGTCAACAGCAGGAAAACTCATACACTTGTAAAGATTGATGAACTCTCAACTGTACCTAAGTTAAAGAACTTTAAAAATTAAATTGTGTAGACAAGCACGCTAGCTTACGTGCAACAAGCTCAATACAAATGCAACATAAACGGCTTTACATTACTCAGCTATTCATGTTGAAAACAATTTTACCCAATGCCAAATAGCCCATGCAGTGTTTAATTAAAATTCACAATCCGGGGCGAAATCCCTCTCATAAACCCACCTGTCTTTACCAACTCCACCGTCATAATATTACCTATGCGGTGGAGACAGCCAGGGCGACTTTCAAGTCCCGCATTTCGAATTCATAAGTCTGAGTACACCATTCCTCGGTGGGTATAGCAGAGTCGGTGTAAGTCTGTCGAACAAAAGCGGGGCGCACTCCCGCACAGCCTTGTGCAAACAGCAATGTTACGTTCAAATATTTGCCTAATTATACCTGGTGGCCTGTCGGCGCAGACACTGTTTCACTTCGCCGGAATTAAGCGTGTCATGGTAGGGGCTTTTATACAGACGCTGTCTAGTCTGGCCGGTTAGAAAAAAGACCGAGTGCGAAAAAAAACTTGTCTTTTTTTTTCCTATCGTTTTTTGTTTGGCCAAGCTAAGCACACTGGCTGCAAAAAAAACCACTTATGCTGTTTTAAATAAAAAATGGATTCACTGTGACTATTAAAATTAGCCGATAGCGAAAATACTATAGGTATAAAAATACTATAGGCTCCTTCACACTTTCTTATGCCTAACAGTTATTGTCATCTACCTCCTGCGGTTGACTGGTAGAAAATGCTTATAGCATTAAGTCCGCCACATTGCCAATGTAATTTTTTACTTATGCACAATAAATGTATTAATAATAATGTAATATTTTAGGGGTCCATGCCTTAAACGTGCCAAACGGTGGTTTATATTGTGCTGCCGAAATATTACAAATAAATGAATTGGGTAGTCCGCATACTTTTTTTTATAAGTGGACGAGTCTTACATTTTGTGTTAGGACGAAATCCTCAGAACGCGAGTTCAACTAGCACTTGACACGTATTTTTACTATTAAGTAAAAAGTTCTCATAAGTAAATTAGAAAACTAGATTACATTCAAACGAAATGTGTAGATTACATACAAACGTATTCTTCCCGTTTTTTTAGTTAATAATAAACATAAGAATACCTAAAATAAGTATCTCATAATCTTTTAAAATAACTGTGGTATTAAAAATATAAGCTAAGACACAGAATGTTATTCGCTAATATTACCCAGCGTCTAGCAACTAGGTTTCTAAGAAAATTTATTTCGTCTTTTTGCTGCTCGATACTTTTTTAGTCTCCTTTTTTGCTACTAAGCATCGGACCGCGCACAAAACCTTGAATAAGACAAAAACAATAACAGAAAAAGACCCGAGCACTACAGCGTAGACATCCAACATATTATACGCCACCCAGCTGAGTTGACTCGCAGGATTCTTCATAAAGGGAGCCCCCTTATTCCTCACTACATATTCAATCCAGAACATGGCGGTATCTAGAGCGCTTAGAGGCCTATCTTGGAATCTTCGCGACATGGCTTTTGCTTTATCTCTGAAAGTGTTATCCTTTAGAATAACTCCGAGAATCGTCTCCAAGTTCCTTTCGTTGACATCGTGATATTCAAGTATTTTTCCGAATCCGTTCTCTTGGGCTTGGAGCAAGTTGTTGTACTGGTCAGCGTAGATTGGGATTCCTACCACAGGGACTCCGTGGTAAATGGCTTCTTGCATTCCTATCAGTCCTCCGTGGGATATGAACACTTTGACGTTCGGGTGGGCTGGAACCGAAAAAGTGGATTTGTTCAATTGTTGGATTTGCTGTCAACTGTTATTAGGGAACCGGGAACTCTGTTAAAATTTTAAAAACCTTGATTGTAATATGACAATAAGGCCGCTTTCACATTAGGGCGTCAGCACTCTCGCGCGCTACTTCCGCACTGCTGCCGCGCTGACATTTATAGTATGAAATTATCAGCAGCGCGACTGTACTCTGCTAACGCGCGACGTGCTGCTAAAGTCGCCTAAATGTGAAGGCGCTCTAAGAACTTAAGAAAAGACGTATTTACATAAACGAAATAAAAAATAAAAGTTGTAATTAATGTACGTCAAATTGTGATAATAGACTCACCCTCGGTTCCTCGAACGCTAACAGTTTGTTAATCTATTGTTAATAACTGTCAGGTTGTCAAAAGTGCACACAAAAAAAAACAACTGAAAGCTGTTAACAGTAGATTAATAGACTTAGTGTTTGAGAAACCGGGGGAATTGTATAATTTTATAAAACGCGACCTTACCCAAGTACTGTTACGAGTACTTAATAACTAACTTAGAATAATATAATGTATATTGACCGAAAATCCGAGAAGTCTGTCTGAGTTTAGGGATTAGATTTTTTAATAGGTACTCCTTCCCTCGAGACTATTCCGCTATTAATAAATTAATGTCCTCTATGCAATGGACTCGAAAGTATATTTAATATTTTTTTAATTTGTTAATTTAAGGTCAAAAGAATTCCAAAATAATTCGAAGCCACGATCAGCTTGTGAAATATATCAAGTATTTGTCGGGATCCATTTTATCTACAACAAGCACATGTCCCACTGTGGCTGCTCTCAAAGGGAGCTTACAGACGAACGACATTACGTCGGCGATTGCTCGTGACTGCGCGTCTTCGAGAGTCGCGATGCATCGGCGACTATCGGCGACCATCGGCGGTATTCGCGATGCGTCGGCGACGGTCGCCTAATTTGAAAATCTGTCGTTGGTGGTTATCCGCGACTGTCGCCGACTTAAGTCGCAAGCAGTCGCCGATATGCGGTCGCTCGTCTGTAAGCACCCTTAGTTTTAAACCAAAAAGACCGAGAAATAAAGAATGCTCACCAAGAATCTCTTTCTGAGGCAGCCAGTCCCTTATAACCACGTTGTGGGGCTTATTCTCCATTTCGGTGTCCTCCCATTTCCAAAGCACCACCTGTTTAAGCTTCCCGAACACCTTGAGGAAAGCATCCTTCTTCTCCGGCGGAAGCTCTGAACTCTTCACGTTGGAGCCGAAATTTATGTACACCACGCCGTGCTTAGCTTCGTTTATTATCTTCTTCAGGTCCTGCGAAGAAAATGCTTCGTTGAATACGCTGTTGTTAATCTATTTTTTATTTGTGACAGGAACTTATTTTAGATAAGTATAGATAGACCTTATGGTACATAAAAAGGGCATTTCATGTGTAACTTTAATTAAGTCGTAGTTTCTGTGTTACATTAAATAATATAAAAAAATCCTCATGCATTGTGATACAGCATATTATAGTTTTTACCTAAGGCTACTTTTGAGTAGAAGTTTCGATAGAAGATAAAAGAGAAAAAAATTACGTATACTGCCGTTGACTGCCTCATTGGTCTAGCCGTTGAGGCGCTTACCTACCAAGGAGGTCGTGGATTCGATTCTCATTAGAGGCCAGTGTACTCTTGTATAGATGGCCTCGATCTGGGTGTTTTTCGATGTTTGTAAAGTCCTTGCCTGGTTACTATAGCACAGGGTACAGTCTGTTAGCTGTTAGAATATAACTCGGCTACTGTCGGATGAATCGGATAGTACACTCGCACACTTGTGTGCTTTCGGCGAAAACCGAAGCCTACTTTATAGTAGGGGAGCCCATGATGCTAAATCGGGATTTACTCGAGCGTCATAGAGACCTATTTGATTGTGAAGTTTAGATGATAAGAAGAAAAAAATGTCATATAATATATACCTTTTCATCGGTGGGGGGAGCGACTATAGATTTTCAAATATGTAAAAAAAAACTGTTGCATGGATATACTCGAGCGCGTCAGATATTGATAGCATCTATATCCTGTGTATTTTTGAAAATGTACGTATGGTAATCTGATTGTTTCAATGATGGGGGTGGTCGTACGTAAGGGTTGAAAATGAAAAAAAAAATTCATCGAGTGCGTCAGATTTTCTAAGGGGATGTTATTTGCACCTAAAAAAAGCTCTTATATAATAATCTGACGATTTGGATGTAACGCAAACTCGCGGCCATTATTAGAATGTGCAAAAAAATTCGCTATTTTGAAATACTCGAGCGCGTCAGATTAAGATATATATGGTTCTTCTTAATGCCCTAGACGTGCTGTCTCATAATCTGACGATTATCTAGAAGGATTCGCCTAATCTAACAATTAAAAAAAAAAAAAACATATTTTTTCAAATCATTGAACTTAATTAATTGAAAAGCTGAAGAAATAGCATGAAAATAAAAAAGTTCAGGTTTTTTAAGTATAATGCTTGTATTTATAAGAAAATAATTATAAAAACTTAATTTTTTTTGCGTATTTTTTTTAATCTTCATCTTCTTCATCGGTAGAATCATATTCGTCCTCTGGCTTGATTCCATCCTCATCCTCCCCATAGCTGCACGCATTAAACTTTACCTATTATTTTTTCTTACTTCGGCGGAAATCGTCAGATTTTATATTTTTCATTAACCTTGAATTATTTTCTTCAAAATGAAAAAAAGATTAGCCACGCTCGAGAAAGTCGAAATAACGTTTTTTTTTTACAAGTTTGTAACCATCTTACTTCTCTACGTCACGCGAAAATTGTCAGATTAGTGGAATATACACTTTTTAGCATGTAATTAACTCACCCTACTTTAATCTGACGCGCTCGAGAATTTCTGATGATCAATTTTTTTTACTAATCTGATCCTTTATCCTTGACAGGCGACCATATATATGTTGCTCATATTTGGTGGAGGTACTTTACCTGGTACAAGGTATCTCCCTGTATGTTAATCTGCCGCGCTTTAGTAACTCCCAAAATCCCCTCTTGGGCTCCCCTACCATTAGAGCCCGAGGTATATTCTAACAGCTAACAGACTGTAACGTAAACATTTAAACATAAACATTTACATACAGGCACATACATTGCTTCTGGCCCCACACTAGGATACCCTGTGTCGTGGGAACCAGAAACAGCGACGTCACAAACATGTAAACATGCAAGACCTGGAGTTTTTTTTCTCTTCTTTTTTTTTGTTTCTTTTTTTTTCCCCCAGCCGGGCATCGAACTCGGGACTGTAACGTAGTTTAGATCAACCCTAGTATTACATAACTTTCCACTCTATCGGGTTAAGCATTTAGGCTACTTCAAAGTATCAAAATAGGTAGGTACATATCTGACAGTTTGGAGTAGGCTACATCGGACAACTCCATACGTAGAGGACTTACATAATTGCACGACTGGTCAAGTGATTGTGGTGTGGAAGTTATAATTATACTTCAATTTGGAAAGAAAATGGTCGAGTTGAAACGCTCTTGTTATATCCTAAATTGATATTGTTGTTCTATTCAATAGATTTAGTTTTAACGATCAAAGTGAAGAAAAAAAACTGCTTCAAACTTGCGAACGGCGTGGTCGCACGATTTGAGATGCTTTTCTTGTACATCATGAAACTGGTGAAAAATTATCAAATAATTTTGTGAAAAGAGCAACAAAGTTCGGAGATCATGCAAAATTTCACTACCACACATCATCATCATCATCAACCCATTATGTCCCCACCGAGGGGCACGGGTCCCTTCCCTGAAGTAGGTATAGGCCATACTCCACCACGGGGGCCAAGTCCGGATTGGTGGAGGCTTGTAAGACTAGTGGCTAGTCTTAATGTCAGAAGGTTTCAAGCCGCCCTAAAGTCTCTGACTTGGCTTAACAACTGCCATATTATATCGACGGCAGCCGGCACCAACTGCTTAACGTGCATTACGAAGCACGAAACCGCTCTGAAAAATGCCACTAGCGTTAGTCAAAGGTCCTTTAATAGATACCTACACCCACTGACAGTAAAATTTGATTGCGTTTCCGTACTTACACCTGAAGTCGAAAATGCTAAATCCAGAAATGTGTGTCCGTGCAACAGTATAGATCTATTGCCGAACCGCTTATAGGAAAAAAAACATCAATGACCCCTTGTACACCAACAAGCTGTTAATCTACTGTAGAGCAATCAGAGGGCCAAAAAATAAAAAATAACATTTCCTAACAGTTATTAATAGTAGATTAAGAGACTTTTAGCTTACGATAAACTGGAGATACCTAAGTCTCTGCTTACCGCGGACCTGCAAATTTGTTAATTTATATTTTTGTACCATTTAATTGCGTCCAGAAACTATGGGTCCTGGATACACGAGTTGAGCTCAAGGAATAAGCTAAACTACTTGGTGCGAAGAGTGATTACCTATATGCGGGTAGCCATCTAACTGGCCACATGGCATCTTACAAGTCAAATACCAACTCCTATGTAGGTTCTAAAACAAATATTCACGTCCATTATACGCTTTACAATGTACATTATAAACAATTTCTAAGCAGTCATTTCAGCCAGCCAATGTCTGCAATTTACCACCAGACGGCGACGGTCAACTCTATCATTAAGTCATTACGGGTGGCATCCGTAATACTCTGACTAGAGTCTTGACAATACCTTGGATATTACTAGTATTTTCACACAAAGACTAAGTACATTTCGTAGTGCTGAAATCGGACAAAGAAGTGAAAATGTTGTTGGAGGACAATACAGTCTTCACAAAAAGAGTACGAACCTAGGTACCTATACACACGGAGATAATTTAATAGATACTTCACTTCGGTGGACGAATGTACCCTCCAAGTTAAGTAAGTGCCTTGAAACTAGAAAGTGACTAGAAATAAATAGGTACTTCTAACACATCTAAGTAAAACCTCAACGTAATTATTTATTTACATTGTTTATATACTTGGCACTTATTACCTTCTTTACCTATGCACAGACTTATTTTATGAAGTAATACTTTTTAATGTGGGGTAACGGACATAAATTTGTTAACAATAATCATTTCCAAACAACACAATTACCAACTTGTTCTTTCAAATTTGTATTGGTAATTTGTAATTGGTAATTTGTGATTTGGTAACCAGGATCAAGACCGAGTAACGAACTATGGAAAGGGCTATGCTCGAAATTTCTCTACGAGACCGAATCAGAAATGATGAGGTCCGTAGACAAACGAAAGTCGTCGATATAGCCCACCGGATGAGTAAGTGGCAGTGGGCGGGGCACGTAGCACGCAGAACTGATGGCCGGTAGGCCGAAAGTTTCTTGAATGGAGACCACACATCGGCAAGCGCAGCGTAGGACGACCAGCCACAAGATGGACAGACGACCTCATCCAAGTGGCAGGGAGACGCTGGATGCAAGCCGCTTCCAACCGGTCTTTTTAGAAATCCATGGAGGAGGCCTATGTCCAGCAGTGGACTTCTTGTGGCCGAATGATGATGATGATGATGATGATCAAGACCTCTGTTATGGTGCTAATCGATAGGCCAAGGAGGCAGTCAATATAAACATAAAATATTACTATTTAATATTTACTTACCGTCGTCGGTGGCCAATTTATTATCATTTTATCAACACTGTTTCTCAAAAAATTAAATTATAAAATCGGTTGCTCATTTTTAACTTTCAAATATGTATTGACGCCAAGTGTGCGGAGGTTCGAACAAAATATATGAAAACTGACGGCCGTAGCCTGTCGTCACGTCTATACTTGAGCCATTACAAACGTGCGAACCAAGTCATAAAAGTGTGAGTGAGAGTTCCGATATGCCTGATATTCCTCCTATATGTGTGAAAGAGAGGTCAGATACAAATGTTTATGACTCAGTTCGCACATTTGTAATGGCTCAAGTATAGTCGTTGAACTGTCGCTGTCGCATGTCGCCTAGTGTGCGCATAAGCTTATACTCGTACTTCATGGCTTGAATGACATGACATGCTTTTTATGCGTGAAAGCTACTTCATGGAGTTTCGGAGTATTGTGCCATACTCTGATGACATTTTAAATCAACTTTAGTTATAATTGGATTCATCTCACAAGCCAGCATAGTTAAAAAATTACCTGCACTGAATATCACGCGCCAATAACAAAAAAAAAAGTGATTATGTTGCCATACTAATAAAATGGTTTACAGAGACATCGACAAATAATCAATTAAATACAGTTTCATGTAATGTCCTGCAGTAATACTTTATCACAGCTACCATTTTCAGACATTGACACAAATTTTTGTTTGAGTATATTCACTTGGCCACCGACTGTACTTCAGATAAACATAAAAGCTATTTACTTACTTGAGGTAACTCTAGATGAGTCTCCTTCAAATGCAACCCACCGACTTCGACTATATTAGGCGCGTACGCCATTGGAGTATCAAAACTGAAGTGCCCATTCAGTAACATCAGCGAAAAGTTCCTCTGCAGTTCAATCAAACTGGGGACCGGCTGCGGCAGCGGTATGTATTTATCCACAAGCTCTTGCTGCTTATTCAAGTACCAGAATCTCCAGCAAAAATACTCATACACGGTAAAGTATAAGCTCCTTAATCTGCCATAGAAACTAAATGGCTGCTTCACGGTGATGAATTCCGGTACTGCGGTCGCAAGTTGTAAGGGATTCCCAACGATTAAGTTGTGTCGCATGCAGTTCCCGAACGTTGTTATGAGAGCTAATGGCGCGTTGTATTTGTGGGCTAAGGCGTACATGGCCTCTTGGAAAAATTGCTCGCTGATCACAAGATCGAATTTGTTGTCCTGGCGCAGGAAGTGTTGGACCTGGGGAGACTTCAGTGTGATCTCGGTAGAGGCCAGACCCCCTCGCCACAAAATGACGTCATGGAATTTCTCGACGCTGAAGTCTACCGTTGTGAAGACATTTGGTCGGCCGGTTCCTAAAATTTTAACAAAAGCCATGAAATCTAAAGTACCTGGGAGACCGAGCTTTGCTCGGTACTTTTTTTGTAATATAAAATATGTTAAAAAAAATTTAAAATAATCCTTTTTCAACAAAAAAAGAACATGGAAAAAAAACATAATGACTCGAACCGGGTCTCTTGAAATTGGCCCAAACGGGTCGCCCGTTTTCCCGTCAGAACTATCCCAACCTTGCAGATCGACGCAAAATTTACCTCTGTATGTTATTATAGCAAATTTCAATTGGCTTAAAACACGGATAAAACAACGTTTTCTAAAAATGTGACCTAGTTAGATCAATTAAACGCCCCCGAAAGCATCTGCCTACAAAATTTCGTGAAAATCGTTGGAGCCGTTTCCGCGATTCTGATTATATATAAATATATATACAAGAATTGCTCGTTTAAAGAGATTAGATAGATTAGATAGATAGAACGTCGAGTAGTGCCGAATACAATTCGGCGACCTCTGGGGCGCAGTGGTTAGCGCATCTGCCTGCCAGAGGTCCCCCCGGGTTCGAAAAAAAGAAACTTAGGTCTTGGATGTTTACCAGTTTGTGACGTCGCTGTTTCTGGTTCCCACGACACAGGGTATCCTAGTGTAGGGTCAGAAGCAATGTATGTAAAAGTCAAATGTTAAAAAAAAAAAAAATTACGTTAATTAGAGGAGTAAAATGCGATAATGTATCCATATTCATCCTGTATACTGCGGATATCGCTTCTGTCGTGGAGAACAGCATGTGTCATCTTTATGCAGATGACACACAGTTGTATGTGTCAGCTGTACCATCTGACATAAGGGCCGCTGTCCACTCCATCAATAGCGATCTAGATCGTGTCGCATCATGGTCTGATAGGAATACATGGTACTTGGTACAAAACATCAAATCCATAATACGGTACAAGCCTTAGCCTCCGATAATATAGTTATCAGGGGTGAACCAGTGGAAATGGTTATGGAAGCAAAAAACCTTGGATTACTTATGGATGGTCAACTGCGTTTTGAAAATCACATAAGAAACGTAGCCAGCAATTGTTTCTATCGCCTTAAGATTCTTTATAATATACGCGATTACCTCAGCACTGATTTGCGTGTCAGGCTGAGTGAATCGCTGATATTATCCAGATTAAACTACTGTGCCGTCGTCTATGGTGGCTGTATACTCGGTCGGACGAAGAGGTTGATCTAACGTGTGCAAAACGCATGTGCACGTTTCTGTTTCAAAATCCCTTCTAGATCCCACGTTAGTCCATACTTGGACGCAGCAAAGCTTCTGAACATGGAGACTCGTCGGTATTTGCATCTTGCCAAAGTACTCTTTGGAGTAATACGTACAAAAACCCCATCTTATCTGTTTAGCAAGCTTAAGTGGGCTACCAGACAACGCAATGTACACAAAGAGAGGATCCTGACACCGGCACACCGGACCATGGCTTTCGGTGGTAGTTTCAGGTATGCGGCGTCCAAGTGTTGGAACAACATTCCTCCTCCTCTCCGTGAAGCGACTAGTAGGTGTGCCTTTGGGCGTAAGCTCAGGGCATATCTGCTGGAGCTTCAGAAACCACCCCTCCCTTCCCTTCCACCCCTTCGCCGCAACTACAGACATGAATCTGTAATCGCATAGCGGGACTGTGAAGTGCTGTATCTATAATATTTCTATGTATATTTCTATGTATTTTGGTTCCTTCTTAATTACATTATCCATATATATTTTTGTTATATTTATTAATTAATTTATACTTAATAGTCTTGTCTGTTTCTTGGTAATAAACTATTTTAAGTACTTAATCTATTCTGTACATAAGTATTATGTTCCTTATTTTTCTGTACATAAGTATTAAGTTTTTTAAATTCTCTCATCGCTGTACCACACCGCGGTCTGTGACGCTCGCGGAGTATCATTTGGCACTGACTGAAAATCAGCGCTGAAAGCTTGTCCTTCAGCATAATGCTGAGTCAGCTGCCATTTATAACATCAGTGACACGCCGTAATCTTTATTTTCCTCCTATTTTCTTCTGATTCTTTGTTTTGTACTAATTTTATGGTTTAATTTTTGGATTTATTTTGTTTTGTGGCGTGTGTTTTGGTGTTATAATAAATTTTTCTTCTTCTTCTTCTTCATTTCGACGCTGTTATCTAAATAGATGGCAGTCGATAAGCCAACTCAGAGGCCTTAAGACGGCTTAAAAACTTCTGAGAGTAAGACCAGGCACTAGTCTTACAAGCCTCCACCAATCCGGAGTAGGCCCCCGTGGTGGAGTATGGCCTATACCTTCCTCAGGGAAAAGACCCGTGCACTTTGATGATGACCTAAATGAGATATTTTAGACTATCAAATAAATCATCTGTTACGAAATAGTTCTAAGTCGTCAGCTCTACAAACAGGAAAGTTAATAAGTAACTACTAGATACAAGTTGGAATTAAAATAATCTATGAGAACCGTTTGTAGTTGAGCCAATGGTAATAGTAAGCATTTACTCCTTATGCATGTTGGAAATACATACTTTTTCTGCTATATTTTTGGTCAGTCAGGTATATTTGGCGGTAGACGTACGAAACCTTTAAAACAATCACATTTAAATACGATCTACTATAATAGTAGACAATAATTGTACGGTAGTTGTTGGCAACTGGCTGCAGTGCGACCTTTTTATATGTTATTAATTTGTGACATCGTTCTATTTTGATGTGTTCCTTTTTCCCGTCAGTTGTGTTTGTAGTCAAAATCTGTCTACTTGTACATAGCGAAATTGTGTTTTTTTTTATTTATTAAATTACTATTTTTAACCCGTGTTTTCATCAATATCCATTTAGTTTCGTCATACAGTCCACCACTAGCTAGCAGTAGTTGACTCAAAATTTAGATTAAAAAATTGAGATTTCAATTTTTTACGGAGATAAAATAGAGTTGGAAAGAATCAGAGAGAGAGCCCGTGAATTCGCGTGCGTTTTTGTGCTACAAAAATAACACTATACCTAGATTATTTCAGAAAAATATATATTTTAGAAAGAAATCATTATCCAGCCTTTTATCATCAAAAGTCCTCTCGAGTAGGAGCGAAAAAATCTTTGTCAAACAGTGTAGTTAGTTATTTTATTTTTGCAGTTACAACTGCGTCTACGCACGAAAATTATTGAAGTAAAATTTAAGTTGACCATAGAATCATTTGGATTCATTTTGTCTCATTTATCCCAGCAAAATGACGCAATGACAGAATTAGCTCGAGTTTTAGACTCTCAGACGTTGATTATTCTTAGTCACGCACATTGTACAAGAGAGGCACTGATGTAACGATGACAGTCTTGCCGGCCAGTATATGAGGAAAGACAAACACTTTAGGTGCATATTTCTTGCTAGCCTACAATATCTAACTGCTACAATTAATGAGATGTTAATGTCTGACATATGGCGTCAAGATGAGGAAAACAATTAAGTACCTGTATTTTGAAGGAACGCATAGCTATTAACAATATTTACTTACTTACATGCTTATGTTAATTAAACCAATAAGATAAACATGGTGCCGAGCGCTCGCGAACAGCAGTAAGTACGTACTTACTGCATTGCTCATTGGGCTAAGGCATTTTACTACTCAGACGGTTTGAAACATACATTAATAAACATAAAACCTAATAATTTACATACAGGCACATACATTGCTTCAAGCCCCACACTAGGGGATACCCTGTGTCGTGGGAACTAGAAACAGCGACGACTAACACTTGAATACTTCGATTTCAACTGGATGAAATTGGCAGAGGACAACAAGAAGCGTTCTTGGGGGAGGCTATGTACAGCAGTGCACGAATACGCGCTGATTGTTTGATTGAATGCTGCTGTCGCTAAATCGGTACAGTTGACGGCTTAAGACAGTTAGATAGCATAACACTTTATTACTCAACCACGATACAGAAATATCGAAGTTTTCAAATTATGGTTGCTTTGGTCGTATTTTTTTAATTAGCCATTACTATGTCCCAATGCTGGGCAAAGGCCTCCCCTTTAGATGTCCACTCCTCCCTGTTTCTGGCCAATATTATTATTCATCTATTTGTTTATTTTTTTCAAATTGGATCGTAATGCAACTCAGTTACGTTTATAAAGGTGGCAAGCCTTCTGCACGGAATATACCTATAGTTAGGTATGCAAGTCACAGGCTTATAGAGAGCGTGTGCCAACTTTACTGTGAATTGGCGATTTCGAGCTACCAGAAAAACATGTGAACACCTTTCACACCCGGGTTTCCCCACGATGTTTCCTTCGCCGTTAATGAGCGGTTTCATGGTACTAATACGCAAGTGTAGTGTACGTAACATAGGAAAAAGTCATTCGTACCTACGTTCGGAGATATGAACCCTCAAATAGCCTATAGTGGTATTTAGGATTCAGTTAAAAAACAGCTGGAGCACATTTTGGGCTCAGAAGGTGTGGTTTATGAACTGCAATATTGGTACAATACGATTAAAATCAGTTAACAATTCGGCTTTTCTCGGATATCATCGCCTAAATCCGGAGACGGAAATACATTGCCGCGATTTATTTTACGTAGCATTCAATTTGAAGTATCTTAAACACAATGTATAGCACCTGCCAAGATGACATTACTAACCGGTAGACCTAAGAGCGGCATGAATTTGTCTGATCTGAGAGCTAGTCGTTTTCCTTCAAAATTTTTAACACGCTGCTTTTCGAAACTCCGGTTGCTTCACAAATCCTGTCTAAAATTTTAAAGTTTTTTGATGATATTTATTTACTTTCCTCTTTTTTTAAATAAATTAGCTTCTTTTCATATACATTATTTACAATTTCACGAGATTGAGCTACATTTTTTTTTTCTACGCCATAAATTTGTTGAAGCCATGATACATAACTTTGTAAGTTAATAAAAAATATTTTCACGAATGAAATTAGCGTTCAAAAAAATAAATGTATCATATACGTTAAACTGTTTTTATTGACGGCAGGAAGGCAGACTGTCAAAATAGTAAATTATTTTTCTTATTTCAATATAAAGGTTGTGTTAGTTTTGAGCTACATAGGAGGTTTTGTTGCTTATGTCGTTCTTGTATTGTATTCAATAAGACAACGAGTAATATAATTAAAGGTCATGTCTGTAAATTGTTAGCTAACTCTATGTAAGAGACGAGGGATTCACGCCAATTACCGAGGTTGGCCGAATAGGGTAGTTTCCAGGGTCAAAATAATTTAATTCTATTTAGTCCGTATTTTAGATTATAAAAAATATTGGATACGTATTTTTTCTTTTTTCGATTAAACAAAAAATAACAAAGATATAGCCCATTGAAGTTACGTGTGACGTCACTCAGTCCTACAAAATGCAGCACGGCGTGACGTCACACGTAACTTTAATGGGCTATATCTTTGTAATTTTTGGTCTAATTTACAAATAAAAAAATACGTGTCCCTTATTTTTGAATAATCTAAAAGACGGACTAATTACATTTTTTTGGGAAACTAGCCTATTGTTAACTGATTTTAATCGTATTGTAAGTAGGTACGTCCTACGCCATATTAAGCCTCTGAAAAGGTCCGCTCAATACTTTTTATGCGACCTTAACTTACCAGTAGCCTCCCAAATAGTAGTGTTATCAGCGACGACCTGATGGAAGTTTTTCGGCGGATTTTTCTCCTCATAGGCAGTGATGACGGTGACGTTGTGACCACGCCGAGCTAACTCCAGACCTATGGGCCTCAGCAGTATGTTGTGAGACATAGAGGTAAAAGGCATCATGTAAAGAATGTTGGCTGCATCGGAATATGCTACTAGGCAAACGAGCGACAATAGTAGGGGAACCTAAAAATAAATAATATTGTGTTAGTGATTTTAGTGGACGTAGTTCAGTTTGCGCACCCGCCTAAATAGCACCTGGCCTAGTCCAGATTGGGCAGCTATTGATATTTTTGGCAGGTGCTGTTATTGTATTTATACATTCAAATGTATTTATTCTACCAAAAATATCAATAGGTGCCCAACCTGGACTAAGCCAGGTGCTATTTGTGCAGGTGCTATTTAGGCGGGTGCGCAAACTGGACTACCTGTTTTAGTGAAGTCTGGTGAAGATATCCAAAAATAGAATAATAGTATTGGATTCGTAACTTAAAAAAGCAATTGGAGATTTGTTACAGTAGTACGTACATATAATTAACTAGACGAATACCCAGCTTCGCTCGGGTCATTATTTCCTACGTAGCTATCTCTATTTCACCAGTAGACATTTCTCTTAAATCTTATTTGCCCAAATAACTATCACGTCTCTGGCTCACAATCAAACAACTTAGTGCCCTGCCTCACTAGGACGCCATGGCGACGTCGCCAGCGACCGTATCCAAGCAGTTAATATTGAAATGTATGGTGCCTAACGGTCTGGCAACGTCGCCATTCAATACAAACTGCTTGGATACGTAGCTGGCGACGTCGCCATGGGGCGTCCTAGTGAAGCAGGGCACTGAAAATTTTACTCAAAGAAAAAAATCCTTTGTTTTTGAAAAGAAAGAAAACTGCATTCAAAGATTTTTTAAAATTCGCTTGCCGCACCCGGTAATCGAACCGACTAAAATCTGTGAAAATTGCACCCTGTACTTTTATTGCATCGATCGTTAGGGTAAATTATAAGGATGAAATCTCTCTAACAAACTTCATAAATAAAATGAAAAAAAACAATGTTATCTTCACGTGGCATTACAAAATTCCACCCTGTATATCGTTAGTCTGTGGTTTATCTAAGTTGCTTAGAATAACAACTAATTTTAATTTCATTATTCTGAGCTAAGTTGCCACAATAAGTTGTCAACAGTGAATAAATAAGCGTCAATATGGTAGACATCTGCCTACTCACCATTTTTATGATCACTAGATAACAATTTCTACTGATAATAAAATTGCATAGGTGACACTCATTACCTAGGTATGTATTAGAGTATTCAAAGTAGCGCTACGCCGAGCGTGCGACGTAAAGACCGAGCTATCCAATACTAAATTGATCATTCCGTGTGTTCTGGGTGCACACACAGTGCAGTTTTTCGCTTAGGTACTTGCTTTGATTCTGTATTCCTAGCACGCACTCTATGCCAACGGGACAAAACTTGAATAGGTAGGTACTTAGCTTTACCTTTTAAAAAAGCGGTGGTGGCGTAGCGGGGTTGACCCTTGCTTCTCGATCATGAGGGTCTGGGTTCGAACCAGGCATATACCATTTAAAAAGTTAAGTACATTTGTTTGTACAGCAACACCATCCGCTGATAAATTGTGCCCGGATAACAGCGAGAGGGTTGCCACGTTTGGGACCTACTAAACTCGGCAAAACGTGGGCCCAGTTCTAGGGATTGGTGCTTCTGCCTACCCCCTCGGGGATAACGGGCGTGAGTTTATTTATGTTTTAGCTTTACCTTTGAGGGTCTCCATGAACTAGCGACTGACACTTGGCTACCAAAAGGGAAGCGGTTTCGAATCCACATTTGATATCGTCGTTTGGGGTCCGAACAACTCACTGCAATGTATGGGGTTTTTGTAAGTGCACGCGCTCTACTCAGTTAAGTTTCGGATGACTTTTCAACAAAAATATAAAGGTTATGCTACTGTCAACTGAAACTTTAATGTATGTACCTACATAAGATGCTTAATCTATATATATAAAAGGAGAAGCTGACTGACTGACTTAGAATCAACGCAGAGCCCAAACTACTGAACCTAGGGGGTTGAAATTTGGCATGGGAGTTCCTTAGGGAGCCTAGGGGAGCACTAAGAAAGGATTTTTTGAAACTCACCCTCTAAAGGGGTAAACGGCGGTGTTAAAGTTTGTATGGAGGTATAAAAAAATGTTGTCAGATTTTCTTGAAACTTGAAATAAATACTCTTCAACACAATTGATTGAACACGTGTTTCACGGTTTTTCTAAATTTAACCCTTAACGGGGGTGAACGGGGTTGCAACATTTTGAACTAAAGTCCACGCGGACGGAGTCGCGGGCGAAAGCTAGTATTATATATTTTTGTATTTTCTTTTGTATCCATAATTCGCAAGCAGTACTGCTGTTATTCTTTAGGTTAATTCTGACTTTGACTACCTCTGTGGCGCAGCGGTTAGCGCATCTGACTACCATGCGAGAGGTACCGGGTTCCAATCCCGGCTGGGGACAAAAAAAAAACCAGGTCTTGGATGTTTACATGTTTGTGACGTCGCTGTTTCTGGTTCCCACGACACAGGGTATCCTAGTGTGGGGCCAGAAGCAATGTATGTGCCTGTATGTAAATGTTATGTTGTTATGTTATTATTAGGGTCAAAATTAACAGCCGGTAGGTATACTTACTAACAACCGTATAGAGTGCGTGCTAGACATAAACAAATTCAGTTTGTCTTCACCTTGACTTGCAATACATAAAGCAACAGCAATTCATTGTCAATTATGTTATTAGGTAGGTACCCACACCCGTCCAGTTACACATCAACATCATGCAGGAAACTAGGAAATTTAAACCCTTAAGATGCCTTTTGGAGGCAGTGTATCGCAACAAAGGAAAATACATAAGATAGGACTATTCTTTATCGTACAGACATAAAATAATAATACCTAAATATATACATGAAGTTTTTTATTGCATCACCGAATACTGTTTCCAACTCTATCGTAACTAGGTACATGCAATTTTAAACTGAATTATCATCATCATCATCATCAACCCATTATGTCCCCACCGAGGGGTACGGGTCTCTTCCCTGAGGAAGGTATAGGCCATACTCCACCACGCCAAGTCCGGATTGGTTTGTAAGACTAGTGGCTGGTCTTACTGTCAGAAGTGTTCAGGCCGCCCTAAGGCCTCTGACTTGGCTTAACGACTGCCATCTATCGACGGCACCTGGTACCAACGTGCCTTGCGAAGCACGGGACCGCCCGGAAAAATGCCACTAGCGCTAGTCGTAGACGGTGACACATCCATGGACTGAACGCGCCGTATGTTGCTTAACCTTAGTGATCGTTTAAGATCACTGAGGCAGCCCAGGCTACGAGCGATTATTAGTGCTGGCACTAAGTTAGAGAGTTAGCTGGCATAGCACTAAAGTTGTTTAAAAAAGTGAAAATTTAGAATAAGTTTAAATTGGCCATATCTCGATCACCGTGCAACTTTTACTGAGGTCATGTTAGGTTGGTTCGACGACTCCTGAGCAGGTCTTCCTCCAGTGTCACTGTAACGTGTCACTTGTAACGTGTAAGGTGTCATTGGGACACTGTATATTAAATTATTTTTTACATTCATACATTATTATTTTAATACATTATAATAACCATCATCATCATCAACCCATTATGTCCCCACCGAGGGGCACGGGTCTCTTCCCTGAGGAAGGTAGGTATAGGCCATACTCCACCACGGGGGCCAAGACCGGATTGATGGAGGCTTGTAAGACTGGTCTTACTGTCAGAAGTTTTCAAGCCGCCCTAAGGCCTCGGACTTGGCTTAACGATTGCCATCTATCGACGGCAGCCGGCACCAACTGCTTAACGTGGCTTGCGAAGCACGGAACCGTTCGGAAAAATGCCACTAGCGTTAGCTATAGAACGGTCATCCATCCATGCACTGAAAGCGCCCTATCTTGCTTAACCCTCGCGATCGTTTTAAGTTCACTCAGGCGGCCGGGGCTACGAGCGATTCGATTAGGTATAATATAAATCAATTTCCAATTTTTTACCTATACTTTGAGTCATTACGTGGGCCCCTAAAGAGTATTATTCCAGGGCCTCCTAAAGTCACGGTCCGGCCCTGGAGGGAAGTACAATTATGACAAAATGGTTCTTGTGTAATCCCTGCAGTGTTGTCTTAGCTAACAAATTCACCATCCGCCCAATCGTCTGACCCTTTGATACCTCATAACGGCTTTGTACCATCGCTCCCATTGTCCCACGCCCTCACAACAATAGTAGCGATGGTTATTCCAAACAATTAGCTTAGAAGGGTCTCTATTATAGTTTATCTATCAGTGCTAGATAACGAAGCCGAAGGTCGGAAGCGAGGAATGTGAATTATGTAAATTAGTATTTATCTTCTGAAAGGAGAAAGATGATTAAATACTGCCTTTACCTTTTAACGTTTCTTGCTCCATTTTGAAAAATAAAACTAAGGGCAGGTTTCTGAGTTGAGAATTTTCACTAAGTACCTAAACGCTACGTAGTGCTGTCTCGTCAAATTTCTCAGAAAAGAGCGTGACAGAACGTTGCATAACCCTTACATACACGTTTATAAGTATTCCAAGGCTGCAAAAAGGAGTATCGCTCGTAGCCGGGGCTGCCTTAGTGATCTTGAACGATCACTAAGGTTAAGCAACATACGGCGCGTTCAGTCCATGGATGGGTCACCGTCTATGACTAACGCTAGTGGCATTTTTTCCGAGCGATTCCGTGCTTCGCAAGGTACGTTAAGCAGTTGGTGCCGGCTGCCGTCGATAGATGGCAGTCGTTAAGCCAAGTCAGAGGCCTTTAGGGGCGGCTTGAAAACTTCTGACAGTAAGACCAGCCACTAGTCTTACAAGCCTCCACCAATCCGGACTTGGCCCCCGTGGTGGAGTATGGCCTATACCTTCCTCAGGGAAGAGACCCGTGCCCCTCGGTGGGGACATAATGGGTTGATGATGATGAAAAAGGATTTTGTTTATATATATTTATTTGTTTTGGTAATTTTAAATAATAATTTGAGGTAAAACTAAAACAAAACTTACATCATGTAGGCCAAGCAAATTGTTTGTTTTCAGGAATTAATTTCCATAAATCTGGATATAATTTTTAATACCTTCATTTGATCGTAAATGCGTATAATCTGAGTTCACACGGTCCCAGGAGGTGAGCTGAACTTTTGAGGGCCAAAGATCCTATTTTGGCCCTCAAAATTTTGTTTAGTTTTGGGCTTGTAGCTCGGAAACGGTACGTTGGACTGAAAATATCATTATTGCAATATTAAAGAGGGTTAAATTTTGCGTCGTATGATTGTCTAAAACTTTAAATTCGATTTAGTGGCATAGGTAACCGAAATCACTGACCTGACTGTTCAGGTCAAATGTCAGGTGGTTGATTTTCAATCGGGTGCTCTTCTAGAGGTGCTGAGCTGGGTTCAATTTAAACAGTTGACATACCCGCCATCCATATCTTGCGCTAAAATTGTTTGGTCCTCTTCATCAAGGAGCATATCATCTTCATCGTAACTTTACTGTTGTCAGCCATAATGACCTCTATTATATTATCTCGTTTGTCCGCAAAGGAAACTCTACGTCGATTTGAAGACATATTTAGCAATAAAATATAAGAATATAAGACTTATAAACTGAAAATCATAGAAAGGCAAACAATATAGTGTAAAGCAAAATCTCCTTTGATGCGGAGAGGGACACACGCGTCCCATAACATTTTTTTACGTAACATGCTATTTTTTTTTAAATCCCTAAAATTTATCCTCGTAAGGCCCGACCTTGAAAATAACAATTGATTTTGTGATTACTTGAAGACATTGGGTCTCACGAGGACATAATAAAACTGTAATTATCCTAACCAGTGAATATAAAAGTGAAAAAAAACGGTCATGAACCGTCACTTTCTTTGCAGTAACATTTTTTTAAAGTCTATGTCTATCGAAACCAAACATTTAACTTTTCGCGGTGGTAACTTTTTTGACAGATATTTATTTTTTAGTATTGCTAGTGCGCAAGCTTGAAAGGTACTACTATAAATATTAAAAATATAAATCTGAAATAGGGTTTACTTACCCAGACTATAAATAATAGCAAAAAATATGTGTGGGGACAAATATGTCCCTTGTGGGATAAGTAGGTATTTAGGTATTTAGTGAAAATTTTATCAACTCACAAAAGTTGACTTGACTAAGCGACACTTGACACTTGACTAAGCGATACTTACAAAATGGGATTTTTCAAAGTACCTATATCTAGAACTGGACGACCAATTCGATTAATCGATATTCGGCTGGTGTTTATACAGAGTCTTGATTCGTACAGTTTCGTCCGACTCAGAGCCTGCTTGATTTTAGGTGATTTAGACTAACAATATTTTTTTTAATTTTTTTGCTTCAGTATCATGCCCTGTGGACAGTCGGACGAAACTGTACAAATCCACACCCAGTATATGCGGGACATTTGTCAGAAAGCATTCTAGTGTCATGATTGGTTGGTCTTTGTGATCTTCCCTATTTATCTCCATAATAGTCTCGATGGACTAGCGGTATCACGTCTGATTACTGTGTCAGAGGTCGTGGGTTCGATTCTCACTAGCCGCCGAACATTTGTACAAATGTCCTCAGTGCTCATAAATATCCTCCTCCTCCTCATAAATATATTTCTTTCTTTCTTTCTTTCAGTGTATTTCTGTGTTTGTAATATCCTCACCTGGTTTAACCATAGCGCAGAGTATGCTAGTTTGAAACCAAAACACGCGATTGTCTTGTGTGGATTGTCTTGTATCGCATTTTTACAAAGCCCGACTTGCATACTTTTTTTAAGTATTTACAATTTACATTTACATACAGCCACATACATTGCTTCTGATCCCACACTAGGATACCCTGTGTCGTGGAAACCAGAAATAGCGACGTCACAAACATGTAAACCTTCAAGACCCGAGTTTTTTTTTCTCCCCAGCCGAGGATCGAACCCGGGACCTCTTGCATGGTAAGCAGGTGCGCTAACCGCTACGCCACAAATGTCGCCCAATTTGTTTGACTATAATAATAGAAATCTCATTTTCATGCCTTAGGTAGCTATTTTTCCCTTTACCTAACTTTCAGTTTTTGGTAATTTCTAATGATTCTAAGATCAGAAATTCATTGCAGATAATACATTAAATTCTTGACCACTATTACCTCTCAAATCCGCTTCCGGTTACCTATTTCTTAAAATGGTTATTCCAGGTTTTACGTTACTGAGGCTAAATAGTTTCCAAATAATCTCATCTATCCAACATCACTGTATAGCAAACATGGAACGAGCTATGAGCTAAGTCGCGGACAGACGCACGGACATGGCAAAACCATGAGAGTGCCCTAACTAATAGGCACCCTAATTAATAGAGAATTTTAACTTGTTTAAAATATAGCAAGCATTTTATATGATTAGCAAGAGGTTTAATCATATAAAATGCGCAGAAACTGCGCATTCTCGTGGTAACCTTGTATACAAATAACAATATCGATTAATAATACCAAAGGATTGGTTTTCACAATAATTCGCGGGTGTTCAGGCTTACAAGTATTTAGAATGTATGAAACATGATAATATTTAAATTGTTATTAATTGAACTTTTGGACGGTGGAGCACCGAGGTGACATATTGGTACCCACGAGATGGCAGAAGAACCCGAGGCAGGCAACATCACAGATGGGAAGATGACATAAAGATCACAGCTGGACCTAACTGGAGAAGGGTTGCAAAAGAAAGAAAACAGTGGAAATTGGTGGAGGAGGCCTATGCCGAGAGGACATTCTTTGAACTAATAGATTCATATTAATCTAATCTAAGGAACTTCATCTCTCTAACACAGAATAAAAGGGCTTATTATTATTATTAATTGAACTTTTGTAGAATTGACACTGCCAGTAGTTTAAATATCGCCAGCTCTAAGAATAACTATCGCAGTAAAATTGTTAAAATTTATGAAGTTCAGTTCTTAAAACAATGTATTATAAAAAAATTCTTCTACGCTATCTGTTTATTTACTTATAGCTCTACAAGTAAATAAACAGATAGCGTAAACTTTATACTAACAGTTCGAATACCTACTTACCTACTTTTATTTTTATCAATGAAAATCGTTTGTAGTAACACTATAACTTTACTACATACTTGCGAAAAAGTCACATATTTTTTTTAGACTTTATTAACTTTATTCCGGACACACTTACTTGACTTTCTGTCGGAAGAGTTCGACAAAAGGTCCGTTAATAATGTGTAGTGCTTACGAAAGTTTCAGTTCAAATTTTTTTACATTTTTTTGCAAAAAGTGTCAGACCAATCAATCCATAACCCAAATCTGTTATTTAAGTTGTATTATGTATTTTTTTATTGAGCAATAAAGTGTAAATACAACAACAATAACAAACCTACATTACATACTGTGATTCCAAGACCTATTTTCCCTATCAACAAAGCAAAGCAAACTCCAGTCTAAGAGGAAATCCTCTTAGACTGGAGTTAGAATTACAAAGGCCGAACCAAGTTTAAAATTTTATTGTTCGATTAAGAATTACTGACATAAGATACAAAAATATTTTTAAATAATAATGCAGATTCTTGTTTCAAGTTCTATTTGACTTTGGAATTTTTTACATGTTTTAGGAATAAGCTCTTTGCAGACGCAAAGTCAATACTGCCAATAATGTCTTAAGAAATGCTGAATTTCCACCAATAAATAAAAAAAATCTTATACTATACATAGACCTAGATACCAGCAAAAAAAAAAAAGTCAAGTTAGATGGAATATGTTTACGATTAACAATGCTGTCTTGGTTATTCTATTCCCTAAAATTACAGTTAAATTACCAAATTGTTGAAATATCAACTGTTTTCTCGAAATCGCACAGCGAGGGAAAAACAATAAACATATTGAAAAAAAAAAATAATAAGCACAGCTATCATTACTGCTAAGTTATTTTATACTTATTCTTAAACTGAGCAGTGACATAAAACTTTAGGCAAATAAAAGTATAAAGTTCCTAAGCTTGTAGAAACCATGGAGTATTGGAATGATGCTCAGACTTGCCACAAGACATCTATAACATACATCTATCAGTTCATTTCACATTCTCAGAACATTTGGCAACTGCAATACAAGATCTTAAGAAATCCATAGCTTATAGGTCAGTTTGAAACAGTACAGATATTTCAACAATTGACTTAGAAAAGTTAAAGTTAACATTATCTACTCATTATACATGATGTAAAAAGACCCTTATCAAAGCTGAGAACCATCCCATAATCAACACATAATTCTCTATTTCTTCAATGAACCATATGACTGAGAATAAAGAAACTAACAACTTGTACGTTCATAAAGTAACCATTTTCTTTTTTATTATCAACAAAAACATTTGAATTTGAATGAATCAAAGTATCATAGTCCAGCTTCCGATTAGCTTTAATCATTCTCTCCTTACACGGCCTTTATAATAGGGCCCTAGAAGAAATCTAAAAGCATAGTAGCTTATGTCTCCTGAGAAAAATTGGACTAAATCCTATCTTCAGTTATGGATTAGGTAAATAATTCGAGCCTATTCCAATTGCCGGGTGGTACGACTATATAACTAATGTGAATAATTGTGTTGTCGCCTGAGCAACCACAGATTTCATTTTGTAGATTAAGACGGTATAGGTCAGTTAGGTAAAGCTGGCACGTTCAACACATTTGCACGTTGCGCTTGTGTAGTGTCTGTGAATAGCGCGCGGCGTGACGTGTATACTGCATGCGCATCATGAAAAGTCTGCCCGTCTCTCTTGCGCGCGG
Source organism: Yponomeuta plumbellus (assembly GCA_947310845.1). Classification (NCBI taxonomy): domain Eukaryota; kingdom Metazoa; phylum Arthropoda; class Insecta; order Lepidoptera; family Yponomeutidae; genus Yponomeuta; species Yponomeuta plumbellus. The sequence continues at coordinate 11,623,179 of OX371203.1, forward strand.
TCTAGCTTATGAGTGTGAAGGGGACAGTTATAGTTTTACTTTTACTACTGTTTATATATACAGCGTGATCTTTTTGGTATTCAACGGTATGTGCGTTTCAATGAGGGATTTTTCTGACAGCTAAGAAAAGTAGTTCCAAATGAGCCGCTTTCAGAAGAACTAAAAAAAAAAACGAATGGCTGTCAAAGGAATGCAATTTTGGACCTCAGTCCAATAGCCATGTGTGATACATCATCAAATAGGTCTTAGCGAGCTGAATAAAAGTTACTAGAGTCTGACAAGCGAGTCCTGGGACGCGATTTATTTCGAATTCTTCATATGGCCACACTCTGACTGTCAAACTTAAGTATTTCAGCTGCAAGTAGTACAGCCCAAACAGTTTGATACTCGTCCTAGATTTAAACACGAACTTTTGTTTCTATTCAACATAATTTTACCTATGTTTTAGTATATACATACGAGTAATAATGTTTTAAAACAAACATGAATTATTTCTTGTTGTAAGGTCTGTCGGATGACGAAAATTTTAAACGTCAGATCGAAGACTTAGTCAAAGAACTCAAAGATGTTGGAGAAAAAAGATATGAATCAGATTTTGATTATGGTTCAGCATTAATAAATGTTTATAAGTTTATGTGGTGCATCTTTATTATCCCTGTTTTTGGTGGAGTGGAAATGTTGGTTTTGATGTAGTTAATTTTTTCGTTTTGCTTATATTTATTTATGTTTGGACAAAATTCATTGGAGACTCCAAACTAATTAAACAAATAATAAACTTAAGCAAAAGTATCAAGATGGTTTATGGCATATAGATGCAGGGTTATCAACTAAAAGATTTTTAAATTTCCCGCCAAAGGCTTGTGCCAGGACTCACTTGTCGCACTCTATGACGTCAACAGCCAAATGTTTGTCCTTTCGGAGTTATATTGTATTGAAAAAAAACTAACATTTTCAATTTCAAAAAAATAACATGTATACATCACACATGGCTATTGGGCTGAGGTCCAAAACTGCATTCCTTTGACAGCCATTCGTTTTTTTTCTTCTTAAAACGGCTCATTAGTCTGTAGATGGCATTTTTAAGAGAGGGTTTTTGATTTTCTAATGGGAATTGCCAGTTTATTCTGTGGTCTTTCCTCTTTTCTTTTGGTTCTTGCATTTGATTGTGATTGGACTTCAAACAACTGCTACTGGTGCTAAAATCATGGCAAAACGTTGAAGAAAAAGAAGAAGAATAGGAGAACAGAACATTCGTGTAACCACAATAGAAACCGAATGATGTTGCTCAATTGATCACAGATTCCTTCCAGTTGATGAAATTACAGAACAGTAATAAAGTTTTTATCGGTGGCAAGCAATTAAAAAAAAAGGTAGGGTAATTCATCCAGTAACTGACCACTGAGCGTCCGTTACCCTTTGTTACATAATTAAATTGTTGAGGATTTCTGGGACAATTATTTTCTGTTTTGGTAAAGATTTTCTTAGGTGAAATTATTTTTGTTCATGTGAAAATTTATTGAAACTATTTTGTGACCATTGATTCCACCTTGTTTTAATACAAGTAACCCATATATTTGTATTTATTTATCTACAACGCACCTATCTTACTAAAACCTAACTCTAGTCTACACTTAAACTAGAGTCGTATTTTGAATCAAAATCATATATTTTTAAACATCCTGTATAGTGAAATTGCATAAGTGTGAGTACTGTGAACGTGCCAGCTTTAGATAACAGACCTATACTTAGCCTAGCTAACGGTCTTTCCACAAGGTATACTGATATCACACGAGATGTATTCCTTCTTGCATACTTAGGAACTCCCCTGGTGGTGGTGTGAACTGCTCATTCCGTGGCGGCCATAGCACGTGCCTGCGCTCGCACCCGTTTATCGTATTCTAGCCGGTTTTGGCTGGAAGGAAAATGTTTACAATTAGATCAAAGGTTGTACAACATCATCATAATCATCGTCTGCATCATCATCATCATCCTCATCATCAGCCATTTGACGCTCACTACAGGACATAGGCCTCCCTCTAGATTGTCAAGCTTCCTGGTCTTATGCCGCCCGCATCCAACAACTCTCTGTCACCATAACCACATAATCAGACCATCAGGTGGGGAGCTTGATCACGCTACGCGGTCCGGTTCGCTGTCGCGAGGTCAAACTTTCTCGCCCTAACGGTCATTAGTTCTCCGAGCTAACTGACCCACCCACTGCCACTTCTACTGAGCAATTCTTCAAGCTATATTCTAGCTAAGAAGGTTGGTATTGCAAGATAGAGGGCTCCAAGCTGGTTATTACTAATTATTATCCAATCAATTCCAATTTTAGTTACAATATGACGTAACTAAATTATCAAACATGAAAATAAAGGAGAAGTTATGAAATGAAAACCAATTGTCTTCTTACTTATGTTTCCTGTAAAAATTACTAGCATTCCATAGAGTTAAAACTTCCTACAGCAAGAGATTCATAATCCATCTTTGCCCAATATACATTTTTTCATTTTGATACATAAAATTCAACACTTTGTCAAAGTCACAAGACACAGCAAAGAGAATCTAAAGAACTAGCTTCTAAAATTTAACTTTGGCAACCAAAACCTCAGAAAACCTAATAACAAGTGGAACCTTACCCATAACTTATCAAACACATTCACTTCCACAGGTAAACATCCTCTGCTGAGTGACTGAAACCTGAACCCAAGACCTGGTCATAGTCCTGAGCAGAGCACATGCACTTATGCTCTCCAAAGCACAAACATGCACTAATACAATGCATAATATTAATTCACATTATTTTCTGTTTAGCTATTAATACTATAGTTCCTATAGGAGAGCTTAATACTAAAAAACTGAATAATTAATACTAACACATTTACTGGAGAGGACTAGTTTCACAACACTAGTGCGAGAACTAGGCGTTTTGTATGTAGTTATTTTTTGAACAAATATTTTGTCAATTCATTGCATGGTGTACATGATGTAAAGAATACTCTATTATTATGAATGATCATATTTTGTTGTTATCAGAAATAAATTTTACTAGCGTTTTGGCTTTTGTTTGATAACAAGGAAAATTCTTATCATTTTGTTTCGTGACCTGGCACCATCTACTAACAGCTGAGCAGTTATATCAATTAGTTTGAGAACAGCAGCCAATAGGTGGTCCAAACTATAGTATTCTAATAACTCTGTGGATGGAAATATTAACACATTCGCGGACAGGGACGGCTATAGCAGTCTATAACAATAAAAATAACAATAGATCACATATGACTGTCCGGCAAAGTGTTAAACAGAACAAAATTCTTGTATACTGTAATGCATGCAAGGACTTTTGTATTAGGCTGGGCCGCCAAACTTTTTTTTCGAATTTGATTATGAAAGGGGTGTCAAAAGTTGTGTTTTAAGATGTACTTACCGTAAAAAATATAAAAAAAAATATTCCATACTACTTTTGGCCCTCTATCAGACACCAGACATTTCAAAATTACAGCGTCTTTATCAGTTTCTTCATCTAAGTTTGAAATCGTTTCAATAATAATTTATAGTCTATAAGAGGTTTAAAATACCCTTCTTATATTCTTACACTCTCGTTTCATAAAAAGAAAAACTGTAACTCATCAAATTCTATTATGTAAAATGGAACTCACTCTATAATAATACTTTGAAATTTGACCCCGAGCGTGACCTGACACTGTCAGTCGCATTTCAACTGTTAATATTATTTTTGTATCCATTATAATTGTGAGCTTGCTTTCTACCTATTGCGATGAAATTTTCATTTATTAATTTAATGAAAAAACGACTAATTTGTCCAAACTTTAAGCTCCGGTAGAGGGCCAAAAGTAGTTACGTATCTGTAAATAAAAAATGAGGTTATATTAGTTATAGTGCTACGCAACTTTTGAGACCCCTTTCACTAAGATATCTTGAAAAAAAAAAGTTTCCATATAACGACGGCCCAGCCTACTGTATATCCTCGTGAGGCCCAATGTCATCAAGTGATCACAAAATCAATTGTTCTTTTCGTTCTTTTCAAGGTCGGGCCTCACGAGGATATGGAAGATAGTCAACTAACCAGTAAATTGTGTAAGCTTCGGCTTGCGCAGGATCCTTTACGTTAGGCTCATTCAGTAGATCCTGGATGCCCAGCAGAATCTGTTTGATGGTGATCGCAGGACGCCAGTCCTTCTCTTCATCCAGTAGAGAGAGACACACTGTGCCAGAGGGGTAGACGTTGGGGTGGAAGAGCGGGGGTTCAAACTTGCATTTGGGGGGGCTGGAGGGGTAATCATCTTTGAAGATCATGCGCAGCTTGTAGAGGCCTCCCTCCCATGGAGTCTGCAAAATACAAGACAGAATATATAGAAAAAGAACAAAAATAACCCACACAAAGAAAATTTATCTTATGAAATCATGGTGACTGAAAACCGGGGGCCCCATTTCTGTTAGTGGATTACAGTACAATGACAGATACATGGTCAGGTCATGAGACGTGTTATTTCAAACCATTGACACCAACAAGGATACGGAATCTCCATGGTTATGCATCTTACTACAATGCATTAACTATATCTAGGTCCAGGTTTAGTGTCAGAAGGTTGGAAGATTTTTGAATCATAAAAAGATCAGGGGATGTGAATGACATGGAACCTTGGGAAGGTATTAGGAGAAGAACCTATATCCACCAGTGGGCAGCACCATTTGTACCGACACCAGTGTCAAGATTTATGGGTTTCTATTGAGTACATAATATATACGTCAGAAGTGTAAGACAGGGAAATAGAAAGTATACAAAGAAATGTTACAAGGCAAAACTCCACACTTGACACACACTCCACACTCCATGCACGACTCCACAGGTTGGATTTTCTATTACATCAAGGGACCAAATATGTATTATACCTACTCTGGTAAAAATGAGTTGTCAAAAATGTACACTTATCCAACCAATGGAACCAACAGGGCCCAAGTAACTTTTAACATTTCTTCCCAAACGTTTTGGTCCCCCTAAACGTCGCCGATAAACCGCTTTCATGACCAAAGAGCAAAAAGATAGTTGAAAACAAGATGCTGCAAACTGATTCTGAATAAACCAATAAATTGCTCCAAAATCGTATCTGAACCAGTGGCAGTTCATAGACGTTCTAGAACATACTAACCCCTTTCTTTCCTGGAATAGCGCACTCCCATGTCATCAAGTTCAGCGAGCCATCCGGATTTTTCATGGGCCGTGCCACGAATCCCTGCAAGGCGCATTTCAAAGTAAGATTAAAGACGATTTGAAAGAAGAATCAGTAAATTATGCCCACGAATACGTACGAATGGATGATCCTTCCGCCAAGCTTTTCTTTCTTCGGCTAAACGTGCACTTGCTATACCCGACATGTTTCTGAAATAAGTGAAGTCCGAATTGTAAGTTTTTTTGTGAAATTATATTTTACATACCTATAATAACGAATAACTCACTTTTGATCAATATTTCGATGCTAAAATATATAAAAAACACACGCACGGCGCGAATAAAAAGCGTCCCACGATGCGTCAAGCGACGACCATAGCCAATTTGAAAAAGATTTCTAGTGCGTTTTCGTTGACTGATGATTCTAACAGTCTGACGAAATCCGTTATTGTGATTGGCCAATTTTTTTATGCTAAGGTTACTAACCGTAGACAGAGAATAGGATAGACTGGGCCCGCGCGTGTACCTTTGAGATGGAGATAGAAGTAGGTATTTTTTGAGAGTTGCCAGCATAACACATAATTCCCGAAGTATGTTTTGCATATTAACAACTGTTAAATTGTAATATTTTGTGTCAGCAACCCTAAACTAAGTTATTCTTTGAACGCATCTCTATGTGTAATACGCTTGTAAAGCGACACTAACGCCCCCAACTGGTGCGGTCCATGAAACTTTTTGACATTTGCAAGTCCATACTAATTTGTATAGAAAAGCTGAAAGGGACTATTAAAACGTGAATAATTAATTAAAAAGAGCTTCAAAATGATGTGTTTTGCCCCAGGCTGCAATCACTACAATGATAAGCATCGGTGTAAGTTTTTCACTTTCCCGAAAAACGAAAGGATTTTGAAAAAATGGATAAAATATATAAGGTATGTTTGTGTTGTTATATTTTACGATCTTAAAATTTTGTATTCGGCTGGATCGTTTGTAATTTTATTAGAGTACCTAAGTACCTATATTTAGTTCTGATTAGATTCCTTTTGTAATTCCAGGAGAGCTGATAGACTTCCATCAAAACATTCGCGGATTTGCAGTTGTCATTTCAAAGATGGTAAAAGAGAAAACTATCCACTTATTTATGAAAGGAACCGAACCAAGATGCTCAATTTCGAAACTCCACAGAAAACTGTCGATAGAAGTACTAACAAAGTTGTGCCCCAATTGGATGAAACTCGAGAAAGTTTGCCTGCTGGAGAGGAACATAGCATTTTAGCAGAAGCCGAGAACACTTTACTGACGTTGGAAAATAAAAAGCTAAAAGAAGAAATTATTTCCTTGAAAACAGTACCTTGGTCTCTTAAAATAATAGAAGGAAATGATAAGTTGATCAGATATTATACAGGTATACCTAGCGAAGAAACATTGAAAATATTTTTAAGCTTATTTGATGGTATTGAAATAAATTATTACTGTGGTTGGAAAGTTAACCGTGTTAGCCAAGTTGATCAGATATTCATGACTTTAATGAAACTTAGATTGAATTTAACACATACTGATTTAGGTGTACGTTTTGCATGCAGCAAACAGACTGTGACAAATGTAACTGTGACGTGGATACATATCATGCACAACTTTTTATATGAGGGTTTAATGAACAAGATACCATCACAAGCAAAAAATAATACTTGTTTACCCAATTGCTTTGCTAAATTTACAAATTGCCGTATGGTGATTGATTGCACGGAAGTGTTTTGTGCGACTTCTAGAAAATCAATGACCAAACAGGGATTAACATACAGTCACTATAAGCACAGAAATACTTTTAAAGCACTTGTGGGTGTCGCACCCAACGGAGTTCTTACTTACAGCAGTAAACTGTATCCAGGCTCAACATCCGATAAGGCTATTGTCAACCATTGTCAACTATTGACTAAATTTACTGCTGGGGACCTTATACTTGCTGACAAAGGGTTCTTAATATCTGATATGTTACCACCTGGTGTTTCAGTTAATATACCTCCATTTTTGACAACCACACAATTTACTCCGAACCAGGTTTTTCAAACCACTTCAATAGCACGTGCGAGAATTCATGTGGAACGGGCAATTCAACGTGTCAAAGGTTACTTGATTTTAGATCACATCCCATTTTATCTCCATACCCTTTCCACCAAGGTTTGGCAAGTTACATGCGCTCTAACTAACTTTCAATACCCTTTAATCAAGGAAGTAGAAGTATTTTACAATCCCCTTCATGAAGAAATTTAATTTGCTTAAGTACATAGTTGTTTTTTTAGTTACTAAATTGCTGTGTGTGACTGATTTCAAAAGTATATCCTCGTGAGGCCCAATGTCTTCAAGTGATCACAAAATCAATTGTTCTTTTCAAGGTCGGGCCTTACGAGGATATGAGTGTTACTAAAATAGAATAAGAATGTAATTAGTATTTTAGAAAATAAATCTATGGATCAAAAGGGTATGATTTTTTATTTATAAATTGGATATGCATTTGAGTATTTTTAGATATGAAGTGTGTCAGCTTTGTAACAGAAAGTAACCTAGTCTATGTATTTTGAAATTAAAACTACCAGATGCTAGATTATCATATTTATTGAAAGAAATAAACAGATCACTGCGTGAGGACCTATTATTTGGCTTTCCTAGGACCGCCATGCTACATCACAATATTTATCACAGTAAATTTCTTATTTAGCTTTATACATTAATAAATATGGAATGTATTTCTCAACATAAAAGTTGGTTAGTATGCTTAAATTGGAAGCCCACTCATCATCTTTATGTATCTGTACAGCAATCAAAGTATGTGGGGTCCACACAATAAAATTACACATGCTTTTCTTTGCTATGTGTAGTTGTCCTTGGATCTGGTGATAATAATTATGTTCTTGTCGGGGTAAAAAAAGTCCAGTTTCTGTATTGCAGGATAGAAAATATGTTTTATCAGTTTTTAAGACATCCTCCAGGTTGTCTATATTTCTATACTTATATGGGCATTTCACTTCAACCAAAGTGCCTTCATCAATGATCTCTCCATATGGACTGGCACCAAGTAGTCCATTCTCATGAAGAATAAGCCCACATTGAGTAACTTTAGAACCCCTTAACTAGAATTAGAACTCCTTAATGGCAGCAGCTTCATTTTCTTTTCCCCAATTGATGGCTTTGACTCCATCCAGTGAATAACTACCACTTATTGTTTTGAACAGGGATTTAGAATATTTGTTGTTTTTGCAAGCTTTTAAAATTATTCCAAAGTTACTAGCAGTTAACCTGTGCTTTCTTTGGATGAGCCAGTGAGGATTTTTTGATTGGCCAATAGTGTTCCGACTGATATTTTTAATTTTATCTTCAGTTAAGAGACAAAATGTCAATAAGGCTTGTTTTTTGTCTGGACTGTTTTCAAATTCAGTTGAAAAAATAAATGACTCCAGAGTTGTTTCAACAGAATACTCCGGCTCTGGGGATAACATCCAAGAAAATCTGACCAGGGCTGCAGACGACGTAAGAGTATCATACAGTTTTGTCCTCTTGGCAGCATTGAGTGGTAATGTAGCACTATATTCTCTCTTTGGTGGATAAAGTTCCTCTACAGTCTGTACTGGTTCTTCATTTTGCATCGGTTTACGGGCTGACCAAGAACATGAAACATCAGTCACGGACACATTGTACAAGCAGTACAAAAGCAATGCAGCCATGTGATGACAGCGGACTTGACCTCGTGGACAATTGCATGTTGCTTCTTTTATTGAACCCTTATTGTCAAAATGTATCTGAAAAAAAATGTACAGGGCACTTGAACACACAAATTAGAAAAAAAAGTTAGTCTTCTTGAACATCAGTCAAGAAACTGAAGCATAGAGGACCAAAAGATTATTGCTTAATTACTACTGTGTATGACCACATTTGAAGGTTATTTATCGCAGTTATTATTTTGTCTGGGTTTTTTTAAGCAAAATTTTGTTAAATAAAGTATTGAATATAGATCATAAGTACTTACATTCACATCATAATGTTTATTCTTCATACTAGCATGAACTTTCCCTTGTATGTATCCAAGTTGTTGGTCGAACAGACCACTTTTTACATGGCTGCTATTATAGGAATTTTCACCTTTTTCGATCAACTTTTGTTCCCTTTCGAAAAAAGAGGCTATGGTGTGAAATTTTAGTACACTCTTACGAGTCATTGTTGGATAAAATGCACCTAATTTGCTTATTCTGCAACGAAACAATCCCGCTATTTGTATAGAGAAATGGCGTCAATTTTGACAGATGGACCGCGATGCGTGAGTGACGTCACACTTTACAAGCGTATTGTCATCTGTCACTGTTATCTGTGTCTCTCTCTCTGATCACGTTATGCCGGTTGCTTGGTTATGTTTTTCATCCGTCTCAATCTTGTAATATAGTTAATCTTATTAAGTTATTGATATTCATATTATTTGAGGTAATATACGGTGTCAATAACCGAGTGCCTTTTCTTTCCGCTGTGAGTCCCACGACGTCTGAGGCCATCCACATTATCATCCACGGATTCACCTCTGGTAGACAATTTCTACAGGTTCCGGGCCCAGAAAACGCTAAGGATGGCAGAAGGTAATCCGCCCCTGGTACCCGCCGGCGTCAATACTGGTGGTCAGTACCATCTTGAACGTCTAGAAGGACATCAAAACTTCAATACATGGAAGTTTGCGGTGAGGATGATATTAACCCTTGAAGGGCTGTGGAACTGCGTTGCTGGTGAAGACAATGATGCTTCTAGAGACCAGCGATCACTCGCCCGGATATGTCTCTCCGTAAAGCCCTGCTGTTTTCAATATGTAAGGACTGCTACTAAGAGCAAAGAAGCATGGGAAAATCTGAGTAAAGTATTTGAGGACAAAGGTCTGTACAGAAAGGTCCTTTTACTTCGTAAATTGCACAGAATTGAGCTTACCAGCTTCAACTCTATGACAGAATACATAGAAAACACAATGTTGCTTGTTCAGCAGCTGGCGGATATAGACAGAACAATAGACGACGAGGAAGTTGCAGAGATTCTCTTGTCAGGGCTTCTACAGGACTACGACACGCTTGTTTCCAACCTGGAAACTGCTTTTATGTGTGGATCACTGTCTAGTGAAAAGGTCAGAGCCCGTTTACTACAAGAAGAGCAAAGGAAGAACTCAGGAACAAGTGATGTAATTACTAGCAGCAACACCGCATTTGTTTCGAAGCAGAATTGGACCTGCAATTATTGTGGCAAAGCTGGCCACACCAAGAAGAAATGTTTTAAACTGAAGCGTGACAAGAAAAATCGTGTAAAAGAAGATCAAACCTTTTTAGCTTCAGCGTTCATAGTCCAAGGCAAGACCGAATGGTTTGTGGATAGTGGCTGTACACAACACATGGGCAAGGACAAAAACTTGTTTGAAACTATGCAGAAGTTAAATAGTACAGTAGTGATAGCTAATAATTCTACACTCAAGGTCGAAGGTTGTGGTGCTATCACAGTTAATGCTAAAGATTACATATTTACATTAAAAGATGTGTTATATGATCCTGGTCTACCTGCTAACTTGTTGTCTGTCAGTCGTCTTGTTAATCAGGGTTATAATATCATTTTTAAAAAGGAGGGCTGTGCTATTTATCGTGATAAGTGTGAAATAACTGGCAAACCAATTTGTATGGCTCCTAATAGTAATGGGATATATTGTATCAATGGTCAGTCATCTTTGTGTGCAATGGTGCACTCTTCGGCTGTCTTGCCTTTGCAGGATGCACAGAGTGCTAACTTGGCTGAGGTGCCAATTGATATTTGGCACAGGAGGCTAGGCCACTTGGGCTTACAAGGTATGTTAGCTCTTAAGGGTGGTGTTGCGAATGGTGTGTCTTTTCAGAACAATGAAGATACTCTTAAGGATTGTGTGCCTTATCTCGAGGGCAAAATGGCAGCAAAGCCTTATCCTGATGAAGCGACTCATCGTGCAAGCCAGGCCCTGGAGCTGATCCATACTGATGTTTGCGGCCCCATGCCTGTTGAGAGCTGGGGCGGTGCAAGATACATCGTGACCTACACAGATGATTTTACGAGAAAAACATTTGGTTATCTGCTCAAGCAAAAGAACCAGGTATTTGCTACTTTCGTTAACTTCCAAGGTTATGTTGAGAAACAGTTGGGTTTGCCAATCAAGGTTTTACGTTCTGATAATGGGGGGGAATACTGCAGTCACAGATTTTCTGAATATTTGAAGAAGGAAGGAATTTTACATCAGACTTCTGCTCCATATTGTCCACAGCAAAATGGTGTCTCCGAGCGTCTTAACAGGACTCTCTTAGAGAAAGCCGTATGTTGCTGGGAGCGGGCTTGGACAAGCGTTTTTGGGGTGAAGCAGTTATGAATGCTATTTATTTAAAAAATAGAGCACCTACTTCGGCTTTGTCTGGTCTTACGCCCCATGAAAAGTGGACTGGGTCCAAACCGGACCTTAGTAATCTCCATGTTTTTGGCTGCATTTCATATGCTTTATTACCAAAACATATGAGATGTAAATTGGATGCTAAAAGTAAATTGTATATCTTTGTTGGATATAGTGGATCCTCAAAAGGCTTTAGACTGTCAGACCCTTTGAACCCTAAGAATGTTATTATTTCACGAAATGTTGTTTTCATTGAGAGCAAATTTTATTCAGAGACTGTGAATAAATCTAGACATAATAATTTGTTATTAGATTATATTACATTAATAATAGGGATACCGCCGTTTAGCCAAAGTATTTTTCGCCAAATTTTACTTCCCAATAAACTTATGGCATCAGTTTCATTTCCCAAATGAAATTTTAGCAAGTTTTCATTTCGCATTTTATTCATTTGGTCAAATTATCATTTCGCATAATTTTACTGCGTCAAGTTTTATTAAGACAAACGTTTATTATGCTAACGTTTACGTGTAAAGAATACGTGACAACAGAAATATAGGTGCGACGACGCGCGTAGCGAAGCGGAGCGCGTCGGAGCGTTAGGTTCTCTATGTAAGATCGAAAACAGACTCGACTTTGATGCGTTCTTACCTTGCCTCTTGTTGCCTCTTTGGTAAAATGAATTTTGACCAAGTATTTATTTGGTAAACAATAACTTGCCATAATAACTTTTGCTAACTGTTTATTTGCTTAAAGTTGTTTTGAGAAATGTTTTTTTGCCAAGTGATAATTTGCGGAAAATAGTTTGGGAAGTAATACTTTGGGAAACGATTTTTGGCAATACATTAGTAAACCATAATAATAATTTAATAGCTTATGACATTTCAAATGATAAAATAATAAATTCTATTACGTCTAGTCATGATGTGAATTCTAATAGGACCTTAGAAACATGTAACAATGGTCATGATACCAGTTGCAGTATTGGACCGAGTTCTGGCTCTTGTGTTAGTAAGCTGAACTCTAGTCAAACTGCTGAACTGAATCCGAATCTCACATCAGTTGATAATGTTAACAAATCTCCTTCTGTGTTTTCAGGAGACTGTGATGAGGAGTACTACTGCACTGGGAGTGAAAATGAGTCGAGTTCTGCATTGTCACCGGCCGCTGACGCGCTCCCTGAGTGTGTGAGTTCATCGCCTGTGGTGGCAGCTGGAGGGGAAGTATCTGCTTCCGACCCGCTGTGTTCCACTCAACGTGCTGTTCGTAGCACTCGCTCTCAATTGCCGTACAGGTATAAAGACTATGATGTTGATCTATCTCTCCTAACTCGAGATGGAGCTTGGTCTCTCGGCGATCCTCAGTCGTATGAGGAAGCCATGTCAAGTACTGACAGTGAACATTGGGCTGCTGCTATGCAGAGTGAGTGTGACTCTATGATAGCTAACAATGTATGGACATTGGTCGACCGCCCTCAAGGTAAGAACATAGTCAAATGCAAATGGGTATTTAAGCGCAAACATGATGCTTCTGGTAAGTTTGATAAGTTTAAAGCTCGTTTGGTTGCTAGAGGTTTCACGCAAGTCCATGGGGTTGATTATAATGAAACTTTTTCACCTGTTGTTAGGCATTGTACTATGAGGATACTTTTTGCATTAGCAGCTGCCTTCTTAAATGGTGAGCTCGAGGAGACTATTTATATGGAACAGCCACCTGGCTTTAGTAATGGTGACAATAATAAGGTTTGTCTTTTACAAAAGGGCATTTATGGTCTCAAGCAGGCTAGCAGAATTTGGAATGATAGAGTTCATGATTTATTATGTAATAATGGCTATGTGCAGAGCAAATGTGAGCCCTGTGTTTACACTAAGAAAACAGGTAAAGATCTCATTGTTGTGGCTCTTTATGTAGACGATTTTTACATATTTTATTCTACTCAAATTAATGAATTGTTGCCTTTGCTTGAGGATAATTAATAAAGAACCAAACATTTTATAAAGATTGACCAGTCACAATATGTAAAGAGATTGTTAATTCGATTTGGCATGGAACAATGTAAACCTGTGTCAATTCCTATGACTACTAGTTGTAAGTTACAAAAGGCTGAGTCTGAGCAACTTGATGATGCTGTTTATAGATATAGAGAACTTTTAGGTTGTCTCATGTATCTCTCTGTCTGCACCAGGCCAGACATAGCCATTGCTTGTAGCCAGCTGAGTCAGTTTGGTCATGGATTTGATAAGACACATTGGCTAGCAGCCAAACGCGTCCTAAGGTATTTGTCAGGCACAATAAATTATGGTCTATGTTTTTATAGGTCTGATAATTTAAATTTAACTGCATACTCGGATGCGGATTGGGCTAACGACATTGTAGACCGCAAGTCTTATACGGGTTTCGTGGTCAAACTGGGCCGTAATGTTATACATTGGGAATCGCGTAAGCAGCGATGCGTGGCGTTATCCAGTACCGAAGCCGAATATCTCTCCATTGGAGATGTATGTAAGGATCTTTGTTTCATTAGGAGTTTGCATTCCGAAATTATTGGTACTGATGTGGAGATAACTTTATATAATGATAATCAGAGCGCACATAACATATTACAGGCTAAAGAGTATTCACATAAACGAACGAAACATATACAGTTGCGATACCATTTTGTAAAAGATCTTTTAAATATTTGTGTACTACAGAAATGGTTGCCGATGTTTTAACTAAACCTCTTAGTGCAAATAGGCATAAGCAATTTGTTAGTGAATTAAATATGTCTTAAAGTTTTTATATAAGTGACAAATAATTATGTCAATTGTTCCTTTAAGCATTTGCTATGTGATTTGACGTATTTGTCTCTTCATATAGTAACACCGATTGCTTGTAAAGCGCTTGAATATGTGTTAGCATGTAGAGTTTGCAGTGTACTTGTGTATATGTATGTAGCATGCAGAGTTTGTAAAGTATGTTACATAAGCATATGTTTGCACGTAGGGTTTGATTGTGACTTCAAAATATTAAGGGGAAGTGTTAAATTGTAATATTTTGTGTCAGCAACCCTAAACTAAGTTATTCTTTGAACGCATCTCTATGTGTAATTGTCATCTGTCACGGTTATCTGTGTCTCTCTCTCTCTGATCACGTTATGCCGGTTGCTTGGTTATGTTTTTCATCCGTCTCAATCTTGTAATATAGTTAATCTTAGTAAGTTATTGATATTCATATTATTTGAGGTAATATACGGTGTCAATAACCGAGTGCCTTTTCTTTCCGCTGTGAGTCCAACGACGTCTGAGGCCATCCACATTATCATCCACGGATTCACCTCTGGTAGACAATTTCTACTACAACTCGCTTTAGACATGATCCAATTTCTTTATCAATTTCTTTTTGCGAGGAGAGACATCTACCTGTAAACAAATTGTACTTATGCTTAGCACAACTTAGTCCACCTGTTCATTATTTCACCATATCATGTGTAGGTACATTTATTACTGTGCGTCTGTGACAAACATGTTATTCTAAATGAAACTTTCTACGCTTATAAGTAAGATATTATAACAGTAGACCGTTTTATTTGTAGTGAAATGTCTGTCATAGACGCACAGCAATGTCGCCGTCTGTCGCCAGATACAACGTGGAGGACATCAACATCACCAGATATGGTAGACCTACTGACCGGCGTTGTTGACTCTAGGTATATTCTGATTTTTCGGGCTGTCCATCCTAGGAATATCAGTAGCACTTTTACTAGTACTCGCAACCACAAGCATTGGAAAATACGTTGATGTAGCCTCATGAAGAGTCTGGAAGGAACACAAAAACTGCGTTTAAAAAAACATTTAAAGTATATCCTCGTAAGGCCCGACCTTGAAAATAACAATTGTTTTTGTGATCACTTAAAGACATTGGGCCTCACGAGGATATTATAGTTTAGTACCTTATTGACTATGGAATTACCTACTAGAGATTGAATAAATAATAGACCCAGGACTAAGACGTAATTTTAAATGACTCCCTTAGTAATAATGCATTGAGCGGTCAACTCGCGAATAGATTTGTGAGGTTAACTATAACATAACAATGTACGAATATATTAAATCACTGAAATATTCTACATACCCATAACTCATTTTATTTTAGGGAGTCCTCGCAGGCAAGTTCCGTAAAGGAAGCTTCCGTCAGAAAAGTAAAACTCTTTGTTTTTCAAAGACAATGGGGCTCGAAATGACGGGAACAAAGACGGGTATACTGTGTCGGTTGCCAGTCTAAGTTACCCGTGGCTTCTATATAGCCTGATCAGATCGGTATGTACCTGTAAAATAATTTTGTACAATGTAATCATTATTTGGTACGTTTGGGACCTCGTCAAAAAGTGGGCCAAGTTCTAGTGGTTGAATCCTCTGCTTACCCACCAGGGGATATCAGGCGTGAGTTTTATTTCATATTTAGCCGTCTTTGCCAACGGGATTTTTTATATCATTAGTGTGGTAACCCTAAAATTAGTATAAGCCCTCTAAATTAAAATGGTCGCAGTTAGATTGCGAATCTATCGTACGAGCACCTACATAATTTAGACGGGTAACACCAAAACAATCAAATTCTCGATTTTGTTTTCACGACTAATTTAGGGGTAATGGTGGGCAGTAGATGCATTTTATGTGCGTTTGATTCCTTTGCATAGTCTTTCACATCATAAAAACAGCTCTAAGAGAAGAATTAAGGGCACTTACGAATATAACCTCTAAGTTAGCGTCTTTTCGCTCATTGCGGCTTCCACAGCCTAAAATGCTGTAAATCTCCTTTGTATCATTTTCGTTCAACTGCACCGAAACATAAAAACTACAATCCTATGGAGAAAAACACGAATATCTGCCGAAAATCACTGTGAAACTAGATAAATCCCAGATTTGACGTAGGTTTGTCTGCCACACATCGAGCTGTGGCAAACAAACAAAAACGCGTACGCGAGTAAGGGACAGAAGATCATTACTGTTTCTCGCTTACACTTTACAAGACTCGTATGAGGTTATCTCTTTCTTATTTTTTTTGTCTATGGTTATGTCTCGTCTATCTATTCTCTGTCTACGTTACTAACCAATCAGTGCACTTACAATTTGTTTGAAAATTTGGACAGTAGAAACAGACTATATTTCAGATTGTCTCTGGAGGACTAGTGATGTGTACGAAATCCGGTGTTTTCACCGGTCTAATGACTGTGACCTTCTTTTAGTTTTGCTACTCGACACCAGGTGGCGCAATGCGTATTTTTCTCAGAATCCTTATTCTGAGGTATTTTTGCTACTGCGTTCCAGTTGATGCAGATTCCAGATTCGGCCACCTCTTATCAATTTATAAAAATAATTATGTCCTTGTGTGGTGAAAGAATCTTGTTTTAAAAACTGTATTTCAGTCATTTATTTTATAAGAAAATTAACCCAGTTAACATAGCCTATGAAATGAACTCTTATGTATTTTTTATCAAATTCAGTAGGAAAATAATGATAATTTAGATATATGTATTTATTTCCGTTTCTAGATTAACTTCTATAGAGTACAGGAAAATTGCTTTGTGAATTTTTACTTCAATATTATGGAGAAAAAAAATTAAAATCGAAAACTTACGTGTGACGTCACAGCTTGACCACATACCACAGAACAAAAAAAAAGAGTAGAAATCGTAAGTGGGCGGTGCCCGCGTGCTTCACATTAGCAATGTATTGCATAAGCGTAGTCTATGACAGTTTTCCTTACCTCAGTTGCCGTGCGCTTCTAGTAAAGAAAACAATTGTGAAAACTCTACTAAAATGCCTTATTGTGCTGTGTTAGAGTGCTAAAATAAAAGTTGGGGACCGAAATGTACCGATCATGCCGTAACATTCCATCGGTAAGTAGTATTTCCATTGTATTTAATTTAATAGAAATTAAATTTGTAATGACATGAACAAGGAAAGCAATCCGAAAGTGAGAAAGTAAAACCACCTTTATTTACTGGAATATAATGTTCAATTTTCGTCGAAGTCTGTGTACTTTTCCTACAAATTTCTGTCAACATTTGAATGCTACTCAAATGAGTAGCAATTGCAGCTGGGACACAACATTATAAAAATCTATCGATAATATTTTGTCTATGACTTAGCAGTAATAAATAATTATCTGTACTTTAGGTAGAGTACCTGCGTCTAATTAGGTGCTTTGGGAAAATAATTGTCGTTATTTTATTTTAATTGAAGACCTCTGTGGCGCAGTGGTTAGTGCATCTGACTACCATGCGAGAGATCCCGGGTTCGAATCCCGGCTGGGGACAAAAAAAATCCCAGGTCTTGTATGTTTACATGTTTGTGACGTCGTTGTTTCTGGTGCCCACGACACAGGGTATCCCAGGGTGGGGCCAGAGGCAATGTATGTGCCTGTATGTAAGTGTTTATTATCATCTTTTATTATTATTATTATTTAACACATTTTTACTTGCAATTATTTTTGATACTGCGCAAAATTTTTTGTTCATGTTCCTTGAAGCTGTTTAGTTCCTTTGCGAGAATGTGGTCCTGACTGCAGTATCATGTCATTTTTGTAAACTTTTAATCCGGATCAACTTACCCATCCCATTTTGAGACGAGCAACCGAACGACGCAAGCTCCGTCTCTGCTCACCACCCACTCACTGCTCTGCGTATCGGAGCGAAACCTAGTCGGACTCGTCCGATAAAACAACACCCGTAAGTAGATCCGGACTAAATGTTTACAATGTGTTGTGCCGAAAGTTTTAGGTCAAAAAACATGTCATTTTTATTAGTATAGATTGGCGTATTGTCATCAAAATTAAACCATCATGCATAATTTCAAAGTTAGATGATTTTATGTGCTCGTGTAGTAAAATCATCTTGGGTCTAGATAATTTAATCAACGCTTACTCCTTATATGTATGGGGAAGTCTCGTGAACTTTCGTTGGCAAATGTCATCTCCATAATATAAGTGAAGCGTTGATGGATAACGACATTTTAAATAAATAAATAAAAAAATAAACAAACTATACATACGATAAGTTTGCTGGGCCTCGTTTCAAAAGCGACTATAGTTAGTTTCATATGAGAATTCCATATACGTTGCGTAGCCGATCATCCAGAAGGTAGGTTAATATACTAACCGGCTGCGTAATTTACATCGAATTGTAATTGAATTAAATATCAACTGTCGCTTTACGAAACAATTCTATAATTTGTCGATAGGTCATCCATAGCTAAGAAGCACCATACTTGTTATACCATAAGATACTTGTTTTTTAATTTTCGACTTTATGGTCTATCACATAAAACTTCTCGACCTTCAGACGCGGCGGGAGTTCCAGCTAGTGTAGAGTAGCGGTACTACGAAACAAAGATCTAATGTCAAACTTAATTTCATCATTATCATTTGATTTTGATCGTTGTTTATATCACCAAAAGGTTCATATGTTACGTGGAACTTTTATGATGTAGACCTTTTCGGCATTGCCTTTATTTACCAATGGCAGCTTGGCATTCATAGTGTGGGTTTTGGCTTATGTGTGAGTTTGGTCACACTGGTTTTCCTGCTAATAGGTCATGTCACTCCTTCTTCTCTTTTTTTCTGTTCTGTGGACACAATCGAGGCTACGTAAAAAAAAAAAGAATTCCTTATTGCACACAAGAAGCAAGAGACAAATAAAAGTTACAGTTAAAAAAAATTTATACAATAGGCTTTCTTATTCTCTATAAATTGTACACGATAAGTTTGCTAGGCTTCGTTTCATAAAGCGACTATGGTTAGATTATGAGAATTCCATTATAGGTACATTGCGTAGCCAATCATCCAGAAGGACAGTTAATATGGTAGCCGGCTGCGTAATTTACATCGAACTGTGGTACAGTTTGGCAGAAGGGAATACATTATGTTACTTAGTCAATGTAGGTACTAAAAAAATAAATGATTAAGAAACATTGTCATAACAAATTCATTTTCAACTGTCGCTTTATGAAACAGTTCTATAATTTGTCGATATGACAATATGTCCCATCCTTAGCCTGAGTAGCAACATAGCAGATAGTTATTTTTCAATATTCGACTTTATGGCATAAAACTTAAAGTTTCTCGACGATCACACGCGGCGGTAGTTCCATCTAATGTAGAGTAGCGGTACTACAAAACAAAGATGGTATGTCAAACTTAATTTCATCATTATCATTTGATTTTGATCATTGTTTATATGATTGAAAAGGTTCATATTTTACTTGGAACTTTTGTGATGTAGACCTTTTCAGAATTGCCTTTATTTGCCAATGGCAGCTTGGCATTCACAGTGTGCGTTTGATTTGTGTGTGTGAGTTTGGTCACACTGGTTTTCCTACTGATAGGTCATGTCACTACTTCTACTCTTCTTTTTTTGTTCTGTGCCACATACGCAAGTTTTCTTACAGCGCCACCAAGGTATCTGTTCAGGTGGCGAAAATGGTAACTAACTATCTAATAGTAAATCCTGCTCCCCATTGTTTGTTTCATTTATTCACTTACTAAGATTTATCGATACATTTTCATTAAAATTTAAAGACGGGTTAAAATAATCTCATTCTTCTAAGTAAATTTATTAAATGTCACTACTAAATTCTCCACTAGCGCCGCTATCAACTGAACAGTTACGATGGTTGCACTGTAGCTCGCCGCGTCGTCCCGTCGCCGTCAAAAAAAAAAGTCAGTGTCTGTTTGACAGATGACCAGTCAGTCGTAGTTTTTTTTTTAACTTGGCAAAGTGGGGCATTGACACAATATTCATACAGGTCTCTGAGCTACGTCACTTCCGGTTAAATAATTTATTAATCAACAGTTTGACAAAAAATACAAGAAACCGGAAGTGAAAGTTTACTAATTGTTTCATTGAAAAATCTAAACATTTACTATGTTTATTGAAGCAGAATACCTTAATTTATGGCAAAGCTTAAGTTTTTAATTTATATAATGCTTGTAAGTGCAAGATATTAACAAACACAAACAAAAAGTCTGAGCAAAACCGTACTCTTTAATTTCTACATATTCTTGACAAGCTGTACTCTGATACTACGAGTATAATACAAAGATTATAAAACTGAAAATCGACGCCCGTTTACCCGTCAGGACTATCCCGACCTTGCAAAACGCTGCGAAATTTACGTCTGTAGGTATGTTATTATAGCAAATTTCAATTGCCTTAAAACAAGGATAAAACAACGTTTTCTAAAAATGTAACCTAATATGTAACCTAGTTCACATTGAAGCTCTTAAAAAAAAATTTACGTATGGAACTTAATCTGCAAATAATTTTAAAAACTTCGGCGACTCTTTAACTATTCAAAAAGGTGTAACATTTAATAGGTATCTGCATGAAATTTTAAAATAATGTTATTTGAGTAGGCTCTAGTGGTAGTACCGACATAACTGAACTTCGATACAAAAAAAATCTTTTTACTTCATGGCACCTTTAAACTCGCTCGTAGCCGGGGCTGCCTGTGTGATCTTAAACGATCACTAAGGTTAAGCAACATACGGCGCGTTCAGTCCATGGATGGGTCACCGTCAATGACTAACGCTAGTGGCATTTTTCCGAGCGGTTCCGTGCTTCGCAAGGCACGTTAAGGGTGTAACAAGGGTAAATGTTGCCAAATTGGCTAGCTTTAACTGAAATGTTAAGCAAAAGTACGCACTAAAAAGTTCTGAATAAAATCTTTGGTAATAAAGGATATATCAGTGACTAATTCGTACGGAAAAAAAATTGCATTTAACCTGTCTAGATGGCAAAAAAAAATTTTTTCCAAAAGCTTTATTTTCCACAGAATCTAATTTCGCTGGTAAACGATAGTAGCTTTTCATTTAAATCTTTCATGCAAATATCGGCCACATCAATATCTGCAATCCTATCTGTTCACATATTTTTTAATGTTAATATTAAGCGTGATTAGTACAAAATTGTACGATTTCTTAATTAGCGCAGGGAACAATCGCCATCGAACATCCGCCACATCTCTTATCTGTGTAATCTTTGGATTATGGATTAGCCTTTATAGTATTCGCCGAAGAAGTACAACAAACATTCAAGAGATTGCGCTAGTTAATTATTCTATAACTCAGAGGTCAAATGCTCAAAGTCATTCGCCCTTGTTACAGCCTTAAGCAGTTGGTGCTGGCTGCCGTCGATAGATGGCAGTCGTTAAGCCAAGTCAGAGGCCTTAGGGCGGCTTGAAAACTTCTGACAGTAAGACGAGCCACTAGTCTTACAAGCCTCCACCAATCCGGACATGGCCCCCGTGGTGGAGTATGGCCTATACCTTCCTCAGGGAAGAGACCCGTGCCCCTCGGTGGGGACATAATGGGTTGATGATGATGACCTTTAAACTATGTAAAAAGGTCAGATAGGCTTTTTTGTGCTCTGGAGACATGCTGTCTCAGGTGTTCAGGTACCTACCTATTTCAGTATTTCTTTTTTAGAATATTCTATCTATTATTTTTGTGTTGGTCTGCTCGTGTGATTCTTCCGTGGTAGATGTGTTAATACGTGCTCTGCAAATGATTTGCGTTTTAGAAACTTCTACGTCTCTTTAGGTATTAAAAAACGTATATCACTTGCTAAACGTGACTTAGTTTGGATTTTGGTATTTATTCATCTTCATTGTGTGACTTGGCTTGGATTTTGAACTGATTCATCTTCGTTTTTAACATGGTTGCCTCTATTTCTAATACAAATTCTCATTCTTTTTTTTTAATTACTCTTCACTACAGAAGTTCGCAGGTTTCTCCTTATTTTCACAGCCGTTTCCGCAAATATTCTCTGTCTACAAATTTCGACATTTTCAATTGGCGTCATTTTGTTTTAAATTATGCTTTTAATATGATCTCATACATAAAAATCCATTGGCGTTAGATCAGGGCTCCTAGCCGGCCATGCAATGGGACCGTCTTTTCTAATCCATTTGTTTGGGAAGTTCTCGTCCAACCATGCTTCCGTGGTGCGCTGGGCAGCCGTCATGTAGAAAGAACATTGTCTCTTCTCAATGCAATAGAAATGTCGTCCATCAACAAGGGTAACTCCTCCCTCAAAAATTTTTCATATGTGTCTCGCCATTCAAATCACAGAATGAAAATGAATCAGTCCAAAATCCAAGCCAAGTCTCAGTATGAAGATGAATCAGTTCGAAATCCAAGCCAAGTCACAGAATGAAGACGAATTAATACAAAAATCCAAACTAAATCGCGTTTTACGGGAAATTATCAAAGAGCACGTATTTACTTCAACTAAAAATTTACCGTTTGCCATCTTAAGTGACACTTGGCTAACGTTTTTTCGATGTAATAGCAAGTGATATACGTTTTTTAATACCTAAAGAGACGTAGAAGTTTCTAAAACGCAAATCATTTGCAGAGCACGTATTAACACATCTACCACGGAAGAATCACACGAGCAGACTAACACAAAAATAAAAATAAAATAAAAATAGATAGATAGAATATTCTAAAAAAAAAAACTGAAATAGGTAGGTACCTGAACACCTGAGACAGCACGTCTCCAGAGCCCAAAAAAGCCTATCTGACCTTTTTACATTGTTTATAGGTGCCAGGAAGTAAAAAGATTTTTTTTGTATCGAAGTTCAGTTATGTCGGTACAACCACTAGAGCCTACTCAATAACATTATTTTAAAATTTCATGCAGATACCTATTAAATGTTATACCTTTTTGAATAATTAAAAAGTTGTAGAAGTTTTTAAAATTATTTGCAGAATAAGTTCCATACGTAAATTTTTTTTAAGAGGTTCAATGTGAAAAATATTTAGAGAAATATTTTAATTCTAACCGTTGCCAAGCAGTTTTTTAAAGCTGTTAGTAGTATGTGCAGCTTTTGCTGAAATTTTTTTATCAATTGACATGCCTTTTAACTAAATACATTAAAAAAAACACTTTACGAGCTAATAGAACAAAATCCATCAGAAATGACCTAAATAATGACCTCCTTTAATATTGTGTACGACTTTCCCTGTAACCCTGTATAATACCCTGATCCGTCAACATAAAAATACAGCATACTATGAGATTAACTAAACGTCGCAAAGACAAAATTTGCAGCACTCCTTCGCCGACCTTAAGTTTCACAAAAAGGCAACAGTTCTATTTGGGACCGACCTTGTACAATAAATTGAATAAACTTTATTAACACACACAATTAATTAAAAACACACACACCTTCCTTCATACACGAAACCACACACAGACATACAAACACACACACACACACACACACACACACACACACACACACACACACACACACGCACGCACACACACACACACACATACACCCTCACCCTCACCCTCACACACACACACACACACACACTCTCACACACACACACACACACACACACACACACACACACACACACACACGCGCGCACGCACGCACGCGCGCACACACCACACACTCACACACGCGCAACACGCAGACCGCATGTTAGACATTAGTATAATTATTTTGCTTCACCCTTCTTATCATACAGAACTCTCGTCACACAATATTATTATAATTGGGTATTTGACAGGATGTCAAATGAGTTACTTTTAAAACGGAATTTTGTATGAAAATACTTGCTTGTGACGTCACATTTCAGAGCACTCTTTTTATGTTTCATCTATTTAAAAATAGTAAATAATAGTGAATGACTAAAAGAAATATATTTTCCGAATCATTTTGTAATTTTTGTTTTAATCGAGCATCTCAAATAATTTATTGTTGATAGTGTCAAATACCGTATTAAAGTACCTACCTACAGTCTATTTTTTGAAGCGAACGACTAAGTGTCAACATGTCAAAAATTTGGTTTTTCAATATACCACATTTATAACACTGCATAATATTTAGCAAAGTTATACAGAACGATATGCCTAATAAATACCATTAAGCAATTAACACAATAACACTGTTATTACCTGATTTATCCCCCACTTGCAGTTTATTTAACTAATATTTTATTTTATCATGAAAATACCATTTGCTTAAGAGATCTATGCCCCAAAAAATACCTATAATTTCAGTGGTCCTCAAATAAAAGCGATCCTACTGCTGCCAAATATGTTCGCAACTCGGAAAGATGACGGACTTTTGTTTAAAGGCCGATTATGATCGACTATTTTATGCTAATGGGCTACGCGAAGTGTAGGAAGAAGTATGGAGAACTGACTACGAACCTCTTTTTTAATTAAAGACAAAAAAAGTAAGATTGACGTTGTTGTTGATGGGAGTGCGACTAAAGAAAATAAAATAGGTAACTTATCTTTATTCTGTTCATCATTGTAAATAAGGTATTGGTAAAGTTTTTTGGTCCACCGTCCAGTTGTTTTATACTTTTGTGTTTGTTATTACGAAACGGAAAATATGGGCGAGCGAGCCGGACCCAACGCTGATACTGCCAAACCGATGTATACGATGCCACAGAATACATAATAGTACAACGATGCAAGCAAAGCTGCGTGCATGAGCTATTTTGAGTGAGATGTAAGTTTGAGAGATGCTGTGTCTTTGTTTACCTTTAGTCGTTCGCTTCAGTAAATAGAATATAGATACTTTTTTTTTAATAAGCATGACAATCACCACATAATGCCATCCGCCTTTTGCAAGAGGCACGGGCCTACTAACCATAAATACAGGCTACCCAAGTAGTCTAGTTATGGTAGTAGTCATCTAAAATTACGTTTTTTGTTATGTTTTTCTTTAAGAATAATATAAGCACAAAATGTAAGTCTTTGTATCCATTACTTTAAATAAAATATTTTCATTTTCAAATAAATTAAAAAAGGCAAGCATTTTTTTTTGTCGCATTGTCCATTGTACTGTACTGTATCTTTGCAAATGTTTTGTATGTGTTTTTTCTGGTTCAACCTTAAAATATTAGTTGCAAAGTCACCCGTAACGCAACGGAATAGCGTGCATAGGTGTATAGGATGATGTGCTGTCGACAGTACAATAAAGAATATTCTTAGCTTATTTTATTTTAGTCGTACCTACGTACTTACGTATTGTAGGATTCGTACACCGGGAGCATTCGTACAACGGCCATAATTCGAATACGCAAAATAGTGGCGCCTTCGTATCTGTGTATGTGATGCCCACTCACACGCATAATCTAACCTCGGAGTAGTTCGCCCGTGCGGCTGCCGACTTTGATGCTATAGGACGTTACGTGTTTTCGCTTCGCGTAAGTAATTTTTCGATGCAACTTTAAAGGTGTTTGTCTTCTATAAGTTTTGCTGCCATTGTTAAACTGATTCTTTGTGGTGTTTAGGTACATATTTCAGTTTGTTATTTCGACATTTACTTGAAGATAATCTCAGCAGTTATTTTTATTTTCAATATATTAGTAAAATTTCTTGGTTGGGGTAGCTTCGTACAGGTCTGAACGGGGTGGATTCGTACTGTACGAATGTACCCCACGTATGATGTACAATCTTTATTGTCGTAGCTGATCGAGCTTGATTTTCCATCGACATCTGCTCAAGGATTAGTAACGCCAGAAATGATCCAACCCTACCCTAAAGTGGCTAGAGATGTGAGCAAAAAGTCCAAAAAAAGTAACCAGCAGATACTCCTGAAAAAAAAAATGGCTAGACGAAATAGAAAAAGCAAAACAGTTGAAGAAGCAAGAGCAAGAGATAAAACAAAGAGATGAAGAGGGCATTAAATTTGATATCGGTTAAAGATACCTATATGTATATTAAATAAACCAAAAAGAAAGAGGCAAAGTTCCTGTTCTCCGATTGAAGAGATTGCTGAAGGATCTGATGTGGAGAATGAAACTCCAGTTTTAACTGAATTTGTGAAAGAGGAAGGCTTTATTCTAGTGAAGTCCGAGAAGAAAAAATCTGTCAAACACTATGTTAGTCAGGTGATTCCAAAATATAGTCCCACTGAGTACAAAGTTTCATTTTTAAGAAAGAAATCTGGCGCCTGGAAATTTGTGTTTCCCAATAACACAGGCGAAGGGACTGTTCACATAACAGACATCGTATATAAAATATATTGCCGGAACCCAAACAAGTACGAAGCTACCCCGTGAGTGGGGTACATTCGTACGAAATCCACTTTTTTTTTAAATCGTCATAACTAGCTTGGCCACACTTCTTTCTATGAACAAGTCGTCTAAGGGAATATTGTAGGCAAATATATAAGCAATCTAGCATTGCTCAAATTGTTTTTAAATAGCTTTTATTTATTCTGCTATAGGGCTCGAAGTGAAAAGTGTACGAATCCTACCCACTCTCCCCTACAGTCGTCGTCACGTCAATCTTTACACCCCGTGCGCACTCTATTCAGTATGGGCGTAGAAACGCGTAGAGCCGCCCATACTGAATAAGGTATGAATAAGCTGAGGCAGAGGATTGACCTGGGCCGCGTTTCATAAAACTACAATAATTATGACAATACGGTTTATATTGACGACCTCTGTGGCGTAGCGGTTAGCGCATCTGCTTATCATGCGAGAAATCCCGGGTTCAATCCCCGGCTGGGGAGAAAAAAAAACTCCAGGTCTTGGATGTTTACATGTTTGTGACGTCATTGTTTCTGGTTCCCACGACACAGGGTATCGTAGTGTGGGGCCAGAAGCAATGTATGTGCCTGTATGTAAATGTTTATGTGTGTATGTAAATGTTTATATTGAGATATCGAGTCTTCATTGTTACTCTGTGGTTTAGTTGGCTTTGCAATGTAATCGAACTGTCATAGTAAAACATGAATTTTATTATAGTTCTATGAAATAGAGACCTGGTGTGGACTGTGCACACGTTGCCAGTGGCAGATTAGCCACGTAGCAAGAGTAGCAGATGCTACGGGCCCCGCGTATGGTTTACTATGGCAATTCGACGTACCTTGCATTGCTGATTAAACCACAGACTATCAAGTATGAAGACTGCTATGCAGTGTACCTGTAATTCTCTTAATTAGTATACTAATATTTATTGTAGTTTTATGAAACTCGGGCCTGACTGTAAAAAAAAATATCAAATTGCTTTACGAATTTATCTGTCTCTACGTTGGTGAATGTTCTCTCTGAACATTAAAAGGAGTCGAGTTAAGAACACGATGAGTCAAAAACAGTTCAATCATCTCACTCTGATGGATATTTAATATGATTTGCTCTATGATTACCTATTATTATTTCTAGCACAACTAAATCCGGAAAAGATTCTTTGTACAGTTTGTTTTATTCAATACCATATCCCATGAATAATCTTGCTACAGGCCCCGCGATGGCTTAATCCGGCACTGCACGTTACTAGTATTTCAAATAATAATTCGAAACTCAAACTCCAATGTTAAACACACATGAATCATGCATTTCTACTGTCTGGCGGCCCCCATTTGTACAAATAATAAAACAATACCATAGTGCGTATTACACATACTTTTATTTAGTAAGGTAGGTATAACTTTTTATTATAAAAATCTTATGGATTAAGTTCATTATTTTTATTCTTATTATGAATACAAGATGTAAATAATTATGATCTATTTGCATAAAAATGTAACATTTTTTTTTTATTTTCATTCATTTTCCTTAAAAATGATACAGTGGACGGAATTAAATCACGAATTACTAATGTTGATAATTAGTAAGGCTATGACTTTTTAGATTGTTAAATTAATACCTATAAATTTACAATCAGCTGTGGTTGTTAAATAATTATATTTTATTACATAGGTAAGTAAGTAAGTTGCGTAGATATTTATTAAAATTCTATCTAAAGCATTAAAGGGTTTCAGTCTGCTTTTGACTCTGTTCAATTCAAACGTTAAGAAGAAACATAATAATATGGCAATTTGTGATGTGAATTTTATCACTAAATTCAATTAATAATCTCTAATTTTCTCCAGGACTTTGTAGTTACTACTCCTCCTTTCCGAATACAGAGGAGACGAACCATTTCGGGATTCGAAACCAAGCGGCGACGAGCGAGTTCCGTTTTCAATATATTTCAGGCTGAGAGGCTCCTTGAACCCTCTGCTCTTCGTTACAGAGTTTACCTCACGCGACTCTATAATTTCCTTCGAACGACCATCTCTGCCCGGCACAATCTTCTTACTGACTGTTTCCACGGTGTCAGTGACACTGGGACGCTCTGGGTCGCCAGAGCGCGTCGTGTATCGGTAGGTCTCCGAGTAGTTATCGCTGCTGTTGCTCCCGCGTCGGATGGCGGGGGATTTCAGGCGTGTGTCCAGGCGGGACACGAAAGGACTAGTATCTCTGTTCAAAGACTCTGTTTTGTAAACAGTTTTCCTTTCCTCCGATGCCCTATCTTTGTAGCCAGGCGACGGCGTGTTGTATCTCGAGGACAGTCTGCTGCCGTCCGACTCGTCGTCGGCGTGGAGAGTGTGGTAGAGCTCCGGCGCCCTCTCCCGTAGTCCTTTGAGGAACATCTTCTTTTTGTCTGTTTCGTCGTATTTCCCGTAGCCGTTAGTATGTCCGTTGGATATGGGCGTAGTCTTGCCGTACCTAGCTCCGAACAGTCCGTCTTTTCTTCGTTCGGTCTCTCTAGAAACGGCGTCGGCCAGATCGCGCTGGCTTCTGTTGATGATGGAGACTATACCGGGGCTCTTTAGTTGCTCCGGAGTCTCATCTAAGCGACTGAGATGGGGGTTGGACTTGTACATGGTGGAGTAGTTGCGGCTCATGCCTGACACGTAGCGAGGTTGTGTCTCGGTTTCAGGCGCGCCCATAGCAAAGCTCTTGCTGCGGTTGAGTACCTTGTTGGTCCGCGCCGGCTTGGCGGGCCCGGGTGGGTAGCCGTTGCTTTTGCCCTCTGTAGCCACGTGGTGGGAGACGTTGACAGCGCTGCTGGAGCGCTTACTGGGGGTGAGACGGTGCCAGTACTTGTTGGAGCTGGGTTTCTCTACGCTTTTCTCGTTCTTTCGTTCATGCAACTTCCGCGGCAGCGTCTGTGCGCTTCTGCTGTATTCCTCCTCGGGCTCACTGTTTGGATTGAGGCGGCTGGTCGAGTGGCTCAATCGACCCAAAGTGCTGGACAATTGACCCCTGAAAAGAAATAAAGGCTTATTTTTAATTTGTCAATACATTCGTTGTTTTTCTGCTGCTAAGGAGCATTGTGCCGTTCAGATAATAGGATCGCGCCCACGTTAGTTTTATTGTTAAGTTGCCTTCATGTGACAAAAAGTTGTACCTTATCTCGTGTTCGGGTAATTGCGTTTAATGAGGAATCTCCGCCCACGTGTTTTTGTGTGCTTTGTTTACGGCGGATCTTATACATAGGGATTGTTAGGCTCCCAATTAGAGATAAACCTGGTCATTTCTTCTACTTACAGAACTTGAGTTCATAATAATATTCTGTAACTATAGCTAAACCAGGTTAAAATAATTGAGACCTACTTTTTACAAAGAATAAACTACATATGTACGTCTTTTATGTAGCAACGCACCCACGCCACTTTTTAGCACGGACATTACGGCACATCCGATTAAAAACTAGTCTACGTTACATACATTCTCTTCAAAGCCATAAAATCATCTGGCAAACAAATTATAATTCGCTAATTTGCAATTCTCGGCCCACACCAGTTGGTGGTGACACCTGTGTCCTTTAACGAGACCATTTCCTCTAAATAATTAGTCATCAACGTCGTAATGATCTGTGTTTCGTATGACAAACGTGGTCCTAGTACAAGAAAATTACTACAGGTGCATACCGTGTAGAGTTTGATAGATTTATTTAGAACAGAAGTTATAACCTAACTTCAACTTTCAATGCTCTGAAAATAATTTATGTACCTAATGCTTTGAGTACATCTTCTAATATATAAAAATTTCCTGTCACAGTGCTTATTAACGGATTCCTCCAAAACGGCTTCAACGATTTTTGTGTATAGTTGGTAGGTCTGGGTAGGTAGGGTATAGTAGGTAGACTAATTAATATGACCTTACCACGTTTGCAGAGTTGCTGATAATCTATAATTCATTTATCGATTTGTGAGATACACCGTAGAATTGTACATTAAATAGTAAAAATTCTTATCATTTAACACCTTAAGGCATTAGGTATTTTGTAAAGTTCTTTGTAGGTCAAAACGGCATCGCAACGCTAGGCACAAATTCACTAATATAGCATTAAATTAATGGACCCAAAAAAATTCAAATTGTAGTCATGTTTAGTCATAATCTAAAGTCCTAAATCTAACGATTCCTCTCTCTCGGATTCTCTGGGTTGGAGATTTTTCATTGAAAAGTCGAAAGCACAGATTAAATAAACCACGGAATCGTATTTTTACAAATAAGTCCGTTAATAGGTATATAAAACGATTATTATTTTTAGTACGATCAGTCCAAAAAGTACCTACAGCAGTGAAGCTTCATGACGTAGTTCGGTAAGTCATTATGAAGCTATCCCAGATAGCACTTTTGTTACGTTCTCGTAACTCATTACTTCCCCTAGTTTGCTACACAACTGCAATCGTGTCCATCCATTTGTTATATTATTATTTTATACATCCACTGACTCACTACACTTGAGCACTACATAAAGGGATTTCTTTGGACGTATAATACTCATTTTGCCCTAATTGGGGCTGGCACGGTCAGCAGTCGGTTTTTATAAGGCATTCGCAATGCCGGAACGCATTACCAAAGCCACCTTGTGATTGATGGCAAACAAGAAAAATATTATGTCAACGGAGAGTAATGGTTTTTTGTAAGGGCAGTGGATATGGCAGTTTATGACGCATACATAAATCGCGGCGGGTGTCTTATGCCCGGTTTCTGAGGTCCATTTAAACCTAGTTTATCTATTCCATAACGCTATTGATTCAATAACTTGACATTTTACGTTTCTGAACACCTATGCAAAAAATAAACTTGGTTTAAACTTCGTTCAACTTAACCGCCCGGATTTGGTCGGTTATCGAATCTATAACTTTATTTGACGTTTCAAGTGACATTAGACACATGACAAAACAACTAACATCTGACTTTTTTTTTCTTGACAGTGGCTAAGATACATTATTGGTTTAGGTTGTGAAAAAGTATTCTCATCTATTTAAAAAAATTAAATCTTACTGTAAGGTGATTTAAAACTATTATTTTAATTATTTTATGTATGAAAAACCTGAATCTGCAGTAGAATACAGATGAAATGTGTATGTTAAATAGTAGGCTTCCAAATAGTTCCATCTAGTGGCGGAATGGTGAACTACTTATCGGTTCGATAACTACACTACCGTCCTGCCTGCGTATACTCAGAAACGCATTGACAATTAACTGACGTTTATGGAACTGATAACTTTATTGATTCTATAGCTAATGAACCATTAACTGTGAACCTCAGAAACCGGGTATTAGAGAAGTAGCAATATTATTATGGCACTGATGATCCGCCCTTGCCTCCATTCATATAAAGTCGTTGCAAATGCAATGTCAGGCTGACCTCTCCTTACATATACAATAGGTATCCTTCTACGGATAAGATTTTCGTTGAAAATCAATTATAACTATGAAAGTAGATGAAAATGTATGAAAATGTCTAAAATAAAAAAACAAGTAAGTGTCGTTAAGCTAAGTCAGAGGCCTTAGTGCGGCTTGAACATTTTTGACAGTAAGACCAGCCACTAGTCTTAAAATCCTCCACCATCCGGACTTGGCCCCCGTGGGAGTATGGCCTATACCTTCCTATGGGAAGAGACCCGTGCTCCTCGGTGGGGACAAACCATTATAATGTAATGACAACCCTTATATCCGTCTTAAGCACTTGCAAAAGGACCATCAATGGCAACTACGCAACAGCTGTAAAATTTTCACACAGTGACAACATAGTTAAAAGCGAAAGTCTGCACTTTCAATCCATATTGCCTGAAGATAATTGTGCGTTATGGAGGCTGCTATTTACGGTTATTCGCTTGTTAGACGCGGTCTTGTGCAAAGTAATTAGTATGTAACTTGGCCAAGCCCTATTCAGTTCCAAATTGCATCTCAACCGTATCGACAGAATGTTATTCTGTCTCGACACGTGAAACTTAGCAGAGAACTGTTTAGTATCGTAATCGTGTCTCCAGCAGCGTCGAAAGTTTCTGAATCAGTCAGGTTAGTTACGCAATTAAAACAAAAGCTGGCGCCTTTCTGAAAGCTTGCGAATTCCCTATTTTGGACGGCGTTGTTGGTTTGACCCGTATTTGCTTTGCGTATAATATGGCATTTAAACGACGCCTTCTTAGATACTAAATTGTGTTATATCACATCGGCTAAAATAGAATAAATAAAGTGTTGTTGCTAAACCTACCTATATGTCTGTCTCTTCTCATTTTCTAAAAAAGATTTCTTGCCTCGTCTGGGAATCGAACC
This sequence comes from Yponomeuta plumbellus, assembly GCA_947310845.1. Taxonomy (NCBI): domain Eukaryota; kingdom Metazoa; phylum Arthropoda; class Insecta; order Lepidoptera; family Yponomeutidae; genus Yponomeuta; species Yponomeuta plumbellus. The sequence continues at coordinate 11,656,154 of OX371203.1, forward strand.
GACTTAAATGTAAAAAAAACACGCCTACTTTTATGATGCCAATCGAAAGAATGGCCAAAAAATAATAACTCTTCTTAAGTAACATAGTATTTTAAAAGAAAGGAACAGCATCAAATTAATTATTTTAATCAAATTAAAAACATACATGAAACTGCCGTAGTCAATTAAGTGAGTATTTTTTTTTGTAAATTAATTAAATGCTCAAAATTTGATCCCTCTTGCTTTACGCAAATTTCGAATATTTTAACGAGTCCACTGCCTGTTGATTTTAATTTTTCATTTTCAACATTGACTACGGCAGTATGTTTTTAATTTGATTAAAATGATTAATTTCATGCTGTTCCTCTCTTTTAAAATACTATGTTATTATTTTGTGGCCATTCTTTTGATTGGCATCATAAAAGTAGGGGTGTTTTTGTTACATTTAAGCGGTTCGATTCCCAGACGAGGCAAGTATTTTTTTACAAAATCTTTGAATGCAGAATTACTAACTTTTAAAAATAACATTAGTCTTCCTTCAGCAAAATACCCTATCTACGATATTTAACGTACTTTCCCTTCATGCCCCATAATTTTGGGACGCTCTGTATTATAATGCTGCATAATATTATTAAGATACTTTGGTCAGTTATACTATTTCTAGTGGACGTGGATGTGTACACCCAATTTTTTTTTCGTATGATGCGTTATTGCTTAAATATGAGCTTTTAAAAATTTACTAAGAATAATAAGATTATAACCTATAATATAAAAGAAATATAAGATTCTTATAGTAAAAAAGTAGAAGTTTTTAATTATTTTAACTTTAATTAAAGCTTTAAATGTAATTCTTCACATTTCTTTGCATTTCTTGGCATGCTTTTCTTCCCATCAACGAGGGCTTATGTGTAAAGAGCTAGTGAAAATAGTAAAATTGTAAAAATTACAAAATAAATCTCTCTATTTTCATAAATACTGTTTCAATCTCAATTAATAAAACCGCTTTAAGTCAAACTATTGGCGATTACGTTTTAATTTTTTTTGTGAAGAATTAAAGAAATCTTTTAGTTTTATATTTTTTTATGTACAAACGATTCATGTTAGAATGAAGGAATAAAATATTAATAGCGTAGTATTTCAGCATGATAGCGCAAAAACCCGATTGCTTAGAAAGTGCTCGTAGCTATGTGTGTGTATGTATTATGTAGGTATGTACTCTAATTGTGCTCTAAGTCCTAAACTATTGGTGATAACGTTTTTTTTTTTTGTGAATAGGTATTTAGTACTTACATAAAAAGCTTTAATTCAAGTTAATAAAAAAAAATATCCAAACTTGGTTAAGTTTGGATAAACTGATGTCGCAGCTTTCATTCCGGCCAGATACTCTTAACGAATGACCATGCCATTTGTTTCCGCACCGCGCGCCGCCATCAAAATAACTACCTACGCAAATATGTAATATAAAAAAGTATATTAGCAGATTGGCAAACGTCAAATTTCCCACTTTTCAGGTTAAGTTAAATGGTGAAACCTAATAACACGCAGGTATTTGTTAGAACTGTCTGTCTGTCTGTCTGTTAAAACTGTTTAATTTTATTAAGTATTTATGTTTTATAAGAGGGCCGTTGGCTTACTTACTAAATAAAAAAATAAAAAAAATAGACAAAAAAGCTATTTTTGGGGCAAATTTGCCGCCCCCTAAATCCACCTACGCAAATATGTAATAAAAAAAAGTATGTATTAGCAGATTGGCAAACGTCTATTCCCACTTTTCAGGTTAAGTTAAATGGGGAAATCTAATAACATTTAGGTATTTTTTTAATTTTTATATCCGTAAGACAAAAAAAAAATTTTTGGGGCAAATTTGCCGCCCCCTAAAATCTGCCGCCCTAGGCTCCAGCCTACTCAGCCTATTGGTAAATCCACCACTGTGTAGGTAGGTAACTGTTATTGATACAAGTGCTTCAAACTTCAACTTTATAGTTGAATCATGAGGTCTCCTATTTTTTTACACACATACATAAGCTAACGCCTGTATCCCAGAGGGGTAGGCAGAGACCAGGGACTGCCCACTGCTATGATCCTGACAAATCACATTCGCTTCATCGACATTCATTAATTATTTTTTTCTGCCGAAATTTTCTTCTGCGAGTAAACGTTTCAAGAAAAATGTTTGATCCTTGAAGTAAAATTCATCGTATTTCAATTGTTCTAAGTAAACAGTTAGTAATCGATACTAGCACTGACCGAGAAACAAACTGACCGCAAGGTAAGACTCTTTGTTTCCTTTAGCAAAGGCTGTTCCAAGGATCTCTTGTTTATGATTCGCGTGGGTAATTAACTTGAGCGACGTATTTGTCGACCACTACATCATTGCTGACGATTATACCCAGAAGAACCACGCAACAGTACGAAAATGCTCTTCGAAGACGTAAAAACTATAGACGATAAATAGATAGAGGACACTTTATTTAAAAAAGAATGTAAATTACACACATACTAATTAAACACATACAAATTCTTAAACTGAGTGTACAGATGGCGGCCTTATAAATTTATTACTATGCTTACGACCTATTCTCAGACCTAAAAAATTTACACGAAACAATATCATAAAAATCGGTGAAGCCGTTTCGGAAGACTTCGATGACAAACAAACTGAGTCACGAGATTTTTATATATTAGATATGTTCAATATAGAATAGTTTATCTTTGAAGGATAATAGTTTACATGAAATTTTTGTAGATTAGATATATTGAGAATTTTGCAAAGGCTCCTCTCATACGTCCATTCCGATCTCTCAAAGCTTTCCTCTGAGCTACTATCAAGTGTGTTTACCTAAGGAATAAATATCTTAAAAATCAAGTGGTATTAGAAAAACTTTAAAATATCTTGTATTAGTTAAATGTTAGGAAGTATCTCAGAAACATAAGCGCAATTTTGGTTAACGTCAAGAGTAGAGATACTGCTATGAAAATAAACTTAGGAGATGTCCTTTCATTACTTCAATGACAAAAACCTTAAATGACATTGTATCAATAGTTTCGAATATAAAGAAGTACCCAAATGAATGTTAGTAAATGTTTAACATAATCGGCCATTATTGGAAAACTTTATGCAGCGCTGATATAGCGAATCTTCTGTGTGAATGCTCTTAGCTGGGTAATTACTAAGTACAGTAGGTACATCTTTCGAAAGATACTGTATCCATTTATAATGCATTGCTTAGAAATGCATACTCTTGTTAGAGTGACATTCCAACAAATTGGAATTGACTACGTCTGGTGATGTCATGTCCGGATCTATTGAGAATTTCTTTGTTTTAGCTTCGAATTGACAAACCCCGTGACCTGAGCTCACGAAAACAAAATGTGCCGCAGAGACATGCAATTTGTTTAAGCGAAACCTGGTCGAACTCGTCCGATACAAATAAACGTAAGTTAATTCGGACCAAAAATTTACAATGTGTAGTGCTTAGGAAAGTTTTAGTTCAAAAATTGTTTAAGCTTAGTTTATCGTTTGTGTTTTGGTTGTAGAAAGTTATAAATGAGACGGACTTTGTTTGCTTGTACGGCCAAGACATATTAGGTATAGTGTTGCGAATCATCCAACAAGTTTTCTATGTTCGTTTGTTTGTTGGCTTATTTTTGTGTATTAAATTACTAATCAATCATCTCTAGAGGCAGTTGTCTTTAGCTTTTACTAAACACTATCATAAATATAAATTTCAATGCATCCTCTTAGGATATCGCACTGTAGATAGTAACGTCCGACTGCTCATAATATTTTCGGATCTAGACATGCGTCCGCGTGACTTAATCCCATCAAAATAAAGCAATAACAAATATGTATCGCAAAACCGACACCGGGCCCTAAGGCATCACCGTAAACGTATGTTAATTTTTTAAACAAGAGGCATTAATTAAATTTATGAGTGCTCCGTTGATGTGGGCGAGATCGCAATATAGATACAGGTTTCTTTTTAAGGTCTCTAATTGGTAGAAACGTCTCAAAAATTTGCTATAGCGCACCTAAGTTATTAAGGCTCCTAATGATTCGCTTCATTTTATGGTCCTAAAACGCTAATCTTTATCTAAAAATATCTCAAGGACCTGATGCGGGTCTCTCATTGTTTATTGACTGGCAAACACCAAAGAAGCAGGTAGTAGTAGTCTTACGCAGAACTTCGTCCAACGATTCTACACCCGCTACCCCTATATTTCTTAACTAATCATAATATTTTTTACGAAATTTAACAAAAGACTGTCAGCGCCACAACGACAACAAGCTGCCTACTTAACAATGGAGCAGGAAGTGACTTACCGTTCTCGGTCGCGGGCGTCGCTCGCGGTGGCGCGTCTAGCACTGCCCTCGTACTTGTGCTCGCGGCCGTAGATGCTGGGGGCGAACGGGTCCTCGCCCAGGTAGTACCGGTGCGTGGGGGCGGCGGGCGGCGCCAGCTCCCCGCCGTACTGGCGGTAGGTGCGCGACGAGTGCTCCGCCGGCGACGGCGACCGGGAGCTGCGCCAACGCGCTCGCCGCTCAGCCGACGCCGACCGTATCTTCCCCACTAACTTCCTAATGGAATTCCCGATCGCCGAACCCACAGACTTCCGCACTGGCGATGGTCTGCGCGCACTCTCCGTCGCGAAGCGCGTCTTCTGGTGCTGCTTGCGCTCGTCTCTTTCACGACGCCGCGGTGGTGGCGTCCTGTCTCTGTCGGAACTTCCCCGGCGCTCCCGAGGCGGGGAGTAATCCGGTGGCGGCTCCGTGGCACCTTCGTCGCGACTGTCCCGCGAGCGGCCAGAGTTCTCGTTTCTTGATGAGCTCCTGTAGCCGCTATCGTAGCGCTGTTCCTCGGAAAGGCGCTGCTTGGAATGCCGCTTTCGTTCGGGAGCTATGGGCGGGCGGTAATCCTCGTCGACGGAAGGCTCGCGGAAGGAGCGGTCGGTCTCGAGCGGGCGGAAGGGCGACCCGCGCGGCGGACTGTGCATAGTCGACGAAGATACGTAGGCGGAGTCGTCCCGCGAGGGCGGGTGCCGGCGGCCGAGCGGCGACGACCTTCCTTGCGGCGAGTCGCGCTTCCCGTACACGTGTCGAGGAGACGAGCCATTTAGTCTGTCATTGCTGTTGTAAGGCGAGCGGGCTGCAGGGGGTGAAGGCGAAGAACTGCGTGGCTCCGGCATTCTGGGCTTGCTAGCGCGTCTCTGCGACCAGTCGGCAACGCCCTTAAAATATCCTCCGGTCCTGTTCACTGGAACTGGTCTTTCGTCTGAGGGTGTGGAAGACTTAGTCTTTCTTAGCACTCTGTCACCATAGACCGGTGGGGGAGGTGCTGAGGTGGTTTTTCCGTAATAGCCTTCGTCTTCGGGGGTCTTTGTTTTGACGTAGTAGGGGTCTGACCGCCTGCCGATCTCCTCAGCGATAGAGTCGTGCGAGGAGCGGGACTCGCTGCCGAAGTGGCTTTCCAGCCACTTGGAGGTCTCTTTCTTGCGGGTTTCCTCTTCTATATCAAAGTCCGAAGGCCGCTTGTAGTCTTTATCGAGTTCTGTGAATAAATAAAGAGAGTTACAAACTTCTCGGAGCGGCGGGCGGTGCGCGCGCGCGGCGATCGCTCGGCCGAGTGCGGCGTCGCATCCACGCATGCGCTGCCGTAATCGTTCAGTCAATACGTTTGCCAAACCGCCGAAGGTCAATGCGATACAATCAATACTATGGTCTTTGCATCTTTGCTTAGGATAAAACTCTTTTGTGTTGACAGTTGAGTGACAAATTATTCAGTGAATTTGGGATATGTAGGTCGAATGATAATGCTTCTTGATGGCGGTTATGTTTGTGTAGGTATGTTAAAAAGTAAAATACATTGAGGTTTTTTTTAACTAAGTGTGTATGTGGGTTAAATACATATAACTTATTATGAATTATATTAATTTCGAGAGCTATTTATTTATTTAGTTTTAGGAAAGCATTGCTTTTAATTACATTACTTAATACTATTTTAGCTCTTTAATATGTCAAATTTAATATGTCTAAGATGTGAGCAACAACTGAGTGGAGGGGACTAATACAAAAACTTATACAAAAAGCTAAAAAAATCGCGCATAAGAAATCCCGTTACAACTACGTCATCAATCACACAGCTTTTAGTGTCAAGCAAGATTGCATCTCGGTAAAAGTCTCTTACACACGGCGCGCGAGTGCATCGATCGGTGCGCGCGCACCGCGGTCAGCTGTGTGGCGTAAAAAGACAGAGAAGGTCCACGCGAGATTATTTCATTTTCAGTCGACAGCCCTTCAACCTCTACGCGCGAGATTGAAAACGTAAAAAATACACAACTAACTATCCAGATGCAAACCAGAGGCTGTGTCAGAGGTTTATGTCAAAATATAAACCTTTCGGGATATAAAATTATAGAATATTAACTTATTTATATACAGGGCGTCCCAAAATTATGGGACATGAATGGAAGTACCTTAAATATCGTAGAGAGGGTATTTTGCTAAAAAAAGAATTAATGTTATTTTTAAAAGTTAGTAAAGCTGCATTCAAAGATTTTCTAAAAATTACTTGCCTCGTCTGGGAATCGAACCGACTTAAATGTAAAAAAAGAACACCCCTCTTTTATGATGTCAATCGAAGGAATGGCCAAAAAATAATAACTCTTCTTAAGTAACATAGTATTTTAAAAGACGGGAACAGCGTGAAATTAGTCATTTTATTCAAATTAAAAACATACATGAAACTGCCGCGCCGTAATCAATTAAGTGGGTATTTTTTGTAAATTAATTTATTTAAAATTTCTCCATTACAATAATGCACTTAAAACTTATTATACCTCATAAAATTAGCATGTTACATTATGTAGTAGGAGACAGGAGTCCAAAATAGGTTTTCACCGTGCTATGGATCTTCTGGCTTCCACTTCTCAAAAACTGAGGAAACTGTTTTTAAAGTATACAGTATTAAAGCGTGCAATAGGCTACATTAACTTAAGTAACTAAAGCCTATGACATCTGCTCAGCCCTACGACCTAGGTCTTGGGTTTGGATTTCAGCCACTGAGTGTAGAAGAGTGTGTAAAGGTGTATGTGTGTGTGTGTGAACTAATAATTAGGAGAATGGCTCAGCTATTACGCAAAAATTTATTAAGGTAATACTTTAAATTAATAAAATTTTCTTTATAATTTTTGAAGTGCCTTAACGGCTAGATCGACGAGGCAGTCAAGTTTAGTATCATGACTTCAACCCTAGTGGACCCTCTGATCCTTCTATGTCTGTGTTGACATGTGACAGGTTCGACAAGTGTTACCTCAGAACTTGAATGAAGCGAGACAAGGCCGTCTTCTAGCCGAAATAACGTAAAAAAAGCTTTTAACGCGTTGCTTCATTGATTCTTTGGATGTTCGAACAAATTCCGTCACAGGCTTCGAAAAATGTCTTCGCAAACTTTAATAGGATTTGGTGCTCGCGTCCTTTTTAAATAGGTTACAAGTGACAGGTTAAATTGTAAATTAAGCCTGAAATATATCCCGCTGCTAAGCAGTATGTAAAAAACTGCATTTAAAAAAATAAAATAAAAATAATAGAAGAAAATATTAATGTATTTAGTATTGTTCTCTAATTTAATGATGTTCAATACTACCCCCGGTTTCTCGCACGCTAACAATCTGATTCTACCGTTAAAAGTCAAACGTTTTTTTCGTATGCACTTTGGCCAACTGACAGCTGTTAACAGTAGAGTAACAGCTTGTTAGTGAACTGGAAACCGGGGGTAAATGTATTAAATGTAGAGAGTTTTTTTTTCGCTGCCTTTTTCGTCACTACATTCGGCCACAAGGCAGCGGCTGACATTATAAGTACATTGACTCTCAACAGAATGTAATTTTTTCACATTGAAATATATTATTTCCGATTTCTGATATTGAGGTCATCCCGTCCCGACATTTTCGCTTTTCATCGCTGGAGTTAAGAGGCATCAAATTTAATATCTAACGTGCATGTGACACACTTGCTTTAACTTCAAAGTAGGCTTAAGTTTTACGTAGTTGTTGTTGTTATTATTATATTGAAGTTGTCGTAGTTATAAATAAGTTGTACTTCGAAGGCTACTCATTACGTAGCTAGATAAATAAGAGAACAGAGGAATTTTGTGTTAGACATAAGGAAGACAATTCTTTAAAAGAATTACATCGAGATATTATGGGTGGCCAAGAGATGTCCCAGGTGGACATATTGGGGGACGTATAGCGAAGGGTTCGAACAAAAGTACTCGAAACCCGAATAATTATTATTTATGTCAGTAATCGCTCGTAGCCCCGGCCGCCCCTGAGTGATCTTAAACGATCACGAACGTTAAGCAAAAAAGGACGCGTTCAATGCATGGATGGGTAACCGTTTTTGACTAACGCTAGTGGCATTTGTCCGAGCAGTTCCGTGCTTCGCAAGGCACGTTAAGCAGTTGGTGCCGGCTGCCGTCGATAGATGGCAGTCGTTAAGTCAAGTCAGAGGCCTTAGGGCGGCTGGAAAACTTCTGACGTAAGACCAGCCACTAGTCTTACAAGCCTCTACCAATCCGGACTAGACCTCCGTGGTGGAGTATGGCCTATACCTTCCTCAGGGAAGAGACCCGTGCCCCTCGGTGGGGACATAATGGGTTGATGACGATGTCAGTAATAAAACTACTGACAAATAAAACAACCGTGAGTAGTAGTGGTAACAAGATTCTGAGATCCTTTTGTGCTAGTTCAGGTAAACCGTCTAAGAACAACCTTACCAAATAATCGTGTGTCGGGTAACCTCCGCGCCTCACGTCGCGCGTAGGCCCAATGACTCTCCATATGAGGACGGCAGATGGGCCGCGGTGGTCAAAGTGCCTACTTTATGCATATAACACACATAATGCATAGTGACAGAAGCGACAGAAGTCTCGTACTAAATCGGTTACAAAAACTTTGTTGCGTGTTATTGCCTTTCGGGAAAAGTGGGTAAGGTATAGAGCTATCGCAAAACAGGGCCATTTACAACGAATTGTCGTATTGTGAAATAAAAGAAATAACTTGTGTAATTGCTGGTGTACATACAATCACACTATCACACTATCACACTAATCACACTAATATTATAAACGTGAAAGTTTGTGTGTGTGTTTATATGTTTGTCAGTCTTTAGCGCTGAAACGGCTGGACGGATTTTAATAAAATTTGGTATGGAGTTAGCCGATACCCTGGATTAAAACATAGGCTACGTTTTACCGCGGGGAAATATCTTAATCCTACGGGAAAATTGATGAACCGCGGGTAACACCGCGGGGCACAGCTAGTAAAGAATATTCTAGCTATCTATCTTTAACTTAAATAACATGTTTGTGATAAAAATTACGTGCAAAGGCGGACTTATGACTATACTAGAGTGAGGTAGGGCAGATAAAGTGGAAACATAACTCATACCATATAAATATTAGTATAAAAATACTATGCTTACCTACATCAAATTGTCATAGTAAACCACGAATGGTAGTTTTATGACATATAGGGTCCTGACTTTGTAATTTGCATATTTGTTTTCGTTCTCCGTATATCTCTCTTATCTGTTTACTGATTGCCTCTTTCGTCAAGAGACTTCAACACAAGTTTAAAAAACAATTGCCTCTTCTGATTTGTGGGTTAAGAGAAACTTTAGATGACTCACGCTAAAACAGAGTTATATAAGTGTTTGATCAATTCATTAGGCTTAAGACGCACTGTGAATACAGATTCATATACTTTATATGATTTATAGTAGATCGTTGTAGGTATTTCCAGTCTGAAGAATACGGTAAGGGCGGTTGCTGGCCTTATAAACGATCCGTTTATGCAGGGGCTAATACGGACTAACTAGACTTAGACCCTCTGAACAAATTGTCACTAAGAAGAACTCGCGGAAACTAATGGTCAAAGCTATTTTTTAAATCTACAGCCCGGCACATAACTTCACCATTTATTCCCGGTCCCATTAACCTATTTTTTTTATTTGGGATAACAAACAGTGATATACTATGAGTAATTACAAAATAGTCATAGTATACCTATCACTTAGTATTCTTAATATATCACCCACGACATTATCCTCGGCTTACTTTCAGTGTTGCTGCTTGTGCTAAATAAAGGTACTGACAGAGGTGCTAAAAAAAAAGCATGCTCATAAGCTTTCTTACAATTAGCATGCTCTGCAACTGTTCACATTTGCCGGCAATAAGCATGCCTATTTTCAGCATACTCATAAATAAGCATACTCAAAGCAAACGTATGGACAGACGTGCTATTTAGCACCAGGCTCTCGACCAAAATGGATGTACCAAGATATAGTGACAGTGCTATTTTTAGTGTGAGAACCTATCTACAGATAACTGACAGTTAGCTGTCATCGCGATATTGAAATGTTCCGTTTTTTTTCTATTGAGTAGCTAACTAGTTAGCATTTTAATTGATGGTAGCTGGTTGGTAGGTTATTGGGACCGGGCATTAGTTGAACCTCACTTGACTTACACAGTGCAAGAAAATTTCGGCGGAAAAATCATCGGCGGGGGACGCTTGGTATGCGAATGATCTAAAATTCTTCGGACTTTAGATCATTCTATTTAGCAAATAAATAAAATAAAACAGCCGAAATTAATAAAATAAGAAATGCGAGCTCGAATTTCACCTTTACTTTTTGTATTTTTATTTGTTTTTAATGTGGACCGTACATTTTGTGAATTGATGGTTTAAGAGATACAGAATTCAGACAGACGGACACAATGTTGCAGGCATAATAACAGAGTCTCGTTTGCACCCAGCGGTTACAGCACTCTAATAAAAATAAGACAAGAATATTGTTTGTTATAGGTACCTACTCGAGAAAAAACACAAACATAAAATGTATTTACAAAGATCAGTACAATAAAGTGCTGTGTTACACTGAAAACCTATTGAAAATCGATGACTTTTAAATTACTATTTTTTTCAATGAAGCAATTAGCCCCTCCCGATAGCCGTCTGAAATGTAGGCAATGTGAAATGTATCAGCATAATAGACTATTTGACAGTGTGAAAATCCATATAAAATTATCAGTCTTAAAACCGCTTTAGGGCATTGTAAATTAAAAAAAAAATTAGGCATGTAGCTGCAGCCATTTTATAGAAAACAGCCTGGATTGGCCGATCCGATGATGACGTCACAGCTCAGTAAATATGGCGTCTGTCATTCATGTCGTTCTTACGTTCATTGGGTTTGGTTTACTGACCAGTGACATCATAATTCATGTGCGACGCGAGGCCATATTGCCCAAGATAGCGTTTTGGCGGCGCATTTTAAAATTAGTTTCTTTTTTTTGGAAGAAATACACTATAGAATTCAAAATTACCACTTTCTGCGAACTCAATGAACACCAACAAAAAATATGAGATGGTTTTCAGGAACCTCTGTCCAATAACGTGTTATTAGGAAACAAGGATATAATTATCGCCTCTTCTGGGCCACCTGTACCTAAGGTACACGTTGATGTACATAAATATCAAGAAACCAGACGTATTTAAAGTTGATAAGTTCTGAATAAAATTGAATAAATTATAGGTAGCCGGCTCTGTGGGTTGACACGGAACCACTTTTGTATAGCAAGGCCGCAGTCGACACTGAAATGGTCACACAATAGTTGTTCTCCTATTAACATAATGATCTTACAGGCTAAACAATAAGCGGCGAATTCCTCAGAAAGGTCTTTCGGGTTGCTGCAGACGAGCTCTGTATTGCGTGTTCTCAAATAGCCCGCAGTCAGACTTGAAAACTACGTAGGTAGTATCCTTTTTTACTTCCTGGATAGAACTTCTTCGTTGAACTACAATTCATGGTATCTACCTAAGTTGAATAAACAATTAATTCAAAGGGTAGGCCACCGAGGGGTACGATTCTTCCCTGAGGAAGGCACCAGCCACACTCCATCACGGGGGCCAAGTCCGGATTGGTGGAGGCTTGTAAGACTAGGGGCTGGTCTTACTGTCAGAAGTTTTCAAGCCGCCCTCTAAGGCATCTGACTTGGCTTAACGACTGCTATCTATCGACGGCAGCCGGCACCAACTACTTAACGTGCCTTGCGAAGCATGGAACCGCTCGGAAAAATACCACAAGCGTTAGTCATAGACGGTCACCCATCCATGCACTGAATGCGCCCTAAGTTGCTTAACCTTCGTGATCGTTTAAGATCACTCAGGCGGCCGGGGCTACGAGCGATTCATAAATTATTATAAATTTTGGTTGCTAGGGGAATAAATCTAACACAATGATTTGCGCATTGAAAACAGCTACGCTATGTAGGTACATCGATTCATAATCACAGATAAATATCATCTATTAGATCTATTAGATCTATGGTTATAATTAACGTCGTATAATTAATAATTATGAACATACGTAATAAGGTATGGTCATAAATCATAATTAATATAGAAAGCGCAGCCCTGACAATTTCAATTTTTTTTTTATAACAGTTCCATCTGTTGTATTTCTTCGGTACTAAAATGTCATGGGTTTTTGTAACACTACAAAATACTGTTACTACCGCCATCTAGTGTCGAATAGCAATAGTATTATTATGAGAACTTACCGGCTTGACGCAAGCGGCGCTGGCGTCGCATTCTCACGGATAAACTGTCCCAATCCTCGTCCATGTTCGGTTGTCCTTCCCTCTCAGCTACAACAAAAATACAAACAATTAACCAATATTCTTACTGTTTTTCCTTTTTTTTAGGATTCCGTACCTCAAAAGGAGAACACGGATTCCTTACAGGATCACTTTGTTGTCCGTCTGTCTGTCAAGGACCCTTTATCTCGGAAACGCGTGGAGGTATCGAATTGAAATTAAAAAAATATACTGAAATCTACTGTTCCTTGTAGCTGTGAATAAAATCAAACTTCGTAAGAAAAGATACGGTTGTGTTTGCTGCCAAAAACGTGTTTCGCTCAAGGGGATCAAAATTTATAGAATTACAACAATTACAACATTACTTATAAATAGACACATGGGGGTACAACAATAAAATGTTTTGCGTTTACCGGCAGTCCCCAAACTAGGCTAGGCCAGTATCTTGGGGACTTTATTAGTGTGCGTAGTTTATTTAGTTTTATTTAGTTGTTGACAAAATTCGTAAACGCAACAACCCTTTTGGATGAACATAGTATAAAAGTACGAGCAGGCTAATATAAGTTACATGTAGTAACCTAAGATTTATATTTCTATGTATGTATACACTTAATTTTAACTTTAGAGATAATAACATGCGTAACAAGCACTTAACTACTTCACTTTAAACCTAAAAAATATAAGTAATAGACAAAATATTAAAAATACATATTATAAATAAATATATAGACACAAACATATAAGCATATATATCCATACAAATACACACTATATATAAATATATATATATATATATATATATATATATATATATATATATATATATATATATATATATATATATATATATATATATATATTGATCTGCCTACAAAAAATGAAGGTTTACTCTACGATGTGGAGCAGGAATTCAGTCTCTGCATAATTCAGGGAGGTTAAGAAGCCAGTGACAGCACTTTTAACAGCAAATATATTTTGGTTTATTATATTACATTTGAGAGAAACTTTATTGTACAGGAAGGGAAACATGAAACGCGGAAAACGCTGGGCAAAGGAAGTCCTACAGAAAGGAGTGGGAAGTTTCGGTACTCTCCTAGAAGAGACAGCCAGCGATGAGGTCACATGCGCTGTCATGATAGCTTTACGGACAAAAAGCTGTCGCACCCGCAGAAGTCCACTTTCCGTTGACCTAGAACTATGAAATTTGGTCTCGTAGTTAGGTACTACAAATTTTGATACAGGAAAAAATGTGAGACCTATACATTTGTAATCTTTCGGACTTTAGTCCGCGTTAAAATATAAGGGGATGGACCGAGTATTTTGCGCGCCCGTGTACGTTAAGTTCGCGGTTAATCCACGGAGGACTTTTTATCTTCGCCTAGTCACTTGAGTTCTATTTCTTTCGGGGACTCCCGCGTACCTACCTATTATAGTCCGGTCCGCTTCCTGCATGTCCTCGGTTATTCGGCGGATTTTTAGTACGCGGTACTTTTGATCCCTCGTTTGCGTTACTCGATACAGTTGTAAGCGATCTATTTTAGCGGATAAAAGTCCGCGGAGAAAAGTCCGTCGTCTGCGCAGGTCATTAATGGTTCGTATTTATATACTAGGTTATCCTACAAATTTTATTTTATACGGAACCATCGGTCGGTGAGTACGACTCGCACCCGGAAAAGTGTCCGGTTTTTTTTTTTAGTTTCAGGAGTATCCGCGCTCAGGGTGTGTAATTGTGTATGGTCTATAGTACCTATCTTTTTTCTGTACAATAAACCAAAAAGAATTTTTTTTGTATAGGTGCGTGACGATGCGGCGCGGCGGTCGCCTTTTATGGTTGGGGACTACTCTCTCACTCATTTTAACTGGTTATGATTTAAGCGATCATCAATTTATTAAGTTTTGAATGTTTTAAATAATAAGGTTTGTCCGCAAAATAATAGATCTGTCATCAAAGTGTAGTCGCCAAACAATATAAAAACAATTTCATAATAAATCACATATAATCATCGGGATATATTATCAAGTCTCAAATAAATAGGTTTGTATTTGTTTTAATAGATTTGTCTTGATAACTGTATAATCAAATTAAGGAAAAACGGTCATTAAGAAAATGAAATATGTAACTTAAAAAAATCATAAAGCTCCAGAAAAATAAGATTTTTGTACCTATGAATTTAACTACTATCTTACATTAGGTACTTGTGTACTGGTTGTACCTATTATTGTTTCTACATCTGCCGTAGTTTTTTTTTTACGTAGATTTATTTACCCTGTAAATATTTATTAATTTGAATTATTATTTAGATATAAGTAAGTAGTATGAATGTATTAGAATAATAAATTAAACACAGAATTATTGAAAATCACAATAATTATTATTACTTAATACCAATCATAAAATCTAAATTGTATCTAATTGTAGGTTTATTTGTAGGCCAGTTTGGCTCCGCCCGCTTTGAACATCGCTTTGAACATTTTTTCATAAAATTAATGAACTGAACTATTAAATTCGCAACGAATAGTATTATTTGGAGAATTGATCGAAATAATTCGTAACTACTGTACTGATGACAAAATAACAAATAAAAACAAATCTCAATCTGCGGACGATAATCGATTTATTTGATGACAGATCTACTGTTCTGAGTACGGAGCTGTTATTTTTGGAATAAACTTATTATTTTGAGAACAATTTTTTTATTCAATGGATGAACTACGAATATATAGATAATCCATCTCTTTTTCTACGTACATATTGACATTAAACATAAACATAAACATTTACACACAGGCACATACATTGCTTCTTTTAATTTGCATTTAATTTTGCATTAATTTGATAATTTGTACCTGGCGACACTTTTTATTTTTCTGAGAATGAAAATATTTCGTGGTGATAGATCTATTAATTAGATGATACTCATTCAAGCAGCAAGCGAGATAATTAGTAGACGTACGGTTTCCTTCCTCAGTGCGCGTTCTGGATTCCGGTTCTAGGGTGCAATTACGTAAAACTCCAATCTATGGAGTTGTCTGACTTAGCCCTTTTGTTCCCGGTATTTCACACCACCTTATGTCACACTGTTTCTTTCTGGGACTTTTTGTCCCAGTAGGTATCTCATACTCCTACTCCGAACTGTCGTAATACATTCTTATTTTGACTCTTTCGAGTTGTCTAAATGCTTAACCCGATTGAGAGGAAAGTTTCGTAATATGAGGGCTGGACAGCTAACGGTAAGACGCGTTTACTGTTCTGACCCTTGGATTTGTTTGGCTTCATTCAAAAATCGAAATTTACGAGTCATGAGGTCATGAGAGCATCGTGGCATTTAAGGGCAGAGTGAGATACATGGACAGATGTTTACCTCCCTCACTGCGCGTTCTGGATTCTGGTTCTGGACAGCAACCCGGTATGACGTGTTTACTGTTCCGACCCTTGGATTTGTTTGGCTTCATTCAAAAACCGAAATTTACATTCCACAGCGGGAGTCATGAGGTGATGAGAGCATCGTGGCATTTAAGGGCAGAGTGAGATACATGGACAGATGTTTACCTCCCTCACTGCGCGTTCTGGATTCTGGTTCTGGACAGCAACCCGGTATGACGTGTTTACTATTCTGACCCTTGGATTTGTTTTGCTTCATTCATAAATCGAAATTTACATTCCACAGCGGAAGTCATGAGGTCTACTACTCTCATCGTGGCATTTAAGGGCAGAGTGAGATACATGGCAAGTCGTAGGCTGGATGCAAGCCGCTTTCAACCGGTCTTTTTGGAAATCCATGGAGGAGGCCTATGCCCAGCAGTGGACTTCTTGTGGCTGAATGATAATGATCATGATGATGAGATACATAATAATAATAATATTTACATACAGGCACATACATTGCTTCTGGCCCCACACTAGGATACCCTGTGTCGTGGGAACCCGAAACAGCGACGTCACAAACATGTGAACATCCAAGACCTGGTTTTTTTTTTGTCCCCAGCCGGGATTCGAACCCGGGACCTCTCGCATGTGCATGCGTCGCCAGATAGTCTGTCCTAAGCGGCTGTTACCAGCGTGAAGGAATAAACAGAGACAACGTATTGCTTCCAAGACCATTTATTGTAGACTGACGTATGTCACTTAGGTACAGCTACATAACGGTGTTCCTATAAACTACCCTCAATACACTACAGAGTGCTGTTTTTTAATTCACTTTCGATAGCGAGAGCGTTTGCAGTTAGGATAGGAGTGACAGAGCGCGCCACCTAGTTGTCTCTTTGTCACTCCTACCTATGCAAATCGCAAGCGCTCCCGCTACCGAAAGTGACTGGAAAAACTCAGTATACGCACTCAGTAGTCAGATGCACTAACCGCTGCGCCACAGAGGTCGTCACATGGACGGATGCTTACCTTCCTCAGTGCGCGTCCTGGAGTGGAGGTGGGTGGCGACGCGGCGGCCGGGATTCGAACCTGGGACCTCTCGCGTGGTAGTCAGATGCACTAACCGCTGCGCCACAGAGGTCGTCACATGGATGGATGCTTACCTTCCTCAGTGCGCGTCCTGGAGTGGAGGTGGGTGGCGACGCGGCGGCCGCCCGCCATGAGGTCGGTGGAATGCTCGAGCTCGACGCGCGCGCGCCGCTCGCGCCCGCCGCGCTGCTCCGTCACGCTCTTGTCACTGGCCAGCGAGCGAGCCTGGGGACAACATCATAGTGAAAGTGAAAGTGAAGCTCTTGTCACTGGCCAGCGAGCGAGCCTGGGGACAACATCATAGTGAAAGTGAAAGTGAAGCTCTTGTCACTGGCCAGCGAGCGGGCCTGGGGACAACATCATAGTGAAAGTGAAAGTGAAGCTCTTGTCACTGGCCAGCGAGCGAGCCTGGGGGCAACATCATAGTGAAAGTGAAAGTGAAGCTCTTGTCACTGGCCAGCGAGCGGGCCTGGGGACAACATCATAGTGAAAGTGAAAGTGAAGCTCTTGTCACTGGCCAGCGAGCGAGCCTGGGGACAACATCATAGTGAAAGTGAAAGTGAAGCTCTTGTTACTGGCCAGCGAGCGAGCCTGGGGACAACATCATAGTGAAAGTGACAGTGAAGCTCTTGTGACTGGCCAGCGAGCGAGCCTGGGGGCAACATCATAGTGAAAGTGAAAGTGAAGCTCTTGTCACTGGCCAGCGAGCGAGCCTGGGGACAACATCATAGTGAAAGTGAAAGTGAAGCTCTTGTCACTGGCCAGCGAGCGAGCCTGGGGACAACATCATAGTGAAAGTGAAAGAAAGTGAACTACATTTATTGTCAAAACACAGAATAAACACAATTTGTTGCCAAATATTAGATTCCAAAAACATAACGTAAAGGAGTTGTTAGTGTAATATCATTAACAAACTATCATCATCAGTACTACGCAGCAGTTGCAGGCGCGCTCGCCCGCAGTCAGAGACGAGCAACCAACGTCGTGAGCTCCGAATACGGAGCTAAAAATACTCAACATGATACATCATTATCATCAACCCATTATGTCCCCACCGAGGGGCACGCGTCTCTTCCCTGAGGAAGGTATAGGCCTTACTCCACCACAGGGGCCTAGTTCGGAATGGTGGAGGCTTGTAAGACTAGTGGCTGGTCTTACTGTCAGAAGTTTTCAAGCCGCCCTAAGGGCTCTGACTTGACTTAACGATTGCCATCTATCGACGGCAGCCGGCACCAACTGCTTAACGGACCTTGCGAAGCGCGGAGCCGCTCGGAAAAATGCCACTAGCGTTAGTCATAGAATGGTCACCCATCTATGCACTGAACGCGCCGTATGTTGCTTAACTGCCTAACTTTCGTGATCGTTAAGATCACTCAGGCAGCCGGGGCTGGGGACAACACTTTATTTGACACACAAAACAGGTTACAGATAATCCAAGAAAAACAAAGAAACAATTTGATCTAGTCTAGAGCTATCTAAGCCATGGCCCGCGGGCCACATGCGTCGGGTTAAATTGATGCGGCCCACCAAATCTTTTTTTTATTTTTTCTTGTTTAAATAACAACATTTTTGTAGAGAGAATATTGTAATTAGATTTTTTTGCAATCCCGAACGATGTGATGAACAACAAATTATTTTCTCTTTTGGCAACAAGTTGTTTTATCTCTGTTTGATGCCATCGCGACGTTAAATGTTTTGGGCGTTACCTGTCCCGTTACCTGTCACCGCGCACTGTTCGCTTGAGAACTTAGGGAATTCTACGAAAGCAAAATAGGATTCCACGAACGCTTTCTGCTAATACTCGTCGGGGCATTGTTAGTCATTTGTCATTCAACGCGACGAAAGTTTTCATTACGTTGGGCGCTTTGTGTTTAAGTAAATAGTTTTTTTTTAAGCAACAAACCGTGCATTCTATAAGAAATGGGAATTCAGACTATTTTATCTCCAACAATAACAATAAAATTCAGTGTTTTATTTGTATGCAAGTTTTGTCTGTAAGTCGAGAATATAATATTTAACTACACTATCTAATCTCTTTATACGAGCAATTCTTGTATACATATTTATATATAATCAGAATCTCGGAAACGGCTCCAACGATTTTCACGAAATTTTGTAGGCAGATGCTTTCGGGGACGTTAATTGATCTAACTAGGTTACATTTTTAGAAAACGTTGTTTTATCCGTGTTTTGAGCCAATTGAAATTTGCTATGATAACATACAGAGGTAAATTTCGCGTCCTACTGCAAAGTTGGGATAGTTCTGACGGGAAAACGGGCGACCCGTTACGGGCCGATTTCAAGAGACCCGGTTCGAGTCATGATTTTTTTTTGTTGAAAAAGGATTATTTTAATTTAATATTACATATTTTATATTACAAAAAAAGTACCGAGCAAAGCTCGGTCACCCAGGTACTACTTCTTTATATGAAGAAAAATATCAAAAAATATGTCGTGAAGCAAGAAAAGTTAAGGGAGCTGAGTACAAAACAAAACTAATATAGCAAATCAGTATGTTTTCCAAAGTAACTACAGAGAATGAACAAAGTTTGCTGCCTCATAAGAAGTCTCAGTACAACTAGCCAGAGTTAAGATTTTGTAATTGAATTTTAATAAAAAAAAAATACGCAGTTGCAATTGCAACGGCTAGAGGCTTCATGCAGCTGAAATTGGTGGAAAAGTTTGAATCAGTAGTAGTCTCATCAAACAGTGTTGCGACGAATAGATGACATGGATAAATTATATTTCGAAAAGTATAATATGTGATCGCTTTGTAAATTGCGTGTACTTATCCATATGTTTGGATGAAAGTACCGACCAGACCGATATCAGTTAATTGATATTTTTTTATACGTTGCATTTAGAAAGTTTTCACTATCACGGAGGAAACGCTGGAGTTAGTGCATTACAAGTAAAAACTAAAGGCAGTGATATATTTGAAGCAGTTAATAAAAGTGTTATGAACTTCGAAGGATTTAGTTAATTATAGTTTATAATAAGTTATTACTACTACAAGTATGAAACATAATAATTTCAGTTCTTGGCAATAAATGGTTATTCTATTCTATTCTTGTATTGAAGGATGGGGCAAAAGCTATGAGAGGGACAGGGACGGGACTTGTAAAACAAAATGACATTGATTGCCCGTTATTCCACT
This sequence comes from Yponomeuta plumbellus, assembly GCA_947310845.1. Classification (NCBI taxonomy): domain Eukaryota; kingdom Metazoa; phylum Arthropoda; class Insecta; order Lepidoptera; family Yponomeutidae; genus Yponomeuta; species Yponomeuta plumbellus. The sequence goes on from OX371203.1 coordinate 11,676,399, forward strand.
GCATCATTCCCCAAGAAGCATTATGTGGAACATCTTTGCGTCTAATGACAGAGGTAGAAACAGGGCATTGACAGATAGAAAATTTAGAGACTTTAAGTGAAATTGATGCAACATTATGGATATTTATTATTACGTTCAGAAATCAGATGGCTTAGTGCTGGGCAGTGCTTGCAGCGCTTTTTCGTTCCGTCACGCTCTTTTCTAAAGAAATTTGACGAGACAGCACTACAGTTAAATATTTACTTAGCGAAATTCTCAATTCGGAAATCGGCCCCATGAATATCCATCTACCAAGAACCTCAAGACCCATGAGTGTACCCTTCCGGGATACAGGCTATACATAGCCTGTATCCCGGATGATACATGCGTGTGTCATCATCATCATCATCAACCCATTATGTCCCCACCAAGGGGCACGGGTCTCTTCCCTGAGGAAGGTATAGGCCATACTCTACCACGGGGGCCAAGTCCGGATTGGTGGAGGCTTGTAAGAATAGTGGCTAGTCTTACTGTCAGAAGTTTTCAAGCCGCCCTAAGGCCTCTGACTTGACTTAACGACTGCCATCTATCGACGGCAGCCGGCACTCTGCTTGGCGGGCCTTGCGAAGCACGTGTGTGTGTGTGTGTGTAATGTTATGTAATGTTAACGTCAGTCACCTCGTCGGGCGGCAGTTCTTCGTCGCCTATCTGCTCCTGCTCCTTGGTGTGCCGTCGTTCGGTGACTATCGTGCCATCGGCTCGGAGAGCGCGTAGCTCTTTCTGGAAGAGGGAAATATGGGCTAAAAATAAATTTATTTCCACAAACCTGCTTACAGAATTATAAATAATAATTATATTAGATAGTGCGTGTGACAATTCTGTACCTCAGAAGTTAAGTATGTTAAGTCCATTTTTTTATTTTTTCGTTTTTTTTATTTATGTGATCAAAATCCTTAACTTCGCCGAGTGGAATAATGTGATAAGTCAATTTAGTTACCGTTTTTGAAATTCACAGAATGATATTATATCATGTCCACTTAAAGCCCGAGACATATCCTATCAAGTCCCACATAACACAATATGCTACTATGATAATACTATTTAATTCTTACTTGTCAACTCAATCAACTTCAACTTACATTAATTTAATAAGTGTTAAGTGGTGATGGTAAAATTAAATAGTGTGTTTCTTTTTCCTTTTTCTGGGTCTCTTGTAAAATTGACGATGTGTGACTTAACATACTTAACCTCTGAGGTACAGAATTATCTATTTCAGCATTTGCTGTTTCTGTTTGAAACAGCACTGGTTTTCGAATAACACTAATGCTGGTAGAAACGAGTAAAAAAAATTAAAACTACAAAATAAAATTAATAAAGCTCCTCAATCCTGGCCTTGAAAATAATAATACCGTTTTGTCTCCAGGTCAGGTCAGGACTGAGGAGGCCATGTTAGCGAAATGCTGTCACCATACTAGGCTTCTATAAATAATCGTTTGGGTTTTTACTTACGTAGTTTTCTTTATTCCTTTAATTTTTTCTTTATTGTCTAATTTGTATGCATTAGATTTTATTTTCATATTTCATAAAAAAAACAACCTACGATTTAACCGTCTAGACGAAATCAATTGTAACTCTTTCTTCTGGTTGTACAATAAAGTTGATCTCTAAGTAAATTACTTGCTGTTCTCCAGTTGCACTTGGTTCTTTTCGTCCACTCACCGTATCGTCCCTATCGACGGTGGTTTTGTAGGCGACAGTATCCTTGACCACCTTGGGCCCCCGTGGCACCAGCGCCAGCTGCTGCTCCGTCTGCGTCCTCAGGGCCTCGCGGATGTCATCCTCGCTGGTCCCGTTCACTGCTGCTATTAGCGCCTGCAACAAAGAGACGAGGGGTTAAGGTGGTTGAGGCTGCCGTTAGGTTGGTAGATATCCATGCTTCGTCTTGGCTGCGTATTTTAAAATAGTTGACAATCCTTAAGGGATAACCCAAAACCGCTGACTGATCTGTACTAAGAATTACTCAGCATTTTTGATAAAAATATGTAAAAAATGTTACCTGGTGAAAGTGTTTATGTTTAAATAGACAATAAAATGGCTTGATTGTTTAATATTATTCAAAAATACACGTTTGGGACCTAATAAACTCGGCAAAACGTGGGCCCAGTTCTAGTGATTGGTGCCTCTGCCTACCGCCTCGGGGATAACGGGCGCGAGTTTATTTATTTATTTGTTTACTCAAAAATAGTTTAACAATAGTAATGATAATTTTCATTTCATTTTGTGCGCAATTTTCAATTTTAGAATGCTTAAAAAATATTTATTTTCCAGGAAAGCTAAATAGTTTATTTTGCTGTTTAGCTTTTGTGTAGGGCGTCAATATTATAACACCTGTATAAAGTTTGCCTACATACCTACTTACACGAATGTACCTTCATCATTGAAAACAATGTGAGGAAACTGTGGGTACAGTGCCACCATCTTATCCGTTCAGTTGATAGCGGCGCTAGTGAAGAATTTAGTAGTAACATATAAGAAATTTACTTAGAAAAATGAGAGTATTTTAACCCGTCTTTCAATCATAATGAAAATATATCTATAAATCTTAGTAAGTGAATAATAAAACAAAAAATGGGAACAGGATTTACAATTAATTAGTTAGTTACAATTTTGCCCACCTGAACAGATAACTTGGTGGTCTAATACCTAAGACTTCGTTACTACTCTACTCAGTAATTATCGTAACGGAAGAAGGCTCCAACAACTTGTAGGCAGATTATTTATTATGTTTGCGGTAATGTGGTGGTGGGAATTCTGAAGTGTCTCACAAGATCAATGGAAATATTATCTAATATGCAAATAGAGAAATGAGATGCATGACAGACAGGCTGAAAGCAAAAAATTGTGATTCATTCTCTTTTCAACATTTTCTCCTGTGCGTGCGTCACGCTTTGTCAACGTAGATTGTCAATGTCATCAATAATGTTAAATTGAAAAAAATCTCGTAAAAAATTAAACAACCAAATTTGCAAAAAAATGGCTGAAACCACATCGAGATTCTACAAAGAAGCAGCGGAGTACTGGGCAAAAGTGCCGGCGACAGTAGACGGAATTTTGGGAGGCTTCGGTAATATATCGGACCTCGACATTGAGGGCTCATATGCCTTCCTAAACTGCTTGTTTGATATGAAACAAGCGCCAGCCATGAAACTCGCGCTTGATTGCGGGGCCGGCATCGGCCGTGTCACCAAGAACCTTCTCGTCAAATACTTCGACAAAGTCGAACTGGTAGAACAAGATACAAAGTTCATCGCGAAAGCCCGACAGCTCTTAAGCGACAATCCAAAAATTGGAAAGATTTACCAGAAGAGCCTACAAAACTTCGTGCCGACTCGTCTGTATGACCTCATCTGGTGCCAGTGGGTGATAGGTCACCTGAAAGACTATGATTTGGTTGACTTTCTCAAGAGGTGCAGTGACGCGCTCACCGAGACCGGCGTCATCGTCATCAAAGAGAACGTAACGACCTCTAAGGAGTTGGAGTTTGACGAGGAAGACTCTTCAGTGACGCGCCCTTACGAGCTGATGATGCTGATATTCGATAAAGCGGACTTAAGTGTGATAAAGGAATGTCATCAGACAAATTTCCCAGATGATTTGTACGACGTGTATATGTTTGCTCTGGTGCCAAAGTCGACGTCGCTCCACCGTGGGTTCCGCGCGCAGCCGATCCCGGCCGAGCCCAGGATGTGACTGTATCGCTGATGATGGAGTAGCGGATCGTGGGGCGGAATCGTGACGGTGTCATTTCACAAATCAAATGCTCGGACATGCCGCGGCGGCAGGCGGTTCACAAGTGCATTCACTCCTCTCCTTACTGCATTACGAAATTATTGCGTCACAACATAATACTGTGCTGTGTGGAATTCGTTTGGCATGTATAGGTACTAAACAGGTTTAAGGTCTTTTTTTGTAATCTACAATATTCCGATGATATTCGATAGGTGTTTTATTGGTTTTCGGCACAATAAACTACATTATTGAAAAGCTGATACATTTCAATCAAATCCTATAGAATAAATGCTCTGTATAGATTTTCTGATTCTATTTTGTCCCAATTTCTCTACTATATTATTCATAACCAATCCCCAGCGCTGTGAAGGGAATGTCAATTGAATTAAAATGCCTGCTCGTATAATAGTTCGAGGGATAATTAGCTGCGGTGTAGCCGAGAGATGATCCATCAAGGTACAGTTAGCGATAGATATCGCACCGTAGACCCTGTTATTAGGCCCTGCGTCGATATTGCTCAAGCGTCCCGCCTCGCCCCGCGATTTGATGGTTACAGTTAGATCTTCGACAAATTGATGTTTTTGTTCTAGTCTACGCTTCATTTCAGATTACATAAAATATAACTATAATTTAACACTAACGTGATGAAAAGAACATTACCGACGTGTTTTTGTATCGTAGAATTAGCTTGGGAAGACTGTTGAATGTTGAAATTATAATATTCAAAGTCATTGTGCTAGCTTGAACGAGTCACGACTGTCTTTCTTGGCCGGTTTTTGTGCAAAAAATAGCTGAGGTAATTATACTACAATTTGGGAGAGCGAGAAATTCTTCTCAACATAGTCCGACACTTACTGCTGATTTACCATTATAGTTTCATGAGCTGAGAGGAGATATTAAAACTGTAATCGCCGTTAACCAGATTTACTGTTATAACGTTGGTAATTTACTGCATTTATCACGGCAGCTCGTTGGAACACTTGCGAACACTCCCTGAAGCTAGGAATCTTGTTGGCTTTGACAAGGCTTCTAATCCTTCCATCCAGATCCACCAAACTGCTTATTTGTGACCGCGTGACAGACACAAAATTATAATAATTCAAAGCTTCACTTTTGTACTATTGTCGGATTAAAAGTGCAATGTTATATTGCGAAAACCTAACTAGCAGCTTATAAATTCTGACCTAATGTTTATTAAAAGGTCATCCAAAAAATGCTTGCAAAGTTATAACTTTTATAAAAAAACTCCTTAATTTAAATCTGGTATTGTATCTTTATCCTAGAGATGGAAACCTCGAGCCAGTAAGGAATGTGGTCTGGAATGGAATTCCAGCTACCTTCTTACTTGACGCAGACAACAAAGTTGGCAAGATTTAATTGTTGAAATAATCAGCATCACGCAAAAATGATATGACGACAAGCAAGACGCGAGAATACAGGGGTCGTCGACATTGAGACGTGCTTTGCACAATCCTGTCCCCTGACAAGATCTGGATTCCAGTTTTGGTCTCAAAAAGCTACTGTTCTCGAAACATTCCGAAATTAAGATTAGGCACGTAAAAACCAGCAAAAATTTTAAAAAAAGAGAGTTATTTTAAGAACGTGCAATTTTTTGACCGAGTTTTTGATATTAGGTTTTGCTACTAGTAGCAATAGGTACTTAACTACGAGTATTAGCAAAGCTGTCAATTTACCTTAACGACAAAAAACCTAATACTTTTAAGACAAAAACAGTTTACATGCTTGACTTCAAACTCCAGAGATGAAAAGAAGACTAAAAAAATGGAATTCGGCATAAATCACATTGTTACAATCACATTGTTACACAAATAAGTGACAATTTCATAAAATTATGTAAGCCCTCATATTTTAAATTATTATGAATCTGAGAAGAAACTCAAAGAAAAGTGCTTATTAAATACGAACATTAATCGACACCTATATTTTGGCAAATGCGTATTTAAAAAAAAACTTTATCCTCCTCAGTCCTGACCTTGAAAATAACAATAGTTTTCTATTGTTACTTTGTGTACCCGGGACTAAGGAGGTTAAAGTCTGATCGTAATTTACGGTTTTTGACTATGGAAATTAAACGTCCGACAATGCCTCGTTTACCTCATCATTGTTAACATACTCACAGACCTGACACTAACAACGCCAAATTATTTAAAAAATTAAACGATCGGAAACCTGGAATATGTCGTAAATCGTACAAAAGTTACAACACCAAAATACCATAAGCCAAAAGTCGTGCATGAAACCAGATCACTAAACCGGCCTGCTCTGCAGTCTGGTGATGGCGAAAAAGTTAATTTTACTTTCACACACGGACGTATCTGTAACTAAATCACCTGCCTGCTTCTTTCAGCAGACTTAAGTGGAAGCAAAAACCAGAGGTCGATTTGTAGAAGTATTTTTACTCTTTATTGACCTTTGGTGGTTGCGTTTACTAACTGCCTTTTAGTAGGCTCGAGGGCAAAGTAAGAGGCAAGCGTTATCCAGGGCGTTTTGTGACTGCAACATAATAAACCGGTCCAAATTTCAACTGTAGCGAATGCTTTAACCGAAATTCCTATATGGTATTCAAGGACTGACATTATCATCTGTGCAGCAAAAACGGTGCCGATTTTGAAATTCCATCGCGTAATGTAGATATTTGTTACTAAGCTTTATTCCACAAAAAATAATAACAAGTCAGTGTAGACGTATAAAGGCTTTCAAAATATTTCAAAACACATTACATACTTTCTGTCAGCCAATGAGATATTTTGAAATAATAGGTCTTTACCTATGAAATTGCCGTTCTGCAGTACTGGCCATTTCAAATCAAAATAATTTTTGTTTGGCTAAGAATTCTAATTTCAAATTAATTTTACTTTAAGTACATGGAATTCTTTTTCCAAAAGTAGTCATTTGTTTATTGATTAGTGTTACATTTTCATCGCATTTCAATCTTTTTCGTCATCATGGATACGTAAAAAATTCGACTAATTATGGAATATGAGTACCGTTGTAGCAGCAACGCGGCACAAGCGGCACGTAACATCAACGACGTTTACGGAGCTAACACTACAAGCCAACACACCACCTGTCATTGGTTTGCTCGCTTCCGTTCTGGAAATTTCGACCTGAATAATGAACCGCGATGTCTTCCGAAGACTTTGGTCGACAATGACGAATTAAAGGCGCTTGTGGAAGCTGATGATACACAATCTACGGCTGAATTAGCAGCAGCTTTCGACGTTAGCTACAAAACAATATTGGTCCATTTGTGTGAAATCGGCAAGGTAAAAAAGCTTGACAAATGGGTGCCGCACAAACTCAATGATCGCCAGCGCGAAGTACGCGTCGAGACATGCCTTGCACTGCTCAACAGATACACAAATTTTGAACCGCATTGTTACCTGCGATGAAAAATTGATTCTGTTTGATAACCGCAAGTGCTCAGCAAGTTGGTTGGATCCTGGTTCAACACCTAAACAATGCTCTAAACGAAAACTCACCCCTAGAGAATTGATGGTCACTGTTTGGTGGTCTAGCGCCGGTGTGATTCATCACAGCTTCTTACCAAACGGGGTGAGCATTACTGTAGATGTGTACTGTGAAAAACTGAACACAATGATGGAGAAGCTGGCACATCTCCAACCAGCATTGGTCAATCGCTCGTCTCCGCTGCTCCTGCACGACAACGCGCGACCTCATACTGCACAGCAGACGGTCTCCAAGTTGCAAGAACTGGGGTTGGAATCTCTCCGTCATCCACCCTACTCACCAGACCTTGCGCCTACAGACTACTACTTTTTTCAGAATTTCGACATCTTCTTGGCGGGAAAAAAATACAATATCCGAGAGGCAGTACAAAATGCATTTGAAGAATTTGTTGCCTCCCGTCCAGCTGATTTCTTTAAGAAGGGCATCAATAAACTGCCACTGCGTTGGCAAAGATGCATTGATTGCATGGGTGATTACTTCGATTAATACTATAAAAAATACATGAAAAAATTCGTTTAAATTTTTTCATACAAAACGGCAATTTCATAGGTAAAGACCTAATATTAAACACAAAGCGGGAGATGGCAAATAAAAGTTAACAAAAAAATCTAAGCTCAATTACTCATTTCATCACCTCCTTGTATTTTACTATTATTACTATTTTATTTTTAAAATTAACACATAATTTGTTGTAAATAAGGCTATTGATAGAAAATAACTAATCACAACCTGATACTTTATTGATATTGAGATATTGTAGTAACTTTGATTGTACATACGATACCAACGCGTAGCGTAGTGCCATATTCCACCATCACACGCGACCTGTTTACCTCATGAGTGCGCTTTCAAGCCGTACTAACAAGGCCATTGGCGTTACCATTATATCTATCTACCTATAGCCCTATATCTATCTATCTATAATGTAAACACATTACTTCTGCTGCCACAAGACCGCGCGGAGAAGTATAAACGTGCAATCAAGTAAACAACAATCAGAAAAACGCGGTGTTAACTGTGTAGTAAAGTTGTTATTTATGGAAGCTGAAAAGAAGATTCTTTTTGGTAAACCTATATCTGAGCTTATTTGTTCCGCGCCACAATATCACGGATCAATGTGGCCACAATGATAGCCAAACTCCAAAAGGATGGCACTTTAAATATTTTTGATTGATGTATTGTAAACACTGCACATGCACAAGGATCCATAATGCCTAGGACTGAATGTAAATGGCAAGGGTCAGAAACGAGAAGTTTAATTAGAATGGGTTTATGAGTTGCTAGTCATTTAGTCATACTCATGAAACGAGTTGGCTTAGCTAGGTGAAGGTGCTAAAGGCATTATCTTCATTTTACTGGTGTTTTAATTCACCATCGAGCTTAGATTTCATTAATGGATGTACTATCGTATGCACCGTTTTAACGTAAGATAAAACGCAGCAAAACTTTAGTTCAATTTAATGAGTAGATGCGTTTGTTTACCTTCAGGCATAATATGGCAATGTACAGTTAGGTGAATGCTCGCTTTGCAAATACTTGTGGTTAACAAGCGTCTTCAGAAGATACCTAGAAATGTGCAACTAGATACGTCGCGGCGGCAGTGAGCTAGGCTAACGGGCCTGTCAGGCTGTCGTATAAAGTTCAAATCTGTTTGCGCAGCCGCAGATGACAGAACAGGCTCTCTACTGTCACGGGAAACCAGCAAACTTGTTGCCTACCATGATTTATTTGCAATTCAAACACTTATCTCGGGTTACGCGCGACGTTGATTTAATTGAACGTGCTATACTTATCCACGTTGCGAAATAAAAGCAATGATTGAAGCGGCAAATGCACAGCACAGTGGGAGACGACACGACATTCCACTTAGTCGCCGGCTCTCCGCGACAGCCCCTGAATTAAGATCCACTGCGCCCGCGCCTATCAGCTATCTACGCCACAACTTTGTAGTAGCGAGAAAATAAAAGCATCCTTTAATTAGATGTGATTTATAAATTGCATCAAATAGGTGTGGAAGACAGGCGGGCTCCTGGTCTGTCCGACAGACGGAGGCTATGACTCACGCAACTGTTTGTTGCGATACATCCCGAGACGATGGCAATTAAGTGGAAAAACGTATGGCAATAAATAACTGACTGAGTCGGCGGAGGAGCGTGGATGTTTCCCTTCAGATAGAGCCGCAGACTTTTTGTCTTTCACACTGTTTTATCACAAGACATCTCTAGGCAAAAATAAACGCTCAGAGCGGTTCACGCGACGACCGCAGAGAGATTATAAATTGCAACAAATTTTTCAAATTGGATAATTCATTCCTTTGAACAAATACACTGTGTTGGCGTGAATCTTAACAAATCGCTACGACTGACTTAAGAAATTGAAGAATATTCCGCATTTATCACGGCGGCCAGCTGCATCTATCTTGAAATTATGTTCTTCGGCTCATGCTTCAACAATTTCATTCATATTCTGTATGTCGGGAGTCAATTGGCAAAAAAATAACAACAATTTTGAAAGTTTTCAAATATATTGTTTGTATGTAGGTACTGTACACGATGCAAGGTAGAGCTTTATGGCCAATAAAATGTACATTGAACTTTGCGAACTATTCAGCTGTTTCGAAATGCAGGCATGTTTGCAATTATCCAGCAACAGTTTATCTTGCTTCAACATCGTACTTTCACGCCGCACGATGATAGGTATTTCCGACAGGCTTCTGATCAATTGATAAGCAAATTTCTTCGCTGAAATGTCACTAATTTCAAGCTAAACTTAATTCGGTTTGAACGTTAAACTCTACAAGGGAAACAATTTTAACAAGTGGGACTTTTTTCGGTCTTCGGCCGGAAAAAAATGAATTTTCAATTGAATTTAAGTTTCAAATTTAAATAACTGCACAAATTCTCGAATCTGTACAAATTCACTCTTCGTCAAAACTATTTACGTGGTGAGGGGAATAGTTTTCACGAATATTTCGTGAATAGTTTCGATTAAATAGCTGTTATCTTGAATACATTCTAATTAAATGGAAATAACGCCTGAATCTCGGAGGGGTAAGCAGATACCAGCGTATGATACTTTTCACGATCGTTGTTGTTGATGCCTTACGCTTCCCTAACATCCTATATTTGGTTGAGGTATGTACCTTACCAGCCCTTCCACCGTCGCTGTAAGTATTTTAGATCTTATATATCTTGAATAAAACAACCAAAAGTGTAGGTAGTATACAATATATATATGTACTATACCACACTTTTAGTTGTTTTATTTGGTTGTTAGGGAAGCTTAAGATGAAGAGTACTCAGCGTGCGAGCACGCATCAACTAATGAATTTTGTGGAAGCGGAGGATATGTTAGGACTACGTACATAAATGTACACACGTATAATAAATTGTGTATAGGCAGGTTACGACTGCGCAGTTTGACCAGTTGCCTAATTAAAATAATTAGCAGTGCAACAAAAACTCCAGAGGAGGTAGCCATGGAGTCAAACGAGTGTTCTGAAATTGATATTGAATGTTCCACTTTCACTTCTATCGATCGTAGACAAAGACTGCAGATAGATAGGTAGATAAAATTAATTGTACGTTGTATAACTTTCTTCATGATCTTTAGGATCTATACGGAGTGTTGTAAAAGGGTCCAGTAGAACTTAAGAAGGTAATCGTACTCGTCAGTGTCATCATCAACACATTATGTTCCCACCGAGGGGCACGGGTCTCTTCCCTGAGGAAGGTATAGGCCATACTCCACCACGGGGGCCAAGTCCGGATTGGTCTTCACCAGTGACTTGGCCGCCGTGGCTCGTAAGAATAGTGGCTAGTCTTACTGTCAGAAGTTTTCAAGCCGCCCTAAGGCCTCTGACTTGGCTTAACGACTGCCATCTATCGACGGCAGCCGGCACCAACTGCTTAACGTGCCTTGCGAAGCACGGAACAGCTTGGAAAAATGCCACTAGCGTTAGTCATAGACGGTGACCCATCCATGGACCGAACGCGCCGTATGTTGCTTAACCTTAGTGATCGTTTAAGATCGTTCACTCAGACAGCCCAGGCTACGAGCGATTCAGTGTAAACAATTTTAACACGCTTAGCTTCCATGGCAAAGGTTGAAGGTTCAATTCCCACAAGAGGAAGTCGGACTTGGTTAGTAAGTTCTAGAGTAAAATGTGGTTTACAGTCTGTTAGCTTTTAGAATATAGGTACCTCGGGCTCTAGAGTAGGCTTCGGTTTTCGCCGAAAGCACACGAGTGTATGTGAATACTACTTCCTGCTCTCTATAAAACTTTTCTTCACTATTTTGAAAAGTTATGCAAAGTTATAAATAACAATACAAAATAAACCTTACCTTATTCCAATATAATCGATTCTATCCGATAGTAGCCGAGGTATATTCTAAAAGCTAACAGACTGTACATATTTGACATTACATAAAAATATATGTTTTTATATTTATGTTTACTTACACTCTATCCCGGAAAAGTACGAAAAGATCAGACAGAGTCATGCGATCCCGAATAACCTATTTTGCGTTATCTACGTTCATAAGTTATTTATATGGTCCATAGCCCCTTTAACTTCTTCCAAACCTTTCTGCAAGTCTTATTCTAAATGAAAACATTTTTCGTTTATCCGTTGCCAGGTAATGAACACATGGAAAATACGGACAATTTACGGTCCCTTAGAACTTTGTCTCGTCCAAGCCAAACAACGCTACAACTCTTGAAGCCTCCATCAGATTTCCTTTTGTGAAAGTATGTAGGGAAACTGCCTCTGAGAGAAGACCTTGCAAGGCCCTCCCGAAAGCCTTATACCGACAAAACTTTCGCTCAAGCCTCGGATCGGATCTTGACAATAATTCTCTATTAAAGCAATCAACTTCAACCTGTTTGGTATTTAAAGAGAGCGCATAGCATTGTGCTTATAGGGATAAACGAAGTAGAATTATCAGAAGGGTGGCTTTGACATAGTTCTAACCTATTTACGTTTATTGATACAACATTATTAGATCAATTGCACTCAGGGCACTTTTGCACTCATGGTAACGATTTGACCCCACAACTTACCATTTGTTTTTGTACACTAACAATCTGTATAACTAATCAAAGCTGTGTGTTGTTTTGTTATAATCACTTTGGGGGGCTTACAGCAAAAAAACTGAGCTCGCCATCCAAATTTCCAAATATATTATATTACATATTATCATTGATTATGTGTAACTCTAGCGGTTTTGGCGGCGCACGGCAGAATAGCTCGCAGATGGTAGATTTTTTCCGACTTATGGTCTTATTTTGACCAATTCACACAATATCTTTATAAATTGTAGCCTATGTGTTATTCTGATGTATAAGCTATATTATTGTACATTTTCATTAAAATCTAATCAGTATTTTTTACGTGAAAGAGTAACAAACATCTATCCATCCATCCATACTTACAAACTTTCACGTTTATAGTATTAGTAGGATAGTAGGATAGGATAGTAGGATTCTGCCGCAGTTATTCTAGGGAGTCGCGAGCGAGGCCGCGGGCGCCCGGTATCGGCGCGGCATCGGCCTTGGGAAAGCGCCCGCTACGCTGCGCCCGTTTTGGCTCCGCTCCGTACTCGGCTCCGACGCGGAGCTTTGTTTACTGGCCGATATGGTTTATTGTTATTATTGGATATAACGAAAATTATACATTTATTAAAAAAGAACACGCACTTAAACTAACGTGGGACTGGGCAGGATACATTGCTAAGTAAAGTTGTGTATACAATTTTTTGGTTCAATTAACTAAATACGGGAAGCAGTAATTTGAAGTTGCTGTTTAAATAAGTAAATAAGAAATAACTCATTATATAATTTAGCTTCTTTATCTTTTTCCATCAATGGTTGTCTGGAAGAAATTACTCTTAGTAATAAGGCCGCCAATTGTACTGTACATTTCATGTGTAATTCCTGGTGTACATACAATAAAGAATATTCTATCTATCTATAATTAGATATTAGTTTATATTAGTTTTATTAGTTAAGTATTATTTATATAATTTAGTTTATAGTAAATTAGTTTCATATATTGTTAATTAAGTTTTTATGTAAAGTTATTCAAGTTATATTATGTAATTTTTATTGAATAAATAAACTGAACTAAAACAAAAAAAAAATAACTCATTTATTATTTCAATATATTTCAACCCGCATTATCAACTCATGGACTTTTTTGCACCCCTACCAACTCTTTTCTTTACCTCCTGGTAGAAAACTGGTAGAGAACTGAAAACTGAAAACTTCTTTACCTCCTCCCTTCACTGGTAGAAAATGCTTAAAACATTAAGTCCGCCGCATCATACTATATTTTTATTTTAAATGTGAGTGCAATAAAAGAACTAAATATAATATGTAATAGTATTTCATGTATTCAACTCTAACGCATCGCAAACATTAGGCAAGATTAAGTTTTTCACGATTACCCGCTCTTTAACTGTGTATATTAATTATCGAATCAAAAAGGTCAACAGGAGTGCTTAAACTGAGTTTTTTCATTCACTTTCGATAGCGAGAGCGTTTGCAATTTGTATAGGAGTGACAAAGCGCGCCACCTAGTTGTCTCTTTGTCACTCCTATGCAAATCGCAAACGCTCTCGCTATCGAAAGTGAATGAAAAAACTCAGTATAAGCACTCAGGCTCAATATTTTTGACAACGTATTTTTTCGTGCACATTTTACTAGTCGATAATTCGTGCATTTTCATAGATCTGTTGCACTTCCGCCTACCCACTTTGCCAGTTTATTTCCTTTGGTTTCTAAGCTCAGCGCATCAACAGCGCCTGCGCCGCCGTCCCGTTCGCCTGACCTTTCCGCCACGCGCGCCGCGATATTTATTGCCCGCGTTGATGTGATAAATCCTCGACCATCTGTGCGCAAGAGCATCCGCGTTGGCCGCGTACTTCCCATGTTGGTTGGAGAGCTTTTCAGTAACTTTTCCGACGTTGAATAAAAATTATGTTTATATTTTGAAATTTCTAAAGCATAACTCTGTGGCCAGTGTTTTAAGCATAGAGAGGTTTTAATATTGAATGTCTGTTTTGATCATGGAAGTAGTATGTACTATCCATGGTTTTTATACGCAAGTATGGTTAAACCTAAACCAGTGGGTCTGTGGCAGTATTTTTTTATACTTAAACAGTGACACTTGGAGATGCATTTTTTAAAATGTGCTTTATTTAGAACAATGCAAAATTAGCACGACGAGTTCGTAATGAAAATAATAAATGACAACGCAAAGCCCCCTTAATCACAAAAAAACTACAAGACGCACATGTTTCATATGAAATTGAAATTTAATTTAATCTATAAGCAGCCACCCAAACTGACCAGATAAGCCGTACAGGTATTTTTTTAATTTTTTTTTGAGGGTTATTATTAACATTTTAATTTATCCCTTCTCTAGCTTTTGCGACCGTGCTGGTCACTTAGAAACAAGCATATTCATGGAGACCGTGCATTTATTTCTCACAGGGAAGGTACATACATATACGTTTGCCCCCCGTCTAGATACTCCCCATGTCTGTAAGTGTTAACCTTGCCTAGTTAATAACTGCCTACAAGACGTGGTACAGTTAACCGAATTTGGGAACTCGTCAAGTGATTGTTTTCTACATACGGATTCCGATACTCGATCGCGTGAGCTCCCCTGCAAGGAACTCCATCTCTAGATACCCAGCAACGTTTTTAAATGCAACTAAGAGGAGGTATGCAACTGCGTAGTATTGTCAGGCAGAAAACAAAGGATGCTCGCTGGTCACATAAATAATTAACATCGATCAGACATAGTAAAAGACTATAAATGTGTAACTAGTGCCAAAACAGACCCCTTGCCAATATTGCCCAGCGAATTGGAGCGATTTCCACCACTCACGCTGTCAGTCATTGTAATATTATGATCCGAGCAACTTTTATCGTCACCTGCATATTGGGGACGCACTTCATAAAGAAATTACAGCGTAATTTACAATGCTGTATAGGTTGTTCTAATTTCATTGGTTTTTCAATTTAATTACCTCTGTGGGGGTTAGCATGTCTGTCTGCCGTGCCAGAGAGAGGCTTCGAACCCCGGCTGGGGTAGGACCGCGTTAAGCGTAGGACCGACCTAAAACAATATTATCACGAGTGTTCTAATCTAACACACTGTTTGCGTTCCTATTTGGAGACAACATGCACACACTGTCATAACTCTTTCAGTAAACATTTCGGCCACTCCATCCGAAGAGGGAATTCCAACGGTGTTCCGGCAAATGGCTCAACCTGACTCTATATATCATCTCACATTGTCTTCCCAGTCTGCGACATTTCGCCCGCTGCGTTGCCATCGGTTCTAGTTCAACCAGAAGGTCGAATAGAGGGTGATGGAACTAAAAGTACGATATCTCGTGAGTATCTAAAGCTAAATTGTGAGAGTCGTTTCAGATAGAGCTGTGTAAAATTAAATACTATAACAATTTGCAATTACAAATCATATTTCATTGTCGAACCACAAGTTTGTCCAAATATTTAATTTTTTTAATATCTGTGAAGAATCAGTATTAATTTTCAAGAAGATGGTAAATCTAACGATAAGGTTTGAAGTCATTTGCTCCCATTGAAATAGTAACTGACTATTCGGGAGTATTTCTTAGGTAACATTTAGTTCCTCAACTTCGATAACTAGGTACTAGCTTACAGGGCAAATGCTGTTTTGCCATCTTAATCTACGATCTATTCTCAGGCCTACCAAATTAACATACACAAATAATTCGGTAACAATCGGTAAAGCAGTTTCGGAGAAGTTCAATAACAAACACTGTGACAGGAGATTTTTATATATTAGATGTATGAGCATCGCGAGTCTTAAAAATACACGACTAACTATTATATAGTACTAGCTGTTGCCCGCGACTTCGTCCGCGTGGGTTTTAGTTGAGTAAAGTGTCTGCGTTTGCAATTGAGATTGGGATACTTTTAGCGCATGCGAAATAAATAAAACCATACTACTCTCTCTGAGAGAAGACCTATTCCCTGCAGTGGGACATATACTCGTATAGGCTGTTTACTATGGGTTGTATTTTAAAGAACTGAGAAATATTTATGAACACATGAACGGAGAAATAATAAGAAGAATTGAGAAAATTTATTCAAGAGTTAGAAGGACCAATATGAAAAAAGAATAAGAAAGTAAGCAAGTATTTAAGGTGGTATTTAAACACATGGAAGAACAAAGAAATTCAATTCAAAAATCGCAGCGAAATGTTTAATAATCGAAGCGACGATACGAAGTAAATACGAAGAACTTTTATACCTTCTAAATTTGCAACCCCCATAAGTATAGAATTCACAAAAAGGGCTGTCGGCAATAATCAATAACTTATCAGGAACTTATAACCCAAATACAACATTTTATTGAAATAACTTTGAATATCAGAGAGCTTTCATTCTAACTTTGCACCCCCCTTGGGATGATTTTCTAAAAACTACTTCACACAATGTTTCATGACTTTTAATGAAGGACCTACATACTGCATTTCATTCGAATAACTTAAAAAACGGCAGTTTCATACTAACTTTGCACCCCCTTTTACCCCCTGAAAAGAATGATTTTCGAAAAACTATTTTAAATGTATTTCATGACTTTTAATGACAAACCTTCATATTGAATTTCATTCGAATAACTTCAAAAACGGCAAAGTTTCATACTCAATTTGCACCCCCTTTTTCCCCCTTAAGGCATGATTTTTGAAAAACTATTTTTACGTGTTTCATGATTTTAAATGAAGAACCTTCGAACTAAATATCATTTGAATAACTTCTAAAACGGCAGGTGTCATACTAACTTTGCACCCCCCTTTTATCCCCTAAAGGGATGATTTTCGAAAAACTATTTTACATGTGTTTCAAGACTTTCAATGAAGGACCTTTATTCTAAATTTCATTCGAATAACTTCAAAAACGTCAGGGTTTCATTCATACTCACATTGCACCCTGTTTTACCCACTTAAGGGATGATTTTTGAAAGCCTATTTTACATGTATTTCGTGACTTTTAGCGACGGATCTTCGTATTGAATTTCATTTGAATCACTTCAAAAACAGCAAAGTTTCATACTAAATTTGCACCCCCCTTTTACCCCTTAAGGATCCTTTAAGGGATGATTTTCGAAAAACTATTTTACACATGTTTCATGACTTTTAATGAAGGACCTTCATATAGAATCTCATTTGAATAACTTGGATAACGGCAAAGTTTCATACTAACGTTGCACCCCCTTTTTCCCCTTAAGGGATGAGTTTAGAAATACTATTTTACACATGTTTCATGATTTTAAATGAAAGACCTTCGTACTAAATATCATTTGAATAACTTCAAAAACGGCAAAGTTTCATACTAACTTTGCACCCCCCTTTTTCCCCCTTAAGGGATGATTTTTGAAAAACTATTTTACACGTGTTTCATGATTTTAAACGAAGAAACTTCATACTGAGTTTCATTTGAGTAACTTTAGGGCGTGAATTTTGAAAAATCCTTTCTTAGTGCTACCCTACGTTATAAAAGAAACTCCTGTGCAAAATTTTGAGTTTCTAACCCTTATAGTTTGGGCCCTGCGTTGATATGTCAGTCAGTCAGTCAGTTAGTCAGTCAGTCAGTCAGTCAGTCAGTCAGTCAGTCAGTCAGCTTCTCCTTTTATATATATAGATTTTTTTTGGTGCCAAGATTGATAGATAACTTATTGCCACTCGACTAAATGCAGTACCTACGTCAGCACGTAGGTTTTTAAATGTATAACCTCTGCCTGGTTTCTTTACTAGCAACTTCAATAATGTAAATGTCCAGCATCTGTCGACTATACTGCAATCCTACTGCGTCTTTCTGTTTCATTCATTAAACGACGGTACAGCCATTCAAGATCCCCTATCACCTTTCAACTTTGTGCTCCGTAGGGCTTATCACCAGCTAGCATTATTTATTGGTCGCCACATCGGCAGGGGCGGGATTTATGGCCTGTTACTAACAGGACTGTGGAGTTGTAGTGTCATCTAAGGTATAGGTGACCCTGGAGGGTCCTGGAGCGCCGATCGGAGATTAGTTTATTGCACTCAGCATGGCTATTCAGGTGCTTTGACGTCGGTATAGTTTTGGTCTTGTTTGACTCGCAACGTTGCCAGAAATGCCATCCAAAAGATGAATAATCTAAAAATTAAAACGTTGAAATGAAGTCAAAAGTTCCCTGTTGACAGATGAACCTATTTCAGTGCATGCCGTTTTAAAGAGATTTAAATCGGAGGAGGAGTATGCGCACTAACACTGCTAGCTGACTCGGCAAACGTCGTTTCACGATTTATTTCTTTTTCACTTAGGGGTATGAAAAATTGATTATAACCTATTCTCAGACCTAGCGAATATATATTTAAAATTTCATTAAAATCGGTCAAGTCACTTTGGATGAGTACTAACACGGTGAGTGGTGACACGATAATTTTATATATTTGATTTTCCATCTAACGAACTTTGTGCCAATTATGTAAATTAGTCCATTAGTCCTACTCCTGGGCCTCCCATTTAGCTTTCCACTCCTCACTATCACCGGCCATTCCCTGCCACCTCAGCACAAATATAGTAAGGTCGTCCCGCCCCATCTCCGCATTTGTTAACCGCGTTTTCAGTATCCGTCGGTGGGACTCACTCGGTGGCAATTTTTGTCCGTCAGTTTGGGCCTATACGATTTACGTAGTCTGCCCTTGTATTTTAACTTTGTTGCTGCTCCATAATCAGTGACTTTGATTCTGGAGTCCAACGTGGTGTTCCATATTTTGTCACTCCTTCTTATACCTAGGAGCTGCGCTCCATCTATATAAATAATCATCCAATAAACCCAGACAGAGCCTGATGTTCTGATGATCGATAAAAAAGCGGATCTGAGGACCTATTTCAATTATTTCGATTTCTTTTAATTCGTGATCCGTGATCGTGATCATGAATTAAATAAAAGGCGACCACATTGCTCTAATTTTCTTATAACAACCAACATCAACATTTCACCGATCTACTGTAATTTGACTTGTATAGAAACTTTTCATTACCAATGACCTACATCCGCCGAGAGAAAAGAAAATGCATCGGAAATCATCGAGGGCCTACTCCGTTGTTTATATTACTAGCTGATGCCATTGACTTGCGAAGCTTATATACTATTCGTAGCTATAACCTATCTGTAAAATAATCCTATGCCCAAAATTATAGGTTCTTAATTAAACAGAACAGGTCTCTTTTCTCTTTCATACCGACCCATTGGATTACAGAAGGCCTTTTGTGTGATCCTATCGTTAGCACGGGACGGAAAACTATGTAAACATATGTATATATTTAAAGACATTAAACCCTTCGAGGAGAATTCTAAATTCAGTCGCGACCCTAACCTTTACTGCGCTGCGCTTCAAGCTGTGCTTAAGTTAAAACGCAGTAGACCACTCACGAGGGTTTTCTAGACTCTTGTCCCACAACTCAGTCGGGTTATTTGTCGGTGAAATTGGCCGATCAATCGACAGACGCAAGGTGAGCAAGCTGAGCGATGGGCCTGTAGCAGATTTGACTTTGCGATGTCGATACGGCAATTTGCAAGTATCGAAAGTGTAGGTTCACGAGGACCGGCATAACCGACCCAGATTTGGAAGAGGAGTACCCTTGCCGTAGCTAAGGCGAAGAAATAGCCATTTTCAGGACTGGCATCTGTTATGTCAGAGGCAAAGACACTTGGGTTGGAATGGGAAGGCCTGAAAGTCGTCACTTAAAACCGCAGCAAATGGACATATTTTATAAAGGCCCTTATAAGGAACAACAGGATGGAAGTATGAACTGCAATCGACTTACATTCATCCACTGCGGAACAAGTGAACGTCTCTCTATACATATATACGTATAGACAGGTTAAAGAAGAGAAGAGAAGGATCGAATCGAGGCGAAGCAGAATTAAAACAGAATTTCAATAGCGGCCGGCTGAGGATAACCAGGTGAGGCCTGCGTTCACTTTTTCAGGGTGGATGAATGTAAGTCGATTGATTAAAATAACTCACGCCCGTTATCTCCGTGTGGGTCAGGGGCACCAATCACTAGAACTGGGCCCACGTTTTGCTGAGTTTATTAGGTCCCAACGTGACAAGTGGCAAGCCTGTCCCCGTTATCTGGGCACAATTTATCAGCGAATGGCGTTGCTGTACAAACAAACAATTGTACATAATTAAAAGTCGTTGGTTCATGCGTGATTCGATTGATTATAAACTAATTTTTCACCACATAGAACAACTCAACTCAGTAATTTAATCATAGTTCGAAAGCTCTACTCTCTTGCCCTACAATATCCTTCAGGATTTTTTGTCACTAATGATTTTTTAATAAATCTTGTGAATATCTTTGCGTTAAAGATAAAATCGTAAATCTGATTATTGCATCGTGTATACAGACGCAATATTTAGTCAGGAGATAATAATATCCGTGTGTTACATTTTTGGGAAATTCTCAGTTAATTATATTTTCATCGTCGTCGTGAAGCGTGTAATAGGCCACCAGACGTTGGCCACGTGAAAGTTATTAGCTCGACAAGTTGTTCCTGTCCCGTCTGCATGCAGCCTTATGGTGAAGGTAAAAAGTTCGATTTACCTAATGGATTCATTGGAGTGGCCGCTAACGTCTAGTGGATGAAAGTAGTTGGTTTTGATTATTGGTGCAAATGCTCGTATGATTTATATTTATAACTTTGAGATTGGCTTTTTGAAATAGACAGATAAGATTGGTCTTTGGTCTTATAGGTAAAATCGACTGCTGATAATAATTATGAAATAAAAAATGGGTAGAAGGGCCGATAACTGACGTCCGAGGTGGACATGCTTCGAACAAATAGCAGATAATTTGGAGATGTATAGTGACGAGCGAGATAAAAATGGGCAGTAAATGAGCTACCAAATTCATTGTCAAATATCGTCCTATATTTTTATGGTGATTGAATCGCTCGTAGCCTGGGCTGCCTGAGTGATCTTAAACGATCACTAAGGTTAAGCAACATACGGCGCGTTCGATCCATAGATGGGTCAACGCCTATGACTAACGCTAGTGGCATTTTTCCAAGCGATTCCGTGCTTCGCAAGGCACGTTAAGCAGTTGGTGCCGGCTGCCGTCGATAGATGGCAGTCTTTAAGCCAAGTCAGAGGCCTTAGGACGGCTTGAAAACTTCTGACAGTAAGACCAGCCACTAGTCTTACAAGCCTCCACCAATCCGGACTTGGCCCCCGTGGTGGAGTATGGCCTATACCTTCCTCAGGGAAGAGACCCGTGCCCCTCGGTGGGGACATGATGGGTTGATGATGATGATGATGATTTTTATGGTGAAGAGATATTTTTTCGTTGAACGTTGTCTTAATACCAACTTAATACACAGAAAGATTTTAACTTCCCTCACATAAAAAATTAACAGAATCACTTCTAAATTCTGCATGAGCCTATCAGCCAGGACTCAGGACTAATACCATCAATATTTCTCACAACTCGAAGACCACAAACGTCGAACTGGTAAAAAAGCGGGAATACGCTATAAAAAGCAGTAAGAAGCCGTCAGTGGAAGCGCAAGCACCGCTACCGATGCGCGCGACTGCGGTGATGTCAACCAATTGACAATTAGCTTTTTACGCTTAATGGCTAGACAGTGAAAAGTATGGGAAAACTAGTCGGGAAACTAAGGCTTTTCATTCGACTCTAGCTTCTAAGAAGCGCTTATTAAGAACTAAACTTGTTAAACAGTGCTTTTCAACGCATACAGCTAGCCGGGTGGCATAGTCAATGTAATAGTTATAGTTCCATGAAATAGGCGCAGCATATCAATAATTCAGTTTTGATTAACATTCACAACACCGCAAAAGATCTATAATGTCCTTCGATCACGTACATTCACTTCTGTTCGTTCCACGAATTGTTGCCGCCGAAACTATTGTTTGAGAAATATAGCCCTTAATACACTTGATATAAAAGTCATACCATAGAGTTATGCATTTGTAGGTATTGACTTGTATTCATAGCAGGTCCTCGCATACCAACGTCTTGTTTTTGAGAATTTAAAATGTGTGCGCAAAAACTGCCACAACGATATTGTTGGCAGACGGGATACCTCGTTGCATGTTTTGTTTTCATAATAAGTCACCAATTTACTGCATTTGACCAAAACGTGAATGGAAAAAATTAAGTACGATAAGATTTGATCGTCTACCAGTAAAGTAAAGTAAAAGTAAAAATCTATGTAAATTTGTGTAAATATGCCTGAAATATGTAATTCTAATTGAAATTTCTATTGACGTCTTCTATATTTGAAGTGTATTGTACAAAAGTATTTTAAGCATCGATAGTTTGTCTGGAAGAAATTGCTTTTAGTAATAAGGCCGCCAATGGTACCATGAGACTTTGTAAATATTTTGTGTTTTTTATTCTAGTGTGCAATAAAGAATATTCTTATCTTATCTTTATTTTTTTTACAATATTACAATGGACGATCGCTTTTACCGTAAGGTTCAAAAATATGTTAAACAATTTAGAGCAAAATACGTAGCTCTTGTCACACTGAACGCCAATGACAAAATAAACAAGAACATGCGATCACCTATCAACTTGTAAAATATAAAGCCCGAATAAACACAAAAGAAAGTCAGAATGTTAAATTAGACCGGGATCATAAATACTTCATTAGGCAAGGCAATAGTAAATTTAAAGTCTTTAATTTTGTACATAAATTACACGTTAACAAATAGAACAGAGTGTTAATTTCAAAAAAGATTCAATTGTAGATCATTGCGGAGACTAATGAATAAAAAACTCCACCCAGTCTTCACTTACGCACGTAATTGTACCGGTAGCAAAGCGTGGTTCACACGGATATTGTTCTCAGTTCACATTATGAATACAGACGTAAATAAAGGGGAAATGTTGTGAACCAATGGTTACTGCCAATACTATGTCTGGCTAACTGTACCTTAAGGTGAAGCCAGTCGCTTCATGGGTGAAAATTTCCCTATTCATCAATTCCGAGATAGGAAACAAAGCACAAAAAAACAATTCCTCATCAGTGAAAGTACCTACTAAATTAGCGATGAAACGTAGCTAAAACACTGAGTCAAAAAGTTCTATGTCACCGCAAAGATCTATAGTTTAAGATTAAATAATAAATAATAGAAAAGACCTCAAGTAAATAACAGAAAAGACCTAGTGTTGATTTTTCGTCACTGCAAATATTGTGCAATGGGACAAAGATTTGCTAAAGGGCTTTTCGTGTCTTTTTACGTTTTGCCTTTTCTACAAACAAAGAGTAAGCAGGCAAATAAGTAAATAGTAGGTTACCTCCACTTCCATCTATTTTTGTGGATTTCCTTGACATAAAATAAATCACACTCAGAGTGCAAAAAGTAGAATACATCCTTCCTTAGTAATGTCCCCTTAAACAGTAGTCCCCATATAAGCCAGTAATTATATGATAAAATTCCCGTTTACAAAGCCACCATTTTGCATATTTACCGTAACATTTGTATTCAATTGACTACCTTTACTTGAAAGATACACAACTGCTTTCCTGTGCCCTTACAAAATCGTCTCTATTGTATAAGTACCTAGGGATTAATGGGTAACAATTTCACACGTCTACTGTACAGTAGTAGGAGCTGCCAGTTAAATGAACGTTTATCAATTCATGGGTGTAGTGAATCTACATCCATGAATTGATATTGACATTTCAATTGCAAGGCTTTACATGAGGGAGTGACGTCATAGTCTGAGGCGCATTTTTGTACCACGTGACTTTATTGAATTTTCATTTGGTTATATTTTAGGAAAAAAATACATACCACGCTTGTTTATCTTTTAACGTGTCCTCTCCTATTGTGTTAAACATTTTTTGTGGATATTCCCCCAGCACAAAGCGAAAATAATGATGTTTTTATTTTTATTTTTTATGTAATTACCATTTCATAATTATAAACGAATAATTTAAAATACAAGTTGCAAAATAGATAAAGAACACTGTACTGAAGACGAAAGTTTTTGTTAGATCTATGAGAGTTCTTTCTAACACGAAAATCAAGAACCCCTATCGATTTCCATTCTTCAAAACGTGGCAAGAAGTAGTATAATGCACAAGTATCATTGAATTACAATTCGCTGTTCATTAAAATCGACATGTGTATCACAAAAAGTCAATGAGTCACAGATGTTCTCCTCAACTTACATTCTCGTAATATGCGATAGTGTTATGACTGCCACAGTGCAACCATCGTAGCATGTAGCTGCTAGCTAGTGCTAGCAGCTGTTCAGCGTCCGTTCTCTGATTATACGCTGGTTACATTTTGTTGACATGCAGAAGATAAAATTATATTGTCATGATCAATATTTGGTTATTGAAATAACATAAGTCCTAAAATAATTTCTTCTGTTTTGCAAATTGAACTTCGTACAATAAGCAGCAGTTTAAGATTCTCAAGGTTTTATTTTTCATATGAAAGTAATATTGAATATGATGCAGCCAATTTGTATGAACGATAAAATGTAAACTTCTTAAAATAAGCAAAAGTTAAAAATGCATATAAATAAACGTGGCTTCCAAAATTTCACTGGAAGTTGATCGATTAGTGCCAAACTATAATTGGCATATATTTTAAGCGGATCTTAAACTTGATCTTACACTTGACGCAGCCAATTTGCATAAACAGTAAAACAATACTACAATTGAAATTTTAACATTTAATCCATACTGGGAAAACGATTTTCAAGATTTGCGTTATTTCGATTAGTGTGCATTTCTTTCGAGTCTACCGTAGAACGGAACGAAATCGTTAACATAGATTAGGTCTTAACACTCGTCAACTGCCATAAACCAATTATTTGGTTGCAGACGTTGACGACGAGCTCGGAACGTCTGCACGGAACCTAAACTAATTTAGTGAACGCTGTTTATTTCAGCAATCAATGGCAGTGTTTTCAAGCGCTGCAGTCTGTGATAAGTATGGCTGCACCCAGGTCATTCACCTCCATTGTGCAGTGACGTCGCATAATTAAACAAGTGCTAGATCAGATCAGATTCTATTGAGGCGACTGATGGGGCACGCCATTTCTTTGTTTAGAATGCACATGCTGCTTGCTTTCTTTCTATGAATACGACGGTTATCAATGCGTGTGCTCATTTAACGCGCTATTGAATTCTAATTAAATATGCAATGATTTTATTTTCTTTTTGATTACAAAAAATATGTTATTCCACCGTAAGTGTAGAGAGTTATGTTTGCCCAAAATGAAGTTTTTTGTTTCCAAAACTTAAGTATTTTTCCACTGGGTGGCCACATTTCACTCTCCTTGCCAAGATTGCGTGACGATTCCGTATGTTTTGTAGCATTGCCTCTATTAGAACAACTTTTTTTAGGATTTTAGTAATTTATGTAACTATAGCAAGTATTGTTTGTGCATTGCCCAAGCCACATACCAAAGGTTGATGGAAGAAAATGAATACGCCTTTGTACGAGAATGTTTTCGATGCGAAATTTCGATAGAAATAATTTTAATAATAATGATAATAGGACAATACAGAATTCTGACTATTTTCCAGAATTTACGTACTTTTAGTGAAACACTAAATAAATAACAGAAATAAATAACAAAATAAATGAAAATAATGTTTATATAACCTCTAAATAAGTAAGATCAATCAAATATATATTATCAGTAAAGTAATTAAAACATCATCATCATCAACAAATAAATATAAAAAAAACTGCAAAAAAACACATTATGTCCCCACCGAGGGGCACGGGTCTCTTCCCTGAGAAAGGTATAGGCCATACTCCACCACGGGGGCCAGTCCGGATTGGTAGTCTTGTAAGACTGGCTGGTCTTACTGTCATAAGTTTTCAAGCCGCCTTAATGCCTTAGATGGCTTAATGACTCCCATCTATCGACGGTATCCGGCACCAACCGCTTAGCGGGCCTTGTGAAGCACGGAACCGCTAGAAAAAATGGCACCAGCTTTAGTCATAGACGGTCACCCATCCAAGCACTGAACGCGCCCTATGTTGCTTAACCTTCGTGATTGTGTAAGATCACTGAGGCAGCCGCGGCTACGAGTGATTGAGCGATTGAAATAAAAAATACTTAGTATAGATAAGAATAATTGATTCCGAATTAAGTTAATAATGAGTAGTACTGAAAGTTTCAGTTCAATAAATAAAATGATTCTTTTTGACATTTGCGAAAGTTATCATTAAATATTACTAAAATTAGACACACATTCAATCTGGAACGGCTACAAAAATGACTCGCACTTTAAAATGACCATTTAGCTGTATCGCTTGTGAAAAAACACCATCACAAGCTTGCATAAGTCGTCGTAAATAATGAAAACTAAAATTATTGCACCGCCATAAAACTAAAAGCGTAAAAGGCAGGTAATACAATAGTAATCCGTGGCAGCCTACAAGAATGCGAGGAGGCTTACAAAATACTGCTTGGGAAGGCTTAGAACCAGCCAGCTTCACTACATCATCCAACGAGCTACAATTACATACTATTACTTACTGTGTACAGACACCAACAACGGTGGTCTCTTCACGGAAGCTCTTGCGTTGGGTGTCACAAAAACTAGTATCAAACAAACAGGGGTATCACGTGTTGCCGACTGTACACAGTAAAGGTATCAAGGTTTATGGTGTAACGGGATAGAAAGTAAACACCTAGTCTAACGTACCAACTTACGTATTATATTTAAGGTGATTTGAGAAAAGATGGTGCCGAAACGTGGACACTCACGGTGGGGCTGATCCACAAATTTAAAGTCGCTCAGCGTGCTATGGAAAGGACTATGCTCAGGGTTTCTCTGAAAGATAGAATTCGAAACGAAGTCATCCGACAGAGAACCAAAGTCACCGACATAGCCCACCGAATTAGCATGCTGAAGTGGCAGTGGGCCGGCCATATCACCCGAAGAACTGATAACCGATGGGGTAGAAGAGTTCTTGAGTGGAGACCGCGGATCGGTAAACGTAGTGTAGGACGTCCTCAGACTCGGTGGAGCGATGATCTTCGCAGGGCGGCTGGCAAGAGCTGGATGAGAGTAGCCGAGGACCGTGCTCAGTGGCGTGCAATGGGAGAGGCCTATGTCCAGCAGTGGACAACCGTAGGCCGATGATGATGATGATGAGAAAAGATGTTCAGAGTGGAGTTTTTTCTTCGCTGCCTTTTTCTCCACTGCATTTGACCTCAAGGCACCGGCTAGCATTAACATTATAAGTACATAGACGTTCAACAAAAAGAATGTAAATTATTTATATTGAAATAAATTTAAAAGAAAAAGTGAGAATAAGTACACGAATAGATAGATAGATGTATTGAACGGCTCAGCTCTCGAGTCTGAAGTAATTGCGTCAAAACAATACAAGTTCGCAAGCATCAAACTTTACGCCCGAGTGGCAATTGTTGTCTAACCACTGAAGGTGAGGAAGTACAGACGGATAAGATAAGATGAGAATATTCTTTATTGCACACAAGAAAGAAAATATAAATAAAAGTTACAATTAAAGAAATATATACAATAGGCAGTATTATTGCTAACAGCAATTTCTTCCAGACAACCAGACGGATCTCAATTTAGGGACGTTGTTTTATTAAAACATCATACAGGGTGTAACAAAATCCCCATAATCTATACGAAAGGGGGGAGGGGCCCTATAGGGGAGCGGATACGTACTAAAAACAAATTTTTATAATCAGTGTGCGTTACCAGTGATTACTTATGGCACTGAAACGTGGTCTCTCACTATGGGCCTCATAAGAAAGCTCTAGGTCACGCAACGAGCTATGGAAAGAGCTATGCTGGGATTTTATCTACGAGACCGAATCCGAAATTATGAGGTTCGTAGACGAAAGAAAGTCGTCGACATAGCGCAGCGGATGAGTATGTTGAAGTGGCAATGGGCGGGGTGCATAGCACGCAAAACTGAAGGTCGATGGGGCCAAAAAGTGATCGATGAAGACCATATATTGGCAAGCGCAGCGTAGGACGACCAGCCACAAGATGGACAAACGATCTCATTCAAGTAGCAGGAAGACGCTGGATGCAAGCCGCTTCCAACCGGTCTTTTTGGATATCCATGGAGGAGGCATATGTCCAGCAGTGGACTCCTTGTGGCTGAATTATGATGTACTAAAATATGGACAACAACGGAATTTTGTTAGGCTTCACCGACTACTCAAGTACATAATAAATTGAATGCCTGGCACAACATATGCAGCCACCGAATCAAGTCTTACGAGAATAAGCTACACGGTACGACACAGATAGGGAAAACTAAAGAACAAACGAGTGAATAGAACGTAAAATATTTATAGCATTTTTACTCAATACTCAACTCTTACAGTACGTGATGAAAATAAATTTACATAGGCGTTCAAAATCCAATTCAGTTGTACCTACAAAAATGCAAGTTAGCTTAAAATAAAATATGTTTGCAAAACGTGTATATTTTACTGTACTTAGCATGGTATTCACGATCTCGCTAGATCTAATTTTATTATGTTGCCTTGGTAAGCAAATTACTTTTGATGGCTTTTAATAACAAGTTGGAAGGGGACCCGTTTAACTAGCTAGAAGGACTGTTATAGATTCTGTTTCAAAGTAGCAACCCGTTGAGTTGGAAAAACGAAATGTTAACGAAATAGATACTGATGCCGGACACCTGTTACAGAAAATATGTTACGCTCTTTTTTTTTAGGGAAACATGGAAATTTTATAAATTTGCAGATAGGTACTTTATGTAACTACAAGCCCTTCCTTTCAGTATCCGCAAACAGTAATTATGTAACAATCATGTGCAGGCATGTAAAGTAAGATTAAAGTATATTTAAACTAAAGCATAGCACTGAGAACGTCCTATCAAAAATACCGTGTGTTTTACAAGTATGTTGGTGTTTGTCTGTTTGTTTGTTACGCTTTATTGCACAACTGTTAAAAAAAACATAATAACTTACATAACATTTCTTTTTTTTAAAACACAACGTTAATGCTCAGAAGTAGATCGAACAATATTAAAATCTCAACTGTCTTTGTTTTCCGTTTTAAAAAACGCGTTCGAAATTTAAAATCTCGTGTTTTCATTTCGTTTCCTGTTGGATTGTACGAAGGGGAGTCAATGAACACATTAGCGGAAACCTCAGAAGTATAATGCCACTTCTGCAGATGATTGTAAGGCCCGGCCGGCAGCCTGAGGGTAGGAGGCCTAGCTTCTTCCTCATTGGCCTGCCGTCTTGAGACGTCTAGTCCGTAACCCACGGGGCTGCTAGCTAGCATAATAGCTTCTATGAAATGGGAAAGTAATAAAGATTAATGTTTGTTCCATCTGGAGGAAGCTGCGTATTATGCGTATCGTAATTAGAAATTACAGCGTTTATGGAATATTTTTTATTGATTTGTACCTCCTTAATTGGCATACGCTTGGCGGTTTTGTTGCTATACTATTCGTATCTCAGGGATTTAAAATCTAGAACGATATCTGATAATTCTGTAGTTATATTTGATCACTCTTCTATAATCTCCTAGGATATTATCAAAAGTCGCATTTTCAAAAGATTGTTTGTGTATAGAAAATGTAAGCAAATCCCGGCCTAAGCTCGAAAATAAGATATATGTTCTAAGAGTACCTACATATAGCAACGAACAACTTCAATTACGCGGAAAACTTCATGATTGCGAACATAATATGAGCTTTTCCATAAATGTTAATGCCGAAGGAAGAGACTTTAGTAAGCAGTATTTGGATACATACATACATACCTAAGCTCACGCCTGTATCCCAGAGGGGTGGGCAGAGATCTGACAGATCATTTTCGCTTCATCTATATGCATAAGACGTTGACATTTTATCTTGGCCTTTGCTAATACATAGGTACATCCCCTATTTTTAGTATTTGATATTGTTTTTGCAATCTTGAAGCTTTTCCGGTAGAAGTTGTTGGTACTGTCATAAATGGAATCGCGCATTCTCGGAAGTACTTATTTCAAGATATTCTTACACTCTATATAGGCAGAGGCAATTAGCGCTATTCTAATTTTAAAATACACTCCCGGACACATCTATCGGCCCACCTAGTGTTTTAAGTTTTGACGGTCCATAGCTAAAAATAAATGCTATGTGGAGCAATAAGTTTTTATGCAGTTTTGAAGCTGATTTGGTTGATAAATCAGCTTCAAAACTGTATGGTGATGATGAACTGTACTGATGTGTCCGGGAGTGTATATACACAACGATTTTTGTACACCAAAATTTTTCTTCCGATGTTAATTCTTAACTCTGAACTTCTGAATTGAATGACACTATATATCCGATCCTATACACTACTTTGAAAAGTTTAGTAGTAATGAGGACGGTACCGTATGTCCACATTACAGTAGTTTATTTTCCAAGTCTCAGCGTCTGCGTCAGCGTTGTCTCAGCGTGAATCGTGAAATCAGCGAAA
This sequence comes from Yponomeuta plumbellus, assembly GCA_947310845.1. Lineage (NCBI taxonomy): Eukaryota > Metazoa > Arthropoda > Insecta > Lepidoptera > Yponomeutidae > Yponomeuta > Yponomeuta plumbellus. The sequence goes on from OX371203.1 coordinate 11,707,186, forward strand.
CTGTCCGACCTCCTGTCGCCACAGTTTCCAATGTGTTAACTAACATGGCGGCCGGTCGGTACATATTAAATATTAGACTACAGTTAGTCAGGTCAATAGCATAGTAACGGTGCATGTAACTTTAGTATATTACGCCGGATGCATAAAAACTAGCTTTTTTTAACTACAGCTAAGAGTCAATTGATCTGTAATATAATAACAGTAGCGAATTGCTATTGGATACACTGCAGGTGGTATGGACTCTCGTAGGTTTTTATCGTATGTTTCTGCGAAAGGTTTTTGCGTGAATCTGTGCTAGTTGGCTGACAGTTGATGTTTTTACGAAAGTTTTTGGCCTAAATTAGATTTAGTTTTTTGGGGCGAAGTTTATTGTACTCTATCAAGCACCGACATAAATACAATTTGTGAAGTGCGGAATCCTCGATCCGCATTTCTGAATTTCACTTCGCTGGTTTTAAAAAAAGGTAAAAGTCCAAATACTGTTCACAGCTTTTATTCAAGGCTTTGTTTTACTCAACAAACACCCATGCATATTTCGTAACACATACATAACCGTAACGCTATTGTTTTTACAACAAATTGTCCATTACATTGCTATATGTTATGCGGCAATAAGATAATAGAAGTAATAAAGGGTTACCACCATTTGGTTGTGATATTCTTTCTCTATGTATCATTCTGAAATTTTAATTACATAGGCACGTACGCAAACCCTCAAACCGGCGTACCCGCATGCAATGACTAATAAATGTCGCTGAAACGTAAATGATCTGTCAGAACCCTGGCCTCTGCCTACCCTTCTGAGATACAGGCGTGAGCTTACGTATGTAAGTACCTGGGGCGGGTAGACCAGGCAACTATAAATCTAGCTCCAACATCATTCGTCGCCGTCGAACCTAAAATTTGAGACGCACACTTCCTCATGAGACTAACGTGTCGCATAAGAAAATAGTAAGAGTAGGGCTCCAAAAGAAATCTAGAACTAAAGAAATGTCTCCTGTTAAAAACCTTCCACACAACCTATTTGCTTTACATACGCGAATTATATGCGTTACAAGGAAAAGCCAAACAAAAACCATGTTTTACGGATTAAAACGTACTAATTGTGTTGTTTGACGAAACCTCCGAGAAAGCATCCCAGGTGAAGCTAGTCGTAAGATCCATACGATTTCAATGGTTTTTTAATTGTTCTTTTCGAGGTTCTAACTAATAACGCTGCTGATTACTCCTAATATCACAAAATATTTTATTATACAACTTAAAAGACTGGATGAAACGCAAAGGCTTTACAACCACTAGCCATTAGCTGTGAGTGTAGCCACGGCTGTTATGTCTATGAAATTGGCGTTTTTGTAGCGCTTGTGGTCAGCGGCTATTGAACTTGTAGCGTATCGACTTCATCTAATTACGATGCTGTGCAGACGATGACGTCGCTTGTTTTTCTAGCCTTGAATGAAGCCTCATCCCCTCGCCATTCGATTATAATAGGTTTATCTTTTTCGGCTATTTTATTAGCATAGTTGAGTATTGAACGGGTTTTAACGTGACCACGGTAATTGGTACGTAGCAGAATCATCGAGAATTAAGGTAATTACATTTTACCCAATAAATAATCACGATTAGATGTATGAGCATTACACACTCATATTTTTTATAAAAACTGAAAAAAGCTTTAATTAACGTGACCCTTCAAGTGTAATATGAAAAATAATGTTTTCAACCACTTCCTTACAGGAAATATATTTTTTGTTGAAGCAGCAGTTTTTACAAAGGATCCTATAATCATACAGTAATAAGCATTTAATAATTCTTTACAAATCACCTTCACATCTTCTGGTTGTAACTAAATTAGTGTGTTTAATGTTCGGACTTTATAATTATACCTTTTCGAAAGAAATCGTTGAAATTCGGAAAACAATAATATGCATAAATTTACTAGCTCGTTGCTCATTCATTCATTTACCATCAAAATTAATTTCAAATGCAAAACAGGTTTTATAAAAAAAATCTATATAATAGAAATGATAGGTAGTTAATGTTAGTTTTGAATCGAAGTCAGTGAAAGGCTATTGGAAACGCGTGTTATAATTAAGCGAGCTTTGATTAGTCGGCCCGATAGATGTTTTATTGAAGGTTATAAATAGTTGATTGAGACAAATAGGTTTCTTATGGGCTCTAAAGGCTTGTGATTCTTATACCTAATACGCAACATACTATTGAAAACTTATACTTATATTGACTCATAAGATTACCCAAACTAACGGATAATTTATTTCTTTGCTGGTTTAGGAATTTTTAATAATAATAATAATAAATATGTTTATTGCCATTCACAAAACTAGCTTAGAATTAAAAGTTAAACATTATGTATTGTAACATTATAATTTACAACTAGTCTAGTGAGGCAAAATTGATTTCTGAATAAAAATAAACTTTTACTCACTTTGTATTTAATACGAATAACTTTTGGGTATAAGTAAATTCTAAGCCTACAAACTGACTATCTTACATAACACCACTTTCACTGAAAGCCGGTTAGTAGGTACACACAAGTTCACTTTTCAATTAGCATTCGAACACTATTGGCTCATTTTAGGTCTTTTGTCAAAGAGTGAGCTTTACGCATTGCTAGTGACGTAAGTTATATTTGTAAAAATGCTATAGTAGATTTTCAGACAAAGATACCTACGTAGCACCTCACCACACATAACACCCTGTTTCTCGTACGCTAACAGTTTGTTAATCTACTGTTAACAGCTGTCACATGTTTTTTTGTATGCACTTTGGCGAACTGACAGTGTTAGCAGTAGATTAACAGCTTGTTAATATACGAGAAACCTGGGGATAATGTTGTAGAAAAGCCGATGAAACTCCAAAGAGCTATTCTAAGACGCTTTTCAAACAATCACCTTTTGTACCTGAAAATGTAACTGGAATGAAACAATAGGTACGATTTATAGTTTAATTTATTGAATCGTGCCAAAATTTTTATTGCATAACTTAACGCACCACATACCAAAAGTTTACTTCTCGAAAAATTACCCTAAGCCGTAGTAGCTATTTCTGTCAGCATAGAAAGATTAGTCACACGACGTAACGAGGCTAGACTAGTGTTTATGTATAGACAATTACGCTTTGTTTGGGTAATTATTGCCATGTTTGTGCGGTTTTTGGTAATCTTTAGAAATGATAAATACCTATAATTGTTTCTTTACAAAAGAGCCTGAGGTTATAACCGCGGTGAGAGTAAAATATTCCGATGTTCCTGCCCTGCCATTTCACCCTCAATAGATGGAGCCTAATGTATACACTACAGTAAGTTAAGCAATTGAGTGCATGCCCTAAAACAACGAAATATCGTTCTGACTTTCCCTTCCGATATCGATTGAAAAAAGTCACCACATCTAGGAACGAATGAAAACCGCACTGCGCAATAATTTTCCGTGAAGGGAATATTCCAAAGATCGAACAATATAATCCAACATAACACGCGATTTCAAAATTAGGAAATTACATTTATCGACACTTGCCCCATTGTCATTGTCACAAAATTCTAACTTAATTACTTCTAATAATTCCAGATCGAGTATCCACTATCCAGTTTTAACGAAAGCTATTTTCAAAATTATTTTAAACATTATAGGAACATAATATTATGATGTTTATCAAAATAGATTGTTCGTAGGCATTGAAGAATAAAATGGCAAAATTGCGATAGAGCACTTGTTCGATAGATCGACTCTTCAATATAATTGTGCGAACATATCCGGTAAGCATGTTCCCATAAAAAGTATGAAAGGTTTTGATCGATGTAGTGAGAAATCTCAATAAAAACAAAAACATATTTTCTAAATAACAACGTAATAACGTAGAACTTATTTAAGTGGCAAAACCACTCGACGTTAATGGTCGGGAATCTATTAGCTCCGAACTATTATCGCTTTGCCTGGATCACAATCGTGTGCGATTTTTTACTTTTTTCGTTCAAATCTCGTATTTTATTTTTTATTGCGTTCGTGGCTGCTGTTCGTGTCAGGGTATCATTTGTGCCAGCTGCAACCGTTTAGACCGCCCTTTTATGCATCTTTTACGCCTATGATAAAATATTAAGAAGGTTTGTTGGAAAGATTTTAATACCAAAAAGCTTACGTATTGAATAAACATTTACATATAGGCGCATACATTGCTTTTGGCCCCACACTAGGATAGGATTCCCCCAAATTTGCAATAATTTTGAGTTAATTAACGACCACGCAGATTGAAAAAGCAGACAAACATCCTTTTAACTCTATCAAGCTATTGAAATCGCTACCACCCGGAAAGTACAACCAACAGAGTAGGTACGGAGATTGTTTTCCGCCTGCGTGGAGGTGTTCCTCCATCCAGGACTACGCAGCTAAAGTGGGTTAACCCTGACTGAGGATCCCAAAATCTTATGCTTTTGACGAGCTCTGTGGCGCGGCGGTTAGCGCATCTGCCTACCAAGCGAGAGGTTGAAATCCCGGCTGGGGACAAAAAAACCCCAGGTCAGGGTGTTTATGTTGTTTGTGATTTCGCTGTTTCTGGATTCCACAACACAGGGTATCCTAGTGTGGGGCCAGAAGCAATGCATGTGCCTGTATGTAAGCGTTTATGTTTATGCTCATATTATGTGGAACTGATATAAATAAATAAAGGAAGGATGGAAATCCTGAGCAGGGCGACCTGAAGCTCCAAAGTTCTCATGAAAAATGAAGAAAATAAAATTCGGGTGGCGCGTTGAAATTAGTAATTGCCTTGGTAAGTAAAAATATAATTAAATTTATATAAACTGCCGGACTTGGCCCAAGTGGTGGAGTATGGTCTAGACCTTCCTCAGGGAAGAGATCCGTGCCCCTCGGTGGGGACATAATAGGTTGATGATGATGATAATAAACTGCCATTTTTTATGTCAGTAGTTAATTTTTGTGTCTTAATTTGACACTGCCGTATCTGTAATTTTGTAAAAGTGCCCCTGTAAAAGCCATGGGTAACCATATGACAAGTTTCAAATTCATTTCATATCTAAAATCCTGTTTAAAGTCAAACCTAAGTCCGGTTGCAAGCGTAACATTCCACTTAACTCCCTCAGCTCCGGGAGCTAATCAAGCGTGCCGTGGAGCGAGCGACTATTGTTTCTGATCACTGCCTCGCTGATGAACTATGATATCATCCGCATAAGAAACCCAACACTCCATTTCACCTTCAAACAATTAGGAACCGGCAAAAAATTAAAAGAGTTAACGGGGGTTTTTTGAAAGCAAATTCCTTGATTCGATAAGTCACGGTCTGCGATCTAATCTGCTCTAATTATTAGTTACAAATCGTCAATTTAATCGTTGGTCAAGCAGTACTTGGTAGTTTTGTAGCCAGTGATTTCATAACACTAATATATTAATCACATTACCAAACTGCGGGGCTCAATCAAATTAAGAGTAATATCTTTGTTTACACTGACATTATATCTAAATACTTGATAAAACTACAACAATATTTGCTCTAATTAAATTGATATATGAATAATATATAATTTGATATGTAGTGTATTTTATCTCCCATAAAGAAACATGAGAAACACGATTTCGTAAAACATGAGATACTTATTTTTAAAGCGAACTACTAAAAGATGGTTCTCGCGGCCCGACGCGAGACATGATGCGGGCGAATGTTACCTAGTTAGTTTATTCGCAGCACAATCAACGTTACGAATAGCGATAATGCATCATCTATCCGGCGCGTAATCGCGGGCTAGTTGGCGGCCGGTGGCCATCGATATAAGAGCAGCTCCAGGCAGCCGATACATCAGCCCGATACTATCTAGCATACTGTCGCCTGCAACTAAACTGAACAATTATTGTGTAATATACGCACGTGTATTCAAGCCCTTAGCTCAGTGGCGGCAGCGCAGAAAGACTGATAAGGCTGCTTGGGTAGCTTTAAGCTGACGCTCGCTTGCTTGGTTGACTATTGAGAGCTTTGCCCGCGGAAAAATGCGTGAGAATTTATTTCCATCAACTCAAGATCTGTAAATCGAGAGCACGAATGTGCAAACGCAATATTTCAATCTTATGCCTCGTAAAAAGTGGTTATAATCATAGTAATATAATATGTAACAACAATCTTTGCTGAATAGCTTCGGTCTGAAACACCAGATGTGTCTTATTTCTTAGAGTGTAGATATCAAGTTTGGAAATGGTTTTCTCGCTTTGGCTTACTCGCCGACGTGATTATTACAATTGTTCTCTTATATTAGACACGTACACAGGCCGCATGATCGACTACTAAAAAACAAGAAAAAAAATCTCGATTCAAATCGATTCTAAGCTTTTTTTCTTCTATCGCTCCGGGGTATTGGGAAATTGCGTTGTAAAGTTTATAGAGCGGACGCTGCTTGTTACCTCCTTGTTGCCTAAAGGAAAGTGTTTTTACATTGCCCTTTTTTGTTTTCAGAATCGCACATAGAATAAAACAGACAATACCGCTGTATCAATACGCTATAATATCAATACGCTATAATATCAAAACGCAATATAAAGTATAGCGATACTATATATTACTAAATTATGAAAGTGTTGTGTGTGTGATGTTTTGATATTATAGCGTATTTATTATTGCAATCCTTGTCTCTCACGCAAGCTAAGGCATCACACTCACCGGGGTCTTGAGAGATAAGATAAGAATATTATTTATTGTAGAGAGATCTATGTCTTAAAAGCATCGGTGCGAGAGAGATAATGTTGGTGGTGTGTTGTTGAGTGAGAAAAACGTACCGGATATTACAGATATTAGACATCAAAATATAATACAAAATACTCACCTCATTTTATATTCCGGACGTAAAATCGTAGTCCAAATTAATATGAAATATAAAACCTACGTACATTCTCTAAAATAATCACGTATTGCATAACGTACACCTTCACGCAAATGTCATTAGTCAAACAAGCGAATTCGAAAGTACTTTAGCGCGATGATTAAATAGAATAGCAAGCAGCAATCATAAGTCATTTGGTATCTAAAGTCGATGCGGTTTACATAATAACTTGAGGTGTAGGTACTTCGATACCTTTCCCGTGCGATGACCGCGGTTCACTCAAGGCCAAAAGATGATTAAACGGGGCATTAAAATTTTAACACGCTTTGGCTCAACGGATATATCTCAAAACAACCAATGACGTATTTTTAACCGATTTCAAATAAAAAGAGGAGGTTCGCAGTTCATCGGGATTTCATTTTATGTATTACAAATATTTCCCGCTTACTCGCGTGGACCGCTTTGGAATTTCGTTTTTTTTTTTTGTTTGTAATGGTATATTTCACAAGTGGACCCATAGTCACCAAGTCAGAATCTGATGATGGAATCCTGGAGATATCGAGGGAACTCCGCAAATTCAAAGGCACAATTGAAACCATTCGTGTGTCTTTATAGCGACTCGTCCATTTGCTTTCGGAAAACACAGTTTGGCGTAGTCGGTCGTCGTGATATTCACAAAAAAATGCTACAGATTTTTTTTAATAAAAAAATAAAACCGAGGTCAAAAGTCTCCTTTTAGTTCCGTTATGTTTTCAGTTTTGTTTTACTGACCATCGCGTCCTACGGATTGCCTGTAGATAAATGCAAAGTCAATGGCACATCAACCTTTACACGCATGAGATCTGCTCAGTTAAGTCATTACAAAAATAGATTTTGTCAGAGTCTGTACACACTCAGCAAGTTAAAACTATATAAATGCATAGAAATAATGCACTTATTGCACTTATGGCCTATAGGTACCTTCCTCAGGGAAGAGACCCGTGCCTCTCGGTGGGGACATAATGGGTTGATGATGAATGCACGTATTTCTGTTGAACTATAATCTCTTAGTTAACATAACGATTACACAGTCAACCAGAGTCAACCTTTAAATTATTGACTTTGCCGTCCTTGTAACCGCCTATGTTTCTGGTACGAGAAGATTGCAAGCTTTGGTAAGGTGCTTGTTTTTTTTTTTCATAGCTCCGCTTCGAAATTTAAATCCAGCCAGCTAGTTACGTAAGAAAAATATTAATGTCCAACAACATTACAAACTAAATGCCTGATTAATTTTATCAAGTCGTTTATATTAAAACTAAGTGATGATGATAAAAAAAAACATGCAATATTACCGTTATATTCGCAACACGTTTTTAATTTCGTATTCACCATAAAAACGACGTACGCTTTAGCGATAAAGATACATTACAGGGATTTATGACGCCAGTTTCGTAAACCACTTATCGCAAATTGGTAGAAATATATTTATTAGACGAATAGAATTTTAGGGTCTAAGCTTAACGGTTCCGACCTGAGAGTGCTAGATAAAATTTAAGATGAAGAAATACATTTATTAATTATTAGAATACGATAACAAATCTCAAGAAAAGAAAAGTGTAGCATAGCAAGTATAATATAATTAGTAACAAATTAAATAAATTAAAATTAAAACGCAGAAATCAAGCTAAGAACTTGGGTCTTTAAAGCATTTTTGGCAAAAACAGTCCTTTAGCGGAAATCTATTGACTAGGGTCAATGACCCTAACTTCTATGCTGATGGTTTTAAAATTAGATGCCAACACTCTGCATTTATGATTAACTTTTTCATTTGTAAAAGATGTTTTTTCTATTGGTGGCGTTAGTTACCACCGAGTTGTTTCTAAGGGATCATGGCACACTTCGTAAATGGTTGACATTAGTTGAGATTAGATAATTCTTACAAAATCGTAACAAACAAGTGTAGACGTAGAACCAGCTACAAGTTAATCGTTCGAGTTTCGTCAGGTGTCAATGAATGAAATCCCGGGTGACTACTCAAGATAGGATAGGGTTTATTTTATATTACATTTATATTTTACGTTTTGTAAACAAATTAGATCAATTATTTCATATATTTTCTTCTCTATTTCTTCATCACAATTATCTAAATCTTAAATGTGACATCTATTTATGCTTGGCAACAATTACCTGCCAACAAACTAACAACAAACAAGTTTGGCGATTTTTTTTTAATATCGCAATGTACCGGTTTATTTCTGAAGTAAAATAATAAAAAAATATGAACCAAATAGTTAGCGCATGCTTATTTCCACACGGCACAAGTGAAAACGTCTGTAGCCCAGTATATCCAAATCAGCATCACCGATCCAAGCGTGACGGTTCAATTTCGTTCTCAGTTCAGAAATAAGTGGGTCTAAATAAGTTTAAAAAATCACTACGTAGTAACATAACATAACATTTACATACTGGCACATACTTTGCTTCTGGCCCTACACTAGGATACCCTGTGTCGTGGGAACTAGAAACAGCGACTTCACAAACATGTTAACATACAAGGCCTTGGTTTCTTTTTTTTTTTTGTCCCCAGCCAGGATTCGAACCCATCACGTATTATCACGAAATTTTGTAAATACTTAATACAGACGAGAATTGCTACCTATTTTTTCTTTTATAAAACCATATTCGCATTTGAGCCTTAAGTTTTTTGTATATTAGTTCTGTGCTAATTAAAAAAATGAGTGGAATAAAGTTGAGACCACTATATTCACATTCAAATTCACATCACACCACCAGTTTGTACAGTCGCAGAATTAACTTTGTATCGAATCGCCTCTTTCTTTCGTCCATGATAAAATTGAAATGTAAAGGGGAATCAGAGTAGACGCCCGAAGCACAAAGCATGGCGCTCTATTCGCCACGCACAGCGCGAGCGCAGGTGACGGTTTTTGCCGGTCCGATTGCGCAAGCGCGGAGTGACTTGCCGCAGTCAAGTGCAAGATTAGTCGTGCCAACTAGGGTCATTGCAGAGGAAGTGATTGCCACGATTGGTCATGATCTTAGATATATTTTGACTTGGCTAGTTTAGGAAAAATAAAGATTTATTTTGACTGTAGTAGAATATATATTATATAACTACTAGCTGGGCCGGCAAACGTTGTTTTGCCATATGAAAAATAGATAACACCTATTCTCAGACAGACTGAATATACACATAAAATTTTATCAAAATCGGTCAGGCCGTTTCGGAGGAGTTTGCGCACTGTGACACGAGGATTTTATATATTAGAGATAAGCCATAGTAATTATTAATAGTTACTAGTAGTCGTTTTATAAAATAAGATGACATATAAACGAGTTTTTCAATTTGGCTCGTAGTTTTTTGCCTATTAAGCTAACAAACCAAATCAAACCTTGATGCATACCTATCACTTCGGAATAAAGCTTATGTTAATGTTTGTGTTAGGCTCACACACAATCAAATCAATTGTTTTTGCATGAATGAGCGTGCGTGAGACTACAGAGAGTGCAAAATGCGGAAAACGCATTATAGACTGACAGATGTCAACATAACTGTAAACTAGATAGCTTACAATAGATCATATTTAACGAACATAAATGTAACTAAAGGAAAACCACCGTTTTATGTTCCGAGAGTGTCGCCGGAGGCAATGGTACAAATCACCAATGCCCAATCAGGCTTTAATAAGACTACCTTTGGGCCACACCATAAATATTGCTAAACAACCTTCCGTTATGTGAGACGAGACGCCATATTATGCGTTAATCACCAAAAACTAAAATCTTGGTCGTACAAATAAAAGACTGTATGGTAACCAAACCTGTCGTCAACCAAACATTGTGACCTGCAGGACGCCATACCCTTCCCTTGGAGTTATTCCACTAGACGGTCTATTGCATGAGGGTGTGAAGGTCTTCTTACGGTGGTTTTTGTATTACAGCCCTTCTTTCGCTGCTGGGCCGGTCAGACAAGGTTGAGATGCAAGAATGCTGTGGCAATTGTGGTACGCTTTCGAAATAGAATGAAACCGCTCGGCTCTGCTCACCCGGTTTATAGCAACGTGTTTTGTTATATCCTTTAGCATCTGTTGCAGATAGCGGATTCAGGACTTGGATCTATTTACTTAGCATCATTTACCACTGCCATTTTGCTCTACAAAACTTGCATAAATAATTACAAACTCTTTGTTTACGTAAATGTACCATGTTGTGTACATTTTTCAAAAGACTTAAGTAAAACAAGTTTGCCCCATTTAGTTTTTTAGGGTTCCGTAGTCTAAGGAACCCTTATAGTTGCGAAATGTCCGTTTGTCTATATGTCTATCCGCGGCCTAGGTCATAGATTATTCGTACTAAAAAAATGATAATGTTATTGGTTGAAATATGAACTTAAAATGAAAAATAGTAAAGCTCAGAAAGACTTAACGAGTAGAAGGCAAACGATTTGTAAAAGCGAACAACTTGTAAAAGGAAAGCTTTGTACAAAAACTGTTGAAAATGAATTTGATGAAGTTGTTATTTCTGTAAAAGAGATAATCCCCTACAGAACCCAATACTGTGCGTGGCTCGACTCGCACTTGCTCGGTTATTTTAAAAGTATAGTTAAAAATTCGTACGCTAACTTTCTTCTGTATTTTTACTTAGCAAATATTTCGCAACAATATTTAAATAAGGAATAACCTATGACACGATGAGTAAAAATGTATGATTATTTATGTAATAACTAATGCATAATGATATCCGTAATCAAACATAATATTTTAAACGTTAAGTTTCACATATTTTGTTAAGCAGCAATCACATTATAACATTTCTTTAACAGTTTTACTTTAATTACACACATTCGCCAATAAAACATATAGTTCTTTCCAATAAAGAAGTCATTTTATTTTTAGTGTAATCTCTATCAAATAATAGACCCCGAAATAATTTCGATAAAAATAACGAACGCCAACATTTTTTTTTATTTTGGCAACAGACAGTCATAGTTTTACAAACAGATACATTGAAATTTTGCTTAATGTAAAGACCTAGAGTGCCAACAATGCCACTTTAAAATTAAAGTATGTGGTAACTAGTATACCACAATTCATAACTCGTATCTATTAATCGCAAAATAAGGTTTATGATATTATGTTATATTAATGATTAAATGGAAATCCAAACAAAGATAAAGTTTCCTGTGAACCTCTACGGCGCGGCGAATCCAAAGCCCTATATTAAGTTAATTCACTAATAAGTCCGTAAATCGTAGCAAATAAGGGTCTAACTCAAAAGGGACATTAGCAGTCCAGTTTTTGCCCTCTCTTCCTAGAACTAGAGGGCCAATTTAGTACATGAGACAGAGTCCTGTAGAATGGAAGATTGCGCTATCTTTAGAAGGTTCATAATAATCAATCATGAAATAATAATAACAAAAAACAAAGAATAAAAAACAAATAATTATTTTATACCGTGAAATATAAAATCATTTGTGGCAATATTCCCTTCCGAAAAATGTTAGAGGTTTTAATCGTAGTATACAAAGCGTTACATTTCGATGAAATTAATCATTTCCGATAAACTTCTAAAAGGTTAAAATTCTCATTTCGTGAAGTTTCAAGGTTACATGAAATGATTCAATGGAAATAATTGCTCATTGAATAAACGTTTGCTCATAGGAAGCGGTTTAAATAATCGGTAACGATATTTAAAAACATCAATTAAGGATATTGCAGTGAAGTTGGGTAGTGGTGGAGGTTGGTTCGCGGGCAACTCCGTAAAAAAGGGATAAGAAAATTAATTACTTTTTGACCAAGCGAATAACATTATTACTAGACATGGATATATGTACAAATGACTTTTACGTACAAACAATGTATCCCGATTAGTCGCTACCCTTGGTAAATACATCCCCTATTTAGGACCCCCTCCTCCCGGCACTATGACTTAACTCTAAGATATTGAAATAGGCGATGTAAGTGTCAGTTTTAAAGAAAATACCTAGTATTTTTTCCAGAGAAGAGGGCAACTATTTGCGCAGCATCCGGCGACGCGCATGCGACGTAATCTCCGCAAATTACGTTTAAGTATTAGCAAACGAACGCTAAGGAAAAGATATTTTTTAGTATTTATTTGTTTTTTTGCAGTCCGAGGAACTAATTTGGCGTCTACGTTTCTCACGCGATGTTCTCAATAATGTATAAATTTTATTACATTAACGATTTTCGAAAGTTTTAATGATATTCGATTGAATAGCAAATGACCAACTGTAACTGCATTGTAAAACATTATATTCCACAGTAGATTTATTAAATAAAAATATTTAATAGTAAACAAATTATAAAGCTTAGCGATAATCCATAGATTAGAATATATTATGGTTGTGTAAGATTTTATTTTTAATAGCTTGTATCTGATACGTAAGACAGCTATGTAAAATAAAACACAATAACTACACAACACTTAAAATTATAGTGACTTGGGCATGGTTTACACACTAAAAGTGAGTACTTCAGTGTTAGTAAAGCTATTGACTTTGGGTGTACCAATCCCTTACTGAATTTGCAAGTATCTCAAATCAGCCGTAAATGCAGTAGCTATATATTTTTACAATCTCTTCACACATTCACTTTAGTAGACATAACAAATTCATTTCATCAGGAGCACAGTTTGAATCTTATCCACGTTAAAGCGCTTGTGCGGATACTCCAAATCATTGGCTTAAAAAGAAGTAAATTAAATAATAACTTACCAACACTTCGTAGTTTTGTCAGCTTTACCACAAGAATTGTCAGTAGGACAGCAGTTGCTGACCAAAACGCCACACCGGGATGTGAAAAAACCGCAAACCAACCAAAATCACTACAGTGCACTTGTCAAAGTAATTCTCAAGTCGAACACTAGAGTCAAGCGCGTTCTTCAATTGTTTACGTATTTTTTACGAACGCCAAGCGGAGGGCGTCTGAGCGCTAACTCACAGAGAGAGCGCTGCCTACAAAAGAGTTCAACGGGGGCGTGCGCCTCCACTGTACGACCGTCGAGCACTGAACCTGCGCTGGAGGCCGCTATCTCCTCCCCGCGCAGCCTGTACACCTGATAACGTGGTCCCGCTCTTCATCCAGCCCTTATAATAAACTCTAAAAAGATAACGCTAAAAAACAGGTGAGCCTAACCTATTTGCTCGGCGAGGCCTTTTTTGCTCCGCAGTGCCAATCGATACAATCGTGGCGAAGAGTAAATGGATGTTAATAAACGACACAGCGTATGCGCGGCGAGTTAACTTTTTTATCGGGAGCTTTAAGGCTGCGGCGGTGTGTTAAATAAAGTGGTTTCTAAATATAAACCTTCCTATCTAGACGCGCCATTGGCAGGTGCGAGCCTGAGTGTCTCGCTATTTTGCCAACGTTTTTCGCTTCATTTTTGTTATTTTTTCAGGAGAGACAATTTATAATAGGGCACTGGAATGATTTTTTAATATTAGGCTATTTTCTTATTGTTGTTCTTCAGGTGCCGTTTCTAATCAGGGTTTGCTATGGTTGGTACTGGTTAGCTAATTTAGCTCGTGATGTTATGACTCAGAAAAGTTTATCTAATATATAAAAATCTCGTATCACAGTGTTTGTTATCGAACCCCTCCGTAACAGCTTCACCGATCTTAATGTTTTTTATGTATAACATATTCGGTAGATCTAAGAATAGGTCATAGGCTAATTAATATGGGAAAACAAAGTTTGGCGGGTCAGCTGGTAAGTTTATATATTTTTCGTGAGAAATGCTTTTGTCCAATGAAAACATCATTAAACTTTACGCTATGAAAAATAAAGCTTAGGAATTCTAAATTTTTCCCTTTTTTCACTTTAAAACAAGTTAATTAGTTTTCCTTAAACACTGCTCAAACGCAGTTTACAATATGCTTTTGTTTCAGAATACACAGTTTTAGATTACAGTATAGTCTTCCCGTTTCTCACATACTTAGGCCATACTGAAAGTTTCTGGAATGGACTAGTTACAAAAGGAAAATAAAAAAACCACTGATAGGGTTTGAACAAGGAACTCTCTGTCAGTACATTTATTTTTAAATTGTGAGTCTGTTATTTGTTTTTTCATCGTGGCGTTGTTTTGAAATTAGTGTGTCGCTATTACAATGAATTTAAGTCGAGAAAATTTCCATACTATGATTTTTTACGATTTACGCTATGGCTTAAGTCAGTAAGAGAGATGTCAAAGACTTCAGTTAGCATTTGGTGATGAAGTCCCATGTCGTAGCTCTATTTATTCGTGCTTTGGTGAATGTAGACGAGGACGTGATCATCTCTATGACGTTAAACGTGAACGCCGGCCGGCGATCGCGGTTACCGATTTTAATATTGATACTGTGCGACAACTAATTGAAACGGATAAAAAAATTACCTGTCAGCAAATCCGCACTACCTTAGGCATTGGAATGAGCCAAGTGCAAAAGATATTGCATGAGCATCTGAAGGTTCGGAAACTTTGCACTCGATGGATACCGGATGATTTGTCCTAAGATCAGAAACGACTGCGTGTAGAGTGGTGCCGTAAAATGATAAAAAAATATGACGGAGAACAATCAATGGCTGTGTATAACATTGTAACAGGTGATGAAACTTGGGTGTGCTGCTTTGAACCAGAAAGGAAAAGTTAATCGGCGGAATGGGTCTTTCCTTTTGAAGAGTTGCCAACGAAAGTCAAAAAAAGCCGCAGCACTAGCAAGAAAATGGTTGCTTCGTTTTTCGGCAAATCAGGCCATTACATCACTGTATCGCTTGAAAACCAAAGAACCGTAACTACAGATTGGTATGTTAATACGTGTTTGCTTGAAGTGTTTGACAAAATACGCGAAAAGCGTCCCCTGAGCAAAATAGTCCTTCATCATGACAACGCGTCGGCACATTCCGCTAAGGCAACGAATGCGTATTTGAAGGCTTTAAAAGTAGAATTAATGACTCATCTGCCATACAGTCCAGATCTAGCACCCTGTGATTTCTTTCTGCTCCCGAATATTAAAGGTAAACTCAGAGGTTTACGTTTTACAAGCCCGGAAATGGCGGTGAATGCTTTTCACAAAGCCATCGAAGAGGTCCCTAAGGAAGACTGGACCCACTGCTTTTCACCATAGTTCCAGCGAATGCAAAAATGCGTAAATAGTGAGGGTATATACTCTGAAAAACAATAAATGTGTTATAAAGATAATAGGTAGTCTTATTTACCAGAATCCAGAAACTTTCAGTATTACTATTGCATTTGACGAGCGTTTTTGTAAATAAGATATAGTACCTTTTAACAATGTGAGTGAAATTAGACTAGTCAAGTGGCCTATTAAAGCCGGTGCGTTTATCGCGGTCAGCGGAGGCATTTTGCTGTAGAAAAATCCGACGCTGATATCTGTATCTCTGCTGTGGCGGTCGGCAAAATATTCGATCGTAAATTGAAGTGTTTTTCTTAGTAATTGCTTAGTTCATTCATAGATGAGGTTTTTCAAACCACTGGCTGGATTTTCAAGATTAGATATCGTTCTTGTGGTTAAAGGTACACTTTGTGTAGTCTTCAGCATTGGTGTTACAATATTTC
This sequence comes from Yponomeuta plumbellus, assembly GCA_947310845.1. Taxonomy (NCBI): domain Eukaryota; kingdom Metazoa; phylum Arthropoda; class Insecta; order Lepidoptera; family Yponomeutidae; genus Yponomeuta; species Yponomeuta plumbellus. The sequence goes on from OX371203.1 coordinate 11,723,588, forward strand.
CTGTAGAACTGATTAGGTACAAGGCAATAAAATATACTCGTACATAGGTATGTTGTCTAATATAAATTTAAACATTTATATTTCAATGTTTCCGGTCCCAATAATTCTATTTACAAAGTTTGATTGGCCGTTTCACTTATTATTGCAAGCTTAGCGTTAGGCATTCAGATTTTCAAATCATTAATAAAGTGAAGAGGCACAGCTGAAGTAAGAAAAAAAAGGGACATATAATAAATGGCCTATGTTTTTTGGCACACCAATTAACTTTTAAACACAAATTAACAAAAACCCGGTTACAAAACCATGCATTTTACGTAGCGGATATACCGGTGGTTATAGTAATTAATAATGAAAATGGCTAAGCCACAAAGCGGGCTCTCACGGCCTCATATTGTTATCAAACGGAAGATGCGCAGTTGTGAACTTGCCAGTATAATCTGCCGTCGCGTCGTCACAATAAGAAAGTAGGCACAAAGCAGTGTAGAGTCTAGGAAAGTGTTTTATGTGCTATATTTATATGGCGCATCAAATCCTCAGCGACTAAAATCATGTTACTGTCAAATTCCATAGTAATTTGACAATTAAGCCCATTCACTTATATTATTCCAGCCGAGCCTCGACCTTTAGAATTTCGTAGCGAAGTGGCCCGTAACATAACTGAAAGTGTACGTTATGTACTTCAACTGTTTTTTTTAATTTAATTGGTATGCCGTTTTAGCTTAAGTTAGCAAAACGTTATTTTTTATCAATATAAATCTACCAGGATGTCTGTCATAAAAGTGCCCCCTTTACTAAAGCTGTGGATTTCCTCGACATAAATAGTAGATTAGTAGCCAAGGGCTGTAAGGCATTAATTGCAGCCCGAGATATTTAGGCGCAAGAGCGCAGCGAGGGCGCCTGTAGTTCGAGGGTGCAATTGATGCTTACACCCGAGCTAACTACTCTGCTTTACATCTCGATTGTGAGGTAAGTAGAAAAAAAATTACTCGTTTTTCTTTTCGCCACTTCATGAACTCATCGTAAGTTTTCAAATATCTCTCTTTAGAACTTTCAGGCAAAATATTGTTAATTGCTGCTTCAGCGTCCATTTTCATTGAATCGGGAGTGCAGCTTATATCTTCATCACTTGCAGAACTCATGTTTTTTTCCTAATTAGCACGTAATTATAAAAAAAAAACCAAAAACAAACAATATTTAAAAGTTTTCTATTCCCGCCTTTTTAGATCTTTTTTTTTAATTTTTTTTTTCAAGAATGAAATTGAGCTTCGCCGTTCGATATTTAAAATTGATGACTACGAAGACAAGGCTGAATAGCGAAGCGACCTCTTTTGTCATTCGGCTGAATGCATGATGTCTATTGCCACTATGATGGTTAGATGTACGCGAACTTTTTGAAAGAGTGAAGAGTTTTTTTTTAAAATTACTTACCGCCCTAGGGCTTTTCTAGCTACATTATTACCCCAGAGCGCTAATTGGTCACCTACAAGCCCCATTTGGGGGTAATAAGGACCTACTTACCGAATATGAGAGATGTAAATATTATTTTATTCGTAGATACTACGCACTGCCCGTAACAAGATCATTTGACATTAACTGCCTTTCTTTATTCACAGTCTATCAAAGACTATCGCAATGGGTTTGCTTATCTAAATAATGATTCTGCCCAAAAGCTCATCTAAAAGTGCTTATCTGAACGCTCAGCGTTCTCGTAACAGTGCCATTGACCTTTCTCTGGAGTTATTAAAAATACATTATTATCTATTCTTTATGCAGTCAGCGGTGCCACCACAAATTCCAAAATATATCAGGTACATTTGACAGAAGGTCAACCACGGAAGGTTTACATTTTGGTGGAAAGTCGCCCTTAACGTATCTATGTGGAAGTGTTGTCGACCTTAAATATTTTTCATGTATAGGTTAGTATAACTGCTAGTTTCGCTACCCATATACTTTCAAACAAAACCATTTTTGTTGAAACAGTAAGTTATTCGTTCACGAGACAGTTAGCTGGTTGATATCTGCATCCTGCCCACCCTAACCTATGGTGCTCAGACCTGGTCTTTGATTAAACATCATAAGTCCAAACTCAAGGTTTGCCAATGGGCTATAGAGCGCAGCATGCTAGGTGCAAAAAGGCTTCACGAAATCCGGAACACCGCGTTGCGCGCCAAAAGCAAAGTCACTGACGTTGAATTTGCGACGGCAAAACTCAAGTGGAGCTGGGCTAGTCATGTTAGACGTATCGTATGGACCCGGAAAGGTGGGCAAAAATTGTCACCGATTGGGTGCCGTGCGATGGCTACCGGCGACGCGGAAGACCGAGGCGAAGATCGCGACGACCTGACGAAATATTGAAGGGAAGAGTTGGCCGGGAACAGGGAGGAGTGGTTATCCAAAGGCCTTGCGCAGCAGTGGGACACAGAAACGGCAAATTAAAAAAATGTAAGTAATTATTAGGAGACACTTGAAACCATCAATATATTTTTTTAAATATTTTGTGTTTGTACAGTTGACAGCACATCAACTTTTATATGCATGCATTCCGTAACGTTATGAGTGACTTGATGGATGCAGAATATCCAACCGGATATATGTACCTACTGGAAAAACCTTTTTTCCTAGATTTTAAGCACGATTATTAAATTATTTAAGATACTTACTGGAATTATTATTTATATGATACAATTGTATCCAGTATCCAGTCGGATAATCTGGATACAATTGTAAAAGAAGCGTGAATGTTACCATGATTATGAATTTATTTTAGTCCCAATAATTCCAGTAAGTATTTTAAATAAATTATATTAATCGCGCTAAAAATCTTGTACCTTTTACAATTTTGTAAAAGAGTTTTTTGATCTTGTGGTAGCCCGTCAGATAACGGAGCAGCATCAAACTCCAAATGCCAGTGCATAGTTAAGCGATTCTTGAAGGGTAATCGTCTTCGAAGTGGTTTAGTAGGGATTAATGGTAAGTTTACTTTTACGTAGAACAATCTATAAAATCTTCTTAAAACAAAACTTTGACTGTGAAAGCATGTCTTTTGTCGTGCCCTTGCATCATAAGTGTAATCAAATAAATACAAATGTAACCAATAAATATGATGTTTCCTTCGAGACAAATTCTCCACAAAAGCATCGCTGAAATGTGAGCAAAATTATCTGCGCTCGGATCACCTTAGGAGACAATTGAATCGAGTGACATCCAGCGACCCCGATGCGTCGTGGAAACTATGACGCGCGCGCTTTCCACCGATATCGCCTTTGTGTTGGCGCAGACCCCCGTTATAAATTACTCGACAGACTTATGATCATTTTTAATAGCGGCTTGATGTAACGTGCCTTTCTTCGTCTTTCTTCGTTCGTTTTCTATGTCATTTTTGGAAAGTAATGAAGAACTATACAGTTGCAATACGTTGTTTATTCATTGAACTTTAATTTAATGAGACAGGATAATCGTAATAAGGCAATGATGGAAATAAGTATGATGTAATACTTTTTCAAGTGACCCTGATATAGAACATCAAAATTATTCTTGGCCGAATACTTCATTGTGATTAAAAAGTCAATATGTATATTACGAAACAGTCGACTAATTTGAGAGGACCATACTTTCGCGATCCGTGATTTCACAATTACATAAAACAATCAACTTAATCCATGCTTCCTTTGTAGCAAAGACAGCCGCCTAGCATCCGCAAACACTGTAATGACTCGGTTCCATTGCATAGTCTGCATATGCATAGAACAAATTCCTACATGTTTTAGGGCCGATTTCTGAATTGAGAATTTGTACTAAGTAAATCCTTAACCAATCCGGACTTGGCCCCCGTGGTGGAGTATGGCCTATACCTTCCTCAGGGAAGAGACCCGTGCCCCTCGGTGGGGACATGATGGGTTGATGATGATGATGATGATGATGAAATCCTTAACTGTAGTGCTGTCTCGGAAAATTTCTCAGATAAGAGCGTGACAGAACGTTCCTTAAGTATTACTTAGTGAAAATTCTCAACTCAGAAACCGGCCGTTAGTACCTATGTCTTTTTAATGTCAAGATTATGTATTAAGCTCGCCCTTGTACAGAATACTGTTTATTGTGCAATAAAGAATTTTCATTCATTCATTCATTCATTCATTATGAAAAGCATCAAGGTTTAGATTCGGGTACATAAATGTATCAAGTAACTAAGTACATACTACTTTAAAACCAACTCTCTGCTCAACCGCGAATACTAGAACATAATGTCAACTGTAGTTATACATTTAAAGCGTCTAATAGCAAGCGATAAATTCATATTTTTAACGCCTATCACATTTTCCAAATTTGGCATTTTCCTATCACGCAATTTATTGACGATCATTTTAAATGTCCAAATACAAAACAAAATGCGTTCTCCCATTTGTTGTTTCAAGTAAGCCCGCATAATCTATACGTTTATCCACTGAAGTGACTTATGTCACTTCATCCACTGACTTAATTTTGATGTACTATATCAGAACTGTCCATGGTTTTGCAGAACTGTCCATGGTTTTGCAATAAATGAATAAAGTAAAAAGCTGACATACATGTAATATTTACTATAACGCCTCTACGATGACATTAAAGTAAATCTATATCGATTGTCGGACAAGCGTAATGCGCGTACCGCACGCGATGCTGCGAGCTGATAGCGATATCAAAAATGAGGGGCGGAAATCCGATATTATTTCTAGGGAATTTTTGTACCAGATAACAATATTTTTTGTTGATAAATTACGCAACGAAAACTCTATGAATTTCAGTCCCTGGTGCACGCAGCTTTTAAGTCAAATAATGACGATGCATGCCGATAAATGCGAAAAAAACGCAGATATATTGATCCTAGTAGACTTTCTTTGTTCTCAAAAAAAAAAACCATGTGTAGAAAATCTCAAAGACATCTAGTCTTAGCCGATAATTTAATCAATCCAGCCTACCAATACTGGGCTGATGGGCTAGACGAAAGTTCGGTAAGTTCAGTTATTGTGGCATAGTTTATGTTTATGTTGAGATTTTAAGATCAACCACAAGTTCATACTTATTTCATAATTCTTCAAAGGCTTAATACCCTACGAATAATGATATAGTAAGAACAAACTTATGGTTGATCTTTCCCTGTGTACGACTTGAAACCCCTGTCACACCATCACACTATTCACATTGTTGTGTTGGATCACACTAAACGTGTTTTCAAGATATTTTTTTAGAAGAGATAACGTTTATTAAAACATAAGCATAAACATTTACATACAGGCACATACATTGCTTCTGGCCCCACACTAGGATACCCTGTGTCGTGGGAACCAGAAACAGCGACGTCACAGACATTTAAACATCCAAGACCTGGGTTTTTTTTGTCCCCAGCCGAGGATCGAACCCGGACCGGGAAAGTTGTTGAATACTATTTATATCCTCCAACGTATGACCATAAAGCGCACTTTGACTGCCCGAAAGAGGATAAAACTGGACGTCATAAAAAAGTCGGGAGATATAAATAAAATGATTCCCTGTCCGCCTAAGCTCATTGGTCATCCAGCGATGCGTAGAGGCTGACCCGGGTGGCTACACAAAGGAATGGCTACACAAAGGCTGCCAAGGAATGCATACCCGGCACACGCTTAGCGATGAGGCGTGGCCCTAGGAACTAGCACAGGTTGGCACTTGGGAAGGAAAGGCAACAGTTAACTTGTCGTAAAATTGGCACAACAAAAAACTTAAAAAAAAATTCATCTTTGATGGTAAATTGTATCCGGTACCTGCACTTAAACTGCATTTCTCGTACCCGAAACTAAAAAATATCAAGAATAATGTCGGGAAAAGCGTTATTGTTCAGAACCTATATTTAAACTAGAAACGGGATTCCAAATTTTTTGAACACAAGCTAACGGAAACTTCTTAAGAGATTAGAATACATTCCCTAAAACTATTTTCCTATATCACCACTGTCTCCCTCGTTTGGGGGCTCCAAACTTTCTTGGAACTACAATGCACGGTTTGCAATTTAATTACACGCCGATTTATTACATTGCATAGTCAATTAAAAAATAAATTAACGATTGAAATAGGAACCCTTAGCTATGCGACGCACATCAAATTATAAAAAAATTGCGCTTTGCGTATACTTAATGAAATTATTTATTCAGTGTCAAGTAGCATGTTTACTCACACTAGATAGGTAAAGGAACCACTCGGAAGCTACAGTGCCTGAGACATTATTTTTTAGATGGGCATCAAATTATGATAACATAATGAACTATCATAAATATTATTGACGACTCTGTGGCACAGAGGTTAGCGCATCTGCTTACCACGCGAGAAGACCCGGATTCAAATCCCGGCTGAGGACAAAAAACCTTCATCTTGGAAGTTTACATGTTTATGTGGGGCCAGAAGTAATGTATGTAAATGTTTTTTTTTTTTATTGTAGTTTTATGAAACGTGGCCTGATATCACCAGAGCAGCCCCAATCCGGGACTGCCCCAGAACGTTAGAGCCTATATTATTAAATAGATCTTAACTCGCAATCTGTCGGGCCTGAATGGATAATAACGTACGGATGGGCCTGGCTCGTCTATTACCACCCGGTGCCGGCCGCCCCCTGGCAACCCAACGAGGAATCGAGCCTAGAGCCACGTAATAGAGACCTCAGAGGAACAGTTCTGCAAATCATACACGCGTTAGACACTGCGTCAGGCATTGGTGGTTCAAAATATTCTCGCGCCCGCAAATATCTGAATATCCAACGAAAAAGCCCTCCCATGTTCTTGATGAGTTAGAAACTATCGTTTGCTATTGATATTGGATATTTACATAAATTTTGACTCTAACACCCGGTTTCTGGTACGCTAACAATCTGTTAATCTACCGTCAACAGCAGTCTTGTAAACAGTAGGCTAATAGCTTGTTAATATACGAGAAACTGGGGCTAAGAAAAATATTGAGATTATTTGGGATAATGATTGAAATATTAAAAATACATTCATCAATTTATCAATGGAAATTCGAGGTGAATTGTTAAATTTAATTTGTATTGTCAATTGTGAGTATTGCGACTTATAATGTCTGTCCTAGGTACCTTGCTAAATCGAGTATCGATATTCACATCAGAAAATTCAGTCGGTACTCCGCATCGCGTAATAGCAACCATGGTTGCAGATATAATCCAAAAAGATCCTTCTACTGTTTTTCTTTTGTGCCAGTGCTTAACTCTAATTGCCTACATGTTTTCGCAATGCTGCGGCTGTAGACTCTTTTAAATTTACAGCAAACGGGAAGAGGTTTGCTGCAAAGAGGCGGAACTCTACCGTGTCTATGTAGAAAATAGGATGGGCGTTCTAAATTGGAAATCGGTTAATAAATATGGAAAATATAACTTTACATTTAATATCCGTAATTTGAATAAAATTCGTCTTCGTGATAATAAGTAGGCAATAAACAATTTAATGGTCTTTCAAATGCTAACTATAAAACAAAATTACGTAATGAGTTGGTCGATTCAAATTATTTATTCACTCTTTAACGAAGCGTCAATCATTTCAAACCTAATTAATACTTGAATTTAAACTCGCTCTTAGAACATACTTCAAACGGTAAGCTTGAATTATTTAGGCGAGCATATTAATTTCGTGGCTACGTAAGCTCTCAGTCATCGGCCACATTTGACTTCGCTAATAATTGATACATAGCAACACGCGAATTCGTAATTTTGCGATTTATAAACTTTTTTGTTTACCAAATGAACCGCAGAGCTGTAATAAACGATGCTTTGATCTTATTAAGTATTTTTTACGAGAAAAAAGATGAAATTGTCTGACTGGATATTCCCGAGTAAAGGTATACTTAATGAAGATGAAGATGATTTTTTTATTTTGAATTAAAATAACTTGAACAACAGCTCCTTTCAGTGTTCATGTCTGCGATTGCATCTCCGACCTGTCTCCAGTCATATTGAGTGAACACTGAATACAACATTTATTTATCGGAAAACCAAATTTATAGTATCATCGTCAAATTAAGTACCGAAGCTAAACTTGACTTAATTGGTTTAAATTTTACTTCTTCTTAGCGTATCGACACAATTTAAGTACGCTGACTGCATTATCATTTACAGTCAAAAGCTCTTCTTGAGTGCAGCTTTTAGAATACACAGGGCACTTTGAAAGGTGAATCATAATTTGAGGGGTACCGCACCGTTTAGATTATAGCCGGTGGTGAACCCTACCCTCGAAAATATTATCTTTGCTTTGGTAGTGCAAAGACTTCCCGGTCGTCGATGTCAACTTAGGTCCAGATAGGATGTTTTCAGTGCAAATAATGGAATTAAAAGTAAAAAGTTGAACTACCTATTCCATTTAGACCTAGAAGACGTCCAAAGTGTTTAAAAGTGTACTGCGTACAACAGCAGTGTTAAGAATTGCCGGTGGGCTATAGCAATTTATGTCCAGATAGCATGTTCTCAGAGAAAATAATTAAATTAACAGTTAAAGACTTCTATGATCTATCGGTCACCTTCAAACCTGGAAGATGTACAAAGTATAAAAAGTGTACTGCGTAAAAACGAGAGTTGGAGTTCAAAGAGATGGTAAGTTGTGAATGTATGAGTTTTTGGATTACTTGTCGTTGACATTTCACACTATGCTCTTAGTGTAGTTATCTTAATTATCAAGATCGAAGATTATTGACAATCTCTGTGGCGCAGCGATTAGCGCATCTGCTTACCATGAGAGAGGTCCTGGGTTCGCACTCCGGCTGGGATGTTTACATGTTTGGCTTTACGGAGCTCGCATCGTTACTTGTCTCTGACTCAAGTAAGTGTATGCGGAATAAAATTAATCATGTGTATTGTTTACAAAAGTTTTAGTTCAAGAAAGACATATAGTTCATTGTCAATATGTGCAGAGCAAAATAAATCTGAGATATCTTCGAGATGCTTTCCTTGACAGTAAGCGAGTGCTATAAGATATAAGCATAGTACAACTGGTAGTTCTCATCTGCGTGTAGTTGTAAAATATGTATAGGTAGTCAATAAAAAATATTACTAGTCAATGTTTCTTACGTAAGTATTTTCGAGATTCGCCTTCGCGTTGATATTAACGAGCCCTGAAGCGATGTGAAAGTGACATTGACATCCGAAAGAAAGAAAGTTTCCTGCATAGCGAAAACAATATGGCTTCAATTTGATTTTGTACATATTGAATATCGGCTTACAATTACAAGTTTAATATTACAACTTCTTAGACATAATCGGCGATCAAAATACAGCATTTTCTATTATAATCAGTAAAGATTAAAAGAAATAAAAATTTTATGCAATTAAAAAAAAAGACTGATATCTTTAAACACAGAGGTTGAAGCTCTTGTGTTTAATGATACTAGCAAAGGTAGTACGGGACGCGAGTCGCGCGGACAACGTCAAAAGTCGTCAGAATTTGACAGTTAATGTACTGGAAAGTCGCGACTTTTGACGTTGTCGCGCGCGACTCGCGTCCTCGTACTACCTCTGCAGTCATACATATTAAAATAAAACGCGATTCCACTAAAACAGATTAGTGGAATCGCGTTTCGGAAAGGCAGAATAAATCATCTGTGATCTTTGCGCTTACCACAGAATATTTAAACTGCTTCTGAGGGTTTTAGGTAATCATGTGAGATAAAAAAATTACCTACATATACCAGCTTGCTGTAGAATCTCACAATCGTGTAAACAAACCAATTCAATCACGATTACTCCGTAATTACTTACATTTGAATATCAATCCTGATCATAATCACATTTCAAGGAACCATTCATTGTTCTTACAATCATTTTTAAACTAAATAACTTCTTTAGGATAGTTATTTTGATAAAAAATACTCGGACGAATAGTTTGTAAAGCTGACATATTATTTTTTACTCATCAAAGTCTAATTTGTCTTCGGAAAGTTAGTGTTGTTCAATGTTTTGAATTGAGATTAAAACTCATTGATTCAAATGTTTAACTATTTGAATCAATAAGTCAGTTCGAAAAAATAAACTTTAATATAATTATGGCTAAACTCTAGTTGCGAATTGCGTGATTTTTTTAAAAGCAAAAGGTATTGAAACTTAAACTTAGCACAGTGGGGTTTCTAACTTTAAGGCGTAATTATTTTAACAATAAACAATTTTCTGTTGACAATTTTATCACCCATGACGACTCGCTTTTTCAAATCTGGCATTTTTTTTCCACAACAAACCGCCTGTTTATGTTTTGAACGACAAAATGAGTTTGCATTGTCGTTTAAGATGAAGGATATAATTGCATTCTCTTTACTAATAACTCAAAAAGAGTTTTGTATCAATTATTGGGCCCTAATAAGCGTGAAGGGAGTTCTACTCCATCTACGCATAAAAGGGTTAATATTAAAAACACGTTTATCCTTCACTCACTGTCACCGTCCTGTGTGAGTGGGAATTGATATATTAATGCATGGTGATCGTTTATCATGTTTGTGCGATAGTCACTTAGTTATATATTCCCATTAAACATTTGGACAAAAGTGAATCCTGATTTTATAGAAAAAAATCGATAGGTACACAAAAAGTGTATCTTGATTTGAATTTTTTTTTTAATTTTATTTGTTGGGGTTACAACAGGATGAGTTACACTTAAAAATAGTCTTATAGTAAAGTACACAAATTAATAAAGTAAATTAACACATCCCTTAGAGTATCCCACTGAGAACAAAACTGATTGAAGTTTACGGCGAACAATGTTCAGTAACAATGAAAGATTCCGATAACAATGAAAAATTTTGATGGAATGATTACTTAATAATAATTAATACCTATCCCTACCTAAACCGTATTACAGTTTACCAAACTCCTATCTATAGGCATCTTTCCTTTAGATAGGAGTTCCGTTCTTATTTTATGTAATGCCAGTTATTCTGATACATACATGCAATGCTAGTAGTATGACACAAGGAAATATAAGTTAAAGTTAGCGTACCAGAGCGCCAGAGTCTGAAGAATACAGAAACAGATAGTATGAGAAAAGGTGGAAGTGACACGAGTGGCTTGACCAGAACCACGGTATACTAGGATGTCAACAGACAAACAGATGTTTATCAGATGATATTAAAATTCATTCCGTGACTAAAACCTCTCGTACCTCTTGTTTGAACGATCGCAATGTTGAGCAAAATAGGTCAATAGGAAGGAACCGTTTATTATGGTTGTCACATAGGCGGTGCAGAGGAGCTCTAAGACCTGCGTTGGTGCGTTTAACATTTAAGTTGAAGAGTTTCCTTTTACGACAGTTTCTCAAAGGGACACAAAACCTGACTTGCGAGAGTAGATTGGAACAGTTGTAGTTACCACAGCAGATACGTTTTAAAACTGTGGCGTCTGCGAGGAGACGGCGATGGTGCAGAGACATTGTTTTGTAATGACAGAGTAAGTGATTATATGACTTTTTTGGGGATTTCAGACGATAATTAATGGCACGCAGGAACTTTTTCTGTAACATTTCTATTTGAGCATCATATACTTTATAATGAGGGTTCCAGACTGTGGATGCATATTCTAGCTGTGAACGTACCAGTGATTGATATAAAAGCATAAAAGAGGAAACCTTCTTAAACTTCTTCGTGACGCACAGGAGAAAGCCAAGCATTTGATAGGCTTTGTTGGTGATATGGTTTACATGAACGTCGAGTGTCAGTTTCTCGTCAAAATATATACCCAGGTCTCTTATGGAACTCACCCGTTCTAGTGTGTGGCCACCTATTTCGTATACTGCCTGGTTAACAAGAAGTCTCTTTCTAGTAAAGTGAATATATTGGCATTTATTATATGCCAATGTTAACTTATTGTTGGTGCAGTATAAGTGCAGTCGGTGAAGATCTTGTTGAAACAATTCAGTGTCTTCAATAGAACGTATCTGCCGAAATACCTTCAAGTCATCCGCATATAGCAGATATTCTGAATTATGGAAACAGGATCCAATATCATGAACGTATAGTGTGAAAAGGAACGGTCCTATTATGGAACCCTGGGGAACTGTTGACGAGACTAGGACAGGTTCTGAAAAGACACCATTAACAGCAGTTACCTGATGCCGATCATTAAGATACGATGCAAACCATCTGATTAGATTACCCTTAATACCATTGTAGGATAGCTTTTGGAGTAAAAGGAGATGGTCGACCTTATCAAAAGCTTTTTTGAAATCGGTGTAAACGGAGTCTACTGGGATATTGTTATTAGATTAGATTAGATTAGAAATCTTCATTGTACACACCAGAAAAACAAACAAATACATTATAAGACTTATATAACTAAGAATTATCCATAGAGCCGAACAAATAATTTGAGTAAACTAGTAAATTAGTGAGAGTGGAACGAGACTTTACAAAGCCGTGTTGGTTTTGGTTGATGTATGGGTCTATTAATGGGTAGATTTGCTGATGTACAAGCTTCTCAAACACTTTCGCCAGGGTTGATAAAAGCTATATGGGCCTATAATTAGTTACTTCGTCTTTCGGACCAGACTTATATACTGGGGTAACATACGCTAATTTCCATACATTAGGGAAGATCCCTTCTTGTAAGCATTTATTAAATATAATAGTAAGCGGTAATGATATTGTATCCTTGACAGCCCTTAAAAATATAGACGGTATTTTATCCGGACCAGGACCCTTATGCACATCAAGAGTACCCAGCGCACGCAACACGTCAGCCTCACGTAGTTGTAGAGTAGACAGGTGAAGGTTGCCATTTGGGTTATCTGCATGCAGTGCAATGGTATCGGTGTCAGGAATTCTGTCTGTTGGTGGCTCAAAGACTGAGAGAAAATAAGCTGAGAACAACTCCACTATTTCGTTAATTTTATCCGAGGATGTTGATCCGTGCCTCATTACCGAAGGATACCCTGTATTAGATTGATTTAAAGAGGCTGTATATTTCCAGAAATATTTTATGTCAGTCTTTATGGAATCTTCGGTATTTCTTATATATTTAGTGTGACACGAGTCTAACAAATGTTTACATTTTGAGCGTAGTCTAGAGTAGTTATAGTAGTCAGCCAATGTTTTATAGGTTTTTCATTTACGCCACATTTTTTCTTTGCGATTAAGTAAATTAATTAATTCTTTGGTAAACCAAATGGGGTATTTTTTGGGTTTATTTTTTATTAACGGTACGGTGTTACAAATTATTTTGTATATATGTTCGTAGAATAGTTTTAAGGCTTCTTCGGCACATAAAGAAGACGTAAGAGGAGCCCAGTCGATTTTAGAAAGGTCATGTAGAGCAAGGGAGTAGTTTGCCTTATGAAAATTTAATTTAGTTGTATTCTTATTATCGAGTTTTTTGTAGGTATTGCAGTACGGTAAAGTGATTTCCAGAGGGGGATGATGCCTATCTATGTTTAACAGAGAATACGCTGCTTTAGATGTCACGAGTTGGGGTAGGTTAGAGAGTACTAGATCTAGAGTGCGATCATTATCATTTCTTATGTGATTGAACTGTAGCATATTCAGGAGAGACATAGAGTGCGACAATAGTTTATGGGTCTTATTTGTGTAACATTGACTGGGAAACTGTGCGCTATGGTTATTCAGGAAGACCCAATTAATATCAGGCAAATTGTAATCACCTACCAAGCAATAGTTCAAGATGTTCAGAAAATATATCTTGAATTTTCACTAAGTGAGTTTCGTATGTTTGAAAAGGAGATGCAGGGGGGATATAGGCAGCACATAGTATGAGGCCCGAATTGATTCCTGGAGGAATCAGGAAGATCTCCTCTATAAGAGGGGATTCCCAGTCCGTTCTGCGCACAACATCCAGGGATTTCCTCACAGCAATGAGTACCCCTTCGCCATCTTTTTTTTTCGAGTTCGCGAGATTCCTATCCCGTCGAAACAATATGTAGTCATTGTGAACAATTTCGCTGTCGTGGATTTTTGCATTCAGCCAAGTCTCTGTTAATATTTATAATAACATCAGAGTTGCTATTCAGAAAGCCTAGTCGTAAGTCCTGTAACTTGCAACTCGTGCCACCACAATTTTGATAGTAAATAGATAGATTGGTACTATCCGTCTCTTGTAACAAAGGAGTATGATATAACGTTGTGTTGAGCATTAAACTCCACATGAATAAATAAAAGCAGGCTTGAGCGCTGGTAAGGCACGGCAAGAAAGTATAAGTAAATGTTGCTATAAATGATTGAATTGTTGTTACAATGATGATTATTTCTAAGAAAGTTTATGTAGTTATGTATTTCATGGCACAACAGATAAACAACAGTTATTACATACTGGCTCCTGTAAATTATGTAATTACAAATAAGGCAATTAAATAATAGTTTCGTTTGTGAATAAAGCAGTGTTTCAAACATAAGTCGGCAGATCACTCTCTGAACGGATGTACAAAATCTTGCTGTCGTCGGATTTGCGCATTTTGACAACTAAATTATTTACCCATACAATTTGCTTCATAATCATTTTGGATTCATTCAAATATTTAGGATAAACCAACGAACAGTGAACCATATCACATATCTCATTGATCAATGCTCAATCACTCACTTTGACATCAGTATAGGTACAACACTATCACTGTCTATCGATCATAGACAACTGACAAATAATTATCTTGTCTATGATTGCCGGATTCTAACGAATTCCACTATAGGTCTTTCAACACATAATGGTATTTTTCGATATCTCGTGTGAGCGATGGTTTTTAGGAGCTGTAGTCAAAAGCAGTTTTCTTTTTAAACGAAATCCGATATTATACATCTTATAATAATTCCTCATCATCATCATCTTCAGCCACTTGACGCCCTCTGCCGGACATAGGCCTTATAATAAGTACATATTATAATTTAACTTGCACACAACACAATCCCTGCCCAGCCCTTACATTACTTAACTTTCAACTCTATCGGGTTAAGCATTTAAACAACTCGAAAGAGTCAAAATAAGAATGTATATGACAGTTCGGAGTAGGAGTATGAGATACTGGGAAAAAATCCCAATGTGACATAAAGTGGTGTGACATACCGGGAACAAAAGGTCTAAATCAGACAACCCCATACAGTGGAGTCTTACGTAATTGCACCCCTGGTCCCAAAGTAGGATTTGGTGTGGTATGGTAACGAGACCAGGACATCACAACACGGAAATACATCCTGAATGATACCTTGTCTTTAGAATTCGCTGCAATAACTAACTTATACATAAAACTACGTCGGCATCATCGTACATATTATATTCGATGGATATGCGTGAAGTATCATTAATTATGCTTTAGGGTTCTGATGATCTCTTTAGCTCTTTGTTATTTTTTTTAATTCTGTGTTATTGTTTATTAATTAAAAAACGCCATTGCAACACAAATACAAAGCGTTAAATCGGTAGACAAAGACGGAATGCTATTTCATGAGATCAAAAGTCAAGGATTAAAGTGTCACTCATCCACCCACTGACAATTGCTAGATTGATTTCAATCTACGAGTAATTTTATTCGTTATAGAGAACCGTGAATTAACTAAGACGTTTTAATATTATTTTGACGTTTTTTAACTAGGTGGCACATCGTGCCGTGTGCACTATAGCGAAACCTAAGGGAGTGCACACGGTACACATAAAAAACAACAAAAAAAAGGTATTTACATACCTTTTTTTTGTTTTTTTTTGTACTGTTCCACTGTATAATCCATTTATCTATACTTGGCATTTTTTTCAGACTTTAAATAACACTAAATCAAAAACCTTTAGCGGTAGAAATCTCGAAACAGTTTACAAATTTAGTGCTAGCTGGTATTAAATTTGCATTTTGGGTTTTGGTATAGCGCCCGTTCCCGAGAGTACTTTGGGCACAGTTTTTATTAGTATTATTATAATTTATTGTCACGAGTTAAGTTAGTATTATTTGCTATATTAAAACACGAAACGTAGTTCAAGCTAGTTAATAAAAGAAACATTGCGTTCGCATCGAACATTATAATTTAATGACTCATTGTGAAACAATTCACCGTAGGTTTGATATATCAATAAACGTCCGCAAAACATGATCTTTTGTTCTTGAAAGGTCAAGGCTACCGCAATAATAGCACTCGATTTATAACCACCACACTGAAAATAGTGTACACTGTTATCGAAAAGGAAAATCTCGGGCCCTGTTTACATTCAGACACTTGCTGCACTCCACGCGATGTAGCCATTTTCCGTATTTTAAGAAATTCACTTGAGTCGCTCGTAGCCTTGGCTGCCTGAGTGATCTTAAGCGATCACGAATGTTAAGCAACATAGGGCGCGTTCAGTGCATGGATAGGTGACCGTCTATGACTAACGCTAGTGGCACTTTTTCGAGCGGTTCCGTGCTTCTCAAGGCACCTTAAGCAGTTGGTGCCGGCTGCCGTCGATATATGTTGTCAGAGGCCTTAGGGCGGCTTGAAAACTTCTGACAGTAAGACCAGCCACTAGTCTTACAAGCCTCCACCAATCCGGACTTGGCCCCCGTGGTGGAGTATGGCCTATACCTTCCTCAGGGAAGAGACCCGTGCCACTCGGTGGGGACATTATAGATTGATGATGATGATGAAGAAATTCAGTTTATATGCGCAATATCACTACAGTAAAGTATTTCCACGCCTTGGCTCTTGCATACTTTTTTCTGTAATGTAATTTTTTTGTCGACCTCAGGTCGTGGTTTGAAATCAAATCCTGTTTCATTATATACAAGCAAAAATTATATTTTGCGTAAGTTTCTTTCTATTAGCAAGCTCAAATTTTAAAGTCAAGCTCCTGCCTAAGAAATAAACAGCGAGTCATTTTGTTGTTGTTGTTATAGCAAGATATTATGCTGGAAACGTGTTCGCGAGTAATTGAAAATGTATTATCGTGACAATTTACTTGGTAAGTTATTGATATTGCTTTTTGCCTTTTTAGACCGCTCCAATTGCGGTTTGGAAATAAGTTAACGGGAACCGCGGACTATATAGTTAAAAGTACAATAATAACAGGCATTGTATCAAACAGAAAGTGAAAGAATATCTGTCAAAAGTAAATACGAGTTAAAACGTGACGTGGGTGACGTATAACTACATATAACCGTTCAAATTCGACACACCTACGTGCCAATTTCATAATCATAACAGCGCTTCAAAAATCTATCGTTCCATAAACCCAAGAGAACCAAGCAAAGCGTATTCACGCCTAATATCCTCTTAAATAAAAGGAAATGCTCTTATAAATATTAATCGACAAATTCGCTTGGCTTTAACACGCTACCTCGGGGCTGGGGGATTCATAACGTTTGACACCGAACAGGCCCTTCGTAGGAGATAATTTTTCTCAACATCACCTACCTTAGATGCGGGTATATCTAAGATTGGATCTGCAGGGTGATCACATGAATTCTTGGGCACACCGCGCGGCTCTTGTAGATTTTATCTAAACATCTTAAATTATTGTCCCGCGCGGAGCTACCACCGAGTCTCATCTACTGGTTATTATACGTGCCTTCGCTGCCCTGAAATGTCGTAGCGAGTGGATAAGGTAAGCTTTACTTTGTTAATTATGTTATGGTTGTTTATCAGTGTAGGGCAGAAAATTGTGTGTATAAATCCTTAGAAGATAGTTATGTAGAGTAATAAAACACTCGCTTAATTGCTATCCATATAAAGCAGATAGAGCAATTAATAACATTTTAAGACAACATATCTCAGTCAATAAATCTACATAAAGATTATCATCTTCCGAGTCGTAACGTTAGAAACTCGAATGGAATTCTTTCTACGCAAGGTCACATCCAAAGCGTTCAACTATTTCTATTCTGCGGCGGTACCTATTAGTAGATATGTTTGTATAAGCGCTAAAAGAGCGCCGACATGTTAGCCACTCCGCTAATGCACGGTGAGGTCAAGTTACTGGCCAAGTTACTGGCCGTTTACTCGAAAGCTTAGATAGCGCTTAAAAAAAGAAGTAACATACCTGATTGGGAATGTGTTCCACGGCGGATTATCTTATATAGCCAGGGTTATAAAATGCTAATTTTAATTTCTTTAAAGTTGTTTAAATTGGAAGACAATTTTCGCATTTCGGATTGGATTTGGTGCCGTTTGGATACTTACCTCAGCGATTCAACAAAGCATTTAAGGCTACAGCCATTTAACGTAAAGACCTTCGTCCACCCACATTGGGTAGAACAATCGGACGTTCAAACATAAATAAACGCTCGCTTTCGTTGGGCATCACTTTCTGTGTCGCAAGCGCAATGCCTTCGAAAGTTCGATTTATTTCGTAGTCTCTGCGGACGATAATGGCCTTTTGACTTATGTGACTGTAAAGCCTATTATCGTTAAGTTAATGCATAAGATCTTCAGATCAGGAGCAAATGTCCAGCTATTAAGGCCCAAAAAGGCAAGCAGAGGCACTGGCCTCATGAGATTAGGCTTAGATGTCGATTATGACGTAAGACACAGACCATAGATATATATTATACTTTTAACCTTATCCAATGTTACATATTGTCATGTAAGGGCAGAGCAGTGAAGGAACTTATAACCTTTCATTATATTTGCAATACCTGTCAACGTGTTTAATTACACATTACAGTCAGCTTCTAATCCATAATTAGATAAGTCATTACCAACTTCGCGCAAAACAGCGGCTGATTAAGTTTTTTCGCCTGTTAGTTAATAATACGGAGAACACATAGGCGTATAGACTTTTATTAATACACTGGCCTGCAAAACTAAGTATCACACTTTTAAAATTGCAATAACTTTTTAAGTACGAAAGATATACTTTCGAAACAAAAAGTACTCGAAAAAGAGTTAAATACTGCAAATAAAACTTAAAAGAAAGCTGATAAAATTTGCTATAAAACGTTTTTTTATTTTAAATCTCTAACTCCCATAGTTTATAAAAAAAAAAATGAAAAGTGTGATACTTACTTTTGCAGGCCAATGTAGTTTATAAGTTTATTTCAAAAGATTTTGTCATTGTAAATCTATTTTTATATTTATAACTTCTGCATATAAACTATATGAATAAAAAATATCTTATTTTTTTATTATCTATGTAAACTAATAAAACGAGTGAGTAAGTAAAGTATTATGAGTAAGGTTTAATACTTTTTCTGCCAAATGATGTAGCGACGCGAATTCTGTTTTGCATAGAACTGTACTTTCTCCGAGCGAGGTGTAACATTAGCCTTATTATGATACAATCTTGCATAAACATATATTTAGTTTTATGATGGTCCCTTATTATCTTAGACCTCTAGGCGACTAACTTCTAACCCAGAGTTCACGCTTGCTATCGCCCGAGTTCACTTTTGAAACTACGACTTGTTACTAATTTCCCCACGAAGAGTTCTAGTTGAATAACATAATATAACATTTAACAGGTACATACATTGCGTCCGGCCCCACACTAGGATACCCTGTGTCGTGGGAACCAGAAACAGCGACGTCACAAACATGTAAACATCCAAGACCTGGTTTTTTTTTGTCCCCAGCCGGGATTCGAACCCGGATGTAATCCTAAATCCTCGAATGTAATTCTAAATAATAATTGAGTAAATTTGTTGAAAAATAACAATCAACGCTCAGAACTGTAACGAAAGTGTCAGCAGCTCAATATGTAACCGCCAATTAAAGTGACAATAAATTTCAACAGTGACCCGATTTTACTGTTATCTTAAAGACAGACGGACAATACTCGTTATTGTATTACGTACAAAACATTCGAGTGGGTGTGGGCAACAGCTATCAACGCAGGTGAAAAGCACTGCAACCGCTCGAAATGTACAACCGGCAAATAAAGTAAGTGGGGCACATGTCAAGGAAAACTCTAAATAAACTCAAATATCTATTGAACAGAGCCAGAAGAATCTTCAACGCATATCAAATAGAGTCTACTTTATCTCATTTTGCAGATAATGTCAGAAATTTATTGCACAATTATCTGAAGAGCTAGTAGTTAACTTTCCCCAAGTTAAAAACTACGTACTTTTTTTCGCCAATGATAAGACGTTTTGCACAAAGAAGCTTAGTTTTTAATTTTGTAAAATCATCATCATCATCAAACCATAATGTCCCCACCGAGGGGCACGGGTCTCATCCCTGAAGAAGGTTTATGCCATACTCCACCACGGGGGCCAAGTCTGGATTGATGGAGAAACATCATAAAATAAGAACAACGTCAACATCAATAAATTATTTTGAAATGACGTACACTTTTCAGTCCTCATTGGTTTCTTTGTTACATGTTTTCAGTCCATTTAGTTAGCAATTATTAAATGTGGCGATACTGGAACGATCAGTCATTGTGACAGTCAAGTTTTTAGCGGGGAATTGGTTGCAGTTCAACGATAGTATTTTTTTATTTGATTGTAAATATAACTATTACTGTGAAACTAATCCTCTAGTTTGAGTTTTTTATAACACGCTTTTGCTCTCCTATGCTTATCTTCATTATCTTGGAGAAGTTTCATTGGAAAATTCAAAAGCCTACAAGGCTTTCTTAGCCAAGTGTACACCAAAGATTTGCGTGGGCGCAGCGCCCGCGGCGACCTATCTCCGTGAACAAATTATAATTTCAAAATCCCCCATCGATTTATGTGAACGCTCATCTGCATAAAACTCTGCTCCATTTGCTTGTTATCGGTAAAAACTTGGACCTCGGCGTGGGACTGAAAACACCTTTAACCCGAGGACTCAACGCTACTTTAGTGCAAATTGTCTATGCATAAAGAGTCGTTGGGCACAAAATAAATACTACAGTGGGCCTATTCGGACGCCTCAGACATAATAAAATATTTGTGCATTTGATAAAACATGTAAATTAGATTATACGACTTCTGAATTTCTTTGTTCAACTTATTAATTACCTAGTTTATTATTTGTTGTAAGAATCCGACCTGGTTTAGCTTTCATTCTAGAAGTCACAAAGAACCAAGTAAGTGATTCCGGAATCAAATCAAACATGTGCAGTGCTTACGTTAGTTTCAGTTCAAAAATTATTTATTTATTTTCCAAGAAGACAGTAGAAAAACAAAAAAAAAGTTTTAAAAAGTATTGGCGTAGAGTTGTGTTGTTGGACATAATAATGCATAAAACCGTACCTTGTGTTATAAAGAATAGATATTGGAATTTTATTAATTACGTTTGACAATTGATAATTTAAAAAAGTTGATAGAAAAAAGTTTTTTTAAAAGAAACCTTTTTCAGTTTCAGTCAGACGTCATCTGATTTAGAAATTGCTCAAATTGATAAGATAAAATTATTTATCTTATTATAATATTTGATTGTGTTATAATCATTCGTTTTTTGGTAATTAAGTGAACACAAACGTAGGCAATAAGAAACCGCTGAAGACGTTTTTCTGTCTCTGTAACAAAGGTTTTTGAAATCGTAAACATGTTACAGACTATGTTTTGAACGTGACTAAGGTGTCTGCTAAAATTAACCTAGCCTTAAAAGAAACTTCAACAACTTACACCATCTACGTCCAACAGAAAATCATCTATCTGGACCGGGTGTGTTGTCGTGAAAGGAAAGAGGCCCATGACGCCCAACAGTGGGCTCTATTTACAGGCTGATTAGATAGACAGACAATCATTGTTATTCATTAACTATCATAGTCCAGCCAAAAACGGTTTAAATTTTACTTTTAACCTTATAACACGTAATAAAAGTGAATGTGCTGTCAACTCAAACTTATTCAGGTCAGCTTGCGCCAACGCTATCTGGAAGCACTGTCCATCTGCTTATCCACGAATAAGGTATATCTATTATCTAGTAAATAAATCCATTAAAGTCTTGCACTTTGACTTTTTCAAAGCTATGCATAAAGAAATTGTATAATTGATAACTCTTTGATTCAAATATTTATCTGTTTTTACTACATATCTACATATTATATTTACTAACCTGCATTATATTATCACCGGATAAAATAACATCAAGCCATTATGTCCCCACCAAGGGGCACGGGTCTCTACCCTGAGGAAGGTATAGGCCATATTCCACCACCGGAGCCAAGTCCGGATTGGTGGAGGCTTGTAAGACTAGTAAAGTGGCTGGTCTTACTGTCAGAAGTTTTCAAGCCGCCCTACGGCCTCTGGCTTGGCTTAACGACTGCCATCTATCGACGGCAGCCGGCACCAACTGCTTAACGTGCCTTGCGAAGCACGGAACCGCTCGGGAAAATGCCAATAGCGTTAGTCATAGACGGTCACCTATTCATGTACTGAACGCGCCCTATGTTGCTTAACCTTCGTGATCGCTTAAGATCACTCAAGCGGCTGGGGCTACGAGCGATTTGAGCGAGCGTCTATATGCACCGAATAATCGATTCGGTACAGCATTATCTACTTTTTAACTCTACGTGCAGTTATCGAGCAGTTAAGATTACTTAATTACTCTTGTGGAAGTATTCTCAAGAAGGATTTGAATGATCCTTCGGTGTTCCGAAATGCCAACAGGCTCGCCTTCAAAGCGTCTGACCTCCGTTCACGACGCGGAACTCACGTCGTTCTCTTTATATAAAGCAGGCTCTATCACGCACTAAATGACCCACATTAATATAGGTTTAATGCGCAATCAGACGCTGGCTAACTCGAGTTCAAAAGGCGATGTGCGTTTAATTAGTAGGCCTGACGGGAAGACGCGTGTTTAATGAAATAGCTAAGTTGTACATATTCACGAACTTAGATTCCACAGAGGAGGTATTTGATGCTGTCATCTATATTCATCATCTGTAATTTGTATCATGTAACGTATTGACCTCCGGTTTGTCGTGCGTGTCCCTAGGTTTTATATCAAATATAATTTATCAGCAATAAGACTTATGACTTTAATTTGTAATGAAAACCTATTACCAAAAAAGTCTTTTTTCATCCCATCTATTCGAAAAGGATGACTTGGTTCACCTTTAAGTGCACCCAAAGGTGGTGTTTTCTTTAAAAGACTTTTAGCGTGCAGTAATGAGTTTTTAATTCTCTTTGTAGGTGCGCCGCAATTATTTTTGCCGCGCATTTGTTCAATTTGGAATATCTTAGTGTTCGGCGCCAAAGAAATCGAACGCAAATATTGTTTGAATAAAGACTGGCTGGTACGACGACGGCCAATAGTCGCTCCGCCCCGGCTAAGTAAAAAAAAGAAATCAAATTAAAAATTAGTATTTGTATGATTTGTAGAAATTCATGAGTTTGTTGTGAAAAATGAGTTCTTCAAGTGATAGTGAAATATAAGTTTTTGTTGTTTTATTATTAGACACTATTTATTTCAATTTAGTTGTTACTCTATGTTTTATTAAATAATAAGTAATATTACAATAAAATAAGAGGCACCTTTTCTTTTCTCTTAGTGGGTGAAGAAAAGTAGAGTGTAACACCCGTGGGCAGAATATATTTTTGGATCAGGCGACGTATTTTGAATCCTTCGCTATGTTCAGGATGCTACTCTACACGCTATTTAATGAAGCGAACGAGTAAGTGTCAACATGTCAAAAATTTGGTTTTTCAATATGCCACATTTGTAACACTGCATAATATTTAGCAAAGTTATACAAAACGATATGGCCAATAAATGCCAATAAGCAATAAACACAATAACACTGTTATTACCTGATTTATTCCTCACTCGCAGTTTATTTAACTAAATATTTTATTTTATCATGAAAATACCATTTGCTTAAGAGATCTATGCCCCAAAAAATAGCTAAAATTTCAGTGGTCCTCAAATAAAAGCGATCCTACTGCTGCCAAATATGTTCGCAACTAGCAAAGATGTAGGACTTTTGTTTAAAGGCCGATTATGATCGATTATTATTTTATGCTAATGCGCTACGCGAAGTGTAGGAAGAAGTATGGAGAGCTGACTACGAACCTCTTTTTTTAATGAAACAAAAGTAAGATAGCCACCCCGACGCCATATTTACTCACGATTGACGTTGTTGATGAGAGTGCAACTTCTCTAAACTATTTTATTTTCATTAGTGTTTGTCTTGTCTTGCTTGGTTGTCTGTCTGTTTTCCTGAAACAGTACCTACCTAAACCTATGTGGGTAATCGATGCAAGCAAAGCTGCGTGCATGAGCTATTTTGGGAGACATGTAAGTTTGAGAGATAATGTGTCTTTGTTTACCTTTAGTCGTTCGATTCAGTAAATAGATTGTAGAATCCCTCACTTCGTTCTGGATTCAAAAAAGCACCCTCACCGTAAAAATATTATTTTGCTTCTTTATGATACAATCAACTATTTCCGTTGCTGGCGCTTGTCAACGCCAGGCAGCCCCTTAAACTCTTGTAGCTCTCGCACACTCCATCATAAGCCACACTACCACATCGTTACACCGCAGCAATTACAACTCATCAAAACCGAAGACTTTATCTACGAAAGGGCCATATCCCTGTAGTTTAAAGCTAACATACACTAGTCCCCTTAGTGCTTCCCGTAGGTCCATTAGCATCTATCAAGGACACAGATACGAGTCTGAATGAGCTAAGGGCATATCGCGAATCCAATGGTATTAATGGGCGAGACATCAATTTATTGTAAACCAGAAAAGAGGGCAAAAAACATGGCATATAACTTCTCATACAAAAACGTCTGTCTAAAAATCCAAACTTCTATCTTAACCCGACCGGGGATTAATGGACATTGTAGAGAACTCCTCCTTATTAGTTTGCAAAAGTTCGTTTGTAAATCGTTTCGTTAATTTTGTAGTTCGTGACAGGCCCTCGGTCTAGCACTCTGTCAATATGTCTCCCGCACATCTTATGGGCTCGATAATTTTGCATACCCAACTCTAAATGCAATCGTAAATAGCGATGGCAATCAAGCGTTTTATACGTTGAGGTGTGAACGTACCCCGAGAATGAGACGGGCTAACGCAGGAGATCGACGATGGAAAAGCAACAGGGGATTTTTGTCGCTCTCAGTACCTACTACTTTACTTTTCGACCATAAAACAGCAAAATACAAATAATAGATAAGGAATTTGAGATGATGATGTTTTCTCACGATGTTTCCTACATAGTTGGCGAGTGTCATTGCTGCTACAATACAAATGATCTTAACTTAGAACACAAATTCGAACCCAAGACCTCAAAAATTTTAGGCAAACCTTCCACAGATAGGCTGTGTACTACCGCTACTAAACTTTCGCTAGTTTACATACATAGTGGGATTAGTAGGACAGGCCTGCCCAAGCTCCACTTAAGCTTTGCGATCCCAGCTAAGCCCATATTCCGGATTCGGCCAATCTTTCACACACCCAGGATCACAGAACCAGGATTCAGCGACTCATCGCCCATTGGCCCGTCGTATGTGCCCGGACAGATGGGCAAAAATTGTCACTGATTAGGTTCCACGTCTGACGGATAACATAGACTTTGTCAGACAAGACGAAAATTGCGGGACGATCTCCTAACCTCTTTGCACGGATGGGAGAAGATGACATTAAGACAGATGAGTGGAAAATCATGGGGGAGAATTCAGGAGAATTCCACCAGAGTCATACACCTGGCTAACGAACAGTCTGTTAGCTTTAAGAATATACCTCGGGCTCTAGAGTAGGCTTCGGCTTTCGCCGAAAGCACACGAGTGTAATACTACTTCCAAAAATAGGACAGGATACCATATGAGATGACATGTTTCATGCACAGTTAACTCAAGTGGACCTTCTGTGATACCCCAAATTGCATTGGTTGAGGTAGGTGACTGAATTTATTGGCTCATGGGTGTTTTACCACGTAGATGGCTAGTAGGTAAATTGCTAAGAGGATCGTAAAGTCAATTGGATACACGAGATTGGAATGAACTGAGACAATTAATTAACGATGATTACTTATAGGAGTAGGTTTAAAAGAGGTTGACCACCTACGGACTCCAACTATGAAAAGCGTAAATAAATAAAGATGCGGTAAATTTACGTACACATTATTAGCTTAATTTCTGATCCAAGTAAGCGAATCCAGAATGAAGCTTAACCTCCTCAGTCCTGACCTTGACCTTGAAAATAACAATTGAAAACCATTGTCATTTTCAAGGTCAGGACTGAAGAGGTTAAAGTTGTAACATAAATAAACAGGTAGACATCAAGTGACCTGTAGAATTTTTGGTGGGCCGATAGCTTACCATAACAATGGTTCTTTCCAAGGTCGTAACGCAATTGATTGATAAGCGATAGCTAGTAGTGAATTATTACCATCTAACATATAAAAAACCTTTGATTGTTATCGAACTCCTCCGAAACGTCTTCAACGATTTTTATTATTTTTCGTGTATGCTGGGTCAGCTAGTTGTTAAATGCAAACCTTAAGTAAAGTGACGCTAGCCTCTTCTTTCCCTACTCGATACATTTTGCGGTGTCGAGCTTATTTATGACACAGATCCGTCTAGCGCACAAACACATTGGTGCACCCATTCCAGCTGATCGGCCGTCATACCTCAATCCGAAAGATCACATCCTAATAGTCGGATCATTGACCACGTGTAGTTGTCATTATTATATCTACATGTTATTCATTTTTCAAATTTTAAATACAATATGACAACCTCTGTGACGCAGTGGTTAGGGCATCTGCCTACCATACCAAAGGTCCCGGGTTCGAATCCCTGCTGGGGACAAAAAAACCTAGGTCTTGGATGTTTACATGTTTGTGACGTCGCTGTTTCTGGTTCCCACGACACAGGGTATCCTAGTGTGGGGCCGGAAGCAATGTATGTGCCTGTATCTAAATGTTTATGTTCAATGTTTTAATGTTTTTTACAATTAAATTTAGACCTTTTAAATAAACAACAAACGCGTTTATATCTTCCTATAAATAAAATTGTACTTAATAATTAACCCAATACCGTCTGATGCTATAGCATAGTATGAAGACCACATAATATTAACAGTACCTATTAAAAAAAAATCTTAGAAAATGTTGTGTCCACCTGTAATCGGCTAACATACTTCAACAGACCCCGTTGAAATTAAGCTTTAGCGCAATACATGTCTGTAACCCGTTGGTGTGCCTTAAATATAAATAACTTACATACATTCTAATCTCATTCGACAACTAGCCAATTTACGGCTCATTGCACGCTAAACTTGGGGAAACAAAAAGCGTACTCACGTCATGAGTAGTATCGCCGCGATGGAACCGCTCCTCGGTCTCGTTGACGCGTTCAGTGACATTCCTAGTGAGCACCTTGAGGTCTCTGCTCTCGCGCACTTTCCCGTCAGGGTTGGCTACTAGCCGAGAGGAGACCACCACCTGCCCGCCCGCCGGAGCCAACTCGCCGCCCAGCACGGCTTGGGGGCCGTCCACTTCTGGAAAATGAGCCGTTTTCAGAAGAACTAAAAAAAAAATATTACGACTGTCAAAGGAATGCAATTTTGGACCTCAGCCCAATAGCCATGTGTGATACATCATAAAATAGGTCTCAGCGAGCTGAACAAAAGTTGACAAAAGTTACTATGACGCCAGCAGCCAAATGTTTGTCCTTTCGGAGTTATATTGTATTGAAAAAAAAACTAACATTTTCAATAAAATCTAACTCCGAAACGACAAACATTTGGCTGTTGGCGTCATAGTAACTTTTGTTCAGCTCGCTGAAACCTATTTTATGATGTATCACACATGGCTATTGGGCTGAGGTCCAAAATTGCATTCCTTTGATAGCCGTAATATTTTTTTTTAGTTCTTCTGAAAACGGCTCATTATCGTCGTCGTTAGCACAATTTTTGAAAAAAAAAACTACATACGACAAAAAATTATGTTTTTTTAATTAATGAATTACCATATATTGATAAGGAAGCGCGTTCGCGAGACATCGTCCTGATAGAAAGATCTGCACAAAGGCGAGCTTAATACTAAAAAGTGTTTTATTCCAGCTAACCATGGGTGATGTGGAAAGAATAAGGGGTAGTGCTAGAGAAGTCCATTACTTACATAATTACTTACTTACAAATTACCATTGATGTATAATATCAATTGTTGTTGTTGATTGTTGGTAAACTTTACTAATAAATATTTTGAACTCGAAATAAGTCTTCTCAATTTATTTTTTATTTTACCTCTATAGGTACTTAAAATAATAAATGACTTCTTTAGATAGCCGGGGTTCTCAGACTAACTTGATTGCTACCACTTTACTAACCGTAAATATTTTACTAACCATCCACAGGTGCTCCGAGCGCTCCGCCCAGTGAGTAACCCAAAGATGGGTCGCCGCCGCCATTTTGATCTGCTGGTACACGGTGCTAAAAAGAAAAGCAGTCAGTTCAGGCGCCGGAGCGAAAAAGAACTTTCGTACTACATATTATAAAAACTATTTAAATACGCCATGTACATAGTTACAAAATTATTTATACACAGGGGGTCCCGAAACTCAACTTCAAGCCGGTACCAGGTGAAAAGGCAAGTCATATTGATTATCAGAAAAAAAAAATTGAATGTATACAAAATTATAGGCATTTAAAAAAAATTAAAAATCCTCCAAATCTCTACTTTTTTTGTTTTGTAACTCTGAATAATGCTTCTTTAACAAAATTTCAAAACCAGCTGCTCCAGCTTGGAAGTAAAGGAGACTTTAAAAAAGACTTAATAAATTGCCCATTTTTAATTTTACTTTTAATTAAGTGAAATTTCTTGAATAAATAATTTAAAAAATATATTATTGTACTGATAAACAAAATCGATTTTTCTTTTAATAACCAGTATGACTTGCCTTTTCACCCGGTACCGGCTTAATGCTGCGTTTCGGGACACCCTGTATACATGACTACTAAATTAATGTATACAGGGTGTCCCGAAAATGTTTTTCCGAAACCTGTAAAACACACCTCAGTCTTCTGGAAGTTAGTAGTATGCGTGTCCTCATTCACTGAGGTCGAGATCTTGGGGCCGGAGTCCTTCAGGATCCTCCCGTCTTCCAGCACCAGCTCGCGCTTGACCCTGGTGGCGATCTGCCGCGTCGTCGTCACTTCCGCCTTCTTGCGGGTCACCCATTCTTCTGTATAGTGCAGAAGGAGATTAGCTTATGACTCTTATTTATCTGGGATTACATTTAAGTCGTTTTAGTACCGTTTGGCAGATTGTCTCGTCCTAAATAGCTTATAGATATTTTCGGTGGCTTTGTGTTAAATTAAGACAAAAAGTTTTTTTCAACCTTGACCGGCGTGATGTTTTTGTCTATTTTGACATTACGAATAAAATATAATATGTTATCTTACTGTGTCAGAAGAAATACATGTTAGGTAGTTATCAGTCAACTAGAAAATACCAAAAAATATTCCACGTCAATTACCTACTTAATGTGGTCCTCGTTCCTCTGAATAATATCCGCTAAAACGATACTTTTGGTAGGTAATAGTAAATTACCTACTGCAGCGGGCAGCAAAAGAGGCATTGATGGACGAACGTGGAAATGTGGGCCGAGGCGAAGCCGTGGCACACATACTTGAGTCCATCAATACCTAGTTTTGGCCAAGGCTTGTTGTATATGATTTTTCTCAAATAACGCGCGAAATTTCTGTTAAATTCAATAAACTTTCAAAATCAGACGAAACACGAACGAACAAAGATATTTTTGCCGCGTTAAATTATTCTTTTTTTTTTCAATAGGTATAGGTATCCAGCAAGCTTTCTATCGCAAGCCAGTTCGAAATTTAAATAAAACCTCTGATAAGTTACCTCCTTGGTTGTCATTGTTCGGAGTAAAAGATCGTTCCATTTTGATGTAACACGAGAGATATTATGAGATTAGTATGTAATTTATTTGCCCACAAAACACGACAGTTATGAATTTTCATAGAACTTTTTCCAGTGCTCGCGTATAACGTGTAATTGGCCAGTCGAAGAAGGTTGTCGAAATAATGCTCAAATTTCAAAGCATGTTTGAGAAAAAGATTTGTCGCAAAAGATCCTAAGCTGTAAAAGCTCTAACAATGTCCGCTTTGTGATCGAAAAAAATGTACTATGGCCGAATAATAATTTCTTCGGCGTAGGTACCTACCTACTGTCAGTAGTAGTAGATCAGTAGGCTACTGATCTAAACGCGGACGAATGTTTGTGTGTAGAATCAAAAATAAACCGAAGAAAAGTACATAATTATTTAAAAATACAAAAAAAAAATAGGTACAAATGTACACACCTTCTTTTCTGGTAGCGATAGTATCTCCCGGCTCGGCCTGCAACAAAGGAAAAAAACATTTTCAAAAATGGAATTCATTGCCCAAATGGTTTCGACATGCAGCGCCATCTCTTACCGAGTAGCGGTAGCTTGTTGGTGTCAACGGAAACTCGAAGCTCTGCTCCGGAGAGAGCGAAATGAATCGCAATAGTACGCGAGGCTGCCGCCGGATGGCGCCATGGTTGCTACTTGTGAAAACTGTCACCATGAAAAATCATGCGCGCTTTTCACAAGATTATGTACACTTCGTGCGAGTCTTATTTCGTATTAATTCAACATAGACGGTTAAATATTTAATTCGATTGAGCACTTTAAAAAAAAATATTAACTGTAGGTACTTTATTGAGTAGAAAATAATATTTGGTTATGCAGGTAGGTTCTTAAATTGACACTTTTTCTTTGGAAAAGCTGTTTATTTAATGAAAATTATTATATTACTTTTTGTTTTCCACGGATTTTCTTAGCTACAATTGATTAAACAACACATTAAAAACGCTCAGTAACTTTTCGTGTTCACCGACACCCCTTTGTTAGGCAACTGAATGAAAACCCTGCGTTAGCTTCAATTAATTACTTAGCGGATGGATTAACATTTTCTTTTGGCGTCGATTGCCGTGCGGCATGCAATATGTATGGCGCGGTCAGACACTTCCGATCGACCACTTCCGGTGGTGCCCATGCCCAGGAGGCCCTCAATAATCCTTTATCCATATGTCCATATCCATTAACTATGTACGTATTTTTATCTATGGTACATACTTAAAAGTGAGCAGGCACGGATCCAGACCTCAAAAAAGGTTTTGATGCAAGCCAAAGAAAATCGGCAAAGTACGAGTAGGAGCCAAGTATTTGCTGCGTACCGAATCATGAACGATATTTTTTTTATTTCATTAAGGCCGTGAATGTGTGACGTCACAAGTCTATTACGATTGCCCATCGTGCGCACAACGGTGGCTCCGCGCTTGGAAGTACCTAAGAGATACGTCTACTAACCAAGTTAACCTTATAGTTAACGTAGGTAGGTAGGTGACTGTCATTAACGGTCACCGTTGTACATTAGTCAGTTTCTTTGTAAGAATTTCCTTTTTGTGTGTACAATAAAGTGTTCTTAATTCGTTAGGTAGGTATTATAGCAACCAGTAGGTTGTAACCAGGTCTTAAGTACCTACTTAAAAAAGATTTTGTTGTGTAGATTTCAATATTAATTAACATTACCTAGTTGGATTTACAAATCCGGCCTGCGTGCACGCAGCGACAAACGAAAGTTGATGAAGCAAAAGAGGTTTGTCAGGATCGTGACATACCGACGGCAAATCCTGGTCTCTGCCTACCCCTCCAGGATAACTACAGGCATGCGTTCATGATGAAAGTAGGTACAATATGGTTTGAAGTCAATAAAATATAATGATATGCACAAGTAATGCAGGAATTAAAAAATGAGTAAGTATTTTTCCAAGCGTGTCCGTGCTTCGTTAAGCAGTTGGTGCCGGCTACCGTCGATAGATGGCAGTCGTTAAGCCAAATCAGAGTTCTGACAGTCAGACCAGCCACTAGTCTTACAAGCCTCCACCAATCCGGACTTGCGGATGCGGATGCGGGGGCCGTCCGGATTTCCGGACGGCCCCCGTGATGAAGTATGGTCTATACCTTCCTCAGGGAAGAGACCCGCTCCGCGGTGGAGACATAATAGGTAGATGATGATGAAGTAATAAGTAAGTTCGAAATTCATATTATAGTCTGCGGTAAAAAGGAATCCATGAGCCAAATAATTTGAGACAAAACAAAAACGAGTCACTGCACAATCTGACAGGTGTCTGACGGTGGCGCACATAAATCAAATTCACAAAGGGCGGCAGAAGCGAGCAGATAATTCATTTCCCCCTCCCTGATGAATGAAGCGGGAAGTTTTTCCATTTTCGACGCGACACACCGCGTGAGACACAATAGAATAACTAACAACCGAAGTACCACCAAACCTTTTCACCTCAACTAAATCGTCTGAAATACTCGCCTTCTTCTCTGATCCAATAAATTTATTTAACTTTCAAATCATTTTAATTATTTGACATGCTCATGCTCAATTCCTGAAACTTTAAACTCTTAGTACATTCCGTAGAATCTCTTCACAACTTTTTCTGATCATCATCATCATCAACCCATCATGTCCCCACCGAGGGGCACGGGTCTCTTCCCTGAGGAAGGTATAGGCCATACTCCACCACGGGGGCCAAGTCCGGATTGGTGGAGGCTTTTTCTGAAACTCCTCAAATTGTCAGCTTCAATTAAGGTCCATTTACCTTATTTTGAGCTATCAAAATGATAACAATGTATTCAGTAAGTTCAAGAACCTAGCGAAGCCAAGAGCCTAGAAGCGAAAAATCAAAAATAAAGCATAATCCTAAAAATACATATGGATTTTTTTCATTGGTGCCTCGTTGCAGTTATTATAAATAGAAAACCAGGCGTCCTTCTGGTTTAACACATAAAATTGACGGCGTATGGGACGTGCCGGCAAAACTTATAAGATTACGGTAGCTTTTACTTTGATGTTGGTACCCTCTCCGTTTTGTGTTTTACATTTAAGGTAAGGTAAGTACAACAATCCGAAAACCTTTTTTCTACTTTTCTGAGTAACTGGATAATGGAATACTTATTAGCTCGTAATAAGAGGAAGGTCATTACAATTACATTGAAAAACGAATATTGAAGCTATCTAACACACTTGTATGACTATAATAATAACGTTCACGGAACACAATCATTTGACCAGCCTTTATATTATGTAACTTTCCACTGTATCGGGTTAAGCATTTAGACAACTCGAAAGAGTCAACATAAGAACATAATATTATATGATAGTTAGGAGTAGGAGTATGAGATACAATACCTACTGGGAAAAAAGTCCCTGAATGTAACAGTGTGACATAAGGTGGTGTGAAATTTT
Source organism: Yponomeuta plumbellus (assembly GCA_947310845.1). Classification (NCBI taxonomy): domain Eukaryota; kingdom Metazoa; phylum Arthropoda; class Insecta; order Lepidoptera; family Yponomeutidae; genus Yponomeuta; species Yponomeuta plumbellus. Next base: position 11,756,723 of record OX371203.1, read on the forward strand.
ATACCGGGAACAAAAGGGCTAAATCAGACAACTCCATACAGCTGAGTCTAAAGTAATTGCACCCCTGGTCCCAAACTAGGATACCCTGTATTTTACAGATAAATTATTTTTATTTTTGACATTACAGACACGTAAATGCACCCAGATTGAGGCCATTTGTACAAATTTACGCCGAGCCCCAGTGGGAATCGAACCTGCGATCTCGACTTCGTATGTTAAACAAGATAGAAAATATTTGTTATTTTGGTAAATACCATTGCTGGGTCGAGACTTTCTAGAAATGACTTAACTTTTTTCATTTAAGTCTAACGGGGCATGTTGCGATACTTTTAGCGTAAAGTTCCTTTCTTTTTTGGGTACCGTAGTATTCAAGGAACCCTTACAGTTTCGCCATGTCTGTCTGTCTGTCCGTGGCCTAGCTCAATGATGATTAATACTAAAAATTGGCAGAGATATGCCATTAATTACGCCGTCAAAACGGAACAATAAATTGTAAAATAAACATTTTTTTCGGATACCCGCTTTACACCTAAATTAGGGATGCATTTTTTCTTTTTTTTTTGCTATGTTTGTTCATGGTAGTGGCCACCAGGGAATAGTGTTTCAAGAGCTTAATACTTGAAAGCCTATGTAGTCAACAACCTATTATCAAAATAATCCAAAACCTGAAAACATGTACTTCAGTATCGATGAACTACATTCAATTTAAAATTTCTCAATAATGTTTTTTGTAGCTGTTGCAAACCAACTCTCCTTTCCACGGTTCAAAGAAGCATTATTTCCGTTAACCTTAACTTAGCCTTAAATTAGTACCCATATGAAGCACAAGTGTTGAAGATAGCACAAAAACCCCAGGGGCATTGACTCTCCCATAGCTTTACGCAATAACTAGATTAGCGAGCAGTGAGTAAACAATGATTGACTAGTTAGATAACACACGGTTGCATCGCCTCCACATCGGTTGCGAACTCAGCCCGTAGGGAGAGAAAGTTTACGGGGAAATGGGAGGCTCTCTGTGTGATGAGCATATGAATTACCTATGCCCTGATGTAGTGCATTGCACAAGAAGGCCCTTCGTTATGGTCCGCTAAGTCGTGGATCAAGCTTAGACTAGTTGACATATACCATACCTAGTCACCTAATCAGTCTTAAATAAATAAATGCTACAAAGTCTGTCTGGCTAATTTTTGAACTTCGTCTTTGTCGACTATGTTGATCAGCTCGAGCTTGACCCATGGCTCGACAAAGTATTTTGCTTATCAATGAATTATATAAACTACATAGGAAAGATAACTTAAGAAACGAAACGAAAAGAAAAGATTACTTAATTATAATGCAGATTTCAGAGCCACCTGAATTTTAGAAGATAAGATAATATAGTAGTTCCAAACTACAGTTAAAAATCAAGTTATTATTAATCTCAATTAAGGGAGTCAAACACTATGCTTTTAGACATTTCGCTAAGATTTCGTCGGACAACTTATAATTATTTAATAAACCATTTTTTTTAAAGTAACTTTACGCCAAATTAATAACTCTCCATCACTCTAAAAGCAGATTACATTTCTCTGACCGAAACAACAAGTAAACAACGAGCTAAGCGAGCACCCTCTACTTAAAAAACATTGGGTACTTGATCGCTCTTAAAAACATTCACGTAAGAGTAAATTTGCTTTGCGGAAAAGCGAATTCGGTCCGGTGTGTAATAGGCGTGAAAACACCCGGTTATTACCAGCAATGGCACACGCTCCGAGCCCCGCCCGTTAACGAGTTCACACTATCTCGATTAATTGATCTATTAATTTTAATATCCCCCTTCGTTTGTTGCGATTAAAGATATGGATCTTAAAATTACGAGGGTGTTTCGGTAAAAGGTGTGGCTCATTGTGCTTTCGTTACACGCCGAAAATTTATAGCAAAAACAATGTTGTTTTGTACTATGAAATTTGAAATTAAAGAACGTTTATTTATGACACTTATGAATTCAAGAACATGTACATAACATAACGTACAGTATCATCATCATCAACCCATTATGTCCCCACCGAGGGCCACGGGTCTCTTCCCTGAGGAAGGTATAGGCCATACTCCACCACGGGGGCCAAGTCCGGATTGTTGGCTTGTAAGACAAGTGGCTGGTCTTACTGTCAGATGTTTTCAAGCCGCCCTAAGGCCTCTGACTTGGCTTAACGACTGCCATCTATCGACGGCAGCCGGCACCAACTGCTTAACGTGCCTTGCGAGGTATGTACAACGTACAGTATATGAAAATAAATCAATTGTAATAAATCGTATAGACAGATAGGAGATAGAATATTCTTTATTGTACATATAAATTAGATTTTCAGATTTTTTATAAATCGAAGTACAATCCGCTACTTGACTCTTTTTTCAAGTATGTCTTAAATGCTAAATATCTCTTCCATTAGACCAAAAAATATTTTAGTATATTTTTTGAGGAACTAAAAGCAACAAAAACATTATTTTAAAACGTTGCTTTGCTAAACAGCCAAAAACGAGGTCCGCCATTTTTGTCTATGGTTTGAAGTCCTCTACGTTTGTAAACAAAGTTTGACATTCAACATAGGTAGAGCTCGTGCCACGAAAGAAGTATGAGTCACAATAGAACCTACGCACGCACGACTGACAGATGTTTGTTTACAACCAAAGGTGCTTTCAAGATGGCGGATAGTGTTTTCACCGTTCCGATTTAAAAGCGATTTTTTTTTAATTTGCATATTTTGCAGCCATCCTGCATATTTACTTAGCAAAGTCAATATATTTCGGTTTCTTACGTTAGATACTACAGGAAATATCCATTTATCGCGTCAAATTTGATACGAGGCAAGTAGCGTATTGGTGGCGTTACTACTGTAAGCAATATCTTCCAAGCAACTATAGACGGATGTATAATTCATCAATGTCCGTTACGGAAGATTTAAGTAGTGATTAGGAGTTACACTTTAAAGTTCTAGGTTTTAAGTTTTTAATTCTATTTCTAGGTAGATTCTAAAAGCAGCTATCACCATTATTGTTCCCTTATTTATCATAAGAGAATTGTTTTTTTCTATTGGCGAGTCAGCACCAGGTAACGTTGACCACGAAATATGAGACTGATAGAGAAATAAATAAATAACTCCTACCCAACAATGTACTGTACATCACCATCTAGAACCACAAATCTAATAGCAACCATCATCTTCAAGTAATAAAAAATAACCCAACTTGTTTATACTCTACTTCTACGTACACCGCGAGATTGCAAGCAAACGGCCTTGCGAAGTGCAGCGAATCGCGCAGTGCGCTTGCGCATTGGAGGTCAGCGGTCGCCCATCCTACGCCTATGCATTGTGTTTAATTGTCCATCATCATATCACAGTGTGAATCATTCTCATCTCGTGTTATGGATGACTTCCGCGGTAATCACGTGTGGCGGTCGAGTTTTTTTCCAGAGATTAAGTTTATTTAATTTGTAATCGGACCATGATGATCATTGACCTAGATATGCTCCTTTGTTACAAGCAAGACTTGTATCTACACTCGAGAGCAATTAATAAGGGTCAATGATAAACATTTTTTTTACATTTACATACAGGCATTGCTTCTGGCCCCATACTAAGATACCCAGTGTCGTGAGAACCAGAAACAGTGACGTCACAAACATGTAAACATCCAAGACCTGGAGTTTTTTTTCTTTCCAGCGGGGGATCGAACCCGGGACCTCTCGCATGGCAAGCAGATGCGCTAACCGCTACGCCACGGAGGTCGTCAAATGATGAAATTCTTGATGTGTCCACGATGGAGAATGTCATTAAAAGTACATAATATAAAAATAATTTTTGGATTAGAGTCCAATGACAAAGTCTACTTTTAATCTGAATCCTATGCTACTACGTGACAAGTACAACTAGTTATTAACTTCTACGCAATAATTTATCAAAAAATAGGTAGGCTTTTGTCTCTAACTCATAGCTTCAGGCTAACCACCTTAAGAGTATGAGGTCAATGACAGTCTTGTCTATCAACTTTGGACAGGTGCTCCAGATGAAACAAAGCAAAGTTTCTGGGTCAAACTATTACCATAGCCGCTTTTGATCACACCCATTACTTTGTTACTATTCAATAAATCGTTAAATAATGGCCTTTAATGTGTTAAGCCGACCAAAGCTTTTATTTTTAGCTACCTGTTGGGATACAATACAAATGTTTTCAAGGCGTTTAGCGATGAAGAAACCATCTAAGGTTAATTATGTTAGTGTAGTTAGTAAACTCTAGATTTATCAGGCGAAATTGAACAATATTCAAATAGCTTTTAATGCACAATATCACCTCGAGCCTGTCAAGTACACAATGGATCTGTATCAGGCACGATCTGGCGTCCCGAATACTCTTACAACAACAAAGTTAGCTCATACCAGCGGTACGTAGGAAAATAACCTTTATTGTGAAGTGCTACAGGTCTTCTTGTACGAACAAGTCTGTTGAATAGCCTTTGAATAATGGAAGCAATGTAATATATCACAAAATATGCCAGGTGTACTGACAAAATATTTGGAAATATTACTGACTTTTATGCTTTCATATCGGCAGCGGTGGAATAATTGAAAAAGGTTGTTTTTGAACGGAAATTTTCATACTTTGTATGTAGGAAAGTTATCTATGTGTTTAATGTATAAGTTGACGGCGACATATAGAAACGATTACTTTGAAATACTATCAACTTCAATAAAGACAAAGTAGAGATCCATATTCCTTGAATGTAGAGGTACCTATGAATAAGTTAGTAGGTAGTCGTAACTCGTGAGTGCTTAGATTGAAGAAGGAAATGTTGAGCTCGAATTTCACAACCACTTTTGAGTTTTGAGGGTTTTTTTTTTCATATTTATATTTTTCGCAATAAGTATTAATATTATCTCATACAATTGGCGCTTTACATTATCTATCAATATCGCAAAATTCAATAAACCTTTGTACTACGTAGAATTAAGATCCATTCTATCAAACAGAGCCACTACAAAGTCAGAAACATACACAATATTTTTGAATGAATTTTTTTACAACAAAACTTAGAGCTTGTAAATAAAAAGTTGTTGTGAATTAATAAAACCAACCAACATGTATCAGGAATACGGCAGTTTAGTAATAATCCTTTATATTATACCAAAAGTACAACGACCCTTCGAGAATAGAACTCCAGGAATCTTTCTCAATAGGCATCCAACCAACGACGCATAGAATCTACCAATAACAAAACTATTACCAATTTATTCCCGAGTAGGGAATATAATATCCACTTTCTCCGACCGCAAACAAAGAAAACAACTTAGGAGAAAATAACAACTATATAATTTTCCCTTCTATTTCCACGTATTTATTATTGTGTAGGTAAACGTCCTTTTCAACAAATAATAACAACGTAATTACCTACAATTCCCTACCGATTTTATATAAGAATTTTATATTACATAAGACTTTGACGAGTATAAGACTTTTGCTGTACCCAACGGGGTCCAAAATAATTCACATTATCTGTTATATAGGATCTTACCAAACGTATGGCTGCAATAAAGTATTACATAAGAATACGTGTGACAATAGTCCCGGAAAAAACAAGTAAAATCTTCCTAGAAAACATTTTCAACGGATAACAACCGATAAACAGCTTCGAAGATATGGCATCTTCCTATACCACCTGGCTGCAGTTGGATAGGTTTCTAGTCCGCTTGCCAGCCTTGGAGGGCTGCTTTATAAGTTTGTTCTCCACAGTATAAATTCGTAAGATGATGAAGCAGCAGTAAGCTGATCACCTCTGCTGAAGAACCCTTAGTCGATATGGTAGTATGGTTTCCGAATGGAGACGATGAATTTTAAAGACAAACGCAGCATAGGATGGTCACCAGCTCCCTGACAGATTGCTAGCAACGATAGAACGAAGCGAACGTGCCTAAGCGGAGGCCGATGTCCAGCGGAGGACGAGTAGGCTGGTTGATTGATTGCACGACGAAATAAAAAAAAAGTGTTGTTTCCTTGTTTCTTTAATACAAAATTAATGAGAAAAAAAAACCAAAATCTTTTCAGCATCGTCAAAGAATGCGAAAATCGTGTGGCTATACTGTAAATTCTATTTATGATACCTACCTTACAGATCTTATCAAAATGGGTCCAACATGGACTCGAACTGCAAAGGATTGGACAGAATGGAGACTTTTTGAGAAGGCTTTTGTCGGTAGACAAGTTGGTGAAAAATTACTGTTTGCCGATTTAAAAATATTTAGTTTAGCTTAGTTTAGTTAATAATACAACAACTTATAATATAGCAGTTAACTGTTTATGAGTTAATCATAAGATAAAACAATAAAGTTCTACGCATACACAATTTTGTAATTTAACTAAGATCAACAATAAAGGCTTTTCATTTCATTTTATTCATTTCACATATCTTACAATGTTTTCCTTCACAACTAGTGGCGGATTTACCCTAAGCCCGGTAGGCCCGAGCCTAGAGCGGCAGATATTAGGGGCGGCAAATCGTGACAAAAAAATCACTGATGATACCAAGAAATAACTCTAATACAAAGTACGTAAATATTTAAAAGGCTGTGCATAATTATGGCGGGCCGGACTGCACTGCAACGAATAGCAATTTTTATAGGTATGCGCCACTAAATGCATTATGTACCTAGTCTATACCTATGATAGGTGCTGCGTGCTGTGCTGAGAAAGGGGCGGCACATGGCCTGGGGCCTAGAGCGGCCAAGACAGCAAATCCGCCACTGTTCACAACTGGAGGTTACGCTCGGAGCAACTCCAGAAAACAAGTTCCATTATTCCGAAAGGTCGCACCAAATAAAAACCATTAATCTGGCGATATCTAAAAAGCGCGCCCCAGCCGAATTAATTTTTCCATCGCCTTGACTGGATGCAAAGGTCAATGCTGGTCATTTTATTCAATTATAATCGTGCTGCTTGATTTGGGCAATTTCGGGTTATAGTTTTTTGCAAACTGTAAGGAAATAGTGTCAAGGTATAAAGGACATTGGAACCAATTTTTGGTGGCCGCTTTTCCACTTTCCCACTTAACCCTTTTACACTCAAGGTTACTCATCATAATTAACGCGAGAAGTCGTAGAACAGTTAAATTAAAATATGTAAAGACATATAAACTTTACTAGCCCGCGACTTTGTCCGCGTGGGTTTTAGTTGAGAAAAGTGTTCGCCTCTCAAGGGATGATTTTTGATAAAATATTTTACACGTGTTTCATGAAACCTTCATGTTCAATTTCATTCAAATAATTTCAAAAACAGCAAAGTTTCATACTAACTTTGCACCCCTGTTTTAAACCCTTATAGGGTGAATTTTCAAAAATCCTTTTACTGCTCCCATACGTTAAAAAAGGAATCCCAGCGCAAAATTTCAAGTTTCTAATCTTTATCTTTATAGTCAGTCAGTCAGTCAGCAGCTTCTCCTTTCATATATAGATAGCAGAAGTCTGATTGAAACTGAGAGTATCGTGTCCACTCAGTGAGCTGTAACCTAAAGGTCTATCCACGTTACAATGGGCCGGCGTGGGACTGACTTACGAAGTTTAACGGTCTTATTTATAAAAACACTATTTCCTAAAACACTCCAAAAACACCGATTAAAATAGTCTATGGTGGATATTTGACCAGCTGTCTCGCTCGCACAACCGACAGTAAAAAAATGGTGTACCGTGTCGATAAAAAAAATACGGACATTCATGTCATATTTTTCTCATCCTATACGGAGTATTAGAAATAACTTTATACTAAAACTAGCTGACCCGGCAAACGTTGTTTTGCCCGATATGGGTATGAAAAATAGATAACAACCTATTCTCAGACACAGAAACCAAATCGGTCGTTTCGGAGGAGTATGCGCACTAACATTGTGACACGAGAATTTTATATATTAAATTAATAATTTTTGAAACAACATTTACCTATAGGTAAACAAATATATTTAAAATGTTCGTAATTTTAGGTATTATTTACAAAACCCTCAGACCCTTCAGAAAACAATACTAATTTTACTACAATCATTAAAAAATACATTACTATATAGACTGTGTGAGCGAGACACCATGATAGGTTGTGACAACAGCCTTAACTGGCCCACTGACCGGCGCCTGACCCTTGCCCGCGCAAGGCCGCGGCGACCGACGGTGATCCCCGACCGCTACAATGGGCGACGGATAATAATGCAATTAGTTAGCTGAAGCGGTTTGATTGCCCTTTGTTTACTAGGGCTTCTTTGCTTGTGAGACATTTTGATTCAAGTATATTATTATACTTAATGCAGTAAACAGTAGCTAGACTGTACTGTAGAGGTCGTGGTTTCGATTCCGGCTTGGGGTCGTATTTTTATTTATAGAAATGGCCTTAGGGTGGGTGTGTCTCTACGATTATCATATTTTCATTCAAAGGAGATATCCTACTTTTGGATCAGGACAAATTATTGTGTTCTGCGGATACTGTGCTGTCGACGGCGTAATATCTAGATAGATAGATAAACAATTTATTTGAACTTCTAATTTGTGTGTGTACACACAAATTCTGAAACATAAAACAATTCTCTTAAATCAAATACTTAATACAAGAACGAAAACTTAAAACGATACAGGAAAAAACACATTAGAGTAGGATTTCGGCATGCACAACAAAGTTGAGGACACCAAAGTATGGCGTGTGTTTGGTGCAGCAGTACAAAATGGCCGTATCTCAGCGTCATTCTCTGCTCGGTAGAACAGATCGCTGATTTTCAGCTATAGCCAGGAGGATGTGAACGGAACATTGTGTATTTGTATATGTATATGTATGTAAGTGCACATCATGTCAGCAAAGGAACGGTAAGATTCAATTTATGCGTATTCTATTAAATTAAACATAGATAATTAAATTAAATTAAATTCAGTTACAAATGAATATTTTAAATTAATTTCATCCAATTAAATACCTATTCAATTCCAATTCTATTCAATCAAATTTAAATTATGTCATTATCTATATCTAATATATAGATAGAGAACACTTTATTGTAATAAAAAGGAGATCACACATTTAATCAAAATTCATTTTTTTTTATAAATTTAATTAAAGTACTTAAATTAAATTATTTTACTCCAATTTCTTCAATCTACCTTCACTATCAACTTAATTCCGGATACACTGAGTACTTGACTTTTTGTCGGAGTAACCGATGACGCGAGCTCCGTCTTTGCTCACCATGATTAAGCTCTGCAAATCAGAGCGAAACCTGGTCGGACTCTTCCGACAAAAAGCCAAGTAAGTGTATCGGGAATAACTTTAATAATATCCGTAGTGCTTACGAAAATCTACCATTTCGTTTTAACTCTCTTTTTCGATCTTGCTCTGCATCTCCATTTAAGATAATAAGACAATATAAGATAACAGACAGTATAATAATTATAATTATTTGTTCGCAGCACTATTACTAAACCATTTTAACCACAGCCTGTTTGTGCGTTTGACTTGTAACCAGAGACGGGAGTCGGTCAGGCCGGTCGCGCGTGAGTCACAGGCAAGGCGATCCCGCCTGCAAGGTTACTCCACTGCCTCATGTTATACAATATTGTAAGCACACGTCAATCACTCGTCAGGTGACTATTTATATGAAATACAAATATGGCTTTAATATAAATAACAAATATGGCCAGGAGCGCGGTGGTTGCGGACCAGAAGAACGCCGGCTAGAACTCGGGAGGTTGTGGATTTATTCGTTGATACGTAGGTATGTTTTATAAATTACGTACCTACACTTGTAAACTTATATTAGCAAAACCACTCGCTAACTGCCTAAGGAAACATCGTGGGGAAACCTGAGTGCCGTAGTGTTCATATAATTATCTAAGCGCTAGAAATTGCCAATCATTGCCAATGAGAGAATGCTCGTGCCCTAAAATGGACATAGGACGTAATAATTTAATTTAATATATATGTCACCGGCCAAACCCTATTTCAGGACAAACTAGTTTGTCCTAGGCCAAACTAGTTCTTCCTATACGCGATAGGATTAACTAGTATAGCCTAGTCCAAACTAATTTGTCCTAAGCCCGATAGGATAAGCCAGTATAAGTTAGGCCAAACTAGTTGATACAGATATAAGTACGCACACTCTAGGATAAACTGATATGACCTAGTCTAAGCATTGTAGTAGATATCTAGAAAGTTTGAATAAAGTACCCCGTAATTGAAACTAGCTGATACAGATATAAGTACGCACACTCTAGGATAAACTGGTATGACCTAGTCTAAGCATTGTAGTAGATATCTAGAAAGTTTGAATAAAGTACTCCGTAATTGAAAAAATAATATTTTTTATGAAAAGTGCATTTACTTCTTCGTGTGGGACTCCCATCGAGCATCATGCTCGAGGCCGGACTACCCAATAAACCCCGCGGTGTTCCTCCTACTACTCTACCGGGCCACAGGATAGGCCAGAGGTTAATTCACTGCGACCCGGCAAGAGTTCGCCCTCGAAGGGACTTTACTGGTAGAGAGCCAGAGTGGCTCCCCAGCGGCGACTCCGCCCCATCGCCCATACAACGGGGCAAGGTAACGCAGCCTCTCCTCATGGGGGGCCATATCGGTCTCCATACGCCCCCTCGCCCTGCCCTCCCCCTCCCCGTCACCCATAAAAGGGGGCAAGAGGAGGACGCCACGACACTGCATCGCTCGTCGCTCGCTCTCCAACGCTTCTCTGAAAGCAGAGAAGATAGAGCGATCGCGCGGACCCTCTTTTTGTGCAAGAAGGCACCATCGGAACACACGAGGGTGCCTTCCGGCTCACCGCGATCGTGGACGGCGGCAGGTCTTTCGACCCTCCGCTCATGGCCACTCTGATCCGACTAGTATGAGGCGCCGGACCTCCTCCAGTTGGTCGCCTGGGTCCCGTTTCACAGTGTGAAACAGAGCCCACGCATTCCTACTGCCAGATTATTCGCCGTTAGCCAGCAAGATCCCACAAGGAGGAGTTACTGACTAACGCTTAGGGTGCACCGACCCCGCCACTTGCCCTTCCATCTCGTTCAGAGAATCAGAGGGAACGGAAGCGGAAGGGTACACGTGACGCAGCACCCTATTTATCAGGATCAACTAGTTTGGCCTAGCCTAAACTGGTTTATCCTATCGGGCTTAGGACAAATTAGTTTGAACTAGGCTATACTAGTTAATCCTATCGCGTATAGGAAAAACTAGTTTAGTCTAGGCCAAACTAGTTTGTCCTGAAATCGGGTTTGGCCGGTAACATATATATAAAATTCAAAGTCCTGACTGACTTACTCATCCACGTCCAGCCCAAGCCGTTGGACCTAGGAAGCTGAAATTTTGCACAGAGGGTCTCTATATCATGTAGGCAAGAAATAAGGCCGGATTTTTTTAAATTCACCCCCTAGAGGGGCGAAAAGAGTTGCCAAAATTTGTATGGGAGGTATAAAGAATGTTGTCTAATTTTCTTGAAACTTAAAATATATACTCTTCAACACACTTGATTGAACACGTGTTTCGCCGTTTTTCTAAATTTAACCCTTACGGGAGTGAACGGGGTTGCAAAATTTTGAACTAAAGTCTATTAATAAATATGGAGGTAGTCGTGGGTCTATGAATCACACAATTTAAGTGTAGATGGGCAAGCCATCTGGTTAGACGGGAAGACGGACGGTGGACGAAGACAGTCACAGAGTGTTGGCCACAAAGATTACAATATTTACTGGTTGGCAAAAAACGGGCCGTTGTTCGGCGGCTAGTCCACCTATCCTATGGGTCAATGACATTAAAAAGGAGGACAGTGGAGGCGATTGGCGAAGGATCAGCGAGGCTAGCGTGAAGGCGAAGAGCCCTGTGCCAAACAGTGGACGTCATTTATGGGCAGTTAAGAAAGACAGACAGGACGGATGTGAACCGTATGCTGGGTATATTTCTGAACGTCAGTCCTCAATGAACCTTCAAACTGTGACCACGTCGTTTTATTTAAGAAACGTCTCACATTACAATGGATGGACGGACGGACGGATAGATAGATAGATAATTATTAATAAAGTCCTAAGAGTATCCTGGAGCCTCCAACAAAGCACAAATACGCCTGTGTTAGGACCGGTTGACCTGCATTGTATGTACCTACCACTGTCATAACTTTTTGTCTTAACATAAGATCGAAAATGTGGGCAATTATATGTAGCGAAATAATAATGAAAATAATTAGTGATAGAAAAACGAATCCTCTAAAAATTTTCTACAGACTATTTGAACTACATGTTAGAAGGGTTTTATTCAACCGTGTTTTTTTTTACAAATAAGACTTTATTTATTTATTTATTTGGATAGTTAACAAAGCAACACACCGTGCTTATAAAATTAACTCTATACAAGCAATCGTAAACAATCTCGCAAAGAAAATTACTAACTCGATTAGGTGTGAAAAATCTTGACATTGAATCAACGTCCCTCAGCTATCTTCGAAAAAAAAAACAAAAGAGCATCTGACTACTAATTCTACAAACTCAGTGAGCGTTGATGACAATTTAGATGTCCAAAGAAACTATCCACCCATTTATGCACTTAAATGTTATGGAGATAAGGTTTGTTAGGTATTTTCCCAACATCTTGCTCCTACCGGGCAAGGTGAACCACTCCACAGATACATTGTCGTGTTAAATATGATAGAGAGTTCTCGTGGATCGTAACACCCTTATAATAAGGTCGAAAGTTGAGCCTAACGGATGAACAGATGAACTGTGAAACAACCTGTGAATGGAAGTGTTATTGCATAAGACTTGCTGTCGATGGAAATATCGTAATTGTTGTATTAGGGCTCCGTGAGACGTTTGTACACAAACAATGTGAGTAGTAAGTACTTGTGGAACCGACTCAATAATACGCTGGTAAGCTATAAATTTTATCAGTCAAAAGTATACAGGGTTATATCTACAATTCCTGGTTAAAGTTTGTCATTTACATAAACTGATCGAAAAAAAACCGAAGTGGTGGAAGAAAAGTTGTTGTAAAACAGAAATGATAAGTATTTAGTGTGTTTCAGGAATTGCACATTTCTACAAATAACCCTGTAGTACATTCAAAATATAGATAGATACATAAATCATTGATAAAGACGACGACTAAGTTTTTCACGCGTATGTATGTATGAATAGATAAATCATTGATAAAGACGACGACTAAGTTTTTCACGCATATGTATGTATGTATGAATATTTAAATCATTGATAAAGACGACGACTAAGTTTTTCACAAGTATGTGTGTATGAATTTGAGCACTTGTGTATCACCTATTAGCCGAATAGCTTAACCGACCTTGACAAATGAGATCAAAGGTGAAAGGTATTGATAACGAAAGTGCCACGGACCATATGACATCAGGGATAACCAAAAATGGTGAAAGCAAACTGTAATAATGTCGCCAAGAAGTATCACTAAAAAAATATTACAATTTTATTAACCCTGTATAGTATTCTTCGAGAGGTCAAAACTCAAAATAAATACGAACGTTTTTATCGATGGATTACTCCAGTATTCGAGTTAATCAATTACGCCAGAACGGCATAACGGATCTGGATGCAATTCGCCACAGAGATTACTTTTTACCCTGGAAAAATCCATATCAAAATTTACACGTGAACGAAGTCTAGAACTAAAATAATCCCAAAAGGCAGTTCCCTGAATATAAGCAAAGTATCGATAAAAATGTTTCAAGTTCCGACTATACTGTTTACCCCTTATGAAATGCGCTGGTTTTAGGTCCTTTAGGTACCCTAATTTTATGTTTAGATTTAGAGAAAATTGATCCGACATGAACCAAAGCCAAACATTTCTCCATAGGTACTACTAAAAAATCCCTGCTATTAAGCCGAATCTGTTCAGAGAAACCTCTCAATTTGTAACACCCCCAAACGTATTATTCCACCGTAATTAACTACCAAGGGAGGGATTAGCTCGTTAGAATAAACTTGAACATGAATATTAATACCCTACCGTGACTGTAGTTATTTAATCGTCCGTTTTAATTATAGCCTTCATTTGTAGCTTGTGAAACCTGCCCATGTCTTCATAGAAAATTTAATTGCAGATTTGCGAAAATGACTTAACCTCTACTTAATAATACACCAGTATTAATTAGACAAATCAATAAATTGGATGTATTAGCAGCGGGCCAGATAAAAAGTATCCGATACCGGCGCGTGCGTGGAACGACTAATGAATGTTGATCAAGCGAAAGATGTCTGTCAGGATCGTGGCAAGTGGCAAATGCTGATTTATGTCTACCCCTCGGGGATTCAGGCGTAAGTTATGTTAATAATAGGGTAGTTTCCAGGGTTAAAATAATTAAATTCCAATAAAAAAAAATATTGGACACGTTTTTTTTTTTTTAGATTAAACAAAAAATAACAAAGATATAGCCCATTAAAGTTACGTGTGACGTCACTCCGTGCTAAAGATGCAGCACGGTGTGACGTCACACGTAACTTTAATGGGCTATATCTGTCATTTTTGGTCTAATTTACAAATAAAAAAATACGTGTCCCTTATTTTTGAATAATCTAAAATACGGACTAATTACATTTTTAGGGCAACTAGCCCATTGCCATTATATTTAAGTACGAAAACCATTTAAAAAGTGTCATCAAAGAAAATTGCGCTTATTCCACAGTAACCTGCATAAACCAAGGTATATAAGTCTTTACTCCTGCAATCTGAAAAGATACACTTTATCACTTCACGATATTTCAGCACTGAAACATGAAAGTGTATCACCCGACCTATAGTCTTGTATTTCAAGAAAATCACTCCACTATCCTTTTTTTTCAAAACCGAGACACAGATCAAGCAATATTTTGTTACTTTGTATTTTTCACAATTTCGCGCAAGGTGGTGAGAGAATACCGTCCGAACGGATGCTGGTTACTGCACTAAACCTAACCCATTGTATGCAGGCGGATTGTCCGACCATTTGCCTCATTATTAGTACGAATAGTACAAGCTTAATTAAATGGAGACCTCTGGTTTCACGCATTTGGGTAGAAAATTGTGTGACCACAAGAGTTCCTGTTTTGTGATATTACAGTAGTTTTATTCACACACCGAGAGTGAAGCAATACGTTTGCGATTCGTTGACGTTCTGTTACCGTACACCTTGACAGGTATTATCTGTCGTGAACTCGGTTAACAAGAGTTACGCTAAAAGTCACTTTACGGCATTGGCATTGAGGGAATTGTCCCATAAATACAATAGTAAGATTTTTTTCCCATAGTATGTAAGCTTCAAGGAATCGTGGACTATTTACAGAGTATTACAATCGTAAAGTAGGGTCAGTTCTGGTTGAGATACTATAAAAATATGAAAAAAGCAATATTTGTACAAAACACATACATTTTGTACAAAAGGCCTCAGTTTGGGTGTTTTTCAATGTTTTTAATGTCCTTGCCTTGTTGCCATAGCGCAAGCTAGGATGCTTGCGAACAAGTTAAGTGATTGTGTTTTGTGGAAGTTATTATAATCAAAACGTGACCTATCATAGATGTACTGCTTACATTAAACATTACACATAAAATCAATATCTACTGAGTTTATCTTCAAGTGTTTTCAAGGTTGTGATAAATTTGCAATTAAATAGTTATATTTCATTTCACTTAGCTTGTCCCTGTTTATAACCATTTTTTTTATATTAGTAAACAGTTAATGTATGACATTCCTGGAATTAATACATATTAGATAAATGAAGAACCAAACAACTTGATACATTTTATCATTATCCTTAGTTTCAACGGATTGTTTACGTCTAGAGAAAAGTTGACTGAAACGTAAAGTAATATAGGCAGTTGACGTGATCACGATGAAATCTTGTCGTGTGTTAATATGGATGTCAGTAAACCGGTAATGGTCATTACGTGGCTGTACAATGATTTTCCAGAGTTAAAAATACCTGCGTAGTTCCGCGTAATTTCTGTTTGTGTTTCTTTGCAGACGCTACTAACTTTTATCCTTTTACGAGTAGGTATCTTAGATTTATATTGTGCCCAACCCCTGTTTCACAATGTTCAAATAAAGTTCCAGTCTGAAATAGTCACATTAAAGTAAATTCCATAAATTGGTTTCTAATTTATTTCTTTCTTTCTGGTGTGTACAATAAAGAGTTCTAATCTAATCTAATTACCAACTTGTCATAAGAGTGTTCACTGAAATTGGAATGCATGCCATTAAATTGAATTTTGGTGAGATTTTGCCGGACTACTACCAAGTTTTACCACACCCCACTCAAAATGAGTATCAATTAAACATTTAACACCTGCAGACCGATGATGTGAAGAGGATCATCAAGTAACAAACACGGTCTTATTTACGACAACACGATTCTGGAGAACATTCCTCAGGGAGGTAGTTTATTAAGTCTATGGTTACGTCTGGAAGAGATCACTTTTAGTGATAAGGCCACCGTCTGCATTCTTATATTGAGAAATACCTGTGTAATCTCCTTTTTACGTATAATAAACATCTACATTAACTGGCGTTTGTCGAGTGTTTGACTTAATTGTGTTTTTATAAACGACACCGTGAATTTCGAAACCAAAATCCTGCTACCCCCATTCCCATTTGACTCATTTTAAAATAAAAACCCAGACATATATTCTTCCTCTTTGTTTGTATACGGCTTCAGGTACTTCGAAGCCTGTGAGTCCATCAGGCGTGGATTGCGTGTACTACGCGCTAGTAAATGCTAGGGCTAACGGAACGAGGTCGGTAGCGGTGGCTTGCTCCACTTGCATTTGCAACCTTATCACGGTCACGAAATATCATAACTACATCTACATTACCTCGCCCATAGGTGCAAGAACATTATTGTTTTAATAGTATATTTAATTTATTGTGATCGGCTAATTACTCGATCTTAAAAATTTGTTTAACCCCTCAGGCCTAAGAACATGTTTCTTTCACAGCTAATTAAGTTACGTATTCACAGAGTAGTATTTGATGCTCATACAACTGTGGTATGTATCATCTTCAAAATTCGATTCAAAGTGCCGTTACAAGACCGACCCGCGGGCGGGTCCTCAGGGCTTGAGGGGTTGAGGCATGTTCTACATTGAGAACTCAACTGCTCTTTTAAAAATACAGTTTAAAATTTTTACAATTCAATGAATCAAAAATTCATGAACACTTTGACGTTTATAATGAAGGTTCTTGCTATTAAACTTACAAATAAATCAAAATTAGGACTTGACAAATGTATAACAAACTCTCCTTAAGGCTTTTCGGGTCACATGGGAAGCGACCTAATAAAGCAGCGGCACCCATTGTGCTCCCGCGCCGGTCGACGGTCGTTCGGTTACACAATTCGCGAATACCGACGCCGAACGGTCGAGTACCTGTTGCCAGCATCTGTGAGGCTTCACAGGGACGCACAAGGGACCGCTAGAAGCCTCTTGGGGCTTTAGTTGCCGCCTACCTGTCTATCCTATCTAATTAAAGGTACCTGCAAGATTATGATCATATTTTCAGGCAGATATAAAATACTACTTGTGCCTGGGACTTCATTTACGTGGGATTTGAATAAAAATTATCCTTTCACGTTTTAATTTACTTATATCAAATACATATGTAGACCTTTTATCTCAATCCATTCGACTTTATATTCAAGAATCATGTGACAAACACCACAAGTTCATATCAATGCCTCAATTTTTAGAAGTTGTAGATTAGTACGAGTAACTAGTAACCAGCATATTAATGTCGAGACCATTAGATCTCGGATTCAGCAAAGTAATAGAGCTGACAAGCCACATGACACTTTATCGAAAACTGCAACAATTCCAGTGTAATCAATTATCTTTTAATAAGAATGAAACAATTTACATTACAAGTAACGGAATCCAGAATTTTTGTTAATACCTATCCTGAGACAAACCAGCTACTTTCAAATAACCTTCAAGCCGATGTCACGTGGACGTCGGGTTTTATAACAGACACTATGATATAAGCTCCAGACAATATTTTGTAAGTCTCTGAGCAGCCGACCACTTTCCACTGGTATTTCAGGACTTTTGGTTCGACTACACCCTGAATACGGCCCTGGGCGTGGTGGTCCATCCGTAAGGTATTTAGGGCACCCGATCGAACACGCTTGCGCGGTAAAGTGGAGTTAGATTGTGTCTGTTCGACTGTTTTACGCGAACGCATTTGCATGGTGGTCGGGGATTATGTCGTGAAATTGCATTCCTGCAAGAAATACCCAGAGGTTTGCGCTTGCATCGCGATTCTGATTACTCAATTCACAATTCAACTAGTCCAAACACAGTCTTTGTATAGCGGCGTCAGGTGGTCAAATAAGAAAGGTTTGTTGGGTGGCAAGACTTTAGACTGTACATTACCAGCAACAATATAGAGATGTTCTCGTAATGCTCAAGTGTTACACCAAACTTCACCTAAGTCAAAATAAAATCATTCGAAAGAAAGATTGCTGTATACAGGGTAATTTTTTAAATACGCAATTCCTGAAACACTCCCAGAATTTGTGTTTTGTTCTATGTTTTTTTTCCTTATTTTTCGAAATGTTTTAATATTTTATTAAATTCACACTTTAGGCGCTCTAGTAATATCGCTGCCTACTTCAAAGAATGTCAATTTTATTAGCACGTTTTTCTTGAGTAATTAACGAATTTTGAGTAGCACAAATAGTTTTAAGAATTATTTAGGTAATAGAGCCACCGGAAACAGTGCAGAAAGACTAAAAATTCTGTATTTTTATGAAAATCTATTTTTTAGAGAATTCAAAATTGGCAAACAATTTTGGGCGAAAAAAAATTTCAAAAGCTGCAGAATAGTGTTGCAAAATTTTCTTAGGAATTACGCATTACAGAAATACATAACTTTATATCGCGTCCCCCACTAAATTAAAAGTTATGTTTTAGTTATGAAATATACATATTTGTCATATGGCTCACGTTTGCCAAAACCTCCTCATAGCTGGCTGGCTGAAGCGGGGACGCTGGCGGCGACTCGCGCGAGATGGCTGTGCTCGGCATCCTCAGCGCATCACTGTTGTAACTGAAAACAAAAAATTACGCAGTCATTCTACCACGATCTTCCTGCACCAATTACTTAACCTGCTTCTAGGTTTTCCTAACCCATCATAATGTCGTCAATTTTTGGTCCGGATCAACTTACTTGGCTTTTTATCGGACGAGTCCTACCAGGTTTTGCTCCGATTCGCGGAGCTTAATCATGGTGAGCAGAGACGGAGCTCGCGTCGTCGGTTGCTCGTCTCAAACAGACGGATGGACGTCTGGTCGGACTCGTCCGATAAAAAGCCAAATAAGTTGATCCGGACCAAAAATTTACAATCTGTAGTGCTCACGAAAGTTTTAGTTCAAAAACATCATAATGTCTGTTAGTCCTGGGTTTCTTAATGAATAAATAGTAAAAAGTTGTTGACAAATTGGCGTTCCCATCGTATGACTCATTGGAATAATATTTACGACGTACGGTAATGCGAAATCATAACACAAATACTACAACGAAAGACAATTTCTGTTTCCAGAAAAATTCTGGTCTCAAGAAAAACAGCTCTTTAAAAATAACTCGAATCCGTTTTCAAGTGTAATGAATCGTGTTAAACCGACTCTGACCGTGGCATTTCATTCAGATAACCAACTCATGATCGACTCATTCGCTATCCATGGCTTTTCACGTACCCGGTAACAATAGACACATCGAATTGAAGTAGCAGTGTAAAGTAAACAATGAGATAGTATCGGTTAAGGCAATGTGTGACCTTGGTCATGGTGGAGCCAAGCGTCTGTGTAAACAGACATTACCATATTTGTCGAAGACACCATAACTAATACGACTTTACACCAGTTACCTTCGGTACTTAAAAGGTAGTTGTGCTAAAAGTACTTGAGTATTCGTTTTAGAAACGGTCCAAATGTTGATCAGCTGACATCGCAAGTTTTACGTAGTATTATTAAAATTATTAACAAGGTGATCCATCAAATTTCGTAGGCCTGACAATCAATAAAAAAATATACGTGAATTTTGCTCATGTTTAAATAGTTATTCTGCTAAATCACAAATCCTAGAGACATACCTGAGAACAAATAAAAGATCATAACAATTGGTTCATAAACAGTTATAAACCGTGTGGCAAATCTGATTATTTTTGGTGTTTTTTATTGATTGATTAGTTTGATTGCTATACTGTACTGTAATACTGAAAGTATGTCAGCTTAGATATTGGGATATAGGTTATACGAAAACGGCTGAGCGGATTTAGATTTAAATTTTACCCACAGTTAGATTGCGCCCTGGATAAGGCTGGACTGGAATACATACGACACACTTTTATTCTAGAGGTCGTGTGTTTGCACACGAAATAACGAATTTATTTCCTAAGCTATGTCATTGTCCTAAAATTGTCAATAGTAACAAATTGCATATCATTTTAAAGTCCAGTGATTATAATGCTACAAATATTAATTAATAATATCCACAGATTTCTTGTATTTTGTGAATAAGTGAGTGACTAACCGCCGGTTTCTCGAACGCCAACAGTCTGTTAATCTATTCTTAACAGCTCAGTCAGTTGTCAGAAGTGCATGGAAAGAAAAACAACTGACAGCTCTGCTGTTAACTGTAGATTAACACACCGGTGGTTATTCGACTTTCCATTTCTTTCACACATGTATGAAAGTACCTTTAATATTTTCGAATGAATAATGCCAAGATAATAACGTCTCAGTATTCCGTAACAAATCTATATATATAAAAGGAGAAGCTGACTGACTGACTGACTGACATATCAACGCAGGGCCTAAACTATAAGGGTTAGAAACTTGAAATTTTGCACAGGAGTTCTTTTTATAACGTAGGGTAGCACTAAGAAAGGATTTTCAAAATTCACCCCCTAAAGGGGTAAAATGGGGGTGCAAAGTTAGTGTGAAACTCTGCCGTTTTTGAAGTTACTCAAATGAAACTCAGTATGAAGTTTCTTCGTTTAAAATCATGAAACACGTGTAAAATAGTTTTTCAAAAATCATCCCTTAAGGGGGAAAAAGGGGGGGTGCAAAGTTAGTATGAAACTTTGCCGTTTTTGACGTTATTCAAATAATATTTAGTACGAAGGTCCTTCATTCAAAATCATGAAACATATGTAAATTAGTTTTTCATAAATCATCCCTTAAGGGGGATAAAGGGGGGTGCAAATTTAGTATGAAACTTTGCCGTTTTTGAAGTTATTCAAATGAGATTCAATATGAAGGTCCTTCATTTAAAATCATGAAACACGTGTAAATAGTATTTCTAAACTCATCCCTTAAGGGGGAAAAACGGGGAGTGCAAAGTTAGTATGAAACTTGGCCGTTTTTGAAGTTACTCAAATGAAACTCAGTATGAAGTTTCTTCGTTTAAAATCACGAAACACGTGTAAAATAGTTTTTCAAAAATCATCCCTTAAGGGGGAAAAAGGGGGGTACAAAGTTAGTATGAAACTTTCCCGTTTTTGAAGTTATTCAAATAATATTTAGTACGAAGGTCCTTCATTTAAAATCATGAAACATGTGTAAATTAGTTTTTCAAAAATCATCCCTTAAGGGGGAAAAAGGGGTCGTGCACATTTAGTATGAAACTTTGCCGTTTTTGAAGTTATTCAAATGGGATTCAATTAGAAGGTCCTTCATTTAAAATCATGAAACACGTGTAAAATAGTTTTTCAAAAATCATCCCTTAAGGGGGAAAAAGGGGGGTACAAAGTTAGTATGAAACTTTGGCGTTTTTGAAGTTATTCAAATGGGATTCAATTTGAAGGTCCTTTATTAAAAGTCATGAAACATGTGTAAAATAGTTTTTCGAAAATCATCCCTTAAGGGGGTAAAAGGGGGGTGCAAATTTAGTATGAAACTATGCCGTTTTTGAAGTAATTCAAATTAAATTCAATACGAAGATCCGTCGCTAAAAGTCACAAAATACATGTAAAATAGACTTTCAAAAATCATCCCTTAAGTGGGTAAAACGGGGTGCAATGTTAGTATGAATGAAACCCTGCCTTCATTGAAAGTCTTGAAACACATGTAAAATATTTTTTCGAAAATCATCCCTTATAAAAGGGGGGCGCAAAGTTAGTATGACACCTGCCGTTTTAGAAGTTATTCAAATGATATTTAGTTCGAAGGTTCTTCATTTAAAATCATGAAACACGTGTAAAATAGTTTTTCAAAAATCATGCCTTAAGGGGGAAAAAAGGGGGTGCAAATTTAGTATGAAACTTTGCCGTATTTGAAGTTATTCGAATGAAATTCAATATGAAGGTTTGTCATTAAAAGTCATGAAATACATGTAAAATAGTTTTTCGAAAATCATTCCTTTCAGGGGTTTAAAGGGGGTGCAAAGTTAGTATGAAACTGCCGTTTTTGAAGTTATTCGAATGAAATGCAGTATGTAGGTCCTTCATTGAAAGTCATGAAACATTGTGTGAAGTAGTTTTTAGAAAATCATCCCAAGGGGGGTGCAAAGTTAGAATGAAAGCTCTCTGATATTCAAAGTTATTTCAATAAAATGTTGTATTTGGGTTATAAGTTCCTGATAAAGTTATTGATTATTGCCGACAGCCCTTTTTGTGCAGTCAATACTTATGGTGGTTGCAAATTTAGAAGGTATAAAAGTTCTTCGTATTTACTTCGTATCGTCGCTTCGATTATTAAACATTTCGCTGCGATTTTTGAATTGAATTTCTTTGTTCTTCCATGTGTTTAAATACCACCTTAAATACTTGCTTACTTTCTTATTTTTTTTCATATTGGTCCTTCTAACTCTTGAATAAATTTTCTCAATTCTTCTTATTATTTCTCCGTTCAACTGTTCATAAATATTTCTCAGTTCTTTAAAATACAACCCATAGTAAACAGCCTATACGAGTATATGTCCCACTGCAGGGAATAGGTCTTCTCTCAAAGAGAGTAGTATGGTTTTATTTATTTCGCATGCGCTAAAAGTATCCCAATCTTAATTGCAAACGCAAACACTTTACTCAACTAAAGCCCACGCGGACGAAGTCGCGGGCAACAGCTAGTACTATACAATTTATCTTTCCCGTTTGCACAAATTAGGAATCCTTTTAGTTTCGTCTAGTTAACGAGTTCTTGTATCGAGCCATGGTATCTCCTCAGAATAAGAACTTCATATTCTGAGGGTATTTCTAGAAAAGCTCGAAAGATCTCTGTCCATGACGTTTTTTCCATGCATGACGTACTTCCGGTTTCGTAGACTCTGGTTGGTTCTTCTTTTTCTCTAAACTACAATTAAAGCAACCAAAATAAAAATAAATAAGCCGGTTTACTTATATTTACTAATATTTAGCCCAATTCCCATATATTCCCAAAAAAAAAAATTTGTAGTATCAATACCACTAACTAGGCCAATGTTTATACAATACTGCTTCAGCAAATTCTCACACCGCACTGAGAGAACTTTCTGTGACTCCTTATTTTGTACTAGTTACCTTCATTTGTGCTAAAATTAACAAACAATAACACGCCTTATAACTTATGTAAGGACGAAAGTCCAAGGCCA
Organism: Yponomeuta plumbellus; assembly: GCA_947310845.1. Lineage (NCBI taxonomy): Eukaryota > Metazoa > Arthropoda > Insecta > Lepidoptera > Yponomeutidae > Yponomeuta > Yponomeuta plumbellus. Next base: position 11,780,331 of record OX371203.1, read on the forward strand.
AACACATTCAGTGACGAGGAATTTGTAATAGAAATAAGAAGTTACATCATAGGTAACGTGATGTAACGAAACCCCATAACTATGGGGTTTTAAACGTAAGCGTAAAAAAAAACTGAATTTTAAATTTTTATCCTTGCGCAAGTTTCCAACCTAGACCTACATTACCGGACAATATTTCAAAAAAACGGACTTTAATAATAATTTCAAAAAAACTTGTACAAAAATAATTTTATTCACTTCAACAGAAAACGTATTTCACTCCACTGTTAAGTGTAGCTTCTCGATTTTAATTAATGAATAAAAGTGAACCTATTTCAGTCAAGAAAATAAATTTATAAAGGGCTGTACGTATAAGAGCCATCGCAAACAGGACGACTTGTCGCCCCGACCCTTCAACAGGCAGTGTGTGTAAAAGCACTATGCAAGAGAAACAAAAGTTGCCCTGTTTGCGATGGCTCTTAGCTTGTCGTCGCGACTCCGCGACTCTGACGCTAGGTGTGCGGAGTTTCAAAGAAAATATATGAAAATTGTCGGCAGTAGCCTGTCGTCGCGTCTAGCCGCCGAGCTGTATGAAAACAAACATCAACAGATTGATAAAGGTAGATATCTCCTGAATCAATGAGATACATACTATATGATTGACCTAGGACGATCAAACAACTTAACGAACATTATTGTTTTCCGTATTTTGACGATTTTTAACAAAGCTTCGCTTACAGCTACAGAATAATTGAATCAAATTAAGTAGGTTCACGTAGTTACAAAGAGATATTTGCGCAGACCTTTGACCGGACGACTGGTAGTACGGACCGGTCACTTCCTTATTTGGTCCCATCTCTCGGCGGAGTTGCCACATTGTCATGGATTAACTACCTAGGGTCAGTCGTAATACTTATTAGGTAATTACAATTTATATGCTTGGTAATGTTAAAAATAACATGTCATGAAAAACTTCCAAATTTCGAAAATTAAATTGCTTAGAAGCCCCTAATAACAATAGAGTATTATTTGCTAGTCCATGTACCTAAAATAAGTAACAAAATGTATGACGGCCGGCCTAAAAAAAAAGAAAAAATACAAAATGTGATAGAATAAGGTTCTCTACCGTGAAAACCGTAATACACACAAGTGAAAAACTTGGTGTGATTATAGAGTAGAGCTTTTGGTAAACAAAATGTAATGAAACCGGCCAAGTGTTAGTCAGACACCCGCTAGGGGCCCCGAAATTAATTAATGAAAACATAAAAACGTACCTACGTATTTATGTTTCTAAGAGTTATATTGTATTGAAAAAAAAACTAACATTTTTAATAAAATATAACTCCGAAACGACAAACATTTGGCTGTTGGCGTCTTAGTAACTTTTGTTCAGCTCTATTTTCAGAACTATTTTATGATGTATTATACATTGCTATTGGGCTGAGGTCCAAAATTGCATTCCTTTGACAGCCGTAATAATTTTTTTTTAGTTCTTCTGAAAACAGCTCTCATTGTGCCCGGATAACGGCGACAGGCTTGCCACTTGTCACGTTTAGGACCTAATAAACTCGGCAAAACATAGGCGCAGTTCTAGTGATTGGTGCCTCTGCCTACCCCGTCGGGGATAACGGGCGTAAGTTTATTTATCTTTATTTAATTTTTATTTATGTTACCCATAAATACGTAAGTATGTTTTCATATTTATTTTGATACAAAATCCTCTGCGAAAAAAATCAACTCGCACCTGCTATTCTAACAAGTATCAGAAACGAGTTATATCAATGTAAAATACTTTTGGCTCGGACAGTACAAATCTGAGAGTCAACCCAGCCCACTACCATGATTGGTCTGACAAGGCGAGCCCTGGCCAGCGGGCGGGTGACTCACCAAGATTCGGCCTCTGAGAGACGCGAAAGGAAACTTGTCGCACTTTCTTTGACAACCTTCATTAGCATCAATGTTGGGAAGCGGAGCCCTTAAGCCAGGAACGAAAAACTTGTCTGGCATGATGATTTCGGTTGGATCGAGGTTAACGTGCTACAGACAAGAGGTGTTCAAGTTTCTTGAGTTTGGTTTATTGTTGTCTTAATTAACTCCTAAATATAAGCTTTGTGATGGGGTGGATTGAGGCGGTCGTACGTCGTCGAACGTACGTTCTACGTTCTAGAGTAATTAACACCTTTTGTTGATCACAACGAATTTGCGCATTATAACCATATTCCATATAACCCAGACAGTTGCGTTATAATCTTAAAAAGATCAATTAAAAATTAATATTATGGAGCGCTGATCGGCCCACCAATCATCATCATGAACCCATTGAATCCGGAATTAAGCTAACGACATGTAGAATTTTTAACCGCGCTAGTGAACCATAGATATAGCAGATGCTTACCATGCGAGAGGTCCCAGGTTCGAACCCCGGCTGGGGAGAAAAAAAAACAAAAAACTAGGTCTTGGATGTTTACATGTTGGACGTTTGGATGCTTGGATGTTTTGGTTTCCACGACACAGGGTACGCTAGTGTGAGGCCAGAAGCAATGTATGCGCCTGTATGTAAATGTTCATGTTTAAATGTTTTATATGGAGCCTTTTAAAGACACACTTCCACTTTCACAATCGTTGAATCCTATCAACAACGGTGTCCCCATTTCGTAAGAGCTGTTCAGGTGTTATAGCTGCAAGTATGACCCGTGTCATATCCCTTTACCCGCAGTCTTCACTAAGATCTGCGTAGGAGGCGGTTGCGCAAACTCCTTAGGCGCCGTTTGGTTTCTACTTATAAGATAGCGAAAACCATTTAGTTCATTCACCTACTTTCCCACTTAAATGTGTTTTTGAGACAATTTGAATATTTTCTTCCTTCATTCACTTTTTGAAGTGAAAACTTTTTTTTGCGTAGTTTGCGAACAGTGAATTTGGGGACTTTTAACATAGCATTTGTAATGATGTATTTAAAACCGTAAAGTTGTTAAGCCAAGTCAGAGGTCTTCTGACAACTTCTGACAGTAAGAAGAGCCACTAGTCTTACAAGCCTCCACCAATCCGGACTTGGCCCCCGTGCTGGAGTATGGCCTATATCTTCCTCAGGAAAGAGACCCGTGGCTCTCAGTGGCGGCATAATGGATTTATGATGATTTAAAACCAAAACAAAACTAAGTTTGTTGTGGATTATTGTATCTTTTTATTTTTTGTATGTGTTTTCGTGGTACAATAAAGAATAATCTTATCTTATCTTGTCTATTGTATCTGGATTAAACGTAGAGTAAAACTGTGGTCTAATTACGCGCCTCCAATCCTGAGCGTGTCGTGTCAATGTTTTTAGTTAAATAAAAGTTATTCAAATTATAAATTCTTATCGACGTGTTTTAGGAATTGGACAATCGGTTGCGTATGACCTTAAAAAGAATAACTAAAAACCATTGTTGTAGTGACCCAACTGGCCCACTAAATATCAACACAAGAGCTGGGGAGTGCTGAAAACGTTACTACTCGGTAGTAACCGTCATGTTAGCTGAGCACTCCCTAATTACCAAAATGGTTAGACGCAGTCTAAAAAAAAGAGAGAGCCTAAATCTCATATTGGCTTTTAATAATAAATAAAATAAAAATAAAAAAACTCACGCCCGTTATTCCCGAGGGGGCAAGGCCGAGGCACCAATCACTGGAACTGGGCCCACGTTTTGCCACTAGCTTTTTAAAACAGTGTGAAATTGAGTTTTGGTAATAAACTATCTCTATTATGGTCTATTCTAAAAAAAAACTACAAGCTAAACAAATTAATTTATAGGTGCACTTAAAATCGTCCTATACAAGTCTGTGTCAAAAGTTATCAGTGGCGCCCTAAACAAATCCATTTTTTTTCTGCGTACGAGTAGCTACCGCCGTATCCTTCAAACTAATGTTAGGTGTGTTAATTGTACGATTCTGCCAACAATTAACCGTGAAGGCTAAGCGGAGTGTTAATTTAGAATCAATCTGCTGTTTAGAATTGTCTGTCTCACAGAGAGCGGTAGGTGAGACTAACCACTGCCTACCGATTTAGTTTATTAATACTTTCAGAGTTTGTAAATTAGTTCCAGTGTTTGTTCGAAGGTACAGACAAGAAACAAAATCTAAACAAACTCTGAACAGCTTATTTTTCTAACTTATGATTTTAAAAAAAGCGGTGGTGGCGTAGTGGGGTTAACCCTTGCTTCTCGATCATGAGGGTCTGGGTTCGAACCACGCATGTACCAATGACTTTTAGTTACGTACATTTGTTTGTACAGCAACACCATTCGCTGATAAACTGTGCCCGGATAACGGCGACAGGCTTGCCACTTGTCACGTTTGGGACCTAATAAACTCGGCAAAACGTGGGTCCAGTTCTAGAGACTGGTGCCTCTGCCTACCCCTTCGGGGATAACGGGCGTGAGTTTTTTTTTTTTTTTTTTATGATTTTATCTGAGGTATTCTCATAGCTCAGCGCTTGAAGCTATCATCATCAACCAATTATGTCCCCAACGAGGGGCACGAGTCTCATCCCTGAGGAAGGTATAGGCCATACTCCACCACGGAAGTCAAGTATATTGTCCCTGCCATACAGCCATTATCAATAGCCGATTTGGTAATCAAAGGAACTCCAAAGAATAAACTGTATTAAACTTTGTGTTCTGTAAGTTATCTTCTTAGGCTACGTTTCATTAAACTACCATGCATAATTTATTATGACTATTCAATATATTATACATACGATAAGTAGTCGATTAGTACAATACATAAGTCTTCCTACTTGTTACTACTTGTCTGATAATAGTAAACCAACCTAAGTATGTAAAGTTGAATTTCCGTTGAAGGCGGCTAAATATAACCACAAATTGGTGGTTCAATTCGAATTATCAGTCGCAGTCATCCGATTGCCGCCCTGCACTATCGGTCGAGGATCTCAAGATAATAAATCGTCCCCGGTTCACACCTCTACTATCTACTTCCTAATGTGGTGATTCATGTTTATTCGCTGTTGAGCTTATTGAGTAGGTCACCAGAGAGGTAGGGTCTGGCACTGTCTTAACACTTTTTTAGAACGATTCTCGCGTTTATGTCTTTTGTATTAAGATACTTTTCGGATCTATCCTATAATTTATGCATACGGCTCGGGCATTCATTTGTAAGTGTACAATCGGCGTACGAAATCTCGCCAAACACATCTATATCGAATTCAGGATCGGTGAATTATTCATGAGAGGCATCGATCGGACAGTAAAAGCTTTTATGGGGCGATATTTTATGAACGCACCGCCTGGGAGGACTGGCGGGTAGCAGGCAAGTTTTCTTTAAAAAAAAACTCATTTTGTGAGTAAATGTAACCTGTGTCTACACGCTGAAAATAGTTGCAACAATATTAGAAATTAGACGAAAGACATAATACAAGATGTGACAGTAAGATCCGGTGAAACTTAAGTGGGTTATTCTACGAGTATTCATCAATACAAACAACTTTAATTATGAGACCAACGGTGACATCACAAAACAATATCAGTTATTTCAAACATTCGCCAGAGCTGGTATCAATATGTAGAATTTTTGGTGGGCTGATCGGCTGCAACCTACCTTATGTTACCATTGATTTTTAAGTTTTATCAAATTTTTCAACAACTTACGTTATCAATACAATGGACGGCCTCTGTGGCGCAGTGGTTAGCGCATCTGACTACCATGCGATAGGTCCCGGGTTCGAATCCCGGCTGGGGGACAAAAAAAAACCTCAGGTCTTGGATGTTTACATGTTTGTGATGTCGTTGTTTCTGGTTCCCACGACACAGGGTATCCTAGTGTGAGGCCAGAAGCAATGTACGTGTCTGTATGTAAATGTTTATGTTTATATACCATAGTCTTCAATATTGAGTATTAAGGTCTGTCCAAACACTTGTAATGCTCACTCAGTGCACTAAGTTAGAACTTCACATAGTTTATTGGTTTATTTACATACTTATAAGTAGTCACTGATCAAAGGTTGTGGTATGCGAGAAACATGAAGAAACATAATTCTTGGAACCCTCAAGAGTCGTGCAGCAACAGGTTAATTCCCTTATTGTGGAGGTGATTGGTGAAGGGCCTCTGACATTTGGCGTCTGTTACATAAGTGTGGGAGCGGCGCGCGCGCGTGGCCAGATCATCCGCCTTCATCATCCTACCTTGCGCCATGTCATCAAGTTGTTAAGTCCTTCAGGAGAGGGTACAGATGACAAACCAAGTTTGGACATGGTCCTCGTAACGATGACTCGTCTTATTATTGGCACAGTCCCGCAAATAGGTATTTTTTTACCTCTAACAAGGGGTTTTATAAAGGTATAATAAATGCAGATAACGTTGAAGTTTAGCTTTGCATAACTGTAGATGATTTTGACACAGAAACGGTAGCCAAGTGCTAACTTCCAATATAAATACGAAATTGAGTTCTGACTAACCCAAACAGCATTTGTGAATGTGCCAAACAGTGACAAATGTCGAAATCTCTAAAAAAAGTGACCCGTTTGACTACTAAGCCCCAAACTCTGAACACACATTTGCAATTAAGTATGTCATAGACAGACGCACCTTCATATTTTACAGCATTACATACATCTTTACATAATCCATAGGCAGGTAACCAAACACTAATCTATTAATTATTTATCATTAGCATTAGTTTGAAAAATAGCCGACAGCCGATGTCATGCTGCTTAAGCACGAGTGTTTTGACAGCCCTATTTTGTCATAAATATACTCATCAATTTGCGATATGCCATAAGCTTAACGTGGCCAGTGTAACTGCAGCTCTCAGCTCTATTCCACATCCTTTGAAGTTGAATAGAACTGTTAGGTGAAGACAGAGATCACATGTGTCTGGTTTTGAAGTCATCGTGGGAATTGAAGTTTGGCAGTTGGCTCGGCGAGTGTGGTCCGCCGATTTGTTTCAGATTGTAGAGTTGTAGACCTTTATGTAGGTCAGTCGTTTAAGCACGTTCTATCTATATTGTCGCTGACTTGCAAAAGGTTATGGTGTCGTCACTTTACGGCTTCTGTACGAAAAAAAATCTTCTAGTAACATCGACATTAAAAACCATTCTTTTTTTGTTTGGAATGTTTTAAGTAAATACGTGTTACGATTAAAGACGGTTATGAGAAAACAAAACAAAAAACTGAAGTTATCGGAGACCTTTACTTCAAAGTGAAAATTAAAGAGGCAACATAAAAAGTAGGTAATTACCTCAATGTCAATGTCGATAAATCATAAAGCACCGGAAAAAAGCTAGTGTGAGCGTTCAGACTAAATATGAATAAATTATTATTAATATGAATGATTGAGATGTCCGCCGTTATAATCGCCGACTAATTCGTACCACGGACAAATTAGGAAGGCTGTCCAACCTCGCGCACGACAGGTATAAATAGGCAACCGTGACAAAGTGTATCGACTTAACATTCTGCCTTCCAAATCGGATTAGATGACAATACAATGGTGACCATTTATTGAAAAACAAAGTCGCATGTCCTTGCCGTCTTTTCGGTCCCACGCATTACTGCAAAAAATCTTCGTCCGAATATCATTATAAGTATCAAAGGAAACAAAAAATCTTTTTAAACGTGTTCTTAGTTGGTCTAGTTATATGTAAATAATATTTTTATTCTTTCAGCATATTATTATTATTCTATAGTTTAATTACGCACCATTTACCTAATAAAGGAATTGTTTTCACTTCAGAGTGCGTATACTGAGTTTTGTCATTCACTTTCGATAGCGAGAGCGTTTGCGATTTGCATAGGAGTGATAAAGCGCGCCATCTAGTTGTCTCTTTGTCACTCCTATGCAAATCGCAAACGCTCTCACTATCGAGAGTGAATGAAAAAACTCAGTATACGCACTCAGGTTAGTTATCTTAACCGTAGTGGAACAAAATGAACGGATATAAACATCGTATTACGCAAGGTGATACCATGTATGTACTAAGTCCTACTCGTACATGTTGATGAATCTAGCCTCAGCCATCATTGGCGCTGTCGGCACACATGAAGGCTATAAGCCTAGGCGCACACTAGCGACACGCGACAGGCGACTAGACGCGACGACAGGCTACGGTCGTCAATTTTCATATATTTTGTTCGAATCTCCGCACACTTGGCGTCAGAGTCGCGGAGTCGCGACGACATGACGGCAGAAGCAAATGACAACTTCGCGTCTGACAAGTCGCCCTGTTTGCGATGTCTCTAACTGTTCCATTTCAGTAGTGGTGAAGTAGCCAAGTAAGTGACAAACATCTTGCAGACTAAATATTTCAAACTTTTCTTCAATTCGAACTAAATTTCACCTCAACACGTGTTCCTCCATCACAGTGTCAACTCGTCATACGAAATCAATATCCTTCAAATACTTAGTTATTCAACACCACTTTACCCGTCATCAGCAAACAATCGATGACTGCGTTGTGCCTTTGTTTCCACAAGTTCTATTGACCTCATCATCATCACGGTATAAGTAGACCGTGTTATCCACTGCGTGATTTAACGTTAGGACTTGACTTGGATACTCTCTTAAGCATACATAGCATCACGCCTCCGTCATGAAAGGGTAGGTACACCGGGGCTATCAGCTTACGATCATTTGTGTAGTCACCGGCTTAGGATACTTTTTATCTCGCCCCTCGCTAATAAGTCCCCATGTAGGTACTCCATCTACAATATGTCTATTACATTTAGTGTAAACTCACTCATATTCTAAAGATACTCATTCTACTACACTTCTAGCACACGACAATACCTCTAAAAGCGAAGGAAAACGAAGGCACTTAAGAAAAAGCTGTATCTCTTTATCTAGCTTAAAGCTTGAAGAATGAAAGGTTGTGCTCCTATCACAGGTAATATAATGGCTAATTGATTAATTTATTTATTATATCCACTATCATTTAGTTGATATAATAACTTAACATAACATAACATTTACATACAGGCACATACATTCCTTCTGGCCCCACACTAGGATACCTTGTGATATTTTGATACATATTGTGTCACATGATCATTTAAAAACAAGTTTAATAGGTCGAATTTCATTTGGACAACTAACCTACTTTGTTTATCTGTGGAAGCCCATTATTGGCTTTAGAACATTGTCACTACACTAGATTTAAGCTTCTATTGTTATTTAAGCTGTTGTTTTCTCTAATAAACTTAAAATAATATAAAATAGTACCTACACCGCCTTCCAATCAAAATTAGTGCCGTCGATGTGACAACCTGTGAGTAGAATACCACGACAATTGCTGCCGTGATCATCGCTTCTGATGATCGGCAGTGTCGAGTCGTCAACATCAAGGATGTGACTTGTAAGCGTGATCTTGTCACCTCATGTGTCAAGAATAATGATTTTCGCGTGAACCGTTTGCGTATGCGCCGCGTCACTCAGCCTACAAGGTTTTTAGTGAAGGATTAGCAAGTTCAAGTGCTCTTCACGAGTTTCGTGAACAATGCAATGGCACAAAATTATGTACTAACTAGCTGTGCCCCGCGGTGTTACCCGCGGTCCATCGATTTCCCCATGGGAATAAGCGTTAATTATAATTTAATATTAATAATATTTCTGCGGTAAAACGTAGCCGATGTTAACACATCGGGTGTCAGCTAACTCCATACCAAATTTTATTAAAATCGCTCCAGCCGTTTAGACATGAAGAAGTAACAAACATACACACTCACACACTCAAAACCTTTCGCCTTTATAATATTAGTGTGATTACAGCGCGTCTCCTGCTAAAAATATTTTTCCGTTGTTCCATCATTCCGTTTTTCAAATGCGTAACGTTTTCATCTATCGGAGAAGCAAAATGAAAACCATTTTTGTGATTGTTTCTCATAACTTTCCATTATGTGAGCAGGAGACTGGTCTATGTAGGGGACGTATACATAAGCCTCGAAATCGAGGTTTATCCACTAAGGGCACACGGGCCACCGGCCACAACCACAAAACGCCGCCACTGGCATATTTCCTGTAGTTATCATACATATTACATGGACTCGCCACACACGGTTGATGCCGGTGGCCGCCACACGCTACAACTGCTCGCTTCTTGTGGCCCGCACCGGCCACTAACGCTGACACGAAACGCCGCCACACGCCACTCGCGCGATTCCGCACCCCTCTCTCCCTTACCTCAGTTAACCTGTTCGAGTCGAACGGCAACGCCACGTAGTCTGTTGTTCATTTAAATAAATATGGATATAGAATTATTTATATCAGAGATTCAATCCCGTCCTGCGATTGCATTGGTTAACCGCAAGTGTCGGCCACCGGCCACAAGTGGCTGTCGCGTGCTTCAGCCACTCTGTAGCCGCTTCTAGCTTCTTGTGGCGGCGTTTGTGGCTGTGGCGAGTGGCTCATGTGCGGCGACACTAATAGCCTCAGTCTGAGTATATTTCTATGTTTGTGATGTCCTTGCCTGGTAGCACAGTATCCCAGTTTTGGACCAGAGCCCTGATTCTGTTATACTTGAGTCATTACAAACGTGCGAACCGAGTTATAAAAGTGCGAGCGAGAGTTCCGATATGCGTGATATGCCTCCTTAATGTGTGAGAGAGAGGTCTGATACAAATGTTTATGACTCAGTTCGCTTTTTGTAATGGCTCAAGTATAGTGCATTATAATTCAATTACAGTTACATGGTGGGGTCACGTGACCAGTTTTTTTTACAATTTTATTGACGCCTAGAATTATTGATACATGAGCTCGCGTAGACTTAAAGCGGTAATGAAACTAAATCGCCACGTTCTTGCAGTTATCATTGTACTACAATGCATTAGCAGAATCTAGGGCCTGGTCAAGTGATTGTGTTGTGTGGATGTTATTATTATTATTTTATAGCCAACGCTGACTAAATCCATATTTTCTGCAATGTTTCTCAGTCACTACTTTACCACCAACCCGTCATTTTCTCTCACATTGTCAAATATAATTATTATTATAATTCAAATATAATAATTACTATATTTGACGATATAAACATAAAAAACCAGTATCATCTACGGCTGAGCGGCGGGAATTTTGTTTTTTGCTTATAACTTTAATCTGACACGAATGGTCATTGTCCACCATCCAATTACTGATTCTCCATGTCATAACGAAGAGATTGATACCGATTGATACTTGTAACATCAAGAATCCCACGGGACATAGTATTTGTACGCACTATAATTGTATTTTAAATAAGCTAAGCTATCGTTTCAATTAAGAAGATGGAAAAAACAGATTTTGAATTATTTCAATAACACGTTGTACTTAGGTGGTTTCTGTAAAAAAATGTTACGATAAATTACTTCATCTATAGCAACTGTCAGAATCTACAATCTTGCATTTATAATCTTGCCATACACCGATGTTAATCAAACCGGAGTCATTAAGCTATTGGTGTGATGACTGATGACAAAAAAGTCGCAAGGTCACTATGTGGTCTGCACCAAGATCAAATTACGAAGGTCTTGGACATTCTACAACCGCAATAATGATACTTCGCAGATCACACGTAATCCTCTTAAATGGGACAATATTAGGAATACCCTCTAGTATAAGACTTTTATGTCACAAATAAATTACTTACTTACTTACCCATTCCCTACTAGCCCTAGTTGCCCTAAAAAATATGTAATTAGTCCGTCATTTAGATTATTCGGAAATAAGGGACACGTATTTTTTTTTTAAATTAGACCAAAAATGACAAAGATATAGCCCATTAAAGTTACGTGTGACGTCACGGCGTGCTGCATTTTTTAGCACGGAGTGACGTCACACGTAACTTTAATGGGCTATATCTTTGTTATTTTTTGTTTAATCAAAAAAGGAAAAAATACGTGTCCAATATTTTTTTATAATCTAAAATACGGACTAAATAGAATTTAAGTATTTTGACCCTGGAAACTACCCTATCCAATCTGTCGAAGGATTAGAAGATGGGATAATGAAATCACCGATACGTATGGGGCACGCATGGCGATTAAGCCCATACTCTCTAAGAGAAAATCTGTGCCCTGCATTGGGACGTGTCTACGCTGTTTATGCTTGTGTTATATGTATGTCTCATAATTAGATCATTATTAGTGTAGTGTACTATGTTATGCAAACCTAATAACTTGAACAATCCTTACAAAATAAAAAAAGCTCTAAAAAAGTCTTTATTGCGAATGCATGTAGGTAAACTTTGATGAGCTGTCGACTGTACATAATACCATCGGTCAAGTTGTTTAGTGATGCCCTGATTTTATTCACAGTGGTATTTCTTCGAAATTGTTGTTTAGTATTATTCATTTGAAACCAAAGGAAGTCCACGGTCACGATCCCCACGTGCCACGCCAAGTGACAAGCCCTGGGGTGCTATTACGTAAGACTTCACAGTATGTACCTAGTTGTCTGATTTAGCCCTTTTGTTCCCGGTATGTCACATCACCTTATGGCACACTATTACATTCTGGGATTTTTTCCCAGTAGGTATCTCATACTCCTACTCCGAAATGTCATATACATTCTTATTTTGACGCTTTCGAGTTGTCTAAATGCTTAATCCGATAGAGTGAAAAGTTACGTAATAATGGCTGGTCTGTCTAGCATTCCATTATAAAGGCGTACGCATATGCTAAGATAATTTTGGATATTCAAATAACCTGCAAAGACGTTAGATAAAACATTGAATAACAGTCTAAAATTTAGTTATAAAAAGTGGCAATAACATTAAACACGAAATTGGAAGACATAGACAGAACAGACTTTGTAAGAGGTCGGAAGCCGGTCAGTAAAATTCCTGCGTGAATTCTACTACATATTCAAAAAGAAGAAACATTGCGTAGAACTTCTGTTTCTTCCAATTATTTCTATATCATCGTGTCTATAATCGCTCGGGTAATTTTGTCGGTGAATCTAAGAACCGCAAAATGCTGTAATTACCATAAATGGAAACGTAAACAAACAAGGCGATGCCTGCCAGCATTTGTAATAAATACAAGCGTTTCTAAGGACGATCTACTAAACGTATCGTTGTTCAATAGAATTAAAGAGCAAGAAATATTGCCACTGGAAATGTATCCCACTCAGAAGTTTTATTATGGATTTTCTGGTCACCATGATCATCCTTCCCTAGAGGCAATTTGACAGAGTTTTTCAGTGTTTTCGACAGACCTTTTCATTTTTACTTCGGGTATATATGCTCCTAAGGACACATTAAGCCTTACGTAAGATTAGAGTCCTGCGAATCTCAGACCTAGAATTCATGGAATCAACACTACCACAACCTAGGCGTGTATTCATAATCTTAGAATCATCAAAAAAAAGTCAGCCAGATGTTTTCTCAGAAAACGCTGTCTCGTGCTTTTTGGTAGTGTTTTTTACTTTGACATACAAGACCTTCATTCGACCTGACTAAGTAAGTTTTAATTAATTTCCTGCCAAAGAAATCGGTCTAGGATGCTTGCCTGCTTCATTTTAAAGATTCCTGTTGTGATTATTAATAAGATCAAAGGGTTGTGTACTGAGCTTTGGGCTTTGACTTTGAGTTATCTTACCTGTGTTACTTATTAGACCCTCTTGTATATTAATGAATTGCTTTTGTTACGGCCGTGTTTACGGAAGCTCCGATCATCGGATTATGATATCAAACGTTATAAACAGGGTGTCAATCGTGTCTCTGCGTAGGCGCGTCTAATTTGGCCGCTAAGTGCGTTTTAAAGGGTATGTTAGTTTATGAGGCTTGGATAAAATCTTAGATACATCTGTAAGGGCGGGCGTAGGTAATGTAGGTATTTAATAACATTTAAATATTCGTAAAACTATTGTCAATAGGTGATTGGCTAGAATCTTAGTTACACAGACCACTTTGAATATCCTTTCCTAAATTTATAAATAGATATTAAACAGATCCTAAAATTTCCAAATTGTAACGCATCTGAATTGATTTTATAATTTGAAATTTGTTTATTAGATAATGAGGATTATGTTCGACGTACTAATTTTAGATAACTATAAATGACCCCTCTGACATACTATAGTATATCGTGACTGTGCCTGAAATCTTTGAGATAACTTTCCGTCTGACAAAATTTCTGACACTGGCACTGTTTTACAATTCAGTCATCATCACAATTTATCTTATTCAGCAATGTCAAGGCCAATGGCACTTTAAGCCAAGTTCGAGGTCAACGCTCTATCAAAGGAGATACTCAACCGTCGCACAATGATTTCGAATTTCGAACGCGACTGTCAAAATCATGCGTAGGCGACGTAACTACATGTCATTATTTAACCAAAGTTAGTTTTTATTGAGATTGTTATTTTCAATAACAACGCCTCTACACGCAAATGTTTTGTTGTAATTTTTTGTTGCTTCTTATAATAATAAACTGTATTGTTGTCTCGTGCTGTTTAAACTAATTACACTTGTCTACTCATGAATGGTGCCGATAGAGTTCTACGAAAGACGTGCGCGTAGTGGAAAGATAATTTTAATCGAACAACTACTGTCAAATTATTGCTTAAATCGCATTGTCGCATATTTGTTTCTCATGTATTTTCTCGTTTCAATGCAGTGAAACTGTGTGAAAAGTTTGTTATATAACTTTATGTAACTATGCAGCCATCTAATAATTACAACGTAATATTAATTCATCACCAATAGTTTGTTTCATAACCAGTAGGGGCTACTAGTACAGAACTCATATTTACACCAAACATAAGTACTCGACATATAATACAAATTCAATGCTTCAAAAGTCAAAACTTTCTTAGAACAGGTATAACTTTAGTACAGTCGGCAGCACATCAACCTTTACATCTTTGCACTGTTACCTGAAGCTACTTCTCAACCTCATCGCAAAGATTGGTGTGTATGTATTGTCGACTTTTACCAAGAGCATTTTATTTATTTGTGTACCGGGGACTTGCAAGTAAAATTAAACGGATGAGCTGATATACATTCATACACATTCATATACGTTCTTTGTATATACTAATGTACAGAGCTACATTCCAGACGAGACAAGCCCACGTGCCATCCCGTACCGTACCGTACACGCCCTCGGGCAACTGAAAGAGGGAACGCCCAATGATCACCTAGAAAAGATCTACATATAGCAAAAGAGGCAAAGTCGAAAATAGTAATCACCTAATGTCAACTGTTCAAAAATTACAATTTATCTTAAATCTGATTTTTGCTAACTTGTGAAACTGCTACCGACTTCAAGAACAGAGGCTCCGTTTGGCCACTTCATCATTCCTGCGCACGCGTCAAGGCGGTAGATAATGCACAGCTGGAATTGGGTTCCTATATCCGTCTACTTTGTACTGCCTACCGAAGGACGAATTAGAAATTCCAACCTGCAGTGCATGTTTGAAATACGCCAATAAATATTCCAGCAAACACAGTGCGTGTAATAATCACGCACTCTGTTTGCTAGAATATTTATTGGCGCATCGCAACATGTAAAAAGGTATACATATATTAGACACATCGCTCGTTCAATGCAAAAGGGCCACAAGTCAAAAATGTCAAAAAAAAGTATTTTGACGAAAATGAGACCTACATCAATATTAAAATGTGATAAATTGAAGACACCCGTAAATTTAGCTTTATTTGACATCAATCTATGCAACCGTCCGTTTTGCATTGGAGGAGATTGGTCGCGAACTTCAGAGCAAAACTGCCATATTGTCAGTTGCGACCGATATGTCTGCGCGCACGTAAGTAATTTTGATGAAGTTGTAGTGCAAAAGGGTCACATTTTGGAATATGTCTGCCTTGTATTCAAAAACAAGGTAGGTTTTGGTTTTATTTCATGCAAAAGTGTCCCATTTAGAAACGTGTCTATTTTGTACTGAGATATTATTCATTATTGTCATAATTTTGTATTTTAATTGAGTCACATACAGGAAAGCGTCCCTTTTGCAATTAAACTGATTTTGAGTTGACTCAAAATTATTCTCTGCAAAAAATTTTTTTTTTAATAATCTACTATTTTGCAAGTAAAAACCATTTAGTTTGTATATTAGGTATGTTAGTAGGTACATTAGGTAGGTACCTAATCAACCTTTTTTATCTTCTTAAAAATGGATTTTGGTGTTCTAATTTTAATTTGTTTTTTTTTTAGTTTTGGCATAATGTAAGTGTATGTTTGTAGCTGTGATTTTTCATTTTTATTTATTTAACTAATTACGGGAATTGTTTATATTTGTAAGACGATGTCTCACAGAGCAAAAATATTTTGAACATGGTTGTCGCAACTATCAACAAGCTGCCAAAAAGTGTTAAAGCCTCCTACAAATAATTTTAATAGAAAACCAGAGTAAATTCTTCAAGACAGCCCATCACTCATTCAACCAAACATTACATTCAACGAAGATGACGATACAAACTCCATTCCTGACAGTCAATTAGATCAGTCAGTCTCATTCTTTCAATGCTAGATGATGAAGATGCACAATCTGTAGGATTTCAAGATATTAATTTGCCCCCATGAGATTTTTTTAGATTTCAATGAATTGGCTGTTGGTAATTACACAACAACTGAATAAGGACAAAAAGGACTTTTATATCAGTCAAATGGACTGATATAAAAGTCCTTAAAGTTCATCGAGAATGGTAACAAATTTTTGTTGAAGACCAATCCGAAGAGTTTATAGCAGTATTGATAGTGATTAGTAATGTTTGACATTGCAAGTATTGATTGCACTCATGAGTCTTGAGCTTCTTAGGCAGATGGACATTCATACCAAAGTGTTAGTTTTAAGGTGATTTGAGAAAAGATAGATAGATAGATAGAATATTCTTTATTATGTACATACCTTCACTAGGAAAGATGGTCAGAGTGGAGTTTTTTTTCGCTGCCTTTTCTCTAATAAGTACATTCAGCCTCAAGGTAGCGGCTAATATTAATGTTATATTACATCAACTACCATCAACTAACACTGACATTCAACAAACAGAATTTATAAATAAATTCTGATTTTATGATAAAATAATTTCTGACTTCTGGCGTTCCTAAGTATTATGCAAGTTTTTATGAAAATTGTAGAATATTACTTTACCTGCAACCTATTTTATCATTTAAAATCCGAAAAAGACGTGCTAATGAGTGTCGATGAAACGAGTGATTTGTTAGGGTCGTGGCAGGTGGCAGTCCCAGGTCTCTGCCTACCCCTATGGGATATAGGCGAGAGCTTATTATGTGTGTATGTTTATAATTTAATTAAGAGAGTACTGAATTAAAGTAGTCTCTCATGAATAGTACCACAGCAAGAGGAGAAAGCCCTATATTTTTGTTTTGTTATGGTTGAAATGACTTAATTCGTGTTTATGTCTTACTTTTATTACAATTAGGTGCTTTTATGCGAAAGAAGACTTAATAAAAATGTTTCAATTTAATTCATCATTATTATTTTTTTGAGATAATTCTAAGTATTTAGGTCGATATTTTGAATACAAAAGGGACGTTTAGGTTTTTTTGTGTACTTAGGCAAACAACATACCAAAACACAATTAACTACAAGATAGTGCATGAAAATACAAATCGAATGATATATTTTTTTCGCCATTTGAGTCATTAATAATGGTGATAAAGATTGAAAACCAATTTCAAAATAATGTTTTGGCCTTCCTGTAAAAAAGTACTTTTTTAGAATATGGCCCTTTTGCATTCAATGAGCGACATGTAAGAAGATGTTACCCTAAAATGCGCCTCAAAATTAAATGCAATAATATATCGGTGATGAAATAGGATCTTTACAACTCTTCATATTTTATTCTCAATACTAGCGACCCGCCCGCTCCGCCCCGGCTTCGCACGGGTGGCAAAAACGTTTCCGTGGAAATAGCTATATTAGTTCCGTGGAAAATTCCCGGGGTAGTAGTTTTTTTTACACCTTGGGTTACATTATTCAATATTTCGTACGGAACCCAATTTTTTTTTGAAAATTTATTATAGCCTATATGACTCACAAAGAATGTAGCTTTCTAATGGTGAAAGAATTTTTAAAATCGGCCCAGTAGTTTCCGAGCCTATTCATTACAAACATACACACATAACAAACACACAAAAATACAAATCTTTCCTCTTTATTATATTAGTATAGAACCATAGACTAAAGTGTCTAGTTTTATGTCACACTCATGGATGTAATAATGAAAGAGGATTGAGTACTCTGACAAAAAAATGTCCTGACAAGGAGGCTCGAACTAGTGAATGTCATCTCTTTCTTAGTAGGGTGACCTTGATGTCAATGAAAACCGGACGAAACATAAAGGAAGCCAGCCGGAAGGAACGAGCGAAGTTCTCTCTTTAGGAGTAACTTGGGCATTTACTTCCATAATGGGCGACACAGTACCTAGTGGTAGGTATATTCATTGACTGAAGAACTTTAATTATACTTATATTTGCATTTAACGAAGTTTTAACATTATAAAATGAAAGCCAAAATCAAGTCATAAAATTAGCTTTAATCCAAAAATAAACACAAAGAAATAACTCATTTACATGTATAGAATTTACAACTTGCTTATTGAGTGTTAATGTACAGTACATTACATACTGCCCTCAAATAAGGTTTGTAGTGGAAAAGAAGAGTAGAGAGAAGAGTAACGATAAAACTCAACTTCGACCATGTTAAAATACGTTTTTAAAACCTTGAGTGGTATGGCTACAAAAATTACTTAGCATACATTCATGGCTCGATTCGAGTCTGGGCCTTTAATTTGAGAATAAGTAAAGTTCACTATCTTGCATGGATACATGGATACATGCAAGATAGTGAACTTTACTTATATTCACAGTTATTAATAGTGAACTTTTCTTACATTTCTTATCATCAGTTACAGTAGGCTACTTTTTATCGCGGAAATCGCACTCATTCTGCGGAATTAACTTAATCATATTTTGATCTATGTTCTATTTACTGAAGCGAACGACTAAAGGTAAACAAAGACACAGCATCTCTCAAACTTACATCTCACGCAAAATAGCTCATGCACGCAGCTTTGCTTGCATCGTTGTACTATTTATGTATTCTGTGGCATCGTATACATCGGTTTGGCAGAATCAACGTTGGGTCCGGCTCGCTCGCCCATATTTTCCGTTTCGTAATAACAAACACAAAAGTATAAAATAACTGGACGATGGACCAAGAAACTTTACCAATACCTTATTTACAATGATGAACAGACTAAAGAAAATAAAATAACTTATCTCTAAGTTATTTTATTTTCTTTAGTCGCACTCCCATCAACAACAACGTCAATCTTACTTTTTTTTGTCTTTAATTAAAAAAGAGGTTCGTAGTCAGTTTTCCATACTTCTTCCTACACTTCGCGTAGCCCATTAGCATAAAATAGTCGATCATAATCGGCATTTAAACAAAAGTCGGTCATCTTTCCTAGTTGCGAACATATTTGGCAGCAGTAGGATCGCTTTTATTTGAGGACCACTGAAATTTTAGGTATTTTTTGGGGCATAGATCTCTTAAGCAAATGGTATTTTCATGATAAAATAAAATATTAGTTAAATAAACTGCAAGTGGGGGATAAATCAGGTAATAACAGTGTTATTGTGTTAATTGCTTAATGGTATTTATTAGGCATATCGTTTTGTACAACTTTGCTAAATATGATGCAGTGTTATAAATGTGGCATATTGAAAAACCAAATTTTTGACATGTTGACACTTAGTCGTTCGCTTCAATAAATAGACTGTACATAAGTTTACAAATTATTTTCAGTGAACCAATTTAGAACTTTATATCATTATGGTACTCTTGGTCTCGACAAGGGTTAAATTAAAAATTAAAAATGTTGTTGCAGACAAATTTTAGTGTACAAATTGTAAATTCAGATAATAAAATCTAACTTGCCAATACGAATAAAACTCATGTAGCTAGCTAGATTGATGACAAACATTTGAATGTTTTTTTTTACATTTAATAAAAGCTAATATACATTACAAAATAGAATAGAATTATTAAGTATAAAACTAAATATTCTATTATACCTCCTGTCAATTTTTCTATTCAAACATAATATTCAAAGCTTCTTCTTTTGGGGAATGCATTCAGTCAGTTTGGGCACCTGCATCGAGCTGTGGTTGCTTCGTTGGTAGTTCTTCCAGTTCAACATTTTCTTCCGTCGCTTAGTACCATTACTTTTTTCGCCACAGGTTGTAAATATTTATTTATTACTTACTTTCTAAAAACTTCTTAGCAAACAAAACACAAAGGTAACAGAAAAGTCCTGTGCAACGCACCTAAAGGGGTTGGTAAGCACGTCAATAAAAAGTAAACTAAGTGATACTTTCTGAGTTATTCCCGTTTGAAAATATAAAATATATAAAAAAAAAACAATTGAATTCATTCAATTGTCCATTACCATCATTTTAAAGTATTTTGCGTTACAACGAGTAATAAATTGGGGACATTTTGTCACAGAGTATTTGTTGTTTGTGATAATTATTTTTTCTATCGATTGGTATAATGTACACCAAACGGCAACTTTTCATGTACAAGCGTACAAACTTTAGGTATGCTACAGAGGTTTGAAGCCTTTTACTCACCACTACAAATGGTACAGGATCTTCCTTCAACCTAGGTAAGACCGTAGGTTTAAAATCTTATTTTCTAAAATACCGGCTTTTGCAGGCTTCACAAAATGCAGGATTTTGTGATGTCGAACCAGAGCCTCATATAGCATCCATCCATTTTAAACGTAAGCTTTCGTTTTTAGTAAAACTGAAAAGAGACCATTGGGTAATCAAACACATGGCCTACATTTTACAACATCATGGTCATAGTATTCCACATAAATGAGTAAGAGTAAGACACACTCCTTCAGTTTGTGGCTCTCGCTCTGGACACTTTACTCTAGTTGCTTACTTATACGATTTTATGTTTTATTTGAGAAGACAAAGAGTTTAGTTTTCTATGGAAGGTTTTTCGTAGTGCTCTATCCTCTTTGATTATAACATCCTTGGTCACACTATATCAGACATACAACATTTTCCTTATACTTGGGCTTATGTCATTAACAAAAGTAGCTACCACCCATAAGTATGTAAACACCCACGCTTGGAATACGCAATTAAACACATTATTTCCATGTGTTATGTCATTTATAGCCAACTTAAGTTACGCCAACACCCCATCTGTTTTTTTAACACATACGTCATTGTTTACAGTTCGCATTGGAAAAACAATTTTTGGCTTGTGCGATACGTTTTGCTCGTTAAAAAGATATTATCTTTTGATCCAAAAAGCAAACGTGTAACAGGCTTTATCTCAAAATTAAATGTAAGTAAGTGAAGTGTAAGTAGTCAATTACAATGGCTAACAATTTGTAGTCACTAGTCTCTTTGAATTCCAATAGATCTGCCTTTTCGCTGCCTTTTTCTCCACTACAGACGGCCCCAAGGCAGCGGCTAACATTATACATAACTATATGTACATTGACATTCAACAAGCAGAATGTAAATTCTTTACGTTGAAATAAATTATTGAATTTGAATTAAAAAATCTACTAACAACGGATTCTTCACCAATGTTGTATCAAGTTAGTGTTAAGACGATTGACATCGTTAACCATATCAGAAGCTGTTTTTAATTAATCTAATATCACAAATTGTAGCGCCAACACTCAACTTTAAAAGTTACCATATATTTTATTTAACATCTCGTATATACATACATAGACCAATTGCCATTTATATTCTAATTCACAAACCTTCATAGAAAGAAGTACTAGCAAGGCGACGATTAAGTTTCCCAAAAGCGGGAAAACTACAATCTCCCACCGAGACGTCCGATCACTGAAAGCACCTTTTAAATGCCAAAACAACACTGATTTGCACAATTGAATTCACTTCACCCGGTCACTTAGTTCGGACTTTTCACGGAGAAAAGTTGGTAAATGTTGACGGTATGCGCGCGCGCCGACAGACAGACGATACGTATTGAGCCGTGGCGAGAAGCGCCGCGCGCGTCGGAGTGGGGCGAGGACCGAATTGGGAAAACTGCCGGCTGACTCACGCGCCAAGCCTTGAATGAACTAGGAGCTAAGACTTTACATTTTTCAGTGACTCTACTGCAAGTGTGTATAGGTGGGTCGTAGTCGTACGTACAAAATTTGATTTATTCAGATCTTCACAAACGTTTACAATTCCTGAAACATACTAATTAGAATTTGAATACTGAGTGCGTATACTGAGTTTTTTCATTCACTCTCGATAGTGAGAGCGTTTGCGTTTTGCATAGGAGTGACAAAGAGACAACTAGATGGCGCGCTTTGTCACTCCTATGCAAATCGCAAACGCTCTCGCTATCGAAAGTGAATGACAAAACTCAGTATACGCACTCAGAACTTTGTTTCTGTGAGTTCTTACATTAGATTAGAAGTCTTCCAGATTTATGTCGGAATTTTCCTGTATCAAATATTTACATATTTTTTTAAATTCAGACTTTACGTGCTTTACCATTGTCACTCCTCCAGTAAAATATTCGCAGAGTTTGTATACTTTTAATTGTAATTACTAAAAATATTAGGTTGTGCTGGCGAGTCAGCATGCCGGAGGTATCACAGACTTGGAAAGGAATATTTTCCGCATTTGTTCAGTCCACAGTACATTACGGGCGACTTTTCAATTAAAATGTGTGGTTGACGTGCTGTCGACTGTACCGATGACGTTTAAAACAAAAATAAAAATGTCCACTTTAAACTATTCAAAATTCTATGTATTCAAATTCACTAAATAGCTAAAGTGATAACGCTTTATTAATCTAAGTGGATAGACTGGTTTTAGGAGCAGTGTCAAATGATGTTTTATAAAAAAAAAACGAGAATCTAACACAGTATACACTAGATTAATATTAAACGTATTTAAAGGACAATTGTATCTCGTGTTCCACAAATTCATACTCATGAGTAATAATTTTTAACTCAACTTTGTTAATCAAGCAAACCTGTTTTAAAAAGAATAAATGTGGAGTTTCGTTGTTAGCTTTTTCTCTAAATAATCTATTATTTGTGAAACAAACATCTTTAACGTTTATAAAGTAAACCTTTTGTGAAGCACATAAACTTTTTATGAACAAAATCATAATTCATCGCAATCAATGACAATCTCCGTAAAGAGACGAAGGCTACATAAACCTGTGAAGCACAGGTTTTCCTCGCTCCATACATACATAATAAATAGCACTCGGCTTAAGAATGCGATTCCGCCACGTGCAAATCACAATTTACAAGGCAGAGCTGGCGCGTATGGTGTGTGTCATCATTAGTCATTAGATATAGCAAATATACTTTTAATCTATCTTTCCGCTGGTGTGGGACGCCACCTGTGTTAACACACTCGCATCCTCCCATGTTTACCAGAGCGGAAGACCTGCCGGTTCAGCGGGGGACAGCCTCAAACAGTTACATCTTTGCTGGGGTCTGGTGCTGGTCAATGGGGTCGAAACTATGGGCACATGGGGCCCAAAGGCGCGCTTGTTGCTCAACGACCTAGCGGCACGCCTAGTCGACACATTGGGAGTCCAGAGATCTGACGTGTACCTCGGCCAAAGGATAAGCCAAGCCATTCAAAGAGGCAACGTCGCCAGCAGTGTGACCAGATTTAGCAGAATTCTGCGATTTTAGCAGAATACGACCTCCAATTTACAGCTTAGCATAATATGTCGCATAATGGAAAAAAAATTAGCATAATATTAGCATGATGCTAAATTGAATCTTGGATGTTTGTGAAAAAAAAAAGTATACAACGACTATTTTAAATTTTTACTAAAGTTTTCTTTCAAACTGGTAATATTGTTTTGAGGGGCAATCCTCATACTAAGTAATTGAAAACAAGTCTTTTTTTGCTTGCGAGTTGTATGAATGTAGAGTATTTGTTTGTACTATACATACATACAACGCGCATGCGAAAACAAGTAAAGGGATTTCCCCGGTTTAGTCACTTTTTGGCTACATCTAGCAGATTTTCAACGGGTTTAGCTACAAATAGTCGGTGTTAGCCACTTAGGAATATTTAGCAACTTTTAGCTATTTTCGGCTAAGTTTTCTGATTTTAATTAAAGTACATGGGAACCTCTATAATAAATAAAAGGCAAATCCCATGTCATTAATCTATGGTTTAAGTTGGTAACGTGGGCAACACAGCTAACCATTTTGGGGGCTTCCTGATAGTTAAAATTTTTACGCATCTCGAATCGACCGAATAAAGGACACGTCACG
This sequence comes from Yponomeuta plumbellus, assembly GCA_947310845.1. Classification (NCBI taxonomy): domain Eukaryota; kingdom Metazoa; phylum Arthropoda; class Insecta; order Lepidoptera; family Yponomeutidae; genus Yponomeuta; species Yponomeuta plumbellus. The sequence continues at coordinate 11,804,564 of OX371203.1, forward strand.
TATGAAGTAATCTTTTTTTTTTAAGAATTCAGTTCAGTTTGTCTAGAAAACGTAGAAATTAAAGAGTACGGTTTTGCTCAGACTTTTTGTCTGTGTTTGTTAATAGCTTGCGTTTACAAGCATTATATAAATAAAAAACTTGAGCTATTACATATAATAAGGTATTGTACTTCCATAAATATAGTAAATGTTTTGACTTTTTAATACAACAAGTAGTAAACTTTCACTTCCGGTATCTCGTATTTTTTGGACATACACTAAATTCGGCTGCTCCATATAAAAATATGTATCGATGAAACTTACGGTAGAAACAATTTTTTTAAATAAATTAATAAATTTCTTAAGGTATTTTACTGTATTTTCCAAAATAGCAGAATTTTCGCAGTTTTTACGAAAAGTTTAGCAGAATTTAGCAGATTTTGACCAAGTGCCTAGCAGAATGACCAATATAAATCTGGTCACACTGGTCGCCAGCGTTCACGGCCTCGATTCTGTTAGCGCATTATAGTACGATGACAGATACACGGTCGGGTCACTTGATTATGTTTTTTCTTACCATCGACGCCTAGAAGGTCGTGCGCGCGTAAACTTGAAGCGGCAATTAAACGAAATCGCCACGTTCATGCAATGTTCACTGTACTAAAATGCATTAACCGAATTTAGGGCCTGGGCTCATTGACCTGGGATAGGTGTTTTATAATAATAATACTTTATTATTATAACCGGTGTTAACCTTGCAACCGGTGTTGAACCGGTCGATTGAAGATATCGATAAAATCCCTCCGGCCGTTTCGTTTAGTCGGCGAGTAAGGGTGAGCTCATGAGCATTCAGCTCGGTTCAGTCAGGCATAGGTAATAAGTATTTTTTTATAAAATAGTAATTTGGATTGCAGTACTTATTATTTTTTTTCCTTCACTACCTTGAAAAAAACTGCTTTGTTCGATGAAAAGGATGGAATAGTGGACTGTATGAAAATGGGTTCAGGGTATACATGAAAAAATTACGCCTGAGTGATTTTAAACGATCACTAGGGTTAAGCAGTAAACCGTCTATGACGATAGTGGCATTTTTCCGAGCGGTTCCGTGCTTCGCAAGGCACGTTAAGCAGTTGCTGCCGTCGATAGATGGCAGTCGTTAAGCCAAGTCAGAGGCCTTAGGGCGGCTTGAAAACTTATGACAGTAAGACCAGCCACTAGTCTTACAAGCCTCCACCAATCCGGACTTGTCCCCGTGGTGGAGTATGGCCTATACCTTCCTCAGGGAAGAGACCCGTGCCCCTTGGTGGGGACAAAATGGGTTGATGATGATTGCACACGAAAGATTGAACAGAACATTACCTAAAAACAACGTGTACAAAGGTGAGCTCATCTTTGTAAGAGATTTCTTTCAGCAAACCTTGGAGTGTTGGAGCAGCGATAAGAACAATAGGTCTCGTTTCATTAATTTTTAGAAATTTCATTTTTCATCATTTCAGACACTCGTGTCTGGCGGAATGAAATTTCTCGAGAAATAAGTCCGCCCTTGCTGATAATCTAAGTGCCGCTTTCCGAATTGAGAATGTCACTAAGTACATACTTAAGTAACGTTCTGTCACGCTCTTTTCTGAGAAAGTTGACGAGACAGCACTAGGTACAGTTAAGTACATAGTTACTTAGCAAAATTCTCAATTCAGAAACTAGCCCTAAGACACTCTTGTAGTTTTGTTCTAAGCTTATTATTAAGCGCAATAAAGGGCCGATTTCTGAATTGAGAATTTACACTAAGTAAATACTTAAGTAACGTTCTGTCACGCTCTTTTCTGAGAAAGTTGACGAGACAGCGCTACAGTTAAGTAGGTATTTACTTAGTGATAAATCTCAATTCAGAAATCGGCCGAAAGTGTAGGTAATGCCCGCTCCACATTCTCGCGCGAGGACACGCGAGAACGATATACATTGCGTTTATATAGCAAATAGATGAGATATAAATTATATAAAATTATTATCCTTAGGAGTGTGCGCCAGTGTACACCGTTCTCGCGTGCTCTCGCACGAGAGTGTGGAGCGGGCATTACAAACAAACTCTCAAATTAAGATTTCTGAATAGCAACCTCTACACCCACTACACTCGAAACTAAGCAAATCACATCTCGTATCCAATTAACTCCTGTATGGTCCAACTTTGTAAAAAACACTCGTGCGATGACTACGAAATTGCCGCTAAGTGATATGGCTTGTGGGCGATAGCTTTTTGTGAGTACGCGGAGTGCTACAGGCGTTTTGCTTAAACGTAAGCTTTGCAATACGATATTTGACACTATCAACAATAAACTATTTGAGATGTTCGATTAAAACAAACATTACAAAATGTTTCAGAAAATGTATTTCTTTGGTGCCGGCTGCCGTCAATAGATGGCAGTCGTTAAGCCAAGTCACTCGTAGCCTGGGCTGCCTGAGTGATCTTAAACGATCACTAAGGTTAAGCAACATACGGCGCGTTCAGTCCATGGATGGGTCACCGTCTATGACTAACGCTAGTGGCATTTTTCCGAGCGGTTCCGTGCTTCGCAAAGCACGTTAAGCAGTTGGTGCCGGCTGCCGTTGACAGATGGCAGTCGTTAAGCCAAGTCAGAGGCCTTAGGGCGGCTTAAAAACTTCTGACAGTAAGACCAGCCACTAGTCTTACAAGCCTCCACCAATCCGGGCCCTCGTGGTGGAGTATGGACTATACCTTCTTCAGGGAAGAGACTCGTGCCCCTCGGTGGGGACATAATGGGTTGATGATGATGATGATTGCTACTAAAAATGCATTTCGCAATTATTATTCGCAACTGTACGTAATTTTGAAAATAAAAAAAGTCATAGTCATTCCCAGCCCACGCTGGGAATCAAACCTGGGTCTCTCGCTTACAAGTGCATTGTTATACCCACTGGGCTAGCACTGCTCTTGAAGTATAAATTTTTTTAAACCCAGATTACTTCATCTCACATTTTACGCACGCAGCTGCAAAGCCCGCTTTTTATCAAAACAGCAATGACAAAATACGTTAGGATTACATCGTCACAGTCATTTGGATTCAACTGGCTCGCTCGAAACATTCTTCAAAAACATTATTTTGATTCTAAGGGCATAATTGCGGGCTACAACTTTCCTTATCGAATAAGCTGGTGAAACGCGCTATTACCTCATCCCACACTTTGGCATTTTATAATTACCATCACGTATATCTTTGTACTAGCTTTCGCCCGCGACTCCGTCCGCGTGGACTTTAGTTCGAAATGTTGCAACCCCGTTCACTCCCGTTAAGGGTTAAATTTAGAAAAACCGTGAAACACGTGTTCAATCAATTGTGTTGAAGAGTATTTATTTCAAGTTTTAAGAAAATCTGACAACATTTTTTTATACCTCCATACAAACTTTAACACCGCCGTTTACCCCTTTAGGGGATGAATTTTCAAAAATCCTTTCTTAGTGCTCCCCTAGGCTCCCTAAGGAACTCTCATGCCAAATTTCAACCCCCTAGGTTCAGTAGTTTGGGCTCTGCGTTGATTCTAAGTCAGTCAGTCAGCTTCTCGTTTTATATACAGTGTGTCCCTGGATAAAGTGCAATCCCGAAAGGGGATGAAACTAGACCATGAATCATTGACTAGAAAAATATAAAAAAAAATATATAAAAAATTATTGTAGGATTTATTGGTATTTTAAGATTTTCATGTTTCATTAAGGACTCTATGTACAAAAGTATTGATTTCTTCCAAAATAATGGGTCTATTTCTTTGAAATAAAAAAAACAGTATGCCTAATACCTGGCGATGACCATGAAATAATAAATAGTCCGCAAAAAAGTAACTATCTTGGGTAAAAAAATGTATTTTTATGAAAAAAATGATTTTTTTAGACGTTTATTTTAAAAAACTTCAAATTACTAAAAAAAATGTGCCCTACAACTATCTAATTTTATAGCTTACTTTTATTCTTTACCATTTTAGCTTCCAAATAAAAAAAAAACAATGTTCTAACTAAAAAAACACGCTATCTACGAACTTTTAAAGTGGAGCCTAATCGTGTTACCGTGCAGGTAGAGACCGTTTTTTCCATTGTTTCCGTCCTACTCTGTGCCCTTCGGCAGTCGCAGTCCTTTTATTCTACACTCAGGTAGAGAGAAGGCGAGGGGAGGGGAGGCAGGGGGTTCGAAACAGGACTTACACAGTCGCTCCGATATTCTCGCCGCTGCTACTACTGTTCTCGCTCTCGCATTGTGTTCTCGTTGATTTGTTATTAAGTTTTTGTTACATTGTTGACTGTTACGTTTTCTACTGTTCGTTACGTTTGGACTGTTCCTGTTCTGCTGTTAAGTGTTGACGAAATGCCGCGATTGACAGAGTTCTCACCTCGAGAAATAGCCGACATGCATTATTATTATGGCATGTCACATGGTCGCACAACAGTCGCTCGGACTGCATACATAAATGCTTTCCCGGGCAGACTCATACCCTCAGCTCGAAATTTTCAAGAGATTCATAGGAGGCTCTCCAACATTGGACTTGGTTTGGCACGAGATCGCCGTGAGCAACCAGCTGTCGTTATTGACAATGCGATAGAAGAGGCAATTTTAAACGATCTGTTTGCTGACCCTACAACAAGCATAAGACGATTAGCGTTGCGTCATGGCATATCGAAGACGTCTGTCTGGCGAATTTTGAAAAAGGAGGGATTGCATCCTTTCCATTACCAACGAGTACAACATTTACACGAAAATGTAGATAATCGTCCAAGATGCGTAATGTCGACGTGGATTCTAAGAAAAATTAGAGCTGACCCAAATTTTCCCAAACGCATTTTTTGGATGGACGAAGCGACATTTACCCGAGACGGCATTACAAACTGCAGAAATTTGCACCAGTGGTCTCACGAAAATCCACGATTGAAGCGGGCATCTACTTTTCAAGTAAAATTTTCAATAAACGTATGGGCAGTCTTAATCGACGACATTTTAATTGGTCTAGTCATTTTACCCAGAACCCTAAATGCTGAACGTTTTTTAGAATTACTACAAAATTTACCCATGTTGATAGAAGATGTTCCCCTGGCTACGAGACGGCGTAGGCGTATGTATCTATCTCCAAATGGATGGATGTCCTGCACATTATGGGCGGGAGGTGCGGCGATTTTTGAACGAAAATTACCCGAACCGGTGGATTGGCCGAGGAGGGCCAGTAGGCTGGCCAGCGCGTTCACCTGATCTGACACCCCTAGATTATTTTTTATGGGGTGTCATGAAGCAAAGAGTATACAGCACGCCAATAAATACCGAGGCACAGTTGCACGACCGAATAATTCAGTGCGCAAATGACATTAAAAATGATCCAGGAATGATTCGCAGAGCCACTAACCAAATTAATATTCGTGCAGTAATGTGCTTGCAAAATCGAGGAGGCCATTTTGAACATTTAATGCATTAAGTAAAAATGCAAAATTGTAAATTACGGATAATTTTATTAATAAAGTTATTGTGATTAAAGTCTGACTTTTATTACCTACTAAAATGTAAATAACTCCTACCTAGCCAATTTTTTAGTTAGAACATTGTTTTTTTTTTATTTGGAAGCTAAAATGGTAAAGAATAAAAGTAAGCTATAAAATGACATAGTTATAGGGCACATTTTTTTAGAAATTGAAGTTATTTAAAATAAACGTCTAAAAAAATCATTTTTTTCATAAAAATACATTTTTTTACCCAAGATAGTTACTTTTTTGCGGACTATTTATTATTTCATGGTCATCGCCAGGTATTAGGCATACTGTTTTTTTTTATTTCAAAGAAATAGACCCATTATTTTGGAAAAAATCAATACTTTTGTACATAGAGTCCTTAATGAAACATGAAAATCTTAAAATACCAATAAATCCTACAATAATTTTTTATATTTTTTTTTTATATTTTTCTAGTCAATGATTCATGGTCTAGTTTCATCCCCTTTCGGGATTGCACTTTATCCAGGGACACACTGTATATAGATTTTGCCTTTTATTGTAGTAGTCCAGTCATTACGTCGGAAAAATCGGGTTAGAAAAGAAAATGAACCGAGAAAGCCAAATTTTTGATATTACGTGGGGGGTGGCTAGAAAAGCTTAAGTTCAAATTGTCGACCAAAATAACCTTGTGCAATTTCCGCCATCTTGAAAAAAGGGTTAATTTCAGTTTTTTCAAAATAACTTGGCTCCCCGTTGAAATACGAAAATTTTCGAAGAATACTTTTTTGTTGCTCTTTGCGCGATCTACAATTAAGATTCTATACATTTTTTAGGTATCGATCATCGTTATCGAGATATCGATAAAAAAAACTACAAATTTGGGGAGAAAAAATTGTTTTTCGCCCTTGTCCGAAAAATGTCCGAAACGAAACTTCTAGAGCGTTTCCAGACCTACAAAGTCGTTTTTTTATTTTTCATTTTCGTGAGAAATTACGACCGCTAGCGCGCCGGGCTGCTTGTGGCTGCAGGAAAGCAGGAATAAGTTGCTCGGTTATTTGCCTGCACTGCAGTGGACAGACATGCGACAATGTCGCCAAAGTCGAGATCTTACTCCACGACGATCACGATGATGAAGATTACGATTTTTCGACCGTCACAGCATCATTTCCTTCGATTGAACAATTTTCACGACTTGAAGAGTGTACCGAGGAGGATCTTCAACAGCCAGGACCATCGAAACGTCGAAAAACGTGTGAAAAAAATGACCACGTGTAATAATTATTTTTGCTGCATAAAAATTATTTGATTAATAAATTTAATGTGTTTGATTCATAATTTGGCTGGTTTGTTAATTTATTTTGTATAGCAATAATTCCCTGAACAACCATTCATCTATTTTTGCGTGTAGATAAAACCGTGCGAGCGGCTAAATCGAAACCGGGCACCGTCTCACTGACTTTGCGGCGCGCTAGCGGTCGTAATTTCTCACGAAAATGAAAAATAAAAAAACGACTTTGTAGGTCTGGAAACGCTCTAGAAGTTTCGTTTCGGACATTTTTCGATATATTTGACGAGAAAAAAGAAAAGGGCGTTTTTTTAGTAGTTTTTTTTATCGATATCTCGATAACGATGATCGATACATAAAAAATGTATAGAATCTTAATTGTAGATCGTGCAAAGAGCAACAAAAAAGTATTCTTCGAAAATTTTCGTATCTCAACGGGGAGCCAAGTTATTTTAAAAAAACTGAAATTAACCCTTTTTTCAAGATGGCGGAAATTGCACAAGGTTATTTTGGTCGACAATTTGAACTTAAGCTTTTCTAGCCACCCCCCACGTAATATCAAAAATTTGGCTTTCTCGGTTCATTTTCTTTTCCAAATGTATATAATGACTGGACTATAGGGAATTTATAGTTATTTGATATCATGTAAGTTACTAAAGGATATAATTATAAGGTATCTTATTTTTTGTTTAAGCTGGCTAGACCTAACTTATAATAATAATAATAATAACTTCTACACAAAAAATCACTTAACTTTAACAAAAAGTATTTACTAGGACCAAAAAAAAACTGCAACACAAATTTAAAATATAATACATTGGCAAAAAGTAATACAATGTAATAAAAACACTAAGAAAATAACTTCATCGCCTAACTTGGACCCAAACTAGGATACCCTGTGTTATGATACAGTCGACAGCACGTCAATCTTCCCATTTTAGTTGCAAAGTCGCCCGTAATGCAACGGAGCAGAGTGCATCGGTGTATACCATGATGTGCTGTCGACTGTACCCAGGCGAGGTCGTCGAAAAACACCCCATGTATAAATGTACGGCGGCCTCCTCTGGGAATCGTATCCACGACTTCTTTGTTGGTAGCTAAGAGCCGTAAGGGTTCGACCAACGATGCAGTCAAATATCTAAATAGTCAAGCAAGAATAATATTACATCCTTCGGCAACTTTTTGCGTAGTTTTTTTTTAATCATCATCTTCTTCATCGGTAGAATCATCTTCGTCCTCCCCATCCCCATAGCTGCACGGATTAAACTTTACCTATTATTTTTTCTAACTTCGGCTTATGGAAATCGTCAGATTTTATATTTTTCATTATGCTTGAATTATTTTCTTCAAAATAAAAATAAAAATTAGCCACGCTCGAGCTAGTCGAGATAACGTTTTTTTTTTTTACAAGTTTGTAACCCTCTTACTTCTCTACGTCACTCGAAAATTGTCAGATTAGTGGAATATACACTTTTTAGAATGTAATTTACTCACCCTACCTTAATCTGACGCGCTCGAGAATTTCTGATGATCAATTTTTTTTTACTAATCTGATCCTTTATCCTTGACAGGCGACCATATTTATGGGGCTCATATTTGGTGGAGGTACTTTACCTGGTATAAGGTATCTCCCTATATGTTAATCTGCCGCGCTTTAGTAACTCCCGGAATCCCCTCTTGGGCTCCCCTACCATTAGTACCTCTATCTTAGAAGAAGCTCATAATCAAACTCATTTTACCTACATCTCTATAAAGAGGTTAGATCGAGTATCTAGAGAAATATTGAATCCACATCTAACGCTTCAGTTCAACATCCCCAGATAGTTATTAAAAGCATATCATGACATGACAGTTCAGAATGCGACGCGCAAGCGCAGATCAGTTGCGCATATCAAGAGTCACGTCCATTTGCCCTCCGCAAAAGGACCTCGACGAATAAAACCATTTGCGCATTTCTCATGTACGTGCCACTATGTTTATGGGCTCGCCTATACGAACAGTGTCCTTAATAACATTATGGGTGAAGATGGGACTTTTTATCTGCATCAGTACGTCGGTAAAGCTACGAAATGGCCAGCGTTGAAGAAGATAGATCGTCCTCTAAGAACCGCAAAGAATGTGGAAGGTTTGCTAACTGAAAATAAAGAGACTTAGAAGAATAATTATGTTCTGATCTACATTTTAATTTAGTAAGTCTTTGGTCCGGACTTGTCCCCAATGGTGGGGTATGGCCTATACCTTCCTCAGGGAAGAGACCTGTGCCCCTCGGTGGGGACATAATGGGTTGATGATGATGATGAAGTCTTTGGTCTAGCTTCTAGATATTAATGACTGAATGAGCTCACAACATTTTATGCGAATGTTTTTTGTCGATTATTAATTGTCGCTTGCCTCTGTTGTTGCTATGGATCTTGCTGTGGACTTGACAACGTTTGTGTGGGTTTTGGGTAAAAAACTAAATAACTCATACTGATTTTCTACTTCCCAACCTATTTTTGCTCCTAACTGACATACTAAAATTTTGGATGAAGACCAAAGCGATACAGGATTGTCGTTCATGTTCATCGCATAATGCGTATTCGTGTAATATGCATAAGGTGTTATATGCTACTGTCATGATTTTGATAAATTTGCGGCAAAGGTTCTATTTAATTTAACATTAATACATTATTTTAGAACAACTGGTAATTTATAAGAAGTATTTAATATCATTTTTAACGTTTCATTATTTTAAAAGTGGCCATTTTGATTAGAATTACCTTTTAACGGATTTGTCAGAAAATGGCGCCGAGTTCCATGCGCTCGCCTTTAGTCTATAAAAGGGAGGGCTCGATGATAAACCGTCAGTCTTGTTCTAGAGTTGTGATCGGGCGGAAGCTCTGCCCGATTTAAGAGTCTTGTTCTGGCGCTGTGATCAGGCGGAAGCTCTGCCCGATTTAGGAGTCTTGTTCTAGAGTTGTGATCGGGCGGAAGCTCTGCCCGATTTAAGAGTCTTGTTCTAGCGCTGTGATCAGGCGGAAGCTCTGCCCGATTTAAGAGTCTTGTTCTGGCACTGTGATCAGGCGGAAGCTCTGCCCGATTTAAGAATTTATATTTCAAAATATATATGACGTCAAAAACGTCATTTGCACAGCGTTTTTACCTTTATAGATCTGGCAAGCTCTATAACTTTTTCAATAAAATACTTAGCATCATTGATGTTACAAAATATAAACTGAAACAGAAATTATTCACGTACCTAAGTGAACTAGATTATACCAGAACTGAAAGCTTAATTGAAGTGAAAACCTAACGTAATCAGTTACTTTATCTTACCATCAAACACACACACACACACCCACACACACACACACACTTACACACACACCACACACACACACACACACACACACACACCCTCTCACACACACACACACACACACACACACACACACACCTACACTCATACACTCAGTGGCTGAAACCCGATCCCAAGACTTAGTGGTAGGGCTGAGTGTATGAGTGTAAGTACCCGTTTATTTGGTTTTTGTGTCTATTTTTGTATACTATCCTTGTTTTCTGTAATTTCTCTGTTGGTCTTGACTTATTGTGTCTACAGTATGTTCCATACTTTGTTGCTCTAGTGTTTGGGAGGCCTGGCATCCTAAGATCTTTGATCTAGTTTAGGACCCAGTCTTTCCACAAATTATTCTTATTGTGCCATATTGTATCACATCAGCTATTGTACCTAATTTGTGGATAGAGAAATAAAGTTTATTTGTATTGTATTTGTATTGTATTGTATTGTATTTATAACTTATATTAAAAGTTATTGTGAAGTGATTATACGGTGATGTGAGATTGGTGAAGTGAATTGAGTTGTTCGTGATAATACAGTGAGGTAAAAGTGAGATCTGTGAAGTGAATTGTGTTGTTTCTTTATACTACGTTGGATTTCACATGAAGAATGAGATGCCATATTACCAAAAATAGAAACTACCTACCTACATGAAATCTATAAAAGATTATTTATAAATCACACCTAAATCATGACTCGGAAAACTATAGGGGAGGCCTACGTCCAGCAGTAGGCGTCAAACGGCTGATGATGAGATCACGCTTTGTCACTTTCATTATAAATTGCAACTGACTTAATAGCATTATGTTTAGGAGTAAGTTTTCAGCGCCGATCTATTAGTTATTTAAAAGAAGTAAATGTTTTAAATTAAGTTTAAGAAACGATATGTCCTATCTTTTCTTTAACATTAATTATATTACAGAAACTATTGTCGCAGCTTCATCTATTTAATGTTCATATTACCAAATCTATATATATAAAAGGAGAAGCTGACTGACTGACTGACTGACTGACTGACATATCAACGCAGGGCCTAAACTATAAGGGTTAGAAACTTGAAATTTTGCACAGGGGTTCCTTTTGTAACGTAGGGGAGCACTAAGAAAGGATTTTTGAAAATTCATCCTCTAAGGGGGTAAAATTGGGGGTCAAAGTTACTATGAAACTTTGCCGTTTTTGAAGTTATTTAAATGAAATTCAGAATGAAGGTCCTTCATTGAATGTCTTGAAATACGTGTAAAATAGTTTTTCATTTTATTCGAATGAGATTCAATATGAAGGTCCTTCATTAAATGTTATGAAAAACATGTAAAATAGTTTTTCGAAAATCATCCCTTAAGGGGGTAAAAAGGGGGGAGGTGCAAAGTTAGTATGAAACTTTGCCGTTTTTGAAGTTATTACAATGAAATTCAGAATAAAGATTCTTCATTGAAAGTCATGAAACACGTGTAAGATAGTTTTTTTGAAAATCATCCTATAGGGGGTAAAAGGGGGGTGCAAATTTAGTATGAAACTTTGCCGTTTTTGAAGTTATTCGCATGAAATTCATATAAAGTTCCTTCATTAAAAGCCATGAAATACATGTAAAATACTTTTTCGAAAATCTTCCCTTAAGGGGGTAAAAGGGGGGTGCAAATTTAGTATGAAACTTTGCCGTTTATGAAGTTATTCGAATGAAATTCAGAATGAAGGTCCTTCATTGAATGTCTTGAAACACATGTAAAATAGGTTTTCGAAAATCATATCTTAAGGGGATAAAAGGGTGCACCCCCCTTCAGTATGAAGGTCCTTCATTGAATGGAATGAAAGACGTGTAAACTAAAGTAGTCTTTCGAAAATCATCCCTTAAGGGGGTAAAAGGGGGTTGCGAAGTTAGTATGAAAGCTCTTTCACATGCGCTAAAAGTATCCCTATCTTATTTTCAAACACTTTATAAACACTCAACTAAAGCCCACGCGGACGTAGTCGCGGGCAACAGCTAGTATTACATACTTCTCTGTGTGAAGGTCTAAGGATGCAGTACCTACTCAACACTGCAAACATTTGACAAGTGGATGGAAGTAAGAACTTACATCTAGATGTCAAATGTTTGCAATGTTTGTGTCTGTTTCTTCACATTTTTATAAAATAAAAAAATCGCAATTTCCCTCAAGAAGAGTTACCCTCAAGCACGGATCTATGCTTGCGAGGCATACCTATAATTCTAATTTTACAATCCTAGATTGGAATTATTAACTGTTTTCACGAAATAACTGAATAACATAACAACCATAATAACTGTCCGTTAGGCTACTATTAATAGCTGTCAGTTATTTTATTATGCACCTTGGACTGTTAACAGTAAATTAACAGTAGTGTAAGATGATCTAGAGGTAAAAAAGAGGATACATCATTTATTCCCACAGCTAGAATCAATGGTCCTCACATTGTTGGCGCGATCGGGATTATGACATCGCTTGTAATGTTTATGCAAAAGTCCGTCCCACGCCTCATTGGCATGCATCTAGGGCCGCGCGATAAATAAGATCATTCGATAGCCGGTCCTCCCACCGCGAACGATAGTTGGCTAGGGAGTTGCGTCCAAGTGTTGCGAGAATAGCGAATTGCTTTTATGGCAATGTAACCTATACGTCGAGGCTCAGGCCGGGGGCTGATTATAATGTCGATGATACTTCATCATCATCATCATCAAATCATTATGTCCCCACCAAGGGGCACGGGTCTTTTCCCTGAGGAAGGTACTTATCAGTAATTATTTTCTTGTATGGCCGAGGAGTCAGAATCGCCAACCGAGGGTTCCTCACAAATTTAAATGGAGACACGCAGTTTTTTCCGTGGTTTTCCCGAATTTCAAAGACTAGTTCAGTTTTTTTCCTGTAATTGTAGTATAATACGATTTAACATCCCAAATTTCATAGTTGTAGCAATTTTGATTCCCTTGAGTGTCGAAATATATGTTTTGGCGGCATAAGCGGCTGTATCTTTTTTACCCTTAACTTAGAAGTTTTTTTCACAGCTCAAGGGACCGTAGACTTGACTATATGGTTTCAATTTCAACTCGATACGGCAGGTGCGGATCCCTGAAAATAGAAACGAATCGCTCAAAGCCTGTACTATGTACCGGACCCTGAAAGGTGGTTTTCCTCCGCGAGACCGCTCGTTCATTCAGTGAAGGGCGCTAAACAAATTGTTTATAATATTTCTCTTGCAGTCCCGCGTATAGATGTGCGAAGTGTACACTCACCTTAGATTGAGAGCCAATTTTCTATCTACCTCTAATGGCATGCAGATTGCATTGCCTTTGCGTCCCACTACTTAAAATAACTACCCTGAGCTTGAGAGTATCTGAAAGTAAGTGTGGATATTTGTTGCGTCGATAGTTTTTACATGCATTCAGTCACGAAATATTAAAGGTGTGACAATATATGTCCTTCGCGTCTTGAATCCAACATAGGCGAACAAGACTATCTTCCTAAATAATAAAATGCTCTATTATGGAAAGCGATGTGGAATTTTCTCTTGCACTGATCACAATTATATATCTGTACCTACAGAGTTGTAAAAGTAGTTGACGAAAGCTTTCGGGCACGTTTTTCTTTTTTGATGTTTAGCGTCTAGTTTTTTGGTACGAGCCTTTTAAAAGTTACTATAGAGAAGGGCGCTTTTCAATTTTTATTGTGAAATCTCAAGCCAAACTTCGTGTATGTTACAGGCGGAAAGGTATAATTCAAAAACGACAAAAACGTTAAAAATGTATCTTTTCCCTTAGTAAGTGTTACCAAGATTTCTTAGCTACAAAGCCGAGTCGTCGTGACGCTGTTTTTCTTGAAATACATTTCTAATAACCTATTTTTTGTTGTTACCCTAGTCGAGACTCCAAGAGTAACATAAAGATGTTACAGTGCAGTGCAAAGTATGTGTGTCATAATAATTCTGCTTACATAATGTTTGACAGGTTTTGATAGAGCTGACTGGCCGATAATGCAATTTTATTACCTCAGCATGAAACCAGTATTTCCGACGCCAACAAGTCATAGAACTGTCGAAAAAAGCGGCAAAAGATCTTCATTATCCACGAGCTATTACGCCGATCGCCAGCTTCAAATTATACGCTTCGTTAAAATGTTTACACCAAGATGTGTAATAGCAAACAATAATTCATATGTTACGCTTAACACATAATATCATCGGAACCGAGATTATAACTCACTAGACTCCAATTGGATGGTCCAATTCAAGAAATCGCTAAGTCCAATTTCATAGATTTGCAAAACGACGTAAATCCAACTCATGATTTTTGGACGACTTACATACGTCGTTTTGAAAATGTATGAAATTGGACTTAGCGATTTCTTGAATTGGACCATCCAATTGCGAAACTGGAATTCCATTGTCTCTTTTTGTAGACTATAGATCGTAGCGCACTCCTTACTAGTTGTCTCCATAGTTTTGGAGCATGGGTAATGCATGGGAGTCACGCATATTGTGGTGCCAAAATGTCAGAATTCGACAATTGGCAAGTATAAACTTTTGACATTAAAAACGCGAGACGAACGTCATTGTACAGTCGAGAGCACCTCAATCTTCACATTTTAGTTGCAAAGTCGCCCGTAATGCAATGTAGTAGAGTGCATGGGTGTATACCATGATGTACTGTCGACTGTACTACCCATGCCGAAATAGGTACATTTGAAAACAACCACCTTTCCGGGGATTCTCCTGAAAGTTACTGACAAAGTGGCAGTGTCGTAAATTGTGACAGATTGAAAGGTAAAAAACTGAAGAAGAAAATACTCAGCTGTGTAATGTCACTTCAGGCGTTCAGTTTCACAAATATAACGCTGTATCAATGCCCATATACAATGAACCCTGTCTAGATGTAATAAATGCAATAAAACATTATATTGATCGCTGCCTACAATCATTTTCGACCAACCTCTCGGATAACATCGCGTTGGGTAATCGAACATTGCGCATAGACACAAAACTAACCAGTCGTAAAGAGATTATCAAAGTTGTAAAACATAAAAACAATTTGAAGTCATAAGTACGTTTGGCAATGCCTGTATATGATGAATACTTGCATGCATTGAAGGGAAATAAACTCAAACAACGGCGGAGATTTTTGACACAGTACAAATCTATGCTGAAAATAGGTAAGTAGCAAGAACTACAGTCCTCGCTACTTTACTCGACTTTACAAAGTCTTGCTATTTTAACTTCTGTATAGCAAACTTATCTTTTCAAACCTATGAATTTACGATGAAAAATATGTGTTAGATTGTATAATATTAAAAACCGAGTGATAATTTAATAATAAAATTTATTGATGAGTAAAACAAAAATACAAATAATCTATAACATACAGTGTAGAGCTTAATAGAGTAGATCTAGAATGGAATGTCAAGCATACACAAACGTGAGAGGAGGAAAATGCAAACAAGCTTACAAAACCAAACGACAATTTAAACGAATCTAGTCTGACATTTTAACAAATTTCGAGAAATTTAATATTTTAACACATTTAAAATCTTAGGTATAAAGGTAAAGAGAGGCAAAGAGAGAGATAACAGCAGCTTAAAACTTTAAGTTACATTGAAAGTTACACAATGGCAAACCATGGTCCCTGCCTACCCCTCTGAGACACATGCGTGAGTTTATCTTTCCTTACAATATTTAGCACATGATGATGATGACTTCAAAAGTAAGTATAAGTAGAAAGAAACCCAAAGAAGAAAAGTAAGTGACTGGAAAACTTGCCTCTTCACTGACGTCACCATGTCTCTATAACCATCTCGATTTTGGTGGTTTGACTTGCCAAGTTATAAAAGTCGGTAAAAAATAGCCCTACCGACCAATTAAAGAACACGCGGAATGCCTCATCCGAAGCCTTCACATGGGACGCTGTGTAAAGGTCAATGACGCGTTGGTTCTGAAAAAAGTCGTACTTTCGTGGGTGGGAGCACTGATCCGATATACAGAAAAGGCCCACTCGCAACAAGCAAACAAATCCTCGCCCCTATATTTAGCGGGTGGCATAAATTTTCAATTTTTTTTTTTTGGAATTTAAAAAACAAAAAAAAAATTAAAATGTAGGTATGTCAATGACGTTATTTCAATACAATTTTTATTATTTTATTAGTTCAATATTTAATTAACTCCATTCTGTAATAAATTTAGTTACTTCCGTAATAATTGAATTCTTTAAATAAAACAACTTGTTTATTTCTTAACAAATAGGCTGAAATAGATTTAAGGACTAAACACCTATTTCTTTCTTACTCACCTATTAAAAACAGCATTTTTTTTACGACTATTTCCTCACAAAACTTTTATAAACTTTTGTGGCTCAAAAAATTCTTGTCTGGTGAAAACTGAATTTTCACATGTTTTTTTATACCTCACTAGTTCCCTGTAACAAGTGAATCTTCTGTATACGACACAATTATGTAGGCGAACACGTCTAACCTCGAGCTACCGTGTAGGACGAAACTTGTGTGCGAATTTTGCCAAAACATCGTCTCTGTAGCCTTAACAAGTAACTGTGAGGTCGGAAACGCATTCTTGAGATATTTTTCGAAAGAAAATTATTATCATTATCATTATCATACATTTTCCAGCGCAGAGTGGTGTTCCGGATTCAGTCACTACTTCTTACACTGACACTCCATGTCACTTCTTCTTCTTCACTGACTGGATCCCGCGTGACGGATACGGTGAAGATCGCAGGACGACCTCTAATATAGCTGTGATAAACAAAAACCCTCCTTCAACGGAATCACTTGACAATCACTATACGAGCACTTGGCCGCTTTTTTTATAGTAACTTCAACCCGATGAGCGTCTATTTTTCCTTTATTGCTTCTAAAACCACCACGTTCTTAACTAACTTCGTAAGTACTTATCTCGGTTCATAATTATACCACACCAGTTATTTGAATGAAATCAATAGACTATAAAAACCAAACCGTGCATAATCTCTTTAACAAAGTGCGGTCAAGAGCCGTATGAATAAATTAATTAACAACCGCAAAATGTTATGATAGAACTTGTAACTTTGTTATGTAATGAACTGCTTGTTGTTACAAACAGTAATGTTTAGTCTCGCACAATGAGCACAGTAATTGTGGCAACCAAAACGTAATTGAAGCACTCAAGGGAATCAAAATCCATAAGGTATTTTCTGATGACTAGAACATAGTGCTACAGCAATCAGCCTAGGAAATAAAGTCTTCTTCCATAGTTTTTCTAGGCTTAGGTTAGGCTCAATTTTAGGTCCGCCCAACACAACATCATAAAGTTCTCAGAATGACTTTGTTATTACTACCTATGACTGTACCAACTACAGTTACAGATTTTCCTCAAACTAGGTATCAATTCACCGCGACGGATCAAACAAAGGAAGTTCATACGATTTGCGTCGGCGATAACACTTGGCAGATATGGCAGCGTTGGCGACAAGTCGTCAGCCAGCCTACGCACTGAGCCTTTTTATGGCTACATAGCGATTAAATTTTAACTGTCTTTACTACCGTGATCTATGTGATTATAGCTCTATTTGTGTAATAAATAAAAAATAATTCTCCAAAGGAAAATCATTAATCACTGACCAAGCCCGTAGTAGATTTTTGTAGAGATTGTTAGAATAAAAAAACTTACTTATTTGAGTACAACCCAGCAGTTGAAATTTTGTTATTAACGCCATCTGTTGTCGAGTAGCAAAAATCACTAACTCAGCGTAAAAGGAGGTGATCTTAGTTTAGTTTCTCACTGTAAACATAGATGGCACTAACATCTAAATCATTTCTCTTTTTTTTTTATAGGTCTATGGCCTATCTAATATTAAGTACAAAGAAAAAAAATGTTGCAGGTCGTAAACTTTCGTGGAACTTTCATTTATTTCTTCTTTTCAGTCATGGTTTTCAAAGCCTGCTTCTTTTTGTGCACTAATAGTGTCGTAAGGCCGTTGACGAAGTATGTAGAGACGCACACGATGCAGAAGTCGTGAAGAACGAAAGCCAACAAGTAAGCTAAGTAGAAACTCGTTCCTACAGAGCTATAGGCTAGAATTTCTTGTATCCGCAGTATGGCTAAGTTGTCGTAAGTTGCTGGAAAAAGAAAACGATACAATTATATAAATAAGCAAATATATAAGTAAAGAAAAAAACACTAAAATATTCCTGGGCTACTTTGACGACTACCACTGCTAATGAGTTGCAATCAGCTTACGACTTATATATTTATAAGTGAACTGTGGATAGCGCAATGGACTACATCTCTGTTAATTTTTAAATCTATAATATCACAAAAAACGTAGTCATAGTCTAAACGTAGCAGTTAAACGGGTCACATAGATAAATATTGGTTCTTCATGTTCATCATTAGCTATGTGATTTTTTATTGATTTATTTGAGTCAGCTCCAGCTCCAGCCATATTTACTGCCAATATTTGCCGCTTACCTCGATCCTGACATGCCTCTCTGGCTTCATCAACATTCATTAGCCATTGCATACACGCACGCCAGTTTTAGGTACCTTCCTACTATTTATCTAGGGTAGGTGGACTCGAAGTATTTCTGTTTTGCCTGAGACGTCTGAGACGTTTCCACTCACATTCGCTCGTTATATTTTTTCGTCAATCTTTCTTCCTTCTCTCCTCAAGCTCTCCACAAGATTATGTTCTAGGGCAAACAGAAAACACAATTACAGGAAATGTTACAAAAGAAATTACATGTACAAAGACGAGCTTATCTTTGTGCGAGATTTCTCCTAGCAACCCTTGGAGAGTCGGAGTGGAGGTGTGAAACGGGTCTACGCACGGATACTTCGTATATTCAAACCATCGCAAAATTCCTTTCTCAATAAATTCTAGTCACTACATCCTCATTCAGTTCACAACTTTATCTAATCAAGCTATTGCTTATCTTTTTCTAGTGTAGGTATTAATCCTACATACTTTCATGATTCTTGTGCTCTAATAATACTCCGCATTATTCATAATCAGTCATGGGAAAAAATAGAAATAAAAAGGAAATCATGCTTTCTTCTTCTTTCTTTCTTCTAATAAAATTCTCGTATCACCGTGTTAGTGCGCATACTCCTCCGAAACGGCTCAACTGATTTTGATGAAATTTTATGTGTATACTAGCTTTCGCCCGCGACTCCGTCCGCGTGGACTTTAGTTCAAAATGTTGCAACCCCGTTCACTCCCGTTAAGGGTTAAATTTAGAAAAACCGTGAAACACGTGTTCAATCAATTGTATTGAAGAGTATTTATTTCTAGTTTCAAGAAAATCTGACAACATTTTTTATACCTCCATACAAACTTTAACACCGCCGTTTACCCCTTTAGAGGGTGAGTTTCAAAAAATCCTTTCTTAGTGCTCCCCTAGGCTCCCTAAGGAACTCCCATGCCAAATTTCAACCCCCTAGGTTCAGTAGTTTGGGCTCTGCGTTGATTCTAAGTCAGTCAGTCAGTTTCTTCTTTTATATATTTAGATAGATGGTAGATTTGAGAATAGGTTGTTATCTATTTTCCATACCCCTATCTAACAAAACAACGTTTGCCGAGTCAGCTAGTAATATATAAAAAAAAACTTTAGGTAAACTAATTCTACCGTAGCTACCACATTTCAGTCAAAACAGCGACTTGGCGAAGCAATAAACGCTACTTTTGCCCTCCAACAATTCCAATGGGGGCATTTATTGAGCATTAAAGCGAACGTAGGTACCATTTGTCATGAAATCCATTAAAACGAACCCATTTACAGAAACTAAACTGTTATGAAAACACAATTCTAATTTGCTCCGTCTACACTAGAGCCATTATATTTGTTTTTATGTTATTTTTAATAGTTAGCTACGTACCTACCACAGATACTAAAATGAAACACGCTCAAGAAAAATATGTCTAATAAATGTTCTGACTACATTCATACCATCCGAAAAACTTTTGTACCTCAAAGGAATGATTAACCAATCAAATCTTAGTATCTTGTGCAAATAAACTATTTTCATCTATTTAACTAAAACACATTCAATAACGAGGCTTAATACGTGGGAACATCAGCATCCATATAAAACCCTCGGGACTAATTCGCAAATTGTGTTTAGTACCTACAGTTAGAATCCAAGGATACATTTGTTGTTCTAAACTCGCCCTTATTCAGCATGGAATAAAAGCTAATCTTACTAGTCTCTACAGCTGACTTTGCCGACCCAAAACTGACCGCAAGACCCACCGGGTAGCTCTACCCTAGTTAGGTCTCACTCAACAATCCAAATGTTGGCCAGTTTGCGACAGTTATTTGCAACTCGTGACGCCCCCAACGAGGACGATATTCGTGGCTCTATTTACCAGATTCTCTAGAAAGCTGCGTAGCTAGGTCAGCCCCTCTATTCTCCACGTTTATTGTATTTAAAATAGATACACAATTATGCAAAACGTCGAGAAAACGACTTGTAGACGTTTTAGTGAAAGAAATAGTATTAGACTTAGAGTGCATAAGAAAATAGATTATATTGCATTGAATTCTAATGGTTGTTGTTTAAATTAACGCCAATATTAGAGAGTCTGCATAGTATTTCTATCTTGGTACGATTTTTATGTAATAACGTATTTAAATTTTGCGCAATTCCATTTACTTTTGTCTATAACAAAGGACTAAGTTTTGCCGTATTGATGGACTAACCAGGCCGTCTAGTATTTGCATATTCGGTATTGTTCGCAGAATACTGTAAAGTGGGAATTTCACAATGTAACTTTAGCGGTGCAGTCACGATCGCATCGTAACTAACCACGAAGGATGCTGGCCGCAAAGCTACGCGATGCGGTTAGGCTCACGAGCACTTTTTTTTCTTATTTTTATTTAGTGGTTTCCAGTACATACTTGTTTCTACCAAGGAGGTTGCTTGCACGTAGGAATGGTAGCTAACATATAAGAGTGAAGAAATTCATGCAGAATTCGTGACTACTTACTCAAAATAATCATCAAGCAGTAGAAGGCGATGCCATAGATACAATTTGGTATTTCAAATGCCGAATCCTTGCTCAAGATACCAAAACCTTTGGAAAATCTGAAAAGAAAAACATTTTCATCTCGTCAATATGGGTTTCGAAACAGTGCCATAAGAAAAGGTTTGTAATGTGGTGGCAAGGGAAATGGTAAGGTTTACTACTGTATCATTCTCGGTACCTACACAAGTAGTTATACATTATGGGATATACAAGAGGGCTCGGAATATAAAATTACTCAAACAAGTTAATTGGAGTTTCTCATCTATCAGCTAAGAGTACAACAACTTTTTTTCAACGGACAACTTTGATTATTTTAATATTTTAATTATGTATTGTAACTAATATAATTAAAAAACATGATCATTTTGATAAGAATCAAGTGACATTATTAAAATGGTGGGTATATAGGTATATACATACTTAAACCCTGATTTTTACAGTTATTATGGGGTATAGAGTACAGAATAAAGAGTAAGCCCCTAGCCTCTAGGTAGTTAGAGATAAAGCGGAAATCTTCTCAATATTGTTTAGCTTTATTTTTGAGAGGGGTTAGTAATACTAACTTAGTATAAAGGTAAGTAATTATTTTAATTATTTTTTTCAACATCAATAAATCTTACTCCGATGTCAGAACTCGCGAGCAGCTAGCCCGCTCTGACAAGTCACAAAGCGCCTTGTACCCTGGCCGTGCCTCTGCAGCCATCTCCACGTAGAGGGCATACGTGGAGACTAGAACGCCGAGCACTGATGTCACCACTATGGCGCGGTTGCAGCTCCTGATTCTCATGGTCGCCTGGTACTTTCTGATGGAACAAACGTATTTTTATGTAGAAGGGTGTTGGTGTATCTTGGATTATTTTACAAAAGGACCGGCCCGGAAAACAAGTGACCTGCTACACTTATTCACAATACAATGTAAGCAAACCAGTAACCCAACATCGTAGTGTGGACCTAGCGCCTAGACCAAAATGTGGTGGAGAAGTGAATTAATCTTGAGAGGCAATATTTTTCAAATAAAAATTTTAAATTAACTTTTCTGATTGTTACTTGAAGCGCTTGTTAATGCTATCCATGAGGTGTCTACTTTCTACGGTAGATCCATAGGGACAGTAAGTTGACGATCTAACTTCTGACTTCCGGCACTCAATAGTTTGAATGTTAAGTCTAGGATATTGGAGTTATGTGTTAGGCAGGAGTTGAGCGGATGGACCAACGTTTCATTAAGACAACGCAACCTAAAACCGTTTCTTCACTATCAGTAAACCGGTTCCATTAAAAAACAATCAGTATTAGCTTTTTATGTTTTTCTACAATCTTGAAACTTGACGCGGTCAATTGGTATACATAATAAAATTAAAAATTGAGAATTATTAGTATTTGCTCATTGGATGTTGTTTAATTTATCCATACTGAAGAAAAATTTTCAAGTTTCTGTTATAGTTGAGTTGGCGGAAGGTACTATTTGGAAGCGGATGGCAAGGGACCGTGAGAGTAGGATTTGGAGGGGAAAGACCACCCAGCACTGGACGTTGGTGGGTTGATAATGATGATGATGATTCTCCCGGCCGATTTCGGTCACGGCGACTACTTCAACTCCTGTTTTGGTGGCGTTGGCGCGCTCACATATATTGTTTTAATGGCTCTGCCACATTGCAGATTGCAGATGATAACGATGATGAAGAAAGGGTTTTAAAGTTTTGCGTTATTCAATAGGTAGTTATTAATATACTTCCCCATTTCCATAGAAATATTGACAAAGCACCTGAGTGCAAAATATGCTGGAACAATCTTTATCTTTTTATGTTTTACAAATAAATAAATCTTATCTTATCGTACCTAGCTCTTATATAACTTGGGGATTACTTATCTAAAAGCAATTAATAATCCATTGGTGTTAGATTATTAAAAAAAAACGTTTGCTACACCGGTTGTTTCGTTCCATTTCAAATCTCCTTTAATTTAATTCGTTCAAATAAAAATAACCACTACCCCTTTCTATTAAGATCCCCTTCAGTTTGTTAGGCCACCAACGTGCGTTGCTGTTAAAAGCTCGCTATAAAAATTAAACGAAAGCAAACACAAAGCCACCGGCTTGCACAAAATAATCGTAACAGAAGGGCACTGCCCCTAGTGTAGAAACTTCTAGGGCTGCTACCTTTCCTGTATTGACTCGAGTTTACGGGACACGTGTTTTATTTGCATGTGGCTTTTAAGTTTTTGCTTTATTTTTTTAAATGGTCTATCGGTGTACATATTTCGTTCTCATATCCTCCAATTACTTTTTGGTGAAAATGTTATCTCAAAAATGTGCAACAAGTTAATTACAGTTTCTCATTTACAACTTTTGTTTTATTTATTTTTTTCGTTTAATTGGGTGGAATGGTTTGTTTTTAGGATTCTGTCACTCAAAAAAAAAATGGAACCCTATAGGATCACTTTTTTGTCCGTCCGTCCGTCTGTCTGTCAAGTCCTCAGGTCAAGTCCTTCATCGCGGGTATGCATTGAGGTATCGAGTTGAAATTAAAACTGTTTACTCAAGTTTGGGGTTTGTTGAAGCTGTGTAAAAATCAAACTTCTAAGTTAACGTAAAATAAAGATACAGCCGTTTATACCGCAAAAAAAAAGTACATTTTGACACCAAAGAGAATCAATGAGGAAGGAAACCTATGGAGAGGCCCTAATCGTCATTATGCATACCATTGCCGGGTGCCATAATCGCCATGTTTTGCGACAAGTTTTCTCTAGTAATCTGTGAGTTTCCTGGTATGTTAGCTGTCAAATTGCTTTGTTGTCGAGAGTTATTTGCAATTTGTGAAGTCAATACTACTAATTGGCAGTTATTTATGATGTGGGATTGTTGTGGCATTAATAAATAATATGCCTGTATGTTCTATTGTGCAGTGTAGTTCGCGAAAGAACAAAAATCGACCGGAGTTGACTCTTCATAGGTTAGTACCTGGTTTTTACAGAAATGTCGTACAATCTGGTCGTTTTAGGGCCCTCAAGTCTCAACTTAAACCTCTAAGACAAATTTTAGTTTCTTACTGCTCATTAACCCGATATTTTCGTAGGTAAAGCAATATTTCATTTGTTATGATTTGTTATCAAACCGTAGTGCGGGGACAAAGTCATTGGATGGAACATAAAACGTCGATAATAGTTATAACAGTAGAGCTAAAATAATTCAGTTACTAAATAACCATATTATTACCATTCTCTAGGTTTCCCAGTAGTGAAGCCTTAAGATCCTTAAATTCACGACACAAGCAATATTTCTGTTTAATATTATATTATATGTACTTATTGCCTAAAACTTAAATTTTTAAAACAGAAATAATAACGACAATGCACCAATTTTTCGCAGAGGACTACAGTAAAGAAAAGGGCCGTTTTATTTGATCGACACAATGTACAATATCCACTCAGCTCTGCAGTGACACTTGCGAGCAATTTTAATTCCACAAGGGAATTTGCAGGAATCACTTAGCTCTGCCGTGCCCTATCACAGTCAATCGATTTGAACCCTGACAACCCCAGTGAAGAGGTATTTTTGACGTATTTTATAAAGACTTATTTTTGTTTTATTGTCAGCGCTATCTTTATTTGATTTAGATCAATATTCACATTAATTTCTCTCATTCCAGATGCGTCGTAATGAAGAAAAAAATAAGCGACTAACTCAACGTGCAAGAAGCAGCGCAACAAAATCAAACGTTTCAATGATAAAGTGTGCAAAAGAAATAGGAAGTTTGCACTTTTACATGATAATGAAGATTAAAAGAAAGGAAATAAAATCTGTTCTGGCACTGTTTTTTTTATTTGACTTTGACTCTTGAAGTGATTTTGTAGTGTTTTGTGTGGAGTAAGTACCTGCATATAATTAATAAGTCCTTCTGGTAATCGAAATCTTTACGTTCTAATGATAAAAATAAATATTCAGAATAATTAAATGCAAATGATTTGTATGTGTTTTTCCTGGTACAATAAAAAATATTCTCTTATAATGTGTGTGCCGGTATGTAAATGTAAAAGTTAATTTACAAAGTATAAAGCGCCTTTCTTATTTTAAATTATTTCTTCAATCCATGGACGTACTTTTTTTTTTAATTATACCTAGAAGTATCTGTGAGTTTCAACGGTGTTTGTTCGACTGCGACGATCTACTTTACGAATTATCACCTGTGAGCTGTGACAAAACCACAAAATAGTAATTCTTACACCCCGAATTTACTTCAAAGCCGCGGTCTTGTATATAACACCAACACCACAATGGTATATTTCGTGGCTAATAATCGGTAAACATTAATTTCCTACTCGTGACAGTGCTGCTTGAGCACTGCTAATGATGCAGCCGCTAATATCGATATCGATATTTTCGATAGCTCAAGCGAGGCACTAGAAGGCGGCCATTTATTGCGACAACTTTTTGGCACCCGTTTTCTGTAGGTCCGGTCCATATATTTAGTAGGTCTGTGAAGAGAATCGAATACATAGAGTACTTCCCGATAACCTAGAACTAAAAAAATTGGCAAGTGCTGTCTTAAACTACAAATACAGAGAAAAATCTCAAAACCATACATTTGTAAGTAAATCATAACATACTCGTTTAGATACGTTAAGAAAAAAACTGCGAGTACGAAATCCTCAGTTAGCGAGGCTGACTCACTCTTGTCCGGTTTTTTAGTGTCCATTTTGGTTAGCATATTTTTTATATTAAATTTATATTAATGTAAAAAACTACATTACATAAACTATTTTCGAGAAAAAAAAAGAGAAAACTTATTTACACTTGATATTTTTTAGTGTCCATTTTGGTTAGCAAATTTTTTATATTCAATTTATATTAATGTAAAAAATTACATTACCTACATAAACTATTTTCGAGAAAAAAAGAGAAAAATTATTTACACTGGATATTTTTTAGCGTCCATTTTGGTTAGCATATTTTTTATATTCAATTTATATTATTGTACAAATTACATTACACACTTTTTTCGAGAAAAAAATAAATATAATTGATTTACACTGGGATATTTTCTATCAGAAACTGTTAAATTAGTGATTCTTCAGGAGCTCGCATTTTTAAACGATGAAAGTCTCCTTTCTGTGAGTTATATTTGTTGGCTAAGCGTCTATTAACAACTAGCCTTTGACGCAACATCACGTAATGGAAGCGAAGAAAATTAAGTGTTTTATTACCGACTCTACATTGCAGATTTATTTTTTCTTCTCTATTAATTAACCTAGGACGTGTACGGAATCACTTACACACGAAGTGTTACAATACCCGGAAAATAACTTGACCAAATTGGCTTTGACTTCGCTTTGAATCTCGGTTGCGTTTGGTGGGCGACGCGGAATGTGATGTAGAGTTCTCCAAACTTTAGTTTAGCAAGTTAAAAATTATTTAAAAAATGCTCTTACGTGTCCATTGCAATCTCACACCAACACTGCTCTTTTAAATAGTGTTCAAGTAATCTGCCGAGAATTAGACTTACTTAATGGTATGTTATTCCGAATTAATTGTTAAGAAATAAATACCTACAAATCAATATTGCAAAATTTTGCTTCGAACCTTTTGGCAATAAATCAGGCTTATCTCCGAGAAAACACGGAATAAACTGAGATCTTGAGAAGGGTAGAGGTATAATTAATGCATATTTACTAGATAAGTATAAGTGGTACATTCGAAAATTGATCAACATTTATATCTCTGTTGGAAAGTCGCCTGTAATGTAACTGGCGAGAGTGCACGCATGCAAAGATCCATTTGTTGTCGACTGTACTAGCTTCACACAAAAGTTCCAGTGCACGCAGCAACATTACGAAGGTGCTGATAACAGCTAAATGAGCGAATTCATCCTTATTTATAAAGTCTCGTTATTATATCACGATGATAAAAATATTAGTACCTACCTATTAATCTTGAAAACATTTTTGACAACATCTCACAATTTAATGAAAACACAATATAGGTATGTACTCAATTAAAAAACTGCGATAAAAAACAGTCAAAATTGCTCCATAAAATATCCATTGAGCAATCAATTATATACATGAATATTAATTAAGCTCTCTAATTGGTCGATAGCAACTTTAGCTGTTTTTTATTCTCACACATCAAGATACTAAAATAAGGCGCTCCCCGTCAATGCTACTGGTAGATAATCAAAGTACGATTAAGTTAATGGAGTCCAATGAAAATAGTAAAAGGTCTAAGCATATTGATATAAAATATAATTTTATCAAGGATTTAATTAATAAACGTGATATAATTGTAAAATATGTAAGCACGAATGAAAATACAGCAGATATTTTGACAAAGGCTTTAGGAAAACTGAAGCACAACTATTTTGTCCAAAAACTAGGCTTCAATTGAATGGCTTCTTTGTTATGTACCTGTAAAGTAACAATAATGAGTTATAATTATTATCTAAACTATAATGACGCTTCTTGAACTTGAGGGGGGAAAAGGTTTGTTAAATAAAATAAAATACTTTCTTTTCAGTGTTTAAACTTTGCCTTAGTTCTTTGTTGTTTCATGTTTCATATCTTATTATGACAATTCTTATTCTGTGGCGAATCAGAATTGAGGGGGGATGATGAGGTTTTATACTTATAGGTTATTGTCTATGGTTTGTACCCTTGGTAACGAAGTTGTTGATTGTTCTGTCTTGTTACTTTTGTGTTGGTTGAAAAATATATTATGCGGTGTTCGAACAAGAAATATGGTTTTAATGTTAACAAATAGGAATATGGAGACTTCCGCTAGTGAATAATATAGACATAGTTACAACAGGTTATGGGCCGCCCCATATTCCTTATTTTCAGTAATTCGGATAAAAATATAGGTACCAAATTTACGATCTTTATAATTTTGACAATTGAGGAGCAAACATTAAAACAGTGATTTGTCACATTTTCTGGAAAAATAACCCGGCGACACCAATTTGTACAGTTGATAAAATACTTTACTTTTGCTTATTCAATGTTGTGCAAAACATTGTTTCTCATCTATGCTTTCATATTAAAATCCACTGTTTCAAATTAACAGTTTTTTCTCCAAAGGTCCGTTTCATTTCTCCATTTACCCAACAATCTAAGCCGGTGGACAAATCGCTGTTTGAATGTTTGCTCCTCAATTACATAACTCATGTAAATTTTAAATAGAGTTTGTTACTGGGGAAAAAGGCCTACAAGAGCAAAATATGGCTCAATTGAAGATACAAAATGTAGTTTGTCGGTTAGAAGATGGAAACGATTTTCACAATTGGAAATTTAGAGTGGAATTATTACTGGAGGAGAAAGGCCTCGGTGATATAGTGGCCTGTGCTGATGTAAAGGAGAATGATAAAATAAAGGATGCACAAACGAGATCGCTGATAGTACAATGCATAGGAGATACATTTTTGGAAATTGTGAAAGGGGGCAAAAGTGCAAAAGATATGATGAATTCTCTAGAAAATATCTTTACACGAAGAAGTATTATGAACAAATATAATTTGAAAAAGAAGCTAATCGAGTTGAAGTGCGAAAACAACGAAAAATTGCAAGATTTCTTTTTGAAATTTGACTAGCTAATAAGTGACATTGAAGTAATGACAAAAATGGATGAGTCTGATAAAGTGGTACATTTGCTACTCGCCTTACCAGGTAAATACAATAATGTTACGACCGCCTTAGAAGCAATGAATGAAGAACTGACTTTAGAAAAGACAAAAAGGACACTACTTGATGCAGAAATTAGACTGGATGACATGATTGCACCAAACCAGGATAGTGCGTTCAATATAGAGTGCTGGAACTGCAATGAAAAAGGACACACTGCAAGATATTGTCACAAAAATCTTCAAAACAGACAGTATGTTACTTCCCATCGGGGAGCTTCTGTCCGAGGTGGTGAGCCATATAGACGGGGTCGTGGCAGAGTGCAGAGGCACATTCGAGGTGCGAATAGAGCATGTACATCGAGGGATGAGGCAATAATTTTCCATGAAGAAACCACAGAGGAAGTGGGCTACATGATTGATGGAGAGTTTAATTTAACTTGTAAGGCAATTTTTGATCAATCAATTTCCTTTGTAGTAGATTCTGGTGCATCTCAAAATTTTATTTCTGATATATATACACAATGTATGACAAATATAAAGAATTTAGAACATCCCATAAAAATTAACACGGCTAATGGTGAAAAATTATTTGCATATCAAAGCGGCAGTTTACAGATAAAGTGTGGTAACGTTAAGTTTACAGTAGAAGGACTTATAGTAGCAAATTTAGCCTACAATCTTCTGTCTGTACGTAAATTACTGGAAAAACCAAACGAAATCATATTTGTAAATAAATATGCAAAAATAACCTTTCATATTGGATCTAATATACGGGCATACAATAATGGCAGACTTTATATTTTACAGGGTGAAGTTATAACAGAGGATGGAGTCGCGGCCATGTATTCAGCGGATGGCATGTTATGGCATAGACGCTTAGGTCATACCAGCTCTAAAACTTTACAAAGGCTACAGCTACCACTTAACGACAATGTATGTAATGCTTGCATGAAAGGTAAGGCAACACGGTTACCATTCAAACCACTAGAGCGACCTAGATCACGTCAGGTCTTAGAACTGTAACATAGTGATATAGCGGGCCCATCCAGCATTCCGAGTATACAGGGTGAAGTCTATTTTCAAACGATTATAGATGATTTTTCCCATTTTTGTGTAGTTTTCTTGTTAAAAAGAAAATCTGAAGCTGTCGAAAATATTAATAACTATATCCGTCGATACGAAAACGAAATTGAGAAAATGGTTAAAAGAATTAGATGTGATAATGGTGGCGAATACACTTGCAATAGTCTACGCCAATTTTGTAACCAGAAAGGTATAGCTTTAGAATATAGTTTACCATATTCACCAGCTAGCAATGGTGTGGCCGAGCGAATGAATAGAAGTTTATACAACAAAGCAAGAACTATGCTTATTGAAACTCAGCTACCGAAAAATTTGTGGGGTGAAGCTATAAAATGTGCAGCTTATCAGTTAAACCGTTGTACCTCTATGGCTATTGACTACAAAACTCCTTGTGAAGTTTTATATGGGACAAGAGACTTAAGCAAACTACGTGCATTTGGTGCAAAGGCGTGGGCTTACATTTTACCTAAACCTGATAAACTTTCAGAAAGATCACGTGAGTGTAGGATGGTAGGATATAGCAGGACAGGGTATAATTTATGGGATTCTAAAGACAATAAAATAATTGTGTCACGAGATGTGAGATTCGATGAAAACAACGTTATATACAACGAAATTAATCAAACTGATAACGAACAAGAGTGGCAAAGAGTAAGTACGTCAGAAATAAATTCAGAAAATAATAATCGGGTTACTGAGCTTGAACAAGATAATGAAGATAGAGATGAGGTTATCACTGATAATACGAATATTGATGAAGGAAATATGGAACCAGAAGAAATATTTGAAGATTGTACTGAAGATACCCTAAACGAGAGAAACGACGTTACAAATGAACTTGCGATAAAAACGAGAGTTGGCAGAATTGTCAAGCCTCCAAAAATATTGGAAGATTTTGAAACATATGTGGGTTTGTGTACGGGTGATCCAAGTTCTTACAAAGAAGCGGTCGAAAAAGATCAAGAGTGGCAAGATACCATAGATAAAGAATTAAACTCCCTTGAATGTTTGGGAACCTGGGAAGAATCGAAATTCCCTGAAGATAAAAGGCTATAGATACAAAATGGGTATTTACTACTAAAAAGGATGGTACGAAAAAGGCCAGATTAGTGGCGAAAGGATTTCAAGAAGAAACATTATTTAATGTATACTCACCCGTAGCTCGTATGCCTACAATTCGTATGATGCTGAGCCAAGCGTTACAAAATGATATGTTTATGAAACAATTAGATGTTCCAACAGCCTTTTTAAATGTTTTTTTAAAGGAAGACGTCTATATAAAACCACCCTTAGGAGTAAAAGCAGAAAAGGGTGTTGTTTTCAAACTAAAAAGATCGCTCTATGGGTTAAAACAAGCACCTAAATGCTGGAACGAAAGGTTTCATTCATTTTTAATTCAAAAGCGTTTTAGACAGTCGAAACATGATTTTTGTTTATATGTTTTGGAAGATGTATTTTTATTAGTTTATGTTGATGATATAATTGTAGCGTCGAAAAGTAAAATAAACTTAAATAAGTCACATGATTTTCTAAAGGCTGAATTTAATGTTAAGCACCTTGGAGAGATGAGTACTTACTTGGGACTAGAGATTGTCAGAACGCCAGAATCAATTTCAATTTCTCAAGAATCAGCAATAAATAGATTGGTTGATAAATTTAATATGACAGATTGCATAGGAGCAGAGACGCCGATGGAAGTAAATTTTACAACTGAAAACAATGAACCCATTACTTTCGATGTACCATATCGTGAACTTCTAGGTAGCCTTTTATACTTAGCTACTTCAAGTAGACCTGACATTTGCTTCGCAGTATCTTACTTAAGTAGATTTTTGGATGAGCCCACTTTACCCCTATGGAAAGCAGCTAAGCGTGTTTTGCGGTATCTAAAAGAAACGAAGTCAAAATATCTCGTATATAAACGGGATAGCAGGTGTAACCTAGTTGCATATACCGATGCTGACTGGGCAGGCGACAAAAAAGATAGGAAAAGCGTGAGTGGTTCCGCTGTTTTCTTTGGAAATAATTTGTTGGCCTGGTTCTGTAAGAAACAAAACGTTGTCGCCTTATCAACAGCCGAAGCGGAATATGTAGCTGCTGCTCTAGCGTGTACAGAATTAATTTCTTTAAAGGGTTTATTACAAGATTTTAACAGTCCTTCAAGTTCAATGCTACTGGTAGATAATCAAAGTACGATTAAGTTAATGGAGTCCAATGAAAATAGTAAAAGGTCTAAGCATATTGATATAAAATATAATTTTATCAAGGATTTAATTAATAAACGTGATATAATTGTAAAATATGTAAGCACGAATGAAAATACAGCAGATATTTTGACAAAGGCTTTAGGAAAACTGAAGCACAACTATTTTGTCCAAAAACTAGGCTTCAATTGAATGGCTTCTTTGTTATGTACCTGTAAAGTAACAATAATGAGTTATAATTATTATCTAAACTATAATGACGCTTCTTGAACTTGAGGGGGGAAAAGGTTTGTTAAATAAAATAAAATACTTTCTTTTCAGTGTTTAAACTTTGCCTTAGTTCTTTGTTGTTTCATGTTTCATATCTTATTATGACAATTCTTATTCTGTGGCGAATCAGAATTGAGGGGGGATGATGAGGTTTTATACTTATAGGTTATTGTCTATGGTTTGTACCCTTTGTAACGAAGTTGTTGATTGTTCTGTCTTGTTACTTTTGTGTTGGTGGAAAAATATATTATGCGGTGTTCGAACAAGAAATATGGTTTTAATGTTAACAAATAGGAATATGGAGACTTCCGCTAGTGAATAATATAGACATAGTTTCAACAAAACCACTTGACTGTATCTTTCTCTCTAACTAAACTGAGTATTTATTACAGTTTACTTTCCTTTCTTAGTATATTGTAGACGAGCCAATCGACGACGCGTGCTCCGTCTCTGCTCACCATGATTAAGCTTGCGAATCAAGGGTGCAATTACGTAAGACTTCACTGTATGGAGTTTTCTGATTTAGCCCTTTTGTTCCCGATATGCCACACCACCTTATGTCACACTGTTACATTCTGGGATTTTTTTCCCCAGTAGGTATCTCAATATCTCATACTCCTACTCTGAGCTGTCATACATTCTTATTTTGATTTTTTTTGAGTTTTCTAAATGCTTAACCCGATGGAAAGTTACGTAATATAAGGGCTGAGAGGAACTCGATAAAAAACCGAGTTAATCCGGGCCATATTTTACAAGGTATATTATTATTATCATTTTATCTTCCTTTTACACACTGTATATAACTTATTATATGTAGGTTATAACGTAGCTTATAACAACTATCTAAGTAAGATTTATTTAAGTTTATTGTTAAGTACATATACCTAAGTATGTATTATGCGTCAACTACCCGTCTCTATTTTTCTTCGGGAACCTTCCCGTCACAAGTTTGTGTGGCAGTAATTGCTGTCAGCATTAACGCTACCCATTGTACTGTTTTTTTAAATTGTAACTTTTAATTGTATCTTTTGTTTAACTTTTAATTTTCGAATGGGATTTCAGTATGATCTAACTACCTTTCTTGAGAGTGCTAAAACTGGTGGCAATTGATATCATAGAACGGCATTCTCCCCTCATAAATAACAAAAAGTTTTATGCATATTATACTTAAAACAACTGCAATTAACCCGGCATAACATAGAGAGATACTTAAAAATACTGCCGATTTATTATCATATTCTCAAACCCTCAGGGCCGGTTTCTGAATTAAGAATTTCATATATTAAATACATACTTAAGTAACATTCTGTCACGCTCTTTTCTGCGAGATTTGACGAGACAGCACTAAAATCCATTTATCTATACTTGGCATTTTTTTTGGACTTTAAACGACACTGAATTAAAAACCTTTAGCAGTAGAAAATTTGATACCATTTGAAAATTTAGTACTAGCTAAGCACTAAATTTGTAAACCGTTTCGAGTTTTCTACCGCTAAAGGTTTTTGATTTAGTGTCGTTTAAAGTCTGAAAAAAATGCCAAGTATAGATAAATGGATTATACAGTTTAAGTAAACATAACATAAACATAAACATTTACACACAGGCACATGCGTTACAAGTCGTTACTTAACGAAGTTCTCAATTCAGAAACGGGCCCTCAGTGCCTAGCTTTCTTTTCTTTCGTTGTGACACTGACAGAGGTGGCTGAGGCTTGGTACAGCGCCACCAAGTTATCTGTTCAGGTGGGCAAAATGGTAACTAACTAAATAATTATAAATATTCTCATTTTTCCAGGTAAAATTTTTACTAAATTCTTCACTAGCGCCGCTATCAACTGAACAGATAAGATGGTGGCACTGTATCAGCGTCGTTCGATCACGACATAGCTTACTGTGCATTACAACTCTAGCGAAACAAATAGAAAATGTATACTTAACTCAAACGCCTGCGTAAATTTTCCGGATCAGTGAATATTGTCAGCTACGACGTAGGATGTAGGGGAATGAATCAATATTTATTTGTTACCTTAGCATATTGTTATTTATGTACAGTCGACTGCACATCATGCTATACTCCCATCCACTGTAGGTACCCCGTTGCGTTACGGGCGACTTTGCAACTAAAATGTGTAGCTTGACGTGCTGTCGACTGTACGTTAGAACATTTTATGCGTACTCGGGAGCCGGTACAGTCAAGCAGATCAACTTTTACATTTTTGTTGCAATCACACTTAATATAACGTAACTGAGTAGATTGCATGTAAGTTAAGATAAGAATATTCTTTTCTTTCCTTCCGTTTTTTTCCTCGTACAATACGAGGAAAAAAACATAAACATAAATTACAACAAGGTATTATAATTATTTTCAAGTATGTAAAGGTTGATGTGCTTTCGACTGTACTATGAAGGTAGTACCTATTTACATTTAAGCAAAGAATTTGGCTCTATTCCCTTAATAATAGGAATTTTGAAAGTGTAAATATGTAAATATTAACACTCAAAAGTGATCGTAAGCAGTTTAATGATGATCTTATTTATAAAAAAACGATTTCTCTTAAATACCTACCCCGGAGAGGCAGTTACAATAATCTGTGGTTACCTCTTTACCCTCAGTCTTGTCTTTACCTTTACCATAGATTACTAGCTGCCCCGGCAAACGTTGTTTTGCCAGTTAAGGGTATGAAAAATAGATAACAACCTATTCTCACACCTACCAAATATACATGTAAAGTTTCATTAAAATAGGTCAAGCCGTTTCGGAAGAGTATGCGCACTAACATAGAGACATGATAATTTTATATATTAGACTAGCTCACAGAGTACTTTTTCGGCAAACGTTGTTTTGCCAGATAAGGGAATGAAAAATAGATAACAACCTATTCTCAGACCTACAGAACATGCACGCAAAATTTTATCAAAATCGGTCAAACCGTTTCGGAGGAGTTTGCGCACTAACATTGTGACATGAGAATTTTATATAATAGACTAGCTGCCCTGGCGAACGTTGTTCCGCCGTATAATTTTTTTTTTTTTCGTTTAGGGCTACGAAAAATAGATAACAACCTATTCGCAGACCTACTGAATATACCTACATATAAAATTTCATCAAAATCGGTCGAGCCGTTTCGGAGGAGTGCATACTCCGCACTAACATTGTGATATGAGAATTTTATATACCTATTAGATTTAAAACGACTCTGAGCAATGTTTTACGAAATAGCGTGTTCTTAAATAAGACTGTTAGTAAATAGAACTGAGCTGCACCTCGGGGTCGGGTAGACTACCCTAGGGAGGGGGTGACGTCCATTCAGCACTCTCAGTGACAACAGCTGCACTGGTTTACCTAGGTACTTCAGAAAGGTGACCAGCCGTTGTATCACGTTACTTTCCATTCTATCGGGTTAAGTTGTTAGAGAACTTCAAAGTGTCAAAATATGCAGTTGACAGTTCGGAGTAGGCTAAATCAGACAACATAATACGCAATACGTAGGAAAAGAGTAAAAAGTATTATTAGCAGCTACAGAAATCTCCGTTTTTGTTGAAATTTCCGTGAGGATGGTGACATGTTGTTCCTCTTCAAAACGTCGAAACGTACATTTTGATACCGCTGCATTTTATCCACGGAACGCATTGAAACAAAACTAGTTACATATTTTTTTCCTGAACGCAGCGTGAGCAAGCTGTCAAAAATAATAGAATATGGTTTGTTGGCAACTTCACTTCACTCAATTATCAAAATGTCTCATACCAACACTACAGACTAAATTATCAATTAACATTTTCATAGTTGCTAATAAATCTTTTTAGGAAGGTTATAATAAATTACTACACCAAAATTCAATCCCTAGACCAAGGATATTGCAAAATGTAACCTTACCAATCACCGAAATTATTACCAAATATCTTACGGCAAAACAGGCACTTTATTACTTTACAACAGTGATAAGGACAAATGTATACGTCAGAGAGAGATCGCGTAGAGCCACATTGCCGATGACGCCCGATATTGCGGAATGTTGACGTTGTGATGTTGGCAGCCCTGCTTTAGTTCTCCATCGCGGCCGCACGCAGCGTTGGCGTCGTGCGACACCTTTCATTGTATTGACTATTGACTGCTTCTGAATGCAGAGAATAATGTATAATCCTAATTTGGCGTGTTATTACCTTAGTTTGTGTTAAAATATAGTGTAATAAGTTTTAGTTAAGTGAAATTATGTCCTTGTTTACGTGAAAGGGAAAGAGAACAGCCCGTCGAGTGCTACGCGGCCATTTTACTTGCAATGCGGCAACGGTGTACGATCCGCCATTGGAAACGGCTAGTGTCTTTCTCTGGGTGTAATATTTGTATTTTGCCGAATTCCTCGGCATAGGAACCACTGTTAGCCATGTGTGATCAAAGTGTAGTGCGGACCTTAGTGTAGTGGCACACGGTGGTCGTGTGTTTTGAATGATGTGCAAAAGATGGAAATCGAAGTGAAGCAGCGCAATCAAAGGAATAGGCGAAGGGAGCGGGCCCAGCGCATGCAAGCACAGCGGGAGAGTAAAGTTAAGGATGGGGACAGTGGCGAGGACGAGTCTCCGGCGAGAGAGAAGCCGCCTCGTCCTCCAGCCCGGAGGAAAAAGTCGCGGGAGCCTCTGGGTGAGGAGGACATCATCGACGGATTTGCCATAATGGCATTCCGCACCTATGAAGACCTAGAGGTACGTACTAGCACTCATTTACCGGCCTATTCGACTAAATTCTCCATCTATTATATCATAACAGAGAAACAAAACAATGGCCAGTACCACAGTTTATGTGTATGGAATTCCGCTCACCCAATTAAATTAATTTTCTCGAAAACGCTGGTATAATGTTTACATTCTTATCAAAGAACAGCATCATTTTGTCTAATTGACGTTGCTGGTTCACCCAATGCCGTAGGTATTCCTTTACGATAAGTGTTCGTGTATAGTACAGTTACAGTCGTAAAATGGCACTTACGTAGATTGTAATAATTAGTAATTTACTGGCATTGCGAGCTAATAACTACTGCATGCACTTCATACAACTTGCAGGCCTATTCCGTTTTGTATCCTCATCACGAAAACAGTACATCGTAATCGTTTGTCGTTGTCTGGAAGTGCATTGACCTATTGAATAAACCTATCGCGTAGTGTGACCGTCTTGGATTAGATGGCCGATAATCATCTTGCTTGTGTTGTAGTGATGCAGTGGACTAGTTAATGAAGCAATATCCTGACAAGTGGCAAAATATTACCTATACAGCTTGAATGTTTAGAATAGCAGCTGATGACGGGAGATGCGTGCGGGGGGGCGCCAGGCGAAAGGGGGCCTCGCCTTTCTTGGCGAGAGAGGTGCAACTGTGGTCTCCCACAAAGTGTAAATTTGGTCTAAGTGGCTTTCGCTCGTTTGTGCTCATTTATCGCTCCGTCCGCGTCCTCCTAAGGCAATATGTTGACGTCTCTAATGCCCACAATAAAACTAGGTACATTCTGCGCTATCGTTTAGAATTATGGTGACAGGAGCGCCGTTTGTGGCTCGTGGAAGCGGCGGCGGGCGCGTGTATTATCGGCCGCGAACAGGTTCCTTTGCTCCTATTTAATTCACCACATGCGACGTGCAACGCTTATGCAATTTCTACCCACAATGACTGCAAGTTAATTTTCAACATGAAGCGAGTTTTTATTCGCAACGTCCGACACATGGCTGTGTTTAAATTGCTTTTTCATACAATGTTTTGTACTCCTGTACCAGCGAAATTGCCGTTTCAAAACTGTTTATAGCTGAAATGTAAAAGAATATCGTTTTGCTTGCATCTGTATGAATAATCGAACACTTGTTAATTTCGTGGGAACCACGACTTTATCGAATCGACTTCTTTTTAGTAAGGACCAATGAAGTTTACAGTACAATGAACTGCAATGGTCACAAAAAGGATAGAAATAAAGACGGTGGCGCGTGACCGGCTCATCTGACGCCCGCGGAGCGGCAAACAAGAATACGTTGTCGACAGCTTTCCCACGACACGCCTCCGCGGCCGGCAGTCGCCGGATCCACTGCTGTGTCCGGCCAACCGAGCACTAGCCACTGGACACCGGCCAGTCCACGCCTCACTCAGGCGAACCACAACCATCTAATGCACGGCATACCCCGAGGTTATTAGCACAATTAGCGCCGTTTACTCAACTCATAACAGCCCAACAAAAAATACTCAACGAGTATGCCAACGCGCCACACAAGTCGAAGCACGAATGCCTTGATAAAAGTTAACTAAGTTAGGTTGTTAAAATGAAGAAAAACGACTGCTAAAAACATTAACAAAAAAGAAGCACGTTCAAAACTAATTTGAAAAGTTTGACAAGACCTCGTCTACCTGATAAGCGGTCGAGAAAGATTGGACGTGGCATAAAGAAGTTAGACGGGCGTAAAATATTGTAGACATCGGATTTCGGCGAGGCGAGACTCGCGATCCATTTCCTTCGCGTTAGGGGTGGCTTGATCTCGTGGAGAACGTGGATTTCGTAATTCTGTCCGTGAGAGATTTACTTATCGACTGTAAAGATTTTGTTAACGCTTCAAATGAGTAGAGCTAGGGTACGTAGTACCTATTTCATAAAATTATGTAAATTGTGGTAATCTGCAAGAAAAAAGTTAATGACTAATGATAACTGATAACGTATACGACCTCCAAGTAACCATGTAAAGAAACGCCAATAAAAAAACCTACTTATTCACGTTTGTCGCCAAAATGCCTACAGTTAAATCCTCCCGAGAGCCATCCTCTACAAATTGTGTGAAATAAGATAATAATCTGCTTGCGCGAGGAGTGGTAATATCAGAGGCAGTACACGTGTCGGATGCACTCGGTTTGAGCGCTCGGGTATGCTTATACAAAATCAATATGAGCCGCTTTGCAAGAGGAGCCGCGTAGCTCCGAGCGAGCGTTTCTGTGCGCCCCCCGTGACCCACCCCATTGTCCCGAGGCCCAACATTCCCAGGAGCTCCGTGTTAGCACGTCGTGACATAAATACTTACCTGGCTAAACTCGGTCTAGTCTACTAGCCCCGCAGCGTTGCCTCTTGAATTTTTCCTAAGCCACTTTTACCGTTTATCGAGCTTGCAACTTAGCTAAGTTATCGGCGCTAAATGTACCTCACGTTCATGAAATTTCTTTTGTATCCTAGTTCCAAACTGCACGGTTTTTATCTCTTTTTGCTACTTTGTAACGTAGAGGTGAGTAACGACAGTATTATTAGTTTACTTGGTATCTGTTAAAGCGCGATGTGCGCCATTATTCTCCGTCCAGTTTACGACTCTATAAATTAACAGTGTATGTAGGTAAAACAGTTTACGCGCTGTTGGATCTTGACACAATACTGCCAAACAATATTCCAGGTAGCACAGCTTTAAAACTTTAATCGATGCACACACAATTTCATAAGTAAATGTTTTCTATTGGTGTCCGTGAGTTTGTTATTATGTAATAAATTATATAAATTTATCTTTGATCGAAACATAAAACATGTATTTTCTCGTGTACAAGTGTAAAGTTTTCCGTTCCTCAAACTGCTGCAGACATGCTAATGCACTGACTTTAGAACATTCACCTCGAACTATTGCGGTGCAAGCTAAGGAACTGACTTTTGAATTGAGTTTTGACTTTTAAATTGTAACCAGCAAAAAACCTGGATAGTTTAGTAATATTAGTTAACTAATAGTTACTGATAAATCCAAAATAAATGAGTACTTAGGAAAGCAAAAAACCGCCAACATTTCGCTTTATATTTTTATAAAGCCGGCTTTTCGCTGTTTATATCTTTCCGCTATGTCCGCAACGAAGCCTGTGCTCATCTCTTGGATGAACGTCGGCGCTTCGAAAGTAGTTTCAATGCATCTGGCAGTAATATTTACTTGAGGTAGATTTTAACTGCTATCGCAAGCGGCGCATCTCTTTGATAATACTCTGGTGAACTTACTCGGTGACATAAATCTGTATTTGGCCGCTGGAATTTAACTGGGTTAAAAAATGCACATACTTTATACGGTTTAAAGTGAAATCAACCAAAAAGTTGATTCATTGATTGGTAACCTCATTCAAAAAAGCCCTATTGCGTGGAACGTAAATAAATTCACGCAATATGTTGCTAATCGTTAGCTATCCGCAATCGGTTGTTTACTTTACACCGCCGGGCGCGCACGTACGTTCCCTCATCTGTGTATAAAATAACGCACAATGTTTATTACACAATGCACGCGTAACAATAATAAAACTTATACTTTATATTTTAGTATGTTACATACATTGTGGCCACTTTATAATTTATTGCCGGGAGGGGAAGTATTTTCGGATCACTCTCGGGTGAGAATCAGGGAGCTGCTTATCGGTGAATTTCCCGCAAAGTTATCCGGTATCCGAGTCACAGATGGGGTGAAAATGATTACAAACTCCTCCGGTGAGGGCCCGACAAACGGCACGATTTACTGTTATGTTTCAGAAATCATATCGAATTTAATAAA
The DNA here is from genome assembly GCA_947310845.1 of Yponomeuta plumbellus. Taxonomy (NCBI): domain Eukaryota; kingdom Metazoa; phylum Arthropoda; class Insecta; order Lepidoptera; family Yponomeutidae; genus Yponomeuta; species Yponomeuta plumbellus. Next base: position 11,845,345 of record OX371203.1, read on the forward strand.
AGACCTTAAAGTGTAAAGGTTCATTTAATAGGACCCCTGACAATGATCTGTGATTTATCGTTTGAGTCGGAGGACTTACAATATTTGGTCCATTTAGCAACCTATGAGTTGCGTGAATTTGATAAGGGGTAGTCTTTTATCATTGAACTAAATTTTTCAATTGAGAATCACACCAACTGTCCAATAAATTCGGAGTGTATTCTTAAAGTCCTAAGATATTGTGTCAAGTGGTGAGAATCGCCGCTGGACCGATGTCACCGAGAGGTTGTCGAAAGCCGCAGTAGCTCACGGAGTCACGGCCTATCTCGACGATCGACGAGATAAATGCACTTCGGTGGCTCACTGATTCCGATCGCGATCTAATTGAGCGAAGAACTTCGCGAATATAACTCCCGATATCAACTAGTAGGTAGCTATCGGTACGCCTTAACTTGTTATCGGGCATTGAGAAATGAAACGATCAACTGTTACAAAATAAGCCGAGATTATGCGACTTACCTTAATTAAAATTGCAAGTTTCTTTTTCATAGCAATTTGTGTCGGAGATTTTATGAGTCAACCCAAGTTAAATAATTTGAACAAACGGGGCTGTATAGAAATGCGAGCCGGCACTCGGGCTCGCTATCGGCTTACTTTCATTGTTGTTTGGAAAGCGGCGTTGTTGTGAACGCTTGGCTAACCTACTCATTAGCCTCCACAAATAAACGCTGCCTCTCGTTTGTATGCTTACTCGCTTATGTATGACGATTATTGTCCACTCAACGCAATTGATAGGCTATTTACTTGCGGCTTTACTCCCACTATTGTGTCAACTGTCCATAAAGTGTTCCTCGTTGTCTCGAATTCTAGAATCTCGCGGCATTAAATTAATTCGTATCTCGACACACTCTGTACATGGGTACTTAAATTACCATATTCGATTACAAAACAAAAAATATATTACCATGTCTGAGTATCAGCGTGTATTAGCACTCTTGGCACGGCATAATACAAACGTTCGTAGCACATTACTCCATTATCGCTAAACATACACGTCAAGCCAGAGCAAATGTTTACCGAGAAGTTAGTAGTCGACGCCCGCAGTCGGACGTGTAGGCCGGCCGCCGCCGCATGGGTCGCCAGACTCCAGTGACAAGACAAATAGTACCCAGTCACGAATTGATTGATTACACCAACGATATCTGCTGTAAATTAACCGATTTATTAAACGAATAAACGCTTGAAAACATTTCCACCGCAGACGTCGTGAAAAAACATGTTAATATTTAATCACAGCTATTATCGTTCCAGATAATGAGAAGCTTAATAAAGGACATGTCGTGGGCGATAAAGTGATCTTAAAAGGTGGCATTTAATCGGAAATAACCGATGGTCTACTGTTAATTGTAGTCATTGCGATGCATGGGCCTCTTAATTATAGAGTGCGTACGCATAAAGGCCATCGTAATTATACCTTATCTTATTGAAAAAGAGTTAATAAGTATCAAGAAATTAAATTATTCAAAACGGGTTATATTGAAAGACAACCGTCAAAAAATTCGTGTCTTAAATTTTACGTGATAAAAATATCTCGTCAAACGTATAATTATCAACTTAAAACAGTAAATAAACAGTGTATTACATTACACACGTAACATTTATTTAAGTTGAAGCCGGCTTTGATGTAAGCTGGCAGCAAGAGAAAGGTTGGCGCGGCAGCTTTTAATTTTTATCGCCATTGTATTTTTTACAATTCATGATGATTAATAATTCTGTCAAAGTGCTGCGGCGGTAATTTATATTATAATAACGCAGCACACCTATTAAATTATAACCAAATTATATGCAATAAAGTAGGTTAGCCCGACAAATTAAATTAAGAGTGTAAATTCTTCACGTATTTCTGGTCGTGCCTATTAAAATATTTAAAGAGCCGTAGCCGTACAGGAAACTGAAACCATTGGCCGCTTAGTGGCGATCGTAAAGCGTCGGATTTTTAAGTACAAATTAGCCATTAGTAAGAGTCACGAGTTTATTCAATCAATATGCCGGGCACGGCCCGCCCGCCAGGGAATTAGTACCCGGGAATGTTAATAACGGCCCCATTTACGACCGCTGCAAGCAAACTAGCTTTCAATTCGAATTATTGCGATTATGCGTTTATTGATCACGATTATTCTCAGCATATTATTAGTAGACAACTATTGTCGGGATTCTATTATAATTCATTGTGGTGTTTCGCGGTGCGAAGGCTAATTCTCGTTTTGTATTACAGTGATCATGTCGCTGGCTGTTGACTAAACATCAATTTGTTTGTTTGTGTTAAGTATAAGGATTTAGGGTTCCGTAAATAGTGCCAATAGGACTATGGCTAATAATTCTTATGTAATACCTTTTAATTATTTGTGCTCATTTTAGGTTTTTGATAGGGTACCCGGGACTGATAAATAATTATTATAATAATTCTCTCAAAATTCTACTTGTTTACATTGAGAAACACGCATGTAAAAATCATTTCTGAGAAGTTCGATAATAAACACGTGACACGAGACTTTTCTATGATTAATTTAAAAAATAATTTAAATTATTTTTTAAATATATCATAGAAAATTCTGGGATCCATCCACCTGCGTTTATTATTGATGTATCATTCTACTTTCGTTGATTTAATAAATAAATTGCCATTTCCATTGAAAAACTTAATACCTAAGTGCTTGTTTTATTTTTATTTATTTATTATGGTTTCAAATACACATTTTATGCTTGTCAAAACCCTTTAGCTAGGGAACGCGTAGAAGTATCGAGTTGAAATTAACACCCAAAAATCAAGTCTGCAGTCCCTTGAAGTTGTAAAAATATTAAAGTTCTAAGATACCTTTATGCCGCACAAACAATTCTGTCACTCAAGGGAATCAAAATTCATAGAGTACTTCTTGTTGACCTAGAACGATGAAATTTGGCAAGTAATATCGTCTTATACTACAGATACAGGGAAAAATCAGAAAACTATACTTGTAATTTAATCATTAAAAAATGCTTATGAAAATTGCATTGCGAAATATTAAGCTTTGAAGCGCATTTTTTTGTCTATGTAGGGCGTCAACTTTTCTTCAACAAAATAAGACAGAAAACTGGACTGAACTGAACACCAAAACTCTGAGACCTCGATCAAAAATTTTGTTACTATTTAAATATAAAATAGTAGCAACAAACGAAGACACTGTCGTATGGTTAGGGAAACATGATATACACTTATTCAACTTACGTAAATCCATTCAAATGTAGGAATAAATGTATAAAAATTAATATGTACTGCATGCTTTAAAATCCTTACCTTAATTAATTTAACATAATTGATTAAGACGCTTAACTGATTATAGTATAGAAAGCGCTGAGCCTCCTAGTACAGGTAAATATTTACTTACAAGGAGGCTTCTGGAATGTTATGTTCGTGCATGTTTTGATTGAATAAATGCATTTTTATTTATTAAATAAAAAAGCTCTCCAAGTGTGATTTAGAGTCCTGCTAAGAACTCTGATATATTATAAAAAACGAGTTTTTTTGAGTCGTAAATTTGATTTTTTTATGTGTGTTACGGAAACCTCAGAGCGCTAGTATTACTTGCGCTTGACCAGTAGCTTTGTAATGCAGTATTTTACCTATATTGTATTTTTTTTTATCAGCAATACGCTTATCGCTAAACACATTTAAATGACTTTGTACACGATTAAGTTTATTTTATAGATTATCATAGATAGATGATAGATACATAAATCATTTATTTGCATTTACACACACATGTAATGAAAACAATATAAGGCAGACGAAGCATTAACGTGTATACTTCTCGAAGATATTAAGCTAACCGCGTAAGGCCAAATCGGTTAACAGCTGGAACCTTGCTCTATAGCTGCGGGTCGTAAACTACTTAAAATAACACAAATATCTACAATGCACTTATGTAATATCGATAATAGGATTTAACCATTAGCTAAACCTGTGAGGGGATTTCTCTGATCTAGTCTGATGTAATAATTCTATAAGATATTATAAAAAAAATTAATTCCTTTAATTCAAAACTTTTATTGCATGTTGTGAGGTGGCAACTGTTTAATTTATGCATTAATTTGGTACGGTAACAATGAAAAGCGAAACGATGTACTCGTAAACATCAGTCGCTCATCCAGAACAATAACGACGGAATTGTAATTTTGTAAAATGGGCTACCAATGTATATTGTGTTACAATACTTCTAAGGGAAAATTAAACACGAGGTAACATCGACATTTTTCTATATCTAATTTCTATTAACTTCAGTACATAAGTGTTATGCTTTGGTGTACATACACGTAATTATATATTTTTGTAATATTTTTTTACTATATGTTCCGTATGTATGTAATAAAATAAAAATAAGACTGTCGCACATTGCTAAGTAAAATTACTCTGTCGCTTCATGCGTTTTTAAGCAGCTTAATACGTTTCACTATAGGGCACAGGTATTCTCTCAGAGTATGGGCTTAACGTTCTCCACATAATCTATCTATTAATTTAAACGAGCAATTCTTGTATATATATTTATATATAATCAGAATCTCGGAAACGGCTCCAACGATTTTCACGAAATTTTGTAGGCAGATGCTTTCGGGGGCGTTTAATTGATCTAACTAGGTTACATTTTTAGAAAACGTTGTTTTATCCGTGTTGCAATTGAAATTTGCTATAATAACATACAGAGGTAAATTTCGCGTCTATCTGCAAGGTTGGGATAGTCCTGACGGGAAAACGGGCGACCCGTTTCGGGCCGATTTCAAGAGACCCGGTTCGAGTCATGATGTTTTTTTCCAAGATCTTTTTTTGTTGGAAAAGAATTATTTTAATTTTATATTACATATTTTATATTACAAAAAAAGTACCGAGCAAAGCTCGTTCACCCAGGTACTAATCTATTAATTGTGTAACAAACAACTTTGACGTCCATAAAGTAAACATTTTAGTTTTTACTGTGAATGAAATTAATTTTAATTTAAAAGCACGCGTACCCATCGCAGATTTGCTATTTCAAGTGCTGAGTTATGTGAACAGCTGAGACAGTCAGGTCTCCTCACGATGTTTTCCTTCAAATTTAGCGAGTGGTATTGCTACCATAACTTCACAAATGTACATGACTTACAAAACAAAGTCACAGGTACAAGCTCGCACTGGCAATCGAACCTGGATTCATGCATTCGTTCATGCGTTTCATCATCATCATTCATCATCAACCCATTATGTCCCCACCGAGGGGCACGGGTCTCTTCCCTGAGAAATGTATAGGCCATACTCCACCACGGGGGCCAAGTCCGGATTGGTGGAGGTTCATGCGTTTAATAGCAGCGAATTCACATTTTCTGTGTTAAACAAAAAAAAAAATTTTTATTTCTTTGTTGAAAAAAATGTCATCTTATAAAGATTCTATGTTGGATATATTTCATCGTTATTAAAAACCGTTTATTCTCTATCTTTGTAAACAACGTGTAACAGAAGGGTGTGGTCATAATTAAAGACCCCACGGGGTGGTCATTATCTTGATAGTTTGTAAACCCTGATTGAAATAAGAAATATCTGCCAGACTGGGTCATCCTGACACGTCTCATTTGTTATAGGTATCAAATATCTTTATTAAAAAATGCAATTTGCCGCAAATATTGAAGCCCTTGCGCTCGAACTAGGATCACCTGTGCCTCAGAAGCAAGTTTCTTCCCTTAGCTAAGTGTTACAATACGGTATTTGACACTAATCAACAATAAATAATTTGAGATGATCGATTAAAACAAAAATTACAAAATGATTCGTAAAATGTATTTCTTTTAATCATTTACTAGTTATTACAATTTTTAAATAGATGAAACATTAAAAAAGTGGTCTGAAATGTGACGCACAAGCAAGTATTTTCATACAAAATTCCATTTTAAAAGTAACTCATTTGACATCCTGTCAAATACCAATTGAATGCAAATTTGTGCTAAAATGTGTCCCCAGGCAAAAAATAAAATAAAAGTCAGTAATAAAGAAAGCAAAACAAAACGGAAAAGCTTGAATTAAGCAATTCAAAAGAACAATAAACCATTATCTTTAAATCGTATTTCGTATATCATAATTGTTTACATCTGGTTATTTGTATCTGTCTTGCGCTACGGCGAGAGGGTGGGACGGAGTGTAATAGCGCCTCGCGTGACAAGCGACAGTTCAACATTTCGATTATTTCCCTCATATTTGTTCTTGCGCTACTGCTTTCCCCCGCTCAATATCGGATAACTTGAAAACAATTTTGATCTTACTGGAGAGGCCGTGTTACTTGATAAAGAATCGTGATATCTTTATCATTAAAGAATTAAATACTACTGATGTGTGGTTTATCCTTCACACGTTTCATAAGATAACCTGTCGAAAGGTAAGGTTTAATGTGTCTTAAAAACAAGGTTTCTACGTGTCTTCGTCATAAGAAAATAATGTGGAATGCAATGAAATTAAATAAAAACGAATTGTAAAACGGTTACAAATCGTGGTTCATCATCATCGACCCATTCCGAGCCCCCACCGAGGGGCACGGGTCCTGAGGAAGGTATAGGCCATACTCCACCACGGGGGCCTAGTCCGAACTGGCTCTCAAACTGGGATTCCCTGTGCTATGGATGTTATGTGCCAAAAACAAATGTAACAAGTTTTTGTTTATTTTTAAATAATGTTTTTTGAGAACTGTACGAAAAAATATATATTATATTTTAATGGTCTTATTTTAAACTTTTGTTTTTCTATACCATAAGATTACTACAATATACATATTTTTATGCATGTTCCCAATTACTATGTAAGCATGTTTGTGACAATAAATCATTCATTCATTGCAATTCGATCCCGTTGCCGAGACGTTGATAAATTATTATTTAATTATCGCGGTTGTCATTAAAATTTATAAATATGTATGTAGAGGTACATACATACTCTCGAGTCTCAATTTTATTTTTATCAAATTGCTCGTGTCCAACTTTTAGAAACTCTAACTAACACACACTTTACATTAAACTTTTCTTTGAGACTTTTCTGAGGAATTTTTCGAGGGTACCTACCTCAAGGTGAGGATTTTTGTGCATGTTTTTTTTTTTATGAGTTGAATTTGTAACAATTATGTTTATTTTTTAACTGGATTACCTGGTAACTTCTAACTTCATTTAAATAACTCATCCTAACATGTTAAAAAAAAACACACAGCTTCTTAGCAATGTCTTAGAGGTGCACATAATGTAGGTACACAATATTTTTTAAGAATTCCACGCAGGTAATTGTGCACGAACTTCTTCTCTTCTTGTGAACTGTGGCGCATTTAATATGGATTTTAAGACACCAATTAAGAATCGCTTGAGGATGTCGATGTGAGGATAAATTGCACATCTATGGTTCAGCAAAGGCCAGGTAATTGACCTCACCACTGTAGGAAAGTATATCTTCTGCGAGGTTTTCTGCAGGACTGTTCTTTTCTTATCGTTAATGTAACGAAAGACTTACCCATGTGCATATTTGTCTAGATGTTTCCATAAGACGGTGTGTCCGGGATCGCTCGAAATTTAACGTGAATTATTCACTGGCTTAGTCGTATCGTTTGTTTTATTTTGAATGTACGGCCCCTTGCAAATTTCAAGTAATCTATTATCGATATTCAACACAAAAAGCCGACCCCAACTGTTCCTTTGTTAAAACTTTTTGCTTGTTATTTTTTGTATAAGTGTTGTTACCCCGAACCTTTTTTTCTTCTATCTTGTCCTTTTTAGGGTTTCAGTGTTAACGAAGTGAAACTCAATAGGTAAGCCAGATTATTATGATACACGACTTCTCTACCAATTTCTTAATCAAAGGTAAATCTTAATCAGATTCTATTCTGGAAGCATCCTTATTGATCGTAAGGTTGATTTCCCTAAAGCATTTATCTACCACAGTAATAGGTCGGCTACTAAGCTAATATTCTCGTAATTGCTGTAACAGGTGTTAATTCTGAAGAACCTAGGCCACGCGCAGCGTAGTGTTTCGTAGGAGTTGTTTGTCATATTAGGATTTATTTTTTTACTACCGGCTTCCAGTCCAGTCAAAAGCGACGAAAAAAAGCGCTGAGTTTGCATTAATTCCCGACAGTTTAAATTTACGTGATAAAAAACAACTCATAATCGGGACTGATGAAGTATTTCGACGTAGCATTTATAAGAGTATAAACCTACAAAAATCCAGCTTGTCGGGAACTCATGCAAACCCATTATCTACTTTGACTATGGACAAAGATAAGATAAAAAAATATTATTAATCAACAAAGAAGTAAAACCCTGACTACATTGTGTGCTAAGAACTAACAACTACAACAAAGTTTTTTTCTATTCAGCTTACACGAAGTTCTCCTTTTATTTAAATAAATTGGTTGTCAATGCTTATTTGACGACCTCTGCGGCGCAGTGGTTAGCGCATCTGCCTACCATGCGAGAGGTCCCGGGTTCGAATCCCGGCTGGGGACAAAAAAAAACCCAGTTCTTGGATGTTTACATGTTTGTGACGTCGCTGTTTCTGGTTCCCACGACACAGGGTATCCTAGTGTGGGACAGAAGCAATGTATGTGCCTGTATGTAAATGTTATGTTATGTTTGTTATTTATATAAAAGGAAATTACCTTTAAAGCCTACGTAGCCTAGGCTATTTACTTTAAGTTCATTATATTATTATGTACATACTACAAAATAACCGTTTAGCCACGAGAGGGCAGAGTGAGAGGGAAAATTGGCTTAACATTTCAAAAACGGATCCCTGAATCTAAAAAGAAAAAAAAACGACAACAACGAAAAAAAGGAAAAAACAAAATTAGGTAGGCATACGTGACGTACCCCAAAAAAATATTTGAAAGATTTTATTCTACCGTTTTGTGTCGGCGTGATTGATATTTATGTCATGCCAAATTTCAGACAGACGGACGGACGGACTACGAACTGTGTTCCTTGTTCGGAACACCAAAACATGCCATTTAGAAACTCTACAACGATTTAGTGAACATATTAAAGACAATAAGACACTGGTTACCTTACGTTGTTTCGAGAGGATATATACCTCTATTTTATCCCAATTTATAGATCATTGTAAAAATGCTGTCAAAAAAAGCACTGGGTCGCCGCATAAACCACAACTGTGTAGGTGGCGATTGTGGTCCGACTGAACAATAAATAAAAAAGGCTTCTCTAACTCCCATTGCACGTGTAGGTACTGTAAGTAGAAATAATAAGCAAAACAAAAACACGTAAAACAGTTTCCGCGAGCCAGGCGTGCTTCTTATTTTAATTTAATTTAAAATTTACAACACCTCTCAACACATTAATTAGTTTGAATAAAGTAGGCATGTTATTTGAGGCATGCGTGCGATGCGCGCGTCTCGTCTTGACGACTTCCCGAGTTCCCGCCGACTTGGCTCCGAAGCAAGCTCATAGTTTAAATATGTAAGCCATATAAAACAGGGGATTATTCTGAACTTTCATTACGAAAGCGTGCGAGAAATTAGTTTCTCCATAATCCGCCCTTGGTCTCGGCTAGAGCATGAACACTTTCAAAACCGGTATTTTTTTCGGTACGAGGGCTGCTACTTATGTATGCGGAATAGAAAAAATAAACAAATGTATATGGCTAAATATGCTTTTATTGTTTTTCAAAGTATGCTCCACTATGATCGATGCACTTTTGCATTCGATGAAACCAATTTGTAAAACACTTTTTCCACTCTGATTGAGGTATCTCCAAAACGTGCTGTTTGAACGCATCTACGGCATCTTCACGGGTCGAAAATCGTTGACCACGTAATTTATTCTTTACATTTGGGAATAAATAGAAATCATTGGGAGCCAAATCAGGGCTGTACGGTGGATGACCCATCAATCCTATTTTTTGACCATCCAAAAATGTAGTTGTTTCCTGAGATGTATGACAGCTGGCATTGTCATGGTGAAGTATGATTCTGCGTCGCTGGTTGTTTTGGCGTATTTTTTCAAATACTTCCGGCAAACAAATGGTCGTGTACCACTCCGAATTAACCGTTCTGCGATTCTCCAGTGGTATTGTAGCCACATGGTCATTAATACCAAAAAAGCAGGCCACCATTTGCTTTACAGTGCTTTTTGCACGAGCCACTTTCGTAGGGTTCGGCTCATTTTGAAACACCCAAACTGTTGATTGTTGTTTAGTTTCGGGATCGTACGCGTAGATCCAGGATTCGTCACCTGTGTAGATATTATAAACAGATTTTGAGTCGCCTCCGTTGAATTTTTTTAAGGTTTTCTTGCACCATTCGACGCGAGCATCTTTTTGATCCTGAGTTAAGTTGTGCGGGATCCAACGCGAACAAATTTTTTTTACAGACAAATGTTCATGTAATATCCTATGAATGCTCGTCATACATATGCCCAGAATAGCCTCTATCTCGCGATACGTAACATGGCGGTCTTGCATTATTAGTTTTCGCACACCTTCAACATTTTGTGGCACAACCACCGATTTCGGGCGACCTTCTTTAACTTCGTCCGTGAGCTTACTGCGCCCGCGATTAAACTCACTAAACCAGTGATACACAGTCGTTTTTGATGGAGCTTCACCACCAAAAGTCGAAGTTAATTGATCTACGCACTGTTGTTGCGTTAAACCACGTCGATAATCGTAATAAATCATAGCACGAATATTTTCACGAGTGAGTTAAATTTTTTCAGCGATATGACATTTTAAACCCAACAAAAACAAAACACTAACGTATATAAGAGAAAAATATTAGCGGCCAGTATTTAAAAAAAGAACGAATTTGACCATGGAGGTCAGACATTGCATTTAAAATTATTGGAATCCCAGATTCCGCATACATAAGTAGCAGCCTATGTATCAATATTTGAAATACCTGAATTCCGGTATTTGGGTATTAATGTTTTTTTTTGTTAAAAAAATAATTGTAAAACAGTTAATTTACGTCGCGTCGACTGGTCGCACTGAGCCTTCCCCATCAGTTCAAGATCTCGGACCTGGGCCCACCTCTGATAATTATGGCATGATTTTAATTGTATTTGAATTTGATGTCCATCCTGTGGCTCCCACTCGGTTGAGCTTTTCGCCCGCTATGCTATGGTGATTGTTTGAGATACTTACAGCTAGATACATTACTGTATTATATAGACCGTGGGACCAAAACTAGTTGTCTGACAAATACGGCAATTAACAAGAAGAAACTGTGATTTTAAATAACACCCATTAGGCTTCTGCGAAACTATATTTAAGGCGTGTGTCAAACATTTCACCGTATCGATACCGAAACTCCAAAAGCCTTGTAAACATGAGTTTTATATTTAGAGTCTTAGGGCGGCTTGCACAAAGGAGATAAAAGGCAGAGTTTAGTTAAACTCAACTTACCACTAAGCCGTCATAAGTTTAAACCGATTTAAATTCCTCTTGTTTTGCGAATTTTTCATGAAAAAAAAATAACTAAACAGGCTTTATTGAGTTGTATATTATATAACTTTTCATTGTGTCTTTTAATTTCATTACACACATTTTGTTTTTGACACTGTCAAATTATTTTCTGATGTTATAATAACATAATAACGAATCTCGTTTGTTGGCTTTGTTGGTGCATGTAGATTTCAATATTAATTATTTCTCCCTTATTGAATCGTAGTTCTTTGTCTGGTAATAGTAATTAATCTTTGTAATTAATATGGAGGGTAAAAACGCCGAAGCACCGAATGTTACATCCTCGGAGAGTAGACTTACGTCTGACATAAACGTTAAATCGAGATTCAAGAACTAAACCCAGATCGGGCTGCTCCCGTTTTGACGTTTATTGACTTTGTTGGTGCATGTACATTTCAATATTATTATTTCTCATTATGCATCGTAGTTGTTTGTCTGGTAATAGTAATTAATATGGAGGGTAAAAAGGCCGAAGCACGGAATTTTACATCCTCAGAGAGTAGACTTACGTCTGACATCAACGATAAAACATTATTTAAGAAATAAACCCAGGTTGTTGCTAGTTCAATTTTGACATATTTTGTTTCTAAATCGACGCCGTGCAGGACATAAATTAAGTTCTATCACTAAACGCTAATAATAATAAATGCAAATATTTTGTCCGGTATTCCGGTTTTTCTGTATTACCGAAAACCGGTATCCATGCTCTAGACTCGTGACAAATTCCTGTCTGTCTGATCTTGCGTAATCACATTGACTATTATTGTCACAGAATTCATTTTGCAAACAACTCCTTTGGTGGTTGCTTGGCGTTGTAGTCTCCATTTAACACTCTTCATCCATATATTACCAATATTGTAATGTAAGTACTTACCTTTGTAATATCATTAAAGTCATTATTCTAAATTACAACTTTACTTTGGTAATTATAACTTAATTGTTAGCAGCAAAGTAATTTGAACTTGCTGTCGAGAGTTGATCATCTAATCGTTCGTCAGTATGCATTTTAGTATCTAATCCCGCCGCTATTACCTCACTGGCTTCGCCGTGATGACTTAATTAATGACTTGCGCCGTGTCGCCTGTAATTAAACAGCTTCTCACAAATTGGAGACGATGCCTGCGCCGGTGCCCGCCTGTCGCCAGATTAAAAACATAATGCAATTTAGCATCACAACTTCGCATCGCTGCCGCGCTAGCCTCTGCACCCTGAATACTAAGTTTATTACAATATCACATCCATCATGGATTTCTCAAGGCTCTGGGTCTTTCTTTTAATAGTCCTCTAGTAGTCCCTCACCTATTCAATTAAATATTTCAGAAAGTTAGCAGAAGCCGGTGCATCGCGAGCTATTGAATTATTTAAAGAAATTGAATGCCTCGACCGTGCTCTATTAGTTTTTACCGTGGGACCGGTTACACAATGCCATTAGCGGTAAACCGACAACAGCGTTGTTGGCGATTGTTACACGTTCAATGAGTAATTGAGCGTTTACCTTGTCTATTTCCATATGATTTTCTACCCGAGTGTTAGAAACCGATCGCTTTCTTGCGATACGAACGTAATGATCTAGTATTAGTGTCTCGGACATGTCTTGAGCGGTGAATAGCTTTCACAAAGGTGTTAAAGCAGTTTGTCCCACGGTCTGGTCGGCTGTAGTGGTAATGAGTCGAGTGTATAACTCATGTTGAGTTGTCTATGGAATGCAAGAGCACTCGCCTAGCTGTCGCTCTCACCGAAATCCGACACGCCCCTAACGTCCGTAACCGGAACGCTTTTTGTCCACCGCTCAATGACATTTTCTTCTTTATAGTCTAATTTTCTTGGCCGACGAACGTTTTTCAAAGCATTTGTATTTCATTCACGTTTTCACGAAATTAAAATTGCCTTTCTAGATGAGACGTTCCGCAATCGCTAGTTTTGTCTTATGCTGAAATGAACCAACAATAGCCACTAACAAACCGTGACACGAAGATAATTACCATTAAAGCGGTTAAATAAATAAGTAATATTATAACGTTGCTGATGAATTTATTAACCCATTATGAATTCTTATTGTTCGATAATGAAATCAGTCAGTTGTATGATTAATTTGTTGTCGGTGAAGCAATTACAGCAAATGACCGTTGTTCGCCCGGCGCCGCGGCCGCGCTGTGGATGCGTAGGAAGTCGATTAGCATTGCGACTAGTTGAGTTATTGATCGATTCTAATTATTGTGACAGCATCTTGTAAGTCGATAGCACTTCTGACTCTAATAGCAACACCTGTTATCGTGTTTGTTTTATGGCCATTCAATAAGAGCTATCACATGTGAAACGCTCGCATCCATAATACATCAGTACTATCTACTCGTACGTAACTTTCACTTTTATGCATTGTACCTAACGAAAGACGTGTTCGTTCAATAATACTGTATGTGTGGAGATGTAACTAAGTCATGATCGGAGTTGCTGTTACTTTTAAAGAGCTTTTGATGTTCAGTTCATATCCACAGTGATAAAGATAACATTTGAACTTAAGCTGCCTTTCCCACGGAGAGCACCCTCGTCGCCGGCGGCACCGGCGGCAGAAAAATAGCTCATTCGATTTCTGCGAATCCTTGATAACTTTTTATGAGACCGAAATGAATTGTATAAATTCTTTTGTTGAAGTCGCATAAAGTTCTGTAGGGAATTTTGCGTTCGTCGCAATTCTTGAGAGATTTATTCCTTGTGAAGTGATGTTTGCTCTCGACGTTTTCTTTTCTGCTCCGTTTGGAGTTTATTTGTCTTGATGGTTTTGTTGACTTTGATTTAACGAGTTTATCATTTGTACCTACAATGGATACATGTGTTCTATGTTTTCGATGCTACAAAACGTTGAGTAATTCAATTATGGAAACTTAAATGAAGCGTGTGACCAAGCGCCGTGAGTTCAGTATTTGCTCTGTCTCGACCGCAGTGGTGTCGGCCACTCGGCACGTGCCGGGCACGCGCCACTTCACACGAGATTGCGTCTCCATCCGCCGTCTATCTACTGCACACCATCCGAATTTACTTTATTGATCTTTAAGGACAAGCATTTAAGGCTATTTTCCCGCAGATCGGCAGCATGCGCCCGTTCATATGTCCCTCGCTCATTTATGCCGCTCACCCTTTTATTATTTAAACCCGAGGGTGTAGAGTTACGGGCGGTGCACTTAGTTGCGAGATTTCACATCCATTGTACACAAAATATGCCTCGGTTTATCAGGGGCAGGTGCTGGGAAGATTTTCGTCCCCTAACAAATTAAATGCCCCACGGTTTAATTACTCCATCAGCTCTCGGCTAATAGCTTAAAGAATAATTAACTTCAGTAATGCAAACGAGTGGATGCCACAAGACGGGCATCGAAGTCAAGGCCGGCCTAGAAGACGGTGGAGAGACGATCTCGACCGCCATCTGCCGGAGTGGTCTGAGGTGGCCCAGGACCGAAAACTCTGGACTGAAATGAGTGACGCCTTTGCCCAGCAGTGGGACACAATAATAGAAGCTATGTAAAAAAAATCCAAACGCGCCAAATGAACTAGCTAGTGAAATCATCAAGATAATGTTTGTGAGGTTCGTCTTTCCTCAACGCTTTATTAGTCTTTGTATTAAAAAACGAAGGGCAAAAAGTATCTGAACATAAGAAGAAAGTGGCGTCTCAAATGAGTATTTATGTCGGTGATCTTACAAACGGCGGCATCTGTCGTTTAGTTGACTGTAGTCGTGTCAGTGGCAGGGACGTATAATTTAATTGTTATGGTAATGGCCCCTCTCACTCATACCCCCGGGCGAGCCTGCCTTCCCGTCCGTTCGCCCGCTTGACCCAACACAGATCCCAGGTCTTTTTTTGTGAATTCATTCAAAATGTGTCAGTGGGGTGGGGGACCCTCGTTTTTCACGCTATGATCACATGTTGTTATTCCTTCCTTTAGAAAAAAAATCAAATGTTTTATCCCATAAAATTAAATTGTTTGTTTGCTTATGAATGTAATTTCTAAACTAAACCATGCAGAAGCAAACTAATCACGCCGAACCATCCGCTAAGTGTTTGTAATAAATGTTTTGAAGCACGCAATCGAGACCCTTACCCTCCTACAACTTTACAAACCCCACGCTAAGAAACCCTAATTTGTCGCGCTGTCCGACACGCCAGCCACCAGTTTACTTTTCAATTGTTTGTGTTTAACAGGGCTTATTAAAAACAGAACGAGCGTTCTTCTTTCATAATTAGTCTGTGTCGTTGTCACGTAAAATCGCTCCTTATTATGTGTCGCGCGAGTCTGCGCGACGTTTATGAAACTCGAGAGCGGAAGAATTAATTACATTACGGTACAAGTGGTATGCGTGTCGACTTACAACTAGAGTGGGGCCAGCGTTGGCTTACGATGGCGACCTACTCCGTCAGCTCACTGATTGATGACAGCTACCGACGCCGACGATTCTCAGGCAATTTGTGGCATTCTTCTCTTCAGTTTTTTTATAGCGACAGCGGTGTGAAGTTTAATGTAGCTGTTAACTTTTTTCAACTCTCATGCAAGGGGAAAAGTAGCACTTATTAAGTCGTAGACGACGCCGGCTTATGACTTCAAAAGACAGTTTTTACGTTTCGCTAATGTCACAAGCATGGCTTCAGTTTAACGACATAATAATGTCAGCTTTAAACTCAAGATTCTTCTGTTTGATTGCTGAAACAAAACCTCAGACCATTTAGCTCTGGGAGTTGTGTAAATATATTGGACGTAATTTTATTACCTAGGAAGTGAGATGGTATCTGCCAAGCAATTAAGCTGTAAATTTTGTTCGTCTCGAGCGTAGTCAGCCTAACGGAGCAGGCCAGGGGAGGCTAAGTATGATTTAATGGGAACTACTTCTCCCTAAGTCGAGAACACAAATTCGCGCTTTCCTCCACGGACTGAGAATGCGGCGGCACTAACTTTATACGGCGAGCATTAATGACTCGGCGCCCGCTCACAGCTCACTAGGCTAAATTATGATGTTAATGAAGAGAGCGCTCGTCGACTTGCCTTAGCGTTTCTCTGTAATTAAACCCGTACCCGGTAGTATTCGTGGCCAATAATATTTGAATGGTACATAGCTACTTTTCGTTACGTTAACTTAACCTGTCTTGTTTCGCAGGCCGCCGTGAAATGTGCCTCCTCACCTCGCACCAACTCGCTGTCGAGCAAGCCGCGGCTTCCACTGGCGACGCTGACGGGCGACGCCACCCGCAACCTCCCGCCAAACAATGTCAACACTCACGTAAGTAACTAAACTTTGACAATAAACATAAATAAGCGCTCCCTTCACGATTAAGCGTCATTATTGCGGTGGAATTTGTGCCGGCCAATGCCGCGAGCGGTATGCAACAAAGCGCGCGCAATGCTTGCAAAAACGTTTGTGGACGTGGAATTTTCAGCGAGGAACTCTTAACAAAAGCATTGCTCGGGGCTTTTCGCCGTCGTCGTCGGTCCGTGACGTTAATGCGTCGGGTGATCTCACTCGTCTAAATGCAGCGCGTCTAAATCTGTTGGCCCGTCGCTGTCACGCTTCCGGGCTGCACTTTCTCGTTAAATGCATAAATCGCACGCAAATGCCACTCAACGTGCCAACGCATCACCCCTCGTCCCGTGACGCTGAACCCGGGCTAAATGCACAGCGTCTGTTTACTTATCTCCAACAGTTTGCCAACCCATTATGCACAATAAGACAACAGCCAACGAGAAGCAACCTCTCCTCGCTCATTTTATTCGCTTTGGGTGTTTTGCTTTATACTTATTTAATTTACGCTGTAATCCGTGCCGAATAACGAACCGTACGTCTCGACTTTCCTCTAATTGGGCTTTTATATTATAATGCAAAGAAGAAGGCCGCGATAATTTTCTTTTGCTCTTTTATTGTTGTTTATAATTTCTTTGTTCTTGAAACAAGTGGCGAACACTTTCATTAGCCGGGACCGCACTCCGGGGGCGGTTGTTTTTGTGCGGCTCCGTGATTGCGGAGTAGAGGCGGAAGTTCATCACAATGCCGCGCGAATCTCACCGAGGATGAAAGCAGGATGGGGATTGCACACCCGCGTAGGTACTGAGTGCACCCGACGAGATATTAGAATGCAAGTGTGCTTGACTGCACCGATTTAGAACTGCCACTGCAATAATACAGCCTAGTTTCAGTCTAGCGTGATAGATCGATTAGACTAGCGAGCTGAACACCATCAATTATACCAACCGTCGTACAGTAATTGTCGTTCGTTACGAAATTTTTGCCATTTGTAATAATACTTTCTTTCAGTTTTTAAATCATGAATGATTGTGAAATAATCTTCCTAATGTTATCAATAAAGATTAACAAAACGTTTAACAAATGAGGAATGGAGGCCATTTTAAAAAACATTCTCTCTGTAGCTTTGGCATATTCGACCAACTGGAAGTTAAACTAATAAACTCCTTCCATAATGGTTCGACAGACGAATATCGACTCAGTCACTGTCGCAACCGCTCCCGAAATAGCCTCGTATAAATGCAATAAGCGCATTTGGCAATATTTCGCGTTGCCGATGGTGATATGTTGGTGGAATATCGTGAAATAATTAAACGAGCAATTTCATTCGGCGCGAGCTCGGGCTCGCCCGCCTGTCGGACGTCATGAAAGCTTTATTTGGTTAACACGCCAACGGCAGTCATGCGAGGGATCTCTTAAGCCGCGTCCGCTGCTCCATGATACGCGTGTTACAAAAAATGTAACATGTTACGGTTATCGTAAAGCCGGGTCCGCTGCGCCATGTTACGCGTGTTACATAAAATGTTACGTAACACGTAACACGTTAGCCGCGGCGAATGGATAACATCCCCCGCGTTCGCCTGCGGGGGGGGGTGAAGTCATTCATTTTATGTTAGCGCTCGCCGGAAGCACACGTCTCGCGATTCGGTGATGGAGTGGAAAAAAGAAAATACTTTGTTTTTCATACGATTATTTCGAGAAAGACAAGTGCTTTGGGGCGCCTCATGTAGTGATAAAGCAGAAATAATAGGAATTTCAAAAGAACAAGTGAATACAAAGTGGATAAGCCTAAAGGGACAAAATAGCAGACACGTCTGCTTCGTCGGAACTCATTTTGTTTTTGTCACAAAAACTGTAACATAACAGAACTAGAAAGTCGCAGCAGACGGGCTGTTACGATAACCGTAACATGTTACATTTTTTGTAACACGCGTAACATAGAGCAGCGGACGCAGCTTAACAGCCGCGGCTTAACACGCTTATCCACTTTGTATTCACTTGTTCTTTTGAAATTCCTATTATTTCTGCTTTATCACTACATGAGGCGTCCCAAAGCACTTGTCTTTCTCGAAATAATCGTATGAAAAACAAAGTATTTTCTTTTTTCCACTCCATCACCGAATCGCGAGACGTGTACGTCCGGCGAGCGCTAACATGAAATGAATGACTTCACCCCCCCGCAGGCGAACGCGGGGGATGTTATCCATTCGCCGCGGCTAACGTGTTACGTAACACGTAACATGTTATACCACGCCCCATTATAACGTGTTACATTTTTTGTAACACGCGTAACATGGCGCAGCGGACCCGGCTTAACGCTTTATTGTAATTTCCACTGCCATTCTGTGATGCTTGTTTAAGAATTGAAAGCGTTTTCTATCGTTCTTAATATTCTGTTTGGATGAGCTTTTTCCATAAATCAGCAAGTTAAGAACAAAACAAAATTAAAAGTGGTCTCGTTGCTCACTTGAGCAGTTGATACAATATTCAGTAGGAGTTGACGTCGCAAACAGTACGTGGACTGTATTGTGGTTTACCCTTGTTGATCCCCCGCGCATTTCGACAGGCTGCTACCGCGCCAGCCAAGATGTGTCACAATCCCATCCAATTTGCCTCCCGCCAGCCGCTCTGTTGCCCGAATAAAGCGGAAAATCTTGTTCTGCGCGTCGTCAACCAGAGAATAAATTTTGCTGACTTCAATATTAGCTGACCAAAGTGGAAAGCCGTTTCGTTGGCCATTTATTGCCACCGCCGCATTTCAGTATTAATAAATAAACTCCGAGATTCGTGTCTAATTTGTTTTGTTCGCGTTTGACGCTGCCACTCGCTAAGAACTATAGAAAATGTGCCCAATAAATACGCGAATACATTCACGTCGATCTCTGAACAGCTGTGGGTGGTAATGTCGTTGAGCTTTTATCGGTGTCTGCTGTCGCCCTTTGGGGTTGTCGCTGGTACCTACAGATAGGTACAAGTTTACAGTCTAGGTACAACAATATCTCTGCAAGGAGGTGCTCTCGGGCGGGGAATGAGCACGATCGTTTGGCACGGTCTGAGAGCTGCCTTGCGGTGTCGGCTAATAGCTCTTCGCAGATTCAATTTGCTGTCGAATAGATAGCCTCCCGATGCGCCGTACGCGATCATTAAGTTACGCCCCCAGCTGCGGTTTAACCAGCACTACGGATTCCGTTTAAACAGTGTGGTGTGCTAGACACTTTTATATCGGTGCGGTAAATGTTTTCCAGAAACCTTACTGCAACTCAACTTTCCCCTGTTAAATTACACATCAGAGAACAGATTGAGACAAGATTGCCAATGTTTTTATTCAGCAGTTACGTTCATAACACATGTCACCGCGGTCGGAATGGGTTGATTGCTTTCGACATCGACACGACACGCCTTTATTGTGTTGTCTAGAGACCGAGGACTGGCGTCTCGCCACGGGCGCTGCGACTGCCAAATGTCGCTTTTTATTCCCCGACTCCCACCGATATTGCTGTTGCGTTTGCTTACCGGGTGCACAGACAGCCTTATCTTGACATCGGGAAACGTTCCGGACTCCGTTCCGCTGACCAGTCGAACCGGCCAGCCGATACTATCAGATGATTGAAATATTATTATTAACGATGCGCCCACTTCCAGTGTTGTCTGCTCATTGATGCTTTACGACTCGTGTTCATGCGTATCTCTCCTATTGTGATGTTGCTCCTTGTTTATATTTACTTCTTGATAGGTAATTTGCGTTTAATTTATCGTGTGCAATATGGAGTATTAATCTAATCTATATTGAACGTTTTTATTAAGTCTTAAAACTCTACTTTAAGTGCCAGTAGTGAACGCGCCGTACTCAATGCTTTGTTTGCACTTTACTTACGTTTCAATTTGATGTGTGGATGCGGGAATCGTGTTCATTTACTCGGAAAATTTATTTTCTCTCGGGCACTGAAATTCTCATTTGCTTTGCTCAGTGAAAAGTGTAAATAATGAATTTATTGGCAATGATATCTCCATTACGATTTAATTGAAATTTTATTCACAATTTGACAGTTCAGTACTTCTGCGATACAACGACGAGGTCTGAATTTAATATTATTGGCTCAGTCTGTATTCAGGTACTATGGTTGGTATATATTTTATTTTGACAGTCGCGGGCAATTTGTGAACTATATTATTATTGATACACGAGCAGCTTAGAGCCGATGCGTATATCTTTATCACTGCACTAGTTGGCTGTAAATGTTGTCAAAATAATAATTCCATAATTCGGTTGTTATAAAGTTAGCAGAATATTGTGCTATTGTTCGCTAGATAGCGTTAATGGTATCACAGAGCCTTCACAGAGGATAAAACTCTACAAAGCAAACCAAACCTTTTCCTCGCAACCTTCCCCTTCTCTCAATCACGACATTAACACGTAGGTTCAAAGCCGCCGGCGGAGTTGCCATTCCCATAAAATTGTGTTTTGTTTGCACAGAAATGTGACTACTGTTGATAGAAAGTTAACTGGGAATCAACCTTACAGTAAACATTATGTCTTCTTAAGTTCAACAATAATTCAATTGCTTACATAGTCCGTGAACTTTCTATAGTCTTACTTCCTTTTTTTTGTATATCGCTTGCCCCGGGGAATAAAGTCGTAAAGCACTATTACGACTGTTTTGGTGTTTTTACATTTTTGACGTCCCTGAGTGGTGTACTATGCTTGTAATTTTTTCAGATTATTTTGAGGAAAGTTTTATTAAAAAAAAAAAACACCTGGATGTCTTTAGTCCACGGAAATTATTTTGTATACAATGGCAGTACTAAGTTAATAAGACAGTTTTGATACAAAACCCTAGGACGCAATAAGACGTAAGTTGCTATTAACGATCAGAGAAGTTCATAATATTTCCGCCAAAAGAGTGGTAATAAATAACTTATTAAGTTCAATATTACCGCAATGTGCGGATACTTTTATAGTCGAGGTGAAACAGTGAAACAGTCGTAAAATGCTGTTGCTCTTCAGTTTAATTAAAGAAATTAATGTAAAGTACATTTTGTTATTTTTTACCTACTCGCACTTAATTATATAAAAATAATTATATTTTTATAAATAAGAACAAAAAATAGCTTTCATTTGACATTTAATGTGTTTATGTAGTGTATCTAGGAGCCTAGAAAAAAATCGATTTATCTTCTTTTATTTTTCCTGACAAAAGTTGATTTTACTATTACGACTTTATTCCCCGGGGCAAGCGATATATACTCATGAAAAAAATCAAAACACCTCTGAAAGTTAGGTTTGAATGACTTTTTTTATTTTTTTATAAATTAAACCAAAAATTAAAAATCTAGTTAATTGTGGATATTACGAGTATAAGGTATCGTTCAACAAATATTATTGCATCAATTTGAAATTAATATTCTTTAGATATCGTGTTTTGTTCTTCACCATACACCGTACACCATGTTTAGGTTTTAAGAAGAATTTGTAAAATGTTAGAAGCAAAGAAATAAAAATTAAAAAATTGTTTTAGTACATCTACGGGATGAGTTGAAGAGACGTGTTGGCGCGTGGCCGCAACGATGCATTGCAACTACTGCGACTCTGTCTTCTTGACGCCTCCACTAACTCCCGGTTTCTCGTACGCTAACAGTCTGTTAATTAATCTACTGTTAACAGCTGTCAAAATGGTTTTTTCGAATGCACTTCAGCGAACTGACAGCTATTAACAATATATTAACACCTTCTTAATGTACGAGAAACCTGGGGTAAAACTTATGGCCCGACTACGTATACCTTTTTTTTTTTTTAACGGGGTGAAATGCACTTACGCACCATGACACCGCGACCCTGAGGGAGGGTGGCGGCCGTGTGTCAGAACTACGTATACCTAGTTTAACCTCGTGAGGCCCAATGTCTTCAAGTGATCACAAAATCAATTGTTATTTTCAAGGTCGGGCCTTACGAGGATATTCAGGCGAATCTTCTAGCAACAATTCATAAACCTGATTGAGTGGGACATGTACAATGCTTTTTATAGTTCACCAGTAAACCGAATAACTAAGGTTCTGTAGAACCTAATAAAATCTGTTTCTGGAGAACCTAATAAAATCTGCTGTGAAGTCATAAAACTCTACTATTTTCATAACAGACTTACTGACGTGTTTGTACATTTCCACCCGATTAGAAACAGTAACATAAAATACCTACAGGACTGTTTCTAATCTTACGAACACAATATGTACATGTACATTGTGTCCTACGTATTACATCATTCAAATAAGTGCCTGCCCAACTTTGCACTGTGCCATGTCATATGTTTACATTATCGAGTCGTCAATGTTATCAGATCTCGTATAGCGTGTACGTACACATTCGTCACCGAGCTTCATGCTAATTTGGGTTGGAAGTTGCAACGGAATATAATGCGACATAAGTACCAACTGTCGTCTTAGTCTAACTATGCAGAGCCTGCTCTATCGATTTCGAACAAAGCTTTACCATAATTTACCTTTTATTTTTAAGTTTCTACTTAATTTTTGATCTCTCGATTAACTAATATATCGCGTCGACCTTTATTTTGCTCTACTCAGTCACGTTACTGATCAATCTTTACATTTCCATTACTTTGCAATGGAAATGTAAAGATTGATCAGGTTTCGACTGTGCAAAGTGCCTCTGTTTCATCTTTTGCAGCACAGCCATGAAATTATATTTGGGTGCCGTCGGATCACTATCGACGAGATTTTGTTATCACCATCACTGCAACAAAAAGCCTTATGAATATTCAATATCATGACGTAACATGATTTGACTCACGCCTACAACTAGAAATTATTACACATATTTTTTATCTTTCGCGCTAAATACAATTGTTAAAACCACTTATTACATAAATGTATTTTAACGTTAATGTTACGTTAACGTACATAACAGGCTATTTAAATTAAAATTTCCTTTTACAATACGTAAATTTTAACCATGTATTATTATTTTTACCATTTATTGACGGTTATTGTATATTTTGTACGTAATATTTTTATTTATCTCTGCCATTTTTGAATAAACACTCTTTTGTTTTTACTTTGCGTTTATATGAAGCCTTAATTACGAAAGCTTCCCAGTCCATGATATTAATCCAATGACAAACAAGTTTTTCTTTCGCGCCAAGAGACATTGTAAATAAACATGTACGGGCCGTCGTAAAGACACTTTAAAAGTCCGTGCTCGGTAATTACAACGAAGCACCGACAAGGTCCACAACAGCAGAGTAACGTGTCGAGACATACATAAATTATGCAACGCTCCACTTAACGACACCGCAAGCTGCCACCACTACCACCTAGCAGCCTTCGCTCGCCGCTGTTCACACCGCACTAGCAGCGATACGCTAACTGATAAAGCCACGCCTTTGCCACTTATCGTGTCAGGAATATATTGCAGCTACAGCTGAAACCTTAGATAACCAGAACCAGTTGAGATTGCGGAACTTAAATTGTTTTATTACGTGTGAAATCTCGGCGCGCGGCGGTCGCCCGCAGAAGTACCAAGCGTTCATGAAAAATGTAATTGAATGATTTATCTCGTCGGTCACGTTTCGCCGCCATATGGACTTCTCATGAATAAGTAATGTTCGGCCGCGGTCGTTGTTTCAATTAGTGGTTATGTTGCTGGCCTGGCACGACTGCGCTCGCCCGACCGACCACTCCGACCGAAATTGTGCCCACCACGACCGTAATAAAGAAGCGATTCGGTTCAATAGATATCTGAACCGGCTGCATTCGACGTTTATCTGCGCAAGAATGAACTTACTGAAAGTTGTGTTATTTATTTTATTCTTTCTTTACGGTCGATCTTATTACTTTTACAAACATTCCTTTAATAACATTTTACTACAGTACTGTCAAACTCATCAGTCGTACGCCTGTAATAAACAGCAAGAAGTAGAGAAACTACACGATTAAATTTAATGGTCCTCCTACTCTACTCCGCTCGTCCATCCCAATATTTTGCTTGATAAACAACACTGCAAACAGCTTCCAAGTAACAACAAAATGAGGAGGTAGGTGCCCGTGACTTTTCCTCGAGGAGCGCCTCGACTAATGCTCATTAGCAAGCATCCTAGTTTGGGCGCGAAGGCGCGCTAAAGTCCATTATAATTGGGGCGCACCATAATGAGTACAAGTAATTATGTGGCAACATCCGCCGTTAGATCCCGCGACCCGGCCGGGATTAGAGGGATCGCTCGCGCCCACGCTCTCCGGGATTAAATTGATATGTGCGACTCTGCTTGACTCGTTTATCTATGTAAAGGGTCGGAAAGCAATCCCTTTTATTAGAATTGGGGACATAATCGCCCGCGTATGTCTTATTGTTGTCTGTTACGGGGTTAAAGAGCTATTCGGGACTTATTGTGTCATCACCGAATAGCTACTTGAGATACTCAAGATGTTAAGCAACGGGCGCTTTTATTGTACATCTAAAGGGATTGTCCTCTTTGTTTTGCTTGAACAGATTAGTGAGGGTAATTTTAAAGAGCTCGATTGTTAGCGATGTTTTTGTCATTTTGTGGGGGGGGGGGGGGGGGGGCTGGATGGCCGGTTGATAAATTCGCGTAGCGCGCGGAAGCTCGGTGCTCTTTGAGTTTTTGTTCCGGGCAAAGACCACTCCCAGAACCGACTCCATTTATACCGAGCTAAACCAGCCGTGAGTAATGGTCCCTGCATCGGGCTTACAGATACGACTGGAATTTTGAACTTGCAAACGTGTTTTGAAAAAAGCGTGTTTTGACAAAGGATTGTTAGCTTCACTTGTTACTAAAACTATATTTTATGTTTGTTTATAAGGTATATAGATTTACGTAGTATAGAAAATATTGAAATAACCTTATGCAATGGGAAAGCTGGTAAATAACGCTCTAACGGTCCGTAGTAATCAGCGGACATCGGAGACAAGAACCAGCCACAAAAAGTGAAGCCAAATATGTTTCTTTAAGCAAACTTTTTCGTTATTTACACACACACCCACACACAAACACACCCACCCACATAGTTATCTTATCTAACTTAATTTACTTAACATAAATTAAGCTACACAGAAAATAAACACAAAACTCACCCCTGCAGGTTACATTACATACATACATGCAGGAGATGTTACATTAAAACACCTATTGACTTGAAAAATATTGAAGAATATCAACAAGAGAAAATACTATTTGTAAATAACAAGAAGACATTTTGAGAAATGGTACCTATGAGTGATCATACGAGTTTGGTAGTTTGGCGTCTTAAAATCAGCTGCATTTTATCAAAACAATAAATCTTGGCAAGTGGCAGATTCCGGAATAACTGAATATTATCATGCGTCTATTTTTGCAACTTCTCGTAGTAGTTCACTTTTTTGTGAAATAAAAAATTTAGGTATACGCATAACTTACGATTGGATTAGGAAAAAAATGTATTGTTGAATATACTGCTTACACGGCTTATCAGAAAAGCGCTATCTACGTGGTAAACGTTAAACCTGAAGATTTACCTTTTATCTGAACAAAAAACCTATAATAATCATGCGAACATAAATTTTCTCCTCTCTGCAGTAAATTTAGCTTTTAGTACATAAAGCAGTCAGGAGAAATCTCCTCCAGTATTTTACGATTTTCCATGAAAATGAATAGCAAATCAAATTGGACGCGAAATTCTCTCAAGTAACAATAACGTCGAAGTTCATTGTGCGAGGGCGGTCGGAGAGTTATCCATTTACAGAGAAGTTACTACCCGTTTTATTTTCTTTTATCCGTCCCGGCGAGTGAGCGGCACTGAGCATCGCGAGACTGCTCCCTCCCCGACGTAAAATAGACGCGAAATGTGATAAATGGAAAACTCTTTTTATTGTCGGGCCCCGGGCACGTTGCGTCACGGTTGGATCGGCCCTTCCGAGCCCTCTCGCATCCCGTCTTATCAGGTTTTCTTATATCCTAGTTACCGCTCAATTTTAGCAGCCTATACGTTCACTTATATTATCATCAATAGCATTATTATTGAATATTTGCCCTTCGAAGGGGAAAATGTTGATGATTCGCTTACATTATGTTGGGAATGTATTTAATTATTTTCTGTATGTACGTGTACATGATCTCCGCTTCTGGATTTCTAATATGTATATAGAACTTAGTTCAACTTGAAATGCTTGTTTCAACAGGGCATTACGCTGCTTCAAGACGCTGGCACGTCAGACGACAGCGGGCGGGCATCGGAGCGCCTCACCGGTAGCTCTGTAGCACCTCGGGATCCCGACTCCTCCAGGGATCGGCTTAGTGACGTAAGTTTCCATTTCATAACTTCCTTGCACCCTAGACATTGCGCGCGAGCTGTGCTGAAGCTTACCAAAAAGTGAGTTTCTCCACAGCTCGCGCTTAGACTGTAGGCACGACTAATACTGAGGAAAACGGCTGTCTTGACCCAGATCACTGCAAAAGAACAGGTGCATGTCTTCTACACGTATGTTATCTACCTGTTGTGATTGTACTGACTGTTTTAGATTGTAAAAATACTGATGTTTGATGCATCTGTTTCGCTACCGAACCGCTCCTGTCTCTCTGAGTTACGACGATGATCTATAACTAGCAGATTTCCAACTTTAATGGCGAGCGGATGGCTCTTTTAAAAGTTTACGGGTGGCCGGGAGAAGTGAGATTGAATTAGGGTTCGCTTCCGACGACAAATAGCGCAACTCGCGACGACGACGGCCAATTCGGAGAGACAGGACCCTTCGCCCCTCACTCGCTCCACTCCACTCATATGTTCGCTTTCTCTCTCCTGCCTACAGGCCAGTAGCCGCTGTAGTTCCGGTAAAGGCTATATCGTGAGTATACTCCATGTAGTCTTCTATCTTTCGGGACCGGAATTGCTCTCGCATGTCTCACATCAGCACTGTTATGCTCGCTTCGCTAAGTGGACTCCATATTATAGCATGCCGACCGCATTTGTTTTCCGGCATTTAATCATTCTTCATACTATTCGCAAGGTGTCTATCTTGATATGCTTGATTTATTTAAAGTAATTCCGAAATGCTTGGAGTCTTAATAAGTATGTTTGGCGAAGGTGTGTTATAAAGCGTACGCGGATCACGCAGCCGACTCCTCGGTATTCCGCGCGCGGTGCGGCTAAATCACGAGATTTGTCGAGGCGGGCGCCGCTCCGCACTACGTTACATTACCTGCGCTCGCCCTGAATACTTCATGCTCTCTATTTATTTGAAATTGTAATATCTCAGGCCCCGGTCCCTTGTTGTTTTCCTCCATGCGAACTCACCTCATAAATATCACGTAACATGCTCCTCGGTTTATGAGACTATTGTACGGTACATCTCCCTCTTCCATATTATATTGAAATTTTTATATTTTCCTACATTCTGTTTGTGTTTGTTGTTTTACTTATTCCATCCGACCGATTTATGTAACATATAACCTATGAATGATTTATCTATGCGTCTACTTATCATAAATCCTTAGTTGCCTGGCAGTAGTTAAGTAAGAGTATTTATTCCGATAGCGAATTAAGTACTAACATTATGTGACACCAAAGCATGAACATTTTCCTCTTCAATAGTAGCGCTGAAGATCCATTAACATAAAATTGTTTCTGTTTTGCAGTGTGATAGTGAAGGCGACGACGATAAGGTGAGTACTTTTATATTGTCCAGACAGTTTTATAAGACAACGTACATAAATTAATATAAGTTATCAGAGACTGAGCTCTTTGAGTTGAGAGGGGAGTCTTGCGGAAGTTAGACAAAGCGTCGGAAATAAATGTCCGTGTAATGTAAGTTGCGAAATTGCTAGTTTGCCGGCGTGTACAGGCAGTGGCTTCTCGGTTAGCAATTAATCTCCCGGGCGATGCAGCGTGACTGCCACACCTGCTAAACAATTTTACACAAAACCACTGTAACTGCACGCTGAATTTTTTACATTACATCCTTCTTGTTTCACTGGTTGTTTGAACGCACGCAAAAATAGGTAATTTATTTTGGCATTAAATGTCATACTGTCGGAACGAAAATTATTTTGAACACACACTTGTAAAATACTTTGTTGATTCCTCTTTTGTATTCCAATCGTTACCCCGCACAATAGCTCGAACGAACCTCGTTTTATTATTCAAAGTAGACCGGATACGTTTCATAAAAGCAACAACAGCGGAAAAAACATACTTTATATCGTATTTACTCTTACCGCCACCAACACCATTATTATAAAAGCTTTCGAGCCTTGTCACATTCTGTTGTAAACTTCGGCGGAATGAAAACTATATTCCCCCAACGATTCAGAGGAATTACTGAATAGTACATTGTTACCCAAGGGGTGAAAGTAACTTATCTAGTCCCGAGACGACCTTTGGCGCCCGGGAAAATTCGAAGGACTATATAAGTGTTCAACCCGACTTAAATAATGTGCTTTTCATTACGAATATAAGGAAAGTTTGCGAAAGAAAAGAGCATTATGGTAATGAAAGTAAATCTCTGCTAGCGCAAGTATAAAAAAAACTCTACAACTCGAAAAAAACAAATAAATGAATATCGGATTACCGCTTTTCCAATTGGCCACTATTTTTCATTGTCATCAATGAAGAGTGATAAATATTGTGCCCAAATCTAAGTAATCTAATCTAAGAAATGGTTGAAAGTGACGTAACAATAGTCTAATAAGCTGATTTAAAAAAAAAACTTAACTTTATGTTATTTCAATTTACATTTTGTCGCTGTAATTGAGTGGCTGTATAGAAAGTTGGAACAACGTTCAAGAGAAATGTGAAAATAGAACTAGTTTTTTTAGGGTTCCGTATCCAAAGGCTAATGTTTATCTCATGAACCGTGATAGCTAGACAGTTGAATTTTTTACAAATGATGTATTTCTGTTTCCGCTATAACAAGAAATACTAAAAACAGAATAAAATAAATATTTAAGTGGGGCTTCCATACAACATACGTGTTTTTTGCTCGACGGCAACCGGTAGACGCTTGAAATATTCAAATGTTGTATAGATAATGGTACGGAACCCTTCGTGCGCGATTCCGACTAGCACGTCGCCATTTTTAAACCGACAGGTGTCAGTTGAAAACGATTCTCCCTAGGGCTGAAAAGTACTTCTTTCTACCCACTCTTCAGGCAACTTCAGACCTACTTTCCGAGTATGAGTAATGAAAAATACGTTTACATACATAGAGCCTTTACTAATATAACATCCCCATAACACCCTTAACTTGTCCTGAATTTAGTAGATACCGTTTCAAATGTCAAATTTTGTTTTGATTTTGGTTCCCACATTCCATAAGAGTTCACATGAGAGTCTAGATTCATCAATAAAATAACTTATGTTCTGATATCGTACGTATCTTTGCTCTACAGCTTTATTACTTTACCACAGTGGCGACCCAGTTTCACCTGACGTAACTAATAGGTAGTCTGTTTGACTTTGTTAATGGCAGTTTCAGTACCCCTAAAACAATTCCAGCCTGACTTTGTTTATCAATGTCACAGAAGCTTTTGTCGGATAAAGGATTTCCATGTAAACGGGAATGAAAAATACGATACGTGGCGCTAACCGCGCAAATCCGATAAGCTTAGGCTAATGCTCTTTTTGCTCTTTTTCCACGAAGGGCTCTTTTCGCACTCCGACCTCATAATCTAATTACCATTATTCTCTTTTACGCTCTCTCTCTTTCTCTCTCTCTCTCCCCTTTTCTCCCCTTCTCTCTTACTCTTTTTCTGCCGCTTTTGGGGTTTCGTACCTCAAAAGGAAAAACTGAACCCTTAATGGATCACTTTGTTGTCCGTCCGTCCGTCCGTCTGTATGTTAAGACATTTCTTTATCTCTGTAACGCGTGTAGCTATTGAGTTGATATTAACCATAGTCTCAATGTCTCATCAAGTCTACGGTCCCATGAAGCGGTGAAAAAAATCAAACTTCCAATTTAACGTAAAAAAGTACGTAATACCTAACTTAAAAAACACTGAAGGGAATCAAAAATTATAGAGTACTTTCCGTTGACCTAGAACTATGGAATTTGGCAAGTAATATTAAGTCTTACTACAAGAACAGGAAATTTTGAAAATGAATTTTGCCTTTGTAAATGAATCAATAAAAAAAATCTATGAAGTTGTGAAAAAAATGCCAGACTTGATTATTGAACTATTTATAATTTATGTAAGTACCTACAAATGTGTACAGCACCCTCGGTGGGCCAGTCTGTCTGACATTTGTCCAGTTTTCTCTCTCTCTCTCTCTCTCTCTCTCTCTCTCTCTCTCTCTCTCTCTCTCTCCTCCATTTTTCTATCCTGGTACTCTTTTTTCTTTCTTCCCTCCCCCCGCCGTTTCTCGCTCCCGCTTTTCCCTGTTATTTATCTCCTCATCTCTCTCTTTCCCACCTTTTCTCACTATCTCCCTTCCTACATATCGGATTTCCTTAGCTCTTCTTACATCTCTTCTTATCGTTACATTTCATAACGTTTTAACCTAACTCGACCTTATATCTAACAACTCTTCTTCGAGCGTTAAATATGAAAGTTCTGAGCATTCCGCAACTCTTGGGTGTTGATTTTAAATGAACTCTCCGCCAAGTCGAAGTTTCCGTGATATTCACAATAGACGTTGGCCAAAGTTCTCGCACTACGGAGTAACTTAGCCGAGGAATTTTCCCGTTATTAGACTTTGTTTCAGTAAATGTTGAAATACGTTCTATAAATTTATAGGCGACCTTGTTTGTTTACTTGCGTGTATTTGTTTTCACGCAAATTGGCTTATGCTTTTGACAGAACGGTGGATCCTAATGTCTAGATAATTTCATTTGTGTTCACACGATATCGACAAACTTGACTTGAACCGTAGCTGTATAAACAGTGCCGTCAGTTAATTAATGGCTAAACACGACGTGTCAATATTGTGTTTCCGATGGATGTCAACACCTTTTTTGGGTAATAAAATATTATCATGTTCTCTTAGTCTTTTTTTTTTTCTTTTTGTCTCGTACCGTGTAAGTTAACCTCTATTGAATACAGACCTACATTAACTCACGCATGGTTCCCGGAGGGGTAGGCGAAGACAGGGTTTGACACTTACAAAGGTCCTAACAAACGTCTTTTGTTATTTAATATTGTATGTCCTGTGTTATTCACGCTGTGAGTGGTGGAATATTTCAAGAGTTTAAGTTATATGAATCACATAAAATTGCGTCTATTGATGTGTTGTTAAACATTTGATTAAAAGGCGAATGTGCCTCGACTGACTCCGGTATCCAGTTTGTTTTAGTAATTGAAACAAGATACTTAGAGATAATATAAACGTTTGGATAATATTATATTATAAATCGCCGACGTTATTTCTGTATTCATAAAGCTTTCAATTAACTATCGCTTTGGATCATTTACATTACAACCGCGCGTGGCAACTCGTTTGTAATTGCATTCATTAAAATATAATAAGCAGGCACGCCCTACATACGTCGGATACATCTGTTTGTAATGATGAACTTAATCGAATTGGAAGTTGAGTGGCACGATAATTCCGGTAAATGGATATCTGAGGAGGAAATCAGTCTCAGCTTCGCTGTTGTGCCGTAGTCGATTAATTAAATTATCCTGGCGCGGCTTGAGAGGAGCCGCCGGGAAGGCAGGCGTGAGGTGGGGGGAGGGGCGGCAGATAGTGCTAGCTACACTCAACCAGAGAGAGGCACTAACTCAATCCGATTCCACTTGGACTATTCGCACTACGGGCTCAATTATACCACCACTTTGATATGCAAATCGGTTCGCTTTCGGCTAATTATTGAGACGCTTCCACTGTATCCCTACCGAGTCGGCTGCGGTTACCTTTGCTCTTGATCTTTGAATTTGTATATTTCTCATGTTTTGTATCCTGTATGTTTATGTAGGTAAGTTAATATATCAAGGGTCACGAACAGATTTAAGTGACACTTTATCCTTACTGTTCTTATTCAATTTATGTTCTACCTACAGTTTGAAAAGACGTGTACTGTAAGGCTCTTGTGATTTGCAAATTGAATCTAGCTGTTGTTCTCCGAAAACAGTGTAGGTTATGAATAATAGGTCGAGCACGAATCTGTGTAAGCTCCTCGGGCGGGCGGGATAACTCTGTTATTAGCTTAGCAGTTCCGGGAGTCAGCGACTGGCATTATGCAGGCGGTGCGCATATTACAGCGGTGCTACAGTCGCTTGCCACACGAGCAGTGTTGCCAACTCGAGAGTACGTTTTATGCTAGCGATAGCTTCGATAAAACCTTGTTAAGACTTAAAAATATTGGTCTCACAAAATTGTCTACACAAATTTCTGTCAATATTTACGGCACTAAATTCGACGTAAGTATTGGGGTACATATTTGGTATCAAGAGGAATAACATTTGCGATTCATAATTATTTATGGTTAAAATAACAGCGCATCGTAAAAGCTTTCCAACTGGAGTGGAGTCAAAATAATGGGGTCCGTATTCGTAGTTTTTTCGGACCTTTTTCCGAACATCAACCACGTGTTTTTTTATGATTTAACTACAAATGTGGAGTTATTATATTTTTCCCAGTATTTGTAGTATAAAACGATATTACTTGCCAAATTTCAAATTTCTACATCAATGAGAAGTACGAGTATACTGTGAATTTTGATTCCCTGACTGTCGAAATACGCCTTTTTTGCGGCATAAACGGCCCTACACTTTTTTTCAGTTTTAAGTTTCTATTAAAGACGTTCTCCATATAAGGGATCTTGACCGACAGACAGACGGACTGACAACAAAGTGGTCCTTTTCTTGGGTTCCTTTTGAGGAAAAGAAAAAGGACTGGAACCCTAAAAATTAACAAGTCACTGCTCCCACCTAACCACTGCGTTAGATGACCAGTGATCGTACAAGAAGCTCGAGACACGTCTGTTCCTTCTCTATTTGCGCTTAAAGTCGGACCGCCCCTAACCACAGTCCCCAGGGACGTTCGCTCGTAACTTACCTCTCACCGACTACTACAAGCTAGCACTGATATTTACTCAAACTACAGGCAATATCATGCCGACAACATAAAACTTTACACAGAACATGATTGCCCGTTTGTGGCATGTTGAATTCTATTTTACAAACAATGTGGTCGAAACACACGCCGAATAACTTTATCATTATATGTTCATTACTAATACAATGTTCAATTTGAAATTTACGTACACTTTCCACGCATGGAAATTGTTCTCCGCATATTTAATCAACGGATTCGAGGTTCAACCGCACTACGGATAAATTGAAGCGTTTGATCGCGTTCAGCAAATAATACCACTACATTCGTTAATGGAATTTTCATTACTTACCGATTTAATAACCAATTATTGTTAAGCTTACCTACAGTTAACGGTAAACAGTAAAGCTATGTATTACGTATTTTCATCCATGTCTACTAAACTCTAAAACATGGTGGCGCAGAAAAAAACATCATGTGTTCAGAACGGTTCAGTTACAGGGGTGACGACGTAAGAAAGACCTCATCATCATTCATCAGGTGGCATATCACTTCTGCTCGATTAGAGTAGGGTGTGCGGCCGCAATCTGTGTCCCGAGGGGGAGTGGGGCGGGCAGGAGGGAGGGAAGACGCGGGGCATTAATAAAACTTCATGAATACTGATCGTACCCCGTCTTACAAGCCCGCTTTAACCCCTGCGCCCCGCACAGAGACGCTATCGAAAATCAAATCATGTTGCATCTTTAAGAAATAAGATCTTTTTAATGGGACATTAATTAATGTAAAAAAAACATTAAATACGTGTTACTCGAAAGCTAACCAAAATAATAAAAGCCAATTGATATTATTTAAACAGTATCATTATCTAAAATGCTATCGAAATCATTTCGTTTTTGTTCAATTGACTCGAGTGGAATCTCAGCAATTTATCTCGGGAGTGAAATTGCGATGGAATAAAATATTTTTCCGAGGCGAGGCGGCGGCGGCATTGGTGGGCGCCTCTTGGCAGGATTTACCTTACGCAAACCTGCCTCGGTTAATTGAAAGTGCTTCTTTCGTTTGGCGTAATATTTTATGGCGCGTAGTCTGTAGCGCGGTGGGAGCCCGCCAGCCCGTACCTTGTCCCGCTCGCTCCTGGCTCTCCTGAGCCTCCTTGCTCGCTCTCCCAGGAGTGCCACTTACGACCATTTTACATCGAGCACATCTCAAAAGAATCACGAAAATAATTTAATCTGCCTCTTAGAATCCGAATATAAATTTGTTTTCGGTATTATCTTAATCGCGCTGTCTCTATTTTATCGTATTAACATAAAATTGAAATTGAAATGAAATTGAAATTATTTTTATTTCCAATAAAATTACACGACATGGCACAATAAATAATAATTCATCCAGAGAAAAGAATCAAAATAATATCTTAGACACCTACACTAGGCAACAGACCTGTCTTGTAGGCGTCTAATATTACATAAATTAAACATTGCTTTACATAATCAGATATATCAACTTGAGCTCTATAATTAATAAGATACATGCATACTCACTCAAAGCTTATAATTAAAGTGGAATTAAATTATTTTACGCTTAAAGAAAACAGTTGCGGAAAAACTGAGTTATGACTTTTCAGGAAATCGAGACAGAAATTCCCGCCAAGTTTCCCGTGTGATTGAATTAAGTGCGCCATTAGATGAAATAAAGTATGATTTGTCGCTAACTGTGTGTACGAGTCGACAAGCATGTAACAATTAGCGTGTTACACGCCAGTGAACAGATTTCCGCGTCAGTGGACTACGTGAACGATACTAAATCCCCGACCCTCTGCCTGCGGACCAACATAACCGTTCACTCTTTACAGCCCAATTTAATTTGCACGATATAGGTTAGGTATATCACCAAATATTAACGCCAATGGGCAACTTCGCCTCCTGTAGCACGCAAGATAAGGGTCGCCGCCGCCGCCACGCCATTAAGCAATACAATGTCACCCTCCACATTCCGCCTATCAAAAGCGTAAATCCCACTTTATGAAATAGTTGAACTTTATCCCAACAAAAACATTCCCTTTCCTGTATACAAAGTATCAAGTTTCGGTATGGTGATTCCGCAAAAGTTGTGGATCTCAAGAAGAGCCAAGGCCGGCATTTTCCAAATCTAAATGCTTAACTTTTTATTGTTAGATTGCATTGTCTTGTGCACCACAAACAAAAAAACAGTTAGTTGAAAATTTATAAGGCGTTCAGAAGTTTCAAATCTCTGCTTTTCCTATGTCCATAATATTTCCTCTTGTTTGAAATCCTCCGACGAAGCGAGTTTTCCTGTATTAGCAAAGCAAAAACATACAACGGTGTTAAATAAATAAACGTCGACTACACATTGTTACAATAATAACCCTTTAGTGCTTTGCAAGAACAAATCAACCTGTCAGCCTTTCTTTACCTAAATCACTGAAAATATTTACATACAGTAGGTACACTTTAGTCGACTGTGTTTTATAATGCCACCAGCGTAATTACAATAACTTACCTTACTGCGTGATTAACATAATGTTTCTAGAATGCTCCACTTTTGTCTTGTAAACGAGCATAAAGTGAAAGAACAAATTGCGAGTTTCCCCAGTATTTTCCTCGCCCAGAAAAATATATGTTTTATTAAAGCTCGGCATTTCCGAGAGCGAGGGTTGCCTGAGGCGGCGCTGGGGGCGGGGGAGGGCCGGGCGCCGCGCCAGTGTATAACAGACAGTAGAGGGATATAAAACATATTTACGCGCCTATAAAGTACTCTCGTACGCTCGCTCTCCACCATTTTCTTTTGTTCTACGCTCGCAGCCAATGATAATGCTTTCTCCCGTTCGTTCGGTTAAACTTATTTCTCTTTCGCCTTATCTGGCTTTTCTTCGGCACTTTTATTTATAACCGAAGTGGTGGCACGTAACAACATGATATAAACGCTCTCCCGTGACTGCTTCTCTTTTAACATCTGCTTCGCTCTGACAATGATCGTGTTTATTTATTATCGCGCTACAGATGTTCGCCTTTATGCGCTCATTCAGTTTATTGCTGAAAATTATCGCACACTACTGTTCATTTACATAGGCGTACAACGTACATTTCATTTTGCAATTGCCTAATATCGGCTCAGCGCCATTCTGTAATAAGTTAAGACAAAGAGCGTCATATCGCACGTAGGAACATTGTATGTCGGATGTAGCGAGTTACCACTCCGCACTACTGTGAAGGGTGCACTCGACTATTCAAGCCAAGTAGAACGTGAGGCGGCGCGTTAACAGCTAAGGCTGGAACCGTCTTAATCTTGCGCGGCAATGCGGGTTCAGTGTCTGCCTCATCCTAGCAGCTCCTTGCGTAGGTGAGAGGGTGTAATAACACGACTCATGCCGCCCTGTTCTCGGAGGGGGATTCCATTTTGATTCCACGTTCGCGAACCCTGAACCAGATTTTATTTTTATACCGAGGGAGCATGTGTTTTCGATGTCCTCTTATTCCACAGAGTATTCAAATGTTGTTCGTAAAATCATAGGATGTTTCCGCGTGCTTGCCCAAATCGTTATTAGGTACTATTCATACGGAAAGATAAACTTGAAGAGGGAACTACAGAATAATCATAGACCATGTGATAACAAGCGACATCATTTTCGTGTCTGCAACGTCAATGGAAGCAACAAATCTGAAACCAGCTCCTAGTGTGCCAGCTCGCTTTAGAAACTTCTCCGTTCGCGGTATTACTGCGCCGAGATCGACTCTTAACCGGGCTCAACTGGGATAAGACGTACCTAGACATACCTCTTACAAGTCTACCAACTCGAACTCGAGACAAGACGGTCTTTGTCTCGGGCCCGTTACTAAACTATTCCGCTGTTTAATGCAATTGGAAACGCTGAGCTTTTTATTATTATACGTAGATATACCTTATGTTATCCAACTCGATCGATCGGAATGTTTCATTTGATCCTTTGATTCTTCGGGGAGTATTCATCTGGTTTTAAGATATTGAAACTCCACATGCACGGCAGGGTTTTTATTAAAATTGTATCAGCGAGGCTTCGCCGTGCACTGGCGCAGACAAAGAAAGAGGATTACTCAGTTTGGTAGTAACAAAGGTAGATCGTCAAAGGGACGTAATTATCCAGGCGGGCGAGTGTCAGCACTCGACTGAGAGATAGAGCGGGATATCTCTGGGCGGATCAGCGCCTCTCGGGATGCACTATGCGATTCCGTTTGTGTCACTCGGCTCGGTAGCGCGGTAGCCGGCTCTCGCTCTGATAAACGCATGTCAACGTGCTTTGAGTGCGGAGCGCATTTAACCACCATTGCTACGGCCTTAGCTCCGCAATACATATACGTTGAGCCGAGGGAATGTCACGCGGTCTATGCCGACCATGCCGGATTAACAACCGAACTGCACCTGTGTGTCGCTAAATTCAAAGCGTAAAGTTGGTTATTTATTTCGTAACGTTTAAAAGACACATTTCATATTAACTAATCAGTGATGATTTTCTGAAGCTCTCCCCAGAACCCAGGTAGGTATTCCTTGCATCAATGCTACCATTTTTGCCAAAGCATTTTCGTATTGGAGTACCTATCGTATTTGTATTTCTATTATATCCTCGTAAGGCCCGACCTTGAAAAGAACAATTGATTTTGTGATCACTTGAAGACATTGGGCCTCACGAGGATATTGTATAACCTAACCTAACCTACCTATTTCTTCCCAATTACGATCTCGCCTAGTTAGCGATTCGTGCATCAATATTTTATTTAATAGCCATAATTTTTTATTAACATCTCGGCGCTTGAAATCGCCAATCCGCCGTGGGCACCTGTGGTGATTAAGCCCATACTCTCACTAAGAGAAGGCTTATGCCCTGCTTATTTACTTACTTTTAACAATTTATCCGTACGTATTTGCTCATATCACATTCTTTGGTTTTAATGAAAATTATACATATTTGCCTTTTTTACAGCCTAACCTTTTTTTACGTGTCGCGAAACCATTAGCGCGACCATCGCATTGCGTGCCCGATGACAGGTTTTATGGTGCAAATAATGTACTGTCCCACAGTGCAACCCAATACGATCGGCTCTATTGTTCTTGGTTCACAGCACCTTCGTGCTCTCCACACATAGCGAAGGTCTCGCAGACATAGGGGCAGATAAGCCCCAGCTATTCGCACGTCGTGCCGTGTCACGGGCGGGATCGGCCATTCGGCCATAATTAGTCGACCGACCGCAAAGTTCGACCGGGTTGCTCTACACACAGACGAGCTCACGACAAAGGAGCACACACACCGTATAATTTATACATAGACATGACCGCAGTTGTCTCGCCCCCACACACCCTCAAACAGGTGTTAAGTATAAAGTTGTGAGCGTGCCGTCCCTTCCCGATTACTTCTTGGCTCCCGATTCCGATTGCCTCTTTCCTAGTTTTGATTGGATGGAGTGCCATTGAATGTTACCCTATTAGCGGAAAGGTTTTATTCCCTAAGAGCTTTCAGTTTGCGTACAGGAATGAGTTTTCTTCTTTGAGTTTGCGTTGTTTGACCCGGGGAGTTCTTTGCTTGTGTCAGTTATGTTGCTTGATAGGATTTCTATTAAGGATTTGTATTAAACCAGATTTGCGTGTTTTGTAACGTATATTTTCGAATCAGTCTCTTTTGCTTTGTTAAGTTTTCGTATACAATACAAAAATGATTTATTTCAGCAAGGATATTTTATATAAAAGATTGACATATCATGCTACATTTACATACAGGCACATACATTGTTTCTATTACATTATCTATCTAATCTCTTTAAACGAGCAATTCTTGTATATATATTTGTATATAATCAGAATCTCGGAAACGGCTCCAACGATTTTCACGAAATTTTGTAGGCAGATGCTTTCGGGGGCGTTTAATTGATCTAACTAGGTTACATTTTTAGAAAACGTTGTTTTATCCGTGTTTTAAGGCAATTGAAATTTGCTATAATAACATACAGAGGTAAATTTCGCGTCCCTCTGCTAGGTTGGGATAGTCCTGACGGGAAAACGGGCGACCCGTTTCGGGCCGATTTCAAGAGACCCGGTTCGAGTCATGATGTTTTTTTTCCAAGTTCTTTTTTTGTTGGAAAAGGATTATTTTAATTTTATATTACATATTTTATATTACAAAAAAAGTACCGAGCAAAGCCGGTCACCCAGGTACTTACAATAATAAGAGTAATTCAAGTAGTTCATAGAGTTTTTCTGTCGCCCAACACTAAGCGAGCTTGTATCGTAGGTGTCGAAAATTAATTGATATCCAATTTAAATAATTCGGAGGGTTTAAATAATAATGAAGGCAGAATTAACAAATTGAGTGGTATAAAATTGAAGTAATTTTAAAGACAATACAATTTATTAAAATCATACAACGAAATTTCAAATGAGTTTATAATTACTTATGTGCATTAAAAGTATTAATAATAATAATAATACATTTCTAATTACATATATTATTACAGCAACAGTCCTGAGAATGCTCTCAGGATACAACTCTGAGAATATCCCCCGTTTATTTTAAGCAAAGTGTCATTCATGGGGTTTTTTTTTTTGCTGCAAAATACACGCACGCTATTTCACGACCGTAAAATATTAAATAAAGTGCCACGAGTGGAGCGAGCATCCGCTTGCAAAAGATAAGACTTTTAACGGTTCAAGTTTCAGCGGTCGTTATTTACGTTGTAAATTGCTCTAGACTCAAGTTAGAGCATTCGTGGCATGAGAAAACAAGTAAAGCGAGCACGCGACGGCGACGACGTGATAAAGAGCTCCAATCGGTTTCCCGGCTCCAATTGTTCTCGAGGCCCATTAATAATTCCCCGTCTTCGCGACAACAGCCAATTTTAATATTCAACCAGGAGTGAACTTTCAGAGGATTATTATAAAGTAATCTAAGTTGGGCGACTCGGTGAGGGGCGCGAGAAGTTGGCTGACAGTTGTTTAACACGAGCAAACGCTCCCGCCCGCGCCGCCTTGCAGTCTCCTGCTTTGGGGATACGGCATATTACATCGGGGCTACTCTCGAGGGTGCGCTTGCGGGGGCTTTCGCAACTTCCTGATTAATTGCTCGCTTACAGGCAGGCAATTAGAACAGTTACCGTGCCATCACAAACGTAGCCCGACCGGGAAGAGGGTGTCCGAATGGCGGGTCCTTCGGTCCCGTAAAAAAGGGTACACTCACTCACTGTGGCCACGTCCGGATATTTCCGTCGGAAGTGTGTACTTCCCTAACGCCACCGCCGCCCCGTATCAATTTACACACAGATCACAAGATTTATACGTGAAGGGTTGTCTCCGTGTCGTTTCCCTCACGTTTTTATCTTATTTGAAATGGAATGTGAATACTTAAGCGTCGCCGCGGCGGTTTGGAGATGTTTGCACAATAATTGATGAGGAGTTTAATGACCATGAAACTTGAGTCCGTTCAGCAAATAATGGATACTTAAATAAATTAGTGGGAAGATGTTTCAGCGTACGGAGAGCACATCCAAGTGTCATGGCAGGCAGCCACTTGTCTGCCAACGCACTTCACATGTTGCCTCTAATTGGCTATCGTCGCTCTCGCGTCTTGCAGCGCTCGCTCTTGTCATACTCGTGTACATAAATAAATTGGCCATAATTTGTTCCGGCATCAGCTAGACAGCTGCAGAGACGTACGTAGTTGCTGCTGCTGGCTGTTATGATCACCATTAGTCATCACAAATAGGTATTTACTTAATGCTTAATAATTAATCAATCAATGAATCACTTTTTATTCGATCGCTGCTGGACTTAGGCCTCCGCATGGGACGACATTTCTTTCAGTCCTCAGCCATCATAATAATGTCATTATTAAGTATATTATAAATTAATGATAATAATTATTATTTTATTTCTAACATATTTACTTATAATAATAGAAATCTATGCTTATTAATGAGAACTTAAACGACCACAATAAGCCCCTAAAAGGTTGAAGTGAAATAACCCGAGCTGGCGGGCGTGTAATATCGTTCCTAAACATTCTCGCGCTCTCATTCAAGGGGGTTTTGTCCTCGCGGCTCGTGTTTATCTTATTACACTGCCGCTATTGAACCAGGGCCGGTGTAACTCGTGTGCCGGCACATGTAGACTGTTTCACATTTGCATAATAATCGCATCTCGGGCCTACTGCGCCTGCCGCGGCACAAGTCTGCGCCGTAATAATGCAATAATGCTCGAGATAATACGCCGCTGCTCCTCGACAAGCGCCGAGGTCTATTACTGTTACACGTTTATGCGATCCTATAAAAGGACATCGGTCGTATAAACCAAAGAACCTCCGCGTCGAAACTGTAAATGCTATAATGAATGGTTAAATCGTGTCGGAAATAAAGCTACAATTGGAGTTGTTAAGTAGAGCTCGGGGGCTGTGAGACCTTTTAGATCAATTGTGCGATCGACAATTAAATCGTAGTCCGGGAGCCGGGTGCAGACGGCACGTAGGCCGATAAATAACGTCGGTCGGTATCGACGCCCGACACGGCACTATCTCGCGCCCATCTCCACGGCTGGCAGGCAAGGCGCTGCGCCCACGCCACGCTCCATGCCCGCGCCGGGCCTCGTTCTCGCAGTCACTTAAATTAATTTGTTGATAGGAAACATCGATTCGACCCGATGTTTACTTTCCGATTTACTTTTATGAGATCCATCGCGCTTTTATTGAATGACGCTGTTAAATGGTTATGCATGCAGTCACGACTAAAGAGTGGCTAAGTGATATATCAGCAATCTTATTACGCCACGTAATAGACTGTTCGCGAAGACTGATCATTATTTTATATGATGCCCTGAGTACTATTCCACGACACTTTAACGTCGTCCTAACGGATTATTTCCCCTCTTTATACCGGTGAGATGCGTCTACCACTTTGTTGTTTTATACTTCGTCTCTCGCGAGTTTATGCTTCGCCTTATTCACCCTCATTGCTTTTCGTCGTCGTTTCGCTTAGTTTCCTCCCACTTTTTGACTCATGTTACTACGTAAATTTATCTTCAAGTATCGAAGAAGTTTCTAGACGATGGGTACATACTAACTAACTTAAGAGATCGACTGCTTCATTCTAATGTTGTTATGCATGGATTTTCTTTATTAATGAAACGTATGACTTGCAAATCTCGTTTAAGAAACGATACATTAACTAAAAGGGTCTAAATACTTTTATTTATTTCTCAAGCCTTAAGATCAATCGAAAACACAGTCATCGAGATGTCTGCTTACGTCCATAATCTTCAGCTTAAAGCTGCGATCCGGGACCCGAAAATCCTTTCACGCGACTCAATTTTTATATTTCCCCTTTCATATCTCGCTCGGTTTGATAAAGTGATGAAAAACCACCAAGAAAGTCATAATCCGCTCGAATGTCGTTTAATCCGGGATTTAGGAATGTGAGCCCTTAAACAGAACACTTGGTGTGATTAGTCGACAGCAGGCAAGCGAGCAGATGACGGTAAACCGAGAGAGCGTTGTAATAACACGGTCCCCATTCGAGGCCGGGGACGGCCGCCCCTCGGCGAGCGCCCAGAAACAAACTACATTTTTATACGGAGAGCAAACAAAATGAGTTAGTGGCGCCGACGTTGCGTCGCTTTTCCCTGTATTCCGGGCGAGCTCGAAAATTCACTTTAATATCTTTGTTCTACCAGCGCTTTACAGCTCTCGTGTTGCACGGAAATATTTTGCAGTTGGGCTTACTTTGTGCCGTGGTATTCCACCCCGGTCCTCATAAAATCAGGTTGCTTATGTTTAAAAAATCTTTCTGTAATGGCTTCGCTAGTGGAATCAAGAGATCAAGTTAAAAAGTAAATCTTTCTCCTAGGTATTTAAAAGTATCTAGTGTGTTAAGAAATTATTCCTAATACAAATAATTATTGATTGGCATCCTTTTTCGTACACTCAATCGTCCTGCCAAGGTGTGGCTTTAGCGTGGAAAGGGACCCGCGGGCAAACGGTCTGGAAATGACACTCAATAAAGTCGAGATGGCAGAGCGTAGCGTCCGCCCAAAGAGCGCCCGCCCGCCCCCGCCCGCTGACAAATTATTCTTTAGCTTTTCTCTTTCGAAATGTTAATAAATCGCTAAATTAATAACGAGACGACAGATATTTTTCTGTTATGATTTATTTAATAATTTACAACGTTGTTAATGTACTTCGGTCTCGTTGGGCGACGAATTCAGCCGGGGCTGGCCGTCGAGTTGACGCGATCGTACTCGATGTAAAATTAAAAGAGGTAGATTTTCCCTGGGTGAGTTTATTCATTACTTCCCGGAGCGCGGCGGGCGGGCGGTGGGGTGGAGCGCCACCCACCCTCATGCTCTGCTCACTTTATAGGTATAACCTCGACAAAATACCCCTAAAATTGCACTGTTTTTATTACGTTCTCTCTTTATCTCTTTTGGTTTCTTGCTTCGTTTTTTACGACGTTATTATTTTATTAGTGGGCCCGGGTATAATGGCGTGCGAACTCGGTAGTCCGTGATCATTTATATCATGTATTTAATTATGTTTAACATAAATACACCTATTTGAACAGCATTATTGATACATTTTCTATTATTTCAATTTCAGTGCATCACGATGTGTTTTATATTAATAGATAGATACTTATTTAAGAGAGATGGTGAATATCTGAAGTATTCAGATACATCAGCATTTCAAATTGATAATAGTCATTGTATGTCTGTTTGTCTAGTTGAATAAATTGCTTATTATCTGGTAACAGCTATGATTTTATTTGAAAAGACTGTGGTAGTTATACGAGTATGTAAGGTCTTTTATAAAACATAGTGTCTTTAGAATGAAATGTTTTTATATGTTGTCGTAACCTGGTAAGTTAAAATGACATTTTATTGTTCATCTTCAAATGGAAAAAATAAATGTATTTAAATCTTGTTCTGTTTATTTTTGAAAGGTACATAGCGTAGGTACTGCTGTAGACTCGAAAATGTTGTACCTACAGCAGTTCAAGCC
The DNA here is from genome assembly GCA_947310845.1 of Yponomeuta plumbellus. NCBI lineage: Eukaryota > Metazoa > Arthropoda > Insecta > Lepidoptera > Yponomeutidae > Yponomeuta > Yponomeuta plumbellus. The sequence goes on from OX371203.1 coordinate 11,890,135, forward strand.
TTGTATAATTTGTCAGTCGATTAACCACAAATTGCCTGCGACCAATAATGATATCGAATTTAGCATGTGGATGTTTCGCGAGTAATATGAATCATGTGATCAGATTTTATAAATTAATACTACTTCATTTTGCACACGAGTTATGTACTACTAAAAGAATAATTATTTAAAGTAAGTATTTATTAAAAAGCATGATATACTACTCGTATGTGTTGATTTATAAAGTAGGTAACGCCCGACTCGTAGTTGTTTTTTGGTGTGTAGAATAAGGAATATTCTTATTTTATTTCACTCGTGATGGAGTAGACTGATGTCTACATTCCAATAATTATGGTTATCAGAGTTATTTGGCGATATCTCCCCACCTCCTTCTTCCTAGCTTCAACCAGCTTTTCAAGTGAACTTTAGCTAGTTTCTCAGATGGTATAGGTGGGATCAACTTACCTTACTTAGCCAAATCCGGGTGAACTAAAAAAATAATTATCTAGTAAAACGCATTATAAAACAAACCTTCTTCATTCGTCATTCTTCAATACCATTTAGGTATTGAAGAATGACGCCAATCTAAAAAGCTCAATACATCGGATAAGTAAAATATTTTATATACACATTACGATATTTTGTTATTTAAATAAATATCGTATGTTTTCGAACCCCCTGGTCTTGTTAATAACAAGCCCGTTGGCCTTACGTGGCTAGACACTTTTGCATAAGTTTATCCGTCACAGGCACCGGCGCGGCCCGGCGTCGTCAGCCATTGGAATTATGTTCGTGCTGTAATTAATTAGCGCGACTTGTTAATATGACGTTCATTTTGTTTATTTACATACCTCTATCTGATTTAAAGCATGATGTGGCTAGATTAAATTAAACCTATGCGCAGTCTTTTGCTTCTTTTTGTTTTTCTTCGGAATCATAATTCTTATGAATTAGTTTGCCTGTACCAATATTTAGGGAGGATGTAATAAAATACATTTTGGTACGGCAAGTTATTCATGTAGCAAAATGAAGACTGGCGATATCATTGTAAATTAAAACAGTTTAGCGACGACAGATTGAAATATCTAGTATGATTTTTCAGTATCATTAGATCAAAACATAGTTCGGATGCCAAAGAGTTGGCGAGAGCTATAAAACAAAGCGGCTGGCAAACGACCAAGTGGCGGGGCTCGCGCGACTTACATGGGACACAAAGCTCTTGTGCGGTCGGCGATTTTTTGCACCTCGACACGGTCGTCAATACAAATAAGTAGAACATTATACGTTTTGCAGCTAGTGAGTACCTATAGATAACTTAGCATTGCACGCGAACATTAAATTCAGTCAAGTGTCTGACTAACCTGATTGTAAAAGTTTGTGAAACAGAAAAAGAACCGCGTTGGTGTCGGGATTCGATAACGATTTCTACAAAGCTGCGTTCTGAACAGAATTCAATTGAAAATTGTAAAACTGGACTTAAATTATGCAGTTTCTCTTTCCCTATTGCTTCAATTCAATTGGTGTCATCAGCGCGTCGAATGTCACTGAGTGCATAAGGCTAAAGACACGCGACAAGCGTCTCCTCTGCCCGCTCTGTCGACGCGTTTAGCGCAGATTTGCACGAATACATTTTAAATGATGCTGCCAGATCGCAATTATGCTCCCTTTGAAAGCGTGGAATGCGTTATGGCTTTCGATTCAATTTGGTACACAAAGCTCGCCGGCGAAATTCTCTTTCCCTGGCCGAACGGTCTCGTGCAACAGCGCTTTGTTGTTAGATTACGCGTCGAGTTAACGGCTCTCTAGTCGAATTTGAAAAGGGCGATGCGACTGTTGCTTCTTTTTTGTTCGCCGTTATGCAAAGCGCAGCCCGGTAGGTTGCTGAATGAAATAGCCAATATCGGAAACTGTATTTGATTGATGTGAGCGCGGCATGCCATTCGATTTGCCTTTGGTTCGGTTGCAGTGACATGTGACAGATAGCTGGCGAGACGGTGAGTAGTTTGATCAGAGCGACCAGGCGAGAAGCGATGTGTTGGCAGCGCGCGGTACATTCCGCGGGAGTGCGCGGGCGCGGGCGCGGGGGCACTCCACCTGGCCGTGGGCGGCCGCAGGCGCATCCTTCGCACGCTTTGAAATCCTCACCTCGCACACAGTTTTGATTTTCAAGCTGAAAATCACTTTGCTACGCAATTAACCCACATCGCAGCTGGACGTTTCTGTTTATTCCGCGAATTGTTTATTACATACACATTTTTAAACGTGAATATTTCCCTCTCTTTATTTTCCATTTGCTTTTGACGTCCATTGTTGCAATATTTTTCATTTATCTACGTTACAATAACAGAACAGATTTTTACTGGGTATTCTCTCTTAGTACCGGGCTTTTATTTTTATTTTCGTTCACTGACTCGCTAAAGTAATTAAAAGCTACTATAAAAGAAGGAAAATAAAAATACGGTGCCATTTAAAACCCTTTATATTCTACAGGTTCCTTAGTTTTATCGTGCAATAAAAATGCCGTTTAAACTCTAGTCTACACTCAATGACAGCCGGTATAGTGTTATATCCTCCATTCCGCTACAGTAATTTTATGTCACATTAATCTGCAGTAAGAGAGCATTGGTACAGAGTTAAGGGATCATTTGTGAATTTTAAATGCGAGGTTGAGTCCGGGTTAATTAATTTACGCGGAGCGAGGTGAGGCTCGATTAGCGGAATAAATTGGGCTTGCGGGCGCCCGGCCCCGCGCTGCAAGCACTGCCGACAACAAAGCCACGTTCTACTATAAGAAAGACTACAGTAACCTACTTCACGACACGTTGGGCTTAGTTTCAATAAGGCCTCTCAAAATAAAAATGACGATATCATACAATCTCAGCCTTACTACACACTTTTTCTATCTTTTTTCTAGTGGATGTTAATACATCATAATTACTGAAGTTAAGAAGTTTAAAAGGATCAGAGTTAGTTACAGAACCACCTGAATACTTAAACAAAAGCAACTCTCCCGGTCGCTCCCTGGTGAGCTTAATACTCACTCATTATTTATTCACGTCTTTAACGAGATTGTCAGTAGCCCCCCGCCCGACCCGCCCCTGTTACATTACAACCGCTTATGTGTCTCGCCGACTCTCCGTATTTACTCTCAGCCGCTCTTTTTGCCGGCTTAATTCTTTTTTTTACCAGAGCTATAAAGCTATTACGTTTTCTTTTTAAGTCTCCCCCTACTGAAATCACCAACGGCACTCCAGCCAGTAGCGAAAACAACGTATTTATTATATCAACGGTTACTACGTTCTTCTCTTTTAAAACTCAAGCTTTTTCCAATTAGACGAAATGAATTGAAATTATAAATCTGTACAAAACATTTGCAAGATTTTCTTTGCTCGGGCAGAATTCGTGAAATGTGAAAGTTGATGTTTGCGTAAAGAAGCACTTTGCAATAGCTAACATCTTTGTCATAAATTCTTATTCATACATATTTACTTACGTTGAATATGTTCAGTTCCGTCGAACGTCTATTTTATTTACATATTCTTGGTTGAATACACGATGTGTGGTCGTTGACAAATATTTCATACCGAATATTTATGATATTGGACAATCCAATACGTTTTCATATCAGAGAAAATCCAATACAAGTTATTTTTTTGAAATATGATTCGAACAAATCGTCGACAAAGCCAACACAAATCAAATCGCCGAATAGAAATACGTGCATAGGGATTGGAAACAACCAACAAGCGCAGAGCGGCAAGTTATCATCTAAAGTACACATTAAACAGACTGCTGCATGCAGGCTTTCAACGCAAAGCAACAAGAAAACAATTGTACACTTGAGAATTTTTATTCAAAACATATGAGAGGAACGGGGAGCACTCGCAAACGGCTAGATAATGCCGGCGGATACTCGGCGAAGTCGTTGAAAATTTTATGTCGCTTCGCACTGCATCTCCTCTGCGGAGTTTCCCCGTGTCCACACCCCCTCGCGGCTTCCCCCGGGGGGGATATTGCGCCAGCTACACACGTCCCGTCCGCACAAGTACTTGTGACCTGATATTGCACTGCTTGCAGCTATTGCGACGTGTATTGTCCCAAGCCGTAACCAGGAGTGCGCCTGAACTGGCTTAGCCTGCCCAAGTTGCCTTCCTGCTTTCTATTCTGTCACTCCAAAGTTATTTGATGAAAGTTTAAGAAAATATTAAGAATCGGCTCAGTCGAATATTATTAAAATTTGTGAACTTGCTTATCGCGTAAAACGGGGAAAATTTTATCCGTAGATACGAACAACACCATGCATTGCAATTACACAAAAGATTCATCTAATTTAATCTAAACAATAACGGACGTAATATAATATATTTTTTGTTTCTTACAAAGGAATTTATGCAAATTGATAATTCCGTGTAGCTCTTTGTATGAGTAAATATTGATATCAACTTGGAAATATTCAGATTCCAGCCTCCTCGTTTTTATTTTACTTCATCCCTACATAACACTCTTTAATAAAAATAAAAAAATAAATCACGCCCGTTATCCCCGAAGGGGTAGGCAGAGGCACCAGTCTCTAGAACTGGACCCACACTCTTTAATGTATTGACATATTGGTAGAAAATTATGATAACACAATGCAAACACCGTGACGTGATCCATGATAACATCGCAAGTTTTCACGGTAGCTAGTGTGACGCGAGCTAGATTACTTTGCAGCCGGCTTTGCAAGGAAATCCGTCGAATCCCAACATCCCTTAGTGGCGCCGACGTTATTTAGTCCCCTCTTAACTCCGCCGCGAGTGCCGATTCCCGTTCCGTATGGCGAACAACACTACCTACATCTGCGATACGATGGCTCGTAAACCGCACCACGATTGCCTTTCAAAGTTTTTTTTTCTTCGTGAAGAAAGAGTTGAGTCGAAACGTAGGTGGATTGCCATTTCCAAATTGTCATGGTGATGCAAAACGCGGGTCATTCGTCACTGTTTGCTGATTAGTATGTGTGGTGTGTACTGTCTTTCGCCTTCTAAATAAATGGAGTCTGGTCTCGGCGCTTTCACACTTTTTACTCGTGCTTTCTCTTTTTATGGTATTTTGTTTGTGTTGTGTAAAAATAAATGCCTTCGACTTATCTTAGCACGTTTCCGGCCTGAGGATGCATCCAATTCTAATTGAAAGAACAATAAAATACATGAGTGCCCTTAAATTGTGAAAGTAGTACTTATACACACTGTATAACATCATCTTCTTCCTTTGTAACTCTATATAGATACTATCTGACCCCGCATATTTCGTTTTGCCATATTAATGAGCATACGACCTATTCTCAGACCTACCAAATATGCATAAACATTTTCATGAAAATCGTTGTAGCTGTTTCGGAGGTGCTCGATAACAAACTTTGTGACACAAACAGACGAGATTATTTTTTACATTATTTTATGTCCATTATTCCTTTTTCATTAAAATAGGCACCACTCCAATGCATTATTTATTACTAAACTAACAAATGAATCAAAAATGTTTCGCCAGGAAAAACATCGACCGCATATTGAACGATCCCCTAAATAAATCCACCTCTGAATACTCAATTCGAAACCGACACCACCTGCTCGGTCTGTGTTCCAATTGTTCGCCGGCTTAAACTTGTTTTCATAATTTGATTAAACATAACCAGATTCATATCATATTTTATGTCCATGAATATAAAATGTGTTTTAATATGAATGATGTGCTCTTACATCAGTTTATCAATGCCAGACATCTTTCGTTATTCATTAATTCACATCTCTGCGGCTGAGGTGAAAGTTGGATAATTTGTCTATCGATTCATGCGAGACAATATACATATATCACACACACAGTGACACATACACACACTTTGCTTGCTCGTGCTGCTAAGTAACTATTTACAGTAACTATAAACATAAATGTCAGAATGCAATGAATGTGTAAAAGGGTTGTTATTTCGCTATGCTATATTTTTAAGTTGATTTCAGTCCAACTAAAATATGTAATTGAACTAGGTACGAAATGTGTGCTTAAGTAATAATACCGCAGGCTAAACACCATAGAAAATATGATCGTTATCGACTGGCAGGACCACTCCCCCTCATTACAGCGCCAGGTCCCCGGGGTCTGGCGCGAGCACTCGACTATATCGTAAGTGTTAATTACTTTTGTCATTCCACCGGCGGCGGGCGGTTAACAAATCTCGTACTTACATAATTCTGCCGCCGAGCGCTGTAATTTACATCGGCTAACGCAACACTGTTTGTATAATAAATTATTATGCCTTGGAGCCTTCTTAACGGGCGGCTAAATCGATAAGCGACGTTTTTATTGCATCATTAACGCGGTTCGAGGGGCGAAGTGATTTCAATCTGCGCAATCAACGCCGGGAGCCGGCCCTGAAACGCGACGCACAAATTATTTTTCATACCAGCTTGTATTTATTGTCGGCCGTTAAAAGCTATTTTGCTGAACTCTGTCATCAGTATTATAAATACTGTGCGGACACACTGCCTTTTTATACCGGCGCACATGAAATCAAATACATGAACATTTTGATTCGAAAGTGGAAAAACGGCATGAGAATATAAAGAGCGCTTTTTCGCCGTCGAATTTCCGGCTCGCCGGCGACCGTGCGCAACATTTTAGCATTTTTAGGGGGCATTCGACAAAATGTTTTCAGTGTGTGCAAATTTACGCTTCGACGTCACGTGAAATAATACAAACGTTCATTTTTATTGGCACGCGTTACAATAAAACCAATGCCGTATTTGTATAACGGAGATATGCCGTAATTGAATAGTGTTCACAAAGAGACAATAATCTCTCGACTGGGCTCGTTGCGAAGAGTCAACAGATACTTTATTGAGGCTCCTTTCCTCTTTGGTCCGCCATTCGTTGGCATTTGACTCTTTATTCGTCGTGAAACGAAACGAAAGCCCCTCCGAGAAAATGTTTTATGTACTACCTACCTACGTAGAACTTATCTCCCCGAGTATAACGATTTGGGACCAAATTTCCATTGCCAATTTATATCTACGACTATAGTTATGTTTTGTGTGTAACTTTGATGTAGAGATTGTTTTTTTTTCGTAACATCATCGAAATATTATACATTGTAGATAAATTACGAAAATCACGTATCAGTTTATGGAAATCACGTATAGATTGAACTTTTCAATGCGCGAGGAATTGTTTTTCTTTTCTTTTGTTTTGCCGTAACAGTGAAAATGTTTTTCGCATGGAAAACGGATTGTTTTGTGCAATGTTTTTAGGGTTCCGTACCCGCGTGCTTGATCGACCTTAAAAGAACTTTTCTCCTAATACCGTAATAGGTACCGAGTTGAAATTCTCACATAATAAGTATGTGTTTTTGTTGCGTATTGCAAATATTAAATGGCAATATCCCCAAATAAGCTCTATTTTAAAAACGGTAGTGCATAGAAGTGTCAAAATTGGCGTAATCTATACCCGTAGTGTAACAGGAAATAATAAAAACCGGTTAAGTGTGAGTCGAACCCCCGCTTAAGGTCATGAACTGAAACTTGACGACCTCTATGGCGCAGTGGTTAGCGCATCTGCCTACCATGCGAGAGCTCCCGGGTTCGAATCCCGGCTGGTGACTAAAAAAAAAGAAATTGGAGGTTTACATATTTGTGACATCGCTGTTTCTGGGTCCCACGACACAAGGTATCCTAGTGTGGGGCCAGGAGCAATGTATGTGCGTGTATGCTAGTGTTAAGTTATGTCATGAACTGAAAGAAAGAAATATATTTTTGCTAAATAAGTAATTGTACACTAAATGGTGGTATGAAACCATCGGTGTGCGTGTGTAGCTCGCGCTTAGCCGTTTTCCTTTTTTAGCAGAAGACGCGCCTTAAATGTGGCAAGCTGAATGAGCTCGCGATATGCAATGCAACTCTGCTGGATCAATTGCCGAATCCTCCTTTACATTTCCAATTTAATTATGCAAATTGCTTTTAAATGTAGCATTCGCGAGGAGAGGCTCACCCACAACTGCAGGCAGGTACCTACCGTATGGAAGCTAACAGATGCCCAAATGTTATGAGGAAATTAGCTTTTCTTCGCCGGTTTGCCCTGCAGCGGTTTAACCGCATTATGCTAACAAAATACGTGGGGTTCTGTTGTGAAGTTGAAATCTATTGTCCGCCTCCCAAAGCGTATTGCAATATTTGATGCCCATCCAAAGCAGATCCGATGAAGATCTCCTCCTTCCATTATTATGTTTTCTCGCCGAGTCTATGTTCAGTCAGATTGATATCCATTTAATTTCCCTTTGGAGTTATTGGCTAATATTTTACGTGAGATATAAGCCTGTAGTAAAATAATCTCGGCTGCTCGTCCGAAGGGAGATGTTACAAATCGTTGTTGTATATTGATATAGATGTACTCTACCTGCCTACGCCCGTCGTCTGTGGAGGTTGCCAGCCGAGATTTATCTCGTTTATCCCTCCGCCTCGGTGTCGTCCTGTGAAATAAGGGGCTGAAATTTTCTTTTATCCTATTTTTTCCCCCTCCACGAATAAAGTATTTCAAATTAATATTTTCAATGGGGAGCGCTTTTATTACGGCCTTTTGTGCTTCTTCGTCTTTATTTCTTATGAGAATGATTTATTCAAAGGCGACTTTTTTTTTCTGTTTTTCATTTGCACAAAGAAACTGAAGATATTAGGATACCGGTAACCGTTTATTCCTTTCATTCGCCGTTTTTGTAACAAATCGTTTAAGCTATTGAGCGTGATTCTCAATAGACTTCTGCCAAATGTCAAAAAGTTGTTTAGGGGAGTGTGAACCGTAAACTCTGATACAAAAGGCTTATTCCGAATGGCAGTGTGCATCGTCGTCGACAGCGAGCTTTCCGCGGCACAAGTGGGTTTACGGGCACTCCTTTCCTCGGTTATGGTTTCCATGCAGCGACCGCATTAATCGCTGTCGTAAACCAATAAGTTATAAAACGAGTATAAATAAATCGGTTTACGACAACTTTACTGCCTCGCAAGAATACGTTATTGCTGTGAAACGAACGCGCTGCATCGAAACGATGTCGCTAACGTACAGCGTTTATCGTCTTTTATGTCGTTCTTTATGTTATGTCTTTTTGTTTATGTAATTACAATGAGGAACAAAACGGAATGGCTTTCTCCTCGGTAACAATCTAAACGCCAGTGAATTCCAAATCGAACTATCAATCAGGCTTTTACAAATAGAAAGAAAGTAAGAAAGAAAAAAAAATTTTACACCACAAAGACATACATATTATACAAACACAAGTTTTAGTGATTAGATCAGATACAGTCGGCGAAGAGACCTAACGTAGGGCTGTGAAAACCACGAAATACATTAATAGTAATAAATACACTTTATGGCATATCCGTCATTATTACAATTAGTTATTTCGCGCTAACCAAGCGACTAATGAGAGCGGAATTATGGTGGCTTTAGCAGCCTATGTTATGTCCACTCACCAACTGTAGGTTAACTTCATATACATCCGATCACTGGTCATACATACAAACTCGCGCCCCTCAGAGGAATTCATAGATATCAGGGTTCGCTGCATGCACGCAGGCCGTTTTCGGATAGTCTTTTATCAACCTTCGCTACAGACATGACCTATCTGGTCGACATATTATAATTATCTACCAATTAATCATCCACTCTGCAAAAAATCTGATTTAAAATGTCAATTTAAACAACCGGTATTTGCACATAACTGCAGCATGAACTGGTCTCGGTCCATTATAGTTAATTAATAATGTCTTAATAGCCCCGCGGGCTGTTCACCAGCCGCGGACGAGTTTTAATGCGAAACACGTGTTTTCTCATCGGAGAACGTTTATTTGTAAGTTGTTGAATGTTTTTGTAAGTCGTCACTTATGGATAGAAAAAGTTGAAGAGGATGTCACCAATGTCATCAAGTCATCATCATCAAGAGCAGTTAATTAATCCAGCTTTTTTGTATGTACGCTCGTGACTAAAAAGTCTTATTTGGAAGAAAACCCCGCGCGTTCTGTCCACAGCAGCTCAACCTTTTTAAATTTTCATTGCAAAATCACCCCTAACGTGCTGAGTTGTGTGCACGTAGGTAAAGGACGAAAGCTGACGTGCTAATCACTGTAAGCAGGTGGATAGACCCTGTAGGTCGGGTTAAGGCTTGCGCGAGCCTAAGTTCCTAAGTCCCTAGTGGAGTAATGGGACTTAGTCACTTCTGGGCCAGATGCAGAAGTCCCTAAATCCCTAGTCAAGTTGTGGGACTTAGTGACTTCTGCCACTGGTCCGTTTTCTAGAATCCAAAAACTGGACGTCGTCGTATGAAAAACAGTAACATACAGACGACCACAAACGTTTCTTAGGCATCACATAGAAGGACTGAAGGGCGACCTCTGTGCCACAGTGGTTAGCGCATCTGCCTTCCATGCGAGAGGTCCCGGGTTCGAATCCCGGCTGGGGACAAAAAAAAACCCAGGTCTTGGATGTTTACATGTTGGTGACGTCGCTGTTTCTGGTTCCCACGACACAGGATATCCTAGTGTGGGGCCAGAAGCAATGTATGTGCCGGTATGTAAATGTTATGTTACTGAGTAACATACTAAAAAAAACATGAAAAGCTAGATCATTTTTATCTTAAAACGAAGGCATAGTCATAGGTTTTTGTCCAGAGGGCCGGCAAACAAGGTAGTAGTAATTATTAATATTAATTAAAATTAAATGATTTTGCCATATCAATTAGCCTATGACCTATATCAGACCTACCAAACATAGACAAAACGAAACATAAAAATCGGTGAAGCCGTTTCGGAGGATTTCGATAACAAACACTGTGACACGAGATTTTTATATATTCGATTATGCTGCTCGTCAATGGTACAGGCATTCTGATAACAAACAAGATAAAAAGAACCCCGCCGATTGAAAAAAAAAAACAAAGAAAATTCACCCGCTCTACGACCTAAAAGCCGAGAGCGATTTGGGCGGGCGGGCGGCGCGTGCGCGAGACGCGGGGGGCGCGGGGCGGGCGCGGCCGACGACCGGCCGGCTGACGCGGCGCGCATTCCCGCCGCGGCCGCCGAGCTGCTAGCCTGCGTACTCTTGTTGCTTTGCTGCCTTTGTCCTCGCGACTCGATCTGACAGTTACACGTAAACGAGGTGAACATACAAGGCGCGCTCTGGATTTCAGTGACACAGGATTGCAGTGACTACTCCAACATTGGATTTTTAGTGCTTCAGTCGGGATCGCAGTGAACGAATTTGGATTGGAGTGACAGTTACAAAGTGTTGTACTTCTGATTAGTGAGGTGCCACTGGACGTGATATGATAATCTTTTAATAAACTTGAGGGGGAAGAGCCGAGCGTCATAATTGACCAGTGAAAGAAAAACAGTTACCATTGTGAGAATCAAAGATTCGCACAAGGGCAATGCTGAGGGAGGCGGCAAGAAAGAAAGCAAGAAGAAGAGCGGCCGACAGAAGGCCGAGGCCGGCGGTGCGGTGACGGCCAACAAGGCTGAGAAGAACCATGTGTCTAGAGTTGTAAAAGAGGCTAAGGAAGCTCGGGAGAAGTCGCCACGGAAAAAGGAGCAGCCTGAGCAACAGGTATAAAGACCGGCGCTGTCAAACTGCCGCATTGTCTCATCTACAAATCCGTTTTTTATATTGTAGTGATTTTGCTGGAGAGCTCTGCAGGGTTTCGTTTAAATCTATTAACGATACTTAACGAAAATCTCCTTTCACAGAAAACTTAATAATTATACCCTACTAAATAAGAAGAAGGCGCCGGAGATTCTGAAGGTTTTGTTCCTGTTGTTACTAGATTTCATCATAATTGAATTCAGTAGGTTAAACTTATATGTACAGCTTCAGAACAGCTTTGATAGAATTGAACGTCCGTAGATTTAGAATGAACATGAACCAATTAATTGGACGGATCAACGTTTTGGCAGTGCCACCGCCTACAGGCAGTCTCGCCCAGACAATAATACTTATACTCTATTGTCTGACAAACGGTTCGGTACAAACGGAACTCTTCTGACGGTTCGATAACGATATACTAAAAGGATTCTCTTGATGTAAGAGGCTGCTAAATAACAAACAATAAAATCCACTATCGCTCTCCACAAAGTATTGCACGAAGCAGCTCCTGAAAAGGTTCATGTTAAAATGTTCAGTTGACATTATAATATTGTTAAAAGCCGCGCTCGCTCGAGCCACCGAGCTGGGGATTAATTTTAACGAGGCGCAAACAACGCGAACAAAGCATTCCGATTTCGTTTTCACATACATTGCCATCGAAAAGCTAATAGAATCGTAACAGCGTCCGGTCACGACAACACCGACACGCGTAGCTTTTACTGCTACTGCTATTACACTACAATTCCCATGTTTATAGCCGCTCGGGCCACTGACGTAATTATACCCTCCAGCGTTCAACTGTTAATATCCATAGGTTAATGAGCCCACGCTAATCGCACACTCAAGTCTCACGATTTATGAGACACTGTTTGTTAGTTTACCCGTTAGCTTCTATACTGCTGGTGTCTATAAAATCTTAATTGAATAAGAAACAGATATTTACAAGTAAATTGGATCACTTATTTCACACCGCTTCGCCTGTCGACACTTTAATTGCTAGTAATATCCACTCACTGCTAATTTGTTGAGCAATGTAGCATTAGTCATTAAACGTTTCAATGAAATCGATATTCTAGGTTTTAGTAATAACTGACTTTAGAGGTACACGCTGTCAGAACCCCAATCACCTGAGCTTAAAAAAAATATTGTTAAAACCGGACCCTTCCCTTGCGTATTTTACGAGGCGTGAAATAACCATCGCTACTCGTTGCACAGTATACATATTATCGCCTGAATAATGACCGATGTGATCAAATTGAAACTGTTTCCTGTGCCCACATCTGCTGGGCGCGCCATTCGTTACAGGTCTCGTTTCGTCTGCTACCGGTATTACGACACATTCTGATGGCTATCCGTTAGTATTGGCTGTGTTGTTTTAGGGTTCCGTAACCAAAGAGTAAGGGGCTCTATTACTAAGACTTCGCTGTCTGTCATCAGTCTGTACTCATGAACCGTGATAGCTTGACAGTTGAAATGTTCACAGATGATGTATTTCCTTTGCCGCTATAACAATAAATATTAAAAACAGAATAAAACTAATATTTAAGCGGGCCTCCCATACAATAAACTTTATTTTTTTCTCGACTATGAAATATTCACAGAATATTTAGTTGTATATTCACTAAATGAACTTAAAATAAAATAAATATTTAAGGGGTGCTCCCATACAGCAATCGTGATTTTTTTGTCGTTTTATGTTTGATATTACTAACAGCAACATGTAGAGTCTTAAATGATTCAAATGGTATGTAGATAATAGTAAGAAATCCTTCGTGCGCAAGTACGACTCTTATTTGACCGGTTTTTAGGGTTCCGTATCCAAAGGGTGTGAACAGGACGCTCTGAAGAAGGCTTCATCTTGCATCGTTATCGTGCGGCTTCTGTGACGTTGTACCAATACCGCACCGCCTTTTGAAACATCTTAATTAAGTATTTCATCCATTTCTCGTGTGTGAGATTTTTTATTTATTACTCTTTAATGCTGAATTAATTCACAGATTGTCATTTCGTCGGATTCAATCGTCATTGACTTAAATGTTGAAATTTTAATTATGATAATTGGATAATAATAGCGGCATTATTCAAATAAATTCCAATTTAGTCCAATCCGAGCTTAATTGTACACTTATTTTAATATAAATTTTGCTGCTTCGTCTTCATTTTGACTTCATTATCTAATTAATACCTAAATAGGCGACATAATATGGCTTAAGTGGATTTTTTGGTTCTAAAATGGCACTTTGCAATTCAAACTAAACACTGTTTGGCTGATTGTTTTAAGAGAATCATCTCTTTCAAACGCTCAGTAGTTTAATGTATGTTTCAAGTACGACCACGGATGACGTTTTACAAAGCAGCTCTAATTCTATTATTATTTTTAATAAGTGAAGGGAAAAAATCAACATGAAAAATGTTCTCTAGAAAAATGTTCATGTTCACCTGTATGTTCTGTTCAACCTTCCCACAGATTTGTAGATCTTATGGCACTACAATCCCGGATGTTAAAAGACTTACGCAAGATACGAAAGCTACACGTATTATACACTGAAATAAACTAATTTAGCCCTAAAATATTTCCAGGAAATAAATTTAATTTTTTGGTTACGAAAATTAAAAAACAAAGAAAGAAAGAAAGGAAGAAAGAAAGAAAGATTTTATTAGTATTGTCACAGAAACACAATTAAAGATTACACTCAATGGACAAATAACTTTCAGCGTTCTTATGGCACGGAGCGTAATTCGTAATATGAGATATCGGCTTTAAAGAAAGCTTAAAAAGTAGTTTCTTCAAGTGATTTATCAGGATTGTGGCAGGTGGCTGTCCCTGGTCTCTGTCTACCCCTCTTGGATACAGGCGTGAGCTTATGTAGGTTTCTTCTTGGGAAAAAAATTTGAATATTCGTATAAGATAGGTACTTAATGCATTTCTGTAATAAAAAATATATTTGTAAGAAAATATGATTGCAATCAAACAAATAAGTGATGGTAACTACAATAAAAAAACCAGAAAAGTGCGATTTGGACTTGCCCACCGAGGGTGTCATACAGGAGACATTTGCATTTTGTAAATAGTTCAGTAATCTAGGCTTTTCCGTTCTTTACCCGAACTTCAAAGACTATTTCAATAAATTGTTATATTCTATTCTACTTTTTAATGATTTAATTACAAATGTATAGTTTTCAGATTTTTCCCTGTATTCGAATTTGAATTTTGATTCCATTGTCCGGTTTTTTTTATCTAGCAATTATGTTTGATCTAATGAGAGACTGAAGACTGTCTAGGGAATTCTTTAAAGTGGCTACCGCGTGTTTGAGCTAATTTAATTGATCTTGATCAGAATTCCGTCATGGGTTAAGACCGATCGAGTGTGTCGTGATGGAGACGGAGAGCTAAAAAAAATCCTTTTTTTATTTTAGCCAAAAATAATAATCTTTCAGTTTCAATACGAAGAATTTTCTCAACTACAATCACAGAAAATGGCTTGCAAGCCAATTAATATTGCAAGTTGAGAGTACGCCATTCAAAGTGTGGCAAACACGTTCTAACAAATTATTTGCATTTTATTAGGCATAGCCCGCCACAATGGACGAATGCCTGTTGCATAGAATTCAGGTCATGACCAAGCATCTATGTTAAATATTCATTGGTAGTTTTCGACCACTCACTACATAAATTGTTATTGACATTTGTAGCGGTCACATGTCGCTTAACAGGTATGCGCTTTGCCGAATTTCGCAGTACATAGACACATAACACTCGTATAAATTAATCTAAAAGTCATGATAAATTATGGGACATAAACTTCTATTGCGAAACTGGCGACGACAAAATTTATAAGTCGTTTGTTAAATTTAATAACCGGTGAAATGGGTAGAATCTTTAGAAAAGCAGTATAAATGCCCTGAAGCCCTTATAAAAAGTCCGCAGGCTATGATCAGCGACCGCTGTTTGAACTTCACTACGGAGCGATCTTCTTGAATTTTAAGTCCTATCCTATTAAAAGTTTGTGAAAGTATTAGAATTCGGAATGAGGGGCGAGAAGCTGGCACGCCATTTTTCCCTTCGCTCGGCGCTGGCTGGCACCCCGAGTGGAGGCAGGCGGGCGGACGAGGCGAAACATCCCCGAGGCTGGGATCGCGAGATTATGCCCGCTATCTGTTTTGAATTCATAATTTGAATGTAATTAAATCAGGAATTTCAAGCCTGAAACTTAATTAATTTTAAAAGCGGCCTCGTTAACTGCTGCTAGACTTTAATACATAATGGAATGTTATATTTCGCATTGTCAAAACCTATCAGACTTAACACAGCCGGCGGGCATACCTTGACAATGTAAAGATTTAATTTCCATAAATCACCTCGCCCAGAGTGAAACTTAAATTTTCAATGCGTGTTAACATTCTAAGTGTTTATTTTGACATCGTTGACTAATGCGGCCGTTTATTTTTATTGCTGTTTGTTATTTTAGAATCGCGCGTGTTCGGAGTGCGGCGGTGGGCTCTACTGAACTATTAATTACTGACCGGGCATCAGTCATAGAGCTAATATCTCGTCCGGTGACAAGGCACGAGCGCCGACGCCAAACCCGCGAGTGCCAGGCACGGCGTTGGCTTTGATCCTGGTCGCGTTGTGCTGTTTGTTCGAAGCAGTGGAACCGGACGCGCCGCAGCCGGCACGCGCAGCCCATACTTGATTTATCACTCCATTGTTGCGGCGCGACGACCCTCCCCGCGCCGGATAAGGCTAAACATTCAATTGCCGGAACGCTCCTCCCTAGGCGATTTGTTCCTTTCGCCTCCGTGCGATCGATAACGACTTCTTAACTTTTACACAACAGATGATAACGCAAGGAGGCGGGGGACTGCCTAGACCTGAGACCCCGGCCCATATTTATTGTCGTGTAAAATAAAATGTGATCTGTTACTTCAATTATAATATTGTTTCGTCTTAACTCTACCATGTTCATTGCTTTAAAGTCAAGCGCATCGCTTTACATGAATGTAAACCCGGTGCCGAGCATCGGCTGTAGAGGACAGTACTGCACCGCAGTTCTCGTAAACCTGTGTCGGCCAGCTAGTTTTATTGAGCCATTTTCTCGCTCGCCCGTAAATATCTCCAAGTAATTACTTTCCATTCCCCTATACACCGACGGTGTCTTGCGCATTCCTTTCTTTACAGTAATTACTCAAGTTAAGTATGATTATCCCATAAAATACAAGAAATAAAATTTTATTATACCACGGCTGCCATTCTTGACATTTTTAATTGAGATTTTTTAATACTCTCGAGGCCAGTCAAGGCGAAGGTGAAGGAAGATGTACACAGTGTTACTTAGTAACTTTAATCGCGGTACTTTTTTGTGTTATCCACAATGTTTGTTATTCAGTACCTATCCGCTTTGCGTCTGCTTAATATTCCCATTATCAATGTTTTATGTGTCAGACGTGATTTCATCTTCAAACGGCCGCGTAGTGGGTATAAAAAGCGGCGGTAAGCTGTTATTGTGTTAGAATAGAACAATCGACATCGGTCGCATGCTAATAAGGTGTGGAGTGGGGCTAGAAAGCTCGCTTGCCAACACCGGCTTACCCGCGCTCACCACTCGACATGATTCGCAACACTTGATATCTCTCGTACAAGCTGAACCGTTATGTCAATATTGGGTTATCTCGCGCGCGTATAAATTACCGCTCGCCAGAATCCGCCGAATCGTTCAATCGACGTTTCTCTGACAGAGTCCATTAAATTTTAAGTCCGTCCTTGATTGAATTCCTACTTGTTTCTTGAGCTTCTATTAGTCAATTTACTTATCACAACTTGAACTACTCAAGATCAAGTAGATCTTGAGTCTGTTGTTCGGTTTGACTTACCTAAACTTATAACTTAATATTAATCTAAACTTTTAATTGTTTCAGGCGAGTGCAGACAATAGCAGAAATCCGTCACCTCGGTACCACGATGCGTCTATGGAAGATGTAAGATACCTAAAATATATCTTATTTCGCATCGCACACGTTACCTGCTAAACAGTTTCTTTCATAATACCTAGGTATATCATGATTTTGAGAAGTGGTGCCTAAAATATCTACTTGTTTGTTAGGTGTCGGAGGCAAGCTCTCTGTTCCGGGTGGCAGGGGCGGGGGCGGGCGCGGTGGCGGGGGTGAAGAGCGAGTTAGTGGCGCGAGGCGGCAGCGGCGGTGCGCTGGCGCTGTCCCGTGCACCCGTCGGCGGCAGCGCCAGCCCCGCGCCCGCGCCGCTGCCGCAGCCCGCGCCCTCCCCCGCGCCCGCTGCGCTGCCGCCTCCCGCTCTACCGCCGCCTCCCTTCCGCGCCGACACGCCGCACCGCTCCAGCGGCGCGCACATCCCCGCGCTCGACGGCCATGCCGCCACGCAAGTGGCGGCGCGGCCCGCCGACACGCCCGCACCCGAGCGCCCCGCCGGCACCAAGCTGCAGCCCGGCGCACGCGCCGCCGCCGACAGCCCCACACCCGCGCCGCCGGCACCCTCGCCGCTCTACCCCTCGTACCAGGCGCACGCCGCGCTGCCCGACTATCGGCACACGAATCACGAGACGCGGGCGCCGGGCAAGCCGCCGTCGGCAGAGCCGCCCGCTGCGCCGCTCAATCTGCGCGCCCCGGCCGCGCCGCACTCGCACCCGCACCCCGTGCTGCCTGGACACGACGTGCGGCCGCCGCTCCCCACCAGCTCGGCGCCGCCCGCCGCCGCCGCCACCGCCACCGCCCCCGCCAGTCTTCCCACTCAAACCCTCGCCGGCCGCCCGCTCTCACCGGCCGCGCAGACTTCCCGCTCCTACCCGGTGCCCTCGATCGGGTCTAGTCATATAAACTCGAGTTTAAGTTCCAGTATTCACAATCACGCGATACCATATCAGAGTCAAGCGAGTTTACAGAAACATTCCGTTCCGCCGATGTACGCGAATCGACCTCCTCACCTAGCGCCGTTCAGCGTGGCGAACCACATCTCCAGTCACCACCCCTCCTCTACTGCGAGCCTGCCGATCGCGCCGCATTTGGGTCACCCCGTCAACAGTCATTCCACGATTAACCACCACCTGCCGCCGAGCAGCGCGACACCATTGACGTCGTCCGCGCCGAACCACGTGGTGCCGTCAGTGGGCGTTCCGTCGATGACGACGGCGTTGCCTACGTACACTCCGAGCGTGAAGCTTCCGGGACTGAGCCTGCCCCCTCACCCGAACTCGATAGCGGCGAGCCCGATGCACCCGCCGAGCTCCGCGCCCGCCGTGGTGACGGCGGTGTCGGCGAGCCCGCAGGCCGTGACGTCAGCGGCAGAGCTGCCCTCGCGCATCGCCAGCCCGGCGGTATCCGCTCCCAACGGGTACCCGCCGCCGGCCGCGTACGCGGGCGCCGCCTACCCGCCGTTGTACGCCCCCTACGCGACTACACTGCAACACAGCCCGTACCTGCCTCCCGCGGCGGCCTCGCCCAGAAACTCCGCTGACACGGTTAGTTCCACATTTCTGAAATAAACTTGCTATCATTATTTCACAACGTAGATGCAACTACGACGTTCGCGCAACGTAAAATTTTGAAGCGCAGCTTATTAATGTAAAACTGCCTTAAAAATACCTTAAGCATTATTAATTTAACTCCGGATAAAATTATTTGTAATGTTGTCCGACGAGCATAAGAAGTATGATGGCACGACTCGCACGTTTTGAGGCGCCAAAATATCAGAATATGACAATTAACGTAGGTACTGAAAAGTCGCGTCTTGAACACGCGCGCCAACCGTCGTCGTAAAACCTATGCAGGCTCTGGTTCACGTAATCTTTTTAATTTTCCAATAGAATTTTAGCCACGCTTGCTCTCTTAACCAGTCCCTTTAATATGATGTACGATATCCTGCGCTCACGTAGCGAACGAGAAGGGTATGGCGCGAGTCTTTGTCAATTCGCGGGATTAGAGATCATGCTAAGGAGGCACTTTCGGATTCCAGCGCACGAACTTGTCGGCGTCGCCGCTGGTTGCTCCCAAGACTCCGAAGGGTGTCCGGCCGCACACGCCCGGTTCGGGCGCGGCGGGCGCCCAACCGCTGCACCAGCCCCATTCCTACTCACCACGGGGACACAGCCCCAACAGGGAGCGGGAGAGCTTCAGGTGATATGTCACTCTTAACAACTAGAGAAATAATATAGCCACGAATCATCAACCCATTATGTCCCCCACCGAGGGGCCGGGTCTCTTGCCTGAGGAAAGTATAGGGCATACTCCTAAGGCTTCTGGTAGCCACGAATGTTTTGTCAAAAATTATGAATTATACATCCGGAAAATAAATCGCAGGTACACAATACTAACTATATAAAACCGGTCAATCAAACCGCCCCAGAACATAAAATGTTATAGATATCTGACCCAAAGGTTCCCATAACGCTGGCAGCATTACCGCACTGCAAAGCAAGGGAGATTATTTGCATCAAAGACGCTTCATAGCGGTCGCCATGGGCCAAGTCACGGTTTCTAAGGCAACCCTCTTCCTCTAATAAAGGCTTTCTACTTGTGTATCTTATAACTTGCTAGTAAGAAAGGACATTTATTATAACAACAAGACACATCACAGAAAAAAAATATAATATTATTTAATTCATAGTACTGATAGTCCACTTCAAGTAATTGTACAATCTGGTGGAATTAATGCCATCAGCATTTTCTACCAATCAACCGCAGGTGGTAGACAGTGTTACCGAAATGAAGCACGACTTGAAGGCCAGCATCTATAGATAAAATAACATTTCTTTTAAAGTCCTACTCGAAATTTAACAAATAAAATTAAATTATTTCTTAGAGCTCAGATATAAGGGATTAGAAGCTTAGCTCATATACTACTGTGGTTAATAATGACAGTGGATTGCATTGGTAAAGTCTGAAGCTACCAATGGTAAGGTTACTGACCTGCTAAGTTCACGTCAAAAAGGAATTACTAAATGAGTAAATAATAAATTGTTTATTTTCATTATTTTTCTACAAATTTTATAGTTAAAGTGCTAACTAGGGTACTTTAATGTATGCTGTATTTTAGGCATACCTATTTATTTATTTTTTTAATATAATCAGAATTTAGACGACTAGGGCATATCATCCGGAGTCATCAATCGACAGTCCTGCTCCGCTATAGAGTACATCGAGGCTATACACTTCCCATATATTCTCTCCTCCGAAGAAATGGGCATGCACTAACGCTCAACTCCCAAAATTTCAGCAGCAACATCAGCAGTCTATCGCGCGCCAGTGGCAGCACGCCAGTGTCAGCGTCCACCGCAGGGCCGGCTGGGGCGGCGCCCCCTGTCCCGGCCAGCAGCTTACTGCCCGTTCCGCCGCCTTTGGCGCCCGCGTTGGCGCCCCCGCTCGCCGTCTCGCTGGCTCCACCCTTGGTATGTAGAGTTTAGACAGCGCTCAAGGATACCGTCCGCTCTGATTTCATGTTGCAGTTTAAATAGCCTTGAAAAAGACTTACTGTGAAGGAAAACATAGTGAATAAACTTGAGTTTCTTTGCTATTCACATACCTCAGAGCTTCAAATCTTCAATCCACGATGGTGATTAAGCCCATACTCTCTCTGAGAGAAGGTCTGTGCCCTGCAGTGGGACATATAATGATGATGATGATGATATCACGCTGAAATCTCCGGTCCTTAACCACTAAATGACAAAATGCTATGGTGTTAATTTATCTAAATTTTTATGTCTTAGTCCAAAAATGGTTGACACCAGAAATTACTTCTTATCTATGAAACTAATTCTCACAATTCATGCTTTCACCGAGTCAATTAATATTGCTATCTAAAGACTATAAGACCTTAGAATAATGACCGAAACTAAAGAATTACTATGTATGTGTAATCTCAAAAGTCTATAGCTATATCTGAAATTATGTCGACAAAGAAAAAAACAAAACGTGGGCGATCTTATTTCTATAGAAATTTCTTACAGCCAACCTGATATTGAGTCGATTCGAACGAAACTCCATTTTTTTATCAACTCATCACGCCCATACTCATTCGCAGGTTCCCCCGCTCGCAGCTCCGCTTGCAGCGCCGCTGGCGACCCCGCTGGCGACACCCCTCTCCACACCCCTTGCAGCACCCTTGGCCGCGCCAACGCCAACACCAGCGGCGCCCGCTGCCACTCACCTGACGCACTCGTTGGCGCCCGTGCCTACGGTCGGATCGATCAGCTCGGGCGCCAAACCGCCAGCACATTGGGGCGTCACGTTAGTACCACACGCTCCTTCATTATGGTCACACACAAAAGCAGTCGACGTCAAATTGATCTGTATAGGGGTGGGCTACTCAGTAACGTTACTATTATGGGTAACTGACATTGGCAAGAATGTGCAGGTCATGTAGCATGACGGATAATTTTCTGCAAAGAAAATATCTTAAGTGCTGTTGACAGTGGGACGTATGTAGGCTGCTTTTGCTATTTATTGACTAGTAGAATCCCCTCTTTTCGGAAAAACAAGAGGATATTTATATTCAGCATAATATGGTGTGATCACTGTTGTTGCAATAAAAAAAAACAACATCTATAAAAAATCCTCATATTTAGTTTGTGTTGTTACGGTTTAGATCATATATTATCTATTGTCATAGTCAAAAGTGTGGAATAAAAAACTATTTACCTGTATTTAATATTGTATTTAACCATAAATTACTAGCGTTACTTCGGGCAGTATATGTGATGGTGTGAATATCTTCCAGCAGGGCGCCCGCGCCGGAGCGACCCGGCTTTCCCCCCGCGCCGCTTTTTGGCGCCCCGCTCGGCCCGCCAAACCCCAACCCCTTCCCTGCGGAGTCGCTGTTCCAGACCAGTAAGTTCACGTACTTCTTAATCGAAAAGCAGCTCCATAACGTGATCTATAGAGAGCTTATATTGGCTAGGTGCTAAGAGACTGGTGGGGGCAGTTGGAACGATCGCAGCGAACGCCTTGGCAGAAATCTGAAACATTTCGAGAATATGAAATTTGTGTATTTATTCTTCCACATAAAATTCCTTGACTATTTTCAATTAATTCAATTCAATTAATAACATAACATAACATTTACATACAGGCACATACATTGCTTGTGGCCCCACACTAGGATACCCTGTGTCGTGGGAACCAGAAACAGCGACGTCACAAACATAAAATGTGTCGCTACTAAAAAAGAAAAAAAACTAGACTTATTATCAAACAGTTATGTAAATTAACTTCACGTAAAGTTCCGGTAGCCAAAAAGGCAATTTAGAGCCATCTTGTTACAAGAAACGGCTAATAGTGATTAGATACATAGATACGATACTCTTTATTATGTGTAATCCGGGAATTACAGATGGGAATTAAACAATAGCATAGTACAATTGGCAACCTTATTGGCGAGATTGTTTATCGCTTTACTAAGCTCAGTCATCATCATCTACCCATTATGTCCCCACCGAGGGGCACAGTTCTCTTCCCTGAGGAAGGCATAGGCCATACTCCACCACAGGGGCAAAGTCCGGATTGGCGGAGGCTTGTAAGACTAGTGGCTGGTCTCACTGTCAGAAGTTTTCAAGCCGCCCTAAGGCCTCTGACTTGGCCATCTGTCGACGGCAGCCGGCACCAACTTGCTTAACGTGCCTCGCGAAGCACCAAACCGCGGCCAAGCTCAGTACAATATACATTTAAACATTACCGCACCGCTTAGAAAGAGACGCAAAGTTGAGTCTACAACACGCTACTTGCCTCGTATCAAATTTGACGCGATAAATGGATATTTCCTGTAGTATCTAACGTAAGAAACCGAAATATATTGACTTTGCTAAGTAAATATGCAGGATGGCTGCAAAATTTGCAAATAAAAAAAATATTTTTCGCTTTTAAATCGGAACGGTGAAAACACTATCCGCCATCTTGAAAGCACCTTTGGTTGTAAACAAACATCTGTCAGTCGTGCGTGCGTAGGTTCTATTGTGACTCCTACTTCTTTCGTGGCACGAACTCTACCTATGTTGAATGTCAAACTTTGTTTACAAACGTAGAGGACTTCAAACCATAGACAAAAATGGCGGACCGCGTTTTTGGCTGTTTAGCAAAGCAACGTTTTAAAATAATGTTTTTGTTGCTTTTAGGTCCTCAAAAAATATACTAAAATATTTTTTGGTCTAATGGAAGAGATATTTAGCATTTAAGACATACTTGAAAAAAGAGTCAAGTAGCGGACCGCCGTGTTAGGACAGTTCTGGAGGGGTAGCTGTAACTGTGGATGCGCCCGCAGGCCCGGGCGCGGACTTACTGCGGCGCGAGCTGGACAGCCGGTTCCTGGCGGCGGCCGGCGGCTTCTCCGTGCGCACCGAGATGCACCACCACCAGCACCAACACACGCACGTGCACCAGCACCCGCACGCCGCCCCGCCGCCGCCCGCCGCGCCGCCGCCGCACCACCCGCACCAGCTCTACGCGCCGCCGCCGCCGCATGCGCCCCTGGTCAGTTGTCTAGCTTTGAACTCGTGCTGCGTTGATAGGTTACACCCGCCGCGCTATACGCTGGTGAGCTTTGACGTTCGCACCGGCTGGCTGCAGCTCTACGCGCCCCTGGTCAGTTGTCTAGCTTTGAACTCGTGGTGCGGTTAAGCCGTGTTGATAGGTTACTGCCGCAGCGCTTTACGCTGGTGAGCTTTGACGTTCGCACCGGCTGGCTACAGCTCTATGTAGCCCCTGGTCAGTTGTCTAGCTGTTGAACTCGTGGTGCGGTTAAGCAGTGTTGATAGGTTACTGCCGCAGCGCTTTACGCTGGTGAGCTTTGACGTTCGCACCGGCTGGCTACAGCTCTATGTAGCCCCTGGTCAGTTGTCTAGCTGTTGAACTCGTGGTGCGGTTAAGCAGTGTTGATAGGTTACTGCCGCAGCGCTTTACGCTGGTGAGCTTTGACGTTCGCACCGGCTGGCTACAGCTCTATGTAGCCCCTGGTCAGTTGTCTAGCTGTTGAACTCGTGGTGCGGTTAAGCAGTGTTGATAGGTTACTGCCGCAGCGCTTTACGCTGGTGAGCTTTGACGTTCGCACCGGCTGGCTACAGCTCTATGTAGCCCCTGGTCAGTTGTCTAGCTGTTGAACTCGTGGTGCGGTTAAGCAGTGTTGATAGGTTACTGCCGCAGCGCTTTACGCTGGTGAGCTTTGACGTTCGCACCGGCTGGCTACAGCTCTAAGTAGCCCCTGGTCAGTTGTCTAGCTGTTGAACTCGTGGTGCGGTTAAGCCGCGTTGATAGGTTACTGCCGCTGCGCTTTACGCTGGTGAGCTTTGACGGTCGCACCGGCTGGCTACAGCTCTAAGTAGCCCCTGGTCAGTTGTCTAGCTGTTGAACTCGTGGTGCGGTTAAGCCGTGTTGATAGGTTACTGCCGCAGCGCTTTACGCTGGTGAGCTTTGACGTTCGCACCGGCTGGCTACAGCTCTAAGTAGCCCCTGGTCAGTTGTCTAGCTGTTGAACTCGTGGTGCGGTTAAGCCGTGTTGATAGGTTACTGCCGCAGCGCTTTACGCTGGTGAGCTTTGACGTTCGCACCGGCTGGCTACAGCTCTATGTAGCCCCTGGTCAGTTGTCTAGCTGTTGAACTCGTGGTGCGGTTAAGCCGTGTTGATAGGTTACTGCCGCAGCGCTTTACGCTGGTGAGCTTTGACGTTCGCACCGGCTGGCTACAGCTCTATGTAGCCCCTGGTCAGTTGTCTAGCTGTTGAACTCGTGGTGCGGTTAAGCCGTGTTGATAGGTTACTGCCGCAGCGCTTTACGCTGGTGAGCTTTGACGTTCGCACCGGCTGGCTACAGCTCTAAGTAGCCCCTGGTCAGTTGTCTAGCTTTGAACTCGTGGTGCGGTTAAGCCGCGTTGATAGGTTACTGCCGCAGCGCTTTACGCTGGTGAGCTTTGACGTTCGCACCGGCTGGCTACAGCTCTAAGTAGCCCCTGGTCAGTTGTCTAGCTGTTGAACTCGTGGTGCGGTTAAGCCGTGTTGATAGGTTACTGCCGCAGCGCTTTACGCTGGTGAGCTTTGACGTTCGCACCGGCTGGCTACAGCTCTAAGTAGCCCCTGGTCAGTTGTCTAGCTGTTGAACTCGTGGTGCGGTTAAGCCGTGTTGATAGGTTACTGCCGCTGCGCTTTACGCTGGTGAGCTTTGACGTTCTGTTATGGGGTCCGTGCCGCAGGTCTTTTTAAAAAAAACTCTTTATTACACACACACAGGTTTATTGGTAAAAGACAAGTTTACAGTACCGCGGCTATGGGCTGACTGACCCACATGGCTTGGAAATACTATATAAATGGAATTGAAAATGCTAGCGTTAGCTAAATCTAAGTAATAAAGTAGTTTATAACAGCTCCCCCAACAAGGCGAAGGTTATCGTTAAGATAAACGAAGGGTAGAACTGAAAACAGTACACAATACAAAGTAAGGGGTGGTTATGTGGTAAGTGCTACCGTGTAAGTATACAAAAATAAGAAAACTTAGTACTTATAATAAAACCCAAAAACCCAAAACTTAAAAATTACTAAGATTTCTAGAGGATGACCTCTGAAACGCTATTTTCTTATCACTAGTAGATAGAACCTCTGGAAGGCTCTTGACAGACTTCTTGTCGCATTCTTCATCATCAGTAAAGTCAGTTAATTCAATTGAATTATTAATTTTATTTTGATCCTTTTTCATTTTTTTATTAT
The DNA here is from genome assembly GCA_947310845.1 of Yponomeuta plumbellus. Taxonomy (NCBI): domain Eukaryota; kingdom Metazoa; phylum Arthropoda; class Insecta; order Lepidoptera; family Yponomeutidae; genus Yponomeuta; species Yponomeuta plumbellus. The sequence continues at coordinate 11,916,479 of OX371203.1, forward strand.
AACACTGGTTAAAGATCTGAATGCAACAGGAAGTATTACCATTAGTAGCAGCAAAACATTTCTTATAAGTCTTATAAGTGGCATACCCGAAAATAACAGCGAGAATAATATAAGTAGCGGTTGAGTAGTAAGATCCATATTTAACAAGATGAGATTGGCTTTGTGCCTGGTTTATTTGATTTTCCAAGTAATCTAATTTATGGGATACCACATTTAATGACTCTAAATTAACATGAGATAAGTGTATAGGAACTAGCTTATCAATAGTGTTATTAATGATTTTTCCGTTACAGCAATCATCTTCAGTTATATCAAAATCAATAGACAGTTGTTCAGGAAGGGTTGACGTATAAACATGGGTGCCTGAGAGCTGCAAGGTCTGAAAATATGCTATACATTCCTTTTCAAGAGATAATATTCCTGTACCTGATAGTGTATAATCATACATCTTGTTTTGACATTTAACAGTAAGTTTACTAGGTTTTGACTGAACATAAATCCATTTTCCATCATGAAGCTTTTGCCACAAGTTAATACTACCATATAGTAACTTAGAGTTGCATATTTCAGGAAGTGACAAGGTGACTTCAGTTAACAGTTTAGTCTCGCAGGACGGATTATTAATAGTCGATAAAACAGATACAGAGGGACATATTAGATAATCAAAATTAACAGTTTTACATTCATTAACATTATCAAGTACGGAGTAACTCAATCTGTCATCCGATACGGCAAGGTATGGTTTGGTAGGGTAAATAAGAGCATAAGTCCGAAAGCTTGTATCGTGAGGGGTAGGTAGAGCTACCATTTTATAGACATTAAATTTCAAAAGTTTAATTAAAGGTATTTGCAGTACAAAAATCAACTTCATATTATAGTAATAAGATGTCAACTTGGAAAGATCAATAATATTGTGAATGTTATCTTGAGTCAAGGGGGTTGGAAAATCTACATTTTTCCGTATCGATTTGCTGTTACTGGATAGTTCTCTGAATAACCTAGTGGGGGTGAGAACATAAGGGTGTAAAATATTTGCCTTAGAGAATAAGATAGCATTCAAAATTGTATCTAAGATGTTAGAAATAGCTAGCAACGAGCTTTCCATAACATTAACTAATCCATTAATTTTAGCAACATTTATAAAATTATTACTGACCTGATTGTTTTCGGTCAAGACTGAGTAAAGTTTATCTATCTGTTTATTAATCCTATTTTCATTATCGTTAAGTTTACGAATAGAACTATTAAAATTATTAATCGTCGATTGGACAACGTGGATGTTGTCCTTCATCAAAGAAAACATTTCATTTTCATTCTGTTGGCAAGCTGAAATAGCAGCTTCGTACTTGCGGGCATCATCTGCATCTAGGGTTCCGAAAAAGAATTTCAAAATTTCACCGCCGAACTCTAGGGATCTTTTAAAACGAGTCGGAGGCTCTAAAGAGATGATATGGAGTAGAGAATCAGATTTCAATACGTTGGCATTGAGCAGAATTTCTAAAGGACTAAAAGTATCCTTACAATCAACGTTATAGGCTAAATTTTGAGCTTGTTTACATAGAGAAGAAATCGTAGTCATAGATGCTTGAATTTTATCCAGATAAGGCTTGATTTGTGAGACCTCGACGTGAGTAACTACATTCCAGTAGTCATCGTAAAAGTATGCTACGGAAGTCGGGTCAAAATAGATTCCAGGACTATGAGCTATGTCTTGGACTACGGGTTCTGATGTAGAACCTTGAAAATGGAGGAACCTGAAACAAATGACAAATGAAACTTTCAAGCAGGTTTCAATTCATTAACGTGATATTTCACGTGTTTGCGACTTACGCAAATGGTGACATTTTTCTTGTCGTGGACCTTAACAATTTTATAGGGTCCCTTCCAGATGGGAGACAAGGCTTTCCGAAGCCTGTGATGCTGTTTGAGATATACTAAATCGCCAGTTTTATATGTAATATCCTTAGTAGAACTGTTATAATAATTTTTAGAAGATTCTTTACTTCTCTGAATGTTTTCGAGGGCCCGTTGTCTACTGTATTTCATTCTATGCTGTAGAGCCCTAATGTACTCGTGATAAGTAGTACCGTTATCGGAGTCATAGATACTACTGGGGATAGATGGTTGATAACCGTAAAGTAACTCGAAAGGAGTAAACTGCGTTGTGCAGTGAGGAGTAGTATTGTAGGATAATATAGCTGTAGCTAAATAGCAATGCCAGTCATCGTGATTTTCGTTAACAAACGATTTAAGGTACTCCTTAAGAGTAGCGTGGCTGCGTTCTAGCGCGCCATTGGTTTAGGGATGATACGGAGTCGAATAAAGGGACTTGATCTTTAGAATTTGTGTAAGTTGCTTAAACAACTCAGAAGTAAAACATGTACCTTGATCGGACAGGATCATTTTGGCAAAGCCAAAGAGGGAGAAAAAGTGGATGAGATTACGCGCAACTTCATCTGTAGTAGACCCAATCATAGGGTAAGCGCTTGAGAATTTTGTCAGATCATCTTGAAGTGTCAAGATGAAACGGAACTTTTGCAGTCCAGCCTCAGGTAAAGGACCAACAATATCCAAGGCTAATCGTTCAAAAGGCTTGGTGCTAGAAGATGTAATAACCATGGGAGCCTTGTTACATTTTCGTAAAGGTTTATTAATCTTACAGAGGCTGCAGTCTTTTACAAATTGCTCAATGTCGGAGCGCATGCCTTTCCAATAGTAAGTGGCCCTAATTCTGTTAAACATCCTCTGAATGCCTGGGTGACCAGCAATAGTGGTACCGTGATTTTCTTTCAAAATGCGTGGAACCTCGGCAGGTGAGGGGTAAATAATCTGATTTTTGTAAATATGAATTTTGATATTTGTGCCATGAAACACGAAAGAGATAATGTTGTAGACCTTCGTATAATTCAATTTTGTAAACGGTTCTGAAAAGTCTGAAATTGCTAAGTCGCTCTGATCTTCAGCAATAACAACATCACGTAATTTCATTAAAAGGTCGTAAATGACACTATATGAGGTTTCATCATAGTGATGTACTTTAGTAAATAAAAAGTAGATCTTTTTATTAGCAGAATGAGCGGCCAGCACAGTCTCGGGCTCGCGTTCGGCTGATAGCAAGTCAGCAGAATTGTCTACTGTGGACAATATTTGTTCGCAACTTGGCATAGAGTTATCAAAGTCTAGAGAAGTCGGGCAAGCGACTAATTTATGTTTGGTCAAATGTAAAGGTTCAAGGTGTTCTTCAATTTGAGTGTCATTGGACACGGACTTGGTGAACTGTTTTTTGAAGTACAGTTTATAAGAGCATTTATTCAATTTTGAATGTGTGATGGCGTTGACAGGGTTACGGGAAAGAGCATCTGCGTTAGCATTTACTCTGCCAGGTTTATAGACGATTTCGTAATCGTATTCTTCTAATTTTAAACGCCAACGAAGAAGACGGCCTCCAGGATCTTTAGCATTAAATAGCCAGACTAAGGGACGGTGGTCAGTTACAATTTTGAACCTATATCCATAGAGATAAGGTCGGAAGGTGTTAACTCCGAAAAGAATAGCTAGAAGTTCTTTCTCTGTAGTAGAGTAGTTTCCTTCGGCTTTGTTCAAAGTTCTAGACGCATAGGCGATGGGCTTATCGTTGCCGATTTCGCCTTGAGAAAGGATCGCGCCTACAGCGTAATTTGAGCTATCAGTTGTGACCACGAAAGTTTGGGAAAAGTCGGGGTATTGTAGTAAAGGAGCCGTAATCAATTTTTCTTTAAGAGAATTGAACGCAATTTCTTGTTCATTGGACCATACGAAAGGAATATCCTTTTTTAATAGGCTTGTTAATGGCTTTGTAATCTTAGAGAAGTTCTCTATAAAACGTCGGTAGTAGCCAGTTAAACCAAGAAAAGACTTTATGTCTTTGGAATTTTTGGGAACAGGGAATTCTGAAATGGCCTTGATTTTGTCGGGGTTAGGTGATACGCCCTTATCGGTAATTATGTGGCCTAGGTATGAGACTTCGCGTCTGAGGAACTCACATTTATCGGGTTGCATTTTTAAGTTAAACTCCCGAAATTTGTCGAAAACGAGTTTCAGTTTTTTGATGTGAGAATCAAGGTCGTGGGAATAGACGATACAGTCGTCTAGGTAGACATAACAATGTAGACCCTGTAAACCGGATAGAACGGTGTTCATTAACCTTTGAAAGGTAGAAGGAGCATTCTTTAGACCGAATGGCATCCTAACAAATTCGTAGTGGCCTGAAGTGCCATTTGAGTTAGTGACAGTAAATCCTGTTTTTGCTGAATCAGCTGGGTTGAGACAAATTTGATGGAAACCTGACACAAGGTCAAGGGTAGAAAAGTATTTGGAATGTCCCAACTGGTCGAGAATGTCTGTAATTAAAGGGATGGGGTAAACCTCATTAACTGTAACGTCATTAAGACGACGATAGTCAATAACAACGCGCCACTTTTGTTTGCCAGAGGCGTCCATTTTTTTGGGAACCACCCAAACGGGTGCACTCCAAGGTGAAATTGAGGGCCTAATGATGTTTTGACTAAGCATTTTCTGCATCTGGTTTTCGACCTCTTGCTTATGAACCTCGGGAAAACGGTAGGATTTCACGTGTATCGGAGGGGCGTCACCTGTATTGATGGAATGCTGAATTGCATTTGTACACGTTAGTGGATCGCCTTCTAGGTAGAAAATGTCTGTGTACTGAGTACAACAGTCCAGAAGAACCTTTCTTTCTTCGGGATTTAAATGGTCGTGACGAATAAGGTCTAGAACGCGTCGTTTTCTATCTGAGGTAGCTTCATGGGAAGCAGAGAAGACATTCTGAGATGAACTCTGAGGAGATTCGTCGACAGAGAAATCCATGGGGGTAAGTCGAACTGAAAATTTTTTCACTTCAATTGGTTTTTCCAATGTGTTCAAAATAGAGACATTAACTCTATAGTTCGGCTTAACTTTTACGATACAGTTCGCTAGGTATACACCTTCACAGAACGTATGGTCAAGAATCAGCGCTTCGCGCAACGATTCCAATTCCGAAATGTCATTAGATACAAGACATTCAATAATAGCTTCAGATCTAGCAGGTATGAGAAAGCTAGGATTGCTCAGCGAAAATGGAATGGAAGAGTTTTGCATCTGCAATGTTTTAGTGGAGTATTTAATATCCATTTTAAAGTAGTCTAGAAAATCACTACCGATAATGCCGTCGAATGGCAAGCGCACAGAGTCGCTAATCGCGTGGACATTGAAGTTCAGCGGTACTAGATTTTGTTTGGAAAGTCGGTAGGATAGGTCAAGGTTAAGGGACCCGAGAGACTCTACATGAGAATCATCTTCATTAAGACCTTTGATTTTAATAGTTTGAGGTCCCAGTTCGGGATGCTTTTGTAAACTTGAGAATTTCACAATTGAAATTGAAGCACCCGAATCAATTAAAAAACACAGAGGCTTCTGTGAACAGCTTGTCTGTAAAAACACGTGAGGAAGCGAAACCCTAGGGTTGAGATTAAGAACAGTGTAAACTGTGCTTTCTTCACATGTAGAATCTCTAGGGGGGAGGCCCGAAAAACTCAAGTTACCTTGAGGGGAGAGATTCGTTGACTCATTGAGAGTGTTGGAACTAGCCTTGGAAAGAAACTCATTTTTGAGTAAAGGCGTAGTAGTAGAGCTAGTCTTAGGAAGAAACTCCTTAGCGAGTAAAGACTTAGCGTTAGATTTTTTTGAGCTAGCCCTGGGAATAAATTCCTTTTTGGGTGAAGGGTTAGCGAAACTGGCCTTGGACAGAAACTCGGGGAGTAAAGGCGCAGATGTATTAGAAAACGTGTCTTTTACAATAGGGGGTGAGGGTCCCGGCAGACACGGAACCGGAACCGATTTTAGTTTAAATCGGTTTCCTCTGAGTGTGGTGTAACAGTGTGAACACTGGCTTTAGGAGACGGCGATGATTCAGTCTCCTGACCGTTTTTACGTTTTAATTTAAAACACTCAGTGATGAGGTGCCCAACCTTTTTGCAGTAGGCACAACTTTTATTTTTGTCAAATTTTGAGGCAGAGGGCCTATTTTGAGATGGAGGGGAGTTAATCGCATGAACGCGATGACCTTCATTAGATTGCTTTTTCTTTTTAAAACAGTCGGAAACGGCGTGTCCGTTTTGATGGCAAAAAGAGCACTGTAAAGATGCTCGTTGAGACATCCGGGAAAGATTGAAGATCTTTTCTTCTTCAATTGCATGTGTGATAGCTTCAGACAGAGTTTTGGGGTTACGGCATCTCACTATATGCGCGAATTTGTTATTCATCCCTAACATAAACGTATTAAGGGCCAAATCTTCCATCGCGGCAAGCCTACCCACAAGCTCTTTTTGTTCAACACAGCTATAATGGATGTCAGATTGGAGTCTCGTTAAACACGACTCTTATTCGCAAAGAATATTGCGTCACACTCTCGTCGGCTTTTTGGCGGCAATTTTGTAAATCTACTAATAGATGCGTGGAGTGCTTTTTTTCACCGAAAGTGGTTTTCAAAAAAGCTTTCAGATCGCTCCAGCTTTCGAATTGTTTCAAACAACATGCAAGTTGCGCCTTGCCTTCAAGCTGTGATACAATATATTTTATGAGTACATCCTGTTGTTCGGGAGTGGCGAGATTAATTGCGTTCTCGCAATTGGTTAAAAAGGCGGGGAGGCTTTCACGATCCCCACTGTAAGGTCGGATGAACTTTGTTAAAACTGAAAGCGTAATAGTGGCCATTTTTTTCTTAGGGACCTTCGCTTTTGATTGTGAAGAAGAGTTATCTGAGGTCTCGACGTCGGAGGTTGCCTCTACGGATTCCTCCTCCTTTTTACTTTTAGGCTTAACCATGAATAAAGTTTTAAAAACTCAGAGCAACAGGATATACGACAAACACAATAATAAGGTAAAATCAATTTGTAAAAGTATATAAAAACGTGTAAAATTAATATTTGTATAAGGTAAGTATCAATATAAAATGTTCGCCGTAAAATATCAAAATAGCACGTAAAATTCCGGACAAACACGGTAAGTTCACAAAACTTGCAGGACAAGTAAAGTTAAAAGTAAAACGAAACAACTCACAGGAGAACAGCAACCAGGAACATCTCGGAAAATCCAGGATGTGGAAAGTGACCCGAAGTACCAATAATGCAGCATGCAGTCACGTTGTAGCGATGACGCAATTGCAGGTACAGTAGGTGGCGTCGAGTATCCGGCGACACAGGAGCGTCGTATTTCTACGGAAAAAACCTCGCGAAGTCACGTAGCGCAGTTTGCGAAACTGGTGCTGATTAGTTTATAGAAGAGTTGTATGAAGAATAGGAAGGTGAGTCAACTCGATGAACCGGTGGTAGGTAATGGTGTCTTGTCTTTTCTTCTGATGCGGGCTCGCGTAAAACACGGAGACTGACCGTCGACCAGGATGCTGTGATGTTAGCGCAGGCTCACGCTCGAGAGCAGAGACTTATTGTCGACCAACTGGACCGATGATGCTGCGGGCTACGCGCAAGGGCGGAGACTTAACGTCGGGCAACACGGTACTGAATTTTCACTTTAAACAAGACCCTTCTTGATGCGACAGGGACCGCGAGTTCTTTTAGATGCCAGATCTCACGCGAAGCAAGATTGTCCTTCTGGCATCCCACTTCTGACACCACTTGTTATGGGGTCCGTGCCGCAGGTCTTTTTAAAAAAAACTCTTTATTACACACACACAGGTTTATTGGTAAAAGACAAGTTTACAGTACCGCGGCTATGGGCTGACTGACCCACATGGCTTGGAAATACTATATAAATGCAATTGAAAATGCTAGCGTTAGCTAAATCTAAGTAATAAAGTAGTTTATAACAGTTCGCACCGGCTGGCTACAGCTCTAAGTAGCCCCTGGTCAGTTGTCTAGCTTTGAACTCGTGGTGCGGTTAAGCCGCGTTGATAGGTTACTGCCGCAGCGCTTTACGCTGGTGAGCTTTGACGTTCGCACCGGCTGGCTACAGCTCTAAGTAGCCCCTGGTCAGTTGTCTAGCTTTGAACTCGTGGTGCGGTTAAGCCGCGTTGATAGGTTACTGCCGCAGCGCTTTACGCTGGTGAGCTTTGACGTTCGCACCGGCTGGCTACAGCTCTAAGTAGCCCCTGGTCAGTTGTCTAGCTGTTGAACTCGTGGTGCGGTTAAGCCGTGTTGATAGGTTACTGCCGCAGCGCTTTACGCTGGTGAGTTTTAATGGCCGCACCGCCTGCACCAGATCTATGCGCCGCCGCCGCCGCACGCGCCCTTGGTCAGTTGTCTAGCGTTGAACACCTGCCCTCGTGACGAGAAACACAGTAGGTAATAGCCATTACTGCGTGTTTAGTTTGAATGCAAAGATAAGCTACTTGGAGGCATTTTTTGCATTAAAAAAAGTAATGGTGGCTGTACGAGCAGAGGAGAGCGTGTGCAGCCCTCGCTCTGTCGCACAGCAGATGTTGTTTGTTGGACGGTGGTGGAAGAAGAAGAAGTAGTTTAACTCTTCATGGTAGTTTATTCACGATACAGAATTACATTGTTTAGTTAAATATAAGTGTGTATTGGGCGAGTGGCTCGAGCCGACTGGCGGGCGGTAGTAGCGGTGTGCTGGACAATGCCAAGTCAGCACACGCAGCGATGCACGGTGCTTAGCCCGTACATGCTCCCAACCCAAGATGAAGTTAAAAGTTAAAGTTAACAGTTTGCCTAAAGCTATATCAGTAATAAGTATTTAAAACAGTTGTTTGTGACTACAAAATAATACAAGTGGCGAAATGCTGACTAGTTACCTATACAGTGGTCGGAAAGTTGACACCGGGTCTAATTACATTATTGAGAATTAAAAATGATAAGACAATTACAAGTTATAGTGGCCTACGTGACTCTTTTCGCTGCTTTGGCAGTTTTGAAGTAGTTTGTTAGCGTATTACGCAAAGAGACTCAGGTAGATACCTACTACAAATATCTAAAAGTTGTACAAAGTACAGGGTGCCAAGGAAAAACCTGAATTAAATTAAAGTAATGGGTACAATAGTATACAATGCAATTAAACTAAGTGAGTTGTCACATTGTTTTCTTATGATTCAAAAAAAGCTAAATTATTCAGGTAAGCTAGTTAAGTTGTGTAAAAAGTTGAGTTAATATTAGTTTGACACCTTATCGTATAAGTAGCGGCATTTCAGTTATTAAGTTAGAAGTTTTAAAGTTAAGAATTTTCAGTTCAAATATTCATTAGAAGTTTGCAGAATACGATGAAACAGACAAGTTGACAATAGTTAAAGTTTATCAATAGGTACATACCAATTATAAATTTAGTTCAAGTTAATGTTACAGCAACACAATAAGTGTAAAATGAAGTATAGTGTAAATACGAGTAAGTAGTAAAAAGTTAAATAAGTTGTAAAAGTTAAGTATATAGCTGTTGCTGTTTATGGATGCTGCCAGGCGTTTTTTTGAGGTACATCGTGTGTTCCTGTCGCCTACTGTACTTAGTTCAATGCACAGCAGTGTAACATCTTTGTGTTAGTGCAAGTCGATAGTTTTTCTGTGGCGACCACGACGATAAGTTTTAGTTGTAGTTGATGTTACTTGAGCCGGCGAAACGTCTTCCGTCGACTCCTTGAGTCCACTCCCTGGGTGTAAGGGAGCGGATGGACCCCAACCAATGTTAGTTGTGAGCGTTTGCTCAGTTAGTTTGTGGCTCAGCGTCCACCAGTTGATGAGGCTTCTCCCTCCAGTTATTTGAGAGCAGTATGCTCAGTTAGTTGTCCTACCGGCAGTTTGGGACAGTTTGGTCTCCAATTAGTTCAGTTCAAGTTCATTCCAAGTTGCACATCAATTCATTCATGTTTCCGTACCTCAGTTCCATCGGGACAGTTTGGTCTCCGGCTAGTTCAGTTCAAGTTCACTCCAAGTTGCACATCAGGTTCGTCCCAGTTACCTTCTTCAGTTCAGTTTGACCGGCAGGTTGTATAGTTGAGGCCTACTTCTGGTTGTAAGGCAGAGAGCAGGCCGAGTTGTTTGGCGAAACGTCTTCCGCCGATGTACACGTTTTGCAATGTCAGTGGTTGGTGACCTCATTTCACCCGGGCAGCTCCGTAGCGTTGACCCGCTGAGTTGGTGCACACGTTGAAGTTATTTCCACCACCGTCAAGGTGTCTGTCTGTTTCTCAGGATGAGGGCGCTGCAGATTCGCAGGCGCTGGTTTTTAGGATGCCCGAAGATGGTCGCGAGCATCCGGCTCGAAGGACCATTATGTACGAGCAGAGGAGAGCGTGTGCAGCCCTCGCTCTGTCGCACAGCAGATGTTGTTTGTTGGACGGTGGTGGAAGAAGAAGAAGTCGTTTAACTCTTCATGGTAGTTTATTCACGATACAGAATTACATTGTTTAGTTAAATATAAGTGTGTATTGGGCGAGTGGCTCGAGCCGACTGGCGGGCGGTAGTAGCGGTGTGCTGGACAATGCCAAGTCAGCACACGCAGCGATGCACGGTGCTTAGCCCGTACAGTGGCTGTATATGTACAGTTGATCTACAGCTACCATTACGTTTTGATGAGTTGTGTTGTGTAACTCGCGTCGCTGCTCAGTTGTGCTGGTTGCACCAGATACAGGTGAGATTAGGAAGTTGAGAACATCTCCCACGTTCATGACTGGAGAGCATGCGAGCAAACGTTATACTGTAGACTGTATAATCGGACAGCAAGACGATCGCATTATTATTAATAGCCGAATCACTTTTGTTACTTAAAGTTGATCCCATTCTTTCATTTTTCTTAGTATGTTTGTCACGGTCTTACAGCAGCCTACGAACTGTTTCCAGGTGCCCCCTAACCCGCCATCTCCCTCCACAGTTCAAGGACGTGGGCAAGATCCCGTCGCTATACCGCACAGGGCTCGGACTCGGGTACCCGTACTCGTCGAGTCTGCTGCATCCGCCGTCGCCTTACGTGCAGCCCGCGCCGCTCTCTACATACGCGCCTAAGGTAAGCTACCGCTCCCATCATCGCATCGTGCCAACTTTCACAGCATTCTACGCGACAATAAGCCGATCTTTACTGACATTGACAACCAGGGTCTCGATTCTGTTAGTGTATTATAGTACGATGACAGTTTTTTTTTCATAAATCAACAATAAATTATTTGATATGCTCGATTACAGCAAAAATTACAAAACATTTCTGAAAATGTATCTCTTTTAGTCAATTACTAGTTATTACAATATTTAAATAGATGAAACATAAAAAGAGTGCTCTGAATAATGACGTCATAATTCGGTACTTCATGTGGCTGAATGATGATGATGATGAATTCGGTATCTTCATACAAAATTCTGTTTTAAAGTACATAACTTATTTGACATTTTTGTCAACTACCCGCGTTGACTTGAAGCGGCAATGAAACTAAATCGCCGTGTTTATGCAATTGTCATTGTACTGCAATGCATTAGTCTAATCTAGGCCCTGTCCCAGTGTAAAATAAACTGAAAAATCTTAAGAATTTAAATCTTAGTCATACAAAGTGCAGAATTATACATTATGTAAGCTCTACACCTGTATCCCAGAGGAGTAGGCAAAAAACAGGGACAGCCACTTGCCACGATCCTGACAAATCACTTTCGCTTCCTAGACATTAATTAGTCAAAACAGATTGACAAAGAAGAATTACTCGTATATTTATCAATAAATTAATCGCGGTTACATGTCTAAGTGCAAATTTATTCAATCAATCCATATTCAATTTTTGTTATACTTCTCTCGCTGCGTTGCCGAAAAGAGCACAAGGCGTATTGTATACGCTTGAAGATATTGAAGTATCTTTACACAACTCAAGACTAAACTCATTTGAAAGGAAATTAGAAAATCCACTCGGGCGTCTGTATTGATTAAAAAATGTACAAAGAAATTGGAAAATCCTGTTAAAAACCGTTACAAACGCAAATTTCTGTTGTTTAGACACCTGGTTTTCGTCTTGTTTTTATTGTTTGATAGAACGCCAATCCATAGTTACACAATAGTCCGTAGTTAAATATATACAAACATTGTGCATACATAAAAAAGTAAATAAGATGTATTTGTGTGTATTTATTGGATCCTAAGGCAAATATTTTTTATGTTGTAAGGCCATGTAACCAACGGTTAAAGCCGGCTACACACGGCCCTAAAATCAGAGGCAATATCGGGGAAGTGGTGGTAGCACCCTAGATCGCTCCCTAGATCGCCTCGTGTTTTGGCTATCGTACCCTAATTTCAAACTCAGAAATTGGTTCGGGCGAGCTCACGACTTCATCCCCACCACCATTATCCCGATATCGCCACTGAATATAGGGCCGTGTGTAGCCGGCTTAACTATGGTCAAGCATAATTTACTTTAAAATGTATTTGATCTTCCTGTGCGCATTAGTAATACTGCTTAATTACTTCATTATGTTAATTAACTATCAGAAATTTCTTGGGAACTTTTGGTGCCTAATTCTTACTTTGTGAACTCTGTACTTTCGGACTCACATTAATTTCATCATCAAATTGAACATTTCGATTCGTGACATAGGTACCTCTAGTAGATACTCCGTTGATGACAATCCCTTTTCAACATTTTGTTTTTCCACTGTCGAAACATTAAAAAATAAAATAAATTAAGGTAAACGCCCCAATGCTAGAAATCCTAATCCCCAATAGTTGACCCCATTTGTAACCTCTGTCGCTATGGAGGCATGAGGTTGAAAATGTCAAGTATTGGTGACGTTTACCTTAGTAAATTACGAATCGAAATGTTCTGTCTCTTACACAATCATAATAATGTTCTTTCTGTTGCCAGCTTGGTGCTTTACTTTTACGTTGCTATTGTAATCATTAACCTCCATTCGCACATTTTAACAGCCCGTAGTGTCGGCCGCGAGCGACCCCGCCAATAAACCACCTCGTCCCGTCGCGGTAGGTTTCCTCCTGTTTCACTATTCTTTAGTGTCTGAGCATACTGAGCATGTCTTGGGTTGCGTTGTACTCCTTGTAGAGATGCGTAAGCAATTTAGACGTAACATGTGTAACCCATGATAGCTCAGTGTGGCTTGGCCTTTAGTTTTCATCCATAATGCATGCACACTTCTTCTTTATTTACCTTTTACGATAAATTTTAAGGGTTTTTCATAACAAAAAAAAGTTTGTGGAAAAAATAATTTGGTACAAATATCAGCATTCCGGAAGTTTTGTGTAATGAATGAGAGACTTAAAACTAAAAACAGCTTAAAATGTTCTATAAACATTTCCTTAAGGCAATATTGGATGGTGATTTTATGTTTCACATTCCACATCCTTAACGGAATGAAATGACTAAACACAGTTATGTCTGTCAAATTGTGAATCTATTTTAGATAATTTTGGATCCATATTTTTACAACAGTAAAAGAAGAGTGAAATAAACCAAAAATAAACGTTAATTCAGATTAGCTCATCGTATTTTGCCTTGCAAGAGATGGTACCGACCTACTGAGATTCATTTCATCGTCATCATTATCAATCCATTATGTCCCCACCGAGGGGCACGGGTCTCTTCCCTGAGGAAGGTGTAGGCCATACTCCTCCACGGGGATGGATGGGACCGTCTATAACTAATGCTAGTGGCATTCATTTATTCCAGAAAAATAATAAATGAATGTTAACTTTTACTATGACCATGTAATGTGAACAAGGCGAAAATTTTATTCATACAAACAGTACCTACTTATTTTTCTTAAAAAAAGATTTTCCTTGACGCACAATAAATGACGGTAATATAAATAATACATTCAAATTAACCCAGAACCTCGGTAACATTGGGGAACTTCTGTTTCACTTAGATTGGTGTGACATTCCTTTTATACCATAAAAGACATTGAAAAACATAAGAAAATAAAAAAAAAACATTTATTTATTGATATTTTTAACCGGGTTTTCGAGAAAATAAAAATTGAAAAATAATAAGTTAGTGTAATGATAAAAAACTTATTAGATTTAGTTTTTTCATTAAATTGTAAACGTTTTCATAAGATGTGTGAAGGTGGGCTGATGATGATGATGATGATGAATGCTTCATCAATATTATGATCCGTTACGTGAGGGAGTGACGTCATAGTCTAAGGCCGTATTGTACCACTATATTGACATTTCAAGTGGTTATATAAAAACAATAGAGAAAGAAAAATAACACGTTCTCCTAGTCAATTAAAATATTTTTAGTGCAAGTTTTCCATTCTACGCCTTCCCAACAGAAAACTGGGAAATGGAACGCGATGCACGTGCGCATCGCGTGGGAGATCTACAACCATCAGCAGAAGGAGAAGGCTGGCGGTGGGGCGCCCGACAAGGAGAAGTTCCGCGCCTTCCCGCCTCCCCCAGCGCCCGCAGCCCCCCCGGCGCCGCCCCCCGCCGCTTACCGCTCGCCTTACGACCTGCCGCAGCCGTATCTACCACCACATCATCCGCATTTAGGTACTATTCTAAGCACTTACAATGGGAATTGTACGAAATATTTATTATAGTTACAAATGATACTTCATTTTAAAGGTATAAGGTCGGAGAATGTAATGCTTCACTTAATAATATTGTTTTAAAATGAAGAACGTCTGGGATATTGACGTCCCTGTATTCCATAAAAAACAAATATTATTTGAATTTAAAGCCTTAAATAAAGCCTATTTAAAGTCTCGACCAGTGGGTATCACTAGACTGTAAGATAAAATTGCCTATTTTCTCGATTTTTTTAATACCTTACCTTTTTTTTTAACGCCAATTCACACTGCTGAAAACCGTTCAATATTTTCCTTAATTTCATGCGAAACTTTTGCAGGTGTGTCGCCATTCGCCCGGTACGGTGCCAGCAGCTTTCCCGGCGCACCGCCACCGTTTGGACTGTCCCCGTACGCGAGGGAGTTGGCTCTGTCGTCGACTATGCACGGCGTCCACCACCCGCCTTCCCTCATGGCCTTGCACGACGCGTGGCGGACGGGGGCGGCGGGCCCGGTCGGCCGGCCCCCGCCCGCCGCCGCTGCAGCCGCCGCCGCCGCCGCCAACGACGCGCGCCGGGACCACGAAGAGCGCGCCCGCAGAGAACGAGAAGAGCGCGAGCGCGAGAGGGAACGCAGAGAGCGGGAGGAGAGAGAAAGACGCAAGCAGCGCGAGAGGGAAATGGAGCGCGCCCGCCAGCGGTCCCCGCTGCGCAACGGCGCGCCGGAACCGCCCAAGGAGGAGCGTAAGGAGGGCCCGCGGCCGCCGCCCACGCTGCCGCCTTACCCCCCGCCGCCCGCGCCCTGGGACCCGTACCGCTTCGACCCGCTGCACCACATGCGTTTCACGCCGCTGGTGGAGGCCGCCATCCGCGCGGAGGAGGACCGCGCCAAGATGCTGTCGGCTTACGCGCACCACCAGCAGCTGAAAAGCAGCGGGCTGCTGCACCGCGGGCTGGCTCCGCTGGGCGCGCTGGGCCCGCCGCCGCTCCCGCCGCTGCACCCGCCGCTGCAGCCGCTCGACCTGCTCAAGAAAGAGGAGCCGCGATGATAGCGCGCCTCGCCTCTAGTGTCCGCCGCGCCGCGACCGAGACTCTCACCGATATCACGTGCATAGTTATCGTTTCGCTAAACCTAGGAAATTATTTATTATGTCGCTTGCATTCGGGCGGCTCGTCTCGCCGCGACGCGCGGCCGCGCGCCCTCGCGGGTAGGAAGTTACGGTGTTCGTATCTCGAAATGTGCAATAATTGTGATTGTATGCGAGGCGAGTGTCGACTCGACGGCGCCGGGCGGGCCGGGCGGCGCGCGCCGTGCAGCGCGTGCGTCGCACGCGCGCTCGCCGCTGCTTGTTTATTTACATAATAAATATCTATCGAGTTGTTATTGTGACCATTATTAGTTAATTATACATCAAACGCTGAATACGTGAGATAGGATTATTGAATCCCTATCGATATATACATATTTATATATACCTATGAATATAATGTAAATATTAGTGTGTAAATTAGTGTTTAAAATATAGAATTGGTTTATTTAACGACATACAAAGGAAAAATCCCATAAATTATTATTGTATCGGGAGTTTGGTTAATACTTCCGTTAAAATCTCAATGGTGTTTCGATTGTGCCAGTGGAGTAGATTTATTTATTTATTTAGACTCCTTTCATTATGTTAAGACGTAGTAGACAACTAAAATATCTCCTTAACTCCAGTTATGGCAGTTCAATATTCTTTTTATGTAATGCATTTAAAATTATGTGATATTATTGTATGAAAAACATTTTGTCTGACTTCAAAGTAGTGTCTGTCTCAGGTATAGATCTAATTATAATCAATACATAATGTTCATATTGTATAAAAAAGATTTAAGTGTTTCATAAATCATTAATTAAGAAATTGTCTTTATTTTAACCATTTCTTGGGACATAAAAATTTACAAATCAAATATGGATGCTGTGTAATCCGATTGATAAATTGATGCATGATTGAACTATGATGTGCCATTGAAACATTTTACTGGAACACTGAGTCAGACAAAATTACAAATTCCTTTTGACTAAGAAGTCCGCTAATAAAATGATAAATCTGGAAAATTGATTTCGAAGATCTCTTGTGGTGAGCAATTCAAAATTGTATTATAGTTATACAAAATCAGTCTGTATACTAAAGAGTAAATGAAAGCTTGGTGCGATTCAGAAAATACCATTAAAACTTTTGATTTTTATACCAATAGCAATCTTTTTTATATCCCACTGACCATTTCTACCTTTAAGGAGGGAAATGTTTTACA
Organism: Yponomeuta plumbellus; assembly: GCA_947310845.1. Taxonomy (NCBI): domain Eukaryota; kingdom Metazoa; phylum Arthropoda; class Insecta; order Lepidoptera; family Yponomeutidae; genus Yponomeuta; species Yponomeuta plumbellus. Next base: position 11,933,271 of record OX371203.1, read on the forward strand.
GATTATAAAAGGGCCCCGTTTCATAGAATATGAACATAATATGAATCATTATAACAATTCTATGTTCATAGGAATAAATTATGAATTTAATGAAATGCGGCCCTGCCCTTCTCTCTACGGTGTTTCCCATTTTAACGACAAACGTTAGATATTTGACCCGTTTTTCACTGCTATGAACTGAAATGGATCAATATTGTTCCAAAAGAATAAACCATTTAGTTTATCCGATAGAAACATTTAGGTATTATTCTCCTTGTTCTTCAGAGTGAAACCATTAGCATTGCACATGCTAATTACTAGCACGTAACCATGATAAGTAGGTATTGAGCTATTGCTACTAAAAACCCCCGTTTCACGATGTTCGTACGATTTTCGTGTATGCTACCTGCAGCGCGGGTAGGAGGGAGTATGCTAGTACCTATCGTCTAACAGGTTAGCTTATTGAGCATGCTAGTATCGTACATAGTTCGAAATTGATTCGATAGGAACAAAAAGGAAAAATAATTAAAAAAGTAGGTAACGAATGAGAGAGTTAGTTGGATTAAAACATAATGCCTGAATCGACTTCCATTCTGATCAACTTTTTAAGTCGCTTAGTTGATCGGTGTGGAAAACGCGGGCTGTTTGGGAGTAGGTTAAATCGGGCAAGTCCTTACAGCAGAGGATTTACGTAGTACGTAGTAGCGCCCCAGGAAAGGATTATTGATTGGTAATACAGAAGAAGAAGAAAACACATCACACAACACGTACATTTATTACGGCTCCAGTCATGATCATGCTAACTGGGAGATCTATTTACCATCTGCTTTCATGGCTTGCAACTAATATGTCTTTCAGAAAAAGGGTCATACCGATAGACCCATTTTTTTTAGAATAATCTTTCTACAATGGAACGCCGAACTACAGAAAATTGGTTAAAAAGAGTGCAGCTTAAAGGTAAAAACAGGGCAGGATTGAATGTTGTGTCAACAGTGGGATGAACAAGGTCCTTCAAGAATACACAGTAGTAATGCCAAGTTAGACATATATTTGATTCATCTCACTTCTCTAACAGTTATAATAACATAAATGAAACATGTTCGTCTATTTTAATAATTACATAGTGATTTGAGTTTGTAGCTAAGTTTACTTCCTGTACCATACTTGCAATGTCCTCATCCTCTTGACTTTCTTTTGTAGCTGCAGAACTCCGTAAAGAAGAGCTTCGGCGGTTGGTGGGCATCCTGGGACATAGATGTCTACAGGGACAATGCGATCGCAACCCCTGGAAGATAATATTAATTTCTTATTAAAATACTGCTTGGGATTAAATATACAGAACTACGAAGATGTACATTTTGTACATTTTGGTTAAGGTTGTACATTTAAAAAATACAGCACATGGTCCCATATTCTCAGATGAGATGACCAACATTAGACTGGGACAGTTTGGAGAGGCATGGGGATTTGTGAATGGGGATTAGTGGAATAATCCCAGTATACAACTATCATGAAGACATTGACTGCGTCGTTGGTCAAGCCGTTAAGGCGCTTAGCTACCAAGAAAGAGGTCGTAGATTCGATTCCCACTGGGGGCCGCCGTACAAATGTGTTTTTCGATGTTTGTAATGCCCTTGCCTGGTCACCATTGCATAGGGTATTTTATTTTGGGGCCAGGTCAAGTGATTGTGTTGTGGGAGTCATTCATAGGAATTTAAGCACAAACCCACGTGCTTAAAATGTTAAAAAAATGACACTTCTATGTAATGTAAATTACATTATAGGAATAGGTGCTGGGCAAGCATACTCCTCCTAAAACAATGTCCCAGGCACTGCAGCGTCAGAGTCCCCTTCACCAATCTAGTGTGCAATGGCGAAACTTTTTACATAATATCGAATTTTCTTCACACAAAAAGAGGTCATTTATTCAGCTATCAATGTTATATCACATAACTGTTTAACAAACTGTAACTGGTGATGAGTGATCTTAAACGATCACGAAGGTTAAGCAACATAGGGCGCGTTCAGTTCATGGATGGGTGACCTTCTGTGACTAAAGCTAGTGGCATATTCTGAGCGGCTCCGTCGAGGCACGTTAAGCAGTTGGTGCCGGCTCCCGTCGAGAGATGGCAGACATTAATCCAAGTCAGAGGCCTTAGAGCGGCTTGAAAACATCTAACAGTAAGAGCAGCCACTAGTTTTACAAGCCTCCACCAATCTGGACTTGGCCCCCGTGGTGGAGTATGGCCTATACCTTCCTCAAGGAAGAGACCCGTGCCCCTCGGTGGGGACATAAGGGGTTGATGATGATTGAATTAGATTCAAGTCACAAGTTCTTTCAAAGAAGATATTTTTGTGTTTGCTAATGATATTCCTCACCTGTTATCAAGTTACAATAATAAAACTCCAACTCACCTGACAACGGAGTATGAGTAATGGTAGTAACCACCACCATTAGCACAGCTGCCCATAGAGATAACCCATCGAGGATCAGGCATTTGATCGTAGACTTTCCTCAATGCGGGAGCCATCTTATTGGTAAGGGTTCCAGCTACTATCATTACATCGGACTGACGAGGAGATGCACGGAACACCACTCCATATCTAAAATAAATTTGAGTATAAAAGACCTTCGACACAACAATGGGTTTCTTATGGTTCCATTATTTTGCCGCATTAACGGGACCACAAGCGATCACTATTTAACATAGTCACCTCAATGAACATGATCATGTTAGTGACTGATATTTAAGTCTAAAATTATTTGTAAACTTACAATGTTAAAGATTACTTGATTAGGCGTAAAGAAAATGCAGGATCCTCTTACTTATGTTGTCGAACATAAGTAACAGGGCCCTGCATTTTCTTGTACTTATGACAATACTCTCTTCATCATCAACCCATTATGTCCCCACCGAGGGGCACGGCTCTCTTCCCTGAGGAAGGTATAGGCCATACTCCACCACGGGGGCCAAGTCTGGATTGGTGGAGGCTTGTAAAACTAGTGGCTGGTCTTACTGTTAGATGTTTTCAAGCCGGTCTAAGGCCTCCCTCTGACTTGGATTAATGTCTGCCATCTCTCGACGGGAGCCGGCACCAACTGCTTAACGGAAGCACGGAGCCGCTCAGAAAAATGCCACTAGCGTTAGTCACAGAAGGTCACCCATCCATGAACTGAACGCGCCCTATGTTGCTTAACCTTCGTGATCGTTTAAGATCACTCATCATCAGTTACAGTTTGTTAAACAGTTATGTGATATAACATTGATAGCTGAATAAATGACAAAGATGTAAAAGTTCACATTAATTTCTTGGCTTAACGCATAGGTGATTCGGGGGCATTTGTGTTTCATTAAGAGGCACTATTAACGCACAGTTTTTTGGTATAGGTTTTGTTTTAAAACTCTACGCCGTTATGAAGAAATCATGGTAAGAAAAAGCGTAGTTGGCTGCCTCAACAATAGGGTATGTTTTCTCAGCTTGTATTGAAGCACTATTCTGGAAACTTGGCATGTAGGGAGCACTATTAGCGCACAATTATCTGGCATACAAATCATAACTCTATATACAGCCGTTCGTGATGTGTCTGCTAAGTAGACGTCTAGTTGGCTGCCTCAGTGAGTCGCCTTAATATCTCCTGAAATATTTTTCCTAGCTAATTGTGCCTTGTAGCACTATTAGGCACTATTAATACACAGTTATGTGGTATATTCGAAATTACTCAAATCGACCATGTGAAAGCCAACTATACGGACACCCCTCTCATGTCCCTGGCTTATAACTTTTAAAGCTGTTTACAAATTTATAGTTACAGAAAATACTTTTAAGCAATGTATTTTTTTACTATAATGGGGTTTATTTTAGTGCATTGTAACAATTTTTCAAAGTGTAATGTAGCATTATCTATGTTACATTGTTACAGTCACTATTTTTATTGATATTAGTTATTTTTAAAGTGCGGATCCCAGAACACAAAGTCAAATAGAAGACATTAGTTTATGTCGGTATAGAATCCAGGACCTAGCCTGAGGTCAGCGATTTATCTCTGCAGTAATCTCTACAGTTATTTCGATGTACAAAATATTGTTTTTATTGGTGTAAAATTGCCAAAATTATAGATGATGTATGGGTAGTTCTTCCAAATTGCTTTGCGAGATAAATGCATGACATATTTTTTATTTCATTTAATTTCTTGTAATCTCTAAGTCTTAACAAGTACCTACTTAATTTATTTTTTGTTTCCTAAGTTGGGGTATTAAATGAACTTTTTACAGTAAGTAATTGTGAGTAGTAGAAAGTGTTGATATGGATAAAAAATATTATTTAATACAGTTGCTCAAAAAGTGGCATATTGCAGGGACGTATAGCGTTCGGAAAGTGGGCTATTACACACTCGAGCTTTTTCTTTACATTTTCCGCATTCGTGCGTTCTCTTTCAACTGTCAAAATAATGTCTATTAAAAAGGAAAAAAATCAACCACGAAGTTTTTATGATTCATGCAAATATTTTTACAAAGAACCTACTATAATTTGTTCCAATAACAGATTTAATGATTTGATTCAATTGAGTTAGGTTTGGTTTCATTTCATTTCATCTTATTAAATTTCATTTTCATTTCATATCAATAAAAAAAATGTACTGAAGACTTGGCTGTATGGGCTAGTTCCCTTTGCCTGCCCAGAATGGGTGCAGAATAAAAAAATCTCTTTTACGGCCTCATTTTCCAAAAATTTTCTTTATTAAATTGCTTTTTTTCACAACTGTATTAAAAATAGTTGTTCAGTACACGTGTGGAGCCGTCATTGCAACTTGTTCCGACTGTCAACCCTCGCCTTCGGCTGCGCCTCGGCTCGGGTAGACATTTCTCGGAACTCGTTGCAATGACAGGCTTTCCGCATTTGTAATGAAATATACTATTATAGGTATTATGGAAATTATGTTTATATCCAATATTTTGTGATAGTATCTTACCTGTCCATGTCATAACGGGGAGCAGCAATGTGCATCATCTCTACAGCACAGCAGGCCAAACCAAAAGTCATGGGCCAAATGGAGCCCTTCCTACCCCAGTTGAGCAGGTCATCCAACCTTGCCACTGCATATTCTGCCATGTTGGAGGCATCTTGAAATGGTGAATAGGGTCGCTTTTCGGTTGGGCTGGGCGCCGGCAAATGAGGTAAATTACGAATTTGATCTATAACAGGAGTGAATGCGCCCTTTTTTACAAGAGAAAGAACGGTCGATGGGGTCTTCTTGCCCAGAGCTTTGATGGCCTGCATGGTTTACTGTAAAAAAACAAAATAAGCTGTTCAGTGGACTCGTACGATGATAGATACTGATCTCTACTAGTCTAGGATTTTAAGGTTAACGTACTTGCTGAATTAGTATAGCATCCAGAGGAAGACCACACGAATTACGCTTAAAATCTAAACCAAAATATTAAAATTTCTCAAATTTTACGTAACTTGGCTAACATTAGGTAGAGAGTTATGAAGATGTTGGGTGGATATTGCCATGCGACCAAGAAGTGAATGAAATTTTATTACTTTCACGGAAACAAATATATGTACCTATTTAATTTTAAATAATGATTTATTATTATTTGAATGGTTATAGAAGCTACGTATTGTGAATAATAATAATTTAATATTACAAACTTTTTACTTCTTGTTTGATTCTATGCTTTACATCGATCCTCGAAAATAAGACCACAGAATACTACAGCTACACAGATGCCGATTCGTGATACAGGGAAGCTGCCATGCCAACGGCGAGAGGGGCTGCCAACCGTACGAGGTTCCTCGTACAAATACGAGATTTGTGGTCTTCCGTACGAGGTACGAGGACAGTTGCACATAATATGAAACATTAGCTATACTGTCCCTACCCCACACGAATATTACATTGGATTGAATATTCCTGAGATTCGGCAGGGATAACCTAACCAACCGAGTATTGGTTTTCACAAAGCGATACATATAAAAAAAGTTTTTTTTTTTTAAAAGGTTTTATTTATTTATTGCTCTATGGGTAAGAATTTTAATGAAAATAAGGGTTTATTTGATTGGTATTTTACTTGTGTATTATTTACTTACATAATAAAATACAATCGGCTATAAATTAACGGAAATAATGAGATCACAAAACTACGTGTTTTTTCAAATTTGATACATCTGCAGTTGATGTCTCGGCTAAATAAAAACCCCAAACATATTTATACTAGCTGTCCCGGCAAACGTTGTTTCACCATATATATTTTTTATACTTAGGACTATGAAAAATACATAAAAACCTATTCTCAGATACCGATTGTATATCCCTTCCCGAGGCGTTCGCCCGCTGCGGGCAGGCGGCCATTGTTTAACTATTGTTATGCTAATTACCGCCATTAGAAGGCAATTATAAAAATTTAGCGAAATCGGCTAAGCCGTTTTGGAGGAGTATGCGCACTAGCATTGAGACACGAGAATTTTATAAATATCTACTAGCTGACGTTGTTTTGCCAAATAGGGCTATGAAAAATTGATAACAACCTGTTCTCAGACCCACCGAACATACATATAAAATTTCGTCAAAATCGGTCAAGCCGTTTCTATGATTGCTTTTAAAATATGAACTCCAAAAACAAGTGCGTGCTTTCTAGTTTAAGTAGGTACCCAAGAATACTGATTTGTAATGTGACACAATAATAACTACACTATTTTGCCATAAAGAATAACGAATAAGCAATAGAAACTAATCTAGTGTGTTTGTTATATCGTTTTTAGAAATCTCGGTCGTCGTTGATGTATTACTTGGTAAAAACTAAGAAACTTTACAGCACTATTTGAATGGTGTATGTATTGCTTAGAGAAAATTCGTTAATACTATCATGCTCAGCTATAGACAGAGCATTAGAACAAGAAAAAAAAAATTTGCTTTTTTGTTTATTGTATCACTTTGTGAAAACGCTCCTCAATTATTTTGATTTTATTATTTATTCGTTTTAGAACCACAGGCCCATTGAGTTTCCCACACTGTATTTTACGGTTTTTCCTAAAACAGTCCCAAATGTCATCTCGCAATAACGTGGTTCTGAGTTTCTGACTCAACGTGGAATCACTGGACCACTTTGTATTAGAAAGTTTATGTTCACTTTCTCTTTTTTTAAAGCCGTAAAAAACGAAAGAAAAACTGCGCCCTAAAAGTGTTCTTAAGAATTTTCGATTTTATTATTTCACATCGTTAAATTTGATAATATTATATAATTTCAAATACCATTTAACTATTTTAATTCGCGCAACTCTAAAAAGTAGCGATCCGCAACATCACAGCGTAATAAAATGTACGAGGTTTGAAAGTCAAAATACGACATTTTTAGCTGCATTGTACGAGGAATTTTTTTTATGGTTGGCAACCCTGTAAACGTCAAAGCGTCGTCGTCGTCAAACGGTCAAACGTCAAAGAAAGCAAGAAAGCCTCTTCTTGATTTCAATTTTCTAATAACTATTATAAGTTGACATGCACAATCAATACGAAACTTGTTTCGCGAGCTAAGTTAAACTAGAGTAGGTATTTATTTCTTCAGATTTATAGTGCGGCGAAAAATGAAGACACAAAAGGTGATTCTCATTCCACAATTTTTTCCAATAACAAATATCATATGTTTACATTAATGTTGAAATTATGTGTGATTAGTACCTATTGGTAAACCCGCAGATAAAGCAGTGGTTCAACCCGCTCTCCGATTTTGATAATGACCCTCCTCTAAAGAAAAGTAGCGAAAGAAAAGCTACCCCAACAAAAAGAGTAAGTAATCAACAATTGTTCTGATATCTGTCCTTGAATAATCCTCACATTATGTTTTCGCTGTCATCCTAAATAAACTAGGAACTGCATCACAAATTACTCTATGAGTGAGTTTCATTTTATTGCTTTTAAGTATCAAAAAGTATATTTATAGATATATCAACTAACCTAGAATTCACCAAATTATAACCAACTTATAAATTATTAAACTATACGGGTGTGAGCTTTTTTTTAAAAAATATTAAAGTATAAGATAGGTTATACCATAAAGTAGGGAGCAATTGGCATACATTCAATACCTACATGTTACTGTTGCCCACAACGCAGGACTAGCCTATTATGGCTACAATGACAAAACTGTAATAATTTAATATAATTAAACAAAACTAATGGGTCACTAAAATTCCTATAAAAAGAGTAACTAAAATTGTTTTGATTTTAACCTCAAACTGCAAAATTATTTCAGAATCCATCCAGCCCACAAAAATCAAGCTCCAAGCCCCAGATTGATGTGTCTAGCAAAAATTGGATGAAAAACTTTGATCCAGTCAATGTTGAGGACCTATCAATGAATGCAAAGAAGGTGCAAGAGGTGGAACACTGGTTGAGGCTAATGACTGAAACTAACAGAGCCGAAATCTTATTGCTCACTGGACCAGTGGGTTGTGGCAAAACAATTACAGTACAAACTCTTGCAGCTAAATATAATTTCAAGCTTCAGGAGTGGGTCACTCCTGTGGATATAGAAATTCCTACTGAATATGGTACGGATATTACTTTCCACCTTGCAAGGTGCAAGTTATCAAAGTAAAGATCAATTATGATACACTCACACATTACATCTTTAATTATTGAGTTTACATTTTGTTTCAGGTGATTATGAATTCAAAGAGAGGCAGTCAACGAAGTTCTTAGACTTCATCATAAATGCAGCAAATTTCACATCATTGTTAGACAACAACAGCAAGAAAATTGTTCTAGTAGAAGATTTCCCTCATACTTTTATGAGGACACCATCAGAATTTACAGAGGTATTAGAGTAAGTAACTACGTAATTACAAAAACATCTATAATAATGACTGATTTTTTTTTATAATAAGAGGTTAAACCGCAATTATGTAATAAATATATGTACCTATTAAATTTGCAGCCAATATAAAAGGAGAGCCAAATCACCGATAGTTTTCATCTGTTCAGAATCTCACTCTGATAACAAAAACACATCAATGAATCTGTTCACACCACACTTGAAGGAGCAATTCCAAATACAACATATTTCGTAAGTGATTTCCTTTAATTGAAAATAGATATTATGAGAAAATAGCAAAGCGAAATACACTTTTTTTTAAACACTATTTTTAATGCCCACAAGAAAGGCGTAGGTAGGTCTTTGTGAGGATAATACTCTAATAAAGTCCTTTGTGTTTTACATAACACTCAGAATAAGAACTTTAGTCCTTTAGTCCTTATTCTGAGACTAAACATAATTGGGTATTTGACAGGATGTCAAATGAGTTACTTTTAAAATGGAATTTTGTATGAAAATTCTTGCTTGTGACGTCACATTTCAGAACACTCTTTTTATGTTTCATCTATTTAAAAATTGTAATAACTAGTAAATGATTAAAAGAAATACATTTTCCTAACCATTTTGCAGTTTTTGTTTTAATCGAGCATCTCAAATAATTTATTGTTAATAGTGTCAAATACCATATTTACTTATAATGCTACAACCATATTGTATTGTGTTATCTGTTCATATTGCAAATTTTTCTTTTTTGTTAATCAGTTGCGTTATGTGACCTGCAAAGGAATAATTAAAAACCATTGTTAAGGTGAGCCAATCTGCCCACCAAAAATTGCACGGGTTAATAAACAATTTTTATATTTATTACAGATTTAATAGTGTAACAGCAACAGGCTTAAAGGCGGCACTCAAGAGAGTGGCAGAAATAATTAGTAAAAAATATAGCTCCGCTTACAATACCCCATCTGCTGATCTCATAGAGTGTGTAGTTAATTCCTCTGCTGGTGATGTCCGATCAGCGGTTTTAAACTTACATTTTGCTTCTTTGAAAGGTAAGGGACCCATGAAAAAACTACTACACCATAGATTTCTGATCACAATACATCTTGAATTTTTGTATCATTTTCAGGCTCAAATCAAACACTAGAAACCAGCAAGTTCTTGGAAAAGGATAAGAGCAAAAGTAAAACAGTAAAAAAGAAAAAGCTGTTGTCAACTAAATTCTCATCTATAGGAAAAGACCAGACTGTTAGCATTTTGCATGGTGTGGGAAGAGTTTTGAATCCTAAAAGTAAGCCGTTAGAATATAATTCAGCAAGATTGGTTGGAATATCCACTGACAAACTAAAGAATCCCTGCAAAGTGAGAGGCTCCCCCATCTTATCTATCTTTCAATGATGCAAAATTTTTTTTTACAGTTTCAATATGTGCGGTATCGATTTTCTTCCCTAAACAATTTTCTAGGCTTAGAAGTACGACAATTTTCTCATCTTTTATTAAGATTTTTTATACAAACAGTTGACAACCTCGTTGTTCTCCTGGTTAAGGCGCTTACCTACCAAGACAGATCGTGGGTTCAATTCCCACAGTGGGCCGCCCTACATTTGTACAAAATGGACTCGGTCTGGATGGTTTTCGATGATTGTAATGTCCTTGTCTGTTTACGATAGCACAGGGTGTCCTTAGTTATATAAAAAAAAAAATAGTTTACCAAATAATAAAAGAAATTACATTCCTCTCCTATTTAAAAATATGACTAGACACCTAATCTATCTAATCTCTTTAAACGAGCAATTCTCGTATATATATTTATACAAGAATTGCTTTGATGTTTTTTTCCAATTTCTTTTTTTTGTTGAAAAAGGATTATTTTAATTTTATATTACATATTTTATATTACAAAAAAAGTACCGAGCAAAGCTCGGTCACCCAGGTACTGTTAAATGTAACCATCATCCACAAATAGAGATGCATTTTGAGTTGTAACTCACTCAACTCACATTAACTCCACTATCCAGAGTTACCTTGTATTATTTTCTGCCAAACATTCTTATTACATTATACCAAGGAAGTTTTAGGTGAAACATTCTTGGATTACACCATACACCTACCCATTTCAGTAATAACGGAAGGCGACAAGGAAAAACTGAGCCACGCCCCCGCCGACATCATAGAACAATTCACCTCGCAGCCTAGTTCCTTTGTCAGCTTCCTTGAAGAGAACTACCTGTCTCACTTCTCGTGCATCGATCACGCGCAAATGGCTGCGTGCGCTCTCAGCGATGCAGACCTCATGCTCGCCGAGTGGAGAGTAAGTTGGGATAGGACCTACGACCTTACGACCTCTGTGGAGTAACGGTTAGCGCATCTGCTTACCATGCGATAGGTCCCGGGTTCCATCCGTGGCTGGGGAGAAAAAAAAACTCCAGGTCTTGGATGTTTACATGTTTGTGACGTCGCTGTTTCTGGTTCCCACGACACAGGGTATCCTAGTGTAGGGCCAGAAGCAATGTATGTGCCTGTATGTAAATGTTTATATTTATATTACTAGACTGCAGAGTTGGTTTTGCGGTGACAAGACTGATCACCGATACATGGGTCCTGGGTTTCCCGTCAGACGCTGCTGAAAACACTCCCACACATGACTGAAAATCAGCGCTACACGCATCCTAGGAGCCGTGATAGCATCAGCTGAGTCATTTCCTTTTGCCTCACTAAAGTCTGATTTTTAATTCCGTAGAATTCTGACAGTTATCATTTTTTGACATGTCAGAGATTAGAAACCTTTTTTGGCCGGGCACATTTTTCAATTTCAAAACGAGTATCAACATCAGAGTACACATTTAATTTGTTAGTGAATGTATCCATTTTATAAAGTGTGCAGCTCCAAATTAAAAGAGAATTTAAGGCGAGTGACAATAGGGAATGGATGAAAATATCAGAAGTGCTTGATATTTTTTTTGGTGATAGGAATAACCTTCCTTAACGCGGGAAAAGTTTCAAATTTTTTGGCCTTTTTTTGAAACTTTTTTCTCGCGCTAAGGAAGGTTATTCCTATCACCAAAAAAAATATCAAGCACTTCTGATATTTTCATCCATTCCCTATTGTGTCCCTTTTCACCACACAAACTTTAAAAAAGTACAAGTAAAGAAAACATATTTTTATTAAAATATCTAATCATCATTAATACTAATATCACTATCTTCATCATCATCGTCATCGCTGACATGATTATTAGGAGAGCTAACAGCGGCATACTTCACTTTTCTAAAAAGGTTTACGAAACCTTGAATTCGTCGGCAGTGATGCCAGCTAAAGAAGAAAATAAAGTAATTAAAGTTAATTCGATATATTGTTCGTGATATTGAAATATCTGTTATTTTTGTATTAGGTCACTTGAGTAAGTAAATATTTAGAATAACCTTTTTGTAGGTAAAACATAAAAAATACGTAGCATTTTATTTTTTATTACCCTCAAATGGGTCAAATTTGTCCCTTTTTCGGTGGAGAACTTTTTCAGTAGCAACACTTATGAAATGTCAGAATTCTACGGAATAAAAAATCAGAGTATAGACTGGTAATAAATTCCTATGTTACATAATGTTGCATTTTTAAATTAAAGCTAGTTTGTGTATGGCAATAAAAAATATATAAATAACCTCACGCCCGTTATTCCCGAGGGGGTAGGCAGAGGCACCAATCACTAGAACTGGGCCCACGTTTTATTAGGTCCCGAACGTGACAAGTGGCAAGCCTGTCGCCGTTATCCGGGCACAATTTTATTTATCAGCGAATGGTGTTGCTGTAGAAACAAACAAATGTACGTAACTAAAAGTCATTGGTACATGCGTGGTTCGGACCCAGACTCTCATAATCGAGAAGCAAGGGTCAACCCCACTACGCCACCATCGATTATAAAAATATTTATTATTCAATAATTATTGATTAGTTTGTTGGCGTGTGGTGGTTTTTCGTTTGTGATGACTTGTCTAGGTTTCGTTATTAAAGCATAGTAGTATCCTAGTTGACCTTGTAGAAAATATGCGATAAATTCATGATTATGATTAATAAAGCATTCATGATTAATTAATAAACCAGTTTTAATTTTACGCGTCCACAAATAGGATAAGTCCATGATAGCAAGTGCGTAACTCAAATGACCTATCTACTAATGGGTCAATATTTCACTAAGCATGCTATTTATTAGAGGAAAAAATTAAAACTTGTATTCTCATTTCAGGAGCGTCTGTGTCAAGAATATGGACTTTACATCGCCACAGCTGGACTGATGCTGGCAAACAAAGCCCCAGTGTCAGCATGGAACCCAGTACGGGGCCCAAAGAACATGAATATTCGCTACCCGTAAGTTGCTTCTTCTATACAGGGTGGATTTTTGAGACGGGTCAGTAAGGGCAGGTACCTTAATCGTTATGTGTACCTACCTACCTATCCACCACAGATATAGATAGACATAGATCACGCAAGTGCATCTACTTCGCGTGTCCGACCGAACTGTGGAGTTTATCCACACTCGGCCGTCGCTACAGATATTCCGCGCGCGTCTGTTGTGGCGGCCGGTCGTCCGTAAATATTAGGAAAATGCGTTGTTGCGTCTTACTAAACTGCGATAGCCCAAAAATTGTATGCACACAAACTCAAGGACATGTTTCCTATCACAGGTAAGCTATTTCCTAATTATATTATGCATAAATTCATTTTAAATTTATTTTTTAAGTATTCCGAGGTACGATTCCAAGTCTGTACCTAAGTAACTATAGATTAACGGTAAGTAAACAATGTTCACATTACATTGCTGCGTTTGCTTTGAGCGTTTAATCTGACGCTGTGAGTTAAGACACGATGAACATGAGAACAAGCGATACTGTCGCTCATCGCTTCGAGTTCGTGGTACAAGGCAACTTATCATTCGTCTGTCAAATCTAGCAACTAGTGTTGTTCGTTCTACCACATAATTTCGATAATCGATTTTAATCGATATCGGACAGACGAATTATATTAACCATTTTAAGAACGCTAATTGGCTACTTAACAATTGTAACGATACAATGGTTGTAAGATGTGCTTATAAAATAAACCTACACCGTATATTTTAAAATATCTTTCCGAAAAGTGTCAAATTAGTCAATTTAATAGGTATTGATAAGAACAAGCTCATAATAATTATGTCCTAATTTTAAACGACAGCTTTAAAAAAGGAGGGTAAATCTTCTTCAGGGATCATTGTCACTACCGCCGCTGGAATTAATTAATTCACGTTCTTCTTCTTCCCTAATATTCACTTGGAGTACTTCCTTAGCCTACTTTTTTGCAGGAATACTTTCTCGAATTTTGTCGCCATTAATAATTCTGTATTTGTTTTTGCTGCTCATCTATTCCCATAAAATATTTTATAGACACGACACGCTTCTCTCTCTTTCTCTTTGCATAATTTTCTTTTTATTTTTATTTTCTCAGTGCACTTAGTTTCGAATCTTTTTTTATTTATTCATGGCATATTCGGCTAGCTCTTCTTTTGGCTTCCAAAATATCTTCTCTGGTTCTTTCCATAGCCTACAACAAGTAAAATATGACTACGCATACAAGCTTATGTAGCTGTAAGGTTTAACTACAAAAATCTAAAATTGTATAGGTACCTATAAACTTAAAAAATTACAAATTTCAACTATTTTAAAACAAAGCGAGGTGTACAGCTCACAGAGCTAATAATCTTACTAGTTTTTTTTTAATTGTAATTCAAATATCCTTTATTTAATAATTCCTTATAAATATCATTCGTCTGTCAGAAAATCGATTTCATTCATGTGAATCGATTCGTGATTTTTAGGTTATTACAACAAAACGGGACTTAATCGCGTATACACAGGTGTTTATTTAACGTTCGAAACGTCGAGGGTAATTAAATAAACACCTTCATGTACGCGATTGAGTCCCGTTTTGTTGTAATAATGATTTTTAGGTTATCTAAAACTATTGCGTTTCTTGTCAAGCATGTCTATACGTGTTTAAATTTAAATATCAACGAGTATACGTATAATTTGAATTAACTGAATCGCTCGTAGCCTGGGCTGCCTGAGTGAGCTTAAACGATCACGAAGGTTAAGCAACATACGGCGCGTTCAGTCCATGGATGGGTTACCGTCTATGACTAACGCTAGTGGCATTTTTCCGAGCGGTTCCGTGCTTCACAGGGCAGGTTAAGCAGTTGGTGCCGGCTGCCGTCAATAGATGTCAGTCGTTAAGCCAAGTCAGAGGCCATAAGGCGGCTTGATAACGTGTGACACAGTAAGACCAGCCACTAGTCTTACAAGCCTCCACCAATCCGGACTTGGCTCCCGTGATGGAGTATGGCCTATACCTTCCTCAGGGAAGAGACCCGTGCCCCTCGGTGGGGACATAATGGGTTGATGATGATGATACTTATTTGAGATTATGCAGAGGTATCCAAAAGCGTCACAGTAGGTGTTAAAAAGTCGGAACGCTTGATTTCACAAGTCACAACTCGCGCGCGACCATCCACGCACGGAATTTTCGTTCGGTTTCTGAAAGAAATGACGTCAAAAAATGTCTCTGTCTGTCATATGGAAACCGTACTGGAATTCCGTAAGTAAGGTCCATCTGTCTATACTTGAGTATTGGGGTAAACAACAATGGCGTATCAATAAAATTTGACACTTACAGGGTTGGGAAACAGTGAATGAACTATTTCAGATTAGCAATATTTATTGGCGAATGAATGAATTGGGTTTTAAAAATGTTCATGAATGTGGTGATTGTTACTTGGAGATATGTGATTGATTATTATGATAATAAAAAAAAACAATCTTTAGCTTGCTATTAGCAAAAATAACATAAAAATTACCCATAATTTAGAATACCTACTACAACTTCAACGTTACCGAACACCACCATATTTCATTGTAAAATAAAAAGATCTAAAAGTAACATATTAAATATTATTTCATATTTTGTTTATAAATTAATGAAATTAGCGACTTTAGACCCGTTACTATTCAGGATACAAAAATAAATCCCTATTAAGAGGTGCACTTATGTGCCAGTTGAATGACGTCAGCTTAGGCAACTTGTACTATCGGATACATTAATTTTTTACTGTTCGGAGTCTTCTAAATAGATAATTTGTCACAGTGGAGATTTTCATAATCAAGAGGACTATTTTCTAGTCTAGTCCTAATTAACAAAGTTACAAAGTAAAGGAGGTTCACAAGGTTCACTGGCGATGTAAGTGAAAATAAAATTATTCCTTCTTTTCTTAGACATGTGGTGTAAACACAAAGTGGTTTTTAAATCTCTCAATCGTCCCAATAGCGATTTTTGGGGCTCGTAATCGAAAAATGGAGCCAAATCACTAGTCTAGTCTTAACTAGACAGCAATTCCGCAAAAACTGGCGTTTTTGGCTTATATGCTAGTCCCAAGTCCTTGGCCCTAGGTTTTCGGTCATAGGACCTAGAAGTCTGTGTCAGATGTGCGTGTGCGTGGGCAGGTTCGTATTGCCATATCAAATTACAAAATAGATGGCGCGAGAAAAAAGTTGTCTGTGCAAAAATGTGGTAGACATTTAAAGGATATCTTTGCTGCAGCATAATATATTATTGTTGGTGTTTTTTTGAATTTTAAGTTATGTTTTATGAGCGTAACCTAAGAGACGAAGAACATTAACGGTCTTATTAACAACTCTCTAAAAAATATTTTAAATGTGGCCCTTCTAATGTTGAAAAGGCTTAAAAAGGGTTTAAAGAGTTGTAATGACTGAATCGGTAGTTTCAGAAAGAACATTAGCCATAATCTGCTTACTTTTCAGTAGACATACAAAACTGATTTCATAGCGTGACTAATGTTGTTTCTGCGTCTACTGAGATTTTCAGTGCCACGTAGTTCATTGATATTCATTGGACTAATGTTCTTTCTATAGGGATCCTGTAGATTTACCCTCAAGGATACCATAGACAACAATAAGTCAATCACACAAAATTTGGAGTAATTTTTTTTTCGGAAACTACCGATTCAACTATTATGATGAGTTATTAACCCATAGTCGTTCTGCTATCAACACTTTTACAAACGTTTTTTCATTCACTTCAAATTGTTCTTTCATTCACTTGCACCCATCCCTACAACAAAATAACAAAACTAATCTGTATGTTTTGCTAACCTGTGTCCTGATTTTATACCGAATTACGATTTTGGTTAAAAATCACATATTTAAAGATATTTTTGAGCAGTTTTCTGATTAATTAGACGCGTTAGTGTTCAAACTAGTGTTTAAAACTTATTGTGGTTATCTACGATGTGTTATGTCTTAGGAATGTTGTGATTTGTGCTCGAGTGAGGTTTGTTTACCGAAATACTCAAGTATAGACAAATGGACTTTACATCTGCGGCCAGGCTGAATCGAGTCGAGCCGAACGGCGCGTGAGGCGGCGGCGTCGCCTTTGAATCGATTTTGCGCGGACAAGGAGGAATTCACATCACTAATTCGCTCTTGTGACGTCACAGTAGGTAGAACAAAAGTGACACGGTTGGTTTTCATACAGATTGACGTGTTTAAGTTATCTATGTCTATCTATATCTGTGCTATCCACTGTGTCCTGAGTCACTGTGTCTGTTCAAATTTTAACGCGTTCGACGGCTGTTATGTGGCGGTGCGCCCCATCTTGTTGAAAATAAACTTTTCGCAATTCCGTCAAGAATAATTTAGAGTTCATTTTCGTTTTTCAGTACAAAATGTATGAAAAAAGTTTATGGCGATTTCTGTCATTTCTAGTACTCAAACCTTAAATGGTCCCATAGTCTTTTAATCCCCACACGAAAAATCGATTGCCATAAGAATGTATTTTTTTGTTTTGCAGCATTTCTTTCAATGACTGCACATTTTCTCCAAAATCTGTGAATGCAGTTCATAATATCTGATGGGGATGGTCTCCTAGGAACGTTTTCCTGTAACTATAACGTACCTGCCCTTACTGACTCGTCTCAAAAATCCACCCTTTATAGTCAATCCTACTTATCCCCTGGTTCATTGAACGCTAACAGTCCGTTAATATTCTGTTAACAGCTGTCAGTGGTTTTTTGTTTGCACTTTTGCCAACTGACTGTTTTAAACATAGTCATAAATTCAATGATAGTCATAGTTTTGAGTTCTCTAATGAGTATGGTAGGTACAGTCACGAGCAATAATATGTATACACTGTCATATTGTATAAAAATCTTAACTTAATCCAATCTAGAAACAAGTGTACGACAATTTGTCCTAAATTATGTAATCAATGGTTAGATAATTTTGGATAAATTGTCGTACACATGTGCAGTACAAAACGAAATGTGTACGTCGTACAAAATGTGACAGTGTACCTATATATATTATTGCTCGTGACTGTACTGTTACTCCACAACAAAGGTCCTTGCACTCAAAGAAAAGGAGATACCTATTACCTTTTCCACTTTCAGTCACGGTAGTAAAAAAATTGGCATGTTTGGTTTTCATACAAATTGCGTTGACTAGCCGCATTCAAGTTTGTGGTATCAACTACATAACAGTTGTAATAGTGGTCGCCATGGCCGAAATCGGTCGGAACAATCATCATCATCATCATCAGTTTTAATAAATATAAAATTAATAAACTCACGCCCGATATCCCCGAAGGGGTAGGCAGAGACACCAGTCACTGGAACTGGGCCCACGTTTTGCAGAGTTTATTAGGTCCCAAACGTGACAAGTGGCAAGCCTGTCGCCGTTATCCGGGCACAATTTATCAGTGAATGGTGTTGCTGTACAAACAAATGTACGTAACTAAAAGTCATTGGTACATGCGTGGTTCGAACCCAGACTCTCAAGATCGAGAAGCAAGGGTCAACCCCACTACGCCACCACCACCTTCATTAAAACCTTAATTTTTTTTTTCTTTCAGAACAATATCCGACTTGCCTCTGCTGGACACCAATCTTTTGTACAAAGGAAAAGTTCTAGTCTCAGATTATGAAACTTATTGTAAAATTATTAACTCTGGTACCAATTAGCTCAATCTTCATTTATGTGATGTGTTTCTATTTATCTACAATAAATATAAGATCAAGAAGTTCTGAGTACCATTTTATTTTCTTTGAGACTACATAATAATAATATGTTGACACTTAGGGCAAGCCTTAATCAGCCTTGAAGCTTACTTGGTAAAGGTCTCTTGGGAGATGGAAGGGATGGTTTAGGAGATCTGGGAAACAAAGAAAACAAAATTAGTACACAGAGTCAAAATTTATTAACAGTACTTTTAGTAGTCAAATGTCTCTTACATTTTACAATCATAAGAAATTGGCTTCCACAACACCACAATTCCACTTAAAAGTCAAATAAATTCACTTCCACTCACTCGTTCCAAGCTACTTGACTTTACTTGAAAAATGCTGTATTATTATTTGAAGATGTTTGTTTCCGTGGCTCATTCTGGAATCACTTGACTTACCATAACACCCGCTATACAAAATTTATAAGGGATCTTTACTTACCTTTGGGAATCATCTGCGGAATGCATTAGCATGTTATATGAGATAGGCAGTTCACACATGAATTGGTGATATTATGTACTACCAGCTTCCCCATTTAGATTTTAAATGATCATGTGTATGACAATAGGGAATGGATGAAAATATCAGAAGTGCTTGATATTTTCATGGTGATAGGAATAACCTTCCTTAGCGCGAGAAAAAAGTTTCAATTTATTTGGCTTCGTAGTTAATTTTTAAATAATCTTAATATTTTTCCATTCGTAGTTCTGGGCTCAGTACGGCATATCAGACATATTCCTTGGTCCGCTACGTATGAAAAAAAAAATCTGGTGACAATGACAGCTTTTCAAGGTGGATTTTTTTTTATACGTAGCGGACTAAGGAATATGTCTGATATGCCGTACTAAGCCCAGAACTACGAATGGAAAAATATTAAGTATATTTAAAAATTAACTACGGGGCTAAAAAAATTTAAACTTTTTTCCCGCGTTAAGGAAGGTTATTCCTATCACCAAAAAAAATATCAAGCACTTCTGATATTTTCATCCATTCCCTATTCTATGTACATTGCCGAGTCGATTAACCCACGGATTAATACATAGGAAGCGGCCGAGCTATGTACATAAAATTGTAGTAAAGCGACGAATTGTGGTTTTATGAAACTAGACCTTGAAGTGTAATAATTAAAATTAACATAAAATACTGCACGCTTAATTCATATTAAACTTATTTTGCCCGCTAATGTTTAGCCATCAATTCAACCACTGCTTGTTCTGTGCTAAAGGCCTACGGATACTTGAGAACAGACCAATAGGTGTAAATAAATTGCTGTGCGTGTCGCTATCGCTAGAAATTGGAATAGTCTCAACTAAATAGTTCTCAGTTTTGCTGTTCACAGAACACACCAGCAATGCATGCTGAGATGGTGACCCTTTCTTGTTGTTGGTGGCCTACTTTCCTCATGTCACAAATGCATGGTTGTGTTGTTGTTATTTTTTCTTATTTTTGTGTGTTCTGCTTTTATGGCAATTTAAATGAACATTATTTTTCTTCCCCATCCGATAGCGGAGGGGAATGTTAGTAGTCAAGTAAAACCAATTCATGTGTCGCCTTCGCTAGCAAAGTGCAGGTGGATGGGGGCCGGGGGTTTGGAGGGGGACTACCGGGAGGAGGAAGAGGAGGACCTGGAGCGGCGGCGGCGCGCGGGGCGGGGGGAGCGCGATCGCGTGCGGCGGCGGCGTGGCGGCGGCGGCGGCGAGCGGCGACGCGGCGGGCTGCGGCGCCGGTACCTGCGGCGGCAACACACTTTATACAAATTCTATACTTGTTCTTACTATATGAGTCCTATAGAATCAAAAGCGGCAATCTGCACTTTGACTGTTTAGTAGCAAAGTGCAAAAAACGATTGCCATTTGGATTTTGAACTATTACAGGTATTTGCCGTATTTGAAACTAACCTGTCACGTAAAGTAAAATACGTTAAAAAGGGTTTAAAATTCTGAGTGCTGTCCTATTTACAAGTCAATTTCCCAAAAAAGTGCAGATTGCCACTTTTGATTCTTTAAGACTCATATACTCCATTATGTTTAGGAACTTAACGAAAGATAAACAATCTGGATAAGTCTTTTTCATTGAAATATACACTTTCTAAATCAAAATCTTTACAAATTAAATGTGTCTTTATGAAATTACATTTCATTTCACATTGAATTGGTAACGTGTAAAGATTTTGGTTTAATAAGTTTATATTTCAATAAAAAGGCATATCAAGATTGTTTACCTTTAGTTAAGTACCTAAACATGAAGTATAGGCTCGGATACCTTAATTAAGAACGCATCTATGTGATATATACGCATCAGTCGCATCAGCTATCAAGCTGCTAGTGTATTGACGAATGATAATAATGCGCATGATATTTCTCGACGTCAGAAGCATTTGGTCGGATCTGTCATTTTCATAATTTACAGGAGAGGGAGCCTACAAGTTACTATAAACATCTACAAGCCTTTATACGACATTATCCACCTGAATTATCTCAGCAATAGAATAAGATAAAAATATGTTTCTCAGACGGCTAGAAAGAGCTCGAAGGAATCGAGTCGAACATACGACCAATGACCTATGCTTCTCACATCGAGAGTTCTCAACTGGAAATGTGTTATTTATAAAATATTATGAAATCGATTCTTATTCGGAGTTCGTTAACAAACACTTAGGCCAAGAGCTCGCGCACGAAGGGTTCCGTACCAAACGCCTACCAGTGTGCTTAGTGCGAGTTTTTTAACTATTCGATCGCGTTAACGTTAACTCATATTCTTTAGGAGTGACAAAGCACGCCACCCAGTTTTCTCTCCGTCACTCCTATACAAATTGCAAACGCTCTCGCTATCGAAAGTGAATGAAAAAACTCGCACTAAGGGCCCAGTTGGAGTTAATAATGAAAACGTCAAAAATCATGTTTGTTGTATGGAAGACACCCAACAAATGTGATTTCTTTTGACGTCTTGTTTTTAATATTGGTTGTTATAGCGGAAATAGAAAATTAGAAAAACATCTGAGAAAATTTTAACTCTCTAGCTATAACGGTTCATGACTGGTGACAGACAGACAGTGGAGTCTTAGGGCCGGTTTCTGAATTGAGAATTTCGCTAAGTAATTACTTAACTGTAGTGCTGTCTCGTCAATTTCTCGGAAAAGAGTGTAACAGAATGTTACTAGAGTAATTGCTTAATGAAATTGTCAAAAAAGGGGTATCCTTGTGTGGGGCCAGAAGCAATGTATGTGCCTGTATGTAAATGTTTGTTTATGTTAATTCTGAAGCTGGCCCTAAGATGCAATGCCCTTAGTAATAGGGTCCCGTTTTGACCCATGACTATGGAACCCAAGAAAGATAACCATGCGACCCCTGCGTTATGCTCGTGAACGGGTGCTGTCCGTGTGTCTGGCCGCAGCATTGGTGTTTTCATACTTGTTTTAGAAAATCAATCGATGTTTGACATTGCGAGTAGTGATTGCACTCATGGGTTTTTAATTTTGACTTTCTTATGTCGATGGACATTTGTACCAAATATTATACTAGACTTAAGTTGATTTGAGAAAAGATGGTCAGAGTGGAGTTTTTTTGCTGCCTTTTTCTCCACTACATACGGCCCCAAGGCAGCAGCTAACATTATCATTTTATGTACATTGACATTCAACAAGCAGAATGTAAATTCTTTACGTTGAAATAAATTTCTGATTTCTGTGATGGTGTCTCAGTGGCTCACCTAGGCGGCGAGTGGCGGCGCGGCGGCGGGTGGCGCGGCAGCGGGCGCGGGGAGGGTCTCCGCGGCCGACTCGGGATCAGCACTGGCGCAGCCGTCATCTCCTGCCCGTCGATCTGCCCTGCAACACGGAGCCACAGTCAGAAATGCATATACAACTAGGAACTAACATAAATCAAATCGATTTTTTTGTTTCAACATAAAGAATTTATATTGTTTTCTGAATGTCAATGTTAGTTGTGTCTTCGGGTAGTATTTGTAGTGGAGAAAGATATTTGGATTTATCTTTTTCTAGGTAAAACATAAAAAAATCTAGCATTTTATTTTTTATTGAAGACAAATGGGCCAAATTTTACCTTTTTTCGGTGGATAGCTTTTTATTAGCAACACTTATGAATATCAGAAATCTACTTAGGTAATAAAAAATCAGACTTTAGAGAAACATCAAAATAATTGAAATTGATGTGATTTTTTTATCACTATGGAATAACAACAACTAAAATAGTTCTTTTCCCAGGCCTTAAGTAGAATCATCTACCAACTCCACATACCTCCATCCATATGCTTCATGGCATTCTCTGCCTCGTCTGGGTTGCTGAACTCCACATAGGCGTACCCCCTGCCGTTGTGCGGGTGCAGCCGGTCCATGGGGAACTCCACAGTCTTTACCGTGCCATAGGTAGAAAAGATCTCGTGGATGTGGTCACGGGTCACGTTGAGCGTGAGGCGGCCGATGTGGATCCGCGTTGGCCGCGGCGCCGGCGAGCGCTCGCGCTTCTTGCGGCCGGGGGACCTGGCGTGGGAGAATGTTCTCTATTGTATCATCATCATCAACCCATTATGTCCCCACCGAGGGGCACCGGTCTCTTCCCTGAGGAAGGTATAGGCCATAATCCACCACGGGGGCGAAGACCGGATTGGTGGAGGCTTGTAAGACTAGTGGGTGGTCTTACTATCAGAAGTTTTCAAGCCGCCCTAAGGCCTCTGACTTGGCTTAACTACTGCCATCTATCGAAGGCAGCCGGCACCAACTGTTTAGCGTGCCTTGCGAAGCACGGAATCGCTCGGAAAATGCCACTAGCGTTAGTCATAGACGGTCACCCATCCATGGTAACCCATCCACCTTAGTAATCGTTCAAGATCACTCAGGCAGCCC
This sequence comes from Yponomeuta plumbellus, assembly GCA_947310845.1. Classification (NCBI taxonomy): domain Eukaryota; kingdom Metazoa; phylum Arthropoda; class Insecta; order Lepidoptera; family Yponomeutidae; genus Yponomeuta; species Yponomeuta plumbellus. The sequence continues at coordinate 11,957,027 of OX371203.1, forward strand.
AGGCTATGAGCGATTCTTTTATTGTATAGTTGACACGAATTGTTAACGGTAGAGAGAAGTGTAGCGAGAAAATCTGAGTGTCTGAGATGTGACCGCATGAAATCGAAAATGCAATCACTTTAATTGTAATTTAAAAACCGCAGTGTAATTTAAAAAAGAAGCCAAAAGACAAATAGTTTTATACAATGTATTGGATTTGTTCATCTAAAAATTTCGATCCTGCTCTAGTCAGAAATGTCTTGAAATATTATTAATTTAGTAACTCTAGTTACTAGCTGGAAGAAAATGCTACTTACCATTAAGTATGCCTTTGTACGAAAATGTGTTAGATGCAGTAAAGAATTTATTATAAATTAATAATAACAATAATAGTTGGAATGGATAAGATAGATAGAGAACACTTTAATGTACATAAAAAATGAGATTACACAGGTATTTCTTAATCTAAGTTTGAGATGCTAGTCTAGGATTCACAGAGTGCCTGATGTGTCTGTGCGCTTTTGTGGCAATGTGAACAAATGCTTTCTTTCTTTCTATATAGCTGGTAAGTAATTTAGTAAAATTACCTATCATGTTTCTCCCGGCTCTTTGCGTTCTCAATGGCTACTGGAACCAAAGGCTTCTTCTTGTCCAGAGGAGATCTGTCCCGGTTCTTCTCACGATCTCTGTCGGGCTCGCGGCGATCTTTTAAGGGACTCTTGTTTGGGGAAGTTCTGAAAGAGACCATTGAGTATCTTAATTTATTAGGCGTACATCTGCCAGCTACATATATCAGCCAGCAATTAAGTAGTAGTATATTTGTGATTATTTGATTTTAATTTTTAAACTTATTATTTTTATCTTTTTTGCGTTGTTCATTAATTCATTAACAAGGCAAAAAAATAAAAATGATAATTTTGAAAACTAAAATCGAATAATCACAAATACACTATTTCAAGCATTCCTCTGCTACCCTTGTAAGCCCGTGACTTCAAAACTTGTAAGCTGACTTCAAAACAGGTTCATCCCCGAAGCGTCCGCGCAGTCGAGTGGCGCCACGCGGCCCAGAAACAGCGAGCAAGCGAAAGAGGAAACGAGGGAGATATGCTCGGTGGACTTCAAAACGGTGTTGAGTCGAGACAAGCACAACACAAGTGGAGAGTGGGAGCGGGAGTCTGTGAGCGCCGCGGACACTGAAAGTAATCTGTGGCTAACACAGATTTACTACCAGAGACAGTAATTGTTGATCCCTCAGTGAATTCTTGTAACTTAAGCTTGACAATCAGTTCACAAGGCACAAACTGACAAGCTGTATTAACTTATTAATACAGAAAGGGATATTTTCATGTAAGGAAATTATATCCATTTCATAGTTGGGTCTATCAACTATCAAAATAAACCCTAATCTAGACCTACTATATGTAACTTAAGACCCTATCATAGTTATGCAGATCTTATATTTGGGAGATTGTAATTACAGGACAACTTTCAAAGTTTATATGCCCAGTAAGTCATAAATGTGCTGTGTAATTTGAATTGAACGTAATTTACAAATAAGTCATGTGCTGTGTTATCCTGGAAAGCTTTGGCTTTTGAATCGAATTTTAACACACCCTCTAATGGAAATCTTATCTTCACTAAACAGAAATGGCCCATTTTCCACCAAAGAAACCAAACTTACTTTTTCTTGGCCTTGGAGCGCTCGTCATTGCTGCTACTGCTGGAGGAGGAGCTTGAGGAGGAGGAGGAACGCGAAGAGCTTCCCGAGCTGCTCGAGGATGACCGGGATGATGACCGTGAGGAGCTGCTGCCAGAAGAACTGAAATATATACACAGATTTTCAAGTACAGTAGAAAATCAATTTATACTTATTGGAGGACATGGGTGTTAAAAAAAATGTTATCCAAAAAATCATACTATGCCTCGACTGCCTCATTGGTCTAGCCGTTAAGTCACCTACCTACCAAGACAGACGTTGTGCGTTTGATTCCCATATCAGCCGCAGTACATTTGTACAAATTACCTCAGTCCTTTTATTTCTTCGGTCATTGTCGGTTTATTTACTTTTTGTAATGTCCTTGCCTGTTTACGCACAGGATATCCTAGTTTGGGACCAAGTACAGTGATTGTGTTGTGTGGAAGTTATTATTTTTATTTACATCTTTACCAACAAATAAAATGTTTACCATATTGCAATAACTTTTACGACAGGTGTTTTTACTCCAAGGGAACCTTTATTTTAACAAGTAGACAGCTGTAATTTATCTGCATCGAAGATGCAGAAGACCCATTGTCAAACCTCTTCTTCAACACAAGTATGTTGCTAGTTAAAGCCTGCTTCATATGCAACAGACAGGAGAAAAAAGAAAAAAAACGCATATCAATATAATAGGTACATAATAGCAATTAAACTGTGCAAGCCGATTTTTGCAGATTGATCGATTATGTGTATGTAAAATTGCCACAGATTATCTTTGACTAACTATTGTCCTTTTTTTTAGCTGACAATAACATCCCTGCACGAATACAATTATTAAGATCTATTTACACACATAAATAGTCAAACCAAATAACCTTAAACAAGCATAACACTTCCATGCATGTACATACTAGAAGTAGCCTCATTTGTTAAATCAAACCCAGAAATATTCAAACCAGTAGCCTATAGCAGCTGTCGATTGCAGAGAGATTCTACTAGAGTATGCGTTCACAAAGCAAATACAGCACTAATGCAAAAAAGTATATCGTCCCTTAGCTTACAACACCGCTTAAGTAATTTTTACCAGCTTTACAGGTGTGACCAATGGTCAGACGCGCAATGAGCAGCTCCATCTAATGGCATTCAAATGTGAAAACCGCCAATTTTCGACTTGAGCGGTGTTGTAAGCTAAGGGACGATATTCTGTATGGGGCCCTTAATTTTCAATAAAATAAATGTAGACGTACGTGAACTTGACATCAATAGTTTTAAATTTAGGTTAAGAAATATCCTTATTACAATATTAATGAATTTCTGACTGACAGATCTTGACATTGTAAACTCACAAATCATTGACATTAATATTACTAAGACGACATACATAACTAATACATATTAAGTTTTATTTTTAAGTTTGAAATGAACATGTTTAATATTTTAATAATTCTTGACATATCTTTAATGATAATTTGCGTTTGCGGTGAAGGTTTTCTGTTTTAAATTTTCAATCAGCTTTTTCCTCTCAAGGTGCCTTCTTGAAATTCGTGTGCCTATTAAGGCAAAACATGCATAGGACTCATATGTAACAATTCCAACATCATGTACTCATGTTTTACGAATAAAATACTTAAAAACTAAATTCTTAAAAAAAATTAAAGGTTGTCGAGACAAGCATACCTGCCACTGGAGCTACTGCTTGATTTATCCTTAGAGACATCCTTCTTCTTCTTGTCTTTGACTTTTTTTTTCTCCTTTTCTGCCGTAACAGCTGATGGTGACTTGTTGCGAGCCCTGCAATAATTGAACTGTTTAAGCTCCACTTATGTGTGTACCGTCTCTTGTATTAACATAACTTTTCACTCTATTGGGTTAAGCTTTTAGAAGATTCCAATAAAGGCACTACGTGGACGAAGGCAAGCACGGGATTGTGAGCTCGATAGGGGAAACGATCAGGTTTCGACACCGTTTTATAAAGCAACATTGTTTTTTGTTATAGATGGAACAAACCTAACCTTAACGACAAGACGAAAATTACTTGACTAATCAAGATTGATCTATTATTACACTTTAATGTACACGAAATATTAAAGTTTACATTATAATTGTCGCTTGTGAATCGTAACACAGTAGATATAGCCAAAGTGGCCGGCAAAGAGTGTTTGCGCAGGTATGTCACAGGAGGCGTGAGTATGAAATGGAGATTTCCGAAGCCGTGGGTTTCAATGTGTTGTTGTTACATCTATGCAGAATAATTTTTCTTACATTATTAAAGTACTTCTTGGACAATTACACGAATTACTTCAATCACCACTACTTATAGCAGTACGCAACCGCCATTTTTTATAGCACAGAACAGACAGACAGACAGAGACTAGAGAGCCTAGAGAGTAGAGACTTCACTTCACATCACAAGCAGTGATGCCATATGGGGAGATTGAAAATACGGTACTGCTTAAAAAACTAAAAAGGCTGGATTTCATATTTTAAGTTTAGATTTAGGTATACATCTGGAGAACATTTGGAGAACCACTTGGTTCTGCAACCTAGGGAGTGCACAAAACCAAAGTGGTTAAAAAGATCTCCAGATGTAGGTATATCTGAAATACAAACTAAAATTGAGGCGTTCTTTTACTGTAGACACCCTACGAATAAAAAACAGGTCAAGTGCAAGTCAGACTCTCCCACCTCATTCAGGAATTGAGTCTCGCAGTTTTTCCAAGATTTCAGTATTTGTAGTATAAGATGATATTACATGCCAAATGTCATAGTTCCAGGTCAGCGAAAAGTTTCCTATTCGTTTTGATTCTCTGGTTCGTTTTGTTTCTTAGAAGTTTGATTTTTTACAGCTTCAAGAGACCGTAGAGTTGAGTGTTTATCATAGCAAACACGAAAAATCAAATAGGTAGGGTTTTTCTTGCAAAATACGTTTTATACAAGATTATAAGAAAATTCATTTTCGTAAATGGAGATTAGACGTGCACGTGGTTGGACGGTATAAAAGGCAGCGCGCGCTGGCGCGCGCCCCCGCCCTCCTCGGCCTCGAGGGGGGTCGCTCATGATGTAGGTTTAGGGGTCCTTAGGACCAAACCAGCCCCAAGGTGGTGTTTAGTGGGTAGGCGCACTCTGTGAGTCCCACATTGGCAGCACGGCCGGGCCCGTGCTGTTATGCATGAGCATTCACCACCTCCCTCCCCCGTGTCCTCCGGAGGGTGCCCTTTATAGGGCTAAAAAAAAAAAAAAGCGCGCGCCCTTTATTCCGCTCCAAACCGCCGCCGTTGGTGTAAGATCCACCCGATATTATTATTTTGCGTTACTTTGTTTCTAATTTGTTCTTGCTAATTGTTTGCTAAATTGTTGAGGATTTCTGAGCTAATTATTTTCTGTTTTGGTAAAGATTTTCTTAGGTGAAATTATTTTTGTCCATGTGAAAATTTATTGAGAATTAAAACTATTTTATGACCATTGATTCCACCTTGTTTTTTCGAATTTGCTAAAATCAGAAGTGGGGTAGAATCAACGTAGTTCTAACCTATCGGCTGTTCTATCTCCACACAAGATTGCATTAGATCCACAATAGGCTTAACCTGTATCGTGGGTACTAATACTCCAAGTGTAGTTTTTAGGTTTGAGTAACAATATAATGAAATAAAATAATTTACAGAATAGTGCTATGCGTATTAGATGTGTCTCAGACACACACACATAGATATACAATAGTTTTTGTGTGTATGTTTGTATAAGAGTGCTTATAGTGCTTCAGATTTCAATACAGTTCAATTTTGTAATAAGCTATTTGACCGATTTGAGAAAGCCATCTCATATTGTTTGATGATGAATCAATGAATGTAAGAAAAAATGAATGACAGACGCCATTTTTACTGCCATGTGACGTCATCATAGAATAGGCCAATCCAGGTTGTTTTTGATACAATGGCGGCAGATACAAATTATCAAATTATATCTCGTGTTTTTTTACAAATCGTAATTGTTTTTTTAGTTCAAATGCCTTAATGCGGTTCTAAGACACATAATATACGAATACGTATAAATAATACTGTGTTTTTCACACTGTCAAATAACCTTTGGTTCCCCATAACATACCCGCAATTTATTCTTTTTTCTCCAAAATGACGGAAAAACTCCTATCTGGCAACACTGCAGAGAAGAGAAGATATGCCACAGATTAAGAGAACTAAGCAACGCGTTCGCGCCGCGTTGTGATTCGCTAGAATATTTTCTTAAATGTTGCCAGTAAAACTTAAATGTTGCATTTACGGCCATTTGAAATGGTGCTGGAAATTCTATACAATTCGAAGTCTTCTTAAATACATGAAAATGCGTGATGTAATACCTAGTTAGCAAACATAAAAAAGTACAATTATAGTCATCATCGTCCACCAATTAAGAAAATAATGAGTTGCGGCCATCTTGAATTACGAAGCCACTAATCTGACCACCGTATTAGCACGATAACTTTTAGCGAGGGAAAGATACGAATCTTAGGTGCAATTCAGATCTCATGGCGCTAAAAAAGCTACGTTATATTCACGTACATGTTGCCTCTCTTTCTACCGCGTAACTCTACCTCTTCTGGCGCCTGAATTCCTACCTATTTGCCACTCCGGCAACTGCGAAATTTCACATTAAATACTCACAATTCAATACTAATAGGAACCGTGCGATACTAGGGCGACACTCCGATACTAGAGCATTTATACAGATCCTTCCAACTGGTGATCCATGTAAACAGTCTGTACTTAATCAAAGTAGTGATGGTATGTTTTTTTAATTTAATGTAGTGTTTGCTTAATTAGTACAGTCATTTGGTTGAAAAAATAGAGGTTACCTGGAATTTTTTCCGGATTTTTGAAAATTCGCAATTTTATAGATTTTGACGTGGTCTTTTCGAATTTCAACCTTGCCACCTCGTATCTTTGCCGCTCGCGCCGCCATATTGGAAAAATGGGGCACAAAAGTAGTTTTTTTGATAATAACTCCTTTCCGACGCATTTTACATGAAAAACATATCTATACAAAGTAATTGTAGAGAAAATTTCCTACAATTTATGTCATAACCCCTGTTTTCCTAAAATCAATAGTTTCGGCGTATGAGCGCCGTAAAGTGTAGTCAGATATACCTGAAACTTTGCGAATTTTCTGGAATTGTATAATTTAAAAAAATAAACGCGCCTCATTTGACAAATGGAAGAAAAAAAGCATTGCTCTTGCACATCCTATTATTGCTGCAGCAAGGCCGAAATCTCTTATATCGTCGGTTCAGATGGGTACTCCTAGAGATGTGCCAGATGGGAAGCTTCCCATTCCCGGCAATAATGGCAAGCTTCCCACTCCCGGCAATAATGGGATCGTTCCCATTATTGCCGGCAACAATGGGAACGATCCCAATGATATGGTTAGAAACATTTTTTCTTATTTCTTTGCCAACTTGCGGGGGTGTTACTGTAAATATTAATTGTAATGGTATTATCGACAGACCCTAAAAATCGTAAGTAAAAAAATTAAAAGATCAAATCATTTTGCGCTATGCATTAAAGAAAGAAAGAGACATCTATACATTAACGAGGAGCTAAATGCGGAGAAGGGATAGCGTGCGGAGGAAGTCAGTATTATTCCACGGTTGGCGCTGTGATAGCAATTTTCAACTTTTAATAAAAAAATGGTGCCAGCAAGAGGCTGTGTTCATGAACATTTTAGAATAGTCAAGGAAGGTCATAAGGAAAAGACTTTATGTAAATACTGTGACGCAGTATGGAGTAAAAAATGCAACAAAATTCGCGCGCCATCTTGTAAAATGCAAGAAAGCCTCGTTAGTGATTAAAAAATCATTTGAAAAAACAGACACTAACGCTGCAAGCAGTGGAGCTGCAGCAGAACAAAATGTGGAAAAATAAAACAAATTTAATTTTTGCGGGTTTAATACTCACTAAGGGAGAGACTGTTTTCAGAAATTGTTTTATTTACCAAACATACCGTAGAGATAGGAAATTTTAATGGCAAATAATGTGGTAAAATATAGCTGTAATTAGAAATTAAACTTGTGGTTAAAAAAAAGTACGCATAAGGAAATAACTAAAGTAACTTCTGGCAACAAATATGCTAAATAAATGAATGATGCTTTCCCAATAAACATGAGTCAAAATTAGAAAATTTGTAAATATTTCGAAAGTTTTCTTTAAATACAACAATAACAGTATTAAAAAATGTCGTGGGAATTATCGTGGGATCGTTGCCGGCAACGATCCCACGATAATTCCCACTTCTGGGATCGTTGCCGGGAACGGCACATCGCTAGGTACTCCTAGTATTTTTATTTCAAAAATATTATTATGGATCTTGACGATTGATAGATCAGATACTTTATCATCTGTCGCATTTTGCTCTTCGTACACCGAAGCAATGTGTTCGAAGTTTGCATGCATGTATGCCAGTCAGCGTGACACTGCAATCCGAAGATATAACATACCTGCGCACTTTCGTATTGTTGTTTACTAGTATTCTTAGATGGGAACAACACTTTTGATGGGATACCACCTATCTCATGGTGGTGTGGAAATTAGTATTTCTGCCGAAACGTGTGTTGAACTACACCGTACGCCGAAACCTTTGATTTTAGGGGAAAAAAGGGTATGACATAAATTGTAAGAAATTTTCTCTACAATTATTTTGTATAGATAGGTTTTTCCTGTAAAATGCGTTATCAAAAAACTGCTTTTGGGCCCCATTTTTCCAATATGGCGTCGCGAGCGGCAAAGATACGAGGTGGCGAAGTTGGAATTCGGAAAGAGCACGTCAAAATCTATAAAATTGCCTATTTTCAATCTCCCGGAGAACTTTAGAAGTAAAAATACCATATGACTGTACTAGACAGTATGAACATGAAGGTCCTTCCCTTTTCAACAATAAACGAAAAAAACTTTTCTTTGTAAATTACACAATAATGTTGACTGTCTTTAACGAAAAGTTCTTTAAAATTACTGTGTAGAGTTCCATTGAAATACCTAAATAAGAGGGCGGCAAAACGTTCTTCCGCCCCGGGCGGCCGATACCCACGCTACGCCACTGAGTGGTCGCCGCATGTACTTACGCGTTCGATACCGACACACGAAGTGAAACAGGCCTGGTAAAGATCGTTTCACCAAACAAGTCCCACGGTAAGATCCATAATACTATAACAATAAAATCCAAAATTCATTAACTCATGGGACTTCTTTCGTGAAACGAACTCTACCACAGACAATGAACCCTCAGGTGCCGAGCCCACTGATCTCGGTGATCATGGCGCTTGGTGGGGACATAGCCCGGAGGATAATATCAGTCTGATTTATTCAAATACCGTATCAATCACCCTGTAATAAGACTATTTGAACACACTCTACTCCACTCTATTGCAGCCAGTTCCAGATCAGTTTACAGTCAGCAGGATGTCTTTTGGAGAAGTCAATAAGAAAATTTGTTTCGCTGCAGGCCTTATTATCGTCGTGCCTGTGCCATGTCCATGCCAGACTGTGCCAGACGCCGGATTAGTGGGCTGCGCGCCTCATATTATTCCGTCCTACTGACTGTCATTTGGCATATACATAATAAGTACAATACAATACATGTAGGAATCCTGACCATGCTGACTTAGTTGATTGTAGAAACGTAAAAAAAAAACTTAAAATAAAACTATCACGGCTAAGTAAAATTTACAAATTAACGAGAAAAACGAGTACCTACGTATTAAGCGACTAGCTTATAAAAGGAAAACTTCGTTCAAACTCCATTGAAAATTACTTTCACAAGGTTGTTTGTTCTGTAAAGCAGGTAAAACCCTCTGTTCCTACGGAACCCTGCTGCGCGTGGCCCGACAGTTAGGTACTTAGCCGGGTTGTATAGAGTGCCTCCTGTCGTAAGAAAGCAGTCCGGCCTTGGCATTCTCTTGCCATGAGTTTGCCACGTTAATAATTCAATGGACAGTTGATTATCTACTCCACGGAAAGAAAAATGTTGCGTACTCACTTTGACCGTATCATACTGCCTTGTTGTTCGCAAATATATTTGATATAAGTAAGTACAAATCAGTTAAGATTTTAGGTCGGGTGCAATATAATCTCGGTCTGACGCTTTTAACAGCGCGTTTATGTCTGCAAGGGCGGTTAAGTGGCCGTAATGATTTGCGATCAGCCCCCCGCGGGCCAACACGGGCACTACATTAGCAGCCAAGCTTACCCACACCGCCTACTGGACCCCTTGACCTCATAGTGACGATTATAATGACACTGCTTATCGGGGAATTGGTTTTGTAACAGCTAGAGCTTGTGCTCGTCACGCTAAGTTTTTGTCGTTGCCATCTGCATCCTTTACAACTAATGGCTCTTAGGGTCGTGTTAATAAAGCGGTACTTTTGAGATAGCTCTTGGGTACCTTACCTACTTTCTGCTGCTGATGCTGTTCAAAGCTTAACACATTGGCAGTGGAGTCAAGAGCGATATCGGAGGAAAGAGCGCTTTATTAACACGGTTCAAGCAAGATCACCACCAATAGCTTCAAATTCATATACTTATGCGGTGTGAAAGCTTCACGGAGTACCTAATTGAAATGAACAGCAAAAAATACGGCTTTGATTTGATACTAAAGTGTCCTACAGAGAAATAGTTAGGTATTCACGAATCTAGAAAATCACGAATTTACAAATAAATCAGCAAAAATCTGGTCGGTCACTAGAAATACCAAATTGATCAGCAGAAAATTCTAAGCTGAGCAGCTTCAGCAAATTCCAAATTCATCAGGAATTTGGAATTTGCTGATTTTAAGTCGACCATCAGACAATTCCAAAGATTAGCAGAAAATTCCATATTGACCAGGAGAATATTGAACTTAGATCTGGATAGAGGACCACCTCGCTGCTTATTTGTTTTTTCTGCCGACCAAAATATTTATTAGGTACAATGTAGGTTCTAACACGTAATTAAAATAAATTTATTTATTTTGGTCAAATGCTGACCTTTTTGATTCATTAGCTGACCACGTATTGCAGCTCAATAATTTATTCTGCTGACAAAAAAAATATATTAGCCGATCCAATAACGTTTTTCTCCTCTTTTAATTAGTTTTCAAATCTATATCGACAGGAATATCACCGATCCTCTAATCCTCTGATTGCTGCAATATAGCACGACAAGAACTACTGCCGCAAACATGTCTTTCCCACGATAAGATTAAATAGCTTCATAAAAGTTGATAGCAGGGTTTTATAGATTTAAACTAATCCCTGTACTTACACGAGAGTTTGTTGTGGATATTATTAAAGGTAGGCAACCCAAATCTGTCGTTCGTTGACGTTCAATAGAATTGATAGTCAGCCTCTTGTCGACCGGATAAAATATGTATTTTTAATGACTTTCCAACTAATCCCACGCAATGTGTTAAGCATTTAGTATCAAAAAGCATCTTGTGTGCAGAGTTATGCGTAGGCTAAGCCTATTTTTGTGATAATGTTAGACAAAAATGCCTTAATGTCCAATAGCATCCCATCTATCCCAAAAGAAACTAAAGTTTACTTTATAGTAATGCTTATATAAAATAATATCAAACTTACTATAATATATTCACTTGATTTATATTTTTGATTTTATTCATATTAACTCTTTCAATATGATAAAAACCAACTTCTCTTTTATGTACCTATTTAAATTATAGTATCGATAACTGATTTCATAGTTTATTAGCATTGTATTTTACAGTTATTTGGCTATTAAATTATAAATAACTTAAATAATACTTCTATCTAGAATGACAGGGCAAGCTACGCGGCGTACCTAACATGCGTTTTCGTAGCGCCGTCGTAGCAACCCGTACAGTTGCTACAATGTCTAAACAGAAATAATGACACCAATTTTAAAACGCAACGTGAATAATTATTGAACACACTTAAATTGTGTACTGGTATTGAAGAATGAGTGGAGGCTAATGACGACATTCTGACGGGCTCGTTTTTTAGGAGAACGCGTTTTATAGGTCTTTATTCCTCTACCTACTCAGGAGAAGAAGTGAAAAAATGAAAAATGCTTTATTTACCAACTGTTGAATCAGTTAGTAAATAAAGCATTTTAAATTTTTTCCAACTGTTTGCCAGACATGCATATCAGTGAGCCCTGCGCTGGGAAAACCTGTATTGCAGGTATTCTGAGGGAGTATTAAACGAAAGTTACTTATGTTATAGGTTGGTTGGTAATATCCCATTTTATTTCAATCTAAGTACCTACCAACTATAATTATTTTCTATAATAAACTTATTCTCATTACCCAAAAATTATGTCCAAGTTAATTGATGTGTATGAATGTGAAGAAAGGGCTTTACTCTTTTTTTACTACCTATTTTTATAGATAGATAGAATATTCTTTATTCTTTTGAATATTTTTTATTTACAGACAATAAGTTTAATTCGCTGTACAAAATGATCTGATGCAGGTTGCAGGCCGCGTCGTGGTAGGGATGACCGAGCATACAGCGACGTGGGGCGCTTTGATGCTACAATGTACAGCAAAGAATGTGGTCTGAAGGATGGGATTGAAAGTGCCTATTGCAACAAATTGTAATAACACCAACGTTAAGTAGTCTCGAGTGTTGCTCTGAGAGTCAAGTAATAAGCTCCCTATTATTGTTCCGTCGGAAGGTTTGATCTCGCCGAGTGTTATCAACAGCGTATAAAGGCTAGGGCAGGCGGGCGCCCGCCTTATTATCACGCCCGCCCTCACGAGCGCTAAAGCACAATCCGCCCAGAGCAAGTTATTTGTGAAAACTTGGAATTTTAAAACTACAATTCATAAAGTGCATTATAGGACACATTGCTGCTGCAGTCCAGTGTGGAATTAACTTGTGAGTATTTTTAAAGTTTTCATAGGTAATATCAGATATCTAGAATAGTGACATGTTTCATATTGTTCTAAATATTAATTTACTGTAAACTTTTTCAATATTTGCACACATTGAAAAAAAGTGATAACCTTGCGATGTTTTGTTTCCGCAAAAATATTCTTTATTGCATGGAGAGAATCTAAGGCAGATTTTTGTATCGCTCTCGATAAAGGGGTGACAGTTGTATAAAGCTTGCCAATTTGAATTTTAATTTCAACGAAGTGTATGAAATCCCTGTAGGTATGCATTTGAAAACAGGGGCGCTTAATCGTCACTACGAACAACTTTTAGTTTATAATTAATATTATAATCATTATCAACCCATTATCCCCTGGGGAAGGTATGGGCCATACTCTACCACGGCGGCCAAATCCGGATTGGTGGAGTAATGAATATTATAATGTTTGTATTATTTTATTTATAATGTGTAGTGCTTACGAAAGTTTTACTTTGCGAAAACTTCGAAATCACAGAAAAAATATAGGCTAATCTAAATTTTGATGTCGCAAGTGATAACTATAACTACGGTATAGCTTAGTATTCAGTATCTTAATATAGTACCTGGGTGAGCTTTGCTCGGTACTTTTTTTGTTATATAAAATATGTAATATAAAATTAAAATAATCGTTTTTCAACAAAAAAAGAACTTGGAAAAAAACATCATGACTCGAACCGGGTCTCTTGAAATCGGCCCGAAACGGCCAGTTTTCCCGTCAGAACTATCTCAACCTTGCAGGTGGACGCGAAATTTACCTCTGTATTTTATTATAGCAAATTTCAATTGCCTTAAAACATGGATAAAACAACGTTTTCTAAAAATGTAATCTAGTTAGATCAATTAAACGCCCCGGAAAGCATCTGCCTACAAAATTTCGTGAAAATCGTTGGAGCCGTTTCCGAGATTCTGATTATATATAAATATATATACAAGAATTGCTCGTTTAAAGAGATTAGATAGATAGACAAGTGAGCAAATATAGTACTTATTGTGTACTGGGCTGCAGAGCCAATAATAGTTTTTGTCCCAGAGTATCATGAGCTTAATTTTCTGAATTAACCCATTTTTGGTCGGCCGATTGGCGCACCATAACAATGGTTTTGAATTGTTATTTTCAAAGTCATAACGTAACTGATTGGTTGGTTGGCAAAGGCACAGGCTGTAAAGTAGACGAATTAATTATATAATAGTAAGTCATATGACCTACATATGACTTACTTACTCGTTATTAAATGAATGCATCTAATATATAAAATTATCATGTCTCAATGTTAGTGCGCGTCTGAATATTCATATAACAACTACTTGTCCTGGCCCTAATTACGATAACCCGTGATGCGTTTACCACACAAGGAGATCACAAACATGAGATGAAAAACTCATTAACTGCTGCTTAACCACTAATAGGAATCGAACCTACGACCTCTATCATGGTAATAAAATTTGTCTATCACTGCTGACCATCAAGGCAATAAAAAAATACCAGATATGCTTGGAAAATGTCATCTAAAGAGAAATATTAGGTAGGGATTGAAGGATAATCCCACATTACCAAATAGAATGGCATAGTAGCGGTAAAACGCAAAAACATAATGGCGCATTACCTCCACTCCAATACGCCGGTTTATCCTCAAAGTAACCGGACAGTCCCTTATCAATATCGGCTTATATTTGTGACGGGTGATCATTGTGTCTTTTGATACAAAAGAGATAAACAGTTAATATAAAGCCTTTTGCAGCTTTTAGAGGTTGAGCTATTCTTATTGCTGCATACATAGTATGCACGCGCGCGTTTTACATGTCAAAAGTAGCTCCTTTCTAGTATGCTGTTTTTTTGTATGCACTTTGGTCAACAGATAACTGTTTTCAGTAGATTAAGAAATTTAAAGGTTAGCTTACAAGAAACCCTTTAATAAAAAGCTAGAACATAATATAGTATGCTTAGGCTTAACCCCTCAGGCTTAGAACACTTTTTCTTTCACAACTAAGCGAACAGAGAGTGATTCACAGAGTGATATTTGAAACTTATACAGTGTGCACACTGCTCATACAACTGTGACCGTGGCCTATTATAATATCATCTTCAAAATTCGATTCAGTGCCGTTGCAAGACCGACCCGCCGCCGGCCAGTCTACGGGGCCTAACGAAATGCGCCGTAGAAGACCCATTGGCGGGTCCGATGTAAACTAGCTCTAGTGCCACTGAGGAACTACATAATAACATAACATAACATTTACATACAGGCACATACATTGCTTCTGGCTCCACACTGGGATATTTAAATATTTTATTTTAACTCAAACTTGCAGGAAGTGTTTGTACAGTACAATCTCTCAATCATCTCAATCTCTCAGACAGTGATTTTAGGCCCACGATAAAGAACCTAGGATCACAAACCTGAGACTAGATAGCATTTATGGTAAAAATGGCCGTTTTTGGTGTTAGTCCTATCTATATAGTCCTAGGTTTTAGGCCTAAGGCCAAGGGTTCTAAAAATCACTATTAAAGAATATTCTTATCTTATCTTATTAACATGATTGATAAATCGTACCACTTTTTGCAAATTCGATCTGTTAAAAAATTACGACTTTTCCCCGGTGGCGATTGTCGCTAGTTTTACTCAGTGGATCCCCTTAAGTTCAAATGACCCCCTTAAGTGACGACCTCTGTGGCGCAGTGGATAGCGCATCTATTTACTATGCGAGAGGTCCCGGGTTCGAACCCCGGCTGGGGCAAAAAAAAATGTTTGAAATGTCGCTGGATACCGCGACACAGGGTATCCTAGTGTGGGGCCAGAAGCAATATACATATGTGCCTGTATGTAAAAACAAGATTTTGTTTTATATACAAAAAAATGCTACATAGGAAAAAGGTACCTAAAATCGCCTGATTCCCAAAGGGGTAGGCAGAGATCAGGATTTGCCACTCAACTTGAGTTGTGAGTGAGTGCAAGTTGAGTTGCACTTGACTTTGTTTACGATTGCTCGACAATATTCGCAACGTT
The DNA here is from genome assembly GCA_947310845.1 of Yponomeuta plumbellus. NCBI lineage: Eukaryota > Metazoa > Arthropoda > Insecta > Lepidoptera > Yponomeutidae > Yponomeuta > Yponomeuta plumbellus. The sequence goes on from OX371203.1 coordinate 11,972,626, forward strand.
AGTATAAATATATCGTAACCCGACAAAATACTGTCAAAGTAAAACCTCCAAAACATATGACAAACATCTCTAAGGTCGTGCCTTTAAATCAGGTATTATATTTTGGTGTAATTTTTTTTTTGTCAATATGTTTATTTCACAAATAAATGCTTACATAATCTATAAAATAACTGAAACTAAACTGGTGTAGGTAATAGAGGTTTTTAGAATCCTTCTCTAGTAAAAACGAAAAAACAAACTGATCAAAACAAACATCTTCAAAATTAAAATTAGTTGTTAATTATTACTGACTACATCTTCGGGAATTTAAGTGAGTAACCTTTTTACTTTTCGCTCATTCCCCTCATTTCAGTTATCCTGGTGGTGGTGATGAACAGGACACGATGATCGCTCGATTCGTGTGCTTGCTTGCGCTGACGATCGCGCTCGCGGCGCCCGCGCCGCTCTACGACGACTATACTGACGTTGTAAGCCTTGTTTAACATATACCTACTATATAACTTTTATAAAAAATGCTATTTTGTTGAATTTAGATTCAAAATAAAATCATCAAATTAAATGATAATATTTTTTTAAACCTAAATTAAAACCATAATAAAATTAATAAAAATATTGTGGGGGTATGTGTAAATTATAATACAATTACCATTATTGATTCAGGAATAGTTATTACGTGATAAAACACACATTTTTATTTAATTTACATATATTATACCATTTTGTTGAATTTAGATTGAGAATAGAATAATAAAGTAAAGTTAATTTTTTTTACACCTAAATTATTTTTGTTTTTTTTTCTTCTGCCATATTTTATGTGGCGACAAAACTGTCGCCACATGACCTAAAAAAAACTCACACTAAAACACAAATTAGGAGCTTTATAAATAAAAAAGGGTCTCAAGACCCGTATGCTAACGGTCTGACGTAAATAATGTAAAATACAATCCACGAGCTTGATTTGAATGCATTGAATACCTAAAATAACACTGATTTAACCAGGCAATTTGAATCGAAATACGTTTTGAATGACGTTTCGGAACAGATGATTTAATTTTCATCTCACCGATTTTTAGCCCTTTAGAGACTGTTTTTCTGATTACGCCACACACAGCAATGTAAATCGAGGCCAGAGTAGGCCTCGAGAGATATTCGACTAATTATCACCTCCAGTAAATTTTCCAATGTCATATTATTTTGCAGCGTTTTCGTTCACACGAGTACCTACACGAATCGCTGTTTTGAAAAAATAACGTATTATGCTCAACTATGATTATACGTGCATGGGAAAATTGGTCTAAGCGATTTAGGACGAGAAAATCTGTCAAACGATATTAAAATTACTTACCGTCCGGCCGCTGGGAGAATACGATCCTGACAGGTCATGTTAGAACGGACGACGTAACCTTGAAGTGGCGTTAAATTTTCGATTAAAATATTTTTATGTCCTATTTATCCTACTAGCAAATAATTGTCATTGAAAGTATATCATTGTGTAAACTTACAATCAATGTTATATTTTGCACAATGATTTAAAGGTTTAATAAGAAGAAATCAATATTTAATGTTCGTGCGTAAAATCCTTCCTACGCTGTCACAAGGTTATGTCAACCGTATTTTTTTGTAGTGACGTACCAATAATAACGAAAATAATAACGGTCCCTTTAACGATACGAAGTTGATGAACAGGCTTTAGAAAAAGATCATCGCGTTCTCAGAATCTCTCCGTACCACTGCCGTACAAAGCGATTGAGCTGATCTGGGCTCAAATAAAAGGTCGCACAGCTCGCCACAACACTTCACCGCCATTCGGCACAAAAAAGATGATGACCCTTCTAAAATGCCTGCGAAAATGGCACAAGAGATGACTGCGTGAAGGTCGTCTAAAAAACAAAACTACTTGATCGTGAGTCAGTAGCAAAAGCTAGTTAAGAATAACGTAAGGAATGATAACGTTGATTTTCTCCCATCACTAGTCATATGTGTCAGGATCGTATACTCCCAGCGGCCGAACAATATGTGAATGAAACTTAGTAGAAGCGTTAGTGGACCATTTTCTTCACCTTGGCAACAAGGCAGTTGACATTAAGAAAGCTAAGATAAAAGAGAGGATTTTTTTAAAAAAAAGTTCAGAGGCACTCTGTGACAACCGTGGAGGGAGTAATCAATCAACGGTCACAACTGTTCCTAGTTTCATAGTTAGTTACAGCGCCACCAAGTTATCTGTTCAGGTGGGCAAAATTGTAACTAACTTATAAATTGTAAATCCTGTCCCCATTTTTGTTTTATTTAGTCACTTGCAAGATTTATAGATATATTTTCATTGAAATTGAAAGACGGGTTAAAATATTCTCATTTGTCTAGGTAAATTTCTCAAATGTTACTACTAAATTCTCCACTAGCGCCGCTATCAACTGAACAGATAAGATTTTGGCACTGTAGTTCGTTTTATATCGAAAATTCAAACTTCATCGCTCTGATTGTACGAATAATGAAGACTACCCTACGTGCGGACTTGCGTTACGCTTAGCGTAAATTTCTGAATTTGAACCAAACGTTGCTCAGGCTGTTGTTTTTTAAAAAAAAAGAAAGAAAACATTTATTTTATAAAAAACAAATCAACCAAAGAAAATGTCACTACATAAAAATTGTAAAAAGAAAGGAAAACAGAAGGTTTACCGTGCGCCACTGTGTTATAAGCAGCAGCTGACTCAGCCGTATTTTGAGGGTCAAGCCCTCGGTGCTAATTTTCAGTCCGTGGCAGGAGATGCCCCGATATTTGAATAACTTTTTGGTGAATAAAGTCATTCAAAGATAACTCTATTATGAGGTGGTACCTACTGGTTAATTAATTTAGTTTCGGATATGAATGTGGAGCTGAAATAGTCTAGGCACTCTCGTTTGCAAGTCACTTTGTAACGAATACAACGATGGTAACTTGGAAATATTTCAAGTTCAAGTTAATGACCTTATGCAATAGCTACAAAACATTTCATAATCAACCCATTATGTCCCCACCGAGGGGCACGGGTCTCTTCCCTGAGGAAGGTATAGGCCATACTCCACCACGGGGGCCAAGTCCGGATTGGTGGAGGCTTGTAAGACTAGTGGCTGGTCTTACTGTCAGAAGTTTTCAAGCCGCCCTAGGGCCTCTGACTTGGCTTAACGACTGCCATCTATCGACGGCAGCCGGCACCAACTGCTTAACGTGCCTTGCGAAGCACGGAATCGCTCGGAAAAATGCCACTAGCGTTAGTCATAGACGGTGACCCATCCATGGACTGAACGCGCCGTATGTTGCTTAACCTTAGTGATCGTTTAAGATCACTCAGGCAGCCCAGGCTACGAGCGATTTATTAATCTTTACAAAACATTTATTTACGAAACATTTATGGTTGTTTAATGTGAAAACTTGTCCCTGAAGATGAAAGTGGTAAACGAGTAAAATGCATTAGGGGAGGCATTTCCTTAATTAATTATGGCATAAAAACTTCTGCTTTTGCCTCTGGAGATCCGAGGGCTGGTGCCTACTTTGGCCAAAGGCTAAGCCTCGCCATACAGCGTGGCAATGCCGCCTTCTCGGAACTCTGCCGGCCTACAGCGATCTGGCACCAATACTTTATTTAAATCAGAAAATAGCTTTAGTTAATTTTTTTTAAATACTATTATTACTTTTAGTTTTGTAAATACTATGTAATTACTATTAAGGATAACTTGTATTATAAAATAATTAAATTGTGGCCAAAATAAAAAAAAAGCTTTCATTGGTTACTTTCATTAAAAAAAAAACACATTTAAAACTTCCTCGACCGTACCTCACCCGTCTTTAGATCTACGGTTATCAGCTATTTGCATGTTGGGAGCATCAAGCGTGAGAATTAAATGAGATGTTTTTAAAACAATGTTAAAAGGTTTCCTATTTACTTTGTACCCGCGAGCTGAGTACGGCTATTGTTTTGACTGTAAGTGCGGGTCAAAAGACGTGCCCTTTAATTAAAATATCCTTATCTAAGTTCACGCAAGTGTGTAAAATGTCTGGTGTAACAAATAATTTTCTACTCACGATATATCTGCCACTTAAATATTTGTGTGGAATCTACTTTTTATATACCTAGAGAATAGGTAAAATTAAAAAAAAAATCGTAATACATGATTTTAGGTTTAACCGAACGTATGTGGAAGGTTGACAAATTGTCAAAAACGGCTTTCGTCTGTTTTTTGGCTTCTATGGATCCATACTGGACTTTTACGATGAAATCAAAAGTAGTTTTCGCAATTTCTCCACTTGTGATGCTAAAGAAATAGTTTTAGGTTTTGCGTTTATTCAAAACTGACATATGAAAATGTGAAAATGTAACATGAAAATGACAATGACAATGAGAATGAGAATGTGAATGAGATTGAGAATGAGAATGAGAATAGTCCGTCCGTACGTAGTCTGTATTTAACACTAGTGATGCCAAAGAAATATATTTAGGTTTTTTAATGGAAATGGAATGAATAAAAATAGAATAAAATAAAGTCCGTACATAGCAAACAGGGCCGCGTATCGTCGCTTACAACTCATTTATTTTCGAAACTTGTTTCTGTACAACCAAACCACAGAACATGAATTTATGTTGCTCATCTTACTCATCTCTTCATCGAGCGACACTCAAGACATTCGCCCTCTCACTCCTACTTGCAGGCCCCGATGCCGGAGAAGCGTGCGGCGCTGGTGCTGGACCGGCTGCTGGTGGCGCTGCAGAAGGCTCTGCAGGAAGAGGGCGGACGCGAGCCGCCGCCGCCGCCGCCACGCCTCGAGCCCGAGGTGGACGGACCCCGCGTGGCGCCGCTAAGGGTTGCACCTCTTTACGTCAGTATAACTGTTAAGATAAGTTAAGCAGTTGGTCCTGGCAGTCGTTAAGCCAAGTCCGAGGCCTTAGGGCGGCTTGAAAACTTCTGACAGTAAGACCAGCCACTAGTCTTACAAGCCTCCACCAATCCGCACTTTGCCCCCGTGGTGGAGTATGGCCTATACCTTCCTCATGGAAGAGACCCGAGCCCCTCGGTTGATGATGATGAAGAATATTCCATATGTACACCAAAGCGCATGACAAAAAAATATATCCAAAGATACAATTGTACGATTGAAGAAAGGGACTGGACTACTTTTCGCTTCTCGTTTTAATAATAATAATCATAATAACATCCACACAACACAATCTCTTGACCTAGTCACAAACCAGAATTGTTTGTGCTATGGTAAGCAGGCAAGGATTCCACAAACATGGTTATAGACCCAGAATTAGATAATTTGTACAAATGTACGACGGCCCACAGTCGCGGTCGTGGGTTCGTATCCCATTAAGGGCACCGTACATTATAAAAAATGGCCTCAGTCTGAGTGCATTATATTTCTGATGTCCTTGTCTGGTTACCATAGCACAAAGTATCCTAGTTTGTGCCCTGGTCGACTGATTGTGTTGTGTGGAAATTATTTTAGTGAAGTTAAATCACATAATACAATAATTAAGTCCCAAAGTGGGTCGGTACGAAACGCTTCGAAAAAATTCAACTGGCTCACTCACAAAAAAAAACTTGTGAACTACGAAAATACTACAAGACGCTACGAAAATTATTGCTACACCAAATGTGTAGCAACTAAGTCTTGTCGCCAGAGGGCCGATTATTTTGCTTTATATTTATCTAATTTACTGACGACGCTTTTACAGAGAAGATCTCGTGAAATTGCTTGTTAATTTTCACAGGATGAAGGAAAACACTGTGTCCCTTGATGTTTGTGTAGGCGTGTACAACGAAAACATGTTGGATAGCCGTGCTTGTTAGCACATTGGCTACTAATTAATATAAAGGTTTGCCTAAAAAAGACGTGAATAAGCTTTTTCCTGTTTACTCGTACTTACTGTGGGTATGTAATAAAAATATCTCTCAAAAATAATGTCAGATACTGCTATATTGCACCAACCTGTTCTTGAGATCTCCAAAACTTGTCATTGGCAGAATCCGCAGGAAATCAATTGAATAGAATTGAATCGACTGTTAGGTTTTGCTAAGCTTAGTGAAATAACAGTAGTCACATTCGCGCTATATGGCGTGTGTCCATACATCGATCCCACACGTGATAATTCCCAATGGCTTTCAAATCGTGTTTGGCCAGGGTCAAAGACAAAAGTCATTACAGATGTTTCAGCGCAGGATGACCGCAAATCGTAAAATATAACAAAATGCATATTGCATTAAACATTTTTTGCCTCAAAGAAGGACCGAGTTATTGTGAAGAATTGAATTAACTCTTTTTTTCAAGTTGGGGGCAAATGCACCTAGGAAATCTCAAGTTAAGCTTATCTAGACTCGAGAGTGAGACGTAAAATCCAAAATTTTGAGTTTTCAGTTCATCATATTCATGCTCAGTGCTCTTTGACAAATTCAGATCTACGTTTTACAGGTTTTTTAGAAGAATGAACACCACCCGTTATTCCGAGTCTTATAATCCATACCTCTAACGAACAACCTCGCAAGCAATGGTCGTAAAAGTACGACAATAGAGTGAAATAAACTGTGTAAATTTGTTCCAGAATACATTGCAACGTCGAGGCCAAACGGGACCGGCCAGGGGTCGAATCCTGCGCTGCTACTTCAACGCAATCACTTGCTTCTAACCCTGTGAGGGGATTTGCTAAGGTTTTACTTTACAATGTTGTTACTAGCGCACCGTCTACTTGATTGGTTTTTTAAAATGTTGATCCTGTTATAAGATAAGTATTAAGATGAAGACGGTTCTGGAAAAGTTGTCCTACTATCCTTCGATTACATTTCAGTGATTAAAGTTTATAGTTGGTTTTATTTTGGTCACTTTCAGACACTATTAACTACAAATTGTTAGGTACATCAATATTGTCGACAACGAACGATTAAGGAAAACGTGGGCACGCGCGGTGATGAACCCCTAACTGCCTCTCTTACAGAAGGCCTTTGCTCTGCAGTGGTTCTAGCTCTAGTTAGAACTAAAATTCCCGCATCTGGCCTCATTTATTAGGCTTTCCTCACGATGTTTTTTCTTCACGGTTAGCGAGTGGTATTGCTACTACAACTTCACAAATATGTAACTTAGAAAATAAAGTTATTGATATATGCCAGGATTCGAACCCTGTACTCCCGAATGAGATGCCGGCGGCTCCGCTACTACACGGAAAATAAAGAACGGCTAAAAGTAAATAAGTAGTGTATATTTTCAACCGAGTGACTTGGTTCTGAGGGAGCCTGCAAACTCTGTTGCTAAAAATTAAACCATTCAACTTTGTTGACGTAATGTTGGTAACATTAACCCAATACGTATGTTAAAAACTTGGGCATCAAAGTTGGGTAACTTTAATGAAGATTTTTAGTATTACAAATAAGTTCAATCTAGTAGACACAACCTAGTTGCTTGGTAAACCTTGCCAAGTGCTTGGTATACTTCGTTAATAATCGAGCCACTTATTTGGAGATAAACACGTGTAAGGGACTTTTTAAATAAGTTAAATAACATGCTTAGCCGTAGCTAACAAGGTAAGCTTGTCTATTTGTAAATGATTTCCGCAAAGGTTACGTTTACCGAGACACTCATTTGAAAATAAAAAGTACTTTATTTAAAATAACCAAGAACATTTAGCAATAGTTGCTTGTCTATCATTAACAAAGCTGCAATGAGCGTTTTAAATATATCTTAGTTATATGTAGTCGAGTAATTTTTAACAAAGCCAAATTGGTACTTTGTATAGATTTAGGATTTTTATGAGTCCACAGCATGTCTATCTTTACGGGTGACTTTACAGCATTTGACATAGTATATCGACCTTTATACTCTTACATTACACTGCGGTATGTCTTTGTGAAATGAACGTTTCAGAGTCCTGAAGGTTGATTAGTCATGGTGATATACAAAGTATAATAAAATCTCTATAATATAGAAATGTTATTGCCTTTTAATGTATAATGTATATTATACACATTCAAAAGGAAAAACAGGTTTCTAATCGTCAATATGGACTCAACTTCTTCGATAGGAAAAAAACTTCAAAATTGTGAAAAACAAATCAGTTGCAGGTTCAGTTTCAGCAGTAGTTTTAATACCGCAGGTGGTAAAGTTGATATTTTCGCCTTTTCTAAATTTACCACAGAGTAAAAGTTTTACGTATATACGGGTATTTTGTTACATGCCGTCTATCATACACGTTCTGGGCTTGTTTCCATTTAGTTCAAATTACGTTGTTTGTAATACTAACAGCCGATTACAGAAGCAACAACCCTACCGACAGTTAATTTCAACATAACTTGTAGCATCTTACGCTCATCAGAATAACAAATTTTACACGGTTAAATATTATTTATTTGCTTAGGATACATCCAAAAGCCACGTAGCTAATAATAATAACAAGAACATTAGAAAATCATTGAAGCTCTATATAATTGAGTAAGTTGATGTTAGTATAAGAAAGTTATTGTTTAGGTATTGTACAGTCGCTAGCATAGTAACCTTTCCGTTTTTGTTGCAAAGTAAGCCGTATTGTAACTGAGTAGAGTACTGGCACTTGATGAATGACGTGCTATCGATTGTGAGTGATAAGATATTTGCACGAAGTTAGAATATAATTTGGGATCTCAAAAAATAGCGTGAATTGCTGGTTTACCTAAATATCCAGGAGTGTTTTGAGGTGTAAGGCAGGCAAGGCAAAGCTTGTTATACTATGCTTGATTATTTAATAAACGTACGGTTTTTAAGCATGTATAGATATCGGCCTTACTAATAATAAGTTATACACGATCGGCCTTATTAATAAAGGTTATGAGCTGTTTGATATACGTCAAATAGTTATTCAGAGTGTATAGCTTATTTATTAGTAAGGCTGTCTGAATAACTATTTGACGTATATCAAATTTATACTGGTTTAATCGCATTTAGCGAACAAATAACCAGTTTGTCTGACCTCGCATAACGGCTGTATACACAGCTCATAATCTTTATTAGTAAGGCAGAATATGTTTTACTAACTGACCCAGCCAATATTGTTTTGACATGTTAGCCTGCGATCTATTTTCAGACCTAGCAAATGTACAAAAAAAAAACAATAAAATCGATGAAGGCGTTTCGGAAGAGTTCCATAACAAACACTGTGACACGAGATTTTTAATTAGAATCACCGATGGTCATCACAGAGGGGTTTAATATTTACAGTGCCACCATCTTATCTGTTCAGTTGATAGCGGCGCTAGTGGAGAATTTAGTAGTAACATTTAGGAAATTTACCTGGAAAAATGAGAATATTTTAACCCGTCTTTCAATTTTAATGAAAATATAACTATAAATCTTTGTAACTAAATAAATAAAACAAAAAATGGGGAACATAATTTACAATTATTTAGTTTGTAACAATGTTGCCCACCTTAACAGATAACTTGGTGGCGCTGTACCTGCTATTAAAATTGTTTACTCAAAAATTACACATTCAATGTATCGAGATGTTCCGTGTTTTGTGGATTCCAATTTCACATTGCCACCGCACATTAAAGGCTCAATGTGACCATGTCTTTTGAAGATAAAGGCTCGCAAAAACGCCCGAAAATTTTTCAATTATTATTTAATAAAACGTCAATAACCAATTTTGATTTAACTGCTATCATTAATTACTCGCGATGTGTTTGCAACAGTTCCGAAACAACTACATTCAAAGTATAAGTTTATCCATTCTGAACCATTCTCTATGTGCCTGTATGTAAATGTTATATTATGTTATTGGAAGGGCATACAACTTAGACTATACCTTGTTGACGAAGGAGAAATCTGAATTAGGAAATCACTTCTTTTGTATTTACCGAGAACGCTGGCTATTCATTTATGCTTGTTGGTTATGTATCATCATTTTATCATTCAAACACAAGAAGTCCAATGTTGGACATAGGCCTCCTCCATGGATTTCCAAAAAGAAAGGTTGGAAGCGATTGCATCCAGCGTCTTCCTGCCAGTTGGATGAGATCGTCTGTCCATCTTGTGGCAGGTCGTCCTACGCTGCGCTTGCCGGTGTGTGGTCTCCATTCGAGAACTTTTCGGCCCCATCGGCATTCAGTCCTGCGTGCTATGTGCCCCGCCCACTGCCACTTCAACTTACTCATCCAGTTATGTATAACTATGCTGATTGATTATAAATATTACAATGAATGTTACCACCGTACCGCGGTCGTTTTATTTTTCTGTATACGTTGACATTAAGTAAGTAGCAGGAACAGGTCAAGTGATTGTATTGTGTATAAGTTATTATTGCCTACTATGCTATTTTCGTCTACTTTTGCTGCCTTGCTCCACGCAAATAGGATAATTGCAACGGTTCAAATAGAATTACAAATAATCTCAAATTACGAAGATCTCTCAGAATATCTATTAGTAAGATGAATACTGTCAGGAGTTGATTTGACGATGCCAAGTACGAGTTCGATTCGAGCTTAGATTTGTTGGAGCTTTGTATGTTTGAATTAATATTATAAGTTTGGATGTTCTCTTCAATACTGCCGATCAAATTGGATCAGATCTAGGTTGACCCGAAATGAGCAAAATGTAAGTTTTAAGTTAAACTTACCAGAAATAGAAACTGAAAGAAAGGTACATAGATATATCGTATAGAGGTATATCTATAGATAGTACAACGGTTAGAAACCAAGGAAGGTAGGTACTTTATATAGGTAGGTAGAGATTCCAATATACATAGTAAATAAAAAACCGGAGCGAGTCGGACTCGCCCACCGAGAGTTCCGTACTTGCAGTTTTTTCCGAACTTTTCCCAAACTTCAAATACCAAAGACATTTTTTTAATGATGACCAGATTTTTCGCTCATAGTTCATTTTATGTACTTCGGGAAGTGTATCACGTTTCTAAAATGGATAAACCATTCATCGTCTATCCTGGAGATGGGTACATGATTTACACTAACCAAAATTAATAACAACTATTTCATTGAACTAATTGCATACGCTCAGCTTTTTAGTATCTACTAAATGTTTTTGAGCTAAGTTCCCGAGAGACAGTTGGATGGACATTGCAAAACGATAAAGATTTCCTTGTTGCCTGAGAAACCCTAAAAATAATTATGTCGTGACGGCCTTTTCCGTGACAAGAATAGTGGCTGATTGGACGGATGTCAATGAGTTGAAAAGTAAAACGTGTCACAACTTTGTAGGAACCAGAAGATAATGAGCTGTTATTAACTAATACACGAGTCTGGACATACCAAAAGCTTCTCTCCATTTACTATAAGTATTGTTATTCTTATTGATTAATAACAAAACTTGGTTTACTGTGGGAAGAAGTCTTAGTTAATTGCACTAAAATAAAAGGACGGCCTTAGAGCGGCTTGAAAACTTCTGACAGTAAGACCAGCCACTAGTCTAGCCACTACAAGCCCCCACCAATCCGGACTTGGCCCCCGTGGTGGAGTACGGCCAATAGCTTCCTCAGGGAAGAGACCCGTGCCCCTCGGTGGGGACATAAATGGGTTGATGATGATGATGAAAAGGACAGACGGACGGACAACAGAGTGATCCGGAATAAGGGTTCCGTTTTCTCATTTACGGTATGGAACCCTAAAAATTACAATTAAATGCTGTTACATCTCCATGCCAAACTAGTAACACTACACAGATTTTTATTCAAGTTATTTTTCGAGCGTTATAGGTACAGAGTTATACTCGTTTGTCTTATAAAGGTGGTTAAATTGTAAGGTCCGATGTTGAATGTGAAGAACCACACCCAAACGTCAAGTTTTTTTCTGCATTTAATTTGACGTTTCTTAATTTCAGACTAACTCAATTTGAAACATGGAAAGATACACAATCGAGCAACGTGTTAAAGTTATTCAGGCTTATTATGAAAACGCTTTCAAATCAAAATGCATATCGTGCACTTCGTGATTTTTTCGGTCAATTTAATCATCCAAATTTGCGTACAATCGGAGAAATCGTGCGAAAATTTGAGCAAACCGGGTCTGTAGGAGATGTGAAAACACCAGTGTACCTCCGAATGGGAGTGGTCCGACATACTCTCTAATGCATAAATATAGTTCTCCCACGATGAACGGTGACGCCTGTCACAAAACGAAAAAGACAATTTCCCTTGCACGCTGTGAATGTTACTCAAGTTCCGTTCATGACAACCTCGCAACTGTGTCTTTATTCGCTTAGGTACGTACCTAATTACCGAGTGCGGCACCGAGTTGGCTTTTAATTTGCTTTCGGCTGGCCCACAATAACAGACTGTGCTCTGCGCCCAAACTGAAACAGGTTGTTAATTACAGAGTGGTTTACAAACAGGGGGACCGTTCTTTGAGTTCCCCGGTTCGATCTACAGGGTGTATGGAATGTATTTCCAGGATTATAATGTCCTTGCCTAGCTACCACAGCACAGGGTACCGTAGTTTGGGACCGCGTCAAGTAATTGTGTTGTGTGAAAGTTATATTATTATTATTATTCGTGGATTTTTTCACACATTCCGATGCCGTAGAAATCTTGAAAGCCTTGAGGAATAAGGAAATGTAATTAATTTATTTCAAGTAAGATAATATAATACTCTTGCTAAGAGAAGGGTTGCGTTTATATCTCTGATTGGGGATTCATGTTCGAAGTATTACACCGTCTCAATAAAAAAAACCTCACGCACGAAGGATTTTCATGCCTTTTGCTAAGCAACATTTGAATATTTAAAGCTTCTACCTGTTGCGGTTATTAATATCGAGCAAAAAACGGCAAAAAAATCAACATTTGTTGTATGGAGGCCCCATTTAAATATTAATTTTATTCTGTTTTTAGTATTTATTTTATCTGTGAAAATGTCAACTGTCTAGCTACGAGTATCATGGTTCATGATATTTAGCCTGGTGACAGACAGACAAGCAGATGGACAATAGATTCTTAGTAATATGGTCCCTTACCCTTTGGATAAGAAATCCTAAAAATATGTTACTTGAACAAGAAAATCTTAATATTTACTGCTTTTGTTGGAAATTTTAATTCGAAAATTAAAAACTTGTTACATTTGGATTGTCCGTTAAATGGAGAAGACAATCTAATGTTAACTCATTCATAAATGTGCTATTTTAGGTTTCCAAACCTTGAATCGCTCGTAGCCTGGGCTGCCTGAGTGATCTTAAAACGATCACTAAGGTTAAGCAACATACGGCGCGTTCAGTCCATGGATGGGTCACCGTCTATGACTAACGCTAGTGGCATTTTTCCGAGCGATTCCGTGCTTCGCAAGGCACGTTAAGCAGTTGGTGCCGGCTGCCGTCGATAGATGGCAGTCGTTAAGCCAAGTCAGAGGCCTTAGGGTGGCTTGAAAACTTCTGACAGTAAGACCAGCCACTACAAGCCTCTTACAAGCCTCCACCAATCCGGACTTGGCCCCCGTGGTGGAGTATGGCCTATACCTTCCTCAGGGAAGAGACCCGTGCCCCTCGGTGGGGACATGATGGGTTGATGATGAAACCATTAAAAAAAAAGAATGTTACAAAGATAGACCACCGTAGACGCAGTTTTTCCATTTTGGACGTTTCGAGAACGTGAATAAAATTATTTTTCAGCAGACTACAGAAAAGTATTAGACGTAGGGAAAAAATATTCTCATGGAAATTTTTCTCGAGCGGCAATTTTGTTTTTAGCGTATTATGTTATCTTCTTTAGAGAATCCAATCATAATCAAAATCGTTTGTTATTAAGTAGGCGATTATTAACTCGTGTCTCTACAGCAAATGAGACCACCTGAAACGTAGGTTTCGATTACAAGGTGCTCTGCTGCAGTGGAGATGAGAAAGGTCATACGATGCCGACGAGCGAGCTGATTAACTGGCAATACGGCCGTTACCGTGGCAACGGTAACTGCGCACGTTCCGAGAAGCTCAGTGGTCCGAGGTGCATCGACGACGTGAGATCCTTACAAGTACGACGAGATTAATATACTTCAATAGGGTAGTTTCCACGGTCAAAATAATTAAATTCTATTTAGTCCGTATTTTAGATTATAAAAAAATATTGGTCACGTATTTTTTCTTTTTTCGATTAAACAAAAAATAACAAAGATATCGCCCATTGAAGTTACGTGTGACGTCACTCCGTGCTAAAAAATGCAGCACGGCGTGACGTCACACGTAACTTTAATGGGCTATATCTTTGTCATTGTTGGTCTAATTTACAAATAAAAAAATACGTGTCCTTTATTTTTGAATAATCTAAAAGACGGACTAATTACATTTTTTAGGGCAACTAGCCCATTCATAGGATTAGTAATATCAGCTGTGATACTAACTTAAGTTGTTAATAACGTTTTAACAGAATCAAACCTTTATTTTTACTTGATATATCGGCTGTTCGAGGAAAAAAAACAGCTTTTTCCTATTTATACGCAGATTGAAATAATCGATCCTGATGCCTACGTCAAAGGTATTCAATAGGTACCTAATTAGATCGACAGGGGACCAAAGTAATTTATGATCGTGTCCTACCCTGAAACAAGAAACAACTTCATACATTTGACTCGGAGTAATTTCAGTCCTGCCCCGTAGGAATTCGAATCCACGCAACTTATTAACTTACAGAAAATTCAAATTGATGTACGTATTTACTTTAATCAAATATCGACCTAAATTTTGTTAATTACAATCAATTCCCAAGGGATGGATATTTTGTCACCTAGATACACGTTGCGTCATCACTCTGTGGCCAGCTTACACATCTAAAGATTCGAAAATATCTGTGTAATCTCCTTTTTTATGTACAGTAACGTATTCTCTATCTATTTAAACATTTGTAGGTAAAAGCATAATAAACCGTATGATTTTTAGGAATGATCTGTCAAACCATTACTGAGAAGAAAAACTGTAAAGCACAAAAATAATAAACTTTTGACTGTTTAACAACTGACAAGCCCTAATTGCCCATTTCGAGAACTGTGAATATAAAGGTAACACAGTATTCGATGTTCCATTATAGGATTGTCTGGAAGAAATTACTGTTGGCAATACGGTCGCCAATTTTACATTACAAATACTAAGCAAATTACATGAAGACAACGGGGAAAGTACAAAACCTCAATTGGGATACTTCTTAAAAACAAATTTCCAAAATCATCAGATCACAACACAGGTTGATTTATCGCTAATATCGTTGGTTGGAATCATTACCGGAACATTTAAAAAAACACGATTTTTGGGTTAAGTATGAAGAATGGTGGAAATTTTGAAGATATTTTGATGCACATTAGGCGTTTTCAAGCGCGCGCATTTGTAACCCGCGTTCTAAGAACTATGAGGTCTGATTGAAGTGTACTACTTCAATCGGACCTAATAGTTCTTACAACGCGCGTTACAAAAGCGCGCGCTTCAAAACGCCTAGTGTGTACCCGCTCTAACTCACAAACAATCACACGAATCACAAACTAATCAAATGATTTTTTTCCAGTAGAGAAACACATGAAAATTATAAAATCTTTTATCGTCAATTACTCAAAACAGAATATTTCGAAATGTACCAATAATGTTTCCGACTGACGATATGACGAACGTTTAGTAAGTGTAGTTGGTTACATGGAGTCCTTTATGATTTATTGATGGTACAACACGAAACTCATGTTGTGCATGTGCATGTCAATTAGTTCTGACATACTCGTAGCAAGAGTAATTGGATCGAAAGCAACCGCCCGCTACAACAACCCGCTCCAGTGTTGACTTTGTCAGGAAAATGCTAAGAACTTTGTGCTTCTCTGATCCGTTTCCTCCATTTTTATTTTTATGTCCAGGAGTAAAGGTCATGATTATTACATTGGACATAAATATAATTATCCAGTGTCCATGTAGTGGGACGTAGTTTAGCAAAAAGTTTCCAACCCACACAAAGTGAGTTTTTAGGACTTGGCCCCGGAACCGCTCGGAAAAATGCCACTAGCGTTAGTCATAGACGCTGACCCATCCATGGACTAACGCGCCGTATGTTGCTTAACCTTAGTGATCGTTTTAAGATCACTAAGGTTAAGCAACATTATGTCCCCACCGCGGGGCACGGGTCTCTTCCCTAAGGAAGGCACTCCACCACGGGGGCCAAGTCCGAATTAGTGGAGGCTTGTAAGACTAGAGGCTGGCCTTACTGTCGGAAGTTTTCAAGCCGCCCTAAGGCCTCCGACTCGGCTTAGTGACTCCAATCTATCGGCGGCAGTCGGCACCAACTGCTTAAGGCTAATTCTCAAAAACGTGACCCATTAACCTGCATGACTGTATTAGTTAGATATTTTTTTGATCTCACATGAAGTACCGCATCTAAGATGATGTGACGAAATAAAGACAATTACGACACATAGGCCAAGTATTAATGAAGACATATTTTTCTATTTAGATAACAAAACCACAAATTTTATAGTCATTCTTTCAGTAACCTGCATGTCCAAACGCGCATCACTCAACTAAAGTAAATTTTACCGATAGAAAATTGCTATAAAAATAATATTGAATGTATTCTGTCTTCTGTAAATATATTCAATATTACACTAAAAATAATTTGTCTCATTGTTACATTCCATTTGCGATATAAACGGGTTTGATTAATTGTCAACATGATTTTTGTACATAACCTGCCTTCACAAATACTCCTGCGCAGGGCGAGTACTATCACCCTCCCCTCTGTCGAAGCCCCTTCGATTGCATCAGCCAGTCGTCCACAACAACTTGTTAGGAGGTAGACACGCTGTGATTTTGTGTTTTCAAGGAAATTAAGACGTTTACTTCACTTCTGGAATTTGTAACAAGAAAGTATATTTTTTCTGTCTTCCTTAACTTTGTCATCGCTGAACCATTCAAATGCATAATGTGATGTCAATGAGGGTTTTATTTGATATAACTAAGTATTAATACCGTATTTAGTCCAGCATCTTTGCTAGGAAGTTTTAACGGTCATATTCTCCATAACCTGACCCTCGCTCACCTGATTTTCAGTGACAGGTTATCGATAAATGCATCAGGTTAAAGAGGTTTAAGATATAATCCTATTGATAAATTGCGTCATTATGCACATAATTGTTATTATTAATATTTAACAAAGTGAGAATATCCTCAGGGATTTTATTTAAATAAGTTTTCCTTGCCTGCTTAAAATATCAATTTAAAGCCTACTTAGTTGTGGATACATTTGCTTCATTAGGCTTAGAATAGGTACTTTGCTTTGTTTTTTATTCACTTTATGTATGTTTAAGTTGATATATTTATCTATTGGCAAATGCAGCCTATACGACAAATAAGTCGTTTAATAATATCTTAAAAAAACTCCCCTGTTTTTTTAAGGAGGTGTATAAATTTACCTTCTCAATAGAAACAGGGGAGTTTTAAATATACACCAGACATTTAACTAAAAGAAATTTCCCGATTATTTTCAGTTTTGGTTACTTTAACCAGACTGCTGCTGTTTTCGTCCATAACTTTCTGCATTGCTGATAAATTATGAGCACAAGGTGATCGGCTATTGGCTTATGGCAACTGTTGTTTTATATAAACACTAGCTGTTGCCCGCGGCTACGTCCGCGTGGGCTTTAGTTGGGTAAAGTATTTGCAAATAAGATAGGGATACTTTTAGCGCATGCGAAAGAGCTTTCATACTAACTTCGCAACCCCCTCTTACCCCCCTAATGGTTGATTTTCGAAAAACTATTTTACACATCTTTCATAACTTTCAATGGAGGACCTTCATGCTGAATTTCATTTGAATAACTTAAAAAATGGCTAAGTTTCATACTAACATTGCACCCCCCTTTTTACCCCCTTAAGGGATGATTTTAGAAAAACTATTTTACATGTTTTTCATAACATTTAATGAAGGACCTTCATATTGAATCTCATTCGAATAAATTAAAAAATGGTTAAGTTTCATACTAACATTGCACCCCGCTTTTTACCCCCTTAAGGGATGATTTTCGAAAAACTATTTTACATGTTTTTCATAACATTTAATGAAGGACCTTCATATTGAATCTCATTCGAATAAATTAAAAAACGGCAAAGTTTCATGCTAAGTTTGCACCCCCTTTTTCCCCCTTAAGGGATGATTTAAAAAAAACAATTTTTTAAGTATTTCATCATTTTAAATGAAGAACCTTTGTACCAAATTTCATTCTAATAACTTCAAATACGGAAGAGTTTCATACTAATTTTGAATCCCCATTTTACCCCCTCAGGGGATGATTTTTTAAAAATCCTTTCATATTGCTCCCCTACGTTACAAAAGGAACCCCTGTGCAAAATTTCAAGTCTCTAACCCTTATAGTTTAGACCCTGCGTTGATATGTCAGTCAGTCAGTCAGTCAGTCAGTCAGTCAGTCAGTCAGTCAGTCAGTCGGCTTCTCCTTTTATATATATATATATATATAGATTTTAACATATGCAGACCTTTTTGAAGTGTTTGTGGTTTAATGTAGGGGAATATTTTAGTTTTTATGGCAATGACTGTAAAATTTTATATATTAAAAAAAAAACTTGATTTTTGAAAACTTTGTTTTTATTTATTTAATACATATAAATTGGATAAAATTTATTACAAACAAATCCCTAAGGGTTTCTACGTTAACCTGACTGTTTTTCCTCTAACCTGTAATTTTTATCCATCACCTGTTAATTATCAATCACCTGAAAATTTATATTGCTCATATTTCCTAGATTATCAATCATAATCCATTCCCTTTAGCACATATACATTCTATGATGATGGACGAAAGGAACTGCAAACAAAACAATTTGAGAAAACGAACTTTTTCAAAAAGTGTTAAAATAATAGAGATTGGTCACGTTTTTGAGAACTGCCCTTAACGTGCCTTGCAAAGCACGGAACCGCTCAGAAAAATGTACTAGCGTTAGTCATAGACGGCAGCCCATCCATGGACTAACGCGCCGTATGTTACTTAATCTTAGTGATCGTTTTAAGATCACTCAGGCAGCCCAGGCTACGAGCGATTCGTGTTTTTAAATTGTAATAATGATAGTAAAAATAAAATAAAATAAATAAATAAACTCACGCCCGTTATCCCCGAAGGGGTAGGCACCAGTCTCTAGAACTTGGCCCACGTTTTGCCGAGTTTATTAGGTCCCAAACGTGAAAAGTGGCAAGCCTGTCGCCGTTATCCGGGCACAATTTATCAGCGAATGGTAATAATGATAGTACGTAAGTAATTAACCTGTAGAAAATTTGGTGGGCCTATTGGCTCACTGTAACAATGGATTTTTACCGTAAAAATGGATAATTGTTCTTTTCAAGATCATTCATGTTAAATTTATGATTTTTTTCTTAAATTAATTTAACCATATTGAAAATGTTACTGTAGTTTGACATTAAGTTAGAAAAAAAATGTTACTTTATGAATGTCAAAGATGTTACTTTCACAATTAATACATTAAGTGGAGAAGAAGCGAACGGAGAAACTCGACATTTATTCTTTTCAAAACAGTTTTAGCTTAATTTACTTTCAAACTTAAAAATTATTACTCATGGATAAGTTGATCACTAGACACAAATTATCCTCTTAATACATTTAATATTAATCAATTAAAAATACATTTAATGAAATGTTCCCAGGTATACCCCTCTCCGAGTAGGAATTACTATTGCGTAGATCGGTCACATTTATATCGATAATATTTTTACAGCATTTTTTATTTTTCTTCGTTTCAATACCTTACTGCAGTAGAATATAGTAAAGTAGTAGTTAATTCTACTAATGATGTGTTGTACTCAACAATGTCATCGATGTAGATCGTAGATTTTACAGCCAATAATTCATCAAAAGGCTTTTACATCTTTTATCTCCGTTACTTAAACCTTTTGTATTGTTTCCTACATCCAAACCACAACAACATATGTACGTCTTTGAGAAGGAATTCTCAGCATACGGTTTTCGGATTACTAACGTAACAAGCTTGCCCTTTGTTACATCGGAATTTAGAACTAATGTCTGGTCCAACCCGTGCTATTCGACCTAAAACTATTGTCTAACCTGACTAATAGGTACAGGTAATGATAATATTTTCATTTATAGAGTATTACTTTCTATGCGCAATTCTTATAAAATCCTAATTGGATTTCGTATCATACAATAATTTTTAGACATATTAATATTTACGGGAAATCTGCTTTTACATTATAGTCCTCGCCACCATTAACGCCCATTGATTTAGATATTTTTGTCATATCAATGCAGATAAGGCTTCTCTGTCGAACATAAGTGATGGCACATGTTCTACGTAGATAATTGTATATTATTTTTCTGATGTTCTTAATTAATTTATTACAAAGTTCTGTAATAGGTAAATAGATAAATAGGTATTATAATTTGGTCCTTCTGTCCTTCTTTTGTACTCGAATGCTTAAATGCCACATATTTTCCATTTTGATAAAAATGGAAATAACTTACATTTTCGTGACAGTTTCAGACTGGTAGTAGTTTCCGTGTTATTCGGTGGATTCGGTGGTTTATTAAGGGTATCTTAATTAAAAGACATAGAGTGCGACAAGTGAGTCCTGGCACCAGCCTTTGGCGGGAAATTTAAAAATCTTTTAGTTGATAACCCTGCATCTATATGCCATAAACCATCTTGATACTTTTGCGTAACTTGATTATTTGTTTAATTAGTTTGGAGTCTCCAATGAATTTTGTCCAAACATAAATAAATATAAGCAAAACGAAAACATTAACTACATCAAAACCAACATTTCCACTCCACCAAAAACAGGGATAAAAAAGATGCACCGTATAAACTTATAAACATTTATTAATGCTGAACCATAATCAAAATCTGATTCATATCTTTTTTCTCAACATCTTTGAGTTCTTTGACTAAGTCTTCGATCTGACGTTTAAAATTTTCGTCATCCGACGGACCTTACAACAAGAAATAATTCACGTTTGTTTTAAAACATTATTACTCGTATGTATATACTAAAACATAGGTAAAATTATGTTGAATAGAAACAAAAGGTTTTTTCTTGTTTAAATCTAGGACGAGTATCAAACTGTTTGGGCTGTACTACTTGCAGCTGAAATACCTAAGTTTGACAGTTAGAGTGTGGCCATATGAAGAATTCGAAATAAATCGCGTGCCAGGACTCGCTTGTCAGACTCTAATTCGCCAACTGAGCGATGAAAATGTATTTCTGATGAATAATAAGCTTTCCGTTTCTCACTCGAGGATTGTATCTTATTTTACAATTTTATTATCCATAGTATCAAATATAAGTACCATTAAATCAAAGTCACTACGTGAAACATATGATTTTAATTTATAATTTTCATTACACTTAAGTGCGCACGTATAACGTAGTGCAAGAAATACATATAATAGTACATGCTGCCATTTATTTTGTAGCGCCGCTGTAAAATAATTTGGCTCCCCATTTTCGCCGTAGCTGAACGTCAGTTAATGAAATACGAAACGTTTGGACTGCAGTGGCTCTGACACATCCATATTATGGCAAAGTGGTGCCATATAATTCAAATTAGATTCATACATACGAGCCAAAGGTGAAGGAAAACATCGTGAGGACACCTGAACCTGATTATGCGCGTATTCTCTCTCTGAAAGAAGGCCTGTCTGCAGTGGGACGTATGTATATAGACTACATAAAAAATGGTATGACACAAACAAAAGAGTGTAAGGGGAACGTACAGCCTGCCAACCCCAGGCGGTCGGGGGAACCACGTGGTATCGCTTTAACAAGTCGTAATGTTGAAGTGGATTGTAATGGCGTAAATCAGAGCGCTGGCTAACACAACAGTGGAGTGCGTAGGTGTATACGTCAAGTGTAGCAGTATGCGTGTGGAGGAAAGGAAAATATTATTTTGTTTTCGAGCAATATATTTTTTCTTTGTACTCGTACTGTTAATGGAAAGTCAAAAGTGAAAGGTGTCTGAGAAACATGCAAGATATAAGAAGCACAGTTTATTTTTTTAGGAGAAATAATATTTTTTCTTAGGTAAATTTCTAAAAATAATGTTAAATTAACGGTCCGGCAAAAGATACCTCGCTCAGCGTTGTGCCTCTGAATATTAATTTTAAAACAACATTCGAAGACTCTGATTTTCACCACAGCCCTTATTTTTGGAATTCATTTTTATTGTATTTTCAATTAAGTTAACTATGCTCTACATACTCGTACCTAATAATATCTTTTATTTGTATTTTTACATTATTTTAATTAAATATAATAAGCCAAAGTTATTTGATAGATTATCTTGACTCAATTTTTTTGTTGGTTTTATGGTTGTATAGAAACCAGTTTTCCTTACGGACCATTGCACTAAGGGGCTTTTTGGCGATTTAGGCGGACGTAATTATTTCTTTGATTTTTTGTGTCTCGCATAGAAAATCCTGTAGAATCGTAATGTGTAGCTTTGTAGTCTTTGAGGTAGATAATAATAATAATAATATAAACTCACGCCCGTTATACCCGAAGGGGTAGGCAGAGGCACCAGTCTCTAGAACTGGACCCACGTTTTGCCGAGTTTATTAGGTCCCAAACGTGACAAGTGGCAAGCCTGTCGCCGAGGTAGATAGTTTAGGAAAAATTCAGTTTTATTTAAATTATAATTAAAGTTTATTTTAAAAAAAACTTATTTACTAATATAAATTATGATGACTCGGAAAACCATGGTTCTTCGTCAGAGCTTGATTCGTCTAATTCTAGACCAGATTTATCTCACGACTCTGCTGAGGAAGCAGCTGGTTTAGCTTCATCCCTGCCAAGATTTGGCTCATCAGAAACCATCATCTCCAAAGCATCTTTGCTAAATATAAGGAGCTTTTTGTTTTGGATTGGTCTGATACTTGTTAGAAGTGGCTCAGAACTAACTAACAAACGGTTAAGCACGTCCATGTTGCACTCTTCTCTGGATTTTCGGGCGTAATTTATTCGGTACTGGCGGAAATGCTTATTTCGCGCTTCTGCTGCTTCCTCCGATAGGATGCCTAATGGCAGTAAAGATTTTTGAATTACCGTTGTCCCATTAATATTATGAATAAGCACCTTGTGCATGGTAGGCGTCATTGGATGCTATGAAGATAAGCTGAGTTTGGCGGTGTCGTGCGTGTAGTTCGCAAACTTTGTCAAGTCTATTTTGTGGCCGGTGGATATCAATTCCAAGATAATTTTAATTCTGTTTAACAGGTTGTAGTCTACGCCAGTAATTTCAGCTGCGATTTCGGGATTACTGAAAAATCTTCGGCTCGTGTTGCCATCGTTGTATGTAGTTTCCAAATCCTGCTTTGAGCATGTCGACTATTAGGCCGGTTTGCTCTTTTTTGGCTTGGATTTCTGCCTTGGTTTTTTCTACGATTTCTTTGTCGCTGTTGGTTCGCAGCTGCCATTTTTAATACCTGTGTTTTATATGCATTTTTTGTTTAAATTAAGCATGTTGCGATCCATCGCAACCCCAATTTGAAATAAGTTTATGGCGGGGTTGTGTTGCCGCTATATTTTCACCGGCACAGACAAGGGAAGTGAGGAAAAGAATTGATCTTATTTAGGTCACTCTGGAGTATAATCAGGAAGATCGGGAAAACACAAAAGCAAAATAGAAAGCGGAAGGAAAAATTCATCACGTAACGTCAAACAGTACACAGCTCGGCGACATCGGTCTTGCGCATGTGCTGTTTGTCGCTTCTAGTGATGTGTGTAGGCACCGCTAGTGCTGTGCCGCCACACCACCCCCCTTGGAGATGGAAGGTCCTGCGGAAAAATAATCAGGAAAACTGACAACACGCCCAGATCGTGTGGTTCTGGTTAAAACTGGGGTTTCCGTAGAAGCTTTCGATGTTTCAGTAGGCAAATCTTTGCTTTTAAACTCCGAAGTTGTTGTTGTAGTTGTGTACGCAGGTTTCACTCGATCAATGGAGACTGTCACTGGTCCTCTTAATAAATCCAAAGTGACAGTTTTATCGGTCACGCTCAAAACACGATATGGTCCAGTGTAAGGTGGTTCTAAAGCACCTCGAAGTGCGTCCGTTCTTAGGAATACATGCGTTGCGTTTTTTAGATCGCCGTGTATGAAAACTGCATTTTGTGCGTGTCTGGATGCATGTTGAGGACGTAAACGAGAGATGTGCGTCCTTAGCTGAGCGACAAAGTCTGGTGGTTGTATGGTGTGTGCGTGAGTGTTTTGAAAGAACTCACCAGGTAACCTTAAGGGCTCACCATATACCAGTTCTGCCACGGAGCATTGCAGATCAGGTTTCCACGCAGTTCTCATGCCGAGAAGAACGATAGGTAAGATGTCAGTCCAGCTCTTCTCACCATGTGCCATAATAGCAGCTTTGAGGGTCCTGTGGAGACGCTCGACCATTCCGTTCGCCTGAGGATGATAAGCAGTCGTGTGGCGTAGTCGGATACCACAGAGATCTGTCAAAGATTTAAACAATCGTGAGTTGAATTGACGACCCTGGTCTGTTGTCACAGTCTCTGGGCAGCCAAAACGCGATATCCACATCTCATAGAAAGCTTGAGCCACTGTTTCTGCCATTATGTCTGTTAGTGGCTTCACTTCCGGCCATCGGGTGTACCGGTCAATCGCAGTTAGACAGTACTTGTAGTCACGTGATGGCGGTAAGGGTCCTATAAGGTCTATGTGTACATGGCTGAATCGGACACGAATCTTTCGGTGACAAGCTTCGTGGTTGCCCTGGATCCTGGATGGCTGAGGCTGTGGAGAGCAGAGAATATCTGACGACGCAACTCCTTCGTTATGAAAGGACGAGGCCTCGTGAGAGAAACGTCACAGTAGAGCGTGACGCTTGTAGCGGGTACGGGTACTTGCTCCAGCTTGAGTGCCGAAGATCCACTGAACAGAAGTTCCTGAAGTTCTGAGTCAGTCTGTTGTGCCTGTGCAATCGTGGTAAAATCTGGCGGAGAAGATATGGCTTCAATCCTGGAAAGAGCATCAGCGGGGATGTTGTCTTTCCCGGCGATATATCTAATATCCGTCGTGAATTGCGAAACAAAATCTAAATGATTGAATTGCCTTGGTGAGCATTTGCGATCTTTCTGTTGGAACGCAAACGTGATCGGCTTGTGATCTGTGTAAATCACAAAATGCGTTCCTTCGACCATATACCGGAAATGCTTGACGCTCTCGTAGATGGCGAGTAGTTCTCGGTCGTAAGCGCTGTAATGTTGTTGGGTCTTACTCATCTTTTTCGAGAAAAATGCGAGAGGCTGCCAACATCCATCAACCATCTGCTGGAGTACCGCTCCCAAAGCTGTGTTTGAGGCATCAGTCACGAGGGCTAACGGTGCGTTCATAACAGGGTGAGCTAGTAGCGTGGAGTTAGCGAAGCTTTTCTTGCAGTCATCGTATGCTTGTAAGAGTTCTGGAGTCCAAGCAAGTGGATGTGTCCCCTTTACCTTTGGGCCAGCAAGCATGTCATGAAGTGGTGCTTGTAAGTCAGCTGCATGTGGGATAAAACGCCTATAAAAGATAAGCATTCCCAGAAATCTGCGTAGGCCACTTACGGTCTTCGGAGGCGGGAAATCCTGTATAGCCTTGACTTTATCTTCGAGCGATCGAGTACCTTTTTCAGAAACTAAGAAACCGAGGAATGTAACTTGCCTTCGTTTATCAGCATGCCGTAGTCATGTAGGCGTTGAAAAACGCATTCCAGATGTTTCTGATGCTCGACATGGTCCTTCGAAAACACCAGTATATCATCGATATATGAAAAACAGAAGTCCAGGTCTCTTAGTACTTCATCGAGGAATCGTTGGAACGTCTGCGCCGCGTTCATCAGACCGAATGACATGTACGGAAATTCGAATAAACCGAATGGAGTGGTAATTGCCGTTTTCGGGATGTCCTCTGGATGCACAGGTATCTGATGGTAGGCTTTCACTAGATCGATTTTGGAGAACACTGTGCAACCTGCCAGTCTATAGGAGAAGTCTTCTATGTGTCTGATTGGGTATCGGTCGGGAATCGTGCGTGCATTTAAAGCACGATAGTCACCGCATGGTCTCCAACCATCGTTCTTCGGTGCCAGATGTAACGCAGAAGCCCAAGGTGAGTCAGATCGACGAGCTGTACCATTACGTACCATTTCCTCAAACTGTTCCTGAGCGATTTTCTTGCGATCTGGTGCAAGTCGGCGTGGTCTGGTAAACACAGGTGGTCCAGCTGTTGTACGGATGTAATGCTCAGTGGAATGTTTTACCTCTCGAGTTAAGCCGGGTGGCTTGGTAAGGCTGGGGTAGCGAGCCAAGAGTTTGTGGTACTCACTGTCACCTGTGATAACCTTGACGCTAGCCAAATTGCAGCGCTTGAGTAATCCAGAAGTAGAAAGCTAGTTAGGCTGTCCAGTACTTGTCTGTTTCTGCAATCAACAAGTAAGCCGTAATGTGAGATAAAATCAGCGCCAATTATTGGTTTGTCCACATTTGCCACCACGAAATTCCACGTAAAATTACGCCGCAGACCTAAGTCTAGATGCAAGGTAAGTGTTCCAAACGTGTCAATTATTGTGCCATTTGCAGCAGTTAATTTGTAACCGGTTGCTGACTTGGACTGCCGTAGAAAACGACGAGGTAAGACACAAAGATCAGACCCCGTATCTATTAGGTACTGAGTCTTAGTTTTCCGGTCTGTTACAAAAAGGCGGCTAGTCGTAGTTTGACAGTCGTTTGCCGCCTCGATTGACTGTCTTGTCAGTTTTTTTTAAAGTTGCACGGTGATATGCATTTTCGGGCTTTGTCACGGAAAATACTGTGATACCAGCACATTCCTGGTGTTTTGCTCCTGCTCCGACCTCTGCTCTTGGACCTTGATTCGTCTCGACGAAATGGACGCCCTTCACGTAGATTGAGCTGTGATATCTGCCGACTGAGCTCGGTTTGTACGCGCTGGGTAATTAGGACGTCTAACTTTTTAAGCAAATCGTCAAAATTGTCCGTTGACAACGTACTGGCTACCTGGTGAACGGGTGTAGATGCCACGTTCTCGTTAACGTTGGCCATCGTAGCCGGCGAGCGCAGTCTCCGTGCGCTAGAGGGTCACCAATATGGCGGGGTTGTGTTGCCGCTATATTTTCACCGGCACAGACAAGGGAAGTGAGGAAAAGAATTGATCTTATTTAGGTCACTCTGGAGTATAATCAGGAAGATCGGGAAAACACAAAAGCAAAATAGAAAGCGGAAGGAAAAATTCATCACGTAACGTCAAACAGTACACAGCTCGGCGACATCGGTCTTGCGCATGTGCTGTTTGTCGCTTCTAGTGATGTGTGTAGGCACCGCTAGTGCTGTGCCGCCACAAGTTGCAATGTTTTGAGGTCTTCTTGTTGCAAATCAACCAATACATCACGCAAAAAAATTTACCTAAAATAAAAATCAAAATTCTTTTTCCGGAGGCATGAAGTGACGATTGAGCAGCATGTACTAGTACGTTATACTTTTCCGTAGTACGTAAGTCTTTGGTTTTTCTAATTTTCACTGTCACTGTAGTCTTCAAATGTTTTTGTCGGTCGACCCGCTGAATGCTGGGACGATCTAGGTATAAGAAAGGTTCCTTGTAACCATTATTTTTTTGCAGTCAAAAATCTCTCTGCTTGTTTGTGTGCTCGTGCCCATCTTGGCTTTAACTGAGATTTCAGGTATGAAAACTGATGCTTCAAAGCCTTCATTTGGTCAAGGGAGTATTCCTCGCGGGATGATAAGAAATTTTCAAGATTATCTAATTTTTCTGAAAAATTTGGCAAATTTTGCTCTTACACTGTATCAAAAAGCCATCTCCGCGTGACAACTCTGTTTGGCGATGGGCCCCCGGAACCTATAATAGAATAAAAATTATTTTAAAGCAAAGTATAAGATGTAGGATATATCTCAATTACAACAAAAACCTTTTTGAATGAAAAAAATAAGTGTAAATTTTGCAATTACGACATAAATATCTACTGGCCAAAATGTTTGCGACATTTACCAAAAACAATATTAAATTTACATATTCATACCTGCACTATCAGGATCCATGCTGGTTTTTCACAAGAAATGCTCCACGCAAACTGTAACTGCTTTCGAAGTTCATAGTTCCGTAAGAACGCCGAGAATTAAACGTGCACTCAAAGAGACGATAAGTTCCGACTGATGCTACCTGGCAAGCAACATAAGGTGGTCGGGAAGGGTCGTCCATTGTTCTACATCTATTCAACGACATCCGTTACTCGTTTTTTATACCTGGGTTAAGATTTAGGAAACCGAATTTCGTCCGTCTAAATCGCTAAAAAGCCCCTTAGTGCATTGGTAGGCCGACGGGCATGAATACGTATTAAGAAAAATACCTGTGTAATTTCCTTTTTAATGTACAATACAGTGTTCTCTATCTATCTATAATATCTATATATATAAAAGGAGAAGCTGACTGACTGACTGACTGACTGACATATCAACACAGGGCCTAAACTATAAGGGTTAGAAACTTGAAATTTTGCACAATGGTTCCTTTTGTAACGTAGGGGAGTATTAAGAAAGGATTTTTGAAAATTCATCCCCTAAGGGGTAAAATGGGGGTTCAAAGTTAGTATAAAACTTTGCCGTTTTTTAAGTTATTCGAATGAAATTTGGTACGAGGGTTCTTCATTTAAAATTATGAAGCACGTGTAAAATAGTTTTTTTAAAATCATCCCTTAAGGGGGAAAAGGGGGGTGCAAACTTAGTATGAAACTTTGCCGTTTTTGAAGTTATTCGAATGAAATCTAGAATAACAATTCTTCATCGAAAGTAAACACACATAAAATAGTTTTTCGAAAACTCATCCCTTGAGGGGGCAAGAGGGGGTGCAAAGTTAGTATGAAACTTTGCCGTTTTTGAAGTTATTCGAATGAAATTTGGTACGTAGGTGCTTCATTAAAAATCATGAAATACATTTGAAGTAGTTTTTCGAAAATTATCCCTTAAGGGGGGTAAGAGAGGGTTGCGAAGTTAGTATGAAAGATCTTTCGCATGCGCTAAAAGTATCCCTATCTTATTTGCAAACACTTTACTCAGCTAAAGCCCACGCGGACGTAGTCGCGGGCAACAGCTAGTACTGTATATATTTATTGTATGTACACCATAACAGAAAAGTAATTAGGTACTTATTATTTACAAAACTATGACTAATAGTAATGTATATAAAAAATAAAAATAAAATAAAAAAAAACATATATATCAAAGAGAAAGTAATAAACAGATAAGAATATACGAGTTCCTGCACCACTATAGGTGCGTTAATATCTTGTAACACAACAGCGCAAGCTTGCGTTTTCTTTCACACAGATACAAATTTTCGGTGATAGTTTCACGGAAAATTTCAGAAGCATTTCGGAATAGACAAGACTAGAGACCTATGAGGTAGGTGGGAGCCAGCGAGCGCCGCGTGTGGTCAGCCGTCGCAGTTAACTAGTGACGACAGGGTTAAACACCAGCTTTTAACTGTCCCCGCGAAGCACTTAGCCACCATTATAAATAATTGTGGCTCACTTGGCTCTGGCCCTAATAGCATGTTTTATTATCCCACTAGCTTCACGGCAGAGTGTGATGCCTACGCGTGATTCTCGCGAAGCGTAGCTCGGCGTGCGTTATCATTATCAGATACATTCGCATATAAAATTGAAATTGGCGAGATGACCTTTTTTAAAAATGGAAGCGAGAATTGAATATGAGACGACGTGATTCAAAATAAATTTTCAGATGAATAAATACTGTATGAAAAGGTAGTGGCTGACATCTCACTAAAGGGCAAAAGCCTTCTCTAAAAGAGAGAGAGAGAGAGAGAGAGAGAGAGAGAGAGTTGGCTTACTGACCACCCATAATTGTCCTAAAAAGTACGTTTTGTTTATATATGTTATTTGTTTAGAATATTCGCAATTTTGTGAGCATGGGCTGGATATTCATATTTTGGCTGCTTAGATATTCTTTAAATGAAGAAAAAGAACCGTAGTCTACGAACCCGGAGGTACTTCATGCGCGGGAAGACCTAATCAACTGAGATCCTACGAGCTGTCAGTTTCTATTAACACCATAACACGATTCAAGAACTCTTTAAATAAACAAAACTAAAAGGACTTTTAATTTGTGCATAGTTTATACTTTATTTATCCACTTATATTTATTTTTTTATGAAATACAGAGATTTAAATATCTTGGTGTTGTTCATTTGAAAAAAATTAAAGGTACTTTCATTCAAGTGTGAAACCAACTTCATAAAGTAAAATTAATCACACACTTATTCAAAACAATGCAGGAAATCAGAAAATATTAATTTATTTTTGTAGCAATATAGTCAATATTTACGACAATGCCCATTATGGATGCGTCGTTCAATATGAAACTAGTCAATCCTGTTTGTCGGGAAAGAAATGTGCTTGAGCGCTTTATTGCATTGGACATAATGCAATAAAATAAATAATTAAAAAAATAAAGTGTCGATCGTTTAGAAGATAAAGTAACCTTAAATATATAAATACATTTAAAAAACTACAATACACCTTCCTCAGGGAAGAGACCGTGACATAATGGGTTGATGATGATGAAGGAAAAGCGTATAAATAACAACACTAATATACAACGAAATTGCTAACAGAGTTTTAGTTTAATAATTATTCATTAGAATGTTGTCAACTTTAACTACTAAATTCACACTCAAGCCTAAAAATCGGATGAGTGGAGACAAGAGATTGCCATTTACCATGATAAAATCGCCGAAAACATGACGATATCAATACACCAAATCCGGAAACTGTTAATTGTACTTATCAAACGAGCATCTTTTACTTTAGGGAAACTTTGAAATCGCAAAAAAAAATAAGGGCTTGGCCTCTAAGATAGCTCTTGAGGGAGATTATAGATTTCTGCTTTGTTTCTACGACACCTTAAAATAGACGTAAGAAAGCTTTATAATAGAGTTAAATTCTCGCTCAGTTCCTTAGCATCTACCCCTAGAAGTTATTGCCCGGGTGTTAATTGTAAATAATTTATTTTTACTCCTGAATGAAAATCAAACAGTTCTAGCAATCTCGTTAAGGTCTTTAAACACGATTTTGATTAAATTTTAATTGCACAAACACACTTGTTGGTAAATACTTGGGGTTGTTCATCTCCGGGTTCAGATATCATACGGTTAAAGCTCGTGTAGGAAATGTTTTGATTTCGAATTAAAATTTCGTTTCGAGTTATCGGCAAAAATATTTCTCACGAGGTTATTAAAGCTTAAAAAGCTCACGTTTATTTTTATACCATAGGCCTTTATGGTTCTACAAATGGAACATCATATATATAGGCAAACGTCCCTGGGGCCGGCCTGTCGACCCTACTTCACCTTTGAGTACATTCTTTTTATCATAATATTCTCAAAGAAAAAGCTTACAGCGACTGAGTAGTTTGTACCAAAAGACAAACAGCATAAAGTCTTTGCGGAGTCAACTTTGGAAGTAGCCGCTCATATAAAGCTCCCACGAAGCCTTTTTTTTTCAAATGGGACCTATTGAAACTATCAGGCTATTGCGTAATAGTTGCCACTTTAATTTGAACCTTTTATCTTCGAAATAAATTTCACACAAATAATTCGTACTAACCACTAGTATTGTAATAGGTTTAACTGACTTATACGCTACAGGAAGATACGCGATTTCTAAAAATACCTTAAAATAATTCGCTCAGATCTGTTCAATATAATTTAATGAATTTTTTTACAGAACTCTGTATCGCTCGTAGCCCCGGCTGCCTAAGTGATCTTAAACGAATAGTGAGCAACATAGCGCGCGTTCAGTGCATGGATGGGTGACCATTCTATGACTAACGCTAGTGGAATTTTTCCGAGCAATTCCGTGCTTCACAAGGCACGTTAAGCAGTTGGTGCCGTCGATAGATGGCAGTCGTTAAGCCAAGTCAGAGGCCTTAGGGTGACTTTAAAACTCCACAATTCACCAACCAAAGCACCAACGTGACTTCAAAAATAAAAAAGCTTGCCTCCTCCGTAATACAATAACTTGAGAGTTATGCACGTCGTCATTAAATGGGTTGCGCGCCTTTTAACGACAAAAACCCTGCCTACTCGCCTAGACGCGATACACACTCGCCCTTGTTCATTATTTATTTCCTCTTAATCCCCCAACAAAAAATAATTGAATTTATATCCACGATTAATTTCACTGGCCTTTATTTCTTAGAGGAAAAGCGGCGAATTCTTCCAAGTTGTTCAATTAGCGAAAGTAACCCAAACGGAATCCGCGAAGAAAATTGTCACGGAACAGTGTTTTCATGGTGATTGATGCATACAGACAGACGGGCCACGCTTAGGCTACTTATACAGAAATTCGTCATTAATTATTAGCCAGTACTCCAAAAATGCAATCAACTTTAGCGGTAGTGATTTTAATTTCCACAAAAAGCAAGGTAACGTGTAGAATTTATATTGTACCTACGGTTTGTTCAGTGTACGTTAATTTTCCATTATCACTCTGATTGTTATATTTATCAAAGCCGATGGCGTTCTTTTATCGAATCCGCAATAACCTCATAAAACTATCAATACCGTATGTATCATTTCAACAGTGTTGGTAGACACATTATTACAGTCATTTCTATGTCAGAGATTGAGCACTTCATGTAATTGCCTAGTGGAGATTTGGCCGAACAATATCATCACTCATATTGACACTTTTATCAGTTGCTCTATTTGTTGAAGTACATGATGTCCAATTAGGTATTTTCAAGCTGCTCCTGATGTATTTATGTCTATCTGAATTAGCACCATCAGGAATAAACTTCACATAGATAATGAGAAATCGGGGCCAAGCTGGATACGAACCAGCTCTTCCAGCCATTATGACTTTGTCACGACTCTGCAAAAATTATCTTTGTATGCTACTCATAACTGTCTACTTATAAGATTCTAACTAAGCTGACCACTATGTTGATAAGGATGCAAGTAAAAAATTTCACTCCCGTATAATTTGATGATTTTGATTGGTTTATGTGGCAGTTTGCTCCTCTTCGCGCTGACTCCTGGCAAGTTAAGGTAATTTATGACGTATTCATATGACGTATACGCCGGTCATCAACTGTTATCTTTCAAGTTTAGTTTGTACCCCGAAAGTGGAGTCCCTATCAACAATAATAGCTTCAGATATTGTTAGTAATACGTCTCACTATTTTTATGAACAATAAAGTGTTGTATATGTGTCTACATTCACATACCTTACAAATATAGACAAGAAAAAAAAACATAAATCGGGGAAGCCGTCGCTTCTTCCATAACAAAGACTTCCGTAACAAACACTGTGATACAAAATGTTTATATATTAAATATCTGCTCTATAGGCAAACGTTGCTAGAATGCTAGACGCTACGAATGACAATAATATTCAAGTAATTAACTCAATTGCCTTGAAAGATACGGCAATATCGGTTTGGCGACGGAATAAATCCAATTTTCCGTTAATTATTATCGACAAGGTTACAGCGGTGGTAGCACAATGGATAGACTGGTTATTTCATATTTGAGAGGCCAGTATTACTAGTCCGATTTCTGGTATCCAGGTATAGTTACATACATAGATAAACTTTTTATTCGAGAGTAGCACAATGGTAAAATATTTGCAAAACGAAGCACGTAATCCGGCATGAGTACACACATAATATAACACATTCAACATACTATGTACGATGGGCACGGCTAGTGCAAAAGTTAGTAGTAGGTACCTATAGTTACCACTAGGATACCCTGTGTCGTGGGAACTAGAAACAGCGGCGCCATAAACATGTAAACATCCAAGACCTGGGTTTTTTTTGTCCCCAGCCGGGATTCGAACCCGGGACCTCTCGCATGGTACGCAGATGCGCTAACCGCTGCGCCACAGAGATCGTCAACACTCCAACGCTGATCTTCCACGTCAATAGCGAGGCGCGCAGGGCTCGGAGAGATAAAGTACAACAGGTAGCCCAAATGAAATACTTAGTAAAGGTTAAGGAAAATAAATAACTAAGAATATAAAATTAATAATAATATTTTTTGGGATTATAATTGGCTATAACTGGATTTCAATTATTAATGGTTAGTCGATATTATAAGTATACTTTTTGACATAACATTAATGTCACCGTATAATTAGAACATCTAATATGCTTCGAGTATGTAAATAAAGTGGATTTAGTAAGTGCATTTATTTGTAATTAATATAATATATATTATGTCATTAAAATGGATAAAATGAAACGTTTAATATATGTCAGTGCGAATAATAATAATAATAATAATAATATTTTTGCCTCTCCTGGACCTATGCATAATAATTATAATATGTCAGTCAAAGGATGTTAGTTAGTTTATATTAAATTAGTTTATATTAGTTTTATTATTTAAGTATTATTTATATGATTTAGTTTATAGTAGATTAGTTTAATAGATTGTTATTTAAGTTTTTATGTTGTTGTATTTGTTTTGTTATGTTGGACTTATCATTATTACAATTTAAATAAATAGACACAATGAAATATATTTATTACGAAATTGTGTTTAACTTTTTTTTTCAAATAAGTAATTTACGTTTTGCTCATCACTATTTAGCCGCTGTTTATTTGGGTACACTACTTGTTAACGTCGAAGAAAGTCCCGAGGTAATTGGCACACCTATATATTGAGTTTATATTGCTCGTAGAAGTTAAAG
This sequence comes from Yponomeuta plumbellus, assembly GCA_947310845.1. Lineage (NCBI taxonomy): Eukaryota > Metazoa > Arthropoda > Insecta > Lepidoptera > Yponomeutidae > Yponomeuta > Yponomeuta plumbellus. The sequence goes on from OX371203.1 coordinate 12,007,352, forward strand.
AATTAGAAGCTTGCCCTATACATACATACAAATATTATAAAGAGGAAATATTTGTATTATTGTGTGTATGTTTGTAACGAATAGGCTCAGAAACTGCTGGGCCGATTTTAAAAATTCTTTCACCATTAAAAAGCTACATTTTTCGTGAGTAACATAACTATGTTGGATTTTCAAAAAGTTTAGGGTTCCGTACAAAATCTCAAATAATGTAACCCAAGGTGTAAAAAAATTACTACGCCAGAAAATTTCCTATTATAGCTATTGCCTTATATAGCTAATTAACTAATATAGCTATTTCCACGGAAACGTTGTGCCCCCCGTGCAAAGCCGTCGGGTCGGGCCGGGCGGGTCGCTAGTTAAAAATATTTAACGATCATATCAACATCACCAGAGCGGGTTTCAAACTACAATAACTGTGCTGATATGTGATACAGACATCGCGAATATGGAAAAACACCCAGTTTGAGGCTTTTATTCAAATTAATGTACGGTGACCTAAGCGGAAACTGAACTGACGTATTTTTACCTGTGTTGCTGATAACGAAGAGTTAGTGATAGGAATATCCTAGGCACTGCAGCAACAAAACATAGATGCCTAGGAAGTCATATTTACCTACTACACAGTTTATGAAAAATTAATTGCAACCTATTCTCAGACCTACCAAATATACATACAAAATTTCATCTCTTTCAATTGAGGAGTATAACATTAACATTTACATACAGGCACATACATTGCTTCTGGGCCTACACTAGGATACCCTGTGTCGTGGGAACTAGAAACAGCAACGTCACAAACATGTAAACATCGATTATGTGCACTAACACTGTGACACGTGAATTTTATATATTAAACTAGCTTTCGCCCGCGACTCCGTCCGCGTGGACTTTAGTTCAAAATTTTACAACCCCGTTCACTCCCTTAAGGGTTAAATTTAGAAAAAACGGCGAAACACGTGTTCAATCAATTGTGTTGAAGAGTACTTATTTTAAGTTTCAAGAAAATCAGACAACATTTTTTATACCTCCCATACAAATTTTGGCAACCTTTTTCGCCCCCTTAGGGGTTGAATTTAAAAAAATCCGATCTTATGAAGTAGATCTTAAATGAAGTAGATTTAGTAAATACATTTATTTGTAAATAATATACTATTATCAACTTATTCACAACATAAATGGTTTACTAATGTATTGCCAAAAATCGTTTCCCAAAGTATTACTTCCCAAACTATTTTCCGCAAATTATCACTTGGCAAAAAAACATTTCTCAAAACAACTTAAAGCAAATAAACAGTTAGCAAAAGTTATTATGGCAAGTTATTGTTTACCAAATAAATACTTGGTCAAAATTCATTTTACCAAAGACGCAACAAGAGGCAAGGTAAGAACGCATCAAAGTCGAGTCTGTTTTCGATCTTACATAGAGAACCTAACGCTCCGACGCGCTCCGCTTCGCTACGCGCGTCGTCGCACCTATATTTCTGTTGTCACGTATTCTTTACATCGCCGACCCCCCGTTCCATTATTAGAAAATAACACTTGCCAAAATAAAACATTAGCATAATAAACATTTGTCTTAATAAAACTTGACGCAGTAAAATTATGCGAAATGATAATTTGACCAAATGAATAAAATGCGAAATGAAAACTTGCTAAAGTTTCATTTGGGAAATGAAACTGATGCCATAAGTTTATTGGGAAGTAAAATTTGACGAAAAATACTTTGGCTAAACGGCGGTATCCCACATAAATACATAAATAACGTGCAGAGATCACCTTAGATGCAAAATAAAATGTATGATTTTCAGTAGTTCCTTTTCAACTCTATTTCATTTCCGATGTGCCAGTATGTCTTTGAGACATTTTCTTGAGTAAATTTTATTACCCTAGGTAGTTACCCAGTTTGCTCACTTTATTTGAAGTTATAGTACCTGAACTACGATAAAAAGACCTTCCGACCAACAAATATCGCAACTACACATGGAAACTGAAATTAAAACAGAGTTTCCCAGAATCGCAGAAGACTCTAATGGACCGAATAAAATCAGTAAGTCAGTTAGTTTATGTAAATATCCCCTCATTATCCTTTTTGTACACTTACCTAACTTTTCTCTACGTCTTTTCTATCCATCCCAAGGTTGTCTGGAAGAGATCGCTTTTAGCGATAAGACCGCCAATTGTACATGGGGCACACTAAAAGTTTTGCACTTCTAGTTAATCGGAATTATTTGAATGTCGAATGTTATATTTTTTTAAACGACTTGCAATCTTCTTCGTAATGATTTTAAAAGTTATCTCTCTCCGCAAGACTGTGCCGCTCCTCTTCAAAATGCTTTTGGGATAGAAGCACCTTGTTTGAGCACCGTGAGGCGATGGTTTGCTGAAATTGAGAGAGGTCGGGTTTCTTTACATGACGAATTTCGTGAAGGGTGGCCTTCAACTGACGTCAATGAAAATAATGTGGCTACTGTTAAGCGGCTAATTGATGAAAACCCACGGATTACCTATGAGACAATTCGAGGACTATTGGGGATTGGTATGAGCCAAATTCAAAAAAAATTAAAAAGAAAGAATTAAAAGTTTGGAAACATTGTTGTCGTTGGATCCCTCATGAAACGCCTGCGGTGCAGAAGCGGGCTCGCGTGGAATGGTGCTCACAGATGCTACTGAACTACGACCACGGACATTTTAATGCTGTTTATGACATTGTCACAGGAGACGAAACGTGGATTTATTGTTTTGAACCCGAAAAAAAACAGCAAACTTGTGAATGGGTGTTTGAAAATGAGAACATGCCAACAAAAGTGAGGCCAGCGAGAAACGTTGGTAAAAAAATGATCACGTTTTTTTTTCAGCTACGGGTCCCATCTTCCCAATTCCACTTGAAGATCAAAAGAGTGTTAATGCCGAGTGGTATTCTACCATTTGTTTACCCAGGGTGTTAGAATAAGTTCGCGAAAGACGACCAAAAAGCCGCGTTCTCTGACATCATGACAACGCTTCTTCACACACGGCCAACAAAACAAAGTCATTTTTAGGTTCCGAAAAAGTACAACTCGTCACCCATCCTGCACATAGCCCCGACCTAGCACCCTGTGATTTCTGTATTTTCACCAAAATCAAAGATTTGATGAGAGGTTTCACTTTTACCAACTCCGAAGAGGCAGTGATAGCGTTCAATCAGCACGTAGAAAACATGCCTTCAGATCTGTGGTCCTCCTGTTTAAAAAAATGGTTTTATCGCATGAAAAAATGTTTAAAATGTAAAGGAGAGTATTTTGAAAAGCAATAAACATAATATTTTGGTTATAACATGTTGTTTTTTTAAGTTACGCAAAACTTTTAGTGTGACCTACGTATACGGCAAAACATAGATATATAAGTCCTATAATGTATTTGTTTGTTTTTCTGGTGTGTACAATAAAGAGTTCTAATCTAATCTAATATTCAATAACTTCAGCGCTACATGATAATAACTTTATTTTGTAAGTTTAAAATTATGGATATGTTAAAATTACCGGATGTTTTGAGAAAGGTCTGATGAAAGAGGAGTTACTCTACTTATCAATAGGTACAAACAACTTTTATTATGGCCTGATTTATGTAAATCTGATTCCGCTATCATGAAGAGGAAGAGATTTTCTACCTTAAGACATTCTAAAGAATTCATTAATTATTAAAAAAACGGGCCAAGTAGGAGTCGACCTCGCGCGCATAAGGTTTCGTTCCATTATCTATACAGCATTTGATTATTTCAAGCGTGTACCTGTTGCCGTCATTAATATCGAGCAGAAAACGGCAAAAAAAAAACATTTCTAGTATGGGAGCCTCCCATAAACTCAAACTCAAACTCAAATATTTTATTCATAGTACAAAGTGTTTACTTCATGAAAGTCAAAGATGTTAGTTTCACAATTAATATATTACATAGAGAAGAAACTAACAAAGAAACTCCACATTTATTCTTTTCAAACTTTTAAACTTAAAAGATATTACTCTTGGATGTGTTGAACACTAGACACAGTTATCTTCTGATTCAATATTTTTTTATTAAAATATGTATTTTTAAAACAAAGATAAAATTAAATATCCTATGAATAATTTAAGCGTCTACCTGTTGCCGTTGTTAATATCTTATATTTATTTTATTCTGTTGTTAGTAAATATTTGTTGTTATCAATATCAACCCATTATGTCCCCAACGAAGGACACGGGTCTCTTCCCTGAGGAAGGTATAGGCCACCACCACGGGGGCCAAGTCCGGATTGGTGGAGGCTTCTAAGACTAGTGGCTTGTGTTACTGTCAGAAGTTTTCAAGCCGCCCTAAGGCCTCTGATTTGGCTTAACTGTCGCACTTGGGTAGTTTGAAGGGGTGCGATCCGTAGTAAAAGAGGGGTATCCAGGGGCAATGAAGTATACGGTTTATTTAAATATAAAGGAAAGGCACCTGGGAACAATACAAAAATAAAGGTCTTAGCTAAGGTATAAAAGATAAAAATACAGTAGAAATATAAAAAGAACACTTACATAATAAATATGTGCCTTTTTTAAATATTTTGTGATGATTTATATAATAACATTGAGAATAAGATACTCCGGGTCGTGAAAAACAGAAAAATAATGACGTTTAGGTGCAGCTTTTATTTTATTTTATTTTATTTATTTTATTGGATGGAATCTGAGGATAATCTGAGCCAGATACGTCCGACACTGCAGCAAAAGTCAAATACTAATTAAATTTGGAATAGTAGGTGGCCGAAAATAATAAAAAGGCAACGAGGCAAATGCACCTCGTTACATAACGACTGCCATCTATCGACGGCAGCCGGCACCAACTGCTTAACGTGCCTTGCGAAGCACGGAACCACTCGGAAAAAATGCCCAACCCATCCATGGACTGAACGCGGCGCCGTATGTAGCTTAACCTTAGTGATATTTAAGATCACTCAGGCAGCCCAGGCTACGAGCGATTCGTTGTTACAACGGCAACAAAAAACATCATTTTCAAGAAAATTTCAAATGTCTAGCTATCACGGCTTATGAGATACAACCTGATGATACAAAGACAGACAAACGGCCAGTGCATTTTTAGTATCCTTTACCCTTTGGGTACGGCACACTAAAAATGGAAAATTAATTTAAACATTTTTCCATTTCTCCACGAGTTGTTAACGAGTCCTAAAAAATTACGAGGAAGTACTCGTATAGAACATATTTTTTACACGCCGTGTAAAATATTACACGAAAGCAATATTTTCCAATTTACCGACGACGTGTTAAAACATTTACTGGGCGTTTCTAGGGGCTGGTGTAACTTAGAGGGGTATATTAGTTAAATTCACAAACAACTTTTGCTATGCTCTGAAATCTAAAACAATATATATGTAAGTTGTTTCATATATTATATACTAGCTGACCCGGCAAACGTTAATTCGCCATGTAATTTTTTTTTTCACTTAGGGCTATGAAAAATAGATAAGAACCTATTTTAAGACCTACCGATTGTATATATAAAATTTCATCAAAATCGGCCAAGCCGTTACGGAGGAGTATGCGCACTAACATTGAGACACGAGAATTTTATATATTAGATTTGAATATATGTTAAGATATGATAATAATATATTTTACATACTTCGTATGTTGGTTTGCAACAAAAAAAATAATAATTCGTGTAATTAATTAGAGATTGGCGGTTTCCAACGAAGGAAGTGTAAATTTATATAAACATAAACATTTACACACAGGCACATACATTGCTTCTGGCCCCACACTAGGATACCCTGTGTCGTGGGAACCAGAAACAGCGACGTCACAAACATGTAAACATCCAAGACCTGGAGTTTTTTTTTCTTTCCAGCCAGGGATCGAACCCGGGACCTCTCGCATGGTAAGCAGATGCACTAACCGCTACGCTACAGAGGTCGTCAGGCGGTATTTAGATATCTCAAACACGATGGAAAGAATTAAACAAATCTGACTTAATTTTTCAGTCAATAGCGCATAAACTAAAATACTTAACGACTGAAATACAAAGTTTGGTGTGCTGTCAAGTACATTACGCAATTACCGAATCTAATCTTTGACGACCAAACACCTTGTCAAACTGTCACTTGTTAAGAACAAAAAAAACTACATTTTATTTAAAAAAAAATATGTTGTAGAACTAGCAATAATGTTCTAAGGTTGTTAGAGTATAAGCGATTTAAAAAAAAAACACGCCCTTTATCCCCAAGGAGGTAGGCAGAGGCACCAATCACTAGAACTGGGCCCACGTTTTGCCGAGTTTAAGCTATTTAATATACTTCAATAATTTGTATCAATGCATAGACTACGACTAGTAACCCAGTAGGGACCGAATTAGTGAATTAATTGAATTTAGTGAAGCAAGGAAATGATCGTATTTCAAACTTGCAACGGATGTAACTTTTTATTAAAATAGTGATTTGATCGCATATTTTACCATTTATGTAATTATGGTTACGCTATCTCGTAGCGCAAGAGATTATGTATATCTTTCAAAAGGATTCATTAACGATTAAAAACAGAAATTAATTTGAAGCAATTTTTTGCATGCATAAATTTATTGTTAACGAGTCTTAAGTATAAACAAAATATGACGATTTACACAGCATGTAACCAATATTTTCTAATTTACCGTCCGTCAACCAACCTAACTATTCTGGCCCTCTACGGCGTAGCTCGTAGCATGTAGCGCGTAGCCCGTAGCCCGTGCCTGCGTAGCAGCGGCCGCCGTATATAAGCGTGCCAGCCGCCGGAGCCTTCTCATTTCATTCCACACGAGCGGTGCGCGGAAACCCTGCCAGCTAGGAGTTGAAGTCACTGCACAAGTGAAATTGTTAGTGCGTTTCGGGCCAACTTATTGGTAAGTTGAATGTGGCTTTTATTGGTTTGCCTTTATTGAGTTTTGTCTTGCTTTACTCTGTTAATGATAGATGAGTGATCGAATGTCATAGAAAGTTGATCTTGTTATTTTTTGTTTAATAGTTTAAATCGCCTTTAAAATTAAAAATAATAAAAGTACATTTTAATTAAATTCAAAATTACTTTATTATACATACATATCTAATTCCGTGGAAATCTATAATTGAGATTACTAAAGCTACTTCGTTAGTAATATTTTGTTTAGTTTCGCTGTTGATTTTCCTATAAATAAATAAAATAAAATACGGCGACAGGCTTGCCACTTGTCACGTTTGGGACCTAATAAACTCGGCAAAACGTTGGCTCAGTTCTAGTGATTGGTGCCTCTGCCTACCCCCTCGGGGATAACGGGCGTGAGTTTAATTATTTATTTAATTATAAATGAAAATAAAAATAAAAAATCCGTCCACTAATGCCCATTTTTGCAAAGTTGAGATTTTAATTTTGTATATTTTTCATTGCCTTTATTGCCTAGTTATTCCCCCATTTTAAACTTGCAACTGACCTTTATGGGGTACTATATAAGTTTTTGCAACAAGTTATCTCAAGATATTTTTTAGATTTACCGCCAAATTGATTTAAAAAATGTGTAACAAATCACACGGTGCAAAAAAAGAAAGATTATTAAAAAGAAGACTAAAAAAACTTTCAAATTTGATTTTGTCGTTTTAAATATTAATATAATTATGTGTGCCTAACTTACCCTTCTATAACTCCGTCTTGAATCGTCCGTAACGGACGCGAAGGCCTATGATGATAACTCCGTGTATTTTTGCTAAAGTATTAAAATATATAATGTAGTTCTTTTTAGCAATAATTTTTTAGTGTATGCAGGCTGATACCAGAATAAGATACATAAAAATATTACATTGCATTCAAAATCGTTTTCAAATGAGAATAAGAGTACGGCATCTGTTTAATAAATACAGGATATTTTTTATCCCAAATTATCTACCTTGTTTCCTGTCTGGACTAAACATAAAAAGTAGGTACAAATATTAGGATGTTTTTAAAGTGGTTCTTAAATTATACCCGTTACTCCAATTTCTTTCGTTCGCCTTCCTCTTTCAGAAAGGTATGTAAATGCCATTATAGAGCTTTTCATCTATTGAGCTCTTATGGTATAATTGATTTTAACGTAACTCAATCTTCTCTTATTGTAATTATTATATTATAATCTCTAAAACAAATTAAAAAGCGAACGAAATGCTAGCAGCATTATCTTCCAGTTAACCTGTGTGTTGCTGAACTAGACCGCTCTCAAGTTAATTCAATGTATTTTGAACGAAGTTTTTCTTTTATTAGTTCGCCTACTACTCGTTAACATGTAAAGCCTACTTAGCCGTGATAGTTTTCTTTTAAGTTAATTATATGTGGTATTTTTAAGTTTCTACTATCAACCGTTTAGTCACGAGAGGGTAGAGGGAATAGGGGTGACATTCAAAAATTTCCGCTTTAACGATTAATATTTCCCAAACAGAATCCGAAATAAAAAAAGGCCTTCCTATACCCACAATATTTCAAATGACCAATTTAACAATACCACATAGGTACTACATTGCAGTCGAGAAAACTAAATTACATCTCAAATTTTTTTTAAACATTTTTTCTGTCTTTTTGTCGGCGTGATTATTACGTATATCTATGGCAAATTTTACCTCTCTAGTACTAATCATCTCTGAGCTAAACCGTGAACAGACAGACAGAAATACGGACAAACATTGCAAAAATATAGGAGTTCCTTGTCAAGTAGGTCTTGTCAAAAGAGCACTTGTGACACAGGCAAAAATCTATGCATAAACTAGAAAATAATTTAATATTTGTTAATATCATACTAACACGCCCAGTAAGCGACACAAGCCGTACTGAAACTGAAGATTGAATTAATCCCGCATTTCTGAATGTCCTAAATGCTTGAATATCATTAACGGCCTCAAAGGGCACCTCATTATGACTTCATTCATTGACCGAAATATAATAAGCTCGACTTCTCAGAACAATGAGTACGGTCGTCGCGATACGGTACTGCTGAATCGAACTTTTACCAACTTTTAGATCAGTTTTCCTTCAAAAACTACATGCGCATTGGTTTTGTTGGACGTCTCTGTTTCTGTGTCTTGTGAACTATGCGTACAACCTAGATAATATGACTGAACCCCTTCTTACTCATGGGCCACCTAATGAGACCACCTGGGTGAGCCATGGAATTTCTTTTTTTAACGGCCATAAGAAGTCCACTGCTGGACATAGGCGTCCTCCATGGATTTCCAAAAAGACCGGTTGGAAGCGCCTTCATCCAGCGACTTTCTGCCACTTGGATGAGATCCACCTTGTAGCTGGTTGTCCTACGCTGCGCTTGCCGATATGTAGTCTCCATCGAGCACTTTTCGGCCCCATCAGCGATCAAGTCTGCGTAGGTACTATGTGCACCGCCCACTGCCACTTCAACTTACTAATCCGGTGGGCTATGTCGACGACTTCGTTTGTCTACTGACCTCATAATGTCTGATTCGGTCTCGTAGAAAAATTCCGAGCATAGGCCTTTCCATAGCTCGTTGCGTGACCTTGAGCGTTCTTATGAGGCCCATAGTGAGAGACCACGAACTGGCTTTTAGTTAAATATAATTAATATTGCAGCACATATTGCCCTATGCCCGTTATGCCCAATAGTAAGCGCCTTTCATAGGTTGTATAGATAGGTTATAGGTTGAATAGATAGATAGAAAGCCTATGTACCTATGTACCCAAGCCCACTGTATGGCAGTAGGTCTTCTCTCAGAGAGATATTGGTTTAATAACCACACGTGTCCTCTGCGAATTGTCAAATTCAAGAGCTGAATTATGTGAAATTCACAACACACAACCGATACTCAGGTTTCCTCACGATGTTTTCCTACACCGTTAGTGAATGGTGTTGCTACTATAACATCAGAAATGCATGTAACTTAGAAAACGAAGTTATTGATACGTGCCGGGATTCGAACCCACGACCACCCGAATAAGAAGCCGGTGTTCTACCAATCCGCATCACTGCGTAAAAAAACAAAATAACTCGCTTTTGTGAGTAATGAACACAAAATTAGAAAATAAATTTGTATCATCATCATCATTCAGCCACAAAAACACCACTATCCACTCCTCCGTGGATTTCCAAAATGAAAGAAATTTATATACTGTCATAAAATACTGCAGTATCATCCAAATTACCAAACTCATCGAAGAAGAAGTTCTTTAAAAAGTGTATTTCTAGTTTTTTTACATATACATACATACTGAAATAAGCTCTCGCTTGTATCCCAGAGGGGTAGGCAGAGTCCAAGGACTGCCGCTTGCCAGACAATCCTTTGATCGATCCTCGACGACCCAGACAAATCAGTTTCACTTCATCGACATTCGTCAGTCGTTGCATGCACGCACGTTTCGGGTACTTTTTATCTTAGTTAACACGTTCCCTGTGAGTGACCCACATGTGGGGCATTTCGAGGTTTAGGTGAGGCGTGAGTGCACCACATGTGGTTCACTCCCTCTAATGAAATATTAGGCTTGTCAAATTTAGCACGTCTGAGTTAAAGCGGACAAGCGTGTATTTGCCGTACACGTATGAGCTGTGAAATTGTGAATAAAACCATGTGGGCACGTGAGGGGTCATTGTCTTGTTTCCAGTTGTACAGGCAACGTGTTAATGTTTGGATAGTAGTTACATACCCTATTTGTTCGAATTACGTCTGCCTGCGGCATCTTTTACTGTCCCTTCCACTCACATTCATTCGATATATTTGCTTCGTCAGTCATTCTTTCTTCACTTTTAACATGTTCACGATACTAACAGATAACACTCGTAACTAGACCGGCAATGGTCACACACAGTAGGTACAGTAAATAATACTAAAACCATTTTCGAATAAAAATGTCAATCTATATATATAAAAGGAGAAGCAGACTGACTGACTGACTGACTGACTGACTGACTGACTGACTGACTGACTGACGGACTGAAACTTGAAATTTTGCACAAGGGTTCCTTTTGTAACGTAGGGGAGCACTAAGAAAGGATTTTTCGAAATTCATCCCCTAAGGGGATAAAATGGGGGTTCAAAGTTAGTATGAAACTTTGCCGTTTTTGAATTTATTCGAATGAAATTTGGTAGGAAGGCTCTTCATTTAAAATTATGAAACACGTGTAAAATAGTTTTTTAAAAATCATCCCTTAAGAGGGAAAAAAGGGGCTGCAAACTTAGTATGAAACTTTGCCGTTTTTGAAATTTTTCGAATGAGATTCAATATGAAGGTCCTTAGGAAGGTAAAATAGTTTTTCGAAAATCATCCCTTAAGAGGGTAAAAAGGGGGGTGTAAAGTTAGTATGAAACTTGCCGTTTTTGAAGTTATTCGAATGAAATTCAGCATGAAGGTCCTTCATTGAAAGACATGAAAGACGTGTAAAGTAGTTTTTCAAAAATCATCCCTTAAGGGGGTCCTCTTACCTTCCCCCCTTAAGGGATGATTGGGGTGCGAAGTTAGTATGAAAGCTCTTTCGCATGCGCTAAAAGTATCCCTACCTTATTTGCAAACACTTTACTCAACTAAAGCCCACGCGGACGTAGTCGCGGGCAACAGCTAGTTAGAGTAATAAAAAAAAAAAACCTGAAATTGTTCTATTTTCCTGTTTCATAATTCCGATCAATACGACACGGATTCGCGTTGTGATAAATTTGCCAAACGGCGAGCTATTTTTCCTGCCGCAATCATTCACCACAAACCATACTCAATACTCAATTACATTCCTGAACTTAGAATTACCAGTTCTGTAGGTACTTTGAAGCTCTATCCAATTATCATTAATGTTTCACTGATCAATTTTATTCTCATATTTTTTATTTGACAATCTATCTGTTATATCAACTTTGTGCAAGCTGTTGTGGATTTTTCAGAGACTTTGATGTGTGATTCCTCAGACAATTCAGACGCGGTTTAAAAAAATGGTGACTATAAAATAAAAGATTACTTGGAAGAAAAAATATCTGGTATTAAAATAATTTAAATGGGCGATTGTGTTTATATCAACATTTTTCTGAGTAATAACCTTACAACAGTAATAACAGCTATTAGTTAAACCATTATTGTTTTTTTTATTTTTTTTTATCAGCCTTCACACAGCAAAAACGTAAAAACCATGTAGTTCGCGTTTATCTACATGTTACTACATGTAGATAAACGGTTACAGACTTCACTTGACTGTGAAAAAAAGTACACTGATAATCAACTCAACTGTAATGGCAAGTTTTTAATCGTTTATTTTTACGTAGTAACTATAAATTGAAACCATCAGAAACTCTACCCAATTTGTTATTGGGTTGCAAATTGCGTTACAAATAAATCCGCTTTTTTAGCGTAAGAGCTCCGATTTTCTCGACACTAATATGACCCACTTACATCACAATTAAGTACATTTATGCAACAACATAGTCAAAATACGCCGTTAGTTTCCTATTCACTGTAAAGTCTCAATTATTAATTGTGGGGAAATTCGGACCCTAACAAAGGACGAGCGAGCGAGGAGCGAGGCATTATTCCTATTTGAACTTGTCCAGTGTTTTCAAACTGGACACGTTCAAAGCCTTATTGCCCATGCGCGACACATATTGTGTTAAAACTCTATCAATCGTAAGGATAATAAGATAGAAAATAATTGAGCATTATGTAATCTGTAAAAAAGTACTCCAAATCAACTGACAGGATAACACAAGGGATAATTAAGCCAAATGCAGGCAAAAAACCAAATCGGATCAGAGTGTAGTAATTGATTCGTTAAAAATTACAAAAGCTCTCAAAAGCCGTTCAAGGTTTTCGGCGTGATTTAGCGGAGCTTCTGGCGAGCCAACTAAAAAGTTGAAAAGGACTCATTAAAGCACCTACGTTAAGGTACAGGGTACCTAATAAAACTGGTTAGTACCTTTCCTGTGGTACTGCGACATTCATGCTTTGTTAATCGAGCATATAATTTGTCATTTAAATACTCTTTTTCCTGAAAATACCGAGTCCCTTTAAAATTTAACGCGGAACAATCAGAGGCTTAGTTTTCAACGGTAGGTAACATAGATCAAGCAATATTTAACAAAAAAAAAACATAATACCAACAATGTTATTTTATACGTCTTATAAAGTAACATTGTCGGTAATAAGTTTTTTTGTACATTTTAGGGCCGGGACACATAAACACGATACGACGTCGTGTCGTACCACGATGCGGCGTCGTTTCACGATGCGATGTCGCGTCGTGGAAATCTACGACGAGCATCGTAAAAATTTACGACGCGACATCGTAACGCGCCACGATGCAAGGCACGACGTCGGGTCGTAGAAACTCACGATGCGTTCCTGTGTTAGGTCAGTTGTTATTCAAGGTTTAAGGCATTGTACTTCTTTATGAAGTGGCTCCCGTTATTCATGATTAAAAGAAATGGGTGGATCCAGTATCTTCTGAGTTTCTCCGTCTTTTCTTTATCCGTCTTCTTAACAACAGCAGGAGCAGGACGCGTCTAGTGCGGTCCATTTCTCGAAATTAACTGTGACAATACACCCTGCATTGTATCGACGGCGTCGTGCCGTGTATCGTGGCACGTTACGATGTCGCGGCATAGTTTTTTACGATGCTCGTCGTAGATTCCCACGACGCGACGTCGCATCGTGAATCGACGCCGCATCGTGGTACGACACTACGTCGTATTGTGTTTATGTGTCCCGGCCCTTATACTCGTCATGTGTCCGCTACACCGCCATTTGCGAGAAGGAAAACATATTGTGGTCTCTTAATTTTTTTATTATATAAACATAATGGTTACATAATAAAAACGTAATGGACAAAAAAACGTAAATGTAAACACGTACTATCCATTGTAATAGATTTATCCCCGAATATCCAAATTTCATGAGGTCCAAGTAATCCTACACGAGTTTCTGATTACCTACATATATTCGACACGCAAATTGTTTTCCGGCGGAGCAGACGTCCAGTATACCTTGTCGTTCGCACAATTTTTAAATTTAATATTGTAATAATATGAGTACAGCTTTGGTAAATGTAGTCAGAGGGTTTCATACATAATTCAATTCGAAAAATGTATGTACTTACATTTGTTTTATCCTATACCTACGTAGTAAAGAAAAGAAAAAGAAAAGAATCGCTCGTAGCCTGGGCTGCCTGAGTGATCTTAAGCGATCACTACGGTTAAGCAACATACGGCGCGTTCAGTCCATGGATGGGTCACCGTCTATGACTAACGCTAGTGGCATTTTTTAGCGAGTAGCGAGCGGTATTGCTACTAGGCACGTTGGTGCCAGCTGCTGTCGATAGATGGCAGTCGTTAAGCCAAGTCAGAAGCCTTAGAGCGGCTTGAATACTTCTGACAGTAAGACCAGCCACTAGTCTTACAAGCCTCCACCAATCCGGACTTGGCCCCCGTGGTGGAGTACGGCCTATACCTTCCTCAGGGAAGAGACCCGTGCCCCTCGGTGGTGACATAATGGGTTGATGATGATGATGAAAGAAAAGTTTTTTCCGAAATTGCTACTTTTGGAATCTTTAGTCAATCAAATCTTATAGCAAGGTAAGAAACGTATACCTTGAACGTTATTGCCTAATACGCTCAGACTACATTAATCGAAAGTACTTGATTTTATAAAACCACTAGCTGACTTGGCAAACGTTGTTTTTCCATATGAAAAATAAATGACAACCTATTCGCAGACCTACCAAATATACATATAAAATTTCATCAAAATCGGTCAAGCCGTTTCGGAGGAGTATTCGCACTAACACGGTGACACGAGAATTTTATACAGGGTGGCCGGGAGATTGACGTCAAAAAAAAAAATTAGGTCCCTCTTGTCATGGGGTATCCGAATCACCCCCATGTATGTACCGCGATTTTTCATAGTTTCGGAGTTATGATTTTTTTTCTGAATTTTCATGAATTTTCGCCTTATCAATTTTGAAAATTTCTAAGAAAAAAACTAGAAACTTTTTTCAATTACTTTTTTTTGTAACTGAATCTTCACAAGTTGTTCTTCTGTGCATAAAATAATCAGCTTCGTAACTTTGATAAAAGTTATTAAAGTGTTGGTCTAAAGTCAAAAATTTACGTTCGGTAAATTATGACTTGAATTTTCAAAAATAAATTAAAAATCCAAACAGATGTTTTAATGGTTTCTTAGTTAACCTCAGAAATGCGCAAGACTCTCAGATTTCATAATCATTAAAAAAAAGTACTGCTTAACTAGCTACTTTGTGTACATTCGGCCTTCGAAGACAGCGAGGTGAAGAATTATTAAAATTAACAATTTTTTTTTTCTGCCATTTCGTCTTTTCTTAGTTTATTAATGAAGGAGTCGTCATCATGATGATGAATAAAAGTGGTTTTGTCAATAAAACACAGATTAAAATGTAAAAAAAATGTTTATTATAATAGGTTTTCAAAGTTGCCACCTCCAGCAGCAATACACATTCTACACCTACGTAGGAAATTATCTTTTAATCGTGTAAAAGCTGCTCTGTTTTCCTTTACAACACGTTCGGCTTCTGTTAATTTCTGCCTCAGCTCTTGTTCACTCCCACTTTCTCTGGCGTATGCTATTTCCTTAAAATAGCCCCAAATAAAAAAATCCATGGGGTTGAGGTCAGGTGAGCGTGGAGGCCACGATATTGGTCCGCCGCGTCCGATCCATCTATTGGGGTACGCCTCATTTAAATAATTTCGGACTTGCGTTGCGTAGTGACATGGAGCGCCGTCATTTTGAAGAACCATGGTTCTTCTTAGTTCAATAGTCACGTCTTCTAGCAACAATGGAAGTTCATGTTCCAGAAAGTGTCGGTATCTTTCTCCATTTAATCTGGACGGCAATTCAAATGGACCAATCAGTTCACCATTGAGAATACCAGACCACAAGTTAACGCTGAAACGATGTTGAAACGTCGATGCTCTCATTTCGTGTGGATTTTCAACCGCCCACGTGTGGTAATTATGAATATCGAAAATTCCAGTGCGCTCAAAACGTGACTCATCGGACCATAAAACTTTATTGAAAAATCCAGGATCTTGTTGTTCTTTTTGTAGCATTGTTTGGCAGAAATCAATGCGCAATTGGTAGTCTGTAGGCAGTAAAGCTTGGACTCATCGGATATGGAACGCATGATATCCTTCATCGTGAAGTATGTCTTGGATAGAAGTTCTTGGGATGTTCAGAGTACGAGCCATAGCTCTGGTACTCGTGGAAGGATTTCGTTGAACTTCTTCAAGCACAACTTCTCTGCGATCCGGGTCAACTCTAGGGATTCCTTCCCTATCGCCTCGTTGGCCAGGAATGCGGCCTGCCATTAAGGTATTGTGCGTGTTAATAAAAACGCAATGGTCGGGATAATGCTCAGGTTGCGGCCCACCACGACGTTGAAGTTGTTCGCGATACAGTCGCGCTGCTTCAAGGCCGTTTCCTTGTGCAACTCCATAAAAATAGTGCATTTCTGCGTATTCACTTAACGTGTAACTCATCTTTTACACTTCCAAGTAAACAAAGTCCAAATCAGTATGCAAGACACAGTCCAATTAACGAGCAAAGTAGTCAAATAAGTAGGCAGCGGAATCCGCGGACAAAGCGAGACAGTGAGGTAAAACAAAATGAAGACACGTGTAGCAGTAAACACAAAGTGAGAACGACTGAGGTACAAACTTGTTTTGTGTTCGCTTCTGCTGCGCTGCCCCTCTCACTCTTACCGCTGAGAGTGAGAGAGATAGCAATAGTTCGGCGGCCTTCTATCCTCAAAGACTATTGTTATTACAGGTAAAAAGTTGCGTCTGCATTTACAACCCATGACCCACGAGAACGGACCGCGCAAAATTAATTACTGTAAAACGGAAAATGCCTGTAAAAATTTTAATCTGTGTTTTATTGACAAAACCACTTTTATTCATCATACGACTCGTTCATTAATAACCTAAGAAAAGACGAAATGGCAGAAAGAAAAAAAAAGTTAATTTTAATAATTCTTCACCTCGCTGTCTTCGAAGGCCGAATGTACACAAAGTAGCTAGTTAAGCAGTACTTTTTTTTAATGATTATGAAATCTGAAAGTCTTGCGCATTTCTGAGGCTAACTAAGAAACCATTAAAACATCTGTTTGGATTTTTAATTTATTTTTGAAAATTCAAGTCATAATTTACCGAACGTAAATTTTTGACTTTAGACCAACACTTTAATAACTTTTATCAAAGTTACGAAGCTGATTATTTTATGCATAGAAGAACAACTTGTGAAGATTCAGTTACAAAAAAAAGTAATTGAAAAAAGTTTCTAGTTTTTTTTTTAGAAATTTTCAAAATTGATAAGGCGAAAATTCATAAAAATTCAGAAAAAAAATCATAACTCCGAAACTATGAAAAATCGCGGAACATACATGGGGTGATTCGGATACCCCATGACACGAGGGACCTAATTTTTTTTTTTGACGTCATTCCCCCGGCCACCCTGTATATTAGATTCAAATAATAATTTTATGCGCGAGTATAGAGATCATGCTTCACGTAAAAACAGCCTTAAGCTCTGTATGCGAACGTTGCATAAGTTAGGCATCTACGTCAACGGCGCGGTTGCTTCTAAGCCATCAGTACCTAACTTAGTAATATCCGGCCCGTGTTTGCACTAATTAGCTTACCGGCCACAGAAGACGGCCATGTTTGGAATGAAATCGTTAGTCGCCGGGTAACTGGATAATCTTGAGCAGAGCGATGGCTTAGCTGACCCCACAACTTAGGAAAACACGTTAGTTTATTTTGACGTTAACTATCCAAGATAGTTACATTTATTTGTTTTGTATTTTTTACAAATATTATTTAACCTTTCACCTTTCATAAGCGTTTAAATAAAAAAATAATCAACGTTGATCTATAAATTTATATGACTATTGAAATAAGTTTATGTTTAATCAAAGAGACTTTTTTATTTCATTTCATAGGTAAACTTATAGGTTAGAAGCATATTATACGTTACAGCTATAAAAATAACGTGCAGTCTTAGATCTAGGCTGCAACCCAAAAACGATTAACAAGGCATCCTAGGTACTAAATAACAAAGTTAAACTAGTCAACTTTATTCCGGATAGATATTTTATTTGTAAAGCAAAAGGAGGTGAAAATAAAACTCTACAATCGAGTTTTAACCCTTAAACGGCCATGGATAGTATACATTTTTCATTGGTTTTGGACTTTATCTCCAATCGATAAGGTTCAATTTAAAGTGGAAACTATTATCCCTATGGCTTAATAAGGGTTAAGTGTCAGTTTACTTTAGTTTCGTTTCCACCGGGCAAAATAGAGCTAATTAGAATTTAGAAAGAAAAACGGAGAGTTTCGTAACGTATCTTCCTTTTTTTTTATATCATCAAGGGTGTGTGAGGGAAGCTTTTTTAATAGCTAGGAACCGTTTTTAACACTTAATGAAGATATCAATCAATACAGAAAGTGGCGCAAAGAATGTATAACCAGAATAACGTTTCTTCTCTACCGATCATTAAAATCCGTTGATATTTTGATAATAATATTTGATTTATAAATAGACGAAAAAAACTATGAAAAACTAGGCAGGCTCGGATAACAAATATAAGCCTGTCAACAATTTTCGTGATTTTATATTCAGCCGCTTTCACCCACATGTGTTAAAAAAGAATACTAAAAGCTACAATGTACTAGCAACACAGATGCGAAGATATTTATTGGTTACCCACTGTATCGCAAAGTTAGGTACTTAAAATCAAAATATAAGTGTATATACTTACTTCATTTGATGTGCAAATTGCCTCAGGCGCGCTTCATCACTCACAGTTACACACATACATTTAGTAGCAACAGTTTATATCCTTTAATAAGATTTGCATAGCTTTACGCCGGAAAGTCGTTAAAGCGTTTTAGATAAGCCATTGCTTATCATTAATGTTGTAATTTATTTACGAGTGTTGTGTTCTAATTATCCCGTTATTAATCCTTTTAACCCTAGATTCATAACCATTCGTCCCACAGACCGCGCAGAATGTAAATTTGTTTCTAGTGTTTGGAGTGAATGACATAGAATTATGACTTCTCAGGTACCTTCCTAAAACATTGGACCCTTAGTAATGCGAGTGCACTTGGCTTGCAGTGACGTCTTGTGCACAAGCTATAGTCCCTTGGACGTCTGAGAGACGAATGCTTATGAATAGTGTTACTTTTGATGAGACTGCAAGTTATTTTGAAAACATTGTTTTTGATGAGTTCTGGTTATACGGAGTAAAAGTAACTATATGACATTATTTTATATGAGTTATTATTTATAATTGCAACTGATTTTATTGTTCAAAGTGTAGTATTGTGTGTATTTTACATCAAATCTTTTTATTTTATTTTAGAATTTAGAATTGAGGGAAATTGAGGACTATTTCAATCGTTTATCTGATTTTTGTGATGATGATTTCAAATAACAAAGAAACTAGGGCAAAAACCAACAACCAGACGATATTTCGTGAATAATGTTTCGGAGAAACTGACCGAACCGTGGTTAGGTACTTAAAGTATATGAAATGTCAACTTTGAAGAGATGCCTAAAAAGGAAAATCGCCGAAGTTTTAGGTGAAACGCCTACCATTGATACACCTGGCCCAAGTGGTACTCGAAAAAAGGTTTGCGGTTATTGTAATTGTAAAAAACGGCGTTTGACACGGTTCCAATGCAAGCAATGCAAAAAGTGTCTGTGCATGGATCATCGCGGCCTCATGTGTGTGGAATGTGCCGATAAAATCAAATTTTAAATAATTTACTTTTTTTTTGTTGCCTAATTAATCATATTAAAGAGCGCCATACTTAATTTTTTATTTTATTTACAAGTACCCCAAAACCCGTCACATAAATTTAATCGTCTGTGAGATGAATGTTTATGAATAATGTTCCTCTTAGATAAGGTTATGAATCTAGGGTTAAGCAATGCCGTAGGCAAAGAAGCCGCTAGGTTTCACGGATGTCTTGTATTTGTTTTTCATGAATGAGGTTTTGTTACTGTTTTTTAATTTTTATTCTCGGCAGCGGATTATAAAGCGGTGATAGCCCAGTGGATAGTACAATGGACTTGGAGGTGAGAGACCCAGGTTCGATTCCCTGAGCGGGCTTGTACCTATGACTTTGTTTTCTAACGTACATTTGTGAAGTTATAGTAGCAATCATCATCATCATCATAATTAACCCATTATGTCCCCACCGAGGGGCACGGGTCTCTTCCCTGAGGAAGGTATAGGCCAGGTTTCACCACGGGGGTCAACTCCGGATTGGTGGAGGCTTGTAAAACTAATGGCTGGTCTTACTGTCAGAAGTTTTCAAGCCGCCCCTAAGGCCTCTGACTTGGCTTAACGACTGCCATTTATCGACGGCAGCTGGCACCAACGTGCCTAGTAGCAATACCGCTCGCTAACTGTGAAGGAAAATATCGTGAGGTAACCTGAGAGTCTGAGCTATTTACATACCTCGGCGCTTGAAATCACCAATCCGCGGTGGGCAAGTCAATAGTGATTAAGTCCATAGTCTGGCTCTGAGAGAAGACCTGTGCCCTGCAGTGAGACGTATATAGGCTACATAAAAAAATGGCAACATACCCTGAGGATTGTCTGGGATTGTCAAATAGATTTTCTTATTTTTAATCATCTGCCATATCTTTTTCGGCCATAGTAAGGTTCAGGTCATCCTTACTCAAATATGAGAGTTATTTTACTTTTTTGGAATCAGCATACAAAAATACATAGTACAATTTTTGTATTTCAGGTTTAAAAAAATGAATCCATTAGCGAACCAGGAATCCCCTAGATTATGTGGTATTACGAAAACAAATAGAAACTCTGTCGATCGTGGGGATTAATGGACGTTACGCTTAAATCAGGTGTTTTAAAATACATTTAAATCTGTATAATCCATTTATCTATACTTGGCATTTTTTTCAGACTAAACGACACTAAATCAAGAACCTAGAAAAAGGTAGAAAACTAGAAACAGTTAACAAATTTAGTGCTCGGTATCGAATTTTCTACCGCTAAAGGCACGTTCAATCGCGCACGTTATCAATGGATATACTCGTAATTTCATTTGAGCTGTACTGATTGTTGTGTATTGTTAGTAAAAATATACCAAAATTACTAAAACTATACGTGTTAGTAAGATCGGTCATCAAAATTCTATACATCGTTTTTTTGTATTTTTGCAATATAAAAAAAACCCAACTTTTTGCTCGCGCAGCGCAATAAGGCCAGTACAAATTCGTGCGCTCGTAGAACCCAGCCTGAAGCTCAAGCTTCTCTCTCTCTCTATATCATTCTCTACCTCTGAATAAGACAAGACAAGTGCCAAACGGTAGGCGTCGGTAGTCAAATTATTATACTCAAAACTATTTCTTTTATATATTGTTCACTTAAAGTTAGGAACTATTAATAGTCAGTTGGTTTTCAAACTTATTGGTTTTTTTTTCAGTAGGTATTAACGTAAAGAGACAACAATCATCATCATCATCAGGATATATTAGTCCACTGCTGGACTTAGCCCTCCCCTAATGAGCGCCATAGAGACAACAATAAAGGATGATGGGCAAAAATGTATGAAGCGTGGGCCCACTCCAATAAAAATGGCTTGTTTATTAAATTAAAGGTCTACATACATACGTTCATTATCAGGCAGGCGCATGCCAGAATTCGCTGTGTGTCTGGAGTTTTTTTTATTTAGAAAAAGTTGATGTCTTTGGTTATAAATAGAAGTTTTTGGTTTATAAAACCATTTTTTTTGCTTATATGTAAACCACCTAATGCTACATCCTGTATAAGATAATAAGTTGAGATTATTATTATTATTGTGTGATTATTATTATTATTGTTCTTTTTGGTGACCGCTGAAAATCAGCGTCATGGTCTCCAACGATCATGGCAAAATGCTGAGCGGCGGCCATTTTGGTGCCATTTACTTAATTCTTACTTTATTGTATGGTAGTAAGTACGCAATATATAACCTAAGTTACACGCAAAACCATGATTGTTTTTATTTAATTCTGTTGGTACCAAATAAACGTTTCCTATTCTATTCTATTTTTAGGGCAGGAAAATAAAAGTTTTTGGTTTATAGAATGAACTATAACTGACCAATAATTATCGGTATCCGTGGCTTGGGTGGCAGAGCGGTCTCTACAGTAGCATCGCCTCACGCGCACTCATCTGGCACGCTTCACGAGAATTAAAATTAATGATCGGTTTGGAGCCGATCTGCAAGTACCTAACGCAATTATAAGAATTTTCTTAACGTCATCATCCTAGCGTTATCCCAATTTCCTAGTGCGCTAACTACACTAAGTTTTTCACACTACACTACACTATTTTCCCATGGTCAAATGGATATGCTGGAAGAGGAAGACCGATGAAAAAATGGTTGGATTGTGTGCGTGATGATAATTATGTTAATAAGAATGTGAATGCAGAGATGGCGAGTGATAGGGACGTATGGAAGAGAATGACATACTGCGCCGACCCCAAATAATGGGAACAAGGCAAGAATATGTAAATGCCTGTATATGTATGTGCCTGTATGTAAATGTTTATGTTTAAATGTTTATGTTTATGTACATCGTTTTACCAATAAATAAATATGATGATTGTTTTTTACATGCAGCGATTGCTAGACAACCCAGAAGGGCTTGATGTGTCTTAGGTCATGTATGCAATGTAGTCTGCGCTAAGGTCTAAATGGCCGTAAGTCACCTTTTATGACATCCATAGGCTGGAATGGGTTGGTCATTTACTAATATAGTAAATAATGTAGCATTAAGTGGTTAACATATTAGCAAAAAACTGGTTTTATAAGCCAAAAACTTCTATTTATAACCAAAAATATCAACTTTTTCTAAATCGAAAAACTTCAGCCACACAGCGAATTCTGGTATGTACCTACCTGATAATGAACGTATGTATCTAGACTTTTAATTTAAGAAACAAGCCATTTTTATTGGAGGTGGGCCCATTTCGCACATCATCCTTTACCAAAATAAAAATAATCTCTTAATAAACTTTATTACAGCTACGACTTTCAGAGATTAATTGAATGTTTGTTTGAGGACACTAATTTTGCCACCGACTGTACAAAAGCTGCTTCATCATATTATATTGACGGAAGCTGTTTGAATTTTAAACATAAACTTTTACATACAGGCACAAACATTGCTTCTGGCTTTACACTAGGATACCTTGTGTCGTGGGAACCAGAAACAGTGACATCACAGACATGTAAACATCCATCTGGGGTTTTTTTTCATCATTTTCATTGAGACTTCGAGCTCTAGAATCAAATTTAAGGTCTCAAGAAAAGACTACGCTATTCTATGCAAAATAGCTAAACTCAATTTTAATAGGAGGCGTTTCCTTCATCGTTATTCCATGATTGCAACGCTGATCGGCTTTGAATATTGATAAGACGACTTGAAATCCATGTCGTCGCTACAAAGACGACGCTCCTAATGACTTTGCTCGTTCACTATGTTTTCGTTGTGCTTTGCTAATTCAACTACATCCTACAATTCCTACATAAAGCAGCAAAATATTACACTGAATGTCTATAGAAGATTTATAAAGAAGTTACACCGTAAATTAAAGTCGTAATGTAGACCAGTTTATAAGGTTGTAATTATTTGCACATTGCAAGAAATAACTCAAACTCAAATATTTTATTCATAGTACAAATAGAATACACATTTACTTTATGAACGTCACAGTTGTTAGTTTCAGAGATTACATGGAGAAGAAACTAACAAAGAAACTCCACATTTATTCTTTTCAAAACAGTTTTAGAAAAAATATATACTCTTAGATGTATAAAAAAATATTGTAACACTAGATACATTTATCCTCTGATTAAATTTAATATTATACTACTATTTAATGCCAAATATCCTTGTCTTCTAAATAATCGGTGATTTTATAATAAGCTTTTTTGCAAAGAGTGTGCTTAACACAACTCTTACACCGCGATGGAGGTAAATATTGTCTTGGGGTATCTTGTTGTAGAACCTTATACAGAACCTTATGAACCTTATGAACCTTAACATGTATAAAGGCGACTTTTATTCATCCAGAAAATTCTAAGGAATTGGAAAAATAGTAAAAACAAAACGTGGCTCACTATGAGGCACAGACCTTCTCTCAGAGAGAGAGTATGGGCTTAATAACTACGCATACCCACGGCGGATTGCCAATTTCAACCACTTAGGTATGTGAACACCTCAGAACTCAGGTTTCCTCACGATATATCCCTTCACAGTTAACGACTGATATTGTTACTACAACGTCTCAAAAATAAGTAATAATTATGACTTCAATTCAACACAATCACTTTTCCTAGTCTCAAATTAGTGTTTCCTGAGCTATGATAACCAGGCAGACATCACAAACATGGAAATAGACCCAGACTGAGACCATTTGTATCAATTGTACGGCGGCCTCCAATGGAAATCGAATTTCAAAAGTCTTCGAAAGTTCGACCTCATATAGGCGTCTTAACTGCCTTTATTAGTTGCGACGTTCCACATAATGTGGAACTTGTATTTTTTATGATACGTGGAATTACTGTTATTTGATTGTTTGTTATCTGTTTTATATTGTAGGTTTTTCTTAGCAGCCAATAATTACGCCCCGCCAAAGATCGATGCTAAGGTTTGTAAGCCACTCAGATACTCGGGTTTCCTCGCGTCGTTTTCATTCACGGTCAACGAGTGGTATTTCTTATTCTGGTAGTCGTATTACAAATAAAAAATGACGCAACATAGAAGACAAAGGCGGAATACATTTCGGAATTCGAACCCACGACCTCGAATGAGGGATGAGTGTTCTACCGTTGCGCTACCACCAACTTTTGCCCCCGGTTTCTCAAACGCTAACAGTCTGTCAATCTACTGTTAACAGCTGTCAGTTGTTTTTTTCCGTATGCACTCTTGACAACTGACAGGCTGTCAGTTGTCAAAAATGCTGTCAGTGACAGCTGTTAACAATGGATTAACAGACTGTAGCGTTCGAGAAACCGGCGGTTAGGCAGTAGGCACCTATTCAAATGAACATAGATCGAGTCGCTTAACTCACCT
This sequence comes from Yponomeuta plumbellus, assembly GCA_947310845.1. Classification (NCBI taxonomy): domain Eukaryota; kingdom Metazoa; phylum Arthropoda; class Insecta; order Lepidoptera; family Yponomeutidae; genus Yponomeuta; species Yponomeuta plumbellus. Next base: position 12,032,462 of record OX371203.1, read on the forward strand.
TTAAAACCCATCGTTAAACCGACATTTTAAGCGACCCCATTCTGACCCCTCGCTAGATGATTCTCGATTGATTGATAGATGGCGTGACACGGATATAATAATCTGACACCCTGTTATTTATCAAGGCCCGTGACAAGGGCATGAAGGAACACCTTTGGGAGCTCGTGAAGGTCTACGCCCGAGAGAAACGACCTTCTTACTTCTAGCAATTTCTGGATGGCCATGAGTATTATTATTTATTTAAATTGCATAACATTACAATGCTAACCATTGCGTTTTAATTCAACAATATTTTATACAATTCTTTAAATTGATAAACGATATCGATTTGCGGTTAGGTCAGGTTAGTTATCAATCGACTTAGCTTTCAATCAGATATTACTATACTTGAGCCATTACAAACGTGCGAACCGAGTCAATAAAGTGTGAGCGAGAGTTCCGATATGCCTGATATGTGTGAGAGGGAGGTCTGATACAATTTTTTATGACTTAGTTCGCACGTTTGTACCTACTGGCTGAAGTATAAGTAAGAAAGCTAGCAGTATTTTTGAAATGAGCTTAAGGCGGTGTCCTTTGTAAATATTTTTTTGTTTTGTCGTGTTTCAAGAAGGCCGAGTAAGGTTTGGTAATTAAAAGAAAATACTGCTGTAATTAAAGGAAAACATGTCCCAAATATATATTACTAGCTGACCCGGCAAACGTTGTTTTGCCAGATAGGGGTATGAAAAATAGATAACAACCTAATGTCGCCGACCAGTGGTACTTACCAGATTGCTTTAAAGTAATACTTGGGGTGGACGAAGAGACGTGAGCTCGGGTACAGAGAGACGTAAGCGCGGGGACGACAAGCCGTAAGCGCGGGAACTGCAAATTGACCACGCACCGCATCGCGGTTCGGAGCCTGTTCCGAGGCGAGGCCATTACGTTACGATTCCGATTAGTGTGCGTTGCAGTAGTGAGTTTCATACAAAACATGCTGAACGGCTCGAGGCGATACGGTTACGATCCCTTTCCGAGTTGATATGTGTGCTGTGACCTTAAGAGGGCAATGGGTTGTGCTCAAGATGTGGGAAAATATGGCGAGGGTTGTAATTTTTTCTATGCAATTCAAGTCAAATGTTAATAAGACAAATTATACAGACAGATAGCTGTTGCCCGCGACTACGTCCGCGTGGGCTTGAGTTGAGTAAAGTGTTTGCAAATAAGATAGGGATACTTTTAGCGCATGCGAAAGAGCTTTCATACTAACTTCGCAACCCCCTCTTACCCCCTTAAGGGATGATTTTCGAAAAACTACTTTACACGTCTTTCATGACTTTCAATGAAGGACCTTCATGCTGAATTTCATTCGAATAACTTCAAAAATGGCTAAGTTTCATACTAACTTTGCACCCCCCTTTTACCTCCTTAAGGAATGATTTTCAAAAAACTATTTTACAGATATTTCATCATTTTAAATGAAAAACCTTCGTACCAAATTTCATCCGAATAACTTCAAAAACGGCAAAGTCTCATACTAACTTTGAACCCCCATTTTACCCCCTTAGGGGATGAATTTTCAAAAATCCTTTCTTAGTGCTCCCTTACGTTGCAAAAGGAACCCCTGTGCAAAATTTCAAGTTTCTAACCCTTATAGTTTAGGCCCTGCGTTGATATGTCAGTCAGTCAGTCAGTCAGCTTCTCCTTTTATATATATAGATATAGATTTAAGTGTTCACATCTGGGCAAAACCGCTTCGCTCCTTTACTTTTTGTTGCAAAACATATAGGTATTTGGAATGGCTTTGCATACGACACAGAGTATCTTAGTGTAGGGCCAGAAGCAACGTACGTGCCTGTATGTAAATGATTTATTTATATTTATACTTAAAAATTCCCATTTCCCCATTATTTTTGTAAGTCGAAATGAAATGAATTTATAAAAATGAACATAAACAAACAAAGATGAAATTCCTTAGCAAGATCAGTATTTCTTGATTACATTTAGTGCCTCGAAGACTCACGATTTCCCAGCTGAACAATAGCTTATAATAATAACGTTATCGATGGTAGCGAAATAACCTTTATACATAGGCTGCTACTTATGTATGCGGAATCTGGGATTCCAATAAATTTTAAACGCAATTTCTGACCTCCATGGTCAAATTCGTTCTTTTTTAAAATACTGGCCGCTAATATTTTTCTCTTATATACGTTAGTGTTTTGTTTTTGTTGGGTTTAAAATGTCATATCGCTGAAAAAATGGAACTCACTCGTGAAAATATTCGTGCTATGATTTATTACAATTTTCGACGTGGTTTTACGCAACAACAGTGCGTAGATCAATTAACTTCGACTTTTGGTGGTGAAGCTCCATCAAAAACGACTGTGTATCACTGGTTTAGTGAGTTTAATCACGGGCGCAGTAAGCTCACGGACGAAGTTAAAGAAGGTCGCCCGAAATCGGTGGTTGTGCCACAAAATATAGAAGCTGTGCGAAAACTAATAATGAAAGACCGCCATCTTACGTATCGCGAGATAGAGGCTATTCTGGGCATATGTATGACGAGCATTCATAGGATATTACATGAACATTTGTCTGTAAAAAAAATTTGTTCGCGTTCGATCCCGCACAACTTAACTCAGGATCAAAAAGATGCTCGCGTCGAATGGTGCAAGAAAACCTTAAAAAAATTCAACGGAGGCAACTCAAAATCTGTTTATAATATCTACACAGGTGACGAATCCTGGATCTACGCGTACGATCCCAAAACTAAACAACAGTTTGGGTGTTTCAAAATGAGCCGAACCCTACGAAAGTGGCTCGTGCAAAAAGCACTGTAAAGCAAATGGTGGCCTGCTTTTTTGGTATTAATGGCCATGTGGCTACAATACCACTGGAGAACGGTTAATTCGGAGTGGTACACGACCATTTGTTTGCCGGAAGTATTTGAAGAAATACGCCAAAACAACCAGCGACGCAGAATCATACTTCACCATGACAATGCCAGCTGTCATACATCTCAGGAAACAACTACATTTTTGGATGGTCAAAAAATAGAATTGATGGGTCATCTACCGTACAGCCCTGATTTGGCTCCCAATGATTTCTATTTATTCCCAAATGTAAAGATTAAATTACGTGATCAACGATTTTCGACCCGTGAAGATGCCGTAGATGCGTTCAAACAGCACGTTTTGGAGATACCTTAATCAGAGTGGAAAAAGTGTTTTACAAATTGGTTTCATCGAATGCAAAAGGGCATCGATCATAGTGGAGAATACTTTGAAAAACAATAAAAGCATATTTAGCCATATATATTTGTTTATTTTTTCTATTCCGCATACATAAGTAGCAGCCCTCGTATTGTAATGAATGAAAAATATTGCGTAGCAATTTTTTAATCCAAAAAATACAGGAAAAACGAGGTTCACCCAAATACACTACATACTAAACATCGCAATTAAGGGAGCCGCTTTCGAGATTCTTATTATATACGTGAATTTCGTATCAGATTTAAATTTTCTCTGGAATTCAGGAAATGTAAGAGAAAAAACAGCTAAATTGGTGCAGCCGGTTTCGATTTTTAGCGGGACAAACGAAATAAAACTATACATGGGTACAATTACAAAAATTGCTCATTTAAACTATAAGATCCTAATGAAGTATGATGGGATTAAGGAAGTAAGTTCTAGTTGCACTGGGGTTTCCGCTCTTAGCCATGTAGTTGGGCATTGGCCCAACTGTGAGATGGGCATTAGCCCCACTATGAGTTGGGCATTGGACCGACTATGTGTTGGGCATTTGCCCAACTATGAGGGTAAGAGCTGAATCCCCAGGTCTAACTAGAACTTACTTTCCTGGTTTACATACAGTAAAAAATATTCTACCTATCTATTTATCTATCTACCTTAACGTTTGCTACGTGCATTGGTACGTAGCAAGCGCTAAGGTATGTATGTACTTCAGACTCTAGGGTCACGATGTTTTCCTTCACAGTTAGCGAGTGGTATTGCTGCTATAACTTCGCAAATGTACGTAACTCAGAAATTAAAATTATTGTACGTGGCCGGATTCAAACCCACGACCTCCCGGATGAGAAGCCGGCGGTGTACCGCTCCTCTACCACCGCTCTCTAAGAAAGTAATGGGATCCGCTGCGGTGAAGGAGTAGGCAAAATGGCTAAAGGAAAACAATTTGCCCTTTACTTAAAAAATAACCCCTTTTAAAATACGTTTAAAGATTTTTGTTCGTCTATTATCCAGAACCTTCGTAAAGATAATATTATAAATGTTTATTATTGAGGCATTATACCAAATTTCGTTTCGTTTTTTTATTTACAAGGCTTCAAGACATAAAATATAAAAGCATAAAATACTATCATAATATATGCGCTCCCCACAGTCGTTACTAGTAGTAGGAGGTCTTGAATCCCTTCAGAAGTAACGTGATCAAAGCTACCTATTTATTTTCAAATTTGTTTAGTCAGGATTATTTCATTAGGATTGAATTGACAACGACAGCTTTGTGGCGTTGAAAGGGTCTTAGGGGTCATTACTGAATAAATGAATATAAACTGAACAAATGAATATTAGTGGGCTGGGAGTCGATTACTTTGTGCGTTTAGCTCAGGCCAAGATTCTCTGCCTTTAGGCAAATCTAGCTCTTAAAGGGCTTCTTAGTTGATGTTTAAATTGATTCACTCAGATTGGATTCCGATTCCCTTTGTACTACATAAATTATTACACTTAATTAAACAGCATGCATCAGTTGGCTGCGTTACCTTGTTGGATGGCGCGAGTTTAATTTATTTATGTAATATAACCAAGAGGAAAGGGAAATCAATTGAATACTAACCTAAGTTAATGCTTCCTAGAGGCAGCGATGGCGTAGGCGGAGGGTTTTCTATTCAATCCCTTATTTTTTTTAGATTAGTTTAGATCTTAGAACCTCTAGTTTAGATTAGTCTACACAGAATTGATTGATTTGGACAAGTGAAGAGGATGAACGGAAGAAAAACTGGCGAAACAAATATATCGGGCGAATGTGGGTGGAAGGGCCGTTAAGAGGCGTACATACTTCGACCAAATAGATAATGTTTTAACGAAGGGCAAGATAAAAAGTATCCAAGACTTGCGTGCATGCAACGACAAATAAATGTCGATGAAGCGAATGTGAAACTCTTCTTTTCTTTATCTATTATCAAAAATTTATACTTTTATTTTAGTTCTTATTTATGCTATTGCTTTTATTATCAGGCAACAATTAATTAGTTCATATCTCTTAAAAAAATATACGTTATTGTAAGCGAGCTCATTGATTAAGTTGTTAAATATTTGCTTTTACATTGGATAACGCAATCATTTTCATTCTAGCACTATTTGACAGATTATCTTGTCCTATCTCATGAGTAATTCCTGGTGTACATACAATAAAGAATATTCTACGTATCTATCTAAATCGTCCACAGCAATTTTTTTTGGTATTTTTTGGGCCTTTGATAGTTCATTGATTTCTTTTTAACACAAAACATCTAGAGACTTGCGTTATATCGCAATGCGCTCAAAAAGACTGGGAGTGTCGGTCTAAAACAGAAAAAAAAAAACATTGTTAGACTTTATTGCCATCAAAACATTTAACAGATAAAGTCCGTTCGCTTAGATAGTGTCGGTACACACGAAGGCAATCTTGGTTTTAGTAAAAAAACATTTATTTCAATAATACAACTTAGACGACAAAAATACTCTAAATAGAAAAAAACATGGTATGCAATATACCTAATGAAGCACAAAATAAAACGCTACTCTTCATCACTCGAAGTGTCCTCAGAATATTCATCTCCACCGGTATTTAGAATAGGTACATACCTACCTAGTGATGCAGGATCGTCTCGTTATAAATCCATTCTAAAATACTGATTGATTTACTTATTTAATTGCGTGATCTACATAATAGTAGAATGAGACGAGCTGCGAGCCAAATTCACTGGCGTGTTTGCGCACCGTCGGCTTCCTTTAATTTCCTTTTTTGAAAAACCGCCACGTGCCGAGGCGGTAAATATCAAAGTGAATATGATAGCGAACAGACTTTACAAGAACCTATTAGTTTTGCTTATTGAAAGAGTTCTGCCGAACGGAGTGATGTACATATATTAACCAAGACGCTTTATGAAGTTTTGCAAACGTTCAATCGAAACTTATTTAAGTAGGCAAACTTTGGAAGGTTAACGATGACGAAATTGACATGTTCTAATGCTATACATAGTAACAGAACATATGCCACAACATGTTGTAAATCAATCTAAAATGAGCGTTAGAGCGACGCTTGAGGAACTATGATTTTGACAGACGTTCCGGGGCATTTCTGATGCAGAGAACCTACCTTGCTAATGCATCGCCGTAGCGCTGCAACATTATACCTTTTCATCGGTTGTGTTCCAGGGTGGTTTGACATTTTGTTTCTAATTTATTACTGTAGTTACTATTTCCGACATATTTTTTGTAAGTATATGTAAATAAATGTATTATGTAGGTACCAAAAGGAACATTTACGATGTATCGCAGGGCCCAGTGGCGTAGCGTGGAGTAATATAGACGTGGGCTTAGCTCTTTCTTCTTTGCTTTCGTTCTCAAGACCTACCCAATAAACCTATCTTACCAAGCATGCTTCGACACGACATACCTACTTATGATAGTTATTACATTGTACTTTGTAAGCAATTTGTTACGATGAATGTATTCCCTTTTTCTTTAGTCATTAAACCGAAACACGCATTGTGATGAAAACACGTCTTTTAACTTGACACCTATCGCGCCACACCTCACATACCAAACTATTGATTTTTTTTTAATTGATTTTTTAAGCGAAAGGCTACCATGTCTTTTCAAAGCGTAAAACTAGGAGTTATGTTTTGTTGTTATTTCATGTTCAGAAAAGTGACGAGTGTGGCCAATATTTTTTTAAGTTTCATTAAATTTTTATAATAAACGGGGATTTTAAGTTTGGTGGCATCATATTTAAAGAGGCCTCGCTAGGCCCCGATAAGTGCGAGGCCGTGGGCTAGGGCCCACTTCGCCGACCTAGCTACGCCACTGCAGGGGGCCCACAGAGTTGTTTAATTTTCATTTTTCGCGATGTACTTTTTCCAAGTAAAAGGAGATAGAGTGGGTATCCTATATCAGTAATACTATAAATCGCACCCTTGCAAGAACAATGTGATATTTCGAAGAAGACCATTTTTTATTCATAGAAATTGTTTCTTTTTAACGCGATTTTAGTTACAAGCCGGTATAATGAGAAAAAGAGACACTGCATCACGTTATAGCGCTATCTCTTTCGGCCATCACTTTGAAACCTTAAAAAAAATGCTCTCATGTAACGTAAGGGTTTCGAAATAACACGTTGTTCTTGCAGGTGTGCGAAATGAAGTGTGTTTTTGTTGCAGGCAAAGAAACTCAGCACAATGAAGGCTAGCTTGTACAATAGCAGCGCCCTTGCCCTTGCCGGTATCTTCGCAGTGTTTCTGATGACCGTCACTGCTGCACCCGTCGTGAGTACCTTTGCTTTTGTGCAGTGGGCACAAATATTTGTAAGATAAATTAATAAGGCAAAAGCAGGGAAGCATATAAAAATTGCTTTGTTTTCTATTGCCTCATAATCAACCCATTATATCCCCACCGAGGGGCACGGGTCTCTTTCATGAGGAAGGTATAGGCCATACTCCACCACCGGGGCCAAGTCCGGATTGGTGGAGGCTTGTAAGACTAGTGGTTGGTCTTACTGTCAGAAGTTTTCAAGCCGCCCAGGCCTCTAACTTGGCTTAACGACTGCCATCTATCGACGGCAGCCGGCACCAACTGCTCAGCGTGCCTTGCGAAGCACGGAACCACTCGGAAAAAATGCCACTAACGTTAGTCATAGACGGTCACCCATCCATGCACTGAACGCGCCCTATATTGCTTCGTTTAAGATCACTCAGGTGGCCGGGGCTACGGGCGATTGCCTATACACACAATTTTTTTCTATAATCATACTTAAGCCTATGTTTGATTTGGTTTTGATTTACAACTTCAATTTGACAGTATTGAGAAATATTTTATGGGCCTAGGGCAAAGCTATGTATTTGCGCTTTTTGTTATAGAATCTCTCAGGCCATGTAGGGCCGGAAGATATTTAGTATCGCCTGAGTGCTTATACTGAGTTTTTTCATTTCACTTTCGATAGCGAGAGCGTTTGCAATTTGTATAGGAGCGACAAAGCGCGCCACGTAGTTGTCTCTTTGTCACTTCTATACAAATAGCAAACGCTCTCGCTATCGAAAGTAAAATGAAAAAACTCAGTATAAGCACTCTGGTTGGTGCGTCGGGTGACTTGAGAGCTGGTGCCTATATTGTGGGCAACGCACCTTCTAGGCACCTGACTGCAGCGATTTGGCCTCAATTTCCTACTTAAATTATTAGTTTTATTTATTACACTTTGTTATTATTAGCTGACTCTGCTAACGATGTTTTACCATATTAATTAGTACAAATATACACAAAAAGAACATAAAAAATCGGCGATGCCGTTTCGGAGGGGTTCCATAACAAACTCTGGGACACTAAATTTTACACATTATTTTAATCATAGTTAACATTATGTAGATTGGTCAATAATTAGTATTAAAAATAATGTGTTATTGAGAAATAAAAAAAAAACAACATAGTTTTTATCTTTCACCTGAAAGATTTGTCGATGACATTTGAAAGGTGTATTTTCCTAGCAGGAAACCGACGAGGAGCAGGCGGACAACTTGCTAGGGCCGCACGGGGACGCGGACGGAGACTTCGGTGGAAGCTGGGACGCCGTTGACGCCGCGGCGCTCCGCAAACTGCTCATGCAACTCGACGAGGACAGGTCAGTGTTTAATACTGCATCTTATGTTTTGCCACTTGTATTTTGCGTCAGTATGAGCTGATTTCTGAATTGAGATTTTGCACTAAGTAAATCTGTCACGCTCTGTTCTGAGAAATTTGATAAAACAACACTACAGTTAAGTATTTACTTAGTTAAAAGTCTCAACTCAGGAACCGGCACTATGCATAGTTTGGTGATCAAGGACCAGTTTCTGAATTGAGAATTTTGCAAGTAACTACCTAACTGTAGTGCTGTCTCGTCAAATTTCTCAGAAAAGAGCGCGACAAAACGTCACTTAAGTATTTACTTAGTTCAATTCTCAATTCAGAAACCGGCCCTGAGTAAACAATAAATTTCTTGTCTTCAGGCACAAATGATACAAGTTGTATGCACGGTACACAGAAGTGCGACGCATTGAGGGAACGTTCAGACACTGACGTTTTCTCTAAGCGGCCTAATTGACTCCGCTCAACTGCATACAACTTGGGTCGTTTGAGTTTTAACTGTACTGAGTTAGTTAGTTCATCATCATCATCATCATCATCATCGGCCTATGGTTGTCCACTGCTGGACATAGGCCTCTCCCATTGCACGCCACTGAACACGGTCCTCGGCTACTCTCATCCAGCTCTTGCCAGCCGCCCTGCGAAGATCATCGCTCCACCGAGTCTGAGGACGTCCTACACTACGTTTACCGATCCGCGGTCTCCACTCAAGAACTCTTCTACCCCATGGGTTATCAGTTCTTCGGGTGATATGGCCGGCCCACTGCCACTTCAGTATGCTAATTCGGTGGGCTATGTCGGTGACTTTGGTTCTCTGTCGGATGACTTCGTTTCGAATTCGATCTTTCAGAGAAACCCCGAGCATAGCCCTTTCCATAGCACGCTGAGCGACTTTAAATTTGTGGATCAGCCCCACCGTGAGTGTCCACGTTTCGGCACCGTATGTCATGACAGGTAGGACGCACTGATTGAAGACTTTCGTCTTTAGACTCTGTGGGATTGGCGATGTGAAGACTCGACGTAGTTTCCCATAAGCTGCCCAGCCCAGCTGAATTCTTCTATTGGCCTCTTTCTCGAAGTTGTTTTTACCTAACTGCATGGTTTGCCCGAGGTAAACATACTCCTTTACAACTTCGAGAGTACTGCCTTGAACTGCAATTGGCTCCGGATTCACGTGTTCATTGAACATAATCTTGGTTTTATCCAAGTTCATCCGGAGACCAATGCGTTGAGAAGAATCAGCTAGGCTACTCAGCATATGTTGTAAATCTTGCAGCGTTTCCGCCATGATGACAATATCGTCTGCAAACCGCAAGTGTGAAAGGTACTCGCCGCTAATATTAATGCCGTACCCCTTCCAGTCCAGCGTCTTAAACATATCCTCCATAGCATTTGTGAACAATTTGGGGGAAATAACATCCCCTTGTGTCACACCACGATGTAGGGGGATAGGTTCAGACTGCCGTTTCTGGATTTGGACGGCCATAGTAGCGGCGTTGTATAGACCTTTCAACACTTGGATGTATCGCCAGTCGACTTGGCATCGCTGCAAAGATTCCAGAACAGACCAGGTTTCGACCGAGTCAAAGGCCTTTTCATAGTCCACAAACGCTAAGCACAGGGGCCGATTATACTCTTCGGTCTTCTGTATAATCTGCCGCACTGTGTGAATGTGGTCTATGGTGCCGTAACCCGACCGAAAGCCGGCCTGCTCAGGTGGCTGAAACTCATCGAGTCTCCTCGCAAGACGGTTCGCGATGACTCTTGAAAACAGCTTGTAGACGTGGCTTAAGAGTGAAATGGGTCGGTAGTTCTTCAGGAGGGTTTTATCACCCTTTTTGAAGAACAACACGACAACACACTTACTCCACGCCTCCGGAGTTCTCCCATCAAAGAGGACAGCATTAAAGATCTTCTGGAGCTCCTTCATTACGGGTTTACCGCCGGACTTCAAGAGCTCAGTAGTAATACCGTCCTCTCCAGGGGCTTTTCCATTTTTAAGCTGTTTAAGAGCCATCGCGATTTCGTCTAGGCTGACTTCTGGCAAGTCTTCAGTATAGTGGCGTGTCAATGTAGCTCTGGAATCCTCATTTTCGGGATCTGGCCGAGATGCATGCGCAGAGTACAGCTGGCCGTAGAAGTTTTCAACTTCCGAAAGAACCTCTGGTATGGAGGAAACAACCACTCCATCCGTGGTGGTCAACTTTGTCAGATGGCTTCTCCCAAGAGATTGGACAAACACTTTCGATCCCCGATTTTGCTCGATTGCTCGTTCTATTGAACGAGTGTTGGAGCGTCGGAGATCGCGTCGAATTAGTTTGCCAATTCTCCTGTTCAGAGCATGCCTTTCTGACGCAGTGACTGGTGGGCGTTCACGTCGTTCCTCCATAAGCTTGAGTGTTTCTTCCGAAAGTTTAGACTTCGTCCCTTTATGCCGCATTGCGCAAAATCTCACAAATTCCTCCCTGAGAATTCCGACTACATTCTCGAGGGCCTGGTCAATGTCAACGTCATTTGTGGTTTCCACGGCAGCGAATCTGTTCTCCAGGTTAGACTGGAACTTTTCAGATCCCACTATAGTTTGGTGCAGGGTTGGTCGGAGCCTGGATTTCATCAAACGGACACGTTCGAGCTTAACATTGATATTCAGAGAGCCTCGCACAAGTCGGTGATCGCTTCCGGTATTAAACCTATTGATCACTGAGACGTCTCTGAATATACGCTTTTTGTCCGTTATGATGAAATCGATCTCATTTTTTGTCATAGTGTCGGGGCTCTGCCATGTCCACTTCCTTTGGGGCTTTTTCTTAAAGAATGAATTCATCAAGAATAACCCCTCCCTTTCGAGGAAGTTGACTAGCATTTGCCCCCTATGATTCCTGTTTCCATAACCATGGGATCCTACTACCGATTCGCTGCAATTCTGTACTCCCACTTTGGCGTTGAAATCCCCCATGACAACGTTGTAGTGGGCCTTGGTGGTGGAGTGGAAGGCCTTTGATATGTCATTGAACATATCTTCCACTTCATCGTCCGAGTGCGTCGAGGTTGGTGCGTAAACCTGCACAACCTTAAGGTTATACCTCTCGGTTAGCTTAATGACAAGGTACGCAACCCTGTTCGACACACTTGAAACTTCTACAACGTTGTCACGGAGAGCTCTATTTACCAGAAACCCTACGCCACCCTGAGATAGCTGATCTCCCTCTCGAAAGTATAGCAGGTGGCCTGATTCAAGGGTTACGGTGTCCTCCCCCTCTCTTCGGACTTCAGATAACCCAAGAACATCCCACTTTACCTTCTCAAGTTCGACTTCCAGTTGTGCCAGGTGCTCGTCCAGCCGTAATGTGCGTCCATTATACGTCGCCAAGGTCAGTTGTTTTTGGCAGCCTTTCGTAACCCGGGGATTCTTCGCACCCCCTACCCTGCCGTTACCGTGATCGCCGCCTTGATCAGGAATAGCAGGGCGACCGGGAACTGGGGGCCGTGGTCCGTTTTGGCTTTCCATGGAAGGATTTGCTCGTAATTGCCACGCTGAGCAGGCGGGTTGGCAATCGCAGACCGTATACGTACCGATGTCGCTGCTGCCCGACACCGGTACGACCCGTATGTGCTGGGTAATAATATGCACGGGTATTCTCTTAGTCGCCTTTTACGACACCCACGAGAAGATATGGGTTAGTTACTTAGTTAAGCCATTTAAACTAGAGAATCTGCACCAGGATTAGGAATATTTAAACGTTTCACTCACTCTTATTATAATTACTTTTTTCAAACTAACGTATTTGGAGATCAATAACAATTTCTTTAAAAAAAAGTCGTTACATCACATTACATGTACAGGGCAATATAACGAGTTCGTCACATTGCAAAAGCCACTCATAAGACCAGTCTGTTTTTCATTGGTATGTAAATATAACATGGTTGGTCATTTACATTGTTATAAAATATTATTAAGTATTCTACTATTACATTAAATACCGAATCAAATATCGTGCTTTCGATGAGACCGTAATTAAAAAATCAAACCAGTTCAAAAACGTAGTAGGCATTGAATTTAGAAGGAAAAATCAATGGTAGTAGGTATAACATCTAGGTCGTTGCATCAACTAACCATCAACGTAGCGACATCGTCGGTGCAAATAGAAGCACTAACAATGCATAAAATTAATGGAACCTTTTGACTACGTAGCAGTATAGTGAACACAAGTGACGAATGAACATTACTTCACCCCTCAGCGTAGCTATTTACCCTTAGGGTGCTACAAATTGTAATTCGAGAAACGTTTCTTGTTTCTCACTGAGTGAGTTTTCATCAAGAAATGTTTGATCTAAGTTTGGAGTTGTGTTATATACTTTACGCGGGGTGTTGCAGAAAGGTCCAGAAGAGAGTTGGATGGGTTATTGAAATCATCAGTACAAAACAAACCACTTTTATTACAAGAACAACTGACGAAATTTATCCAAAAAAACATCAACTGTTTCGCACTGTTCAAAGGCATTGTTGGGACTTTAGTCGGACATTGACAGTGATTCATTGGATAACATTGTCTAACGTAAGCTTGTAGTGTAAGATATAATAATAATTTTTATTTTGATAGCAAATTAAGGCTAAGTGTATAGTGTCGTGGGGACTTCCTTTTAAGTGTATAAATGTATAAACATTGTGTCCCGGAAAGGCCCGTCTCGTACTAGATTGATACCAATAAAGTTTCGATAGACCATATATCTTATAACCATTTCTGATAACCAGTATGACTTGCCTTTTCACCCGGTTCCAGCTTGATGTTGAGAATTGGGACACCCTGTATGTAGGGTTACCGCTTTAATGCGTTACACCTGAAACACTAGCCAATTACAATATAAAATAATTATGTCTTACAGAGACTTTTGTTCATAGAGTTTTTTCAGATATTTTTTTCCTTGATATTTAAAAAAATATTTTGCCCTTTTCGAGCCCTATCAAAGTCGCAACCTCCGGTAAATCATGCTCCTACATAGAAAAAAAACGATTACTATGTTACTTATGGTTGTTTTGAGTCTTAATTTCAAACCGTTCCTCCGATACTTCCCCATTGCCGATAAAGAAACACATTGATTTTAAGCAATCTATCTAACAGCGTCACGTCAAAGCAGAAAAGCGAAAATCTAAAGTCGCCGAACAAAAGTTACTGGGCTAATGACTTGCTTGTCATTTTACAACAAATTACAAATAACTCTAATGGACGTCAGGAATTGCGTAGATATTTTTTAAGGTGAACCCGTATCCTTAAGAAAACCAAACAATATTGCTACGAGCTACGAGAGGCACTACGCCGTAGCGGCTACGAGATTCATTAGATTGTGAGTTTCTTGTTACTGGTAACAAATGCGTAGCCGTTTTAAATAATGATATTAGTAAGGCAACGGCATCAAATTAAGATAGATAATAGATGGCTTAAGGTACCATACTGCTTCGTATCTACCTGATGAGCACAAGGCTTTACGCGTCGCCACCAATCATGCAGTTATAGCTGTCTTGTCCAGCGCAACTTTTTATCGCGTTCTGTCTTTGACATGTGAACATGGCGATATGGACGTTTTCCTTTCCTCATGTCCAGTACTTATATCATTATCGATATAACAATAAGCGCGTTTCCTACTCGTGTTTTTGAACAACAATTAGGTATTGGCCATGCTACTTGTATTTGATATATGTTTTTTATAATTTATTTTGATAATCTTGACCATTTTAAGAAACTGATTTCGGTATTTTTGAGTTTTATTCATGATGTCTAGTTTTATTTTATTTTTTAAATTTTGGTGTTTGTGACGTCATCAGAGCATGATTAGAGAGATAGCCTTTGCCTACATAAAAAAAAAAACAATTTAATGTCATTTGCAGTTTTATTAAGTAAGGCCTAAGGTTCATACTTGTACAGGTCAGTTATCTAAAGCTGGCACGTTCGTAGTACTCACACTTATGCAATTTCACTATACAGTATGTTTAAAAATAAATGATTTTGATTCAAAATGCGACTCTAGTTTAAGTGTAGACTAGAGTTAGGTTTTAGTAAGATGGGTGCGTTGTAGATAAATAAAGACAAATATATGTGTTACTTGTTATAATATATTTTTAGCAAGTTCGAAAAGTATTAAAAATAAGGTGGAATCAATGGTCACAAAATAGTTTTAATTTTCAATAAATTTTCACATGAACAAAAATAATTTCACCTGAGAAAATCTTTACCAAAACAGAAAATAATTATCCCAGAAATCCTCAACAATTTAATTATAATTTCATTATGTAACAAAGGGTCACGGACGCTCAGTGGACAGTTACTGGATGAATGAGCCGTTTTCAGATGAACTAAAAAAAAATCTAATGGCTGTCAAAGGAATGCAATTTTGAACCTCAGCCCAATAGCCATGTGTGATACATCATCAAATAGGTCTCAGCGAGCTGAACAAAAGTTACTATGACGCCAACAGCCAAATGTTGAAAAAAAACTAACATTTAACTGTTGGCGTCATAGTAACTTTTATTCAGCTCGCTGAGACCTATTCGATGATGTATCACACATGGCTATTGGGCTGAGGTCAAAAATTACATTCCTTTGACAGCCATTCGTTTTTTTTTAGTTCTTCTGAAAACGGCTGATTTGGAATTACTTTTCTTAGCTGTCAGAAATATCCCTCATTGAAACGCACATACGGTTGAATACCAAAAAGATCACGCTGTATCTATAAACAGTAGCAAAAGTAAAACTATAACTGTCCCCTTCACACTCATAAGCTAGACCGCGCGCAAGAGAGACGGGCAGACTTTTCATGATGCGCCGCGCGCTTATTCACAGACACTACACAAGCGCAACGTGTAAATGTGTTGAACGTGCCAGCTCTAATTAACTGACCTGTACTGTGTTTACTGATATCATAAAAAAGTCATCCAAGGTCAAGGTTTTTCATTGAATAGCTTAACAAATTTAAACATATTTCAAAGATATTAGAAATTGTAGGCACTGAAAGCATAATAATTCTCGAAATGGTTTTAAGATTTCCGTTCATGATTAAAAGTGTAGCTTGGCCAATTACATAATAATATACAATTTTCTATAACTTCCTACAAATCATTTACTTTTCTACATTACAATCGGTTTTCAATACTTAATAATGCTGAAAATAACATTCAAAACAAAATAATACCTTGTTAAGCTTCTATTTTGTATTATAATTTTTATGTTGGCTATTGAATATTCTTCCTCACTGACTAAATAGAAATAATAATTACTACTGTAGTACTAGTCGAAAACGAGGTTATTGAACTAAACAGGCCTCCTTTAGAACTCCTTTTTGGCTCATCGACCTACTGAGTAAACACTACTAAGGTTACTCCAATTTCGTAGCTTTTCAATTCATTGGGCTTTTCTTTATCTGTAAATAAACATTTTTTAATACCATACCATCGCAATAAAGCCTACTAAATAAAGCAATTGATAAGAGAGGTAAATATTTGTTGAATAATGATAAAAATGAATGACGAAAATCAATTTAAATACATGTTATTTTTTGCCATATTTTAAAGGGAGCAAACGTCCATAAAACCTTAACATAACATAACATAATATAACATAACATAACATTTACACACAGACACATACATTGCTTCTGGTCCTACAGTAGGATACCCTGTGTCGTGGGAACCAGAAACAGCGACGTCACAAACATGTAAACCTAACCATGTAACCTTGCACTACCACTGCAAGCCAAGATTTTCTCCAAAGCTGAAGTGGTGTCTCTTTCAGGCTCAACATCGGCAGCCGCGTGGGGCGCTCGTGGCCTCAAGCAGAGCCCCGCGGCCTCGGTCTGCGCCAGTTGCGAACTCTGGACGGCCGCGTCGCAAGGCAGTGGCGAGCTGACAAGCGACAGGTCCGTTTCCGACAGTGCTACTTCAACCCTATCTCATGCTTCCGCAAGTAAACGGACCACATGATTCTAAGAGCGAGAATACAATTCCAGTAGCATGCATCGTAAATGTACTCACTTTCCGCTATGCATGTGCGCCGCCGCGTCAATGCGCTCCGCACTACAATTCCAAAGAAAGTGTGGATCCGTAGCTACTGGGAGTATTCTCGCTCAAAGTCGGCGTATGTCACAATGGTGTTCGAAATTCAAACAGTATACTTAAAATTTAATTGATGACGCTGTATGGTAGGTAAACAACGTCAGATATTGTTTACAGACAATATCTGACGCTGCAGATATTGTCTGTAAATAGTCAAACAAAATTGTCATAGCTGAGAATAAAGTAATTATACCACCAAATCTCAGATATTTAAGAGTTTATTAGATTAGGTGTTTATTTGTTTCGAACTGGACATTCGATGATCTAATTATGTGTTCGTATAATAGAGGTATAGGTACTATTATACCTATCTAAATGGTTTATTGTTATGTATCCTTCTTGACCAAGTCTATTCTCAATTTACTGCCCTTTATACATTTTGTAGCTTTAGCATCTATTGGCCTAAGTAAGTAGGTACTGCGAACCTACCTAGACCTGGAATTTTCGGATATCTATCTAAGTGTAAGAGATTGTTAGTAAATAATTTATATTCCTAAATGTACTAGATAATTGTAACGAAGTATTCGTTGAATACTTGTTCGCAAAATAAACACATAAAATCAGGCTTGTGGAAAATGAATAAATCAACAGTTTATGAAGTGGTTTGTTTCAATCGTAGAGCATAAAGGAGGTAAGTAATTAAAAATAAGGCAGTGAAAATAAACACTGTTTATTATACAAAAGGACTGGGCAATACCTATGTATTGTCAGCAAACTCAAACCATGATGGATAAGCTAGCTGCTAAACAATCGAGGCTGGTCAAGCGCCCTAGGCCACTCCTGCTTCAGGACAACGCTAGACCACACACTGCACAACAGATGGCTACCAAATTAGAGTAGCTTCAACTGGAATGTCTAAGACATCCACCGTACTCTACGGACCTTGCTCCAACAGATTATCATTTTTTTCGAAATTTGGATAACTTCTTGCATGGGAAAAAATTCAACTCCGATGGCGCAGTCCACACCGCTTTTATTAATTTCCGTCCGAATGGTTTTTTAGTAAACGGATCAATTAACTACCTATGAGATGGCTAAAGTGCATAGATAGCAATGGTATACCATTAATACATACTTTGAGTACTGCAGCGGCCAGCAAAAGAGGCATTGATAGACGAACATGGAAATGTGGGCCGAGGCGAAGCCGAGGCACACATACGTGAGTCCATCAATGCCTAGTTGTGGCCAAGGCTTGTATATGATTTTATCAAATAATGCGCGGAAATTAAAACTATGAACTCATTCTGTTAAATTCAATAAACTTTCAAAATCAGACGAACCACGAGCGAACAACAATATTTTTTGCCGCGTTTAAGTGTTCTTTTTCTTCAATAGTTCTTCAGTTCGAAATTTAAATAAAACCTCTGATAAGTTACCTCCTTGGTTGTCATTGTTCGGAGTAAAAGATCGAAAAGAAGAAAAAACTATTATATTTTAAAAAAAAACGGCTGGCGGTGGTGGCGTTGTGGGGTTCACCGATCGATCATGAGGGTCTGGGTTCAACTCCCGCATGTACTAACGATTTTTAGTTACGTACATTTGTTTGTTTGTACAGCAACACCATTCGCTGATAAATTGTGCCCGGATAACGGCGACAGGCTTACCACTTGTCACGTTGGGACCTAATAAACTCGGCAAAACGGAAAAAGTGATTGGTGCCTCTACCTACCCCGTCGGGGATAACGGGCGTGAGTTTATTAACTTTGTTATTTAAAAAAAAACAATTTATGTTCCTTCATACAAAACGCCAATTTCATAAGTGAGGACCTAATATATAAAATTCTCGTGTCACCGCGTTAGTGCGCATACTCCTCCGAAACGGCTTGACCGATCTAGATGAAATTTTGTATATTGTGTTCGGTAGATTTTATAACAGGTTGGTATCTATTTTCCATAGCCCTAAGTGATAAGGATGCTGTGCATCATCACATGCCGAGTAATTGCGTGTAGGTAATGCAAGTTTTATATTAAAATAAAACTTGTATTATTAAGCAGAGACGATGCACAGCACCACATTAAATATTTTTGGCCGCGATGGGTAGTACGACAGCAGTGAAGTGTTCTCTGACGACCAAGGACCCTATAAATATTACGTCCATGGTGACGACACGAGTCACGCGTTTTGTGACGCTAAAATGTCAGACTTTGACAAGTTATGTAAAGTTTTAATGGTTGTAAGAAAGAAACAATTAAAATTAACAATTAATAATCTTTCACTGCACTCATGTATGGGATTAAAGATGAATGATCTTTTTTGTTGCTGCTTGTTCTGTTAGATTTGGATTAAATTTTATTCGTGTTATAATTCCCACAATGAACGATTTAGCGCGCCCTAGAACCAACGGCTTCCTGCTGATTTTGCTAGATCACCATCAGTCAACCTTGTGGGAGTCCTGCCTGTGCCACCTCTCTATATTATACTATTTGTGTATACATCATTCAAACGTGGACTCAGTTCTAGTGATTGGTGCCTCTGCCTACTCTCTCGGGGATAACGGGCGTGAGGTTATTTATATTTTTTTATATTTTTTAAGTCCTTCAAATCTGGTTTTTAATTACGGACTTAATTAGGCTATTTGACAGTGTGAAAAAAACAGTATTATTTATACGTATTCCTATAAATTATGTGTGTTAAAACCGCTTTAAGGCATTTTAACTAAAGAAACAATTGTGATTTGTAAAAAAAATACAAGATAAATTTTGCTAATGTATCTGCCGCCATTGTATCGAAAAAGGCCTGGATTGGCCGATTCTATGATGACGTCACATACCAGTAAAAATGGCGTCTGTCATTCATTCTTTCTTACGTTCATTGGTTGGTTTACCGGGAAGACACCCACCCCACCCCGCCGCCCTCTACCTACCTCGCACCGTTGACGCCTTTTAATTAGTGCGCCTTTTTTGTTCTGTGAGTGCGCCCATGTGTTACAAATTGGATGAAGGATAAATTAATGAAAATGAAAAAAAATATATGGTAAGTTTATTTGATAAACGTAATCTATTATCGATACCAATGATATGGTAAAATTTATTGTACCGGTGAAAAAATCGATTCTCTTCGACCATTCACTCTAACTAATGTTGGTAACGGAGACATGTCTACGGTTGCTAAATAAGTTCTAGTCTGATACCTACTTTCATTGGCGGCGTTGGTAGGTATATTGCATGGAGCAGCAATTCAACTCCATTTTTTGCAGTTGATGCTAATAGTCGGGTTTATATTATTATTTCATTTCTATTTTTATGACATGTTATCTCATCTACACATCTCACCACAGCTTCACTCTTTAATCGTTAGATGATCGTCATAGGGTGGTCGTAGGTCTAGAAGCTTCATCTAGTGATGAGTAGCAAGATTAAACCTCATTAGATTAAGTTTGGATTAAGTAGGTAGGACCGCCTGTGTCGCGCGGCTCATCTCATCCGCGGCTTCCTTCACCTCGCGTGTCGTTTGCGTGCGCGCACCGCACTGGACAAATTAGGATTTTTTTTATTTTACTTTAAAAAAAATCTGTGGTGTTTTCACAGAGTATAAAAGAGTAGTTTGATGGATTACCTTAGTCTGTGATTGTATTTGCTTTTGCTGCTGTTGCCGGTATTTTTAACCAAAATTATAGAAAAGCGAAACCGTTGTTATTGTTCGAATTATTTTATGTAAATCTCATGATGAGTGACGACAACACGCAAACACAAACTCAAACGCAGAAGTCACAACTTGACTGGAGTCAGCACACTCCTACTTACATCCCCAATATTTGGGGTAGAATATATACCACCAAGGCTTTTTGCTGGAAAGATGCACACAAAACCTCGCCCCAGCCTGAGTATTTTGGTAAGGAAACACTACTCTCATGGTCCCATAATTATTTTTAACAAAAGTCTGAAGGTAGTTATTGTGTAATTTTGTAGATCTCATACAGTCCGAATTTACTTTGGGACGGGCGCTGAATTGCTCCTTTGTCATGAAGAAAGATAAATTCAAGGAAGATGTCATAAGAAACGTTAGCAAGTTACATTTTGTTCTGAGAAGAGATACTTCGTAAGTATTGTGTTTATAATCTTTGCCTACTAATAATTGCTCATAACTGTACTTCTATCATGAGGGATTCGGATAAAACCGTCGAGTTGTGAATCGGACTCACACACCAAGGGTTCTAGACCACCACAATATATGTCTTTGTTAGGTAACTGCCAAAAAATGTGACATTCTTTATTCAGTTCGGCAACTTTAACAAAAATCCAACTTACACCTAGCTGATTCTTAGGGTAGCTTACCCAAAGAGGGTATGTCTATGATATCAGCTGTCTGTCTGATGTAAGGATTTTATCTCTTGAACCCCAAGTTGCAATTTTCACAGAATATGTGACAAATATGAATATGTACCTCAGAAGCCATTAAAAATGCACTAAATGCCTATTAAAGGCATTTTAGACTGAAATTTTTATATATAAAACCATCAAATCCCTCTGGCTGAGCTACTGCACTTAAGCAGGATCATTATTTCCTTGAAAATAACAATTTAATTCATAACAATTAATTGTTATCGTTAGCTGGTCGGCCCACCAAAAATTCTAGGTTTAATTAATGATGTGGCATGCCTAAATTAATTGAAGGTTGCTGGATGCCAACTTCCAAAGTCGAAAATAGAAAATTTTTATGACAGTATATTGTGATTGCTGATTTTTGTATGAAAGACTAGCGTTTGCCTACATAACATTATTACTTGTTATGCCCCTGTATTATCCTCTTAAGACCCGGGGTACACAACATAACAATGGTTTTCAATTGTTATTTTTCAAGGTCAGGACTGAGGAGGCTATGTAACTTTCCACTCTATCGATTAAGCATATAGACAACTCGAAAGAGTCAAAATAAGAATATATGTGACAGTTTGGAAGGAGTTTGAGATACCTACTGGGAAAAAACGTCCCAGAATGTAACATTGTGACTTATGGTGGTGTGACATACCGGGAACAAAAGGGCTAAATCAGACAACTTCATACAGTGGATTTTTCATTGATCTGCAGTCTTACCAAAGTCCATTTTAGTCAGAAATAAAATAGCCCAAATATTATTCTGACGAAAAGGATTCTGACGAATGTGTCTGAAATCATAGGCTTGAGCTTATGTATGTACATTATGTTTGAAAAACACATACAAAACATTTACAAAGATACAATTTGTGGCCTTATTGCTTGAAGCAATTTCCAAAAAAAAAATTATTAATATATCAAAATAAATAGCTATATATATAAAAGGAGAAGCTGACTGACTGACTGACTGACTGACTGAATGACTGACTGACTGACTGACTGACATATCAACGCAGGGCCCAAACTATAAGGGTTAGAAACTTGAAATTTTGCACAGGAGTTCCTTTTATAACGTAGGGTAGCACTAAGAAAGGATTTTTCAAAATTCACCCCTAAAGGGGTAAAATGGTGCAAAGTTAGTATGAAACTCTGCCGTTTTTGAAGTTACTCAAATGAAACTCAGTATGAAGTTTCTTCGTTTAAAATCATGAAACACGTGTAAAATAGTTTTTCAAACATCATCCCTTAAGGGGGAAAAAGGGGGTGCAAATTTAGTATGAAACTTTGCCGTTTTTGAAGTTATTCGAATGAAATTCAATACGAAGGTTTGTAGTCCAAGATTTTTAGATGTCCGCTCTGCATAAAATCCTTCTACGTGATTTTTTGTTTGGATTATGTCGGAGGGTGCCCCCCAAGTATAAAACCGAGTTTCTGTCGCCCAAAACTGCGAGCGTTAGCCGCCATCTTGGAAAACGTTTTTTTGCATATATCTCGGAAACGGTAAGTTTTACGTTAAAAACCGAAAATATCTTTTTTGTAGAGAACAAAATTTCCCATCTTTTTTATACCAAACTTTTCCCCCTATCTATATATATATATATAAAAATGAATCCCTATTTCCCTTGGTCACGGCATCACGCCTGAACGGCTGGACCGATTTCGCTAATTCTTTTTTTGTTCTGTTCGTTATTATCAGGAGAAGGTTCTTATGAAAGAAAAAATTAAGGAAATTGCGCGGAATATTAGAAAATTTAAAATTACTTAACCACCATATAAAATTATTAAACTTTTTTAATGTAACCTTAAGACATTTGACACAGAATTGACTGAATGCGTGCTGCAAATATAGTCAAAGAGGATGAAAAAAAAAATTACGTTTAAAACGGATTCTTGTGTCAATCTTATTTTATTGATAAACAATATAATAAAATCAAAAATCTGCTCATTTATGGCGTCTAAGGCGGAACAAAGTTCGCGGGGTCAGCTAGTTGTTGATATTTTCCGATATATTTAAATAAAAAAAACCAAATTTTTTTTTGTTTTTGCAAAGTAACTCAATAATTTTTGGAGATACGAAAAAAATGTTTGTATTAAAGTTGGAGAGCATGAAATTTTCTACAAATTTTTGCATAAATGAATTTCGATACATGAATAAATTTTCATTCCTTTTTCCAATAATTCGTTAAAATATTTTTATTGTGCAAAATTTCCTTTTTAATCTTTCATTTCCCTCTTTTTCACGATAAATATAATAGTTACCGTCTCCATGATAAAATTTTTCGATTATACTTTTTGGTTTGCATGCCAGAGTAACGTATTACCGCTCGTCGCTGATTTTCGATTCCAGGTGACAATTTTTATTCAGCTAGAACTCAGCAACTAATCATTTTGCAAGAAAAAGTTTTATACAAAATTTGTAGAAAATTTTATGCTCTCCAACTTTAATTCAAACATTTTTTTCGTATCTCCAAAAATTATTGAGTTACTTTGAAAAACAAAAAATTTGGTTTTTTTTACTTAAATATATCGGAAAATATCAACAATAGGGGGAAAAGTTTGGTATAAAAAAGATGGGAAATTGATGAGAAAAAATGAAGATCTCTTCGGTTTTTAACGTAAAACTTACCGTTTCCGAGATATATGCAAAAAACGGTTTCCAAGATGGCGGCTAACGCTCACGGTTTCGGGCGACAGAAACTCTGTTTTATACTTAGGAGGCACCCTCTGACATAATCCAATCGAAAAATCACGTAGAAGGATTTTATGCAGAGCGGACCGATTTTTGGTGCTAAAATTTTTGGACTATTGTCATTAAAAGTCATGAAATACATGTAAAATTGTTTTTCGAAAATCATTCCTTTCAGGGGGTGCAAAGTTAGTATGAAACTCTGCCGTTTTTGAAGTTATTCGAATGAAATGCAGTATAGGTCCTTCATTGAAAGTCATGAAACATTGTGTGAAGTAGTTTTTAGAAAATCATCCCAAGGGGAGTGCAAAGTTAGAATGAAAGCTCTCTGATATTCAAAGTTATTCCAATAAAATGTTGTACTGGGTGGCGCAAAAGTAAAGACCCTATTTGGTTCAGCTATAACATTTTTTCTAAATTAGAAAACTAGATTTAGGTTTTTTTAAATGTATATTTGTGCCATTAAATTTCGTACCATTAGGATTTAAAGATGATGTCTTTTAAATGGTGACCTCCAGAGTTGATACACATTTGAGCCCTATTTATGACATTTTGCATAACTTGCCGTAACACTTCCTGCGATATGTTCGTTATTTCTTGACGAATGTTTTCTTTTAGAGCTGCGAGAGTCTGTGGCTTGTTCACATACACCCGAGATTTCAAAAAACCCCAAAGAAAGAAGTCTGGACTGGTCAGATCGGGTGATCTTGCAGGCCAAGGCAAATCGCCAAAACGAGAGATAACTCGGCCTGGAAAAGCGTCCCTCACTAAGTCCATAGTGTCGCGCGCTGTGTGTGCCGTAGCGCCGTCTTGTTGAAACCAGATGTGCTCCAGCCCCAATTCGTCCAAACTGGGTATCAAAAACTCACGTAACATGGTTCTGTAGCGTTCTCCAGTGACAGTTATCGCATTGCCTCCAGCGTCTTCGAAAAAATAGGGTCCGATCACTCTGTCAACACAGATGCCACACCATACAGTAACTTTTAGTGGGTGTAGAGGTGTTTCTTGAATAATGCGCGGATTATCAGTGCCCCAGAACCGAGTATTCTGCTTATTGACATGCCCTGAGAGATGGAAATGCGCTTCGTCACTCATAACCAATTTTGAAGGAAAATCATCCTCTTCAAGGTTGAGGTTTATGACGCGCTGGCAGTAATCTAGACGAGCTCGGTGGTCAGCAGGCAGCAGCTGATGAGTCATTTGAGTTTTATACGGGAACATCTTTAAGTCTTTCACCAAAATACGCTGCAGGGTCCGTCTGGAAATGCCCAATTGCGTGGCACGTCGCCTCGTTGATGTTTCTGGACACTTCCACATCTTCGCGCACAGCATCGATATTTTCAGCTGAACGGCCTGTTCTTGGTCTCCCAGCCTTAGGTCTATCCAATGTTGAGCCAGTTGCTTCAAGGCGTGTGGCAAAGCGTCGAATTGTGCGACCAATCGGTGCCGGACGGTGGGGAAATCGTCGACGAAATTCACGTTGTGTTCTTATCACTGATGAATTATTCCGTAAGAACATTGACACAATTATTCCACGTTCTTGGGGAGTAAAACGGTCCATGTTTATTTTCAGTGTATTTTACATTTGTTCACTACACAATTTTCAACAACAAAATGACAGAAAATGTCATATAAAAAAAAAAAAGTATTTTCTTTAGTGCCAGTACTTTTGCGCCACCCGTTATTTGGGTTATAAGTTCCTGATAAAGTTATTGATTATTGCCGACAGCCCTTTTTGTGAATTCAATACTTATGGGGGTTGCAAATTTAGAAGGTATAAAAGTTCTTCGTATTTACTTCGTATCGTCGCTTCGATTATAAAACATTTCGCTGCGATTTTTTAATTGAATTTCTTTGTTCTTCCATGTGTTTAAATACCACCTTAAATACTTGCTTACTTTCTTATTTTTTTTTCATATTGGTCGTTCGAACTCTTGAATAAATTTTCTCAATTCTTCTTATTATTTCTCCGTTCATGTGTTCATAAATATTTCTCAGTTCTTTAAAATACAACCCATAGTAAACAGCCTATACGAGTATATGTCCCACTGCAGGGAATAGGTCTTCTCTCAGAGAGAGTAGTATGGTTTTATTTATTTCGCATGCGCTAAAAGTATCCCAATCTTAATTGCAAACGCAAACACTTTACTCAACTAGCCCACGCGGACGAAGTCGCGGGCAACAGCTACTTAAACATATTTGGAAATATATCCAGAAATATCCAAATCCATTCTGTTGTCTACTTTTACATTGTTATTGTTTGTTAGAGACAAAAATATAATCTTAACACACAAAATAAAGTTCCTGTTTTGTCTAGGGAGCCTCTCAACCCAGCTGTGATCACAGATCTCTCATACAATGGCACTTTTGTCAATGGAGTAAAAATTTGCAAAGGGAACAGCAGAGTGCTTGATGACAATGATGAAATTGCCATCACACATCCTCTTATCAAAAGTAAGAAAAGTGCTTATCAACTGCCGTCATAATAAAAAAGGCCATAACTACCATGAGCTTGATTTCGAGCAAATTGAAGTTCAGTGAAAAACGAAATTTCAAGCATATCTGCTAACTTGTCGTCGGTGATTCCTATTTGAAAAACACAAGAAAAATGTACATACATACATATTTTATTATATTATAAGCGATTTTCTTAAATTTAAGTGTTATTTATTTGAATACCGTTTTTCTCTTTGTCTCTAATAAAAATTGAAATTATGGCCTTTCTTCTTATGATGACGGCAGAATAATTAATCATCTATATTTTTTGCCACTACACCAAACTATCCTAGTGGGTTGGTGATCTCAGAGCCATTATAAACCATTGCCCACACTTTTCTTGGTTATAAAGTTCCATACAGTCTGTTAGCTTTTAGAATATACCTCGGCTACTATCAGATAGAATCGGATATATTCTTGTAATAGAAATATCGGAACTAATATGACACTTAATTTCGAAATCGAAACTAATATGACGGATATAAACTAATACAGAGCAGGAAGTAGTATTACACTCGTGTGCTTTCGGCGAAAACCGAAGCCTACTCTAGAGCTCGAGGTATATTCTAAAAGCTAACAGGCTGTAGATACCCACAGGAATGTCCGGTGAATTGGCCTGCTTGCTGTAGGTGGTAGCTCCTTATTTTTTTCACCACAGTACCTTATTTTTGCATACTTTTTTATTTTCTTTTCAGTTTTTGTGTTCAAAGATTTGCTCAAGAATGAGCAAGACAAAGTACCAAAGCAAATATCGCAGAAGTATTACATTTCAAGGACTCTAGGCCAAGGAGCATGTGGCCTGGTCAAATTAGTGTTTGACAAAGTAAGCCATTACAACCCTAGAATGGTTACATCTTTTATTTGTATTTTTTTCTTTTAATTTCCCTCTTTTTGTGTTATTATTTTTTGCTCACAGGAGAAATGCGCAAAGTATGCAATGAAAATAATAAAAACAAGTAGACTGACCAATGGACAAACAAACAATTTGAACAATCCTGAAAAAATTAGAAATGAAATCAACATTATGAAAGCTGTACGACATGTATGTACCCAACCTTGTATTCAAAGTAATAATAACAGTAATAGGATTTTAAGTAAAGGACACAAAGAAGAACCCAAACTATTTAAGAATTCTCCATGTTCCTAATAAATTTACATTAAAAGTATAAGTGGATATGAAAGTATAAATAAATAAATTCGGCAAAACGTGGGTCCAGTTCTAGAGACTGGTGCCTCTGCCTACCCCTTCGGGGATAACGGGCGTGAGTTTATTATTATTATTAAATAAATAAAATGCTTAGCGCATAGTGCTCTACTTTTATTGATATATGTAGTAAAAATAGTTTCGTTTTATCTTTTCGTCCAGCATCGCTAGGGATCGACTGACACCTAAACAAAAACGTATTGATTCCCTTAAAATAATTTAAAATCATCGTAAACGGCTGCGCCGGCCAGTTACTATTAAGAGGGATCGCTACAGTACTTACAAGTTTGCGTATTCGCCTCAAAACACGAGATCCAAAGATCATTAAAAAATTTCAGCCCTGCATTATTTCGGTCGAAGAAGTTTTTGATACTCAAGACACAGTGTACATCATACTAGAGCTCATGAAGGGTGGGGAGCTGTTCGAACGCATCTTGCAGCATGGGAGCCTGTCTGAGGCAGTCACTCGCTTCTACTTCAGGCAGATGGTGCTTGCCGTACGGTACTTGCACTCTGAAGGAATCACCCATAGAGACCTAAAGGTAAATGGAAAGCCTTTCTTTAAATGATTTGTTACTATAAACATAGGACCATTTTAGATAAACACACTTTACATAGAAGTAAAATTTTGCTGTGTTAAAGATATGCACATGTATAATAGTGCCACCACAACAGAATACCCCAGTTTCTCGTAAACTAGCAAGCTGTTAATCTACTGTTAACAGCTGCTCTGTCAAATGGACAAAGTGCATAAAAAAACGGGTATCATTTAAGCTATCACCAATTTAATTAGTTTTGTGTTTCTTAAATAATAGGGCTTGTCCTCAAAATAGTAGATCTGTCACCAAAATGTAGTCACCATACAATGCAAAATCAGTTCCACAATAAATCACCTAAAATCCTGAGATATAAGGTCTAGTACCAAATAAATGTTTTTGTATGTATTATAATAGGTGTGTCCTAATAAGTATTTAAGCAAACTAATTTAAAGAGATCACCAATAAATCATATTATGTTCAAGAGGCAAGGTAAGAACGCATCAAAGTCGAGTCTGTTTTCGATCTTACATAGAGAACCTAACGCTCCGACGCGCTCCGCTTCGCTACGCGCGTCGTCGCACCTATATTTCTGTTGTCACGTATAAATTCTTTACACGATTTGGTGACAGATCTACCATTCTGAGCACAGAGCTATTATTTAAGTAACAAAACTGTTATTATAAGAACGAAGTTTATATTCATGTAATGCAATATAATTTTATTGGTTATCGATCTCTTATTTTACACATATATTAACATTAATTTGATAATTCATACCTGGGAACAATTTTTGTTTATCTGAGAACGAAAATATTTCGTGGCGATAGATCTATTTATTAGGTGATACAACTTGATGACAAATATAAATTTTGGTGATAGAAAATATAGATGCCTAAAAAAACGGGTGGCAACTGTTAACAGTCGATTAACAGAATGTTAGCGTACGAGAAACCGGGGTAAATCTTGTGAATCACTTTAATTGTAGCTGATATATTTGGAAACCAATTTTCGCGGAAACATTGATAAATATGTGCAGTAGTATGCGCGTGATGCAAGTACGGGTGATGCAAGCCCGAAACACTTTGTGCGAATGTGAGTGGAAGGGCCAGTAAGGGACGCCCTAGGCGAAATAAGGAATGTATAAGCATCCTTAGGATGTAGGGCAAGATAAAGATCGTAGCAAATGGCAGTCACTGGTTTCTGCCTACCCCTATTGGATACAGGCGTGAGCTTAGGTATGTATGTCTATGTACCTACTTAGCTTAGTAACAATAGACCATTTTCTAATTTGTATCTCTTTCCTCTTTAAATTTATTTCAGCCTGAAAACGTACTGCTGGATAGTACCCAAGAAGAGACTCTCGTCAAGATCACGGACTTTGGCCTCAGCAAGTTTGTGGGAGAGGACACATTCATGAAGACAATGTGTGGCACCCCACTTTACCTCGCTCCAGAGGTTCTCCGAGCCAATGGGACGCTGTGCTACGGGCCAGAAGTGGATGTTTGGAGTTTGGGCGTCATATTCTTTGTATGGTGAGCAAATTTATTTCTTCACTTTTTCAAGAATTTAGGATGAGCTTTTGATCAGAAATATCTACCTTATGTATGTTAATAACAAATTTTAATGTTTGCGGAATTATAATACAAGCGACAGCCATAGCGATACAGTTCAGAAGACAATCGCCACCTTTACGCCGATCGAAGATTACATTGACGATTCTTGTATGTATGCCGATACGAAATCACGCTTAACCTCAACGCATTTGGATAAAATACCTCCTTTACTTACTTACTGCGCTGGCTCAGCGACCCGAAGTGGGTCTTGGCCTCTGACACAAGAAATCGCCAATTGTCTCTGTCCTGCGCGGTCTCCTGCCAATCACTCGCCTGGAGCTCACGCAGGTCCTTGGCCACTTCGTCCTTTCCAACGATGTCTGGGGCGGGCCACCGGTCTTTGGCCGCTTGGAAGCCCCGAGTATACTCTCTGAACTGCTCGGTCCTATATTATACTTCAGCTATTGACATTTACATAGGATATTGTATATTATCCTGTGTTGTTCTAGCCTCAATATGCGAGTGGTTGACCAAAAAGGGACCTGGAGGAATCGGAAACGTTATTTTTTTTTATTTGATTTTTTAAATTTCTGGTATTTTAGCTTTGTTTTGGTCTAACCAGAATATTTTTAGGTGCCGTAGTTATTTTTTTATGATTTTTTTTGTGAGCCGAGCCGAGTGGAAACCTGTCTTTAAACGAAACTTCAAACGCGATTTTCTAGAAATCAATTATTTTCCCATTGAGGTCCCTTTTTGGTCAACCACTCATATATGCATGTTGTTTCTATGTTGTAGCCTTGTGGGCTACCTTCCATTCTCGGCGGAGTACAAGGAGCAGCCGCTACAGAACCAGATCCTGACGGGGCGCTACCGCGTGTCGCCGTCGCACTGGTGCGGAGTCAGCTCGCAGGGCCGGCAGCTCATGAAACGGATGCTCACTGTGCGAGTGGAGAAGCGGATTACACTCGACGAGATCCTGCAGCACCCCTGGATGCAGGTAGGGCTTTCGAAATTTATCTTTGTAGCTCCTAAAGCCTCGTTTGCTACGTCCCTTTCCGGTTAGGGAGCTACTGCGTCTCGGTGTCGCACTGACGCAGCGTCAGCTCTCAGGGCTGATTGTGCAGAAAGTTGTTGCTCAAGGTCACTGTAGGACCGAATCACGCTCCTTTGATGCCGGTGAGGCCTTTGGAAAGCGTTATTAGTACATATATTTGTATGGTCCCCAGCCTTGTGGGCTACCTCCCGTTATCGGTGGAGTACAAGCAAAGGCTGCCGTAGCCTAACAATGCACGATTTGGTTTGTCACGCGTTTTAAAGCGACGGGCGAGGAATGATGGAATTTTTATTTTTTTGACAATGCGATGTTTTTTTTTTGTGCAAGTGCAATAAAAGTGTCAATAAATAAAACGCTTCACCAACGAAGTGTCGCCTAATACATTGCATGAATTCATTTTTGTTTCGGAGTCGCGCCATCTACAGAACAAGCAAGAGCCGCGAAGTCGTAGTTATTTTTATTATACTTAAGTATCATATTTATATTCGATTGTTACCAGGACCATGATGTGATCACCAGGGTTGAGAGACTCCTTTACTTCAACATGCAGCAGAAAAACGTGTCGCAGCACACAGTATCCTCGACCACTATTAGCTCTGACTCCGCGTGCAGCTCCGAAAACGCCACTGCCATCGTCGTAGTAGCCAAAGCTAACAAACGAGCCCTTAGCGACAACATGACCATTTGTGAGCCTGACACGAAGAAAATTAAGATTTCTGAAGAAGACGACACCAGCTCTGGACTGAGCTGTGTAACAGAATAGCTTTAGCGACAACATACTTCCGTGAAACGTATGACTGGTTCATCGGCATAGGCTTATTTTAGGTTACCTCGAACGAAACTGTTCTACCTCTTGTACTTAATTTAGTTCTAAAGCCTGTACCTGGTTAAACTGCTAAGTGAATTGACATTTGTGATAGTGCGCTAGTTAGGTTTATCTATTCTCTTATATAATTATGAAGAGTTTACCTGTCGGTGTGGTCACTCAAATGTGGAGAAGTAACGCCCAAAGTATCACTCAGTGACGTTTTTCCAAATGATTACTGGGGCATTGCCATGCCTCAGAAATTTGTAAAATTTTTCAAATTGTTTTAATGATGAAAATGTTTCTTTTTGTATTATATACAAATAATAAAAATTTTACTGTGATTTCATCATTGATTCTACTTAATGTTTAAAATGTTGATTTATTCATTGTTGTCAAATGACTGCCACTGTTTTAGAAGTAAGTTTTGCTCATTTGATTAGGCTCTTAGTATAATAATAGAGCAAAATGTTGACAAAGATTTATATTTTCGTATGTACTAAGACAGACTACATTGTCGAGTCTTACACAGATTTAGTTAATTTCAATTCAATGTTACCTGGATGTAAACTTTGGTGATAAAATTACTTGTCGATAAGTACATATTACTTTTGGCTTTATTTATCAAAGCAAAACATTGAACTGAGATCAGCGACATAATATGAACCTCAATTCAATTTTTATCGTAATTATTGCTGTACCGAACCACTACAAATCCGCCTGGTTTTAATTAATGTGCCATATTTTATATCATGTTAAATGTAAGTAAAAAATAAGTATTCGTTTTCACTATCATTTCCTTATGAGAATCGCCACAGTCAGACTTCCTGTGAGTATTATTCTACCTACCATGTCAGTTCAGTGACAGAACTTGTTCAGAGCTACCAGTAGAATAAAACTTCGACTAACGTCTTCACGAGAAGGATATTTCTGAAGCTGAAGTAGTGATTCTTATTCGGGAAATTGTTAGTCTTTGTTACGTCGTTAATAATTAATAAATACATGAATATGATTAAAATCGAAGGTTTTTTTTTCAGATTCGATATTTCATGGGTTCTTATAATACTTTAAACACAAAAACAAAGTATAAAAATAAATTATTTATTTATTCAAATCCGTAAGATTGTATTTACAATTTCTCTACTAAATAAAACTAATCAAACATTCAATTTCATTACAATAATTATGTCAGTCTTGATTGTTGAAAACTTATTAGACAACATGATCGAACCCTTCCTAAGCTATACAAAGGCAAGGCAGATTTTAACAAGTAGGTTGTACTTTAGCGTAGCTTTGCTGATATTTTTTTTCTTTTCTATAAGCAGCAAGGATTGTCGAAAGCCCGAACAGTGGAATCGAAGTAAAATTTTCTATAGAAGTAGAAGCATTTTCGTAGACTAATCTAACCGGGCGAGACCCCATGTCATAGTATGTAACTAAATGCATCAGAATACAAGAAACGTACTTTCACAAGTTTAAACACGTAGATACCTACGTAACCTCCACAACAATAGATTTAAGGTACTCCGCTTCAACAGAATCACACATCAAACATGCTTCTTAGCTGAACTAACAATATCGGTTGCGCCTAAGCCCAAAATTACAACTACAAAGGAACCCACACGAGCGTTTTTAAAAAAAAACTAAAAACAACACGTCTCAGTCAATATCTAACGTCTGTACAAATCAGTCTTTCGTGAATCCTAATCAAATCATAGATCTTCCAAGGTCTAAGGTTCCAAGCAGATTGCCTTAATCACTAGGTTGGTACAATTTGACTAGGGCACGTCTCTTATTGTTAGGTATGTGCGACGGGCCTCCTCTCACGCGCGTCGAGCTAACGCTCGGTTATCAACTCCACAAAAGCATGCTTAAGCTGTCCTAGTCGCCGATGGCGCTTTCTCCTTGAGCCGAACTGTGGGAGGGCTCTGCATTCTGGGCTTCAGCTTCTGAAAACAGAAACAAGTAATTTGTATTACAATTTGTCACCTGAGAAACGTAAAAGCGTTTCTAATATACGGTTAGATAGTTCAGAGGGCCCATCGCGAGCTAGACGCTTCATGAAGTCGACCTACACAGAATTACTTTGTAAAAAAATATAATAGTGATTATTTTATTTCGTCGCGTCTAGATCGTAATTGCCAAATGATGCTTGGTGTGAAACAGCAGAGTATTTTAAGCAACGTTTAATGAGTTAGTTAACTCACCTAAGCTCTAACTAAACTACTTTTGAAGTAACTGAAACAATGTGAAAGAAGGGGTATACAACAACAAACAAGGGTTCTACATTAATAAATTAAAAGACAAAAAGGAGAATATGAGAAAGCAAAAGAACAACTTTTTAATAAGCATTGTATAGGTATACCAGGATCTCATGAAAATTAATTGTGGAATAGGCCTAACAACCAAAATTTATTGTAGTAGGTAGACAGCAGGAGAACTATGGAACTAATAATGGCGTGTCCCACAAATGTATATTTTTCTTATTATACATTTTACTTAATTATGTACACGTGGAAGTCATGAGATAACGATATTCTATATAAAACGTAGAATAAAAGAGCAAAAAAATCAAAACTACTTAAGCTAATCCTTTTTCTAAGAAAAAAATCTTGCGAAATAGTTTTATCTAAACAAAACTAAAGTTTCTCAATTAACAATAACGAGGGTGATCACTCTGCAGACTAATGCAAAGTAAATTATTATTTCACCAACACTAACAGACTAGGTATCGTGATGACGACTTCATTTGGAGAATCAAGTACTAATTAAATTAATTAAAAACACTTAAAATTGGGCGGATTCGTGCGATAAGACAGGTATGAAAAAAATAGTGATTAACTGATAAAAGTAAGCAAACTTCGTGTGATAAGTTTACTGATCTTCCTAAAATTACACAATTCCTCTTAAACAGTTATTGGTGGGTGAATGAAAATGCCACCATGGTAACGGCATCTACGGCTAGGTTTTTCTCATTGTATACAAACAACCTACACAGGTGAAGCGATCACTCAGGCGCTACTCCATATTATTATGTACTTACGTAGGTATGTCAGGCCGCAAGTATCAAAATTACTATTTAGATTTATCAGACGGTCAACCTGGGTAGGTTAACCGTCTGATAAATGTTTAAATAAAACCTTGTTAGTTTACCTAAATAATCAAACTTGTATCAAATAAGATTAGCCACTCACCAGCGATAGAGCGGTCGACCTTCAGCTTATCCCGAACGATATACAACGCCGTTAATAGGAAGAAGATTCCGCCGATGACTTCTACGAAGCACGTGACGAAGAGCGAGTATTGCAGTGACTTGAACTGCACCAGCAAGCTGGGACTCTCAGAGGGGACTGTCGAAAGAGATTTCTTCAGGGCCTCGGATATCTGTAATAGGTACAAAATTGTTGCACTTTAATTACTAGCTCATAAATCACTACGCCGGGGCAAGACATGCCTGACAAGACAGGCACTCGCATACACGCCCTCGGGCAACCGAAAGAGGGGACGGCCTAGGACGACCTGAAAAAGATCTATAGCCCAAGAGGTAAAGTCGATCGGCACTAGCTACAGCGCCACCAAGTTATATGTTCAGATGGGCAAAATTGTAACTAATTGTAAAAGACTTATAGATATATTTGCACTCAAATTAAAAGACGGGTCTTTGACTTAAAAGATTCTCTTTTTTCTAGGTAAATTTCTTAAATGTTACTACTAAATTCTCCACTAGCGTCGCTATCAACTGAACAGATAAGATGGTGGCACTGTAGCCTAAATTAGAAGCTGCCGCGAACGTCCGTCAGAAGTCGAAATCTGTGGTTAAGGCCCTATGGTACCGAATGAGAATAGAAGAATAAATCACTGTGATCTGGCAATATCTCCTATCTCTTTTTTTTACACAAAACACTTTTTGACTTCCTCTCGGCATATAATATGCTTTACCGAGCCACCTTGTTACATTGAGGCACAATATACGTTTAAAAATTCGCGGGAAATTGACTTCTAGTCTTCATATTATCTTTGTCAGTGACATTAAAAATAGGTTTTTTGTCCGAACTGTAAAGTTGTCAAATTAGAGAGGACATACTGCCAGATCACAATCTATATTTAGCAGCTAAGACGACAACACATCAATATTACCATATAATAGATACTTGTAACGTACTTAACTAACTGACTAATGCCCGGTCCAAATAACCTATCTACAGATAACTGACAGTTAGCTGTCAACGCGTATGGACGTACCACTAAAGATTGTTGTGCTACAGACTGTACATTAGTATGTGTATTATGTGTAGGGGCCGTTCAAGTATTACCATATAGACCCCCCCTCTCTCAATCCCCATGTCATCAAAAATGAGCAATGCGAAGACCTTCCGCCCCCCTATAATGCTTACGTAATACTGAAACGGCCCCGTAGATGTTTCAACACTTACCACTCCAACTAAATAAGGGCTACCGGCATCACCAAACATGTGAGATATTAGGATTTGGAACGCTTCCGCAGTAGACCGTCTTGGTGGTACCACGACATACTGAAAACAGTAAATAATATGTAAGACAATACATTCCAACATCAAAAATAAACATCAACGAACCCATGCAATAATCGTTATCAAACATATCCATCCAATGAATATATAGAACGCACTGCTGGACATGCAACGAAATTATGTAAATACAACGTTAATAGGGAAACTAAATTAGTAAATACATACAACCAATGAAAAAATCATATCTTTTTTTATAGATAGACTACCTACTCAAATAGAGTACAACAATGGCGATAGCTATTTTTAGAATAACTTCGTACAATTAAAGTACCTATGACAAAAATACCGAGATTTCTGTGTGTCAATTTATTTACAAACAAAAAGAGATTATATAGGTACATATTTATACAAAATAAGGTTAATGATTGTTTTCATTGGCGGCGCCAGGTAAGCCTTCGTTTCAATCTAAAATAATGAGCCCAAAATAACTTAAAAAAATATTTTTTAAGTTTTGGGTTAGACAAGAATAGAAATGGCATTCAGAGGCTTACGACAAATAAATCCTTGAAATTTGAATTTTGGCGCCATCTATTAAGGCGCCATCTTGTATTGTACATCTAGAATTTGATCGCAATCACATGCGCTCCTCTGACATTAACATCGAGAGTCATTTGATTCCCGCGTATGCCAATAGATGTCACTACTTTAAAAACAATTGAAATCAGTCCACACCGCACGTGAATAAAATATTAGATTAACAACGAACATGACAAAACATATTTATCGCGCTACATAGGTAGGTACTAGTGTATTCACAACTAGGCAAGAGTGGCCGTATAAAGCTGATAATGTTATGCTGATATGTTTAATATTTGAAACGTGCTAATGAGTGACTGACATCAATTAGAATAGGTACATTCATGCAAAACCATTCGAATGAAAACCCTCAACCATAATTATGCTATGTAAATATAGATATCTTATCTACAATGAAATGCCAATCCCTTTCGTTCGCACAGTCTTCAATTTTTAATAATTGTAAAAGAATCGGTATACAATACAATATGTAGACATATCTGACAAGGTGATCTGAGGCGCCACCGAAATAAAACAAGCCAACTTTAGACTTTGGCTGAGAATTTACTTAGGTTGTCCTATATTGGAAAGAACTTCTTACGCCATCAAAAATAAAAATATAAGTATAAGAAAATTAAAATACTTATGTGTAGAATGTAATTTTATTTTGTCAAATTAAAAGTACTTTTTTCTTTTACAATCTTATAAAAATGTTACTATATGCGAGCGCAAAAGGTATGGAAACCCCCTGTTAAGATACAAAAACCAAAGCTTCGTAGGCAGGTCGTTAAAAATGCTATTACCACAGGAACTTGTTACATCAAGCCGCCACGGCCTTGAATTCAACAGCACCGAACCGCGCCGAAATAACTTACGTTCCTGTGGCAAAGGCACATAATACCGACCGGCCCGCGCGCGCAACACATTCTTACCAGCGACATATCGGCCACTATTGCCCAGTTGAGATTCAAAGCGACTTCGGCGACGAATATGAGGGCGAATGTCAAGTAGAAGTAACCCTCTGATAGCACGATGGCGAGGGTTAGCGCCGGTGCAGATATCAGCAGGCCAGCGCCGCAGATCACCGGGTGGGCCCGAGGGAATCTCTTCACGAGCCCGGCGCCCAGCCAAGAGCCCAGCGGCACGCCAATGATGCCAGACAGCATTGTCACCACGCCGAAGATGAGGGAAACCCTTAGTGCGTAATATAGAATAATGCTTATCAATGCGTGCATCTTCGCTTGCTAGCTTGATTATGATGCCGGGTGGAGGTTGGAGTAAGCATCGAAGAATAGAAGTCTTGATGTTCATAATCATCGTGTAACTTTAGTTTTTATTTTATCAGAATAGGCCTACAATTGATGAGCTCTAGTGAGGAGATGTAACATGGAACTGTTAAAACCAAATAGATACATGTAATATATAATTATTTTTTGTCGGACCCCACAATTAGTTACCAGAGTAAGTAGAGCCATTTCAGGTCTTTGATTGTGATCTTTAAGTATATAGTAATATATTTTGTTCCAGGATTCCGGTATCATAATAATTATCTAAAAATGTGTATTGTACTTTAACAAAACATGCTGACATTGGACCTTATACAAAACAATGCCATCATTATTTAAATAATTCAATTATCCACTTCTAGAGCCCAATACAACAAAAATAGTTTAAGTCTTTTATTTTGTGAATATCCTTGTTTTACAGCTCTTTGACATTTCGATCACTCGCCATCAGATACACACAACAGTGACGTGTGTGTCTGTAGGATATATAAGAAAAAAATTTTTAATCAATTACTTAGTTTTTCTATACATAGATGATTACTCCAACTATGGCTATTAAACATGAATAAATTATTATAAATGTAGTGTAAATAAGATGAAAATGTAAAACAAGAGCTCTATTTACACTAGACTTCTACAATCAGAGAAAGGATAAACGAAATAGTGTAAATAGAGCTAATCACCCTGATGAAATGAAATTATTGGATAAATAATAATTACAATATCCCGCAATAAAATATATCATGCGTGACATAATGCCTTATTTTAACTAGCAGTCGCGATTCCTATGTTGTGTCATGTCGCATAAAACAGTATAATAACCCGTGCCGGTAGACAAGGCATACGATAACCGCTGAGGCACATGCGATTGCGAGCACATTCATTAAGGCACAATTTACGATGCGGCTTTACTCATCAAAATTCTTCACTTCGACGTTCAATTAGATACGCTCTCCGAACTCATAACACTAAGCATGTGTGTTATCTCGTATGAAAATCAACCAATTTTTTTCTCTCACCATACCATTCTTTCATGAGAAATGATGAAATGAGAAATCATGAGAAAGAATGGTAGATCAAATTATCAAGAGAACTCAGGGTACCGGATTTCGTTTAACTGAGGATTTTTCGGATTATAGTTTTCAGTTTCACATTTTTGTGTGAAATTATGATATGAACAGCTAGATGTCCTTAAGACTATTTCATAGTTTTCTAATCGATCAAAATAAACTGCTGAAGTCTTCTCTTGCACCCGATCCTGAGTTAACGCAAACATGGCCTCCCTTCACACGAGACACAACCCGTGTTGTAAAGCCAGCCTCGAGCGTGGCTAACCAGAGTGCTTATACTGAGTTTTTTCATTCACTTTCGATAGCGAGAGCGTTTGCAATTTGTATAGGAGTGACAAAGCGCGCCACCTAGTTGTCTCTTTGTCATTCCTATAAAAATTGCAAACGCTCTCGCTATCGAAAGTGAAATGAAAAAACTCAGTATAAGCACTCAGAACGTCCTAAGCGGAAACGAGCAAAGACCGCACCGCGCGTCGGCCTTCAATCCTTTGGTGCTCACCAAAACCATGTCGGCCACGATCGACCACGTGAGGTTCAGCGTCAACATGCCGAGGAATATCAGCAAGTAGGTCGAGGTCTCGTGGACTTCGACGGCTATGAGGGCGAGGTAGACTAGCGGTGCGGAGGCCAACAAGGCGAGGCCGCAGATGGTGGGGTCGCAGTCCGCGCAGCGCGGGCGCAGGCGCTGGGCCAGCCACGAGCCGCCCGGCACCCCCAGGGCTCCGGCCGCCATGCCGACCAGACCGAACTTGTACGACACGCTGCCCACATTAAGAATCATTTACCGCGTCCCTAGTAGCACTGACGGTTGGACGGCTGTTTTGCTACATTTGACACCACATTTTTGTAAAATGCTTACGGGATGGCCAACGTCTTTTTTGTCGGCTCATGTAGCGACATTTACAACTGTTGACCCATCTATGAATATTTTTTTTCTTTCTTCTTTCTATGGGGATTTGGCGGTGAAAACATTAAAGAAGAAAAAAAGTATAGTTAACAGTTATGGCCTGAGTCTGGGTGGTTTTCTATGTTAGTGAGGTCCTCGTCTATATACCGTGTTCTTGTGTGAAATAATAATATAACAGTGTAATCGTTTTTTTTTTTCATATAAGTATGTATCCAACGTCTAAATACTGGGTTCTATTTAACTAAAGCGGAAAGATAGAAAAACAGAAAAGGTAATTACAGAATAGAATAATTTCTTTGAGTGGATAGGGAAATATGTCATAATAAAGAATGCTGTAAAAAGGTTAGACCTTTATACATAATATAATTAGTGATTGTGCTATTTATTTTATTTGATTTCAATACTTATTTCATTCCGTGCAATTTGTCAGATATTAATTATATTGTAGGTAGACTAATCTCTCGACCGATACTCTGTAGGAAAAGGTATTTAAAGGTCAAATGTGGCTGCAACTAAGCCAGTTCAGTGGACGATAGGATAAGCTATTTATAAAGTAAATAATATTCTGAAGAGGCGATAATTGTTGTTACTTTGTATGTTTCATTCGCAAGGATCCGATGTGAAGCAGGCAAAAAATTACTAGGTGCTTTGTTGAAACATAAATATTACAAGGCCAAGAATCTAAAGGAATGTTATTCGTGTTTTACATTTGCTTTTCGTTTGTAAAGAGGTGTTGCTTGTTAGATGTATAAATTATTCTGGATTTTACGAGTATGTTGTTGAAATGAACACTATTTTATTTAACACTGTAAATTGACATTGTACAGAAAATAATGACTGGGATGAGTTATATGAATCCTAGAGAACCAGAAAATCTCTGCATAAAATTAATAAGTAGAGCTTGTCTAGTATTACCATTTACTAAAACATAACATAAACACACGGCTGTTTCCCGTTTACTATCATCATATAAATCTAAGAAGACCAGTCTATGTTTACGTTCACTATCTAAGAGTCAGTCAGAATAGTCTTAATAGAGTCGCAGATTACCAACGAAATTATCGTTGCAGATTACTTGTAACTTACACATTAAACAAAAATCTTAGAGAAGTCTCCGTTCGCATAAATGCCGTATAACAAGACAACAGGGCTACGAAATATATAATTTGACGACCTCTGTGGCGTAGCGGTTAGCGCACAGCTTACCATGCGAGAGGCCCAAACCCCAGGCCTTGGATGTTTATATGTTTGTGACGTCGCTGTTTCTGGCTCCCACGACACAAGGTATCCTAGTGTGGGACCAGAAGCAATGTATTTGCCTGTATGTAAATGTTTATGTTTATGTGTTTGGTTATAAACTGAAATCGACGCTCAAGTCGCGTTCCCCTAGACAAGCTCTACAGGATCCTGCTATGTAACTCACCTTTCAATCGAGACGTTCACGCCGGGCTGCAAGGTGAGGCCGAGGAAGATGAACTGCGGTCCCCACCACGCCAGGGCGCCCGTCACGAAGGCGACGCAAGTGAAGGCGATGGACGACAGCATGAACGACGGACTGTAAGAGATAATAAAAATGTGGGGTCAGAGCTGTTCCCTGGAGAGGCTGAAATGAGGGTGCAAATGAAATGGACGATTCACGATTCGTGAGGCACGAGTTCTACAGGCAGATATGCAACTGAGATGGTGAACAAAAAAATTTTCATTTAACACGTTGTTAGGTTTATTTTTCTTGTTGTTCGGTGCAAATAAAATCTCACACATGTTATTTCAACCTAATAGTGTTAATATCTGCTTCATTTTTTAGTTATCGATCAGACACACAATTTGGCTGTCCTCGACGTGGCGGGTCCTCCATGATCCAACTTACAAGCCACATGGCCACGCCCCACGCAGAGAAGTCACCCAGAGCCCCCAACTTCACCTCTTAATACCTAAACCAAATAGAAAAGGTACTCACTTCTTGGTAAGCGATCGGAGATCATCCCGGTAGGACGTCGGCTTCATCTGGCTGTCCTCGGCATGACCGCG
Source organism: Yponomeuta plumbellus (assembly GCA_947310845.1). NCBI lineage: Eukaryota > Metazoa > Arthropoda > Insecta > Lepidoptera > Yponomeutidae > Yponomeuta > Yponomeuta plumbellus. The sequence continues at coordinate 12,074,453 of OX371203.1, forward strand.
AGGCGGGTCCTCCATGACCCAGCATATGAGCCCCACGGCCACGGCCCCAAGCAGAGGGGTCACCCGGAGACCCCAGCGCCAGTCGCCGGCGGCGGCACCCGCCACCGAACCCACTATGTAACCGAGGCCGCTGAAAGTGAAGAGTTGTTTCTTAGATGGATATTCAAAGCAGAAAATGTATTTTAACAACATGAGACATCGCAAAAGAGATATTTAAAGTTACAATGACAAATTTAAAAAAAAGTACTACATACAAAACAGGAAAACAGCTGAGTATTTAAACAATGGAGTGCTTAATTACATTTAAGAAAACTCGACTACCAGGACCTAGATTCTGCTAATGCATTGTAGTACAATGACAACTGCTTGAACATGGCGATTTAGTTTCATTGACGCGCCAAGTCTACGCGCGCACACATATCAAACAATCTAGGCGTCAATGACATGAAAAAACACGTCACGTCATGCGACCATGTTAGTGCATTACAGTACGATGACAAATACATGCACGTATTTTTCATCGTACTGTAATTTACTAACAGAATCGGGACCCTGTTCTCAAGCCACAATAGCAGACTCCAGCTGGAGATAAAAAAAAAACGTACCTTCCCACGGGTATAGCGAAGTAGAAGAACGCAAGCATCTTAGAGCGCACGTTCCCCACAAAGAGGTCGCTGATGATGGTCGGCGCGATTGTGGAGTAGGACGCCTCGCCCACACCGACCAGGCCTCGGAAAAACGCGAACATGCGGAAGTCCTGTAAAGAAATAATCATGGATCTTTTGAGAAACATTTCTATATTCTTAACTAAACTCCGGTATCACTTAGTCGAATCCGAAAATTAAATCAATACTGACTACGAAAGTTTAAAGTAAAATAACAATAACTTAAATGGACTTTTAGATCGCCATTCTATCAGTACCCTAGGCATACTATTAAATCTGCATTTGCTGCTTCTTAATACTTTGATTTAATTATACTTTACCGGAAGAAAACACAAAATTTCTACTAGAATAAAACATTTTGAGTGCGTTTCACTGAACAGCGTAGGAGACGACATCATTGTCAATCACTATGGAAAAGTGGTAGTCAGAGGAAGCAATATATTTTACGATAATTATCATAAATAGAACGGTCATTTATTTATTTTACGATAATTATCATAAATAGAACGGTCATTTATTTATTTTCCGCTAATACTTTTTAATGTTTGTTTTACGCCCAAGTGAATGTAGTAAAACGTGAACTGACGACGATGTGGCTTCATGCGTGTGCGTGTCATACGTCAACGAGATTGTATAACGAGATCTCTGAATAAATATTGTATTGTAAGATTTACGCTGACGCAGTGGACTTGAACAAGTGTGAAATTATCTGAGGATATTATAAGAAAAAGTTCTTTAAATGTTGCTTAGTCGTAGAACATAGATTGTTGTAACTGAAAAACTTTAATTAATAATAAATTGTTTACTTTAACTATATTATACATTTTATAGAAAATAAATTAGGCTACCACAAACCAAATGTTTCTTAAGAATGACGCATTTCAGCTGTAACCTCAGATCAGCGATGACTACATACTGATAAAATAACATAGCGTCATCATTCATCAGTCTGATGAATAACGATGTGTTTTGATGGTGCTCTTCACTAACCTTCATGAACGATCCGAAGAGCGTAGTACAACACCATAGCCCCACTCCAAACCCCATGATAATTCTCCTGGAGTACCGATCACCCAGGTAGCCAAATATGGGCGCGAACACCATGTAGGCGACCACGAACACGGTCTGGAGGAAGCCGGCCTTGTCATCGCCGATTATGAACTCTGTCTTCACGTCGCCGAGAACACCTGCGAGAAGAGATGACTTTGGTTAACTTAGGGGGTTGTATTCCTTTTTTTTTTTAACGCTCCTTTCCCGTGGTACACCTGCGGACCAAGGGATTATTTTAAATAATGCTTTAATGCTTTTACACTATGATTATATTTTCATATATTACTATTCAATTACCAGGTGGACTACGGGAAATACATTATTTAAAAATTATTTTAATCTTATTAAAAGTGGACCACGGGCAAAAAAATAACCCCGTGGTCCACCCGGATGGACTACGCAGGTGTACCACGGGAAAGGAGGGATAAACATCCACACAATACAATCCCTTGCCCAGGCCCTAAACCAGGATACCTCGTGTTATGGTAACCAGAAACCACATAACAAATTGAAATATACCCAGATTGAGGTCGTCTGTACAGGTTAACTTCGGAGGCCTCCAGTGGGATCAGATCCCACGATCATCAAACGTTTTGATCGCTAGACCAACGAGGCAATTAGGACAAGTTTATTAGTGTGATGACCACACATACCACGATAAACTTGCCACAAATCATAATTGTGAGAAACAAAAAAAATAACTAATCGGTACAGAATCGAAAAGCGAGCGGCCTAAGCGCCCGCTCTGATGAGTTGATAGATATCGTCAACTTTCTTAAATTAAAATAAATAACTGGAGACTGATAGGCTCAGGTAAGTGGGTTCCAGCACCAACATCTTCGTCGCTCTAGGCGGATAACACAAATATAGTCCCCAGATCACTATCATTCGAAAATAAATAAAACATGGAGTTTTCTTTATTTTCTTTTTTTATACTAAACTAGCGATCCGCCCCGGCTTCGCACGGGTGGCAAAAACGTTTCCGTGGAAATTGCTATATAGTTCCGTGGAAAATCCCCGAGTAGTATTTTTTTTACAGCTTTGGTTAAATTATTCGAGATTTCGTACGGAACCCTAAACTTTTTGAAAATCCAATATAGTCTATGTTACTCACGAAGAATGTAGCTTTCTAATGGTGAAAGAATTTTTAATATCGGCCCAGTGGTTTCTGAAACTATTCATTACAAACATACCTACACACAAAAATACAAATCTTTCCTCTTTATAATATTAGTATAGAGATAGAGTATAGATATCGAGCCCGAAATCTTCGTGCATTGGATTGTGAATTTCGATCGGCACCGATCGAAGCATACGTCAACACGTACAAACGATCGTTTACGAAAAGTGGCCTATCCTTAATCAGGTTCGCTTCCAAAGAATGCAATTTTAATCCGTTTGGAATTTTCAATCTGGGATAGCTAAAATGGATCAGTTCGGGCATAAAACGTATTTCTAGATTGACGTAATCGCAAAGGAGAATGACCAAAACCAGTATATGTTGCTTTTGCGTTGCGCTTTATGCATTTATACCTCAAAATGTTTCTTTTGGAAAATGATTCCATAGTTCTATTTGATAAAATAAAAGAATCAGGGGTTTAAAAGTAAAAATTAAAAAGTATCTGTATTGATTGTATAACTTCAGTGGGAGATGATAATGCACGTACCGCGAATGCACAGCCTGAGAACGTACGCCCTGGTAATGTACAGCCATTGAATCCGTGTATATGTACATGGATTCCCGTCCGCACGTTCTCGGGTCGTGCGTTATCAGCGTTTCTAAACGAATCCCAAAAGAAGTACCGCACATACTGCAGTAAAACGCGCAAAACCTATGATGTGAACAACGTAGTTGATTGTATTCTCTGTGATGTGAACGAGGCACCGAATGGTCACCGATTCCAGGGCTGTACGTTCCGCGTTCGTGCATTCCCGGTACGGACCGGGAATGCACGGACGGGAATGTACAGGCAGGAATGCACATCCCGATAATTGGTGTCATTTGGGCACGAATTCCCGGGCTGTACATTCTCATGCCGTACATTCTCGGTCCGTGCAATAGTAACCCACTTCAGTCACTCAATACAGATTACAAACACAGATTAGATTAAATTATTGCAAAAATCGCAAAAGGTACACCTTCTGTGTACTACATTGCGAAAGTGCAAACTGCAAACGGGGAGTTTTTGACGGGAATTCAAACGAGCGGTTTTATTACGGTTTTATTTTTGCAAATTGATCCTAGTGGATTTGATATTGTTTAGTTAATGTAGTTTATTGTTAAAATGACTATGTGTAATGTGTACGAACAATCCAACCGGCCCTTTTGGAAATCGTTGGGAGATTCTAATGTCCAGCAGTGGACGTGCAATGGCTGAAATGATGATGATGATGATGATGTATGAACAATATGTGGAATAAATAACTAAAATAAACCGCCATTGTGGGCTTAGGACAGTCTTGTCTCAATTGTGCGCAGGACCTAAGACTGTTTATGCTTATCAGAAATTACATCCTTGTCCCCCATTAGGCTCCTTAAACATTGCGACTTTTGCAGCGATATAGTCGCGATTTAGACGATTTGCTAGTGCATGGATACACTCGCAAATCGTCCATCGTTACACACACGCTATCTGCAAAAAGTCGCAGTACGTAAACGTCTGCATATTTGGCTAAAAGCATAAATAATCTGTGGCATAAAGCACAAACTTCTTCCGTATGAACGAACCTCAGAATAAGGGAGGAACGAACTGATAATGACCTATGCTTATAATTAAAACTAAAAGGTGTCAATGCCAATCCAAAATAACACCAAACCACCAAAGTTGTCATAACCTCAAAACATGGGCTCAAAATTAAGATTTCTCGAAACTCCCATCTAATATTTTCATAATATTTTTCCTGCATAATCCAGAGCTAATTTCTTATAGTTTACCGTTGGTTTCATCAATGTGCAAGAAGACGCAAAAATAGACGAACTCCTATAGTAAATTGATCATTCTCCTTTGAAGATTGAGCTGTGAAGATTGATATGGCTTTATCCTTGGACTTTTATTTTTTTCTGCACTGAGTATGGCAGAAAAGCTGAATATAATGATGATGACGATGATATCACAGTGTACACCAAAACAAGACGAAGGAGCGGAAAATAATACGACGGAGTTAGTAAAAAATAACCATCTTCCGATGGTTAAAAAATGAGGTTGCTTCGGCAAGTTAAAAATTGACCTTGAGAAGCTGAGAGTAAAGTTCAGTGTACCTACGTTCGCGGATACGAAACCAGATTCTCGAATGTATTTAGAATGTTCAAAGTTAACACAAAAAATATCTACTTCTACGACTGTATTTCAGACATTAGGATGAGTAATACGACTACCTAACAGTTAAGAAAGGTGTGGCTACGAACAATTGCCTCTACAATACATATTTGTCACACCTTCGATTATTGTCTAGCTAGCATAACGGGATAAAAATCAAAACAAGCTGAAAAATTCCATGAGTGACATAGAGCTTACAAACTCTTCTTTTAAGTATGTATGGCCCAGTCAAACGCACAACCTAGTTGTAAGTTTAATTTGCTTAACTTTAATTAAATCTAAGATATAACATAAGAGACACCAACACCATCCGTACATTTTTTAGGGTTCCAGAGTTGACAAAGAACCCAGTTTCGCCATGTCCGTCCGTCCGTCTGTTCGTCTGTCCACGGTCTAGCTCAGAGCAGAGACTATTACTACAAGAAAGCTGAAATTGGCATAGACAACATATGGATCACGGCGATCGAATCAAACCGGTAGATAAAAATCTTTAAATATTTGTTTAAAAATTTTTGTTCCTCCTACATCGAAATTACGAATACATTTTTTTTCTCGCTTACACCAAAGTTTGTGGTATCATTGGATATCGTTTAAAAATATTGGTATAATATGTAGGAAAATATTTCTTTTATTTAAAGTCCCGTTTGCGAAATATTTTATAATATCACGGACAAGTTCACGAGCAATAGCCGACTAACTATAAAGAAAAACTTCGTACAAAATGCATTGAAACTTACTTTGTCGGATTTGTTAGTACCTACTGCAAATGAGATATACAAACCCTCTTTCTACGGAACCCTACTGCACGTGGCCAGCCAGACAGGCACTCGGCTTTTTTTTTTTAAAATAAGGCTGGAGTATTTACTCATTGGTAAAGTTGGAACATTATTACATACTTAAAGCAAGGAGAATTAATCAAGAATTAATTCTCCTTGCTTAAAGGGAGTATGTACTTGCAATAGATGCAAATTGAGAACGAGGGGTTCGCTCGATCAGTCCTGCAGCAACAGGAACTCACAGCATAAAATAATTTCCAAAGTACTGGTAGCAAAGTATTGGATCGTTACGAGAGAATGTAGGTATGTGACATGTTTGTTGCTTTTTGATCAAAGAAACCATCTTTTTAATAAATTAAATAGAACCCCTCCCGTCTCCACACAATAAATCATCCCCTTTATGAGACTGGCGCTTTTGTTTGCCGAGCCTTTATTTGTTGCCCAACGCTTGCACAGCGCTTTGTACGCTTTTCTCAGCCATTCATATTGCTACAATAAAATATTTCATATCAGCTAGCTGCCTATCAGTCTTTGGTATAATAGTAATATATATATATTTGGTATATATTTGGTTAAATAGTAGTCTGGTACCTACCGATTGTTAGACAAAATTATACATAACTCACATAATGTTATTTTGTATAGTTGAAATATTTTTTTTTTTCATATCGCGCCGATTGTGTCCCAATGTTGGGGAAAGATCTCCCATTTGCATAATATTTACAGGTCAGTTATCTAAAGCTGGCACGTTCACAGTACTCACATTTATGCAATTTCACTATACAGTATGTTTAAAAATAAATGATTTTGTATTCAAAATGCGACTCTAGTGTAAGTGTAGACTAGAGTTAAGTTTTAGTAAGATAGGTGCGTTGTAGATAAATAAATACAAATATACATAATTATGTGTGACTTGTTATAATATATTTTTAGCAAATTTGAGCGAAAAGTATTAAAAATATGGTGGAATGAATGGTCACAAAATAGTTTTAATTTTCAATAAATTTTCACATGAACAAAAATAATTTCACCTAAGAAAATCTTTACCAAAACAGAAAATAATTATCCCAGAAATCCTCAACAATTTAATTATAATTGAATTATGTAACAAAGGGTCACGGACGCTCAGTGGTCAGTTACTGGATGAATTAGCCTACTTTTTTTCTTATTGCTTGTCACAGATAAAAACTTTATTACTGTTCTGTGATTTCATCGACTGGAAGGAATCTGTGATCAACTGAGCAATATCAGTCGGTTTCTATTGTGGTAACGCGAATGTTCTGTTCTCCTATTCTTCTTCTTTTTCTTCAACGTTTTTTCCATGATTTTAGCACCAATAGCAGTTGTCCGAAGTCCAATCACAATCAAATGCAAGAGCCAAAAGAAAAGAGGAAAGACCACAGAATAAACTGGCAATTCCCATTAGAAAAACAAAAACCCTCTCTTAAAAATGTACTGACTAATGAGCCGTTTTCATAAGAAAAAAAAAACTAATGGCTGTCAAAGGAATGCAGTTTTGGATCTCAGCCCAATAGCCATGTGTGACATGTTATTTTTTTGAAATTGAAAAGTTTAGTTTTTTTTTTCAATACAATATAACTCCAAAAGGACAAACATTTGGCTGTTGACGTCTTAGAAACTTTTATTCAGCTCGCTGAGACCTATTCGGTGATGTATCACACATGGCTATTGGACTGAGGTCCAAAATTGCATTCCTTTGACAGCCATTAGTTTTTTTTTATTTTTTAGTTCTTCTGAAAACGGCTCATTTGGAACTACTTTTCTTAGCTGTCAGAAAAATCCCTCATTGAAACGCACATACGGTTGAATACCAAAAAGATCCCGCTGTATTTATAAACAGTAGCAAAAGTAAAACTATAACTGTCCCCTTCACACTCATAAGCTAGACCGCGCGCAAGAGAGACGGGCAGACTTTTCGTAATGCGCATGCAGTAGACGTCACGCCGCGCGCTTATTCACAGACACTACACAAGCGCAACGTGTAAATGTGTTGAACGTGCCAGCTTTACTTAACTGACCTGTAAACACGTGTTTTCCTTTTACACTGAAATATGGATCTTTCATTAAACGTAGTTAGCTAGTTTGGGTGGTGTGATCAACTGACGTCAGCATATCGGTCAGTTCACGGTCGTTCTTGCGATCGACAACTTTACTGTTTTATTTATACAGCTTTCTTTGCCAGAACCATATTTTTAATGAAAGTGTAGTAGTAAGAAAAATATACCTATATTTTTATGGCATTGCCTGACACTCCTGTATTACTTATGTTGGCAAGTAGCCCAACATGGGTGTGGTCCCAAATTTATACATACCAAATTTTCGTCACAACCTAAGAAGCTGTAACGATTTCTACTCTTCAAAGTAGGTACTGTGATTTCACAACTATTAAGGGAAAAATAAACAATCTTAGGCTCCGTTGGCCTGTAGGTGTTTTTACGTAGTAAAATATTTACCTTAGACCAAGGAGATGTTTATAAATAGACATGGTTGCATTAAAAATTCTGAAATATACTACTTGTTATCAAAACATATAGGGAACAGCAGAGCTAAATCTATGAATTAAAAGCATTAATAACCGCCAGTGAAAGTAAAACAGAAAGCAAGATTTGGGCACGCGTTGGATTGTCAACTTCTTTTCTTATTTTGCTTTTTTACTTGAAATTGGTTCCTATGTAGTTGGGAATATAATGAGAAATTACTTGCCGAACATATTGTTACAGTAATGCTAACAAATAGGTTAAGACCTTGTCAAACCTGTCCGCCACGTAGACGGAGCCAGAAAAAACGTCACTCAGACAGACCTGTGCTTTGATATTTGAGAACGACACGACCCAAATACTATAAATATATCTCCTCCGAGACTATTAAGCGATATTGAGGTAGGTACCTTTATCTACAGTGCTATCATAATAGACTGTCTTCAGGTACACAGAAACAGCTGGTTAAGATGAAAGCATAAAAGAAACAATAAATCAAGATTTTAGAAATTCGAGATCCAATGCACTTATTTAAAAATATTTTAAGGGCCGGATTCCGAATTGATAATTTCGCTAAGTAAATACGTACTTAACTGTAGTGCTGTCGCATCAAATTTCTTTAGAAAAGAGCGTGACAGAACGTTACTTAAGTATTTACAGTGTACATTCTCAATTCAGAAATTGGCGCTAAGTATGCTAAGACAGAACTTAACACAGAGTTGAGTGACCCACGCTCTCTCAACATCTAAAAATGGTGAACGCGGTTCTAAGCGAAAAACTCAGTCATCAAGGCGGATTTGGCGAGGTGAAGCGAATCGGCGACCTTCAGACGGAGCGCCGGCCGGCGGCGCACGAGCTACGTCACCACGACGACGAGTCACGAGAGCGTTCACATCACACAGAGGTGTGGGGGCAGCGCGCGGCATCACGCCATCACAATCAGCCAATCAGCGCCCGGGAAACCATGCGGCAAACAGCACGCTAGTCTGCGCAAAGCGCCATGTGACGTGGAGCTGAACGGCGAATTTCGGATGACGAAATTTTTTGCTGATTAGCTTGTTTATTAGACCGATATTGCTTCGTGTAACGCTAATAGCGGCAAGGGCAAATTATTTACCAAACGATTAACAGGTGGTCAGATGCATAAACATATGGAGATAGTTATGCCTGTACCTACTATTATGTAGTACCTATCGTATCATTGGCACTTATAGTATAGAGTATCAATTTATGAGGCTCATGCAAAATCCCGAAAGGTATCACGCTATTTATTCTTATCATTGACAACACTAAGCACAAAATCCCGCAAGTAATCAAAATCGCCAATAGGCTAAATCGATATGACAGTCCCAATAAACATGTAAACCGTCGGATATACCTAGTCGGTAGGAAAAGTGTCAATCACAGTAAATGGGTTTTCCAGAACAGATTAGGGACGGCCGATGGAAATGGGAAGTGAAATCGCTTCCCTGCGTTTAATTTCCGCACAAAGGGCCCATGTTTACTGTGTCTGACGTATCTCCATGGGGTACTAACGATCCCCAAAATTGCTACAAGGGGTCCTAACAATATTGCAACGGGTGGTAACTTTTTGTAATGAATTTTACATTTGCGTTTTCTCTTTCTTGTGTGGAACGTTAAATATCATATTGGTTAATGAACCGTTAATAAGGTAAGTAAAGAGAAAGATCGTCGGCGCTCATTTGCATGTGTAATAGCATTGCAAGGTGGTATTAATTACATGCATTGTAGGTTTAGTTGTTCGCTGCGCCGCACTTCGGGACCAATTACTTTCTTCGCGAAGCAATGTTACTTCGTGAGGAATGGGCAAATAATTCATTTATTTCACTTCATACGCAGTCGTTTTCATTTAGCTAATTATTATTGTGCCTAATTTTTATTCGTTGCACTAATTACAAAAGTAAATTCACAAGGGCATACCTAATTACCTAATGCAAGCAGCATTCTCTTCCGGAAAACTTTTGGTACTTAAGAGACCAGCTAAAGTAGCTAAGGGTAGTTCAAGAAGAAAACGTGAATTACAATAATCAACTTAGACAAATATAGAGTAATAGACGTACACAAGGAGGCTGGTTGCGTAGATAAATGTAAATGAATGCTTTCTTTCTTGTTTTCTAGATCCATCATGCAATTTAGGCATTTCAAAGTAGGTACCTATTACATAATTTTATTACGGAATCGCAAATAATATTAGCTGTTTCATACGTTACAAGAGCAAGTATCAAAATATTATACTTTAGAGCCGACATTAGGTCTGCTCTTTCAAAGCTTTATCCTCATAAAACTGTTAGTATTAATTAATCAAATATGTACTAACTTTACGGAGTTGGTAGAGTTGGTATTGAGTGCAATTGGTATTGGTATCGCATTTGGTAGGTATATTGGTATTTGTAGTAAACACGCGGATTAGTTGCCTGCGCATGTATTTTATCATTCCTATTTTATCGATCTATTTTATAGATTTATTATACCTATTCGTAAGTATTCGTAATAAAAATTGTTAGTATTCATTAACTTTTAAAGTTAAAGTTGGTAGAGTTCCTATTGGAGTAATAAGGCACACGGCAACACCTAATAATAATAGCTAATTAGAATTAATTTTCAAATTAACCTTAGCTATACTTAACAGATTTCCATAGTTGATTACCAAGCACCTTGTGTGTAAAATTAGGTGGGTAAAGATTTATGTTGTAAATTAATGGCGATAAGGCATGGCGTGATATTGCGAACAAACAGTGCTATCAGCAGCACCACCCACCTATTCTTATCTCCCTCACGTTTTCGAAACTGTTGCTATATGACATAGTCTAAACACCGACAAATCCATGCATTTTCTGCTCGTCTGCCAAGAGAACATTTAGCTTCCAATATTGGCAAAATAAATTAAGAGCTAATACCTAACATTGTAAAAATGAACACTAAACAACATCTTTGGCCTAATTACCTAACATTGTAAAAATGAACACTAAACAACATCTTTGGCCTAATTAGGCGCACCAAATCCTGAGCTTTTCCAAACGTCTAACTGTCAAATTCCATATCAGGATTGAGGGCCGCTTTCTGAATTGAGAATTTCGCTAAGAAACTACTTAACTGTAGTGCTGTCTCGTCAAATTTCTCAGAAAAGAGCGTGACAAAACGTTATAGTTAAGTATTTACTTAGTGAAATTCTCAATTCTATGACCTACCCTTAAGCAATAAGTGGAAGAGCGTGTGGTAATTAATTTATACAGCGTGAATCACACGAGTTATTGACAAATGGCATGATTCTCTTCCGATAGGTCGGACTATAAACATTGAACTGTATGTCAGTATTGCTTCATCAGTAAAGTTGGCTACGATTGAGAATCTCTAAGATACTTGGCACCGGATGTTGTCATGTCAACAACTGTGCCTAATATATAAATACAATAAAGGCTCAAAATAGACGCTGGTGGCGCTTCTAAATAGAAAATTTTGTCGCTATGTACATGACTCGCGAGAAAACACGTCACAAAAGATTAAAAGAAAGCGCCATTAACTTTTGCCGACAAAACTGTACTCGACAACGGGATTTTACCATTACCAGACGGATGTTTCATGTACGTAGAGGTAGAGCTGATGCAACGAAAGAATAAGAAAACTAAACTAAAGATTTTAAAGCGATGCTTATAACCGACGCCGCAAAAGAGCAAAAAATGTGACGCGAAATAGGCACTACTTCTTTATTAAGCGCACCAAATTCTGAACAATTTTAATTATCTAACAGTCTAATTCTATACTAATGGCTATCGGAAATGTCATTATTCCAACAGGATTTAGTGCACATAATTAGGCCTCTAAGAACACTCTGCAAACTTCGTAATTCGGCCTAGTAGTAAAACCAATACTAGAACAATATAATATGGTATTGTGACTAGCCATTACATCAAGCATCAAGAAATACAAATTGTGACATATAAGTATTGTTCCCTTTGTTGTGATTTGCGATTACACTAGATTTTTTAATACTAGGAGCAAGGTGCACGGCCTTCAGCCTCTTGTGCAATCCTTTAGGATTACAATGCTAGACAATAGCTTTATTTAGCATTTATTTGCAGTTGTGCATAGTTCATTGAATGTGTCTTGATCAGGTGGTGTGACACCTCTACCAAAGACCTGTAAAGTAGGTAATCAAGCTATCAATCATTCACATTATATTCCATCGAGACATTGCTGATTTACAATACCTAATTTACCTAATTGAAAAACAAAAATGTGGATTGATACTCTTTACAGACTCTTATTCTTTATTATTTCATTGTGTCGCACCGAAATAAAAATAAAATAGCAGCATACCTACATACGTAAGGTCACGCCTGTATCCCAGAGGGGTAGGCAGCCACCAGGGACTGCCACCTGCCACGATCCTGACAAATCACTGTCGCGTCAGCGATATTCATTAGTCGTTGCATGCACGCACGCCGGTTTCGGGTAGTTTTATCTTGGCCTTTGCTAATACATTTCCTATTTTACAATAGCAACTTTCTTAAAATAATAATATGCCAGTGTTATATATGACTGAGATCAAGTAAATTTGGATAAATCATCCTTGCTTGATACCACTTCCTTACAGTGATGTGCAAGTCCAATATCAATCCATAGGCAATAAGGACTCAACGGCATCAGCAAAGGTAGTACGAGGACGCGAGTCACGCGCGACAACGTCAAAAGTCGCGAGAATTTGACAGTTAATGTACTGGAAAGTCGCGACTTTTGACGTTGTCGCGCGCGACTCGCGTCCTCGTACTACCTTTGCAGGTCGAAGCTATTATGATCATGAACCCATTATGTTCCCACCGAGGGGCACGGGTCTCTTCCCTGAGGAAGCTATTATAAAGGGAATTAATTTCACAACTCTCCGAAACTTCCGCACACTGTACCTAGATTCTGCTAATGCATTGTGGTAAAATGACAGTTGCATGACTTCGTCGATTTCATTTCATTGCCGCTTCAAGTCACCGCGGGTACGCGTATTCGTAATTCTACGCTGCTCAATACTATTACTACAATAAAACTACTCAATGGAAATAAAAAACATCTCACGTGACCCGACCATGTAACTGTAATTCAACTATAATGCACTAACAGAATTGAGGCCCGGCAGTAACCGTGCGTAGTAATTTATAAGCACGAGGGGAACTAATCCCGTAAAGTCCACAAGAACCCATAGTTAACTAAAAGCTCAACAGTACTAATGAAGTGTGACTCAGTGTAAGTGGTTGAGAACAGTCTGTAATTGAGGTTAAAAGCATGGGACGCCCTCTAACAAGCAACAACCATCGTTCCACTCCACTACGAAGGGGCTAGGAGTACAGCAGTTTCACTCTACATTTTGGGGAAACTGAGCAACAGATTTTCTAGCCATAAGCCATCACTAAAGATATTGAAAATATTCAGAGCTGTCTAAAGAAACATTCTTCGCTTCGGATTTTCTTCATCTTATACGGGTGTAGAGTAGCCCCTTCATAGCATCACAATTATTTTCTAGTCAAACATTCGAATAATGAATGAGAGATGAGCGTGCAGTGATGTATCGACGAACCGTTGTGACTGAAATGCACGCAACTGGAGTTTTCCGCGAGCTAATTAATCACCTCAATACTGTACAGTACACGCGTCACTTTTACCACTTTTGCTCTTCATGATTTTAAATAAGGCGCAGTATCACCGTAATTATGATTCGAGAAGAGTAATTAATATTAGTCCGTGGTGCTATTATTTTTATCACCCCATTCAGTAAACAAACTGCTTCCTGGGTTTGATATAAAAATAATCTTCCAGACGACGAAGGCAATTAAACTTTCGTGGCTAACCATTTTAACGCGCTACTTCGGCTCCGTAGTCATCGGATTTTTCCAACTAACTGAAGATAATATAATTCTGCTATAAGTAAAGAAAAACCGGAGAAGTGCGAGGATTCCGTACAAATTTGAAGGTACTTATATTCTTAAATATTAGAAATATTTCAGGAATCGAAAATGCGAAATTTATAGATTTTTCCGAGCTTTTCGCGAATTGCAAAGACAATTTTTTTAATGAGTAAATTACAAAATACGTAGTATATCGTATTACAGTAATATCGGTAAAAATATAAACGATATTACTTGCCAAATTTCATGGTTCTAGGTCCACGCAAAATACAAATTTTAGTTTGGGTATCATTTAAGCTATCACCAATTTAATTAGTTTTGTGTTTCTTAAATAATAGGGCTTGTCCTCAAAATAGTAGATCTGTCACCAAAATGTAGTCACCAAACAATGCAAAATCAGTTCCACAATAAATCACCTAAAATCCTGAGATATAAGGTCTAGTACCAAATAAATGTTTTTGTATGTATTATAATAGGTGTGTCCTAATAAGTATTTAAGCAAACTAATTTAAAGAGATCACCAATAAATCATATTATGTTAAAGAGGCAACAAGAGGCAAGGTAAGAACGCATCAAAGTCGAGTCTGTTTTCGATCTTACATAGAGAACCTAACGCTCCGACGCGCTCCGCTTCGCTACGCGCGTCGTTGCACCTATATTTCTGTTGTCACGTATTCTTTACACGATTTATTTGGTGACAGATCTACCATTCTGAGCACAGAGCTATTATTTAAGTAACAAAACTGTTATTATAAGAACGAAGTTTATATTCATGTAATGCAATATAATTTTATTGGTTATCGATCTCTTATTTTACACATATATTAACATTAATTTGATAATTCATACCTGGGAACAATTTTTGTTTATCTGAGAACGAAAATATTTCGTGGCGATAGATCTATTTATTAGGTGATACAACTTGATGACAAATTTTGGTGATAGAAAATATAGATGCCTTTTAGTTTTGCCTAAATCGTATCATCATCATATGGACGATGAGGGTATGTTTGTCTACTGTGAAAGTGCATTAAAAGATGGCGTCGTCTGGTCGGGACTCGGGAGTGGTGGGGTTGGGCAGCCTTATCAGAAGTTTAGGCGCCGACCGACTCCGCAAAAACTGTTTTAGTAGAGGGTCGTACGTACAAACTACACCCTAATGGGAGCGGCCGCTATGTCAACTCACTCTCCGAAATACGTAGGTACTTCCCACAAACATACGTGACACAAATATAAATCGGAGTCCTGTGTAGACAGTACTATTGACAAACTGCTTCTACTACTCCGTTTATCACGTACTTGACATGGTTGATAGCTGGTGGAAGGGCTTTAGATACTACTCTATATTACAAGATAATTCCAATTAAACCACGAGTACCTAGATTCTTATTTTTATTACGAAACTAAAGACACAATAGCCATTCCCAGCCGTAGAGTTTATTACAACTCAAATTGGTGCAAGTTTCATTATCACCTTCGTAATTCCAGTGTTCTTCATTTACCGAGTTGACGATAAATAGTCGGTACTTCAGACAACGGCATTTCAAAAGAAATATTACAACACAGTTCCACAAACTATTATCAAGCGATATTATGATTTGTACCCTTGCTGATTGCTTTCTATACTGAGAAATTATGGAACACGCGATATTGTGTCAGGTATTTAAAAGCCAAATATGTAGCCAAGTAAGAACTTTATTCTTTCCCAGTCAATCGATTCTGAGAAATATCCAATTACAATGGCCATGCATTCCTGTCTGGACGCGGCTTGGCGTCACGGTGATTCTAATCCGAATTAATGTCCATTATGGCCGGTTTTAAGTACTAAAATCCTATTATCACCCCTTTCCCTGCAAGGGCTTTAACCCTTTTTACCTCTGACAGCTCGACAAGACGTGAAATCGAAAGGCAAATATCGAGCATTTCCATTAATCATGGAGTGCTCGTCGATTGAGGCAGGCACTGGCGGAACTAATTGGTTCCAAGTGTACCAGTGTACCTACTCCCGAGCAATGAGCCCACTAATAACACCGGCAGTAAGCAGCTGCAGTGCACCGATTCAGATTAAAGAGACCACTGTCCATCCAGCTGCTTGGAATAAACGATGCACTTGATAAAGCTAAAATCAGAACGCACTTCAGCCGGCTATTTAAATGCTTCCTAAGAGGGAATAAATTATCAAAAGAAATGTGTTCACATAAAACGCGTCGCTTACAACATAAAATTCTTTTCGGCTTTCTTTAGAACTGGAGACATTAAAGCTAGCCCGGTTGTAAAGAGACAAGTGGAATGGAATGGAGATAACGTTATCTTTAAAGACGAGTGAACATAGGAAAGTTACGTTTGTTGTCAAGTGTCAACGTATAAAGAAAACTTATACAAAATCTAAACGCCACATAAAAAACCGTAGCAAAACCACATATGAAAATAATAGTGGTAAAACCAGATCGAAGCGCTGACTAACTAGTTTCCTGCATCTATTCTTGAATGAGAAATTCCTAACAAGTTTGTTTAGCCACGAAAGGGTTTCGACAGGAGCTTTTAGAGGAGCCACTTGTCAGTGTGTTTTAAAAATGTTACATCTATTAGCATGCAACGAAAGAGGGCAGGAAACATGTGGAACGGGTCCCGGAGTGGACCACCCATGGTATAATAATATAATGCAGGATTCATAATCTCATAGTTAAACAATTTTAAAACTAACGGGACCAGTTAATAATTATTTGAATCTCTTTATTACCCGAGTACTCTTTTAAAGTCTTGTCTGGTTAAATCAATCACGGTTTGCACAAAACGAAGTATGTACTGTTTCCTTTCCCTACAAATGCAATCAATGTAATCACGGTTGGAAGGGTAAATGAAGCTGTTTAATCCTATATGAGCGGGCTTGGTGGCGTCATAAATATAAATTGTACTATACTAACTAATCCATTTTGAGCCCATGATATACAGTGGGCGTGCAAGCGCGGGCGATTAGTAATTAATGTTGAGCTCCTATTAAAAGACCATGCTTTACGCCTAAATACCCAACCAACCCAAACAGAACTCGTTTGTCGTACAAAATTGGTATCTCAAATAAAAAATGTTCGGCTTCTTTGAGTTTTTCTGGTCGAGTTAATGAAGGTGGCGAAGGATGAGAGACGACCAAAGTGAAGAGATCACCGAGACGAAACATTACACACATTCTGGTGCCAAATGGGTCGTCAGTTTGGGCATGACTAGCTTTCTACACATCCCACTCCGAAACGAACAGGGGCAGGCAATCAATACTTGTTTCAACTCCAATGAACTGACTGAACCGTCCCCTGTAACATAAGCCCATAAGTGTGAGGCATAAGCCATCCCATATTTTATTAATTTAAACGAGGTATCCAGGCAGACGCGCGTATCCCCCAAAATTAAACAATATTTGAGCAGCGGGAACCCTTTTTATTAGGATCACATTGTTATTTTTACCGAGCTCGGTAAATCATCGGGGTTTTTTGGTGAGGTTTTTTGGTGAGCTTTTCCCATGTTGCTTAGAAGAGCTGAATAAAAATAGGAGCAGCATTTAATCGAGCCCATTGACCGGCCTGGCCATCAAACATATTCCCTTAATCATGATGACGGTTTGTTGTTTGTAACTAGTCATCACTCCGGCCCAACCCTTTTAAGGGTGTGCGTGACATTGTTATTGTCAAAAGATGACATTGCAGTTCAATTCAATTTTGAGCGAAATGGCAACCAGCCGCTGTCGACTATTTCTGCCAGAATCACGTGTCTTGATATGACATGGACCAAAAGAGAACACAATTTATGGCGCAATGAGACAAAATTAAAAGTGTTCCTTTTTGTGGGCTTATCATGCAAAGTCGTGCAACAGAAATCATGCAGGCGAATCTGTAACAATAAAAGATTTTTTTTTTTTTTTTTTTCCCTGGAAACTATTTACATAAAAGACATTTAACATTTAGGGACGAACAAAAGACGTCACAATTTAATTTCATTTTCCCTAATAAATTTTATAAGTAAAATAAACAGATCAGTAGAAGACGATAGACAGGTTAATAAACATCCAAAGTTTATAGGAAGAGGGATATTAATTGAAGGAAGAGATACGTAAATAGATAAAGAGCGATTATTATTGGGACAGTTAAAAAATATGTGATCAAGATGACCCTCCTCGAGCCCGCATTCACATAGCGACGAATCGCGTACTCTGATTTTATTTAGAAAAACGGGTGTGCAGCAATGACCGATGCGCAGCCGACAGATTATAGAAACTACCCTCTTACTTACCTTCTTGAATCTATAAAACCATGGTTTGGTCTTGATAAACGGTTGGACAGTATAAAATTTGGAGCCCTTACATCGACTACTCTCCCGCCACAAGGTCAACCAGTCATCAAAAAGTTGTTTTTTAGGTAAGGAGAGTAAATCGTAAGCGTGGTGTGCGTGATGTTTTAGATCCACTTCATGTCTACTTGCGTGTTTGGCTATAGAGTCCGCGTTTTCATTCCCTACTATACCCGAGTGTCCAGGGATCCATACTAGAGCCACCTCAAGGTCCCTACAATAGCAGCTATACAGGGTCTTTTTAATATCTAAAATAATTCTACTATTAAGTTTGCTCTTGAGTTGGCTCTGGTCCAGAGCCTGCAGACAGCTAAGCGAGTCCGTGAAAATGACTGCGTTCTTAATATTGTGCGATTCCACGAATAGACAGGCCTCCAGGACACCTATGCACTCACCCGTGAAAACAGAGGATTCCGGTGGGCATTTAAATTCTAACATTAATTTTGAGTTTTCTAAATAGACGGCAACTCCTACTGAGGAAGACTGTGATAATTTAGATGCATCTGTAAAAAACCTTTGGCAATCACTCCAACGTTCACTTATCTTTGAATTAAAAATGGTGTTGGCCGCAGGGTTGTCCTTGAAAATACCGATGTCCATAATTATGTTAGGTTTAAAATGTAGGGTGGTGAAGTTGTATTCGAATAGAGGCATCGTCACCGCCGTAATCAGAGAGTTCTCAAATTGCTTTAGCCGCCGTAAACTATGAAGGATAATCGGAATTTCTCTGTTTTTCCAGAAGGTGCTTGTACGGACCAAAAGATCAAGATCCTGTAATTTCTGAAGCAGAATGTGTGAGGATCTGGAGAAGACCCTGACCATGAAGCGGTCCGCTAGGTACTGACGGCGCAGATGGAGAGGGGGATCAACGGCTTCAACTTGGAGGGCATTAGTGGGAGTCGAACGCATACATCCTAAAATTAGTCGTAGGCATTTATACTGTATCCGATCCAGCTTGACCAATGATGTTTTGTTAATCGGATCCAAGACAAAACAGCCATAGTCCATTACGCTACGAATAAGGGCGTTATACACGAGCTTCATACAGTATGGGTGAGCCCCCCACCAGACACCAGCAAGAACTCTAAGTATAGAATACACTCGCTCACACTTTTTAGCCAGATGTTCTATGTGGTGGGTACCAGAGAGTTTAGGATCTAAGTATACACCCAGAAATTTTACTTTTTCTTTACGAGGAATTGGATCATTGTCAAATTTGACAACAATTTGGGGCACATTGTTGGGCTTTTTCCTAGTGAAGATCATCAGAGAACTTTTTTGAGCCGAGATAGAGAGACCATGGCGACTAAGCCATTTTCCAAGCGAGCTGAGGGATAGATTTAAAGATGATGCTGCATGTTCGATGGAGTTGTCGGAGACATATAGCGTAACATCATCAGCATATTGGAGAATCTGACAATTATAATTGAGGCTAGAGCCGATGTCGTGAGAATAAATGTTAAAAAGAGCAGGGCTCAGTACCGATCCTTGGGGCAGGCCTTTACTCAATACTCTGCAGTCAGTTTCGTAGTCAGGGACGCGGAGTGACACAGTTCGTGACATGAGCAGCGCGCATATGCATCGGACCAACTTGACCGGTACCCTCAGATGTAGCAATTTTTGCCTGAGGACTGGAAGAAGGACGTTGTCATAGGCAGAGGAGATATCCAGAAACACTGCTACTGTCGAATCATTTTTGCTCAACGCTATTCTGACGTCTGCAACCAACACAGCCACACTGTCCATCGTGCACAGACCCTTGCGAAACCCAAATTGCGTTTTTGGTAATATATTTCTACTCTCTATAAGCCACTCGAGACGGTTCTTCAAAAGATGTTCTAGTACCTTAGCCAGAGCTGAAGAGAGAGCAATGGGTCTGAATCCGTTGGGGTCACTAGAGCTTTTACCGGGCTTCAGTATTGGCATAATTAACTGCTTTTTCCATGAATCTGGGACGAAGCCAATATCAAAGCACTTGTTTACAAATTTTAAAAAGTAGTTTAGAGTATGGGGACCAGATTTAACTAAAAATGAGTAAGGTAGCCCATCCTCCCCGGGAGCTGTATCCTTTACTTGTGAGATCGCTGTTCTCAGTTCATCCATAGTGAAAGGACAGTCCAATGGGTCATGAGGCCTAGATAATGTAAGGTCTGGAAACCGTAGTTCATCTTCAGCAGGAACAAAAGGGGGAGCTAATTTAGTAAAAAAAGCTTCTGCGACTTCTTCAGCAATAGAGTTTGAGGACTTAGGCGAAAAACTATTTCTGAATCTATTTATCTGTCTCCAAACTACAGTGGGGGGCGTGGCCGGAGAGAGAGAGGTGCAGAAGGAAACCCAGCCTGCCCTCTTTTTCCTACGTAGCTCTCGCTTTGTTTTGGCTAGAATTCTGCGGTACTCAATTAGATTACTAATAGTGAGGGATTCATTACATTTATTTTCGGCCTCTAAACGCTCTTTTATTAGTAGGGTGCATTCTTCATCCCACCAGGGAGGAGACGGAATCTTCCTAGAGCGGGGTTTTTTGAATGGAAAAGCCTTTTCAGCAGATCTATTAATGGCAACTGTGAGAGCATTATACACATAAGTTAGATTATCTTGGTCGGACGTAACTATATTTTGGACCTCCTTTTCTACATGATCAGAATAAGTTTCCCAACCTTTCTTGATCAAACGATATTTAAGTAAGGGTTTGGCTATTATCTCCGGAAGGGACTTGTGAGGTAAATTTACCACAATTGGGAAATGATCACTAGAGTGAGTAGAATCTAATCGGTCCCAGTTACAACATGACCCTAGGTCCAATGAGCAGATGGTCAGGTCTACACAGCTCTTTCTTTCTCCAACTTGGCCTCTGCGTGTAGGTCTTCCATCATTCAAAACACAAAGGCCAGCATGGTCAATGGCCTCGACCAGTTCCTCCCCAAAAGGATCACAATGATCTGACCCCCAACGGTAGTGGTGGCCATTGAAATCTCCCATAATGATAGAAGGGCCTTGCAGCTGAGAGAAAAGAGAAATGAGCAAAGGAATTAAAGCAATTTCAGGGTCTGAAATATAAATAGAAACTATATTAATGCCTAAGGCTTTGATAGCTATTATATTAATAATATCCTCGTGGATATCATTTAAAAGGGGAAAATTTAAGAGGGAAAAGGGAATTATATTATTAACAAGAATGGCGCAACCGCCATAATTATCAAATCTATCACTACGTACACAACTAAAATTATTTACATTAAAATTGAAACCTGGTCTAAGCCAGGTCTCACTGAGGCAGCAAACTGCTGCATTGAAATTATTTAAGAGATAACTTAACTCATGTTTTTTATTATTTATACTACGCGCGTTCCACTGAAGCAGTGAAAGGGGAGTAGCCATCTTGAAGAATATTGAAGATAAAATTAAGTTTATTGGCAACGTGGTCCGGTAAAGAATTTGAACAGATAAGGGAAGAGAGAAGGGAAATTAATTCATCCATTGGGTCATTATTGGGCGGTGTCGGGTTTTGTGTCTGGCTGAGGGCGCACCCATTCTGGGATGGAGAAAAGGAGTAATCCTGAGTTAAGGCTTGGTGGGCATGTCTATCATAACCAGGGGAAGGGGGGGAGTGGGGCCTGGGTTTTAGAAGGACAGTTTTTCTGAAAGATTGTTGGGGCAAGCGTTGAGCTGTTCTTTGGGAGGGGCCAGACTGAGACTGGGGGCTATTGTAATGGCGCGGAGGGGTGGACTTCACAGCCTGGGCATATTTACGAGAGATAGGCGGGATTTTTTTGCTGGCCTCAAAATAAGACATTGAGTATTCAGCCATCATACTTTTAATAGCTGTTTGTCTGCCATACTCAGGACAATCCTTGCTAGTAGCTGTATGGTTGCCATCACAATTGGAGCAAGTAAAATCACTGATATTAATTGAACAACCGTCACCAGGGTGGTCAAGACTGCATTTGTAGCATCTCGGTTTCGACCGGCATGCAACCCTCGTATGTCCAAAGCGGCAGCAGTTAAAGCATTGAACTGTGGGGTACGTGTACAGCTCAACCTCTAGGGCTGAGTAGCAGCAGAACACTCTCTTCGGCAGTACCTGTCCATCAAAAGTTAGTACAACTGTCTGGCTCGGCTTCCACACTGTTTGCCCGTCCTCGTTAGTGATTTTCCTATTCATACGTCTTACTTTTAATATGTTGCCACATCCAGATGGGACCTTGACCAGGTCCATCACCTCCTCGTCAGTGAAGTCAGCGGGTACACCTCTTACCAAGCCCATGCGAGTTATATTAAATTGGGGAATGACTGCTGTATAATTGTTATTGGCCAAAATAGGGTTTGATAAGAAGGCATTAGCATCTTCTGGCGATTTGAACTCAACAGAGACTCTGTTGCGTCCAATTCGCTTGATGCCATCAGTGAGAATGTTGGAGATATTGTGTTGGATCAGGAATAAGCCAAACTTGACATGATGTAGAGTGGTTCCTGATTTTTCATCGGTGACTGGGCGGGAAACATGGACGATAAAAGGCGCTTTGTCTAGAACAGAGTATTTTTTCCTAGCATCAAGAGGTCTCGTGGTTTTAGACACTTTGACTGGCATTTGTGCGGGCGAGTCAGACACTGCTGGGCGTTTTCTGTTTGCGACGTCAGCGATATCCATCGGCTGGGTCGAGGAGGCATCTTGAGGAAGGGAAATTGTGCATACAGGGCTATAGACGAATGGTTCTATATCGGGTGGTTTAGGGGGAATCCTATTGTCATCCATGTTCGAAGGAATAAATGTTATTACTCACCGAATAACCTTGTTTACTTATATAATAGGTACACAACACAAACAACACAGAACAGGACAAACAATTATAGCCAACAAAAAGACCAAGAAATAGCTAAAAACAGTAAGAATTCCGAAAGCGCATGTGCTAACCAAAGACAGCGACGACAGAATCCGACATTGCAGTTCAGAGAGAGTAACATAAAGGCACATCAACAAATACATAAGAATGAGGACCGATAAGACGAATGGATGACCTTTGTTATTATGTAATAAAATACCTATTTGATAAGACGTTGTAAATCAGTCAAAAGTTGTGTAGACTAAATAAGGACTCCATTCATCAGACAGTCTTCAGACTAGTCGTGATGTAATGTCCCAATCCGAATGACAGCGTGCCATGATTCACGTGCCAAGATAGCAGGAAGCGATATCACGCACATTGTTCCCCTAAGAATTCGGTCTCACAGATAACAACAAATAACAAACATTAACGACGTCGGAATGAGAGATACGCATTCCCCTTGAAGATAATAACTACAAAGCCTATGAGATGTAACCTTCAGCTTCGTGATAGCTCAGGTATTACGAAACGAGACGACCGTAAAGCACGCGCTAATTGCATGGTGTCAGTCATGCACTTCACTCATCGCCGCACACGAGAAAGGCATATTCTTCAGTACGGGTCAGCCAGACGACGGAAATAGAGGTTTAATCAAACTATTTCGTTGTTCTTGCAATCACCAAGTCGCCTGCTCGGCGTTATGATTCAGAGCAAAAGTATAAGACATGAAGGCAAAAGTGTGTAAAAAGTTTATCATTCGTCAAAGAAGCTCTTTCAAATTAGTTTAATACCAGATTACTTTGGTTGGAAAAAATGCACCTGCCTTATCATCGTTAGAGCGAATTATCTACATGTTATCTGAGCAGCTGCACACGAATTCGCGTCTTGATTGCATTGAGATTTTAATAAAGATAATGGTCCCTTGCGGTGGCAACTTGTTGATCGACCTCTGGGGAAATCATCCCTCCATATTCACGTGCTAGCAACAACACTTGAAACAAATTGGATGGTAGGGGCGGAACGTGATGCTTAGTATTATTGATTGAGGTATTGGGATGATGTGTCTTCAGATCGTATTTTGGGGATGTGAAAGTGATAAAAATTTCACAGAGTACCATACATGTTACGTCGGAGAGCTTTCTCCAGCAGCCGGAAGTACAAAGGCAAATAATACGTGTTATAACAGAAAAAAGTATACTGAGCAATCTCTTGACGTAATCGTCAACGCGTAAAAGACTATGGGCATGGGCCCCTTTTCGGGCATAATTATTACTCTCTATAATATATAATATGACCTGGATAGAATGAGAATAGATTTACAAATTATATTCGTAGGTCGTCGCTCGGAAAAAAAATGTGTATACCGATTTCCACTTCCCATAGGGCTCATAAATTGTTTCCATTATTTAAAAGGATGACATTGTGTTCAATACACAATGAAAATGCAGGCGTAGGTGCACGTGAGCTCTCATTGGAGATTAGACCTCTGATTACGTGACATCGGCCCTCACCCGGAGCTCGCGTTTATTATTCCTTTGGAATACAATGCGCTGCATGGGAGTACTACAGCGCACCCACATCAGCGCAAGCCTTCGCCCATGATTTATTTACATATAAGATTTCTAGGTAGCCCAATATCTCCTATCGGTAAAAATGAATCGGGACTTCGGTGTAACTTCGGAGCCCACATGCGATACTTTACTTCCTGTTTCACGTCTCATAAACTATTAACGCGATTTCTGATTACAGGCTACAGGCCTTTCGGAAACTTCGCGGATGAAAGGATCCCATTTGACATTTTCAACAGTAAAAACTAAAGAACAAGTTCATAAAACAGTACTAAAAACACTACAATGCCGTTTGATATTCACCGAAGATAGCATCTTCCGTGGATCGATAGTCCTTCCTTTAGCTACGTTATCTCTTCAATTTACAGGCTATAAAGTGTGCACCTACGCACCATCACGTCAATTTAATTCACGCCCACGCCACATTCTTTCCTTTAAGTGGATTGTTCAATTTGTTCGTAACCCATGTCGATGTAGAGGCTAGAGTCGCTAGACTAATTGCGGCATTACATTATTGTAATTGACCAGTAACTAGGCCTAAAACAAATTGTATTTCGCTTCGGCTTGACTTGTCTTAAGCATGAGCATTACCTACGCGCTTACGGACAAGGTAGGTAGTTAGCTCGTAGAATTATGGAGATGCTAATCATATAACTTTATAATCTGTGGTGCTAATATTTGCGAGAGTTGTACACGACTTATACACGACTTGACGGAGACTTCATTATTTCGTATTAATGATTACAAGGAGGATTAATGGTGATAAAGCCTTATGACCGAAACCACAGTCAAAAGTAGGAGGAGTAGGCATTTAAGTATAGCTATTTTGTGCTATATTATTCGTCTATGAATTGTATTGCTTTATTGTACTTGATGCAACCGGCATTGTTCTTTATCGTCTACTTAAAAGTGAAATCCACTGTAAGGTTGAATTAAAACTGGAGTTGAGTGCGTTTTCCTACTGACGAAACGCTGCTTACAATCGTATCTGCTAATGAGTAATCACGAGTCTAAAGACAGCTTATTTTCGGACAATTAATCCTGGAAACTAGCAATTAAAAAGACTGAATTTTGAGATTGTTAACAGTCACGCAAGGCGTAGCTATAATACCGTGGAGTATTGAGATAGTTATCGAAAAGGTTATTATTGGAATATGGACGAACAGAACCTTAACTTAATAACGAAGTACAGAGTGCAAGTACGGTAAAATTATAAGGATCACATGGATTCATTAAATATCTGCACTGACGCTAGCGATAAGATCACGCCACTATTTCAGAAGACTAAAATACCGATGACGTATTACGTATGTGGTACTTTTATGTTTACTCGGTATATAAAAATAGAATTCAATGAGTAACCTAGTCAGTGTAGCTTTCCGTGCATCAGAATATAAACTCAAGATTCTTGCAGTTCTTAGGTAAAATCTTAAGGTGCCAACAAAGTTACTAAAACTTCAAGATAACCCTTACTAGAAAGAAATGTTCGATGATATTCATAGGGGCTCTTAAGAACAGGGGCCTATTTATGCGCACCATATCCGGCATGGGTACTACGTTGGCACGAGTCATACGTTTTGTAGCACCAAAATGTCAGAATTTGGTTTGTATTAAACTTTCTGTAACAATACATGGGTCAATTACGCTATTTGTATTTGGGTCAATATACGCTATTTGAATTTCTATGGTCCATGGACAAATATTATGTTAAACTTATTATATTATTGCGTCCATATGCTTAAGCATTAAAGAATATGGTCTTTTATTTGGCCCACATAGTCTCTTCACGATAATTGTTTAATTTAAGACATAATCGTTAAAAATAGTTGTAAATGTATACTCCTCTGGCCTCCCCATTTCTAGATTATAATGATTTTATGGCGAGATATTTTTAAATACGTATGCCATTATGTTTTTGTAAATATGATCATACGCTTTTATAAACATCGAAACATATTTCATCAAAATATACAGTAAAAAGTTTTATTAATATAAAGAAAAATAACTTACTTTCATGACACGTTACAATAATGTCACTTCATCTGGCGAAACTCAAAGAAGTAAAATTTGACTTAAAACCGCAAAGGTATGTTTTTGTCCATGAACTACGCGCATACAATAGTGTTAAGTTAGAAACAAGCTAATGACGTTGAGCGAAATTCCTATAATATAGCGTCAATTTGCGATTCACTGTAGGAAAGCGTGTTTCTGCCAGTCGTTGGAGTATTTCCTCTGGCAAGTCTATGTTTTTGTATTTTATAGTTACGAAATTGTATATTTGCACAATGCAATGCTTATTGTGTGTAGATGTCATATACGGTGATCAGAAAAGCGAGTGATATGTTTTTGTAGGTTTTGTGCGATTTTGTCACTCCTGTGGGCGTCACTTCTCTGGCATATTTCAAATTTTATTTAATACGTGTCCCCTTTCCCTGCTTTCATTTGTGACTACTCTGCCAATAGTGTCAGTCCTCTGGTAACACATTTTCCTCTGGTGCTTATAAAATTCAAAAAAATTGAAAATTTTCTGGCCCTCATCATTAAACATTTAAAAATTGTGTCAAATAGAGAAATTATCAATATTGAATGGAACAGATTACATTTCCTTCTGGGACACAAAAAAATCAAATACCGTATATTCACCCACATGACAATCACTTTTTGTCTGCCCTTCGCCCGCGCCCTTTTGCGTGATCTGATCGGATCGGATTGGATGCGACTTAATTTTTTTAAGTATATCATGCTGTAATTAGTTTGTTACATGAAGTTTCAAAAATTATAACTTTTGTTACAATTTCTGAAAAAAAAGTTTAACAACAAATGTAAGCGCCTTAATTTTGAATATCACATTAATTTATTTCAAAAAGCTTCCTACTCAATGACAATATTGACAATCTGGAAGACGAACTGAGTTGACATTAATTTTTTATTTCTGATGTATTATTCGACTTTTTGAGGGGTTACTACTGATCTAAATTAGTTTATAATGATATTGTGATTAATATTGTGATTGTGATAATTTCGTACCATTCTACGGTAGACTCAAATGCAATGGACATCAAATTGAAGTTGAGGGTAAAAAAATAGTTATCCGAGTTGATAACTTAGGCGGAAAATTCGGATTATCGTGTATTTTCAATGTAAAAATGATCTATATAATGTCGTTACAATGCAAACATGTCAATGTCACCAATGCTGCGTTGGTGTTACGTCATTAGTTCATTACATATCACAGGTGTCCATTGTGAACTTTAAGGTCTAATTTGTTGAAATGAGGAAGCAAACGGATATGAAAAATATCAAAAAATAAATGCTGAAAAAAAGATGTGGGCAATACAATGTGGAATATCCTTATGACTACATTTTAGCCAAGCGGAGCTTGGTTTTTATCTAGTATTACAATAATAATTTATTTATTCCATAATAGACCCCGTCCTTACAGGTTATTATCAAGTTATTTAAGCAAGCTTTCTGCTTATATCTCGTCAAAATATTTGACCATGCTTTATGGCCTATTTCCATGTCATGTTTTTCAATACCAACTTATGTTTTGGATCCCAAGAATAGTGCAATTTGTTGCTTTTTTATAATAATCTCCCACAGCAACCCAAAAACATTCAATGTGGCAAGATTTGTATGTTACGAGCTGTCCATTAGCTGAGTTGACGCTTGTTATGAAGGTGAGGGTCACATCAATTTTGCAGAGATTTTTAATGTCTGCAAATCAGCCAATTGACCTACAACGACCTACTTAACTGGCCAATAAAATGTACAGAGTATCTTATTACCTGGCAAAAAATTATTAACAATATTAGCCCGTGAAAACTTCTGACAGGAGACCAGCCACTAGTCTTACAAGCCTCCACCAATTCGGACTTGGCCCCTATACCTTCCTCAGGGAAGAGACCCGTGGCCCTCGGTGGGGACATAATGGCTTGATGATGATGATGATTAGCACATGACCTATTCTCAGACCTACCAAATGGTCGGTCTGGTAAAGCTGTTTCGAAAGAGTGAGATAAGAAACACTATGACACAAGATTTTTCGCCTCCCCTCTAAGTGCTGAACTTACTGTACTTTAGAACTGGCTTGTTGTAAAGAAGTTAACTTCTACAATTTTTGGTGGGCCAATCGGCTCACGATAAAAATTGTTTTTGATTGTTCGTTTCAAGGTCACAAAGCAACATACAATATTTAAGGAGGTTACAATTTATTGTTCTTAGACCACAGTCATGTTTTGGTACAGAAACTGGATTCTTACTATAATTTATTTACTAATTTGATGATACTGATGAGTGCAACTTTTAATATTATTTATTAATAATTACATGAAATAAAAAGATTCCAGTAGTAGTTATTGAAACTACAGCTATAAATATCAAGAGTCTTGTTGTGACTATCAATGTTTTCTATCTCTTGACCTTAAAATGATTGTGTTGGAAGTTTATTTCAATGTCGATTATGTTAAGATATATTTTTAATACAAATAAGTTCTTAGTGAGAAAAACTTAGGTAGGAACTTTCTTTCATGATGTTGGATTATTTGACAGTTGTAAAGTATTTTTTTCGTTGGCCAGTTAAGTTTTAAAACATTAATGGTTTATAATAGAACAATAAAAAAATATACTGAAATAAGAACAAAATAAGGACTTCAATTGTAATAGCATGAATTATTTTTCAGATAAATCTTGGTATTCTTAGATCTTGGTATTATTCTTTATTGTGCACCAGAAAAAACAAAATACAATATTTATAAAGATAGAGAGTACAATTTTATTGGCCTTGTTGCTATTAGCAATTTCGTCCATATAAAGTTGCGAAGTAAAAATAGGGTATATCCAATAAAGGGCTAGTGCTGGCTAATCGGTAGCCCAATTATGATAGAATCTTACATAAAATATTCAGTACCTATATGTACTTATTCAAATTTTAATCTAATTTAGAATGAGGACACTGAATACTTTTGACAACATTTTTGTAAAGGTAATGGTAGCACTTACCAGCCAGGGTGAATCTGTCCATATAGTTGATGAGGTTGACAAAGCACAGTATGCCGATAGTCATGTATTCGGTTAGGGTGACGTCTCTCAAGGTTTCCCTCCGTCGCGCCTGCTTGTCCTGAAGCAACGTCGTCGCGGAGTCATTGTCACCGTTTATCAATAACCGCTGATTAGAGGTGTTGGGTGTTATGCCACTCGGGTCCATCGTAGATGAATGTCACTAGCGTGTCTGCACGTTTATACGTGATATCACCGCACTATCACCGAGCAAAAAGAATTACAGAACCGAGACCGCAAGATTAGGTAACCAATGAGTTTCTTACAATAATAATCTAACGGTTATTTGAGACCAAATTATGCCACAAAATTAAATATAAATTAACAATAGAAAAACCAGCTGAAGAAAATGTTAATTGAAAATTTTTGTATCGGAGAGATTTTGACGAAAAAAGGCCCAAGAAATACGTGCTCCCCCGTTCACGTAAATTACACGAATACACTTCACTTCACAGACGAATAAGGGATATTAATCTGTGGAAAATACTTTGCATTTTGATTTGACGTTTGATCAGTGCTGCCAGAATGATTTTTTCAAAATTAATTTTCAAAAAAAAAAACCAGATAAAGCGCGAGCTGGACTCGTACGGAAAGAGTTCCGTATCATCATCAACATTAGGCACTATCGTAGACAGAGAACACTATATTTTATCAATATCGAGCAAAAAACGGCAACAAAATACAACAAATAATTGTAAAATGTATTTTGTGTGTGGGAAATTCTTTCAACATCCGGTCCTGTGCTAGTCTCGACCAATATTTCCCAGCTCCTCGACGACCCACTGGGCTGTTGGTCTGCCCACCGACCGTCTTAGTCACCACTTAGTGGTTATCTTAGTCCACCGGCCGTCTTCCTGCACATCCCTGGACATCAAATGTCCCACCCATTTCGATTTTAGCTTTGTGTTTTGTGTGCGTACATCTTCGACTTAAATATTAAATTTATTTTATTTTTAAAGTAAATATACTATTAAATTTAATATTCGTTGCCGTTATAAATCAGTTGCGTTATGACCTTGAAACGAACAATTAACTAACAATTAATTATTCTATAACGTGGACTAGTGGACTAATATAGCCTGATGATGATGATGATGATTCTTTAACATTCATCATCATCATTCATCATCAGGCTATATTAGTCCACTGCTGGACATAGCCCTCCCCTAATGAGCGCCATAGCGCCCTGTCTTCAGCTTGCCGCATCCAGCATCTGCCTGCAGTCCTTCGCAGATCGTCATCCCACCTGGTTAGAGGGCGTCCTACACTACGTTTGCCGAGTCGCGGTCTCCACTCAAGAACACGTTTACCCCAGCGGTTGTCGGTTCTTCGCGAAATATGGCCAGCCCACTGCCACTTCAGCTTGCTAATTCTCTGAGCTATGTCGATAACTTTGGTTCTCTGTCGGATGTATTCGTTACGAATCTTATCCTTCAAAGAAACTCCGAGCATAGCTCTCTCCATAGCTCGCTGAGCGACTTTAAACTGGTGGACCAACCCTTTCGTGAGTGTCCATGTCTCGGCTCCGTAGGTCATAACAGGTAGGACACACTGATTGAAAACTTTCGTTTTCAAGCATTGCGGTATGGATGACGAGAAGACTCGACGTAGTTTCCCAAACGCTGCCCAGCCCAGCTGGATCCTCCTCTTGGCCTCCTTCTCGAAATTGTTTTTACCTAACTGCAGAATCTGCCCGAGGTAAGTGTATTCGGAAACGATTTCGAGAAGGTGACCTTCTACGACGACCGGTATTGGATCAATGTGGCCATTGATCATGACTTTGGTTTTATCCAAATTCATGCCAAGACCGATACGTCGCGAGGCTGAAGCTAGGCCGGCCAGCATCTGGTTCAGCTCCTCTAGCGACTCCGCCATTAAGACAATGTCGTCTGCGAATCGCAGGTGCGAGATGTAGTCGCCGTTTATGTTAATGCCCTTTCCTTTCCAGTCCAGCGTCTTAAACATGTCTTCCAACGCGCTTGTAAACAGTTTCGGGGATATAACATCCCCCTGTCGTACTCCTCTACGCAGTTGGATAGGTTTAGACTGCTGGCCCTGTACTTGGACACTCATGAAGGCGGCTTCGTACAGACATCTCAACACCTCGATATAACGACAGTCTACTTGGCATCGCTGTAAGGATTCCAGAACAGCCCAGGTTTCGACAGAGTCAAAGGCCTTCTCATAGTCCACAAAAGCAAGACACAGGGGCTGATTATACTCTTCGGTCTTCTGTATAATCTGCCTCACTGTGTGAATGTGGTCTATGGTGCCATATCCTCCGCGAAACCCGGCCTGTTCCGGCGGCTGGAACTCGTCGAGTCTCCTGGCGAGACGATTCGTGATCACTCGTGAAAACAGCTTATAGACATGGCTCAGGAGCGAGATGGGTCTGTAATTTTTAAGAAGAGTTTTGTCACCCTTCTTAAAAAAGAGCACCACCAAACTCCCGCTCCATGCCTTTGGAGTTCTCCCACTGTGAAGTACGGCGTTAAAGAGCCTTTGTAATTCCTGTATAACAGGGGCTCCTCCAGCTTTCAAAAGCTCTGATGTTATTCCGTCCTCACCGGGGGCTTTTCCATTTTTAAGCTGCCTCAGAGCTAGCACGATCTCGTCTTGACTGATGTCAGGCAGTTCGTCGGTGTAGTGGCGCGTCAGGGTGGCTCTGGAATCTTGGTCGTCTCGTTGGGAATAAGAAGCATGTGCAGCGTATAATCGGCCATAAAAATCCTCTATCTCGGCGGAGATCTCCGGCTTCGACAATACGGTCCTCCCGTCGTGCGTTTGTAAGCTTCGTCAGGTGGCTCCTGCCAAGCTGCTGAGTGAATACTTTGGACCCTCGGTTTTGCTCTATTGCCTCTTCAATGAGGCGTGTGTTGGAGCTCCGAAGGTCGCGCCGTACCATCTTCGCAATTTGCTTGTTCAGGTTTGACC
The DNA here is from genome assembly GCA_947310845.1 of Yponomeuta plumbellus. Taxonomy (NCBI): domain Eukaryota; kingdom Metazoa; phylum Arthropoda; class Insecta; order Lepidoptera; family Yponomeutidae; genus Yponomeuta; species Yponomeuta plumbellus. Next base: position 12,107,389 of record OX371203.1, read on the forward strand.
TCTCTGACGAAGTCGCTTGGGTGGTTTCCCGTCTTTTTGTCAGTAACCGGAGAGTCTCAGCCGAGAGTTTGGATTTCTTGCCTGTCCGCTGCGTTTTGCAGAACTTGATGCCCTCGTCCCTAAGAGTTACGACCAGATTGTGTAGGGTCTCGTCAGCGTCGTCGGTGGGCTCCAAGGCAACAAATCTATTCCCGAGAAGCTGCTGGAACTTCTCGGTGCCCGCCATGATTTGGATTGGGTTTGGTCGGAGCGTGGACTTCATCAGACGGTTTCTCTCAAGCTTCAAGTTGATATTCAGAGAGCCTTGGAGAAGTCGGTGATCAGATCCGGTATTAAACCTGTTGATCACTGAGACATCTGTGAATATATGCTTGCTATCCGTCATGATGAAGTCGATCTCATTTTTGGTCACAGTGTCGGGGCTTTGCCATGTCCACTTCCTTTGAGGCTGTTTCTTGAAGAAAGAGTTCATCAAGAATAGTTCTCAAGGAAGTTGACAAGCATTTGCCCCCTGTGATTCCTGACTCCATAACCATGCGGGCCTATTCGGGACTCGTTGCCACTCTGGGTTCCCACCTTGCCGTTAAAGTCCCCCATAACAACGTTGAAGTGAGCCTTCGTGGTGTTATGTAAGGCTTTGGATATGTCTTCGTACATATCCTTAACTTCATCATCCGAGTGTGCCGAGGTCGGTGCGTAAACCTGAATGACCTTCATGCTGTAACGCTTGGACAGCCGAAGGATCAGGTACGCTACCCTGGTCGACACACTAGAGATTTCTTCAACGTTGTTAGAGAGGGCCTTATTGACGAGGAAACCTACGCCACCCTGGGATGTTTTATCACCCTCGCGAAAGTAGAGAAGATGGCCCGAGTCTAGGGTTACGGTGTCCTCCCCCTCTCTACGGACTTCACATAACCCCAGAACATGCCATTTAATGTTCTCTAACTCCACTTCCAACTGCGCTAGATGATGGTCAAGCCTCAGAGTGCGTCCGTTGAACGTTGCCAGGGTCAGTTGTTTGTGGCAGCCTAAGGTAGCCCGGTGATTCTTAGCACCCCCTACCCCGCCGTTACCATGGCCGCTGCCACGATGGCCAGGAATAGCGAGGCGGCCGGGAACTAGGGGCCGTTTCCTAGGTTGTGCCATCATTGGGGGTAATACCCATAATCCCCACGCTGGGCATGCGGGTTGGGGATCGCAGTGCGGTAGAGTTGTACTGCAGGAGGCGCTGCTGCCCACCCCCCGGTTTTGTGTCCCTTAGTCGCCTTTTACGACACCCGCGGGACGAGTTGGGTTGGTGCTATTCTCTAGGCCGACACCACACAGCCAGCCAGATTCTTTAACATTAAGGAGCAAAAAACTCGAACAAATTACGTTTCTTGTATGGTAGCCCCTTAAAATATAAATTTTGTTTGTTTTTAGGCCAGTAACAGTGGCCACAAAAATACATCAAGTGTAAAAAATTCAACTGTCTTGGTATCACCGTTTTTGAGATACAGCCTAGGGCAGATGAACGGATAGTGAATTTCTAGTAATAGGTGGCCCTTAGAGTACGGTACCATAAAAACGCTGAATGATTAACATAACTGACAACATACTATTAACAGCTGTCAGTTGTTTTTTGTATGCTCTTTTGACAACTGACAGCTGTTAACAATAAATTAATAGACTGTTAGCGTTCGAGAAACCGGGGGTTAGCCAATCAAAGTATTTGATGGGTATAATTATCTAGTCAAAATAAAAAAATTGTATGCATTCTGCTAAATTGTAAAAAAGTACCTAATATGATTCTTGCTTCAACAAGTTATAGAGATAGCTTTTCTCCACTTCTTACTTATTTAGCACATAATATGATCCTTGTCCATAATAATTTTATAAGGAAATGTTCGTCTTTGCTTTAAGTTCAGATTAAGCCAAACATTTGGTGGGAGTCGAACAATAAAATTCCATATAAAACAGAACTTGTTTACATTACATGCTAAACAGTAGTCACCAGCTCACCACCCAGGTTACTAAAATATACAGGCTTAAGTGTATGTACAGCAGATTTTCAATCAATAAGCTCGTATTTATCCACTGCATAATATACCTACTGCATAATTCGTTAGTTGACACTACCAACAATAAATTATTTGATATGCTCGATTAAAACAAAAATTACAAAATATTTATGAAAATGTATCTATTTTAATCAATTACTAGTTATAACAATTTTTAAATAGATGAAACATAAAAAAAGTGCTCTGAATAATGACGTCATAATTCGGTATTTTCATACAAAATTCCGTTTTAAAAGTAACTTAATTGGACATTTTGATTAGGGTATGTGACACTATCAACTATAAATTATTTGAGATGCTCGATTAAAACAAAAATTACAAAATGATTCGGAAAATGTATTTTTTTTAATCATATACTAGTTATTACAATTTTTATATAGATGAAATATAAAAAGAGTGCTCTGAAATGTGACGTCACAAGCAAGTATTTTCATACAAAATTCCGTTTTAAAAGTAGCTCATTTGACATCCTGTCAAATACCCAATTCCGACATATGGCTCCCCTATGACTTGCCACTTCCTTCTATGGTCATCCAGCCACTGCCATCAGTTGGGCTCGGTCTTTGTGGGCGTCCCACGCAGCGTTTACCAAGTTCGTTTTCTCCACACGAGAAACTTTGCATCTCATCGACCATCGGTTCTTTGGAATGTATCCAGCCAACGAATACTGCCCAATTACAGACTATGTCAGTCACCTTAGTTCTTTGGCGGATTATCAAATGTTTTATGTGATCCAATAAAAAGCTTTCGAGTATGGCCCGCTCCATAGCAGGTTGAGTGACTTTAAATCGGTGGGGCTAGTCCTGCCGACAGCGTCCATGTTTCAGCATCGCCTCTGAAGCTGTCCTCGCTGTCTCCTTTTCTATTTCTCAGAGCCAAGGCTCTAGAAAACCTGACGCAATTTTACGTATACAGCCCAGCTCAATACCTACTACTTGGATACATCCCGATTGGATAGACTGAAATAAGTTCGTAGTGCTTTAGTCTCAGTTATCGTCATAATTTTGTATCCTTGTAACAAACTAATAACTCCTGGTGTACATACAATAAAGAATATTATATCTATCTATCTATTTAATATTAACGTTTCTGCATAGGTAGTGCGATGACGCGAGTCACGCGTTTTATGGCTTCTTACTTAAAAAGCTTAAAACTTCAGAATTTGACAGTTAATGTACTGGAAAGTCGTGATTCGTCACTTTTGACGTTATGGCGTGCGACTCGCGTTGTCGTACGTTGTCGTTGTCGGTTTAGAAGGAAGGCCACAAAAGTAACAAAGCGCGTTACAAAGAAACGCCTAGTAACACTGGCTTAACCGACTAAACAGGGCTACCAACATAGTCCAACCTATTCTCTGTCTACGAGTCCAACAAAAAGTTTTGCCAACAAAGCGCCAACTCATTCGAATTTGTTTGTACAGCTTGTCCAGAAAGAGTAGAAATTAAAGAGTACGGTTTTCCTCAGACTTTTTATCTGTGTTTGTTAATAGCTTGCGGTTACAAGCATTATATAAATTAAAAACTTGAGCTATTACATAAAATAAGGTAATAGGCTTCGATAAATATAGTAAATGTTTTGACTTCTCAATAAAACAATTAGTAAACTTTCACTTCCGGTTTCTAGTGTTTTTGGACAAACTTCATAGTACGTAATCTGTGCTGTGCTGTGCATTCTCAGAACAAGTGCATTCGTCTTCGTAAACGTTTAGATTCGTCTTCGTAGTTCGTTCGTTCGTCGTCGTATCACAGAGTAAGGGGATATCGTAACGTAACCTCGAATTTCAGAAGCCAAAAAACAATTAACAAATACAAATCTACTTTTTGATTTTCATAATGGCTAAATTGTATTTTTTTATTGTTTTACTATGTATTACCAGTAGTCTCACCAAGAAATTCGATGATGCTGATAAACCTGAGTGGGCAAAAAAAGATATTCGTGACTATTCCGATGCTGACTTGGAACGGTAAATGGGCCGGTAATTAACATTTTGCTTTCTAATACGGTATCTGTTTCTAATTAAATTATTCTTTACAGTCTTCTCGATCAGTGGGAAGAAGACGAAGAGCCTCTCCCTGATGATGAGTTGCCTGAGCACCTTCGGAAACCGCCACAACTTGATCTCACGAAAATGGATATGTCAAATCCTGAAGCGGTCATGCAAGCGACCAAGAAGGGCCAGACGCTGATGATGTTCGTTTCTGTAGCAAATAAACCTTCCCGACAACGTACTGAAGAGTTGACAAAGATTTGGCAGACAGGACTTTGGAGTAACCACATTCAAGCAGAAAGGTAAACAAACTAAATGCTTGAATAAGTAAACACGACAAACGTAATATCCAGTATATCCCCTTTTCATTGTAAATCAAATTAATAACTTTCACACATTCACTTGCCTAGGGGCATTAAAATATGTGTAAGTTCTTATAACCGAAACTGTCAAACACCCACATATTACACTGGAGTCATTAATATGGTTAGTGCAATATAGTGGTCTGTTACATGATAGGAGTGCTAGTCACATACTACCCTGTGCTGGTAAGGGATTACTTACATGGAAAACCACCAGAATGAGGCCATTTGTACACATCACACCGGCCACCGTTCATCATCAACCCACCTCGTCCCCACCAAGGGGCACGGGTCTCCTCCCTGAGGAAGGTATAGGCCATACTCCACCGTGGTGGAGTCCGGATTGGTGGAGGTTTGTAAGACTAGTGGCTGGTCTTACTGTCAGAAGTTTTCAAGCCGCCCTAAGGCCTCTGACTTGGCTAAACGGCTGCCATCTATCGACGGCAGCCGGCACCAACTGCTTAACGTGCCTTGCGAAGCACGGAACCGCTCGGAAAAATGCCACTAGCGTTAGTCATAGACGGTGACCCATCCATGGACTGAACGCGCCGTATGTTGCTTAAACTTAGTGATCGTTTAAGATCACTCAGGCAGCCCAGGCTACGAGCGATTCTTAACCAGCCACCATTACTGACAGTAAATCCACAACCTTTTAAATGAGTGACCACAAACCAAATTTATACTTTAAGCCTAGGCGCACACTAGCGACAGCTCGGCGACTAGACGCGACGACAGGCTGTGGCTGACAATTTTTATATATTTTGTTCGAAGCTCCGTACACATTTAGCGTCAGAGTCACGAAGTTGCGCCGACAAGCTAAGACAAAGATTTGTTTTGACCATGAATATACTGGTTTCAGGTACCTAGTTGATGATGACAGGGCAATATTTATGTTCAAAGACGGATCACAAGCATGGACTGCGAAAGAGTACCTTCTAGAACAAGAGGAGCTGAAGGATATCCAATTGGAAAGTCAAACAATCCCAGGAAGAAAAGCAGACATCAAGAATACAGCTGTCAAAGACGAGTTATAAAATGCAGATCTGCTAAGTTATTTACAGTGTAATCTTTTTACACCACATACATGGTTTCTTTTACAAAGTCAAGTAGATTATAAGTGAAATAAAGATTTTTATTTTGTCGTTGACTGGGTTTTATTTTACAAAATAATGGAAATATTTTTCGGTTGAACAAGTTTGGAGTTGTAACAATACTGTGAATAATGATATACTATTCTAAAATGCATCTGTAGCTCTGAAATGTTCTTCATCTATTGTGGAATAGATATGCCCTTCCCCACACATCCATTCTAGAATGTTCCTGAAAAGAAGATAATATTTTCTATTAGTCATCATGGATCACATAAGAACATATCTAGCAACCTAACCTTTCTTAAGTTTACACTGTTAACAGAAGTATGATGTTTCCTCTATCAGTTTTTATAATTTGTAAACCAATAATGCACAGAGTTTGTAACATTATCTTTTTGTCTGTTACATTGTCTGGCCAGACAACTTTATTGGCACAGTGATAGGTCCGGTTGAAACACTAACACTTTGCCGGACAGTCATATGTGATCGATTGTTATTTTTATTGTTATAGACTGCTATAGCCATCCCTGTCCGCGAACGTGTTAAGTGTGTGACCCTAAAGAAAAAGCTTTGAAGTGTATTCTTAAAACACTACTCCTTTTAGAATTTTACTAGTATTTCAGGGACTATAGGGACTATATTTCAGGGTATGTAGTTAACCAAAGTTGAACTCTAAATCAAACTGTTTCTTTTTTTATCACCCAGTTTTTGAGACACTTTTACACTTAACTGTACATACTGAAACACAGATTTAGATAAAAGTAAGTTACATACCTATTGAAAAAAATTGGTCAATTATTGGAAATTCTTTCCTGTTATTATTGGAAAGCCAAATATTATTATCATGATAAGGATTAATAAATCTTTGTTTCAGAAAAATTATAAGAACATGAAACACTCACTCAAACTCCATTTGTGGCATCTTATCTTTTAATGTGGCATACATGTCTTGCTTGCTGATGCCCTGCTCCAATGTTGATGCTCGGATGAGGTTGAAGACCATCATCTGGCGAGGGTTCAGGCCGTTGACAGAGCCATTGGTGTCACCCAGTCCCACCATTGAGTTAGCTGGGAGACCAGAGGAGAATGTGGGGTTGTTGACTTTTTCCTATAAAACAAAGTTTTAACAGGGTTATTTTAACATAAACATAACATTTACATACAGGCACATACATTGCTTCCAGAAGCAATGTATGTGCCTGTATGTAAATGTTATGTAAGGGGCCAGCCCCACACTAGGATACCCTGTGTTGTGGGAATCAGAAACGTGTATGTATGTCACAAACATGTAAACATCCAAGACCTGGGTTATTTTGTCCCCAGCCGGGGACGAACCCGGAACCTCTCGCATGGTAGGCCGATGCACTGACCACTACACCACAGAGGTCGTCATTAAATTTAAAATTTCAGGTTGCAATTCCCATACAAATGTTGTACATACATACAAACTTATGCCTATATCCCAGACGGGTAGGCAGAGACCATGGACTGCTACTTGCCACAATCCTGACATATTACTATCACTATCTACCTTTGAAATATGATAATATAAAGTGTGAAAATGTTACATGATTTTAATTTACAAATGACATCCCAGATTGCAATGAAATCTTACCCATGTTGGTAAGATTTGCATGCCACTGAGCACTAAGCACCTTGCTCAGTGGTATCCAATGGGAGAGGCCTATGTCCAGCAGTGGACAAGCATAGGCCGATGATGAAACATACCCTTAAATTTAAAAATATCCAAATTGCACGAAAATCTGTAAGAAATTTATCTCACCTTTTTAGAATCAGCTTCCATTTTCACTTTGTTGTTGATGCATTGCAAGTAGTGGAATGTTATTGCATTGATATCTTTGATGGGCATAATTTTGAATGCCATCAACACTTTCTTGCCTCTGTTAGTCTTTACATTACCATAAATCTGTATGTAATCGTTGACCTCAACTTTAGGGGTTGATTTATCCTGAAATTAAGTCATTTTTACTAACACTCAAATTCCTAGCTTATCAGTTTTTATTAAGCTTGTGCCATCTTTTCTACATCTATTTGTAACAACACTCTTTGAGTAAAATAGGCAATGTTGAAGTATTGATAAGTACTTACATCTTCCTCCATGGATTCTTGGTCTAGCCAAAGCACTGCCTTCATCCTGCCGGTTATATCCTGTATTATGTAAGTGATTTTTGTACTTTGCATTCGAATATTCCTAACACGAGCTACTACAGACACGATTTGGATCTCTGTACCCCAAATTTTTACACCATCGTCTCCGCAGTGGAGCGCTTGTCTGATAACGATGGGTGCAGTTCTAGAAGCTCTCCTTCCTTTCGGAGCTTGACTTGGAGTGTTAGCATTTCCAAATTGATTCGTCGAATTGAAGAATCCACCGCCGCCAACCGTTGATTGATCTATTGAACACAATAAGAGTTAATTTCAGAGACCTAGCCCGATGAACAAAAGCTTGTACTACATACAAAATAAACTTAAGCTTACCGTTCCACATAATGACTTTTTTATATTCAAAGAAGGAAATAAATCGAGGAATTTATCGGCAGATTTAACATTCAACAACCTACAATAAAAGCATACAAGTCACAAGTTGACATGTTGTTTGAGATTTGTTTGACATTTCTTTGGGCGGGAAACGGAAATTAATATACATGTAGTATTCAGACATAGATGATTATGCGACGCTATCGCGCGGTCGGTCGCGGCCTGTTATCGCGCGGTTTTTCGTCTTTCCAGCATAGTGCTATGTGGTGGTAGCTGGGGGTGGTAGCCTAGTGGGTAGAGCAATGGACTCGGAAGAGGGAGACCCAGGATCGATTTCCAGTGCAGACATGTATCTATGACTGATTTCAAACTTATGTACGTTTGTAAAGTTATAGTATAAGTTTAAAAAATTATTTCATTAAATTTTTATTTTATTTAATAAATTATTTCTATTTCTATTTCTAAGTCTACCAGAATCATGGCATAAAAAATAAATAGATAAATGAGTAAATAGATAAATAGAAAATTCATATGGAAATGTGAAGTGTCAAGTCAAAGTAGAGTTGACCGGTAAGTTGGACTGAGTTGTTTTGATACTTTTTGTTTATTTTATATTTTTGTTCGGTAAGGAACTTTTGAGTCAGGGATGGGATGTTTACATGTTTGTGACGTCGCTGTTTCTGGTTCCCACGACACAGGGTACCTATCCTAGTGTGGGCAGACCTTTAAAACGTTATAAAATATAGCGTTATTAAGTGTTACGTAACGTTTAAATAACAAAACTCTACGAGAAACTTAACGAAATCATCAACAGTATAATAACGTTATGAATAAAGTTATGGCGCTGTTGCCGCTCCGCTCTACTGGTCGCGGACGGCGGCGTTGCCGCACTGAACGTGGCGGGGAACCCGGAGCAATACTCGTAAATAGCATTAATTAGCTCGCGCGCAGTGTGAGTAGTGAGTGTGATCCATCGCGAGATGCCGACGGAGGTAACTTGCGTAAGTTGCATGCAAATATGAACTACTAGCTGTTGCCCGCGACTTCGTCCGCGTGGGCTTTAGTTGAGTAAAGTGTTGCGTTTGCAAATAAGATTGGGATACTTTTATTTATTTATTTAATTATAGCTATTTAATTTTTCCCAAGCGAAACTAGCTTAAATTTTTTTTATTTGATTAAAATGTAAAATTTAAGCTAATTGGGATACTTTTAGCCCATGCGAAATAATTAAAACCATACATACTACTCTCTGAGAGAAGATCTATTCCCTGCAGTGGGACGTATACTCGTATAGGCTGTTTACTATGGGTTGTATTTTAAAGAACTGAGAAATATTTATAAACACATGAACTGAGAAATAATAAGAATTGAGTAAAGGGGTTTGGATAATTTTCTATGGACCCTTGGCATGATTTTTATTTTTAGCGGCCAGTAATGGAATTATTATTTTTGGATAGTCCTTTAATTAAGATTGAAAACACATAAAAGATTTTTGTCGTAAGTAATATCGGAGCCGAGATATTTGGGTTCAAAGCTCCTCAATAAACAGTAATAAGTAATATCATCATTTTAAACGTGTGTCTTATTTTTACTGAAAATTCTATTTGATTCTGGGTTGTTTCAATAAGGAACATAAATCCGATTCAAATAAAAACATGAAAAAAATTAACTCACGCCCGTTATTCCGGAGGGGTAGGCAGAGAAGCGAACTCATTGAGTTGGTCTCATGTTTTGCCGTGTTTATTAGGTTCCTGTGTAACAAATACTATGCCTGTCGATGTAATCAGGGCATTTAATTTTTCATCATCATCATCGTCATCATCACCAACAGTTTTTTGATTGGATTGGCTTACTGCTTGTTACAGTTCCTAAAAATATGTTTTGAACATAAAATATTTTTGAGATTATTCTCAATGTGAATGTCTTTTACTATTGGGACCACTTCGAAATATGAAAAGGTATTTGAGTTTGTATGGTTTTTTATTTTTGCATATTTCGAAGTTGTTATAATAGTAAAAGTTGCTCGTACTAAGGAGCAGAATCATTCCTTAAAATATTTATACTTATTTTTAGGACCTTTTGTACCTTAATGTTGAGGAGTGGACTGTATAAAATACGAAAAACTGATGGAAATCGGTAAAAGTATCTATAACCACAGAAAAGTTGGTGATGAGGTGGTGACAATCGAAATATTACAAGAATATGAGTGACCTCCGCCAATCCGGACTAGGCCCCCGTGGTGGAGTATGGCCTATACCTTTCTCAGGGAAGAGACCCGTACCCCTCGGTGGGGACATGATGGGTTGGTGATGAGTGACGTGTGTTATGTATGGAGCAGCCCTGTTTCCTTCAGTATGTGAATCTTCAGTGAATCACAGTGTTATTGTGCATCCCAGTATTGCAGTTTACATAAAACTAAAGTGTCGTTCAGTGTCGTGGCCTTTTCTTATTCAACCATCGAACAGAAGGGACAACCCCTAGTTTAATTAGCACCTAAGACTATTGTAGAACTTAAATCAAGCTTTTATTAAAATAAGTAGTTTTTTAAAACGTCCTCCACTGCCGCTCGCACATAATTCGTGAGTATGAAAAAACAATAAGAAAAGAAAAATAAACGTCGACATAAAAATACTTCAAAGAGTCTCCAACATCCTGTTTACCTAAAATGTTTATTTATTTTTTGTATTATCTGTGCCCAGTCCACTGAATACTTATTTTTACTCATAATTAATAATAACTAATCGCTATATCGCAGATTCTACATCGAATTAAAGTGATCTAAGTACATAACAAAAGGAAACATATCATAGTTAGTTTTCTTTTTAATATCTCAGCTCCGATACACTTTAGATAAAAACCGCCATAGAAGCATATCAATGTCTTAATATGTGCTATCATATGGAACAGGTTTCATCAGTGGCCACAGCTTTCGACAATCATGCCACTTTTACCCAAACCCCATTCAAGAGTTAGAACAACAAATAATATGAAAAAAAATAAGAAAGTAAGCAAGTATTTAAGGTGGTATTTAAACACATGGAAGAACAAAGAAATTCAATTCGAAAATCGCAGCGAAATTTTTAATAATCGAAGCGAGGATACGAAGTAAATACGAAGAACTTTTATACCTTCTAAATTTGCAACCCCCATAAGTATTTAATTCAAAAAAAGGGCTGTCGGCAATAATCACTATTTTTATCAGGAACTTATAGCTCCTGCCCACTTAGGGATTTAATTCAAAAAAAGAGATATCGGGAATAATCATTATTACGAACTAATAACCCAAATACAACATTTTATTAGAATAGCTTTGAAAATCAGAAAACTTTAATTCTACCTTTGCACCCCCCTATTACCCCCTGAAGGGATGATTTTCGAAAAACTATTTTACTTGTATTTCATGACTTTTAATGACGAACCTCCATATTAAATTTCATTCAAATAACTTCAAAAACGGCAAAGTTTCATACTTACTTTGCACCCCCATTTTACCCCCTTAAGGGGTGAGTTTTTAAAAATCCTTTCTTAGTGATACCCTGCGTTATAAAAGAAACTTCTGTGCAAAATTTCAAGTTTCTAACCCTTAGCGTTTGCTCCTTGCGTTTATATGTCAGTCAGTCAGTTTTATATAGTGCTGTTGCCCGCGACTACGTCCGCGTGGGCTTTAGTTGAGTAAAGTGTTTGCAAATAAGATAGGGATACTTTAAGCGCATGCGAAAGAGCTGTCATACTAACTTCGCAACCCCCTCTCACCCCCATAGGGGATGATTTTCGAAAGACTACTTTACACGTCTTTCATGACTTTCAATGAAGGACCTTCATACTGAATTTCATTCGAATAACTTCAAAAATGGCAAAGTTTCATACTAACTTTGCACCCCCCTTTTATCCCCTTGAGATGTTTTTTGAAAAACTATTTTACATGTGTTTCAAGACATTCAATGAAAGACCTTCATTCTGAATTTAATTCGAATAATTTCATAAACGGCAAAGTTTCATACTAACTTTGCATCCCCTTCTTACCCCCTTAAGGGACGATTTTTGAAAAACTATTTTACATGTGTTTCATAACTTTTTATGAAGGACCTTCATATTGAATTACATTTGAATAACTTCAAAAACGGCAAAGTTTCATACTAAATTTGCACCCCCCCTTTTTCCCCCTTAAGGGATGATTTTTAAAAAACTATTTTACACGTGTTTCATTATTTTAAATGAAAAACCTTCGTACCAAATTTCATTCGAATAACTTCAAAAACGGCAAAGTTTCATACTAAATTTGAACCCCCATTTTACCCCATTAGGGGATGAATTTCCAAAAATCCTTTCTTAGTGCTCCCCTGCGTTACAAAAAGAGCCCCAGTCAGTCAGTCAGCTTCTCCTTTTATGTATATAGATAGATATAGATAGATAGATAATAACTGTTGATACATTTCAATGTTCTTTACCGCATTTTAAAATGCCTCCCGGCCCGGCCCGATGCGAGCCGATTGGTCTGAATCGTACCTAGTACGACAAAAAAAATTACCAATTTTTTAAGTAGTTTAAGATTTTTCTGTTGAAGGAGAACTGGAATGATCTTTATCTTTGTACTACCCGCTCGTGCACCCAGAACCACAAGAGAGGGAGGGATACTTAACTAACCATAACTACGCGCCATGCGTGAAAAATATAGACTACTAGCTGTTGCCCGCGACTACGTCCGCGTGGGCTTTAGTTGAAAAAAGTTTTTGGAAATAAGTCACGTACTTTTAGCGCATGTGAAATAATTAAAACAAAAAATTTTGGGTTCAATAACATTCATATTTATATGATAACTAGCTGTTGCCCGCGACTACATCCGCGTGGGCTTTAGTTGAAAAAAGTTTTTCTAAATAAGTCACGGATACTTTTGCGCATGCGAAATAATTAAAACAAAAATCATATTTATTACATAATTTATATTTTATTGACATAATTTTGAAAATCAGATTACTTTCATATTAACGTTCCACTCTTGTTTACCCCCTTACGGATGGAATTCAAAAAACGGATGTCGGAATAATCATTATTAGGAACTTATAACCCAAATACAACATTTTATTGAAAAAACCTTGAAAATAAGAGAACATTCATACTTACTTTGCACCCCTTTTTACCCCCTTAAGGGATGATTTTCGGAAAAATATTCATTCGAATAACTTCAAAAACGGCAAAGTCTTATACTAACTTTGCACCCTCTTTTTTCCCCCTTAGGGGATGAATTCACAATAAGGGATATCGGAAATAATCATTATTAGGAACGAATAACATGATACCACTTTTTATTGAAATAACTTTGAAAATCAGAGAACTTTCATACTAACTTTGCACCCCCCTTTTACCTTCTTAAGGGATGATTTTCGAAAAAATATTTTACACGTGTTTCATGACTTTTAAAGGAAAACCTTCATACAGAATTTCATGCAAATAACTTCAAAAACGGCAGAGTTTCATACTAACTTTGCACCCCAATTTAACCCCCTTAAGAGATGAATTTTCAAAAATCCTTCCTTAGTGCTCCCCTACGGTGTAAAAGAAACCTGTGTGCAAAATTTCAAGTTTCTAACCCTTACAGCTTAGGCCCTGCGTTGATATGTCAGTCAGTCAGTCAGTCAGTCAGTCAGCTTCTCCTTTTATATAGATTTACATTTTATTGAAATAATTTTGAAAATCAGAGAACTTACATATTAACGGTGCACCCCCTTTTACGAGAATAACTCGTAGCCTGGGCTGCCTGAGTGATCTTGAACGATCACTGAGGTTAAGCAACATACGGCGCGTTCAGTCTATGGATGGGTCACCGTCTATGACTAACACTAAAGGCATTTTTCCGAGCGATTCCGTGCTTCGCAAGGTACGTTAAGCAGTTGGTGCCGGCTGCCGTCGATAGATGGCAGTCGTTAAGCTAAGTCAGAGGCCTTTAGGGGCGGCTTGAAAACTTCTGACAGTAAGACCAGCCACTAGTCTTACAAGCCTCCACCAATCCGGACTTGGCCCCCGTGGTGCAGAATGGCCTATACCTTCCTCAGGGAAGAGACCCGTGCCCCTCGGTGGGGACATAATGGGTTGATGAAGAAGAACTTATAACCCATAAGAAATTCAATTCGAAAATTGCAGCGAAATTTTTAATACTTTATACGTGTTTCATGACTTTCAATGAAGGACCTACATATGATACTGAATTTCATTCGAATAACTTCAATAACGGCAGAATTCATACTAACTTTGCACCCCCCTTTTACCCCCTGAAGACATGATTTTCGAAAAACTAATTTACATGTATTTCATGACTTTTAATGACAAACCTTCATATTGAATTTCATTCGAATAACTTCAGCAACGGCAAAGATTCATACTGATTTTGCACCCTCTTTTTACCCCCTTAGGGGGTGAGTTCACAAAAATCGGAAAAATCGTTCACAAGTTCGGAAATAATCATTATTAAGAACTTATAACCCAAATAACACTTTTTGTTGAAATAACTATGAAAATCAGAGAACTTTCATACTAACTTTGCACCCCCCTTTTATCCCCTTAAGGGAATTTTTAACAGAAAAATATTTTACGTGTTTCAAAATTTTTGACGGAAAACTTTTGTACTGAATTTCATTCAAATAACTTAAAAAATGGCAAAGTTTCATACTACTTTGCACCCCCATTGTACCCCTTTAGGGGGTGAATTTTCATAAATCCTTTCTTAGTGCTCACCTACATTATAAAAGGTACTCCTGTGCAAAATTTCAAGTTTCTAACCCTTATAGTTTGGGCCCTGCGTTGATAATAATATGTCAGTCAGTCAGCTTCTTCTTTTATATATATAGATAATTTCGCCCGCGACTCCATCCGCGTGGACTTTAATTCAAAATTTTGCCACCCCGTTCACTCCCTTAAGGGTTGAATTTCGAAAAACGTTGAAACACGTGTTCAATCAATTGTGTTGAAGAGTATTCATTTCAAGTTTCAAGAAAATCAGACAACATTTTTTATACCTCCCATACAAATTTTGGCAGCCCCCTTAGGGGTTGAATTTCAAAAAATCCGTTCTTATTCCTTGCCTACATTATATATAGATCCTCTGTGCAAAATTTCAGCTTCCTAGGTCAAACGGCTTGGGCTGGGCGTTGATGAGTGAGTCAGTCAGTCAGTCAGGACTTTGAATTTTATATATATAGATAGAAGATAGATAGACAGATATATATATAATAATAAGATGATCGCGGAATGTGTGTGAAAGAGATGCCATATAACTTTATGTGACGTTACGTTAACGCTATTATAGCGCTATTTATAAAGTCAAATCGGGCATAACGTTATTGGAATAGCGCTATTCGACCAATATAATAACGTTATAACCGTATAACGTTTTGAAATAATAACGTTTTAGGAAGCTATTCATAGCGTTGAGGCATAGCGTTATGAGCATAATAGCGGTATTTCAAGGTGGTTCAAATTTGTGTGGGGCAAGAAGCAATGTATGTGCCTGTATGCAAATGTTTATGTCTATCTTTATAAAAGAAAAACTGAATGCCTGCGCTATTTAATGCCTCAGCGCTTGAAATCACCGATCCATGGTGAACACGCGTGTTGCCCTACAATGGGACGTAGTGTATGGGACGTAGGCTGCTTAATAGATATTAAGTACAACCTTATCTCTATAAATTACTGGTATCCAATAAAGACCTATCTATAAAATATCTACCCGGCAAACTTCGTAACGCCTAACAGTCATTAAATGTCGTGTTACAGATAAACTGAAGTTATTTTATGACTTTATGAATGTAATACAATGAATACAATAAATAGGTACCGATTAAGTTCATTACTTTATGGTAAAAATGAATAAGTTATCCCTAAGAGATAGACACTACTGCGGACTTTTTTGTAGGCCTTAATGTGTTTAATATTGGAGTGCAGGTACATTATTTTGACCGTAGGATTCAGCCGCAGAGCAGCAGCAGCATGTTAGCGCAAAAAATGAGTTTATTTATTTATGACATCACATTCAAATGTGATACATAAATAAACTCATTTTTTCAACCTAAAATTATCAGTGTTTCTCTACTATATTATGCATTTATTATACATTATGAACCTTCCTTTTGAATCACGTCTATCTATTAAAAAATTACATCAAACGGACAGACAAACAGCTGGGTGACGTTGTTTTTACTAGGTAGGTATGCAGTGGTGATGGTGATGATCTTTAATAATGTGGCAGCACAAAGGTAAGGAGATCAATGAATTATTTAATGCCACCTAAACTGATGCTAAGGTTTTGTTTTGGTGCTACAGAAGGGTGCAATGTATTTTGCTGCGCACAATATAAGCAAGCAGTGCTGTGTCTGAAATTAAAAATGTCTGAAGTGCGTGGGCCTCGGAAAACAAAAACTAGCCACGCCCTAACGTTTGGAGATATACCATAAGGTCAGTTTGATATGTGACTGAAGTGTGCCGGGGTGGATTGTCTAACGCGATGGTACAAAATGGTGTTGACTATGTCACGATTGTGCGGCGCAATAGCACCTAATAGGTAATTGAAATCCCTCGTAAATCGTTAGTGTGATAAAGCTTAGACAATGGCAGTCGTTACCTATAAGATGGCCAAGCCAGAGTCCTTATGGCGGGCGGCTTGAAAACTTCTGACAGTAAGACCAACCACTAGTCTTACAAGCCTCTACAACCAGGACTTTGTCTCCGTGGTGGAGTATGGCTTATACCTTACTCAGGGAAAAGAACCGTGCCCCTCAGTGGGGATATAATGAGTTGATGATGAGAAAATAAAGGAGTTCTGTTTTAAATTCTGTTTAAGGGTTCCATACTCAGAGAGTGGACTACATTGACAATGTAGACCTGCTATCGACTTGTATGTAAAATGTGATTGATAGTGTAGTGTTGCTTTGCCTGTTTGTTGTCTGTGTCAGTACTGACAGTTACGGCCTAGCCACGGGGAACGGCGCCGGCGCGAACGGCGGTGCGGCAAGCGGGACGAAAATTCGCGCGGCGCGGTTTGCCGGTCACGGGCAGGCGCGTTTGCCGCCGCGACTAGTAGGGCTGAGTAGGGCAGGCCGGTCAAGAGCGAAATGTCTTTATCTCAAAGTAATATTTTTTTTTGTTCAATATGTAATATTTGGAAGAGCGTAATCTACTCCATAGATTTGAATAGGAATCGAGGTATACTATGGAGAATTCCACCGAAACATTTTTCGAGTCTACTAGAATTATTGTCGAATTATATTCTTCAGGATTGGAAACAAAGTCAATGCAGCTAGAGTTTTAAGTGCCGCTGAAAAATTGATCTAATACATAGGTGCCATTTAATTAAGCTGACCATATTTTGGAGAATGATAGTAGGTATCAATGATTTTTTTTCATAACTACATTTTTTCAGAAATATCGCTGCTAAAATATGGTCAGTTAAGATAAGATAAGATAAGATAAGAATATTCTTTATTGTACCAGGAAAAACATTAATACAGAACATTAACAATAAGATGCAGTACAAGAGGCGGCCTAAATATTAAATGTTACTTTGTATATTAATGTTTCATGAAATTAAATAACTTTTAGGTAATTATGTTCTTTATCAAAGTAACAAATATACCCCATTTTGTTATTATTTCAGCAATAACAGTCTCGGTATTTATTATTCGCGGCGAAAACCACAAACTCGTTTGATCTCTGCACTAGTCGAGCGACTGCCGCTCGACGCCGTGGCTTGCGCCGTACTTGTTCATGTGTTTGTTTCACTCGCCGGCCGCGCAGCCAGTCGCCGCCAGTCGCCGCTCGCTACATTTCGCCAGCCGCACCGCCGTTCGCCGCTCCGCGTGGCTTGCTCCTTATGTCAGTGTCACAGAGTCAGTGTGCCAACTTGGGGGTTTGCCCCCTAAATTTAAGGGGAGAAATTAAAAGGGGGTTTTTTAGGTGCAGGAAATTTTTGGGGTTTTTTTAGGGGCCTGTTCTGGTGCTTGGAACTTACAATAGCAGTGAATAAAAATACTTTTTTTTTAGTCCTACGCGAAGATGGCACTTTCAAAATTAAAACAGAATTTATTGTATTATTTTGGGAACTCTGTATGGCAGCTGTATCGAAGGCAGCCGAGAACGACCGACCGAAACGAAACGAAACGAACGGCACGTAGTAGTGGGTTCATTAGTAAATTCATTCATTCATTCAACACTCATTGCTCATGCAAAGGTAGTATGAGGACGCGAGTCGCGCGCGACAACGTCAAAAGTCGCGACTTTCCAGTACATTAACTGTCAAATTCTCGCGACTTTTGACGTTGTCGCGCGCGACTCACGTCCTCATACTACCTTTGATTATGAACTTAGAGTCCGCACCAGCACTGAAGTCCGATGAGTTAAGACATTTTCGTTCTTATTTCAATGAAGACAAGGTCGTCTCCGTCGGTAATGAGTGACGGCGCGTGCTCTACTATTTCTTTTGAGCCGTTTTGAGAAGAACTAAAAAAAAATCTAATGGCGGCTGTACACACTCGGCGAGAGACCCCGAGGCATGCCGAGAGCGAGTGTGTACAGCCAGGGCTGTTTCACTTTGCGTGGCGGTATCAAAAGCGTAAGTACATGCAGCCACCGCATCGGATGGGAATTGGTAGGGAATCACGAGCGAGCAGTGACGCGCGCGCGAGTTTTGTTCGTAACCTACTTCACCGATCCGACTGATGTTTTAAAAATGGAGAAACATAAAAAGGCAAAAAAATACTTTGCAGTGTTTAACTGCTTAAACACGGATTGCGAGTGGTTATTATGAAGGTTGGTAAAGGTTCCAAAACACGAGTTTATTAGAATTAAAGGAATTTCTCATGTTAGAAATTGACGATCTGTTTCATTATAAGTAGCATAATTGGTTAGAGAAATAAGTATAAATTATACTTAGTACAACCGATAGCCAGTAGTTCAGTCATTATAGATTTAGACCCGTGAATAATTTGTTCTTGAATTTTTTTTTGTAGGTCCCTCGGGGGGTCACTGGGAGTCTAGATTCAAAAAGTAGACTGAATCAGGCTCCTGCGTATATTAGAAAATTTCTTGAATAACTCGTCCATTTTTGATTATAAAGTAAAACTGTGAGGACAAAAATTGTAGGAAATTTGATTCTCTACAAGTTTGGTCCTGATAATTTTTCTTCTAGGATCGATATTTTGGTAATTTTTAAACCTGAAAAACCCGGCTAATTCAAACTATTATCATTATCTCCTATATTCCACGTTTTACGGCATGAATGAAAAGAAACAAAATTCTAGAGATTAAAATTCTGAACAATTTTGGTTCCCACCTTTTTCCCCCAAAATCGATATTTTGGAAATTAAAACTTAAAAACGCGACAAATTCAAAATATTATCATTATCTCCTATTTTCCACGTTTTACGGCATGATTGAAAAGAAACAAAATTGTAGAGAATCAAATTATGAACAATTTCGGTTCCCACCTTTTTCCCCGAAAATTGATATTTTGGAAATAAAAATTAATAATAATAAGGAAAAAGAAAAATTGTGAGGACCAAACTTGTAGAGAATCAAATTTCCTACAATTTCTGTCCTCACGGTTAAAACCGTAAAATCAAAAATGGCCGAGTTATTAAAGAAAAACCGTTTTTGAATATACGCACGCACAACGCACGAGCATTCAGTATACTCTTTGAATTTACACTCCCAGTGACCCCTCCGAGGGACCTATGAAAAAAAATCCAAGAACTGATTATTCACGGGTAGGGTCGGTTTTTTGGATATAATGACTGGACTATAGGTATACTATAATATGTTTTATGAATTCCGTACCTGTTAAATTTAAAGACTATGTTTTAGCTAGTTGCTTGTAACACGTGCAAAATATGTAGTTCGTGTTTCGTTTATTGTAGCTACTTAGACCGCAAAAAAGTTATTAAATGTTTCATATGTATCGTTATTATAATTTTGTGTACCTGCCTACAAGTGCGATTTGATACGCATGTACCTACATACATAACACCTAAATAAGAATTTAATTTCAACATGGTACATACTAACGTATTCCGTATGGGTATCTTTTTAGGTTGAAGTACTACAAATATTGTAAAAGTAAAATAGTTTTCTGATCTACCACTACTAAGACCTAGCCTAGGTTTATTTGAAACGTCATTTGTTCACAAAAATTAAGTGGTAATAAAAGATTCAGATGTTTTTATTCTTTGAATGAAGACAACCCTAATGTGTCAGACGAGTAAGAGCTACGCGATAGAAAGAGAGGCAACATCTAGGTGAATATAGCTGTAGGTTTTTTAGCGCCGTGCAATCTGAATTGCACCTAATTGTATGGCTGCTACAGTCTCTTTTTCTTTAATTGATTTTGCGGAGTGAATCTTCTGTACTTGTACTATCTCTCGGTCGGCTGTCGGTTTTTCGTACCCGAGTCAAAGGGTCTCGTTGGGTCTGGTGAGTAAAACGAGAGCGAGCCTGTACATACTCGTTCAAACACTTGCCCGATGACTGTGGTCCAGTGAATACGTGTCGCATAATGACGTCTAACGAAAGTGAATTAGAGATATCAAAGGGAATCGGTGTTTGGTATAGGATCCAAACAATGTAGGCCACAAAAATAAACAATCTCTACACGATGCTTGGATGCGAATAAAAAGAAGAAAGATTCACTCATGGCTACCGGCTTAAATTTTCTCAAATAAGCTAAAAAAATATCTTACTGAAAAAGCTTACTACTCTGTTGTTGTATATCTGGACGAACAAACGAATTGACAATTTACTTATTATCGATGATGTATTATTAAATTGTTGTTGGATTATTATTAATGACTTAAATTTATTTATTATAGACTTATTGTATTACAATTATTTTTATATTAATTAAGCTAAGCATTTGCTTAGATCTTGTAGTTCTAAGATTATTTGACGATGTTGTTATACAAACTGAATGAATGAATATGAATATGAATACCGTGGACATAAAGGTTACAGCATCAATACATCTTTTTCGACATGGGTTAATAAATTTTTTTCATGGTAAACGCGCAAAAAATATAAAAACTCATGGCACAAAGACAAAAAGCAACAGCGATTTCCACGTCCATCATTAACGGTGTGTTGAGTACAACTGATGTAACGAGTGTGTACAAGTTGTGCCCTTCTCTCAGTCCTTTCGGTCGAATCTCTCGGCGAGAGGCTCTCGCCGAGTGTGTACAGCCGCTATAATGGCTGTCAAAGGAATATGTGTGATCGAATATATCATCGAATAGGTCTCAGCGAACTAAACAAAAGTTACTATGACGCCAACAGCCAAATGTTTGTTCTTTCGGAGTTATATTGTATTGAAAATGTTAGTTTTTCTTTCTAATTCGATTTCGCAACTTGTCTGTAATAAGTTGTAAGATTGTGCGGTCAAGTGAGATGTTGAAAGTGCAAAACAAAAAGTACAAACAAAATAAGTTTTATTTTATGAGTGAAAACTACTTGTTGAAAGCCTACACTTAGCAATGAAATGTTATTTGGGGATATAACAATAAAAAAAAAATGGCGGTTTTTCGGAGTTTTTTAAGATTTTATTGGAGGATTATTTCTGTAGGGGCCTGCAAAGGTAGTATGAGGACGCGAGTCGCGCGCGACAACGTCCTCGTACTACCTTTGCTGGGGCCTGGGGTATAGGGCTGACATTCAGAGACGAATCCTAAGTTCACGCTTAGATCAGTCTTAGCAAAGTAAACTAAAGTCGTACTTAGTAAAGCGCCGTAATTTTCGTATTCACAGTACTTAGGAAAGTCATCTATATTGTTTTTATTATATATTTATTTTTACAGGGCCTGTACGAAACTTTAGCCCTAACGGATGTTCGGAAAACATTTGTTACAAAAAATTGAACTTTACGCCATGATGGCTGAAAACGGACTCTGACTCATCTATATTGTTTATTATATATTTATTTTTACAGGGCCTGTACGAAACTTTAGCCCTAACGGATGTTCGGAAAACATTTGTTACAAAAAATTGAACTTTACGCCATGATGGCTGAAAACGGAATCCATCTCATCTATATGAGCAGTTTTCAGAAGAACTAAAAAAAAAAAATAATATGGCTGTCAAAGGAATGCAATTTTGGACCTCAGCCCAATAGCCATGTGTGATACGTCATAAAATAGGTCTCAGCGAGCTGAACAAAAGTTACTATGACGCCAACAGCCAAATGTTTGTCCTTTCGGAGTTATATAGTATTGAAAAAAAACTAACATTTTCAACAAAATATAACTCCGAAACGACAAACATTTGGCTGTTGGCGTAGTAGTAACTTTTGTTCAGCTCGCTGAGACCTATTTTATTGTATCACAAATGGCTATTGGGCTGAGGTCCAAAATTGCATTCCTTTGACAGCCATATTTTTTTTTTTTTTTAGGTCTTCTGAAAACGGCTCATTGTCTACCATTTTTTAGTGATGTAGTTCTTACCGGTTTTTTATATTTGTTTTTTTTTTATATATTTATTTTTACAGGGCCTGTACGAAACTTTAGCCCTAACGGATGTTCGGAAAACATTTGATACAAAAAATTGAACTTTACGCCATGATGGCTGAAAACGGAATTTTTTAAATTTGACATTGCTACACAAGAGCAGGACAACATCATACAATTTAAATATGTCAGAGTGAATAAAAAATCCCACAGATAATGCTCGTAGAACATAGAACATTAGTGAAATGACGTTTGGAGTAGTCTGTGAACAAGAGACTTAGAAGTGACATTTCTAAGTTCACGTAAAGTCACCGATATTGACTACTTATACTTAGCTAAGCACCATTTCATACTAAACTTCCTAAGATTCGATTCTGAATACGAAATGTTTCTAAGTACTTGATTTTGACATTTCTGTTTTGCTTAGTTTTCGTCTCGGCTGACATTCAGAGACTGACTTGTGCTAGGTGCCCCTTATATTGGCTTAGGAGACACTTAAGGCTACTGGTGAAAACGGCCATAAGACTGATCTAAGCGTGAACCACGGGCTTATCAGTCAGTACTATTGACTTTGAATGGGAAGCAACTGTGTCTTTTTAGTTTTATATATTAACTACAGATGGCGCTATTTAACAAAAAAAACGCACTATTTAACGTTAAATTATGGTAGCACTGGAAGCTATTTTTGCAAGAGCAACATTTATTTGTGACATTTTGTCAAATACAGTGTTGCCAAATCGTTCGTTTTGGACGGTTTTGGAACATTTTGCGTTCTATTTCACGGTCATGCGTTCCCTCCTTTCGTGCGTGCTTTTCGTTCCTTTTTGAGTGTCATTTTTGTCAAAGATGATAACAAAAGCGATTTTAAAATTGTTGAACGCAGCCGGTTGGTTGACTGACCGGCAGCGGCTGTCCGTATTAGGGACTAGTCGTAGAAAGCGCCCGAGGCGCGCGTACGAGACGCTGCGTTTCGGACGCTCTTTAAAATTGTATGAAGTTCTATACAACGGATTACATCAAGCGTCCGCGTCCGTGGTGCGCGCGTCATACGCGCGTACGACGCGCGCCCCTCCTTCGAGGATTAGAAAAGTGTGCTCATCCTAGCATAATTGACGAGCGTACGATAGGCGTCCAACGCTTCGGAACGGACTATGACTAGTCCCTTAGAATCTGTGGTTTCTAGGCTGCACGGTTTATCGACCTTCGCCTATCCTGTCTAAAGCGATGACTGACATGGAATATTGGCTCGATGTGAGCACATTACAAGCATGGACGTAATATGTCCATGGTTACAATTGGAATATTCGGCACAGTCAATACAGCGAGCCGAGCAGCTCGATACGAGCAGCGAGCGCCCGAGCGCGCGCCACTCAGCGGCTGTCGGTTTTTTGGCAAATCCCTTTGAATTTGAGTTTTTCAGGTTTAATTTCCAAAATATCGATTTTGGAGGAAAATAGATGAGAACCAAAATTGTTCAAAATTTCATTTTCTACAACCTTGTTTCTCTTCATCCATGCCTTAAAACGTGGAACATAGGAGATAATTATAATATTTTGAATTGGTCGGGTTTTTCAGGTTTAATTTCCAAAATATCGATCTTAGAACAAAAATTATGAAAACTGAATTTGTAGAAAATAATTTTTTCTACAATTTTTGTCTTCACGGTTTTACTGTAAAATAAAAAATGGCCGAGTTATTCAGGAAAAACCGTTTTTTTGGACAAAAAACATTTTTCGAATATACGCAGGAGCCTGATTCAGTCTATTTTTTTAATTTACACTCCCAGGAACCCCCCGAGGGACCTACGAAAAAATAATCCAAGAACTGATTATTCATGGCCCTCATGGGTCAAAATCAATAATGACTGAACAAGCTTATAAGGTCCTAGAGGTCCAAGCTAATAGAAATCCTCTATCCTGTAGTCCTCGGTAAATCTGCGGAGGACTTTTTATCCGAGGAGCGTACTTTTTTCTCCGCAGCAGAGAAAAGTCCGTCGTATGTGGAGGCCATAAAGATGTTACCTGCATGAAACTAAATACCGAACTTACTATAAAAATATATTTAAATGATATTTTTTATATGCGGTCCTTTACCGAATTTCGTTCCTTTTCAGACATCCCGGCGTTCTAATTCTCCATTCACTAGTGGCAACACTGGTCAAAAACGCCTTCGTTTTGCGAGTTTGTTTTCTGGATTTCTTGCAATTTTCTCGACAACTTCGACGTTATTTGTGGACTCCGACATCGTTGCATATTGATCCACACGCACTATTTGGACTTTCGACAGCACTGTTTAAATATCAAACTTCCACAAATATAATATCTCGAGTTTTAGTGAGAGTAACGAACAGCTATCGATTTTTATATAGGTAGGTAAAAGATATACGATCAATGCGGAGCAAACCACGAAGGTTTGGCATTTGCATGCGTCCACGCCACCAGACGAGCGCCTAATTGCTATTCCATGTGATATTATAAATCAGCTGCGCCGCGTTTCACCGGCCGAGACCGTTTAACTTAAGGTTAAGGCTTAACTCGATGGCTTATTACTAGTTATTACATTAGGTGGGCTGTACTGTTGTAGGTACGAACGTTTAAGAAAGCTTTCCTTTTGCTTTCTTGTCATGTAGCATCGTTTATAATGTACTTGGGTTGGTATCTATTTAGTTTAGCCCTCAATAGTCTAACAATGTGGCTTATGAACATATCGGTTGTACCGCGACTAGTAAATAAAGTAGGTAGTTGTTCTAGACACTAGATGTTCTACGTATGATAATAATTAGCCCCACAATCTTTCTCTTTATTATAGAGGGTTGTGCCCTATAGTGGGATGTTATTGGCTATGATCGATTTCATCTGTTAAAACATCGATTGCTGCAATTTCAAGTTCAGAATGGGTTACCTATTTGATTGAAAAATTTCATTGAAAAAATGGTATGCGAGGGTCACCTCGCATACCATTTTGATTGCCATGATTTGGACTTCGGAAAAAGTGTTGTGTTCTTATTTGCATCAAGTAAGTACTTTTTACATTCGTTATTCATTTACCAGTGCCGTGGACAGCGTAATAACATTGTTTCGTTTTATTTTTAGGTGAATGAAGACAGTATTTGGGTTTCCTAACCACGCACATGTTGGTTAGCCAGAATGTCCATACAAACAGAAAAGTATGCCACAAACACTTTGAAACCAAGTACCATACGAGGAGTTCGAGTCGAGACTAAGTGATAGTGTAAAACAACTGGCATCAGATTATTCTAAGAAGAGAACAAAAGTACGAAAATCTTATTTCTGCGTTTTATTTTTTAATATGCACACAGGACGATATTCAAGCGCAGATCGGAGTCATTTCATCTTTTCAAAGCTTTAAGGCACGAGCACAACAGACGATACTCATATCGTCTGTTGTGCTTGTGCCTTAAAGCTTTGAAAATTTGAAATTAATATTTCCATACGGTCTATCTCTGGTTTCGTAGTTCCTTATAATTATCAACATATGGCGCTGAGCTGAGTCATTAAAAGACTGATGACTCTATTCCCAATATGTACTCTGTGGCGTGAACTTAGGATTCGTCTCTGAATGTCAGCCTAGGTGTTCTGTGGTAGGGGCTGACAACACTGTCGTCTGCTTGATTTGTTTTGTTTCGTTCGCCTGCCTGCCGTGCGTGCCTGTTTGAATTTTCAATTCAAACAAATACATGATGGGATACGAAGTATATCACAGGGGAAAATATTATGTTACGTTCAAGAGAGGGTTTGATGACTGCAAAAAAGACATAGTTGTGTCTGTTGAAAAAGTTTTTGAGAAAGACACTTTGGTAAGTTGTTACCGTCATTTATCCCTTACTTAATTTGCCTCTTGTCTTAGTATAATACAAACTTGCGGCTGCCACTGCACACATACAAACACAGTCCCTTATCAACCGTGCTAAAATATCATTCCAGCGTGTTGTGTTGTCGGATGACGAGGAACCCTCATTCTTGTGCGTGCTGTACGTGACGCGCCGTGACTACGAAGATCTGAAGAAGCAGCAGGGACTGCTCATCGACTTTGACCACTTCCCTTCGCAACTAGTGCGGTTGCTGCAACAATGCTCTTCAAATAACATGTGAGTGTATAAAAATAAAGTAGTGATCAGCGTACATTGCAGAAAAAAAAATTTTTAGAATACATTTACGTTACAAGATACATTTTACTGCTTGGCGTACATACATAAGCTCACGCCTGTATCCCAAAGGGGTGTGTAGACACCTTTTGCTTCATTTATAGGATTTTGCTTCATTTATAGGACTGTTTCATGCCCACACGCCGGTTTCTGCTACTTGACAAACAATTAAGATTTAGTTAGCCCTTCGGTCATGTGAGCTAGCAGTGTCAGAGCAGTTGACAGCTCACTTTACTACCAGGATTAGTTATCACGAGGCCTTATTATACACAAAAAATCCTGCCACAATCCTGAAGTTTTGGGATAGTCATTAGTATAAAATTTTATCAGAGTAGACATTTAAGCACTGTGATTCGTTAGTGGAAAGGAATCGCATGATTAGAGTGGACAAACCCAAAATTTGACTGTCAGACTATTGGAATAGTTCAGGATTTTGTAACAATAGCAGAGCTGAACTCTCGGGACTACTATTATAATCATAATGGGCCTGTGCCTGTGCATGTGTTATTGAACCTGAAAACTGCTTGTCTTGCTGCTTCTCCTGGGGTGGTAAGACATGGTAAGCTATTCTGAGAATGGCATTCACAAAATATTAACTCAGTTTATGAATATACATAATGCCTTACTTCAGTAATAATTACCCTGTTGTTGTTAAATGTTATGGCTGCTACACACTATGCCGGCGGGTTTTTGTCGCCGGGATATTTAGGCCTCCGGCACTTGCCCCTGGCTGCCGCAGAGCATCATTGTCTGATCGCATCACTTTCAAGATTTCGGCCGTCGCCGTGCCGCCGGCATAGTGTGTAGCAGCTATAAAATTTTTCAATGAATATTGGCAGAATATAACAGTATTCCGTAAAAGAAACAAAATTTATATTTTAGAGTGTTTTTAGTTTTGTTTATTTAAAAATTTGAATCTTGTATTGAGTCATGTTATCACTAGAAACTGACAGATCATAGGATCTCAGTTGATTCGGTTTTTTTACTCAGTGGACAGCTGTTTTTATCACTTTAAAAATTAATTATTAAATAAAATAAAAATTAAAAATAAAAATTAATTAAAGCAGCCCAAATTGTAATACATATTCAGTCTGTGTTCTCAAAATTACAAACCTAGTTACAATTTGCACTCTCAATTTGTACCTGTATTTGGCAAAATCAACTAAAACAGAACTTGTTTTAAGGACAATGCCTATTCTTGTTCCCAGGTTTCTAATCTTACAGCAGACCAACCCTGTACAATATTACTTTGAAATAGTCGAGCACAATGAATTCCGACGTCTGGTTCACTTATCCTTGAAGACAGCTCCAGCAACTGATGCTGACATAAAGAGACACATGTCTGACACCATTGGAAATCTCAAGGTAATGCTGTTTTTCCAGAACCTCGTTGTTCTGAAAATGTGTGTGCTATAATTAGAAATTATAGGTTATTATTTTTTTAAAGAGAAGGACCGAAAATGATTATCTATTTAGAAATTTATGTTGTTTATTTGTTATAAATAAAAGTATCTATACTTCAATATGCTGTGTCACAATTATTTAATTACAGTTATCAGAAGTTTATAAGTAGTCTAGCCTACTGAAACTGAATTTAATGTTATTTTTAGTCTGGCATAAAGTTACTTCCACAGTAGTACCATGTAAAATAAGTAAAACATTATTACATTTACAGTTTTTACTATAAATTTCAATTCAACTGTAGTATTTCAGTAGTTTAGTTTCAACAAAATATTTTGGACACCCTACTGAAGCTGACTTGTGACGCAAATGAGCTGTTTGTTGTCGCCATCTTGAAAAATTGCATTTCAAACTAAATACAGCCTTTTAATAAAGAGGCTACGTTTCGATCAGCCAAGTCGTCAAACGTTTAGGACAGTGCTTTAATACAATGAAAAGGCTAGACATGTCATTGAACGCCGCCACCTAATTAGGCGTTTATTGGACGCATAATGGACGGCTGGTTTGATCAGTTAGCGGCGACATCTATACAACACTTGCCGTCCCGGCAAACTTCGTACCGCTAAAGTTTTCGTAATTTTTCCATAGTTTCTCACCATTTTCAGATATCTATAATTTAAACCTTCCCTGGAATTTTAGAAATATAAAAAACCAATAATCAGCCAAATCGGTCCAGCGGTTCTCGAGTTTTAGTGAGACTAACGAACAGCAATCCTTTTTTATATTTATAAGAAGACTAGCTGTCCCGGCAAACTTCGTACCGCCGTTTTCTCACCATTTAAACCCTCCCTGGAATTCTAGAAATATAAAAAACCAAAAATCAGCAAAATCGGTCCAGCCGTTCTCGAGTTTTAGTGAGACTAACGAACAGTAATCCTTTTTTATATATAAGAAGATAAGATAAGATAAGATTATAATTATATTAATATCGAGCATAAAACAGCAAAAAGAAACGGTGGGAACAAAATGGGAACTGATTAAAGTTAAATATTTATAAAATTTTAATTAATAATTGAGTTCTTTATTTCAAAGTGAATGTACAAATAAAAATTCTGTGAATATTTTTGCTAAACGGCAAAAAAAATATGTTTGATGTATGTCAGCACCCCTTAAATATTTATTTTATTCTGTTTTTTGTGGTTGTTTAGTTTTTTTTTTGTTATTTATTTATTTTTCTTCTTAGTAATAGGGTCCCGTTTTTACAATTTACGGAACCCTAAAAAATTATGCCTGCTTCATATTTATCACTACCCTAGTCACAAAAAAGTTCTAGGTAAGTCACAGTTCATTTTCTATTTTCAGAAAGCTCTATCTACTGTGAAGAGTTCTCTACAAAGCAGCGAGGCCACATGGAGTGACAAGTGCATCATGATGGAGAGAAAGATCCACGACCTGACCCTCGCTGTCTCTAAGATGGAAGAGGACAAAATGAGAAGAGAGACTGAGTACCAGGAAGCTTTGAGACTTGAAAAAGATAAATTGGCTCAGGTAAATTGACTTATTGAATTTTACAATGCTACTAAATTGCAGTAATGATCGGCTGGATTATTTATAAGGCGAAGTAGACAACTGATAAGGGGCTCCAAATCGACTACGAGACGCGCGACAGTTTTTAAAATTGTTATACACCACCATTACAGAACCATTGTGGCAAGTCACAGTCCCTCGTCTCTGCCTACCCCTCTGGATACAGGCGTCAGATCTTATTATCCTTATTTTAGAACAAATCCTTAATCACATTAACAAGGCACCCTAAGACCCTTTGTCCACTGCTCGGGTCCGGCGTCGGAACCGGAATCAGTCATGAGAAAAATATCGGATGCCGGATTATGCTTCTCCACTTCATCCGACTACAATCGGCAATTGACGTGACGCAGTGCGTTATTTAAATTCCTGGGTTTTTCTATTCGAGGCAGGGGATGTTTTCCACACATTCTATTAATGTAATGAAATAGTATGGGAACATTTTTGGGTTGTATGCGCGGTGCAAAAACGTGTATGTATTGTTTTTGTACGTCGATCACTTCGGACCGGTAAAATACCGTTCCGATCTCGCAAATTATCGGGCCGTTAAAAACCGGATGCCGGAGTAGTGGAGAAGCTTATTAGTATTCTTGTGTGTTTCTAAATCGGATCGGTAATTAACGTTTGCCGGACCGTATAGTTTCGCCATGTTCGTCCTTCTACTTCGACTTCGAAACCGTGAAGTGGTAAACAAACTTGCAATTAAAATGATAAAATGGCCGACGCGTGTATTGCCTAGAGGCCTGGATAGTTCGGCCTGATCAAGATCAATGTGATCACATTTTTTTGTCATTTGCCTGAATAGGACACTTATTATTTGTCATTTGCCTGAATAGGAGACTTATTATTACTTATTTGCCTGAATAGGACAAGAAATAACAATCTTAATCTAAGTTGTTTCTTGTTTTTGTATGAATTTAGGTCAAGTTTACGTGAAACCGGTATTTATTTTTTTTGGATTTTTTGGGAAAGTGTTTTGAAGAATATTCTTATCTTATCTTTGATCCCTCATGTCGTATGACAATTTCCATGACGCCATTTTATACTTTTATACGCAGGAAGCTTAAAACACACAGCAAAGTAGCTTAAGTAGCTACAATAATGTATTTAAAATTCCAGGATAGACTGCAATGGCAAAAACATAGTGAAACAAGCACTAAGAATCAAGTGGCCAGTATGCAGGACATTGTCCTCAGGAAGGATAAGCAGATCGATGAACTAAACTCTCTTCTTAAGCAACAAAAGGATAATGCTGCGCAACTGGAAAATCAGCTGAGGTAACTAAGAAAACCGAACAATAATCAATAACCAGTCTTTAGCTGCAATTTTATTATGGCGGGCTTTTTTTGTGTGGCCTATACGCCCCATTTCAGGGCCTTTTCTGAGAAAATGTGTGGGTTTAATTACCACGCGTACCCACTTTGGCAATTTTAAGTGGTTTGGTATGTGGAAACCTGTCTATATGTGA
The DNA here is from genome assembly GCA_947310845.1 of Yponomeuta plumbellus. Lineage (NCBI taxonomy): Eukaryota > Metazoa > Arthropoda > Insecta > Lepidoptera > Yponomeutidae > Yponomeuta > Yponomeuta plumbellus. Next base: position 12,138,480 of record OX371203.1, read on the forward strand.
GTGGTTGACCAAAAAGGGACCTCAAGGGAAAATAATTGATTTCTAGAAAATAGCGTTTGAAGTTTCGTGTAAAGACAGGTTTCGACTAGGCTCGTCTCACAAAAATAACTACGGCACCTAAAAATATCTAAATATAAAAAAATATACCTAAAAAGCTCAATAAATAAATACTAAATATTCTGGTTAGACCAAAACAAAGCGAAAATACGAGATTAAAAAAATCAAATAAAAAAAATAACGGTTTCCAATCCCTCCAGGTCCCTTTTTGGTCCACCACTCACAATGTGGAAAGTTGTCCTCACGTCAAGTTTTCCTTCACCGCTAGCGAGTGGTATTGCTCCGCCGACACCGCTCTATGGCTATCCCCACATAGCTTTGACATGGTACAAAGAATAGGTATCAACAATGTACATTCTTTGTCCAATATCTTGTTTAAAAGATCTCTTGGAATAAGTTTTCTTTTTGCAAATTTTCAGTGAAAAATGTCAACGGCTGAACATGCTTGAAATCGAGGTACAAAAGGCGCACATAGAAGTGGCAACTAGCAAGGCTAAGAACTCGTCCTTGGAGAGAGAGCTGCTAGAGAAAGAGAGACAGAATCAGCATATGCACTTGAAATGTACTGATCTTGAAAAGGTAAAAGTATTTTTTGTTTCAAAGGATATATCTGTATGCAGTTATGTGCATGCTTATCTTGGCTGCACCATAATCTAATATTGTATTTAGTAACCAAAAATAAATTTGCCACTGACAGAAAATAAATGATAGGTATAAGTATAATACAATAGACAATAATACAATAGCAACCCGATCCTCAAAAATATGTACCATACAATGGTTGGTCTACCGTCTCAACTAAATAAAAAGAATAGAAGTATCTCATTGATTTAAAAAAAATATATGTCGATCGTTCTAACTCGTAATTCTGACACACGTCGATTGCAATTTTAACAAATAAATAAAACTAAAATGATCCTAAATTGTAGAAACGTAAAAGAGAAATGTTTTTTTTTTTACGTATTCCGAGATATCAATATTTTGTTGTTTGAATATTTTATAATAGCCTGAGACCCTAATGTTTTAGGACAGAGAACAGTTTCACTTCACGTTGTTTCACTTCACTTGAACTCTAATATTACATTTCATTGCAGACAATAAGAGAAAACCTTGACACGATAAGAGAACTAGAGAACTCTGTGAAAATTTTAAAGAGGGAAAAGACAAGTCTGGAGGACCGTCTGGCGATCAGCGAATCACTTGCGAAAAGGAACAATGAAGCAGCGCACTCCACTTCAGAACAGCTGTTGAAAGCTAATCAGATCATCTCAAAGCAGAATAGCGACCTTATTGAAATGAAAGAGAAGGTAGAATTTGTTTTTATTTGAGTGAATACCGTTGGGAACAGAACGTAAACCATTGCCGTGTATAAGTAAGCTTCTATTATCTTTGTTAGGGTTCTGTACCTCAAAAGGAAAAATAGGACCCTTATAGGATCACGTTATCGTCCATCCGTCCGTACGTCCGTCTGTCAAGCAAGACCCTTATCTCGGGAACTCGTGGAGGTATCGAGTTGAAATTAAAACCATATACTCAAGACTCATACCCCATATACTCACAAAAGATAAGCAGTTTATGCCGCAAGAATACGTATATTTTGACACTGAAAAGAATCAAAATTTTTAGGGCGCCCGCTGTCCTAGTACGATTGAATTTGGTCTTACACTACTTATACAGAAAAACATTTGCAACTACATATACTATTCTAATTTAATCATAAAAATAATGTCTTTAAAGTTCGGAAAATACTGCGAGTAAGGAAGCCTCTGTGGGCGAGCCCGACTCCAATATCCATTGGATAATATATTTTTTAGTATTTTTTAAGTTTGTTCCGGATTCTTATATAATAAAAAATGAAGTGAGTGACTCTGAAATTAAACTGATAATGAGGTGTGCGTACGAAAGTTTTACTTCAAAAAATTAATTTCGATTGACTAATGGGCCAATGGACAATAATTGTTTTCCTTTGCTGTATATTAAGGAAGCTAAACTGGATAGCCCTATGTTCTTAGTTTTTACCTCAGATAAGATTTTCATTCATGATTTTGGTTTTGAAAACCTTCTCATAAGCAAAACGGAACGGAATAATAGTCGTGTATCCACGCCATCCAACGTTGAAGCATTTAAAAAGAAACTGTCATTGCTCTGTCAGTGATTTCGTTTATGTAGGTACAGTGCCACCATCTTATCTGTTCAGTTGATACCGGCGCTAGTGGAGAATTTAATAGTAACATTTTAAGAAATTTACCTAGGAAAATGAGAATATTTTAATCCGTCTTTAAATTTTAGTGAACATATATCTATAAATCTTAGTAAGTGAATAAATAAAACAAGAAATGGGGTACAGAATTTACAATTAATTAGTTACAATTTTGCCCATTTGAACATATAATTTGGTGGCGCTGTACCTACTTCAGTATTTATATATTTTTTTTATTATATATTTATTTTTACAGGGCCTGTACGAAACTTAAGCCCTAACGGATGTTCGGAAAACATTTGTTACAAAAAATTGAACTTTACGCCATGATGGCTGAAAACGGAATCTTCAGTATTTATTTTTTAAAGGCTACAGACTAATTACTTTTGACAGATTCGAATGAATGATACTTTCTGACTTTGTATTAATCTGTGATGGCGTAATGATCTGTATCACTGAGCGAAATTAAATACAGAAATGATTTTCTCGAAAACTACAGCACCTAAAAATAAACAGAAAATATATTCTTATTTAGTGACCGCTCATATCCATATCCTAGAAGAAACTTTCTTGATTCGTGATAGAAATATTCTCTTTTCTTTTTTAAAGCGAAAAGAGAACAGAGTAAAGAGTGAAGAGCACGAAAAACGTCATCAACTGAGATCCTACGAGCTTTCTTTTTCTAGTGATATCATGACTTGATACAAAAGTTCTATAAATAAACAAAACTAAAAAGACTCCTAATTTGTACAAACGTATATTCACTAAACTTATACCTTCAAGATTAAGTTTAATTTTAAACTATTATCAATATTTAGGACAATCTCAATTACGTCTTCACATCAACCAACTTTTATTTATAATTCTTTAATGTTCGTTATAATCTGTACCTAATATAATACTAAAATTGTATTCATGTGGTTAAATTAAATAATGTAATGTTTATCAGTAAGTTAATTTCGGAATCACTTCCTTTAAATTTTGTCTGAAGAGTCCGACCATTGTAAGAACAAGTAAGTGATTTCGGAATCACATTAATAAATCTGTAGTGCTTACAAAAGTTTTGTTCCGAAATCTGTACTTACTTTTAAAATGCATTTGATAGATTATGTGCCGAACAGCTATCGCGCTAGAGCAAGAAAAGGTAATCGAGAGGAACAACAAAGAATTAGAAGATCTGAAAATAGAACTGACTAGCTTGAGGCAAACCACTGACAAGATCAAAACTGAGTACGAGAGTTTGAAAGAAAATCACGAAGCTAGTGAAAAAACGCTTAAAGATAAAGAAGAGATTATTAAGAACAACAATATGGGTAAGTATAACCTAAATATGGATTAATATGCTAAAGTCCTACAGGTTGATGTGTCAGTTCGCGCTAAAGCAAAATAGCTCCTGGCAAAAGAAATCTTGTGAGAGATAACGACCATTTACCATTTTTAATTATTGCATTACTATTGATTCATTATTATTGCAAACTTGTTAACTTGTCAAAAAGTTGTTTCTCCATCAAAAACCTAGTTCGAGGTAAGAAAAATGTGCCTTGAATATCTGTAATTTAATGTTATCCATCAAACCCTCAGACCACTTTATGAAAAGTACATTCATTATATTACAATCACTAATAGCACAGAATATATAATAGTACAAGTACAGAAGATTCACTCTGCAAAATCAATTAAAGAAAAAGGGGCTCTAGCAGCGATACAATTAGGTGCAATTCAGATCGCACGGCGCTAAAAAAGCTACGCTATATTCACCTACATGTTACCTCTCTTTCTACCGCGTAACTCTTACCTCTTTTGGCGCCTGAATTCCTACCTATTTACCACTCCGGAGCGGAGTGGTCGCCTCATGTACTTACGCGTTCGATACCGACACGCGTAGTGAAACATGCCTGCTAATAGTGCCAAATTGTGCGAGCGAGACAGCATTCTCCACGTAACAACACTCTTAAAATAATTTCTTGTTCTAGTAATCCAATGGCTGCACAAGAAAATGGAGGAGAACTGCCTCGAGTCGGATATACAGTCGCGACAACGGCGGGGCGTCCACACGACATCCAGCTCTACCCCCTATTTCCTGCACAATAAGAATCACAGTGACAATACGCTTCACGGACTTTCAGAGGAGTCTATCAACTTTTATGCTACGTCAAAGTAAGTATCAAGGGGTATTCAAATCTACTTTATCGCAGCGACAAATTCGAATCGAGAAAAGTTATCAACTGTGCATAATAAAAATTGACTTTGTCCTAGAAAAATAAGTTCTGTTTTCGATTTAGAGCTTAGAATGCTTAAATTTTTAATAAAAAGACCGGAAGTATGTCTTGCACGTAAAAAAGTCATGTCTGTTTCTAGCACAGAGGGTATGTTTCTAGTGATACACAAACTCGAAATAAACAAAACTAAAAAGGCATTAATTTTTGCAAACAATTAGTCTTACACTATTCACAAAAAAAAACAGTAAAATATTGTAATTGTACCTTTATATTCGTTGACTTTATATCTTTAAAATGAAGTATCATAATATGTAATTATATGTTTGGTGGCCCATTGCCCATCACATCTAATAGAAGTATTTGTTGTGATAGGCAGTGGGTATTGTCCTGTACATTGCCAATAGTCCGTGCACTCGGAGCACCGACCACCGCCTAGACCGCCTTAGACTGCCGATTATATGGTGAAAAACTAAATATTAAGTACGTAAATTGCCTCGTAAGTTACTGGTGTGCTATGGAAAATCGATTATTATTTCGATTTACTTTATTTCCGTATAACATACATTGGTATGACCACTATCGCCCACCTGCTTCTATTTTCCGCGTATTTATTGGTGATTTGATTATTTATTTATTGATAATTTTATTGCACTTACATTTAAAGTAAAAATACAGTACAATGCGGCGGACTTAATGCCATAAGCATTTTCTACTAGTCAACCGCAGGAGGTAAAGGAAAGAGTTGGTAGGCGTGCAAAAGTACATCTAGAGCTTACAAATACTTTAATTGTTTTTTTTAGATCTGATGTCGAAGAGAGTCCAAGAGCGGAGGGCAACGGTGGTCTGGACCCCAAGTACTTGAAGCCAGCGGCCGATGATCGACAATTGAATACCAGGCCTAAAAGTACTTAATTTTGCTCTATCATAAATTGTATATTTCAGATTCTGATTACCTACACGCTGAAATCTGGGCGATTTGAGAGCAGAGGTTCTGGAATTTAAAATTGCTTTTATTTGAACTATTGCTTTTGAATATAGACAAAAAATGCAGTAGACGAGTCCTTAACCCAATTCGTGCCTTTTATATAACGTTCATAACCCGTTCAGACCCGACCTTGAAAATAACAATGGTTTTCTATTGTTATTTTCAAGGTCAGGTCTGAAAGGGTTAATGGATGCCGATCAGAACTAATGGATTAGATTAGATACAAATCCCATTTCGATTTTCGGTGATAGTTCAGTGTGTTCATCTTTTTCAGGCTCAGACAGGAAGGGTACAAGTGAAGCCACAACATCAAAGGGCAAAGAAAACAAGCAAGTGCACCTGCCCAAGATCGATTACCGGGAAAAGAAGTCCGGAAGGGGAACCGCCACATATCGATCCACACCTGTGTCTGCATACTTTCCTTAATATTAATTGTAATTACGTTCTTTAAAAAAAGCGACGTAACCTCACAAAGAATCGCGTAGTGGGCGATTGCGATGGGACAAAATATGGTTATGAGCAAAAACACAAAAATCATCATTTAGTAAAATTTTTACTTGTTTGTTAATTTTACTCCATAGTGAAGAATTTGTAACAATGAAAAAATGTATGAAAAAGATGAAACAACTTTGTACTGGACGGTATACGATGTAATAAAGTAATTCGACGACCTCTGTGGCGTAGCGGTTAGCGCATCTGCTTATCATGCAAGAAGTCCCGGGTTCGATCCTCTGCTGGGGAGAAAAAAAAAAGACTCCAGTTCCCACGACACAGGGTATCCTAGTGTGTGGCCAGAAGCAATGTATGTGCCTGTATGTAAATGTTTATGTGTTTATGTTTAATTATTAACATTATTCGTGACCGTCAGAATGGCCGGTCAAGTGTCGTATTTTACTTTGAAATATGTTCCAAGAATTGCTTACTAATTGCTTACCGCCATGAGAGATTTGCTTACTCCGTATTTTAGAAGAATTCAGTCATTTATGGTTGACCGGCCATCCTGATATCAGGATGGCCGGTCATAAAGCCGTAGCATAATAACTGTGTGGAATTACTGATTCTTTTGTAGCTCATAAATTGCTTACGAATTGCTTACTTAACAATTTGTAAACTAAGGTCGTGTAGCTATCAAGGAAATAAAAATATCGTATAAGTCAGTTATAGCGTACTGAAAGCCACCAGCGCCTGTTATAACTCTAAAGGTGCGTGCGGATAGCCCGTTCCTGGTTTACGCGTAGTTGGCAAACACTGCCCACGCGTACATTGGATACGCGTACAGCTCCTGTACGGACCGCCGCGAACCTGTACGCGAGGTCAATCGATCCAGAGCGCTCCGCGAGCCCCAGTCATTCGCCATGGCTCCGACAAACTTAGCGGTTGCGTGCACCACTGCTGCGGCGTTAGTCATTATTCAACACATTTTAAATAAAAAAAAGCGGAACAAACGGAAACCTAGATGGTGGATAAAAAAATTATATCGTGAAAGATTACAGTGTGGAAATAGGCTAATGGAAGATATAAATTATGAAGAAAGTGGGGACAACAATTTTGTGAGAATGAGTTTGCAAGATTTTGAAATAATTCTTGAAAAGGTTGAACCTGAAATAAAAAAAATGAATACTAATTTTCGAGAAGCTATCACAGCCAGAGAAAGGCTATCCGTGACGTTAAGGTTCTTGGCCACCGGGGACTCATATACAAGTTTACAATATCTGTTTCGCATATCTAAACAGTCCATATCTACTATTATTATTGAAGTATGTGACGCAATTATCAAGGCTCTCAAGGATCATGTGAAGGTGAGTTAATGAATACAAACGTTTATGTTTATCTGCTTATTTATTGTTAATTAAAATTTTAGAAAATTATAATGTAGGTGTCAGTAATAGATACATATTTTTGATACAATGTAAGACTACATATTTATGCAACCTTGTTCTTGTATACATATTTTTGGATGTGACTGTACTTAAATAAGTTTTTTTAAATTGTAATTAAGAATTTTCTGAACTATTCTTCTTGTTCTTGAATGGAACGCAATATTTCAGATAATTCATTCTGATTACCCTCCGCTTCCCCTGGAGGTTCCGGTGGAATTGGTATGTCGCTGTAATTACTTTGGCAGGACGTAGAGGTGGTAACATTCGTACCGGCACCGGTATAATACCCATACTGACCTGGTAATTGGCCCATATCAGCTTGAAATATAATATTATTTATAGCATGTTTTACTAGTGTAAATGTTCGCGAGTCATATTTTTTTAATTCATGCGCAATGTGGGTCCCAAAAGAAGTGTAACAGTCATCTTGCTTGGACAGATATTGCACACTGCTTGAGTAATCCCACTGCTTCTGTTAATGTGGCATTGTCATCGTTATTACGGCGGGGCCGTTTATTTCTGAATGATGTGTTGTACTGTTGTTGTGTGGATGACGATGCATTACTGGGTCCTTGTTGTGTGGATGACGATGCATTACTGGGTCCTTGTTGTGTGGATGACGATGCATTACTGGGTTCTTGTTGTGTGGATGACGATGCATTACTGGGTGCTTGTTGTGTGGATGACGATGCATTACTGGGTGCTTGTTGTGTGGATGACGATGCATTACTGGGTGCTTGTTGTGTGGATGACGATGCATTACTGGGTTCTTGTTGTGTGGATGACGATGCATTACTGGGTGCTTGTTGTGTGGATGACGATGCATTACTGGGTGCTTGTTGTGTGGATGACGATGCATTCACATTCTGTGTGTTGTTACCGGTAGTTATCTGAAAAATAAAATAAGAAAAACGTTAACTTAGATGAAATAATTTGTTACAGCTACCCGAGACTGAAAATCAATGGATGGCCGTTGCAAAAGAATTTGAAGAAAAGTGGAACTTTCCTCATGCAATAGGCGCAATGGACGGCAAACATGTTTGCCTTCAAGCACCATTAAATAGTGGAACGGAATTTTACAATTATAAACAATATTCTATCATTGTATTGTTAGCATTAGTTGACGCTGACTACAATTTTATGTACGTAAATGTTGGATGTCAAGGGCGCATATCAGATGGAGGTGTTTTTAAAAACACTTCCTTGTACAGGAACCTTGAAAACAAAAGCCTAAATTTACCGAATCCTGAAATATTACAAACTCCTTACAATGTGAAGGTACCGTATATAATTCTGTGTGATAAAGCATTTGCCCTCAGTGAATATACCATGAAACCCTTTTCGGGTAATCCAGAAAGAGGATCTATTGAAAGAATATTCAATTATCGCCTATCAAGAGCAAGGAGGGTGGTTGAGAATGCCTTTGGAATAATGAGTTCGGTGTTTCGAGTTCTACGAAAACCGATGCTTTTGGAACCGGAAAAAGCTACAAAAATTGTATTGGCAACTGTTTATTTACACAACTTTTTAAGAAAAAGGAGATCATCATATATTTACGCACAAACCAATGCATTTGACTCTGAACAGCGAGGAGAGCTTGTTCCAGGAGCATGGCGACAAGACCAACAGCAAATAACTTCTTTTTTTCCTTTAGACAGTGTACCTAGAAGATCGCCCAATACTTCTACTCATATACGTTTACATCTGGCGGAACACTTTGTTAATAATGCCCCCCTCGAGTGGCAAAATAATTACTAAGTTTTAATGTGACATACATATTAAATATAATAACGTGAATAACTAATCGTAATTACTTACAGTAGTCTCCGTCGTTGGCAGAGGTTTGTCCTTATCATTGAGGAAAGTAAAATATTCAGATGCAAACCACTTCGATACATATACATCATTAGCTCCTGTAAAAAAAAGGTATATAAAATTATATAGGCTATTATAAATAGGGTGTTATTTAAATGGTACCTACCTTCTGTTTTGTAAAATACAATGTGTAAATAAACAATTAAAAACTTACCTGATCCAGTTACTAAACTTTTTTTGATTTTGCTCCTTTCTTTTCTATTAGTTGCTAATAAAGTTGTCATCTTTTTTTTTAAATCACCTATTGGAATTTTCAGTTCATTTGAAATTGCCTTTCATGCATCTTGGCGTAAATCGTTATTTCGATAATCAGTTAGGGTGCTATCCCACAAGACCGGGTGAAATTCATAAAGTTGAATCAATCTTATAATATTTTCATTGTTGAAACTCGAAGAACACGCGTGTTTATTCATTTTGCCGTCCAAATATAGCGTAGCCGGCCGCGTGCGTCCTCTTTGCCGCGCGACCAAAAACCGACTGGCGGTGGCTCGCGCGCGAGTTGGCTCGCGCGCGAGTTGGCTCGCGCGGTACGCGTATCCCAAGAGTGAACGCGTAGCTGCAGGTATGGACTAGGCGTTCCGGGTACGCGTAAACTGAGTACGCGTACCAGGGTACGCGCAATCCGTACGCACCTTAAGAGCAAAAAGTTATTGTCTTGTAACTTGTGCTTACATATCGATAGGCTCTGCTGCTCGTAGCTTTTATTCTTCGTTTAAGCAAGCAGTATCTACTCTTATATTTAAAACCAAAGTTGTATTGAAGTTGCATAAGTTTTTACTTATGTCTATCTACTATAAGATGTAAGGCGTGTGGGAAGCATAATGCTACGGCTTTATGACCGGCCATCCTGATATCAGGATGGCCGGTCAACGATAAATTACTGAATTCTTCTAAAATACGCAGTAAGCAAATCTCTCATGGCGGTAAGCAAATATAAGCAATTAGTAAGCAATTCTTGGAACACATTTCAAAGTAAAATACGACACTTGACCGGCCATTCTGACGGTCACCATTATTCCGGATACACTTACTTGATTTTTCGTCGGAAGAGTCCAACCGGAATATCGGATCGGAATAAAGTTAATAATGTGTAGTGATTACGAAAGTTTTAGTTAAAAAATAAATTAATACATAAAATGCTGTTAATTATTTGTGGTATGTAATAAGAATGTAAATATGAATAAATAATCAGCACAAACTTTAACTCGATTGGATTCAATTATTGGTCTGTTCTAATCTACCTAAGGAACCTTTATTCCTACCTTTTGCTCCTAGGTGCTGGGGGCTGTAAAACAGAACTCGATCAATCCTTTATTTTCCGACTTTACACTGATTTTTTTTTATGTAGCCTCTGCACGTCCATCGACGATTGGTTACTTACCTATTTTATTATTTATGTGAACACCATCGACACCCAGGGTGCAAATGCACGTAATTTAGAGAAACAAAGTCGCACTACACGCCAGCATTCGATCCCCCGATCACAATGTGAGGACGGTGTTCTACCGCTACCGCTCTGCTGGATACTGACTAGATAGAACGCATCTAGCGTTCAACGGTTCTACTGGCTACTCGAGTCTAAGTGCCCTGCCTCACTGGGACGCCATGGCGACGTCGCCAGCCACGTATCCAGGCAGTTTGTATTGAATGGCGACGTCGCCAAGTGAGGTAGGCACCATTCATTTCAATATTAACTGCTTGGATACGGTCGCTGGCGACGTCGCCATGGCGTCCTAGTGAGGCAGGGCACTGTTGTACTGCTACTTTGTCGGTTTTAATGGTAATATACCTAATACCTAAGGCCTTTTCTCATTCTCTCATCATTTTTCTCATTAGGTGATTACGAAAGGACATAAGATTGCAGCTAGTATCCATGTTAAACTACGCAAATCCATAAAATAGATTTCATCATTTTTGAAGTTCAAAATGGCGATGTTCCGAGGGTTTCCGAGATTCAGGCTTTAGCCATAATATTAGATGATCCAAATTGTGACACAGGAAACAATTTCTTGAGAAATCTTTAGAATAAAGAATAACTTAAAAAAAATATATTTCGGCAAGGTCAGGTTGGATTAGGTCATATTGAGGGACTAATGCAAAAAAAAAGCTAATCTTATTATTTCTTTCATTAGGTGGTGACGAAAGGACATAAGATTGCAGCTAGTATCCATGTTAAACTAGGTACGCAAATCCATAAAACGGATTTCATCATTTTTGAAGTTCAAAATGGCGAGGTTCCGAGGGTTTCCGAGGTTCAGGCTTTAGCCATAATGTAGCTTAAATGATCCAAAATGTGACACAACAGGAAACAATTTCTTGAGAAATCTTGAGAATAAAGAATAACATAAAAAAAACGATTCAGTTCCATACAAAAAACCTAAGAAATCTCCAATATCTCTGTAAATAATAGGTTTAACAAAAAAAGTTACACTACATAAAATATTGCATTCTAGTAGAGGAACATGCTGGCATGTTTTATTTTTCAAAATTAGATACTTGATTTTGAAGCGGCGCTAATGGGCCTTTTACACGAGGCCAATAGCTGAGAAATCCAGTAAGCCAGTCCAATATTGTCTTCGTGTGAATAGAGCCAGCAAAGGTAGTATGAGGACGCGAGTCGCGAGAATTTGGTCGCGCGTGACTCGCGTCCTCATACTACCTTTGCTGGACAATGCATTGGATTGGCCCAAGCCAATGGATGAAGCCAATCCAATGAAACAGAACGATTTCGAATTTGCTGGCGCCAATGCTTCCCCCACTACTTTCCCATTGGATTGGCTCGTGTATTGGCTTCATGTAATGGGCCTTTTACACGAGGCCAATAGCTGAGAAAATCCAGTAAGCCGGTCCAATATTGTCTTCGTGTGAATAGAGCCAGGACAATGCATTGGATTGGCCCAAGCCAATGGATGAAGCCAAAAGAAGAATTAATTATAATTAATTCTTCTTCGATAATTAATTCTTCTTCGATAATGTTATCTATTCTCACATCTCGTTCAAAATCATCGAATAGTAGATTAGTAGCCAAGGGCTGTAAGGCATCAATTGCAGCCCGAGATATTGGGGATATAGGGTGCAATTGATGCTTACCCCCGAGCTAACTACTCTGCTTTACATCTCGATTGTGAGGTAAGTAGAAAAAAATTACTCGTTTTTCTTTTCGCTAGGTACTTCATGAACTCGTCTAGAACTAGAACTTTCAGGCAAAATATTGTTAATTGCTGCTTCAGCTTCCATTTTCATTGAATCGGGAGAGCAGCTTATATCTTCATCACTTGCAGAACTAATGTTTTTTTCCTAATTAGCACGTTATTATAAAAAAAAACCCAAAAACAAACAATGTTTAAAGTAAATAAAAGTTTTCTATTCCCGCCTTTTTTATCTTTTTTTTTTATATTTTTTTTCAAGAACGAAATTGACCTTCGCCATTCGATATTTAAAATTGATGACTATTATACTCATTCGAAGACAAGGCTGAATAGCGAAGCAACCTCTTTTGTCATTGGGCTGAATGCATGATGTCTATGAGCCGTTTTCAGAAGAAATAAAAAAAAAAAAACGGCTGTCAAAGGAATGCATTTTTGGACCTAAGCCCAATAGCCATTTGTGATACATCATAAAATAGGTCTCAGCGAGCTGAACAAAAGTTACTACTACGCCAACAGCCAAATGTTTGTCGTTTCGGAGTTATATTTTGTTGAAAATGTTAGTTTTTTTTCAATACTATATAACTCCGAAAGGACAAACATTTGGCTGTTGGCGTCATAGTAACTTTTGTTCAGCTCGCTGAGACCTATTTTATGACGTATCACACATGGCTATTGGGCTGAGGTCCAAAATTGCATTCCTTTGACAGCCATATTATTATATTTTTTTTTAGTTCTTCTGAAAACGGCTCATTGCCAGTATGATGGTTAGATGTACGCGAACTTTTTGAAAGAGTGAAGAGTTCTTTTTTAAATTACTTACCGCCCTAGGGCTTTTCTAGCTACATTATTACCCTAGAGCACTAATTGGTCACCTACAAGACCCATTTGGGGGTAATAAGGACCTACTTACCGAACATGAGAGATGTAAAATTATTTTGTTTGTCTTCTCGAGGACGTTGCCAAGAACCTCCTACGAGTTTTTTTTTTGGCCCAAAAGTGTAATAATATAATGAAACGGGCCTCGGCCTTGACAAGAAAAATACGTCAAAAAATTTTTTACAAAGATTTGTCCTCGGTCTTAACATGAAAAAGATATTTATAAAACACAACAAAGATTTGGCTTTGGCCTTCTATAAAGGATTACCTGTATTAACAAGTTGTCTTCAGATACAGAAAAAGGAAAAACGTTAGACCTAGCCAAGTCAAATCAAATCCAGAATCAAATCAAACCAAATTTGAATGCCAGATCAAATAGGCAAAGTCGAGATTAAAAAAAAAAAAAATAATGAAACGGATTTTGTTTCTATTCAATTATTTTTGTATTTTTTAGATTATTAAAAGAATAATATAATAATGTTTTACACTTCTCATGTTATAAAAGTAAAGTTCGTCTTTATGTGATGCGTACTAGTTGTACAATCTACTAATAAAATAATCACAATGTGAAATCATGCTATTGCTAAGTTAGTATGGCTATACATTCCTTTACAGGTAATCATTGCATTCAATTCAACTTTTTGACTCGAGTCGTGATTCCTTTGATTTTTACGGTAACATCCCTAGTTTTTAAAAACAGAAAGGGTTGACTGACATAACCTTGTGATGAAGTTCAGTTTTTTAGGACAAATATTGTTTATTAAGTTTAGAATGGTTTATTAGTCAAAGTAAATTGTAATAATGCCTTCTTTGGACATTATTACAATAAATATGTATTATTAACTGAAAAAAGTGAAGCAATTTGTGCAGTTCTAACTTTGAAAAAATAAATAATATTGTGTGCCCTGCGTTACAAGGTTACTTTGATGCATTTTGATGAAGTGTCAAATGTGACCTATTAAATTAGCTTTACATTAGAGTATCCTTGGGTCGGTTTTTAGATACCTACCAAGGAGATTAATTCTCCTTGGTACTGCAATTTTGATTTCACTAAAGCAGCGCCATCTAGTGATGAGTAGCAATATAAAATAGTAGAAAGAAAGCTATACTTTCTGTTTTACGCAGTTATTTATTCTGAACGAGCTTTTAGCTTAGAAGTTTTGGAACGCTTCCACGAAAAAAAAATCTGTCACTGTCTGGAAGGTCAACCACCACAAATTTTGTGTGATTCATAGTTTTCTACGTTTATTTCTGATAATTTTAAGCCTACATTGGATAATTCAAATGGAATTCCAGAAAGTGACTGTGTTACCAAAGGAAGAATGTGCCTCTGTTAATAATGTGTTTACAACTGTGAAATGTGACTTGGCGTCTGTTGCGAACGGAGGATTTTTCGTGTTGTTGTAAGAGGAGTGTCTTGTGCGATGCCTTTCGACTTCTTCTGCTGCGTGCGCCAGGGGGCCGAGGACGTGGTGGAGCTGGACTACTCGCACCAGTCGCTCGCCGACGTGCCAAGCGACGTGTTTAACCATGAGCGCACGCTCGAGATGCTACAATGTCAGTGCAACCGAATCACTGAGCTGCCGCGCCAGCTCTTCATGTGTCACGGCCTCAAGCGCCTCGATCTCAGCGACAACGAGCTGCAGGCCATCCCCGTCGCCATCTCCTCCCTGGTCAACCTACAGTGGCTCAACATCAGCAGGAACACTCTGGCGTCTATACCCGATACCATGAAGGCACTTAAGTACTTGGCATTCTTAGACCTGAGTGTCAACCCACTGGAAAAACCCCCAGAGGCGATTACTAATCTTATAGCTTTACAAGAGCTATATCTGAATGATACATACCTTGAGTATCTGCCTGGGAACTTTGGAAGACTGGCAAATTTACGTATACTCGAGTTACGGGATAATTATTTAATGATTATGCCAAAATCTCTGTCCCGTTCAACAGAACTGGAAAGATTAGACATTGGGCAGAATGAATTACAGCAATTTCCAGATGTAATAGGAAGATTTCTGAAACTAAAAGAGTTGTGGCTAGATAGTAATAGCTTAACAAATATCTCAGCTGCTATCAAGCCCTGTGAAAGTTTGATTCACTTAGAAGCAAGCAATAATATGATAGAAGAGATTGCTCCTGAAATTGGGTATTGCACTAATTTAATTGACATCACATTGTCTTCAAACAGTTTGACGCAGCTTCCTGACACTATAGGGCAGCTTTGTAATTTGACTACACTTAAATTAGACAACAATAGACTATACTCATTGCCAGATAGCATAGGGTCTCTTTCAAGTCTAGAAGAACTTATGCTCCTGGGCAACTATTTGGACAAAATACCCTCTTCCATTGGGCTCCTAAGAAAACTGCAATATCTTAATTTAGATGACAATATGTTGAGGTCTATCCCCCCTGAGATTGGGAGCTGTACAAAGTTGTCAGTATTGTCTCTTAGATCTAACAAGTTGACAAAGATCCCACCCGAAATTGGGCATATATCGTCTTTGAGAGTGTTGAACCTTGTGAGGAATTCCCTCAGCTGTCTTCCGCAATCCTTGTTGAATTGTGATAATTTAGTTGCCCTCTGGCTTTCCGAGAATCAAAGCAAGCCTCTAGTGCCTATGCATTCTGAGGTGGATCCTCATACTTATGAGCAAGTCCTCACATGCTTCCTCTTTCCCCAAGTGCCTTTATCCCCCATTGAGTCGAAATTAGAAAATGATAAACCTGGAAACGCTGAAACCCAGACTACATCGCGCCACATCAGTTTTGTAGATATGAAGGCTGCACCCAAAGTACCTGAAAAGCCAGGGCAGCTGCGGCGGGCCCCTACACCTTACCCTAAAGAACTCAGAGCTCTAGCCAAGCACGCAAGAAACATTCACAAAGATGGTACTCAGGATGTCACTCCACCCATGCAAAATGCAGTTCATATAAAGGCTGCTAAAATTACACCTACATTGCAGCAACGATTTGCTTCTGATAATAAAAAAGAAATGGAAGAGGCAGCTCTACTTACCAATTCAGATGGTACAAATCAAGATCCTATGAAGACATCTGTGTATGACAACCTGCCTACTGAAAATACTTATGACAAGCCTTTAGATCTCAACTATGAACATGACAAGACTTACAAAAGTGTTGACCATTCATTGTATGCAGAAAATAACATCGTAAAATCTAACAACCGAGAAGATGTAGATCACTATAGCTTGGGTGGGCAAGGGTTTTATAGTTCACGGCATAATGATTCATACTCTTCTAGACAGGATATTCATAAAACTAGTGCTGCTCCACACAACTCATACCCAAGAGGTGCAGACCGAGGGAGTTACTCGCAGCCCAGTGATTGTTATCGAAGCAGCTTAAACGAGCCACAAAGTAGACTTCAGAGACTTAGCATAAGCTCCCAAGACAGAAGATCAAATAACGGATCTGTACACACACCTCACTTTGAAGAAACTCCCTACAGTCAAATGCCTCTGATTGATAACAGGCCTACCTATGAGCACATGCCACCTAGAGGCGGGCCAACGCCACCCATCTGCCATAGTCACACGGCGCCTGATGGTAATTATCACGAAAGCGTGTACAACAGCGATGCTTATGTCCGAGCGAAAGAGAAATTGTATGGCAAGCGAAATTACGACGCATACAACTACCACGCGCATGGTGGTCGCGATATACCGAGCCCCAGAGTACACACAGTCAGCCAAGCTGTGAGTGGCTCCTCAACGATGCCAAATCTGAGCTCTTATAACATGTATCCAGGATCCGATGTCGACAGCCATTACTCTGGGTCCATTCGTCACGCTCCCACGCCCAACTCTAACTTATACAGCATAGCCTCGAGTCCTACATACGTCCAGTCGCAGTCACCAGAACTGTATTCTCCTACAGGGCACACGAATTTAACCAATCCGTACCGTATGACGAACACCCCGTTGGTATCGGACGACGGGAGTTACAGCCATGTTCATTCCCCCACTAGTCAAAATATGTACGACTTGTACGACGCGATTCCTGCGTCTTCTAACCCGCCGAGTGTGGTCGGGCATCAGCATAGCCCAAGTAACATGTCTCATGCCTCTGAGCCCGTGTACGGACGCCAGCCTCCGCCCTATCACATAGCCGCTCCATACACGAAGCATGCTCAGTATTTTAATGGCACGGGAGGATAGTGGTGACCCTACGAATGAGAGTGCAGGTGTTCACTTCAGTGCAGGCATTTTTATACTCATAGGCTACCTGACTAATGTTGAATACATAGGTATTCATAAGCTACAGCCAAACCAAAGCGGCTACGATGCGACTTTTTAAATATTCTGTTATTCATATAATGCCGCCCTGTACGCCTGCTCCCGCCTCTCAGTCGCTTATGGTTTGGCCTAAGCTTAAGAACTGGAGTGCGAAAGGTATTTTTTAATTGCGGCTGTGCACGGTTTGTGCCGGTGTCAAGCTTTTGGGTAACTTAAAATAAGTGCGAAAGTTTCACGATGGGGGTTAGAGAATGAGAGAATACAGGCTTATTCACCACTCGTGCCCATCGCAGATTGGGAATTATAGCAACTAGCGAGTGTTACTGCTACAATAATTGTACAAGTATGTAACTTAGAAAACAAAGTCGTTGCAACTACCTACTGATTTCTGACGTCACTGTCGGTAGTGCTTGGAATCTTGGCGTATAAAGTTGAGATCGTTATTTCGAGAACATTTTTAAGATTCATGTTTCTGCAATATTTTCTTTCTATGCATAATCTTCAGTTTGGATGTGCAATTGAATAATGTGATAGATATGGGGTTTTTTACGGGAAAGGTGCTAAGACGGATCCATAAAATTGTTGGAACTATTGTAAAATCTATTTAATTATTGGATAAAATAATATTTTTCAAATTACCAAAATCACGAATATGAAACATTTTGTAAGTACTGGATAGTACGTTTTGTAACAACTATGTTGTTTCATTTACTTAGGTACTTCTTGTTGATGATAAGTAAGAATAAGTAAAATAATCTGTTCTAGAAATCGTGATGAGTAATAAAAAAAAGATAGAAATACCTAGGTACAGTAATTTTGTACTTACGGGTCGAATTTAATATAGTACTTAACTAATTTATTTTCTTTATTTTTGTAATGCTTAATAATATTAGAATTATTTAATAAGTTTGGCATTTATATTAAGTTAGTGAGTACTTACTATTTTTATATTATTTTAAATATATTTTTGCTCTCAATATAATGCTTTAACCAACTACAAATAAGTACCTACTGTAAAACTACATTTTAAAATCATTACAATATATCAATATGCTCTTTTATACATTCTAGTCAAATACTGTTATTACTGTTATTTTTGTAATTATTATAAACTGCAAATATTGGGACCATTCAACAAATTAAATACCTACTTTCTTGATTAAATTATATACTTATCATAATTTGTATGCAAAATTATTGAAATTTATGTAACATATTAACGTAAAATAATTATGGTGTAACTTTTTAAAATTTGACTGTTAAATTATCGTGGCCATTGAATATTTGCACAAAATACTTATTTTTAAGTGATTCGTATTAAGAATTAGTAAAAAAAATTATGTAGGTATATTTTCCAAGTAACTTTTTAAAATAACCGATATAAATCATAAGTACCTATGCAATGCATTTTAAAACCTCATACCATGTGTCCAAATACTTTTTGCTATTCAGTAAGTTGGCCAATTTTTTCAAAATGTATGTAATGATTAATTGGCGGTAGTTAGGTATATACTACATGTTTTTTTTGTTCAAAACTATACTTGTATTATGTATGCTTTTATCATGACATTTCTACATTTCTCAAGACTGAAACATAAAACATATCATTTAACCGAATATCTTCATATTTTTTTACATTTGTGTTACCAAAGTGGGATGATATTGGTCATAACTTCAGTCAAATGATTTGTACCTAATTTACAGCATACTGGTAATATATTATATCTACCTATGTATATAATTCTTGAAATACATTATATGTTTAAATAAAAGTATTTAGATTGAATACAAAGTATGAGCAAGTACCTACGTATCAAATACATAAATGTAAGGTTTTTTGAAATTGAATGGTACCTATTAGATACCCTTTTCAAAAAGGTGTCATAATATACATACATTATTTGATAAAAATATATAAAGTTCAAAACTCAGATAATACTTATATTATAATTAAAGTATCTAATTTTGGTGCAATGATACTGGGGTAATAAAGTGATACTTTAATGCCTTTACAATACAAAACTATCTATTTTAATGTTATATTATTATGTGAAAATACGTGTATTTACTTCATAATTAATTTAAGAACTTCATTGTTTCCAAATAAAATAATGTTATATTATTATGGTGACAGGATATTAATGGTTAGTTATCGGTGCCATTGGAGTAAATTTTATTGCGATAATATTTGCAATTGTTTAAACTAAACTGTATGATAATATACTTTTACTTCTTTTATTCGACAGTTTGATTCAAGCC
Source organism: Yponomeuta plumbellus (assembly GCA_947310845.1). Classification (NCBI taxonomy): domain Eukaryota; kingdom Metazoa; phylum Arthropoda; class Insecta; order Lepidoptera; family Yponomeutidae; genus Yponomeuta; species Yponomeuta plumbellus. The sequence continues at coordinate 12,158,242 of OX371203.1, forward strand.
ATAAAATAATATAATGTTTGTTGCCATAGTCTTAGCAGTATTATTTCATGTTTATGCTGTTTAAAAATTCAGCATGTTTGATCGGCCGCTACATTATATAGGGCCTAAATGATTGAATTGAGTAATTATGTAACATTATTATAATGTTGTAAATCATAGTTAATTACCTACTTAGGTGCATTAAAAATGATAAGCATGTAGTATAAATATATCTTATTAATTTAGTTGTAGCCCATATTTAATTTGTATTTATTATGTACAAAAAGTAATACTGAATGTGTAGATTTTTATTTGTCTACAATACCTATACAGCAATTAGTGTAGTGTTTAAATAAAAAGAAATGTTAGAAACTTATTGGTTTGCTTTATAAACTTCAACCTAAGTTTTTAGTACCTTTTTACATGGTAGATATACGTTTATATGTTTTGTAGACTTAGAATGAATTAGTTAAAACAAATCTACTTAGAATAATATACCTTTGAGAAGCCCTATAGGCTTTGTATAAAATATAATCCATATCGTTTATTATTCTGTCTATTATATATCTACGTGCGAGTTCTACAGGATGGTCTAGTCTTCTAGACACATCTATCCCTAAAATATTATACTATAAATGGAATTTAATTGCAGCAATGTTATGGAAATTAGACGTTCTCCCTCGATCGTACCCCTCTAACTCACACAACAGTGTGTATACACAATTACACAGGTCAGTAAACAAGTCGGTAAACATGTAGAGCTATATCTATTGTAAACTTGTGGAGTACCGAGAACCTAATCGATTTGTTGCGCGCGCATCAGAAAATCTCGTAACTGCAAAAAAGAACAGTACATATTGAAAGTAGGAACTAAAATAAAAGGTGAGTTTCTACTTTACACTATTTCTTTTTATTCTAGCTCAAGCCGTCTCAAGCTCAAGTCAAGGCGTTGTTTTATTTTCGTGCTGGGTTTCTTTTGCCAGTATTTCACCTTAGGTACGGGTAGTCTGGGGCACAAGGAAAAATCTAAGTTGAGAGTACTTTTTCCTGTTTCTTACACATCTTTGAAAGCCAGGTCCACGATGCCGGGCGCACGGCACAAGATACTGGGGCACGTCCTGTCGGGCTTCTGCCACAAGATGAACCGGCGCAAAGCCCTGTACGGAGATGCTCTGGACACGCCGCTGAACAGATGCCTTACGACCTTCGACATCACGCTGCTGGGTGAGTGACCTAAGCCTGGTCGAGCCAAATCTTATCTCTACATCATTCTAACGACATAATAACTGAATGAGCCTGGGCCGGAGTCATAGGCAGAGATTTTTTCTATTCTGTTGAACAAAGACGCTAGATAAATTGATAGAGAATAATAATAGGTACTACTATACTACTTTTCTAAGTTATCAGCTCTGGTAAATACCTCTGATTTAAAAAAAAATGTTTGCATGTATTTATTTTGTGTGTGGTTTGCTCTTATCTTGCTCTACCTTGACTGGTATGAACGTTAACTACCTATTCTTATCCTAGTAGATATTTTTAAGAAAATCGTCCTGTAACTAAACCACGTAACACCGTTAGGAATGGCTTATCAAGGATTTGGCTGCTTTGGTTATTTAGGCCCTAAGAAAGTATACACCCGAAAGCTTTTGAAACAGGGAAGATAAATTCCAACCGGAATTACCTGTACCTACTTAACTTTCTATTCTTGGACTCACTTATGCTTGGAAGTTGCGGTATCGCGACAAAATTAAATAATTCTGTTGCTTAATTATGGCATTTCACAATGAGTTATCCGCGAGGCTTCCCATGGATCTATCGATAACCTATCTACATACCTACACCACTGTAAGGCACAGTCCTTCTCTCAGAGAGAGAGAGAGAGAGAGGGTTTGTTCACAAGTGCCCACCTCGGATTGGCAATTTCAAGCGCTTAGGCAAGTGAACACCTACGACTCTCAGGTTTCCCCACGATATTTTCCTTCACAGTTAGCGAATGCTATCTATCTATTATGTATTAATATAACTTCACAAAAGTACGTAGGTACCTAACTTAGAAAACAAACTGGGATTCGAACTCACCAACTCCCAAATGAGAAGTCGGCGTTCTAGCGCTCCGATTACCTGGTTGAGTGCAACAAATGATACTGTGTCCAGGCGTGGGGCACATGGTGGGAGCTGGCATCTACGTTTTGATTGGCACCGTGGCCAAAGACAAGGCCGGCCCGGCCACAGCCCTCAGCTTCCTCCTAGCTGGCATCACCTCGACCCTGGCCGCGTTATGCTATGCAGAGTTCGGCACAAGGATACCCCGGGCTGGCAGCGCGTACGCCTACACTTACGTCAGCATTGGCGAGTTCTGGGCGTTCATAATCGGATGGAACATCGTTCTGGAGTACATGCTCGGTAAGGAAAGTACAGGTTGCTCGGGTTGTTTGATTCTGATTCAGGTTGCCAAAAAGTTAAAAAAGAAATAAATAAATAACTCACGCCCTTTATCCCCGAGGGGTAGGCAGAGGCACCAATCAGTAGAACTAGGCCCACGTTTTGCCGAGTTTATAAAGTTATATAATATGAGCTACATGTTTTATGCTGTTACGGCCTCGTTACCTTCCTCCGTTCTATCTTTGTATTTCTCATCTCTTCATATTTTTATGGTTTGTTTGTTTTTTTTTCCGGTGAACAATTAAGAATAATAATATTCTTATCTTTTGATAAGTATTTCATTACCATAAGTACAGTCGACAGTCAACCTTTGTGTTTATGTTTGTTTTATTGACTTTCGTGTGTTTCGTTTGTTCACCTATTTGTTTAGGTAGGTAGGTACCTACCTACTTTGTGTTTCTGTGACAATTTTAATATTTTTTTCTTTTATAACATTGTAAGTTGCAAAGTCGCCCCTAACGTGATTGAGAAGAGTGATGTGCTGTTGACTGTACTTAATTTATATCTAAATTATCCCCTGCTCTTTAAAGTTTTTCCCGATTTCAGTCTATAATTTCAAATGAATAAAAACCTCTATTGTATTATTTTAAAAAGCTTATAGTAATATCGAAATCTATCGCGTCTATCTGTATTTCTGCAAGATCATTATAAATATCGCCACCCTCAAACTTCTGTTCGACGGCTGTAACGGTCATTAGGCTGTTAGGCAGGTAGAGTTGCATTGGTTACTGATTTGGTTATATGTTTGCAGGAGCTGCTTCAGTCGCGCGAGCCTGGTCAGGTTATCTGGACGCGATGCTGGACGGGGCGATAAGCAACGCTACGATCTCAGTCACCGGCGAACTTCACGAGACTTTGCTCAGCAAGCATCCTGACGTGTTAGCCTTTCTCATCTGTATAGTGGCTTCGCTGATCCTTGCCGTGGGAGTAAAGACTTCGGCTTACATAAATAATGGCCTCACTATCTTGAATCTTCTTGTCATTTCCCTAGTGATCTTCCTCGGATTTTATTATGCTGACATCGGCAACTGGTCTGGAGGGTTCATGCCGTATGGATTCAGTGGGGTTTTGACTGGCGCAGCCTCATGTTTTTATGCCTTCGTGGGCTTCGACAGTATATCGGCTTCCAGCGAAGAGGCGAAAGATCCCTCACGATCTATTCCGATTGCTACTGTTCTGTCTATGAGTGTAGTTGCTTTTGCATACATTTTGGTCGCGATAGCTCTTACCCTTATGGTTCCCTATTATGAAATTAAACCGGAGGCTGCTCTACCTGAAGCTTTGGGGATGGTCCACGCCGATTGGGCTAAATATGCCGTGGCGGTCGGAGCCGTTTGTGGCATGACAACAACACTTTTAGGTTCTCTATTTTCATTACCACGTTGTCTATACGCGATGTCAGCAGATGGCCTCTTGTTTGGTTTTCTAAGTGATGTGACCAACAGGTCTCAGATCCCTATTTCAAACTTAATCATATCCGGTTTTTCGTCGGCTGTGATAGCCTTGCTCTTCGATTTGGAGAAGTTGGTAGAATTCATGTCTATCGGGACATTGCTGGCTTACACCATCGTGAGTGCTGCGGTGATTATCTTACGATACAGGCCCGCGCCGATGGTAGACGACAAATGTTTTGGAGGCCCGCAGCTTGACTCGCCGTGTGATCGGGAAGACAGCTCCGCTACTGGCACCCCGGCTACGGAAGCCTCCTCTTCTTCTGAGGTAATTTAATTTTATGTCTCGTATTTTCAACCAATTTAGAACATATTCAAGTTTACAAATATATTTCCCTTGTTGATGTGTGTTTTGCTGTTGAAGTATGCCTCATGGCAACTAATAATACAGCAATAGGTACAGGGCCCACCCAGAGCAAAAACTCTGATAAACTTTGTAATAAGCACACTTTCCCATTTTATAGGTAGGTGCTTACCACCAGCTGCGGTAAAACAACTAACTATTATTTGGCGATTTGTTTTTTTTTTTTTTGTAAAAAGTTGTTCGTATAGATAAGTAAAACACTCCAACGTCATGAATATCCAGTAGGTATTTAGTTACACCGGTACTAAACTTGACTTGATAGGGTGGTGGTGGCGTAGTGGGGTTGACCCTTGCTTCTCGATCTTGAGAGTCTGGGTTCGAACCACGCATGTACCAATGACTTTTAGTTACGTACATTTGTTTGCACAGCAACACCATTCGCTGATAAATTGTGCCCGGATAACGGCGACAGGCTTGCCACTTGTCACGTTTGGGACCTAATAAACTCGGCAAAACGTGGGCCCAGTTCCAGTGACTAGTGCCTCTGCCTACCCCTTCGGGGATATCGGGCGTGAGTTTATTAATATTTAATTTTAAACTTGATTTAAATACACCTACAACGTTTAAATTAAATTCCCTGATGTAACCACTCCAGATGTTCGAAGCGCTGACGGTGGGCCGTCTGCGTGCACAATACGCGTGGCTGGAGCCCCTGGCAGGGGGCAGAGCGCCCGGGGCCGCGGTCACGTCTTGCGTCTACGTCTTCACCATCGCCGCTGCAGCGCTGTGCGCTCACAACCACTTCTTGGCCGAACCGGCTGGCCTGTGGGCACTGCTACCAGACTTCGTGCTTACCTGCATCATCGTGGCCTGTAAGTTATAATCAGCAACTAGAGTTTAGCCATCATTATACACTCAGAGGCACAATTAACCGCCCACTTTAATTTTCCGACGTAACTTGAAATATTAATCAGCGAATCATTTCCACTCGCATTTTAAGATTGTCCCAAATGTATTTGATAGGGTATACCCACGGCATCAAGGTACTACGTAAGTGGTCATGGCGACTGCGAATCATTCCCTTATGAATATTTCAAGTTACGTCGGAAAATTAAAGTGGGCGGTTAATTGTGCCTCTGAGTATATTAGAGTTTATTTTTTCGAACTGACTTATTGATTCAAATATTGAAACATTTGAATCAATGAGTTTTAAAATCCATTCGAAACAATGAACAACACTAACTTTCCAAAGACAAATAAGACTTTGATGAGTAAAAAATAATATGTCGGCTTTACAAACTATTGAAATTTTTTTCGTCCGCGTATTTTTTATCAAAATAACTATCATAAAGAAGTTATTTGGTATAAAAATGATTGTAAGAACAATGAATGGTTCCTTTAAATGTGATTATGATCAGGATTGATATTCAAATGAAAGTAATTACTGAGTTATCGTGATTGAATTGGTTTGTTTACATAATTGTGGGATTTTATAGAAAGCTAGTATACTTACCTTCGCTCGTTGTTCGAGGTGAGTGACTAGAATTCGCAATACGTCTCCCATTTCCCCGTACAATCACTGACTCAGTTGGGATACAGTCATATAAATTTATGACGATCCTTCGGTTACTCCTTCGTGAGTAACAGTGTGATTTAGGTACATTCGGTTTCATTATACTTACAATTGTTAGATAAGGCTAATGAAACATACAAGTTCACCTTTTTCAACTTCACATTGACACAGGGCGATATACATATCTCTGTTCAACGCACCTAAGTATTGTAGGAACCACTTAGAAGCAGTCTACTAGGAACCCTATTTGTTATAAATACAAATAATAACTTCTATACAACACATCCCGATACTTTACCTAAATTCGAAGTGTCTTTTACGGGGGCCAAGTCCGGATTGGTAAAGGCTTGTACTTTACCAATCCGGACTTGGCCCCCGTAAAAGGTAAGGTAAGGTAATGTATAGAAGATACCTTCGTCAGGGAAGTGACCCGTGCCCCTCGGAGGGGACATAATGGGACACATCTAAATTCCTGAAATACGTCTGTCATTTACAAACACTTTTGCAAGTAGGACTTTTTAATTTGTTTTGTTAAATTTAAGTAAATTTTCGATTTTATATTGATTGCTTCCTAAGGAATCCACCAGTGTCGACGAAACAGTAGCACCTCTAGGCTCTAGCATTGAATTTTACTTAAAAGTCATTGGCTCTAGTAATGTCAGCAGGTACCTATAAAACAGGAAAACCGCAAGTGTTGACATCTAACGGCCTGGCCACGGGACAATTCGCCCGCGATCGCGCGGGCTTGCTACGTACATTTCTATGAGTTTGTTTTAGTCGCTGGTCGCAGTCGCGACTGAAACAAACTCATAGAAATGTACGTAGCAAGCCACGGAGCCTCGCCTCGCCGCCGGTCGCACTGCGCGAATTTTCGCGCGGGCGAATGTCCCTTGGCCAGGCCGTAACGCGGAGTTTCCAACTTCCAGGCTTGGTGATAATCTGGGCGCACCAGCAAAGCCCCACGCGGCTCCCGTTCCGCGTCCCGTGGGTGCCTCTACTGCCTGCTGTGAGCGTGCTTATGAATGTCGAGCTAATGGCCAACCTCAACGCGCTAACGTGGGCGCGCTTCGCTATCTGGATGACTTTCGGTAGGACCTGCCCCTATATTACCGCACATGAACGATCCCAAAATTCTCAGAGATATCCCATGCGAGAGGTCCCGGGTTCAAACACCGGCTGGGGAAAAAAATACCTCAAAAAGCCCTCGGGTGTTTACATTTTTGTGATGTCGCCGTTTCTGGTTCCCCACGACACAGGGTATCTTAGTGTGGGGACAAAAGCAATGTACCTACATGCCTGTATGTAAATGTTTGTTTTATATGCTCGCCTTTGTATTTCATGTCTTTTCTTTCGTTAGCTTTCCTGGATTGTGTTTTCATTTGCAAGAAAGTATAGTAATTAAATTCCATACAATAATTGCTAACGCAAACTTCTCGATTTCGACAGGATTTATTGCGCTTAATTAGGCCCCTGGGCATAGGCACTTGCCTTATCCTCGCTTGTAGCTAAGAGAGACTATAATTTTACGTAACAATATAAATTATAATGCGCTAAACGATTTTGAGAAAATGTATGCGCCGTCTATATACGGAGGCTACACGAGGCGTGTACTAAATGATTTAACTAAGTTAACTACGTTCAACGTAATACTTAGCAATAATATTGGCCAGCGGTAGTATTTTCATTCTAAAAGTTACACGCCGGCACTACGTAAGTTTTGCATTGGAATCGCGGCTTGTACCAATAATTTGTGTTGTTTCTACGTGAGATTGAATCTGTAGTGTCAATATCACAACAGTTAAAGAAAACTTCGCATGTTTCCTCAAACCTCTCAAAGAGTGGATGACGCACGACCCTTTCAATATCATCCACCATAGTAAAATCCGCGCATCAAGGGCCTCAATGTCTAAAGGAATATTCCATATAGCATTAAGTCCGCCGCATTAACATAACAATAACATTTACATACAGGCACATACATTGCTTCTGGCCCCACACTAGGATACCCTGTGTCGTGGGAACCAGAAACAGCGACGTCACAAACATGTAAACATCCAAGACCTGGGTTTCTTTTTTTTCTGTCCCCAGCCGGGATTCGAACCCGGGATCTCTCGCATGGTAGGTCGCTTTGCCACTGTATTCTTTACTTATGCGCAATAAACGTAATAATTAATAATAACATTTCCACAAATACTTGAAAATTATTAAATCTAAGAGAACAACTCATTTACACATAATTCGTATTCGGATCGCCATTATGAAAAGTATTGAGCAACCACCACCTTCGTTTGCACTTTGTACGTTCCATCAAACCTTATTAAAATTTGCTGTTCTCTTCTCCGCAAATTCATTTTGATACACATTACACTTGCAAGTAACGGATAAACTTACCAGTCAATGTGCTCAACTCTTCCAGGACTCCTGCTTTACTTCCTCTACGGCATCCACCACAGCAAGCTGGGCGAGGGCGTGACGGGCCTCCTGTCCCGGTCGGGTAGCGGGGGCGGTCAGGGCGGCTGGGGGGCGGTCGACAAGACCAGCGCCCTAGCCAGGCGGGTCGGCCGGATGGGCAAAGGCAGTAAGAGCGACGACCGCAAGCCCATCATATGCGACGATGAACTCGCGCGGCGGGAACCGTGATTTTAAGCAAACCTCCTTGGTGAGCGTTACTCGGCAGGGTGTATGGCACGCCGGATAACAGCGTTTTGGGCACCCACAGACAGGAAGGAGCCTATTTGTTTTCGAATTAGTGGGTATCCATGAACATATTTAGCGCTAAGAAATCTTTAGGATAAACCAGTGTTCCAATATTTTGATAATAGAATACTACTACTAGAAAGTAGATTGGCCTGCGTAGGTACTGAAGAAAATAAAATAACATGCACTTTGTTGTCGTTGATGTAGGTATCACTATTATTCTATATTGCGAGCTGTCTGGTTCAATGGACAGAACATACAGGACATTGACGGTGAGATAGCGCCATTCGAAACCTGGGATCAAACCTGAAAACATGCGATTTTAATGCTAAAAACGCTAACAAATCGAAGTCGAAAATCGTTCTGGTTCTACAACATTATGATCCAAAAATTATGGATAACTGCTGTGCCATACATCCATGCCATTCACATGATACACAAAATAACAGTTAGCTGTATTATGGCTTTGTTTGTGTTAAGTGTTAAAATTTTTCAACATGCCAAAGGTTGAAATGTTTCTTTCCAATTATATTTTTGTTAACAGAAACTTCATGACAACTTGGTGCTCTTTACTAGATTATAATGCACAAAAACAATTTAAATGTAAATTCCAAGTCAACTTTATTTCAACGCAATCAATAAACTCCAACAAAAAGTAAAACACTGTCAATTAAACTAAAGTGTAATAAATAATTCACCACCTAAATATCTTAAACCGGGTAAAGGAATGTACGTAACAATATGTAACTTAAATATTTGAACATTTCAGTAAATAGAAAAGACACAGTATACTATATTCAAATAAGACTTTAACAACATACGTATTTACACAAAAAGACGTGTCATTGTGCTTATATAAATTTGTAAGAAGCAGATGGCCTAGAAAATGTAGGAAGTAGATAAATGATGGTCTGATAAAAGATATGGTATTCGCTTAGCTAATAATTTGCGACTTGAACGAATTTTGTCAGTTGTTACTTTTAAATATGGCCAAATTTTACTGCAATCAAACTAAAGTTTTTATAGGTATCAAATCACACAAATCAAATAAATCTTTCCAATTTGAGCTGTGGACCACTCATTTTTTAAAGATTTTCAATTCTGTATAAGCTAACCGATACTTTATCTAAAGTGTATAAAAAACCTACATCCATTACCTATGTAGTACCTACCATTACCAAACTCAAAAGCAGAATATAAATTTTGTTGAAAATAACAGTTTTATTGCCATTTTATGGCTTTCAAAATGTTTACGACTCTTGAGGTATTGTTTGTTGGGAGATACATACGTAAAAAAGTAGATAGTCATTTTTTGTAACCCACATATAGAAATTTATTGAAACAAAATATTTAAAATGTAAGTACCAATGTTTTCAGTATTATAGCCTTTGAGTTGCTTAATATACTCTTTATGAAATCTGTAATGATGCACAATGCTGTTTTGTGTCTTGTTTACACCAAAGACTTTCTAGATATAAATGTTAGGTTAAATACATAGGAATGAATATTCATGTCATTGAGCACATATTTCTTTCTTATATATCTACGTTCGTCTCATTTATTACGAGCACAAATCAAGGATCTTCCAAGAAGAGTAAACAGATTAATTTTATAGTACTATCTCTGGTCTCTGGCTGTCCCTCCGGGATGCAGGCGTGAGATTACATGTATTATTTTTATTGCATGTACGAAACGGTTCTTAGCTTGAAAAAGTATCCTGTCTTAGACGTAATAGGTAAATATGATTATTGTGTATAAAAGTACGAAATTGTTATAGAATATGGTTTAATATTTAACGAATCGTTGATGTGTAAATAAAGGAAATATATGAGCATCGTTTGTTGTTTTCTTCCCTGTTTATTTACGAAATTTAAATATATTAATACAAAGAGTATACAAATAAGTTAATTTGTACTAACGATACGAGAAACGCATAAAAAATACATTTTACTTTAATTAAATCATACTTTCTCAATCACAACTTGTGTTAACTAGTCTAAGTCACAAAATTCAGCCCATAATACAGTGACAACAAAGTAGATTATGTTTTACAACTGGGCATTGTCAATCAGTCAACATACTATAAAGATGGCGTCATGTTTACAACACTAGTTGTTGCCCAACATTAGGTTTTTAATGTTACATACTTTCTTACATGGCCATCACAGCAAAAATATTCATATTAAAATCGCACGTTAAAAATAATTTAATTGATATAGTGGACTATGTCCACTTTAGTTGGTATCTGGACTGGCAGACTGGCGCGATCAACACAGATCTTAGTACCACAAGACAGATCTGTGCATAAAATTAGCAATTAACCAACTTGCACAGACCAACATTAAAAATACCTTTTATAATTAGAATACTAAATAAGAACTCAATAAATATATTCATATACATAGATGAGAATGATGAATGACTTACTCCGGCTCTAGGCTAATGTTAAATGTATGGACACCATTAAAAAGAGCCGGTTTCCAGTACATATAATAATTTGTTTGAGGTGGATTGGTTCCATAAAAAGTTCATGCAAGAATATGTACTATCGACTGGTCCATTATTGTTTGAAAATTAGACTAATATAAGTGTGTTACCAGTGATGACTTATGGCACTGAAACATGGTATTTTACTATGGGCCTCATAAGAAAGCTCAAGGTCACGCAACGAGCTATGGAAAGGGCTATGCTCGGAATTTCTCTACGAGACCGAATCAGAAATGATGAGGTCTGTAGACAAACGAAAGTTTTCGACATAGCCCACCGGATGAGTAAGTTGAAGTGGCCGTGGGCGGGGCACATAGCACACAGAACTGATGGCCGATGGGGCCGAAAAGTTCTTGAATGGAGACCACAAAGCGCAGCATAGGACGACCAGCCACAAGATGGACAGACGATCTCATCCAAGTGGCAGAAAGACGCTGGATGCAAGCAAGATGCAAAAATCCATGGAGGAGGCCTATGTCCAGCAGTGGATTTCTTATGGCTGAATGATGATGATGATAGACTAATATGGTGTAATGTTTGAATACTGATTACTCGGTTTGTTTTCTTCAGTAAGATTGATTCACAGATCAATCAGCAGAATTCAGGTGCTAAGTTTTTTTGGAGATCACCTAAACTAATTTGCCACATAATAATATGCCAATTGATACAAAAAAATATCGAAGATATATTCACGAATTGCGTACGGACACAACTTGAGTAAGGAATTTACTCAACCGGACATGCTTCAATTAGGGTCAATATATTTTAAGGGAAAGGAAGGGAATTGTCGCGAGAATGTCCATCGTTTGCAGAGTACATAAATATATATAAATCTACTGCGCCTAATCTGTACTAGACGCTCGTAGTTGTAACTACGCATATGACAAGCGCGATGGATGACGTATACGCATTCTCAACAACACACGCTGTCCGCTTTTATTGTTTATTTAAATACTTAATTAGACTAATTATAAAAGTTAATGCACCAGTGGGCTCATTATGTAATTTTCGCAACGGATATTCATACGTCTTCAAAAGTCACGTCAACACAAAAACCGTACGGAGTACTGTCTAGCTCTAACATAGAGTATTAAAAGAAGATAGTGCTATACAGTAGTGGTATACTTGACTTTTTAAGACGTATGAATGTCCGTTGCGAAAATTACATAATGAGCCCACAGGACGTGCTAAATAGAAGCATCCCCTTCAAGCAAACATTCGCCTGCTCGGTTTGTAACTAACTTGAACGTTACGCAGTGGAGGCCAAACCGTCATATGCATTTTCGTTCCGGCAATTCGCTTCGCTTCTTTTCCCGTCCTCGGCAATGTGAATCGGGCCTTACCTGCCCCGGGCGATTTGCCAGGCAGAGCCGGGCAGCCGCTGTAAACGGTGGATGGTGGGCCGCCCCCACTGCAGCCAAAGGAATCCGGCAACGAGGCAGATGGCCGACTCTATGTAGAAGCCGTCGAGCCGCGTCACGCAAGTGCCGCCGGCGCCTTTGCACAGCTGCGGGTGGATAAAATGTTTTATTATTTTTATTGCTAACATTCGACCGACCACCGAATCGCTCGTAGCCCCGGGTGCCTGAGTGATAGGAAAAGATCACGAAGGTTAAGCAACATTGGGCTCGTTCAGTCCATGGATTGTCCATGGTTGACCGTCTATGACTAACGCTAGTGGCATTTTTACGAACGGTTCCGTGTTTCGCAAGGCACGTTAAGCAGTTGGTGCCGGCTGCCGTCGATAGATGGCAGTCGTTAAGCCAAGTCAGAGGCCTTAATAGGGCGGCTTGAGAACTTCTGACAGTAAGACCAGCCACTAGTCTTACAAGCCTCCACCAATCCGGACTTGGCCCCTGTGGCGGTGTATGGCCTATATCTTCCGCAGGAAAGAGACCCGTGTCGTGGGGACATAATGGGTTGATGATGATGATGATGAATATTCGACTGCTAGGTTAAAGTGGGACTGGGGTGGCCATGTATGCCGTACGATAGGTGGGCCAAAATTGCGACCGACTGGGTTCTGCAAAATGGACACCGACGTCGCGGCAGACCAAGGCGAAGATGGCGGGACGACCTAAATGCATTATTGCTGGGATGGTGCGAGGTGGCTGGAGACAGAGAGAGTTTGAAGAAAGGAGGGGAGGCCTTTGCCCTGCAATGGCACACAAAGGAGGCTATGTAAAAAATATTGATGATATTTTTGCTTTTTTACTTATGTAAGTGTATGTTTTTCATCATTGTTTATATTCCATTCGTGTCTGGAATTAAATATAAACAAATCCCCACACAATCACTCATCCAGGTCCCAAATTGGACAGTTTACAGGAGCGAACGCCGACACTAGATTTCTATCTAACTGCTGCAGTAGCAACTGGAAGAATCAATCAATGACTTATTGAGTCAGACCTAGAAAGCTCATAGATACTCACATCAACCTCTTCCTGCGAGGCACATGTGTTGTCCAGCTGTTCAGGAAGGGAGCATGACTTGTAGGTGAGATGGTCGATGGCCCATAGCGAGAGCGTGTTCGGCCAATTAGTGCCAAGGTTGGACACAGTGTTCAGGAGAGTCATGTAAGTGCCGCCCACCGCTGGGTCGGACACCTTGGCGAAGAACGCCATTACCGCAACGAACATCGAGTAGAGGCAAGTCTGAAAAGCGATATTAAATTTTGTGCTATAGTAACCAGTTCAGGATGTCACAAATAAGGAAATATAAGCAGGTTGAGGCCATTTGTAAAATCAAGTATGGAGGGCCTACAGTGGGAACCGAACTCAAAACCTGTGTTTTGGTAGTCAAGCGTGATAACAGGTAAACCAACATGTCAGAGACACCATATTACAGGGCAACAGCATGTGAATGTAATCATACAATTCTAGTCAACCAATTACCTGATGGAAGATGTATAAGCTCATCAGTATGAACAGGTAGAAGTAGGATGGTCCGGAGTCTCCTAGCAGGCTGGGCGTGACTGCTACCAGCGCTGCAGCGATAGGACCCACGAGTAGTCGGAGCGGGAACGCTCGCAGCCACAGGGATAGCGGCTCGGGTCCTGTCGTGTGTTTCGCTAGGATCTGGAAAGGCATATTTTGATTTACATATTTTACATTTAAGTGCAATTTCACCGTGCGAATTCCGGTCATACAACGCATCTAATAAATCTTTAGATTTCAGTTGCCTGTAATTTAACTGCATTGAGGGCACACAATGTAAAGATGTATGTGACATCGATTTATTGCATACTTGGTCAAAAATAGAGAAGAGATAAAGCAGGCCTATTAAAAATAGCTTTAACATAAATTATGCTACTTCAGAGTGTAAAAAATGTTACACAGCCTTGTGGCTGTAATATTTGACTACTTGTAAAAATGACATACAAATACGAATGGTTTATTGACACGAAATCATAATGATCTTATTCCATGTGCAATTCCTGGTGTACATGCATTAAAGAATATTCTATCTATCTATAAGTTATAGTTGGAACCCCTGTTTTGAAGCTGTTCGGGTGTGTGGCTGCAGCATGAAGCTGGCTTCCCACGGTCCGCGATATCGCGGACGGACGCGGACCAGCTCGGACGACAGACCGTGGGAAGGATTTCGGTCTGCGGTAGCACAGACGTCTGTGGCGGTGCGCCGTACCGGTCTTGGGACGTGGTCGTATCGATATCCGCAGAATCGCGCACCGTGGGAAGAGCCTCGTGCGTGGTGCATGGCTGTCCGTGGTCGTCGGCCGTCCGCGTTCGTCCGCGATATCGCGGAACGTGGGAAGCCAGCCTTATGTTTGTACTACTAAAGTAAGAAATTAAACTAATGTTTTGACTTTTAAGGTTAGATTAGGTTGGCAATGGCAATCATGAATCTTAATGTATACTTAGCCTCTTATGTATTAATATTATTTTAGAAAAGATTTTTCCCACTGCCTTTTTTTCCCTACAAAGACAGCTCGAAGGCACCGGCTAATATAGAACAGTCAACAGCACGTCAACCTTCACATTTTAGTTGCAAAGTGGCCCATAATGCAACGGAGTAGGGTGCGTGGGTGTATAGCATGATGCGCTGCTTATAAACTAAAGTGCACTAATCAAAATTGTCCAAAAACGTTTTTAATTGAAAAATGTAACCAAAATCGGTCTTATTTTCATATTTCACGAAGGGCGCATACGTAAATCGGTGATTTAGAGGCTGAATTTGACGGGTGTCTTCGTGAAATATGAAAATAAGATCGATTTTGATTACATTTTACAATTAAAAACGTTTTTGGACAATTTTGATTTGTGGCACTTTAGTTTATAAGCAGCGTTGTGCTGTCGACTGTACATTGACATTCAGCAAACATTCAGACTGTAAATTTTTTACTTTGAACTAATGATGTTGATTTGATTTGGTAAAGGTATTTTAAAATATTCCATGGATAAAGTTCTTACCAAAGGCATAATAATTTGTACAGGTACTAATGGGACTGCTAAGAGAGCTAGGTCCTCTCTCGGAACACCAGCTTCAACTAATTTGAGACCAGATACAGCATCACTGGCGCTAAAACCAATCTAGAAGAAAAAATTAAATTAATAAAGTTCATATTTGGTATTAAGTGAAAAGTAATTGGAACCCATACATTAATAGTTTTGGACTTGTAATTCAAGAAAGTATGGGTACTTACTTTGGCAGTAAACAAAACAAGTGCTAGTGTGCGTACAGCTGGGAGTTTTACAATACTGTAGAGTTGTTTGTAGGCTGTGACAATATCACTCATTCCTTTAGTCTGTGCCTCCTTGCTGTTAGCCTCAGGAGCTTCATGCTTCATTATAGCAATGAGAGTAGTTGTTAACATAAAAATCCAACCCCAGAACCAGAGGAAGCCCGCTAGGGTCACCATGCCCACATCAAGGGGCTCTGACCGGAGGTATTTGTTGCAGAAGTAGGGTGATTCCAGGGCTAGGAACATGACATAGCCAAGAAAGAATCCAGCAGTTTGACCCACAGTATTGCATGTAGATGCGTGGCCCACATTGCATCTGGAAGAAAATGCTATTTTAAAATTTAATAGTTTGCCAATGTCACAATTTATAACAGAGTTTTCACTGTCACAGTGTTTGTTTTTAAACTCCTGTGAAACTGCTTCGCTGATTCTTATGAATTTTTTTGGGTATATTTGGCAGTTCTGAGATTAGGGGGTATAGTTGGGAAATTATTAATAATAGCAAAACTTATTTATGAATTAGAAGTTAGATACCTACCTTTTCAACATAGTTAGTGCCCAGCCATCAACAGCAATATCTTGTGTTGCAGCCAGAAAGTTAAGTGACAAAAATGTCACAGTCAATATTGTCATAGAAGGAGGCACACTCCCCGAACCCAGCCAGTCTGTTACACCAGTTGACATTAGTATCATGACTATACCAAGCAGGTATTGCACAGGCACCAGCCACGTTTTTCTTCTCCCAAACTTTGGCCAGAAGAAAGCATCTACGATTGGGGCCCACAGCAACTTGACACTAAATGGCCAGTTAACAAAGCTGAATTCTGCCTGCAAGCAAAAGTTTGAATTTTAACACTGCACAAAGTATAAATAAGGTAAGAAGAAGCTATAAATTGTTTATTAAATTAACTCTAGGGTTGGCCATAAGACAAAAACACAAATTTTATGACAATTTGACTTATGTGCTTTAGTCCAGCTACCCATAAACTGTTTGTTTACCTGCTGGGTATATGTTATGCCCCGATTTTGCAGTAACATCGGGACAGCACCGGCTAGGCCTAGGGGAATACCCTGAAGCGTGTACAGGAATAACAGAACAGCAATATTGAACTCATCGCCTTTTATATTGCTTTTGCCAACAGGTGTGAGAGAATCACCGTTTTCTAGTAATTCTTGTTTTTCCGCTAAATTTCTCCGTTTAGTTGGCCCCATGATAAAACTCCGAAGCGCCTAGAAACAAATCTATTAATTGAGAACGTGAAATAGGTTTCTTTAAAAGTACACGTCAGAACAGTTGAAATTGGTTTGATAAATATTGCAATTACATACCTGAATTGTACCGATAATTTTGAATATTCCAAAGAAGTTTTGGTTTAGATGATTGGTTCTACGATACTTAGAAGTCTCATTTAATTTATTAGCCGTGAAAAACCTTTCTATTTCTACGAAAACACTAAAACACAAAACGAGACGAGTTCTGTTCACAGAACTTTATGAAATATTAGGTTTTTTTTAATATAAGGTTTAACGGCCCTGGATACTAGTCCTTTTGAGCCTTTTAGTTTATTATTTTATCACTTTCACTGTTTTACACTCTTCACTATTTACAAAATATTAATCGTGTTCACTATGTATTTACAAAGGGGGGTGAAGGATCTTGGATCGGCAAGAAGTTCTTGAAGCCGCATTGGAATATTATTTCCAGAAATATTAGGACTTTTGTGATCACAGAATAGATAGATATTTTTTGTCGACCATACACAGTTGTCAAAAGTAGCTTTTGTTGCCTACACACGATGGAAGTAAACACGGGACAAGGTGCGCCTTGCCATCGCCCCATCGCGAATCGCGCGACGCACCGTGTGCTGAGCTTCCCTATCTCACTGCAATAACTTTACGCCACAAACAAGCGGAGCTGCAAAGGTAGTATGAGGACGCGAGTCGCGCGCGACAACGTCAAAAGTCGTGACTTCCAGTACATTATCTGTCAAATTCTGACGACTTTTGACGTTGTCGAGCGCCACTCGCGTCCTCGTAAAGTCGACAGAACATCACGGTATACACCCATGCACTCTACTCCGTTGCATTACGGGCGACTTTGCAACTAAAATGTGAAGATTGACGTGCTGTCGACTGTACTACCTTTGCCAGCAAAGGTAGTATGAGGACGCAAGTCGCGCGCGACAACGTCAAAAGTCGCGACTTTCCAGTACATTAACTGTAAAATTCTCGCGACTTTTGACGTTGTCGCGCGCGACTCGCGTCCTCATACTACCTTTGCAGGTCATTCACGTAGTCGGTAGGTACTAGTGATGGAACTCGAATCAACCCTCGATTCGAATCAATATGCTGATTCGAATCAATATGTTGATATGTTGTTGTTGATTGAATATGTTGATTCAAATCATTATTATGACTCGAATCGATACGATGATTCGAATCAATACGGAGACATCATATGCATTGAAAGTACTGATAAAATGTACCTATAAAAATAATAATTTTCAATGTAAATGTTTCGATACAAAATTATTTTCCATGTAATAAAATAAAATAAATAAAATAATTAATATTTATTTTCAACCCTTTTTCGTTATCACCGTGTTAAAATGTCTTCTGAAAAAACTTATCCAGCACTCTTTCACTTATTCCACTCTGACCAACAGAACTATGAACTAAAACTCTACTACTATTTTTATTTCTAACAGAGATATGAGGTAGTTTTGGGAAGTATTTGTGTTGAATGGTTTTGAAATGTGTTTAAAGTGGTATTGGAATATTCTTAAACCATAATTTATCCTTGCACATTATTTGATTTGAGATAATGTTTAGCAAGGTTTTGGACTGTATTTGGTATTATTTAGAAATCATCGATAAAAAAACATCCCAAACGCATCCCAAAACCATCCTAAAACATACCAAAACCATCCTAAACATATCCCTAAATCATTGCTAACACATTTCAAAACCATTCCAAATACATACTAAAACGCCTTAAGGGGGGTTAGGCGGTAAGCGAAAATTTAGATTTCGCGACGATCCGCGTGTTTAATCAGCGGGGCAGCGGCGGGCGCGCGGGGAGGCGCACGCGGTGCGGACAGAAGCGAGTACATCATCATCAACCCATCATGTCTCCACCGAGGGGCACGGGTCTCTTCCCTGAGGAAGGTATAGGCCATACTCCACCACGGGGGCCAAGTCCGGATTGGTGGAGGCTTGTAAGACTAGTGGCTGGTCTTACTGTCAGAAGTTTTCAAGCCGCCCTAAGGCCTCTGACTTGGCTTAACGACTGCCATCTATCGACGGCAGCCGGCACCAACAGCTTAACGTGCCTTGCGAAGCACGGAATCGCTCGGAAAAATGCCACTAGCGTTAGTCATAGACGGTGACCCATCCATGGACTGAACGCGCCGTATGTTGCTTAACCTTAGTGATCGTTTAAGATCACTCAGGCAGCCCAGGCTACGAGCGATTCAGAAGCGAGTACAATAGGCAAAAGATCGAGCTACCGTTCTCCGAATTTTGATGCTATTATTAGAACCACTACCATGTTGCATAGGGCAGATTAGCTTGACAGTTGGCTTCTAGTTGTAATAGGTGTACATCGAATAAAGGTGGGTCACCTAACAATCATTTATTAGAATATATAATATACCTTGGTATTGTAAGGTTTTCCATTTATAATGATGGCGGTTGATGAAAATAATAAAATACCCGAACAGGAGGAACGGCGGGGAAGTCATTCGGTGCTAGACAGTCGTGGTGTTCGGACGTACCCACGTATCAGCTGTTACTATTTTAATACGATTGTAAGCTAAGACCTAACGTGGCAAATAAAGACAGATTTATACTGTATCGTGACCTGATTTTTACTACAAATCAGAAGCGGTAAGTACATGCCCACATTTTATTAGACCGGTTGAGATAGGCACATTTTTTTATATTAAAAAAAAGACCGTTATATCAATACCTGTCGAAAGTTCAAACTGTTAAACTTTGATTATTCCTATTTATTTATGACGTTTGTGGTTCTTTTTTAACAAGGAAAAATCGTATTTTATTACAGTAAGTAGATCAGAGGCGGTGGATAGCTAATCTTTGATAATTAAGAATAAGCACGAAAAACTTGACACCAGCCAAGGTCATGTTAAGGTCAGCTTGGAAGGTTTCGTGACCGCTGTGTGGGATTATCAAGGGTGGTAGAAATTTCATCAATTTTGCGCTAGGACGCACCGTTTTCGAGTTACGTCATATCTAAAGAAATAACTGTTTGGCCAAATTCAAACCGATTTTTTTTTCCGAGTTCAAGATTATGGAGCAAGGCGGAAAAGGACAACGTCGACATCTGGAAAAGCTCGAGCGCAGCTCTTCCCGATGTGATGCTGAAGGAGACGGAACCAGACGAAGTCGAAGCCGTCAGCGCAGCGTGGTGCACGTGGACAGCTTCAGAAGCCGCATCCACTACTGGAGTCGCTGTCCGGATTATGTCGGCGAGCGCGGTCGGAGTCTTCGGGAGACGGAACATGGATTGGAGCGGGAGCGAGACAGAGGAAGACGTCTGGAAGTTGGATTGAGTCGTGAGCGGAGCCACTGGCGTTCTGAGTCTAAAACCTATGGGCGCTCACGACTTAATCGTGAGCTGAGCCGCGTACGGTCCGAGTCAAGAGCACGTGAGCGCTCGCAACTTGGGGAGAACGATGGCCGAGCCGCTTCACCCAGCGGTAGGTCTGTGTTTTTCTATAAAAGTTGATATTTCAAATTCGATGAAACCTCCTCAGCCATCAACGGTATCAATCAATATTTTGCCTGAGTTAGGTCTATTGTCAAAAAATCAAGGAATTGACATTTTGCTCAAGTTAGTGATAAGTTAATTGACAAGTTAGTGAGTGTTCTACCGCTTATGGCTGAGACGACAAAACAAGTTGTACATTTTGGAATGCAGAAGCTTGGTATGAAGGGTTCAATAATTGTATTCTATTCAGTTGATTAGAGTGTTAAGAAAAGCTCTTGAAGGTTTTCCCCGGCGAACATGATTATGGCCAATCCCTGGAGGACATGCTGAAACGTAAAATTAGAGCCAATGAACCTATTGAGGTATATTTTATGAAAAGATCGCTCTTCCGAACCAATGCAACATCTTTAGTTTATTGTATAGAATCAGGCGTTACTTTAGTTTAAATTCCTCAAAGTGAAATTACTAACAAAAAAAAAAGAAACTTCACTCAAAGCAATGTGAATTTCTGCTTCTACATACGTCGTACTATAATAATAATAATAGAGCTTTATTTTCAGTCCATTCAAATATACTCTGATACAATTAGATCAAGTACAAGTCCATAAAGTAACAATGATAATTATTTAAAAGGTTGTAGTAGCCCAGGTGGGAGATTGGACGATACCGTAAACTACATTCCATTCTCCTCTGAGTAGTTTGGATTTTGTTTTGGTCTTGGAATCAAAGGTCCAAGTTTGGCAACCGTAAGTCAGACATGGCAGTATTTCTGAGTTCATAACTATTTTCTTCAAGCTTAAAGGGAGCTGTGATTTGAATAAGTCTTTGCGTGTGCAATATTTCTTCCATGTGATTGCAAATCTACGGTTTACTTCCTCTGCATTTCCATCCTTATTGAATGATATCTGCTTACCAAGGTAAACATAATTTTTCAACTTACTCGATAACGTTGTTGTTTATGGAGATGGGTGTCTTGTAGTGATTTGTCATCATTTTGGTTTTGGTCTAGGTTCAAAAGTTACGCACGTGGATGGCTATTACGCAAATCTTATGTCAGATAAAGAAACTGTTGATAGGTCAGTATCCGATGGTAATGTCAGTAAGTACCATTGACTGGCTACAAACTCTGCAGTTGTGAGATCCCGAACTTGACAGAATAAGAGACATGATGTTTTCGGATGTTGATCTCAGTTCGAAGTATATTCTGGACAATTAAAATATAATTATATATATTATTTTTCGAGACAATTGACTTTATAAAAATACTAGATGAAAACCCGACTTTGCTCGGCTAAAATGTAGCCACTATTTGATTTTAAATGTTGATGACGCTTCTGTAGTTACCGGTTCTCAACGAATGGTTATGCGATATGGAGCTAAAAAACAGCAAAATGCGCACGACACAGCTGTGATATTCCATCATAAAACGTGGAAAGAGGTCGAAACCGCTGCTAACATTGGGTTATCTACTATAAATGACTGGCTTGACTCAAACCTACTCACCCTTAATATTGCTAAGTCAAAATTTATAACATTTAGTATCAAAATGTCAACACAGCCGTCTAGCGAAGACATCAAACTAAAAATTCATTCATGTAATTTTAAACATTCTGCATGCACTTGTGAGCCCCTTGAGAGAGTATCTCAAATAAGATACCTGGGAGTTATTGTGGATAGGTACTTGTCTTGGACAAATCATATCAACCTCACTGTCAAGCGAGTTCGTAGAACTGTCAACATATTTAAGACTCTCAGACACATTGCTAACCTTAAAACCTTGAAAACGATATACTTTGCGCTTTCTCACTCAATCTTAACATATTGTATTAGAGCGTGGGGGGGCGCCGCTAAAACTCACCTCATACACTTGGAGCGAGCCCAGAGATATGTACTTAAAACCATGCTCAATAAACCTAGAAAATACCCTACTAGTAAAGTTCATTCAGAGTCCCAAATAATTTCTGTGCGACAATCTTTTATTAAATCAATCGTCTTATATCAACATCGAAAATCTTTTGCCAAATCTTATCTTACATCTAAAAAACGCCTTAAGCACAAAATATTTAACATTCCAATCGTTCGAACTCGTTTTGCTCAAAGATTTATTAAATTTTGTGGCCCTTATATGTACAACAAAGTTCATAAGGAATTAACCATAATATTATGTCACCTAACCAGATTTGCATGTAACCGTTTATTGCAAAAGTTTCTAATACAACTTGACTACAACCAAACCGAAAACCTATTTAGAATAATCAAATAGCATAAAACAATATTTCTCGGAACAATTTTTATGTTGCCACATTTTTGTATTTTGTATTTGCCGTTTCTGAGATTTAATAATGTCTATGGCAACTATTACTCTTTCATTAATCATTAGATAACCAGTTTACTGAGATCTAATTTTGCGCATTCTTACTATGCAAACGGGTCTCTCGCTTCTCTGGTCGCCTGTCAACCCAGTCGCTGGTTACTAAGCCCGATCATTTTAACAACCTACCCTACTTGGTTAATAAACCAAGCGTTAAATCAGGAAAGATGTTTTTTTGTTTACTTAATCTGGTCCTCAATTCTGTTGGTGCGTTGTAGTTTGATGACATAAATGGTCGGATCACGTGACATGTTTTTCCATACCATTGACGCCTGGATTGCTCGATTACAGTGCGCACGTAGACTTGAAGTGATATGAAGCTAAGTTGCCATGTTCATGCAGTTGTCATCGTGCTGCGATGCATTTGTGGAATCTAGGACCAGGACAATTCTACCACGGAATACTTATATTTACAAATTGTTTTGTGTAGATCATATTAACTTGAACAAGCTTATACCTACTTATGTTTATGTAATAGTCTATTATCTAATTTCGTATTTATATAAAATAATATATTATGTATGTATGTATAAAATTATAATTAGCATATGTTTATTTTGGGGTCCTGCTGTTTGACCAAAAGTCATTTGGCAAAATTACACTTGACAAACAATGTTTGACAAAATATGCTTTCGCCAATTGATCATTTTACTACTAATCATTTTACAAGTGACTCACTTATCCAAATGATCAACACTTAAATTTACATTTTACAAATAATTATTTTACTTAATGAACATTTAACAACTGAGTTATCAGACAAAACTACTATTGGTCTAAAAACGTTTGATAAAATGTATTATTTGACAAATGTTTCGTTTATTAATCAATCTTACGAACGGGGGGTCGGCGATGTAAAGAATACGTGACAACAGAAATATAGGTGCGACGACGCGCGTAGCGAAGCGGAGCGCGTCGGAGCGTTAGGTTCTCTATGTAAGATCGAAAACAGACTCGACTTTGATGCGTTCAACATTTTGTTAAATGACATTTGGACAAATGCTTCATTTGCGAAACATATTATTTGGTGAAATTAAAAAAGGTCAATTGACATTTTAATATTCAAAACATTTAACAAATGTAGTGTTTGCTAATGGATCATTTGCTAAGCGAGTTTTTGTAAGATGATACTTTTGTCAAATGTCTCGTTTGCCAAATGAACATTTGGTTAAACGTTGTTTGTCGAATGACCATTTGTCAATAATTTTTTGGTCAACCATTAGTAATCCGTTTATTTTATCTTAAAGGATTTGAGCCATAATAGTTTGCTGTGTGCACGTTTATTTTAATTTTATTACCGTACAAATATTATAATTGTGATATATTTAAGTTCACCCTGAATGGGGACCACTGAGCCCCAAGATACAATTTAATTTAGTTTGGGGTTCAGAGTTACTGTAATATTGTTAAGTTTTGTACTGCTCAATAAAACAATTTTGAATTTTTGAATTTTTGAATGGTATTTTGGCTAAGCGTAGACTCGTGTACCATATTGTGTCAAATACATGAATTGTGGCATTTTCAAAATAAGCTAAAAAGAGCATCCAACCTCTCTATGAAACGTAATGATTAGATAATGATAAGATCATCAGATCCTAGAAATGTGTAAAAGAGTTGCAACTACAAAAAAAAATGTCTCACTGTGAAACTATTTACAGTTTGAGTGTTGTATCGACCACCTATTTTGTTCAGCATTATTATTTTTTGTATCTTCTGTCTTTCTCATGTTCACAGTCATGTCATTGTGATTCTTCCCCTTGCTAGTATAATGAATCTGATGACACGTCATTTTCACTAATATCTGGCTCTGGAAGGGCGAGGCCAGTTTTTCTTGTCATATTGTGATATGACTGCCTGACGCAAAGTTGATAAGCCATTCTTTACCTGTGTAAAGATAGTAAATTCTGACGTATATTCCCAACCTTAATATTATCACAAACACTTTCAGAACTAACCTATGTATCAATATTTCACCAGTAGATATTTCTTTTAAATCTTATTTAGGTACCCAAATATTGTTGTTGTTTCAAATTCCTTTATTTAAATCATAAATATTTGTTGCAACTAACATTAACACAGTCAACATTAATTATTCCTTAATCTAAAGCATTTCACCAGTACTTACAACTATTTGGAAATTTGTGACAGGAGAATACAATACAATCCATTGAACACTGTTGATAGATAGTTACGGTAACATAAACCATACAATAGTATGCGGGCTTATACATAAACCATACAATAGTATGCGGGCTTAGAAAAGACAAATTTTGTTTCACTTCACATTACTTTTAGAACTAACTTGTATTGATGAGTTATTTTACTCGTAAAGTCCGTTCGCTTAGATAGTGTCGGTACACACGAAGGCAATCTTGGTTTTAGTAAAAAAACATTTATTTCAATAATACAACTTAGACGGCCAAAACAATTTACATAGAAAAAAAAACTTGGTACACAATATACCTAATGAAGCACAAAATAAAACACTACTCTTCATCACTCGAAGTGTCCTCAAAATATTCATCTCCACCGGAATTTAGAATAGATACCTACCTAAGTGATGCAGGATCGTTTCGTTATAAATCCGTTCTAAAATACTGATTGATTTAATTCTTTAATTGCGTGATCTACATAATAGTAGAATGAGACGAGCTGCGAGCCAAATTCCCTGGCGTGTTTGCGCCGCGTCGGCTTCCTTTAATTTTCTTTTGTCAAAAGCCGCCATTTGCCGAGGCGGTAAATATCAAAGTGACACTATGATAACGAACAGTCTTTACAATGTGGGTGGACGTAAAAAAATATATATGGCCTATACGGTTAGACGGTTGCCGCGTCGTCGTTTTAGTCTAATACGTAGTGATGGGGCAAACGGTATCTATTGTAACTATCGATATATTTTAAGTCCTTACGTCTGGTTTTTCCTATGCTAGATATTAACGTGTTTTTGTTGTGCGGATTCCTCTGAATATAAAATACTTTACTTAATCTGAAAATGAATTCTTTTAAAAAAAGGAAATTTTATATCTCGATGTAATTGCTTTAAATTGGTTAGGAAAATAGTATTATACGAAATTTTCTATGCTTTGTTTTGGACCGTTTGGATTTTTCGGTAGTTGGATTCACACGTGCTGCTCCAAACTGGCAGCACCCAAATATTAATTATTACGTTTATCACGTCTCTGACTCAAAATCAAAGAACTTCGACCTCTAAGGTCGCAATGGATAACAGATTACAAAACCTATGACACCTGTGACGCGTGATGTCGTGACACCAATGTGACATTGAGAACATTGTCATTTTTACTTCGAAACGCTCTTCTGCGATATTCTGCGCGTGCATATTCTTATTTGAATAAAGGCAATTTTATCTTATCTGGTTTTTATTGCAAATACTGGATAATCAGAATTTTCCGCCTATAAGTGTAGACTCGAATCTACTATTTTTTTTATGCTCTTCAATCTTATGTACATTTTATTCGAGTCTACTGTAGGCCGGTGCGAAATGACGACAGTAGCAGCTGATTGAATGTCGCCTTGGGTTCACATAGAGGCTGTAAAGGTTCGCAATGATTGTAATAACGATAGCACCAGTTATTCTGCTCCAAATATTGGCGATAAATTTACGTTTGATGATTGTTAAGTAAATATTATTTACGCATGAAATTATTTATTTAAAAGTATATGAAATTATGGTATATTTATACTGCAGCTAATTTATTGACTGATTGTGTGTACAATATGTACGTAGCCTGGGCTGCCAGAGATCACTAAGGTTAAGCAACATACGGCGCGTTTAGTCCATGGATGGGTCACCGTCTATGACTAACGCTAGTGGCATTTTTCCGAGCGATTCAGTGCTTCTCAAGGCACGTTAAGCAGTTGGTGCCGGCTGCCGTGGATAGATGGCAGTCGTTAAGCCAAGTCAGAGGCCTTAGGGCGGCTTGAAAACTTCTGAAAGTAAGACCAGCCACTAGTCTTACAAGCCTCCACCAATCCGGACTTGGCCCCCGTGGTGGAGTATGGCCTATACCTTCCTCAGGGAAGGGACCCGTACCCCTCGGTGGGGACATAATGGGTTAACGATGATGACGAAGATGTGTACAATATATAAATAAAATTATTTTTGTAAGAAACGGATGAATTATTAGGAGTCCATTATAATGTACTTAAATGTACCTATGTCTCAAATTAATGACTGATTATTTGTAAATAAGAAAAATCGATCTTGATCATACATTTCTAGTAAGGTATATAAATAATAACGTATTGGAGTACACAAGCTAGAATTGGATGGGTTAGCTTGTATTGCGTCAATGTGAATGATGGGTTCAGTTCTTGCTAGAATAGGATGGGTTAGCAGGAACTGTTCCATTTATAAAGTGGTCTCATTGCAGTTCTTGCTAGAATTGGATGGGTTAGCGGGACTCGTAATGTTGACAATTACGTATTATGTATTTACTAATTAATATTTTGTGTATGAGAAAGATCGATATATAAAAAAAGAAAATACGTTGAGAAAGTCACGCTAGAGTTGGAGGGGTTAGCATGTATTTTTTCAATGTGTTAATGATGGTTTTAGTTCTCGCTAGAATTGGATGGGTTAGCGGTGTTATGTAATGAAACACGAGAGCATAGAATGACAACTGATTATTTATTTATTCACGTCTACCGACATTAGCTACACCATAACATCTTCCCCTTATAAGTTAACAACAAACCAATACCTACTTACCCCCTTAAAAATAAAAAGAAATAGAATAACCTAATTAAACCAAACATAAATTATTTTGAATTTAATTGTTTTGCTCTTGACCGAGTTAGAGGCGGTGAATAACCAGAATCATAAATGAGATCTGATTGTTCACCTTCATCACCTGACCAATCAGGATCAACATCCTGGGTTGTTTGCTCGGCATCACACCAAGTGGCATCGTCGTTGTGATGATTGATTACAGACTCATCGTTTTCTGCTGGTGGTTCGCATTGAATCAGATGACGCCTATTGCGCCGGTAAACACCTAATCTGTTTTTCACAATATAAGAGCGCGGAGTGTCAGCTTTCGCTATCACCTTAGCCCTACTTCTATTCCTGCCTTGAATCATCACAACGTCGTCACCAGTTTTTAATGAACTTAGGTCCCGTCCATTCGCGCTATAATAAATTTTTGACCTCATCTGTTTCTCAACCATTTTGCTATATTGATTTTCAGCACTAACTTTAGGTTTTAACAATTCTGGATGAACTGGTAATTTACAGTTAAGTCTGCGGCTCATTAGTAATTGAGCAGGAGAATCCAAACCGTCACGTGGCGTATTTCTGTAATTTAATAAGCTCATCTGAAAATCACTTCTACTTTGAATTGATTTCTTAAGCAACTTCTTAACCGTTTGCACCGCTCTTTCTACTTTGCCATTGGCCTGTGAGTAGTAAGGAGATGTAGTTACATGCTCAAAGCCCCATTCAGCAGCAAACTTTTTGAATTCGCGGCTGTTGTAAGGTGGTCCATTATCGGATACCAATATTTCCGGTATTCCGTGGCGGGCACATATTTCTTTAATATTGCCGATAACTGTTTCAGCTGTAGTATTGTTACATGCACTTACCTCTACATAACCCGAATAGTAGTCTACTACTATTATAAACTTTTTGTTAGCATATTCAAAAATGTCTGTACTAATTTTGTGCCACGGTAATGACGGGATTTCTATTGGCATTAACGGCTCACGATTCGGCGTGTTTGAATTCTCCTGGCATGTCTTACAGCGTTTCACATATAATTCGATACAATTTGTTATGCCAGGCCAGAACATGACTTCTCTAGCCCTTCTTTTACATCTGTCAATACCTAGGTGACCTTCATGGATGCGGAAAAGCATCTCTTTGCGTAGAGAGAGTGGGATCAAAACTAAACTTCCTTTAAAGATTACATGATCTACAACAAACAATTCCTCTCTGTAAGACCAATAATCAGCTAACTCCCTTGGTACATTAGCTTTATACTTGGGCCACCCTTTTTGTATACATTCTATTACAGCCAGTAACTGTGTATCCTTTATTGTTTCATCTTTTATTAATTTCAATTTGGCCATTGATATATTTATAGTATCAAGTAGTAATTTTACTTGTAATATCAAATTATTAGTTACCTCATCATTATACATGTCCGGGAGAGGCGCACGAGATAATGTGTCCGGGATATACATAAACTTCCCGGCTTATAAGTAAGCACCAAGTCATATGCTTCTATTCTTAATAACATTCTTTGCAAGCGAATTGGGACGGACATCAACGGTTTCTTAAAAATGCTCTCTAAGGGCTTGTGATCGCTTTCAACAACCACTTTACTTTTGCCAAATAAGTATTGATGGAATTTTTCACAAGCAAATACGATCGCCAGGAGCTCCTTTTCAATCTGCGCGTACCTGCCTTGTGTATCTGTAAGCGTGCGCGATGCATACTCAACCGGGCGGCCGGCCTGAAGCAGCACGGCTCCCAGCGCGTGCGAGCTCGCGTCCACGGACAGCAGGACGGGCCGCGCCGTGTCGTACAGCGCCAGCACCGGCGCGCTACACACGAGTGAGCGCAGCTTGTCGAACGCACGCTGATGCTCCGCTTCCCAGCACCAACACACTTCTTTTTTCAGCAGATTGGTCAAAGGCACCGCATGCTCTGAATAATTTGGTATGAATTTTGCTAAAAAGTTAACAGCCCCCAAAAATCTTTCCAATGCCTTTCTATCGCTTGGTGGCTGCATCTCCTTAATTGCCCTAATTTTGTTGTCGTCCGGCCTCATTCCATTTTTGTCGAAAATATGCCCCAAATACGTAATACCTCTTCTACCCCTACTTTGCACTTAGTTTTATTAAATTTTAAATTAATGTCCTTTGCCCTCTGTAGAAGTGCTTTCAGTCTACAATCGTGTTCGTCTCTCGTTTTCCCCCATACAATTATATCATCTACAAAAGAGTCTACTCCTTCTAAATCTTCAAGTAACTGTCGCATTTTACCATGGAATACCTCTGAGGCGCAATTTATTCCATAAGGCAATCTGAGGAATTGATACCTACCAAATGGAGTCGAGAAGGTACAAAGATCTGCGCTTTCGTCATCGATTTGTATCATCCAAAATCCGGAATTTGCGTCCAAAACGCTAAAAAAACAGCTGCCCTGTAAGCGCGTGGCCAAGTCTGTGATTGTTGGCAGTTGAAAGCGCGCGCGCAACACAGCGAGATTTAATGGACGCGGATCAAGGCATACACGCAATCCGTTATCTTTCTTCGCGGCGATAACAAGAGCGTTGACCCATGGGGTTGGATGAGTCACCTTCCGAATGACACCTAAACTAATCATTTTATTTAATTCAGTCACTAATCGATCTCTCATTGAAAATGGTACCTTACGCGGTGCACATACGACCGGTTTTACTAATGGGTCTATGACGATGTGGTGAACGCCAGGCAGACAACCTAATCCGTGAAACAAATCATTGTACTCTGTCAAATTAATTGAATTTACTCTCTTTACTAACCCCAATTCCTGGCAAGATTTCCGTCCCAATACGCTTTGAAATTTTATGTCCGCTATTGCGAACCTTAAAAAATGCAATTGGTTGTCATGATAAAACTTTAACATACAGACCCCTCTGATGGGAATCACGTTTCCCGTATAGGACTCTAATTTTATTTTCTCCTGTTTAATTAGCGATAAGTCAAATTGTAAACGCTCGAATGTTTCATAGGACATGACATTAATATCTGCCCCCGTATCCAACTTAAAATTTTCCATACCGCTATCAGAGTACAATGTTTCAAACCATTCATCACATTTACCAGAGCGATCAGCTACCATAGAAATATAAAATGACTCACAGCTATCGTCCTTATCTGTTTCTTCTTGGCAATACTCCACCTCATATACTTTTCTCGATGCAGAGTTATTGTAACTACACATTCTAGCAAAGTGTCCGTAGCCTTGACACTCGTAGCATTTCACTCTAGAAGCCACGCAGGCTCCCGGCTGACACTGCGCCGAGCCATATCCACTACACACTTTTAACCAACTTGCCGCTGCCGGCTGCCCCGGATTCCCTGAACCCTGGAGAGCGCGTGTGCCGCGCGCCGCGCCGCCCGCCCCGCGCCAGCGCCCGCCGCGCCAACGTCGCCGCGGCGCGTGCCCGTCGCGTGATCCCACGGCATCCACACGAGCAAGTCCCTGACCCGCTCCACGCTCCAGCTGACGACTACCATCAGAGGATACTTCATCTGCCATACATATCTTTATAGCCCTCTCGAGTGTTAATTCCTCTGTTCTCAGCATGCGATCTCTCACAATCGCGTTCTTTACCCCACACACGATTCGATCCCTGATCAAACTTTCCTCTAGCGTGGAAAAATCACAAGTTTTGCTGAGTAGTTTGAGTGCTGTCACATACTGATTAATGGATTCTCCGTCTTCTTGGTTCCGGGTAAAGAATTTGTATCTGGACAGCGCTATGTTCGGCTTAGTACCAAAATAAGCATCAAACTTCTTTATAACGGTTTCCACATTCTCTGATGACTCACCACTTTGGTACGTAAACGTTTGATAGACATCAAAGCCATCCGGACCAATTAGGTTAATCAGCAAACTTGCTTGCACTCCTGATTCCTCTTTATGCACCCCTGATGCCTTAAGGAACAGCAAGAACTGTGTCTTCCATCTCTTCCAGGCGTCAGCCCTGCTGACGGAGCTGCCATCCATGCTCAGTTCCGGCGGCGGTCTTGCGTGTTCCATTACGACTACTCTTGGCTCAGTTTAGCACAAATTGAAACTCTTATGTTATTGCGTACGCTGCACACTTTAATTACAGTTTTGATTGAATTTTTATAAGTAAAAATCACTTTTAAATCACCGCTGTCACCATGTTATGTAATGAAACACGAGAGCATAGAATGACAACTGATTATTTATTTATTCACGTCTACCGACATTAGCTACACCATAACAAGCGGGAACTGTTCCATTTGCGCGCCGGGGGAGTCCAGGAGGAGCAACTTCATTGCGAACTCAGAGCACAGCGTATCGCCTACAAGCAGGCAATGAAGAAAGCAGAATTGGACTTTTTCCGCGAAATCGCAGAGTCAGGTAACGACGACCCATGGGGCAGGGCATACCGGGAAGCGAGTGGGCGTTTACGCCCACCGTCGAACGTTATCAACGGCTTGAAATTGGTTGAAGGCTACACCGAGGCTTCTGGCGACACCATGGAGTCTCTGCTCTCCTCGTTGTACCCAGACGGCCGACCAGAGGATGATACCGACTACCATCGGAATGTACGTATCGCAGCAGCTTTCGCCCCCTCTGGGGGTGACTCACCGGAGCCGACGAAGTCTATACTAGACTTGATCGTCCGCGCACTTCCGAATACAGCCGCCGGATCAGATGGTATCACTGCTAGAATTGTCAAGTGGGCGTGGAGGGCTGCTTCGGACGAGATGTGGCACATGTATCGTCTATGCATTGCTCAAGGGATCTTTCCAGACATCTGGAAGGCCGGTAGACTACTCGTCTTGCCGAAGAGCAACGGCAAACCTCTTTCGGACCCGAAGGCTTACAGGCCTATCACCCTACTACCTATTTTAGGTAAGATCTTGGAGCGCGTTATCATCTCTTGCGCTCCCTGCCTGTACGGACACATTTTAGACGCTCAGCACGGTTTCACCCGTGGCCGCTCCACGGTCACGGCGCTCAGGTACATCAACTCCATTACAGAGAACAGCAAGGCGTCTTACGTGCAGCTGATCTTTCTGGACATTTCTGGTGCTTTCGATAACGCGTGGTGGCCAATGATATTGCTGAAGGCCAAACAGGCGGGAATCCCGCCTAACATTTACAAGATCTTGGTCAGTTACTTCACGAACAGGCGTGTGGCTCTCTATGTGGGTAACCAAACGTCCTGGAAACGCAGCACCATGGGGTGTCCACAGGGATCAGTTTTAGGCCCGACACTTTGGAACCTCCTCCTCAATGATCTCCTGCTGCTGCCGAAACCTGATGGAGTCCACATGGTGGCATATGCCGATGATGTGACGATCGCGATCGAGGCAACGTCGCGAGCAGATATTGAGCGCAAAGCTGCCACGATGCTGGGAGTCATTACCGATTGGGGAGGCCGAAATCGACTCGGTTTCTCCCCTGGGAAATCTCTCACCATGACGCACAAGGGCAAGTTCAAACGACCACCGACCATCAAGCTGGGCGGTGCCTCGGTCGCGAGCGTCACCCAGGCGAAAGTGTTGGGTGCGATGATAGACGATGCTAGGTCCTACGCGCCGCATGCGAAGTTTATTGGCGAGAGTGCCTCGAGGTGCTTCTGCAAGGTGTCGCGGGTTTCCGCGTCCTCTTGGGGCGTTAAGTTCCGCGCCCTTATGGTCCTGTACTCAGGGACCTATGTGGCGTCTTTGACATACGCTGCGGCGGTATGGTACCGACGCTCGTCGTTTATTGTTGTCAGAAGAGCGTTGCTTAGCACGCAGAGGTCGGCGCTAATTTTACTTACGAAAGCCTACAGGACGTGCAGTTCCGCGGCACTACCGGTGCTCGCGGGAGTTCTCCCTGCCGACTTGGAGGTTGTTCGTGCGGGACGAGTTGATGAGGAGGGAATCCAGCTGGCCCCCAGGGAGTGCCGGAGTCTGAAGCGTCGCATCAGAGAGGAAGTCGTTGCCACTTGGCAGGAACGGTGGTCCGCGAGCGAGGATGGACGCGAACTTCACAGTTTCTTTCCCGATGTTGGCGTGAGGCTGTCCTCCGACTGGGTCGAACCGGATTATATTGTTTCACAGATTCTCACAGGTCACGGTTGCTTCAGGCAGCGCCTGCATAGGCTGGCGCTGTGCGAGTCTGCGCTGTGTCCCTGTGGTGATGAAGACGTTGAGGAAAACCGCGACCACGCACTTTGGGAATGTATACTCTACGCGGAACCCAGGATCAGAATGCTAGACGCTGTACGAACGGCACAACCTGGTCCAATTTACCATCAGGACCTGATTAGCAGCCGCAACAACTGGGAGGCATTGCGCGAGTTCGCGCACTCTTGGCATACGATCAGACGATCATACGAGAAGAATTGAGTTGTAGGTAGTAAACTAGAGCAGCCCGACGCGAAGTAACGTTACTGTGGTGTCATGCCCCAGAAGGGGGAGAGGTGACAATGTAGTGGGACGAATATAGAATTTGTAGGGAGCATCAAGAAACGCGAGACTTGGGAAAGAGCCCCGAGCAAGTACCAGCCGCGTCTCCCGTGATTCGGTCTGTAAGCCGAAAGGCAGGCAAGACCATGAGGTGGTGGAGGGTTTGTTCCATTTGTAAAGTGTTGTCATTATACTTCTCGCTAGAATTGGATGGGTTAGCGGGATTTGCAATGTCGACAAGGATGTATTAATATTTAATAAAAAAAATATATATATAATGAATAAAAAGGATACATTAGGAAAGTCATGCTAAAATTGGATGGGTTAGCATGTATTTTGTCAATGGGTTGATGATGGTTTTAGTCCTTGCTAGAATTGGATGGGTTAGCAGGCACTGTTCCATGCGTAATGTAAAGTACCTAGTCTTTATTACACTTCTCGCTAGAATTGGATGGGTTAGCGGGACTTGTAATGTTGACAAGAGTGAATTTATAATTTGTTGTGTATAAGAAATATGATGTATAAAAATAATATTAAGACAGTCACGCTAGAATTCGATGTGTTGTGTCAATTTGTTAATGATGGTCTTTAGCTCTTGCTATAATTGATTGGGTTACCGGGACATGTATTGTTCACAGATATTAGCTAATTGGGTAGTTGACAAAATGTCAAATAAGTTACTTTGAAAACGGATTATTTTATGAATATACCGGACTATGACGTCATATTTCATAGCACTTTTTAATGTTTCATCTATTTAAAAATTGGAATAACTAGTAATTGACTAAAAGATATACATTTTCCGAAATATTTAAAAAAAATTGTTTTAATCGAGCACATCAAATAATGTTTTGTTGATAGTGTCAAATACCGTATTGTTACTATATACTTAACTGTAGTGCTGACTCGTCAAATTTGTCAGAAAAAAGCGTGACAAAACGTTGTTAGTCGTTTCAAATACCGAATTAGGTACATACCTAGTTACTATTGTATCTTTAATTTTTTTTGTTTGTTTTTGTTTTTGAGTGTTTCTTTTCTTGCTTCACTGAAACTTGTTGCTGTAAACTGTAGACACTGTAGCTTGTTAAATGGTTTCCCTCGCCGAGTGTAAGGTCTATTCGTTAAATAATCACAACAGGAAAAGAGCCGATCCCTTTTTTTTTTTTTTTTTTAGCCCTATAAAGGGCACCCTCCGGAGAACACGGGGGAGGGAGGTGGTGAATGCTCATGCATAACAGCACGGGCGCGGCCGTGCTGCCAATGTGGGACTCGCAGAGTGCGCCTACCCACTAAACACCACCTTGGTGCTGGATTGGTCCTAAGGACCCCTAAACCTACATCATGAGCGACCCCCCTCGAGGCCGAGGAGGGCGCACGAGCCGATCCATTTTTTTTTTTTTTTTTTAGCCCTATAAAGGGCACCCTCCGGAGGACACGGGGGAGGGAGGTGGTGAATGCTCATGCATGCACAGCACGGGCCCGGCCGTGCTGCCAATGTGGGACTCGCAGAGTGCGCCTACCCACTAAACACCACCTTGGTGCTGGTTTGGTCCTAAGGACCCCTAAACCTACATCATGAGCGACCCCCCTCGAGGCCGAGGAGGGCGCAAAGAGCCGATCCCACATTTGCAACGGCTTAAATAGGCAGGCGTTGTTTCTCCCACCCTCGCAACCGGCCGGTGCGAGCGAGGTGGGGCAAACGGGCGGCGCGTGGCGCGAGGCGCGGCGCAAGGCGCGGCGCGCGGCGGTGACGTATGCTGACGTCACGGCTACTCTGGCTTGGCTATGACTGGCTTGGCTATGGCTGGCTTGGCTATGGCTGGCTTGGCTATGGCTGGCTTGGCTATGGCTGGCTTGGCTATGGCTGGCTTGGCTATGGCTGGCTTGACATGGCACTGGACTGGGCTGAGCGTTACAGTCGGCCATCCTGTAACAATTGCTCCCGCAATGGGAACAGAGAAAAATACTCGTATTAGCTCTCTAGTAAATCTATTAAGTCTTCAGTTTCTAACTGTTCGTCTGAACTACTGGCACTGTCTGTCATTGGGGCAACACTTCTGTACTGTCTAATTGCATCAGATGAAACGAATCCCTGAAAGCTCATTTATAACCACGCATACCTTTAATGCTACAAATCTAATACCTGTCATTAGGTACTACCTTATTTATTAAGTAAGGTCCCGAGTAATATCAGCCAACTTTGTGTTCACTTTACCTGCGCTACTAGTAGAGGCTTGTCTCCACAGTACATAATCCCCCTTCTTATATACTGTGCTGTATTTATGCCGTTTGTCGAAATTACGTTTGAAAGAAAGAAAGTGTTTATTGAATTTCTCGTCCTGACTCTGAATCGTAGAAAAACAATCTGGAATTTCTAGTCGATAGACGTTTACAGCGTCTATTGTGTTTCTACTTAATGCATCCGATCCACGTGCTTCATGCGCTCACCGGGTCTGCATTCAATACTTATATGTCATAATCTTGAATTAGCATCCACCATCTTGCTATACGTAATAGCCAGCATAAGCCTCAGTTTCTGAAAGAGTGTTCAAATATATAACAAGAGATTAATCTAAGATTAATTCAAAATACCGGCACGTGATTGGCTGAAATTAGCTTGACGTGAGATTTACGTGAGATTAACATGAGATTAACATTTGATCACTGTTCCAGAAACCGAGCGTAAGTCGCGTTTAGTCAAAGTCGCACGTACCGCGGTGCAATCTGTAAGTAAACACGGAACCTGCGCAGCGACTCTCATGGACGTAATAATTTATAACGTCCTTGGCGAGTCAACAACCGCGAGTGTTTCTAACTCGTAGCTATGATAGACACTTTCCTCTCTACTGGTAACCCGGCTAACGTACATTACGGGTCTCAATGTACCGTCAGGTGGTTTTTGCAATACAATTCCGGCTGTCCCTAACTTGCACGCATCCGTGTGAATCTTGGTGGGCAACGAGTGATCGTAAAATGCTTACACGGGGCTTACTACACGATTGTTTTTTTTTTTTTTTCAATTCCTCAAACTGAGCAATTGTTCATCGCTCCATACCCAACTAGCATTTTTTTGTCAAATCTGTGAGTGGGCGAGCTATTACAGCAAAATTAAAGATAAACTTTCTGAAATAGCTGCATAGTCCGATACACTATAAAAATAAAAATAAAAAATAAAATACTTCATGTAGGTACATTTTGTGGAACTGGGAATTTAGAAACAGCTGCCAACTTAGATTCACCCGGCTGTATGCCCTCCGCTGATATTTTAGGACCTAGCTAAATACAAAATGTTTTCTTGCAGAAACGAACATGTTTAGTCTTAAGTTTTCTGTGTTAAATTTTTGTAGAACCTTTGTTAGCAATAGTAAGTAAGCCACCCTGTACATCGTACGAGGGAAGAAGTATATCGTCCAGAAATGAAAGTATTTCAGGGTTGTGTAAGCTGCCAACGATTTTATTTATCAATCTCATGAAAACCGCCGACGCATTTGCTAGACCGAATGGTACGCGTAAAAATTCATAATGACCTTGTGGGGTAATAAATGCGGTCTTGTGTGTATCAGTAGGACAGATTTTTGCTTGATGGTAACCCTGCGCCATATCTAGACTAGTAAAACGCTTTTTACCTGCCAATTTAGACACTTTGTCATCAATGTTTGTTAATGGGTACCTATCTCGCACTGTAATCGATGCATAACAGACTCACGGTTGGTGGGTAAAGTTATCACCGTTTCATTTTTAACTAGAATGACTGGGGAAGCATAGCTGGACTCAGATTCTTTAATTATACCCGCAGCTTATAAATCTTGAACTTTTGATTTCACTGTAGCCTGTTCGCTATGTGATAATCTATAAGGGCGATGATATACATCCTAACTCATTAGTATCGCTGGCAAAAACAGTTCCTAAACTCAAACAAAATTTCATCAAGGTTTTTTCTACAGAAATATTTTCTATATCTACCACCCCAATGGCAGAGTGTTTATCCAGGCAAGTTGTTAGTACACTTTTGGGTAAGCACGAGCAATCGGAATGGCTAGTAATGGCAATTGGGCTAACCTGCGTATGAAGCGGCGTGTTCTCGCAGGTCTCGGCGCGTACTAGCAGCTCGCCCGGCCGGCTCCGACACGATGTCCGTGGTCCCGATGTTGATCACCTTCATGCAGCCTCGATTGCCTCGTAGGATGGTTGCAGGCAGCGAGTAGGCCAACTCTTGCATCTCGTGATGGCGCACAGGTGTGATCACGTCGTTATTGTCCTTTTTTCTTAGTATTTCGACTTTTGTAATAGATGTTCCGGGCGGCAAGCATTCTTTAGAAGTTCTTGAACCAGAAGATTTTTCAGTAGTTTTCTAGCAGGCGGTGAAGGATCTTCTTCGATTTTGGTAAGCGAGACTTGGATCCACGTGGCGGACACGAAGATGTAGATTGCTCGATTTCAGGAGACCGAGGCCTTTTTCTTCTGTTTTTAGCGCGAGCACTCTTCGTGAGTAATACCACTTCTGAATGTAAAGAAGGGCAGGGACTCAAACAACAAAGTTAATCAAATAGAAATTTATTTGGGCAGAGCTTCGCTCTATTAAATAATCACAACAGGAAAAGAGCCGATCCCACATTTGCAACGACTTAAATAGGCAGGCGTTGTTTCTCCCACCCTCGCAACCGGCCGGTGCGAGCGAGGTGGGGCAAACGGGCGGCGCGAGGCGCGGCGCGTGGCGGTGACGTATGCTGACGTCACGGCTACTCTGGCTTGGCTATGGCTGGCTTGGCTATGGCTGGCTTGGCTATGGCTGGCTTGGCTATGGCTGGCTTGGCTATGGCTGGATTGGCTATGGCTGGCTTGGCTATGGCTGGCTTGACATGGCACTGGACTGGGCTGAGCGTTACAATAGGGTAAACGTTAAACGTTAGGAATTATTGTAAGTAAATTATAAAAAGTCAACATACGTATGTAATACTAGGGTAAACGACCCAATAATCGAACGTTAAATGTTAAACGGTAGAAATAATTGTAAGTAAATTATAAAAAGTCAACATACGTATATAATACTTGGGTAAACGACCCAATTATTGAACCAGTCTGCAATTTGGATACAAACAACATTTGGGTACCTATTACATAAAACCAAATATGTTTGTAGGCAAAATAAAAAAGATGATGAAAGTATGCATTAGCAGTCCTTCACTCAGAATCTGACCTTAACCGAGTGAAGGTTAGTAGCCAGCTACAATTAAATAAAAGAAGTAAGTGTTTTAATTTTTTTAATGTATTTTTATTTAGAAATAAACAGTTGTATGACTGATTCTAAATACTTCTTTTATTTCATTGTAGCTGACTAATAATATTAAAAAGGCAAAATAAAACAAAAATATTAAATTAGGTACATAATTATGTACCTAATTTAATATTTCATTTTTTTTATTTTGCCTACGAAAATATCGGGTCAAACAAAATAATATTTGTTATATTTATTCGCTTATTTTACGTTAATTATAATGGGGCAGAAGCAATTACATACTAAAAAAACATCTCAACCAAAAAATTAAAATTTTAACATCCACCCGTGACACCTTTCGAAATGAAAAAAATATTTTTTAATCTGTTCACGGGTCTTCGAGTAATAATCGCTGACCATACATTAAAAAAAAATGATCCCGAAACGTAATAGTGGAAGCTTTCTAAACTTCCACTATTACTCTGAGAATAAATAAATTAAATAACCTTTCACAATTTTTTTTTATTGCCCTGTAAGTGCTTACCAGAATTTTATTAAACATAATAGCTCATTGCATCTTATGCAGGGTGTTAATTTGTACAGTTTCGTCCGCTCAGGGGTGGTTATTAACATGATACTAAAGAAAAAAATATGAAAAAACATTTTTTTTTTAAATCACCTAAAGTCGCCGGTTTTGCGGCGCCGGCAGTGAGCGCCCGGGCGCACTCTCCTGTTTCACCCCCCAAAAGCCCCGCCGGACCTGTCAAGTGCAAACGATAGAAGCTAATCCATATAACTTTATGATATTTAGGTGATTTTCACAAAAGAGTAATTTTTTTAATACTTTTTTTTTGCTTCAGTATTATGTGAATAACCACCCCCGAGTCAGACGAAACTGGACAAATCAACACCCTGTATAATTAATATGCTGTACAAAAATAATAGCTGATTGATTTTGAAATTATTGCTGGCAATGAGTCGCTGATCAATTAGCTATTTCTTCTCACAAAAATGCCTATACTATGCTAACCATTTAAATAAGACCCATTTAAATAGCAAATTGAGCATTGAAAATGACACTGCATAAAATAGATTTACGTAAGTAAAGTACGTAAAGTAAGTGCTTTCATCACAGTGTATTTAGTTGCTTTGTAAATTTCTGATAGTTCTAAGTGTTTGATGATATTTCTAAGTGTTTGGATGCTTCAGCTACATTCCGCAATGAGCCGTTTTCAGCCGTTTCTCATAAAAAAATCTAATGGCTGTCAAAGGAGTGCAATTTTGGACCTCAGTCCAATAGCCATGTGTGATACATAATCAAATAGGTCTCAGCGAGATGAATAAAAGTTACTATGACGCCAACAGCCAACAGTTTTGTAGTCCTTTCGGAGTCATATTGTAT
This sequence comes from Yponomeuta plumbellus, assembly GCA_947310845.1. Classification (NCBI taxonomy): domain Eukaryota; kingdom Metazoa; phylum Arthropoda; class Insecta; order Lepidoptera; family Yponomeutidae; genus Yponomeuta; species Yponomeuta plumbellus. The sequence continues at coordinate 12,198,766 of OX371203.1, forward strand.
TGAAAATGTTAGTTTTTTTTTCAATACAATATAACTAAAGGAAAAATATTTGGCTGTTGGCGTCATAGTAACTTTTGTACAGCTCGCTGAGACCTACTCGATGATGTATCACACATGGCTATTGGGCCAAGCTCCAAAATTGCATTCCTTTGACAGCTATTAGTTTTTTTAAGTTCTTCTGAAAACGGCTCATTCAGTTGAAGTTTTTCTGTAACCAAGTCATTGATAAATGGGTAAATTGTGCAATGTGCGTTTTTCTTCTTTTTTTTTTAGTTCTATGAGATAATCTAGATGGCATCATTCGTTTCTACATACAAATTTGTGATAGGTGGTGGCAGTCAATGTCAATGTCAGTTCACAGATTACTAAAAAAGAAAAGGAACCAGGTTTGCCATTCGTACGAAGTTTCTCGTAATGAAAAATAAAAACCCACAATCCACAGCAAAGATTCCAAAATATCTAAATAGGATGTAGGCGCACTTATCACCTAACTAAAACATGTTTTTTTTAGGTAATCATCCATCACAAATTCCACAGAACCATAGTATTTTTTGGCTTTGACGTTTATTACTAAGGTACGGCAGCGCCACCTAGTGAATCTATTAATACTAAATTTGACATAAGGAAAACGCTCATTAGGGCAAAAAGCAAAAATGTAGTTATATTTCGAGGAATTATGTAATTAGAGTATACTAAGATGATACAGACGTAGTTTGATCGCATAGGTTAAATCCCCCTGGTATGTCCGTTGTTGGTGCATTTACCCTGTTGTTATAAAACCAAAAAAATATGAATAAGTACGCAGCTAGATAACTACACCTAACTATGTTTCAAAAATACGAGACCCGAAATAGGGCATTTTACCCTATTTTTCAACAAGCCTAAAAATATATCGTATAGGTAATAGACATAACTAATCGTAATATTTATTAACCCCCCCAGTTCAAAATTTTATTTGGTTGCCATGCATCGTCGTTTTCTGAAATAATTGGGTAGCTAAATAAAAATATAAAAAAAAACTCACACCCGTTATCCCCGAGGGGGTAGGCAGAGGCACCAATCACTAAGAAGTGCGCCACGTTTTGCCGAGTTTAAATAGAAGTATGTAGTTGTCTAAAGCATCAATCAAGTAACTATACTTGAGCCATTACAAACGTGCGAACTAATTCATAAGCATTTGTATCAGACCATTCAGACTTCTCCCTCACACATATAGGAGGCATATCAGGCATATCCGCATATCTGAACTCTCGCTCGCACTTTTGTTACTCGGTTCGCACGTTTGTGATGGCTCAAGTATAATACTTATTGCAGGTATACACCCATGCACTCTACTCCGTTGGCTTAAGGGCGACTTTGCAACTAAAATGTGAAGATTAACGTGCTGTCGACTGTACTTACTATTATGTAAGTCAATAGGCAGCGTAGGTATGTACCATAGCAACTCATTTATAGCTTTAGGCGACCTTTTTCTGTAAGTACTCAATTTTAAATTAGTTGTGTACTCGTGTTTTGGACTCGTAATTTTTGCGCGTGCAGAGTGACAAGCGACACAGCCCCCACGTGCGAATGCCGAAGCGAAACTGGGCCTCGCGGAGGTGCGCCGTTCGGGGTGGACGTTTAGTATGGAATCAGCGAGTTCGAAACTAAACATCGTAAGCGCCATCAACATATTTGTCAAAAGTTAATAGAAATGTCTTGTGTTTTGGAAATCTACAACAGCCAAGAAATGGAAAAGGTAAATACTTATCTGTTTGTGATTTTACAGGAATTCGTATTGTAAAACACGTCCGTAATAAGCATTTACCTAAAATTTTAGACGTGACTTCTGGATTTTTTCTATCGAGCAAAGTTTTTCCAAACGCGTTTTGGAAACAACCATCCCCTCACACATACGGTCTGTAATACACATTCCAAATTTCAATGCGAAAAATCGTAAAGTTTTTGAATTACAGCTAATAGAAAACATCTAATTTCGGCATATTCACTTACTAAGGGCCCTTAAGCGGTCGTCTGCGGCTATGTCCATATTTGCACAAAACAATAGATTTTCTATTGTTTTTCTAATACTGCATACTAGAGGTTAAACACAAACATCCTAAAACTATCCCAATTATACCCCCAAACATTATATCAAAACCGTCCCAAACACATGCAAAAACCATCTTAAACACATCCTAAAAAAAACAAATAATACATCCCAAACACATTTCAAAGCGATCAAAACAAAAAGTTATAATCGAAAGTAGGTAACAATAATGCAGTGGAATGTGGAATGGAAAGAACCAGTGGACAAGTTCGGTTGGTCAGAGTGGAATTAGCCCTTTAAACACCAATTCACTTTAAGCACTTTCCGGATTCCGTTTTCAGCCATCATGGCGTAAAGTTCCATTTTTTGTAACAAATGTTTTCCGAACATCCGTCAGGGCTAAAGTTTCGTACAGGCCCTGTAAAAATAAATATATAATAATAAATAAAAAAATTAAGCACTTTCTAAAAAACTTCATAGTTTTTTAAAAAGTTAATACCTTATCAGTAACATAGAAGCAAGACAAAACTAAAACAGTAACTGTTTAAAAAAAAAAAACTTCAACAAATCCTACTTGTTTCATCGGTCAGGTAAGATTGCCGCGCAAACAACTACTGATTCGAATCAACTCGACCATTCGAATCAAGCTATGATTAGAATCAACTTAAATTCTCATTTGAATCAAGTTTTTACCGTCGTGATTCGAATCATTCGAATCAAAGGTGATTCGAGTCTCATCACTAGTAGGTACTATGTGAATGACGCTGCTCCGCTTGCTTGTAGAACTGCAAAGGTAGTATGAGGACGTGATTCGCGCGCGACAACGTCAAAAGTCGCGAGAATTTGACAGTTAATGTACTGGAATGTCGCGACTTTTGACGTTGTCGCGCGCGACTCGCGTCCTCATACTACCTTTGCTGGTCCGTTGCTTGTAGGTACCCACTACGTAGGTAAATGACGCTCCTAGGTCTGTGCGCTGTTTGCTCCGCTTGCCTAGGTGTTCTGTGCTCAGTAGAAAATACGTCATGTGAGCGTGGTTACGCCGTTGATTGAGTAGAACCTCCCTCCACGGGTTACGCGGACACAAGTAGGTAGTTGGAACGGACACACGGTTGAGAGCCTGAGTGCACTTTTTCCTCTGTGATCATGACATGACATTGACATTCGGGATTCCGTTTTCAGCAATGAGGAAGGAAACCTATGGAGAGGCCCTATTTGTCTATATGCATACCATTGCCGGGTGCCATAATCGCCATGTTTTGCGACAAGTTTTCTCTAGTAATCTGTGAGTTTCCTGGTATGTTAGCTGTCAAATTGCTTTGTTGTCGAGAGTTATTTGCAATTTGTGAAGTCAATACTACTAATTGGCAGTTATTTATGATGTGGGATTGTTGCAGCATCAATAAATAATATGCCTGTATGTTCTATTGTGCAGTGTAATTCGCGAAAGAACAAAAATCGACCGGAGTTGACTCTTCATAGGTTAGTACCTGGTTTTTACAGAAATGTCGTACAATCTGGTCGTTTTAGGGCCCTCAAGTCATTTTAGTTTCTTACTGCTCATTAACCTGATATTTTCGTAGGTAAAGCAATATTTCATTTGTTATGATTTGTTATCAAACCGTAGTGCGGGGACAAAGTCATTGGATGGAACATAAAACGTCGATAAGAGTTATAACAGTATAGCTAATATAATTCAGTTACTAAATAACTGGGAAACCTATAAAATGGTAATAATAATTTTATAGGTTTCCCAGTAGTGAAGCCTTAAGATCCTTAAATTCACGACACAAGCAATAATATGTCTGCTCGCTGCACTGTAACGCGGACAGCTTCAACAGAACACTTGATGTGGTGAGATTGCGTGATAATGCTGTTCCCTCCATTTTCTTGTGGTGAATCTCGTTACGTGATCAGCTTCACATAGTGAGAGCATAAAAACATAATGTTACAAATAAGTGTTTCTGTTTAATATTATATTATATGTACTTATTGCCTAAAACTTAAATTTTAAAACGGTATTTCCGTAACGACATAACAACATTGTACCAATTTTTCGCAGAGGATTACAGTAAAGAAAAGGGCCGTTTTATTTGATCGAGACAATGTACAATATCCACTCAGCTCTGCAGTGACAATTGCAGGGGCAATTTTAATTCCACAAGGGAATTTGCAGGAATCACTTAGCTCTGCCGTGCCCTATCACAGTCAATCGATTTGAACCCTGACAAACCCAGTGAAGAGGTATTTTTAACGTATTTCATAAAGACTTATTTTTGTTTTATTGTCAGCGCTATCTTTATTTGATTTAGATCAATATTCACATTTATTTCTCTCATTCCAGATGCGTCGTGATGAAGAAAAAAAATAAGCGACTAACTCAACGTGCAAGAAGCAGCCCTGACAACCCCAGTGAAGAGGTATTTTTAACGTATTTTATAAAGACTTATTTTTGTTTTATTGTCAGCACTATCTTTATTTGTTTTAGATCAATATTCACATGAATTTCTCTCATTCCAGATGCGTCGTAATGAAGAAAAAAATAAGCGACCAACTCGAAGAAGCAGCGCAACAAAATCAAACGTTTCAATGTTGTCGAAGTTTGCACTTTTACACGATATAATGAAGATTAAAAGAAAGGAAATAAAAACAGTTCTGGCACCGTTTTTTTATTTGACTTTGACTCTTGAAGTGATTTTGTAGTGTTTTGTGTGGAGTACCTGCATATAATTAATAAGTCCTTCTGGTAATCGAAATCTTTACTTTCCAATGATAAAAATAAATATTCAGAATAATTAAATGCAAATGTGTGTGCCGGTATGTAAATGTAAATGTTTATTTACAAAGTATAAAGCGCCTTTCTTATTTAAATTATTTCTTCAATCCATGGACGTACTTTTTGTTAAATAAGAAGTATCTGTGAGTTTCAACGGTGTTTGTTCGACTGCGACGATCTACTTTACGAATTATCACCTTTGACAAAACCACAAAATAGTAATTCTTACAACCCGAATTTACTTCAAAGCCGCGGTCTTGTATATAACACCAAATCGGTAAACATTAATTCCCTACTCGTGAAAGTGCTGTTTGAGCACTGCTGATGATGCAGGCGCTAATATCGATATCGATATTTTCGATAGCTCCGGCGCGGCACTAGAAGGCGGCCATTTATGCGACAACTTTTTGGCACCCTTTTTCTGTAGGTACAACGGGCATATATTTAGTAGGTCTGTGGTTTTCAGCCATCATGGCGTAAAGTTCAATTTTTTGTAACAAATGTTTCCCGATCATCCGTTAGGGCTAAAGTTTCGTACAGGCCCTGTAAAATAAAGATATAATAAAAAATGAAAAAAATAACATTGACATTCCATGCTCTTTTTTGAATAAGTGTCAGAAATCGTCTGTGGTCAGAAAACTTCGTGATCAAAGAGTAAAGTAATATTCGTGATCGTGGTTTTGATCAGCTGACTGATCTGTCTGATTTTGAGTCCCTGATTTTGACTAAGTTTGTGCCAGTTTGGTAAATAGGTATACTTCACAGAACTATCTATGCCAGTTTGTGCTTATGTGTTTATCACAGGTGCTTATGTGCTGGCGGCTGTGCGAAAGGAATACATTTAATATTTCTGTTTGAAAAAAGTACTTGTGGCAGAATAAGAAAATCTCACAATTTTACCACTGTACTTTAAACCTAATTAAATGAATGGGAATGGCTCGCCGGTGTTTCTTGAAATGCATACAAAATTCGCATCCGCCAATCGCACTCGCGCATGATGTTGAACTGGTGATAGGTCGCAGTAAGTTAACCCAGATTAAGAACCCATCTTGCTCACGGCAGCAATGTAAGTTGGATAGGTACATAGATTAGACGTGCTAGTATCTGCATTTTAACCTTCAAAGTAACCTCTTACAAACTTCGGTTTTGTTCTCAGTGAGTCTGAAAGCAAATTGCGAAGATTGCATTGTGGAAATAAAACAAATTGGAGAGAACCCATCAGGCCTTGATGGGTTTGCTATGAAGAAAGAGTCTGTCTATAAAGTTGGGCATTTGGCAAGGCTAGAAATCTTGTTGAACAATCACTTTCACACAATTGAATTTGATCCGGCTCCAGAAGGTCAAAACAAAAAAAGGAAATTGGAAGACGAACCCACTGAAAGCAAGAAAAAAAGCTTGAAATTGGAAAGTGATGGTAATCAAGAAGCATTAGAAGACATGTGGGATGATATTGATAGCGGAGCGCTCTTAGTCTATACAGCTAAAGGTGTTAAGTCAAGTGACAAATTAGCTGCATTTGATATGGATGGTACTTTAATAAAAACCAAGTCAGGGAAAGTTCATCCAGTTGATACAAAAGATTGGCAAATTGCTTTCCCTTCTGTTGCTCAAAAACTTAAAGAGCAAATGGACCAGGGCTTCAAAATAGTCATCATGAGTAACCAAGCACCTGTGGGCAGTGGTAGAGTAAATATAGAGGATTTCAAGAAAAAAATAAAAGCAATAATTGATAAGCTACAAATTCCAATTCAAGCTTTTATAGCTACAGGCAGAGGATTTTATAGGAAACCTGGTATTGGAATGTGGGAAGTCCTCACCACTCAGGTAATATGGTCTTATCCAAAAACCTTCTATGGCTTATCTACCTACCTACTTGGAAGTACCAAGAGGTTTTTCATGCTGGGTAACAACAAATTCATTGATTTTAGATTTTATTCTTTTACTACAACTTGTTTGCACGTTGCATCTTTGCACCAAGCATGCCCACCGTGGATTGGCAATTTCAAGAGCTCAGGTATTGAATAGCTCAGATGCTCAGGTTTCCTCACAATGTTTTCCTTCACAGCAGTAGACAGTGGAATGTTATATGTACTAATTATAAGCTGATTATTTTTTTTAGCTATTTCCATTCCTAGAAAAGCTTGACTTACTGACAAACATGGACATCAGTCATCTTATAAGGTGTTCATTTTATTTTTATGTGTACAGAGCCCCAATTTTTTTAAAATTTAATACTTACAAATCAATATTGTACAATTTTATAGAAAAATGATGGAATTTATGTGGACATGGATCAAAGTTTTTATTGTGGAGATGCAGCAGGTAGACCAGCAAACTGGGCCCCAGGAAAGAAGAAGGATCACTCCATGGCCGACAAACTAATGGCTGAGAACCTTGGTTTGAAGTTCTATACTCCTGAGCAATATTTCCTCGGTCACTCTGTAGCGAATGTGCCTATGAACAAACCAGATTTTGATCCTAAAGATTTGAAACGGGAACCTTTTAATGAGAATCTGATCGGCAAAGAAAAAGAGGTAAGAAATTGAATATACATAAAAATGTGTGCATCTTATTTTCTGTATTGTTGGCCATCCTTGATTGTTCAAAATATTTCACTTCACTTTCCAATTACTTTAATTTCCGTTGATAAACACATTATGTTTGTATTAAAAAAAACAATTTGTTATATTATCACTAAATTGTACTTTGGTTTGCACAACTATTTTTTAGTACCCAAAAGCTCTAAACAAACTTATAAACTGTTCAATTAGCTCCCAATCTAAACACGATTGTGACTTCACACTGGAAATTCCAGAAATCTTTACTCTGGCACATCATGAGGCAATACAGTACAACATTGTTATCAATTTGTAGCTAGCACAGTTTAGTCTAGTTTCTAGTGTAACATTCAAGACAGACTGGCTGACTATTAGTGGTAATGTAATGTAGATTGTTTGGATCAACCAATAAAGTGACCATAACTTTATTAAGTAAAGAGGGCATCTGCTTTCTCATTTGACTCTCAACACAGTATTTTATTAATATTGGTATCAAAATCTGTTTTCAGTGATATTGAAATAATTCCCTTTATATTTCAGGTGTTAGTTCTTGTTGGATTCCCAGGCAGTGGCAAGTCGTTCATCGCTAAACAAATTGTAAAGAGATCTGATCGCAAATATGTTATTGTGTGTCGTGATGAGATGGGCTCATGGCAGAAATGTGCTTCTGAAGCAAAGAAAATGTTGCAGGTTTGCTTGAATATTCTAATCTGTCTTAAAACTCGACTTTTTGACATTTGTCTTGTTTTTTTGCCTCATTGGTCTAGCTGGCGGTGACATACTTGTTTAAAAATGCAGGGGTTTGATTTTTGTGGGGCGCTGCCTTAAATTTGTACACTTTACACTCACTTTGGGTGTTCTTTATTTTGTGACATTCTTGCCTGGTACGAGAAGTCTAATCTAAAATGGACTTGTTATTATTATTTTCAGCAAGGAAAGAGCGTAATAGTGGATAGTACAAACCCAGATGTGGAGTCTCGCTCGCGCTGGACGTTGCTTGCGCAGGAATTGGGCGTGCAGTGCCGTTGCGCCAAAATGGCCACATCTTTCGCGCATGCACGACATAACAACAAGTATCGTGAAATCATGAAAATCAAGCATCTGCCAGTGACCGATATTGTGTTTTACTCTTATAGGTGAGTATTTTATTATAGATGTACCATGATATAGAGTTTGCCAGTGCTATACATCTGTTACTATGAATTTACGATCGGCCCTGGTTTTCCATGTTTTCAGGTTCTATTTGGCCAGACTTCATGACCTACTGTCAGTAGTGCCATCTATTAGTAAATTTTAATAGTGATGCTTTCCATGAGTTCGTCAATAACATTATAGTATTTTTTTCAGGAATAAATTGGTTGAGCCGAAAACTAACGAAGGGTTCAAGGAAGTGATCACAGTAAAGTTTAATCCCCATTTTGACGATAAACGCGCCGAGAAAGTGTATAAAATGCATCTCCTTGAGAAGTGAATTATTTCAATAGGTACCTACTTATGTTTTTTAGTTTATTGAAATAAAATTAAATTTGAATCATTGTATTTTTCTAAGCACTGTATCAACTGTATCTGTATCACTGATCAGCACGGGAGACGATAACGCATGTTAACCCCCGGTTTCTCGAACGCTAACAGTCTGTTAACAGCTGTCATTTTTTTTTTGTACAGTCGACAGCACATCATGGTATACACCTATGCACTCTACTCCGTTGTATTACGAGCGACTTTGCAACTAAAATGTGAAGATTGACGTGCTGTCGACTGTATGCACTTTTGACAACTGACAGCTCTGCTGTTAACAGACTGTTAGCGTTTGGGAAACCGGGGGTAACTCTGCTTCCCACGGTCCGTGATATCGCGGACAGATCAGCTCGCACGACACACCGTGGGAAGGGTCTCGGTCCGCGGTAGCACAGACGTCTGTGGCGGTGTGCGTGGTGCATGGCTGTCCGTGGTTGTCGGCCGCCGTGGGAAGCCAGCTTTACGCACGTACCGCGAATGCACGTCCCGAGAACGTACGCCCCGATAATTTACAGCCATGGAATCCGTGTAAAGCTGGTCTCGGTCCGCGGTAGCACAGACAGACGTCACAGGTCAGTTGGAAGAGCCTCTCGTGGTGCGTGGCTGTCCGGTCGGCCGTCCGCGTCCGTCCGCTATATCAAAGAAATGTTGCGGTGGTTTCGCTACGGGATACTATACCTTGATTTTTAATTAGGTGGACTAAAGTGACAGTTCAAAAAGCTCTTATTTTTTTTTAATGTTGCCAGAGCAAGATAGTAGTGATGTGACTTGATGTGTTCATTGAATGTTCGATTTCATTCAATCATTCACTCTTCAATTTTATTTCCTTTATTTGGGGAAAATAATTTAACTTAATCTTAATCATTAAATACCTACCAATTAAACAAACATACCTACATCTGAAAAACCTACAAACTTTAATATTTCTTTTAAGTAACGAGATGACAACCCGACTAGACATATAATATCCACTTTTTTTTCATAAGATTTAGATGATAACTCTGTAGTTAACCGTTTTCAACAAATAATATTTTGGCTAGTGATAGATTCGTATACCATATTGTGTCGTGTCTACTATGTACAGTATCTTCTTTATATAGTAGGTATTTATTGGTCACATTGTAACACCTCAGCCTTTAACGCTTGAATAATAAAGTTTTGCCTTCAAAACGTACTTTATTTTTCATTATATCTTGAAGGATCAATACAATAGTATAATGGCTGGGTTCCTCATCACAAATTAAAAACAAAAAATAAATTTATAATCCTTATAGCCAGTGAATCTAACGACATAATATGCGACTTAGACAATAATCCACATGTGCCATCTAGGAAAAAGGAGAAGGCTGTTTTCTCAATGTAGAATTCCAGCTTTCATTATTGTATCGACCACATTTTTTGTTCAGTATTTAATTTTTTGTTTTTTTTTTTCATATTATCTATTTGATTTTCCATTTCAATAAATTTATTAGCTAAGCAAAACGAAGCTTGCACCAAAATCTTTAAACGTGTTTAGTTGCTAATTTTATTTTAATGTGAAGTTTGTATAGTTTGACAATACAAAGCGCTAACGCATTAAAAGTGATTAAAATTTTAAATCTAGTTTTTATTTTATTTTTTCCTATTCCAAAACAGAAAGGAATGAATATGGTATGTCTGTCATGTTGTTAAGTTATAAATGTATAATTTTATCTCGAAATCCTCTAACTTAAGTAACATTTAATTTTACAGTTTATTCTATCTAATCAGCCCGTAAATAGAGCCCACTGTTGGGCCAACCCATCCGGTCTAGTGTCTCCCAGCCGCTTTCACAATGTCGTCGGCCCATCGGGCTGGTGGTCTGCCCACCGACCGTCGACCCGTTCTTGGCAACTACTCAGTGGCTTCCTTAGTCCACCTGCCGTCTTCCCGCCTAACCAAATATCCCGCCCGTCTCCATTTCAGCTTAGTAATTCGTGTGCGTACGTAGAGTTTATAATGTAATTTAATTTGTTTATTGGAGTGTAAAACAGGTAACAAACAATCAATATGACATACAGATAGAGATAAGATAAGATAAGATATAAGAATATTAAGAGAGCTTAATAGAGTAGATCTAGAATGTCACCCAAATCATACACACACGTGAGATCAGGAAAATGTAAACAGGCTTACATAACCAGACGACGTTTTAAACTTATCTAGCCTCAGATTTAACAAATTTTTTTAAACATTTTTAACAAATTTGAACAAATTTAAAGGTTTAGGAATGTGGTTAAAGAATTACCAAAACTAAATCTTAAATCACTCAGGGCCGGGCGAGCGAGTTACATTACATACACCAGTCTGCAATTGAATGAACGAATGATTGAATGAAAATATTTATTATTCGATCACTCTGAGCACAACACTATTTTTTATTTTCCCTTAGGTGGCAACCCACCAACTGTCAGTTTAGTCCACCTAATTAAAAATCAGAGTTTAGCTGGCGCTATTGTTAATGGTAGAAAGTTTGGCTTCTAGGCTGGCATCACTAAAAATGGTTCCGCGCTACCGTCAAGTTTGACAGATTTCCTAGGAAAATGACCCTTATTATCAGTTACTTTAGCATTCGGTTAAAGTAAAATGATCTTTATGCATTGGATACCCGGGCTATTTCACATTGCTTGGAGCACTCTACTCTAATTTTACAAAACTTCAAACATTAACTGCCACTTGCTCTAATTTTTGTTTTCTAAATACCTACAATACTTTGAATCAAGTGGAAACTTGTAAATTCTTTGTTAATGTTGCGGTAAATGCTACAACGTAGTACCTAAAATCTACGTGACAGCGCGACGGTTAAATGCCGACACAGAACATGAGAACACCTCTATGTAAGGGAGTGATGTTGAATGAACAATTAAAAATTTAGATTAACTACTCAAGCAATACTTCTATCAACTATAAGCTTTCACGCTTGTAAGTACCTACTACTTGAGGCCCACTAACCCTTTATAGAACGGGAAAAACATTCATTTGTAGAGACATAACCACGGATTATTTAAACTGCCTCTGAGGAATGTTTTGGAGGAATCGGGGATAAAGTGACTCACGCTGAAGGGTGACAAAACGTTATTCGTTAAGTTTCGGGTTCTTCAGTGACGTGAGTCATTCATAATAATATTCTAGTATTTTTTTTTAAAGTTTATCCCAGCGCGGTCCAGAGGAAATTGGGATTAGGATCCAGAGGTATATACCTCTAGTCTGGATCCTAGTGAACCTGTTAACTAAGCTATAAAATAAAATAAAGGACAGAAGCAAAACCAGCAACCAACCAGGTAAAAGTATACATAATGTGGGACGATATAGACAGTGGTGCACTGTTAATTTACACGGCTGCAGGGGTTAAATCAAGCAATAAAATCGCTGCTTTTGATATGGATGGAACTCTAATTAGAACAAAGTCCAGACAAATCCTTTCGCTTGACACAAAAGATTGGGTGATCGCTTTCCCGTCTGTCACTCAAAAACTTAAAGAGCAGATGGACCAGGGCTTCAAAATTATCATTATGAGTAACCAGGCACGTGTTGGCTGTGGCAAAGTCAATAAGGAAGACTTTAAGGAAAAAATTGAAGCAATTATTGATAAATTGCAATTGCCCATACAAGTTTTCATAGCTACAGGGAGGGGCTTTTACAGAAAGCCTTCTATTGGAATGTGGGAAGTTCTTACAACACAAGTCAGTAAAAAAAATTTTTGATCACAATTTTCTCGATTCATTTTGAAACTTTATAATATGTATTACTTATTATTTGTCTTTCAGAAAAATGATGGAATTCAGGTAGACATGGACAAAAGTTTCTACTGTGGGGATGCTGCTGGTAGACCACAGAACTGGGCTCAAAGAATGATGCGAGATTTCTCTATGGCTGACAAGCTGTTGGCTGACAACATTGGATTGAAATTCTATATTCCAGAGCAATATTTCCTCGGGTACTCAGTATCTAATGTGCCTATGAAGAAACCAGACTTTGATCCCAAGAATTTAGAATTGGAATTCTTCGATGAGAATCTAATCAGCAAAGAGAAAGAGGTAAGTTGATTGGACTGTGTGCTTGTATCCAATTTCAGTTCTTCTTCACCTGTACATAGGTGCATATCTTTGATAAAAAAACACAGGGTTAGGTACATATTAGTTTAGTAACTTTTCCCTGCACGGGTGTCCAACACACAGTCACAGTTGGCTGGTTAAAATATGTGCTCTAATAATAATGATATACCTAGGGACAACACTACAATCACATCAAATTTGTATGCAAGTTAAAACTTACATACAAGTTTCTACGATAGAGCAAAAAATACTTCTAAGTCATGTTTGTTGCGTAGGTTTTTTATTATTTATTTAAAACTTTTGGGCAATCCACTATAATATCACTTACAATACTGTTATGAAAATTTCTCCTTTAAAAGTGAGTGACTGTTTGACAGAGAGTCATCGTTCGGCACTATAACATTATGCCGATAAGCATGGCCATATGAAATCCTAAAAAAACCAAAAAGATTGATGTCTGCAACAGACAAGATAGGTATCAGTTGATGTTCAGGAAAAACCCACTCCAACTGGTTTATTTCCTTTTTTCAGGTATTAGTTATAGTTGGGTTCCCTGTCAGTGGCAAATCATTTATAGCTAAAGAATTTGTGAAGAGATCCGACCACAAATATGCTATCGTTTGTCAACAAGAGATGGGCTCGTCGGAAAAGTGCGCCTCTGAAGCGAAAAATCTGTTGCAGGTTTGTTATATTACTATTACTCAACACATAACATAACATTTACATACAGGCACATACACGCTTCTTCTCCTTCTTCCCCACACTAGGATACCCTGTGTCATGTTTTAAACTATTACTTAAAGAATGATTTTAGCTTAAAATAAAAATATGAAAAAAAACTCACGCCCATTATCCCCTAGGGGGTAGGCAGAGGCACCAATCACTAGACTGGGCCCACGTTAAATTAATTTCTTTATAATTGATTGCAGCAAGGAAAGAGCGTGATAGTAGACAGCACAAACCCTGATGTGGAAGCCCGCGCGCGTTGGACTTCAATTGCGCAGGAGTCACGTGTACAGTGCCGTTGCGCCAAGATGGCCGTCACCCTAGCGCATGCGCGACACAATAACAAGTACCGTGAGATCATGAACATCAACCATGTACCTGTTACCGATACTGTATTCCAGACTTATAAGTGAGTACTAATACTACGAATTATATCTGTAATCATTGTTCGTCGTTTTTGACTTACATTTTGGGTTTGTGATGGTGGCTAATAAAAGTAGATGACTCAGTTGCTTTATGACTTATGATCTTGAAAAGTACAATAGGGAAGTTTCCAGGGTCAAAATAATTTAATTCTATTTAGTCCGTATTTTAGATTATAAAAAAATATTGGATACGTATTTTTTCTTTTTTCGATTAAACAAAAAATAACAAAATGCAGCACTGAGTGACGTCACACGTAACTTCAATGGGCTATATCTTTGTTATTTTTTGTTTAATCGAAAAAATAAAAAATACGTATCCAATATTTTTTTATAATCTAAAATACGGACTAATTACATTTTTTTAGGAAACTAGCCCATTCAAACCATTGTTATGATCAGCTGATCGCTCCACCAAAAATTCTACAGGTTAATAAATATGCTATTTGACAGTATGAAAAAAACAGTATTCTTTAGAGGTCTTCGTATAAACTATTAGTCTTAAAACCGTTTTAAGTCAACTAAAAAACAATTATTGTAAAAAAAAACACAAAATTAAAGTTGATAATAATGTATCTGCAGCCATTGTATGAAAAAGGGCCTGGATCCGATTCTACGATGACGTCACATGTCAGTAAAAATGGGGTCTGTTATTAATTCGTTCATTGGTTGGTTTACTGGGAAGTGACGTCATAATTCCTGTGTGACGCCATATTGCCCAAGATTTTCGTTTGCCTTTTTTAGAAGAAATACACGAAAGGATTTAAAATGCCCACTTTTTGAGGACTCCATGAACACCAACAAATATAATATGAGATGGTTTTCAGAAATCGGTCAAATACCCTATTAAAGTTGGATGTCTTTTTAGAAGAAAATTCGTGGAGCCGCAAACCAGGGAAGGATTCGAAAAAGTATTCACAGTGAAGTTCCACCCTCAATTTGACGACCAACGCGCTGAGAAAATATACAAAATGCATCTCTTAGACATGTAAAGAATAATAATAGTAAGTACACTTGAATAAAATTCAGTTTCTTACTTAAGAGCTCTTTATTGTAAGTTCCGGAAATAGAAATGTATTAACTACCTACAGCAAACACTATTATATATAATAATTATATTAGGCCGCTATCTCTCTTTTGCTCGGTAGGTATAAAATATTATTGAATGGTCGAAAATGCATAATTATTTTATTAAAAATACTTAATGTATGTATTTAAAGGCAATTTAGCACATTACAAATAAGAGCGTAAGCTCGCTGAAATTATTTTTTTATCTTAAAATATTAACACCATTAATAACAACCGTGCCTCATAATAAGTGCCTAACTCAGAAGCGTCAAGGCTGCTCTTACGTGAAGCATGCTATCTCGCTTGTACAATTTAACATTTTTAATTACTTACTGTGATAAAATGAGTACAGTATTGATAAGTGTGGTTTGAGGGTTTTGATGCATAATTAAATCACGGACATTAAACATTTAAACACAAACATGTAAACATCCAAGACCTGGGATGTTTTTTGTCCCCAGCCAGGATACGAACTCGAGACCTCTCGCCGCTGCGCTACAGAGGTCAACATTGGAAATTACTGTAAGTATATTTATTATACGATATGTAATTTTTAATAAAGAAAAGTTGTTTCCAAAAGATTTTCTCAATCAAAAACTTATTACACAGGATAAGAGAAACATGTCTTGCATATACGCAATTTTACTATCCATCAAAACCTTCGACCAAATTGCAAGATCAAAAGTTTACAAATTTCATTACAAGCACTAAATACGTTACATAGTGCTAGCGAAACGGCATGCTCCACGTAAGAACTGTGTTAAATTTTATGATTTTTCATTCGAATGAAGGTGTTCCCTCGACGCACACGCGTCTGAACGCACAAAAATATCGAAACTTTAATGTCTTGGAGGCACTTTAGGTTTTCTCGTACACTGCCATAAACAGCTAAAAAAATTTGAGGCAGTGCCCTAGCATTCACGTCATGGACGGACGATGTAAATCTACTACATGCTATCTAACTACAAAAAGCACGATTATCACACTTAGAATTTTCAAAAGCTAAGAAAAGCGATACTCTTATCAATCTCATCGAATTTGTCCACATATTATTTACAAATTTGTCCCGAAAATACGCTGAAGCTAATTATCACATTAGGATTAGGTAGAGTAATTTTATTAACAGTTCCGTTTCACTCTTCATCGGGATCCATGTCTTCTTCATCAAGCAAGTTATCCAGACTCGAATCCGAGTCAATTTCCTGTCACCTGTCAAACACACAAATAAACTCAAAATATTGTCTTACCAAATGCACACGTTACAAGCGCTAAGTTTGGCAACCATGAGTCCAAAAGAATCTATTGACCATTCATTACAGTTCATTAAATTTTATTATTAAATTCGCCCGTATTGCATTAGTAGCTGGACGCATGTTTATAGAGGTTTTTAATGAGGCAAAATAACAAAATAAGCCAACTGGTGTCGAATATTTCACTGTGTTAGTTTTTTAATGACCCCGAAAGTAGTTTGATACGCTTTCCCCAGCTGAGTATCGTGGCCGGTTTGACTAGGTGGGTGCAGTAGATTGCTCTCCATCTAGCCCTGTCACTCGCTGCGCCTGATTCTCCCGGGTAAGCCTTGAACTGACATTGAGACCTACCTGGTGATATAAACGGTGTCAACTTGAGCGAGCCGTGAGCCGCTACTGATGGGTCCGTCAGTTCCGACAGCTAGCAGCTTGTGGCGCGCAATGGCGGTCCGGGCCTGCTGCACAGCCAAATCGCCGCACCAGCGCTCGCAGCGCGCGTAGATTACCACACCTGGCGATGGATGGGAGTGAGCATAAGTAAAGGCTCGCTGGTCAGACTCGCCCCGAGATCGTTTGAACGTTAGCAAAAACAACGTTAGCAGAAAGAAGTGGAGTGCCATAGGGGAGATCTTTTTGAACTAAAACTTTCGTAAGCACAACACATTGGGGATATCTTTGGCGCGTGTGGGCTTATTGCTTGATGGAAATATTCTGCTAACACTTATAGTGGTTTAGGTTCCTCTCGCTAGTATAACAAAATGTCACACAGGAAAAGATAGTTTAGGTGTATTAGTTGTATAAGCAAAACAATTTTTTTTAATTTTTCGGGGATAACGGGCGTGAGTTTTTTTATTTTTTACTTTGGCTGTTATAAGAATAAAAGCCGACCAATTGCGTATCGGTCCACGCGCATTGTAGAGTTCGGGTTAATAAACGACGGGTTTTACCGGCTTTAGAGAACTAAACTATATTTTGTGTGTTTTTTTGTTTTTCTAGTATAAAGAATATTCTATCTATCTATCTATCTAAACTTCATCGAAGTTTTTCAATGGAATTTGTACGAAGTTTTTCTTTTGATCTACTACTCTACTACTACTCGTTAACATGTCAAGCCTACTTCGTTGTAATAGTTTTCCTTTAAGTTTATTGTATGTGCTACTGCCGCGATTTTTTTAATACCTACTGCCCTGAATGTAATAAAAATGGCGCTTCAAATCTTTATATTTTTTCAAACAGATCTCTGAAGGTAAACCACTTGGTTTACCTATAGGTACCTACTTAAAATATTTTTAAACGTCGAATCCAACGATACTTCACACTATCGTGTAGGAGAGTAAAAAATGCTTTCCTAATTTAAGTACCCAAAAAAAATGGAAGTACCTACCTATTCAAAAAAATTTTTTTTTATAAAATTTCTACCGTTTTGTCGGCGTTTAATATCATCTATATGCCAAATATCAGCTTTCTAGCGAACTAATCGTCTCTGAGCTAGGTCATAGACAGACAGAGACCGTTGACTTCGGACCCTTAAAAAGCATCAGAAAGCACGTTCTCACCCGCCCCAGCGAACAGTATAATGGCGGGCCAAGAGTCGAGGAGAAGTGGCGTCAGGAACAGCAGTGCCATCAGCATGGCGACCGGCCCCTGCATGCGCTGTCCTCGCCGCATGCCGAGGCTGTGGGCGGGCTGCCACGCACTTACAAAAACTCCGCAGAACCACACTGTAACAACGCAAATTTTTTGACGTCTGACGCTGAATCGCTGACGGAGGGGTAAAGGGATCGAAGAAGATATTGAAGCTTCAATAACTTTCGGTCTACATAATTTTGATGGCACTCGAGTTATGCACTACACAATTTTATTATAATATTGTTGGGCACTCACTATTTGGAAAAAAACTATAAGCCGCACAAACTTGGCTGTGATCAGCTCAAAATATATATAATGACGAACACAATATCGGTTTGCATTTTATTTAATCACAATGAAATGATGTCCGTTCACTTTCAGGCATTTTCTCACATACATATTTGACCTTTTTGATTTTAAAGCCGTCGACACCATCATGGTTATGTAGACATAAAATTCACCACTATAATAAGGTACGAGATACTTACAAGGCACTCCAGCTCCAAACATAGGTGCTCGAATCTTTTCGCTGCAGAAAGCCACGGCGATCAGCGCGTCAGCCACCACCTGGATTATGGCGCCTACGGCAGCGAATCGCTCTCCTCGGATGCTTGGCGGTATTGGAGCACTGGCTTCTGGTGTCGCTGTTACTACCTGAAATTAGGTCGATAGATAGGTCGTCACATCTGTGGATTTCATTAATTTTCTCGCGAAACTTGTACAGTTCCTTGATTGCAGTTTGTTATTCTTGCTTCTAATAAATACGGGGTCTTCGGGATCGTGTAACGTTCCCATGATCGTAAATTCAACTTCATAATATTTAACTCACTTGTATAGTATCCTTATACTCCTTGACCACGGCGTCAATATCAGTAGAGTCGTCTCCTGACGATAGTTCCGGCTCCGAGGCTTCAACGTCCGAAGGCACATCGTCATCGTTTACTGCCAGATCTCCTGACATGTTGCTGCCGCTAGTGTGTTCTATGTCATCTGTTGGGCAGCCTGTGTAGTCGTCGAGAAGAAGGCATTCGCGTTCTTCTGTTTCTAGAATATAATCAAACAGAAGAAGAATTTGCTTAATTTTATTTTTTTGCAGGTTTTCTGTTTTGTTTGTGTTTGTTGTAGCGCTGTCATATCATGGATGTCACGTTTGGATTTATGGAGCCATTGACTCTTGCTGTGGGGTAACTATGCTTAATTATGTCTATTAATCTAGAAAGGAAGAAACTTTGACAATGTAAGATATGACCCGTATTAACTTACTTGGTTTTCCGGGCCATATTTTACAATGTGTAGTCCTTACGAAAGTTTCAGTTCAAAAAAATTGACAGTGTTAGGTAGGTACACACCTTTTATGACCTTCGATTTGATACTCTCTAACGTTTTAGTTTGACGGATTGCAGATGGTATAAACCATAATCCTCTCTTGCTCTTTGAACTTGTGGGCCGTGTTTTAGACGTACTTGGTGTTCCAAGTCGCTTGTATTCAACATCTAAAAACAAAATAATTATGGGATGATTTTACCATTGCAATGGGGTGATTAAAAGGCTTCGTTTCAGTTTAGAGTACAATTTCTCTAAACATTACCTCCGGACTCCTTCTGCTCCGCTGTAGGCACGCAGCGCATTATTATGAAATGGAAAGCTTGGATAGCAATGCCAATTAGATGACTTGCATTCATTAAAGTTATCATGTGAGAGAGAGGACAGGCAAACGCTAAGATCGCAGCCAGACTACCTGAAATTAAAGTTAAAGTTTTTTAATGACCCATGGTCACGGGATTTTGTATGTCTGATAAGCCTCCCGATAATTTAAAAATAGTTAAAATCACCTGCAGTAAACACAGCTAAAACTGGGCTCCCAGTCGTGGTACTCTCGTACGTCATGGATCTTGTGAGCACCTTCCACTCGGGCGAGGCCAGAGCTACCAACACCGTAAACAGCACCGGGCACAGCTCTGTCAGGGCTAGACTGATGCCGGCCACAGTCACTGCAGCCAGCACGGGGCAGATCCAGCTGGCTGACCTTGATTCTATCAGGGTAGTTACCGGGAGGGCGGCGTCTATTGTACTTCTGGGGATTATAGTGAGAGGTAATAGTAACCGAAATCGTATTATTGAATCGTGGTTGCTTGTAATGTTCATAGGGAGCTTAATTAGATACAGAAACATGTGTGCATCTTATCACGGTAAGGCAAAAATTTTATTGATGGTTAATAATAGTAGGTAATATTATACCTAAGCTTATGAAAAAATGTCTTCTTCTTCTTACAAATAAAAATAAATTGCTGTTCGTTAGTCACGCTAAAACTCGAGAAGGGCTGGACCGATTTGCTTAATTTTTGGTATTTTATATTCGTGGAATTCCAGGGATGTTTCAAATGGTGAGAAAATATGGAAAAAATACGAAAACTTTGGCGGTACGAAGTTTGCCGGGATAGCTAGTTTCATATAAATAAGACGAGTCAAGAGTTTAATTGTATTAAAAGGTTACTTACCCTTTCAGTAAGTTTGTATACAGGAAGCAGAGGCCTGATAGGACAATCATCGGTAGAACTATCATAAGAAGCATGTGCTTCATCAAGCTTCCGGTCGCTTTGGGCGGTGGGACTACGCTAAACGCGTAGGAAATTGGAGCTCCCGCCGCTATTAGCTGAAAATTTACGCAAAATATCTAACGTTATTAGTCAAACAAATTATGATGTGTGTTTAAAGACGACAAAATGATGACTTACTTCGAATATAGTAATTGGTATTGGCATCTGAATATTGGCAATGTCCAGGTTTATCAGACCGAAGATCGCGAAGAATTGACTGAATATGTACAGAAGCATAAGTAGCATGAACGTAAACATAATGCTCTCCTGAAATTGAAAATAACATGTCACTATGGAACCGCGTATAACTCTTCTTTTTTCGGGATAATTAATTTCGAATATGAAATTTATTCTTTCGTTGAATACGATACTGAAGCTCTTAACTCTTCTATTAAAAATACTTCTAATAATTTTCGCATTGCATTAGCACCACATCTTACAAGTTTAGTACGTAATATTATTGTCATTTTGCGAACCATCAGGAATAGGTAAGCTCGTCTCTGTGCATGCATTTTATTATGTTGTGTTTTCCTGTGCATTTAATTGTAATAGTGAAAGTCCACGAATTACCTCAAGTCCACACATAAACATAGCGCAGACGACCAACACGACCGTCACTCCCAACACGTCAGGCCACGGCTCCCCCAAAGACCGGGTTTCGTAGCCAAACAGCCACCGCCTAGTGCGGCCCTCGGTCACGTGGTCTGCTGTAGCACTAAGTATCCGTGCGCAGATCGCGACGGCCACTAAGTGGGAGAGGAAAGACATCCACATGGCCATGAAGTCAGCAAAGGAGCGGAGGTTCCTCTCGCGTCGCCCTCGAGAAGTTCTGGGCGGCGGAAGGATCTCAGCTAGCTTCTTATGGTCTTTGGACACGAGGGCTGTGGAGTTGGAAGTTGCATTGTGAGTTACTTTATCTTTATACACCTGTGACTTAAAATGAGTCTATCAGACTAGTGTAGTTTTCGACAAGTAACTATCTACCTAAGTAGTCGATTTTGCTACTAGGTGTAAATCGCACTTTATATCACATCTACCTATCACCCATCATATCAATTCAAAATTTATCGAATGACCAGACCAGATGAATTCCTATCGGACAATAACTACCATATTTTTATTAGCTGACTAAAGCTGCAAATTCTTTGGATAGTTCGTTTGTCAGCAGCACTAAACATAGGTACTCTAAAGGAGCAGGTATAAAATAAGTCGTGTTTTCCTCATTAGAAGTTCATGGAACTTACTAGCGATAGCAGTGAACACAGAAAGCAGTATCACAGCGGGGACCGCGCAGTAACTCGAGTTGACAGCCGCCAAGGGGGCTAGCAACAGGGCTCCGAGGGTCCACCTGGCCCCGCATGCCTCTCGGCCTCCCAGTGCGCTCAGGGCCACGCTCATCTTGCCGCAGTGATCAGGCGATTGCTCCATGGTCTTGGTTCTGGAAAGTAAAATAGATGTCGTCAACTGAAATACAGTTAGTGTTAAAAGTAGCTCGAAGTGATTCCTGTAATTACACACGGCTGCTGCGTCGCCAGTTCCTTTTTTCTAGAACTTGGCTGGACTCGCTGGCGCGAGTCTAGATGCGGATTTGTTAACACTGCTGTCGTTGTTATACTGACTTTACTACAGTGGAGATGAGAGTGATCACAAATCATTTGGTTTGTGTGAAATTTAAAATCATAGTTGCAGCTTTTTGAAACTTTTAATAACGAAATTGCAACGGATACAATTATATTTCACGTAAGTGTTACTATGGTGTTAGTGTTTAGTGGTCTAGGATGTTTACATGTTGTGATGTCGCTGTTTCTGGTTCCACCACCGACACAGGGTATCCTAGTGTGAGGCCAGCAGCTATGTATACTTATGTGCCTGTGTGTAAATGTTTATGTTTACAATAGCACAGAATTAATTTTCTTAAGTACAAACGTATATTATTGGTACAGACTGTAGGTACCTATGTCAAGCAAATATTGGGAAATTAAGGATTTCCCTGGAATCATGCAGATTACGCTATATGAGAAGTATGCTTGCAGACCAACGATTACGACACGCTGTTATAGGTAATAGTCATCGCTAGCAATTTGCAATTACTATACTAGGTGTTAAATTTCACTGCGACTGAACTACTGAGGAATATTCTAGCTTATTCTAGTAAAAGTTAAGTCTGTGAAGATTAAAGCTGATTGCAACAGTTTTTCACACGTAATAATGGGACTCTACATACCTGTCACAATAGCTAAAGTTATATCATACATATTTATAAACAAATGAAAACTTACCATGCTATTCAAAGTTGCAGAGGTCTAAGCCCAGTTCATTTTTACAGAACTCGCACTATTTATCATTGCTTTGAAATAATATGTAAGCGAAGACGTATATTTAGCGACTGTTCAGTCAAATAAGGTCGTGTTTGCATGTTGCTGCGGCAATGCCTGAAAGGGGCGGCGCTATACGTATGTCCCTTTTGTTGCGGGGAAAATCGATACGCTGTCACCTAGGGTGACCTCTCTAACTACGAAACGGAAACTATTCGGGAACTAGCCGTGTACATTTTTCTTTTATATGTGCAATAAATTATAAAGTAATGTTGAACTAGAAACTAGTCTTACAAGTCTCCACCAATCCGGACTTGGCCCCCGTGGTGGAGTACGGCCTGTACCTTCCTCAGGGAAGAGACCCGCGTGCCCCTCGGTGGGGACATAATGGCTTGATGATGATGATGAACTAGAAATATGTAAAGGCAGGGAAGCGAAATCAATCACGAATAATGACTAAAGGAACGTTTTGCATAGGCAGTTTTTGTGCCGATGTTTACCTGTCTATTATATAATAACCAAAGTCCTAAAATATTTCTTATATATTATTATTTAGTCAATATGTCTACAGATTAGTATGTGATCCAACTTAGTATAGGTATGTGTTATTTCAACTCTGTCTGATTCCTTTATTTACGACTGCATGATAGGTATACTCGTTGTGTGTTTTTATGTGGTTGCGTGATATGGTCAACCTACAATATTTTGTAGCTAAACTGGCTTCTCTAAACGGTTTCAGTTAGGATTACTTATTGGCTGTAGACACCTTCTCTACTAATCTATCTTACCTCGCTCGACACATTTCCTTCGATCTGCTTCCTACAGTTTGTAGTGTTAGGTAACCTCCGGGTCAGCGTTGGAGAAAATGGTTTATCAGATTCTCATCTAATAACTTATTAATTGATCAATATACATATAGGCATGTTAAACATTTTCAACAACTCAATTATTACGAGTACTATCGGGATTACCACGGGATTAGGTACGCACGGGACACAGGCGTATCTGCCTGTGTCGTGCGTAATCCCGTGATCATGTATTCCATTTATCTATTCTTGGCATTTTTTTCAGACTATAAACGACACTAAATCTAAAACCTTTAGCGGTAGAAAACTCGAAACAGTTTACAAGTGCTAGCTAGTATTAAATTTGCAACGGTATAGAATTTTCTACTGCTAAAGCTTTTTAATTCAGTGTCGTTTAAAGACCAAAAAAATGCCAAGTATAGATAGATGGATTATACATATGAGTATTGTTTCGTAATAGTGTAATATTTAATGTAGTAGCCTGTTGGCGGAGCAAATAGTTAAAATAAAATAAATAGGTACATACACCACTAAGCTAAATACTGCATGTAACGGTCTTAGTTGTAAAAAAAAAACGACAAAGTCACGACGATAAAAATCAGTGCACTTTATTTTAGACGGGAGTCTGGAGTAAATAGAAAAACGTAACCACAAATTATTTAAACTGCATCTGAGGAGTGTTATAGAAGAATCGTGTCTTTATATTATAAATAAGACTAGGTATAATCCATTTATCTGTACTTGGCATTTTTTTCAGACTTTAAACGACACTAAATCAAAAACCTTTAGCCGTAAAAAACTCGAAACAGTGTACAAATTTAGTGCTAGCTAGTTACTAAATTTGCAAACGGTATCGAAGTTTCTACCGCTAAAGTTTTTTAATTCAGTGTCGTTTAGAGTCCAAAAAAAAAAGCCAAGTATAGATAAATGGATTATAGGTAGGTATTTGCTTTTTTAACAATCCGTTTAGGTCACCCTCTGAATTTCTGTAGTCGCATTATGAGAAATTGTTTGAATGTCTCTTGTGACAAAAGTATTTTAGTGTACCTACTTCATACTATTGTTGACTCTACAAACCATAACACGGAAGGGTCTAGACTAGAATTTCCTAACATAATTTGATAGAGTGCGGCCACAGACTCCAGATTGCTCCAGTTACAATTTGGAGCATACTCATGATCATGAGTAGGTACACGTGACATTGCTAAGATGTGACAGTCATGATTTAAGTCAATTAAACACCGTCTCAGCAAGTCAGCTTCGTTTCATGCATTTCTTGGAATGATTTATGTATGACTGTGCGTGGCGTACCTTCCGGGAGGAAATAGAACAGTTACTAAATTAATAGCTATGTTGCATTTGTTGTCGATAGTAACTATACTTACATACATTAGAGACATACTCGCTACATTAGAGTTACCTCCAACGCTTTGCAAAAAAGCTTATTATAAAATCAACGAAGAAGACAAGGATGTCTGGCGTTAAACAGTAGTTTATTATTAAATTTGATCAGAGGATAACTGTGTCTAGTGTTCAACACATCCAAGAGTAATTTTTTTTAATTTTGAAAGTTTGTTAATTAAGCTAAAACTGTTTTGAAAAGAATAAATGTGGAGTTTCTTTGTTTGTTTCTTCTTGTAATCTATTAATTGTGGAACTAACAACTTTGACGTTTATAAAGTAACATTTTGTCTGAGCTATGAATAAAATATTTTAATTTTATTTGAATTTGCAGAAATTATATTATCAACCTGTTTTTTTTTGCTACGTTATCGCATAAGTCCGTCAAATCATAACCGATTTCAACAATTACATTGACAAAATAGCGGCTCATGGAGCTGACGTATATTTTCAGGGATGGAGAACAGAGTTTATTTATTTATTTATTTATTGATTTTATTAATTAGACACAACCAACAGATGTTAGATACATCACTTAAGATAACATTGTGTGGATATGTTCTAGTCTAACATCCAATTACAGGTGTGCAACAACTCTCTTGACTTAAAGTAAATCATTTCTGAAATAACATAAATAACAATCTTTTTAATTTTAAATTAAACTTTTTCAAACGCTTTTTAAACTTATTTAAACACTTTATCTTAAAACTAAGTAACTAAGTTGAGTTGAAATGAGATCAAAGCATATTATAAACACAGAACTTGACGATTATAGTAAGATAGGCCGCAGCATTTCCAACTTCCAATCACGTAGTCTATCACTATGAATATCCAGTTCTTCAATGAACAGTAGAAAGTAAGAAAACCATAAGAGAATCCTTTAGTAATATCTGTGGTAATATGTACCTATGTTTCACAAAACATATATCATGGAAATGATTACTTATTCACAAAAAAAACATAAAAGAAAAAAAAAATAAACAACGCCAACTGATTACTTCAGCTGGTAGTAGGATGGCACGATTCACGCGTGTTGAAATTTCAGAGTTTGACATGAATGTACCTACTGAAAAGTCCCGACTTCCGATATTTACCATGCTACCCGTGCATCACACACATTTTGGGCACAGGGTCCAAAATGTATTTTAGCAATACCTAAATATATAGAACGTTTTTTTTAATTAGAATAATTAATTACCTGAACATCGTCTGAAAGAAAAGATGAATTTTTCACCTCCCTTTTTCGTGGTGAGCATCGCATCAAAGCATCAAATATGAACAAAAGAAGTCCGCTTTTGCTCATTATCTCTTGTCCGAGAATAAACCATTGTGTAGCGGATAAATGCGTACCTTTAATTACAACTTCAGCCCTTACACATTTAAAAGCACGCAATTGTTCTATCCCTCCTTTGTAGATACTTTTGTCTGTGTCTCTTTAACTGCTTTATTTAATTATACCATTGTTGGAAATACCCGAGATACTCCGTACAGAGGACAGAAAGAAGTAGCGTGCTAAAAGGTGGTTCAAGCATTGCACGAATACAGGCTGGAGCCATGCATCGGCCAGTTTCATAAAAGTACAATGCATGGTTTACTATGACAGTTCGATGTAGATGTTGATTAACTCACAGTTAGCAAAACGACTCTGCTACGCAATGTATCTACTTTGAACTCTCATGCTAAATAACGAATCGTAGTTTTTTGAAACCCGGCACAGATTGATCGATAATCTTGATCGCTGCCATAGAATTTAAGTAAAAATTTAATATAGCTACTCAATAGGTACCTGATTACGATTAGGTGCTAGGTAGTAGTACATACGGTAGTACGGTACCTCCTACTCTTACAGTCCGATCTTTGTAATCTTGGCTAACTGGAGGGAATGAATGACTATTGATTAACTGCTTCTACAAAAATAACTTATAAAAATTAAATACTTCATCAGTAGTGTTATGAAAGTAAAAGGGTACCCTATCAGTATGAAATGAACTCGGATATCGTAGGCGCAAAATAGAGCTCCTTGCTTAAAATTTCACTTATAAAAAATGTTGTTTATTATTTTTTATTTAATATTGGCTATTGGTGATATTCACAGTACTACGACTATTTGACACTATACGTTACGATTCATTAAAATGTTTAAGTGATTTGGTGAGTAGCACCTAAACATCATCATCATCAACCCTGTTATGTCCCCACCGAGGAGCACGGGTCTCTTCCATGAGGAAGGTATAGGCCGTACTCCACCACGGGGGCCAAGTCCGGATTGGTAGAGGCTTGTATGACTGTGGCTGGTTTTACATTCTAAAAATTTTATTTTTAACATGAATATCGAATCTTTATTGAGTTTCACTATGCTATGTGGGGAAGAAGCTAACAAAGAAAGTCCACATTTATTCTTTTCAAGAACATTAGTTTTCGAAAAATCATCATCATCATCATCAGCCCACCGCTGCCCACTGCTTGGTATAGGCCTTTTCCCCCAAATGCCATTTCACACGGTCTCTCGCCATTCGCATCCACGGACCTTCCGCCGAGTCAACGACATCGTCCGACCATCGCCCCGCAGGTATTGAAAGTCGCTAGGGTCATTGTTTTGTGGCAGCCGAATCTCTTCCGGGGATTCTTGGCACCCTCTGCCCCGCCGGAACCAGAACCGCTGCCGGAATTCGGAATAGCGGGGCTGCCGGGGACTGAGGGCCGTGGTTTTTCAGCATTATTCATGTTAGGTATTTTTGTGATGGGGGAAAGTTATTAGCCTTAAAACACCACGCTGGCCAGTGCGTCTTGGTGAGTCTTCCTGTCACGTTGGCCTGTAGCGAGTTGCTCTCACTACAGTTACCAGTAGAGACCACGAGGAGGTGTGACTCGGAATTGGACCTCCAAGAGCCATCGACAGGATTATGGGTCCTAACATCAATAACACTTGCGACCTCACCTTGGAGCTCCCGTTACCCTACTACATTTCGAAAAATATTACTTATGAATGTGTCGAATATTAGACAATAACCTCTAAATACCTTAAATATTAATCTACTGTCTGCTTAACAACAGATTTGTGTTAGTTTTTTGAAGTTTTAGATCTCGCTCCGCTCATGACACAGGCTCTCGCCTAGCTATTACGTGCCTGTTGCGTCGCGGGAAGAAAGCGCGTGGGAGTGCGCTCCCTTTATAAGCGACTGGTTAGTACACGGTGCAGACATTGCTTTTAATTCCCTTTTGGCGCGAACATCAGCGGGGTCTAATACCCGTTTTCCGTGATTCGGTCATTGTTTCCTTTGACATCGAAAGGCCAAGTAACCAGATTGGTCGATTTCTTGGAAGTGAATTGTAATAATGAGAGTTCACACGTACCTTTTTGTGTTGGTAGTTGTGCTGTGCTGTGTCATGGTGATTGAGGTAGACAGTCGTACTGTACACCCACGGAATCTGGACTATGTAAGTTTTTTTATATTAGTCCAAATAAATGAACAGTCGGCAGCACTTAGGTACGTTGCGAGAGACAGTGCAACCAAAATGTAAAGGTTGACTAGCTGTCGACTGTACCTACTAAGTTGCATTATTAAGTCTTGGTAAGACGATAAGACATCATGCCAGTCTTCGATAAGACATACATAATTCCAGTTACCTATCACGATCAAGAATATCCGAAGGATGTTTGTCCTTAGACTAGTTTAGTTAAACACTACAAGTAGATAGATACCTATTAAAAATAACTATCAAGATCAGGCAATAGATTCCTAAGAGTGATGAATTTTAATACTTAAATCTAGATGTTATTGAAATAGCATGAGATGATTATCTTTAATCTAAGTGAGTACTTAGATTAAAGATAATCATCTCATGCTATTTGTGAAAGCAACTTGTGTTTACATAAGTACTCCTTATTGTGAAGGCTGTAATTTCACAGATGGAGGCACTCCGCAAAATGCAGCAGATTCCCCAGTGGCACTGCATGAGGTACCGTCGATACCAACTGCATGGGCCCTGCAGCCGGCGGTGGCTGCTACGGAGACATTGACTATTTGGATAAATCACACCAACATCGAGGCCTAACCTAAGGGTGGGCTTGTAGAGCTAAATTGTTCGGTGTACGATGACCATTTTGCAAGATGGATTTTCCGGCATTTACTTTCTTTGGGGTGTCTTAACACTATGATTACTCCATAGTCCAAATCCACGTTTATTAGAAATAATGAATCGATGCCAAATGAATGATTGACCATGTCACCTTGGGTGTTTTAGGTGTACCGGTGTAGGATCAGCGATTCCCAAACTGTTTGACTTTGCGGATCCCCACATCAAAGTATCAAACTAAGATTTGACTTCATTTCAAATTCCTGAAAGTACCGCAACTGTACAATTACATTAAAACTAAATCATATTTGTCGCTGTGGAGCTTAACAGTGTAAATGATTCAACTATTTATAGCCGGTTTCTGAATTGAGAATTTTAATTAGTAACGTTTTGTCTGTCACGCTCTTATCCGAAAAAAATTAAATTCTCGATTCAGAAACTGGCCGTCAGTCAAAAATGTGAAATTTTGAAAGCCAGAGGAGTCTTTGATTTGATTCTTCCACGGAATACACTGTAGGAATCGCTGCTCTACATAATGCACTATGTTGTCTCCTTAGGGATCGACCACAGGGATCGACCATCATTTGCGTGAGGTACGAAAGGATGGCTTGGGGGTTCGGAGGAAATCACAGGCGAAGGGGCTGTGTAGTGTAAATAGCGCGTGTATTGTTTTTGATTTATTTAAAATAAATTAGATTATAGCTGTATATTAAATTTACCTGTACGCGTGGTGATTAAATCCCGACTCTATCTCTTCTCTCTCTCTGAGAGAAGGCCTGTGCTCTACAGTGGGACGCGAGTGGAAGATGACATTCTGAAAATTATTAAGATATATTGTACCAAAAAATACACGTTGTCTGGAACCTCACCACGTAAAACCAGTAAAGTTACTCAAATCACGTGATAATGGACGACCCCTTGTGTGGCCTGCACAGAGTAGGATTAAAGGACTTGAACTAAACTATTTCTTTAACTCGAATGTATAAATTATCTTCATTAGGTAGAACCAAAGATTAAAAGACCAAAGATGTAACTTAATATACTAGATATGTGTATTCAAATAGTACTTACTAATCAAAACTAGGTAGAGTGGTAAGAAAATGACTGATATAAATTCGCCTATGTTTGAACTAACTCATATGCCTACCTGATATTTCCTTTATAATGTTACGACGTAATGTTCCTAAAGTAAGATCAGCCTAGAGACAAAAACCATTAGTGGAATCCTACTTTAACAAATTTGTTAAATCTTTAAATACAATCTAGGCAGTTACAGATGAAGCGTGCTTTATTTCTACTCCATTCTAGAACCAACTCAATCAATTAGCATCTAAAGTAGACAGTTAAGGGACAGTGGGACAACTGCTTGCTTACAAAGTCTAACTGGCACCATCCTGTGTTGAATAACTAAACTAGGTCGCTTCTAGCGTTATTTGCTTTGTCTTCATTGCAAGGCGTAACACACTAGGGCTAATGTCTCTCCCGTCTCCCGAATCCTGAGTTCCTGACACGTAAACTACATAACATTTTAGTTCGGTGTCCTTATGTAAGTAAGTATATAACGTATTTCTCTATGGCATAGAATTAAAGCGGCAGTTCAATATTTGAGTTATGGTAGGTAAAAAAATAAAAAACGCATGTTTGCAAACTAGTTTAGCAGTAAAAACTGAGCAGTAAACTAAATAAAAATGAGTCATAAAATAATTTAAACGGGCAGTTCAATAAATGCAGTGGAATAGTTGAACTGGGGGGTTAGGCGCGTACAGTTAACAAATCGTAATTTGTTTGTACCTAATAAATTTTATTTAAGCAGTTCTATAGGTAAATGGTGAGGCGGTAAAATGTATTCCTTGTGTATTTTAGCATTGAATGTCAAGAAGGGAAAAAATATGAAGCATAACCATATTAACCATGCATCATATTTTTTTTCCTTCTTCACATTAAATGCTGAACATGAACATTAAACACATTACCTTATGTTTTACAAGGTCGGAGAGTAAAACTAGAGAACTTTACGACAATCTGTAAGTATTCATAATTTGGCATTAGGATACATGTTAAAATTAGGTTACAAAAACTAATCAGCGACAGAAACTTATTGTATAATAAGAGCAGTTTTGGCTTACAATCTGTAGGTACCTAAGTATTTATAATTTGGTATTAGGATACATGTTGAAATTAGGATACATAAACTTTTAAATATGCAAACTCGAAAAATACAAACGCTTTAAACTCCGCTCCTTTTAACGAAAGTTTACCTCAAAGCGACGTCCGGATGCTACCGCTCACTTCGAACTGCCCATTCGGTCCAAACGGTTGGCGTTTTACTGCTCATTAATTTATTAAACTGCTTGAGTAATTTTTGCACTGATATTGAATCATGAAATAACAGACCAATATTGTTTTACTTACTGCTTATGTTTTACTGACTCACTAATTTACTAACCGCCGAAAAATTTAATTACTGCCCATTAAATTTTTCAACTGATCATAATAACTGCTGTATTGTTTAAATAACAGTTGTAAAAATTAATTCCCTTTCTCTATCAGAAAAGGGCGCGGATCATTCAGCCGAACTGCTTACATATTGTGTGTTCTGAGCTTTTATTTACTGAGAAGGTGTTTGTGGTTGTGTCGAGTTAGTCAGTGCATAGAGTTACCTAATAAAAATCGCAATTAAACTCGCTTCATATATGTAGATAGATAGAATATTCTTTATTGTACACATAAATTACATTTCATCATCATCATCATCATTCAGCCACAAGAAGTCACTGCTGGACATAGGCCTCCTCCATGGATTTCCAAAAAGACCGGTTGGAAGCGGCTTGCATACAGCGTCTTCCTGCCACTTGGATGAGATCGTCTGTCCATCTTGTGGCTGGTGGTCCTACGCTGCGCTTGCCGATGTGTGGTCTCCATTCAAGAACTTTTCGACCCCATCGGCCATCAGTTCTGCGTGCTATGTGCCCCGCCCACCTTACTCATTACATTTTCAGATTATACTATTACTACTACTATATTTTATACAATTACATTTACTGATTATTATTACTTTTACTACCGTATTTATGAAATACTAGTGCCTGAAATAATTCATTACGTGCCACAAAATACCACTTAACAGTATTCACAAGTTCACAGGGCGCTTTCTCACCATAGCAGCGAGATATCTATCGTATGCGGCCTTAGCTTCCAAAACTCCAGTACTTTCATGATGGGGACCGTTAAGTGTTTTCACACTTTTCACAGCTTTTAGGTCGATCCGTGAACCAAATTCTTCGATTTCCGGCAATGTTTCGCGCCCAGAACGCTTCTTCCTGTCCATTAAAATGTTGCTGATAAATCGGATGGTGAAGAAGAATATTAGCTCGACAAAACTGAGTAGGCTCGCTCCGACGAACAGCCCGGTCGTTCCGCCTATTGAGACTGTAACAATGTAAACAAGATGCTCTACATTGATAAGGCTTCTTGACAGTTTATGTTAGATGGTAAGATACAAGAGATGCAATGTTATTGTCGGCCATGTAAATACAAAGAAACATAGTAAATACCAATATCATACCTATTCTGGTATATTTGTTTATTGGTAAATTGGTTTCGATATTGTACTGTATTTTTCGTATCATACATACGTTCAACACTTGTTACCTAATTTGTCATTAATATAAAAGGACCTAACGTACATACCTACAAGGTCCAATCGACTTCGTACAACGTTTCTCTTGAATCTTTCAGTCGGTAGACGCGCGAGGACAATTTCGACTACGCTTTTCTTTTTCTTCAAGGTTGGAACCCTGGAATTCAATAACATAGATATCTGTCTGTTAGACTTGATTGAAAAGGTAAAATGTTGGTTAAACATTTTACTGCAACTGATTGCTTCTGTGATATACAGGAAGTATAACATAAGAAATATCTCAAAGTAGCTTGATAATCTCCAGTCTGCCGGAAATGTAATTTTTCTGAGTTGATGTTATGTTTGAATTAGCTGAGATGCTAAGCATACTGATCAGAGCAATATCTAAGCACAGCTTAGGCAGGTAGGTACCTATTAGGAATTGTTCATACCTACATAAGCTCACGCCTGTATCCCAGAAAGGTAGGCAGAGACCAGGGACTGCCACCTGCCACGATCCTGACAAATCACTTTCTCTTCATCGACATACATACATTATTCGTTGCATGCACGCACTAGGGTTCGGGTACTTTTTATCTTGGCTAGGAATTGTTCTTAGGTTATTAAAAGGATTAAATTACTTAGTATACTTTATTGCACACAAAACATATAATTAACAGGATAGTGCATATTTAGAAATAACACGTACCTATAAAGGCGAGCTTACCGAGCTCTATAAGAGATTTCTTCTAAACTAATATAGGATAAAATACACTAACGCGGTCACGATCGCGTTGCTGTAATGTGTTATATCCTTTTATCATATTATTATTATGTGTTGATCATGAGGGTCTGGGTTTGAACCCCGCATGTAACAATGACTTTTAATTAAGTACATTTGTTTGTTTGTACAGCAACTCCATTCGCTGATAAATTGCCCAGTTCTAGTGATTGGTGCCTCTGCCTACCCCGTCGGGGATAACGGGCGCGAGATGTGTTAGAAAAGAAACTACGTCAATAGTCTGCGTAGAAAACGTTAGGGTGACTTGACTGAACTCATTTTTCTAACTAATAGAACTATCGTGAGCATTTGGACTCTAGACGCCGTCCTTTATTTTCGGGCTCTTCCGACAAAAATGGTCAGTTAAGCCGGACAACCTCTGTGGCGCAGTGGTTAGCGCATTTGATGCGAGAGGTTCCGGATACGAATCCCGGCTGGGGACAAAAAAAAACCCTGGTCTTGGTTGTTTACATGTTTGTGACGTCGCTGTTTCTGGTTCCCACGACACAGGGTATCCTAGTGTGGGGCCAGCAACAATGTATGTGCCTGTATGTAAATGTTAATTAAATTAAGTCTGCAGTCTTTAAGCGACAATGGTATTCTCTCTTTCTCTCATGAAGAATCTTACGAGATCTCCTCGTTCTTGATGACCGTGATCTCAGTCTCGCTGCAGGAGGGTAGACAGTCGCAGGCCAGCCCTGGTCTCTGCGCCCAGCGCGGCTTCAGCGTCGTCAGGTGGTTCAGGTGCGCCGCCAGGCACGCGAGGCCTGTGATGTTGCAGTGCTCTGACTCCGCTGGAATGTTGAGATATTTGAATACGATGGAAGTTTATTCTTACCACTTATCTGAAATCTCTACACTGAAAAAAACACAATCAGCAGTTTGTTGCTAACGATTGTCTGATACTATACTATACTATGCTATGCTATGCTATGCTATGCTATGCTATGCTATGCTATGCTATACTATACCTACTTAATTGCACACACAATATTTAACAGGATCATCATCATCATCATCATTCAGCCACAAGAAGTCCACTGCTGGACATAGGCCTAATCCATGGATTTCCAAAAAGACCGGTTAGAAACGGCTTGCATCCAGCGTCTTCCTGCCACTGGATGATATCGTCTGTACATCTTGTGGCTGGTCGTCCTACGCTGCGCTTGCCGATGTGTGGTCTCCATTTCAGAACTTTTCGGCCCCATCGGCTGTCAGTTCTGCGTGCTATGTGCTATGTAGTATAATACAAAAGAAATAACATGTACAAAGCGAGATTATCTCATACAAAGCTAGGATCCCACGGTGCGCGATTTTTCTTTTCATATTTACCGTCCATCCTACTATTCAGATATCTATGGTCCATCCGCACACATCACCCGCACCATTAGTGAGATTAGCCACTTACTAGTGCCCGGCATAAGATGGTCATTGCAGCCGCATAATCTCTGCTGCGCTCGTTTGCGGCACAACACCGTACAGGCGCTGTACGAGTAGTGTGGGTAGATGCCGTCTGCGTTTTCGCTGAGGAATCTGCAAGCGCGCTGCTCGGGGCTAGTTTCCACTACCAGAGGATCATTCTCGATATTGCGTACTGTTATGAGGCGCCTAGAAGATAGAGGCGGAATCTAAGTTAGCGCCCACTATGTCAGTAACACAAACTAGCGTGCGAAATCTCCTGAAATCTATTGTGTTTTGTACTGAGAATGGAAAAAGAATGACGCGGTAATAGCTACATTAATTAAATAATTAGATAGTCAACATTTTCAACAATAGGCTATTTGACCGATTTCTGAAAGCCATCTCATATTGTTGGTGTTCTTGGAGTTCTCAGAAAGTGGTCATTTAAAATTCTTTTGTGTATATATGTTTACCTTATAAAAGGTTAACGAAAATTTACTTTTAAAATAAGCCGCCAAAACGCTATCTTGAGCAACGGCGTCGCACAGGCATTGTGACGTCACATCCCAGAAAACCAACCAAAGAACGCAAGAAAGAATGAAACGCCATTTTTACTTACATGTGACGTCATCATAGAATCGGCCAATCCAGGGCGTTTACGATACAATGGCTTCAGATCCATAATTATCAAATTTTATCTTGTGTTTTACAAATCATAATAGTTTTTTTAGTTAAAATGCCTTAAATTGGTTTTAAGACTTACAATTCATACGAATACGTATAAATAATACTGTTTTTTTCACACTGTCAAAAAGCCTATTGGAATATTACCTATTACGAATTGTCTAATTATGGCTTTACTTAAGTGCTTGAGTTTTTGTAGAAAGAGTCCGACCAGACCAGGCGTACAATTACGTAAGTCCTCAACTGCTTAAACTGTCAAACACTTACATATTTTGACACTTTGGAGTTGACTAAATGCTTAACCCGATAGAGTGGGAACTTACGTAATACAAGGGCAGATTCCGCTCTGATTCGCAGAGCTCTAGTTAGTAATTTCGGAATCAGAAGAAGAAGAAGAAGAAGAAGAAGAAAAATTTATTATAACAACAAAACACACGCCACAAAACAAAATAAATCCAAAAATTAACCCATAAAATTAGTACAAAACAAAGAATCAGAAGAAAACAGGAGGAAAATAAAGATCACGGCGTGTCACTGCTGTTATAAATGGCAGCTGACTCAGCATTATGCTGAAGGAAAAGCCTTCAGCGCTGATTTTCAGTCAGTGCCAGATGATACTCCGCGAGCGTCACAGACCGCGGTGTGGTACAGCGATGACAGAATTTAAAAAACTTAATACTTATGTACAGAAAAATAAGGAACATAATACTTATGTACAGAATAGATTAAGTACTTAAAATAGTTTATTACCAAGAAACAGACAAGACTATTAAGTATACATTAATTAATAAATATAACAAAAATATATATGGATAATGTAATTAAGAAGGAACCAAAATATGTACATAGAAATATACAGAGAAATATTATAGATACAGCACTTCACAGTCCCGCTATGCGATTACAGATTCATGTCTGTAGTTGCGGCGAAGGGTTGGAAGGGAAGGGAGGGGTGGTTAATAATCATTTGTTGCATAAAAAATATCTAAGTATTGCGTTGAACTCCCACTCACCTGTATTTGATTCCAATTTTGAGTTGGAGTGCCGATGACGTCAACGTTGTGAGGGTCGGTACCTCGTCCTCGCCGATCGTGTAGATCTGTGCGTTGTGAAATTTAAGTAAATCTAGCTACACTGATATTATAAAAAGGTATAATGTTCGCAAGTTTGAACGCAGCAGGTAATCTCCGAAATAACTCATCACACTTCAGAAATTTTTTCATAATTATTTCAAATCTACAAATCTATGGCAAAGGCATCTACGCAATGAGATGATTTATAGAGCGTTCAGTGGCACCTTCACCTTCATGGGTGAAGGAACCACTCGGACGTTGCAGTGCCTGGGACATTGTTTTGGGATGCGGTGGCTTAGCCACCACCTACACCATCCTGCCAGCTTAGTCGACCTAGCCCACAGGGCAGACAAGTCAATAAGTGCGAAGCCAACCAAGCCGCGGGTTTCCTTACGAAGTTTACCTTCACAGTTAGTGTGTGGCTCGCGTGTGGTATTGCTATCATTATTTTGGTATTTAGGTAGATGGACATAGGTTATAGAGTTTAGAACGTTAAAATGAAGCGCTAAGCGCTAAACGTTTTTGCAACGGTCGAGAAAATACGTTTCTTACAAACGCTTGCTCAAAGGAAGATGGATGGAAAGATTCGCTTTCGATCGATGACCATCTTTATAAGAAGGAGAATTAGAAGTTATAAAATACAAGCGCATACATTGCTTCTGGCCCCAAACTAGGATAGCCAGTCTCGTGGAAACCAGAAACAGCGACATCACAAACATTGTAAACATCCAAGACCTGGGTTGGATAGTTGGATATCCTGTTATATTCTTATATTTTGTAGAATAGATACTTACATACATTGTAACTAAATGGATAGACGACACTCCATTACAAAAATGGCATACGCATAAGTAGTTATTTTGATATTTTGACTTCTAATCTATAAAATTTCTCGCGATCGAATCCACGGGCACGACAGCTACGAGTATTTCGACATCGTTAATGCAGTCGAACAGGACTTCGGCCTTAACAGGTAGAGTTAAGTCTTAAGCCTTTTTCTTGGATTCTCGCACCTATATCTTGCCGAATAAGAGCTTCTCTCGGTTCGGGGCTTTCGATGATTATTGTAAAATACTTACTTGTAGCCTTACCTTGGATGGCACAAACACTTCAAATCTTATGACGCTGTGACGCGTTGTCTTGTTGTTGACCATCGGATACGGTTTTGGGTTTCTGCGGCGTGAAAAGTTTGTTATTAAAATTCTTCTTTTATTGTGTAATGTGTTATTGTGTTCGCCGTTCTTTAATCATTCTGCATGCTTTCAATACATCTAAAAGAACCGTAAAATAACTTTTCTTTCCAACAAACCAATGAATTCAAAGCCTCGGGATCTCAGACAAGTATAGAGCTTGATTTATATATATTATACACGCCTCGAGTCATAAGAACTCTGCTAGTCAAGAGTCCATCACGTGCTAATTGTGACAAAAAAAATCTCAGCTAATTTCTTCGATACGTAGCTTCCAGGTACAATTTCAAAATCCTATGTAAATTACTATCCTATAAAAAGTTATGACGTGGCGACCGCGGGCTGAACAACGCAGCCATACATAAGCTTCCCATTAAGTTCCATGACAGATACGACAGGTCGGGTCACGTGACGTGTTTTTTTCATATCATTGCCGCCTTTGCTTGATCTGAGTGAGCGCATAGACTTGAAGTTACCGTTTCGATTGCGCGGCCATGTTCTGTTTTCAAAAAGTGCTTATGTCAGGATTCTGTCGAAATTTGTCAAAACTGAATGGTGAAAACCAAAAATTTGTCAAAGCTGTATTAAAGAAGTTATTGAGGTTTGAAGATGGCCGCACGAACCTCCCGCGGAGAACTGCGCGGCCATGTCAGATCTCGGCATCTACAGGGTCCACAGGCCTGGTTTTTTTGTCAATGCATGTTTGAATTTGTCAACAAATGTCGAAGAAAGAAAATTCGTTCTATTACCATTACTTCCGAAGATATCGACGCCTGAACGCCATGGCCGCGCAATCCTCCGGTTCCGATTTCTTTCGGTTGTTTTTTTCGTAATCAGGCTTATCTAAATTAGTCAAGACCGATGTTCAGAGCTTGGTCTGAATTTGTCAAAGCCGATGAGTTCTGAATTTACACTCGTTTTCTCGTCAGACAAACAAAATTACTAAAAAACCTATGGACGCTGGCCGCGCAATCGAAACGCTTTTTCATATGCCGATATCTAGTAAACAAAAGAAGTCTGAGATATGATTTATGTACCAAATTCTTTGACATTTTAGGCTCCTTCGATTAACATATCGTTTCACCACAAAAACCTATCGTAACGAGAGTTATTTAAAAAAATATAACCTCTCACACAATGTTTGGATAGGGTGACCATAATATCAGGTTTAAATTTAACCACGGAACCATACAATTTGCCTGCAACATTATATAATAGAATATATGACCAGTTTATATATAATCATTTAAGGGTCCATATATTGTTCAGTTCCTCAAATTCCATCCAGCTCGCTTAGTACTCACGGAATGCGTTAGATCAAAAGATTTTCTAAGATTGAGTTCCATTATGGAAAAAAAATAGGATTTTTAGCTAGATTTGTTACAATCAAGTTTTCTTTGTTTTTTGTTTTTGCAATAACAAGCAATAAAAAATCGTTGAAATGTATTCTGCAGTTTCACGATTTCAGTTTCAATAGCTGTTAAATGGATGACACATCGCATAGTAATATTATTGTAGGACACATTATCAACGTACCTTATTCGACATTGTCTTTTTTATCCAAAATTCCAGCTTGATTTCTGAACCGTCACTGTCTATCTTGAATATTGTCCATACACTGAGTTCAAGAACCGAAGTCCAGAGTAGGTCACGAAACGACGAAACGTAAAACCAAAAAAATACGACACTCATAAGCACAAGACAGAAAGTCCAAAGTAGCCAACAATCAGGTTGAGACTGGATTTTTCTGAAATTCCAATTATTATCCGCTAAAACTTAAAAATTAGGTACTCTTTATTTAGCCACATGCATTTTTTAAACAAAATACTTCTGAGAAGTGTACCCTAATCTTTACAAAACGTCCCATAAAAATGTCACCGAAAACAAACCTTTTTGTGTGATACCATTTTACCGTACTTCTTCTCCGTAATCCGCTTGTATGCGGTCGCCTTTGTATCGCGCCGCCTTGGCCTGTGATGGCTCTGTCAAAGGCTGCCGCCCGCCCGTAAAACAAAGGATGCCGGTGCAGCATACATCAGCCATTAACTTTACTGTACTAGTGTCTAATTTTACTTCACCTCTACTTACTCATATTTGGTATACTGCACGCATGAGCATAATTTATACTATTTTTTTTCTTCCAATAACCAGAACTGCTTGCTAGTTCGACACTAACTAAGCAAGCGCGGTTTAACATGCGCCCCACTTCGTTCTGTGCTAGCACATGTAACCTAACGCACTCATAGCCGGCAGTAATACTCCCTTTCGTGAGTATTACTGCCAGGTTGTAACTTGGCAGCAGCCGTATGGACACGGCCTCCACTACCTTTTTTGTACCATGGTTAAGCTAAGTATTTAAAAAAAACGAGACGTTTAAAGTACCCACTAGTTACTAGCATATACAAAGGAAGGACTTTAAAGGTCACTGTACCAATGAGCGGTACGTGAATTTACGTGAAACCTGATATTATGGTCACCCTATCCAAACATTGTGTGAGAGGTTATATTTTTTTAAATAACTCTCGTTACGATAGGTTTCTGTGGTGAAATTATATTTTAATCGAAGGAGCCTAAAATGTCAAAGAATTTGGTAAATAAATCATATCTCAGACTTCTTTTGTTTACTAGATATCGGCATATGAAAAAGCGTTTCGATTGCGCGGCCAGTGTCCTTAGGTTTTTTAGTAATTTTGTTTGTCTGATGAGAAAACGAGTGTAAATTCAGACCTCATAAGCTTTGACAAATTCAGACCAAGCTCTGAACATCGGACTTGACTAATTTAGATAAGCCTGATTACGAAAAAAACAACCTAAAGAAATCGGAACCGGAGGATTGCGCGGTCATGGCGTTCAGGCGTCGATATCTTCGGAAGTAATGGTGACAGAACGAATTTTCTTTCTTCGACATTTGTTGACAAATTCAAACATGCATTGACAAAAAAACCAGGCCTGTGGACCCTGTAGATGCCGAGATCTGACATGGCCGCGCAGTTCTCCGCGGGAGGTTCGCGCGGCCATCTTCAAACC
Organism: Yponomeuta plumbellus; assembly: GCA_947310845.1. NCBI lineage: Eukaryota > Metazoa > Arthropoda > Insecta > Lepidoptera > Yponomeutidae > Yponomeuta > Yponomeuta plumbellus. Next base: position 12,239,786 of record OX371203.1, read on the forward strand.
TCAATAACTTCTTTAATACTGCTTTGACAAATTTTTGGTTTTCACCATTCAGACAAAGACAAAGACAAAGACAAAAGACAAAAGATATTTATTTGTGAAGCATGAGTTCATGAATAGGATGGTTAAAAAGATATTAGTTCTGTACATGCTCTGCCTAATGAGGCGTACAAATGATGAAATACGATCAGTTTTGACAAATTTCGACAGAATCCTGACATAAGCACTTTTGAAAACAGAACATGGCCGCGCAATCGAAACGGTAACACTTGAAGCGGCAATGAAACTAAATCGCCATGTTCATGCAGTTGTTATTGTGCTATAATGCATTAACAGAATCCAGGCCCTGGTTAGGTTAGGTTAGTGGTGGTGGTGATGACGGTGGCGGGGAGTCGCTGGATGCGGTCGGTACAAGAGCAGGAAACCTTGAAAGCCGTGAGGGAGCTGTCCTGCTGTTTGCGTCAAATTGCTGTTGATATAAACTACACTACCCAAGTAGCATTTTATTCCATTTAAGAGTACACATTTAGTTCCCATGTACTTGAAGCATTATTACAGTTCACTTGTGATGTATAAGCTGCATTATTGCGATTAATTACACCTATACCTGTCTAAGGGGCCTATAGGAGTTTAGAGTTATACTTTTATACGGTTGTTGGTGGTATACCCTCTTGAACGTTTCATTTCTCAACTGTGCTTCATTTACACGCATAGGAATCTTACTCAGTCTGGATAGAGTTCAAAATGTAGCAGCTCCCCAGATCCGTCGAGATGTGCTGGAAATACTCGCAGCAGTCAAACCCTCGTCCGTTATAGGCACAATTGTTGAGCGTGTCCGGACATTTGCTCCGAACAAGGTTTGAGTAGTAGCTGAAGTTGGACTGAGGGCAGAGCGGGTCCACCTTGTACTTGTAACAGTGGTCGAGGGTGTAAAAGAGGGTGCCACGAAAGTAAGCGAGCTCTTTTAAGACGTCTTCGAGGTCGGGGGCGTGATCTGGTGTCCAAATCCTGAAAAATTGTTCTCAAATGGCCACTAGGTCTTGATATTAACTGACAGTCGACATGAACTCTATTTCTTTGCAATAAAGATGGCCCAAAAATTAAAATTATCAGTTATTCATGCTTTATGTAAATGATAACTTCCACTCAACACATTCACTTGTCCAACACAAACATGTAAATACACCGAGACTGACGCCATTTGTACAAATATACGGCGGCCCCCAGTGGGAATCGAACCCACGACCGCTGGCTTGGTCGATAAGCACCTTAACTGCTATACCAACGAAGCAGTCTTTTAAATCCAAATCCAAAAATGCTTCTGCGTGGATCCAGAATAAACCTACAGGTACTTACTCTACTTCAGTAGAGTCTACGAAATATCACCGAGTACAGCATCGTGCAACAACTATGTCATTATCTGATCTAGAAACTTTTAAAATGTATTTTAAAATTATCTGAGAACTCAGATTGAGAAGGTACATAACGTAATACTTCACGCCTTAAAGTACTCTGTTACTTTTCTGCTCTACAGTGATGAATCACTGTAGGTTAGTAAGCTCTTTGCATCATTCTCTATCCAATGCATATCTGAATGAGACTTGTAGCTGCAGTGCAGTCTAAGTAATACTTATTTGGGGATACCATATAGTGCTGAGATGGAAACTGTGACGCATTGAAAATAACATCTTACGTATCCGAAACGTTATAAATCCTCTTGTTATTGTCCTCTTCGCAAACCGCGACGGCGGGCATCGTAGTCTCCCAATCGATGTAGGTGGTCTCCACGCCGAAGCTGATGGGGCTAGTCAGGAAGGCGTCGAACGCGGCTATGATGAGGGTCGCGGAGAAATACCACGACAGTGCTATGAGACCCACCCACAACCATCTGGCAAGTATTTTGAACGTTTGGAACTACCTATATCGAGGGTTCAATAAATAAGTAGGTACATCTCTAAAATAGTATTGGATTATTTAGCATTCTTTAAGGGTAATATTCATAGAACTTCTCTATGAGTTTCTGATAGTTCAACACGTAATGTCATCTGAATTTATATATATGTAGGTACAGATACAAATGTTAAGTCGACTTCAGTTTAGTTTATCATAGGTACTCATACTTTCATTTAGGTAAGTTAGAGAATGTACATGAATAAGGAATGAACTTACCTTTCAGTCCAGTGCCTGGTGTTATCAGCAACGTAATGCACTCCGGCAAAGGCACAGTTGGAACAATATTCCTTTATGTGATCCTTACATAAAGTCGAGGGCATTTCGCCTATATTGTCCGATTTTACTGTATAGAGTTGTTACGTTGAAATTGTGAAAACGTCTGTAGCGAGTGCATGTTGAAGTAGTGTGCTGACTGTGGGGCAACACGATCTACCTATCTCATAGAATAGTCATGCTGCACAACGTCTCCACTGCGACGTGATGTCTACTGAAGTAAAGTTAGTTTACAAAATTCATAGCATCATTACTTAAGTTGGGTCTTTTCTTCGCGGTGTGTTTATGCGCTAATCGTTTATTAAGTACTTTCAAGTACCTATTTTATATTTCTTTTTTGAACGCTTACCTCAATTTTGCCTCTCCTGGACCCCCCGTGGGTTGACTGGTAGAAAATTCCATTAGTAGGTATTTAAGTCCACCTTTTGTACACTATCGTTTGTGCAATAAAGAATTGATAATAATATTGATGACTAAAGTACTTTCTTGAGTTTATGGTCCTTTGTCCGGACTGGATAAAATATTGATTCATTTGTTTCATTTGTTCCCTTTATGTAGATTTTTAGATCTATCTTGTAAAGACATATATTTAAATGTACTTGCTCATCGACACTCGCTGAGCAAGCTTTCTGTTCGATTACACTCACTGAAATTACAAAACAGCAACATTTTATTTTTTAATAATTAGGTGCATTGAGTGTGTCGTAATTATCTAGATTAATTGAAGGTGTAAAGCACAGGCACAACAAAGAAAATAAAAATTGTCGTTACGATTATTTATTAACCCATTATACATTGAATATTTACAAAACTATATAAAAAACTAAATTAAAATTATATAAAGAGACTACTCTACCTAGATTGTTGGCAAATACCAACAATCTAGGTAGTAAATACAAGCACCGTAATTTTTTTCTGTAATATGTAAGGTGGGAACTTTCTAATACGGGAATAAAGGCCAATTAGTGACCTGATAGCCCAGATAGGCCAAGTGCGTTATGATAAGGTATGTGCCGGTTTCTGAATTGAGAATTTCGCTAAGTAACTATTTAACTGTAGTACCTACTGTCCCGTAAATTTTTTCAGAAAAGAGTATGACAGAAAGTTACTTAAGTAGTTACTTAGTGAAATTCTTAATTCAGAAACCATATTTTTATATTATCTCAACATATTTTTAAACGGCCAATTCTTCAATACGCCACACTCTGAGGTAGACGAAAAAAGAAATCATTCTTAATTTCGATGCAGAGGTACCCTAAAAATACATAAAATTTCTGTTCTTCTTGGTAATGAGCGACGACAGTGAGATTACACTACAAATATCTACAACCAAACTCTCGAGTTTATAGCGATATTTTTCATTGAAGAGCCTTAAAAAGATTTAAAAAGATAGAGACTCGAAATTAGTTAAAAGAAGCTTCGCACGGTTGGCTAGTCGGTTTTCCAGGTACTTAGTGACTTAACGGTAGTCTGTACTATACCTATACTACATACATATCTACTCTCTATATGTACTGCAGCTCGTCCGGACTGCCAAAATAGACATTACTATGCTGCGGTTGGTTCTCCTGATGCCAGGGTATGGGCTCTGGATGATGATCCACCGGCTGCCTTCGCGGGATGAACCCGGCGTGGGTTAGCACGTTGTAGATTTGATTTCTGGGTACTTTGTCGGCCTCGCGGTCGTACACCTGAGGAATGTATATCCTGGGTTTAGATATAAAGTTTCGAGAAGCCCAAATCCGACCACACACTGGATCCGACGGCATAAATGTCAACAATTTTATTATTCTTGCGAAAAGTGCAAAAGCGATTGTTGCCAATAGATACTGGATTAAGTCGAAATCGATTTATATACTCGTAGATACCTTTGAAATATTTCTAAAAAGCAGTTTCTAAAAAACAAACGATTTTTATTCGGCAACAACTCGTACCCTATGAAAAATGTGAGAGTATGTACTCGTAATTCTTTGAATCCGCGCTTCACGCACTTTAATATCGTTACCAGCGGGTAATCATTCATTATCATTATCATTATTATCATTCACAATAATTTATCATTGTTGACATTGTCCAACATAGAGGAACGATAATTTTGTTTAAAATGTGGTTTTAACCAGTACTTCATAATAAACAGCGATACTACAAAGAAGAAAAAATATTTAAAGTCGTAGAACAAAAGTGGTTGTAAATGACAATCTCAGACAGATATGTTTCAGGGCTTGTGAATGATTGGCCGTTTCAGTAAATTTTGGTGAAATTCCTCGAGTTACGCGGAGGCCTCCCTCTGACGTCGTTGAGAGGGAAATTTAATTCTAGAGTGAAATAGGGCATACCGGCATTTCCCCATGATGAAGCAAACTGGTCCAAGGTAGCACCTTCCATAGGTGTGGATTGTTCAGCGCAGGCTTTCTCAAGTGCACTGGTAAGGACTGCTCTTCCTCTCTCACTTGCACCACGGCGGGATGGGGCGGGGGTATCGCCAGGGCTAGGCTGGCGCTGGCCAGCAATAGGGCCGTGTACTTCATCTTGGCAATAGGTCTGCAAAAGGAACAGTTCTTGATTCAGGAGATTGCCGTACTTTCGAAAACTACAATTCGTAGGTTATTATGACATGTTAATCTGTGAGCTAATGAACAAAAACATTTTAAGTGCGTACTTATTATATTATAACATTTTAAGTTTAAGGGCCGGTTTCTGAATTGAGGATGCACTAAGGAAATACTTTAGTAGCGTTCTGTCACGCTCTTTTCCGAGGTGTTTGACGAGACAGCGCTCTGCTACCGTTAAGTAGTTACTCAGCGAAATTCTCAATTCAGAAACTGGCGCTTAGTATACGGTTTTCAGGTTATCCTTACTTTTCACCACTTGTATATTATACGAATACTGTAACAATATGAAATATACATCCTGTATATTTTTTCTGTTTGTACCATAACAAGTATTTTAACTTTGTATCTAATTTGCCAATTCGTATATGCAGGGTGAAAAATAAGGATAACCTAAAAACCGTATACTTTGTTAACATAAAATGTTAGGTATACCCTATCCACTTACTTTAAATTTTCTTTGGTTCACACCGTATATCTATACAATGTGTTCATTTGTACCTAATGTAACCCCCACTCAGGGTACTTTCTCCTCATCAACACGACAAAAAACACCTACGCTTTACTAAAATTCGATATCTTCTAAAACAAATTCGTGGAGCAGTTGGTTCTTTTGTTTTAAGATTTTAGTGTTGATTCCGTAGTAAAAGTTGTTCGTGTTGTTGAGTAGAAAGTACCTCGAGTCGGGCGTTACTTTACAAATCAACACCCTGTATATTTGTTTTATGGAGTTTGAAGTAGGAATGCATAGGCTGTTGCATAATTTATTCATCGTCGCCGTCGCACGGTAGCAAATCGTTAAGTTTACAAAACACGATAGCGTGTGGTTAGATAATTTGTTTGTCACTATAATGGAGCTTATCGGCACTCTAATGGGGACCTGCATTTTTTTTCAAATGGTCTGACCTTGAATTTTTAATCTTATTATGTACATTGAATTTATGTAAAACATGAAGCTGGGTAGGTGTGAATAGATGAAAGATTTTTATTTTGGACGACCTCTGTGGTACAGCGGTTAGCGCATCTGACTACCATGCGAGAGGTCCCGGGTTCAAATCCCGGCTGGGGACAAAAAAAAAAGAAACATGTTTACATGTTTATGACGTCACTGTTTCAGATTCCCACGACACAGGGTATCCTAGTGTGGGGCCAGAAGCATTGTATGTGTCTGCATGCAAATGTTATGTCATGTTTTGAATTCGTTTCGTGTAGATAATAATAATAACTCCCACACAACACAATCACTTGACCTGGTCCCAAACTAGGATACCTATGCTATGGTAACCAGGCAAAGACATTACAAACATCGAAAAGCACCCAGACACTCCATTTGTACAAATTTTCGGCGGCTCCCAGTGGGAATCGCACCCAGCCATATCCAGCAACCCACCAATGTTATTACGGCTTTGTTATACGAGGCGTCAACAAACCAGCTGCCTTAGTTCGATGTGCGTGCTATGGACACCACTGAAAAAAGATGTACCAGTTGTACGCAATACACCAATCTTCCGATGCCTTTAGGACGAAACAGGGTCTCGATTCTGTTAACACATTATAGTTAAATACAATTACGAATACGCGTGCGCGCGTTGATTTGAAGCGGCAATGAAATGAAATCGGCATAGTCATGCAACTGTCATGGGCCTAGATTCTGCCAATGCATTGTAGTACTACAATGCATTGGCAGAATCTAGGCCCTGCCCTTATATTACTTAACTTTCCACTCTATCGGGTTAAGCATTTAGACAACTCGAAAGAGTCGAAATGAAAGAATGTATGTGACAGTTCGGAGTAGGGGTATGAGATACCTACTGGGAAAAAGTCCCAGAACATAACAGTGCGACATAAGGTGGTGTGACATACCGGGAAGAAAAGGGATAAATCAGACAACTCCATACAGTTGAGTTTTAAGTATTTGCACCCCAGATCCAATGTCCAAAGAGTCTCCAGTTGTGTGTGCAATCAGCATCCGTACTTGTTAGGAAAGCGAACCGGGCACGGGCAAAATGGTAAGTCCACTCACATTCACGCGCGCTCGGACAATACCACCGCCCCAGTCAAGGTCGCTGTATGTTTACGTAACACGAACAAAACACACTTTCAAATTCAACACAGCAAAGTGCGCTTAATGCGCGGGCGTTCTTCGTTATACTCTCGTCATCGTCAATGATGACTCCGGACTTTAACCTTCACGCCTCTCGCTGATTTACCAAACGCTGACGATGCACGGTCAGTGGCGTAGCTACCTAGGGGCTGGGCGGGGCAGTGCCTCGGGGCCCTCAAGCTCAAGGGGCCCTCGCCAAAAAATACCTACCTTACCTGTACCAAGTATTAATAGTAATTTATGTTGTTACTCTTTAATATTTTTATTACAAACTCTGCAGTGCACAAAGAAGAGCTGATGATAAAGTAGTTTAGAATTTTAAAGTATTTGTAAAGGTCACTGGGCACTATAGTATGGAATCCATACCTACGCCGTACAGACATAACATAGGGTGAGATAAATAGATAAATGTCTTTATCTTACGATATTTGGGGTCGCATTATTGTGGGTATTGTCTGACTTGTCGAAAGAGTATATTCTTTAAAAAAAAATTTTTTTTTTCGTTCTTTACCATTTAATATCGTCTGGGTCAGATTTGCCCAGTGACCTTTATATTTTTACTTGATAAAACCTAACTAGTTTTAATAGCGGTGGGGCCCCATTTTTTTATTTGCCCCAGGTCGTGGTACGAATCCCGGAATTAATGTACCAATGCTAACTACATTTCTACATTTGTGAACTTATTGTAGCAATACCACTCGCTAATTATGAAGAAAAACCTTGTGATGAAACTTAAATTTCTGAGGTGTTTAATGTTCATACACCTCAGCGCTGGAAATTACCGATTCGCGGTGCGCGTGGTGATATTAACATAACATAACATAACATAACATTTACATACAGGCACATTATACATAGCTTCTGGCCCCACTATTTCCCACTTGAGCTATGACAATCTTACAGATGGTTGCGAAAATTACCTTCTTGTAGTGTAGCAGGTTAATACTTTGCCTTAAAACACGTTTAAAACGACGTTTTATAAAAATGAAACCTAGTTGGATTAATTAATTGCCCCCGAAACCCCCTGCATACAAAATTTCATGAAAATCGTTGGAGCCGTTTCCGAGATTCTGATTATATATATACAAGAATTGCTCGTATAAAGAGATTAGATTAGATAGATAGATAGATATAGGTGCTATGTTGAGTGGATTCCTTTACGAAGTATTGTTCGGATTACTAACAAAATACCGCATGCCAGATTGCAATAAAACTTTGCCGATATGGTAAGATGACACAAATCGAGGTTTGGTTGTGTTTGAAAGGTTTGGTCGTCAAGGTGGTAGCGCACGTTTTTTATATTTACCTTATTTTTAATCGATCAAACCAACGACCACCACTCTATGAAATAGACGAAAACAAAATATCTCTGATATTAATACGATTTACGACTTTACTCTTTTTTTTAAAGTTTTTGTAGGAGTAATTAATAACATGTATATCTATGCTAAAGAGTTTTCTAGTACCTACTAATCCTCTCTGAGCTAGGCCGCGGACGGACAGGCAGAATCAGAATCAGAATCAGAAATTTATTTCAACGTAAAGAATTTACATTCTGCTTGTTGAATGTCAATGTACATACAGTTATGTATAATGTTAGCCGCTGCCTTGGGGCCGTCTGTAGTGGAGAAAAAGGCAGCGAAAAAAAAACTCCACTCTGACCATCTTTTCTCAAATCAACTTAAAGCTAATAAAACTTACAAAACAATATATTGGATGTGTTTAAACTAGACACATTTATCCTCTGATTAAATTTAATATTAAACTACTATTTAAAGCCATACGTCCTTGTCTTCTAAATAATCGTTGATTTTATAATAAGCTTTTTTGCAAAGAGTGTGCTTAACACAATTCTTAAATCGCGTTGGAGGTAACTCTAATATATCTTGGGGTATCTTGTTGTAGAACCTTATACAGTGCCCCATAAAGGAAGTATTAACTTTTGCAAGTCTAAGTCGTGGAAATGACCATTTATGTTTATTCCTAGTATTAACGTTATGATGGCTACCAAGTGTTTCGAAGTCTTTAATATATTTTTCCTAACGTACATAATATTTTCATAAATGTATTGGCTTGCAACTGTTAGGATGTTGATTTCTTTGAAAAAATTTCTTAGTGTGTCCCTACTACCTAGCTTGTAAATAAATCGGATCGCTCTCTTCTTCCAGACGGATGGACATCGCGAAACCCAGGTGTCGTCGTCGTCAACCCATTATGTCCCCACCGAGGGGCACGGGTCTCTTCCCTGAGGAAGGTATAGGCCATACTCCACCACGGCGGCCAAGTCCGGATTAGTGGAGGCTTGTAAGACTAGTGGCTGGTCTTACTGTCAGAAGTTTTCAAGCCGCCCTAAGGCATCTGACTTGGCTTAACGACTGCCATCTATCGACGGCAGCCGGCACCAACTGCTTAACGTGCCTTGCGAAGCACGGAATCACTCGGAAAAATGCCACTAGCGTTAGTCATAGACGGTGACCCATCCATGGACTGAACGCGCCGTATGTTGCTTAACTTTAGAGATCGTTTAAGATCACTCAGGCAGCCCAGGCTACGAGCGATTCTAACCCAGTCTAAACCCACGTGTAGTTACGCCATATCCGTTCCAGGTTCTAAGTGTTCCTTGTTGACCATGTAACCATAATAACTTAATAACGAAATATTTCGACTGCCTCGTTGGCCGAGCCGTTAAGGAGCTTCGCTTCCAAGAAAGATGTCGTGGGTTCGATTTCCACTGGGGAGGGGCCATTTGTACAAATGGGTTCAGTCTGGACGTCTGAGTGTTTTTCCATATTTGTGATGTCATCGCCTGGTTATCAAAGCACAGGGTATCCTAGTTTGGGACCAGCCCTTATATTACGTAACTTTCCACTCTATCGAAATGAAGCATTTAGACAACTCGAAAGAGTCAAAATAAGAATATATATCACAGTTCGGAGTAGGAGTACGAGATACCTTCTGGGAAAAAAAGTCCCAGAATGTAACAGTGTGACATAAGGTGGTGTGACATACCTACCTGGAACAAAGGGCTAAATCACACGACTCCATACAGTGGAGTCTTTCACCTCAGGTCAAGTTTTTGTGTTGTGTGGGAGTTATTATTATCAGTTTTATCAGTTTTTTTAAATCATACAACGAAAGTTAGTATAAATCACAAACTCTAATTCATATTGTTAAGGAATAAGGAAGGATAAGGTAAGCCTCTATAAAAGCTGATGCAAAACAGTCCGAATCGAAGTACGCAACACATCATCGTAATTCACTGAGTATCAACCTTAAAAAATATTGTATTCACGTATCAGAGTTCATATAAGTTAACTGCACAACTCTCACCTGATAAAGAACGAAATCAAATCCCAAACTTCCAGTATGTACCAAATGCTTCGTTGAACTTTGTTCAGTCACACACTTTACCACCGAACAAACACGAACTTGCGCACCAATCACCAGTTACCTTGGCGAAGGACGAGACGATTTGCCCACGATCCTCCGCGGCGATTGCCGATGGAGCCGAGGAGAACGTCCAGCCACCTCTACCGGCCAGGCGCAGGATTGCCAAACCGCACTGATAGAGTCAGCCAGCTATCCGACACTAGCTCTTATTGCGTACGACTTAAGGATGACCATCGAAGGTAAAGAAGGTAAAGAACCCTTTTATATGACCGACTAGGTAGAAGGAAGTTACAATTTAATTGATTCTAGAACTTTTTTTTGCGGATTTTGTGTCCGATATTATTTTTTTACAAAAGACATCAACGCGTGATCTTTGAAAGTTCCCTGTATTTTTATGCAGTGTTCTAAATGAAATGTACAGTGAAATATTTTGCTATTTAAATAGACTTTCGTTCCTTTATATGTAGAAGTGCTTAAGATATGTCATGTTATTTCAACATGATATTAATTGTTTTATGCCATTATATAAACTGTTATGCGTTGTTGACCCTACCTGAGCGGCCTCTAAAACTTTAGCTCTGCCTGCGTCTACTAAAGTACAAAATTACGAGAGAAGTCGATTAAATTAATTATTACAAAGTCAGAGTCCGAGCATTATAATGTAAGATCTAATAGGTATCAAGCACTTCATTTGTTCTACGTTATTTGTGAATTCGTACCAGTCAGTACCCCGGTGCTGCTAAAATAAAGTTCACCATCACTATGAAAGGTGAAGAGGGTCAGAGGTCCAATATTATAGGTACTATTTATGATGCAACGTAGTATGATGCGTCGTGCGACTCGTGCGTGCCATAGGTACGTACAGGTCAGTTAAGTAAAGCTGGCACGTTCAACACATTTACACGTTGCGCTTGTGTAGTGTCTGTGAATAAGCGCGCGGCGTGACGTGTACTGCATGCGCATCATGAAAAGTCTGCCCGTCTCTCTTGCGCGCGGTCTAGCTTATGAGTGTGAAGGGGACAGTTATAGTTTTACTTTTGCTACTGTTTATAAATACAGCGTGATATTTTTGGTATTCAACCGTATGTGCGTTTCAATGAGGGATTTTTCTGACAGCTAAGAAAAGTAGTTCCAAATGAGCCGTTTTCAGAAGAACTAAAAAAAAAACGAATGGCTGTCAAAGGAATGCAATTTTGGAGCTCAGCCCAATAACCATGTGTGATACATCATAAAATAGGTCTCAGCGAGCTGAACAAAAGTTACTATGCCGCCAACAGCCAAATGTTAGTTTTTTTTCAATACAATATAACTCTGAAAGGACAAACATTTGGCTGTTGGTGTAATAGTAACTTTTGTTCAACTCGCTGAGACCTATTCGATGATGCACACCACACATGGCTATTGGGCTGAGGTCCAAAATTGCATTCCTTTGACAGCCATTAGATTTTTTTTTTAGTTCATCTGAAAACGGCTCATTCATCCAGTAACTGACCACTGAGCGTCCGGTACTTTTTGTTACATAATTAAATTATAATTATATTGTTGAGGATTTCTGGGATAATTATTTTCTGTTTTGGTAAAGATTTTCTTAGGTGAAATTATTTTTGTCCATGTGAAAATTTATTGAAAGTTAAAACTATTTTGTGACCATTGATTTCACGTTATTTTTAATACTTTTCGCTCGAATTTGCTAAAAATATACTATAACAAGTAACACATATACCTACCTATTTGTATTTACTTATCTACAACGCACCCATCTTACTAAAACCAACCTAACTCTAGTCTACACTTAAACTAGAGTCGCATTTTTAATCAAAATCATTTATTTTTAAACATACTGTACAGTGAAATTGCATAAGTGTGAGTACTGTGAACGTGCCAGCTTTAGATAACTGACCTGTACGGCAAGCAATGTGATCCAAGAGGCCTTTTCTAACCTTCAAATTGTGCCAAATATTGAACTCACGAAATTACCTACATTATGGAGATTGTAATACGTAGTAGGTACCTACCTAAGTGCTTAAACTGGTGAAATTGAGATTACAGTAATTTTCTTTATACTAGGTACGATTTTTATAATCTGAATGGTATTATAAAATCTAACAACGCCTTTCGTTCTCCATCACTAAACACATGAATTCCTTTTGGAGTTCTTATCTAAGTAGTTAATTATCATAAAATAGATTTATATTAGTATGTATCTACTGCCCAATTCACATTGCGCTGGCCGGCTAATCGTTATAAAATGTTCGAAGTTATTCCTTTGGATGAACGAGGATACCTACGTCTTGACCTTGATCTGCGGGCCTCCCTGAATTGATTGCCAATCTCCGATATTATGATAATGCTCTGCTTTGACTGACCGCAAGGATCACATGACTATTGACCGCGTGGCCAAGCGCCCATGTCGCAACTTGTGTGGCAATGTTCTAGATCGTGGACGATCTTTGCGATACACAAACAAGTTGGGCAGAGTCTACTTTCACGCGGTTAGCGATTTCTGGTTCTGATCGAGTTAGGTTGTAGCTTACCTAACATCCAGCAAGGGATTGCAGAGTAAAAGGCAGGTAAAGTCTACCTCAGCTCGACTTTTATATTTGGTTTTTAATTTATTTTCAACAAGGAATGACTAATGAATGTCGATGAAGCGAAAGTGATTTGTCAGGAAAAGGTCTATTACGATCGTGGCAGGTAGCAGTCCCTGGTATTTGCCTACCCCTCTGGGATATAGGCGTGAGCTTATGTATGTATGTGATTTTCAACATGAGGTCCTTACCCTGTTAGTCCTGATAAAATAAAAGAGAAGAATTTTGTTAATACATGAGAAGTTTATACTTACATTGTCAAATTAAAAAAATACTTACATGTTTTGTCATTTTGATTGTTATAGTAAAGTCGCTTAAATAAGCCAATTAATAAAGCAAACGAATTTTAATCGCGTTTTATTGATTTGTCTAAATCAACATAAACATTTACATACAGACACGTACAATACGTACATTGCCTCACACTAGGATCCTGTGTCGTGGGAACCAGAAACAACGACATCACAAACATGTAAACATCCAAGACCTGGGATTTTTTTTTGTTCTCCAGCCGGGATTCGAACCCGGGACCTCTCGCATGGTAGCCAGATGCGCTAACCGCTTTGCCACATAGGCCGGAATATTTTTTCGGAGGAATATTTTATTGAAACAGATAATTTTCCTCTGCCTCTGCCATATTTCCAACAAGTGACACCAACAATCAACTGTTTGAGTTTAGATCGTATCGAGTTTCATGTCCACCGACAGATCAGGCACGCGACACGAGAGAAGTCAATCGATCACGACAATTAACCTCACATCAGCCAAGTCTGATGCTATCACAAATAGAACATTTACAAACTTCCACACTTGTCCAGCACATTTATTATTGTCTGATCACCTTTGCTAGCAGTAGGTACACTTGTCGTCAGTCACCGGATTTAATTTTCTACTAAGTGAAAGAGAAGAAATCAAAACCTAGCTTGTCCACAAATAGGCAAATAAAACGACAAAATAAAGTGCCGGGGCCATACTTTGGTTCCCCTCTTTTCTCAATTTTCCTCCTTTTTTTGTCACTGCTTTTTTCCACATTTCGCACCCAGTCTAATAGAAGCCCACGACCAAAATGCTTCGTAAATCTACTGAAGATCTTTGTCACTACAGAAGTGTATATCGTCGACACCAAGGTCGCAATGTCTCCAAAGCTAAGGTCATAAATCAAAGTATCAGGACGATATGCAAGGAGTACTGCGCTGAGTCATCCATCTGTGGACTGAAACATCTTGTGGACGTCAATACTCCGTATGTGGAAAGGTATTTGCAACTTATTGACTCATCGAATCGCCAAAAAGTGTCATTAACATAACAGGCACATACACTGACTGAACAACTCTGGATCTCCGGTCTCAAACTAGGATACCAGAAACAGCGACATCACAGACATGTAAACATCCAAGACCTGGGGATGTTTTTCCCAGTCGGATTCGAACCCGGGACCTTTTGCATGGTAAGCAGATGCGCTAACCGGTGCGCCACAGAGGTCATCATTGTCTTAATCATATTCTTATTTTACAATGTGGGTACGTAGCTAGTAATTGTATGTATGTCAACGTTGACAGTGGCTATGTGAGGCGCGGACAAATTCCGTTGAACTGGTTTCTGTATTGCAAATAATTGTACCCTTAAGATTATTGCAATCGGATTACCTAATTCTTTGCCTTTCCAAGTGTTACGGAACAAATACAAGATACCTACTCACTCGATGTTACATAGGATTTGCAATGAACGTAGTTTCTTACTACACCACTGTCTTAAACAGTGTAAAGCTGAAGCTGCTTTATTTTATTTTTTATTTTATTTATTCATGTTATGAAGACTAACAGCCGCATAACTGTTATACATAAAATAAATAAATAACTAAAGGCCAATTATGAATCTCAACTTCTAAATACAACAAAGAATAAAAAAAAGAAAAAAACCTTCTCTGCGATTTAGACATAACTAGGTACCTAACTACGAGTATAATAAATACTTAACATACATGGGTACTTTTCCAATAAACATAGAAAAGTTATTATTTTAAGTAATGCATCCAATTAAGGCATTATAAATTTAACGACAGAGGTGTACAGAAATAAAATGTTTGCCTAGGTGTGCGGTTTTATCGTATTTAAAAAAATACCCACACAAATCACAATACATTATATTATTATCTTTTCCACCAGAAGTTCCCTTAAAATATATCTTATAATTTCTCTCACCTTTGGAAAACCCTGCCCAGATGACGAAGCTGAAACCAAATAACTAACAAGACGTGTACTTTTTTCAATTAATTGGTACTTCTGCATATCTGTGATATTAGTATGACATAATTACTAGCAGCAATTTATTTTTGCTCCTCCAGGATAATCTGGATACTGACCATGATCGGCGCCTTCATCTGCTCTGTGTCTCTTGTCTGGATAACGTTCAATAAGTACTACATGGCGCCTCTAGTGACCACCCAGCTGCCGGAGGGTATCTCCGTCTCCGAGATCATCTTCCCCGCCGTCGGAATATGTTCCACCAACAGGATCAGCAAGAAAGCTGTGATGGAACTTGCTAATGAGTTGTGAGTAGTTGATGAGCAATTTATCTCGGGGACTTGGGCTTCTCGACTTTGATGTGTCGAATTTTTTATCGAAGTAAAGAAACACCTGAAACTGTACTGTCCTGTACTGTACTGAACTGATGGACATATATTCATACCAACTCATGTATTAGATTTAAGGTGATTTTGAGAAAAGATGGTTGGAGTGGAGTTTTTTTTTTCGCTGCCTTTTTCCCCACTACATTCGGCTCCAAGGCAACGGCTAACATTATGAGTACATAACTTTCAACCGACAGAAAGTAAGTTCTTTACGTTGCTATAAATGTCTGATTTCGGTAGAGACAACAAAATTGAAGTAAGTGGTTTGAGAATAGATTTATTTCCAGGAACGTCAGGATGTGTCTACCTACCTATTTTTACATAGCAATTGTTTTCTTCAGAAGGATGATGTGCTGATTGTTACTCAATGAAATTTCTCAAAAGTGTTCTATAAAAAGTTTGATGTTTGAAGTTTTCCCATCGTTTTTCCAGTACAATATTAGTGGTGGAAACCAATTTTTCAGAGTGAAGGAGCCACGCAACCACGCGTACAATGAGAGTGAGTTAATAAGAGTGCTCTATGGATTGGGCCAGTTCTACGACGTACAGCTGAAACTGGACGAACGGTTGGAGCCGGCATGGCTGCATCACATCCTCGGAGACTATGACGTTAAGGGGCTTTTGAAAAGGGTAAGTAGGGACTCTAGGGACGTGGTGATTAGATAACGGCGAAGGAATAAAGACTCGTGCATTCGCAATTTCAGTTAAACTACTCGTACTATTTAAAGCACGGAGTAGGCCTTAGGGATCTACCAGACAGAGAGCGGTCACGCGGTCAAGCTTTCAAGCGGTCAGTTTTGCGTTCTTTGTGTTATATTACGTTACATAGATGTACTCACACAGGAGGCATTCTGACCGCGTCGGTCAGATGGAACCATAGGTAATGGTAGGGGAGCCCAAGAGGGGATTTCGGGAGTTACTAAAGCGCGGCAGATTAACATACAGGGAGATACCTTGTACCAGGTAAAGTACCTCCACCAAATATGAGCCCCATATATATGGCCGCCTATCAAGGATAAAGGATCAGATTAGTAAAAAAAAAATTGATCATCAGAAATTCTCGAGCGCGTAAGGTTAAGCGCTTAAACGCGCGATTAAGGTAGGGTGAGTTAATTATATGCTAAAACTAGCTGTGCCCCGCGGTGTTACCCGCGGTTCATCGATTTTCCCGTAGGAATAAGATATTTCCCCGCGGTAAAACGTAGCCTATGTTTTAATCCAGGGTATCGGCTAACTCCATACCAAATTTTATTAAAATCCGTCCAGCCGTTTCAGCGCTAAAGACTGACAAACATATAAACACACACACAAACTTTCACGTTTATAATATTAGTGTGAAGTGTATTCCACTAATCTGACAATTTTCGCGTGACGTAGAGAAGTAAGAGGGTTACAAACTTGTAAAAAAATTTTTTTTTTATTTTGAAGAATATAATTCATGGATAATGAAAAATATAAAATCTGACGATTTCCATAAGCCGAAGTAAGAAAAAATAATAGGTAAAGTTTATTGCGTGCAGCTATGGGGAGGATGAGGATGGAATCGAGCCAGAGGACGAATATGATTCTACCGATGAAGAAGATGATGATTTAAAAAAAACTACGCAAAAAAATTTAATTTTTTATAATTATTTTCTTATAAATACAAGCATTATAGTTAAAAAACCTGTACTTTTTTATTTGCATGCTATTTCTTCAGCTTTTCAATTAATTAAGTTCAATGATTTGAAAAAATATAAAAAAAAATTTTTTTATTGTCAGATTAGGCGAATCCCTCTAGATAATCGTCAGATTATGAGACAGCACGTCTAGGGCATTAAGAAGAACCATATATATCTTAATCTGACGCGCTCGAGTATTTTAAAATGGAGAATTTTTTTGCACATTCTAATAATGGCCGCGAGTGTGCGTTACATCCAAATCGTCAGATTATTATATAAGAGCTTTTTTTTAGGTGCAAATAACATCCCCTTAGAAAATCTGACGCGCTCGATGAATTTTTTTTTTTTTCACTTTCAACCCTTACGTACGACCGGGGGTGGTCATTGATTGTGTCATTGAAATAATCAGATTAACATACGTACATTTTCAAAAATACACAGGATATAGATGCTATCAATATCTGACGCGCTCGAGTATGTCCATGCAACAGTTTTTTTTTACATTTTTGAAAATCTATAGTCGCTCCCCCCACCGACGAAAAGGTATTATATATTATATGACATTTTTTTCTTCTTATCATCTAAACTTCACAATCAAATAGGTCTCTATGACGCTCGAGTAAATCCCGATTTAGCATCATGGGCTCCCCTACTATAAGTATAACGCACGCGTTCGCGCGTTCACTGCTGTTTCTCAAAATCATGGTGACTCTAGTGCTACCGTGTCGACCGTTCAACAACAGGGTTCGTGAGCAATTGCACGCCCGAACGCAGAACGTGAACGCAGAATGCTTGACCGCGTGACCGCTCTTTGTCTGGATACCAGTAGACAGTATGGAAATGAGAAGTAACAACTGGTCTCATATGTGCTAAAATATATGATGATCCCCAGGATTTGTCTTGTTCTTATACGTATACTGTATACAGGGTGGAATTGCGTAATGCCACCTGAAGGGGAAGTACTCTTAATACTGTAGATAGAAAATATTACTCAAAGGAAACATTCCTTTATTTTTCAAAAGAAAGAAAACTGCATTCAAAGATTTCCAAAAATTCGCTTGCCGCACCCGGTAATCGAACCTACTAAAATCTGTGAAAGTTGCACCCTGTACTTTTATTGCAGCGATCATTAGGGTCAATTATAAGGATGAAATCTCTCTAACAAACTTCATAAATTAAATGAAAGGAAAACAATGAAATCTTAAATTGTTTCAATTATTTACTGTTAAACTAACTAATTAATTGCTCGAAATGGGCTCCATTTTCTTGGATACACAAATTTATTCTTCTAACGAATTCATTTCTAGTAACCTTTAATATCGCTCGTAGCCTGGGCTGCCTGAGTGATCTTGAACGATCACTAAGGTTAAGCAACATACGGCGCGTTCAGTTCATGGATGGGTCACCGTCTATGACTAACGTTAGTGGCATTTTTTCCGAGCGATTCCGTGCTTCGCAAGGTACGCTAAGCAGTTGATGCCGGCTGCCGTCGATAGATGGCAGTCGTTAAGCCAAGTCAGAGGCCTTTAGGGGCGGCTTGAAAACTTCTGACAGTAAGACCAGCCACTAGTCTTACAAGCCTCCACCAATCCGGACTTGGCCCCCGTGGTGGAGTATGGCCTATACCTTCCTCAGGGAAGAGACCCGTGCCCCTCGATGGGGACATAATGGGTCGATTATGATGAACCTTTAATAACGTGTTGTGGTGAATGTTTAAATCGTATTCTGAACCTTAACTCTCAACTCGCTTACATTCTCATAAGATTTAATGTAAATTTGATTTTTTACATATCCCCACAAAAAAAATCTAAAGGGATGAGATCTGGTGATCGTGCAAATTGCAATCGTCTTATCTAAATAGTAATTCGTCATTTTAATGGATCAATGACGTCAATTATAATTATTAATTAGTAACATAAGTAAACATAAAGAAACGGATCTTTGAGTAAAAGTGCTTTAACTTGACCCATTGAATTAATAATTTAAGATTTCACTGTTTTCCTTTCATTTAATTTATAAAAGTACAGGGTGCAACTTTCACAGATTTTAGTAGGTTCGATTACCGGGTGCGGTTGAAGCGAATTTTTGAAAATCTTTGAATGCAGTTTTCTTTCTTTTCAAAAATAAAGGAATGTTTCCTTTGAGTAAAATTTTCTATCTACAGTATTAAGAGTACTTCCCCTTCAGGTGGCATTACAAAATTCCACCCTGTATATCGTTAGTTTGGTATGGGCTGTGTTTGGGTAAAGATGCCACCGCCGCCGGTCCACGTATATTTATTACACAACTGTTCAAACCAATATACTTTCAGAGTTCATGTATGTATGTTTATCCTATTCCTTATCGCATTTTAACACCCCGAGTAAGTCAGGGAACCGAAAACCACCCATCACTGTTTTTTTTTAATTTTCGTAAAGGAATTTTCATTTACAGTTGACCCCAAAATGTAACGATATTTTGATCAAGTGCGTTTGGAATGAAGTTGAAAAGAATTGTTCGGAGCTCCTGGACTTCCGACTGACCATGAATGGCTTCTGTTGCACGTTCAACTACCTTCGGCGCTCAGATGACTTCGATGTGTAAGTCTCAGGTACCTTAGCCGACCGTGGACATGGCAGGATCTGAAGGCATCATCTATTGCAGTATTCGCGGTGGAGGTATTTCACATAAGAAGATACACATTGTCTATGCAGGAAATGTAAAAAAATACATTGGTTTACTCTATAGCATTCTAAAGCGTCGTCTGTGCGTAGGTACTTATGTAGGACTAGCTGTTGCCCGCGACTACGTCCGCGTGGGCTTTAGCTGAGTAAAGTGTTCGCAAATAAGATAGGGATACTTTTACCGCATGCGAAAGAGCTTTCATACTAACTTCACAACCCCCTCTTACCCCCTTTAGGGATGATTTTCGAAAAACCATTTTACGTGTTTTTCATAACTTTTAATAAAGAACCTTCATATTGAATCTCATTCGAATATCTTCAAAAACGGCAAAATTTCATACTAAGTTTGTACCCCCGTTTTTCCCCCTTAAGGGATGATTTTTAAAAAACTATTTTACAAGTGTTTTATAATTTTAAATGAAGAACCTTCGTACCAAATTTCATTCGAATAACTTCAAAAACGGCAAAGTTTCATACTAACTTTTCAAAAATCCTTTCTTAGTGCTCCCCTACGTTACAAAAGGGACCCCTGTGCAAAATTTCAAGTTTCTAACCCTTTAGTTTAGGCCCTGCGTTGATATGTCAGTCAGTCAGTCAGTCAGTCAGTCAGTCAGCTTCTCCTTTTGTATATACCGCGTGAAATTTTCACCGGTACAATAAATTTTACCATATCATTGGTATCGATAATAGATTACATTTATCGAATAAAATTACCATATATTTTTTTTCATTTTCATTTCTTTATCCTTCATCCAATTTGTAACTCATGGGCCCCCATTACAAGGCGTCATCGCGCCGCCGCCGCCCGCTTCTTTTCCTTCCCGCAAGCCGCGCGCAGTTGCCAGTTCGTGCGTTTAGTTGTGCTCATGCGTATTGAGTCCATATTTCTTTAAGATTTGCGGATAAGTTCAGACATAGGTATTTTTGTTTTTTTGTACCAACGGGGTAGTAACAAAAAATGTTGGTATTTGTTTTTTGGACTTAGTATTACGTTTGTTGATTTATTGTACTGGTGAAAAAATATTCCTGTATAGATTTTATCAAACAGTGCTGTCGATAAAAGTGCATAGTTATATGAAACTTTCAGCAGCAATAGCGGGTCTCGCAACATCGACATGTACAACTATGGCAATAAGTCCTCATTCGACTACGACAAAGGATTGAAGCTTCTTCTAAAGTTTGATGAGAGTGACGACTTTTACTACAACTTACCCTTACAAGGGGCACAGGTATTTACTATGAGTTCATAGTATCGCATGAGCCATTCGGTCGACCATTTGTCATTGACCAAACTCTTTCTTCAGTTACAGTTTTCGGACGCATACGATTTCCCTGATGCGCCCAGTGGGAGTTTTGCTACGCAAATCGTTAGCCCAAAGGTTAAGGTAGGCACCTATTCCGGTTACCACCCCCCTTAGAAATAAGCTGGCGACGCCCTTGGAATCAACACTGACTTAAACATGTAGGTTTACAAGATGGGATATAGTTTTACTATACTATATTAATAATAGAAGTGGTTTTAGGTAGCAAAAATTTAAATTCACTGAAACGGTCAATGTTCTATAAGGTTTCCAAACAAATGCCCAATTCCTGAAAATCGATTAGAGTTTCTCATTTGCTCTACGTCTTTGGGAGTTATCTAGAATGTTTAAGTTATTTTCTTTATCTAATTCATAGTGGCATTGTTTGATAGATGATCTTCGTGTATTATCTTCTATCTTTGAACTAAAACTTTCGTAAGCACAACTTGGCACAACACATTGTAAACATTACATCACAACACATTACACCCGTAAGTAGAACCGGAATAAAAGTTTACAATCTTCTATCTTCTTCTTTCTAATATATACCTAAAATTCTCGTGTCACAGTGTTAGTGCGCATACTCCTCCGAAACGGCTTGACCGATTTTGATGAAATTCCTTTAATTAATTAATTTAAATAATTAATAAATTTGATGAGTATACATACATATACTCGGTAGGTCTGAGAATAGGTTGTTATCTATTTTTCATAGCCCTGATTTACCCCTTGATTTACCGAGGGCTGCGTCATTGGTAGACCGCGTAAAGTAAAATTACGTAAACTTTGATAATTCGAAGTAAAATTGAGAAAAACTCGTAGACCAAAAGTTGTTGTTGAACTGAGGAATTGGTCATTTAAGATGTAACCTCGTCTGTTTAAACACTTTCATATCTTCAACCTATCCGAAGGAAGAAAATCAGTCGATGTTCTTTTTCCAGATGACCGTCCTAGTGTCAGCGACCTTTACGGAAGCCTCCAGAGATATCCAACACGTGCCCGTAGCACTCAGAGGATGTCTGTTCTACGACGAGTCACCATACCTTCCCTTCTACACTTACAGCGACTGCATGCTGAAGTGCCGCATGCTCTTCCTGGTTGATAATTGTAACTGCACACCGTTTAACATGCCCAATATTAGTAACGTGAGGACGTGCCATCTGAAGGACGTGTTGTGCCTTCGGAAGTATTATGGTGAGTGATTAACGTTAGACCCGATATATTCCTAGAATCGCTCGTAGCCTGGGCTGCCTGAGTGATCTTAAACGATCACTAAGGTTAAGCAACATACGGCACGTTCAGTCCATGGATGGGTCACCGTCTATGACTAACGCTAGTGGCATTTTTTCCGAGCGATTCCGTGCTTCGCAAGGTACGTTAAGCAGTTGGTGCCGGCTGCCGTCGATAGATGGCAGTCGTTAAGCCAAGTCAGAGGCCTTAGGGCGGCTTGAAAACTTCTGACAGTAAGACCAGCCACTAGTCTTACAAGCCTCCACCAATCCGGACTTGGCCCCCGTGGTGGAGTATGGCCTATACCTTCCTCAGGGAAGAGACCCGTGCCTCTCGGTGGGGACATAATGGGTTGATGACGAATTCCTATTACTATATCATAGTATAATATCACAGACTTCATTAATAACGACTTTTACACAACACAGTAAATTGTCCTGGACCTCGATTCTGTTAGTGCATTAAAGTTCAATTACAGTTACATGGTCGGGTCACGTGACATGTTTTTCAATTCCATTGACGCCTAGAATTACGAATACGAGTGCGCGGGTCGGTTTGAAGAGCCAATGAAATTAAATCGACGCCGTCATTGTACTGCAATTCATTAGTGGAATCTAGGCCCTAGTCTCAAACTAGGATACCATATGAAGGGTACAAGGGTAGAACGATGAATGTCCCAAAAAAATTTTTTTATTTTATATTGTATAAGGTAGCACTTTTGGATCTCTATCATTTCGTCTAGGTATCATACACTAGAACGCTGTGAGTCAAGGGATGTGTATCAAAAAGAAATATTCCGCTCCATAGCACTTACGCTGAGAGTTTAAACTTCAAACTCGATTATCTCGAAATGTTGGAAGAATGACATTCATCGTTCTAGCCTTGTACCCTTCTATGCTATGGTAATCAGGCAAGGAAAAAAGGCAGAATTACACTTAGAATGATGCCATTCGAATATTATATCTAGTAGGGCAGCCTTCAAAGTGAATCGATCGAACCCATGAACTCCTTTTTTTATAGTCAAAGGTGTTAACCACTAGACCAACGAGGGCAGTTTCATATTCTAATACAAAGGCGTTAGCTTGATCTGTTCACTTGCCATTTAATATGGGTCGTGCGTGACTCATGTAATATCGAGACTCGCCTCGGATTTGTCGTTTTATGACTCGTAATTAAGATTTAAAAAATAAATAATTTCCTCACAACTGAATCACTATTATTAGTAAGATTATGTTATAAAAAATGCTATTATCGTGTAAGAGAGTCTGGGTTCGAACCACGCATGTACCAATGACTTTTAATTACGTACATTTGTTTGTACAGCAACACCATTCGCTGATAAATTGTGCCCGGATAACGGCGACAGGCTTGCCACTTGTCACGTTTGGGACCTAATAAACTCGGCAAAACGTGGGCCCAGTTCCAGTGACTGGTGCCTCTGCCTACCCCTTCGGGGATATCGGGCGTGAGTTTATTATTATTATTATTAGAAGAAAACTATTAGGCATTTAAAGAATAATTATAAATGTTTATTGGTAAAGAAGTAGATGTATAGAACAGTGTCAGTGGTAAGTTAAATTAAGCTGAACTTGATGTTGAACAATCATCCGCGGTTATCGGTTAGTAGGCCTACCCTACCCTACGTAGGGTATCGTAGTTGTATAATAATATCGTACTTAGCTTGATGTTTAGGATCAGAAAAACTTGAAGAAAAAAATATTTGTTTACTAACTGACCCGCCAACGTTCTTTTGCGAAATTGGTTATCCTTATAACTTAGGGATATGAAAAATACTCTCAGACCTACCAAATATACATATAAAATTTCATAAAAATCGGTCTAGCCGTTTCGAAGGAGTATGCGCACGAACACTGTGACACTGACACGAGAATTTTATTTATTAGAGATTGATACTTTTATTTCACTTGCATTTAAAATATCTATAAAAAAACTTCGCAATGTAAGTGTATCATTATTATTTATTTGTAAAAAACCACTCTCACCAAATGTATTTTCAATCATTCCCTCTAAGACTACGGCAAATCCTTGAATACGTAGTTGTAGGGACCCTCAATGTAGTTGATCGATGAAGACCGCACATTCAGCGGCCCGCCTTTCCACTCAATACTGAAGTTCTCAACGAGTCTACCGAGGAACATTTCTACTTCTAGGGCGGCTATTCTCTTCCCTATGCACTGACGGGCTCCGAATCCGAAGGGCATCATGGCGAAGGGATGGGCGTTTCCGTAGTACAGGGGATCATCTTTGGCGGCCAGCCATCTCTCTGGGATGTACTCTTTTGGACACGGGAACTGCTCCTCCATCGATGAGAGGTGTTGGTGACAGAAGATCATCATCATCTAAAAATTACGAGTCATGATGTAGAATCATAGTGCTCTATCCAACATTTTATTTAAACATAACGCATAACCTGGAAACGGCTTACACTTACATTAAGCAGAAGTTTCAATTAGTAAAATTCTTAACGTTGAATTTTCGTTATACATTCATGCCTAATACATAAACGCTCGCCTATTGTTCCAGAGATCAAAATTAATTAGTCGATGCCTGCACGCATGCCGGGTTCGGGTACCTATTTTTTGTCGATTATTTTTCAATACAGCAACGTGATACAAAAACGCGCCATACAAATCATCATTACGCTATGATATCACGACTCTCGAAACGCCTTGTATTGATTGTATGTACCGTTTATCAATATTCCTATCTCGTAAATCAAGTTTTATGCATTTGCTCCCTTGTACGTTTACAATTCAGTGCAAAAAATAAATGCATTCACATTTTTTGTGTTTCTAAAAACTGTTTTTTTAAGGTTTGATGTTTTTATTTTTCAACAATCTAAGCGAGACGTTAGTTACCCATTAGGGATGCAATTTTTTTCTCGTCTACAACATAAATGTTGAGATTACTATATTATAGTAATGGGAATCTTTGGTCATTGAAAAATATTGTGGGTTATTACACCCACGTGGGAGTATTTCGATGTAGGATTCCGTTTGAGAAATCTTACACTTCAAAGCGCAAATTTTGTCACAGTAGGGCGTCCTCCCCTCGCCCATTCTCCCGGCTATACCGTTGATTTTAGAAACTTGAAAATATTCAGATCCGTAAAACTAGAACTTAAACAGAAAACTTTACAAATTAACGAGTAAAAGCGACCAACTTATAAAAGAATAACCTCGTAAAAAATCCATTGAAAATTACGTCTATGAAGTTATAAGTTATGTTAACCCTACATTGCGCTTGGCCACGTGCCCGGTTTTATTCCTCATACGTACTTGATACGTACCTATATTTTTAATTTTCATACAATAATTAGCTAAAGATTTAGGTAATATTTTGTTGTCGTATAGCACAAACTTTTCTATCGCTTCCACGCTAAACTTAAGCAGATTCCACTCTGCAAAACGCTAAGTTTCACACGTTGTTTTATAGAACGCTCGTGTTTTTCTGCTGTTAGGACATGAAGGCAGTTAGCTGATGGAAATCTTTATGCCAGGAGCAAATCTTTTGGTTTCGTTAATGAATGAATGAATGACTTACGCCCTTAGGTATATGATATCCCAACACGTTGTACTCCTTGGTGGTGCGACGGGAGTTACCAGCCACTACTGGATACATCCTCATAGACTCCTTGATACAAGCCTTCATGTATTGCCGCCTTTCGTCCTTTGCGAGCACTTCTTGTCGTAGTTTCGCTTGCTTTTCGGGGTTGGTAGCCAGAAGGTAGAGTGTGGCCAGAATGGTGTTCGCAGCCTGCAAAAGATAATTGAAATGTTCTCTCTTCCAAACTGTGAGTTCAGTGCTCGATGAGTCACAATCAACTAAAAATAAGAAACCAACACGAAACAAAACATTTTTCGATTTATGACAATAAATCGTTTTATGTTGTGATATACTCGTACAAAGTTAGGATTCTCATATTTTATTCTTCTTATTAGAGAATATGTAAAATGGCACTAAAAGTTAGAGTTTCCAGCAGGTCCTAAAATACAGATAGATAATTCTTGCAAATTACCACCTTGCATAAAGCCAGCATAGTAATAAAATAGTAATGCATAGGGCCATAGTAATGCATACTGCTCCATAATTCAGGCAGCTTTTATAAGCAATGCTTTGTTAGGTATATGCTTCAGCTACGCTATAAATTAAGAACATAATTAAGTGCGAGGTCAATCACTGTACAATATTATGTGAAAGTTTTGTTTCAAAAACTGAAACTGAAAAAGAAGTTCTAGTTAAAAAGGAGTACCAGGATTTCATACTAAATCGAACTTCCTGTATTATATTGTTATTGTACGGGTAGGTTATTAATTTGCAGAATATAGAAACATTCAAGAGATAATGGACTGTATCTAAGACGTTTCACGCACCGTATCAACTCCAGCGAACAGCATGTCAGTGGCCATAATGAGAGCGAAATCCTCGTCAATTTCCAGAAGCTTCTCCAGAACTCCCTTTTCTTCGTTTGATTCTAAATGTTTCTTCTTCTTGATATCTTGTATTGCTCGGTCTATAAAGTACTTACTTAATCTGAAAACAGTTTTAACCTTACGCTCTAAACATGTAGAGCCATCTATACATATGCACGGAATATTAGGTATGCAGAAATATTAGGTATGCTGTATCCTCTAAGAATAAAATAAAATTTATTTGTAAGAAATCCGGTGCAATGAGTGCTTGAGAATTCACAAGTGGTTCTTGCATGTCTGTGGCATACCAAGGTTGGTAGATGGCCTATTAATATCAATTCAAATTAGTAATTACATTATAATACACATGTTTATACATATACATATCGGGATACTGAGTCAGGTGTATGTAGCTAAAAGAGATAGAAATAAGTCATTGCATTCACTCACTTCACTTGCTTCTCGTATAAGCCCATAACGGTCTTATATTCTCGGGTTGGGAAATACCGCCACAGGCTAGGCTTGAAGTCTAAGTTTGGTGCTTTATCAAAGACATCGTGTACACACTGGATCAGCTGTTTAGCTGGCGAGTCATCTGGCAAGTCTGGCTCGAGGCAGCCGATGCGACCGCCTAGGGAAATAGATGCGATTGACTCTAGCGACCATCGGTTGATCTCGACGTCGAATTTTCCCGGTATCATGTTCTCGTCATTGCGGAGGGATTTCATCCTGAAAGTATATTATTTGTTCTTTACCAAATTGAAATGCTAATAAGGGAAAATAAAAGTCCTCTACTTTGCCTTTCTTCTACTTTCATGTCCAAAGACTTGAAATCGTCGACTGAGGAGGCTCAGACCTCGCACCCAAAACCGCACCGATTGCGATTGCGCTGTGTGATGGCTCCATGAAATATTAATTAGGTACCTTTTGATCATATCTTGGGCGACTTGGTCGAGTACTGTACTATATAGCTTTATAGTTTTTGGTTGCAGCATAATTGGATTAGCCACGGACCTCAGGG
The DNA here is from genome assembly GCA_947310845.1 of Yponomeuta plumbellus. Lineage (NCBI taxonomy): Eukaryota > Metazoa > Arthropoda > Insecta > Lepidoptera > Yponomeutidae > Yponomeuta > Yponomeuta plumbellus. The sequence continues at coordinate 12,267,638 of OX371203.1, forward strand.
ATTTCCAGTTTTCTCCTTGACTGTAAAATTATTTGGGTAAGTATCTAGTTGCCTTGCAATGGTGCCTTGTCAAGTAAGAAATCAATGGACTCACTCTGTTAGAAGGCCTGTGGTGTTTTTGTAGGAAGTTTTGTTTAATTTGCTTCTGTAGTATTCCAAAGATTGGAAGCCTGGTCTTTCCGGATACAAGTTTTCAGAACGTAGCACCTTTTGAAATTAAAATACAACAGTTGAGTAAGTGCATGCATCGCCAAAGAACTAAGGCGTCTGTAAGGTGCCTATAAGATTAGCAAGTTAAAGAGATCCCTCTCAGCCAACGGTCAACGGTCACGAGAGGAGACCACGAAATGGGAAAGATAGCGTAGGTCGCCCACCAGCTCAATCTGAGATAGATTAGATTAGAACTCGTTATTGTAGGTACACTCCAGAAAAAAACATATTTTCTGGTGTCCTTGCTGGTAGCATTTGAGCGAAGCCTATGTCCAGCAGTTGACGAATACGGCTAGGCTGATTTGTTGACTTACCTGTTTGAACTCTGTGGCCCAGCGGTATCCCATCTGTCTACCATGCGAGAGGTCCTGGGTTCGAACCCCAGCTCCCCAAAAACCCCAGTTCTTGGACGTTTACAAGTTTGTGATGTCGCTGTTTCTGGTTCGCACGACACAGGGTATCCTAGTGTGGGGCATGTGCCTGTATGAAAATGTTTGTGTAATCTTATGTTATGTTACTTAAGTTTACTAACTTGTGCCGAAGCTTCCGCGTCAAAAAGAAAGAGCAGCGTGGGTTGTCCAAGCATTCCGTTTAGCCGAACCAGTGGACCAAAAGTTTTATATAAATGCTGGTTTAGATCCGGTCCGAAGGTTGAAAAGGCACCTGTAACGAGAATGAAAAATCGGCCAAGTGCAAGTGGGACTCTCCCACCGAGGGTTCTCTCCAACTGTATTTTCATTCATTCACCTCGGGACCTGCATCGCGAGTCCGACTCGTCAGATATTTGACGGCTTTTTATTATTTCATGTTATAATATATTATAAAAGCGGTGGTGGCGTAGTGGGGTTGACCCTTGCTTCTCGATCATGAGGGTCTGGGTTCGAACCACGCATGTACCAATGACTTTTAGTTACGTACATTTGTTTGTACAGCAACACCATTCGCTGATAAATTGTGCCCGGATAACGGCGACAGGCTTGCCACTTGTCACGTTTGGGACCTAATAAACTCGGCAAAACGTGGGTCCAGATGTAGAGACTGGTGCCTCTGCCTACCCCTTCGGGGATAACGGGCGTGAGTTTATTATTTATTTTATTTTATTTATATAATATAGGGACTGTGAATCATACCGTTTGACACATATATACATAAGCTCACGCCTGTATCTCAAAGGGGTAGACAGAGACCAGGGACTGCCACCTGCCACGATCCTGAAAAATCACCATAGCTTCATCCCCATTCATTAGACGCCGGTGTCGGGTACTTTTTACTTTTTACAGTTGGGTACTTGTTTGTATCACCATTTTTGCTTTTTGCGATAGAGCAAAAACATATAAATAAATCACTTTTCTCATTACTTTTTTGTGTATTGTGTATGAAGTTAGTGTGATACATGAATATAATGTAAATGTGAATTTTCATATGAAATTATAAGTAACTATGGGAAATTTCAAATTTTATACAATTGTACAAACTACATAATTATACAGGGTTACAGGGAAAGTCGTACACAATATCAAAGGAGGTCATTATTTAGGTCATTTCTGATGGATTTTATTCTATTATATAGGGTCCGAAAATTAACCGTAATGGAGATATTGACTGTTAAGGATTTAAAAAAAATATAAATTTTTTTTGGCTTTTTGTTTGATTTTTTCTCAGAATAGAGCTCATAAAATGTTTTTTTAATGTATTTAGTTAAAAGGCATGTCAATTGATAAAAAAATATCAGCAAAAGCTGCACCTACTACTAACAGCTTTAAAAAACTGCTCGGCAACGGCTAGAATTAAATATTTTTTCTCTAAATATTTTTCACATTGAAGCTCTTAAAAAAAAAATTACGTATGGAACTTATTCTGCAAATAATTTTAAAAACTTCTACGACTCTTTAACTATTCAAAAAGGTATAACATTTAATAGGTATGTGCATGAAATTATAAAATAATGTTAGTTGAGTAGGCTCTAGTGGTAGTACCGACATAACTGAACTTCGATACAAAAACAATCTTTTTACTTCCTGGCACCTTTAAACTATGTAAAAAGGTCAGGCTTTTTTGTGCTCTGGAGACATGCTGTCTCAGGTGTTCAGGTACCTACCCATTTCAGTATTTCTTTTTTAGAATATTCTATCTATCTATTATTTTTGAATTAGTCTGCTCGTGTGATTCTTCCGTGGTGGATGAGTTAATACGTGCTCTGCAAATTATTTGCGTTTTAGAAACTTCTACGTCTCTTTAGGTATTAAAAAACCGATATCACTTGCATCGAAAAATCGTTAGCCAAGTGTCACTTAAGATGGCACACGGTAAATTTTTAGTCGAGTTGAGGCACGTATTTTTAGTTGATACGTGCTCTTTGATAATTTCCCGTAAAACGCGATTTAGTTTAGATTTTTGTATTAATTCATCTTCATTCTGTGACTTGGCTTGGATTTTGAACTGATTCATCTTCATACTGAGACTTGGCTTGGATTTTGGACTGATTTATTTTCATTCTGTGACTTGAATGGCGAGACACATATGAAAACTTTTTGAGGGAGGAGTTACCCTTGTTGATGGACGACATTTCTATTGCACTGAGACGAGACAATGTTCTTTCTACATGACGGCTGCCCAGCGCACCACGGAAGCATGGTTGGACGAGAACTTCCCAAACAAATGGATTAGAAAAGACGGTCCCATTGCATGGCCGGCTAGGAGCCCTGATCTAACGCCAATGGATTTTTATGTATGAGATCATATTAAAAGCATAATTTAAAACAAAATGACGCCAATTGAAAATGTCGAAATTTTGAGACTGAGAATATTTGCGGAAACGTCTGTGAAAATAAGGAAAAACCTGCGAACTTCTGTAGTGAAGATTAATTTAAAAAAAAGAATGAGAATTTGTATTAGAAATAGAGGCAACCATGTTAAAAACGAAGATGAATCAGTTCAAAATCCAAGCCAAGTCACACAATGAAGATGAATAAATACCAAAATCCAAACTAAGTCGCGTTTTACGGGAAATTATCAAAGAGCACGTATTTACCTCAACTAAAAATTTACAATTTGCCATCTTAAGTGACACTTGGCTAACGTTTTTTCGATGTAATAGCAAGTGATATACGTTTTTAAATACCTAAAGAGACGTAGAAGTTTCTAAAATGCAAATCATTTGCAGAGCACGTATTAACTCATCCACCACGGAAGAATCACACGAGCAGACTAATACAAAAATAATAGATAGATAGAATATTCTAAAAAAGAAATACTGAAATGGGTAGGTACCTGAACACCTGAGACAGCATGTCTCCAGAGCACAAAAAAGCCTGACCTTTTTACATAGTTTAAAGGTGCCAGGAAGTAAAAAGATTGTTTTTGTATCGAAGTTCAGTTATGTCGGTACTACCACTAGAGCCTACTCAAATAACATTATTTTAAAATTTCATGCACATACCTATTAAATGTTATACCTTTTTGAATAGTTAAAGAGTCGTAGAAGTTTTTAAAATTATTTGCAGAATAAGTTCCATACGTAATTTTTTTTTAAGAGCTTCAATGTGAAAAATATTTAGAGAAAAAATATTTAATTCTAACCGTTGCCGAGCAGTTTTTTAAAGCTGTTAGTAGTAGGTGCAGCTTTTGCTGATATTTTTTTATCAATTGACATGCCTTTTAACTAAATACATTAAAAAAAAACACTTTATGAGCTCTATTCTGAGAAAAAATCAATCAAAAAGTAAAAAAAAAAAGATATTTTTTTAAATCTTTAACAGTCAATATCTCCATAACGGTTAATTTTCGGACCCTATATAATAGAATAAAATCCATGAGAAATGACCTAAATAATGAGCTCCTTTAATATTGTGTACGACTTTCCCTGTAACCCTGTATACAGTTCACATAGACAGACACTGTAGGCATATTAATGTATGAGCGAAGGGCAAGAAAGTACCTATTACCTGAAATGAATTCATTGACTAATGAATGTTGATAAAGCGAAAGAGACTTTTCAGGTCCGTGGTAAGGGGGAAACCTTTGTGACGTGAGTGGTTCCTGCCCGGTAATGAGGAACCATCCGTCAACAGAACTGAAATCTTAGTATCTGAAAATAGTGGAACCAAAAATTTGAAAAATTGTCTGGCACAGTGCCTTGAGCTATCAAGGGCCTTATTATAGGGAGATGAAAGAAACACAGTTAGTATTGAGCACAATCTTTATTAGGTACCTATTTCTATACAGGTAGCAAGAGTATAATTGTGAAACCTTAATGTCTAAACCCAGACAATTACTTAACTTCTGAAAAGCTCAGAGCAGAGCGGGGTCGCTACAGTAAATGGTTCTTATTGGTTCACAAGTTACACTGTATAAGTGGTTAGTCCCTACTGAAAAATCAGATTGCCATCAATTTCAATAATTATCAATAATTTAATTTTATTCAATAATTCTTTAAATCCTAATTCCCTACTTTATAAGTGAAATTGTTTCACAGACCTTGCTTGGAAGAAACCTCCATGTGAAGTCAACCCGGCCGCAGGCGGGGATGCACGGTGCTAGCCAGAACGCCGAGTCGGCAGCCTCGCCCCCATGCGCCGTCACCGGAGCAGAGTGCGTATACTGAGTTTTGTCATTCACTTTCGATAGCGAGAGCGTTTGCGATTTGCATAGGAGTGACAAAGCGCGCCATCTAGTTGTCTCTTTGTCACTCCTATGCAAGTCGCAAACGCTCTCACTATCGAGAGTGAATGAAAAAACTCAGTATAAGCACTCTGGACCAAAGGGACTTCACACGAAGACGCTGGCAAGCCGTCCCGATCCAAATCCTTCTTCCAGCATATGAGAGAAACCAAGCGCATGTAGCACAGCCTAACATAAGTTTCTTGACTCAAAAGAGCAACTGTTTCTCGACAGCGAAAAGAGAACACAGCCCCAACCGAAATCACTCAAGGTTGAAAACACTAAAAGTTAAAGCAAACCCCCAAAAAGTAAATATATCTAAATATCTCGTAAAAAACAAAACCAACAAACAATTATTTCTTTATTTATCACGTAAAACAAAAACCCTATCCAGACGAAAGGAAGAAAAATTGCTTCTATTAGAAGATTGCAAATGGCATAGCATGTGGCAGGCAATTATTAAAATCAGGATAAATCTTACCGGAGACATTCAGCAACTAAGGATTGTCTCAATGCTGGTAATCCCTCCTTCACCCTTTTGCAGAAATCTGATGTTTCCTAAAAATAACCACGAGGATGAGAGATGACAGATGAATTGTACAAGATTCTACACACAGCTTTCCATATAAGTATTTACTTACAGATTTCCTGCTGCTACGAAATATAACTTAAATGGGCTGCTTCGACGCCATCTGAGCCAGGTCTGCTCACCATGGAGGTCCAGATCTCCGTCAGTCACCAGATCTTTCCAGCTAATCTTTCTCGTCCTTTTGGAGCTCTATCCCAATGAGGAAGGACTGTGCTCTTTCCTATACCAGCAGCCAGTCGCGTCACGATTGTCAATTTTTATTATTATTATTAAATCTTTATTTTACAGGGCCTGTACGAAACTTTAGCCCTAACTGATGTTCGGGAAACATTGTTACAAAAAATCGAACTTTACGCCATGATGGCTGAAAACGGAATCCTCACGATTGTCAATCTTATGCTTGGGTGGCCATATAAAAGAAATGATTATCTCCTAAAACAATATTCCAAAATTTCCATATTGTATGAATAACATTTACCTGTATTTTTCTTTACTAGCTGTATTAAGTCTTTGTTTATTATGTTATTATTTTTCTATCTTTTAATTAAATAAATGATATTCATCAACACCTGAAGTTACTATTTTTTTTCTGAATTGGGGTAACTAGATTGCCTATGGCATCCCACAAACAACGACCAATCACAGGCGGCCATCTCATCAAACAAACCTAAAAGAAGAAATGTCAGCCTCCAAAATTCTATGGTGATACCAGAGTAAATCGAAGCCTGAGCCGTTCAAGTCATTGGAGAAAAACACAAAACGTGACACCTTGCGGTATCTTCTTACCCATTGGGTATTCAGGCGAGAGTTTATGGTGAATGTGATGCTGGACAGAATGGATACCTACATCTATAAAAAAAACCGGCGAAGTGCGAGTCGAACTCCCGCACGAAGGGTTCCGTACAACATTAGATACTATATTATATTAGTATCGGGCAAAAAATCACGTTTCTTGTATTTAATTTTTATTTTAAGTGAACTATTTATTTTCAAAGTGAATATACAAAAAAATACTCTGTGAATATTTCAAGCGCCTACCTGTTACCGTTATTAATATGGACTGAAAACGGTAAATAACATATTTGTTGCACGGGAGCCACACTTAAACATTTATTTTATTCTGTTTTTATCTGATGTTATAGCGGCAACAGAAATACCTACATCATCTGTAAAAAAATCAACTTTCTAGCTATCATGGTTCATGAGCCCGATGCCAGACGGACAGACGGATGGACGGACGGGCAGTGCAGTCTTTGTAGGACATAGGGTCCCGTTGTTACCCTTTGGCTACGGAACCCTGAAAACTACAGAACATACCAATCCCTGGGATAAAGTGCAAGATCGGCCCCAAGAATGGTAGACTCGAAGGTCCCGGTATTTCCTTCCATGATTTTGTTGACTTTACTTCCTGCGGCGTGTCTTGATGCAGCCTAGCTGACGCATTGTAGACTATTGGTAGCCTAAAACATAAAAGCATTGGCTATGAAATACGTCACTATTACGTATAAGTACTATTTACTTTTGGTGTAACCTATTAGCTATTTTTAACAAAACAACAACATTAACATTTACATACAGGCACATACATTGCTTCCGGCCCCACACTAGGATACCCTGTGTCGTGGGCACCAGAAACAGCGACGTCACAAACATGTAAACATCCAAGACCTGGGTTTTTTTTTCTTCCCCAGTCGGGATTCGAACCCGGGACCACTCGCATGGTAGTCAGATGCGGTAACCGCTGCGCCACAGAGGTCGTCAGCTATGCCTGCGATACCGTCCATATGGGATTGGCCAAAGGTGCTCCCGTGCGTTATTCAATCCAGAATGATCTAATAACCGTGCACCAAATAACATTAGAAACCGTTCTGACATTGATGAGATGGTTGATTGAAGTCCAAACAGTAATATTTATTTATTCGTAGAGTCCAACCATTATCTAATCTGATATATAAAAATCTCGTGTCACAGTGTTTGTTATCGACTCCTCCGAAACGGCTTCACCGATATTTTTTTTGTGTACATTTGGAGGGTCTTTGAGTAGGTGGTAGGCTAATTAATACGGCGAAACAACGTTTGCTGAGTCACCTAGTAGGGGGAAGTCCCGTAACGCCGGACGGCACCTACCGCCGGACACTCGTACTATCTTAACAACTATAAACTACTTCGATTCAAACTACAAGTGAAAGGGACGCGGGGGGTACACGGGTACAGGAACACGCGCCGCAGGTCGCCTGTGACGCGCAAGGCCTAGATGGGAGCGGGCTTTTGCTGTTTTTGGTGGCAAAGTACGGCGACACATAAGACCAGTGATAGTGTTTCTGGTTAATTCAAGCAAGTAAATTTTAATGGTACTCAAAAATAAAAGTAGTATTTGATTATTATTGGTAAATTGGTTAATTTTTATTGGGTTTTTTAATCAATTTTGGTGGGTACAACCTAAAGTACCATATTGTCTGTCCCTTAGTACCGGACAGTAAGTCGTCTCCTAGCACCGGACAGTAAGCAGGTTGATATTTATTTTAAGCACTTACCGTATTTATTTTAATTAGTTAATTTTGTTTAACTGTATAGAAGAACGAAGAGAAACGGAATGGAAGAGAAGAAAAAAACATCACGCTAGTCCCAAATTTTACAAACTGCTATTAATAAGATTTTGTTCAAGGAACTGAGTGTGAGACTAGCTACAATGCTCTACAATATTCCTAAAACCACTTTATGTGATAAGATAAATGCACTGAATAGTGGGTCAAACTCAAAATTGAGCAGCAAAACTGTCATACATGCTTTACGACAAAAATTATGTATTATGAAGTAATTTTCGTTCATTGCCAACTAACACGATGTATTGTAAAATTACCTACGATAAAAATTTGATAAAATAACCTAGTACAATTTTTTATTATTTTTTGAATAAGTGCAAACTCCACTCCATGCCATGTCACAACTTCGATTTCATTAACAAAAAAATATATTTTACAATGGTTCCCTCAAAAACTCGCCTTTTTTTAAATCTGCACATAGCGTTAAGCATATGCGGTTGATTTTATGTAATTTTTGCTTTATTAATACCTACTTTTGTAACTTAATTTCGGCCTTGATCTCACCGGCAAGTTTTTTTACTACTCCATGGACACTATATTTTTTCAACATTTAAATTCCGACCTAATTAGATCTTCCATCATTTGTAAATTTTTTTATCCGTAAAATGATAACACATTATCTGTCACTTTGAAAAAGTAGTCTCGGTGCATCAGCTGTAATAGTAAGTGTTTTTTTGTAACTTAAATTAAAACGTAGGTAAAATTAGAAAGCATAAATAAACAACTCCGTGGGCTATTCCAAAAAATTAATAGGTAACTAATCCCATCGATAAATAATTAAAAAATATGCGCTAACAGGATATCTTTGCTAACATATACTATCTAACCTCTAAATGTAAAAGCATGTTATGTCACGCGGGTAATTGATAAAAAATCTCCACTCCATGGACCTCTACTCCAAGGTGGCAAGTTGTCCACGGAATGGAAGGAGCGTCCATGGAATGGAAATTGTTGGTAGCAAATTATTTTAATTTGTTTTAAAATATGTTTCGATATCGTATTTATGTATGTAAACTTTTTATAAAAAATGTATCTTATACATTTTTTATAAAAAGTTTGTAAAAATAAATAAAAAAATACCCGTTTTCTCGTGGTCCTACTGATTTGTCCTACTAGTAGGACCACGAGGGAGACCTATTTCTGTCTATCCTACTATGTGCCTTAGTAGCTGTTGTCAAATTATTTAAATCACCTGTATATTCAATGGTGCCGATTCGCAATGGTTTTTACACTAGAACTTAACATAAGAGGAATATAAGTATTTATTTAAAAATAGTAGTTTAAATAATTGACAACAGCTACTAAGGCACATAGTAGGACAGACAGAAATAGGTCTCCCTCGTGGTCCTACTAGTAAGACAAATCAGTAGGACCACGAGAAAACGGGGAAATAATAAACTCACGCTCGTTATCCCCGAGGGGGTAGGCAGAGGCACCAATCACTAGAACTAGGCCCATGTTTAGCCGACAAAAGTTTGTATATAGTTTTTATAACACTAATAATGACAGCCCTTTACTAAACTGTCCTACCGTCGAAACACGTCTCACTAAACGGCTACCAAAATTTATTTAAAAAAAATGTTCCCAGTAGTATCAGAAATGGCAGGAAATCAGTCGGAGAGAAAAAAAGAGGAGCGACGACGAAAAAAAAGTAGTGTGAGCAAAGGCGGACGACACAAAATCAAGACTGATCCCTTAGAATACGAAGCAGCTAAAGCAAGAGAAAGAGAAAGCTGGCAGAAAAGAAAGGCTGAACAAACTATCAAGACCATTAAGGATATGACAGCAAGGGAACAGACAAGGCAACGAGCTACTTGGAGAAAAGAGTAATTGATTGAGAACGAAGTTGCAGGCCCGGTTATGAAAGAAATATCTTATAACTAGCTGTCCCGGCAAACTTCGTACCGCCAAAGTTTTCTTAATTTTTCCATATTTTCTCACCATTTAAGGGAAGATTCCCTGGAATTCTAGAAATATAAAAAACCAAAAATCAGCCAAATCAGTTCAGCCATTCTCAAGTTTTAGCGAGACTAACGAACAGCAATTCATTTTTATTTATAAAAAGAAGAAGATAATAATGATGATATGACATGTGACAATTCAGAAACAAATACTAAAATGCTCCGAGTTGTGCCTTCTGAAAACAATATGATTAATACAATTAAAAACTTCTGTGACGATGATGATGATAAAAATATTTTTTAATTATTAGTTTTGCTGATCTATTTTAAAGATAAGCAAAACTAATAACAATTTTCACGTGATTTTTTGAAGAAAAGTGATCTTAGTTATGTTCTTTATAATGTTACTGTAATGCGTATTACGAAATGATTAAAAATCGATAATGTTTATTTCCTTTAGATCAATTCCCTAATTCTTCAGACAAAGGTTCACTCTGTGGACTAAAATTCCACTCCATACCAAGCTCCGTGAACACAACCCCACTCCATGGGCATACATATTCTTATTTTAATTTTTTTTCGGTATGTATACCATTTCAAGCTTTGTTTCTATTTTTGAAATATTGTATATAGGTCTATCTTAAAGATTCGCCGAAGAAAAGTGGCATAAATTAATGTGAGATTTTATTTTTTAATTGTAGCGCACTTTTGAGATTGACCCTAGTGGAGAATAAGTGTCGATGAAGCCAAAGGTTCACTAAAACCTTCTCAGTAGAGTATGAATAGCTATTGGTGGACCACGTTTAAGATTTATCCAATAACTCCATACCGCTCATGAAAAAAAAAATTTAATTAGCCTACGACTTAGCTGAAGTCATGAAGACCCCTCATCAATTTACTGAAGGGCTTGCCTGCTGTGCCGGTAAGCATTTTTACTATGACTTCATGCAAAGATCCGGTGCTAGGTATGCTATAAATATTCGTCCGGTACTAGGTGCCACTTTTAAAAAATACATTTGTTACCGAAGTTTGATTGATCGTATTAATAAATTTTTAAGCGGAGATTGTGTTTTTTTTAAATTTATTTCTAGCTTTGTTACCTATTGTAAGTCATATATAAATAATCCTTTCGTAAAATATATTTCATTTTATTTATAAAAAACCTTAGGTGTCCGCCACTAGGGGACTTCCCCCTCATATGTATTTGACGGGCTAGTTGCCCTAAAAAATGTAATTAGTCCGTCTTTTAGATTATTCAAAAATAAGGGACAGGTATTTTTTTATTTGTAAATTAGACCAAAAATGACAAAGATATAGCCCATTAAAGTTACGTGTGACGTCACGCCGTGCTGCATTTTTTAGCACTGAGTGGCGTCACACGTAACTTTAATGGGCTATATCTTTGTTATTTTTTGGTTAATCAAAAAAATAAAAAATACGTGTCCAATATTTTTTTATAATCTAAGATACGGACTTAATAGAATTTAATTATTTTGACCCTGGAAACTACCCAAAGTAGGCAATAAATACAACGTTAAGAATAATCTGTTAGTAGGTACCTACTGGGCGATGCGGTAGTAGCCTTATGAGTACAGCAATGGACTCAGAAGCGAGAGTTCCAGGTTGACCACTCGTGGTGGTTAAGCCCAATTACTCTCTCTCTGAGAGCAGACCTGTGCCCTGCAGTGGAATGTCTGGGTCTTGTGAGTCCCCTTTGTCTCTATTTTTCGAACTCTATTTATATCATTCTATTCTAAGGTCCAATGAAACAGGGCCTTGTATTATAGGTACAATACTTACAAAAAAACTATTATTATGCCTATGTGATGGACCAAAATATCGAAAAAAGAAATATCAGGAGTTACGTACATTTTATAGAGCAATGTCACGATTAAGATAATGTGAAACAGCAGATAATTTAAAACCACTGTTACGGAATGGATGTGCAATATGTGTTGAATGTAAATAGGTACTGACGTATTATGAACAAAACACACCTCACTTTGTATATTGATAGAGCGGGTAACGGCAGCCTTGACACTTGCATGATTAAAGCATTGCCATACTAATGTTTCCGAAGTTGGCCCTGCAATTAGAATCTATCTAGGATAGAAAATGTTTAAACTTCACAGCGGTTAAGGACTGTTTAAATAGTAAGACACAATAATCACTTCAAATACAAAACAATTACAAGATTTTAATTATTAAACACACCTAGGTACTTAATTAAGATAAGCTTTTTTAACTTACCAAATTAGAAAGATGCTAATATAACAATAGACTGGAACAATCTGTTTACAAGAGTGATTGCCGCAATAACTTTGTAAGTACTGTTTCCTATCTTACTGATAACATTGTCCTGATGATTAAAATTAAATAAGTATTTATTCACAACAAAACGAAGTTAGAGCAGCGATAAATTATGGTCGCGCGGCGAAGTGGGCTGCGTGGACTGACGTCTACTCATCATTGACACGACCTTGGTGCAGTACAATCTACGGATCAGCTACGGATAACATAATTATTATAGTCACTTTTTGTGTGACGCGCGTTCCAAACGAAACCATAGACGTGATTTAAACATAACACACCCACTTTAGAGCAGTTTCTAACACTATTGGGTTGAGTAACACAGACACAGTTTTTCGGTCAAAGTAGTCCTTAGTGACATCAATTTGAATTATTTACACAAGATACACAAGTAAGCAAACACAGAGATAGATAGCGGAGGCAATCACAAGATCCTATCTAGCAACTAGAGGCGTCCTTGGCGCAGCGGATTAGCAGCGCTTACCTACTATTACAGAGGTCGCGGATTCGATTCTCCCAAGGGGGCGCCAGGTTTTCCATTTTTGTGTCGTCCTTGCCTTGATTTATCAGTGACCGTAATACGATGCTCAGCTGGATAATGATTGTCTCTTCAAGAATTGTTGGTATATAAATTGAAATTACCAATCCGGACTTGGCCCCCGTGGTGGAGTACCTTCCTCAGGGAAGTAACCCGTGCCCCTCAATGGGGACATAATGGGTTGATGATGATGATGATGAAATTGAAATTCCCTAATACCGATCATTCCTGATTGCCATAGCATAGGTTACACTTTGGTGTCCTGTACGCTTAGCATGACACGCTCGAGAAACACCCTTCTCTCTCTATGCAATCAATTTCTCTGTCGAGCCCATGATATTTGTCTCGACGTTACCATGGCGACCGCGACCGAAATCAAGACGACCGAGACTTGTCTATAACAGAGGCATTGCGGCATTGCCGAAGTGATTTCGGGAAGGGAAGCATGCATAAAAAGCAGGAAAATAAAGCAATTAATGTAAATCAAGCCTATAGGTCATAGCCCACTTACGCAACTCTACTGCCACCCGGCAAAAATAATATCATTCAAATATGGGCTTTAAATATTGCTCTTTAGATATATTTTACATTGTAAGTGGGAGTCGTGTAAGTGGGCTATGACCTATAGGCTTGATTTACATTAATTGCTTTATTTTCCTGCTTTTTATGCATGCTTCCCTTAAAGGTCGAATGAAATAGAGAAGGCAAAAGCATACGCCGATACATAGTTTTTATTATTATTTATACTAAAAAAGTAGGTAATTTAAAAAATCTTAAATGCATATAATACTATGTATTAAACAGGTTCTGGTACCCTAGAAGGTGAAGAGAAGGCATCGAGAGCTTAGATAGGAAATATAAGCTTTGCTTATGTTTTTGTGTTTTTGTAGTAATATCATGTCTTTTTTATTTTTCGTTTGTTAAGTTTATACTTAGTGCATAGAACTATTTATCAGTTGATAATATTCGAGAAAGTGACTTTTGTGTTTTTTTTTGTTAGTATAAATCTTATTAATTAATTGTAAATAAATCCCTTTGTAATAACTCAGTCGTAAAGAAAAAACCCAGTCGAACAGGAAAGAAAACCACAAAAGATAACAGAAAATTTCAGTAAAGCCATAGGGTATTAACAAAAATACCGTAGAAACGAAACGCATTTCTTAACTTTTTGTTAGTAGTGATGTGCCGCGGAACAAAAAGCGGTTACAATTTTTATAGGACTGCCAGACAAAAATTTTAAACTTTTATTTACATACACACATAAGCTCATACTCATACCTGTATCCCAGAGGGGTAGTCCGAGACCGAGGACTGACACTTGCCACGATCCTGACTACAAATCATTTTCACTTTCTCGACGTGGTTTATTCGTTGCGTTAATAACTACTTTTTGGTAGACAAGACCGCATTCTATCAGCTATCTCGAGTCTCGGCTACCTTGCTCATACTCTATACATAGCAAGTACTTCCAAATATCTCACTCGACGTCGAGAGAGAGTCAAAACGTGCATGCTAAGCGAACTGGTTAGGAACTAACAGGACAAGTGATTGTTTCGTATGGATGTTACTTTAAATGTAGATTATAATGCAATACATAAGTTATTGCTATACTGTGCAGAAATAATGCATCACTACAGTTTAGTGGAGCTCTATTTTCACAGTCCGGCTCTTTCCGTACAGAGCTTAGTACGTATACATATTTAGGTACTTTTTAAAATCTTGTGGTGCACAAGTGATATACTCAGTGTTAATGAGATTGCTAGTAAGATAGGTAGCGTAGATTGCTAGGCCAAGCACTTGGACTGTGTCAGGTATACTAAATAAATTATATATATATCGTAGAAAAATTAAATAAACCGGGTTATTCACCAACTGGACACACATGACAAACGACATTATGGGAATCAAGATTTAGGGAATAAAACTTATGATGAAGGTCCTGTAACGAGAAAAAAAATTGAAACTATCAACATGAACATACACTATGATCGCGACCATTGTTAGTGGTCAATAATTCCATGAGCGAGACGATTGACGACCTGACTGTACCCCTTTCTGCAAAAAAACAGAGTGTGACCAGTTGGTGAAAACATAAAAATTATTATTTTAGCTTTCACCATCTGGACACACATAAAAATCTTTGTGTGTCCAGATGACGAAAGAATAAATGATACTAATTTGAGTTTAACCAACTCGACACAGGTGTGTCCAGTCATGTGTGTCCAGTTGGTGAATAACCCAATAAACCCACATTGCACACCGTTGTTAGTCCATCCAGATAGTATAGAAATACCTGTGTGTGTAATCTCCTTTTTTATGTACAATAAGGTGTTCTCTATCTATCTATCTATAGATTTTCAGCAGCAGACGATTGCAAGTCAAAAGATTCACATATTAAGAATTCACATATTATCTTTCCCCAGCCCAATCAATTGCAGTCCGTCCAGGTTTGGCAGTAATCCCAGAGGAGCTGGAGCTTGAGCTCGTGGGAGGAGGAATCTCCTGCGATATGTGCTTCCCGACTTGCTCTAAAACCGCCTACAGTTACCAGTTTAATAACGTTATTATCAGCCCGGAAAACCTTAATGCGGTGCCGGATTTCGGTCGCGAGGATTGGCTGTGAGTATGCAAAGCTAAAGTCACTAAGTCGCTAGTGGGCGTCAAAGGGAGATGATGATTATGATGAACTAATTCGAAGGTCCAATATATGAGGGTGTTTCTTTCTTACTCATATTAAAAATCTTTGTATCTGAGCACTAAGCAGGCACACTGTAAGTTTGGCGCACATTATGGACCGATTACAGAGGTCACGGATTCGATTCTCCCAAGGGGGCGCCAGGTTTTCCATTTTTGTGTTGTCCTTGCCTTGATTCATCAGTGACCGTAATACGATGCTCAGCTGGATAATGATTGTCTCTTCAAGAATTGTTGGTGTATAAATTAAAATTACCAATCCGGACTAGGCCCCCGTGGTGGAGTATGGCCTTTATCTTCCTCAGGGAAGAGACCCGTGCCCCTCGGTGGGGACATGATGGGTTGATGATGATGATGATGGACCGATTTCTGAATTGAGAATTCCCGACAAGAGTCCATAATCGGTGCTATACACTCAGTGTTACTTAAGACCTTATTTTACATTATGGTGCAATAAATATTTTGATTTGATTAGAATTTACGCTAAGTAACTATTGTAACTACTAACTGTAGTGCTATCTCCTCAAAGTTCTCAATAAAGAGCGTTACAGAACGATACTTAAGTATTTACTTACTGTAAATTCTCAATTCAGAAATCGGCCCTCTGTCGGGCTGCAGCGGGTCAGGTTGCAGCGCAAGAATCCGCCCGAATCTCTTCTATGTATATTTATGTATTTAAATGTCGGGGCGCGATAACCGGCCGGCCGGCTGCGTATTCCGCCGCGCATTTTTGTTGCGTGCTGTGCGGCCCACCCCGCCCCTCTGCACCGTGCACCCTGGCAGTGACTGTTAGGCGCCGTGCACCCTGGCAGTGACTGTTAGGCGCCGTGCACCCTGGCAGTGACTGTTTGGTTGACTGTTGACACACCGTCTCCTAACACTTGCAAGCTTTAGAGCACAGACTTCGATTCTATTAGACCTAGCTATGCGTAGCTAGTCGTGAAGGGAAGTGACTTGGCGAGCACATGTCAACTCTGTGCGCGCACCATAAACTCCAACATTTCTGCATCGTATTACACATTAGGGTTAATGAGGATTCCTCTTCCTCTTCCTCAAAATGAGGAATTTCCTCATATTTTTGAGGTTCCTCATCCTCTTCCTCTTCCTCAAAATTGATTTTAAAAAAATCCTCTTCCTCTACCTCATGAGGAATTTAAGAGGAAGGAGAGTTAGGTATAAGTTTTTTTGAAACGAAATGTGTTTGAGAGAGAGAGAGAAGTCTCGCCGTATTAAAAAGTTAAAGGAAGACAGAGATGGAAACATGTAGGTAAAGAAGTTCAATACTAGCGTAATCTACGTATGTATATGTTATTTTGTTCTTCGTCTTTAGCATCCTCTTCCTCATCCTCTTCCTCTTAGTCTGCCAGATTCCACATCCTCATCCTCTTCCTCAAAATTGACTTTAAAAAATTCCTCTTCCTCGTCCTCTTCCTCATAACAAGTTCCTCAACAACTCTATTACACATTACTTACGATAAATACAACCTCCAACAAAAAACAGTTGGACCGGCCGTCCCCAAGCATACGATCTGCCTGGCGGGAAATTTCCCGTGAAAGAGCGTGATCACCCCTTCATTTATTCTTCACATGTATATTGACTCGGGCCTGGTTTGAGATCCACCCCGATTAAAAACAGAAATTATGTACTTACAAAACTTTACTGGAAATTCACAATCACAATATGTACGTTTTACGGCAAACATTATTATAAAATCCGGAGGTAGGTACCTAGTTTACTATAGTCCCGAAGCTATTGGCGGATTTCAAAATTCTTAAATGATTCGATGGTATGTGGGGGAGAGTGCTTGAACTCGGTCTTCGCAATTCTAGACTTGGGACTTCCGACAGTCTGCAGCCACGCTTTCATAGAACTGACGGTTTTCTCAGGTCCTTGTATTTGCCCAATCACTGTGCCATGGGTGGTATTCTTGCACCATCCTTTAATACCTAAGGCGTTGGCCTTTTTTAAGGTATACTTCCTGAAAAATACACCTTGAACTTTCCCGAACACCTCAAAGTCAACGGTCTCGTGTGTGCGCGGCGCTTTCAGAATAGACTCCATATCGTTCATTATAATTATGTTATTTAGGTTGTATGTAGCTATGAATAATTATAATATGTTTGGAATACCAGATCCTTTTACTTTGAAATCGATTTTGCTATCTTTCTCACGGGTTTCATTTTGTGTTGTTTATATTTCGTCGTTCAGGTAACGATAACGCCTGCAAACAGTTTGGTCGCTATGAGGATATCCCTTCACGGAGTTCTCAATAGCTTTAATTTATATGCACATATGTATAGTTGAACAAAATTTCACTTCAATTCAACAGAACTGAATATAATTATATTCAGTTCTGTTTTATGGACTCATTGCACCGATTGTCCAGCACTGTAATCTAAGTTGTCCACTACAACTTCGCCAATATTCCATGTCAGACAAGACCGAGCCAATCACAAGGGAACGGGACTCGGTCAAAATTTTTTTTACATACTTAAGTAGGTACTTTAAGTTTTTCACCCAACAATATCAAAGGTATCATAAATGTAGTTGGTTACTCGCGCACTATTTCTAAACTCTGACCTTGTGATGTTGTATTGTGGGCTATTTATTTTCAGCCACGCTTTCATAGCTGCTACCTCCCTTGGCGGCCCTTGTATTTGACCAATCACACTACCTTTAGGAGACTTCATCAGCCAGCCTTTGAGTCCCAGTTCCCTCGCTTTCTTTTGGGCTTGCTTACGAAAAGTTTTACTGTGCACCTCGCCGTAAACTTCAAAATCTGTGGTTTCTATGCTTGGTTTTAGGCTAATCGATGAACCCATTTCTGACTATATTTTTATGTGGCACACAAGTGGAAAATATCGTAATAGTTTGATTCATGTGTGGTATTCAATTCAATTCAATTCTTGTTTATGGCTCCCCTAGGATTCTGCCATGCCGGAATAATTACATTTTGCTCCCACACACACAACACAATCAATTTTGTATTTGACGTTCTCGGAAATTTGACAAATTTTGACAAATATCATCATCATCATCATCGGCCTACGGTTGTCCACTGCTGGACATAGGTCTCTCCCATTGCACGCCACTGAGCACGGTCCCCTGCGAATATCATCGCTCCACCGAGTCTGAGGACGTCCTACATTACGTTTACCGATCCGCGGTCTCCACTCAAGAACTCCTCGAGCCCATCGGTTATCAGTTCTTCGGGTGATATGGCCGGCCCACTGCCACTTCAGCTTGCTAATTCGGTGGGCTATGCCGACAAAAGAATTGAGATCTATATGGGTGCTGCCAAGTTCTCTGTAGAAAATTCTGAAATTTTAGTTACAAGATCACTAGAGATGTAAATTGTAATTCAAGCTCAAGATTTGACTGCTAGTTTTTACCAACAAACCAAATTTCAGAATGACGGTAAGTTTTTATTTGCTTTAAAATTCAATATTTCTTTCCCCAGGCACGGCGTTAACTTCACGAGCACATCGATAGTGCACGTGAAATACGGGAGCGAAGTTGCCGATTGTTACGGGCAAAACGTTATCATGAAGTGGTTTGATTTAATCAGTAAGTAAAACCTGCTATAAGTCAACCGGAATCTCATGGAGATTTTCATATGGCAATGGCAAGTGTAGCCGGTCAAATCAGAGTAGAGTCTCAATAATGTCCTTGCTCAGAATAAGGACATGACTTCTTTAGAGGGGTTTCCAGTACATTCATTCCATTCCGGCGAATCGTAGCTGAGGGTACATCAAACGATGGTGTGTTTTTCACGCTTGGTAAAAAGAGGAGAGAAGAAGAAAATCTACTTGGACGAATTTTATAAAAAATAAAATAAATAGCTAAATAAACTCACGCCCGTTATCCCCGAGGGGGTAGGCAGAGGCGCCGATCACTAGAACTGGACCCACGTTTTGCCGAGTTTTTTAGGTCCAAAGCGACATTATGAAAAGCGAGATTCAGGGAATAAACCTTATGATGAAGGTCTGGAGGAAGGAAGTAAGTGTAGCAAGAAAAAAAATTTAAACTATCAGAATGAACACTATGATCGCGACCACTGTTAAAGGTCAATAATTAAATGAGCGAGGCGATTGTTAACGTGACTGTACCCTTTTTCTGCAAAAAAACAGAGTGTGTCCAGTTGACGAAAACATAAAAATTATTATTTCAACTTTCACCATCTGGAGACGCGTAAAAATCTTGGTGTGTCCGGATGACGAAAGAATAAATGATACCTACTAATTTGTGTTTAATAGTTTAATTTGTCCAGTTGACACAGGTGTGTCCAGTCTTGTGTGTCGAGATGGTGAATAATCCGTGGGTGGGTGTTTATGTTAAGGTAGGAAAATTCTTTATTGTGCCACGGAAACACAAAACATTAAGCTTGTAGGTAAATATAATTTTATTATAAGGGTAAAATTTAGCGTAAGTAATTATTTTAATTTTTTTTGTTAATTAAAGAATATTGAATCGTACTTATGTAAGTACTAGCTGTTGCACGCGACTACGTCCGCGTAGGCTTTAGTTGAGTAAAGTGTTTGCAAATAATATATACTTTTAGAGCATGAGAAAGAGCTTTCATACTAACTTCGCAACCCCCTCGCACCCCCTTAAAGGATGATTTTCGAAAGACTACTTTACACGTTCGTCTTTCATGACTTTCAATGAAGGACCTTCATAATGATTATCACTCGAATAGCTTCAAAAATGGCAAAGTTTCATAATAACTTTGCACTCCCCCTTTTTACCCCTTTAAGGGATGATTTTCGAAAAACTATTTTACATGTTTTTCATAACTTTTGATGAAGAATCTTCATATTGAATCTCATTCGAATAACTTCAAAAACGGCAAAGTTTATACTAAATTTGCACCCCTCTTTTTCCCACTTAAGAGATGATTTTTAAAAAACAATTTTACACGTGTTTCATAATTTTAAATGAAAAACCTTCGTACCAAATTTCATTCGAATAACTTCAAAAACGGCAAAGTTTCATACTAACTTTGAACCCCCATTTTACCCCCTTAGGGTATGAATTTTCAATAATCCTTTCTTAGTGCTCCCCTACGTTACAAAAGGAACCCCTGTGCAAAATTTCAAGTTTCTAACCCTTATAGTTTAGGCCCTGCGTTGATATGTCAGTCAGTCAGTCAGTCGGTCAGTCAGTCAGCTTCTCCTTTTATATATATAGATATTGAACCGAAACACGGACTGGTAGTCAAACACTAGTTTATTATTAAATAGATACACCATACAGCCGTCCTGGCGTTATTGAGTTACAGACAACATCCATCCATCCAAACTATCACATTTATAATATTACCTAGTACATAGGATTATTTAGCCCATGTGTCCGGCAGGCAACATCGGGTCGACGTGTGGTTTCGTCACCGGCTTCAGTTTTGTCTCAGTCCTCGAGTTCATCTACTTTTTCACGGTCAAACTGATGAGGGAGATACGCTCCCAAGAGCTGAGAAAACAAACCGAGGTAATTTACACAGCTAGTAACCTAGCTGATCTGGCAAACGTTGATTTTGCCATTCCTATTCATTGGACCTATTCTCAGACCTACAAATTTTTTTTTAAATAACAAAAAAAAGAAAACACTTTTTTTTTTTCCGTTTCGGAGTTCAATAACGAACGCTGTTCCTTGCTCTTCAAACAATCCTAAACACTAAGCATCACATCGACACGAGATACAGAATAGTTAAATGTCAAAACATCTTCCCGGCTCCTGCAGCACCATCAGTCCTTGATTGGGGAACTATAAAGCTCTACTCGTACATTTCACTCTGACATTGCTTTTTGGCAGTCCAGATTTATTTGTAAAGTTTAAATTAATTCTTGTATGTTCTAACCAGAAGTTGCCTCGGGCGCCACCAACCGTGGCTTCGTCAGTCAGCATGGGCCGTTACTCAAGATACAGACCGATCTACTGGAACGAGTTGACTGGGTTAAGTCATAACGCCAACGAATGACCAACGAATAATTTAATTGGAGGTATTATTAACTTTATCCAGGATACACGTACTTGAATTTTTTTTCTGATGTCAGAGACGAGCAACCAACGACGCGAGCTCCGTCTCTGCTCATCACCCTGATAATGTTCTACGAATCAGAGGAGACGTGGCCGGACTCATAGATTAATAATATGTATATTGGTCGGACTCTTCCGACAAAAAGTCAAGTAAGTAATAATGTCTAGAGCTTACCAAAGTTTTACTTCAATAATTGGAGGTATTTAAAAAAAATGCATACTTTTCATATTTAACTACAATCCGCTACTTGACTCTTTTTTCAAGTATGTCTTAAATGCTAAATATCTCTTCCATTAGACCAAAAAATATTTTAGTATATTTTTGAGGACCTAAAAGCAACAAAAACATTATTTTAAAACGTTGCTTTGCTAAACAGCCAAAAACGCGGTCCGCCATTTTTGTCTATGGTTTGAAGTCCTCTACGATTGTAAACAAAGTTTGACATTCAACATAGGTAGAGTTTGTGCCACGAAAGAAGTATGAGTCACAATAGAACCTACGCACGAACGACTGACAGATGTTTGTTTACAACCAAAGGTGCTTTCAAGATGGCGGATAGTGTTTTCACCGTTCCGATTTAAAAGCGAAAAATATTTTTTTTATTTGCAAATAATTTTGCAGCCATCCTGCGTATTTACTTAGCAAAGTCAATATATTTCGGTTTCTTACGTTAGATACTACAGGAAATATCCATTTATCGCGTCAAATTTGATACGAGGCAAGTAGCGTATTATAGATGCCTACTGATTTGTTGTTCGTAGGAACATTGTCATCAAGATAATAAAGCAATTTGTAAAACCAGCTAACTACTCGATGAAAGGGAAAGTCGACCATGTGTGGAGATTCACACGAAGATAGAAATCGGTATTAGCAATACAACGGTTTGTAATAGTCGTAATTAAAGGTGTCTAATAAATTATTCAGATATCCATTATTGTTTTTTTATTTTTGGGAACATTGTTCAGTCCGCGTAAAGGCTGGAAGCAATGGAGAGCCAAGATAGTTTAAAACGTTACTTCGAAATATGGTGGGCCGGTATAAAGAATTTGCCAAAGAGTACCTCTTTGCATGGTTTTCGTTTCATAGCGGACTCCAAAAAGCATTGGACTGAAAGGTAATCGGGAATGAACATTACTAAACGCAACCACTATCAATACCTACTCATGAAAATCAAGAGATTTTTATTGCTCGTTGTGTCAGACGGATATAACATAGAGGGAATAATAAAATAACATGAGTGATCTTAAACGATCACGAAGGATAAGAAACATAGGGAGCGTTCAGTGCTTAGGTACATGGGCGACTCATCACTGTTCTATGACTAACGCTAGTGGCTTTTTTCTGAGCGGTTCCGTGCTTCGCAAGGCACGTTAAGCAGTTGGTGCCGGCTGCCGTCGATAGACGGTAGTCGTTAAGCCAACTGAGGCCTTAGGCGGCTTGAAAACTTCTGACAGTAAGACCAGCCACTATAGTCTTAAAAGCCTCCACTAATCCGGACTTGGCTCCCGTGGTGGAGTGTGGCCTATACCTTCCTCAGGAAAGAGAGACCTGTGCCCCTCGGTGGGGATGTAATGGGTTGGTGATGATGATGATGATAATGAATAACCGCCTAAAAATGTGCAATTCCTCAAACACACTAGCTAGGAAGGAGACAATGTATTTTATACTACACCTGCTTGGAAAGTACCTTGATACTTTATCAAATTTACGGTAGAAAGTAGGGGAGAGTGGGTAGGATTCGTACACTTTTCACTTCGAGCCCTATAGCAAAAAAACTAAACGATATTTGAAAACAATTTGAGCAATGCTAGATTGTTTATATATTTGCCTACAATATTCCCTTAGACGACATGTTCATAGAAAGAAGTGTGGCCAAGTTATGATGATTTAAAAAAAAAGTGGAAGTCGTACGAATGTACCCCACTCACGGGGTAGCTTCGTACATGTGTTGGGGTACCTTCGTGCATGGTGGGGTACCTCCGTACATCATGATTAATAATGCTATTTATAGAAAATTTAACGTTTATTGGGATCAAAATTTCACAGAATCAGCCTTGGGTGCCTAAGTACTTAATAATAAAATAGTTTTAAATACAGTAATTAGTTAACCTTTTTGTTTTAATATTATTTAACTTCTTATGTCGTATAGGAATGAATCAACAATAATATTTACCATTAGGGTAACAAGAGTCATAATATTTTTATGGATCTACTTCATGCACATTGTACATAGACAGATCTTTATGAAAGCTAAATGTTAGCTGTTCTTGCTGTAGAAGCAGATTTGGGTTTCGGCAATATAATATACGATGTCTGATATGTAAACAGTCCCTTCGTCTATCTTATTGGGAAAAACAAATTTTCAGGCGCCGGATCTCTTTCTTAAAAATGAAGACTGGGACTATATTTTGTAATCACCTGACCAACATAGTGTTTGACATATTTTTTCTTCTTGAACGTCACTAGAATAAAGCCTTTCTCTTCCACAAATTCAGTTAAAACTGGAGTTTCGTTCTCCACATCAGATCCTTCAGCAATTTCTTCAATGGGAGAACAGGAACTTTGCCTCTTTCTTTTTGGTTTATTTAATATATCTTTACCCGATATCAAATTTAATGCCCTCTTCATCTCTTTAGCTCTTTGTTTTATCTCTTGCTCTTGCTTCTTTAACTGTTTTGCTTTTTCTATTTCGTCTAGCCAATTTTTTTTCGGGAGTATCTGCTGTTTACCTTTTTTGGACTTTTTGGTCACATCTCTAGCCACTATAGGGTAGGGTTGGATCATTTCTGGCGTTACTAATCCTTGAGCAGATGTCGATGGCAAATCAAGCTCGATCAGCTACAATAAAGATTGTATATTATACTTGGGGTACATTCGTACAGTACGAATCCACCCCGTTCAGACCTGCACGAAGCTACCCCAACCAAGAAATTTTAGTAATATATTGAAAATATAAATAACTGCCGAGATTATCTTCAAGAAAATGTCGAAATAATAAAATGAAATATGTACCCAAACACCAAAAAGAATCAGTTTAACAATGGCAGCAAAACTTATAGAGGAAAAACATGTTTAAAGTTGCATCGAAAAATTATTTACGCGAAGCGAAAACACGTAACGTCCTATCACATCGAAGTCGGCGGCCGCACGGGCTAGCCACTCCGCGGTTAGATTATGCGTGTGAGTGGGCATCACATACACAGATACGAAGGCACCACTATTTTGCGTATTCGAATTATGGCCATTGTACGAATGCTCCCGGTGTACGAATCCTACCCACTCTCCCCTACGTCATTGCCTAGCGAACAAATATGCGGGGAGAAAACGCATCTGAGCGGGAGAGAAAAGTGTATGAAAATCCATTTCTTACGTGGTTTTTCTTTTTTAATTTTGGGTAAGACTATGCGCCGGTAACCTAAATATCAAAAGCCAAAAAGTTTTTACAGTGAGTTTTTATCTCCAAGTTCGCAAAATGACACTGGCCACTAGCAACAATTTCAATATAAATTTCAATTAGTAAAGATACTGGCCAATAGCAACAATTTCAATATAAATTTCAATTAGTAAAGATTTCGTTATTTTTTTCCTTGTAGGTGTAGTATAAAGCACTATGTATCACTCGAGAGAAACTGCGATTCCCGATCTCAGGTGTTTTAAAGCCCTGCCTACGGCTCGGGCTTCAAACGACACCCTCGACGGTAATCGGTCACTTTCTCCTCTCGGTGAACAATGTACTATTATTTCTCCCTGTGGTTTTTCCAGGATATTTTGGTTAATTTTCGTCACACTATCTTGGTACGGATCCTCGCAGCTTATAGCTGCCCAATACAATGCCTTCCAGAACAATCCGATTTCGTTCGTAGTCGAGACGACTTACAAGGACTGGAATACCCATTTCCCTTCAATAGCAGTATGCGAGAATGATAACATAAGGCGTATCGAGGAGGTGTCTGACAGGTAAGCAGGAAAATATTTGAGAATAAGTAGACTCCTAGGCTTAATATATACCAAGAGAAATCGAAACTAATCCACCAGTGGGTCAATATTAATAAAGCGGATGGAGTGTGGCTAAAGTATTTCCATAATCGGGCTTATTCGAATCGCTGGTAGGTAGCCCCGGCTGCCGGAATGATCTTAAACGATCACGAAGGTTAAGAAACATAGGGCGCGTTCAGTGCATGGATGGATGATCGTCTAAGACTAACGCTAGTGGCATTTTTACGAGCGGTTCCGTGCTTCGCAAGGCACGTTAAGCAGTTGGTGCCGGCTGCCGTAGATAGGTAGCAGTCGTTAAGCCAAGTCAGAAGTCTTAGGGGCGGCTTGAAAACTTCTGACAGTAAGACCAGCCACTAAGTCTTACAAGCTTCCACCAATCCGGACTAGGCCCCTGTGGTGGAGGTATGACCTATACCTTCCTTAGGGAAGATACCCGTGCCCCTCGGTGTGGATATATGTATTGCGTTGATGATGAATCAGGTTTATTATGAGGATGAAATAAGGACCAAAATCTTGCCTTGGAACGGTTTGTCAAGTTTGACTTCATTTTCAGCTTGTGGGGCGATAACCATGACTTTAATATGGAGGAAGTTTTGAAAGAGCTGGCATATTTTAAGGGGATCACGTATTACACGTCACAGTTTTGTGGCACCGTTGACAACGCTCCAGAGAACTGCATCCGGACTAATCTTAGTTACTATGCCAATTTGGTGAGTTAAACAATTTTGTAAAAGGCAATGATCATTCTGTCATCTTTTACTGCAAACCCTAAGAATAAAAAGCTTGCTGTGTAAAGGTTTACCGATGAACTTGCCAGCAATAAACCTTCTATTTTATACCATCAGGTACGAAGCAGCTGCAAGGATACGTTGGCGAATTGCTCATGGAACGGTGTGCCCTTCAAATGTTGTGACTATTTCAGACCAATGGACACGGAACTTGGAACCTGTTACGCGATTAATACTATTCAGGGAAGGTTAGAAACATACCAATTAGGATGTCTGTCATCTGTCAGACTTCAAGGCCTATTTGCCTTTCGCACTTGCCGTAAATGTCTTTTAGTTAAGGTTATTTATCCCAGCAGCACTCTTCATATCTTACGAGATTAATGCGCGAGCTATAGAAAAATAACTGTACGACTTTCAGCTGAAAAATAAAAGACAGGCTATAGAGAGAGATAGAAAGTTCTCTCTCAGAGATACTTTGTTTGCAGAAGGCAAGAACCATTTTAACTTTTAACCTATAGACCTATAAGAGTGGGTGATCGTGCTCTTCCACTACATATAGGTATAGGGAAACCCGCCAGGCAGATCGTATGCCTGGGGACGGCCGGTCTAACTGTTGTTTGTTGTACCTATCTATCTATCTATCTGTACGTTGAATTTATGGTATGTAATACTTTGATTGCTTGATGCAGGAATGTCGGACTTTATAGTGTGCGCGCAGAGTTGACATGTGCTCGCCGCAGAACCAACGTCCAACGCTTCACGTGCTCTTAGACTGGGTTAATCATAGGCACTCAAGAACAATAATCCCATATCAATAATGCCCTTTATTGTCCTAAGAGAGGAGCACCCTCCGAAACTGTCGATGGTGAGCAACCGAACCACTGGGCCAGGCGCCATCCAGTTCGATGTGCTAGTCACTGGGAACGTTTACGTGTTTAATGAGGAGGAAGTACCTTCGCTGACGACCGTCGGGTCGGACGTTCTGACGGTTGGGCCGGAGATGTCTCATTAGTACGTATGAGGGTTTTTTCAGTGGTTCATCAACTAGTTGCTTTTAAATATAAATACCCAGATGTACTAAGTGCTAAGGAAAGTTAAGTATTAGCTACAAGCTCCCAAATTGACTTAATGTTGATATTTAATATGATAAATTGATGTATCGGCTTGATTACTATGGAACTAAAATATTTCAGTCGCTCTTTCACAATCCGCAACATTGAGAATGACTTGGACGCCCGGATCATTGCGCCGGAGAAGCGCAAATGTCGGTACTCAGATGAGAACTCGCTGCAAGTCTACCGGCATTATTCATACAGGTACCTAGTTACCTACTTATATTTTTAATTTATCAGACCACAGTTACCACTTTCATAATTAGGTATACCTAAACATTATAATTATCTCAGCGCTGATTTTTAATCCACGTTATGATTGGACGGCATTAGTGAATGGGAATACTTTGACCAGACCAGAGGAATGGAATAAACCGTCTTCTAAAAATTATATAATTAGGCGGTATAAGATACCAGATGAACCAAGAATGCATTGATTAATGCGGCATACCTATTAGGAACCGCCTGTTCCTAGGTGTAGGGATGTTTCAAAACTGCTGCAGTATAATTTCTCTCACGTTGTAAACTTCACATTTGGTTCGCTTACTTAACGTAGGTATTATCCGATTTGAAGCTATCATATCCGTTACAGTGCCTGCACCGTGCAGTGTCGTAAAGACGCCCAACTGCGACTCTGCAACTGTACCAACTTCTTCATGCCCAACGTACCCGAGCGGCTAAAGTGCAACGTCGAAGGAAGCATTTGTCTGAATAAACATTTGAACGATCTTTCCGTAAGTAGATCAGACCTTACCGGTCGGGCATGTTCTTTTACTCTACCAGCTACCTACTTTGATCAAATTAGGCACCTACCATGCTTTATCTTTATCGAGGCCGGATTCAGTACCTATACCTGAGTGCGTGTACTGAGTTTTGTCATTCACTTTCGATAGCGAGAGCGTTTGCGATTTGCATAGGAGTGACAAAGCGCGCCATCTAGTTGTCTCTTTGTCACTCCTATGCAAAACGCAAACGCTCTCACTATCGAGAGTGAATGAAAAAACTCACTCACTCACTGAGCCAAATTCGATAACGAATGACGATAAACAAACCGTTGCTAGGCAACGACTTGTTTTCACCTAAAAGGCAGACGTTAACAACCTTTTCTAGAAATCATTATCATACAAATAATAATCGTTCTGCCTACTAACGTAAAAAGTTTTTTTATGTTTATAGGTATGTTTATGATTTTATAGTGAAAGGCTTAACCTATTTGAATGAAATATGACACACAGATGTAACAGACATCCACGCGAGCCGTGCCGCATGATTTTCCTAATAGAATTAAGCGCGTTTAAGCATTTTTTTGTAGTTCTAGTTGAATCTTCCAACAAATGAGACTGAGAATCTATATTAATAATTTCGTTCGGGTCTACGGTAGACTCGAACGATATGCACACCAAATGAAAGAGCGTAAAAAAATAGTTGATCTGAGTCGACAAC
The DNA here is from genome assembly GCA_947310845.1 of Yponomeuta plumbellus. NCBI lineage: Eukaryota > Metazoa > Arthropoda > Insecta > Lepidoptera > Yponomeutidae > Yponomeuta > Yponomeuta plumbellus. The sequence continues at coordinate 12,296,459 of OX371203.1, forward strand.
ATATGGGCGGAAAATTCGTATTATCGAGCAGCATCAATATAAAAATTATTAAATTCAACAATGGCGTTGCTAAGTAAACATGTCAATGTCATCATTGTTGTGTTAAGTGTCACAAGTTTTCATTGTGAACTGTTATGGCCGGTTTACATTATTTTAGTGTTTAGGAGAGTGCTATAATACAATTAGAGAGGCAAGTGCATTAGTACATTACTAGACGTTCGAGTGAACGTATATATTTCTTCCAGTAGAGTGTCACTTTGTCGACGTCGCGAAATATGCGCTATCCTACTCAAAATACTATGAGTTTTAATGGAACACATAAGTAAGTTTGATAATTCGAGTTAATGAAAACAACACGCACCCGTCACGAGTCACTTGCGCACTCTTCTAAAGTTCTCACTAAATTTTTAGTTTATACACAGATAAGTAACGAGGATAGTAACGCGCTCAGGTGTTACTGGATAGAACAATAGAAACCAATTCTATTTTGATTCTAATTGAAAGGCAACTAGAACCGTACTATACCGTAAAACGTACTAAAGCAAGTGGCGCTTACACGTTTCTACAAAAGCACTCTCCTTAAGAAAGAAAGAAAGAAAGAAAGAAAGAAAGAAAGAAAGAAAGAAAATTTATTTATTTGATACTCAAACCAAAACAAAAAAACACACACACACAGAATGCGTACAATAATAAAAAAATAACACAGAAAGCATAAAAAGCGTAAAAAAAATAAACTGTACAACATGAAAATAATAATTTACATTTACATATTTACATTTACATACAGGCACATACATTGCTTCTGGCCCCACACTAGGATACCCTGTGTCGTGGAAACCAGAAACAGCGACGTCACAAACATGTAATGATCCAAGACCCGGATTTTTTTTTGTCCCCAGCCGGGATTCGAACCCGGGACCTCTCGCATGGTAGTCTGATGCGCTAACCACTACGCCACAGAGGTCGTTAAAGGTTGAGCCCCCAAAATGGGCCCGTTTCAGCATAATGTTGCAACAGAGTGTAAAGTAAAGCACTCTCCTAAACACTAAGATAATCTAAACCGGCCCTTTGATCTAATTTGTTAACTTCATGGTGTGTGGAATGCCGTGGCATCCAAAAAGGTTATTATAATCTGTGCCAACTGAGAAGGTGTAGTAAGTAATCTGTGGTGTTTTTCATTGGCGGGAGCTCAGAAGAAGGGCCTTCTTCTGAGGGCGGGAGGGAAGACAATAATTTGACATTGAGTTTTGGAAGGGTCTGAAAAATAATTGAAAAAGGAAATCAAAGTCATAAATTGATCTTTATTGTTTTGCTTAGTTAGGTACCAATAAACTTATTGAAATGAAAAAGCCACTAGATAAGAAAAATACCAAAAATTAAAATGATGAAGAAAAACATGTGGTCAATACAAAACTAAAAGCCGTAAAGCCAAAGAGAGGGAGCTGTTTTTAGTTGATTAGCCAAGTGGATTCTACGTCTCATACGTCATTAGATTCACTAGCTGTTAACTAAATTCAATGCTGTTAAGTTTATGAAGGAAGCTCATTTAGTAATTTGTGATGAGGTACCCATGACAAAGTTATGATAAGTATCCGATTTTCGCCTTGCATTCCTTCGTGAGTAGCCAGAACATGTCCAAAAGAGCAAGATTGGCTATCCGTAATAGTGTGCTGGTTCCAATAATGACGTCACTTCCTAGTAAACCAACCAATGAACGTTAGAACGAATAAATGGCAGACGCCATTTTTACTGTGCACATTACACATTTTAAATGTGACGTCATCATAGAAGCGGCCAATCAGGCCGTTTTCGATACAATGGCTGCAGATACATCTTGTGTTTTTTTTTACAAGTAGTAATTGTTTTTTTAGTTAAAATACCCTAAGTGGTTTTAAGACTCATAATTTGTACGAAGACGTATAAATAATACTGTTTTTTTCACACTGTCAAATAGCCTATTATACATAGCTACGTTACTCTCAGGTTCTCAAAGCGAAGTGGTCTTCGCGTCCAGGCCTCTTTTGCGACTGTCTGCCGTCCTGCACAGAAGCCGAAATCTCATTTGTGAAGGACTCTAAGACGACGACAAATGACGACTTTTCAACCATCAAGATCGAGCTCTCCGCCTTACCCAGTGAGCGGTACAAGAGGAACGTGGTCAGAGGGAGACTGGATTTGGTCGGTAAGCAAGCTGTTCGCGAATGAATGAATGCTGGACAAAGTCATCTCCTCTAACGTCTCCAGAACAATACGTGGTGCTAGTAAACATAAGCATAAATACATAAGGTCGTAACAAATCAAGCGCAAATATTTCAAGGGATAGTCATATATTTTATAGTGTAATAATGCCTTTGAGCAAAAAATATAAGATCATTAAAGGATTTGCTTAATTTTTTTCTACAACAAAAATTAAAACTTCCAAACAAATTAATTTTATATCATTCTGTTTTCATACACACACACAGACACACACACACACACACACACACAAACACACACACACACACACACACACACCCTCACATACACATACACACACACACACACACACACACACACACACACACACACATACTATTGAACCATCTGCCGTAATATGTAAATTTTAATTACAAGTGACATTTAGGTATATGACTATTCAGATATCTATGATGACATGTGTACGTAGTGCGGCGGCACTTGTGTCTGTGTACATTGTTTAAAGGGTGTTTATTAAATTTAGTTAATTCTCCTTGGTATTGATCGATTTTTCATTTGACCTATTATTCCTAATAATAATTGTTTAATTGATGTATTGAACATTCTAAATTGTTATTATGCATAATAACAATTTAGAATGTTCAATGAATTTAATGTTGTATGGAACCTTTCGTGCGCGAGTCTAACTCGCACTTAGCCGGTTTTTTCTCTGTTTAGTATCGACGGGTGGCACGGGCGGGCTGTTTCTGGGAGCTAGTATCCTGAGTTTCGTGGAGCTACTCTACATCTTGCTAATCCGTCCGTTCTGCGACGTATACAGCCAGCGGGGTGACGACCCCTGGCACCGCAAGTTCGGCACCCGCCGGCTGCTTGACAACCAGTTCGCGCCAAACCCTGCCTGGAGCTACAAAAAAAAGGGTTCTAAGTTTTCTTAGAATATAAATAGTTTTCCATAAAGCTAGCCGTCCTGCTCTCCGCGGTTCAGGTTTTAATGCTTATTAAAAAATTAAATGTATTTCACACCATACTACATATCGCACCCCTAGATGAAAACCCCACTAAGTCGAAATAATATGTGACAGTTTATTTAGCTATTTATTCGACTTCCTGACCTTATACCGGACCGGACAATATAAATCCCAAAACGTCTCCTTCAAGTGAAAGTCGAAAAAATAGCTAAATAAACTGTCACATATTATTTCGACTTAGTGGGGTTTTCATCTAGGGGTGCGATATTTTTTCTACTCGTTAACTAGTCACTAACCTACCTACATTGTGGAATAGGAAACAGTATTAAATATAAACCATTACCTAACTGTGTCACATTCGTAAACAATACCTCTCAACAATCTCCTCTAGCGTGTCCAGTACAATATTTCTATAATGCATATCCTCTTTCATTCTTGCCTTCATAAAACTACCCTTATCCTCGTTCATAATGTGGTTAAATTGTTTCGTGTCTGTAAAAATTCTTGTCGCGATCTCGTCGTTAATGAAAATTATCGGCTTTAAGCACGCGTAGGCTATTAGTCCCCACCGTCTTTGCTCTTCGGCTGATGAGATGAATGATTCCTTCGGTATGACATCGTTAATAGCAATATCATATTCCTCTAAAATAGCGCCTAACTCATTGTAGTAGAAGTTCAAGAATGCGTCCATGTTTTCTTCGCGAAGATTCCGTTCCAAATTGCAATGCAAAAATAGCATGACGTCGCACGCTGGGGGCTGATATTTTGTAGCCTGAAAATCAACTAGTACACAATCTTCAGGTTCAAGATTTCGCGACACTTCTTTGTAACTAAAGAAGATGTTATTGTTCCACAAGTCCCTGTGGCAAACCACGTTGCGATGTTCTTTTGAATAACCACTTATCTGCAGAGCTGAGTTCCAGACATTCGCCCAAGTGTTTTCTATCCGCAGCATTTCCTGTTGACCGTATTTTGAATACGCCTTGATAGCTTCAAGACCGCCTTTCTGGCATTGAATGAACCACGGATCAGTCTCTACATAGCCCGCGTCTCTCAATAAAGCTTTGCAATCGTCAATCAAGCAATACGGTTTTTTTAGTTCAGATTTCTTTTTTTCCTCAAAAATAATACATGAAGCATGAAGTCTAGCTAGAGTTCCTAATGCTTGCATGGTGTGTGCTATGTCGAGTCGTCGAAATTTGTCATTTATTTTATACCCCATTGCGTCCAAATCCTCAAAGACCATTGCGTCGTTTAAAGTTGCTACTATTTTCGGACTCCATGGCTTAATACCTAGAAATTACAAGAATATTGAGCAAAGTTTATCTTTTAATCGAATCTGACGAAATAATACTGATATTTTGGAAATTTGATTTCTTTCTAACAACTTTGCGACTACGACCATATTTATTGAGTTTTTAAAATTAAAATTATTGGCTATCACATGTGGCAAGTGGTGTGTCGAGGAGGTGTATGGCTTCATTCGTAAGAGGGTGTTTTAGTTTTAGAAAAGAATTGCTGCTACCTATATATGTGGTTATAAAAGTTATACGCACTTACCTGGTATGCTATCAAGTTTCACTTTAACATCAGTGTAAAATCCAATCTCCATTTGGAACACTTTAAAGTCTCTGACCATAGCAGCTTTAGCCTCGTTATTTTTTGGCACAGCTTTGATAAAGAAGTGCCGTGTTTCTTTCCCATTATTACGTGAAGATAAATACACTTGTAACTTCCAGTAGTCTCCGAGGAAACCCAACATTTTGTCACTAGCATTTTCGACAATGTAGTCTTTTATGATATATTCAGTGCTATTCGTGAAAGTGTAACCCTTCATGATTGACTTTACATCTTCATCTGTTATATATTTGGTAGTTTTGGTGTCGGTATTTCCTTCAGTTTCCATGCTTAGCAAGTTAGTTAATAGTAGCGAATGTCCCGAGAGTTATTCACCAACTGCCCCAGATGACTAAATTAAATACTTAGGCACCTTGATTTTTGAATAAGCGACAATGATATCTCTAATTTAAGCCTTTGTTTGCAATTTAAATTTACTTTGGACGCAAACTCTCTAAGCCTTTGGAAGATAGACGATAAAATGTTCGGGTACGTTCATAGTACTGGAAAATTAGCTCGCTTATCTCAAGCAGTTTGTTTGATTACGGGTCTCTCGCTATCAACCTAGCGAACTGACATCTAGTTAAGACAAAGTTAAGTCATCATCATCAACCCATTATGTCCCCACCGAGAGGCACAGGTCTCTTCCCTGGGGAAGGTATAGGCCATACTTCACCACGGGGGCCAAGTCCGGATTGGTGGAGGCTTGTAAGACTAGTGGCTGGTCTTACTGTCAGAAATTTTCAAGCCGCCCTAAGGCCTCTGACTGAAGTTAAGTAAAATTTTAAAATGGTCACTTGAGAACTGAACTGGAAAATGAAATCTTGTGGAAGGTTACTTATTTATTTAAAGCAACAATAACGCCCAACCAACTAATGGTTATAATCAATTTATTAACAACCAAGAATAAAGTACAACTTCCGCGTGCTAACTTCCAAACAACGACATCATAATATTTGGCTCCAGAATGGGCTCTTTTACTATCTTCTTCAGCCGTTTCTTTTTCACCACCTCGTAGTTGGGTGTCCACAGCTCCGTTTTCTTCGGAACGAACGCTCCACCCGGGGCCGCGGTTTCTTCGTCGCTGGAGGCTTCGTCGAGGTTCATGAGCTCGATGGAGTCATCGGGCGGGTCCTCCGGCGAGGTCTCCCGCCGCCCGGAGATGTATTCGAGGAACGAGGTGCAGAGCAGGCTTACTGGCGGTATCATGTGCGGGGCCCCTGAGAGGAACTGGAAGCGAGAGACGTCGTTATGGCTCATTGCATTTTGTTAAGCTATTAGCTGACCTGGCAAAAGTTGTTTCGCCATATGAATTAGTCTACGACCTATTCTCATACCTATTAAATATACACAGAAAAAATAAATAATAAAAATCGGTACAGCCTGTTTCGGAGGAGTTAGATAATTAACACAGTGACACGACATTTCACACCCTTGCAAGAACAACTTGATATTTCGAAGAAAACAATTTTTTAATCATAGATAATTTATTTTTAAAACGATTTTATTTACTCCGAAAACGCCGCAATAATCAGCAAAAGAGACACCTCATCAAGTTACAGCGCTATCTCTTTCGGCCATTACTTTGAAACCTTATAAAAATGCTCTCATGTAACGTAAGTGTTCCGAAATAACACGTTGTTCTTGCAAGTGTGCGATTTGTATATATTAGATTATTAGATTTATTTTGGTTTGTAGTTTACCGCTAAAATAATTTTTGACGAAGCTTTATGTGAATTTTTATTGTGAAGTAATACATATGTCGCAGTAAAGTGGTTAAATCAGAGAGTCGATTGAGTCTCTAGACAGTCAATCAAAGATCGATATTCAATCAAGTCGCTACAATTTTGATTTAAATAAAGCAGTGTCATTAGATTAAATAAGTATAACTTAGAAATTAAACAAAAAAAACTAAATACGCGTATTTTACACTCCAAACACTTCCGGTGTTATTTTATAAGAATACGATTTCTTACCACACTCCTCAGGCAGTTTCATTAATCGGTGGTTACGGTTTTCCTTTCTACCGGACTTTAAACTGCCTCAGATGAGTGTTTAAGAACTCGTGTTTTTCCAAACAAGAACTTTTGTATTTCCCACGCCAAGTGACAGCGCCATCTCACCTGTGAAATAGCGCCTCTGCCAAGTCCATCGCTGTCCACCTGATCCAGTGACACCGGGCGCGCGGACTTCACATCGGAGGAGTGCTGCTCTGCTATCAGGGCGCTGAAATTGGACGCGGGCAGGTTGCGACGCGATATTACTTCGAGGCGAGCCTCCTCGCTCTGTTCCGGTTCCAAACAGTAGATTTCCTGCAGAAAATTAAGAAATTTGTGTAATAGTGCAATTTATTGGGTAGGCAAACCCGTTTGGGGGAGGGTCACAGACGGCAGGTTGGGGGACCTGCCGTCCGACATACATCGTGACGGGAGAAGGAGTGGGGGGTCCATGCCCCTTCTCCAGTGAGGGTGGGCCCGACTTCTTGCGAGTCGGGTCGACGTCGTCGTCGACGTGGTTTCAAACCACTTGCGAGATCCGGCGGCGCCCCATTGCACGAGCGACAGGACGGCTCCCGGGGTGTTTTAATCGGTATGCCTCTCCTATTATTAGGAGAGGAAAGTCCGGTACACGGCCGTCGCCCTCCCCCAAGGGTGGCGGTGTCATGGTGCGTGGCGTAACCCATTTCACCTCGTCAAAAAAAAAAAGGTAGGCACACCCGTGTCCCATGAGGTTAGTTGGCGACTTTAGAAGCAGAGTGATCTAGGGCAACAGTAATCTAAGTGCACCGCGTTACTTAGATAAGTTCGTCATGCCTAGCTGACCCCGCAAACGTTGTTTTGCCAGATAGGGGTATGAAAAATAGTTGACAACCTATTCTCACATCTACCGATTGAATATATAAAATTTCATCGAAGTCGGCCAAGCCGTTTCGGACGAGTATGCGCACTAATATTGAGACACGAGAATTTTATACGGGGTGTCCCAAAAATGACACGTCACAGTGACACCGGAGGTAGACCTGCTCAAAAGGCATCGAACCAACCTAACATGACCTCAGTAAAAGTTGCACGGTATGGCCGATTGAGATATGGCCAATTTAAACTTGTTCTAAATTTTCACTTTTTTTAACAAGTTTTTAAGTTAGATAGCCCTCGTGTTTGGTTTTTTTATTTGTACTCGGTCACAAACTTACTAACTTAGCGTAAGTGCTAGCATAGCACTAAAGTTGTTAAAAACGTAAAAATTTAGAACAAGTTTAAATTGGCCATATCTAAAAAACCGTGCAACTTTTACTGAGGTCATGTTAGGTTGTTTCGACGCCTCTTGAGCAGTTCTACCTCCAGTGTCACTGTGACGTGGAATTTTTTTGACACGCTGTATATTAGAAGAAAGATTAGAATTAGACGTTGTGATCTCTCAATGGGAAATCCCATTGCACTGAAGAGCACTTACATTAGTAGCGCGTAGTTTAGTGTAACCTCGTTATTAGTAAAAATGTCACTTAGATCACTCTGGTTCTAACGTCGTCAGTTGGTCTCTATATAACATAACATAACATTTATATACAGGCACATACATTGCTTCTGGCCCCACACTAGGATACTCTGTGTCGTGGGAACCAGAAACAGCGACGTCACAAACATGTAAACATCCAAGACCTGGAGTTTTTTTTTCTTTCTCCACCCGGGACCTCTCGCATAGTAAGCGCGCTAAGATGCCCTAACCACTACGCCACAGAGGTCGTCGATCAAAACGTCCAACTGTTCAACCTGCCCAAAAAATTTCAAATTGACAGTTACAAATGGAAAAGGTAGAGACGATTCCAGCAGTAGGCAACCGACCATACGGGCTAATCAATTGGGTATTTGACAGGATGTCAAATGAGTTACTTTTAAAACGGAATTTTGTACGAAAATACTTGCTTGTGACGTCACATTTCAGAGCACTCTTTTTTTGTTTTATCTATTTAAAAATTGTAATAACTAGTAAATGAATAAAATATATACATTTTCCGAATCATTTTGTAATTTTTGTTTTATGCTCGAATCTCAAATAATTTATTGTTGATAGTGTCAAATACCGTATTGTAGTTATTTAATTTTATTTAGACTAAATACTTACAGAATCGTTCCTCATCAGGTAGAGCCTGATATCATCTCCAGAAGATGAGCCGAATGTACATTGTTTGATGAGTCCAGTGTTTGGATTCAGAAGTCGCTCACGAGTCAGCAGCGGCGTAGAACAATGTGGTGTGAATACGAACACTGGAATAAATTGTTCTAATAAGCTTATGAAATTACAGTTTATTATTGTTAAATTAATATTTTCGTAGCTAACGGCTAGTCGAGTCATTGTTTGCGAACAATTCCCTTATGTCTTCATCTAAATGTAACTAGGTTTAGACCACTCTCAAACAATATATTTCGTGGTGGTTACCGTCGTTATTAGTGGTGACAACTGCCATTCTGTTAGAAGACGGATCGGCGGCCAGACAGGACGTTTTGATCGGGACCATCCATTTGGCGGTCAAAGACAGCAAACTCCACACGACGAGGCACTGTTCCGTGGTGCACACCAACTAGAATATGCAACAAAATGTTAGTTAAGTGGCAGGCAGTCACAAAGAAGTGCTTCAGAAAAAAACCTTGAAAACGCTCATTCTTTGCTGTTTATACTTTTAGGTTTCAGTAATGCCTGGGCCGCACTCATCGCGACAACCCGAAGATTCGGGCTATTGTGATGTGTGTAGCCAAGTATTCGCGTATAGTTCGGAGCTTCGTCCGTAGTCGCCAGGACTTCGCGTCGCTGTCGGTAAACTTTCACAGATCAAAGAGTTTTATCGCGATGAACGTCTCTTGAGCGGCCACACTTCAGTCAGCGAGCACCCGTCAAACGTAGCGGACGTGTTAATTCACAGAGTAGGTGCATAAGCTGAAGCGTAACATGTATTGGAGTAATGATAAATTTTTAGAATTTATTGCAAACTACGAATAAATAAATAATAAGTACGACATAAATGTAAAAAATAATTATTTGCTGCCATAAAATACAGAGCAACCGCGACGTCCATTTTGTTTTTTGCATTTGACATCGCTTGCACATCGCGATAAACTTTACATCGCGCATTGTGTGGCCGCGAGGATTCGCCGTAGACGGAAGACGAAGCTTATGGCCCGAATGCTATCGCGATGAGTGCGGCCCAGGCATAAAAAGTAGATGGAGAAGTCATCCAAAACGGTATCAGTGACTAACTAGAAAATAACGCTAAAGAGCACAAGGAGTTCGTCCGGAGCTAGAAGCTTCGAAGCTTGACATGTTATATTGTTTTAATGTTTCGTCTGGCTCTTTTTGAGCTGTACTTACGTAATGCGCCGCGTCGTTGTTTCCGAACTGCACCTGCGAACCTTTCGGACGCAGCGCGGGGTGGGACAAAACGGTCCGTAGGCTGCAAAGGTGAGTGTCCCAAAGCGTCAACTTGTACCCAAACCATGCGGCGATCAAAGACCCGTCCTGGGAAATAGCCACTCCACCCATATCCAACTCGTCGTTCTTCTTAAAACCCAAGTTCACGGTCTTTTGGCCTACAAGCGAGTCTTCCTTGTTAAGGTTCATGATTCTCTGTATGATGTCACTTCCGTTTTTCCTCTCCTGGGTCATGTAAGCGTGTGCTTCCGTGCTGTCGGTAGTGAAGTCACTGTTTTTGAAGTCGTTCAGTATGCCGTGGGCCAGTGACTGTGCGACGCCTGACGAGTAATAGCACGCGGAGAGACACCGCCACGAAATCGTCTTGCTGTTAAGACTTTGACTGGTACCCCGCTTCCATAAGCGGAACTTTTGGTCGGCGCCGGCTGACACGCAAAAGTCGCCCGTGTTGTTCAGGGCTAAAGAGACAATTTGGCATCCTCCGTGTGATAAGTTGACGCAGGTGTTGAGTTTGAACGGCGTGGTATCTTGATCGCTAAGGATCCAGAACTTGAGTCGCTCTTCAGGGTAGGTGACGCCATCGTTGCGGTACTCTGACGTCGCGAGCCAAGCGCCGTCACCGCTGACGGCTGCGCATGTCAATTCCGTTTCCAGCGGGAAGAGGTTCTCGCGTGTTGGAGGGATATTGTTCATTTGAGTTATGTCTATCTGTGAAAGCAGAGAATTTGCTCTAAAGTCTGATTTTTTTATTCCGTAGAGTTCTGACAGTTATCATTTTTTGACATGTCAGAGATTAGAAACCTTTTTTGGCCGGGTACATTTTTCAATTTCAATACGTGTGTGAACATCTGAGTCTACACTTTTAATTTTTTAGTGAATGTATCCATTTTACAAAGTGTGGAGCTCCAAATTAAAAGAAAATTTAAGGAGAGTGAAACTTGTGTCCCTTTTCATCACACAAACAGTAAAAAATTACAAGTAAAGAAAACATATTTTTATTAAAATATCTAATCACCATTAATACTAATATCACCTAATATCACTATCTTCATCATCATCATCATCGCTGACATGAATTATTAAGAGAGCTAACAGCGGCATCATCATCATCATCAACCCATTATGTCCCCACCGAGGGGCACAGGTCTCTTCCCTGAGGAAGGTATAGGCCATACTCCACCACGGGGGCCAAGTCCGGATTGGTGGAGGCTTGTAAGACTAGTGGCTGGTCTTACTGTCAGAAGTTTTCAAGCCGCCCCTAAAGGCCTCTGACTTACGGCATACTTCACTTTTATAAAAAGGTTTACGAAACCTTGAATTATTAGGCAGTGATGCCAGCTAAAGAATAAAATAAAGCAACTAAAGTTAATTCGATATGATATTCGGGATATTGTAATATTTGTTATTTTTGTATTAGGTCACTTGCGTAAGTAAATATTTCGATTAACCTTTTTGTACGTAAAACATAGAAAATACGTAGCATTTAATTTTTTATTGCCCTCAAATGGGTCAAATTTGTCTCTTTTTGCGGTGGAGAACTTTTTCAGTAGCAACACTTATGAAATGTCAGAATTCTACGGAATAAAAAATCAGAGTATAGATGTATTCATAGTCACATTGTTAGACAAATTAATTGTAAGCAGCCCACTGTACGGTACACGCCTTCTATCAAAGAAAGCGTGGACTATCACCACGCGTGCCCATCGCGGCTTGACGATTTCGACCGCTAAGGTGTGTGAATAGCTCAGACACTCAGGTTTCCCCACGGTGTTTTCCTTCACAATTAACTAGTGGTAGGTAATAACTTCACAAATGCACACAACCTATAGTCCGTTTTTTAATTCTATGCAAAAAAAAATGACGCGGTGTTACCGCTATAAAAGCTATAGGTTAACTCGATAGATTTTTTTTACCGTGAATAGAAGACTCATGTGACCAAAATCCTTATCCACATCAAAGACATTAAATTGAATTACTCGTAAGAGCAAAGTCTAAAAAAAAACACCTGCGTAGCATACACAATTTAACTTAGAAGTAAAATGGGGTTATTTGGTTTATACGTACTAGCAACATTCAGACATTGACAGCCTAAAAATTGTATGGAGATGTCAACGTGACAATATTATTTTTTTGCATTGAATAAAAAAACAGACTGAAGATAACTAAGTCATAGGGCCATGCTTGCACTGGGAATCGAATCTTAGTCTCCCCCTTTGTATTCCATTGTTCTACCCACGGGGCTACCACCGCTCACTTGTTAATAATTATTCATACTTAACATTATTTTAGAGAAGAGATTTATTCTTCATATTTTAAGAAAACTGGTCAAATTCTCAACTGTAACATGAGCATGTCCTTAGTGATAAGGGTAATCAATTTAGAACCTTTAAGCTAGTCATATTATGGTTATGCGTGTGAATGATTATTCCTTCATTCGCCCAAATATGGGGATGTCTTAGCAAAAACCCGAAACCGGCGTGCGTGTTGCACGCAATGTTGGTGAGGTGATCGAGATCTGTTAGGCTCTAATTATATGCGTCCGCGCGACCGAGCGGTTTCGCCGCAGATGCCAGCGACCGCGGCGAAGTCGCTTTTTGATTTATATGAAGCGGCCCGAGCGTCTCCGCTCTCCACACGTTCTCACAAACAACAAAAGAGCGTCCCGTCCGCTTCAAATGCACCGATACAAGTGAACACGTTGAAACTCGTACGAGCGGCCGGGCCGCGCGACCACGAAGCTGGAAGGCGCGACCGCGCCGCTATTTAAATAAATCGTTACACACAATTGCTTGCAATTTCGTGGTGTAGCGGCCGGGCCGCTCAGTCGCGCGGACGCATATAATTAGAGCCTTAGGATCGTTGCAAGTGGCAGATCCTGGTCTCGATGTTACTACTTCCCAAATGAATTATAATTTTCGTGTCACTCACATTGTAAAGCACTTTGTCCGTGTTAGTCGAATAAATCTGCAGGTGGCCAGTCCGCCCGCCTAGCATGAGCGCCCCCAGCGGTCTGTGATGCACCAGCAGATTAATTATAATTTTCGCGTCACTTACATTGTAAAGCACTTTGTCCGTGTTAGTCGAATAAATCTGCAGGTGGCCAGTCCGCCCGCCTAGCATGAGCGCCCCCAGCGATCTGTGATGCAGCAGAGAGGTGCCGAGAGCCCGCGCCGCCGCCGACAGGCCGCCGCATTCCAGAATCGTCGAGACTTTACGCATTTGCGCGCTCGCTATCACCACGGCTATTGGATGGAAGACAATAAACTTTTAGTCCAGACAAAATAGACATTCCAAATCAATTCAATTCAATTAGTCGTCATTACGTACATTTAAAAAAAGAAAATGAATTTGCGGATCTAATTTTTTGATATGTTGTAGGCGATACCTAGAAAAGCTTAACTTGAGTTTTTCAACCAAGCTTTCCCATGAGCTTTCGCCGCCATCTTGAAAAAAGGGGTAAAATTTGTTTTTCGGCAATAACTCGGCTATCCGATGAGATTCGAAAATTTTTGTAACACACTTTTTGTAGCTTTTTTGTGATCTACAATAAAGTCCTGACCATTTTTAGCGTATCATGAATCGTTGTCGAGATATCGATCGATAAAGTCAAAAATGTAGGACATAATAAATATAAAAAATTGTAGAATTCAAACTTGTAGAGCATATTCAGACCCACAATTTCCTTCTTGGAGTTTTTTATGTTGGACAAAAATTTCGATCTCCAGCGCGCCGCAAAGTCGGTGAATCCACGCTCAGCGTCGAACGAGCTGCTCGCTCGGTTGTATCTGCATGTCGAACGTAGTAGGAAATTGTTCAGGAAATTGATGGGATAAAAAAAAAGTAATAGAGCAACAAATTAAGGATCATACAAAAGTTATTGATTAAACAATAGTTATTTGTTCAACTAGAGAGGAAAGTTGGTTTTCCAAGCGAGTGCTAATTTTGAATCGCGAGTAAGCGAAGGATTCTAATAATTGAATCACGAGCGTTAGCGAGTGATTCTACATTAGAATCCTGAGCGTCGCTGTGGGCTATATCCACATAACTATACATTATTGTATGAGTATTTTGTATTAAATACAATATAATAATGTAATGTACAATAAACTTCAAAATATATATTAATATATAACTTAAAACTAAATCTTAAACACGTATAAAATACTATGTACACATTTATCATTATTTATTATTTACATATTACTTACATATTAATATTTCATAATAAGAGACAGTCACAAATTGCATTCACACTAGAACATAAGATAATAACGTATCCGTTATTATTGTGAATCAGCTGGTTGTCAGGTCTCATGGAACCGCGCTCTTGCCGACCACCCCACTGTGTGAAAACCGGCCGCCGCACGCGCATACCGCGTGATGACGCGCTGGCCGCGCTCCTCAAGACCAGCCAGTCAGAATCTATACGCGACGCTAGGCACACGCTGCCCGCTTTTGCACTACTGTATTCGACGCTTGTTATTTCTCTGCATAAAACTCTGTGTTGCTAAGCTCTAAATCATCTTCTGTGCTTGTGACTCTCTGCTGTGCTCTGTACTCCTTCTTAATACTTCTGTTCTGTGCTTGTGCATTAAAGACTGAACTTGCTGTGAAGTGTTGGATTTATTACGCCGCTTCCCTACTGCAGCTAAGTACCTACTACACCCGTCTTTGCTTACTACACACACCAGAACACCTAAACTGGTGACCCTCATTGGACATCCCATTACCATGAGCGAAAGCAGTGATCCCGCAACCGCCGTCGAGTCGCACAAAGGCGGAAGCGAAAATGTCGCCACCAGGCGCCCGCAGAAAAAGCGCGTTTCCACTGTACAAAATCGTGAGTCCTACGAAATTAAGCCATATAACTTGAAGGTTCCGACATTTTCACCGGATGATCCCGAAATTTGGTTTGCGCTTTTGGAAGCACAATTCGAGACTTATGGCATAACAGATGATGCAATGAAATTCAGCCACGTTATCGCTAACCTCGACATGGCTCACACTAAGGCAGTGAAAGACATTGTTATAAGTCCCCCGTCTCAAAATCGCTACAAGACGATCAAGGGCGAACTAATTAAGCGCCTTACCGCCTCGCACGAGAAGAAGGTCAGGCAACTGCTGACTCACGAGGAGCTTGGAGATCGCAAAGCATCGCAGTTTCTTCGACACTTGCAAGACCTAGCTGGACCAAATGTTCCCAAGGAATTCATCCAATCCATTTGGACTAGTCGCCTACCTCAGAATATCCAGACAGTGCTAGCTTCCCAGCCTACGCATTCCCTAGAGCTATTGGCAGACCTGGCAGATCGCATCCAGGAGATAACGGCACCCACACAAGTAGCATCTGCTTCATTTTCTGGTTCAACACCAAGCTGCAGCATTGCCAGTGAAATCAGCGAGCTCCGTCAGATGGTTGAGTGCCTCGCAGTGAAACTCGACCAGCACACGCGATCCTCGCGCAGCACTACTCGGTCGACACATCAACACCAGCGTCGTACACCTTCGCGTTCAGCGTCGAGATCGGCCTCAAGCTACCGGCGTTACCCAGTCTGCTGGTACCACAAGAAATTCGGCTCAGACGCGAAGAGATGCCAGAAGCCATGCGACTACAAGGCGGAAAACACCACAGGCAGTCGGTAATGGCGACGGACGATTGCCTCACCTCCCCAGGTCGCCTCTTCGTAACTGACCGCACTACAAACACACGGTTTTTGGTCGACACAGGTAGCGACCTCTGTGTTTTTCCTCGCAGCCAGCTTCGAGAGCGCCGCGCGGCAACGAGCTACCAACTTGCCGCAGCCAACGGGACTACAATCTCCACTTACGGTTACACGCACTTCGACTTGGACTTAGGTTTGCGTCGCACTTATCCATGGCGTTTTGTCGTGGCGGACGTTACTAAGCCAATTATTGGTGTAGACTTTTTGTGTTTTTACAATTTGATAGTAGATTGTCAGAATAAAAAGCTTGTAGATAGTACGACCACTCTTTCTGCCTCAGCTTCACTGGCGCATACATGTAATAATGTTCTTTCTGTCAAGGTTCTGACTGGCGATTCACGTTACCACCGTTTACTGTCACACGAGTTCCCTGAAATTACACGACCAGCTGGTACACAACGCTCCAGCCCACACAATACACAGCACCACATACGCACTACTTCAGGTCCTCCAGTTTCTTCGCCACCAAGACGTTTAGCTCCGGACAAGCTAAAACTGGCGAAGGCTGAGTTCGATGCTATGTTAGCGAACGGTACAGCTAGGCCTTCTGACAGCCCGTGGTCTTCTCCACTGCACCTGGCGCCGAAGAAAGAGAACGGCTGGCGCCCCTGCGGTGACTACAGGCAGCTCAACGCACGGACAATCCCCGACATGTATCCTATACGTCATATACATGATTTTACCCATAATGTATCTGGTTGTAAGGTCTTCAGCACAATCGACCTTGAAAAGGCTTACAACCAGATACCCGTCCACGTGGAGGACATACCAAAGACCGCCATCACCACGCCCTTCGGTATGTTTGAATTTCCGTATATGACGTTTGGCCTTCGAAATGCTGCCCAAACATTTCAGCGTTTTGTAGACGAGGTGACTCGGGGGCTGGACTTTGTCTACTGCTATTTAGATGACTTCCTGATTTTCAGCAGAGACCATCTTCAGCATGAAGCACACCTAAGACAGGTATTTTCCAGGCTCCGGGACTATGGCATGGTCGTCAACGTGTCCCAGTGTGTTTTCGGGGCTCCTGAGGTAACTTTTCTAGGTTATCGCATCTCAGAGAGCGGAACCAAACCACTGGAACAAAAAGTCCAAGTCATACGCGATTTTCCCACACCAAAGGACGTCAGGTCACTTAGGCGGTTTTTAGGTATGGCTAATTTTTACAGGCGATTCATGCCGAATGCCGCCCTAACCCAAGCACCTTTGAACGCCTTGCTTATGGGGGCAGTAAAAGGCTCAACCCCAATAAACCTGGCTGGTGACGCTCTGAAGGCTTTCTCAGACACCAAAGAAAACCTCTCTAACGCAGCCCTTTTGGCACACCCAGATTGCCGAGCTAAGCTAGCGTTAATTACAGATGCGTCAGACCTGGCTATGGGGGCCGTCCTCCAACAGCTAAAGGACGACGTGTGGGAACCTCTAGCATTTTTCTCCCGTAAATTCAGCCCGTCTCAACAAAAGTACTCACCGTACGATCGCGAGCTTCTCGCGATATACGAGGCAATAAAGTACTTTCGGCACATGCTGGAGGCTAGGCATTTTACTATTTACACGGACCACAAGCCGATCTGTTATGCTTTCCACGAGCGGAAACATAATTGCTCGCCTAGGCAGTTCAGACATCTGGACTATATATCTCAGTTCACGACCGATATAAGGCACATCTCCGGCAAGAACAACGTGGTAGCCGATACCTTATCTCGCGTCGAGGAACTGAGCACTCCAGTTTGTCTCACCAGCCTCGCCCAGGCTCAAGAGACAGATTCAGAACTGGCTCATCATCTGTCTGGCGGATCATCACTCCGTCTTCAAAAAATCGATTACCCTGGAAGTCGGGCACCCTTGTACTGCGATGTCAGCACACCGACCCCCAGGCCTTTCGTCACTGAGAATTTCCGCAGACAGGTATTTCACAGTCTACATTCCCTTAGCCACCCCGGTGCCACAGCTACTGCACAACTTGTTGCTGGAAGGTTTGTATGGCCCGGTGTAAGAAAGGACTGTCGCGAATGGGTTCGATCTTGTTTGTCGTGCCAGCGCGTAAAGGTCACTCGACATGTATCTGCACCGTTAGGTACTTTCGATCTGCCTCGCGCGAGATTCAAGCACATTCACATTGACCTCATCGGTCCCTTGCCTGTCTCCCAAGGTTTTAAATACTGCCTGACAGCCATCGACCGATTTACGCGGTGGCCTGAGGTTATGCCAATATCCGATATAAGCGCTGAAACGGTTGCAAAGGCTTTAATATCAGGCTGGATATCCCGATTCGGTTGTCCCATAGATATTGTGACAGATCGCGGCGCACAGTTTGAGTCCGCGCTGTTTAAGTATCTCGCGAAAACCATCGGTTTTCATCATAAGCGCACTACCGCGTACCACCCGGCATGCAACGGCCTTGTGGAGCGCTTTCACAGACAACTCAAAGCATCCATCACCTGTCATGCCCAGCAAAATTGGATCGAAGTGCTACCTTTTGTGCTACTTGGTATCCGCAGTGCTTTTAAAGAAGACTTACAGACTTCTTCAGCGGAATTGCTATACGGCGAGCCTTTAAGGCTTCCCGGCGAATTTTTCAATCAGAGCACGCCTACTACATCTGACTTGTCAGAATTTACAGCGCGCTTACGCTCGTTCGCTGAAGAACTTAAACCTGTTTCAGCTTCCCGACATAGCAAACATAAAGTGTTTGTTTTTAAAGAGCTAGCCACTGCCGAACACGTCTTCCTGCGAGAAGACGCTTCGCGCGTGACTTTCCAACCAGCTTATTCTGGTCCATACAAAGTGTTAGAGAGAAGTGACAAAGTATTTAAAATACTTGTCAAGACACGGCCTGTCACTGTCAGTATCGACCGTCTTAAACCAGCGTTCGTGCTTTCGGAGGAGGAAGATTAGCTAAAGAACACTTACACCCATACACTTCCGAACAACACTTACACATTACCAAACACTAGCACTGACACACACACTAACATATCATCACCGACACCACTTCAACCTCATAAAATTACTCGCTCTGGGAGACGCGTCCGTTTCCCGGATTATTATCGACCCTAACCTGGTCTCTGGGGGGGAGTGATGTGGGCTATATCCACATAACTATACATTATTGTATGAGTATTTTGTATTAAATACAATATAATAATGTAATGTACAATAAACTTCAAAATATATATTAATATATAACTTAAAACTAAATCTTAAACACGTATAAAATACTATGTACACATTTATCATTATTTATTATTTACATATTACTTACATATTAATATTTCATAATAAGAGACAGTCACAAATTGCATTCACACTAGAACATAAGATAATAACGTATCCGTTATTATTGTGAATCAGCTGGTTGTCAGGTCTCACGGAACCGCGCTCCTGCCGATCACCCCACTGTGTGAAAACCGGCCGCCGCACGCGCATACCGCGTGATGACGCGCTGGCCGCGCTCCTCAAGACCAGCCAGTCAGAATCTATACGCGACGCTAGGCACACGCTGCCCGCTTTTGCACTACTGTATTCGACGCTTGTTATTTCTCTGCATAAAACTCTGTGTTGCTAAGCTCTAAATCATCTTCTGTGCTTGTGACTCTCTGCTGTGCTCTGTACTCCTTCTTAATACTTCTGTTCTGTGCTTGTGCATTAAAGACTGAACTTGCTGTGAAGTGTTGGATTTATTACGCCGCTTCCCTACTGCAGCTAAGTACCTACTACACCCGTCTTTGCTTACTACACACACCAGAACACCTAAATCGCGAGGGATTCTAAGGTACGAGATGGAAATAACTTTTCTCTCGCGTGACACATACAACTTTTCACCTTAGCAGCGAGAATATGAATGATACCATATGAATAAAAATGAAATTACATATATTTGCAAACAATAAGTATCTACTAAAATTTAAAATTGCAGTTATTAAAAGTTACATTTTGAAAATTTATAGTTTTATTAGGAAGTGATACCGTGGAGTTTGCGATTTGAGTTTGACTCGAGTTCGTTTCTATTTGTTTATTGGACTGACGAGACAATACTATTAGTAAACGTTGGCGACTCGGTGCGGCTTCTTACCGAATTTTCAATGATATTTGTGTCTTTGGAAGTAGAGGGGCGCGGGTGTGCATAAGTATCAGGTTTAAAGTTTGCTTTGTATTATGCGTTTACAGGTTTTAGACTTATTTTCGATCGAATCTTCAATATATCCTTCCGCGACCGTGTTTGACTTCCAGCCGCCATGACGTTTTAATGTTGTGAGGTTGGCTCCTGAATCAGCCAAAAGCGTGGCCGAAGTTCGCCTAAAGCAATGTCCAGTGTAAAGGTGAGGCTCTTGTAATTTTAAACAAGTGGCTATTTGTTGTGGTGTCCCGCCTATTTTATTAATTCCCACAGGCTGTCTTGAACACTTGTCATTACGATACTGCAAGAAAAATCGATCTGTTTTCGTATTATCAGGTCGTAATGCCTTATATTTCTCGACAATTTTCACATATTCGTCGCGAATAACAAAGGACCTGTCAATGTTTGTCTTTGTGTTGGGTAGGTTGATTAATAGCAGTTCGTCAGAATGTTTTTCGATGGCATTAACAGTCAGATTTAACAGTTCGTTCGAGCGGCATGCTCCATTTATTCCAATAATGAGGATAACCTGTAATAAAAATATTATATAAGTAAAATGTTAGTAATTAAAATGTATAACAAACAAAACGTAGTATTTACCCACTTTCTTTACATAAGTAACTCGTATTTTAGTAAATACATATTAGCGAAAATGGTTAGCGTACGTGCACATATATTACTAATTAAGTATAGACATATAGGTAGTAACTTACTTTTGCAGCGAGAAAATTGCAGTCCGGAGCTTCATTAAGAAGTTTTTCAATATTAGAGATTGAAAAAATTTTGGACTTTTTAGATTTGTGTCCTACTGACTTTCTTTTCAAAAATGCAATAAGTTTGGGATAAGTTTCAATATGAACATTATGTTTTGTCTTTATTGTAGCTTTCAACATCGAATAAATACTCCACATTGTAGGTGATTGCTTCGTTTGTGATAATTCTATGAAGTACGACAATAATACATTCTCCGAGAAAGTGTTCGCGCCCTTTTCAAGTCTCCATTTATTGAAAACATCATAGGTTTTCAGATATCTATCACATGATTTCTGAGGAAGAAAACTGAATTCAGCATTCAACACTTGTTTTAATTCTTCAGGTGTTAAATTGCTCCGTGCGGAGTTTCTGGTCTTCCATCGGACGCGTCCCCCGGGTGGCGGATAGGGGAACGCCCTCCAGATATGGGGGGTACCGGCTTCGGCCGGCGCGGACCAAAACCAGAGGGAGGGGGACGTCCAGTGGCTTGCCCTGCTGGATGTCCCGCGGGGTCCACCATGGGCCCCGCACCCGTAACCCCACATTGAGCGGGGCCGGGGGCCTTCGGGCCGCGAGGAGACAACCTCTATAAAAAACACACGGTGGGGGCCCTCTCTATGTCCCTCTGTCCAGCAGAGGGCATGGAAGAGGGCTGGAGGACATGGATTTAAATCGAACTTCGAATGACGTGTTTCGTACATTCTAAATTCAAATCACTTTCCCTCACTCTCGCAGGGAAAACGCGTTTCCCTCACTCTTATTAAGCAGTCAGCGTTGCCATTTGGCAACTTTGGTTGCCATTTTGGCAACATTTGACCCTTCGTGGCAACCAAATGGCAACCAAGCTCAAATGGCAACTTTTTGGCAACTTTACAACTTGATGCGCGATCATCAATAAAAAAATATCGAATATCTTTCGCAGATGAACTGACTGTTCATAATCAAAATAAGCGTATTTCTACAAAAAAGTATATTTAGGTGACGCTATAGATAAAGCAAAAATGGAAGAAAGTCTCAAAGAGAACATAATCACTATAGAAAGTGCATGTCTGTGTGCAGTGTAGAGTATGTAAAGAAAGTTTTTTTTCTTGGTTTTCTAATACTTTTGTTTTTCAATCTATAGGTATGTTCTCTTTTTATTGTTTTATTTGAAGAAGCTACTTATAGACATATTTGAAAAACTAATTTTACTGATTGAATCATCATTCATTCATTATTAATCATCAGCCCTTCCCAACTTTTCGGGTACAATAGCTTATGTCGGTCCAACGGTTTATTTAACTTTTGACAGCTCAATTTAGTGATGTTCTATGAAGTTACCGATTCGATTTTTATGACATAATCGATTAAGTTACGTTAAAGTTGGAGCGAGATGAGCTTAAAAATTATACAACTGGTTGTCACATTTATTTTAAACTTATTTTATTTATTAAACTAATTTCTTATAGTATAGATCTTTGTAATAAGGTTTATATTTTTTATCGTCTTCGATACATTAATCTACTCGTTAAAATATCGTACTTAAATACGTCGCGTCACTATTGTGAAAAAAAAAAGTTGTCCATGATGTGGTAAATTTTTCGCCTGTGGTTTCCTGTCAAATAAATAAGAAACTTCAGGGATGTGCATCTGTCAAAAGTTAAATAAATGATTGGACCGATTATAGGAATAAGACGTTGCTCATAGAGTCGTTTAAAGAGTGTTTTGTTTTGGAGTTTTAGATTTTGTCACAAATAATCTAAATTTCAGCCTATACTTTTTTTTTATATTAATTAAATTCAGTAATATTTCCAAATATTACTTTGTAGGTATTCAGAAAAGACATTGAAAAAACATTTCAGTTTCTTGAAAAATGTGTTTGTGTTGTGAAATATGATAAATTTTATTATTGTTTTTATCTTTTTCTTTACATTTTATAATATTTTTACTTTCTGGAAAACATGGATTTAAATTTTTAAGAAAAACTAAATTTGTGGAATTAATTGTAAACTTTTAGTCCGGATTTACTTACGGGTAATTAATTATTTATCAACCAAAAGGATTAACATTTTTTGAAAACAGGATTGGATTAAAATTTTTATCAACTAAAATACAGAGCGATAAACAGTACCCAATATTTTTTATATTAACAAAAAAACGCATAGAATTATTTTACAGATTTTTTCTAATGGCAACTTTTGGCTTCTGATGGCAACATTTAAACCTACAAATGGCAACTTCGGCTGAGTAGGCTCTGGCAACACTGTAAGCAGTAAACCCAGTATGTTTGAGCTGCTAAGGTGAAAATAATTGTTTTTTAGTAAAAAATTTAGAAAATGAAATTTGGTTTTTGCAATTTTATCCGTTATTTGCATGCACTGCAGTGGGCAAACATGCAGTACCGTCGCCAGAGCCGACATTTTGCTGGATGACGACGATGTTTGTAACGATGATGATGACGATGCTCTCAACGAACCAGCATCATTTCCCACGTCTCAACAGACACAACAACTCGAAGAGTTTACGGAGGACGAAGACCTTCAGCCTGGACCATCCAAGCGAAAAAAGACATGAAAAAAAGTCTATCGTTCGTGTCTCGAGTGCACAAAAAAATATTTTTCTTTCAATATACGTTTATTTTGTTTAGAAAAAATTATTGAAAAACCTGACATCCGTTTTGACGAGTGTGTTTGCATTTTTTTAAATTACAACAGTAACTTGAGACAATCTTTATTCATTTTAACGTGTGTTTTATACTTTTTTTCGCTCAAATGTACTGTACAACCTTTTTTTTACTGCACAAATTATTTGTTTAATAAATTACTTTAGTATGATCTTTAATTTGTTGGTCTATGCACTTATTTTTTATCCCATCAATTTCCTGAACAATTTCCCACTACGTTCGACATGCAGATACAACCGAGCGAGCAGCTCGCTCGCCGCTGAGCGTAGATTCACCGACTTTGCGGCGCGCTGGAGATCGTAATTTTTGTCCAACATAAAAAACTCCAAGAAGGAAATTGTAGGTCTGAATATGCTCTACAAGTTTGAATTCTACAATTTTTTATATTTATTATGTCCTACATTTTTGACTTTATCGATCGATATCTCGATAACGATTCATGATACGCTAAAAATGGTCAGGACTTTATTGTAGATCACAAAAAAAGCTACAAAAAGTGTCTTACGAAAATTTTCGAATCTCATCGGATAGCCGAGTTATTGCCGAAAAACAAATTTTACCCCTTTTTTCAAGATGGCGGCGAAAGCTCATAGGAAAGCTTGGTCGAAAAACTCAAGTTAAGCTTTTCTAGGTATCGCCTATAACATATCAAAAAATTAGATCCGCAAATTCATTTTCTTTTATTTGCCTTTTTTTCGGATGAAATGACTGGACTAAATTCTTTTTTAGAATTCTATGGCCTTTTTTATCTGTCAATTGATGTCAGATTTGTGGAGATGGCAAGTTTTTTTTTTCTACAGTTTCCTTGTCCAACGCGGTAGTTGATGAACTTATAACAAATAAAATTGTAAATAAATACAACAAAAGAGTACATAAAATATTCTAAAACAATAATTCAGATAAAACTTTAATAAACTGAGAAAATACAAGGGTAACAACGGTCGCAAATTTGTAGGGACAGGAACGTCTGGTTAATGTTGTATGTAGAAATTATGTACGTTATGTACCAAGGAGAATTAATTTCTCCTTGGTATGTACCTACGTATATATTAGCTTTCGCCTGCAACTCCGTCCCCACTAAAGTTAGTTCAAAATTTTGCAACCCCATTCACTCCCTTAAGGGTTAAAATTAGAAAAACGGCGAAACACGTGTTCAATCAATTGTATTGAAGAGTATTTATTTTAAGTTTCAAGAAATTAGAGAACATTCTTTATACCTCCCAAATACCAAATTTTGGCAACCCTTTTGGCCCCTTACGAGTTGAATTTAAAAAAATCCGGTCTTATTCCTTGCCTACATTATATATAGACCCTCTGTGCAAAATTTCAGCTTCCTCGGCTTTCAACGGCTTGGGCTGGGCGTTGATGAGTGAGTCAGTCAGTCAGGACTTTGAATTTTATTTATATAGATAGATAGACTAGCTTTCGCCCGCGACTCCGTCCGCGTGGACTTTAGTTCAAAGTTTTGAAACCCCGTTCACTCCCTTAAGGGTTAAATTTAGAAAAAAACGGCGAAACACGTGTTCCATCATTTGTGTTGAAGTGCATTTATGTTAGACCGAGAGATAGTGACACAAATTACTTGGTCATTAGTAACAGTATGGCGGTTCTTCAGGGGTCTTAGTACGCAATGACAAAAAGAAAAATGATGGTCATAGCGCTGATACCGGCGGCCCAATCGCGTGGGCGTTAGTCAAACTCGTCGGATAAATTACGAGTGTCAAACGATTTGTACCACAAAAAATTTAGTATTTTCCGATAGTCCATAAAAAACAAAGTAGGCGGTAGTGTCATGCCATACTTCTCCGGTGTGACTTACAGCCCGCCATACCGACGTGAGGGCGTTAATTAAAAAAATAAATTTCAACCATTTGTACCAGGCTAATTTTGGCACAGTTAATTATCGTCGTGCAGCCATTTACGAAAATCACCATGCCATACTTTTCGGACGATTCCAAATGGTCGCCATACCGCCGAAAAACTAAAATTTTTTTTTCGCCCAACGATTGTTTGTTTTTACTTTGTTTTTTATGGACTATCGGAAAATACTAAATTTTTTGTGGTACAAATCGTTTGACACTCGTGATTTATCCGACGAGTTCGACTAACGCGCACGCGATTGGGCCGCCGGTACCAGCGCTATGACCATCATTTTTCTTTTTGTCATTGCGTACTAAGACCCCTGAAGAACCGCCATACTGTTACTAATGGCCAAGTAATTTGTGTCACTATCTCTCGGTCTATGTCAAGTTTCAAGAAAATTAGACAACATTCTTATTACCTCCCATAAAAATTTTGGCAACCCTTTTCGCCCCCTTAGGGGTTGAATTTCAAAAAATCCGTTCTTATTCCTTGCCTACATTATATATAGATCCTCTGTGCAAAATTTCATCTTCCTAGGTCAAACGGCTTGGGCTAGGCGTTGATGAGTGAGTCAGTCAGTCAGGACTTTGAATTTTATATATACAGTATAGATAGATAGATAAATATTCATTGCTCCTTATTTATTTAATGTTGCATTTCAGTATGTTACTACTTTTTTTGTACGTGATGTACTCGCTCTTTTTCTGCCGTCTCTTTAATGATCCAACTTATGCTGGCTGGAAGAAATTTCTCTAGAAAAAAGGTCACCCTTGATCAGACTAAAACAATCCTGTTATAGAAGTGCTAAATTATGTATTTTGCGTAATAAAGTGTAACAAACAACGAAACTTACAATGTCGGATGTATTATAGACTTAATTACCAGTATGCTGACCACCTCTTGATATCTTAATTATTATTTCGTTATTGCACAAAAGAAAGAATACCAAAGCGTTTTCTACCAGTCAACCCGCGCAGGAGAAGCAATAATGTACTAAAAATGTCTTTCCTATGGATTAGACCTTAGCAACTTTTTGCAATGACTTTGATACTCACAGTTGTTAGTCAGAGACACTGCAATGTGCGTGTTGTTAGTGGCAATATGCTTCACCACACCAGGCAGGCGCGGTATGAACTGCTTCTCTGCTGCCTTGTTGGCCAAATTGCCCACCGTCCACTTCACTAGAACCTTTTCCATGCCGCCGGAGAGGAGATAGCTTCCTGGCAACAATTTAAAAGTAATATCATTCACCTAGACATTTCGTTAGTCACTTTTACGCGATAAATCTACATCTATACTAATATTACACAGAGGAAAGATTTGTATTTTTGTGTGTATGTTTGTAATGAATAGGCTCAGAAACTACTGGGCTGATTTTGAAAATTCTTTTACCATTAGAAAGCTACATTCTTCGTGAGTAACATAGGCTATATTTGATTTTCAAAAAGTTTAGGGATCCGTACGAAATATCGAATAATGTAACCCAAGGTGTGAAAACATTACTACCCTGGGAATTTTCCACGGAACTAATTTAGCTATCCACGGAAACGTTTATGCCACCCGTGCGAAGCCGGGGCGGGTCGCTAGTTTCTAATAATTTAACAGTGATACCAATATTTGTTTTTAATAATTTTGACATGAGTAAAGTTTATTTTATTGTGCCATTATCTTTTATACCAGTACTTGTGACTAAAATGTTTATTAGACTTCATGCGCCGGGCAGGGTCAGTGTATACTCCATTCCATTGCATTGCATTCTGTTCCATTGACGCCTAGAATTACGAATACGCGTGCGCAATGCGTTGATTTGAAGTGGCAACGAAATGAAATCGACGTAGTCATGCAACTGTCATTGAACTATAATGCATTTAGCAGAATCTAGGCCAGGACCAGGCAGGAATCCTGATTCCATGTTTGTGATTTCTTTGCCTGGTTACCATAGCACAAGCTATCCTAGTTTGAAATTAAGTGCTTGTTGTGTTGAAGTTATTTACTTATTTATTCTACAGGGTTAACTGCACTGCCGCTAACGACCAACAATAAATTATTTGATATGCTCGATTAAAACAAAAATTAAAAAATATTTCGGCAAATGTATCTCTTTTAGTCAATTAATAGTGATTACAATTTTTAAATAGATGAAACATAAAAAGAGTGCTCTGAATAATGACGACATAATTCGGTATTTTCATACAAAATTCCGTTATAAAGTAACATTTTGTCAACTACTCAATTAGACATATCTGTCAGTTATCTATCGACTATCAGCTGAGTTTCCAGCATGTACGACTTAATCAGTTTGCCACAACAAACAATATAACAATTCGGTAAAAATATTAACAAGTATCTTAAACTATCTACTAAATAGTCGTGAATCGTAATATGTGTGTAATATTTATTAATTTAACATAACATTTACATAAAGCCACATACATTGCTTCTGGTCCCACACTACAATACCGTGTAGTGGGAACCAGAAACAGCCATGTTAGAAACATGTAAACATCCAAGACCTGGGTTTCTTTTTTTTGTCTCCAGCTGGGATTCGAACCCGGAACCTCTCGCACGGAATACAGCTGCGCTAACCACCTCTAACCATTTTCCGATGTAATCTTTTTGTTCAAATCAAAATTTCAAAGCATGTATAATAACAATTTTTAATTTGTTTATTGGGATGACTATTAAAGAATTCTATGATATTTCGGTATTACCTTCTTTAGGGAAGCAAGTTGCCAATGGTGGCAGATAATGCCAATGCAGCACTTCTCTCGCTAAATTCATGTGGCTGTAAAGGTAACCCCTGTAGATAGTTACTCGGCCAAGCGCATCCGTGATGGAGACACAGCTCTGCGTCGGATGGGCTGCCACACTCACAATGCGGATCTGGTTGTAGTTGAGGATTCTGAAAGCGAGGAAATGTCTACTGTTTTGTCATTGTTCATTGGACAGCCCAAAAAGCATTTCTAAGCTAAGAGCCTCAGTAAGAAGTAAAAATTAGCTTTGTATGGAAAAAAGAATCCAATCATTTTTTGAGCTTTCTTTTAAAACAAGTTTTAATTGGACCATCCAATTAATTTTTTATGGTTCCATATTGAAAGGGTTAAACGGACCCTATTACTGAGACTCTGCTGTACATCACCAGGCTGTATCTTATGAACTGTGATAGATAGACAGTTGATATTTTCACACGTGATTGAATTCATAACAGGTATTAAATAACTTGTCAGTAATAGTAAACAGCTTTGAAGAAATTTGTATGACTTACTCTGCTCTCAAATGTGGCTGTATAAGGTTCTGCACAAAAAGACACTTGGTTCCGTTGCACACAGCTACATATTTGTCCCCCGCACATTCTCCAAGTGATACACAGATTATTCCCAAGTATGGTACGCGTGTGGATTTATACTCATACATAACATCGCCAGTCTTCATGGAATAGGATGCGAGGTACAGGAATTTGTCATTATTTTTCTTTGCTGTTATTACACATTCATTACAGTCTATTAAGTCAAATGTTAAAACGGTTGAGTCAGCAGGAATATTCAATTTCTGAAAACAAGTAAAAATGCTAATACATGGTTATTTAATAATAGATTGGTAGATAGAGAAATCTACACTAAATAATTATTGTCTTTTCGATTTTCAGCAAGAAGTGTGGGCATACTTAGATTTTTGATATAAATTTCCACTAGATTCCAGTTCCTAAGAAAAAAAATCCTGTTCAGACACAAAGTGATCCTCTAAGGATTTTGTTTTCCTATTGAGGTACCAAGTCCTAAAATATATATAAAGCTGGCTTCCCACGGTGCGCGATTCTGCGACGGCCGACGCTGGCCGATGACCATGGACACCCATGCACCACGCACGCCAGTACGACGCACCGCAACACACGTCTGTGCTACCGCGGACCGAGACCCTTCCCACGATATCGCGGACCGTGGGAAGCCGACTTTACAGTTCAGGACAAGGTTTTTCTAAAATTGTTTAAGTTGTTCTTACCAATTCCTTCAAGACCGCCCCATTCTCCCAAGTCCAGACAGTAAGCAGGCCGGTATCCGAGCACCCGTATAAGTTGTACGCGTCATTTTCAGGAAACTGTATCGCAATAATCTCGTTTATCACGTCCTCTGTCTCGAGAATCCGAGAACAGCCACCGGTTGAGATGTTGTACACACGGGCCACATTTTGAACGGCAACTATTACAGATCTGAAAGAGGCACGATAGAGTAACATAAACATGAAAATTACCAAGTTTATGATAAAATACCTGCAGAAAACATCTGGTAAAGTAGACTTACTCGCCGTCTGGAGAAAATATTGGTTTACGGTCGATTATGCTTTTGCCAGCTTTCCTGTTGAGGTTGTACTTTGCAGCTGATATGTGGTTGTCGTTATCCTTTCGCACAACCATTGTTTATCGCTAATTTTCCTTCATAACAATAAAAATACACATGAGAATAACCTCAAATCGAAAAAACTCTTTTTTTTAAATCTGTTTTTGATCACAGAAACAGAACTTTTTTGACATTTATCTTTTTAATGTAGTCCTTTAGATTTATACGCTCAATCAAAAATTCTATTCCGACATCAACAACAAGTGTTTAATCTGTTAATCAGTTTGACACTGCATACTGATTCACAGAATAGTGAATAGTCTGTGATAGTACAGTATAGTGCTCTGTGTCTGTGATTGTCGAAAGCGCGTGTTGTTTGTTCCATGTGTTTTTGTGAATATTTATTTTGTAGCTATATAGGTACCAAAAACAGTCTTCAGCATGTCTACTAATTCGTCAGAAGTTCAATTGCAAGTCCAGTTTTTAACTAAACAGGAACAGTAAGGTTTTTTATTTACAACTTTGTAACTTTCTCAGGATTCTAAACTATGTCTTCAGTCTACTATTTTTTCAGGTATGCGGTGCCCGATAATCCCTTAGCTATACAAAGTAACGTCCAGGCTGCAGAGCTAAACGTTTTGGTTAACGCCTTATTGAAAGAGGCCAACCCTTCAATCGGGAAATCTGTAGAGTTTGACTTCTTAGTATGTGGCGAGCTGCTATGTTCACCGCTCTCGGAGCATATTCAAGAGAAAGGGGTTTCGACTGAACAGACATTGGAAATAGAGTACTTGGAAAGGTTCCCAGCACCTAGACCCAAAGATTGCTTGATGCATGATGATTGGGTGTCGGCCACTCATACTACTAGAGATTGGTAGGTGACAATTTAATTTAATTTATATTGAAATAAAACAATTTCATTTCGAATGGAAGGAAAGTTATCAAAATTTCCTAAAATCGGCCAAAGCTGAATGAAACAAAATACACTTTGCTGGTTTTTCAGGATCCTCACTGGTTGCTATGATAACAGCATCCACATTTGGACCACCAAAGGCCAGCACAAATTGGCCATCCCTGGCCACACTGCACCTGTCAAAGCTGTCTCATGGGTCTCGTTTGAGAATGACCAAGGTGTTTTTGTCAGGTAAGCAAGTTACCTTTAGGGGCTCCAAGGAGTGTCACCAATAGCAAAAAACATACCTATTTTTTTTTAAGGATTGGTTTTTGCTAAAAGTCTCAGAGCAATTTTATTTTTTATTTTATTTTATTTTATAAGAAAAACTAACAGCTTATCACTAACACATTAAAATTTAAAAATTTACAAGCTTTTTTCAATTTTTGGCCCTAAAATCATGGAATCGATAAGTATCTTATATCACTATAGGGCAAAATTCTCTCACAGAGAAAGTGGGCTTTATCAGTGATCTCCATCTGCAGTGAGCACATAAATTCTCTCACAGAGAAAGTGGGCTTTATCAGTGATCTCCATCTGCAGTGAGCACATATTATTTATGTGCTCACTGCAGATTGGCGATTTCAAGCTCAGAGTTCTGTGAGAAACTCAGATGCCGGTTTTCATGATGTTTACGTTTCGAACATTATGTAGTGGTTTTTGATAGATAAATAGATATATAAACAATTTCTACTACACATTTACCAACTTAGAAAACATGGCAGTGGTAGTGGAGGGAGCTGGCCTCTCATGAGAGGTTTTTTACTGCCATGGATCAATGACACAATAATTAATTTGTATTGCTTTTATTTTAATCAGTTGCGGTAAGATCTAGAAAAGAGCAATAACTGCCGCCTATGACTGCCTCGTTGGTCTAGCCGGTAAGTGTTAAGCTACCAAGAAAGAGGTTTGATTGCCACTGGGTGCCGCTGTTCATTTGTACAAAATTAAATCAAGCAAGACGACCTCTGTGGCGTAGTGGTTAGCGCATCTGCGTACCATGCGAGAGGTCCCGGGTTCGCGTCCCGGCTGGGCACAAAAAAAAAAGAAACCCAGGTCTTGGATGTTTACATGTTTGTGACGTCGCTGTTTCTGGTTCGCACGACACAGGGTATCCTAGTGTGGGGCCAGAAGCAATGTATGTGCATGTATGTAAATGTTATGTTATGTTAAAGAGCCTCAGTCAGGGGGTTTTTCGATGTCTGTAATGCCCTTGCTTGGTTACTATAGCAAAGAATATCCTAGATTGGGACCGTATCAAGTGATTATGTTGTGTGAAAGTTGAAAAAAAAAAACTACGAATAAACTTGAATAAAGTTAATAGTGTCGCGGTCCTATCCCGAACCATCTAGAATAGAGCCTTCTAGAAGCCTATCGAATAGGCGCCGCATGCTGCGCTGCAAGCAATAATGACTCGTATGTCCACTAGCGTAAGGTTCAAAACTCTTTGAATGGGTTACTGTTCGAGCGACGTTGCCGCGTGTACCGAGTGTAGGTACGTAGGTACGGGAATGTTCTAGAACCCTTGCCGCCGGATATAAATAGCGGCCGCCGCGGCGCACTGTCAGTTCCATTTGGAATAGCGAAGAGTGAACTTCGAGCGAACATACCTGCGATACGAGCGATAACCTACGACCTCAGCGATACTATTGGACTTCGATTGGACCTGCGATTGGATTCTACGTGTAGACTTCGTGTCGTGAAGACCTGCAGACCAGACCCTGCGTGAATAAATCCTAAGAAGTTGTCATTGGCGTTTTACATCCAAATCCAGAACCCTAGCCCGTAACAATAGTAATTAATAAAAAAAACATTTTTATGGTGAGCCGATCGGCCCACCAAAAATTCTACAGATTAAATGATTGTTACGAGGTACGTTTTACATAATTCCGTAATTCCCGGTGTACATACAATAAATAATATTTTATTCTATTCTACATAAGGGCTTTTTATATTTAAAACAGTATCTTATCCATTTGAGGATATTTGTGACCGAAACTCTAGTATTTTCACTAATTTAGTACGGAAAAGTTCAGCTGCTTACAATAAAGTGATAGTTTCTCCATGTGCATATCAAACTGAAATCACATTACAGGTGATTTAATTTGTTAGCCATGAGGGAAGCTTGGAGCATAGACGTATTTGAGCAGTATCTAACGATCTAGCCCATGAATATTGCCCTATGCTGGGCATAGGGCTCTTCCCTGTGACATCAACCCTCTCAGCACTTGTGTACTCAATTATTTTTTTGTGTACCTTTTGCATTATAAACTAAACTCACACTCGTATCCCAGAGGGGTAGGCAGAGACCAGGGACCACCACTTGCCACTATCCTGACAGATCCCTTTCACTTCATTAACATTTATCAGTTATCTTTCGCCCGCGACTCCGTCCGCGTGGACTTTAGTTCAAAATTTTGCAACCCCGTTCACTCCCGTAACTCCCGTTAAGGGTTAAATTTAGAAAAACGCTGAAACACGTGTTCAATCAATTGTGTTGAAGAGTATTTATTTTAAGTTTCAAGAAAATCAGACAAATTTTTTATGCCTCCCATACAAATTTTGGCAGCCCTTTTCGCCCCCTTAGGGGTTGAATTTAAAAAAATCCGTTCTTATTCCTTGCCTACATTATATACAGATCCTCTGTACAAAATTTCAGCTTCCTAGGTCAAACGGCTTGGGCTGGGCGTTGATGAGTGAATGAATCAGTCAGACAGGACATTGAATGGACGGATATATATGACGACATATATAAATGTCGTAGGACGATTTGATAAATTGGATTTTCGCAAAAATCCTAGGTGTATCGCGAAAACACGGATTATTGGATAATAGCTTTGACATTTCTCAATGTTACTGAAAAAATATAGGGCTTTTGCAAAAACGCGAGTTCTTTTAGTAAGATTGAATATCTTGAACTCTGATTGGTTTGATTTTGGTTAACAGGCCAACACTTGTTGTGATTGGTCCCTAGTTTTCCTTGTTGGTTTCAGGTAATTTGTCATAGAGTTATAAAGATAAGAGAAGACAATCGAAACTATAGTATCTTTACTTCTTATTGAATACTAGCTGTTGTCGGCGACTTCGTCCGCGAGGGCTTCAGTTGAGAAAAGTGTTTTCAAATAAGATATATGTGCACATTTACATACATTTTTATTTTGCCTAGCATTCTCGAATAATAATCGAAGCGACTATTAACGACGTCTGCCCGCGTTCGGGTTGCCCACTTGCCGACTACGTACAGTCGACAGCACGTCAACCTCCACATTTTAGTTGCAAAGTCGCCCGTAACTCAACGGTGTTGAGAGAGAGAGAATAGGTGTATAAGATGATGTGCTATCGACTGTACGCCCTGCCCCCTACTCGCGCGCGTGGCCCGCTAGATACAGGATTTTGTAAATTTTTGAATCCGATACTTTAAACTGAGAAGGATATCGCCAATAATCATTATTAGGAACTAATAACCTTAATACAAAATTTCATTGAAATAATGTAGATTTTTTTATATTTTATTTTAAATTTGCAATCCTCTTTTAACCCCTTAGGGATTTAATTTACAAAAGGGCATGTCAGCAATAATAATTATTAGGAACTTACGACCCAAATACAACATTTTATTGAAATAACTTTGAAAGTCAGAGAACTTTCAACTTCATACTAACTTGAATTCACAAAAAAGGATATCGGCAATATTCATTATTAGAAACTTATAATCCAAATATGACATTTTATTGAAATAACTTTGACGGTTTTCCACAAGGAACATTGTTGTAATTGGTACCGGTATCAAATATTTAGTCTATCTATTGTTTTATCTCGAATCGCATTGTCCAGTCGATATACCTATGTGTTTGCAGAATAATATTATAGTACTGATTAGTTGGAGGTACTTGAATTAGAGGAGAGGTAAGATGTTGTCTTTTCAAAATCAGAATTTTTCCTCACCAACACCTATCACGTCGTTTTCTTTTTCATTTCTATACTTTTGTTGCGTTTTCGATCGCTAAATACCTAATCCTTCTTTTGAAGCAATCACACTATTTATCCATTCTTTAGTCCGTTCTGGTTTAGTAGTTCTGACCTGTCTATTTGGCGTAAAACTTTCTTAATTCTATGTTGAATCTTTCCTTATCAGACATAAATTTAAAATTGATTTCCCATTCGGCATCAATTTACTTTGTATCTGTCATTTTGCACTTACAAACACACCTTATATTACATGGCACACTATTTAGTTATCATAAAATAGCGAATGCAAAAACATAAAAACATCGCCAGTAAGGCCCGTGACAGAATAGAATTTATAACAGGTGAAGCGTCAAGTCGTCAACCAATCAGAAAAGATGTCGTTTTGAGTGATGCGATCGACCAATCAGTGTGCTTAGGTCATAAAAGCCAACGACTCTTTTCGCAATCTTTCTAAAGGAACCCGCGTTTTTGCAAAAGCCCTATCTTTTTTCAGTAACATTGAGAAATGTGAAAGCCACTATCTAATTATCCGTGTTTTCGCAATAGCCCTAGAATTTTTGCGAAAATTCGATTTATCTAATCGTCCTACGACATATATATAGATTGCATGCACACACTTCGGTTTGGACTGTATCCTGATCAATGTATTGTTTACCAAATAGATAATTTGATCCTGTTATTCTTTGCAGTGGCTCCCATGACCAATCAGCGATGCTCTGGGTTTGGAACATGCCAAACAACTCTGTTGATTGTGTAGTTACCTGCCAAGGGCATGAAGAGGCTGTGGAGTGTATAGCTGTGTCAGCGGATTGTGTTAATTTTGCTACTGGCAGTTGGGATGCAAATGTTTGTCTTTGGAGTGCTAGTAAGTGTTTATACTATTATGTTCAAAAATCTATAGAACTGCATGCAAACTTTTGGTACTACGGGTAGTCTGCACATTATATTTTTATGGATGCTAATTAAACAGACTTCTTTTTAATAGCATCATTTGCCTCTAAAAATCTAGACTGGCTTCTAAATTACTAAGTCAGCCACAATTAACGAGTGCCTAAATTATACTATTTTAGCCACTAGTTGTCTTCTATGTAAGCCACTCTAAATACAACTGTGATACTTATTTACGGTGATAATTATTTAGCATCTAAATTTGTAACATGCATTCAAGCAGTAAGCTTCTACAATATTAATATGTGGCATCAAAAAAAAATTCTATAGCTTGTAATTATTGAACTCGGCTAAAATTGTCATCAAATAGTAAATTATAGAAACCAGCTGTCGTCTGGCGCACTGACGCCGAATAGCAGTGGCTATTTTCACGGTAAAAGAATATGATGCATTATTTTAAATGCTAAGTTATAATAAATGATATTGTCTATAGAAGCTTGAATTATATTTTTTTGAGGACGTCTTGTTGAAGCTGTAAGACGTAAAATGCTGATGAGATGAAAAATCCGTGGGTGAGTTAGTAAATTAGGTGGCAATGTATAAAAAAGAAGGATATGTTAAAATAATTGTTGATCTTTTCTCTAATCTTTCTATAGAATCTTTAGTTGGCTTTGTAAAAAGACAAATTAGTTTATTAGAGGCCAACTAATTTTTCCGTTGCTTAGTTATAAAATTAGAAGTTTGATCATGTGGCCAATAAATAAATCTGTGGCTTGACTTATAATTTCC
Source organism: Yponomeuta plumbellus (assembly GCA_947310845.1). Taxonomy (NCBI): domain Eukaryota; kingdom Metazoa; phylum Arthropoda; class Insecta; order Lepidoptera; family Yponomeutidae; genus Yponomeuta; species Yponomeuta plumbellus. The sequence goes on from OX371203.1 coordinate 12,332,720, forward strand.
CTATTTTTATTTCTTCTATTGTTGCTTGAGTCTTTGAACCAAGGCTAAAGTTCTATAAAAGTTTCTAATGAATAATAATTAATAATGAAAATATTTTTGATACTGATCAACCCTTCTTGTGTCTTCCTCATGTACCTTCTTAATGATAGTTTCTATGTTATATTAAAATAATTTAAAACGATCAAGTGCAGTGATAAGACATACATGCATCAGCTCCAATAATAATTTATTCGGCGTCTTGCGCTGATTTGTAAGTAAATTACTTACTGTGGCCTATAAAAGTTGTAGCTAATGTTCATTTATACAGGTCTAACAGAGGAGCCCGCTCCACCAGCAAAGAAAAAGAGCAAATCTGACAGTGGCAATACAAGGGTAAGTTGTCACAGCATTATCTTTTGAGGTGTATGTAGTGTTTTCATAAACATAGATGTACTATTAAAAATAATAATAATAAAAATAATACCCCATGTAAATACTTGTTTTGGTCCTGAAATATGATACCCTATGCTAAGATAACAAGACAGGGGTGTTACAAAAATAGAGTAACACCCAGACTGGCCATTGATACTAAAAGTCAAAGCTAAAGCCTAAGTACTAAACAAAGTACTAAACACCTCCAATAGAAGTAAAACTCATAACCTCAATTTTGTTTACCAAGCCTGAAACCATTGACCAGTCACTGAAGACCGAGGACGGAAAGAGGTGGGACATTTCACATGTTTGAAACATGAAAAAACAGTGTAACTGTGTATTATTTCTCACTATTATTACTACTATGATAAAAAATTATCAAATAGCTATTTGAATTTTACTGAACAAATTAACTTGCAGAAACCTCTGACCGTACTGAAAGGCCATCGCGAGGCAGTGTCGGGGGTGCAATGGCTGAACTTCAACACATTGTTGTCCAGTGGCTGGGACCATCTGCTCAAACTATGGGACTGTGAGCTCGGCGGCATTAAGCAGGAGATTGCTGGTGAATATTCCATACACAAGATTAGCTAGCTCTAAGAATTGCTCAGTTGAAGTGCCAGTTGGCGGCGCACATGGTTGGGAGAGCTGATGACCGTTGGTACGAAAAAGTTTCGACTTGGCTACCGCGACTCCGGATGGTTAACCTTTTTTTTTGTTAACGGGGTGAAATGCTTTACGCACCATAACCGCCACCCTTGGGGGAGGGCGACGGCCGTGTGTCGGACTCTCCTCTCCTAATAGTAGGAGAGGCATACCTCCTAAAACACCCCAGGGGCCGTCCTGTCGCTCGTGCAATGGGGCGCCGCCGGATCTCGCAAGTGGTGATGGTTACACAACCTGGTTACGGTGGGGGAGAGTCGCTGTAAGACCGGGATTCTCTGAAAACCATGAGGGAGGCCTAAGTCCTGCAGTGGGCGTTGAATGGCTCTGGTGGTGAAGAGTAGGTAACTAAAGTGATTGACATACCCTATAAGATTAGCACGCAGAAGTCGCCGTGGACTACATATATGCCGAATAACCGACGGTTGATGACGAGTGGAGACCAATCCGCTACTTACTCTTTTTTCAAGTATGTCTTAAATGCTAAATATCTCTTCCATTAGACCAAAAAATATTTTCAACAAAAACATTATTTTAAAACGTTGCTTTGCTAAACAGCCAAAAACGCGGTCCGCCATTTTTGTCTATGGTTTGAAGTCCTCTACGTTTGTAAACAAAGTTTGACATTCAACATAGGTAGAGATCGTGCCACAAAAGAAGTATGAGTCACAATAGAACCTACGCACGCACGACTGACAGATGTTTGTTTACAACCAAAGGTGCTTTCAAGATGGCGGATAGTGTTTTCACCGTTCCGATTTAAAAGCGAAAAATATTTTTTTTATTTGCAAATTTTGCAGCCATCCTGCATATTTACTTAGCAAAGTCAATATATTTCGGTTTCTTACGTTAGATACTAAAGGAAATATCCATTTATCGCGTCAAATTTGATACGAAGCAAGTAGCGTATTGGCAGACACAGTGTAGGGCGCCACCCACCAGCTGACCGCGGGACCGAGGATTTGAGGCTGGTTGCTGGCAGTGGATGGATGCGACTGGTCAAAGACAGAAGGAATCTGATAAATAACCTGAGTCATTGAAGAAACTATTTATCTTCTTGCTCTTTGTGATGTGATTAGGGTGACGTGATACGATTTTTGGCGGCTAGTTTTAAATCGTTTTTATATTAAATGTTTTAGTTTCTTTTCAATGTTTGTTTGATAAACTAACTACAAAGAGAAAAAAATCGAAGTGGCATTCGACCCCGCATTTCTAGCATACCATGCTAACTAACAATTTGCCAATTAAGCCTCGGGGTGAGGTCAGTAATGTCACATCTATATAAAATGGCGTAAATAACATCTATATTGTGGCCCTGGTCATGTCTATGGACGATTGGACATTGGTTTTTTGGGCAGGTATCAGTCGACAATGTCTTCTCTGACATTTTTATTTTGTTGAATTGAGGTCTGTCTCTGCCTACCCCCTCGGGGATAACGGGCGTGAGTTCATTATTTTAATTTTATTTATGAGTTGATGTAATGGTTTCCAGGTAACAAGTCCTTCTTCGACGCACATTGGTCTCCACTCAACAACTGCATAATCACAGCATCAGCCGACAGACACATTCGCCTCTACGATCCTAGATCAACAGGTTAGTCAGATGTTCCAAAAAATGTTTATCGGTCTATGATAGGAAATTATTCTTTTCAAAAACGATTTTTTTTCGTTTGGCTGCCAGTTTGTCTCACCTTTTACCCACGGGTAAAACGAACCCTATTACTGAGACTCTGCTATGCGTCCGTCCGTCCGTTTGTCACCAGGTTGTATCACCTGAACCGTGATAGTTGGACAGTTGAAATTTTCACAGAGGATGTATTTCTGTTGCCGCCGTAACAATAAAGGGTCTTTCAACAAGGACGGGCCGATGTTGAAATTGAATAAAACAAGCTGTGTGTGAGATATTAACGTATTTTTCTTGTTATTCGAAAGGCCTATTAATGGCATTATTTATCGAATATGACATCGCTTAAATGTTCACCGCGGCTTTGAACAGTGGCATAAATCCGAGAGGTCCAATTTTCTATGACTCTGCTGCATAAATCGGGCTAAATCTAAGCGCTGCCCTGCATTGTGTTGAATTTCATCATCGATTGCAGTTTATTAGCATAGACTTGTGACTTCAGGCAACCCCTCAAAAAAAGAAGCCGTTAGACGACGGGGTTAGAAGACCGAACGTTAGACAGTCGACTTCGAATGGCCACCGCGTCTGCCATAAAATGGACGCAATGCCCGCTACGTTTGCACTAACGAACAATCTTTTTGATAATAAAGTTTTATCAATTACCAGTCCGGCCGCTGGGAGTATACGATCCTGACAGGTCATGTTGGAACGGACGACGTAACCTTGAAGTGGCGTTAAATTTTCGATTAAAATATTTTTATGTCCTATTTATCCTACTAGCAAATAATTGTCATTAAAACTATATCATTGTGTAAACTTACAATCAATGTTATATTTTGCACAGTGATTTAAATGTTAATTAAGAAGAAATCAATATTTAATATTCGTGCGTAAAATCCTTACTACGCTGTCACAAGGTTATGTCAACCGTATTTTTTTGTAGTGACGTACCAAAAATAACGAAAATAATAACGGTCCCTTTAGCGATACGAAGTTGATGAACAGGCTTTAGTACCACTGCCGTACAAAGCGATTGAGCTGATCTGGGCTCAAATAAAAGGTCGCACAGCTCGCCACAACACTTCACCGCCATTCGGCACAACAAAGATGATGACCCTTCTAAAATGCCTGCGAAAATGGCACAAGAGATGACTGAGTGAAGGTCGTCTAAAAAACAAAACTACTTAATCGTGAGTCAGTAGCAAAAGCTAGTTAAGAATAACGTAAGGAATGATAACGTTGATTTTCTCCCATCACTAGTCATATGTGTCAGGATCGTATACTCCCAGCGGCCGAACAATATGGACGTGCTGCTTGTAATGCCTGCAATCGTGTAACTTGCCATGGTGAATTGGCATCAATGACTGAATAAAAAACAATAGATTTGACAGTGGCCGCTACAAACTGTCAACATCTACCCGCCCTACTTGAAAAAATACACAGAATAAAATAAATATTTAAGGGGGCTCCCATACAACTCCCATTGCTCGTTTTTGCTCGATATTTATAACGGCAACAGAAAGACGCTTGAAATATTCACAGAATATTGCGTTATATTTTTCACTTTATTTTATATTTTTACAATAAGTAATTAAAGTAAATAAATATTTAAGGGCGTACATTAAATCTACAACAAACGTGAGTTTTTCCAATTTTATAATGGCACGGAAGCCTTCGTGCGCGAATCCGTGATAATAGAAGCTTGCTAAAAACGCAAAATGGATGAAAAGCAAGATAATTATATTATTGCAGAGAGCCTCGTAAAGACAACGTTCACGTCGCACGAGGGCTGGGTGCAGTCGGTGCGTTGGTCCACGACGCGGGACACCTTGTTCCTCTCAGCGGGCTACGACGGACAGGTCAAGCTCTGGGAGACTAGAAGGTGAGATATTTTTTCTGACAATCAAAAGGTCTAGTACATATCGCACCTTGTCTAGAAAACTGTCATATCACAAAAAGCATGGTTTTGAGAAAAAGGCAATTTAGTGATTTCGGTCTTGTATTTTTTGCCATTGTGGTAAATATATTATAATATTACATTGTGGTAAATATAATATTTACCACAATGGGAAAAAATAAGACCGAAATCACTTAATTTGCGTTTTTCTCAAAACTATGTTTTTTGTGATATGACAGTTTTCTAGAGGAGGTGCGATATGTATACCGTTAAATGCGGGATTACTTTGCGACAGAAGACAAGGTGTTAAAAATGCGTTATACTCTGCAATCTTGTTTCGAACTTTGACATGTAGGTGCAGTGCAGTCAGTACACGGAATATTTCTCAGTTCGTAGTGGAGTGACAGTAATAGGATACAGGCTTATGTCAAATATGTACTGTATTTGGAAGAAAATACATTTTTGATGATTAATTGTTTATTGAGTGCCCTGCAGTACATATATTTTTTTTGTGAAAATACAATAAAAATTACATACTTAATGAAACACATAACATAAACATTTACATACATTACATACGTACATTACTTCTGGCCCCACAGGATACCCTGTGTCGTGGGAACCAAAAACAGCGACATCACAAACATGAAACATGAAACATGAACACAATGAACGCAATAAACTAAGATTGGTTAATACAGAAGAAGAAAATTTATTTAGGTGTTTATTCACTGAGTGTTTGTAGGAACGCGAAGAACGATAGTGTAGATTTCAGTATCTGCAACATAGAGAGAAAGTTAGGTTAGGTCATTAAAAAGTTATGGAAGAATCAAGCTCGGTAAAAGCACCACTAAAGCAAGCAACAATGTATTGCGTTGTTAAATGGTTCATAAAACAGGACTAAACTGCATTTCCTATTCAATCACAACAAGATTGAAAATACTTCTCTGAATATAATTTATCCGCCAATAGACAAGTTAACCGCGATCTAATATAGCTGTTGGCCGCGAATTCATATAACATTAATAATGTTTTCGTCATGCAACAATAACACCACATCATCCTTATTTAGGGAATGAGAATAAGAGCCGTGCCTCACTAGGACGCCATGGCGACGTCGCCAACGATACAAGCAGTTAATATCGAAATGTATGGTGCCTAACTCACTTGGCGACGGTCTGGCAACGTCGCCATTAGATACAAACTGCCTGGATACGTGGCTGGCGACGTCGCCATGGGGCGTCCCAATGGGGCATGGCTCTAAAAAGAAACTATTGCACCGTTTAGCTACGGTACTTACTACTTAACTATTTTCTAACCTGAAATAACAGGAATTCTAGGGGCACCATAGAAAATAATTGTACTGGGGTATAATTAGATATACTTTCAATTATTTTCTTGTAATTACAATCATGATAGATAAGTCGTATAGAATACTTGTCGGTTGGTATGTCTATCGATTGGATTAGTCCATATGTCCATGATCCATATGTCTATGGATTGTTTATAAAAAAAACAGTCACTAATAAATGAGCCGCCTGTCATGATGACAAGATTCGCTATTATACACAATAAAATAAGGTGATTGCGATAGCCTTTAAGAGTATCAAGCCAATAAGAATATCAAGTGTGGCACAGTGGATTTTTAAAATAAATTTGAGTAAACCAAAAAGACCACAAAACGGCAAACGAAGCGAGGGACTCCTGCCAGCTCGTTGGACCGACACAATCTGAAGCAGATTGTCTGTGGCGGCTGGTTCAGGTAAAGTCTGCTCGCTATCATAGTGTCACTTTGATATTTACCGCCTCGGCACGTGGCGGCTTTTCACAAAACAAATGAAAGGAAGCCGACGCGGCGCAAACGCGCCATTGAATTTGGCTCGCAGCTCATTCTACTATTATGTAGATTACGCTTAATTGCGTAGCGCGAAGGAGATCAATCAGTATTTTAGAATGGATTTATAACGAGACGATTCTGCATCACTTAGGTAGGTACCTATTCTAAATACCGGTGGAGATGAATTCGGAGGACACTTCGAGTGATGAAGAGTAGTGTTTTATTTTGTGCTTCACTAGGTATATTGTGTACCATGTTTTTTTCTATTTAAAGTATTCTTGCCGTTTAAGTTGTATTATTTCAATAATCTTATCACATTGACACTATCTTAGCGAACGGACTTTAATCCAAGCATTGGATTAAACTAGACCAAATTAAAAGCAAAGGCCCAAAATCTTTCAAGGGCGCTGCTACGTTAGTGCTTCACTGTATAGAGTTGTCCGAACCTACTGCGAACTGTCAAATACATATTTTGACAGTTTGGAGTCGTAGCAATGGTTAACCCAATAGAGTGGACATAATAGAAGGTCTTGTCCGAAATACTGAGTAGTAGATGGATGAGCTTACTGCTTGCATAGTCTGCACTCCAACTGGGACTATCCCCATGGCTGTGAGCTGGATCGGTGTCTGGATGCGGTTCAGCAGGAAACGTACGGAGCGCTGGTTGCGTACGTCCATACACTCCCATGGCATATAATACACCGAGTCTATCAGCTTCTCGCTCTGGAATGTTTTTAGAATAAGCATTTTCATTTTAACATACTTTTGTTACCTTCACCACAGAAGGCATAATAGTACAGGTACAGAAGATTCACTCCGCAAAATCAATTACAGAAAAAGGGACTCTAGCAGCGATGCAATTAGGTGCAATTTAGATCGCAGGGCGCTAAAAAAGCTACGTTATATTCACCTACATGTTGCCTCTCTTTCTACCGCGTAACTCTTACCTCTTCTGGCGCCTGAATTCCTACCTATTTGCCACTCCGGAGTGGTCGCCGACTTACGCGTTCGATACCGACACGCGTAGTGAAACAGGCCTGCCTTCACTAGTTGCAATGCAACGTCAACACTAGAACCGGCTTCTATCTGTCTTCAAACCTGTGTTAATTCGGATGATTGTGCAATAAATAATAACTTCCACACAACACAAACACTTGTCCTGATCCGAAACTAGGATACGACGTATTATGGTAACCAGGGAAGGAGATACAAACATCAAAAGCATATAAATATACCCAGACTGAGGCCATTGGCTGGCCTTTGTTATTGATCAGATTTAAGCAGATCTTATAATGGAGTCAAAAATGTAATCTCTTCAACTCTTCGATACACTTTCATGCAGATCCATGTTTTTAATTTAGCAGTGGCTAACATTGTGAATGTAGGAAATTATTTTCTATTCTATGTTAACGACAAATACATGTTTTCTTAGTTCGCTAAACTCTTATTAGCTCGTCCTTGCGATTTTGTCATTGCAGGCATTGATAAAAGCGCACTTCTCACAGTATAACAGATCGGTTCCAATGACGTTGTTTTCTAAGTTACTTAAGTTTGCGAAGTTGTAGTAACAATACCACACGTACACTGAAGGAAAACATCGTAAGGAAACCGTATTTACGTTATTAACGTATTAACGTTTGAGGTATTTACAAACCTCGGCTCTTGCTGCGTGCAATAACCCAACTACGAGGGCGAGTGCTGAGTGAAGGTCCGAAAAGACCTACATCCAGCAGTGGGCAGCGGTGGGCTGATGATCTAACCTTAAATATGCTGGTGGTGGTCAAATAATACCTTTGGCTCTCAATTAGGCCTCGTTTACATTTGCTTTATTTTCATGCTTTTTAGCATGCTTTCCATATAGCTAGAATAGAATAGAGACGCAATTCCTTTTATAAGGACATAAGCATAATAAGCAAATAATAAATCGGTAATGGTTGGTTGTATACTACGTATTTAGGATTTTTTTAAGTACTTTTATAATATACGGTGCGTTATAAAAGCTATGAATACGTTTTTGCCGCCTCTGTTTTATTCAACCTCTATGGAAAGCATGCTAAAAGAGCATGAAAATAAAGTTAATGTAAACAGGCCTTAGCCCTCAAAAACAATATCAATACAAATAAGAGAAATCTACCATGTAGCCGACGAACTCGAAAACAGAAGAGAGCTGAACTAGTTGCCCGAAGACGACAATAGTCAGAGGTCCGAACCGCGCCAACTCTTTGGTGTCCTGTGAAGTGAAGGATTTTAAATGAAGTTGTTATAGTGCATCTCATGACTTTTGGCGTTTTTTATTAGTCCTTAACTAATCTCCAGATAACACTAATAACATAACATAATTCATTTGGCAATAAACAATTTTTACTTTACTTTACTTCTTTATTCTGAGGTTTAATTTCAAGTGGTCATAATAGCTTCATTGTCTTGGCACATTTTAAAAATTTGTAGTAAAATTTAATTGATACACTTATTTCAGAATAAATCCATAGAAAAATATTAGTAATTGGAAGACTCGGCCTACATTAGTAGTTAGTACCTAAAATAATTTAAATTTTGAGCGTATCCACGCACATGCGTGCAGGTCCGCTGCTTGAAAATGTGACAGTCAACTGTTCCACGACACAACTATAGTTCATTCCAGATAAACTTGCACAAAAGTCCATTGACCTTTCGGTGTCTTGGACAGGGGGAAATAACCTTAGGCAATCACACTAATATTATAAAGGCGAAAGTTTGTGAGTGTGTGAGTGTGTATGTTTGTTACTTCTTCACGTCTAAACGGCTGGAGTGATTTTAATAAAATCTGGTATGGAGTTAGCAGACACTCTGGATTAACACATAGGCCACGTTTTACTGCGAAAAAATATCTTATTCTCATAGGAAAATCCCTAAAAATGTGAATAGTTGTTATTTTACAATTTATTTTCCCTAATACACCGCGGGTGACACCGCGAGGCACAGCTAGTATAAAATATAGTCTCAATATAAAAATACCCATCGAGATCTATGCTTTGGAAAATTTGACATAGTTGACTATGTTTTAAAGAATAAAGCCCCTTATTGGATAAAAGTAATAATGAGTTACACGGGTTTAACAAAATCTCCGACATCTCCGAAAACCACATCCTCAAATCAAACCAAAAAGTAGACTGAATCAGGCTCCTGTGTATATTCGAAAAACGGTTTTTCTTGAATATCTAGGCCATTTTTGATTTTACAGCAAAACGGTAAGGACAAAAATTGTAGGAAATTTGATTTTCTACAAGTTTAGTCCTTACAATTTTTCTTCTAGGATCGATATTTTGAAAATTAAACCTGAATAAAATATCAAGTTTGGGGGAAAAAAAGGTGGGAACCAAAATTGTTCAGAATTTCATTCTCTACAACTTTGTTTCTCTTCATTCATGACGTAAAACGTGGAATATAGGAAATAATGATAATATTTTGAATTTGTCGGGTTTTTCAAGTTTAATTTCCTAAATATCGATCCTGGAAGAAGCATTGTAAGAGCCAAACTTGTAGACAATCAAATTTCCTACAATTTTGTTCTCACGGTTTTACTGTAAAATCAAATATGGCTGAGTTGTTTAAGGAAAACCGTTTTTTTTTTAAAAAAAACAACATTTTTTGAATATACGCACTAGCCTGATTAAGTCTACTTTTTGAATTTAGACTCCCAGTGACCCCCCCGAGGGACCTATTATTCACGGGTCACAATCTATAATGACTGAACTAATATAGTACTTTGTGTTCCCGACTCGAAAGCACAGAATCGCTCGAATGAATGACGCGAGAAAACATTTTTTCTCTAATCTGTGACGCGAGCGAGCGATTGGGGTAAATATTTTTTTTTTCATTTTTGATCAAGTAATTTTAACAAGTCTAAAATACCTTGCTAGAATGCTTCAAATAGATTTATTATAAATACAATATTTGCAGTATGGGTTAATTGATTGCCAGTCACAAAATAAAACATAAAATAAGACATTTTTACCGTGATGAACGACATTTTTATAAAGTTACAGTCATTACTACACTAAAATTAATAAAATGAGAAAATAAATTAAGTTAAGATTGTTTCTACTAACAATTAGAATAGAAAAATAAACAAGATTTTTTTTCGTCGAAAATATTTTTTTTTAAGTTGCTCTCTTTTGGTTTTTACAACAGACTGGGTTCAATGGACTTTTGTGCAAGTTTATCTGGCACGAACTATAGTTTAACTGGCGACCACGACACAAATCAAAATATGGCGTAGAGACCAACGGATAACTCTACCCTGTTCTGTCTGTGCTACCACTACCACTTGGTACTAAATAAATAAATACTTTTAATCTTTATATTTTTTTAACTTTGTCTACTATCACAATCAGCAGCAAATACTATTATTATTCAACATAATTATGAGCAATTTGAGCATTATGTAAACTATCTGTGTTTGGAAATGATGTTTACCTTGCTTGAGCATTCGAGGAGCAATATACATCCACTGACTAGATGGATGAGATAGTTTAACGCCAGCATAGGTCCGAAAAATGTTGACACTCTGTCGGCAAAGCTGAAAACAAAATTACACACTTGATGTTTTATTTATATTGAGTAGTTGGTTAATAATAATATAATCTATTTATCAAACAATTATAATAAACGGGCTACTTTACCCCACTATATGTCTGTGATGATGGATCATCTTGGTCAGCTTAATATGCATGACTTCGTTTTCCTCCGGGCCGAATTTCTCCACAAGGGCTTTGGCCTCCTTCACGTTTACTGCTGGAAACTCGTTCGTGACGTCAATTATTACCTTCGGACCGGGCAAGGTTTCCATGTCTACCATCAGGGTTTTTATGTGGCCGATGATTTGAAACACCATGAGGCAAAGAAGCAAGTCCATACAGCACAGTGTTACACTGCAGTTGTACGAACAGTAGGCTGTTAGCAAGTTGCTGATGTAGAAATGATCGTCCTGGGAATAGCCTGTGGATAACAATGGATAACACACATGAAGACTTTCATTATACCTTCGAGTGACGAAAGTATCACAAAGTGCTGTAAGGAATTCATGAAAATTCATGAATTCCTTACAATTCCTATGCTGGCATCTAAATTAAGCAATTATTGAAACACGCCAACTTGATTTGGTCTCGCCTGCACAGTGCACACGCCCCACGTGCTTGGATTTGCCGCGTTGTGACAATAGTGGAGACAGAATGATAAAAAAATAAACACCTGAAAAAAGCTCCTGGAACAAAAGTGTACACAAACTCTAACTGGCATATTTCAGGCATCGTGCATTATTCCGGGCTATGGTAGCCCGGAAGTAATAAGTATTGAAATCACCTGGGTATGCAAAGAATACAGCATAATCGAAGGACTGGTTTTCAGGGCGCGGGCTCTGGAACGCTCCCAAACCGTAGTTGTTGTAGAGAGGTGTCGCACAGAACAGTGTCATCCCACAATACATCATGCTCACTTGGTACAACGCGAAGTAATGGGACACTTTGTCCGTCAACCTGTAGATCTGTCGGTAAAGCGTCATCGACGTGTTTCCTGCTAAGCGAAACTTTGAAAGTCTTGCTTTGAAGTCAGACTTTGTTCTCCAGATTGATAAGTCTCTTGACAGGTGAATCAAGTTTGCCCTGTGTTGCTCGACTTGCGTTAGACTGTACGATTTAAGTTACGAGTACTCTTGATCAATAAGAATGACATCATTTTATCTAACTTAGCTTTTTTTGCATATAAACCTACCTTCAATTAAAATACCTAATGAATCATCATCATTGAGCCACAAGAAGTCCACTCCTGGACACAGGCCTCCTCCATGGATATCCAAAAAGACCGGTTAGAAGCGGCTTGCATCCAGCTTCTTCCTGCCTACCTAATGAATAGTTATATTAATTTCTACAAATTAAGACGTACCAATTTACGTTTCTGTAACGTTGCAGTTAGTATGGTTACGAGTAGACTGGAGTGGCCAGTACAAAAAATAACCGCGATTGGGCGGGTAAAATGTATAAATAGATATATTATAACGACTTATTTAAAACAACTCACCTCTTCGTAGTGTTTACCCTTATGCTTATAGTGTATTAAATGAAAATCCATGAAGTCCTTTATTACCAGGCCGTATTCTTCGAAGTTAGGTAAAGTTACCCTAACCTGCGGATATATTTTCTTATTAGTCAAAATACTCTTATTGTTAGAAAGCGGTGGTAGCGCCTAGTAGAACGCTGTCTCACATTCGGTAGGTCGTGGGTTCGGATCCCGGCATGTAGTCTTTGTTTTGTAGTAGCAATAACACTCACTAACGGCGAAGAAAGGTGAGGGAGGAGATTTGGATTAATTTGGATCTGGGATGTTCTTATAATACCTACATATCGCAGCGCTTTTAATTGCAAATTCGCTGTCGGCACGCGTTGTGATTATATAAGCTCTTACTCTTTCTGACAGATTGAGAGATGCCCTGCAGTATATAGACTACATTGAAAGAAAATGCTATCGGTGAACTTAGTAAAGCTACGCTGTTACCTTTTATGTCTATTATTACGCTGCTAATCAGTCCTAATTCAACTCATCATCAACCCATTATGTCCCCACCGAGGGGCACGGGTCTCACCTGAGGAAGGTATAGGCTATACTCCATCACGGGGGCCATGTCCGGATTGGTGGAGGCTTGTAAGACTAGTGGCTGGTCTTACTGTCAGAAGTTTTCAGGCCACCCTAAAGCCCTCTGACTTGCCTTAACGCCTGCCATCTATCGACGGCAGCTGGCACCAACTGCTTAGTGTGCCTTACGAAGCACGGAACCGCTCGAAAAAATGCCATTAGTGTTAGCCATAGAACGGTCACCCATCCATGAACTGAACGCGCCCTATGTTGCTTAACCTTCGTGATCGTTTTAACATCACTCAGGTGGCCGGGGCTACGAGCGATTCGACTAATCGAATCAATTAACACTGATTGGCAGTTGCGTATATTACTTTATTTAATTCTACTTACTATCATAAGAATGCAGAGGAAACTCGAAATGAGCACATGCCCGACGACGAAGAAGTTAATACGGTGATGATTGTGGACTAAGTAATAGAAAGAGCCCAGCAGGATCATAAAGACTTGCCCCGGTAACGTTAATCTCTGTATGCGAATTATTAAAGGCATTTTCCTGCCGAACTGTTCGTCGGGCCAGCTGCCGATGGTCAGGAGATACAGCCGCACCCTTTTGATGTACTGCAGTTTTAGTGGATTCTCTGGTCTGCGGAAGGTTAATTTTATTTGATTAGCTTTGTTGCCATTCGCTTCTTATGTTTCTTACTTCTCGTAGCTTGGGAGCCGATAAGCTAGTCTGTTTTTTAATTCAATGAAAAAGAACTGTCTCCTTGACATATCAATATCAAGCCGAAGGCGGTCAATATCTGATTGTTGTTGCTACGTAAAAACCAAATAACCCCATTTTTCTTCCAAGTAAAAATTGTGTGTGGGACTTAGGTGATTTTATAGACTTTGTTCTTATGAGTAACTAGCTTTCGCCCGCGACTCCGTCCGCGTGGACTTTAGTTAAAAATTTTGCAACCCCGTTCACTCCCTTAAGAGTTAAATTTAGAATAACGGCGAAACTCGTGTTCAATCAATTGTGTTGAAGAGTATTTATTTTAAGTTTCAAGATAATTAGACAACATTCTTTATACCTCCCATACAAATTTTGGCAACCCTTTTCGCCCCCTTAGGGGTTGAATTTGGAAAAATCCGGTCTTATTCCTTTAGACCCTCTGTGCAAAATTTCAGCTTCCTAGGTCCAACGGCTTGGGCTGGGCGTTGATGAGTGAGTCAGTCAGTCAGTCAGTCAGGACTTTGAATTTTATTTATATAGATTAAATTTTTACGTCTTTGATAAGGATTTTGGTCACATGAGTCGTATATTCACAGTAAAAAAATCTACCGATTAAACCTATACGTTTTATAGCGGTAACACCGCTTCTTTTTGCATCGAAGTAAACAACTCACTTTAGTTACTCGTAACCGTAAGCTCAGTTATTGTTTTTTAGGGACACGTAAATACTCGAATATCGGATACTTACACCAGGCTGTCTCCAATGTCTATTGGGTCCATTTCGGGGATGTTTCTCGAAACCTGTCAATTTGAACCCATTTGCTCTACGTCATGACTAGTCGCAAAATGAGTCGTCGCTTAAGTGCCTAGGTAGGCAAATGAGTCTTCATTACGGGTTGACATCAATTAGGTTCTTAGGTACTTGGTAAACCTGTATGATTACCTATTAGAGGGTAATTTAGGTAAACATAAGTTATAAGAGTTCGTCGATAAATAATACTTAGAAATTTAATGAACGAGAACGCTGTTGTTCAAGCAGGGTGCTTGAGAAATATCCTGGGGAGTATACTTACGAGTAGCATTCGTCAACCATTTTTCTCAGCTTTCATGCCATAGAGGTTTGTTCATTGCACGTGTTATCTGTTCTCAATAAAGATTTTAAAAAATCAAATTAAGTTTCGTAATCGTGATCAAAATAAAATTGAAAAATTACACAGAAAAGCTTGCAAAAAATTGCATTTTCTTAAGTCACGAAAACATAAGTTACTTTAATAATAACAAAATCTTGCTACATGTACCCCCGGTAAGTCGTTAACAGTCTGTTTATCTTGTTAACGGCTGTCAGTTGGCAAAAGTGCATAAAAATAACTGACAGCAGTTAACAGTTTATTAACAAGACTGTTAGCGTTCGAGAAACCGGGGGTTACTCTTAGCATGTAGTTCTGCACTTAATTGAAATGTTTTAGGCACTTAAGACATAACCACATGACCTCTGTGGCGGAGTGGTTAGCGCATCTGCCTACCATGCGAAAGGTTCCCGGGTTCGAATCCCGGCTGGGGACAAAAAAAAAGAAACCCAGGTCTTGGATGTTTACATGTTTGTGACGTCGCTGTTTCTGTTTCCCACGACACAGGGTATCCTAGTGTGGGGCCAGAAGCAATGTATGTGTCTGTATTTAAATGTTTTGTTTGTTTTAACTCAAATATCGTTAAAAACTTAATTAAAAGGCACCACACGCAACTTGGGACGTCATTGGTTGTGCTCGAATTGCATGGAGGGTTTTTGCACCATGCATCTAGAATAATTTTTCGACACGTTAATTCTGAAAAGTGGGAAAGAAATCTTATTCGGTTACGGTACAATAGTACCTATTGTGCTCTATTATTTTTAAGGTTTTGAATATAATAAACAGTATAGATTATTGTAAACTTTTAGTCCGGATCTACTTACGGGTGTTGTACTGGTCGGACTCTTCCGATATAACAACAACCGTAAGTAGATCCGGACTAAAAGTTTACAATGTGTTGTGCTTGCGAGAGTTTTAGTTCAAAAAAAGTAAAGATTATTCATTATAAATCTAGTCTGTTAACATATTGAGCAAAACTTGTGTTTTAGCATCTTGTCTGTTGTCGCTGTCGTATAAAGAATCGCCCGCATGCCACCGGCGTTTTCCGAGAGAAAATATCTGTTGCTCCTGATTTTTTTTTAAACTGCTTATTGTTACATTTTATTGGTCGCTAACAGAGCTTTCGTTCCCTTATACAGTCCGCGCACGCCCTTGTACGATCTTACCGGCCACGAAGACAAGGTGCTGTGCTGCGACTGGTCGAACCCAGCTTTACTCGTGAGCGGCTCGTGTGACAACACCCTTAGGATATACAAGGCCAAGCACGCCCTCAGTAATTCCTAGACACAGGTATGTTGTTTGATAAAGCAATGCGTATGTTATTAGTTATGACAAGTAAATTTGTTCGGTTGTATACCGGGGAAAGGAATAATGTACAAACAAAACAAATAATTAAATAAAAAATAAAATAACAAACTAGATTTGGTTTCGCTTGTTTTATTCAATCATTTGCTCTTACAAAATATGTTCAATGCAAAGGAACATGACTCGTCACAATAAAACATGCTCTTAGTACCATTTTGTTTTATTTTTATATATTATCTTAGTCCAGCATAACTATAAATAATGCGGGTCACATAAAAATGCTCATAGCATAATATAGAAACTTGCAAACACTTTGTAACAAAATAGATACATAACTTTCCTCTATGTGTTTCCTCTGCGAGGAATGCTTTTACACTATTATCATAGTTATGCCAAACTTCACATCATAACACAACGAAGCAACATGTCCCTTAAAAATATTCATTCTTACCAACAATTTCATTTCATTTTTTTTACTTTTTATGATGTTTTTATTTTTGCATTTCGTATTTCTAGACTACCTAACTAAAATTATCTAAACTATTCTACTGCTAGACTAGTCTGCTGGGTAGAACACCACACTAAAGTAATACACATTGGACAAATACATTCGTATCGAATTCCGACAGATTTTTTGTTTTTTTTTTTAAGTTTTCTTTCTTTACACTTAGTCAACTACATAACAAAAGAGGTGAAAGCAAACTTGTCGAACGGAAACTTAGTGAAGAATGTAATTTCTTTAGAGTTCCTTACTTAGAGCTAGAGGGGCGCGGGCGCGCGCGCTGCCGCCCACTTCAGTCCGTTCAAATTAAATTATTTAATAAACTAACAAAGGAAACTACCCTAGGAGTTGCGCTCAGCGCGCACACGCGCGCCTCATTGGAAATATGTTAACACTAGGGCTCTACGCTATCTACCTTAACGTCGAAACATTGTTTTCTATGCTAACCTATCTATAACTTATGGTAATTAGCTCTACAACTAACCATCTTTGTCAACGGCCCCTTAGCTTCACTAGTCTCATTTCACAAACGAATCAAGCGCTCTTCTTAACCTACGTGACTTATGTTTACAACATTTACTTAAACCGAGCTATCTTAAAGAGTTCAATTCTATTCATCGACATGGTATTCTTCATAGTTTTGGTTTTACAATTATTGGTTCCCCAATAAAAAACTTTTGTGCTCTCGCAATTTTGATTCCAAGTGTTGAAACATCAACGAATTTAGTTTGAGTTTAATCTCAACGTTTGTTACAAGTACATTTACACGAGTATCACACCTAGGTATGTCGTGGTGAGTAGCTAGGAACATGAGTGTGTGTTGACTCTCGATTTCAAGTTTTATACCGCATCGCGCATGCGCGCTCAACGAAATGCAACGAGCACCAGCCGCCGGCGTCGGCGACTGCGCCGTTCTACCACGTCATCATCATGCAAATAACGCTTTATTTATATCTCTAAAGGTAAGTTCTACATTACCTGTACAAATACTCTTTCAAGAACATGTGACTATATTAATATGAATCCAGTGTGATTTGTTTCTCCACAAAAGCTGAAGGCACTACTTGAAATTAAGTTTATTGCTCCGTTGGAAGAAAAGCATTGAAGGAAACGAATGCAGTGCAAATGATTGACGCTTCCGACGTCGTTTGCGCGCCGCGCCTGCGCCACTGGGCCTACATACAGGGTCTACACACCGCGGGGAAATATAAGGACACGCTATTTATTGCCTGATACACATACATATCAACTGAACTTTGTTACATTATTATATTTTCTGATACACCTTTTTTAAATGCAAAGTTTAGCGGAAATATCTATCGGAAGACTGCTTTAACAGGAAGCCATAGTCGACATCAAACAACCAAACACACGCAACATCTACTTAACTAAGTGCAGGGCCCACCCCGCACTACATTGCACTTTATGGTTATAAAAATTTCACAAGAAGTAAAGGCGGTTTATTTGTCAGTTCAATAAATTTGGCCTGATCAGAAATTATACGTAATACTGATCTATGGGGTATTATGGATCAATAAGTGATTAATCAAAAGATACTAATAAAAATCTCACTTTTCATTAGCCTTTGTATCGTCTGAATGTAGGGTAGCGTGTCGGTGACTCATCGCGGTGACATCAGGCAGGCAGCTTCCCAACTCTACGTGTTCGCTACTCAGTAATCCGATTATGATTAAGTACTGATCGCTACAGTTAGGTCCAAAATAAAATCAGATGAGCTAGCTTTACAAATCGTACAAAAGTAAACTTTCGGCTTCACTTGTATACAATATACGTTGTTCCAGAAACAAAAATCTACTAGTTGACTCAACTACAGCTTTTATTCAAAACCTGCCGATAGCTAGTCTCATTTTCCTGTATTGATTTCGTTAAAAAAATCGATTATTATGTTTCAGCGCAGGTTTTGAACAAACAGGTCGTCGCTTATGTGTCAGTTAAATTACGGTTAATATTATCAAACGTTTAACTAGTCTTCAGTCCCTGAGTTGTATAAATATTTTCCTACTTCTTAATCGATTTTAATGATTTGTATACTTTGGTTCTGATGAAACTCTTGACGTGCCAAAATAGAATTAAACAGTTGCGATATAGTAGGCTTTACTCGTATCCATCAACAATGTATATACATGTATACATATCCATGTATAATTTATATATATTCAATACAAAAATATCAAATTTCATATAAAGTCATAAAGTGTACCCAAAACCTACGTGATGGTACAAAAGTGATCTTGACACCAATACGGTGCTACACTTTGGATTTTGCTTTCGAATGTGGAAATTAAATAAGGAATTTCAGTGATGTTCGCTAGTGGAATGTGCCGACCGCCTACACAATAACAACTACCTTTGACTCAGTACATGATTCTCAAAAAAGGATCACTTCATCATATTCAAAATATGAGTTCTCAACGTACAAAATTTGTATAGAATCGTAAAATGTATAAATAGACTGATTTTACATACAACTGCTTATTGCTAAATGTTACTGCGCCGTCACACTGGCAAGTCTGAAGCGTTGCTTGATGCTGGAAGTACTCAAACCGATCGGGGCTAGCGCTGCAGGGACTACGTTCTCACGCCCGCTGACGCTCCTACTGACACTTCTTATTGTCAAACAAAAAATAGTTTACAAGAGGGTATACATCGATTCAGTCATATGTTTTGATTTGGCATCTATTTATCGTCTACAGTAGATAGTGAAGGTCTGCGAGTTACAAGCGACAACAAGCGCTGCCAGCTGAGGCTGGCTGACGTCACAAGCGGATAAAACATGAAAAGGAATCGTTGCATACCTATGCGCTATTGGAAGTCACTAAAATATAAACTAGAGCGGCCATCGGTGTTCAGGCACTGACGTTTTTTTATTGTTTATGTATTTTATTTATATCTCTATAGTCTAATTATGAATGTAACGCGTCATATTATCTTCTCCGAATGCTAATTTAGAGGCAAATGAGAGAATGACTGTAAATGCGTCGAACATACTTGCGATCCTTGGAAGACTGCACCAGTACATTGCAATGTAGATAATAATACTGTATACTATGTTATGTGTAGCGACTTTTTAAATTATTTCAAAATAAATCTTCAAGCACCACACTGTGCGAGCACATACCGAATTAACGCTTTGTGTTACGTAATTGCCTGTACATTATGTTGTCTAGTTACTAACAAAATGTAATTTTGTTTTACTGTATTTTACAAATACGAGTTACTGAAGATTTAGAATCTTCCAAAAGTATTCATCCACGTTACGAATTTGCAACTCGCCGGTTCCTTCCTCGTACTTCAATAAGTGTTTGTTACATGTTATATTTCTCGATTTACAATATAATTCAGTTTTCACGTGATATGACCTCCCTACCATCGCTCCATCTCTCAACTCGACTCCTTACGATATTGCTTTCCACCTACTCGTGTTGATATCCCTAATTTCTTTATAATAAATAACTCATTATATCTTCTTTATAATTTCATAATATACAATATACTGGATTTTGATATTGCACATAAGTTGATGACTTTCTGCATAATTTCAGGAAATGGTTTTCTTCCGTATTTTTGTTATATTTGCAATTTTGCGACATTCTTAATTTTAAATATGACACTGATTTTCAGAATAATGCCCATCCAAGGACGTAAATTTAAATTTCAAAAGTTCATTCAAGTTAAATTATACCTACTACATTAAATTAAAAAATAAATACCTAACTTTACTATTCTTAAATAATCTTGTCAGCAAGATCCAACCTCTCTGTCTAGAATCTTACAATTTAATTTTTCATAAAACAATAATAAAATTATAATGTAAAAACACATTTTAAAATTGCAGGCCTATCTATACATCAAATCCTCTCCCTGAACCGCCAAAAGACCTCATCAAAACATCACAGCGAATCGAACGACCATAGGCCACGCGGGCCAAAGACCGCAGCCAGTGGCTCGGTCCGGCGGACGCGACGCGGCAGAGAGGAGCGAGCGGACTCCGCGGAAATAAACTCGAAGCGGTGCAGCGGCGAGCGGCGCCTACACTAGGGCCAAGGGTTTTCGATGAAGTCTGTCGCGGTCGCAAAACCTTCTACAAACTAAAAACAAATTAACATTTTAAAAAGTCACAGTTGCTTTGATTTTTGGCTCGTGTACAGCGTGAAGTGGTGTGTCGTTTACTTGGGCGGGTAGGGCTGGAAAGCCTCGTCGGGCGAGGCCGCCGTGCTGGCGTGCTCGCTCTCCATTGGCATCTGGATGATGGGCGGGGTCGGGCCAGTGAAGTACTGGTACGGGTGCGAGAAGTACTGCAACACACAACAAGCTAATTATTCGCTGATCTATCATGCGCTTACACAGACGGACGAAACGCTGTGGCCACATCTGGGGAGCTGCGGTGTGGAGTGTTCATGGCCCTGGCGTCTGAATAGTCAATCCAACCTTAAGCCACTTATCAACGCGTTTAGATCAATTTGAGCCATATTAGAGTGTGAGTGTTTCTTGTAAATATTGTGGCTTAGTGAATTGTATTAATAATAGGTCCCGTGTCCAAATTATAACCTCTTCAGTCCTGACCTTCAAAATAACAAGAGTTTTCTATTGTTATTTTGTCGAAACTGTACTGAGGAGGTTACAGAAGATTTCCAGCTCCACAGGTATCGCCATAGCAATAGCATAAAAGCGCGTATGAGCAGGGGTCGGCAAGCGGAGGGGTGGTGATTAACAGTGCACAGCTTGTTATAGGAATGTTACACAGGCACTCACGTATAATTCGTTTTCCGGCCTTAAGCTGTCCCAGTTCACCTGGAAAACAGAGAACGTATCATAATAAGCCAACGTCGCTCATGTCGTTTGACTGAATGCCTCGTGACTTCTGGTTTTTGGGCCATCTCAATTGAATGAAGTATAGTCCTATAGCCCTCTTTTAGCCTCCAACCCCCTTCATCAGTAGAACGATTGCCGCAACGGTGTTGGGACTCAGTGTAGGAATTTGTTTCAAATCCAATCCTATCCATCAGCCTACTGCCACCGCTGGACGATGATTTGCGTCGGCTATCACCAAGCAGCCACTTTACATCAGTCTGGGAAAATCGGCAGGCACCCTCACGGATTATGCCCCCGACCAATTTTCTTTATCTTTTATCTACCTAATGTTTGGTTAGGTGTTTTCTCCAGCGCATCATCGATCTATTAGATCTCATATTAGGTATGTACGTAATCCGTATTGTTCAAATTATAAACAATATAATTATGTTATGTACAGGTTATGCGTATGACCTGTGCAATTTTGACTGTCAGTATCCATGGATCGTTAGATCGTTTAGTATTCATGGTCGTTTATGGTAGAGTTTCTCTATGGGCTATGCGACAAGATTTACATAATGTATTTTCATAAGAATTTTTCTTACAAGATCTGCCGATTTTCCTTTTTTTTATCTTGTATATTTAATAATGTAATATTTGCACCATTTTGAGTAAGTGGTTCATCTCTACCATTCTAAAACTAGAGTTAGCAACATTGGTTGGCTCCATGCTTTATTTGTTTTATTGCGCTTGTGTTGAACTTAGGGATTCGCTGTCATCTAGAAACTAACAGGATTACGTCGAGTGGTAAACATCACGCGAGGCCCTCACGTATCTGCTAGGCATTGAGTCGATGGGTATGGATGGATGTTCATATTTTGTTTTATGCGCTCGTGCGGAGGTTAGGAATTCGCTGTTATTTGGAAACTAACTATCTGGAAACTAACAGGGGTACATGGGATGGACGTAAACTCAGACGTTTAAGAAACCCTGGTTTGTGGTAAACGGGCACGCGGGCACTCACGTATCGGCTAGGCACTGAGTCGAGTATAAATGTTCATTTGTTTTATTGCGCTTATGGGGAGTTCAGTTTCGCTGTCATCTAGAAACTAACAGGGGAACGTGGACTGGAGCCATGACTGAGAAACCGTGACTTGTGGGGAACGTATTGGCGACTCACGTATTGGCTAGGCACGGAGTCGATGGGTATATGCGCCGGGTGGGCCGGGTGCGCGGCGTGGTGGGCCGGCGGGAGCAGAGCGGCGTACGGCGCGAGCCAGGTGGCGGCCGGGTGGGCGGCGTGGTGGTGGTGGTGGAGCTGGGGGTGGTGATGGAACGCGGCCACGCCGTACACGCCCGCGCCGCCCCGGTACACGCCGGCGCACTCGCCCGCCGCGCCACCGCCGACTCCGCCGCCGTACACGCCGGTCACGCCCATCGCCTGGAAACGTTCGACGTGAAACGTGGCGGAAATGCGCAATTTTTTTTTTAGATAGAATGCGGGGTAGGATTTCTTGGGGATTTTTGGTTTTTTTTTTTGATTATTTAATGTTTGGGCTATGGAAGCTAACGAAGTACAAATTACAAAAGTTAAAAGGTTTCTAAGTAAATTTTTTGGTCCGGATCAACTTACTTAGGTTTCCGATGACATCACGACCAAAAAATTAACAATGTGTAGTGCTTACGAAAGTTTTAGGTTTTTAAGTTTCGCTGTATTACAACATTATTTTTGACACGAAATAGAACACCTAAAGTGGCCAAACTACTTTCCCACCAAACATAAATGCATAAATGTTATCTAGTCCCAGGTTTGTGATCCTAAGTTCTTTTGGATCCAAAAAATCACTGTTAACGTCACTTTTGCAAATACGATCCGTAAAAGTTGATTCTTTTTTACATAATCGAGTGTTACCTGTGTGACAGCCTCGCTGTTGTCCCGCCATGTGCGGCCGACGCCGTCTTGCTGCTTGTTGTAAACAGCCTTCTTCTTGTTGCCGCCATCGGCGAACTTCACCAGCAGTGGCTCCTTGGCGCCCGCGATCGGGTTCCCGTTGAACATCTGGGAAGAGAAGAACTGTCATAGGTTGTAGAGTTTAAAATTCAGTTCAAAGAAACACGGCGTCTGTGGATAAATTTCCGCTAGGCGTCACCATCCAAGAAGCAGAACTTAGCGTAAACGGATTTAAAGTTTATGCAAAATACTTACTTTAAAGAATAAATTTAACAATCAAGTAGAGGAACATAAGTCAAGAAAATATCTACAAAATAATCTACATTACGTAGCTCTGTTTTACCTAGGTATGTCGGGGTTAGAAAAAGCTACAATGACAGACTGGAAACGCTTTTGCAACACGTGTTTTTTTCAGCTAAGCAGTGCTGAACACGAGCAAAATAAGAGAAAACTCAGACTAAGATATGATAAGATACCTTGTAAATATACTATTCTCCAGTGTCTTGTAAGTTAGCAAACAGTTGACAGTGGTAGTTTTTTTTAAATATAAATCAGAATCATCTGACAACTGTTAACATGTACCTACAGTCTGTTAGCTTCAATTTTAGAATATACCTCGGGCTAGAGTAGGCTACGGTTTTCGCCGAAAGCACGCGAGTGTAATACTTACTACTTCCTGCTCTGTATAAAACTTTTCTTCACTATTTTGAAAAGTTATGTAAAGTTATAAATAACAATACAAAATAAACCATACCTTATTGCAATATAGGAAATCGGTTTTTGATTGCTCAGTTGAGGTATATTCTAAAAGCTCACAGACTGTACACATGCGAGCAACTGGAGGATACGTTTTTTTGAGTTTCTCAACCCGTCCCGATCAGTAACCATTCCGGATCTAGACTGGAAAAAGGTCGAAGAAGAGCTGTTACCTGGATTATCTGCTCGCACTTCTCCCGGGACTCCATGCGCGCGAAACCGACGCCTTTACTGTGCCCGTGTGTGTCGCGCAGGATCCTCGTGGAGACCACCTGGCCGAACTTGGCCAGTAGTTGGTCCACATCGTTCTCCTTGAAGTGTGGCGGCAGGTTGGCCATGTACAGGTTTGTGGGGTCTTGCTCCTGTTGCTGCAAGCGGAGGCCCGATGGGCGCAGATGAAGCAACTACTCGCCAAGCTCAGGGTACGTTAATTCACTAGTTGAATCGTTGAATCGGATCAAGATAAAAGACGTTGGGATGTTTGTCAGTATTGGCTGATGTGACAACTTTTGATTAATGTGACGAGCATTGCGATAAAGGAGTTATTGATGTTCTTCACGGTGTGGTCGCAATGATATGAATGATTTCGTGGACATAAAAACCTGAATGATTTGTGAATTTTTGTAGAGTTGTTAGGTAAAATGTTGTAATCGTTAATTTACATGCAGTTTGTCCATTGTAAACTGTACAAAGTCAGCATCCATAAACCAAGACTTGATGTAGGAATTCAATTTAGAATGTTAAGTTGGTAAGTATAACTTGCTAGATTGTTTTGTGGTTATTAATAGTATGTACGAAGTTCATGTAAGCAACAATATAACAAAGTAATATTACGCTTCAGGAGTTTGATTAAAATTGAAGCCCGCATAGATTATCTAGACACTGAAGCCAGCTCTGACGTAATTCAGCAGATCGATCTAATATACTATTACATAATAATGTAGGTGTTATCAACGAGATAGGCATATACATCAGCATAGATTATGAAGCTAGTTTAGTTCGCATACACATGGCTAGTAATAATATCCAAAGCATAGAATACCCAGAGCCCTGTAGCCAAAAACAGTAACATTGTTAACGGCGAAGCACACGACAATAGAAGTTAGATGAAACAATGTCTGAAGTAATAGTAGTAAAGCGAATTATTTGCGTAACATTTAAGAGAGAACATACTTACAACACGCTAGTGTTAGACTGATCACGACTCAGACGGGCCGAGCGAATCGGATCCCGAATGAACTTACAAATGAATGACTCGTCTGCTAACTGATAAATAATAGGTATCACATTCAAATGGTAGGTACACTCGTTGCATTCACGAACTAACGGGGACTCCTACTTTACTAAGCGGACTTCAAGGACCTAGTTAACTTTCACTAAGTAGTACAATCATTTAATCACCATGTCATGTAAGATGCTACGAATAAGATGTGAAACAAATTGAACTTTAGAAGTATTTAAGAATTTTCATTTTAAATGCTCAATTAACTTTACAGGGTATTACGCTTACAATAATAGGATATATACTAAAGCTAGTAAGGTATGTATTATAGATAATTATTAGATAGAGGATGGAAAAGGTTGAGGCGAGGAAGGAGAGGCTTAGGAGAGGAGAGAAAGGAATGAATGAAAGGATAACGAGATAGAAAGACGGATTGGCGAAGAGAAGACTTGAAGAGATTGGGGCGGATGTATCAGCGGTTAGGAGCAGGCGGTTAGTTGTAATAGTATTACTTGCATGCACAACGTACACGGTTCAGTCTATGCAGGAACCAGATACCCACTTTAGCCATCTGGGCCTGTACACCTTTGGCCTGTAATCCTTTAACAGCTGCCTCCGCCGACGCGATTGTCTCAAAATCTACAAAACCGTAACCTGCGAAAACAAGCGTATTTCTTTTTCACAAAATGCACTTGATAACATTAGGTTGACACTTTGTGAAGTTTTTCTTAAAACATGGAACATGCTACATCTAAGAGATATGTAGGTAAATAGATACGTGTTAAAATAAAATATGAATCATTTTCTTTACCAATGTATCTACTGTGCGTGTTTGTTTAAAATAATTAAGTATCTTTAAATGATTTGTGCTGTGGTGCATTATCGTGCACAATGACATCTACCTACGAATAAGTAACATAATATGTAAAGTACGATGAGCAAACGTATCTTATCGATAGATAATAATGAATTATAATTGAATATAGGTTGAACGGCGTGCATTATATTGGAAAAAGTCTCACCATAGATGGATTAGATAATGAAGATAATGGTATTCTAGAAAATAATATATGTAATTATATAATTCAATCTCGGATAGTCTCCTCTATGCAGGATTTAGTTTTTATGTAAATACATGACAATACTTGCACAGTTTAGATATGGCTACTGTATATAGATAGAAGTAAGTTTTTCAAAAATAAGGTATTAGTAAGTAAATAGTTTTTTGAAAGACGTACGGAATGAATGTTGTTTACCTTTACATTTATTCGTGTTTTTGTCCAATATTGCTTTTGTTGAAATTATGTTACCATACCTGAAATACGAAACATCGCATTAGTTAAAACGTTTTAACGATTTTCAAATAACTGGCTGACCCGGCAAACTTGCTATTGATCGCCATACTAATTAGCATACGGCCTATTCTCAGACCTACCAAATGTTCACATAAAAATAATAAAAATCGGTGAAGCCTTTTCGGAGATTTTCCATAACTAATACTGTGGCACTAGATTCTTATTAAGTAATGATATATCACCGCCAGAATTCTATGTAACCATCTGTCAGAGTCATAAGGCTGCTGCCACCCTCTTCTCGAAACGCAAGAATATTATAATATACCTATGTAGGTATATGATTTATGGTCTCCATACATCCATGCGCATACGAACACCCTATAGGTGTCTGTCTCGGCAAAACTTACATCTGGCACATTTGGACGAGGTCCTTGTCTGAGGTGTTCTGACTGAGGCCGCGTATGTACAAGTTGGTCCGGCTCAGCTGCTCGCTGCCGATGCCCGTGGTAGAGGCGGCCGAGGTTGGCGGCGCCGGCACGGCGCTCAGCGAGGCCGAGCGGGTGCCTCCCGCCGAGCCCGACGACGAGGACGAGGCCGTGTTTGCGGGCGAGGCCGCGGTGGGCACGCGCGTGCCGCCGCCTCCGCAGCCGCCGCCCATCGCGCCGCCAGTGTACTGCAATAAAGGGAGGTGTCGGTTACTTATATGTTTTCGTTTCTCGTTCTTAGCTGAACAACTTGGCGGGAATACACGCATTATAAGTATTTGACGTCCGTAAAACCGATTTTGTAAAAATGATGCTATTCATGCTAACGGTTGGCTTTATGAGTAGTGCGATCTAACGTCCGAAGAAGATTTTTATTCAAATACTAGCTGACCCGCAAAACTTTGTTTAGCCAGGGGTATGAAAAATAAATAACAACCTATTCTCAGACCTAGCGAATATAAATATAAATTGTAAACTTTTAGTCCGGATCTACTTACGGGTGTTAAATATAAATTTCCTCGAAATCGGTTCTGCCGTTTTAACTTGAAATGGTCAAGTGCCCCACAGTAGGACATGCAGGCTGCTTTATTAGTTTGACCAAGTATGACGTATATTTAATAACTCATGTTAAAGTGTGTCACCAAAGTTAACATGTAATGTTATCACCTGTTAAAGAAACTAACGTACAAACTTATTTATAACTACAATTCCTTAAAACAATCCTCAGATACAGGTTTGTGGTACCTAAAGAAAAAGAGAAAATTCAAAAGTTACTTTAGAGTCCACTAAGAATAGAACTTCCTTATATTAGCGGCTTCTTCATTCCAGAAATTATTTCCCTTTGTCACGAAATGCAAATTTTCTCAATAACGGTACGAAAGTTCGATTCTTTAGTTGTAATAAGAAGGACAGTTTCCTAATGGCGAAAATGGAAATTTACTGTTCTTGTAAGATTTTTACAATTAGGATTCTGTTGTGGTATTTTAGATACCTATCTCAGAACTGGTAATGTATTCGAATGTTTAGCAAAGGTTAATTGGCATCCCAACATTCTTGGAAGCTTGTATCTTAGAGAGAATTCCGCGTGCTTGGAACGATTTATTTAAGAAGACTCGATGCGTAAAGGGCTGTGGTAATAATGAAACAGCCTCAGGGCGCCGCGTCGGCGTGTAGAGAAAATTTCAAATCGCTTAGTTACCTTGTCACATGAAGAAATTATTAAATTATACGCAGAGCATTGAAAACATAAACAAGTTGGAGCGGAGGGCGCTCAAGGAATTTACCAAGCCGAGGGGTCGTAAGTGTGTAAGTGTTAATACGAATGCTCATTTCGGAAGTTTGGGCAGGCAGGGCGCACCGCGTCACACGTCTGAGGGCGGCTCATTGAAAATAACTGCTCTTTGAAAGACTTGCTATGACGCCGGTCATTAGTTATTCAGCGAGCGCGTAATGAAAAGGGCGAGCGGAGTAATGAAGACATGGTGATTCCAAGCACGCACGCGTAATCGACTCTCACGATGTACTTTTAGTACGTATCGGGGTATCAACTGCCGGAGGAAACCAACTCTTTTATAGCTACTGCACCTACTGAAACTGTATCATGCCGTGGCAGTTTATCGATTAAAAGAGCCGTTCTTCGTATAAAATGTAGGTTTTTGGAGGGGGCGTCCAGCCAGGTAAAAAAATATTCGTGGAATATAACATTTTAGGTATTTCCTTTTTGATCAGATTCATAGATTCTGGTGGTAGGTAGTATTTCGATGTAGTGCGTGTCGAACACGCACATTAATAAATTAGAAGTTTCAATAAGACTCGTGTAAGCAAAGCACACGGCACGAACATTGTTTAGAGAATTTATTTGCACCATTAGCGCTCCGTGTACGTTGTTATACGTGCGCTTAGTTAACATATTAAACCCATAAAATGCGTGCGCGTCGTTGGCACAACTCATCAACTGAAACTAGTTTCTCTATCTACTCATATGGTTCTGCAGAAGGTTCATGAACTCGAATTACTGCTCATTGCGCGCAAAAACGTAAAATAAAAACGCAAGCAGGAAAATGGATGATGTTTATGTATTCTTCATTAAATCTGCAAATAAATTCAACAATAAACGCGTTTCAGCGCTTTTGTGCCGATGATCCTGTTAATTTCCCGCAATTAAGTTCGATTTTGGAACGAATTGGCGTGCTGGCCACCAAATTACATGAATTTAAGCACATGGCCGCAGCTTCGGCGTTAATCGTCGCTCGAGTCTGTGGACAACAACGCTGTCGGTGAATTACGTGGTGATAATATGACTGTGTTCGATACCCGCCGGTTATCGGGGTCTCACATTGCCTCTGCTGACGTAGAGTGTAGCTACAGTGCCATCTGATCTGTTCAGTTGTTCAGCGGCGCTAGTGGAGGATTCAGTAGTACCTAACATTTAATTTACCTAGAAAAATGAGAACATTTTAGCCCGTCTTTCAATTTTAATGAAATTATATCTATAAATCTTAGTAAGTGAATAAATAAAACAAAAAATGGGGAACAGGATTTACAATTAATTAGTTAGTTACAATTTTGCCCACCTGCACAGATAACTTGGTGGCGCTGTAACTACCTATCTCTACAATTACGCGTTTTTTTAATCCTTCACATTTGAACAGTACGTAATAAAAGTTTTGAATGCTTTCGGTTAGTAACTGGGTCTGACGGTACCCACAAATTTTCGACTTCAGAGGTTTTTTCAGCAATTACGTAGCGAGCAAAGTCCCCTTTGCGCGGAATGCCGAAAAACAACATGCCTTCAGGCTTTAGCAGAGGATCCGCCGTCAGCACAGGGACGTAATCGGACTATTTATTCACACTAAATCCTTTACATATTTCGCACCTCTAGAACTAAAGTGACCTAACTCAAAATTTGCAACTTTTGGGAAATGCAGAAAATATGTTTGGCGCTCTGAGCGAGTTGCTCAAGAAAAAACAGACCGCAATATTCCTCCATCTCTCTCGTACCAAATAAAGTCGATTTTTTAATGTAGGCATGAAAGAGTATACCTTTTTGAGTAATTCTGGGTACTTAACTCATTTTACCCAAATTTTGAGTTAGGTCACTTTAGTTCTGGGGGTGCGATTTATCGGATTTCCAATTTTCATGTCTAGAATTACGACTGAAGCGTATTTACCCGTGCACATAAAACCGAAATTTACAGCGAGCAAAACCAACGAATAAATACCACTTGGATTGCATTGGATTTATACCTACATCCTACACCTATACCATCGCTCTCAGGCCTCCTCGCCCATCACACGCATCGATCGATACGGTAATATTATCCGAAAAGAGTTGGTAGGTACATACAGGGTGTTGATTTGTACAGTTT
Source organism: Yponomeuta plumbellus (assembly GCA_947310845.1). NCBI lineage: Eukaryota > Metazoa > Arthropoda > Insecta > Lepidoptera > Yponomeutidae > Yponomeuta > Yponomeuta plumbellus. Next base: position 12,363,302 of record OX371203.1, read on the forward strand.
AATCCGACTCAGGGGTGGTTGTTTACATGATACTAAAGAAAAAAAACTTATATAAAAATATTATTTTTCAAAACCCCCGCCGGACCCGTCAAGTACAAACGATAGAAGCTAAGCCATAACTTTATGATTTTTAGGTGATTTTCACTACAAAAACTTTTTTAAATTTTTTTCCTTCAGTATCATGTAAATAACCACCCCTGCGTCGGACGAAACTGTACAAATCATTATTTAAGTTTGTTTTTTAGTAGGTAAGTGTGAATGTACAATAAAACATTAATGTAATTATGTAAAAACGTGAGTCATCGCGGCGATAAATTAGAGTGGAGTCGCCTTACTTCGACAACACGCTGAAGTTATCCAATGACATGCTATTAAAATTAGCCGGATAAAGAGTTGACATAATGCCGGCCACCTGTGCAATTTACTCAATTTAACTTTATTATTAAGTCGATTTTGGGTCTCCGTAGTAATTAAGTGAGTCAGGGAAGCGGGTGTTTCCGTTACGATCACTGCCTTGGACTGAGATAATTCAGGATAGCATCAGATTAATCTAAAGCAAAAACAAACAGGAAAGTACTTTCTTTTGATTCGCGTCTCTTTTGAACAGAGTTAATTTCATTATTTTTTGTTTAGAATTACCACGTTATCTGGAAGGAACCGCTCTCAGCGATATAACCGACAATTGTATAATTATGTACAAATGAATTACGACTTAGTTCTAAGAAAATACGACTTGTCCCCACCGAGGGGCACGAGTCTCCTCCCTGAGGAAGGTATAGGCCATACTCTACCACGGGGGCCTAGGGTTTGAAGAAATAGGTCGTATTATTTCCATTACGCTTTAGAAGTACCCTGTAGTACCTATCACTTTTGTATATGATGACGGACGGAAAAGGATTGCTTATCACCCTTCACTGCCGAACCGAGTGCGTATACTGAGTTTTGTCATTCACTCTCGATAGCGAGAGCGTTTGCGATTTGCATAGGAGTGACAAAGCGCGCCATCTAGTTGTCTCTTTGTCACTCCTATGCAAATCGCAAACGCTCTCACTATCGAGAGTGAATGAAAAAACTCAGTATACGCACTCTGGTCAATCAATTTATCAAACAGACATTTTACGTTCGAAATAGAATATCAAAATTCGGGCGTAAATATTATCATTCACAATGTTACTCGCTGAATGTTTCCGTCAGCTTTAATCCAGATTTTATTCTTTATCTATTAGTAATAATTTATATATTTCTTTAAATTAAATAACCTAACCTAAGCTCTTTCAGCCATTGTAAAATAGTGCATTTTAGGTAATTAAAATTTTACTTCAGGTAGTTACCTAAACAAAGCTTCACGCTCTTTCAATACGGTTAGCCAGAAAAGAGGCTATTGGAACTGCGCCGATACAGTTAAATTACTCCTATTGATTTGTGATGATGAATCATGATATGAAATGAGATTATTTGCATGAAATTTCGCACGCATTTAATTTGATGGTCGGAAAAGTATTAAGTTCTACATGTACACACTTCCCCTTTCCTTGTAAACATTATAGCAAGTTAATAAATCGTATTTAAAATAAGGTACATATATAGTTACCTTTATTATTTACTAGCTGTGCCCCGCGGTGTTACCCGCGGTTCATCGATTTTCCCGTAGGAATAAGATATTTCCCCGCGGTAAAACGTAGCCGATGTTTTAATCCAGGGTATCGGCTAACTCCATACCAAATTTTATTAAAATCCGTCCAGCCGTTTCAGCGCTAAAGACTGACAAACATATAAACACACACACAAACTTTCACGTTTATAATATTAGTGTGATTATTTTATTAGATCATTGTTTTTCATTATACAGGGCGTCCCAAAAAACACGCTACTTGCCCCGTATCAAATTTGACGCGATAAATGGATATTTCCTGTAGTATCTAACGTAAGAAACCGAAATATATTGACTTTTCTAAGTAAATATGCAGGAAGGCTGCAAAATTTGCAAATTAAAAATATATTTTTCGCTTCTAAATCGGAACGGTGAAAACACTATCCGCCATCTTGAAAGCACCTTTGGTTGTAAAGAAACATCTGTCAGTCGTGCGTGCGTAAGTTCTATTGTGATTTGGATTGGATTTAGTGTTTTTGCAAAAACTCTTCTTGTGCAGTTAGTGTCTTATCATTTTATTGATAAGCGCAATCATGGACGCTGGATTCATGGAAGCTGATAGTACCAATTTGCCAAAACCAAACCAAATCAAACCAAGCATTATTACAGCTAAAAACAGTTTCTATGTACATTGATATTACAGGACTTACATTAAAGTGATCTTCACATAAATACACCCAAGTTTCAGTCGATAAAGAATCGGGGTCTCTCTTGGCAAGTTTGAGCCAAGTTTTTCGTATGTTTATTTCACTGGGCACACGAATCCGCGACTTTATTGACGTGTTTTTGCAGTCTCGAATAATGCAATAATGATAATTGATATATTTTGCATGTAAACTCGATGAAATCATGAATGCGTTGTTGTTATTTCACTATGCTCACAGAAGTCTAACAGATTTTAGGACTAGGTAAAGATCGTTTCACCAAACAAGTCCCACGGTAAAATCCTTAAGGCCATCAATAAAAGCCAAAATTCATTAACTCATACTTCTTTCGTGGCACGAACTCTACCTATGTTGAATGTCAAACTTTGTTTACAAATATTTAGGACTTCAAAGCATAGACAAAAATGGCGGACCGTGTTTTTGGCTGTTTAGCAAAGCAACGTTTTAAAATAATGTTTTTGTTGCTTTTAGGTCCTCAAAAAATATACTAAAATATTTTTTGGTCTAATGGAAGAGATATTTAGCATTTAAGACATACTTGAAAAAAGAGTCAAGTAGCGGATTGTGTCAAGCGGAATTCCAGAAATAGAGCACCTCTACCAGAATCACCCCCATGTATGTTACGCGATTTTTGTAGTATTCGAGTTATATTTTTTTTCGTATTTTTTTTCCCACCATGACCTACTAGACGTTGTTGGCAATAGAGCCATGAATTATTAACATACATTTTTCCAAAATACGTGAATAGAGTACCTTGCAGACACAAAGTCAATCTGATACAATAGCGCCATAAAAAAATGAAGAATCGCATAGTTAGTTAAAGTGTATAAATTTTTTAAATGTTTGAGGGCTCGAAAACTACAAAAAATCGGGGAACATGGGAGTGACTCGGATAAGCCTATGTACATATTTTTTAAATTAAGAACTACAGTGTGACACGATTGGCGTTTTAAAAAATATATAGGGTAAACTATACATTGATTGGCACTTAAGCAAAACCTTGACTTAATTTGCTTCCTAAGCATTCAATTTCATATTCAATCACTATTAACCATTTTTATTTGTTATATGAGTATAGGTTGGAAATAAAAAATAATCCTTGCTTGTTGTTATAGTTTTATTTAAGAAAAATAATAATAATTTGAAAATGTCTCCAAAACTACAGTCATTGGCATTACAGGTACAAACATTGTCACTAATAATATCAGTCATTGGCACTTATAATTTGTATGTATGTTTTGTACTTAATAATGCTGACTATTAAAAACTACCAAAATGCCCTTTAAGCAATTTTAATCTATATAAATAAAATTCAAAGTCCTGATTGACTGATTCATTCACTCATCAACGCCCAGCCCAAGCCGTTGGACCTAGGAAGCTGAAATTTTGCACAGAGGGTCTATATATAATGTAGGCAAGGAATAAGACCGGATTTTTGGAAATTCAACCCCTAAGGGGGTAAAAAGGTTTGTGAATGAATATTCACTCATCAACGTCCAGCCCAAGCCGTTGGACCTAGGAAGCTGAAATTTTGCACAGAGGGTCTATATATAATGTAGGCAAGGAATAAGACCGGATTTTTGGAAATTCAACCCCTAAGGGGGTAAAAAGGTTTGCCAAAATTTGTATGAAAGGTATAAAGAATGTTGTCTAATTTTCTTGAAACTTAAAATAAATACTCTTCAACACAATTAATTGAACACGTGTTTCGCTGTTTTTCTAAATTTAACCCTTGAGGGGGAGTGAACGAGATTGCAAATTTTTGAACTAAAGTCCACGCGGACGGAGTCGCGGGCGAAAGCTAGTTCTTAATATTTGTGTTTAAAACTGACTGTGCCAATGACTAGGTGGGTGCCAGCAATACTATGGTTTACCCTATTAAAAGCACTTTCATTGACGTGTGACACGAACGTTAAAAGGTCAAATTAGTCACACACTTATACATAAAAATACTTACATAAAGTTCTGAATATTATTAATACATAATTTGTAACACTATACTCCACGGTTTTTATGAACTATCATTATTTAGGACAATGCACATTGTGCACATTATGTTGATATATAGTTTATAAGAAGAATATAAGTATATAAAAAAAATCCTCACCCATGGATACAGGACAGTTGGTCTATAATTCTATTGTAAAATTGGTGGACCTATGTTGAAGTAAGTTGATAAAATTGATTGTGCGATTTAACTCACAGTTACACAACTGGGTCGGAGCGGCAGTAGCTGTCATCCGAGTCCCCGTGGGCAGTGCTGGCTAAAGTTTCGCCCGAAGTAGGTAGCGCGCCCGAAATTCCGTCGTGTACGAACTAATCAAGATTTATAGTGAGATAGCCAGCAGCAGGTCCCTTGCCTAGGTCCCGTTTTGTTCTGCGGGCAGCCTATAATATACACGTTGATTGGACACCCATATGCAATTAAACAGGAAGTGATACCATTTTGTAGCGGGTGTAGAGTCCGCGATAGAATAACAGTTTCGGTGAAGTTTGTATAAGTTTCTTTAGCGGTAAATAAGGAGTCTGAATAAGAAATGAATTAGGCAACTTCTTCATTTTGCAAGTTTTGTACAACTCCGCTCTCGTATATAATTTTCACATATCCATGCAAATGCGCACCGCCTGAAGTGGAGCTTTTCCGATATATCGAGGTTGAAGTTTTCCCGAAGTTTAAAGACTTGGTCCTCTGAAATTCTGAAGGTATACAAAATTGTTTGAACTTCGACACTTGTGCGTTGCGTTTGAGTTGTTGCCGCTTGCCGGTGTTGTTTGGGCCTAAGCAAACTCTATATTGAACATTCATAGTTTTCTCAAGCATTCTAAACAGTCTGTAAAATATAGCTTGAGCTCCGCGACAGCTGTCATGGACATTTGCGTCCATGAAGTCTTGAATTTTTTCACAGAATATTGCACTGTGAAAACTCCGTACTTACTGCACACTATTCGATGTCTAAAGCCCATTACACAACGAAAAAAAAAAGGTATAAGAATAAGGAATAAGAAATAAGGAACAAGAAATAAGGAATAGCGGAATCCAGCAATGGCAGCACCGTTGAGCAAGACACAATCAAGAATAAGGAAGACAATTGATTTCTGTGCTATTTCTTATTCCTTATTCTTATACCTTATTTTTTTCATTGTGTAATGGGCTTTAGCAATATCGTAACCTAACCCTGTCAGTGTGACAGCTGTCGTGGAGCTCAAGCTATATTTTACAGACTGTAGGAGTATGGCCTATACCTTCCAGAGATAGAGAGACCCGTGCCCCTCGGTGGAGACATAATGGGTTGATGATGATGATTATACATATCTTCAATGTATATAATGTGCCACCGATGGCCATAAAATAACTGAATTTTGTATTTAAAATTATCTCATATAATTTTTGTTGCTATTGTGCATTTTGATTGAAACTTATGTGAAGCTTGTATTTTGACAGAAAAATAAGAATATTTTGAAAAATTAATGTTAGCCGTTTCTTTTATCTAATACTTTTTGAGCTAAAACTCAATCGGCGCGAGCTCCGTCTCGACTAACGCTGATTAAGCTCTGCGAATCAGAGCGAAACCTGGTCAAGTAAGGCCCGCTTTCACCACAAATCCATTTAACTTTGAGTTAAACAGAATGTTGACAGTTCCGCCATACATTATCTGTCAAAATTCTACTAGAGTTAAATGGTTTTTAGTCGGTAGTGCAAGCCGGCCTAAGTGAATCAATCAAGTAAGTGTGTCCGGATTAACGTTGAAATGAAATGAAATGAAACGAAAAGAAAATTAAATTTGATATCAAAAACATAACTTACTTCAGTTATAAATCGGTGATGTTTCTGTATATTATTCCTTATTTAGATTTGTTTTTTTTACGGTCTATATTTCATTTAATTAATAATTTCTCTGAACTGATACAAAAAAAGAGCTTTTAAAGGGAATTTTCTTTCATATACTTCGAAGACTAACTAAACTCGCTGACGTTATCAATTCCAGTAAAACTCGCCGTCTTTGCTGTATTATTAAAGTCTAAAATCTTTCCCTTCGCTAATGAAATTGAATTTCCGCTTATCGCCCCGTAAGCTATGATAAAGAAACCTCTTTACTCGTCTGGAGTGCCCTTCAAAACTTCGAGAGGCAGGGGACGGACTTTGAAGATCGCGACTGACGTAGCCGCAGCTTAAATGTCATTTAAGGTCTCTTATTTGCTTAATACGGAGATATCAGAAAAAATACTACTTATATTAGACTTTGACGATGAGTTTGATTTTGACTCGGACGATGTGGCCAGATTAGCGAGGGGCCCATGGATGCGAATGGCGACAAACCACGAGATTGAGACAAATAAATTTATTCCGTTTATTCTATTCTAGATGTGGCGTAATGGGGAAAAGGCCTATACCCAGCAGTGGGCACAGGTGGGCTGATCATGATGATGATGATATTAGACTTAAGTATATGGCTTAAAAATATGAACTACGTACGCCTTCAAAGATACATCTCACAAGTAAGTTGAGTGTGATCTTAGATTTAATTTAACATTAGCACGACTATGCTCGAGGTCAAACTGTGAGTAAATGGTCACTAAAGCTGATAGGCCAGTTTCTGAATTGAGAATTTCGATAAGTAACTGTAGTGCTGTCTCGTCAAATTCCAAAAAAAAAGAGCGTGACAGAACGTTACTTAAGTATTTCCTTAGTGAAATTCTCCACTCAGAAACTGGCCCTAGGTAGTTTATTTTTGTAATAAGAGAGGATTTCGTTTGTGCAGGTGTAAGACCAGCGGGTAGGATGTTAGTAATTAGGGGTCATCAAAGCTTGGCATGTAGCTTTAGCTATAAACGTCACAGTGAAAATACCTAAATTGGGCAACAAAAATCTGTTTTCACGAATGCTCTTCGCTTGTCATAGCCTAAAAACCTTCAAAGGTTAGTAAACTTATGCCTGCATTACCAACCCATTAGGTCCCCACCGAGGGGCACGGGTCTCTTCCTTGAGGAAGGTATATGGCATACCCCACCACGTAGGCCAAGTCCCGATTGGTGAGGGCTTGTAAGACTAGTGGAGGCTAGTAAGGCAGGTCTTACTGTCAGAAGTTTTCAAGCCGCGCCCTAAGGCCTCCGACTTGGCTTTACGACTGTCTTCTATCGACGGCAGCCGGCACCAACTGCTTAACGGACCTTCCGAAGCACGGAACCGCTCGGAATAACGCCACTAGCGTTAGTCACAGACTGTCACCCATACATGCACTGGACGCGCCCTATGTTGCTTAACCTTCGTGATCGTTTAAGATCACTCAGGGAGTGATTCCTGATACACATGTCACGTGTAACGATATATCATATCGATTTAACTGTGCACGCCAATTTGCGATGGATATATCGGCATCCATTGCTTGTATGACAAATCGATGCAGATTTGTCGTTCATCGTTGGCACATACACACGATCAGTAAATCTGCGTGGAACGGCTTGTACAGTTTAATCGTTACTATGCATGTCAGTGTCAGACTTTAGGGGGTACCTTGGTACCTACTACTAATCCTTATCTCACTCCCTCTCTCTGGAAGGTCGGTGCCCAGTAGAGGGTATACCAGAAATAACCACCTTACTAAATCTATGTATTCTATTTAATGAATATTTTTCCATAGAACCGATGCCTGGGAAATCAATTGCTGAGCTTCTTTGGCTATGTAAATCCCCAGTATCTCGTACGCTAACAATCTGTTAACCTACTGTTAACAGCTGTCAAACTTTTTTTCGTATGCACTTTGGCCAACTGATAGATGCTAACAGTAATTAACTGCTTGTTAGTGTACGAGAAAGCGGGGGTAAGGTTCACAATCGTTCTTTCTTATTGCATTTTTTTTTTTGTAAAATATGTCTAATATTGTAATTTGTATTTGTTGGCAAAAAACCTTATCGAATTGTTGAAGCTTTCTTTTAGTAACAATTTTGAAATTTATCTATGCAATATTTAAATCAAAAACTAGGGTAGCGCTGGACGTATAGCGTTCCGTTAGATAGAGTGCTCCAAGTTATGCGTCCATTTTATGCTAACATTTCGTGTTGTATTTTTATTTAATTGTATTGCCAGTAAAATTTTACGTATGAAGCAGTTTGTTATGGTATCCAAAACGAGTAGTTTTTGAGCGTCAGCATTTTAAAACTATGTACTTTTATTCTGACCGGTTTCAGGGTTTTTTTTATTCCACAGAAAGTTCAACTTGGCAAACGCAACACGCGAGAGCCGGTGACGTCTTCGCGTAAGGGCGGGGGCGAGGGGGCCGTCAAGCACTCAACAGTTGGTCCTGGCTCGATACCCTAGCGCTTGCGTGGCGGGTGCGTCACATGGCGACACGCAACTTGCGAGACTGTTCCTCTGAAAAATCAGAGACATTGGCAATGACTTACGTTTAACAGTCGACCTCTTGCGTCGGAGATCCAGCATGGGTAGTTCAATGGCACGAGTCGTGCGTTTTGTTGAGCCAAGATTACTGAATTTGATCATTAACCTGCAGAATTTTTGGTGGGCACACGACCAAAACGACGGTTCGTTTGCGAACCTCATCTTCGTAAAGCCAAAGTCAAACGATCAGAGGCAGTTATTGAACCACCGATTACTTAAACTGCTTCTGAGAAGTGTTTTAGAGTAATCATGCTTTTAAGGCTGTTAGCCTGTTGTAAGGCTGTTAATGTTTTATGCAGAGAAGCTGCGACTTGATGAACGTTAGGTACAAAATAAACAGGTGTCTGTCTGATTAATCTGTGCAAATACGCTTAAACTAGATGGTTCTTGAGAAAAGTAGGAAAAAAAAATTTTTGCGCCAAGATTACTGAATTTGACCATTAATCTGTAGAATCTTTGATGGGCCGATCGGCTAACCAGAAGAATGTATTTAATTGTTCTTTTAAAAATCATCACGCAACTGGATGGTAAGAATATTTTTTTTCCGTTGCCTTTTTTTTCACTACAAATACGAGTACGGCCCGAAGGGAGCGGCTAACATAGTACAATGACATTCAGCAGAATGTAAATTCTTTACGTTTGATTTGATTTGACTGATTAATATACTGGGAAGTAGCCACATAATAATGTCCTAATATGACATTTAAAACACGCTTAGCGTCTTAGTACTACCATTGAATTCCTTCTAAATTCAATGGTACTACCCATGATGTATGGGTCTACTGACGAATAAATAAAGCGCCATTGTAGGTAGGTACGAATGACATCCTACGTATTTAGTATGGAAAGTACGGAAATTAGTTTTCCTCTACCCAAAAATTATCAGTTCTGGAAACGCATCAAATAAAGCTTGGCAGTCACAAATAACTTTTGTTTTACGACTTTAGAGATTTTTGCTCAGTTTCCCATTATTTTTTCTTAATTTGTTTGCTTACGGCCTTTCTGATTTGTAGAGACTATCTGATAAGTAAAATGTTTAAAACTATGTGTTTTTAGTTAGAATACACAGGCTGTGACTACACGTAATAGGCTAGTCGAGGTGAAAACTGCAAATTTTATCAGAGTATGTACGCCCTAATGTTTGGAAAAATATAAATACGAGAAAACCATATAGAACATGTTGTAAAACACAAACTCCTATTGGGGTATTTTACGCATTTTTGATTTAACCCTAGCTGCCTGTATAATCGCACATACACAGTGATTTCGCATTGTATGGGACAGAAGTAGTGCAACAGCTTTTTGTCTTGTCGGCAAAGCACATGAACACACGCACAATGTGTACAGTCGACAGCATATCATCCTATATACCCACATGCACTCTACTCCGTCGTATTACCAGCGACTATGCAACTAAAATGTGAAGGTTGAAGTGCTGTCGACTGTACAATAGTTTGGGCCATTGGGTGCCACTAGGTATAAAAATGGTACTTAGAACAAAAGAACCATGCATGTCTCTACCATAGAAAAACCAACAACGTCGTTATTTTTATTGGTTTAACTTGACTGGGTTCGGACTTCCTTTTCAGAAACATACAGGTAAATAGCGCCACTGAATGACTCACTGAATTTCCGGAGTATTGACAAATTAATGTTCTGTGCATATGTGTCACGACGAGTGACGACGCAAGTCTGACGCCGTTATTCATTCATTATCTATCATTATATAATAATATATTACCTATCTAAATGCCGAGAAATGTAAATGTTCTGAGAAATTAGCCTGGATTTCTGGAGTCTATTTGAGCAAAGACGCCGAAAAGCGCCTAAACGCATAGAATTTGTGGGTTCATGGCCCACCGCATTTTGCATTTAATCCCCCGCACACGTCAATTTGTTACAATCCGCGGATCCAGTGCGATTTAATTATAAATCAATTGTAGAGTGTCCCAGCATCGAGTTTGATTCATGCCGAGTTTGATTCATGCCGAGTTTGATTCATGCTGCTTACGCGTTACGTACGAACCGAATGAATACTCTCGTCAATCAGCATCGCACACGAGCGACGGCGGCCAAAGGCTTCGTTTGCGAACTTCATCTCCGTAAAGCCAAAGTCTAAGGCCTGGTTTCATCATCATCATCATCATCATCAACCCATTATGTCCTCACCGAGGGGCACGGGTCTCCTCCCTGAGGAAGGTATAGGCCATACTCCACCACAGGGGCCAGTTCCGGATTGGTGGAGGCCTGGTTTATATTTGCTTTATTTTTATGCCTTTAAGCATGCTTTACGTAGAGGTAGAGTAGAATAGAGTCGCCTTTTTAATCGCTTTAAGTTGCTTTTTGGTTTACGTAAGCAAATAATAAATCAGTAATTGTTGGTTGTAGGTGTACTACGTGTTTAGGATAATTTTTAAACCCTCGGTTTGGTCTTAAATTAACAGGGTAGGTACATTATAATAAGTAATCAAAATCAAATATTTTATTCATAGTACAAACAAAATGTTTGTGTAAATGTCAAAGTTACGTGATTACGTATTAATAGATTACGTGGAGAAGAAACTAACAAAGAAACTCCACATTAATTCTTTTCAAAAGAGTTTTAGCCTAAATTATATTCTTTCAAACTTAAAAAATATACACTTGGATGTATTGAACACTAGACACATTTATCCTCTGATTAAATTTAATATTAAACTACTATTCAATGCCAGATATGCTTGTCTTCTAAACAATCGTTGATTGTATAATAAGCTTTTTTGCAAAGAGTGTGCTTAACACAATTTTTAAACCGCGTTGGACGTATCTCTAATATATCTTGGGGTATCTTGTTGTAGAACCTTATACAGTGCCCCATAAAGGAAGTATTAACTTTTGCAAGTCAATAATAATAAGTTCCACATAACATAATCACTTTACCAGGTCCCAAACTAGCTTGTACTGGTATCCAGGCAAAGACATTACAAACATGGAAAAACACCAAGACTGATGTCATTTGTTCAAATGTACGGCTGCCCCCAGTGGGAACCGCTTTAACGGCTACATCAACGACGCAGTCAAGGTTCACTAAACACTTATTTTCGTCAGAAAGTCTGAACTGATTTATTCACCTTCTTTCGTTCGCAATCCCTCGGCTGGTCTTCACCAGCAGTCGTCGATTCAATTTGTGAATATAATCACTTTCAAGAACAACGTGTTATTTCGGAACCCTTACGTTACATGAGAGCATTATTTTAAGGTTTCAGAGTAATGGCCGAAAGAGATAGCGCTATAACGTGATGCAGTGTCTCTTTTGCTCATTATTCCGGCGTATTTGGAGTAAATAAAATCGCGTTAAAAAAATCAATAAATAAGGAATGCTTTTCTTCGAAATATCACGTTGTTCTCTCAAGGGTGCGAATATCCTCTGCTCGTCATAGGCTTTTCATGCGCGAAACATGCCGAAACTTTGGAACTACCTTCGTTCGAGATTTGACATTTTATTTGTCAACTGTCTGTAATGACTGTAATACCCTGGAAAGGATAACCCAAAATCCCCTTATGTAACCGAAAGGGGGAACAGGGTTCTAATCGTAACTGCAAACAACTTTTACGGTGAATATTAACTGCATTTTATGGTGACACCTTCAATATTGCAAAAAAACAGCGAAACAACGATACTAAACCATGTAAAAAAAATGTTATGAGTAGACGCTCTCATTTTCTGATAACGACGAGTATAGTGGAATCAAGTGTTTCATATGACATGGATGTCGGAGTTTTTAGTGCGCGCGCGGTGTTGACAATTTATTGTGCTCGGCACAAGTATCTTACACCTTAGTCTTGTATCTTAGTAGTATTATTACACCAAGCACATATAACATTGTAGGCTCTAGATTCTTGAAATTCTCTTGATTACGACCCTTCTCAAGTCTTTGTCAGACTTTTTACATGTTTTTATTCTATTCCCTCTTCTATGTCGCAACTCGCACCTACAAAAAAATTCTTTAAAGCATTTTACCTATCCGTAGGTAGAGATAGGTAAAAAGATGCGTCCGGATTCGGAATGGCTCTGAAACTCGCATATATCACGAAATATTATTTGAAATTTTCAGGCGACTTTCTATAGTTAGTCATCGTCAGTTATCTTTTGTGAACTGCACTTCTATAGTCTTTATTTTAGCCTAACTAAATCAGACTACAGTTAATCTGTCAAGCAAGTTTTGTCTGTCTTAAATACTCAAATAGGGGGACGTCGTGTTTCCGTAGAAGCGGAATGAAACAATTTTATGACAGACATTAATTTGAGCTTTAAAATTTTAAGATTCCAGTTCAAATTGCTTAATTAATTTGTCTTCGTACTGATTGAGATCTACATGCCTTGGAAATTTTAGAGTAGTCGTTGTTGAAAACGATTAATAAAACATTCAGATGTTTAGGTACAGTCGTCCAGCATTCAATTTTAGTTTCAAAGTCGCCCTTAACTTAACTGAATAAAGTTCACATACGAGTATGTAAAGTTTGATGTGCTATTAACTCTACGCAATCCCAAGAAACGGTACAGATAGGTAATGAACGATGAATAAACACGACAAGACAAAGTATGAGAGAATTAATTTGATTGATACAAGATAATTGGGCTGAGAATTCGCCAGTATCGCCCCTAATGGATCGGCAAAATTAATTACCTATCGCATTCAGTCCTCTCCTTCTTTCCATTTGATTGCTAATTGTTGCTATTGACCCATTTCATGATTAAGACGAGAACCGTTTTAGGAGGGAAAATGTAATTAAGAGTACAATATAAAAGCAATCGGCTAACAAATCCGCGTGAAAATTAGATTAGCTCGTAAATAAAATCGAGTGCTGAATTTATAAACAAATTGTAGAAATAGTAAACAATGGGTTTCTTCGATTCTTCGGAGGGACAGCGGACCGATTAGGCAGAAAAAAATATTGCCACCCTTGGTGCCTTTCGGGTCGAACTGCCACCGGGAAAAATCGTATACATTGCTCGCTGCCAAACGGGCGTATTCAAATATCGGTAGCGGCCCTGTCCACGTCACTCGGACATTAACATAATTCAACAAAAAACAGCCGCCCGCGTCCGTAGCCCGGGAAGAAAAAGCGCTTTTTTTCTGCGGGAGCGGACCCGACCCGTACTTCACAATATTAAACAAGTTTCGCGGGCATAAGGAATTCTTCTCCACATGAAAAAAGAACTTATTGCAAAAAATCCGAATGATAAAAATCTTAAGCAATGTCCTCTGACTGCCTCGTTGCTCTAGCCTTATCACGTCTGATTACCATGCCGAAGGTATTTGGTTCGATTACCGCTGGGTGTCGCCGAACATTTGTACACGTGACCTCAGTCTAGGTGTTTTTCTATGTTTTGATGTCCTATCTACCAAGCACAGGATATCTTGGTTTAGTTTGGGACCAAGTCAAGTGATTGTATTGTGTGAAAGCTATTATTATTTGTTCTTGAATTAAAGAATATAAGTTGAATTAAGTTGAATTTCTGGTAGGTAGACTTGGTGAATCGCTCGTAGCCCCGGCGGCCGTCTGAGTTATCTTAAGAGATCACGACGGTTAAGCAAAATAGGGCGCGTTCAGTGCATGGATGGGTCACCGTCTATGACTAACTCTAGTGGCATTTTTCCGAGCGGTTCCGTGCTTCGCAAGGCACGTTAAGCAGTTGGTGCCGGCTGCCGTCGATAGATGGCGGTCGTTAAGCCAGGTCAGAGGCCTTACGGCGGCTTGAAAACTTGTGACAGTAAGACCAGCTACTAGTCTTACAAGCCTCCACCAATCCGGACTTGGCCCCCGTGGTGGAGTATGGCCTATACCTTCCTCAGGGAAAATACCCGTGCCCCTCCGTGGGGACATAATGGGTTGATGATGAGAATTGCTGAAGTTTTGAATTTGCCTTGTTCAAATGTTTTTCAGAAGTCGGGATTTTTGTCCTATAACTTTTTTCTGCGAAGCTTTTTACTTACGATTATAATAGCTGACCTCCGCTATTTTTTTGTGTTTCACTTGACACCTCATTTGTCAAAACCAGCCATTTGCTCCGCATGGTCATAAAGAAGCGTCATACAAACTACATACCTATTTAGTATACACACTCGCACATACGAGCGAAAAAAAGAACCCTTTGCAGTCGGGCAAAAAAGCATGGGTGTTGTTCTTTTTGCGGCTTTCGACTTACATGTGTGGTATCGTCGACTGCAGGTCAACCTTTCCATTTTTATTGCAAGGTCGTCCTTAACGTAACTGATTTGAGTACACGTATGTAAATTTTTATGTGGTGTCAAATGTACGACGCTATACAAGCTGTTTAAAAGCGTTCCTCGCTGAATTAAAGATGTAAGGTTATTGCATTGCATTGCAGGAACCAACCTCGAGAACGGTTCCTTCGCTTCCCTCCAGAGCTGAAATAAATTTTATTCCTCGGATGACAGATATCAGCAAGACCTTGTTTATTTATATCTTCACCCCGCACGAGGGCCGAGAGCACATGTGCGCCGTCATGCCTCTTTACGCTAAAATAAACTGATCATACTAAGTCAACACGGCACCACTGAGGAAATGACTTATTACAATTAATCAACTCAAGGGTGGATATGAATAGTGTTTTAAAGAAAAAACGCGGACCATTTTTTCGAGTCATTGTCCTGAAACGTAGGAACGTCGACATTTCTATGGCCTTCTGTTGAGATTTAATTAACACAGGAAGACGAAATAAAAAGCCGAATGAGGTTTCGCCATCGTTGAGATCATTGTCTTAGAGTTTTCGCGATAATAGCGCTGAATTTCCTGAATATTTCGAATGCTTCGACTGACGGAACGAATAACAATTTAATTAAGTTAATGCTCTTTCATCGGACGTAGGAGGCAGCTGTATTCATATTCAAAGCAGATTTACCCTTTTAGGCGTTGAAAAAGCACCCACCTATCCCTTAATGTAGCCTCGTGAAACCGTACAAAATAAATGTGGTAATTTCGTCTGACTACCAATTTTTTCCCTCCTAACGCATACATCTAAATACATCAGCATAATAATTCTTGGCGCGAGTAAGAAAATGCGCCCACCCGCCAAGAGGGTTAAGTAGGCAACCTATGAGGATCGGGAAGAGAAACGAAAAAATATCATTATAAAAAAATTGTTTTATATTCAAATCGAACGCAGTTACGTATGTGCCTGCGTGTAGACCTCCGGGCTTACAATTAGATTTAGAAATTATAAATGTACCACATTGGGTATCCACTTCTTGCGTGAAAGGTATTGTATTGTCCCTTTACCAAAATTGTAACCTTTACTTAGGGCTGGCACGCAGCGCGGGTGCGTCGGGCGGGCCTAACAAGCAGCAGAGTTGTGACAGCCCTGACAGCTGACATATTCTTGTCATTAATCAACACCTCGGGACCCGCCATATTGATTTGTGTGTCAAATCTCGTGGAACGTTTTAAAACTTTTACGAGCCACGTGCCATGTGTTGGAGAGCTTTTTTATGTCCTCATTATTTTTGAGATTAGGTGGGCATTTTTGAAAACAAGATAGGTACTATATCATTAGAGCATCAAAATCGGTAATGCGTTAATTTCAATATTCCTTAATTTATAGGTATGGTCAGCAAAGTAACGTGAAGCGGTGCACGTTGAAAAGAAAGCTTTGTAAAAGAAAGCTTTGGTTGGCTTAGTTACTAAGAAGGGGTAATTCGAATCCTGCTTCGGCCAGCCAGAATTTTTCTATTTTTAAAGTTCGCCATGTAGGTAAGTTCAATAGGCAACTAACTATATGTATTTCACATCAACATCCTTTTTACGGAAGTTGACGATCTGTAAGTTTTTAGTATTAAGCCATACTTTCTTGCAAAGAATCTGACTAACATGTGTACTTTAATAAACTTTTACTTTTGCTTTAGACGTTTACGACCTTCACTAAAGCTTAAAATGGTAATAAAAGGCATGTCCACCATCAATTCCTATATAAATCTGAGGCGCCATTTTTCTTGCCCGGCAAATCTATAAAATTCATCTAATGCCGTTGTTATGAGGGCAGTATAAAAATAACCATAAACACGGCGATATTGTTTATTTTAATGGAGTAAAACGTATCGGGCTGTGCCGACTGCTGTGTAAGCTACCCTTCCTATTATTGTATCTGACTGAAGCAACACGGGGGCACCCGACAAAAGTCTAAATGGAATAACAAACATTTTAAATTGATAGCTACAACAGAGCAGAAGACGAATACATTATTATACCGAAACTAACCAAATATGGTTTAAGCATTAAGTACATACGCTTAAGTAAGAATTGTAACTCCTATTGTGATAAGTTTCAGTTTTAAAGCCAATACTGAAAGAAGAAATAATAAAAATAAAGAGTCTCCCGAATAAAATCTTAATAGAAGACAAGTTGCGGAGCTTTTTCTACCGTTGTGGACATTAACAAAAGAAAGAGGCTTTATCTTTGTACAAACCAAATCCATCCGAGACACGAGATTAATGTTCAAATCAAGAAATAAAACTTTCCGAATAAACCTTATCAGGACCCGGGGCGGCTCTCCGTAAAATCAAGAGGAGCCGTGAGCAAACGAATGAAAGCGATTGGAAAAGTCGCAGCTTACCTGCGCCAAATTATGTTCACGAGATAAAAAAATGTACAGGAAGCGGAGCAAATCGCATAAGCGAGATACTTCCAGCTATTACTTGAATGTAAAAGAGTTCAGAGGCGGCGGCGGCGGAGGCCATGAGATAAATCCCGAAGGAGACGCGCTGTAATAAAAACACGTACGATGCAAGGCGCTTCGTTTTATTTCAAAAAGCGATAAGGGCGCGAAGAAATTCCTTTTACGAGATTCTTGCGGAAGGGAGGGTGGAGGAAGGCGCTGCGAACAAGGCCCAAGGCGACATGTGGCCTGCGTCGCTCGCGCCTCGTAAACAAATGCGACACTCCGCACACACCGACTTGCGAAACAAATCTCTATTGCTCTGCGGAATTTCACAATTTGTAGCACTTTTGCTAACCAAGCGATGGTAAGTTTCGAAACTCTTGCCGAAAGCACAGAATACATAGTAGTACAGGCACGGGTTCACTTCGCAAAATCAATTAACGAAAAAGGGGCTCTAGCAGCGATACAATTAGGTGCAATTCAGATTGCACAGCGCTAAAAAAGCTACCTTATATTCACCTACATGTCGCCTCTCCTTCTACCGCGTAACTCTTCTGGCGCCTGAATTCCTACCTATTTGCCACTCCGGAGTGGTCGCCGCATGTACTACGCGTTCGATACCGACACACCCGTAGTGAAACAGGCCTGCCGAAAGTCTACATCTTTTTGGATGTCTGTGTTAGAAGCTGCGTCACGGTTTATTGGCCGGAGAGAGAGAGGTTGCCAACGTCGGGTGCAATAAAAGAAGCAGTGGCAACAACAGCTCGCTCCACTACGCGCATTCGGGCGAACATTTCAGTGATTTACTCGGCGACTTGAAACATCGCCGTTGCGCCCACAAACCAGACAAATTAAATGTAAGTGCTAGAAATATTCGAGGGCTGGTGGACTGAACCACCTAGCTCCAAAACGCAAATCTTTTGGGCAGTGCAAAAAAACCTGTTATAATATTACTTTATAGCATTTTATCATCTTTATTACAATAGCGGAGAGCTGTCATGAAACAATGAATTTAAATTGTAAAGCAAACTATTATCTGTATGTTACACAAACTAAAAAAATATGACAATTTCATTATGTGCTTTAGTCTGCCGACCCTACAATTGTGCTAATAGCTGTAACTTTTTTTTTCGTTCAGATACAATCGGTCATCTCTATAATTTTCGCTTGTAGTTAATCAAAATTGTTCAATGGTTTTGACTTCATTCTCAATGATATTGTACTCTAGATAGTGGGTACCTCCATCTGGTTTGTATTGTAGCATAAACTTGAATGCATTCAAGTTTTTGCTCCCTGAAAGGCTAATTGAACTTTAACATACCGCGCTTCAGTTTTTGCTGCGCGGGCGAGCGCCCCAAAAACTGTAATTGAACTTTGACATTCGCGATCCCTACACACATGTTTGCGGAGTGGATTATCATCGACCCCAGAGCAACTTGTCCATTAGCTACTTAATGCAAATCATGATTCGGTGCCGCTGTTTAAGTTCTCGAAGAAAGCATTAATCACGTACCTAATATTGTTTGCATAACAAGCGGGTGCGTTGTAAATTGATGGAGATGGTGACGACGCGCCAAGACCTCGGTTAATTATCCGGCGGGTCTCGGCGAGCTTGGCAGGCTCCGGAGTCCTAGCGTAGGACCCGGGCCAGAAAAACAAACGTGGAGTTCCTTTCAAGTTGTTTGCAACTGTTTCCGCCGTCAAAGGTTCGCGCGACCACGAACCGATCGATATTTCCTCAATGTTTTAGCAAAACATGAATTTTGGAGCAAGTGTCGCCTCCACGTCCCGGCCTGTGGGCGGAAGCACGGCCTGTCCGCCCGCCACCGGCTGCTCACCGCGCGAATAATCACTATGCATGTAAAGTAGGCTCGTTGGGAGCGATAGTATCGCTTACGGTTACGGTTTATTATTTGTGTGCCCGGCTATTAAATCGGCGAGCGAAAATTATACTCCAGATACATTTTAGATAGCACGGCGAAGTGTTAATCTTTGACTCAATTGCTTCTCATTAAATATAATTAAGTTCTATGCAAATGTAGTGTTTTTTGCAAGACGTCACTCGGGTTACCAGTGTTCAGTAATTCAATAACGCGATTTGTATCATACGTCGGCAAGACACGGGTACCTACATTATATTACTACCTGCTCATTGTATCCAATCTGAATCGTGTTTTGTTAATCCAGGGATTACTCGGGTGATGCCGCTAACCGTAACAGGTTATTATATCTGTATCGAACCCGAGTCTACCTGTTAATTGTACGGTGAGCCCATGTTTATCTTAGTAGCAACCGCACCAGTGATTTGATACATGTCTTGCTTGATGGATGTACACAAACACGTTAGTATTCGCACAATATTTGGTGTGCCTATCGGGTTGACCCAAACTTTTTCCGCACAATAATAATGCGATCAGAAAGACAGTTGCATTGCTACACAAAGAAAGGTGGAAGTGTCACAAGATGACAAGACATACCTAGTCGAATATTATACTAATATAAAATAAAGCTACAACACGGTATACTCACTCACTGACTGACTGATTAAGATTGATTGATCCGATTAAGAAAAAAAATTTTGCATGTTCGAAATTCAAAATGCCTCCCGAAAATCGGCCATTTTTCGACCTCTGCGCAAAAAAGTCGGCAGCCTACTGGGCGTATGCTGGAGACATGCGCTCAACGGCATCCGGTTGTCGAAGGACCCAGGTATACCAGAAAGATCCGAAATTTTGAGATTTCATGATGGCGGCTGAGATATCGATGAGTGAAGTTGACCAATTTTCTATGGAGATTTTTCACTGAAAATCCACTTTCAGTACTGATTTCAGTACAAAAACCGGCCAAGTGCGAGTCGGACTCGCGCACCGAGGGTTCCGTACAAACCTGCAAGGTTTACAAAGTTCGTTCATTACGACAATCGAGTCATAACTATGGTATTTTTATTGCAAAATGAAATTCATAACATTACAATGGGGAAAGATGGAGGAGCATAAATTTAAGACAAAGATCTCTTTATCGTTTAAGTAATCCTTTATTTTATATTAACACATATCATTTATCTATAATATAACTGAAACACTTATACTAGCCTTGCAGCAGACTTGCGAAAGTTCTTTTATTAAAGTTATTTATTTACTAAGTTTTTTAGTCACTATTTAGAAATGTGGTTCAAAAATATTAATTAAGTATTAAATTTGAACCATACCTGTAAATGGTGACTGAAAAAGTTATGAATAGTACCACATTGAACATTGAAGTTCGAAAAAACGTTATCAATAGTTGTACAACTTCGTGTAGTGCTACTGTTTATTAACGGAAACATGTTTATGGATGAAAAATATGTGGAAATTCCATTTTGGGGATTCATTCTAAAATCTATATTGAAGTCTCCCACAACAATCAGACGAGAAGATGAAGTGTACATATTGAGGTTGCTGCCGAATATTGTTGTATTTATACATTCTATTGCAACATTAATTTGACATTGTGGTGACCTATATACAGTTATCACTCTGATATTAAACATTTCAAAATGCAAGCATTCACAATGGCCGTTTGCAGCGCCTGGGTTATTTAAATAATATCTTTTACATGATCCATCTGTCACGGCATCCTTAAGATTGCGACGTACATACGCGATAGATCCCCAACCTGGATTTGCATTAGATACAGCTTGTTTACAATCACAATTTTTTTGGTGGTATAACTACTTAAAATTTTAAGCTTTTCGGAATTTTTCTGTTACCTGTGCTGTAAGCTATTGCTTCTTACCAAATTTCGAGATTCTATGTCAACGGGAAGTGGTCTTTAGGTTTTAATTCCCTTGCGTGTAGTTGCGTGTTTCAAAATATGCGGTATCAATGGTTGTACTTTTGCGTTTTGCGTTTTTGCGTTGACTTAGAATTTTTTTTTTTTCACGGGTTAAAGGCAATTAGATCTAAGTATTTGATATGAATTTCAACTTGATAGCTCTACGCGTTCATGAGGAAAAAAGTAATAAGTTTATATTTATTAAAAAATATATATTTTGTAATGTAACTAAAAATTTAAGGTTTTCGGAATTTTTCCTTTATGTGTGCTATAAAACGTTGCTTCATGACAAATTTCAAGATTCTAGGTCGACTGGAAGTACCCTTTAGGTTTTGATACTTGCGAGTACTTGCGAGTTTCAAAATATGCAGCTTAAATTGCTGTTTCTTTTGATTGCGTTGACATAGAAGTTAGATTTTGTTACAGCTTAAAGGTATTATAGACTTGAGTATTTAGTATGAATTTCAATTTAATACCTCTACGCGTTTATGAGGAAATGGGTAGTAAGTTTAAAATTATTAAAAAAAAATATATTATGTGAAGTAACTAAAAATTTATGGTTTTCGTAATTTTTCCTTTATCTATGCTATAAGACGTTGCTTCGTACCAAATTTCAAGATTCTGAGTTCACGGGAAGCACCCTGTAGGTTTTGATTCCCTTGCAAGTGTCGAAAATTTGCGGCATAAACGGCTGTATCTTTTGATTGCGTTGGCTTAGAAGTTTGATTTTTTCACAGCTTCAAGGGACAGTAGACCTAAGTAATTGATATAAATTTCAGCTTCATACCTCCACGCGTTCCTGAGAAAAAGGGTCTTGACAGACGGACGGACGGACGGACAGACGGACAACAAAGTGATCCTATAAGGGTTCCGTTTTTTCCTTTTGAGGTACGGAACCCTAAAAATGGGACAAACTTGCGAGGCCGATGGCCAAGCTCCGCGAAGCGTGCACGAGAGACCCCGTCGAGGCGAGGCCGAAGGCCGAGCTCCGTCCAGGCCGAGGCCGAAGGCCGAGACGTTGCGTCCTCCAGCGAAAAAGTAACAACGCAAAAGCCAAAATGGACAAACTTGCGAGGCCGAAGGCCGAGCTCCGCGAAGCGGGCACGAGGAACCCCGCCGCGGTGAGGCCGAAGGCCGAGCTCCGTCCAGGCCGAGGCCGAAGGCCGAGACCACACGTGTTCTTACGCGTCGAATCCCAACCAATAGTGTCTAGCAAGGCCCTAGGCCGAGCGCCGCGGAGAGCGAAGCTCGCAGCGGCTGGGGGTTGGCACGCGTAAGCGCGCAGTGGGCTCGCCCCCTAGTTATACTAATATAAAGCTACAACACGGTATACTCACTCAGTGAGTATACTGAGCCTGCCGAGCTCCGTACAGGCCGAGGCCGAAGGCCGAGTCGTTCCGTGTTCCGGCGGAAAACTAACAACCCAGAAGTCAAAATGGACAAACTTGCAAGGCCGAAGGCCGAGCTCCGCGAAGCGGGCACGAGAGACCCCGCCGCGGCGAGGCCGAAGGCCGAGCTCCGTTCAGGCCGAGGCCGAAGGCCGAGACCACACGTGTTCCCACGCGTCAAATCCCAACCAATAGTGTCTAGCGTGGCCCTAGGCCGAGCTCGCAGTGGCTGGGGGTTGGCGCGCGTAAGCGCGCAGGGGGCTCGCCCCCTAGTCTAAAACTTATAAATTTCCAATAATTGGAAATTTATAATTATTGTCAAATTGTGCTGGGACTTTATTACAGTCAGCTTTTGAGATGTGTTACCTCATGTCATGGAAAAAGCACGCCGTTGGGTAGTTATTAACGTCATGACTGAGAAATATCCGAGAGTGGAAATGTTTCGCTTGGCAAATAATAGAAAGCAATAAAGAGCTGTCACACAGCCGACGGCTAGCGGCTTGCTTCACGTATTTACAATAGTTTCCAAGACGGCCATGGCACATTACACTACTTTACTGCTTTCACTGTATGACTACATAAATGATAGTGATTATTCACCAGATACCAATCCGGACTTAGCCCCCGTGGTGGAGTATGGCCTATACCTTCATCAGGGAAGAGACCCGAGCCCCTTGGTGGGGACATAATGCGTTGATGATGATGATTCACCAGATGAAACAGTGTCATTAACTACCTGTTCCTGATTTCAGAATTTGAGTCTTCTACCCGGTTTCTCATGCACTAACAATCTGTTAATTCATTATTAACAGCTCGAGAAACAGGAGGGAAACTGACTTATACTGAAGTTAATAATTAAAAAATATACATTTACTAACCTGAATCGCTCGCTCGCTGAGTGATCTTAAACGTTCACGAAGCTTAAGCAACATAGGGCGCGTTCAGTGCATGGATGGGTTACCTTATCTTGTTACTACAACAAGACAAGAAAAGTAAAAAGTAAAGTAAGTGAGGTTACCCAAGTGAGAAAATCTAACCAATTAACCAAAAACTTACATAGAGACAACAATGTACTTAAGTACCGGAAACAACAGATTTGATTTGAAAAAAATATTTGGCAATAAATGCAGAGACATTAGCCATGATATCTTATTCTAAGGGTATGCTAGGATGATTCATAACCTATTGATGAGGTGGAAACCACTGAAACTCGGGTCTAATCTGTTGAATCAGATGGTGTTCAGAGCCGAAGAAGGCATAGGGAAACCAGTGCGCTCTGAGAAACTTCCTGATACCTACTTCTGTCTGGATTGCGCTCACTACGTGGCGTCACACTGGACATCGGAAACGAAGCTCGTAAATCTGGCAGTAAACTGTCGTCGATCTCATTATCCCGAGTAATAGACGGCGCCATCTTACCAGAGCAATTTATTTATAGTGGCCGCGTCTTCGGCAGCGAAAAATGCACGACGCTGATAAGTTGAGCACTTTGAACGGTGCACTGCGGTTTTACATTCAAGTCATTGGTGGTGGCGTAGTGGGGTTGACCCTTGCTTCTCGATCATGAGGGTCTGGGTTCGAACCACGCATGTACCAATGACTTTTAGTTACGTACATTTGTTTGTAGAGCAACACCATTTTCTGATAAATTGTGCCCGGATAACGGCGACAGGCTTGCCACTTGTCACGTTGTATTGTATTGTATTGTATTGTATTTATTTCATCTTTAGGCATACAAGATACACTTAGAAACGTCAACATATGGACACTTAAAATTATCATTATAAATCATTCATGCAGGTAGTCTATATATGCAACTAAATAATGTTAGAAATTTTATTACAGATTAGTATCATAATTATGCCAATTTTCATGAGTATACATTAAAATTATAAAATTAGAGGAATTCTTAAGTACTAAGTCTACATGTCAGGTTGTACATTTGGGACCTAATAAACTCGGCAAAACGTGGGTCCAGTTCTAGAGACTGGTGCCTCTGCCTACCCCTTCGGGGATAACGGGCGTGAGTTTATTATCATTATTATCATTGGTGCAGTCGACAATAAGCCTTTGCGATTTTAGCTGCAACGTCGCCTGTAAAAGTTTTAGTGTTGGCGAATATTACGGGGATCGTCTGTGGGTTTTGTTTTAATACCATTCTTAAGGCTTACTTAATTGCAGATTTGTTTTCGTTTGAGGTTCGTTATAGTGTAAGAACGTACAGCCTATCAGCTACATGCTCACTGTCGGCCAAACATCTTCAATTTGAGAGAAAGTGATCACAACGCGAGCCCACAGCAGATTGGCATTTTCTCAAACGCTGAGGTATGTGAAAACCTCACGCACTTAGGTTTTCCTAACGTTTCATTCACAGTTAGCGAGTGGTATTGATATAACAAGTTTTTGTGTACAATGTAAGTAAATTAGAAATCATACGTATCTACCGGGGTTTGAACCCACCACGGGTTTGAGGCAAGTGTTCTACCTAACGCGTTATCACCTGACTAAAATTTCTCGGTAACCAATCGCAAGACACGCTGCCTGCCACCGCGGCCAGTCCGTCAGCTCCACACATGTCAACTCCTATGTCACGGCCACCAAATCCCGAAATTTCCCATAATCAAACTGTCAAATTCCATACTAATTGTTTGACAGGATTTAGTGCGAATCCACGAAGCGGAAAACTTAGCGTACGCTCGTCAGCTCGCTGGAATGACAATCTGAGGCAGATTGCTGGCAGTAGCTGGATGAGGTTGGGCGACGAGAAAGAAGTGGCGTGCTTTGGGGAGACCTATGTCCAGCTGTGGATGAACATGGGCTGATTCATTGTTGAGCAAATATGAATGACATTGGACGATGCACATACAGGTATTTAGGATTTCTAGCCGGGCGAAACTCGTAAATACAATTTGCAAAATAACGGTAAAATTGGGTATCTTTGAGAAAGACAGGTAGTTGCTGAACAACAGACATCCCTTTTTGAGACCGAGCGCGCGCACAATCCGGCACAGCACCAGTCGAAACTTGATCGTTGTTCCGTGTGCTCGCGTCAGTTATTGGCTACTTAAAAAAAGCGTATCTTTCCATACCACGATACTTTGTTTTTGTGTTTTTATTCACCAAAACTGCTAAGGATTATTAATTTACAGGTAAGATCGGTTGTATTTATTGTTGTTTTATTAAGATTTAGTTGTATATTAATGGCCCTAAAACTATATTTAGAAACCACATTTTGTTGTGTAGTTTTTTCCTGGTTTTGATATTTCAAAGGACTCTTACTTGGCGTTCCGAGTGTTTCCGAGTAGCAGTTTCTTTAGCAACATTTGACAAAACTATCATTCTATTAGGTATTAATCAATTCAACTGCCCCTTTTTGCCTTTTTTAAACAAACTTATGCTTTTAGTGTTGTTGGTAGCAAGAAAAGTAGAAACTGAGTTAAATATTGTTTAAATTTGGGTCTTTCTTTGTTACAGAACCACCCTTACCAGGGAGCTCAAAATATAAAGTAGTATCTCGACAATACTTGTTTAATAAGATGCAGCAACCAGAGCTGCATACTATTGATGAAAAATTGAGTTATTTAGAGAATTTTTTGATAAATTCTGAAAACTACAATGAAGATCAAAAAATTACTTTCAAACACGTTTCATCACATTTTAAAAGTGATTTTAAGAAAAGATGGATGCAAGCAAATAGAACTCTTAATAAATTTACTGCTGTCAATGTAACGTGGCTTCAGATGTATTAAATCGCCTGCTTCGGACCCACTTATCACGAGCATGAGGCCAAAGCCGAAGTGAAAAACTCATCCATTTTCAAAAGAGGCATTAGAAATGATGTTGCCTTCTTCCCCTGATTCGGAAGAAGAATCAGAATCGGCAGAATCTGGAACTGAAGAAGAAAGTGATGCTGATGATGAACCCTGGAATTCTTCCTCGTCAAATTAGTTTCAAATAGTTTTAATTTTGTAAATATTTAATAAAATTTATTTAATATTTTCCATGTGGTCTTTACTTATTTACAATTTCATACTAAGACACTTCGGTGAAAAAAGGCCTTCTCAAGATTTATTTACTATCTCAAGTTTTACATACCATCTCCTTCAATATCACAATTAGACAACTTTTAGCTTTTTTTTATCACGCACATTGCTCTGACAGACGTTTTCTTATTATTTTAGCGAGTTGTATTATAACAGTAGCACAGTTATAGTTTCGCCCGGCTAGGAATCACAAATACCTGTATGTGCGATGGCGCGGAAAAGACGCGGCGTCCATTCAATTCAATTGGCCATGCTACATTTTTTTATATGAACGGAAATCTCAAAACCTTTATGAAAATTATGCTTTCAGTACAATTTTAGTTATCAGATTTGTAAATCTACATATATAAAAGGAGAAGCTGACTGACTGACTGACTGACTGACTGACTGACATATCAACGCAGGGCCTAAACTATAAGGGTCAGAAACTTGAAATTTTGCACAGGAGTTCGTTTTGTAACGTAGGGGAACACTAAGAAAGGATTTTTGAAAACTCATCCCTTAAGGGGGTAAAATGGGGGTTCAAAGTTAGTATGAAACTTTGCCGTTTTTGAAGTTATTCGAATGAAATTTGGTACAAAGATTCTTTATTTAAAATGATGAAACACGTGTAAAATAGTTTTTTAAAAATCATCCCTTAAGGGGGAAAAAGACGGGTGCAAACTTAATATGAAACTTTGCCGTTTTTGAAGTTATTCAAACGAAATTCAAAATAAAGATTCTTCATTGAAGGTCATGAAACACATATAAAATAGTTTTTCGAAAATCATCCCTTAAGGGGGAAAGAGGGGGGTGCAAAGTTAGTATGGAACTTTGCCGTTTTTGAAGTTATTCGAATGAAATTCAATATGAAGTTGCTTCATTAAAATTTATGAACTACATGTAAAATAATTTTTTGAAAATCATCCCTTAAGGGGGCAAAAGGGGGGTGCAAAGTTAGTATGAAACTTAACCATTTTTGAAGTTCATCATCAACCCATTATGTCCCACCAAGGGGCACGGGTCTCTTCCCTGAGGAAGGTATAGGCCATACTGTGGAGTTAGTATGAAAGCTCTTTCGCATGCCCTAAAAGTATCCCTATATTATTTGCAAACACTTTACTCAACTAAAGCCCACGCGGACGTAGTCGCGGGCAACAGCTAGTAAGTCTATATTTTTTAAGATATTCAATTAAAAGCCTTGACCTTAAAATGATTTTTCTATGACGTCAGCAACACAGTACCTGGTCTACGAGTTTGAATCCTTTGACTTAGATAGATAGAAAAAAAATACAAATGACCTTTGTTTTTTTTATGTAGGCAAAGACTATCTCTTTAATCATGCTCCGATGACGTCACAAACACAAATTTTAGAAAAATATTAAAAATATAGGTACGTATTGAAAAATACTGAATGTAGTTTCATAAAATGGTCAAAATTTTAAAAATTAATCTAAAAAGGCATGGCCAATTGCACATTGAAAACGTCCTGGGGCATATCATACACAGACAAGATGTGGCGAAGACGTCCTGCACGCCCTCGCCCAAGGCCTTATGAGCCATATGCCATAAGATTTTGTTTCAGCGCTCACCTGATGCGGCGTGTAGGGGCTGGGCGCGGCCGCGTACTGCTGCGGCTGCGGCGGCGGATAGCGGCACGGCGGCGGCGCGTACGCCGCCCACTGCTGCCCGCCGCGGTACTGCGCGCCGGCGCTCGCCATGCGCGCCGCGCACCCCGCGCCTGCGCTCGCGACCGTCACCGCGCCCGGCGCGCCGCCACCCGACCGACAGCCGCCGCTGCTCTGTGGACAACGAGGCAAGGTAACATTAAGTGGGTGATCGACGGGCGAGTAAGACCGTGGCTTTAAATATCGACGAACTTGATCGTTGGCGCTGATCGACTAGCGAGCAAAACTGCGACTGTCTTGTTTCGAGTCTTTTGCATGGCGAGCAGAGTAAAAAATATAGCATGACGACGAGCCGCGAGCCAGGCTCGGCGGTATTAAACACCGCGGTTTTGCAATGATACACCGGCGAGCTTTACCGACGAGCCATGAAACCGCGGTCTTACTCGCCCGTCGATCACCCACTTTAGATGTTTGGTAGTATAATTCGACGACCTCTGTGGCGCAGCCGTTAGTGCATCTGCCTACCATGCGAGAGGTCCCGGGTTCGAATCCCGGCTGGGAACAAAAAAAAAACCCCAGGTCTTGGATGTTTACATGTTTGTGATGTCGCTGCTTCTGGTTCCCACGACACAGGGCATCCTAGTATGAGGCCAGAAGCAACGTGCCTGTATGTATGGTTGTGTTTAGATTTGCAATCAGTCCTATGATATGGTATTCATAGTGACATGCAGAGTAAGATCTTCCAACGAAGAACCCTCTTCAGTGGCTCTTCAGTGGCTTCCGTCGCCGCCAACTGATCAAACGAGCCGTCCAATACAACGTCTAGGAAGTTTATTAGGCTTTTCATTGCATTTTCATCAAACACTGACCAAAACGTTTGACTACATGGCTGATAGAAAGCCTCTTTATTAAAAGGCTGAATGAGGAGTCGCCATTTTGAAGATGACGTCAATGCTACAGCTGATTTGATTCACGTCTCAGTCAGCCTTGGTACGGTAACGATGCTATTTGGTTGACTACTGAACTTAAATTAAATATTAAAAAGGCATTAACTTCTTATTAATTGTTCTTTTTCTTCGTTAATTTATTTTAAATAACCGATTTAAAAAACCTGCTTGCATCACACATAATTGCACATCATATTATATCATAATTGAAATATCACAGAGTAACATACCTTAACGGGAGTAACATACCTAACTATTTATTGGCTTAACTGAATTACCCTAATTTGTAACCCTAAGTAGGTACCCTAAGTTGTGGTCACCCTAAAGTAGACGCCATCTAGAACTGACCACTTGGCTAGCCAGGCTATATAACGTTTCGTACAATCAGAAGGCTGAATGACTTTTACGTCTTTAATTTGATGCCGCCGCCTAATGAACGTCTAGGCCAGGCAGTTAGTTCAACGGCTAATTTCATCAGTTGGCGGCGACATTAATACTACTAACGACTACTTAGGTTCATAATATCGCGCCTTTTCAGTGTTCTTAAATAATCAGGTTCGATGAGAGGCAAGATGAAGTAAAGTAAAATAAAAATATTCTTTATTGGGCGCACCTGAAAATGAATATAAAGACCTCAGAAAACAGACCATCTCCTTACCCACCTTACCTCTGACAGGAAAGGAAGAAAATGTTCTTTTTCTTCTGTCACCAATAAAATTAATTTCAGCGGCAAGTAATGATCGACAGACAATACAAAATTGGAGAAGCGAAATAATAAATTTGATCAGGAGAAAAGAATCCTAAATTAATCAGCACATGATACCAAATTGAATATGAGATTCCAAACGATCAAGACAAACCGAATTGATCACTTTTTAAAATGTAGAATTAAAATTGGTTCAAAAGACCATGTTTGATTTATAGAGCATTGTTAGGAACAAAAATATTTACCGATTCTAACGCTAATCTCTACTACCAACATAGTTAGTTTTGTCAAGCTGAAACAGCAAGCTTCTCATGTACTCTACAGCGTACAAAGAACGTGTTACAAAAAAAAACATAACTAACCGAGAAGAATTCCTGCTAATTCACGAACTACCAGTTTCTCTACACAAATTGTGTAGAGAGCAAGAACGTAAGGACCTCGGAGCTATTACATCAGTTTACAAATTATCCCCAGTCCTTTTTATGTGCGTCTCGCTGGTGAATTATTCCGCAAATGATACTTCTTGGCGGGACTATCTGTGAACAAGGAAGACCCAAAAGGTACACTCCACTTTTTTTTATCCTCGGCAACATGGAGTATGTAGGGAGCAATGAAAATTTCGCAGCTGATATGCATGAATCGGTCATGATGTGTCGCGATGCAATTTGTGTGAGTTAAAGCTTCAGGACATCAATAAAGTAAAATATTAGCAATAAAAATAGGTGGGTAGGAGAAACTAAATGATCTCTCTGGCAGAATCAGATGAAAATAAGTGAAGCTTCTATGTCTGGCTAGGTCGTCGTGGCCGTGGCGAGGTAATGAGTGCGTTTCTAGGAAGCCAAGCCCTGCATGTGCTGCAGACGCTATTGTAACCTAATAACATAGGCAACTGTGGTCTAAAACACATAACGTTATTTTGGCATATGATAGGTTCTGCGCATCGAATCCGTCGATCAGAGCTATCCTCTTATAATGCGTTTATCCTCTTAGATGCCAGCGAAAGTGAATACAGTCTTGAATAAACTGTCCCATTGAGCAGATTAGGTACAATGAGTAATAAGTGAGATGAAGGTTTTGCATTGCCACTCTGACGTAGACATATCACGGTAGAGATTGGCATCTCGCCTCGAGAGGTGCCGTGGCAGAGCGTGTCTGTGTGCACTTTCGCAAACGCATCGTCTTTACACGAAAACGATATCTACTCATGCAGACAAACGGAGTTTCGGTTTTAAGAGGCTCCTTGCAGTAACACTAGGGTCCACCAATGAAAAAAAATCATATCTTTTACATAGAACGTTTTGAAAAAAAGTGTCGGATTATTCTCAATCATGACAATAAGTAGCTATTTTTACGCTTATAGCTGTGAAAGTAAAGCCAAAAACACAGGACTAGATAGTACTCGTATTACTAACGACACCTAGCACGGCTGTTTTTGGCATAAATTATACATAGTCCCAGGTCCGTGATCCTAGGTGCTGGGATATCTGACGGTCCCAAAAATCTGAGATTTGCTCACGTTTTGCAAAAACGATCTGCAAGAAAGATATGATCTTTCCATTGGTAGCATGAAGCTCCATGATTGTCTTTATTATGTCTAGGTACGTGGATGCAACATATTACAGACTTTAAGATATATATACGGTTCCTATTTGATATTCTCTTGACGAGCGACTACAATATCAACGATGATTATGGTTATTGAAAACTTCAATGTGTTGAAATCTCTAGAGCGCGGTTTGATCGACGCTCTCCACACCATTCGGCGGAACTCAATGAATAGTTCATATTTGAAATTCAATGGCGGTCCGGTCACCGAAAATGTAATTTATAGCACCAATAACAATGTACAGTTTCACCCGCCGGACCCCGTATCCCGACTTAATTATTTGAGTCACGGAATTTGAAAAACCGCCTGGGAAAGCCTTTGGGGA
Organism: Yponomeuta plumbellus; assembly: GCA_947310845.1. Taxonomy (NCBI): domain Eukaryota; kingdom Metazoa; phylum Arthropoda; class Insecta; order Lepidoptera; family Yponomeutidae; genus Yponomeuta; species Yponomeuta plumbellus. The sequence goes on from OX371203.1 coordinate 12,395,109, forward strand.
TCACGGCTTTGTTGTCGTGTATTATTTGCCCTCCGAGTAAATGTCTTAACTATTTTTATGCCATTGTAAAAAAATAGGTTAGTATGGCGGCGGCAAGGCGCTAAGCCGGCAATCCGCTTAGCGTTACGTGGGAGGGGAATTATGGTTAACTTAGATTTCTAACGATGGGACTGTCCTTCCCGCGTCTCGGTTGTTGCCAACTGAACCAGCAATAAACGGAACTTGATCCCGGCCAGCCAACCGCAGATTACATTTCAATACTTGAATTATTTGATGTTGCATTCACTGAATTTAGCTCGGATTTACCGAGCCCCAAGTGTCTCTAAAGCTATGGAATTTAGAACCCGATATCACAGGCCTTCTCTTGAGGAAAGGTTTGAAATAGTTTAGAGTTAACAACTTTAGTACCCTCGTCACCTCACATAAGTGTGATTTTTTGGAGTTCAATGTCTGAGAGGACAAAACTCTTTCGCTTCATTAACATTAATTAACCATGAAGTAAAACATCGTGAAGAACCCTGAATATCTGAGCTATTTACATTTACATATCTGTGCTTGAAATCGCCAATCCGCGGTGGGCACGCGTGGTGATTAAGCCCATACTCTCTCTCTCTCTGAGAGAACGCCTTTACCCTACAGTGGGTCGTATTATAATTATAGGCTGTTTTCTTACTTATTCTGTACTTTTGACGCTATTACTACGGTTTCGGGTACTTTTAGTCTCGCCTTTTATTGTGAGTGGATTGTGAATTACTATGTTTGAATCGCTCGTAGCCTGGGCTGCCTGAGTGATCTTAAACGATCACTAAGGTTAAGCAACATGCGGCGCGTTCTGTCCATGGATGGGTCCATGGTGGCATTTTTCCGAGCGATTCCGTGGTTCGCAAGGCACGTTAAGCAGTTGGTGCCGGCTGCCGTCGATAGATGGCAGTCGTTAAGCCAAATCAGAGGCCTTAGGGCGGCTTGAAAACTTCTGACAGTAAGACCAGCCACTAGTCTTACAAGCCTCCACCAATCCGGACTTGGCCCCCGTGGTGGAGTATGGCCTATACCTTCCTCATGGAAGAGACCCGTGCCCCTCGGTGGGCACATGATGGGTTGATGATGAATGTTTGAAGGCAAATAAACATAATATTGTATTTCTATTTTGTTGACGTGACGTGCCTACCAGGGCCGGCAAGTGAAGTGCCTTCTCTCCAAATAATTATCCAAATCAACCCAATATTATTTTTAGGATTCTGCACCTCAAAAGTGAAAAAAACGGAACACTGATGTACAACGAATGATACAAATTACCTCGAATTACTTTGAAATTTACGAGTGGATTAAAATTCATAAGTTAGCACCTAAGGACTAAGTAATTAGTTGTGATCAGCATAAAGAACTTTGATCCAGAAGATGTGATTTAAAGATAGAGTGCAGATCGGAAAACAAAATGGTAGACCGAGGTCTGAATATTATAAAAGATACAATTTGCGCATATCTACTACATTTGGCAATGAATGAAAGCGGATAATGGTGGTTGTAATCTAGTGACAGGCGTCGTCGGGTCGCGGCGGCCGTCGCGCCGCTTGTTGCTACGCCGCCCAGCCACCCCACTTCAGGCTTCAGGCTCACTTGGAAAGGTCTAGAAGAACAGCTACTTACAGGACCTAGATAGAATAGTATCAACAACGGGACATACTAGAAATACTAGTATTTTAGGCAGAACCATTGACACGATCGAGGAAAGCGGCAAAGCGTGGCCTCTGTTCACCCTTCCGAGATGCATATATTTATTATTGAGAGTCGAAAATTATTAGCCTTTCTTTTGCTTTGTGATAAGAACGGTAGATTTCATTATCTCTAAAAAAACTTGAAATTTATTGTATACGACTTTGCGACGCTCTGTCTTCAGCAAGATCATCGATAAATAATAGACAATCTTCACGCTTTGTGCTGAAACCCTCCTAACTAAGTTAACACCCCGCGTTCTATTCAAAGTTCGCTTGTGTACTCCGCTAAAAGGTTTTGAGTGGGCTCTTATGCTCAGAAATATCGTTTCTTTTCGGTAACTTTTGGTGATAAAGGAAGCGACTTAATTATACGTGTTTAATCGTTGTGACAGTAAACAACTTTGAATGTTTGTCTTTTGTTAGTGACTTGGTCCTATTCAATCTTGTAAATATCCTGCTTCATAGATACGGGGCAAGTACCTACATTGCAAAGATTAGTTTGTATTCTATCGCGAGCTGTGATTCAATTACAAGCTCACTGTAGCGGCCGTTTAATCAGACGGCTACTTTGCGAGCTTAAAATAGAATCAGACTAAAAAGAAAGGGATAAAAATAGAGTGCACTACGGAGTTATATTTTCGATAAGAGTAGCCGAGACGCGAGGAGTCGGTGTTGACACTTTTAAGGCTAGTCAATAAGAGGCAATAAGAGCGGTCCCCGGGGCAAGTCGGCGCGCCGAGCTGTAGACGAGACGCAGAGAACTAAAAACAAGATTTATACTAACAGAGAGCGAAATAGCTGCCTCTTAGCTCCGTGCTTGCATGTGTGAAATTTGTTCAAGGCTAATCTACAGCGTAGATTCTATAGGTACAAACCTTTGCAAGACTACGAGACTCTCTCTCTCATTTTGAACAATACTCGTCAAGTAACTACGCTAACCATCACCAGCTTCTCTACAAAACAGGCCTAAGTAAACAAGAGCGAGATTTGTAATCACAAAGCCGCTCGCTCGCAAAGGCCATTGGCGCCGGAAAATCTTTGGGTGCGGGCGTTTTTCCAAGTCGAGGTCAGTCTCGTGTCTCGACAAGACGGCTCCACAAATTAGAAGCCGTCTCAGACGTTTCAACTAGACGCAGTCCCACCCCCTGCCTCCCTACCCCAGCCACGGATTGCTGGCAGGATCGTTCAAAAACCGCAAACAATGCTACCAGAAACTAAACTTGTCCAGAATTTCCAATCATCGACTCTACCCAATTAGTTACTGCAGATTAACTTAAGGTTGCTCACTTATGTTTATTGTTACTAACGTAGCTGATCGGACCGGAGCTTACGCTTTGACATTAATGGTCTTGGGTCTACACAAAACAACGATTTGGAAATCTAATCTCAGTGCATAAACAATCCATGTGGAAAAAACCATCGCTCGTGATTCTGCAAGACCTTGAGCGCTTGAGTGTCGTGCACCTTGGGTATCGTGTATATCAAACAAAGTAAATAAAAGACTAAACGCAATTTGCACATGTGTAAGCGGATTGCGATGAAAGAATGCGCTTACGTCAACAGCTACGTTGCACTGACACTGCATGAGTGGGCAGATGATTGTGTACGCCACGGCTCAATTACAATACAAGGGTCTAAGTTACCGTGCACGAAGTGCTTCATAAAACCTTGTACTAGGTGAGTCACTGGCGAATCTTCTTATAGGTAATTAATAACGTCTGACTACATTATTGGTTATATGCGCTGCCGAGATCGGATATGTTGCAACGTCAGATATGAGTACTCGCATTTACTTCTTGAGCACGCTAGTGTGAGGATCGCGTATTGGGGTATTAATATATTTGTCTGTTCAACTTCCGAGAGCGAGATAGACCCCATTGTGTAGCACTACCGAAGTTGCTACTATTATTTGGGCTAAGACGAGCAGCTCAGTGCGATATAAGATATTATTACATTTTCCGTGCCAACTTCCTCGTTGAAAGCATTGCGATTCTTGCAAACTGTAGAGCCCAAATGGGAATGCAGTTCTAAGAGGCAATGATGTCACTCGATCCGGAGCCGTGTGACGCAGTTGGCACATGCCAGCAACATGACACCGTTCAACCGATATACCAGTGGCGTGGCGACGTTCAGGCGCTACCCTTTTTGTCTTCATTTTTCCTCCATCAAGATATGATACCTGGCTCAAAAAAGGTGCACATATCTTTGTCAGGATACCTATTATTCAAACTCGAAATTCCCTAAGATTTTTTATTACCGTCATTAGCGAGTGGCTTTGCTTTGAGTTATTTATTTGTAACTAAATTCAAATCAAATCTATGAGGTCACTGCTCGACTCAAGATAATGATACTGCACAAAGCTATTTTTTAATAGATTGCGGCGATTCTTTGTGTATTTACGCGAGTGTAAGCGTGAGTGCTGGATATTATTCAGCAGTTTTTTCCCGGGTACGCTGCGGCACCGCATTTGTATGCGATTCGCTCCGGCAGACCAGCGGCGCGAGATTAGCGGTCGCCCGGTGCCCACTGGCGTGATTAAACTGTTTCCGCTCCATAGATATCCTACATACAATCAACTCTTAGCAATCACGCTGTAAGCGCGAGAATCGACCCAAACTGCGTAGCTTCGCAGCTCTCGCCGACACTACCAAGGCTCTCCTCAGTTCGCTTGTTTCACAACTTTATATTCTTTTGGAGTTTCCTCGAGACGGCGTCGTTTTTAAACTTCCCAATAAGGAACCGTAATTTGGAGTTTGATACCTTATGATGTGTTTAGTAAGATCTGACAACCAAAGCGCCAAAAAGTGAGCGTGATCTCCGATCGCTTAGCTGCCTACGAATTAATTTTCAGTTTGTGATTTGGAATGCAAAGCGGTATTGACGTTCATTAATTCAAGGCTGCTTTAGTTTGAAATTTTGAATTTAAATCACATGGCTGCCTTATTGGTCTAGCGGCAACATATTTGGCTACCATGCCGGTAGTCACGGGTTTGATGCTCGCTGTTGCCCGCCGGGACTTTAAGCTGTACAAATAGCTTCAGTTTGGGCGATTTTCCAGGTCGGGACTTATTGATAAGGAATGTTATGATATATTTCGACTTTTGCATACTAAGATTTCATCAAAACAGAAAACTTTTACCCGGCCGCGGTGGGACCCAGAAGAACCTACAGCATATAAAAGCGATGCATGCAAAATGCCGTGCTCCATTTTGTCTCTTGCGTGTGTCAAGTGTGGGTGCCGCTAGGCTCCGTGTCGTATGTGCTGCGCGTACGCAGCGCCGCGGAATGCGGCCGCGTCCTTCGCCGTATACGTCGGCTCATTTGCACACAGGCGCGCCGCCCGATTTCCATCCAGCCAGACGCTTTATTGCCAGTTGTCAGTTAGACATGCGCTATTTGTTTGTATCAGACGAATGATAAGAGATTAATTGCGTGAAATTATATTCCCTCGTAAAATTATTTGGCGTATAAATATGCGCATTTTGCATCGTGTTTCCGAACAAACATTCGTAGAAAACTATAGCCTTTATGACTTTTCTATTGTAACTCATTACATGTCTCACAAAATCCCTTTGAGTGTTACCATTAAAATTGTATTGGTGACAGCCACTAAAATGGCTCGAGGTAGGCCCAAAGTTTATTACAAGCCACGGGAGTGTTGTTCGTCTGTTTAGGTTTAAAGTCATTAGTTCATTACTCTCAGAATGAAGTTTAGGAGTTTGGGGGCTCCTTGGAATGGGTTCGTAATGTAAACGGGCAGTGGCTTTAAGTAGAGCGGCGGCGACTGGTGAGATTTACTGACGTCTCGTGTTCTCTCCATGTAATGGCACCGAGACGGAAGGTTTTAGGCACTCTAAGATAACACGCTGCCTTTGTGTCTTGGGGTGCAAGAGGCTTGTCCCAACAGGACCAAAGCAGTCTTAGACCGCCTTTGTCCCTTTTATATTCGCATATGTAATGAACGGGGTGGTCTAGCCTCTTAGTATATTACTGCCCTCGTAAGGAAGAACGCAGTAATAGCCATTACTGCGTTTTTACTTTGGATGCAAAATTGAGCTCTCTGGTGGTACATCTATAGGTGAAAAAATAATGGTGGCTGTAGGTCTACTAGAAACCTGAAATTTCAGTAAGAAAATATGCAGTTATCTCATGAAATGATATGTTTGTGATTTATGTTTTTCGCTATTTACTCAAAACTGCGTTTTTACGATTAATGCGTTCTTCCTTACGAGGGCAGATTAGTAGTACAATTACACAATAATAATAATAAATATACATTTATTATTAAATACTGGCAGATACGTCTGGCGCTTGCATGTAAAGGCCCTTATTCAACAGTGGATATAGACGGGCTGAAGATGATGATGTCGTCATAAGTGATTATCATGTTTAACAAGCACGAGTACAAATCTCACTTAAACTTGATGCATAGGTACCTCTTTATCACTGGAGGTTGGCTTGGCAGTCCTTTTTGTTCAGTGCGACTCTGAACAACTCTCTAACCATGGCTTTTACTTGCCTATACCTTACCCATCATAATGATCTGTGACTGGTATCGTGTGTTTAGTAGCAAATTACCTAAATGCGAACAAGTTCCATCTTCTTGTGCATTCGTCTAATGATATGCAGACAAAGATATTCGCCACCCACTTAGATGAGGCAATTTGAAGAGAACTTTGCTATTACCTACTCTTTTACTAAAATTACATAATAACTACAGCTAGTATAAGTCTATGAGGATGCCAAAACTTAAAATTTGCGGTAGAGCTCCGGCTCTGACACCATATTGGGCTGATTATGCAAGAGGTGTCTACGGGCCATAACCATCGACGAGCCACGTGTATTTGGTGTGAGCTCGTTCGGTTATACGTGCGGTCTCGTGAATATTAGGCGGAGCTTAGCCGTAATCTCGCCTTGAGCAGTAAATTCGGAGGCAGCCCGCAGGCAGGCAAGAAGCGTTACGTTACGTTGCATACAGAACCTCCAAAGTACGGCCTAGAATATTTAAAGGACAAACAGAAGTTCATCATACGGTGAATAAACTATCAGGTATGGTTGTTTGTAGGCTCTTATGCAGCGCACTTGGTCACTTATCAGCAACTCCTAACTGCAACAAATTGGTGCATAAAACCATTTGTACAACAAAAAGTGACTTTATTTTTTCCCTGTTATCTTAGCTATCTCAAGTAATACATTTGCCTCTCGCAAAAAGCCTAATCCTCAAATCGGCGCGTTAGTTTGAATTGCACAAAAACACCCTTATAGCAGAGACTATGTACAGTATTTTTTTAAATACTAAATAAGAAACCGTTCTTCTGACTGCTCAGTGATTTCAGACCAGACTAAGCCCAGACTGCGCTAAAGATTTACTATCGTCTCGTGGGCGGAATGGCAGAACAGCACAGCTCCGAACATTCGCCAGCTACATCGGGAACCAAATGCCGCTCCACCGCGCCGCCCAAATATGAATGCCACACAGCTATAAAAATTCCTGGCTCAAGCATTTCAATGTCTTCTTATTGCTCTGGAATGAGTTATGCCCGTGTTACGATTTAGAAACGGAATTACTTTCGTAAATGACTGCACTACATAATGGTGTATTCATTCGACGTCTCCCAATTGCAATTTATAACTGGATTTAATGTTTACAACTGCCAACTTAGTGTACAGTACAAGCACTGTTTTATAGGCAATTTACTGGCTGAGTATGTTTATGACTCAAGATGCAGTCGTGACACGATGACGAAGTGGACCTTGTACCTACAGTTAATAGAGATATCTCTTCCCTTTCGATTCTCGTGCTTATGACAAATGCTATGAGTACTGACTGCACTTTGTTACTGACTTTACAAAGTTCCGAACGAACCTGGGTCGCCGGGAACAAGTATTTTGCCAATGGCATTGCATCGCCAGACTTTAGTAAAGTTTGTTCAAAGATTGTGGAGGGATATATGAAAAGTTTTAGTGACTTAGGTCACCTTATCAATAACGCGTGTCCATCGCGTTTTGGCTATTTCCAGCGCTGAGGTATGTGGACATCTGGAGTTACCTACTAACCTATGTTATTTTCAGTGAGTCCCAATAATGTACTTAGTTATTGGTACGTATAACCAGACCGTCTTATTTTGTATCAGTACTTTTGATATAAATTAAAAAAAAAAAAACGAAACGTGTTGTAGAGTAAGATACAACTCATTATAATATTGTATCAATATGTAAGGTAATTAAAAAAAAATTAAGTCAGATCAATGAGATTTAAATTTGAAGTATGTCGACATATCCGGATTGCTCTTCAAATATTGAGTACCTACCGTCCGGCCGCTGGGAGTTTACGATCCTGACAGGTCATGTTAGAACGGACGAAGTAACCTTGAAGTGGCGTTAAATTTTCGATTAAAATATTTTTATGTCCTATTTATCCTACTAGCAAATAATTGTCATTGAAACTATATCATTGTGTAAACTTACAATCAATGTTATATTTTGCACAGTGATTTAAATGTGAAATAAGAAGAAATCAATATTTTATGTTCGTGCGTAAAATCCTTACTACGCTGTCACAAGGTTATGTGAACCGTATTTTTTTGTAGTGACGTACCAAAAATAACGAAAATAATAACGGTCCCTTTAACGATACGAAGTTGATGAACAGGCTTTAGAAAAAGATCATCGCGTTCTCAGAATCTCTCCGTACCACTGCCGTACAAAGCGATTGAGCTGATCTGGGCCCGCTTCTGGACAGGCCCTAAGTCATTACAAATTAGGTACATACCTATCTTTTGGAATGACAGGCTGGTGCAATCGCTTTGTGTGTGATCACAGATCACCGTGATTCATGTGCCACTTACTCACTGTGTTTATAAAAGAACTCGTGTTACGACAAAGTCACATAAACAGCCCACGTAGTGGGCTTCTGCATTTTATGCAGGGGCAAATACGAATGAACGCATGGAGCTCTTGTTCCGTAGTCGGATTTACATTGCGCCTTCTGACACTGCAATACCTATAATCCATTTATCTATACTTGGCATTTTTTTCAAACTTTAAACGACACTAAATCAAAAACCTTGAAACAGTTTACAAATTGTGCTAGCTAGTACTAAATTTCTAAACGGTATCGTATTTTCTACCGCTAAAGGTTTTTGATTTAGTGTCGTTTAAAGTCTGAAAAAAATGCCAAGTATAGATAATAGGATTATAGTGAGTGAGACGTTTGTTTTTATTTAATTGGGTAGTAGGAATGATCAGTCGGTAGAGAGACTATGACCTGATGGGGTAGACAGAACCTAATTTACCATCCTCTTATCCAAGACAAGGTCACCAGATGTGCAAAAAGACAATGGAGTGGAGTTGGACTATCGTTTTGTTATTTTTTCTATTTGTTAACGTTTAACTCTGTTTGTTATTGATAAAAAGCGGAGCAGAGCTGAATTAAATGCGGGATATCAATTGACAAATGAGTTCGCGGGATTTCATTTGATAAAAGGAATAGAGATGGAAATCGATTGTCTCAAAAGTTGAATGCAGTTCTGTAATCCGCAGCAGCTAGGATTAACGGCATCCGGAAAGCGTCACAATAGTAGTGCTTACATAAGCCGGTGTGAAGCAACCATGAGTCTTACACCACCCTTGTCGATTACAGATGACGTTGCCAGCATTCTTATCTCTTAGTACGAGTGTACTTGTACCATTTAATTTTATTTTTTTGTGCTTATACATAACACATGGCCGCGCTAACAGTCAGTCGTTTAGTCAGCGTTTGCTGATATGTAATTTTATTCGTATGGTGGAGTTCTCTTGGGCAAAGGCAGGCTAAAGCTTTTTCACACTTGCCATGCCTTGCATGTTGCAAACTTGCCACATTTTCAAATTTTTTATAGGGCTGTACATGAAACTATGAAGGAAAACACTGACGAAATCCAAGTGGGCTATTCACAGTGGGCATTCGTGGTGATTAAGCCCATACTCTCTCTTTAAGAGAAGGCCTGTGCCCTACAATGGGACGTATGTTTGCTGCTTACTACTACTACAACCGGTATATGTAGGTATATCAAATGCAAAGATCTAAATTCAAATTGTGTCAATATGCGTTGTTGCTATATAACTCGGCTTAGATAGGCCAGATGGTAAATAAGAATTAGAGTGGACTGTATTACACTGGTTTTAATGAGAAAAGAAATATAAATCGACAATATTGTAAGTCACACGTCTGTCCTTCGTCTGTTCCTCAATCGGAAAAAGAAGGTGGCGGGAAGCCGCAGCAGCCTCTATACGTTGGCTGTGCATGAGCCCCCGCGCTGTTGTGTAGTATAGTAGACACGGCTCTTGGTTATTCTAAGTTTTTCTTATAATTCATTTTAATTAAGCAGCCCTAAGTTTAAGTAAAGTGTGTGTACAGTTGACAGCACGTCAACCTTCACATTTTAGTTTCTTAAACTATTTGCAGTCACGGACCACTTTAAGAATTCCTAAAATGCCACGGACCCCCTGTCAATATGAATATTTACCTCTTGTGGAAAAAAAAAGATTAAAGAATCACTTTTATTGCTCTCGCCTCGCGCCGCTTGACAATAACCACCGAGAGTGGTCAAGCAAATTAGGATTTAGTTAACTTTTATTTTTTTTCATTAATCTTAAGAGTTAATTGAGCTGCTGCGGACCCTTAGCGCGCATATTACGGACCCCTTAGGGGTCCGTGGACCCCACTTTAAGAAACCCTGGTGTATAGGATGATGTCCTGTTGACTGTACACTAAATATTTTTTGTAAGAGCCTTCACCTCTAATAAGACTCTTGCAAGTTGTTTTAAGAGCAATCGCAGAGGTAGGAGAAATTTATTATTGCAAATCCTATACCGCTTATCTCTTGTCATAATGTCGCGATAGTCGAGCGTCGTTTGTCGCCGCGAGCGTCTGCATTTGTGAGAAGCGTGGATAGCCCTTGACTGAACGCTGGTAACTTTCCACTTCTTCCACAAAGGTTTTCTTATTAGATACGATGACAAGTGGATTTTCGTAGTTCTAAGAACTAGTTCTACATATCTGACGGGCACTATAATAACTGCAGAATAAGGCGAGTTGTGAATTGGTCACGTTTTTTATTAGAACATATTTTTATTTTCGGCAAATTTTGCGTTCATACACGAAAATGATAAATAAATACCCAAATAAAAACATTGTACAGCGATTGTATGAGACTGCAGCATAAAAGGACTAAATACTAAAATAAAAAAGAGACTAGTTAAAGCGTTTGCTAGAACAAGTATCTTGATAATATCTTATCTCTTAATACGAGTATCTCTCTATAATCTAGCTAACATTAATAACATAATTAACATTAATTAGCATTCTTTTTTCGAATCCCGAATCCGAATTCGAATACCGGCTGGGAAAAAAAAAAGAAACCCAGGTCTTGGATGTTTACATGTTTGTGACGTCGCTGTTTCTGGGTCCCACGACACAGGGTATCCTAGTGTGGAGACAAAAGCAATGTATGTGCCTGTATGTAAATATTATGTTATAATTTAACGATAACATTTGTCCATACTTATATTGCTCGAAACGCTTGAAAATCTTCCACGAAACCCGCAACCTTTGTAAATGTGAAGTAAAATACGCCAGTAGATAAATGAAGTCCATTACTTTTTCGGTGCGGCCGGACGGACGGCACGTTACTGATATCGATTTATAATCAGCAACCGCCCCCACCGCCGGCCATTCATCGTGGCTGTCAGCTGGCGATTAGTGGCCCATTGTACTGATTCCACCGGTGGGTGAACCCGACATGCGGGCACCGCAGAATACGGCGACTCAAAGGTCCCTTTCATAGTGAACGCTAAAAATTTATCACGCAATGTAATAACGACAAGCTCATTAGCTGGGTGTTCACGACACGTGTTTTCTCGTGGATTACGTCGATCATTTCTCCCGTTCCAACTATAGTGCTTTTGAATACTTCTCCCACCCTTTTTTAGGTCTTTAATAAGTCCATTATTGTACAGTTTGTACTTACAGATTCTGTGTTTCCGACGAAAGTGAAAAAGTAAGTAAAGTAACGTAAAAAGTAAAAGTAAAGTAAAGTAAAAATTATTTATTTCGTAATATGTGTTTGACAGTAGCTATACAATGTTTGGTGGGCCCCACACTAGGCATATCCTGTATCGTGGGCTCCCGTTTGTGGGTTTCTAATTGTATAGAGTGTTTTTCATAATAATAATCTAGGATTTCATTAAACTAAAGCAATAAACTAATTCTAATATTAATTAATTATAACCATGCAGCCTTGTTATTGAGGAAAATCAAGTACAAAGTCGGAATATGCAGTGTATTACTTTGTGTCAGATTATTATTTTTTCTTGGTTTATAAAATTGTATTGAAAATCGCACGATTGTGCAGCCTCCAGTAGATCATTACGCTACTTGCACGGATGATTGACCATTCTATTCGACAAGTATAGTTTTAAGCATTAACCACATAGCAGAAGAGCAATAACACACGTAAGAATGTTGTTAAGTGTTCTAGAGCAATAATTGCAGCCTAACATGACATTTTTCAAGAATAACGAGTTTTCATAGATAACCCCAGTAAGTAGATATAGACAAAATGCGTTTAGAGATAGGTATATCAAAGCGTCAAAAACGAGCAATAGTAAAGACAAATGACTCAACGATGATGTTGGAAGTGCTCCCTCGGTCCGGTGGGGTTCCCATACAATGTAGCAAAGCAAAGGGCCACGTGTAAAATTCACCAATTAAATTGTGCCAGTAAATTAGAATTGATGACGTAATGCGATTAAACAAATGCGGTTAGCGCTAATTGGATTTGGTAGCGTCTAGAGACTGCCGTGCGGTTCTTGGATAGTAACAATTCGGTAGTGTTGTGCCTTTTAGATAGATTATTAACTCGCCTGTATATTAAAATAATCTTATTGCCAAGACAAATACATTTGGGAATGGACAAAAGTGATTAGCTCTATCCGCTTCGCTGGAATTGAAATGAAATGAGTAACTACGTATGTAGAGCCCAAACGGGGCCGTAATTCAAAGTGAATGCTAGAACTTTGTAATAAAAAGAGACCAAAATAATCCGCGCAAGCAAAATTAAGCGCTTTACGTAGTAGCGCGAAGACTTCCTTTCCGGGAAAATCCGCACTTATACACCTCAGTAATTACAGTTTCAGAGTGATTAAGGCTCGCAGATATTGTTCAAAGAGAAAATAAACAATAATACGAATTTAATGTACGCTTTTAAGACGGACGGAATACTATTATTAGTCACAAACGGTATAAGGCCCAACCATGATTGTAGTACGTGCGTCTCTTGCAAGCCGTTTTAGTTCTTACGGCTTTAGTCATAAGTGTCAAGTGGTATATGTGAGTAGAAATGTTGCGAGGGGGTTTCTGTAGCTACAGTCACGCACGCGACAACGCCCTGGGGCTGTTTGGACATCTGACATTTCAGATTACGGAGATTAAAAGGGCCCTGCCACGTTTGTATGGAAATGGAACTTTCAAGGAAGTGTTCCGACACTCATTACCGAGCTCGATTAACATACTTTAACTAAACTAAATAGGTAGGCACATGGTGTGGTTACATTGGCTTTCACGTTGTCACTTTAATGGATTTTTTATGCGTTTTACTACTAACTAAATAAGGGCGATCAAAATTTTTCTGTAGCCCAATAATTTTATGTTAACAGTAACACCACCAAAACATTCTACACTATTATTTTTATTTTTTACGCAAAGGCTGCTGCATTAAATTCCTATCGCTTTTGCACGAGAGTGTAAAGAATTACGCTCCAACAATCGCTGATCTATTTAAATCATTGATTTTACATTTTTTTATTTAATTCGCATCGAAAACGGGCCACGTTTATTACATACTAGCTGGTGCCCGCGACTTCGTCTGCGCAGGATTAGTATTTCGAGTAGCTTATAATTAGCGCGGGGTAGAAAAGAACTAACATTGAGGTCACATAAATAATTTTTGGGTAAAAATATAATCCTAAATAATAAATAAAAAATACATCCTGACAATATCGAGATATTACAGTCGCACTATAATAACGTACAATATTGTCAACATCATAAATACGGTACTGCAGAGCCCAAATCATAGGCCTACACGTAGTTACTGCAGTAAAGTCCTAATAACTTTTTTCTTCAGCATAAACATGCAGCTTTTTCGCTTCGGAAACTGCGCTGAATGGCTTACACATTTTGTCTATAATGGCTTACACATAAGATATAGATATAGGTATACTGTGGCGGGCTCTTTTTTAGGACTATTTAAGATAAAAAATCCATTAATGTGTAACTCTAGCGGTTTTGGCAGTGCACGCCAGAATAGCTCGCAGATGGTAGATTGTTTTCTTTCATTCACACAATATGTTTATAAATTGTAGCCTATGTGTTAAGCTATATTATTGTAAACTTTCATTAAAATCCATTCAGTAGTTTTTACGTGAAAGAGTAATAAACATCCATCCATACTTACAAACTTTCCCGTTTATAATATAAGTAGGAAGTAGAAAGTTTAGAACCAAAATGTGACGAAAAGTCATTTAAGGGGGCCTCAAGCGGCAATTTTTAGAAAAAATGTAGATCGGTTTTAATTAACAAACTACATTAATGAAACTTTACCTATGTGTAGAGGTTTCTAATAGAGGTTGGATTCTGCATAGAATTGCAAATAAACTAATCAAAAAGAAAACTTTTTCTTGTAAAAAAATCTTTAACGTGGCTGGAGATTAAGTTTTTTATATTAATTTATTCTCAATTCTAAGCATCTCTTCCTAAATTGGTTTCATTGCTATGGCAAACATTTGTTTGAAATTAAAACTAAACAACGTTTTGTATAGTGCTCGAATCCTGAAACGCCCTCTTAGTATTACGCAGATGTACACAAGAAAATATGTAGCTTAACAATGCGGACTCCTTTCTCAGGTACAAAGGCGTTGTGGCCCTCAGAGAATACTACTTGGGCCAAAAGTAGGCTAGGCCCCGCGACACTGCGACTCGAATAGTTAGAATTAATGACCTGCAGATGCCCATCGCACTATTTTATTTATTGACAAACATACGAGTATACGAATCAAAATAAATACGCAAACAGCCTTTTCGGAAACAGCCTAAAAAATTGAAATTCCTAAAATTACAGATTTCTAGGAGTTCCAAATGTAAAACAGTCGCTTGTGGCTAACGAGTGGCACCTAAATTGGTCCTTCGAGCTTGAGTGGAATTTTGGTGTCCTGTAGACGGTTTTGTTCTTTAGTGAATACCGGAGCTGCATAGAGGTATGTATAGAAAAAGAGCATTGAGCAGGAAGAGTCCTTAAACTGAATGTGAACTAATGGACTGGCATGCCAAAAATCCAGCTCTCAAATCGGAAAATAGACGTACACATTATTTACTTTATTCCGGATACACTTCAGTTAGAGACGAGCAACCGATGACGCGAGCTCCGGTCTCTGCTCACCATGATTCATCATCATTCAGCCACAAGAAGTCCACTGCTGGACGTAGGCCTCCTCCATGGATTTCAAAAAAGACCGGTTGGAAGCGGCTTGCATCCAGCGCCTTCCTGCCACTTGGATGAGATCGTCTGTCCATCTTGTGGCTGGTCGACCATGATTAAGCTCTGCAAATCAGAGCGAAACCTGGTCGGACTCTTCCGACAAAAAGTCAAATAGGTGTATCCGGAATAAAGTGAAGAATAATAATTCGTAAAGATTTTTCATCAGCCCGTTCAATTATTCTACTTACCCGTGCTCGATTACGCAAACGACCAGCCAAACGTTACATTAAGGAATGAAAACCGCCCCGCTGCGACCCTGCCTCCATTAATACATACACTCAAACAGTAAATGGACCTAATAGAGCAAAGGATAACTTAAATATAGAGAGAATCGACGAGTTTTGAAGAGAGTTTGTCGAAGTGATTGTAGCCTATCGGTTCACGGTCTTATTTATTAAAAAATGAAGTACATAATGCCTTTCTTAGAGTCTCTTCAAATAAAATATCCTTAGTGGGCGTATGAAATTTAAAAAAAATATATATATTTGAAAAACCCGACGACTTTGCCGAAGAGCTGCCGAGGTGGTTTTTGCCTATGCTCGATGTAGATTTATGTGAGTCAAGTCTTATGTAATTTCTACGTAGTTAGACAAAGTAAGATTATGGCACGTTGAATCGAACATGTTGGGTTTCCAACTAACATGGTTTCTGGGGTGAGTGTCGGTCTCTGAAAAGAGGCTTACGCACAACTGTAGCGCGTCATGTAAGGCTGATAAATTGTGTGCAAGACCTTTAACCTTATTTCGAGAAACAATAAACGAAACAGCGCCCAGCCATTTGGCGAATCCTTCCACTTCTATTCCCCCGTAAGGCTAAGGGTATTGTTTTCCACAAAGCGGCGGCGGCGGGCGGCGATGTTTAAAATTCTTGCGTCAATTACTCGCTTGTTTGTAAACAAGGCTGACACTTTGAATGGGTGTCGCGGGCGTTTCCATAGAACGCGTTTCCTCAAGCGCCTTCATTGCGTCCGCCGTTTGACTTCGTGGAGACAGTCGCCTTGTTGATAATTGTAATGTAGTCCCATTGTGCTGCGACGTCTTCGCTCTGGAGCGAGTTGCCACTCTTTTGGAGGAAACTTTAAGTATAAAACGTGTAAACGTACCTTCATCAGGGAAGAGACCCGTGCCCCACGGTGGGGACATAATGGGTTGATGACGATGATGAAACGTGTTATCCAGCTCCGAGTATTTGAATCATCGACTGCTTTGAAGTCAATATCTTTTAGTAGTTTGATAATGTTCAAATATGCACCAAACCGTAAAACCAGTGTAAGAGGAAAAGCTAAGAAAAGGTTGAATATCAGCAGCAACTATTTAGTTCAGTCATTACCATAATAAAACCTGCATTCTCTTTCCCAAACAATTGCTGAGTAACAATCGCTATTAGTTTCATTCTTGGGCTTTTCACATCCACTTTTTCCAACTATGTACTTAGATTTCGTTGGAAGCCAGCCTAAAGTTAAACTTAGCCCCTTGCCACCATCTCTGGTCTTGTCGACGATGCATTGTGTCTACGTCATAGGATAGTATATGACCAGCCCCCTTAGCATGATCTCTAATCCCGCACGCAAGAGAAGAGACAGAAATGTTCGCTCCGAGTCACGTAGCGGACGAGAAAGGCATGGCGCGAGTCTTTGTCTATTCTCGCGCGTTAGATAAGAGATCATGCTAAGGAGGCAGCGTGTATCGTTCAGAACTGAGCAAATCGATGGTGTTTAGTCGCATGCGATCCAACATGGCGTGCGTTTGCGGAAGGCAGCCGATTGTTGTGACGGGCGAGACAAAGGGTGGCGGAAGCTGGCCGGCCGCTGCGCCGATTAGCGGCGACCCGGTCACAGGCTAAGAACAGTCCGGTTCTAATTAATCACCCGTCTATTCAGGCAATTGGTGGACGGCACCACTACGAGTAGAAACGACTGGACGCTGAATTCAATATGACTAGTCTCTAAAGTAATTCCTGGTGTACTTGCTAAAAATAATATTCTATCCACGTAATAATTTATCAATCACTGTCTATATGTAAATAATATTAACTGTCCACCCTTGGTATTCACAAGCCCAGTCGGAACCAAATTACAGTTTTAAAATCACGCCATTAATAAATTCCATTCTTCAAAAGAACACATTTTTACGTGCTATTCAACATTGCTCGGATGTGCAGTAGTTTTCGACAGTATACTAAAACAAAAATTCGACTAAGAAGTAATTGCACAAGTGATAAAGAATGGAGCCGTCACAATAACACGGGCAGTGCCCGAGTGCTGTCTAAACGAGACGCGACGTGGCTAACTCTCATCACGTCTGTCCTCAGTAATTGTGGGAAATTAGTTAATTGATGCTTTCTTTCCTTCCCCATACACCACGGCAACCTCGCCTGACATAAAGACTGGAGATGTATTATCTGCTTTTAGTAATAGGGCTGTCAATTGCACTTCGATTTATTAAATTTATGTGTTCTTTGCTGTATTTTTAACTGTCCTAAACCAAGAACAAACTCATAATGATAATTATCATAATCCGCCCACCTGGCCACTGTTGGGTATACATATAGGCTTTTTCCCCATCACGCCTTACAGTCTGTTAGCTTTTAGAATATACATCGGCTACTATCGGATAGAATCGGATATATTCGTGTAATAGAAATATCGGAACTAATATGACAGTTAATTTCGAAATCGGACCTAATATGACGGAAAAAAACTAATATAATGCAGGAAGTAGTCGAAAACCGAAGCCTAACTACTCTAGAGCCCGAGATATATTCTAAAAGCTAACAGACTGTACCTCGCGGTCTCTGACCATTCGCATCCACGAGCCCCTCGCCAACCTGGGAACAACCTACCTATGTACTTCATGTTTTTTGAATAAAATAAATAATTATGTAATTGTATGGTATCAGGGGTTACTTTGCGGAAATCCATAATAGCATTAAAATGTAAAAATTACTTTGCTAAATTCCCCCAAAATTCCACAAGCACCATGCGGTTAGTTAAAGCACCGCCCTCCCTCCCACTTTTTGAAGCTGAAGCATTTTAGAGAAAATGCATGAAAAATGCGTTTTTTCTCAGACATGTATTGATGTCGGTGGTGTGTTCGTGTCTCTGCTTGAAAAAGTAGGAGGGAGGGCGGTGAATTAACTAACCGCATGGTGCTTGTAGGATTTCGGCGGAATTTACCAAAGTAATTTTCATATTTTAATGCTATATATAAAACTGAAAAAGCTTAAAGTATATCAAACGTCGACTTTGTTCTAAATACCTACGAGCATCTAACAAGTCAATAACTACAACTAACAAACTACCATCCCCAGGTTCGTTAGAACTATTAAATTATGTAAAAACTTTTCAGCCACATATTTCGTTACAAACAATTGTTAACGAAGGGTATTTTCATTGATAGAGATAGTCCGCCCGTCGAAATTAATTTAGAACTAGCTTTGAAAAGTATTTAGAAGTGGTCACGTACAATAATAATCAATACATTTCATATAAGCTTCCAGGTATAAGCTTTTTTTTTAATTAATAGTTAGATTTAAAACAATGCACCTTTTTTCCACAAAAAGAAGTAATCTGGAATGTTCTTGTTAGCATATGACAGAAACAACATAAAAATGAAGTGTGTTCTAAAATTAAAAATAGAAGTATAAATAAACTCACGCCCGTTATCCCCGAGGGGGTAGGCAGAGGCACCAATCACTAGAACTGGGCCCACATTTTGCGGAGTTTATAAGGTCCCAAACGTGACAAGTGGCAAGCCTGTCGCCGTTATCCGGGCACAATTTATAAAATTAAAAATTAAGAAAAGTTTTTATCTATTAACATCGCATTTATGACAAAGGCAAAAATAATAATGAAAAATTAAACAACATTAAACATAAACATTTACATACAGGCACATACATTGCTTCTGGCCCCACACTAGGATACCCTGTTAGTATCCCGGAGAGTAAATAATATAGTTCTTCTTACTGTACGTAATTTATTTCCTTTTCTGGTAGAGCCTCGACTGCTCAAGCTCATTCATTTATTATATTATATCCTCATGATTTATGTCTTCGCTGTCAGATATTACCCAAAATTCAAGTTCAGTTTATTGCTTCATATGGTAAAATAGTTGTTAAAGAATGAAATGTTAGTCTGCTATTCAAAATTACTAACAAAATGACGACCTCTGTGGTGCAGCGGTTAGCGCATCTGCCTACCATGCGAGACTTCTCGGGTTCGAATCCCGGCTGGGGACAAAAAACTACAGTTCTTGGATGTGAACAGTCGACAGCACATCATCCTATACACCATGCACTCTACTTCGTTGCATTACGGGCCACTTTGGAACTAAAATGTGGAGGTTGACGTGTTGTCGATTGTACATGTTTGTGATGTCGCTTTTTCTGGTTCCCACGACACAGGGTATCCTAGTGTGGGGTCAGAAGCAATGTATGTGCCTGTATGTAAATGTTTATGTTTATTATGTTTAAAGTTAAATGATAGCCGCAAAGTTAAACTATCAATCAATCAACTCGCCCGTAGCTGGACATAGGTCTCTATGAGGTACTCTTTTTTTTTCTGTCCTCAGCTATCATCATCCACGCATCAATCCAGCCAGCAAGATTCTCAAGCCTCAGATCGTCGCCTAGCGTGTTTGTGGGCGTCCTGACACATAATGTCAACAATCACACTGCCAAACGAGAGCAACTAAACCAAACTACATGTTGGTAAACATTAACAAAAACAAAGAGCAAAGTAAATGAATTTTTCAAACGTAACTTACTCGGTTTGTTCCCACATACCTCGTTGCATTCGCACGAACGATTACGTACTACTGGGGTGTCTGCCCCCAAGTTGCCAGGGGGCGGCTACAAAGAGGTAAAAGCCCGTAAGATCGTTGTACGATACCGGTGTTCGATACTCAACCACCATTGGGGTGCACTCGAATAAAATAATGAGCCACTATTTTCCATAATTTTCCGCGCCCTACTTTACCAGATTTACGTCTCGGAGAAATAGAGTGAAGTTTTGTAACCGGGTGCTAAAACGAATGATACATTTAAAAAAAATATATTTAACTGACGTTTTACAGATAGGTCAAGGTTACAGAGGTAACTGGTGCTGTAAGCGTTTGTAACTTTTGCGTACCTACACTCGGCTCAATATAAGGCTTTTCATTTAGTAGATACAACGGGTAATTGAAATAACGCCAAAATAAAAATGGATATTTACTCTATTGGATATTTGCGGTGGTGGCGTAGTGGGGTGGACCTTTGCTTCTCGATCATGAGGGTCTCACGAACTCATTCGAACCACGCATGTACCGATGACTTTTAGTTACGTACATTTGTTTGCACAGCAACACCATTCGCTGATAAATTGTGCCCGGATAACGGCGACAGGCTTGCCACTTGTCACGTTTGGGACCTAATAAACTCGGCGAAACGTGGGTCCAGTTCTAGAGACTGGTGCCTCTGCCTACCCCTTCGGGGATAACGGGCGTGAGTTTATTATTTATTTTATTATTTATTTATATTTACTCTAATAACTACCACTCAAAGCCATCGTACAATTATGATACAGCTTCAGTTACTTCAGTCACAGGTAAGTTTGTTTAATCTTTAATCATGTTAAAGAATCAATTTTCTGTAATTCTACTATACGTTATATAGAAAATTGTCGCTAGTACTTCAATACTGCCTTGACTGCTAGCCGTAAGCTGTGGGTTTCATAACATTCCCATTGGGGGCCTACGTATTTCTAGGTGATGTCGTTGCCTGGTTCCTATAATACAGAATATTGGGACCACAATAAGTGATTGTGTTGTATGGATTGTGGTTACTATTAATTATTATGACGTAGGTAATATAACATTGTTAGTCCATAAACTTCAGACAGACTTGATGATTCACTTTACAAAGATATTTTTGCGTAACGACGCGAAATGTTTATTTAGATTACACTTCCATTTTGTAACGACAAGGACAGTGTCAGTAAATCGATTCTAGAGGGTGATAATGACGTCATTAGCACGGTGCGAGAGGGCGGAGGTTTCATTATAGCCTGCCACTTGGCAGAGACGGCCCCAGGGTTTGGTTTAGGGATAAATTTCTAGACTTAACAACTTGTATATAGATACAGAGTTTTATGATTGTTGGACGTATCCAGAGCATTGTGAGCGCTTTCTGCATCCGCCAAGAGCCATCGTGTCTGAACTATAATTATAGTTAAAGCATAAACGAAACTATAGCACTAAGCTCCTATATTACGCGCATAAAAATTAAAAATATTTATCGATAGAAAATAATAATTACAATACTACCACACAAGATCGAGCCTGAATCGTGATATTCTGGGAGACAGTTGCTAAATTGATTTTAATTTTTATGTGATAGGAGCAGGTATAATAAGGAAGTTAAAAAGTTACGTTACTGACAAACGACAACGCCAAACATTAACGACTTAAAGATCAATAACTTTACTAACTATGTACGTACATATATAAATTATTTACCTGTCCATCTATTTAACTACCTACCTATCTATCAATCTATAAATAGAGCCCTGGATCCGCGCCTGTCACCCGGAGCCAGGCTCTACAACACTGCCGTCTCATCCACTCGGCAAACGAACTCCGAATTTCTGAATCAGAGCTGATTGAATCGCAGTGGTGCCTTGGGGAGACGAGTTATTTTCCAACCTATTTGGTACGATGCGAGAGGGAGGTCCGATCGCGAGTCAAACGAGACTAGTCGGGCGATACTTGACTTACGACCGTACTCAGAGACGTCATTTAACGTAATCTTCTTTAAAAAAAATTAATGATCGTCTTTATGCGTATTGATATGTGTTATTTTTCTTTCTTAACTAACTATTAAAGTTAATGAAAATTAGTGAAAATTCTCAATTCAGAAACCGGCCCTTAGGCATTTTCTACCTAGCTGGTATGTTGATGAGTGATAAGTTTTGTTCATTTGAAACTTTTATACCATTCGGCTCGAATTCGTATATTATTTGACAGCCAACTCTGCTTTTTAAAATTCGACACCCTCAATGGTCTACCGGTATCCGTCATCTGACTACCATGTTGGGGGTCTTAGTATTGATTCCCATTTGGGGCTGACGTACATTACACATGACCTCAGTTTGGGTGGTGGGTCTCTACACTGCGGTGTCCTCGGCTGGTTACGATAAGTACAGGGTATCCTAGTTCGTGACCAGAATTCCGTTGTGGGGAAGATATAAGATAAAATCCGGCCTCTGTAGCGCAGTGGTTAGCACATCTGGCTACCATTCGAGAGGTCCCGGGTTCGAATCCTGGCTGGGGAGCAAAAAAAACCCTAGGTCTTGGATGTTTACATGTTTGTGATGTCGTTGTTTCTGGTTTCCACGACACGGGTATCCTACTGTGGGGCCAGAAGCAATGCACGTGACTGTATGTAAAAAAAAATGTTTGCTCCCCGTCGTTGTACCGTGCAATTCGTGATAGGTCCTCAGACTCGCGTGCGGAGCCGATATCGCTCCAACTAAACATACACTCACATTCATTTAGCAAATATCAAAAAGAGGGAAAGTGGCCTCACGTGTGTTATTTCGCCGGCTGGCTGACGTATACTGCTTGTTTTTTAACGACGTTACTAAGTGCCTAATCAGTTTGTCATCTCGCCTTTCATTTACTAGTAGGCACAGTTATTATTCACTGCCTGCCGTTTTTTTTTTTTTGTAACACAATATCAGGGTCTCCATCCTTTCATTATAGTAAATCCGTCCGTCCATTCATATTTTGCACAAAGAGCCGTAATCCGTGGGAAAAACTCAGTCTGAATTTTTAATACATCCGTAGTTCAGGAAATGAGTTCTGGCGGTCTCGTTCTGCAGTCAGTCGTAATTGTTGCTGGCTACTTATCCATCGATCTAGCTGCACCCTAACTGAGTGCATGCACGAACACCCTTAAATCTTAACCCTCGGTCTAGGGTATTACAGTGGCATAAAGTTGATTCGGCTTAAATTGAATAAAACCTGTGAGTACTTGGCGGCTTGCGCAATGCATCGAGCTGTTCGTGTTTGTAGTATCAGATTCATGACTTACGTCCATGGTGTAATATTAACCGCAGGTTTCTCAAACACTAACAGTCTGTTATTTATTGTTGACACCTGTCATTGTCATTTGCCAAAAGCGCATACAAAAAAAACAACTGACAACTGTTAACAATAGATTAACAAGCTGTTAGCGTTCGAGAAACAGGGGGTAAGTAGTATTGTGCTAGTTCAGACTTCGAACCAACGGTAATCGAAAGTCAGAATGGCTTGTAGGATAACCCTGTGATAATGGTTACCAGGCAAGAACGTTTTAACATGGAAATATAATACACACAGTCTCAAAGTAATGCGGAATCCTGAGAAATCAAACCGACTACGTCTGTTTAGGAGTCAAGCATGTTTGGAGCATTTGAACCAAGCAAGGAGCAAGCACCAACTAATAAATGATGTAGCCTAAATATAGACCCATGTGGGGTACAAGCTCGTGCCCACCGCTGATTGGCAATTACGAGCTGCATTGGCCCACTATAATGTCACTATTGAATCTTGGATATTATATAATATGAATATATTTGCTTCAAACCAATCCGGACTTGGCCCCCGTGGTGGAATATGTCCTATACCTTCCCCAGGGGAGTGACCCGTGCTCCTCGGTGGGGACATAATGGGTTGATGATTTGCTTCGAACAACAAGATTCATATTTGTTAGTACTTACATACATTTTAAACTTAAATTTATGTTAGTAACATCTATAGCTAGGACAAATGGACAGTGAATATACAAATCAAGACTGTTTTCTTCAGAAAAAGCTGTTTTCTATAACAAATCGAAAACAGCCTACACCTTAAAAAGGGTTTTTCGGAATATGAAAAGCGGTATCTACTCGTAATTTCAAAAGCGCCTTGCGCCGTCTTTGTAATGAATTCCTTAAATCACCGCCGGGTGTCGGCCTCCGTGGATTATTTCTTACAAATTTGCGACAAGTGGCACCGTTTTCTGAATATTCATCAGCGGGAGACAGTACCGGAACCTCATCCGATTAATGTTTATATTATTTCCCATCCGACATCCGAAATATGTTTGCTTGGCTCGGTGCCACTCACTAAATAAGTAAGGTTTGATAATCTTAATTCAACTCAAACAATGGAGCTCCAGATTTATGATGACTCTGCAGAAGGATTAACCTCGTCACCTCTACCACCACCATCGAACCTGCCTGGAGATCCAGCCCCTCTACATCCGAGCTCCAACCATCAACTGATCAGTCCACAGCCAAGTTTACCGCCGTCCATTGTGCCAGACATTCCAGCCTCTATACAGCTGGATTGTGCACAGCAGCATGGAGGAAAGCTAAGCAGACAAGTTGGAAGTGGGGGCAGAGCGAAATCAACTAAAGACACCAAAACGATACCACCAAAGTCGAGACCTACGGGCAGCTTAATTGAAGACGATGACACTCCCTTTAGGACTCTAATTTACTCTGATGAAATAGGTAGAGGTTTAGGTACAAGGCTTCAGTATAACTTGAGACAGCATGTGGAGAATGTATGTATGCCAAATGCATCTCATATTGAAATAGTTAACGCTGTGCTTAGCAAAAAATATGACAGAAATACAACTATTGTATTATTAATGGGGAACAGCACAGGAATAAAACAAAATGACTTAATAAATTATTAGGAGTCCATAAAAGCTTTGCAAGTAAAGAAAATTATTTTCTGTGCTTTTCCCTATTCTAAAGCTCTTTCAGATTCACAAAATGACCGGATAGATAAATTAAACCGGCTACTGTACAATTTAACCTTTGGTCATAGAGACCAAGTACTTTTTTTTGACACGAATAAATTTATTCGAAATTTTATTTTAACTCGGGACATAATGCATGTGCCCGTCTCTTCTAAACGACTTATTGCCAAATTGTTGGCATTCAATATTTATGACCCTATTATTGTTAAGACAATAACGCAGGGACCTCTAAGTAATAGAAATTGTAAGACAAGTGACACTTGTACTCTGAGGTTGTGAAGAAAACTTATAGTAGGTTAAATTTGACCGCTGATTTAAACTGCCAGCGCAGACAAAGGAAAAGCTCTCCTTAAAAAAACTAATTTTAGTTAATCAGAACATACAGGGTGGTTTTTCTGGAAAATTATTAGAATTAGAGTTGTTTTTAGAACAACACAGAGTGGATATACTTTGTGTCACAGAGCACTGGCTACTAGAGACTCAAATGATTTTTTCTGTGAATAATTATCAAATAGCCAGTTGCTTCAATAGAAAGTCTGCAAGGCATGGGGGGTCCTTGATACTAGCAAAAAATAATTTGAAATTTAAAGAACGGAATTATATTTGCAGACTTTCTGTTGAAATAGTACATTGTTCACCGAGAGGAGAAAGTGACCGATTACCGTCGAGGGTGTCGTTTGAAGCCCGAGCCGTAGGCGAGGGCTTTAAAACACCTGAGATCGGGAATCGCAGTTTCTCTCGAGTGATACATAGTGCTTTATACTACACCTACAAGGAAAATAAAAAACGAAATCTTTACTAATTGAAATTTATATTGAAATTGTTGCCAGTGTCATTTTGCGAACTTGGAGATAAAAACTCACTGTAAAAACTTTTTGGCTTTTGATATTTAGGTTACCGGCGCATAGTCTTACCCAAAATTAAAAAAGAAAAACCACGTAAGAAATGGATTTTCATACACTTTTCTCTTCCGCTCAGATGCGTTTTCTCCCCGCATATTTGTTCGATATGCAATGACGTACTTTCTACCGTAAATTTGATAAAGTATCAAGGTACTTTCCAAGCAGGTGTAGTATAAAAGTAATTGAAATATCGTGTGTTGAACTGTCTAGACACATTGTAGTAGCCTTGTACAGGCCCCCTACCAGCGATTACAGTTTATTTGAAACCATATTAGAGGATGTTCTAAAGGTAGCTTCTAGCAGCAATAAAAAAGTCATAGTCTGTGGTGACTTCAACATCGACTTAATGGCAGACACCGCCTTGAATACTAAATTGACAATTTGGAGCCTTCTAGGATAACTGAAACTACTGCCACCTGCCTAGATAATGTTTACTGCGATTGCGATTTTTTAGATTATTCCAAAGTAAATTGTCTAAAGTCAGACCACAGCGGTCAAGTTGTGCATTTTGAAATAAATACAAAAAACGCCGAACCGGTTATCCTCTGCCGGCCCGTAACAAGTAAAAAATTAGTTTCGTTTAAATCAGACCTCGAAAGTGGTATAACGACTCAAGCAAATTATGAAAATACTAATACTCATTACAAAGAGTTATTCGAAGTCGTGTCAGATAGTTTTAAAAAGATTTTTAAATTGCGTCATCTAAAAAGCAACGACAATAGAGTAGGATTTAGTGAATGGGCAACGTTAGGTATTCGAAAGAGCAGAGTCACACTTTATGAATTATATGACAAAAAGACATACACATGATGCCAACTTCATACAGTACGTAAAAAAATATTCAAAATTATTTAAGGCCGTCTGCCATAAAGCTAAATGCGATCATATAAAAGGTAAAATCCAACAATCACCGAATAAAATAAATACAATTTGGACCATAATAAATAGAGAAACGGGTAAAGCAAAATTAGGAGACCGAGATATTTCACTTAAGATCGATGACAAAATAATAACAACAAATGAAAGTGTCGCTGCAGCTTTCGAACAGTTCTTCACTAATGTCCCAATCGTAACTACAGCTCCATTAGACTCGTCACCAGATCGTGCGGCGAAATTATTAAGGGACCATGCCCCCGCGTGCGAACACGATTTTACATTTAATTACATTGAGCCCCATGACATTGTTAAGAATTTTAATTTATTGAATCTTAAAAAAACCGAGTACTTATGGGGTTTGTCAGTAAAAATAGTTAATTCAGTGATAAATATCCTAGCTTTGCCGTTAGCACAGATTTTCAATAAATGCGTAGATGAAGGAGTATTTCCAGACCTCATGAAATATAGTAGGTTAGTGCCCTTATTTAAAAGCGGTGATAAACAAGACCCAACAAATTTTAGACCCGTTTTAGTCCTACCAGTATTAAGTAAAATATTTGAAAGAATTATCTTAGATCAATTGCTTATTCATTTCAATAATTACCAACTCCTCCATAGTCAGCAGTTCGGTTTCACTAAAGGGCGGAATACAACAGACGCTGGAGTCATGTTAGTTAAACATATTTTCAGTGCGTGGGAGGATCATAATGATGCTATAGGAGTATTTTGTGATTTGTCAAAGGCATTTGATTGTGTAGACCACAAAACACTGCTCTCAAAATTAAAACACTATGGAATAAAAAAATTAAGTTTAGATCTTCTAAAATCATATTTGGAAGGAAGGGTTCAAAAAGCAGACATAAACCGTATTAAATCGTCAGGTTCACTTGTAAAAATGGGAGTCCCCCAGGGATCTATCTTAGGGCCGTTCCTTTTCCTGGTCTAGGAAATACGTTCGAAAAACGTTCGTAAATGATTTACCGTTTATGGTACAAAAAATGTGTGAGAGAGTGCTATTTGCTGATGACACGTCACTTATTTTTAAAATAAGGAGACAGGAAAATAATCTTGACGAAGCAAATAATGCTCTCTCGCACGTTCTAGATTGGTTTACAGCAAATAATCTGTTGTTAAATTCAAAAAAGACAAAATGTATGAAGTTTACCCTACCTAATGTAAAATTAGTTGAAAATAACATTGTGATTGGAAATGAAAAACTAGAATTTGTTGAAGATACTGTATTTCTGGGCATCACAATCGATGCCAAACTACAATGGGGCCCACATATTGTAAAATTAGCACATAGACTTAGCTCCGCAGCATATGCCGTGAAAAGAATTCGAGAACTTACTGACGTTGCAACTGCTAGGCTTGTTTATTTTAGTTACTTCCATAGTATTATGTCCTATGGTATACTACTATGGGGCCGGGCAGCAGACATTGAGACTATCTTCATATTGCAGAAGAGAGCGATCCGATTTATTTAAAAGCTAGGTAGTAGGGACACACTAAGAATTTTTTTGAAAGAAATCAACATCCTAACAGTTGCAAGCCAATACATTTATGAAAATATTATGTACGTTAGGAAAAATATTAAAGACTTCGAAACACTTGGTAGCCATCATAACGTTAATACTAGGAATAAACATAAATTGTCATTTCCACGATTTAGACTTGCAAAAGTTAATACTTCCTTTACGGGGCACTGTATAAGGTTCTACAACAAGATACCCCAAGAAATATTAGAGTTACCTCCAACGCGATTTAAGAATTGTGTTAAGCACACTCTTTGCAAAAAAGCTTATTATAAAATCAACGATTATTTAGAAGACAAGGACGTATGGCTTTAAATAGTAGTTTAATATTAAATTTAATCAGAAGATAAATGTGTCTAGTGTTCAACACATCCAAGATATTGTTTTGTAAGTTTTATTTGTATTAGCTTTAAGTTGATTTGAGAAAAGATGGTCAGAGTGGAGTTTTTTTTTTCGCTGCCTTTTTCTCCACTACAGACGGCCCCAAGGCAGCGCCTAACATTATACATAACTGTATGTACATTGACATTCAACAAGCAGAATGTAAATTCTTTACGTTGAAATAAATTTCTGATTCTGATTCTGATTCTTCTTTACCATTACAATAGATTACACTGTATAATCACTTCTCTCTTAAGGTAACTCCATCAAATTCGGCTAAAAGCTCATAATGACACTATCTAAAGCCTACATAATATAGACATATCCTATGTGCTGCTTTTGGGATATGTCAAGATATCTATATTAATATTTTCGTAACGGTCTACGGTGACTCGAACGAAATGCACATCAAATTGAAGAGGGTAAAAAATTCGACGTTCCGAGTCGACCACTTACAGGCGGAAAATTCGGATTATCCAGTATTTTCAATGTAAAAATGATCTTTCTACACAATG
Organism: Yponomeuta plumbellus; assembly: GCA_947310845.1. NCBI lineage: Eukaryota > Metazoa > Arthropoda > Insecta > Lepidoptera > Yponomeutidae > Yponomeuta > Yponomeuta plumbellus. The sequence continues at coordinate 12,424,381 of OX371203.1, forward strand.
GCGTTGCGAAGTAAACATGCCAATGTCCCCAATATTGCGTTGGTGTCACGTGATCACGTGTCACAGGTGTCCATTGTGAACTATAAGGTCTAGTTTGTTGAAATTAAAAAGCAAATGGATATGAAAAGTACCATAATGGATAGAATATCATTATAAGACTATATTTTAGCCGAGCGAAACCGGGTTTTCATCTAGTATTGAATAAAACGCGCAATAGATGCGGAAATCTATAAGTCAACGGTCCATTTTGTAGTTGTATATTGTAGGATATCTATATTTGAAGTGGTGGTGGCGTAGTGGGGTTGACCCTTGCTTCTCGATCATGAGGGTCTGGGTTCGAACCACGCATGTACCAATGACTTTTAGTTACGTACATTTGTTTGTACAGCAACACCATTCGCTGATAAATTGTGCCCGGATAACGGCGACAGGCTTGCCACTTGTTACGTTTGGGACCTAATAAACTCGGCAAAACGTGGGTCCAGTTCTAGAGACTGGTGCCTCTGCCTACCCCTTCGGGGATAACGGGCGTGAGTTTATTATTATTATTATTGTATTGTAGGACTACAAAATGGGTCCTAAACTTACTTCAGGATAACTGTGAGTCCTTGCACAACTCACGAAACTTCGAAAACCGTTAGCTAGGCATGGTTCATTGAAATCTGTGAGGGTCTCTTCGCCTGGCAGCTTTATCGGCAGTGTGGACAAGGAACTGAATGAAGTAGAGGGTAAAATATAGACCGGAATAATGTTCATATTAGCCATTCGCCTTCCACGTTTTAAGCGGGAGAGCACGCCCCAGCGATTTGTTTCGCACGGACACATTAGCGTCTGTTCCACGTCGTTGCATCGGAGGCTTAAAATGTTCGCCAAAGTGCATGACAATGAATTTTCATTTTGAGTAGCTCCGCTTGACGTATGTATGGAAACTCACTTGACCTAAATCGCTAAGAAGTTCTATAAAATACACATTTTACATGAACGCTCTTGCTTAGCATACATAAGCGCGGGGTCTTTAACCAACAATGAGCATCGAACGACGAGCGAGAAGGTAGTATCTTTCGCCGACTTATCTAAAGTTTCTAAAAGTACAAATAAACTAAGTTCAATTGATGTAAGGACCTAAGTTTTTCCCACCACCACCAACCATCCAGTTAGCTCAGCTTGGAGGAGTGATTAAACGGAATAAGTTAACAGTTCCTTAATTCAAGTTTGCCTGAGCAATGCAGCAGGCTGGAAAGTTTAAAGAAAGAGGTACTTAGGGGCGCGCCGCATAAACTATTCAGTGAGTATATCAGCACCTCGGGCGTTGCTTCACAAACGCTAAAACAAAACTTAAATCTCCGTGGAAGCCGAGAAAACCTCGGCCGCTTGAAACCGCACGCCGTTTTAGCTGAAATATTAAATGTGGCTTAGGATTTGCACTGATGCAGCCGCCTTAATATTAGATGAAGCGGAGTCGTTTCCAGTTATGATTCGGGACCGTTTGCTTACCCTTTTTGCTGTGGGATTTACCTACAATCTGAAGCCATTCGCTATCCTTAAGAAAAGATAAGAATATTCTTTATTGCATTCAAGAAATAAGAGATAAAAGTAACAAAGTTACAATTTAAAAAAGGTACGATGGCGGCCTTATAATAGGTATTATAATGAAATGAACAGAAACTAGTAAATGGATTTTAATTAAACTTTACAATAATAAAGCTTAAACATCAGAATAACGCATAATAAAGATATTGTGTAAGTTGCCCAAAACAAACATAACGATAAGTGCCAAGTAAGTAGGTACGGAAAAATTCGAAGCCACCCGAAGAACGAATCCTTTATAGACGAGTCGTGGGCACCACCTAGTATATTATATTATAGTGATATTGTAACCTCGGATCGGATTGGATCTTGGAAATTATTTAAATTGACTAACCGTAGCCGGTACTGAATACAATACATATTTTTATGTAAGAGAAAAGGGTGGTTATTATGATATCAGACAATAACTGCCTAAAACACGTACTTGCCCGATGATAGTTACCCACACAAGGCGCCAGGCAACGCTATCAAACAAGAGCACTTTCAGAAACTTCAGAACATTTACGAGTAACAATCCGATGTGTAGAGGGCCTGAGGTTCTGCATTATAGTCTACAATTACAATTGTATGAACGCGTCGATTCCATTCCACTACCACCTGAAGTCTACAGGTGTACCAGAATCCCCATATAAATAAAAACATGGGACTTAAACTCGTTAATGACAGGGGACAACTTCTAAGTCGCAAAATTATTATCACCCGTTTCCTCCATAATAAAATATGTTCGCAGTAACAAGTACAACACCCCATTTCGGAATGTTTTGTATCTATGGGGATTTATTTATATTGCACCCTCTATATTAGATCGAGGTCATGTGCAAAAGTAAATGCACCTAGAAGTAAATGTTGAAAAATTATCTGCTCACTAAAATCACATTTAAAATATACCTAATGTCTTTGTTATTTTAACTCCACAAAATGTACATAATTTTTTTTGTTCAATATTGGGAAGAATAATTAACAGCACGTACACCGATTAACAAAACTATGCCTAAACTACTATACTCTGCATATCATGTTTTGAAGCGCAGTCAGGCTAATAATCTTTTTTTAGCTGTATGTCACTTTTCTGATTGTATTTTGATTGGAGAAACAATTAACGCACCTCACTGAAAACCCGCCGGCGGTTGATGTCGATTTCTCATCGGATGCATGCACACAATATTGCAAGGCAATTAATATATCCGGGCTGTGGTCCCCTCCTTGCTGCCATGATCTCGCGTCCGACTCCAATAGGAGTCTGGACAGAATTTAACCGTTGAAATGAAAGTGAACGCCATGTGCCATGAACAGTAATAAAAATATGCAGAGTACAAAGATCTACTGCGTGAAACCCAGCAAATATATTGGGCAAGTGCTCAAAACAATGAGGGAAATAAAAAAAGTTCTGTTTTTGGGATTCCTTATAGGTGTAGCGCAGACGACAGACTATCCGTGACGCACTTTTTAGTCCGTGAAAATAGAACCTATGCAATGGGGAACATTCATAGTTAATGTTTTTTAGTTTAACTTACGGATTTAAACAAACCTAAAACAATCAAGTCAAAATATGAAAAAGTCATTTATTTATTGCAAATCTTGAAAGTCCAGGGCACAAAAAACGGACTCGATCGCACAAAAAGTCTGCCGTCTGCGCTGCACCTCATGATCACTTCCACCTGTCCGTCCTTCCGTGTATCCGTCCATCCGTCTACGAATATCCTTTACTTCGGGAATGCGTGGATATGTCAAGTTGAAACCGCTTAGCCCTAATTTCAGCTTCAATAACCGTTTATCCAGGAGAGAGACGGAGAGACGTCAAAAACAGGAAAAAAAATTGTTTTCCTTATACGTTTGATTATACAAAGTTAACTAACCAAAAGTTTTCTTCGACAGATTAACGTTAAATCTATTCTCAGTTAACTATTATATTCGATTTAAGATAAGTCGGCTTGTCCCTGTACCGGGCTGTACAGTGTACATACAAACAATATACGAACATAATAATATTATCGGTGTTCCAGTATAAGGCCCCGTGGTGCAGGTGTGGGACTGTGCGCCGTCGTATTTTGATTGACACTAGCTTTGCGCGTAATCACTGAAACAAATCACTGCGATCCGTCAAGGTAGATCTAACCCGATTCAACGTACACGATGTATGCGATGCGACGTTGAGAATGGTGTACACACACGTCATTTAAGTCGACGTGACGCCTATTTGGCATCAGACGCTGTTTTCACTTCTCAAGGTGCACTAGTATTCTGTATAACATATGATACTGTGATTCTGAGAACGATATATGGAGTATTTTTTAATGATCTCCGAGAGAAACATGTTGGTGATGTCGCTTCTTCTGGTTCCGACGACACAGGGTATCCTAGTGTGGGGCCAGAAGCAATGTATGTGGCTGTATGTAAATGTGTACGTTTATGTACATTACAAAATATTAGTCAACCAAATTGGTAAGCTATTTTCTCTCCAATTTAGTACAATTAGACACTCTAAAATTAAATTATGTAATCTAATCGAAACGTTGTAATCGCCTCTGATGCGCCACGAGCTTCACAATGAACACACAATGTCTTGGGTTGGACAGCGTCGTGTCAGAAATCTCCTGTACTTTCCGATGAATTCAAATACCGATCTAGAGATCTAGCGTGGACGACCGTCTCGTCAGATGCATTGGATACTAGCAGTGCTTACGAAGTCACGAGTAGGTACGTTCGCGTCAACGGAATAGCTTATACCTATGACCATCCGGAAGCACCATTTTAAATACTGGTGAAAGAATTTTTGAAATAGTACGAGTAGTTTCGGATACTAGCCCCGACAAAGAAACTTACATACAAACTTTTCCTCTTTATAATGTTATATGTAGAGAAGAAAAGAAAAAGTGAAAAGAAGAACAAAAGTAGAAAAGTGTTTCTAAGCATACAAATTCAAACGAGCAGATCACACACGTGGCTTAGTCAACGCCGTGTAGATAGGTACCTTAGCATCAGAGTGGTTCTACCTACCTCCAGTAACGTGCTCTTGCTCAGTCTTTGAATTACTCATGTAAATGAAATTTATGATGGAAACAACGTTTACATGAATTCTTAACCACTTATTTACATTTCATTTCATACGGATTTTTGTCTAAATATAAACAAACCGTTGAAATAAATCGTTAGAAATGGGAGGTAATCATGGCTATCAAATATGAAACTCATTTTTAATTTGTTTGTTTGCTTTCGGTGGCGTGTCCAAAACCTCCGGCGGTGCGGCGCCGGCATCACGGCGCACATGTCTTATGGCCGGGTTACACGAGGCTAGTTTTTCAAGCTAGGATAGCAAGCTAGTGTCAGTAAGCTAGCAAGCTAGTACTTCTGGCGTCGTGTAGACAAAACTAGCTTATTTCCATGTTCCAAGCCAGGTCAGCAAGCCAGGACAGTACTAGCTTGCTATCCTAGCTTGAAAAACTAGCCTCGTGTATCCCGGCCATAATGTAGTAGAAATACTGAAGAATGAATTCCACATTCTCAATTTAAACTATACTCCTTTAGTTCTTTGTGAATTTGAAGGCACAAAAGAGTCGTAGTTTGCACACGAGAGCCCAAAATTTTAAACTTTGTGCTCTGCAGTAAGGTAAGGGCTCAAAATTCAGCTCAGGTCGTTAGTATAAGATTGTAATATTTTATATCATAAGTTTAAATTACTCTTATGACTATAAATAGGTACGATAACAACTGAAACAACATATTGATGAAGATAAAAATACGTAAGACAATGTATTGAGTTTGACATGATTTGATAAAAGGATTTATGAAATCGAGGAAAGAATGACTCGTTGGCTCATTTCCGTTCGAACAACGATGTACGGAACAAAATGATGATTTCAAATTAATTCATGCCAATAATAAGTAATAAAACTTTCGTAAGCACAACACCTGGTCGGACTCGTCCGATAAAACAACACCCGTAAGTAGATCCGGACTAAAAGTTTACAATAAGTAATACTACAGAAATTTGGGTGGTAAATGTGTCACATGGAGATCAAGGCGAACATTTGTCCATATTCACCGCAAACACCCATAACAGAAAAGGTAACAATGGCAAATGTTAATTATTGATTTTATTTTTTATAAAACATACTATCGGTGCCGCCAAAGAAAAGAGTGTAATGTTAAAAATACTGAAACAAAATATCGCTGAAGGTATTGTAGAAATCTGAGATAAGATACACGAAATCAAACAACAATGACCATACAAATTAAGTTCGGTCGTAAATATAAGTGACATATCTACGCTAATAGCCTGATATTATTAAGTAGAAATGGTCGTATGTAAATTTTGTGTAGCGGGGGAGCGGGGTAAACTACACATATGATTTCAAAATTTCTTTCACCAGTATTTAGAATGGGTGATCAGTTCAGAACTATAAGACTGAATTTTAAACATTAAGAAAACGGCTAAACATCTATACTGCCGTCATAATAAACTTACTAACTTATGCTAACTTGTCGATGATTCCTATTTGAAAAACACAAGAAAAATGTACATATTTTATTATTTCAGATATTTTCTTAAATTTAAGTGTTATTTAAATACAGTTTACTCTTTCTCACTAGTAAAAATTGAAGTTATGGTCTTTCTTCTTACGACGTTCGCTGGACATACTGGGTTTATTTATGTCATTCATTCACGCAGTCGCATTTTTGTGTGGTATTCTGAATGTCAGATTAGGATTGTAAAAGTGTGCTTTTCAATAATATTTTTTATTATATTCCCGTCTTGAATATCATAGCGATCCTGAACTACGCAATCTGTTACAATACTATTTTTTTTATTGTAGTCCCTGCAAAATTTGCTACTTACAAAAACAGTCGTTTACTTTGCGTTGCGATCTTACTTCGTAGAGCGCTTCGTTTCTGTGTGATACATACCTGAAAGCAACAAAAGAGGAATTATGTACACGTTTAAAAATATTTTTGCATATATCTTTTATAAGGTTACGCATGGTCCAGATTGCGGCCTTTATTGGTGTATAAACAACAAAGAATATTCTGTCTATGTATGTTTTAAATGGCTGTTTTCCTCGCTTCATTAAAGTTATCATAATATAAGTGTAAAAAAAAAACACATGGGTTTGAATCATTGACAGCTCCCTATTTTATCTATTTTTGGTGAAATTAAGAACCAAAACACCTAGAAAACAGTGGCAACAGCACCGCCCAATAACGACATGGCCGGTCCTCTGTGGGAATAAGCCGCCTGTGCATGGAAGCATCAGAATCAGGTGTTTAAAATACAATACAATTGATATGAAGACAAACCAATATATAGATAAAACTTGGCTTTAATTAACTTTGAATTCTAGACATTGTATAGATATGACATTAATGTTTGTATCCTAGCAACACCATAGACGGCGGAGGCCACAGAGTATATATCATTCTTCCCCTCTTAAGTTTCTATGCGAAACTATTTATAAATAATAGTCGTTGAGATGACAAGGCATGACCCTTTGCCTTACAGGCCTTTTAGGAGTTTCAGCAGAATCTGGATCAGGTGGAGTAAACGGTGGGCTCATCGTTCTATCTTCTATTTCAGCAGGTGGTGCTGATAATGACGCCTTGTCTCGATTCTCTTCCAAAGGCGTTGAGAACGACGGTTCAGCAGAATGCGGAACCACCATTTGAGTGTGTGAGCCATCAACAGAAGATTCCAAGTCGCCGTCGTCAACTAAAGGCAGAGGCGCTAGACACCTATTTAAAATAGTAGACTCTCGACCGTTTTGATATCTTATGAGAGAATAGTGAGGATTAGAGTGCAGTAGTTCTGCTTCCTCAACAAGTGGGTTATTTTTATTCCGTACATGTTTCTTCACTAGGACTGGACCAGGAGTTAGCCATGAAGGCAGAGATTCCCTGTTCGCAGATCGTCTAGGATATGGTAAAAGTCTTTCATGGGGCGTTGCATTGGTTGATGTACATAAAAGCGATCTTATGGAATGCAGGGCCGCAGGTAGCACGGCTTCCCAGTTATCCAAACTCATACCCTTGGAGCGGAGAGCTAGTTTGACGGTCCGCCAAAGAGTTCCGTTTAATCTTTCCACTTGTCCATTTCCACAGGGATTATAGGGGGTGGTCCGGCTTCTTGCTATTCCCAGTGAGCTCAGAAATTGTCCCAACTCATCCGACAGAAATGCTGTTCCTCGATCACTATGAATGTAAGATGGTGTTCCGAAGATACTGAACAGGTCCTTCAAACATTTTATTACAGTACTCGCAGTCATATCTTTACACGCATATGCAAAGGGAAAACGACTGTATTCGTCAATTATCGTTAATAGATATTTGGTAGGTCCAGGCAATGGGCCCTTAAAGTCCATATTCAGCCTTTCAAAGGGCGACGTGGCCTTAATTAGCTGTCCTTTAGATTTTATAAACCGCGGTTTAATTTCCGCACACGTTGGGCACGAGATCGTCAATTTCTTTATATCTTCGACAGAATAAGGCAGGTTTTTAGCACGTACCCAATGGACCATTCGTACAATGCCCGGATGACATAATGAATCGTGCAATTCGCGCAATTTGTTATCATTTACGCTAGCGCAAACACGTGACATTGCGTCTGCGACAGCGTTTTCCGTACCAGGTCTATAAGTAATGTCAAATTTGTAACAAGACAATTCCAGTCGCCAGCGTTCAATTTTCTCGTTTTTGATCTTACTGGGTTGTTTTTGGTTGAACATAAACCCGACCGAACGCTGGTCCGTGATAAGGGTAAAGTGTTTCCCAATGAGAAAGTGGCGCCATTTCCTAAGACTTTCTACAATGGCCGCGGCCTCCTTTTCAATGGACGACTGTTTCATCTCGGATTCCGACAGTGTTCTTGAAAAGAAGGCTACAGGGCGCCCCTTCTGCGATAATGATGCTCCCAGAGCAAACTCAGACGCATCGGTTTCTACAGTCAGCGTATCGTGTTCGTCGATCGCTATTAGTGCCGAATTCTTTATTTCTTCATTTAGAGATTTGAAGCAAGTCTTTGCTTCATCATTAAGTGGGAATCCACGTGCCTTTAGTAATGGCTGGATCTTCGAAGAGAAATTCTTAATCCACTTGGCATAATGTGCAAAAAGCCCCATAGCACGTTTGAATTCAGAGGAATTGGTAGGGATCGGTAATTCGGTTAAAGGCTTGAGTCGGTTACTATCAGCCGTGATTGTGTTATTTTCTATATTATAACCAAGAAGGTTAATCGATTTTTGCGAGAAAATGCATTTTTGCTTGTTTATCGTGAGTTTATATTTGTCGACAGCGAGCATAAATCTCTCCAGGTTCTTATCGTGATCCTTTTGGTCGATCCCGCAGACGGTAACGTCATCCAAATAGGCGTAAGTCCCCTCCAGTTTCTCTTCATTGATAATAAATTCCAAAGTACGCTGGAAGGCAGCCACACCATTAGTAACGCCAAACGGAATTCTTGTGAACTGGTACAATTTACCGCAGGCTTCAAACGCGGTGAAGATTTTCTCGTTGGGTAAGATTGGAACCTGGTGATAAGCGCTCTTCAAGTCAATTTGACTAAAGTGGTTGAATTTAGCTACGTTTTCGACAATGTTTTCTATTTTCGGTAATGGATAAGCATCTAGAAAAGTAAATCGATTGATTGTTTGAGAATAGTCTATGACAAGTCGTTTACGATGGGTATCACCGCCAGCTACAAGTACTTGGGCACGCCACGGGGAGATACTGGGCTCTATGACACTGTCAGCCAACAGTTTCTCCACTTCCTCTTCGATGAACTTCTTATCTTCTTTGCTGTACTGTCTGGACTTCATAGCAATTGGTTTTATGTCAGATGAGAGGTTGGTGAATATTGACGCGGGTGGGACCGCAGCTTCCATTACGCTGCAGATCTCTAGTGGGCCCTTATCACCTCCGAAGCTTAGAACCAAAGAAGAGTGGTTCTTCAATATGTCATGACCAATTATGATATCTGCACAAAGGCTATTTACGACAAGGAGTTTGACTTGGTTATATACGTGGCGACCAAGCTGAATGGACGCTTGACAAATGCTATCTACGAAAGACACATGAGTAGTAGACGCTAGAGTGATCGGCTGCTTATGAGATCTTCGTTTCAGGTTCATCATGCAGACTAATTTTTTATCGATAAAGGTGACAGAACTCCCGGTGTCAATCAAAGCTTCGGCTTGGAAGCCGTTGACAAAGACTGGTATTGTCGCTTTCCGCAGGCTCGCGGGTGCTGCGGCGAGGATACTGGCCGAATCGACCTCTTCGGTAGAGACAGCGTTCACGTTCTTACGCTCCTTACTACGACATACGTTCGCGAAATGTCCTACTTTTCCGCACATCTGACACGTGGCATCCTTTGCGGGGCATATAACTCTTCGATGAACATTTCCTCCACAAAAGAAGCAGCGTTTTCGGAATGGCGTAGTCGAAGCGAGGTTAGAGTCTTCTTGTTTGGTACTAGAAGGACTATCGTTTGGCTCGGATACAGAATTTATTGATACAGAATTAGTATTGCCAGCTATGATTTGGGAGTCTCGTTCTGCAGTTTCTAAAGACAGCGCTTGATCTAGTGCCTTATCAAGGGTGAGTTCTTTATTCTCGAGAAGTCTCTCCCTAATTCTTTGAGAATACACTCCGGCAATGAAAGCTCCACGAATAGTTTCGTCTTCGTGTTCTCGTGCGGTGATATTTCTAAAGCTACAACTTTTGGCGAGGAGTTTCAATGCTCTAACATATTCCGCTAGCGTCTCATCTGAGCGTTGTTTGCGAGTAAATAGCATGTGACGGGCGAGGATCTCGTTCTTGGGTTTGATATAAATATCGTCCAATACCTTCAAACATTCCTGGTATGTTTCGCAGTCTTGTACGTACGCAAATACCGCCGAGTCCACATAGTGCAGGAGGAGTTTTCGTTTCATGCCATCAGTAGTTAGGGAGGCTTCTTCCGACAGAAAGGCTTCGAACATATGTTTCCAATGTGTCCATTTTAAATCAGCACGTTCATGTGTTGGTTCTACCTCGAACTTGTCAGGGCGTAGGTAACGCGCTAATGAAGTGACCGGTAGATTTCGAGAAGCTTCGTCAACGCTTTCTCGCGACATTATCAAAGTTAATTAAATTGATATGAAGACAAACCAATATATGGATAAAACTTGGCTTTAATTAACTTTGAATTCTAGACATTGTATAGATATGACATTAATGTTTGTATCCTAGCAACACCATAGACGGCGGAGGCCACAGAGTATATATCAACAATCGACAACTGACAGTCGTTAAGGCAAGCGATCGTGACAGCCCGGCGTTGCTACGGTGAATACTGGCGTCCTAGCGACGACATCAACACGACAGGGCGGCGGCCAATAGGAGTGCCCGTCTGCCATGTCACCCCTGCGCGCGCGTGACGTTTTGACAGCCGTCATTGTAGCAGCCTATGTCGAAATAGAAAATATTTTATGTATGCCGAACCATGCAACACCTGAGACTTCTAATCTGTGATAATTTATAGATTTTAGTGTGTACATTTATGTTACCTACTCTGATATGCCCGGCTCCCTCGCAGACAACCTCCCAAGGCCACTCCGGGGTGTCGTCATCGACGCAAGTTTACGTGCAGTGTCCTGAATGCTCCCAGCCACGCTATTTCAGAGGACAGAGGGGTCTTAACATCCACAAAAGTAGATGCCACAAACACCGTCATGCGTCTGCTCCCCAAACACCAACAACTGTCACTCTTCCCCCTCAGCCGCACAATATACTTCCAAACTCTCCACCTGTCTCTCCATTCTGGCAGGAAATTAGTAATTATAAAACTTCCCTCCCGCTAGTAAAAAGAATCCCACGGGAAGCAAGACGCAGTGTGGCCACCTTTCTGTCCTCACATATTAGAACAGCAGTAGAGAAAAACGACAAGAGTAGCTGGGAGAGTCTTTTGACCTTCTCATATCGCACACTACACGTAAACAAAAGAGAAAGTTGTAGCGGCTCCTTAACGCAAAAAATTAAAAACAACTGCTCAACCCCCTTTAGGCCCAGTTTAGATAATTATTCAGGAGTGTGATCTACCGCCAAAATTTCCAAAAAAGTCGAAAATAAATTTAATGATGGTGACATAAAAGGAGCTGCTCAACTACTTTTTTCCAGTGACGCAGTCGCTCCCGATACTCCGGAGACGCTCGCCGCATTGGAATCAAAACATCCCCCTCCAGCGGCCACTCTTCAACTGCCGGATGCCCCCGACCCGTCGGAGCCCACTCCCGAGGCCACCGCAGAGGACGTGCAGGCGGCGATCATGTCTTTCAGAACCGGCTCTGCCGGCGGCCTGGACGGCCTCACGCCACAACATTTTAAAGATTTAATTCTGGGTGTGACCGGGGACGCCGGCGCAGCCCTTCTGGGAGACATGACGCGCCTTGTGAACCTCATGCTCTCGGGTAAGGTTTGCGCCAATATAATAGATACTCTATATGGCGCAAACCTATGTGTGCTCCGTAAAAAGGACGGTGGCATCAGGCCCATTGCTATCGGCAATACAATCCGCCGTGTGGTCTCGAAGATCTGCTGCAAGTATATTTTACCAGATTTAACAGAACAATTTCAACCAGTACATTTGGGCTTCGGGACCAAGGGAGGGTGCGAAACCGCAGTACACGCGACTCGCACCTTCCTGAAACACGGCGGAGGGGAGGTGCTTCTGAAGGTGGATGTTAAGAACGCCTTCAACTCAGTGGACCGGGGAGCTTTGCTGACAGAAATAAAACAACATATACCTGCCACATACGCTTATTTGTGGCAGTGTTATAGCAGCCCAACAAATATAATTTATAACGGCCACCTACTTCACTCCGCAGTCGGCTGTCAGCAAGGCGACCCGCTCGGACCGGCTATCTTCAGTTTGGCAATTCACTCACACATTAAATCTTTGGCCTCAAAATTCAACGTTTGGTATTTGGACGATGGGACCCTAAGAGGCGATGTGAATTCTGTACTTTCGGATCTCCAAAATTTAATTGATAAATTCAAGTCTATTGGTTTGGAACTAAATTTGTCAAAGTGCGAACTGTACACAAGTGTTTCACGCTCCGATAAGAAACAAGATTTGATATCAAAATTTCATTATTTGGCACCTAATATCAAAGTTATTGACAGTGATTCGCTTCGCCTGCTAGGTGCCCCAGTTCTGGACGATTCTTATGCTGGTTTCATTTGTGATCAAATATATAAATTTAAAGAGTCGTCTGGTCGTCACATAGAGCACACATGGCTTACTAGATAATAAAATTTTGCCTTTTTGTCCCTAAATTTACGTATGCTCTCAGCTGCTCAACCCTCTGGAATCACTTGGATCTTCTACTTTGTCTGGACGAACTTATCAGAACCACCATAACAGAAATCCCAAATTGCCCGTTGCAAGATAAGAGCTGGACCCAGGCCACACTTCCGATCCGTCATGGTGGCCTGGGTATAAGAACTGCCTCAAGCGTAGCCCTTCCGGCGTTCCTGTCCTCAGTTCATAGCACGGTCGGCCTCATTGGTAAAATTGTTTCCCCGTCTCTTGGAGATGTAGAGGTCGCGTGCTTGGCTGAGGCCAGGAGCGCCTGGTCTAACGCAGCCGGTCCGAACCAGGACGTACCGACAAATACAGCATTGCAGCGGCTTTGGGACGAGCCGCTCTGCATCCAGGTTCGTAAAGACCTCATTGATACTGCAGTGAATGATACGGAGCGTGCTCGTCTCCTAGCGAGCTGTGAGCCAGAGTCGGGCTACTGGCTGAGGGCCCTCCCATCGGCGAGCATAGGGACGCTTTTAGACAGGACTACCTTTAACCTGGGAGTTAGTCTGAGACTGGGGGCCAGGACCAACGAGCCACATCGCTGCCGCTGCGGTGGAGGCGTCGACGAGTTAGGTCACCATGGCCTGGCTTGCCGCCGCAGCGCTGGACGTCTGTCCAGACACGCTGCCCTGAATGACGTCATTCGTCGGGCCCTTGTCAGCGCAACGCCGTGCGTGCCCGCTGTATTAGAGCCGAGTGGGATAGCACGTGACGATGGCAAGAGGCCCGACGGAATGACGCTCATCCCGTGGAAGAATGGGCGGTCGCTGGTCTGGGATGCAACGTGCGTCGATACCCTAGCACACTCCCATGTCCAAGCGACCGCCTGCCATGCGGGCGCGGCGGCAACTATCGCAGAGTCCAACAAGAGGCGCAAATATGCAGCTCTAGGTCAGGGCTATATATTTGTGCCTTTTGGGGTAGAGACTCTGGGGCCATGGGGCCCGGAGGCGCGACTCCTCTTTAAGGAGATCTCGTCGCGCCTAGTTGACGCCTCTGGAGATCCGAGGGCTGGTGCCTACTTTGGCCAAAGGCTAAGCCTCGCCATACAGTGAGGTAATGCCGCCAGCCTTCTCGGAACTCTACCGGCCGACAGCGATCTGGCTCCAATATTTTATTTAAATTAGTTTTAGTTTACTTTTTAAAAAATAGTTACTGCCAAATTAATTATTTTTCCTGGTTGTGAAATAAAGCATCAGTTTACAATCATAAAAAAAAGTGTAAGTATCAATATTGCACCTTTTCTTTGACTTTCAAATTTCTCTCAGCAATTTTCCATAGTAAGTTTGTCTGGAAGAAGTTGCTTTTAGCAATAAGGCCGCCTACATTGTGATATGGACCTTTGTACATATTTTATGTATTTTCGGTGTGCAATAAATATAATGTTCTGAATTATAATGTTCATTTTGTTTCTGATTCTTCTTAGAGTTCAATAACAAAAGCAGATAGTCCGCATGAAATTTGGTGGCGATGGTTTAACATTGTATGTCTTCCGGTTGGTCGTTTTGTATCCTGTTTAGGATCATGATGATATGTATAACCAAATTTGTTTTATATAAGTAGATATATCACAGGTCCCACTCGTGGGCGCTACATTTTTTGACAGCCTTGGGCTTGACAGCCCACTCGAACGGTTCCCTGCCAATCTCATCCATAGCTTTCACGACGATACTTGCGGACAATTACTTACTGCGCGTGTACACTTATGCACAATATTGCCTTGAGCTACAGCCTTTCAAGATGTCACAAAGCACCTATGCTAATGCTACATTTGCAATTGAAATCGCGCACCCACGGGCCCTCATTGTTCCGACAACACTCGTGGTCTCTACTAACTTCATTTTATTATAACAATTCTGCGAAACATACAGTATGTACCTACTTCAATTTAATCGCTTGTCCCAGAAGCTGTACGCTGACATTTTTATTCGGAGATTTCAGACAGCAGTTCAATGTTACGTACAGGATAAAACAAGTGAAGTTGCATTAGAAATTTTGGATTTGAGAATTAGCAGAGGCCAGGGCGTCAATTCTAGTAAAAACGTTATAGTCCGTAGGTAGTCCAACGACTACGTTTTGTCGCTAATGGTATTCAACTAAGCACAATTTGCGCACGAAATTCTGTCGGAACCCTGAAGTTTGCGATAGCAATTGGTATCGAATTTGACGTTAGACGATTAGAATAGTTTATGATTTGTAATACAGAGGCAGATTGTACTGTACCCGCAAAATACTATTGCTACTATCCATCTTTGTCGAAGTATTCCACCCGGAATCTAATTTGAGAATTTCATGTCATATCGTACGCCGCGCTGTAAGGGCGAAAGTGTGCTAATTGAAGTTACCGCGGAGTTTAGGACACTCGGTCCTTCCGGAAAGTTGAGGGAATTCCGGCTCGTTGCTGGGCCATCACCAAAAGAATGTAATAAGGCGCAGGTGGTGCCGGTTCTTTATTGGATTTTGCACATTCCACGGCGACGTGTTTGATGGCCGAAAGATTCTCGCGAAACTCTTTCTTTGCTTCCGCGAATAATTCCGCGCGGCGTCCTCTCAAATTAAACATCGTCGGCTGATAGACGTTCATTTCTAGCTGGCTAAGCACTCGAGATATGGCAAACCCATTTTTTATCTGTTTATTTCTACATTCAATGATGATCGAGATAATGATAAAGCGTTTTGTGGCGAGCTCTACAGTTATTTGGTTATGTTATTTAAGCATTCTTACTTGGCTGGGTTTTGAAATCTCCTCTAGCAATAACAATAAGGCGCATGATTGATAGACACGTCTTGGCGCTATTTCTAGCTTCACTCAAGGCCAGAAGTTTGCGTAGTAAGTATTTAATGCTTTTGCTTATTTTCAGGTCAGGCAAACAAATACCACGGATAGTCATTGTAAAATGGTTTAATAGATTTTATCTCTGCCTAAATCACTTTTTCGTTACAGTATTGTCGTGTGAACCAATCAACTGAAAATATCTTTCTCGCCAAACTGATGACAAACTTTTTTAGAAATAAGTTTATTACGTTTGCGAATCATAGTTAAATTCTTTATACGCGGAAAAAATGAAAATTGACGGAAAATATTCCTTGTACCTTGTTACACCGGTGTATCTATTAATGTATAGTATTCAAGTATAATGGACGAAAGATTATTATTATTACGTAACTATACGTATGTCTATTAGTATTCGCATTTGCAACGCCTACCCGTATCTATTTCTCCATCGGCAAATTCTCACACATGAAGTTGCCTGGAAGCAATTGCTATGAGCAATTCAAGGCAGCCAGTTGTATCTTTTGTTTTGAAACACCTGTTTCTATAAAGAATATTCTTATCTTACATTACTCCAATTTTTGGCCCCAATTCTTGAAATTTTCAGTAACTTACGAAAAATGTTTTGTACACTAATGTAACGTTTAATGAAACTACATAAACATAAGCATTTTTCACTGTAATACAACAATTAGCATCAAGATCTGATATGAAAATAAAACCTACCATGTTTACTTAACGCAAAACTATCGAACCGGAACTCTGTGATTTAGGCTCAGTTTGGAAACTAAGATTTGTTTGGAAGATCTGAAAGATCACAATGCGGCGGCGCCGCGCGCGAAATCCCGCCTACGCGCGCGCATGCGAGCGGTCAGTGTCACGAGGTCGATCCGAAAACTGTTTCACGGGGCGGGCTGCGGACGCGCCGGCTGAAAGGAAAAGTATACGTAGGCTGCCTCGAGGCCGCCAGCCGCCGCCCGCGCCTGCAGCGTTCATTGACACATGCAAATTCCGACACCGCCGCGACGCCGGGTCGACGACCCCCGCCATTCAATGACTGTCGAAAGTTACAGAGGCCCCGACACTAAGCACGCCAAAATCGTATTCAAAAGCATCAGCGCCGTAAATAAGCGAACTTACCTCGAGATCGTTCAACTGGGCATAAGGAGAACACAGATTTATGTGTCTAGTTCTTCGCACCGATATTGAGAGTGCACGCGTCGGAGGAAACGTGAACTTACGCCGATGGTAATAAAGTCGCTTCTGCGGGAGTAGAAATGAAATGCAGTGCTAACACAAGGCGCGTCTGGCCATTGTATTATTAGCATTGCGAATTTCGACAAGCACTCAAACAGGCTGGGCCCAACAGCAGATATAGACCCGATTCGCAAATACAAATGGACAATATGCAAATATGTCGCGTCTGCCGGCCGGACACGAATTTGCATGTTTGTTAGGTGCAACCTCAAAAGCTATTCTGTTTCTATCAATATTCCGTTATATTATAGCAATAGCCTCTACCCGAATACATACCGTGCCATTGAACTCATCAATACAACATTAATTTAATGAAACCATCACGTTGCGATAGGTACCATAATCGAGAGTTACGGATAGCGCGAGCTTATCCGAAGTAGAGACTAGTGGTTAGGTCAAAGTATGGAATTGTGTACAAGGACGACATGTTATATTATGTTTGCTGAGCAAGCATCATATTCGTGGGCGGACTGTCTCGCTCGAGTGGGAGAGATAAGTGCCACGTCCTTGTCGAGCGATGGACGTAGAGTCAGCTGATGGGTCTACTAAACCTATCTCGTAGACTTGCAATAGCTCTTAGCGCAATGGTTATAAGTGCGAGTTTCGAACACAGGCACATCTTGGTGCCGTTGGTAGTACTTTAGAGATATGATCGAGAAATATAGTTATGAGAGTTAGGTTGAATGGTTGAATTGCATATAATTTTACGGAAGTTCGCGAATAAAAACTGCGTTGTCCTTTGATACATAAACAATCTGGGTACAAAACTTTGCCTTCGCAGACATTCCAACAACTACATGTCTTCCATATTTATGTAAAACCCTGACGCATTTAAGAGAATAAGTGGCTCTTCCCAAATATTTTCCAAGCTTTGCCGAATGAAAACCATGCACATATTTACCTACTAAAAAGCGGCCAAGTACGAGTTAGAATCGCGCACCGAGGATTTTATTGAAATAACGCTAAGCCCGAAAACATTTAGTTCAGTATCAAACCACTTAAAATAAATAATTGACTACTAGATGAAAACCCGGCTTCGCTCAGCTAAAATGAAGTCTCATAATGATATTATTTTTGGTATTTTTTACATCCATTTGCTTCTGTATTTCAACAAATTAAACCCTATTTAAGTTGATCGCACATTTGTCAGCACCGCACGCGCCGCACGCGCCGCACGCGCCGCACGCGCCGCATTTTAAAACTGGGTCGCATATTTGTCAGCAACGTACGCGCCGAACGCGCCGCATTTCTGTGTGTTGCCAACAATTTTTGCAGTTTTTTCTTGCCTCTGGTGTGAAACGGTGCGGTGACATTGTGCTATGGAAGAAATTGTTGTAATAGCCTGCTTATTGGCAGAAAAAAAATGAAACTCCGAGAAAAAAAAAATTCACAACATTAATTAAAAAAGGAACTTATATGGAGCATATTCAGCTCTTCAGATCCGAATGAGGCAACACTGAGTGGCAGCACGTGCCGCACGCGCCGTACGCGCCGCATTATATGACGTCATCAGAATGCTTCCTTCGGAGTTCGGATGCCTACCGTATTTTACGAAATGCGGCGCGTACGGTGCGGATAAATATGCGAGATTTCATATCATTGCATACAACGAATTCTAAAATGCGGCGCGTGCGGTGCTGACAAATGTGCGATCAACTTTAATGGGCACAAAGGGCACCTGCGACACATGATCACGTGAAACCAACGCTACATTGATTACATTGACATGTTTACTTCGCAACGCATATTATATATAAAAGCTTATATAAAAAAATCATTTTTATATTGAAACTACTTGATAATCCGAATTTTCCGCATATAATTACTATCGTCGACTTGGATCGAGTAATTTTTTACGCTCTTCAATTTGGTATGCATTTCGTTCGAGTCTACCGTAGACCGGTACGAAATTATTAAGGGTACTATTTAAACGAGTGACTATAAATTCAAGTTTTAAGTAAGAAAAATAATTAATTTACGTTATAGTATTACTAAGTGAGCGACTGACTGCGAGTGACGAGAAATCAATAGAACAGCAACTTACAAGCATTAATTCGGGTTACTTAAAATACAAAATGAGAAGCTTCATAATATTTGAGCGACCTAATATTTGTTTAAGTGTCAACGTTTTGTCCTGCATTTTTTCAATATTTGGCAAACGATTTATTATGATTTGATTTATTTTTCATACGAGTAGGTATCTAATATTAATTCATACGAAAAAGTAAATAATACGTTTTGTCTTACTGGCTCACTCGTTTATCTAGCCGTTAAGGCGCTTAACTATAAAGCCAGAGATCGTTGGTTTCATTAGGGTGGGATTAGGGTGGGATGGCCAGGGCCTATATTCTGCTAACGCATTGCAGTACAATGGCAGTTGCATGACTGCGTCGATTTCATTTCATTGCCGCTTCAAATCGAGGCTTAAATGTGTATTCCTAATTCTAGGCGTCAATAGTATGAAAAAAAACGTCACGTGACCCGACCGTATATGTGTCATCGTACTACCTACATTTCAATAACAGAATCGAGACCCAGGTGTTGTGAGGAAGTTTATTATTATTGCTTTGCAAAAAATTGTGTTTTTTTTTTCATTTCATTCAGGACCTTAGACGGGAATGCAGTTAGACTTGGCCGGTTTTTTTTTTCATTTTTTAATGGTGAAGAGTTAATCTCATCACACATATATGGAATTACTGCCCATATAAGGATTCAAGAGATACAGTGCCACCATCTTATCTGTCCAGTTGATAGCGGCCACAGAGAATATAATCACTGCGTTTTAATAGCGGCGCTAGTGGAGAATTTAGTAGTTGGTAACATTTGAGGAATTCACCCAGACTAATGAGAGTATTTTAACCCGTCTTTAAATTTTAATGAAAATATAATTATAAATCTTAGTAAGTAAATAAATAAAACCAAAAATGGGGAACAGGATTTACAATTTATAAGTTAGTTACAATTTTGCCCACCTGAACAGATAACTTGGTGGCGCTGTAAAGTCTTCTATCCTTAAGTCAAATAGACAAACAGACGCAGTGTTTGTAAGGTCATCTTTGGATACGGAACTCAAAAATTGTACGTTTTATTTAGAGTTGTGAAGCGCACAGCCTCGCAGACATGTAATCCCGCACTGCTGCTGTGTTGACCTAATCTATCACGAGCTGTGACGTCACAGACTTCAAGCCGAGGCCAGACGGTGCAAACTGCTAGAGCACACACACCGCATTGTAAGCACAACGTATATTTATGCCCAAAGAGGCGAAATTAAACAGCTGAAGTAGTATGCGATGAAAACAGAAAACACTTGTGTAGATTTGGGGTGATTTGTATGCATCTGGGTTTCAGATTAAAATGCGTATGTGTCCGTGAAGTGAGTATTTAAAGTTTCGATATACCTATTTCGGTAGATTTTCTCTATTACTTGGACGCCAAGTGGGACAAGCTTAGTAAAGTATTAGAAATTTGGTAGGGATCTTACACAATGACGACGCATCATCAATCTAATCGGGGCAGTACGTTTAAAAACTGGATCAATTAATCAGAAGCTATAATTTGGCATGAAAATCGTATTCGCACACAGACGGAGACTTACACAAACGAATGAATAATACACGTGTCGGCGCGCACACATGGAAAACTTGCATGTAGAGACGATGCGGAGTCGGAGACTTGCAAACTTGTCTGCTCAGTCTACCCATTGTAAAATAGGCTCTATAACTTGAGAATTAGGAGTGTAGGTGGAGGTAGATGATAAATTTGCCGTAGACAGGCGCGGCGAGGGAGCGAGAAGCTGGCTGGTCAGTGGCCGCATTCCTCCTAGTTGAAAGTAACGCAAAGTCCGGCTGTGCAAAAAATATCTACCACCGCTGCAATACATGCCGTATTTTGTACTGATTTATTGCAAATATTGCCCGAATACGAGCTAACAATTCACTCCGGTATCACAGCAGGAGAATTTTAGATAATTTCCGCTGCGGAACACACCGGCTCTACATAACTACGCGTTTAGTTAGTTGGCCAGCAAATGGTAAACATTTGCACACGAAAACTAAAGTTAAGGTTTCCAAATCATTATTAAAGTAGTAACGTGCACGTGCCCCTACCAAATGAAATTAAGTTTTTGCTAACACTCGTCGTAAGACAGCGGTAAAAGAGGCCCTGCCTTATTCGACAGTTCAACCACCTCTAGTAAGTATTACATGAGAAAAGTGCGGTCAATGAAATTACACGGTTGTACCGTGCTATGTGATATGATAGTGCTGATGAATTATCATAAAAGTTGGAGTGGTTTTTTTCAATTCATAATTTCAATTCATGTGCCTCCCGTGTGTTGTGTACGAGTGGGAAGTTTGGAGGTAATGGCGATGGCGCGTTTATGCGCGGAGGGCGCAGAGCAATGAATCGCAATTCTGCATAAATCTCCTCTTACTGTCAAAGTGACATCCTCGAGGGAAACTTCGTCTGGCTCTGGGACCAGACGAGGCCGCGAGAGTCGAATCGGCTTTACGACTTACAAATCGTGTCTTTCGCTAAAAATAAATTGCTCTTCAATTCACCGCCGCAGACGCTTCGATAACAATGTAGGAGATGCTTGCAAAATTAATGGCACACGGTCGAGACACGTTTTATAACTGCACGTCGTAATCCGTATCTGGGGGGCGATCTGGCATTATTCATGGGCCCGTGCGCTCACTCGGCTCAGGCCGGGCTTAAGGCTCAGACGCTCTGGAACAACAAGGCACCAATCCGATCCACAAAGGCGCAGCAGGTGCGCCGACCGATACCATTCTCTTGGCTTAAATAATAATACTCCATTGACAACAATGTACACGAACAAAGCACCGCGCGACAAAAAATCGACATCTCAAATGAAAGTCTAAATTTTGAATTTCGTAATAGAAGACATCTGTGTTGTGCTACGAGTATACCGTGCAATTTACTCAAACACGATATAAAAGTGTAATTCATAACAATGCAATGCCGCGGCGGCGTGGCGGAGTTGCTCACCGTTCCATACTTTGTAACAGTGCGATTGCGGGCGTAAGGGACGAGGTAAAACCGACAACAAAACGACAGCGCAACTTTGTTCGGCGATGTTATAGCGGAAACAACATCCTAACTGGAATGAAAGTCTGCAAAAGTCCGCAATTCCCTTGCTATTGGAATCCAAGTGAGCTCACGAGAACGTGCGACGTCGTGCGATGGTTTTGCGCGAATTTTTTGTGCGATGTCTGGGTGCCAGGTGCCGCGGGTCTACGCGACCCGTCGTCAGACACTTTAGTTTTTTTCTCAATAGCCTCCGACCTTTTGCAGAGATTCATTGTTTGTTTTGGTCGTTTTTTCACCTCGGCCGTCTCCAGACTGGCTTCGATCGTAGGTACTTGGATAATGTTTTTTCTCGGTCCGTAAGCGCTTTGTTTTTTTTGTCTCCCTTTAATGACCGCCAGGTAAAACCTTAAGAGACGTTACCTTTGGGCTAACGAGTCCGTTCTACATAGCGCACTAATTGCCTTACTACAAAAAAGGGGCAGGATTTCTCTACAAAATATCCCATTACTGTTTGTATAAATCAGAATATGAGGCTCTCGATGATAATAATAATAGAGGCGCGAGCAAGAGACGATGACATCTGTGTAGAACAGGTTCTCAGTCACGAGCTGGCTGGATGGATGAAAGGCATCTGTTTACGTAACAAGAAGGACGTGTTATTACTAAAATGGTATTCGAGAAATGGCGTTCGAGGTGGTATAGTGGTGTGATCGGCATCCCGTTATCGCGCGGTCGTCAGTCCCCCAATCAAATACCTACTTAAAACAGAAGGCAGGGTCAATACTATATGCTCGCAATAAGACTAAAATGAACTATGACGTAGGACTACACTGAGAACGACAACAAGATACTATGTTCTGTTCAAGTTCGATATCATCGTCTCAATGTATGAAAGTTTACACACCGGTATCCTTTAAATACAAGGGCTTCACTTAGCTACCTACAAAGAACTACGTAATTTTTGGAATACGATATTCGGTCTGACTTTATTTTCGAGTCTGAATATCACCCAGTCGATACTTCGATTTTCGATTGTTATGTTGGCGTTCTTTGTCAGGACACCCATTAAATGGTGTGTCTTGGGGGAAATCTTGGAAATGTGAATTTCCGTAACGCTGTTTACAGACCGAAGCGCATATACTGCAAACAAAAACAAATTCGAATTTGGTCGATGGCTCTGTTCAGACGGCTTACGGAAACGATCGTTCGGTTAGTGTGTCTCAACTTCAAGTCATCAACAACAATACGGCTCTTCGAAAAACTACATCCAGTGTAATTCGAAATGGTTTGTAACCCTAACGTGGCAACGAGACGCCGTTTTGGTGCACTGCGCGCATCATATTAAATCATAAATAAAAAATGTATTTCAATGTAAACATTTTACATTCTATATTATGTTGAATATCTATGTACTTACAATGTGCCTCTACGCTGCGTTCGGGCCCAGGCACAGAATGTCTGTGGGCCCAGGCCAGGGTATGATGTTATATAGCAATTATGATGTTTAAAATGCCTGATATGATGTTTAAAAGAAATTCCAATGTGTGACAGTTTTTTGGTAAGAATTCCTAATCCCTCTTAGGAGATTGATATAACCGTGCAAGACAATTTTTTCATGAACTCTACTCTACTACAGTCTGTTAGCTTTTAGAATACACCTCGGCTACTATCGGATAGAATCGGATATATTCCTGTAATAGAAATATTGGAACTAATATGACACTTAATTTTAGATAACTTTTCAAAATAGTGAAGAAAAGTTTTATACAGAGCTGGAAGTAGTATTACACTCGGCTTTCGGCGAAAACCGAAGTCTACTCTAGAGCCCGATGTATATTCTAAAAGCTAACAGACGACTACTCTACTCTGCATAGATAATAGATATAACTCTCTTGCCATGTTAGTTCCACAAAACGAAGCTTCTGCATCAACGTTGTGAGCCTGGGGCCTGCCTGAGGCGAGCACCACGGGCACACCGGAACTCGCCGCTATATGCGGCGGCCGGGCCCGATGGAGCGTGCTGCGTGGACCCTCGGCGACAACGCAAATTCAACCTGACGGCTCTTATATCGTGAGCCAGTAGGTGCGAATATCGAGTGCACTTCCTGGTGTTGCTGTTCTACCGAGTAGCGATGCCGGTCACGGCGCGACTGTCGCTCAAAGGGCCTCTGAGTCTCACTCTGCGGAAGTACCACTAAACGTTGAATATACTACGCCCTAATTGTGCTAACTAAGTTGAGCTTTACCTAGACAGTTTGTTTTGTGAGCTTGGGACAAAAAAGACGGTCTTGGGCGAGTCGGCCTCGCCTGCCGAGGGTCCCGTAGTACTCGCAGATTTTTCCGAGCTTGACCCGAACTTCAAAGACATTTTTTTAACGATTTAATTAAAAATGTATAGTTTCCAGATTTTTCACGATGTTACATGCCAAATTTCATGGTTCTTGGTCCGCGGGAAGTACCCTATGAACTTTGATTCCTTTTAGTGTCGAAATCTACGTTTTCTTGCGGCACAAATGATTCTATCCTTTTTTACGTTAACTAAGGAGTTTAGTTTTTTTGCAACTTCAAGGGACCGTAGACTTAAGTACATGGTTTTAATTTCAACTCGATCCCTTCACGCGTTCCCGAGATAAAGGGTCTTGCTTGACAGAGGACGGACGGAGAACGAAGTGAGTAAGGGTTCCGTTTTTTTCTTCTTTAGGTGCGGAACCCTAACAAATTAAAGAATATCTACTACGAACGGAACGGAGAACGGATTATCTACCTATCCACTACCTATCCAATTCTGCAAAACTTATTAATTAAAACTTTTTTCGAAATCTTTTTTCAAAGTCGACTTTGTCAGATATTTCTAACACTTAAAAAACTCATAATATTCCTTTCACTCTGTTTTTTCGCGATTATGTGTTCACGATAAATCTTTAGGACTATTTAGAATTCCTTAGTGTTGTGAAATGTCGTAGAATGTGGTTTATGGTTTCAATAAACCAATGAGAGTTTAAAAGAAAATCTACCTGGATATTAATACATTAATGTAAATGAATTCTGGTGTGCTATAAAATAATATTATCGTTTCGACTCTACTTATCATTAAAGTTGCTGTTCAAATTCGTCACCCAGCTTGACAATTCATCACATAAGCACACAATTGTAAACCAATAGTAGAATGCGGGGAACAAAGCTCGTGAGGCCCTAACTACTTATCTGTGACAACAATAGAGGATTCAATCAGTGTACATTAATCGTCACGCTTCCTGTGCCGGGCGCCCGTATGTGTTACATCTGGCCCGAAGAAAGGGGCGATGTATTATTGTACAGACAGAAATGATATGTTTAATGCAACGCCTGCCTATTTGTACGCTTAAAACGCTGTATTTAGAAACACAATGGTGATGAAAAATATCGCAGAAACTTTGGGTTTGGGCATAGGATTTGCAGTACATCAAATTACATAAAAATAACGGGGCAGTCAGTTTGAAACAGAAAATCTGGCAAAACATTAATGTTAACAAAATTTACCCCTTTTTAAATACATTGAGTAGATATGGGCGTTTATATGTGCTAATTCTTAATTTGACTATGCAAATAGAACAGCGGGCAATAGCTAGTAAATAATGTATGAAGAAAAATAACTGTGTACGGCGCGCGGCGCGCGCGTGCGCGGCTGCAATAAGCAGCTCCCGCGCCGGTTGATGAAAAATTAATATAAATCAATGAATATTCACGACGCAAGCCTTTTTATTCATCGTCAATTGTTCGTAAGTGGCTATAATTGTTAGGAATACTTGCTCTTGTAGTAAGTTGTGTGTGTGAAAGAATGGATGAATAATGTAGAGTCATTATTAGTATCGCCCAAGCGGTTTCAATGCGCATTTCACACAAAGTGTCCCGGCTGATAACTTAACCAAAATCCTTGCACTCAGGTGAAGTTTGCGATGGACAATTTAATTAAGAGCAGAGTAATATAAACTAAAGTCAGAAGAATTAATACCGCGTCCCTCGCCAATGATACCAAAATACGTCCATGCTAAGTCAAAGACATTTGATAATAGTTGGGCATTATAATTATTTCTTCCCTTTATCAGTAGGCTATCCTACACCAACGTAGGTATGTTTTATTTAGACTGATTGTGCCTTTCAATTTGCGATAAAAAACAAGTTAGTACGGGAATATACAATCTAATTACTAGACGTCCTTTTCGATTAACAAATTGGACATCGAATAAAATCAACGTTAAAGTTAAGCCCCTGCGCTTCGTTAATACGTAATCGTTAAACACGTAAAGGTTCCTTTTGATCACGCCTTAAGTACGGAGAATAGGTTTACCTTAAGAGTTGTTTTAATTAAGTGAATAAGGGTCAGTTTAGTGCGCGCCTTGAGATAAATTCTTGAAGGCCGGACCTCTGGCGTTTTCCCCAACAGCCGAGCAAAATGCAAACGATTATCTGGCCGCTACGAGCTCATTCGGACCTTAGCAATTACTTATATGGCAGTGAAACAAAATGTGGGTAAACGTTAAACCCCTAGCCTTTGAATTTTCAGGGTGTAATAGGCGACATTAAAAATCTCTATACGTAACCCAAGAGACCGCTGACGAACCGTATAATATGTCAATAAGGTCTTAAGGTATAATAATAATAAAGAATAAAGAATGTTTATTTACTATAAAGAAATTTTAGTCGTTACAATGCTTGCGGTATCTGCACTAGACTTTAAGTCTGTATCGCAGACACCTGGTGAGACTTACAAAAAATAATAAGGTCATAAGGTCTTGTAACATATACGATACTGCCTCCACATCAGTCATAGGAACGACGTGTTCACATTTATAGCAGTATACTTTTCTTTTACTTTCACTCGAAGTCTGGTGTCTAAACACAGCATAAAAAAGTCCGCGATTCATTTCAGTGACCTTTTAGGGACGAAAAATATTTTCATCGGCCTCAGACAAAAGTGTTGGGAACGGGCTTGACGAAAGTTGCAGTCTCACTCTCCGTGAATCGTTGCAATAACAGGGCCCGTCATTATATTTTCTCTTTTGAATGTCTCTCCTGTTTTTTTATTCATTTCAGGATAACCCCGGAGCTCAAACTGATTTCATTAATTTAAAACATGATATTTGATGGTTGGTGCTGCATAAAAAAGAGGCTTTTACTATGGCTCGTAAACCATAATATACTGTGGTTTTAAAAGACTAAGTTACCTATGCTTAGTTAAGAGTTTAAAAGGAAACCTTCTGTTTATTAATTCTGTGATGTTTAGAAAAGATTATTTTACAGCAATCAATCTCATTTTAAAATAACATTTTAATTATCATCTTAAGTAATGAAGATGTGTGAGTGACACGTAGGCGAACTCCGTACACTTAATTATTTCTCTTTAGAATTATCCAACATTACATTTCAAATATTCTCTTTTGTGTAAGAAACAATATTAATAAAAAAATATTATTAATATTATTGGCGACAGGCTTGCCACTTGTCACGTTTGGGACCTAATAAACTCGGCAAAACGTGGGTCCAGTTCTAGTGATTGGTGCCTCTGCCTACCCCCTCGGGGATAACGGGCGTGAGTTTATTTATTTATTTTTTTATTATTAATATGTAATTTTAAGTTGCTAGTATGAAAAGAAACAGGGGTATTCTTTCTTAATTTTCTTAATTTGTTCTTTTGTTTTCACTTCAAAACAATCGAATGTGTAAGTTTTTGAAATATATGTAGCAAGACTGTGGATTACATATTATGTCCTGACTACAAATTTAGTGAGGCTGAGTAATTGGAGGAACTAAGTGATGCACTTCCGAAGGATTAACCTAAAGCGCATCTTGCGGCGACCGTGGTGAATGATACAGTCGCCTAAAATGAGAACTGCAGCAAAATAGCACTTATAAAAAGCAATTAAATAATAGTCGTACCTTTCGTAATCGCACAATTAAACACCAGACAAATATAATATAAAATTCAATAAGGCGGTATATGTTAGCTTTTTTATTGCTTTCTACCTCGGTTCACGCGGGCTTTTCACTTATTTTTTTAACAAAATCTTTGTCAGTACTTAAATGGTTTTAGTAAGACTAAGAAAATCGGAACCAGACCAACTTACTTTAGAAGCCATTCGAAGAATCCTAATACTTGTTTTTAGATGTTAAGTTAAACTATTGTTTAATAGAATAGAATAGAACAATATTCTTTATTGTATGTAACCCAGGAATTACACATGAGATTTGACATAGTACAGTACAATTGGCGGCCTTAATTTGTATTACCTACTTCTAAATATCCGCGAAAAAGTCAAGAGTCTTCCTTGCAATAATCAATAAAAAAGTTTATTGCTGGCCTTCTACAGCTTGAACAAAACTTTATAACAGCCAATCCAAATAACATTTTCATGACGCATCTACAATCGGGGGTGTACCTATAACAAAATTTATCCATACGCAAAGCTCGTCTAACTAGTCAGTTTCAAATGGGCATTACGGTGCCGCAGCATTTTCTCTGTAAACTCGCAATTAGGTCTGATTATGCGACGACCGACGGTGGTTCCGGTCGAGCGACGAGCGCTGTTTGAGATAATGTGTAAACAGTAAGCAATTTGCCTAATTAAGCACTCGCCTAGCGCGCGACTGTTCGCAAAGACTTGCCAGCCGATACAAAGCTCTGCAGCGAGTCGAGTGGTGGCGAGTGTGGCGCCGCGTCTAAACGGTATTCCGTGAATGCGGAACCTTATCAAATATCTCTTTTAAAGTTTCTTTAGAATGACAGCCATGTCCCGGAACGATCCTAAGCACTGGGCTACGAGTAAGCGTATTTTTATATACTTTTTGTCGGATAGTCCATTATAAGATTAGTCTTTAGCAAACAGGGCCTTCAGAACGACAGATTAACAGTCGGGTCACATGACAAGTTCATGAATTTGTCATTGCACTATAGTAATTCACTGCTAGAATCTAGGCCCGTCTAACGTCTCCTTACGATTAGGGGATAATTTAATCGTCAGTCAATAAATATTACCAGATCCAATCGACATTGTAACTTTATCACTAATTCTAGCTTAGTGAAACAGTGGGCTGGTCGTCGCTGACGGGGATATCTATATGAAAAAATCGGCTAGGGAAAGTGTATGTGACATTATCAGTTGCGAAAAGTCCGCCAAGTGCAGCGTGCAGGGCGGCGCGGGGGCGGTCAATGGCACGCGCCTCCCGCTCGCACACCGGAATTCCATATTTAAATCTCATCCGCAGAAAAACGGCCAGTCCGTGCCATGGCCGTACTTACGAAGAATTAATAAAACTCGCTCGTTGCTTTCTTTATAGTTCTTTCTTCGCCCAAGCAGGTAGCTATCGGCAACAGTGCAACCAAGCCGAATCTCGTCGTCGCAAATTCACTCACCGCCATAAAGGAACAAGAAACGGTCGTTATTTTTCATATAATGATTAATAACCGCCGACAACGGCTCTCTGAAAATGTGTTCTACTTAACTTAATTGTAATTTCACGGAAAACGTAACGGGTTTTAAGTTGTTTTATAATTCAAGTACAATCACCGCATTATAATAACGGCAAACTATAATTGTATGCGGATTGAGACACGTTTTACCTCTACATAATTCTACTTAAGTATATGATGTATTCTTATCTACGTAAGTGTAGTATGTAGATAGATAGATAGAGATAGAGAACACTTTATTGTACATAAAAAAGGAAATTACACAGTATGTATTTAGTAAAGCAGCTACATAATAGCAGTTCAACGATACCAAATAAGTAAAACTAAGCTCGCCAAATAAGTAAAGCTCTATACTATAGCAATAAGTAGGTATGCTATAGCTAGAGCCCCACCACAATTAACTGTGAACATTAAAGAGCAAGTCATCGGCAATCGGATGGAATGGAGCTCCGATTTCAGCGCAAAATAAAGGGGAGCCAGTATTATGTGTCCAAGCGAAGGGTTCGCGCTGAAAACTATGTTTGCCTACTCGTTTCTGTATGGCTACCTATAGGCAAAAGATTTTAGTTGATCAAATATTTGTAAAGCAACAGCGAACGATATGAGAACCAATCAAACGGATGGAATTCGAGTGATGCATCTAGAAAACGCTAGTGGAAAAGAAACAACGATCGCACGAAGTGAAGAATAGAGGGGAACTTTGAGGAGCAAGTTATTATACAATCTGATTTAAAAAAACTTTTGTCGTCAGCATGGAATTTAAAGAATATCTTTTCTAAACGAGACAAAATGCAAAGAAAACGTCGTGGCTCTCTCTTAAGTCCGTGGAAAAATGTGTCGCCCGAGTAAAAACAAAAATCTTAGTCACACCGAAATTGGATTTGTGAACACACGAACTGCGCGGCGAAATTAATTAATGTCCCTCCACTCCTTGGAGTGGAGAGAGCAAGAGGATTGCAAGTCATCGGGCGGCGGGCTGCGGATTTACGGGGCAATAAATTTAAGCCCGAGAAACAGAGGAGCCTTATCTGCTAACAGCTCAAATGAACTGTCTCCTCTCGCTACAAGAAATAACTGGGCAGCAAATTCCCGCCGCTTTTCGATTAGCACTTTATTGAAATAGACGGAGAAGCGCAGCAAGCGAGAATTTAGCTTGTCTAGCAAGTCCCATTGGCACTCTCTTCTACCACCCGACTAGGTACACCCAACGTACACTCGGGGAAATCTTATCGCCTGCGCTATAAGTACTAGTATAGAAGAAAAACTGAGATCTGCGTTACCTCCCCGACTGTATACAATGCACATTACTCAGGCATACGTAAAACTCCGTTTATGGTAGACAACCTCTATCGCCAGGCATAAAAGTGGCGTTCAATCACGAACAAGGACCGAACCGGTAGCGAAGACAAAACCGCAGAGCTCTGCTGCGATGCTTGCGTATGTGTAGTAAAGATTTACAGGGCCGTAAAGTGTAGTGGGGCCGTGCTGTGGGGGGTAATGAAGTGTGGCCGTGCTCGCCGCCGGAATGGGTGCGCTAAGTGAAACGATATCAGGGATTAGTCCCGACTCCTGACGTCCGCAACTCGGGTCTCGTAAGAAAAAAGAAATACTGAAGCAGCAGTATCTACTAATCTAACTAAAGGCACGAATTCCTTGCCAGCTTATGATCCCGACGGACCAACACTTGTCAAATTAAACGGAACCATGACTTTTGTGCGGTCTAATGTGACACGTAAACCATCTTCAAGATTCGCGCCAGCTAACTTTGTTGCCCGGCGTTGTAACGTACTTTCAACCCGAAAGATTATCGTGGGAGCTTTATTGGGAGAAAATACTCGTGAGATCCTTTTTATAAGACGACGGCGGTATTTGTGTTCGAAAATTAAAAGGAAAATACGCGTCCCTTGGGTGGGGGAGGTGGGGCGCAATCAGGATCCGCAGTGGATGGCAACCTTAAATACCAGCCGTAATTGAACTGGTTCCGGGGGCTCAGAGGCGCTCTACATAAATATACTCGCCGGAAGTATCTGCGAAGCATTCCTTTTAGTGCCGCGAGGGCATAAATCCACCTCATACTCTCCATACGTATTTTAATTGAAAAATACCACCCAATAGATAATACTCCGTAATTAAAAGATGGAGATTAGGTGCGCGTAAATCAAGACGTCTCGTCGTTTCAGTAAGTCGAGATTACACCGGGTAATAGGTATCTTGGGAGCTGAGGGATTTTTGGGGTCCGTATCCAAATGGTGCCGTAGTGGCATCGACGCCAAGTATATATCCTGATACATACTTATTATGAAGACTTGCACAGAAAATTATAAAAAACGAAAGATAAGGGAGATCTTCATACAAGAATCGTGTTATTTTTGGTTTTTGTTTGTGCTCTATCGTACAAACGTTAATATACATAAGTGTCTAATCTAGTGCTATTATAGTGTAGTTGATATAGTAGAACAACAAATAAAAACTAACCGACTATGAGCTGGATTCCCGATTCTCCAAACCGAATGAAAAAAAACTCATATTTGCTAGTTACTAACTACTATATTAACTTTAGTTTTATTAATTATGTGAGTGAGTTTTCATAACAGTTTAAAGTATCAATATCTGGTGGTTCGGTGGGGCGGTGTGGTTAAGTTCGCCTCGCACTCGGCCGGTTTATATACCGAACTAGATACAAAAGATTTAAGCTAAAAGCTAGACGCATTTCGTGTATTTGGCTCGAGGCGAGCCGCGACACGCATACGGAAGCTGAAACAATGCTATAATTCTTCAGCCCATTCCGAGCGTACATCCTGCATCAAGAGTTTTACTGCTTTTTAAAACAGTAACATTTTATTCTCAGATGCTCTTACATTTTAAACACTCACGCATTTAATTTTGAGCTTGTAAATGGAAAGCTTCCGTTGAAAAATTGTGTCATTCCGGTCGGAGTTAGCAGTTCGGTAATAATAGAGTAAGTAAAAAATTTGGACAATAGTTTATGAACAAAATGAATGGCATGTTATGATAACACCAGCTTCATTTTCAAATGCATTGTGTTAACGGAAGCTTGAAATAAACATGTGAGAGCGCGTCCTTGCAACCGGCGGCGCTCTGCCCCGCTTCCTAAGGGCCTAGATTAAATCAGAGGAAACGATAGCTATCGAAAGCGACGTGATGATATTTTTATAATGAAAGTAACTTAATACATTTGACATAATCACGCTTTGTCTTAGGAATGCTATCTTCGGGAGCCGCTTATACCGTTTAGTTACCATGAGCGATTCACTGTAAGTACGTGCGTACATTCAACAGATTTCTTTTACTCTTAGTACTGCCATACAGCTCACCTTAAAAACCGGCAGGGCGCGAGCGGATTAAATAATGAACTGTTACTATGTATAAAATTCTTAACCCCCTTTACGCAGCATTTTGCTAAAGATGTTTACCGGAGGCACCCATATAATGGATTACATAATATGCAATCTTAATTTTGTTTGGTACGATTTTCTGTAAGAAAAAGCTTCAATTTAAACACTTAAGTCTAAATAGTAAATAATTAAAAAAATACTATTGTTTTTTGGTACTTATAAATTGGCCTACATATGTAATCCACGCGACCACAAACGCTTCTATGTATATGCAGCGCGACTACTGCAGGGTTAAGTACCGAAACGGTTTGACTCAGATTGTTGGTTTCGCGATAGGGTCAGCTGGAGTCTGTGAACTGAGCGCGGAAATGAGTCCCAAGTCCCAGACCCGTCGGGAAATTGTTTCTCTCGATGATAATGCGCCGCCAAATCATCATAAAGTCCGCTGAATACAATGCGACTGAAATCGCTAAATTAAGCCCATAAACTCGTCAAATGTGACGTGGAATTTTATCAAAGTAAGATTGAATTTTATATATAGTCTAGACAAAAGATCTTTGCAATGAGTGCCCTCAAAAATCTTGACAAATACCTATAGAAGTATACGTAGCCTCAGTCAGAATTGACAATCTCTAAGCAGCCGTTATTAAAACACCGTTTTTCTAGACAACCGTTCATTTCAACATTAGTATGTAATGAACGGTTTATAATTAAAAATAGTTTGAATTTTCTTATTTAGAGGGGCTCGCGCGCACAAGTTCTTACAAAGAGATGCAGATTAAGTTCAGTGATGAGCCATATTCAGTATTAATGGTGACATTCTGCCTTAGATGTAACGGTTTTATATAATATTTATTAGAGCAACACACTAATGAATGGGGCGCCACGCCAGATAACCTTCACGTGTACCCCTCCGCTTCCGTTCCCTCTGATTCCTTGTGAACCAGATGGAAGGGCAAGTGGTGGGGTCGGTGCGCCCTGAGCGTTAGTCAGTGACTTCTTCTTGTGGGATCTTGCTGGCTAACGGCGAATGATCTGGCACGAGGGGTCGCGTGGGTTCCAATTCCTCTGCGAATCGGGACCCAGGCGACCAACCGAAGGAGGTCCGGCTAGGGGGGGGCGCAATCGTGCCTCAAACTAGTAGGATAAGAGTGGCTGCGGGCGGAGGGTCGCGGGACCCGACGCCCACGATCGCGGCGGGCCGGAAGGCACCCTCGTGTGTTCCGAGGGCGCCTTCTCGCGCAAGGAGAGGGCCCGCTCGCTCGCTCTCCACCTTCTCTGCTTTCAGAGAAGTGCTGGAGAGCGAGCGGCGTGCGACGCAGCGTCGCGACGTCCTCCTCTTGCCTGTTGTATGGGCGACGGGTCGGGGGAGGGCGGCGCGAGGAAGCGGTTGGGGGGCACTATGGCCCCCCAGAGGAGGGGCGGCGCTTGCGCCGCCGGGGAGCCAATCTGGCTCCCCACCAGTAGAGCCCCCTCGGGGGCGAGCTCTTGCCGGGTCACAGTGACTTAACCTCTGGCCTATCCTGTGGCCCGGTAGAGTAGCGGAGGAACACCGCGGGGTTTTAGGGGGTAGTCCAGCACTGAGCAGGCGGCTCGATAGTGCTGGGAGTCCACCACAAAGTCGCTCTGCTGTCCCCCGGCAGTGGCGAAGTGCGCAAATGCATTTCCCCGCGTTAAAAAAAAAACACACTAATGAATGCGCCTGTGTTCAGTCAGTCGCGCTCAAGTTAAAGGAAAAACTGATGAAATGAAACTGCAACAGCCACTGCTACTTGTGTAAACCATACCTAAGATCACAATAAATATTCATGATTCTTGATTCCTGAAAAAACTTCTAAGGAGGTCCCACGGGATCTCAGTTTCCCTCAAAATCAATAGCTCGCCTGTCCGACACAACGTGCGGAATGCCTTAGCGGATAAAACTTCAAAAGTCAAATAAACAGAAACGCAATAACGGAGTGGAGAATTGAAAGGCGCCATTGATCAGGAGAATTCCCGAAAGAGGCGAGGCGAGGTCGATGGAACGGGTTTACCCGACTCTATTGAATTAATCACGGGAGAAAACAGCGGAATGTGCACATGAAAACAATTTTGTGTCCGCACCGAAAACACTGATTTTGTCTCACTGCAATCCTATTTAAGGTGGACTTCCTTGCGTCGCGACCGATTGCAACCGCGTGCACGTGCGACTTAAGGCTTGGCATAACCTCAGGGCATAACCAACGCGTCCAGCTCGCGTCAGCGGTGTCACACGCGGGCTATCAGAGACACATCGATGTAAACCGGTCGTTCAAAGTTCATACATACACAACTGATAACCACAGCGCGGGCGGCTTTTGCGACAATACTCACTGGAGTAGTTAGTGTATGAAAATATATGGTGCTGATTCTGCCATCAGCCGCACGTATCAGTTACAGATTTTAGAAAAAACGCCAAATATTTTCATGCAGTCTATTATCGCAACAACCACGCGCGTCAGTCACACGCGAACGAACGATCGCTCGCAATTGCGATCGGCCGCGATGCATGGAAGTCTACCTTTCTATGTAGGTACAGTCGACAGCACATCATCCTATACACTCACTCATGCACTCTACTCCGTTGCATTACGAGCGACTTTGCAACTAAAAAGTGAAGGTTGACGTGCTGTCGACTGTACGTTTATTCTATTCTCTATACTCTGCATGTTGTTTTGCTAGTCCAATCGCGTTGTGCACTCTACAAACACTCTCCGTGTATTCTTGAACGGCGTCCGAATATGGACGACTATTAAACTAAACTAAATTATATTTCTTATTTTGCCTAACGATTTGTTTCGTATCGAGGTGCGAGATTGCGCTAGGCCAACTTTAATATTATGAACTTCTTTTATATAAAGACAATCTTTATAAAAAAGAAGTTCATAATTTTACTTTATCTTTTGAGTATAGAATAGTTCAAGTTTCAGATTTAACACATTGCATAAATCTGTATGATTAGGGTTTGTCCCAAAAAGTGAAGAAAAGCTAAACGTGTGTGTACAGTCGACAGCACATCATCCTATACACCATGCACTCTACTCCGTTGCATTACGGGCGACTTTGCAACTAAACTGTGAATGACGACTTGCTGTCGACTGTACGTCACACAATGTTTATATTTCACTCTCACCATCTCGCATATAATGTTTTGCTCCGCAATTTCAATTAAAGTCATTTGACAGTTTCACAGATACTTTCATTTAAATTGTCAGTGAGCGTGATGTTTTGTCGGCTATTTTCTATTTTATAAATGTTTTTCTTTCTAAAGGGTGGCCGGTAAACAACATGTTGTTGATTATCCTTGGGTTTCCCCATTAAATGCGATTGTGGTCTGCCTGACTCACACAGATGCTATTATGATCGCGAACTCTACTTTTATCGTAATTACATCAATGGCCCTACATATCATAATGTAGGTACATGTACCTACTCTGCTAAGGTAAATGTTGTAAAATGTTTCAGTTTGGTAAAAAATGCCCACTTTTTTAGGGTTCCGTACCTCAAAAGGACAAAAACGGAATCCCTTAGGATCAATTTGTTGTTCTTCCATCCGTCCGTCCGTCCGTCTGTCTGTCAAGACTGTTTATCTCGGGAACGCGTGAAGGTATTGAGTTCAATTTAAAACCATGTCCTCAAGTCTGTGGTCCCTTGAAGCTGTGAAACAAAATCTAACTTACAAGATAACGTAAAAAAAAGAACGGTCATACGTTGCCGCAAAAAAGGTAATATTTCGACATTCAAGGAAATCAAAATTTATAGAGTACTTTCAGAGTAGGTACTTTCCGTGCAGCTAGTAGGTAATATGAAATTTGGCATGTAGTATCGTCTACTAAAAATACAGGAAAAAATCTGAAAACTTATATTTGTAATTAGATCGTAATAAAATCGTCTTTGAAGTTTAGGAAAAGCTCGCAAATAAACTGCGTGACTCGATTCCTTAAATATTTATACTAATTATGTAAATACCAACAGATTTGTACGGAACCCCCACTGGGCGAGTCTAACCCGCACTTGTCCGGTTTTTTGTCACAGCTGGATTGGAAAACAAACGCCTTGATGTGACAGAGCAGGCATGTTTTTGGGCACTTCGTGTTTCTAATGTTAATAATGTATGATTAAAACGAAAAAAATATTTGTACCCAACAGGGCCGCCAACACTGAATCTTTTACAATTATATTATTGCAGAAGCGAATGCTTATTTAATTTATTCTACGGTAATATACAGCAATACATTACAGGAAAACAAAGGTACAGAATTATTTATACAGGTAGCAATTAATTAATTTTACGATGTACGTTGAGCATCTGTATTAAATTAAAAATAATGGATACATGTGTGACGGCAAACTACTTAGGAGCGGCTCGACAGATTTTGCTTTTTTTTTTGTTGTGTTCGTAATTTTATTGTCATGACGAGATGTTTTGACCGTTTTTGATTCTATTTAGATGTGTTTTTGTCTGTTTCCTTACTTATTTACTATGTTACTTTTTTGTTTGTTTTGTTTCTGTGATGTATCTTGTTGGAACAATAAATAAACTTTCTTTCTTTCATTATTAGGAATGCTTTTTTTTTTCGTTTTATTAAATCCGTTTTTACAAGATATATATATATAGGTTTCAAATGTATATATATCTCTTTCTGGTGTGTACAATAAAGAGTTCTAATCTAATCTAATCTAAATCCGTTTTTATTTGAACCATAATAATTTTTATTTTTATCCATCCATTTGGTCAGAACACGTTGTCTTGACAAAACAGTTGGTTTAAATGGGGATACCCATGACCATATTGACAACGATCCACCAGTCAACGCTACAAAACTAGTAACAAACGACACTTCAATTCGTACTTACTAATTGAAACACGCCGATAATATTATTCTATCAAAAGTAGAGTCATGCTACGGAACGTCCCGAACCGTACAAAGGATCAATTGAGGGAAGTGATCCAATGAGAGGCGAATGTGCTCTGCTTTGACGAATCATCCGCCTTGGCTAAAAATAGCGCGCGCAATGTAGCAAGGTCTGCAACTGGTATACAGGGATTTACGCTGCGTCTAATAATGGGCTTGAGTCTGATCGAAGTTCGGATATATCACAAGGAAACTGCGGCGGGCACTCGTAGTTATTAAGTAAGCTCATACTCTCTCTCACTCTCCTTGAAAGGCCTATGAGCTGCACTAGCCGCAGTGAGACGAATAGCCTGCTATGCTTGGCCTACGCCAGCCATACTCTAACTGTGTTCCGCAGAACCATAGGGTTCTGCGATACCCCTGTCGGGTTCCGCAATAATTTAGAAAAAAAAACGAAACGTTTTGACGCGGCTAATCGCTAGGCGCACGCAGCCGAACATAGCCGCCAGAACAATTATTATAGTAACGTTACATTGTATTTGTACTTGTATTATGTTTATTAATAAGTAATACATTTTTAAAAGCAATTGTTTTATTACAGGGCTCCGTCAAGTATTTCGCTTTCCAAAAGGGTTCCGTCACCAAAAAAGTTTGAGAGCCGCTGGGCTACGTTATTAATTTCATGAACACTGTAATAGATACCTGTCTTTAAGGGGATCCACTCAGTAAAACTAGCGCCACCGATTAACAAAAAAATCTTTTTACAGATCGAATTTTCAAAAAGTACAATCTATCAAGTTATTAGTGATTTCTTTTTATTCGTGCTGGGCTTTTTTAGCATGCTTTCCATAGAGGTTGAATAAAATAGAGACGGCAAAAACGTATGCAGATTCATAGCTTTTATTACGCACCATATTTTGTAAAAGTATTCAAAAAAACCCTAAATACATACGGTTGTATTCATAAAAAATTTGCACTTCTTAAAAGAGACACATAAAGGGTTTATAGAACGTTTGCTAAAAATCTCTATTCATAAACGTAAGTTAGTGCCTAAAACGTTCATTAGCTATTTAACAAAGGTTTGCTAAGCTAACAACCGCAGTCCCCTTGTTTATCTCTCTTATAGTGTCCATAACATACTGATTATAACCTCAAAACGAGAAATTGACATTAGTGTTTTCGTAGTGTTGTGTTTATTTACACATTAAAAATCAATGTTTTGCGCGCAATATATTCAATTGGCCGCTTGCAAGAAGCGAAAAAGGCGCAAAGGCGGAGAAAATTTTGTAATAAAGAATAAACCCCTATGTATTGCGAGATCTCACGTTCAAAAAACGCTAGGTACAGATTCTGTAAAGATACCATTTGGAGATAATTAATCTGGTGGAAGACGAGCGCATGGTGGATACTAGAGGTGCTGGCGTTTCACCAGATCTCCAAGTCCTGATCACCATCCGATGTTGGGGACACGTGAAGTAAGTCACATTCATTTCTTATAATCTCCTGTAATTCTGTAATATCTTCTAACTTGTCTGTTTAAAAGCAAGTTAAGCATTTCTATGGAAGTAAAGTAGGTATTTCCAGTGTCTCAATATAATAAAATGTTTCAGGTTCAAGACGATCAGCCAGCCCACAGTCAGTCGTATTTACGCCAAGGTGGCACGTGCTATTGCGGCCAAAGCTCCAACTTTCATCAAGACGCCAGCTTCCTTAAATGAGGAAGGGTCAGTGATGGCGATTTTCCGACAAATTAAGAATTTTCCTGGTGTGATAAGGGTGATTGATTGCACACACATAAAAGTGAAAAAAACAGGTGGAGAGCAAGCTCAATATTATATAAATAGAAAAGGGTATTATTCCTTGAATGTCCAGGTACCTAAATACTTTCAGTACATAACTGATTAATTTACTTTAATGATTGTTTACCATACCATATGTATACCTATATAATATTATTCATTCTGTTCTAGGTTGTTTGTGATCTTCAATAAAAGTAATATAAAGCAACGCTTTGAAGATGGCAAAAATGGCCAAAATAGAGGCTAAAATAAAATAGAGGTCTAAAATAAAAGTGGTGGTGGCGTAGTGGGGTTGACCCTTGCTTCTCGATCGTGAGGGTCTGGGTTCGAACCACGCATGTACCAATGACTTTTAGTTACGTACATTTGTTTGTACAGCAACACCATCCGCTGATAAATTGTGCCCGGATAACGGCGACAGGCTTGCCACTTGTCACGTTTGGGACCTAATAAACTCGGCAAAACGTGGGCCCAGTTCTAGAGACTGGTGCCGCTGCCTACCCCTTCGGGGATAACGGGCGTGAGTTTATTTATATTTATTTTTTTAGGTCTAAAATAGAGGCCTTCTACTGGGAGACTTGGGCTACCCTCTAATGCCAACCTGTTCACACCACTGCTCAACCCCAGAAATAAGAGTAGAGTAAAAAAAATATTGTTACGCCGGACTATAATCTGTCTCTGTTCCTAAATTTCATCCAGATCCGTTCAGCCGTTTTTACGTGAAAGAGTAATAAAGATCCAAACATAAATCTACAAATTCTCGCAAACTTATAATATCAGTAGGATTAAACACTATCTCAGTTTTCAATTTCTGGCTAGTTTTTTTACTGTTTTTTTTACTACTGTAAAATAAAATTTCTATGCATTTTTCAAGTTTTTTATTGACATGAATGAATTCTTATCATACAAAGATATTATTATTATTTGCTGTTCTGCATCTCTTTTTTTTAACCAATGGCGAGCATTCGGCAACATCCATTTTTATCTTCCTTTCTTCACTCTGCAAAACTGTTTTAATAGGTGAAAATGAAACTACATCTACATACTTTTTGGTTCCAGTCCAGCAAAAAATATTTGGCGCGTCAATTAGTTTTCAGTTGTCAATGTCGAATATACTGTCTTTGGTTTATACCACAGACTGTCTTGTTTACGAAAATAACAGTATTTGCGTTGATTGAGTAAAACCATAGATCAAGCCACAGTGTAACCGGTTTTGCGTCGGTGAATATTATTTCTTTGTGTGCGTAATGTTGCCAGAGTAAAGTGAATTTGACACAATGTGTGCCAGAATATTTCAGTCGTTCGTAGGACGTGAATAAAAATGCAATTGTTTTGAACATTATTATTCATACAATAAGACACGTCTAGCAGTAGAGTTGTCAATCAAACGTCCGCTAACATATTCGTATTATTAAATACACTTTTCTCACTGATTTACGGATGTTTCATTTACATTTTACAGGTTTCATTTTATTTTATATTAAGTGTACCACTCGTGAAAACTTCAGAAATTTCTAATCTGTTCATGTGGGTATAAGAAATGGAAAGAAAAGTAATGTTTTTTCTTAAAATTTTAATTTTCCTATTTAACACCTGAAAATACTATCGTTAAATAACTTGACGTTCTGGTGTCTAATTGGTTTGCCGTGCGTTTACTCCCTAAATGCCGCCTGGCAAAACATAGAATAATTTGTTACTTGAAGAGTTGTAGCAACTTTACTTGAAATGTACAGAGCATGTTCGAGCGTTTGATGTGGGTGACCAGTTCTCTCTTCCACATGCTAGCACCTATTTATCCAGAACAGGAGTATTTTGAAGAAATCTGGAATGGAAACATTGTGAAATTTCATAAATATTGTAATAGATCAAAATATAATAATATTACTGTAATTGAAAAACTGCTGGCAGATGCTGGATGCGGCAAGCTGAAGACAGGGCGCTATGGCGCTCATTAGGGGATGGCTATCTTCAGCAGTGGACTAATATAGACTGATGATGATGATGATGATATTAACTTTTGATTAAAGGCGATTTAAGTATGTAAAAAAGTGAATAGTATATGAAAGTAGTAATTCAAGTAGGTCTCCAAGATGATATTCAGATTTGTTTAGTTAAATCTTACTCGAAAAAATATTCACTCATATGTTTTTTTCTACAAAACAGAGTTCTCAATTGGAATTCATCTATTGTAATGCTTTGCATAACAATTTACGTTCGTATTTATTTGACTGCCTACCAGCTAAACTAACTTTTAAACTCACTAATAAATACATAGTTAAAGTAATGATCGGGATTTTCAACATGCACGAATGGCAACATTTCTTACTCTTCGGTTGCCCCCAAGAAATGTCAACAGTTGACGTTTTTTGGGGGCAACCGAACAAAAAAAGCAGTTACACTTTTGCCTTTTATTCTGTCTCTTTTTTACCCATGATCGCTACGTAAGTTTGTTTCATATACATCTTGTATGTGTGCGTTGTGGCTTGTTCCATGGTTTTACTCCCTCCACGGGTATTTGCCAAGTTTTCATTCATTTCTTCCCATAATCTGTGGAAATCGTTCACTTCACTCCATTATAGAGGTCCGCTAGTTAATGTACGGTTATCGTGCGTTTATGAATAGATATTTGTAACGAACACTTTAGCAGCATGTTAGGGCTTATTAAACAAGTTAACTAACTGAGGTTTATAAGCAACTTTCGTGAGTTTTTATGAATACAACTGATAGTCTACAACCAACCATTAGTGATTTATTATTTGCTTTAGTTCTTATAAAAGGAATTGGCGTCTCTATTCTATTCTAGCTCAACGAAAAGCGTGCTAAAAAGCACGAAAATAAAGCAAATGTAAACCAGGCCTAAAAGATACGATTTTTTTCCTCAGTGGCGAGTGTTATCCACTTAATGCGACAAGACGGACGCCTAGTCTATTAAATTCCGATCCAGATTAGCATATGGGTAATTTGAGTACTTAGTAACAGTTGAAAACTGTCGGCCATATGGCCACTGTTGAATGAATCGTTAACGAGCGGCGCAGTCCCGTGCCCGTGATTACAGCAAGGCGGAGGCACTCGCTTTATTGCCGCCGCATAGCACAGATTTTATTTTAATTTGCCTTTATTGCATGTAAACTTGCACGTATTACCGCTACGGGGCCCTTGGCGGGCCAAAACAAACTCATTAGCTGCCTAACCCGTTGTACTGGCTCCATTAAGATTCATTAGTTGCCGAGTAAAATTAATCGTCGAGAGTCTTTGGGGCCGCGGAGCCGTCGTAAACCATTCCGACGCTTTTATTGACAGTTATTAACTAAAATAAAACGCAACGGATGGAAGGGCGAAAGTTTTTATTGTTATCTCACGGCACGTCCCACCTAATCTGGATTGTCCGAAAGTAAGTAGCGTTATGACGGCGGCCCGTAGGACGGATAGCGATTTCGACGAGCAACCGGGATGCTCCCAATTCTCGCCAATAAACGCCCTCGCAATGTATCGACCTCAACCGAGGGCCTCCATTCACACGATCACCGCCCCTATTAGCCGAGTCATAGAGAGGAAAATAAGTTATTTTAAATCGTGACGTCTATAGTCCTTCCGGTGTTGATCATCTCCATTAACCGGCGTATTCCTCAAAGGAAGGTGTATTCCGTTCATGCTGCGCATACCGCGCAATTACAGAAGGTCGATTGACTGATCGGTGAACCATTAAATATTCGTGAGACATAGACGTATCTTCGCTAGGCAGCGACCGATAAGTGAATTCCAGCGGCTTCAGATGTGCTCTCGTTTGGCTTATTCATTGGCAATTTAGTTAACAGTTTATGTAAAGGCAGTTTGATGAGTACTTCTCTGGTGGAGTGACGTAAGCGCTCGGAGGCGGTGCCGTGTGACCTCGGGAAGCTATGCAGCGCCGCCCGACATGATTCACCGGACGCCAGCATTCCTTCCCAACCGCATAATAGGAAATGCCACATCGCAATAAATTTCCTAGCTCCATAGTGATATTTCACTAAGTATGCACTAGACGACAGTCACCTTTGCCCTCGAATTTAATGAGGAATGCAGCCTATTGCACGGGTTGCGATAGTACTAGGATTTATGGCGGCGAAAATTGCCGCCATCAGCAAAGGCAAGCCTGAGATTCTCTGGAAATCTTCACCATGTAACACTAAATCTGTATAATTACTTAGCTCATACTACCAACAGCTATTTGTGTACGAGCTAATGTATCGAGATCTAGCCCAAACAATCGCAATCCCTAGAATACTGCTCAACATTACTAATGTGAAGAAGGTACAGTCGACATCACGTCAATCTTCACATTTTAGTTGCAAAGTCGCCCATAATGCAACGGAGTAGAGTGCATGGGTGTATACCATGATGTGCTGTCGACTGTACATACGAACGACTAATAATCGAACTCGAAGTAGTGTATGTACGTACCGGTAAGCTTTATGGTTTTTTTTATTTTCAGGGTATAGGTACAGCCACAT
This sequence comes from Yponomeuta plumbellus, assembly GCA_947310845.1. NCBI lineage: Eukaryota > Metazoa > Arthropoda > Insecta > Lepidoptera > Yponomeutidae > Yponomeuta > Yponomeuta plumbellus. The sequence continues at coordinate 12,468,351 of OX371203.1, forward strand.
TTCTGAGCAACGGTGCAGTTGCTAACGGCATGGCAAGGCAAGTAGGTAGGCAGGCGGGGGAACGTGTTACGATTAAGTTTCGGAATGTACGCGCGGATTTCATTGCAGGAACGAGCGGCGCTCGGCCGGAATGCACATTAGAGCCGAGTCCGAGTCGGCCGGTGCGTTGTTTTGCAACCGGACATGCAGGTGAGAGAAAGGAGGTTCTTCTCTTCGGGAAAAATTGTTAATGTAATGTATAAAACGGCTTGATCGATTTTGAAATTTTATATGTATATTTGGTAAGTTTGAGGATATCTTGTTATCAATTTTTTATAGTCCTAAGTGATATGGGCGATCCACACATTTTTTTAAAATTATAATCCCTACAAATAATTCATATGGCATAACAACATATTTTTCCAGGCCAGCTGCTAGTTGTACATATTTAATATATCCCAATATAAAGGCAATGGTAGAGGAAGTAATGAAATTACACGTCGCCGCCACCTGGTTAAATTAGCCGTCGAATTAACTGCCTATAGGAAGTTCATAAGTTTGCAACATCCAGTTTGGCTAAGAGTCATCCAGCTATCTTATTTAACGAAACGTTTAATGATTTAGCTAAATGCGAGTATAGCTAAGTAGTTAAAACCATACAAACGTATGGTTCGGTGGGGTGGCTAAGATTTTGATTGACGCTAAGCCGGTGGGTCGAAATGGACAGCACAGCTTTTGTTGTTTTAAGTCTATTAATTTTTTGGAGAAAAACCGGCAGTTATAGGATTTTTAACTATGGCAAATTGATTTTTAAGTATAGAAATTATCGTTAGTAATTACCAAAGATAATTTCTGTGGCCAAGCAGTTTTTTTTATTTAAGTAATTAAGAAAACAGAAAAAAAAAAGACAATCGGTCGCCACATCGAAACTGTTACACAATTCAATATGGATTAAATGAATATGCCTTTGGAACAATTATATGTAATTATTTTACTAATATAAGGTTTTCAGTAAAGTACTATATTATTGATTTCAAAATTCATTACTCCATCAGTTTCAAATATGACACTGACAGATATTACATCGCGCCGGCCGGTGGCCTTTGAAAAGCTTTTGGAGACTAACATCTCAAATAAAATTAATGACAATGATGATGATGATAGCCACTAGCTATTTATCAGCTATCGTACAATCGCAAAATTTTGATAACTAAGCAGTGAAGTGTCAGTCTTATAAGCGTACTGCACTTCTCAGACCAAGTGTAGTACAAGAGTGGCACAATACACGCGCACTCGCGTCGTCGGCTTTCCATCGCATTCTGTATTTGGAATCGAGACGCCCGGATAGAGCGTTTCTTCTCGGCCGATTCATGGAATAATGAATAAACTCCAAGAGAGCAGTTATTAATAATGTGAATTGGGATCGAAAAGTGCTACTCGATCCGCGCCGACGATATTACACGGGTGGTAATTAAATGATTAAACTGAGCCAGAGAGTTATTTATTTTCGAGTGTGTTTCTTTAACTCAATTGAATCATTAATATTTTGTAATACGACTAATAAATTATTCGCCATGGGCATCGTCATAATATCTAACAATCTAAAAGTGTAACAAAAATAAAGTAGGTATAGCATAAAAAGCAAAGCCAACCAATTATTCAAGTCATCAACATTAAAGAAAATCATGAAAGAACAAATTATGAGTCAAAAAGAATCAGAGAACAATTATTTGGCCAGCAGAATAAATAGCAGAGCAGCAGCATGTGGTCAGCAAATAAACAAAAAATGAACAGCAAATTAATTATCTCAATGAAAATAGATAGATAATCGTAGATAGATAGAGAAAACTTTATTGTACATAGAAAAGGAAATTACACAGGTATGAAATAATAAATAGGGTTAAGTTTTTTTCAATATTTGCACAATGCAAATAGACCAAAAATAGACAAAGACAGATAGACAAAAAAGTGCCCTTAAATTATTATCTCGCAAAGATAATTAAAAAAAGACAAAATCAAATACACAAAAATGTGGTGCCTTGCTACCTTAGTACAGGGTAAGTTAGTTTGGGACCAATGTATTTTGTGGTGCGTGGAGTTTATTATTATACAAAATGTTAGCTGAATTTGAGATGATAAATTTAACACTTTTTGCCACAGAGACCTGTAATAGCTGTACTTGAAAAACATTTTAAAACTCAATGGTAGATAATAGAGACTCTTCCGACACAAGTATGAGTACCGTCGTCAGCACGTCAGCCTTCACATTTTAGTTGCAAAGTCGCCCGTAATGCAACGGAGTAGAGTGCATGAGTCAGAATGATGTGCTGTCGACTGTACCTTTCCATAAAATGTTCCTATTACTCCAAATCCCGTTTTTCTTTAATCATGTTTATCGAGCCTTTTTTTTTTTTTGTTAACTGGGTGAAATGCTTTGTGCACCATAACCGCCACCCTTGGGGGAGGGCGACGGAATGTTTATCGAGCCTAGGTAAAGCCTTTCGTACAGTCGACAGCACGTCAACCTTTACATTTTAGTTGCAAAGTCGCCCGTAATGCAACGGAGTAGAGTGCATGGGTGTATATGATGATGTGCTGTCGACTGTACATACTTAGCAACAAACAACTACTAGATAGTTACTTTTGTTTTTACCGAAGTCTTGTAATAACAATTCATAACTTTACTGTTTGTCCCCGATAATCAGGCTTTCTCAAAGGATTATGAATGGCTCAGTGGGCGACATTGTTTATTCGCACAAAGTAATTTCTTGTACGACAGTCGCGGTATTGAAACAGCTACAAGTTTACAGGCCTATTTTTGCTTTTGCCTTTATTATCAGCAACTTTTTGCAGAGGAAGTTTCGGCGAAGCTGTATAAGAGATTAAAGAGTTATTCTTCCATAGAGAGTCTACCTGAAATCGTTACCAAGGAGAATTAAAATTCTCCTTGTTACTGAGGAATCTTTGGTGAGATTAATTAAGAAAAGTAACGAGTAATAAATGATTTCTATGATGTATTTAATAACGGGTCTGCCCATCCAATCGTACCGTTAAAGTTGGCAATGCCAGCCCATTTGTATGATAATCTTGAAGTTGGTTAGACGGAGAAAAAACATGCCAAGAGCGAGTCAAACTGTAATGGTAGAAGGTTCCGAACAAACATTTCAAATAGGGTTGTTGAGGAACTTGTTATGAGGAAGAGGATGAGGAAGAGGATTTTTTTAAAGTCGATTTTGAGGAAGAGGATGAGGATGAGGAATCTGGCAGACTAAGAGGAAGAGGATGAGGAAGAGGATGCTAGAGACGAAGAACAAATTAACATTACGTAGATTACGCTAGTATTGAACTTCTTTACCTATATGTTTCCATCTCTGTCTTCCTTTAACTTTTTAACACGGCGAGACCTCTCTCTCTCTCAAACATATTTCGTTTCAACAAAACTTATAATTCTCCTTCCTCTTAAATTCCTAATGAGGAAGAGGAAGAGGATTTTTTAAAATAAATTTTGAGGAAGAGGAAGAGGATGAGGAACCTCAAAAATATGAGGAAATTCCTCATTTTGAGGAAGAGGAAGAGGAATCCTCTTCAACCCTAATTTCAAAAGCGGTTCTTTTAAAAAAAATCATTTTATCATACCTACTTACAAACATAGACTGCTGTAATAAAAATATTTATCGAAATTTGTAAAATAAACTCTTTTATGTAAATAGAATAAATAAAATGCGGTGGTGGCGTAGTGGGGTTGACCCTTGCTTCTCGATCATGAGGGTCAGAGTTCGAACCACCCATGTACCAATGACTTTTAGTTACGTACATTTGTTTGTTTGTACATCAACACCATTCGCTGATTAATTGTGCCCGGATAACGGCGACAGGCTTGCCACTTTTCACGTTTGGGACCTAATAAACTCTGCAAAACGTGGGCCCAGTTCTAGTGATTGGTGCCACTGCCTACCCCCTCGGGGATAACGGGCGTGAGTTTATTTATTTTATTTTAGAATAAATAGTGGCTAGTTGGAATTAAAGCCGTATAGGTGAAAGTATTAAATGGCGCAACACTGTATCCAGGTGGAGGAGATGTACAAAAGCCACGACAAGACTAGACTTAAGGGTTTCTTGTTGCATTAAGGAACCCTAAAAAGTACTTCTTTATTTAATTAAGTTGGTTTTTCTTAATCCGACACAATTAAGAGCACTGGAAGAGCATTGCTACAGACAAGTTATGGCGATGCTTCTCTCATTAAGGCTGCTTTTACATTTAGTATAACTCTGGTTCAAACATTTTAAAATTTTAAATTATTATAGAATAGTGAGTCTACAAATCATAGCAAAGCAATTACTGTAGTCCGATGCGTTGCTTGAAAATAAAAATACATCTAAGATAGGTATCTAACACTAAGTTTTTGATATCCTGTGCTTATAGTTACTACGTATTGGCGGCTAAAATTATAAACTTTTTAAGCTATATTTATATTAGAACAAAAACGCAAGTAGTACATTTAATAACTAACTATAACATAAAAAATATATATATCCGTAGTAACATTGTGTAAAGTGGTTTAAATAAATATATTTCTTTTTATGTGACCTCTGTGGCGTAGTGGTTAGCGCATCTGCTTACCATGCGAGAGGTCCCGGGTTCGATCCCCGGCTGGGGAGAAAAAAAAACTCCAGGTCATGGATGTTTGCACATACAGAAGCAATGTATGTGCCTGTATGTAAATGTTATGTTATGTTTTTTTTATGTAATTTTGTTACCTAGTGACCTCAGACCATATTTGTCAAAAGTAAAACCATTCTTTGACAACCATTACACCGTTGTCAGACGTAACATCAGCCTTAAGCTTCGTAGGTAAGAACATTCCTTGCGCAATCTTGTGCAGCCAGCAAGCAACCATGTGGTGTGGTGTATTTGCATTTTATAATCACCGTGGATAGCGTCCAACCGTATCCATCGAAAATACCTGGCGATCAATGTTAATAAAAAAGATAACTATAGATTATCATCAACAAAAAATGTTACCCACAAGACGGAGCGAAGGATTCCCTGTAATCATATGGCAAATATTGTTTTTGTCGGCGTTACATTAACTGACCACAAATTTGACGAGCCAGATATTTTTGCACTGTTTGACAGATTATCTTGTCTTAAATCATCTGGAGTAATTCTTACACATATAAAGTTTTTTTTAAATAATACCGCGAACGACCAACCTTTTCGTCATAACCTACCTAAATATTATCATTATCGTCCTAACTCTGCCCACTTGGGTATAGATCTTTTCCCCATCACGCAAATACCTCGCGGTCTGTCGCCATTCGCATTCACGGCCACGGTCTCCCGCCAACCTGGCCACATCGTCCGACTATCGGGCGGTTGGTCTAACGATAATGCAATTAGGATAGTAATCTATCATAACTAATTAAAACTACTTATGGCAAGTCTGCTTTGGTCTACTACCGGGCTATAAAAGGTTGTCTAGTTTAGACCTATTAGTCAGTGAAACGTTATCGTGCTACGAGCACACAATATCACAGCTGAGTGAAACGATAAGCAATCTTGTTATACAATCACTTTTTATACATGACTGAACGGAGTAGTCAAAGCATTGAAAATGCTCTTAACATAAAAAAAGCATTGACAAAACCGATGAAATTGCATTTCTTATCGTCCTTTGGAATACGTTTAGTACACTCAGCTAAAGGCAAATTGTGACAGTCTTTATTGCTATAAATGTACACATTACAGTATTAAGAATCATTGACAGGTTTGCGATAATCTTTTTTTTAATACGAGCATGTCAGCACCATCGTAATGTGTAAGCTTTACACATAAAATTGGGAGTTCCTGATATACATTCCCTCGTAATTTGGGTTGACGGGGCTAACGGACGGACACTTAGGATTCAGGACCACAAAACCATTGGGCATGAGCACATGAGCGGTAGAGTGGAAAAATTCAGGAGCCAGGCCTCGGTAAACCTTGCATTTAATTTCCGCATATGTACTCGTAATATGACGACGCGAGTCACGCGTTTTGTTGCTCTAATCTGTCATAGTTTGACAATGAATGCACTGATTTGCAAATTTTGACACCTAAAACGCGCATCTTCGTACCATCCGTGCAGCATGGGTATCACACAGTTTGGTACTATCAAATAAATTGTGAAAATTATTTTATAAATGTAAATACACGTGTAATTGTCAGAAATTCATAATTAAGGGATATAGCGTAACACTAGCGCCATCGCCACCGAGGAAAAAAACAATGCTTTTTTTACAAATGGAATTTGCAAAAAGTCTGTAGATTCTCAATCAGGCTACGAGCGATTAATGCCAAAAACGGTCATTTTTGGCATTAATGTCGTGCGTGTCATTTCATGTGTCCCGTTAATGCGTTATCTAGTCCTAGATTTTTTGCCTTAGGTTCACAGCTATGGGCTCTAAAATTACTTTTACTTACCACTATGATTTTGTACAGACACTTTTTCCAAATTCGATCTGTAAAAAAGATATGATGACTTTTTTTCCTCAGTGGCGCTAGTTTTACTAAGTGGATCCCCTTTATGTACTTAAAACGTTAAAATGCGTGACTCGAGTCGTTGGCCACTTATGCTCGTCAATTCAATGCTGTGCTGATTCTGACGTTATCGAAACGCTTTTGTTCTTATCCACTCAAAAATCATATAATCATATAATGTCAGACAAATAACTTAATCAAATACTTGATGATGATGATCATGTCCTCCTCGTCGTAGTCCGACGACTGCGACCTCAAGTATTGGTAGGACTTCTGGGGCGGTGGGCTCGGATGTGACTTGCGAAGCCCAGCTTATTAACCGAACTTTCAAATCAAATACTTAGACTTCGTATGGACCTATTTGGGGTCTCATAGGCTTTGGGTGATTTGATCTCAAATAATTTACTCTTACCCATCGACTCATTCCACAATTGCTCGCACTAGTGCATAGCAACTCATTCCCAAAGCGGGAATTTTATTCAAGTTATCTGCCGGGCATTCTACTATCTGTTCAGACAAATAGCAAGTAAACTTTTGCATGCTTGTAATCTTCTACAACCACAAATATGTATTAGATTTAATTACATTTCAACGTTTAGCGATATATCGCATTATTATTATCATAAAGAACTAGCCAAAGACCAGACAGCAAGTGAAAATGAAATTACTATGTTCAGTTAATCTAAATCTATCGCCTAGAATCTTTAATTCAAACGGTTCGGCTTTATTCATAATGTCGGGCTAAAGTGGCATTGTCCTATTCATTATAAAGCGGACAAAACCGGAAGTACGTCTAGCACGGAAGTACGCCATCAACCGAGATAATACGAGCTATCACTTTCTGGTGATACCATGACTCGTTACAAGAACTCTTTAAGTAAACAAAACCGAAAAGACTCCTTAACAGTCCAGTGTGCTTAGTGCGAGTTTTTTTAACTACTCGATCGCGTTAACGTAAACTCATATTCTATAGGAGTGACAAAGCGCGTCACCTATTTGTCTCTCTGTCACTCCTATACAAATTGCAAACGCTTTCGCTATCGAAAGTGAATGAAAAAACTCGCACTAAGGGCCCTGACAATATATTTACATTCAATATTTTTATACGGAATACCGAGAATTCAACAGCTCGGCGTTTTTATTCTCATTTTTCAAAAGTTTAATTACCTCATTGTTAATCCGCATTAGATGTAAGCTTGTTTACCAGAGTTAAGGGGTGGCGCTACCGAGGGAAAAATCATTATCTTTTTTTATAGATTGGCCTGTTTCTGTACAGTCGACAGCACATCAAACTTCACATTTTAGTTGCAAAGTCGCTCGTAATGCAACGGAGTAGAGTGCATGGGTGTATAGGATGATATGCTGTCGACTTTACCATCTCTCCATTATTAAATTTTCTAAGTATATTATATTAAACCTACCTTCACTCACGGGTGGAACGAGAGTTAGAAGGTCGAATTAATACGCTTGTTCACGAAAATACAAACAGTCAGAATATTATTAATTTAGATTTGTAACCTTATACCTCCGAAATGAAGTACCTAAATTCTGTAAATGTTTTTTTTTTATAATGTAATGAGTTTGTAACTATTGTCAACATTTAGGACAATACCCATTATTGACGTATCCCTAAACTTAAGTATCCTTAATAGCGCCCCGCACAGAATGCAAACGACAAATAATTATGAAATTCGGTGTACCTAAGCACGTTTAGGATGCAAACAATTTGCAATTGGGCTGCCCTGTCAGAGTCATGCGGGCTGCCATTTTAGAAGCACCCGCAAGCAAAACCCGGATTCAGAGAAGGACTTCTCATTCTCAAACCATTATCACTAAACGCATAATAGAAAATCATTTGACTATTTTCCAACAAAACTTACTACCTATATATTATTGCGAGATGAATTAAAAAAATGAAAACCCAGGGTGCTGAATCAAAGTAATCAAAACTTAATTTTCATTTTTGAGCAATATATTATCATTTCCGCTAAAAATAGTAGGTTTGGCTCTACGTACAGTCGACAGCACATCATTATATACACCTATGCATTCTACGCCGTTGCATACGGGCGACGTTGCAACTAAAATGTGAAGGTTGACGTGCTGTCGACTGTGCATTATAAAAGTATCCCAGTTTTATGGTATATTTCTAAGTTGTGTTTTTTGTAGTAGGACGACCTCTGTGGCGTAGTGGTTAGCGCATCTGCTTACCATGCGAGAGGTACCGGGTTCGATCCCCGGCTGGGGAGAAACAATAAAACTCCAGGTCTTGGATGTTTACATGTTTATGACGTCGCTGTTTCTGGTTCCCACGACACAGGGTATCCTAGTGCGGGGCCAGAAGTAATGTATGTCCCTGTATGTAAATGTTATGTTATGTTATTTTTATGTTTGTGACGGCCTTGTCTTCATTCATGCAATACTAAATGTCGTTGTACAACATTATTATTTCATGGAAATGACATTTTCCTCAATCGAGCTACGTTGAATCGGGAAGCCAATGACGTCAACAGCGGTACTTAATGATATGAGGTTATGAGCCACTCTAATTGAGAATTTCTGCCGTCCGTTCCCCGTACAAGACCATCTATTGTGGAACTGAAATTGACTTAGTATTACAGCGCCTGTTCAGATAATACCTTAATATCACCACTTTAGGGGCCGCGGGACTCGATTACGTACCTGAAACAAAATTTATGTTTAATAAATAAGAACATAACGCACACGTAAATTAACCACTGTCGTGACCCTTATGCTTATGATATTTAATAAAAGACGCGAAAAAGTATCTCGAAATGATCTATTGAGTTATAAGAAATAAAGAAGATTACGTTTTGTCGCGCTTTATTACATAATTTTTTTATCAAACTCCTCTGTCATAAAAAGTCATTGTTAAAAAAACACTTTCCAGTGTTTCGCGTTCCAGGATCGTTTATTGATGCCAACAATCTCAAGGTAAAAATAAAAACAATAGATACAAGCATGCTTATGTTCTGAGATCATGATCTCAATCTTTGCGATTCGCCGAAAACGGATTAAAGGTTCTCGATTGTTAACAGCAGGTGATTCAGTTTATGTGACGTAATGGCCATGTCAAACGTTGCCTAATGGTGACCCTTAACTGAAAGTAAGTTGGGGCCAACTTAATCTAAACATCTAAAAACAGTATCTAGTGTTTCACTTTTGACAAGTAATGTTCACTTAAAAAAAAATTACATATTGAACTGACTGCCGATGGGGCCGAAAAGTTCTGGAATAGAGACCACACATCGGCAAGCGCAGCGTAGGACGACCAGCCACAAGATGGACAGACGATCTCATCCAAGTGGCAGGAAGACGCTGGATGCAAGCCGCTTCTAACCGGTCTTTTTGGAAATCCATGGAGGAGGCCTATGTCCAGCAGTGGACTTCTTGTGGCTGAATGATGATGATGATGATGACATATTGCCGTTTTCATCGTTTAATTAAGTTGCCTTACACACAACCAAACAGTTTACAACAACCACAGCAGTAGAAAAGCCCATTCCGCGCAAAACATTTCCGATAAAATGTCGCCCGAAAGACACGTCTAACAGCCGGTTTCTTGGGCGCTGTTCAAAGTTGTGATTTATTGACAAAGCATTTAATTTGACCAAGCAATCAAATCAAATCGGGTTTCCCGAGGGCAGATTAGCCAAAAATTTACTAATCAGTCGATCATTTTAACTTAACCATAGGAACTGTCAAACACACTTTTCTAGCACGACTAGCACAGAGTACATTGATAACTAGCATGCTAGTTTACAGTTTAAAAAGAAAAACAAGACATTTTAATGACAGGACTGATGTCAGTTGAAGTTGAAGTTTTGGTTCGCGCCGAAATGAAAAGTTTTTCTGTTCAAAAGTTATTATTAAGTAAGTCTAATCTAAAATGAATTGCAAAGCAACCCGGGGCAAAGACTTCACAGAACGTGAAAAATAGATGCTTCTGATCATTGCAGAAAAGTGCATTGCCGTCTTGTGGATCCTTATATTGTCCGCCACAGTTATCTGGAAGGCTCCAGTTGCTTAAATGCTAATTGTAAGCAGAATTTGCTCCACAACGCAGATGGCATTACGCCTGATTGTGTAGCGTGCCTACCTATAATCCGAGTCCCAATCAGGCCCACAATCATCACAATCACTGCTTTCGGAACCCGGAACCAAGTTCGAAGCTACTCTTTATCAAACTCTTCCATAGGGTTCATCCTCTTCCTTGAGCGTCTAGTTCTAGCAGCCGCGCGTCACTAGGTGAGAGTCCCGAAAGCGAAGTCGCGAATAATGCAGATTATTACAAAATATCACCAGTTTTCAAGCAAACAAATTAAGTTAATTCGTCGATCTCCTCCGATTAGTTAACAAGGCGATTTGACACTTCAAAATTGATTTTGAACAGTGATTAGTGCCTAATCATTCCCCAGGAAACCCGAATACAGTTTGACATGTCTTTTGACGTTTCATTTGTTAACTGATTTGATCTGTTGGTTTTTAACTGAATTGATTGGCGCTCAGGAAACCCAAATCGTGCTTAATCATAGTTTAATTTGATTGTAGCGATTAATAAATCTAATCAGCCCCCAAGAAACCGGCTGTAAATCTTTTAAAAGTGTTAACAGCGGTTGTTTCACCACGGAAGTTTCTGGCGAAAATTCTAGCTGACTTGAGAGTTGTGGAAAGGTGTGTCGGGGCGCTTCTAAATAATTTGACAGCGCTTCAGAGGAGCACCTGCAGGCGACGGTTAATGGGGGCAATTATTGACGACACCGCCATACCTGAAGTGGGCCATTACCCCTCCCGGCCCTCCCGACTCCTCCACCTTCAGGACGACAGAAATGGTGTCAAGAAAGGTGGCTTGAAAAATAATTGTGCTAGCTACTTGTCACTGGACTGGCTAGACTAGACTGCTACAACGTCTACAACAGGAAAAATAGTGTAGTTGAATTTAAGAAAGTGACAACACCGACATTAATTTGGGAAAGTACAATTTAAAGATATTATCACCTTAATATGAGAGATTTGAGAAAGATTTTATCACCTTAAGAGAATAAATCCGTTTTTATTATATACTTGCAAGTATATAATAAAAACGGATTTTTACTCATATTATGTACAATATTATATGAGAAATACGTTTTACATGATCATTTTGAGCTCGCAAAGGAATATAAAGCTAGAATTTTATTATCCCTTTAAAAAGAGACTTGCCAGCTTGGACCCCGATACAAAGTGTGGCCAACGGAATCATTACGACAGAAATCACCAAATTTTCTAACCCGAATGAAAATTGTTAAGAACTTTCGGAAGGATTACTTTTGGGACCAGATATATTTTAATTTATGATTGGATACTTTTCTCTGAATGGAAGTTGAACGAGTTGTAACTGGAACTTTTGGGGAAATGCCGACAATCATGTTTACTTATAATTATTGTAATTATTAGTATATTTTACTAAAATGGAATCAAGGGAATGTTACGTAATTTAGTCGTTTCATTTGAATGTGTACCACGTCTATTACTTTGCACTAAACGTGGACTGTCAGATGAGTGACGCCGTTGTCATTCGTGACAGCTGGAAAATTCAGAGACCAGGACTGTTTTCCTTGGCAATAAGGGCTAAATTAGGTTAGCTACATGAATAGTTAAATTGGTGAGGCAGGCTGTGTTATCAGCCGGGCTGAGACATCCGCACGACGCGTGACGGTGACGAGGGCCAATCGCATTGTGCTCCACACTTTACTAGATAAAGAGGAAAAACATGTTATTATGGTTTCAGATATACTGCAGGTTCAGTGGACGGTACGTAGACCTTTACGTATATCTGCACTTTACGCAGTTACGTCACTTGCGACTTTGGAAAATGTAGAGTTAGACCCGCACGTTTTGGCCTTTGTATATCCGAAAGCTAACAAATAAGTCTGGCCAGTTTTGCAATGTCTTTTCATTCTATTGATATACAATAGGAAGGACTTCGTTGAATAGTTTGTATTTTACACGGTACAACTTTTTACACTTCACACGCAGATAACAAAGGATATGTGCAAATTTAGTAATTACTTTCCTAATTTAGCAAGTAACACTATTTTGCATTGTGGTTATTGAGTGATAACGATACAAGTACCACAATTTGCGAGGAAATTCATGTCTTTCAAGTTAAATTCCGCCGCCTCCCACGGGGCGCTAAGCAGAATATAAACACAGTGTTCTTGGAATGGCCCAGCATTTGACTTGAGTGGATCTAGGGGCTGATACTGAGGAAACTTATTTCCTTTAAGAATTTACAAAATCACTGAAGATCCATAGAATTTTAAAGATATTATAAATACACTGATTGATGCCATAAAAACTTGACGCGTTTTGCGAGTTAAAAGAGGGTTGTCTTTGAAAGTGACTATTTTTAATATTGAACTTTTGCATTAACTACAACTATGGTCATTTTGTTAACTGCACATAGGTAAACTTTATTGGTAATAAAATATCCCGCTGCACTGACCTTGCGCGATGAATGCTAATATCGTTTATCTTGACGACTGAAATTTTGGACAGAACTTCGATTTACTTTAGAGACTGGACTCCCAAATATACGACTCTCTTTTATTGCAGCCATTTTGTAGAATGCAGTCGTTCTTTACGATAATGTTAAGTTCTACTGTTCCATAAAATAAATAATTTGCAGTATCAGACGTTTATGCTGGAAAATAAAGAAAGATAGATAAGCTGGAAAGATACGTAAATTCACCCTTGTATGCTGGAGAGATAGCAGAGTTCAGGAGCGGTTTCTATAACAAACTGAAATCTACATGAAAATTTTAAAAATAGGTATATTGAATATCTAGAAAGAAAAATACATATTTATTGTAGCAACAGGACACATAACAGAAACAAAATAAAAAGACAAGTAAAACAATATAGTAACACAACAGACAAAAATAAAACAAATAAATTAAAAGATAACCTTCATAACATAATATATTATGTTATGATTATGATATTATTATGTCATAATCTATTATGTTATGATGGATACATGACTACTTTTAACTAACTGACTATCTAACCATTACCCGATTATAATATTCTACCTATTATTTGAGATTTTTTAGCAGTCGTGTTTTTCGTTTTTTACGTTTTTATTTGTTTCGTTTTACGTTTCATTTAAGTTTTATACAACTAAGCATGAATTAAGAGCTAAAAATTGCATACGACACGATGTATAATGTAATGCAACTATTTTTTCAGAGTTGAAAAATAGCTATAAATGAATTAAATCTAGCTAGCGAGCGCCTCTTAACACTGAGAGAATCGAAGAAGTATTAATTCTTCGTATGCGGTTAGCGTTAAGTGCATTGGGGTGTAGTAGGCCAGGGCTGGCGCGAAACCTTGTCGGCTGTATGTTCCGACTTCATTACCAGCATCACAATGCCCATTATTCTTTATAGGTATTACTCTTTCCACGAGTAAGGGACCGGACAAGTGCGAGTCGGACTCGCCCATCGAGCGTTCCGTACTTGTACCTAAGTGCTTACATATTATTGAAACGCATGCACGTGAGAATGGACTAGTTGCCCTAAAAAATTAATTAGTCCGTCCTTTAGATTATTGAAAAATAAGAGGCACGTATTTTTTTATTTGTAAATTAGACCAAAAATGACAAAGTAACGTGTGACGTCACGCCGTGCTGCATTTTTTAGCATGGAGTGACGTCACACGTAATTTTAAAGGGCTATATCTTTGTTATTTTTTGTTTAATCGAAAAAAAAACGTGTCCAATACTAAATAGAATTTAATTATTTTGACCCGGGAAACCAGGGTTATTGAATAGGGTTATTGAAGAAAACGTCGAAAGTAACTTTTAGGAATCTTAATTTTTTTTTTCTCCCTCTGGCTAATGCCAGATTTATTCTTTAAATGAAATTGTGACTATGTCAATGCATAATAACAATTCCATTTAAAAAATAGACATACATATTATGTCTATTTTTGGTATATCATACATTTAAGGTATAATAGAAGTAAAAATGTATTTGTAATAATAATTAACAAATAGTTCAGGGTTCGAATCTCGCAGTTTATTCCGAGCTTTACCTGAACGTCGAAGACTAATGCCTTATGCTTTACTTAATGTATAGTATTCAGTTTTTTATCTGTACTTGTCGTATAAGACGACATTACTTGCGAAATTTTATAGTTCTAGGTCAAAGGAAAGGACCATATAAATTTTAATCCATGTCGAAATGTACGTTTTATTGCGGCATAAACGGCCGCATGTTTTTTTTACGTTAATTTAGAATTTTGATTCTTTTCACACCTGAGACTGTAGATTTGAGTTTTCATTTCAACTTGATACCTCCACGCGTTCCCGTGATAAATGGTCTTTACAAACGGACGGACGATTGGATAATAAAGTGATCTTATAAGGGTTACCTTTTTTTCTTTTTGCGGCACGGATCCCTAAAAATATTGAATTTTTTAACCACTTAGTTTTATGGTGACAAGTATTTTAAAAACACGACTTAAGTTTCAACGTTTCGCGTTTTTAAGGCAGCCCGTTGTACTATGTATGTAATCTTCTCTCTTTTCTTCTTCTTATATATAAAAAGGGATTGCTGTTCGTTAATCTCACTAAAACTCGAGAACGGCTGGACCGATTTGGCTGATTTTAGATTATTTATATTTCTAGAATTCCAAGGAAGGTTTAAATGGTGAGAAAATATGGAAAAATTACGAAAACTTTGGCGGTACGAAGTTTGCCAGGACAGCTAGTTTGTAAATAAAATTAAAAAAAATCTTATCTTATCTTAAGTACACCTTATTACGTGAAACCAAAAACTTCATTGAAAACCTATTATAAATATTATCTAACATTTACAAGGTGGGTTTTAACTCCAAATCACTTTCAAATCAACGTGGAAACAGCGCAACTCCACAAACGGATAATTTTGTTTACAATCGTAGATTATGGGCAAACCGTGACGTAATGGCACTTAACTAGCAGTAGAAGTTACATTTATGTAGTAAATATAGCGCAGATAAGCGCCTTTCCACGTAAAACTGTGTGTTAGTACTGTCATAAAAAGGTAGCTGTAGCGTTACATGCATTTTATAACTATGACACATGATGTATTTTCCTCGTGATAAGAATGTTGATTTCTATTTTGTCTGCTCTCGTCGTGCTTCTAAGTCATGATACAATCCCGGTACCATCTCGTTAATAATGCTTTCATTAGTATATAATACACAATAAACTAGATGGATGTAGAGTTGTCGTTTATTTACATAAACGCCAACATACTCTTTTGTGCTTACGCACATTAATAAAATAACTTTGAAGTTTTTGGTCCGGACCAACTTACTTGGCTTTTTATCGGACGAGCAACCTACGACGCGAGCCCCGTCTCTGCTCATCATGATTAAGCTCTGCGAATCGGTGCGAATCCTGGTCGGACTCGTCCGATAAAAAGCCAAGTAAGTTGATCCGGACCAGTGCTTACGAAAGTTTTAGTTCTAACATAACTTCTGTTGGCCATTTTCATAACTATACCACAGTTCAGTGGTTTCCAAAGCCAAAGAAAAGAAAAAGTTTAGAATCTCTTCCGTCCAATAACAAATTACGTCTTTCGTAGCGAAGGTAGAGCATTGTTTGTCACGATCCGTTGAAGTCTAACAAAGTCCGGAAATAAATTTATCACGTCAAAGTATTCAATTTGTCATTGATTCGAAGGCGGATTATGGGTTGGAAAGCTGACGCAGTGAGTCCTCGGTTGTAAAAATGGACTACGATTTAAGTCTACGGATTGTATGATGTACAATAGACGTGTCAAACTGAGATTCCGTTCATCAGGCCCACTTTATGGTATCTATCTATAAACTATAACATAAAACATAAACATTTACATACAGGCATATGCATTGCTTCTGGCCCCACACAGGATACCCTGTGTCGTGGGAACAAGAAACAGCGACGTCACAAACATGTAAACATCCAAGACCTGGAGTTTTTTTTTTTCTTCCCAGCCGGGGATTGAACTCGGGACCTCTCGCATGGTAAGCAGATGCGCTAACTGCTACGCCACAGAGGATCTATCTAAAAAGTATACCTACAGGCGAATTTCCTCCTTAGAAAAATAGCAAAATAATTGAAGATTATAAGAACCACGTTTCACATTCAAAGTTATACATATTCGACGGTCAGAATCATTACCGGAACATTTCCAAAAACACGATTTTTGAGTTAAGTATGCAGAATGGTGGAAATTTTGAAGATATTTCCGAATCACTAACGGTAATAATCAAATGATTTTTTTATCCGTCACAAAAAGACTAATTCCAGCAGATAAACAATAATGGTACTGTAACATTATGACAATTTTTGAAATCTTTAGACGTCAATTACTCAAAACAGAATATTTTCAAATGTACCATCAATGATTCCGACCGACTATCTAAGCTATTGTTTTTAGTTTGCAATTTTTTTTATGTTAACTTAGAGTTTCGATTTTTTCACAGCTTCAAGAAACCGTAGACGTGAGTGTTTGGTTTTAATTTCGACTGAATACCCCCACGCTTTTCCGATATAACGGGTCTTGACAGAAAGATTGACGGACAGACGGACAAAGTGAAGAATAAGGGTTCAGTTTTTCCTTTTGAGGTACAGAAAACCCTAAAAGACATAAAAAACTGGCTGGTGGGTTCTGGCATCAGACTCGCCAATTTATTGAGTCGCAGTCTGCTCCGCCCGCCCTCACCTACCTGCATTAGAGGGTAGGCAGACAGCCTGGGCGGGCGGAGCGCGGTAGGCGGGCGGCCTCTTCTGATTCATTGCGCACTTGTTATTTTATTAAGTGTACTTTTATTCCTTGCCGTATTTTTTCTCCAACTTATTGTTGAGCGTAATAAAAGGGAGCGTTTGTTTCAACTCGAGAGGTAAATGTTAATTCTAATCTTGTTTCCTTTTTTTGCGAAAGTGCCACAAATGGAGGAAGCTTCCTTTACGTTTTCATCGCATTTCATTTGCTCTCTGCACTTATATCTACGTTTTTTACCTACTTACATCCAAAATAACGCCCCAAAAAATACGACTGGCTTATCAAACCAAACCTATGAATTTGTTCGGTGTCTTTGTCGTAACGCTCTCCCGAGATCTTCCTTCAGAATAGCACCTATCTATACTGTCTATAAATATTAGTAAGTATAAAAGAATGGTGTCACAGGAAAGATTAGCATTCCACCTAAAGACATCGACGCCGGAGGTCGCGGAAAGCGCCGAGAAAACTGCTTACAGGTAACGGTACCCGTCGTGCGTCGAGACCGCAGGCCGTGCATCGTGTCGGCACGTCAATGTGCAGCGTGTGGCTGCTGGCTGTTGCGGCAGGTCAGGCGCCGGGCCGACAGCATTCCGATGGGACTCCCACTAAATATAGCACTGTGGCCGCCCCGCGAAGCACCCTCCACCGCGAGACGTCGATGATGGCAGCCGGAATAGCTTTAACGACGCTGCCCATGATGCTTAAGAGGCTGACGTTCAAGATTCATCTAGTTTAGCCATCTCTGTCGGTGTGGATTAGAATGAAAGAAAAAGGCGATAGAGAATATTGGAAAGAAAAATAAAAAAAAATCGAAAACGTTATTATTTTTATCCCGGATACATTACTTGACAATGACGTTAGGAACGATTAACCGACGACGCAAGCTCCGTCTCTGCTCACCGTGATTAAGCTAAGCAAATCAGAGCGAAAACTGGTCGGACTCTTCCGACAAAAATTGTATGCGGAATAACGTGAATAATGTCTAATAGTGTTAATGAAAATTTTAGTTAAAAAATTAGAAACGTTAAAAAAAATTGAGATATTATGTCAAAATGTTATTTATTACATTCGAGTCCCGGTTAGACCAGATTCGTCAAAGTATACTCATTAATTATTAATATTAATTAAAAATTAGATATCGTGCGAGCGACGAGCAAAAGGACTTAACTGCTAAAGTTGTATTCAAATGTGTTTCGAATAATATCGGTTACTTATGCACAAGCCTGAAGGATTCGAAACAAAAAGTGTTCACAGAAAGACTACTATTTGCATTATTGCGTCCGAACGGAACTATTCGATCGAATGATGTACTCTTGTGGTTTGAAAAATCCTTTTAGGGATGCTTTGTGGCGGCGGACGGACGCACAGACGCTGTTTATTCGCTTATCTCGGCATAATAGCTAAGCCGTACACGATAATGACTCGTAAGTGGGGCTGGTAATATTCGCCCATATTTACTATTTGAATAGTAGTAAATCCAATTGTTAAAATATTTTTCGAAAATTTACTATTAGGTATATGAAGAAAAAAAGTCTTGTTGTTTCCTAAGATCATATTTTTTTTGTTTTCAAAAGGCCTCACTTGATTTAGAGGTGTAGGTTAAATTTAAAAATAAAAAACCGGACCAGAACGCCTCGTATTTGCCGAGGTTTCCTTACTAATTCATACTAGTACTAGTTTACAAATGTATATTTAATTTTGTAATAAATTTTCACATATGTTTTTATTTCATCTTTATACCTCCTCGCGTTTCCAAGATAAAGGGTCTTGACAGACATACGGACGGACGGACCGCAAAGTGATCCTATCAAGGTTCCGATTTTTCCTTTGTAGGTACGAAACCATAAAAATACAACAGAGTTTTTTAAAAACCTTTCGACCACGACGACACCTGTAGCATATTATGAAATAATATTTGATTTGAGTTTGACGAAATTAAAAAAAAACTAATTGACAAGTTTGTTGCCAGTACTCTTTAATTTTTTCCATACCACTAGCAGTAGCATCAACAACGTAAATTTATTCAATACTAGCAGTATTCACCAATACGTTCTCATCAACGGATAGCGTATTATGTCCACCCTGAAGATCCATTCTAAATCGTGGTAAAAGAATTTTTATAACCGAATAAGTACTTTCGAAGATTACCCCTTACACACAAACTTACAAACTTTTCCTCTTTACAAAATTAGTAAGTTTAAAATATTCGGAAACTGAAACAGGCGTATTTTCGAATAAAACGAATGTTCGAATATTCAAAGTCCAAGCCCTACTCGTAAGCCAGCAGATACCTAAACACATTAGTGTAAACTCCCGATAGGCCTTATCTTGGCGTGTCAATACTCTTTTGTACGCAGATACGGGAGCCTATTTGCTCTAATGCGTCGGGCGCATTCTTCCCTGTTGAATAACCTGCTGACAATGGAGTGACCAACTAGTTGGGCCTTAGGTATTTTCGTCGTTCTATCGCCTTCAATTTATCCAACTCTCCAATTCGAGACATCTTTCATTCCATGTTTCGTTAAAGCAAAGAATCAATAGAAACGGTGTTCGTTTGGATGCATTTGCCTTAAAATATCTAAAACACTGTTTCGTAATTAGTAGACATTGATGACGAAGGTGAAATACATTGACACGATAACGATTTTCAATTGTTATATAACACAATATATCATTCTGTTTAAAACTATCAATGCCAAGATACAAGTATTACCTACACTAACTACTATTAAGCTTACCTTTTTTATTCCATAAATATAAATACCGCTAGAATAAGTAACTTGTAAGTAAAGGTTGTTAAAAGGATAACTAATAGATCTATTGTTTTTAATCTTTTTTCTAGTGCACAATAAAGAACATTGCATCTATCTATCTCATAGTTTCTCAGAAAATGTTGAAGATAAAGAGTTAAGTGCAAAAAGATAAAAAGATGCATTGAACTCATTGCTCCCGTTATCAGACAAGAGGATTAATGGTTCTTTTAATATGCTAACATGGTAGGTACAGTTTGTGCACTCTCGTGGCATCGCGATCGCGTTAGCTTGAAGACAATAGAGAAACGAGACAGGAACTTGACTCTACCAAAATTTTAGCTCTAACAATTTGCAACTCTTCATTGCAAACTTAGTACATGTAAGAGCCTCGATGAAAAATTGAGATGAAGGATGCAATCTCCGTGTCAGCATAGAGGTGATATATTATGAGGTACCACCACATGTGCGCACAGCGAACACGGGCTACCTAGCGCTTATCGTTTATCAGTGGTGCGTCCTTGCCAAGAGCAGGTTGATAAAAGATAACAGATTCTGTTGGCGTGCTCTACGAATTGGTTATATAAAATTCATTATGTTTCTTTGTTTCCATCAGCAGTTGGTCCAACAGAAATCTGACGATAAATCATAAATGCAATTTCCGGCATGAGTGGTTCCATCGTTTAGTTCGCGAGTAGGTCTGCCATATTGTCGGCGCAAGAGGGGGCGGGCCGCAGGCAAACTTTTCGCAACAGACCACATGCACTGGGGTCCCGGAAGTCAGCTGGTCCTGCTGCCGGCTCTGGCTAGCCCAAGCACCAAACAACCACGCATTATTGCCACTGCTCTGGCCGACTGTTTAATTACAGTACTATACCGTTCGCATTATTAAGTGCCGGGTCGATTCCTCAACTCAAAACAAGTGGCGCTTTTCCACGGACAAGCCAGGCGAGCCGTCGGAGCTCTATCACGCCACCGTAAGCTGACACTGTTTATCAACATATTACGTCCAAGGTACGGCAGACAGCCGCCGATGAATGTCATTTGAAAAATTAACGACGTAATTCCTTAGCGAAATCATCGACCGCTGGCACCCGTTGTCTAATGGTAATCAGCGAGACGTGTGCATGCGATCCATCGAGGGCAGAGTTTCGCGAGCGGCTCGAAATAGACATGCGAGCTAGGGTGAATATGTCAGCGTGGTGCGGCGGGCGCGTGCAGCACTCACCGTGCGGTCGCAAGCGGTGGGCGGACCGGTCAGCTGGGCTTGCGGCGACGGCGCTGCTCGCGGAATTGGCGAGGGTGAACTGCGGGCTCCGACCGGCGCCGCGCTCGCTGATCCTGGGCGCTGCACGTCCGCACTGGCTGCACTCGCGGCAGAAGGCGGCACTCGCGCTTGGAACGGAGCAGACACAATCACACACGACACGAAGCGCGACCGAGAGCGTCAAGCGAAGGCAGCGTGCATCGCTCTCGCGTGCTAACGACGGGAATGTCGGCGAGCGACTGCGGCGCGGAGCGCGGGGGCGGGGGCCGCCGCCCGCCCGCGCCCTCCCGCGCCGCCCACTTCCTCCGATGAATGACAATAATGGAAGACGTTCAACTCGGCCGCAAACCGAATATGAATCATTGCATTAGGGTGCAGCCCTGCCCGAGTCCGGCCCGCGAAACTGCGCGGCCGCGGTGGAGCCCGTCGAGCCCCGATAAATATTCATGAGGCGCCGCTAGTTCCTGTAACGCGCTGATAGATCTACGAAACGCCCGACACATTTTTACGGGGAATTTGCAAGTTTTAATGGTCTTATTACTAGGCGTAATTTATGACTGGCAGGTAAAATTAGGTGCACATATTGCACAGCCCAGTTTGCGGACTGCAAGTAGAGTTTGTTCGCAATTAGTCGGTTCACATGGAGTGCGCGGCGCGCCGGCGATGCCACTAATCTTATCTACGCTAATCTAATCCGGCGCGACGCCCTCTCTTGTGTTTACTTCCAATTGTGTCCACTGAAGGCAAATTAAAGGTTTTTCCCTCGGGATTTCACGGAACAATGAACTGTGACTGCTACATGGAGGTCTTGCTTTCTGAAATTCGTGAACAACTACCTATAAGAGTTAATATTTGAAAGTCAGTCAAACGTTCCTTAATTGTTCCTTTTTGATATGTTGCACATAAAAGTGGAAATCGAAGAGATCTACGGTCTTCGGTCGATCTTAAAACCGGGCGAATAGAAAATTGAAAACTCATAGGAAAACTACTTTTGGTCATGATATGCAATTTATTTGCCTATTTAACGGTCTGCTGTAAAAATACACTCCGTTAATGATGTTGATGAAATGAAATAGATAACGCAGCAAAATGTCTGATTTAATGTTATAATAAATCACTTTTATGTGGCGTACTTTTGATACAACTGCCATTTTAGTTGCGCGCAGAAAATGTCTAGCCTTATTTGTATTCTGTGAAGTACTGTTTAAATTTTTGCTGAACAGCAACTGGTAAATGCAATCAAGACCATGATTATTATAGTCCGCAACGGTTAGTAACCAGGCTCTACATTTACTGCGTTTAAAAGTGCACACCATTTTTAGGGTTCCGTATCTCAAAAGGAAAACCGCAAACCTTATAGGATCACCTTGTTGTCCGTCTGTCCGTCCGTCCGTCCATACGCCCGTCCGTCCGTCTGACTGTC
This sequence comes from Yponomeuta plumbellus, assembly GCA_947310845.1. NCBI lineage: Eukaryota > Metazoa > Arthropoda > Insecta > Lepidoptera > Yponomeutidae > Yponomeuta > Yponomeuta plumbellus. Next base: position 12,491,110 of record OX371203.1, read on the forward strand.
AAAACCCTAACCCCCGGTTTCTCGAACGCTAGCAGTCTGTTAATCTACTGTTACTGTCAGTTGTTCTTTTTTGTATGCACTTTTGACAACTGACACCTGTTAATAGTAGATAACGTACGAGAACGTACGAGAAACCGGGGATTAATCTCGGTAAAGTTAAAATTAAAACCATAATACTCGATACTCAAATCTACGATCCTTCAAAGCTGTGAGAAAATCAAACTTGTAAATTAACGTAAAAAAATGTATAACAATCGTTTATGCCGCGAAAAAACGTATATTTCGACACTCAATGAAAACCAAATTCATAGGGTAGGTACTTCCCGTTGACCTAGAACTATAAAATTTGGCAAGAAATATTGTGTTAATACTACCAAGACGACCTCTGTGACGCAGTGGTTAGCGCATCTGCCTACCATGCGAGAGGTCCCGGGTTCCAAACCCAGCAAAGGGACAAAAAAAAAACAGGTCTTGGATGTTTACATGTTTGTGACGTCGCCGTTTCTGGTTCTCACGACACAGGGTATCCTAGTGCAGGGCCAGATGAAAGGTATGTGCCTGTATGTAAATGTTGTTAAATAATTCAGGAAAAAATCTAAAAAGTATACATTTGTAATTAAATAATTTAAATAAAATGGTTTGAAGTTCGGAAACAACCAGGAACAAACTTACCTACTTTGTATGAAACCCCTTTATCTTTCTTTCTTAATAATGTGACTAAATTATGTTATCAATCAATTAGCGTCTAAAGGCAGTGGAAGTTCAATTTCATTTATTTTTGTAGCAATTTATTCTAGGGCCATCAAGTTTATGGCAACATTTCGTTTCGTCTATTTATTTCCAAGATTGCGGGATTGGCTCCGATGTGAGGCGAACAGATGTACAGATGTAGAACAGATGATGAGGCTGCTTCTTGAGCGTTAATGGTTTCGGACTGTCAGCCTCATTGCAGCTTCCTCGCTGGATCTCCTTCCTCTTATCTGTTGTTCCGGTCCGGACACGAAAATGGGATAATGGTACTGGGTCGTAGGTCCGAAGCGGCGGCAACTTGACGAAGTTGCAGTCGTTGCAGTGCAGTCGCGGTGGGTAGTGCCGTCTGGGCGTATAAAGAGTTAAAGACGTTGGGTCGATGGGCTTCTTCATTAATTTGGGTGCTAATGCGGGATTAAATCATATATTAGTCAACAGAGTGCTGTACAACTCCAACTGTGTTGTTTTAACCGATAAACAGAAAAGTTGATAAAAGTAGAAGGAAACCGAATAAAATATAATTAGCAAGTAGAAAGTTGTTGGCATGAACTCGTCAAATGGTGAAGCAGGAATGAATTAGATGAAATGTACAAATAGGTGACGTAATTTTAAATTATGATTTAAAAATGATAGATTAAATGTAAAATTATATAATAAAAATATGTAAAAAGGTTTACACCGATACAACCTTACCTGCATTTTTAAGGGTTTATTCGTTTTCGTACTACTTATAATTGCAGTTTGAACAAATTAAAGCATTAGAAATATTACACAAACGACCACACTCGGAAAAGTCATTTAACGTAATGTTCATTAAAAAAATTAATTATAGTCTTTATGGGTATTGATATAAGTGTTATTTTTCTTTCTTAACTAACCATTAAAGTTTATGAATGTCTCTGAGTACCTACGACAGATAGAGCAATACTGCTGAATCAGCTAGGCCGACTAACCTGGGATGCCCCGCCAGAATTCGGCGCCCCGGCTTAAAGGCGACTTCGATACTGCACGCTCCCTACCTGCACCCTCTAGATACGCCACATCACTTATACACTATACCACACGTATCACACCTTGAAGTAAAGTGATAGAAAAATATATCTAGCATTAAGTACAAACGCAAAGGCACATAACTTCGTGAGCCATCAATAGCTTCGTAAAAAAATATTCCATAGTTTGAAATGGTTATTAGTGACTTGATAATGGGATTTCATGATTCTCAACTGCATTTGCTTACCAAACTTTAGTTTCCTTTTCCTCGCCAAATTTTCCTAGTTTGTACTAGGAAAACTACAATGAAAACCAAGGTAACCAGAAATGCTAATAAATTTTTATATTTTTATTTTTTTAATTTCCTCGCAAGATGGGTCTTTCGCGTAGCAATACTTATAAAGCGGCGCTTTCAGCCTACCTTTACAGAGGTGCGTTTTATGAAAATGCAACTCAAAGTTTATTATCATACTTTGAGGTACATTGCACAGCCCAGTCTCTGGAATGAACATAGAATTTTCATAGCAAGCCATGAATTTTTGTAGTTCTATGAAATTGTAGGTTATTTAGTACTACGAAATACAGCTCATTTCTAAGGTATCGCAACTCGCAACCAAGGTAACTCCATCGTAGCCGAAAGGTCGGGTGTTTATTTTACCTAATAAACAATCCTGAAGTGTAGATACGTATGAGCACAGACAGTGTGAGACATCATAACGTTAATACTAGGAATAAACATAAATTGTCATTTCCACGATTTAGACTTGCAAAAGTTAATACTTCCTTTATGGGGCACTGTATAAGGTTCTACAACAAGATACCCCAAGATATATTAGAGTTACCTCCAACGCGATTTAAGAATTGTATTAAGCACACTCTTTGCAATAAAGCTTATTATAAAATCAACGATTATTTAGAAGACAAGGACTTATGGCATTAAATAGTAGTTTAATATCAAATTTAATCACAGGATAAATGTCCAAGATATTATTTTGTAGGTTTGATTTGTATTACCTTTAAGGTGATTTGAGAAAAGATGGTCAGGGTGGAGTTTTCTTTCGCTGCCTTTTTCTCCACTACAGACGGCCCCAAGGCAGCGGCTAACATTATACATAACTATATGTACATTGACATTCAACAAGCAGAATGTAAATTCTTTACGTTGAAATAAATTTTTGAATTTGAATTTTTTTATAATTGAAACCGGCGAAGTGCTTTTTGGGAGTGTTTTTTATTGATACTATTATTAATTGAATAGAGGTTTAACTAATGTGAAAGTAAAGTTCAATGGAATTCGAACGAAGTTTTTCTTTCGATAATTAGTCGATTATTTATTATTCCTAAACTAGTGAGGCCTTTTTTCATCATCAACCCATTATGTCCCCACCGAGGGGCACGGGTCTCTTCCCTGAGGAAGGTATCTCCACCACGGGGGCCAAGTCCGGATTGGTGGAGGCTTGTAAGACTAGTGGCTGGTCTTACTGTCAGAAGTTTTCAAGCCGCCCTAAGGCCTCTGACTTGGCTTGACTGTACGTAAATGTACGTAACTTTGAAAACAAAGTCATTAGTACATGCCGGAATTCGAACCCACTACTCCGGAATGCGAAGCTGGCGTTCTACAGCTCCTCTAACATCACTTAAAGTCTGTAAAAATGTAAGAAAAGTATTCTGCAGCGCGTTTGCATAGCTGCTCAAAAATTTCAGAAGAAGAAAAATTTAGAAGCGCGTACAAAAGTCGTCGTGGGCGATTTGTCTATAGAAGTTACCTATATCTATATTATTATGCTTCTTAGCTACGTAAATAACATTAGACTATGCCATACACTGAAATTCATCAGCTTACTTCACTCATTGCAAAAGATACGCAAAGAGCATCGCTTCAAGGCCGCCATGCCAGATATAGGCTCCGACGTCTCCCGTGCTGTAGTGATGCAAAAGGGGTAGAGTATTCTTAAGACGTTTGCAAAGAGACAAGGTCGATTTGCCAAATGAATACAGGGTTACTCTTACAATGACTTAATTCTTGGAACATGTCGGTTACAGTTTTTTGTTTCTAATACGCTAATAATTTCTAATGCAAAGGGCATTGAGTTTTTCAGATTGTATTTTTTCGACTTTGCATAATTTAAGGAAATACTTGACTCACGAACATCGTGCATGACACATATACATAATATGTCTTCTCCTAAATTTTTAGGACATAGAAAAATGCCAATTCTGCTAAACAGATGTGATTTTAAGCATTACATTGTATATACATGACACCACTACAAAGCTGAAAAGCCCTGAAACCACCTAAAAAATCAATCTACCAGCCCGTATCGTCCATTGTTGGACCTTTCCCAAGGCTCGTAACTTCTTTCTGTTCTGTACCATCCTCATCCAACCACTGCCAGCAATCTGCATTAGACCGATCGCGTTTGTCAGTTTGTGGTTATCTTTTAACCACTTACATTTAAAAAAAATACTTAACGATTCTATCACAAAAGTCTGTTTTCAGTGATTCCCCTTTTTTGAAATAACCCTGTAGACTCCGTGCACTGTCACGATGCAGTCGTTTATTCATTTCGGTCCCGCGCCTGCGCCTAAAGTTCACTGCGTCTAGACCGGTTGCACGCCCACGCGCCCGCGCAGATTTCTGCATCGGGACGGGACATCGAATGAATACGCGCAAGAGGTTCGCTTAGCCGCGTTTGATCTTTGAGCATTATTTACCGACAGAACCTCTGATAATTTAGCAATTTAAAGTACAGTTTTAATTCTGTCTTTGATGATATTATTTTACCTTATAGTTTTAACATAACATTTACATACAGGCACATACATTGCTTATGGCCCTACACTAGGATACGCTGTGTCGTGGGAACCAGAAACAGCGACGTCACGAACATGTAAACATCCAAGAACTGGATGTTTTGTTTTGTCCAGTTTTGTTATTATTGTGTTGAATCGATCGTAGCCCCGGCCTCCTAAGTGATCTTAGACAATCACCAAGGCGCGTTCAGTGCATGGATGGGTGTCCGTTCTCCGACTAACGCTAGTGGCATTTTTTCCGAGCGGTTCCGTGCTTCGCAAGGCACGTTGAGCAGTTGGTGCCGTCTGCCGTCGATAGATGGCAGTCGTTAAGCCAAGTCAGAGACCGTAGGCGGCTTGAAAACTTCTGACCAGCCACTAGTCTTACAAGCCTCCACCTATCCGGACTAGGCCCCCGTGCTGGAGTACGGCCTATACCTTCTTCAGGGAAGAGACCCGTGCCCCGTGAGCACATAATGGGTTGATGATGATTATTATGTTAGTCGTTATACTGATAATTGAAGAATTTTATTCCTATCACCAGCGGAGTGTTGTAAAAAAATTTTTTTTTTTGCAGCCTTCGTTCGCTGAAATCTATAGCGTTAGTTTGCACAAACTATGTGATTATTGTTCCTTCTGTATGTTGCTATGTAGGGGGGCGCCGACCGACCCGCCATACGAGTTGCTTTGCTTCACTTTTTATCCTTTTGCAATATCTCGAGATACCGAGGCTAATAGCAAAACCGATCGAATTATAAACGTCCGATAATAACGTCCACTTTTAGACGTACGTATTAAGTAAGTTCTAAATGGCACTAGTTTGCCCAATTTAAGGTTGCAAAAAAGCAATACAATAGTAGCTTAGTGATATAGCTTTAAAAAAAATTAGGAAAAAAGACGGACAGCCAACAGATTAACGTACTCATACATTGCGAAGCACGGAACCGCTCGGAAAATGCCACTTGCGTTAGTCATAGACCGGTTACCCATCCATGGACTGAACGCGCCCTATGTTGCTTAACATTCGTGATCGTTTAAGATCACTTAGGTGGCTGGGGCTACGAGCGATTCGGTAATGTTTTGTTGAACTTTTATTTGTTTATCATTTTTAGGTTTAATAAACTCGGCAAAACGTGGGCCCAGTTCTATTGATTGGTGCCTCTGCCTACCCGGTCAGGGATAACGGGCGTGAGTTTATTTTTTTATTTTATTTGTTTATCATTTTAATGTTGAATAAACTCGGCAAAACGTGAGCCCAGTTCTATTGATTGGTGCCTCTGCCTACCCCCTCGGGGATAACGGGCGTAAGTTTATCTTTTTATTTTATTTGTTTATCATTTTTAGGGTTCCGTACTCGTATTACCACAGGGTCACTTAAGCCCACTGTTCTCAAAGAATTCCTTCCTACCTTAACTGTAAAAAGCCTTCAATGATTTGAGTATGTAAAGCGATATGTAATCGGTTTTTAATGGTTTCCGAGAACGATATTTTAGTACCTACTTAGTTGTAGTCATTCACTATCTGTACACAAGTCTATTTACAGTGATATCAGTCGGCTCACAGTTCACATTTTTTAAAACATAAATGTTACACTTATCAATTCAGAGGTAAATATTTCTTTTACGACTGATGTTAGCAATTTAAATCCTGTACCAACTAAAAAGTACCAATGTATTAAGAAGTCTTATATACTCATGGCATTCAGATTGTGTTTTTTAAAATACACCTACAAACAACAGCCATTTTCTTCTCCATGTACTATTAATTGCGAAACTAACAACTTTGACGTTCATAAATAACATGACATAACATAACATTACATTTACATACATGCACAGACATTTTTTTTGGCCCCACAATAGGATACCCTGTGTCGTGGGAACCAGAAACAGCGACGTCACAAACATGTAAACATCCAAAACCTGGAGTTTTTTTTTTCTCCCCAGCCGGGGATCGAACCCGGGACCTCTCGCATGGTAAGCAGATGCGCTAACCACTACGCCACAGAGGTCGCCTTAAACATTTATTTGTACTATGAATAAAATATTTGACTTTGACTTTGAATAGTATTTTACATCAGAAACATACCCACCTAAATTGACTATGGACATAAGGGAACTATATTTTGTGTCAACAAAGTTTATATTTGTCATCAACTTGTATCATCTAAGTAATAGATCTATCGCCACGAAATATTTTCATTCCCAGAAAAATAAAAAGTTTCGCCAGGTACAATTTACCAAATTAGTGTCAATATGTACGTAGAAAAAGAGATGGATTATCTATATAATTGTAGTTCATCCATTGAATAAAAAAATTGTTCTCAAAATAATAGGTTTATTCCAAAAATAACAGCTCCGTACTCAGAATAGTAGATCTGTCATCAAATAAATCGATTATCGGCCGCAGATTGAGATTTGTTTTTATTTGTTATTTTGTCATCAGTAGGTACAGTACTTACAAATTATTTCGATCAATTCTGTTACCAATTTAATATTTCATTCATCAATTTTATGAAAAAATGTCAAAAGCAATCATGCGCAGCGATTTCTTTTTTTTACTTCGGCTACTGCCAATTACCTACAATTATTATTAGAATTAAGGTACAATTTAGATTTTATAATTGGTATTAAGTAACAATAATTATTGTGATTTTAAGTAATTGTGTGATTCATTTATTATTCTAATAAATTCATACTATAATAATTACTTCAAAATTAATAAATATTTACAGGGTGTAATTAAAACTACCGCAGATGTAGATATACCTAGAAACAACAATAGGTACAACCAGTATACAAGTACCTAATGTAAGATAGTATTTAAATTCATAGGTACAAAAACATGCTCTTTCTGGATCTTTATGATTTTTTTAAGTTACATTTTCATTTTGTTAATGACCGTTTTTTCCTTAATTTCATTATACAGTTATCAGGATAAACCTATTAAAACAAGTACAAACCTATTTATTTGATACTTGATAATATATCCCTATGATTATATGTGATTTATTATGAAATTGTTTTTATATTGTTTGGCGACTACACTTTGATGACAGATCTATTATTTCATGGACAAACCTTATTATCTAAAACATTCAAAACTAAATAAATTGATGATAGCTTAAATCATACCCTTGACATAATAGACGTAACGTAAACATCAGGAACCTAAATTGGCATAGTCACTTAAATATAAGAATTATTAAATTAACAAACACACGCAAGTAACACGCGTGCAAGCCCAGCAGGATCCCGCATCGACCGAGACTAGTCCACCAAAATGTGTGCGAGATCCCGGTATTTCGGGATCCCAGTAGACCGGGATTGCTTTCCCTACCTGTTCCCTGCAATGGGACGTATATACTCGTACATTAACCTCTTCGGTCCTGTGGGCTCATTATGTAATTTTTGCAGCGGATATTCATACGTCTTAAAAAGTCATGTATACCACTACTGCTATCTTCTTTTAAGACCCTATGTCAGAGCGAGACAGTACTCCGTACGACGTCGGTTTTTGTGTTGACGTGACTTTTTAAGACGTGTGAATATCCGTTGCGAAAATTACATAAGAGCCCACTGGCCTTGAAAATGAAAATAGGAAACCATTGTTATTTTCAAGGTCAGGACTGAAGAGGTTATGTTAATGGTAACATCCACACATTACATTCACAAACTAGGATGCCCTGCAAAAACATGGAAGTAGACCTAGACTAAGGTCATTTCAGAAAACCTAAAACCATGACCGCCCCGCCCCTTTCGACGACAGCTCAAGACTAGTAAATTATTTTAGTTAGGTAGTTTAAGCCTTCCTGTATCGTGGAGACAGAGTGAGAGAGAGAGAGAGAGAGAGAAAGCCAAAACTCATAGAACAAAAGTTGTAAACAAACATTATACCTACTAAGTTACTGTTTTAGGTATGCTCCCGTTTCAGACTTTAAAGGCAACCCTATAAAAGCATAACGAATTCCTGTTCAATCAGTAACATTAAACAGGATATTTTCACATAAGTAATCCCTTCATAGTCTTACATTAAATATTGGATTGTTTTAGGCTCACCTACACCTACAAGGGCCATTGTAATATTGTAAACTTTTACCCAACTTAACCGCTTCACATCCCACGCAAAACACGTCGCGCCATAGGTAAAGTAAGGAAGTATGTAATTCATTTTGTAATCCGCACAAGAATAGCTCATTGTATTCGAGCCGGAAAAAAGGCGAACCCAGGAAACTTTGGAGGTTATTCGGGTACAACAAACAACTAGGTAGGTAGGTACTTTATGATCGAAATATTTACCAAGAGAGAGCTTACAATATCTATTCGAGTGGCTTACACGCTGCATTGATTCTTTATCGATCGATATATCTTTATCCAAATCACCATGACATATTTTGTGATGTACAGAGGGATTACGTAACCGAGCGAATTGATCCGTCAGTAATTTCTGTGTTTTCAGCCTTAATCCGTCGTCTTGGCTACCCATTTATCTTCTTAGTGTAAGCTCGACGTAATGTGTCCGCGACACAGCATCGTTCATTTCTCAAATCTTATTTGCGACTTGTACCTACAATTCCGTCCAATAATAAATCTGCTTAGACACGCCAGAAAGCCTCTTAACTTACATTTGTTGGAAACAAAGTTTTTTTCCCTTAAGATGAATCTGGATTTAAGGACCCCCTAAAGCGGGCGACGACAAATCGCATTTGGGGAGTTATAAAACAAGCGAATTACATGTGGAAGGGGACATGCCCGGAATTAATACTGCATAGAGAAATGTAGCAGCTATACATACCTACTTTTTTTAGGTACCTAAATGATAACATAGGGCTCCGAATTTACCGGCAGTAAAAAAAATTTATACAGACATTGAAATGTTTAGAAACTGCACTAAAAAGTGATTACGAGGAAAACAAGCGTCTAAAACTCCCGCTGGCGGCGATAACAAAACCACGAAATTGGATTTCTCGATGTTTATCTGCAGTTGTTGGTGACAGAACGAAACGAGACGACCGGCCGCGGCGCCGGCGTCGAACCACCTTCCCTTATTTTTTAGGGTTTCGTAGTCAACAAATAATCCTTAAGCATTAGTACCTGGATGACCAAGCTTCGCTCGGTATTTTTTTTGTAATATTTTTCGTGATTTTTGGAATAGTACATTACTGCAGCGGCCAGCAAAAGAGGCATTGATGGACGAACGTGGAAATGTGGGCCGAGGCGAAGCCGAGCATTGAGCATTGTCCTGATTAATTTTCGTATTTTTTTTAGAAAAAAGAAAAAAAGTACTTGGATATGAATTAGGTGCGTTGATAAAGGGCTTCCGATAATAGGCTTTCACACAAAAGAAGGAACTTGAAAAAAAAAGAAAAGTCAAGCCTCGAACCAGGGTCTTCTGTTTACGGTATGGCCCAATTTCCCACTTAAGCTATGACAACCTTACAGATCTTTGCGAAAATTACCTTCTTATAGGGTAGCAGTTATTTATTTGCATTAAAACACGGTTAAAACGACGTTTTATAAAAATGAAACCTAGTTGGATTAATTCATTGCCCCCGAAATTCCCTCAATACAAAATTTCATGAAAATCGTTGGAGCCGTTTCCGACAAGAGTTGCTCGTTTAAAGAGATTAGATAGATAGATAACACACACCAACGCAGTCGCGGTCGTGGTGGTAGTGGTGGTCCATACAAAATGCTATTGCCGTAAACGACGCATGTATGGACCGCCACCACCGCCATCACGACCACGTTGGTGTGTTTTATCTTTTACAGTTTAGCCATAACGTCAGTCCATCTGTCTGTTCCAAGTTCCTGTTCCACGTTGTTGCATAAAATATTTTTTTTATAAATATTCTTATGACCCGTGATAGTTGGACAGTTTTAATTTTCACAGATGATGTATTTTTGTTGCCGCTAAGCAACAAATACTAAAAAAATGTATAAAATAAATATTTAAAGTTGTATGGGAGAATACAACAAACGCGATATTTTTGCAATTTTTTGCTCAATATCGATAACGACAACAGGTAGACGCTTGAAATATTCACAAAATATTGAGTTATATTATTGATATTCACTTTAAAAATAAATAATAAAATTAAAATAAAATAAATATTTAAGGGGGGCTCCCATACAACAAACCCGGTTTTTATGCCGTTTTTATAAATAATGCTAAGGTACCCATCGTGCGCGATTCCAACTCGCACATGGCCGGTTTTTTAATCAATTATTTTATTATTTGTTCTTTCGTTCGTTCATTCATTTATATCGTTTGGAGGATATTAATAAAAGACGAAGAAATAACTCGTCTTCAGATTCCATTGAAAATTATGTTAATTATTTTGATGATTTTGGTTAGTTGTTTTAAGCAATCAAGAAACTCCTCTTCTACGGAACCCTATACATTGGGCGTGGCCTGACATGTACTTGGCTGGTTTTTTCTCTTATTAAACTTGAGGTTCATACTAAAAGAAAAGCTTAGGGTTACGTACATCCATGTCATTTTGAATCGTAGGCCTCGTTACGTTAAATCTGGGGCCATTTGTCAAACGTCAAGCACTGAACGATGAGTACGCCTCCCTTTGCCCATGTAAATGGGACCTTCGCTACAAGCCGAAAGACTGAAATTCGATAAACATATTTTTGCGCAAAAACGCCGTTTCCTCTTTGTAATAATTTACATTTCTTTTGTAGCGTTCCGTCCAAATTTTTTAGAAGTAACCTTATATTTTCATATTAAAATTATTACTTATTTCTCGAAACCAAAGTCTGCCCACGTTGATATTACGAATAAGAATAAAAGATACCTATTATTGTACATTTTTTCACCGTTATAGCACAAAGTAACAGTCACCGTTTCGCATCTTGATACTATCAATTAATGTTAAATATCGATAATTAAACGAGATATCGGTTCCTTTTTAATTATCTTTCAACTTACACAACATTGTTTCGCGAGTTTATTCAACTTCGATCATAAATAAATTGAATGGATCCATTACTGATATTAACTCACGGAACACAATATACAGTATCAAGATATCCTCTTTTTAGTTATGAAAACAATAAGTGGGCTAGACTTTGAGTAATGCTTTCCCTAGTGTTCAAGTGTCTTGGAAGTAGTCAGGTTGCTTGCTACATCCAAGCTACATCCTACTTTACGGTGCACCCCCCACAACAAGCAAGCAAGACTTCAAACTGTACTGCAGCAAATAGTTCAAGGGAACAAACTTCCCCCACTTGTAGGGTAACTAGAGATGATGGATTATATTCAACTCGGCTACATTGTTTACCTGAACCAAGAACTGAAACTATTATAAAGTGTCTCTGCCGCCAACCAACGTCTCAGGGTTCGTTCAAGGGGTTTATTTATAACAAGTTTTGTAATTAAACTTAATAGTACCTATGCGTCTATCAAGTTAAGGAGCTTTTGCTCAGTAACGTGAAATATTAGTTCTTTTAGACAGACACTTTGCTTCGATGTAGAGCCACAGAATACATCTCTCATACACTCCGCAAAATCAATTAAAGACAAATGAACTCTAGCAGCGTTACAATTAGGTGCAATTCAGATCGCACGGCGCTAAAAAAGCTACGTTATATTCACCTACACGTTGCCTCTCTTTCTACCCCGTAACTCTTACCTCTTCTGGAGCCTGAATTCCTACCTACCTATTTGCCACTCCGGAGTGGTCGCCGCATGTACTTGCGCGTTCGATACCGACACGCGTAGTGAAACAGGCCTGGTAGAGCGCAATAGTGGCAGGATTAAACAGAAATTAAGAGTTAGGATCAAGTGCATTACAGTGGAGTGGTTGGTTACTCAGTGGCCAAGAGTAGTTTTAACTTAATTATGATTAAAGCCCTCCGCCAGCCGGGCTCGTCTCGTTTGTGTCGGCAAAGAGAATGGAAACAAGATTCCACTCAGTTATTCGTGGCCGGAGATTTTAAACTGATTTAGCCGAAGTGCTTCGCTTATTGCAATTACAAATGTCCTAGGACAAACAACGGCAAAAGAGTATTTGCATAATTCTAAGTTTTTTTTGTAACCTCTAGAAAACAATCTAATTTGATACTAATTTCACAAATGTGGTATGATAAGTATTTACTTAAGCTGCTTTCATAAGATTTTGTAGCACAATCCTGGCTAAGCCATCTTAAGAATTGCAGTAAATAAAACATTCCACTAAGCGAGAAGCTTTAAAGGCAATAGCAACACTCAACATTACAAATGATGTGCCGATAGAAATTCATGATTCCACGAACTCCACACGCAGCCCCGATCTTGAACGCATGACTCGACTCCATTGGTTAGAATAACACGTCTAGCATGGCCTAGTGGTTAATCTCCGTTCCCGTATAACATTGCAGAATCGAGAAGCCAGATCCGATAGATTATGACGTTAGGGAACAGGGGCCACTTTGAACGGACTGGGTATCGCATGCGGAGCGGTCACTCAACCGCCAGCCCGTTACGTCAGCACGGTCACATGCCACAATTAGATCACCTACGATACTTGCAATTCCTACCCAAGTGGCTACTAGTGCCTCTGCCTAAGGAATATGATTTAGTACCGTTAAGAGACAGGTTTTTGCGCTGTTGCATTTCTGTTTTTCCGCCGTCCGCAATACGCATAGCTTAGCTCATATTGAGCATACGATTAAACCTCTCTATTTGCTGTGAAGCATTTTGAATGCAATTTAAAGTTCTCTAAGAACAAAAAGCCGCCCGTTTAACATTCCCTTTAGCGAGTTAAAACATCTTTAGTAGTTTAGCGTAGTTTTGCGGCTACGTCATTCCTAGTTACTTTTACCTCGAGAGTAGTTTTCCATTGCGTTGGTTCAGTGTTCAGTTAAACTCTATGTTGAATTCTAATTTGGTTTACGTTTGTGTGTGGGATTAGGTTGTGCGTAGTAAACTGGTTCTAAAATAATTTTCCATTATAATCGCGGGCTTCGCTTTAGTAAACTCTTCTTAGCTTGGTATTTTCTCATCATAGGATGAGAAAGTACTTACAATACTTATTAACTTGTCTTCTAGATAAGCAACACAAATTGAATCACGCAATAAACTTCATGGATATCCCAATAGGCTTCATGGAAAATGGCCACTAGATTGTAATTTCATGAAAAAACCTTTCTTCAGCACGATCAACGTGCTGCTAAAATTTTGATTGAATTTAATACAGAGGCTTAAGAAATTTTCAATCTACAAAAATAGAAACTTAGATCATGTTTATCAAGTTACTATACTTCGACGGTAATTAATTGCCGCGACCAAGCTTTCCTTATCGGTGTAACACAGTTGCCTCACTTTTATGTTACAGTACTGTGCGAATTAATGTGAACACAAGTGATAAATTAGAAAAAATAAGAAATATTCTTTATTGAGGAAAAAAATACACAGAAACAATTCCAATTAAGTTTTTTTTGTATGAGATGTGTGCTCCCTTAACTTTCATAACTTTTTGTACACGATTTGGCATAGAATCAACAAGTTTTTTACAATTTCCTGATATTTTCGTGTCTCTAAACCATATCTGAATTATTGCCTCAATCAGCTTTGGTTTTGTTGTGCAATCAATTTTTCTAAGTCTTGATTTAACTATAGCCCACAGATTTTCGATTGGATTGAGATCCGGAGATTTATCTGGCCATTCGAGGCATGTAATTTTTTTTTCTTTGAAATATTTCATCATAACTTTGGAGACATGACATGGAGCTGAATCTTTGTATTTTTGTGAGTTCATCATACCTTCGATCGGCAACTCACAAAAATACAAAGACTTGCTAGAACAAAGATTGGAAGCCGAGCTAAGAAAAGTTGAACCCAACGGTCAAGCAATTTTCCAACCAGATTTAGCTCCACGTCATGTCTCCAAAGTTATGATGAAATATTTCAAAGAAAAAAAAATTACATGCCTTGAATGGTCAGGTAACTCTCCGGATCTCAATCCAATCGAAAATCTGTGGGCTATAGTTAAATCAAGACTTAGAAAAATTGATTGCACAACAAAACCAAGGCTGATTGAGGCAATAATTCAGATATGGTTTAGAGACACGAAAATATCAGGAAATTGTAAAAAACTTGTTGATTCTATGACAAATCGTGTACAAAAAGTTATAAAAGTTAAGGGAGCACACATCTCATACCAAAAAAACTTAATTGTAATTGTTTCTGTGTATTTTTTTCGTCAATAAAGAATATTTCTTATTTTTTCTAATTTATCACTTGTGTTCACATTAATTCGCATAGTACCGTAATTCCTACTGATCGTCCGAAGATTGCAAATTAATTGTCGATCACTACGAATAAATATTAAGGCTGAAATAAAATACAAGCTCTGAAATTCTTTTTCGGATCCTCATGGCTTGGAAAAGTAAAATAAATTTTAGCTGAAAAGTGGGGACAGCTGTAAATTAATGAGGTTTTTTGGGAAAAAAATCTTTATTTTCCAAATGTTCCTTAGCAAAAGTCAAATGAAATTGAAAACTTAACAAGATATAAAGTGACTAACTAGAAAAATAACGCCAAAATAAGTTAAAATATGTCTTATTCGTATTTTTTTCTCAAAAACTTGTCACGGGACGTACCTATAACTTATTGAGGTGTTTCTCTTGTGACAAATAAAGTTTACACAATTTCTGGAGTAGACCTGCATCTTTTTTTTTTCAACGGTCTCCGACCAATAATTAATTATTTCCGCAAGTGAGTCGGGCACAGGACATCCAATCACTACTTTTAAAGGCATCACCGGCTGCCATACAAAAATTGCCGTAGATATTTCATTCGGAGGCTTTAGGTATTTTGAGAAAAGTAGGTACATCGCTTACAAAGCGGTGGTGCCGTTGGATATTGACGCCCTCGGATGCAGGGCGCTCGTCTGAAGGGCCAATACTTGACGTCCGGCCCTCGCACCGAGCCACTTAGCGTGTCAACTCCCGATATCCAATAGCCCATCTATAACGACGCGGGTAACCAACGCGATATTGCTTTCTGGGCGAGACAAAAGTTCTTAGCTACCGTTGGGTGTGTTCAAGAACTCGGCAGGAGATCGAGGCTGAGACATTCTCTATGAACGGTCTGCCTGCAACGGTCTTTACTGTGGCAAAATTGTTTTACTTTTTATTCATGCTTTGCCGCTCCCGCACTTGTTTCACCTTATAGGTAATATAGTCTAAAAATGAATCGATGATTGTAAAAACCCACCATTCGCTGTTTACAAAACTTGTGGGAATGCAAAAAAACCTCGGAAAAAACTGTCTGGTATAAAAAATTTGTTGTGTTTTTACACTCAACCATTTTAAGCACTGTCATATTAATAGGAGGGTTGATAGTGGTATGTTTTTACAACCAAAATCGTAAATTTCGGTTTCGCGAACAAAACTGTGTACTTAGGTCTATTTCTAAAAATAGTCAAAATTAGAAAGAGGTTTAAATTTATCATCAGCCCAATATGCAGTCCACTATTCTACAAGAGTGTGCTACAATACCAACAAATATTAGTACCAATTCAAGAAGTCGTTATTGGGAAACCATCTCCGGTTTATCGAATAGATTTTCTATAAAATCCATGGATATTTTTCCCTGTTAATTTCGGTAGGCAGCGATTGCGGTACAACAAGGTGTTCGGCGATACACGAAAACTTATTAAACTTTCCACTTGCATATTTTCCGCCTTGCCAATTTTGCTAGAACGGGAACACGTAGAATTTTTGGCGTGCCCATGGGCTCACTTAACAACGGTTTAATTCTTAGGTAACATAAATCTACTTGGATTTTAGCTACAATCAGCACTGCTTACATTGTCATCACATCGTGTCAGCCACCGTCCTAATTCACAATAGTGGTACAATAAAATTATATTGTTCAGCCAATGCATGTCAATATATCGACCTCTATGTTAATGCACCACACGAGCATTCTACTCAATTGCGCTATGAGCAA
This sequence comes from Yponomeuta plumbellus, assembly GCA_947310845.1. Classification (NCBI taxonomy): domain Eukaryota; kingdom Metazoa; phylum Arthropoda; class Insecta; order Lepidoptera; family Yponomeutidae; genus Yponomeuta; species Yponomeuta plumbellus. Next base: position 12,507,589 of record OX371203.1, read on the forward strand.
TTTTACAGCTAAAAATGTAAAGGGTTATTCGTGGTCATCATCAACCCATTATGTCCCCACCGAGGGGCACGGGTCTCTTCGCTGAGGAAGATATAGGCCATACTCTACCATGGGTGCCAAGTCCGGATTGGTGGAGGCTTGTAAGACTAGTGGCTGCTCTTACTGTCAGAAGTATTCAAGCCGCCCTAAGGCCTCTGACTTGGCTCAATGACTGCCATCTGTCGACGGCAGTCGGCACCAACTGCTTAACGTGCCTGGCGAAGGACGGAACCACTCGGAAAAATGCCACTAGCGTTAGTCATAGACAGTGACCCATTCATGGACTGAACGCGCCATATGTTGCTTAATCTTAGTGATCGTTTAAGATCACTCAGGCAACCCAGGCTACGAGCGATTCGATTCGTGGTCGACATACGACAGTTATCTTACACAAGATCCCCTCAATAGAAGAAAAACTTTTCGTTTTCTAAATGACTTATGGAAGCATTGTTTGTACCTATTACTCATCTTTTAATTTAGTTGTTTATGTTATTATTTTTTAGATTAATAAGTTATTATTACTTACCTGGCGTCTCTGGGGATCTATAAAACTACGTCTGAGGGCCCTCGGACAAAATAAAAAACAAATTTATGAAAGTGGTGTGGAAATTTTCAGTCGCTTATTTTGTCCAGTGGAAAGTGCCGAGTGTCAGTGTCGTTGTTGTTGTTGTTGTTACACTTTATTAAAAATAAAATAAAAATAAATAAACTCACGCCCGTTATCCCCGAAGGGGTAGGCAGAGGCCCCAGTCTCTAGAACTGGACCCACGTTTTGCCGAGTTTATTAGACAAAAGAAAATACATTATAACTTAAATAACAGGTTTGTGATAAATACAACGTGCAAAGGCGGACTTATTTCTATAGAGTCGTCGTGTATCACATACGTTGAAATATTGTATTAATTTATTTGAAGATTTAATTTTGAAGGGGTCTGTGGCGATGGCAATGAAGTCTCAGGAGGTAGGATATTAAGAATCTGAAATAAAAAATAACTAACAACCCCACAGTCAAGCGTCAATTACTAAGCAGGCGGGGCCAACCTAGGTAGGTACTATACGGTCTCTGTTCGGCGGTCGGTTCGGTGAAAAAACCGCGCTTATGTCGGCTGTGTGAAAAACTTCGGAATTATTATTGTGAACGGACTTAATTACCAGGAAATCTAGCTAAAATGGACTAACTGCAGCCAGGTGCCGTCAACATTCGTCAGCGTATAGGGACGCGCTGATCGGCGGAACCAGGTGAGTGCCAGATTTATGTTCGGTGGATGTATGTTGGAATTATTGATATTATTGCCCTAGCAAACCTTGCCCACATCGAAAAGGTGGAAACCAGAACCCCTGAAACTATCGAAGTGGTTACTTAAACATATGTAACGTGAGATATATTTATTAAATAAACGAGCAATTATTGTATATATATTTATATATAATCAGAATCTCGGAAACGGCTCCAACGATTTTCACGAAATTTTGTAGGCAGATGCTTTCGGGGGCATTTAATTGATCTAACTAGGTTACATTTTTAGAAAACGTTGTTTTATCCGTGTTATAAGGCAATTGAAATTTGCTATGATAACATACAGAGGTAAATTTCGCATCCATTTGCAAGGTTGGGATAGTTCTGACGGGAAAACGGGCGACTGTTTCGGGCCGATTTCAAGAGACCCGGTTCGAGTCATGATGTTTTATTTTCAAGTTCTTTTTTTTTGTTGAAAAAGGATTATTTTTATTTTATATTTTATATTTATATTTTATATACATATTTTACATAAATATTTTACAATACATAAAAAAGTACCGAGCAAAGCTTGGTCACCCAGGTACTATATTATTAAATTTGTTAAACTAGTTACAGCAGCAGTCGGGTTGTCGGTTATATTTTATTTCAGTTTATTTATTTTTGACATTTTACTGATATTTAATTCTTATTGGATTTATGTTGATTTTAATATAACAGCCTATGACGATCGCGCAAGTACGCCGAATCGTTTATCAAAAACCTGAAAACCTGTTTATCAAAATCTGTCTACTGGTTAATGAGTTATGGTGTTCCCTTCTATGTATGTCCGATTGTATGGACATACATAAATACAGGCACATACATTGCTTCTGGCCCCACACTAGGATACCCTGTGTCGTGGGAACCAGAAACAAGTAAAAGTGAACACATTACCCTTCGTCGGGTAAAAAGGCTTATATTTTTCCTTTTTTTGAAAGATTAATAAAATAAGAAAAATACCTAAGACCTGTACAAGCTTTCAGACCTTTTAACCTTTTGTTAACAATCGCGCCGTTATTCTAAATTTGACACACATACATAAAATTGTACAAGACATTTATTAGACCACTGCTGGAATACGGTTTTCAGGTCTGATGTCCCTGTCTGAAGAAAGATATTGAGCCTGTAGAAAAGGTACAATGAAGAGCCACAAAAATGGTAGTTGGATTGCGTAAGAAATCTTATGAGCAACGACTGGAAGCACTTGGACGCTTTACGCTTGAGCAACGACGACAACGTGGAGACCTCATAGAAAAATACAAAAACCTTACAGGTTACTATGACGTGCAAGACCTACATAACATGTACATCATGAACCAAAATGACCACCTCAGAGGTCACCAACTTAAACTAAGCAACTCATTCAACAAACATTTCCTTCCAAACCGTGTCGTGCGAGAGTGGAACAAACATCCCGATTCTATTTTTAGTCACTGAGTAGTGAACTCTTTTAAAAATAGACTGGATAATTATATAAAAATCAAAATCAATCAAGTGCAGTGATAAGACATACACGCATCAGCTCTAAGCTGCTAGTGTATCAAATAATAATAGTACAACTCTGGGCCTCAAAATATCGTAGTATGTATCTAGCGGGAAGGATTCGCGCTACAAAAGTTGTCTGTTTGCGAGTAGTCGTAGCCGAGCAGTTGTGTGTGAGGGTTGGCGCTATCTTATTGGGTCATATGGACGTTGTTACGATACGGAGCGGAGCCAGTCTGAATCGGCAGGTCTTACCGCATCTTATCTCTCGGTTCGTGAACTTGACATTACTTTAATACACAAAAATATTTACTTTGCCGTAGCCGTATCGATTAATTGATAAAAATTGCTTGTATGGGTGTGACTTTTATAAAGATAACGCATGTTCTTTAAATGTTCATTCAAACTGTATCTAGGGTGACTTAATATACCTACGAAATTATATATTTCCACGATTTCGTACTCTGGTTTGTTAATTAAAGCTACGTGTTTGCAGTATACTATTACGCCTCCAAATGGCATGGCTTTGTCGTCACCAATGTACAGCTGAGTCAACGCCATCGCCAATAAAAGCTAGAAACGAGCTACCTCCACGTCTAACTGGTTAATTTATCAGCAACATCTCACATTCCGCACAAGACCTATCTTGCAGTCGGCTTTGCACACCATACAGTTATTATCAGCGGGATTTATCGCAGCCCCCGCCACGTGAGCGCAGATAATTTTCGGAATGCGCCCGATGATTAGCGCATAGCTTCCATTCTTTAGGCTGCAGTGCGAGAAGTAATAGAGAGTTGTATAAAAGATCGCACACACGCATGCACGCCGACCGCGGAGCTCTCATGACAAATGTCCTTGATGCAATGAGGTGGCCATTCTACACACACAACGGGCCCGAACGTCCATTGTGCCCGGACAAAGGAATGCATGAGGCTATGAGAAATTCAAGAGAAGCTAGAACTTCGAGCGGCTTAAGAAAGAAGTTTCCCGGCAGCACACCTCGAGAGCTTTCCTCATAAAAGGCCCTCCTGCGGTAATGAAACCGCAGTGACGCTCGACAATTAAAACTACACAGTCACCGCATTTGAAACCCATACGAGTTCCAGTTTAATGAGTAACAAGAACTAATTAGAAAATATTTATTTATACTTCCTCGTAGTTCCCAAGTCCCAAATATAGGTTGATACGTTCTACGTTCTACTATTTCTGAGTTTCCATTCAGCTGCTACAGTCGCATCACTCGTCGGTTCACGTCAATCATTCGAAGAGATATTTCAGTCGACCAAAGTAGTTGAACCGATGGACGCGACGACCAGATACATGTAATTTGTGGGAAAACTTTGAAGGGCTGCGTCCCAGAGCCACTTCAACCATCGATAGCCAAGCTTCACGCTGCACAGTACGTGTGTAAGATTGTAGGGGCGACGAGAGTGCGGGTAATAAGTCAACTCCCAGCTCTGTCAATTGACTGACTCAGTGGACAATGAACTCTACAATTTTGGAGCAATTTACGTTCAATGTGGCTAATTCCATCCGTGACAGAAAGCTATTCTTGTTTCATACACTCATAAATAGAGAGACGGGCACTTTTTCAATCAACTCTATTCTTGTAAGGGTCTATTCTTGTTGTTTTTCATTACATTATATTCTTATTTAGGGAGATTCTTTACAAAGATTAAATTTATACGGGTCTGGAATCTCACTTCAAGTTCATTTAATAGGAAAAGCTACCAATTCTGTCTTATCGTTTTTCCAACGATCAATTGTATACACTGACATATTTAAGGCAGTTTAGAAAGGTCCAATGAAAGTGAAGGGGATTCTACTACAAACTACTTTTATTAGCTCCCAAATTTAGAAAGCAATTTTAGCTGTTTCTGCATATGTATTTTTTTATGGAACGTTTTTTTAAAATCGATGGTACCTACCGGGTGGTTTTAATGGTTTAAAAAAAACTTGTTTTTTACTTTTCACAAGACCGTCGTGAAATATCTTGTAACACATTTATTTGGATAGCTCTCATCAATGTGATCGATCAATTTAAGACCATATAGACAGCTCCACAGCAAATACAGTTCCTTATTTTATAGAACTACTATGACAATTTGATGTATTGCTGAATTTGATGTACAGCCGTAAAGTAGAAACACTTGCTAATGCCCCATTGGTCCAGTGATTAAGACGCTTGACGGCTGAAACCGAGATCGGTTCAATCCACACTAGAAGCGTGCGTTCATTTATACAAATTACTTCAGTCTGGGTTCATTTTCATGTCAAGATGCACCCAGCATTTTCTTGCCTTGTTATTATAGCAGGGCTATCCTAGTTTGGGACCAGTACGCTCAGCATATCACGCTCGAGAAATGCTTTTCTCTATGCAAAAATGACAATGTGGAGATAACCGAGACTTGTCTACAACATTGGTAGCATTGCTGTAATGCAGATATGCTTTCGGCCGACACTAATTTTGACATAATTCAATTCAATTCAATTATTTCAGACAATTCGTCCATAATATAATATGTTGTGTTAGTAATAGCTGTCTTAGTATGATACAAAAATTTAGAAATTACATTGAAAGAATACCAACAATAAATAAAGATTACATTTTTCGTTGCACGACATCACTGTCGGGCAATATGTGCGCTGCCACCCAGTTCCCTAAGAAAAGATTGTCAACCTTAGCTGCAATAACCTTCAGGAAACTATTGCTACCGCCGCCGCACTATGATGGCATGGAAGCCGTCAACACGCGCCTCCAAAAATATCCTTGATTTGATGCACTACATAAGTGACCGACACATGGAAAACACAAACTATGTTAATGTTTTATGTTATGTTCTTGCAGCAATATAATTTCTTTTTGATTTTTGTTTATTGATTTTACTTTACTTAACGCATAGAGATATTTATCAGTTGATTTAAATGAAAGAAAGTTTATATTCCAAACAGTGACTTTATTTTTGTGTTAGTAATGAATAGTAAATAAGTCCGTTTGTAAATAGAGCTTCTGTGATAGTGGGTGTCATTATGTCAGCAAAGGGTGGCGCAATCATCAGCTCTTCTAAGAACACTAGAGTAGTAGGCGAAACTTGAGGACGGAAGTCCTAGAATTTAGAAAGACTCGAAGCGAAAATACTACCAAAGGAAACATACAATAACAGGAACGCGTTTTATTACTACTATTGTATCATGTGGTCATGAAAAAAAATCTATATATACTGGTTGACATTTTCACCGGTACAATAAATTTTACCATATCATTGGTATCGATAATAGATTATACATTTATCGAATAAAATTACCATATTTTTTTTTTTTCATTTTCATTAATTTATCCTTCATCCAATTTGTAACTCATGGGCACCCTGTACAAGATGTCATCGCGGTGCGAGACAGAGGGCGGTGGGGTGGGGTGAGTGAGCGGGCGGCGGGCTGGCCGGCGCACGATTTGGCCGGTCAGTCCGCGCGCATTGACCTAGGTGAGTGCACGTGCGCCGTTTCCGCACTTCCTGCAGTCGAAAATTACGCGTGCAACACGATGTTTTCAAACCGCTAGTATTACGAAATGGTTCGTAGTTACTTTCTCAGTGGGGAAAATACAGTGCAACTCGGCGGGTATACGCTGAAGAAAGTTTGCCCCGCCTGATAAATGCCGGTTTTATTGAACCTCAAATACTCAACACCAGGACATTCATGAGAGTGACGCAGCATTTGCTAGACTACGGACAGTTCACTGCACCAGCGCACGCTCAAGGCCGAGGAGGGAGACCTCCCTTGGCCGTGGAGATCGAGGAACAGATATTCGCGTTCTTCGAGGAAGACCCCAGAAGGAGCACCAACGACGCGGCACGCACGGCGCATTTCGGCGTTAGCCAGTACGTGGTGTGGAAATTCATACTACTACCAACCAGTGCAAGCATTCCACGCCGGTGACGGTCCTAAGCCCGTGCAAGTATGAAGGAAGAATTGAAATTAAGTAAGATTTTTTTTGCTACGTCATACCTACTGGCTGCGCCGCCGCCGCCGCTTCTTTTCCTTCCCGCAAGCCGCGCGCAGTTGCCAGTTCGTGCGTTTAGTTGTACTCATGCGTAATGAGTCCATATTTCTTTAAGATTTGCGGATAAGTTCAGACATTGGTATTTTTGTTTTTTGTACCAACGGGGTAGTAACAAAAAATGTTGGTATTTGTATTTTGGACTTAGTATTACGTATGTTGATTTATTGTACCGGTGAAAATGCCACCCTGTATAAAATTCAAAGTCCTGACTGACTGACTGACTCACTCATCAACGCCCAGCCCAAGCTGTTTGACCTAGGAAGCTGAAATTTTGCACAGAGGCTCTATATATAATGTAGGCAAGGAATAAGAACGGATTTTTTGAAATTTAACCCCTAAGGGGGCGAAAAGGGTTGCCAAAATTTGTACGGGAGGTATAAAAAATGTTATCTGATTTTCTTGAAACTTGAAATAAATACTCTTCAACACAATTGATTGAACACGTGTTTCACTGTTTTTTCTCAATTCAACCCTTAAGGGAGTGAACGGGGCTGCAAAATTTTTAACTAAAGTCCATGCGGACGGAGTCGCGGGCGAAAGCTAGTCAAAAATATAATCGGATAAACCGGTAACATATTTTACAGTGTTATCAGACAAAATACAACACATTTATGAGGGCAATCAATAATTTTTGGTAGACAAGACTGAACTCTATTGCCTATCTAGAGTCTCCGTTGCCACGCTCATATTTTTGACATTTTTTTTTTTTATATTTATTTTACAAAAACAAAAACCTTATTCAATTACACAATTACGCCAAACTGCAAAACAGTTTGTTGGCGAAGCGCTCTATCTCTGTATATAACCAACTTATTATGGCAAGTACTCCCAAGTCTCTCACTCGACATCGAGAGAGAATCAAAATTGCACAGCGGTGCAATTACGTAAGTACTCCACTGTGTGGAGTTGTCTGATTTAGCCCCTTGGTTCCTGGTTTGTCACACCACCTTATGTTACATTGTTTTTTTCTGGGACTTTTTTCCCAGTAGGTATGTCATAGTCCTACTCCGAACTGTCACATACAAACATATTTTGACTCTTTCGAGTTGTCTAGATGCTTAACCCGATAGAGTGGAAAGTTACGTAATATAAGGGGTGGACAAGTGATTGTGTCGTGTGTAAGTTATTTATTTACATCAAAATTCTATTTATGAATCGCGGCCTAGCCCTTATACTACGTAACTTTCCACCCTATCGGGTTAAGCATTTATACAACTCGAAAGAGTCAAAATAAGAATGTATATGACAGTTCGGAGTAGGAGTATGAGATACCTACTAGGAAAAAAGTCCAAGAATGTAACAGTTTGACATAAAGTGGTGAGAGATATTGGGAACAAAAGGGCTAAATCAGACCACTCCATACAGTGGAGTTTTACGTAATTGCACCCCAGGTCACGCGGTGACGCCGCGAATTTAGCGTCAGACCCCAAACAGAGCTTCACGGTTATAAATAGATCGGCACAATCCATCGGTCCTCCTGGATAAGGATAGATCGGCTAATGAGAAGCAGTGGACACGACAGTGCACTTGACGCGGTGGCCGCGGTGATTGATGGAGGACCGCTTTTATATCCGCCGGGCACGCCGTTTCCTCCCAGTGGAAAAATATACGGAAATATAGATAGATAACTCTTATTTGCACACCAGTAATTCTCGACTTCAGAAGCATATTGTCGTATGTCCGACTGCGACGAAACTGACATTTTCATACCTTCAATCTCAGCTGGTCGAGCTCTCTCTAATCATATAAGAAATATATATGTACCATATTCTATTGCTTAGAAAATTCAGATCCACAATGTCGTATGTAGGCTTATAGTATAACTTGTACCCCGCTCTCCTGTAAAGTTTAAAATGACATATCCGATCAAATTCTTGTGACGTCGAGGATTGTACTTACGTCTTGGTCGTCCGTTGTGGGTTCCGATCCCGGTAAGTACCAAGGACTTTGATGGAGGTGTAGTAGCAATACAATTCGCTAACAGTGAAAGAAATCGTCGAGCGGTGCAATGAGGGCTTTTCAAAGCGTCATAAAAAAATATATATAGTACCGCAAATTACCGATAGATGGTGCTGACGTCGCATAATACGTCAAAATTGACATGCCATCACTGTACAGTCTCTGTGGTTCCTGTCCTATGTTTTTACAAAAATGCACAATGCATGGGCTAGTCATGAGCAAAGACACAATTCACGTACGTATATAATGAACAAAGTAAAAATACTTGATAACTTTCAAGTTGATTGCAACAGTTTCGAAACAAAGTCTAGTTTAGATCACAGACTGCAAATAGATGTTTAGACTATCACAGATTAATAACGGTTAAAACCACAGACCTAAAAACATTTTTTAGGTTTACATTTTGCTCTTCTTGCAGCGCCATCTAGTTTTTTTTAACGAACTCAACTGACAGCTGTCATTGAAAAGCCCTCATTTCAAATCCGTAGTGGGCATGCTCTCCATGGGAGAAGCCCTATTCCCTTACTGGGCTTCAGAGGGTAACACTAGCGCCACTGAGGAAAAAACATATAGGCAGATAGTTAGATAGAGAACACTTTACTGTACAAAAAAAAGAGGTTACACAGGTATTTTTAATCTAAGAGTGCAGACAGTGATACTATTACTAAAAGTTATATCTTAAAAAAATTGCCCCTAATTTAGTAAGATAAGATAAGACAAGAATATTCTTTATTGCACACAAGAAACAAAAGACAAGTAAAATTAGGCACCTAGGAAACTAAGGTTAGTTTAGTACCTTAAACTCTCTTTATTGTGTTATGGTAGCGTTTTGTCGGCGTGATTAATTATACTATTAGAGTGCGACAAGTGAGTCCTGGCACAAGCCTTTGGCGGGAAATTTAAAAATCTTTTAGTTGATAACCCTGCATCTATATGCCATAAACCATCTTGATACTTTTGCTTAACTTGATTATTTGTTTAATTAGTTTGGAGTCTCCAATGAATTTTGTCCAAACATAAATGAATATAAGCAAAACGAAAACATTAACTACATCAAAACCAACATTTCCACTCCACCAAAAACAGGGATAATAAAGATGCACCACATAAACTTATAAACATTTATTAATGCTGAACCATAATCAAAATCTGATTCATATCTTTTTTCTCAACATCTTTGAGTTCTTTGACTAAGTCTGTTACGCTGTAATCTAAATCTACTTAACAGTACATAAAAGACTGAATCGTAGATAAACATAATAAGTAATACTATAAGTACTAATAGTAGAATTAAAACTTTAGGCTAATAAACTGGATAATATAAAACGACAAGAGCGCGGACACGGTACGTTCGCGTCTTTTCTAGAAGTATCAGAACCGGTTAGGTAGCGGAATGCAAACTCAGGCCGGGTCGCCCATCGGCCACGAAACCAGTGCTGTGCTAAACATCGTCACGACTACTACACTATAGCCTACGTTTTTGTAAATCGTTGCGCAATCATTGTGCTTCACTGGCTCGCATCCCACCTTCGGATATTCTTACTATATTCTTTTGCTGTGTGGAAGTAATTGAACCCCATATTTGGGTAAGTAGTATACTGAATTATTATATAGTTAAATGCCTGTATTTTTTAGAGAGCCGGTGCATGACATTGTCATGACATCGTGCTCATGTAGTTGACGGTAGTAAGTAAGGCTGTTGTAATATTAGAAACCAGTATTAGAAACTACATATTTTAAGAGTCAATTGAGAACTAAAAAGTACAGTGAATTGTAGAATCTGATTAGTTAAGTTAGTTAAGTAGTCCTGTAGCTTAGAAGCTTTTTGAGCCTATTAAATTAAATAGAAAGCCTTTCTGTATTTTCACCAAAACCTTGACTGCTTCATCTTTGATCACTAATTAGTTCACGAAATGTATCTTTCATACGCACCTTCACTCTGCCTCGCTTTCGCACAAGTTTTATGATGCAGTCAAGGTGTGGCAACAGGACATTACTTTAAATGCCCACCTTGACAAATTCCAGGGTGTTACGTTACGGCTACGACCAACGTATCTACCTGCTGTTGCAAACTCGTCTGCTTCTCGCCGAGTTCTCGTCGTTGAATCTTCGCCTGCCTTCTACGAGGCGGCCGGGGACTGCCTCCACTGTCACTTAAGCGGCTACATTTCTTCGTGTGGTGCTTCAAAACTCAGGAGAGTGTTGTGCGGTATTCCTTTCCTTACTTAACAGCTCAGTGCAACTCGAATTGACTTTAGAGACAAAGAACCTCGCCCGGAGACTATTTTTATGTAACATAAGTTTTTAATAATAATTTAATGTTAGACTTAGAAACTCGTAGCAGTGCCTTAGAAAATTAGTTTGTTCAGAAACTTATTTATTTATGTTAAATTAGCATCTAGCTAACATAAGAAGCTATACTATAGTTATTTTCTATTATAAGTGATAAGACTTAGAAACTCGTTACGTTTTATTTTTCCTCCCGGGCTTTAACGTAACAATGGCGCCCAACTTTCGTGGTTCTAAAAGGTCAATTCTGGTTGTAATGGGTGTAGTTGTCTAGTTGGTAATCATTGGTGCTGGTTGGTGAATTTTTGTTTTTTTTTCTCCCTATATTATATTTGTTAGACGTTTGTTTTAATAATGAACTGATTTATTTCCGAAAATACTAAAAAGCTATAAACTAAAACAAAAAAATGTTTAAAAAATAGTACCTATACTTACCTACATATCAGTTGATTATTGATATTTTTCTTTTGTTGCAAACTAAAAACTGCTTATTATTTTTGGTTTTATAAAAATTACGGCACAAACGTCACTAAATATTAATTAGTAGGTATAATGTAACAGAAAGGTTCTTAAAATACATAATCTTACCTATTGCCATTCATGTTTATACCACTTACCCAAATGAGATAGTTATGCGTGCCAGTGTCGTACAACAATAAAAAAAAACTGAATTTGTCACAGATTTACAATGTCGCGTAAAATTAATTTTCTGTCCTTACAAAAAACTGAACTTGAATACGAGGTTGCTATTCGGGGTGAAACACCTGCAGATACGGTCCTTGAACTTCGTAAGCAAATTGTACAGCAAAGTAAATCATTGGCTACTGAAGATATATTGGAGTCACACCTAGAACCTAACGAGGACTTGAGAGGTGCTCGTGAGTCTTTAATTAAAGCACAAACAAATATTCAACTCTTACAAACCACGTATGAAAAAAATCTATATCTTCGAACGGAAAATCTTTTAAACCATATACACCATAGGTTGGTGCGTATCAGCCCAACATCAGCTGCAGACTTTAAACTTCTTAATGATTTAAAAACACAAATGAAATCTTCGATCTGACTTATAAAATTTTCGTCATCCGACAGACCTTACAACAAGAAATAATTCATGTTTGTTTTAAAACATTATTACTCGTATGTATATACTAAAACATAGGTAAAATTATGTTGAATAGAAACAGAAGGTTTTTTTCTTGTTTAAATCTAGGACGAGTATCAAACTGTTTGGGCTGTACTACTTGCAGCTGAAATATCTAAGTTTAACAGTCAGAGTGTGGCCATATGAAGAATTCGAAATAAATCGCGTGCCAGGACTCGCTTGTCAGACTCTAGTTCCAAGTTTCAGTACTAATCTTATCTGAGCTAGGCCGTGGATATACAGATAGACAGACGGACTGACTTACGTAATAAAACGATAAGAATACAAAAAATATCTCTTACTATGACTTACGATCTTGAAAACAAAGGGTTGCTCTATAATGTTGCAAAGTCGCCCATAACGTAACTGAATTGAGTGTATGAGTGAAACGCTTGATGTGCTGTTGACTGTAGCACGCGATCGAACGATTACCACGGGGCGTGTTTAATTAGCCGATCCATAAGGAAAAGTTTCTTCCGAACAGATTTCTATTAACTTCTAGCAAAATGTTAATTCTGTCGCCGCAATTTTCTGGTACGATTTGTCTGGAAATGGGAATAAGTTTTAAGCGGTAATAGAAAAGTTTGACAGTTCCAATACGTCAGCGGCGAGTAAACACGATTTTTCTCACGAAGGGATTTTTTTTTTTTCGGGAAATCCTCCCTTTTAAATGCAACTTGTAATCGCCGGAAGTTTTACGTGATTTATTAAGGATTTATCAAATATTTTCCGCTAACATTTTCTTTTGAAAACATGTTCGTTTGGATACTTTTATTGTTCAGACGTCTTTGAATGTGGTTCCAGTTTGTGACACGAATAAGGACGTCCTTTGCACACGTGCACTTGTCAACGGCATAAACCACAAGCTGGTAGCGTCATTTCAAACAAACCCACAATTGGTACACGTTTTCATATCGCCCAAATTGTGTGTTGCCGGGTATTGGTTATTCATCCGAAACTTTATTGAAGCAAGTGAAAATATGTCGGAGTTTTCCGATCCGCGTCGTGATATGCGTCATCTACTTCGCAAAGAAAATGACACTATAACGGAATTCCAAAATATATCCGGATATACATATACTTTTTCGTGATTTCGAAGTTTTTCACATATTACTATGAAGAAAACTTTCCCCTTTAACGAGCAGAGTGCCCTATATTCGGATATGCGTATGTGTGGGAATTTATTACACCCCGTTTAGTTTTGTAAGAGAATGTATAGAAGACATTATATAATCAACGTCTGAGTTTTTGATGTATGAGCCGCCGTAGACATACTACGCAAAGACGGAGTGTATGGAATAGTGTATGAATGTATGGGCTCCGCTCAAAAACGGCACGGCAGCGTGTGTAATGTTTGTTTTTTTTTAATTATTTGTTCAAGAAACTTCGCAAAAAATACATATTGAACACAACAAACCCCCACTAAAACCTATATAGGTCATTCTGCTACATGGGGTGAGTGACCCTTTGTTTAAAATTATCTTAAGAAATATTGTTTTAGGCACTTGTTCACCCAAGATTTTATTAACAAGTTCTGTAGATAGAACGTTAAAAATTTTGAACATTGGAAGAATGTACCCCCCTGTACACGTCCTATAATATATAGATCGAACATAAATATAGAATATAGATGCCATAATTTAGTTGTGATGCGGTAAAATGTTTGTTCCTACAAACATTGTAGTTCGCAAAGTAGTTTATCATCTTTACGTTTTTGAAAACCACCTCAGATTTTTCGTTAGTGTTCATTGAGTGCGGAAGAAAGTGGTCATTTTAAATTCTTTCATGTATTTCTTCTACAAAAAGCAAATACAAATTAACTTTTAAAAGAAGGCGCCAAAAAGCCATCTTGAGCAATATAGCGTCACACAGAATCATGAAGTCACTGATCTGTAAACAAAACCAATGAGCCAATTGTACCCCTGAACCTTTGTAATTTTTTTGTGTTTTTTTGTTTTTTCTAGTGTGCAATAAAGAATCATCATCAACCCATTATGTCCCCACCGAGGGGCACGGGTTTCTTCCCTGAGGAAGGTATAGGCCATACTCCACCACGGGGGACAAGTCCGGATTGGTGGAGGCTTGTAAGACTAGTGGCTGGTCTTACTGTCAAAAGTTTTCAAGCCGCCCTAGGGCCTCTGACTTGGCTTAACGACTGCCATCTATCGACGGCAGCCGGCACCAACTGCTTAACGTGCCTTGCGAAGCACGGAACCCCTCGGAAAAATGCTACTAGCGTTAGTCATAGACGGTGACCCATCCATAGACTGAACGTGCCGTATGTTGCTTAACCTTAGTGATCGTTTAAGATAAAGAATATTCTTGTCTTATCTTGTCTCATCTTATGAATGACATGAATGACAGACGCCATATTTACTGACCTGTGACGTCATCATAGACTCAGCCAATCTTCAAATTAATTCAAACTGGCTGCAGATACAAAATTATCAATTTTTATCCTGGTTTTTTGGACAAATGACCAACTTTTTTTAAGTTGAAATGCCTTAAAGTGGTTTGGGGACTTTTTTTCACACTGTCAAATAGCTATTCATTCTGCCGCGTTGTTAATTTACCAGGGCATTACTAGTGCAACACTGAGAACAGGCTACGCTAGCCATGCCAATTTGGCTACCAATTCATTGCCTCAGTTTGGTAGCACCGAATGCGGTTATTAATAATGTTATGCTGAGCGCATTCCACGCATATTCCCAGATGAGTCAACTTGCACCTAGCCCCATTAGGCGAGGCGAGTCAGTCGACTGGACTGATAAAGTGACCAACGTCGAAGTTCTTAGACGGGTGCGCAAGAGTGTGGATCTTATTTACGCCATCAAGCAGCGGAAACTTAGGTCGTGTGCTTCGAAACAGGAGATACCAATTGCTGTAGAACCATTGCTGTTGTACAAAAAATAGGATGTGGTTAAATATTTTCTTTATTTTTTTTTTGTTTGACTTTATTTGACTTGAAGTGCGAGCTTTAGAAAAAAATTTAGGTTGGGTTCCGCTTGACGCAAAATATAGTTTCGCCTACTATATATTTTTTTAGAAATATAGTATTTGAGCCCCTAATATAGTAGGATACTACTTATATTATTTAGTAGGGTTGGCAACCCTAATTGTGCAACATCAAACAGTGGACCGTTGTTAAGACCGCGGAGGAGCTGAGCAGAATTGCACTGAACAAAGACCGTGGTAAAGAGCTGACTGCCAAACTCTAGTGATAGACAGGCATTTTAAAAAAGAAGAACCGATCAGGGCTTAGAGTCTAAGGGCTTGGCCCCATCACCACGGTGCGCGGCGCCGCCACCGTTCAACGGCACGGCGTCGCCGCCGCCGTGGACGGTGCGCCGCGCGCCCCTATTCTCAGTCAATATTTCACAGTTGGTGTTCTCGGACGTGTCTGAATGAATCACGAAAAAGTTATTATCATGTTTTTACTACGACGACGAAAGAAAAAAAAAAGAAACATAGAAACTGTTGGGTAAATCTAGAGAATTGAACGCACTGTGACACGGCACCGCGCTCCAGCACGGCGCCGTACCGTGTCACGGCGGCGGCGACGCCGCGGCGTTGAACGGTGGCGGCGCCGCGCCGTGGTGATGGGGACGGGCCCTAATAAAACATAATTGTTCAATAAAATTAAAGTAGCACGAAAATAGTGTTATTTGCCTCCATTTTGTACACTACAAAGGAGCAATAATGTTATTCCAACAGTGTAACCCGCACTAATGAAAACAAAAATGCTAAGAAGAGCAAATCACGCGTTGGTGCGATTGGTGAGTAGACTAGGTACCAGGGTGTCAATAAACCAACCATTGCCGTAATAATATCCTTTTTCTTTTCTTAATTGCACGACTACCCGTCTCTAATTTCTTTCTTGTCTCCGTCAATGGTTGCCAGGAAGAGATTGCTTATAGTAATAAGGCTCCAATTGTACTTCGATTTATAAAAAATCTATAAATGTAATGTATGAGTATAATAAAGAATATTCTATCTATCTATCCTCGAATTGAACAACTAGCTATGCATATAAGTCTTGACTTCCTACCTTGAAAGGAACAATTAAAAACCATTGTCGGCCAATCAAGACGACGCTCGACCCCCAGGGCCGGTTGCATAAAAATACAATTCGTAGTTTACTATGACAAATCATACCTACTTGTACATTGCTTAGCTGAGTCTACTTGTTAATCGACTTTGCAATCTACATCAAAATGTTAGCGAATCAAGTTCTATAAAACAGGCCCCTGATGAGTCAACTTGCACCAAGCAACGTTAGTCTAGGCGAGTCAGTCGAGCGGCCAGAACAATGCGCTTACGCGTCGTCGGCGTCGCAGCAAGGATTTTCTTTCCTCTATGCCTGACGCGGCTCGGACAAAGAAAATGTCATTTGCAATTGCATCGGACAAGTTACTAAACTTATATATAAGATAATAATTTACTTTATTATATGGGTACGACTTGTTACGGAAACAGCGCAAAACCACAAGACAAAAATTCTTTTTTTTCATGCAACCTTGAAAACTTACTTAAACTTAATGGTAATCAAATTAAAAAATATTTTAAATGTGTTGTAAATGGTATAATTAATCGATACGGAAGTTTTTCGGTGTACGTATAAGTTGTTATTGAAATATTTCAAATACATGCACGATTACTAAAATTATACAAAATATCGAAATAGTATTTTTTTGTTTGACACCTTCTGTTGGCACACCTCTTTCGTCGCATACTCACACATTCAATATATTTATTTATTTATAATTTTATTGCAGTTACATACAACACACTTACATACGTGCCAAAAACATCCCTCCTTTGTTGCAAAAATCTAAATAAAATAAACATAATGGATATGTTTCTATTTTTGCGCATTTTTGAGGCAACTGACCATTGTCGTCACGTTGTATCGGTATTATAGAAAAATATTTCATAGATATGTATCCATCCAGAGACAGAGATGGAACTAAATCCATTATTCTTCTCGGTTTTCAGTCCGCGAGTCGGGTAACGAAGCCTAACTCAATTCACTCAATGAATGCAACGTGGAAACAGCGAGTGAACATTTAACGACAACAACAAACCTAGTTAACTGTCGATGAAATCTATTTGTGTTCCCAGCCCGAACACGGAGCAACTATCAGATTAAAAACAGATTCCTCTAATAGAGATAGCGAAGGCAGCGCTGTCACCGATGAATCGATTGTGTGACCGACTCGACGAATTCCGCGAGAGTTCAGCGCTCCATTATTCGATGCAGTTTGGTTCTGTCTATCCCAAGGTATAGGTAGACTTTGATCTTATTTGTGCTGACGTAATTCCTCAATACTTTATACAGATTCTGTTTTCTCAAACAGCATACCGGACGGCCACCCTCCTCAGTGCGAACTTCCATTAACAAGCTAGACAGTCCGGAATTCAATAAAATCACCAGTGGCAGGAGCGGGTTTCTATCCTATCTGATAAAGTGAAAATTATACGTGGCCCAAAAATAAAAGCGAAAAAAACTACGGCTGAGAAAAGGATCCCTGTTGCATTAACTTTTCTTCGACAGAAGGGAGGAAGGTAGAGAATTACGTACGACCGTCCGGGGAGGAACTAAAACAACACAGTTTAACATAACATGTTATGTTTGACGCTACCTTTTTAACCCTCCCAGTGCGATCAAGTGTTAGAAAGTCACTAGGCTCAGTTGACCCGAGACTTTTTCTTCAGCTAGACATATGAACGATGAAGTGTATCTATTTTAACGCTCCATGAAACCTAGACTGATTCTAACCAAATCTAGACTTGTATCCCGATGAAGCGCAGCTCGACCTGGCTTATTATACCACTGAAATAGAAATTCTAGCACGAACTGCCGATATTTTTAAGCTACAAATGAACAAGTATATTTACAAGCTGCTTCTCTGAACAACCCGACGAAGGCCCTAAACGGTCGTAATTACTTATTGCCGTGGAATATAGAGGGATTTCTTTTCACATTTCACCGCGGCGCGAATCCCTGAAGCGGCGGCGCACACAAAAAGCTCCGCAAACTCTAAAATGGAGGAAGAAAACTCTCACAAAAACTGGGAGCGAGCTGGAATTAAAATAGTCGTATCTCTGGGGTGACAGTGGGAATCCATCAGTGGGTTCGATTGGAGCGATAAACGCGACTGCCCCCCGCCCGCCCCGCGACATAAATCGTAATTTGATCGCGGCTCCTTCCTCCCACCACCCCTCACCCTTTAACACCCCCAGAGGCAAAAGAATAAAATACTCACGGATTTATACATTGTACATTTTATAAGCGGGTCAGAGAATAACCACAATAACGTGGAAGCGACAATACTGCGACCGCGGACTTGGGTTAGTGACAATGACAGTAAACCAACGATATCTATTTTAGTATCGCTTCAATCAACTAAAATTGTTTTTCTTGCGTGTTACCCCTTGTTAACACAAAAGTTGTTTCGATGATTATAGGAAATAGTAGCTTTTAGTTTTATAAGTTATTTGTAAGAAGAACGGTGGATAAGAGGAATTCCTCTCATAGTTTTATAACGGCTTTAGCTCCGTTGTTTTTACGTGGCATGCTTTAATTATTATTTTTTGTCTTATTTATATGTTTCGGTAATAAATGAGATTTGATATTCACTATCTCCGAGACAATGCCTATACTTAACAACGGGACGTTTATAGGCTGCAATATTTTATATGAGCAAAAACACACAAGGTAATTAACTCATCATGTCTTTACAATAACTGTCGGTGTCATAAGTAGTTCAAAATAATAGCGGGTTTTTAAGATGCGGCTTAAGCAACCATTACCATCTTGACAGCTCATTTAAGATCGATCTTAGGGGTAGGAACTTTTTTAGCGGACGTTGAACAATCTGAAAAGTCTGAAACGTTCTCTAAAAATTGGTGTCAATAATTGAACCACGCGGAAGAAGAAAAAGTAGTGTATTCTCCATTTGTGTTTAGTTTCTATACAAAGGTATGAAAAGTACAAAAAAAATACTACAATAATAATGAAAAAATAAAACACAAGGAATCTCTTCCTAATTATAATGAACAAAAAATTGTTTTCCGTTTTAAATAAACTTTATTTATACTGAACTGAATGTTGCAATGCAATGAATGTTGATGAAGTGTAAGAGATATGTCAGGATCGCGGTAAGTGGCAAGACCTGGACCTACATTCTGTTAATCCATAGTAGCACAATGACAACTGCATCAACGTGGCGATTTAGTTTCATTGCCGTTTCAATTCTACGCGTTTTTCAACCTCCAACCTTCTAGGGGTCAATGGTATGAAAAAACACGTAA
This sequence comes from Yponomeuta plumbellus, assembly GCA_947310845.1. Classification (NCBI taxonomy): domain Eukaryota; kingdom Metazoa; phylum Arthropoda; class Insecta; order Lepidoptera; family Yponomeutidae; genus Yponomeuta; species Yponomeuta plumbellus. The sequence continues at coordinate 12,527,155 of OX371203.1, forward strand.
CGTGACCCGGCCGTCGATCTGTCATCGTACTGTAATGCACGAACAGAATCGAGGCCTTGGTCTCTGCCTAACCCCCCGGGATTCAGGAATAAGTTGTAGGTAATGCAAATGAACCCTGAACCGAGATGGCCGCTTGAAAATTCCACCCCCGCGATTAATCGCCTCTCGCATGACATCACAAGTCTACTTTACGACGATACGCACAATAATCCGACATCTAACGTCATCAGTACTACATCTTTCATCTACAGAGAACGCGAAGACGTAGGTGTCAATGTTGGCGGAAAATATAAATACCTACGCAGAACTCTCCTTAACTGACTTTTTAGAGTTCCGTAACGAAAGGGTGCCCTATTGATTTGATTTGATTTGTTCTATTCTAACGGTTGGTATGCACCGTGTCGCCCGCCCATACCAAATAATTTATTTTAATTAAAGTATAAATAGTAGATTAGTAGCCAAGGGCTGTAAGTCATCAACTGCAGCCCGAGATATTTAGGCGCACGAGCGCAGCGAGGGCGCCTATAGTTCGAGGGTGCAATTGATGCTTACACCCGAGCTAACTACTCTGCTTTACATCTCGATTGTGAGGTAAGTAGAAAAAAATTATTCGTTTTTCTTTTCGCCACTTCATGAACTCGTAAGTTTTCAAATATCTCTCTTTAGAACTTTCAGGCAAAATATTGTTAATTGCTGCTTCAGCTTCCATATTAATTGAATCGGGAGTGCAGCTTATATCTTTATCAATTGCAGAACTCATGTTTTTTTCCTAATAAGCTCGTAATTATAAAAAAAATCCCAAAAACAAACAATATTTAAAGTAAAAGTTTTCTCTTCCCGCCTTTTTTCATCTTTTTTTTTTAATTATTTTTTCAAAAACGAAATTGAGCCTCGCTGTTCGATATTTAAAATTGATGATATTATACTCATACAAAGACAAGGCTGAATAGCGAAGCGACCTCTTTTGTCATTGGGCTGAATGCATGATGTCTATTGCCAGTATGATGTTTTGAAAGAGTGAAGAGTTTATTTTTTAATTACTTACCGCCCTAGGGCTTTTCTAGCTACATTATTACCCTAGAGCGCTAATTGGTCACCTACAAGCCCCATCTGGGGGTAATAAGGACCTACTTACCGAATATGAGAGATGTAAAATACTTTTAATCATTACCAAAGCAGCGTCATTGATCCAGGACAGTTCAACAGTTTTTTTTTCAAATCACTATTTTATTTTTATTTTGAGCGAGTTAAAGAGCATTTCAGACGTAATACCAGAGTGTAAAGCTATGCATAAAGTGTAATATTGACACTACAGAAAACTTTAACAACCCATCTTAACTTTCGCACGGGTCAGGTCACGGGTCAAAAAGTCAAGGGGCATGCGGATGTATCATTATCTTTCTGTCTCCTCAGAAGGAGCTGGTTTTACTCACTATTACCCTCACTTACTAACTTTTATTACAACTTCGAAAGCAGGAAAACATGTCTCCCATGGATCGGATATTAAGAATGCACACCTGGGTCACGAAAATGTACGGGGCGTATAAGTCAGTCATTTTTGTATCGTTTAACCCATTGTCTTTGACCTGAAGCACGTAGAACAAATTTTTAGGTGGCTATACGATAGGTCTAGACGCTAGTGGTATTTTTCCGAGCGGTTCCGTGCTTTGCAAGGCACGTTAAGCAGTTGGTGCCGGCTGCCGTCGCTAGATGGCAGTCGTTAAGCCAATTCAGACACCTTAGAGCGGCTTGAAAACTCCTGACAGTAAGACCAGCCACTAGACTTACAAGCCTCTACCAATTCGGACTAGGCCCCTGTGGTGTAGAAGGGCCTATACCTTCTTCAGGGAAGAGACCCGTGCCTCTCGGTGGGAACATATTGGGTTGATGATAATGATGATGATACGATAGGTTAAAAGCATTTTATTTCAGACCTTCCGATGTTTTCGAAAAAGCGAATGAATCGCATGTTGTTGTTAGATTTACTTCCTTTTTCATGAGCAGAAATTTTCAAAAAGAACCACTAATTAAGGAATATAAAAGATAGTTATACGCAAATTTCTTCCCGCATTGTTGGCCCAAGAACTATGTCTAGTTACGAATACTAATACTCGGTTCTGGGGTAAGATTCTTCGGTGTCTACCCGTTCTGCCTTGCAGAGACCGGAGACTCGTTATGGTTGTGTGTGAGGCTGCGTGGGCGTGCGACGCAATTACATAGACATTGTCTGTGCTGGTGGCGTTCTTGCTACGTTTCTTCGATTCTCTCCCGTATTGTAGGTCGGCTTCAGTTTCACGGAATACTCGTCGTGACTATACTGGCCGGCACGTGTAACTTTATTTCTAGAACCTATATTTTATGTGCTCGAATTTATGCCTAACTTTAAATCATTATTTGATTAAGTCTTGAATGTATATAGGTACTTCTTTCAATAAAAAAATTATGCATGTTTTTCTTTTTTGATAAACATTTTGTAAAATTTTGCCATTCTTATCTTTGCTTTATTGATTGTTTTTATTTATTAAATCTGATGTCGAAAAGCTATATTTTGCGTAGTATGAATAGTTTTGGCCAAATCCCAAAAGTTTTTCTTATATTACCTCCTAAATTCAGAAGACCTTTTAGAAGGTATTTGGGATTCAACATTATCCTGGATTTTAAAAGCCTTACGGATCCCTGTTACTCCTGCAAAAGAAAATCAGAGGAAGAGCGGGACTACTGTAACACCGCCTTCGGCTTAGTACAGGGCTCCCACCCATTTTTTTTAATACACTGTTTAATTAATAAATGAACTATTAAACCATATCGTTCTGGACCTGTACCAACAGATACCAATACTATAGTAGTAGATTGTTACAAGTCTATGAGAAAACTAAGTGCTAACGATTTTTAATCTAACCACTTTAGTTAAAGCTCTGGTATATACACATTTGCAAACTCGCCAACAGGTAACTTGGAGGAGCGGCATAGACTGCGCTGCCTGAATTCCCCATAGAAAATAAATGACCAGAAGTATTACTCCGACAGACTGGAAGCCACATAAATGTCGAAAAAGGTTTGGTGAATATTTCTTTTTTACCTATGAAATTGCCGTTTTGTATGAAAAAATTTAAACGAATTTTTTCCATGTATTTTTTTTGTATTAATCGAAGTAATCACCCATGCAATCAATGCATCTTTGCCAACGCAGTGGCGGTTTATTGATGCACTTCTTAAAGAAATCAGCTGGACGGGAGGCAACAAATTCTTCAAAGGCATTTTGTACTGCCTCTCGGGTATTGAATTTTTTCCCGCCAAGAAGTTGTCCAAATTCTGAAAAAAGTAGTAGTCTGTAGGCGCAAGGTCTGATGAGTAGGGCGGATGACGGAGAGATTCCAACCCCAGTTCTTGCAACTTGGAGACCGTCTGCTGTGCAGTATGAGGTCGCGCGTTGTCGTGCAGTAGCAGCGGAGACGAGCGATTGACCAATGCTGGCCAGTTTCTCCATCATTGTGTTCAGTTTTTCACAGTACACATCTGCAGTAATGCTCACCCCGTTTGGTAAGAAGCTGTGATAAATCACACCGGCGCTAGACCACCAAACAGTGACCATCAATTTTCTAGGGGTGAGTTTTCGTTTAGGACATTGTTTAGGTGTTGAACCAGGATCCAACCAACTTGCTGAGCACTTGCGGTTATCAAACAGAATCAATTTTTCATCGCAGGTAACAATGCGGCTCAAAATTCCTTCATTTGTGTATCTGTTGAGCAGTGCAAGGCATGTCTCGACGCGTACTTCGCGCTGGCGATCATTGAGTTTGTGGGGCACCCATTTGTCAAGCTTTTTTACCTTGCCAATTTGACACAAGTGGACAAATATTGTTTTGTAGCTAACGTCGAAAGCTGCTGCTAATTCAGCCGTAGTTTGTGTATCATCAGCTTCCACAAGCGCCTCTAATTCGTCATTGTCGACCAAAGTCTGCGGACGACGTCGAGGTTCATTTTTCATGTCGAAATTTCCAGAACGGAAGCAAGCAAACCAATAACAGGTGGTGTGTTGGCTTGTAGTGTTAGCTCCGTAAACGTCGTTGATGTTGCGTGCCGCTTGTGCCGCGTTGCTGCTACAACGGTACTCATATTCCATAATTAGTCGAATTTTTTACGTATCCATGATGACGAAAGAGATTGAAATGCGATGAAAATGTAACACTAATCAATAATCAAATGACTACTTTTGGAAAAAGAATTCCATGTTCTTAAAATAAAATTAATTTGAAATTAGAATTCTTAGCCAAATAAAAAATATTTTGATTTGAAATGGCCAGTACTGCGGAACGGCAATTTTATAGGTAAAGACCTATTATAAAGCTACTATAGAGAACGCTACTATTACTACATATATTGTGCTTTCTATAACGAATAAGAAGAAAAGCATTTATTATAGCAACCAAACACATCACAGAAACAAAATAAACAGACAATAACATAATATATGTAACGCAATAGACAAAAAAAAAACAAATAAATTAAAATATAACCACAGATATAGTAAAGAATATTCTTAGAATGTAAAAGGTAAAGTGTATCAAGAATAAACATGTATACCTTTTCGATATCTGTGGTTAAATGGTTTTGTATTTTTGAGAGTACTCTCCTCACAAAACCTGGGAAAAATTATATTAAGTTTTTTGGAGCATTTTTGTTGCATGCCGTTTTAGCAAACCCTCTAATACCGCAATGAATGACATTTAACGTCATATAATAAAGGTTAAATCTTATGTTACGCTCGGTTTCTTTATGTCGAGTTTTAGTATTAATTATTAAGGGCTGATTTTTCAATATTCAAATTTTTATCTGAGGAATAAAGATAGCGGTTTGGTGGAGGTATAGATAATTTTCTCTACATAAGCTGTCAAACCGCCATTTTTATTCCTCAGATAAAAGTTATCTGAGTATTGAAAAATCAGCCCTAAGTTAATAATAATTTGCGGTGTTGGTATCTTCTGCAACTCACTACCCCGCCTGGCGTTATGAAATGTTCACATATTCTACATCCGAGGAATCGCGACTGTTAAAACAACGCTTTGACGCTTTTATGCTCGCAAATGTTGCCTGCCCGCATGAGGGCTTATATGACTCCGAGATCCCGCCCGTGTAACTGTTGTATTTGAAACAATATGAGATTAAAGAAATTCTAAATAGAACCGCGGCTACCGCAACTAAAAATGGGAATTTAAAATGTTTGATTTTACACATTTTTTTCACAAGTAAAGAAGAAACCGTTTTCGATAGGATAATCGGCGTTCTTACGCTCTTGGGGCACTAATAAACCTTTTTAAGGTTTTTTGTCTACAAGGACCCTATAGTTTCGCCATGCCCGTCCATCTGTCTTTCCGCGGCCTAACTCAGAGACGGTTTGTGCTAGAAGCTGAAATTTTAAATTGACATGAATATGAAAAGTTTTTTTTAGGGTACTGCCCCTCTACAATTAAGTTAGGGGTGATTTTTTTTCTTGCCTACTCTGCCTGATTAGGGTTTCGTATGCGGAATATTAAGATTTTAAGCGCAATTTTTTCCTGAGAAAGCGGCCCTCCCTCCTGTCCTGGCTAAACGGTTGGTTGCGGAAACGTTAAAAAATTCAAGGAAGTAGAACACATTTTATAATGAACTTAAAAGAAAAACTATCACGGCTAAGTAGGCCTTACCAATTAATTTATAATAAGCAATCAACTTACGAAAGGAAAACTTCGTACAAAATCTGTCGAACATTACTTTGATGAAGTGTTTAGTTCTGTAAAGTTGATAAACCCCCAATTTCTACGGAACCCCACACTACGCGTGGCCCAACACGCACTCGACCGATAAGAAATTGAAGATTTGACTTCGCTTCAAGCTTCTGGAAGCACAAAGTTAGTTAATAGCGACAACAATGTAAAGGTTGACCTGCTATCGACTCAACCGCCAGCCACTTCCATAATAATACGAGTATTTGTAGAGAATAATGATCCATTGAATCTGTAACAAATGTGATTCGCGGAACTCCGGTAGAGTTTAAACCACAGTTTAAGTAAGAAGTGTTCATTATACTGTTATGGCGGGCTGTAAGTCACACCGAAGAAGTATGGCATGACACTACCGCCTCCTTGTTTTTTATGGACTATCGGAAAATACAAAAATTTCTGTGGTACAAATCGTTTGACACTCGTAATTTATCCGACGAATTCGACTAACACCCACGCGATTGGGCCGCCGGTACCGAGTCTATGACCATCATTTTTCTTTTTGTCATTGCGTACTAAGACCCCTGAAGAACCGACATACTGTTACAAATGACTAAGTAATTTTGTCACTATCTCCCGGTCTATGTGTTGAAACCCTTTTGATCGTTGGATAGATAATAGAATTAAAACAAACGGTTGGCTCCTTTAGAAGAAGAAAAGTGCCTAACAGTACACTTAAAAAAGTTTGTAATTTTTTTATGGCGTCCAAATTTCTGAGGATTGCTAAAGCCGATATAATTATTTTATTTTATTTTTTATTTTATTAGATCCACCAACAAGATAGTACATTATACATTATATAATATTGCTTACGTGCTATATCATTTTTATGTACATCCCGATTACAGGCATGTTCGAGTCATGATGTGTTTTTTCCAAATTCTTTTTTTGTTGAAAAATGATTATTTTAATTTTATATTACATATTTTATGTTTAAAAAAAAAGTACCGAGCAAAGCTCGGTCACCCAGGTACTTATCGATTAAACGTGCAAGCAGATTTGCGTAGATTTATTGATCGTGTGTTCGACAAATCGTTGCATACTACCGTTAATCGTTAGCTTAAACACAATCGATAAATCGGCTTGCACAGGATAAATCCGTACAAATACGCTTAAATTTGCCGGTACGGCAAGCCCACTATTTGATTTGTTGTTGTTAACTAGTAGAGCCTATGATTAATTAAACCCTTTATTTTTAAAACTGAAAGTGAGGGTTAGTTCTAACAGCATATTCTATCTGGAAGACCTAAACTTTCTGTAGTCAGCCTTATAGTTGGCCAAGTACGTTGGCAGTAAGCAACTCAAAAACCCTCGGATTTCCTCAAGATGCCTCAAGATATACATAAAATACCTTTGTAATCTCCTTTCTTATGTACAATAAAGTGTTCTCTATCTATCTATCTATATTTTCCTTTGTTATTATAAGCTACTGGCAGTCAGTGTGATAAGTAAGTACTTATGGAGACTACTTACAGACATACAAAGTTTTCCTCTTTATAATATAAGATTATTAAATGTAGATCAGGCCAAACGAAGAGATGTCTGGAAGCTAGACATTATTAACTCTGATATAGACCACCCCCTACCGTACAATAATGAAGTAAACAGAAAACTTAGATGATGTCGCTTTAACCGCACCTTAGGCTACAATACAACAAACTAGGGTTGATGACGATTCCTCTTCCTCTTCCTCAAAATGAGGAATTTCCTCATATTTTTGAGGTTCCTCATCCTCTTCCTCTTCCTCAAAATTGATTTTTTTTAAATCCTCTTCCTCTTCCTCATCAGGAATTTAAGAGGAAGGAGAGTTATAAGTTTTGTTCGAAATGTGTTTGAGAGAGAGAGAGAGAGAGAAGTCTCGCCGTATTAAAAAGTTAAAGGAAGACAGAGATGGAAACATGTAGGTAAAGAAGTTCAATACTAGCGTAATCTACTAAATGTTATTTTGTTCTTCGTCTTTAGCATCCTCTTCCTCTTAGTCTGCCAGATTCCTCATCCTCATCCTCTTCCTCAAAATCGACTTTAAAAAAATCCCAATCATCATGAAAACAACATAAACTCACGCCTGTATCCCAGAGGGACAGGCAGAGAACAGGGACTATCACTAAGAATATTCTAATTCAATTCAATTCTTCTTTTTTATGGCTACCCTTGGATTCTGCCAATATCAAGTTTTGGAAATGGGATGATGAGGTTTTTTTTTAAACCGGTGTTCTCGGTAGTTGAGAAAACTAAAACAAAACAGCACAAAATACATAAACACATCACATATTCTTTTATATATAGTAGAGACAGGCAATCTATAATTTTATATTGTTATTTTTATTAGGTTACACAAAAGATTAATAAATGGGGTAAACTCTAAAGGTAACACAGAACGAAAGTTAGCTGGGCGCGGGAAGTTTGGAGGTAGATAATTTATAAAGTGAAAATTGCGAAAATATCATATCTTTGTTAAAGATATGATCCAGTGTGCCCTCGGCTAGGCCACACTCACATAAGGAATGGTCCCTCACCCATATTTTTGCAAGGAAAACAGGGGTGCAAGCATGACCAAAACGAAGCCAAGAATATTTGACAGACCACTTTCGCTTGCACGTACGCCGGTTTCGGTTACTTTTCATCTTGGCCTTTACTACAACATCCCGTATCCTATTTGGTCAAAGTATTCCCACCTAGAATCATCACAAATTCACAAATGTAAGTAGGTAACCGAGAAAAGGAAGTCTCTTCATGCCGAGATACCACCCACGACGTGACGCAGGTTATACTGATACGCTACCACCCACTTATTTGTGCTTGTTTAAGCGAGGAAGAAAGTCAGATAGATAAATAATGTATTTACATAAAGTCTTCAGTAAATACAGTGTACACTACTCCAGCAATAAGCGAACGGGCGACGGGTGGCTGGCGTGACGTCATCGACTCGTATTAGCTGGCAGATAGGCGCGTGGGTGTCGACTTATCAACTTTTTATCGACCACGCCGGGTTCTAATCGCCGGCGAATGTACTCGCATAGCGTCACATCATCACATGTCACCTTAGATGTTCATTTGCAGGCGAAATTGAGCTTTTGTACGGATCAACTAGGTCGTAATTTCAATAACGAGGCATGTGCACGCGTTTAGTCAAATATATTTCGTGATAAGAGTGATCTACGAGACATTGCACTATGTATAGGGTGCCCCGGGTTTTTCTGAGCACAAATACTAGTTTTTGTGCCGACATTTCGCTTTGTTTCGGGCAATTCCTTTGTCAATGTTTGGCGGCAAAGCATTGTCGTAAATGTTTATCGATCTCTCGATGTATAAGACCCGACCAAAGTTTACTGGCTGCGGGATTTAGTAGGCAATATTCTATAAAAATATTCATGAGAAATCTGCACTTCACCGTTTCTACTACCTTTACTGTTTTCTTGGGGAAACAATCAAATATATTCCGATGAAAAGATCTTCACGATAGAACAATACCAATCCATCTACTGCTGAAAACGAAAGGTAAACTTCAAGACTCGTAAGCAAGACTAAATAAAATGAATAAAACATCCGGAGCCTAACCCGCTTATTCCGTACAAAGTAGTCGCGAACGAGAGCATATTGAATTGATCACAATGTAATTATTACAATGAGCCACATGCCGTTATGGCGGCTTACATAGACGCACACGAGGATCCTTGACCTTTGCCTGTCTGAGCGAGACAGCGAGGGGCGCCCAGGCCATGACTGAATAAAATACAATTCTCATAATATTTCACCATAGCCGGGTAGCGATTCTTTTTATCGTCCTGGCATTTCACCAAGCGGCTCTTCGCGGCGGGCCGCAATCAATGCTCTCCGCGAAAGAAGATTAAAGAAGGTACAAAAAATAACAAGGCAAGTCTTTACGGTCGCTGCTATTACAATTTTTAGGGTTCCGTAATTGAAGTGTGCCATCCGGACCCTATTCCTAAATCAGACTATTTTGTCTGTTTTACCTTTAAAGGGCTGTCTGTAATGAGTGTAATGTATGCCAGTTGACATAATATAGTAGTACATAGTAATAACACATAGCCCAAAAAATATAGAAAATAAAAGCCCGTCCTTAATAGATGTCGAACTAATCGTGCGCTATTACTGGGTCTAGTTTAAGCGTTTACGTTTTAATTATATATCACCTTAGACAGCTAAAATAAATTGTTTATTGTCAAATTTATTATGTTACATGCATGTAGATTAATCTTACTTTAAATTTAAAACAAAATTAAAAATAAACTATTTTCTTGTCATTCTGGAGAACCTTGGAACCCTTACATTTTCTTTTATGTGGACGTCAACACCCATTTCTCTGATAACTATATAGCTATCAAGTGCCTATAGTTATCAAGTTGACATTTAATCCAAATACTATATCAACTATCGGTGTAAAAAATTCCAACATATCATTTGATAAAATCTAATAATCAAATAAAAATATACTTATAAGAATACTATACATATTATCTACACTTCAACATCTACACTAATATTGCAAAGAAGAATGTTTGTATATTTGTATGTAATTTTGTGTATCGGGGGTAATCTCCAAAACTATACTTATCCGATATAAAAAAATCTTTCACCAGTATTCAGAATCGCTCTTCAGGATGTACATAGGCTATAGACTAATCTGATGACGTAGACTTAGTCGCGGGTACTGCTAGTGTCAAATGAATGGGTACCTAAATCACAAACTTTTTTATTTCTATTTTACAAGAGTAAATTAACATTTTTTTAATTTTGTCGTTAATCGTTCCATTATGGCTTTTTGTCAAATTTAGGGTCATATAAATTTGGGTTACCCAATAATTAAAATTTGAGGGTTATTATAACAAAAAAAAATGTGTAAGATTATGAGTATGAGTCGAAAATCCTTTAAGCGTCCTTTACTGTCGAATGACATCTGATTGAAGTAACAGCTTTTATAGTTAAGGACGTAAACCAAATATTTTTTGTGTAAATACGGAACCCTCAATACGCAAGTAGAACTCGCACATGGCTAGGTTATTTCTCGGGCTTGGGAAAATAGTTGGGGAAATTAATCCTGAAGGTGCGTGCACCGCGAACGAAATATTTTCTCCAGAAATATTTTAAAACCGCTTTAAGGCATTTTAACTAAAAGAAAAGATGATTTATCCAAAAAAAAAAACAAAACAGGATAAAATTTGATAATCAGTGTCTACAGCCATTTTATCGAAAACGGCCTGGATTGGTCGAATCTATGATGACATCACAGGTTACTAAATATGGCGTCTGTCGTTCATGACGTTCTTACGTTCATTGGTTTTGTTTACTGACTTGTGATATCGTGATTCCTCTGCGACGCCATATTGCACAAGATAGCGTTTTGGCGGCTTATTTTAAAAGTAAATTTCGTTTGGTTTTTTTTAGAAGAAATACAGGAAATATATAAAATTACCACTTTCTGAACACTCAATAAACAACAAAATCTATCTGAGATGGTTTTCAGAAACTTGTCAAATAGCCTATTCTTCTGTGTTTTGTAATTTTAAGTAGGTACTCTTACAACCAGCTCCTTTAAGTTTTTATTTTTTTTAGCGCAACATAAAAATGGTGTTCATGGTCTTCAAAATCAGATATAAAAAAATATTTTCAACGTAACAACTACATATTGTTTGTTGAATGTTAATGTACTTTGTGCAATTAAGTGTAACAACAACAATGTACAAAGTTAGTCGCTGCCTTCAAGTAGATTTTTTTAGGAAATAATAGGAACAAAAAACGTCTCACTCAGAGCAAAGCAGAGCATAGGCCCTCTCTCAAAGAGAGAGTATAAGCCATTACAAATTCCATTGGCAATTTCAAGTGCTGTGGTATGTGAACACCTCAGACATTCAGGTTTCCTCACGATGTTTTTCTTCACAGTAAGCGAGTGGTACTGTAACTACACAAATGTATGAAACTTAGAACACAAACTAATATGTATCTCTATCGAAAAACCCTGAACGTGACCTTTTCGTCTTTTGGTATTTCTCTTGTTCTGGACGCATACGTGGGTTTCATACGCGTGTCCGCGCCTACGAAGTTACATTTGTCGCAAAAACACGCTATGTCCGTAAGTAAATAAGAAAATATTTTTGTCTCCTTAAGCTCTGCAAAGAAGCCGTAAACAACATTTGTCAAAATGTTAACCTTGTCCTCTCTGTTTGAAGTATCCCAGTAACATTGCGTTTCTATCGATTCACGGACGTTTGTTCTTAGTTCGTCTGGCGATGGCGCGGTCGTTTGTTAAGAGACGAATTGGAAGTAGGGGAGGACCAGAAAAGTCTTACTTTTTATACAGGGTGTAAGCATATACCCATACCTACACAGGCGAAAGCACAAGGTTGGCGAAAAGTTTTTTTTGTAATTGTGAAAAACTTCAAGTTCTTAAAGTATAGATTTAGACTACCACTATGGTACCATAATGGTACCACTATGTCGGTAGAATTACAACGTAAAACAAGCAGTTTCTTTGGGATTACTTCATAAAGTACGTAAAAAAATATTCAAAATTATTTAAGGCCGTCTGCCACAAAGCTAAATGCGATCATATAAAAGGTAAAATCCTACAATCACCGAATAAAGTAAAAACAATTTGGACCATAATAAATAGAGAAACGGGTAAAGCAAAGTTAGGAGACCGAGATAGTTCACTTAAGATTGATGACAAAATAATAACATCAAATGAAGGTATCGCTGCAGCTTTCGAACAGTTCTTCACTAATGTCCCAATCATAACTACAGCTCCGTTAGACTCGTCAGCTGATCGTGCGGCGACATTATTAAGGGACAATGTCCCCGCATGCGAACACGATTTTACGTTTAATTACGTTGAGCCCCATGACATTGTTAAGAATTTTAAATTATTAAATCTTAAAAAAACCGAGGACTTATGGGGTATGTCGGTAACAATAGTTAGTTCAGTGATAAATATCCTAGCTTTGCCGTTAGTACAGATTTTCAATAAATGCGTAGATGAAGGAGTATTTCCAGACCTCATGAAATATAGTAGGTTAGTACCCTTATTTAAAAGCGGTGATAAACAAGATCCAACCTATTTTAGACCCGTTTCAGTCCTACCAGTATTAAGTAAAATATTTGAAAGAATTATCTTAGATCAATTACTTATTCATTTCAATAATTACGAACTCCTCCATAGTCAGCAGTTCGGTTTCATTAAAGGGCGAAATACAACAGACGCTGGAGTCATGTTAGTTAAACATATTTTCAGTGCGTGGGAGGATCATAATGATGCGATAGGAGTATTTTGTGATCTGTCAAAGGCATTCGATTGTGTAGACCACAAAACATTACTCTCAAAGTTAAAACACTATGGAATAAAAAAATTAAGTCTAGATCTTTTAAAATCATATATAGAAGGAAGGGTTCCAAAAGCAGAAATAAATCGTATTAAATCGTCAGGCTCACCTGTAAAAATGGGAGTCCCGCAGAGATCTATCTTAGGGCCGTTTCTTTTCCTAGTCTATGTAAATGATTTACCATTTTTGGTACAAAAAATGTGTGAGATAGTGCTATATGCTGATGACACGTCACTTGTTTTTAAAATAAAGAGACAGGAAAATAATCTTGACGAAGCAAATAATGCTCTCTCGCACGTTCTAGATTGGTTTACAGTAAATAATCTATTGTTAAATTCAAAAAAGACAAAATGTATGAAATTTACCCTACCTAACGTAAAATTAGTTGAAAACAACATTGTAATTGAAAATAATAAACTAGAATTTGTTGAAGATACTGTATTTTTTGGCATCACAATCGATGCCAAACTAAAATGGGGTCCACATATTATAAAATTGGCACATAGACTAAGCTCCGCAGCATATGTCGTGAAAAGAATTCGAGAACTTACTGACGTTGCAACTGCTAGGCTTGTTTATTTTAGTTACTTCCATAGTATTATGTCCTATGGTATACGGGGCCGGGCAGCAGACATTGAGACTATCTTCATCTTGCAGAAGAGAGTGATCCGATTTATTTACAAGCTAGGTAGTAGGGACTCGCTAAGAGATTTTTTCAAAGAAACTAACATCTTAACAGTTGCAAGCCAATACATTTATGAAAATATTATGTACGTTCGGAAAAATATTAAGGACTTCGAAACTCTTGGTAGCCATCATAACGTTAATACTAGGAATAAACATAAATTGTCATTTCCACGATTTAGACTTGCAAAAGTTAATACTTCCTTTATGGGGGCACTGTATAAGGTTCTACAACAAGATACCCCAAGATATATTAGAGTTACCCCCAACGCGATTTAAGAATTGTGTTAAGCACACTCTTTGCAAAAAAGCTTATTATAAAATCAACGATTATTTAGAATTATTTATAAGACAAGGACGTATGGCATTAAATAGTAGTTTAATATTAAATTAAATCAGAGGATAAATGTGTCTAGTGTTCAACACATCCAAGATATTATTTTGTATGTTTTATTTGTATTTAAATTCTTAAAGCTTTAAGGTGATTTGAGAAAAGATGGTCAGAGTGGAGTTTTTTTTGTAATGAGTTCCTAAAGCTATAGCCAACTATAGTTGGCTAGTTGAACTATGTCGGTAGAATTAAAATGTACGAAACAGCTGTTTGGGATTACGAAGTTTCTTCTATAATACAAAATGAATCGAGATGAAAATAATGTTACGGGCTAGGGTTCTGGATTTGGATGTAAAACGCCAATGACAACTTCTTAGGATTTATTCACGCAGGGTCTGGTCTGCAGGTCTTCACGACACGAAGTCCACACGTAGAATCCAATCGCAGGTCCAATCGAAGTCCAATAGTATCGCTGAGGTCGTAGGTTATCGCTCGTATCGCAGGTATGTTCGCTCGAAGTTCACTCTTCGCTATTCCAAACGGAACTGACTGCGCGCCGCGGCGGCCGCTATTTATATCCGGCGGCAAGGGCTCTAGAACATTCCCGTACCTACGTGCCTACTCGAGGCAACGTCGCTCGAACAGTAACCCATTCAAAGAGTTTTGAACCTTACGCTAGTGGACATACGAGTCAATATTGCTTGCAGCGTTTATTGTTTACTAAAACGCAGCATGCGGCGACTATTCGATAGGCTTCTAGAAGGCTCTAGTCTAGATGGTTCGGGATAGGACCGCGACAATAACTTAACATAACATTTACATACAGGCACATACATATACATTGCTTCTGCCCCCACACTAGGATACCCTGTGTCATGGGAACCAGAAACAGCGACGTCACAAACATGTAAACATCCAAGACCTGGGTTTTTTTGTCCCCAGCCGGGATTCGAACCCGGGACCTTTCGCATGGTAGGCAGATGCACTAACCACTGCGCATACATTTGTCTTTCCTTAATATTCTTTTTAATCACAATCGAAATAAATGTACCTATGTTATTCGGTATAGCATGGAAACTGTAAATGTTTGAAATAACTACACAAATTAAACATAATTGGACATATAAACTCATTACTCAACACTCGCGGTACTTATAAAAACCAGATTCCTTACAACACTCCAGAAATTCCGCATAAGTATGTGGTAGACTTTAACCCCTCAGAACACTTTTTCTTTCACAGCTAAGTTAGTTATATTCACAGAGAAATATTTGAAATTTATCACAGATTTCGAAGAATAAAACATGCTCATACAACTTTACTGTGGTCTATATCATCTTCGCTCGTAGCCTGGCCTGCCTGAGTGCTCTTAAACGATCACTAAGGCTAAGCAACATACGGCGCGTTCAGTCCATGGTTGGATGGATGGGTCACCGTCTATGACTAACGCTAGTGGCATTTTTCCGAGCGATTCCGTGCTTCGCAAGGCACGTTAAGCAGTTGGTGCCGGCTGCCGTCGATAGATGGCAGTCGTTAAGCCAAGTCAGAAGCCTTAGGGAGGCTTGAAAACTTCAGACAGTAAGACCAGCCACTAGTCTTACAAGCCTCCACCAATCTGGACTTGGCCCCCATGGTGGAGTATGGCCTATACCTTCCTCAGGGAAGAGACCCGTGCCCCTCGGTGGGGACATGATGGGTTGATGACGATATCATCTTCAAAATTCGATTCAAAATACAGTTGCAAGACCGACACGCCGGTCTACGGGTCCTAACGGAATGCGCCGTAGTTTAAATCGGACCCGCCGGCGGGTCCTCGGGGCTTGAGGGGTTAAAGACTAAAAAAAACCTTTTACAATGCGGTTACTGAATGTTTTAAAGGAATCATATTTTTACTAGCAACTCTAGTAAAAAATCCAGCTTCGACCGGATGGCAAAAACGTTTCCGTGAACTTCCACTGGACTTCCACGGAAACGGTTTTGCCATCCGTTCGAAAAAGGGGAATTTTGGGAAATTTCCAGGGAACTATTATAGCTAAGTAGCTAATTAGCTATATTAGTTCACTGGAAATTTCCCGGGTTAGAAAGTAGCCTATAGATTTTATATTTCCATACCAAAATTGATTTTGATCGAAATTGATTTTCCCAAGGGATTTTCCCGTAATAAAAGCAATTTTTTGAGCTATAAAAGAAAGTTAATTTTCTGAAAGAACATTATTTTGTTTTATCATCAACAGTTTTTGCAGCATACGCGATGTAAGGAATTTTATGAGCATTTTTTTACACCTTGGGTTACATTATACAACATTTCCTACGGAACCCTAATCTTTTTGAAAATCCAATATAGCCTATGTTACTCACGAAAAATGTATCTTCCTAATGGTGAAATAATTTTTAAAATCGGCCGAGTAGTTTCTGAGCCCATTCTTTACAAACAAACTTTCCTCTTTATAATATTAGTATAGATAAATAACATCAGTCTTATAACATGATACATTCGCAAAGACACTAGCCTTTTAAAATGTTACAATGTTACGGAAACACAGAGAAAGGCACACAGTGAAGTTCAATGATTTAGGGTGACGTCCCCAAACAAAGTTTCCCATTTTGCACCTCTGAACCCCCTTTAGACGCACGAAAAATAATCCGGACATAGCTCAGACTACAAAGAGCCGTGCATCATATAAAAGTTTCAGGACACAATCGGATTGTTCCCGTGCACCGAGGGCCGGTCCCGACACCCACCGCATCGCCCACACTTCTCTAAAGGTTAAGGACAAACTCGGGGGACTTTAGAGATGAAACCAATGTATTCGTATTCTTTGCAATATCAGTAATATTGTTTTTACTTATACATAGCACTCCGATGAACTCTAACGTGCTAATATAGATGTATTCTATCTATCTGTACGCTGACATTAGTTTGAATTTATTTTAAAGTCGGCCGAGATTCTTCTTACATCATCATCATCATCAACCCATTATGTCCCCACCGAGGGGTACGGGTTTCTTTCCTGAGGAAGGTATAGGCCATACTCCACCACAAGGGCCAAGTTCGGATTGGTGGAGGCTTGTAAGACTAGTGGCTGGTCTTACTGTCAGAAGTTTCTTCTCTTCTTACTGTTATTCGCGCTTAGCAGTTTATTTTCACATGACGTTACAAAAAGGGTTAGTATAAAAATTCTTCATAGGTACCTATCGTTGATATAAATACTACTATGAGTAGGTACATGTGATGCATGCATATCAGCGACATTCAGTGTCGGTTAAGATATCGTAATAGATATCAGAAATAGGTTGACATTAGTTACATACAGGAAAATATCAGTACCAGCAGACGTCGTGGGAAAAAATGCAACAGCTATTGCACTTGGACTACGGATTTATCGAAAATGGATGCTAACTTTTTATGGAAATGATCTCGAGTCAAATCGATTCAGCGAGTATTAAATCTTCCATCGGAAACTACCACCTTTAGGTACAATTTTGTTGTAACGCCCGCGCCTATTGTTACTGACTGAGTTGTATGTGAATGTTGAGTGTTGCTCGAATGTGGCACTTATTCACCAACGATTTAGAATACATTGCGGATTTAACAAAAACAAGTGCTTAAGATTCACCAAGATGCCCAGCAATGGATGGTTAATATTTGCCAAATACGCGAATACGAATAGCGATATCAGTGCCATAAACAGGCGGTAGTTGAAAACTTGAAACACGAATCACCGAGTTTAAATTTTCGATATTTTTTATGATAAAATAACAAACTAAGTTTAAAACTTTCTAATACGACCAGGATCCCACGCTAGCGGAGCGCGTTTCATCATCGACCCATTATGTCCCCACCGAGGGGCACGGGTCTCTTCCCTGAGGAAGGTATAGGCCATACTCCACCACGGGGGCCAAGTCCGGATTGGTGGAGGCTTGTAAGACTAGTGGCTGGTCTTAGTGTCAGAAGTTTTCAAGCCGCCCTAAGGCCTCTGACTTGGCTTAACGACGGCCATCTCTATCGACGGCAACCGGCACCAACTGCTTAGCGTGCCTTGCGAAGCACGGAAGCGCTTGGAAAAACGCCACTAGCGTTAGTCATAGATGGTCACCCATCCACGCACTGAACGCGCAATATGTTGCTTAACCTTCGTGATTGTTTAAGGTCACTCAGGCAGCTGGGGCTACGAGCGATTCGCGTCTGTAAATGTAAAAGACTAAACGCGGAGCGCGTTTAGTTTTCTACATTTACTTGGAATTTGCTGGCTAATAGGCATGTGATTGTAGCATAAAAGAGCTGTAGCACTGCCTCCAAGCAGGCGATATTGCAGCTGCATTGTACCCAGCGTGCATTGAAATTGAGCCTCCCCGCGGCGCGCGTTGAAATAATAACTCTTACGTCACGCGATTCCGACTCAATGGAATAGTTCAGAGTTCACAGCTTCTCTAGAGCGCTATTTGCTATTGAAAATGACTGAAGATTCTCTGCATTGAGTAGGTTCAAACGGCAGCACATTTACAGTCGACTGGCCTTACCACGTCTTACGGGATATAATCATTTACATACAGGCGCATACCTTGCTTTTGGCCCCACTCTGGGACACCCTGTGTCGTGGGAACCAGAACCACCGACATCACAAACATGTAAACATCCATCACCTGGTGTTTTTTTATCCCCAGCCGGAGCTCGAACACGGGACCTCCCGCATGGTAGGCGGATGCGCTAACCGCTGCGCCACAGAGGTCGTCGGTTACTTTGCGGCAAAATGTAAAAATTAAGCAAATGACGAATGCCGTGTCTGATTTTAAAATTTGCTTACTTAGTTACATTACATACACTCACGCTTGTATCCTGGGGGGTTAGGCAGAGACGGGGTTTGCTGTTTGCCACGACCCTGGCAGACCCCTTTCGCTTTATCAATATTCAGACATTTCGTATACTTAAGCTTAGAAAAGAAAAAAGAAAGAAAAACCTTTATTTTACGCCACATAGACATAAGATAAGATAAAATAAGAATATTCTTTAATTGCACACTAGAAACAAGAGACAAAATAAAAGTTACAAATAAGAAATATATGCAGAATATCTACAGTACATTTGCGCTGTATGTCGATGCAGCAGAAAAAAAGACTCTGATGTATTAAGCTTAAGATTAATTTAGAAAAGATGATGTGACAGAGAAAATATGAATTTACATTCAGAAAAAATATAAATTCACTGCGTTAAAAAAAATATTTTGATTTGATTTGGTAGACGCATGCCGGTTTCGGTTTTTTTTTACTTGCCTTTTCCTAACACGTCTCCTTTCCTCTACTCTCCCCTTGTTTAGTTATTTGAAACATAATCTGTAACGTATTCACATTCAAACTTAACATAAAATACCAGCAAACAAAGTCACAAGCGTTTCGGGAAAAATACATGACCAGTATCGCCAAACAGGTTCATAAATATAATCCGGAAAACAACTGACGTCACTCTTTAGTCTACCTAACGAGATATTTCAAAGTTTCACGCTTTGCGCGAAGGTTATTTTTCCTTGAACTATAAATGAAAAACTACACGTCCAGTGGTGAAAAACTTCACACACTAGAAAGGTAAAGGGACCACGCGGACGCTGCAGTGCCTGGGACATTGTTTAAATGTTTGTTTGTTTTGTTTCTGTGATTTTGTTGTTGTTACACTTTATTGCACAATAAAAAAAACATAATACAACTTAAATAACATGATGTGTCTTGTTGGTACAATAAACTTTCTTTCATTCTTCTTTCTAAATAGAGAATGTTTTCCCCAGCATTTACACCATCCTGTTCAGTTTGCCATCGACATCCTGGATGAACTATAAATGAAACTAACTAGAAATACAATGTGACTGCAAAGGTCGCTGCCACGATGACAAATTGATCGTCGAACTGAAGCAAAAACTAAAAGGTGCTCTATCAATGGTGATTGTTTAGATGTTCCTTTACGTTCAGATGTTCGAAATGAACAATGACCGCGGAACGTGCGCGCGCGCACATCTGGCGCGCGTCTGTCGCATGCTCGTTATCACGTCGTGGATCCACCCGGGGCCAACTTAAACAATCCTCCGCTGGCCAAAACAATCTTTATTACAAAGCAATAAGCAGCTACGTCAACGGCAGATTAAACTCGGTTGAAAGGTAATTGTACGCCCCCTACCTTACGCCCGCGTCATTCATCAAAACACATTTACTGCACCTAATAAACTCGTATTTTGGTTAGCTGTTGTGAATTGAAATATTCTGGATAGGAAATGTTAAGAGACCCCCCAAGGTTTGTTCATTGGCGTAGAGGCTAAAGTAGATTACAACGAAAACCTTCCGGAAAATCCAGCTACACCCTTAATACCATTTTCTCCGCTTTAATAGGAGATGTAAGTAACTAAAAAATGTGCAGGAACGAGATGTTGCGAGCAAGCTGGCGCCGTATTAATTAAATAAGAAACATCTCATTTATGCAGGCAACTATTTCCACTATAAGTAGTTCGGAGCTGCTTGGTTAATCACCGTAATGAGAGAGGCACTACGAGTGCAACACGTTTCCCTTCGCCGCGCTTTTCATGCAAATTGGACCAAAAAGGGGAGGCTAGGTAGCGTTTGCAGGGGTCTCGGCAAACTGGTCGGTAATCGTTAAGTTAGTAATTAAAGGCGCCTCCTCCGGCCTCGCGGTTCAATAGCCGACACTCCGATCGGTGTTTAATAAAGCTATTTGTACGCAAAAAATACGCTCGTATACTGTAGGTAGTTTGTTTACGCTGACGAGAATCTTAGATACTCGAAACAATAAAGTTCGAAATAAAATATTATTTATATAGATATTTAAGCCGGTTAACAAGATAAAAAGTTCCACGCTGCGTTGACGAAAGGTAGCTTATAACATTTTTGTCACAAAGTAGCTCGTAATATAACTGAGTAGATTGCGCGTATTCCTTGAAATGGCTTGGCTATCTCTACATTTTGCAACCATGTATAAAGATAATAAAGTAACGTAAGATAACTTTATATCTGAAAAACCGCTGTAGATATGCTGCGGTAAAGGTTCGATGTGTAAAACATATCGAACCAAAAGACAGAAGATAAAACTTAGCACCAATAGAGTCAAAATAACAAAAAAAATTACTACACAACAAAACTTATCTTCAATTATTATGAGAAAGTAAAGTTAAACAAAACGTAATTTATTGTGATACGCGCTAACTATTTATAGACACAAATAATGGGTATTCGTTTGCGGATTTTACAAACGTTAAGTGCCGTTAGAAGGAGCGGCGGAGGCGGTTTAGCACGTGTAAAGAGGTTGTAGACCTCAACGAATAGACCACACAAGTACCTACCCGATAGTCTTATGAGCACTAAGTACCATAATAAAACAAACACTAAAAACTTGTTGGACAAGCACTGAGCGATGCTTTGCTCAGACTGTTTACAATATCTCTGCAGCAAATAGTAAAAGCAGCACCGCTCGTTGCATGTCTGTTACTTTGCTAAAGTAGCTATTCTTAGTTTCATTGAGTCGTGTTTACAACAAAAGAAGACCACTGTAAACACGAGTCTCGGTTAACTGCACGGAGGCTCTATTTCGCGATATTAATGCGCATTGCAGCTGACTCCTCTATTTCCTTTAATCAAAGCCGTGCCGAGTCGGCGCCGACCGAGACAAGCTTCTTTGCCGACGCAGGCAAATGTCAAACAGCGGCGAATATTGTCCCTGTTTTCTGTCTTAATTGAGAGGAGAAGGCCCAAGTTATCAGACGCTGCTCATTAACAACAACAAACAAGTGCTTGAACATTGCCTCTCAGAGCCACCGACTTCGCAACTAATCGGCTTGCTTGCAGAATGCCTACCGAACTTGAAAGATAGGCATTAAAACCTTACGTAAAACAGCGCACACGGCGAGTTCGCACTCACTCCACGTTGTTTAACATCTAAGCCGCTTATCGAGACGTTATACGGAATGTGTGTTTCAGATTTTCGCGAGTTACACAGCCAATGAGATTGCTTCAATAATGTTTGCGTTGTTCCGGCTGAATTAATGAGCCGGAGCTTTTATCAATAGCGAGTTTGCTTTGCCTCATGATCAAGGGAAG
Source organism: Yponomeuta plumbellus (assembly GCA_947310845.1). NCBI lineage: Eukaryota > Metazoa > Arthropoda > Insecta > Lepidoptera > Yponomeutidae > Yponomeuta > Yponomeuta plumbellus. The sequence goes on from OX371203.1 coordinate 12,549,357, forward strand.
CCAAGCGTTCTTTACTTAACAAAATTACGTCGAGGTCAAATATTGCTTGTTTAAATCAAAGCTCGACTTTGTCTAAAGTAAAATAACATTAACAGTATTAGTATTTAAAAGTAGTGGAAGTTGCGTCAGTCAGGGTGAGTGAAGGAGAAACTTGAAGAAAAATGTTTTTTCCATTCTTCGGCAACATTTCATAAGGAAAAAGAACAAGTGATTTATGTGTGTTGCGATCTTTTGTCGGAGGCATAGGCCATTGAATACTAAAAATACTTTACAATGTTTTACGAAAAAAGTTGTATAAATCTCTGCGTGGCGAGTTCGAATGGTTTGAGATGAGATTTCTTTTCATGCATTGTTCAGGTTCACGTGGTTCCGAATCTCTACTAAAAATGTTATGTATAGGTAACGTTGTTTTGCTCTGTGTAATGTTAAAAGGGTCGTGGGATTTCTTGCTGAGAAGATAGGCTAAGACAAGCATAATTTAATACAGGTAAGGACTGTAGCGACCCTTCCGTTTGGTTCCACATGAGTGCGCCCCTTTTCGTGTGCACGGATGGGCCGGATTTACAGACAACCAATAAAACCTAATGCTAAGCTTACACTATGGTCCAGGACTAGGGCTCGGACCTCAAATATTTGTTTTATTCGATTATTAGCTTGTTTTACTATTCGGATATTTTGGACTTCAGTATTTTTTTTTTATATTTCGAATATTGAACAAAATAATTAACTATTTCGAACTATTTTCGATGGTACTGCCAGCAGTATAGACAACATAAATTGTTTTTTCATTTTATTTGGATCACTCACAGCTTGTGTATCAATAGGTTCAAAAACTTAAATCTAAATACACTAACTACTTACGTGTTATCACAACATGTAAATAATTAAGTGCCTATTGTAAGTAAAATCTGCTTGAGTAGGTATGTATAAACTTAGAAAACGTATTTCTAAACTATATATTTAATGCTCACTATATCTGTCTGTCCGTATATATTTCTTAATTTAAAGTGAATACTAATAATACTACTATGAATATCCCACAACTTGTCATTTACTGATTTTTTAGCACCTTTCTATCCAATATTTGTGGCTTCGCTACGATTTCCAAACAGTCCGGCTATTATGTTTAGTCAATGAATTTTATGTTTAATGAGGCCTTTTGAATTACGAAGTTAGGAGGAAATGAAAATAAATTTCTTCGTAAAATAGCAAATATTAAAAAAAACTGTATATTTCAAGAATCGAATAATCAATTATTGTATTAATTTCCAATTAGGGGAATAAGATTTCACAGTAAAATAAACAAAAGTACTTTGCTTTTTAAATTAAACCACCCATCAAATGTACGCCGAATGTGTACATCTAAAAACAAAGTGACGTCATTGATTTCCTTACTAATTTATTTGGTAGAGAAAAGATATTTAATTTTATAAGGCCTATCGAGTCTTCTGAGTGTTGTTTTTTGTTGAAGTTAGTGTTGATTTGTTGTACAAGGTTAGTGTGCTAGGTCTGACTAAAATAATCACTGCTTCAAAAGAAATATATTATGGAAAACGCAGCAGGAACTAGAGTTGGAGTTTCTTAAAATACTTATTTGCCTGAGAATAAAATCTCAATAACAACACTCAGAAAACTAGAAAGGCCACTTCCAAGTCTGAGGGTAAGTATTCTGTAAAGTTTAATTTGAAAAGAAAGCTCAATGGCGTCACTTTCTTCACTTAAGTGTACTAACTGCTTACAAAAACGCTGATGCTCTTTTCTTAAGTTTTGTAAGAGATGCCACTTTAATATTTAGTGGCCAGTTGTAATTAAAAACCTAAAACATATGTAAATATGCATACAATTTTACTCCACTCTAGAATCTTATTCTTCTAATTGTTTTGAACAGTACTGAATAGCACTATTCTGTTGGAACTATGTTTAATCGCAATCTGCTACATTGGTAGAGCACACAAAGTGAGAATGTCTTAAAATATGAAAAGACTCGTAGAACAAAAGTGGTTGCTTTTACAATATTACAAACTCTGTTGACACGTTTCGTGTTTCACGAATATTTGCCCGTTTTTTGCGGTAAGACTACTGATACTATGTACTATGCTTGTAATATTACAAATGAAATAACACACAATCCTGACAACATATCAAATATCACACCTAAGACCATGGACTGCCACTTGCTACGATTCTGACAAATCACTTTCGCTTCATCGACATTCATTAGTCGTTGCATGCACGCACGCCGATTTCGGGTACTTTTTTTCTAACCCTTTGCCAATACATCCCCTATTTGGCCGAACTATGTGCGCATGGGCGTCCCTTACCGGCCCTTCCACTCACATTCGCTCGATATTAGGTTCCGTCAGTGTTTCTTCTTTTATCCTCTCCACTTGTCCAAACCAACGTAATATTCCTTTCTCAATTCAAGTCACTACATCCTCTTTCAGTCCACACCGTTCTCTAATAACACTATATAGCTTGTTTTGTTATTCAAAGTAACACCACACATATTTCTCAAGGACCTCATTTCTACCGCATTAATCCTATTTTCATGATTCTTCTGCCATACCCAAGTCTCAAATTCAAATTCAAATATTTTATTCATAGTACAGACAAAATGTTTACTATATGAACGTCAAAGTTGTTAGTTTCACAATTAATAGATTACATGGAGAAGAAATTAACAAAGAAACTCTCGCTGCCACACATATTATCAGTGAATACAATACATCTTATTCTCAATGTGACGTGTCATGTGATTGTGAAATCATTTTGTAATGTAATCTCCAATCCTCAAATGACATAATGTCATGCGATATTTCATTTTTATGTAATATTTTGTGGATGTATATTGGAGAGTTACAGTTATCTGCTCGTAATACTAACGGTGGACACCAAACACCGCCTTTTTACACCATTTGTAAGTTTCCATACCCAATTTTTATTTCAAACATGTTATTTAAATTATACTTTGTTATTTTTTAAATTACAAATAAAGTTAACAACCACAGGGTCAGGGATGTTATTACTAAGTCTCCACTGGCCGTCTGTCTGTCAGCTGTATCTCATGAACCGTGATAGTTAGACAGTTGAAATTTTCATAGATGATGTATTTTTGTTTCCGCTATATCAACAGACACTAAAAATAGGGGTTCCCATACAACAAATACGATTTTTTGATACTTTTATTGCACTTACATTTAAGTTAAAAATATAGTACAATGCGGCGGACTTAATGCCATATATACGCATTGTTCGTTCTATATTCTTTTTAAAAATAAGTAATTTAAAAAATATATCTATATATTTAAGGGTGCTCCCGCACAAGAAACGTGAATGTTTTGCAGTTTTTTGCTCGATATTAAAAACGGCAACAGGTAGACGCTTGAAATATTCAATTGTCGTATAGATAATGGTACGGAACCATTCGTTCGCGAATTCGCCTCGCCCTGACCGGTTTAGTTATTTATTTTATTGTGAACTATCATTTTTCAACTCAAAACATAAAATTACGTCACCCACTAGATTTATTTTGGATTTTCCTTGCTACTTTTGACGAGACACTGATGAATACTGACAACTTATACTTGCAAATTATCTTTTACTCTGTTTTCTCTATCATCATCATCATCAACCTTTTTCCATAGTCTTTTATACTGTAATAACATTTGCCTACAAGATATTTTTTTAACTTAATAACAAATTTATTAAAGATACTTTCTTCTAAATTATTGCTAGGTAACATATTATATATCTTAACTGCAAATTACGTGAGTCCCTGCACTATGAATTTATTTCCATGTCTATAATGTCCTTGCCTGGGAACCATACCACAGGGTATCCTAGTTTGGGACCAGGTCACGTGATTGTGTTGTGTGGAAGTTATTTTAATTGTATTTAAAAAAAACAGTTTTGGTAGGTGGTTTATTGAAAATTATGGCCAGCATTTGGTCAAAAGCACTGCAAGCAAAGAGTTCAGATAATAAAAATTTTGTAACATCAGTGTTTACTTATCATTTAGTTTTGTTAAATAAAATACGTATAAATGGAAAATTTACTAGTGGCCCCTATTTTTTTTTTGACTAGTATAGTAAGATCATTACAAAAATTTTGTTACAAAGCCGAACTTATATGTAGATAGAATATATAGCGACGGCTTATAGTCAATATCTCTCATGTGCAAGTTTAGGTGATTTTGTAACATTAAACACCGTTGAGTCAATATTTTTAAATATTTGAACAAACCATGTAAAAATATTACATTTTATTAAAGGTCTACTTTAACATAACATAACATTTACATACAGGCACATACATTGCTTCTGGCCCCACACTAGGATACCCTGTGTTGTGGGAACCAGAAACAGCGACGTCACAAACATGTAAATATCCAAAACCTGGGTTTCTTTTTTTTTTGTCCCCAGCCGGGATTCGAACCCGGGACCTCTCGCACGGTAGGGACATGCGCTAACCACTGCGCTACAGAGGTCGTCAAAACTTTGGTTTTATGTGGGAACTTTTTTTTTCATGAACATTTTTTGTGCCTCCTGAATAATTACGTGTTTTACAGTTACGAGGTATTCAATGTAAGCCAACGATATACAGAATATTCTTTATTGTACTACACCAGGAATTACACATAAGATTTGGCATCTCTTATCTCAAAAAGAGAGAGACGTGGGATAACATGCTAAGCTAAGTCTGGGGCACCGACCTTCTCTAGCCCCAAATTAATGTGTTATTAAATTAACTAAGTCGGAAAATGGCACGTCTAAAATGGCACGTACACAAATGAATCGAGGTGATTACGCTTAGAGGATACTAAACATGATCAACCTTCCAGTTTCAAACGTGTAAAAACTAAGGAAGTTTATTTTATTATAGAAGTTCAATTCAGTTTTAAGACTGCTCCAAACTCCGTCTGAATAGTGTACCTAATAGTGAAATTAAGAACTTGTACGAAAAACTTGTTTAATATGATAAAATTTTATTAACACACTATTAAACTAATCTATAAACTATTAAAAGTTAGTAAGTAATAGTTTAGTTAGAAAGTATTACTACCCGTTTCTCTGTTTCCTTCGGCAATCTTTCCGTCACAAGCCTATTGTATGCTTTTCATTGTAAATTTTATTTGTCTCTGGTTTCTTGTGTGCAATAAAGAATATTGTTATCTTATCTTATCTTAATAGTTCTATTACTAAGTAAAACTGAATAATACCAATATTTTATTATAAAAAGTTAAATTCACTTTTAAACGTGTTTAATGTATGTAAAGAGAGTTTTAGTAGGATATACTGTTGATAAATAACACTGACTGTTTCGAAATAACCGCACTCGTTTGTAACGTAAGTTCACCCAACTTTACTAGTCTAGAGATCTGTCAGGTCGTGGCGAGTAGTCAATACTGGTCTCTGCCTACTCCTCCGGCGGCATACAGACGTGAGCTTATAAAATGTAGTGTACTGTTGTATGCTGCCTTCATAACATTAACATTAATTAACATTAACAATAACATTTACATTTACATACATGCACATAAGGTAAAAAGCCGCTAGGTAAGCCGCTTCCAACCGGTCTTTCTGGAAATCCATGGAGGAGGCCTATGTCCAGCAGTGGACTTCTTGTGGCTGAATGATGTGGATGATAAGGTAAAATGACGCATCTGACATGACGTCGAAACCGACAAATTAAATATTTAGGTAAGTGTTGATTTTTCAAATCGAATAACTTTGGAAGCAATTGTGAATTGCGTTTTATGCGTCTTTTTAGTTTAGTAACTTCATTCATTTTTCTATCGCAGTATTGCAGAATCAATTGACCAAATACGTTTTTTCATCTTAGTTCAAGTCTAAAACGCCTTTTTAACTTAAAAAAAACCAACAAAATACGTTGTCAAAGCGTCTTTTTATTAACTCTAACTTCGTAGAAAAAGTTCTAAAAATCTTGCTCATATCAAAATAAAAAAAATACAGGAAAATGCGTCTTTTTTTCCTCGTTCCGAATGTGTATTTAATTCAATTTCGGCAAAAATGGTAGTGGAGACTGTTTTTTGTATGACACATAGATTCGGTCCCAGTTCAAAACTTAAATTCGGTCCCAAATTAAACATTCTTGTATCGTAGCTTCCTAAACCTTCTTCCCCTGGCTTTATTTGTGGCTAGGGGCCCTTGTTGAGGTTTGTCTGGGCCAGTGTCTACAAAATGGAACCTCCTACTGAATAAGAGATTAACCTGAAAATTGCGGAAATGTCCGAACGGGGGTTCTTCCTTCGAATAGGCACGAGCTTTTAATTACGTGGGCAGGTGGCCAAATTTCATTGAAGTATTGTATATTCATCTATAGGTACTTGGCATTTTTTTTTGACTTTAAACGACACTGAATTAAAAACCTTTAGTGGTAGAAAATTCGAAATCGTTTGCTAATTTTAGTACTAGCTATCACTAAATTTGTAAACTGTTTCGAATTTTCTACCGCTAAAGGTTTTTTATTTAGCGTCGTTTAAAGTCTGAAAAATGCCAATTATAGATAAATGGATTATAGTTATGTACGCTGCTTGTAATTACCATTTTGGAAACCACGACGCATTTTATGTATAGTCCATCAGACCCTAGCTGTAATTTAGCTTATTTAATTGCAATTAGCTTGCAATTTCAGTGACATTTTTGTATTAAAATTGTAAATAATTCATTATTAAAAAACAATAATTAATTTTTTTTTAATTTTGTATTAAATTGAATCGCTCGTAGCCCCACCTGAGTGATCTTAAACGATCACGAAGGTTAAGCAACATAAGGCACGTTCAGTGCATGGATGGGTGACCGTTCTATGACTAACGCTAATGGCATTTTTCCGAGGGTTCCAGGCTTCGCAAGGCACGTGTAGTAGTTGGTGCCGGCGGCCGACGACAGATGGCAGTCCATAAGCCAAGTCAGAGGCCTTACGGCGGCTTGAAAACTTCTGACAGTAACATCAGCCACTGGTCTTACAAGCCTCCACCAATCCGGACTAGGCTCACGTGGTATAGCCAATACCTTCCTCAGGGAAGAGACCCGTGCCCCTCGGTGGGGACATAATGGGTTGATGATGATGAAATCAAAGAAATTGCTTTTTTTGTAGTTACAAAGTTCTCCAATAGATGGGGCTACATGATAATATTGTCGTGAGAGCTAGAAGAGCGCTCGCTTGGATGCGGCTTACGGTATTTTTCTGTACAAACTTACGTTTAGTCTATTTAAGTAAGTTCACCACACGGCAAAATAGGAAACGAGCTGTCACCCCGGTTCTTAAATTTAAAAAGGGCCGAAATTGTCCCTCCGCCCTTTTCAACGACCTCTGAGCGGCTATGCACGAAAGTTATGATTGGTTCACCTACAGTTTTTAATTTCTTCGGTAAATTTTAAGGGCTTTTAACCCAACAACTTTTTAGAATCTTCTAGAAATGAGCGTTAATGTGGTTTTGTTATCGCTATCAATTATTAGAGATACCGCAAATATATCTAGCGAATGTGAGTGGAAGGGCTGGTAAGGGACGCCCCAGGCGGACACACTTCGACCAAATAGGGGATGTACTAGCAAAGAGCAAGATAAAAAGTACCCGAACTGACGTGCGTGCATGGAACGATTAATGAATGTCGATGAAGCGAAAGTGAGTTGTCCGGATCGTGGCAGGTGGCAGTCCCTGGTCTCTACCTGCCCCTCTGGGATACAGGCGTGAGCTTATAAAAAAATATATTTAGCTATTTATTCACATTTCAGGACATTTCATCTGATGGATAGTCTTGAAATACAATGTCGATTTCCGAAATTCTAATTACAAACAGCGTAGACACAATAATTGATTACAAAATAAAAAAAATAAACTATTTCGTTGCCAAGTCGGTGCAGTTGGATGAACGCTCACTAGAATGTTCCTTTATTTTCTCCTTTATTCCTTTAAGACACGACAATGGTCAAAAAGGTTTGTACAACTACTTGTCTCTCGCTCACACATATTGTCATTCATATTGTGCAAGTGAGAGGAAATTGGTTCTAATGTATTACTTTTCTTCGGTACAAATAATAGTTATAATGTAATCTTCTTTAATTATCGAATACTTTTAGTTACCAAAATTAACCGATACCCAACTCGTCGAATCCGTTCACTAATGATCTCATTCGATATTTGACTTGCATGTTTAAATTATTCTTTCCTAGTCCAAGATGAAAAGTAAACTGTGAAAAGTACTGATACACGTGCTCATTAGTAGCAATTGAGCAAGTGCTTTACTCCCAATCTTTTCTGTATTTTTGTACCTATTCGATGTTTTAATCTATCCGTCTTCCTTTTTTTGAGGTTTGATAACCTAAGGCTGCATTGTTGTTGTCAATGTTACTGTCTTAAGAAATCATAAACTTATTTCAACATAAAGAATTTACATTCTGTTAGTTGAATGTCTATGTGCCTACATACAGAAAAGATTGGGAGTAAAGCACTTGCTCAATATAAGCATGCTTCATCATCAACCCATCATGTCTCCACCGAGGGGCACGGGTCTCTTTCCTGAGGAAGGTATAGGCCATACTCCACCACGGAGGCCAAGTCCGGATTGGTACATAAGCATGCTTACGTGCTACTAATGAGCACATGTGTCAGTACCATAATGAACACAAATTAAACCGTGTATTTCACTGAACATGATCAGTGTCCGCGTGTACAAAGACCAACCTTTGCCTGCCTCATTGGTCGAGGGCGGGCATCTAAGGCGCTTAGGTACTAAGAAAGAGATCGTGGGTTCGAGTCCCGTTCGGCGCCGCCGTACATTTGCAAAAAAAGGCCTCAGTCTGGGTGTTTTTCGATGTTTGTAAAGTCTTTGGTTACTATAGCTCCGTGTATGGTAACCGTTTCGGACCTCAAGTTAAATGATTGAGTTGTGTGGGAGCTATTTTTATTAATATTACCCGTTCTGTATCTGAATTATGCCAATCTATATATATAAAAGGAGAAGCTGACTGACTGACTGACTGACTGACTGACATATCAACACAGGGCCTAAACTATAAGGGTAAGAAACTTGTAATTTTGCACAGGGATTTCTTTTGTAACGTAGGGGAGCACTAAGAAAGGATTTTTCGAAATTCATCCCTTAAGGGGATTCATCCCTTGTAAAATGGGGGTTCAAAGTTAGTATGAAACTTTGCCGTTTTTGAAGTTGTTCGAATGAAATTTGGTACGAAGGTTTTTCATTTAAAATTATAAAACACGTGAAATAGTTTTTTTTAAATCATCCTTTAAGAGGGAAAAAAGGGGGTGCAAACTTAGTATAAACTTTGCCTTTTTTGAAGTTATTCGAATGAGATTCAATACGAAGGTCCTTCATTAAAAGTTATGAAAAACATGTAAAATACTTTTCCGAAAATCATCCCTTAAGGGGGTAAAAAGGGGGGTTGAAACTGTAGTTTGAAACTTTGCCGTTTTTGAAGTTATTCGATTGAAATTCAGAATAAAAATTTTTCATTAACTCATGAAATATATATATTTGAATTTATTCAAACGAAATTCAGAATAAAGATTCTTCATTGAAGGTCATGAAACACATGTAAAATAGTTTTTCGAAAATCATCCCTTAAGGGGGCAAAAGGGGGGTGCAAAGTTAGTATGAAACTTAACCATTTTTGAAGTTATTCGAATGAAATTCAGTATGAAGGTCCTTCATTGAAAGTCATGAAAGACGTGTAAAGTAGTTTTTCGAAAATCATCCCTTAAGGGGGTAAGAGAGGGTTGCGATGTTATTATGAAAGCTCTTTCGCATGCGCTAAAAGTATCCCTATCTTATTTGCAAACACTTTACTCAACTAAAGCCCACGCGGACGTAGTCGCGGGCAACAGCTAGTGGGACTATATTACTATGGCTACTTACGAGTAATGGTAGCTGTATTCCACGCTATACAGTAATTGCAATTGCACGGAGTTACCCTCGCCGAGGCAACGTGTTTTCGTTGCAAGCTATTTTAGCAACAGCTACTACTGAACTGAAAGACGTTTACGTCAGAGAACACATTTTTCATAAATATGTAAATTATAATTTATGGTGCGGAACCTTTGATGCGCAAGTTCGACTCTCCATCCGTGTTAACGCTAGACCCTTTTTACATATTTATATATAATCATGCCTTCGAAGTACGTCTATTCGTCTGACAAAGGACTCTTTCTCTTAATTTGTACGTAATAGGTAGCCAGACGTAATTTTAGCACAAAATGTCCCTATTATGTTATTATGGTGACTTGACGAACCAATAGTAAACAAAAACCGACTCTAGCGAGTCGGACTCACCCATCGAGGGTTCCGCACAAATTGATAGAGTTTTTCCCGAAACAAATTTTTGTAATGAAATCAATTAAATAATATCATCATCAACCCATTATGTCCCCACCGAGGGGCACGGGTCAGAGGAAGGAAGGAGGAGAGGAAGTTATATTTCGGGGAACTCTACAGGCAAGAGTCCCTGAGGAAGGTATAGGCCATACTCCATCACGGGAGCCTCTGACTTGGCTTAACGACTGCCATCTATCGACGGCAGCCGGCACCAACTGCTTAACGTGCCTTGTGAAGCACGGGACCGCTCAGACAAATTCCACTATCGTTCTCCACAGAACGGTCACCCCATCCACGCACTGAACGCGCCCTATGTTGCTTAACCTTCGTGATCGTTTTTTAAGATCACTCAGGCGGCCGGGGTTGCGAGCGAAATATAATATTATTAGACGAAAACCCGGCTTCGCTCGGGTAAAATGTAGACGCAAAATAATATTCCACTATGTTTTTTTTATATGGTGACGCCTCTGTATTTATCAACCACCAGTAGATATAAATCTCTTAATACATTCAGATACATAAGCTCACACCTGTATCCCAGAAGAGTAGGCAGAGACCACGGACTGTCACCTGCCACTATCCTGACAAATCACTTTCGCTTCATCAACATCCATTAGTCGTTGCATGTACCCACATCGGTTTCGGGTACTGTTAATCTTGCCCTTTGCTAATACATCCCCTATTTGGTCAAAGTATGTCCAACTGGGGCGTCCCTTACCGGCCCTTCCACTCACATTCGCCCGATATATTTGCTTTGTCAGTCTTTCTTCGTTCATCCTCTCCACATCTCCAAACCAACGCAACATTTCTTTTTTCAATTCTAGTCACTCACTACATCCTCTTTCTCTACATCCTCGGTCTCTGATCACTCTATTACGTATTCTGTCACTCATTTGTACTGCACTAATCCTACTTTCATGATTATTTTGCCATACCCAAATTTCGCTACCATGCTTACATCAGTATTGGAACCAGCACACTATTACGGATAGCCAATCTTGCTCTTTTGGACATGTTCTGGCTACTCATGAAGGAATGCAAGGCGAAAATCGGATACTTATCATAACTTTGTCATGGGTACCTCATCACAAATTACTAAATGAGCTTCCTTCATAAACTTAACAGCTAGTGAATCTAATGACGTATGAGAAGTAGAATCCACTTGGCTAATCAACTAAAAACAGCTCCCTCTCTTTGGCTTTACAGCTTTTAGTTTTGTATTGACCACATGTTTTTCTTCATCATTTTAATTTTTGGTATTTTTCTTATCTAGTGGCTTTTTCATTTCAATAAGTTTATTGGTACCTAACTAAGCAAAACAATAAAGATCAATTTATGACTTTGATTTACTTTTTCAATTATTTTTCAGACCCTTCCAAAACTCAATGTCAATTATTGTCTTCCCTCCCGCCCTCAGAAGAAGGACCTTCTTCTGAGCTCCCGCCAATGAAAAACACCACAGATTACTTACTACACCTTCTCAGTTGGCACAGATTATAATAACCTTTTTGGATGCTACGGTATTCCACACACCATGGAGTTAACAAATTAGATCAAAGGGCCGGTTTAGATTATCTTAGTGTTTAGGAGAGTGCTTTACTTTACACTCTGTTGCAACATTATGCTGAATCCGGCCCATTTTTAGGGCTCAACCTTTAACGACCTCTGTGGCGTAGTGGTTAGCGCATCTGACTACCACGCGAGAGGTCCCGGGTTCGAATCCCGGCTGGGGACAAAAAAAAAATCCCAGGTCTTGGATGTTTACATGTTTGTGACGTCGCTGTTTCTGGTTCCCACGACACAGGGTATCCTAGTGTGGGGCCAGAAGCAATGTATGTGCCTGTATGGAAATGTAAATATGTAAATGTAAATTATTATTTTCATGTTGTACAGTTTATTTATTTTTACGCTTTTTATGCTTTCTGTGTTTTTTTATTATTATTGTACGCATTCTGTGTGTGTGTGTTTTTGTTTTGTTTTGAGTATCAAATAAATAAATTTTCTTTCTTTCTTTTTGTCTTTCTTTCATTCTTTCTTTCTTTCTTTCTTTCTTAAGGAGAGTGCTTTTGTAGAAACGTGTAAGCGCCACTTGCTTTAGTACGTTTTACGGTATAGTACGGTTCTAGATGCCTTTCAATTAGAATCAAAATAGAATTGGTTTCTATTGTTCTATCCAGTAACACCTGAGCGCGTTACTATCCTCGTTACTTATCTGTGTATAAACTAAAATTTAGTGAGAACTTTAGGAGAGTGCGCAAGTGACTCGTGACGGGTGCGTGTTATTTTCAAATTATCAAACTTACATATGTTTTCCATTAAAACTCATAGTATTTTGAGTAGGATAGCGCATATTTCGCGACGTCGACGAAGTGACACTCTACTGGAAGAAATATAAACGTTCACTCGAACGTCTAGTAATTTACTAATGCACTTGCCTCTCTAATTGTATTATAGGACTCTCCTAAACACTAAAATAATGTAAACCGGCCATAACAGTTCACAATGAAAACTTGTGACACTAACACAACAATGATGACATTGACATGTTTACTTAGCAACACCATTGTTGAATTTAATAATTTTTATATTGATGCTGCTCGATAATACGAATTTTCCGCCCATATGTTGTCGACTCAGATCAACTATTTTTTTACGCTCTTTCATTTGGTGTGCATATGCACAGAGTCTACCGTAGACTCGAACGAAATTATTAATATAGATGCTGCTCACAATTGCTGAATTTTCGTGTAATATGTTAGCCGACGCCCTCAAACTTTTTTGCAGTGGAGAAATATGCAGCGGGAATAAAACTCCACTGCGAACCTAGTTTAACAGAAGTAATAGATTTCTGTGAAGTTAGAAAATTTACTCGAATCTAATTTTACTAGTGTTGAAACCGCTAGAGTGATAAATAAAGTAAACACATTACGTATCGGCGTGTAGTAAGTAAATACCGAGAATTGCGCGCGTCTCCACAGTCGCTTTATTTGAATAATCTGGCTTGAACTTTACTCTTGACTACACTAATGGCGCACGACTTCGCTCGGGATCAAATTATTGTTTATATTTTAGAAATTTACAGTTACCATACTCAAAGCGCCACAAAAAAAAAGTGGCTTTCGACGCAATATGTCAAAAAAAAATTTATTTAAAAGGCCAAGATGAAAAGTGCCGGAAACAAGCGTGCGTGCATGCAACGACTAAAGCCGCGTATCCATTACGCGCTCCAAGAGGGCGAACATTGGCGCGCGTTCCAGCCGCGCGAAATGGATACCATTTTGGAACGCGCGCCAATGTGTTCGTTGGAGCACGCGAACACGGAGCGGTCCGTTCCGACTGGTGTCGGTTTTTTAGCGCGCATCAAATCGTGGCGCGCGCGCCAATTGAGACGGTCGTTGTATTTTTTAACGAACACGACTGGCTTCCATGATGAAGGGCCGAACACTGGAACGGTTGGCACGCGCGCCAGGCGCGCTTAGTTGATATACTTCAAATGTTTGGAACGCGTTCCGCGGAACGCTCTCTCGGCGCGGTCATTCATGGCGCGCGCGCCAGGAGCGCTTAATCGATACGCGGCTTTAGAATCGTCGATGCAGCAAAAGTGATCTGTCAGGATCGTGGTAAGTCTCTTGCCTTTGCCTACCCTTCTGGGATACATGCGTGAGGTTAGGTATGTAATAAATTGTATCATAAAGGAGCATAATAATATTTTTACGGCGAGGGCCCTTTTTTGAGTCCAGAGCGAAGTAGAAATTCTAGATTTTTTTTAATTGGGTAGTTGACAAAATGTCAAATAAGTTACTTATTTTGTATGAAAATACCGAGTTATGACGTCATATTTCAGAGCATTCTTTTTATGTTTCATCTGTTTAAAAATTCTAATAACTAGTAATTGTATATTATCAAATAATAATTTATTGTTGGTCGTGTCAACTACCGAATTGCCCAACCCAACGCCGTCGTTGCCCAAATTTTTCATAATGTACACACAAATAATTTGGTTTAATTCCTCTATTCGGATTGATAAGTTTATAGCCGCTTATATTTCGTCTTCATCGCTTGAGGCGTTCGGTACGTGAGCTCGACGCCTAGTACTTCCAGAATCATCGACATTTTAACTCAGTAACTTCTAATATGCGAACAATAAGGGTGAACACGGAACAAAAATATATTGAGGTACGAAGCAACTGAATGTACAGTCGACAGCACATCATCCTATACACCCATGCACTCTACTCCGTTGCATTACGAGCGACTTTGCGACTAAAATGTGAAGTTTGACGCGCCGTCGACTGTGCTATGTTATTACGTAAGTATGTTTCTCAACTTAAATGGAAGTTAGGGATGAGGAAGGTCTTTTTAATCTGTCTTCATTCAAGAGAATTTTACCTACTTTAAACGACTTTCTAAACCAATCATGGAAGGGAAGATTGGCATCATAATTATCGTTAAATCAGTTTTAGTCAGGAGCATCAATTATGCCGTAGGCAAAAAGAGTTTCTCGTCGTAGTGATAGTCGTAGTTACATTTCATATATAATATACATGTATACATACGTTGCCCATGAATGTTTCCTTAGCCTAAACTTTACTTAATTTGTGCGGTAAATATGTACACTTTATGACGCCAAATCCTCCTGTTTACTGAAATAGAATTCTAAACATAAGTACATGCCTAACCGCCAATAAAGTTCATAAAGAACAAACAATCATAAAAGTACAATTTATATGTATATCGAGCAGCGAAAGTAAACAATTAACTTCCGCAAACAAGTATGGGAGCGTTAAATAAAAGTCGCTACGAAAATGTCGTAGGCTCGAGCGTCTACGAGAGTGCTACGCGGCGGCGTAGCGACCATATGTTCCGCCACGCGGGTACGGATCGATAGCAGCTGCACTCACCGTGCTCATCTTGAAGTTGAGCTTCCTCTGCAGCGCAGTCTCGAGATGCAGAGCCATCTAGAACTTTCTAAAGCACGAACCGCCTACGTTTTCAGTATAAAAACACTATAAACATACTCTAGTAAGTCGGTAAAAAGTTGTGACGTCGCGTAACGTGCGTAATAGCGTGTCGGCGTGGCGAGGCGCGTATGTGAATCACGCGGCCATTTTAGCCGCCTGTCAAACGTTTCCCGAGTCCGCCGCCAGGGGCGCTGCAGCGGGAATCGTTACGAGACTGCGCGAAAATAGTCCGGAAGGGAACGCGGGGGTGGAAGGGGCGCGCGGGGACGGGATGCACGTCAGCCGCTCTAACTTTGAACTCGACACTGCATGTGCACTACTTCGTCTGTAGTTGATTTGTAGATGATACTAACTTCATCAATTAGGGCTCTACGGGGCGCAATAAAACGTCACGATACGGCGCTTGCAGTTGCTTTCATTACTTTGAACTCTAAGCGAAAGGTTTATCTGTTATGGAAATAAAAAAGGTATTCCGACTTCTTCTTATAAAGTTATGGGCCATTGAAGCCGTCATTATGTCTTCTTCCCTTAGTTACGGAGTGGCACACAACAGTGGCGTGAACTCCTATAAAAGGATGTGGCAATATATTTTGATTAGCGCGCGATATTTTACGCGGCAGACATCAAAAACGAATTACTCCGCCGTTATTTCGTGCGTCGCGCTGAGTTACCGATTCTGTAATACGTCCGATTCATTGTTTAGCACCGTAACAGTCGACTTTATTGCTGGGATCATTATTTCTATCGAGAATTCGAGACGTACTGAATTATGTCAAGCTTTACAGCAAATAAATGTTGTATCTATCTATCTATGTATACAAGGTTTCGTCGTACATACATTTAACGTATACGCAGACAATCAAAGAATATGTACAGATATGATGTATTATAAAGTTTTGGGGTTCCCCCACAATGTTCAGGACTTGTGTTAGTGTCATCGCCGTAGCTGTACCTACAGATGACATACAGTAATGTTGTTGTGTTGAGCGAAGTTGAGAGCACGTGTGTAAGATATATAACGTGTGTAAAGTATATATATATTTTTATCATCAACCCATTATGTCCCCACCGAGGTGCACTTCCCTGAGCAAGGTATAGGCCATACTCCACCACGGGGCCTAGTCCGGATTGGTGAAAGCTTGTAAGACTAGTGGCTGATCTTACTGTCAGAAGTTTTCAAGCCGCCCTAAGACCACATGACTTGGCTTAACGACTGCCATCTATCGACGGCAGCCGGCACCAACTGCTTAGCGTGCCTTACGGAGCACGGAAAATATTATGTGTAAGATATTAATTTTGCTATACTTACTCCCAAGCCATTCTAACCATATTGGCAATGACACACAGGTGATTCTGAGATAATTCTCAGGACATGATCTATCTGGGTGTCAGTTACACCCTTTATGCTGCCGTTCTTACATGATTGCGGGCAGGACAGGTAGCGTTGATATGTATTGCCGAAGTATCGTAATAGTTACTCTTAACTTGACTGTATGTATCATATGCATTCCGCGATGTCGTAGTTAAAATCTTCTCTCGCTCCAGACTTTAATTAACACAGGCTCAGTTGGGCGGTGCAGTGCGGCGCGGTACAATTCAATCGACGCAAACAGAGAGTTGGTCGTTACAGTTGCTTGTAGGCGGGACATCGGTGTCGTTACCGCCATAGTAGCGGGTAGAAGGTATACGTACTCTGCTTTTGAGTGCACCATTATCGGGGATGCACTATGAACGCAGCGTAGGACGCATACAAGCTTACTGGACCGACGATCTGAGACATATGGCTGGCAGTGGTTAGATAGATATAGAACACTTTAATGTACATAAAAAAGGAGGTTAGATGAGGATGACCGAGATTATAAGGTTAACTAGCGGCCTGCCCCAGCTTCGCACGGGTGGACATTTATTTTTTAAACATTTTGAGATAAACGTAATACGGATCCCTAACTATTTTCAAAATATTCTATGTCACTCAGGGTAAATTCAGCTTTCCAATGGCGAAAGAATTTTTGAAATTGGGACAGTAGTTTTTAAGTTTATTCATTACAAGCATACACACACAAAAATACAAATCTTTTCTCTTTATAATATTAGTATAGATATAGATTGATTGAGGATGAACTTATTGAAACTCAAATTTAGCATAGAGGGGTTTTAATATTAATATATTTAATATTAATAATATATATTTTAAATTAGTCATAATTTTCTGTTGAAACTTTATCACGCAAGAACAACTCTTTTAAAACTATGACATCTTTGTTATTCCACAACAATCGCAAAAATCCACCACAAAATTGTCAAGTTTATAGTTTTAACGAAAAAATTATTCTCATTATTTGATTACATGAAGGATGTCTTTGCAAAATCAATACCTACTAAAAACTCTATGAAACTAAGACCATTTTGTTAATAAAAGAAATTGAAAGTGAAAAACGTTTATGAAAGCGTTTAGAATCATCATGTCAGATAGGATCACATTGTTGTTCGTTCAACAACATAATTTGTCAAGTAACTTTATCGCAAGAAAAGGTTAAGTGATTCAATCGAAATAGTGTCGAGCAGTATGTAAAATATACTAAGTAAGATATAAACTAATACGAGTATAGTGCCTAAATACTAATGTAAAATATAGGTACTATTCAAGCTTCTACTATTCAATCTATGTAATATTTTTGGAAACAATTAAACTCATCAAAATACTTACTTTTGGCATTGGTTACTTCCCCTAGGATAGAATTTTGAAAAATCGAAAACATTTTATTAGTAGTACGGACATGTACGAACGGACACTCAGGCAAAAAAAATCGATTGTTTTTTTAAGCCTAAGCCAGACCAACTCTCAATAAGGTAAAGGTAAAGTAAGGTAAAGTTTCTGTAACACTAGCTGGGCCCAGCGGTGTTACCCATGGTTTATTAGGTTAATAAATTGTGTGTTATCAGTAAAAATAAAAACTATCCACATTTTTAAAAGCAAAATAATTTAAATTTGAGCATCGGAAAGATCAATTTACAAAATTACATTTTCATCGATTTTCCCATGGGAATAAGATATTTTCCCACATTAAAACTTAGCCTATGTTTTAATCTAGAGTGTCAGCTAACTCCATACCAAATTTTATTAAAATAGCTCTAGCCGTTTGGACGTGAAGAAGTAACAAACATTACCCTCACAAACTTTCGCCTTTATAATATTAGTGTGATTACCTACTTTTGTGACTTTATACGAATAGTACCAAACCATTCGCTAAAGGTTAAGGTAAATATCGTGAGAAAAGCTGAGTGCCGGAGCGCTTGAAATAGTAGTATTCATACTTCATTTGGGTTTGCGTGATGGAAATTAGAAACGATTTCAACTCTGCGCCAAGTGCAACCTCTGGCCGTCGCACAGAGCGATGTCGCCTCCAAGTTTCCTGTGTTCATATAATAATGCTCATATGCAAACGGAAACTGTTCTCCGTCACGTAGGCAGTCGGAGAACGTTGTAGGAGAGCACTCGAGCTCCGAGGCAGAGTTCTGCTCTAAATGATGACGTTTCAGCCCCCCGCCCATTGCACAGTTTAAAGAACCATCTTGGAAACACAGTATACCGAAAATTATACAAAATCGAAATATTTAGATTAACAAGGGGTCGATTTAGATCATTTTGGGGAAAAATGGATAAAGAAACGTATTAATTATAAAAAAGAGAACGAAAGAAATCTTCTTTTCTATCTATCTATCTATCTATCTATCTCTATCTAATATATACAATTCTCGTGTCTCAATGTTAGTGCGCATACTCCTCCGAAGCGGCTTAACGGATTTTGATCAAATTTCATATGTATATTCGGTAGGTCTGAGAATAGGTTGTTATCTATTTGTCATACCCCTATCTGGCAAAACAACGTTTGCCGGGGCAGCTAGTCTTTTTCTTTCTAATGTATAAATTCTCGTGTCACCGTGTTAGTGGGCATACTCCTCCGAAACGGCTTGGCCGATTTTGATGAAATTTTATATGTATAGTCGGTAGGTCAGAGAATAGGTTTTTATCTATTTTTCATGCCCCTATCTGGCAAAACAAGTTTTGCGGGGTCAGCTAGTAATTATATTATTTTATTATTATATTAATAATAAAACGACGATGACGATGGACGATGTCGTTGAGTCGACGGAAGGTCCGTGGATGCGAATGGCGAGAGACCGTGTGAAATGGCATTTGGGGGAAAAGGCCTATACCCAGCAGTGGGCAGCGGTGGGCTGATGATGATGATGATATTAATATTTTGTGCTTCTTTTTGTTTTTTCTAGTGTGCAATAAAGAATATTCTATCTATCTATCTATATAACACCGTAAGTCTTTTCAAATATACAGTTTATTACATCGTAGTTCCCAAAGGCAGCGTTGTCATTTAGTAACTATTGTAACCACTGTCACACTCCCCTTAAATACATATTTTTCTAGTTACAATCAAAAAAGAGGTTAAAAAATGCTCTCAAAATTACTTTCAAGATGTTGCATTCCCAGGAAAAATTCTTGGTAAGAAATTGATATTTTTTATTCCAAACTAGTTATATCCCGCGGTGTTATTCGCGGTTCATTAGAGAAAATAAATTGTGTATTAACAGTAAAAATAATAACCATTCACCTTTTAAGGATTTTCCCATGGGAATAAGATAGTTACCCGATTTGGGGTAACTAAGCAAAACTGTGACCCCCCCCCCCCCCCTCCCTCCCATGCTCTCCAACATTGATATAATAATATGCATTTTTCTTCTAAAGTATACTGATTTTTTCATTGTGTCATGAGCAGCAGTTAACTCCCCTACTTTGTTAAGCGAGTACCTACCTATAATCCATTTCTCTATACTTGGCATTTTTTTCAGACTTTAAACAACACTAAATCAAAAACCTTTAGCGGTAGAAAACTCGAAACTGTTTACAAATTTAGTGCTAGCGAGTACTAAATTTGCAAACGAGATATATTCATTATTTGTGGGAATCCCTGAAAATACGTTTCGTTTTTAAGCATAGACAATGTGTGGGTTGCCAATATGTGTAAAAAAGTAAATAACTCCTGCTGATGTAATCAACATCTAGACTCCTCCAGCCCCCATGTCATCAAAAATAAGCAAAGCAAAGACTCCCCCACCCCCCTATAGTGCTTACGTAATACTTGAACGGCCAGACAGACAAAGTGATTTTAAATTATAAAGGTTCCGTTTTTCTTCCGTACGGAACCCTTAAGCTCCTATTTTCGGGTAATAAGTCGACACTGCTCATACTGAGGAATATTGCAATGATTTCATGTTTATTTCACAGCGCCCATGTTGACACTCTCGTAAACATGAAGGTAAGTATGTTTAAATAACACTTCACAGGGTAACAGAGTATTTTCTTCGTACTTCCTTCCGTTGTTTTCTTTAGACCTCGTGACTCGAGTTTATTTTATGGCAAATAGGTATTTAAAAGGGAATGGCGGCTTAAATATAATTAAATGATAAATGTTATTAAAAATTTTAAAGCCTACGCCCACCACTGAAAACATAATTGAATGAATTAATGAATATTTTATTGTCACAGATGTGCTTACGAAATAATTAATATTAACAATTATTATTTTATTACATACAGCGTGTGACAAAGATACTATTTCAGCGTTTGCTGGAATTCATTAAATAATATGAAGAGGTGAGTAGATGCAGGTGATATTATGTCGTATTTTCTGTTTTCGGTGTTTTTTGTGTGGAAAAAAATTGTAGAAAATTGTAGTAAAACCTTCAATTTACTCAAAATCTAAAAAATTGCACTTATCACCTTCATCCACTCACGTCTTCATATAATAAAACCAGCCTTAGTCACATTGTACACATAAAGAATAATAATATGTAATAACTTCCACATGACACAATTATTTCTGCTGTTCACAAACTAGGATAGTTTGTGCTAGTAACCAAGCATGGATGACATAAAGATGGAAAATCGTCCAGTCTGAGGTCATAAAAAATACGACAACATCCGGCAGGAATCAAACCCACTATCTCCGTTTCGGTAGTTAGGCATATTGACCACTAGACCCATGAGGCAGTCAATACCTACGAGTACTTAGTAATGTTTTGTAATGTTTTAACAATATTACCATATCTTATTTAGATAATAATATTGAAATATTTTGTTCAGCCCGTATATTACGCGAAATCCTATTGGAATCCTGACCTTTGTGATAGTGATTATTGTAGAAACTGCGCATCAGTAGACTACGAAACGCCTAGAGTTAAAAATAAGAAAAACTGCAATATTACTAACGGCAGTTTTCTATGTATATATTCTTTCGCATTGTTTTGTTTGACTGTCATGTGAAAATTTTGTATAGGGTATCCTAGTGTGGGGCCAGAAGCAATGTATGTGCCTGTATATAAATGTTATGTTATTTTGTATCTTACTTCAGCTGCGCCATAACTTACCTAACTGGTGTTGTTTCGTTATTAAATTTCCCATTTTTTTAGTTTTTATTGTAAGTGATTTTACTGTTTCAATGCTGCCTTAAATGTTATGCTTATAACCTTTAAACTTAAATCGAATATACCTACGTTATTTATGTAGGACAATCATTGACAGGAAGACATCATGTTTGCATTATACTGTAAAAGCCAATTTTATAAAAATACTAGCTGACTCGGCAGGCGATGTTTTAGCATATAAATAAGCCTCGGACCTATAATCAGGTCTACCAAATATACACAAAACAAACGAGAGCAGTTCAATAACAAACACTTTGACATGACATTTTTGTGTTAAGAAGGATTTGATACGATTAGCAGGATGCCTAACTAACGCACTTGGTTTTACTTTTTTCAATATTTTCATACAATCTGTAATAGCACTATGTCAACTTTTTTAAACTTTTATACATTGGATCGCACTATGAAAACTTATCAAATTTGGTAATTGTTTTGTAGCATTTTGACATATTTGTAACATAGCCCTTATAGTGATAGCATTATGTCTATTTTGGTACATTCAATGCAAAATGCAGTTTTGCGTTTTTTTTCAAAGCTCTTTGGTATATACTACATACTTTGCAATACTATACAAAATAATATGTATACTGGGATATTTCAAAATCAATCTGATAAACGTAAGTTTATCGAAGTTATTAAACGAGTAAAACACTGTATATTGGCTAGATAAACTCGTGAAAAGATAAGCCTGCCGACAATTTATATTTGACAAACAATATTTTGTTTATTTAATTATACTTACTTGACTTGTTATTTGACAAACAATATTTTGTCATAATATTATTTCGCATGAAAGAACAAAGTCCAACCCCCGGTTTCCCGAACGATAACACTCTGAATCGCTGGTAGCCTGGGCTGCCTGAGTGATCTTGAACGATCACTAAGGTTAAGCAACATACGGCGCGTTCAGTCCATGGATGGGTCACCGTCTATGACTAACGCTTGTGGCATTTTTTCCCAGCGATTCCGTGCTTCGCAAGGCACGTTTAGCAGTTGGTGCCGGCTGCCGTCGATAGATGGCAGTCGTTAAGCCAAGTCAGAGGCCATAGGGCGGCTTGAAAACTTTTGACAGTAAGACCAGCCACTAGTCTTACAAGCCTCCACCAATCCGGACTTGGCCCCCGTGGTGGAGGAGTATGGCCTGTACCTTCCTCAGGGAAGAGACCCGTGCCGCTCGGTGGGGACATATGTAATGGGTTGATGATGAACACTCTGTTAATTTATAAAGTGCATTTAAATAAGCAACTGACAGCCTGTTAATAGTAGATTAACTACCTTAACACGTTTGAAGAACCGGGGGTAACTGTCAGTATAACTTTGAAAAAATCACTATTCCTAATGACAGCACGTTAATCTTTTTCTGCAGCCCATTATCCCGACCGAGGGGCACGGGTCTCTTACCTGATAAAGGTATAGGCCATACTCCACCACGGGGGCCAAGTCCGGATCGGTGGAGACTTGTAAGACTAGTGGCTGGTCTTACTGTCAGAAGTTTTCATACCACCCTAAGGCCTCTTACTTAGCGCAACGACTGCCATCTATCTACGGCAGTCGGCACCAACTGCTTAACGTGCCTTGCGAAGCACGGAACCGCTCGGAAAAATGCCACTATCGTTAGTCATAGACGGTCACCCATCCATGCACTAAACGCGCCCTACGTTGCTCTTAACCTCCGTAATCGTTTAATATTTTTAAGAAGAAGTTTAAGTGCCAATACCGTAGGGTTTTGCGTTTTTTTCAATAAAGCATTGCAGAAATAAGTATAGCTTGCTCAATGCTCATTTGGAAGAATGAAAAACCGCCCTAGAACGTCGATCCACAGTTCTTTTGTCTGCGCGACGTTTGTTCAGCCCTCCTGCGATGGCCATTTCATTCCACTAATTGCGAGGGCTATTGTCTTGTCACAATTTCAACGAGGGTATCTGCACTACAAATGGTTTAGTTAAAAATTTTAGACTCGCTCGTTTTAATTCTATATATTGACCTGAATCTTCGGTCGTATTGCTCGTAGGCCCGGTGATCTTAAACGATCACGAAAGTTAAGCAACACAGGGCGCGTTCAATGCATGGATGGGTCACCGTCTATGACTAACGCTAGTAGCCTTTTTCCGAGCGCTTCCGTGCTTCGCATTGGTGCCGGCTGTCGTCGATAGATATATAGGCCTATACCTTCCTCAGGGAAGAGACCCGTGTCCCTCGGTAGGGACATAATGCGTTGATGATGATGATGATGATGACCTGAATCTTTATTGTGTTATGGACTCGAGAAGCTTGGTAACTCCAATTAGATCTTAATTTGTCAAGTACCTACCTAGGAGAAGAGGTACCAGCGCTGTCCATGTATGGCGATTAGTGACGTGGCGAACAGCGATATTAATAAACCACTACATCACGAGCACCTCGATATTTGCAGCAAACAGCAGATTGTTTCGCAACAATTTTGCAGCGTTCAATTCGCCGCTCTACGATTTCATTTTTCGCATTCGAGCGAAATTGAAATTATACACACGAATTGCTGCGCGTGTTACAGAACTAAAATGTAATAGACTTGTCTCGAACGGTCGAACGTTTAAAAACTTGAAATTCATTTAATACTACGCTCTTAAAAACTATTCAGGGTTCCGTAGGTACCACCATAAAAAATAAGATGGAATAAACGTAGAAAACTGTTTTTTTTCGGGAGTCATATAGTATGTTACAAGGATTTTATTTATAAAATGTCATGACTATTTACAAATTTTTTTATGTTAATTCTTGTTTGTTCAAATTACATTTACAAAGAAATAGTTTGCGTAATAAATTTATTCCTACAAGAAACAATTTAAAACGCAGAGAGCTCGGTCACTCCACTTTTTTTTCTTTGTGTAATTTAATAACATAATAATATTTTGGGCAATGTCCTATTGCCAATGCCACTTATATATAAAATATCAGTCATATACCTATTAGGATCCTAAATATTGAACTGCTTGTAGGACAGGCAAGACGACGTCGTCGTCGTCGTCATATTAATAGGGTCATTTGGCTCCTCGATGGTATTACGGAACCCTGAGAAACAACGTATTTATAAATACGTTGTTTCCACCGTACGTTCGAAAGCTGCGGTTCACATATAGAAAATTGCTGTTCGTATTTTAAATGGAGAATACTCGTGATTCTTTGTGTAAGTAACTCTTTCACAGTTTTTAAAGCCCCCTAATGAAAAACTGGAACATCAAAACTGAATGCGTCCGCAGCATTCATCCGGCTTGGCTCGTATCACAATCAGGCCCGGAACACACAACATTTTCCCTCTATGACAATGCAGCCACAACGGGTTGGTAAACTTTCATTAAACTTATACGTAGCCGTACCTGAAAGCTTCATGTATGAAAACCCATTATGGCAAAAATTACCTACCGAGGGCGATGCTTTCATCGATTGCCGTGCGCTTGAATGATCTCATTGTTAGCGCAAAATGAGCTATTCCCCTCGATTAGTTTTATTATTCCTCGCGGTGGTTATTGTCTGCTAAGTGTGACTCGGCTCTCGGAAAATTTGTTCCAGGGGGTATAGTTGAAGATATTTAAGGCATTTCAGTCATGATGAGGGTTTTTAGTGCGCATACATTGTATATTATTACACCTGTGAAGACGAAATAGACAGGTTGCCGAAACGTAGGAAATTTTTGTCACTAACTTTACTAGTAACAATCGCGATTTGAACCTAACAGTCTTAGGTTAGAACACGGATTAGTATTATTGCATTTCAGAAGTGTTTTAGGGGAATCGCGTTTTATGCATGACATCCATATAACTTAAAAATCCAGGTATCGAATACTTAAAAAAAACTGTTGACACCATATCGCATTTAAAGGTATATACACCACTGGCAACGTACATAATGAAAATTTAGTTCAAAAAACATAATGGAATTCGCAATCTAAGAAGAAAAAGCCTCAAGAAACACTTTTACAATCGCCCGAATATACAAAAGTGTGCACACAAACTTTTTGAGTACCAGCCGAGGCCGAGGGGCGCGACATCGCTCGTTTCGGAGCAATATTTGTGAAAATATTCGTCGAACTCTATCCTTCTCTACTGTTATGGTAATATGGGAAATCGGTTTGTTCGTCCTGTGATAGCCCGTGGCTGTAGCGGCGGCTTCTTATCGGAGCATGACGACATTTGCGAACATTAGACTTTCTTCGTCCAATAAAAAAGAATGCTGTAAAGTTTGGGAATTGTTTTTCTAGGCACTATGTAAGTACAACATCAACGAGTAAAACTACAAGACATTTTCAGAAAATAACAAAGATACCTTCGAGAACCGAAACATAAAAGTGTAAGTAGGTATCAAAGACCGATGTGGCGTAACGGTTAGCGCATCTGCTCACCATGCGAGAGGTCCCGGGTTCGATCACCAGCTGGGGTGAAAAAAAAACTCCATGTCTTGGATGTTTACATGTTTGTGACGTCGCTGTTTCTGGTTCCCACGACACAGGGTATCCTAATCTGGGGCCAGAAGCAATATATGTGCCTGTATGTAAATATTTATGTTGTTGTTTAAAAAAACCAACTACTACGTACGGAAGCAAAGACGCCGGCTCTATCCCCTTCGACAACTCGGAACATACAGGATAAATATTAATATTTGCTTCACAGTCTGCAACCCACCAGCGCCTGATAAAAGACTTGAGCAATAACGCAGAGCTGCTTTCAAATACACCCCGGCGAATGTTACAGGCGCTGACACACTACAACAAATGGAACCTACTGATCCTGGTTCAGCCGTATAGATACGTTATACGCGTAGATAGATAATCCACCCACAAGTTTTAGTCAGAACTTTTGGTGGGCGTAGAATCTATAATAAATGACAATGAACTAAAATTATTTTCGTATTCAGCCCACGATTAAGTTCAAATTACTACTGCCGCAGTAAATGGATTGCACAACAAATTGCTCGTTATACCATGAAGTTAGTACTTATAGCATGAAGTAAAGCCGTTCATTACAGCATCATAGCGTAATATCATAAATTTTAAACTAGGCGTTGTACTCTAACCGGAAGTCGCTTCGACAGCCTTCGCCGCTGCACAGACGTAGCACGCTTCCATTCATCCCCTAGATACGACATTTCAGCACCGAGGCCGGTTGTACGCTGAAACTCTAGACTAGAAGCGAGCCTGCGCGCCCTAGCGCGCTCCCGCTCCGACCTACCACGCCACCGCGCCGCAGACGGGAACGAAAAAACCAAATCAATACTTACTAGAACACGCCCACCGGTTCAGCGCGGCAACTGCGCTTCCTCTCTGGAAATTCGATAAAATAAAACAGGTAGAAATCATTGAATTTGTGCGTCGGTTCTAGAAAACCTATAGTAGAGAGCAGCAGGCAACAGTAACGCCCATGAGTTCCGAGAAGCGCGTACTCTCGCTGGAGTGGCATCGATCACATGTTCTGCACGTGGGCCGGTCACGTTACAATGTTTACCTGCGACTGTCTGTCGGCCAGGTGTGCTGCGCGCCCGCTACACATCACTCTCCGCACGCCCACCTGTATCCGTATCAGCCGAGCGATCGGCTTTATTTAACACCCCAGATGAAAGGTCGCAGGGTCAATTGTGTATTTTCATTGAGCCACCGCTTGCGTGATTATGAAACGTTTCCGTCCACTACATATTAGAAAGTTTACACACCTATCAGAGCACCTGATCCAGCGGATTGCTCATATTGTATGAGTATAGCATTAAACGTTGTAGTAAAGTAAGGCTCTGCACCCGCGGCCACGCTGCTGTTTGCATTTTTATCCAGCGGCGACAGGCAGCTACATTTTATTCTGCGTGTCATAAATATGGAACTAGTGAAGACGAACACACGCCGGGATACACCACATTTTCCATGCAAACTTATCTGAAACTATGCATAAATAAGCAGCAACAAAAGATGTCTCGCGACGCGAAAGAAGACAATATCAAACTCGGAATATTTTCTACTTACAAGTTTTTGACGGAGTACGAGATGGTGTGAGCAAACAATACTCGGTCTGAAGAGATCGTCTACAGAAAAAAGCCACGTTTTCCGGAAGCAAAATAAAACACAGTCTAAACAAGCGACTGTAAAGTAAATAGTTTTAATGGATGGAAGGCTGCGGTGCAAAAAAACCGTCCCATGTCCGGCAGAAAGTTGTAATGTGCGAGGCGTGGCCCAAACTTGGTAAGAAGTGGTCAAACTTCGCGCGAGGCTCCGGACGCCGGATGCGAGTTTCTTGCTTATATAATGTTACATAACTGACGCGCCGCTGGCTGGCCACATCTGCCGAAAAACCTACATATATCGGTTGTCTGCTGAAAAGGTACTCGTCTCGAGTGGAGTACACGTCGAATGCAGATGGACTGACTGTGCAGCTCGATGAATCCACAAACTAGATTTCTGTTCACGATTCAATGCAAGGGTTGTTTGGAAGAGATCTCTACATAGCAAAATTTGGTTTCCGTTCACCGTAGCCTGGTGCGAAGCCAACCAGTCTTCTCCTTCTTCAATACTTATTGACTTAATTTTCTTGATGGGCTTTGCCGACTAAACATTCAGGATGGTACGAGTATTTTTGCAGGGCAAGCTATTCCATCTAAAAAAATGTCCTAGGCACTGCAGAGTCCGAGTGAGTGAATAGAAGGTGAGACTGGACGCTGTATAAATGATTTAAGGAGATTCAAAGGCCAAAGTAACATGTTATTACTATATATTAATACCCTCGTGAGAAATACCTTTGGTCCTTGTGGTACAATAAAATGCCAGCTTTCCAGCTGCAGGGTAATTTTAAAATCATGTCATGTCAATTAGAGTTGGTCATTTACAACATTTTCTCTAAACTTAAGGTCGGGTTCTCAGAGAGCATTGATTTGTATGGAGCTTAGTGCGCTGCGCGATTGAATAGTTCAGGGAATAGTAGGCATTTTTGAAATGACGAAAATTTTGTAAATAGAATTTTTACGACAAACGTCAGTAACATCTTCAGTGATAGTTATTTTGCTATATTTTTTTACTATCCACAACTCAGTACAGCTAAAACAAAATCATACGAGTATCTAGTGATAATTTTGAATCTTGGTTGCGATTACTCTATGCTATAAAAGTGACCGCCGTAGAGAGTAAAAAGTTTAGAATACAATGACATTTTACTCTCTACGGCTTAGGCCCGGCGGTCACTTTTATGTTTTTGGACCTTTTATGCCTGATTTAGGAGTAACGTAGGAAAACCCAGCTTTAACAATAATCTAATCTGTATAAGACGAACTATTGCAGGTAGAGAGAAACTATGGATTTTGGACTGAAATAAATAATTAAGACCGGACCCGCCCACGGAGGGTTTCGTATAAATTTGTACGTACTCCCATTACATATTATACATAGTTCAGGAATCGAGTCTCGCAGTTCTTTCCGACCTGCCCCCGAACTATAACAACAAATGTATAGTTTTCAGATTTTTTCTTGTACTTGCGATACTACTAGCCAAGTTTCATAGCCATGACATTTACATTTACGAAAATATTATGTACGTTCGAAAAAATATCAAAGACTTCTTTTACTTTTTAACTTTTAGTAGCAGTCATAACGTTAATACAAGAAATAAACATAAATTGTAATTTGCAAAAGTTTACTTCTTTTATGGTGCACTATAGGTATATGGTGCTACAACAAGATTCCCCAAGATATATTAGAATTACCTCCGACGCGGTTTAAGAAATGTCTCAAGCACACTGTACAAGAAACTTATTTTAAAATCAACGATTATTGGAAGACAAGGATGGTGTTAAGGAGTAGATTTATATTGAAGGTATTTAGAGGAGGTTTTTAAATTATAAAATTAATATTTATAATTGTGAGTTTGTAAATAGTAGTTTGAAAGTTTGTTAATTAAACTAAGACTGTTTTGAAAATAATAAATCGTCGATCGGAGTCATTACCGGAACATTTCCAAAAATACGATTTTTGAGTTAAGCATGCAGAATGGTGGAGATTTAGAAGATATTTCCGAACCACTAACGGTACATAATACAAATTATATTTTTTTTCCGTCACAAAAAGACTAATTTCAGTAGAGAAACAATGATTTTACTGTAAAATAATATTACGACAGTTGTTGAAATCTTTAAACGTCAATTAGTCAAAACAGAATAATTATTTTTTAAATGTACCATTAATGATTCCGACCGACGAAATGTGAAGTTTATTCTCCACGTACTCTATTAATAAAATTGTGAGACTAACAACTTTGTCGTTCATAAACTAAACATTTTACGAACCAAACCATTTTACATTAACTTAGAAGTTTGATTTTTTTACTGCTTCAAGAAACTGTAGACTTAAGTATATCATGGTTTTAACTTCAACTTGATAGTTCTAAGGATTCCCGGGGTAACGGGTCACTGGCCACGTCTTGATGGACGGATGGACGGACAACGAAGTGATCATAATAAGGGTTTCATTTTTTCTTCTGCAGTACGGAACCCTCAAAAACATCAATCTCGAAATAATGATTTCTGGAACACACAATCGAGAACCGAGAATAAAAAACTGGGTCTGCAGAGAATGTATGCCGTAAATGATTCTTTTTCGGTGATCGGTGGTGAATCGAACGTGAATTAATCTTCTAATTGTGACACTAACAACTTTGACGTTCATAATGTAAACATTTTATTTTTATCATGAATATAATATTTGAATTTGAATAATATAAACTAAGCCACTTTTTATCGCTGTTCGTAGAGCGATCCACTGTTTTAGTTTTTCACCGGTCGCTAGTAAAGCTATGGAATGCTAGTAAACCTGCATAATTTTATTTTATTTGGGATAACAAACAGTGATATACAATGAGTAATTACAAAATAGTCAAAAGTAATGCTAAATATATCACCCACGACATTATCCTCGGCTTACTTTACAGTGTTGCTGCTTGTGCTAAATAAAAGAAGAGAAAAACAACTAAACTAAAACTGAGTACTTACACAAATTCATGCAAGAAAGTAGTACGGAAAAATCAAATGTAAGCAAAGTAAGGAGACCGAGTTCTCGTGATCACCTTCTTATATGTGCGGGGTATAACATGATATTATTAATAACCTTTTTCTTTGTCACATCCCTTATACTTATGACTCGTGCGTGGGTGTCATTTTCACGATGTGAGCCTGATGTGTCGTGAATGCGTTAACAGAGGTCGTATGGTAATGCGATGACTTTGTATTATTTATGAAGAAACATTTATTATAAAAAGGTTATAACCCGTCTTCATCCAACACTTCGCCCATTAAATAATTAATAAACGTTTTATACCGGCTTAATGTTCTAGATTAAGTTCTTACTGCATATCCCGCTTCTAATTTGGTAAACTATTGGGGTTTACCAAATTACATTTATTACATACTTTGGACTTTGGACAGAACACAGACAGTTGGACGTAGTTTTGCAAAAAGGTTCCAACCACGTTCCAACCCACACAAAGTGAGTTTTGAGATATTATTTACGGTTGCCATACATTGAACTATCGTGCCATAACTTTGCACATACTCATCGGATCGCTATGAAAGCTTTAATTCTTAAATTCTTAAAATATAGAGATAATTTTGGTATATTTAACTCAAAAATTACCATGTTGTTGGTTGAAACCTTTTTGCTAAACTACGTCCAGTTTATTTTTTACTTTATTTTGTAACGACTGTTTTCTGTTTTGTAATCTTAATAAAATAAAATAAAAATAAAACAGTACACACGCCACAATAACGAAACAAAATAAAATCTTAATAATCATACAAAAAAACATAAGAAAAGAGAAGCAAAATAAAGGTCAGGGCGTGTCACTGCTATTATAAATGGCAGCTGACTCAGCAGTATGCTGATGGGCAAGCCATCAGCGCTGATTTTCAGCTAGTGCCAACAGTATTAACAGAACAAAGAATACTGGCATATCACACAAGGGTAGACCAGGGTTGTCCACTTTTCATGATTCCGATACACCTCTTTCGCTTCATCAACATTCATTAGTCGCAGCCGGTTTAGGATAATTTTTATCTTGCCCTGCGCTAGTGCTCACTCTTTTTTGGTCGAAATATATCCGCGTGGGAAGTCTCACTACGGCACTTACATGCCCGATACAGACAGTTCAAAAGATTTTTTTAAAATACAAGTAACTTCACATTCATTCATTCTTTGATAGATTTATATTATCTATTAATTACGAGACAAACAACCTTGACGTTCATTTACAACGTTGCTTTTAAATTATTTTTCATATTTGAGATGATATTTAAGTACATACTCCTCTCTACCGATTACTTTAAGCTAAAACAACATTATTTTCTCAATCATCATCATCATTCAGCCACAAGAAGTCCACTGCTGGACATAGGCCTCATTTTCTCAATACAAGTCACTATGTCCTCTAATTAGTCCACAACGTTGAATCAATAGTACCTAAAAACGAATAGGTACAAATAGGCCACTAAAAAACTTGTTTCAACATCTTCGGAAATTCCTTTCTAATGCTCGTAAAACAAGTTACCTACAAACTTTTATTCCGGGCAACCAACATGAAAGGTACAAAAACATCCTGTCTGGCAGAAAATGTCCAAACTTGGTCGCCGTGAATAAATTCGAAGTTTTGTTTATAAACAATATTTTATGTAACTGGGCGCAATGCAGCAAACTCGTAGCGCATTTAAGGTGATTTGTTTCGTTTGCAAACAGCGAAATTGCCACGTTTCTGGACGAAACTAGTCTGGAAACAATAAATGGCCCGCGGCGGTGTTGGATGTTTAACTGTTTACTTGAGGCGGCGAAGTGGGCAGCGAAGCGGCTAGCAATATCTGCCTCAGAAAATACCCATATTACGAGCAAGCCGTCACGGCGAACGGTATTTATCCGATGGAATTTTTACTACTATCTCCGGATCGACTTAATTAAAATTTGCGTTAGACGACAGCCACCATTAATTATTTGGGAACGTTCGAACATCAATCGCGAAACTCTAGACGTGGAATAAATGGGCCGCAACGTCTTATATTCCTTATATTCAGAGGACAGAGGCGGCGCGTGCCTCGAATACGTTAGCGCCACGTAGAGCCGCGCTGGAGGCTCCGAACCTCCTCTATATACATAAAGATTTATTTCCATCCGTAACTGAGCTGCCGACGCGACAGTATTTCCCAATTATACGCCGTAAGCGGCCATTTATTAACATCTCGTCAGGGTGGGCCCGATATTTCACCGTTTCAGAGCCTCTTGACGCTGTACGTGACCCTTCATTACATTAGTTAGATAAGCAGTAAAGGGTATACCTACCAACTTTATTGACATCACCTACTAGGTACTATCTTAAAGTGACAAGTTTACGTTTACCGTGTTTGAAATCAGCTTAGTTCACGACGAAAATGTTCTAACTAGCCAAAGAAGACCCATTTTAGACCGTAACGTAATGGGCTGTTTATCAATTACAAGATTATTTTAACCACTTTCCTGTAAGGGGAACGGAAGCTTTGTCGTGAGGTAAAATAAGAATTATTTTAATTCTATATACATATTAGAGACCTGTACGGACACCCTCCCCCACGTATCGTCTTACATATTAAATTAAAACACCCTAATATCGTGAATCACTAAAAGTTGTAAATAAAACTTTCGTTATACAGGTAGGTGAGTGTGTCTCTCTCGAAAAGAAAAGAGCTGAAATGTTGAATGTAACCATAAGCAATCACTTTTTTGTAGAAAACTTCTCTGAAACGAACACGCCCGTAGGGAAAATGTTATTTTCTTTTATTGCAGGATAAAAGAAGATCGTAGTGTATTTTAAGCAGATTATTTATATTGCATTCGCTGCCGACGTGGACAATGGCAGGGAAGCCAAAACCTCCGCCAGGGGCGGACTAAAACATTTTTAAGTGCAGCATTAACGTGTTGCTGCCGGTGTAACTACGGCCATCTGCCGTTTTACGAATATTGTTTCGCTGCGAAAGAGTTGGGCAAGTGTGCTGAGCGCAAAGCTTTCGGGATCTTTAATTGTTGCAGTTCGTTCAGAGGTGGATGATTGGACTATGAGAGATGGCATACGGGGGCAAAGGACGGTACATTCCCACTAGTTCTATTGGACAGTACTGTATCTGCTCAACAGTGGGCACCGCGGTACCCCGATTACGATCAGAACTGCGTTAAAAGTCTGGAAGTACTTCAGAATTATTTCTCTATCCGTTCATTATTTAACTGTACAATTAAGTAAGTCCTTGACGACCTCTGTGGCGCAGCGGTTAGCGCATCTGACTACCATGTGTGAGGTCCCGGGTTCAAATCCCGGCTGGGGGCAAAAAAAAACTCAGGTCTTGGATTGACGCTGTTTCTGGTTCCCACGACACAGGGTATCCTAGTGTGGGTCCAGAAGCAATGTATGTGCCTGTGTGTAAATGTTAGTGTTAATAAGTTTTGTATCTTTTCTCTTTTTCTTTTCATAAGCTTATACCGAAAAAAAACGCCATTTTCGTTTCGTGAAAACGCGCAGCATATAATGGAAAGAGAAGCGTGCAGAGCTGTCTGGCTATAGTGTTAATGTCCGCCGTTTCAGCCTCGTAACCGGCTAACAATATTGCATTGCGTACGCCACGCGCTAGTTCTGTACTTATCGCGAAAGTTTCAGCCGGCGGCGGCGGGGGCGGCAGGCGCGCCCCCTCCCGCTGCAGTATCGATCGCGTCTACAGGCTGCACCGCACCGCTGTCTTCCACAGATCAGCCCTTATCGTACGCCGGAACGCGCTTTCTAAAAAGCGCGTCCCCGTTCCGCGTGCAAATATTGAAGCGTGTTTGCGTTCACACTCCACTTGCTAATCCTGTTTGTAGGCAGTCAATTGTCGCGCGACTGCCTTGCCTGTGCAAACGTAAAGGGAACAACTTTGCGTCTGCGAACAGAGACGTTATAAATGTATCTGAAGGTGACAATAATAACGTCCACACACAATTACTTGTGCTGGTCCCAAACTAGGATACCTTACGGTATGATAACCAATCAACGACATCACGGACATGGAAACACCCAGACTGGCGTGGCCCTTAGTGGGAATTAAACCCACGACCTTTATTTTGGTAGTGGTATCGTGATACCGCTAGACAAACCAGGCACTCACGACTAAAAAACAGTCAGTCAGGGGCCTGTTTTATAAAACTACACTCCATGGTTTACCATGACAATCCGATGTACCTACATTGTAAAATCCATTAACAAAACGATGTACATTGAAACGATGTAGGTACATTGAAAAGTCCATTAACAAAACTACTTTCCTACGCAATGTACCTCGAATTATCATAATAAACTATGAATTGTACTTTAATGAAACTCAGCGCAGGTAGGCACTATTTGCTTTCCGGGAGTTACGTAGATGTTTCAATGATTATAGCAGAGTGCGATGCGAATGCAACAGTCGCCTCCCCCGACGCCCACTATACGTTCACTAACTACGAAATTTATAACGAAGGCCGAAGCCGAAAGTTGCGGGTTCGCGTCGAAAATATTGTAAGCCGTACTCGTTCCGGGCAAATTAAATGAAAAACGAAGTTTTGCCGCGTGGCTGACGAAGTTGCCCACTCAAGTTTCAGTTCAGACGAGGGCGCCGCATACAGACGACAGCAGCCACGGATCCAGACTGCCGTGTACAGTCAATTGCACATCCACTCTTACGTGCATGCACTCTACTTCGTTACATTAGGGATGAGGTTACTAGAAAAATGTATAGGTTCACCTGCCGCCGCCTGTCCATACTCTCGTCGGAGTCGGCGGTTTTAAACGATTAGCGCTACGCTTTCATATTTCGAGACATCATTTTTATTATCCGACTGAAAAAGAAAGAAGAGCTATGTTTTTTACGCGTACGTAGTTATGTTTGTGTTGTCGCTGTTTCTGGTTCCCACGTCACAGGGTATCCTAGTGTGGGACCAGAAGCAATGTATGTACTTACTTACTTACTTACTGCGATGGCTCAGCGACCCGAAGTGGATCTTGGCCTCCGATACAAGAAGTCGCCACTTGTCTCTGTCCTGCGCAATGTATGTGCCTGCATGTAAATGTTTACATTCATAAATGACCACCCAACATACCAAACAGCTTACGGAGTTTGACAAACGTGGTACCAAATAAAATGGTGACCCGATAGTTGCTTAGCAGACGTCAGTCAGAATTTTGTTTCTCAAATACCTCCGGAGAGTATTAAATAAAATAAAAATATTTGCAGTCGGTTCAAAGGTTAATATTCATTGCATGCGGATCTACACTGAAGTGTATCTGCGTCAGTACCTTCTATATCTATTGTAGTATCTCATGCGTGAAAATCCAATGCTCTACATGTTTCAATTAACATTAGTACAATAAGGGCAACAAAAAACTCAAGCAACAACAGTCCCTGACAACAACTATAGCTGACTCAGATAGTCAACATTTTTATATCAACACTAGCTGTTGCCCGCGACTACGTTCGCGTGGGCTTTAGTGGAGTAAAGTGTTTGCAAATAAGATAGGGATACTTTTAGCGCATGCGAAAGAGCTTTCATACTAACTTCGCAACCCCCTCTTACCCCCTGGTAAAGCCCACGCGAACGTAGTCGCGGGCAACAGCTAGTACTTATATATAGTTTCTATAAGTGGTGCATCAAATACGTACTTACTACACGTTACGGCACGTTAAAGCAGTTGGTGCCGGCTTCCTTCGATAGATGGCAGTCGTTAAGCCAAGTCAGAGGCTTTAGGGCGGCTCGCAAACTTCTGACAGTACGACCAGCCTCTATTCTTACAAGCCTCCACCAATCTGGACTTGGCCACCGTGGTAGAGTATGGCCTAAACCTTCCTAAGGGAAGAGGGACGTAATGGGTTGATGATGAACGTAGGTAGTTACTGCAAATATCAAGTTCCGGCTCTATTGTCGAATTGCCTACAAAAAAACCCTTAGTGAAATTCTCAATTTGGAAACCGGTTGATAAGCTGTCGGTTCTTCAGTTTTTATAATAATATTTTTGCTTATGTGATACGCCTCGTAGGCAGTTAAATCGTAGTTTTAGAACCACAACAGGTGGTAAAGTTGTGTGCTCTAACATCGAAATAAAATCCGGCGGATTTTTACGAGGAGGCTGCTAACGCATCCAAGCCTAGGCCTTAGGTCGTTACCGAAATTGTAGTTTCAGTGAGTCAAATCGATACAAGAGCGACAAATGGAGAGCAAAATGTTTTGGATAGACGCCAGAGGCTCTTGACCTCGGCACTGCAAGCGACGCTTAATTTGGGCTAGTATACACGGTGAAATTTTAATAAATAGTTTCGAAGCGGTAGAAGTCATCATTTAGAACCTCTTAAACACGCGTAACTTCTATTTTTGTGGCACGGAGTGTGCGTATTACGAGTCTAATTTAAATAGTTTTTTTTAAAATAAGTTGTAGAGATATTGACAAAAAACTTGTTGTTTTAATTTTTGATACATTGTGGCGCCGCGAGGATGAGATACATTCACTTTGCGAGATAGCAAAAGACCTTGACACAATACCACTGAGCTATAAAGATATGAGACTTGCGGTGAAAATCAGCTTTTTTATGTTAACGCCGCGCCATAGCTTTGGGTTCTGGGAAAAAATATTCGTAATAATTCAGAGAACACGTGGGAGGGGCGTTAGTTTACTAATACAACACCCGATATAGCGCTTGAGTCACCACAGCAGTAGGGCAAAACCCTCGGCCTCAAACCCACAAACAAATCACCGAGCAGAGCACGCTTATCAAATTATTCAAACATGGTAATAGAGATGCGTAATCAAATATATACGCCACTTAAATTTACCCATTAACTCCTTGTTAATCAATTACCAGACGGTAACTGGCATTGCAATTTGCTAATTCCACTCACATCGGAGCGAACTAAAATCTAAAATTCACTTTGTTTATGGATAACTAAAATTGAAAACCGTTAGTCGTGGGGACAAAATCGGTCAACTTATTAACTTACTTAGTACAAACTTATACTCGTATTAAACGTAAACTACTCGATGTAGAAAGGGATTTGTAGACTTTGTTAGATCACCTGTCTAACATTAGTAGAATTCAAAAACCACAAATTAACAAAGATTTAACATAAATTTTGGTGTACATACATAGTCGTAATACTATTGTATGACTATTGTGAATATTACGCTATGTACACGATGTACAGTCGACAGCACGTCAACCTTTACATTTTTGTTGCAGAGTCACCCGTAATGCAACGGAGTAGAGTACATGGGTGTATACGATGATGATCTGTCGACTGTACATATTGTCGCGGTCCTATCCCGAACCATCTAGACTAGCGCCTTCTAGAAGCCTATTGAATAGTCGCCGCATGCCGCGTTTTAGTAAACAATAAACGCTGCAAGCAATAATGACTCATATGTCCACTAGCGTAAGGTTCAAAACTCTTTGAATGGGTTACTGTTCGAGCGACGTTGCCTCGAGTAGGCACGTAGGTACGGAAATGTTCTAGAGCCCTTGGATATAAATAGCGGCCGCCGCGGCGTGCAGTCAGTTCCGTTTGGAATAGCGAAGAGTGAACTTCGAGCGAACATACCTGCGATACGAGCGATAACCTACGACCTCAGCGATACTATTGGACTTCGATTGGACCTGCGATTGGATTCTACGTGTGGACTTCGTGTCGTGAAGACCTGCAGACCAGACCCTGCGTAAATAAATCCTAAGAAGTTGTCATTGGCGTTTTACATCCAAATCCAGAACCCTAGCCCATAACATTTGGTGTCAGAAGTGGGATTTGGAGATGCCACTGACTCCGAGAGAGGATACTTCTGGAGTGAGGACCAGGTCCAGAGGTGCTGCGGAGGCCACGCCCGCTGCCCCTCAGGCCACGCCCATCGGCCATAGGGACACGCCCACTGGCCCCGCCCACCAGGCCACGCCCACCGACCAAGCCACGCCCCCTGGCCCCGCCCACCAGGCCACGCCCATCGAGGAGACACAGCGTACCTTCCCAACGGCTCCGCCCACTGGCCACGCCCACCAGGCCGCGCCTACCGCCCCCGTGCACCAGGCTCCGCCCACCGGCCTTGACCACCAGGTTCCACCAACCGACCAACAGGCTCCGCCTCCTAGCCACGCCCACCTGGTCACGCCCACCGAAGACATTAAACCTCCGTCACGTCCAATGGAGGTTTTGGATATGTCATGCCTGATGGCAATGTTGAAGGGCATGCGAGAAGAACAGAGCAAGCAGATGCAGTGCCTGCAAGAAGAACAGAGCAAGCAGATGCAGTGCCTGCAAGAAGAACAGAGAGGCCTGCGAGAAGAACAGAAGGCAGACCAACAGACGATCCTTTCTGCCGTTACAAAGTTCAGTGATACGGTCGCTAAGCTACATGAAGATGTAGAAGTAGTGAGCGAACGGGTAACCGAATTAGAGGAGGACCTAAAAAATGTGAAAACCGGCCTCACTGGACTAGAGCAGGAATTTCGGCGTATAAAATCTGCTGGAGTCACGTCGAGTGGAATCGTCGGCATAAACCAGGGGCCTAAAGTGAAAGTGCCTCCGTAGGACGGTACTACGACTTGGGTCGCCTACCGACAGCAGTTCCAGACTGTCGCTGCTCCAAACGGATGGACGGACGAACAGAGCTTGACAGCCCTCACCGTCGCGCTCAGAGGTTCGGCCTTATCTGTCCTGGAGGCATTGCACACCTCAGGCAGCGAGTTCAAAGATCTGCTGGAGGCTCTTGAGGCCAGATACGGGGAACGACACCTGGAACACGTTTTTCGTGCTCAGCTACGCGACCGAACTCAGCGCCTGGGT
This sequence comes from Yponomeuta plumbellus, assembly GCA_947310845.1. Classification (NCBI taxonomy): domain Eukaryota; kingdom Metazoa; phylum Arthropoda; class Insecta; order Lepidoptera; family Yponomeutidae; genus Yponomeuta; species Yponomeuta plumbellus. The sequence continues at coordinate 12,589,004 of OX371203.1, forward strand.
GAAGGACTTCAACAATGGGCGTTGGAAATTGAGAAGCTGGTTCGAAAGGCGTACCCTTCTACTGATAGTAAGATGGTGGACACGAATATTTTGCAAGCCTTCGTCGACGGAATCAAGGATCTTGAAATTAGGGCTGCAGTAAAGCTTCGCCACCATTCTTCATTAAAAGAAGCTCTGGCACACGCCCTGGAAGTAGAAGCTGTGCGTCAAGATATCCGGCAAGGTTATAAACTTCGAGAAGTTACGGAGGAGGTTAAAGAGATCAAGACACCGCCCAAGAAGAACTCCGGGCACATGTGTTACAAGTGTGGGGAAAGAGGGCATCTGCAGTTCACGTGTCCTAAGAAGGAGAGGCAAGCAACCAAAACAGATGACAGACAGGATGCGCGTCTCAAAAATATGGAGCAGCGTTTTGAAAAATTCGTAAAGAAGCATGACGCTGCGTCCTCCACCGTGAAACGAGTAAAAGCCAGGACTGCGGGGCGGGTACTGGTTGGAGCGGAGGTAGCCCCAGTAACCAGAATCTCACAAGCATGGAATGGGAACAGTCTACTAATACGCGGTGCAGTGAACAAAATAGAGTGCAAAATCACCCTAGATACAGGAGCCTCTAGAACAATAGTGAGACCAGACCTGGTGAAAGCTGTAGGGAGACGCAAAGGCACCAGTTTATGCAGACTTCTCTCCGCTTCTGGCCAGCAGATACCCGTCCTGGGTGAAAGATCGGTTACGATATGTGTTGGGGAGGCGTCATATATTCACGACGTAATCGTAGCCGAAAGTATGGATGATTGCATTCTGGGCCTAGACTTTATGAAGAAACACAACTGTCACATCGATGTCACTAACGGTGTCTTTAAATTTGGTGATGAGGAGAACTTCATACTTGGCGGTCCCGATGGAAATGTCACGTGGATGAAGAAAATCGTAATACGAGCACAAACTGAAGTAAAGGTGAAGCTGCCTTCGAGTCAGAAGAATCAGCGGAATAGGTGTGTGCTGATTGAAGATACACGAGACAGTGCAGTCAGTCAGAAATTGCTGACAGCAAGAACTCTCGTCTATGGAGGCAAGACCGCTGTAGTGAGGGTTGTGAATACAGGCGAACGTGAGATTACCCTTAGCAAAGGTGACGTTATTGGACGGTGTGAGGAAGCCGTTTGGATGAAAAGCTGCCAATCATCTCCAAGCTCAAACACATCGAATGCCAGGAGTGAAATTATAGTCACTAAGCTCCTCGAGGATTCTAAGAGTAATCTGAGCTATTCGCAAAGCATGAAAGCTAAGAGGTTGCTACTGCGCTTTAGGGATATCTTCTCTGACGAAGGAAATCCTGGAAGAACATCGTTAGCTCAACACAAAATCGACACCGGACAGGAGCGACCTATTCGTCAGCGAGCGAGGCGCATACCGATTGCCAAAGAAAAGGAAGTACAAGACATGTTGGAAGACATGAAGAGAAACAAGATTATAGAACCTTCTGCTAGCCCATGGTGTTCTCCCGTAGTGTTGGTAAAGAAGAAAGATGGTAGCACAAGGTTCTGTGTAGACTATCGACGGCTTAATGATGTGACGAAAAAGGATAGTTATCCACTGCCACGAATAGACGATACCCTAGACACTTTGAGTAGCATGAAATGGTTCTCGACGTTAGATCTGAAATCCGGATACTGACAAGTGGAAATTGATCCGAGGGATAAAGAGAAGACTGCTTTTTCAACTGGTAAAGGTCTATGGCAATTTAACGTGATGCCTTTTGGATTGTGCAATGCGCCAGCTACATTCGAACGACTTATGGAGTGCGTACTGGCAGGATTAGTTGGGGAAGCCTGCCTTGTCTACTTGGATGACGTCATAATCATGGGAACAGATTTTGAGGACCACTTACAAAATCTAGAGCAAGTTTTTAAGAAGATAATGGGAGCAAACTTAAAGTTAAATCCGAAGAAATGCAGTTTATTTAAGAACAAGGTTAGCTATCTCGGTCATGTGATAACCAGCGAAGGCATACAGACCGATCCAGCCAAAATCGAAGCAGTGCAAAAATGGCCTACTCCCAAAGACAAGACCGAAGTGCGAGCATTTTTAAGACGGCCACCGCGGACAAACCGGTCGAGTCGGCCATCCTAATAATCAACCCAGCCCTCTCTGTCGTCCAGGACGCCACCACAATCACGGAAAACGTCGTGGCGGTGGTGGTGGAATGGAACGGCAGAAGATCGGCCTGGTCTCGGTGTACCTTGAGGGAGATAAAGACCTCAACCCCTATCTACGCGACATCCAGGCCTTCATGGACCGCATGGGCACCAGCGCAGTCCTTCTCGGCGGGGATATCAACGCCAAAAGCCTCTGGTGGGGCTGCGAGCGTGAGGACCAGAGGGGTACTCTGTTCTCCGAGTTCACAGCCCAGGTGGATCTGCAGGTTCTCAACGAGGGGAGGGCGCCGACGTTCTACATCTGGCGAGGGGATAAGCTGTTTACCAGCATAGTCGACGTAACCCTCGCCACGTCGGCGCTCTTACACCGAGTGAGTGGCTGGAGAGTCCATCCGGACCTCGTCCCCTCCGCTCCCGATCATCGGGCAATCACGCTCGAGGTGGGGGCGGGGCCCGAGACGGAGCCAGCCAAGCCTAGCGGATCCACCAGGCGTTACCACACCGGGAAGGCTGACTGGGATACTTTTCGGGCCTCGTTCGTCGACCGTCTAGGGGACTGGACGGTCGACGAAATCGAGGCTATCGAGACGCCTAGCGGTCTTGAGGAGGCCATTGGAAGGTACACTGCGGCGATCCATGGGGCGTTCGAGGATTCGATCCCTCTGCTGGGTCCACCAAAGGCACCTAAACGGGTGATTTGGTGGAGCCCTGAGCTTCAGGCTAAAAAGCGAAAGCTCATAACGCTGAGGGGTCGAATCCGGCACGCAAATCGCCGCAGGAAGGATATGGTGGTTGCGGAGTATCTGGTGGCCAAGGAAGACTACAAGGCCGCCATTGAGGCGGCCAAGACCGCCAGCTGGGTAGAATTCTGCACAAAGCAGGAGCATGAGAGCGTGTGGGACGGCATATACAGGGTGCTAAGATGCGCCGCTCGTCGGAAGGAGGACACCCTCCTCAGCGGCGCGGATGGACGCACCCTGGACGCCGAAGATTCCACAGCTCTCATATGAACGCCTGCCTCTCTCTAGGATACTTCCCCAAGGATTGGAAGGCCGCTGTAGTCAAAATCCTGCCTAAGCCCAACAGAGATGACTACACGCGGCCTAAGTCATACAGGCCAATTGGGCTCCTGTCCGTCCTGGGGAAGATCCTGGAGAAGATGACGGCCGGGAGGCTGCTCTGGCAGCTCGGGGTGGGCGGAGGACTGAGCCCGCGCCAATATGGCTTCATGCCGCAACGCAGCACGGAGGATGCCTTGTATGACGCTGTACAGCTCATCAGAGATCACGTCGGGCAAAAACGCATTGTCGGAGTAGTCTCCCTCGATATCGAGGGGGCCTTCGACAATGCGTGGTGGCCGGGAATAAAACACCAGATCCTGGCCACAGGATGCGACCAGTCTGTCTACCGACTTCTGTGCAGCTACCTGAGCGAAAGAAAGGTCACAGTCAGGTACGCTGGAGCACAAGTAGACAGACATACTTCTAACCGTCCCCTGCTGTGGAACCTGTTACTCGACCCTTTGCTCCGGCAAGGTGGGGACCTCGAAGCTCACCTGCAGGCGTTCGCGGATGATATTTTAATTATCGCCGCGGCGCAGACTGCGGGTGAGCTTGGAAGGATCCTAAACACCGCGCTGGAAGCCGTGTCAGAGTGGGGAGAGGCGGCTAAGATGAGGTTCACCGCTCGGAAGACCCAAGCTATGGTGGTCACCAGGAAGCGCGATGTAATCCCACCCAAACTGAGTCTTGGAGGGGAGGACATCGCGTTCTCGGACGAGATCACCGTACTGGGTCTAACGATCGACAAGAACCTCAATTTTCATACTCAACAGAGTCTGCGGCAAAGCCATGGCTAGGTTCCAGATGGTGTCTAGAGCGGCCAGGGTGACTTGGGGCTTAAATGCCGATATCGTCCGGCTGCTCTACACTACCGTCATAGAGTCGACCATCCTCTATGCGGCCAACGTCTGGGCACCTGTCACGCAGCGCGCGGGCGTCAGGGCCGTACTCGACAGAGTGACCAGGGCCTTTGCGATCCGCATTGCGAAGGCCCATCGCACCACCTCCCTCACAGCAGCCGTCCTACTGGCGAGGATAATTCCCCTCGACTTAAGGGCCGGGGGCCTGATCCGGTTCTACTGGATCAAGGCCCACGTCGGGATCCCCGGCAACGAACGAGCGGATGAGTTGGCCAAGAGGGCGGCGTTGTCCCGCAAAGACGCGGCAGCCTACGACCTGTATCCCGTCTCACACGCAAAACTGCAGGTGAGACGGGATACGGTGGCAAAGTGGCAGAACCGATATAGTGAGTCTGCCACAGGCCGCGTCACCTCACTGTTCTTCCCGGACGTGGCATCGGCCCACAAAGTCCTTGGCAAATTCACTATGTGCAATGCCAAGGCGCAGCTCCTGACGGGGTACGGCGGCTTTCGAGCGTACCTCCACAGGTTCAAGCTCGCGGGGAGTCCGTCCTGCATTTGTGATGACGAGACTCCCGAAACGCTGGAGCACCTGTTGGAGGAGTGCCCCCGTTTCGGAGCTGCAAGGGCCGATTGCGAGATACTCCTGGGAGAGGCGGTGAGGTGCGAGGCATTCGCCGCCTTTATGGCCAACTCCAAGAGTCGAGACGCCTTCCTCGCCTTCGCCCTGAGCGTGACGCGCGCGGCCTCAAAGGCGAATGGGAGACGGGTTTAACCCGGGCGACCCAAATACCGTTCCATACAAACTGTATAAAATTAATTTGGCCGAGCGAGAGGGGTAGATTTTAAGTTGCCATTCATTTTGGGACCCTGGCGCCTTGCTTGTGACTACTCGATGGAGTAGACAGAGATAAGGCGCCGGGGAACACACCTAATTTTAATAATACGTTAATATTAAGGCAATTTTAATTCATGTTAGTTTAACCAATTTTATTTCAATTTTTATGACATTTATACTGTTATAATACTATTCCATTTTAAACTAATTTTAAGTTTTAACTTGTTGACATTTTACCTTTGTAAAGCCCCGGCGCCTTGCTTGTGACTACTCTATGGAGTAAACAGAGATAAGGCGCCGGGGAATGCATTTTATTGTAATGACATTAAATTTAAGAATTAAATTTTAATTTATCTCATAATGTAATTGAATTGATTATAATTAACGTTATTCAACATTGAATAAAAGGTTAGTTAGGTTTGACACCTTGTAAATGGGTTTGCAAATAAAAAAAAAACTCGACCAAAGGAAAAAAAAAAAAGGAAAAAAAAAATTATATATATATTTATAGAAAAGAAAAGAAAGGACAACAAGTATACCCTAAACATTAACCCAAGTAAACCCATTAGAATAAGACATAGTAAGACATACAATAGCACTTTTATAGATCATTAAGGAAATTAAAGGTAATTTACAATAAAGAAAGGACTAAAGGTTGCTACAAAATAAATAGTAGCAGTACCTAACTAACTAAAAAAAAAAAACCTACGACCTCAGCGATACTATTGGACTTCGATTGGACCTGCGATTGGATTCTACGTGTGGACTTCGTGTCGTGAAGACCTGCAGACCAGACCCTGCGTGAATAAATCCTAAGAAGTTGTCATTGGCGTTTTACATCCAAATCCAGAACCCTAGCCCGTAACAATATTATGTTCCTAATAAAGGAAATAAAAATAAGAGGTATTTGATTTTCAATGACTTAGGTATGTTGGTGCCCCTATTAGCCCTTCAGTGATATAGCCATGAATGCGAGTGTGTTACGTAGCTTTGAGACAATTGTAGCCTCTGCGATATTGCTACGAACGGCAGTGCTGGAGCTACGCCAGTTGGAATATAATAAAATCTCTACATTCTCCTATGTCGCTCGCCTACGAGGCAACCATGTACCAGCCAAAGTACTAAGTATAATCAATAGTTCTACCCTACTTACATGATAAATTGGTACCAAGTCCTGTAAATCCAGCGGTGACAGTATAATGTGGTTGGCAACGCAAATGAAATATAGAAGGTATCTAAGCCATTCACGAGTATTTGTTGTAAAACTATTAACTAAAATGGGGTTTTCATTGCAGTTCCGTCATGCTGAAACTCCGCAACGATATTAGTTTTTTTTTTAAATATATTGACGAAACATTCTCAAGCCTTTTTTTTATTTTGCTCCCACACAAAGCCCCAGCATTCACGATCTATTTTTTATGTTGAGATTTAGAAAACCGTTGTTCAGTATAATTCTTCAGACATCGGCCTGATTTACATTTGCTTTATTTTCGTGCTTTTTAGCATGTTTTCCATAGAGATTGAATACAATAGAGACGGCAAAAACATATGCCGATTCATAACTTTTATTACGCTCCATATTTTGTAAAAGTACTTTAAAAAAATCTTAAATACATAATATAGAACCAACCATTAGTGAGTTATCATTTGCTTATGTTCTTATAAAAGGAACTGATGTCTCTATTCTATTCTAGCTCTATAAAAATCGTAAACACAAAAGTAACAAAAATCAATTTATATGTATAGTAAGTATAAGCTAAGTAAAATTTCAAGATACATAGTATGAAAAATAAAAAATACTGTCTCCGAATAAACTTAACGTTAGGACAAAAAAAAAAAGTTACGTAAGTACCGTTATCGACACTCTATCCTAAGACTTCGAATCCAGCAGGCCAGAGAGTGACTTTTGGTCCATTTTTATCGATTAAAATAGTAATTTGCGACTTTTGCGAGCGTTTATGGGCGATAGAGTAAAGTTTCCAGTTTAGCGGAAACAGTCGCGTTACTATGGAACAGACAGTCTCTGAAAGGGAATAAATATTGCCCGTTGAAGTACTAATTTCTCGGGCGGGTTGAGATATCGATTAGTGAAAGAAAGGTTTACGCCTAAGGACCGTCTTCGGAGTTGATAATTTTCACTAAGTAAATAGAGAGAGAGAGAGAGAGAGAGAGAGAGAAATAATTTATTCAACAGCACAATACTCAAAACATAACAAATCAACTATAAAATTTCCAAAAAACAAAAACTTTCTTATTTTTAAAACTTAAACAAATAGAACAAACAAACAGCGAAAAAATAAACAAGTAATAATATTCAAAACAAAGCAAACGCACAAAAATTTACATTGAACAGTTTGACCAAAAATACATGAAACCGGAAGCGAAACTTTAGTATGTAGCTACCAAGTACTGCACCAGTACGTCAGCCGTTCGCGATATGAATTCGCGACTGGAGCAAACTCACTTTTCTTTTTTTTTTTTTTTAGCCCTATAAAGGCACCCTCCGGAGGACACGGGGGAGGGAGGTGGTGAATGCTCATGCATAACAGCACGGGCCCGGCCGTGCTGCCAATGTGGACTCGCAGAGTGCGCCTACCCACTAAAGACCACCTTGGGGCTGGTTTGGTCCTAAGGACCCCTAAACCTACATCATGAGCGACCCCCCTCGAGGCCGAGGAGGGCGCACAGCGGAGCTCACTAGAGCTACCGCTTAGGGGGATTCGTCACATAGTGACAAAAAAGAAAAATTAAGTGAGAGTAGTGTCCCCGGGGACACTGTTGGGAGCGGGGGCTACATCTGACTGGGCCTGGGCCTCCAGGAAGAGGTCTAGGTCGGATGAGAGCTTATCGGGTGGGTCGACTAGAACGTTCCTGGGCGAGGTAAAAACGTAAAAACGGCCAAGGTAAAAACGAGCGGTCCGGGTTACCTTCCGGATGTGTGTCCTAAAAGTTAGTCTGTTGTCTAAGGTAACTCCTAAGTACTTGGCTGATGTTCGCCAGGGGACTGGGGTATCTAACATGCGTATGGGGGGGTCGCTTAGACCCCTCCTGCGTTTGTGGTCGAAACGCACTGCTGTGCTCTTTTCTGGGTTGACCTCAATGCGCCACAGCCTGAACCAGGCTCCTAGCTCATCGACCGCGGATTGTAGCCTTTTATGGATGTATGACATGTTGCGACTTCTGAAATAGAGTGCGGTGTCGTCGGCGAAAAGTGACAGTTAGACCCCATTGCCTGGGATGGGGATGTCATTTGTGTACGAGATGTACAGATGGGGGGAGAGCACGGAGCCTTGCGGGACTCCGGCTCTGAGAGGACGTGGGGACGAGAGTACCCCCTCGTGTCTGAAGCGGAAGGACCGGTCCTTCAGGAAGCTATCTATTACGCGGACAAGTCTGTCGGGGAGACCCAGCTCATATAATTTATAAACTAATCCTGCGTGCCAGACCTTATCGAAGGCCTTAGCAACGTCGAAAAATACAGCTACCGATTTTTCGCGCCTAGGGTAGAAACCTTTCAAAATGTACTCTACTATGCGGTGGACCTGTTGAGGGCAAGAGTGCCCAGCACGAAAGCCAAATTGGTGGGGAATGATAATGGGGGGAACCTCTGACGGGAATAGGTGGTTTCGCATGCGGGCAAGGATTACTTTCTCGAAAAGCTTGCCCATGGCTTTAAGGAGACTAATGGGGCGATGGTTAGACGCTACATTTAAGGGCTTACCCGGCTTGGGTATTCCTATGACTGTCGCCTCTTTCCATGCGGATGGAAAGTGGCACAGTTCAAAACAGGCATTGAAAATAATAGTTAACAAAATTAATAATTGACTGGGGAAATTTTTGAGCGCTAGGTTGGCAATACCGTCCGCTCCTGGGGCCTTTTTAGGTCTAAGTTTTTTAATGAGAAACTGAATTTCGTCTGTGTCCACCGCAATGGGGACGTCGGTTGAGGGGAGGGAGGTCTTTTTACGGACCTCCTCCTCAACCTTGTCCACGTGAGCTGGGTCGCACGGTTGAGTGCTGGGCGTGCATTGAGATTCAATGCTGTCAGCGAAATATTCGGCCTTCTCATCGTCCTCGAAGGCGATGGTGCCATCTCTACGCGTCAAGGGAGGGGTGTGGGTGATCGCGTCTACGCGTAGAGCCCTAGCTATTTTATAATAAGCCTGGTGGGTGGGGGTTATGGTCTCCATGAGGTCAGCCCAGTTAGAGTTGGCCTGATCGGATAGTCGAGATCTGACTTGCTTCTGCAATTCATTGGCGCGTTTCCTGTACTCAGGAGTTGGGTAGAGCTTGGCCCTACGGAGGGCGGCTCTTTTGGCTCTAATCAGATTCCTGACAGCGAGAGGCAGTTTACGGTCGCGGACCGGTACTACGCGCTCGCTGTCACGAATGGCTGTTTGGACCAAAAACGTGAGGGAGTCTACGGCGCTATCTATTTTGTCCGTACTATCGAAATAGTCGGGTGTGAATGCACAAGGGGAGTCTGGGGCTGCTAGAGCAGAGACAAGGGAGTTTTTAAAACCGTCCCAGTTGGTAATGGTTTTAGTAGAGGGTGAGGAAGCAAACTCACGCGGCGCACCAGCTTATATTTATGTGCCCCTGCACACTGCGTCCCGCATCTTCCCCCGTGCGCGCCCGCGTACTATTCTCTTCTGTGATTGGCTTATTATTCTGATCTTCCTATTGGTGTATATTATTTTAATTGTATTTGATTGGTTGTCTAGTTTTTAAGTTCGTATAAATATCGCTTGTAAATAAATTTCAACACTCATTCTATTCTGTCTTCCATGCAACGCACAACTGGCCTTTTTATTCATAACCTGACTCGAACCTCAACCTACCGTAGTCAACACATTCGTTAAAAGTATTAGTTTTTTTTTAAAAATCAAAACATTACTAATTATATTAATTTATTGAAGCACAATACCTTATTTTATGTAATAGCTCAGGTTTGTACTTAAGGTAAATACTTAAGTAACGTTCTGTCATGCTCATATCTGAGAAATTTGACGAGACAGCACTACACTTTTGTGTATGGCCAAGAAACCGGCCCTTAGCAGCATATTAAAAAACTCCCGGATAGATAATACTTAGGGCCCTCGCCCACGGCGGCTTTTTGTAGCGCTGCCGTCGCGCGTTTTCGTAAACGCGCGAGGGCATCGCTACTAACGCGCGTAGGTCGCTTTTGCAACGCGCCTTACATCTTCGACTCTTGGTAGGGTACCCTTGGTACCCTGACTATTTTGAACTAGACTAACTGTATTTAAGGAGCCATGCTGACTTTAAGGGTGTTGCTTGATTGATGTCTTGATTGATAATTGCATTCGAGTACTTTGTGTGTAGATAACAGTAGACCGTAGTTTCAAAGAGATTAGGGTCTGCATCAACGCAAAAATTGCTGCTTAAAGTAAATGTAATTCCAGTAAATTCCCAAGATAAGCAATTTCCGTCATTATAAACTCCGTTCCGGAACCACTGAATTGACGTTTTGTCTGAAGAGTCCGACCAGTGTAATACGCCAGTGTTTAGTGTGTAGTACATAGGAAAGTTTTAGTTCAAAAGTTTCGTCAACCTAACAATGCTGACGCTTCATTAAAAAAAAAAAAAAAAAAAAAAAACCACAAGTGTGAGTCAACCTTTAGCCCACGGAGGGTTCTTACAATTTGTTTTACTTACCTACATATTATAAATAGTTCAGCAATCGACTGTCACCCATTTTTCCAAGCTTTTCCCGAAGTTCAAAGACTTTTTTTTATGATCTAATTACAATGTATTGTTTTCAAATATTACCTGCCACATTTCATAGTCATCGGACAGAAATAATATACGATGCCAATCGCATAACTGAATCTAACTATCTAAAATAGTATGCAATCTCACAGTCAGAGGATTGGAATTGAACCAAATTTGGTGCGCCTTATTAGGCCACAATAATTACGTCATAAATATGGAAATCACTCAGACTGTGGCAATTACACGTACACATAAATTTACATTAACTGCCGCCTCTATCCCGAAGAGGTATAGGTAGACACCAGGGCTTGTTACTTGCCACGATCTTGACAAACCTGGCCTGTGACACTATTAATTTTGTGTCATCAACGTCATCAACGTATAAACATAAACATTTACATACAGGCACATAAATTGCTTCTGACCCAGTGGGTACCAGAAACAGCGACAACACAAACATGTAAACATCCAAGACCTGTACTTTTTTGTTTGACCCCAGCAGGGGTTCGAACCCGGGACCTCTAGCAGGTTAGGCAGATGCGCTAACCGCTACGCCACAGAGCTGAAATAGGCGTGATTTTTGCCGATATTTGTTCTACTCATCATCAACTCATTATGTCCCCACCGAGGGGCACGGGTCTCTTCCCTGAGGAAGGTATAGGCCATACTCCACCACGGGGGCCAAGTCCGGATTGGTGGAGGCTTGTAAGACTAGTGGCTGGTCTTACTGTCAGAAGTTTTCAAGCCGCCCTAAGGCCTCTGACTTGGCTTAACGACTGCCATCTATCGACGGCAGCCGGCACCAACTGCTTAACGTGCCTTGCGAAGCACGGAACCGCTCGGAAAAATGCAACTAGCGTTAGTCATAGACGGTGACCCATCCATGGACTGAACGCGCCGTATGTTGCTTAACCTTAGCGATCGTTTAAGATCACTCAGGCAGCCTCGGCTACGAGTGATTCCTTGGCTACGAGCGATTCTTATATTTGTTCTACTACAGCCCTAAAATCCATAGTAAGCCGCCTTGGAATGGCGTCAAAAGACTATTGGACCCTGGCCAGACCCTCGTGTGTAGGGTCTTCGCGTCCGACTGTCGCTAATTGCTGCCGACTTTCAACTCCTTTTCTGCAACGACTATTCACTATAATCAAGTGCTTTTTATGAGCGACTCAATTGTGCCTTTAATGAGGTAGGAATAGTACAATACGCAGGCAGGGATCAAAACTTAGTTTAAAATCAAAATAAAAAAATCTTACTTCGGCCGACCCACGGCCGACCTCTGTGGCGTAGCGGTTAGCGCATCTGCTTACCATGCTCCATGATCCCCAGCCGAACTGATCGAACGGATCGAACCCGGGACCTCCCCCCGGGTTCGATCCCCGGCTGGGGAGAAAAAAAAACTTCTGGTTTACATGTTTGTGACGTCGCTGTTTCTGGTTCCCACGACACAGGGTATCCTACGTGGGGCCAGAAGCAATGTATGTGCATGTATTTAAATGTTTAATGTTTAGCCATATTTTAAAGACGATGGTGCATAAGAATCAAAATTCTGAACTAAAAAGGCCCATTGGGATTTTCAAAGCGACCGTTCATTTATCGCCCGACCCCCGGCGTGAGAGGATACATTTAATATTCAGTTTTTAATCAAATATAAATCTCCACTTCTACTATCAATCCTCATTCATCCAGTTGGCTACAATATGGCATGCTCTGGCGCAGGCCCTCGTCCAGCGTGAACGAATACAGGCTTTTTGGTTCAAATCTCGTTCAATGCAGAATTTTTACAAAACTGTGCTGCCACATCCTGCAGCAAATGTCTGTCACTTACAAAAACATAAAATCAATTTATTATTTCAATTATTTCAATTGAGTTCACACGTTAGCGGTAACGCGGCGAGACGTGAACATTCCGGCCGACGCATCGTATGATTCTACAATCGGTAAATGAATAGAAGTACTGCTCTAAAGTTCTTGAGTGGATTCTACGAACTGTCAAACTTAGCGTAGGACGCCTACCAGCTTGCTGGGCTGAATATCTGAAGCAAATTGCTGGCTGGAGCTGGATGAGGATGGCAGAAGAGAAATAAGAGGCGTGCTGTGGGGAAGGCCGACAGTAGAATTAAAAATCAGGAATTTATCCGAACGTAAAGAATTTACATTCTGTTTGTTGAATGTCGATGTACTCATAATGTTAAGTGCTGCCTTGGGGCCTAATGTAGGGAGAAAAAGGCAGCGCAAAAAACACTCCACTCTGATCATCTTTTCTCAAATCACCTTAAATCTATATAGCGCATAAGTTGGTACGAATATCTATCTACCTAAGAAGCTTAAGACCCATGTGTGCTATCAACACTTGCTATGTCTAAATATTTAACGTTAACCAGTTGACGAGTACAGGCTGATTGACTGCTCTAAACGACTTTCCTGGATAATTCTCAGGCACCAAGTTAATTCGCGATCCGATATGCCGTTATGAGTCTCGCTTTCTTACCCTACCTTGTTAGACAGAGTACGCTTACTTACCTTTAAAAGGGTGGCTACTTTGATAGAGCAAGGAATCCTTTTTTGCCTCTCAAAAAGCTGTCATTATTATCAACAGTTATTTAATATACGTAGCTTAAAAGGCTTGTCGGAAATCAGCTGTTTCATTCATTCATGTGTTTCTGTAACTTGATCATTTGTTATTTGTCCAGTCCAGGGGTCTAATTAAACGCACCAAATCCGTAGCGTTTCCAATCGTCTAACTGTCAAATGTCATATTTTTTATTTTACAGTATATAGGGGCAGTTCATATTTTGGCTCGCGTTTCAGTGGGCTATGCAGTGGACATCCAGACCCGTTGTAAGCCATGTATTGTAGAGGTCTACATTATTATTATTATACGTTCTCTTTAAATTTTCACTCTTTTAACAGAGGTACAAGTTGGCACGGGCCGAGGCCAAGTGCATTAATTATTAACATTTTAGAGTTATTCTCATTGCCGAAGAACTTTCGGACGATACAACATGTATTAAATATAGTGGCTTTTTGCAGTAGTTGGTAAGTTGATCGGTGTATGTCTAGTGTTTTAGGGCAGTGTGCAGAGTGTAAGGAAAGATAAGATAAGGTCCTGTGGAGGAAAGGATTATTGGGAACGTTTTGCACTTGCCATTGAGTTTTAATTATTATGAATACTTTTATTGCACTTACATCATGATGGGACGAGGAACTGGCTTTCTGTAGCATTTACTGCGTCCTGGCAGTATGGCGGTGCATTTCCGAACGCATCGGCGTTCAATATCCGCGAGAATTGTTTGTAGATCCCCTCTATGTAGCCGGGCTGCCCGCCACCCGTCGCCACCACGCCAGAGGCAGGGTCTATGCAAGGGATTCTAGTTAAAAATAAACGTCGCCGCTAGACTCTGTGATAGATAGAGTCGGTATAACGTCTATATAGATAGGACTATATACTGCGTCGGCAGCGGGTAAACTTAGAGATTTTTCGAAAGGCCCTTTGTAGTAACTCAGTGGAGAGGTTGACGTCCTGTCGGTCGTGACGGTACGACAGACCTTTACTTGTGGACTCTACTTGGTTACTTTACGGGCGCTTTTGCGATAAAAAAGTAAGGTTGATATGCTGACGTCTGTAGCTCCTTAATTACGACATTAGATAGATAGATAAAACATACTTTATTGTATGTACACCAGATTAGTGTATTTTTAAGGGTCCGCAGTCGTCAAGGAACCTTTATGTCTTCCGTCTATTTGTCTGTCTCTCTGTGTGTCTTTCTGCGGCTTAACACACAGACGATAAGTACAGCGCATATACTTATTCAAAATATACAAAAATAGGATAAAATATTATTTATTTATTTTTTACAAATTTTGTACATCATAGTGTAGGATATCGCTGGATTGGTCGTTTCAAAGTATTGTGAGTGAAGTAAAATAATTTTTCGATTTAGGGGTCCTTCGCGAAATATAATAATAAATAGGGCGTCAACCCTCCACTATCCCAGATAAACGGTTGATTGTCGAAACGTGAAAAATTCTGGGCAGTAGCGTATTATAACGAACTTAGGAGAACTTTCACGGCTAACAAGTTTAAAGAGTAATAGGCGGTGACCTTTTAAAAAAAACCTTGTAGAAAAGCCATAAAAATTACTTTGACGAAGTTGTTAGTTCTGTAAGGCAGGTAAAAAATAATCTTTTGGCGTATCCCTTCACCGCGGCCCGATTATTTCAGAGCCAAGAAAGCAATTATAAAATTATTATAATATTTATTAATAATATCTTATTGAATTTTATAATTGCTTTCTATTCACTTACTATTCCTCATTATGTATACTACCTATTTACCTAATATATAAAATTCTCGTGTCACAATACGTTTGCCGGGTCAGCTAGTCTTACTATACAGTTCATTATCTCACTAAACGCCTGATCCTGAAATAAAAAACATTTCTACAAATCCAAATGTTTGCTGAGAAATTGAGCAATACAGAGTTCTAATCCAATCTAAATACAGCCTTAGACTCAGTCTGTATTTAGATTGGATAAGAACTCTGTATTTATTTTGTATAGTGAATACTTTCTATCGGTTTCCTAGGTTGATGGGAATGGATTTTAAAAATCTCTACCAACTACATTGATTTTTTACTACCAATATGATAGAGACAATAGACAGAGGTTTACTTTAAATCAGCACTACACATACATAACCCCTCAATAGAAATCATTATAATACAGGTAGCAATAATATCTACCGACTTTTTCGTCTCAGATAGCTCATAATTAAGGAAATACCTAGCAGTGTCTATTATCAATTTACTGGTACCTATTTAAAAAATTATTACTACATTCGTAAAATCTATTCCAAACCTATTTTAAAGATAATAAATTATCGCTAGTAACCTTCTATTTTAAATAAGTACTCCCTTGTACACACTGTAGGAAAAAGAGAGAATAAGTACGACGTCACGTTAAAGATCTTTCCATTCAGGATTTCTAAATTTCTTCTAAGTTTCTTGGATTACTTAGGCCATACTGAAAGTTTCTGGAACGGACTAGTTACAAAAGGAAAATAAAAAAAATACTGATAGGGTTTGAACAAGGAACTCTCTGTCAGTACATTTATTTTTAAATTGTGAGTCTGTCATTTGTTTTTTCATCGTGGCGTTGTTTTGAAATTAGTGTGTCGCCATTACAATGAATTTAAGTCGAGAAAATTTCCGTACTATGATTTTTTACGATTTTCGCTATGGCTTAAGTTAGCAAGAGAGTTGTCAAAGACTTCAGTTAGCATTTGGTGATGAAGTCCCATATCGTAGCTCTATTTATTCGTGGTTTGGTGAATGTAGACGAGGACGTGATGATCTCTATGACGTTAAACGTGAACGCCGGCCGGTGACCGCGGTTACCGATTTTAATATTGATACTGTGCGACAACTAATTGAAACGGATAAAAAAATTACCTGTCAGCAAATCCGCACTACCTTAGGCATTGGAATGAGCCAAGTGCAAAAGATATTGCATGAACATCTGAAGGTTCGGAAACTTTGCACTCGATGGACACCGCATGATTTGTCCTAAGATCAGAAACGACTGCGTGTAGAGTGGTGCCGTAAAATGATAAAAAAATATGACGGAGGACAATGAATGGCTATGTATAACATTGTAACAGGTGATGAAACTTGGGTGTACTGCTTTGAACCAGAAAGGAAAAGTTAATCGGCGGAATGGGTCTTTCCTTTTGAAGTGTTGCCAACGAAAGTCAAAAAAAGCCGCAGCACTGGCAAGAAAATGGTTGCTTCGTTTTTCGGCAAATCAGGCCATTACATCACTGTATCGCTTGAAAACCAAAGAACCGTAACTACAGATTGGTATGTTAATACGTGTTTGCTTGAAGTGTTTGACAAAATACGCGAAAAACGTCACCTGAGCAAAATAGTCCTTCATCATGACAACGCGTCGGCACATTCCGCTAAGGCAACGAATGCGTATTTGAAGGCTTTAAAAATAGAATTAATGACTCATCCGCCATACAGTCCAGATCTAGCACCCTGTTATTTCTTTCTGCTCCCGAATATTAAAGATAAACTCAGAGGTTTACGTTTTACAAGCCCGGAAATGGCGGTGAATGCTTTTCACAAAGCCATCGAAGAGGTCCCTAAGGAAGACTGGACCCACTGCTTTTCACAATAGTTCCAGCGAATGCAAAAATGCGTAAATAGTGAGGGTATATACTCTGAAAAACAATAAATGTGTTATAAAGATAATAGGTAGTCTTATTTACCAGAATCCAGAAACTTTCAGTATGGCCCACGTATAAGTCTGGTTCGTCATAAGATTTTGTTTTGGACTTTAAAGAAGATTTCACCGCATAATTGGCAGTGCCCTAAGAAAAATGAATTCTAATTTTATTTTTTGTTCGAGAAGATAATTTTGTTTTTGAGTACTTTAATATTTAATGCTAAAATAAATATCTGTGTAACGTTACTGTTAGGTACTTTAGCGGAAGTGCGTCATGCACGAAAAGCGCCATAAGCAGAGATCCTACAGTTTACTGTACTGCTCGATACAGAAGCTCTTAAAATAATCTATGTCTCTAATTTGTGCAAACGTAAAATATCACTTATATGTTTTTTAGGGTTCCGTAATTTAAAAATAAAAAACGGAACCCTTGTAGGATCGCTTTGTAGTCCATCTGTCCGTCCGTCCGTCTGTCTGTACAACCTTTTATCTCGACACTCGTGGAGGTATCGAGTTAAAAAAAAATCAAATACTCCTACGGTCTACGGTTCTTGGAAATTTTGTTTCAAGGAATTGAAGCTGAGAAAAAATCAAATTTCTAAGTAAACGAACGGCCGTTATACCGCAAGAGAAACGTATATTTTGCCACTCAAAGAAATCAAAATTCATACTTCTCGTTGATCTAGAACTATGTCGAATAGCAAGCAATGTCGTCTTATACGAGGGCTGCTACTTATGTATGCGGAATAGAAAAAATAAACAAATGTATATGGCTAAATATGCTTTTATTGTTTTTCAAAGTATTCTCCACTATGATCGATGCACTTTTGCATTCGATGAAACCAATTTGTAAAACACTTTTTCCACTCTGATTGAGGTATCTCCAAAACGTGCTGTTTGAACGCATCTACGGCATCTTCACGGGTCGAAAATCGTTGACCACGTAATTTATTCTTTACATTTGGGAATAAATAGAAATCATTGGCAGCCAAATCAGGGCTGTACGGTGGATGACCCATCAATCCTATTTTTTTACCATCCAAAAATGTAGTTGATTCCTGAGATGTATGACAGCTGGCTTTGATATGGTGAAGTATGATTCTGCGTCGCTAATTGTTTTGGCGTATTTCTTCAAATACTTCCGGCAAACAAATGGTCGTGTACCACTCCGAATTAACCGTTCTGCGATTCTCCAGTGGTATTGTAGCCACATGGCCATTAATACCAAAAAAGCAGGCCACCATTTGCTTTACAGTGCTTTTTGCACGAGCCACTTTCGTAGCGTTCGGCTCATTTTGAAACACCCAAACTGTTGATTGTTGTTTAGTTTCGGGATCGTACGCGTAGATCCAGGATTCGTCACCTGTGTAGATATTATAAACAGATTTTGAGTCGCCTCCGTTGAATTTTTTTAAGGTTTTCTTGCACCATTCGACGCGAGCATCTTTTTGATCCTGAGTTAAGTTGTGCGGGATCCAACGCGAACAAATTTCTTTTACAGACAAATTTTCATGTAATATCCTATGAATGATCGTCATACATATGCCCAGAATAGCCTCTATCTCGCGATACGTAACATGGCGGTCTTGCATTATTAGTTTACGCACAGCTTCAATATTTTGTGGCACAACCACCGATTTCGGGCGACCTTCTTTAACTTCGTCCGTGAGCTTTTGATGGAGCTTCACCACCAAAAGTCGAAGTTAATTGATCTACGCACTGTTGTTGCGTTAAACCACGTCGAAAATCGTAATAAATCACAGCACGAATATTTTCACGATTGAGTTCCATTTTTTCAGCGATATGACATTTTAAACCCAACAAAAACAAAACACTAACGTATATAAGAGAAAAATATTAGCGGCCAGTATTTAAAAAAAGGACGAATTTGACCATGGAGGTCAGACATTGCGTTTAAAATTATTGGAATCCTAGATTCCGCATACATAAGTAGCAGCCTATGTATGACATTGCTTGCCAATAAATTTGTAATTAAATCATTAGAAAAATTTGTCTTTGAAGTTCGGGAAAAGTTCGGAAAACTGCGAGTACTGATCAGACTCGCTCTAGTCCAGTTCTTTTGTACTGAATACTGAGATGTCAATATCTTGGCCTTTTCATTAAAAATTATTATCTAATAGGTAGGCACTTTCATGCTCATGTGAAATTAACTTTAGAAGGTTAAGTCACAATTATTCACAAAAATACAAGAAATCAATTTTAAATCATTATGAGTTTGCGGTCATAATCCGACGGTTGGATTCCACAATGAATTGCGACAAAACGCATGGAGCGTTTCAGATGCAGGCTTGGAAACCTAATATGTGTCTTTGTACTATAAACATGAATATAGAATATGAAGGGAAAACAAACCGGCCAAATCTGCAGGTCTCCAGGTCTTGGATGTTTACATGTTTGTGACGTCGCTGTTTCTGGTTACCACGACACAGGGTATCCTAGTGTGGGGCCAGAAGCAATGTATGTGCCTGTATGTAAATGTTTATGTTTATGTTAAATACGAGTCGGATTCGCGCACAAAGGGTTCCGTAGCATTATCTATAATAGGTATTTGAACATTTCACACGTCTACGATGCGCGTCTACGGTCGGATGGCCGGTCGGACAGAAGGACGGTGGAGTCTTAGTAATAGGATGGGTCCCTTACTCCTTAGGTAGGGAACCCTAAAAACGCAGGTGCCGCCAAGATCCTGCGGAATCTCCTACCCTTCCATCTGTCGCAGATGCGAGTTCCTGCGATGTAATGCGGGTTGACGAGATAATCTCTGTGCTCGTCATGTACGCAGAGAGTTATTTCGGGACATAGGTACTTATCTAAATTAACGTTGTGTGAGTTTACGGAAACACAGCTAAATTTCAATAAGTAAATAATCCTCTAAAATACAACAATACCCGCTTGTATCTAGCGGTACTTCATCATCAATCCATTATGTCCCCACTGAGGGGCGCGGGGCTCTTCCCTGAGGCCATACTCCACCACTGGGGCAAAGTCCGGATTGGTAGTGTATAAAAAAAACTTGAAGTATGTAGTTGTAACTTTTTTTCTTGATCCACTTATTAAAGTCGTAAGTCGTAGCCGTACATGTCTTAGGTCATTTGTGGATTGTCTTGTGATCGTGTGTACATTTTCGATATTATCCGACGCCGGAAAAGTTAAAACTTTCTACGTTCAATAGGGAATGGATGAAAATTTTCCATTCGTAGTTCTGGGCTTAGTACGGCATATCAGATATATTCCTTAGTCCGCTTCGTATAAAAAAAATCCACCTTGAAAAGCTGTCATTGTCACCAGTTTTTTTTTTTTTCATGCGTAGCGGACCAAGGAATATGTCTGATATGCCGTACTGAGCCCAGAACTACGAATGGAAAAATATTAAGATTATTTAAAAATTAACTACAAAGCCAAAAAAATTGAAACTTATTTCTCGCGCTAAGGAAGGTTATTCCTATCACCAAAAAAATATCAAGCACTTCTGATATTTTCATCCATTCCATATTGAGGGAAGGTGGGTGGGGCCTCAAGTTCAGTAAGTTTACCTAGTATCACCCGACAAAATATCTGTGTTCCTGTCACCGTCAGAACGCCATCTTGTGAAGTATACACATAGGTATTTCATGGAGTTACAAAAACGGATTGAAGTTTTTAGTTTGAAGTTTATTACTAAGACTCCACTGTCAGTCTGTCTGTCCGTCCGTCCATCTCTCTATTTGTCTGTCATTAGGCTAAATCTCATAAACTGTGATAGGTAGTTAGACAGTTGAAATTTTCACAAATGATGTATTTCTGTTGCCGCTATAGCAACAAATACCTACAAAACAAATAATAAAATAATTATTTAAGGCTCCCGTGAACATATTAATAACGGGAACTGGTAGACGCTTGAAGTAATTGTAGAATTTTTAGTTATATTCAGTTTGTTTAAAAAATAATAATGAAATACGTTTGTTTACTTATGCACCTCTGTAGTGTCATGGAATATCAAAATTTCCTCTAGCACTACTAACATCTGAGTAGCGCCATGAGAGACGCATTTTTTCCCATTACACTACCGAACAATACGGGTAGTGTCACGGGAGAGAAAAGTCTCACATGGCACATCCAGTAGTGCTAAACATTGTGCCAAGTAAAAAAAGGATGAAATAAATATTAAAGGCTCCCATACAACAAAAGTTATTTTTTGCTCGATATTAATAGCGGCAACATGTAGACGCATAAAACATTCAAATGTTGTATAGGTAATGATACGGAACCCTTCATGCGCGAGTCTGACTAGCAAATGGCCGCCGGCGTACAGTGCCACCATCTTATCTGTTCAGTTGATAGCGGCGCTAGTGGAGAATTTTGTAGTAACATTTAAGAAATTTACCTAGAAAAATGAGAATATTTTAACCTGTTTTTCAATTTTAATGAAAATATATCTATAAATCTTAGTAAGTGAATAAATAAAACAAAAAATGGGGATGAGGATTTACAATTTTTTAGTTAGTTACAATTTTGCCCACCTGAACAGATAACTTGGTGGGGCGCTGTAGCTGATGACAACCAATCATCAGCTAGGCTGTCACTTACTATAGTAGCCCAATCAACGTTCACGTTGTCAAGCATGGTGCATCATCATCGTCGACCCATTATGTCCCCACCGAGGGGCACGGGTCTCTTCCCGGAGGAAGGTATAGGCCATACTCCACCACGGGGGCCAAGCCCGGATTGGTAGAGGCTTGTAAGACTAGTGGCTGGTCTTACTGTCAGAAGTTTTCAAGCCGCCCTAAGGCCTCTGACTTGGCTTAACGACTGCCATCTATCGACGGCAGCCGGCACCAACTGCTTCACGTGCCTTGCGAAGCACGGAAACGCTCGGAAAAATACCACTAGCATTAGTCATAGACGGTGACCCATCCATGGACTGAACGCGCCGTATGTTGCTTAACCTTAGTGATCGTTCAAGATCACTCAGGCAGCCCAGGCTACGAGCGATTCAACACAGCATGGTGCATAGTACCTACGAACCAATTACGGAGTGATTCACTTTCAGCACGTCTTGACCTTGACTGTGAGACTGTGATGAACATGAACAGGCGCCGTTTGTGAGTGTTAATTTTAGGAAAAAAAAGATATAAGAAAATAATGAAAGACGACCTCTGTGGCGGAGCAGTTAGCGCATCTGACTACCTTGCGAGAGGTCCCGGGTTCGAATCCCGGCTGAGGACAAAAAAAGACCAGGTCTTGGATGTTTACATGTTTGTGACGTCGCTGTTTCCTAGTGTGGGGGCAGAAGCAATGTATGTGCCTGTATGTAAATGTTATGTTATGTAATTGTAAGAAGGCTGTGCAATTTTTATCTCCTGACAGGTAGGTACAGGTAGGCTGACAGGTACACTTCAAACAGGGCTTGTTTCGGACTTAGGTTCTATCATTATCTGATTCCAGCAAGGATATACCATCCGTGGCAGATGTACCGTCTGCGACCAACAACTTGGAGTTGCGCCAACCTCGCGCCTAGGCCTGTAGGTACTAAGCTAGTTCACCTTTGAAACTAAACCGGAGCGCAAAACGAACCTTATTTCATTATTCCCGAAAGTTTCAGAAAAAAAGAAAATATTACTATAGTTGTAAAGTCGTATTTTTTATTAAACGGAGTAAACTGACGTTTACTGGGTTGTCAGGTTTTGACGAAATAAAATTAGTGTTGTGACAAAGTGAATGAATGAAACAATGACATCAATCTTTTACTAGATGGCGCCCGCGACTTCGTCTGCGAAGGATTAGTATTTCGAGTAGCTCGTTAGCGTAGCGTAGAAAATAAACATTATGACATTAAAATTATCACATAAATATTTTTTGGGTCGCATTTGAAAAATATAACAGACTGACAATGTTGAGATGTTACAGTGTAAGGTAACAATATTGTCAACATAAGAAATACGGTAATCAAGCAGAGACTTAATCACAGACCTATAGGTACCTACTGCAGTATGCTCCTATAAACTATATTATATGGTTCACTGTTTTGGCTATAATGGCTTACACATAAGATTATAGACAAACACTGTGATGGGCTTTTTCGTAGGACTATTTACGAAAAACATTTTAATCAAATTCAAACATTTTATTCATAGTACAAACAAAATGTTTAAATGTGTACCTAATTAATAGATTATATGGAGTAGAAACTAACAAAGTAACTTCCTTTCAAAACAGTTTTAGCGTAATCAACAAACTTTAAAACTTAAAAATTATAACCCCTAGATGTATTGAACACTAGACACAGTTATCTGTTATTTAATATAAAACAATACTTTTTATTATAGGCCATAATTTAATATTAAAGGCAATACCCCACCACGGGGGCCAAGTCCGGATTGGTGGAGGCTTTTAAGACTAGTGGCTGGTCTTACTGTCACCAAGCTTCACCTACCCACATTGTTTCATTTTGGCTTAATATATATTTGAAAATTCACGCGTTATTTGACTTCAATAAACTCATCCTATCATCTTTGTCTGAAGAAATCAAACCAGTTTTTTTTTGTCCAAACTGTAAAATTGACAAATTAGAGATAGGATTTTACCCAGAATTATTAAAAATTAGTAATAAAATTAGCCAAGCCAGAGACAAGTGGCGACTTCTTGTATCAGAGGCCAAGATTCACTTCGGGTCGCTGAGCCATCGCAGTAAGTAAGTAAGTAATAAAATTTGCTAGATCACAATCGACAGGTAAAATTGGTTCGTCAACAGTGTCTTCCAATAATAATATAGTGATTAAATTAGGTATATTAGAGCCAGAATTTTACTTATTTATGCTAATTACCGCCATTAGAAGGGATATTAGATATAAGGAAAAGTTTGTATGTAAAGGGTAATATCCGAAAGTAGATATCTAATTTCAAATATGGTTTCACGAGTGTTTAGGATGAACCTTCAGAGTGGACATAGGCTAATCCTGTGGCTCGAACAAAGTCGCGGGCACTGCTAGCGTAACATATAAATATCGAATAAAAAGATACCGGAACCGGTGGATGACGTTCTTAGGCCACTTCATTATGTAGCATCAACCCATTATGTCCCCACCGAGGGGCACGGGTCTCTTCACTAAGGAAGGTATAGGCCATACTCCACCTCGAGGGCCAAGTCAGGATTGGTGTAGGGTTGTAAGACTAGTGGCTGGTCTAACTGTCAGAAGTTTTCAATCTTAGGCCTCTGACTTGGCTTTACAACTGACATCTATCGACGGCAACCGCCACCAACTGCTTAGCGTGCCTTGGGAAGCACGGTACCGCTAGGAAAAACGCCACTAGCGTTAGTCATAGAACAGTCACCCATCCATAAACTGTATGCGGCCCTTATGTTGCTTAACCTTCAAGATCCTTTAAGATCACTTAGGCGGCGCCGGGGCTGAGAGCGATTTTTGTTTCAATAAGGTAATGTTATCGAAGTATTCATTCATTCCTGTGATTGAACAAAACTGAACGCATCACTATTACATTAAACATGGCAACATTATTTTTGAAGCTACTGTCAGTTTACTCCGTTTAATAAAAAATACGACTGTAGTACTGGCCAGTTGGTTGAAAAAAAAAATGATGTCGTAACTTATGAAAATACGAACTTAGGGACATACGTTCATTTCCAGGATTTTTAGATCAGGTTTGTACAGACGAATATGAGATGAGATTCAATTCATGATTTATTAGCTTTTGCAACTTCGTGTTTGTGGAATTTGAAAATGGATATACCTAAGGAGCTAATTTATGGAAAAAACAACTCCTACTTTAACCCCTCTTGGAAACAAAATACACTTTTGCTTATAATCGGAAAGCAAAAAGAAAGAAAGTTCGTTCAGAAAGTTTAAAAAAACAATGTGCGATGACAATTTGACTTTTTATTCATAGCGTAGTCGCTAGAATTGCAATATGTTACGCAATATAGAGGGTGTTGATTTGTACAGTTTCGTCCGACTCAGAGGTGGTTAGTTACATGATACTGAAGGAATAAAAAATATAAAAAAGGCTATTTTTTTAGTGAAAAAGTGGGTCCGGCGGGGGTTTTGCGGGGCGGGGCGGGAGAGTGACCCCGCGCGCTCGCCCGGCAAGCGCCGCAAAACCGGCGATTCTACATTATTTTCACTAAAAACATTATTTTTTTTGCTTAAGTATCATGTAATAATCACCCCTGCCTGAGTCGGAAGAAACTGTACAAATCAACAACTTGTATATCGAATTCCCATAATAAACAGATATTATTGTTTTATCAGGCGGTTATGGCTATAGGAAAGTTCGAGACCGGACTTGCGCTTAAACCGTAGGTATATTTGCAAATTAATTGCCATTGTCTTAAAAAAAATAAGTTCTTTGTTTTTTTTTCACGAGAAAATAGGTAATATTGAGAGCTTGGTCCGAATATTTTGATTTGGGCTGCTTAAATTCATTTTTAAAGCGAAAAAAAAATGGTGTGTATGCCACCGGAAATATGTAAGATAAGATAAGATAAAAATGTTTTTTATTGTACCAGGAAAACACATTGTATATAAAACCTTTGGCATTATTGCTTAAAGCAATGCGTAACGGCGTAAACGTAATGTGTGGAAAATGTGTCATTAACTGAGATCTTACGAGCTGTCAGTTTCTATTGATACCATGGCTCGACACCAGAACTCTTTAAATAAACAAAACTAAAAGGACACCTAATTAGTGCAAACGTATAAAATAAAATATAGCTAATAATTTACTACACTTTTTTACAGAATACCGTGATGCTTCTTGGCGTTTTTCGTACAAAAAAAAACTATTAAAGGTATTTTCACTGACGTACGACAGAAAGGTTAAAAGTTCTAATTACCTAGTCACACACTAATTCACAAAGATACTTTATAGTAGCTTTTATTTGTAGCTTTATATTCTCTGACTTTATACCTTTAAAATGAAGTGTTAATTGTAACAATATTTAGCACTATAGCCATTTCTGGCAGCAACTACTTATCTACAGGGTGAATTTGAATTCGTTCACCATATTTTTAGCGAATGTTGTTTTCATTGTGTAAAACAGCATTCTTCATAATTTATAAGTAGTATTTAAGTATAAGTGTAACATATTGTTAATATTCATTATTTAAGACCTTTGGCTCCAAGCTGTGCATCCAAATTTGGAGGTGGTAGGAAGTAGTATCATTAAAATATGTCTGTCGTCCGATATTCGTACCTGCATAATTAAGTTCGCTGGCGCCGATCCCACATTTTTTATTTTGTTTTATTACTGTTACTGTTTGTTTATCCTGAAGTAAATTGATTTTAAGATGTAAAACAAAAAAGTCTTTTTGACACTCTGTCTTTATTCAAATATAGACCCAATTTTTTATTAACGGTTACGTTGTCCCCTTAAAATACGGTGAAAGAATTGAAAGTCACCCTGTAGTTAGCCCGAGTACTGAGCATTCAAATAAACTGGCACATTCGTCTACATCAACAGCAAAAGGGCAATAATAGAGAGAAGAATGACTAACTCTGTACATACAACGTGTAATTGAAATTTCGCAAAACCTGTAAACAGTTGCATCTGTTTCATCCTATATATGCATCTAAACACGCTATTTTCTACAAAAAATAATAGTAATTCATATCTCTATTTAAAACAATCATGAAACCTTGAAATTTGAATTAAGTTCTGGTTGGTTATTAAAATATTACCAAATAGTGAAATGAAATGAAATGAAATCTTTAATGTGCTTGACTGTGGGTGTACATTTGCGGTAACCGATGCTTATTAATAGAACGCCAGAGTCTTACCTTTTCAGGTGTAAACACATACCTTAACTTAACTATATACAGGTAATTACTTAATAGGTACTATTATCTAAGCTAATCCTTATATTCTAGATACTCTTTCAAACTATAAAACCCTTTCTTTAAAAGATATTCTTTGACAATTCTCTTAAATATATATTTTTTTTTCAGTTTTAAGCCTATCGGGTAACTTATTAAATATATCTATACACATCCAAAAACAATTTCTGGATGTAAGTGCCAAGTTTCCTCTAGGTTTATGTAATTTGTCCTTGTATTGTGAGCGTACCCAGATAGCATTTTTTGGTAGCCGTTACGAAACAATGTCGACACTAAAAAGACGACACAGTAACATTTTGGTCGCTGTTACGACATTGTTTCGGTCACTGCGACTAAAGTGAGGCACTTCTCGACACAGTAACATTTGGTTTTTAAGTTACGACGCCGTGTGGTAACATTGTGCCGACTACTTCAGAAATCATTCGTTCATTCGTCAATTCCGTTCATTCTTTGCAACCTTTATTTAAGAAACAACTAAAATGTAAAAGAAAACTCTGTGCAATATGGAGACAAATTGAAAGGTTCGCCATATTATTTTGACAGCGTCAGTTTATTTTTGAGGTTAATTAGTTTTAGATGTCTATTATTATTGTGATAGTAGTGGGAAAATAAATTTGTCGTATTATGTAACCAAATACATTGAAAATCATCAATGGGCCATCACGTAATTGCAATTTAATCAGTTTATTGAAATGTTCAGGGTTTCACTACAAGTTTTGTTCATTCTCCAGACCTTTCAGTTTAATCAAGCTGTACTCTTTTTATGCTAATAATGTGATATTTAATCAAAAATAATCCATTAACTTACAAAAACATTTGTTTTCATAGTCAAATTATTCTAGTCAGAATCAGAATCAGAATCAGAAATTTATTTCAACGTAAAAATTTACATTCTGCTTGTTGAATGTCAATGTACATACAGTTATGTATAATGTTAGCCGCTGCCTTGGGGCCGTCTGTAGTAGAGAAAAAGGCAGCGAAAAAAAAAACTCCACTCTGACCATCTGTTCTCAAATCAACTTAAAGCTAATACAAATAAAACTTACAAAACAATATCTTGGATGTGTTGAACACTAGACACATTTATCCTCTGATTAAATTTAATATTAAACTACTATTTAAAGCCATACGTCCTTGTCTTCTAAATTATCGTTGATTTTATAATAAGCTTTTTTGCAAAGAGTGTGCTTAACACAATTCTTAAATCGCGTTGGAGGTAACTCTAATATATCTTGGGGTATCTTGTTGTAGAACCTTATACAGTGCCCCATAAAGGAAGTATTAACTTAATTAAATGACAATTTATGTTTATTCCTAGTATTAACGTTATGATGGCTACCAAGTGTTTCGAAGTCTTTAATATTTTTCCTAACGTACATAATATTTTCATAAATGTATTGGCTTGCAACTGTTAGGATGGTGATTTCTTTGAAAAAATTCCTTAGTAAAAATTCCTACTACCTAGCTTGTAAATAAATCGGATCGCTCTCTTCTGCAATATGAAGATAGTCTCAATGTCTGCTGCCCGGCCCCATAGTAGTATACCATAGGACATAATACTATGGAAGTAACTAAAATAAACAAGCCTAGCAGTTGCAACGTCAGTAAGTTCTCGAATTCTTTTCACGGCATATGCTGCGGAGCTAAGTCTATGTGCTAATTTTACAATATGTGGGCCCCATTGTAGTTTGGCATCGATTGTGATGCCCAGAAATACAGTATCTTCAACAAATTCTAGTTTTTCATTTCCAATCACAATGTTATTTTCAACTAATTTTACATTAGGTAGGGTAAGATTTAGAAAATTTGTCTTTTTTGAATTTAACAACAGATTATTTGCTGTAAACCAATCTAAAACGTGCGAGAGAGCATTATTTGCTTCGTCAAGATTATTTTCCTGTCTCCTTATTTTAAAAATAAGTGACGTGTCATCAGCAAATAGCACTCTCTCACACATTTTTTGTGCCATAAACGGTAAATCATTTACATAGACCAGGAAAAGGAACGGCCCTAAGATAGATCCCTGGGGGACTCCCATTTTTACAAGTGAACCTGACGATTTACGGTTTATGTTTGCTTTTTGAACCCTTCCTTCTAAATATGATTTTAGAAGATCTAAACTTATTTTTTTTATTCCATAGTGTTTTAATTTTGAGAGCAGTGTTTTGTGGTCTACACAATCAAATGCATTTGACAAATCACAAAATACTCCTATAGCATCATTATGATCCTCCCACGCACTGAAAATATGTTTAACTAACATGACTCCAGCGTCTGTTGTATTCCGCCCTTTAGTGAAACCGAACTGCTGACTATGGAGGAGTTGGTAATTATTGAAATGAATAAGCAATTGATCTAAGACAACTCTTTCAAATATTTTACTTAATACTGGTAGGACTGAAACGGGTCTAAAATTTGTTGGGTCTTGTTTACCACCGCTTTTAAATAAGGGCACTAACCTACTATATTTCATGAGGTCTGGAAATACTCCTTCATCTACGCATTTATTGAAAATCTGTTCTAACGGCAAAGCTAGGATATTTATCACTGAATTAACTATTTTTCAGTAAAAATATGGGGTTTGTCAGTACAAACCCCATAAGTCCTCGGTTTTTTTAAGATTCAATAATTTAAAATTCTTAACAATGTCATGGGGCTCAATGTAATTAAATGTAAAATCGTGTTCGCACGCGGGGCATGGTCCCTTAATAATGTCGCCGCACGATCTGGTGACGAGTCTAATGGAGCTGTAGTTACGATTGGGACATTAGTGAAGAACTGTTCGAAAGCTGCAGCGATACCGATACAGCGACATTTGTTGTTATTATTTTGTCATCGATCTTAAGTGAAATATCTCGGTCTCCTAATTTTGCTTTACGCGTTTCTCTATTTATTATGGTCCAAATTGTTTTTATTTTATTCGGTGATTGTTGGATTTTACCTTTTATATGATCGCATTTAGCTTTATGGCAGACGGCCTTAAATAATTTTGAATATTTTTTTACGTACTGTATGAAGTTGGCATCATGTGTATAAGTCTTTTTGTCATATAATTCATAAAGTGTGTCTCTGCTCTTTCGAATACCTAACGTAGCCCATTCACTAAATCCTACTCTATTGTCGTTGCTTTTTAGATGGCGCAATTTAAAAATCTTTTTAAAACTATCTGACACGACTTCGAATAACTCTTTGTAATGAGTATTAGCATTTTCATAATTTGCTTGAGTCGTTATACCACTTTCGAGGTCTGATTTAAACGAAACTAATTTTTTACTTGTTACGGGCCGGCAGAGGATAACCGGTTCGGCGTTTTTTGTATTTATTTCAAAATGCACAACTTGACCGCTGTGGTCTGACTTTAGACAATTTACTGTGGAATAATCTGAAAAATCGCAATCGCAGTAAACATTATCTAGGCAGGTGGCAGTAGTTTCAGTTATCCTAGAAGGCTCCAAAAAAATATTTATTAGATTAAACGATTTGAAGAGAATTGTCAATTTAGTATTCAAGGCGGTCTGCCATTAAGTCGATGTTGAAGTCACCACAGACTATGACTTTCTTATTGCTGCTAGAAGCTACCTTTAAAACATCCTCTAATATGGTTTCAAATAAACTGTAATCGCTGGTAGGGGGCCTGTACAAGGCTACTACAATATGTCCAGACAGTTCAACACACGATATTTCAATTACTTTTTCAACAGAAAGTCTGCAAATATCATTCCGTTCTTTAAATTTCAAATTATTTTTTGCTAGTATCAAGGACCCCCCCATGCCTTGCAGACTTTCTATTGAAGCAACTGGCTATTTGATAATTATTCACAGAAAAATTCATTTGAGTCTCTAGTAGCCAGTGCTCTGTGACACAAAGTATATCCACTGTTACCAAGATTACTAGCTGAGGCGGCGCGGGGCGCGGGGGGGCAGCCTGCCGCCGCCGCGCCGCACGCCGCCGCCGCGGCCGAGGACACTCGCTCACCAAAGCTCTCCGAACTAAGATTGTCGCGGCTCCATACAATCATCGCCTTTGTAAAATTACTTCCATTAAACTCATTGAAGCTATCGAAAATCTTTGTATTCATCAATGGTCCTTCGCAAGAGAGGGAGCCGTCTTGATATAAACTACGGAGACCTTGATATAAACCTGAGAAGAACAAAAATTGAACGCCCGACATAGTACGCCACGCTGCGCCATATCAGTGTGACACGACGAGTCACGCACGGCGCCATACTTCAAGTGCCACGTTCCGGAAAGGGGAAGTTCCGAGTTCTGAGTGAGTCCGTTCCATGTTCCTTGTCCTTGTCCCAGTGCATCTACTTAATTCCCTATAATTTAATTCAAGATAGCATCTATAAGTGTCAAGTTTGTGCATACATCAAAGATTCCCCAGAAAGATTGGAAGGTCTTCTATGCCTACCCTAGCCTACATCTAGCTTCTTCACAATAAAATAGCAGCATCCTTCTTATCACGCAACGCTTACAAACTTCACATTAGCAAAATAACTCATATAAATACCTACCTACGCGCTGCGTTGTTATCTATTGAGCGCGGCGCACTCGCATCTTCATCAAACCTGTTTGCTATTCGTGCACTAAGCGCGAGCGCCACGCTACAAGCAAGCTACCGTTTCGTGATATAAAATTAATCTTGTGTGTAAAGTGTACAAGCCCAAGGTAGCTTTCTATATACAAATACAGCTTCATTCTTCTTCAACATTATGACTGACACGGCAGCAATCTACAAAGACTTAGTCAAAAAACGTAGCAGTCAAAAAGCTAAGCTTACGCATTTCGATAACTATCTTGGCATTGCCACTAGTTATGAATCATTGAGTCCAGTTCATAGAATCGAATTACAATCGCGTCTTAGTAAAATTGAAGAAGCTTACTCAACATTTGATCAATTGCAGACCCAGATTGAAGTTTTGTTGCCCGATCCGACTGGAGAATATGACGAAAGGGAGCCGTTTGAGACATTGTATTTTGCGAAAACATCTATAGCGCGCAGTCTGCTAGGCCGCCCGCTGCAGCCCCAGTCTCAAGCCTTGGATGGATCTGGGCCGAGCGACAGCCGGGCAGCGCCCCCAGCTGTGAAGCAGGACTTCTTTCGACTTCCAGACATCAATCCACCTACCTTCGACGGCGAGTATCAACACTGGCTCGAGTTTAGAGATATGTATATTTCTCTTATACACAATAACGATAAAATCAACGAAATCAGTAAATTTCACTACTTGCGTGCATCTCTTAAAGGCAGTGCTTCATTAATGATACAAAGTCTTGAATTTACAACGGCAAATTACCAAGTAGCTTGGAAGTTATTGACAGAGAGATATGACAACACAAAAATCTTAGTTAACAATCATTTACAAGCAATTTTCAATGCAGAACAATTAACAAGGGAATCTTGCAAAACACTACGAAACTTAATAGACATTACAAATAAAAATTTGCGTGCGCTCTCAAGTTTAGGTCAACCCACCGACCGCTGGGATGTATTAATAATTTACATAATGTCTAAAAAACTTGATTTCTCAACCAGTCGTCAGTGGGAAGAACACAGAAACACTTTAACAGACACACCAACATTAGAACAATTTACAAAATTTTTAAGTAACAGAGCGGATTTATTAGAAACCTTACATAGTAACAAACAGACACAGAAACAAACGTTAACATACACAGACACACATAAACCAAAAACATTTGCAGTGGTTACAGAACAGAAAACTAACACTAAAATACTCAGCTGTCCAATGTGCAAACGTGAGCATCATCTATTCTCATGTGAGTTATTCAGATCTCTTAACGTAGACGGGCGCATCAAAGCCGTCTCGGGTTTCAATAACGTTTGCAAAAACTGTTTGCGAGTTGGACACGTTGAAAAAAATTGCAGACTTACACATTGTAAGTATTGTAACACAAAACATAATACCCTTCTACACAAGGACAAGCCAGAAACATGCACAGAAAATGTTGCTCTTCCAGCACACACAGAAACACATACATCAAAACAATCGTTATCTTCTAATTCTCATCAAATGCATGTATTGCTATCCACAGCGCTCGTGGAAGTGATGGACAACAACGGCCAGTTCCACACCGCCCGGGTCTTGCTGGACAATGGAAGCACATCTAACTTCATAACAAGCAATCTTCGCGAGAAACTGGGTCTGTCAAAACGTCAGACGAGCTCAACAGTCTCTGGTATAAACAATCAGGTTTCATCTACAGTGGAGTCTTGTGACCTTACCATGAAAGCTTGCAATGGAAACTATAAGACGAACATAAGCTGTTACGTACTGCCAAATATCACACAATCTCTTCCAACTACATACATCAACTTACAAAATATACAAATCCCTTCAGGAATTCAATTGGCAGATCCCACATTCAATGAACCCGCAGCTGTAGACCTACTAGTAGGAGCTGAAGTTTTCTGGAGTGTACTAGGCTCTAATTCTATACATCTAGGTAATAATCAACCAACCTTACGCGAATCAAGCCTGGGATGGATTATTTCAGGCATTATTCAACAAACATCCACAGAAAAATCCATTCCAACATGTCACTTTACACAAACATTAGACTCGCAAGTAGCACGTTTCTGGGAGCTGGACGCAGTGTCATCCAAGCACTGCATGTCTAAAGAAGAACAGGCGTGTGAGCAGATATTTGCCGAAACGACAAAGCGGGATAGTGAAGGCAAGTTCATTGTCACAATCCCACTAAAAGAGTCGCCTGTGGTTTTAGGTGACTCCTATGGAATGGCAAAACGTCGTTTCTTGTCTCTGGAGAACAAGTTGCAGCGAGATCTAGAATTGAAGAAAAGATACATAGACTTTATGCGTGAATATCAAAATCTAGGACACATGACAGAGAACACAAAGCAGACATCTATAAATACATCTAATTACATGCAAAAACAACAAACACCTTCAATTCACAATAAAACATCAAGTGGCAACACAATTACATCTACTACACCTACATCTATAAAACAAACAGAAAACACATCAAATACATCAATAAAAAACCATTTAAATACACCAGCCACAACACAAACAACATTAAAATCATCTAAAAACATATATACAAAACAAAACATAAATTATTATCTCCCTCATCATGGAGTAGTTCGCGAATCGAGCACAACCACAAAGCTTAGAGTTGTATTCGATGCCTCAGCGACCACGACTTCAGGTCAGTCTCTCAATGACCTTCAAATGGTTGGTCCGACCATACAGGATGACCTAATTTCAATATTATTGAGATTTAGACAGCATCAGTACGTCGTGACCAGCGATGTAGAAAAAATGTACCGAGCAATTAGCGTCGAGCCGTGTCAAAGGTCATTGCAACAAATATTATTTAGGTACGACACATCCGAACCCATAAAAACATACACTTTGAACACGGTTACCTATGGCACTGCGTCAGCGCCTTATTTAGCCACTAGGTGCCTACTTGCGCTATCAGAACAATGCACAGATATCAATACAATCATCATCAGGCTATATTAGTCCACTGCTGGACATAGCCCTCCCCTAATGAGCGCCATAGCGCCCTGTCTTCGGCTTGCCGCATCCAGCATCTGCCTGCAGTCCTTCGCAGATCGTCATCCCACCTGGTTAGAGGGCGTCCTACACTACGTTTGCCGAGTCGCGGTCTCCACTCAAGAACACGTTTACCCCAGCGGTTGTCGGTTCTTCGCGAAATATGGCCAGCCCACTGCCACTTCAGCTTGCTAATTCTCTGAGCTATGTCGATAACTTTGGTTCTCTGTCGGATGTATTCGTTACGAATCCTATCCTTCAGAGAAACTCCGAGCATAGCTCTCTCCATAGCTCGCTGAGCGACTTTAAACTGGTGGACCAACCCTTTCGTGAGTGTCCATGTCTCGGCTCCGTAGGTCATAACAGGTAGGACACACTGATTGAAAACTTTCGTTTTCAAGCATTGCGGTATGGATGACGAGAAGACCCGGCGTAGTTTCCCAAACGCTGCCCAGCCCAGCTGGATCCTCCTCTTGGCCTCCCTCTCGAAATTGTTTTTACCTAACTGCAGAATCTGCCCGAGGTAAGTGTATTCGGAAACGATTTCGAGTAGGTGACCATGTACGACGACCGGTATTGGATCAATGTGACCATTGATCATGACTTTGGTTTTATCCAAATTCATACCAAGACCGATGCGTCGCGAGGCTGATGCTAGGCTGGCCAGCATGTGGTTCAGCTCCTCTAGCGACTCCGCCATTAAGACTATGTCATCTGCGAATCGCAGGTGTGAGATGTAGTCGCCGTTTATGTTAATGCCCTTTTCTTTCCAGTCCAGCGTCTTAAACATGTCTTCCAACGCGCTTGTAAACAGTTTCGGGGATATAACATCCCCCTGTCTTACTCCTCTGCACAGTTGGATAGGTTTAGACTGCTGGCCCTGTACTTGGACACTCATGGTGGCGGCTTCGTACAGACATCTCAACACCTCGATATAACGATAGTCTACTTGGCATCGCTGTAAGGATTCCAGAACAGCCCAGGTTTCGATGAGCCTTCTCATAGTCCACAAAAGCAAGACACAGGGGCTGATTATACTCCTCGGTCTTCTGTATAATCTGCCTCACTGTGTGAATGTGGTCTATGGTGCCATATCCTCCGCGAAACCCGGCCTGTTCCGGCGGCTGGAACTCGTCGAGTCTTCTGGCGAGACGATTCGTGATCACTCGTGAGAACAGCTTATAGACATGGCTCAGGAGCGAGATGGGTCTGTAATTTTTAAGAAGAGTCTTGTCACCCTTCTTAAAAAAGAGCACCACCAAACTCCCGCTCCATGCCTTTGGAGTTCTCCCACTGTGAAGGACGGCGTTGAAGAGCTTTTGTAATTCCTGTATAACAGGGGCTCCTCCAGCTTTCAAGAGCTCTGATGTTATTCCGTCCTCACCGGGGGCTTTTCCATTTTTAAGCTGCCTCAGAGCTAGCACGATCTCGTCTTGACTGATGACAGGCAGTTCGTCGGTGTAGTGGCGCGTCAGGGTGGCTCTGGAATCTTGGTCGTCTCGTTGGGAATAAGGGGCATGTGCAGCGTATAATCGGCCATAGAAATCCTCTATCTCTGCGGAGATCTCCGGCTTCGACAATACGGTCCTCCCGTCGTGCGTTGTAAGCTTCGTCAGGTGGCTCCTGCCAAGCTGCTGAGTGAATACTTTGGACCCTCGGTTTTGCTCTATTGCCTCTTCAATGAGGCGTGTGTTGGAGCTCCGAAGGTCGCGCCGTACCATCTTCGCAATTTGCTTGTTCAGGTTTGACCTCTCTGACGAAGTCGCTTGGGTGGTTTCCCGTCTTTTTGTCAGCAACCGGAGAGTTTCATCCGAGAGTTTGGATTTCTTGCCTGTCCGCTGCGTTTTGCAGAACTTGATGCCCTCATCCCTAAGAGTTACGACCAGATTGTGTAGGGTCTCGTCAGCGTCATCGGTGGGCTCCAAGGCAACAAATCTATTCCCGAGAAGCTGCTGGAACTTCTCGGTGCCCGCCATGATTTGGATTGGGTTTGGTCGGAGCGTGGACTTCATCAGACGGTTTCTCTCAAGCTTCAAGTTGATATTCAGAGAGCCTCGGAGAAGTCGGTGATCAGATCCGGTATTAAACCTGTTGATCACTGAGACATCTCTGAATATATGCTTGCTATCCGTCATGATGAAGTCGATCTCATTTTTGGTCACAGTGTCGGGGCTTCGCCCAAACGCCCAATGCACAAACTGTTACTGCACGCCGGTCCTCAACTTTTACTGGCTAACATTAGGCTATCTTATTGGCCACTAGGTGGAAGGAACCTGTCCAAACAAGTAGTACAGTCGTGCGTACGTTGCGCAAGATACAAAGCTATAACAACACAACCTAAAATGAGCGACTTACCCACTGACAGACTTCACTTAGAGTACCCATTTTTAAATACGGGAATAGACTACGCCGGGCCAGTGTTGATCCTTGACCGTAAAGGGCGAGGCAGTAGATTGATAAAGTCCTATATTTGTGTATTTGTGTGCTTCGCAGTGAAGGCTGTACACTTGGAACTTG
Organism: Yponomeuta plumbellus; assembly: GCA_947310845.1. Classification (NCBI taxonomy): domain Eukaryota; kingdom Metazoa; phylum Arthropoda; class Insecta; order Lepidoptera; family Yponomeutidae; genus Yponomeuta; species Yponomeuta plumbellus. The sequence continues at coordinate 12,625,806 of OX371203.1, forward strand.
TCCCAGATCTTACCAAGGAGGGCTTTCTTCGTGCTCTCCAACGATTCATTGCACGTCGGGGCAGGCCTCAAAACATTTATTGTGATAATGGTACCTGTTTCGTAGGTGGATTCAATGAACTTACTCAATTATTCCAAAAGTTTTCACGTGACAAAGAAACTAACATCAGCCAAACAGGTATTAACTTTAAATTTATTCCTGCCCACTCCCCTCACTTTGGCGGCCTCTGGGAGGCCGCAGTAAAGTCAGTAAAATACCATCTTAAACGCGTTCTTGGCCTAGCACATCTCAACTACGAAGAAATGATAACTTGCTTGACACAGATAGAGGCTATCTTGAATTCGAGACCTCTAACATCCATGTCATCTGATCCTTCCGATCTCACCCCTTTAAGTCCCTCACACTTCCTCATTGGACGGACGATCACTTCGGTGCCTTCTCCCCAGCTGACCGAAGTCAACATCAATAGACTTCAAAGGCACCAACGGATAGAGAAACTCAAACAACACTTTTGGCAGAGATACGCTCATGAATATGTTTCTCTCCTGCAACAGAAAAAGAAGTGGCACACCTCTACAGGTGACCTCAAGCTTGGCACCATGGTCGTCATCAAAGACAAGACATCTCCACCACTGATGTGGCTCCTGGGTCGCGTTGTCGGCCTCTTTCCTGGCACCGACGGCGTCGCACGCGTCGCTGAGATCCGTACCAGACGAGGAGTCATTCGTCGGGCATACAACAACATATGCCCTCTTCCATCGGCTGAGCCTGGTCTTCATTGAAGAATCTCTTCAACGCCCGGGAGAATGTTACCAAGATTACTAGCTGAGGCGGCGCGGGGCGCGGGGGGGCAGCCTGCCGCCGCCGCGCCGCACGCCGCCGCCGCGGCCGAGGACACTCGCTCACCAAAGCTCTCCGAACTAAGATTGTCGCGGCTCCATACAATCATCGCCTTTGTAAAATTACTTCCATTAAACTCATTGAAGCTATCGAAAATCTTTGTATTCATCAAATCTTTGTATTCATCTTTGTAATCTTTGTATTTTGTATTTCTGTATTGTTCTAAAAACAACTCTAATTCTAATAATTTTCCAGAAAAACCACTCTGCATGTTCTGATTAACTAAAATTAGTTTTTTTAAGGAGGGCTTTTCCTTTGTCTGCGCTGGCAGTTTAAATCAGCGGTCAAATTTAACCTACTATAAGTTTTCTTCACAACCTCAGAGTACAGAGGTTGACAAGTGTCACTTGTCTTACAATTTCTATTACTTAGAGGTCCCTGCGTTATTGTCTTAACAATAATAGGGTCATAAATATTGAATGCCAACAATTTGGCAATAAGTCGTTTAGAAGAGAGGGGCACATGCATTGTGTCCCGAGTTAAAATAAAATTTCGAATAAATTTATTCGTGTCAAAAAAAAGTACTTGGTCTCTATGACCAAAGGTTAAATTGTACAGTAGCCGGTTTAATTTATCTATCCGGTCATTTTGTGAATCTGAAAGAGCTTTAGAATAGGGAAAAGCACAGAAAATAATTTTCCTTACTTGCAAAGCTTTTATGGACTCATAATAATTTATTAAGTCATTTTGTTTTATTCCTGTGCTGTTCCCCATTAATAATATAATAGTTGTATTTCTGTCATATTTTTTGCTAACCACAGCGTTAACTATTTCAATATGAGATGCATTTGGCATACATACATTCTCCACATGCTGTCTCAAGTTATACTGAAGCCTTGTACCTAAACCTCTACCTATTTCATCAGAGTAAATTAGAGTCCTAAAGGGAGTGTCATCGTCTTCAATTAAGCTGCCCGTAGGTCCCGACTTTGGTGGTATCGTTTTGGTGTTTTTAGTTGATTTTGCTCTGCCCCCACTTCCAACTTGTCTGCTTAGCTTTCCTCCATGCTGCTGTGCACAATCCAGCTGTATAGAGGCTGGAATGTCTGGCACAATAGACGGCGGTAAACTTGGCTGTGGACTGATCAGTTGATGGTTGGAGCTCGGATGTAGAGGGGCTGGGTCTCCAGGCAGGTTCGATGGTGGTGGTAGAGGTGACGAGGTTAATCCTTCTGCAGAGTCATCATAAATCTGGACCGTGTTAGACTCAATGCGTTCCAGATTGTCCTTGCTTAAAGCAATCAACCCGTTCATAGATGAAATGCAGTTGTTATTCTGGGTCTGTACTACTGAGTATTTACAAGTAATGTCCAGTAATTGGAATCGCAGATCTTCCACTTGTAATTGTAGCTCAGCCATTGCTAGTTCATGGTCCACCTTGTTTTCAAATAGTTCCTTCTGGCACTCAGTGATTTCTTTTTCTAATTGTATCTTTTGGCGGTGAAGAGGTACACATTCTATACTCTTACGGTTCTGCTTCACTAGTTTTTGCACCTTCTGAATGTATTTCTTTGTTTTTATATACTTTTTTATTTTCTTCGCACTGTTCATTTTTATACTGTTGCTGTTTTCGTGAGTGCAGGACTTATCGCTGGTCATAGTTAACTCCACAGTTGGTATCCTAGCTTCACTCATTATTTCATTATACAAGGACAAGGTTTTAGATCTTTCCTTTTGTTCTTCTCGCTCACTGATTTGCTGAAGCTCGTGGTGTGCCTCAGCGAGCTCGTTTTCAAGCGATTTTATGCGTTGAAGTGCCATATCGTGGACATCATGGCACTTGTTAAATGAGTTGAGTTGATGTTGTAGCTCATCTCGCTGGGCAGTGAGGTCCTGGCATTGGATGTCCAACTCGCTTAGGTCTTCTTTGAGTGCCTTGTTTTTGGTAACAAAGTTACGACACTGCGTCGACTTGCAGACACAAAGTTACTGAATTTACAATATGGTGTCTCTCACTTTATTGTGTCCAGCGGTTCTGAAACTGTTGACAATGCCATTGTTAATAATTAACCTCACTAAAGAGGGCTAAATTTGTAAAACTTTGCGTGCTTTCAGTTATACGTTTATAATACGTTTTAAAAATTAATAAGCGTAAAATATAATATTTGTATAGGTATCTACAGTATGTAACAGCCGGACAATAGGGCGCGTTGCGTACGAGTGATGATTTATTATGGAAGAATAAAAAATATGTAATAGAAAGTTTAATAACTTAATCACGTCCTTAAAGTGTTTGCCAAGCTGTCTGTTACACCGTTTACAATAGTTTTGTGACTTGTGTGCTTTCGACCAATTTTGCAAAATACAACATAACTATCGTTTTTACAGGTATTACAAAACACGTGAAATGAATAGGAAACATCCAGATCTACAGTCCATCGAAGGAGAATTAGGAGAAGGATATGCTGAAGACCGTGCATTTGATATATGACCCGAAATTCATTGATATGTTTTTAATTACCTACATGTTTACTTTTACTAGACTATAAATAACCTGAAATAAAAAAAAATCAAATAAAGAAAAATATGATATGTTATACGTACCGATACTACCTATCTAATATATAAAATTCTCGCGTCTTTACTCACCGTGTTAGTGCGCATACTCCTCCGAAACGGCTTGGCCGATTTTAATGAAATTATATATATTATAATAATCGGTAGTTCTGAGAATAGCTTGTTATCTATTTTTCATAGCCTTTATTGAAAAAAAATAGCAGATCAACAAGTTTGCCGGTGCAGCTAGTCTAGGTATACCTACTATATTATGAAGAAGAAAGATTTATATTTTTGTGTGTGTGTATGTTTGTAATAAATAGGCTTTGAAACTACTGGGCCGATTTAAAAAAAATCTTTCACCATTAGAAAGCTCCATTCTTTGTGAGTAACATAGGCTATTTTGGATTTTAAAAAAGTTTAGGGTTCCGTATGAAGTCTCGAATAATTATTTTTTTACACTAGTAATTACAATACAATACAATAGTAAATTACTACCCCGGGAATTTTCCACGGAACTAATATAGCTATTTCCAAGGAAATGTTTTTGCCACCCGTGCGAAGCCGGGGCGGGTCGTTAGTATATTATAAATTAAGCAATCCCTTACTTGGAGCTTCATTTTGTCTTACTTATAAATCGTTGATTTTCCTGTAGCAAGTAAGTCCGGAAATTACGCTTTTTTGGCTGTTTACTCATGTTTAGTTGGCAGACAATTCAGAAATATTTGGGAACCAGGTGCAGCTGATTGATATTGCTAAGCTAATTTTGGTAAAATTTTGTTTCGGAACTGTCACGTAACATTTACGAAACTGTGTGACCAAATATTATTCTAGTAACAAAGTTACCACACCGTTACAACACAGTTTACCTTTGATCCTTTGCTTGTTGAAAACTCAACGCAAAGTGTATAAAATAAAGTCGACACAAATCCGTACACATCGTGTCGACTCATCGACTACAAAAAGTTACTGAAACACTTTCTGGTCAAACTGTGTACACACTGTTACCACACATACAAACCGAAACAAACACAGTCGCATTGTTTCGAAACAATAACGGAACTTTGTAAACTTGTTACCGACTTCTTTATTTTGTGACCAAAAAATGCTATCTGGGTAGAGTGCGTTTAGAAGTCTCTTGCTTATTTTCAAATAAATACTTATTATTATACACAAATATGCAAACTTCCAATACGTACAGGCAAGGTAACGGCAAAATATTGTTGTCTTTAAAGTACTGGCGACATGAGTCAGTTTGACGTAGACCAAATAAAGCCCGAATGCAACGTTTTTGGATTTTTACATACTCTATCAACATCCGTAGAGTTGCCCCATAGTACAATCCCATAGCGTAGTGTGGAATCCACGTATCCATTATACGCTGATTTCGCTGCTTCGATAGAGACTAGCTGGCTAACTTTTCTTAAGGCGTACACAAATTTATTTATTTTAGCACACACACTGCTTACATGTTCTTTCCAATTACAGTTAAAATCTACCATCAACCCTAAGAACCTTATTTCACTTACTTCTTCTAGTTTTTCGTCACTATATTTAATAGTAAGGTCTTCTTTTTTTCCCCTATTAGTACAGAACTGCATATATTTGTTTTTACCAATATTAACTTTTAAATTATTATTCGCAAGCCATGAGATTGCCTGACCTAAGGCATTATTTATGTCCTTATTGTATGTCAGTCTATCATTACCTTCTATTATTAAGGTTGTATCATCTGCAAATAAGATACATTCATGGGATATATATTGTGGCAAATCGTTAATGTACAATAAAAAAATTAAAGGAGCTAATATTCCACCTTGTGGCACCCCAAAATAATTCTTAAGGGAAGATGATTTATATTTCAGAACAGATTTGGTTTCAGTACAGTATTTTAAAGTATTTACACGCTGAGATCGGTTACATAGATACGTGGAAATCCATCTATTTGCTGGACCACGAATACCATATCTGTACAGTTTAGCGAGCAATCTTTTGTGACAAACGAAGTCAAAAGCTTTGCTCATGTCCATAAAGATAACTGAAACTGGTATTTTTTTATCTACACAAGCCATGATGCGGGTTATTAATTTAAAAGTGGCGAGTGACGTGCTTCTGTACTTTCGAAATCCATTTATTACTTGGTTTTTCTGAAGGAAGTATTTAAGCCTAACTTTTATAACTTTACATAACTTTTTCATATATTTTGGAAAAGATCGGTATGAGAGTTACAGGTCTATAATTATCCAAACAACATTTGTCTCCTTTTTTGAATAATGGTTTCACTATAGACTGCTTCAGACTATCTGGGAATATACCCTGTGCCAAGGACAAGTTTATGGCGTGTGTAAGTGGAGAGGCAATATAAATCATGCTATTTTTTATTACATCGGTCCTTACATCATCGTGCCCTACAGCTTTAGAATTTTTGAGGCTTCTTATTATTCTTAATAGCTCCTCTGGACAGACTGGCTTGAGAAGAATACTGGATTCTAAATTATCTATTTGTATATCACTAGTCTGACCAACATTTGTAGAGCAATTTTTACTTACACTATTTACAAAATGATAATTAAAAGCCTCTGAGATTAATTGTGGATGTGTGATTTCTAAATTGTTAACTAAAATTTTTTCTATAGAATTTTTGGCACAGTTAGGAGTAGTATATTTTTTAATTATATCCCAAGCACCTTTACATTTATTTTTTGAGTTTGATATTAATTTCGTATTTTCTGTCCTTTGTTGTATCGTTATACATTTTTTCAACATTCTAGAGTAGCTCTTATATTTATTTTTCAAAGATTTATCATGTCTAGATTTCAGAAATATTTCCCTTTTTGTTTTACAACAGCGACGTATACCCCTTGTTAACCATTTAGTCGTATTTCTTTTACTGAAGACTTTAACCTTTATGACAGGGAAACATAGGTTATAAAATAATACGTATAGCTCATAGAAGGCATTAAAGGCTCGAGTAGCATCAGATTTATCGAATACTTCTGTAAAAGAGAGGGAAGATAGGCATTCAATAAATCTTTTAAGTTTTTCTGGCTGTAATCTCGTCTATATTCATACCACCATTTCAATGGCGATGGGTGGCGTTTTAAGATTGGTATATGATACGACTGAGCTGTATGGTCTGAGAGACCCAGGTCGTGAACTATGGGCTTACCATCTTCAATATTTGTTATTATGTTATCAATACACGTAGATGACTTTGCAGTAATTCTCGTGGGCTCGCGTATGACAGGGGTTAGGTTATAAATTTCCAATATATTTAGGAATTCACTTGAGATATTCCATATCTGTAAAATATCTATATTAAAATCTCCACATATGACATATTTTTTTTCTTTTATATCTGCATATTATATCTAGAAGCTCATTTAATTTAATGGAAGAATATAGATGATGGAGATGATGGTGAGATGATGTGATGATCCGTATTTTATAACATTTATACCACAGCATTCGAAAACGTAGGACTCCGACAATTTGTCAATCTCTGTAATAGGTGTGTATTCGATATCACCTCTAGCTAAGATTGCAACTACGCCTTTTTTGTGCTTTGACCTAGAATAGGATGCCGCTAAGTCAAAGTTATTCAATTTCAAACTAAACTCAGAGCCGCGAGATATATTTGTTTCACATAGGCACAATATGTCTACAAAGATTCCCTTATTAGAAAGGTGATCTATTGCACAGCCTAAATCGGTTTCTTTGTTTAATGCTCCGGATAGGTTCTGATGTAAAATTCCAAGACTGTTGTTGAAGTTAAATTGAGGAGCGACGAAAAAATTTTTGCTTGGCTAGTGAGTTTTTTTTATCATTATCTGGCTCTATGATATCATCAAGTGACTCCACTTGATGAGCAGACGTATGGAGGGTTGTATTAGCCCCACCGTGTTTTATTGTTTTTATTATCTTATTAATGTCTAAAATAATTCGCTTTAGTCCGTTATTATTTAAGGAGCCATTGCTTTTACGGAACATGGTAGAGTCGTATTTAAGTTAGAATCAACAAGATAGCCATACTTATGTGTCATAATATCCATGTAAAGTAAGTGGTTAAAACTTTCAACCCTCGAATTGAACAAGTCCCTGCTTTGCTCTCCATGCTTATAGGTAGGAAGGCATATCAGAATATTAGTGTGTGTGATTTTTTGGAGAATATTTCTTAGGTTTATTACTATGTCGTGGTAATTATCTGTGTATTTGAAGTCTTCTTCACCGATAAAAATAATACAATAATCGTTCATTGTGAAGTGAAGTAAGAGTTGACTTAAGACTCTATTAGGCAGTAGGTAGTGAACCAGCTCGTAGTTTCCATCCAAATTGTCCTCGCCAACCCGTAACACATTATTGTGGCTTTGCGTACTCACGAGGCACAATCTATGTTTATTTGCATTAACATCCGGGCCTTTCAGGGCAGAATTGATGATTTAATCGGTATCTTGGTCGTCATCTTATTTTTTGTAATTGTATTTAAAGTTTCCGGAGTCTCGGTGATAGGAGCTAAAGTATGTACCTATTGAGTTGTGTTTGGAAGTTTGTGGGGTGTGGCTCGCAGTGTTAATAAGGCTAGATTTGGGCGTGCCATAATTGACGCAGCTCTCTCCATCCTCATTCGATTTATCAATTATTACGATGTCCTTTGGTAGTCCATCATTAATCTTTGGTGATGACCGACAAATTCGAGTCAGTTGATTTATTTTAGCGTCTCGTTTTGACACTTGATCTTGAAGTACGTGGTGTTCGATCACCAGCCTCTCTATCTCGTTGTCTGCGCTTTCCAGTTTTGTTTCCAGGCACGATATTTTTATCATGAGCTCTTCTACATCCTCCAACGAGTGAGTGCAGTTTTCTGGACAACTTCGATTTAGAGTTGTGTCCGCAGTCAGTCCTAATATGTCGCATGTACTATCGTTGACACAAGGCGTAGCGCTGGATGGTTTAGTAGAAACTTGATATTTTCGAAGAGTAACATTCGGATCCCTTGATGCTTTGGGTGTTGTACTTTGACGTAGGTTTTTTTGAGTCAATACATGGCGTACATTCCCACCTTTCTTTTCTGGCAGTTGTCATGAGATAAAATCTTTTCTCTGAAACGTTTCCGCAGTCCAGGTGGTAGCTTCCCTTGCATGATATACATAGTAAATATTGTTTATTTACAATATTGTTATTGCATCTGCTGCACCGTGTCGCCATCTTGTGAAAGTTTTTGAATAGTAGATTTGTTGTGCGCTAGCCACCCAAAATGTAAGTTAGTTCCATCAGTTGGTCATAGATATCACCATTACATCATAACTAATGACATCTTCCGGAACCAATATTTTCGACAAAATCGATCGCGCAGTGGAGACAGCGCCAGTAGTTTATTTGTTTTCCGTTAGATGTCAGTGTTTATTGTTCTTTTGCAATAGACGTTGATCGTTTGTTTAGTTAGTGTTTAGAGGTGCGCGAAACGCTTCACTCTGTAGTGTATGTTTGTTTACGTTTATTGGTTTATGTGTCACTGTGCGAAATCATTGTTTTAACACGTTATCACTTCACTTATTATGAAATACACCAAGTTAGCAGGATTATAGGAATGAAAATCGGCACTAAGGTGAGAGAGTTGTGTTTATAGTCACCAGGTAATATTTTCTGATGGGTTGCTTATCACGAACTGATGTTATAATAACACTTTTTGGGGTTCTTTAAGCACTGATAAAGAGAACTGGGTACAATGATCTTCTAGTTTTAACGTTTTACAATAGTTATTAGGCGAGACAAAATTTTACGTATTGCCCGTTCAACCGTGGGTAGATGGGGTAGGTAGTTGCTTAGTGAAAGCTTAATCTCTTTCTACTTATATCTAATCTTTTAAATATATAAAATTCTCGTGTCACATAGTTATTGCACAAACTCCTCCGAAACGGCTTGACCGATTTTGATGAAATTTTATATGTATATTCGGTAAGCATAAGAATAGGTTGTTATGATTTTTTCATAATGGCAAAACAACGTTTGCCGGGTCAGCTAGTTGTTATAGGTAATAATAAATAGATACTAGTTACCATTGAATTTAGATTCAATGCTAGTTACTTATCTGTGATAAATACCGAAGGAACGTCATGACGTTTAGCGTTATTTCCGAAACACGTTGTATTATAGGCAAAGCGAAGGCGTAGTGTCTAGCTAGGTACAGGCATTAAGAACGGATTGCTTTATGTCTAGACTCCAGACACTCTCATATCATCTCATTTAGACTACTGCCTAAAACTAATTTTACGACGCGAAACGTACCTAAGTAAGGTTTTTGCCCGTATATAAGTTCTTTGATACTCATGTGATATTCGGAAAGTGAAGTTTATGAAAATTTAAATAAACTATTAATGTATTAGCAAAGGGCAAGATAAAAAGTACCCGAAACCGGCTTGCGTGCATGCAACGATTACTGCATGTCGATGAAGCGAAAGTGATTTGTGAGGATCGTGGCAGGTGGCAATTCCTGGTCTCTGCCTACCCCTCCGGGATACAGGCGTGAGCTTATGTATGTATAATAATCTCTACACAGAGACAAAGAGGTATTGTAAGTTAAATTAATTTCTTTCAGCCTTGGCCTGCATGTGTACCTACCAAAACAAACCGTTTACAGACATGGTTAAATTACGGAAAGCAATCTGTCTACCAAGTTGTTTGCTCGCCGTAGGTCGTGTTTCACTTCATTAATCCAAGAACATCCACCCTAACATCAAGTCATCTACAATACAGAACAAGTAGGTAAAAGTAAAATTCTTGAGTTTGATCGTAATTTGCGATGACCTTGAAATTTTTTTTATTTTATTTTTATTAAAAACCATTGTTATTGTGGCCCGTTCGGGTCCTATATAACTCAACAGATCACCAATTTTGAAAAACAACTGTAAAAAGAAGAATAAAATTCAGAAAAAAAATACTACAAAAAAAGTGCGAGTCGGACTCGCGCACGAAGGGTCCGTACCGTTATCTATCAATTTTTTTTTAATTAGTCATTTCTGTGTCCCACTGCTGGGCAAAGGCCTCTGGGTGGATATCTATCTATACGAAATTTTAATATTTCAAGCATCTATATTCTATTTACTGAAGCGAACGACTAATTCGTCGTGATCGTCGAACAATGACGTCTGTGACAATCTGTCAAAATTTGTTTTTGTTCACCAAACTGATCTAAATAAAATCCTCTACATAACACTACCTTTTTTTTTTCAAAATTCATAGTATTTACGGAGTTACGTAATCGAACATCGGCGGATCTGATAATTCAACGTAGAACAAAGTTGTATCTGCGCATGCGTCTTTGTGCTTTGTTTACCATTTGCCCCCGCCCCCTCGCTTCATGTGACGGATGTTTAGTCTCGACCGTGTTCTTCGGAAGACCGCACGCTGTAGATTTTGCAAGAGTTTTAGAAATGTTTACTTGTTGATGTTTATTAGGATGTTGATTTCTAATTAACCTGGCGTTAACCTTACGTTACAATGTTTTCAAAACGGACAAAACATATACTGGATTTGGTGAAAAATGACGACAATAAGAATATTATTCACAACGAGGACGAAATTCAGAGTAATGTTTCAATCGACCAAGAATACCCGAGTACCATTTCAGGTAAGCATTGTTTTCATCTTGTTTCAGCCGTAAATTTATTGTTTTTTTCTATAAAATTAAATTTTATCGATTTTTCGCTTATAAATGACTGTTTATCATAACCGTCCATGTACTACGGAGACCGGAGAAAAAAAACTGTGACGCATATGCACATACGTCGTTATACTAGGGAGGTTTGAGATAAAACGTAATGTCAGTTTAATAATTTATTTAAGTTATTTTAGAGTTGTTTTAAGAGTACAAATTGATGAAACTGTCGTCTGTGATCAGTTTTTTTTTGTGGCGGATGTACTGAAGCTACAATGCTCTAGGGACTAGTAGTCGACATATGATGATAACCGGCGTTGTACATTGGACATTTTTATAACGGATGTACACAACCGTCTTTGTTCTTGGGACACCGCTTGTAACTCAGTCGTTGTTCTATTTTTAAATTAATTATTTGGTAAAATTAAAACATAAGCTTGCAATTATTAAATTTTTATGTGCTTCTTTCTAACGATACTAATTAAATAATGTTTCTTGTGTTTTTTTTTACCAAATATTTTTATCCTAAGTTGCCTCACTACAGTCATCATTGCTTAAAGTGTTTTTTTTTTTAAATAATTTAAATTTATTTCTTATTTAAATGTTTTTTTTTCAGATGCGCCACTTGCCCGGTCAAATCATCCATCTCCTTTACCCTTGGGAGCAGATCCTGAAATTCTTCAACAAGTGGAAGATCTTATCGGTGCTGATGTTTTCTCTGATACTGAAAACAATCAAGCTGGAGATGATCCGCCTGTAGCAGCACAGCAGCAGCCAGAGCTAAATAGCGTATCGTCACCGAAAACTAATCTCTTACACCCGACATGATTATCAGCTGCCCTCCATCTGTCAATTCTTTTAATCTGAACGTAGACTCGCCGGTACTGACACCAATTTTTGATGACGTTCCTCAATCGTCGCCTCAATGTGAGTCACCATGTAATCAGGTACCAATGCCGTCCCAAATGAATAGACTTGAGAATTTCCAGGATCCGTCTCAATGTCTGCGTGGTAATAAATAAGTTGACCAACATAAAAGTGAAATAAAATCCAGCCAACCATTTCCAGAGATTTTGGTGAGAAAAAGAGAACGCACCCAAAATTATGAGAGAGAAGGTAAAAAGAAAAGACTTACAGATGGAAGTAAATCTCATAGTTCAAAAGAGTATCGAAGTAATCAAAAGAAAACTATGCATAAAACAAGCTGCCATAAATCTAAATCTACGGATAAAACTTTAGAGGACACGCCTGAAACTCATCAACCCGAGTCTGGATCCATACATAATGACTCTTTGCCTTCAGATACCCTTATATCTGCCAATTCCTTACATCAGAACGTCGACTCATCAAACCTCAATCCAAATTTGGGTGACATATCACAAACATCGTCGCCTTGTCGGGTGCCAGAAGATGAGATACCAATGCCATCTCCAATAAATAGACACAAACATTGTCAGGATCAGTTTTGCTGTCAGCATGATGATAAAGAAGTTACACAACTTATACAGAACATTGAAATAAACTCCAACCAATCGTCTCCAGCACCTTTGGTGAGAAACAGAGGTAAAAAACGTATCCGAAACCACAAGGACTGGGGAGAGATTAAAAGGAAGAGGCTTACGAATGAAGGCAAAACGTATTGTTCAAAGAGGGGTCATATTGTACAAGAGAAAACTATGCGTGAAGCATGCCGGTGCAGATATAAATGTTCGGATAAAGTTTCGGAAGATACTCGAAAAGACATTTTTAAAAAATTTTGGGCACTTGGAGACCGGGCTAAACAATGGCTCCATATCGCCAACTATACAAAACAAGAGCACAAAAAGATAACTTATTTTGCGAGGACAGAGAAACACAAGAGATCTATACATACAAATATTTTCTGCCAAAATACGAAGAACAATCTCACACTAAAATTGAAGTGTGCAAAACCATGTTTTTGAACACTTTGGGTATCACTGAGAGAATGACTAGGACTGCATGGCAAAAGTATGATGGCACTACAACTGTAGAAAAAGACATGCGAGGATTCCACAGCCACCACAAAAAAATTGTCGATGAACGTATGATTGCGTCCGTATGCGATCATGTTAAGTCCTTTGTACCAGTAGAGTCGCACTACTGTCGTAAATCATCAACAAGGCTGTATTTAGACGGTAGTCTAAGTATTGCACGGATGTTTATTCTATATAAAGACTGGCTCAACGAGGAAAGGTATGACAATCCAGCCAAAACTCTACGCCAATACCGCGATATAGTTAACACACACTTTAATTTGACGTTCCATATTCCAAAAAAAGATACGTGTGACCAATGTCACGTTTTCAAGAATACAGAAAATCCATCTGACGAATTAAAAACTGACTATGCCAACCACCAGAAAAACAAAAAAGTCTCCCGCCAGTTAAAACACAAGGACAAAGAAGACGCAGCTCAATCGAACGGACTGATTGTCTGTGCAACATTTGATTTGCAAAAAGTTCTATCATGTCCACATGGTCAAATGAGCATTCTGTATTACAAACGGAAGTTATCTTGCTATAATATGACTGTGTTTGACGCGGCTATGAAAGAAGGTTTTTGCTATGTTTGGGATGAAAGTGTTGCAAAACGGGGTGCTAATGAAGTCTCTAGCTGTCTGTACGACTTTATAAAAACTTATGCTGAAAAGGGGGCCAAAGAATTCAGGTTGTGGTCCGACAACTGTGCTGGACAGAATAAAAACCGGATAATGTTTGCAATGTATGCTTACGCGGCTGAAAAATTTGGAGTGAAGATAACCCACCGTTTCCTTGAAAGAGGACATACTCAAAAAGAAGGAGATAGCGTACATTCAGTCATTGAAAGGGCTGGGGAGCACAAAGTCATATACACTCCAGAAGAATGGAAGTTATTAATAAGATGGGCCAAGACTACTGATAAACCTTACCAGGTAAAGGACGTTACTCAAGAGGTCGTTATCGATTTTAAAGGGCTACTATCAAATAAAAACTGGACAAAAAATACGGCTGGCCAAAAAGTGGCGTGGAGCAAAATTAAGGAGGTAGTAGTAGAAGATAACAATACTCTAATGTACAAGTACAATTTAGAGGATGAATCGATGACCCTAGTCATTGGCAAGAAAACAAGAAACCGTGGCGACGATACTATAGTTCTGAAAAAAGCTTATTTGCAACCAATCCCGATTTCGACTGAGAAGTATAAAGATCTCAAAAGCCTTGCCGATCCAGGAATCATACCTAGCAGATATCACAGCTTTTTCCTAGGGTTGCCGCATGGTCGAGTTACAGAGATGGAATCTGATTCTGATGAGTAGAGATAGAGCTATTTAATATAAGACGGCTTAAAGCAGAAAATGTGATAATTTTGGAACAGTCTGCTGTAGATTAAAAAAGGTTAAAATAATTTTATTGTGTTACCTATTAAAGTACTTTTATGATGGAAAAATGTTTTAAGTTAAACTTGAGACTGAAATTGTTACCTATAAGACTACAACGTACAAAGATGTGTTATAAATAGTTATGTAAGTGAAAATTGAGACTGTTTCGCATGTAAGAGAACTGTTATTATTTTGATACACAATTTTTTTCTACGGATAACACCCTAATTAAGTATTAAAGTTGTATTATTGTCCTTCTAGTTACCTACCTGTTAACTGTTATGGAGGAGATAATAATAATTATAGTTTACGGTTTGTCTGTTGACAATAATTTAGGATTCTTTAGAGATAGATATTATTTTTGCCAAGTTGTTATTGAATAAAAGTGGAAGATGTTTCTTTGTATGAATAAAAATGGTATTTTATTTAGTTCCTCTATATTTTTTCTTCAACATACGACAAAAATTCTTGCAAAACTTCCGTAGAATATGGACTCAAAAGTACTTAGGTCAAAGGATAGATAGAAAGAAAGCGTAGAACAACGACGGATTATCACATACATACCCGAAATGTCCATAGAAAATTGACTTATGTGATTTTCTGAAAAAACTAAGCATTTTAGGAGATTATTTTGTAGTTGATATAAAAAAAGATGTAGATATTTATTATATTGCAAAATTTTAAGTCAAATGGGTAAGTGGATTTTTGGTAGTCTCAAAAAAACCTGTTTTGAAACTTCAAAACGCTCTCCTGGAAACTAAGCAGTTTGCACATCCGTCTTTGTTCGACGATCACGACGAATTGTCAACATGTCAAAAATTTGGTTTTTCAATATGCCAAATTCACAACGCTGCATAATATTTAGCAAAGTTATACAAAACGATGGGCCTAATAAATGCCATTAAGCAATAAACACAATAACACTGTTATAACCTGATTTATCCCTTACTCGCAGTTTATTTAACTAAATATTTAATTTTATCATGAAAATTCAATTTGCTTAAGAGATCTGTGGCCCAAAAAATACCTAAAATTTCAGTGGTCCTCAAAATAAAAGCGATCCTACTGCTGCCAAATACATATGTTCGCAAAATCGCAACTAGCAAAGATGACGGAATTTTGTTTAAAGGCCGATTATGATCGATTATTTTATGCTAATGCGCTACGCGATGTGTAGGAAGAAGTATGGAGAGCTGACTACGAACCTCTTTTTTAATTAGAGGCAAAAAAAAGTAATATAGCCACCCCGACGCCATATTTTTACTCACGATTGACGTTGTTAATGCGAGTGCAACTTCTCTAAGCTATTTTATTTTCTTTTGTATTTGTTTTGTCTTGTTTGGTTGTCTGTCTGTTTCCCTTAAACAGTAGGTAGGTACCTACCTTAACCTATGTGGGTATACGATGCAAGCAAAGCTGCGTGCATGAGCTATTTTGAGTGACATGTAAGTTTGAGAGATGCTGTGTCTTTGTTTACCTTTAGTCGTTCGCTTCAAAAAATAGAATATACGTATAGCCGTTATTAATATCGAGCAAAACCCGGTAAGTAAATCACTTTTATTTTAGATAGTTAGGCTACCATTTAATATTTATTTTATTTTAATTTCTTTTTTTTTTTAAATGACTAGGTATACAAGCAAATATTCTAATAATTGTTAAGCGTCTACTGGTTGTATCGAGCAAAAAAACGGCAAAAAAGATCATGTGTGTTGTATGGGAGCCCCACTTGAATATTAGTTTTATTCTG
The DNA here is from genome assembly GCA_947310845.1 of Yponomeuta plumbellus. Taxonomy (NCBI): domain Eukaryota; kingdom Metazoa; phylum Arthropoda; class Insecta; order Lepidoptera; family Yponomeutidae; genus Yponomeuta; species Yponomeuta plumbellus. The sequence goes on from OX371203.1 coordinate 12,641,982, forward strand.
TTTTTAGTATAATATTGTTGCTATAGTGGCCAGAAATACATAATCTCAAATTGTATCGGGAGGAAAGAAAGAAAGGAGGGAGCGGGGGTAGCGATGGACTGAGGGGTGAAGGGAGAGAGGGAGGGAAGGAGGGATAGGGAGAGAAAGAGAGTGAGAGAGAGTGACGCTGGGTCGCACAGGCACGGGGCGGCCGCGGCGGCGCGGCCCGTGTGTTCGAAGTTCGAACAGAGACAGAAGAAAAAAATACGTTTTGTAAAAATACTTGCTGTCTGATAACGATTCCAGTCTCATATCCGTGTACCTCTGGGGAAATACAAATTTTTCCGAACGCAGCGTTAGAAAATCCGTTCCGACACGATACTCAAATGTCATGGAGTGTTGCCAGATGAGGCGATTTATCGCCATTTAGGCTATCTCGGAAAGTGATCTGGCGACCACAAATTTCATGTAGACAAAAAATCTAATCCATCCTATGAGTTAGGAACTGAAGTTCCTTCAAGTTCTCTTTAACTCTACTATAGTGTTGTCTCAGACTACAATATTTATGGAAGCTGATCTCTGGGTCTGCAATAGCAGACCCAGACTTAGATAACAGCTGTAACCCTACTACTGAAACCTAATCTAAGTACATGATAGTACTTATTTATATCAAATCTAAGAAAAACAGTAGAACTGGTTTCTTCTTGCCAAATAAAATTTCGTTTCATTTCAAGTCTCTCTATAAAGACTCCAGTGCTTGCGTTAGAATCAATGAGTCGTATACTGACGGCTTACATTTTCAAGGGTGTTAGACAAGGATGTATCGCCGTGGTCGCTCAACTTATTCATGGATAGCTGCACGACTTATTTGAAAGAGAATGACTATACCAAATTGTCAAATTTTATGTGTAATTCCTGGTGTACATATACGAATATTCTATCTATATCTATATATATAAAAGGAGAAGCTGACTGACTGACTGACTGACTGACTGACATATCAACGCAGGGCCCAAACTATAAAGGTTAGAAACTTGAAATTTTGCACAAGAGTTCCTTTTATAACGTAGGGTAGCACTAAGAAAAGATTTTTCAAAATTCACCCCCTAAAGGGGTAAAATAGGGGTGCAAAGTTAGTATGAAACTCTGCCGTTTTTGAAGTTACTCAAATGAAAGTCAGTATGAAGTTTCTTCGTTTAAAATCATGAAACACGTGTAAAATAGTTTTTCAAAAATCATCCCTAAAGGGGGAAAAAGGGGGGTGCAAAGTTAGTATGAAACTTTGCCGTTTTTGAAGTTATTCAAATGATATTTAGTACGAAGGTCCTTCATTTAAAATCATAAAACATGTGTAAATTAGTTTTTCATAAATCATCCCTTAAGGGGGAAAAAAGAGGGTGCAAAGTTAGTATGAAACTTTGCCGTTATCCAAGTTATTCGAATGAGATTCTATATGAAGGTCCTTCATTAAAAGTCATGAAACATGTGTAAAATAGTTTTTCGACAATCATTACTTAAGGGGGAAAAAGGGGGGTGCAAATTTAGTATGAAACTTTGCCGTTTTTGAAGTTATTCAAATGGGATTCAATATGAAGGTCCTTCATTTAAAATCATGAAACACGTGTAAAATAGCATTTCTAAACTCATCCCTTAAGGGGGAAAAACGGGGGGTGCAAAGTTAGTATGAAACTTTGCCGTTTTTGAAGTTATTAAAATGATATTTAGTACGCAGGTCCTTCATTTAAAATCATGAAACATGTGTAAATTAGTTTTTCAAAAATCATCCCTTAAGGGGGAAAAAAGAGGGTGCAAAGTTAGTATGAAACTTTGCCGTTATCCAAGTCATTCGAATGAGATTCTATATGAAGGTCCTTCATTAAAAGTCATGAAACATGTGTAAAATAGTTTTTCGACAATCATTACTTAAGGGGGAAAAAGGGGGGTGCAAATTTAGTATGAAACTTTGCCGTTTTTGAAGTTATTCAAATGGGATTCAATATGAAGGTCCTTCATTTAAAATCATGAAACACGTGTAAAATAGCATTTCTAAACTCATCCCTTAAGGGGGAAAAACGGGGGGTGCAAAGTTAGTATGAAAATTTGCCGTTTTTGAAGTTATTCAAATGATATTTAGTACGAAGGTCCTTCATTTAAAATCATGAAACATGTGTAAATTAGTTTTTCATAAATCATCCCTTAAGGGGGAAAGAAGAGAGTGCAAAGTTAGTATGAAACTTTGCCGTTATCAAAGTCATTCGAATGAGATTCTATATGAAGGTCCTTCATTAAAAGTCATGAAACATATGTAAAATAGTTTTTCGAAAATCATCCCTTAAGGGGTAAAAAGGGGGGTGCAAATTTAGTATGAAACATTGACGTTTTTGAAGTTATTCAAATGGGATTCAATATGAAGGTCCTTCATTTAAAATCATGAAACACGTGTAAAATAGTATTTCTAAATCATCCCTTAAGGTGGTAAAAAAGAGGGTGCAAAGTTAGTATGAAACTTTGCCGTTATCCAAGTCATTCGAATGAGATTCTATATGAAGGTCCTTCATTAAAAGTCATGAAACATGCGTAAAATAGTTTTTCGAAAATCATTCCTTAAGGGGGAAAAAGGGGGGTGCAAATTCAATACGAAGATCCGTCGCTAAAAGTCACGAAATACATGTAAAATAGGCTTTCAAAAATCATCCCTTAAGTGGGTAAAACGGGGCGCAATGCTAGTCTGAATGAAACCCTGCCGTCGAAGTTATTCGAATTAAATTCAGAATAAAGGTCCTTCATTGAAAGTCTTGAAACACATGTAAAATAGTTTTTCGAAAATCATTCCTTTAGGGGACAAAAGGGGGGTGCAAAGTTAGTATGACACCTGCCGTTTTAGAAGTTATTCAAATGATATTTAGTTCGAAGGTTCTTCATTTAAAATCATGAAACACGTGTAAAATAGTTTTTCAAAAATCATGCCCTAAGGGGGAAACAATGGGGTGCAAATTTAGTATGAAACTTTGCCGTTTTTGAAGTTATTCGAATGAAATTCAAAATGAAGGTTTGTCATTAAAAGTCATGAAATACATGTAAAATAGTTTTTCGAAAATCATTCCTTTCAGGGAGTAAAAGGGGGGTGCAAAGTTAGTATGGAACTCTGCCGTTTTTGAAGTTATTCGAATGAAATGCAGTATGTAGGTCCTTCATTGAAAGTCATGAAACATTGTGTGAAGTAGTTTTTAGAAAATCATCCGAAGGGGGGTGCAAAGTTAGAATGAAAGCTCTCTGATATTCAAAGTTATTTCAATAAAATGTTGTATTTGGGTTATAAGTTCCTGATAAAGTTATTGATTATTGCCGACAGCCCTTTTTGTGAATTCAATACTTATGGGGGTTGCAAATTTAGAAGGTATAAAAGTTCTTCGTATTTACTTCGTATCGTCGCTTCGATTATTAAACATTTCGCTGCTATTTTTGAATTGAATTTCTTTGTTCTTCCATGTGTTTAAATACCACCTTAAATACTTGCTTACTTACTTATTTTTATTCATATTGGTCGTTCTAACTCTTGAATAAATTTTCTCAATTCTTCTTCTTATTTCTCCGTTCATGTGTTCATAAATATTTCTCAGTTCTTTAAAATACAACCCATAGTAAACAGCCTATACGAGTATATGTCCCACTGCAGGGAATAGGTCTTCTCTCAGAGAGAGTAGTATGGTTTTATTTATTTCGCATGCGCTAAAAGTATCCCAATCTTAATTGCAAACGCAAACACTTTACTCAACTAAAGTCCACGCGGACGAAGTCGCGGGCAACAGCTAGTTCTGTATATACCTTAAGGATGAGCAAGCGATGACACATAGGTGAGCTATTTGTGAAATCGGTCGATGACCTGCAAATACAAGTAACAGTATTGGATGAGGCATTTAAAAGAAAAGGAAAAACTGTTAATAATTTTAGAAAGACGAAATTATTGGTTTTCGAAAAAGATGTTGAACCTGGGAGAGAGATAACAATTAGAGGTGAAAGAGTGAAACAAGTGAAAGAATTTGTCTGTTTGGGGAGCCTCTTTACGAAGTACGGAAAGTGTGAAGGTGTAAAAGAGTAAAAGCGGGAAATTTCGTACATTATGCCTAGCACTCCTTCGTAAGTAGCCGAAGCATATCCAAAAGAGCAAACTTGCTACCCATAATGGAGTGCTAGTCCCAACACTGATGTACTGTACGGTAGCGAAACTTGGGTATGGCAAAATAATCAAGAAAGTAAGATTAACGCAGTAGGAATGAGGTCCTTGAGAGATGTATGATGTTAATTTGAATGATAGGATACGCAATAGTTTCATTAAATAATGTTGTGGAGTGAAAAATTATGTAGTATAGTAGTGACTGCAATTGAGAAATTAATATTGATTTGGTTTGGGTGTGTGGAGAGGATGACGGAAGAAATACTGACGAAACCAATATATCGAGTGAATGTGGGTGGAAGGGCCAGTAGAGAACGTCCTAGGTGGACATACTTCTACCAAATAGGCGATGTATTAGTAAAAGGCAAGGGAAAACAATTTGTCAAGAACGTGGCAAGTGGGTCTCTGGGCTCTGTTTACCCCTCTAGGGTACAGGCGTGTGCTTATATGTATTTGTACGTATGCAAATATTTAAATCGGCAATCTTTGGACTACGTTCTTGGGAAATCAGGACAAATTATTTATGCGTAATCGGGTACCCACTTATTTACGGATTTATTGGGTTTTTGTTGGCGTTGTAGGTTTTACGAATATTAAAAGCGGCGATGTACGTGTACGTATAGTAAGTATGTACGTTCAAGTAGACGTATAGTACTTAAAAAAACTATTTTCACATTTTTAACATTGAAAGAATTGTATAAAACAGCTGCGTATAAAACTATAGTCCGCGTAGATATTTTTGGCGGTGAAGTTCGTGAATACCTGCGCAATAACTAATTTTAGGTATTAGGTGAGGTGTGCGGTGTTCACTAGGGACGTACCAAAAAAAAAACATAATTTCCTTCCTACTTCATTTTTACCAAACTCTGTACACTCGTGGCAGCCGATAAAATATAAATATAAAATATAAATGTTATTAACATAAATATGGCTAATGCCTGAAATAAAGAATTTTTATTTTGTTTCGTTTCGTTTCGTTTCGTTTCGTTTCCTTTCGTTTCGTTTCGTTTCGTTTCGTTTCGTTTCCTTTCGTTTCGTTTCGTTTCGTTTCGTTTCGTTTCGTTTCGTTTTGTTTTGTTTTGCCAAAAATATCTGTGCGGACAATCGCATATAATTCAAGTCATTTGGACTGCAAACACTTACGCGATATTTTTTTTTTTTTCAAATTTTAGCGACTTTGGCCGGAGAGCACCTGGCAGCACTGAAGCGGAAACCCTGCGTTCCGTAATGCGATGAAATCGATTATAACGCGAATCCGACCAAATTTAGTAGTCCCAAAGTATCTCGCACGAAATAGGGTTTTTGTGTCTACTGCACTTATATGGATTCGCGCTGTTATCGATTTCATCGCATCTCGGAATGCACCCAGTGTCATGCATCTTTTGACATCTGTCTTCTGTCAAATGTCAAAGACAAAAATAGGTTATTTATTTGCATAATAATATTATTATGCATATGTAACATAATCGTTTAAAAGCTTGATAAAATTTGTGAAAAGTACACTTTCCTAAATGGAAGACGACAGTGCAGACAAGAGACCACTGTTTGGGAATAGATACCTCGAAAATGCTGACGAAGTTTTCAAGCACAATGCGTGGTACCGTATTTAGCATTTTCATCCGATTTTGCCAAACTAAAAGCGCTTTGTACGATTTAGAAAAAACGAGACATCGTAAAAAGCCTCCTGGAGGATCACGTCACTTATCTGAACCTAAACAAGTGTTTCTTTTCAATGCTTGGTAAATTAACTTTAGGAAACTCATTAATGAACATAACCTCTGAGCTTTCAAATTATAAGAACAAACATCTCTTTTTTTTAGGGATAATGTACAATGGGATGCAAAGCAAGAAGATGCAGCTAAAGAAAAGGTTGAATTGAATTCTCAAACAAGGTTATCAGATGAGAAAGTAAAAGAACTTGAAGAAAATGCTGACAAACATTGGGATGCTTTTTATGATATTCACCAAAACAGGTATGTACAAGCTGTACAGTTTATTCTTTCTGTGATAGGTACCTACTAATAATTACTGAACCAAATCGCGGGCTTCATATCATACGGGTGTATGCCCAAAAATGCATTTTTTTATTATTATGTCATTCGATTCCTATTTGGAGTTGGCATCTTCTGTATTTTTTTCTTATTTTTTGAACAATTATATTTTCAGTTATTGATTAAAAATCGAAAGGCGTATCTATTATAACAACGACTTTTTGTTGAAACAGAAAGGCGCATAGAGGCAGCAGTAACAATCATGTTCATTCTGATCTCACATTGATAATCTATATATCGTCCCTTAGCCTACAACACCGCATAAGTCATTTTTACCAACTTTATAGGTGTGACCAATGGTTAGACGCGCAATGAGCAGCTCCATCTAATGGCATTCAAATGTGAAAACCGCCTATTTTCGATTTGAGCGGTGTTGTAAGCTAAGGGACGATATATAAAAGGAGAAGCTGACTTCTGACTGACTGACATATCAACGCAGGGCCCAAACTATAAGGGTTAGAAACTTGAAATTTTGCACAGGGGTTCCTTTTGTAACGTAGGGGAGCACTAAGAAAGGATTTTTGAAAATTCATCCCCTAAAGGGGGTAAAATGGGGGTGCAAAGTTAGTATGAAAGTTTGGCGTTTTTGAAGTTATTTGAATGAAACTCAGTATGAAGGGTCTTCATTGAAATTCATGAAACACGTGTAAAATATTTTTCCGAAAATCGTCCCTTAAAGGGGTAAAAGGGGGGTGCAAAGTTAGTATGAAAGTTCTCTGATTTTCGAAGTTATCTCAATAAAAAGTGGTATTTGGGTTATAAGTTTCTAATGATGATTATTTCTGATATCCCTTTTTGTGAATTCACCCACTAAAGGGGTAAAAAGGGGGTGCAAAGTTAGTATGAAACTTGAAATTATTTGAATGAAACTCAATATGAAGGGTCTTCATTGAAAGTCATGAAACATGTGTAATTTTTTTTATGAAATCATTCCTTAAGGGGGTAAAAGGGGGGTGCAAAGTTAGTATGAAAGTGCTCTGATTTTCAAAGTTATCTCAATAAAAAGTGGGATTTGGGTTATAAGTTTTTAATGATGATTATATCCGATATCCCTTTTTGTGAATTCACCCACTAAGGGGGTAAAAAAGGGTTGCAAAGTTAATATGAAACTTAAAGTTATTTGAATGAAACTCTGTATGAAGGTTCTTCATTGAAAGTCATGAAACACGTGTAAAATATTTACCCGAAAATCATCCCTTAAGGGGGGGGGGGGGGGGTAAAGGGGGTGCAAAGTAAGTATGAAAATTCTCTCAAGGTTTTTTAAAATAAAATGTTGTATTTGGTTTATAAGTTCCTAATAATAATTATTCCGACACCTTTTTTTTTATTCAATCTCTAAAGGGGTAAAAAAGGGGTACAAATTTAGATGGGAGAAGTAGACTAACATATTTACTGACATATCAGCGGAGGGTCTGAACTATAAGGGTAAGAAACTTGAAATTTTGCACAGGGGTTCCTTTTTTAAGGTAGGGGGGCACTAAGAAAGGATTTTTGCAAATTCACCCCCTACGAGACTAGAACGGGGGTGCAAAGTTAGTATGAACGTTTGCCGTTATTGAAGTTATTCGAATGAAATCCAGTATGAAGGTTCTTCATTGAAAGTCATGAAACTCGAGCAAAATATTTTTTGATAATAATTCCTTAAGGGGGGTTGCAACGTTAATATGATAGTTCTCTGATTTTCAAAATTATTTCAACAAAATGTAAATTATGTAATAGATATGAATGTTAATGAGCACACAATTTTTTTGTTTTAATTATTTCACATGCGCTAAAAGTATCCGTGACTTATTTGAAAACACTTTTTCGTGTTTTTTGTGCCCACGCGGACGAAGTCGCGGGCAACAGCTAGTATAACCATATTTGTAATACCTTACAATAAATACCCAAGTCGGGATACCGCCGTTTAGCCAAAGTATTTTTCGCCAAATTTTACTTCCCAATAAACTTATGGCATCAGTTTCATTTCCCAAATGAAACTTTAGCAAGTTTTCATTTCGCATTTTATTCATTTGGTCAAATTATCATTTCGCATAATTTTACTGCGTCAAGTTTTATTAAGACAAACGTTTATTATGCTAACGTTTTATTTTGGCAAGTGTTATTTTCAAATAATGGAACGGGGGGTCGGCGATGTAAAGAATACGTGACAACAGAAATACAGTGTGGCCCTGGATAAAGTGCAATCCCGAAAGGGGATGAAACTAGACCATGAATCATTGACTAGAAAAATATAAAAAAAAATTATAAAAAATTATTCTAGGATTTATTGGTATTTTAAGATTTTCATGTTTCATTAAGGACTCTATATACAAAAGTATTGATTTCTTCCAAAATAATGGGTCTATTTCTTTGAAATAAAAAAAAACAGTATGCCTAATACCTGGCGATGACCATGAAATAATAAATAGTCCGCAAAAAAGTAACTATCTTGGGTAAAAAAATGTATTTTTATGAAAAAAATGATTTTTTTAGACGTTTATTTTAAAAAACTTCAAATTACTAAAAAAATGTGCCCTATAACTATGTAATTTTATAGCTTACTTTTATTCTTTACCATTTTAGCTTCCAAATAAAAAAAAAAAACAATGTTCTAACTAAAAAAACACGCTATCTACGAACTTTTAAAGTGGAGCCTAATCGTGTTACCGTGCAGGTAGAGACCAGTTTTTTCCATTGTTTCCGTCCTACTCTGTGCCCTTCGGCAGTCGCAGTCCTTTTATTCTACACTCAGGTAGAGGGAAGGCGAGGGGAGGGGAGGCAGGGGGTTTGAAACAGGACTTACACAGTCGCTCCGATATTCTCGCCGCTGCTACTACTGTTCTCGTTCTCGCATTGTGTTCTCGTTGATTTGTTATTAAGTTTTTGTTACATTGTTGACTGTTACGTTTTCTACTGTTCGTTACGTTTGGACTGTTCCTGTTCTGCTGTTAAGTGTTGACGAAATGCCACGATTGACAGAGTTATCACCTCGAGAAATAGCCGACATGCATTATTATTATGGCATGTCACATGGTCGCACAACAGTCGCTCGGACTGCATACATAAATGCTTTCCCGGGCAGACTCATACCCTCAGCTCGAAATTTTCAAGAGATTCATAGGAGGCTCTCCAACATTGGACTTGGTTTGGCACGAGATCGCCGTGAGCAACCAGCTGTCGTTATTGACAATGCGATAGAAGAGGCCATTTTAAACGATCTGTTTGCTGACCCTACAACAAGCATAAGACGATTAGCGTTGCGTCATGGCATATCGAAGACGTCTGTCTGGCAAATTTTGAAAAAGGAGGGATTGCATCCTTTCCATTACCAACGAGTACAACATTTACACGAAAATGTAGATAATCGTCCAAGATGCGTAATGTCGACGTGGATTCTAAGAAAAATTAGAGCTGACCCAAATTTTCCCAAACGCATTTTTTGGATGGACGAAGCGACATTTACCCGAGACGGCATTACAAACTGCAGAAATTTGCACCAGTGGTCTCACGAAAATCCACGATTGAAGCGGGCATCTACTTTTCAAGTAAAATTTTCAATAAACGTATGGGCATCGACGACATTTTAATTGGTCCAGTCATTTTACCCAGAACCCTAAATGCTGAACGTTTTTTAGAATTACTACAAAATTTACCCATGTTGATGGAAGATGTTCCCCTGGCTACGAGACGGCGTGGGCGTATGTATCTCCAAATGGATGGATGTCCTGCACATTATGGGCGGGAGGTGCGGCGATTTTTGAACGAAAATTACCCGAACCGGTGGATTGGCCGAGGAGGGCCAGTAGGCTGGCCAGCACGTTCACCTGATCTGACACCCCTAGATTATTTTTTATGGGGTGTCATGAAGCAAAGAGTATACAGCACGCCAATAAATACCGAGGCACAGTTGCACGACCGAATAATTCAGTGCGCAAATGACATTAAAAATGATCCAGGAATGATTCGCAGAGCCACTAACCAAATTAATATTCGTGCAGTAATGTGCTTGCAAAATCGAGGAGGCCATTTTGAACATTTAATGCATTAAATAAAAATGCAAAATTGTAAATTACGGATAATTTTATTAATAAAGTTATTGTGATTAAAGTCTGACTTTTATTACCTACTAAAATGTAAATAACTTCTACCTAGCCAATTTTTTAGTTAGAACATTGTTTTTTTTTTTATTTGGAAGCTAAAATGGTAAAGAATAAAAGTAAGCTATAAAATTACATAGTTATAGGGCACATTTTTTTAGTAATTTGAAGTTTTTTAAAATAAACGTCTAAAAAAATCATTTTTTTCATAAAAATACATTTTTTTACCCAAGATAGTTACTTTTTTGCGGACTATTTATTATTTCATGGTCATCGCCAGGTATTAGGCATACTGTTTTTTTTTATTTCAAAGAAATAGACCCATTATTTTGGAAGAAATCAATACTTTTGTACATAGAGTTCTTAATGAAACATGAAAATCTTAAAATACCAATAAATCCTACAATAATTTTTTATAATTTTTTTTTATATTTTTCTAGTCAATGATTCATGGTCTAGTTTCATCCCCTTTCGGGATTGCACTTTATCCAGGGCCACACTGTATAGGTGCGACGACGCGCGTAGCGAAGCGGAGCGCGTCGGAGCGTTAGGTTCTCTATGTAAGATCGAAAACAGACTCGACTTTTATGCGTTCTTACCTTGCCTCTTGTTGCCTCTTTGGTAAAATGAATTTTGACCAAGTATTCATTTGGTAAACAATAACTTGCCATAATAACTTTTGCTAACTGTTTATTTGCTTTAAGTTGTTTTGAGAAATGTTTTTTTGCCAAGTGATAATTTGCGGAAAATAGTTTGGGAAGTAATACTTTGGGAAACGATTTTTGGCAATACATTAGTAAACCACCCAAGTCGTCTATCGTGTTTTACTTTTACTATTTTCTCTCTTAAATAATTTAAAACATATTCTCACAGCTGTATAAAATGTTCTTAAAGTGGCCCAAGTCAAATATTTGTGCCAAATCATACGGACGTATAAAATTTGAAAAATATGAAAATAATAATATTTTGGGATGACTGTTACTGTGAGATGAATGTAGATAAAACATTATATTACCAGAGGCCTTCGTGATGGTATAAGTTATCAAAATAAAAAGTGATTTTGTACGCCTATTTTTCGTATGCACTTTATGATCATAATAAGACTAAATTGAGTGATTTTTGACAAGTCCATGGGCGTAAATACCAGAAACTGATCTTGGAGCTTAGATAGATAATAATGATGTTAGGGCACAAATCAAAGTCGCCTTGTTAAGCTGTATGCCAAGTTTTAGCACGATAACTTCATTACGTACGATGTTATTAAGTTTTTTGTCTCTCCTGAAAAGTAGGTGTTTGGGCACGCCCTTATGATATGAAGCCCGCGAAATGTAACTATTATAATCTGTTCTTGTTTACAGATTTTTCAAAGACCGTCACTGGCTTTTCACCGAATTTCCTGAACTGGCACCTGACAATATCTCTGCACCTACCAGAGTATATGCTGATAAAGAAATACAGCAAGTATCTGTACCAAACAACCCAAATCCTGGAGTCAAACGGTATATATTTGAGATAGGTTGTGGTGTTGGTAACACCATATTTCCAATACTCCAATACAGTCAGGACCCAAACTTATTCATTTACGGCTGTGATTTTTCATCAAAAGCTATTAATATAATGAAAGAAAATCCATTGTATAACAGTGACAGATGCAGCGTCTTTGTGCTTGATGGTACTGCAGATAAATGGGATGTACCATTTCAAGAAGAATCCTTGGATATAGTAGTGCTGATTTTTGTTTTATCAGCCATTGATCCTTCAAAGTGAGTATCAACTTAGTAAAAATTATACTTAACTAGCTGTTGCCCGCGACTTCGTCCGCGTGGGCACAAAAAACACAAAAAAGTGTTTTCAAATAAGTCACGGATACTTTTAGCGCATGTGAAATAATTAAAACAAAAAAATTGTGTGCTCATTAACATTCATATCTATTACATAATTTACATTTTATTGAAATAATTTTGAAAATCAGAGAACTATCATATTAACGTTGCACCCCCTTTTACCCCCTTAAGGAATTATTATCAAAAAATATTTTGCTCGAGTTTCATGACTTTCAATAAAGAACCTTCATACTGGATTTCATTCGAATAACTTCAATAACGGCAAACGTTCATACTAACTTTGCACCCCCGTTCTAGTCCCGTAGGGGGTGAATTTGCAAAAATCCTTTCTTAGTGCCCCCCTACCTTAAAAAAGGAACCCCTGTGCAAAATGTCAAGTTTCTTCCCCTTATAGTTCAGACCCTGCGCTGATATGTCAGTAAATAAGTTAGTCTACTTCTCCCATCTAAATTTGTACCCCTTTTTTACCCCCTTAGAGATTGAATTAAAAAAAAGGTGTCGGAATAATTATTATTAGGAACTTATAAACCAAATACAACATTTTATTTAAAAAAACCTTGAGAGAACTTTCATACTTCCTTTGCACCCCCTTTACCCCCCCCCCCCCCCCCCCCCCACCCCCCTTTAGGGATGATTTTCGGGTAAATATTTTACACGTGTTTCATGACTTTCAAGGAAGACCCCTCATAATGAAACCATTCAAATAATTTCAAGTTTCATACTAACTTTGCACCCCCTTTACCCCCTTAGTGGATGAATTCACAAAAAGGGATATCGGATATAATCATCATTAGAAACTTATAATCCAAATACCACTTTTTATTGAGATAACTTTGAAAATCAGAGAACTTTCATACTAACTTTGCACCCCCCTTTTACCCCCTTAAGGGACGATTTTCGGAAAAATATTTTACACGTGTTTCATGAATTTCAATGAAGACGCTTCATACTGAGTTTCATTCAAATAACTTCAAAAACGCCAAAGTTTCATACTAACTTTGCACCCCCATTTTACCCCCTTTAGGGGATGAATTTTCAAAAATCCTTTCTTAGTGCTCTATGTTAGTCAGTCAGTCAGTTAGTCAGTCAGCTTCTCCTTTTATATATATAGATTTTAATCATAACAGTTTAACAAAATAGTTTGAATTTATATGTCTAGTGATATCTGTTCAACATTTTGTTATTTCTCATTTTCAGTATGTCATCTGTGATCAGCAAAATCTACAAATACCTAAAACCAGGGGGACTAGTTGTTTTCCGTGACTATGGCCGCTATGATCTAGCACAGCTACGTTTCAAGAACGGACGTTGCATTTCAGACAATTTTTATGCAAGAGGAGATAGCACCATGGTTTATTTTTTCACTCAAGAAGAGATCAAAGACCTGTTTGTAAAAGAAGGCTTTACTGAAGAACAGAATCTGATTGACAGACGGCTTCAAGTAAACAGAGGAAAGATGTTGACAATGTACAGAGTTTGGATACAGGCTAAATACAGAAAACCAATGGAATGATATTAAACAAATGGACTTATAAAGGAATACAATATTACACAAAATTTTGGTGACTTTAATGTTAACAATTATTTGACAATATCAAACTTGAAGTTATAAGGCTTCTGAAATGTGTTCATTAAATTAGTGACAATTTTTATAGGCGGTCCATACCAGCTAACTTGAAACTCATCAACAAGTCTAACCACAAATGCTTCAATCTCCAGTTCAGCTATACGTCTGCCAATACAGGATCTGATCCCAAATCCAAAGGGTAGAGTTACCATGGGATGGGCATGGCCATAATACAACGGGTCAGTCTTTTCAGCTAACCATCTCTCAGGTATATAGTCAAAAGGTCGAGGGTAGTACTTTTCTTGCTTGGACAAATACTCGTTTGGTGCTATGATTTCCACCTGAAATGGAATTTTTGATTGCTTTAAAATTCAGACCAAGCTTGGATCGCTTGTGATGGATGATGGACAATCAGTGCAGTGCAGTTCAAAAAGCATAATTGAATTGAAATTTGTTACTCATGTAGCTTGTGGAATTCCTACTACATATATTACTTTAACAAAGGCTGCATAAATTACCCCTTTTGGAATTAAATATCCACCGACGACATGTTCTTTGCTAGCTCTCCTCAAATTTGCTGGTATCACAGGCCAGATTCGTAAACTTTCCTTTAAACAAGCTTTCAAGTATCGCTTGTTTGGCGCTTTGGAGCGAATTTCATCACGTAGTTTTTCTTGCTTTTCTGGATTCATCGCCAAATGATAGAGCAGACCAATGATCGCGAAAGCGACCTAGAAAAAAGCAAAAAAGAGACATGATAAGTTTGTTGTTTGGTTGTTGCTTTTTATAGGATCTGACGATTCCATAGGTACAGTGTCAATTCCAGCCATTAGCATCTCATTCGCCATCATAACGGCCACTTTTTCGTCAACGGCAAGAAGTTTTTCAATAACACTTCTATCTTCTTCTGGGATATCGTGCCCCCTCATCTGTATCATCTTCTTTGCTTCCTCAATGTAAACTGAACTTATTCTGAAACGACAAGAAAGGCACTTAAAATCTAGCTTGAATGACAGACCGTCTGACTTAAACAATTTGGTCTTACTCCCATTGCAGATCGAAGCACTTAATGATTTTCTTGAAAGACGGCGTCGCAAAGTACTTCCAAGGGTTCGGACGGGTCTCCAAAACGATGGCCAGTTCCATGATATCCTTGGCAGACCTCATGAGCCTCCTCGCTGGGTGATCGTCCGTGATATCGTCGCGGAGGCATCCGATCCTCGCCCCGAGCCCAACAAACGCCACCGACTCCAGAGACCACCTAGTCACCTCTGTGTCAAAGTTTGACTCAATATACGTCTGATCGTCTTTTGTTTTTCTAAGCCTGCGGGCGAAGTAGGTAATCTTTGAACAACTTTTTCTCCAACAACTACACCCCCAGACACATATATCGCCCCACCTAGTGTTTTAAGTTTTGACGGTCCCTAGGTAAAAATAAATGTTATGTGGAGCAATGAGTTTTAAAGCTGATTTATTGGTCAAGCAGCTCAACCAAATCAGCTTCAAAACTGCATAAAAAGTTATTGCTCCACCTAAAATTTATTTTTAGCTAGGGACCGTCAAAACTTTAAACATTAGGTGGGGCGATAGATGTGTCCGGGAGTGTATTTTACCATAGGCACTTAATACTTTGAAAAAAAGCTATGACTATTTAGCTTTGTTTAGAAAAAAAGGACAAACGGTATTATTTATACTTATTACCTTTCAACGGCTTCCTTTGCGATTTCGTCTAAAGCCGGTGCGTAAAGTTTGACTAATTTTAGCTTTAACAGAGCTGGGTTCACTTTTGTTCTGAAATCTCGCCACTGCCCGCCTTGGCTGCAAACCATTTACAATACTTTAGGCTACCTACCCTTTATAATCAGTAGGTATATGTAAATTGTAACTTACGCTGTAGTTAGGCCGAAAATCCCTTCGAACGTGGATTTTCTTAAATATTCTCTATAGTAGACAAGAGTCTCAAATCCAGGCCTCAATGGATTATCCTCCTCAGCCCTGTACACCTAAAAATCCGTAGCTGGTGGTTGAACTCAATATGTACATTAATGTCTTAAACAATGTGTACCAAATGCGATTTATTTAATTTGCGATTTCCAAGTTTTTCTCATATTAAAAGATGTTCGTGTTGACGAGCAGGATCCCCACAGGATCCCCGTTTCCGGATGAATGTGGTGATTGTGTTACACGCTGTACGTATATAAATAAAGTCAAATATTGTTTTGATATCCGAAAAAGGCTGTGAAGTAAGTAGTTACCTAGTTGATGGGTCTGGTAAAATTTTAATTCCTTTTTTCTGTGGGATGCCACATTATTATTATTAGGTATGCTTTATTGAATCGCTCGTAGCCCCAGTGCCTGAGTGATCTTAAACGATCACGAAGGTCATGGATGGGTGACCGTCTATGACTAGCCTGGTTTTCACAGGCCCAGTAGCGACGGTCAGTGAAGGATAGTTACTGCCTGGCAGCTGCTGGTCCGTGAAAAGAAAGTTGAGCCAGTACTGACCGATCAGTTGCTGGCTTGTTCTTGTTGCAAACCAGGCTTTTTGCAGACCTAGTAATGAGAACACGTCGGGAAAGTGACAGTACTGTATAGACAGCAGAATGTACAGTTGCTGTCTACTGCGTGGTCAGTACCTGGGCCTGTGAAAACCGGGCTTAACGCTAGTGGCTTTTTTCCGAGCGGTTCCATGCTTCGCAAGGCACGTTAAGCCAAGTCAGAGGGCGGCTTGAAAACTTGGTCCCCGTGGTGGAGTATGGCCTATACCTTCCTCAGGGAAGAGACCCGTTCCCCTCGGTGGGGCCATAATGGGTTGATGATGATGCTTTATTGCACACAAAAACATATAACAGTACGCACATAAGAAAAAACGTGTACAAAGACGAGTCGTCTCATCACCCGGACATACAATATGGGGATTTTGTTACACCTGTATAATAAATAAAATGTTTTTTTTTTTGTTTGTTGAACAGAAAATTGTGGAAAAATTAAATTTTAATTTAGTTATCTACGGGACTTCATAGAATAGATCAATTTATTATCGACTCAGCTACCTCTTAATAAAAAATATCTACTATTTCATTCTAATACTAATAGGTAGGTACATAGTTACCTGATCAAAATGTTCAGGTTCATAGAGGATCACCATTGGCGCTCTTCCAAAAAGCCCTTCCAATTTTACTATTGGGCCGAATTTTTTATGGAAAACTCCAGTTAGTTCGAAAAAGTTCTTTGAAAACCCTATTGAGCCTGAAAAAATAAAAATAAGCGAGACAGTGTAATATGTCACACCATTCGAACGCCCATATGTTACAACTTACAAACCTAAAACTGGCAGAAAGTGATGTAAAGACCCGATCAGTGGCAGAGTGGATAGACCAGGAATTTCTTTCATCGTTTTCAGTCTAACTGGTTCCGAATTAAGACATCTCCGAAGATATGTTGGGCTGCAAGTGCTTAATTAAATATTTATATAATTTAATTGAAATAGTTTCTAAGCAACTATAGGTAGGTATATAGTAAATGCTCAGGCGTTCCCAAAAGTTCTAGAAAAAGTACCTAAATTATATCCTCACTGAGACAAATCTAAAGCCTCATTTACATTTGCTTTATTTTCATGCTTATTAAGATCGTCCTAAATTAGTAAGAAATTATTGAAGCGGTGGTGGCGTAGTGGGGTTGACCCTTGCTTCTCGATCATGAGGGTCTGGGTTCGAACCACGCATGTACCTATGACTTTTAGCTACGTACATTTTTTTGTACAGCAACACCATTCGCTGATAAATTGTGCCCGGATAACGGCGACAGGCTTGCCACTTGTCACGTTTGGGACCTAATAAACTCGGCAAAACGTGGGCCCAGTTCTAGTGATTGGTGCCTCTGCCTACCCCCTCGGGGATAACGGGCGTGAGATTATTTATTTTATTTTATTTTTAAATTATTAATTAATTATTTATTATTAAGTACTTTTTCTAGAAGTTTTGGGAACGCCTGAGCATTTACTACTTAAGCAAGCTTAAAGGAAAGAAATTCGAACAGATTGAAGAGACATTTTATTATTTTTTGTCGGTAAGGCATAGAGTTTCGTTAGTAGTAATTTTAAAACTTATTGCTCATACCAAGGTTCTCCTTGCTCATACCTAAATAGACATAAGTCTTCTTCTTCAGGGCGTTTCTTCTTCACAACTAAAACGTATAAATTGTTTTGCTGTCGATTGTACGTATCACGATAACACATCTTCTTCTTCTTGGTGCTGTAGTGTAATATAAATTTACTTTCAACGTATTGTATTTGCACTTTTTTTGTTACATTGTTAACCATGTGCGGAAACTTATTTTGAGCTTTTAGTAAAATCAAATAGGTATGTGCAAATTTTTAATGTAAGCTGCAATTTTCCTTAATAAACTAAAATAAATAACATAGCTATGAACATCACCAAATACTGGGCATCCCACGGCTATGCCACATGGAGGGAAAGTACCTTGAATATTGAAGATGGAACATCTTACTAAAAGACATTATTTTAATTTAAAAAACAATTTGAGTTGCATTCATAGATTCTTAAATAATTACATGGTTGGTTGGACCGGGAATCGAACCCGCTATACGAGAAAAAAAATACCCAGTAGATTTATGATAGGTACCGATCGAAAGACTTCATCATAAGGATTTTTTTTTCTAAACAACATAGGGTCAGAAATATAACTGACACTATCATTTTAAAATCAGTAACTACCTAGTTACCCACTTGAGAAGTACAAAGCGAAATAATCAAAAGAGTACGACTTTGTATTCAACAGAATGGGACTAGCTAGTTATAATTTTGAGCATGTGATAAATAACATTTATTAATTTTGAATTAAAAATGTTCAAATTCATGGCCTCCCTTTTATTTCTGACACTAACTATGTTACAAATTGGGCAAAAAATAATCCTTATGATGAAGCCTTTCGATCTGTTAGCTTGTAGAATATACCTCGGCTGAGCAATCAAAAACCAATAAGGTAAGGTTTATTTTGTATTGTTATTTATAACTTTACTTAACTTTTCAAAATAGTGAAGAAAAGTTTTATACAGAGCAGGAAGTAATATTACACTCGTGTGCTTTCGGCGAAAACCGAAGCCTACTCTAGAGCCCGAGGTAGGTACCTATGTATATTCTAAAAGCTAACGACTGCAAGGAGAATTAATTCTCCTTGCAGACTGTAAATTATTTTCTCGTGTAGCGGGTTCGAGTCCCGGTTCAATCATGTAATTATTTAAAAATCTATGCAGTTTAAATTGTTTTTTTTTTATTTATTTTTTATTTTAGGTAATAGGGTCTTCTTTCAGTAAAATGTTCTATCTGCAATATTCAAGGTACTTTCCCTTGAAATGGCATAGCCGTGGGAAGCCCTGTATTTGGTGATGTTCACAGCTATATGATTGTGTTATCGTGTGAACTGTGAACACATACGTACGTTGTACAATACACAGCAAAACAATTTCTACGTTTTAGTTGCGAAGTTAAGAGTAACTGCTGTCTTTTTAATACCTACTAATCTTCCTAGCAAATATTCATCATTATACTCTGTATGGCCTATACCTTCCTCAGGGAAGAGACCAGTGCCCCTTGGTGGGGACATAATGGGTTGATGATACTCTGGTAACAATCCATGATTTTAACTGGTACAATTCAATGTTGGTAGGTACTTACCTGAAAATTTTCGAAAGTTTATGTTTTATCATTTTCGCTTGATTTTTTTTACTCTGCTTCGCTAAGCAATAGTTGCGTGTTAGGTTCTGAGAGACAACAATATAGCTGTTGTAAAGCTATTATTAGATTTGAGCAATTTTTTTGACCTTCATTTTGGTGAATGAAGATTGTCATGTTTTTGGTTACATATTCGAATCACTATAAAATGAAGAAAGAATAAAAAAATAATTTGAGAAATCCAGCATGTATATGTACGGAGAATCCCATCCCGCCCCGCCCCACGACCACCTTAATCTGAATGTACACCTTACAAATTATGGCGACACTGATTATTTTTTAATGTAGATTTTCGTCTGCCGTTGGCCACCCAACTTTTTTTCTTTTCTTGACACTTGTTTTCAGGGTTGCCAGATCGGTCTACTTGTGACAAAATCCATCCTATTTGACTCACAGTGGTCACTTTTTCTCTAAAACATTGACATGTACGATAATGTACGTTAACGTCTCAAATAAGTCGTGCAAATAATTAATGAACCACACAACACAATCACTGGACCCGACGCCAAACTATGATACTAAGTATGTGCTGTGACCAGGCAAGAACAATACGAACGTTGAAATGCACCCAGACTAAGCCATTTTTACAAATATTCGGCGGCCCCTAGTAGGAATCGAATCCATGACCTATGTATTGGTCGGCTAGACCAACGACGCAGTCAAGTTGGATACTTGTAAAGCAGTCAAGTTGGAACCTATGTAAATTACTGTCGACTGTTCTGTATTATCTACAATTTCTCTCTTGATACTTTTAACACAGGGTGGACTGACTTTTCATGTAGTTGTTGATGGCTGTGGAAAATAAATGTTTTACATTGTTTTTCGAGAAAATGCGTAATTTTGGGAGCCTCGGCCAAACATTTTAACGTTTCATTACACGCTCACTGTAGGACTTTATGTACTCGTAGGCCTCCTTTACTTTTCATAACATTTATGAATCTTCACTTATATTTTAAAGCAAAAAATATAATTTGAGTTTACGTTTCCGGAAAAACGTCATCAACTTCGATTCTACGAGCTGTCAGTTTTTATTGAAACTACTGCACGATACAGAAGCTCTTTAAATAAACAATACTAAAAACTCCTAATTTGTGCAAACGAAAAAGATAAATTGTATTTTTTTTAATGAACTGTGGTTATATCTTGGTGTTATTCACTAAAAACATATTAAAGGTACTTTCATTTACGGGTGAAACCAAGTTTAGAAGGTTGAGTTAATCACGCACTTATACACAAAAATACAAGAAATCCGTTAATGTTATAAATAATTGTAGCAGGCAGACACTGACGTTATACCTTTAAAACGAAGTACATGTATATTGTTAAGACTATTGTCAATACTCATGACAAAGCCCATTGTAGGTATAATGCCTACCAGTAAGCAAAAAAGGACAGTTTAAAATACAGTACCTGGGTGACCGAGCTTTGCTCGGTACTTTTTTGTAATATTTTTCGTTATTTTTGGAAATTATATTTAGATACGAATTAAATGATGAAATGTCAATAATACTTTTAGAACTTACATCCCGACCTTGGGTATCAGGACTTATTTCCTGCGCACAATTCTACTTTTTTTACACTACTAAATTTTTTTGTTGTAAACAACAAACTAAGGCCAATTTTTTTTCGTGTTTTTTTTGTTAGGGATTAGACAAAAGGAAAAATTAATTAAAGTTAAAGTAATCCTTCTTAAAAAAAAACTTGAAAGTTAAACATCGTGACTCGAACCGGGTGTATTGAAATCGGCCCGAAACGGGACGCCCGTTTTCCCGTCAGGACTATCCTGACCTTGCAAATCGCCGTGAAATTTACCTCTGTATGTTATTATAGCAAATTTCAATTGCCTTAAAACGCGGATAAAACAACGTTTTCTAAAAATGTAACCTAGTTAGATCAATTAATCGCCCCCGAAAGCATCTGCCTACAAAATTTCGTGAAAATCGTTGGAGCCGTTTCCGAGATTCTGATTATATATAAATATATATACAAAAATTGCTCGTTTAAAGAGATTAGATAGATAAATATTTTATTACACAATTTTTCACACAACAAATATCAAACTATATTTAAAAAAAAATACTTAAAATCTAAGCTTTCCCCTTTCGACCAACAGTTCTGATTGACACAAAATAAAAAAAAATTGACTCAAAAAGCCTCGTTCGCTTGTGATTGGCTATAATCTTGTCTAACACGGAACATTGGTGAAGTTGTAGGTACTGGACAATCAGTGCACCGAGTCCATAAAACAGAATCGAATTAAATTTTTATGCCAAAATTTGAACTATTGTGTGGCGATGACAATAACCACATAAAATGCGGTGAGTGAGCCTCTTTACCAACAAATTAAATTACTTGATGATCCCGGTCGCCGGACTATTTAGCCTCAAACAATGAGCGTGTCTTTATTCGCTTTATTTACAAATGACGGTAACATACAAAGTTGAAACTTTAGCTGTACTTATAAATTAAAATAATACGAAAATAACAGAAAAACGGTTTAACAGGTCTTTACTTGACTTTTCTCATTTATAACAATGTGAAGCCGTGCTTTTCGACCAGCGACCACAAATAATTAGTAAGAAAACTAAGAAACTTTTTCACACAGACAAACTGGCAACACTTTGTTTTGGTGAGGTGAGGTTAGCGATGGAGTCGCAGATATTTTTGATAAATTTATTGAACGTGAACATGTAAATACATTCCTAAGTTTAGTGAAAATCCTCCTAACAATCAATGTGTTTGGCTTATATCAGAAATTCTGTAAGACGTCTGGAGTAAATGGGCAAATTACGGATGTTTCTTTGTCATCGCAAGGAGAGCTGTTTTCCCCAATACGTATCGATCGGTTACGAAAGAGAATTTTCCATGAAAATATTGTTTTGTGAATTAGTTCGCCCTGTTGTCCATAACTGTCTGCGATTAGGAAGTTATTTGCGTCGTCAGTAAACTGGCAGCAATTTTTTTCGAGGTAATTTCGTGACTGCTAACGTTAAAAATAATGTGTTTACGTTCACCATTCTGTTCACGCGCTCGCATTTGCCTAAAAAAGCAATAAAGTTGTGAGGAATCTATGTGTTGAAGTCGTGACGATTACTATGAGCTGCGCGAAGTCGCCGGTGTCCGTCTAAATCGGTCCGAGTGACTACGCCCATGTATTGTTGCTCCTTTCTGTAAGTATTCTCCCATGAATTATCTTTTACTCGTAAGAAAACTCTGCAAATGTTTCTTTAGTTATCTTTCTGTAGCTATAGTCATTGGTTTCTTTACTTCTGCACCATCAACATTGTGAGTACAATTTACACATTTTTATCCATTTCCTTTCAATACAAATTTATTGATATTGTGTAACACAGTTGTGTGCAATAAAAGTATTTTACCAACCTGCACATATTCTTCTCTACCAGCTATGAACATAGCTGTATTAGATAGATCTTCCTGATATAGAACACAGCTATTTTTAACAGGTCATTGAACTTTGCAGAAGTGTCAACCAACTTCAAGGTAAACAAAAACTTTTAGATCAGATAAGGATCTGTAGGTGTATTTTATCTTCTTTTCTCTATTAGTGTTTTTGGAACCAAAAATGTAAATTAGCTAAATGTAAATGTAATGTTCTTACATTCTATGTAAAAATTGCATTACTACTAAACAGGATTTTAATTAATGCTATAAACAAGTTTCAACTTATTCAACTTGATCCAATCAGTCTGTGTAATAGTTAAGTAAGTGTAAACAAAATTTATGAAATTGTTTGGCCTGATGACCTGAGCCGTTAACTACTCCATTAGATATTTAAAAGCATCCATCTAATAATACCTAAATCAGTATGAACACTGCTCAATTGGCTATAATGTGATAAACGGGACCAATCCGCAGTAACTGCTGAATCACAGTGGGTGTGTCAGGCATATCTTGCAATTAATATCTAATTTTATTAGATTTCTGTGCTAGTTTCACTATTATCTTCAAAAAGTTGTTATAACTTTTATGTTCATGTGCATAGTTTAATCTAATAAATGTTCACAATCATAGGTATGTAATTAGTTCCATTTTTTATAAAAGTCTGTACATACTTATTTTCCTTTTGTTGTTTAACCTTTAAAGTTATTACATAAGACTAGCTCAGCAAATCTGTCATATGAAACTGACAGATTTGCTTTGTGAGCTGTGTTTTTATTTTAATTTTTCCATTACAGAACATAGTACATATTGTGTTTTATGCTGAGTTAAAATAAACATTACGGTCTCCCCATAAAGGTTATTTTAGTAAAACTGCATAACTATTGGCCCAATTTATTTATGGACACTTTCCCACTTTGAATGTGCTTCTGAGTGACACATTTACACTTTACTATAAAATACACTCTTAAGAATTGCTTATTGTTGGTTTAAATAGTAGTTTTTAACCAATTTTCTTCATCCTTTGAGGAGACTGTGTGAAAACTAATACAATAAATAAACTTTCCAACCATAGGGATGTTTATTTTATCCATAATATTACTTCTACACAACACAATTACTTGCCATGGTACCAAACTACGATAAAAATAGAAAACAAACCAACAATTGGATAGCTTCTCTATCCAAATAGATAACTTCTCTAGATAACTCCTAATTGCCTATGAGTTTTGAATCTCTGATGTTATATCAAATTATATCAT
This sequence comes from Yponomeuta plumbellus, assembly GCA_947310845.1. Lineage (NCBI taxonomy): Eukaryota > Metazoa > Arthropoda > Insecta > Lepidoptera > Yponomeutidae > Yponomeuta > Yponomeuta plumbellus. The sequence goes on from OX371203.1 coordinate 12,666,090, forward strand.
AAAGATATTGTACATCACTTCTGGAAAATCTCATTTCAGAGCTTAGGGCCAGTTCCTGAACTGAGAATTTCACTAAGTACCTACTTAACTGTAGTGCTGTCTCGTCAAATTTCTCAGAAAAGAGTGTGACAGAACCTTCCCTAAGTATTACATTCTGATATTGTCGTTATTAGAAATTGAGTTCCTTCTTTTCTGCTCCCGCACGCGGTCTGTTTGACCTTATCATCATCATCAACCCATTTATGTCCCCACCGCCCTCAGTGGGAAGTAAATCGTGCAGGGGCACGGGTCTCTTCCCTGAGAAAGGTATAGGCCATACTCCACCACGGGAGCCAAGTATTTACTTAGTGAAATACTCAATTCAGAAACCGGCCCTTAGAAATTAATCTGTAAGTTAATAATAACTTAATGTCAATAACAAAGGCTATGGGTTTCAATCTCACAGGAGGCTGCCATACCTTATTTGTACAAAGTTAAATGATCAGTCTGGGATTTCCATATTATTATTAGTGATGTCTTCGCCTGGTTACCATAGCACAGGGTATCCTTGCTTGTGACCAAGATAAGGGAATGTGTTTTGCGGAAGTTACTATTATTACTGTATAGGGAAAACATGACAGCACACTTTATCAGACCTTTATTTTTAGAAAATAACCCAGAAAGTGGGTTTTTCGTATTACCATCTCTCATTGTATTTCGAATGTTTTTTTAATCTCTCGTAGCCCCAGCTGCCTGATTGTTCTTAAACGATCACGAAGGTTAAGCAACATAGGGCGCGTTCAGTGCATGCATGGGTGACCGTGTATGGACTAACGCGAGTGGCATTTTTCCGGGCAGTTCCGTGCTTCGCAAGGCACGTTAAGCAGTTGGTGCCGGCTGCCGTCCATAAATGGCAGTCGTTAAGCCATGTCAGAGGCCTTAGGGGCAGCTTGAAAACATCTGACAGTAAGACCAGCCACTAGTCTTACAAGCCTCCACCAATCCGGAATTTGCCCCCGTGGTGGAGTATGGCCTATACCTTCCTCAGGGAAGAGACCCGTGCCCCTCGGTGGGGACATAATGGGTTGATGATGATGATTGTTTTTCTGTGGCAGTTCACGGCTGGGCGTTGGGATGGCGAGCATGAGCTCGACCCTGGTCGAGACGGTCTCCATCAACTATGAGGACTTCAACGAGAGCTTCCTCACATGCAGCACCTGCTTGTGTTAGTACCTACCTACACCATTTCTTCATCATGTTCTCACTAGCACCTACATTGGTTTTCAGTAGTTTAGTATGATCAATCATCTCTTTCTTATTGTCTGTAGTGATCAAGCCCAAACGTCTCTCAGAGAGAATAGTGTATGCTTCTAAGTAATACATAGTTAGTCTAAGCTTTTCAGAGTTGGTTATATTATATACTGCTTGCTCAAAAGAGTTAAGAGACAGACAATGCGAGTCAGAAGCTAATAAGCATGTAACAGAATTGAGAAAAGCATTTGCCCAGCATATATATACACACTCCAAATTTGGATGTATTCAAAACATTGCCGATTACAAGTACCTATACTCTGATTTTTTATTCCGTAGAATTCTGACGTTTCACCACCGAAAAATGGACAAATTTGACCCATTTGAGGGCAATAAAAAATAAAACACTACGTATTTTTTATGTTTTACCTACAAAAAGATTAATCTGAATATTTACTTACTCAAGTGACCTAATATAAAAATAACAAATATTTCAATATCAAGAAAAATATGTCGAATTAACTTTAATTACTTTATTTACTTTATTTTATTCTTTAGCTGGCATCACTGCCTACGAATTCAAGGTTTCGTAAACCTTTTTCGAAAAGTGAAGTATGCCACTGTTAGCTCTCTTAATAATTCATGTCAGCGATGATGATGATGATGATGAAGATAATGATATTAGTATTAATGATGATTAGATATTGTAATAAAAATATGCTTTCTTTACTTGTACTTTTTTTACTGTTTGTGTGATAAAAAGGGACACAATTGTCACTCGCCTTAAATTCTCTTTTAATTTGGAGCTCCACACTTTATAAAATGGATACATTCACTAACAAATTAAATGTATAGACTCAGATGTTTACACTCGTATTGAAATTGAAAAATGTGCCCAGCCAAAAAAGGTTTCTAATCTCTGACATGTCAAAAAATGATAACTGTCAGAATTCTACGGAATTAAAAATCAGACTTCAGTACTTAGTATTTTTTTTTATTTATTTGACATCAGGCTACTGCTTACTGTTTTAGGAAATTAAGGCTGTAAGTGCACAGCGTGTTTTTCACGCCTTTCCACATTCGTTCCCAAAGAGCGAAGTCACTAACACTTTTGTCTAAATTGAGTTAGGAATGCCATCAGAACGGCATTTTATTCTCTAATTTTAAGTCTTATTACTGTAGCAATATGATTCATCGTTTAAAAGTTACAATGTGTTTAAACTCGATAAGTGACCACTGTCATAGTGGTGTCATAGTCTATTTAATAAGGGAAAAAATAATCAACTTACTTCAAAACATGTAAATTGTTAGTGACTTTTCGCTCTACGGGGACGATATTATCTTTAAATATCTTTAAAAACTTAGAGGAAGTATCTCGTCAGGCCCTTAACTCCGCGTTTAATTGCAGAGGATATTGCACTTGAATGAGCAATTCTATTTTCAGGCACATACGACGGCGGCGAGCACACGCCTAAACTGCTTCCGTGTTCGCACACAGTCTGCCTGCACTGCCTCACGAGGATCGCCGCGTCGCAAACGCGCGACGCAAGCAGTTTTCGCTGTCCGATATGCAGGGAGCTCATCACGATTCCCCGGGGCGGCGTCGCGGCGTTGCCTCCCTCGTTCCTCGTTAATCAGCTACTAGATCTAATGGCCAGACAGAGGAGGGAAGTGATACCACAGTGCAGCAGCCACCCCGGCCGAGAGCTACTCTTCTGCGAGACCTGTGACTGTGTCTTCTGTCGTCACTGCGCCGACGGGCCTCACAGCGACACGCCGTGCGACCACACCGTAGTGCCATTCTCCATAGCGTTGAAAAGAATGTCCGAAATACTACTTTATAGAGCCAACGAGTGCCTCAGCAAACTCGGCTCTGCGCGGGAGGCCGTGGCGGGTGAACTGAGGCGGTTGGAAGCGGCGGCGACGGCAGCGGATGACGCCATCGATAGACACTTTGCGGAGCTGCGATCGGCTCTGGACAAGCGACATAGCGAACTGAAATCCGCTGCGGCGGCAGCCGCCACACATAAGCGGAAATTGCTGGAAGAACAGTTGAAGTTGATTGATGCTGAGAAGAATAAAGTGAGTAAAGTAAAGAACGTCTCGTTTCAACGTGCCGGCGACTTGTACGCTTGCGATCTAAAATATTCCCAATGAAGTGACAACTGACGACCTGTCAGCTGTAACGCGACCGTGTTTTATTTGCGTCCGTATTAGTCCCAAGCTATTGAGTATTTAAGGATTATTTTAGATTGTATCGCGGTGCTCGCACGTCTCCGGCGCGTTGTAACGTGAGTAGACCTCAAACACATACTTTCTTCTTTCTCGATATAATTTTACGTTTCTTGAAACTGCTAATATGGCTGACAGCCCAGCTAGCTTTACTTTTCCGGTTTTATGACAGGTTTATTATAAAAAAATATTTTAAAACAACATACCCGAAATACGTACGTATCGTGCAGTTGATGATCCATGTGATCGCACAAATCAATACTCAACGGTAAATACATATTTGTAATTAATTTGCTAATTCTACTTGTCCCCAGTTAGTTAGAGACTACCTGAGATTTCGGCCCTTAGCTAGCCTCATAGTAGGCCATTGTACGTAGCAGGGTTGAGGGTTCACTCTAGCCAGCATATCTCTTTCCAGAAGGCCACAAGTGCTCTGATGTCACTGCAGGCCTCCTTAACGGATCCCAGCTTCCCAATGATGGCGGTCCGTTGTTTTGCCACGCCTTCACAGTAAATGGCCACTTATGCCCGGTTCCTATAATATACGCCTACCGGCTACGATCCGTTCTACCCTACAATTTATTAACGATTCGTAGGAATTTCGTAGTAATTGTAACCGATCGTAAGCAAAAACGAAGCGTTTTCTGAATATTGGAACCGGGCATTAGGCCTCTACCTCTTCTTTCAGACATCCCCGGCAAAACGGGCTATCGGTTAGTCCCATGTTGTGGAAATGTCTATTCAGGAAGGCCGGCCTATAATTCAGTCCACCCTTGCGCGCGTTTTCGCTGATACTATCTTTTAGACCACACTGCGTTCGCTCTCTAACTTTTTACTTGAACATACGTAGAGTTAGTGGGCTTCTTCACCAACGTGTCGTTTTCTACGCAGGTCGAAACCGAGTGCTCGGGCCTCCAGCAGCAAGTCGAAGTGCGCGAAGTGAGCAGCCGCGCCGCCGCCCTAGGTGCCCGTCTCGGGGACGCCGCAGCCCTGGCTGAGCCCCGCGAGAACGCCTTCCTAGCCGTCGACTTCGCCCACAACGACGCCCCGCAGAGATTCGGCGAAGCGCTCTGCGAACTGGGCAGAGTGAGGACCAGCACCACGTTCCCTGGACTGTGCACGCTGCAATTAGGTGAGCTTTTAATTATGTATGTCCTTTGAGGGTAACGGTTGCCTAGCGAGAACAACTTCCTAGCAGTCGACTTCGCCCATAACGACGCCCCGCAGAGATTCGGCGAAGCGCTCTGCGAACTGGGCAGAGTGAGGACCAGCACCACGTTCCCTGGACTGTGCACGCTGCAATTAGGTGAGCTTTTAATTATGTATGTCCTTTGAGGGTAACGGTTGCCTAGCGAGAACAACTTCCTAGCCGTCGACTTCGCCCACAACGACGCCCCGCAGAGATTCGGCGAAGCACTCTGCGAACTGGGCAGAGTGAGGACCAGCACCACGTTCCCTGGACTGTGCACGCTGCAATTAGGTGAGCTTTTAATTATGTATGTCCTTTGAGGGTAACGGTTGCCTAGCGAGAACAACTTCCTAGCCGTCGACTTCGCCCACAACGACGCCCCGCAGAGATTCGGCGAAGCACTCTGCGAACTGGGCAGAGTGAGGACCAGCACCACGTTCCCTGGACTGTGCACGCTGCAATTAGGTGAGCTTTTAATTATGTATGTCCTTTGAGGGTAACGGTTGCCTAGCGAGAACAACTTCCTAGCAGTCGACTTCGCCCATAACGACGCCCCGCAGAGATTCGGCGAAGCGCTCTGCGAACTGGGCAGAGTGAGGACCAGCACCACGTTCCCTGGACTGTGCACGCTGCAATTAGGTGAGCTTTTAATTATGTATGTCCTTTGAGGGTAACGGTTGCCTAGCGAAAACAACTTTCTAGCTATCGACTTTGCCTACAATGATGCGCCGCAGAGATTCGGCGAAGCGCTTTGCAAACTGGGCAGAGTGAGGACCAGTATCACGTTCCCTTGACTGTGCATGCTGCAGGTAACTGAGGTTTTGATAAGCTTCTTCGTCCTAGAATTTATGTTTTTTGGGGGCGACGCAGGTCTATCACCTTCGAACGCCTTTCTAGCTGTGGACTTCGCCTACAACTTCGAATATTCAGTCTCTCAAGGACTCCCCAATGGAATCGGGGAATCACTTTAAGAAACACACAAAATATTTTTGTTTGTAATATCTATTCTCTACGTTCTATCAATTACAAAGTTGCCAGAAGATTGTAACTGGATTTGATATATTCATGATAAGCTTGTTTATTTCCCTATAAATATAAATATGTCACACTGCACTGTTTTATTAACCTTTAGGTTATTTCAAAGATAACCTTTAGTAGGTAATTGGATGCAAATGTAGAAACTAAGGGACACATTCTAGGGAAGTTAATTTGCCCGAGTTGAGACAGGTGAATCAGTCTTAGTTTTGTGTTATATTTCCGATTTTCTAGTCATACCCATTGTGTCCCCACCGAGGGGCACGGGTCCTTACCTTCCCTAAGGAAGGTATAGGCTCCAGGCATACTCCACCACGGGGGCCAAGTCCGGATTGGTGGAGAAGTTTTCAAGACGCCTCAAAGCCTCTAACTTAGCTTAACGACTGCCATCTAACGGCAGCCGGCACCAACTGCTTAACGTGCGTTGCGAAGCACGGAACCACTTGTAAAAATGCCACTAGCGTTAGTCATAATGTTGCGCGGCTTATGTTGCTTAACATTCGTGATCGTTTAAGATCACTCAGGCGGCCGGGGCTACGAGCGATTCCTTAATACTATAAGTATTATGTAATCTAATTTATAGCAAAAAAAATCTGTGGCAATGGTATACCAGAATATGGATGTGTCTTTTTTCCTTAACTACACAATGAAATTATTTGATTTATGCAGCGTCTAGTGGCACCTTGACTCACACTAGATGGAGGAAAAAATCACTCTGACGCTGCAGTGCCTAGGACATTGTTTAGATGGAGTAGACTTGCCCAGCCTATACAATCCTGACAGCTTAGTGGGCCTAGCCAACAGGAGGGACACGTATTTCTTAAATACACATTGCCATTTTACGATCTAAAGTTGATTTTATATAGTGATAACGGTACTTCTACAACGACTGCCACCGCTTGCATTCCAGAATCAGCGTGCGTGTGCGGTCTAGAAGTGTGCGTGCTTCTTCGTACCGTGGATTACCACGGGGAGCCACGTAGTACGGGCGGCGATCCCGTTTCGGCCGCGGCCACGCTTGACGATGCGCCGCTTGCCTGCACCGTTACCGACCTCGACTGCGGAGCTTATAGGTAAGTCTAGTCTGGAAGTGTGTGTGCTTCTACAGACTTTGGACTACCACGGGGAACCGTGTAGCACAAGCGGCGACCCCGTGTTGGCCGCGGCCACGCTTGACGATGCGCCGCTTGCCTGCACCGTTACCGACCTCGACTGCGGAGCTTATAGGTAAGTCTAGACTGGAAGTGTGTGTGTTTCTATAGACTCTGGACTACCACGGGGAACCGTGTAGCACGAGCGGCGACCCCGTGTGGGCCGCGGCCACGCTTGACGACGGAGCGCTTGCCTGCACCGTTACAGACTTCGACTGCGGAGCTTATAGGTAAGTCTAGACTAGAAGTGTGTGTGCTACTACTATGTGGTGCACCGATTTCGACAGCGGTGCCTATAATTAATACTGTCTTGAGTGCGCTTGCTACTACGATCGGTGTTACTGACCACAACTGCGACGCTTACTGTAAAGACTGGTTTTCACAGACCCAGGTACTGACCACCCAGTAGACAGCAACGGTACATTCTGCTGTCTAAACAGTACTGTCACTTTCTCGACGTGTTCTCACTACTAGGTCTGCATGAAGCCTGGTTTGCAAAAACAACAAGCCCGCGACTGATCAGTCAGTACTGGCCCAACTTTATTTTCACGGACCCATTAGCTGCCAGACAGAAACTGTCCTTTACTGACCGCCAGCTACTGGGCCTGTGAAAACCAGGCTTGACACTGTCTAGAGAGCGCGTGCCTCTGCGATCGGTGTTCACTAACTTCGACTATATGTAAATGTTATGTTATGTTACTATGACGCTTATAGGTAACACGGTCTATAGTGCGCGTACTACTACGATCAGTAGCTGACCTCGACTGCGACGTCGATCGGTGACACTAGAGTGTGCATACTACTACGATCAATGTTGCTAACCTCGACTGCGACGCTTATCGGTAACACTGTCTAGAGTGCGCATACTACTTCGATCAGTGTTGCTGGCCTCGACTGCGACGCTCATCGGAAACAATGTCTAGAGTGCGTACTGCTACTACGATCAATGTTGCTAACCTCGACTGCTTCGCTTATCGATAACACTGTCTAGAGTGCGCGTACTACTTCGATCAGTGTGGCTGGCCTCAACTGTGACGCTCATCGGTAACAAGTGCGCGTGCTACTGCAATAGGTGTTACTGATGTCGACTGGGGCGCTTAGAGCTTATGTTTGTAGCGTGCACTCTACTGCGAACGTTTTAACAGAGTGGTCCACTCCAATGCATGCCAATTGTGTCTGTCCTCGTCCAACCACATCCAGACTTCATCAGTAATGTGCTTCAAATCGTCCTTAATGCGAACCGGCGAGCGTCCAAATTAGACCATTCATTCGGATATACTTACTTGGTTATTTTGAATAGTTTTTTATAAATGTCCCGCTACACCACACTTGCCTTCGGAAGGTCTAGATGTTTGAATGTTTTTCTTGTCTATTCCAGGATCACGATGCGGCCATGGAGTGCGGGCGCAGTGTGCGTCCGCGTGTTAGTATTCGCACGGGCCGTTCGCGACTCGCCTCTGCGGGCGGAAGTGCTTCCCGCCGCCCCCCCGTTAATCGTGTGGGGGGCCCGTGGTACCGGCAAGGAGCAGCTCAGTCAGCCTGTGGCCGTCGCCAGGTGAGGCAACATTTTTAGAGTCCCGTATTCTTATCATCATCATCATCAGCCCACCGCTGCCCACTGCTGGGTCTATACCCAGCAATTACGCGGTGTTACCGTTATATTAATTATAACGGTAACACCGCGTATTTTTTTTTGCATATATAGGTTTACTCGGTAGATTTTTTTTTACCGTGAATAGAAGACTCGTGTGACCAAAATCCTTATCACATCAAAGACATTAAAGTTTAATTCCTCATAAGAGGAAAGTCTAAAAAAAAACACCTACGTAGCACAAACAATTTTTACTTGGAAGTAAAATGGGGTAATTTGGTTTTTGGATGCAATGGATTTTCACGCATGAGATATACGCAAGGCCTTTTCCCCCAAATGCCATTTCACACGGTCTCTCGCCATTCGCATCCACGGACCTTCCGCTGACTCAACGACATCGTCCGACCATCGCGCCGCAGGTCTGCCTATTGTATTCTTATAGTTTCGCCATATCGGTCCGTGAGTCTGTCCGCGGTCTAAAGGTCATAGCCCACTTACACGACTCTGCTACCACCCAGCAAAAATTATATCATTCAAATATGGACTTTAAATATTGCTGTTTAGATATATTTTACATTGGCATCATAAATTAGCTGACAGCTGACAGCGAGCTGTCATAACCTTAACTCAGAGACGGCTAGTGCTAGAAAGTTGAAATTTGATATAGACATATCATCACCATCAACCTATTATGTCCCCTCCGAGGGGCACCGGTCTTTTCCCTGAGGAAGATATATGTCATAGTCCACCACGGGGGCCAAGTCCGGATTGTTGGAGGCTTGATAGACTAGTCGCTGGCCTTACTGTCAGAAGTTTTCAAGCCCCCCTAAGACCTCTGACTTGGCTTAGCGACTGCCATCTATCGATGGCAGCCGGCACCAACTGCGTAACGTGCCTTGCGAAGCAAGGAACCGCTCGGAAAAATCCCACTAGCGTTAGTCATAGAACGGTCACCCATCCATGCACTGAACGCGCCCTATGTTGCTTAACATTCGTGATCGTTTAAGATCACTCAGGCTGCCGGGGCTACGAGGGATTCGTGATAGACATATACTCGTATCGTAATCACTCTGCGAAAACGGTAGCATAAAATCTTTTTTTAGCGTATCCCTAAACCTGAATTCGGAATGTACAACATTTTTTTCTTGCCTACAACATTATCGTTGGATGATTTCGAAAAACTTTCATATCGCGATCCAGATTGATACAAAAATAGTAGGACAGTTTGGAATGCGGTCTAGTTAATTTTAGGTGATCAACATGCAAATAAAGACTATAATTATAAAAGACATACCTGCAGATAGTAAATTTAAATTAACTGATTCCAATATGGTTGATAACAGTCATTAGAAATGTCAATTTTAATGAAAACAACCGCCGCTTCTAAGAGAAATAAAAAACTCGTTTCATACGAGATTTTTGTAATGTTGACTTCCTGAATCCGGTGTAGTTGTTGTCAGGGACTGCTGTCGGTCGAGTTTTTTGCTGCCCTTATTGTACTAATGTTAATTGAAACACGTATAGTCCGTTTTATAATTCAATGCAAAAAAAAATTACGCGGTGTTACCGTTATATTAATTATAACGGTAACACCGCGTAATTTTTTTTACTCGGTAGATTTTTTTTTACCGTGAATAGAAGACTCGTGTGACCAAAATCCTTATCACATCAAAGACATTAAAGTTTAATTCCTCATAAGAGGAAAGTCTAAAAAAAACACCTACGTAGCACAAACAATTTTTACTTGGAAGTAAAATGGGGTAATTTGGTTTTTGGATGCAATGGATTTTCACGCATGAGATATACAGATAGATATATCTTATGGCACTGACTGAAAATCAGCGCTGAAGGCTTGTCCTTCAGAATAATGCTGAGTCAGCTGCCATTTATAACAGCAGTGACACGCCGTGATCTTTATTTTCCTCCTGTTTTCTTCTGATTCTTTGTTTTGTACTAATTTTATGGTTTAATTGTGCCCGGATAACGGCGACAGGCTTGCCACTTGTCACGTTTGGGACCTAATAAACTCGGCAAAACGTGGGTCCAGTTCTAGAGACTGGTGCCTCTGCCTACCCCTTCGGGGATAACGGGCGTGAGTTTATTATTATTATTATTTTTGGATTTATTTTGTTTTGTAGCGTGTGTTTTGTTGTTATAATAAATTTTTCTTCTTCTTCTTCAGATAGAGAACACTTCAATGCACGCAAGCTGATTTTATTAGTAGACTAGCGACCCGCCCCGGCTTCGCACGGGTGGCATAAACGTTTCCGTGGAAATAGCTATATTAGTTCCATGGAAAATGCCCGGTGTAGTAATTTTTTAACACCTTGGGTTACATTATTCGAGATTTCTTTCGGAACCCTAAACTTTTCGAATAACCAATAAAGCCTATGTTACTCACGAAGAATGTAGCTTTCTAATGGTGAAAGATTTTTTAAAATCGGCCCAGTAGCTTCTGAGCCTATTCAGTACAAACATACACACAAAAATACAAATATTTCCTCTTTGTAATATTAGTATAGTCTCAGTACGTTTCCGCATTTTATCGTAATTGATACTTACTAATTCATGCTGCTATGTCATTAGTAAAGCTCTGCTACGATGATAATGTTAATTGGTAACAATGTGGATATTTGATAATATCACTTCAGGGTAATTTAACGTAATGAGTTGTGATCACTGTCACAACTGCATTTTTTTTCAAATGTATACTTGTAGGGAATTTTGCACTGTGGCACAGCAACGAGCATCATGAGTTGGCGCGAGTCATGCGTTTTTTTTTTTTGGCTCTTTTTAGAGCCAAACAAACAATTGTCAGAATGTGACAATCTTACTACTATTATCTATTTATTTTATTTATTTAAGTTATAATAGACCCCGCCCTTCCACCTAATATAGGTCTGTTATCTAAAGCTGGCACGTTCACAGTACTCACACTTATGCAATTTCACTATACAGGATGTTTAAAAATATATGATTTTGATTCAAAATGCGACTCTAGTTAAAGTGTAGACTAGAGTTAGGTTTTAGTAAGATAGGTGCGTTGTAGATAAATAAATACAAATATATATTTTTTAGCAAATTCGAGCGAAAAGTATTAAAAACAAGGTGGAATCAATGGTCACAAAATAGTTTTAAATTTCAATAAATTTTCACATGAACAAAAATAATTGCACCTAAGAAAATCTTTACCAAAACAGAAAATAATTATCCCAGAAATCCTCAACAATCTAATTATAATTTAATTATGTAACAAAGGGTAACGGACGCTCAGTGGTCAGTTACTGGATGAATTACCCTACCTTTTTTTCTAATTGCTTGCCACAGATAAAAACTTTATTACTGTTCTGTAATTTCATCAACTGGAAGGAATCTGTGACCAACTGAGCAACATCATTCGGTTTCTATTGTGGTTACGCGAATTTTCTTTTCTCCTATTCTTCTTCTTTTTCTTCAACGTTTTTTCCATGATTTTAGCACCAGTAGCAGTTGTTCGAAGTCCAATCACAATCAAATGCAAGAACCAAAAGAAAAGAGGAAAGACCACAGAATAAACTGGCAATTCCCATTAGAAAAACAAAAACCCTCTCTTAAAAATGCCATCTACTGACTAATGAGCCGTTTTAAGAAGAAAAAAAAACGAATGGCTGTCAAAGGAATGCAGTTTTGGACCTCAGCCCAATAGCCATGTGTGATGTATACATGTTATTTTTTTCAAATTGAAAATGTTAGTTTTTTTTCAATACAATATAACTCCGAAAGGACAAACATTTGGCTGTTGACGTCATAGAGTGCGACAAGTGAGTCCTGGCACAAGCCTTTGGCGGAAAATTTAAAAATCTTTTAGTTGATAACCCTGCATCTATATGCCATAAACCATCTTGATACTTTTGCTTAAGTTTATTATTTGTTTAATTAGTTTGGAGTCTCCAATGAATTTTGTCCAAACATAAATAAATATAAGCAAAACGAAAACATTAACTACATCAAAACCAACATTTCCACTCCACCAAAAACAGGGATAATAAAGATGCACCACATAAACTTATAAACATTTATTAATGCTGAACCATAATCAAAATCTGATTCATATCTTTTTTCTCCAACATCTTTGAGTTCTTTGACTAAGTCTTCGATCTGAAGTTTAAAATTTTCGTCATCCGACAGACCTTAAAACAAGAAATAAATCATGTTTGTTTTAAAACATTATTACTCGTATGTATATACTAAAACATAGGTAAAATTATGTTGAATAGAAACAAAAGTTCTTGTTTAAATCTAGGACGAGTATCAAACTGTTTGGGCTGTACTACTTGCAGCTGAAATACCTAAGTTTGACAGTCAGAGTGTGGCCATATGAAGAATTCGTAATAAATCGCGTCCCAGGACTCGCTTGTCAGACTCTAGTAACTTTTATTCAGCTCGCTGAGACCTATTCGATGATGTATCACACATGGCTATTGGACTGAGGTCCAAAATTGCATTCCTTTGACAGCCATTCGTTTTTTTTTTTAGTTCTTCTGAAAGCGGCTCATTTGGAACTACTTTTCTTAGCTGTCAGAAAAATCCCTCATTGAAACGCACATACGGTTGAATACCAAAAAGATCACGCTGTATATATAAACAGTAGTAAAAGTAAAACTGTAACTGTCCCCTTCAGACTCATAAGCTAGACCGCGCGCAAGAGAGACGGGCAGACTTTTCATGATGCGCATGCAGTACACGTCACGCCGCGCGCTTATTCACAGACACTACACAAGCGCAACGTGTAAATGTGTTGAACGTGCCAGCTTTACTTAACTGACCTATACAGCAGGTTATACATCCTGATTTTTTTACCGGTACAATAAATTTTACCATATCATTGGTATCGATAATAGATTACATTTATCAAAATTAAATTACCATATATTTTTTTTTCATTTTCATTAATTTATTATACATCCAATTTGTAACTCATGGACACCCATTACAAGGTGTCATCGCCGTGCGAGGCAGAGGGCGGCGGGGTGGGGTGAGTGAGCGGGCGGCGGGCTGGCCGGCGCACGATTTGGCCGGTCATTCATTCAGTCCGCGCGCATTGACCTAGGTGAGTGCACGTGCGCCGTTTCCGCACTTCCTGCAGTCGAAAATTACGCGCGCACGATGTTTACAAACCGCGAGTATTACGAAATGGTTCGTAGTTACTTTCTCAGTGGGGAAAATACAGTGCAGCTCGGCGGGTATACGCTGAAGAAAGTTTGCCCCGCCTGATAAATGCCGGTTTTATTTAACCTCAAATACTCAACACCAGGACATTCATGAGAGTGACGCAGCATTTGCTAGACTACGGACAGTTCACTGCACCAGCGCACGCTCAAGGCCGAGGAGGGAGACCTCCCTTGGCCGTGGAGATCGAGGAACAGATATTCGCGTTCTTCGAGGAAGACCCCAGAAGGAGCACCAACGACGCGGCACGCACGGCGCACTTCGGCGTTAGCCAGTACGTGGTGTGGAAATTCATACCACTACCAACCAGTGCAAGCATTCCACGCCGGTGACGGTCCTAAGCCCGTGCAAGTATGAAGGAATAATTGAAATCAAGTAAGATTTTTTTTGCTACGTCATACCTACTGGCTGCGTCGCCGCCGCCGCTTCTTTTCCTTCCCGCAAGCCGCGCGCAGTTGCCAGTTCGTGCGTTTAGTTGTGCTCATGCGTAATGAGTCCATATTTCTTTAAGATTTGCGGATAAGTTCAGACATTGGTATTTTTGGTTTTTTGTACCAACGGGGTAGTAACAAAAAATGTTGGTATTTGTATTTTGAACTTAGTATAACTGGTATAACGTATGTTGATTTATTGTACCGGTGAAAATATCACCCTGTATAAAAATAACATCACAAAAGAAATATATAATAAATAGAATAGAAATACTTAAGAAGAGGAAACATCGATGACAATTACATAAGATAAGATAAGATAAGATAAGAATATTCTTTATTGTACCAAGAAAAACATTAATACAGAACATTAACAAATTATTAAACATTAATAATTATTGAACATTTACATATTTTTTATTACATTAAATAGTATTTTATATTATAAAACAAACTAACCATTCATAGAATTTCATTGAGTAATAGAATATACAATAAATTCCTGACATTATAAAATAACAAATTAAAACATTGAAAATAATGCCTGTTATGAAAAAATCCAATTATTTATATTCATATCAATTTCATTACTTACGTTATGTATCAATTAAGTATTTGTGCTGGCTAATGTATTTTACTAAAATGATTTAAAAAAAGATGGTGAGAGTGGATTTTTTTTTCTCTGGCTTTTTCTACAATCTAGATTGTAGAAAAAGCCAGATCGGTCTAGACCGAAAAGCTGAATGTAAATTATGAACGTCAGAATGTTGGAATTTGGTCGGACTCGTCATTTTTATACTTAACAGGAGTGCGAGCCTACAAGTTACTATAAGCCAAGGAGAATTAAAATTCTCCTTGCTATAAGCCTACAAACAACATTATCCTCTTCAGTCCTGACCTCGAAAATAACAATAGAAAACCATTGTTATTTTCAAGGTCAGGACTGAGAGCTTATACACCTGAATCTTAGCAATCGAATTAAATAGAAATATGTTTCTCATATGGTTAGAAAGAGTTCAATGAGCTGAGATTAAATAATAATATATAAAAAAAATGGTCGGAATGGAACATACGACCACATGCTTCGGACGTTGAGGATTCATCATCATCAACCCATTATTTCCCCACCGAGGGGCACGGGTCTCTTCCCTGAGGAAGGTATAGGCCATACTCCACCACGGGGGCCAAGTCCGGATTGGTGGAGGCTTCTAAGACTAGTGGCTGGTCTTACTGTCAGAAGTTTTCAAGCCGCCCTAATGGTTCTAAAGATCAGCAGGGAAGAGGTGCAGCTATGTATGACCCTCAATGTAACCAATCGTACCAATCGGCAGCCGGCACCAACTGCTTAACGTGACTTTCGAAGCACGGAACAGCTCAGAAAAATGCCACTAGCTTTAGTCATGGACGGTGACCCATACATGGACTGAACGCGCCGTTGTTGCTTAACCTTAGTGATCGTTTAAGATCACTCAGGCAGCCCAGGCTACGAGCGTCGAGAATTATTTAATTTCAAATAAATTTAGGATATCTGACTTCACCAAGAAATAACAAAGTAATTTCCAACAAAGAAGATATTCCAGTGATGTTAAGGCCTATTAAACAATACCTAAGCAATGTATTTGCTTGTATGAAAATGTATATGTCTATGTTTACTGTTTTTTCATTGTACATAAAATATGGGACTAAAATTCCGCCTCTTCTTTCTTTCTTAATTTTAATTTTTTTTTATTCTCTTTTCGCAGATGTCCAAAACGCCGCGAGATCTATGTACTGGACGCGGGAAATTCACGGGTCAAAGTGTTGGACGACGAATCTTTTGTGTTCAAATCCCACATTATGAACGAAGGTATGTCTCATACACGAAGTAGAAAATAGTATAAGATACAATGTGCGCCAAATGTGTAACGCCAAACCGGAAGAGTTTTTTTTTATCTGTGAATTGAATAAACCAAACATTCACAGTTCCCAATATGTTTTTTTTTATTAATGGTAATGTAAAGTAGCTGTGTTAAGATTTTAAACTTTTGCATGTTGATAATGGATAAACTATCGATACTGACTTATATTTCGTGCAGCGGGTCAAGTGTACAACAAATATAAAGTAGACGGCTTCAAAAAAAAAAATTGAGAACGGAAGATGATTTTTAATGATGTTTTAAAATATAGACTTCTTTACAAATCTGATAAATAGAAATTGTACTGAAAGCGTAATTCTCGACATGGTTTTGAATTTTCAGTTCATGTTCAAAAATGTATCATTGCCAGTCTTTTCCATTATACTGATCAATAATGTGTTGCATAAATTGTGTAATAATTATTTTTATTTTATTTCTTTATTTATATTCAGGGCTCGCGGGTAGAAGTTGTACTGGCATAGCGGTGACGGCCGACGGCATTGTCGTCATAAACTGGAGGACTCGCACTGTTACTGAGGTAGACGATTTTTTTTTCACTGCCTAGTTCTTGCTATTGACGACCACGAAAGTGGCTTGTTCGGAATTATATCTCAGCTAATTTTCTATATTCGCGCGTACCTGAGTAGAGCGTTACATTTCTCAAAGGCTCAGTAGCTCTAGTTCGAGAATGTTTAAAATCTGATTTTGTTTTTGAAATAAACAGTATAAATAGACAGAACCAGGAGAAAGAATTTTCTTATATGTAGTACCTACGCAAACATAATTTTATTATAGATTGTCATAATATTTTGTAGTCTGACCTGCACCGATATATCGATTTGAATGAAAGCAATTGTGTTGGATAGTTTTTTAAGTACAGCCTCAAATTTATTTTAGTAGCGTTCGCTCTCGTGCATTTTAACAAGGTTACTACTTGCTTCTGCTACCTTTCAATCTCATCGCTCTATCTTGGTGCACCATATTGCTCTGTTGTACTTTAAAAAACTTGCAAAAGTTGATACTTCCTTTATGGGGCACTGTATAAGGTTCTACAACAAGATACCTCAAGATATATTTGAGTTACCTCCATCGGGGTTTAAGAATTGTGTTAAGCACACGCTTTGCAAAATAGTTTATATAAAATCAACGATTATTTAGAAGAAAAGGATGTCTGGCATTAAATAGTAGTTTAATATTAAATTTAATCAAAGGATAAATGTGTCTGTTTGTAATTTACGCTAAAACTGTTTTGAAAAGAATAAATGTGGAGTTTCTTTGTTAGTTTCTTCTCCATGTAATCTATTAAATTGTGAAACTAACAACTTTGACGTTCATAAAGTAAATATTCTATTTGTACTATGAATAAAATATTTGACTTTGACTTTTGACTTTAAAGTCGACCTGCACGACTAGACTTTTTACCTAAAGCACTGCGGTACAAAATTGCACTAACTTTTCAGATCAGCCTGGACGGCTCAACACTCCGGACCATCAGCTCAGACCGTTTGGTAGAGCCAGTCGCAGTCGCGTGCGACATCGCGACACGACGAGTCGCGGTCGCTGACAACGGCGCGCGGACCGTATTCGTATTCGATCAGTTCGGCAATGTTGAACTTGAGGTATTATTTGATTTTTAATTATGTTCAGCGGTAGGGTTGAAAAACGTGGCATGCCCTGAGAGAAATTACAACATTTCAGAAACAGGTGGCTTAAAAAAATACTGCAATGGAAATAAAAGAACAAGTATCAAACAGACACAAAAGCTACATCTGGCGCACAATAATCGGACCGAATGAAGAGCGTTGGTGACGAGAGCTGCCTCATAGTCAGTCCCTCAGTCTTGAGGCCACGACCAAATAGAAGAAGAACCAATAAACATAATTTTAAGTTCATTTGAGAATGTGTTAGGTCAGTCGTTTGTTTCACTATACCACCAGACTGCAGTTGTGTTATAGCCAAGCCCATAAATACATACACAGTAGGTATTATAAATACGTGTTAATTTTGGCCAAATTAATTGAAAGTTTTTCTACTTTCAGATTGGGAAAGGTGACCTTGGGCTAGTCGGCGGCATAACGCTTTCAGAGGACATGATTGTGGTGGCGGACACGAGTGTGAGAATATACGATGCTCACGGGAACTTGCAAGCTACTCTAGCGCCAGTGCCGAAAGGTTAGAAATTCAGAACATTGCCACTAGGTGGCGCAATCAATTTTGATGTGTCCGAGCGCCATAAGTGCCGAAAAGTTACAAGTTCAGAACATTGCCACTAGGTGGCGCGATCGATAATGACTACGTAACAGTACGTAAAAAATCGTTAGATGGAGCTGTTATATTTTTTACAATTTTGTAAGGAGTCTACATGGCGGTATTAAAGTTTATAGGTGCTATCAGTATATATACAGAAAATATGGTACTATAAGTGTACTTGCTTCGGCAGTACATATACTAAAATTGGAACGATACAGAGAAGATTAGCATGGCCCCTGCGCAAGGATGACACGCAAAATCGTGAAGCGTTCCACATTTTTTGGACCTTTTCCGATTCCATTCACCAGAAGAGAAATGTTTACACCCTGCTTATTTTTTTTTTCCAAGTTTGTTGCCAAATCGCCATTTACATAACTGAATCGAGTTCCCGTATGTGAAAGTTCACATGCTGTCGAATGTACACGCCAACTTTTGGTAAACGTTCTAAGAGTTGTATTAGAAAATGATGTACATAACTGAAAAATTATAATGGCATCTCAGAGCTTCAACACATCGAATTTTGCGGCTTAGAGTGAATACCTCGGAAGTGCAATTTTAGGTGATTTTGTAACATTAAACGCCGTTGGATCGATATCTTTAAATATTTGAACAAATCATGTAGACATTGAAATTACGTTATATTAAAGATGTACTTTGATTTTATGTGGGAACATTTTTTTTCAGTACGCATTTTTTGTGTCTCCCGAATAGTTACTTAATTTACAGTTACGAGGTAGGTATTCAATGTAAGCCAACGGTATTTGGCAAATGTTAATCTAGTGTGTTTTTTTATTTATTTATTGCTTACGGTTGTACCACAGCGCAGTTTGTAACGCTCACAGGGTAGCTCCTGGCACGGTCTGAACATCACAGCTGAAGGCTTGGCCCTCAGCATACTGCTGAGTCGCTGCCATTTATACCAAAAGCAGCAGACATAATTTTTTGCCGTTTTTATAGATCGTACGGAACCCGTCGTGCGCGAGTCCGACTCGCACTTGGCCGGGTTCTTTAAGCTTTTTTAAGTAATATTTTCTTAGTTGGTTTTTTTCATCGGGGCGTGTGTACTCTTTTTATAATGACGTCTTCTCATGTGATCAAAGAAATCGTCGGCAAACGTGCGAATTCGATTAACCAAGTTGAGGGTTAGAAAATATTACTTAAAAAAAGCTTAAAAAACCCGGCCAAGTGCGAGTCGGACTCGCGCACGACGGGTTCCGTACGATCTATAAAAACGGCAAAAAAATACGTCTGCTGTATGGGAGCGCCCTTAAATATTTGCCAGTGGCTGCGACCTATCGTTCCGCCGTCTTCCCAGGGCGCGGGGGCTACGGCGGCGTGGCGTTGGACAGCTCCGAAGGCGGGCCGCGGATCGTGTGCACGCGCTCCGTCCGCGGTCGGCCGGCGCTGATCGTTTTGGAGGCGGGCGGCAGTGGGCGCGTTCTCGCCGCCTGCGAGCTGGCCGAGCGGAGGCCGCGCCGCGTGGCTGGCTTGGCGCTTTTGCCGCGGCGGCGGGCGCTGCTTGCGGATCTCGCTGCCGACTGCTTGCGACTGCACGCCTACTGGTGAGCGGTGAGTGACGGCTGTTACACTAGTCTGTTATTTAATTCAATGCAAAAAAAAACTGTCACGTTGACATATCAATCATCATCATCAACCCATTATGTCCCCACCGAGGGGCACGGGTCTCTTCCCTGAGGAAGGTATAGGCGATACTCCACCACGGGGGCCAAGTCCGGATTGGTGGACATATCAATATCAAGCTATAAACTTAAACATAAACTTTTTTTGGTGTTGCCACTTAATTTTGTTGCAGAGTTAGCTTTGTCGGACTCTATCTTTAATTCTCTCATTTCTCTCATTCAACATCTCATATTTTTGTTGATTCATGGAGCCCTCAGAAAGTGGTCATTTTAAATTCTTTCGTGTATTTCTTCTAAAAAGGCAAACGAAAAATTACTTTCGAAATAAGCCGCCAAAACGCTAATTTGAGCAATGTGGCTTCGCACAGGAATTATGACGTCATTTGGCAGTAAACCAACCAATGAATGTCAGACGCCATTTTTACTGACATGTGACGGATTATAGAATCGCCCAATCCAGGCCGTTTTCGATACAATGGCTGCAGATACATAATTATGGAATTTCATCTTGTGTTTTTTTACATATCGTCGCTTATACTTCAACAGCGCGAATATGCTTTTTACCATTAGTAGAAACTTAGTTATAGAGTTGAGGATAGAGAGTCGTCCCGCGCATGTTTTGCGCCAGTCATATTCAAAATTTTCGGCTTATTTATTTTACTGTCATTTATTTTATTCTAGAAAAGAAATCATTAAGTTTATGCGTCTCCTGCAAAGTTGTCTAAATGCATGTTCGCGGTGTTGAAGTATAAGCGACGATATAATAATTGTTTTTTAGTTAAAATGTCCTAAAGCGGTTTTTAGACTCATAATTTATACGAATATGTATAAATAATACCTACTGCTTTTTTGACACTGTCAAATAGCCTATTGGAAAGAGGTATTTCAATGTATTTATAATGGCCCGGGTCATTAAATAGTATAATCTAAAGCCGTAATCAATGCATACATAATAATATGTTTAATTCTTTCTTTCCAGATCAAACTGAGGTTCAGGGGTAATCGAGGTAAACAAGTGATGCCATACAGGCGAACGGTAAACGAATTTCATGCTAGTCCAATGTGTAACGTTGAAACGAACCGATAGCCATATGCGGGACTGTTGAGGTACATGTACCAAAGTCATTACGGACACAGACAACAAAGATGTAGACTCGTCACTAATCTAGGCCCTGACAAGCCAAACACTGCACAGATAGGTTAATGTAAAATATACCTTATGTTAGAGTATGAAAACTTGTAATTGGCTGTCAGAAGATCAAGATTTTTCCCTGCAGCGGGACTACCATATTATGCAGGCTACATACAAGAAGTTTGCTGTTAAATTTGCGTATGGTGATGGCAAAATAAAGTCCCCTAAAATGTTATTTACATGGTCATTGAAATAGCCAATTAAATTGTGCTATTTACTCTAGGGGAAATATTTTCACAAAATTTTATCAATGTACAGTCTAATGGCTTTGTTGTCTGTGTGAGGCTACACTTTTGACTTTGGTATCCATTGAGATAAAGAAACAAACTTAATATCCTATCGTTTGTGTGTAACTTGGGATACCAAAGTCGGAATGGAAGCGATAAAGAAATATCATTTTGATGATATCCTTAGTAGGTACTAACAGTATTTATTTCGTATTTAAGTTCTTTTTTGTTACACCCTCGCTCTTGTAGTGTTTAGAAAACTTAAAATTTTTACGCGACTGATTTTTTATTATTATTTATGTTATGAGTGTTTAGTGATCTGCAAAGATATAACGTTTCTAAAATCACTATTTTACTCGTCTCGATTGTACACTAGTCATGTAAACATATAAAATTATTTTTAAAAAAATCGCCATCTCTAAATTACAATTCGAATGAAGTTTTACTAATGAATCTCGTGAAAATGTTCAAAAGTTATCAACAAATCATCTATTTTTCTAGTGTAATCAGATCAATGCCGCCTTTTTAGGCGGCATTGATTTTTGATTTTTCAACACCTTCACAGTTTGATTAAGTAATTTATTCTAACGAACATTAGCTTAGTATCATCTCACGTGAACATAGAGAAATCTTTTGCCATTTCGGACCATAAATATTGATTGCTCAATTTAAATCGATAACACCATATCACACAATAAGACGCTTCCATATTGCTAGATTTAGATAAACCATTATCGATAAAAGCACTGCATCATTGACGAATAAAATTTAATACACAAAATGCGAGTGCCCACGATTTCTTTTTGTCTTATTATGTACGATATTTATTAAAGAATTTTATTGTTACACAGTGCACTTCAGAAGATCTAACTTAATGTCACTTCCTTAATCCGATCTGATTCGAATTCAACTTTTAGTAATTTTAAAATAATCACTGACGTGCAAGGTTTGTATCAAGCCTTGGTTATATTTAGGCACCGAGACAATAGCTTCATGATTTAGGGAATATGTTTTGAATCCTGATTGGATATTGTGTGATTGTTATTGAATAGGTACATACTTGTTTAAAGCTTATTGCACTTAGCAATGGACTCTCAATATACCTACTTAATTTCTGAGCGTCCCATATTATTAATATTTTGAAGCATATCTGAACGTGTGACGCAGTGTGATATCCTTAAATTAAATTTATGCTTTCTGTCTGCGTTTAAACTATCTATGCCTTCATTTTTGTTTACATACTAAAACTGTAAGTTTCCTATATTCTAATAAGTAGAGAACTTTAGTTATAAGAGCAACTATAAAGGATGCAGAAATGTGTTTTGAAAGTGGTGTTAAATCTTAATTATGCACAAGCCAAGTCACAAATAATGAAAGGGTATATCGAGATCGGCGTTCCTCTAATGTTGATGTGTGTGTGACATTTGATCAAACGATGGTGGTGTGATGGTAATGGCTCATCGCTTGCAAGGGTCCAAAATGAGGATAGGTATGACCGCACTAAAGTTCGTGAGGTAATCCGAGAGATAAGCTCGATATGTTATCGTCGGCTAAAGTCGCAAAGCTCTTAACTCCATTTTTTTCATTCTTTTTTTTTTCAGAAAGTAAATTTCTGGGCGCATGTTAGGTTAAATTTTGAAAAAAAATGAGTTAAGAGCGACTTTAGCCGACGTTTTGTTTCCAGTTGCATAATGAACTTCTAAAACTTTAACAACACGATTGATTGAAGATCTAGTTTGACGTGTTCTTTGTATTTGTAATTTTTAGAAAACGCATCGGTTATGTCAGTCGGGTTAGTTAGATGCAGCTTGGTGCGGTCTTATCTTATAAGTATTTTTTCAGCGAGACGTCTGAGAATCGTTAAATCGAAGCAAACAGGTGAAGTTAGCGTCCGTGTCGTATTATTCAAATGAGGCTCTGTAGCTGTTACAACACTACACTTAGATATAGATAACATAATAAAATGTTTCATAATAGTGTTCTAATGTGATAAAATACGGGAGACGAAAGTTTGTAGGTTTTAGATCTAGTCGGAGAGTGTGCTCTGTTCAATGGAGTTAGTCACTGTAACTTGATTTGAGATGTGGAGATGTTTTTACATTGCACACAGAAGTTGGCAAATGCAGATTATGGGTGTTTAAGACGCTGTTTGATACAGGCTCAGTACTTGTTTATCTTTAAACCGATTAAAAAACGTGGTGTACCTTACACAAAACTATCACTGTAAGTGTTAAGTTTATCTAATACTTATTCCATGTTACCACTTAAAACAAGATTGTAATTTACTTATCACTTTAAAGTTTACCTCATAACGAACAATATCACAGAGTTTACTGTTTAAATCCTTAGAATTTTTTTTTAGGGGAATCCTATTTATTTTTCTTAGTACTAGGTGTCTCAAAAGAAAGTTCACATTTAAAAAAATCGATAAAAAAAAAGTAAGAAGTTTATTGAAAAAAAAATTATTACATATTTAAATACACGCTTTGGGAATCTATTTCTTATAAATGATATCGTCCAAATGTAAACCGTTGCGTTCAAGGCATTCATTTAATCGAGCACTGAAATTTCCTATGACAGCTCGGCAGGTATTCTCCGTGATGGCCGCCATTTCGTGACGGATTTAGGTGCATGTAGAGGTTTCTGATGTTTGTGTTTTGTATTGGTTGCACTCCAGTAGCGGCAATTTTGCTTGTTTACATGTCCATTAAGGTGTAAATGAGCTCCATCGGAAAACAAGATGTTGGTAAACGTTGGAAAGCGCTCAATCATCTGGTTTATGAAGTCTAGCCCCTGCCCAGCATCCTGAAGCTTTAATTCTTGCACCAAATGAATTTTATAGCGATGCAGCTTTAAATCTTTGTGTAAAATGCGAAATAATGATGATCTATGCACGTTCAAACCAACAGCACGCTTCGGAATCGAAAGGTCCGGATTGTCACAAACAGACTGAGTAACACTGTCTACGTTTTCAACCGTTCTCGAAGACCTTGGACGCCGGGATTTTAATTTTTCCAGCGTTGAACCGGTCTCTTTAAACTTCTCAACCCATTTTCTAATAAGTCGAGGGCTTGGTCATGATTTAAATGACGAACATGTCAAATATTGCAGAATTTTCTACGTGCTACAGTAGCTGAATTAGCGTTTTTGTAAAACTCACGTACGCACAACGTACGGTCCGCTCCCGAGAAACGCTCCATAGTGACTAAATTCCCAAAAGCTAGGCTATTGACATACCCCACTAACTCCTCAGAATAGTTGCGTTCACGCAATAAGCAAAACAAATGCGAACTTTCTTTTGAGACACCCTGTATTTCTTAAGCGCGGTAAAATTCTAGTGGCTTCGAAATCTATCTTCTACCTGTAAATTTAGGAAATTGATCACGTCTGGAAATTACTGTAGAATATTATGATTTATAACATTAGTAGAGAGACTCGATTGTTGATTGACGGCACACCTCTGTAGATGGGATTGAACGAAAAAATTCCATTAGATTTCGAAGTTGCTATAATTTGCTTGGAAGGAGTGTTTGTCACCAGGGCCGCGTTTTATAAAAATACAATAATTGTTTATTACCATTCGATGTACATTGCGTAGCGGAGAGTTCTTAATATCTGTGGGTAGATCGACTTTGCAATATACATCGAAGTGTTGTAGTTAACCGCGAATTTCAGGCCGGTTTTAGAGTCACGCTGACACTCGGCGCTGACAGGCCCATTATGTACTACGTCCTAAGGAGCGTTTTAGAAAAACGCCGACCGTTCAGCGCTGACCAGCCATATATTTTGTCTATCAGCGCTGACGGCCAGCGCGTGGTCAGCGTGACTCTAAAACCAGCTTTAGTCCTATGAAAAAAGGCCCAACAGATTAAGATTATGATACTTCAGCAAAGCAGATTCCGTCGAGAAATGTGATGGCACAATGGGCGAGTCTAGCAATGACCGCTTCGTATAGTGTTTCTCTGGAGAGTGTGAAAAAAATTCTTCTCTAGAAATAGCTCTATCACCACACGCTTTGCAAAATAACCTTGTTCACTTCTAGAAGGTCACAAAGTGCGTTATTTTAACTCGCCAAACACACTGCCTTTAGTCTCTCAAATGCTTTTTGTTAAAGAGATACACGAATCCACAGACTACATAGGTACACGAGTCCCACGTCCTTATTATACGTCTGCCAAGTAGAACAATGTTCTTAGACTGCATTAAAATAACGTAATAATGTAAGCGTGTACAAAAACGTACTACGTAATTAATTTTTTTTGTCTAAAAGGTTTTATGTCGGTTATATGCCTATCAGTCCATAAAATCTATAAAATGTATTAAATATATTTTGCTGATGATGTTTAAAATATTTTTGTGAAAGAAAAATCATGGAATTGAATTATGTATTTAGTTTGTTTATTTAAACTGATTAGTGTAAACTTAAATTGCATTTATAAAGAAAAGCTGTGAATGTGTACTTAAATATCACGGGAGTATCTCAGTGTTCTGTCGATTATGTCACTTTTGTGCAAAATACAATAAAGTTAGTTAAACTATATGATTCTTTTATTTAAATTAAAAACCCTCGCTGGCTTTACACATACATACATAAATAAGCTCACGCCTGTATTTCAGAGGAGTAAATAGAAACCAGGGCCTCAATCCTGTTAGTGCATTATAGTTTGATGACAGATAAACACGGTCGGGTCACGTGACGCGTTTTTTATACCATTGACGTCCAGATTGCTTGATTTGAGTGCGCTCGTCGACTTGAAGCGGTAATGACACTGTATCGCCATGTTCATGCAGTTGTCATTGTAATACAATGCATTAACAGAATCTAGGTCCAGGGGCTGCCACCTGCCACAATCCTGACAAATTAATTCCGCTTCATCGATATTCGTTATCAGTCTGCATGCACGCACGTCGGGTTTCTGGTACCTCGCTGGCTTAGGTCTTAACTAAAAGGCTTGAATAATGTGAAATTTCTTTATTTTGAGAAAAGGTGTCCAAAAATAAGTTGTTGAGAAATAGGCGAACTTACGTCGCTCTACAGTACATCAGTTGGTAAATATGGTAAACATAATACACGCACTGTTTTCTTAAAATATTAGGAACCATATCAGGATGGCTTACTTAAATGCTAAATAAATGCAAGACATATGGATTTCTCTTTGCCAAGAGAGCATACAATGTAACATAAAATACATTAAGAATCCACCTAACAAAGGCTATTTAACATTTCCACGAGATCAACGAACGATTCGTTTTATTTTTGAGACGAAACAATAGTAATACTTCTTAGACATTCTTTAGTTAGCCTAATGGACATTCGAACACTCATTGGCTACTCGATTTGATACAAAATTGCTGCAGAAGCTCAAGTTGTGACCGTCAGAATGGCCGGTCAAGTGTCGTATTTTACTTTGAAATATGTTCCAAGAATTGCTTACTAATTGCTTATATTTGCTTACCGCCATGAGAGATTTGCTTACTGCGTATTTTAGAAGAATTCAGTCATTTATGGTTGACCGGCCATCCTGATATCAGGATGGCCGGTCATAAAGCCGTAGCATAATAAATGTGTGGAATTACTGATTCTTTTGTAGCTCATAAATTGCTTACGAATTGCTTACTTAACAATTTGTAAACTAAGGTCGTGTAGCTATCAAGGAAATAAAAATATCGTATAAGTCAGTTATAGCGTACTGAAAGCCACCAGCGCCTGTTATAACTCTAAGAGCAAAAAGTTATTATCTTGTTACTTGTGCTTACATATCGATAGGCTCTGCTGCTCGTAGCTTTTATTTTTCGTTTAAGCAAGCAGTATCTACTTTTATATTTAAAACCAAAGTTGTATTGAAGTTGCGTGAGTTTTACGAGTGAGTACTGCGTTTCGACAGTTTTTTCACTGACCCATAATTGGGTAGGTAGAGTAGATTAATTTTTTTTACTTGCTTGTCCAACCTAACATGGCTTTGGTCATACATTCTGCGTCAGAAATTGACGCTAACAATATCTATAATATCAGTGAGGGATACCGGATACATGGCAGTTTGACTCACAGAAAGGACGTCGAGCGAGCGCGGAGAAAACCCCCTAATCTTACCAACTCACTTTCGTACAAAGTTACATTGAAGGGACGGGACGCATCCCACACAGAAGAGGGGCAAGTACGCCCTTTCCCCACGGCTTTTATACGTCCCACACGCCTTACATCTTATAGTAGATAGACATAAGTAAAAACTTATGCAACTTCAATACAACTTTGGTTTTAAATATAAAAGTAGATACTGCTTGCTTAAACGAAAAATAAAAGCTACGAGCAGCAGAGCCTATCGATATGTAAGCACAAGTTACAAGATAATAACTTTTTGCTCTTAGAGTTATAACAGGCGCTGGTGGCTTTCAGTACGCTATAACTGACTTATACGATATTTTTATTTCCTTGATAGCTACACGACCTTAGTTTACAAATTGTTAAGTAAGCAATTCGTAAGCAATTTATGAGCTACAAAAGAATCAGTAATTCCACACAGTTATTATGCTACGGCTTTATGACCGGCCATCCTGATATCAGGATGGCCGGTCAACCATAAATGACTGAATTCTTCTAAAATACGCAGTAAGCAAATCTCTCATGGCGGTAAGCAAATATAAGCAATTAGTAAGCAATTCTTGGAACATATTTCAAAGTAAAATACGACACTTGACCGGCCATTCTGACGGTCACCTCAAGTTGATGCGATCGAAGTTACGGTCGTGACTGCGTGGTTACGCAGAAGAAGGCATTCTTACTAGCCACAAGGATTTAAACTAAACTATAATATGAACTCAGGTCAGTATCCGCTAATAAATACTATTCTTTGTATTTTGTTTGCGTATTTTAAAATCTGAAATATTCGAAAAACGCCTAAATCATGCGTACATCGCATACAAAATTATATTACCTACCTACATAATAAAGGATGCTAATAATTATTATAATAGTAGGCAACTTTCCACACTTAATCACTTTTTGTTTTTAATACATTTTTACGGATACAAATCATGATCACATGTTACTAAAAAATGACTTTATTAAAAAAACTATTTAAATGTACAATTATTAATATATAATTTTTTGTAATTGAAATAAAACGCCTGGGAATTCCTAAGATGATTGAATTATAGCACGCAGGCAAGATTTTCGGAATGTTTTAATATTACTAGAACGAACAATTAACGAAAGAAAAAAAATATAAGATAAGATAAGATAAGAATATTCTTTATTGTACCAGGAAAAACATTAATACAGAACATTAACAATAAGATGCAGTACAAGAGGCGGCCTTATTGCTTAAAGCACTTATAGTGCAGTAATAACAATTTTGGCGGTGTTGTGGCTAGGAAGGGTGCTTATTGACCTCGAACCTATTTAAACACGTTCAGTTTCTGCTGCTATTCAATGAATATACAAAATAATTTTGTAATTTAGAATTGAAGCCGTAGTGTTACAAACTACCACATGATCAAAGTTCCAAACGTCATGAAATGAGCGAATGCGGAAACACTGAAGTACAATATTTTTCTAATCAGTTGACAATATCTCATACCTCCATTATCAAATGTAAAAAATGTAAATGCAAATTTAGTTGTAGTCAGTACATTCGTGCGCTAGATGGCGCTACTTACCATACGTAATGAGCATCTCTTTGCACTCCTGTATGGTATTTTTAAGTCGCTCTACAGTGGCCGAGGTCTGCTTCTGCCCATTCAAGAGCCTGGTGCAACTGCCGATAGTCGTAGCGTAGCCGCAAACATTGTGGAGGATCCTGATTTGCTTGTCGCCGCAGACGAACAAGTATTTGCTGCTCGCGTCGAACAACAATCCGTTTATCGGGCCTGAGAAGGAATAATTGCACTTATTAGGTACTTCAGTTATTTTCAATTATTGTTTAATTATAAATTGCCCATAGTAGCCCAGGATCAAAGCGCCTATTGCCCACATTCAGTACAATATTAGTGAGTAGGATGGGAGTGATGATGGGATTAGAGATCAAAAAGTGGCCAGACGGACGCCCTCCGGCTGAAGAGTCCAAGCGGCCAGAGGTCAGGGCGACAGCGAGAGAAAACGCCGGACTATCCGGGCTGTATCAAGCAGCACCGCCTTCTGCATAACATCCGGAAGCATGCCCACACGGACTTTCAACCGCCTCAGATGGTTAGCGAGACTGGTTGGAACTAACCCATTCGCGGACAGGATTACCTCTATAAGAACGATTTCTGTCGACACCACACCCATGTCGGTAACCTCGTGCGCCAGGTCCAGATACTTGGTTATCTTATTATTCTTGCATAAAAACACAACTTTTACACATAGGCGAGCTTAATGCTACTTAGCCGTATCTTCCAACTAACCTCCAGTCCAGATAGTGCAAATTAGAATGATAATGTCCTATTTACTTACTTAGACCTAGATGTATAAACAGATAACTATTGATTCTGAGCCTCGGATATATTTAGATTCCCAGGTCCACGCATATTTTTAGAGCAGGCTTTTAATATAATTTAACATCTGGAGGCGGGATACACGTAAATAAGCTACGCCCAGGGATTTTTTTAGACCAGGCTCTATATTAAGATACCTTAACAATCTGGGGCGTGGACATAGGTACTTAGATATCCCACGGTCAGCGATATTTTTAGAGCACACCCTATATTATGAAAATGCCCTTTACCATCTGGAGCTACCACCTTTATGGACTTTATATCAATCAATCAAGTATTTATTTTTTTATAACAATAATTTTTACAATGTTGACGTTCTTGTCTTTGCTCTAAAGTTATGTACAGCGCCAGCAAGTTATCTGTTCAGGTGGGCAAAATTGTAACTAACTAAATTGTAAAATTGTCAATCCTATTTGTCGGCAAACATGGTACATGTAAGTTTTATAAAATACATTTTTAAGGAAAAGCTTACAAGGAAAATATTATAATATAATTTATACAAGCATACAAGCATGACATACGATAGATACCTCTTACTGCAGAACACCCGCCTTCTCTCAAAGAGAATATAGAGTGACCCACTGTGGTGTGGTAATAAGCCTTACCCACAAGAAATTCAATACGTGTAGAGGCACCGTGTTTTCCTATAAGGCAAGCGAGTTAAAGTAATATTTCATACAAAGAATATCTACTGCAAAAATGGTCTTAGCACGTACCTATCACCGACCTACCGACTTCTTCTTGCAATTCTTTCCGTCCAAAGGTTGTCTGGATGAGATCGCTCTAAGCGAAAAGACCGCCAATTGTGTACCATTTCTTAGATATAAGAAAGCTACAATAATTGAGTAGTTGACAAAATGTCAAACTTTTAAAACGGAATTTTGTATGAAAATACCGGTTTATGACGTCATATTTCAGAGCACTCTTTTTATGTTTCATCCATTTAAAAATTGTAATAACTAGTAATTGACTAAAAGAGATCATCATCATCATCATCATCATCGGCCTATGGTTGTCCACTGCTGGACATAGGCCTCTCCCATTGCACGCCACTGAACACGGTCCTCGGCTACTCTCATCCAGCTCTTGCCAGCCGCCCTGCGAAGATCATCGCTCCACCGAGTCTGAGGACGTCCTACACTACGTTTACCGATCCGCGGTCTCCACTCAAGAACTCTTCTACCCCATCGGTTATCAGTTCTTCGGGTGATATGGCCGGCCCACTGCCACTTCAGCATGCTAATTCGGTGGGCTATGTCGGTGACTTTGGTTCTCTGTCGGATGACTTCGTTTCGAATTCGATCTTTCAGAGAAACCCCGAGCATAGCCCTTTCCATAGCACGCTGAGCGACTTTAAATTTGTGGATCAGCCCCACCGTGAGTGTCCACGTTTCGGCACCGTATGTCATGACGGGTAGGACGCACTGATTGAAGACTTTCGTCTTTAGACTCTGTGGGATTGGCGATGTGAAGACTCGACGTAGTTTCCCATAAGCTGCCCAGCCCAGCTGAATTCTTCTATTGGCCTCTTTCTCGAAGTTGTTTTTACCTAACTGCATGGTTTGCCCGAGGTAAACATACTCCTTTACAACTTCGAGAGTACTGCCTTGAACTGCAATTGGCTCCGGATTTACGTGTTCATTGAACATAATCTTGGTTTTATCCAAGTTCATCCGGAGACCAATGCGTTGAGAAGAATCAGCTAGGCTACTCAGCATATGTTGTAAATCTTGCAGCGTTTCCGCCATGATGACAATATCGTCTGCAAACCGCAAGTGTGAAAGGTACTCGCCGCTAATATTAATGCCGTACCCCTTCCAGTCCAGCGTCTTAAACATATCCTCCATAGCATTTGTGAACAATTTGGGGGAAATAACATCCCCTTGTCTCACACCACGATGTATGGGGATAGGTTCAGACTGCCGGTTCTGGATTTGGACGGCCATAGTAGCGGCGTTGTATAGACCTTTCAACACTTGGATGTATCGCCAGTCGACTTGGCATCGCTGCAAAGATTCCAGAACAGACCAGGTTTCGACCGAGTCAAAGGCCTTTTCATAGTCCACAAACGCTAAGCACAGGGGCCGATTATACTCTTCGGTCTTCTGTATAATCTGCCGCACTGTGTGAATGTGGTCTATGGTGCCGTAACCCGACCGAAAGCCGGCCTGCTCAGGTGGCTGAAACTCATCGAGTCTCCTCGCAAGACGGTTCGCGATGACTCTTGAAAACAGCTTGTAGACGTGGCTTAAGAGTGAAATGGGTCGGTAGTTCTTCAGGAGGGTTTTATCACCCTTTTTGAAGAACAACACGACAACACACTTACTCCACGCCTCCGGAGTTCTCCCATCAAAGAGGACAGCATTAAAGATCTTCTGGAGCTCCTTCATTACGGGTTTACCGCCGGACTTCAAGAGCTCAGTAGTAATACCGTCCTCTCCAGGGGCTTTTCCATTTTTAAGCTGTTTAAGAGCCATCGCGATTTCGTCTAGGCTGACTTCTGGCAAGTCTTCAGTATAGTGGCGTGTCAATGTAGCTCTGGAATCCTCATTTTCGGGATCTGGCCGAGATGCATGCGCAGAGTACAGCTGGCTGTAGAAGTTTTCAACTTCCGAAAGAACCTCTGGTATGGAGGAAACAACCACTCCATCCGTGGTGGTCAACTTTGTCAGATGGCTTCTCCCAAGAGATTGGACAAACACTTTCGATCCCCGATTTTGCTCGATTGCTCGTTCTATTGAACGAGTGTTGGAGCGTCGGAGATCGCGTCGAATTAGTTTGCCAATTCTCCTGTTCAGAGCATGCCTTTCTGACGCAGTGACTGGTGGGCGTTCACGTCGTTCCTCCATAAGCTTGAGTGTTTCTTCCGAAAGTTTAGACTTCGTCCCTTTATGCCGCATTGCGCAAAATCTCACACCTTCCTCCCTGAGAATTCCGACTACATTCTCGAGGGCCTGGTCGATGTCAACGTCATTTGTGGTTTCCACGGCAGCGAATCTGTTCTCCAAGTTAGACTGGAACTTTTCAGATCCCACTATAGTTTGGTGCAGGGTTGGTCGGAGCCTGGATTTCATCAAACGGACACGTTCGAGCTTAACATTGATATTCAGAGAGCCTCGCACAAGTCGGTGATCGCTTCCGGTATTAAACCTATTGATCACTGAGACGTCTCTGAATATACGCTTTTTGTCCGTTATGATGAAATCGATCTAATTTTTTGTCATAGTGTCGGGGCTCTGCCATGTCCACTTCCTTTGGGGCTTTTTCTTAAAGAATGAATTAACTAGCATTTGCCCCCTATGATTCCTGTTTCCATAACCATGGGATCCTACTACCGATTCGCTGCAATTCTGTACTCCCACTTTGGCGTTGAAATCCCCCATGACAACGTTGTAGTGGGCCTTGGTGGTGGAGTGTAAGGCCTTTGATATGTCATCGAACATATCTTCCACTTCATCGTCCGAGTGCGTCGAGGTCGGTGCGTAAACCTGCACAACCTTAAGGTTATACCTCTCGGTTAGCTTAATGACAAGGTACGCAACCCTGTTCGACACACTTGAAACTTCTACAACGTTGTCACGGAGAGCTCTATTTACCAGAAACCCTACGCCACCCTGAGATAGCTGATCTCCCTCTCGAAAGTATAGTAGGTGGCCTGATTCAAGGGTTACGGTGTCCTCCCCCTCTCTTCGGACTTCAGATAACCCAAGAACATCCCACTTTACCTTCTCGAGTTCGACTTCCAGTTGTGCCAGGTGCTCGTCCAGCCGTAATGTGCGTCCATTATACGTCGCCAAGGTCAGTTGTTTTTGGCAGCCTTTCGTAACCCGGGGATTCTTCGCACCCCCTACCCTGCCGTTACCGTGATCGCCGCCTTGATCAGGAATAGCAGGGCGACCGGGAACTGGGGGCCGTGGTCCGTTTTGGCTTTTCATGGAAGGATTTGCTCGTAATTGCCACGCTGAGCAGGCGGGTTGGCAATCGCAGACCGTATACGTACCGATGTCGCTGCTGCCCGACACCGGTACGACCCGTATGTGCTGGGTAATAATATGCACGGGTATTCTCTTAGTCGCCTTTTACGACACCCACGAGAAGATATGGGGGAGTGCTATTCTTAGCCGACACTCCACGGCAAAGAGATACATTTTCCGAAATATTTTGTAATATTTGTTTTAATCGAGCATATCAAATAATTTATTGTTGGTCGTGTCAACTACCGAATTGGACGTAGCAAAAGGGTTCCAACCCACAAAAAGTTGTGTAAGTTTTTAGATATTTGAGTTTTTAGGTCGGCTCATTTACGCTCTCCATACATGTGGGTAGAACTACCATGTGCCATAACTTTGCACATACCCTTCGGATCGCTATGAAAGTCTTTGATTCTTAAAATATAGAGAATAGTGATCATTTTGGTATATTATATGTAACTAAAAAATTGCCAGATGCTGGATGCGGCAAGCTGAAGAGAGGGCGCTATGGCGCTCATTAGGGGAGGGCTATGTTCAGCAGTGGACTAATATAGCCTGATGATGAAGTAAAAAAAATACCGTGTTGCGGGTTGGAAGCTTTTTGCTAAACTACGTCCAATTCTGTATCCTGGTTGACCAAAAAAGTGTTATCTATCTATTCTTATCGTACTCTCTACTCGAGAACCTTTGCACCCTCTCGACCCCCATCGTCTTAGGCCCAAGCGACAAATTACGCAGCTTACCAGAAAAAACGTTGTCGACAGTGTCGTATAGTTCGCCCGTGTAGGTGTCGTAAAACTCTATGCTGGAATCCACGGTGACGGCCAGCACTTCAGCGTTGGGAGAGAGCGCTATGAGCGGTGGGTTAGAGGACTGGCTGTATTTTCCGCAAGTGAGCTCGCGCGGAGACTCCCCGCGACTGTACTCGACTGAGGACAAAGAGATCGTAACATGAGTCTCGGGGCGGTTTATTCGATTTACTGGCTCTATTACATGTTTTCTTTATATCAATTTTTCTTTGACTTTGTGGACGAGACTTTTGTGAATTTGCTGTATGACTGACAAGTAAGGTTGGTGGTCGCTATCAAAATTTATGCAGGTTTCAATATCTGTACTTTTATGCTGGTATTACTTCATCAGCAGTTTTTTTAAATGTATTAGGTGCTTCTGACAGTAAGACCAGCCACTAGTCTTACAAGCCTCCACCAATCCGGACTTGGCCCCCGTGGTGGAGTAATAATAATAATAATAAAAGTATTTATTGCCTAGTATGGCCTATATCTTCCTCAGGGTAGAGACCCGTGCCCTTCGGTGGGAACATAATGGGTTGATGATGATACATTACACAAACAATCAAAATTCACATAAAGCTTCGTCAAAATTCCTCAAGTTTCGTCCTAACTTAATTAATTAATATTTCTTATCGCATACACATAATTAAACATAACATAAGGTCACGCCTGTATCTCTAGGGTTATGCAGAGATCAGGTTCTGCCACGAACGTAACAAAGCTCTTTCGTTGTCAGCAAGTCAAACTGTTTGGCTTGCCCTTTTCTAATCATCCCCTATTTCGTCGAAGTATGTCCGTAGGCGGTCGTAGAGAGGGATCAAGAGGAGGTTTAAGTCGTATTTTTGTCCCTCACAGCTATTTTGAAAGCAGTTTTTAAGGCAGAGGGAAAATCTTCCCAAATTTATTTCTCATAATAATTATTTCTTCCCTTCTTCTAATTCTATCCTGTTTCTTTTTGATAAATACATATATTTTTTTTTATTAACATAAAGCGGTTTCAAGACTCAAATATAATTCATAAGAATACGTTTAAGTAATAGATTTTTTTTACACTGTCTATTTGACATTATATTAAGACTGTGCCACTGATACACTATTAAAAATTACTCGCTAGATCGGTCCACGTAATCTGCTTCAGATTGCCGGTGGAGCCTGGATCTTTATCTTTAAGCCCGAGCTGCAGGCGTTTGTGGGCATATTGATTTACTACTGCTAATTCTGATTACTAAAATACAAAAGGATAAGACTTAATATTAAATTTCCTGCTAAGATTGTTTCTGGAATAGATAACACTATGAGGAAATGGCTTGAAATGGTAAAGACAACAGACAGAATGAGCTGTCGTTTAATAATTTTTCATACGGCACAAAAGGTTTTCCTGCCGGTGTTATCACTCGGTTAGGTAACATACATTTATTAAGTCAATGTACTTATTACCTAACACAATAAAAAGTGTAGTTACTTAAGTATGTACCTCACGCGGCTGTAAGTAATAAACACTAACCAACAACTCAAATAAATCAACAACTAAAATAACTGTGAGGTTACCTCATGTTTTTTCTTGTATTCTCTGTTGGTAATGTTTAAATAACAATGTACCTATTTAGGTATGATTTAAAGAAATCAGCGATAAGCGTTCGTCATGCAAAATGCAGTGACACTGAAGTGTTATGATTCCCAAAATGCGAACCTATGCAAGCATGTGTTATTCATTACCAAGAAACATTTCCCTACAACTAATGACACATTGGGATCGACGACAGATGGTCTGGCGCGACCAACGTCACCCAATCGCTAAGGTATCACGTACTATCACTTTGTCATACTGTCGGTTGCTGTATTAAACAAATAACAAAGTAATTTATAATCAATCCGTCTCTTGATTGCCCAGAAAAAAACGAGACCGAACTATGCTTCATCATCAACCCATTATGTCTCCACCGAGGGGCACGGGTCTCTTCCATGAGGAAGGTATAGGCCATACTCCACCACGAGGGCCAGGTCCGGATTGGTGGATGCTTGTAAGACTAGTGGCTGGTCTTACTGTCAGAAGTTTTCAAGCCGCCCTAAGGCCTCTGACTTGGCTTAACGACTGCCATCTATCGACGGCAGTCGGCACCAATTGTTTAACGTGCCTTGCAAAGCATGGAACCGCTCAGAAAAATGCCATTAGCGTTAGTCATAGAACAGACACCCATCCATGCACTGGGCGCGCATTATGTTGCTTAACTTTCGTGATCATTTAAGATCATTCAAGCGGCCGGGGCTACGAGCGATTCTTAAGAACTATTCGAACTATGCTTAAGTAAGGGAAATTCTTTGTTTAACCCCGGCGGTGTATCGATTGAATTAGGTATTCTCGTATCGAGGTCGACTTTAAAATTTAAAATTCACTGTCAGTTGACTTTGTATAGCTAAAACGTGCAGTATGCTACCCTCGCTTTGAATTCAGTAACTAAGGGCATTAGCTAATTGAAGTCTGACATTTAATAGAACTCTCGATTCTAAGAAGTACGCACAGTAAAAAGTGTAGCGACATTAACAACCATTAGGTAAGTAGATACAAATGAGGCTTCATAATATAAGCGCGGATAGATGCCCCGATTAGCGCAACAAAGGAGAGTCAAGACTGCTCGAATATACCGACATGCATATGTAACACTCACTCTTTGTATGATAAAGTTTCCACGTGCCATCCTTGGATATAGTCGCAACATGCGAAGTGTCTACGTCGAACGCTACGTCGTATACGCCTGAAGAGTGTCCCGTCAGTTCGAAGGCCTTCGAGACTTGCTTGAACTCCCCTTGCTTGGTGAAGCAAACTTCAAGGACTTTGACGTCAGGGGCAAAGCCTGTGGCTACCACGAAGCGGCCACAGGACGAGATCTTGGCGGAGTACGTGGTCATCAGGTAGGTGTCGAGGCTTTCCAGCTTCTGTCCCTTCAAGTCCCAGATGACCATGTCTGTCTTACAGGAGCACGACATAAGGAACTTTCCGTTGCTTGATATCCCGAAGCCGACGACGTTGTCCTCGTGCACCTGTCGAAGAAGAGGCCAATGGTAGATTAAAATGCTTTAAAATGATAGTTAGGTAACGTACATATGTATTTAATTTATTAGCATATTTTATTTTTGTGATATGAATAAGTTATCCGATTCATAAACGCATCGATTTATCGATATCTAAGGAAGAGCCGACGCTTTCAATATGATATTATAAGATCAACTCTAACAACTTTTTAAGGGCCGACGAAAGTGAAATAATGGAAAAAATATTACTTTTTCGAGAATAAAATTTGATCAACAAATGGTTGATATTTTTTTGAAATACCAGGGTTGTCCTGTAATTCCGGAAATAACTTGTGTCGTAACCACGTCGCTAGTCACGTTGGTTCTTTCAAACAGTCCTATTTTCTAAGAAAGAGAACAAAAGTTTTTCTTGTACCCTTTCGGAAAGTTTCGTAAAGAAAAGTTGTTTTGCGTCCGGAAGAACAAACACCCGTTTACCCGTGAAGCCACCAAAGGCCTTTATAATTACTTTATCGTGCGGTGACTGAAACCACGTAACCAGTTATTAACCTTAGAAAAGATGAATCAGCAGCTTAAATTATTACAATTATTAGGCTTTCCATAATGTAGTTCGATCTAGCTGTAAAACCAACGGCTGATATTTTTTTGCAGTATTTCAGGTTTGTCCTGTAATTTCGGAAATAACTTGTGTCGTAACTACGTCCCTAGTCACGTGGTCCTTTCAAGCGGTCCTATTTGCTAAGAAGACAGAGAACTGAAGTTTTTCTTGCGCACTTTCGAAAAGTTACGTAAAGAAAAATTGTTTTGCGTCACCGGAAGAAGAAACACCCGTTTACCCGCAAAGCCACCAAACGCCTTTATCGTGCGGTGACTGAAACCACGTAACCAGTTAATAACCTTAGAAAAGATGAATCAGTGGCTTCAGGCCTTTGCATTGTTTTTTTTTCATGACAAAGGTGAATGATACCTACCTATAAATTCGAACAAATATGGTGTGTTTTATGTAAGCAAGTATGCAAGGAAATCAAACGTGGCGGACGGAGGACCTTCCTGCTAAAAATAAAGTTTTCGAGGTTGCACGAGTCGACGGCAATGGACCCATGCGATACGAAGTCATTGTTCGAGTTGTACAAAAAATACAAAATACAAAATACAAAATTTTTTTATTTCAACGTAAAGAATTTACATTCTGCTTGTTGAATGTCAATGTACATACAGTTATGTATAATGTTAGCCGCTGCCTTAGGGCCGTCTGCAGTGGAGAAAAAGGCAGCGAAAAAAAACTCCACTCTGACCATCTTTTCTCAAATCAACTTAAAGCTAATACAAATTAGGTATGAGTGTTCGTATACCAAGAATCTCAAGATCCATGAGTGCAATCAATACTTGCAAAGTCAAACATCATTTAATATTCTTAAAAGGTAATAAAACACCAATGC
Source organism: Yponomeuta plumbellus (assembly GCA_947310845.1). Lineage (NCBI taxonomy): Eukaryota > Metazoa > Arthropoda > Insecta > Lepidoptera > Yponomeutidae > Yponomeuta > Yponomeuta plumbellus. The sequence continues at coordinate 12,705,064 of OX371203.1, forward strand.
TGCGGCCAGACACACGGACGGCACCCGTTCACGAGCGTAACGCAGAGGTCAGCCATCACCAGTCTCAACCATATTAGAGGGAGATAGGCGACCCGGCGTACCATCTTGCTTGAGGTTTTTAGTCTTCGGACGATTACACTTGATGTAGATCTAGTGTTACAGACTGTCTTATATTGGTAATAATAAAGACACGATTCCTCTAAAGCAGAGGAAGTTTAAATAATCCGTGGTTACGTCTTTCCCTTTACCACGGACTATTAGACTAACGCTCGGTTTCTAGAAGAGCGATCAAATGTTAATCTCATGTAAATCTCACGTCAAGCTAATTTCAGCCAATCACGTGCCGGTATTTTGATTAATCGTAGATTAATCTCTTGTTACATTTGAACACTCTTTCAGAAACTGAGACTTACTGACCCCGACGAGTGTTTTATAGAATCGCATTTTTTAAAATAAGGCCGCTAGATTGTAAGACCGGCCGTCCACTGTGAGCTTTTGTCCGCGATGTTTTTATTCTCTGTTTGTCACAGTTACAGTTTAGTCACGTATGATATACATACATGCGGGCTTTCCAGTCTATTCATAAGTTAAAAATATTATATCTTATTTAATTATGGGTTTTCTAAATACTTTCCAATACTATAGTTGTACTCGTATTAGTAGAAATTAAAACCTTTTGTGAGCTGTCGTGAGGCTCAAAGACTACAATACACAACAGTAGTAATTAAAGTTCTTTATTGCATAAAAACACACAGTTTTGCAAGTAGGCGAGCTTAATGCTACTTAGCATTATCGACTAGCTAACCTAAGTAATGAGGAAATCTTTTACAGGTAGTGCAACTTAGAATATTAAATCATGTGTATTAAGCTCCTACAACCAGTCGGCAAAAATTCTCTCGACAAATGTCGTAGTATGCATTTAGCCTTATGTGGAGTATATTTTAGTTATGCGATGATAATTTTTACGCGTTTAACCTGAAGTCAATTCTATTGAGTTGTTGGAGCACTATATAATGTAACCCAATCAATGATTTAACTTTTCAAATAAACTATTTTTGTGCGAGACCAAACACTTGTAGAATGGCAGATGTTAACAATAAATTAGTTAATAACTTATTGCATTTCGTGAACACCGGGGTTATTTTCGTTTTCATATCAAATGAATAGGTTGAAATGAAATGATACTCTCTAAAAGGTTGAAGGCTGCTTAAGCAGCTTCGATGTATGTACCTATCTATTTATCTTCCTAATATCTAATAGATAGATATGTATATACATAGAAAAAACTTTATTGTGCATAAAAAAGGAGATTAAACAGGTATTTCTTAATCTAAGAGTACATACGGCGGCCTTATCACTAAAAGTGATATCTTCCAGACAACCTTTGGATGGACTGGAGCTAAACATTAGAGAAGGAAGTACATGTACAAAATAAGTAAAATAACCATTTCTGAGATATATTCATTAAACATGCCTAATTAACCAAGTTAATAAATATAAATCTGTCCTTACACAATCAAAGAGTACTTAAATATCTATAATAATTTAACAACTTATTATAAGGGAAATTCCTAATAAAGTTAAGAATAATTCATGAAGTTAGTAATCTATCTATCTATCTTCTATATATATATATATATATATATATATATATATATATATATATATATATATATATATATATATATATAAAATTCAAAGTCCTGACTGACTGACTCACTCATCAACGCCCAGCCCAAGCCGTTTGACCTAGGAAGCTGAAATTTTGCACAGAGGATCTATATATAATGTAGGCAAGGAATAAGAACGGATTTTTCGAAATTAAACCCCTAAGGGGGCGAAAAGGGTTGCCAAAATTTGTATGGGAGGTATAAAAAATGTTGTCTGATTTTCTTGAAACTTGAAATAAATACTCTTCAACACAATTGATTGAACACGTATTTCACCGTTTTTAAAAATTCAGCTCCAAAAGGGGTAAACAGGGGTACGAAATTTTGTATCGGACCTAATTTTATTTCTCAGATTTACATCAAATTTGGCATACATAGTCTATAAAGCAATTGATGAAATACGTATTTTACAATTTTTCGAAATTAAACCCCTAAGGGGGCGAAAAGGGTTGCCAAAATTTGTATGGGAGGTATAAAAAATGTTGTCTGATTTTCTTGAAACTTGAAATAAATACTCTTCAACACAATTGATTGAACACGTATTTCACCGTTTTTAAAAATTCAGCTCCAAAAGGGGTAAACAGGGGTACGAAATTTTGTATCGGACCTAATTTTATTTCTCAGATTTACATCAAATTTGGCATACATAGTCTATAAAGCAATTGATGAAATACGTATTTTACAGTTTTTCGAAATTCAGCTCCAAAGGGGGTAAACAGGGGTACGGAACTTTGTGTTGGACGTAATTTTGTTTGCCCGATTTTCATGTAATTTGGCAAACATAATCTTCAAAACAATTAATGAAATAGGTATTTTACAGTTTTTCGAAATTCAGCCCCAAAGGGAGTAAACAGGGGTACGGAAAATTGTGTTGGACGTAATTTTGTTTGCCCGATTTTCATGAAATTTTGCAAACATAATCTTAAAAACAAATAATAAAATACCTGTTTGAGAGTTTTTCGAAATTCAGCTCCAAAGGGGGTAAACAGGGGTACGGAAGTTTGTGTCGGACCTAATTTTACTTCTCCGATTTTCATCAAATTTGTCATACATAATCTTTAAAACAGTTAATAAAATACGTATTTTACAGTTTTTTGAAATTAAGCTCCAAAGGGAGTAAACAAGGGTACGGAAGTTTGTGTTGGATATAATTTTATTTCTCCGATTTTCATCAAATTTGGCATACATAATCTTTAAAACAATTAATAAAATAAGTATTTTAGTTTTTCGAAATTCAGCTCCAAAAGGGGGTAAACAGGAGTACGGAACTTTGTTTTGGACGTAATTTTGTTTGCCCGATTTTCATGAAATTTGGCAAAATTGAAATACGTATTTTACAGTTTTTCGAAATTCAGTTCCAAAGGGGGTAAACAGGGGTACGGAAGTTTGTGTCGGACGTAATTTTGTTTGTCCGATTTTTATGAAATTGGGCAGACATAATCTTCAAAACAATTGATGAAATACATTTTTACCGTTTTCAGAAATTCACCCGCAAAAGATTAACAAAAGGCAAACAGCCTCCGTTATTGTGTATTGTGTATATTGTGTCCCACTGCTTGGTCTCTCCCAGTTTAGTCCAAAGTTTTCGGTCCTGGGCCACCTCAGACCACTCCAGCAGGTGTTGGTCGAGGTCGTCCCTCCAACGTCTTCTAGGCCGGCGGTCCGTCGTGATGATTATTGGCCATTTTTTGAAATATGGAAATCAATAAAAAAATTGTGTTCCTAAAGCTAAAATGTTGGTCTTATCATATTAATCTTACACGCTCACTAGGTGAACATAGGTTATAAAACATAAACATAAAAATAAACGTAAACGTAAACGTAAACGTAAACGTAAACGTAAACGTAAACGTAAACGTAAACGTAAACGTAAACGTAAACGTAAACGTAAACGTAATCATAATCGTAATCGTAAACGTAAATGTAAACGTAAACGTAAACGTAATCGTAAAAGTAAACGTAAACGTAAACAAACATAGATATTAACGTAAACGTAAAAGTAAACGTAATCGTAATCGTAAACGTAAAAGTAAACGTAAACGTTAACGTATTCGTAATCGTAAACGTAAACGTAAACATAAACAAACATAGACATTAACGTAAACGTAAACGTAAAAGTGAACGTATACGGAAACGTAAACGTAAACGTAACCGTAAAAGTAAACGTAAAAGTAAACGTAAACGTAATCGTAATCGTAATCGTAAACGTAAACATAAACAAACATAGACATTAACGTAAACGTAAACGTAAAAGTAAATGTAAACGTAAACGGAAACGTAAACGTAAACGTAAAAGTAAACGTAAAACGTAAACATAAACATTTACATACAGGCACATACATTGCCTCTGGCCCCACACTAGGATACCCTATGTCGTGGGAAATAGAAACAGCGACGTCACAAACATGTAAACATCCAAGACCTAGAGTTTTTTTTTTCTCCCCGGGACCTCTCGCATGGTAAGCAGATGCTCTAATCGCTGCGCCACAGAGGTCGTTATTATAAAACCAGTATAAATAAAATATATCACTTTCAATATCAGGGTCTCATAGGCCCTCTTCAACGGCCGTGTAACAATTTTGTACCACAATGACGCCGAGTTAAGGGGGTAAAGGATAGTATGAAACTTTGCCGCTTTTGAAGTTATTCGAATAAAATTCAGTATGAAGGTCCTTCATTGAAAGTCATGAAACACGTGTGAAATAGTTAAATAATTTCTTAAGGAGGGTAAAAAAAAGGGTACAAAGTTAGTATAAAAGTTTTCTGATTTTCTAAGCTATTTTAATAAAATGTTGTATTTGGGTACTAAATTCGTAAGATTAGCTGCGATTTTCGAATTGAATTTCTTTGTTCTTCCATATGTTTACATAGCATCTTAAATACTTGCTTACTTTCTTATTTTGTTCCTATTGTTTCTATTAGTCGTTCTTAACTCTAGACTATAATAATAACTTTCTCAATTCTTCTATTATATACATACTTCTCAGTTCTTCAAAATTCCCATATTAAACAACGTATACAGGGTGGCCGGGGGATTGACGTCAAAAAAAAAAAATTAGGTCCCTCTTGTCATGGGGTATCCGAATCACCCCCATGTATGTTCCGCGATTTTACATAGTTTCGGAGTTATGATTTTTTTTCTGAATTTTCATGAATATTCGCCTTATCAATTTTGAAAATTTCTAAAAAAAAAACTAGAAACTTTTTTCAATTACTTTTTTTTGTAACTGAATCTTCACAAGTTGTTCTTCTATGCATAAAATAATCAGCTTCGTAACTTTGATAAAAGTTATTAAAGTGTTGGTCTAAAGTCAAAAATTTACGTTCGGTAAATTATGACTTGAATTTTCAAAAATAAATTAAAAATCCAAACAGATGTTTTAATGGTTTCTTAGTTAGCCTCAGAAATGCGCAAGACTCTCAGATTTCATAATCATTAAAAAAAAGTACTGTTAACGAGCTACTTTGTGTACATTCGGCCTTCGAAGACAGCGAGGTGAAGAATTATTAAAATTAACAAATTTTTTTTCTGCCATTTCGTCTTTTCTTAGTTTATTAATGAACGAGTCGTCATCATCATGATGAATAAAAGTGGTTTTGTCAATAAAACACAGATTAAAATGTAAAAAAAATGTTTATTATAATAGGTTTTCAAAGTTGCCACCTCCAGCAGCAATACACATTCTACACCTACGTAGGAAATTATCTTTTAATCGTCTAAAAGCTGCTCTGTTTTCCTTTACAACACGTTCGGCTTCTGTTAATTTCTGCCTCAGCTCTTGTTCACTCCCACTTTCTCTGGCGTATGCTATTTCCTTAAAATAGCCCCAAATAAAAAAATCCATGGGGTTGAGGTCAGGTGAGCGTGGAGGCCACGATATTGGTCCGCCGCGTCCGATCCATCTATTGGGGTACGCCTCATTTAAATAATTTCGGACTTGCGTTGCGTAGTGACATGGAGCGCCGTCATTTTGAAGAACCATGGTTCGTCTTAGTTCAATATTCACGTCTTCTAGCAACAATGGAAGTTCATGTTCCAGAAAGTATCGGTATCTTTCTCCATTTAATCTGGACGGCAATTCAAATGGACCAATCAGTTCGCCATTGAGAATACCAGACCACAAGTTAACGCTGAAACGATGTTGAAACGTCGACGCTCTCATTTCGTGTGGATTTTCAACCGCCCACGTGTGGTAATTATGAATATTGAAAATTCCAGTGCGCTCAAAACGTGACTCATCTGACCATAAAACTTTATTTAAAAATCCAGGATCTTGTTGTTCTTTTTGTAGCATTGTTTGGCAGAAATCAATGCGCAATTGGTAGTCTGTAGGCAGTAAAGCTTGGACTCGTCGGATATGGAACGCATGATATCCTTCATCGTGAAGTATGTCTTGGATAGAAGTTCTTGGGATGTTCAGAGTACGAGTCATAGCTCTGGTAATCGTGGAAGGATTTCGTTGAACTTCTTCGAGCACAACTTCTCTGCGATCCGGGTCAACTCTAGGGATTCCTTCCCTATCGCCTCGTTGGCCAGGAATGCGGCCTGCCATTAAGGTATTGTGCGTGTTAATAAAAACGCGATGGTCGGGATAATGCTCAGGTTGCGGCCCACCACGACGTTGAAGTTGTTCGCGATACAGTCGCGCTGCTTCAAGGCCGTTTCCTTGTGCAACTCCATAAAAATAGTGCATTTCTGCGTATTCACTTAACGTGTAACTCATATTTTACACTTCCAAGTAAACAAAGTCCAAATCAGTATGCAAGACACAGTCCAATTAACGAGCAAAGTAGTCAAATAAGTAGGCAGCGGAATCCGCGGACAAAGCGAGACAGTGAGGTAAAACAAAATGAAGACACGTGTAGCAGTAAACACAAAGTGAGAACGACTAAGGTACAAACTTGTTTTGTGTTCGCTTGCGCTTGCCTGCGCTGCCCCTCTCACTCTTACCGCTGACAGTGAGAGAGATAGCAATAGTTCGGCGGCCTCCTATCCTCAAAGACTATTGTTATTACAGGTAAAAAGTTGCGTCTGCATTTACAACCCATGACCCACGAGAACGGACCGCGCAAAATTAATTACTGTAAAACGGAAAATGCCTCCAAATTTTTTAATCTGTGTTTTATTGACAAAACCTCTTTTATTCATCATGATGATGACGACTCGTTCATTAATAACCTAAGAAAAGACGAAATGGCAGAAAAAAAAAATTGTTAATTTTAATAATTCTTCACCTCGCTGTCTTCGAAGGCTGAATGTACACAAAGTAGCTCGTTAAGCAGTACTTTTTTTTTATGATTATGAAATCTGAGAGTCTTGCGCATTTCTGAGGCTAACTAAGAAACCATTAAAACATCTGTTTGGATTTTTAATTTATTTTTGAAAATTCAAGTCATAATTTACCGAACGTAAATTTTTGACTTTAGACCAACACTTTAATAACTTTTATCAAAGTTACGAAGCTGATTATTTTATGCATAGAAGAACAACTTGTGAAGATTCAGTCACAAAAAAAGTAATTGAAAAAAGTTTCTAGTTTTTTTTTTAGAAATTATCAAAATTGATAAGGCGAAAATTCATAAAAATTCAGAACAAAAATCATAACTCCGAAACTATGAAAAATCGCGGAACATACATGGGGGTGATTCGGATACCCTATGACACGAGGGACCTAATTTTTTTTTTTGACGTCATTCCCCCGGCCACCCTGTATACATCCCACTGCAGGGAATAAGTCTTCTCTCAGAGAGAGTATAGTTTTAATTATGTCACGTGCGCTAAAAGTATCCGTATCTTATTTGCGAACACTTTACTCAACTAAATTCCACGCGGACGAAGTCGCGGGCAATAAGAAATAATTGTGTTCCCGCTAGTACATTATCTTTTTAGTAAGCACGTTAGTTTTAAGTTATATTGCCGCGCCCGATAAGGGTCCATAATAGGTGCTATACACTCAGTGTTACTTAAGACCTTTTTTACATTATGGTGCAATGAATATTTTGATTTCGATTTTGACTAATCTACTACGTTGAAACCATTGTTTTTCTTTTTCAGATTCAATCATACAACCCAGCGTCCTCATTGCTGCTGTTACCAAATGACGCAATCCTTAACCTTTTTTAATCATAGCTCATAGGTTCCATTTTAATAATCGTGCTCTAGACATTGTGATTACAAAGTTATTCACAATTAAAACTACGGCTAAAATCGCCTGGTTTACTGCGGAATCGCCGTTAGAACGCTCAATTTAAGTTCATTCGGATGCGAATTACGAAATGACTTCGAAGTATAACAATGGAGAAACCTTTTTAACCTAGAAGTTTAATTTTTTCACAGCTTCAAGAGGCATTGACATATAATTTCAATTTCGAATCGATTCCTCGTCCCATTCCCCCTTCCTTCCTTCCATTCCCGTGATAAGATATAATATGACTGACAGCTCACCACTGACTGGTGGCCAGAACGTGCCAACGGTCGATGGGCAGACCACCAAGCCGGTGGGCCGACGACATTGTTAAAGAGACTGTGATGAAGTGAAACAATAGACGGGACTTGCAAAGCACCGGAGGGGTTGGCGTTAAAAAGAAGAGGCTTCACAGCGGGTTCTGTTCACGGGCTGATTAGATAGATAAAAATAAAATAATAAGCATACAAAAATATTCTTTCAAATGAGGAAAAATGGTAAGCATATTATACGGAGAAACTCAAGGGTTTTGTTCTCTCCAGCATTGTGCACTTAGAGATTATTAAAGAACAACAGCATGTTATCGCTAGAGCCTCATTTACGACCGGCGGCAGGTAAGCCCAAATGCATAGCAAAAAAGCCGAATGCCCTCTAAAACACAGAGAGCATCGGTTTAATCACCACGCGTGCCCACTTCGGTTTGGCGGTTTTGTAACCGCCAAACCAAAGTTTGTGCGTGGAACTCGAACACTCACCCCCGGCTCTGTTATGAATCTGTCAATCTACTGTTTTTTTCTTGTGTGCACTTTGGCCAACTACATACCCACGCCAAAATCCCGGGTAGAGAGAGACTAGTGTTCTAGGGTAGGTCTTTTGTTACGATATCCTGATACATATCTTTAGATTCATCAACGTATTATATTCATTCGTCGTGGCATGCACGCACGCCGGTTTCGGGCATACTTTTTTATCTTGCCCTATGAAAATACATCCCCTATTTTGGTCGACGTATGTCTGGGACGTCCTAAGGGACCACCCTTGGCTCTTCCACCCATATTCGCTCGATATACAGGGTGTTGATTCGTACAGTGAAATCCGACTCATCGGTGGTTATTTACATGATACTGAAGCAAAAAAATATATATAAAAAATTTTTTTTTTAGTGAAAATCACATAAAATCCCCGGTTTTGCGGCGCCCGGCCGAGCGCGCGTGCGCACTCTCCCGCCCTGCCCCGCGAAACCCCCGCCGGACCCGTCAAGTGCAAACGATAGAAGCTAAGCCATTTTAACTTTATGATTTTTAGGTGATTTTCACTAAAAAAATAATAATATTGTTTTATATTTTCTTTGCTTCAATATCATGTAAATAACCACCCCTGAGTCGGATTTAACTGTACAAACCAACACCCTGTATATCTTCCTTCATGCTATCCATGTCCAAACCAACGTAGCCTTTCTTAATTCTAGTAACAGATAACGTCACATTCAAATACATATTGATACTGTATAACTGAGGGGAAGTTATTCTCACGATTCTCGGTTTCTCGGTTAGCCTATTAAATATGCAACTTGCAAACCAAGTCAGCAAATCATTGTTACATGCGGATTCGAACCTAAGAAATCACGGATGAGAAGCTGCGGGTCTATCCAGTGAACTACCACTAAGTTAAGAAAATAATATCTTAACGATAAACGGTCTTATTTAGAAAAAATAAGATTTCAGCTGCTTTTTAATTAGGAATATTCCAATTATACCGGCTTTAACTTCGTCTTAAGTGTTTTAATGGAAGTAACTCTTTAGAAATTAGATCGTTAAGCGTTCGTTAATACGCCCTTCAAGAATACAGATAAATTCCGCTTATCGATCGGTGGGATCTGTTTGTTGTAGGTACCTTTCTACGAGTACTAAAGGACGCCGCCATGGTCAGCTCCTTGAACTCCTTTCTAGCTTCTTCTTTTGTTTTACAGCCTCATAAGCCCAAGCCTATGCATTTGAAACATAGGCCCTATTTCTTGAAATACTGCACCCACATGTTTCGGTTGGACCTTGAAGTTTTAACAATGAACGGGACAGGTAGCACCGTAGCACCCGAACGGGGGTGTTCGCACCGCCAACACAATATACAGGCAGGTAGTAAATTTATTGGTCCACCAGTTAAAGAAAAATATGGTATTTTATTCCTATTTTAATTTGGGGATCACTCAAATTTAGGTGGAAACAATCTGACCAGACCTTATATTATTAACTTTGCACACTATCGGGTTAAGCATTTGGACAAATTGAAAGAGTCAAAATAAGAACGTATATGAGATACCTACTGGGGAAAAAAGTCCCAGAAAGTGACAGTGTGACACAAGGTGGTGTGAAATACCGGGAACAAAAGGGCTAAATCAGACAACTCCACACAGTGGAGTCTTACGTAATTGCACCCCTGGTCACTCGAATTCGAAGAACTTAATCGTGGTAAATCGCTCGTAGGCGGGGCTGCCTGTGTGATCTTAAACGATCACTAAGGTTAAGCAACATACGGCGCGTTCAGTCCATGGATGGGTCACCGTCTATGACTAACGCCTGTGGCATTTTTCCGAGCGGTTCCGTGCTTCGCAAGGCACGTTAAGCAGTTGGTGTCGGCTGCCGTCGATAGATGGCAGTCGTTAAGCCAAGTCAGAGGCCTTAGGGCGGCTTGAAAACTTCTGACAGTAAGACCAGCCACTAGGCTTACAAGCCTCCACCAATCCGGACTTGGCCCCCGTGGTGGAGTATGGCCTAACCTTCCTCAGGGAAGAGACCCGTGCCCCTCGGTGGGGACATAATGGGTTGATGATGATGAATCATGGTGAGTAGACATGGAGCGCGTCGTCGGTTGCTCATGGCATTTTACTTGGCGCAACGCGAATTTGAGTGGAGTTATGTATGAGTCAGTATGTCGACCACTCATGGCCGTAATGAGTAATTAAAGATTATAATAATGGGGAAAGAACGTGCCTGAATTACTAATTGAGGGATTCAATTAGAACAATGTTTTTGTTCTAGCGCAGATGCCTGCGTACAAATTTGATAAGAGAACTGCGTGTTTTCTTATGTTCTACGCTTCTATACTCCGTTCCATCCATTGGTCAATGCGCGCGGCTAGAGATAAGCAAAGACGGTCCGTTTCATAGGGTAGGTTTACATGCTTTTGAAGGTCACGACTCACGCGCATTAACGAGTGGGCGCAAATAGACGATTTTCTTTGGGAGCTCCTTTCGTGGAATGTAAACGTAAAGGTAAACATTTACACACAGGTACATACATTGCTTCTGGCCCCACACTAGGATGCCCTGTGTCGTGGGAACCAGAAACAGCGACATCACAAACATGTAAACATCCAAGACTTAGAGTTTTTTTTTTCTCCCCAGCCGGGGATCGAACCCGGGACCTCTCGCATGGTAAGCAGATGCGCTAACCGCTACGCCACAGAGGTCGTCATAATAAATGGTGTTTACATCGGATGCAAAGCCAAAATAGAAAGATGAGTTAGCCCGCTGAGGCCTGTTTCATAGAACTACCATTCATGGTTTACTATGACAGGTCGATGTACATTGCAAAGTAGATTAACCCCAGATTAACAAATATACGCTTCAACGCAATGTAACTGAAATTGTCACACTTAACTACTATCTAGGGTCCGCGGAGCGCTTTTTCCAAAAAAGCAAATAAAAAACAAATTTTAAAATTACTCTAAACATTTTATGATGTTTCTAATATGTATCTTTACAGAAATTAGGCAAACTACTATGTACTTTAATTATTTATTTTGTAAAGAACAATAATTTCATGACAATTTGACTTATGTGCCGACCGCCGACCACAGAATTGTAGTTTTATGAGACTCCTTGTCCTAAAGTAAAAAGTTACAGTAACTTCACTAGATCAAAACAAATTAAAAACCCTATCCCGTTCACTTTAGCAGTTGGATCAAAAGAATACCAACAAAAAAATTATACTGCCTCAAAATAAGATTACTTAGCAGACCAGCCATGTTTACAGTTGGCCCTATAGAAACGCACATACAATGCTCGGTTATCAGCTACACGCTGAGTCAACACCAGAATTGTGGCATTGGCACGCTCACACCATGGCTGGCACACTGCAAATATTATTATGATCTCAAAACTGTGGCTTATTGGCCAATAACGTGTTATGTTCGTGTGACAACGGACTAAAGATCGCGAGAGGATAATATCGTCTAACAAGATTTTTTTTGTTTTAGTTTATTGACTTATGTTTGCATCGCTGAGTTTTGAATTTTATAAATTATCCGCGAAACTGCGTGGCAGTTTGTTCACGAAGGAAAGTTTGAAGAACCAATCAACCCTAAAATATTTTATGGTCATAAACATAATTTATATAAATAGTTTCCAGCGCTTCCAGCATTTAAGACCCCTTTTCAGATCTTAAACCATCTGAAAAGAGGTCTTAAATGCTGTAACAAAGACTACCAAGAATTTCTTTAGTATTGATAAATAATAATTAACCAATTCCAAGAATAAAATCTTGAAATAAAAGAAAATCCCCAGGTCTTGGATATTTACATATTTGTGTTGTCGACAAATTTGTGTTGTCAGAACCAATGTAGGTGTATGCCTGTAGATAACTTAAAAAAAAAACTTTTATTGCCACGTCTAGTTCAAGATTGTTTGATAAATTTCCCTTTGTAGAAGTAGGTAATTTAATTTATTATGCAATTCTTAAAACACGATTACAAAACCAGATGAATGTGTTTCATTGCTGGAGTTTCAGTAAAATTATACAACGTAAATAACGCCTGAAAACCGTTTTGCCTCTATCGATGAATAAAACCAGTTTATAAGCAAATATTTTCCAACAATCTTGGGTTAAATAAAAAAATAAAAGTAATTTAACCTTTTGCTTCTTGGAAGTGGTAATATGGTGTAGTGGTTAGTGGTATATCAGGTCCCAAAGTAGAACACGTTGTTCTATGGTGACCAGCACGAAAATCACAAACAAGGAAATAATCGCAGCCTGTACAGTATTTGTCGTGGCTTCAGGCATGGTAATCAGATGTGCCAGATGTGACACCTAGACTAAGCGCAGTGATATGTTATCATTATCAGTGTTATTATCATTACCCTAAATCTACCTAGGAGCTGACGAGGGCCTCGATTCCGTTAGAGCATTATAGTACAATGACAGATACACGGTCGGGTCACGTGACGTGTTGTTTGATATGAGTGCAGTACGCGCGTAGACTTGAAGCAGCAATTAAACGAAATCGCCATATTTATGCCAGTTGTCATTGTACTACAATCATCATCAACCCATCATGTCCCCACCGAGGGGCACGGGTCTCTTCCCTGAGGAAGGTATAGGCCATACTCCACCACGGGGGCCAAGTCCGGATTGGTGGAGGCTTGTAAGACGAGTGGCTGGTCTTACTGTCAGAAGTTTTCAAGCCGCCCTAAGTCCTCTGAATTCGCGATATAATATTACTTGCCAAATGTCATAGTTCTAGGTAAACGGGAAATACCCTATGGATTTGAAATACCCTTGACTTGAGTGTCGAAATACGTTTTTTTGCGGTATAAACGGCCGTATTTTAACTTAACTTAAAATTTCTCACGATTTCAAATTGTTTATGTTGTTAATTGACAAGTGCTTTTACAATATTAATGACTTCTTGTGTGACATATTTTATACAACATATTTAATTAATTTTAAATTAAAACTAGTTAACATGTAAGTTAGATGACATTTAAATGTATTGGTAACTCCTGTAGACTTGATTAATTTATTATTATTGACTCCTATGACTTCTGTAAACTTGAATAATTCATTAGTATTGTCTACAAGTTTGCATGAAAATTCATACGCTCTCAAACATAGAATGAACTATTTTAAGCTTTAAGACCTTTTTTATATACTACCTATCGTCAGTTAAGTTCTAACAGAGCGAGAGTCATTTTTGGCCGTTTCGACCGTTTGATGCCATTGGATGAAGAAAAGTGGCGCACTTCTTTCAGACCAATCTTATCAATCAATCTTATTTTATCTTCAATAAGTTGATTTTAAATACTTTTCCCAAATAATGTACACCTCTAATGTAGCTAATTGAAATTTTATACAGTTTTTTCGCTCTCCTGTAAAGTTGTCATTTTTTACTTAAGCACTGTTAGAACTCAACTGACGCTATGTTCATGAATAAATGATTCTGATTCTCATTCAAGGGTCCGTAGACTTGAGCAGGTTTTAATTTTAATTCGTTAACTCCAAGCGTTCCCGAAATAAAGCGTCTTCAAAGACAGACGGACGCATACGAACGGACGGACGGAACAAAGTCATGCTATATAAAAACAAAACCCTAGAAATATCAATCAGCCGTTACTACATTCAATTCAATTTAATTCAATTCAAATATTTTATTCATAGTCCAAACAAAGTGTTTACTTTATGAAAGTCAAAGTAGTTAGTTTAACAATTAATAGATTACATGGAGAAGAAACTAACAAAGAAACTCCACATTTATTCTTTTCAAAACAACTTTCAAACTTAAAAGATATTACTCTTGGATGTGTTGAACACCAGACGCAGCTCTAGTTATCCTCTGATTAAATTTAATATTAAAGTACTGTTTAATGCCAGACGTCCTAGTCTTCTAAATAATCGTTGAGATTCGCTAGAGCAAGTACCAAAATTTCGTATGGAATAGCTAATTTTTTCGCGATTTCATCGTAAGTGCCGTAAATGTAATTTTTTTGATGGGTAAAAAGTTACAGTTTTACCAGACCGGCAACATCCAGTACTACTACTACGTAGTGTATAAAATTGGCAATTTAAAACGTTTCAGCTCGCTCGGTACAACAATGTAAGCAAATACAATATCGGTGCAGCGTAAAATTGCAAGCAATGTAGCGTATTTCATTGAGCCGACTGATATCACAATCGATCGATTTCAGGCCCAGCCCCCGCGGTACGGATAAACAAGACAAACATTTTTATCGCGCGTTAGCGTAGTAACTAGGGTTGATGAGGATTCCTCATCCTCTTCCTCTTCCTCAAAATTGATTTAAAAAAAATTCTCTTCCTCTTCCTCATCAGGAATTTAAGAGGAAGGAGAGTTATAAGTTTTGTTGAAACGAAATGTGTTTGAGAGAGAGAGAGAGAAGTCTCGCGTATTAAAAAGTTAAAGGAAGACAGAGATGGAAACATGTAGGTAAAGAAGTTCAATAATAGCGTAATCTACGTAATGTTATTTTGTTCCTCGTCTTTAACATCCTCTTCCTCATCCTCTGCCTCTTAGTCTGCCAGATTCCTCATCCTCATCCTCTTCCTCAAAATCGACTTTAGAAAATTCCTCTTCCTCATCCTCTTCCTCATAACAAGTTCCTCAACAACCCTAGTAGTAACTCATAGGTACCTACGTTCCAATTCTTGTTTCTTGTTATTAATACGTTTATTGTACATACATAAGGAATTAAAAAATTACGACATGCCGGACTTAATGCAGTAAGCATTTTTTAACAGTCAACCGCACTGGTCTGACTGATAGAAAATGTTTACAACAAAATGGTTCGAACTTCCTTTCTTTAATTTGAAATAGTCCATATTATTCGATAAAAAAAAACTCACGCCCGTTATCACCTGGGCCCACGTTTTGCCGAGCTTATTAGGTCCCAATGTGACAAGTTATTATTCAATTATTGACATCAATACCTGATGTATTTAACATAAATTACAATTTTGTTTTGTTACACTGTTACTATCGTACATTCATAATACGATGCAGCATTTTTTGATCAAGTAATTGTATATATTATGGTTGAGACTGGCGATGGCTGACCCCTGCGTTATGCTCGTGAACGGGTGCCGTCATTGTGGCTGGCCGCAGCATTGGTGTTTTCATACTTGTCTAAGTCTTGAATTTTGACTTTCTTAGGTAGATGGACATTCGTACCAAACTTTGTATTAGATTTAAGATGATTTGAGAAAAGATGGTCAGAGTGGAGTTTTTTTTTGCTGCCTTTTTCTCCACTACATTCGGCCCAAGGCAGCAGCTAACATTATCATTTTATGTACATTGACATTCAACAAGCAGAATGTAAATTCTTTACGTTGAAATAGTACGAGTCCGTTAAGAACAAAAAACTTCTCTAACCCTTTGGCTCAACTGTTAGAGGTCAGGCGCACCAAGGGACAAGGGACTTCAAAACGACATTGCATATAGCTACCAAATTTGGCAGCCGCCGAACAGCGGGTTAGCGGGTTGAAGTTTCATTTAATTTTCCCCGACTTGAAAGTCAAATTTCCATCACCCGTTTTAAGCATCAAACACATTTGATGCTTAAAACGGCGATGGATCAATGGTGATAGATAAGACTATTTCACCAGTCGATAGCACGACAAAAAAGTTCATCGCGGTGTCATGCCGCAGGGCCTGCAATCACAGGTGGGCATCCATTACACTAATAAACACATAGTGGTGTGGCCAAAATATTATCAATATGATTACTTGACCACTGGCGGTTAGCGTTATGCGCCCGAAGGCTTTTTTATGCGGTATGAAATTAAGTGGACTGTATTTTTTATTTAATTTAATCGCTAGGAACGCCGATTATGGTATATCGATGCAATTAGAGCAATTATAGGATGGGCAAAGGAAATCCACGCACCTTCAAAAATCCGGTAACTCCTCTTCCTCTTCTCTTCAGTCTTCGGCCCTTGGCTGCGCGGATCGATCACCCAAACGCTCCAAAAATGCACAATTCAATAGTTGTCTAAAAGTTCACGACACTAGTATTTTTAATAGTTTTTATAATATATTTTCACGCACTCGCGGATATCACCGGTGGAAAGTATTTCACATCGGGGCGTACAGCAGTACATCAAATTTGCGACTGTTTGAAGGGCACCGATGACACGTTGCGTAGGTGCATTGTGGAAGGACTAAGGAGTTATGTGGGGGTGAAGGAGATAGGAAATCGCTCAATTAGCGTCTAATACCATGTGAAAGAAAAGGACAACTAAATGAACTAGAAAAATGCCTTCAAATCTGTTGAATACGCATTATGGCGGTAACATCACCCCCGGCCTTAAAGGGCTACCTTTAAGAAGCTAAGAATTATGTAGAGAAAAGTGCGGGTTAAATATAATATTATATGCGGGATAAATGTAATATTGTAAGCGGTTATATGTCGTAAGCGGTTAAGATAAATATAAATTTAGCGGTTTAATAAAGTGTGTAACATAAATAAATGTTATAAAAGCGTTGCACGAAGTAGCAAACTATTGAGTAGGTATGGGGCATAATTTAACTACTGGTCGAAGGTAGCTCCCCTTCGAAGTCTTTACAGTGACAACTCGCGTAGCGCCGTCTTTAGACGGATAAACCTTTTCCACGATGCCTAAAGGCCAAGCAAAGGGTGGAACAATGTCAGTTTTAATGATAACTAACGTTCCCTCCTGTATTGGAACAGAAGGAACGTTCCACTTCGCTCGCACCTGCAACTGATGCAGATATTCAGCACGCCAACGCTTCCAAAATGACTGCACCATGCCTTCTATTAAGTTATGTCTGTCCAACAAATCTATTGGTGTAACTCTAGGCGCAGGAAGCGATGACAGTGGCGCGGTATGTAAAAAGTGCGCAGGAGTAAGAGCTGAAGGCTCGGCGGGGTCACTACTATTTTTGACTAGCGGGCGGGAGTTGACGAGAGCCTCTATCTCAGTGAGAATTGTGAGAAGCTCCTCATACGATACAATTTGTTGTCCGATGACCTTGAACAAATGGGTTTTAATTATTTTCACCATACTCTCCCAACAACCTCCCCAGTGAGGAGAAGCGGGCGGAATAAATTTCCACTCTATACGATTTTCAGCAAACTTTTCTTCCAGGTGCGGGCGTAATTCGTCTAAGAATTTATACAAGTCGCGGAGATATGAGCGTGCCCCTACGAAACAAGTTCCGTTATCCGAATACATGCACTTAATGGGTCCTCGTCTGGAAAGAAATCGCTTGAACGCATTCAGAAAACTAACTGTGCTCAAATCTGTCGCAATCTCGATGTGCGTTGCGCGTGTCGTAAGACATGTGAAGATGCATAACCAAGCTTTACGGCTCCTTATCCCCCGACCACGAGTGGGGGTGTACTGAAGAGGCCCTGCGTAGTCACACCCGACATGCGTGAAAGCTTTGTCGACTTGGTTAACGCGCTGTCTAAGCGCATCCGACATAAGCGGAGATAACGGACGTGGTTTCGATTTAAAACACACGCTGCATTTATGAATGCGATAGCGTATAATGCGTCTTGCAGCTAGGATCCAGAATCTGCTTCTCAATAAAGACATCAGGTGTTCTGGTCCAGCATGCAAGTGCTTGCGGTGATAGTGATCAACTATCAAATCTATGACTTGATCGCGACGCGGAAGAATGCAAGGATGCTTAAAAGCGTAATCCTCTGCGGAATTTGACAAGCGACCTCCAACACGGATTAAACCGTTATTATCTAGGAATGGTCTTAGCTTATTTAAAGCGGGTGAACAAAGTTCATTTTTAATTAAGTTTGATTTATCATGCGGGAAATGAACATCTTGCACCGCGAGTATTAATTTATTTTCTGCAAACTCTAGTTCTGCGGCGGTTATAGAATTACCACGGGGTAATATTTTAATGAAGCGGTAAACATATACGATCGCGCGTAATAGTTTAGAGTACGACGAAAATCGTTGCGCGAGAGTGTAAAGCGGTGGGATACCTGGACTGGTTGTGACGTGCGTCTGAGCCCGTTGTTCAGGCGCGTCAGCGTAATCACTGCCATCTATTTTATTCAGAGGCCATTCACTAGGCTCTCTTACGATCCAATGAGGTCCGGTAAGCCATAGAGAATGGTCGACTAACTCACCCGGAGTAAGACCACGAGACAAGCAGTCAGCGGGGTTTTCGGAGCCAGACACATGAAAGAATCGACTCGCGGGAATATTTTCTGTCACTTTGACAACTCTATTGGCGACAAAGGTCTGCCAGCGATGTGGGGACGCGTAGATCCAACAAAGGGCGACTTTGGAATCGCTAAAAGCAAAGACATTACTAACAGTGTATCGCGGGTTTATTATGTCTAGTACCTTACGAAGCAGCTGTGACAATAAAACCGCTGCACAAAGTTCCAATCGCGCAATAGATAAGACCTTGACCGGTGACACCTTGGATTTTGCGCAGACTAATTGCACAGTATACTTTGAACCTACGCGAACTTGTATGTAAACGACACCGCCGTAAGCTCGTTCACTCGCGTCTCCGAAACCAATGACGTTAATTTCGCAATTCTCTACAATACCCAAATGGCGTGGAATGTGCAACTGATTGAGCGAAGAAAGCTCTTTACAAAACTGCACCCAAGCTTTAGTGATGTGAGATGGAGGCTCGGCATCCCAGTCACACTTTGACAGCCAAAGCTCTTTTATCAAAAGCTTGGCGTACAAAATGGCCGGAGCCACAAAGCCCATGATGTCCCATAGTCTCGCAATCGCAGATAACATCGTGCGCTTAGTGCACTTATCGTCTGGAGCGTTCACCACGAAACAGAAACAATCACGTGACCTATCGAAATATAGTCCTAGAGTCTTATGTGGGACAGAGTCGTCAAACATTTTATCACAAGACTCTTTGTGCGTATTTGGTATGTGAGCAAGTACAGCGTCAGAATTGCTAGTCCACTTAACTAGATCAAATTGGCCTAACTTGAAAAGCTCGATAAGCTCATTACTCAGGGTGATAGCTTGCGGGGTAGTCATGACAGAAGTGGCGATATCGTCCATGTATAGACATGAAGAAGCAGCAGCGGCCGCAGCGGGAAACTTATCACCTTCATCAGCGATCAGCTGGTGAACCACGCGTAATGCGTGGAATGGACTACATTTTAGTCCGAAACAAACGCGGTTAAATTCGTATACAGTAACTGGATCCTCCGTACTGAACCGATACAAAATTCTCTGATACCTACGATCAGGTTCGCGGACTCCAATTTGGAGAAACATCTGACAACAATCAGCGGAAAGCGTTATCTCAAATAAGCGGAATTGAGTAAGGATACTAAACAAGTCTCCTTGTAAGTTAGCACCTGCGTAAAGAAGATCGTTAAGTGAGTGACCTGAGGAAGACTTGCAACTGGCGTCCAAAACACAGCGAAGCTTGGTCGACTTTTTGTCTTCACGAAACACACCGTGATGTGGAATCGTATATGAAGGTTGAGTGACGTCATCAGTATTCATATCAATAGGACTTAAGTAGCCCTTATCTAAATAGTCGCGTATTACGTCATTATACGCGGCGCGGGTCTTGAGCGAAGCGTCTAGCTTTCGTTCTAAACATTTAAGGCGACTAAGCGCAGCAGAATACGAATCACCCAACAAACACACGTCATCACGAAACGGTAATGCTACTACATACCTACCAGTGTCGTCACGAACGGTAGTAGCACGAAAAAATTGTTCACACTCAAAATCATCGGGACTCTGAGCGGGCGGCGCGGTTACCTCTTCAATTTCCCAAAATCGCTTGAAGAGTGTGTCCATCGAGTCGTGAACAACGGAACAACATACAGTTGATAAATTATTGTGAACGATCTGTGACGTAGGCGCGGAACCCATAATCACAAATCCTAGCACGGTTTGAATGGCGGGCGGTATATTACTATAACTGCTATGTACCACTCCGGGCAGCAGCAGATGCGAAAAAGTCGAAGCTCCGACCAAGCAGTCGACTGGTCCAGGGGTTGCGAAATCCTGGTCGGCGAGCGGGAGTGATTCGAGATGAATAAACGCAGCCTTATCAACTGCGGCCGACGGCAGGTTATCGCTTATGCGGTCAATAACAAGCGAATCGAGATCAAAATTAATATTTGAATTAAATCGCGAGCTTATATTAAGGGTAATTGAACCCCTTACGTGTTTCTCTGAACCCCCGATTCCTCTAACAACCGTGTGAGAAGGCGTCAACCTATGCAACAATCCGAGGCGTTCACAACATTCATGTGTCACGAAATTACTTTGCGATGCGCTATCGAGTAAACAGCGAATAATATGCGGTCTATTATCAGCATCGAATACTATCGCCTGAGCTGTGGCTAGCAGTACCGTTGCAGAGACAGCTACTCGTTGCGGCTTATCAGTCGGTGTCTCAACGCGCACGGGAAGCGACGCGGCAATAGATGTAGTACATAGCGAGAGGTCGCTGCATTGCACTAACTGAGACTCGACCGCGGTAGCGAGGGGCGCTTTAGGCGCAGCGGTTGTATGCGAGGTTGCCGGAGGAAGGGTAGCGGGTTCAGAAGGCGGCTTATTATTATTAAAATGGAGTTTCAGATGGTGGTTACCAGAACATATACGACATTTGACCTTAGATGCACACTGAGCCGTCTTGTGAGATTTACTCGTGCAATTCACACAAGCGTTATTTTTCTTTATAAATTTAAACCTTTCAGTAGGTGTAAGTTTTTCAAATGCGGTACATTTATAGTAGTGATTATGAGGCGCAAAATTACACAGAGGGCACTTTTCGGAAGTCGAGCAAGTGACGTAAGACTGTGGATTTGGCGGACGATTAGTTCTAGCAGAAGGCTTATTAGAACCAAACTTCGTACTATTATTCTGAACAGTGGCGGTTTGCGTGCTCTCAAATATACTACATTGTTTCTTGATAAATTCGATAAATCGGTCAAGAGTGGGCAACTTCGTATCACGACAATACATTTCAAACGCACGTTTAGTTTCCGTGTCAAACTTTTGCGTTGCTATGTGCAGCAGTACAAAATCCAACAGGTCATCAATTTTTAACGCTTTAAGTGAACTGATAGCGACAACAAATCTATCTATAAACATCTGATAGTTAGTCGTAGACGGAGGACCATTCAACTTAAGACCGAGTGCCTCATTTAAATAGGTGAGTCCTAACTTTCTAACATCTTGATATTTATCGAGAAGTGTCTGGTATATCGCTTCATAATTTTCAGCGCTCGGAATAATACCAGCAAATGAGCACTGGGCGGTTGCTGACAATTTACCTAATAAATAATATAATTTATCAGAGTTTGTTAACGACGAGTTTTGGTGCACTGTGGCATGAAAACTAGCGTAAAATAGCGGCCAATTTTTGATATCACCATCAAAAGACACCAGTTCAATATTTGGAAGCTTAGGTTTAGCTTTAGCGGGCGAAGAGGACCGATTAGACGCGGGCGGGTGAATGAACTTCGACATGACCTGCTTGATATAACAATATAGATCTTCGAAGGAGGCGTAACCTTGATACGAGGGAGTCGCTTCCGAGTCGAACTCGAGGAGTGCTTCGTTGTAGCTATCGAGGATTTGGTGGAAACTGGCACGTATGTCCTCGATGGTTACACATGAACCAAGAAACGACTCTCGAGCTTCTACCGAAACATGAGCACCTTTATCCAAGTCTTTAGCTTGATTATAAATAGCGTTAATTCGTTCATACAACGCATTTCGCTTAGCCTGTAGAATTGTCAAACGCGGGCTCTTCGGGCTACTTGAAGCGGCTGCCATATTGTCACGCGGCATCGTAAATTATTTTAATGCAAGAAAATATTACGTAGCGTAAATATTTACTTAGAAAGTTATACGTTAAGCGGGAAAATAAAGCGGGTATGATAACTGACTATACCAACATTAAAATTATATGATATGGCATAGGCAGTACGTAAACAAAATATATTATGTTACAAATGAGTACGTGAATATAAATAATATACTTATAAATGTGTGTACCTAAGGGGCGGGAAAGTAATTATAATATTTCTCAAAGGCAAACACTTATAAGAGCGGAGCGGGTCAATTAGAAACAATACAGTGCCGAAACTTTTATAAAAGCGGGTAGGCATAGACTTCGCGACGTTACTCGTTACGTAACGTGGTGAGGCGGAATTCAATTTAGAAAAAGTGAATCTCGTATTTATACCGAGAAATGATAGGACACTAATGAAATATCAATATGTCCGGAACGAATGGACCAAAAAATGGTGTGGCCAAAATATTATCAATATGATTACTTGACCACTGGCGGTTAGCGTTATGCGCCCGAAGGCTTTTTTATGCGGTATGAATTTAAGTGGACTGTATTTTTTATTTAATTTAATCGCTAGGAACGCCGATTATGGTATATCGATGCAATTAGAGCAATTATAGGATGGGCAAAGGAAATCCACGCACCTTCAAAAATCCGGTAACTCCTCTTCCTCTTCTCTTCAGTCTTCGGCCCTTGGCTGCGCGGATCGATCACCCAAACGCTCCAAAAATGCACAATTCAATAGTTGTCTAAAAGTTCACGACACTAGTATTTTTAATAGTTTTTATAATATATTTTCACGCACTCGCGGATATCACCGGTGGAAAGTATTTCACATCGGGGCGTACAGCAGTACATCAAATTTGCGACTGTTTGAAGGGCACCGATGACACGTTGCGTAGGTGCATTGTGGAAGGACTAAGGAGTTATGTGGGGGTGAAGGAGATAGGAAATCGCTCAATTAGCGTCTAATACCATGTGAAAGAAAAGGACAACTAAATGAACTAGAAAAATGCCTTCAAATCTGTTGAATACGCATTATGGCGGTAACACATAGCATGCGTAACCGTTTACATGCATGGTTATATACAGACAGGCCAGACGTCATAGTGGCGGGGTTACAATAATAATTAGAAACCACTATAATGGCGCTGATAAAATCATCACTATTACGTAACATCCAATGGGGTGGTGGAAACACATAGGTATAAAGTCTGTGCGTGGAAAATAGAATTCTGTCGCAAGTAAACTAAATTCGGTAAGTAATACTGATGTCACGAAATGACGTATGATTGGTTACGTGACGAAGAACCGTAAAATTTACGTGTTTAGAGAGAATGGTGGTAAATAAACTAATCTGTGAACAAACAAATCAAACAAAACACGATCTCTGTGGCGCAGCGGTTAGTGCATCTGCCCACAAGAGGTCCCGGGTTCGAACCCCGAACGGGGCTAAAAAAAACAAAATACCCAGGTCTTGGATGTTCGTGATGTGGCCGTTTCTGGTTCTCACGACACATGGTATCCTAGTGTGGGGCCAGAAGCAATGTATGTGTCTCTATGTTTATGTCTACAATTAATAACACAAATACACTGAAAAGATAAAAAAAAGTCGAAAGTTTTGCATTGCAAAAATGTCCATAAATTATCGTGCACAAGTAAAATGCCGAACTGAATTTATGTTTCAGCGTTTCACATTTTGCACTATTTTATTTATTACTCACTTCACAACGACCTCTTTCCTACCAACAAACGCCTTGTTGTGAGTCACAATAAAATGCAATCAGCTCCGAAATAGGTACACAGACGCATCAAAAGACTGTATTAATACAGGATGTTGATATTGGAGTGGAAGCTGCGGCGAAACTTCAGCTTTGGCACTCAGCCCGCGATCATAACTCAGCCACGAGAGCATATGGATTTTGTTTTCGGGTTTAAGCACATAGCTGGTTGTAATAGGTAGCGTGCCACCCGTTGCTTTTATAAAAGCCGCAAACAATGAGGGCTTTTCAGAGCGTCATTAAAAAAAAAAAGTACCGCAAATTACCGATAGATGGTACTGAAGTCATGACATCACTGTACCATATCGTCGTTCATATTGCAATTTATTCTATGTCAAAAAATAATTATTTTTTTATTTAATAGGGAACAATTTGCCGTACGCAATTTACTGCTGAGTTGATCATGTGACATATTGCAAGTTACAAATGCCGGTTTTCTATTGGCAGATGACATTGAACCTTTTTTTGGTCGCGTTCAAAATAAAATTTGAAGCACATTTTTGATTTTTTTTTTGACATAGATCAAATTGCAATATGAACCACGATATCTGTGGTTCCTGTCATATGTTTTTACAAAAATGCACAATGCATGGGCTAGTCATGAGCAAAGACACAATTCACGTACTTAGGTAATAAACAAAGTAAAAATACTTCGATAACTTTCAAGTTTCAACAGTTCCGAAACAAAGTCTAGTTGAGATCACAGACTACAAAGAGATGTTTAGACTATCACAGCTTAGGGAACTCGCCCACGGCGGCTTTTTGTAGCGCTACGGCCGCGCGACGGTGGCGCGTTCGCCGCGCTACAGCCGCGATGCGGTCGCTAGCTGTGTGCCCTCGCCCACGTAACCACGCTTCTGTCGCGATGCGAACGCGCCACCGTCGCGCGGCCGTAGCGCTTCGAACGCGCCACCGTCGCGCGGCCGTAGCGCTTCGAACGCGCCACCGTCGCGCGGCCGGCGCTTCTGTCGCGATGCAAACGCGCTACCGTCGCGCTTCCAATCGCCACAGTTGCAAGATGGACTCAGTTGAGGCAACATTAGTCACGTTGTCTTTGGTGCTGCTTTTACGTAAGCAGCCGAAGCGCCGACAACGACTGCGACGTCACGTAGCCCCGGCTGCCTGAGTAATCCTAAGGGCCCTCGCCCACGGCGGCTTTTTGTAGCGCTACGGCCGCGCGACGGTGGCGCGTTAGCAGCGCTACAACCGCGCTACGGTCGCGCGTTGCAAAAGCGACCTACGCGCGTTAGTAGCGCTGCCGTCGCGCGTTTACGAAACGCGCTCATGCCGACTCGGACTTAGCCGGTTATGCCTTATCAAAACAAACTGCAGCGCTTGTGGCTTTGTCTACGTCTGCTAGTTGCATAATAGGCAAATCTAGCAACTAGAAATAGCCCGTATCTAACAATAATTATTATCTAATCTCGTAACAAAAGGTTGCGACACACTTATTGCTATATACCTGTAGTAAGCTTAGGGCACGTTCAGTGGTAGGCCTATTACGATTCAATGATTATAACTACGAGATAATAATGAAAATACGGCACTAAGTACTTACGGTCTTATTTATAAAATACTCGATTCTCCAAATCGTTGGCTTACATTGAATACCTCGTAACTGTAAAATACGTAACTAATCGGGTGGCACAAAAAACTGCATACTGAAAAAAATTGTTTCCACATAAAACCAAAGTAGACCTTTAATATAATGTAATTTCAATGTTTTTTACATGGTTTGTTCAAATATTTAAAGACATCGACCGAACGGCGCTTAATGTTACAAAATCACCAAAAATTGCACATCCGAGGTATTCACTCTGAGCCATCGAAATCTAATTTTCATCGCCGCAGGTCGCGGATATTACCGTACATTATTGACTGAAAGACATTAGATATTATTGGGCAAGATCTAAAGTACACGAACCAGACTTGCGTGCATGCAACGACTAATGAATGTCGATGAAGCGAAAGTGATTTGTAAGGATCGTGGCAGGTGGCAGTCTCTGGTCTCTGTCTACCCCTCTGGAATACAGGCGTGAGCTTATTGTATGTATTATTGACTAAAGGAGAATAATAAAGATCCTTGATTTTTATTTTTATTTAAAGTGCCATTTAGTGAACATACATTTTAAACAGAGGTCCATTCAAAACAAGTTTTGAATATTTTTGAAGACCAAAACTAGCAATCTAATTTTTAATAGTGTTATGGCTCTATCGCCCCGGCAACCTCATAGCAGCCCACGTGCAATACACGGGGCAGTCAGTTTTATTCACAAAAAAGTACGAAGTGCATCATTATAAATTATATCTATTCTGTTAGACCCGAAACATTTCGACCCAGTTACATGGGGCACACTAAAAGTTTTGCACTTCTAGCTAATCGGAACTATTTGAATGTCGAATGTTATATTGTTTGAAGCGACTTGAAACCTTCTTAGTAATAAAAAAAAAAATGGCGGGAAATCATTTGTCAATTGTTTTTTTTCACACATCAAAGCTCTTCGTACGGAACGAAAATGGAGTTAGAGTCGAAAAGATTTTAGAGCGATGATTTTTTATGATTTTAAAAGTTCTCTCTCTCCGCAAGACTGTGCCGCTCGTCTTCAAAATGCTTTTGGGAGAGAAGCACCTTGTTTGAGCACCGTGAGGCGATGGTTTGCAGAATTTGAAAGAGGTCGGGTTTCTTTATATGATGAATTTCGTGAAGGGCGGCCTTCAACTGCCGTCAACGAAAATAATGTGGCTACTGTTAAGCGGCTAATTGAAAAAAACCCGCGGATTACCTATGAGACAATTCTAAGACTATTGGGGATTGGTATGAGCCAAATTCAGAAAATTTTACACGAGGAATTAAAAGTTAGGACACTTTGTTGTCGTTGGATCCCTCATGAACTGACAGCGCAGCAGAAGCGGGCTCGTGTAGAATGGTGCTCACAGATGCTAATGAAGTACGACCACGGACATTTTAATGCTGTTTATGTTATTGTCATAGGTCACGAAACGTGGATTTAATGTTTTGAACCCGAAAAAAAAACAGCAATCATGTGAATGGGTGTTTGAAAATGAGAACAGGCCAACAAAAGTGAGGCAGGCGAGAAACGTTGGTAAAAAATGATCGAATTTTTGTCTCAGCTACGGGTCCCATCTGCACAATTCTACTTGAAGATCAAAAGAGTGTTAATACCGAGTGGTATTCTATCATTTGTTTACCCAGGGTGTTAGAAAAAGTTCGCGAAAGACGACCAAAAAGCCGCGTTCTACTACATCATGACAACGCTTCTTCACAGACGGCCAACAAAACAAAGTCATTTTTAACTTCCGAAAAAGTACAACTCGTCACCCATCCTACACATATCCCCGACCTAGCACCCTGTGATTTCTGTATTTTCCCCAAAATCAAATATTTGTTGAGAGGTTTCACTTTTACCAACTCCGAAGAGGCAGTGATAGCGTTCAATCAGCACGTAGAAAACTTGCCTTCAGATCTGTGGTCCTCCTGTTTTAAAATATGGTTCGATTGCATGAAAAAATGTTTAAAATGTAAAGGAGAGTATTTTGAAAAGCAATAAACATAATATTTTGGTTATAACATGTTGGTTTTTTAAGTTACGCAAAACTTTTAGTGTGACCTACGTACAATATAAATTAAGGAAATTTTTGGCTGAAGCGGGATCTTTCGCCATCTCGCTTTCTTCGACTAGCGAAATAAATACATTTATTCGAAGTAGATAAAAATTACGTCTATTAGCGAAATACATACATCGTACCACCTACAAGAACAGCTGTAGACCCGGATTTCGTCGACGCTGGCTCTATATTATACACCTATTATTTAACATATTGGTAAAAAGTACCCGAACCACCAGCGTCCGTGCATGCGACGACTGAACTGAAAGAGTTCTAAGGACGATCGTGCCAAGTGGCAGATCCTGGCCTCTGCCTAGCCCTCCGGGATTCAGGCGTGAGTTTATGTTATGTTTAGTTATGCTACCTTTGTTAGTAGGTAGTTAAGCAAACTCTGCATAATTAAAAAATGTTATTGTTTCACCTTTTAATTGTTAAAATGACTTTCTTACTACTTAGTTATTTCCATATTTGAGGAGTGTCATATCAAAGTGACTTATTTCCACTTTTGAAAATAAATTAACTAATGATGGGAATCGATTTTTAGCATACGATTACACCACTATACCAAATTGTGTATTACAGAAACGCTTAATTCCTCTCTAAATTTCACTTTCAATTCACGTATCTAAAACAATTTCGCTTATTTTCACGTCATTTGCTAACAGTATTCAAGGCACAAAATCTTTAAAAAACCGAATGTGCTTAGTCAGTATCACTTAAATGCGTTCTTCTTTCATGGTGACATGAAAAAAAAATGTAGAGGTTTTTGGCATTTATTTAAAAATCTGATAAGGCGGAAATAAGTCCTTTTCAAATGACGCTCCTCATTTCTCGCTTGACTTCATAAACTCCAGGTAGTCGTTTATCGGCGAAGTCAAGCTTCTAACATGCCTACAGCATGTTATTTGCAAGTGTCTCTATCGATTAAACGACGGTTATCTACAGAAGGCCCTATACGTATTAATCGCGGTGCATCTATTCTGTTATGAAAGGGTCTTACATAAGCGGCCGACACCTGACAAGCGTTGACGAAACCTATCACAATGGCATCGCCAAGGTTAGATCTATCACGTTCCAAGCCAACCGGAGGCTTCAAAGACATCGAGAATTTCATGTGATTTTTGAGCCGACAAATCCCCGCTTTCAACTAACCAAACATTACACTGCGCTTTTATGTGAAATTATATGCTATGTACTATGTAGAGGTGTGCATACCAAGTTCTATCTATATTATAGATAAACATAATAAAAGTCTAGGTTCATATTAGGTTCAATAGAAGTCCTAGTGATTATTTACTAGTCCCACTAAAACTTGATATCTTTAACTCTCTTTTTAGTGGGCCTTCGTGTCAATAATCAAGTTTTTAATATGAACAGTAGTACTTGTTTTATTCTGAAAGTATTTTTTAGAGAAATGACCAAACAAGAAAACAAAGTATGATCGACTAACAAAAAAAAAGAAAGAAAGAAAAACATTGCACCAACACACAGTGCGTTGAGCCCATACAAGCGACCGCTCGCAATTCGCCGCGTTGATGCATCGAATTAATTAATTCTACATAAACTTCTACATGCTTTTACCATTAATACATACTTTATGTGGCTTTTGGGAAAAACAAAACGTTGTATGATAATTTAAATTATGGATAACTTAAAATAGTACACTTTAATTAATATTTTAATTCATAATTCATAATTAAGTCATAATAGGTTTATGAAGAAATATTTTTTCACTCAATCTTTGCAGCTTTGTCTTTTAGATGACAAATGAAAAGAAATTATAAATAAGTTATTAAAACTTTCTCAGAATTACCAAATTAGTAGCTTTCTTCAGTTACAAAAAAAAACACTTGAAACAATGCTAACGGTATAGGTTCTGCGCTTTAATATCTAAGTACTTCAGCTGACAGTGACTCTCGCGAAGTTTTATAATGTTGTCGTAGAGAGATATTTTGGGGCCTGATGTCAGAAGTAGCAAATTGAGCAAGTCTCGATTAGTATTTATGCGCGAAGTCTTTCTTCTTTATGTCGTAGTTCCAAGGCTTCTTCTGACCTAGGTATCGGAAGTGTAAATGTAGCACCATGTAAGATTATTTTATGTAGCGTAACTGGCATGTTATACCAACTGTGTTTTTCTAGGGACAAAGATTTTGATCCACCAAGAAATGACGTAAAACCTCAATTTTAATCTCATATCCGATTTTTAGCAAAAAAAAAATTGATAAATAAGGACGAGTCCAAAGATAATTCGGCATATGAACCAGTGTTAACTAAATCCTGCAGCTTCTTTCTTTTGAAAGCGCGCTTTCCTCGAAACATTTAATTTTGCGCCCTCGAAGGTTGCTGGGTCCAGGTGTAGGTAATCCATCATGAATACTTAAAGAAGCTAGAAACTTCATATTTTCCGTAAGCCACTGCCTATTGTACTTGTAAAGGTGTCAAAATTCTTTCCTGATAACGTCACTTTTTGGAGGCCACCATGAAGAAAAATCCATTTTTGTTCATTTAAAACAACTTTATCATCTTCTTCTTCTTCTTTATCTTCATAGAAAATATTCCTCACCTCCTTCTCCTTTACTGCCTTTATTTTATCGGAAGAGGCAAATCGTCAAGCATAGAAAAATGTTGCGTGCGAAAGAACGCGACGTGTTCCTGGAAAAAAAATCTACAACATTGTTCCGAAGCAAAATTTGGTATTATTTTGGTATCATACAATTTCTGAAGGTCTAACTAACCATATAAAAAAATACGGTGGAGTGCGCAGCAGTGAATTTTTTTGAATGCCTTGTTGAATCCTTACAAAAATATAAAAGTCGAAGGAAGTTTAAGGTACCAATTGATACCTCGTTATTCTTTAAATAACCATACTATAACAATAACAGTTACGAAACTAGATAACATATACCTTCATTAGCAGGCTCCATAATTTTCATAACAAAGAAAGAATAAACGCAAAAGATATGATTTTTTTCCAGACGTTAAAATTTCTGCGAAAGAATTGCAAGTCGAGAGTCCGCGGAAGTGGTTACTTTCAATAATTTTTTTGAAGACTTCTGGTGGGTGCATAAAAGAAAATAATATTTCCTAATTTGGTCCATGTTATGCAGATTAAGATTTTAAGAGTGGTTAATCAATTTACTAACTTGCCATTTTTTGAATTACGAGCGATCGCATATATGGCGTCAACGTACTGTGCAACAGCCACAAACACCATAAATACGAAATACAAATGAGCGTAGAAGGCAGCTGACTCAGCATATTGCTGAGGGTGTAGTGTAGGGCCTCAGCGCCAATTTTCAGTCAGTACATAAATTATAATTTATTTATTTGGAGAAAATACAGGCACAGATAGTGAATATTCTATGGTGTACATTAAAGGGTATTAATTTATCTGCCCTATTAAACATTTCTCACTTATAATCGTTATAATTAAATGTCGCACTAGTGTCCCAAATGCGCGGCGCAGTATGTCGCAATATAAATTAATAAGACAAGATTATTCTTTATTGTACACAGTCATAAAATAATAATAAATACAAAAAGTAACCACATATAAAAAGCGGTATAGATGACATAACATCAGTAGCAGCTATCGACGAAACTATATAGTCAAAAGTCAAGATCCCAGCATTTTCCTGCCAATCCTTATGTACGGGCCAAACCGCACATCTAGCGTTCTCACACAATAGGGAATGGATGAAAATATCAGAAGTGCTTGATATTTTTTTCGGTGATAGGAATAACCTTCCTTAACGCGAGAAAAAAGTTTCAATTTTTTTGGCTTTGTAGTTAATTTTTAAATAATCTTAATATTTTTCCATTCGTAGTTCTGGGCTCAGTACGGCTTAACAGACATATTCCTTGGTCCGCTACGTATTAAAAAAAAAACTGTGGTCACATTGACAGCTTTTCAAGGTGGATTTTTTTTCATACGTAGCGGACTAAGGAATATGTCTGATATGCCGTACTAAGCCCAGAACGACGAATGGAAAAATATTAAGTATATTTAAAAATTAACTACGGGGCCAAAAAAAATTAAACTTTTTTCCCGCGTTAAGGAAGGTTATTCCTATCACCAAAAAAAATATCAAGCACTTCTGATATTTTCATCCATTCCCTATTGTATTGGTTGAGGCCTAATTGTACCCAGTAATCTATCAGTTGCCCCGGCGAGCACTCGCACAATAAATATCAAAATTATCAGACTTTACATCCTCGTCAAACAACAACATTAGCATCCCTGTACAGCAGAGTAGGGTCATCGCTAACCATCATAGAAAACCCGCCTCAGCTCGTTACGAAGTGCTCAATCGAGTTGTTATGCTTAGGATGAAGTAGGTTACATGTATCAATTCCTACGAAAACGAAGACGCAGGTTCTTAAAAAAGCTAGTTCATAATACCGGAAGCAGAATAAGCCTTACGGCGTTGTATTAAGCGTCATGTAACCTACATTTATTACTAGTTTTGAGTAACAGTTAACCTGGCCTGGGCATAATAATTCAAAGAGTTGGTGACTCTGCTTAACATAACAGCGAGTCCATACTTTCCTTTTTCTTCTCCCTCGTTCACATTTTTTTTGCAGCCTGCATTGCATAACATGGGTGCCTCACTAGGACAACTCTGAAATAGTGAAAACGTCAGCTGTTCATACTTAGCAGGCTTCTAAATTTAGCACGGAACCAACAGCTGATATTAATTTGGCAAGTTGATCGTCTTTTGCTATCCCAAACATTGTTTTAGAGTAGAAGAGATTTCTTATGTTTGATTTTTTTTTGTATTTTTGATAACCAGTAAGACTTGCCTTTTCACCCGATTCCAGCTTGATGTCGAGTTTTGGGACACTATATATACTGAGGAATGAACAACAGAGTGCTTATACTGAGTTTTTTCAATCACTTTCGATAGCGAGAGCGTTTGCAATTTGTATAGGAGTGACAAAGAGACAACTAGGTGGCGCGCTTTCTCACTCCTATACAAATTGCAAACGCTCTCGCTATCGAAAGTGAATGAAAAAACGCAGTATAAGCACTCTGATCTCCTTTTCTGAAGTCGGTCAAAATTAATACGCACAACAAAATCACGTGTCATTTCCCCAAACTAAGGTGCTCCGTGTGCAGTTCCCTATTGCAATCGAACCCACGACCTCTGCGTCGATAGATAACTAATGATACAATCGCTTAGCCGCTAAGGCACCAGGCATTCAAGTTAAACTAAGAATCATCCGACAGAATTTTTCATAATTATTATTCCAACTCTTTGACCAACTCTTTGACTCTTTGACACCAACTCTTTGACGACCTTTGTGGCGTAGCGGTTAGCGCATCTGCTTACCATGCGAGAGGTCCCGGGTTCGATCCCCGGCTGGGGAGAAAAAAAAAACTCCAGGTCTTGGATGTTTACATGTTTGTGACGTCACTGTTTCTGGTTCCCACGACACAGGGTATACTAGTGTGGGGCCAGAAGCAATGTATGTGCCTGTATGTAAATGTTTATGTTTATAACTCTTTTATGAAGAGGCGAACAAAATTCCAGTGCTTAATAGAGGCACTATAATCTGTAATTTTTTAAGCTTTGATTGCAATTCCTCGTTTACATTAAACATATATTGTATCTATCTCTGTACCATTATATTTCCGTGCCAGGTGCAATATCCCTGGATACATACAACCCTTTGATACAAATGTTAGAGTACGAGAAAAACCTTATCATCCTTATTTATATTTCTTGCCTTTGACAGTGTTTAAAATTGTTTGCATGTTTGTTTACCTGTTGTACACTCCAATAAAGTAAAATAGATACAAGCGGATGTGTATCTGGCACGGACTAGAGTTACCTACGTACTCAAAGGTAGAGTTACAGATTAAATGTTTACTTTGATAGACTCAGTCGGCGACATCAAGCTTCAAATCGAACCAAAGTCAACTCTATGTAAAGCGACATAGAGTAGAATTCAGTTTGCTAAATTTTAATTTAGGGAAGGTACACATAAGTAACATAGAAGCTCTGTGTACAGTTACAGCCTTTGAGCTACACTGTGTAGCCTACACATTTTCATGCATCCGTTCATACATTTCATGTACCTTTCATTTAGCATGGATCGATGAGATATACTTGTGAAATGGACGGGCCAGGCTAGGCCGTTGCTCTGAAAGCGCGCGTTTACAATATGACGCCCACCTATTCTCGGCCCCGCTATATTTAATACGCATTTCACTGAATTGCGTCAAACAGATCTGGTGATTTGCTGGCCACCGATCTTAGAGTGCGCTGTGCGCTAAGTGCCAATTTCACTCTTACAGCTAAACGAGGTTTGTCAGTGACCTACGTTTTTCTTCATTGCACGAAACTACACTCTTTTGCAAAAAAAACGGGCACCTAAGGAAATTTACGTTCTAAGGTCGTTTAGTTAATTAAATGAAATTTATTTCTTTGACGTAGTACGTAGGTATACTTATAATCGTGTAAATTAATGCGCGTGAAGTGAATTCGAGCAATTAAAAGAAAAAAAACGATGGATTCTTTAAAATCGATGTACACGCCCAAACAATAACAAGTGGTCGGCAATAAAGACAAGTTTTTTTTACTTTTTTTAATTAAATAAAGTTACAAATGTAAAAACCTAATAACGAGTGTGACCTCCTCTTGCCAAAATCACAGCTTGAATCCTTCTGGGCATGCTTTCCACGATGTTTTTATTAACGTTTTGAGGAATACGTTCCCACTCTTCTGCAATGACTCTTTTTAGCTCCCTGATGTTTTGTGGAGCAGGTTACACTGATCTTACCCGTCTCTTTAGAACATCCCACACATGCTCAATTGGATTGAGGTCAGGACTTCAAGCTGGCCAATCTAAACGACGGATCCCAACTTCTTGCATGTACGCTTCCACCTCGCCAGAACGGTGCGGGCGAGCATTATCGTCCATAAAAATGGAATCTTCCCTAAGTGCAGTCAATGTGGGTTGTGCATATGGAATTAGGACTTCCATTATGTACCGGTGTGCATTTAATGTTCCATTTTCTATGAAAACTAACTCCGTACGCTCCGTCGAATTAATTGCTGCCCAAAACATAACGGAGCCCTCGCCATAAGGAGTGATTTCTTCGAAACACACTTCCGCATAGCGTTCCCGTGGTCTTCGCAGCACTCGCCGGCGTCCGTCCTCTCCACACAAAGAGATTCTAGCTTCATCAGAAAACAATACTTTATTCCAGTCCTCCAGAGTCCATGAAGCACAGTTCCGAGCAAACTGAAGTCGAGCAACACGGTGCTCACGGAGTAATGTAGGGCCCCGAGCTGGGCGGTAACTCTTGATATTGGCAGCCAAAAGCCTCCTCCTGACCGTCCACAAGCTAACTTCTACTCCTCTTACTTCTTCAAGGCTCTTCTTCAGGTCCACACTTGACGCCTTACGATTACGCAACGCCTGACTCACCAAAAAGCCCTCATCTCTTGGTTCTGTGCATCGTTTTCTTCCCGAACCGGGTCTTCTTTTGACCGAACCAGTCTCTTGATACCGTTGCCAAGTCCTCTGGACAGTTGAACGACTCACATTTAGCCGCTGAGACCCGTAAGTTTGCGAACAACCTTCTTCAAGTAGGGCTATAATTTTACCGGCCCTTATCGCTTTATCACTCATATCAAAAAGTGGTATTTAATGTAAAAAGAAAGATTAAATTGTTTAATTTGCAGAAAATATCCAAAAAGTTTTAAAATATCGTAATCAGTTAAAAATCGTTTTAGCAATTCGCGCCATTAGTAAAGCAATTTTAGAATAATCTACAATAATCATTATTTTTCTTTTAATAATTTCACATTTTAAATTTGGAACGTAAAGAATCATGCCAGGATGCTTCAAAAAACATGCCAATACATCGTCAAATTAACAAAAACTATTTCTTGTTCTTCTTCATTGAAGTAGAGAAAAAAATCTAAAGTGCCCGTTTTTTTTGCAAAAGAGTTTATGAACAGGATATTATATTAAAATAATACATACAAAGATGAGCTCATGTCTGTAAGAGATTACCATCAGCAACCCTTGGTGATTACTAGTAGCTGTATAAAACGGCACAAAATCTACATCATCATCATCATCATCATCGGCCTATGGTTGTCCACTGCTGGGCATAGGCCTAGCCCATTGCACGCCACTGAGCACGGTTCTCGGCTACTGTCATCCAGCTTTTGCTAGCCGCCCTGTGAAGATCATCGCTCCACCGAGTCTGAGGACATCCTACAACACTACGTTCACCGATCCGCGGTCTCCACTCAAGAACTCTTCTACCCCATCCATCGGTTATCAGTTCTTCGGGTGATATGGCCGGCCCACTGCCACTTCAGCATGCAATGCTATTATAAGTCTGTTTGTTTTTCTGGTGTGTACAATAAAGAGTTCTAATCTAATTCGGCGTCCTACCCGTCATGACATACAGTGCCGAAACGGGGACACTCACGGTGGGGCTAGTCCACAAAAAAAATCTACATAAACTACAAACATATATTTTAAGCAGAAAATAATACAGTTAACAAACTAACTACCTAAATAACGAACGTTCGCGGTTCGAAGCGCCCCACAGTGGGCTGAAAATCGCTTCCCATAGACTTAGAGATCGAATGTTCAATTGTTGATTTTTTTTCACAGGAATCCACTAAGGAAGGCTAATCTGTTAATATATTTGAAGCACAGTAAGTTTGGCATTGTATAAGTACTTTTTTTTTCACTTAGTTAAAAAAATGTATGGAGATTACTATAAAATTGGCCATAACTTGATTATCGCACATTTGCGCGTTATTTCCTTCTACACGATTATTGCCTACATTATTTTGGATTTATCTACATACTGCACTGTGGGCGCACTCGTGCGGTTTTGGTCGAAAAAAAAATGAATTTAAAATAGTTTTTCAAGTTATTTATGCGTATATTTTGTTTAAATTATGTACTTATATGAATATTAAGAATCATAAAATATAACTAAAAAACAATTACATGTAAAAATAAATATGCCTATACAAGTAAACCATTAAAATACTAGCTACAAATCCTTTACATTACAATAGGTACAAAAAATACAAGTATAATGTACAATAAATATGAATAAAAGAATTACTATAATAAATTGTAAACAAAAATCATACAAATTATTCATCTAAATCAGCTTCTTCCTCCGTAACTGTGTCACTTTCAATATTTTCGACGTTACAGAACTCAATATCATGTTGTTGTAATATTAAAAGATCTAACGCTTCTTGACTCATTTTTTTCTTTAATGCTACCCTCATAACTGGTCGCATTGAAGAAATAAAAGGATCAGAAGTGAGAAACATCCTTTTAATGACATCTTCGTTTGAATTCTTTCTGCTGTTCTTTCGCGAGTGAAATTCTCTGTAACGTCGAAAATCCTTGTTGCGAGCTTCGGATGCTTCTTCAGATAAGATCCCAGTAAGGACCAGGGACATCCTTATAATTTCAGCACCATGAATTAGCAACTTATGCACTGTAGCTGGCATATAGTACCAGCTGTATTGATCCAGGTACCTTTCTGCAGTACTTCGGGCATATGACCACGTCGACGAGAAGTCCAAGCTCCTGTCGGAATCGGTCTTGCAGCAGCTGCTTTTTGGCCAACATGACAGCCTTATCTGTATCTCCTCTTACTGCCCAAGTTTTCAACTCCAGTCTGTATGCTATACATATGTAGCAAACATTCCATGCAGTTAATTTGAGCATGTAAGGGAGATAAGCCGAATTTCAACATGTTGTCGGCTACTTCTCTTCGTATTACTGTATCAATATTGTTCATCTCGCTCGGTTTTGCTAGACATAAGTAGCAAGTTGCACTGGATCGAGCTTCGGATAAATAACTGCAAACTTTTCCGTCGATCATAGTCATGACTAGATCATGATTTATTTTTATATTTCTGCATTCTGAGGGCACCAATGCACCTATTTCCTCTTCCATTTTCTTCATTTCTTCTTTGACGAGGGACTCGCTTTCTTTTGCGAAGAGAAACTGTACAGGTCTACAGTAGAAAACTGAGCATGGCTTCGTGTTTCTCCATACAACTTCAGTCCCGTTAGTTAACTGCAGCGGAACAAGTGTTGTCATAAACAGAGATTCATCTGTTTCACCTCCTTCAATGCTTTGCTTGTATCTGCTTTGGCTTGATGAACCATCGAACCCCCACTTGGATAGCAAAACCAGTGTCTTACCCATATAAGCAGCCGCTTCTGGTAAGGTTTTCAAAATTTGTTGTATGGTTATATTTAACAGAGATTGGAGATCTATTTTCGCCAAGGTGTCATTTATAATGAAGGCTTGATCCGGAGGATAACAGCTTGACTTGGCTTGCTGAATCTTGAAATACGATGGGTAGAAATCTGTTAAGCCCTCACGAATTGTCACCTCTCTCAGAGTAATATATTTCCACTTTGATAATCCCAGATACAATAAAAGACCTAGCGCTTTTTCTGGTGTAAGTGCAGTTTTCTTTGACTTGTTAATTTCTATATCATTATAGATTTTTACTGCTAAACATTCGTTTCCTTCTTTCTTCAATTTTTCTAATATGACACAGATTGACTCATTGGTGTCTTCATGGCTTTCATGTTGTAGTCTCCTTTTCCTTTGTTTTGCTCCCAAAGATTCAAATGGTTTTCTTGACTGTAAAGTAGTTGAAGTTCCAGCATCAACTGAGTGGCTAGTTGAAGATACTTCAATGCAGGAACTTGTGCCTTCTTGATATACTGAAGCTGGTCCATCTGGTACACTATGTGTAACAACACAACATGGCCAGTCAATACTCATTACGAACCAGTCTTCATATTTTTTTCTAAAGATTTCCTGGTTCTATTAGCTGTCTTCCATTTCTTGGTAACATCTTGGTTGAATCTCCGACAGAATTCCTGAAGTGTATCGAGATCTTCATCGGACAGATGTAGGTTTAATAGCGATACAACTTTTTCCAATAAAGTAGAGTAGTTGCTTAGCTTTCCACACTGCTTCAAAATCACGAACAAGTCAAGTTTAGTTGTCAGACCTGGTGATGACATATTTTTCTCTTTATGATTTGGGTAAGTATGTTTCTGTAACAGGACACAATGTCAATGAACACAGAAAATATTTTACCCTCTATATAAACGCAACTACAGTAACCCTAATGGTACGAATTAGTTAATTACACCTGAGGTATACAATTCCTAGTATACCTCAGGTGTAGATAACTAATTCGGTGATTAGTAATTATATTTAATTGCTGGTCAGCTGGTCACAGTTATATTTCCCTGCAACTAAGAGGTGATTAAATCTAAATTTGAGTTTCTTTTGTATGACAATTCGCATCATAAATTATGTTATTGTTAATTATAAGTCTTACTAATCTGTCTATCTAACCAGCCCATAAGTTTTCGAATATTTTTTAATTAAAGGAGATTTTTCCGTCTATTTCAATATTGATTCAAACTGTACTAATTGTTGTTGTTATTGTTGTTGTATATTGTTATTGGACAACCTCTGTGGTGGAGTGGGTAGCGCATCTGCCTCCGATGCGAGAGGTCCCGGGTTCCAATCCCGGCTGGGAAAAAAAAGAAACCCAGGTCTTAGATGTTTACATGTTTGTGACGTCACTGTTTCTGGGTCCACGACACAGGGTATCCTAGTGTGGGGCCAGAAGCAATGTGTGTGCCTGTATGTAAATGTTATGTTATGTTAATAACGAGATATACACATTAATAACTTTAAAAAATTTATTAAATCTATTTCATTTTTTTTCGACCAAAGTCGCACGCGTCCGCCCATTGTGCAGTATGTCGAAAAATCCAGAATAATGTAGGCAACAATAGTTTTGAAGGGAATAACGCGCAAATGTGCGGTATTCAAGTTATGGCCAATTTTATAGTGATCGCCATACATTTTTTTTAACTAAGTAAAAGAAAAAGTACTTGCACAATGCTTAAGATACTGTACTTCAAATATGTTGACAGATTACCCTTCCTTAGTGTAATCCTTTCCTTTCGCTTTAACAAAAGCTTTTGCCTTTTCGACGCCACTTGTTGCTAACAAATTCTAAGAAATGTTCCGTATTTGCTATAAACGCAGTTTAGTGATAAACCGGAATTGAATGGGGAAAGTGAGGAAATTATTAGCAATGGCGTACGTATAGACTAGGATTAGTCAGAAGCTCGACTGTTACACTTATGCAAACTCAGCCACAACGGGTATTTCGGTAAAAATCGACATCGACTCTACAATTTTTAAACTAAACGATTATACTAAGTTAATGCCAATGCATTAAATGAAGAGCGGGGTTTCCTGGCACAAGTGTTTACACACTTAATAGGAAGTCCCCACCACAATGTGTAATTAATGAATAATTTTGGAATCGAAATAAAAATATTTTTATTTATTTTAATTTTTTTCTCCAATCTTACAACTTTCATGTAGATAAAGTCACACTGGCCATGACGTAACTTATGCATCATTGTCTTCATCAAATAATAAATTGACTATGTTTTTAAGGCACTACGATTGCGTCTCTCAATCTTATCGACAAACTTAACTTAAACAAATAACATATTATTGCTAAATTGTTTTAAGACCTTGAACTTGATGTTAAGTGGTAATTATTGCTTCTTTTATCGAGGGCTTTCAATTTATAATTTGTTTCAGAGACATTTACAGTAATAGGTACTATCAAGAAAAACTGGTTTCACTACAACATCTGCAAAAACTAATAACTTGTTTAAGCTTTGTATACCTGTTGTCAGAGTCTTAACAAAGCTAAATGGTGACTAACGAAACCTGAGACTTCAGTTAGAGGGCGCTCATTAATTGGGTGCGACGCTTTCGACTATTTTTAACCCCCCATCATCATCGTCATCATCATCGGCCTGTGGTTGTCCACTGCTGGGCATAGGCCTCTCCCATTGCACGCCACTGAGCACGGTCCTCGGCTACTCTCATCCAGCTCTTGCCAGCCGCCCTGCGAAGATCATCGCTCCACCGAGTCTGAGGACGTCCTACACTACGTTTACCGATCAGCGGTCTCCACTCAAGAACTCTTCTACCCCATCGGTTATCAGTTCTTTGGGTGATATGGCCGGCCCACTGCCACTTCAGCATGCTAATTCGGTGGGCTATGTCGGTGACGTTGGTTCTCTGTCGGATGACTTTTAACCCCCTCCCATTCCTAATTGGAAGGACAAACTGGAAACCAAAAATATAAATCAGCTGCTTCGACTCCAAGATTAACATTGACAATCTGCCGTTAACCTAGGAATAGATTAGATAACTAACTAGGTAGGTACTTATTTATCGCATACCAAAACTTACAATTTATCTCCTTCTGTAAATTCACGAGCATAAGTGTAACTAGACAATATAGTCCTATTCATAATCCTAAGAATTCTGCCTCTTATCGCTAACACGTTCTGCTCCAGATACATTTTATCCTTGATGAAACAAAAGTTGAAGCTATGGCGCTCATTAGGGGAGGGCTATGTCCAGCAGTGGACTAATAATATTTAGTTATCAGTCTATCATAGCCTGATGATGATGATGATGAAACAAAAGTTATGTAAGTTTCACCATGTCTTGTGTACCAGCAAACGAAAGGTTCAGCTGAAGAACACTACAACCATCCTCGTCATAGCGGTCGCGATCCTCAGCGTTGAGGGACCGACTGTTTGGCTTTGACGACACAATAATTATATTCAACACACAAACGTTAACATTTACATACAGGCACACATACATTGCTTCTGGCCCCACACTAGTATACCCTGTGTCGTGGGAACCAGAAACAGCGACGTCACAAACGTGTAAACATCCAAGACCTGGGGTTTTTTTTCTCCCCGGCCGGGGTTCGAACCCGGGACCTCTCGCACGTTAAGCAGATGCGCTAACCGCTACGCCACAGAGGTATAAAATCGTTACAACATACAAAACTGCATACGTGTGCTGTAA
This sequence comes from Yponomeuta plumbellus, assembly GCA_947310845.1. Lineage (NCBI taxonomy): Eukaryota > Metazoa > Arthropoda > Insecta > Lepidoptera > Yponomeutidae > Yponomeuta > Yponomeuta plumbellus. The sequence continues at coordinate 12,746,870 of OX371203.1, forward strand.
TTATTTTAAAAATGTTTAAAAAAGGTATAACACGAAAACAAACAATAAGAAAAGAGGAAGGAAAAAACCGGCCCAGTACGAGTCGGACTCGCGCACGAAGGGTTCCGTACCATTATCTATAAAAACGGCAAAAAATCACGTTTGCTGTATGGGAGCCCCCTTAAATATTTGTTTTATTTCAATTTAGTTATTTATTTTTAAAGTTAATACTTCACTAAATATTCTGTGAATATTTTAGGCGTCTACCTGTTGCCGTTATCAATATAGAGCACAAACTGGGAGCCCCGTTAAATATTTATTTTATTCTCTTTTTTAGTATTATTGTTACAGCAGTAATAGAAATACATCGTCTGTGAAAATTTCAACTGTCTAATTATCACGGTTCATGAGATAAAATCTGGTGACAGACGAACGGACGGACAGCGGAGTTTCAGTAATAGCGTCCGTTTTACCATTTGGGCACGGAACTCTAAAAAAGACAGATCGGTGAAATGGATGCCAGAAGTATAATTTAAGTAAGTTTTAAGTATTGAACCCCCAAAATGGGACCGACTCAGTGTAATGTGTAAGCTGCTATCCGTGCCGTATCCTGCTACCGTGATGCAGCGGGGTGTGAGGCCCAAAAGTTTTATCGCCGGTAAAACATGATGTCGTTCGATCAAGGCAGGGCGACGCCCTCGCCGACGAAAACTACCACGGTCATTGTTAAAGGTCGTGCTCTTAATACGAAAACAAAATTCCTCGAAAACATATCAATATCATCATCGCGTATGTTGTGGGAAACTTAGATAAAGCGGGTGTTAAGACGAAATATACTACGAAGGACATAGAGTAATCATTAAGTCTTACTCTATGACGACGTCTAGCGTCTGTGGCGAAGCGGTTAGCGCACCTGCCGGGTTCAAAACCCGGTTGGGGACAAAAAACCCCAGATCTTGGGTGTTTACATTTAATAAAGGCTGGTTAAGAAATTTCGATCAAACGACATTGTGACAATTTTTAGTTTGTTGAAAGAATGTCTTGTACTTACTATACTTGTACTTACTTACTTATTACACTTACTTATTATTGTAAACTGTGTCAATGGAAGGAACTGGTGTCTAAGACACAGGCCCGGCCTAGTTTAGACGCCAGTGTTCACAACTTTGTATCGTGTAAGTACCTTATAAATAACAAAATTTGTAGATACTTCTGTAAATTTTAAAGTGTGCAAATAAACTTTTTTATTATTATTATTATTTATTACATGTATGTGATGTCGGTGTTTCTAGTTTATCCTAGTGTGGGGCCAGGAGCAATGTACGTGCCTGTATGACAATGTTTTTTTTTTATTATGTAATTCTTTTAACCTGTAGATTTTTTGTGGGGCGATCTGCTCACCATAGCTATGATTTTTAATTTAGATTAGAACTCTTTATTGTACACACCAGAAACAAAACAATACATAGGAACCCTATATAAAATCTAAGTTTTGGCGATCTTATCGGTAAAAGCGAACTCTTCCATACAACCCTGCGATTGTTCATTGTTACTTTCGCAGCGCAGCTGATTAAAGATATCAAGATCATCATCGTGTATATTTTAGGAAACTTAAAAACGGTGGTAGTTAGTTGCGTTATGACCTTGAAGAGAACAATTAAAAAATATTGTTATGGTAAGCCCATCGGCCCACCAAAAATTCTACAGGTTAAGAAAAATTATCGCGAATATACAATACAATACAATACAAACAAACTTTATTTCTCTATCCACAAATTAGGTACAATAAACATAAGCATAAACATTTTACATACAGGCACATACATTGCTTCTGGCCCCACACTAGGATACCCTGTGTCGTGGGAACCAGAAACAGCGACGTTACAAACATGTAAACATCCAAGACCTGGAGTTTTTTTTTTTCTCCCCAGCCGGGGATCGAACCCGGGACCTCTCGCATGGTAAGCAGATTAACCACCACGCCACATAGGTCGTCGATGTGATACAATATGGCACAATAGGAATATGAAAGGTATAGAGAAATAAGTATGTAGCTTATCTAAGTACTAGCTGTGCCCCGCGGTGTTGCCCGCGGTTTATTAGGGAAAAAAATCCTGTATTAACAGTAAACAATTTTTTTTAAAGTTATGTACAAAGTTCCCCACACATTATCCGCGAATTCATTTTCATCGATTTTCTCATGGGAATAAGATATTTTCCCGCAGTAAAACGTAGCCTATGTGTTAATCCAGGGTGTCAGCTAACTCTATACCAAATTTTATTAAATCGCTCCAGCCGTTTAGACGTGAAGAAGTAACAAACATACACACTCACAAACTTTTGCCTTTATAATATTAGTGTGATACATAGGGTTAGCTTAACTAAATAGCAAGTTAAACGGTTAAAACTTAGGTACGTTTTCATCGAAATCAATCGATGTTTGTGAAGTTGTTAGCAGATCATTGTCCAACAGATTAGAAATAAATGGGAATTCTCGTCGCATGCAGTAGAGCTCTACAGTTCCTGATATTTTTCAGAACTAGTCCTGGCGATTTTACCTTCATAAAAGTCAATTAAAAAAAATTCTGCTAACTTCCCGCAGCTAACTTGCAGTCGGTGTAATGCTTACGAAAGTGTTAATGTAAAACTAAGATCTAAAATGCAATTCCTAAAATTTTTTCGTCATTTTTTTAATGTGATTTTGGGGTTATGACTATATTGTAGTTGCTTTGTTTGACCGCAAGTCATTTGCGTTAAATAGAATAGGCAGTCTTTACGTAATCGTGGGTTATGACATTGTTAGAGCGCGTAATGCACAAATTTGATAAAATTACGGAAAGTCTGACAGACAGTTACACAGTTAAGACGATAGAACGAAGAGATAGTTCGAATAATAGCAATCTGGAAACACGATCAAACAGATCTATATGAAAACAGATCGAAAGTTATAAAACACAAATGTAAATTCTCGTGTTTCAGGAATTGCGTTTGAAAATGACAGCGTTACTTTTTTTTAAAAATTAAAACATTCATAAGAACCACTTATTATAGTTCAATAATTAATAACTATTAATAACTCCGGAATCACATGATATTTGGTCGGAAAAGTTCGACCACGTAAGCGATTAAGTAAGTGACACCGTTCTATAAATTACAAAAATGCTAGCCTATACTAGCTAACCCGGCCAACGTTGTTTTGCCAGATAGGGGTATGAAAAATAGATTAGAACCTATTTTCAGACCTACCGAATATACACATAAAATTTCATAAAAATCTGTTAAGCCGTTTCAGAGGAGCACGCGCACTAACATGTTGACACAAGAATCTTATATATTACGTAGGTATTTTCCAATGCCTCAAGTCTCTACTATAAACTAGAATTGGTGGGATTTATAAAATAAATGCCAGGTATAAATCCAGGACAATGGGTGTATATCTGTGTGTGCTATTAAGTGAGTACCATTTGGAAACGCGGTCTTAATCTGTTGTTGAAATGGATTCTGCATAAGCCTCTATTTGTGGCTGCGAAGCTAGCTTTTACTGGCGCTATAAAGTTAATCCGCTACAACCTAGCACGGACTCTACTATTGTACTATAGCAATCGAAGCTCTACAGCGGTAGAAAGATGAGATAGAGTATTAAGTTTCTGTAACAACAAGTCTCACATATTTCGATCTATGACATACCGCTATAAGCGCTTTGTTACCGCAACCGCTACAAGCGTTTTGCGTTTGCAGTCAGTTAGCAGATGATCAACATGAAGTTTTGATGCAAAGTGATATTTTATTGTGTATGTATTGGAATAGATTAATAAAATGTTGTTTGTTTTTGTTGTTTTATTTAGAAAATAAGTGAAATAAATAGAAAGAAACAAAATAAAATCTAATTAGCAAGTATTTTGGAACCAAACAAGGAAACAAGAATTTTAATTAGCGCACGGTTGTTTGTGAAAGTGATAAAAGCACAAAGAGCCCTAGGCGGAACAAAAAAAAAACAATGTGACAAATTCAGAAACGTATACAAAAACATTATGTTTGCTTTATTTCTAGAGAATTTTCTCTAGAAATAAAGCATTCATTGTCATTCGACAATGAAGAGGCATTATGTACAACAGCAAAAATAAATCCTGAAGAAGTTAAGCATAATAATGTGCGCGACTTAATAATTTTCTTTTTTTTTTCCATATTAATTGCATCTAGGTACTATGATTTATCTACTACTATTTTTACCATAATTCTCTCTTTGCAGGGGATAGAATGTTGTCGAAAATTTACTCAACATTTTTCTCTGTGGATTCAAAAATACGTCTGTAGTAGTTACACCAGCGTGACGCGCACACAATGGCGGGTCTTCAGCCGCTTTTACTACGTACGGTATTAAAAAAAGGCCAAGTACGTTTCAGGCCACACGCTGTGTAGGGTTCTGAAGAAGAAGTTGTTTCTTAATAGGTTTATACACAAAACAACTTAGGGAAAATAATTTTCAATGGAATTTGAACGAAATTTTCACTGTATAAGTTGGTCGACTATTACTTGTTAACTTGTAAAGCCTGCTTAATCGTGATAGTTTTTTTTGTTCAACTCCATTATAGGTGGTATTTATTATCCTAAAATTTTCACGTTTTTGTGAACACTCGTTGAGCTGCGAGAGGGAGAGGGACTCTGAATAAAAAAATGGTTTTCCTACACCCATAATATTTTTAAATTATGTGTGTATCAGCCATCCCTCATATAGGAGTAGGTATGGGAGGTACCCTAAACTATTTTTTATAATCATTTATGAATACATCTATACATTAAATTAACACAGTTTTATCATTGCTTTAGTTTTAGTTTTTAAGGATACTTAACAATATTATGGATCTGTTTTTTCTGATTAATACAATAAATGTTTTATTATTAATATACCGCATTTTCGACTTTCTACTTCTTATTCCCTAAGTTAGTTCCCGGACTGTAGCAGGCCGACTGACCATACGGTTTCCTTGTTGACTACAGAACCCGTAAAAAATATGTGCCTCCAATGCGTTAATTAGTGTACAAAAAGCGGTAGTGCTACGCGAATTTAGCTCATATCGCGCGCGGCATAAAGCGAGTATCGAAGAAAAGTGGGTATAACTAGGTTTCGCAGACTGTAATTCTAACTGCGTGTACGCATACAGGGGCCGTATCGCGAACATCGCATGACCCATAAGCGGTTTAAATGCGCATAAGTGCGCCGCGACACTCAAGACATCATTATTGTCATTAGATTTTACACGCACTGCCTGTACATCGCACAGCGGTATTACGAGTATCACAACAATAGAACAAGTGATATACAAAGGGTATGATTAAATTTTTAAATACATTCTATTTGCGAGTTACCTATTGACCCACTTTTATTAGTTTGCTTTTAGACGTCACAGTCGGTCGGAGGTGACGGTGACATGTCACATGACCTGATAATGTTGTTATTCTTTTGTTTGTAGGTACGCTCGGCACTACAACCGTATTTTTGTCAGGAATATGACTTTTAGTTCAACATAGGTAATCGACGATTAAACACCCTGTGGCACAGCGGTTAGCGCATTTGCCTAACATGCGATACGTCCCGGTTACGAATCCCGGCTGGGGACAAAACGCCAGGTCTTGGATGTTTACATGTTTGTGATGTCGCTGTTTCTGGTTACCACGACACAGGCTATCCTAGTGTGGGGCCAGAAGCAATGTTTGTGCCTGTATGTAAAAATAGTGCAGTCGAGGTTTCCATGATTTTCATGCCACTCCCCTTCTTCCCACCTACCTACTACTAATATTGATGAGTTTTTACCGGATCCCTCCTCCCATTATAATCTCATATAATTAATATACCTCCACTTACGCAGCCATCGCTGTTGTCATGATGAACGTGAAATCAAAGGTCTCAAACTCTGACTGACTCCACCAATTAAGTTAAATCGAGCATTATGAGTATTCATCGCAAATTACTAAAGGTTACCCCGATCCACAGCTGTTTAGATTTTTAAATTGTTTATAGTCCTTAAATTGATCGAGTAACAATACAGCGCAATTTAGTGACACACACTGCGAGTCAGACCTGTATAAATCTTTCTTACCGAACCACATTTGTTCTCACATCGTACGAGACAAGAACGTGGAAGTCAACAAAACGACCATCTGTTGCACTGATAACCGCGACAAACAAAATGGAGTGAGTCTACAGTTAAACTTACGCCTCTTACGTAATGAACATTCGCATGTGCAGTGTCTCAACGGCTATAAACATCGCAATAGTACGCAATTAAACACGTAGAAACTTGCTAAAAAGTGTGCCAGAATTAAAATTGTTGCATAAACTCATTCAATTTCTTTTTTCCTAAAAGGAAACAGTAAAGTTTCAATTAAACAGTTTCGCGTTCGCTTACACCTCAATGCTTTCCGCGAGTCAAAGGCTCAAAAGGTAGAGTCTTGCATTGATTCAGTTTCTTGAGGAGACTATGTATCCAAATACCACTCGCTAATTGTGAATATTGGGATGAATCTTGATTGTCTGAGGCGTTCACATACATCAGTGCTTGAAATTGCCAATCCACGGTGGGCACACGTGGTAATTATTGTAACATAACTTAAAACACAAAAATTTACATAGAGACCATTCATTACATTACATTTCACATACATTCTGACTCCACACTAGCTTCTGACCACACACCCAGTTTATTTTTAAATCATCACGCGTACTTAACCCTAGAATGGGATGAATATAGGCATTATTATGAATGACGATCTACTTATGGTGATATAAGTACTTAACAATACCATCAATGTCCAAATGAATAGATACAGTAGCTTCTAGCTTTACAATCAACGATACGAGAAACTAGTATCATTAATGGATCACTACTCGATCGGGCGAATTGGGTACACCCGTAGGACGTACTTACTTACCTACAACCGGCATCGCTACTTTCCTAGAGCGCTTTAGCTGGACACCATTTCCACTCACCTTGTCGAAAGCGAGAACTTGCGCGGCCGCGCCGAGCATGCCGTCCTTCTTCTTCTCTACCTTGTAGACAAGGATGTTGTTTTCGCGCACGGTGTGAATGATGAACGCCTTGGAGTCGGGGCTCCAGGCGACGCGCGCGCCGTGGTCAAACTCGATGTTCACACGCAGCGTCTTGTGCTCCTTCTGGGCGAGGTTCCGGATGTCCCACAGAATCACCGAACCATCTGTGCGGGGGTTGCAATAATCACATAGTGCTCCTAATATAACCTAGTTTTCGGAAGTGTCGTTGTCTTCACAATACTATGAGGTTTTATTGTGAAACTAGCCAAAAGAAAATAAACTCAGAAACTCAACCTCAAATATTTTATTCATAGTACGAAGTGTTTACTTTATGAACGCCAAAGTTGTTAGTTTCACCATTAATAGATTACATGGAGAAGAAACTAACAAAGAAACTCCACAATACTGGCGGTCCATACATTTAGAACATTGAAATCTACCCTTTTCTGCTATATTCTAGCTTCGTCATTGTAGAAATCATGTTGGCTTTTCATACGGTTCATTGCATGCAGACAAATCCTGTAGGAGTCTAACTAATGGTCAATAAAATATATAACCAAAAGTATGTTGTGCTAATAACTCCCTGAAAATAAGTGTTGCAGGCTCACTTATTTACAGGGACTTACATGATCTATTTCTAATGATGCTGCGAGTGATATTACAGAGAAGCAATGTGTCACTTTCGCCGGTCCGCCGCCGCTGTGATGGTCATCACATCATGTCAACGACTCGTGGTAATATTTGGCAGCTGTTGCTTACAAAAAACCTTTTCGAAGAACTACAACAATATTACAACAGCTGAAGAACACCGGTTTTCTCGATTCATGGCCAAAGTACCTGCAATATATTCGTATAATAGGTCCTAAGCTTATTGTTCTTTAAGTTAAAAAATGTTTCCGGATTATTTTTTCGAAATTCCTCTTTATCATTAGTGCATATTTACAATAAAAAAGGTAAACTACGGGTCCATTATTCTGTGCGAAAGGTTTTCCTAAAAGTGTCTTGGTTGCAAATTATGTTTTAACATAACAGGCTTTAAAACCTTACAGAAATCCAAAGCCTTTGTCTTTTTAGCCTGAAATCACCATGGCAGTATACAGGGCGTCCCAAAAAATAGTGTCAAGCGGAAGTCCAGAGATAGAGCGCCGCCTGTAGGGGTACCCGTATCACCCCCATGTATGGTCCGCGATTTTTTGTAGTTTTCGAGTTATCATTTTTATCCTATTATTTTGTCCCACCTTGACCTACAGGACATTAATGACCACAGAGCCATGAATTATTAAGATACATGCCTTATATTTTTTTCCAAAATAGGTGAATAGTGTGCCTTGCAGACACAAACTCAATTGTGGGTCAAACTGATACAAATAGCACCATAAAAAATGAAGGATCGTAAAGTTAGTTAAAATTTATACCCTTTTTAAATGTTTGAGAACTCGAAAACTACAAAAAATCGCGGAACTATCTCTGGACTTCCGCTTAACACTATTTTTTGGGACATCCTGTATACTTATCGAATGAACTTAAAAGCTAAAGCTTAAAATTATAAGTAGCCAATTCATGATAGAGAGCTGATTATGAGACGGGTATACCAGTAAAGAGCGTATTGTAGAAAGATCTAGTGAAACTTAAGGGTCATTATTCTTGGTAATACAGCCAACTTTTACTATGAGAACCACTCTGAAAAATAAAATCGGTTATTTCTGACAAATTTGGATATCTGCCCTAGTGAATGAAAATGAAACGGGTGATATATTTTGCTATCTCCGAGATAATCGAGATATCAATATAATATTTTTTATTTTTCATATTGGTAAAAACTGAACATTCCTCAAGATAGAGCACGCGCCGTCACTCATGATGACCGAAGGAGACGACCTTGTCTTCATTGAAATAAGGACGAAAATATCTTAACTCATCGGACTTCAGTGGTGGTGCGGACTCTAGGTAAGAAGATATTCTAAAAATTTACAAATAAAAAATAATATATTTTTTTAAATAAAAAAAACCAATTTATAACAACAAATAGAACTTAAATTGATTCATAGTGTATTTGAAATTTGGAGAGTTGCCTCGGTTTCTCCAGTATGCCATCATCAGATCCTGACTTGGTGACTTAGGGAAACCTTTTCAAACAAAGTTTTATTTTTTATTTTCCAAATCGGTCTACGCGTCTTGGAGTAATCGGGGAACATAGAAAAAAGATCCAGAGAACCTCCTCCTTTTTAGAAGTCGGTTAAAAACGTAGGTAAGTTGGCAATAGCGCGTAAATCGGCGAAAGGTCAACGGACCACCGAGATATTGGAAATGAGTCACTGTTCCAAGGTCTTTGGATTTCAGGCGGTTACCAACAGTACAACTGGCGTTACTAAATTAACTGGCCTATTTACGAACAGCCTACCATTTTAATGACTATTTCACTGCAATCACGGGTCTTAATAGAATCGTTAAAAAGGTCGCCGTTTCGCATTGACGTTGTTAGAACTGTTATAATTGTGTTCTACCGATTCACGGCAAGTCCCTACAATCCGCTTGAGAACATAAGGCCAGGTACGTTTCAAAGACGCGTGGGCGGCGATGTTGCAGATTTTTCTACGAAACTCACGAAAAGACGAGTATTTATATTTTATTCAACAATATTCTCAGCAGGAAACAGAAACTACTCGGTGAATAAATAGTCTTTAGTCGTTTACTTGTAAGCCCACCGAAAAATTACGATGATGAAGCGTCCATTTAAAGTATCAATGATGTTTTCTCGGTTCAAGAGCAGTCGGCCGGGCGCGTTGAAGTCTTTTCGTTCAATGGCCTCCTCAAGGAAACTAGGAAGTCGGTTAGAGTACTCGTAAGCAAAAAAGTGGTTTCGATCGACAATTATTCATACATAATCTGATGTGTGGTGAGCACAGCGGCTGGAAACATATACAATACCTAGGTAGGTACTGTTTGCACGAGCTCGCCGATTCTTATCCGAGCTGTAATGAGACAAAAACTCGTCGAAATCCAAGGTCCCCTTGTCATTGTCAGCGGATTTGAGGCCAGGTACCAGCGTAGCAGATTTAGATCTGTCTGTGGGCTGAGAGCCGCTCGTATATGAGTAAAGTTCATTCTGAAAACTTCATGTACCTAAGTATTAGGCCGTGGATACTCGGCATTCTTGACATCAATGAGTCACACTAAAGGCTAACGTTCATTGACATTATTTTTGATTTTCAATGAAGCAAAGTAGGTACTTAGTTAATTAACATACATGCCATTATACGGGTGATAGAGCTAATGAAGTCTAAGCGTAAGTATCTACAACATGTACCTAGATATGAAGACTATACCTTAGTTAATTAATACAGACATAGACTTGCATAAATGCGTGTAGAGTCTGACATATTACATACTAACAAACATAATATGTATATATTTTGTATTGTATATCAAAAGTTATTAAACAAACTTGGATTCTTTCTGTAATTATATTCAACCTTGCACATGTACAAAACTAATAGAAAAACTTTTGTTTCCTCGTTTTATATTCAAATGAGTCGGTCATCAGGGATCATTATGGCTCAAGTTTAGCTCTGTGTAAAAAAGACGAGATTGTTGTCAGAGGTACGAGTATGATGGCATCGGGGCGGGCGTCAGGCCGTAGTGGGGGTCGCCGGAGCCCGTAGGCGTGTCGAAGCGTGCTGGATGACGAAACGCGCCTCACTTTGTGCAAGACACTATTGTGAAAGATGTATGTGGCTGGCGTGGAGTCGGCGCCATGGAGGTCGAAACTCTTTCAAATGTTTGCTTTAACTGCTCATACAATATCTTAATGCTCTCGTGTGGGCCTTTGCATCTATTTGCCATTGTATTGACTAGCAGCAATTATTTACGCTTCAGCGTTGGCTCTATGAGAACCTTTGTCTCGCATCAGATTGATGGGCGACTGAGGACGTCTGTATTTCAGGTCACGCGAAGGAAGCGCCTATCTAGAGTCAGTTGAGAGTTACGCCGAGTGCGTTCGCCCACATTCGTGGTTAGGTGCGATACCAGTGAGAGTTCGGAATATTAAGCAGGTTTTTTCCTTTGCTCTCGTTCGTTATACCGCTGTGGCGTGACGATGTTCAACAATCGTAATGAAGAGTGCCTCGTCCGATTAAACATCGTGAAGCACGTTATGTCACGCGTGACTTCGGACATCTCATCCCGTTGATTCAAGTTATTATCAACATATGAGCGGTAGAGCATCTTCGTCAGATCTATTTTGACATCATCCGATGCTCGTAGAGTGACGTGTCCGTCCGCATTTGCGGAACAAAGAACGAACGATAAGGGGCGTCACTGCTGATACTGAGAACGCTCTCTATCAAAACAATACCGCCAAGTTTACATGTGACTTTCAACTTACAAGCTTGAAAGGATATTGTACCTAACGAGCATTGACCAGTTCCATATTAATCCTCTGCATAAATGATAATTATAACGTTCTACAATTATCATGAAAATCAACCAATTACTCTAATTTATGCATTTGCCGGTTACTATAATTTGTACTATTTATCCTGTTATCAGCACTGTTCTTAATTCGAGGTATCACTGTATTAGATGTTCCCATTCAGAAATCTATGAGCCGGTAGATAATGTGTGTGAAACTCATAATAATATACAAACCATATTTCGGTGGCACAGATGTGTTTACAAGCGAGTGTAGCGGTGTGGCCGAGACGCCCGGGACGCGAGGCCATTGCTCCCTAGCTGATACGCTGTTTAGTGTTTACAAATTCAATTTACTGTTTCACTGAATCTTCAACCTCTATTCGCTGGTCATGACTCCTAGCGTAACGATAATTGCTATTCGCACTTCGGTCTTGCAAATTACAATGGTTCATGGTTGTTGAATGGCTCAACGACATCGAAGTTGTGGATGAGGCAACCGAGCTACAATAGATGGGTAATCGCTACATCTAAAGGGGACACTGCAACGGCTTTCAGTAATTTCTCACGGCTAGTCCGTCCAAGGTGGAAGTCGTTAAGTTGGCTCATCTGCTCACTGTTTCATCAGCGATTTATGTAAGCGGATTATGTAAACAGGCTAGAGTGCACGGCCGTTTCCTAGGAACTGTTGCTACGAGCTGACAAACTCCATTACGGCCCACACACACACTATCTCAGTTGCTTCCCGGAATATCAGTCAGGCAACTCAGGCACGATCGATAGTAGTTAGTCTCTGCCTAGTCCCCTATCTATCTCTGTTTTGAGATACTGCATCGATAACGAACACCGAGATATTGCTAGAGTCACAATAATGTCATTCACTAGGAAAAATAACTTTGCAATGCTGCGTAGCATCTTGACCTTCGTGGGAAACGGGGGTAAATAAATACACGACGTCTTGCAATGTATCGTAAACAGCGTTGAGATACGTCAGTACGAATCTTAAATTAAATAGTGTTTTATAAATTCAAATTATTTAAATCACCGTATCGATACTTCCTGTTTTCGTTTCATTGCAAAATGACTCCGATTCGCTCGCAACTGAATCATCTGCAGATTGTCAGGCAACGTTTCCGTAACAACGGAATTCCCTTACGTCATTCAACGTATGGTAAATACAATACTTTATCAAAACGTCCTTCTCAGAATTAATGTATGTTACTCATCCCCGCAACTATAACCTCTGAGAAAATATTAACACAGCGGCTGAATCAGGCCTTTTCTCAGGCCTGATTCAGCCGCTGTGTTAATATTTGAATGCTACTTTCTCAAGTGGAAAATGTAATCTACATACTATCCTGCTGTCATTGGTGCAAGAACAGGTAAAAGCTAGGTGCTGTTGGCAAGTCTAACCATCTTATACGTGCGTATAGCGATCATAATAATCGTTGAGACCGCTTGTTATGTCGCAGAGAAACCCAGCTCAGTGAAAGTGACTATCGCGCGTGGCTCTATAGACATAAAATTAGGCACATGTTTAGAATTTAATAGGCAAATAGGTGAGCGCGAATAACATAGTTTCTCTTGTGTGAATTGGCAAAAATAGAATCTTTAATTTATTGAGTATAAATTCTGAAACTAGTTTTTTTCTAAACTGTCAGCGAACTCTCAAGTTTTCTATATGTATGGTAATGTAGAGCACGTCCACGTCTACTCTCGACATTATTGTGGTCCAAATTGCGCCAAAATTAAATTCATTATTTCAGAAATAACAACTTCGTAAACGATTTGGTCATAAAAATGGCATGATACTCTTAGAAACTTTAGACCGCATCGGAAAGTAAAGACATAAATAAAATTTGGCCAAATTAGTGTCGTGAGCACAAGGGTGTTTATGCGTTTAGAGGCAGAGAAAGCAAACCAAGTAATATAAAAAAAAGATCATTTACGTTTATTGTCGAGACAATTCGAAGGCACATCCTACCGTACGCGCGCTTCGTCAACGTAAAGCTCTAAGTCACTTGTACTAGCATTGGTCCATAAAATAGCATCAATCGTGTTGATAGAACAGTCGTTAGTATGAAGCACTGTCGCTGCTAGGCACACAAGAGGGGGTCGTAGGGTTGCAGGTCGATGCGCGGGCGGCGCGCGGCGCGCTCGTCGTGCACCTTAAGCAGCACGAGGTCCATTGCGGCGCGCGCGTCCTCCAGCGGCGAGTGCGTGCCGCGCTGCACGCTGCGGCCAAGCAGCTCGCCCGCCAGCGCGCGCAGTGAGCGCCGCAGCGGCCAGCCACGCGCGTGCGGGTACAGCGCGCACGTATCCACTACGGCCCCATGCAGCAGCTTCAGCGCACGCAGGTCGTTCTCCAGCGCGTGCCCGATCAGTATCGTGTCCGTGCCGATAAAGCCAAGTATGTCGTTCTGCACGTCCCTCAGCGTCTTGGTCGCGCGCGCCAAGTCGCGCGGCCTGATGCCGGAGAAGCGCGTGTTGTGATCCACCACGGGCGAGCTGGGCCGCGCCAGCGCCCGGTACACCAGCCGCCCGTCCGCCGCCACCACCGCGATGCTGGCCAGCTCCAGCCCCGCCGTCGTGTAGCACATCTCTGTGTCGATGGCGTAGACTCCGCCGCGGCGCGAGCGTGCGCGCACGTAGCCGTCCAGCGGGCCGTTCATGCCGGGCTGCGTGCCGCTCCACACGTGCAGGCGTGCCGTGCTGCAGCCGCGCGTGCCGGGCGGCGCGCCGCAGCACGAGTAGCGGCGGTCGGCGCCCGAGCGGCCCCAGTGGTACTGGCACGGGTCCTCGGACAAGTAGTCTCCGTCCCGCGTCATGCGGAACATGGAGTCGCAGCGTACGCAGAAGTGCTCCACGGCGTCCGCCTCCTCGTCGCTGTCGGAGCGCGGCGACGAACCGTACGATCCGCGTCCACTGTCACCTTGTGAACCACCATTAGGCACAAACTCTGGCGCGTTCACGTCGAACGAAGTGAAAGGCCGCGGTCGCGGCGGCGGATTCACATACAACACAGCTTTGCACGAGTTGGGCTCGATCTCGAAGGGGTATCCCATAGTCCACATGCTCTGCGGCGTCAGCAGGTGAGGGCGCAGCGCCTCTGCTAGTTCCTCGGCGGAGATTCTCGGGGGCGGCGGCGACGGCGGCGCGGCCGGGGGGCGGCGTCGCTCACGCGGCTTACGCCGACGTGCCGCGGCGCTGGCAGCCTCCGCCATCGGGTCGGCCTCTTCACAAAACAAGTTGAGGTCAATGTTAGAATAGTGCATGTTGCGCGAGCTTGTGTACACATAGAGCCGAGTTGAACACGTAAACGCAGAGCGACCGAGACGTGCGATCGCGCGCGCGGGCGCTGTACTAATGACGCGCTGGTGGGGCGGCCCACGCTATATACGTAACACGCAGGTACGAAGCGTCTCGTTAACGGGACTCTCCAATCGACCGCCCTATACATATTTTCCTAAACAAAAGATATGATAACGCATTAGTTCCTCATTTACCAAATCATTTAATTTTCTAAGCATGACGTGTCGTATTAAGTCGTACGACCTTTATCTATCAGAAATATAGGAACAGAGGCGGGCCCGCGTGTGTTTGTTTACATACATCAGCTGACACTGTCTGGGCGTTAAATTGTTTGTATAAATAACGATAGATTAAAACTGACTTCGAATGCCACTTTAACACTTATTTTAGTGTTGTTTTATCTGTAACGTAGGCTTTGGAGGCTATCTTTCTTTAGCCTTATTAAAAACTGCATTCATATACGTAGCGTATTGTAAATGAGTCATCTCTATCGATAACATGGATGCAGGGTTCGTCATCATC
This sequence comes from Yponomeuta plumbellus, assembly GCA_947310845.1. Classification (NCBI taxonomy): domain Eukaryota; kingdom Metazoa; phylum Arthropoda; class Insecta; order Lepidoptera; family Yponomeutidae; genus Yponomeuta; species Yponomeuta plumbellus. The sequence goes on from OX371203.1 coordinate 12,762,141, forward strand.
ATGAAATGAACAAAGGGGTTGATAATGTGTTCATTTGTTTGATGGTTTGTTTACTTTATAGAAGTGGCTAGTGTCATTCAGGGAGAGTCTCGGAGCGGGCCGGGGGCGGGGGCGGGGGCGGTGGGCGGCCCGGTGCGGAAGGAAGGACGGCCGTTGCCCTCCTCTCGCACATACACACAGCTAGCCGCTCCGTATATTGTTCGCGATGTACGAGTTTAATACAACGAGCACACTCTCACTGAATACGATTTAAATATAGCCCGTACGGAGCGCTACGATCAATCAAAGCAAAGATAATTCAGTACAAACAGTATTCATTCTGCGAAACCAGCGATCTTCCTCAATCGTGAAATAATGGGACTAATGGTTAGATACCCAACATTTATCGCGAGTGAAAAACCGACGCAGCGGTTCTCACACCAACAATGGTTCGCTGCTAGAGAGAAGGAAGCGAGATTGAAGACAAAAACAGGCTTGAAGATAAAACAATAATTATTGTTAAGCACGTACGGTAAGGAGGACACGTTTCTGTATCTCGGAGATTTTTTTACTGACGTCATTGTGACATTCGATTAGCTCAACGATCAAGCCAAGCTGGAAACAATGAGTTATAGGGTCAGGATAATCCAAAAATTAATCTATTAGATACGAAGATAAAGTTTTACTGCCTAACACAAAAAAGTAGAACAGATTATGGAAACCGAGCGTCATCTAAAACGGCTTCTCTTGCGGAAAATCCAGCCGGTGAGAAAAACCATTAAGTGGTGGGAAGGCAGAGCGAACACGACGCGACGTGTTAACCTGTATGCTGTAGTAGCAGACACGCACATCGGCCCACGTGCGTGTGTGCGTGCCGCGTTGTTTGTATACAGAAGCGCGTGTGGGCGCGGGCGGCTGGTCGCTGACACCGGCGATAACCTTCGCGTCGGAATCGATGTCAGCGAGCATCGGGCCGCCGAACGGTACCGGGACCTCCCGGCTAACCGGCTCACAGACACGACATTACACTGACCGTCCCATAGAAAAATTCACGGGAAAATAAGTCACGCAATACAGCGTGTTATTTGCAAAATTTAAAAACCGTTTCTTTAATTTTGTTAAGCAACTAAACCGCTTCCGATACATTGACTGCATTATAAAAACCTAGTGTCAGTTTTTGTTTTCGAACTCCTCCGAAACGGCTTCATTTATTTGCCCGATTTTCATGATTTTTATTGTGTGCTTGTGGTAGGTCCGAGAGTTGGTCGTAAGCTAATATGGCCAACACATACCTAGGCCGAAATGTTCTCGAATGGAGACCACATATCGGCAAGCGCAGCGTAGGACGACCAGCCACAAGATGGACAGACGATCTCATCCAAGTGGCGGGAAGACGCTGGATGCAAGCCGCTTCCGACCGGTCTTTTTGGAAATCCATGGAGGAGGCCTATGTCCAGCAGTGGACTTCTTATGGCTGAATGATGATGAATGATGAGTTTGCGGGGTCAGCCAGTTTAATACAAAAAATTAAGAGTGTTAAACATATGGGTTGGTTATTGTAGTTTCTCTATCGATTTTCAGGTTTTCCTTCATTTCAGTAATAGTTTGTAAGTAGCACAAAGACACAATGACCTAAACTAACCTCATAGAAGTAAGGATTGGCAATAATGAAAACTGTTTATGTTTACTTAAAGATAACAAATAAGGGCAGCAAGATAAGGCAAAAAAAAAACAAAATAGAGTAGGCAACTCTGATAATTCAAACTTTATTTAAACCGATTAAAAGCCACAATATCTAGACCGAACTGGAAAACGAGATACCAGAAGTGCACAACCCAGGCTAAGATAATGGATTACTCACTTTGATAGCCAAAACAATGACATTAAAACTGATTTGCTCTTTTACAAGCGTCGGTTTAAGGAATATGACACTGGGCTTAACGTTCCATTAAAATTGTGTTCGCGCACCTAAAAAGTATGTCAGTGTCACTCAATCCGAACTCATATTACGAGCTAAAAATCTGACTTTTTATGGATGTGATTCATAATTTCATTATGCTGATTATATAATTCCAAAGCTCAGCGCGAACTTGTGAGAAGGACAAGGTAAACTTATCGTGGGTTAAGTTATAACCAAACAAAAGAACAAAGCTATATACCTGTTTGTATCTCATCTCGTAATCTTTTACAACTGCTCTGGGGTCTAACAAGACGAAATTCTACGAAAAATAGAAGTTGTAACTTGAACGCGAAGCCTATGAGATAGAGATGAAACGGCGAAGGCAACTATCTAGGTTTAGTTTATAAACGCCAACGAGTTGCTCCACTGAGAATTGCGGTCAGTGGGTCGGGGCGAGCGAAGAGCACTGCCGGAACTTTAAATTCAATATGACATTGATGCATATTGCCATATGCGGGCATCCCAAAGTCACGAATGAATCAATTGGCAATATCCGCTAAAAGTTAATATTCCCCCAATTATTACATGTGGGAACACAAATAACCAGCAGACTGACTTTGGCGAACAACGTACATAAGTAAGCGTCATATCATTACGTCCAATGCAACCTCAACATATCGAACAAAGGAAGACGAGGACGAGTTAAACAAAAGGGAAACCGACAGTTATTTTCGCAACTCGTGGGCCTCAGCGACTGTTTTGGTGAAAGTTGTGCATGTACATCGTCGTCCGCGGCTACAGCCCACACCGCGACCACCGCCGAAGTCAAGTAGGTCAAGAACTCAGCTTACCACGGTGACTGCATGAAAATTTCTGAATCACTACAATCAATACTTCGTTCGTAATATCGAAAGTTACCCAATCGGCATTTCCGAGGGACCCAGGCTAATATATCATCGAATAACCTTAATTCAGCTGTTCATAAATTATAAACAGCATTATCGAGAGCTACGATGGTCTCGTAATGCGTAGTAAGCAGAGTTCATCGTAACTGTTATCCAGAAAAACAGAACCTTTGTGAACCTCTGTGGCTTACTATCGCCCGCAGGATGGAGCTGGTCAAACGGAGTAACGACGATTTTAAGCTATGTTGACAAAGGAAACATTTCACACTATTAGCGTGTAACGGTCAGTGAACGAGACAAAACAAGTCCGCAGTAAAGCGGAAAAATAACGTTTTCGGGCCACGTCCACGGCACTCGCACGACGCCACTCGTCCACATACATAATAAGCATCAGCTGATACGAGAGATGAATAATGTTTGTCAAATTAGGCTCTTTTCTTTGTTTCGATGCCCACGTTTAGGACAGAGACACGGCCCGTTCGATTGAATTTGAATTTTGCTCAAAGAAAAAGATAGCTGTGATCACAGCTATCCTATGAACTTAATGTATCCTAACGACGTCTGCTTTGAAATAGATATCGGTGTAAAATTAGAATTTCCGAACATGTGCCTACACTAACACTGAACAGATGGGTTTAAATAAACATAGTAGTGTAGGTGTTTGCTACGCAGATGTTAACCCAAATCCTGGTGAAATAGGGCATCCGCCACAATCAGTGACCGTACTATCCGTACTATCTTACTATAGTACGAATTTGAACTATCGCATTTCAACAGAATTGTAGCTTTTACGTCATGCATGCGTCGAAGTTATACCTAGATGGAGGTATTTCGCAATGATAAAAGTAGAAAACCGACGTGAGGGTAGACATGTAAGAAATCTTCCGTTCCAATTGCATCAGCAACACGATCCCCTCATTCAGGTCAGGACATGCCTTTTTCAACGGCGTCTGAGTAAGATCTGTATGAGACGTTGCAACATGAAGCCCCCAATTTGCAAATGAGTTCTCCATTACATAATTGAACCAATCAGTTAAAAGCCGTAATAAATATTATAGGCGTTTTCGATACTACTCCTAGTAAACATCTGGCATCATTGATTTGCAATTAGTTAATTAGTTGCGTTCATAATAGTATCCTATTCTACTCGTTTATCGAATGTGACTGCGCAGTATTTACTTGTGTGCACCACTTGTTACCATTACCAAGATAAGTTACATAATAAAAATAACTTACACACAACACAGTCACTTGTCCAGGACCTAGGTTCTGGTAGTGAAAATAAATCGCCACGTTCATGCAGTTATCATTGTACTACAAGATATTAACAGAATCGCTCGTAGCCTGGGCTGCCTGAGTGATCTTATACGATCACTAAGGTTAAGCAACATACGGCGCGTTCAGTCCACGGATGGGTCACCATCTATGACTAACGCTCGTGGCATTTTTCCGAGCGGTTCCGTGCTTCGCAAGGCACGCTAAGCAGTTGGTGCCGGCTGCCGTCGATAGATGGCAGTCGTTAAGCCAAGTCAGAGGCCCAAGGGCGGCTTGAAAACTTCTGACAGTAAGACCAGCCACTAGTCTTACAAGCCTCCACCAATCCGGACTTGGCCCCCGTGGTGGAGTATGGCCTATACCTTCCTCAGGGAAGAGACCCGTGCCCCTTGGTGGGGACATAATGGGTTGATGATGATGTAGATGATATTAACAGAATCTAGATTCTGTCTCTGCCGCTTCCAGTCTACGCGCGCAAGCATATCAAACCTTCTCGGCATCAATGCTATGAAAAAACACGCCACGTGACCCGACCGTATATCTGTCATCGTACTACAATGCACAAATAGAATCGAGGCCCTGGTCCCAAACTAATATAATATCCTGTGCAATAGTAACTGGACAAGGACATCACAAACATTGAAATACAGCCAGACTGAGGCCAAAGGTACGGCATAAATTATTAGAAATGAAAAGCAATTTACTGCAATTCTTCTTACTAAAATTATGACTCGATTTTGTTTTTTTTTTTTTAAATGGTGACGGCTTTTCTACCTTGTACACAGCATCCACAGACATGTGTTAAATAGAATAGGCAGTCTTATACACACGACAATGATTTACCAGAGGCTGCATTTAGAGATATTTGAGAGAGTGCGTAAAGAACGAATTGTCATTGAGCAATTGTGAAACACAAAATCCTATTGACGTGTTTTAGAATATGCTAATTTTAAAGGAAGCCCTGTATTCTTTATTTATATCCTATCCTACCATTAGGAAAAACCCGTTTAGTACTATTAGTGGTATTCCCGTCCACGTGGTATTTTCCCTTTAAGATTTCTTGACAAAGGTGAATTCCTATATCTGTCTGGAAATTAAGACCTATATGACGGGAAGCCACACTTCCATGGTTCAGCACTTACCTAACATCGTAAATGTCAAGCGTGTTGGTGACAATTTACAGCAAATAAACAGGACTACAATAAACAATGTCTTGTCTAGCCGGTTTATGTCTGGTAGCTTCTCATTGCTTTTTGTTCATACAACGTATCAGCTTAATAGATTGACCAGTATGTTCTACGCTTCGTTTACTAAGGTTATTGTCTCCAATTAGTATTGTAGCGTCGACTGCTAGTATTTAAATGGCCTAAATAAGTAGTTAGATATTCCGGAGGTGTTGTTCTATTAAATCACAATTAGCATGGCTATACAGAATCAGAATCAGAATCAGAAATTAATTTCAACGTACTACTGTGTACGTACTACTACGTACTACTGTGTACGTACTACTACGTACTACCGTAATACTGTGACAATCGTCGTGAATGTGAAACTTACGAGCGGTCATCGACTTTTCAGTTCATTACTTTTAAACGAAAATGTTAATTAAGTTTATATAGACGCCCATATCGTCTTGTGGGGTGCCAAATCCGTTATGTGCATTTTCTTAATATTTTTTTTATTGGCCAGTTCTTCTTACTTTTTCCTGCTCTATGGATACATCTCATCCGTTTTGTAAAATTCGACTTGGAACATTAACTTGCCATATCCTTTATGTGTTACAGCCGTTGCGAAAACTCGCTATGTGTTTGAATGAACACATGACGGATTTAACAGTTCATCAGAACCTGCGTGCACGACGCGAAAAATGTGCTGAAGAATCGCGTAAACGTATCCGGACTAGTTTTTTTACTTTAAAGCAGTGTAATAATATAATGGTGAGTACAATATTATTCTTTTGCTGAGAAAACATGGCTCTAGAATGGTTTGTACCACCAAAATAGGTAATAAACAAGCTTAACCTAGAACTTATTCAAACTGTTTGTTTGAGACCTAGCAGTTGGTAGAAGAGAAGCAGACTCGAATTCTGTGAATCTGTACGTGAATGCGCTGATCGAGCAGCTCAGTGGTCATGTCGGCTGCTTTGTAGACGGAATCTGTGTTTACAATTTAAGTTATGCAGACGACATGGTGCTGATGGCTCCTTCGGTCTGCGCACTTCGGGAACTTATTACAGTTTGTGAGTCCTACTCTGGGTCACATGGCTTAATGTATAATACTAAGAAGTCTGAATTTATGGTTTTTAAGTCGCGTGGTAAATGTCCATCCTTGATACCCACAGCAAAATAGGTTTTGCTAAATGGGGCTCCACTGAAAAGGGTTCTACAGTTCAAGTATCTTGGCCACTTATAACTGAGGACCTGAAGGACGAAGCAGAAATGGAGAGAGAACGTAGGGCGTTGTCGGTTAGAGCTAACATGCTATAACGTAGATTCTCTCGGTGTAGGTACCGATACAGTGAATACTCAGTTCAAAGTATTTTGTACGTCACTGTCCTCGGGGGGTTTGTGGTTTACGTACACTCAAAAAGCCTGCAACGCGCTGCGGGTTCAATTTAATAATGTGTTCAGGATACAAGAAGAATGAAAAAGAAGACGAAGCAGCCAGTGCTGCCTTACGGCTTCGTACAACCGGGGCCATAACTATAGAAACAAAACAGCTTTTTTACACTCACAAATCTTGTCACCTGATGTTTCGGACCAGCCTATGATGGAAGGGGTGTGCGACAGGATATCTCAAACCTTTACTTTCGACAAGAAATACAAGGTACAACTACAAGAGGAACCACCCGACTATTCGGGTATAAATGAAGTCAGAGTGTATACGGACGGCTCCAAAACCAAATCAGGAACGGGCGTGGAGGGCCTTTTCCAATGATATAAACCTAAAAAAGTCTACAACCCTTGGCACCCTGAATACAATTTTTCAGGCTGAATGCATCGGTATAACAAGAGCAATATATACAAGACTATGCCACACGCATAGTGTCGGACAGCGCTTCAGTCCCACAAGCACTTAATAGCAATGTCACAAACAACAGCCACTGCTCACTGAATAGACATTTCCACAACATGGGACTAACCGACAGCCCGCTTTGCCGGGGATGCCTGAAAGAAGAGGAAAGATCCACCCATGAGACAATCTACTGTGAAGGCGTGGAAAAACACCGGACCGCCATCCTGCTATTGCTGGGATCCCTTCAGGAGGCCTGCTGTGATATCAGAGCATTGCAGGCCTTCTGGAAAGAGATAGGTTGGCTGGAGTAAACTCACAGCCTTGCTACGTATGATACATATTAATAATACATATAAATTTGAATAATACCCCAGACGTACACTTAAGTCTTATGCGTATGGCATCAGGCTAATGGTGGTGTGTCGTCTAACGAATTCACAAGCTGCATTAAAGATTTCTTGAAGAAACAAACCTTGATAAAGAGTTCATACTAATCTCAGACGGATGTTCCTATCAAAATATGAATAAAGTCTTGGCGTCTGCTTTGGCGACCATTTCGAAGACACAAGAATGTCGAAATAGAGCAAATTATTATGCTCCTGTCGACTATGTTGGTAAATCCTTCCATTATAAGGAAATTTTCAGGTTACTACAAGCACATAACGGTCGGGTGCATCAGTTTGTTTCTACACGTGCAAATCCATGATGTGCATTCTATTACATGCAGGACATTATTGAGCCTAAAAAATCCGTTATGTACACATTTGAAACAAAAAAAAGTTATGGTGCTTTATTTATTATTTTGTATGTGATAACTTTTATAAAAATCTATGCAAAATTATTTTATTAAATTTTCTACATTATTATTTTTTTCGTATCAGCGTCAACACGGACAAAATACAGTTTTAACGCTCTACTGAAAAGTTGCACTTTTTCACATAAAGGATTTGGCACCCCACATGACGATATTTGCTGGTACAACGCGACGCAAACACAGCAGAGTACTCTCCATTGAAATTACAATATTTTGTTTGCAATAGAACCTCAAGTCAAGTATCGCTAAGTCTCGTCGAGGGGCAATGTATCATTGGTGAGTATTAAAAAGACATTCATACGTTGATTGTGTACACGAGGATTGCCAGTATAGAGACACGTCCTCAATAAGTATACTGCGTCGTTCTTTAGACGGGCAATAGCCGTGTTAAGAGCATTAGTTTTATTAAAGACAATCAAGGTATTTGACACAGAGATAACATATGACGTCAGTGTCAATCCGTGATGACCTTACACATCCAGTTGTACTTTACAAACAAAGCTCTTAACAAATTAATTGGTGGTGTGAATTGAAACCAAGCAAATCGACCGATGATTTTTAATCATATTTTCCAAGTAAAACTAATTGAAAGTTTGAAAGGGTGGACGAAACTGCCAGCGAGGTGTTTTAATGACGCTAACTTACATTAATTATGTAACGGTAATAACTTGACTAGCATTAGCCACTTTATTTTGGTATTTTACTAAGCAACATAAGGAACGATAACAATATTTACTGTTTCACATGACTATAATTTCATGCAGTTCAGTGTTGCATACTGCTGCCTACTCGTAATAGTGCAGTCATAGCTATAAGTTGAGGCCGTTCTTATGGTATCGAAACCAAGAAGTAAGGGACCCTGCTACTAAGAGTCAACGGTCCGTCTGTCTGTCACCTGGCTGTATCTCATGAACCGTGATAGCTAGGCAGTTGAAATTTTGATAGATGATGTATTTCTGTTGCTGCTATTTAAGTTTAAGTTATATATAATGTATATATACATTTTTATTATGCAATAAAGTGTAACAAAAACAAAAATACTAAAAACAGATTAAAATTTAAGGGGGCACCCATATAAAGCGATTTTTTCGCCGTTTTTTGCTCGATATTAATAACAGCGACAGGTAGATACTTGAAATATTCAGAGTAACTGGATGTATATACATTTAAAAATTAATATTTAAATTAAAATAAAATATATATTTAAGAGGGGCTCACACCAAACGTGATTGACGTTTTTCGCTCAATATTAATAACGGCAACAGATACGCTTGAAATATACAAAAATGTAAAGATAATGGTACGGATTTCTTAGTGCGCGAGTCAAACTCGCACTTGGCCGATTTTTACCCTAAGCATAGACTTTATGGTAAATAAAATATTTTCACAATCTAGCTTGTGACGCCCATCACTACTGTAGAAGTCTCGAAACGAATAAACGAAACCTTTTATCATCAGTTTGTTTTCCGTCCGACATCCGGCCTTATTCTCAGGAACGGATAAGGGCTATCAAGTTGAATTACAAAAATAGCTCCCCAAATCTCTACATGGAGCTGTACGTTCACGCCAATTGCACGGCCGCGTTGATAGTGTCGTTATCATCCAAGATGCCTGTGGTGATGGCCACTGTCAAGCTCATCGCGTCTGTTAGTCAATAATAGATTTGTGTTATGCTTCCTTGTTACACTCAATGTCGACGCAATCGAGTTATACACGACGCGCATTCATTATCATTCTTAATGTATCATTACAATAGTTATCATGTCTGTCTACAACTATAGACTGATAAAGCTGCGAGCATCGACTCGTTGACTAGTTTTATGCCAAGTGAAGTCGTAATAATCAATTAGTGCGGAGACTTGCAAAACCCGATCGAGACGATGTTGACTGGGGCTGTGACGCACCGATGTAATTGTCGATACCCCAAAACAAAGAGAAAATGCACACATTTATTACACAAATTTATTGAATACTTTATTTATTCAATACAATCAATCAATTTCGACTGCAATTATGGTTTCTATTTTTTTAAAAGAAAGGGCTACGAATCTATCTTTTAAAGATCTAGATTTCTCTTTTCTTCGTATGTTGTAACCGATGTTCAAATCGGAACCTTATTCCCAAATAAAAAAAATAACGAACCATATTAGGTAAGCTGTTATTAATTTTTTACTCATAAAATAATAACTGTGGTGCTGTTTCGTCAAATTTCTCATTTAGTGGAATTCTCAATTCAGAAAACGGCCCTAACTTCAATATCTTCACTTGATTGTGACAGTCAAATGGGGGTAATGTATTAGCCTGTTCCCCTTAGGTATGTAATTTTTATTAAATAGGAATCTGGCCGTCCGGTAACTAAGATATTTAAGAAATTGTATATCCTTTTTTATGTTTGCAATAAAGATTTGTAATTAAATCTAATCTTTAAATAATAAAAGAAAAGCAACTGCCCAACACAGCTCAGTGTTTTACGCTCAACATTCAGATTTCTCAATTAGTTTTTTTTTTTGTAAAATAAAATTTTGTTTTTTCAGTTCAATGTCGCCTTGACGAAAAGTTTTAAGTGAATAAGCGAGCGAACGGGAAACGCAAGTGTTGCCCAACGTAAGGTGAATCGTTTACTTTAGAACGGAAGCGCGGTGTGTATGTGCGATTGTTAGGCAACCCCTCATCCATGTAACTGTTTGAAGGCCTCCTAATTACCTCCACCTATAGTCTACTGTTGGCCTGACATTCGATGAACTTAGCCTCTTTGCATAGCAAGCAAAATCAATTTATGAAGGTTATGCTTGACAGCTGATCAACCTTTTTGTTGTAACGTAAATGATATTAGTGGCAACATTACAAGTTTTTCACGCGTGCACGCTGGTCGGTTGCGAACAGGCGCCTTTACAATAAAAGTTTAAAGGTGGATGTGCTGTTAGTTAATTAGAGGAGTTCAGATAGTTTCTGTCGTTTTGTAGGCTATTTGTTTGCGATCGTAATAGTTACGACGTTTTCAGACGTTTACCAATATAAATAAAATATTGTTAAAAAGAGTGTAGGTTCCTAAAACAAAAAATCAACGGCTTTTTAAAAAAAGTCTTTCGGAAGCATGATGACTTTTCAACTTCGGGATGGCCGAATTTTAATTATAGCATTGACAGTTTTTATAATTCGATTATTTTTAATTATAGCATTGACAGTTTTTATAATTCGATTATTTTTACTAACTTTTTGAATACCGATTTGACCCTGACGTCCATCGTTTATTTTTTCGTGTCAGCAAACCAATCCAACTATTCGTCCTCTGCGTGGTCATAAAGAAACATACGTACCCCGTTCCATATAAGCGAAAACTATAAGCTTCCTTTGCATTCGTAGTCGAATAAAAAGGTCTATTTTATGATTATTTTATTATTCACGCGGGTCTAAGCTAGAATTAGCTCGCTATTTTCAAACAGGAAGTTTTACACGCATTCAAATCATAAGGAAGCTAATGGACCGTTGATTTGAAGATGTCATTCGCATATATAAATGATCAAATGATTGTTTTCGTTTATTGGGCTAGCTAAGCTACGACGAAATCGTGAATAATCAAGTGATGTATAAGTAAGCAGCAAAAATCCTTCAATAGGCTTTTAATTGTCGAAACCTTCGAACGGACACCTATTGGCCAAATCGAATTTATGAATGGAAACCGGCAAGCAATTTACGATACGAGCCTGACTGCTCGACCGAAACCAGCAGCCAATGTAAACGCTCCTGAAATTCAAATATTCTGCTGAGAGGACAAAGGAAAAGTTATGAAAAAATATAACACCAAAAACAAAGCCATGCCATGTTATCTATTAACAACACTAGCTAGCTAGGCCATTCGTTAGGCCTACCGCGTCCATTGTTCCTAGTTTAAATTGAGCCAACAGCTGTTAATTCGGGCCAGTATATAATTGAACTCGCTACGTGTTAATTTTACCGTTCTGCCAGCTTCCGCCGCGAAAACCTCATCACAACGCGGTGATGCAACGCGGAAGTAACGGACCTTACTATTATTTAGACTGTTTCAACTAGGTAGTGGGTTTTTCCTACACCAGATCTGATATCGCACAGAAAGCATGGTGATTCTGCGTGCTGAAGATCGTATGTATCAATGTATCTTGGAAGTAGGTATGTACTAAAGTGGTTCTCAAAGCAATGTGATTTTTGAATAGCCTGGGAGAAATTCTCAATCGTAATAAAAATTAAAACGTGTAACCGAGTTAGATGGATTTTTGCCTGTGGCATGTATCGTATAACGCAAAATACTAGTTGGGTATCAATGAGGGGGATGAGTCAACTAAATAAATAACCGTAACATAAACTGATTCCACCAATTCGGACTTGGACCGCGTGGTGGAGTATGGCCTATACCTTCCTCAGGGAAGAGACAGCCCCTCGGTGGGGACATAATGGGTTGATGATGATGAAACTGACGCCTGTATACTGGACGGACAGGCAAATACAGCCACTTGCCACGATCTTGACAATCTAAATAAATTACTAAATAAATAGTTGTACAAGATTGTGAATCAGCACAGCTATAGCTGTTTTATAGACAATGTAGTTTACTCACCAAGCGGATTCAATTCAATAGGCACCGAGCGCGATGCGATCTTATTTGCGCGCTTATATTTATTATTATGAACGACTCCGTGATTAAAAATCGTGAAAAACCGTGGTAAGCCGCGTCCGCTGCTCCATGTTACGCGTGTTACAAAAAATGTAACATGTTACGGTTATCGTAACAGCCCGTCTGCTGCGACTTTCTAGTTCTGTTATGTTACAGTTTTTGTGACAAAAACAAAATTAGTTCCGACGAAGCAGACGTGTCTGCTATTTTGTCCCTTTAGGCTTATCCACTTTGTATTCACTTGTTCTTTTTAAATTCCTATTATTTCTGCTTTATCACTACATGAGGCGTCCCAAAGCACTTGTCTTTCTCGAAATAATCGTATGAAAAACAAAGTATTTTCTTTTTTCCACTCCATCACCGACTCGCGAGACGAGTGCGTCCGGCGAGCGCTAACATAAAATGAATGACTTCACCCCCCCGCAGGCGAACGCGGGGATGTTATCCATTCGCCGCGGCTAACGTGTTACGTAACACGTAACATGTTATACCACGCCCCATTATAACGTGTTACATTTTTTGTAACACGCGTAACATGGCGCAGCGGACCCGGCTGTAGCGTGGTCGGTAGATCGCTAGTATTTAGCTTCATATTCAAGATGTCGTGAGTTCGTCCTCCAACATGTATCAAAGACTTTGTTGAGGTCACAAGTTGCTTGTGACGCCTTATTATAGTCATCAACTTAGAATGAGGGTTGATTTGATAGAACTTCATTAAAATCAGTGATTTAAAATTAGATTTAAATAGCCATTAAAATCAAGTGATTAAAAAAACATGATTTAATCCAGTGTTTCTCAACCAATTTTTTTTAAGACGCGACCCTTTTTGGAAGTAAAAAATTGTAGTAATCCCCCAGACCCCCAAGAAAAGAATCAGTAATTTGATTAACCTACAACTAAGTGTCACCATATTATATAATAAATATATTTATAAAAATCTGATGAAATCACAAAATCAGCTTTAAATAAAATAGTTCCGTATTTTTTAACAACAAAAAAATTTTGATTTTTAGACTTCTTGAAATTCTTTTTGAACGTAACTATCCACTAAACCTGTAATAACTTTGTTATTATTTAAGTAAATTGGTGTCACTTTTTGTCCTTCACGGTATGAATACTGTCACTACATCATACACTATATTGAAACTATGCATTTAGTAGACTGTAGGCCCTAGTATTTGTTTTCAATATTATTTAAATAACGTTTTAATGATTAACTTATTTTACGCGCGTGAACAAAGGGGCCACGGTTGATCGCGCAGTACCCGCACAAGTGTCATTGGCGCATCTTCCTGCTTCCTACTGCTTTGTTCTTTGCAAATTGATATTGTGTATCGCGGAACAGAACGCGTGTGTGTATATTTTGTGACAAATATGTATTTATACAGTCGGCAGATACATTTAAATTGAGTAAATTACACGAGTTTTTTTAATGCCTCGATGGCTGCCTCAAGGATTTTGTATGGCGCGGTGGCCATGAAGTTGGTGTATTCTTCCGAATGAGTCAAGATTTGCACGCGATATTTTTCGAGCGGCGCTTCTTTATTCACTGAGGTGTGAAAATTTGATAACTATCTTATTTCTTAAGGTATATTGTTAAAGAGCTAAGGAAAATTTTTTTTTCCTTTAGGTATAAACTTGAAAATATTACGTTGGCATCAAATTATAACTGTAGAGATACAATTGACTGTTATTTGAAAATAGGCAAATTGCATTTACCTATGCATGTAGTGAATTAACAAAAAAGTGAACGTATATAAATGGAGGTCACAAGACCGCAAAAACAACTGCTTTTCGTCAATTTTTAAATGTCATTGAAAAACCAATCACTTATTTATTTTTATTCCTATGCATTAGAATGCTTGACACAACTATTTAAAAGGGCGATTCATGATTTTGTCGTATTTTTATACTCGACCTGACTTCATGTATCTATGTTTCGTTAGCAATTTCCTACTTTTTCCATTTGCTAAGTACAACTAATTTGCACTTACAATAATGTCACGGCGTGTCGTAAGTATCTAATTAGGTTTTTAATATTTTAAAACGCACAGGAATCGTGTATTCTCTCGGCAATATGTGTACATGCTCGTCGCCTGAATCAACTATATATTTTACAAAGGCATATACTAAAGTACTTAATTTAAACCATCACCGGAATTGTGTTATAGTTAGTAATATAAAATAGAGTACGTTAGTCAGGTCCACAATTTACTATGTCGCTGCAGTTAAATTAACTTAGATGTCATGTGCAGTTTCGATGGTCCGAATCGGTCAAAAATTAGACAGTAGGCAACATTGTGATCTATGCAAGTCTAGCTAACAATTAAAACTATTTGGAAATATTTTAATTTCGCAGATCAGTTCATGGTCTTTCGCACACCTTGAAAAGTCCATGATAGATGAAAATTATTGAATACATGCGTCTAAAGAATAATCGCACGCAACTTGGAAATCGACGGCGCAAAACAATGTAGGTGATTGTATTTCTCCTTACTCACGGTTAACTGCTTTCTCAAGCAGAAGACAATGTTACAATATGGAATTCTTCATCAACAAGTGTTCAATCAGTACGTTTTTCCATCTGTTTCAACAAAGATGGTGCAAGTATTTTCACCACCATAGTTACGGTGAAATCACGTGGTATGATAATATATTAAGAGAACTATTGCGTTGCACATCAAAAATAGTAACGCATATCTAAAGACTGCCATCACTTATACTATACTATAACGATAAAAAAATTAGAAGTAGGTACGCTACAAAAGAAACTTGAATGTCTGTCAAACCGTGTAGCACAAGAAATAAAAAATGCAGATCAATAGTTCACACCAATAATAAAGACATGCCAAAAATAAATACTGTAGTTGCATAATTCAATATCTAATAATTTATTTTGGTCCACAGACCACAGAGTTTGATGTTAGTATTTATAAAGAACTCTTATTTTGTTCGAAAAAACAAGCATGTTTTGGTGTATGGTCAAATACTACCCCATTGTTTGTTATTTTCAAGGTAACGCCACTGATTACGCCATTCAGTTGCGTTATGGCCTTGAAAACACAATTAAAAATATGGTAAGATGATAGGCCAACCAAAAATTCTTTAGGTTAAGTGATCATGACTTTATGCATTAATTGTTTGCTGGGTTTGATTTCTTTTATTTATTTTGATGTACAATTATGATAAAATTCCAGTTGTTTACAAAAATAGGGATTTTGAAACGAGAGCTTCGCTGTGCAGTTAAATGTTATTTGTGTGTGTGTGTGTGTGTGTGTGTGTGTGTGTGTGTGTGTGTGTGTGTGTACGTGGGGTGTGTGCGTGTGTGCGTGCGTGCGTGTTTGTGTGTGTGTGTGTGTGTGTTTACGTGGGGTGTGTGTGTACGTGGGGTGTGTGTGTACGTGGGGTGTGTGTGTACGTGGGGTGTGTGTCTGTGTACGTGGGGGTGTGTGTACGTGATGGGGGTGTGTGTACGTGCGGGTGTGGGTATGTGTGTAGTTTACTTTACTGTACTATTCATGTTTCCTTGTTTAAGATGGATAATCTGGATACTCACTGCCGTATTCATTTTTGCAATATTCCGCTACAGAGGCATTTTGACTTGACGGTTAATGAGCTACTTTACTTCAACAGTTACAACAAACTGCAATGCAAATAAAGTTTTCTTTGTGCACAATGCACGCACCAATTCATTATGTTATGTCAGATATGTACAGCGAAACACAAATAAAAAACATAGGTGCTTTGTGTTACTTAGTTAATGCAGTCAAAAGGACATGTGGTCACCGCCAGACATTATCAGTTTCTATTGAAAAGAAGCTATTATGCACGTGAATAACTAATTTCATGGCCACACGATAAACTGCAAACCGAACGCGTAGAGAAAATATTATTGTCAGTTAAATAGACAAATACAATTGTATTTTAATTATATATTTTATGTGGAATACCTACCTATTATCTATCTACTTATTTCTTCTACGTCTCCTTGCCTACCTCAACTTACGTTTGGACTATGTACTATTTTAGGAGGATATTGACCTTTTGTGCTTCGCAAGCTACGAAAATATGCCCTACGTAAGAAAAATCTTATGTCTTGCCTGTGCAATGTTCTTAGCATCATTTATCTGTTAGGGCACCACCAACCAGTTCCGTTCAATTAATTTAGTCTAGATAGTTTTTTTTTTAATATAAGGGCTTACAAATGTTTTCATAAAATCTGCGTTTATAATATAATCATTGATTAAAACAGTAGTAGATCTTTATTTAAGCGATGATTTTAAGTAATGAAATGAATGACCACTCCATTGAGAAATTTAAAATTGTATAAAAAATCAAACGTCTTAAAACAAATATTTTGATGACAAATTACAATGAAGATTTCGAAAATAGACCATACACAACCTGGAACACAGGATATTTTTATTAGAATCGCACTCAAAAGATACAGCAAGCACATCTAAATTACATGTTTCCTGTTTTACCAAACTGGCACGAAATACCTAGTTTACTTGAAAAACGTTTTAAATCTATGGGACTTTAATTAGATTTTTTTTCACTCAAATATAGAGTTTAGAAAAGTCCAAGGTGAGACGATCACCTTCCGCCTTAGGTCTTGGGTTGACAATACGCTTAGTTGACAAAAGACCTCGATTCACGTTTTCCTGGTTTGCTAAAAAAATCTCTAATGCCCTTGAATGCAAAATTCAGCGAGGTGGAAACCTTTGGTAAAATTTTTCAGAAACGGATTCGTAAATCTAATACTTTCAATTTATTTATAAGGAGTTTAAAAGTTTAAACTTTGCTTGTAAAGCAGCTTTTCCCGTAACTTAGTTCGCGTACTGATAAAAAACTTCACTTTCATTTTTTTATTATACATTTTTCCAAATTCAAATTTGTAGATCCACTGGTTTATTCTGTCAGTCTGTCAAGATACTCTGAGAGGTAAAATAAAATCATACTAATACCTAAAGTTTCAAGAAATCCAGGTGTTTGTGAAAAAAACAAACGTCTCAGTTAACATTACACAAGTGGTGCCATCTATCCGTTAGAAACGCCACCGTAAGCGCTCATGTTAAATTCACGCCGAGCGTTCGCAAAACATTGGCGATACTGCGAGAGTCCGAAAGATGGCGATAGTTGGCCAAAATTATAAACATGTCTTCCGCGATTTTACAACAGAAAGTCATGTGATTTCGAGACTTCGGTCCTCTTTGTTTCTATGCCAAGAGCCTAAAAGTACAATTAATATTTTCGGAACACTATTGGTTTCGAATTATTTGTCAATAAGTACATAAAGGTACCACAACAATTTTAGAAGTAGAGTAAGAACTTAATGAATATTATGTCACTTTCAATTTCAAGCAACGCATACCATTTGTCCATTTTAATTTCAATAAATTTAAAAGCACCATAAACAAAACATACAAATTGCTATTATGGCTCTTCATGACTCAACCAAACCTGTATTTTGTTTTGATATGCTTGGATGAAAATTGCGTCTCGATTTTGTTGTTTTTACATCACCGTGTAAAAGTGTTACTTGTAATAAATTAATAACACCGGAATAACAGAATAGGCTATTTGACCGATTTCTGAAAGCCATCTCATATTGTTGTTGGTGTTCATGGATTCCTCAGAAAGTGGTATTTCTTCTAAAAAAGGCAAACGAAAATTTACTTTTGAAATAAGCCGCCAAAACGCTATCATAGGCAATATGGCGTCACTTGCCCGTAAACGAACCAATGAACGTAAGAAAGAATGAATGACAGACGTCATTAAAGAATCGGCCAATCCAGGTCGTTTTCGATACTATGGCAGATATAAATATCAAATTTTATCTGGTGTTTTTTTACAAATCATAATTGGGTATTTGACAAAATGTCAAATGAGTTACTTTTAAAACGGAATTTTGTATGAAAATACTTGCTTGTGATGTCACATTTCAGAGCATTCTTTTTATGTTTCATCTATTTAAAAATTGTAATAACTAGTAAATGATTAAAAGAAATACATTTTCCGAAACATTTTGTAATGTTTGTTTTAATCGAGCATCCAAATAATTTGTTGTTGATAGTGTCAAATACCGTATTGTTTTTTTTAGTTACAATGCCTTAGAACGGTTTGAAGACACATAATTTATACGAATACGTATAAATAATACTGTTTCTTTCACACTGTCAAATAGCCTATTGAGCGGTGGAAGCGCGGTCGTGAACGCTTGCCTCACATTCAATTCAAGAGGTGTCGTGGATTCGACCCGTTGTTTCCTAAGTTACGTATAAGTATCATGAACTTGTAGTAGCAATGCCACTGGCTAACTGAAAATAAAAACATGGTGAGGAAATCTGAAATAAATAGTGCCTCAGGTGTTCACATACCTGTCCTTGAAATGGACAATCCGGGATGAGCACGCGTGTTCAATAATGATCTCTTTCACTGGTCTATGCACTTCAGTAGGACGTAATTATAACAGTACTAGCTGACCCCGCAAACGTTGTTTGCCAGTATGGGAGTTTAGAAAAGTGTTGTTTTAGACTTTTTTAGGCAATTAGGCAACTTCTGACAGTAAGACCAGCCACTAGTCTTACAAGCCTCCACCAATCCGGACTTGGCCCCCGTGGTGGAGTATGGCCTATACCTTCCTCAGGGAAGAGACCCGTGCCCCTCGGTGGGGACATAATGGGTTGATGATGAAGGCAATTTTTAATTTTTTTCTCTCCGTAAGAAACATCCTCGTACTTCAAGGAATATTCTAAAGAAAGAATTTGCGAAATCGGTTCAGCCGCTCCCGAGATTTGCGCTTAGAAAGACATTTAACGATTCATTTTTATATTAATAATGAATATATACATTAAATGTTAATCCATATGCATGTAACATAATTCATTTGGCAATAAAAAAAAATATTATTTTTATTACACCCTCACACCATAATTATCTCCGAAAGAGGTGACCGGAGACATTACCGAATAAATTCAACATGCACCGCGTTTTTTCGGAACCCCAAACACGAACAGCCTGCAGCAAGCCTGTCACCCTTAGGGCCAGTTTCTGAATTGCGAACCGAGCTAAGTTTAACTTAACTGTAGTGCTGTCTCGTCAAATTTATCAGAAAAGAGCGTGACAGAACGTTAGTTAATTATCAATTCAGAAACCAGTTCTTATTCAACTTCATTTCATGCCCAAAAATTCTCAAAGATGCAGGCCTAGATTCTGCTGTTGCACTGTAGTACAATGACAACTGCATGCACATGACGATTCAGTTTCATTACCGCTTCAAGTCAACGCGCGCACACATATCAAACCTTCTAAAATCTGTTTTTTAGTTCAATGCAAAAAAATAAAACAGTCACGTTGACATCTCAATACAATCACATGTCTGAATGTTGCTAGTACGCAAAAACCAAATTACCCCATTTTACTTCCAAGTAAGTTTTTTTTAGACTTTGCTCTTATGAGGAATTAAACTTTAATGTCTTTGATGTCATAAGGATTTTGGTCACACGAGTCTTCTATTCACGGTAAAAAAAATCTACCGAGTAAACCTATATATTTTATAACGGTAACACCGCGTAATTTTTTTTGCGTCGAATTAAAAAACGGACCTTAGGCGTCAATGGCACGAAAAACACGTCACGTGACCCGACCATGTAACTATCATCGTATTGTAATGCACTAACAGAATAGATGCCCAGGTTGCCCCACGAGATCCGGAAAACTCAGAGTAACAAGCAATCAACGCTTAACCGTAACAACACCGTAATACTTGTATGAAATTACCTGATTGTAGATTATTAAGGTGATGTTGAGCGGAAGAGCGAATGTATTACAATTAAAGTGGTTACTCAGTAGTAAACAGCCGCGATAAGCATGTTACGTACTATTTATTGTAGTAAGTAGACTTGGTTCAGACGGACTAGTAAAAGCACGTGGCCAAGGGCCGCGTGGCGGCCGTGTGACTAACGCGGTGTTAGTCGAGCGAGCGTAATTCCAACTCTGATATAATTCGCGATTACAACTGCATTTTTCACTGTTATCGCAATGTTTATTGTGTGAGCGTAACGTTTACACTGGGCCGTCGTACCTACTGTTTATTATTACATTTGGCAATTTAATATTTAGATTGGACACCGTTTGCCGCGTATCGGTCTCGAAACGATTTCCATTAATGAATTAATGAAACTATTATTATTATTATGGTTTTGTCTGAACAAAGATATGAAAAAGAAAACAATGTAATGTCCTAAGAAAAACTTTATATTCGCAAGCAACGGTCGCGGTGGCAGCAAATTTTATAATTGTTGAATATTTAATTACTTCTTATAAACTTTTTATATATATATCCTGGTCCTAAAGTAGGACACCTATGCTACATTCAGAATGAATCCATTTGTACAAATCCAGTACGGCGCCCCCCAGTAGGATACGAACCCACGACCTCTATTTTGGCCGTGAAACGTGTTAAACGCTAGATCCATGAGGCAGTCAATACAAAAGAGGAGATTTTTTTTTATTTCCTTGATTCCACAACATGATGCGGTCAACACAACACTATGCTACATTTAACAATATTATAGATAATTCTAACCCTTTGCTATCTTGTGTATCGAATTCCCTTTACAGATGCCGACTCTACAATCCACTAACTAAACTCATTACATCGCCCACCTGTGTAAATTATGTCGAGAAATGCGATTACTATTTTACGCAGCACAGTTACGTTTTATAGCAGTTTTTTTCATAAATTGACCTATATTTCGTAGCATGTCAAAATGATGCAATAAAACAGTTAAGTTTCACACAAACAAGAAAACTTCGTATTTACCAGTTATGGCTGTATAACGTGCAGCCACTTGACTCGTTTGTGTCACGAAAATGAACTTTTGTATTCATGATATACAGTCATAAGTATTAAAATAAAATATTAAGAACTGAGGCAGAGTTAATGACAGTATATTTGCGTAAGTTTTTAGCCGTTTGCTGGAAGAACTCTTCAGATAAATAATCTCGTGATAAACATTAGACTTTAAATACGAGTTTCGAACATGCCTTCATTTTAAAATATGGGATATTTTATGTCGAAGAAGTACCCAAAACCGGTGTGCAAGCATGCAGACTATGAATATTGATGAAGGGAAAGAGGTATGTCAGACTCGTGGCAGTTCGCAGATTCTGGTCTTTGCATTCCCCTTCGGGAGGCAGGAAATTTTATGTATGCTTGTAAATTTCGCTATAAAAATTGGAATCGTCCTAGGTTTGCAATCCTTTTAGAGCCATCGCAAACAGGGCGACTTGTCGCCGCGTCTAGTCACCGCGTCAGACGCGACGTTGTCATTTAATTTTGCCTCTGGCATCTTGTCGTCGCGACTCCGCGACTCTGACGCCAAGTGTGCGGAGATTCGAACAAAATATATGAAAATTGACGGCCGTAGCCTGTCGTCGCGTCTAGTCGCCGAGCTGTCGCCTGTCGCGTGTCGCTAGTGTGCGCCTAGGCTTAAATTAAATGCTTGGGCATCAAAGAACATAAATATTAAATAAAAAATAAAACCCTACTTCAGAACACTACACCACTAAAAATGCAGTAATATTAAATATGTAGGTGTAGGTATAACAGAAGTATATTTTGGATTCGGTGCCGATCAGGTCACAATGTATGTGCTGGTCAGGACCTTGGCTTTATTTCTGTGTTTATTAGTCGTGTAGTGTTCTGACGTCGGTTTTAATTTTTGATTAAAAAAGTACGTTTTTTGGCAATAATCACCTATATTATTTATTACAATATATTATTTTGTGAAACATTACATATTACTAACAAATTGCTCCCAAGCGATCTTATTTTCTGCCGTCCATGAGTTCCGTACTCTATCTCTGAAGGTCTACATCAGATCTTTACAAAATTAATTTAATAATTGAGACCAATATCGACGCTACCTCGAATGGGGACGCTATATCGACTCGAACAAAAAAAGGATTGTCAATATGGGTTAATTTGACGAAGTTACGCGATAATATGGGCAAACCTTCACCTTTTCGGAAGTCGGTTAAAAATAAGACACGTTCGATGACATCTATTTCAGCCTTTTAAATGTGAACGACCAGCTTGGCGGTCTGTGAACTTGCGATAGAGGTTGGAAGGATAATGCACCTAAATTCCACAATTATATTCAACGAACTTAGTTATTTAAGTGTTATCGATATGCTCAGTGGTTTAGCTAAGATACCAATTTAAATTTTGAACAGACAATAGATAAAAAAATCCTTACAAAGTATTTTAGGAAATTTGTTTCCTCATCGTCCGATATTGTATCTCTCTTTATTTGAAGATATTAATCTTGCGCGTATATCGTGCGACATGTCTATCGGTTATTGCCTTGCTTTTGCAGGAAAGTGGTAATGATGATGAAAGTCAGGTCGGTCAGATGAGTGAGAAATGTTCGGCGAATTTCTCCAATTCGCAAAAAAAATAATCGTATAATTGTATAATTATGTAACGCCTACAAGTCTCGAGTCTTAAAGAGCGTTGTCAAGTGCAAACTTCCTCTTACAAAACTAAGAGTCGTTCTCAGATGAACTGATGATAAAATAGACACTATGCTTCCATAGATATTTTATTATGTTCAATAGGAATAAATTTGTGTGTGTGTGTGTGTGTGTGTGTGTGTGTGTGTGTCTGTGTGTGAGAGAGATATAGAAATATATATTATAACATATCTTTAATAGACTTCCAAAAACGAGGAGGGAGGATGCGTATATTCCTTTTTTTAGCACAATAACTTTACTATCAGAATGATGACGTCACATAGCAGTCACAAACATTGTATCTTATCTTCGGTCACGAACCGCATGCACAAATAATTTCGCTTAACAATATTATCATTTTCACTGGTGACGCTAGTTGGCTCAGTAGGTACATCATAGGATGTACAGTTATTACAGCAAAATTATTAGTTTCTGGAAGTGAAAACAAAGAACCATGTTATTTAGATCGCAAGTTTGCTTATTGAATTTGCATTAGTCGTGGTAACAAATAACAATCAATGCGAATGGGGTCGAGAGCCACTCATTTCTTTGTTAATTTCGGTGTAGTCACTGATTTCGTATTAGGCGAAAACCCTTAGCGAAAATAGGTGGTAAAAAGTAATTGTAGTATGTAAATGTTATGTTGTGTTACGTAAGACTTGATTGTGGGAAAGAAGTATTAGATTACATCCACCTATTCTCTGTTTCGAGCGCATGTATGTGTCTACGGAATGCCGTAGTCTCGTAAGGTCCAATATACTAAAAAAGTATGAAAACAATTGTTATTTTCAAGGTCAGGCCTTACGAGGGTAGACCAGCCATACTTTGAGTGTCCCGTCATGACCAGTCATACATTTTGGGCACCGAGCCCAAAATATACTATGTATGTATAATTGTATATACTTATTTAATTATTTCTGCGTTTTTAGTGAAGTAGTGTTCTGAAGTCGGTTTAATTTTTTTAAATTATATTACATGTCTACAAAATTGTTGACTATACGGATTAGTACTCAACAGTTATTTCGCTAAGCTAACTGTAATCCGCTCGCAGTGCATAGCGGCCGAAGGCTTTTATGCACCGAATGTGAAAGTGGATCAGCCTGTTTACTCTGGCTGCACTCGCCAAGTCATTTCACCGAGCTTTCTCACAGTTCACGGCATTTAGTATCATTCGCAGGATCTGGCAAACTACAACGCCCATTTCAAATTGGAGGTTTCTATTTCTATATTGAAATAGGAGATTCCTTTCGAATTTGACATTTAAGGGGTACTTTTCATTAGCGATTTGAGTATTATAAATATTTATTTGAAAGTAAATATCTATTCGACTGTTTGAAAATAATTTACCTCATATCCAGATCTAATTATCTGCAACACGCATAAATCTCCCAGACGTGGGTTCCTGCTGGACCCGTAGACACATAAAAAAATCTATCTAAACGAGCCCACTGTTGGGCATAGGCCTTTAATCTTTCAGGGTAACCCATTCGGATCTTTGCTAGTCTCGTCTAATGTTTCCCTAACGCTTTCACAATCATCATCATCAACCCACTATGTCCCAACCAAGGGGCACGGGTCTCTTCCCTGAGGAAGGTGTAGACCATACTCCAGCACTGGGGCCAAGTCCGGATTGTATAATGTAAAATATTTTTAATGCATTGACCTTAATTTTACATAGCTTACGTTACTAAAAGATAATATTTATCAACGGGTTGTAGATTACTCATATTATCTGGCGGTTGTATCATTAAATACAGAACACGCCCAAAAATTTTTCATTAATACGCAATTCGTATTTGTATTGAATTGAGAATCAACGATATATTTTGATAACAGAAACTTAACGAGGCCCCGTTTTACGTCTTATATTAAACATAGCTACAACATAATGATTATGATAATAGGACTTGAGATCAAATTTGAGCATCATGCGTCATGTTTGTTGTCTAATATCTAAATTATTATTTTTTCTGTAGCGTTAACACAACAGTATGATATTATGATATCTTGGCACAACAATGCGCAAATGCCATGGAAAGTTCCAGAGTGAAGCAACTTTCGCGGCCAAATTTGAGAGAAAGTGGTGCGAAGCCGCGGAGTGCATATGTTGTAGTCAAGTACTCGAGCTTAGCCACACTTCGGTTTGACCAAACGCCTTGTGAAAAGAAACAAAAATTCTCCATTTTGACTGAGATAAGCTCGCCGCCTTTGTAGATGTTGTTTTTATCTAATGTCCTGTTCAAAGTTTCGTATGCAATAAAATATTATTATTATGATTACCTATGCTGTTTTTTTTTATTAGAAAAATATAATAATCTAAAAACCTATGTTTTTAACAATTAAATAATTAAATTGCGTTCTGTTTTATGAATTACGCCATTTCAGTACAAATTCATCAATGTCACTTTTAAGTCTAGACTGAAGTCATAATACATTTAAAGTATTGCTTGTTTATCATTATATTTTAGCTTTTTAAGGTTCCGTACCCAAAGTTTAAGGGACCCTATTTCTAAGGCTCCACTGTCCGTCGCGTCGGTGTCACCAGGTTAAATCTCATGAACCGTCGTAGCTAGACGGTTGAAATTTTCACAGATGATGTAGTTCTGTTGCGGTTATAACAACAAAAACTAAATATAGAATAAAATAAATATTTAAGTGCGGCGCTTCCACACAACTCCCGTGACTTTTTTGCTGTTTTTGCTCGATATTGATAACGGCAACAGGTAGACACTTGCAATATTTAAATGTGATATACAATTAATGGTACGGAACCCTTAGTGCGCGTGTAAGACTCGCACTTAGCCGTTTTATCTACAGTTCATTGGCCGAAATTAGACAATAAACTACTAATCCTCAATGTTTTACTTGATCAAGCATTTTAATGAAATTAATATAAATTCTAGGCTACATTAGCGAACAACCTTACCGTGGAAACGAAACACGTTAACAAAAGATTAATTTGTAGTAAAAAAAATACAAGGTTTTCTCAATGTTTGCCATTGATACAGATTTTACATTAGTGGCGCTAGTAAAACTCGTGGAACGCCTCATTAGTTGAATTGCGATTAGACTGTGTCTCCGGACTTTGACTATAACGCAACATAATACATTACATCATTTTAATCGACCAGCGGCGACCGAAAATAAAAACAACTATAGACAAAGTAACTAAATAACTATGAGTAATAATATAGTTAAGACTTGCTCATATTGTATAATCGGCGGCGACATAAGTAATCAAGCACTTCACATAGAACCTAATAATTAATTATAACACCAACTTCAATCAAGTATTTGAGTAGCCTACCCTATTAGAGCGATAGGGTTGCCAAAGAACGCAGCTTCGAACTTTAGCTGATAGTTTTTCTTCGACAGGCGTTAAAGTTTGCTACAACTCCTTCAGACGAAAAAACACCTTTCGCTTTCATGCACACAGCATCAGAGGAAATCTGCGTCGTGCACAGCAAATTAGCGTGTCGGTGTGCTAGGCATTGCCTTTGCCTATTTATAAAACTGAACAATGGAAGGCCACAGTTTAACAACTTATGCTAATAAAGAGGAGTCTCTTTCAACTTCAGCTGCCTTGCATAGATACTCTACACCATTAGCTAAAGTAAGTAACGACTACATTAACTGCAGATATTAAGCTTTGTGTTAGAAATATCTCAATTTTGTATGAGCCTTCGGCGGGTGCAAATGGGAATCTGTTACTATGCCAAAGTCTGTACGTTTGACTCGAATGAGGTCTCTTAAATCGCATTAGGAAACCAGCTGAAATTTGTAAATTATTATAGCGGATTCCGCCCTAAACACTCAAAAAATTAAGGCAAAATGAAATATACATTATTGCAGGCGAGTCCGTTCCAGGCTTGGCCGATTTTTAATATCGTATGCAGTACCGTTTTATAAATGTACAATTCGATTCAAACACATATGTTTAATCAACATCAACACCCTCGTCTGTCGCACACACATCTGCGCAGTAGGTCTCATATTTTTAAATATAAATACTCAATATTTACTGAATGAGTTTCGCGCGTTGATGGTATCGCCGTGGATGTAATTTATTGAGTCTGGTACCGTGAACAACGACAAAGAAAATAGTTAACCGCATCACACATGCGCTATACTTGGGCCGGTTCCTGAATTAAGGATTTCACTAAGTAAATACTTAAGTAACGTTCCGCCACGCTCTTTCTGAGAAGTCTGACGAGACAGCACTACAGGTAAGTATTTTATGTATGTGGTTTTACTCGTGTACAATAAAGAATATTCTTATCTTATCTTAAGTAGTTACTTAGAGAAATTCTTAATTCGGAAAATGGCCCTAAGACAACCACTTTTATTATGATAGTAATTGTGGAATATAAAAATTTCAGGTTATTCAGGTCCGTTGCCGCACTTTCTATGCTTATTATTGCGGAAGTGCTACTAAGTGCACTTCTAGTATAGTATACTGAATTTCTTCTCAAGAAACCAAAATTTGCAAAAACTATTTTGAGACATCAACTTGCAATGTATTCAAAACATAGTGAGTACACACAAGTGTAGCACTGTTTTTATTTACTCTGCTATAAGAAGCAGAAGAACGCCTAGGAGTAGGTATAAGAAACCTAGGAGTTTAAATTGCATTTTTTTTATTAAATATTCAGATTTCCCAGCCAATTTTGTTTTGTATTTTAAGACCCACATAAAAATAATGGTATGACTATTGACACTATTTTGTAAACGAATTTTCACCCAACTGCAGCGAAGCTAGGACACTATACACAATACAAAAGAAGGGTAATTAATGTATTTGGCCAAAACTATGTTCCCTCATAAACACCTTAACCTATATGTCAGATTTGAAGACAGACCTAGAAACAAAGAGGCGATTTCTCAATTGACGCGTAGGATTTATTTTTTGTTCGTAATAAAAAATATTCTATTCCTATTCTATATCCTCGGCTCGCACTTCGCCAGTCATTTGTTCGTGGCTCGTTCTGCTTTGTGCCGCTGACCTCAGCTAGGGACACGGTTGCTGCGTGTCTAGTACAGTCATCGCTGATCTCATAAGTAAGACCAAGGGACAAATACTGCGTACCAGGTAATAGTTTCTTGCAAGTATCATATTATGTGATGTAATTAAAAATGTCAAGAAATAAGGCTGGGTATTTCTTGGAATAATGACCTGGCCAAAAAGTAAACATATACATTATCTAAAATTTAGTGTACGGTCAAGACACGTTTTTAATGACTCTCGCATGGACTACTATGGACGTAACAAATTAAATCTAGTAACGTGGTAAATTATGAATCGCTGAATTATAGCGGAACATATTTAATAAAACTTAGGACATACAAAAACTTCTTTTGGTAGTCGGTTAAAATTTTACTGCGACTACTAGGAAACCTGTTAGACGATAAATATTTCCGCAATCATCATCATCATCATCATTCAGCCACAAGAACTCCACTGCTGGACATAGATACCCTCCATGGATTTCCAAAAAGACCGGCTTGTAACCAGCGTCTTCCCGCCACTTGGATGAGATCGTCATTTCCGCAATCATTTAATTAGATTTGTTTACGTTAATGCGGCTTTCATTCGGTACAGACTATACTATAACAGCGTGGACGAGTTCACTAACTTCAGTGTCTTTGAAATAAAGCGAGTAACTCTGGCGCTTGCGATACATTTTCAGCTGATTTGTAGTACACACATCAACAAAATGTAAAATTGACTGTTCGTGTGTAAGTACACAGATAGCTAAATAATTAACATGCTAAAGGTGACTTACACTAAATAAGTGGATAAGTAATCAAGTAGATGCAGTAAATTGATCCTGGATTAAACAGACAAATATCGGATTGACAGGGTTGTCAGTCATATAATTTGAAATTGCGTATTTGGATAGCTCAGGACATGGTATACGTTTTCGTCGCTTAGACTTCAACACGGCGAAAATGCATTTCTAGTTTTATACACTTATTAAACTTATTGGATAGAATCGTACCGCGCGTTTTTTTCGCCAACCAGCTTCAAAATTTTCATCCAATTTATTTATCTCGTAATAATTTATTTCATTCTAGTAAAGAATGGCGGTGGTGGCGTAGTGGGGTTGACCCTTGCTTCTCGATCATGAGGGTCTGGTTTCGAACCACGCATGTACCAATGACTTTTAGTTACGTACATTTGTTTGTACAGCAACACCATTCGCTGATAAATTGTGCCCGGATAACGGCGACAGGCTTGCCACTTGTCACGTTTGGGACCTAATAAAATCGGCAAAACGTGGGTCCAGTTCTAGAGACTGGTGCCTCTGCCTACCCCTTCGGGGATAACGGGCGTGAGTTTTTTTTTTTAATCTAGTAAAGAAATCACGAAGATTTTTCGTCTCCTGAAATGTTTTCTAAATGCATGTTCGCGATGTTGAAGTATATGCAAAGTTTTGGACTTATTCACTGGGATTCCCGTGGACAAGCAGATAGATAATTAGGAATGTCATCTATGGCTGGCTTGCGCGAGCCAAAGAAGATGACTAAAATTATTAACAACGTATGAAGGATTTTTTGGTGATGAGATTTCATTGCAAAGCGAAACATTTCAAAGCGAACAAATAGTGGCATTAGTCTTACTTGCAGGCTAAATCAGAACGACGGCTCTTAAGGGGTTTTATAAATCCAACAGTTTAGTTTAAAGATGTAGACATTTTTTTTACTTTTGATCGTGGGAAGTAGACACGACATACTCGTATCCCTACTAATATAATAAATGTGAATGTCCGTTTGTTTGTCACGCTTTCACGCGAAAACTACTCACCCATCATCATGAATCTTTGTACAGCCCACCCTCATGGAGGTATCAGAAGTAACATAGGATACATTTTATTTAAAAAAAATTATTTTTTAAGAAAGATAAAAAAAACATTTCTACTGTAATGATCTCTGATATTTATTTGATGGCTTCAACGCGGGCGAAGCCGCGGGTAAAAGCTAGTTATTGATATAAGGGAAAACGTTCGTTCATCAACTTTAAATCATCCGAGCAAAACTCATTATCAAACTTATTTTGGATTATTAGTACATTCTTATTGTCGCGGTCAATTTCTTAAAAAAAATAAACTTGAAAATTTGTTTATCATAAATGGTTTTATTTGTAGATGTAGCGCTCAGTTGGCTTTTGAAGCCCCTTATGTGTAGTCAAACATGCAAGTTTAGATAAGCGGGGAAATTGGCCTTGAATGCATCTACCCACCAGCTTATCAGGACTAACAGATGAAGGCGAGAGAAAATAAAAGACGTCAGCATTTTAAACAAGTCACTATTTACTTATTGCCAACTTCGGTGAAATTCTACTTAGCAGTCGACAGCGCGTCAGCCTTTAAAACATGAACTAATTCTACTCCGTTACTTTAAGGACTACTCTGCCATAAAAACTGCCAAGTGAGTTTCGGACTCGCTCACGAAGGGTTCCGTACCATTATCTATACAACATTTGAATATTTCAAGCGTCTATCTGTTGTCGTTATTAATATCGAGCAAAAAAACACCAAAAAATCACGTTCACGACCAAAAAATCGTGTGGGAGAGAGACCTCCCACACAGGAAACGTGATTTTTTTTTGTCGTTTTTTGCTCCATATTGCTCCTATATTTGCTCCAATGGGGCCCCCTTAAATATTGATTTTATTTCAATTTACCTAATTCTTTTAAGGTGAACATACAACTAAATACACTGAGTATTTCAAGCGTCTACCTGTTGCCGTTATTAATACCGAGCAATAAACGGGCAAAATACGTTTGTTGTATGGGAGCCCAGAAATAAAATCAGAAATTTATTTCAACGTAAAGAATTTACATTCTGCTTTTTGAATGTCAATGTACATAAAATGATAATGTTAGCCGCTGCCTTGGGGCCGAATATAGTGGAGAAAAAGGTAGCAAAAAAAAACTCCACTCTGACCATCTTTTCGCGAATCATCTTAAATCTAATACAAGGTTTGGTACGAATGTCCATCTACCTAAGAAAGTCAAAATTAATGACCCATGAGTGCAATCAATACTTGCAATGTCAAACATTATTTGATATTCTTAAACAAGTATGAAAACACCAATGCTGCGGCCAGACACACGGACGGCACCGGTTCACGAGCATAACGCAGGGGTCAGCCATCGCCAGTCTCAACCAATTTATCTAGTCTCAGCCCCACTTTAATATATATATATTTTATTCTGTTTCTAGCATTCGTTTTTATAGATAGCGGGAACAGAAATACATCAGTTACAAGTTGAACTGTCTAGCTATCATGGTTCACGTAAAGCCTGGTGAGAGACAGACGGATGAATCGAGGAACGGACGGACGTAGGCGAATGATCTTAGTGCACCTATTCCGACATCTAAATCATCTAATTCATGTGTTATTATTTTTAAACAACTACGCATTTACCTACTGATAAAAATAAGCTATTCGTTGCCAATAGTTTTTCTTTTCAGTTCGATAAGATGTATGTTTACAAAACACCGTTCAGAAAATTAAGATGATATAATCTCTCGACGAGATGGATGTATCCAAACCAGTAATCAGCTGAAGACATGAAACAAAACAACGAAGACAAGATCATGAGACACAATGCTTTATGATTAAGTAAACATACACTACACCACAACACAAACATTAGATTAACCCTTAAACGGTCATGGATAATATACATTTTTCATTGGTTTTGGACTTTATCTCAAACGATAAGCGTGGGAACACAGGTAGTTCCTCTTCTTATCTCTATGGCTTAATAAGGGTGAACTCACGCTAGGCAAATATCAAGTACCGATACAAAAGATTTGATTTGTACTGAGGTAGATAGATAGATAGAATAAATGCAAATGCATCATACACTACGTAGCATTTCTTTAAGGCGAATCTTTTGATTCATCTTAAAAAAATCCTACCTAGCAATTAGTTACTAAGATTAGTTAGCAATTCTGCTAAAAACGGCCATTTCTGACAATAACTTAAAAAATTGAGTAATACAATTTGGTCGCTTTGCGAATCACAGCAAAATCTACTCGCACTTAGTTTACATGATAAAAAAACAAGTGCCGCCGATCTAACCACAAGATAAAAACATGCTGCCTCCAAGATGACTTTTAATTAAAGGAATTTGTGCAAATTGAAACGACATTATGCGCGTCCTGATTCCGAACGATTTCAATTAGTGCTAAAGTAACCTTTAACAACAAAGTTTATTTATTTCACTTACAGAAGCATAAGATCACCCTTTCTTAAAAGTTATAGGGGAAATATTTACATTTGTCATTCTCACAACCTACATTGAATTTTTATGTGCCTCCACGTAATGTTGCGACGGCGGCATGGCGACATTTCTAAATACGAACACCAAACCATATACGAGCAGACGAACTTGTCTCCCGAAATAGATAAAATCGCAGTGGGTATTGCTTTCCAACATGTGATAAAGTTCGAGCTAGAGGAAACTAAGTCTTGTCTTGGATCTTGTTTACATGCTTTTGACGTCGCTGTTTCTCGTACCCACGACACACGACACAGGATCACCTAGTGTGGGGCCAGAAGCAGTGTATGTGCCTGTATGTAAATGTTTGTTTATGTAAAGTTCTGCAATTATTAGACATTTTTCACCGTAAAACTATACGCATAGGTCTTATCAATAGGGTCTCCCAGGCAATATTTGTAATGAACAGACACGATTATTTATTGCGGAAATAATAAATCTGAACCTCCGACACAAGTTCATGCATTAAGCGGTAATCAACGGCTGATAATAAATGTTTGACATGCCAGGCTGTGACTCGCGTGCCTAAAGCTTTGCCTGTGGTTTTGCCAACGAACGAAGATGGCATGGCATGACGACGAGCAAAAGTGTCAAGGCAAACCTATCTACCGCCGATGCAGATCGTTTATTGGCGAGAAGACGACTGGTTTATTGAGATTCGCATTCATATTAACGGAAAATAACTGCTTCGGACAGAGATGAGATTGCAGATTGCCTTCCTTGGAATAATTAATTGATGACGAACCCGTCCTTGAGGACTATTTCAGTCGTTTTCATTTAATTTACGGCTCGTTTCATATAGTTTCCGATATAGTTTATAATTGCACATTTTTGTGGATAGTAACTTAAATATTCACGAAAAATGTGTTTTCCATGCAAAACCTTGGCCGGCTCATCACGTAGGTAAATAGGTACATTGACCTTGTTATTCTCGTAGAGTAGGTCGCTAAGCCGAGAGCACTGAGAGGATAGTTATGTCCGAGGGCATTGTCGAGAAGACAGTCGGCAGACTGGTCACTGTATAAAAAAAAGAAAAGCTGGAAAATTGCAAACAATATCCACTATGTACAGTCGACAGCACATAATCCTATACACCCATGCACTCTACTCCATTGCATTACGGGCGACTTTGCAACTAAAATGTGAAGGGTGACGTGCTGTCGACTGTACATGTAAATACACAACAAACAACTTGCACAGATTAGGTATTTTTTTAAGACGGGACGCTGGCCTTTTTTGATAACAAAATCCTCGTAGGAAATGTTTTATCAAGGCATTTGTAGCAAATCACGAGCTTCACTGAACAGTTCGTTTTCAGAGGTCAGCGACGTCACCGGCCGTGTCCAAGATGGCGGACGGCCATGCAAGCTGCCATAATAATTTAATGGCTCATTGTATTCATACTCCTTTATGTAGGAACACACTTCACTTGAGCGAACAGAAAACATTTGGTGCGCTCTAATGTGCGGTACAGGACTAATTTTAAAGAGACGATGAAGTTTATCCGGCGCCATCAAAGTGCACTAGGTTGCTTGAGTGAATATGAAATGTCATTTCTTGTTCAAGTTCACGTTCTTGAAAAGCAGTAAGTTACAGAAAATTACTTGATCTGTCTCACCCTATAGTACCTAAGCGAAAACGGGATTAAGGTATTACCTAGCATTATATTTACTCTTCAGTCCCCTTGACCGAGCTCTGGGCATACGATATAATGTTAATGCATCATAAAAATGATGCAGAAAACAGCAGACTGCCTTACACATAACATAAGAATTTGTATAACATTGTTGTATCGAAAGCACTAACACCTAACACCGAATACCTAGAAAGCACTAACAACGATTCGGATTTAGAATTGATATACCTAATGCACTTAAAAAAAAGTACTCGACGGGCTTAATGCAATTAGAATTTCTACCAGTCAACCGCGGGAGGTGGAAGAAAGAGCCGTTAAGAACCTAGCCGACAGGCATTTTATACTTCAATAAGCTCGTAAATATTACATACATCCAACTTACTTAGTTGCATAACTGATATAACACACATGCATAACAGTCACGCCTCATAAGTCAAAAAGGAAGTATTTCAATGAATAGTGTAATGTTTAGCAACTTAGCCGCATTAGCGCTTACGTAAGGTTGTTCCAGTTTACTGGCGCCGCCTGAGTTTACAACTTGATAAGGTTACAGGCAGCATCACAATCAGGATTTTAACCTCGTGAGGCCTAATGTCCTCAGGTGATCACAAAATCAATTGTTCTTTTCAAGGTCGGGCCTCACGAGGATATGGTGGACCAAGGTGGTCACGGAGATAGGCAGACAATATGGAGCTGCTGGAGGGGAATGGACGATACTGTACAGGGGGACTGGCGTGATGTGGAAAAAGCGTATGCCCAGCAGTGGGCGCAACGCATGCGCTGGTTCGATAAGAGATAGAATTATGAGGTTACAAACTAGTTTGTTTCATGCCCCGTCTCGACTTGATGCTTTTCGAATAAGAGCGAACATTGGTCGGGCTCTTCCTACAGAAAATCATGTAACATACACAGGTAAATTTCGCGTCTATCTGTAAGGTTGGGATAGTCCTGACGGGAAAACGGACCCGTTTCGGGCCGATTTCAAAAGACCCGGTTCGAGTCATGATGTTTTTTATTTTCCAAGTTCTTTTTTTGTTGGAAAAGGATTATTTTAATTTTATATTACAAAAAAAGTACCGAGCAAAGATTGGTCACCCAGGTACTTCTTCCTTAAAGGTCTAACATTATTATATCGATAACCTTATAGTTTGCGACGTTTTGCTCTTATCGCGAAGGCCTCAATTGATAAAAAATAACTTAATGGTGTTTTGAGTTTAATTAATTTAACCTCTATTTGTATATTTGCTTAGCTGCCGCAAATAAATATTCAGATGAGACATTCGAAATTCAGTTTTTGAGTTTTTTTGTAGTTTTCCAAGCTTTCAAGCGTTGTAGAACTAATTTGCTAATCAACCACAACAATAGATATTCATATTATTATGGAAATAATGAGAGATACAAACGCCGCTCACAAATTAACAAAACAAATATATCCGAGTAATCAATTCGGGTAGCCTAGTGGGTAGAACAATGGACACGGAAGGAGAGAGAGCCAGGTTCGATTCCCATTGCGGGCACATTAATGTAATGCCTGGGCCGCACTCATCGCGATAACATTCGGGCGATAAACTTCGTCTTCTGTCTACGGCGAATCCTCGCGGCCACACAATGCGCGATGTAAAGTTTATCGCGATGTGCAAGCGATGTCAAATGCAAAAAAACAAAATGGGCGTCGCGGTTGCTCTGTATTTTAATGGCAGCAACATTTATGTCGTAGTTATTATTTATTTATTCGTAGTTTGCAATAAATTCTAAAATTTTATCATTACTGTATAATTTAAATTCTATAATTTAACACGTCCGCTACGTTTGACGGGTGCACGCTGACTGAAATGTGGCCGCTCAAGCGAAGTTCATCGCGATAAAACTCTTTGATCTGTGAAAGTTTACCGACAGCGACGCGAAGTCCTGACGACTACGGACGAAGCTCCGAAGTATACGCGAATACTTGGCTACACACATCACGATAGCCCGAATCTTCGAGTTATCGCAATGAGTGCGGCCCAGGCATAACTATGACATTGTTTCACGACACATTTGCTTATATGTAAATGTTTATTAGGCCATGATTATGTTTCCTAAGTTATGTACATTTGTGAAGTTATAGTAGCAATACTACTCGCTAATTGTGAAGGAAAACATCGTGAGGAAACCCGAGTGTCTGAGGAATTCACATACATTCACATGCGCTTGAAATAGCAAATCCGCGGTGGGCACGCGTGGTGATTAAAGCCTGTACCCTAATGGGACGTTTATAGGCTGATTACAATCAATTCAGTGAAGCATGAATTATATCAGTGAGTAAAGCATTTCAAAACAATTACTAGGAAGTTAAAACATAAATAATCTCCGTATATTTTGCCCGAAACATATGCAGACATAATCACATAACCCAAAGTATTTTTACGAATTCCGCTCGGCGCAAAACCGTTACATCGCTACATCACTAGCTGGACATTCACCCAATCCTAACTGAACATTTTCCATAATGTGTGTTGTTTGGATTAAGCTCACTGTTCAATGAACTCTCCGCGAACTTTGGCATTTCAGGATGAACGAGGAAATCGTAATCCCTTCTCTCGGGTGTATTAGTAACGTACTGACCCAATCATTTCATAAAGCAACCAAAACTTGGTTACTTCATACTTTAGACAATACATAATACTTAAATTATTAACTCAACGACAACATAAAGCAACTAAGCCTTCACTACTAAACATTTTTTGTGATATACCTCGTGACAATGTAGTTAAGTTGTTAACTCAAACATGTAATGACCCCGCCAAAAATGATGAACCAAGTAACTAGCTAATAACTCAACAAGGAAGCGCCGGCCAAGGTCGGAAGCGTACGAAACGTGTACGGCAACGAGATAAGTCATATCTTCGTCATACAGATGCTAACAACTTTATTTCGTATAACTTTGGTCAATATGTAAACTGTCGTTGATACAAACAGTTAAGCAATAAGTCAACTCAAGTCAAGATGTCGTCCTAGGTCGTCAATATCTTTATTTAGTATTTAATGTTGTTCTTGTTCACGTTCAGACCAAAGCCGAATGAAACCATATCCCATTCTATGTCCAATAGTACAACGGTAATCTTGATGTCTTTATAAAAGCGTACCTAACAGTAGTTTTTCCATGAAACTCTTCGCACGAGTATCCACGCTAGTGATGTAAGCCAGTTCGAAGAAAACCGGTAAAACAAGATTTTCCGATAAACAATGTTGTATTATTTAAAAAGCGTACGGCGTAGCCAAAGAAATATCACAACACATTTTTCAAATTAAACACTTAGGCATTTAAAAAAATGCGCTTTCATAAATCTAAACTTCATAAAATAACAACGAAGAAGAAGAAAATACCGGTGCGAAAAATTGTTATCGGTTCACTAGTCCATGCGTATGTACACAATATTTATTTGTATTGGCCGGTTTTCAGATGACATGTCTATTTTTTTTCACATTTAAGACAATCTAGCTTTGACCTGCCTGTCTAATATACCTAACGGCAAGTCTAGGTAAGTTTATAGCAGCCCGATATCGGGTATCGACCCGATAGCGGTCGATATAGTAGCACTATCTCGCTTCATGTGGCGAGAATGAGGGAGACAAGCGCTACTTTTGATAGGGTTGTCGCGCTCGATACAGTGGTCACTCACTTTCTGGCCACACGTCCCGGGCAGGTTGTTGTTGTTTTAACTACGTATGTACCTAGTATTGAAATGTGGAACAACCTAAGCGCACCCAATGGAACCCGGTGTATTTATAGAAGCTGAACATGCCAACGTATCGCTAACAAAGTCACGGTAATCGCTTACAGCGGATGGGTTGACAACATGCGATGACGCGTGAAGCCCGACCTTCGCTCGACCTAGGGCAGCTGTCCTCGCCGCAGCTCCCGCCAACCATGCCCGTAGCCTATCGCAAGTTGGACCGTACGACGGCGATAAAAATCAAGGATACTTTAGAGGAGATGACCCCCTTGACCGTAACTGCAGAGTATGGCGATGCATCAGGAGGCGCTTAACACCAGCAACAACACTTCACAAGGACCATGAGCGCTTTATCAAATTAAGAATGAATAGACGGCAATAACACGGGTTACAGAAAGTACACAGATAGCACTCTCTCTCACTGCGCACCTTAGCATATTATTGCACGAAATCCGCAATAATTTTGGAACAAAATCTACTCTGCGGTGGTGCGGTTTTCGTCATTTGATGAACCGTTCGCAGATATAGCCCGTCCAACTTATCTTTCCCTAAAGTGTCAATCGACGACTTGCGAACTACTTCCCACATTAAGATCGATTATCGACGTTGTGTTAATTTAAAATGAGTTGGAAAGATAAAAATGCCCGTAATTGTTAATTTAATTGGACAACAACTTGGCAAGAACTTAATGAGTAGGTAAGGTTACGGCGCATTCTGCTGTATCGTCAGGCTTGCAATAGGCCTACAACTTTTACGATAAAGATAAGCAAACTCATTCCGCGCGCAAAAAGTTGTACAATTTCATTGATCAAGGAATCGGACGATTACACCGATCCATGATTACGGTCTAAGATTTGTTTAAATACGTGATTTTGACGTGATTGTATCGACAAATTATGATTCACTTAAGTTGACTAGTTCCTTGTCACGCAAGTATTAAAATGCGTGAATTATATTTATGGCAGCCAATTTGAATAGATTATCATTTGTCTAAAATAGGTTTGCGTCTGGTCAGAATTGCTAGTCTTCATAACGGAAGTAGCGTTACGCTATATAGGGTGGGCATGTGTGACATGACAAGCTAACAGCGTGATCAATATTTCAATACTTTTCTATATTCAAAACTACTTTCAATACTTTTCAATAATTCAATACTTTTGTAGACTACAAATAAATACATACATACATAAGCTCACGCCTGAACACATAAATATTCCTAGTAATCATTGTTTCTGTAAATTCGTTAAAACAATGAGTCAACAACAGGCATAGGGCAAGTTTGAAGATATTTTGTTGCTTAGAGGGCATGCTATTTTCAACAGTTATAAATAACATCTAATAAAACAATGCACCAATCCATAGTTCCACCCTGTGTAACAGTAGTTGTAGGTGGCTCGCGGGCGGCGAATCAGAGGTTCCAAATGCTTACAAAGTGGGTCATGAAATCGCGCGGTAAACATATCATTATTGCTATCTGCCTGTGCCAACAATACCGTATGTAAATCAACCTCGAAACACAGATCTACTCTTTTATCGCGGAACAAAAGGTCTTTTTCGCGACAATAGATCGGCGTGTTAATCGCGTATGTGTTTTATATTTGGCTAGTTAACAGTAAACAAAGCGGCTCGAACAAGGTCGCAGACAATTGAGCGAGGTGATTGACCCACAGGTATCCGTGCGATCACACTAAATTCTCCGCGTTACGGGACTGAGCGTGGTCCGTCATCTGTCTGGTCCGTACCTACCATCTACTGGACCGGTAAATCGGTTTTCAACGCAGACTTTCTTGGTCTCGATGATTACCATACGCACGTTTCATTTGCTTGAAGCCTACATACCTATTTCGGACCGATGACGCTATGCTCCCATCAAGGAAGTAAGACATCTTGAGCTGAGGGCTGAATCTCCGTCGTCGTCTAGAGCCACAATCTAATCAACAATAGCTTTATCGAACAGTATCAAGGGTGCGCTATTTATTGAATGCTGTATCCTTAGCAACTATCATTAAATCACTACGTGAACAATTTTAAAGACTAGTTCCGTGATGAACCTAGGTCTGTTCGCTTCATTGTTTTGTTGTCGAGGACGAAGAGGAATGTATTGTGGTATTTTGTTCAATGGGGTAAATAAAGGTGATGTCTTCTAGCATTGCCTTGACGTGGCGTCGACCGGCGGACCTCCAAATTACACATAACAGTGGCGTGGCGGAATAGGACTGAAACCCGCGGTCTCGGGCGGACGAGCCGCTACGCTTCCATACTTCCTTATTCTGGAAAATTCTAGCGGCAAGAGAAACCTTACTCTTTTTAGAATGAGCTGTCAAGAGTTTTGATCTCTAAAATATCGCTACAATTTACCAGAATCAGAGTCTAGTTAGCAGATGAACCAGTCATGTAGGCGTATAACTGGTTGGCTCTACTAAATACTGTCAAAACGACTTCAGACGAAAAAATCACGACAGAATTTCATCTGCTAACTAGATTTTATTAATTCGAATTCACTGCTTTTACTGGATTTATTATCACAAAACCCGACCAATGACATAATGCAAGGTAGGTAGGTACATAGCTTATCAAGTTTAATGCTTAGTACGGATTTATAACTGCAAGATTAATTGCTATTGACATTGTATCTGTAAAGAACAGTGATTTCAAATTGTTTAACAAAATAATTTATTGTAATATCCAGATGAGATAAACTTTTTGTAGGTACAGACCAAGACAAGTTTTAATATGCGAATTCAGGTTTAACAGGTAATGTTAAAAGATTGTAAATATTTATCTCATCTACCGCCATTATTATGAACCTTTAGAAATTAAGCAATAGTGTCACAACTTATCGCACAGTATTGACTACAACGGTAACTTCAAAGAAACGCGAAACTATACCGTTTCGTAATTTGTGAACACTACTATAGAGGCGTGAAAAACCAAATTGAAAACGAAAATATTGCTCTTCTCTATTTGTTTAATCACGCCTTCAGTGTGATGTGTGATCGATCACATAAAGACTCGTCGCGTCGAGATCGATAACCGGCGATTAGCGTTAACATCCCACGACGACTGGAAAACTAGTGACTTTTTTAAAAAGACGAAGTCAAACATTACAATTATGGGAGATTATCGCGCAAAATTTACGTCGTCGGCGAGATGTACGCACGGCTAAAAGTAACTTTATTCGGTGCTAAATTTACTGCACTGTAGACACAGTTTGAAATATTCCACAGGCCAAGACACATACCACCCAATAGGTTACATAGCACCATAGGAAGTAAATATGTAGTATTTTTATTGACATTGTTATGTTTACTCTGAAATCCCGATTAGTTGATCTAATAAATAATCGCAATTACCCGATACCCAAAAGTCGTTAAATGTATAACTAGGAAGTAACAAAGTACTTTTGACCCGTATCATTTGGCCTGTGACCTGTCTTACAAAGCTCGTAACGTGTACGCGTTAACAAAAGATATTTAATTCAGGCAACCACAATCAGTGCAGTGAAGTTAGGCTCACGTCAAGCTACCTTTAGGTTCGATTCGCACAGCTATCCAAACCCTTCAAAAAAGGCAAGACTCACCATCGCAGGTAGCGGCCATGAATTTTCCGTTGGGGGAGTAGTCCATGTGAAGGACGGTCCCAGGGTGACCCTTGAGGCTTTTCAGCAGCCAGGGGTGTGTGAACTCAGTCTTGCCCTTCCACGTCGCGCGCTTCTTGCTTTTACCGCTCGGCCTCACATCTGTGGGCGCATTTTCCAGATTGTCCTCTTCGCTTCTTGATTCACCTGGAATGTTGCGTTGTCGCGTGTTAAAAGATGAAGAAGGCCCAGTTTTGCCGTTTGTAATTTTTCGCAGCATTTTTTACTGTGTAGGAAATCAGGTAAAATGTTGGCATATTTACCAATTTAGCGAGCGAGAGGGTTGCCAGGAGGGGGAGGTTGAGGAGTTAACGCCTGTTTTGCGGAATTACACATGTTTAACTATAAAAATTCGATTGCAAAGAACAACAGACGGCCGGAACTACAGACGGCCCCAAGGCAGCGGCTAACATTATACATAACTGTATGTACATTGACATTCAACAAGCAGAATGTAAATTCTTTACGTTGAAATAAATTTTTGAATTTGAATTTGAATTTGAACAAACAAATATTAACAAACTTGAACAAACAATATACACTCAGCCGTCTTTTAGTGATTTTTTTTTGCGAAAATTCGATTTATCAAATCGACCTACGACATAACATCGAATTTTATGAAATGGAACATACGCTAATACACTAAATATATTCAAACTGAAATATTATCTTTTTTTACTGTATTATATGCTTCCTAATAAACTCGGCAAAACGTGGGCCCAGTTCTAGTTATTGGTGCCTCTGCCTACCACCTCGGGGATAACGGGCGTGAGTTTATGATAATAATCATCATATATGCTTCAGAGCTTAGTCTAAAAGCATACTAGTTGAGGTCACGGTTTTACTCATAATTATAATAGGGACCTAAAAGTGTATGGATAACATAGTAAGCGGAAGCATAAACAATGTGTACATAGTAGTTATTGAAATCTCCGTTGACGAGATTCAAAATCGGACCTAGGCAAACTAAGAGACGATTTCTGAATTAAGAATTTTCGCTAAGTAACTACTTAACTTTAGTGCTGTCTCGTCAAATTTCTCAGAAAAGAGGGTGACAGAACGTTACTTGAGAATTTACTTAGTGTAAATTCTCAATTCTGAAATCGGCCCATAGCCCTTTACCCTGTAAAAGTGCGTCTGGGGTATTTTTGAAAATTAGCTCACAAGATAAGGTTTCTTGAAGCTTATAGCGTCATCGCCGCAACTAATGAATCATCCAATCAGTGGCATCGATGTTCTCAATAATGACGTCAGGGATTCGCCGAAGAATTTATTAGTGGCCGAGGGCAGAGGAAGTCATGCTCGACATTTGAGTTTCCCGTTTCGGCGACAATTCTTGTTATAGAGGTTTAATTATTTGTGCTAAATGTTGTGCTTCATTAACTTATTTTTTGCTGCTCTTAGAGACGCTGCTATTATTCAACTTTATTGCGCAAAAAAAGAGTGCATAATGGTCAACATTTGCTTCAAAGGCAATAATTTTGACTGTTGCCATTTGACGTAAGAATAATCAAAAACTTCCCTTCTATCCAAACATCAATTGTTGCATGAGACACCAGGCTCGGCGCGGCCAATTTAAAAATACTAACCAAAGTGGAATACAGATACATACATAATTACTGCCTGTATTCATCATCAACCCATCATGTCCCCACTGAGGGGCACGGGTCTCTTCCCTGAGGAAGGTATAGGACATACTACACCACGGGGGCCAAGTGCGGATTGGTGTAGGCTTGTAAGACTAGTGGCTGGTCTTACTGTCAGAAGTTTCAAGCCGCCCTAAGGCCTCTGACTTGGCTTAACGACTGCCAGCTATCGACGGCAGCCGGCACCAACTGCTTAACGTGCCTTGCGAAGCACGGCACCGCTCGGAAAAATGCCACTAGCGTTAGTCATAGACGGTTACCCATCCATGGACTGAATGCGCCGTATGTTGCTTAACCTTAGTGATCGTTTAAGATCACTCAGGCAGCCCAGGCTACGAGCGATTCTGCCTGTATTATTAGATTACAACTCATTATCATACACACCATAAAATACATAGAATGCTTATGTATCTAAGCATACATATCACACCTACCACTGGTTGTGGGTTATGGGGGTTATGCAGACACCAAGGTTTGCCTATCCCTAAAGAGGGGCAAATTAATGTAACCACACTCTAGAATAACATAATCCAAGGAGATTGACATCACATCAGATACAAATAAATATTTACTTTTGTGTACATCCATGAAAATAACTGAAATTTCATCTAAGCTATTATTCTAAGTGGGTTTCTACTAAGCATAAGACATCCAAATGCTTCCAAGTTATTATTTATATTTCTTTAGGGACACTAGAACATGTTGAGGAAATACAATTTAACTTCGGTCTTCCCATTATAGCTGCTATCTTGTACCTATCTAATAATTACACCACCAGGAATATTATATCACTGCAATACTCTTTCCTTGCTGGTTGGATTAAGTATAAAATTAAACATAACTAAGTCCAGACCAGAGACTGATATGGCTATGTTTTGGTTGCAATTCTAATCTCTCTTAGACCAGCTCATTTGACTCACTCTGAACGGAGTTGCTCAGAGTATGTTTAGAGAAATGACAATTGTGGTAAGTTCCATAAAATAACAGAGAAATCAGTATATTTTAAAAGATAACTATTACACAATAGAGACTGGAGATGGAGACTTTCAAACTGAAACCTAGCATCGACTTGAGAAGTGAAAGTGTTCATTTTTGTTGCTTTGTTAACAAAGAGTCTTCCTATATCTTGACAGTTCTGCTCACTTTGTTATTCAGTCAGAAAATTGGACCGTGCATTTAAAAAGAGTTTTTGAAAGCTTTTGAGTTCAGTTAGGTACCAATATTTTTAGGTGACATGTTTACTAGTTTACTATGTAGTTTTAACTGAACTTTCTTTTAGCCTCTCTCTTTTAGTTATTTGATTTTGTAGTATTGTATAGATACTCAAAAATCCAAATACTAAGCACCTGTCTATATGAAGATTTATTTAAAAAAACCCATCACGGCATACACAGTAATGTAACAACTCATTTACATTGAGCACACTTTGGATTTTTACACTTCATTTGGAACCATTTGTTCAGGTGTCCATTTGTTGCTTTGCTGCAGAAAATTAAATATGATATTGTCATTAAGCTATGAATGCCATAAGATGGCAAATACAACAAACTGTACAGTCTGTTAGCTTTTAGAATATACCTCGGCTACTATTGGATAGAATATATTTGTGTAATAGTAATATTGGAACTAATATGACACTTAATTTCGAAAATTGAACTATTAAGATGGAAATAAACTAATACAGAGCAGGAAGTACTACTACACTCGTGTGCTTTCGGCGAAAACCGAAGCCTACTTTAGAGCCCGAGGTATATTCTAAAAGCTAACGGACTGTACCATCATTTATAAGCTATAGTATAATTCTGAAATTCTCTCGAGTGTGAGTGGCCTGAGCTCTTTTATTTACATTCAAGTTGCATTTAGTTTTACCAAATATTTACCAAACCAACATGG
Organism: Yponomeuta plumbellus; assembly: GCA_947310845.1. NCBI lineage: Eukaryota > Metazoa > Arthropoda > Insecta > Lepidoptera > Yponomeutidae > Yponomeuta > Yponomeuta plumbellus. The sequence continues at coordinate 12,807,019 of OX371203.1, forward strand.
TTTTAAATTGTACTTTTCAAGGTCATATGCAAGTGATTAAGATGGATTTTTTTTCTTAATTGGTTGGACTCTAATACAAGTCCCAAGTTAGGTTCGATATTTAACAAACAAGCCACATCAAAACATAAATTATTACTTACTAACAATATTTTCAGACAGAATTTTCGAAAAAACTTAACATAAAAATACATCCAAAATTGTTAAATATTAGGATGGACAGAAGCCTTGTTACTGCCTGCCTTATAAACAAAACTTCACATGGAAACCCACCTGTATTTGTTTATAATAATATTTTTATTTTAGCATGGAAATTATCATATGACGATGGATGAAAATTAGAGAAGACTCATTAATTGTCTAAACCAAACAGATCTTCACAGGCATGTCGATCTGAAGTTGTTTTATATTTGCATCTACATTAGAGAAGCCTCATGAATTAATTTAAAGGAAAATTTAACTAAATTAAAGAAAAACTAATTTCGCAAAGAAATGTATGAAAAGTTTTGTGGGTTATAAAAATAGTTGGAGTCATAATTGATAGACTGCCTAAATTTTCAAACAAAACAAACTTTACATTATTTTATTGTTGCAATGATAATTTAGACAGACTAACAATCAATAAATGTTCACCAAACAAATTAGGCCTGCTCCATTAGGGTGAGTATCAAGCTAAAAGCAGAATACCCTGGGGTTACTGAATGTGCAAGATGTAATCAACAGTTAGGTGCAATCTACAGCAAGACGAAAGTGAATGGATTATAGGTACTGTGCAAATGGATAACTGTATGCTTGTATCTGCACAGAAGTGTGCCGGCTGCATTCTTCCCCCGCACAGATTTACAGTTAATCGTCCGCCGCACTAAAAGCGCAGATGTGACTCACATGATGAGGGCATGCATGCCACCATGTGCTCTAACGTTCCGAGCCCAACAATGGCCTAAAGCTACAATATCTTGTGATAAGAATCCAAGGCTTCTGTTAGTATTTGAACAGCAAATTAATCACATGAACCTTACCCGATTCTTTCTCGGTTTCATGTTTCTCTTCACTTTGCTTGCTCCTAAAGACTAATTTGTACAGAAAATGTACTAAAACACATGTTATAACAGTTACTCCTGCCACTAGGACGAGGTTTGTATTCAGACCGGCTTGCATGTCGCCCATCTTCACTCAATTAAAATATTGCACGAAACAAATTGTACAATCCAATACACGAGGGCTATGATCACGCGGTTACAAATAACTGAATGAAAATAAATCGGTGCCGCGCTGCCGCGCGAAAGCCGCAAGGAAACCTGTCTTTTCCGCCAAACGAAACGTCAAACGGAAAACGTCACGCGTGACATATTTGGGGTTGCTCTCTTCTGTCGACTTGTCGAGATGAACGAACGAGTGAATGAAGCAATATTTTTCATATACAAACTACGTTCAAATCACAACAAGGAGTTTATAATCCGAGTAACAGGAACTGGCTATTCGTGTCATTGACGTCAACCTTAAACGAATAAAATTCCGACCATCACTCAATAAATAAAATAATAAACAACTTTTCGATATACCTATCTATTTTTGTGAGATGGAAGATCTAGGTTAAATATATTTTTCACCTTTCTCAGCAATGCATACATAAAAATCAACAAGCTGGCATAAACACAATAACGTTAATAAAGGCTGAGCGTGACAGATCGTGACAATGGCATCTCGTGGTCGTGGTGGTGGAGGAAGTAATCGAGGTGGTGGTTATGGTGGTGGGGGGTATGTATTTAAATGTTGCCGTTTTGCACGTATGAGTTTTATGTCTCCTAAATTTCAAATAAATTTTGTGTCACATTTAAGCCAGTTGGCTGTAACTGTAACTTATTTAATTCATGATAAGGGCTTACCATTATGGTAATGTTTATGTTTTCATTTTAATTAGAAAAATAGCCATTCGGGGATTCCTAAGAGACACCCAATAGTCTGCATTCAGCTGTGAATTATAATTTTAAACCGCAGTTTATTTCCTCTTCACTAGTCTTTTCGTTTATCTGAATCATCTCTTATAACATCCCTTAGATGTAAGAAAACATAATATATCTTCTATATATATTTATATCTATATAAATAAAATTCAAAGTCCTGACTGACTGATTCATTCACTCATCAACTCCCAGCCCAAGCCGTTAGACCTAGGAAGCTGAAATTTTGCACAGAGGATTTATATTTAATATAGGCAAGGAAAAAGACCGGATTTTTTTAAATTCAACCCCTAAGGGGGTGAAAAGGGTTGCCAAAGTTTGTATGGGAGGTATAAAGAATGTTGTCTAATTTTCTTGAAACTTGAAATAAATACTCTTCGACACAATTTATGAAACATGTGTTTCGCCGTTTTTCTAAATTTAACCCTTAAGGGAGTGAACGGGGTTGTACAATTTTGAACTGAAGTCCACGCGGACGGAGTCGCGGGCGAAAGCTAGTATATAAATAAAATTCAAAGTCCTGAGTAGTCCTGACTGACTGATTCATTCACTCATTAACGCCCAGCCCAAGCCGTTGGACCTAGGAAGCTGAAATTTTGCACAGAGGGTCTATATATAATGTTGGCAAGGAATAAGACCGGATTTTTTTAAATTCAACCTCTAAGAGGGTGAAAAGGGTTGCCAAAATTTGTATGGGAGGTATAAAGAATGTCGACTAATTTTCTTGAAACTTAAGATAAACACTCTTCAACACAATGAGCCGTTTTCAGAAGAACTAAAAAAAAAAATATAACGGCTGTCAAAAGAATGCAATTTTGGACCTCGGCCCAATAGCCATATGTGATACATAGCCATGTGGGAGTTATATTGTATTGAAAAAAAAAAATTAACATTTTCAATAAAATATAACTCCGAAAAAACAAACATTTGGCTGTTGGCGTCATAGTAACTTTTGTTCAGCTCGCTGAGACCTATTTTATGATGTATCACACATGGCTATTGGGCTGAGGTCCAAAATTGCATTCTTTTGACAGCCGTAATATTTTTTTTTTCTTAGTTCTTCTGAAAACGGCTCATTGATTGAAGACTCGTACATGTTTCACCGTTTTTCGAAATTTAGCCGTTAAGGGGAGTGAACGGGGTTGCAAAATTTTGAACTAAAGTCCACGCGGACGGAGTCGCGGGTGAAAGCTAGTATTCCTATGTAACTCTTATTTCTGGCTGAGTAAAGAAGTGTTCTCTGTCTAACAACTCACTAATGATTTACATTATAATACATGAGTGGTTAGACAAAGTTAGTACTAAGCGTTCTTCAGAAAACCCGGCAAAGTATGGTTAATATTTGTCAATTGCTAGTGGCCAAGTAAGGCGTTGGCTTTCAATTTTAGGGTAAACCCGATTTACACTTCGTTAAAAAATTACGATGTTCAGCTATTTTATTACACAGGTTCAATAAATGGGCGCGAGCTGACGCTATACGTCACAGGGTCCCATGAACCACGCACTTGGTTGCCAGTACAGTCGACAGCACGTCAATCTTCACATTTTAGTTGCAAAGTCACCCGTAATGCAACGGAGTAGAGTGCATGGGTGTATACCATGATGTGCTGTCGACTGTACATAGCTTCATTATTTTCCCAGTAGTGAGATACAAAAGAAGCTAAGTAAAATTTAAAAAAAAATCGAGGCTATTGTCACTTTTTGACCGAGTCAGCCCCATCACAACTCTACTAAAGTTTAGCAGAATTTTGACTTACAAAACACAAACATAGATCTGGCACACCATTAAAAGCAAAAATTATGCTCAAATTCAGCCTGTTATTGTTGCTGTTACACTATAGCACAAAAAGAATGCATAACATAACTTAAATAACATGTTGTGATAAAAAATACGTGCAAAGGCGGACTTATTTTTAAAGAATTTTTTTCCAGCCAGCCTAGAAATTTTGGAATCTTAAAAAAATAGAATAGGATAGGGCAGATAAAGTAGAAAAACAACTCATTCTATCTAAATATAAGTAGATATAAAAAAATATATTAAAAAGTACTGACTAATATACATGCAACTAAAATTTTATAAATGCCTACATAGATATAAGAACGCCAGAAATATATATCATGTCATCCCGTCGAAACCATGGTTTTTTTGGGTTTCGTGATTTGAAGAAACGTGTGACCTCAACCTTGTCGTTTACGCTTAGGCCATGCCTGCACACCGGTCCACCTAGCTAAGATCCGAGTGAGAAACAACTCCCTTTGTGGGTGTGGTTTGGCTGACGGTTTTCTTATAAAGATGTCCTGACAGATAGATAACATTGTCCCACCTTCTAATCTTAAACTTTTCTTCTCCCAGGCAAATTCCTCTCTTGTTTACACCATAGGTGAATTCCTTTCCGATAACAATATCAAACTATAGTTAAAAAAAATCAACCTGAAAACACTTAAGCTTCCGACAAACAGTTCTGTCCGATTGACTCTGACCGAGCTTCGTTAGCTTGTGATTGGCTATAGTCTTGTCTAACACGGGATATTGGCGAAGTTGTGGTGGACAATCAGTGCACTGAGTTCATAAAACAATTAAATTGAATTGAACACAAACATAAACATTTACACACAGGCACATACATTGCTTCTGGCCCCACACTAGGATACCCTGTGTCGTGGGAACCAGAAACAGCGTCACAAACATGTAAACATCCAAGACCTGGAGATTTGTTTTTTTTTATCTTTCCAGTCGGGGATCGAACCCGGGACCTCTCGCGTGGTAAGCAGAAGCGCTAACCACGACGCCACAGAGGTCGTCAAACAAACATTTTAAACAACAAAACTTGTCGCAATGAACAACTTAAAATTAAACAAACCTTTGAGTACAAATTGTATATGAATGTACGTAATTAATTACATACATAAACTCAAGCATATATCCCAGAGGGCTAGCCACACTGCACACAGCCAAAACTGCCACTTAATGAGCCGTTTTCAGAAGAGCTAAAAAAAATAATATTACGGCTGTCGAAGGAATGCAATTTTGGACCTCATACATCATAGAATAGGTCTCAGCGAGCTTAACAAAAGTTACTATGATGCCAACAGCCAAATGTTTGTCCTTTCGGAGTTATATTGTATTGAAAAAAAACTAACATTTTCAATAAAATGTAACGCCGAAACGGCAAACATTTGGCTGTTGGCGTAATAGTAACTTTAGTTCAGCTCGCTGAGACCTATGTTATGATGCATCACACATGGCTATTGGGCTGAGGTCCAAAATTGCATTACTTTGACAGCCGTAATATTTTTTTTTTTAGTTCTTCTGAAAACGGCTCATTAACAATTATTTACAAATGTGATTATTAGAACTAAAAGGAAAGTCTCGTTTATCCTTTAGTACAGTCGACAGCACATCATCGTATACATCCATATACTCTACTCCATTTCATTACGGGCGAATTTGCAACTAAAATGTGAAGGTTGACGTGCTGTCGACTACATAGGTACTCGCCGCGTCGAGTCGAGTGATCATCAGCTCTACAAGCTCTACGAACGACTACTAACTTCAAGAATGAACGAAATAAATTTATTTTTTGATGACAACACTTTTTGTCTGTCTCTATTTACACCATTTAAAAAGAAAGAGAGAGCTAATGTTCCAAATTGAAACTTTCTAGAATCGTTTCATTCGGTCATTTAAATGTCAGTGTCACGTCAGTCAATCTCAAATCAAGTTGCAATAAAAAGCGAAAGATCTGTAGATAGATTTTAATCGATCTCTTCTGAATTAACTGTGTTTACAAATTGTAATCATGCCTAGACGTGGACGTTCTGCTAGCCCACCACCGGCGCCTCGCAGGTATGTATAGTTTGCGTGGTTTGTTGTTTTTTGAAGTGAATGCGTGATATAACCTCTGTTCGTTATCTTTTAGGGCAGCGGCGCCAGCTCCTCCGAGCCGCAATGTACCCATGGCTGCTCCGCCTTCCGCGCCGGCTCCGGCCATGGCCCAGCCCCAGCAACCTTCTCTCTTCGGTCAGATGGCGGCAACCGCGGGCGGCGTGGCCGTCGGCTCTGCTGTGGTGCGCAATTTACTTATTACGTAAACACTTATTCGAACCTGAATTACCCATCTAGCCCTTTTCTTCTACATGCAACACTAGCATTTTCTGTTGAAACACAAGGCAATATCTGGATCATTCCTTGTTTGATCAATCTGGCTTTGTGCCAAATCAGAATATGGTCTGACCGTGACATCACAATCTTTTGATATCATCTGACTGTCAAAGTCAACATGTTTTGCACAATATTTTTGTATGTTGTTGATTCATGCAGCGGCATTTTGATTTCTTTAGTTCATAAATGAATCGGTAGTTTTAGAAAGAAAATTAGTCCAAATTTTATGTGATTGACTTATTGTTGTCTATGGTATCCTTGAGGGTATATCTACAGATCCTTATAGAAAGACCATTAGTCCAATGAATATCAATTGAACTGGCACTGAAAATCTCAGTAGACGCAGAAACAACTTTAGTCCCACTATGAAAACAGTTTTTTATGTCCACTAGAGCATACATACACACACATAAGCTCACACCTGGGCCAGAGAGTGTCACTTGCCACAATCCTCTACAACATCTCGGTATTAAGTGCCATTTTAAGTAGCCATAGATGTGGTTAGGACTATTAAAAGGCGGATATGTGTACGAAAAAACTGCCTCTTGAAACAAAAGAAAAAGAGAAATGTTATGCCAATGACCAAGCAGTTTATCCATTCCAGGGTCACGTAGCTGGACACGCCTTGACAGGCATGTTTAGCGGTGGCGGCAGCGAGCCGGCCCAGCAGCAGGCCTCTGCGCAGCCGGCCCAAGCGGGCTACGAGCAGCCCGGCGCACCCTCAGGCCCATGCGCTTGGGAGATCAAGCAGTTCCTTGAGTGCGCCCAGCAACAGCATGACATCTCCCTCTGTGAGGGCTTCAATGAGGCTCTGCGTCAGTGCAAGATCAACAACAGAGTCTAAACTGTTTGCCATAGTCCAAGAACTTTCGAACTTTTATTTTTTACAATTTAAACTTCTTGGTTGTAGCTATTATAAAACTTAACAGTTTGCAACATTGTTTAAAATAATCAACAGCAGTTGAAACTTCCAAATAGATTCTATTAATTTCTTGAAGACAAGACAACAATTCTTATGTATAAATTTTAGTGAATTTTGTTAACATTATGTGAGTGTAGACTGTTAATAGTTAAATTACTTATTCAACTGTTTAATTTTACTAAGAAATTTTAGTGTATCATATTATAAATAGACAATAAAAAAACCAAACCCAAAATGTTGTTTTCCTTTTGTATCATTCTCATTTCATAAATCTGTTCAAGCATGATTTAACCCTTTGCCAGGCAGTGTCATAATGTTGCCACCTTAAATAGAGCCTTATCACTTTGAGATAAAGTTCCAATCCAATGAAAAATGTATGCTAGTTGTATGTATGCATTTATCTCAACCTACATTTCTAGTTCTTCATCAGCGGGCTCTGTGATGAAGCCGCTGTCCAGTGGATATTGGCGAGCTGAAGTTAATATGTGGTTGTTGGGAAGTTATGCTTCGGCCCACTTCAATTTGTTGCTACGTTGCTACAATAAATTGATGACGATGGCGTAAATAAGCTCCATAGATCTCTCCAACCATTGGCGGATTAGCCACGCAGCAAGATTAGCTCCGCAATGACATGCAACAACAACGACATTTACATACAGGCACATACATTGCTTCTGGCCCCACACTAGGATATTCTGTGTCGTGGGTACCAGAAACATAGACGTCACAAACATGTAAACATCCAAGACCTGGGATTTTTTTTTGTTCCCAGCCGGGATTCAAACCCGGGACCTCCCGCATGGTAGACAGATGCACTAACCACTGCGCCACAGAGGTCGTCGGTACTTAATTCGGTATTGTCCCCAACACATTTCTTTGCCTTTCAGCGGATCTCGCGGCTATAACCATGCGCCGGCGCACCCTCCACCCGTAGTCGTGACGCCGATGCCGCGGCGGTCCGTCTTCCGCGATGCCGCCGCCATCGCCGGGGGTGTCACTGTCGGTACCACTGCGGTAAGTGTTGAAGATTTGTGATGATTCGAGGTGATACCCAGACCACGGGAATGGTTAGGGCCGAATTTAATAAAACTACAATTGGTAGTTTAATATGAAAATTCGAGATACTCGTACAGTGGTCCACCTTTTGTTCTAAAGTCACCCGTTACGTAATTGAGTATAGGTAACGGGTGTAAAGTTTAAAGTGTGACTAGTGTATACGTCGAATTGAAATGATACCTAAACTAGAAATTGTACTTTTAAGAAACGCGGCGCCGCTCTGGTGAGAACTCCGGTTTGCGTTTTAACTACTTACCTAGGTACTCCACGCATATCCGTATACGCTTCGGGATTTGGTGTGCCAGGCTAGCTCTTTTTAGGGTCTGACTCTTCGCTCTTGAGAATTTAAACTGGATGCGCCAGTGGATTCCCATGTCGGAACCTATATCGAATCTAAAATAGGTGGGTCCGTTCCATCGCGCTCTGTCTACGAAGAGAGATTAAACTTACGAATTGTTAAGCATGTCAACCTCTCTTCCTGATGCATATTAGTCTTTGTATATTCTCGAATTATGTGTGTGTGGACAGAGATTACAATTTACAATGATAAGGGTCACTCTATTTTTGACTGAAATGAAACGATGGTTTTTTTTTATGGAAAATAACGACCACTCCGGGCCAATAACACTTAGAAAGCTATAGCTGCCTACAGTCTATTGTCCATGTACAGTCGACAGCACATTATGCTATACACCCATGCGCTGTACTGCGTGGCATTACGGGCGACTTTGCAACTAAAATGTGTAGGTTGACGTGCTGTCGACTGTACAATTTATTTCTATTTGTGTCCTATCCTTGTGATTCCTGCCATTATGTTTTTGCTCAACAAAGCGAGACTAATATTTGGCAACGACTGAATGACTATTTTCAGTTTAGCAAAATCATCGATTACGTATGTTTTCACTAATGACAAATTTCAGGGCCACATAGCTGGCGAGGCTATAACCGGCTTGTTCCGAGGTCCAAACCGACACCAGGTGCAGGAAACGCTACCGAGAGACTACAATCCCGGGGCGCAGCCGACAGGACCTTGCGCCTTTGAAATAGCGCAGTTTTTGCAGTGCGCAACTAGCGTGCCGGAGCTACAAGCGTGTCAGCAGTTCGGCGAAGCTCTGAAGGACTGCAAAAGACGTAATGGTAAATTAAATTTAGACTACCCCTTCAGGACGTTGGTGTATTTAGGTACAGATAAACCAAATAGGTTTCAGAGAGTGGCAATATGAAAAGAAACATGTACACTTTATTTTGAAAATAAAAAAATCAAAGGTATTTTGAGGGTCTTTGACCTGCTCCTTGAATACTTGTACCTACTCAGTAATAAAACATTCCATGATGTTTACTAGACAGACTGGGGTAGGTACAATATATGCCTACAATACACCCCTACGCAGTGTTTGCTTGCTATCGAATTGGTTGGATTCTGAACTACCAATTCGTTAAACTAATTTAAAAATTATGATATCCCCTCTCCTTTATATTAGGGCCTTTGTTATTAAAAATATGTTCTAAAAATTCATTACAAAACAAAATTCTGTACCCGCACCAGATTAATCACAAGCATTTGTTTACAGGTATACCATAGGACATTTCCAGACAGTATTTGTAGCAATACAATATTTTTGCACGCCATAATAACAAATAATAATATGCTGCAGATAACTCTAATAACTCAACTGTTAAATAAAAATAAACAAAAGGAGTCTATATTTTTTATGTCAAAGAAATAAAAGACAGAGTTACAGGTGTATATAAACTTAATTTATTTACACATACATATTGGTATAAACATTGTGGCGTTTAGAATTTTGAGGTAATAAATAAACAATAACCATCAGTTTTGGTAACTGGAAGGAATCGAAATACATAATGGAAATATTAACCATGAAATGGATTTAGTCAGGAAGATTCTGATTTGACGTGTAAAAATTACAGACACATGAGAGTAGTTGACGACAGAATTAACTATGTACAGTAATTTAACAAAATGTCTGTACAAAGTAATAATACGTAATTAATCAGATATTTTACAATTTGGCACATTGAATACTTCATTGTGATGCAAATAGCTCACAGACCACTGGTTACAACTCTGAACAATCACTACCCTTGATATGTATTGTGTAAAATAACAGTTTTATACATTCTGCAAAAAAATCATGATCTTCTTTCTATGAGGTATACTGACCAAAATACCTATAAATTAAAGTCGTCCACAACAGAACACAACTTTATACATTTGCAATGAAGATGTGAGACAAATTTTAATGCTCGAAGATAACACAGAAAAGGCAAACTTTGTGACACCAAAATAGTCAACAGAGTAACTGTAAAATGTATGTGTATTATGTAACAAGTTTCGTCGTTCGCAAAGTCGTAAATTCGTCTTAGACCACTACACAATTTAACTAAAACATACAGATTAACGCTTAAGCTAAATCAGTCTAATTCTTAAAGCGACGTAATGTCTAACAATAAAGCTTAAACGAATGCTATATGCTCATTGACGCACTGGATAATACAATGGTGCCAAATAAGGCCACGGGGTCAGATCTAATCAATGATTTAACAATCATACTATAGATTTTTAACAAATAAAAACTTCGTGATTTGGAATCGTAAATAATATTTACATTTCACAAAACTTGGCTGAGATTTCGTTTTATAAGGATTCAGAGGTCTAACTAGCGCCACCAATAAAAAAAAAAATCTTTTACAGATCGTATTTGTATAAAATGTGTACACAATATCTCTATCTAGATACATAGATGGAATATTCTTTATAGTACTCATAAACTACATTTACAGATTTAATCAAATAGTGTTAAGTGATTTTCAGGATGTTGGATCTCGAATCTGATACTAGATAGCACAAGTGTCAAAAACGGCCGTTTCTCGGCAGTACTAGGTTTTATGCTTTATCTCAAGGCCATGGGTCCCAAAAATTAACATGATTGAGAGATTGTATAGACAAATTCAATTTGTAAAAAAAGGAGAAGTTTATTTTCCTCGATAGCGCTAGCGTAACTCTCTAGAGCCCATTAACAATTTAGATGCTGAACATATCGCGTGTTATATAAAACCTTAAACAATGTTACTCTATAAAGAAAACAAAGGCATAGACTAAGTTCCTTTATGCACAAGGTTAATAATTAGCTCCTTATACAATAAGTTATTGTTAACATCTGTATATAAATCACAAAAAGAATGCACCAGCACTTATTTATTTATACTAAACCAATGTAAATGTAAGGCCGTTTCTTCGAAAAATAATTTAAAGCTTATCACAAAACTCACGGAAATCTATTTCCATAGTGAACTTAATGCCTCGGATGCGACTGGGTATTCCATTTCTATCGTAGCATAGTTTATAATAGATATAGATCAATATTGTATAGAAAATACATAATATAATATATAAATCGCTTAACAATTTACAAGAGCCTTCACGGCGCACATTTTTAGTCTCTAATATAAACATCTATAGGCGTAAATAATTACAATTTTAAATATGACACAAAATATGGAGACCTACGATCTCAGATCTGCCGTTGTCTAGAGTATCTACAATACTCTGTGATTTTAATCGTCATGCAAGCATTCATTATTTGGTCCTTCGCTTTGTCGTCGATTGTTCCGCACATGTGTGCAGGTCACAAGCGCATCTCCCATAGGACGAGATGTGCGTCTTTCGGGTTGGGATCGGCTGCGGGGGCGGGCCTCTCAGAAGCTTCGGCGGTCTGACGCCAGTCCACGTATCCCCGCCCTCCCATCACGGTTACCACGGACCGTCTGGAAGAGCTTTCGCCGACAATGTAGTCGGCTCCTCTGAGACTCCTCGCGGCGCTCTTGCTCGCCCCATTCCTCTCGGGAGCGTTGGCCGAATTGCTGCGAGAGATGCCAGAGTGATCGGACGCGCTGGATTTGCTCGACGTGGAGTCGGGGGTGCTAACGGCGACTGGAGCCAGGTTAGCGGCGCCTGACGCGCCGGAGCTAGTTCGGGATACGCCGCGCAGCGCCATCGACTCTTCACTCCCAGACGAGGTGCACAGACTTGATGCTCGCGAATCTACAGACCAGCTGGATAAGTCGAGACTTCTCGGACGGCCCGCTCTCATGCGCAGTCGTCTGTCTAAGGTGCTCACTCGGAAAGGGATCGCGGCTAGTTCTGGATCACTTCTTCTGAGGGACTCGCCTCCCGAACCGCTCACGTCAGATTCTGCTACGCAGTCCTTTACAAACATGAGGTCGCCGAATAGTCCGTAAACGTCGCAAGCGTTTAGGTTGGCGCATTTTGGTAGAGTTTTGCTCAAGCGGACGTCGCCGGGCTTCTTTCTCCGGACAAGGGCCGACTGTACGCGCTGTGGTCGATATGGACTGTTTTCCTCCGATATCCGCCTTTCCAATTTTGGCTTTTCTACATCCTCTTTTTGTCCTGACTCTTCCTTAAACTCTTGTACAGTAGTTGTTCCTGCGAGCGTTCTAGCATTAGATAGGTTGCGGCGAACTAAGTTAACATCGATTTCTCTAGATTCTGGCAGTAACGAGAGCAGAAACGTCACCGGTCCCGCGTGCGCGTGATACGAGACCGCCAGATGACCCCCTATTAAAGGCAGGCCCTCGAGTTTCGGCAGTGGTACAGTCACACTAACACCAGCTGTAGTGCCAATCCACAGAAGCCCTTGTCCGGCCAGCAAAGCTGACACGTAGGCCGGCTTGCTTCCCTCCCTAGCGCCAATAGTTTTAGCCACGTCAGCGGCGAAGTCAATATTCTGCAGATGCTCAAACGTCTCGGCGTGATACAAACTCACATAGGTAGAATCTGAAAACGCGGTCCAAAGTCCAACTCCCGAGTGGGCTAGATAGCGTACACAACGTCCACTCTCTTCTTTCAACTCTAATAATCTCATGATTTCCGCGGTTAGCCCGTTGATGGCGAACACGCGTCGACCGCACGTCGCGTAGACGATTCCGTCCACCGGTAGGACGCAGTAGACGGGTTTGTCTCCTAACTCTATGGCTATAGGCTCGGTTAGGGCCCAGGAATCGTCATGGTTCCGCCTGTAAACTGAAACCCTACCGTTTGAGAGGCCGACGAACATAGAGTCGCAGTGGTAGCGGATCTGTGTGACGGGCGCGACGGTGGCGACCTCTGTGAGCTTCTCCTGCTTTTCTGGCTCTAAGCCGGAGAATATGATGATCTTCCTGTCTTCGGTGCCGAGCCACACTGTGTCGCCGCACAGCGTGGTCACTTGTCTAAGTCCTTTGGCATATTCCATGGAGGTTACCTGTAAGAGGCAACGACGTGTTATGCGGCGAAAGGCTCTTTGAATACAAATTTGCTAAAGACAGGCATTAGTTTTTAAGGTTACCATTTTGTTAGAGATTAAATTATAGCCAATTCCTTACTTTTTTAGGGTTCCGTACCTCAAAAGGAATTAAACGGAATCCCTAAGGATCACTTTGTCGTCCGTCCGTCCGTCAATACCTATTACGTCGGCAACGCGTGGAGGTTATGAGTTGAAATAACCTCTTCAGTCCTGACCTCGAAAATAACAATAGAAAATCATTACTATTTTCAAGGTCAGGACTGAGGAGATTAAAAACCATTAATAAACCATTAAGTCTATGGTACCCTGGAGCGATAAAAAAAAAATAAAGTTAATGTAATTTGGCCGTTTATGTCGCACTTTTCGACACTCAAGTGTATCAAAATTTATGAGGTACTTCCCGTTGACATAGAACTATATTATTATTACTAGCTGGCTCAGCAAACGTTGTTTTGCCAGATATGCCTGGGCCGCACTCATCACTCAACATTCGCGATAACATTCGGGCGATAAACTTCGTCTTCGGTCTACGGCGAATCCTCGCGGCCACACAATGCGCGATGTAAAGTTTATCGCGATGTCAAATGCAAAAAAACAAAATGGACGCCGCGGTTGCTCTGTATTTTATGGCAGCAAATAATGATTTTTTACATTTATGTCGTAGTTATTATTTATTTATTCGTAGTTTGCAATAAATTATATAATTTTATCATTACTCCAATCCATGTTACGCTTCAGCTTGTGCACCTACTCTGTGAAGTAACAAGTCCGCCACGAAGTTCATCGCGATAAAACTCTTTGATCTGTGAAAGTTTACCGACAGCTACGCGAAGTCCTGACGAAGCTCCGAAGTATACGCGAATACTTGGCTACACACATCACGACAGCCCGAATCTTCGGGTTATCGCGATGAGTGCGGCCCAAGGGATAGGGGAATGAAAAATAGATAACAACCTATTCCCAGACCTACCGAATATATGTTATTTATTTATTTACTTACAAAGTTGTGTATATTGTGTATATGAATATATGAAATTTCGTATGTACGAAATTTCATCAATATTGGTCAAACCGTTTTGGAGGAGTCAGCGCACTAACATTGAGACATGAGAATTTTATATATCAGATTATTATTAATTCTTTATTGCACAAACAATAGTGTACAAAATAGTATTTGGCAAGTACAGGGCAAAGTCTGAAAGCTACGCGGCCTACCTTGGTGTCAGGCAGATCGAGCGTGACCAGCGTCTTTAGTACGGGGCAAAGTCTGAAAGCTACGCGGCCTACCTTGGTGTCAGGCAGATCGAGCGTGACCAGCGTCTTTAGTACGGGGCAAAGTCTGAAAGCTACGCGGTCTACCTTGGTGTCAGGCAGATCGAGCGTGACCAGCGTCTTTAGTACGGGGCAAAGTCTGAAAGCTACGCGGCCTACCTTGGTGTCAGGCAGATCGAGCGTGACCAGCGTCTTTAGTACGGGGCAAAGTCTGAAAGCTACGCGGCCTACCTTGGTGTCAGGCAGATCGAGCGTGACCAGCGTCTTTAGTACGGGGCAAAGTCTGAAAGCTACGCGGCCTACCTTGGTGTCAGGCAGATCGAGCGTGACCAGCGTCTTTAGTACGGGGCAAAGTCTGAAAGCTACGCGGCCTACCTTGGTGTCAGGCAGATCGAGCGTGACCAGCGTCTTTAGTACGGGGCAAAGTCTGAAAGCTACGCGGCCTACCTTGGTGTCAGGCAGATCGAGCGTGACCAGCGTCTTTAGTACGGGGCAAAGTCTGAAAGCTACGCGGCCTACCTTGGTGTCAGGCAGATCGAGCGTGACCAGCGTCTTTAGTACGGGGCAAAGTCTGAAAGCTACGCGGCCTACCTTGGTGTCAGGCAGATCGAGCGTGACCAGCGTCTTTAGTACGGGGCAAAGTCTGAAAGCTACGCGGCCTACCTTGGTGTCAGGCAGATCGAGCGTGACCAGCGTCTTTAGTACGGGGCAAAGTCTGAAAGCTACGCGGCCTACCTTGGTGTCAGGCAGATCGAGCGTGACCAGCGTCTTTAGTACGGGGCAAAGTCTGAAAGCTACGCGGCCTACCTTGGTGTCAGGCAGATCGAGCGTGACCAGCGTCTTTAGTTTGGCGGCGCGGTGTGTAAGCACGGCCACGTGACTGGAGCCGGCGCCGGCTGCGCACACCCATAGCAACGAGCGCGCGCGCCGCATCGACGCGCCGCGCGTCGTGCCACTGGATGTGTAAAAGCAGCCGCAGCGGACCTGGTAACAGACCGGCGTTCATGGGAACATGTCTAAAAGTGTAAGCTGCTAACTCCAAAAGTACAAAGCTTCAGGAGGCTAATAAAACCATCCTATTTTTATGCATGAGCATTCACCACCTCCCTCCCCCGTGTCCTCTGGAGGGTGCCCTTTATAGGGCTAAAAAAAAACAAATGAATAACTGAAAATAATACCTGATGTAAAAATAGGGTGGTATAATTGGTCCCCTAAAACTTTGTACTTTTGGAGTTAGCAGCTTAATGGCGCAATTTAATTAGTCGATAGAGCCCGCATGAGGGGTGCGAGAGATTTCTGGAACGCGTGCCACAGGGCCCGCATTCGGGGAACCGTTTTCATTAGTCGATATGGCCCGCATGCGGGGTGCGAGAGATTTCTGGAACGCGTGCCACAGGGCCCGCATCCGGGGAAACCGTTTTCATTAGTCGATAGGGTCCGCATGTAGGAGAACCTCCATGTTCGTCGCCAGTTATTAACAATAGATTGCCACAAGTTTTAACATTTGCGAATCCGTAAAGCGATCAGCCATTTTGCGGAGCGTCTTTCTAATTCAACAAGCACTCACGAATAAAATTGAATAATGAAAAAATATTTGACTTACACCCCACCCCGCAAGCTGTATATCGACTGATGAATTTCATTGGTCGATATCACGGTCGGTATAAAGCATGCGGGGTATCCCTGCAGGCGATGTAACGAACACGTATCGACTTGTAACTTTCATTGGTTGTTATGTCGCCTGCGGGGACTTCCCGTATGCTGTAAACCGAACGAGTTAACGACCAATGAAATTGCGCCATAACACTTTTAGACGACGATTGTACAATATTGTTGGGAGGTCGTATCATCATCATGCCACCCTTGATAAGCATCGTTAAAATACGGAACTTTGAGAGTAGAAGACTCCTTAGCTTATAAAGTGCCTCGTTCACAAGTGTTCACTAACCTCTGTGAGCACCTTGCTGGAATAGACAGGCGTGGCAGCGACGAAGAGTGGCATCTTATGCGCGGGGGCGGCTTGCAAGGCAGCTAGGCGCCACGCGGGCGAGTTGGCCGAGGCCTGGGCCAGTTGGGCCAGTCTCAGCTCGGTGGCCCAGGCGAGCCGGGCCCCTGGCTCGGCCGCTCGAAACGTGATCGGCTCCTCGCGGCCCCGGATTGTCAGCTGGAGGCAGCAGGAGTCCACCCAAGCCATCTCGTCGTCTTTTTTCTGTGGATAGGTGGCGGAAAAGTCGGGTCGAGTTGAGAGCACAGTTGAAGCACCGTAAAGCCTGGCGTAGACTAGTCTCGCTGAGACAAATAGCAGAACTACTCTAACTAAACTGAAAATGCGTCCATTAAGGACGTTTCGAAATGAATAGTCAAAGGAAAAAAAATAAGATGCATTTTGGCTTCACTCTGCTCTAGTGGAGTTTAGGCTTACGACGCTTACCCTACGCATACTATACTAGCAAAATAGCTGTTTAAAATGTGAACTGTTGACGTTTGAGTGTTAAAGGCTGTCATCACAGCAATGAATAAATAAAAAAATAGAAATGAATGCAGATATTTATAGAAAACTGACAGGTAACTCAGCTTAAAGTTAGGAACCGACATTGAATTTTTATCTCCACACTCCGATATTATGATTGTATGTATACACTGTAGGTATATCTTGCATCTGTGACTCCAACACGGCAGACCCTAAATTGTTGGCATTACAACGCTAAGGGAGTGCCCGGTGACCTTGTTCATTGAGCCAGTGTTTGAGCTGAGCAAATGGCGTCAATTTACCTGTATACTTCGCTGTATAATCTGCATCAGCGACTTGAACATTTCGGACGCCACTAGTTGACGAAAACATCCCACATTGAATGCAACATTTCAATACTAAAGGAGCGTCCGCTGAACGTGTTATTTTAGTCAATGTTTGAGCAAATGTCTTAGTTTACCTGTATACTTCGCTGTATATTCTGCATCAGCGACTTGAACACTTCGGGCGCCAGTTGCGGTACGGGCGCCTTGAGTGACGCGGCGAGATCCGCCATGCGAGAAACTGTCTCGTAGTCATGCATCAGGGCAGACATCTCGCTGCAGAGGGAATCGCCGGTGGAGGTGTTCCACTGGCCAGTGTTCGAGGAGTTGGAGCGGAGGCTGCCACTGCGGTTCATGCCTGGGGAAAGGGGATTTTTAGAAAGGGATTGGAGTGGTATAGAAAGGTCAGGGATAAGTGGCGTTTGTACAAAGCGTTATTTGATTCAGTTTACCTCATTCTTTCTTTTTCATTATAACCTCCTCAGTCCCGTGTCGACAAAATAACAATAGAAAACTATTGTTATTTTCAAGGTCAGGACTGAAGAGGTTAAAGCGAAAAAAAATAATTTAAATCGATAGATAGACGATCACGCATATTTCGTAATTAATTTCTTCGTTATTGCAGGAAAATTTATTATATTTTTATTGTGACAGCACCACGCTATAGTTGAATCCCACTTAGAATGCTGATGAAGTTTACAATTAAACTGCAAAAAAATCAATAAACGTGCAATGTAAACTCGCTCATTCTCGCTGTCATTTCGCTCTTGCAAGAATAAAACCAGATCGCCGCCTACGCCAATGGGCTCACATACACACTCACTCACTCTCTCTCTCTCTCTCACACACACACACACACACACACACACAAACACACGTAACTTAGTCTTTGAGCAGGAGACGGCTATCCTAAGTAAACTTCATCATAGACAGGCTTCTTCACTATACGCGTTGATGCCATCTTACTCTTTTTTTTTTTTTTAAACACTTTATTGATAAACACATTTAGATTTTACATTGTTTTAAAGCATCACTTAAACCTTATTAGGTTTTTGCGTGAAGCCTGAGCCGCTTTTGTACAAACACTCCTTAATTTCTAATGCACTCTTAATACTTAGATAATAATAATATACATGATAAATGTTTAAATGTTACGCTTACCTTGTGCAAGCACCCTGCTAAGCGTGGGCGAGGTACCCGTGTCCAGAACTTCCACATCTTGCACTGGCTGCGCCCACTTAAGGCCCAGTCTCTCGGCGTCGTCGCCGCCGCACCCCACAGACACGCATACTACAAGGTCGTTCAGAAGGAGCAGACGGCGCGGCTTGCACTTCGATATGGCGCCGCATTGGTTGAACTCCTGAAAGAAATTGGCTGAGTTCTAACAACAAAACAGTCAGTGTGCTTAGTGCGAGTTTTTTTAACTACTCGATCGCGTTAACGTAAACTCATATTCTATAGGAGTGACAAAGCGCGCCACCTAGTTGTCTCTCTGTCACTCCTATAGAAATTGCAAACGCTCTCGCTATCGAAAGTGAATGAAAAAACTCGCACTAAGGGCTCTGAGTAGTAGAAAAACTGCGACTTAATTAACATTTCAAGTTGAACATAGATGTTGTTACGAGTTTACGAGTTGGCCGTGGTGGTTTAGTGTGCCCGAGTATATCATCATCATCAACCCATTATGTCCTGACCAAGGGGCACGGGTCTCTTCCCTGAGGAAGGTATAGGCCATACTCCACCACGGGGGCCAAGTATATAATTTAATTCAATTTAGGTTCCAGAGTTACTTTGCATATTGTTTGACGACCTCTGTGACGCAGCGGTTAGCGCATCTGCCTACGGTGCGAGAGGTCCCGGGTTCGAGCCGCGGCTGGGGAAAAAAAACCCCAGGTTTTGGATGTTTACATGTTTGTGATGTCGCTGCTTCTGGTTCCCACGACACAGCGTATCCTAATGTGGGGCCAGAAACAATGTATGTAAATGTTTAAGTTCTGATCAAGAAATAGTTTTGGTTTCTATTTTCTATTTTTGGTTTCTATTTTCTATTTATATTCTTTATTATTTAAGATCTCTAAGTTAACGGAATTAGGGAGTGATATATGATATGGTCCACGGACCAGCCAACCATAATTATTATGTCTGCTTTATATCACAGAGATATCTAACGGAATTAGGGAGTGATATATGATATGGTCCACGGACCAGCCAACCATAATTATTATGTCTTCGTTATATCACAGAGATATCAACCGATTTTTTCTCCACACTGTGTCGAGCTGCCTATGAAAGAGCGAAACGCGCGACCCGGAATCACGATTACAACTCACTAACTTACAGACTCGCATGAGCTAGATATAAAATAGGAAAACGATTGAGTTGCAGCTTAGAGAATAAAGAGGAGTCATAGATTTGAAAGATTTGTGATATGATTAAGATATAGTACGTCCCAAAGAGAAAAGATACTAAAATTTGCCACAAACACACGCGCGGCGTCGAACCACGTCGCCTTGCCGTCCCCGTCACACCGCCCCACATCAAATGGCGCAGAGCCGTTCGGAAGGAGCCTGATGGAACAAACTACCTCAACATCCACTCACCAGCTGCACCATGTCTGTCAGCCGTAACAGACGCCGCTTGTCGGCCCGCGCCGCCACCGTGCCGCCCCGTCACACCGCCCCACATCAAATGGCGCAGAGCCGTTCGGAAGGAGCCTGATGGAACAAACTACCTCAACATCCACTCACCAGCTGCACCATGTCTGTCAGCCGTAACAGATGCCGCTTGTCGGCCCGCGCCGCCACCGTACCGCCCCCGTCACACCGCCCCGCAGCAAACGGCGCAGAGCCGTTCGGAAGGAGCCTCGATGGAACCAAATATCTCATTCTCCACTCACCAGCAGCACCAGGTCGTCTTGCCGTAATAGACACCGCTTATCGGCCCGCGGCACCATCGTACCGCCCCGCAGCAAACGGCGCAGAGCCGTTCGAAAGGAGCTTCGATGGAACAAACTACAGCTTGTCCAGAAAGAGTAGAAATTAATGAGCACGGTTTTGCACAGACTTTTTGTCTGTGTTAGTTAATAGCTTGCGCTTACAAGCATTGTATAAATTAAATGCTTCAATAAATATAGTAAATGTTCTGACTTCTCAATAAAACAATTAGTAAACTTTCACTTCCGGTTTCTACTCTTTTTGGACAAACTGTACCTCGCTAAACTGTAAGCGGTGGTGGCGTAGTGGGGTTGACCCTTGCTTCTCGATCTTGAGAGTCTGGGTTCGAACCACGCATGTACCAATGACTTTTAGTTACGTACATTTGTTTGTACAGCAACACCATTCGCTGATAAATTGTGCCCGGATAACGGCGACAGGCTTGCCACTTGTCACGTTTGGGACCTAATAAACTCGGCAAAACATGGGCCCAGTTCCAGTGACTGGTACCTCTGCCTACCCCTTCGGGAATATCGGGCGTGAGTTTAGAAGAAGAAGAAGAAGAAGAAGAAAATTCATTTATTTGACGACACAATACTCAAAACAAAAAAAAAGAAAATTTATCATTCACTATCAATACAAGATGCCTACATTTTTTAACAAATTAACACAGAAAGGTTACAAAAAGTGGGTAAAAAATAAATAAACGATAAAACATGAAAACAATAATAGAATACATTATAGTTTTTAAGTTTATTATTTTTTTTATTTTAATTTTTGTACCTCAACGTCGACTCACCAGCTGCACCAAGTCGTCCTGTCTCAATAGATGCCGCTTGTCGGCTCGCGAAGCGAGGAGGCGCGCGGCGCCGAACCGCGCCGCCGTGCCGCCCCCGCCCGCGCCCGCCACTCCGCCCCGCGTCAAACGCCGCAGAGCCGCTCGGAAGGCCTGGGTGGTAAAGCATTACGTATTTTAAATTACAAACAAAGGTTCAGTGGTACAAGTGCGAATTCAAAGTTTTAATATTCGCAGTAGTTCCACCGTTTGGGCTTGTATGCATGAATGGAACTAACGCGAAAATAAAGTCGCAGTAGTCCCATCATGGGACTCGGCAATGGTACTGACTACTGCGAATGGAAGAAAGAAAGAAAGAATAATATATTTATTTGACGACACAATACTCAAAAACACAAAATCACGCAATGATTGAAAGTTACGAACGATTAAGAGCCCTCAAGCAGCAATTCCCTTACAAACGGAGTTTGGTTTTAATTCCCAGATGACATGCGATCCGGCCTCATAGAGTGGGACAAGTGAGTCGTGGCTCAAGCTTTTGGCGGGAAATTTAAAAATCTTTTAGTTGATAACCCTGCATATCGTCTGAATAAACCATCTTGATACTTTTGCTTAACTTGATTATTTGTTTAATTATTTTGGAGTCTCCAATGAATTTTGTCCAAACATAAATAAATATAAACAAAACGAAAACATTGACTACATCAAAACCAACATTTCCACTCCACCAAAAACAGGGATAATAAAAATGCACCACATAAACTTATAAACATTTAATAATGCTGAACCATAATCAAAATCTGATTCATATCTTTTTTCTCAACATTTTCGTCATCCGACAGACCTTACAACAAGAAATAATTGATGTTTGCTTTAAAACATTATTACTCGTATGTACATACTCTAACATATGTAAAATTATGTTGAATAGAAGCAAAAGTTTTTTTTCTTGTTTAAATCTAGGACGAGTATCAAACTGTTTGGGCTGTACTACTTGCAGCTGAAATACCTAAGTTTGACAGTCAGAGTGTGGCCATATGAAGAATTCGAAATAAATCGTGTCCCAGGACTCGCTTGTCAGACTCTACTAATTCTTCTAGAGGATACACAATGGTTTGTTCGTGCTTGGAACCGGAAATAAACTTATCAAAAAGTTTGTTATCTTATGAGGCTAGGCTATGGTTCCTTTTATGGTTTTCTGTTATTCAAAATTGTGAATATGGGCAAACTTTGATTTGTGTCCTCTAAGCGTATTGAAATGCCACTTGAGGGGTCTTCAGGTGCTAACCGTGCTTTCTGGTGCGACCAATTAAAAAAAAAATCTTCTGTCATAATATGTTTTCACAAAAAGTGAATCATCATAAATCTCCATAACGGTGATAGTTATTTTTGGAACCTAGGGCAATAACCGAGGACTTAAATGGATTCTCGCTAAAAACGGTAGTTTTTGGTATAAGTTATTAAAGTCCGAGGTTCTTAGAACCGGCTGTTGCTCCGGGTTCTAGACAGTAGCTAATGGCAACTAATAAAGCAAATGGAGTCTTAGAAGATTTTAGCAAAATCTGGTTACCATACAGAGTGCCAAGTGATGCATGGACCACTATGCGTGGTCTCTTGTCTCTTGGATTTTGGTACGACGTAAACAAGAACAAAAAGCCATCGAATATCATTCAAAAAGGTTGATATTTTGTTCCAAATTAAAATTAGTCAAGATAAGAATATTCCTTATTGAGACTTGAGCTCGTGTGCGTAATGCTTATTCCTACACGTAAATCCTCGACGTTTTTGTGAGTCGAAAAATGTTTGAACTTGCGGAACATTTCAAAGTTTTAAATGCCGCTGTCTAGCATATTTCGTTCTATTTAATTGTTTACGCTTGCTTGATAGACAGCAATAACGCCAGGCCACACACATTAGCGTTGCTAGGGTAATTTGTTAATTTTCTTCTCCCTAAAAGCGATAGTCTGCACACCGTACAGGACGGTTCATTCAAGTAACCGACTGAATATCTATTCGCTTCTCGCTCACACAATATAGACGGCAATATCGTATGAGCAAGATGCATACTTGTCCGTAATAGTCTTCTTCTTCGGTGTTTCAACTCCTAGGAGAGCAAAGAGCCTCAACCACAGTTATCCACTTTTTTATTTTGTTCTTCTGTCCAAGTGGATTAAAGAAAGCCACTATTATTAGTGCATTTATTTAATTGAAAATGTTATCTCCTATTCATGTATGGTCTAATGTCCACCCCAGGATGTGGGATTACTGCCTAATACTGGGATGAGCATAAGACCATCTAAGATAGTCTAAAGCCCATCCTATCCACTCCACCCCTATCTACGGCAATGAGCGAAGATCTGCCCCTGTAATATTAGGCACGCAAAATCCTGAACGATCCCAATTGAGGAGGTTAGGAACAAAAGGTGGCATTTACACTTTTCATGTTTTTGAGTAAATCGAGAAAATAAATATTCATCTTGATCTATGCAATTACTTTGTAATTTTATTATACATGTATGTGTCAGTTAGTAGCTAGACTATAAGGTATTTGAAAGTATTTATGTAGACGTTAAAATAAAGCCAATATTTAATAAAGTATTAATGAAATGACACCTTTTGATCATAACTATATGATAAAGTAGTGTAAATGTTACCATTTGATTCAATAGAGTTGTAAAATAAAATACAAAATCGACAAATCTTGTCAGCAAATGTACCCATTTTAATACGACGGATGTATTTAGTAAGAAAATGTCACTTTTTGATAATGAAGTCTTGATCACTGCTGTGGTTTGTATAAAAATGACACTTTTTGTACCGGAAGGAGCTATTGAGGTTGATTTTTCTACGGAATTAGTCGCCTTTTGAAGTTGATCATTGCATATAATGATAGAATTCAGGGTTTTGAGTCGGATAATAAAACAAAAACGCGTTATGCCGAATACGTAAATGTCACCTTTTGTTCCTAACCTCCTCAATTGCTATCGCAAACGTCAGGATAACCTATTAGACAGTGTGAAATTTTTTTTTTATATAGATTCGTATAAATTAGAAGTCTTAAAGCCGCTTTAAGGCATTTTAAAGGCAAAAATGGACGATTTGTCCAAGAAACCAGAATAACATTGTGTATTTGTAGCCATTTTATCGAAAACGGCCTGGATTGGCCGAATCTATGATGATGTCACAGGTCAGTAAATATGGCGTCTGCCATTCATGTCGTTCTTACGTTCATTGTATTTGTTTACTGACCAGTGACGTCATGATAGGACTCGTGAATGAAGACGCTATATTGCTCAAGATAGCGTTTTGGCGGCTTTGAATTTTATTTGCTTTTTTTAGAAGAAATACACGAAAGAATTTAAAATTACCACTTTCTGAGTACTTAACGAAAACTAACAAAAATTCTGAGATGGTTTTTAGAAACCTTTCAAAATTGCCTATTCCGACAATCATTAAGCCCTTTACTTTGAAAGTTAGCAAAATTTACTGTAGTGCTAGTGTGTTTGTAACAATCCAAAATGCTACCTGAGTTCTCTCGGCGTCCCGTTTCCGCTCGTTCAACGCCTCAGCCAACGCCTCTAGCCTAGTGAGGGCACGCTGCAGCGCCACTCGGTCCGAATGGCCTGGAGGCGTGTGCTTTAGAAGGTCCTGCAACAATAGAAATATGTAGATTAGACACAACCAATAAAAAACCTACACAATCCTCACAGGGTGCTATGACGTGCTAGACCTACACATCTACATTATGAACCAGAATGTACACCTAAGAGGCCATCAACTTTCTAAGCATCAACTAAACAATTTTCTGTGTACAAGTAATTCTCTAAAGTATTTCCTTCCAACCGTTTCGTGGGCGTGCTGTGTGGTGTCGGCCTAGAGAATAGCACCAACCCAACTCTTCCCGCGGGTGTCGTAAAAGGCGACTAAGGGACACAAAACCGGGGGGTGGGCAGCAGCGCCTCCTGCAGTACAACTCTACCGCACTGCGATCCCCAACCCGCATGCCCAGCGTGGGGATTATGGGCATTACCCCATGATGGCACAACACAGGAAACGGCCCCCAGTTCCCGGCCGCCTCGCTATTCCTGGCCATCGTGGCAGCGGCCATGGTAACGGCGGGGTAGGGGGTGCTAAGAATCACCGGGCTACCTCAGGCTGCCACAAACATCTGACCCTGGCAACGTTCAACGGACGCACTCTGAGGCTTGACCATCATCTAGCGCAGTTGGAAGTGGAGTTAGAGAACATTAAATGGCATGTTCTGGGGTTATGTGAAGTCCGTAGAGAGGGGGAGGACACCGTAACCCTAGACTCGGGCCATCTTCTCTACTTTCGCGAGGGTGATAAAACATCCCAGGGTGGCGTAGGTTTCCTCGTCAATAAGGCCCTCTCTAACAACGTTGAAGAAATCTCTAGTGTGTCGACCAGGGTAGCGTACCTGATCCTTCGGCTGTCCAAGCGTTACAGCATGAAGGTCATTCAGGTTTACGCACCGACCTCGGCACACTCGGATGATGAAGTTGAGGATATGTACGAAGACATATCCAAAGCCTTACATAACACCACGAAGGCTCACTTCAACGTTGTTATGGGGGACTTTAACGGCAAGGTGGGAACCCAGAGTGGCAACGAGTCCCGAATAGGCCCGCATGGTTATGGAGTCAGGAATCACAGGGGGCAAATGCTTGTCAACTTCCTTGAGAAAGAAAAACTATTCTTGATGAACTCTTTCTTCAAGAAACAGCCTCAAAGGAAGTGGACATGGCGAAGCCCCGACACTGTGACCAAAAATGAGATCGACTTCATCATGACGGATAGCAAGCATATATTCAGAGATGTCTCAGTGATCAACAGGTTTAATACCGGATCTGATCACCGACTTCTCCGAGGCTCTCTGAATATCAACTTGAAGCTTGAGAGAAACCGTCTGATGAAGTCCACGCTCCGACCAAACCCAATCCAAATCATGGCGGGCACCGAGAAGTTCCAGCAGCTTCTCGGGAATAGATTTGTTGCCTTGGAGCCCACCGATGACGCTGACGAGACCCTAAACAATCTGGTCGTAACTCTTAGGGACGAGGGCATCAAGTTCTGCAAAACGCAGCGGACAGGCAAGAAATCCAAACTCTCGGATGAAACTCTCCGGTTGCTGACAAAAAGACGGGAAACCACCCAAGCGACTTCGTCAGAGAGGTCAAACCTGAACAAGCAAATTGCGAAGATGGTACGGCGCGACCTTCGGAGCTCCAACACACGCCTCATTGAAGAGGCAATAGAGCAAAACCGAGGGTCCAAAGTATTCACTCAGCAGCTTGGCAGGAGCCACCTGACGAAGCTTACAACGCACGACGGGAGGACCGTATTGTCGAAGCCGGAGATCTCCGCAGAGATAGAGGATTTCTATGGCCGATTATACGCTGCACATGCCCCTTATTCCCAACGAGACGACCAAGATTCCAGAGCCACCCTGACGCGCCACTACACCGACGAACTGCCTGACATCAGTCAAGACGAGATCGTGCTAGCTCTGAGGCAGCTTAAAAATGGAAAAGCCCCCGGTGAGGACGGAATAACATCAGAGCTCTTGAAAGCTGGAGGAGCCCCTGTTATACAGGAATTACAAAAGCTCTTCAACGCCGTCCTTCACAGTGGGAGAACTCCAAAGGCATGGAGCGGGAGTTTGGTGGTGCTCTTTTTTAAGAAGGGTGACAAGACTCTTCTTAAAAATTACAGACCCATCTCGCTCCTGAGCCATGTCTATAAGCTGTTCTCACGAGTGATCACGAATCGTCTCGCCAGAGGACTCGACGAGTTCCAGCCGCCGGAACAGGCCGGGTTTCGCGGAGGATATGGCACCATAGACCACATTCACACAGTGAGGCAGATTATACAGAAGACCGAGGAGTATAATCAGCCCCTGTGTCTTGCTTTTGTGGACTATGAGAAGGCCTTTGACTCTGTCGAAACCTGGGCTGTTCTGGAATCCTTACAGCGATGCCAAGTAGACTATCGTTATATCGAGGTGTTGAGATGTCTGTACGAAGCCGCCACCATGAGTGTCCAAGTACAGGGCCAGCAGTCTAAACCTATCCAACTGTGCAGAGGAGTAAGACAGGGGGATGTTATATCCCCGAAACTGTTTACAAGCGCGTTGGAAGACATGTTTAAGACGCTGGACTGGAAAGAAAAGGGCATTAACATAAACGGCGACTACATCTCACACCTGCGATTCGCAGATGACATAGTCTTAATGGCGGAGTCGCTAGAGGAGCTGAACCACATGCTGGCCAGCCTAGCATCAGCCTCGCGACGCATCGGTCTTGGTATGAATTTGGATAAAACCAAAGTCATGATCAATGGTCACATTGATCCAATACCGGTCGTCGTACATGGTCACCTACTCGAAATCGTTTCCGAATACACTTACCTCGGGCAGATTCTGCAGTTAGGTAAAAACAATTTCGAGAGGGAGGCCAAGAGGAGGATCCAGCTGGGCTGGGCAGCGTTTGGGAAACTACGCCGGGTCTTCTCGTCATCCATACCGCAATGCTTGAAAACGAAAGTTTTCAATCAGTGTGTCCTACCTGTTATGACCTACGGAGCCGAGACATGGACACTCACGAAAGGGTTGGTCCACCAGTTTAAAGTCGCTCAGCGAGCTATGGAGAGAGCTATGCTCGGAGTTTCTCTGAAGGATAGGATTCGTAACGAATACATCCGACAGAGAACCAAAGTTATCGACATAGCTCAGAGAATTAGCAAGCTGAAGTGGCAGTGGGCTGGCCATATTTCGCGAAGAACCGACAACCGCTGGGGTAAACGTGTTCTTGAGTGGAGACCGCGACTCGGCAAACGTAGTGTAGGACGCCCTCTAACCAGGTGGGATGACGATCTGCGAAGGACTGCAGGCAGATGCTGGATGCGGCAAGCCGAAGACAGGGCGCTATGGCGCTCATTAGGGGAGGGCTATGTCCAGCAGTGGACTAATATAGCCTGATGATGATGATGATGATGATGATGTTTCGTGGGCGAGTGGGATAAACGTCCTGCACCTATCATTAGTGGAGACTTAGTGAGCTGTTTTAAAAATTAACTGCATAATTATAAAAACACCTTTCAGACCCAGAGTTTTCTCGCAATGTTTTCCTTTACTGGCGAGAGTTATTGCTAAAATAAATAAAATAAAATAAATTTATTTGCCTCGTAATAATAATGCAAGTTCACTAGAAAACAAAATGGTACGGGAATTCAAACTAGGTAATGTAACCCGGGTTATTGGATATTCGAAAAAACTGGTATTTGAAAGTCTCTCCTACCTATTAATTCCTATTTTATAATGAAAAAATATGAATGCAGAGCAAACGTATTTTTAAACCGGTTTCACCGAAAGCCGGGTTTTTTAAATAAAAAACCGAAAGAAAACCCGGGTTTGAATTTGGGCGGTTTTTTCATTCCCTATTTCAAACCTACAACCTTCCGAATGTGAGGCCGGCGTTTTACCGCTGCGCTACCATCGATGTTGCAAATAATAATGCCATTCTTTCGGCGGCAAAAGTCATGTCGCCCCATTCGTAGGTAGGTGTCAACAACACTCGGCACCATTGTTACAAATGCAAATACCAGCAATTCGCCAAGGCCGCCGATAAATCCAACAGCACTATTTCTCTAATCCCATTTCAATGAGTGCGTGGGCGTCACTGGAGTACGCTCTACGGTTATTGGAACTAGATTTTGATCGAGAGTCGGCCTTATAAAGAAGGTAATAAGTGTCAGCGGGGATATACACTGAATATGTACCTACTGAGAAGTACTTGTCACCGCAATGACTGCGATTATGAGCTAAGCTTTGCGCAATTCAAAGTACTAAACCACAGACAGGAATTGTTAAACGTTTTCCGTTGAGATCAGTTATTTTATATTGGTGAATTAAATTACTAATTTGCAATCGACATCAATGCCAAACCGAAACTGATTTAGTTTTTAGTGAGCGTGTGAATTCTCCACTCAGTGGAAAACCTTACTGTGAAGTTTAGATATAAGGCCTGTAGATCGCGAGCGTTGTCTTCAGACACTTAGAAAGAAAATAAGCTTACTTACTTGCAAAAACATAATGAACTGTGGAAACCGCTGCACCGGCTTCACCATCAGGCCGAAGAAGGAGAGCCGGTCGTGGGCGCTGATCTGCTTCACCTTGAAGAAGTCAGCCAGCGCAGACTTCCGTTTCGACTCCATCTTCGCCAGCTCCATGGCAACGGAGAAGTTGTTTATAAAGTCCGAGTAGACGTCCAAAACGACTGCCTTGGAGAACGCGCTAAGGAAGACCTCGCCTGTGGAAGGAGGGAGGTGAAATTAGGTTTTACTAAATCTGCTTGAGAGCGTCAGTCCAGCAAGCCAGGGGTTAGGTGGGCTAAGGGTGGGTGGAGTTATACTGGTTCTACAAAGTCGAGACCGTCAGTTTGACGGTCTAAGTTAGTTAACTATCTTAGTCTCTTCTTAGCATGTAGATTTAGAAAGTCTTTATAAGTCGAGATAAATGGTACTGATAGGATTTTCTTCAGCTTGATCTAGTTGTTTATTTTTTTTCCTACTTGCCATATTTTTTTATGTTTGAAGATAATAAACAAAATAAACTTAGTTTAGTAACTCTAGTTTAACATTAAAACCCGTTGGCGCCGATCGGAGTGCTATCCAAGAGCTATCTGTGTATAGCTTTCTCTAATCACCTGTTATACCTGTAAACTCTTTAGGAGGTACCTACATTCCTTGTAATTAGTTGCGTTATGAACTTGAAAAGAACTATTGAAAAACCATCATTGTACAGGTTACATTGTCTTCGTCTTTGAGTAAATCCTAGGGAGCCCAGACTGAGATGTGGAGCTGAGATGCGACAACCTTTCAATTTATTTTCAATAAAAAAATGCCAAACAGTGGCGCTGCAACCCAGAGAAAAGATGGGCGACGGTGCAAATCTATACTCTAAGTATACTAATATTATAAAGAAGAGGAAAGTTGTGTATGTTTGTAATGACTAGGCTTAGAAAGAGCTGGGCCGATTTTAAAAATTCTTTCACCATTAGAAAGCTATTTCTTTTTGAGTAACACAGGCTTTATTGGATTTTCAAAAAGTTCCGTACGAAATCTCGAAAAATGTAACCCATGGTGTAAAACAATTAGTACCCCAGGAGTTTTCCACGGAACTAATATATCTAGTCTAATATAGTCTCATAATGTATTTGTTTGTTTCCTGGTGTGTACAATAAAAGGCTCTAATCTAATCTAATATAGCTATTTCCACGGAAACGTTTTTGTCACCCGTGCGAAGCCGGGGCGGGTCGCTAGTTATATACAGGGCGTCCCAAAGTTATGGGACATGAAGGGAAAGTACCTTAAATATCGTGGATAAGGTATTTTGCTGAAAGAAGACTTTAGGTTGGCATCATAAAAGTAGGGCTGTTTTTTTTTACATTTTAGTCGGTTCGTTTCCCAGACGAGGCAAGTAATTTTTAGAAAATCTTTGAATGCAGAATTTTTACTTTGAAACTTTTAAAAATAACATAAAGTCTTCTTTCAGCAAAATATCCTATCTACGATATTTAAGGTACTTTCCCTTCATGTCCCATAACTTTGGGACGCCCTGTATACATCTCCGCGTCTCCGCCCCACGTCTCATCTACCTAGCCTGCGTCCTCGCATTCGGCTCACCAATTTTTTCATCGCGGTCCCACGTGCGCGCGCAGTCGGCCAGCGCGGCGCGGAAGTGCAGATGGCATTGCAGGATGTCTGGCAGCCGGTGGAATAGAGTCTGGATCTTGCCCGCGTTTAGGATCGCCGGGCTGCTTTCCTCTAGGGGTTTCTTGTAGTCCTGTTGGCAAACAGTGGTATGTTTCACGAATGTCGTTCAGTCACTTAGGAACGGTGACCCAAAAACAGTAATCTCGGTCTCCGCAATCAAGACGCCATTTTTTCCTAGCTTGTGCTAGCTTCCTCCATTCGTCTATTCGGTGCACGCACCTTTTTACTAGGTGTTTTGGGCGAATAACTAAAAGTGACACGTAAATAATTCAATAACATCAAGGAACATCTGGAGCCATCGAGAAAAGCCTCGGAGAATAGACGGATGTAGCAAGGGTTCAAGATTAAAAATGAATAAATAATATGAAAGTTGACCTCGGCAAGAGGCAAGCCTCGAGATATTAGGCGGTGATTTAGCGTGGCATGTAAACTAATTTTTTTGCCACCAAGCTACAGTGCAGTATTGGCATTGGCTGGAGCTATTTGTAATTCAATTTCAATGCGATTCCCTCGTTTTCTTCCGAGAATATTGGTTGCGTCTTGTAACTCCACATATTATTAGATTTATGTGTTTTCACCAACAGTAATCATTTAAAACTTATGACTTTGTTAATGTGACTTCAGTTTCGCGTTGAAAGGCGTATCCAATGAAAGTTTACAAGCTAAACATCTTTCAAAGTAACGTTAAACCACTTTATGACTGTTTTCTCAGTTTGCAATTGTACAGAAAAAAACGAATGTATCTCATACGTACTCATATTTTTCTGTCTGTAGTAAAAATGTTGCGAACAGCTTTAGAATAAAAAAACATAATTATGAAATAAAGTTACGTTAACATAACGATAACGTCTTATGAAATTGCCCATTGACCCTGATGTTTGTAGCGAGTGTTATTTCAGGGATGATCACGATGAAAAGGGAACGAAGCGTGGAAATAGAAATAGAAACATTTTCGCAACAATCTATAATTCTGTCAGCAAGCGTCCATGGCCGGAACTACCTCATCAGAAAAAAAGGATTTAAGCTAAGTTCAAGTTGAATACTCCGAGGGTTCCCCATAATTATGAATATTATGTCATTTGTATACGGAGGAAAAAGGAAGAAAGATTGTCGAGAGAAATATATCGAGCAAATCTGGGTGGAAGGACCGGCAAGGACCCACGAGCACATCATCATCATCATCAGCTCACGGCGGCGGCCCATTGATGGCTATAAGTCTTTTTTTCCCAAATTTCTCCTTTATTATGACTTGTTGGACAATCCGCCCTGATAAAACATTTTCTGAGAAAAATTCAACTACTACACACAGATAATTCAATAGAAAGAGTCCTTCTTAGGTCAACATCGTAAGCATATTGATAGCCATACGGGATCCCGCGTGGACGGAACTCTAAAAAAAGTATCAAATTGGCAATAACACTGAGATCACTAATACTTAGCCAGGAAGCGTAACTACACAATGTAAACACGATGATGTCAAAGATTTGATTTAGCGACGGCGACTGTAAAAACTTTGTTGGACTTTACACGTGAACAAAAAGACAAACATTTGCTTAGCAGGTTTGCTAATTTTCGCTCCCTGGCAAATACGCTTCGTGTCGCCGTCATAATACGTCTCATGGGTATTTTTAGATATAAGAAGTTAAAGTAATTAAATAAACATTATACCAGAAGTACAACGAGTTAACAGGACAGATCCTCACGTGTACGTTTTGTTTTGTCATGGACGCTTTTAGCAGTTATGATAGCTACTGATCGTATTATTTTCTTTAATGGCGCGCACAAATGAAACAAAAAATAATATCTTCGTTTACAGAAAATTTTTGCTAAGTGTCTTTCTATTTTCTCAAGTAAATTTTGATATTTTGGACCCACAAACAAGATTCTTGGATCTAGGTTTAGGCCAGCCTCACCCAGCCGGAATATCTTCTCTTAATTTCAGAGACGGAATTCAAGTCCTGGATTCCGGCATAGATTGCATTTATGGCAAAACGGCTACGAGTAGAAAAACACTTTTTGCAATTTTGTATTTGGACCTCGTGTAGACCTTTATTCAGTTAAGATGAGCCACCGATCATATTCTCTTTAAGATGTAATATCTTACGCAGTTACCGAGAAGTAATAAAGTACCATCCAATCAGCATCAGCTTGAGTATGCCCATAATAAAGTATCGGATGCATCACAAATAAACTTCGACGGTTATATGGTTATGATCATAGGACTCGCCGGGCGAGCAACTGGGTGAAGGCTGTGATAAACAACATTGTCCTGCCTCGATGCCAGATGCATGTTGCGTGGTTTGTAAGGTATTAAACTGAACGATTCATAATTCACCACTTGAAATTAATGCAAGTGTAGCCTGCTGTCTCATGACGTCATTGTCATGTACGAAAACCTATTTTCAAAGACAAAGACTTGAGTCGTGAGCGGATATTAATAGTTTTCAACTGAAGTGCAACTGAAACAGACGGCCCCGAGCGTTTAAATTGCAAACACTGCCTCCATTCAGCGTGTCCCACTTCCTAATATGTAAATCCGAAACATGCGAATATTGTGGGCGAAACAAAGCCAAGTGGGTCAGGCAGGTTCCACTATTTACATGTTGAAGATTTTCGACAACCTTTGATAATTTATGCTTTGTTTTCCCTGCACTCTGTGTGAAAATGGCATTTAACAGTCAGTAGTCTCGAGAAGAAAGGAAAGCAGTGACATTACCGTTACAGCTTATTGTATTTAAAGAATTGAGGACGTAGTGCAGTTATTTTTACTCAGGATTGTTGTTAATTATTAACGCGAACCTGCCGCTTCCAGTTCAGTCCAGATGTTACGTCAGCGTGGATCGAAAAGTTTCACATAGCTCGTCAAGGCCGAAGAAAGGCAGACCACTTTCCGAACAACAATTTCATTAACAATCACCGATTGGGCAACGATTTAGCAACTGTCGTCTTAAACTTTAATTAAGCGGCATGTCATGTCACACCTCCGTCCGTATGCTAATTGAAAATAAAGTGGCAAAATGCCTGCATCCGTTTTACAGCGCTCATTGTGTAATTGCTGCCATTCAAAAGTATATTGTAACGTAATATAATTAGAAACGCCTGTCACGGGCAATCAATCTTCCGTTAACTACAGAAACGCGAATTTCTCAGCGAGCTATGGAAAATGTCTGGCATAGGAATCCAGGTACTGGCGACATGCAAAGTTTAGCGGAACCTGTTATCGGCTGCTGTATAAACAAGCGCCTAGTTGTCAGCAATGTTATTTCAACTGACGTAATTCGCGCCGGGACTCGCCAAACGAGCGGCTGCCTCGAACGTTTAGTAGTAACGATTACAGAATCGCTCACAAGTGCCTCCTATACATAACCGGTTGATCAAATTTATTTTTACTAACTATTCCGGCGTGTCCAATGAAAGCAATTTCACTCGCACCAATTTCGTACAGTTACGTAAATGGCTTAATAAAGTTTTATCGGCCTTCTATTGGCCAATTACAACGCAGATGTAACTAGCCCGGGTAATCTATATCAACACCTGGGCCATAAGCTAGCTAGAGTTAACAAATTGGTGAAAGGTCCGCATCCATCATTTTACATAACGTAACCAACAAACCATTCTTCCTCCTTAAGTTACCGGCCTGCATAATAAGCGCCAGGAAGTGAGAAACAAGATTAGCTAAAGACCGAAAGGATTAGTACGATAAAGAAGGGGCCTTATTTATTCCCACGGTTATCTTGGGTAAAGTCAGAAGGGTATAATACCACCACTACGAAACTACTAATAGTCCAGTAAAATAGACATTCAGGTTGCATAGAAGTCTCAACAACCTGGATTGTTGTATAGGTTTTAACTACGACATTACAAATGCTATGCCAAACTCCTCATCGATCCCAGTGCGTTGTTTTTATCTGCGGTCACTTTTTATTTGTTTTCAGCGTATATCTCGGATCACGATGAGAGCTACTGGAGAAATGGGTGAATAAAACTTTGTGGATCATACACATCGAGAACTCCTATAGTTCTAGGACTATAGGAGTTCTCGATGTGTATGATGGTTAGTAAGCTGAAGTGGCAGTGGGCGGGGCACATAGCACGCAGAACTGATGGCCGATGGGGCCAAAAAGTGCTCGAATGGAGACCACATATCGGCAAGCACAGCGTAGAGCCACCAGCCACAAGACGTACAGACGATCTCATTTTGTAAAACAAATTGGTAGTTTAAGTTTAAATTTAAATTTATTACATGCATTCATGCTAGTGAGTGTGTGTGTGTGTGTGTGTGTGTGTGTGTGTGTGTGTGTGTGTGTGTGTGTGTGTGTGTGTGTGTGTGTGTGTCTATATGCGCGAGTACAGTAGTGTCGCTCCCTAACCCTGCGACTGTAAGTCTTGGGATGAGTGAAACCACTTCTAGGGAATATAAGAGGTGTATGGTTAACGAAGGCATTGACTGAGCTCTGATGGCAGCCAGTTCCGAAATAGTACGCAGTCGGTCACTTACATTGACGAGCCGCTGTAGCGTGTTGACGTAAGAGTTTTCGCTGTGAATGATGGCGGCGACCACGTGGCGGCGCCGCAGCTGGACGGCCGACAGCGAGTCCGGCGGGATGCCCAGCGAGGGAAGCGGCACGCGACCGGCGCGCACTTCGCCGCCGCACGAGAACATGTCCTCTTCCAGCTGGTGGCAAGAAACAAGATACCTATTACTTAGAAATAAATCTGACGTTACTTCTTTTAATTAGCCTACTCTGGGTTCTACTGCTGCATCTTTGTAACCGGATAAACAGTTACAAAGAGTGCTGAGTGCTTAGTGCGAGTTTTTTCATTCACTTTCGATAGCGAGAGTGTTTGCAATTTGTATAGGAGTGACAAAGAGACAACTAGGTGGCGCGCTTTGTCACTCCTATACAAATTGCAAACGCTCTCGCTATCTAAAGTGAATGAAAAAACTCGCACTAAGCACTCAGGAGTGGGACCCGAGGAGTGAGTGCGTTTTCTTATTTCATAAAGAGCATTTTTAGAGGTATTGATGTTGAGTGGGTCAAGGGGCTCAAGGAGAAATTACAATCAAACGTAGTTTGTTTTTAATTCACAAACGACATGTCGACGAAACTTTATTAGAGGGCACGAATAAAGGTTTCTTGGTGCTTACAACTGAGGATAACGGAATAAAAAAGAAATTAAAGCGTCATGGCCTCATAAGACATTTTACAGAAACTATTTACAAGGCTATAATATCTTTTTTATATGTTTACTAGCTGTTGCCCGCGACTACGTCCGCGTGGGCTTTAATACTAACTTTGAACCCCCATTTTACCCCCTTAGGGGATGAATTTTCAAAAATCCTTTCTTAGTGCTCCCCTATGTTACAAAAAGAACCCCTGTGCAAAATTTCAAGTTTCTAACCCTTATAGTTTGGGCCCTGCGTTGATTCTAAGTCAGTCAGTCAGCTTCTCCTTTTATATATATAGATTTCCAATTCTAAGCAAGGCTCAAACCTCAATTTGTGTATTCTGAACGTATTGGCTAAGTTTAAAATAAAAAGCCAACTACATTTGTAAGGGAATTACCTAGTGAGGCGCCCTCTTCGAAAAGTAATGTTGTAATAAAATGTATACTA
Source organism: Yponomeuta plumbellus (assembly GCA_947310845.1). NCBI lineage: Eukaryota > Metazoa > Arthropoda > Insecta > Lepidoptera > Yponomeutidae > Yponomeuta > Yponomeuta plumbellus. The sequence continues at coordinate 12,843,647 of OX371203.1, forward strand.
CCACATACGACATTACCTTTGAACAGCCAAAGATCTTAGGCGGTAGATTACGACCTTGACAGGGAGCTAAAATTGGAACGCCAGAAACTTCTTTCATGTGCTATTCTAACCGATTGATATACGAGATTAACATAGTTTTATAGGGTGTTTATTCGCCGACCACACAGAGACCAAGGAATTTAAATGACACTCAGGTTTTAGAAACTCTACACCCGTTTTATATGTCAGCGTGTGGTCTTCACAGTTTTATTGATAGCTGGGTATTCACGGTTTGCAAGTATTACTGCGGTTAGCGTTGCCCATTTGGCCAATGGTGCCGAACTGAATCATAATAAACAAATGAATCACGGGTTTATCGTAGAAAACGTTCCACTTGAGCACGGTAATGTGCAAGACTGTAAAAGCAGGAAGATTTTAGTGCGAGCGCAGCGATAAAATATCTGAATGTGCTATTCAGGAATTCGTATCTCATTATCCAATGTAGGCTATCTGAAGACAATGTTATTTTGACACTCTAATGGGATCGCGATGGCTGAATCATTTCGGTCACTTGGCGATCTAGATATATCAAGATACAAGTACATGTTACCTATTCGTAACATGTAGTTGTGTACAGTCGAAAGAGCACAAACATTTGCATTTTAGTTGCAAAATCGCCCGTAGTCGCGTCCCTCAGCAATACATAAGGCTACGTAAAATAAGATATCTCAAACTCTACATTGGCGAAATTTGCTTTTCACGTTTCCTCCAATATTATTTTTTGGTTAACTAAGTACCTAAAAAACTACCTTAAAAATCGGATTCTATGCGGAATCATCAACCCACTGCTACTGAAGGATGATAGTAGATTTCATACACTGTTAAATAAGGAAAGGGACAACTATTTACGTCTCGCTCATACTATATTGCAACTATAAATAGACAGAGAGCACTCTATTGTACACAAAAAAGGAAATTTCTCTTTTTCCTTCGGCAATCTTTCCGTAACATCTGGAAGAAATTGTTGTTAGCAATAAGACCGCCTATTGAATGTTTTTTAATTGTAACTCTTATTTGTCTCTTGTTTCTTGTGTGCAATAAAGAATCTTCTTATTTTATCTTACACATTGTGTGAACGAACTCAAAAGTAATTACAAGACTTGCTCAAATTGGGTATTTGACAGGATGTCAAATGAGTTACTTTTAAAACGGAATTTTGTATGAAAATACTTGCTTATGACGTCACATTTCAGAGCACTCTTTTTATGTTTCATATATTTAAAAATTGTAATAACTAGTAAATGATTAAAAGAAATACATTTTCCGAATCATTTTGTAATTTTTGTTTTAATTGAGCATCTCAAATAATTTATTGTTGATAGTGTCAAATACCGTATTAACCGTGCAATAGTTCAGGCAATACCTCTGGGAGCTTGGGCATCTTGTCAGAGTCCTGGGAGTGCATGTCGTAGTGGTGCGCGGAGCCCCGGCGCACGCTGAACCAACGCGCCAGGCGCCCCCCGCCCTCGTCGTCGGGCGGGGGCGCCGGGGGCGCAGCCCCGCCGCCGCTGCGCCACCGCTCGCAGAGCTCGCGCGCCCGGCTGAGCGTGTTTCGGAGCTGGCCGCTGCTCCTGGAATGAAGGAGTGGAGTCATGAAGGAGTCAAAGAACTAAAGGCTGCTGTCCACGGGTAGAGTCAACTAGCATACTATTTTGCCAGCTCCAAGTACTCTACCAATTTAAGTAGAGTAACTGTTTACACGTAAATTTTAATTTTGTAGGTAGAGTTGTCACTATGTAAGAAGCACTAGAACAATGAACGTCACTAATCGAGAAATTGTAAGAAACAATGTTTGAACTAGTTAGGTACTCTGACATGGGTCGAGTATTCGGTAGAGTAGAGTGAACGCTGGAGTGGGGGAAGGAAAGTGGTAGAGTAGCTCGCCCACGTTGCTAGTTACTCTACTCTACCAAATTTCAGTACTCTACTCTACCAATGCTGTCTTCATTGGTATAGTTCGTAGGATAGTTAGTACTCTACCGCTCTACTCTACCGTTTACTCTACCCGTGGACAGCAGCCTTAAGGGTAGTTAGTTTGTTCTGTGGTTTCTGCACTTGGCCTCATAATTGAGCCATTGTACTTACGAAGAAGCCGCTCGTAGCCCCGGTTGCCTGAGTGTTCTTAAACGATCACGAAGGTTAAGGTACCAACATAGGGCGCGTTCAGTGCATGGATGGGTCTTTACGTCTATGACTAACGCTAGCGGCATTTTTCTGAGCGGTTCTGTGCTTTGCAAGGCACGTTAAGCAGTTGGTGCCGGCTGCCGTCGATAGATGGCAGTCGTTAAGCCAAGACAGAGGCCTTAGGGCGGCTTGAGAACTTCTGACAGTAAGATCAGCTAGTCTTAACTAAAGAAGAACTGACAGCTTATAAGATCTCAAGCGGCAGTAGGCTGGTCACATGCCGATCATGGACTGGCAAACGAAGCATAGGACCTCCACCAGCTCGCTGGACTGACGATATGATGAAGATTGCTGGCAGCGGCTGGATGAGGGTGGCTGAGGACAGAAACGTGACTTAGGGGAGGCCTATGTGCAGCAGTGGACGAATTCGGGCTAATTGATTTATTGAAGAAGAAGCAGCAAAATTAGGTTATGGTCAGTAATCAAAGTTTTTCGGGCAGAAATTAGTGGTGAGCAGAAAATTTCCAATATATCAGCAGAAATTCCAAATTGTTCAGAAGAAAAATCCAAATGGTTCAGCCGAAAATTACAAGGAGATTAACAGCAGAAAATTCGAAATTTATCAGCTTCCAAATACCTAATTGTTAGTTAAAATTTCATGAATCCGTTATTGATTCATGAGCTAAATACGCAATGCTGCTCATAATTATGTTTATTATGCTGAGTAACTTTTGGTGCGCGCTGGATAAGAATAGAGAAATTACACATAAACTCATGCCTGTATTCCAGAGGAGTAGGCAGAGACTAGAGACTGCCACTTGCCACGATCCTGACAAATCACTTTCGTTTCATCGACATTAATTAGGTGTTGATGCACGCACGAGGGTTTCGGGTACTTTTTATCTTTCGGTTTGCTAATAAATCCTCTACTTGGTCGAATAAATAGAACATGAAAAGACAATGTGTCTTTTTTATATGTAATGCCACTGACTGGCATAATAGAAGACGAACGCGCAACCTAGGTGAATGGCCAAAGCGAACGTTACCGGAAAACACATTAGGATTACATTTTGCGCAAAACGATCGGCCCTGAAGTACTCAAAGTGTGAAACAATTCAATAGACATTAGGTTATTCTTTCATGATGATTATTGTAGATTTAACAACGAACAAAGGTAATCTAGGTTATTCAGTTCAAGGTTTATCACTGGCGGAGCATAGGAAATCGACCTGAATTAAGAAAACAAAAAAGAAACAATGGCTTAACCGATAAGAGATTTCTAATTGCGGTCTCGGATAGCATTGCAAATGTTCTGCAAACATGCCAGAGGCCCGTCAAAATATTTTGTAACTATTTTGTAAGATTGTTTCTTATGTATGTAGTATATGTAGAGGGGCGGCGTAAAGAAGCAATCTCTCACGGCAATTGCATTCACGATGGGACGAGACGAGTTCAAACAATCGATCAATACTAATAAAATCACAATAAAGCAATTAGCTTGGACAAATGCTGAACAAAGAATGCGCCGAAGGTTGGTACACAACGATTGTTGATTGTACGCAGATACATAGCCGCGGAGATTAGCTATGTATTATTTATGAGTTTGTCCAAGCCGCGAATACATTAGAACGCATTTGGTAATGTGATGAAACGTAAAATATTGTCTTTGCGGTTACCACACTCGCTGCACAAAGCAATGCGTAATGCAATTTTACTCTATTGCTTACGGTATTTACGCACGCTATAGACTTATGTGCCTCGAGACAAAGCTAAATCGATTCCAATGCTACGTACCTATAATGTTTACGATTTCTCGATTGCACCTTTGGTCTAGATTTGATTAAGTGGGAATCAAGAAAATAAATAAAGAGTAGGTACACGCAGGCTGAGACACAGCTGCGATTGTATTCTCGTCGACTCTACAGGCTGAGGCCACACGAGCGTAATTTTTTGAGTTGTGAGTCGCGCAATTGCGGTCGCGTAATTTCTGCTCAGTAGAAAATCTGGTCGGCAGACAACTCATTTTGCGTCGCCGCGTATGGCAATAAGGGGTTTTTGTATGAAACCGAACGAAAATAAAACGTCACGTTCGTTCGTGCAGTTGATATTGTACTATAATGCATTAACTGATTCTAAGCACTGAACCTTCTGCCTTAAAACACGTGACGCCACCACCGTAGATCTATAGGTACTAGATAATGCACCAACGTCATCGTGGTCCACGGTATTCCGTTTCTTACTAGCCACGATCATGATCTGGACAAATCTAAGCGCTTCATCAACATTTTATTAGTCGGTGCAAGGACCCACGGGTCCAGTTGGGGGACTCTTGGTATCCAACAACCCGAATAAACACAATTCGGAAGCTTTACACCTGCATGAGTCACTATTCTTTAACATTTTAATGCTTCTGGGAAAAGTGCAAAACTGCAAAGTAGAACAGTCTACGTGGGCTTCAGCTTTCAGGGCAATAAAACTTAACGTTTTATTTAGATGCTCTAAATATTTACGGGCTATGAAATGTTGCTGAGTTGTGCGTAAGAGGTGTATTTTGTAAACAAAATCATTGCGTTTTAGCAACTGAGTATAATGTCTATATTATTGTGCTATTTATCCAATATGAACTATTTGTAATAGAAATGCCGAGCTTGCCAGTTTCACAGTTTCCGTTTTTTTAAACTTATTTTGTTGTTTTTCTACTTATTTGTAAAGTGCACTTGCACTCAAAAAATAGTACGCCTTTGTACCTGACAAATGTTCAATAAAGAATTTAATAATAAATGTTATAGTCACCAAAAATTCTACAGGTTAAATGGGTCGTTAGGGCGTGTTGCACACACGAAAGACAGGACGGAGGGCGCCCCATCCTCGCCCCGTCTTATCTGAGTGGGCTATGTCCCACTGTTTCACTACATCTTGTACGAAAGTGAATTGGAAGGACGCCGCGTCTTTTCTGCGCTCACGCACCGCACCTTAAACCGTATTAACGTTCCAATCTCTACGAGTATTAACTCGTATTATAAAGAGGAAATATTTGTATTTTTGTGTGTTTGTATGTTTGTAATGAATAGGCTCAGAAACTACTGGGCCGATTTTAAAAATTCTTTCACCACTAGAAATCTACATTCTTCGTGAGTAACATAGGCTATACTGGATTTTCTAAAAGTTTAGGGTTCCGTACGAAATCTCAAATAATGTAACCCAAGGTGTAAAAAAATTACTACCCCGGGAATTTTCCACGGAACTAATATACCTACTCGTATTTCCACGGAAACGTTTTTGTCACCCGTGCAAAGCCGGAGCGGGTCGCTAGTATTTCAATAGATATTAGGTATATCGTAAAAGCAGCTTGCCTTATTTAGTCCTGTGTTATGTTTTCAAATGATTTCAGCCTCATGGGTGAGGACAATGGAGTTTTCTTCAACATACGTGAGTAAGCTGAGGCTGGGTCATGCAACGCTCGCAGGTAGGTAATGAATGCAGTCATGAGTTGTTTTGCAATTAAATCGCGTCTAATCGCTAGGGGCCATCTAGCATGTGATTATCGCAGGCGCTCGCGAGATTTGCTCAACTCTATTGCGTGTAACACCGCACAAACACTGCTTCTAATATATTTTTTATAGCGTTAATCTAAACATCTCAGAAGCTGCGTTTTTAGTGAAAGATGCAGAGTGCTACCCCCTTTGGTAGTAAAACTGTTATTATTACAAAAAAACTAAACACTTTGAAGGCAACTCCTTGCCATTACATTTCATCATCATCAACCCCTTATGTACCCACCGATGGGTACGGGTCTCTTCCTTGAACAAGGTATAGGCCATACTCACCACGGGGGCAAGTCCGGATTGGTGGAGGCTTGTAAGACTAGTTAGTGGCTTTACATTTATGAGGGTACAATAAGGTCCAGAGTACAAAATCATTTACATTGACTGGCTGACGCGATGACGTACTCTCAAGATATTAATATGAGCGTAAAGTTAGGCTGTGGTTTTTACTTAATAAAAAAGTATGCATGATGTGCAATAAAGAGTATTAATCTAATCTAATCTCATCTAATATTGTGACCTGTGATGGATCCGGAGTATTATCCTTCAGGTCCGTTTTGAATGCTCCAGGTATATACTCCGAATGTGTTTTTAACGGGACAGGAAAGTTTACCTGCGATAACGAGTGTTATTACAATATGAAAGGCGACAGTCAGTCTGCCAACAGCAATGTTATCTCCAATGATCTGTCTGCTGCTATGGAGCTATCAGTGGAGTGACAATGCGTGGGTGTTTAGCATGCCAAAGGGATAACAAAATATATTCCGATATTAAGTAATATGTCGCAGCCTACATAATATAAACGTAGGTACCTCACAGATAGGGTTATGGCCTTAATTAAAAAAGCTTAATTGAAAAGAAATGAACGGTTTAAGTAATTCTAAGAAGTTATTCTTATCGGTAGTTATTATTTAGCAGTAGTCACAGTCACCTTATTTACACCAAATTCGGTACTCCAAAATCCTTATTATAACTTTAAATGCTAAATTTGCATGTAAGTGAAATCTGAAAAATATGTTAGCTTACTTGTTTGAATGAATAAAGAAAAACAAAAATCTAATCTAATTAACGGATTAAAAATTCTTTATTGCACAAAAGAGTTCTTAGTCCAGTAGCGTTCATCAGCTCATCGGCTTACGTTTCCTTCCAGCTCACGTGTCTTCTAAGCGCCATCAAGTTACCTGTTCAGGTGGGCAGAATTGTAACTAACTAATAAATAGTAAATCCTGTTCCTCATTTTTTGTTTTATTTATTCACTTACTAACATTTATAGATGTATTTTCATTAAAATTGAAAGGCGGGTCAAAATATTCTCATATGTCTAGGTAAATTTCTTAAATGTTACTACTAAATTCTCCACTAGCGCCGCTATCAACTGAACAGATAAGATGGTGGCACTGTAACTGGCGTTAGTTCGCGAATGACACTTTAGTGAATGAATGGATGAGAAGATTTTAGTTCGCAAAGCAATGAATTTAAGAACCTTAAAGTGAGTCTTCATTTGGGGCTCGAGCTCGTGTAATAATATGCTAAGCATGAACTGTTATGTTAACTATCAAGGTGAGCATATAATATTATGTAGTGATTTAATTTATTTTCTTATTTAAGAAGTGAATTCATGTATTTGATTTGATTCTTTCGCGAAAGTGGTTTATTTCGCGAAAGAATGCCATTCAGTTATTTACGTATAAACTGAAGCTACCGTTTTATTTTGGTTTAATTGTCCTGCGTTTTAATTTAATTTATTTGCAGTAAATGTCAGATTATAAAAAGAAAACAAAAATAGACAAAAGAGTTTTAAACAACACAACTGGCATAGTCCTAAAAAAATTAAGTTCTGTTTTTGTATTTCTTTTTTCGAGAAAATAGGTAATTTTGAGAGCTCTGGCTGAATATTTCGATTTGGACTGCTTTAATTTTAAAAGCGAAAATAAAAAAAACTGAGTCCATGAAACCGTCATCAACCGAGATCCATGAAATCGTCATACAAGATGTTTTAGATAGTTAGATAGGTAGATGACAAACATCACTTTATTGCTCAACCAGGCCACAGAATTAATGTAGTTTTGTTATATTTAAGTAATGGTATACATTTGGCGATCTTACGCTTAGAGCGATTTCTTCCGGACAACCTTTTAATAAACAAAACTAAAAAAACTCCTAATTTGTGCATACATAAAAGATAATTTTATGTACGTAAAAGACATCATTGTAGATTATTTTCTCTGACCTTAAACGTTGAAAAGAAAGTATAATTTGTAACTATTATCAATATTTAGGACAATGCTCATTACACAAATTCAAAAGGTTTCAATAAATATAAGAAAACTACGAGGCATTTACCTGTGTGTCTAGAGTGTTCAATTTCACTTTCTGATATCATAAATTACCTACCCAAACCACTTTTTTTGGAAGAAAAAGTTTGCATCAGGTAATTTTTATCCTCAAATTATTGAAGAAACTTAGAAAACTCATCATTAATAATTACCAATTGCTCGACCAATTAAAAAGTGAGTATCAAAAAAGAAACTTCTTAATGAATCTATGCTTCGATACGCGAGTGAAACTAGCGAAAACTCGTTAGTTAATCTTCTCAATGACAAAACAATCAGTATCAATTATAACTTCGTTCGGCGGAAGCTAGAAGAAGCTTGTTTCTATTTTCGGTTGGATTCTCTTGGTTTCAGTGAAGTACAAAGTAAATTCACAATAATTCTTTGCTATTTTCAATAAGCTATTATAATGAAGATAGTTTAATAGGTTTAAGTTAAAACAATATCTTAAAATAATAATGTCAATAGGTATATAATTATAACATGTCTTTGCAATAACCTTGACATATTTTTTATTATCTCTAGTAAAATATTGTAAACATCGTGTTCATATTTAGGTAACATTATGACTTGTAGCCTCAAATGACTATGTTTGAGTAGAGCTTTTAAATTAACCTTGTAGTGCCTACTTAGATAAACAAATTCCACATTTTACAACATCACATCAGTCACAGAACATTCTCTCAAACTAAGCAATATTTTGACGTAAAAATAAAGATTATTTTTATGTCAAAATATTGCTGAACACCGTAAAATGAAATGCTGTTTGTAACTTTCACTAAAACTCGAAAACGGCTGGACCGATTTGGGTGATTTTTGTTATTTATATATGTGGAATTCCAGGGAAGGTTTAAATGGTGAGAAAATATGGTAAAATTACAAAAACTTTGGCGGTACGAAGTTTGCAGGGACAGCTAGTAATAAATAAATGTAATTCGCACAATGAATCAATGGGCGGCTTATCTTCATCTGGTTCGGAGGAGGACCTTGAAGATATTTAAGGACTTAAAGACGTATTCGCGGAGAAAGGTCAAGAACTGTCAAGGCAGAAGATGCTGAGAAGCGCAGACATTTCGTAACCGCGTAAAATTATTGAGGCAGTGGCCTCCGCCAGTCCCGCGCGCATGGGCACAGGAAATTCGTGTTAATTGGCGCCGCCGCACACGCTAATTGGTTGGCGGGACGAAGCAGACCACCGCCGCTCCACGCGGGGGAAGTGACATGTGCTACGCGTGATGGACCAATCATCTTCGTAGACATAATCACTAAAGTTCCGTTCACAAGAACATTGAATGAGCGGGACTATAAAGGGGTAGTCAATGAAGTGGAATCGAATAAATGTTTGCATTGACATCGAAAGTACTACAAATAATTTAGTTATTGCACTATGTGATGCAACTAGAACGGAATGTAAAGTCCGCTATAATGTCAGACAGTACGTCAATGAATACAAGAGTACGCATGATAGACAGACGCATATTAGGGTGACGAAAATAACGCACTACGTAAATAAACAAACTCTGCGTTCGTGTACGTTACTGCCGATAATGATAGTTAGGACAAAATTTACTAGAAAAACACTTCCCTATTTACAGCCCCTCCGGACACCAATGGACTATTTTGGAAGGGCAATCAATCATCGTTTAAAACATGGCGCAGGGCGGGAAATACTACCTACGCTTTATTCGTAGAGTATGTAGAGAATAGAACAGTTACATGAACAGTGACATTTAATAATGGTTCAATTAGTCACGGACATGAATATACCGAGAATGCTTGACAAACATTCCCAAGGATGTCTTCACAAAGAGCTTCGCTTTGACAAATCTGTGTAGCGAAAAGTATTAGAAAAGCTAGGACACGTATAATGGCCAAGAAACTGTGAAGAACTAAAAACAACGTTAAACAAAATAAAGCAGGCCACTTATTTACATTTCGTCTGAAAATTACTTGTTGGGGTCATAGCAAAGAGCAAGTGTCGAGGAATAACAATTGGCACGGAATGAAATACAATCTGCGAGAATGCTAAACAATTACAAAATAAATAGTGTCACAGTATTTGAAAAGAGACTGTTGTAGAATGTTGTAACACGGTAATGTCGACAATTATTGGCACAGGGGATGAAACAGATACAATTCGAATAAATTTCAGTTATGAAAGGTTTTAGAATGCGTATATGAATGGTCAAGCGATGATGAAGAGTTTAAGCAGGAAACAGTTAGCAAGTCGAGCATTCAAACGAATTCCCGGATGAAGTTTGTAAAATTACAAAACTTATGGAACGGTCTCATAGTATAAACTATGGGTAGCCTATTGCTCAAATACAACTAAGTTAAAATGGCCCATACTTCTATTAAGAAATATTTTACTGTAACCAAATCTACTCGTATTAAGTAATACTAAATACTCGTACCCACATTCTTAAGTGCCAATTCTAAGTTTCAATAATTTTGTTAACTGGCATCCTAGAGTGGGGTCAGAAGCAATTTATGTACCTGTATGTAAATGTTATGTTATGTTAAGATTGCATGCTTTTCTTATTATTATTTTGTATATTTAAGGGACCTCAGGTCTATTTTTGTATACACATATTTTTATAGTTTTTCTGTGTGACTGTTTGTGTCTTGAGTAAAATAAAACAAACTCAACTCAGAGCAAAACAATACAGGTATTGTTGGACCTACATGAATCAATAAATATAAAAAAAATCTATATTTGGTCCGCTCCGTAACATCTTAGGTTTTGATAGAATAGACCGAACGATATGAAGACCACACAGATTCCAAATATTTGGCTCAGATGCGAAGTTCCTGAGTCCGGACCTCTAACCAGAGGGATAGCGTTCCGTCTAGGGAATGCAATCTCGTACGAGATTTCCGCCTAGCGAGATCTCGCGAGACTAAAAACCCAGTCTCGCGAGATCTCGCAAATAACGGGATCTCGCGAGATTGGGAGAATCGCAATTAAAACATATGCAAATGCTTGTTTTAAGAACTAGTAATTGACATGATATATAATTAAATAGAAACTGCGTTGCTTAGTTATAAAAATAATGTAAGTTTTATTTTAAAAATCAACAGAGTACTTATTATTTTGTCTTAACATTTGTTTATGTCTATAATTATTATACCTACTGTAGCTAATCAGGTCAAATTCTTACAATATTGGTAACAAAACCATAATTATCTATATTTAGTCTTTTGTAAATTATTACTTTAGTTTCAATAATTAAGAGTATTAGGAACATTACTTATGGTAAATAAATACAACAAAACGAAAACTGAACTTCACAAGTTCTTAAATAAATGTTGTGAGATCGTATTAATCAAATAAAAGAAGTTTAAAGTAGAAGTCAGATGAAGTTATCAAGGTACGGAAAGGCAAGTTAGTTTGTCTGAAAATGGCTTCTCAAAAAACACATCATGTCGAGAGTATCATCTGACAGACGACTTCTGATTTTGCATGCCAAATACCCTGCTGCTGAAAAAGCTCGTTCTGCCTCAACACTTGTGGGAACCACAGTTGAGAGGCAGTTATGTACGAAGTTTAAAAGTTCCCCTCTTACTCCACCAGCTTAAAGTATTTGTTGTAGAATTTGTTGAGCGAGCAGTGGGCTGTTTCAGTGCTTTCAGCGATTTTTGCAGCTTTTCATGAAGTGTGATATTTTTTTCCGCGGAGACGGCGGAAAGAGGCATTGTAGTGTCTTCAATATCGAAGCCTTTATCGTCCTCTTGTGCAACCGGTGCAACAACATCGACATCCTGCGTCTGTGAGTTATAATTGTACTGTGTTTTGCAGTGCAATCTTTCTATAAGTTTTTTAATTTCTTTACGGATAGTGGTCTTCGGGGAAATAATGAATGTTTCATCTTGCGCATACTCTTCCAAATCATTTTCGTATTGGGTAAAGTTCCTTAAATATAGCAATACTGATGTCAAACATGTGCGGCGCTCAGATATACGGATTCTTAAGGATTCGGCCAGCTTTTTTGCCAGTGGCGTCGACTGTTCTTCCAATTCGCGTACCACGAACCTCAAAGTAGTTTCAGCAGTAACTAGGTCAGAATCTCGGTGACATAAGACTTCAATGGCGAGTTTGACAGGCTCGAAAATTCGCTCTAAGTTCGTCAAAACTGTATAAACTGTATGAACTGTCAAAGAGTATCCTGAATCGGATCAAGACCCAAGTCAATTAAAGCCTTACTTACACATAGTTTGACTTTATTGAATGTCGATATCATGTCAGCAAGGCTGGACCACCGAGTCTTGCAATCAAGATGTAGCTGTAGGTTTCTGTCAAATTCTTGATTAATGTAAACTTGCAGGAGGTCGTTTTTTGCGGGTGAATTCTTAAAAAGTTTGACCAGCTTTCTGACTTTTTTTATGATACTTGCGTACTCAGTGTCCAAATCTACTTCATGTGTAGGAAAATAATAATAAAAAACATCATCTTCATCATCAGAGTTTCTGTTTCTTCTCCTGGCAAGTTCGGAATCTCATCTATTTCATCTTCAGCAGACACAGGCAAATCTTGTTTTTTGTATATGCAATCTATTATGGACAGTTGAATGCCGTGGGCGTAACAAAGCTGCTGTAGAGGACTAATCAAACGCCCTACCTTGGTCATTACAGAAGCTCCATCCGTCGTTATATTGACCACATCATCGTCGAGAGACAGGCCAAATTCCGATAGTCTTTTCTTCAAAAGGTCTACTGCAGTTTTTGCAGGCATGCTGCCGTATATTCTGATCAAGCCTAAATTCCAAAAGACAGCTTTATTGTTCTTACACGTATGTATATTTATGTTCATGTAACGTCTATTTTTAGACGAAGTCCACTCATCAAAAGTTGATGTAAATCGGTGGTTATCGTCCTTTAGCTCAGCAAGATCACGTTGAACTTTTAACTTTAAGGTCATTCCATAATTCATCACCATAAGTTTAATTGAATTAGGAGATGTTGGTAATTTGTATCCTGCAGCACTAAAAAGGTCTCTCAGGTCTTGCGAGATACAAAACACACGAAATGGTAAACCGTCTTTAGCAACCATCCTTGACACTTTCATCTCCTTTGAATTATCTTCACTATGAAAATGATCCGTAATTTTTCTCTTTTTTTGTTGATTTTGATGATGGGGCAGTCAAAGGCAAAGGTTGCTCTTGCTGAAGAGTATTTTCGGCTGGAGCTGGTTCGGAAGCCGAAGAGTTTGATGCTGATGGCCCGGGAGCACCATCGTTTGCCTGCATCTCAATCTCAACCTCAACACTTTTTTTAGTATCTATCTGATGTATAGACTTCAAGTGTGTATGTAAGCCTTTTGTAGAATGGTCTTTAGTTTTCAAAATCTTCGCACACAGTTTGCACTTTGCAGTGAGTCCATCTTGATCGCGTAAACAATGTTTCCATACTTCTAAAGAACTTTTATATTCACTGTACACTTTTGACATGGTTGGTAGTTGTATTGTAATTGTAATAGTAGTGTAATATTTCTGCGAAACTAATTAAAACACAAAACTGTCTCGAAAACAAATTATTTCGTTGCAATTGTAAACAAACGCACGCGCGCCGCCTTGCAAAATGAGCCAGACCTCGTCCCCCGCAAGCCCACCTACCCCTCTTGTCCTGTGCCCGCGCCAGGCGCGGCCAGGATTCAGTTCGCACGCAGCCGCGCTATGAAATACACGTCGTCACACTGCATTTGTCGATCTCGCTATCTCGCGAGATCTCGTACGAAATTTGACGAGATACAATCTCGTAAAATATGGCCGGGATCTCGCGAGATCGGCATCTCGCGAGATCGGGATCTCGGCGAGACGAGATTGCATTCCCTAGTTCCGTCACTATAAGGACACGAGACCGACGACTTAACGTCTTGAACATTAACTAATCTACGATAATTTTAAAATGTGTTCTGTAGATGTCCCAGATTAAGGAATTTATTGTATGGGCCCAGTTGCCTGAAAAAAAAAGGAATTATTAAAGCATATGCTGACCTGGAGTCCAGGGTGGAGTTGAGTCTCTGAGAGCGTCTGAGCGGCGCGTTGCGTACAGCGCTCACTGGCTCCTCCCAGCTGCCTCCTGCCGATCTGTGTTCATCTGTAACAAAGGGTAAACAACCAGCTAATACCAGATAGTTTGAAGAATATGAAACAGAGAAAAGATGATTATAGAACCGTACCCAAGCATGAATCATCATCATGAGGAACATCGTCGGCTCCATCTTCACTTACCATCAGGTGAGATCGGGGTCAATCGTTGGTCAGTTTTTAATAAAAAAAAAAATAAAAAAAAAATGTAGACATTGATGATGGAATGTGAAAAAGATAGTTATAGCATTGGAGTGCTACACATTGTAATATTCCTACTTAATGGGTAGTTAATTTTGTATTTTCCATTTTTACTTTATTTTATCATAAAATATCTCAAACTCATAATTATATGGCTACATATAGAAGATAGATTCTTTTTTACTTTTCTGAGATCAAAAACCGAAGAAAAAAAAATTTCTTTAATTTTTTTTTACATTTTTGGAAGACACAGGCCGGTTTCTGAGTTGAGATTTTCACTAAGTAAATACTTAAGTAACGTTCTGTTACGCTCTTTTCTGAGAAATTTGACGAGACAGTACTCATCATCAACCCATTATGTCCCCACCGAGAGGCACGGGTCTCTTCCCTGAGGAAGGTATAGGCCATACTCCACCACGGGGGCCAAATCCGGATTGGTGGAGGCTTGTAAGACTAGTGGCTGGTCTTACTGTCAGAAGTTTTCAAGCTGCCCTAAGGCCTCTGACTTGGCTTAACGATTGCCATCTATCAACAGCAGCCGGCACCAACTGCTTAACGTGCCTTGCGAAACACGGAATCGCTCGGAAAAATGCCACTAGCGTCAGTCATAGACAGAAACCCATCCATGGACTGAACGCGCCGTATGTTGCTTAACCTTAATGATTGATTAAGATCACTCAGGCAGCCCAGGCTACAAGCGATTCAGTTAAGTATTTACTTAGTGAAAATTCTCAATCCTCATATCGGTCCAGGGAATCCTATTATCACTAACATACACAATGATGAAACGTCATAGTGGGAAAGACGTTAATTTAAACATTAATATGTACAACCCTTCCAACAAATAAACAAGCAATCCAACTAACAACCTAAATGAAATTGGGAATAAAGTTAATAATTGAGACAACATGTTAATTTAAAAATGAAAATGTTATTGCTTACCTGTGTGCTAAGCCCTATACTAATATAAGAAAAAACTTTTATACTCATACTTATACAAAAATATTTTCAACACAAAGATGATCCAAGATGTAAAGTTATTAGAAGATGACGAATCCTATCTAATTGAACGACCATAAATCAACGTAGTCGTTAATTCGACTTATCTTAGTGACTTCACCTCATTCAGGTTTAAAGAACCCGGCAATGACATTAAATAATCATCGTTTGGTTAATTTGTCGCAATTTACAATCAAAACATCCTTCGCATACGGACAAATCATTGGTTACAATTGACAAAATCCTCATCAATTTTGAATTGGCGGTTCAGTCCTACGTCGCGGTTAAGCTCGGGCCGCCCACACTTTTTGTTCAAGGTTCCGCCATCTACTAAAGCCTCTTTTTATTGCAATTCTTAAGTCATTACCAACGGTCTTGGCCTTGAGGAGTTTTAAAATTATCCCTAACCACGTGCACATGCTATCCTAACGGCTAAAATCTATAACGGCTAGGGTATTGTCATAAAATTATTTACAACTATAGTAACCATTTACCGTGATAGCTTAAAATTTTACGTACATAGTTTATGCTTTTTAATTAACTTATGCTTAATTTTCGTGATTTTGTCGTTCTTCCTGTCACGCTTCAGGCTGTCACGTTTTTGAGCCACAACACACCACATTATTATAATTTGCTGTATCCACTACGATCACAACGATTATATAACTCACAATATTAACCTTTCGTTTAGATCAAGGTCTTTCACAACAGCAACAAAAGAATTGTGATCGTTCATTGCAACTATACTTAACACAAGCACAATGGATTACAAGGAACTACTAGATAAATCTTTACAACAATTATTTACATCGCATAACCGCATGTCAAGTTAACAGCGATTATACGTGCCGTCTCCACAAAGTTGAGTCACACACTAAAGCTATTTCAATGGACCGCTATAATAATGTGGTTTTAATCAGAATATCGTCGATTACTTGGGAGTTTGGAACCTCTGCTCAGTGGCTAGGGTTGACGACCCATTGTGCCGATCGGTGCCTGCCTGACCAGTCAGCTAGAGTCAATGTTTCATTGACTATTATATGCACAGATGTTCCGTGATCACTTATTATGAAATCCGTGTATGCTTTGGGATTGTGTTAATGAATACTGGGTTATTTATTTACGTATATTTGATTCACTGAAGTTTCTTTTCATTGTCTCGTTCAAAGTGTCTACTGGCAGTGTCTCACGTAAGTCCACAAAACGATTATTGATATAAGTTATGTCTTTCTGCACAAGTGATTTATAATAACGATCCTGAGATCGATAGTTGCCCCTTATCATAGCAGTGTGAAATTAAGACGTGCACATCCTGAGCATAGATGACCTCCCTTTCACTAGAAACGATAGCGACGACGGCACAAAACATAAATCATTATGACAGACAGAAAGATACCATTCTGATGAATCGGATACCGACAGCGCAAATATGGGTGGTCAAATTGCTTGCCATGTTTGGCAGAATGACTCTAACATGTAGGCTAGTCGGACGTAGCAGAGAAAAGAAAACTGCATGATTTCAGAGACGATACTACAGGGAACATTGAATGTGGCCAGGGAAATGTTTATTGGTTTAGATTGCCTCCTTAGATGGGATAGTTAGTCCGGATTGGATGTAGGTAAGCAAGTAAATAAGAGAAACTATGTTCGATTTATGGAATAATATCTGGTGTGATCTCTTGGAGTGGGTCAAGCGAGATCTGAGGGTCGGCACCGCGCCCTGTCAGTCACACGATCATTGTTCGCTCGCTCGCCTAGCTGTTGTGACTCACGCATCAACATCAACCTAGTCTGCGAGCTCTCAGATAAGAATGCAGCAAATAGGTCGATACGGGGGAACAATCGCATAGCTTTTATGAGCTTGACACAGTTTCGCGTGCGTTTTTGCATATGAACCAACTTCATTGCTTATACTAAAGAGTAGAGCAGAACGCATCCAGTTCCGTTGATTTTGACTAAAACTAAGAATGAAAAATTAACAGCGTAATGAGAATATAGGTTATATTGAAATACTTTTCCAGGGACCACTGTATTATTTAAAGCAGTCATGACTATAGTAAGTTAATAAGCAATGTTCAATAGGGGACATATTTATTGTCGTGTAGAAGCGAGAGTTACTGAAATGACCTATTGCGAATGCGCCTTCAGATTACGATTCTTTTTTATTTACGACCTATATTTTTTCATTGAATTAAGAGTGTTTTAACAATGATTAGCAGCTGCGGCCAATTGCCGACGCGCAAGTAGAGAAGGGCAATGGGTTGATAGAAATTGTTCAATTACGTTTGTTCAGATGGTTAAGAATGTCACTTACAATATTGTTTCAATAGCTCTTGCCACACACGCGAGGACCGTGTGTCTACGTCCCTCGCTTCCGTTGCCAACGCAAATTCATTTAAGCTGGTTATGAAAGTTGGGGTTTATTAGTTTTTGTGCATTTGTATTGCGCAATGGGAGCTTTTCTTTAATGACTATTAAAGAAAGGCAATTCCCAAAAACTCTGTAGAAGTCGCTGAACTGACTTACGTTACTTTAGGTTTGAACAATATAATGAAAGTACCTACAATACTAAACATTGATGAACTTACTTGGTTGTAACTTGAATAATGGTGTTTTTATGAAATAATTTGGTTTAAAAATGTGAGATAGTCAACCCAGGGTTACAATATCCGATAACTGAATCCCAAGGACATTTTTTCTGGGATAATCCTTACTGACGGCTGCAACATTGGAAATTTACTTTCGTGGAATTAATTGTAGGTAGGTCGAAAATTTTCAGTCCGAAAAAGAGTATCCTGAAAACATTAATAAAGTGATTTAGTAATTGCGCGTTTTAAAAATAGCCCCGTATTATATTTTTTTGTTCGCCTTAATTGGCTCTTTAATCTTACAATTGGTTGGTTACGCAGTCATTGGTTAATGAGGACTCATGTAAGTTACACAATTAATTTTTCATTGATGGATTGCGGTAGAGGTTACAGCGAGAGTTTTCTGATTGTTAGTTATTGAATGAATCAGACATACCAATCGGTTTCAGTTCCTCTATGACTGGACACAGCCTGACTTTGTTTACGACGATTACCAACGTAAACTGCATTGTTGCACAACACTGACACTAAAACAATACAACTTTATCACATTATCAGTAGCATCGTCGGCAGTCGCACACTGCATCACTTGTCGCGTGCAACACATCTCATCGTCGCGTTTAAACTAACTAAACGAACCCGAATTAACATAATTGTCGGGTGCCTGTTAATTGCCGAGCCTATCCATCCAGCCGCCATGTTGAAAAAATATCAACATTGGCTAGTGTCCAGAGTGGGGCAATTATTATTATTAGCCTCACAAACAAAGCTAATTGTAAAATGTCCGCCCTCCCGGCTCAATTGGGAGCGTTAAGCGCCTCGGGGGAACTTGGGTGACAGAAATAATACGCTAGTCGCGGCTATTTCTAGAAATGGCAAGAGAAATTCCGCTGAATACTTAACGAGAACAGTCGGCATAGGGAACGATACTGGGAATAATTCATTTCTTATTGAAAGCACGCCTTCATCCGGCTAGCGACTTACAGGACCGGGATCAAATTATTATCTTACGATCACTTTATCTACGAACACTGTGTACCAATTAGTTTCTTTTCCAACTTATGTGCGGGCTGTACAGTGTACGCCCCTTGATTTTCGACGTAATAAATTAAGGTGGGATAGCGGAAATCAGTTTCAAGACAAGGCATTCAAAATAACGTGCCAACAGAACACGTCCCGATGATCCCGACGCAATTGACGCCCGTAACGGTGACGGTTCCCAAAATATAACACCACATTGCAAGGCGTACGCACACAGACATCGAAAACAGACATGTGCGTTTGGTTTCAAGACTTTTATTCTTAATAAGTCTAGTTTACTCCCAGTACGTACACACCGACGACTTTGTTTTTTAAATTATGGATATTGATGAGTTTGTAACTAGAAACACCTGTCGCTAAAGGCATCCAAAACATTGCTAGGGAACCTGAGGTGCTGAAGTCATAATCACATGCATTGAAATTCTGCCTCCTCTCTCGGAAAGAAGGGCTGTTCCCTGCAGTGGACTGCTTTGCTTTGCTTATGCTAGAAGCACACAAGTAGAGCATACCTATATTCATATGCATACGTACGTGCAACATCAACCGCGTGGTTGCCGCACAAATGTAGGCAGACGACCAAAGATATTGACTGAAATCTATCCCCTCTATTTTGTAACTTTTAACTGATTTGGATTTTCGATTCGGAAGTGTAAACATAATTTATTTTAGTATTTGACAGTTCTGAGTTGAAGAAATAAGTCCACTGGAAAGTTACGAAATCAACGCTAGTCAAAATTGAGGTACAAGAAACTACACTGCATGTGAAAAGCTGAATGTATACTGAAGCGGATTCCGTGCTTTTGTAAAAACCTACACTCAGAATTGGGTGGCTATGGGTTGAAGAATAAGATAAAGAAAAATAAAAAACTATTACTTTTATAACGGAATAAACGTAATGTAAATGCAATTTTCGAAGTCTTAATATACATGGGGCCTTACCATTTTCTGAAAGTCATCACATGAGGTTTTCCATTTTATGGTTACTTATAAATTGACTTAGCGGCCATTGTTTTTAGCCCCTGTAGGGTTTGAATTATTTTTTAATTAGATGTATAGTGTGACTAACAAAGGAACCACATTCCTACACAGCCATCATGTAGGAATGGCATAACATTTGTACTTTGGTAAATAATTGAGTTTTAATTCCATTGACATCTATCTAGGCTAGAATACTACATTCTTACCATAGTTATTTCTATAACCTATAAATTATTTATAAAATTGAATACTATTCTGCACCATTAAATTTAAATGCACTAGGGTGTGCTTAATGCTTGCTATAATGCACTAGGGTGTGCTTAATGCTTGCTATAAACCTTGCTCACAGAAAACATTTAATCAGGACAAAATCATTTGGAGATTTATTTAAATTATAAAAACTACGAAAATATGAATTAAAGAAAATAGGTCAACTTATCATCTAAAAAACGGTCCACGACTACGATACCCTGTAACTTAGTAACCAAGGTTTAGAACACTAATAAATTCTTGATTTTGAAGTTTTAATAGACAATAAGGCTTTACTCGATGGTTTTCAAGAGCATGGATAACAACTGGGATAAAGACTGACGCCCTTTGGCGTCCCACCCACGGTCTGGCATGGCAATGAAACGTTGTACCTCTAGCGGCTAGACCAGCATTAGGGTTGATGAGGATTCCTTTTCTTCTTCCTAAAAATGAGGAATTTCCTCATATTTTTGAGGTTCCTCATCCTCTTCCTCTTCCTCAAAATTGATTTTAAAAAATCCTCTTCCTTTTCCTCATCAGGAATTTAAGAGGAAGGAGAGTTATAAGTTTTGTTGAAACGAAATGTGTTTGAGAGAGAGAGAGAAGTCTCAATTAAAAAGTTAAAGGAAGACAGATATGGAAACATGTAGGTAAAGAAGTTCAATACTAGCGTAATCTACGTAATGTTATTTTGTTCTTCGTCTTTAGCATCCTCTTCCTCATCCTTTTCCTCTTAGTCTGCCAGATTCCTCAAAATCGACTTTAAAAAATTCCTCTTCCTCATAACAAGTTCCTCAACAACCCTAACCAGCATCGTGGCGGTCACAATACATAATATGAGAACACTGCCAAGTTTCTTGGATAAGCTGGCTTCGAGTATAGATTGGTCGAAAAAGCTTCGGGCAAAAATAAATAATGCACAATGCAGACTGACCGAGAACTTGGCCTAGCAAACTCTCTGTGTGAATACATAAACGCTAAGCAGCTTCTTTAGTAAGTAGGTATATAATGCCAATTAGTAAAAGCCGATAAATTCAACTTTGTTTTTTCCTGCAACCATAATCAAGACGAGACGTCATAATGCAAAAAGAAAATAAAGATAAATACAGTCATGGATACTGATGCCCGATTTCTGAATTGAGAATTTCGCTAAGTAAATTACATAACTGTAGTGCTGTCTCGTCAAATTACTTTAGAAAAGAGCGTGACAGCATGTTACTTAGTTTAAATTCTCAATTCAGAAATCGGCGCTTAATCATCATCATCGTCAGTCATTTAATGCCCATTGCAGGGTATAGGGCCGGTTTCTGAGTTAAGAACGTTTACTACGTAAACAAAACTTTCTGTCACGCTCTTTTCTGAGAAATTTGACGAGACAGCACTACAGTTAAGTAGTTACTTAGCGAAAATTCTCAAGTCCGAAATTGGCCCATCATCATCATCATCATCATCATCATTCAGCCACAAGAAGTCCACTGCTGGACATAGGCCTCCTCCATGGATTTCCAAAAAGACCGGCCAATTGGCCCATAGACCTCCCTAATGGTTTTCCAAGTTTCCCGGTCATGTGCCGCCTGCATCGAACAGGCGGTACATACTTAATATTATACGTAATCGGAACAACTATAGGTTTTGGTAGCTTCTGGGCTTTGTTCAAGCAGTTGCTGGGCACTAGCTCAGCTTCTTCTTCTTAAGGTGCCTCTCCGACTAGCGAAGGTTGGCAGTCAATCTGGCATATTCCACTCGATCTCTAGCGAGGCGAAACAGGTGTGCAGCACTCGCTATCCCCGTCCAATCCCTAATGTTTCGCAGCCACGACTTTTTCCTCCGACCAACGCGCCTTTTCCCGGCGACTTTTCCCATCATAATGAGTTGTAGTAGCTCATATCTGTCATGTCTTATGATATGACCTAAGTAAACAACTTTCCTCTGTTTGACGGTTTGCAAAAGTTCCCGTTTTTGTTGCACTCGGCGGAGGACCTCGTCATTGGTGACCTTGTCGATCCAGCTAATAGAAAGCACCCGTCTGTAGGCCCACATTTCGAACGCTTCTACATGTTTTCTGAGATCTTCTTTAATTGTCCAAGCCTCAGCAGTGGAGAGAATATGGGTCGTTACGCAACTTACACTTGATGAGGACCACAGAGTCGTGAGGGTCGCACTGCACCTGGGTGGCGTTCATGGTCAGCAAGCCGCCGCCCGCAACGCCACCCGCGCCTGCCGCCTCACTGAGGACAATTATTTAACTGTTATTTAATAATAGGCTAGTTGCCCTAAAAAATGTAATTAGTCCGTCTTTTAGATTATTGAAAAATAAGGGACACGTATTTTTTTATTTGTAAATTAGACCAAAAATGACAAAGATATAGCCCATTAAAGACACGTGCGACGTCACGCCGTGCTGCATTTTTTAGCACCGAGTGACGTCACACGTAACTTTAACGAGCTATATCTTTGTTATTTTTTGTTTAATCGAAAACGGAAAAATACGTGTCCAATATTTTTTTATAATCTAAAATACTGACTAAATAGAATTTAATTATTTTGAAAATCTCGTGTCAGTGTTTGTATAGATGGTACATACAATGGTACGGAACACTTCATGCGCGAGTGCGACTAGCACTTAGCCGATTTTTATTAAAGTTTTCCTGTATATTTGATAGGTCTAAGAACAAGGCGACCTCTGTGGCGCAGTGGTTAGCGCATCTGCCTACTATGCGAGAGGTCCCGGGTTCGAATCCCGGCTGGGGACCAAAAAAACCCAGGTCTTGGATGTTTACTATTTGTGACGTCGCTGTCTCTGGTTCCCACGACACAGGGTATCCTAGTGTGGGGCCAGAAGCAATGTATGTACCTGTATGTAAATGTTATGTTATGTTAAGTCATAAGCTAATTTTATGTTACAATATAAGATGAAAGGTTCAAAGGTGGATCAGCTAACAAACTCCTTTTACATTGTCAATTTGTTAAAATTCGAAATGCTCGCGTCACAGATATTCTTAACCTATTATTTGGTATTAATGTTAACAATATTTTAAAAACCTTTTTACTACTGCATTAATTTACTAAAATAATAATAAGAAGAAGAAATAATAATAATAGAATATTAAAATGACATATAAGTATGTAGATAAAAATAATATATGTTAACTTTTAAGCTATCAGTGTTTAAATAATAAAAATATGGGCGATTTTTTGTTAGCTTGTAAACAGGCTGTCCTGAACATATTTTACAACAAGTTTGTATTGCTTTAAAACACATTTTTTGTGCAGTTGTAACAATAGTATAATTAACCGTTTTATTAAAAAAAATCCCAAACGAGTAAAACAGTATCCTGGGTATCTAATCTCTTTAAACGAGCAATTCTTGTATATATATTTATATATAAATCAGAATCTCGGAAACGGCTCCAACGATTTTCACGAAATTTTGTAGGCAGATGCTTTCGGTGGCGTTTAATTGATCTAACTAGGTTACATTTTTAGAAAACGTTGTTTTATCTGTGTTTTAAGGCAATTGAAATTTGCTATAATAACATACAGAGGTAAATTTCGCGTCTACCTGCGAGGTTGGGATAGTTCTGACGGGAAAACGGGCGACCCGTTTCGGGCTGATTTCAAGAGACCCGGTTCGGGTCATGATGTTTTTTTTCCAAGTTCTTTTTTTGTTGAAAAAGGATTATTTTAATTTTATATTATATATTTTATATTACAAAAAAAGTACCGAGCAAAGCTCGGTCACCCAGGTACTTATATTTAATTTTTCATATAATATCTGTACTTGTGCCTAAACCATCGCATGTAATAAACTTTTTATTGTATGTTATGCTTTATGTGTCTAATGATTTTGTATCTGTCTATCTCATCATCATCATCATCATCGGCCTATGGTTGTCCACTGCTGGACATAGGCCTCTCCCATTGCACGCCACTGAGCACGGTCCTCGGCTACTCTCATCCAGCTCTTGCCAGCCGCCCTGCGAAGATCATCGCTCCACCGAGTCTGAGGACGTCCTACACTACGTTTACCGATCCGCGGTCTCCACTCAAGAACTCTTCTACCCCATCGGTTATCAGTTCTTCGGGTGA
The DNA here is from genome assembly GCA_947310845.1 of Yponomeuta plumbellus. NCBI lineage: Eukaryota > Metazoa > Arthropoda > Insecta > Lepidoptera > Yponomeutidae > Yponomeuta > Yponomeuta plumbellus. Next base: position 12,867,919 of record OX371203.1, read on the forward strand.
TATGGCCGGCCCACTGCCACTTCAGCATGCTAATTCGGTGGGCTATGTCGGTGACTTTGGTTCTCTGTCGGATGACTTCGTCTGTCTATCTATCTATCTTCTTTAGTATAAAATTCATGTCACAGTGTTAGTGTTAGTTAGGCATACTCCTCTGAAACGGCTTGACCGATTTTGATGAATTTTTATATGTATTTCGGTAGGTTTTAGAATAGGTTGTTATTTATTTTTCATAGCCCTAAGTGAAAAGAGTATTCCCCTTTTTTATTAATTGTAATCCCTACCAATAATTTATATGGCGAAACAACGTTTGCTGGGTGCGCTAGTCTATAGATCTAATTATAAAATTCTCGTGTCATCGTTTTAGTGCGCCGCCGAAACGGCTTGACCGATTTTGGTGAAATTTTATATGTATGTTCGGTAGGTCTGAGAATAGGTTGTTATCTATTTTTCATAGCCCTAATTAGCAAAACAATGTATCCCGGGTGAGCTAGTTTCTTAATAATAATATAATTTTGTTCGTATTATTTGAAAACAAAATGATGATCAAATTTTTTATTTATTAAAAACTGACCAACGATTGACCCCGATCTCACCTGATGGTAAGTGAAGATGGCGCCGACGATGTTCCTCGTTGGTTCAGTAGAGCCTATTCACTCTAGCCTTAAAGGCACCCAAATTGTACCTTTCCGGAAAAACAGAGGAAAGGAGCGAATTCCATTCCTTAGCGGTGCGCATTAGAAACGACGAAGCGAAACGCTTCGTGCGCACAAAAGGTGTCTGTACAACATAAGGACGAAGTCGCTCCCCTCTCCTGGATGTCCGGTGATGGAAAGGAGATAGTAGGAAATAGTATCTAAAAGTAGATTTATTCAGTTTCATTAATTTTATCAAATCTTGCCTTGGGGTTTTCAGAACAATACCTTGTCAACAATTAAAATCCAAATAAACTTCTCATCAGAAAAAATTAAAAACCTCTGAAAGTTGGTTTGAATAAGTTTTATGATTTTTTTATATATCAAATAAAAAAATAACCTGAATTAATAAAATGTATTTCTTTTCCTTCTGCATTTTGCATGTTGCCCTGCATTTACACAAACCTAACTGGTCTGAAGTTCATGTCAGTGCGCTCGTGAGAGCATCGTTTGTATTGTGATTATTATATCTTTTGTTTATACAAATATTCTCAGACTTTTCCTCTTAATATTAAATGTTAAGGTAAGACGTTTTTTGAGCGTCTTTTCAATCGTTTTGATAGAAACATTTTTATATTTAATGAGCCTTATTTAAATTTAGTACAAAATGTTTATGTTACGATTGTTATCAAAAATTAGAATACTTACCTATTGACCTGCTACAAGTACTTATCAAAAAGTTGTAAAGTACTAAGCTGAAAAGTTAAACATTCTGAGGTCTCATTTATTTTAAGTAAACTTAGTTGATTTCAGGTTAAGTATTTTTTTTGAGTACCTCACATAATAATATCCGATCTACCGAACAGTCCCACACTACCGTTACAGAAAGTAACATCTCGAAAAGTAGTCATTAATTCAATGACCTTCTTCTATCTATATAAATAAAATTCAAAGTCTAAGTGTATAGTATAGGCGCTTACCGACCAAGACAGAGGTTGTGAGTTCGATTCCCATTGGGGGCCGCTGTATATTTGTACAAATGGCCTCTGTTAGAGGTATGTTTGTTAGAGTGCGACAAGTGAGTCGTGGCTCAAGCCTTTGGCGGGAAATTTAAAAATCTTTTAGTTGATAACCCTGCATATCGTCTGAATAAACCATCTTGATACTTTTGCTTAACTTGATTATTTGTTTAATAATTAGTTTGGAGTCTCCAATTAATTTTGTCCAAACATGAATAAATATAAGCAAAACGAAAACATTAACTACGTCAAAACCAACATTTCCACTCCACCAAAAACAGGGATAATAAAGATGCACCACACTTATAAACATTTATTAATGCTGAACCATAATCTAAATCTGATTCATATCTTTTTTCTCAACATCTTTGAGTTCTTTGACTAAGTCTTCGATCTGATGTTTAACATTTTCGTCATCCGACAGACCTTAC